>OX031059.1:51489158-61489158 GCA_943736015.1 Tridacna crocea
TCCAACCATGTTTTCTACCCTTCCCAAAACAAATTTCAGTTTTTGACCCCCTTTAATTTTGTCGTCTGCAAATGCTTTCAATTTGGACGAGTTGGTACAGAGTTAATACAAAGAAAACCGCTTTGTTCCATGATTCAAAACTATAGCACAATAATGCATTACAGCTGTGTAATCAACACAAGCATGAAACTATCTCTCAAAGTGCGAAAACAGGAAACTCACAAAAAAGTCTCAATTAACTCTTTACCACACAACAAAATTTTAGAATGGCTCAAATTGAAAGCATTTGCAGACGACAAAATAAAGGTGACTATAGAATTGAAATTTGTTCTGGGAAGGGTAGAAAACACTGTGGGAAAAGGAGAAAATGCTGGTTATCAGCATTTTCTCCTATTCCTACAGTGTTTCTAAAAGGCTTCTTTCTCAGGGGCGTCAAAAGTAGGGGTTGTGTGGTAGCAGGTTAACCAGTTTTCTCCCACAATGTTTTATTCCTTTTCAAAGACAAATCCCAGCATTTCAGCCACTTTTGTCTCTTGCAAATGTTTTCAAGCTGAACAGTTTCTAAATTTTGTTTTATGGGAGGATTAAATTTGCCTGAAATTTTATCCCTTGAACTTTCGGATGATAGTAAGCATTTAACCCATTACCACACAATCCCTACTTTTGATGCCCCTGAGAAAGAAACCTTTTGAAAACACTGTGGGAAAAGGAGAAAATGCTGGTAACCAGCATTTTCTCCTTTTCCCAGTGTTTTCTACCCTTCCCAGAGGAAATGTCTATTTTTTAGTCACCTTTATTTTGTTGTCTGCAAATGCTTTCATTTTGAACCAGTCTAAAATTTTGTCCTGTGGTAAAGAGTTAACAGCATTTTATCTTTTTCCAAAAATGTTTTCTAAAGCCTACTTCCTCAAGATTGTTAAAATTCAAGATTGTGTAACAGAGGACTAATCCGTAACATTTGAAAGTATAGATATCGCTGGGTTTCTCACAATGTGTGTTACAGTAGGGTCCAAGTTGCTGGCTGAAAAAATGAATTGTAAAACTGGAATTAAAGTTGCCAGCTACAAGTCTAGTTCAAAGATTCATTTGCCTCTTAACCCATTACCACACAATCCCTACTTTTGACGCCCCTGAGAAAGAAACCTTTTGAAAACACTGTGGGAAAAGGAGTAAATGCTGGTAACAAGCATTTTCTCCTTTTCCCACAGTAATTTCTACCCTTCCCAGAAAAAAATTTTATTTTTTAGTCACCTTTATTTTGTCATCTGCAAATGCTTTCAATTTGGACCAGTCTAAAATTTTCTCATGTGGTAAAGAGTTAACAAAGCAACAAGATTCTAGACGCACACAAACTGAAAGTCTTTAGAGATGAAATGATAAATCTCGTCAAATACAATTGTTGGATTTTTCTCTCTGGTTTAGTAGTAAACTTTTTGGGACAAGGAGAAAATGCTTGTTACCAGCATTTTCTTTTTCACCTGTGTTTCAAAAGCTTTGTTCCTCTAGTTTGTTAACTCATTACCAAACGACCAAATTTCAGGTTTGTCCAAATCGAAAGCATTTGCAGGCCACAAAATAAAAGCGACTGAAAATTTGAAATTTGATTTGTGAAGGGTAGAAAATATTGTGGAGAAAGGGGAAAATGCTGGTTACCAGCATTTTCTCCTTTTCCTACAATGTTTTCTAAAGGCTTCTTTCTCAGGGTCGTCAAAAGTAGGGATTGTGTGGTAATGGGTTAAAGGTGAGGATTGTGTGGTAAATGTTCAAAGGACCTCTTGACAAAGGAATGGTACAAATCAAATTTGTATGTAGAATCAGACCCAAAAAATGAGACATTAAAGTAATTTGTCAGAACACCAAAACATTTCAGTTATGCTCTGTGAAAAGGGGCTTAATGCACCTGCGAAAAGTATCGACGCAAGTCAGCCTGTGCAGTCTGCCCAGGCTGCCCTTGGCCAAAACTTTTCGCTATGGGTCAGTTTTCTGTGTGGTTCAAGAACCAGCCTTTCTCCAGATTCAGCCATTCATCAGTTAATTTTCATGACACTTTACATTCTGGATCTCCTTCTTTATCATTCTCTGTCACTGAATCCTGTTCTTCCATTTCTTCTTTAGCTCTCCTTGATTTGAGTAAGACTGGGGAAGCTCTCTTCAAACTCAAGGTACGCTGGGGACCAACCACTCTCTTTGCAGTGAAATCACAATCGCTGGTCCCTGCTTTCTTCACTGGACTATTGGTGATTGTTTCCAAAGGTTTCTAAAAGAAAAATCACCTCATCAATTAAATCATTTACTTCTTTTGTGGAACAACTTTAAGGATCTTTTAGCAAAGTATCTTTGAAAACATTGTGGCTACAGAAGAAATGGCTTGTTAACTCGTTACCAAATGACAAAATTTTACACTAGTCCAAATTGAAAGCATTTGCAGACAACAAAATAAATGTGACTCAAATTTTGAATTTCTTTTTGTGAAGGCCAGAAAACATTGCAGGAAACTAAAAAATGCTAGTTTCCAGCATTATCTCCTTTTTCCATAGTATTTTCAAAAGGCTTCTATCTCAGGGTCATAAATACCAGGGATTGTTTGGTAAAGGGTTAAAAGCACTTTCTCCCAGTTTTATTACATTTAGTCTAAAACCTTTCTACAGAGATAATTCTAAGGTGTCAGCTTCATTTCAATTTAACTCTTTATCATACAATTCCAAAAGACACCCATGGAAAACATTGTGGGAAAAGGCAAACACCAGCATTTTCTCTTTTCCCACAATATTTTCTACCCAATCAAAGTAAACAAGAGCAGCCAGAGACGGGTTATGCTCCCTGAACAAGTGCTTGTCATAAAATATACGAAATTGATATAAATTTTCTCTTTTATCCTAAAAGGACCTGTTCGCTCCCCAAAAATTGAAGTGAAAAGGCAATTACTATCTTAGAGATAGCCAACACAAACTTCTAGAGGACAATAAGCCCACTAAGCCCCCCTTTATGCCCTCTTTTCCCATAAGGCAATATTGCATCATTGAAATAAATACAACTGGTGTGTGATTTGTGGCATTTTTTAATAGTAATTCAAAATTCAAAATTGTGAAACCGGAAGAGAGCTACCTGGGCAACGTTCCAACAAGTTCAGAATTGAAATTTCACAAAGTTTTAAGCACAGATGTGGGAGATACAAGTGAAAAACAATTTTTTCCATGAAGTCCCCTTTTTCCGTGATGCAGCCTCAAATTGAGAAACCCGGAAAGAGGTATTTGCGCATTAATAATTCATAGATTGGAAATAACAAGGATACATGCTGAAACTTGTAAAACAAGATATAAGCATGAAGTTTCATGAAATTTTGACAAAAACTGAAAGAAATATTAGTAAAAAATGCAATTTTGCATTAAGCCCCTTTTTTCCATGACACGGGTCAAATGGAAAAACCGGGAAAGACATGTTGGTGCCTGACCCTAAGGAGTTCATATATGAAGTTTTATCCAATTTGGTCCAGGGGTTGTGGAGAAATGGTTTTGGACGGACAGACGGACTGACAGACGAAGCAGCGACTATATGCTCGCCCTTCGGGGAGCATAAAAAATCACAATTTCAATTTTTGAGTTACCTTAATTTTGTCTTCTGCAAGTCCTATCAATCTGGACAAGTCTAAAATTTTGTCGTTGGAAAAGGGTAAAATGATGAAATTTTTAAAAATGTCAAAGTTTTTGCATGAATGAACAATGAATGAACAGTGTTTTATGGCCCATCGACAACTTAGGTCATATTGGGCGCACTTACTTAGTAAACAATAATGCGAGGTGAAAATAACATACATGTGCAACAACATGTATAAGACAAACATGATAAATGAGGAATGGATGAAACACAAAATGATGCCCCTTTTGTCGCCTTTTACGACATGCATGCTGTCACTTTTGTTCCGAAGGATGAAATGGCAGATGTGATGATCGCAGGACTGCAGTGGTTTATTCTTATACCCCCGATTAAACCACACGGGGTCCCACAGGCCAACTGATTCCCATTCCAAACCCTATTTACATCAAGAAAAAAAATATAGGATTTGGAATAAGAACTACCCAGCCTGCTGCAATCCTACGAATTACGAGGAAAGCAGCCGTTTGTCTCTAATTTTAGTCGCCTTCTACGACATGCCATAGAGAAAGGCCGAGGTCCTATTCTATATAGTAAAAAAAACCCCGGGACCCCACAGGGATTTTGCATGATGCATAAGACAAGGACACCATGGTAACAATACCAGGGCCCGTATTCACCAACCATTCTTGAGAATATTCTTAGTCTTATTCTCCGAGGTTTTCTAAATTTGTAAGTAACACAACTTCTGATTGGCTAAACAAAATAGTGTAGCCAATCAGAGGTTGTGTTACTTACAACTGTAGAAAATTCTTGAGAATAAGACAAAGAATGTTCTTAAGAATGGCTGATAAATACATGCCCAGGATGCTTTCCTTGAAAACAGGCAAGCTAAGTACGAGTCACACCTACCTTTGAGACAGACTGTGAATTCTCAGATTTTAGCAGACTTCCTGTGAGAGGTTTACTGGTAAGGGAGTATTTATTTACTGAAGAGTTTGTCTCACTTTGACCTTTCACAATCTTAGAAGTATCCGCCAATGTTGTTTTAGTCACGCTGGAACTATTTGTGTCCATGTCACACTGCAATGACACAGCACTTTTTTCATTGTCAGACTTTTGCATCTTCAGGGTTGGCCGTAAACCTTTAGGTCCAGTCTTAGCTGGTACTTGTTTCATTGCTTTTTGCCCCTTAGATATTGCACTGTTCTGTGATTGGTTCCCTGTCATATTGATAAGAACAGAGAAATCAGAAGTTTGTCTCTTCAACCTCTTAGAGGACTCTGAACATGAAGGTGCAGTTGATGTAGATGATTTGGGTTGTGATGCTAGTCTGGGGCTCTTCCTCTTTGGTGTTTTCTCCTCTTCTACAATTAACCTTGGAACAGCAGTTACCTCATCTGAAACAAGAGACATGAGACCTTTACCACACAGTAAAATATTAGACTGGCCAAAATTTAAAGCATATGCGGACAACAAATTAACTCTTTACCACACAATCCCGACTTTTAACGACCTTTTGAAAAAAAGCAATTGAAACATCATAGGAAAAGCAGAAAATGCTGGTAACCAGCCCAATGTTTTCTATCCTTCCCACCACAAATTTCAATTTTTGAGTCACATTTATTTTGTAATCTTCAAATTAATGCTTTCTATTTGAAGAAGTCTAAAATTTTGTCATTTTGTAAAGTTAAACGGTGCTCAACTGAAAGCTTTTTAAGTGAAAGGGCAGAAAACACAGTGGGAAAAAGGAGAAAATGCTGGCTATCAACATTTTCTCCTTTAAAGACAATGTTTTCAAAAGCTCTTTCCAATGCTATAGGTCATTAAACTTGGGGTTGTGTGGTATAACTATAATACAAAAGAAAAATGTTTAAGCTTAATGTATTATCTCTACTAAATTCAATGGGAGTTAATCCTTTATTATTCTTAAGCTGACACATGAAAAGTGTGTTGCAAGTCTAAACTTGTAGGCCAGCTGTGACAAATTTACAATACAACTATAAGAAAAATTTATCAAAAGTTTGCCACACAAAGGTTCTCAGGCTGACATTCTAGACCATCAAACAGGCTCCTTTTGCCATTTATAATGAGAGTCAAGAAATAATCTTATTTCTATGGTGGTTTACCTTTGAATAAACCACAACTGTGACTTGTGAGACACAATAAAAAATCTGTTAGGGTGATAGCCCAAGTACTTTATTCATTGTACCTCATAACTCACAATGATAAACCACGATAGAAAGAAGATCATTTCGATTCTAACATGACCAATTTTTAATAAAAGGAAAACAGGTTCATACTAAGTGTAAAAAGGTGGATGCAGATTATGTTCCCAGGAATAAACCATGGCTGTTCTACTTACTTACCAAGGTAAAACCCCACTGCCCAGTCAGTAAATATGAAAACAGTAAAAATTCCAACAAAACTTTAGGTATCAAACACAACATAAAAAAAAACATGCCATCTTACTATTAAATTTTCTCCCTTTCAAATTACAAAGAACAATAAATTGATTGTCAAGCATCAGAATCGCGGCTGCTTCGAATGTTCTGAATATTACTCCAGCCACTTCCAATCCCTTTTACAAAGCAACACTTGTCAATTTTGAACTAACCTTCAACTTGAGAAGATTCTTGATTTTATTTGTTAATTGGTAACATTTCAAATAGTTCCATCATTGTCAATTTTAATAAAAAACATTCAATATCTGTAAGCTTGGTCAAAAAGGGGAAAATTACAGTTTGTTTACATCAAGTGTCTTTCAAAAAAATATCAGAGGACGAAGATGTAGAACAAAACAGCAACAGGTTTCGCTTTATACAAAAGGATGTCACTCTGAATAGAATGGTGTGGATTTTACCACGCTTTCGTTGCCCTGCGTTTTTTATAGCTGAATTCATGTGTCATGTGAAAATATAAAGAAACTTGTATATTTTTTATTTCTTTAGAATACAGATACAGCACAAATATATGTACTTCGCATATAAAAGATGCTCAAAGCAGATGACTTTTACCTTTGTCATTTTGTGTTCGTTAAATGAAATTTTCCATATGTAAATTTGAGAATGTATTCTGCAACCATTCCAGAATTGCTCAAGTTTCATTTTGAAAACTATCTATCAGATCATCTGACATACATCATCAGATAGCTACACTTAAGTTTTAGACTCAGTGCTGAAGCTAGAATTACATTAATGAATACCAATCCTCCCATGAGGCCTGGAGAAAAGTTAGGTTCAGAGATTGTTCACAAGGACAGAAAATGCACATAATTATAAAAGTACTGTAGTCACCATTTTTTTGTTTTTTAGCAGCAGGTTGTTGAGGCCTCTCTTTAGCCAGGGTGGACACTGTTGGGCTTACAACACTGGAGTCCCTTATTACTTCAGTTTTCACAGGGCTGACATTGTTCTTAGTGCTGTCTTCTTCCCTTATGTTTGTATCTAAAAACAGTGAAGAGGAATAAACCTTGCCAGTCAGTTACATGGTACATCATACCTATAGTGTGAATTTGTTTTTTTCTGAAATGTCAACCAAGTTAACAACAATTTTTGCAACTGCTGATGCTTACCTTGTGTCCAGGTTTATGCAGCTGAACTCCTTACCAATCGACAATATTTTAGTTTTCTCCAAATCGAAAACATTTGCAGACGACAAAATTAAAGTATATGTAACTGAAAATTTGAAACTTGTTTTGAGATGGGTAGATGCTGGTTACCAACATTTTCTCCATTTTCCACAATATTTTCTAAAGGCTTCTTTCTCAGGGTCGTCAAATGTAGGGATTGTGTGGTAATGGGTTAACTCATTACCAAAATACAAAATTTTAGGTTTGTCCAAATCAAAAGCATTTGCAGACGACAAAATTAAAGTAACTGAAAATTTGCTTTGAGAAAGATAGAAACTAGAGTGGGAAAAGGGGAAAATACTGGTCACCATCATTTTCTCCTTTTCCCACAATGTTTTCTAAAGGCTTCTTTCTAAGGGTTGTCAAAATTAGGGATTGTGTGGTAATGGGTTAACTCTTTACCACTTAACAAAACCTTGGACTTTTAGAACTGAAAGCATTTGAATAACGAGATTCATTTAGATTTGCAAATGCAAGGTTTTTGTTGCATATTTCTATTTCAGTAATTACTTCTGAGGAGAAAATCTTGATATGTGTCTCCTGACAAAATCTAATGATAGTTTTTCAGTAATCAAAGTAGCTTAAACTCAAAATCTAACAAGTTGAAAAAGTTAACCCTTTACCAAACAATCCCTAGTTTTTATGACCCTGAGAAAGAAGCTTTCTGAAAACATTGTGGGAAAAGGAGAAAATGCTGGTAACCAGCATTTTCTTCTTTCCCCACGATGTTTTCTACTCTCCCAGAAATAAAGTTCAATTTTTTAGTTATGTTTATTTTGTTGTCTTCAAAAGTTAATGCTTTCAATTTGTTAAGTTGAAAATTTTATTGTTTGGTACAGAGTTGAAAAAAAAAAAAAAATTCAAATTTACCAGATGGTTGTTCCCTCTGTTCCATATTAATAAAGTTTGACTCTAAGTGGCTGTATCTTTTAGTCAGTGCATGGTATTTGTCCAGGTATACTCCTGCTTCTTTCTTAGAAGCTTTAAGGTCTTCTTCTAGTTTTCTTGTCTTCTCTTGCATCTGTATCAAGTACACAAGGACTACAGTTCTTAACCCTTTACCACAAAATCCTATGTTTCATCAACCCTGACAGAAGAATTTTCAAACAAATTGTGGGAAAAGGAAAAAAATGCTGCAAAACAACGTTTCCACCTCTCCCATAATGTTTTACTGCATTGAACAATGTTATAAACTGAGATACATTTATCATGTGGTCTGCAAGTGATTTAAAGTTTAGCAAGTCCATAATTTCCTTGTCTGATGAAGGATTAAAAGCTACAGATAGACTTTTATGCAAGAGTCTGCACCATGGGTAAAACAAAATCAACATAAAGACATAAAGTAAGGACAACCAAATTTTCATGTTACCAGCTATATCATCACTTCACCAGCAAATAGGTAATGCCCTTTTCAATTATGATTGAGTAAATTAAAATTCAATTTTGCTACCTCTGCACATTTCTCCCCCACCACTCCCCTGCAATTTTCTAAATCTATTCCTTACCAAATGACAGATTTTTTGACTGGACCAAATTTGAAGCATTTGTAATCAACAAATTAAATATTGTTAATATGATGGTTTCTGACTTTGTTAGGGTAGAAAATATTGTGGGAAAAGGAGAAAATGCTGGTTACCAGCATTTTCTCCTTTTCCCGCAATGTTTCCACAATGTTAGCCATCTTTCTCTTCCTTGTTAAGTCAGGATTGTGTGGTAAAGGGTTAACAGTGACACATGGATAGGGCTGACTTTTTACGGGGTTTGAATTTATATAAACTATTTACTGCATTTATGTCTTCCTTGGATAATCTAATGCCACCGGATGAATTGCTTTTTTCTCTCATGTTCTTCATCTCGACTTGTTTTCTTAGGTTTTCTAGTTCTGTCTGCATTTGACTGACCTTCATCTTGTAAGTTTTTGGGCTCATGAGGTCTGACCTTGATGATTTTATTTTGTTGTCTTTTTCGGCTAAAAGGCTTTCAAGTGTCTTGACTTTATTCTCCAGGTCAGTCTTAATTCTGTCAAAGTTTTTCACTCTCTCATCTAATTCTGTTTTGCAGCCCGCAAGCTCTTCCAGTTTGTTTATATGTTCAATCTAAGAGAAAAAGAAAAAAAATAAAGTTATCATCCAACTTTTAAAGGCAGTAAATGTCTTTTTCCATGATAATTTAGTTGTGACTAGGAGTTTTCTCATTTTTCAACAAAGATTTGTAACTCTTTCAAAGAGAAATCCAATCTATATAACTGCATTCAGTTAGTTGACTAGAAAGTGCTCTCCATTGGAACAGTTCCCAAATTTTGTCGCATGGAAAAGATTTAACCCTTTCAAAAACTGTCCAAGGTTTTTACCCATCAGGAATAGAAGCTTTTTGAAAACATAGTGGGAAAAGGAGAAAATGCTGGTAACCAGCATTTTCTCCTTTACCCACAATGTTTTCTACCCTATCATATAGAAAAATCATCTTTTTAACAACTGTTAATTTGTCATCTGCAAAATGCTGTCAATTTGGTCTGGTCCAAAATTTGCCGTTTGGGAAAGGGTTAAGGCAAAGTTTATGGATAGAACATAATTGAGAAATAACCCTTTACCCAACAAATATGAATTTTAATGATCCAAAAGAAAAAGACTTTTTGAACACACCATAGAAAACAGAGAAAACATTGCTAACCAGCATTTAACCATTACCACACAATCCCTACTTTTGAAGCCCCTGAGAAAGAAGCCTTTAGAAAACACTGTGGGGAAAAGGAGAAAATGCTGGTAACCAGTTTAAAATTTTCTCATGTGGTAAAGAGTTAATCCTTTTTTTCCCCACAATGTTTTCTACTCCTTCAAAAACCACTTTTCTATCTGAGTCACATTTATTTTGTTTGTTTGTAAATGCTTTCAATGTTTATTTTGTTTGTTTGTAAATGCTTTCAATGTGGTCTAGTCTAACATCTTGTCATTTGGATATGGAATTAACACTTTACCCAACAACAAAATTATCAGACCAGTACAAATTGTCGGCATATGCAGACGATAAAATAAATATGACCTGAGACTTGAGGAAGCTTATTTAACCCTCTACCACACAATGACGACTTTTGATGCCCCTCAGGAAGAAGCCTTTTGAAAACATTGTGGGAAAAGGAGAAAATGTTGGTTAACAGCATTTTCTCCTTTTCCCACAATGTTTTCAACTCTATCAAAGATATAAATCATCATTTGGGCAACATTTAAATTGTTGACTTCAAATGTTTTCAGTTTTGTCCAGTCCACAATTCTGTCGTGTGGTAGAGGGTTAATGAAGGGTAGAAAGCATTTTCGGGAAAGGAGAAAATACTGGTTACCCTTGTTTTCTTCATTTCCCACAATGTTTTCCATAGCGTTCTTTCCCAGGGTCGTTAAAACTTGGAATTGTGTGGTTAGGGTTAAAGAAAATATAAGTACCTTGTCTGTCTCCAGTGCTAGGACTTTATCCTCAAGGCTGCCATTTTTTTCCTTCAGCAATTTCATGACTTTGAGTATGGAAGAATGAGTCTCTGAATTCTTCTTAAAATTTTGTTTGGTTTGTTCAAGCTCCTTTTCTTTACTTGACAGTTTTGTCTCCATGTCTGTGTATGCCTGTTTACAACGAAAGAAATTGTGAAAAAGCATCCAAGTCCACTTATTTTTGTTAAACCCTTTACCATATGATCAAACCTTTTAATGATCCTGAGAAAGAAGGGTTTTGTAACTATTTATGAACATCAGCGGCAAATTGTCGCAAATTGTCATTTGAAGGACATCTCTAAACCTGTACTGAAGCATCCCATTTTAACAACCCTTAGGTATTGACCTTCTGAAATCTGTGTGAACAGACAACAAATGCTCGTTCCTTTTCCTACAATGTTTGCAATCCTTTTAAAGATGGATACAATCGTTTTAGCCACATTAAATCAAATGCTCTTTGATGCTTTCAAAGTGGATTTTGTCATTTAGTAAAAATTCGAAAACCAATTCTTCATTGTATACCGGTAACTTATACTTGTATGAGCTTTAACCAGATATACCCTGCATTATACTTAGAGAACTTTTCATTTACTTTCACATCTAGTTTTATATTTTTCCACATTATGCAGGAATTAAGAGAATTCTTTTACAAATTCATAGATGTATGAAAAAAGGGACTTAATCATGCATCTGTTGAAATTTGCAGTTTCAAACCATGTGGTTACGTTTTATTTTTCTTACCTCCATGAAAAAAATTCTCTTCATTTCTTAAGTCCTTACCAAACGACAAAATTTAAGGTTTGTCCAAATGGAAAGCACTGGCAGACGACACAATAGAAGTGAATAAAAATTTGAAATTTGTTTTGGGAAGGGCAGAAAACATTGTGGAAAAGGGAGAAAATACTGGTTACATTTTATTAAGGCTTCTTTCTTAGGGTCGTCAAAAGTTGGGATTGTGTGGTAATGGGTTAAATAAAGCGGAGGTTACTCAAAATTACTGTCTTTGGCTCAAAACCTTCCTTAACTTCTTTCCACATGAGAAATTTTAGAATGTTGCAATTTCAAAACATTTGCAAATGACAAAATAAATGCGACTGAAAAATTTAAACTTGGTCTGATTCTCCTGTTCTCACAAGGTTTTCAAAAGGCATTTTACTCACGGTCGTTAAAAGTCTGGATTGTTTGGTAAAGAGTTAAACTATTACCACACAATCCTTTTCCCGCAATATTTTCTACCCTTCCCAAAATACATTTCATATTTTGTGCAATTTTTTTTTTGTCCTCTGCAAATGCTTTGAATTTGGACCGGCCTGAAATTTTGTCGTTTGGTAAAAAGTTAAGAAACTGCAGTGCTGTGGAAAAGCCAGACCTTACCTGTAATAATTCCTTATATTTTGTTTGAACTGTTACAATCTCTGATGTCAATTTGTCTGTATTTTTCTGCAACTCTGCCATTTTGTTCTCTGCCGTTTGCCTCTCTGTCCTCAATTCCTCCAGCTGATAAAATAAAAATTATAAACCCTTGCAACATCTGTGAAAACATTTCACTTTTACCAATCCATTTATCAAACAGTCCTTTGTTTCTGTATCACTGAGGAAAATGTCTTTTTGTTTGGAAACAATATAAGAAGTAGAGCTGTCACTGAATGTGACTTAACATCCCCGCCCGAACTTTGACAGAAAAAAGTGTCAAGTACAAGGGGAGATAATTCCTCAACCAGGAAGAGTTGACACTTGAAAATTGCGTCCTGCAAATCTTCAATATATGATCAATATATGTATGTGCAAAGTTTCAATACAATTGAAGGAAAACTCTAAGACGAGTTTGAGACACAAAATTACTATTACTTAGTACACAGACAGACACATCGACAGACTGACACACAGACAGACAGGCTGATTCCAGTATATCCCCGAAAACATTCCTTTTGCGGAGGCATAAAAAGAAATAACTCTGGTAATAAACGTTTTTCCCCTTTTCCATCAAGTATTTTATCCATTCTTTGACAGACTCAAAAATATCTATTAGATGTGTTTTGACCTCTGTAATTTAAGATTTTTAAATACATTTTTTCTGTACTGGGAGCTCAGCATAATGTGAGACGTAACAGATTTTATGGATCAATGATGACTTACTTGGTAAAACACATGCATTAACCCATTACCACACTATCCCTACTTTTGACGACTCTGAGAAAGAAGCCTTTAGAAAACATTGTGGGAAAAGGAGAAAATGCTGGTAACCAGCATTTTCTCCTTTTCCCACAATGTTTTCTACCCTTCACAGAACAAATTCTAAATTTTTAGTGCCTTTTAATTTGTCGTCTGCAAATGATTTCGATTTGGACAAACCCAAAATTTTGTCGTTTGGTAATGATTTTAGGCCCCCTCTGGAAAGGCCCCCTTTCCCAGAGCATAGCCCATACCTAACAGCTCAAATGAAAAAAGATCAAAATGCGTCACCGGGTGGGTAGAAGTCTGATGTAAATTTCTAAAACTGAAATGCAAGATTCAATCTAAATGACATGATACCAAATGTATGTCAGTTTTACCTGGTTATTAAGGTTCTTGCATGTCTTCTCTGAGCCACTGAGCTTATCTTCCAGGGTTAGGAACTTTGCTAACAAGTCTCCCTTCTTCTTCTCCTGTAAACAAAGTTTCTCCTCCAACACATTTATCTTGGCTGTAGCCGAATTTAGGTCTATTTGTAATTGGTCTGCATCAGCCTTCTGTGATTCAAGTGAGCTTACAGTCTTTTCAAAAGTGTCTAATTTTGCCACTAGGACAAGCTTTTCTTCTTGTAGATCAGTAATTATTTGGCTTCTCCCATTCATGTCAACCTTTAACTTGTTTACTTCAGATGTTAATTCTTCTATCTTACTTGTAAGCTTTTCCTTTTCTTCACTAAGTGCCTGTTGAATATTCAAATACTTTGTTCTGTCATTCCTTTCAGCCTCCAATTTTGCATTCTGTAATTCATTTATCTGTTGTTCTTTGTTATTTAAATCTCCATGCAACATCTTCAGTTTCTTTTCAAAATCACTTTTTTCTGTCTCCAGACCTGAATTCTCGAACTCTAATGCCTCAAACATGTCTTTCACATTATCAAGTTCATATTTTGCATCTTTTAACTGATTTTTGAGATCATCTATTAATGTAGCATTCGCAGCTCTAGAGCTATTGATCTCATTCAGCTCCTCTTCTATATTTTTTTTCTCTGTTTGAACTAAACTCATGGAGTCTTCTATTTCAGCTAATTTTTCACTTTTTATCTGCAGTTCATCTTTTGTATCCCTTTGTTCCTTTTCTAGTGTACTGTTCTTCTGTACAAGCTCATAAAGTTGTTTTTGCATTGAGACAATCTGATCTTCCTTACTTGCAGAGTCCATACTTGTAAACTCTACCATTTCTTCAAGTTCCTGTTTCTCAGTTTCAACATGGTGATATTTAGCCTCTAACTGTTCCAAATCTGATTGCAGTCTCAGGAGCTCCTTATCAGTTTCCTTTTTGACCTCTTCTTTTGAAGTCAACTCTTCCTTTAATTCACAAATTGTGACCTCCAATTTTGCAATACTAGACTGATTCTGTTCACAAATATCCGACAGTGAAATAAACTCCTCCTTCATTTCTTTAAGAGAAAATTCAACACTGCTTTTTTCTTTTAGTAAACCACTTAGATTTTCTTTTATTTCTGCTAATTCTGTAGATAGGGTATCAATTTCCTTACTTTTATGTGCTGTTTCTTGTTGATAAGCTTGAAGTGATTTTTCCAAAGCCAGTTTCTCTGCTATTAAATCCTGAAGACTGCAGTCCATGTTTATTTTCTCCATTTCATATGATTGAAGTTTTTCAGACAATGTTTGAATGGTTTCTTCCTGATGGCCTATCTTCAGACATTTTTCAGCATTGTATTTCTCCAGTTCTTCTATAATCTCTTGTTTATTTTGTAGATCACTTATCTCTCTGTCTTTGTTTTTTAAAGTATCTTCTAATGTCAGTATTTCCTGCTCAAGATTTTCGTTGTCTTTGGCTAGTTTACCTATACTTTCAGAATGAGCAGATTTGTGATCCTTCAATTCTAACTCAATTCTGTGTTTTTCATCAGTTAATTGCTTCAGTGCCATTTCAAGTTCTTCTTTCTCTGTTTTAAGCAAAGAAGCTTTATCCTGAAGAGACTTCCAATCACTATCTACCTGTTCTAGCTGACTCTGAAGATTCTGAGACAATGACTTTGTCAATGCAAGGTCACCAGAAATGTCCTCAAGCCTTTGTTCTACAAGAGCATTTTCTGCCTTACATTCACACAATTCTTTTTCAAGCCTGTCTATGGTGCTAATATATCCTGTTTGATCAACTTCTAATCTCTCTATTTTTTTCAACAGATCATCATTTTCTTTTGTGCTTTGCATCAAATCAGCTATTTTGTTTTTCATTGAAGTATCAAGTGAATCGTAATTGTGCTGAAGGTCTAGGTTTTCTTGCTCTAGCCTCCTGATACCATTTTGTATGTCTGACAGTATTTTCTGACTTTTTTCTTTTTCCTCTTCAAGAGTTTTAATCTTGTCTTTTAAAAGCCGTTCTGCCTCAAGGCTCTTCTGTTCTAAAGCCACTAAATCACCTGTGTTATCACTCAGTGTTTTATTTAGTCTCTCAGCTTCTAGGTCAGCCTCATGTAAATCATTCTGCAGTTTTATTATCTGCTGTCTTGCATCTTCAATCTCAGCAGACTGTTTATTTAGCTTCACCTCCGCCTCCTCTTTCCCTGACTCAAGTTCTGTCACTGTAAGAGTAGACTTCAATTCATTGTTACTAGTCCTGTCTTTTAATTCAATTATTTGTTGGTCTCTCTGTTGCAGCATGCTTTGTAATTTGCTATTGTCTTCCTTCAGAATACCAAAAGAAAACATTAAGTCTTTCTTTTCTTTTTCCAACAAGGAATATTTAATTTGCCATTCTTCAAGAAGTGCCTCTATGGCATCCTTTTTACATATAGTTTCTTGTATCTGGTCTTTTAGATACTCTCCTTGCCCTTTAAGATGATTTATTTCTTCTTCTTTTAATCTGATGGTTTTGGTATTTTCATCAATTTCAGATTGATGGTTGATTTCAGTGGATGCTGTCTCACATACAACAGCATGAACCTCATCTTTTAAATCACTATACTTTATCTTCATAGTCTCATTTTCTTCTGCCAATTTAATCTTTTGCCTCTCCATCTCAAAAAGCTGCTCGGTAAGTTCAGTGACCATTTTTTTCTGTTCGTTTACTGTTGTTTTAAGATCACTAAGAGTTTTTAGTAATTCCTGATTTTTCTGCATTGAGTCAGTAGCTTGGTTTTCAAGTTGTTCATTTTTTTCATTCATAGTCTCAACATTTGAAGCTACACATTCTAATTTACTATTTGCTTCATCCAACTGTTGCTTCAAATCTATTTCCATGGCTTTCATCCTTGTTAATGCTTCACCTAACTGTTGATTATCTCGCATCAGAGCTTCCTTTTCATCCTTGATCTTCACAATCTCAGACATAGACATGTCATGTTCATTTTTCAGCTCATCAATTTTTGACTGATACTCATCTTTCTGCCTTTGTTCTAGCAATACAGTTTCATTCAGCTCTATAATTTGTTTCTTTAAGTTCTCTTTGTCTTCTGTTAAATCTGAAAGTGATTCCTCCAACCTCTTCTTTTCTTTCTCTAACTTTGATGTTCTTTCCTGCATAACAAAAAGCATGTTTTCTTCATCCTGCAGTGTACTATTTCTATGAGATTCTGCACAAGCTAATTCATTTTCAGCCATTTCAAATTTTTCTTGAACAGTAGAAAGCTTCTCTTGGATCTGTATCATAGTTTCTTTGGTTGAATTTAATTCTAGCTCTAAGGCATCAAGTATGTTTTGCTTTTCTTCAAGTTTTCGACTTGCATTGATTTTCTCAAGATCAAGACATGTCAACCTTTCAGTCAATTTTGTAACACTTTCCTCCAGCATAATGTTGTCTTTTTCGAGACGGTCAATTCTCTTACTTAATTCTTGATTCTGTTCCATAAGTTCCTCACAGTTTTCCTCACTGACTTGCAACTGACTTGATTTTTTGTTAAAATTCTCTTCTAAATCATATTTCATCTCCTCCATTAATTTGCCTTTGGCTTCTAAAGAATGTATTTGGGTTTGAAGTTCTCTTATTTCCCTACCATGAGTTTGCACCAAAGATTCCTTTTCTTGCTGTAAAATAGCATTGCTAGATTTCACACCCACAAGATCTAACTTATGTTCATCAAGCTCTTTTTTCAGTAAATCTAACTCTTTTATTTTCTCAGCAACTATAGTGTATGCATCTTCTCCAGTACTTATAAGTATTGATTTGGATTTCTCTGCCTCTTTCATTCCAAAAGAAAGCTCTTCCACTGTTCTATTTAGACATGAAATTTCAGCTTCCAACTCGCTACTCTTTGACTGTAATCTTTGAACATTTTCCTGCTCTTTGGTGAAATCTGCCATCTTATGATTCAGCTCATTTGTAACATTTTTCAACTGTTTCTCATAGTCTTCAATTATTCTTATTTTTTCAGATAGCTTACTCTTAAAGTCAACTTCAAGTGCCTCTTGAGCTTTAATAGTAGCCACAAATTTTTCTTCTGTATGAGACAATTCCAACTCTAGGTGAGATATTTTGGCTCTATTTTTCTCATCAGTGTCTTTTGCATTAGATAACAGATATTCTAGCTCTTCCACTGAATGTATGAGCCTATTTTTCTCAATTTCCATTTCATTATTCAATTTATAAGCACTCTCCAATTCACTAATTTTCTCTGATAGTTGTGTTGATGCCTGAATCAAATCTTTTTCCCATGCAGCAAATTTACTCTCTCTTTCCCCAACTTGTGATGTTAATTCTTGAACAGTCTGTCTGAATCCTGCTTCATTTGTGGATTTCTCAAGCTCAATATCACTCAGTTTATCTTTCAAAGTGTTAATTTCTTTCTGTAAGTTGTTAATTTCCTCTGTCTTTCCATCACAGACCACCTTCAGATTTGCAAGTTCAAACTCAATCTCATCTATTTTGTTTCTCAAACTCATGTTTTCAGCTCTCATTTTTGAATTTTCTTCATCAGATCTTACAAGTTCCTCAGTAGATCTGTTATATTTTTCAATACTCTGCAACATTTCTTGCTTCAAACTTTCATTTTCTTTTGCACAGGCAAATACAGAATTCTGCAGGTCTTCTGCTTCCTGTTTAAGTTGAATCATGGTTTGTTCTCTTTCCGCATCCTTTGCAACAAAATCATCTTTCATATGTCGGATTTCTTGGTCTTTTTCTGATTCCCTTACAATATATTTCTCAATGTCTTGCTTATACAATTTCATTTGTGATTGAAATTCATCGAGCTTGGAGTTCTTTTCATTTAAATCTAATCCTTGGGATAAAACAGACTGTTCACTGTTGATCAATTTTTCTTTTGTGTCACGTAAATCACTGCAAACATGGCTTAACTCTGCCTCTAACTTGGAACAAATAATCTTTTTTTCCTCTATCAAGCTTTCAAGTTCTTTAACTTGTTGTATTAGTTTAGCTCTATTAGCTGATTCCTCTGCTGTGTGATTTTCTAACGCATCTTTTATATCTTGATTTTCTGACAGGATAACATTATACCTTTCCTGAATTCTTTTCATTTCCTCATCTTTCTCTTGAATTTTCAAATCACGTATTTCAATATCTTCTCTTAAAGCAGTGACTTCTATTTTAAGTTGTTCTTTCTCATTTTGTGCAGTTTCAAAATCTGTCAGTCTGTATTCAAGCTTTTGGGATAAACCTGAAAGCCTTGATGACTTTTCTTCTATTTCTGCATCCTTCTTTTCACAAGCACTCTTTGTATTGTCTAATTCAAGCTTTAAAGCTGAAAACATTTCAAGAAGCTCTGTATGTGAATTTTTCCTGGCATCTTCTTCACAATGGAGTTTAGTGATTTGTTCTGTTTTGTTTATAAGCTGCTGCTCTAGCTCTTTTATTTCCAAGCATTTAGCATCATATGAATCGTGCAGGGTTTGCATCTCATGTTTAGATTTTGCCCTCTGGACTGATTCTTCAATACTAAAATCACTCAGCTCATCCTTCAGCTGCTGATTCTCAGCTTGAATAGCAGCTATCAGTTCTTGGCATGCAT
Organism: Tridacna crocea; assembly: GCA_943736015.1. NCBI lineage: Eukaryota > Metazoa > Mollusca > Bivalvia > Cardiida > Cardiidae > Tridacna > Tridacna crocea. The sequence continues at coordinate 51,508,018 of OX031059.1, forward strand.
CTAATTTTGTAGTTGTTTCATGGAAAGAAGCTTGAACAGAACTCAATTCATTTTCCTTCTCTAAAATCTGTGATTTATGTTCAGTAATTAATTTTTCAAATTCCTTACAATTTTCTTTTGTTTTTTCAATGTCACTGGCCTGACTATTCAGTTGGGATTTTAGCTGATCCATTTCAAGGTTCATTCCATGCAGACTGTTATGTAGTTCTTCATTTTCCTGGCTTAAACGTGAGTTTAAATCTGTTTTCTCAGCTTGTTCTTGTGCATACTTGTCCTTTATTTCACTAAGTTCTTTCTGAAGCTGTGACAGTTTATTTTGGGATGCTTCTTCTCTTACCACTGATTCATTTACACAACTCTGAGATTCTTCCAGGTTCTTCTCCAACTCACTAATTTGTATGCAATAATCTGAAATCTTTAAGTTACAGTCATTTAATGCTGACTGTGTCTGGGCTTTCTCATCCATTCTTAAGCTGTTTTCTGACTTGAGACTTTCAATATCTGCCTCTTTTCCCTCTAGAATAGTTTTCAGCTCTCTTATATCTTGGTTTAGTTTGGCCACATTAACAGAGTAGTCCATTGACTGGTCACTAAGCTCATCTTTCAGCTTAATAATTTCTTTGTTCTTTTGTGTCGCATCAATTAGCAGCTCTTGTTCTTTTTCCTTTAAATCTTGTATTATGTGTATTTTTTCCTCAGACTCTCTATCAGTTGATTTTATCTTTAATTCAAGTTCTTCCTTCTCTTTTAAATGCAATTCATGTTTTCCTCTCAAAATTTCAACTTGCTCATTCAAACGTGAGTTTTCTTGTGCAACAACTTCTATCTCTTTTTCTTTCACTTCCAGGCTGTTCTTCATTTCAGATAGATTTTGTTTCAAGCTTGCCTCATTTGCACTAAAGTCCAATTCCTTACAGCTCAAATCATCATGAACCTTTTTCAAATCAGCTTTAAGATTCTGTATTTTTAAAGAATTTTCAGTCTCTGTTTTATCAGCATGCTCTTTTTCTGCTTTCATTTCATCAATGGATCTTTCCAATGATGCTATTAAATCATTTTTATCTCTAATTTCTTCCCTAGCAGAGTTCAGATTCTCCACTGCTACCCCAAGACTACATGACCTTTCATCAAGTGCTTTTTGTAGATAGATAACTTCTGACAGTTTTTCTTGCACATTCTGTTTCAAGGCATCAATTTCTGCTTGACAACATGCCTTGTGTTCACGTATTTCAGTGTCAAGAGAGCAGAATTTGTCTTTCCACACTTGTGATTCAGTCCGTAACTGATCATTAACAACTGACAAGTCTTGTGATTTTGTTCTGAGTTCATCAATGACAGCACCATTTTCTTCCACTGCTGACAATAAACTTGTAACTCTTTTCTCTGCTTCTGTTTGGTTTCCTACAAGCTCTTCATTTAGTCTTTGCAGCTTTTCTATTTCACTTTGAGCATGCCTCAGTTCATTTACGATTTCATTCAATTCAGCCTTCTTGTCTTCAGCGAGAGATGCAAGTTCTTCCTTTTTTGAATGGAGCTCTCCCTGTGTTATAGTAATTTCACATGTCATTGCTGACATTTTATCCTTCAAACTAGAAATCTCTTGCTCCAACAGTTCAGTCTTGTTTACACTTTTTTCTATAATTTTCTGTTGCTCATCTACATCCAGCTGCAGTTCCTGGTTGTGTTTTTCAAAGTCAGTCAGTTTTTCATTTAAATCTGAATTTGTTGTTTTCAAGTTGCATATCTCTTCCTCTGCTGCTTCTAATATGTCTGCTTTATGATGCATCTCTTTCATGACATCATCTATTTTATTTTGCTTACTCTCACAATCTGCTTCTAATTCCTGTTTTACCTGTGTTAATATTGCTTTTGTCTCTTCTTCTACAGATTTACTAACAGCCAATTCATCTTTTAGGCCACATATAACAGAATCTAATTCTTCCACATTCTCTTTATAGGTCTGTGCTAATGATTTTTGCTCATCAAGTTCCAATCTCAATTCCTTTAGTTTAATTTCTGATGATCTATTTGTTTCCATAAGGTCATCATTTCTTATCTTCAGTGATTCCACACTTTTATCAAGTTGAAAGTTCTGCTCCTGACTTGTTGAAACCTTTGTCTCAAGTTCAGTTACTTTAATTTGCAGATTATCAATGACAAAATTATTTTCTTCAATTGCCTTTTCACAATTTGTCTTAACAGAATTTACTTGACTTAGTTCTTCACACAAACTGTTGGATTTTTCATGTAAGGTCTCAATTTCAGAGCACTTATGGGCAATGATTTTATCTAGTTCTTGCTTCTCCAGAGTCAACCTTTCAAGCTCCAACTTACAATTGGACATACTTTCAGATAGCTGATCATAATCAGTTTTCAGTGTTTCCTTGGTTTTTATCATTTTCTCTATTTCAACTGAAACAGAGTTGCATCTTTCAAATGCAGATTTTAACTCATCCTCGAGTCTTGTCTTTTCGCTACCATACTCTGTTTCCAGTGCCTCAATCTGACTCTGTAATTGACGATTCTCATCCTCCACATTTGAGCATTTGTTTCTTGTGATTTCTAATTGCTTCAGTGAGGCTTCTAATCTCTCATTTTTATGATCAAGTTCCTTTTGCATTCCAACATTTTCTAGATCTTTATTGGTACAAGTGTTTTTCAGTTCTTCCAATTCCTGCTTTTGTAAATTGTTTATATTGATGAGTTTTTCCATCTCAGCCTTCATCTGACTCAGTGTAGAAGACAATTTATCTTTAGTAATCTCTAATCCTGAAACTTTCTTAGCTAGTGAATCTTTTTCATTTTCAAAAGTTTTTTGGTCTGTTTTGCAATCAGCTAGTTCTTTATCTTTCTTCAGGATAACATTTTCAAAGTTTTTGTTCTCATCCTTTATCAATTGTAACTCATTACCTAGTTTTTTCATTCTTTCCTCTGCTTTTTCATTTGCTTGCAAGAGTTCTCTGTTCTGTTTATCTAGATCTTTTTGCAAGCTATCAGAATTAGCTTGCATTTGTGATATAGTTCCATCTTTATTCCTCATATCATTTTTTAACATTTCAACAGAAGTCTGTGCATTTGTCAATGAATCTCTTAGGAACTTTATATCTTTTAAGTTTTTTGTATTTTCTGCTTCTTTTTCTGTCACCAAACTTTTCAATTCAGCAATTTCCTGATCTAGTTTTGCTTTTGCCTGTGATTCTTGTGAAGCTTTCCTGGCGCTAGCTTCTTTAAAATTTTGAAATTCAACAGTTAGTGCTTTTATAACATTAGCTAGTTTATCTTCTTTAGTCTTACCTTCTACCTGAATTTTGTCAATTTCTTTTTCTCTAGCATCTAGTAAATTCTTCAGCCCTTTAATCTCATCAGCCGTCTTCTTATCTAAAATTTTGAGATTTTCTTTCTCCAGTTTGAGTTGTTCATTGAGATGCTTAAATTCAGAGTCTTTGCCAGATGTTTGATTTTTCAGTTGTGTCTTCAAATTTTCATATTCTGACTGTAGAGACATCATCTGGTTTTCCATATCATTTGCTTTTTGTTTCAGCATACCACATTCTGTTCTAAGTACACTTGCATCTTTTACTTGATGTTGATTGAGTTGTTTAAGTTTCTCATGGTCAGCCAGTAGTTTTTCATACTTGTCATCCTGACCCATTTGATCACATTCAAACTTCTCTAAACTTGTCTGCAGCTGCAAAACCTACAAAACATTTTTTAATTTTTTTGAGTTACATGAGCATCAGAAGTAGGAGTAACAAAGTCAAAAAAAAAAGAAAAGTAAACTGTCAGTTGACTGTCAACATGTGTTTTATGTTCAAATTCATGTTTAACCTTTGATACATCTAGCAGTTGCAAATTGTTTTATTTTTGGACAAATAAGAATGTTTTTAAACATCTAATTTGATCAAAATACTGCTAAATCACAGGGAAATTATGTAAACAATATCAAAGTATATCATAAAAAGGTTACTGCACTTGTATGGAAATATATTGTGTTGAACTCGTAAGCTTGGGCAACTCTGCCACAAGAACTCTTTCAAAACAATATATTTCAATACAACTGAAATAACCTATAATACCAATGTTATAAAAATGCAGTAAGAGCATATGCAATTCAATTCAATTTAGAGTATGGATCCGTCAAAGTACTGGTAGGCCTATTTCAAATAAATTACACAATACAAGGTGTTCAAGGTACTAGAAATTGACTAAAGTAATACAGTTCAAGTTTAGTGAAATAATAATACATGTAGAACTTTAGCACTGTCTCAAAATGGAAACACCCACCAACAGCAGTTTGTCACTGAAGCAGAACAATCAGAATAGGGAAATGATTTTGAAAACAAAGATCACCTGTGAGCTTAGCCTTTGACCCATTTGACACAAAAACACTAGGATACCTCCTTAGATCATGAGCAATACTTCTATAAAGTTTCAGAGTCCTAGGTCAAACAGCTGTTCTATTAGAACACAGAAACAGTTTTTAGACAGACTTCATCTGTGATCTTTGACCATGTGATCAAAAAACAACAAAATACCTCTGGGACATGAGCAGCACTTGTATAAAAAGTTTCCTAGTCCTAGGTCAAATACCTATTGAGTTAGAGCATGGAAACAATTTTCAAACAAAGTTTACCTGTGACCTTGATGTTTGACCCATTGAGTTAGAGCATAGAAACAATTTTAACACAAGGTTCACCTGTGACCTTGACCATTGACCCATAGGACCCCAAAACAATATGGCACATCCTTGGGTCATGAGTAACACTTGTATAAAGCTTCAGGGATCTTGGTCACACTACTTTTGAGTTAGAGCATGGAAATGAAGAGCAGATAGACAGACAGATAGACAGACATTGTGAAACCAGTATACCCGTCCCTACTCTGTAGGTGGGGGGGGGGGGGGTGTTATGAAAAAACTAAAATCGCTCTCCTGGCAGAAATTTTTTTTATATCTTTTATATGTTATGAATTCATGATGCAAAAAGAAATTTAAAAAAAAAAGCACACACAAATTTGTTCTTGCAACTGGGCTTGAACCCATAAAGACAACATAATGTAGGCATCATGAACTGAACAGTGAAAAAATTTAGGTGAAATTTCTGAAATCTAAATGTTTGGAATCCAGGCCAATTTTATAGTGTTTCAAAACATCCTAGTACAAACCAAAGAAATTTTACTAATAATGTGGCCTTTGCTGATTAGAAAATGATACTAAGTCACCAAATGGCTACTTTTCCTGAACAGTAATACTAGATTTGCAATCCCTTGACGAATCTTTGCAAGTTTCAAAAGAATTGGATCAACACTGTGAACAAGAATTAAAAATGTTCAACTTTGAATAGCTACATTTCCCAAACAGATTGTGAGATTTTTTATTTAAATCAATAGGGTTCAAACTGTTGACACAACATAGCAACTGTATGAGTTTCAAGAAAATCTGATAACAAAGCAGACTTTATCATGTAAACAAGAATTGGAAATTTTCAACTTGAAATGGCCATTTTACCCATACTGTTCATTGGATTTTTTGTCAAAGTTCAAGCTGTTGATGTGACAAAGCCACAGTGTGAGTTTCACCCAAATCTGATTAAAATTGCAGACTTTATTGTGAAAACAAGAGTTGGAAATTTTCAAGTTGAAATGGCTACTTTTTTAATATTACTAATTGGATTTTTTTTTTTTTTTTTCAAAATCAATAGGGTAGAAGCTATTGATGAGATAAACTGTGTGAGTTTTATGAAATCTGACAAAATGCAGACTTTATCTCATAAACAAGAATTGAAAATTTTCAACTTGAAATGGCTACTGTACCCATACTGTTTATTGTATTTTTTAAAAAATCGTTAGGGTTACAGCTACTGATGAGGTTACCAAACTGCAAGTTTCATGAAAATCTGATTACAAAACATGTAAACAAGAAATGGAAATTTTGAACCTTAACCCATTACCACACAATCCCTACTTTTGACGCCCCTGAGAAAGAAGCCTTTTGAAAACACTGTAGGAAAAGGAGAAAATGCTGGTAACCAGCATTTTCTCCTTTTCCCACAGTGTTTTCTACCCTTCCAAGAACAAATTTCAATTTTTCAGTCACCTTTATTTTGTCGTCTGCAAATCCTTTCAGTTTGAACCAGTCTAAAATTTTGTCGTTTGTTAATGGGTTAATTGGCTTCTTTTCCCATAATGTTTTGGATTTTTTTCAAAATCAATAGGATTCAAGCTGTTGACACAACATAGCAAGTGTATGAGTTTCAAGAAAATCTGGTAACAAATGCAGACTTTATCGCGTAAACAAGAAGTGGAAATTTTCAACTTGAAATGGCTACTTTTCCCATTCTGTTTGTTGCAGTTTTTTCAAAATCAATAAGGTTGTAGCTATTGATGAGATAAACAAACTGTGCAAGTTTCACAAAAACCTGAAAACAAATGCAGACTTTATCACATAAACAAGAATTGGAAATTTTCAACTTGAAATGGCTACTGTACCCATACTGTTTATTGGATTTTTTTCAAAATCAATAGGGTTGAAGCTATTGTGCAAGTTTCATGAAAATCTGAATACAGACTTTATCGCGTAAACAAGAAAAAGACAGATGGACAGATGATGGAAACCGCCATGAAATAAGCTCTGCTGGTTTTCAACCAGAAGAGCTAAAAAACAAGCAAGGTACAATATTAACAAAACAGTCATAAAGCCGCACAGGTAGGAGGCGTATTTTGAAAGAATTTTTGGAATCAAAGCTGTCGTTTTAGGTAAAACCTGTATAATTGATTGAATGAATGGTGTTTTGATGTTACATGTATTTCGATCAGGACAATGCCACAAAAATCCCAATGCTTCCAGTGAGGTTCTGCATTAGCAATGTTAACTCTTTACCAAAAAACAAATTTTTGGACTGGACCCTATTCAAAGCATCTGCAGACAGCAAATCAAATCTTGTTAATATAATGATTTCTGACTTTGATAAGGTAGAAAACATTGTGGGAAAAGGAGAAAATGCTGCCAGCATTTTCTCCTTTTCCTACACTGTTGTCTAGAGGCTTCTTTCTCAGGGTCAAAAGTTGTGATTGTGTGATTAAGTGTTAAGCTGTCGGAGACAAGGAGATCCTGTTGCAATAAATAATCACTATCTTCATTCCTCGGGCTATCATGTATCGCTGGAATTATTTCATTCAGACACTAATAATAGAACAACATGAAATCATCTTCGCGAGCCAAGGTTACGATCGCTATGTGGATCTTACCTTGACTGACCGAGCCCGATTTCGTGATTCCTGCGATCTCTTCTACTGGATGCTGGTTATTACCCCCCTTTACATCATATTTCTAAAAGCCAACAAAATATCATTTATCAAACAGCTTACGAATACACTTGAAGCGATAAGTAGACACCCATGTGGGTCTCCATGTTTACCTTCTATTCGAAAGGTAGCAACCTTATTATATTTCTATCAAAGATGAAATGCTACAAGCGATTTCATTCGTTGCAGTTAGAGCTGGCTGCATCCAATGAAAAAGTGTATTGGGGGATGTAAAAATCAAGCTTGATCTGCCAAGGGTAGAGTAGCGCAGTGAATTGTCAGCCTTGGCTTGCGAAGATGCCATGACATAGGTTCTAGCCTGACAAGCTCTTCCCAATCCGAAGCCACATTAGCGGCATCAGATATTATAGATCAATCATCTTTGTGAGCCAAGGTTATGATCACTACATGGATCTTATCTTGGCTGATCGAGCCCAATTTCCAGATTCCGTGATACGCCCCCTATTGGATGCTGCTTATTATTTCCTTTTACATCATATTTCTTGTAGCCAATGAAATATCGTTTTACAAACCGCTTATGAATACAATAATTCAACATGAAGCAATAACCACAAACATACTTCGACATTCCATGGTCAGGTGCTGGGATATAGCCAAACCTCTGATAATTGATTGGTCACACTGAAACTTTCTGTAAATATTGTTTGTCTATGTTTTTTTGGTAATGAATCATTAAAGATCCTGCACACATCCACTGAGGTACTCGTGTTTACCTTCTATTTTTATCTGCAAGGTCGCGACCTTGTTCTATTTTTATCAAAGATGAAATGCTATGAGCAGTTTGATTTGATGCAGTTAGAGCTACCTGCAACCAATGAAAATGCGTATGGGGGAATGTCGAAATCAAGCTCGATCCACTAAGGGTAGAGGAGCATAGTGGGTCATCACCCTTGGCTTGCAAAAGATGTAGATCAATGGGCTACAAAACATTTCATAAATAAGTTATTTACCTTCAACTGTAATTCTGAAAGTGCCGGTTCTAATAGAAAAAGAACTTTAAGGAAAAAAAAATAAAAAAAACCCTACATAATGATTTGACAAAATCCAAAGTCTTTATAAAAAATCCCTCTTATAAAAATTTAATGGTCATACTGCATGAAGCTTGAAATACATGCATGAAATAAAGTTCACTGGATGATCACCTTAGCAGTTTCTTGATCAAGAAGCTTCTTTGTGTGAGCAATCTGACCATTTAAAACATTAAGTTGACCGTCTCGAGTTTGAAGATCTGCAGCACACTTCTGTCTCTTATCTTCTATTTCCTGACAAGACTCAGACAATGATTGGACTTCTCTCTTCAGTGCTGCAACCTGTGACTTCTCATCTTCAACCCTTCTTTTCTCTTTTTGAATGACCTATTTAAGTAAATCTTACTTCTTTTAACTCTTGCCCAAACGACAAAAAGTTAGACTTGTCCAAATTGAAAGCATTTGCAGATGACAAAATACAAAAAAATCTATAAAAACATAATACTATTCAATTCATTGTATATTGAAAGATACATTTGTAGTCCCTTTCAGCTATTTTTTAACCCTTGTCATCTATTTCTTGTCAAATTTTAATTCATGATGTTGCATTTTAAATCCTCATGTAAAATGTTGGCCCTAATGGTTGCAACTACAAGGCTGCATAGACTGCAACCAACAGAAATGAATTTCATTTTCTAGAGGCCATCACGAAAATCATTGCCGAGACATTTCCAGTTCACATCAAGATTTCCAAAATATGTATAAATTTATCCCTTATATCATACCTATCAGTATATATCTATGTTTAAGCAGCTGACTAAATTCTAGATCATTCTACTGCCAATTAAGTTCAATAGCATTTTTCCTCTGGCTGAAAGGATGTACTGTTTAAACTTTGTAAATGATTGTGCAGTTCACTCACCTGTTCAATACTATCTATCTTAAACTGTTTTATTTCAGCCTCTTTCTTAAAACGTTCCACCTGGCCCTCCAGCTGCTCCACCTTCTGTAATGCCCTGTGGGACAAATCAGATTTCCACTCATCTGCCATCCAACTCATTTTGGTTTAAGATAAGGTCTGGAAAACAATAGAAACTAACAAAAATTGTACACTTTTTAGATATTAAAGCAGTTGCAAACAAAGATAAAAATTATCAAACAGCAGGTTTTGCACATGGAATGGTTCTTTAACCCTTTACCAAACAATCCCTTGTTTTAACGACCCTGAGATCGAAACCTTTTGAAGACATTGTGGGAAAAGGAGAAAATGCTGGTAACCAGCATTTTCTCCTTTTTCCACAATGCTTTCTTCCCTGCTAGAAACAAATTCTAATTTTTGAATTACCAGTATGTTTATTTAATTGTCTACAAGATAGTGCTTTCAATTTGGAACAGTCCAAAACTTTGTTGTTTGGTAAAGGGTAATGGTAAGAAAAGGATTTGCATCATTGAAGCTATTTTCAACAGTATTTCAATTATGTAATGGCAAAAGCTTGTTGTGTACTGTAACACAAAGTACTTTCAATACCAATGCTTGCAACTTCAACAAGAAACATCAGTCAGCTTCTACAGATTGAATAAAGACAAAGTTCAAAATGAACACCAGCTTGGGTTTATTAAAAATTCTCTAACTGCCGAAAAAGCTGTAAAAAATGACGGATATCTTCGGTGAAAAGGTATCTACTTAAAGATTGCTGAATGTCAGAAGTACATTATGGTGTTATATCTGTTACGAGGGCAAACGAAATTGTTATCACTCTTCCTTTTGCTGGTGAATTTGGGTGGGTACAGCATTTTTGTGTTGTCACAGGTAATTGTGTTTCTTTATATAAAGGGGGTAGTTTTTTTCATTTTGTATCAATTTTTTCATCATAACATGTCGAATTTCTGTGAATTAAATAGCCTGTAGCAAGGATATGGGACTCAAAATATCCTCAAGGATTTTTAAAAAATGCAGCGTGTGTCCATAATTATACCTCTGTCCGTATTTACCTGCAATTACCCTACGCATGAGGACTATGCATTAGGTAAAAGCTCTTTTAAACTGAAAAAAGAAAAATGTCTTACACAGTTAGACTTAACTAAACCCTTTACCAAACAATCCCTGGTTTTTACGTCTGAGATAGAAGCCTTTGAAACATTGTGGGAAAAGGAGAAAATGCTGGTAAACAGCAGGGTTTTCCTTGATGCACTATTTTGTGCGTTTTGACGCACTTTAAAGGAAAATGACCCGCATTTTTTTCAGTAATGCATCATGGTGGATGCACAAATACAATAAGAGGTAATAATGATCGTATATACTTCTGACACTGTTACATTGTGAGCAGATAAAAAATCTGGAGTACGAAGGGAAAATGGGACGAAACACTGGACTGTGTATTGATTTTACTGAAATACCGTCGGTCTTTAAACGGGTCTAGACTAAACCAGTCGATCTCAAATAAAAATAATATGTTTCCTGTCAAAATGGACGTCATTCTTGCCGTCTGCAAGAAAGAAGCGCCCTTAAACAAAGATCAGGCGATACTGCAGCTGGTAAGAGCTCCCAGAACATCATTTCAAGGTCTCGAGGGTTCACTGTAAATATTAGCTAGAGATACACTTTGTTTTTCTTTGAAAACAGCGGCATCCGCGTGTCAAAACACAAGAATCGGTCATTAATCTAATTTGTGAAAAACGTTTTTTTTCGGCTGAAATGGATAATCTTTATCAAGAAAAATAACAGAGACTTCCCACTCTGGCCGACAACAAGCTTTCTTCGCCAACGAAATGGTCGTTCCTGTGATAAAAACAAAATAACCCTTAACCATAGCAAGAGGCTACACATAAAAGAACACATACTTTCACAAACATAGTAGCTTTTGTTTACGCTATTTAGCGAATTACATTTTGTTGTGACCCCCACAAATTCCAAAATGACCCCCATTATTTTTGAGTAGGGGGTCACAATGACCCCCTATTTTTGTGGCCGAGGGGAAACCCTGAAACAGCATTTTCTTTTCTCCTTTTCCCACAATGTTTTCTACCCTGCTAGAAACAAATTTCAATTTTTGAGTAAAATGTATTTTGTCATCTGCAAGTGCTTTCAATTTGGACCAGTCTAAAAGTTTGTTGTTTGGGAAAGGGTTAAGTTAAGGCGAATCTGCTGATGGTACGTACAATAAGTGAAAATAATAATATCAACACAATGAACATAATCTAAAATTAGGGCTGAAACTCCTTCTCAACAAAGTTGATTCTTCTCCTACGTGGGACAAATCTTCTTCAGTTCCAAAATTCTGGGTGACAGATGTTTCGGTACTAGACAAATTCGGTAACATCTAATTAGGTAAATCGATTGGATGTTTTAGTAACGAAGCAGTTATACTGTGTTTATGTTCTGTGACCTTCTTTACACACAGTGCATGCCTTATATTTTGTTTAACTCTTTACCACATGAGAAAATTTTAGACTGATCCAAATTGAAAGCATTTTCAGACGACAAAATAAAGATGAGTGAAAAGTTGAAATTTGTTCTGGGAAGGGTAGAAAACACTGTGGGAAACGGAGAAAATGCTGGTTATCAGCATTTTCTCCATTTCCCACAATGTTTTCAATGTTTCTTTCTCGGGGTCGTCAAAAGTAGGGATTGTGTGATAATGGGTTAAACCATTTACTTTTGCACTTTTCACCCATTTATCCCTTGATAGATAGGTTCAAACCTTTTATTTTTCCCACTTTCCCGTTTTTGTTTAATAGATCTATAGGCATTCCACATGGCCAATACATACAGCATGGAATGAGGTACATAACCGAAAAAAATATTCATGAATCATTGTGGGAATTACAAATTAAGGCTAATGGCAGTGGCTAGAGATACGGTACCGTACCTCTAGCCTATATCGAAGAAATGGCTAGAGATACGGTACCGTACCTCTAGCCCCGGAGTCTAAAGATACGGTACCGTATCTTTAGTCATTCTTATGATATAGGCTAGAGGTACGGTATTTTGTAGATACATGTAAGAAATTATAAATTTACTTCAGTTTTGATTATTATCGTTATTAGTATGAATTTGTATTAATTGATCAACATCAAAGGACAGAAACTCATCAAGTTGCAGTGTGCGAATGTGCACTGATGAGCGAAAATAATAATTGCGTTGATTATTAGGTGAACTTGATTACTTAACCCAGGGATTCTATATAACATATGTATTATCCCTGCTTTACCCTTTCTCAAAAGACAAATTTTACACTCAAAGAATTTGTAAACAATTTAAATTTTGATGAAAAATGGTGGAAAATGGTCATCCAAAAGGGTAGAAAACACTGTTGGAAAATGAGAAATTAGCATTTTCTCTTTTTCCTACAGTGTTTTCAAAGGACTTGTACTGCATGTAGGAAAGCAGTCAGTGGCTTAGAAAGAATATTGTGCCGAGTACTGGTTATAAAAACTCGAGGAAAGCATGAATAGATGCACTGGCCGATGCAAAAGTACTGAAATACTGTTGAAAACGGCGTTAAACACCATTCATTCAATCAAATTTCTAAAGTTATTTACAACCATGTGCAGGCCTAGCCCCATAGCTCAGTCGGTATAGCGTACCGGAACTGAGAACAGGAGATCGCCGTTCGATCCATGGCTCGGCCAATAAACTTTCCGAGGATTGACGACAGTCATTGCGACAGGATTCATTTCTCTCTCAATGCTGTCCAGTGTTTCGACGATAGTTATGTGGGAAAGCAGCCAGTGACTTGGAAAGAATATTGTGCGGAGAACTGGTTAAAAGAACTCATTGTTCACATTATTTTTTGCCCTTAATGTTTGCAATAAATATTTATATATAATTCATGCCGTAAAATTCTGCTTCTACCATACATAAGCAATAGCCCACACCAAATTTCAGTTCGAATCATGCTTACCAGACACGAACCGTTTAAGGGTAACAACCTACATCACAGGAAGTGATATCGGACCTGCGTATTTTCGTAACTTATATTGAAAAGTAAGTACGGTGTAAAGATAGAATAAGGCTAGCTTGGGTGGATACAAACGGACAACAAAGACTCTCATGTATTTATCAAAGACTTTAGATGAATACATTTAATATCCTGATGTTTTAGACAGGAAGCAGATGTCTATATGCACAAACACTTTGACCAAATATCAAAAAGTGATTGGGTTTTAATAGTTGGTCGAAGTCTATTCCATTAGTATAAGTGGTTAACAAAAGCTTTGACAAAAAACAAAGTCCATAGGCATTGTATGCTTTGGTGGTCTGAAGACTTTTTCAGATCATTTAAAGGAACGATTACAAAAAATAAAAACAGTCTTACCAAACACGCACACTGACTTTATAACAAGGGTCCGACATCACTACCTGTGACGTCACACTGACGTACATTGTGAGGGGTGTAAACACGCAACTCTATCCGCCGCTCCAAACACAATAGTAGATAAATAAATGAATAAATAAAATAACTTAATAAGTATAAATAGATGGATGGTAGACAGACAGACAGATAGATAACCTTTGTTCTCTCACTCCTGTCCCTCTGGCTTTGAAATTCTTCCACCATGAATACAGTACAGCGATATCCAGTAATACTTTATCCTTTCTTTTATTTTTGTTTGTACGCGCGGCTGGGCTTTTTGTATAGTCATAGAACCCCTCTAGTAAAACTGCATACTTTCTGCACTTTGGTAGCACTCTATTGCGCTTTTAAATGTTTGAAAATCTGCAAATTTCTTCCCGACCTGAATACTATGAGCCATTTTGACCGTATGATACAAAACTGGTTTGAAAGTGCTTTCAGAAAATTTTCCGTGATTGAGTAATAGATTAATTATCAATTTCCGTGATTGAGTAATTGATTAATTATGTCGTTTTCCATAATCAATTAAAGAACAACAAAAGTTAAAATAATGTAAGATCCGCATACATCTTAAGCTATTAAATTCACCTAACTAATCAACGCAATTATTATTTTCGCGCGTCGATGCAAACTCGCACACTGCAACTTGACGAGTTTCTGTCCTTTGATGTAGATCAATTCCTACAAATTCATACTAATAACGATAATAATCAAAACTGAAGTAAATTTATAATTTCTTACATGTATCTACAAAATACCGTACCTCTAGCCTATATCATAAGAATGACTAAAGATACGGTACCGTATCTTTAGACTCCGGGGCTAGAGGTACGGTACCGTATCTCTAGCCATCTCTTCGATATAGGCTAGAGGTACGGTGCCGTATCTCTAGCCACTACCTAAAATTAAATAATAAAGGTTTGAACAATGCGTTGGGTGTAAAGAATGTCACGATACACAAACACTCTATAATTGCTTTGTTACCGAAACATCCAATCTATTTAGTCTATGTTACCGAACTCTTCTGTTAACCGAAACATCCGTAAATCGGAAATTCTCTACTTTTGCACTGGGCCGAATCTTCTTGGGTACGAATCTTCTTTAACCCGTGAAATTTTGTGTATTAGCCGGAAAAGCATCCTGCCAAGTTTATAAGAATTTGAAAAAATACCTGTATCTAAAGTTGTTGAAAATTTACAATCAATGATGGATTTTCTGCGTTTAGCTTATTTTGCATTCATCATCCATTTCAGTTACGCCTTTGAATTTCCCGTACGAAGTTTACGCATGCGTACTAGATTTATGCGCTATCGGATAGCTCCCTGCGATTTCGAAGTGTTCGGTATACCTCGTGAGATGTTAGATGTAAGTACGGAATCGGCCGAGTTGTAACTAATGGTGTTAGGCTTTCTGCGAGTTTGGGGGCGGGGGGAGGGGGAGGGGGGGGGGGCATGAAAAACAAATCTTTGTCAGAAGCGTAGTACTCAATAGCCATATAAGGACAAACAAACTAAACCAAATAACGGACAATGTAGATCAAAGATAAGACTGTCTTTTGATCTCTACTGTACATAGGCCTACAAAAGGCTTCGCAAGTTTCTCAAAAATATTGACCCATAACAAATGTCACTTTGTGGACTGTGTGGCATTAGATTTTATCAATTTTTTTTACCAAAGGCAACATTTTGAACATAGATCTAATTCAAAATTTTAAATTTTATCGGTGAGAGTGCAAATAAAAAAATGTGAGAAAAAGGAGAAAATGTTGGAAACCAGCATTTTTTTTTTGCCATCAATTTTAATGTTTCCGAGAGACTTAATTCTTCCTCGAGGTTGTAAGAGCTCTAAATTAGACAGGATTTAAAATAGATCTAGATCTACCTCCTTACCACACAATCTCAACACGTGATCCTACATAGGAATGCTTTTGAAACGATTGTGGTAAAGAGAAAATGCTGGTAGCCAGCATTTGCTCTTTCTCCAACACTGTTTTCTTTCCTATAAAAAACTGCAATTATCGTTTAAAGGTGGGTATTTAGGTTTTTTACATAACACCAAATTAAAAAAAAATATATAGATCTATATATAGTTCTAATCTATCACCGAAATTTATATGAAATAAAAAACAATACAAATCATCATTAATTAAGAATCATAAAATTACGAAAAAAACATTTTTTTGATGGTATTCCCTAAAAAGGCTAAGTAGCCCCTTAAGCTATTTTTAGATTTCCCGCCAAAATAAAAAAAAAAAAAAAACATTGTGGGAATGTTATGTGACTTGCACGTGACTAATGAAACTTAAATTTCATAACACAACAAACGTAATTATTTTCCATAATGTTTTCTTCTAACATTATTTTTGAAGCTTTGTCTGTATATTTTAGGTATGTAAATGAGCGAGTTGCTCATGTAAAAATAGACCGTGTTTCCCGTCTATGTTGACCTGGGCCGCAGTAAATCTTTAATTTCTCTTGTTGTTGGATGGTTTTCGACTACTGGGGTTTAATGAATGAAAATTAAAAGGCTTTTGGGGTATAAGGATAATTTTTTTGTATTTTTGTAAAATTTTCGTCCCAAGATCTGAAGGGCTACCTTTAAAGCTGTACAAAATTTGTCATTTGCAATGCTTTCATTTCGGACCATTCAAAAGTTTTACTGCGTAGAGTTAGATCTAGAGCTTTAACAACAAAAAGAGTAATAATCCATAGGCTGCTGAGCATGACTCACTGACCTTTTGAAGACGTTGCAGATCATGATAAGACTTCACAGAACACAAAGTCTGATCTTGTAATCTTGTATCTACACTGTATGATACGAAGATATTTTTCCCCAAAACATAACTTTAAAATAGCAAAAATTTGGTTTTTTAAAATGGAAATGAAAAATATCATTTTAGTTATTCAGCAAGATAGGGATTAAATGATCAATGCAGTTAGGACAACAGCTACTTCATGACAGAAAACTTATCAGTCGTCAGAGAGAAATGAACCATTTGCAATGACTATCATGAGACCAACAAAAAGCCAACTAGGTCAGACTGTGCTTTCATTGCTAGCGTTTTTCACTAGATCTACACTCTTGTTCTGACGAACTGACAGAATGATGGTCCTTTATCGCTGACCTGAGTACCAAGCAGCAAAGGTCTAATAAAAAGATAAATACCAAATAAGGTTCAAGGCAAAATGATAGTGAAACAAGAGCAGCAAATTGTCGCGATTTGACTTGAGACTTTGAAGTTCTGTTCCTGACAAGCGAGAAATACTGTAAAAATGAAGATCAAAGTGGAATTACTCAAAATTTGCACTAAGTAGAGTTATTGTTCTTGTGCACTGTACTCCATAATATTGCAACAATCATGCATACCAAGTTTGAAGTCGTTCTGACTTGAGATGACAAAGTTATATTCCGGAAAGGCACTAAATGCTGTAAAAATGATATCAAATGGAAATAACTTAAAGACAGGATGAGGAAGAGTTACAATTCTTGTGCACTGCACTTCCAAATATTGCAACAAATAAGCATACCAAATTTCAAGTCATTCCTACTTAAGATGACAAAGTTTTGCTTCAGACAAGCAAGAAATACAAGAAATGCTTTAAAAATGAAGGTCAAAGGGGAATAACTCAAAATTCATGCTAGGAAGAGTTATAGTTCTTATCCACTGCACTCCATAATTTTTCAACAATCATGCATATCAAATTTGAAGAAGTTCAGGCCATAGATGACAAAATCATATTCTACACGAGAAAATGCTGTAAAAATGACAATCAAAGGGAAATAACTCATAGACAGTATGAGGTAGTTATGGTTCTTTCACACTGCAGTCTGTATTACTGCAACAGACACAAATGCCAAGTTTCAAGTCAATCAGGCTGAAGATGACAAAGTTATGCTCCGAACTAAGAACTATTCTAAAGAACTTTCTAATTCAAGGGCAAATAATTAAAGTTGTTCTGGTCCAATTACACCCATAATTGAACTAATCCGAGATCTTAAAGTCACATATATTTTGACCAAGTTTGGTACTAATTGGTTGATATTTGTAGATGCTAGAGTGTACCGGTAAACAAAGTCAAATAAAGCAATTGTTTTAATTCAAGGGCAAATAACTCCAGTTGTTCTAGTATGATTACAACCATAATCAAAGTCATCCAAGATCTTTTGGTCGTGTACTTTTTGACCAAGTTTGGTGCCAATTGCTTAATAATTGTAGGTGCTAGAATGTAAACAAAGTAAAAAATAGCAATTTTTCTAATTCATGGGCAAATAACTGCTGTTGTTCTGATCTGATTAGACCCATAATCATACTCATCCAAGATCTTATTGTTATATATGTTTCGGCCAAGTTTAGTGCTGATTGGTTAAAAATTATAGATACTAGACAGCTAGCAAAGTCAAATATAGCAATTTTTCTAATTCAAGGGCAAATAACTGTTGTCGTTTTGGTCAGATTAGACCCATAATCAAACTCATGTGAGATCTTATGGTCATATATATTTTGACCAAGTTTGGTGCTGATTGGTTGATATTAAATTTTGTAGATGCTAGAATGTAAACAAAGTGAAATATAGCAATTTTTCTAATTCAAGGGCAAATAACTCTAGATGTTCTAATCCAATTATACCCAAAATCGCACTCATCCGAGACCATACATACTTTGATCAAGTTTGGTGCTGATTAGTTGATATCTGTAGATGCTAGAGTGTAAACAAGGAAATAATTATGAACGGACAGATGGATGACAGACGGACAGCGAGTGACCACAATAGCTCACTCTGAGCACTGCTTACAGGAGGGAATCAGCTAAATTCCAAATTCAGTTGCTTTGTATTGCATACTTGAGGCTTTTCTCTTTTGGTCAAAGTATCTGCAAAATATGCACCACTTAAGAGTACAGATCCAAGTAAAAAATGTAGTATATAATCCAAATTCACTCAAGTTCTTTAGCACAGTAGAAAATATTGTCTGGTTACCAGAATTTTCTACTTTTCCCTCAATGTTTTCACAATGCCTCTACCTCAAGGTTGTGAAATCTTGACATTGTTTGGTGAGTACAAGGATGTATCCAGAGTTAGTTGTCTGCTGCAAATTTCATATGGAAAGGAGAAATGGTAAATAAACTGAATGTCAGGACACAGATGTAGGGGCAGGAAAAAAAAACACAACCAACTTGAAATTGTTCTTCTTATGACTTTAATAAACCTTTGAAGACTTTACACAACCAATTGAAACACTCCAAATACCCGTCATAAAAACAAAAGAGACATTTTCAATGAGAAAAAGATTCAAATACTGCAATTTAAAGACTTAAGATGTCTGAGTTTACCTTTTTGCCCATTTAGATAAATATCTGTATACGGTAAAAGCTATAAAATAAGTAACAAACATATCACAGTATCATAAATTTTTGAAAAATAAAATAATTAAATCAATACCATTTGCAATGACCTAAAGAAGCCAGTTTTTTTTCTTTAACCAAACAATTCTGTGTCTTAATCACAGTGCAGGAGAAGCAGGAAAAGGATAGAGGTAAAAGGAGATGTTTTTAAAAACAACATTTTCTCCATTTCCTTCAGTGCTTCCTATCTTTAATAAAAGACAAATTCCGTCATTAGAGCCATGTTTAATTTTAACCCATTACCAAACAGTTCCTAATTTTGATGACCCTGAGAAAGAGGCAGTTAGAAAACATTGTTGGAAAAGGAGAAAATGCTAGTAACCAGCATTTTCTCCTTTTCCAACAATGTTTCCTACCCTTCATAAAATAAATTTCAAATTTTTAGTCACTTCTACTTTGTCGTCTGCAAATGCTTTCGATTTGGTCTAGCCTAAATTATTGTTGTTTGGTACTGAGTTAACCCCTAAACCTCCCTTCAGAATGGGCAAGTCTTTAAGTTTTCTGCTAAGTTTTGTGTATTGAACAACACAAATTTTGACTTGTCCAATTTAACAGCATTTGCAGCTTAGTGTTTTTTTTTTTATGAACAAGAAGAACACATTAAGAAAAAACAAGAAAATGCTGGTCACCTATTGTCGAAAAACAACTTCTTTAGGGCCATTTAACTCTGCCAAACAACAAAATTGTACATATGTCCTGATAAAAATCATTTGCAGGACAAAATAAATAAGGCTAAAAAACTGAAATTTGTTTTGGAAAGGGTAGAAAACATTGTCGGATAAGGAGAAAATGCTGGTTACCAGGGTTGTTAAAAGTTGTGATTGTGTGTGGTAATGAGTTAAACTTGAAATTGTGTAATTAAGTGCCAAACATCATGATCAAGACACCAAAAGTAAAATCTGGAGGACCAAGTTAAAATCAAAAGAAGTGCATAATGCTGACTTTTAAGTCTAATGCCCATACAGATATAGTACACAAATATTTCCTTTTTTGTTAGAAAAAACACATAACTCTCATAAAGTTAGTTTCATCCTAATATAGTTCCCCTCCCCCTCATACACAGACAAAAAGGAACAAGAGGGCCAAGATGGCCCTGGATCCCTCATCTGAATTTTTGAGAGGACCACAGCAGTATTTTTTTTTTTTAAGTATTGAAACCCAGGAAACAAAATCATTATTTTGCCAAGCAATTTTCGAAAGGTCACCTGTAAAAGTCCTTTAAAAATCTGACCAGCAGTTTCAGAAAAGAAGAGTTTTTACGAGTTTCTTATTTTCCGTACAGTGCAAGTATCCCCCGTTCACAAGAGCCATGTTTCTTGACCTATCAAAACTTTGCAAACAGTTTTTGAAAAGGTTCATTCAAGGAACATTTCTGTAAAATTATTTTAAAATCTGACCTGCCATTTTGGAGAAGAAATTTCAAGAATTTTTTCATGTCCGTATAGCCCAAGTAGCCCCCATTCACAAGAGCCATGTTTCTTGACCTATCAAAACTTTGCGAACAATTTTTGAAAAGGGTCATTCAAGGAACATTGCTGTGAAATTATTTTAAAATCTGACCTGCCGTTTCGGAGAAGAAGAATTTTCAAGAATTTTTTCATGTCCATATAGCGCAAGTAGCCCCCATTCACCGGAGCTATCTTTCTTGACAGAGCAAAATTTCGCGAACAAATTTTGAAAAGGATCACCTAAGGAACATTGCTGTGAAATTATTTTAAAATCTGATGAGCTGTTTCAGAGAAGAAATATATTCAAGAATTTCTTCATTTCCAAACAGTGCAAGTAGCCCCCATTCACTAGAGCCATGTTTCTTGACGAATTAAAATTTCCCGAACAATTTTTTAAAAGGGTCACCCAAGGAACATCTCTGTGAAATTATTTAAAATCTGGTCAGCGGTTTCAGAGAAGATTTTTAAAGAATTTCTAAGAAAATTCCATTTGGTTGCCATGGCAACCAGAGTTTTTGACAGAATAAAATTCTGTTAAAGAGGACCTCCCAAGGAACATTTCAGCCAAGTTTGGTCCAAATTGGCTCAGGGATTTAGGAGGAGTTGATATTTAAAGAACTGTTGACGACGCACATCACATGACGCACAACGGACACCAGGTGATCCTAAAAGCTCCCCTTGAGCACATTGTGCTCAGGTGAGCTAAAGAGAAATGAGAAACACACATTGGATACAAAGAAGAAGGCTTTTGAAACAGAGAAATTCTGGTTACCAAAAGACTTCCTCTTCAGGGTGGTAAGCAGTCAGATATAACTTTTTATCAGAGAACAAAATGTGAGATTTGGTTATTTGACAGCTGAATGACTTAATCCTTCACCACAATATCGGGTTTTAATGATCTTGAGAAAGAAAGGCTTTTGAAAACATTTTATTGAGAGAACAAAAGGCAGATAATCAGCAATATTTCTTTTTTCTACAATATTTTATAGCCTTCCCAGAAGCAATTCAGCAACATTCATTTTTTGCCTCTACACACGCTTTATTTTGACTGGTCTAAAATTTTGACATGTATTATTTAGTTCATAATATTAAGTGAATATTACAAAAACATGATGGTATAATGTTTTCAATTATAGCTACAAGACACAATGATGAAAACAATATAAAAGAAAAAGTTTGAACAAAATTCGTTTTTACGACAGAAAAAGTTGTTATGAGGTATATGCATCTTAACTCTTTACCATACAGTCCAAATTAAAAGCATTTGCAGATGACAAAAAAAATGTGATTGAAAAATTAAAATTTTGTTTGGGAAGGGTAGAAAACATTGTGGGAAAAGGAGAAAATGCTGGTTACCAGCATTTTCTCCTTTTTCCACAATGTTTTCAACAGGCTTCTTTGTCAGGGTTGTAAAAAGTCTGGATTGTGTGGTAAAGAGTTAAACAACAATATTATAGCCTTGATATAACAGCATTACCTGATGACAAATGGGGCTTAACTTTACCAAACGACAAAATTTTAGACTTGTTCAAACTGAAAGAATCTGCATACCACAAAATTAATGTGACTGAAAAATTTAAGTTTGTTTTGGGAAAGGTAGAAAGACGTTCTGGAAAAAGGAGAAAATGCTGTTTACTGGCATTTTCTCCTTTTCCAACATTATTTTCAAAAGGCTTCTTCATCAGGGTCAAGAAAACCAGGGATTGTTTGGTAAAGGGTAAAAGGATGGAATTTGTCACTGACAGGGATTTCAAAAGCCTTAGACCTTTGAGTACAGTATTTAACCCTTTACAACACAATCCCAAAATTTAATGACCGCGAAGAAGGGGCCTTTTGAAAACATTGTGAGAAAAGAAGAAAATTGCTGGCAACTAGCATTTTCTATTTTTCCAACGTTTTCTCTCATATCAAAGGCAATCCCTATAATTTGAGCCACATTTAATTCATTGTCTGCTTTTCGTATAATGTTCTCAACCCTTTCCAAGACAAATCTCAAGGATTCACAACGGTCCCTTACAGAGGCAAATCGCTGAAGCCAACTGTTCTCACAAATCACCCGCTTACTTCAAAAACATTATAACTACAGCTTGTTTCAAGCTGTAGTTACGAGGTTTTTGAAGTAAAACTACGCAATGTTTTTGACTTGAACCAGTGAAGTTCTGGTATAGAGTTATTGAGATTGTTGACTGTCTTGTTCTTCTTGAATTAATGCTGCAAGTCTTTCAAATGCCTGTGAAATACAAGAAAACTACATGTATAAGAACTTATGTCCCCACCAACTCCTGCAGATGACATTTTGTGTTGCAGCTGACCACTTTAACTCTTTACCAAATGACAAAATTTTGGACTAGTCGAAATTGAAAGCATTTGCAGACGACAAAATAAATGTGATTCAAATATTGAAACTTGACTTGTAGTAGGTAGAAAACATTATGGGAAAAGGAGAAAATGCTGGTTACCAGCATTTTCTCCTTTTTCCAGAATGTTTTCAAGGGTTTTCTTTCTCAGAGTCCTTAAAAGTCGTGATCGTGTGGTAAAAAAACATAGTGGAAAAAGGTAAATTTGGACAAAATCATTTTTACATTAAGTCCCAATAGCTTTCTGTGTATTTATGTACTGAACTATTAAATTTGTTAAATATTAAAATTTTACAATGTTGTTCTTTAAGTCATAATTATGCTGTAAATTTGTGTCAGGGTTGACCCAGTATCATTCAAGCAACTGAAAGACATATGATAAGCCACAATGATGAGAATTACTTGAAGGAAAGGGAAATGCTGATCTTGAATGATATAGAAAGCATTGTAGGGAAATGAAGAGCTAATTTATGAGAAGTTCATAAGGTTGACTCCAATTATCTAACAAGTTCAGTTCTTAACCACGCAATCCCAAGTTTTAATGCTGTGGCGAAAAAAGATTTTGAAAGCAATGTGAGAAAAGGAGAAAATGATGATAACCAGCCTTTTCTCCTCTTCCCAGAATGTTTTCTAATCTTTCAGAGACAATTGCAATCATGTGAACTACATTTGTGGTCTGCACACAGCTTTCAGAATGAAGCAGTCTAAACTTTTGCCATCTGGTAAAGAGTACAAACACTTAATCACATAAAACCTCATCTGTATATTAAACCCATGACTTATTTTTGATAATACACCAATGTATTATTGTTTTTGGTCCTAGTTCTGATCATTTTTAAATCACATCATTTTCTCCTTTTCCCATAATTTTTTCAATGAATTTTTCAATGAATTTATTATTCAATGGATGGGTCTGGATTGTCTGTTGAAGGGTAAGATTAAATTCTCTCCAACTGAAATTCCAGATTTTTCAGAGGACCCAATGTAAGCATCAGAACTCAGAACTGAAAATTAGATAGAGTGTTGTTCATCCAAACGATCTTACCTTGTTCATCTGTTCCTCTGTACACAATGAATATGAAGCACGAACATGAGGGGAGGGCAAAGTGTCATCCAGCTGAAATGCATTACCTGGCACAAACAGCACTTCTTTTGCTCTAGCTTTCACAGTTATCAGTTTAAATGTATCTGGCACCTTTAATTTTAACCATAAGAACATCCCACCGGTAGGCTCTGACCATTCCGCAAGACCTAGAACAAGAGTTAGCCATAGAGGTGTGTGGTAAACATGTTAAAAACATTGAGGGAAAAGGAGAAAATGCTGGTACCCATTTCCCACAATGTTTTCTACCCTTTGGAAAACAAACTTCAATTACTAAACCACTTTTATTTTGTCGTCTGCAAGAGCTTTCAATTTAGACTTCTTTTATTTATTTTATTTGGGAAAATGTTAGAGTATGTCTCATAAGAAAGGGGGTGGGGGTCTGATTATACCCCAAACAAAGAAAGATTTTCTTCCAAACAAACTAAAAGTTACCTATACTATTAACTCTTTACCAAATGAAAAACTTTTAGACAGGTCCAAACTGAAAGCTCTTGCAGGTGACAAAGTAAACATTCTTCAAAAATTGAAATTTGTTTCCAGCAGGCTAGAAAACATTGTGGAAAAAGGAGAAAATGCTGGTTACCAGCATTTTCTCCTTTTTCCACAGTGTTTTCAGAAGGCTTTTTTCCTTCAGGGTCGTTAAAACCAGGGATGATTTGGTAAAGGGATAACCCTTTCCCACATGACAAACATTTAAACTTGTCCCATAAGACAGCATTTACAGACAACAAATTTAATGGTGCTTGAAAGATAACAACTGTCTTAAAACTGGCTGGACATGTGGGAAAAGATGAAAATTCTGGTTACTAGCATTTTCTCATTTTTCCGCAATGTTTTCCAAAGCCTCCAATTTCGATGTTTTCAGACAACTTCTTTGTAAGGGTTGTTAAAACTAGGGATTGTTTGGTGAAGGGTTAAAGACCATCAAATCCCGAGTTTTAATGACCCCTGAGAAAGCAGGCTTTTGCAAACATTGTAGGAATAGTAGAAATGCTGATAACCATTTTTTCTCTTTTTCCCGCAATATTCCTTACCAAAAACAAAATGCTTCATTTGAGCCATAAATAATGTGCAGTCTGCAAATGCTTTCAATTTTAAAGAGTCTACAATTTTGTTGTCTGGTAAAGAGCCTCGCACAAGTGTCACGTAGAAAGAGAATTCATGAAAAGGCAAATTTTTAATTCCAAGGTCATTGTAGGTGTACATCATACTGAAATCTGAAGTCTGATTCGGAGTCTATCCAAACTGAAACCTTGTAAACTGTTTAGACCCAAAAAGCCTTTAACCCATTACCACACAATCCCTACTTTTGACGACCCTGAGATAGAAGCCTTTAGAAAACATTGTGGGAAAACGAGAAAATGCTGGCAACCAGAAACAACTGCCGGTATATCATGTATTCAGTGAACTTTTCTATTGAACTTATTCTGTCTGTCAAGCACTGGCCCTTTACCACACAGTCCCAAGATTTACTCACCCATGATTTTTGTTGTATGGTAAGAAGTTACCTCTTTATCAAACAACAAAATTTTAGACCTCTCCAAATTCAAAGCATTTGCAGACGACAACATTTATGTGACTCAAAAATTAATCAAAACTTGTTTTGGGAAGAGTGGAAAACATTGCGGGAAAAGGGAGAAAGCACTGGTTCACAGCATTTTGTCCTTTTCCTAAAATGTTTTCAAAAGTCTTCTTTCTCAACATTATCAAAAGTCAGGACTGTTTGGTACAGAGGTCAATGGCTATAAAATTATGTGATTTCACAATATAACCTTTTAGATGCTTTTCAGCTGCTTTAATACACTGGTCTTTCCTTTCTCTGTAGAACTCTGTGACTTTATCCACATGCTTGAAAAAACCCTCATAGCCCCATTGGTATAAAACTTGGTGCATCACAACCTACAGGTACACAGTTAGTTTAAATATGTAGGATATGTTATGAGCTGTATTCTGACAGAAGGGGTTTTGACCCTTTACCAAACAATCCCTGGTTTTCACAACCCTGAGACAGAAGCCTTTAGAAAACATTGTGGGTAAAGGAGAAAATGCTGCTAACCAGCATTTTCTCCTTTTCCCACAAAGTTTTCTATCTTGCAGAAAACAACCAGAGCCGTCACTGAATGTGACTTAATACCCCCACCAGCACTTTGACAGAAAGAGGAAATTACTAGTATTTTGTGCACAAACGGCCACATGAACAGACACAGACAGACAGGCTGATTCCAGTATACCCCCGAAAACATTTGTTTTGCGGGGTATAAATACTAGTATCAGTTTTTGAGTTATGTTTATTTTGTTGTCTACAAGTGCTTTTAATTTGGACCACACTACTTTTTTTTATAGTTTGGTAAAGAGTTGGGACATCTCCTATAGTGCACGGGACCAAGCAAGTGATCATATAATTAGGAATCCACAAAATCTATTACTGTATGACAAGTAACTGAATAATGAGGTAAAATGGTCTTTTTACAAGAAGAAAATAGACAAGGTTTGATCCAGGTCAGTCTGCATGGAATGCCCAGACTTACATGGGTCCAAACTTTTAGCAGATGTATAAAGTCTTTACCACACAATCTTGAATTTTAATGATCCTGAGGAAGAAGCCTTATGAAAACATCATGGGAAAAGGAGAAAATGCTGGTAACCAGCATTTTCTCCTTTTCCCACAATTTTTTCTACCCTTCATGTAACAAATTCTTATTTTCAGTCAATTCCATTTTGTTTAAAATTATGGTGTTTGGTCTAAAATTATGGTGTTTGGTAAAGATGTAAACCCAGCTTTCACAGAGCATGGCTCAAACATGACTTGAAGTGCAAACCAGTACCTTAACTCTTCACCAAACAACAAATCTTTAGACTAGACCAAATTCTTGGCCATCTTTTTCCCACAATGTTTTCAATATGCCTATATCTCAGGGTCGTTAAGTGTTGGAATTGTGTGGTAAAGAGTTAAATTTGTCCTTTACCAGATGACTAAATCATAAAACTGTACAAACTGAATGCTTTTGCCGAAGACAAATTAAGTGGCACAAATAATGGAGACTTTTAACTCTTTACCAAATGATAATGTCTTTGACATCACCAAATCGAAAGCATTTGCAGACCACAATTTCAATGTAGCTTGCAGAATAATATCTAAATTTCAAATGGTACAAACATCATGGGAAAAAGAGAAAACACTGGTTACTAGCATTATCTACTTTTCCCACAGAGTTTCCTAAAGCCTTCAAGAGTCATGGTTGTTTAAAAGATTGTGTGGAAAAGGGTTAAAATGGTGGCAGACCTCTTTTAGATAACCTTATTCTGTTGTGTGCATATTAAAAACATACTGGGAAAAGGAGAAAATGCCTGTAGCATTTTCTCCTTTTCCTACAATGTTTTCTACCCTACTAGAAATAAATTTCAATTTTTGAGTCACATTTATTTTGTAGTCTGCAAGTGCTTTCTATTTGGACCAGTCTGAAATTTAGTTGTTTGGGAAAGGGTTAAGAATGTCTAAAGTGAAAAAAAAAAAAAAAAAATATTCATATATTGCCTCAAAAAGAGCAATTTCTTCATTCCATCAAATTATCATACAATGCTGAAGTGGTATAAAATGAATGCTCAAGAAAAGTGTGAGCATCACAACACTGCACAGCTCAAGTGGTGGTCTGTATGACTTGTAAACATCAAATCTTGAGACATTAGATGGCGCTGGTTTAAGCCTGGCAGCTGGCCATATAAATTTCCATTTGTCTGGACAGTGAATGGATTGGTTGGTTGGTTGTATTGGGGTTTAACGCCACTTTAACAGCTAAGGTCATGTCACCACGGTCGGTGATGCACATTTGTTTCCTGGCTTTCTCACACCAGTAGGTTGGTTGTATTGGGGTTTAACGCCATTTTACCAGCTAAGGTCATATCATGGCTGTCGGTGACGCACATTTGTTTCCTGGCTTTCTCACACCAGTACTATCACAACTTTCTTTCCAAAGCCACTGACTACTTTTCTCACATGCTTCAGTAGGGGTGAGAGGCGAAAATATGCCGGAAAGAAAGTTTGCCTCAACTGGTTATTGAACTCACAACCCGGTCATGAGTCCGATGTGATGGTGCTATACACAAAGTAAAGGTTTCATCCTGTATCTTGCACTATTCCTTATAACAAAATTAACAGCTTTCAGGGTACATCGCCCATATGGGCAATCGTTGGCAGTAATAAATAAATGGATAATCAATCAATCAATCAAGTTTGAATATATACTGTGTTCTCCTTTCTCCGTTCACCTAAGCGTGAATAAGCTCACGAAATTCACATTTTCGGTCAAGGAATCAAAATTTTTGTGTAATGATCAAATATAAAATCTGAATCAAAAGTGTGACCGAAAAAAATCACTACAACTTGCATCAAAAGGTTTCATCCAAGGATTTTTTCAAACCTACCCCGCCAACCTGGGTAGTATGGCCACTTTCTCATTTGTCCATTCACTTGATTGAAAGTCAAGGCCGGTCGCTAAAGACTGATGCATATTCTACACTCTAGTTCAGACAGACTAGCTTATTCATAGTAAAAGGTAAACACAACCCATTTAGGCATATTTAATGTTGAAAAACACGGAAAATTTGCCTTTTATTGTATCTACTGAAATATTTTCTTTCAAACTCTGAGAATTACTCTCTTTTGTTGCATTTTTGTGTCTTATTCGATAGAAAAATAGTATTGATGTAGGATAGGTTGTTATTCATAATATCTGACAGAGTAGAATAGAACCAGGGTGGAACAAAACGTCACGAGCGCTTATTCCTTCCGCTTTAGTACATGAACGGAGAAGCGAGAAAGAACGGAGAAATGAGAAAAGGCCATACCTGTGAAAGTCCACTGGCATGCATGACTGATGCCTGCATGTGTAATGATACTCTGTCTAGAATTGGTTTTGGTCCAGTCACACAACCCAGTCGCATTCTGGAATACAGTTTAAAAAGAGATCTGGATTTTCAAGCATACAATTTTTGTTGGATGGTTTTGTATCAATGAACATCTCCTTGATCAAAAAAGTATGAACATGCACACTCTTGAGAGCAAATTTCAGCAATTTGATCTGTTCTTTTAAAGACCCCGAGAAAGAAGCCCTTTGAAAACATTGGGAAAAGGAGAAAATGCTGGTAACCAGGAGAAAAAAAAGGAGAAAATGCTGGTAACCAGCATTTTCTCCTTTTCCCACAGTGTTTCTACCCTTCCCAAACCAAATTTTAATTTTTCAGTCACCTTGATTTTGTTGTCTGCAAATGCTTTCAATTTGAACCAGTCTAAAATTCTATCATGTGGTAAAGGGTTAAATCCATCACTAGTTAGGCTGCTTTTAGAAATACCCAGAACTGTAGAAAGACATACAAAACAGAGGAATGTTACAGAAAAGGAAACATGATGCAAAGGAAAAGTCACGTTTTTCTGATAAAAACATGTTGAAAGAAATGAAGTTTTTACTTTTGGATCTACATTGTCCATAAATCTGCACAAAACAGCCCAGAAATTTCAAGCTTCATCTACCTTTTTTTAACTCTTTCCCAAACAACAAATTTTGGACTCTTCCAAACCAAAAAGAGTTTGCAGACGACAATTTTAGATTTGGAGAAAATGGCAGAAAGTTCTCAAGAAGGGTAGAAAACACTGTGGGAAAAGGCAAAATTGCTCATTACAAGCAATTTCTCCTTTTCCCACAGTGTTTTTAAAAGACTTTTACTGCAGACAGGTAAAAACCAGGGCTTGTTTGGGAAAGGGTTAAATCAAGGGTTACAATAAAATACATGTAGTCTATTTAGAATGATAATTCAACTATGTCAGTCTTGTTTCCAAACAACTAAACATGTTTATGTCAGTCCTATTTCCAAACAACTAAACATATTTATAACAAGTAACACATACCCAGATGAAATCAGTTTGGAGAAAGAATCAAATCTAATGACTCGTCCATCAATATCTATTGAAAACAAGCTTTGAACATATGGCTGTAAAAGAACAATGGAACATTCAGCAATACAACATAAACTCACAGTTTGAACAATATTAACCCTTTACCTAACAATCCCAGTTTTTTTAAAACCCAAAAGAAATGGCCTTCTAAAAAAATTTTGAGAATAGGAGAAAATGCTGGTTACCAGATTTTTCTCTTTTTTGACAATGTCTTCTATCTTCTCAGAGACAGATTTCATTTCTTAAGCCAAGTTTATAATGTCACCCAAAAATGCTTTTAATTCTGATCTAAGTCAAAAATCTGGTCATTTAATACATGGTCAACTCATTAAATCCCACAGATGACTTTTTGCATCTTGCTGCAAAACATCATGTAAAAAAAACACTGTGGCAATACAAAAAGTGCTCTTAACATTTCTCCTTTTCCGACAAAGTAAGTTATCAGCGTATAACAAGGATTTTTTCAGTCATCTGCAGCAAATCACTTCAAGAGGTAATAAGATAACATACATGTACTTATAATTTTGTCTAATTTTCTGGAAATACAACTATAACAGACCAATTCAAATTGTTGACAATCACACCAACTGATTCTGTTAATCTGATTGACATTTACCGTACCTGGGTTTGTTCATATATCAAAACTAATGATAAAACAACACAAAATGTTAAGCAAGATCAGACTGTATATATGTGTAGGTTTATCTTGCTTTAAACTCTTTACTAAAAACATCTACAGTCACAAATGGAAGGATATGGGTTGAACATTTTAGCAAAAATTTTCAAGATTTGGCCAACTCATTTCCAAAATTCAGAAAATAGAAAAATAAAGGAAAATATCACGGCAATACACTTGGATAAATGTAACAGAGTGACAGATGAAAAACCTTTTTAAACTGTAGGTAGAAATAAGGATCATCCTCCAAGACCATCAGATCATATTCCTGAGCTATTTTGTAAATCTCTTGCTTTCTCTCATCAGTTAACCCATGTCCAGTTGGGTTACCCCCATTTGGTATCAAATACAATAGTTTTGGAATAGTACTATCTTTATCCTTGGCATCAGAGGGTTTCCAACGTGAAAGTACTTCCTGTAGGTTATGCGGGTCAAGGCCATCCTTGTCAGATGACACAGGAATTAAGTTACAGTCCATTGGTTTAACCTGAAAAGTCAAACTAAAATTTACTTTCATCACGACATAAATATACGAGTACTTCTTTTTCTGAAACATTTATTACCTCACAGATGAGACTATTCTTGTTCCAGACATTACAGTACACAAAGTCTTTGTAGTGTACACTTTATGGGACACTACCAAAAATGCTTTTTACAAGCAACAGATCTAATTCCTTTTCCCCTTAACCCTTTCCCAAATGACAAATTTTTAACTCTTCCAAACTGTAAGAGTTTGCAGACGACAATTTTAGATTTTGAGAAAATGGCAGAGAGTTCTCAAAAAGGGTAGAAAACACTGTAGGAAAAGGAGAAATTGCTCGTTATGAGCAATTTCTGCTTTTCCCACAGTGTTTTCAAAAGACTTCTACTGCAGACACATAAAAACCAGGGCTTGTTTGGAAAAGGGTTAATATGTATACAAAATCAATTAAAAAGACAGTTCCTTTCCTCCAAGTAAATCTTTGTATCTGTGGCCACAATGTTTTCTAATGTGTCCTGTTGCATAAATGTTTCCAAATTTTATCTGCAAAAAGACACAAATAATCACCTGCAGGCATTGAGGTAATCCACCATAATTAATAAATAAATAGTTAGTCTATCTTGTTTTCTGAATTTAAATGGCTCTGGCATCGTAACAAGTGCTGAAGCATAAACTGCAAAAAACAGACTGCATGCATCCAGCATTTAAAGAGATAAACTTCAACCTGCATCAAATTTGGTCACTTGTCATGAAATTAAGCCAATAAGAACTGTATTGAGAATGGTTGAAGACATTCAGTTTCTGGAGAAGTGGACAAGATCTGAATATCTACTTACTGCCGCAAGTGTACCAGAGTAGGTTGGTGTCTCAATCAAAACATTATCTCCGTGTGATACCATGGCTTCAAATACCTGGAAATAGTAAGTAAAAAGTATCACTGTAACCTCTCACCCATTGAATGTTTACATACAACATTGTTTACATCCAGGTATACAGCATATAATTCATATTGAATTCTTCCCCATGTGACAAAATTTTGGACTTGTCTAAAATTGAAAGCATTTGTAGACGATGTAATAAATGTGACTCAATAATTAAGATTGGTTTTTGAAAGGTAGAAAACGGTGGTCACTGCTGGTTGCTCCTTTTCCAACAAGTTTTTCAAAAGCCTCCTTATTCAAAGTCATAAAAACATGGGATTGTTTTTTGAAGGGTTACAACAAGGAATACCTAGGACTACTTTGGACTATGAAGATGAAAATCAGGGTCCGTATTCACGCGCCATTCTTAACTCTTTACCAAACAACAAAATTTCAGACTGGTCCAAATTGAAAGCACTTGCAGATGACAGAATAAAACGAACTCAAAAACTGAATATTTTTCCAGCTCAGTTGAAAACATTGAGGGAAAAGGAGAAAATGTTGGTTACCAGCATTTTCTCCTTTTCCCATCATGTTTTCAAAAGGCTTCTATCACAGGGTCGTAAAAACCAGGGATAGTTTGGTAAAGGGTTAAGAACGTTCTTAGTCTTATTTTTCAAGGTTTTCTGACTGTGAAAGTAACAGAACGTCGCATTGGCTAAACTAAATGGTTTAGCCAATCAGAAGTTCTGTTACTTTCACACTGAAATAGTCTGAAGAATGAACAATGAACAATGAACAATGCCAGAACAATATAATGTCTTTTAGATTTTCAGCTGGAGTAGAAAATTTCTATAACTCTTTATCATGAAATCCTGAGTTTTAACAACCTTAAGGAAGAACACTTTCAAAGACATTGTGAGAATTGGATAAAATGGTGGTATCCAGCATTTCTCCTTTTCCTACTTTGTTTCCTATGCTTCCTCAGGAAAATTTCTGCTTTTTTTAAGTCATGTTTGTCGTCTCCAAACCATTTCACTTGATTCACCAAAATTTTGCCATTTAGTAAAGATTTTAAGCGGT
Source organism: Tridacna crocea (assembly GCA_943736015.1). Taxonomy (NCBI): domain Eukaryota; kingdom Metazoa; phylum Mollusca; class Bivalvia; order Cardiida; family Cardiidae; genus Tridacna; species Tridacna crocea. The sequence goes on from OX031059.1 coordinate 51,541,027, forward strand.
TATTTCTCTTCTTGAAAAGATGTGAAATTCCCTATTTGGTAATATATTAGCTTGATACCATATTGGCTTATTTTTTCTGTTCATCACAAGCAAATGCTCCTTTTCACACAATGTTTTTAAATACAGTCTTTCCCAAAGGCATAAAAACTTCCTGTAATAATTTATATTGGTTTAACCCTTTACCCCATAAGGTATTTCAATGGCATCTCTTATTGACCCTAAATGGCAGCAAGGATGAAGCTATTTCTTATGTGTAAATGACACCTTTTTGATAGAATAGAAACACAGTGACAAAAGGTGAAAATGCTCGTCACAAGCAATTTCACCTTTTGCCACAATGTTTTCCAAAGGCTCCCACAAGCAGTGTGTAGAAATGAGTATCTATGGAGTAAAGGGTTAACCCCTAAATACTTCTATACCTCCGCATGACAAAGTCTTAAAACTCATCTAAGTTCAAACCATTTTTAAGGGACATATTCAATGTGGCTCGTATAAAGATATTCTTCTTTTAACCCTTTACTCCATAGATACTCATTTCTACGCATTGCTTGTTGAAGCCTTTGGAAAACATTGTAGCAAAAGGTGAAATTGCTCGTCACGAGCAATTTCACCTTTTGCCACAATGTTTTCCAAGCTATCAAAAGATGTCATATACACATAAGAAACAGCTTCATCCTTGCTGTTAGTTAGGGTCAATTAGAGATACCATTGAAATGCCTTATGGGGTAAAGGGTTAAAAGTAGAAAATTTTGTGGAAAAATTGGAAAGTACTACAGTCCGCTCCACATATTACGAGATCGGTTTCAACGAGATACCGCTTATAACGTAAATCTTGCTGAGTCCCGGCAGAATCCCTTCTTTTTTTCTTTTACTTTATACCGCGTAGAACGAGATCGGTTACGGCGAGATATCGGCTACAACGTAAAAATAGTCAAGGCCCCCAACGTAAATTTCCCACCTTACAACGAGGTCTATTGATAAAATACGTCATCTGCATTAGTTTGTCACCATGCAAGGCAATTATCGAATAATTATCCGATTAACTGTCTAACATTAAACTATTGTCGCGTTTTGGATATTTTTGCGCCAGGGGCTAAATTGATCCGTAGGTGATTAAATGTTATCACACATTTTTTTAGCAGTTTATACATGTAGCTTATGACTGACCAGTTCTGATGGATGAAATGAAAACTTTACGCCGGTTCTTTGAGTGCGTGTCGGACATTGATCAGAGCACATTTTCAAACTTAGCGAGTATTGAACAATTACTGGAGGATAAAATCAAAAACAAAAAAGGCTATCTAACATAACAGCATTCTTCAAATAAATGCATATTTAATTTTTAAAATGTTAACATTCATGTAAATATCTCGTAAATACATATAATACATTGTACAGTAAATCGACAGAGTTATCTGTCTTTGTATACTCTTCAAAAAGAAGGTAATTAGCTACTTCCGGTGTAAACGAAAGTAAACAGTATGAAAGTCTGTATCCTTACGTATCTTTACGATGTTTGATTTCCTATTTGGTTATAACGAGACCCGGTTACAACGAGATAATACTTCTTGTCCCCGCGATCTCGCTGTATCCGGAGTGCACTGTAATTTACTACTGTCACAGTTTTCCACTATATCTTTCAATTCATTACCAAATGACAAAATTTTAGACTGGTCACAATCAAAAGCATTTGCAGACAACAAAATAAAAGTGGACGAAAACTTTAAATTTGTTTTGTGAAGGGTAGAAAACAATGTGGGAAAAAGGAGAAAATGCTGGTTACCAGCATTTTCTCCTATTCCCACAATGTTTTCTAAAGGCTTCTCTCACAAGGGCGTCAAAAGTAGGGACTGTGTGGTAATGGGTTAAAGCTTTCTAACTCATGATTCTTAAAACATGGGCTCGTTTGGTAAACATTTAACATTGTACCTCCTGAAGCAAACTAGGATCAGACCATTTTGATAACATCCCTGTAAAATAAGACTGAGTCAAAGCATTATAGCGAATGGAGCAGTTTCACTTTTTACATGACAATTTTTGAAACCAACAACAACACATGTTCATGAGATAACATCTTTACCTTACATATTGCATCCTGGCTACCATTGGTAATGATAAGATCAGATTGGTCATTACTGGACAATGTCCTAGGGCTGTGTGACTGCTCCTGCAAACCTTTCACCCATTTTACAAGGTCTGGAACCCTTTTTTATAGATAAAACAAGAACGAACACTTCATCAGTTATACACTGTTTTCAAAAAGAGTACTCCACTTCAATCCACAAAGAGATCCTAAGTACCAAGAAATACACCAGATCATAACAATAAAGGCCAAATGTGAACAAATGGGGGTGTTTGAATGCAGTGAATTTATACCATACCATTAAAAGGTATTGAATTCATTGTGAAGATGACAATCTGGCATTGAATGGTCACTCCAAGTGTTAGTTACAGACAGAGAAATTCATTTCAAAACTAGGTTAACGCATTACCACACAACCACGACTTTTGAAGCCCCTGAGAAAGAAGCCTTTAGAAAACATTATGGGAAAAGGAGAAAATGTTGGTAACCAGCATTTTCTCCTTTTCCCACAATGTTTTCTACCCTTCACAAAACAAATCTTAAATTTTCAGTCACTTTTATTTTGTCGTCTGCAAATGCTTTCAATTTGGACAAACCTAAAATTTTGCTGTTTGGTAATGAGAAAAAACTTGCCAAGTACCTGTGTCTATTGTTTACTTTTGGCATGATTTTAAAATTAAATTTTTCTGCCTGCAACTAATATCTGGCCTAACCACAGAATAATAGACTATCATCTCCATAATATTTTCCATGCTTTCAAATGGTATGGTTTTAATTCAAATGTATTTTGACACCCGCCTTTACTTGGCCTTTAATGAAAACCATACATGAAACATATCAAATACAAACTGTGTACCAGTAAGTATGTGTATATCAAAGGTGTACTTGTATTTCAAACATGGAAATCTCTACCCTGAATAATGACAGACAGTCATTATTATTATATATTCACTTATTGCTGACAGAAGGGAAAAGTAATTATCTAACAGTATAATTACCCTACAAAAGGACAGTTAACCTTTTACCACACTATCCAAAGTTTCAATGACTTTACAAAGAAAAGCTTTGCAAAGATTGTGGGGATAGAAGAAATTCTATCAACTAGCATTTTCTCCTTTCCCCACAATGTTTTCTTCCCTTGTACAAAAAGAAAAAAAAAAATAACCACTTGAGTCACTCTTGTTTGTCACTGCAACTTCCTTCTTTCAACATGGAATAGTGTAAAATGTTGTTGTGTGGTAAAGAGATAATTAAATGAAACTGATTTATTTTCACTTTTGTAACGAAATGGAAGGTGCCACAGAAAATCTCTGTTAATCCTAAGCATTTGTACTGGTAATATAATGTTCAGTCCAAAAAAAAAAAAAAGAGCTGTAGCTTAACATAGGAATATACTAGGGTTGTACTTGTTCTTTATGTGAACCATGCTCTGGCAATACAGAGCTTAATTCTTTACCAAACGGCAAATTTTTGAGAAAGGACCAAATTGAAAGCATTTGCAGACGAGAAAATAAATGTGACAGAAAAATTGAAATTTGCCTTGAGGAAGGTAGAAAACATTGTGGGAAATGGAGAAAATGCTGGTTACATGCTGTTTTCAAAAGCTGTCTTTCTCAGGGTTGTCAAATAGCGGGATTGTGTGGTAAAGGCTTAATGCATTATACTAAACAAGTCACCACATAATAATGGATCCATAATAGCTACTTTCTTTAACAACCAACTGAATCATGAGGTGGCCTGGTCCTTGGACGTTGCCCAACAGGGAAAGTTTTCCATGCAGTGTGACCTGGGTCTCTACTTTTCACAGATGCATTAACTCTTTACCACACAATCCCTATTTTTAACGACCCTGAGAAAGAAGCCTTTTGAAAACATTGTGGGAAAAGGGAGAAAATGCTGGTAACCAGCATTTTCTCCTTTTCCCACAATGTTTTCTACCCTTCCCAAACCAAATTACAATTTTCCAGTCACTTTTATTTCGTCATCTGCAAATGCTTTCAATGTGGAACAGTCTGACATTTTCTTGTGTGGTCAAGAGTTAAGCACCCTTTTCACATGGCGTGGTTCATAGGTAATTGCATTCACAAGCTATGACAACTCTACCAAAAGAAATAGTGAGACACAATATATTCACAATCAAAGTAGACAATCTACATAGAACATACAGTAGAAGTGAACAAACCCTGGGGTTGGACTGTACTGTAATGCTTGCTTCATGAGTTGTGGAGTCATCTCAAACTGGGAACCATCACTGTAAAAACATAAGGACATGCTTCCAAACATAAAAAGGAAAGGATATATCCAAATGTAAAGTAGAATTCTAACATGAAAGTAATTACTTTCAATGGGTACTGCTTGGATCAGTTGTATAGTGCAAAATTTGTGACCTAGAGATCCCAGGTTTGACTCTCACTGAATGCACTGGGATTTTAATAGCAGTGTCCTTGGGCAAGACACATCAGAGCCCTAGCCTGCTGTTGGTGAAATATAGGAAAAGTGTGAATATGTGAGCTGTCGCCATCAACATGACATGACTGGAAAAATGTTGAAAGTGGTGTTAGAGACCATTCAATCAATTATCTTGACTCTTTACCAAACAGCAAAATCTTAGACTTGTCCAAACTGAAAACACTTGCAGACGACATTATATACTATTACATGACATAAGAATAGAAATTTGTTTTGGGGAGGGTAGAAAACAATATAGGAAAAGGAGAAAATACTGGTTACTAGCATTTTCTCCTTTTTTTTTTATATTATCTTATTTTATTTTTTTTTTTTTCAATATTTTTTAAAAAGAGCTTTTCAAAAAGGTTGTGAAAACCTGGGATTGTTTGGTAAAAAGTTAACTTCTCAAATAAATAATTTTGCATGTAATGGACTAAGGGATTAACAATCATCAACAAATGCCTATGAATTTCCCCATGGCCCTGTATTGCTCCGCGTGCAAACTAGATTGCATCAAAGGAAAATACAAAATAGCTGCCACATCAAGCTATGTTCAGAGTTTTCATCCTACTTGATAAAGAATCTTTCAGAAAATCAAAGGAAAAGTAGTCTACTGGAAGATCAATCTTATTTGTTATCTTAGAACAAAACATTGTCATGGCAACAAGACCTCAATGAAGATTTTATGTGATAAAAAAATATTTTAAATCTATTTCTGTTTCTGGTGACTAAAATAGAATTATCAAAAAAAAAAAAATCTACGTCAACAGTCTTACTTAAGTTGAAATGTTGCAGATTTGATTGGAAAGGTATCCACATTAGGCATTCCTCCAGCCATCGATATCATTGTTGGAGGGCCCTGTTGCAGTATGGCAGCTGAAAAATACAGGAAAGGTTTCTAAACATACTCTCTTATAGGTCACAAGTAAAGTCACACAAGATATCCATAGGATACTAATATGTGAAATGCATAGGTACAAAACTATAGGTCAGAATAGAGTAAGTTGTTAAGCAATAGCTAACAGAATACAATGTATGTATGTGGCAACTGTTTGATGAGGCAGGCAAGACAAAATCCCCAGCTGAAACTGCTTATGCTTTTCTCGATTGCTAGAGCCAGGGCGTTTGTATTTTCTCCATCCCAGTCCCTACAATGTTTTTACAAGTCTTTTACCCCACAGTTATAAGGGTATATGTGTTACTGTCAATCAGTGTGTTAATCCGAGTAAATGTGCTTGCATTTGAAGACTTTGTCAATCTTGCCACTTTAATAAAATGATGGAAAATAAAATTATTAATAGAAAATGTCTTACTTAACACTCTAATGGGAGATGGCTGGCGTGCCAAACTGACTGAGTTGAGAAATCTAGCATAATTCATGATGGTTTCAAAATACTGGTCTTTGAAGGAAAATCAGTGAACTGAAACAAAAACAAGACAATAGTTAGTTTGAGCCAACTCATTAAGGTCTATCAGACTTATAAAACAGTCATAAATGACACTTTCAACCCTTTCTGCCATTCTTTGGTTTATGTTTCATCAGCTTGGTGATGGAAAATGAAACTCATATACACCAACGTTATCATTCTTTACTGAGAAAGATTTCCATCATGAAGATCTATCGATGAAACATGACAGAAGTCGATGTTTAGAGTTGTTGTTGTTCTCACCCGGTTCGCCATTTTTTAAAGGGACGTTACCGTATTTCCGCGGTATTCAGTAATACCACTATATAAGAAATACTAATGATTTAAATACAGGAATATGGATTTATTATGCAAGACGGGGTAAGAATACACCATCAAAAGCTTTAATAAAGCACTTTCAAATTATTTATTACTTTCAAAATCATTTAATATGCTAAAATTTCAAATAATTTCTGTAACAGTGGGGGCACTTGAAGGAACTTCCTCGTCTCAGGACTCGTATTGGAGAACAAAAGGCCAAATGGGTCCAGTGAGAGCAAATCTCACACTGGCCCCAGTTGACAATAATAATATTTTCACACCCACGTTTTTGGTCTGGGTAAAATTCTTTACATACACAACAAACTTCAGACTCGTCCATTTCTTCATCTGAGGAATCTGAAGTGTCTTCAATTGGAAGTGGACCACCTTTTCCTCCACTTACACCAGATGTTGAAGGGATACATGTTTTTTCGTTGGTTTTATTTAGTTTTAATTTTGCAATTTGACTTTCTTTTTTTACAGATAGATCTTGAAGATGCTTCAAGTTAAATTCATTGGACAAATCCCCAGAAACTTTGAAAGGAGGGACAAAGTGTTTTTTTGTTTTTTGAGAAATAACAGCTGTGATTTTCCTACTTTCTAAGAAACTGCTGATGTCTGATGACGGCTTACCTGATGAAACATTCTTTTCCTTGGTGTCTTCATCTGGAATGGACTTTTCATAAATGACCGCAGGAGCCATATCAACTGATTTTATTTTATCTTTGTCAAAGGGAAAAATACCTGCTTTACAAAATGCTGAGGATATATTATGAGGGGACATTGCTTTCAGATATGGTTTGGCTGTCAACCGGGCTATTTCATACCGGGTAATAGATATTCCTGGATTCTTCTGAAGGTACAACTGACATTCCCGGTAATAATAATTTTTAAAAGGACCAAACAACCCAACATCCAGTGGTTGAGTCAAATGACTTGTATGAGAGGGCAAAACAAAGAGAATAACATTATTTTGTTTTGCCCACTCAGACAGAGTCAAAGAGATATGTGACTTGTGACCATCAAATAGAATCAAGGAAACGGGCTTTGTTGGACCATTTGAGACTGACATATTTTGCAAAGTGACTCGTCAAGTATTCCTCAAAGACTGCCGAGTTGGACCAACCCTTGTCAGACATAGTACCACTGGCCCCAGCAGGTGACCCATCCAACAAAGAACTACTCCAACGCTTTCCTGGAAATACATAATAAGGAGGGACAAAATTTCCAAGGGCATTAACTCCTGCAATAATGGTGATGTTTGCAGACCTGGGTGAGGTGGCAGCCTGAGCTTTGGCCTCAGGTCCACAAACAACTTTTGGCGGGTTATGTTCTGTGCTGACACCAGTTTCATCAATATTATATATATGTTGTGGTGTTTCAGACAAATTGTTCTTTTGGATGATATCACCCAACTCCTTAAAGTAATTTTCTATTGCTTCCTCAGAGGCACCCTTTGCACGAGCCAGATGTAATTTTTGGGGCTTCAAAACCTTCAGTTCGGGCCATCTCCTGATGAATCCATAGAACCAATTGTGACTGAAACAATTTCCTACTTCCTTCCCCATAGATACAGCCAGATCTGCAGCAATGTACTGGATATTTGTCTTGGAATATCCATACCCAATTGAGGCCATGTACTCTATGAAATCTACCAGTTGCCTTTCCTCACTTCGTGAAAATAAAGTGGATGGTCCACGAGTAGCATCAAGATCTACCAAGTTTCTTGTCCTGTCCCGCAGGGTTGACTCTGGAACATTAAATAAACGTGCTGCCCTGTAGACCGATGTCCCAGACCGGGTGGCTTCATATGCTCGTATTAAGTTTTCTTTATTGTATGACTTGGGCTTTTTGGGATCCTGAAATGTGAATACTGTTTTGAAAACAAAAATAAGGGAATCTGTCAATGTGTATTTATTCTCTGTATATAATTTTTTGCAATTATTTATTTTTCTTATAAATGTTTCAAATTAAAGTATGATATTTTTGCTTTTTAATTCTATTTTCCAATGAACACCCCACTTTCCAACCCACCCTCAATGCAGTTCAACAAGTGAGTGCCTCCTACAGATTATAAAAAGATAAACCTGGTTCAAGCTTGTTTATTTTTATTTAGCCTCATAAAAAAAAAAGTGGTGAAAGGAGAAAATGCTTAAAAAAAAGGAATTTCTCTCTTCTCCACAGTATTTGACCATGTCAAAAGACAAAATTTTCGGTATATACAACTAAATAATAGAGTGAGAAAACCTCATGTTATTAAAAAAACACCATATCTGTCATCTGAATCATAATCATTAGTTAACATCTTGAAACTGTCAAAATTATTTCCTTATCAAAGAGTGAGGGAAAATATAAATTCGCAAGTGGAAATGTACCTTTAATACAATCCACATATTTAGTGACGTCATGAAAATCCTACGCTCAGAAGACAGAGATTTGTCGAAGGAAAAAAAGAGCAAAACAGTGAAATCTGACAACATTTGCAGCATTAACTGATTGCATATTGATGTCCTTTAGTTTTTCTATGGTTTGCAATAAAAATGAACCACTTACCCGAATTTTAAACATTTTTTTTCTGGATTTTTTCTTGCTTGGAGTAAAGGACGAGAGTGAAATTGAAAGTCGGTGACGTCACACAGACAGTAGGTGGCGTTGCGATATGTTTACAAGTGAAATTCGGAATGCCGCGGAAATAGAGGTAACGCGGAAATACGAGGCGTGAGTATACTAAATATAGTCCAAACATCAGTTGTGAAGCTAAATCATTTATCTAATGATCCATTCCCACAGTATTAGCAGTCACTAAGAATATTGCAGAATAAACTGTTAAAGCCATTTGAAGAGAGAGCCCTTATGATTAACTCTCATTCCAGAAGCTGTCTATGGATGGCTGACATAAATGTGAGTGGAGAAACAATCACAAAAATAACATAACAGTGAAGTTCGCAATAGGTTATCTGACAATGAGTCTCACTACAGTTGGGACTAGGCCTAGGGTCAAAATGTCTCGGTGTCGAAGTGACTTCATTTGCCCCTTAAAAATTGCGTGATTGAGCAACTTGTATTTGTCGCAATAACCTAATCAATAAAAGTCAAACTTAGTAACACAACGCTGCAAACAACATTACTGATGACCAAAGCAAGGGAATTCTGAACAGCAACCTGACAAATTATCTAACACTCATCATCTGTCAAACAAATGGCGTCGCAGCGTTCAAGGGGAATAACTTTTTTCCACTATTGGCGTGTTCGATGAAATGATTCAATGATTCCGGGACATTTCGGCCCATAACAATTTCGGCCCATTACATTTTCTGCCCATAACAATTTCGCCGTATTACAATTTCAGCCCGTAACAATTTAGACTGATTCAAAATGAAAGCATTTGTAGATGACAAAATAAAAGAGAATGAGATTTTGAAATTTGGTTTTTGAAAGGGAGAAAACATTGTGGGAAAAGGACAAAATGCTGATTACCTGCATTTTCTCCTATTCTCAAAATGTTTTCAAAAGCCTTCTGTCTTAGGATCAGTAAAATTGGAATTATGTGGTAAAGGCTTAAACCCCATCAACCCATTATGTCGCAATCTAAGTTTTACCATCGCTGAGAAAGAGGTTTTTTGAAAACATTGTGGAAAAAGAAGAAAATGCAAGAAAGCAACATCTCGTTTTCCCCATTTTTTACATTTAACCCTTTACCAAAGAATCCCTGGTTTTTAAGACCCTTACATAGAACTGGTAACCAGCATTTTCTCCTTTTCCCACCATGTTTTCTACCCTTCTAGAAACGAATCTCAATTTTTTAGTTCAGTTTCTTTTGTCGTCTGTAAGTGCTTTCAATTTGGACCAGTCTAAAATTTTGTCGTTAGGTCAAGGGTTATGAGACAGAAATCATCCTTTTGAGCTAATTTGACTAAGCTTTCTGAAAATCTTTTTGAAGTTGAGAATCATTTAATCTGGTAAAGGGTTAAAACAATTCAGATAAAACTCAAGACCTCTCTTCGACCCTTTACCAGACAACAAAATTTTTGCCTTGTCCAAACTGAAGGAAAAATGCAGATGACAATTTCAATGAGGTTAAAATGGTACAATTTTTCTTTGACAGGGTTGAAGACAGTGTGGGAAAAGGAGAAAATGCTGGTTTCAAGTCTTTTCCCAAAATGTTTTCAAAAACGTCCTTTCCCAGGGTCATTAAAAGTTGGCATCATATGGTAAAGGGTTAAAAAAATTGGGAGAAGAGATAAGACAGACAGTCAGAGAGAATGGGCATAGAATACATTGGTCTTTGACAACAAAAGCTAAAAAGATCCAAGATACATCTTTTACAGTTTATTGTAAGCAACAAGTTCTGTTAAATAATTCAACAGAAAAAAATAAATAAGAGAATCATATTCTTAGTTCAATTTTTCTATCACAAAAACTGCATTTTACATTCTTACAGCTATTGAAAACATTGAGGCATTGGGAGAAATTTTCCCTTTTGTTCCTTTCCCTGAAAATTTCTAGAAAGTTAAAAAATTCAAGAAAAGAATGTTCTCTGCAATAATGCTTTGGATCATAATGTATCCTAAGTGTCAAGCCATTCAAATTTGTTTATAGATAGATATAAAGTGTACATGCTTAACTTATTACCAAACGGCAAAATTTTTAGTTGGTCCAAATCGAAAGCATTTGCAGACAATATAATAAAAGCGACTAAAAATTTGAAATTTGTTTTGTAATGGGTAGAAAAGATTGTGGAAAAAGGAGAAAATGCTGGTTGCCAGCATTTTCTCCTTTTCCCACAATGTTTTCTAAAGGCTTCTTCCACAGGGTTGTCAAAAGTAGAGATTGTGTGGTAATGGGATAATGTAATAGTAACTCACTTCTTCTTTGCCTACAATAGTTTCAAAAGTTGTAAACTGTAGATAACATTATTACAATGATAAGTCCAACAACGGCTTGCAAGAAAGTTTTATCTGTCTTTTAATTTTCAAACAGTTTACATTCACATCAATTTTCTCTGCAACTTTTCATCAAAATACAAATTTTAGGACTAAACCAAACTACAGCCATTTGCAGACAACAAAATAAACACAGCTTAGATGACGATGACTGTTTAAGATAGCAGAAAACATCGTAGAAACAGAAGAACATGCTGGTTACCATCTCTTTATCCTTTTCCAAAAATGTTTCAAAAATGTTTTCAAAAGCCCTCTCCTACAAGATTGTAATAACTCGTAATTGTATGACAAAGTGTTAAATCAGCAGTCATTCTTCATGTACTCCTCATTCTACTACTATATCAATTTTGCAATAAATGGAAAAAACTCAGACATAATAAGCAATTTTTTCTTGAGCAACAATTCTTTCTTTGCTGTCTGTCTCAGTCTGTTTATTTTCATTATTTTCTACAGATTTTGGCAAGTCTGAAATATCTAGTATTCCATCACTGTACAATTTTTACAAGTAACACAAAGGAAAAATATGTGAAGGAAAGGAAACATCTAAATGTGTAACAGGTGGTGAAAAATATATCGCGGCTCAACCGGGATTCGAACCCAGGGCCTCAGGAATACCGTTCCTGCACTCTAACCAACTGAGCTACCGAACCACACGATATAGCCGCACGATATATCACCAAATACCTGTACCCAGCAACATTATAGATTTTCATCTATCTGTGGGATAGACCAATATACTACACATGTATTTTGAATGAACTGGAAAAGAGAGCCAATGCTGGTTTCAATTTTTCAGTCACATTTATTTTGCCGTCTGCAAATGCTTTCAATTCGGCCAGTCTATAAAGTTGTCGTTTGGTGAAGAGTTAACATCTTAATTCTTTACCAAATGACCTATGTTTTTTTGTAATGTTGACACAGAAGGCTTGTAGAAACATTGTGGAAAACAGCATTAATTACATCTACTCCCCCCCCCCTTATTTTCTAAACTTTCAAAGAAAAATACCCGCATCAGATTCATATTAAATCTATAGTCTGCAAATGCTTTAAAACTCTTCCCCAAACAATCCCTGGTTTTTATGACCCTGAAATAAAAGCCTGTTGAAAACACTGTGGGAAAAGGAGAAAATGCTGGTAACTAGCATTTTCTCCTTTTCCCACAAGGTTTTCTACCCTGCTGGAAACAAATTTTAATTTTTGAGTTATGTTTATTTTGTCGTCTGCTAGAGGTTTCAATTTGGAGTAGTCTAAACATGTGTTGTATGGTAAAGGGTTAAATATCAAGAAGTTGACAAATTTTATGCTCTTGTCAAACCACAACAGCAATTCCTTCACACCGACTAGATAGCATGGTGCCTACTTCAAACCACATGTCCTTCACCGGGTCGTAGCATTCCATTGAGTCTAGAGTAGTGGGTGCCGTGAACTCGTCTGTATAATTCCTTCCACCCATTACATATAACATGTTATTTACAACAACTACTGATGCTGCTGCTCTGCCAACTGACATTGGGGAAACTTCTACCCAGAACCCCTGAAATAGTGGATTTGACATGTACAGTACTTTCTCTTCATTATTTAACCCTTTCTCAAAAAATCCCTGTTTTTTACGGGTCTGGAATAGTAGCCTTTTAAAAACATTGTGGGAAAAGGAGAAAATGCTGGTAACCAGCATTTTCTCCTTTTCCCACAATGTTTTCTACCCTATCATAGACAGAAATAATCTTTTCAGCAAGAGTGAAATGTTGTCTGCAAATGCTTTCAATTTGGTCTAGTCCAGAAGTTTGTCGCTTGGGAAAGTGTTAATTTCCTCTTGCTGATAACTTTCTTTCCTGTCTTGTAGCAATCAACTTCTAAACTGTGGAAATAGAAGGAATTGTCTGAAACATACATAGTTTTCAAACATGAAACCTTAACCTTTTTCACACAATTCTGACTTTTAACAAGGCTGATGAAGAAGTCTTTCGACTGACAGAAAAGAATACAATAAAAGAAACAAGCAATTTTTTTCTTTTTCCCTTTTATATCCTTTTGCAGACAAATCAATTCTTTTAGTCATATATAATTTACAAAAGCTTTCAATTTCAACTAGTTAAGAATTTGTCTTTTGGTAAAAACTAACACATAATGATGCGGCATACATGTATTTTAACAAGTACAGTGAAAAGCTGTTTTGCAGCAAAATAAACTAGAACTGTCACTGAATGTGACTTAACTCTTTACCAGACGACAAAATTTTGGACAAGTCCAAATTGAAAGCATTTGCAGACGACAAAATAAATGTGAATCAAAAATTGAAATTTTATATGGAAAGCGTAGAAAACATTGTGAGAAAAGGAGAAAATGCTGGTTACCAGCATTTTCTCCTTTTCCCACAGTGTTTTCAAAGGCTTTCTTTTTCAGGGTCGTTAAAGGTCGGGATTGTGTGGTAAAGGGTTAATACCCCCGCCAACGCTTTGACAGAAACAAGCAATTACTTAGTCTAGTATTTTGTACACAGATGGACACACGGATGGACACACAGAGAGACACATGGACAGACACACGGAGAGACAGGCTGATTCCAGTATTCATTTTGCGGAGGTATAAAAACAAACAGTTTGAATAGATCTAAAAGCAGACTGCTTATATTCTGTGCACCCTGAACTGAAATCTACACTATGCTGTCAAGAGGCTATTATGTTAAAACAGGACACAGGAATTCTACATCTCTTTAAAATTGCACACAAACTTGTAGTTGCTATATGAGCAAAGTTTATTTCTCCCTTGCAATTTTTTGGCATTTTTTAATATTCATGTTCATAATAAATGCTCAGAATCAGCATATACAGTGATTTGAAAACTGTTACATTAATTATCACCTTCACAAAAACAAGATATACCACGAATTTGCAAGAAGAAAGGATCAATTAATTTTCAAAAAGTTTATCTATAAGAAAAGAATAAAAATCCATCAAGTACATCATCATCAATAGGTGACAAAACCGTGGATCATGAAAAGTTAGCAGTGTTAAATGAAATTGTTACCTCATTTTTGTCCTAGAAGGCATATCAGAAGAAAACAGACACATGAAAAAAAATGTTATTATCAGGCACTAATCGATCGTTCAACAATTTTTTTGTTCAGTAGATCTATGATAATAAAAAAACATACAAGTTTAAAAAAAAAAAAAAGAAAAATGGTTCTTGGAAGGTTGGGAAATAGTGCAGGAAAAGGAGAAAATTCTGGTTTTCTCCTCACAATGTTTTCAAAAGTTTTCTTCATTTCAGTCTTCATTACATCCAGGTGAAACATTTGTAGGTTAAGGAAATGTCTTCCTTTAATTCTTTACCAGACAACAAAATTTTAGCGCTTTTTAAATTGAAAGCATTTGCAGACGACAATTTTAATATGTGCAAATGGTGCAAATGTTTATAAATAAGGTAAAAACACTGTGGAAAAGGAGAAAATGCTGGTTACCAGCATTTCTCCTTTTCCCACAATGTTTTCAAAATGCTTGTATCCAAGGGTCATCAAAAGTTGTCATTGTGTGGTTAAGGGTTTATATGGAAAACATTATGTGAACTGGGACAATTACTTGAGACAAACAATTTCCTCATTTTCCCATATCACTTTCTGAAAGTTTTGCTGCAGGAACTCGAAAAGCTCAGATTTGGATGGTAATCTGTTAATCAATAAACCCAACAGGCGTTGTCATTCTAGAAATAAGACCCAAACATTACAACTTAATGGCTGCTTTTATCCAGAGTGTCTCATCAAACCTGACAGTATAGATCAAAGATCTTTAGGTTTTGTGCAGTATTAAAAGCTTATGGTATAATCTTGATCTACACTTGCCACACAAGTAAATTCACTTTTCCCCACATTTTTTAAAAATAAGCAGGCAAAGCCCCCACTGAAAAATCAATGAATTGACTTCTATTTGATTTTCTAATATAGCTGTTCTCTGCTGCCAATTTTGTTACAGGAGTTTATTAATTAACTTTTTACTCAGTGCACAATTCCAAATTTTACCAACCTTGACCAGGGATGGCTTTTAAAACATTTCAGCATTTTCCCCTTTTCCCTCAATGTTTTCCTACCTAATCACAAACCATCATTTGGGACAAGTACCACCATTTGTAAAACATATGAATTGTGGCCTGTAAATATTTTCAACATGGATGAGCCCAGTTTTACCATGCCATCTTAAATTTTACATATGACCAGCATTATCTCTTTTTCCCACAATGTTTTCTACCATTTTAAAGACAAATTCCATGATTTGAGCCACATAAAATTTGTCAACTGCAAAATGCCGTAAATAAATTCAAGTACACAATTTTACTATGTGGAAAAAAGTTAGCAATTACCTTGCTAAAGGACAGTTTCTCCACTGACTTGAGAGCACCATCTGTTTCATTCCATCCCCCTACAGCATACAGACAATCATCCAGTACCGCCACAGCTGTATAGGACCTCTTCACATTCATGTCCGCCAAGTTTGTCCATTCTTTTGTAACAGGATTGAAACTCTCAACACTTGTCAACTCTTCACTGAGGTCATTACTACCACCAACCAAATACATCAAACCTATAATGCAGTTTTACTTTAAATCATAATCAAATGACAAAAAATTTACTCTTGTTTGAATGTTCAAAATGAAAGCCTAAAAAGACAATTTGAATCAAGCTAAAATGTTAGAGTTTTTCTTACAGGAGTAGAAAACATTGTGGAATAGGACAAAATGCTGGTCACCTGCATTTTCTCCTTTTTCAACAGTGTCTTAACCCTTTACTCCATAGATACTCATTTTGACGTATCAACAACAGACAGCTTTTGAAAACATAGTGGGAAAAGGAGAAATTGCTCATAATGTTTTCCACTCAATCAGATATTTGTATCCTCATTTGTCCATATTTTTGACATCGTATCTTTATTTGCTGCTGAAATGGAAGAGCCTCAATTTGGCACATCAGGTAAAGGGTTAAATGAGTTTATTTTTCAGGGTCTTTAACTTTTTACCAAACGACAAAATTGTAGACCAGTCTGAATTGAAAGCATTTGAAGACAAAAAAAATTGAAGTTTGTCTTGGGTGAGTAGAAAACATTGTAGGAAAAGAAGAACAGATGGTTAACAATGTTTTCAAAAGGCTTCTTTCTCAGAGTCGTTAAAAGTTGGGGTTGTGTGGTGCAGAGTTAAAGCCCACGATTGTTTTGTAAAGGATTAATAAAAGCCATTATTGAAATTTGTTTTGGGTAGGGTAAGAAACATTGTTGAATATGGAGAAAATGTTGGTTACCAGCATTTAGTCCTTTCTCAACATTGTTTCCCAAAGGCCTTTCCACCAAATCATTAAAAGCTGTGATTTGTGTTGTAATAAGTGATATGTCTACCTGGACTTACAGCCTGTGGTAAAATTGGGTACTCAAACAAACACTAATATCCATATATATAATGTTTGCTTGGTTATGTAATATCATTTTCAATAATGTTGTAGTTATGTACAAGCATCCTGTGCCTCTACCCATGCATTCATGGTGCTTTTTCAACTTGCATCATACAAACAACATTCTTTGGAAGCCATTGGCTACTTTTCCTAACTCAAAGCCTGGTCAATGTTCAGCTTTGAGAGAAGGATGAACCCTGTCGTGACTCTAATCAATCCTTGTAAAGAAATATTGTCATAACTAAATCCACATAGAAAAATTCTAGTATGTGATGGCACTCTGGCAAAAGGAAGTCTAGTGTGTCTTGCATTAGACCAAGGATGTCATCAGAATAATTATGATTGACTCTCGCTCCAGCAACAAGGGGCTTAATGCATCTCCATGATCCATGGTACCAAGCAAGCCTTCACCTACTAATGGATCCATTACAGCTACATTTTTAACTCATTACCACACAGTCCTTACTTTTGACGCCCCTGAGAAAGAAGCCTTTTAGAAAACATTGTGGGAAAAGGAGAAAATGCTGGTAACCAGTATTTTCTCCTTTTTCCACAATGTTTTCTACCCTTTACAAAACAAATTTTAAATTTTCAGTCACTTTTATTTAGTCGTCTGCAAATGCTTTCAATTTGGACCAATCTAAAATATTGTCGTTTGGTAAAGCGTTAAACAGCCAACTTAATCATAGGGTAGACTGTTCCTTCGATATACAGAAACTGTTCCTTGGATATACAGAATATACCAATAACAAAAAAAGACAACACAGACTGCGCAGGCTGACCTGGGTTGATACTTTTTGCAGATGCATTAAGCCTTCTTTTCACAGAGTATGGCTCAATTATCATTATCTATAAAATCCATTTTGTCAAACAAAAGAGTGAATTATGAGGTTGACTGTCCTTAGATATGCACAAAATTTATATTACAAAACAGCCTCAACCAAGGTCAGCCTCGAGGACAGTACTGGCTGACATAATTATACATACATGTACTTATTGCATTAGTTGGTTGTATTTGGGTTTAACACCACTTTAACAGCTAAGGTCATATCATGGCGGTTGGTGACGCACATGTGTTTCCTGGCTTTCTTACACCAGTACTAACACAACTCTCTTTCCAAAGCCACTGACTATTTTTCTCACATGCTTCAGCAGAGGTGAGAGGTGAAAATACGCCAGACAGAAAGTTTGCCTCAACCGGGTATCAAACTCACAACCACAAGGTTATAAGTCCGACCTGCTCACTACCGAGCCACCCAAGAGGGCGTGCTAATTGCAGATGCATATACTTCTACTACATGACAAAATTTTAGACCTGTCCAAATTGAAAGCATTTGCAGTCAATAATTTCGATGCAGCTAAAATGATATAATTTTATTTTTTTTTGTAAAGCAGAAAACACTGTGGGAAAAGGAGAAAATGCTGGTTACCAGCATTTTCTCCTTTTCTCACAATGTTTTCAAACGGGCTTCTACCTCAAGGTCATTTAAAGTCGGCATTGTGTGGTAGAAGGTTTCAGAGGACTGACATGTACAGAAAATATATTACCTTTATCTGCTGTAACACCCATCCAACATCGTAATTTTCTACAATGTCCCACAATGGACCATTTCTGTGTTTCTGGATCATACTTTTCTACAGTGCTTCCCATTTCTGAACCAATCCAGCCACCAACTGCATACAGACAGTTGTCTATTGTACACACACCCAAACCACATCTACAGGTCATGAAAAGAGAAAATACATGTACATGTATGTATATTGTATTACAATAATTAATTACAATATTCTGTAAATAATTCTTGAATCTTTAAATGGTAGTCTTTACAAGTACAGTAACTGTTGTTCTTATCTTCTGACACCTTCATTTTAAAGAGTTCAAAATCTACAGTTACACTCAGACATCTGACAAGAAATTTCATTAACCCTTTACCAAACAATCCCTGTAGGGAGGAAAGGCTTTTGAAAACATTATGAGAAAAGGAGAAAATGTGGGTAGCCAGCATTTTTGCCACTTCCCACAATGTTTTCTACCGTATGAAAGACAGAAATCGTCATCTGAGCTTATATATCCCCTCGATATGTGTACATGTAAATAGAAATATAAGTTTTGAAAAGATACAGTGTAAACCCCTTATCACACAATTCATTTTTGCATTCCCTTCAAAAGAAGGCTTTAGTAGAAATAAGGCCAAGAGATGTTTCATTGCTTAACCCTTTACCAAACAATCCCTGATTTTTATGAACCTCAGATAGAAGCCTTTTGAAAACATTGTTGGAAAAGGAGAAAATGCTGGTATCCAGTATTTTCTCCTTTTCCCACGATGTTTTCTACCCTGCTGGAAACAAATTTCAATTTTGGAGTTACATTTATTTTGTTGTCTACAAGTGCTTTCAATTTTTGTTGTTTGGTAAAGGGTTAGGTTAAACAATGGTTAGTTTGGTCACTAAAATTACTTCTTCACGGTATCTTACCTAGGTGTAGTAAGGCCTTGAAGACTTTTCCATTCATAGGTCTCTGGATCGTATGTTTCTACAGAGTCCAATATCAACATGTCATTTTCCCCACCCACCACACACACCTGCCCATTGACAACACCTGCACCTAAAGCGCTTCTTTGAAACTGTAAACTTGGAGAGCTATGCCATGTATTGTAGAATGTATCATATTTTTCTACCGTATTTAATGTTCTTGCATCACTCCAACGTCCACCTTTAGGCCGAGTAAATCCACCACAGATATATATAGATTTTCTTGCACATTGTCTTGGTACAAGTAAATGATGTTTTATAGTTGTGGTTTTAAATCTCTTGTCAAATAAGCCTGTGAGCTTTTTGTCAGTACGAAAATCACTGAGAATCTTTTTTAATGCCACTTGAATGCTGATATCTGTGTCACTGAGCAAGGTCACATATTTGTCCATTTGTGTCTCTGGAATGATGGGAAATCTGATAGGGCTCATCACATCAAAAATGTACTTTCTTCTGTCCTGTACGTTGTAAAGTATCCAGCCCATTGCAGCTGAAACAAAAAGATGAAGTATTCACCCTTTACCACAAAATCCTGTATTTTAATGACTCCAAGTGAGCAGCCATTTAAAAACATTGTGGGGAAAAGGAGAAAATGCTGGTTACCAGCATTTTCTCCTATTCTCACAATGTTTCATATTCTTTCAAGGGGGAATCACATCATTTTAGCAACATGTAATTTGTTGCTTCATTCTGCATTCAAAAACTTATATTGTAACTGGAATTAAAAGCTTGCAGGGAGATCAAGTATGAAAATCTTTTCACTGTCAAACAATTATAAGCCTTTACCTGGGGCTGTAGGTACAAGGGCAGAATGCAAAGGGTTTTTGAAAATTTACCTATGAGGGATAGTCAGAGAATAGCATGTCTTACAACATCCCTGTCATGACCTACACACATTATACACTGGCAAAAACTGCATTTTATATTTTCTTTCGTTCCACTCAGACAAATATAAAACATTTATGTTCTATTGCATGGACTTATTACAGAATGATAAACAACAGAAGCTGGTAATAGGAGTAGCGGCATAGACTACACATTGTATTCCAGAGGTTTGCATATTTCAACCTCTTATCATTCATTCTACTTACCATTAGCTTAACATGAACATAACATTTGACAAGCATGAATAGCTATACAGAACTATATACAATAGTAATGTTAATTCCCTTAGAAATGGGTGGATAGATGGGTTATAATGCAATTGTGAATAGTGTGTAGTCTAGTGTAGTCTAGTGAATAGTGTGTAGTCTAGTGTAGTCTAGTGAATAGTGTGTAGTCAATGACCAGAATAGAGCCACACTCTCTATTTATACTACAACGAGAAGGGCCTGTGCGAAACATACATTTAACAGAGTATAATAATTGACAAAGCACCCAAATAAATATATTTATTATCTATAAATAAGTCAGTCTGTTTTGATTAACCCTTTACCAAGTAATGCTAAGTATTAACGAACCTTCAGACAGACGTTTTTGAAAATATTGTTGGAGAAGGAGAATATGCCAGTGATTAGCATTTTCTCTTTTTTATTTTTCCTCAATGTTTTCCACTCTATAACAGACAAATGTCTTACTCTGAGTCACATTTATCTTTTCATCCACAAATCCTTTTAACTTGGACATGATTTCTAAAACAGAGCATAAAGCATGAGTACTTCCTAACCACCCCTATTTTGCTGATGGAAAATAGAGCACAGTACCTTTAAACACCTGATATTCATTCTCAACATGTAGACATTCACTGTTAAGAAAATGGATAAGTGTGTCCTTCGAAATATTGAGAAATTCCTCCTCAGTTGCAACCTTCAAGAAGTGTTTAAAGATGTAAATCTCTGCTTCTCTTTTTAGCATGTGGCAAGCAATAGCCTCCGCAAACAGATATATACCTAAATATTAGATGTCAAACAATGATGATTTAATTCATGATGCATTGAAATGAATTTGCAGGAGCCAATTTTGAATGTCAATTTTACAAAAAATACCATACATTAAGTCTTAATACATGTAAGATAGTACAGTTGAATACATTGTGGCAAAACAGTAATTGCTGGTACTGAGCAAGTTCTTTTGTCTCCAGTTTTCATATGCGGTCTGCTGCAGCAACAAAAATGTGTGCAGAAGGTCCAGTAATTTTTCCACTTTTTACCAAACAAAACTGCAATTTCCATTGTCCAACAATGTTTTCTGTCCTGGCAATTAAAGCTCCAGTTAGATCCACCACATTTACTTTGGCTTCTGGAAGTGTTTCAAAATGGACCAATTTGAAATTTTCTCATTTCATAAAGAGATTTATATATATAAAGTAATAAATCGAAAGAGGAAGAATTTCTAATGGATATGATAACATTCTATACTCTTTATTGTCTCCAGTGATATGTATTTTCACTTAGGCTCACTTTAACCCTTTCCCAAACAATCCCTGGTTTTTACGGGTCTGGAATAGTAGCCTTTTGAAAACATTGTGGGAAAAGGAGAAAATGCTGGTTACCAGCATTTTCTCCTTTTCCCACAATGTTTTCTACCCATCATAGACACAAATCATCTTTTCAGCAAGAGTTGAATTGTCATCTGCAAATGCTTTCAATTTGGTCTAGTCCAAAAGTTTGTCGTTTGGGAAAGGGTTAAATCAAATTAACTCTTTATCATACAATCCAGTATTTGTACAACTCTGAGAAAGAAGTCTAGTTAGCAAGCTTTACATACTTTTTCCACAATGAATTCTACCATTTCTAGATGAAATTAATTCATTTGACCAAAATGAATCAATCATCTGCAAATATATTCAACATGGACTTGACTAAAATTTTACAGTTTCATAAATCCTTTAACCCTTTACCTCATAAGGCATTTCTATGGTATCTCTAATTGACCCTAAATAACAGCAAGGATGAAGCCATTTTTTATGTGTATATGACACCTTTTGATAGCATAGAAAACATTGTGACAAAAGATGAAATTGCTCGTGACGAGCAATGTCACCTTTTGCCACAATGTTTTCCAAAGGCACCTACAAGCAATGCATAGAAATGAGTATCTATGGAGTAAGGGGGTTAAAAGATGTAGACTTGTATACCAATAAAAAAAACAGAAGTGCATACGGATCAGCCTGCTTTTCTTCAATGTTGATTTTTTCATCACTTCACCTATGAATCCCATCAGCTGAGCCACATTGAACTCTTTATGATACAATAATATTTCAGCATTTTCCAATTTGACAGAAACAATTGCATACAATATTTCAAACATGGTTCATAGAATTAAATCAATTTCAATTTTTGGTATTTCAGAAAACACTGTGGGAAAAGGGGAAAATGTGGGTTACCAGCATTAATATTTTTTTGGTTTCAAAAACTTTCCTCCCTATGGACTGGTAAAACTCAGAGTTGTTTAGTAAAGGGTTAACTCTTTATCACACAGTCCCAACTTTTAATGACCCTGAAGAAGGAGGCTTTTGAAAGCATTATGGTGACCAGCATTTTCTCTTTTTCCCACAATGCTTTCTACCCTCCTGTAAACAAACTTCAATGACTGAATCAAGTTTATTTTGTGATCTGCAAATGCCTTCAATTTGGACAAGTTTGAAATTTTGTTGTTTGGTAAAGAGTTAATTATAATCTACAAAATTAATGCTTTCAATCAGACACTCCTAAAACACGGTCATCAAATAAAGTTCAGAAAGACAACAACCAAATACCTGTGCAGTTTTCTGGCTGTAATCTTTCCTTTAGGAAGTTACAGCAGGCTGTCACTATCTCGGTCACAGAGAACATGTCCGCCGCTGTCAACAAGTCTTCACAGTTACTGTCTGTTACTTCTACCTCTCCTGTAAACGTATAAAAAAAGTTACCTATGGTAAATACAATGAGAATGTCTTAGACAACAAATCATGCTACCATAAAATCCAGGCAGAAATATATCAGCAACAAAATTATTATAACAATTAATTAAACCCCTTTTCAGAGTGTATGCATCACTTGCCTGAGTATAAGAAATCCAATATGATGGAAAATGTGTCTGATGACACTCCACCAATGTGTACAATATCCTTGTCATGTTCACACATCCCACTGATAAACATAGCATGGAAATATGGGCTACCTGCCATTAGTACAATCTGAAAAACAGAAAGTAAATGCGCAGATATGCAGTGGCACATAATATTTGAATCCTAAAAGCACCATGTGAATTTCTTCAATAGAGCCTATGAGGGTATTCAGTGGTTATAATGTTGACTGAATTCTAATCAGTATCCAATACATAGGTTTTTGCAAAGGACACAGATGCGGTCACCCTATGAATGAGAAAATATTGCTTAACCCTTTACAAACGAATCCTGTATCAATGAAACTGAGAAAGCAGAAAATGGTGAGGGAGATGCCAAAAAGCTACAAAACAATATTCCTTCTTTTCCTACAAGTGTTTCAACCTTAACCCTTTACCAAACAACAAACCTTGTCTAAACTGGAAACATCTGCAGATGAAATATCAAATGCAGCTCAAACTAGAGCTATCACTAAACATGATTATCCCAACCCCCCCTCCCCCACCAGCTCCTTGTCACAAAAACAGGTCTTTGTCATAGACTGCAGAATGTTTTAGTACAAATGAGTCAATGACTGCTATATGCTTAAAGACAACTTTATCTGACAACTACACATGTGTTATACTTATGCACATACCTTATGACAGCCAAACTGTTTACTTTCCACTTCTAGTTGAACATCACAAAACGCATTTTCAAATCGTAGTTCATGAATTGTTTTAAAGAAGGACTTGGGATATTCTGCTGAAACATACCTACAATTAAGAAATAATGATTTGGATTATTCTATTAAAACATAGGTTAACCCTTTACTCCATAGATACTCATTTCTACGCATTGCATGTCGGAGCCTTTGGGAAACACTGTGGCAAAAGGTGAAATTGCTCCTGACGAGCAATTTCACCTTTTGTCACAGTGTTTTCTATGCTACCAAAAGGTGTAATATACACATAAGAAACAGCTTCATCCTTGCTGTTATTTAGTGTCCATTAGAGATAGCATAGAATTGCTTTATGGGGTAAAGGGTTAAGGGAGACCACTGATTCATGCGCAGCTTCGTCCCAAGTTAAATACAATACATGACCACTGCATTGAAGAGATATCTCTTTGGCGCAGTGGTTATGGTATTGCTCTTTTAAGCCTCAAAAAAAGAGTATATTTGCTCATCATCGGTTTGAATCCCGCCAGAGACGGTTTGTATTTCAGCTATGCAATTGTTCATTTGTTTCTTTGTTACAGACTTTGTTCGTAAGACATACCCTAGTCCCTATGAGTTAATAAAATATCTAAAAGACAAAATTATAACTGCAATTATGTGTGAGTACTAAATGAATTATAAAATGCAATTATGTATGAGTACTAAATAGGCCTTGTGTAAATTCACAGTCAATGTCAACATAGCAAAAGAATTGCATCTCTTTGTACCCAAAGATAAATATTGAGAGTTAAAAAAAAAGGCCATGAAATCACATGGTGTAGTTGGAGGTCCTTTCCAAAATAGACCAGGGCAGCAATATCATGATGCTAGCTGGTCATTATGACAAGCATTAGATAAAGAATAGGACTGAAATAACAACATTTGAAGCAGACAAATTTGATAAAATCTTTGAAGAGAATACATAATCAGCATGGATTTATGTTAAGCCTTACAGTGCTGAATAAGCCAAGGACAATTTTTAAGATAAAATGCAAACCCTGATATGAGCAATTTCAAGGTTGCCTTCGTCCTGACTCCAAAATGTCTATGCAAAACAGAGTAAATCAAAGATCAGATTGCATGCTTTTTGCCACTCTATCTTATTCTACCATGGCCATCTGGACAACTAAAGCAGTACAAGGAGTTTTAAGCATTTAACTTGTAAATATACGTAAGGTATAGATGCAAGCTGAAGAAATTCCTCATAGCAGTTGTTTTCATCTTGTGTGCAAATATCTTAAAAAATTGTCGGCATTGTAAATGGAAAAAATAAATTGTCTATATCAGAGATTGTATAAAGCTGATACCTTGAGGCATTTTCTTTACAACTGTACACGGTTCCACCTTCTGCCATTGTTGGTAAAGGTAGTGAGCTAAAAAATATATCAGAAATTATCTTTTATAAAAAAAAGAATTGTAAATTTTGTAAATACACTACACACTATAGATTCTGGCATTTGCTAAAAACATATAAATTTTCCTGTCAATAAATTATGAAGTAAATGTGACATGACTTTCTTTTTATTATTCTTTCCACATCATTTGAAAGTATTGTGCATTTTCATTTAATGGGACAATTTGGCCAATCCTGAATATTTTGGCATACTGTTAAACATTCAGAAATGCCTATCACCATAAACTGACAAACGCATCCATGGAAAACTTTGTCATTCCTTTCCAAATTACTGATTTTCTAAAACGTCCAACAAACAAATTTCAGTCTGAGTTTACCACAGATCCCTTTTGAGACTCAGATCATCACAAAAGGCCTGAAGTGGTGTCTGCTTTTTGTCATGCTTTCGGGTAAGACACAATATAGGGAACAGTAGTGTTGCACTTGGGGGTGAAAAATGAAGGTCCCTTAATTGACAGAACAAGTAGTTTTTCATTTAGTACTATGCTTTAAGTTCAAGAAACCAAAATATCTTGTAGATTGCTGCGCACGAAATACATTTTTTGTTAGCAGACAAATTGACCTTCTAGAGCTTGTTACGGACACTACACAGGGATATAACATCAATAAAATACTTGAAATTATGTTTTTCTTTTTTTTTATGTCATACAGTTCAAATTTCCTCATATTTTTAACTGGTATAAAACAAAAAATACAACCCAAAATGATAATTACATCTCATAATCCTTACAAGAAATCTTGCAAAAAATATTGCTGAAAAATTGCCATGTTTCAACTCTGCTCAAAAATACAGTTCTCATCTTTAGACACTGTTATTACACAAAACTTGAAGTTTAACTTATAATCAACATACAGAAATAAAAAAAGTTTTATCAGACTCTGTCTATATCAATTCTAATTTTGAAAACGAAAAAGCTGTAAGTTTGGTTACGGACTCTACATGAATATATGACAAAGGCAAATCTGTCTATTATCTTGAAATTTGTATTGAACTGTGCTTGTTTCAATACTTTTTTATGTAATTTATGATATAATTAAAAAAAAATCCCTGTATATCAGTAATTTTTGCAAATACAAATATGAACAATGCAGAAAAAAGAAATGAACTCTTTGAAAACTATCTGTTTTTGTATGAATGATATCATATCATGTTCTCATATACCTATTTCTGTAGGAATAAACATGAAAACTATTAGTAAAGGTTCTTTTTTTGGGCACATGATAGTTTTAATATGGATAAATCTGTTCATGACACTATGCATTTTCCTTTAAAGGTGGGTATTTAGAATTTTTACATCTCACTAAATTAAAAAATATATATATCACTCAAATTCACATGAAAAAATAATACAAACCATCAATGATTAAGATTCATAGAATTACATTTTTTTTTTCTTTTGATGGTATTCCCTTAAAAGGCTACGTAGCCTCTTAAGCTATTTTTAGAATTCGCGCCAAAAATC
The DNA here is from genome assembly GCA_943736015.1 of Tridacna crocea. Lineage (NCBI taxonomy): Eukaryota > Metazoa > Mollusca > Bivalvia > Cardiida > Cardiidae > Tridacna > Tridacna crocea. The sequence goes on from OX031059.1 coordinate 51,567,810, forward strand.
AATAAAGCATTGTGGGAACGTCAAGTGACTGGCACGTGACTCATAACTCTTAAATTCCCTATCATAACAAACATAATGTCTTCTTCGGACGCTATGTTTGAAGCTTCTTCTATGTATTCCTGTAAGTAAATGAGCGAACTGATCAGCTAAAAATAGAATGCGTCTCCCGTTGGTGTCAACCTGGGCCGTAGTAACTCTCTAATTTCTTGTGTTGTCGGACGGTTTTCAACTACTATGAATGAAAATTAAAAGGCCTTGGGAGTATAAGGATGATTTTTTTGCATTTTTGTAAAATTTTCGTCCCAAAATCTTAATGGAAATAAACATATTTATAGTCTTTCATCAACTTTTGGAAATGTCTGTTATTTCTTTGGGCTCAAAAACAAAGTGTAAAATGTTCAATTTCACCTCCCGCCTCTGTATCAAGTGGGAAAGTTGTCAGCGACATGGAAAGAAGGTTGTGTAAGTACTGGTGTGAGTAAGCCAGGAAAACATGGGATGCCGTGATATAACATAGATGTTGAAAGGGGCATTAAACTCCAATCAACCAGCAAATGAACACCAGACAAAGTAAGTAAAAAGAACATTTCGAGTCCAAAACTGTTGTAACTCAAAACCTATCTAAAACCCCAAGTTTAGGGGCACAACTGACTCCTTTATAGGGGTTATAAGATGTTTTCTTCAGTAAACAATGTAAATTTAGGTGCCATTGCTCATCATGAGCAATGGCACCTAAATTTACATTGTTTACTAAGGAGTCAAATTTGCCTCTAAACTTGGGTGTTTAAGATGGGTTTTTAGTTACAATAGTTTTGAACTTAGCCCTCGATTTGTAGGCATCTAAATTATGTTCATGTTAAACAGTATATTGTAATTGATTTTGGCCTTAAAGTAAGTTTCAACGTCTGGCTTGTAAGTGTTATCAAAATCAATTAACAAAAGCTATGTTATTATTATTTCTGTGTAACTTAATGTCAAAATATTTGATACATATATACTATATATTAAATCATGTAGTGTCCGTAACTTTCACACCATTCTTTATTATCATCTGTGTAAAGAACATGTTCTGGTATTTTATTTGGAATTGTATCCTGTCTGAATAATGGATATTTAAGCTTTGGAAATATGTCTGCCTTTAAGTTACTGACGCTTATAAAATACTGCAATTATTCTCAATGAATGATATTAAGGGAGAAAACTACCATTTCAACAAAATGTATCTTGAAAATAGAAATTGTGCCAAAAAAGCTTTCTCAATTAGTAATGTTACCTACAGAATGTAAAAGACAGCTAAATTTTGTTTTTTGTGCAGCAAAAGTATAATTTTAGTTTTATAAGAATTTGGTTACGGACACTACACAATTATTGGTAAAGAAAGATGGGAAATAAACTTAACTTTATTAACTTATTAGCTGGAAAACTTTGGTGTTTTCTAATGTTGGAACCATATTAAGCTGATAAAACAAAATGATTTATAATGAATCATTTGAATAGATTTTCTATGACTAAACTATTTACAGTGATGCCACAATGGAAAAAATGGTGTTTATAGATATGATACAATCAAGGAGATTTACTGTATTACATCACCAATCATGATCCTCAAAATAAACAAGGGATGCTATATTTGATGAAAAAAAAACATTAAAACATAATTTGTGATTTTAAGTGGGGCAAAAAAAATGAGGAAAACTGTTTTTTTTTTAAGGTTACGGACACTACACATTTTTTGTAGAGTCCGTAACCATTAAAGTTGGTTAACCGCTTTGTCTTAGGGGAAAGATGTTGTCGAATGTATTTTCTGAAATCTGTGTAGGTCATGAGTGAATAATGAATTGCTGTGAAGTATCTTTAGAGACTTATATCTACTGAATTTTACATGGTTACGGACTCTACTATTTTTCTGAAAAGGCATTTTGTACATTTGAAAAAATCATGAAAATTTTTTTTTGTTAATAACACTTCCAAATGCTTTTCCATGTTGATCAACCTTATCATAGTTGTAATTCTATATCAAAAAGTACTGAAAAAAGTTGTATTAAGAAGGTTTTTTCATCCTATAACAAACAAGAGATATTCAAGATTAAATTTGCATAACATGCTACTACATTTACAGTTTTCGTCATATTTTTCATATTCTTTAACCAATTTTAACAAATCAAACATCAAATTAATCCTTGACAATTTTACTATCTGTTGAATATACCTACTGAGCACTTACCAGAATATTTAACAAGTAGTGCAAATTGAAAAAAGAGTGAAATTCTAAGTGCAACAACATAACGCAAAAAAAGTACCATTTTGGAGGTATGTTTCATGTTATATCTCGGAGGCCTTTTGATCTTAAGTGCTCAAATTTTGGCTGAGACTTGAACATACACTAACAAATGATTACACATAGGTTTCACTGATGTAGGACTGGTGTAAATATAAAATAACTTGACATAACAACCAATTTTTTCAAATGATCCCTATATTGTGTCTTACCCGTTTGGTAATAAAGCCTGCATTATGAAATATTTGTAATTTAGAATTTTGTACCCCGTTGGAGCTGAGTCAGCTGATACAAAGTACTAATACAATATATAATCATACAAGATGTGAGAAAAAGTAAAGTATACATGTACATGTATACTTTAGTATCTGAGGTTTATTTTCATGATTTAATGACACTCCAGCAAACAACAACAAAAGTGAACGAAGAAACAGGAAGGCCCTCAAAAGGGGTCCTACTAAAACACGCCGTACCAGAAAAATACGCCGTACCATACGCCGTACGGATTAAAACACGCCGTACCAAAATGTGAATTATATTGTATGCTTTTTTTGGTATTTTTATATTGAAAAACATATAATCTAACTTAAGTAGCGATATTACTGCCCAATTTTTCGTATTTGTCAAGTTATTGGTAATTATAGACATTCTTGTACGGGACCAACAGGTGCCCGTTTCGCCGTACCAATTACATGAGCGCCGTACGAATTTTGAGGCACAAAACAACCAAATTAATAAGAATGTATGGTACAATATGCAATTATCTACTTATTTACGAGTTCATGTTGTTCTATTTCATGTCTTACAGAGGTTGTAGGTACATGTCAAGCATCCAGCAGATATTTACAGAAGGGAAATAACTCTGTGGTACTGATGAAGTTTATACAGAGAACTTTCCGTTTCATTACTTTAATGAAACCTTGTGAAAAAAATAGGAAATTGCTGGTCTTGAAAATTAAGGTTATTGAAAATATTTAGGAAAAAGAAGAAAATGTTGGTAACCCTCCCGTAACAAATTTCATTTGTGTCGTTAGCAAATTTGGACCATTTGAAAATTGTCGTTTGGTTAAGATTAAATGGTTGTACATAGAACTTTTAGCCCTTAAAATGTTTCCAGACTCAACGACTTGGATCTGCTTCTACGATGAGTCCTTTTGTTTTTAGTTTCTTTCACTGTTATTATTTTAAACTTGATACTATTTTATGAATTTGTAATTTTAAAACTCAGTTATATTTTTTCATTCATTCATTAATCCATATTTACATTACTAGTTCTTGTGTTTTACAGTCAGTATCGTTGCCCACTGCGAATGAATTAACCCTTTCCCAAACAACAAATTGTATAGACTCTTCCAAACTGAATTAGTTTGCAGACGACAATTTAAAACTTGGTGAAAATGGTGGGAAGTTCTCCAAAAGGTTAGAACACTAGAGCAATTTCTTGTCTGCACAGTATTTTCAAAAGATTTATACTGCAGACACTTAAAAAGAAGGATTGTCTGGGAAAGGTTTAGATGACCAAAATAGTTATGACCAAAAGGAATTGAATACTGCTCTGAAGGCACTACATTACAAGCCTGCGAACACATAAAAGAAGAAGGCTTGAGGACAATGAATCGCCAGTACATTCACTTCGCCGCTTCCAAGACCCTACTGAAGAAGGGTTCGCAAGTCATCATCACACGTCATCTTTTCGAAAAATTGTCTTAAAAACGGCCCTTCTCAGTGCCAACACATTGAAGTAAACGGGAAAAGACATTACCCTCATCATCCCCTTTCTCAACAAATAAAAATGACGTGAAAATGGGTTCTTTCTCAGGTATTTCCTGGGGCAAGAAAATTCAGGGCCCTTGCGTAGTACTTATGAAAACAGGAAGTACATGAATATGTGAGCTTCCGCAGTGAAATAATTAATGTACTTAAAGTGGTGTAAATCACCATAAAATCAATCAATCAACATTTGCCAGTCAAATTTCTTTACATTGTTTATTGGTAAAAAATTCATCGGGACAAAAGAAAAAGAACACATGTTTGTGAAACACTTATGCCCCTGTTTATGCAGACGGACATGCGGGTAAAGCTATATGGCCCAAATCTTCCGATGCCGGGACATAAAAAATAGAATAGATCTATCTCAATATTGATTTACAGTTTATTGATTGAGAGAGTTGTGATGGCAATTTTCGGAAGATATCATTCAAATCGGCACATGTAAAGGTTGAGAAAATGTTACATAGGGCACACAAATTGGGTGTATCTAAGTTCAGCTATCCTTATTTTTCCATACCGTGCTTTCTACCCTTTTGGAGAACTCTCCGCCATTTTCATCAACTTTAAAATTGTCGTCTGCAATCTGTTTCAGTTTGGATGGGTCTAAAATTTATCATGTGGACAAAAGTCATTTTTGTCACAGTGCGCAACGATACAGCATGGAAAAACCAGCACTAAATGGAAAAATTGATTAAAGAATGAAAAAATACAGCCCACGTTCTACAATCATTAACTTTTTCCCAAACAACAAAATTGTAGACTGTTCTAAATTTGCAGACGACACAATTGAAATTTGTTCTTGGAGGGTAGAAACATTATATGAAAAGGAGAAAATACTGGTTACTAGTATTTTGTCCTTTTCCCAAGATATTTTCAAGAGCCTTATTTTTCCGGATTAGAAAAGAAGAGAAACGGTCATAAGCAATTACTCGTTTTTCCACAAGGTTTCATTGAACTGATGTTTAACGTAAAGTTCTCTGTATAAACTTCAGAGTTATTTCCCTTCTGGAAACATCTGCTGGATAAATGCTTGACATGTAGCTGCAGCCTCTGTAAGACATGAAATAGAACAACATGAACTCGTAAATAAGTAGATAATTGCATATTGTACCATACATTCTTATTAATTTAGTTGTTTTGTGCCTCAAAATTCGTACGGCGCTCGTGTAATTGGTACGGCGTAACGGGCACCTGTTGGTCCCGTACAAGAATGTCTAAAATTGCCAATAACTTGACAAATATGAAAAATTGGCAAGTAATATCGCTACTTAGGTTAAATTATATGTTTTTCGATATAAAAATACCAAGAAAAGCATTCAATATAATTCACATTTTGGTACGGCGTGTTTTAATCCGTACGGCGTATGGTACGGCGTATTTTTCTGGTACGGCGTGTTTTAGTAGGACCGCCTCAAAAGCGATTTACGGATGTTTCTGTGACAGACGCGTTCGGTAACATAGACTTATAGAGTAATGGATATTGGATGTTTCGCTAACATAGCAATTATATAGTGTTAATGTATCGTGACGTTCTTTACACCCAAAGCATGGCTTTATTTTGTTCAAACCTTCGTTATTCGTTGATTTGTAATTTCCACAATGTTTCGTAAATAATTTTTTGCTATGTACCTCATTCCATGCTGTATGTTTTGACCATGTGGACTGCCTATCTATCAAAGGAAAAAGGGTGGAAAGTTAAAAAATAAAAGGTTTGAACCTATCTATCAAGGGATAAATGGGTGAAAAGTGCAAAAGTGAAAGGTTTGAACAAAACAAAGCCATACATTAGGTGTAAAGAACATCACAGAACATTTTGTTTATGTATGCGAAGACCAGTCACAAAAATAGCATCGGAGCAGACACCTTCAGACTGAAGGTAACAGAAACCTCAATTCAGTGACTAGCTTCGGTGTTATTTGGAGTTTTGTGACTGTGCAGTATTGTAAGACGCAACATCAGGAACATAATTTAATGATTGACACTCGATTTGAACATAAAACAACTGTGATAGTTCACTATTTAGTCCATTATTTGAAAAGAAAGAAATACCTCAGGAAATAGTTGGCTTCAATTTTGTGATCACTTTCCCGATAGCTTTTTTGTAAATCGGAATAAGATAAATCAGATAAATTTCAAGGAAGACTGCCGAGTTTCCGAATAGTGAAAGAAATCTTCATTATTGCATAAAACGTGCCTTTTCGGGCCGTTATAAGCATGTATTAACGGGTAAAAATCGGGCGGTTAACGGGAGAAAACGTGTATTAATCAGTAAATTCACGCGCCGTTAACGCCCGGGTTTGTACTATCAATATCCTCGATTCGGGCCTACCTTGTAAACAACGTTTGTCCTTGTCAGATTTTCCCTAGACTCCGACCATCAAACTGTAGGAATTCGTACCATATTCGATCCTTTCCATGGCATGTCTTTGATGATATTAGTGCACCACAAACAAACCTTTGCACAGAATCGCAGTTTAATCGAGATCTGAACAAAAATTCACCCGTGAAATGTACTCTAAACCAGCTACATCCCACCCACTTTTTGACGTGATCAGTCCGCCTCGCTTGATGTATATCGAACCCTCTGTCCCCTTCAGTTACAGAAATTTTTATCCACGCATTCATCCTAGTTGTAATCGTCCAAATGTGTCCAAGTTTATTCCGCATAAGTCCAGTGTGTATTAAAAATCAATAAAAGTGTATTTACAGCGAGAGAAGCAAAACTGGCATACAGGACTAACGGCCCTTTCCTAATCGTAACAAAAACTTCTTCGCCGACTTCCGGTTTTGACCCATTTGCGTACAGTACATTTGAAATTCGCTTATTTGCATTTCTATGGAAATATTTTTGCTATCTGTGCAAATTATTGTTAGAATACCTTTACTTTATGCAATAATAGCGTTAATTCACGTTTTTTTCGGTCGTTAACATTCGCAGAGGCCCTCAAAATACTTAAACACCCTCGTGCTTCGCACTCGGGCGTTAAAGCATTTTTCGGGCCTCTGCGAATGTTAACGACCTCAAAAACGTGAATTAACCCTATATTGAGAAGATAGGAAAAGGTTACGAAAATGATAACAAACCACTGTCAAAAGTCTATACTCTTGAAACTTCTCTTACACCGTTATTCTTTCTTGTCAGCGCGTAGTTATTGTACAAGTACCGAAAAAGATAGATGGGACGCTGTTCCCATCAAAGAAGTTCAACGGTTCATCGTAGATTGCATGAAAAGTGTGGGTACAAAAGCTGACCATGCGGCAAGCCTTGCAGATAACCTTACTGCTGCTGATCATAGGGGGCACTACAGTCATGGCCTGAACCGTCTTGGTAACTTGTCATTTTACTTACACTTTAACCCAATACTGCACAATGCTGACTTTTAACACCCCTGGAAATAAAGCTTTTAAAAACATAGTAGAAAAAGGAGAAAATGCTGATAACCAGCATTTTCGCCTTTTCCCACGTTTTCTACTCTTTTGAAAACAAAAATGCTCAATTGAAATTGACGTCTGCAAATCCTTACAAATTGAATAAGGCTTGAATTTTGTCGTCTGGTCAAAGATTAATAGTATAGAAGACAAGTAAGTTGCAGCCTATGTTCTTCTGGTATTAATTTCCATCGGAACCATTTTTAGACAAGACACTATCTCCAAGCCAAACGCTCTTTCCCACATAAACAAAGTCAAACAATGTCAAGTTGTGAAAAAATACATCATATGTGACTTCTTTCAGACCTCAAACAAAGCTTTATTAGATTGGCTTCAAATCAATGCTGCTTGCTTACTAATACTGTACCCATCAAGATGAAAAGGCAGAACCATAAAATTCATCCATACTTTGCAAAAAATAAAAAAAATTACAAAAAATTACATTTACAAGTTATTCATGTACCGGTATGCTTGATCCACCTAAGATTTACCGTATTTTATTTTCTGTAGATATGTATGTTCATGACATAATGGCTGGGATTGCTGTTAGTGATGTTGAACCCTCTATACAGAATGAGACTTCAGCGACTGCACATGTTAATGGGAACAATGTTCTTGGACCTGTGGTGGGCAACTTTTGTATGAAACTTGCTATACAGAAAGCAGAGGATACAGGGGTTGGATGGGTTGTTGCCTCTGGTAAGTTTTAAATTTTTTACTGATTACAAAGCAAATACTGCTTCCTTTGTCCCTGTACATGACACCTTTGTAAAATCCTATGAGTGAAGTATTGATTACTTGTAACTGCTCCTTTCTTACAATGTATTCTATACTGTTGCAGGACAATATTCTGCTCTCCAAGAAATATTTTGCCCTTGATTAAATGATTACAACTCAAAAATTGAAATTTGTTTCCAGCAGGGGAGAAAACATTGTGAGAAAAGGAGAAAATTCTGGTTACCAGCATTTTCTCATATCCCACAATGTTTTCAAATGGCTTCTATCTCAGAGTCCTAAAAACCAGGGATTGTTTGGTAAAGTGTTAAACCAGAACAGAAAATGTTTTTCTGATCATTTTTGTATTTGGTTTGAACTTTGATATGCCGGTAAAGAACAACTTTAAAATATTGGATCTGTTGAACTGACTGAAAGTGTCCAAATCATTTGCACTCTAATGTTTGATAGGACAGGTACATGTTCTGGTACAAAAAATAGTACACGCACTTTGATTTTATGAATGGTTACCATATACCGGTTTAGCTAATTAGCAAACAAAAATATTTTAAGCTTGTCCATCCATATTAAAAGCATTTGCAGACGACAAAAAATAGGTGACTGAAAATTTGAAATATGTTTTATGAAGGGTAGAAAGCATTGTGGGAATAGGAGAAAATGCTGGTTACCAGCATTTTCTCCTTTTCCCACAATTTTTTCTAAAGGCCTCTTTCTCAGGGTCATCAAAAGTAGGGATTGTGTGGTAATGGGTTAACAAAGACGACTCCTGTTTGAATACAGGTTCAAATCATTATGGAATTGCTGGCTGGTATTCTATGCAGGCATCTAACCAGGGATTTTTGGTGAGTACTTAAAAGAATTACCAAAGTCTGCTACAATAGATTTAGAAATGTCAGAACTACATATTTAAACATTCCTTAACTGTATATCTCACAATTAAATTTTGGTGAGTGAAAAGTGTAAAAACAAAAATATAAACCAGTGTGCCAGGTTGACGTGATGTAGCTGAGTATCAAAACAATCATTCTAGACATGTTCAAAATGAAAGCATTTGCAGATGACAAAGTAGATGAGGCTTAAATGATGAAATTTGCCTATGTAAATATAAATATAAGGGTAAAAAGACTCATGGGTAAAAGAGAAGATGCTGTAACCATCATTTCTCTCTTTTCCACAGTGTTATCAAAAGCATTTTTCCTTACATTAATTAGATTTGGGATTGTTTGATAAAGCATTAATTAAATTTTATTACATGTCTTACAAGTCCGTAACAAAGAAGTAAATGAATAAATGCATGGCAGAAATAAGGGACCAGGCAGGATTTGAACACCAGAACTCCCGGATGAAAGGCCAGTACCTTAACCAATGAGCCGAAGAGGTATCTCCCTGACGCAGTAGTCAGGTATCGTATTTAAATCGGGATGAAGCCATGCAGGAAGGAGTGGTCTCCCGTAACACATGCCATTTAATTTTTCTCTCCAGGGCTTATCCTTTACAAACACATCACCGTTAGTTGTGCCAACACGAGCAAAAACAGTAAGTACACATTTAACAAGCCTGTTTCAATATTTTCTGCATTCAAAAGATCATTGCAAACACACGTATCATCCTTCCAATGCTATATGACATTTTACTGCCCCAATGTCAACAGCGGTGAAAACTAGTGGGGAAAGGTGGAGATCTTGTATAATGTAACCATTTAAGTGTTTCCTATATAATTTGGAGATTTAACAGCCCTGACAAAGAAAGCTTTTGAAAACATTGTTTTGCTACCTTTTCAGAGAAAAACCCTACTGTGTGAGGTTTAAATTTGTCATTTGCAAATTGTTCTGATTTGGGTCGTTCTAAAAGTTGGTTGTGTGGTAAAGAGGTACTTGCAACTTTACCCTTAATATTGATGGTTAATCATTTAACCCATTACCACACAATCCCTACTTTTGACACCCCTGAGAAAGAAGCCCTTAGAAAACATTGTGGGAAAAGGAGAAAATGCTGGTAACCAGCATTTTCTCCTTTTCCCACAATGTTTTCTACCTTTCCAAATCAAGTTTCATTTTTTGATTCACATTTATTTTGTCATCTGCAAATGCTTTTAATTTGGACAAGTCCAAAATTTTGTAGTGTGGTAAAGAGTTAAAACAGCAACATTCTTAGTTCAGCTGTTTTTGAAAGAAACATCAATGTATTGTTGTAGCGCTGGCATCATTATCATCGTCTGCTTCATCATCATTGTGCGAAAATTTTGATATTATGTAATATTTCTGTAATAGCTGAAGATATCTACTTCAAACTTGAACAACCTCTTAACTCATTACCATACAACAATATTTTAGGCTTGTCCAAATCAAAAGGATTTGCAGACGACAAAAGTGACTGAAAATTTAAAATCTGTTTTGAGAAGGGTAGAAAACATTGTGGGAAAAGGAGAAAATGCTGCTTACCAGCATTTTCTCCTTTGCCCACAATGTATTCTAAAGGCTTCTTTCTCAGGGTTGTCAAAAGTAGGGATTATATTATGATGTGTTAACTATTAAAATGGGAACCTACACAACAAAGGCAGGTTACTATCAAAGTATTTGACACAGTTTTTATGCCCCCTTTTCACCTTAGAATTTTCTCTGAAAATGAAGCACTTGCAGCAGAGTGTTTGCAGCCTCTTGTTATGCTCTTATTTTTCAAGGATTGATGAACATCTTGTAACTTTTCTGAGACATTTTGGAATTATCCCTATAAGTCTTGCCAGTGTGTTAACCATTGTGCCCCAACCTGATATTTCATAATGCAAGATGGTTTTTATGTGTCACATAAGTTGGGGTACATGTATTCAGTCTTTCTATACCAAATCTAGAATTCTACTTTTTGTATGCAGCAAAATTGAAAGTAAGCATCAATTAATAAACATACAACAGTTGAGACAACAAATTGGGAAGTAAATGTTGATTAGTAAGCATACAACAGTTGAGTGCCATAAATACCCAACTTATTGCCTCCTGTAGACATCAGTTACTGTTTCTTGTCTTGGTTGATTACATGGTGTTTGACCCATTTTCCAGCACACTTATCCATGCTTTCCTGGAGTATCTTTTACACATACTCAGCACAATATTCTTTCTAAACCACTGGCTGCTTACCCACATAACTTTCATTGAAACGACAATCGGCTGTGAGCAAGGAATGAACACTAACAATCATCAATAGGGAAGAAATTGGTTGAGCCAGGGATCGAACCAGCAACTCCCTGTTCTTGAGAGTCCTGTATGCTACCCTCTGCTTTACCAGGGCTTGGTGTTTCATGTCAATTTTCAAATTGCTTTCTCCCGAGGGCCTTCAAAATCAAAGACTGAGTGGTAAAGAGTGAACCCTTTACTGCACAATTTTGACTTTAAGCAAACTGGGACAGAAGTGAAGCCTTTTGAAAACATTGTGGGAATGGAAAAAAGGCTGGTAGCCAACATTTTCTCCTTTGTCCATAATGTTTTTCCTATCATAGAAAAAAAAGCACCATTTGAGCAACAGCAAAATTGTCATCTGCAAAATTTTAATGCTTTCAATTAGGACAAGGCTTAAATTTTGTTGTCTGGTAAAAGGTTAAGCTAGACAAAAAAAGTCATTATGTATTTTCATACATGAGTTTCTTTTGTCTAGATCAGACAAAGAAATTTGACTTTTATGTTTCAAAGATGACTGATGAGCTGCTCCTAAAACGACAATAGACAACATTTCTTACCCGTAAGTGTCAACAAAACATTACGGCAAAATGAAAGTGATTGTTACCATCATTTTCTTGTTTTCCAGTAATGTTTTCAAAAGCCTTCATTCTAGGGGTGGTAATTAGGGATGATGGATAAAGGATAAAATGAGATCTTTTTCTTTTTTCAGCCAGTTCTGGGTACAAATCCAATAAGTTTGGCAGCTCCTGGTAACCATGGTGATAGCTTTGTGCTAGACATGGCAACCTCAACTTGTGCTCTTGGCAAGGTAAATTTCTAAAGGTGTATGCACATGTTCTTATAATAATTTTTTTTCTATTTTGATTTAAACTGTCCATAAAAGTATTGTTTTATCTTTGCCTAGAGATTTCAGCTGTCCCATTTTCCAGCCATTTCAATTTGATCTTCAGATTCCTGAGCACAGCTTATAGCCCTATTTCAATGAATATCTCAGTTGCACAGAACATGCAGTCTGATCAGTAATTTTACAGATATTCTAATCAACCTTAAAATGATGTAGATTTTGTCTTCCAATTGAATGTGTTAGAATCATGTTCTGCTACAAAAGTGGTTCAGTGCAAAAACTATTGACCCATTTCACCCTCTGTAATATGTGCATCTGGTAATTTTCTGCCTGTCAAAGGACCATTCTGTATCATGATTCAACCTGCTTGCAGATTAAGTCTACAACATATGTGGACTGCACAGGCTGACATAGGTCATTACGTTTTGCAAATGCATTAAGCCCCCTTATCACAGAGCATTGTTTAAGCACTTTTTTTTATATGTATACCAGATAGAGCTCCATGACAGAAAAGGTATCCCTATTCCAGATGGGTGGGGTGTCGATGAGGATGGACAGGTAAAGTGAGCAATCTTCCGTCTGGTATTCTGGTCTTTGATATTTGCAGCAGATACATTATAGATATTTTAGTTTTTTTGGAATGAAAATGTTCGAACAGTTTAGAAAAAAGATTCATCTTTACATTTGCATATGTGCCAAGTTTTGGTAGAAAACATTGTGGGAAAAGGAGGAAATGTTGGTTACCAACATTTTCTCCTTTTCCCACAATGTTTTCTAAAGGCTTCTTTCGCAGGGTCGTCAAAAGTAGGGATTGTGTGGTAATGGGTTAACAAACTGGACAAATCCAAGTAAACGAAGACTCATCTATGAAAAACATGCGCTCTCTTGATGCATCTAGGACAACTTTGGAGTCCATGCTAAATGATGTACTGGACATCAGGATTGCCATCTTCGCGAGCCAAGGTTATGATCACTAGGTGGATCTTACCTTGGCTGATTGAGCCCAATTTCGAGGTTTCCTGTGATGTGCCCTCTATTGGATGCTGGTCATTATCCCCCTTTATATTTCTAAATTCCAATGAAATATTTTTTTACAAACTGCTTACGAATACACATGAAGTGATGAGCAGACATCCACGTGGGTTTCCATGTTTACCTTCTATTCGAAAGGCAGCGACCTTGTTCTATTTTTATCAAAGATGAAATGCTAAAAGCGATTTCATTAATTGCAGATAGAGCCTGCTGCATCCAATGAAAAAGTATATCGAGGGAATGTAAAAATCAAGCTCGATCCGCCAAGGCTAGAGTAGCGTAGTGAATCGTCAGCCTTGGCTTGTGAAGATGCAAGATTGCAGATCATCTTCAAGGAGTTGATTTCTTACTGTTTGTACATGAATGTTGCAATTATTATAATTACCTTCAATATTAATAGCCCTTTTACATGTAGTAAGTGTTGCAATTTTTGATGGTTGGAAAGACAACTCTGTTGATGAGGCACTGTCTCTAAGACTGTTGGCAAGGCTTGCAGTATTTTTCAGACCCCTTACAAGTTGCTCTATGACCCATATGTACTTGGTTAGCCATACCTTGATAGCAAATGGTTAGATATGACTTTGAATAATGTTAAGTGATGTGTATAGCTGAAGAGTATTAAGTGTTGAATAGCATGATTTCATTAAACTTTTTGCTGTAGTACACTTTCTCTGTGAGCTATGTTACATCAAGAGGTTGAGCAAAGATATATCATGTTAACCCTTTACTCCATAGATACTCATTTCAACACATTGCTTGTAGAAGCCTTTGGAAAACATTGTGGCAAAAGGTGAAATTGCTCGTGACGAGCAATTTCACCTTTTGCCACAATGTTTTCTATGGTATCAAAAGGTGTCACATATACATAAAAAACAGCTTCATCCTTGCCTTTATTTAGGGTCAATTAGAGATACCATAGAAATGTCTTATGGGGTAAAGAGTTAAGCACATAGTTACCATACAGTTGTATGACAGTCTTCCATCGTTTTAGGCCAAATGATAGTTGCACCTTCATATAATCTGTATTTCATTTTGGGTTCTGTATAAATGTAGAATCAGACCTGTAGACCATCTGGCTACCAACTGGGTTCAACTTGTTTGTTCCTGAAGTGGACTCAACAGAGAGATTTTGTAGTATCACAGAGATTTATACATTCCAGCAACTGTTTATTGATAATTTTATGTTTTTTGTAGCAATGCACTGCTTTCTTCAATTCAGTACCTTCTGATTGCACAGTTTAACATTGAGTATACTGGTAGATCTAGATGTAGAAAGGATGACAGATACCCTTATTTCTTACAGATGAGTCAGGATCCCAAACCAGTTTTACAGGGAGGAGGTTTGATGCCTCTGGGTGGATCTGAATTGACCAGTGGTTACAAGGGATATGGTTTAGCAATGCTTGTAGAAATATTTTGTGGGATTCTGGGCAATGCAGCTTATGGACCAAATATAAGGAAATGGAAAAATACTGATACAGTAGCAAATTTGGTAAGTTATTAGTTAAGGCGCTTTGCTGTTATCACTTAAAGTGCTAAGAGAATGAGACAATCTATTTAACTCTCTACCAAACGACAAAATTTTAGACTTATCCGAATTGAAAGCACTTGCAGACAACAAAGTAAATGTGACAGAAAAATTGAAATTTTGTTTGGGAAGGGTAGAAAACATTGTGGGAAAAGGAGAAAATGCTGGTTACCAGCATTTTCTCCTTTTCCTACAGTGTTTTTAAAAGGCTTCTTTTTCAGGGGTGTCAAAAGTAAGGATTGTGTGGTAATGGGTTAACTCTATACCAAACAACAAAATTTTAGACTTATCCAAATTGAAAGCGCTTGCAGACGACAAAATAAATGTGACAAAATAATTAAAATGTGGTTTGGGAAGGGTGGAAAACATTGTTGGAAAAGGAGAAAATGCTAGTTACCAGCATTTTTGCCTTTTCCAACAATGTTTTCAAAAGGCTTCTTTCTCAGGTTCATTAAAAGTCAGGGTTGTATGGTAAAGAGTTAAGCAAGCAAAAAATGTAGATGTTGCATTTGCAATATTGTCTTTTGCCTGAATGATTCAAAAAAATATTTGAGATTGTACTTAAAAAAAGAAAAATCAGACTGCATTTTCTTGTTTTATGCTGTTTTTAATACTATTTCAGTTGTATTGGTGGCCAGTTCACCTGTACATGCTTTTCTGGTGTTTCTTTTACCAGTGTGTGGCACAATATTCTTCTCTAGCCATGGCTGCTTACTCATATAAGCATTTTGTCAATACGGTTAACACTCGTGAGAAAGGAATCAATACCAGCACAATGACTATCAACAGTCCTTTAAAAGAACATGGCTAAGCTGGGAGTTCAAACCGGGGTCTGTATTCACCAACCATTCTTTAGAACATTCTTGGTTTTATTCTTCAAGATTTCCTGACCGTGAAAGTAACAGGGCTTCTGATTGGCTAAACTACTTGGTTTAGCCAATCAGAAGTCCTGTTACTTTCACATTGATAAAATTCTGAAGAATAGGACCAAGAATGTTCTTAACCCTTTCCCAAACGACAAACTTTTGGACTAGACCAAATTGAAAGCATTTGCAGACGACAATTCAACTCTTGCTGAAAAGATGATTTCTGTCTATGATAGGGTAGAAAACATTGTGGGAAAAGGAGAAAATGCTGGTTACCAGCATTTTCTCCTTTTCCCAAAATGTTTTCAAAAGGCTACTATTCCAGACCAGTAAAAACCAGGTATTGTTTGGGAAAGGGTTAAGAATGTTTGGTGAATATACGGTAGTCCCTGGGGCTCCCTAGGCTCAAGTCCGGTATGCTGCCGACTGGGCTAGAGGCTTTATTGCATTTTTTTCTCTGCTCTGTTATAATAATAATGATGTCCACAAAAACAACTTAAGTTATATACTTCTTGCTCAGTGAGCTATATGATATCCTTGTCAACATTTTGGGCTAAATAAATGAAATGGGCATTTGTCATGGAGCTAGTACTTGTTTTCAGTCCTCTAGAGTGGTTTTGTTCAGTTGTAGATCCTGTTTCACAACCTATGTTAAAGTTACACAGGAGCACAGAGATCAAATGTAGGTTGGGATCATACATCATGTTTTATTATACGGCAAAGAAATTTCTCGTGATCTGATTAGTTAACATGCAGGGAACATATATATCATGTACCCTGGCAAAAACCACGTAAACCAGTTTCCCTTTTGAGTGCCCCGTAAACATCACCACACTTGCAACACAACATACAAAATGGCGATGTCGATCGATCACCAGACTGCATGTTTATGCACCAAACTGCATGTTTTAGTGATGTCAGTTTGACATCAGTTTTCATTGAATTGGGGCACTCAGAAGTGAATTTCTATTCCGTCAGCAAACTTGATTCGTGAGATTATAAAACAGGAAAATTTCGCTTAACACGCATTGAGAGGATAAAACTTTGCAGTATAATAAATTTGTTGTATGGTCAGGTGGCAGGGGACTTGGAAACTTGTTCACGGCCGTGTTGAATCATGTTGCCACCTCACCTTTGGCTCTGGGCGACACGATATCACCATTGCCGTGAACAACTTTCCAAGTCCCCTGGCACCTGACCGTACAACTAATACTGTGCTGTTGATTCGTGATGTCAAACTGTGTGCAAAAGTAAATTCATGTATGATCTTTCAGCCCAATGGCCAACAGTAATACAATTTTTTTTTACCCTCTGTACATGAGAGACAGGTCTAATAACCAAACTTTTCTTAAATTTTAACATATTTTCTTTCCCTGAACCTACACAACCCTTTACTAAATGGTCCCCGATTTTTACAATCCAAAGATAGACGCCTTTGGAAAACATTGTGAAAAAAGGAGAAAATGCTTGTTACGACAGACCACTCCTTCCTGCATGGTATACTCCCGATTTAAAATACAATACCTGGCTACTGCGTCAGAGAGATATCTCTTTGGCTCAGTGGTTAGGTTATTGGCTTTGCGTCCGGGAGTTCGGAGTTCGAATCCCGCTCCGATCCTTATTTCTGCCATGCATTTATTCATTTGTTTCTTTGTTGCGGACTTCGTTCGTAAGATGGGGGCTCGTCCGGGATTGGCCATTGAGCCATTAATCCCATTTGTTGTCCAAAATCGGACTTCCTGCCTAATAAGGCTTTGAGTCATCAATAAATGATGACTTTAAGAGGGGGTGTGTTACGACAGACCACTCCTTCCTGCATGGTATACTCCCGATTTAAAATACAATACCTGGCTACTGCGTCAGAGAGATATCTCTTTGGCTCAGTGGTTAGGTTATTGGCTTTGCGTCCGGGAGTTCGGAGTTCGAATCCCGCTCCGATCCTTATTTCTGCCATGCATTTATTCATTTGTTTCTTTGTTACGGACTTCGTTCGTAAGATGCTGGTGACCAGCATTTTCTCCTTTTCCCACAGTGTTTTCTACCCTGCTGGAAACAAGTTTCAGTTTTTGACCAATGTCTGATTTATCGTCTGCAAGTCCTTTCAATTTGGCCAGTCTAAAATTATGTCATTTGAGAAAGGGTTAAGAAAAGGGCACCCTAATGGGAGATGTGTAACAATGCTTTTCATCTCCGATAAAACATACTGATTGGTCTAAGACTCTTGTATTCTGCAATTTATCAGCTGATAGATGCTGCTATCACCTTGATTATGGATTACCTGATTCTTATTTGAATCTGTAGGCTTTGGCAATGAAAGGCATGAGTACCATCTTTGCAAGCCAAGGCTGACCATTCACTACGCTACTCTACCCTTTACGGAACGAGTTTAATTTTTGCATTCCCCCAGTACGCTTTTTCATTGGATGCAGCCTGCTCTAACTGCAACAAATGAAATCTTTCATAGCATTTCATCTTTGATAAAAATAGAACAAAGTCGCTACCTTTTGAATAGAGAGTAAACATGGAAACCCATGTGGATATCTGCTTATCGCTTCATGTGTATTCATAAGCGGTTTGTAAAACGATATTTCATTGGCTTTTAGAAATGTGATGTAAAGGGGGGTAATAACCAGCATCCATTAGAGGGTGCATCGCAGGAATCTCGAAATAGGGCTCAATCAGCCAAGGTAAGATCCACATAGTGATCGTAACCTTGGCTTGCGAAGATGCCATAGTACAAGCAAAGTACACAAATCCCATTAGGTTGCGGTATCCTTTATGTTTAACCCTTTACTACACAACAAAATTTTAGACTGGGAATTGAAAGCATTAGTAGACAAAAAACTAAAAGTGCTTCATAAAATTAAAGTTTATTTTCAAAGGGTAGAAAATAATATGGAAAAAGGAGAAAAGGATGGTTACCAGCATTTTCTCATTTTCCCACAATGTTTTCTCTAGGCATCTATCACAGGGTCATTAAAAGTCGGGATTGTGTGGTAAA
Source organism: Tridacna crocea (assembly GCA_943736015.1). Taxonomy (NCBI): domain Eukaryota; kingdom Metazoa; phylum Mollusca; class Bivalvia; order Cardiida; family Cardiidae; genus Tridacna; species Tridacna crocea. The sequence goes on from OX031059.1 coordinate 51,586,463, forward strand.
GGGTTAATTTCTGACTTCTTCCTTTAACCCATTACCACACAATCCCTACTTTTGACGCCCCTGAGAAAGAAGCCTTTTGAAAACACTGTAGGAAAAGGAGAAAATGCTGGTAACCAGCATTTTCTCCTTTTCCCACAGTGTTTTCTACCCTTCCCAGAACAAATTTCAATTTGTCAATCACCTTTATTTTGTCGTCTGCAAAAGCTTTCAATTTGAAGCAGTCTAAAATTTTGTCATTTGGTAATGGGTTAAGTTGACACTGGCTTTTGATGGTCAATGAAATAGCATTCATTCTTTCACTTGATGGTATTGCATTTGACTGCTGACCTGCCCCAAATTATCAGTGGAGAGGGAGATATGAACATGTGAACATGTAATTCTGATTGTGATGTCTTGTTCCTTGTATAGGGTCAGTGTTTTATTGCTGTAAATCCGAATGCATTTGGTCCAGGTTTTACTGACAGAATGCAGAAGTTAATGGATACTTGTAGACAGCTTGATTCAGTAAGTATGAGTATGTGATCATTACATACTCTCGAGGAACCCAAGGTGCTTTAACTCATTACCAAACAACAAAATTTTGGACTAGCCCAAATTGAAAGCTTTTGCAGACGACAGAATAGATGTGACTCAAAAACTGAAATCTGAGTTTACCAGCATTTTCTCCTTTACCCGCAATATTATCGAAAGCTTTCTTTCTCAGAGTCTTCAAAAGTCGGGATTGTGTGATAAGGAGTTAATGGACAGTGTGGTTGAAACCTTCACGACACTATGACAACTTTTAATGCTCCCTAGAAGAGAAGGTTTTTGACAACATTGTGGGAAGAGGAGAAAATGCTGGTGACCAGCATTTTCTCCTTTTCCCCCAATGTTTTCTTCCCAATCAAAGAAAAGTAATTTGGAATGAGCCACGCTGAAACTGTCATCTGCAAATGCTTTCAGTTCAGACAAGTCTAAAATTTTGTCGATTGGTAAAGGGTTAAGATCAGATTGTACAGAAGACATACACTATCTGGTTTTTGTGCGATGCTTTGATTAAGATGGTTTAGATCAGACAGACTTACAATATTCATGCAAAATTTGGAAACTTATGACAAAATATTTCAAGTAAATAGATCTATTGCTAAAGGAGAAATTCCTCATTACTTGCTAGCGTTTAGTTTGTTCTTCTTGTATAACATTTTCAGGAAAGAGGAAAAAGAAGCATTGTGGGTGTTAATTAACCCTTTCTCAAACAATCTCTGGTTTTCACAACTCTGAAAAAGAAGGCTTTTGTAAACATTGTGGGAAAAGGAGAAAATGCTGGTAACCAGCATTTTCTCCTTTTCCCGCAATGTTTTCTACTCTCCCAGAACAAATTTCAATTTTTGAGTCACATTAATTTTGTCGTCTGCAAATACTATCAGTTTGGACCAGTCTAAAATTTTGTCATTTGGTAAAGAGTTAAAAAGGAGTCAGTGGATTTGAAAAACTGAATTGTGATAAAGAGAGACAATGATTAACTGAAGTTGTTTTTTCTATGGTAAATCCTCAAAATGTGCGTCACTTATGTTAAAAAGATTGTCCCTAGGTCATTGGTTACCTCTGTATAATATGATAAACGACATAATGTTGCAGGCTGATCCCTCTAGAGATGTATTAGTGGCGGGGGACCCAGAGAGAAGACATATGGCCATGTGTGACAGACGAGGTGGCATTCCCTATCATCCAAATCAGATACAGTTTGCTGTAAGTATAGGGAATCATATGATCTATGCTTTATTTTTATGGTATTGGAGACTGTTTCAACAGTCTTTCAGATATGTCCATGCTGCCAGTGCATCTATCTGTGTCTCTTGGGTTTCTTTAACAGTGGTTTCCACAGCACTATTTCTAAGCCACTTGCTACTGGTACTTTCCGACATAAATCTTTAGAAGATAAAAGATAATCAAAGGCATTTGCAGAAGACTGTATTAATATAGTTTATTGGAATCAGTCTATGTTTGAAAGAAGAGAAAACAGTGAAGGAAAATGAGAAAATCATTGGACACCTTTACTGAAACAACAGCTTTGCAAAGTGGTGCATAGAAGCCTGATGGGGCTTGTCAGTGAAATGGGTTAGAATCTAGAACGCCTGCAGATATCCAAATTTTTAAAAGCCACATGCACAAGTATCATAGAGATTCATTGTGGTAAGTTTGAACTTACTCTTATGAAAACTGTAGGAGTTGCATGCACAAGAGATAGCTAACGGACAGACAGACGGATGGACAGATGACCGGTGCCATAGCATAATACGACCCTTCAGGTGTTTAAAAAAAGCACACTGGCACATCACATCTTGATCATATTTATGAAGACACGGTGTGCATATTTTATATGCTATTTGTAGCATCAGTGTTAGGTGATCAACCAATGAAAATTTTAGTGTTCCATGATAACCAACTGAGCTTCAAAGGCCTGAGGATTTTGATATAACTGGGCCTTTAGTAGAACTCATTCTACAGCATCTTGGTGCATGGAAAAACATGACTGTTGTGGGCTCCATTTACATTTACAAAATGACAAAATGCTAGACTTATCCAAATTCAAAAGATTCGTAGATGACAAATTAGATGTTCAGATTTGCCTTTGAAAGGTTGGATAATTGGGAAAAGGAGAAAAAGCTGGTCACATGTATTTTCTCCTTTTACCTCATTGTTTTCTACAGCTTTTTCCTTAAAGGAATTGTTTGATAATAGGTAAAAGAAAAAGCCATTGATAACATATTTTGAAAGATAAAATTTACAAAATCAACCATGACTCGCTTGCATTTAACTCTTTACCAAACAACAAATTTCCTGATTGAACCAAATTCAAAGCATCCGTAGCCAACAAATTGAATCTTGGTAATATAATGATTTCTGACTTTGATAGTGTAGAAAATATTGTGGGAAAGAAGAATATGCTGGTTTCACATATTTCCTATGGGCTTCTTTCTCAGGACTATGAAAAGTTGGGATTGTGTGGTAATGAGATAAGCAAGAGCAATCGTATCCCTTTTGTTTGTTATCTTGATGTTATCAGACTTAACCCATTACCACACAATCCCTACTTTTGAAGCCCCTGAGAAAGAAGCCCTTAGAAAACATTGTGGGAAAAGGAGAAAATGCTGGTAACCAGCATTTTCTCCTTTTCCCACAATGTTTTCTACCCTTCACAAAACAAATTTCAAATTTTCAGTCACTTTTATTTCGTCGTCTGCAAGTGCTTTTGATTTGGACAAACCTAAAATTTTGTCGTTTGGTAATGAGTTAAAATATTCATGCAAACTTTGGAAACTTATGACGAAATATTTCAAATAAATATTGCTAAAGGAGATTTTTGATTTTCGAATTTCAGGTCGAGTTAGCTACAAAGTTATCCATAGATCCAATGAAAACCATCAGTTTTCGAGACTGACACATGATGATGATCTACAACAGACTATCCATTACTTTTAGCTTAGATACCTACATCTCTAACCTTACTATATGAATCCTGGTGCTAATCTAAATGCCATTTTAAGATAAATTTTATATTTTATATTCTTATACATATAGTGACTAAAGTCCCTTGAGTAAAACTTTTTTCTTTCCAGTTTTCTGAAATCCAGTTTACACAAAAACATCAATTTAACCCTTATTCTGGTCAATAAGTGAAATGAAACTTTCAGGCTGACCGTAATAACCCAAATCATGCTGCTGAAGATAGTTATGTGTTTACTTCATATTAACCAAATACCACACAATCCCTACTTTTGACGACCCTTAGAAAAAAGCCTTTAGAAAACATTGTGGCAAAAGGAGAAAATGCTGGTAACCATTACCGAGCACTTCGGAGTTTTTAACAACCCCAAAAGAGATGGCTTTTTTAGACACTGGGGAAAAGGAGAAAAATGCTGGTAACCAGTATTTTCTCCTATTCCAACACTGTTTTGTACCCCATCAAAGAAAAATCTCATCATTGAAGTCGAATTTAACCCTTTACCAAACAATCCTGACTTTTAACGACCCCAAGGAAGAAGTCTTTTGAAAACATTGTAGGAAAAGGAGAAAATGCTGGTAACCAGCATTTTCTCCTTTTCCCACAATGTTTTCTACCTTTCCAAAGTCAAAATTCAATTTTTGATTCACATTTATCTTGTTGTCTGCAAATGCTTTCAATTTGGACAATTCCAAAATTTCGTTTTTTGGTAAAGAGTTAAATTGTGTTCTGCAAGTGCTGTCAGTATTGACAAGTCTGCATTTTTGTTGTATGGTAAAACACAGTGATGTGGATACCTCTAAAGTCTGTCTCTGCTCATCACAGGGTACAAACCAAGAACATCAGATGTGAGAAAAACCAACAATACCTTTGCAATACGGTCTCCCAGACTTAACCTGTCTCTAACAGTCTTTTCTGTCTATGTTATGATGCTTTATACATTGATTAATCATTTAATTCTGATTATTTATACCTGCTTTAACATATTATTTGATTAGTATATATGAGCCATGCTCTGTGAAAAAGGAGTTTAACTCTTTACCACACAAATCTCAAGTATTACTGAAAGAGGAAGTACTAATCATACTAGAAATACTGTTCAATTACAACAGTTGAGACAGCAAATTGGGAAGTAAGTGCCGATTAATAAGCATACAACAGTTGAGTGCCGTAATTACCCAACTTATTGCCTTCTGTAGACAACAGTTACTGTTTCTTGTCTTGATTGATTACATGGTGTTTGACCCGTTTTCAACATTATTAATTTTCACTTATGTTACAGTGGCCAGTGCACCTATCCATGTTTTCCTGGAGTATCTTTTACACATACTCAGCACAATATTCTTTCCAAGCCACTGGCTGCTTTCCCACATAAATACCATTGAAACAACAATCAGCTGTGTGCGAGGAATGAACACTAACAATCATCAATAGGGAAGAAATTGTTTGAGCCAGGGATTGAACCAGTAATCTCTGTTCTTGGTGTTTCATGTCAATTTTCAAATTGCTTTCTCCTGAGGGCCTTCAAAATCAAAGACTGAGTGGTAAAGAGTTAACCCTTTACTGCACAATTTTGACTTTAAGCAAACCTGGGATAGAAGTGAAGCCTTTTGAAAACATTGTGGGAAAGGAAAAAAGCCTGGTAACCAACATTTTCTCCTTTGTCCATAATGTTTTTCCTATCATAGAAAAAAAAGTACCATTTGAGCAACAGCAAAATTGTCATCTGCAAAATTTTAATCTTTCAATTAGGACAAGGCTAAAATTTTGTTGTCTGGTAAACCAGCTTTTTCTACTTTCCATTGATATCTCTTACCATCTTAATAAAATATAGAAAAAGATATATATTATTTTGTCTGCATTCAATTTGCTATCAGCAAACACTTTCAAACTGGACAAAACTAAACTTTTGTCATTAGTAAACAGTTAACCCTATACCAAAAAATCTCAAATGTTTACAGTTCGAACAAAAAGGTCTTTTGAAAACATTTGTGGGAAAAAGAGAAAATGCTTGTAACCAGCATTTTCTCCTTTTCCAATAATGTTTTCTGTCCTATCAAAGACAAAATCATTTGAGTTACATTTATTTTGTCATCTGCAAATGCTTTCAATTTGGTAGAGTCTAAAATTTTGTCGTTTAGTAAAGAGTTTAGACATCTGAAAGAAGTGTGGTTCCAGGTCAGTCTAAGTAGTTTACACAGGCTAACCTGGCTCAAAAGATTTGGTTTGATAAATTTTTAGCTCACCAGTGCACGAAGTGCTCAGAGTGAGCTATTGTGATAGTGCTGTGTCCGGCGTCAACTTTTACCTTGTGTACGCTCTAGAGGCCACATTTTCAGTCCGATACTCATGAAAGTTGGTCAGAATGTTTGCCTCGATGAAATCTCAGACGAGCTCGAAAATGGGTCTTGTCGGGTCAAAAACTAGGTCACTAGGTCAAATCTTAGAAAAACCTTGTGTACGCTCTAGAGGCCACATTTTCAGTCCGATACTCATGTAAGTTGGTCAGAATGTTTGTTTTGATAAAATCTCAGACAAGTTTGAAAATGGGTCATGTCAGGTCAAAAACTAGGTCACCAGGTCAAATTTTAGAAAAACCTTGTGTATGCTGTAGAAGCCACATTTTCAGTCCAATACTCATGAAAGTTGGTCAGAATGTTTACCTTGATGATTTCGTGGACGGGTTTGAAAATGGGTCATGTCGAGTCAAAAACTAGGTCAATAGGTCAAATCTTAGAAAAGCCTTGTGTACGCTCTAGAGGCCACATTTTCAGTCCAAAACCCTCGAAAGTTGGTCAGAATATTTGCCTTGATGATAGCTCAAACGAGTTTGAAAATAGGTCATGTCGGGTCAAAGCTAGGTCATTAGGTTAAATCCTAGAAAAACCTTGTGTACGCTCTAGAGGCCACAATTTTAGTCCAAAACTCTTGAAAGTTGGTCAGAATCTTTGCCTTGATGATGTCTCGTACTAGTATGAAAATGAGTCATCTCGGTTCAAAAACTAGGTCACCAGGTCAAATGTTAGAAAAACCTTATGTATGCTGTAGAGGCCACATTTCAGTCCAAAACTCTTGTAAGTTGGTCAAAATGTTTGTTTTGATGATATCTCAGACAAGTTTGAAAATGGGTCATGTCGGGTCTAAAACTAGGTCACCAGGTCAAATCTTAGAAAAACCTTGTATATGCTCCGGATCCCACATTTTCAGTTCGACACTCTTGAAAATTGGTCAGAAGTTGCCTTAAAAATATCTTGGACGAGTTTGAAAATGTGTCATGTTGGATCAAAAACTGGGTCAATAGGTCAAATGTTATAAAAACCTTGTGTATTCTCTGGAGGAAATATTTTCAGTCTGATACTCCTAAAACTTGTTCATGATATTTGTCCTGGTAATACCTTGAATGAGTTTGAAAATGGGTCATGTGGAGTCAAAAACTAGGTCACCAGGTCAAATTTTAGAAAAACCTTGTGTATGCTCTAGAGGCCACATTTTCAGTCCCATACTCATGAAAGTTGGTCAGAATGTTTGCCTTGATGATTTCTTGGACGAGTTTGAAAATGGGTCATGTAGAGTCAAAAACTAGGTCAATAGGTCAAATCTTAGAAAAGCCTTGTGTACGCTCGAGAGGCCACATTTTCAGTCCAAAACCCTCGAAAGTTGGTCAGAATATTTGCCTTGATGATAGCTCAAATGAGTTTGAAAATAGGTCATGTCGGGTCAAAGCTAGGTCATTAGGTCAAATCTTAGAAAAACCTTGTGTACGCTGTAGAGGCCACATTTTTAGTCCAAAACTCTTGAAAGTTGGTCAGAATCTTTGCCTTGATGATGTCTCGTACTAGTATGAAAATGGGTCATCTCGGTTCAAAAACTAGGTCACCAGGTCAAATGTTAGAAAAACCTTATGTATGCTGTAGAGGCCACATTTTCAGTCCAAAACTTTTGTAAGTTGGTCAGAATGTTTGTTTTGATGATATCTCAGACAAGTTTGAAAATGGGTCATGTCGGGTCTAAAACTAGGTCACCAGGTCAAATCTTAGAAAAACCTTGTATATGCTCCGGATCCCACATTTTCAGTTCGACACTCTTGAAAATTGGTCAGAAGTTGCCTTAAAAATATCTTGGACGAGTTTGAAAATGTGTCATGTTGGATCAAAAAATGGGTCAATAGGTCAAATGTTATAAAAACCTTGTGTATTCTCTGGAGGAAATATTTTCAGTCAGATACTCCTAAAACTTGTTCATGATATTTGTCCTGGTAATACCTTGAATGAGTTTGAAAATGGGTCATGTGGAGTCAAAAACTAGGTCAATGGGTCAAATATTAGAAAAACCTTGTGTTCACTCTAGAGGCCACATTTTCTGCCTGATATTCTTCAAACTTGGTCAGAATGTTTGTTTTGGTGATGTCTCAAGAGAGTTTGATAATGGGTAATTGTTGGGTCCAAAACTAGGTCACTTGATCAAATCTTAGAAAAACCTTTTGTATGCTGTAGAGGCCACATTTTCAGTCCAATACTCATGAAACTTGGTCAGAATGTTTGTCTTTTTGAAATCCCAAAAGTGTTTGATGATGGGTAATGTCTGATAAAAAACTAGGTCACTGGGAAACCAGATTGAAAATGGTTCATGTTTGGTCAATAGACTCAGGTGATCGATTTCAGGGCCATCATTGCCCTTTTGTCTGTATAGCCAAGGGCCATTCTCCCAGATGATTCAGTCTGTTGCTAGACTAAATGGGTTTTATAGATTCATCATTACATGATGACTTGGTGAAATGAATGATAGAGATAGAGGATAATCAACCAGCTATTTTTGATATGAAAAATATCTCACGAGGATGCGTTGTTAGGTGTTGAAAAAACGAGTGCGCAGCACGAGTTTTTTTAATGCCTTACGACGCATCCGAGCAAGATATTTTTCATATCAAAAATAACAAGTTGATTATTCTATTTATTATATACCTTATTAACATTATTATTTTTAATTTTTCGTTTAACAAAAAAAGTAGTTCATAAATTACGGCAGGAAGTGAAAGTGAAAGTTGATATCGTCACTAGTGATGATATCAAAATTTATTACACTGGGAAATTCCAAGATTTCACTACTAGGTATATAATAAATGCATTTAACCACTTTTAGCCAGAGCATTGTTCATATTTATGAACAAAAGAAACTTCATTTTTGGATTTATCCACATGCAAAAGGCTTGGATTTTGTGTTTGCATACTACAATTTGCTTGTTCATGTCTTTTTCATGTCTTTATATTGTTAATGATTTTCTAATAATAAATTTTATTTGTATTAACAAAAAAAAAAAAGAGAAGGGCAATATTGTCACAAACTTTTCTTAGTTTTCAACTTACCTGTTTTCAAATAAAAATATGAGATTTTTGTCATAGCCCTGTTGTTGTTTCTGTCATTGTTGTGCAAACACTGGGATTTTCTAATATTTCTGTCACTACTGGAGATATTTACTTGAAACTCAGAATATTTCTTAGCTATCAAGAGAGGAACCCATACAAATCGGGCAGGTTACCAAAATAGGATTTTTGATTCCATTAAGCACCTTTGATGTGCAAAAACTTGACATTTTAACCCTTTCCCAAACAACAAATTTTGGACTTTTATAAACTCAAAGAGTTTGCAGATGACAATTTCAAATTTGATAAAAATGGCAGAAAGTTCTCCAAATGGGTAGAAAACATTGTGGGAAAGGAGAAACTACTCGTTACGAGCAATTCCTCCTTTTCCTACAGTGTTTTCAAAAGACTTGTACTGCAGACACGTAAAAACAAGGGCTTGTTTGAGAAAGGGTTAAAATCTTTTTCATGACTGAAGATATCTATGATGTACTACAAACTAGTTGTTAAGTTACAAAAGGGGAATCAATATTACAAGGGGAGGTAACCATCAAAATATCTGCTAAATGATTGGCTGTCTTTCAAGGGTAAAACCCACTGTGAGCAAACGAGAAAATATTGGATGCTGAATACCAGTATTTTCCCATGTTTACTATGGTCCTCTTCCTCATGGTTGTGCAAACACAGGGTTATTTGGTGCAGAATTATATGGTCCCTACACATGACTGGTCTTTATCATCTAGCATTTCAGCCAACAAATTACATGTTGATTGAGTTAAGGGCACAGTGGCTGCCAAAAAATAAACAATGAGGATGTTAAAATGTGCTGTAATTAATAACAATACACCAAACAGTCTAACCTGGCTTCATGAGTGTAATACTAGAAACGTGGCCTGTACTTCTGCACACAAGGTTTTTCTAAGATTTGGCTAAATGACCTACTTTGTGACCTTAGGTGTCCAAATTTCACATTTCTGAGATATCAAGACAAACACTTTGACCTAGTTTCTCGATTGTCGAACTCAACGCCTCTAGAGAGCACACAAAGTTTTTCTTATATCCAGGTCCAGTGACCTAGTTTGTGACCAAACTGTGAACATGACACAATTTCAAACTTGTTCGAGATACCAGCAAGACAAACACTCTGACCTAGCTCCAAGAGTATTAGGCTGAAAATGTAGCCCGTAGGGTGCACACAAGGTTTTTCTAAGATTTGGCTCATTGACCTACTTTTTGGCCTGACATGACTCAATGTTGAACTTGTCAGAGATATTATCAGGACAAACATTCTGATTAAGTTTCATGAGTTTGTGACTGAAGTTGTGGCCTCTCAAGTGCACACAGGGTAAATATTGACAACTGCATGCCGGATGCCAGACACAGCACTGTCACAAAAGCTGACAAGAGGGCCATGATGGCCCTGTATCGCTCCACTAGCTGGGAAAAAACCTACATGCCAAACATAACAATATTTAGCCAATTGGTTTCAAACTGAGGGCATACACATGGTTAAATTCAAGCAGGTGATTTCTACAGCCAAGTTTGACCCCAGGGATTATTTTGAGCCTCCATGGTAGAGGGCTACTTGATATAGCTACTTGAAAAATTTGGTAGCCCTAGGCCAAATTGCAAAATGCAAGAAGATTTTTAAAGATTTTCCCTATGCAAGCCCATATAAAATTTGAGGACCTCCCAAGGAACAGTCCGGCCAAGTTTGGTCCAAAATAGCCCAGCAGTTTAGGAGGAGTTGTTGTTTAAAGAATTGTTGATGACTCACGACGGACACCAGGTGATCCTAAAAGCGCCCCTTGAGCACGTTGTGCTCAGGTGAGCTAATAAAAAAAGAAAGAAGTCAAGTTTTTAATTCTTACTTCTACATTTTAATTCTCTGATATTGAGAACATGTAAACTCTAGGTCAACAACTTGTACTTTATAAATGTACTTTATTATTAAGTCTGAAACAAATATGGATGCTGTCAAATACTATTTTGAAATCATAAGGCTTCTACTTTACCTTTTACCAAACAAATCCTGGTTTTCATGACATTGAAGAAGGCCTGTGAAAGGCAACCATAGGTTTCTCCCATTTCTCCATGTCATACTTGTCATTAAATGGTGTATTCATTCACAATTACTTCAGTCTAGGTCATGATAAAACTTGTCTATAAAAAGGTAAGAAAACTTGGTAGGCAAACAAGAGAATGCTGATTTTCAGCATTTTCTTTGCTCTTCAGGATGGTAAAAATGTGTGATAATTTAATAAAGGGTAAATGATAGAAGTATATTTGTGTTGTTCAAACTTGTATTGAGAGATAGGAAAGGTATCTACTTTTGCTACCTTTTGGAAAAATAAGGTAGAGCGATTTAAGGCGCAGAATTATCTTTCAATACAAATTTTAGACATAGGGACTTAAGGTATCAGTTTTGAGAAATAATTCCATCAGTTCACTGGAATACTTACACATCTTCCTTTATTTGTATTTTTACCCTTGTCACCGAAACAAAACTAATTCACAAAATCATAACTTTTCCAGTTCATAAACCTTTGCAGAGAGTTAGCCTTTATAGAGCTAAAACCTTTACTTCACAAGCGTAACTATGACCCACGAGAGAGGGCTTTTAGAAACTAAATAAAAAAAAATGCTTGTCTACATAACAAAGAAAATATGAGCCATTACTATTTTGTAGTCAGCACATGCTTTGGATTTGAATTAGGCGGACACTTTGTTGTTTGGCACAGTTCTTTGTCACACATTCCAAAAATGACATTTCTCAAAAGAAAATAGCACACATAAAATCACTTGTTGAATTGTTAACTCTTTATCAAACAATCAAAATTTAGACTGGTTCAAAATGAAAGGATTTGCAGATGCCAAACTGAAGATGGATAAAATTCCAGTACTTGTCTTGGATAGGGTGGAAAACATTGTGGGAAAAGGAGAAAATGCTAATTTTAAAAAGGCTTCTCTCCAAGGGTCCTTGAAATTCGGGACTGTTTGGTTAAAAGAGTTGATATCTTTCCTGTCAACCAAATCTGCAAAGTACTAATGAATCTGTTACTCTAACATAGAAATTGTAAGAAAGGAAAAATCTCAGTCACTCATGTCCATATCAACCTCCTGCAGGTTTGAGTCAACGCCCACATTATTTGTGACACGCGTAGGTATCGGCTCTGCACTCTCTTCCCGGTTGCTGTCTGACTCGTCAGCACTCTTGTCTCCTCTTCGTTTGTCACCCTCCTCAAACATTGTCTGCTCCTCTTCATCATAATTCCTCTTAACTTTGCTATCCTTCTTTTCTTCTTTCTCTCTATCTTTGTCCTTATGCTTCTTTTTCTTCTCCCTTTCCTTGCTACGATCCCTGTCCTTCTTCTTGTCTTTTCTGGATCTGGAAGGCAGATTTAACCCATTACCATACAATCCCTACTTTTGACGACCCTGATAAAGAAACCTTTAGAAAACGTTGTGAGAAAAGGAGAAAATGCTGGTCACCAGCATTTTCTCCTTTTCCCACAATGTTTTCTACCCCTCACAAAACAAATTTCACATTTTCAGTCACTTGTATTTTGTTGTCTGCAAATGCTATCGATTTGGACAAGCCAAAAAAATGTAAACGAGTGTACTGGCATAATTTTGATATAAAAGATCTCGTGACAAATCCATAAATTCTGATGGCAAAGTTTACTAAAACAGAAGACTACAACATTCTACACCCCTTTATAGTTTATAGTAGCATAAAAACAAATTGGGTAAATCATCGATCTCCAGAAGATTTGAAATTATTTCATTTTTTTGATGTAATGAATATTATGTATGTTGAAATTATTAGCCCATTAAGACATGACAACAATCTAGACTTGTCCAAATTAAAAACAATTGCCGTCTATTTGACTCTTTACCACACAATCCTGACTTTTGACAACCCAGAGAAAGAAAGCCTTTGAAAACATTACGGGAAAAGGAGAAAATGCTGGTAACCAGCATTTTCTCCTTTTCCCCCAATGTTTTCTACCCTCTCCAAATCAAATTACAATTTTTGATTCACATTTATTTTGCTGTCTGCAAATGCTTTCAATTAGGACCAGTCCAAAATTTTGTTGTTTGCTAAAGAGTTAAACGTTGCTCAAATGATGGAACCTGCTTTTGATAGGGTACAAATAATCATTGGGAAAGGGATTTTCTCCTTTCCACTCTATTTTCTTTTTAAATGCTTCTTTCATATGGTCGTTAAAACCCGGAATTGTCTGGTAAAGGGTTAACAGACATTGCTCAGTGCTCATAAATTCTCAGTTGGTCTCTATCTTTGAATATTAACCCCCAGACACTCAATAAATCCAAAGGACATTTAAAGTATAGAGATAAGACCCAAATAACTGTAATTTAATCCGAGCCCAAGTAGCTCAGTCCATAGCATGCAGGCCTTGAGAACACGGAGTCCAGGGATCGATCCTGACCAATTTCTTTCCAAGGATTGATGATAGTCACTGCGACAGGATTCATTCCTCTGCCATCTCTGACCATTGTTTCGACGATGATCATGTGGGAAAGCAGCCAGTGGCTTGGAAAATTCTGTGAAGTACTGGTAAAAGAAACTTCAGGAATGCATGGATAGGTGCACTGGCCACCACGATATAACTGAAATAATGTTGAAAATAGCGTTAAACACCATACAACAACCAACTGAGATTTCAGGTTGCTGTTGACACAAATGTCTCCACAAAAAGGGCAGTACAGATCAAAAGCCTGATAGCATGATCTGTTGCAGCCTGATCCTTAATCTACAGTGGCTGCTACAGATGCTACAGTTGTGAAAAATGCTTTAACTCATTACCAAACGACAATATTTTAGGCTGGTCCAAATCGAAAGCATTTGCAGACTACAAAATAAAAGTGACTGAAAATTTGAAATTTGTTTTGTGAAGGGTAGAAAACATTTGTGGGAAAAGAAGAAAATGCTGGTTACCAGCATTTTCTCCGTTTCCCACAATGTTTTCTAAAGGCTTCTTTCTCAGGGTCGTCAAAAGTAGAGATTGTGTGGTAATGGGTTAAAGCATTAGGGCTCAGCTAGATTTGGACAATGTCCCTTACTTGTGTCTGGAACCACTCCTGGACCTTGACCTTCTCCTAGATCTAGACCTGCGCCTCCTGGCTGGGCTTGCACTTCTGCTTCTATGTCTTCTCCTGAAAATTGATCAACAAAAAATCACAATCTTGTCATACAACACCATAGTTTTGAAAAATTGGTAAATCAACAATTTACCACATGACAAAAATATAGATAGTCCAAACTCAGAGCAATGAAGACAACAATTTAACCCAATGCCAATCAAACTCAGGTTTTAAAAACCCTGGGGAAAACACCTTTTGAAAACGTTGGGAAAGGAAAAAATGCTGGTAACCAGCATTTTTTTGTAATGTTTTCTACCCTGTTACAAAAGTTCAACCATTTAAGCACTACAAAATTCGTTACATGCAAATGCTTTCAATTTAGATTTGCTATTTGGTAAGAGTTAAGTGTGGCTCAAATGACAGAATTTGTCTTTATTAGGGTGGGAAACATTATAGGAGAAGGACAAAATGCTAGTTCCTACAAAGTTTTCAAAGGCTTTTTTCACAAGGTTGTTAAAGCTCAGCACTGGGTTGACTTTTTTATCAAAGAATCCAAGTTGTATCAACCCTGAGGAAAGGGTCTTTTGAAAACTCTGCAAACACAGTAAAAACTAAAGCTGTCACCAAATGTGACCTTATCCATCGCCAGCACTTTGTCAGTATTTTGTATACGGATGGACATATGGACGAACACACGGACGGATACACAGATGGACACACGGACAGGGACAGACAGGCCGATTCCAGTATACTCCCGAAAACATTTGTTTTGTGAGGGTATAGGGTATAGCTATCACTAAACGTGATTATACCCCGGACCAGCTCCTTGTGACAAAAACATGTCCTCCTTTTCCCACAATATTTTCTACCCTTCACAAAACAAATTTCAAATTTTCAGTCACTTTTATTTTGTTGTCTGCAAATGTTTTCCATTTGGACCAGCCTAAAGTATTGTCTTTTGGTAATGAATTAACTCTTTACCACACAATCCCGACTTTTAACGACCCTGAGAAAGAAAGCCTTTGAAAACATTGTGGGAAAAGGAGAAAATGCTGGTAACCAGCATTTTCTCCTGTTCCCACAATGTTTTCTACCCTTTCCAATTCAATTTCCAATTTTTGATTCGCATTTATTTTGTCGTCTGCAAATGCTTTCAATTTGGACAAGTCCAAAATTTTGTTGTGTGGTAAAGAGTTAAGAATATTTCCTAAAGATGCTCTCACCAAAAACCCTGTGTTTCCAGTGAGGCCTCGACTCCAGGCCTTCAGAAGAGTCCTGCACTTGCCCAATGAGCCATGCATGACCCCTCTTTCAGAGGAAACAGACAGAGTAGAACTAATTTCAAACCCCCTAAAAGTAATAATATTCAGAGAAAGAAAATACCTTCCACTTCTACTACCACTTCTAGATCTGCGAGGCTTTCTTGCTGGGCTCCTACTCCGACTTCTAGGCTCACTGGATGATCTGGAATGATAGAATTTGAGGTAGTAAGAATAAGGTTAAAAAAGACAAATTGTACAATAACTTATGGCAATAAATTCAAATAAAAATCTCCCTCTTCTTATGCACCTGTTTGCTAACCTATCATGGAAGCAATGGCACTACATGTACTTTGGACAGTTCTTATGTGAAATTCTTATACAAAAACATAACTACCTACAGTTGACGACTTTTATTGGTTTGCTACAGACTACTCATCAAAGCTTTGTGAGCAATTCCCAATTTTGGGCTCAATTTTTGAAATTCTTAACCAAATGACAAAATTTTGGACGTTTGCAGACAACAAATAAATGTAGATCAAATCCTGATTTTGTCTTTGATAGGCTTGAAAAAATAGTGGAAAAAGGAGAAAATGCTGGTTACCAGCATTTTCTCTAAAGCCGCCTTCTTCAGGGTCATTAAGAACAGGATTGTGTGGTAAAGGGTTAAACAATAGAGTCATGTTAATACTCCCTATTCTATCTACTCCAATTCATATAAATAAACTTTAGTTATTCACCCAGTTCCCTTCTCCCCTAGCCAAGGTGACACTCCAGAACACTTCTCTTTTCAACTTTGTCAAATAGCCTTTATTTACAATTTCCTTCATTTCCTCCCCTCCCACCTCCACAGCATTCTTTTTGCCAGGTCATTTTCATCTACATTTTGCAATTATTAATCTGTTGTTTTTAATATCTTAACCTGTTCTTTGATTGCTGCAGTTACCGTTATTTGACTGGTGTGGTGTGGTTTGAAGCAAAGAAGTCAATACCGGTAAATGCATACATGTATCACTTGTGTTCAAAATCTGAACCTATCTGTAAATAACTATATGGGAAGCTAAACACATCCAAAAACTGTCATTTTTTATTCATACCATAACTTTAAATGTTGTAAGCTATAGAACAAGCCATTCCCCTGTTTGTAAAAACCTCTCAGCAAGAGAAAAACTACCCTTTTCAACAAAAACATATCACAAATATATACAGTAGTAAAAGCAAATTAACATGCAGAAAACTTTAACCCATTACCAGACAATCCCTACTTTTGACGCCCCTGAGAAAGAAGCCTTTTGAAAACACTGTGGGAAAAGGAGAAAATGCTGGTAACCAGCATTTTCTCCTTTTCCCACAGTGTTTTCTACCCTTCCCAAAACAAATTTCAATTTTTCAGTCACCTTTATTTTGTTGTCTGCAAATGCTTTCAATTTGGACCAGTCTAAAATTTTCTCGTGTAGTAAAGAGTTAAGAATATAATTATACGGCCTACAAAATGGGGCACTCGACTTTTGTGTAGTGTTGTGCCATATCAGGCTGTGCAATCTGCACAGGCTGATCTGAGACGACATTTTCCGATACTGTGTGATTTTCTGTTTCAGGGAAGTCTACTGTAGTATAAAATCTATTCTTGACATAAAGCTCTGTCTCGGATAAGGCTGCGTGGACTGTGCAGGCTGATCCGAGATAACACTTTACGCACATGTCCGAATGCCCTTTTCGCGTGTTGCAGACCATATGTATATGCACCATGCTCTGTGCAAAATTTACCAAAAAGTACCGTAATGATCCTGGTGAGCCTGGCAGTCAGCGCAGGCTGACCTGTATTGAAACTCTTTGCCTTATGCTCTGTGAAAAATTTGCAGAAAGTATTGATCCTGGTCAGTCTGGCAGTCAGCGCAGGCTGACCTGTACTGAAACTCTTTGCCTTGGATATATTTTTTACAGTTCAAAGGACCAGTCTACCTCATGATGCAACTGGTTGTAAGCATAACGGATTTTATGTACCTATAAAGACTTGCTGGGTATAATGTACCACAATGATGCATTAACCCTTTCCCAAACAAGCCCTTGTTTTTACGTGTCTGCAGTAAACGTCTTTTGAAAACACTGTGGGAAAACGAGAAATTGCTCGCAACGAGCAATTTCTCCTTTTCCCACTGTGTTTTCTACCCTTTTTGAGAACTTTCTGCCATTTTCTCCAGATCTAAAATTGTCGTCCAAAAAGAGTCCAAAATTTGTCGTTTGGGAAACGGTTAAACCTCCTTTAGTCAGAGCATGGCTCATACTTATCAACAAATTTTGAAAGTTCGGTAAAAATTCATGGCTAAATTAACCCTTTACCACACAAGAAAATTTCAGATTGGTCCAAATTGAAAGCATTTGCAGCCAATAAAATAAAGGTGACTGAAAATTTGAAATTTGCTTTGTGAAGGGTAGAAAGCATTTTGGGAAAAGGAAAAAATGCTGGTTACGAGCATTTTCTGCTTTTCTCACTACGTTTTCAAAAGGCTTCTTTCTCAGGGTCGTTAAAAGTCTCGATTGTGTGGTAAAAGATTAATTTCAAAAGAAAAGAAGCAAAAGAAGTGAGAAACCTTTTCATTGGAAAAGCCATATAATAAACAGTTGAAAAGGATACAATGTCATGTATCTACAATAATAAACTTTTCATTGCCCAATTTTTTAGACTAAGCCATACTAAAAGCATTACAGTACTGTTGTGCAGAGATACAATTAAAATATTGTGAGTTGTCTTACAGCAGAAAACTTCCAAGGAAAAAGAGAAAATGCAGGTTGTCAGCATTTACCTCTTCCTCACATAATGTAATACCTGTGGGTCATTTGTTATTATAGGACATTTTAGACATATCACACACTGGTGCAAATAAAAGAAAAGAGAAACATTTGAAGGTAAGGAAAATGTCTTCTTCAAACTTGGAAAATAATGTTAGGAAAGAGGCACTTCTTGTTAACTCTTCACCATGTATTCCCTTGTAACCTTTTGAAAGATAGTCCGGAGTTTTTACCATCCCGAGGTAGAAGGCTTTTAAAAAAGATTGTTGGAAAAGGAAATTTGTAAGAAACCCCCCCCTCACCTTTTACATAAATCTCTTGTTTAAATCCCTCATATTCTTAAAGGCCCAGTAGTGGCCCAAGTCAACAATCTGAGTGTTAAAATGTACCAGTAGTGGCCCAAGTCAACAATCTGAGTGTTAAAATGTATTTGAATTTCAATCATACCACTCCAAAGTACAAAAATTATTGTGAAGATGGCAATCTGATATTGTAAGGTCAGTCCAAGAGTTAGCCACAGGCAGAAAATTGAATTTCAAAACGAGATAAAGAGTATACAAAATATTTACAAATCTCAAATTTTGACCATTTTTTTAAAATTCATTTTTTCTGCCAGGGACGCACAATTGGACCAATCATATAATAATAGATTGTCAGGTATGATTGAACTCATTACCAAATGACAAAATTTTTGGCTTGTCAAAATAGAAAGCATTTGCAGACAAAATAAAAGTGACTAAAAATTTGAAATTTGTTTCGTGAAGGGTAGAAAACATTGTGGGAAAAGGAGAAAATGCTGGTTACTAGCATTTTCTCCTTTTCCCACAATGTTTTCAAAAGGCTTCTATCTCAAGGTAGTAAAAACCAGGGATTGTTTTGGTAAAGGGATAGATTAAAATGCATTTTAACATCCCCCTCAATTACTTTTGGCCAGCAGTTTTGGCCTTTAATCCACTACCCTTCAGAATCTTCCTTGCAAATGACAGCTTTTTAACCCTTTCCTAAACAATCCCTGGTTTTTACGGGTCTGGAATCGAAGCCTTTTGAAAACACTGTTGGAAAAGGAGAAAATGCTGGTGACCAGCATTTTCTCCTTTTCCCACAATGTTTTCTACCCTATCATATAGAAAAATCATCCTTTTAGCAACTGTTAAGTTGTCATCTGCAAAATGCTTTCAGTTTGGTCTGGTCCAAAATTTGCCGTTTGGGAAAGGGTTAAAACATTAAGGCCATGGATCAAGGACTTGAGATAATAACTTTTTTTCCAAAAATGTTTCCAATTCTTTATCAACACAATTTTCTCCATTCTTCATTTTTGGCTAGATTTTTTACCCTTATCCTGCTAAATTACTAAAATTAAATTTTCAATTCGATACTGATAACCCAAATATTGCTCTTTCATAGTTATGTTTCAGGGAATAATATCTCCCTTTTCAAACAGTGCAGATCACAGATCAGATAGCACATTCTGTGTCATCTGATCTTGATCTACACTGTCCGCAAAAGGGTCAGAAAGTTGCGCTCAGCAGCCAAAGGGTTAAGTTAGCCTGTATACTACTGGGTTCTATATAATTATAGTGTTCTTTTACCTCTTTGGCTCTCTCTTCTCTTTGGGGGGTGGTGAACTACAGAAATAATGGATACTGTGTTAGCATATTGGTTGTAGACACATGAATCAAAGTTCGTGAAAAGGTTGTTAACACTTTACCACACAATCCACACTTTCAACGACCCGGCGAAAGAGGTCTTTTGTAAACATTTTGGGAAAAGGAGAAAATGCATTTTCTCCTTTTCACACAATGTTTTCAAAAGGCCCACTTCCAAGGGTTGTCAAAAGTCAGCATTGTGCAGTAATGGGTTAAACATCGTCAGCCTGCACGGAATAATCTGAGATGACACTTTCCATTCTCATGTAATTTTCTGTTTTGTGCAAGTCTACTGTGGAACAAAATGTAGTCGCACAGTGCTGTCTCATATTAGCCTGCGTGGACTGTGCAGGCTGATCAAAGACGACACTTTACGTGCAGGCTGATCAAAGACGACACTTTACATCATTGTCCGAATACCTCTTTCTGCATGCTGTAAGCCATATATATGAGTCATACCCTATAACAAGCTTTATCAATATAACTGTAAAAGTATCAACCCAAATCAGCCTGCTCAGCGCTAGCATGCTGACATGGATAAACTTTTCTGCTATTTACTCGCTTCCCAAAGTGCAACATATAATATTGTACCTTTAACTTTTCACCAAATGACACAATTTTAGACTGGCTAATCATTTGCAGATGACAAAATGAAAGTGAATCAAACGTTGAAATTTGTTCTGTGGGGGTAGAAAACATTGTGGGAAAAGAAGAAAATGCTGGTTTACCAGCATTTTCTCCTTTCCCACAATGTTTTCTGAAGGTTTCTTCCTACGGGTTGTTAAAACCATAGATCGTTTGGAGTAGGGTTAAATGATTTCTAGGGTTAACCCTTTACAAAGTGATCAACTCTTTTCTTCATCCCAGGAAAGAAGGCTTTTGAAACATTGTGGAAACTGCGGATAATGCTTAAAAACGTTCATTTATTCCTTTCCCAATTTCTTTTCATCTTTTCAAAGACCAATCTTACTTAATTCTTTACTATATTAAGAGTTTAAAACACCTGGGATTGAAGACTTCTAAATATGCAATGGAAAAATTTTACTGTTCTTTCAAAGAGGGAAATCATCATTTGATTCCTATTTTTCGTCTGAAATTTTGTGGTCTTGTAAAAGGTTAAACCGCACTAAATTTTTAATTTCCCGTCTTCAAATGCACCTCAAAGAACAAGTCTGAAATTCTGTAATTTGATACATCAGATACAGATCTTGTACAAACTTTTAATTAATAATTTTTCTTTTGCTCAATCTATAAAGAACTTTGTGGGAGGGGTTTATACAAAGAAATAGGATGGGACGCAAGTTAAACATAAAGCGTGCAATGATTCTGTAATCTGTGCAAAATGTTCCAAGATTTCTTTTCCGCAGTGTTTTTGAAATGTCAAGACCTTACTTGTCCCATCACCTTCGTATTTCTACCGAAATAAGCTTCTAGTAAAGTGATCCATTCTTTACCAAACAATACCTGGTTTTTACGACTCCGAGACAGAGGCCTTTAGAAAGCATTGCGGGAAAAAGAGAAAATACTGGTAACCAGCATTTTCTCCTTTTCCCCCAGTGTTTTCTACCCTTCACAAAACAATTTTCAAAGTTTTACTCACTTTTATTTTGTTTTCTGCAAGTGCTTTCAATTTGGACAAGTCTACAATTTTGTCGTTTGGTAAAGAGTTAATGCTTTACTAAACAATCCTGTGTTCTAAAAAACCCTGGGGAAGAGACCTTTTGAAAATATTGTGGGAAAAGGAGAAAATGTTGATCCACAAGTACTTCATTTCTCTTACAAACTTGTTTCAAATATCCATACAAATCAAAATTTCATCACAGTGGAGAAAATGCAAATTAATGCTTCACATGGTGAATAAAATCTTGGGTAAAGGAGAAAATGCTGGTAGCCAAGATTTTCCCCTTTTCCCCTTTTGAATGTTTTCAAAAGCTTTCACTATCAAGGTAGCAAATAGTCAGACATGTGAGGTTAACTCTTTACCAAACGACAAAATTGTAGACTGGTCCAGACTGAAAGCAATTGCAGACGACAAATTATATGTAACTCAAAAATTGAAATTTGTTTCCAGCAGGGTAGAAAAACATTGTAGGAAAAGAAGACAATGCTGCTTTCTAGCATTTTCTAATGCTGGTTTCCAGCATTTTCTCCTTTTCCCACAATGTTTCAAAAGGCTTCTATCTCAGGGTAGTTAAAAGTCAGGATTGTGTGGTAAAGAGTTAAGAGTGAAGACATTAAAACTAGTGCAAAACATTACATATTGTAAACTGAATGTAATATGCTCATTTAATCTCAGATATATGTATTTCAAAGACAAATGAGCCATGCTCTGTGGGGCTCAATGAAATTGCAAAATGTATCGATTCATGTCAGTCTGCGCAGTCCGCAAAGGCTGACATGAGCCAAAACTTCTCGCTTTCATTACTTTTTTAGCATGTTAAAGGATCATTCTACCTCATAATTTAGTCTGTTTTTTGACATATTAGGTTTTACGTATTCATAAATATGTGATGACCTGCTTGATGTGATGCATTACGGGGATGTGTTAAGACCCCTTTTGCCAGAGCCTGGCTCAAATACATGTATATGGATAATAACAAAACTCAAGCTTTAGCAATACAAAATCTAACTCTTTAGCATACAATCCCGTTTGAATACATTACCACACAATCCCTACTTTTGACGACCCTGAGAAAAAAAAATTTGTCTTTTAAAAACATTGTGGGAAAAGGAGAAAATGCTGGTAACCAGCATTTTCTCCTTTTCGCACAATGTTTTCTACCCTTCACACAACAAATTTCCAATTTTACATCACTTTTATTGTGTCGTCGGCAAATGCTTTCGATTTGGACAAGCCTAAAATTTTATCGTTTGGTAACGAGTTAACAACCTTGAGGAAGAAGGCTACTGAAAACATGTTGAAAATTGGAGACAATGCATATAGCCAGCATTTTCTCCTTTTCCCAAAATGTTTTCCACTCTTTCAAAGACAATTTTCACCGTTTTCATCTATATCTAATTTTTGGTTTTCAAATCCATTAGATTTGGAGAAATCCAAAAGTACGTTATTTGGTAAAGAGTTAAATGTGAATCTGCAGGTGAGAGCATGTCTATGAAAAAATTATGTACATCTTCCAAAGCTAGTGACATACAAAACTACAGGTAATACAAAATTGGTGAATCCTATAAAATGTACAATATTTCTATCATCAGATTTTCTACCAACAAGAATACCTTGTGTTTAACTCATTACCACACAATCCCTACTTTTGACACCCCTGAGAAAGAAGCCTTTTGAAAACACTGTGGAAAAAGGAGAAAATGCCGGTAACCAGCATTTTCTCCTTTTCCCACAGTGTTTTCTACCCCTCCTAGATCGAATTTCGATTTATCAGTCACCTTTATTTTGTCGTCTGCAAATGCTTTCAATTTGGACCAGTTTAAAATTTTCTCATGAGGTAAAGTGTTAAACCAACTAAGAGGAGAATATAGCCCAACTGAGGCAATGGTCAAATTGCTCAAAACAAGCTTATTTCTGCTTTTTCTTCAAAATCCTCACACGTCATTTTCTATGTATATTTGAAGTGGAATCTGCAAAGCTGCTATGCTCAAGGAATGAAAATTGATCCCATATTTATTTTGTTTAGTAACTCTGGGGACTGGCCAGCTTTCTCTTGGGGGAGGAAGGGGGAGGGTGGGGGAGTAAACAAAAATTTGGCAAAACTAAAACTTTCTGCAGCAAGACTCTCAAAAACTTTAACCAGGTATGGGAGCACACAGGTATTTAACCCTTTACCAAACGACAAAGTTTTAGACTGGTTCAAATTGAAAGTATATGCAGACAACAAAATAAAGGTGACTGAAAAATTGAAATCTGATCTGGTTACCAGCATTTTCTCCTTTTCCCACAATGTTTTCTAAAGGCTTCTTTCTCAGGGACGTCAGAAGTAGGGATTGTGTGGTAATGGGTTAAATTTCACCAAAAGACAAAATGTAAGACTTAGCCAGTGTGAAAGCATTTGCAGACAACAAATTAAACATAGTTGTAATGATGGAGATTATTTTTGATAAGGTACAAAACATTGTAGGAAAAGGGCAAAGGAGTGCTTGCTAGTATTTTCCCCTTTTCTAACAAAGTTTCAATGGCTTTCCTTGCTAGAGCTGTTGGCTCAGAATAGTGTGGTAAAGGGCTAAAAAATTCAACATACCTTATAAAAAATGACAAAAAATGCGACATCTGTTGTGCTATCTATATGTATAAATTTCTCCAACCTCATTTCAAGTTCATCTTCGCAGGAGAACATAATTATAGTATATTATAGTTTTTGCAATTTTTCCCAAAAGTCTTCAAAACAAAATATGGTTTGTGCCAATATTAAATACATGTATTGCTAATCTGATGGACATTTTATCTTTTTTTGACCACACTTAAGTATGACTAGTAGAAAAAAAACAAATGTTGCGAGACATTGCAATATTATCAAGACATATTAATGGAACGCGATAACCGTGGCCCTTGTTTACAATAATTCAGACCATTCTATTTTCGTGTGCGGGAAGAACAGGTAAATTATCCGATAATTTTAGTTAAAATGTAAATTGAAAAGGCTTAAAACTTTTACAAGTTCTCGATTCTACAAAGCGAGCAGTGGTATAATGGATAACATCGCTACCTCTCAAGCCGGCGATCCTGGTTCAGACCTACCCCCATTTTTTTTTAGGATGCATGTTATATACTTTTTTTCTGTTTTCACCTTTTCTTTTTTTTTCTCTCCATACTTTTCTTTTCCTTGTTTGATTGTCTTTTATGTTTCTTTTCTTTATCCTTTCTTCTTCCTTTTTTAGACGTGTACATTATTTTTTTTGTCATTGATATTCTTTTGTTATCATTGCATTTTATTCATATTCATTTCATTCTTCTTGTTTTAAAGCATCTTTCTGTATGACTCACACAACAATAAAATGATAAGTGCGCAACTAGTATCGGAACTCGCTTCATTTTCACTAGCCGTATCAGTACCCTGAGCCTCTTAACTTTCAGAATCTGTATTTGTTGCTTCCTTGTCACTGACCGCAATTATTCATTACTCGCAGGTTTCTTGAACTGCAATGTCTGTTTTTTAAAAATTAAAAAAAAAAACAAATTATTCTGCTAAAACCGCACATCTACAGTAACTTTTCCACTCAGGTTGCTTTAGTTCTTATGTGGTTCTGTTTCACTGGTGTTTCAATTTAAATCTTTGTGCAGTCAAGCTTCCGAGATGCGTAACTTCCCAACTGTAGTGAGTAGACATGTCTCTTCCGTCAAAGCCATAAAACAGGAAGAAAACTAGTGGCCAGAAATTTGTGGCTTTTGTCATCATAGAATTATAAAACACAAGGCTATCTCTGGCATCAATTCCTGTACAAGAAATGTCTTGGTTCATTTTTTTCTAAATTTCGAAGAATCAATGTGCAATCTTGTGTTATGTCAATTAATTATGAATAAAACTACTAATTAAAAATAAAAATATTCACTATGATATCATAAAAAATAGTGTAACCATTGACTTAGCTTTAAAAAAAAAAATCAATTGCCTTACCGAAAAAAAAAATTCACTGTGACTCGAACTCGATCCGTTTGGGCGGTAGCAGAGGCCCTTTGACCACTGCACCACAGCATTACATGCACGGCTTTGTTGAAATTTACCAATAAGTAACTGTTTCGTCCCTGGTATTCCCTATTTGAATGTTTTGAACTGATCCAGTGTTTGTAAACAAAGGCCACAGTTTTCGCGTTTTGATAGTACTTGGTAACTCGTTAAGTAGACAAAAACGTTTATTAACGCAAGAGGTAAATAATAAATTAGGAAAACAAACCTAAATATGCTTAACCCTTCACCACACAGCACAATTTAGATTTGTTTAACTTGAAAGCATTTTCAGCCAACAAATTACATGTGGATGAAAATAATTGTAGTTTTCTCTAAAAGGCTAGAAAAAATTGTAGGTAAACGAGAAAATGCTTGCTTTCTCTGGATCTGAAAATATCTGGATTGTATGGTAATGGGTTAACAGGCCTTGTATTGAAAAGGAATGTGCCTGCATTTGATTAAGAAATAATCTTCTTTCTATCACTGTTTATTGGTCAATTAACCAAGCTTGGTTGTGAGTTATAGGGCACAATAAATAATCTACAAGGGCAATAGCCCGAGTGGTTTATTCATTGCATAAGAAGTAAGAAGTATGTAAAAAATGTCTGCTGCAAAACTGCTCAGGATCTATTAAACTACTATGCAAGTATAAGTTTATTGGCATCTACATATATATCTCACTATGGCAGAACCTGTTGGTCAAAAATCAAACTACATACTTTGTGCATTCTGATCTTGACACAAGCAGCAAAAGTACAATGCAAGACTAAGAAAAGAATTGTTGTCAGAGGGTACAGTGCTAACATTTCAACAGTATTACATGATTCTCTGCAACAGCTATATGAAATAAAAAAAAAAATGTTTCCCAGAAACAAAGTGACAAAATGTGAAAAAAGTGACACTTAGCCTAGGTTCATAAAACTTTATCTTCCTTTAAATAGCTTGCTAAACAAATATCATGTAGAAAGGGGAGATGGTAAATACATAACTTATGCACTAAAAGCATTACCTCCTATATTGCTCCAAGTCTTCAGGCATAATCTTTTCACCACTGAATAGAAAATAGCTTTATTTTATTCCTTACTCTTTATTAAAAATTAATACACAATTCACCATAAATCCTTATAGCATCATAAAGAGTATTCAAGACTTTTAGAGAATGTCTACATATTCCAAAATACCTGGACAAAGTTTCTAATAGATGAGTGAATACAGGTAAAAGTTACTAAAATAATCCAATCAAAAAGTTCTCTTTATGAAACAATCAACAGACCTAAGGTACAATGCTTTAACTCATTACCACACGAGAAAATTTTGGACTGGTCCAAATTGAAAGCATTTGCAGACGACAAAATAAAGCTGACTGAAAAATAGAAATTTGTTCTGGGAAGGGTAGAAAACACTGTGGGAAAAGGAGAAAATGCTGGTTACCAGCATTTTCTCCTTTTCCCACAGTGTTTTCAAAAGGCTTCTTTCTCAGGGGCGTCAAAAGTAGGGACTGTGTGGTAATGGGTTAAAAATCTTTATGGGACATGAGAAAATGCAGAATAACCAGCAACCATTTTCCAAAATGATTTCTTTTCCATACTATTGATCAGTCTTGTCCAAATTCTTTATGTTTGATGATGGGTTGAGCACTTGATACTGCATTATTGGTTGCTGACTGTGCAGTAAGCCAAATGAGGATGGTGTGGATTAAAGTCAGATCTTTGACCCACTCTGTGTGTGATCTTGTTTTTGACAGAAGCCTTAAAACTGTCTATTATGCTGCTCACAACGGTTCTAAAATTCAAATATCTGTCACACATTACTGAGCACTCTTAGATAACTACTTCAAGGGCAACAAAATTTTAAATTTTAGATCCATCCATTTCAAAAGCATTTTGAAATATAAAATCAAACGTGGCTTAAATCAGAAGACAATTTACCGGTACTAGCATTAACCCATTACCGCACAATACCTACTTTTGACACCCCTGAGAAAGAAGTCTTTTGAAAACACTGTGGGAAAAGAAGAAAATGCTGGTCACCAGCATTTTCTCCTTTTCTCACAGTGTTTTCTACCCTTCCCAGAACAAATTTCAATTTTTCAGCCACCTTTATTTTGTCGTCAGCAAATGCTTTCAATTTGGACCAGTCTAAAATTTTAATGTGTGGTATAGGGTTAATTTTCTCCCTATGTTTCAAAGCCATTCTACCCCAGGGTTGTTCCATACATTTGGTACATGGATATTTTCAATATAAGGGACAAACTGTATGGTATAATAAATACAGAGGAACACAGCATCATGTCCTTTCCAAAAGAGGTCGCCACTAATCATGTCTTGTTATTCTGAAGACATAGAAATTTCACAAGGGTTTCCAGTAACACCTGGGGATAACCATTTCTCTCATAACATAACAACCAAACTTTAATTAAGTCCATTTTGAAAACTCTTGTAGCTGACAAAAATGGCAAAAAATTCCAAGATTGAGTTTTTGGTGAAATGTGGGAAAGAAAACATGGCAGGAAAAAGGAGGAAATGTTGGTTAGTAATTACAAGTATTTTCTTCTTTCGCAGAATATTTCCATGAAACAAAGGGTTGTTAAAATATGGAATTGGTTGGCAATGGCTTAAGAACCCCTAGATCAACAGTTAATGACTAGTTCCAAATAATTTTATACTACATGTACTATCAACCTTATTTACCCTAACAATGTCCAGGTATCCCAAGGACATCAGAATTCTAAAATGGAACCTGATATTCAATACCTAGGTCACCGAGGTGTGCAAGAACATGTTGAATAATGGCTCCTGACCTAAAACTTAATATCTAAAGCTGCTCTCATGGTGCCTAATGAATCAATAAAACTTAACTCTTTACTAAACAACAAAATTTCAGACTTGTCAAAATTGAAAGCATTTGCAGACGACAACATAAATGTGACTGAAGGATTTAGATTTGTTTTGCATGGAGAAGATAAAATCATTTCCCACGATGTTTTCAAAGACTTCTTTCACAGGGTCTTTCAAAGTCATGAGTGTGTGTTAAAGGGTTAAGTGTTTATACAAACAGCCCCAAAATTGGAATTTTTGAGATTGCTGTATGCTACAGTATCCCAAAATAGCAGACAGTATCAGTCAAGATCAAACTACACATTTTGTATAGTCTGATCTCTAATTGCATTATCCACAAATAGGCTAGATGTAGGGCCTTCAAGAGTTAAAATCGCCAAAGCTGCATAATTCATTTTACATCTTGCATTCCATATCATAAGAATCCGAACATGTCTATCTCTGGAACACTTTTAAAAAGATCTACATATAAATACCTGCAATATACATAACCCTGTAGCTTGGTCTGTTTAACCCTTTACCACACAATCAGCACTTTTAACCCATTACCACTCAATCCCTACTTTTGACGCCCCTGAGAAAGAAGCCTTTTGAAAACACTGTGGGAAAAGGAGAAAATGCTGGTAACCAGCATTTTCTCCTTTTCCCACAGTGTTTTCTACCCTTTCCAGAACAAATTTCAATTTTTCAGTCACATTTATTTTGTCGTCTGCAAATGCTTTCAATTTGGACCAGTCTAATTTTTTCTCGTGTGGTAATGGGTTAACCATCGTAAGAAAGCTTTTGAAAACATTGTGGGAAAAGGAGAAAATGCTGGTAACCAGCAATTTTTCATTTTCCCACAATATTTTCAACCATTCCCGGCACAGATTTCAATTTTTGAGTCATATTTATTTTGTTGTCTGCAAATGCTTTCAATTTGGACCAGTCTAAGATTTTGTCTTATGGTAATAAGTTGACCCTTTATCATACAATGAAGACTTTTGATGACCCTGAGGTAGAAGCCTTTTTGAAAACATTGTGGGAAAAGGAGAAAATGCTGGTAACAAGCATTTTCTGTTACCATTTTCTCCTTTTTCTACGATATTTTCTACCCTTCCCAAATCAGATTTTTTGGTCAAATTTATTTTCTCTGCTGCAGATGCTTTCTGTTTGGACCACTCTATAATTTGTTGTTTGGTAAAGAGTTAAACTGTTCAAATGCTCAATTTTTTCTGAACATCTTTGGGCCTTCATGCATTTTTATATATTATACACTGATTTATAGCAGTGTGTACAACTTTTCATACATTTCTGTCATTTCCAGTGCAATGCTTAAGTCTTTAACACACAATCCCAACTTTTAACGGCCCTGAGAAAGGAGCCTCTTGAAAACACTGTGGGAAAAGGAGAAAATGCTGGTAATCAGCATTTTCTTCTTTTCCCACAGTGTTTTTTACCCTTCCCAAACCAAATTTTAATTTTTCAGTCACCTTTATTTTGTTGTCTGCAAATGCTTTCAATCTAAAATCTTAAAAAACTCTTTCTATGTTTAAAACTCTTTCTATGGAAATGGAAGCTTTCCCATTCAAAACATACTCAAAACAATGTTCTAATATGACAGAAGGAAGAGTCCAGTTGCAAGGACTTTTCATCAGTCTTTAAAAGAACTTTATAACCTACTAATTCACGGCGGGGAATCACGTGACACAACAACAACAACAATGACCGTTATTTGAAAAAATTCCCCAACTTCAGGTAAGAAAATCTTCAATAATTCTGTTAATACGTGACCGATTGGAATTTGGTTTGAAGCAGAGAAGGCGGAAGGACTCCGGGGATTTGCTTGATGTGTTAGATTTTTTAAACAACACCTGATAAAAAAGTTATTGACGAGCAAACAAATTATCCAGGGTAAAAAATTTGTTTGCTCGTCAATAACTTTTCTATCAGGTGTTGTTTAAAAAATCTAACACATCAAGCAAATCCCTGGAGTCCTTCCGCCTTCTCTGCTTCAAACCGAATTCCAATCAGTCATGTATTAACAGAATTATTGAAGATTTTCTTACCTGAAGTTGGATAATTTTTTCAAATAACGGTCATTGTTGTTGTTGTTGTGTCACGTGATTCCCCACCGTGTAATTGCAACCTGAAACTTGTAACCTAAGTCACTACCCTGCATGTTACCAATGAGTCACTGGAACAATGGATGAAGAAATCAAGACAGGTCTATTTGAGACTTGCCTACATCTTGAGGTATTCTTTGCTACATAAACAACACAAACCTAAATGATAGGGATGAACACACCATATACATCTAACTCTCAGGTTGCCATAAATAAATAAATGCTAACCTCTTACCAAAAAAATCCCATTTTTTAATCAGCCTGAGGAGGCCAGCCATTGAAAACATGGTGGGAATAAGGAGAAAATGCTGGAAACCAGCATCTTCGCGAGCCAAGTTTACGATCACTACTTGGATCTTACCTTGGCTATTGAGCCCGATTTCGAGATTTACGCAACACGCCCCCATTGGATGCTGCTTATTATCTCCCTTTACATCGTATTTCTTATAGCCAATGAAATGTTGTTTTACAAACTGCTTACGAATACAATAATTCAAAATGAAGCAATTATCACAAACATACTTTGACATGCCATGGTCAGGTTCTGGGATATAGCCTAAAACATCTCATAATTGATTGGTCACATTGAAACTTTATGTAAATATTGTTCACCTATGTTTTCTTCGGTAATAAATCATTACAGATCCTGCACACATCCACG
The DNA here is from genome assembly GCA_943736015.1 of Tridacna crocea. NCBI lineage: Eukaryota > Metazoa > Mollusca > Bivalvia > Cardiida > Cardiidae > Tridacna > Tridacna crocea. The sequence goes on from OX031059.1 coordinate 51,617,347, forward strand.
GAGGTATTCATGTTTACCTTTTTTTTATATGGCAACTCTGTTCTATTTTTATAAAAGATGAGCGATTTGATTTGATGCAGTTAGAGCTAGCTGCAACCAATGAAAATGCATATCAGGTGATTGTCAAAATCAAGCTCAATCCGCCATGGGTAGAGTAGCATAGTGCATCAAAACCCTTGGCTTGTGAAGATGGGTCAGATAGGTCATTTGTAAAAACTTCTAATATGGATGATTTTCATTTTGTCCTCTTTTAACTCTCAACCAACAATCCGGACTTTTAACCGACCTGGGAAATAGGCCTTCTGAAAACGTTGTGGGAAAGGAGAAAATGTTGGTAACCAGCATTTTGTCCTTTTCCCAAAATGTTTTCTACCCTTCCTAAATTAAATTTTGATTTCACAGTCACATTTATTTTGTTGTCTGCAAATGCTTTCAATTTGGACAAGTCTAAAATTTTGTCGTTAGCTATAACGAGTTAACTCATTACCACAAGCTAATGAGTTAACGGATTAATTAAGCCGAAACTGTAGGTGGACCTAGATAGATTTTGGTGTCTAATCTTGGATCTACATCAACCACATTAGTATTTCAGGGTCGGTTTTACGCACTGATAATTGCTCATCAATCAGTTGGCATTCTTAAGGTGGACATACACAGAAAAGCTGTAAATATCAACACTTCATAAAACACCCCTTTCATTTCATAACACTCAGAGAAGAAGCTTCTGGAACTATTGCCGCAAATGTGAAATTGCTCCGAAAAAGCTTTTTTTTTTAAAAACGATGTTTTCTATGCCCTTAACCCATTACCACACAATCTCTACTTTTGATGCCCTGAGAAAGAAGCCTTTTGAAAACACTGTGGGAAAAGGAGAAAATGCTGGTAACCAGCATTTTCTCCTTTTCCCGCATTGTTTTCTACCCTTCCCAGACCAAATTTCAATTATTCCGTCACCTTTATTTTGTCGTCTGCAAATGCTTTCAATTTGAACCAGTCTAAAATTTTATCTTGTGGTAAAGAGTTGAAGGCAAAGTCAACCATAGCATCCATAACTAATTCCCTGTTGGCAAATCTTTTCAATTAGGACAGGTTGTATACAATTTTGTCAAACAGTTGATAATTTTTACCAAATAACAAAATTCTAGATTTGAAGAAATTGAAAGGATTAGCATTGATCATTTGAACAATGCTCAAACATGATTTTGGACTTAAAAATTGTTTTCAACATCATGGGCAAAGGAGAATAGGCTGGTTACAAGCATTTTCTCTAATTCTGACAATATTAACAAAAGCCTTCGTCTCTAAGATCTAACCACTGGTTTGTTTGGTAAAGGGTTAAAAGCATAAAAAGTAACTAAACATGCATGCAATGGGCCATGGAATCAAAGCACAGACTAACTTGAGTGAAACTTCTGCTTTCCCAAAGTACACTATAATATTTATCATGACTGTAAGAAAGTAAATGAGAGTAAAATGCTCCGGCAAAAGAGGGCTTAACTCATTACTCCATAGATTCATTTCTACACATTGCTTGTAGGAGCCTTTGGAAAACATTGAGGCAAAAGGTGAAATTGCTCGTGACGAGCAATTTCACCTTTTGTCACAATGTTTTCTATGCTATCAAAAGGTGTCATTTACACATAGGAAACCGCTTCATCCTTACTGTTATTTAGGGTCAATTAGAGATGCTATAGAAATGCCTTATGGGGTAAAGGGTTGACTCTTTACCAAACATCAAAATTTTACACTTGTCTACATCGATAGCATTTGCAGACAATAAAATAAATGACTCAAAAGCTGAAACTTGACTTTAGAAGAGCAGAAAACATTGTGGGAAATGGAGAAAATGTTGGTTAACAGCATTTTTTCCTTTTCCCACAATGTTTTCAGAAGGCTTCTCCCTCTAAGTTGTTCAAAACCAGGGACTGTTTGGTAAAGGGTTAATGCATCTCCGTGTCACATCGCACCAAGCAAGCAATCACATAATTATGGATCTGTCAAACTGATTTCGCAATGGTCATGGGATAGAACTGTCTTTTCACAGGCATAAAATTGACCTGATGCAAAAAGCCCTGGCCCAAGGTCAGCCTGCACAGACTGCGCAGGCTCAGTTGGGTTGATACTTTTTGCTGATGCATTAACCCATTACCACACAATCCCTACTTTTGACGCCCCTGAGACAGAAGCCTTTTGAAAACACTGTGGAAAAAAGGAGAACATGCTGGTAACCAGCATTTTCTCCTTTTCCCAGTGTTTTCTACCCTTCCCAGAACAAATTTTAATTTTTCAGTCATCTTTATTTTGTCATCTGCAAATGCTTTCAATTTCAACCAGTCGAAAATTTTGTCGTTAAGCCCCCTTTTCACAGAGCATGTCTCAAATGTAAAGATCCTTAATACTGTCCTTGATAAATTATATATAATATATACATATCTGTTGCAGAGTGTTTACCTTGGATTTTCAACTATACTGCCCTCCACAGCATTCCCATTACTGTACAAACAAAGATATTGCATGACAATGATCCTTAACTCTCTAACCCTTTACCACACATTGCTGACTTTTCACGCTCCTGGAAAAGAAGCCTTTTGAAAACATTGTGGGAAAAGAAGAAAATGCTGGTAACCAGCATTTTCTCCTTTTCCCACAATGTTTTCTACTAAGAAAAAATACACTATTTAAGCCACATTGAAATTGTCCTCTGCAATTGCTTTCAATTTGGACATGCTTGAAATTTTGTTGTCTGGTAAAGGGTTAACAAACAACGCAGTTTCTGCTGTCCAAATTCAAAGTTGCTGCACACAAAAACTTAAACATGGTTTGAATTTTGAAATTTGTCTCTAAAAAGGTAGAAAACATTGTGGAAAAGGGAAAAAAATGCTGGTTACAATCATTCCCTTTTTTGCCCATGTTCACACCTTCTTTCTTGGGGGCTATGAGATCATGTGATTGTAAGGTCAAGGGTTAATCATGTATATTACCTTCTTTCAAAGACAATTTTTGTCTTGTATTAGACCATTTTTGAAAACACCATGAAAACTGGAGAAATTATTGGTACTGGATTGCTGGTACTGAAAAATTTGCTACTTCTGCATCAATGTTTCCCCATGTATTCATATTCTAACCTCAACTGTTTGGGTCTTGATCTGTATTTCATAAGGATGTGACAAAGTTGTATTTTAATAAATTTTCAGGCGCTGATTTCTAATACTGCTATATACATACAAAAAGGAATAACTTGCCACAACATTTTCAAGAGGCTTTCTGAATGACAAACTAAATTTTCTTAATGTCTTATCATGACAATAATCATAAAATTCATATGGGTTATTCTTGCCTTTATCTTGTAAAATAGGACTGTTCACTGCAGAAAAGTAAACACAAGATCCAAAACAAAACCTGTTAAGTTATTGAAATATAAATGTCTAAATTCTTAATCTAAAACAGTAATTTTATATCTTTAACCCATTACTCCAAAGATACTCATTTCTACGCATTACTTGCAGGACCCTTTGGAAAACATTGTGGCAAAAGGTGAAATTGCTCGTGACGAGCAATTTTACCTTTTGTCACAATGTTTTCTATGCTATCAAAAGGTGACATATACACATAAGAAATGGCTTCATCCTTGCTATTATTTAGGGTCAATTAGAGATACCATAGAAATGCTTTATGGGGTAAAGGGTTAACATGTAGGCTGAAGCCAGAATTTTAGATTTGGCCACAGTAAAAGCATTGCAGATAATAAAAAAGCCAAAATGGTAATTTTATCTTTAAATTTCAGTTAAACAGAAAACATTACAGGAAATTAAAGAAAATGTTGATTACAGCATTTTCCCTTGGACCAGTGGTGCTTTCAATAGCCTTCTTCTAGTCAAGTCATAAAAACAGGAACTTTTATTTACGGGCAAGATTTCATAAAACTGGCATATTTGCTAGTTTTGGTATGTATAAAAAGATGTACAGAAATCTATAAAACCTGTCTAACATGCAAGGATTTCCTACCACACAACTTCAAACTAATGTTTTTATCTAATTTCAAAGAGTCAAACCTGTCTATTAAGTTTTGTTCACACACAGTTGAAACACAAGAGTTAACCAATTACCAGACAACCAAACTTTATGCTTATACACAATCAAAGCATTTGCAGATGATTAATAAAGGGTGATTCATAGACAGAACTTAGCTTCGGAAGATTAAAGACAAATGTGGAAAAAGGAGAATAATTATACTGGCTGTCAGCAGTTTCTCCTTTAACCACAATGCTTTCAAAGCCGCCTTTCTCGAGATCGTGAAAATACGAGATTGTGAGGTAAAGGGTTAAAACTTTACTTATTTATTTCTGCATGCGACTTTTTGCATCCTTCATATTTGAAAATACTGAATCAAAGGTTAAAAATGCTCTTGATTAGCATTTCTTTTATCACCGCAGTGTTTTTACACATCCATGCATATAGTCTTGCACCATTCTGAGGTCTCTAACCCTTTTCCAAACAACCATGGGTTTTCACAACCCTGAGAAAAGATACCTTTTTAAAAAATTGTGAAAAAAGGAGAAAATGTTGGTGACCAGCAATTTTCTCCTTTTCCTTCAATGTTTTCTACCCTTCCAGAAACAAATTTTAATTCTTGAGTCCCATTTATTTTGTTATCTGCAAGAGCTATCAATTTGGACAAGTCTAGAATTATTTTGTTTGGTAAAGAGTTAAGAAGGAGACTGCTGTGAATTTGTCTCTAGTGGTAATGAATTAGTTGTTTTATCCACACACATCTAATGTCACAAAGTAAACTTTACCTTGAAGAGCCTACTTCAGAGTCGGCTCTCTTCAGTTTTGGAGGCGACATTGATCTCGACTTTGTCCTGGACTTCTTCCTGTTAGGTGTTCTTGATCTTCGACGAGATCTACTGCGTCTTCTACTTCTATTGCATAAAGAAACAGAACAGATAATATTACTGTAATCCAGGTCACAATTTTTGAAGCTTTCAAAATCTACAAGATGTTGTACTCACCAACCATTCAACATAGGGTTCTAATACTAAGTTCCAAATCTCACTATCTGACTGGTCACTTAACTCTTTACCAAACGAAATAATTTCAGACTAGTCCAAATTGGAAGCATTTGTAGATGCCAAAGTCAATGTGACTAAAAAATTCAACTTTATTTTGGGAAGTGCTGAAAACATTGTGGGAAAAGGAGAAAATGCTGGTTTCCAGCATTTTCTCCTTTTCCCACAATGTTTTCAGAAGGCTTCTTTCTCAGGGTCATGAAAGCAAGGGATTGTTTGGGGAAAGAGTTAAATGTGTCACAGCCAATTGGATGGCTTACCTTGGAAATCAAAATCTGAACTGAGCACAGCCCCAGAACACTAAGTAAGCAACATGTGAAGAAAAAAAACGCTGAAATTGAGACACTTGTAAAACTTTGTTAAGCTTTGCAGCACAAACATGCATTTTTCCATTCTTCAGAAAATTACTAGAGAAACCAAGTAACCACTAGGCCATCTCTTGCCCAAATAGCCCCAATACTGTGTTGATTGTCATGTAAGGTCTCATTTCAGAAATCTATTTTCCTCAATATTTTCAAATTACATCCACTGTGACTGCCTCAAACAGATTCTGAATGAATGCACAAGTATACTCCAAAATTGTGATTTAGAAGTCTAATTATATCAACTAAGTACAATAATAATATAAGCTTTTAAGCATAAAATATTGTTGTACTTCTGTCAACTTGAATAAATATTTCCGCAAATGTATTTATAATTAATAAAGCTTATAACAAAATATACAAAGGCATAACATGTAATCTTGGATCTACAGTGTATGCTCCTTTGCTTGATATTTTGACAAAAACAGCCCTAAAATTGCCATATTTGCATCTTTAGCCCTGGCTGAGAATATCTGTTTTATCTATGTAGCTGAAAAAGCTCAATCAAAATTGTATATCAATGAAGATCAGAATGCATGCTTCATACCATGTAAACATCTGACCTAAAGCTTTACTGCTGTAAGAATATGATATTTTCCCACAATGAGTCGATTGCTTTTCTGACTAAACTTCAAGTTTTAGTGATCCTACAGAAGAAGACTTTTGAAACAAGCATTTTCCCTTAGGCTCCGAAACCCTTTGTTCTCAAGTGTGCTTTAAAGCACCCTTCTGTATATACATTACATCTTTTACCATAACAAACAATTTAAAGGAGTTACCTTGTACAATAACACCATGTAACCAGAAATTAAAGCCTCCGTAAACCATGTCAAAAACAAAACAATGAATCAAATCTTTTTGAAATTTTTCTTGGTAAACAATGACCCCAGTAGTAAAATATTATGAATGTTTCTGAAAATAATGCTGAAATACAATGAAAGGGCTGTAAATCACAACTGTTTAGTACAGGGTTAACCCTTTACCCCATAAGGCATTTCTGTGGTATCTCAAATTGACCCTAAATAACAGCAAGGATAAAGCCACTTCTTATGTGTATATGACACCTTTTGATAGCATAGAAAACATTGTGGCAAAAGGTGAAATTGCAATTTCACCTTTTACCACAATTTTTTCCGAAGGCTCCTACAGGCAATGCGTAGAAATGAGTATCTATGGAGTAAAGGGTTAACTCATATTTACCTGCAAACATTTTTATGACTTAAACCCTTTCCCACACGACAGATTTTCACTCTTCCAAAACTGGGAGTAACCACAGACAAGAAATTCAGAATTAGTATAAATGAACTTTAGGTTTCTAGTAGGGTCCAAAACCTTGTGGGAAAAGGGGAAAATGCTAGTTACCAGCATTTTCTCCTTTTCCCCCCATGTTTTCAGAAGGCTTCTTTCCAAGGGCTGTGAAAACTAGGGATTATTCAGTAAAGTTTTAACTACAGCAGCAAAACACTTTACTGTAGAAAAAGGAAAAACTGCTCACAGTAAATATTTCCTTTTTCTACCATGTTTTCACACAAACTCATGTAACTTAAATCCATATTCCATCCATTTTTGACGAGAATTTTTCCAAAGTCATCCACTGCAAGTTTGTTGCAAGATTTTATGAGTTAAATTTCTATCAAATATTATACAATCTGTAAGATAATCTTGGCTAAAAAAAATACATTGTATAATATTCCTTACAGAAATAATATCTTCCAGTTCTACATTTTTTAGTACAACTAATACATAAACTTTCCTCAATTGACAAATTTTAGACTCTCCAATATTCGAAACATACACAGATAATGAATTCAAAATGGGTACAAAAAAAATGGGGACAAAACATTGTTTCCCAAAGTGTTTTTAAATGCCTTTACTCTTGGGATCATTTCATTTTGGATAAGGGGTAAACATTAAAAATTATCTTCATCATTATGTTACAAAAACTGAAGAACATGAACTACCAATGTTGTAGCCTGTTACAGCATGATCTTCAACATGTCCACAAAACAATACAAATGATTAGAGATATTTCCAGGAGAAAAAATGATCTGTTTTTAGTGGCGTCATGTTGAACCCTTAATGCACAATCACAAGTTTTAACAACTTTGAGGAATACATCTTTTTAAAACATTGTTGAAAAAGGAGAAAATGCTGGTAACCAGTATTTCCTCCTATTCTCACCATGTTTCCAACTTTTTCATGAACTTATTGCCACCATTTGAAAAACATGTGAATTGTCCTCTGTGAATTTCCTCAATATGGAGGAATCTAATACTTTGGTATGTGGCAAAAGTTTAAAAGAATGACAGAAAACAAGCAAAATGTGTGTAACAAGTTCCTGCTCCTATATTGCCATGATGAGATCGTGACTTCAACAAATTGTTGTGACATGGATAAATATAGTCCTGTAATGACTGTCTATCATATTAGCTTTTTAACTCATTACCACACAACAAAATTTTATGTTTGTCCAAATCGAAAGCATTTGCAGACTACAAAATAAAAGTGAGTAAAAATTTGAAATTTCTTTTGTGAAGGGTAGAAAACATTGTGGGAAAAGGAGAAAATGCTAATTACCAGCATTTTCTCCTTTTCCCACAATGTTTTCTAAAGGCGTCTTACTCAGGGTCGTCAAAAGTAGGGATAGTGTGGTAATGGGTTTACACAAGTGTTTGAACTACAATGAGGAAAATGGCTTTTGAAAAACAAAAAAGAAAAGAAATTGCTAGTAACTGATATCAGTTTCCTTTTCTACAATCTTTTCCAGGACAAATCCTAATGTCTGCAAATGCTTTGAATTGATGCTAATATTTGCTTGTCTGGTACATTGTTTTCTATCCTTCTTGAAACATGTTTCAATTTTAGAGTTATCTCTTTAACACATGACAAAATTTTAGACTGGTTCAAATTGGAAAGCATTTACAGACAACAAAATAAAGGTGACTGAAAAATTGACAACCGTTTTGGGAAGGGTAGAAAAAACACTGTGGGAAAAGGAGAAAATGCTGGTTACCAGCATTTTCTCCTTTTCCTAAAGTGTTTTCAAAAGGCTTCTTTCTCAGGGGCGTCAAAAGTAGGAATTGTGTGGTAATGGGTTAAGTATATTTTGTCATATGCAAGTGCTTTCAATTTGGACCAGTTTAAATATTTTTGTTTGGTAAAGACTTAAGAAAAATGTACGAGATGGAGTGACTGATCCAAACTACATGTATCTTTCATAAAATTGTTGATCATTTTCTATTGATACAAAATGCTATACATATATGTGAGAAAAGACGTAAAAGATGAGTTTACGGAAAGGTAGTCATCAATTGATCTTGTGCTTCCTCTGTACGACATGCAACATGCGAAAAAGGGGCATTCAGGCATTAAAAGTCATCTCGGATGAGCCTCCACAGTCCGTGCAGATTACTCCAAAACAACACTTTTCATTTTTATGTAATTTTCTGTTTTGCGAAATTCTACTGTAGGACGAAATCTAATGTAGTCAAAAAGTGCCATTTCAGATTAGCCTTTAGTGATCCGAATGACACTTTTAGCAAATGTCTGAATACCCCTTTACACGTGTTACAGGCCATATCATAACCCACATTTTCCATAAAGATTTTGAATTTGTCTTATTTTAACCCATTACCACACAATCCCTACTTTTGATGGCCCTGAGAAAGAAGCCTTTAGAAAACATTGTGGGAAAAGGAGAAAATGCTGGTAACCAGCATTTTCTCCTTTTCCCACAATGTTTTCTACGCTTCACAAAACAAATTTCAAATTTTCAGTCACTTTTATTTTGTCGTCTGCAAATGCTTTCAATTTGGACCAGTCTAAAATATTGTTGTTTGGTAATGAGTTAAGAGATAAGTCCTCTACCAACAATACAGAGTTTTAATGACCCTGAGGAAGAAAAGAACAGGCAAGTCTAGAAACCAATTTCTTCCCCCACCATATATTCTATACATAAAGACCAATTTCCTCATTCTAGCCAATGATTTCTGTCCATGATAGGTTAGAAAAACATGGTGAGAAATGGAGAAAATTCTGGTTTCCAGCAGTTTACTCTATTCCTGAAATGTTTTTTTAAAAAGCTTTCGTCTCTCAGGCTGTTAAAAGTCAGGATTGTGTGGTACTTGGTTAAGATACATCTAACCCAAAGATAACCGCAACAAAAAGGAAAATAGAAAAAGATCAAGGCAGTTGCAATAGTGCAAATGTAATAGTACATGTATCAGATATCTCTTGGATTATGAAACATTACAGATACTGGATCAGACAGCAATCTTTGTGAAGTCTTACCTGGATATGCACTATCTAATATGATAAATGACTATTGGCTTTTTTAAGGTCTACAGAGCATTCAAGGAACCAGGAAATCTTACAAGCCCATAATGTGTTTAACTCTTCACCAGACGACTAGACTTGAGATGTCAAAAAACGTAATTCGCAGATGACAGTTCAAATGCAGCTCAAACGGTGCTACTTCGTCTTTACAAGGGTACAAAAACATTGTGGAAAAAGAAGAAAATGATGGTGATCAGCATTTTCTTGTTTTGCATAATGTTTTCAGACTCCTTCTTTCCCCATGGTTGTAAAACAGATGGGGATTGCTTGGTAAAAAGTCAACATGCTATTCTGATCTAACTAGAGTTGTATTTTACCTCTTTGTGTCAGGGGACTTGTCTTTGCGTTTGGGTTCACTATGGAAACAAATAAAGTATTGCAGTGAGAAAAAAATGCTTACTCTACACACTTCATACTATTTCTACAATTTAAGCTTATTTTCACAACCAATTCTAAACAAGTGCAAATAACACTAAACCCATAACCACACAATCCCAAGTTTTAATGACCCTGTAGGAGAAGGATTTTGAAAACATTGAGGGAAAAAGGAGAAAATGCTGGTTACCAGCATTTTCTTCTTTTCCCAAAATGTTTTCTTCCCCATCCAAAACAAAAATCATTGTTTCAGTTACACTGAATTTGTCATTTGCAAATCCTTAGAATTTGGATCAGTCTAAATTTCTGTTGTTTGGTAAAAAGTTAATGATAAATATTTGACAGGGAGAAAATAAGTTTTTTTGAATGATACTGATAGTCATTGAAAAAGGGATAATTGATTGTAACAAGCAATTGCCCCTATTTCCACAATGTTGTCAAAATCAGTGTACAGTAGGAGCATTCAATTACAAAACTTAAATGTCAACTGGTTAACTAAGTCCAACACACAATACAGTTAAAACCTGTCTTGAACAGCCAACCTGAAGACTTAACAATACCGGCCTCTTTATGCAAGTGGAAAATAGTCCTTCATCACAATCATGACTTTCAATAAACCTGCAGAAGACAGCTTTTGAAAACATTGTGGGGGCAAAATGAGAAATGGTGCTAATCAGCATTTTCTCCTTTACCTCCAATGTTTTCTAACCTTATAGAAATAAATTTTGATCTTCTAAGTCACATTATTTTGTTGTCTGCAAATGCTTCTGATCTGAACAGGTATAAAACTTAGTCTAGTGGTAAACAGTTATGAGATAGACTATTGCAATCAAAACTAAGATTTGACTTTATGAATGATGGATGTTTATTACAGGTGGCTGAGCAAATGCTTAACCCATTACCACACAATCCCTACTTTTGACAACCCTGAGAAAGAAGCCTCTAGAAAACATTGTAGGAAAAGGAGAAAACGGTGGTAACCAGCATTTTCTCCTTTTCCCACAATGTTTTCTACTCTTCACAAAACAAATTTCCAATTTTCAGTCACTTCGGTCTCTGCAAATGCTTTTGATTTGGAGAAGCCTAAAAAATTGTCATTTGGTAACAAGTTAATACAAATGACAACTGACACAGGTTTGACTGTATGTATGATTACACAATTACTGTTGTCCCCATGTCTTCAAAACTACATTGTTACAAAAATAACAAAGTATGCAGACAGGGAGATTTGTCAAAAATAATTTGAACGAAAAATCTCAAACAAACAAAAGTTTTGGTTGATATGATAAACAATTTACACTATCAGCAATACAGATAAGGAGAATATTTTGACTCCAATGAAAAGAAACATCACAAATCTAATTCTCCACTAAACCCTGCTATGAGTACTCACTCAGATCATTCTATCAAGTACATTCATCTGTGATTTTAGTAAAGCAATATCTTTTAGACTAAAAGAACCATTCTTATCTTGACCTGAGGCTCCTAACGATTTTTTTCAATTTTTCAAAAGTAAACTTTGATGTCAATCAAGAGAAATAAATAAAAATATGAAACTCTAAGGTACTAACCTTGACCTTCTTGTACGAGACCTTGACCTCTTCCTACAAAAAGAAATTGAAGTACATGTATTCATATACCAGTTAATACCAATCTTTCATAATAATCATTTTGTTTAAAGGTACATGAATCATTAAATCACTCGTTCAGACCTATTCTCTGATAAAATGTACAATTAGTGTGAAGTCTCTTTTATTTCTGATAAAATGTAGACCTCCCTCATTCCTGGTATATAAAACAATAAACAGAAAAGAATCAAATTTTCTGTCTCTCTCAGCCCTGAAAAGGGCTCACAAGCACTATTAAAGGCCCACTAGCTCCCAAAATGAAACAATTTGGGGGTCAGATTGCAGAAAAATTTCATTCATGCAGTTTATAAGTACAGGTATGGATATCACTATAGATCTGGCACTGTGTTACAGTCTGCCAAAAGTTCCAATTGCTGGTAGAAAATATGATATAAAATCAGTTTAAGACTGAAACCTTATCTCTAGTTTTACAATTCTTTTTACTGCAAATAGCAGATATTTTTCTAGACTGGACTCTGACTGTAATACTTCATCAGACTCATTACAATATCTATCCTTTCAGATGGTGTGAATTGAATCGGCCTACAATTTGCACTCCACACTGTTAACTTTTGGCCAATTGTTGGCTTGTAAGAAATGAAAAAGTGCAAGAAAATTATAAATAAAAATCTCCTAACCTTGACCTAGATCTTCGTTTCCTGGAACGAGATCTTGACCTTCTACGGCGTGACCTTGAGCGAGATCTTCGTTTTCTTGATGATGATCTTGATCTACGCTTCCTGAAATATATATAATCCAGAATTACAAATTTTGCTGCTGACAGCTCATATAAAGCACTATGCATAACTGTAAAGAAGCCATGCTTCTAAAGCTCTCTCATGCTTTACCATACTATAGGGGTTCATGAAGACACTAAAATAAATAGGAAAAACTAACAACCATTCTCTGGAAAAAAAGGGTTTAATGCATCTGTGTTATCCACTATATCATGCAATTCACCATTAACTCTTCACCAGATGAGGCAATTTTGGTCTGCTGAAATTTAAATAATTTGCAGGCGACAATTTATTTCAATTTCAGCAGATAAAAAAGAGGTACTTTTAACTGAAAAAAACACTGTAGAAAAGGGAGAAAATGCTCATTATGATCATTTTCTCCCTTTTCCAGTGTTTTCAAATGCCTTCAACCCCAGAACCGCAAAAACCGGGTTTATCTGGGAAAGGGTTAATTATGAATCCTTCACATCTATTTTATCAAACAACCAGCTGGATAGTGGGGCAGAATGGTCCTTGGACATGCAGTAAAATTTACTAAAAGCAAACAGTTTCAACCCACATCAGCCTGAGCGGATTATGAAGGCTGATCAGAGTCTAAACCGTTTGCAAAATGTATTAAATCTCCTTTTCACAGATTATGGCTCATTGATACTTCTCCAGTGTACAAACACAAACAAACAGTCTTGTGCAAAGTTTTTTCACACTAACTTCAAATTACACTACTGCATGTCATTTACAAAATTAGATCTTATTATAATTTTGTTTGTGATGAGGAAACCAGAGAAACAGTATTCATAATAAAAATTTAAGTGGTATTAGAATGATTAAATAATATGATGGCTGTCAGGAGGTGAAATAATTTTTCATCAACATCATACTCAAAAACTAAAAAAAAAGGGGGTAAGCATTCCATTGAAATGTAAGCTAGGATTTGCCTAAAAAAAGTCCGTGATTGGTGTAAAACTCTGATACTATTACAGTAGTGCCAAGGGTGAGACATATGCTTTACTCTTTACCACAAAATTCCAACTTTAACCCATTACCACACAATCCCTACTTTTGTCGACTGTGAGAAAGCCTTTAGAAAACATTGCAGGAAAAGGAGAAAATGCTGGTAACCAGCATTTTCTCCTTTTCACACAATGTTCTCTACTCTTCACAAAACAAATTTCAAATTTTCAATTACTTTTGTCGTCTGCAAATGCTCTCGATTTGGACTAGCCTAAAATATCGTTGTTTGGTAATGAGTTAAAGACCCTGATGAAAAAGGGTTTTGAAAACATTGTGGGGAATGAGGAAAATGGTGGTAACCAGCATTTTCTTCTTTTCCAATCCCATCATTTGAGTAACCAACATTTTGTTCTTTTCACAAACTGTTTTTTACCTTTTCTAATACAAATTGCATCATTTGAGTACCATTTTATTAGTTGTTTGCAAATGCTGTTAATTTGGACCAGTCTAAAATTTTTTCATTTAGTTAAGATTTAATCTGCTTACATATATTATCATAAAACCAAGCGATGTTTTATTACACTGGCCAATAATAATAATGTATAAAATTTTCACTTTGATTCTATTCCAAGCCACAGAGATACTGACCTTGATTTTTAGCTAACAATGGAATGAGCATAAATAAGCCATCATGCTAAAAAAATAAAGCAATGATGCAATTCAAGCTGTGGTTGGAATTCACACAAATGACAGAAAAATGACAGAAATAATGAAAGAACCCAATTTAAAAAAATATAGTAAAAAGGTTCTTCAACTACACTTCCACTGCCACAAAATACTATTGTCTTTCCTGCGTGATACACACAAATATCCTATTTGTGATTCGTAACTTTCTAAAAATACATGAGTAAAATTATCTACCAGGACTCAATTTTTTTTCATTCATTTTTCCATTTTCTAGACAGTCTGTAAACAAATCTAATAAGTAAACACAAACTCTTAAACATGACATCTATACAATCTTACTAATCTTAGTGGATAAACTTGGAGTGAAGCACATAATTATACATTGATACCACACTATTACATTACAGTAGTTGTGGAGCAATGTGACAAAAGGAATGCATTACAGACCTTGACTTTTGTCATGAAACTGAGCGGTGGAATTTGATTTTACTGAACTTTAATGGAAGACCTTTGGGTAAATGCCTCTCCCTGCTCTTAAATTTCCCTTAAACAGGGATCAGTCTTCTTGATACATACCTAGGTGGAGCTCCCGGCATTCTAAAGGGGAGAGAAAATAAAATGTCCTAACTACATGGTTTAAACAGATATAAACATACCCTTTCAAGATAAACCTTGTATTATATATGTCAAGTTAGAAGAGTAAAATTCTTGAGATAATTTCAGATGTTTAGTTAAACAAATATAACATAATATAAACTACTTTAAATTTTTAGCTGAAGGCAAACAAGTACATGAAATTCTAATTAGAGAAATAGGTTATGTTTTGAAATTCATGAGCATAACCACCTCCCACAAAATCCCCAGTGCAACAACCCAAGGATAAATGTCTACTATACGCTGTGAGAAAAAGGAGCATTTTGTCATTCCTACAACGTTTTCTAGCCTTATACGGAAAAATCCATTCATCTGAGTAACATTCATTTCTTGAGCTGCAAATGCTTTCAATTTGAAAAAGTCTGAAATTTTGTCATCTAATAAAGGGTTAGGCAGATAGTGAGCTTGGTATACTTTAATTTCAACATTTCTCCTTTTCTTACAATCCTCCAAAAGCCTTCTTCATTAGGGTCATTAACTCTTTACCAAACAACAAAATTTTGGACTAGTCCAAACTGAAAGCATTTGCAGACGACAAATTACATGTGAATAAAAAATTGAAATTTGATTTGGAACGGGTAGAAAACATTGTGGGAAAAGGAGAAAATGCTGGTTACCAGCATTTTCTCCTATTCCCACAATGTTTTCAAAGGTTTTCTTTCTAAGGATTGTTAAAAGTCGGGATCCTGTGGTAATGAGTTACAATAGGTTTTTGGAAAAGGGTTTATCCAGACCATGAAAAAGGACCAGGACACATGAAGTGTATGCACTTTTCAGAATGCACTAACTGTGCCTACACAATCTGATCTAGGCTGCCTGGTTCAAACAATTTTTCCTATTCTTTTTAAATATTCAGACAAAAACAAGCTTCCTTAAGATGCTGGGAACAACCTTAATTACTTTTGTGGACATCAAGATCAGACAACACAAAATGTGTGTCATTTCCCAATTCTCTGTCCTTCTGAAACACCAAAAGTCTACAAATTGTAATATCTTGTACTATATTTTTTAATCTAAACAGTTAGTCTTGACTGTTTACCATACCATCCTGAGTTCTAGCAATCCCAGGGAAAAGAACTTTTGAAAACGTTGTGAGGAAAGGAGAAAAAGCTGGAAACCGGCATTTTCTCCTACCAGTATTCCAACAATGTCTTCCACCCTTCCAAAGAAAAATTGCCTAATCTATGCAACATTTAATTTATCTTCAAACTGTTTTTCTTTTTTTTCTTCAATATGAACCAGTCTATATTCTGTTGTTAGGTAAAGAGTTAATTAAGCTGCGAGTCTTAGAAATACAGTGTCTGAGTCTATCATACTAACTGAATATAATCAGTTACAACAGCTAGTGCTGACTGGGTAAAAGTTATAAACTTAACTGATCACTGATTTCCTTTACAGTACTTCTGAATAAAACAGCCAAAGTTTTTCCTATCTTTCGGATTTACAACATTACTGTATATGTAATACATACCCTGGGCCTGGTTTACTCAGCCCGCTTGATCTAAATTAGAAATACAAAGAGCCTTCAATTACTATCACACCAATGCAATATTTTTATACTTTTTATTCTATAAGTACGAATGAAAGATTCCAATGGTTTTATCTAAATCATACTACAAAGAGAACCTTTTCATCTAGGAGTTAAAAAGCTAAAATATTTTTGCATCTTCAAAAGGAAGTCCCACAAAACCTACATGAAAAATAAACTAGTACGCAAATGTACTCAGCCAAAATTTCTTTAAAAAGTTATTCATAGTAAATCTATGAGCTTGGTGAAACAATGTGTTGACAAAATAACCTTCAAATCAGACCAAAACCATTTTGATAGAATGGAAGTAAATTACTTTTGGGGTCTCACTCACAAAACCATTCTAAATTTCTTCTAAATGTTCACTGCAAGACTTGTCACATAGGGCCATAATCAACATCCAGTCTAAATTCCTCACTTCTTCTGAATAAATCCTTTAACCCTTTCCCAACCGACAAATTTTAGACTCTTCCAAACTGAAAGACTTTGCAGACAACAATTTTAAATTTGATGAAAATGGTAGACAGTTCTCCTAAAGGGTAAAAAACACTGTGGGAAAAGGAGAAATTGCTCATTACGAGCAATTTCTTCTTTTCCCACAGTGTTTTCAAAAGACTTGTAGAGAAGACACATAAAAACCCGGGCTTGTTTGGGAAAGGGTTAAAATACTATCACCTGTTGTAATGATCCTGGGGAAAAAGTTTTTTGAAAACATGAGGAAAAAGAGAAAATGCTGATAAATGGCATCTTCTTTTCCAACAAAGCTCTCTACCCATGAGCGTGCAAATCCCATCATTTACACTACATTTAATTTATCTGCAATTGCCTTCAGGTGAACAATTAAAAATTTTGACATTTTGCTGTAAATGAATGGCCATCTGACTTCATAATTATTGTCATGTTTTGGGCAATACAATGTCTGGTCTTTTAGTTTTATGGTAAAACTAGATAAAGTTTAAAACGCATTAAGAATTCTACCCCTGATTTGCAGAAGCAGAAAGTTTCAGCAAATCACCAGTCCTGTGCCCCCATATTAATTACTGTTCTGAAAAGCATTCTTCCTAGATTGGACAGTAGCAGAACTTCTGTTTGGTTACATAATTACATAAAATGAGCCATGCTCTGTGAAAAGGGGACTTAATGCATCTGCGAAAAAGTATTTACCCAGGGCAGCCTATGCAGTACGCACTGGCTAACATGTGTCGAAACTTTTTGCTACAAGTCAATTTTTTGTATGTTCAAGGACTACTCTTCCTCCAGATTCATTTATTCATTAGTCTATGTGGATTTTATTAATTTCTAGTTTTGTGATGATTTGCTTGATCTAATGGATCATGCAAATGCATTAATCCTTCACTCCATAGATACTCATTTCTACGCACTGCTTGTAGGAGCCTTTGGAAAACATCATGGTAAAAGGTGAAAATGCTCATGACGAGCAAATCACCTTTTGCCACAATGTTTTCTATGCTATCAAAAGGTATCATATACAGATGACACAGCTTCATCCTTGCTGTTATTTAGGGTCAATTAAAGATACCATAGAAATGCCTTATGGGGTAAAGGATCAAGAAAATTCTTAGGAAATCAGACTGAGAATATTCTTGAAAATGGTCGCTAGATGCAGTCCTAGATGACTAGTCCAGGAATACAGAATTAGAAAATATGTAGATTGGTTGGTTCCTATGGATCCTGGCATGTATGTCTGGGGTCAATATATACAACATAGGTACCGATCACATCCAATACATACCTAGAAGCTGGTTTGGAGGATTCAGGGCTTCTTCAGGGGGGGCAGACACAGAAAAGAAAAGACAACACATCAAAACTTAGTTGTTTTCTTTTTTTAACAAATTGCCATAATTTAACTACTTCATTCATTTCTGAGCTTTAAAAGCTGACTTGCAGAAAAAAACTTATTTGTCCATAAAAATTGTTTCAATGACTACCATCTACCAGTCAGGTATAGTCACCCACCTCCCCAGTATTTCCAATCTAAAAGAATTGCAAAAATAGCGAGCTGCAAACAATACTACATTTTAGAAATGAGGGCTTAGAGGAACAAAGTAAATAGAAGATGAGTAACTGTTGTGCTTGTTCTATTTGTCAGAGATCAAAGTGGATTATTTGTTAACTCTTATCCTGCGAAACAGCATCACTAAAATTTTCAATTTGATGATAAAAACTCAAATTATGATATTTCAAAATTATCTTTTCAGGAATAATATCTCCAAATTGGACAGTGTTAATCCAAGATCAGACTGCTCATTCTGTGCAGTCTGATCTTGATCTACAATGTCCCCAAAAGGTCAGCGAGTTGCGCTTAGCAGCCTAATAGTTGAGGCCACAGCCTAATGCTGCAAAGATGACCAAAGGTTGATTCACTGTGATTCTAAAAAGTATTTTGTACTTGCAGGTACCCAGTTTCAGCGTATTTATCAGACAGCTTGAGGCAAAACAAAGAGAGTTTCTTGAAAAACAAGTCCTTTGACATTTCTATTCACAGTCTCCAACCAGTGACTAGTCTGTCCTATTACAGTCCTCCTTTAAAAAGCTTGTTACAAAGGAAAAAATTTTTCATTCACATACATATTTTCACATCTATTCACTATAAAAAGCTAAAGTCATATTAGTTAACTGATTATCCAAATTTAACATGGAGCTTTTCATATTTGCAATAAATGTGTTTCAGGACCAAATGAGCCCAGGAAAGCTTCATTTGTTCTATAGAAGTTTTAAGTACTAAGAAAATTGGAGTGTCCTGATAAAAAAAAATTCATTTTTAATCATTTAGGTAAATAACTTATGGTTTCACAAGCTTGAGATAGAAGACTCTTATAAAATTTCTTTGTAAAAGAGAGAATGCTAGATTTCAACTACTTCTCTAGAAACCTTTTCAAACCATTGGAATATATCAGAAATTGAGAAACAGCTGAATAAGGATCTTACTTCTATTGAGTCCAAGATTTTGTCATCTGCTAAAGGGTTAAATTATTTATTTTTTTTGTGACTTATTCTAATAATAGCTTGATCCGAAACAGCTGTTTGTGATAATCCTTATGTGTATTCATCTTCAGGATATGCTTTGCAGATCTCAGAGGGAAACAACCTCAGTTGAAAATAAAACAAAAAGGGAACCTCTAACAGTTTAACTTATAAACAGGATAACAATGACATAATACTTAAGGTAGCCCTTAAAAATTCCATCTTTTTTGTCAATAACACACTCCTTTTTCACTTATTAGATATTATGCAAGACATGTTTTAATTAGACATGGTATGGAAGTGGGTTTTAGACAAATGTTATTTCATTAGCTATTATAAATTGTGCATTACCATTCACATAACTAACTGTACCTTCAGCTGTCATCCAGTAACAAATACATGTAATTCCAAATTATTTTGTCACCTTTAAATGACAAGTAAGTTAGGTCCAGGGGTGACTTAATCCACCAGATAGTTTTGGTTTGGTTTTATACCAAGCAAGTAGTGACAATATATGGATTCCTTTTGTTTACAGACTTGAGTAAGTATGGGGTAAAATGGTCCTTTCTACATGCAACAAATTTATGTCAGCCTGTGTTTGCTCTGGCTGACCTTGGTTAGCTTTTCTTCAGATACATTTCACCCATTACCACACAATCCCTACTTTTGACGACCCTGAGAAAGAAGCCTTGAGAAAACATTGTGGGAAAAGGAGAAAATGCTGGTAAACAGCATTTTCTCCTTTTCCCACAATGTTTTCTATCCTTTACAAAACAAATTTCAAATTCTCAGTCACTTTTGTTTTGTCGTCTGCAAATGCTTTCCATTTGGATAAACCTAAAATTTTGTCATTTGGTAATGAGTTAAACACCTTTGTGCAGAGCATGGCTTATATATGGCTGGCAACACGCGAAAAGGGGTTTTCGGACATCTGCGTAAAGTGTCGTCTTGGATCAGCCTGCGCAGTCGACGCAGGCTAATCTGAGACAGCACTTTACGACTACATTTGATTTGTGCTACAGTAAACATGGGCAAAACAGAAAGCTACATAAAAAAGGAAGGTTTGGTATCGGATTAGCATGGACAGATTGCGTAGGCTGATCCGAGACGACACTTTACGCAAATATCCGAATGCCCCTTTTTGCATGTTGCAAGCCATATATGCCCACCAACATGGGAAAAGAGGCATACAGACATTTGTGCACTCCACACAGGCTAATTAGAGACCATACTCTCCAATTTGATTTTCTGTTTCCTGCAAGTATACTGTAGGACAAATTCTAATATTGATATAAAAGGCGGTCTCAGATTAGCCTGCGCAGTCTGATCCAAGTCAACATTTTACCCAAATGTCCAAAACTCCCTTTTGGCATGTTATAGACCATATATAAATCTCATGTCTTCCAATGCTCTTTTTGTTCAGCTTTTGCTCTGTATATAAACCGCAGTAAATTTTTTTAAAGTAACAGCGTAACAGTCTGTATGTATTTTGACACATTGCTTTGGATTTCTTTTTAATAGGAAAATATTAAAAGCCACCCAAATCTGGAAATTCTCTGTTTACTCCATACAACTTCACAAGTGTGTAACTTTTACTTAGAGAGTGAAACAGAAGGTGGACTTTGTCATATGGACTTAACACATGAGCAGAAACAAATCAGAATATTTGAATTTAAAGTTTTGGCAAAACTTGATAGCAGGTTTACTGCATCAAACAACATGAACTGAGAAAACACTCAAGTTGTCCAACTATTGTAAGATCTAATTGATACAGAACTACATTATCGCTGAGCTAATGATCACAGTCAGTGAAAACTCTTACCAGGAGATGAACAGAATTGGTCTAAAAAATTGTTCCAAAATAGTATATCCTCCCAAATTTCCTACTTTCCAAACATTCATTTACTGCCTGATAATACCACTGATAATAAAAGACACCTATCATACCCCAAAAATGTGAAATTTTGGCTTTTTATGTACATGTACCTCATCAATAGAAGAGTTAAAAATATTTACTAGAATAGACAAACCCTTCATCTCTAAAACAAAGTGTAGAAGCAGGTTTTCTTACTCGTATGATCAATATCAACTATTGCTTCCCAATTTACTAAATAAAAAGGCAAACTAATTTGATACATTTCTGAATTTCCTTTTTTGTTCCATTGATTCTTTAATTGCCTGTTAGTACTTTCAGTTGCTCTTTAGAAAAAGTGTGCATTCAACAGAAATAATAAGACTACTCCATTTCAGAGCACCATCATTAGCTCAATAATGTAGTTCTTGATTCTTTTGCCACACAATGCTCTCATTTTACCCACTCAGAAAGAGGGTTTTTGAAAACATTGTGGTCAAGGGAGAAAATGAATGTAATCAGCATTTCCTCCTTTTCAAACAATTTTTCCAAGCCTATAAAACACACATCCCATCATTTGAGCTACATTTAACTCTTTACCACAGAATACCAACTCTTAACGACCTTGAGAAAGAAGACTTCTGAAACATTGTGGGAAAAGGAGAAAATGCTGGTAACCTACATTTTCTCCTTTCCCCACAATGTTCTTTACCCTATCAAAGACAACTTCCCCAATTTCAGCCATATTTGATTTGACTTGTGCATATGCTATGGTTTAGCTAGGTCTAAACTTTTGTCGTGTGGTAAAGGGTAAACTCAATGTCTGCAAATGCTTCCAATGAGCTAAAAATTGTAAGGTGTGGCAAAGAATAAATCAATCACAAACACAGAAACCCTGTATCTTTTAATATTATTTTTGCTCTTACCTCGACTTTGATCTCCTTCTTTTGGATCCGGACCTAGATCTTCTTCTTGACCTTGACCGGCGAGACCTTGATCTCTTCCGGGATCTCGATCTTCGATGTCTAGATCTAGATCTACTACGTTTACGAGATCTTGACCTGCGCCTCGAGTGTGACCTGGACCGTGATCTACTGGGACCTATATCTGAAATAATGACAAAAAATTCTCTGCTTTGACCCATTACCTCACAAATAGGACTTTTTCATCTCTATTGTAGATAGATTTTTATGACAAGACAGAGAAGGAAAAGGGGCAATGGTTTCTTGCAATTTGTACTTTTTTCGAAATGTTTTACAAAACTGTTCATCAAATAAAAAAATGTCATTTCCTGTCTTTTAACCCATTACTACACAATCCTTACTTTTGACGACCCTGGGAAAGAGGCCTTTTGAAAATATTGTGGGAAAAGGAGAAAATGCTACTAACCAGCATTTTCTCCTTTTCCCACAATGTTTTCTACCCTTCACAAAACAAATTTTCAAATTTTCAGTCACTTTTATTTTAGAAATGCTTTCGATTTGGACAACCCTAAAATTTTGTTGTTTGGTAATGAGTTAAATAGCACTCATGTCATGAGTACATGCTTATAAGAAGTCGAGAACTAACTTGTTAAGTAATGGGTCATACTGAACCTAGAGACAGCTCACGTCTAGCAGGATTGCCAAGTCAATAACATATAGGCCTTGAAAGCAGGCAGCTGTTAGTCCAAATCCTAAGCTTGGCTAATTTCTTCTGAGGATTGATATTGTGTTGCAATGGCAATCACTCCTCTCTCGCTACTGATCCCTGAGAGAGCCTTGGAAACATTGTGGGAAAGGGGGAGAGTGTTGATATCAAAAGATTTCTCCTTTCCGAACAGTTTTCTACTCTTCCATGAACAAATTTGACTTTTGAGTAACAACCATTTTGTTGTACATCATTGCTTTCAATTTGAATTAGTCTAAAACTTGTCGGCTAGTAGCGAGCTGGTTGGCTATCACTACATGCTCATGTCACCATTTAAACTTACACAAATATGATTACTCTCTATAATCTATATAAACATAATCAAGGGTGCTTTCACACAACTGGCTCGAGATAATTCTATGTGAATTCTAGTCCACCAGTTGAACTTGAAATTTCCTAGAATGCTCAAACAAATAATCAACACTAATATTGTGCTACTAGTTCAAAACAAGAAATTCAATTGCATTTCGTAATGTGATCTATCATAAAAATAACTCTGATTAAGCTCTATGACATTTGTTTTAATATTTTAACTATAGGACACAATTCAGGGCCATTCGAAAACCCTGGAAATATACCTATATAATGGAAACTTAATCACCCTGAAGATGAAAAATGTGTAAAGAGGTGAGGGCAAAATAAGTGAAAGGATATACAGTGACTTTTACAGGAGAACTACAAATACAAATTTCTAGGCTTTCTGATTCAAATGTTCGAGAACAATGCAGATCAAAGTTAACCCATTACCACACAATCCCTACTTTTGACGACCCTGAGAAAGAAGCCTTTAGAAAACATTGTGGGAAAAAGAGAAAATGCTGGTAACCAGCATTTTCTCCTTTTACCATAGTGTTTTCTACTCTTTGTCGTTTGGTAATGAGTTAAAACTGCACTGTCTATGTAGTCTAACCTTCTTCTACACTGTCTATAGAAGCATTAACAATTACCATAAGCACCATAAAGGATTTGTTTGGCAAACTGGAAGGTATATAACAGTGAATTTGCAATCGAAACTCAACCTTGTACTTACTTGACGCCAGTCTTGACACTGTTTTGTCTATATTCAGGTCACCTATAGAATAAAAGTTAATTGATAAGTATATCATTCATTTTGAAAGACTGTTTGTATCTTGTAACTTAACTTTTGGATCAACAAAACCTTGCTTCAGATCACAATAAATCACATCATGAGCATTTCACCTTTTCAAAAGTAAAGCTTTCAAATAAAGGAGCAATTAAATTGACAAAAGAAAATTGTGGATTTCAGTGTAGTTCCATGAAATCAGTATTACCTGAGTCTGCAGCTGCTGTTATAAGTGACTGGGCCTCCTTCACCTTTTTCATGGCTTCCTCTATTTCTCTTTGTGCAGCTTCTTGCATCTTTGTTTTAGGTTTCTCTATGGCCTTTTGGGAGTGTGCAACACTGAAACAGAAAAAAGGAATAAAAGTTTGAAATAGCATTTTGGGGCAATTGTAACACTTAAATGAAAAGGCAATAACTCATTGATACTTTAAAGTAGCTGAAATGAAGAAAAGACAAAGATTCAACTGTATTTGGGTCCCTTTGTGAAATCTGATAGCAAAATCTTCAATTGGTTTAGAACAGTGTGTTTAAATATTTGAAACTTTCAAAATTACATGTATTTCAGTTGTGCCACATGACACTTTACCTGTTTTATCACCTTGACTAAAAACAATAGAAACTTAATTTTCTCTTCAATCATAAAGACAAAAGTCAGTAAACACTTGATACAAAGTTGCAATTTTGATTATTAACCATTTACTATACAATCCTGACGTTTAACTACCTTGGGAATGAAGCCTTTTGAAAATATTGGTAATCAGAATTTTTTTCTCCTTTTCCCACAATGTTTTCTGCCCTTCCCAAACAAATCTTAATTTTTCACTCATGCCCATATTGTTGTTTACAGAATGATGATTTCAATTTGGACAAGTCTAAAATTTTGTTCCTAGGTAAGAGTTAAATAATAGGATGGTCATTTTGTAATTGTTTATGAAACAAAAATGACACCGTTGTTCCTGTTCTAAAAAAATTCTCCATAACATATACATGTTATTGATCATACTACAGAAATCTACCTCTAGGCTATGCATTCCATTAACTCTTTACCAAAAGACAAAATTTTACACTGGTCCAAATTTAAAAGCATTTGCTGAAGACAAAATGAAAATTACTGAAAATTTGAAATCTGTTTTGGAAAGTATAGAAAACATTGTTGGAAAAGGAGAAAATGCTGGTTACCTGCATTTTCTCCCTTTCCAACAATATTTTCAGAAGCTTCTAAGAATCGTTAAAAGTCAGGATTGTGTAGAAAAGGATTAAGGAAAGTAATTATATTGAAAAAGTGTTTTTCCATGCACTCATCTCCTTTATGTATTGATGTTTTCTACCCTTCCCGAGACAAATTTCCATTTTTGAGCCATACTTGGCCTGTTGTCTGCAAATACTTTCAATTTGGACTGGTCTACAATTTTGTCGTTTGGTAAAGAGTAAAGTGATAAAATATTTTTAAAATATCTTAGAAGTTTGATTTTAAGTATAAAAATCTGAACAGCCCATATAGCTGATTCACTGCAAGTTTCCAAAACTTCAACCCTTAAGATATCACAAAACAGGTAGAGACAGAGGGAACTTTACTAAAATGGGTAAACCAAGACTTCATCTTCAGCAGTATTTCATATTGAACTATACCTCCCTAAAATGTTTAATTTCTTTCCTTCACAACACAATCACATGACATTTTCCTCCCCTAAACAAATGAATCATTTTTTCAATAATTATTGGGAAAGGCTTTTGAAAGTATATTCTTGGAAAACACTGGTGTAAAACATTGTACTCTTTTCCTAAAAATGTTTTGCTATCCGTTCAAGGACAAATCCCACCATATGAGCCATTTGTTGTTTGAAAACATTCTGTGCAGTTTTATATTGATCTAATCTGTTAAAAAAACAACATAGTTGTAACAGGTATTCTATGGATATAACATGTATTTATAATAAGAAACTTTACCTGATGGGAGTAGTTTGAAACATCACTCCATTGTAAGTAAGAGCAGTGGCAATAGATCTCTGGTCAGTAAACTCAACATAGGCACCTTTTGTGTCATCCCCATCATCTCCTGCCATTCTCAAATATTTTATTTCACCAACCTGAGTGAAAAAGTTCATCACTTGGTCTCCTGTAACCTAAATGAAAGAGAAAACAGCCCATAAAAGTGGACATATCAATTTTGTTTAATTACAGTATTTCAACCCATAACTACAAAATGATAAATGAAACTTTTATGCCCATTGGAAAATTTCTGGGTGGTGGAAAAGGTGCAACAGCCATTTACATGACCCATGTCATTTGCTGAAATATTTGGTCACCCAAAAATCTGCCAATACTGTAGTCAGTTCAGTTTTCAAAGCATTTACACAAACAAAAAGTGAAAAGTGCAAAATATGATGGGATCTGTCTTTGAAAAGGAGAAGGACATTATGAGAAAAGAAGAAAACCCGTGATAACCATCATTTTCTCCTTTTCTAAGAGTGTTTGTGAATGTCTTTTCTTTCAGTGTCTAAATTCATGTGATCCTTTGCTGCTCTGTTTCACAACAAGGTTACCTGTGCATAGAAATTACTTAAGTATCATGATACAAAAAGATAAACAATAAAGCAATCAGTCAAGATACTTTTGTTTGTTTGTTTTTTGGTTATTTCCTACTTGTTCTTTTTAATTTGCAGGGTCACGATTGCATAAAGCAAAAGACCAGGGACTATAAAGCACCCAATTACATCTGCTGAAATGCATACAAATCAGGATGATCCCAATGAATCTTGACCTTTGAAAACTTTTAAACGTAATGTAAGCAGAAGTGTTCCAAATGCTATGAACTTCAGAAAATTTTACGACTCTGCTTGATGAAATAAATGTCCAACAACAACCTACTCTCTACCTGATAAATTCAGTAAAATCATTGGCCTAGCACTCTTCAGCTTCTGAAAAATGTTCAGAGGCAACAACCTAGTAATTCTTGTCATGATGATAGTCTGGGAGAGATCTTAAAATCATTGGAATTTCTTGATCAAATGTAGAAAAATAACTATGAATATTACAAATGGAAGCAGTAACTTATAATCAACCATTATAATTTCAGCTATAGGTCTAAGTCCAAAGACTGGCTATCTTCTTAGATGAGATAAAAAGTCTCAGCTAATTTGATTCCAAGTCTGAGGCTTTAAGTTACACAAATATTTGAGCCATGTTCTATGTAACGGAGATTTAATGCATCTGCAAAAAGTATTGACCCATGTAAGCAGAGCTCCAGATACATGGATTGATTTTGAGTTTAAAATTAAAATTATTAATTATCATGCACCAAACCCTGTGTTATGGGTACTCATTAGAATTGTCTCAACGAGTTGATTCTACTGAGTACCCGCAAGATTGGGTTTGAAAGAGAAATAACAGATTTAGAAGACAATCATCCCCCCACTTTATCTAGAGCTCCTTTGTCAGCCTGCCCAGCTTGTGCATGTTGTTGGTAAATTTTCTACATGTCAAAGGACCATTGTTCAATATGATTCATGCAGTGTTTTAAAAAAAATATATCAATTCTATGAGGCAAAAGGTTTTGTACAAAGCATTACAGAAATGAGTTTATCTTTTTTCCCCCATTTTCCCAGAGCCCTGCTCATTTAGAATGATTTGTGAATATGGTCCCTAGTGGTTACAATTACTTACAGCCTTATTCAAATTGCTAACGTAAACAGTTCTTCTTATTTCCTCTATTTTAGATGGATCAGTACCACCTGGAAGGGCAGGATACTGTGGCAAGCCTAGAGCTGTCAGTCTTGGATCATTTGTAGTTATCACTTGTGAACCTCCAACACTCTGCATCTGAAATAAAAAAATGATACACTAATTTTGTCAATGCTCTCTAATAATTCATACTAGGAGACTCTAATTCTAAAAGAGTCGCCTGCAGAGGGAAGATTATAAATCACTGCCCATGGTGAAGTCAAATCCAATACTTTAACTCATTGCCAACGGACAAAATTTTTTACTTGTCCAGACAAAATTTTTTACTTGTCCAGATCGAAAGCATTTGCAGACCACAAAATATGAGTTACTGAAAATTTGAAATTTATTTTGCGAGGGGTAGAAAAACATTGTGGGAAAAGGAGAAAATGCTGGTTAGCAGCATTTTCTCCTTTTCCTACAATGTTTTCTAAAGGCTTCTTTCTCAGGGTCGTCAAAAACAGGGATTGTGTGGTAATGGGTTAAATGAGATTCTGGAGATTACCTTATTTCCAGACAGGCTACTTCCAAACAGGTCAGTAATTGTAAAATTGACACAATAATTCATTTTTCCAAGCAAATGAAAAATGTGTACTCAGAATAATGCAACCGTTTTCTGTTTTGGACTGAAAAGTCAAGTTCATGCTCTGTTTGTTTCTGCTGGTGCTAAATTCTCCTTTAAATGACACTGGTGTAATATCAGGGCTGCAAGTATACCTTTATCCATAGTTGGGGAGTATGCTACTAGAAATATCTGCTGTAACAAATTATTCTATGGTATCTGTTTAACTCATTACCAAACGACAATATTTAAGGCTTGTTCAAATCGAAAGCATTTGCAGATGACAAAATAAAAGTAACTGAAAATTTTAAATTTGTTTTGTGAAGGGTAGAAAACACTGTGGGAAAAGGAGAAAATACTGGATACCAGCATTTTCTCCTTTTCCCACAATGTTTTCCAAAGGCTTCTTTCTCAGGGTCGTCAAAAGTAGGGATTGTGTGGTAATGAGTTAAAAGCATACTAAATGCTTATGTGGAAGTGTATATTCCTTTCCTTATAACCATGTTGTCAGTACTTAACAGAATTGCCGCACTGAAACCATTGTCTTCACTTCCTTCAATATTTTCAAAAACCTTTTTCTTCAGTCTCATTGAAAATGAGGATTGTATATTAAAGAGTTAGTTTAGATTTTAGTAGAGTTTAAACATATTTAATCTAAATCGATTGAGAAACCAATTCTTGCAACTTATAATATCTCTCTTGACTCTGCTTCCTGGGAACTACACCAGTACTTGTGCCGAACATGTAGGCCAATAAAAATCCCAAAGTTGAGATGCACTTCCGTGTATCAAACCTAGGACCTTATGGCTACAAGGCCGACACTCTATCTCACTACCACGGGCACTACACAAATAAGAGTTAACACAAAATACCTACCTGGCTAATTACATTACTAGGCCATGTAGGTTGTCCAGGTATCATACCTGCAACTGCTGATGGTGCAACTTGCAAGGCTGTCTGTTCATCTGGAATTTTACCTAGAATAAGAAAAAAAATCACAAGTCGACTGTAAGTGTTGTTCTTAGCCCAAGGGCTGTATTTACATATTACTTAACATTCATTTCTTATTTCAAATTTCAACACTGGCCATCTACATCTGCTTGGCTCTGACAGAAACTCCCATCACAGTAAATGATTATTATTTGAGCTTGGAATCGGAGAAACATACAAACATGCACACCATAGTAAAATCTTTTCTCCAGATCCATGCTAAAATGCTATCAATGCTAGGACACCTATTAATGGAACAGATATTTTCCACAAAAAATAATGTTTTCAGAATATAAGGTCATTTTCAAATCAAGTTCTCATAAATCAAGTTTACATAAAACTTGTAACAGCTACAAAATTCTGCAATATAACTTTGGTTGATCAGTTGTTACCTTAAAACTGAAAGTAGGAACTGAACTGAGGTAACTAGCATCCAAATTCACTAACCAATCTTCAGAATGTTCTTTGTCTGATTATCCACAGTTTTTAACACTGAAAGTAACAAAACTTCTAATTGGCTAAACCAAAAGGTTTAGCCAATTAGAAGTTGCGTAACTTTCAAATTTAGAAAATTCATAAGAATGGTTGGTGAACTTAGACCCAGTTTCTCTTTCAGCACCACCTTCATATAAAGCTACAATATGATACTAGTATAAGAGTTGATTTACAGATGAGTGGAAAGGTAGCCCAATATCTTTTTTTGTTATTTGCTAGAGAAATTAACCAAAATTAATCAAAATCATACAAATACCTAGATGCTACAATACTATGCAGTGAGAGACTGCACCTGAAACTTGCAATTAAATTCATCATAGTAAGAAAGAATTTTGACAGAACCCAGGTCTGTATTTACCTATCATTCTGAGGACTGTTCTTAGTTTTATTTTCCATGATTTTCTTCATTTTAACCCTTTACCTGATATGCCAATCTGAGGCTCTTCCATTTCAGCAGCAAATAAAGGTATGATGTAAAAAATATAGACAAATGGGGATACAAATATCTGATTGAGTGGAAAGCATTGTGGGAAAAGGAGAAATTGCTCGTTACGAGCAGTTTCTCCTTTTCCCACAATGTTTTCAAAACCTTTTCCCACGATGTTTTCATATCTGTTGTTGATATGTCAAAATGAGTCTCTATGGAGTAAAGGGTTAAAGCAACATAAATTCAGATTGGCTGAACCAATTGTTTTAGCCTATCAGAAGTTGTGCTTCTTTCAAATTTAGAAAATTCCAGGAGATATGACCAAGAATTTTCCAATGAATGCTTGGTGAATATGGACCCAGGTTTGAACTAATAAATAGAGGATATTTGTCTTTATCGGTGTAAGATCGAAAATTATTTCATCAAGTGGACACCATCGGTAATATTTTCACAAGTGGCACAGCCACGAGTGAAAATATTACCGATGGTGTTCACAAGATGAAATAAATTTCGATCTTTCACCGAAAAAAACAAATATTCTATTTATTTTATGCTTTTAATCCTTTCTGGGAGGAGCTTTATCAAAATTCAGTACAATTCTTTTCCCTCATTCCCCGTGGCGTACCCCTCACGCATAGCAACATTACGTCAAGCACGAGAAATTTAAGGTAAATGACGTCATATTTCCCATCTGGTTGTTAGGCAAGCGCAATTTACCTAGGCAACAAGAACATGAAAATCGGTATTTTCACTGGTGGTACCAGTGTAAGATCGAAAAATATTTTCACTGCTATTTCTCGATATCCTACCGGAAAGCATGAAATAACTCAGATTATAAGTATGTGCATTCTAAACTTAGCTACATGTACATTAAATCAAATGGTGTTTTTTGCTACTTTCAAAGTTATTTTGCTTACATCATGGCAACTGCTCACATTTTCATATATTTCCCACATTTCACCAGTACTAGGCTAGGGCTCTGAAGTGTCCTGCCCAGAGACAATCCCACAAAAGACCCAGTGGATCCAGTGAGTCTTGAACCTTGGGTCTCCAGGTTTTGAGTACCACTAGCAACACAGGACCCCCCAACATTAAAACTCTAGAGCTCAGGTATAAACAGATAAAGTTACACTGTGACCCATTGCCACAAAATTAGAACTATCAATGCAACTGCAGTAGACTGCTTCATCCTTTACATACCAATCCTTTGTTATAACGACTCTGAGAAGAAAAAGCATTTGAAAAGCATGGTGGAAAAGGTACAAAATTCTGGTAATTAAACATTTTTTCCTTCACTACAAATATTTCCCACCCATTTTGAGATTAATTTCATCATTTGAGAAATCAAGTGATACACATTCATTGTCTACCAATGCTTTCTATCTGGACTTGGCTAAAATTCTCTCATTCCGTAATGAGTTATTAAGCATCAATGTGAAAGGAATAACTGCTTGTTTTCCCATCACATTTTTGTGGAAAATTGAGAAAAAAAAAAGCCCTTTTCTGCACTCTCTTTTGTTTGGTCTGAAAGAATATGAACAGTTAAAGTTAACTCTTTACCACACAATCACAACCCTAAGAATTAAGTTTTTTGAAATCGGTGTGGAAAAAAGGACAAAAACACTGGCAAACCAGCATTATTCCTTTACCCACATTGTTTCCATCCCTCCAAAAACACAATTTTAACTTTTCGCTCATCGATTTTTGGTCATCTGCGAATGTTTTAGAAAGTCTGCAAATCTATAAAAAGAAGAACCATAAGAACTAAACTATACAAGCCTCGTACCATCCATCACTGGAGTCACAATAAGGGCCCTGTCTATGAACACTGTATTAGTGAGATGTAGCGCCACTCCAACACTGACATAATCGTCATACTTCACATAACACACTTTAGCAGTGACCTGTGATTCTCCACTCCTGAAATAAAGATAGAAATGCTTAAAGGTGGGTATTTAGAATTTTTACATCTCACCAAATTGAAATATAAATATATCACTGAATTCATATGAAAAATAATACAAATCATCAATAATTAAGACTCATAAAATTGCAAAAAAAAAATTTTTGATGGTGTTCCCTAAAAGGCTACGTAGCCTCTTGAGGTATTTTTACATTTCACGCCAAAAATCAATAAAGCATTGTGGGAATGTCAAGTGACTGGCATGTGACTCATAATGCTTAAATTCCATTACATAACAAACATGAAATAATTATTTTCCATAATGTCTTCTTCGGATGCTATGTTTGAAACTTCATCTGTGTATTCCTGTATGTAAATGAGCGAACTGATCATCTAAAAATAGAATGTGTCTCCCGTAGGTGTCAACCTGGGCTGTAGTAAATCTCTAATATATCGTGTTGTCGGATGGTTTTCGACCACTAGGGTTTTATGAACGCAAATTAAAAGGCGATGGGAGTACTGGTATAAGGATACTTTATTTTGCATTTTTGTAAAATTTTCGTACCAAAACCTGAAGGGCCACCTTTAAGATTAACTCCTTCCTATCTTCAGTCTGAAGGTGTCTGCTCCGAAGACCAGTCACAAAAATAGCATCGGAGCAGACACCTTCAGACTGAAGGTAACTCCTTCCCAATTAATAAATTTCGAACATTTTCAACCTGAAAGATGACAATTTCAAAACTGGTACAACCAAGCTTAACCCTTTACCAAACAATGCTGACTTTTGACGCTCCTGGAAAAGAAACCTTTTGAAAAGATAGTGGGAAAAGAAGAAAATGCTGATTACCAGCATTTTCTCCTTTTCCCACAATGTTTTCTTCCATATCAAAGAAAATTTGCACCATCTGAGCCTTATTGAAATTGTTGTCTGCAAGTGCTTTCAATTTGGACAAGGCTAAAATTTTGTCATCTGGTAATGGGTTAAGTTCTAAGAAAAGGCAGGAAGCAATGTGGGAAAAGGAGAAATTGCATGATATGAGCATTCTCTGTGGAGTATATTTGTGTATATAAGAAATAATATTTAGGTGACAATGCCATACTGATAATGCTTTTAGAGTCATAATACTTCCCTGGTGAAAATAACAGTTTGACACATTAACATGTTAATCCCCTAATTAATACTTGCAAGTGGGATTAATTGGACGTCGATTGTTTTGCTAATATTCATCAGATCGGAAAATCTAACACCTCTGTCCATGTAAAGCATCGGTCGGTCACTTAAAAAAATATACGATGGACTTTCATGCCAAAATCGACTGTCGTTGGGCACGTAGGACAACAGTTGCTGAATAAAACATAGAAATAGAGGAAAAATGGAAAATCATTCGGGCAGACTTTAAAATGGTCCCTTAATACACGTGGTCGTTAGAAGATCAACTGTATTAAAAATTTGGGGTATTTCAGTGTTTCGGTATTTCAGTATTTTGGTGATTTGTCCGACCAAAAATTATCTGTTTTTATGTTTTGTTGTACTTTTACACCTTGTTCGATAGAAAAATACCATTGATGTAGAGTACAATTGAACCTGGGTGGAAAAATTCATCACAAGCGGTTGTTCCTTTCATTTTAGCAAAGAACGGAGAAAAGCGAATAAACAGACAAAAGCGAATAAACCGAGAAATGAGAAAAGGACAATGATAACTGTTATCTTCTACTTCAAAACTGTAAGCCAGCATGTAACTCTGTATTCTGCTTTTAAGTCACTGGCTGATTTTCGATATGAAGATCTGAACTGTGAAGAAATGGAATATGGAAAAGTATACGTACTCTGGAGGGTACATACGAATATCATCTATTCGTCCTAGATAGTTGAAGAGTGTTTTCATCTGCTCTTTAGACGCATTTGGTGCAATGTTAGACACCTGTATGACTTTCGTATCAAATTTATCTGTCATTTTCATGAACTACTGCATTGGCTCAAACTTATTCTATCAATCAAAAGCCATAAAACAATACAGCTCGCTGCTGTATTCGTAACTTAAGCAATTAATGTCGTTGCGTTGAAACGTTTTCACGCGTTTCTTTCCGTCTCTTTCAAGGTTGCTTTACGTGTTGTCGTAATACATTCGGCATATTTCGGGTGATTAGCTGTAGGTACGGAAGCGACCGACTTGTGACGAGTGGAGTACGTCTAACTTGGAGGGCAAAATTTCGGCCCAAAGAAGATTCGACCCCAGGAAGATTCTGTCCACTAAGGAGAAAATTAAGCCCCAAAACGGACACAATTTGTCTTCCCAATTTATATATATGCGCATTGTGTTCACAATGTTGACTTCATTTTTTGCTAGATCTTTGTAATAATTGCAGATTTACCCGCAAAAGATCTTTGAAATAAAGCTAGGATTGAAACTACATTTTTCCAAATTTGCTGGGAATTATGCAGTACACTACATGGTTGTGATTGCTTTCGTTAATTTTGTGGTTTCAAACTTTCACTGGTTTATTTAAAGTCCCTTTTAAATTTGCTGCTCGGCCTTAGGTGTAATCTTCCTGGGACCATGCAGGTACCGAAACGACTCACTGTCGAAACGGCCAACTTTTTGTAGCTATTCAAAGTTATTTATGTTTTTCACAGTAATTGTGATTATAGAATTAATTTTTCTAAATATCCACCTTTAATATAAATTTCAATGGTCATGTGAATTAAAAGAGTGAGCTGCTTAAAAGAACGAATTCCTAGGGACATTCCTTCAAATACCCTTTTCCAGAACTATTGTTTTCCCCATATTTGTAATTGTGCCCAGGAGAAGTTAATCCGACCTTAAAAACTCACACCCATACTTTTAATGTGTGACAGAAATGCAGATTACTGTATAAACAAATACAATGAAGTACAGGTCAAAGCAGATTAGCTGTAGAAATTAAATTCATTTTTTAAAACTAAATAATGATAACAAAGCAATAAAATGCATCCTTATAAGATTTTAAGTAAAATATCAGTACTTAGGTCATATTTCGGAAATGGGCTGTTTTGGGCCGTGCCATTTTGGAAGTTGACCGTGACTGATCGTTGTCTGCGCATGTCATATTCTTCGAAGATTCGACTGTCTTATATGACGCATCACTACTAGCCCCGAAAGCGGGCTGACTTTAATATTACGCTCTATAAAGTAGCAATGTTGAAAATAGCTTTTACATATCAATACGTTTGAGGAGAAATGAGACCTGCTTTAACAACAGATTTCTCTAAACTGGTGATCATAGTTGAGTGAATTGCACGAGGTAGCGTTTTATTGGGTAAACCTTTTTTTTTTTTGTTTTGAATTCAAAGTAACGGTTGTCGCGTAGAAAAGTGGTTCGGTTCTGTACCCAGGATGCCCATATCTGAGGTGCGTTCAACAGAGCGAATGCATCGAGCGCTCTCTTGAAAACGCTTTCGTTCTGAACGCGGGCGCCCGCTGTGGCGCTCGATAGCGCCCGCGTGCACACTTGATAGGAGTTTCGCTTGTATTTCCAATATGGCATCCAATAGCAGAAGTGTTATCCAAATGAGAGAGTCTAATGGGAATCTAAACAATAAGCGATTGGACAAAATTACACCATGCACGTCCCTTTAGATGTTTTTTATATGTTCTGAAGAAAATTTTAATA
Organism: Tridacna crocea; assembly: GCA_943736015.1. NCBI lineage: Eukaryota > Metazoa > Mollusca > Bivalvia > Cardiida > Cardiidae > Tridacna > Tridacna crocea. The sequence continues at coordinate 51,653,031 of OX031059.1, forward strand.
TTTTCGTTTTTTTTTTTTTAATGAAGACGGAGAATTAACAGATCTGCGATCGGAACAAAGAGATTCAATATAGCTACGCTGTTTTCTTTGTTTATGCTTTTTTATCATTAGATAGTTTACAAAATTTTACAGATAGCTCTGTAATGATGGCCAATCTTATGTCCCAGAAAGGTCTTTTTAGACGCCTTTTTGAAAAAATAAGCGAGCGCTCGCTTGCGTTCAATTAACGAGGAGCATTCTCGCCAGGCGCTCTGTGTAGCGCCCGCAATGTTGAACACGCCTCAGATAGATGAGTATTTATAGAATGCCATCTAGCGGGAGATAATGCGTGACTGATTGAATTTCAGTTTATTTATCGTTGCCACCCGTTTCCCATTATGGGCGACGCCCCTCTCCCCCTACCCGAAGTCTGTTTGTATTGTTACAGGGGATAGTGCAGATACAGGACGAAACCCATCCTAAGCTATGCCTGGCTCTTTAACGTGCTTGATGTATAGTGTAATGAAAATACTTGTAGAACTTTGATTTTCATATGGATTACTGTGTTCCGTTTGCATCAGGTAGATGCTAGGCAATACTGGAAACCACTCTTTTGTTATTCACGATCATTTTGAAGCTTATTAGATTAAGTATTACAATCTTTCCTGTGGGCGCTCATTGAAACATGCTTAAGTTGTCTTTTTGCCCACTAGGTGGCGTTGTACCATCTAGTATAAATAGGGCTTGCTCAGTGGATTTCAGTCAGTCTGGCTGTTGAATTCGTGGTGTCAACGTCGAAAGTGAATTAACAGGTTATATTTTGCTGCTATAACCGGTGGCTAGGTTATAGGTGTTTACTCCAATTAAATAGAGTGAGTTTAGACTTGACAGGTAAAATCACTGCAGATAATGCCCTTAGTTTCCATTGATGCCCAGCGTCCTTGGTCATAAGGGAAACGTTTATCAGTCAGTGTATTAGTGCTTGTCATTCTACTCTCATCTATTTTGGGTATATTGGAGGTGTTTCAGACTGGGGACGAGCTGTGTTAAGTTTGGAGGAGACGAGGCCCAGTTAATTGATCTTTCTTTGTACATCGTTATAAATCATTGTAAATCAAATAGACAGGTAGTCTAGAAATCACCGTACTTGATTCTTATTGCTGATTATTGTCTCAGATTATACTGTTTTCTTTCATCTATAAATCATTGTGCTCGTACCATCAGGTAGCTGGTGAAAAATTGTTATATTAATCAAGCTGTATATTTTACAAATTAACTTCGCTCTTTATTTCATTTATTTTCATAATTTGTAAATTTGTAAGAGTATCATCCATAAATCACCGTGATTCGCATCCGCTCGGCGAAAGTACGCTACAATAGCACCCCACACGGGACCTCAGTTGAACATCTCATCTGAAAGACTATAATTGGAGTGCAACACGCGAAAAGGGTCATTCGGACATTTGCGTAAAGCGTCGTCTCGGATCAGCGTGTGCACTCCGCACAGGCTAATCCGAAACGACACTTTCCGATTTTATGTGATTTTCTGTTTTACGCAAGTCTACTGTAACACAAAATCTAATGTAGTCGTAAAGTGCCGTCTCGGATTAGCCTGCGCGGACTGCGCAGGCTAATCTGGGAGGACACTTTACGCAAATGTCCGAATGCACCTTTTCGCGTGTTGCACTCCATTTATTATGAACTTTTAGATGGCCAGCTGTGGGAATCGAACCCACATCCATATGATTACGAGTACTGAGTTACTGAGCTATGCGGGCTGGTGGAAGTGGACGGTCATGATCCACTCTCCTTAAAAATTCATTATCTCCTGCTAGATGGCATTCTACAAATACTCATCTAATTTTAGCATCCTGAGTGCAGAACTATTTTTCTATGTGACAACCGTTAAGTGCTTTGAATTTCAAACTAAAAAAAACTTTACTCAATCAAACGCTAGCTGGTGCGATCAATTCAGTTATGATCAGCAGTCTAGAGAAATCTTGAGCTAATACAGGCCTGATTTTTCCTCAAAAGTATTGATAAAAGTCATTTTCTCCATTGCTACTTTATAGCGCTTACGTTTTTCTACAATCCCCCCTCCCCCAATATTTGTGGAGTAATGCGTCAAATAAGACAGGTCGGTTCTTCGAAGAACATGACATGCACAGACAACGCTTTAAAAGTGTGATAAAGGTTTAGATTTTAGGCATAATTATGTGTATGCATGTATACATGTATAGGCGTAGCAAAGATTGAAATATTTACACGTACAGTGAGGCACGAAGTGCAGATGGTTGAAGGAGTCAATGGGGTCGGGGGAGATGGGGGCCCGAGCCTCCCTCGGAAAATGGTGAGAACTTAGGTGCAAAATGGAGGGTTCTGGCCACTCTCTTCACTACGGATCATTCACATGTATGGTGAGAGTAACGAACGACAACTCTGCTCGGAGATTGGGTTCTGGCATGTTTTTGAACGAATCCTCCTCGTAAAAAATTGTCATCTTGCGATTAAGAGATTATCAAAACAAAATTGTCAACACCTAGTTTTATGCATCTTACAGGCAATCCTTCAGATTTTGTGAAGAAAATTTTACAAAAATACACACACACAAAAAAAAGCATCCTAATACTCTCAAAGCCTTTTAATTATCGTTCATAAAAGTCGAAAACCATCCGACAACAAGAGAAATTAGAGATTTACTACGGCCCAGGTTGACACCGACGGGAAACATGTTCTATTTTTACATGGGCAACTCGCTCATTTACATACTGGAAATACACAGACAAAGCTTTAAACATAGCGTCCGAATAAGACATTATGGAAAATATTTACATTTTTGTTATGTTATGGAATTTAAGTGTCATTAGTCATGTGCCAATCACTTGACATGCCCACAATGTTTTATATGATTTCTGGCGCGAAATCTTACAATACCTTAAGAGGCAACGTAGCCTTTTAAGGGAACACCATGAAAAAATGTGTGTGGGGGTGTGTGTGTGTGTGTGTTTTTGTAATTTTATGATGATTTGATGATTAGTATTTTTTTTTTCATATAAATGTCAGTGATACATATATTTTTTTTTTATTTAGCGAGATGTCAAAAATCTAAATACCCGACTTAAAACCTTATTCATGTGATAAAATTTGACTCATTTTTTTTTCACTTATTGTAAAAGGTAACCTTTCAACAAGTTTGAATTTGGCCATTTCATGGCTGTCGAAATAAAATCTTGGAATATATTACGTCATACATAGCCATTCTATGACGAACGCTTGCCGCATCAATTCTCTTTTTTTTTCCACATTCAATGGGCAATGAAAAGAGTTTTGGGAATGGTAATATGCTCATTTCTCTATCACTTCCGCTGTAATTGTTAATCGAGCAATTGATACATGTATGCAATTTTAAAAGGTGTCGCAGTATGCTCTATGTATAGCACCTGAGAACAGGGTTCTTCTACACGGATGGATATAAATCAGTAGATCTGTAACACTTGAATTGTATACTTTTTTGGACAGTGCAGTCAAAGAGTGGACTTCAGTGATACGTACTCTGATCGTTGGCCTACACAATCCGACATCTTGTGAAACGTTTGTCGTTTTAGAAGTATGACAGAATTGAGGAATATTGTCAAACTTTTCAGTGTTTGATAAATTTTCAACGCTTGATAAATTAAAAATAGGTAGATCTATGGTTTTGTAGTAACCATTAAGTCGGTCTTATAGGCTGACAAGAGGTGTGTTGGTTCTGCACTGTTTTGTATGACCTACCTCCTGTAAGACACACTGTATCCTCCCTGAATATTTCAATGGGTTTTTTTTAAATATTTTTGTTCAAGCTGAATTGAATATTCTTAGGTTAGTAACATCATTGTCACAGGAACTGGTTAACCTCATGCTCAGGCCCTATGATTTATTATTAGTCGCCGCGCAGAAGCGCGCGACTATATTTTTAATAGTTTTTCGAGTTGGGACATGGATAGTCGGAATTTCATTTTTATAGGGGTGTTAGGTTAACAGGAAATCTTTCTACTTCGCCTTAAACTGGCTTTTTAATTCATTCTTAAACTACGAAATTGCAATACGATACTATTTTTGTTCTGTTAATACATACAACATCAAAAAATCCGCCCAATTATTACTTTTATTTTCGCTTTTCGTGAGAAATGGACTCGTCCACATAAATGCCTTGTTTCCATTGGTCAAGGCTGTACAGGTTTCCAGTCATTTCGTACCTTGTTAATTTCGTACCTAGGTCACTTCGTACCTACTTATACTTTCTATTTTGGTAATTTTGTACCCAGTTGGTCATTTCGTACAAACTTCGTACACAGGTTTAATTGTCATTTTGATTATTTTGTAGATAGTTTTTCCTACTATTTGTGTGTTTTTTGTTGAATGACCACTGCTAAAATTGTACATTGCTGAAATTGTGCAAAATTCCGCCGAAGAACGGGTATGATGGTTATAATTGTATCTGACCATTATTGGTTACTTCTTTCTAAGTTTAGTATTTAAAACAAAGATAGTTTAGAACTCCTTTGTTTATTTTTCAACGAGCTCTGCATAAATTTAATTTGTGGAAAAAAATCTGAAGAGAGGCCACTTTTTCGCTGTGTTGTTCATAAAGCGCGATGCAAAACCATGATTCCTTAATAACACTGTTCACCAATTCACCAAATAGTATAGTTTTAGACTTGTTTAAATTGAAAGCATGCCTTGCAAGCTTACGTCCTCTTGAATCATACTTTCCTAGGACAGCAACATTTTAGTAACTTAGCCCTGCTTTCAACACTTTCTCAAACAAACACGGGTTATCACATGTGTGCTGTCAAATTCTTTTGGAAAAACATGTTGGATAAGGAGAAATTGCTCATTATAAGCAATTTCTTCTTTATTAAATACTTTTCCCACTACTAGCGAATTTTCCACCATTTTTGCAGCTTTTTAAATTGTCATCTGCCAACTCTTTGAATTTGGAAGAGTCTGATATTTGTCGTTTGGAAAAGAGCTAAGAGAGCGCTGTGCTAGGGTATTAGATACTGTAACAGAAGACAAGTTTTGATATAGGTTCACATTCACATCAATTTCATAATGTGTTAAAAAATCTGCTGATGAAAACTGACATTTACTTATTTGCCCTTGCTTTCTTGAAGCATTAAACAATTTTTTTTGCGGCGACTTTGATGCTTTGCATCAACTTTTTCTTGTTATATATTGAGAGGGTTGTAATAGAGGAAAAAGGGTATCAAAGTGACAGAATGCATGAATTCAGACACGGTATCTTTGAATATAAAGCTTGCATTTCCTGTGTTTTCTATCAATGGTTGCATTATTTCATGGTCACTTTGACGGGCCTTATTATATTATTCCTTCATTCGTCAAATCTCGGGAGATCCGTTGATCAGCGGAATTAGCCGAGTTATGACGGATGCTCCTCGTTGTCGGGGGGGGGGGGGGGTTAAACGATGGCTTAGGTTTTGAAGACCTTTCTTAAAGATCATCCCAGGAGATAATGTCGTCAACATATACGTGTTTGTCTGTTTGGTTTGAAAACTTTACCCTTTTCTTTTTTAACCAAAAAAGTGGGGGGGGGGGGGGGAATGTATTACGACTTATCATAAACCTCACATTATGCGGAAATAATTTGATTTTATCGTAACCGAAAAGTGATTGTAGAACAACTAAGAACACGTATTCGAAATAAACAAGTTTTCGATACTTTTATCCAGTGTTAGAGTGTTAGTGTGTCTTAAACGCAAGTTCTTCTGCGAGTGTTGGCTTATATTCCTATTCGAGTGATGTAAGTATCTTGTCATTTTAATCGGTTTCTTTCTCACGTTTCAATTCAGCTCACAACGTTGATCATGATGCCGGGGGCTTGGCTGGCGTAACACATATCGGTTTTGGAAGAGTACCATTTAATCGAATCCAAGTCGGCCTATGGTACTGGATTAGAATTTAAGTGTGAACCATGCAGTGTATAATGTCAACCATTTGTGTCAATTTTTGTGACTTTTTTTTTTCCATTACAGTGGCAGTAAGAGTATGGCAGATGTAAAAAAGTTAGTGTTCTCAATAGTTAGGTTTCTACAAGATCAAAAAACAAACAGCCAACTGGAGGAAGAGCAGGAAGAAAGTCTAGAAGGTAGTGTGTTTATCGCAATTAATCAATACTTCAACAAACATTTTAACTCTTTACCAAATGACATAACTTTAGACTAGTTGAAATTGGAAGCATTTTCAGACAACAAAATTAATTTGACTCAAAAATTGAAGTTTGTTTTGGATCAAAAGAAAACATGATGCAGATGGGTAAAGGAGAAAATGCTGGTTATTACCAGAATTTTCTCATTTGCCCATTTTTCAGAAGCTTCCTTTTGTGAGAGTTGTGAAAAACAGGGATAGTTTGGGAAAGTGTTAGAATAGGTCAGAGATATTGAATTACAACGTAGATTGAATTATTCTTTTACTCCATAGATACTTATTTCTACGCATTGCTTGTAGGAGCCTTTTGAAAACATTGTGGCAAAAGGTGAAATTGCTCGTGACGAGCAATTTCACCTTTTGTCACAATGTTTTCTATGCTATCAAAAAACAGAAGAAACGGCTTCATCCTTGCTGTTATTTAGAGTTAATTAGAGATACCATAAAAATGCCTTATGGGGTAAAGGGTTAAGCTTAGTTCCACGGCACAGTAGGTTGCATACTTGACACCAGGAGGACCCTGATGTAAATACCTGGCTTGGCCAATTTCTCTGAGAGAAATCAGGATTGATGATAATCAGTGCTACTGTGCAAGACTCTCATCACTGGCAATAGTTTGAATCTTCCACATGTGAGAAAGAATCAAATAGCTTTGAATGTCCATGAAAGCATGGTTAGTTGCACTGGCTGCTTCAATGTAATTGAAATAATGTTAAAACTAGTGTTAAACACCATATGAGAAAATAGATGCCATGAAGAAATGTGCCATTCCTGTGTAACAGCGAAAACATTATTTGAAAAGAAAAGGAGCAATAACCAAGCTTCCTTTTGCAAAATGTTTTTAGATGTCATATGCCTATCCTGAGGCAGTAAAAGTTGTATATGTATTTTCATAGTTATCCCTTTACAACACAGTCTAGACTTTATTTGACCTTGAGAAAGAAGAATCTTGAAAACACTGAGAGAAAAGGAGAAAATACTGGTAACCAGCAATTTCTGCTTTTCCCACAATGCTTTCTACACTATTAAAGCCAACTTTCACAATTTGATTCATCTTTAAAGTGTTGTTTGCAAATGCTTTGGAATAGGTCAAATGTAAAACCGTGTCATAAGGTAAAGATAAAAATCTCTATTTTGTTTCTGTTAGTTGCCATTCAGTGTTTGGAATCAACATATGGGATTGACACATCAGATGAACAGTGTGTGGCTAAATATCAGGTGCAGAAAAATTTGTTGGACATTTTCAATGCTCAGTTAGCAGTTGAGGTAATTCATCACTTTTAGTATCATTGCCTTGTCTATTAACCCTTTACCACACAGTCCTGACTTTAAACGACCCTGAGTGATAGGCCTTTTAAAAACATTGTGGGAAAAGGTAACCAGCATTTTCTCCTTTTCCCACAATGTTTTCTACCCTGATGGAAACAAATTTCAATTTAACCATTTACTCCATAGATACTCATTTCTATGCATTGCTTTTAAGAGCCTTTGGAAAACATTGTGGCAAAAAGTGAAATTGCTTGTGAAGAGCAATTTCACCTTTTGTCACTATGTTTTCTATGCTATCAAAAAGTATCATATATACGTAAGAAATGGCTTCATCCATGCTGTTATTTAGGGTCAGTTAGAGATACTATAGAAATGTCTAATGGGGTAAAGGGTTAAGAGTTGTGTTTATTTTGTTGTCTGCAAGTGCTTTCAATTTGGACCAGTTTAAAGTTTTGTCATTTGGTAAAGAGTTAAAGATTCTTTCCCATAAAGACTTAAAAGTTCACTTATAATTTTCCTAAAAAGTAGAGGAGGGTATACATGTACATGTGTCTGTCCATCCTTGTTTTTGTTTCTGTGCCCTCTGCCCTGACTCAGAAGCCATTTTAGGACCCTAAAGCATTATAAAACTGTTGCTTATGACCCATTGCCGTGTCATATTGTTTTTGTTTTACAGTAGTCAAAGGTCAAGGTCAGGGGTTAACTTTGTCTCGAGAATTATTTCCTTTCTTTGACTGTGCTGGCTCAGTTGCAAGATGTTTTTGGGGGTATTTGACAGTTCTAGTTATAAGTCAGTAGTAGTTGTATTATTGTAATTTGTGTCATGGCCATTAGCAACACACTGTACAAAGGTTTGCATGTAATTAACCCATTACCACACAATCCCTACTTTTGATGCCCCTGAGAAAGAAGCCTTTAGAAAACATTGTGGGAAAAGGAGAAACTGCTGGTAACCAGCATTTTCTCCTTTTCCCACAATGTTTTCTACCCTTCACAAAGCAAAATTCAAATTTCAGTTACTTTTATTTTGTCGTCTGCAAATGCTATAGATTTGGACAAACCTAAAATTTTGTCGTTTGGTAATGAGTTAAAGATGAGACTGTGCAAAATGTGAAGTCTGTGCTTTGATCTTTACCATTGGCTGCACAATCTAATCGGTTTCTTTGTAAGCTGTTAAATTGGTCTTCTAAAGAAATTAGGTAATAATTTGGCATTAAAAAGAAATTAACTCTTTACAGCACAATCCAGACTTTTAATGACCCTGAGAAAGAAAGCCTTTAAAAACATTGTAGGGAAAGGAGAGAATGCTGGTAACCAGCATTTTCTCCTTTTCCTACAATATTTCTGCCCTTTTCAAATCAGATTTCAATATTTGATTTAATTTTCTTTTGTCGTCTTCAAATACATTCAATTTGGACAGGCCTAAAATTTTGTCATCTAGTAAAGAGTTAAAGTACCGGTAATGAATGCTTTTAAACCAGCATTTGAACAAACCAAATTAGATCCATGAGAAACAACGGCACGGCAGTGCCAGTTATCATCACATCATGTTTATTTATCTGAAAAGAATGAACGATTGCAACAGACTCAAACTTTCTTTTCAGACTGATCCAGATTTCGCAGAACTTTCTCTTCATGAAGCCACCCCAGAACAGAAGGAAGAAGCAGAAAATTTGAAAAATAAAGGTAGTCTAAAGCTTGTCAAGTTGCCTGTTGTCTTGGACAGCCTTTTTTATGGATTGAATAAGAAATCAACTATTGATGGGCCAGATAAATGATCAGTGCATTGATAAGATCCAGAGTTTGTAATACTATTACTACTTTCATCAAAATACAACTTAGTAGTTACCAATCAGTGTTAGAAGGAAAAACCAGACTGCACATCTTATCTTGGTCTACAATGACAGCAAGGCAACTACACTATACATTCTTACGAACAAAGTCCGTAACAAAGAAACAAATGAATAAATACTTGGCAGAAATAAGGTACCGAGTGGGATTCGAACCCCGAACTCCCGGACGCAAGGCCAATACCATAACCACTGAGCCAAAGAGATATCTCCCTGACGCAGTAGCCAGGTATTGTATTTAAATAGGGAGAATGCCATGCAGGAAGGAGTGGTCTCCCGTAACACACCCCCTCTTAAAGTCATCATTTATTGATGACTCAAAGCCTTATTAGACAGGAAGTCCGATTTTGGACAACAAATGGGATTAATGGCTCAATGGCCAATCCCGGACGAGCCCCCATCTTTCGAACAAAGAGGGTAACAAGGAAACAAATGAATAAATGCATGGCAGAAATAAGGTACCGAGCGGGATTCGAACCCCGAACTCCCGGACGCAAGGCCAATACCATAACCACTGAGCCAAAGAGATATCTCCCTGACGCAGTAGCCAGGTATTGTATTTAAATAGGGAGAATGCCATGCAGGAAGGAGTGGTCTCCCGTAACAACATGCAGACAAGGCTTAATACATAATTTCAGATAAGCCACGCTCTTTGAAAAGGGGAATTAATGCATCTGCAAATGTTGTGCAACACGCAGAAAGGGGTTTTCAGACCTTTGCGTGAAGTGTCGTCTCAGATCAGTCTGCGCAGTTCATGCAGGCTAATCCAAAACAACATTTGATGCAAATATCCATTGCTCCTTTTCTAGTGTCGCAGGCCAGATAGTATTGAACCAGATCAGTCTGCACCTATGTGGAAACTTTTTGCTTTTGTTATTTTTTCTGTATGACCCAAGGACCATTTTATCTCTTGATTCATCTGGTTTTTTATCAAAGTGGATTTTATGGATCAATAGTTATGTAATTATATGCTGAGTGCAATTCAGTATTGAGATGCATTAACCCTTTCCCAAACAATCCCTGGTTTTTACGGGTCTAGAATAGTAGCCTTTTGAAAACATTGTGGGAAAAGGAGAAAATGCTGATAACCAGCATTTTCTCCTTTTCCCACAATGTTTTCTACCCTATCATAGACAGAAATCATCTTTTCGGCAAGAGTTAAATTGTCGTCTGCAAAATGCTTCCAATTTGGTTTAGTCCAAAAGTTTGTTGTTTGGGAAAGGGTTAAGATGCCTTTTGCCAGACCATTGCTCAAACATTTCAAGCCCTTCTGAGCCTACTTTCAGCAAGATTGATAGCCATTTCTAGTACTTGGACAAGTTGTTTACAGATAAATGAAGAATATTCCATTGTTTCATACCTCATCTATTTACCAAATGACAAATTTATAGACTGGTCCAAATTGAAAGCATTTGCAGATGACAAAATAAATGTGACTGAAAAACAGAAATGTGATTTGGGAAGGGTAGAAAACATAGCAGGAAAAAGGGAAATGCTGGTTACTACTTACCAGCATTTTCTCCTTTTACCACAATGTTTTCTAAAGGCTTCAACCTCAGGTTCATCAAAAGTTGCTGTTGTGTGGTAAAGAGTTAAAGAGATTATCACTTGATAAATTTTCATATGTGTGACTTGGAAATGAAATACAACCTGGACTCGGTCGTTCGGTAAATAGATCTTTATTAATTTATTTAATTCATTGAATCTTTAAAAGAAATTTGTGCGCTTTATTACAGGTAATGAATTTATGAAAGCTGAGAAATTTTCTGACGCACTGGAGTGTTACACACAGGCCCTGAAGCTGGACAACAAAAATGCTGTGTATTACTGCAACAGGTAAAAAGCAGTGTTGAATTTTGACATGACAAGGAATTTTGATGAATGTCAATCTTATCAGTACAAATAAAATGTATGTGCCATGCTCTATTAAAGGGGGTTTTGATGCACTTTTATAAGATATCAACCCATTTCAGCCTGCACAGTCTGTTACCTGGGTCGAGAGTTTTTGCTATTTGTCATTTTTGTAGGCCCGAAGGGTCTATTATGTTAAGGCATGGTCGTTTGTCCGTCAATTAGCAATTTCTTAACTCCTACAGTTTTCTTTCATCAGAATAAGTTCAAACTTTCCACAATCAATCTCTATGATGTGTAGTTGTGCATGTGACTTTTAAAATTTAGATATCTGTAGGCATTCTGGATTTTAAGCAGTGTCACGGGCAAGCTCCTTGGGGCGTATATGTGCCGCTTTGCAAAGCTCTTGTTTTGCACATCAAAGGACGAGACATCATGTGGTAGATAGACAAGATGGAATTTTGGGAATCATAGTTAAATGATGAATTCAATTGACTTGCTCGCTATAATGCATCACAGGGATACATTAACCCTTTACCACACAAGTACGAATTTTCGACGACCTTTGGAAAGAAGCCTTGTAACCAGCATTTTCTCCTTTCCCCACAATGTTTTCAAAATGCTTCTTCCTCAGGGTCGTTAAAAGCTGTCACTGTGTAGTACAGGGTTAAAAAAAAAGTAGAGATATAATTTACTGAGTTGAACAAGTTTGCACACAATATTCCTTTCTCTTTGTTAATCAGAGTTATGAAAAGCGAAAGACTTACAGCCTTTGTTGGAAAAAGAGAAATGGCAACATTTTCTTCTTTTCTAACATTTTTTTTGCCCTTCCAAAAGCAAACAAATTTCAGTTTTTGAGTCCCATTTATATTGTAATCTGCGAAAACTTTGAATTTGGACAAGTCTTAGTCTTAGTTGTTTGGTTTGGAGTTAAGCCATTTTTATGACACATTGTGATAATATTTACAGGGCAGCATCGTACAGTAAATTAAGCAAACACCAGCATGCTATTGAAGATTGTCAGAAAGCTCTCACTATTGATCCTTTATACAGCAAGGCCTACGGAAGAATGGGGTAAGTTGTATACACTGTAACTTACTACATCTGGAAATTATGTTGAAGATGACAATTTGGACAACTGGAAAAGTAGCCTATAATTTAGAATTTGGACAGAAAAAACACTCAGTTTATAAATGAATCGCTTTTGAGAACTTTTTAAAAGTTTTAGATCATCTGTTGTACTTTGATGTCTTTTTTTTTTAACCCTTTACCTCACAATCCTGAGTTTTTACGACCCTCAGCAAGCAGAGTTTGAAAATATTGTAGGAAAAGGAGAAAATTCTGTTAATCAGCATTTTCTCTTTTTCCTACAATGTTTTCTACCCTTCCCAAAGACATTTTAACCTTTGAGTCTCTTCAATATTTTCGTCTGCAAATAATGCTTTCAATTTGGACTAGTGTACAAATTTTGTCGTCTGGTAAAGGGTTAAGCCACTGCAACAGCTTAACTCTCTCCCACATATCAAATGTTAGACTGTCCCAAATTCAAATATTCCCAGAGGACAAATTTAAAATTTATACAATTCAGCTTTGGTTTTTATGATAGGATAGAAACCATCTTTGGAAAAGAAGAAATTGCTGGTAACTGATTGTATATGTTCTGTTTCAGGATAGCATACACAGCTCTAGAAGACCATGAAAGTGCTATAGAATGTTATAGAAAGGCATTAGAACTGGACCCTGGAAACCAGAGCTATCAGAACAATTTAGAAATTGCTGAACAGAAACTTAGGGAAATGGCAGCGAGGGTAATAGATTTTTGTTTTCTCTTGATGGCTTGTTTGAAACCTGTACTTGTCGCTAAATATTTTTCAACTGTTATCCAGCTGTATTCATGATAAAGTCTCATTGTGCCATATTCAACATCATATAGCTCTATTCTCATTTCATCTCCACATCTACATGTTTGATCAGAGGCTTACCGTATGATCAGCTGCTGATGTGTTCTGACTGGAATATGTCTTATTAACTCTTTACCAAACAACAAAATCTTACATTGGTCCAAATTGAAAGCATTTGCAGACAAGAAAATAAAGGTGACTGAAAATTTGAAATAATTTCTTTTGAGAAGGGAAGAAAACATTGGTAAACAGCATTTTCTCCTTTTCCCACAATGTTTTCTATCCTTTCCAAACAGAATTTCGATTTTTCAGTGACATTAATTTTGTTGTCTGCAAATGCGTTAAATTTTGATCAGTCTGTAATTATGTCGATTGATAAAAAGCTAAATACATATACTTTCATTCTCCTAATTGTTATTCTGGTGGATTAAGGACAGATTTTGTCACATTTTAGTCATGCCCTGTGGAAAAAATAGAGATGCATTTTACAAATCAAGCAGTCACATGGTTTGGGATCCATAAAAATCCATTTTATCAAACATCTGAGTGAATCTTTAGGTAGACTGGTCCTTTGTCATGCATAGAATTTACTAATAGCAAAGAATTTCGACATAGGTTGATACTTTTTACAGATGCACTAAGCCCCTTTTACACAGAGCATGGCTTATTTACATTTTTCATATGTTTGTATTACAGAGTGGATTTAACATGGGTTTAGGAGGAATGGGAGGATTGCCAGGAATGCCTGACTTAGCCACACTGATGAACAATCCAGCAATGATACAGATGGTATTAGTTTTCTTCTATGGAATTCTTAGCATAGTTTGTTGATTTTTAGATTGGTAATTATGAAACAGACATGATTCAGAAAAAATGGGGAGTATCTTTGATAAACTAGGTGTGAAACAATGTATAGCTTCTTTTACCAGGCTTGGGTTGAGCCTTGGGTCGGTATTCATCACCAACCATTCTTAAGAACATTCTTAGTCTTATTCTCCATAATCAGTGAAAGTAAGTCAACTTCTGATTGGCTAAACCAATCAGTTTAGCCAATCAGAAGTCACGTTACTTTCAAATTTGGATAAACTTGGGGAATAAGACTGAGAGTGGTTGGTGAATACGGGAAGAGGATCTCTGGTTTGAATCCCCGGCTTTGCCAAGTTTTCTTTCAGGGATTGATAGTAGTGGTTGGGACAGGATTCATTCCATTGTTTTGAAAATTATGTCGGAAAGCAGCCAGTGACATGGGAAAAACATTGTGGAAAGTATTTGTAACAGAAACTGCAGAAAAGGATGGATTGGTGTACTGGCCACTTAGATTTAACTGAAATAATGCTGACGACAATTTACAATATTATCGGTAGTTAACCAATCACTAGGATTGGGATAGAGGCCCTTGGTATACCATCAATTTTGTGAAACCTATTTGCTTTGAGCAAGATAAAATCATGCTAAGACCAGTTTAGCTTGTTTACATATGTTTACATATGTGTGGTAATATGCACATTGTATGGGGTTAGGTTCCCAATAATCACCTCAAAAATTTATAGTAGGCTGAAAGAAGCATTTTTCTTTTAACTCTTTACCAAATGACAAAATTATAGACTGGTCCAAATTGACAGCATTTGCAGACGACAAATTAAAGATGGCTCAAATGGCATAATTTGTTCTTGATAAAGTAGAAAACAATGTGAGAAAGGGAGGAAATGCTGGCTACCAGGAGTACCAGCATTTTCTCCTTTTCCCACAATGTTTTCTACAGGCTCTTTTCTCAGGGTCATTAAAAGTCTGGATTATGTGGTGAAGAGTTAAGCAAAGGCATTTGAAGAGATATTTGTAGAAGGTTATAACTTCCAAAGTTTTTTTGTGGCAGACTTGATATGCTGCCCCTTGGCAGCGTTTTATTACTTAACCCTTCACCACACAATAGGCTTTTATACACATCCATATTGAAAGCATGTGTAGAAAAGAAACTAAGCATGTTTCAGATTATGAGATTTGTTTTTGATAATCATGGGAAAAGGAGAAAATGCTGGTTACCAGTATTTATAAATCAAATAAATTTCTGTATAAAAATACATGATATGTATATGTGATGTTAAGTGAAATAAGAAAAAATCAAAATTCATATTTTCTAACTTCCTTATTCTTTTTAATTAAATCTAGGCCCAGTCTATGATGAGTAATCCACAGATGCAGCAATTGTAAGTACTTTGAGTTACCATATTGAGAACATATTTCTATACTGCATTTCACACTTGTACAATGAAGCCTTCTGTATGAGCATTTTTTTGTTGAACTAGTACTGCATAGTTTTCAACTTTACAAAAACATCCATCCACATCAACTAGTCAGTGAACTTGTTCTGAGAATGTTCAAAATGCTTGCATGCAAATTTGTGTGTGTTTCTTTTTTTTTTTTATATAATAGTGTATACAACCTATGAAGAAGATCTCTCAAAAGTTGTTCAGCTATTGTGTTCCCTGTCTTGAAGCCATTGCAGTTGTTTGCTAAAGGGTTAACTATCTATTAGTTTACTGACTTCAAACTAGTGGATTACATAGAAAAGTGATTGTAACACAATATGTTAACTTTTGACCTTTGCTGTTTTCTTTTTCAGAATGAGTAATGTAATGTCTAATATGTCACAAGGAACAGGAGATATGAGCAGTTTTCTACAAGTGTAAGTACAAAAGCAACTCTCATACTCTTTACTAAGCTGGCAATGATTCTACTACCCTGAGAATGAAAGCTTTTGAAAAACGTTGATAAGAGGAGAAAATGCATTAAGCTCAATTTTTCCTACCCTTTCAAATTCATACCTGATATTTACGTCACAATTTAAAAGGAAAGGCTTTCAAGTAAAGAAAACTATTTTTTTTGCTAAGAATTGTTTAACTCTTGACCAAATGACAAAACTGTAGACTAGTCCAAATTTAGAGCATTTGCAGACAACAAAATTAAGGTGACTCAAAAATTGAAATTCATTCTTTTAGGGTAGAAAACATTGTGGGAAAAAAAAGAAAAGGCTTGTTTCCACCATTTTTTCCTTTTCTCACAATGTTTTCAAAAAGCTGCTTTTTCAGGGCTGTGAAAACCAGGGATTATTTGGGAAAGGGGTAATAGCATACTTCGTCAATTAGTTCTCTCTGGACAGAGTGAATTAACTCTTTACCACACAATCCTGACTTTTAATGACTTTGCGGAAAGTCAGCATTTTTTTCTGTTTCCCACAATGCTTTCTACTCTTCGAGAGTCAAATTTCAATTTTTGAGTCATATTTATGTTGTTATCTGCAAATGCTTTCAATTTGGGCCAGTCTAAAATGATACAGCACTCTGATCTTGTATGTCCACTGTCTATAATTATGCTGGAAGTCCAAGTAAAATTTGACAAGTTTGAATTGATACAAATAAGCTAAAGTTCTCTGATAACGTAAAAAACATTGGGGAATAGGATAAATTGCATAATTATTACATACAATTTCTCCTTTTCCCAAATTTTTTTGAGAAGCATTCTTCCTCCGAGTTGTTATAATATTGGATTGTTTTAAGTGCTAAAAAATGAACATAATGCAAAAGAAAGGTTTGAGTGAGTGTTTACACAATTTGATAAAAATGGGATGATTACACACAGAACAGTAACAAAATTTTGTCAATTAACCCTATACCAGACGACAAAATTTGAGTCTCGTCCAAAATGAAAGCATTTGCAGGCGACAATTTAAATGTGGCTCAAACAGTGCCATAATTTTTTGATGGAGTAGAAACCTTTTTGGGAAAAGGAGAAAATGCTGTTTACCAGCATTTTCTCTTTTTCCAAAAATGTTTTCAAAAGGCTTCTTTCCCAGAGTCGTTAAAAAACATCATTGTGTGGTAAAGGGTTAAAAGGCCATATAGAGAGATGAAATAGTATACAGGAATTTTGACTTCTAATAGGCAAGGTAAATATGTAAACAAGCATGTTTTGCATATTAATGAAATTCTCAGAAAAATATGCATATAGTAAGGAGCTTGCATATCTTTTTCAGTGGGCAGCAAATGGCACAACAAATGCAGGAACAGAATCCAGAGCTAGTTCAACAGCTTAGATCACAAATGGGCCGACCCCCAAACAGTTCAGATAGCAATAACCCTGACCAACCTCCTTCCAATCCAGGTCTGAATCCCTGCACAGTTAACTCATTACCACACAATGCAAACTTTTAACAACCCTGGGAAAGATGGCTTTTGAAAACATTGTGGGAAAAGGAGAAAATGCTGGTAACAAGCATTTTCTCCTTTTCCCACAAAGTTTTCTGCCCAAACAAAGAAAAAATGAAGCATTTGAGTCCCACTGAAATTATCATCTGGAAATGCTTTCAATTTGGACAAGGCAAAAATTTTGTCATTTTGTAAAGAGTTAACACATTAGCTTATAGATATGAAATAGAATAAAATATGATAATTTTGTTGTTGTTGAAAGACGTGACTTCCTTTGTTTGCAGTAGCTTTATAGAATGGTTTAACCTGGTAAAAATGTTTCTGTTTTTAATTACCATAAGGATAAACCTACCGGGTATCTAAAAACGTTGAGGGAAAAGGGGATTATGCTAGTATCCAATATATTGTCCCTTTCCCACCATGTTTTATCCTTTTTAAAGACTAATTCCATCAAGCAACAGATAGGAGTCATATTTGAATAGCTTGTTAAATGAAATGGACATTTATTTGAAGATAAAGGACCATAATCTAGACTCACTGCCAAAATATCAAAAAGTGTAGTTCCAAACTAAAATGGATATTTATGTCTTTACCAAACCACAATTTTGTGAACTGGACCAAACTCAAAGCATCCACAGACGACAAATTAAATCTTGTTAATATTGTGATTTCTGACTTTGATGGGGTAGAAAATATAGTGGGAAAAATGAGAAAACGCAGCATTTTCTCCTTTTCCCACAATGTTTTCTGTAAGCTTCTTTCTCAGAGTCATTAATTCAACCTTTCCCAAACAAACCCTGGTTTTTACTGCCATGAAAAAGAAGCCTTTTGAAAACATTGTTGGAAAAGAAGAGAATGCTGCTAACCAGCATTTTCTTCTTTTCCCACAATGATTTCTACTATGTTGGAAACGAATTTCAGTTTTTGAGTTACATTTATTTTGTTGTCTGCAAGTGCTTTCAATTTGGACCAGTCTAAAATTTTTTGGTTCAGTAAAGGGTTAAAAGTGAGGATTGTGTGGTAAATAGTTAATACAGTCTCATCTTGGCAGGACATAACCCATAACTTACACTATTGTAATACCAAGTTGTGCCTAAGGAATGTGAACATAAACTTTTAACCCTTTACTCCATAGACACTCATCTCTATGCCTTTACTCCATAGATACTCATCTCTACGCGCTGTTTGAAGGAGCCTTTGGAAAACAATGTGGCAAAAGGTGAAATTGCGCGTGATGAGCAATTTCACCTTTTAACACAATGTTTTCTACACTATCAAAAGGTCATATTCACATGTATAAGAAACGGCTTCATTCTTGCTGTTATCTAGGGTCAATTAGAGATACCATGGAAATGCCTTATGGGGTAAAGAGTTAAATTGCAATTAATACAACCATTTCTTTTTCTTCAGTGTTTAAAATGTCAAATCACTTTTGACTTTTTTTCCAAATGAAAAAATAAAAATGGAGTTGTCTAAATACAATGCATTTGAAGATGATAATCAAAATACAGTTGATATCGTAGAAAACATTGTGAGAAAAGGGAAAGAAGAAGGTTACTACTATTTCCTGTTTTTCCCTTTTTTTTTTTTTTTCCAAAAAAGGTTCTTTTCAAAGGTTGTTAAAACAAAGGATTATGTGATAAAAGGTTAGCAGGTTTTAAGAAACATAGACTCATAAAGGTAAACTATAAATATTATTATTTTTGTCTTGAAAAAGATCTTTGTTTAGATTATTGTATGACTGGATATTTTTTACTTTCATACATTTCAGATGGTGATAGTGCTTTATGAAAATCAAAGTAGAGCTAGTACTGTATGATTGTGATGATCCATTGGACCAAATGTTTGAAGAAAATAGATGAAATTATCTCTGCAACAAAGATGGGTATCAAATGTGACGGGATCCGAGATACACTATAAAACAATACACATTTGGAATAGGAAATTTTGATTATTTCATATATAATAAGAAAATAAAACTTGATACAGGTATTACAAAGTATACAGTAACCTATAAAGAGCTTAAAATCTTTAGTTTCTCGTTTCTTATTAACCCATTATCACACAATCCCTACTTTTGACATCCCTGAAAAAGAAGCCTTGAAAACACTGTGGGAAAAGGAGAAAATGCTGGTAACCAGCATTTTCTCCTTTTCCCACAGTGTTTTCTACCCTTCCCAGAACAAATTTCAATTTTTCAATCACCTTTATTTTGTTGTCTGCAAATGCTTTCAATTTGGACCAGTCTAAAATTTTCTTGTGTGGTAAAGAGTTAAATACTGAGATCTGACTGCTTTGATTGTGTAATATGATCTTGGATCTTTATTCTCCAATATTTTCTACAATATTGTGGCAGAAGAAAAGATTCCACAATATGATACATTACATTTGATCTTGCTTGATGACTGAAAATGTCTGTTTTACCCCTGTACCAAACAATACTGTATTTTAACATCACCGAGAAATGAAAATTGTGGGAAAAGAAGAAAATGCCTTTTCGCATGATTTTCTCTTTTTTCCACCATGTGTTCTCTCTGTTTAATGAAAATTTGATTAGCCATCTACAAATACATTCAACTCAGACAAAAGCAAAACTTTGCCTTGTAAAGGGTATACTCTTTATAAGATGAAGAAATTTAGACTTTGCTTATTGAAAGTAGATGTAGATAACAAATAGAAGATACTCAAGTTAAAAAAAGGACTCTTTGAAAGGGCTGAAAATATTGTGGCAAAAGGTAATGTTGGTGACCCATGATGTTTTGAACTGCCTTACTAAACAGGGTTCAAAAAACCACACAGTTGTTTAAGAAAAGAGATTAACTTTACCACACTGCTTTGAGTTTTTAATGACCCTATCAGAGACAGCTTTTTAGAACATTGAGGGAAAAGGAGAACATGCTAGTAGCCAGCATGTTCTATTTTTCCCACCAGGTAGAACTTCTACCCTTTGATAGACAAATTTATATTTTGAATAACATGTAATTTGTCATCTGCAAATGTTTTATGTTTGGTCGAGTGTGTATTTTATGATGTGAGAAAGAGTTTATCATCTTGTTTTTGTTGAATGTACCATTATCACAGGAAACAGCAACAGAATTATGACTAGTTTTAAATCTGCCCTGGTATTGAACTTTCATACATACATGTAACATAAGTAAGTTGATCTCCTACCAGCAAGGTTAACCCATTACCACACAACCCTGCTTTTGACACCTCTGAGAAAAAAAGCCTTTTGAAAACACTGTGGGAAAATGAGAAAATGCTGGTGACCAGCATTTTCTCCTTTTCCCACAGTGTTTTCTATCCTTCCCAGAACAAATTTCAACTTTTCAGTCACCTTTATTTTGTCCTCTGCAAATGCTTTCAGTTTGGACCAAATTTTCTCGTGTGGTAATGAGTTATGGTAGATGTGCTGGTTTCATTAAGTGAGTGGAGCTGTATGTCAGTGAAATGGTTCCCTGCTTTATCTTTACAGTCTTTTGATATAAAATTGTAAAATCTAATGCACATATTTGTTATGACCGGCAAAAACAAAAGCAGTGTTTCAGACACATAGGTCACTGTTCAAAAGGCTGAATAAAGTGTGGTGCTGCAGGGGTATTTAACTGTCAAAGACACTGCTTACTTAACTCTTTACCACGCAACAAAATTTTGGACTGATCCAAATTGAAAGCCCTTGCAGACGACAAACTTTTTTTTTTTTTTAAATTGAAATTTGTTCTGAGGAGTAGAAAACATTGTAGGAAAAAAAGAGAAAATGCTGGTTACTGGCATTTTCTCCTTTTCCCACAATGTTTTCAAAAAGCTTCTTGTTCAGGGTCGTGTAAAACAGGGATTTTTTGGTAATGACTTATGATAAAGTTTTATTTGTTATAGGTCAAGATAAATGTACAGTTGCCACATACAAGACGCATTTAACCCTTTATTAACCAATAAATTCAATACTGTACCAAATTTGAAATATTATGCAGGTAATAAATTCAAAATTGGTACATATGCTTTTAAGTTCGATGATAGGGAAGAAAACATTGTGGGAAAAGGAGAAAATGTTTGTTATCAGTATTTTCTCCTTTTCCGACATCGTTTTGAAAAGCTGTCCTGCTGAGGGTTGTTGAACCTTGGGGTTGTCTTGTAAAGACTTAACTCCTTACCAAACAACACTATGTTAGACTTGTCCAAATTCAAAGCATTTGCAGATGACAAAATAAAACGTTTCTCAAAACGTGAAACTTGACTTTAGAAAAGTAGAAAACACTGTGCAAAGGAAAAGGAGAAAATGCTGTTTACCAGCGTTTTCTCCTTTTCCCCACAGTGTTTTCAGAAGGTTTCTTCATCTGGGTTGTAAAAACCAGGGATTTTTTGGTAAAGGGTTAAAAAAAACAAAATGGTTTGATTTGTATGTTGTAGATTGAAGAAAAAGAAGCAACAGATTCTAACAAATGCTTAATTGCTCCTGTTCCTCAAAGTTTTGTACAGGGATGTGAAATATCCTATTACTGCAGTATTAAATGTGTCAGTATAGTGTTTAACTCTTTACCAAACAATCCCTTGTTTTTACGACCCTGAGATAAAGGCCTTTTGAAAACATTGTGGGAAAAGGAAAAATATGCTTTTAAAAAATAAGCCTTTTGAAAACACTATGGGAAAAGGAGAAAATACTGGTAACCAGCATTTTCTCCTTTTCCCACAATGTTTTACCTGGAAACAAATTTCAATTTTGAGTTATGTTTATTTTGTCATCTGCAAGTGCTTTCAATTTGGACCAGTCTAAAATTTTGTCGTTTGGTAATGGGATAAGAGGTACCCATCTCTAACTAGTAGACTGTATTGTTGTTACTGTATTGTAATGGCCATATATTGAATTAGAACAGGCGCCTATGTTTTTACATGTACAGATATATTTTGATGTAGCTGACAGTATGAGTTGCAGATAATTGTGATAAATTTGACAAAGTTGTAAATGTTCATAAGATTTTCCTTTCCCCCCCCCCTTCCCCCATGCAGCAGTTGATAATTCTAATTGTCCTGAATATTTCTGGGATCATCACTGATAGTAAATTGATGCAAAAAACATTTTGGTCAAGCAGCAAGTTATAATTAAGAAATAATCTTCTTCCTATCGTGGTATATCATTCAATAAACCACAGTTGTGAGTTATGAGGCACAATAAATAATCCACGAAGGCGATAGCCCAAGTGTTTTATTTATTGCGCTTCATAACTCACAATGTGATAGAAAGAAGATTATTTCGATTCTAACATGGCCAATTCTTAATGAAAGGAAAACAAGTTCAAACTTGGAGTAAACACGCGGACGAAGATTATGTTCCATTGCATAACCCACTCATTGAATGACGTCACTAGATATAGAATGACGTCACTCTACATGGGTTATCGCAGATTTTACCATGCTTTCCTTGCACTGTATTTATAGAGCCAAATTCGCGTATCATGTTAGAATATGAAATAACCAAAGCCGGATTGGTTTTCTTTCTGAGCCCTATATCAGAAAACAAAAATTTAGACTTGCCAATATACATGTATATAGGATTTGCAGCCAACAAATTAGATGTGACGGAGATTTTGAAATTTGTTTTTGGAAAGGTAGAAAACATTGTGGATAAAGGAAATGTTAGTTACTGGAATTTCCTCCTTTTCCCACAGTGTTTTCAAAAGTTTTCTATGTTGTGGTAAGTAACAGTCGGGATTGTTTATAAAAGGGTTAAAAATGATGATGCTGTCCCATTGACGACAACATTGACATTGATTAGCTTGAAGTGTCTGACTGGGTGTACATCTTTTCACACATGTGCGAACAATCAAAATGTTTCTGAACTTGTTGTCAAATTAAACATCGTAACTTGCCTTTTCATCATAAAGACAAAAAGAATCCAAATCCTTTCCACGCATATTCAATAATTTTTTAAGCACATCATACTGCACTCAAGTGTGCCTCTGTTTGCAGATATAGTGTAGACTGTAAACATATCATCGAAGCCACAATTTAGTCATGGTCTGCAAATGCCTTGTTTCTTTACCAGATGACAAAATTTTAGCAATGTCAAAATTGAAAGTACATTTAGAGCACAATTTTGATGTGTCTCAAATGGTGCAATGGTTTATTGATAGGGTAGAAAACATTGTGGGAAAAGGAGAAAATGCTGGTTACCAGCATTTTCTCCTTTTTCTGCAATGTTTTCATAGGGATTCTTTCTGACAGTCATCAAAAATCGTCATTGTGTGGTAAAGGGTTAAAATTAGACAAATGGTGTAATTTTATCATTTGGTAAAGAGTTTAAGCCAAAATTTTTTTAAACCACAAATTTGATGAGCATTCTCAGTCACTTCAATGTTTCATCAGTCCATGACAAGCATAATGCCTTTGAATCATTTCCTATATAGATAAGCCTGTATGAACTATTGTTGCCAAAACAGTTGATTGGTCTTAAATGCCTGCTCAAGTAAAAGTCATTTTGTTGCAAACATTCTCCTACATTAGCAAATTTCGTAGACAAGGTTTGGAATTTGAATACATGCAAAAAACACTGTGTCAGAGAGGAAACTTACAAAAATATTACTTGAATTGTATCCGAAAAAGTCCATGCCGATACTTTACAATGTAGCTTTACATTGTTTACTTTGAATGTTGATAGAAGTCCAGACATAATATTTGGTATTTCACCATCACAGCCACATATATCACCTTTTTTCCCAACTACACATAACTGTGAAAATGCTCTGTGAAAAGGGGGCTTAATGCATCTGCAGAAAATATCGATTCAGGTCAGCCTGCACAGGGTAACCTGAGCCTAAACTTGGTATCATTGGTCCATTTTCTACATGGCAAAGGACTGTTCTACCTCCGGATCCAATTGTTAAAGGAAATAGATTTTATGGACCTATATTTATGTGATGACTTACTTGACCTAATATATCAAAGATTCATTAAGCCCTCTTATACCAGAGCACAGTTCAATTATGTATTATGCATTTTACAGTCTCATTGTTTACCTGAACAAGTATTCCATTCTTCCTGCAGTGAACAAGAGCAGAGATATAACTGAACACCATCAGTAATTATGAAAAATAAAGATACTTGTATTTGAATGACATATGTGATGATGTTTTACCTTTTGTTTTTATACCCAAGACAAATGATACCTAAGACAGATAAATTTTTCAATCCTTTACCACAGTATCCCTTGTTTAAATGACGCTAAAGAAGAAGCCTTCTGAAAGCATTGTGGGAAAAAAGTGAGATGCCAGTACACATATATTTCTTTTCTCTCCTTATTTCCTGAACTTTCACAGAAAAATTTCAATATTTAAGTTGCATTTAATTTATTGTCTGCAAAAGCTTTTAACCCATTACCACACTATCCCTACTTTTGACGACCCTGAGAAAGAAGCCTTTACAAATGGTTTTTGGAAAAGGAGAAAATGCTTTTCCCACAATGTTTTCTACTCTCCACAAAACAAATTTCAAATTTTCAGTCACTTTTATTTTATCGTCAGAAAATGCTTTTGATTTGGACAAGCCTAAAATATTGTTGTTTGGTAAAGAGTTAAACTGGAGTGGCTTTAGGTCTTATCATGTGTTCAAGACTTGATATACATGCATTTGAACTTTTGAACCTCAAACTACCTGTACTGAAACAGGGAAAACTGATAACCAGAAATGGCAGAGGTGCAAAGAATTGATTTTGAAGTCTGCAACTATATATGTAAATTAACTAATTACCAAACAACAATATTTTCGGCTTGTCCAAATCCAAAGCATTTGCAGATGACAAAATAAAAGGGAATGAAAATTTGAAATTTGTTTTATGAAGGTAGAAATCATTGTGGGAAAAGGAGAAAATGCTGGTTACCAACATTTTCTCCTTTTCCCACAATGTTTTCTAAAGGCTTTTTTCATAGGGTCGTCAAAAGTAGTGATTGTGTGGTAATGGGCTACTTCTACCCTTGAGACCTAAATATTATTATCTGCTGTGCACATTACTTTTTAACAGCTGTTCCTTCTGTCAAAGCAACTGGCATAGAAATATGGATTCTGATCATCGATTAACCCTTTCCCAGTATAAATTTTAGACTCTTCCTAATTAAAAGCATCTGCAAACAATAATCTGAGAGGGATACAAATAAACTGAAGTTCTTTGACAGAGTAGATAACATTGAGGGAGAAGTAGAAGATGCTGCTTACGGTCACTTTCTATTTTGCCCACAATGTTTTATAAAGACCTCCATCTTGGGGATGTAAAAATCAGGATTGTGTAGTATAGGGTAAGTCTGTTCAAGATTACTGAAACTTAGCCCGTACTCGTAGTAACTGCAGATGAAAAAGTGAACTGACATTATAGGAAATATCTGAAGGGGTGGGAACTTTTACACTTATTCCATAATGTCATAACCCTTTACCCCATAAGGCATTTCTATGGTATCTCTAATTGACCCTAAATAACAGCAAGGATGAAGCCGTTTCTTATGAGTATCTGATACCTTTTGATAGTCTAGAAAACATTGTGGCAAAAGGTGAAATTTCTCGTCACGAGAAATTTCACCTCTTGCCACAATGTTTTCCAAAGGCTCCCTCAAGCAATGCGTAGAAATGAGTATCTATGGAGTAAAGGGTTAATAGGCTTGTTATACCCCTGCAAATCAAATGTTTTTTGGGTTATACTGGAATCAGCCTGTCTGTCCGTGTGTCTGTCTGTCAATGTGTCCGTCCATGTGTCTGTCCTTGTGTCTGTCTGTGTGTCTGCCTGTGCACAAATAGTTACCTCTTTCTGTCAAAGTGCCAGTGGGAGTATTAAGTTACATTCAGTGACAGCTCTAGTTAAAACTTGGTATTGTGTTTTAAAGGATATTATGCATGAATGTCAAATAAATATTGTGGCAGAAGAAGCATTTTTTAGGAGAGGTATTGGTTGATGAATATTTTAAAACATACATTGTAAACTGTATTCTTTTTTTCGTCACTTTTTTTTTCATGACACAAAAAGTGCTCCACATCAACTAGTGACATCATTGCCCTTAATGGTTAAAAGAAAGGCATAAACAAATAATTGATAGTACAAATTAAGATCTGACATTTTTCACTCTTATCTTGATCTACCCAATTTGCATCTAAAAACCACCTTTAGAAATGATCTGTGGTTTGTGCAGGATTTCCTCAATGTCCTTTTTAACTCTTTACCACACGACAAAATTTTAAACTGTTTCAAATTGAAAGCATTTGCAGACAACAAACTAAAGGTGACTGAAAAATTGAAATTTGTTCTGGGAAGGGTAGAAAACACTGTGGGAAAAGGATAAAATGCTGGTTACCAGCATTTTCTCCTTTTCCTACAGTGTTTTCAAAAGGCTTCTTTCTCAGGGACATCAAAAGTAGGGATTGTATGGTAATGGGTTAATACCAGAGCACTTACAACATGAGACTCGCAAGCTTAATCTAATTTGGTAAGGTTTATTAGCCGATCACCTTTTTTGAGCTCACCTGAGCACAAAGTGCTCATGGTGAGCTTTTGTAATCCTTCTGTGTCCATTGTGTGACATCTGTCATCCGTCTTTAACTTTTAACTTCTGTACGCTCTATAGGCACATTTTTTTTTAAATCCGATTCTCATGAAACTTGGTCATAATGTTTTTCTTGTTGATATCTCAAAATAGTTAAAAAATGGGTCATGTGTTAAAAACTAGGTCACTTGGTCAAACCTTGGGAAACCTTGAGTATGCTCTTGGGGCACATTTTCAATATAAAACTCTTTGAAGTTGATCAGAATGTTTGTCTTGATGATATCTTGGATGAGTTTTGAAATGGGACATGCTGGGTCAAAAATTAGGTCACTAAGTAAAATCATAGAAAAAACTTGTACACTCTAGAGGCCACATTTTTAGTGCAATCCTCATGAAAGTTGGTCAGAATGTTTGCCTTGATGATATTTTGAAAGAATTCAAATATGGATCACCCTGGAATGAAAACTAGGTCACTTGGTGAAATCTTAGAAAAACCTTGTCCACACTCATAAGGCCACATTTTCAGTTCAATGATCTTGAAAGTTAGAATCTGTTTCTTTATGATATCTCAGATGAGTTCCAATTTGGGACGGATCTTGTCAAACAGTAGGTCAATAGGTCATATCTCAGAAAAACTTTGTGTACATGCTAGATGCCAAATTTTCAGTCCATTTACTATGAAAGCTTAGTAGTTCGTTTGTCATGATAACTCTTTAACTCTTTACCACACAAGAAAATTTTAGACAGGTCCAAATTGAAAGCATTTGCAGACGACAAAATAAAAGCAACTAAAAAATTAAAATTTGGGTTGGGAAGGGTAGAAAACACTGTGGGAAATGGAGAAAATGCTGGTTACCAGCATTTTCTCCATTTCCTACAGTGTTTTCAAAAGGCTTCTTTCTCAGGGTCGTTGAAAGTCGGGATTGTGTGGTAAAGAGTTAAAAGAGATTGAAAATGGGTCATGTTTGGTCACAAGAATCAGGTGAGTGACTTCAGGGCCACCATGGCTCTCGTTTTTATGTCTGAGTGAAGAGAATGATGTGTATCTGTGTTTTTGTAATGTTCTGTACAGAATGATTAAAAAGAAAAAAAAAACTCAGCAATACAGTTTCATAGTTAGAAGAAAGTGGTCATTTTATCCCCTTATCAAACTCTTTTCCCCTAACCTTTTCAATGCCCTCTGCCAATTGTTAAATTAAGCCTTTCCCAAACAATCCCTGGTTTTTACGGGTCTGGAATAGTAACCTTTTGAAAACATTGTGGGAAAAGGAGAAAATGTTGGTAACCAGCATTTTCTCCTTTTCCCACAATGTTTTCTACCCTATCATAGTCAGAAATAATCTTTTCAGCAAGAGTTGAATTGTCGTCTGCAAATGCTTTCAAATTGTTCTAGTCCAAAAGTTTGTCGTTTGGGAAAGGGTTAAAACCCATTACCACACAATCCCCCCTGAGAAAGGAGCCTGTAGAAAACATTGTAGGAAAAGGAGAAAATGCTGGTAACCAGCATTTTCTCCTTTTCCCACCATGTTTTCAACCCTGCCAGAAACAGATTTCATTTAATGAGTTACGTTTATTTTGTCGTCTGCAAGGGCTTTCAATTTGGACCAGTCTAAAATTTTGTAAACGCCTATAGGTTGTTAGTACTTAAGGTACTTTGATTTAACAGCCCCCCCCCTTTCCCCCAAAAAACCCCGAAATAGTTGCAAGGGAGATAACCGAGGATTGCAATATACTTCAGGGGAGATCATTACTGTTTCCTGTTCATGAGCCCATATGTTTTATAAAGAAAAGCAAAGAAGGCATTGACCAAATTCATCATTTTTTCAATACTTATTTAACATTATGCTGGATTCAGTAATCTCTAAGGGGCAAATCATCTACATTTTATGATGCCGGCTCTTATTTCCAACAGTCCCCCCCCCCATCTAGCAAGGGAGATCACTGAGGATTGTAATTTGATTTAGGGGAGGTCACTACCGTTGAGTTTTATTTTTTCCCCGACAGCTTATAAAGAAAAGCAAAGAAGGCATTGACCAAATTCATGTTTTTGTCACAACTCATTGAACATTTTTCTGAATTCATAATCCTTTCAGGAACCACACATCTACATCTTTAATTGTTAGCTCTTTTATTTCAATATCAGTGTCAGTTTGGATTGGGGGGAAATGTTTAAGGATAATAAAAGATATGTACAGTAAGGTTAAATCTTGCGTTAGATTACATGGCGGCTTGTCTGACTCATTTGAAATTCCTGTAGGCTTAAAACAGGGGGAGATAATGTCACCTTTGCTGTGGGCCCTTTTCATTGAAGACCTAGAACTTTTCCTTCAGGGTGATTTCAACTCGGGTATACGAATTGATGAATTAGAAATAATATTGTTACTTTTTGCAGACGACCTAGTCATATTTGGAAATTCCCCCAAGGACCTACAAAATAGTTTAAATAAATTGTATGAATACTGTCAAACATGGGGACTAGAAGTAAATACACAAACAACTAAGGTAATGGTATTTCGCAAAAAAGGGAAAATTTTACCCAATGAATGTTTTACATATAATAATATAATACTTGAAAACGTGGATCACTTTAATTACTAAGGGACTGTTTTTTCATATACAGGCAATTTTTGCAACAATCAAGAACAAATTACTGGTAAAGCACTGAAGGCCCTAAACGTATTATTGACAAATTGCAGCAAATATAAAATGAAACCAAAAATATTATGCCAACTATTTGATTCGTTCGTAGGATCAATTTTAAGTTACGCAGCACCAATTTGGGGCTATACGAAGTCAAAATCTATTGAACATATACATATGAAATTTTGTAAAAGGATTCTAAATGTTAGGCAAAGTACATGTAATGCAGTTGTATATGCAGAACTTGGTAGATACCCTTTATTCATAAATAGATATGTCCAAATTCTAAAGTACTGGTTTAAGTTAAAGTCTACAGAAAATATCATTTTGAAAACAGTGTATAGGCTTAGTTATGAACAGTGTGAGAAAGGCTGCAGAAATTGGGTTTCAGACGTTAAAAGTATGTTGAATGAGCATGGCTTTTCCAATATATGGGAAAATCCATTTTCAGTTAACGGTAAAAATTTTGTACAATATTTTAGACAGCGACTTATTGATAATTATACCCAAAGTTGTTTTTCTTTGATTGCAAATGCTTCTTCCTTACAAGTCTATAAATATTTGAAAGATACGTTACAATATGAATTATATTTGGACATTCTGCCGCCTGATCTCAGATTCTTTATGACTAGGCTTAGAACTTCCTCTCATTCCTTATGAATTCAAACTTGTCGTTTTAGTGAAAATAGAATTCCGAGAAATGAACGAGTATGTCTCCTCTGTACCTCGGGAGAAACGGAAGATGAATTTCATTTCGTATTAAAATGTCCGTTTTTTGATCAGTTAAGAAAAAAATATATTAAAGAATATTATCGGATAAGACCAAGTACCTATAAACTTTTAGAACTTTTAAATTCAACAAATAAAAATGAGATTTTCAATTTGGCTAACTATGTGAAAAACGCCCTCTTTGAAAGAACTTCATACACGCATCAATTGACTGCTGATTAAGAGTTCGTCTCTAAAACCAAACACATAATGTTTCCTTTAAAGCATAATTCAGATTGTGTGTGTGGGTGTGCGAGTAGGTGTGGGTGTGTGTTTGGATGTGTGTGTGTGAGGATAAATTTCTGTTTCCTATCTCTGTTTTCTTTTGTTTTCTTTTGTTTTCCATAAATTATTATAGACCTTGACGTTTGACATTTTTCTTTATCATATTTAGAATGTTGCTATGACTATGTACTCTGTGCTTGTCAATAAAATATCTGTATCTGTATCTGTATATTGTCCGCAAAATCCTTCTTTGTGTATATTGTCCGCAATGACCAGGCCACATAGCTCAATAGGTAGAGCTTATGACTCGTGAACGTGATGTTTCGAGTTCCTTGAGGGTCTGGGTTCGATCGTCAGCAATTTCCTTCCATATTCCATATTGTCCGCAAATTCCTTCTTTATGTATAGTGTCCGCACGTATGTAGCATCTGATTTTTCTCCCATACTTTATGATTCACACAGGTTTACATTAATAGTGTAGGTATCTTCTTAATTTTTCCATAAAACGATGGTTTCAAAGACTTAAGAAAGAGCAGACTACTCTATAATCGATACGTCCGCAAATTCCCTCTATATGCTATTTTGTCCGAAAATTTCTTCTGTATGTATAGTGCCCGCACGTAGCATCCGCACTTTCCTACCATATAATATACATATGTTTCCTGCATCTGACAAATATATGTTTTCATGTAAAGTGGTATATATTCATTCCGTAAGCAATTTCCCTCAATATCATTTATTGTCCGGAATTTCATGTATGTTTAATGTATTCGCAAGAAAATTCCGACAAATAGATTTACATAGTTCCATTTAAAAACTACTCTATAATCAATCCGTCCGCAAAATCACTCTATATTCTATATTGTCCGCAAATTACTTATGTATATTGTCTGCACGTAGCATCCGCTTTTTTCTCACATACTTTATGATTCAAAAACGTTTACATTAATAGTGAAGGTATCTTCCTAATTTGTCCATAAAATAATAGTTTCAAAGACTTACGAAAGAGCAGACTTATATGATATTTCCATGTTATAAACATAAATACATGTACGTGAAAACTACGGCAAAAATTACATATATTTTTAATCTAAAACACTACTTTACAAGTTACTACTCTATAATCAATCCGTCCTCAAAGTCCCTCTGTATCTATATTGTCCGCAAATTCCCTCTATATTCTATATCGTCCGCAAATTCCTTCTTTATGTATAGTGTCCGCACGTAGTATCTGCATTTTCCTCCCATACTTTTTGATTCACACACGTTTACATTAATAGTTAGGTATCTTCCTAATTTGTCCATAAAACAATGGTTTCAAAGACTTACGAAAGAGCAGACTTACATAGTACATGTATTTCGATGTTATAACATAACCACGCGAAAACTACGCCGAAAAATACATATACTTTTCATTTAAAACACTACTTTACAAGTTACTACTCTATAATCAATCCGTCCGCAAAATCACTCTTTATTCTATATTGTCCGCAAATTCCCTCTATATTCTATATTGTCCGCAAATTCCTTCTTTATGTATAGTGTCCGCACGTAGCATCTGCATTTTTCTCCCATACTTTATGATTCACACACGTTTGTAAACATTAAAAGTGTAGGTTTCTTCTTAATTTGTCCATAAAACAAGGGTTTCAAAGACTTGAACAAGAGTGGACTTACATAATATTTTGATGTTAGAATATTTCAATATTTCCATAATAATATACTTTTAAAGCAGACTCCACAAATTCCCTCTTCACTGTATATTATCCGCAAATTCTGTCTTTATATAGAGTGTCTGCACGTAGTGCTCCTCCGCACGGTTCTTACCATTCAATAGGGCAGGCCTATACTTTACATGCATTTCCGAAATATAATACTTTCAAAGCAGACATTATATTTGGAAATGCTATGAACATAAATATGTGAAAACTTCGCAGAACAAAATATAGATTTTTCATCTAAAACACTACTTTATATATATACTGAATGCATCCGCAAAATCCCTCTTTACTCTATATTGTCCGCAAATTCCTTCTTTGTGTATAGTGTCCGCACGTAGCGTCCGCACGTTTCCTATCATACACAAGTTTACACGTGTCCGTAATTTTTCCTCAATAAACTATTTATTAAGCTATTAAATAAGCTTCAAAGGAAAATTATAATATTATTCGAATTTTGATTCAACCCATTACTACACAATCCCTAATTTTGACGACCCTGAGAAAGAAGCCTTTAGAAAACATTATGGGAAAAGCAGAAAATACTTTTTCCACAAAACAAATTTCAAATTTTTAGTCATTTTATTTTGTCGCCTGCAAATGCTTTTAGATTTGGACCACCATAAGATTATCAAAAATAACGAAAGAAAAAAAAATGTAGATCTAGATATTTTTTATAAATTACATTCAAATTTCTAAAAGCAATTTTCGTTATAATTATAAGTTCATGTAAAAAGTAGATCTATATAAAAAATTTCAACGTTGAAAATAACATGTCTTTCGCTTTAAAAATAATTTCAATAATTACTCTATATTCAATGCGTCCGCAAAATCCCTCTTTGTTCTATATTGTCCGCAAAATCCTTCTTTGTATATATTGTCCGCAATTAGCGTCCGCAAAATAGTATGACCCGTGTCAGGGTCCGAAAATTGAGTGTAGCCTACACAATTTTCGGACTCGGCTGTCTTACATGGATAAAGGTTAGCGTGAACTGTTCTTATTACAGGACACACAGCCGCCTTAACAATGTCTTCGCTAAAGGTAGGACTATATTTAATTGCAAAATAGATCTAATAATGCATTTCAGGGCCACGTGGTCAATAATCCTTTATTCCATGTTGGCATTTTATTTATCAATCTCTTAATACCAATCTGTTTAACTCTTTACCTATGGACAAAATTTTAGACCAGATCTAGCTTGAATTGGAAGATTTTGCAGGTGACACACTAAATGTTGCACAAGGTATGAAGTATGGCTATGAAAGGGTAGAAAACATTGTGGGAAAATTAAGAAATGCAGGTTACCAGCATTTCCTCCTTTTCTTGCAATGTTTGGCATAATACCCCAAAACACCTTTCCACTATATCGCAAAAACCCATGAAAATCTTAATAATGCCCCAAAAGAATTTGTGATTACTTATGGATTCATTCTGTACACATCATAATACAATATAGGTTTACAGGATATAAGCACAGAATTTCGTTAATTTATATTCCAATATGTAAAGTGATACCACATGTGTGCATAGGGCTGTAAAGTGGAGGTATGTTTGCGGATATTATGCCTCAGCAAATTTTAAGATACAGTCAGACACGAAGTGTTTGCAGGCAACAAATTGGGCAGTTTGTTTCCCAAATGCTAGGACTTGTCTATAAATGCAGAGCCACAGATAAGAGGTACAGTGGATAATATTATAATTGTCATTAGGTAAATTTGTGTAACCTTCGGCAGATCCAGAGGAAGAGTCTGTGCTGTGAACTCCCAGGAAAACCTATGAATGGATTAGTTAATTCTTTACTCCTTTTTCTTTTAACCCTTTCCCAAACATGCCCTGGTTTTTACGTGTCTGCAGTAAAAGTCTTTTGAAAACACTATGGGAAAAGGAGAAATTACTCGTAACGAGCAATTTCTCCTTTTCCCACAGTGTTTTCTACCCTTTTTGAGAACTTTCTGCCATTTTCTCCAAATCTGAAATTGTCGTCTGCAAACTTGCGGTTTGGAAGGGTCCAAAATTTGTCGTTCGGGAAAGGGTTAATCATGGAACAAGATTTTCTAAATACGAAGTCAGAAAACCAGCACTTATCATTTCCCTTAATTATTATGAATGATAAATGATGCTTGCAACAAGTACTTTTTGTCAATTGATAGAAAAGGGGGTTGAACTTGCCCAAGATCAAAAAGTTGGTGGAAGGGCTACAAGCCAAGGTATTACTGACAGAGCTGCCCAGACTAGACTTACTCGTATGCATCAACTGTATAGGTGGATGTTTGTAAAGGTAGGGGGTTGGTCAAATCACTCCAGAGAAATGGCTTGATCAGCACATGTTGTGTGTGAAAGGCAGTGTAACAGTAGACATGCCATTTTTATTTAAAGAAGTTTGATCACTGTTTTCATCCAGACATTAGTCTAAATATTGTTGTAATTGCAAACTGTATAAGGGCATATTCCAGACAGGTGTAGTTTGTTTAGTTCATTGCAGATTGTGGTCAGGATGCTAACTGAATTTCGAGTATTTCAATTAAAATACTCCAATTTACCTTTCACTGGACAGTCATGAATGCACATAGAGTGGAGAAGGCACATCTTACATACAAAAAAAGCTATGTGATAATATTTTTTTTTATGTTTATAGGTTGGAATAATTGGTGGATCAGGCCTGAGTAATCCAAATATTTTTGAGAAAGCAGGCGAAAAACTGGTGTGGACTCCCTATGGGAAAGTATGACTTTTTCAACATGATTATTATACTCTCCATAACAAAGTTCATGGGTGTATCCTGGAGTTCGGCTGTATGTCCTTAAATCCTTCTATCCCCAGATATATTTTGCGTCCTCTTCTTTCTTTTTCAAGTTTTAAACCAACTTGGCTTAAATTTTAATAGAAAAGTTCCTACAATAGCAAATTACGCCCCTGGAACTTTCATTATGATTATTTACAAAAGTTGTAGCCTTTGGAATTTATTTTTTTTAGATCCATTAGATTCACAAGACAACCAATAGAAAAGGGGGGGTATTCTTTGGCCTGTACTTGCTTTAGCTGAATTAGTTGATTTTAACCCTTTAACAGACCTCAAAATGTTAGCCATTTCCAAATTGAAAGCATTTGCAGACAACAATTTCAATGGGACTCAAATGGTGCAATTGTTCATTGACAGGTGTGAAAGCAATGTGGGAAAAGGAGAAAATGCTGGTTACCAGCATTTTCTCCTTTTGCCATAATGTTTTCACAAGGCTTCTCTGAAAAGGTCGTAAAAGTCGTCATGTTGGAAAGGGTTAGCAACAAAGAAGATGAAATATAAAGGTGCCGTATTTTACAGCTATAAATTTTGTGAATGAATTATTTTCCAAGCTCCTACCTCCTTCACCCATATACATTGTGTAAGACTTTTTTGTTTACATGACGCCCAATGCTGCGTTTTCATTTGCTGATAAGACGTTGGAACACCTATCAATCAAAATCAACAGAATGGTCAATTTATCAATTTTGTTGATGAATTTTGGTTTAGCTGATCAGAGATTGTGTAACTTCGAATTTTGAAAAAATTCTTGTGAATAACAATAAGAATAAGACTTTACTAAACAATTCCATTTTTCAGTAACCCTAAACGAGAAGGCTTTTGAAAACGTTGTGGAAATAGGAGAAAGTGCTGGTACCCTGCACTTTCTCCTTTTTTCGATAATATTTCCTAATTTTGTGCAAGCAAATTTTACCTTTGGACTGAAATTTATTTTGTTGTCAACAAGTGTTTTCAATTTAGACAAGTCTAAAATTACATTGTTTTGTATGGACCAAGAGTTGACAACTGTTTAGAAATATAGGCATAGTCCTGTACCCTAATAATAGAAAAACTTCTTCATTTTGTTTTTAAGCCCTCTGATGCTTTGATCCTTGGGAAAATTGAGGGAGTTGACTGTGTCCTGTTATCCAGGTAACATTTACAGATTTATTTCTGGTGTTTGGCAAAATAAATATTGTTTTCCGTTGTCATTTTCTCCTTGAGGTCCATGGGTGTGTTTTTTCAACAAAGATTTTTCTCTTGTATTCTTTGACTATTTTTAGCTCCACTGGCCGAAGGCCAGCGGGCTTATGTCATGGCCCGTTGTCCGTCGTCCGTCCGTCCGTGCGTTAACTTTTTCTTTAAACATCTTCTTCTCTGAAACTACCCATCCAATTTATGAAACTTCACAGAAATGATCCTGTCATGGTCCTCTTCAGAATTTCTTGAAAGAATTTAATTCCTTCAAAAACTCTGGTTGCCATGGCAACAAAACTGAACAATTTTAAAAATCTTTGAAAATCTTCTTGTCTGAAATCGTAAGGCCTAGGGCTACAAAATTTTGCGTGTAGCTTTATCTAGTGGACCTCTACCAAGTTTCTTCAAATTATAGCCCTGGGGTCAAAATTGGCCCCGCCCCGGGGGGTCACAAGTTTTACATGGGCTTAGAGAGATTTTTAAAATTCCTCTTCTACCTAGGCATAGGGCCTAGGGCTACCAAATTTGGGATGTTGTTTTATCTAGTGGACCTCTACAAACAGTGTCCAAATTATAGCCCTGGGGTCAAAATTGGCCCCGCCCCGGGGGGGGTAACAAATTTTACATGGGCTTATATAGGGAAACTTTAATAATCTACTCGTACCTAGCTGTAAGGGCTAGGGCTATCAAATTTTGCATGTAGCTTTATCTAGGGGGTCTCTACCAAAGGGTGCCCAAATTATAGCCCTGGGGTCAAATTTAGCCCTGTCACAGGGGGTCACAAGTTTTACATGGGCTTATATAGGGAAACTTTAATAATCTACTCGTACATAGCCATAAGGCCTAGGGCTACCAAATTTTGCGTGTAGCTTTATCTTATGGGCCTCTACCAAGAGGGCCCAAATTTTAACTTTGGGGGTCAAGTTTGACCCCACCCCAGGGGTCACAAGTTTTACATTGGCTCTTACAGTGAAAACTTGATAAACCTGTCTCAATGGTCACATATTTTAGAGGGCCTTTTATTGAGCAAACTTGTTTTACAGGGCTTTTTATTGGGCAAGATTAAAAAATCTTCTTGTTTATAAACACACATTCTAGTTTCATATTGTAGGTCTGGGGTCAAAATTGCCTCCTTTCAGGGATCACAAGTTTAACATGGGCTTCAAAATATAGTCACTTCAATTTAAACATTTATCAAGGGAAATAACTCTTTTTATGAAAGATAAAGTTTGGTACTATTTACTTCCCTTGATTATCAAACTGCTTTGATACATGATTGGTGCTAGACATTAAGTTTTTGATAGAAAATGTTCTGTTTTGAAGGAGTGTGATTCATTTTGATGCTAATAGTTATGCTCACATGAGGTGAATAATAAATTCAGAGTAAGGTTTCTATCATTCAGCTTATTTTTCCAAGGGTTTTACCTTTCATGCCAATGAATTAATCTACTTGTATTGCCTGACAGTGTTCATTGTTTTTGAAGGCCCTCTTTTTCATGGTCATGAACACTTCAGTTTGTGTGGTAAAGGGTTAAAAAGCCAGTGGAGCGATACAGGGCCATCATGGCCCTCTTGTTTTATATGAGGTCATAGGGTTTATATCTCATTCGTTGTCTGCACATGTCATACTTTTTGAAGATTCGACCTGCCTGCTATGATGCATCACCCATTTCCTGATACTTGGAAAAAGTAGGGTGTATACCGAAGCTAAACCCAAGCCTGTAGGGACTGTTTTAATAAATGACTGATGCATAGGTTACCTGCTAGCTGACCTTAACTGAATGAATCACAGCAGGTAGTGTTTTATTGAGTAAACATCTATTTCTTTTTTAAATTCAAAGTATCAGTTGTCGTTTTGAAAAATTAGTCCGCTTATGTATCCAGAATGCCCATATTAGATAGATGTGTATTTGTAGAATGCTATCTAGCAGGAGATATATAGGATCTGACATTTGTAGGCATTTGAGATAAGATTTTATTAAACAAATTTAGGGAAATATTATTAATCCTTTACCAAACAACAAACTTTGGGATGTGACGAAATTGAAAGCATTTGCAGATGATTAACATTGATGAAATGATGATTTCTGTCTTTGATAGAGTAGATAACACTGAGGGAAAGGAGAAAATGCTGATTACGAGCATTTTCTCCTTTTCCCACAGTGTTTTCCAAAGACTTCTTTAGGGTTCTTAAAGGTCAGGATTGTGTGGTAAAGACTTACGCGAGCCTTTTGCGAGCTTAATAGCATTTTCCTTGACGAGTTTAATAAAATCTCATCTCAAAGGCCTACAAATGTCAGATTCTTTTTATCACATAATGATATGTCACAAAGTACAGATGAGATGATGCAAAAACATTCATAAATACACCCGCCGTATTTTCCATGAGACCCACTCACTAATATGAAATGTGTACAAAATGACGTCAAAAATGATGTCACACAAATGTGATATCAAGCATATATTTATGTAAGGAAATTTGTAATGGATATATCATACTGAAAACAAGGGAGGTTATGTGATAAAATGATATCTGATTGGATTAACTTTTTCACTCTGCAGTACTATGCAGTGTGCCAATATTTTTTTTGTGTGTGTGTGTGTGTGGGGGGGGGGGGTAAGTAACATTGAAAAAAGCACTTCAAAGGTTAATCAAGAATTGCATTTCAGTCTTGCTGTGACAAAAGAGGATTTAATGCATCTCTGTGATCCATTATACAGAGCCACTGTAAACCCACTTTGTCTGACAATAAAATGGTATTTTGTGACTGCTCTGGATTCATCTAGTGTCTTATTTTGTTTTCAGGCATGGGAGAGGACATACTGTAATGCCAGGAAATGTTAACTATCGGGCAAACATCTGGGCATTAAAAGAGGTAGGGTGTACACATATATTGGTGACAACAGCTTGTGGATCCCTGCAAGAAAACATCCATCCAGGTGATATTGTGGTTTTGGACCAGTTCATAGACAGGTACAACTTACCAGAGTTTTGTAAATCTACCTGTCAGCTAACTACCTTGTGACGGGACTTTATGCATCATGCTGCAGAGTACCTTAATGCATTGTAGCAAATTGAAAAAATGATCATTAACAATCAATTGCCTGTATTCATGTATTACCCTTTTTACAACACAATTCAGACTTTTACAGACTGATTAACCCATTACCACACGAGAAAAAATTAGACTGGTCCAAATTCAAAGCATTTGCAGACGACAAAATAAAGGTGACTGAAAAATTGAAATTTGTTCTGAGAAGGGTAGAAAACAATGTGGGAAAAGGAGAAAATGCTGGTTACCAGCATTTTCTCCTTTTCCCACAGTGTTTTCAAAAGGCTTCTTTCTCAGGGGCGTCAAAAGTAGGGATTGTGTGGTAATGGGTTAAAAAAAAAGCTCTTGAAAACATCGCAAGAAAGGAGAAAATGCTTGTAACCAGCATTTTCTTCTTTTCCCAGAGTGTTTTGTACCCATCCAAAATCAAACTTCATGGAATAAGTTATTTGTCACCTGCAAATCCTTTAAATTTGGACCTGTCTAAATTGTGTGGGTTGGTAAAGAGTTAAAGTGACAATAAACCAGATTTTGTTGTACTAAGTTTCATAGAAAATCTTAACAAAGACTACTAGTTGTAATTCACATGCAATGATGGCTCTTAAACTAAATCATAAAGAAATACAGAAAAAAGAGGAACAACATTTTGTACTTTTTGCCTTTACCCTTTCCCAAATAACAAATTTTGGACTCTTCCAAACTGAAAAAGTTTGAAGATGACAATTGTAGATTTAGAGAAAATGGTAGAAAGTTCTCGAAAAGGGTAGAAAGCACTGTGGGAAAAGGAGAAATTGCTTGTTACGAGCAATTTCTCCTTTTCCCACAGTGTTTTCAAAAGACTTGTACTGCAGACACGTGAAAACCAGGGCTTGTTTGGGAAAGAGCCAATTAAAGAAAGTTAGCCATAATCAGGTATTGAACCTGCAAGGTCCAGGTCACAAGTCTGTCAGACTGATATGCTAACCCCTGAGCTACATGGCATGGCCTGAAAAATGGAATTATTTAGTAAAAGGTTAAAATATAATAAGCATTCTATTCTTGTTTCAAGAACTCAGGGACGTAAGCAAACATTTTATGATGGAACCACAGATGGAGCACCTAAAGGAATTTGTCATATCCCCCTTGCAGAACCTTTTTGTCCAGTTACAAGTAAGGTATTGAAAGTTTCAACATTGACCCTTTGCTGTGTTGTTTGTGTCACTCGTAGCTTTGGAAATTAGAAATCACTTCATATGTAAGTCTAGAATCTTTGTCAGATGCTAGATACATGTACATGTTATTATAACAAAGTAACAAAGATGGATCTTATGCCTGTTATAAAAAGTAATCACGAATTGATAATATAAACAGTAAAGACCTCCCTAATTTAGGCCTTTTATATTTGAAAAGGGAAATATTATGCTAACCCTTTACCATACAATGAATGCTGTGTTTTAACAACCCCGAAGAAGAATGCTTTTGAGAACATTTGAGGAAAAGGAGAAAATACTGGGACTGTTAACTTTTTTCACAATTTTTTCCATCATTAGCCACAAATAATCTGTCATCAGCAAATTATTTCAATTTGGACTTGTCTAAAATGTTCTTGTTTGGTAAAGGGTTGAAAAGGGTTTGTCATCTATGGGTGTCCTGCATGGGTCAGTGGTTAAGTGCAGAACATTTAACCCAAAGGTCCCAGGTTGAGGACTCTTCAACTCTCTTAACTCTTGGAAGCATTTTGTTCTATTGTTTGAGAGTCATTTGATAAAATACTTAACTCTTTACCAAAAGTCAAAATTTTAGACTGGTCCAAAATGAAAGCATTTTCAGATGGCAAAATAAACAAAACTCAAAAAGTGAAATTTGTTTCCAGCAGAGTAGAAAACATAGTGGGAAAAGGAGAAAATGCTGGTTACTAGCATTTTCTCCTTTTCCCAGTATGTTTTCAAAAGCCTGCTTTCTACGGGTTGTTAAAAGTAGGGATTGTGTGGTAAAGAGTTAAGAGATCTTGCTTAGTACTGGTGAATCCAAGGAAATACATGTACATAAATAAGACCATAATATGGCTGAAGTAATGTTAAAAACAGTGTTTAACATCGTTCAATCAATTTGTAGTCATCTGTCTGTCTTTCCCCTAGCAATTTTGTGTCAGCTGTTGAAACTCAGGTCTCACCTCATGTAAATTTTGCACTTGGCTGTGTTCTCATTGATAAAACAACATGCTGAGTTGAGGTTTTAGGTACGAGGCTTCAAGATCAAGGTTGCAGTAGGGAATCAAAGGTCACATGCTCGGAAACCATGAGCAGAGCAGAGGTTCCAGGCATTGGGCTTTAACCCTTTGTTTAAACATATTTATTCTACATCGATTGAGAAACAAGTTCTTACAACTGATACTAATCTCTCTCGATTCTGCTTCCTGGGAATTAGGTATACACCAGTTCTCGTGCCGAATGTATGGACCAATGAAAAATCCCAAAGCTTCCGGGTATGGAACTCAGGACCTTTAGGTTATGAGGCCGACGATCTACCTCACCACCATGGACACCACCACTTTAACCCTTTACCACACAATTACAACTCTTAACACCTCTGAAAGAGATGGCCTTTGAAAACATTGTGGGAAAAGGAGAAAATGCTGGTAACCAGCATTTTCACCCTTTTCCCACAATGTTTTCTCCTCTATCAAAGACAAGTTCCATCATTTAAGCTATGTCGTCTGCAAATGCTTTCAATTTGGACAAGTCTATTATTTGCTTATGTTGTAAAGAGTTAAGGTCAAGATCTCAGTGGGGATGGTGTAAAGGTCACAAAGTCATGATAGCTTTCTTAGGATGTACATAGCTTTTCTTTGCAGTTCTCTTGATTTTTACTTCAGATCATCTTCGAGACAGCTAAAGAATTAGGATATAACTGTCACAGTAATGGTACTATGTTAACAATAGAGGGACCTCGTTTCTCATCCAAGGCAGAGAGTAAACTCTGGCATTCTTGGGGAGCTCACTGTGTAAACATGACTACAGTTCCAGAGGTAGAGGAAATAGCTTTTTCATACCCACAGTGAATGAATAATTATGTGTTAATGTACTTCAATCAGCCTACCAGTCACTCAGTCAAATACTGTATAAGTGGTAATTTTTGCAATGTGGAAATGTATCCCATTTTGCGAATTTCGAAAATTTCACAAACTTTTCTGTTTGTGTTTATTACCACAAATATACAAACAAATAACGAGTGTCTTGAAAGTGCAAACATTTCCAAACACAAACATGTCTGTAATCGATTAATTTGCAAATTTTTCAACTCTCATATATATCCACATATATAGTATTTGTTGCTTTTAAAACTCCCTCATTGTATCAAAATTTGGCGCGGCTATGAGGCAGAGCCTGAAGATGCACAAGCTTCAATTTTATTTCTGTACTTTGACTGTTTAAAAAGTGATCTTCACTTTCTCATAGACATTTTTGTGTGCATGGTTAGTGTAATTTTTAGGATAAGCATTCCAAGAGCACATAAATATGGAGAAATTAGGGGTGTCACATTGAAAACATTTGCAAGTGACAATTTGGAATTTGGTAATTTAACAGTACTGTTAAAAAATGAATTTCATGTTTTAAGTCTAACAGTAAAACCTCATAATAGCAATTACACGATTTTTCTTTTCTTTTTATCAGAACAGCAAAGAAGTTCAGGCTGTAAAAATTACCCTTTCCCAAACAATTTCTAGTTTTTACGACCCTGAGATAGAAGCCTTTTGAAAACATTATGGGAAAAGGAGAAAATGCTGGTAACCAGCATTTTCTCCTTTTCCCACAATGTTTTCTTCTCTATTTAAAACAATTTCGATTTTTCAGTTGCATTTATTTTGTCGTCTGCAAATGCTTTCAATCTGTACCTGTCTAAAATGTAGTTGTTTGGTAAAGAGTTAAAGATCAGACTGCACCTTCCACTGACTGAACTTGTCAGGACTACATAAGGAATTAAGTTAAGTCTTAGTGCTGTTA
The DNA here is from genome assembly GCA_943736015.1 of Tridacna crocea. NCBI lineage: Eukaryota > Metazoa > Mollusca > Bivalvia > Cardiida > Cardiidae > Tridacna > Tridacna crocea. The sequence goes on from OX031059.1 coordinate 51,696,169, forward strand.
GTGTTTCAGTTAATTTAATCTCTTTGAAACAATCCTGTGGTTAATGTACCCTGAGGAAAGAGGACTTTTGAAAGTATTTTTGGGGAAAAATAGAAAATGGTAACCAACATTTTCTCCACAGCATTTCCTCCCCTCCCCCTTCCTTTCAGTAGAAATACCTCATTTTTTGAGCAACATTTACCTAGTTATCTACAAATGTTTTCAATAAGGGAAAGACCCAGTTCAGCTGTGTGATAAATGATTAAACCTCTACCACATAATCTGGAGTTTTAATGATCCTTGGGAACAAGACTTTTGAAAACATCGTTGGAAAAGGAGAAATTTGTGATGACAAACATTTTCTACCTTTCCAACAATGTTTTCTATCCATATGTGGACACAGTCCACCATTTGAGCTGTCTTCAATATTTTTTTCCCTGCAAACACTTCCATTAGGGGCAGGACTAAAGTTTTGTTGTTTGGTAAAGTAATCACTGACCACTTGAGTATATTTTCAGGTTGTATTAGCCAAAGAGTCTGGGCTTTGTTATGCCTCTATGGGATTGGTGACAGACTATGATAGTTGGAGAGAAGATGCATCAGCTGTGAGTATCTAAGTGCAAACTATAGAATGCTAGGCACACGTCTGTAATCTTGTAGGAAGTGCAGATCAGAGTTAACAGTTAACATGTAGGCTGATCTTATCTCTTCATAGTTTAGTGAGATGGCCATTGATTTGAAATATCAACTATGGATCAGATTGTGGGTGAAAGGAGAAAAGGTTAGTTCTTTTCCCACAGTGTCTTTAAAAAGGTTATATTCTTCAGGGTATTCAAAGATAGGTGTGTTGGATAAATAGTGAAAACACCTTTTTCGTTTGTCTAAAATTTAATTTTTTGTAACCCTTTACAATAGATTCTAAACTGTTGAAAACTTTGTGAGAAAGGTAGGAACTGCTGGTAACCAGCCATTTCTCCTTTTCTCACAATGTTACTCCCTATCAAAGATAGCATAGTAACACAATTGGTAGCTAAAAGATCGAAATTTATTTCATCAAATGAACCTCATCAGCAATATTTTCACTAGTGGTACCGCCACTCATGGAAATATTACGGATGGTGTTCACGAGCCACTCATGAAAATATTACCAATGATGTTCACTTGATGAAATAAATTTCAATCTTTCACCGAAAAAAAAAAAACGTACCCCTCCTGGCTATTAACGCATCTGGTTTGAATCACTAGCTTGGCCAAGTTCTTTCCTTTGATTGATGATAGTCATTGCTACAAAATTCATTAATCTGTCACAACTCGATATTATTTGATGATGGTTATGTGGGAAAGTAGCCATTGGCCTAGAGGAATATTCTGGTATGTTTTGGTAAGAGAGATTTCAGGAAAGCATAGATAGGTATACTGGTCACCACATTGTAATTAAAATAATCTTGAAACCAGCATTTAAGACCAAACAAACTTGATGTCGGGTATCTAACGGTAAATCCCTTCTGGAGGCTACCAACATCAAAAAGATTTTACATACTTAACCCATTACCACACAATCTCTACTTTTCACACCCCTGAGAAAGACGACTTTTGAAAACACTGTGGGAAAAAGAGAAAATGGTGGCAACAGCATTTTCTCCTTTTCCCCCAGTGTTTTCTACCCTTCCCAGAACAAAGTTCTGTTTCTCAGTAACTTTTTTTTTGTCGTCTGCAAATGCTTTCAATTTGGACCTGCCTAAAATTTTCTCGTGTGGTAAAGAGTTAAGCTTTCAATGTAAAGCTTTTCAAGCAAGTCTTTGTTAAACAACTGGTTTTAGCTATTGTGAAAAAAATGCCCTAAAAGCATTGTTTGAAAAGGGAAAAATGGTAGTAACCAGCATTTTTGTTTTCTCGTTTTTTCCAACAATGTTACCTACCTTTTCAAAGATCTTTATTTGAGCCACATACAATTTGTCATCTGGATATTCTATCTTGTGTCCAACCAGAGTTAAATTTTGTTGTCTGGTAAAGAGTTTAACTTCATATCCCTTAACCACAGGTTTCGATCCCTGTCATTTTATTTCCAAGGATTGATGATGGTCATTGCAACAGGATTCATTCCTCTCTCATTGATGACTGTTGTTTCAATGTTTATGTGGGAAAGCAAACAGTGGCTTGGAAAAAATATTGAGCAGGGTACTGGTAAATGAAACTCTGGGAAAGAGTGGATACGTAAAGTGGTTGCTGCAATATAACTGAAATAGTGTTGAAAATGGCATTAACTCATTACCAGACAAAATTTTAGGATTGCCCAAATCAAAAGCATTCGCAGACGACAAAATAAGTGATTTGTGAAGGGTAGAAAACATTGTGAGAAAAGGAGAAAATGCTGATTACCAGCATTTTCTCCTTTTTCCACAATGTTTTCTAAAGGCGTCTTTCTCAATGGCGTCAAAAGTAGGGTTAAACAGTCAATCATTTATCCATAGGTAAATGTTGAAGCTGTAATGGAAACATTCAAAGAAAATTCTGCAAGAGCTACTGCTGTGATATTGAAGGTGATACCCAAGTTAAAGGATTATGATTGGACCAAAAAACTTAAGGAAAATCAAGTATGTATTTTTCATAAATATTGGTCTCGGTTTATTACCTCCAGACATATTCACTGTAGAAGACTTTAAAAACACCTTCGTCACATGGCCTGCGACATGTGAAAAGGGACATTCTGACGTTTGCATAAAGTGTTGTCTGGGATCACCCTGTGCAGTCTGCTCCAAGATGAAACTTTCTGATGGTTTATGATTTTCTGTTTCACACAAGTCTACTTTTGGACACTGATATGGTGGTGTCCGTGGCTGTGAGGTAGAGGTCCGCCTCGTAACAAAAAGGTCCCGAGTTTGATATTCAGAAACGGGTGTCAACTTCAGGATTTTCCCTGGCCCACACATTTGACGCGAGTACTGGTGTAGTTCCCAGCAAGCAGAATCGATAGAGATTAGTTTAAGTTGTAAGAACTTGTTTCTCAATCGATGTAAAATAAATATCTTTAAACTACTGTTGGACAAGATCTAATGTATTCGTAAAATGCCGTTTTGGATGAACCTGCGCTGACTGCACAGGCTGATCCTATACAACACTTTATGCAAATGCCCTTTTTTGCATGTTGCAGGCCACATTATGGCCTCTGTACATGATTTCAGGGTCCCTAGTCACCAGCTACTTTCAGTGTCAATTCTATGCCTTATTCTATATTTAGGAAGAAATACAGCTTTTGATCAGCCAAAGCATTTGGTTTAGGCAGTCGAAGTTGTGTTACTTTTAAATTTAGAAAATTCTTGAGAATAAAACTAGAATGTTTCTAAGAATGGTTGGTGTCAGAATTAGGACCCAGGCATCCTCGGATACCCCAGGGTCTCCCTGTTTGCTACGCTACATTGACCCCTGGGACAATTGACTAATAAAACTTTGAAAATCGATACGAAACGTCATAGAGTACAGTCCACTCGCCCATCACAAAATGATGATGGAACCAATGAAAAGCCAGCATTCGGCCAGCGGTAAAGCAAGGGAAATTCAATTAATTGTCCCAGGGGTCGATTAGCGTAGCAAATAGGGAGACCCCGGGGTATCTGAGGATGGGACCCAGGTATGATAGTTGTAAAAAAATTCTAGGAAATAGTGTAGTACAAACAATTTCTTCTTCTATCACAAAGTTTTCAAGAGCGATCTACATGACCAGAAATAAACTCTGCAGCATGTAAAAGCACTAATCACAAGTACTTGTAGTTACTGTTGTCTGCAAGTTTCAATGTAGACTGGTTTGTTGTAAGGAGTATACATCACTGACATACTGTTTTCAGGCATATAGCCCTTTCCCAAACTGCAAATTATGGACCAGACCAAATTGAAAGCATTTAGCAGATGACAAATTAACAGTTGCTAAAAAGATGATTTTTCTACATGATAGGGTAGAAAACATTGTGGGAAAAGGAGAAAATGCTGGTTACCAGCATTTTCTCCCTTTCCCACCACGTTTTCAAAAGGCTTCTATTCCCGACCCGTAAAAACCAGGGATTGTTTGGGCAAGGGATAGAGACTATCATAGCAGTCAGTCATCTACTTTCTTGTTTACTATCTGTTACAGGATGTTGTGAAAGGGTCTATATTGCTGCCACACAGTTATTAGAGACTTTCTGTGAAAATGTTGTTGTGCAATGAGTAACCAGGAGGTCAGACATATAATAACAGTGCCATGGCAGTAATTACGCAAGTATATGCTGGACATAGAGGGAGAAACTATGGCACTCATTTACTACTTAATGAAACTTTAGATCTGTTCAGATTGAAAACATTTAAAGATAGTGAAATAAAAATGGCTTAGCTCATTACCAAACGACAATATTTCAGGCTTGTCCAAATTGAAAGCATTTGCAGACGACACAATAAAAGTGACTGAAATTTTGAAATTTGTTTTGTGAAGGGTTGAAAACATTGTGGTAAAAGGAGAAAATGTTGGTTACCAGCATTATATCCTTTTCCCACAATGTTTTCTAAAGACTTCTTTCTTAGGGTTGTCAAAAGTAGGGATTGTGTTGTAATGGGTTAAATGGCAAACTTTATTCTTGATATATTGAATTACATTGTGGAAGAAGGAGAAAACGCTGGTTTCGCACATTTTTTTTCAAAAGCCTTCTTCTTAGTAAAACTCTGGATTATGTGGTAAAGTATTTAGCTGAATATAAGAGAGAATCAGACTCTGGGGAAGAAGCAGTAAGGACACAAACTGTTGGGAAATGGAGAAAATGCTGGTTGCCAGCATTTTCTTTTTCATCCACAAAATTTTCTGCCATTTTTAGAAACAAAACCAACCATCTGAATATCTGTATTCACCAACCCTTTTTTCAGAATATTCTCAGTCTAATTCCATTATCTCCCGCTAGATGGCATTCTATAAATTCCCATCTATCTAATTTGGGCATCCTGGGTACAGAACCGAACCACTTTCCTACGCAATAACAGTTACTTTAATTTCAAACTAAAATATTTACTCAATAAAACACTACCTCCTGCAATTCACTCATCTGTGATCAGCAGTTTAGAGAAATCTGGAGCTAAAACAGTTCTCATTTCTCCTCAAACGTATAACTTTATAGAGCGTAATACTACAGTTTCCCGATATCGGGGCTAGTGATGTGTCATGTAAGACAGGTCGAATCTTCGAAGAATATGACATGGGCAGACAACAAGTCTTAATTCTTCAAATTTTCTAAATTTGAAAGTAACACAGCTTCTGATGGTTATATCCAGTCAGAAGTTGTGTAGCCTTAAAATGTTGAAATCTTGGAGAATAAGACTAAGAATACCATTATGAATGGTTGGTGAATACAGGCCCTGATGATTTGACCTTTGAGAATAGGTTCAATTTGGACAAGTCTAAAATTTTATTTTGGACTTTTTACCAATTTAAACAATGTCTGACATGTCCAAATTGAAACTATCAGTGGACTACACATTATTTAACATAATTCCACTGTTATAAGTGCTATATAGCCATTAGGAATATCTTTACATACATGTTTGTGAAAATTTCATGATGTTACATATGAAAACTCAGGTGAAGTCATTTGATGAAACATTTTGTTATATACCTGGAGTAAATATATGTGTTGCACGCAGATGAAATACCATGCATGACGGGAAAAAAATCAGTATCTACTCTCGGTAGAATACGGTTCCAAACATGGTATGATGACATCATAATGATGTAACTGAAGGGTGGTATACCTATGTGTTTATTTGCAAGTGCATTGGTCAAAATTTTACGCTGTAATATTTATCCACCATTTATAAAAACGAAGTTACTTGGCCATTATTTGTCTTATTTTGCTCACCTTTTATAAATAAAAGTCTATAATTTGCAGTACTTTTTTTCATTTGTCATTGAAAAAGTTTGAATATACAATAAAAGGAATATCATGCTGCGGGGACTTTCCTGATGCGTATATTTATTTCTCACTGCACAAGAAAATTTTAGAAACTCGCTCAACCTTCGGTCTCGTGCGATACCAAATTTTCTCAAGTTGCTGGAAGTGAATACAAGAACCAGGAATATTACTGCAGCATAATATTCCATATGTATACTTCCCTGGTATTTCCAAAAATTATATTCAACACAAGTGTTCCAGATAGTTCTAGTGTGAAATTGATGATTGTAGTAAAGCTGTGTAATTTAATACTGGAAGGCCCTGAAGGGCCTGAATATGCTCTACTGGCAGTCAGCTTGAATTAGCTACTTTTCCCATACTGTTTGTTGGATTCTTTTCAAAGTCCATATCACAAAAATCTGATTACAAATCCATGTTTTATCGCATAAACAAGAATTTGAAATTTTCAACTTGAGATGGCTACTTTTCCCATATTGTTTATTGGATTTTTTTCGAAATCAATAGGCTTGAAGCTACTGATGTGATAAACAAACTTTGTGATTTTCATGAAAATCTGACGAGAAATGCAGATTTTATCTTGTAAACAAGAATTTGAAATTTTCAACTTGAAATGGCTACTTTTCTCATATTGTTTGTTTGGTTTTTCTCAAAATCAATAGGGTTGAAGCTATTGATAAGATAAACAATCTGTACAAGTTTCATGAAAATATGACAACAAATGTAGACTTATAAATAAGAAAAAGACTTTCAGACATGCATACGGACGGCCGGACGACGGAAACCACGCCACCAAAATAAATGTGACTGAGGAATCCAGATTTGATTTGGAAAGGATAGAAAACATTGTAGAAAAAGGAGAAAATGCTGGTTACCAATGATTTCAAAAGGCTTCTACCTCAGGGTCATCAAAAGTCGTCATTGTGTGGTAAAGGGTTAAGCTATATTTAATGTATTGGTAAAAAATGCACTCAATTCAATATTTTGTTGTTTGGTAAAAGGTTAAGCAAAACCTTGATACAACAAGGAGAATAATAGTTGATCCCTTAGGGAGCCTGATGAACCCAAATGGACCCAGAAGTAAGACTCTAATAATTGCATTATCAAGCTTGTTCTTGTTCAACATGGCTTACTAAAGTAGACAGTGTAGACCACAGATCAAAATATACCTTTTGTGCAGTCTGATCTTTATCTATATTGGTCACAACTTTGTGAAAGGCACTTTAATCCTTCAACACAAAATCCTGACTTTTAATGAACCCGAGATAGAAGCCTTTTGAAAACATTGTGGGAAAAGGAGAAAATCCTGGTAACCAGCATCTTCTCCTTTCCCACAATGTTTTCTAGCTTTCAAAACCATATTTCATTTTCTGAGTCACATTTTTTTTATAGTGTGCAAAATTTAATGTGTTCAATTCAGTCTAGTCTAAAAATTTGTCATCTGGTAAAGAATTTAGGGTTTAACCCTTTACCAAACAACACAATTTTAGACTGGTCCAAATTGAAAGCACTTGCAGAAGACAAAATAAATGTAACTCAAAAATTGAAATTTGTTTCCAGGGAGGGTAGAAAACATTGTGAAAAAGGAGAAAATGCTGGTTTCCAACATGTTCTCCTATTCCCACAATGTTTTGAAAAGGCTTCTTTCTTAGGGTCATAAAAGCTACGGATTGTTTTGTACAGGGTTAAATAAAAGTTACCTGCACTGTTTGCTTCTCCTGCAGATCATCTTGCCATCTGTTTGCACATTCAAGCTGTAAAAATACTTAAACAAAGGTAAGATTAACTACAAAAATATGAGTAACACAAGACAACTTCAAAACCTAGACAAACACCCACTTTACAAAATTACACCTTTAGATAGATACATTACTTTGCAATAACTCACTACCCCTCCAAACTACTTCAAATAGACAGAGTGATGCCCAACTTCAGCCAGAAGTTATCTTTCATGATTACTATGTATATTCAATGCTTAACCTTTTCCCAAACAAGCCCTTGTTTTTATGTGTCTGCAGTACAAGTCTTCTGAAAACACTGTGGGAAAAGGAGAAATTGCTTGTAACGAGCAATTTCTCCTTTTCTCACAGTGTTTTCCACCCATTTGGGGAACTTTCTGCCATTTTTATCAAATTAGAAATTGTCATCTGCAAACTCATCGAGTTTAGAAGCGTCTAGAATTTGTCGTTTGGGAAAGGGTTAAAAAAACAGTTGGCACTGTAAGTCAGAAATGGTTTAACTTTTTATCATACAATCCGGAGTTTTATGGCTTTCCTCCCCTAAACTTCTGGTCAATATGGCAATTTTTTGTTGTTGTTAGATTAATGAAAATTTATAGCAATTAAATAATATCTAAACACTTTTAACTGTCCAGAATTTCTTTAAAGAGATAATATGCGATTTATATATACAAGTAAGACTCAGTACCATCTTTAGCAGTGTAGCCCATAGAGAACCATTATCATTGCCCAAAACTGGTTAGACTTGGTACACATATACTGTCAAGTGACCCAATTATTAACATATAGCATACCAACTGCATTACAGATTCCACAAAACTTGTAGGTGCACAGATTGAGTACTGCTGCCCATCAATGCTAATCATAACAGACCTGCAAGTAAAAAATTACATCACATTACTTCACATGTTAACAACTTCACTGAGGAATACCCATGAATGTTTTATCATTTCAAAAGGACCTGGTTAACAGTATAACCAACATGTGCAAACAAAGAGTTCTACAAACTTGAAGGGGAAAAAGTTTGACCTGTACAGGACTCAAAACAGCTAGTCCTCTTTTATAGGGCGAGTGCCCTAAGTACAGAGCTTACCAGAACGCTCTGCATTCACGCCACTGATTTTCACTACAGAGAAGACCTTTATAAGACAGCTACAGAAACTTTCTGAATAGGAGCTAGGCTCTTGCAAAGGATTAAAAGCTGTAGCCTATCTACTAAGCAAAACTTTAATTATAATGATCTACAATTATGAGCTTTTGGTGGTACAACTGCCATCTTCAACTGTGATCCTCTGATACAATGCCTGCAGTCAAATATGTTTTTACTGAGCATAAGCATTAGTTTAATAAGCCTCCAATAAAAGCTGTCATATCAGATTCGACACTTTTTGACTTGAAAATGATCTAATATAACTCTTTGAGTTTTCCAAAGACTATGCTTTCAATAAATTCCATGGATTCTGGTTCAAAATAAACTGATACCCTGACAAAAGGTTCATACCTGAAACCTTTACTTGCAATTTTCTGCAATTGTAAAAGTGCCATTCATGCATACTTAAGACGATGCATAAATCCATTCTAAAACATGCCTAAGAAAAGATCAGTCCATTTGATCATCTGTTGTTCAACAACACAGTTAATACATGTGCAAACTTACAAACACAAAAATTAATAGTAAAAGTTTTCGATTGCCTAACAACACCAGTTCCATCTCTTCTTCCATTTTAGAATTCTAGTAATCCTTGGTTGCAGAGGGTTAAGAAGCGTCAAGTTAAAAAGATCAGATTATGTCAATCGAGGGAGAAACACCACTGCAACAGTCAAAACTCAAGCCTGTCATGAACTTGGCCTCTGAAAAGAAATCCTACTGAATAAACCCTTTTACCTTTGACTAAACGACAAAAGTTTAGGCTAATCCAAATTAAAAACATTTGCAAACGACAAAATAAACACGACTCCAAAATTGAAACTTGACTTTAATGGCTTCAGTTCATTTTGAGTATCCATATATTTTAGAATCTAACTGCCTGCTGTGAAATGTTTTGGGATATCTGTGGTTTTCCCCCCGACTCCCTATTTTCAAGATTCAGATGTTTGCTTTTCTCCGTTTTATCGTATGGGTGGCTAATAATCCTCAAATTAACCCATTACCACAAAATCCCTACTTTTGACACCCCTGGAAAAGAAGTCTTTCGAAACCATTGTGGGAAAAGGAGAAAATGCTGGCAACCAGCATTTTCTCCTTTTCCCATAACGTTTTCTACCCTTCACAAAACTAATTTCAAATTTTAAGTCACATCCATTTTGTCGTCTGCAAATGCTTTCAATTTGGACAAGCCTACAATATTGTCATTTTGTAATAGGTTAAAAGGTATAGAATGTGTTTCACACTGGTTTCAATGTTATTTCAGCTATATTTCATCAGTAACAGCTCATGTTCTCATGCATATCCAAGGATAAAGCATCACTAGGTTTTTGCGAATTTGAAAAGTTCGCTAACTTGCCAGCTCTCATATTTTACCACAAATATGTGAAAAAAAATTATAATAATTGCATGTCCCAAAAATGCCCTTCATCCCAAATTTGCAAATTTTTCAACACACATATACATATGTATCCACATATACAGTAATACTCTCTGCTGTAAAAATCTACCATAATTTGTACAAGAAAATCATGAAAGATATATGTATATAAGATATATGACGTTCAATGCAAAACAAGCACTTACCAAATGTGAATATAAAAGTGTTTTCTATCTTTTTCACCAATCAGGACAGTCACTCTCACTCCTGTAAGACAATTAGTTAACTGAAAATATTGATATAAGAACAGTTCAGACTAGCCAAAAGGTAAGAAATTGTTTAACCCATTACCACACAATCCCTACTTTTGACAACCCTGAGAAAGAAGCCTTTAGAAAACATTGTGGGAAAAGAAGAAAATGCTGGTAAACAGCATTTTCTCCTTTTCCCACAATGTTTTCTACTCTTCACAAAACAAATTTCAAATTTTCAGTAACCTTTATTTTGTCATCTGCAAATGCTTTTGATTAGGACAAACCTAAAATTTTGTCGCTTGGTAAAGAGTTAATGAAGTAAAATGCCAATTTCAAGTGCTCTATGGGGGTAAACAAGAATTGGACTCATTCTAGGTACAAAATGGTAATAAGATCTGAACGACAAGTGGAATGAAAAGATCAAAACCATACTCACAAATGCCAGAAACTAAGAAATAAAAGAAAATCAAAATTCATAACAACCTTATATCTCAAAGACTTTTTCTCCAAAATTCTTGTTCAGAACATTCTTATCCTTTAACAAAATCCTTTAACTATTTTCTGCCACAAAGGCAAAGCTAGTAAGAGAGTGAAAAATGAAAAAATAGTCATGCGACTGATTTTGCAGGAAATGACCCTTGAATCATGGCACAGGTAGACACATTGGTTCTACAGTCAAGTCACATGAAAAGTGACCTGTCACAGTCTGTTACCAGTCCCATTCCTACACTTTACCCCTGAACCATATACAGTTTCATAAAGGGGGGTAGGGGCATTAATCATGGTTGCAGTGAATGAACTTGAGCCTTGAGCCTGGGCCTTCAAGTTACTGTTCCTACACTTCACCATTCAACATACATTTTCCCGAAGGGGACACAATTAACTCTTTACCACACAGTCCACACAGCCCTGACTTTTAGCGACCAGGAAAGAGGAGGCTTTTTGAAAATTGAAGGAAAAGGAGACAATGGTGGTAACCAACATTTTCTCCTTTTCCCACGTTTTCTACCCTATTAAAGACATAAATCACCATTTCAGCTATATCTAATTTGTTGTCTGTAAATAATTTCATTTTGGTCTAGTCAAAAATTTTGCTGTTTGGTAAAAAGTTAACAGGGGTAACATTACAACAAGTGTTATAAGGATGATAACACAGCTGCTGGGGTCCTAGTCAGTGCCCATGGCAAAGCAATCACCCACTCTTCACAAATTGGCCAATGCCATATCAACATCTAACCTCGTCTCTATCAAAGAGGTTTCCATTTTGAACTGCTAATCACATGATCTAAACCTTTACAAAGCAATCCTGGGTTTTCATCATCTTGAAAAAGAAGCCTTCTGAAAACCTTGTGAAAAAAAGCTGGTAACCAGCATTTATGTTGTCTTTACTTTTTGTTTACATGACACACTATACTGCATTTTGATCTGCAAATATGACCTGCCAGTCAAAATTGGCAGAAAGGTCAATTACCTGAATGTTCACAAGATGTGTGAATCATCTCCACATAAATTATATCATTACATTTTCAGTCAATGACAGATCACCAAACATTGATGACGTCACAGCCACATTGGGGTCCATCCGATCTTCCTTACATCATCTGAAAGAGATCAGGAATTATTCAAGTCTTTCCGAAATGACAAAATTTTAGAGTTGTCAAAATTGAAAGCGTTTGCAGATGACAAAATAAATTTGACTCCAATTTCAATGATCCTTTTGGGAAGGGTAGAAAACATTGTTGGAAAAGGAGAAAATGCTGGTTACCAGCATTTTCTCCTTTCCGCACATTGTTTTCAAAAGGCTTCTTTGTCAGGGTCATTTAAAGTCAGATTTGTTTGGTAAAGGGTTAAGATGGAACCACAGCATCGTGGGAAAAATGCTTGAAACCATCAACACTCATATCAAAGAGTATTCTAATAGAAACTGTATGATGGTTATTTTACGCTACAAGACTAAAAATATCAATGGACCTGCCCTGAAGTCGCAATTTTACTGGAGAACATGCAGATATGAATCCCAGGTGATTCAGATCATATATCAATACCAACCTTGTTGTGCAATTGGGCACAGACACATTTATAATAGATCTCAAAAAGGACATTTGGTAGTAAGTGCTTAAAAAGACGAGCAGTGCAATGATGAAAAGAAACCAGCTTATCAATTAAGACTCACAAACTGGGAGCTACACCAATACTCGCGCCGAATGTTTGGGCCAATGAAAAATCCCAAAGTTGACACCCGATCCCAGGTATTGAACTCAGGACCCTTAGGTTATGAGGCCAACACTCTACCTCACGACCACGGAGTAAAAATAAAGAAATGAACAAGAAATAAAAGAGAACTGGTGCAGTAACTCTGTCTAGATGATAGCAGCATTGCTGATGTGGCCTGGTGCTGGCCAAAATAAAGACAGAGAGACAGAGAGAGAGACATGGGGGCATATATTAGATTAAAAATTGCTGCTGCAATATTTTCACAGGAAGAAAAACAGGACTGGGTGTGTGTGTGAGTGTGTGTGTGTGAGAGAGAGAGAGAGAGAGAGAGAGAGAGAGAGAGAGAGAGAGAGCGTTTGATTTGGAGAAGGGTCCAGTACCAAGTTCTGGTTCCCTCTGCCACACTGTTTTTGGAAAAAAGGAGGGGGAACAAAATGATACTTACAGCCCCATGAGTTCGAGGGCAGTCTGGCTCCTTTTGCCGCTATGAGTTTACCAAGCCAATGCAAATTCTCCTGTAAAAAAAAAGACTTTATCTACATATAATTTTTTAGGAGAGCCATTTACAAGCAATTTCGTTGAAATGATATCCCCTGCCGAAGAAGAACTTTTTTGATACAAACGTATGAGAGGTATTGTGTTTTGCATGTACCGTACATGTGGCCTTTTTGTTATTGGTCCATGATGAAATTATACATTAAGCTCCCTTGGCACAGGATTTCATTACATAAAACAAGAGGGCCCCGGCCATTGGCCCTGGAACGCTCACCTTAGACTATAGCTTATGAGTCAAATTCAATTCTTTGAGCAACTTTGGTAAAGCTTCACCCAAGGAACATCCCTGCCAAGTTGCATCAAGATTGCCTCAGTGGGTTAGGAGAAGAAGATGTTTAAAGAAATTGTTGACAGGTGACAGATGCCAGACATAGGGCAATTAAATATCAAAGCTCTACACTTTCCAGTTTCAAAGAAGAATTTTACATTTTCCTTCTGTGTCCTATGTTCGAACTTATGGTCCCCCAGGCTGGGTCAGTTTTAACCAAAGCAGCATCCTTGGAAGAAACTTGGTAGAGGTCCACTCAAAGATGCTACATACCAAGTATCAAAGCTCTACACCTTCCCATTTAAGAGAAACCAAAATTTAAAATTTTCCTTCTTTGCTCCAACCTGTGACCTCCGGGGCATGGCCAGTTTTAACGCCTGGGACATCATATGACCAAACATGGTAGAGGTCCACTAGAAGATTCTGCATACCAAATATGAAAGCTCTACAACTTCAAGTTTCAGAGAAGATTTCTGTTTTCCTTCTTTGTTGCTATGTTCTAACCTGTGACCCCCCGAGGCAGGGCAGTTTTGACCCCAAGGGCACAATATGAACAAACTTGGTAGAGATCCACTAGGAATTGCTACATGCCAAATATCATAGTCCTATGCTTTCTAGTTTTAGAGAAGAAGAATTTTAAAATTTTCTTTCATTGTTCCTATGTTCGAACTTGTGACCCACGGGGCTGGGCCAGTTATGACCCCACGGGCATGATTTAAACGAACTTGGTAGAGGTCTACTAGGAGATGCCACATAACAAATATCAAAGCTCTATGCCATCTAGTTTCGGAGAAGAAGAATTTTAAAGTTTTCCTTCTTTGTTCCTATGCTCAAACTAGTGAACCCCCCCATGGGTTGGGCCAGTTTTGATCCAAGGGATATCATTTGAATAAACTTGGTAGAGGTCCACTAGAAGATACGACAGACCAAATATCAAAGCTCTATGCTTTCTTGTTTCTTAGGAAAAGAATTTTAAAGTTTTCCTTCTTTGTTCCTTTGCTCAAATTTGTGATCCCCAGGACGGGGCCAGTTTTGACCCCAGGGACATAATTTGAACAAACTTGGTAGAAGTCCACTAGGAGATGCCACATACCAAATATCAAAACTCTATGCCTTCAAGTTTCAGAGAAGAAGATTTTTAAAGTTTTCCTTCTTTGTTCCTATGCTCAAACTTGTGACCCCTAGGGTGGGGCCAGTTTTGACCCCAGGGATATAATTTGAACAAACTTGGTAGAGGTCCACTAGGAGATGCTACATACCAAATATCAAAGCTCTAGGCCTTCAAGTTTTAGAGGAGAAGATTTTTAAAGTTTTCCTTCTTTGTTCCTATGCTCAAACGCGTTATACCCGGGGCAGGGCCAGTTTTGACCCTAGGGGCATAATTTGAACAAAATTGGTAGAGATCCATTAGGAGATGCTACATACCATATATCAAAGCTCTACCCCTTCTACTTTCAGAGGAAAAGATTTTCAAAGATTTATGGTTTTTTTTTTTTTTCATTTTGTTGCCATGGCAACCAGAGTTATGGGTGGAATTGAATTCTTTGAACAAGTTTAGTAGAGCTTTACCAAAGGAACATTCCTGCCAAGTTTCATGAAGATTGGCCCAGTGGTTTAGGAGGAGAAGATGTTTAAAGAAATTGTTGACGGACGACGGACAACGGACGTCCATAACAGGATTATACATTAAGTACCCTTTTTGCAGAACTTGGCATTTCATGGAAAAAGGAGGGTTTTATGTATAATTCCTTTATTTGTTTTCTTTTCAGGATTTCATATATGTGGGAAAAAATAATGTATGTACTGACTATCCAATGGACCATGCATGAAGTTTCATCAGTTTTTGTCAAGAACTTTAGAAGATATCCCTCTCACAATATAAGCCGTCACACTGCTGCCATTTCAAGCAGGTAGCTAGAGACTAAAGCTTTGAAATTTGTAGCACCTGCCTGGGTAGCTGAATGGATATTTGGTATTACTTGTGATCTAAAAGGTTTATGAACAGACTAATGCATGGAGAGACGAATGCACAACTGACTCATTGGTCACTGGCTTTGATCAAGCAATAAAAATTTAAAGTTCTATGAAAATATGTGCAAAAGTTGGAGATACACTGATAAAGAATTAAATTTGACATGAAGCCCCCTTTTCCATGATACAGTGATAAATTGCAAAACCCTGACAACATATGCTAGGTCGTATGATCTGTGAAAATCTCATCCAAACTGTTGAGATATGTCCAGTAATTAAAGAGATTCTGGTGAAAAATGAAACTATAACATGAAGCCCCCTTATTCCATGATGCAGCTACAAATTCCAAAACCTTGACAAAATGACGTAGGTCACATGATAATGTGAAAATTCCCTCCAAATCTGCCAAGAAATGTGAGAGGCATTGCGTTAGGTCACATGATAATGTGAAAATTCCATTCAAATCTGGCAAGAAATGTGGGAGGAGTTGCCTTTACAAGAAATAGAATGAAATAAAACATGAAGCCCCCTTTTTTCATGACACAGCTACAAATCGCAAAACCTTAGGAATATGCAATAGGTCAGATGATGAGAAACATTCTGTGAAAATTCTTTTCAATTCTATCAAGAAATCTGGGACGAGTTGCATTCACAAGAAATAAAATGAAATAAAACATGAAGCCCCCTTTTTTCATGATGCAGCTACAAATTGCAAAATTTTGATAATATGCAATAGGTCACATGATAAGAAATATTCTGCCAAAATTCTCTGCAATTCCATCAAGAAATGTGGAAGGAGTTGCCTTCACAAGAAATGGAATGAAATATGACATGAAGCCCCCTTTTTCCATGACACCTTATTACAAAAACAAGGGCAAATAGCTGTGGTGTTGCATGGTCAATGTAGGTGAAACTTTTTTTCCTGCATTTCCTAATGGAGGTTGACAGATGTGACAAGTTCAATGTAAAAACTTTATATAGTTTTGAAGACAAGACTCCAAACATCAAAAGTGTACTTAAAAGTAACTTAAGTGAAACTTAAAATTGCTCTCAGTCGGCCTTTTTGCATCAAATCAAAAAAACAAAATTCGGGAGAATGGGTTGTTGTACACGTGTATAAAGTTTCATGAAATTCCATCCAATGGTATTGGAGAAATTTGCCAGGACGGACACAAAGACAGATGGACGGATAACGCCAAAACTATAACCCTCCGCCTACGACGGGGGATAATAAAAAAAAATATTGTTCCATGCTGAAGGCAATCTTTAACTTCAGAGTAACATGGAAACCAATGCAAAATGAAATAAATCAAAATTGGGGAAAAACGCTTTAAAATATGTTGTAAATTATTTCCTTGACCAGTAAAATCAGTTTATTTTTCCTCAAATATTCATAATTCCTATTGAGCTGCCATGGAAACCAAATTCTCCAATTAATAAAATTGTCTTTTTTTTCCACATTAATGTCAATTTCATGGACAAAAAAGAACATGGGAGCCTATGTGAGCCACTTTAGACCAGACAAAATAGAGTAATCTTGAGACCAGACAAAATAGAGAGTAATCTATGTCTACAATGAGGTTTCTAGGGTAATAATGCACGCCAGGTTGAGTAGAATTTATACCAATCATTAACATTTACCTGTTGACCATTCATGCAAGCACATTGTCCACTATGCTCAAGATTAAATGAATTTTGCATAATGGGTCATTATACATGGATTATAATATTGTAGCCAATAGCATATTAAATTCTGGTCAACAATACATTATGCTAAAACAGGACTCTGATCAGAAAACGTCTGCAGAAGCTTACTTATCAGGCTATAATTCTGTTTGCAAAATCATGAAAGGGTGCTTACATCAGTAAAGGTAGAAATACACCAATTGGTTATTTTTCAACAAAGTCTGTATCACTTTTATGCTCAACAATGAGCTCAGATAACTGCTGCAACCTCAACAGTCTTTCCAGGGTAATGAACACCAACAGCTTCTTTCCTGAAAATCGAGCTCTACCAAGATACCATAACAAAGCTGCCATGTAGGAACAAACACCAACTACTCTTGCTCCAGCACAGCATAAACAATACCATGAAGCAATTTCATCATTGCTGTAATATATCCAAACTGTGTATTCTCTGAAAGCAATGTGTCTGCTCTGAATCTTAATGCACAATAAAGTTGGGTCGTCTTTATAAAACAGTAAGTCACTGTCAATGTCTGTGTGTTATTTGCTTCCGAGGATATGCTTTCCATAACAGATTATTTTCTTCTATGTAGCGCTGAAGTGAATTCAATTCTTGTGATACTTGGAGCATTTTTGTTGCCTCAGCTTTGTCCACAGAATGACTAGTGGGTTGACTCAAGGGGGAGATGATAATTGTTGGTGACAGCACGGACTATTCTCACAATATAACACACATGGTTTGTCGAAAGTGCCTTTGATGAATAAACTTTCCATTTTTTTTTATCCTGGCATTAGCATACACAACTATGCATCTACCTGATGAAGAGAAAAAGTAAATGAGCCATACTCTAGTAAGACAAGATTCAAATAATCTCCTTGATGCATCATACCACGCAGGTCATCATTTAACCCATTACCACACAATCCATACTTTGACGCACCCGAGAAAGAAGCTTTTATAAAACATTGTGTTTTCTACCCTTCACAAAACAAATTTCAAATTTTCTGTCACTTTTTTTTTGTTGTCTGCAAATGCTTTTGATTAGGACAAGCTTAAAATATTGTCGTTTGGTTATGAGTTAAATGTGACCATCATGCAAAAAGGGACAATTTGGGAATTCCGTAGATGAAAACAGGCCAAAGACATTGCAGGTCAATTTAAGCTGATAGTTGAAAAATGATTGTATAACAAGGTGGAATGAACACTTTTCATACAGAAAATATCTTACAAGCGGAAAGTGTCAACCCTGGTCAGCATGCACAATTCACACAGTCTGACCAGGGTTAACACTTTTTGCAGTTCCCAGATGGTCTGTCTCATTTTGTATGACAGGTCACAAATATGGATTCATTTTATCTAAAAAATAACTAGATTATGAGAAGAATAATCCTTGTACATGCAGATAATATTGACTGTATAAGGAACATTCCACAATCAGACTTCAAAAAGTGTTGTAATTCGTTCTTACATAGGCATCAGAGGTGCATTGAGTATAGCCTGTGGTATTTTGAATAACCATGACTCTTTCAGACGTTTGTAAAGACAAACTTTTTATTCGGTGCATCAAGGTGCCCCGCTCACGTCGACTTGACGTTGCTATGGTGACAATACATCATGCGTTTCGTGTATCTTCGTAAATTTGTTTCAACCAACCTATAGAATATGGTTGTAGTTATCATTACCAAAATCCTCATGAAAAAATGTCAAAATATAAAAGAATGGCAGCACTTGTCCCGCAACTTTTCGAACACCCCTCATACATGGCTCAATTGTCAAAATATTTTCCTCTTTTAACTCTTAGACTGCTAGGAAACTAAAATGAAATGTTCAATTCAATAGTAACACCCCTAGAGTTCTCATTTCCAAGCTATGTTTTGGCAAATATTATTGCCGTATCGGACAGTGTAGCTCAAAGATCAGACTGCACTAGCCCCAAGGTTAATAATGATGAGTTATACTTACGGATTAGGCTATCTCTAGTTTAAACAGCTCAAAACAATGATGTAAGAGCAGTCACTTTTTGAACGTTGAGCCAGTTGGAATGTTTTCATAGGACCAGCTGGGTACCTGTCCAATCAGAAAAGTGTATTCAGTGAGAAGGTCATTTGGATGGATAAATTCCAGTGAATAACAGACAGAAAAGTATTGAAGACTATACTTATCTAGGTTCACTCAATTAACCCTATTGCACTTATGTACCAGTGACTGATAAGCCTTTATTTACTTTTCCAATATTTGTTCTACGTATTACCTATCCTTATGCAGTTTTACCACATATCAGATTTTATCATGTCTTACAAGGGACACTTTTTAAGTTTGTAGAGTAAGCCTATAACTTTTTATCGCAATTATGAAGTTGTACGGTTTTTTACACAGAACTTGTGTAATCATTCCTCTCTTGAACGGTGTCACGCTATGCAGTGCACGAGGTCCATGTGCGCGCTGCGCTGGGTATTTTCAACATATGGTTTTATACACTATAGTAAAATATAGCGTTCAATATGGATGGAAAAATCTCCGAACAGAGGGTATATTGTAAGATTCGAGCACAGCTCGGGTTTCCCTCAACAGAAATTCATGCTGATTGGCAAAAAGTTTATGGAAATGGCGCTTTAAAATATGCTACAGTTTGCAAGTGGGTACGTCATTTTAATGATGGTCGGGAGTCAATTGAAAATGACCCTCGGGTGGGTAGGCCGGTTTCTGTTTTGACGGAAAAGAACGTTGCTACGGTGAAAATGTTAATTGAGGAAGACGCACGTTATACCCTGCAAGAGATAGAAGAATTAATGGGCATTCATTCGTCAAGTGTTATGAAGATCTTACGTGAACGACTTGGGCTATGTAAGATCTGCGCACGCTGGGTGCCCCATTTGCTCACTGACAAGCAGAAACAAAGTCGGGTTAGAATTGCATTGCAAGTTATAGAAAAATATGATAAAATTAATGTGACCCCAGTCTTTTGGAAGAGATAGTTACAGGTGATAAAACCTGGATCTATCATTTTCAACCCAATTCCAAGGCTAAAAATAAGGTTTGGGTTTCATCTGAGGGCGACAGACCTGTCATTGCACACCATTGCAAAACATTTAATCGCATGTTGTACGCGATATTCTTTGATTCAAAAGGTCCAGTCCTTCAAATTCTGTCACTGGAAAGTTTTACAGATAAAGTGTTCTTACTCAACTTGTTGATTTCTATCAGAAACGGAGACCGCCCACCGGTGTCTGCGGCATCAAATTACTCCACGATAACGCACCGGCCCATAAATCCGCTATGGTACAGGAATATCTGAAAGAATCTGGGCTCGATGTCTTAGATCATCCCCCATACAGCCCAGACCTGTCCCCCTGTGACTTTTGGTTGTTCCCAAGACTAAAGGAAATACTGGCAGGGCACCGTTTTTAATCCCATTGTGGTATAGGCAGTGTGGTCTACCAGTGTCTGCAACATATACCTAAAGAGGACTACCGGGTGGCATTCCGGAAATGGGTAGATCGTTGAAAAATGTGTGTGGAGACAGACAGGGCATATTTCGAAGGTCTTAGATGAATAGAATTTTGATATTTCAAGCGGTTTTAAAAAGACCGCCCTACTCTACGAACTTAAAAAGTGTCCCTCACATAAGGGTGTGTTGATTTAAATGCAGATATCTTTTTTATTAACCCTTTACCCCATAAGGTATTTCTATGGTATCTCTAATTGACCCTAAATAACAGCAAGGATGAAGCTGTTTCTTGTGTGTATATGACACCTTTTGATAGCATAGAAAACATTGTGGCAAAAGGTGAAATTGCTCGTCAAGAGCAATTTCACCTTTTGTCACAATGTTTTCCAAAGACTCATACAAGCAATGCGTAAAAATGAGTATCTATGGAGTAAAGGGTTAATGTTTGGATTTTAATGATTTTTTTTTTAATTGTAGGTAGAAGAATCACCTGTATGATGGTATAGAGCTTGTGTGAAGACAAGTTCATATCATATTTCCAGTATATGATCAAATAAAGGAAGGACCTGAGAAAGCTTTTAATTTTTGTGTTGTCTTTTCTTTACCAAATTGCTTATATTTCTTTAAAACATATTTTAATGAAGAAGAAGAAGCCCCTCGTCTTAAGCTTTTTTAACGCTTTCCCAAGCCCTGGCAAAGAAGGCTGTTGAAAATATTGTAGGAAAAGGAGAAAATGCTGGTAACAAGCATTTTCTCCTTTTCCCATAATGTTTTCTATCCTGTCAAAGACAAATTTCATCATTTGAGCCATGTTTATATTTCTGTTTACAAAATTAATGTCTTCAATTTTGACAAGTCCAAAATTTTGTTGTTTTGTAAAGAGTTAACCCTTTACTCCATAGATACTCATTTCTATGCATTGCTTGTAGGAGTCTTTGGAAAACATTGTGGTAAAAGGTGAAATTGCTCATGACCAGCAATTTCACCTTTTGCCACAATGTTTTCTACACTATCAAAGGTGTCATATACACATAAGAAACGGCTTCATCCTTGCTGTTATTTAGGGTCAATTGGAGATACCTTAGAAATGCCTTATGTGGTAAAGGGTTAACACTTTACCACACAATCCCAACTTTTAACGACCCTGAGGAGGAAGGTTGATGGAAACATTCCGCAGGAAGGAGAAAGTGCTGGTAACCAGCATTTTCTCCTTTTCCCACAATGTTTTCTACCCTACCAATGGCCAATTTCCTCATTTGAGTAACATTTAAATTTTCATATGCAATTGCTTTTGAACAAGTCCAAAATTTTGTCATTTTATGAAGAGTTAAGAAAAGGAATTTAGCTCCAAGAAAGAAAGAAATTACCTGAATACTCACAACATAGGTGAAACATCTCCACATAAAAACATTGTTACATTTTCAGTCGCAGACAGATCACCAAACATTTATGATGTCATAGCCACATAGAGGCAATCCTATCCTCGTTACATCAGCTGAAAGAGTCCAAGAATTATCTTCGAGGAAATCACATTATCAAAATGGGACGAAAATCATGAAACACTCTTATCATAGAGCATTCCAATAGAAACTGCGGGATCATTATTTTACTCTATGTTACTAAAAATATCAATGGCCCTCCTATGAAGTTGCTTTTTTCGGTAGTGCATGTAGATATGAATCCCAAATGATAAAGATGTATAATGAAAGACTTTAAACAATGCTAGCATCTGTCAGTTGAATCTTACTATGCAATTGAGCACAGAAACAGTTATAAGAGATCTCAAGAAGGACAGCTATACAAACAATGAAATGGGAAATAATATGAAAAAAGGCTTACATATATCAAAATGGAACTTTCAGCCCTCAAGTCTAAACAAGTCTGGCTCCTTTTGCCAATATAAGTTCACACTGTCAATGCAAATGCCCCTGTCAATACAATTTCTAACATAATAAATAAAACTTTTTTCAGGTTAACCCATTACCAAACAATCCCTACTTTTGACGACCCTGAGAAAGAAGCCTTTAGAAAACATAGTGGGAAAAGGAGAAAAATGCTGGTAACCTGTATTTTCTCCTTTTTCCATTATGTTCTCTACCTTTCACGACACAAATTAAAAATTTTGTCATATGCAAATGCTTTCAATGTGGACCAGTCTAAAATTTTACTGTTTGGTAAAAGGTTAATATGGTCTGTGTAATGAAAAGCTTGAAATTAAAGAAGTGGCCACCATAAAACTTTGGTCAATAGACTTCCCACTGACTAACAATGCCATTTTGTACATAGGCTGTACAGGTTCAAAACCCAGCCCAAGCAGGATCTCTTGGATCCTTGAGTCTGTATTGCCCATATCAGGTCTTACATTGCAAAGTGAAAAAAAAAAGCATTCTCCAGTTGCATGCGCTTGAGATGCATTTTCAAGTTTTCCCTTGCATTATGTAGTGAATAAATCAATATCAAATTCTAAAATAGAATAATTTGAATTAGAATTAAACAATCTAAAAAGAAAATCAAATTGAATTTGTTGTCTTTGAAGAAATTTAACTATTTGAAAACTTGAAAACAAAGCGTTCATAGAAAATATTTATTGTGCAAAGGACTTTTTACCAAATTCTTGTCAGTCCAAAAACTTTTAAATTTCCCTAATTCAGATTCTAAATTAATTAATTCTATAATAAATTCACCATTACTTCATCCTATTTCAAAGCCTCTCAGTTACATGAAAGTTTCTGCACCACGATGACCATATACAGAACTTCACACATCTCTAAACAGCCCAAGTTTGAGTTTTTCGACTGATGCTCTCCAAGGTATATCCATTGTCCATGAAAAAGAAAACAAACAACAACAGCAGCAACAAAAATGAAAAAGCATGTCAATTGATTGTGATTTTTGCTAAATCCCAACCAACTTGGGCAGCCTGAATTTTTTTCTTTCAGGAACACCTATTCATAGTCATGACCTGATGTCTTTTAGTGGTACCCCACTGCCAAAATCTGAAGCAAATATATATTATGTACCACCAAGCTCTCTGACAGCTCCATGATAAAGTGCAATGTGTATTCAACTGCTACTATCAAATTTCATGTGCTACTACTTTTGACACTACGACCCATTTAGCAATCTCACAGTGATGCAACACAATAAGTAGGTTTCCTATCAATACAGATTTGCATAGACCTAGATATATGGTGGTAAAAAATTCCAGACTTTCATGATTATGTGACAGAGTTAAAAAAAAGAAACAATGACCTTACTGATGATTCTTCTTCTGTCAATCTTGCCCTTCTTTTTCTCCAGGAGTATGGCTCAAATCATTTTGCAAGAAGGCTTCCTATCTCATCTTTGAGTTAAATTGCTTCTTACACCATATTAGTTATTGACATGATCGTTCTCTAGTGCTGTTATTACAAATTACGCAACATACAATCTAGTATTGTAATTATAAAAATTGACTGCTGCTGGGTTGTTTGAGTCATATATGAGCAGCTATGTCCTGAACAATTTCTATTGACCCAGTATCATTGTTTGATAATGCAAATGATGAAGATTAGTTTAGCAGTAGAACACTGTGGCTGTGAGTTTGACCTCTCGGTTTTCACAAAAACAAACAAATACTAAAAACCCAGGGCAGAAAGCAACAAAATAACATAAAAAAAATATCAAACTCTATTATAAAAATAAATAAGAGGTGAAATTTCAAAATAGTTGGTAATTCTTTATGGATTATATTTAGGCACTTTCCGGCAAATCTACAAAATATTGGATGCTAGGCAACTGGATTACAAATTCTTATTTACTCATGAATTTTTTTTTCCAACATTACATATTATAGTAAATGAAATATTATGACTACATATTTTTGCATAATAATAAGATCTTAACCCATTACCACACAATCCCTACTTTGACAACCCTAAGAAGAAGCCTTTAGCTGGTGACCAGCATTTTCTCCTTTTCCAAGAATCTTTTATACTCTTCACAAAACAAATTTCAAATTTTCAGTCATTTTTATGTTTGTCATCTGCAAATGCTTTTGTGTGGTGTTCGTGGTCATGAGATAGAGTGTCGGCCTCATAACCTAAAGGTCCCGAGTTGGATACCCAGGAGTGGGTGTCAACTTCTGGATTTTTCATTGGCCTACACATTCGGCGCAAGTACTGGTATAGTTCCAAGGAAGCAGAATCGAGAGTGATTAGTACAAGTTGTAAGAACTTGTTTCTCAATTGATGTAAAACAAATATGTTTAAACTAAATGCTTTCAATCTGGACCAGTCTAAAATTTTGTTGTTTGGTAAAGAGGACATTGAGGACTCTCCATCTGGTTTATAAATTTCTTCTTTCATCATTCATAATCAAATGCAAATTTATAACAGTCTGTCACTAAGTCCAACAGCCATCAAAAGGTACATCTTTTCTGTGTATCTCTTTGCCCTATATATGGCGACAGAATGACTGTGTCCTGTACTGTAGAATTGATCTGCAAGATTCTTCACATCTGGAGAAAATGGTATAAACTGTAGAATCATTGTTCAAAACCCTTTTCATCGGCAGACAGTGGCATGTACTGTAGGAGTGTTGTTCAAAACCCTTTACTCCCACAGACAGTGGTATGTACTGTAGAATTGATGTACAAATTCTTTACAGCCGCATACAATGGCTTGTACTGCAGGATAGTTGTTCAAGACCCCTTACACTGGCAGACAGAGGTATGTACTGTAGAATTGATGCGCAAGACCATTTACACCTGCAGACAGTGGCATGTACTGTAGGATAGTTGTTCAAGACCCTTACACTGGCAGACAGAGGCATTGTACTGTAGAATTGATGTTCAAGACCCTTTAAACCAGTAGACAATGGCATTTACTGTAGGATAGTTGTTCAAGACCTTTTACAGCCGCAGACAGTGGTATGCACTGTAGAATTGATGTGCAAGATTCTTTACACTCGCAGACAGTGGCATGATGTACTGTGGGATTGTTGTTCAAGACCCTTTACACCAGCAGTCCCACACTTGGCCGTCTGAATACTGGAACAGATACATGTTGCATATTTGTCATCTGCAAACTAGCTGAGGTTGGCTTTCAGACTTGGAGGATATTCTGTACAGATCCAAATTTTTTGTACAATAATGTCAGGAACAGCACCCGTCATCGCTTTTTGTGTCTAACCCCATTTCTGTATATGATCCGCAGTTGGTCAAGAGAGGGCCTGATGCATCTGCAGAAAGTATTGAACCACGCCGGCCTGTGCAGTCCATCTGAGAGAAAGAGATTTCTCTGTGCAGTCCATCTGTAAGAATAAAAGGGCAGAGCTCCAGGTAAGAGGGAGTGGTGGTATTCTAAATCGCTTATTTATCTTTCAAACCCTATGTTGTGGGTACTCATTAGAATTGTCTCAATGACATGATTCTAATGAATACCCACAACATAGGGTTAAGTGGAGAATGATTAACATTTTCAATTTTGAAATCAAAATCACTCCTTCTATCTGGAGCTCTGAATGGGTATTACATTTAAACTTATGAAAAGTGATATCAATACATATCATGCATATTACTAAGGTTTTATCTCATTGTGTACACCCCTGTGCCCAGTATCCTAAGTTTGGGACATCGTATCATATTAATAAAAATTGTGATGATCAATACAATTTTTTTTTGAAGTACTGATATTTTAAAAAAATACATGAAATCAGATTACAAATTTCTAAGCTGTATTATTTTCATTAACATTAATAAAAGAGAATAAATTAGCACATACCTGTTCATGAGCCATTTTAACCAACAGAAATTTTGTCCACTGAGCATTATGACCAGTCTTGTCTTTGTCAGACATCGGTTTCATCTGTTATGGGAGACCACTCCTACTTGCATAGGTTTGTCCCGAGTTAAATACCTGACCACTGCTTTGGGGAGAAATCTCTTTCTCTCGGTGGTTATGGTATTGGTCTTTTAACCTTGAAAAAACAGGATCTTTGTCCTTCACAGGTTCAAATCCCGTCAGGTGCCTTTTCTACTTGGGCTATGCATTTGTTCATTTGTTTCTTTGTTATGGACTTTGTTCGTAAAACATCTCAAAATGGTGATATCTGATAGAATAGACTACTGGCTCAGCAGCTATATAACCATTACACCTATTTTATATCAATTACAGTAGACAGGTACCCCAATTCCAGAAGGACTTACAATATGGGTAGCCAGACATTGATGGGTTTTATAACTTTTTAGGACATCAATAGTCTTGTTGGAGTCGATAAGAGTTAATGACTTACTGTGTAACACAGCACTGTAACCCATGTAGAATCATTTATAAATAGCATCATCTTGGACCCTACCTTTCATTGTTCTAATATTCGAACAGAACATTTATCCCTCCATAATGAGTATACTTAAAAGTATGGCATAATACAAGGAACTCCCCACCATTATACAGTTCTATGGATATACTTGGCCTGGTTTCATGAGCCAAAAGACAAAAATATAATAAGCTTCATTCCATTAACCAATATTGTTCTTGATATCCAAAATAAAATTGCAATTTCCTTTAATGCAAAATTGTGATTTTCATGGGTTTTTGAAATATAGTAGTGGTATATTATGCCAAAGTATATATTACTCATAGTTTGCTAAAGATACATTGTTACAGCTAGAGAGAAAAACAACTCGTGCTCGATGGTGTTGGTGTATGGAGGTTGAGCGGGCAATTCTGAATATCAGGCAGGCTGACATTGGAATCTGCGACTCGTGCTCGATGATGTTGGTGTATGGAGGTCCAGCGGGCAATTCTGAATATCAGACAGGCTGACATTGGAATCTGCGACTCGTGCTCGATGGTGTTGGTGTATGGAGGTCGAGCGGGCAATTCTGAATATCAGACAGGCTGACATTGGAATCTGCGACTCGTGCTCGATGGTGTTGGTGTATGGAGGTCGAGCGGGCAATTCTGAAAATCAGACAGGCTGACATTGGAATCTGCGACTCGTGCTCGATGGTGTTGGTGTATGGAGGTCGAGCGGGCAATTCAGAATATCTGGCAGGCTGACATTGGAATCTTTGACTCGTGCTCGATGGTCTTGGTGTATGGAGGTTTGATGGGCAATTCTGAATATCAGACAGGTTGACATTAGAATGTGCGACTCGTGCTCGATGGTCTTGGTGTATGGAGGTTGAGCGGGCAACTCCTGATATCTGGCAGGCTGACATTAGAATCTGCAACTCGTGCTCGATGGTGTTGGTGTATGGAGGTTGAGCGGGCAATTCTGAATATCAGGCAGGCTGACATTAGAATCTGCGACTCGTGCTCGATGGTGTTGGTGTATGGAGGTTCAGAGGGCAATTCTGAATATCAGGCAGGCTGACATTAGAATCTGCGACTCATGCTCGATGGTGTTGGTGTATGGAGGTCGAGCGGGCAATTCTGAATATCAGACAGGCCGACATTAGAATCTGCGACTCGTGCTCGATGGTGTTGGTGTATGGAGGTTGAGCGGGCAATTCAGAATATCTGGCAGGCTGACATTGGAATCTTTGACTCGTGCTCGATGGTCTTGGTGTATGGAGGTTTGATGGGCAATTCTGAATATCAGACAGGTTGACATTAGAATGTGCGACTCGTGCTCGATGGTCTTGGTGTATGGAGGTTGAGCGGGCAACTCCTGATATCTGGCAGGCTGACATTAGAATCTGCGACTCGTGCTCGATGGTGTTGGTGTATGGAGGTCCAGAGGGCAATTCTGAATATCAGGCAGGCTGACATTAGAATCTGGGACTCGTGCTCGATGGTGTTGGTGTATGGAGGTCGAGCTGGCAATTCTGAATATCAGACAGGTTGACATTAGAATCTTCGACTCGTGCTCGATGGTGTTTGTGTATGGAGGTCGAGCGGGCAATTCTGAATATCAGACAGGCCGACATTAGAATCTGCGACTCGTGCTCGATGGTCTTGGTGTATGGAGGTTTGATGGGCAATTCTGAATATCAGACAGGTTGACATTAGAATCTGCGACTCGTGCTCGATGGTCTTGGTGTATGGAGGTCGAGTGGGCAATTCCCGATATCTGGCAGGCTGACATTAGAATCTGCGACTCGTGCTCGATGGTGTTGGTGTATAGAGGTTGAACGGGCAATTCTGAATATCAGACAGGCTGACATTAGAATCTGGGACTCGTGCTCGATGGTGTTGGTGTATGGAGGTTGAGCGGGCAATTCAGAATATCTGGCAGGCTGACATTGGAATCTTTGACTTGTGCTTGATGGTCTTTGTGTATGGAGGTTTGATTGGCAATTCTGAATATCAGACAGGTTGACATTAGAATCTGCGACTCGTGCTCGATGGTCTTGGTGTATGGAGGTTGAGCGGGCAATTCCCGATATCTGGCAGGCTGACATTAGAATCTGCAACTCGTGCTTGATGGTGTTGTTGTATAGAGGTTGAGCTGGCAATTCCGAATATCTGGCAGGCTGACATTAGAATCTGCGACTCGTGCTCGATGGTGTTGGTGTATGGATGTTTGATGGGCAATTCTGAATATCAGACAGGTTGACATAAGAATCTGCGACTCGTGCTTGATGGTGTTGGTGTATGGAGGTTGAGCAGGCAATCTCGTATATCTGAGAGGCTGACATTAGAATCTGTGACTCGAGCTTGATGCTGTTGGTGTGAAGAGGTTGAGCTGGCAATTCCAAATATCTGAGAGGCTGACATTAGAATCTGCATCTCGAGCTTGATGGTGTTGGTATGAGGAGGTTGGGCGGGCAATTCCGATAAATGTATGAGAGGCCGACATTAGAATCTGCGACTCGTGCTCCATGGTGTTGGTGTGAGGAGGTTGAGCAGGGAATTCTGAATATCAGACAGGTTGACATAAGAATCTGCGACTAGAGCTCGATGGTGTTGGTATGAGGAGGTTGAGCGGGCTATTCCAATAAATATATGAGAGGCTGACATTAGAATCTGCGACTCGTGCTTGATGGTGTTGGTGTATGGAGGTTGAGCTGGCAATTCTGAATATCAGACAGGCTGACATTAGAATCTGCGACTCGTGCTCGATGGTGTTGGTGTATGGAGGTTGAGCAGTCAATTCCCAAAATCTGGCAGGCTGACATTAGAATCTGCGACTCGTGCTTGATGGTCTTGGTGTATGGAGGTTGAGCAGGCAATTCTGAATATCTGGCAGGATGACATTAGAATCTGCGACTCGTGCTTGATGGTGGTGTTGTATGGAGGTTTAGTGGGCAATTCCGAAAATCTGACAGGCTGGCATCAGAATCTGTGACTCATGCTTGATGGTGTTGGTGTATGGAGGTTGAGCAGGCAATTCTGAATATCTGAGATTCTGGCATCAGAATCTGCGACTCATGCTCGAAGGTGTTTTTGTGAGGAGGTTGAGCAGGCAATTCTGAACATGTGAGAGGCTGGCATCAGAATCAGCGACTTGTGCCTGATGGTCTTGGTTTATTGAGATTGAGCGGGCAATTCTGAACATCTGAAAGGCTAGCATCAGAATCTGCAACTCATGTTCGATGGTTTTGGTGTATGGGGGTTGAGCTGGCAATTCCGAATATCTGACAGGCTGACATTAGAATCTGTGACTCATGTTCGATGGTGTTGGTGTATGGAGGTTGAGCGGGCAATTCCGAATATCTGACAGGCTGGCATCAGAATCTGCGACTCATGCTCGATGGTCTTGGTGTATGGAGGTTGAGCTGGGAATTCTGAATATCTGACAGGCTGACATTAGAACCTGCGACTCATGCTCAATGGTGATGAGGTTAGGGGGTTGAGCTAGCAATTCTGAATATCTGAGAGGCTGACATTAGAATCTGCGACTCGTGCTCGATAGTCTTGGTGTATGGAAGTTTAGCTGGAAATTTTGAATATCTGACTGGCTTGCATTAGAATCTGCGACTCATGCTCAATGGTGTTGGTGCAAGGAGTTGAGCGGCCAATTCTGAATATCTGACTGGCTTGCATTAGAATCTGCGACTCATGCTCGATGGTGTTGCTGCAAGGAGGTTGAGCCAGCAATTCTGAATATCTGACAGGCTGACATTAGAATCTGCGTCTCATTCTTGATGGTATTGGTGTGAGGAGGTTGAGCTGGGAATTCTGAATATCTGACAGGCTGACATTAGAATCTGCAACTCATGCTCGATGGTATTGGTATAAGAGGGTTGAGTTGGTAATTCTGGATATCTGACAGGCTGGCATTAGAACTCATGCTCCATGGTATTGGTGTAAGGAGGTTGGGATAGCAATTTTAAAAGTCGGACCGTATGACATTCGAACCTGCAATTTATGTTTAAAGGTGTCAACGTAATGGGTTTAGCTGGCAATTATGAACATCTGACAGTCTGATATTCAAACTTGCAGCTCTTGCTCAAATTGTTTGAGGTCAGGGAGCTGAGCTGGCAATTCAAAAGGTCTGATGGGCTGACATTTTAATTACCTCTCATGCTAGATGATAATGAGGTCTGGGAGTGAGGCAGGCAATTTCAAACATCTTGACAGTCTGAAAATCAAACCTGCAATTTATGCTTGATAGTATTGAAGTCAGGGAGTTGGGCTGGCAATTCCAAAAGTGGTATCCACAAATCATGCTTGAATGTATTGAGGTCATGGGTTGGACTTGCAATTCTGAATGCTTGAAAGGCCTATATTGGCCTGGCAATTTCCAACATGACTGGCTGACATTCCAATCTGAAACATGTGCTTGATTGTACTGAGGTCAGTGGGTAAAGCTGGCAATAATAAGCTTTGGACAAGCTGAAATGTGCATGAATCTGCAACTCATGCTCAATTGAATTGAGGTCAGATGGTCAAACAGGCTATTCTGAACGACTGGTGTGCTGACATTCCAACCTGCAACACATACTTGATTCTAGTGCGGTCAGTGGATAGAACTGGCAGTAAAACCTTGGACTGGCTGCCCTTCGAAACAGCAAATCATGCTCAGTTGAATTGAGGTCAGAGGGTCAAGCATTCTGAATGACTGGTGGGCTGACATTCAAACCTGTATCAGTTCATGGAATCAAGCTGGCATTCTGAACATCTGACGGGCTGACATCCAAACTCCTATTCAGGTTCAATATTTAAAGGAAGGGGTTGTGCTGAAAACGATGAATGCCAGTCTGGCTGATATTCAAATCTGCAACTCAAGCTGGATGGCAATTAAAAATGTTTGACAAGTTGAAAATGGAATTTGCAACTCATGCTTTATAGAATTGAGGTCAGGGTTGAGATATATCCATAACACCAAAAGTGTACTATAGCTACGGTTTTGCCATGTTTTTTAATATATTTCATAATGGTATTGAGGTGGGGACCTCATGGTGGCAATTCAAAATGTCTGACTAGTTATCTTTCAAACCTGAGGTCAGGGGATGGATGGGTAATTCCGAACATGTGGCTGGACGATACACAAACCTACAACTCCTTCTCCAAGTAACTGAGTTTAGGGGTTGCGCTTGCAGTTCCAAACATCAGGTGGACTGACATTCGAACCTACAACTCTTTTTCGTACTGAGGTCTGGGGGTGAAATGGTAATTCCAAACATGCAATGCCCTGTGTTTGTGTATCCTCATTAATAATATCTGCAAAAAAGAAACAGGTATCATACCCTGCTGAAATAACCTCTCATCTTCTGCACCTGCATACAATATCAATTTTCACCCAGAATGTTATTTCAATGGTGCTTGGCAGACACTGGACTCTGGTCAAGGACATCAAGATGTGTATACATCTATCCATATTCATTCCACCTGAGACCATGATGTAACTATCCCCACAGATGTCATAGTCTGCATTTCAGCGTCATGGGATCTCTCTCAAGGAATTTTCCATACCTCAGCATCTTGGTCAGTGCAGTGTCTCTCAATTTGTAGCTGGTAGCTGCCAAAAAAAAAAATGGAATCCTGCACACTGTCTCTTTAGTGAGTGAGGGATGGAGTGAGTTAGGAAGTGAGTGAGTGAGTGAAGGAAAAGAGAGTGAAAGAGTGTGAGTGGGTAAGTAAGTGGGAGGGTGAGTGGATGGGTGGAAGAGTGGTTAAGTGAACTGAGTAGTTGGGTTGGTGAGTTAGTGAGTGAGTTGATGGTTGGGTGGGTATGTGTAAGAATGAGTAGATTGATGGGTGTGTAGGTGAATGTGTGGGTAGATAAGTGAGTGAGTAAAAATGAGGGTAAGTGAGTGGGTAGGTAAGTGAGTGAGTGGGGTAGGTGAATGAGTGGCTAGATGAGTGAGACATGAGTGAGTAAGGATGATGGGTAGTTACATGAGTTAGTGTGTAAGGAAGTGGGTAGTGGATAGGTAAGTTTGTGGGAGAATAAATTATAAAATGGGTGAACACGTGAGTTGGTAACTGAGTGAGGAGGTGGGTAGAAAGGGTGAATAAATTATTGAATAACGGACTAAGTGGGTAAGTTTAAATAGTGATTGATGGAATGAAAAAAGATAGGATGGTTGGTGTTTGGATTGATTGGTAATTTAGGGAGGGAGTATATATAAATGCGCGAATAAAAGATACATGAGGGAGTGAGTAGGCAAATAAGAAATGTTATTTACTGGGGAGGTGAGTGGGTAAAAGGGTGGTTGGGAGAGCAAACAAATGGGTAAATGTAAAGGGTGTTTGGATTAATGGGTAATTTAGGGAGGAAGTATATGAATGCGGGAATAAAAGATATGTGAGGGAGGGAGTTGGTAAATAAGAAATGTTATTTAATGGGGAGGTGAGAGGGTAAAAGGATGGTTGGGAGAGCAAACAAATGTAAAGGGTGTAAGTGAGCTTGGTACTGGTTAACATAAGGAAATGATCAGGGAGAATGAGTATGTAAATAATTCTGAGCAAGTGGCTCAGTAAATTATTGAGTTGAGTTAGTATTTTGGAGATAAAGGGGGTCTGTGAAGGAGTAAATGGATACAAGGATGAGAGAGAGAGAGAGAGAGAGAGAAAAGAGACGCAGAGATACATAAAAAGAGACATACAAATAGACAAAGAAACAGAGAAGGATAGAAAAAAAAGGAAGTAAATTAGTAAGTTGTTGAGTGATTGACAGGTTGACGTGAAAAAGGAAAAAGTGAATAAATAAATCAGTGAACAGTTGAATAAGATAGAGGATGGGTGGGTCTGCCAGTAATTAATTAACTTGTCAAGTGAGTGAAAGAGATTTCACCCATTACCACACAATCCCTTCTTTTGAAATTTGCTGGTCACCAGCATTTCCTCCTTTTCCCACAATGTTTTCTACTCTTCACAAATCAAATTTCAAATTTCTTGTCACTTTTATGTTGTTGTCTGCAAATGCTTTTGATTTGGACAAGACAAAAATATAGTCGTTTGGTAATGAGTTAACGAATGATGAATGATTGAAAGAGTGATTGAATGGGTTGGTGAGTGGGTGCATGGGTAATTGAGTGTGTGCATAGGTAATTAAGATTGAGTTGGTGAGTAAATGAAGTTATCATTGAATGAGTTCATTGGTAAATATAGGTTTAGAATTTAGCGAATGGTTCTGCAAGTGGATTGTGAAACGAGTAAGCACGTGAGTGGGTAGAGTCAGTGAGTGGGAAGATGGGTGGTTGAACTGGTAAATGAGGGAGAGAGTGTGACAGTTGGAGGAAGGGAGGTAGAGATATTTAGTGAATGGTAAAAGTAAAGTGAGAAAAGGAATAAGTTATTAAGTAAATGTTTAAATAAGTGAGTGATGTGTGAATGAATGAGAGAATAAGTTTATGAGTGAAACAGTTTGTTAAATGAATTGGTACATGCGTGAATAAGTTAGATGGTGGGTCATAGACAAGTAAGTAAGAAAGCATGTAAATGGGTTAGCGGATGAATAGGAAAATGAGTAAGTGATGGAGAGTGAAACAAAGAGAGATAGAAAGAGACGCTGAGACAAAGAGAAAGACAGACAGAAAGAAAAATAGAGACAGAGAGATGAAGAGATTGAGTAGTAGAAATTCAGGAAGAGAGGGGAGAAGAGTGTGTAATTGACCCTTAGGCTGCTAAGTGCGACTTACTGACTTTTGCGGACAGTGTAGATCAAGATCAGACTGCACAGAATGTGCAGTCTGATCTTGGATCTACATTGTCCAATAAGGAAACATTATTCCCCAAAGCATAACTTTGAAGTAGCAATATTTGGGTTTTTACTTTCGAATTTAAAATTTTCTAGATAGATAGAGGTAGAGAAAGAGAGAAGCGAGAGAGACAGACAGCCAGAAGAGGGAGTCAATAAGTGAAAGACAGATGGAGAAACATAATAAGAGAAAGACAGATGGAGAGACAGACAGACTGAGAGACAGACAGAGAGACTGACAGACATGCAAACAAAAATACAGCCCTGGGGGACAAGTAAAGAAGTGAATGGAAGGGTAAAAGTGAGAGAGAGTGACAGACAGGGACAGACAGACAAACAGAGACACATACAGACAGACATGCAAACAGAAATACAGACATAGGGGGATACGTGAACAAGTGAGTGAACCGGTAAAAGTGAGAGAGGTCGTGATACAAAGGGAGAGACAGTGAGATGGACAGAGAGAGAGAGTGGATGAAGGAAAAAGATAGGAAAGGACTTATGGGTGGTTAATACGAGAATGTGTTACTGGAGTCAATTTGATAAGTAATTTATAAAAGACATATACCAACAGAGAGAGAGGTACAGACAGACACACAGACAGAGAAACAAGACAGACAGAGAGACAGAGATACAGACAGACGGGAACAGGCATAACAAGGGAAGAGATAGAGACAGACAACAGACAGGCACACACACACACAGACAGAGAGACAAAGAAAGAGAGTGAGACAGAGATATAGACAGACAGACAAACAAACAGACATGGACTGGCATAACGAGGGAAGAGACAGAGAGACAGATAAGTGAGTAAGTGAGTGAGTGGAGAGTATGTAGGGAGTGAGTGTGTGAGTGAGTGAGGCAGAGGCAAAGCAGATGCATAAAGATAGAAGAGGACTTGTTGGAGGGGTTGTTGTAGAGGGAATGTTTTATTTGGATTAAGTTGGTGAAAAAGACACTCAAGAAAAGACATATATCAGTAGAGAAAGATATAGAGAAAAAGAGAAAAGAGAAAGAGAAAAAGAGAGGGGGAGACAGAGAAAGAGACATGGGGAGAAAGAGGAGCAGATAAACAGATAGACAAACAGAAAACAGGCAACAGATAGACATTCAGACAGACAGACATACACACAGACAGAGGGACAAAGAAAGAAAGAAAGAGACAGAGATACAGAAATACACAGAGTGATAGACAGGAAGAAGCATAACAAGGGGAGACAGAGACAAACAGACAGAGAGAGAGACAACAAGTGAGTGAGTGAGTGGAGAGTAAGTAGGGAATGAGTGATTGAGTGTGTGGAGTGAGTGGAGTAAGTAGGGAATGAGTGAATGAGTGATTGAGTGAATGAGTGAGTGAGTGAGTGAGTGAGGCAAAGGCAAAGCAGATGAAGAAAGATAGGAGAGAACTTGTGGGAGGAATTGTTGTAGAGGGAATGTGTGACTGGGGTCAAATTGGTGAGAAAGAGACTCAAGAAAAGACACACTTTGGTAGAGAAAGATACAGATAGAAAGATTGAGAGAAAGAGAGAGGGAGAAGACAGAGAGACATGAGGAGAAAGAGTAACAGACAGACATCCACACACAGGAAGACTTAAGACAGACAGACAGACATACACCCAGACATAGAGACAAAGAAAGGAAGACAGACACACAGACATACAGACAGACAAACAGACAAACAGGAACAGGCATAACAAGGGAAGAGACAGAGACAAACAGTCACAGAGAGAGGTAACAAGTGAGTGAGTGAGTGGAGAGTAAGTATGGAGTGAAATACAGACAGAAATACATACAGACAGAGTGGCAAACAGAAATACAGATAGACAGGCAAATAGAAATACAGACAGGCAGACAAACAGAAATACAGACATAGGCTGATAACCAAGAAGTGACTGGATGTACATGGGACATACAAGGAGAGACAGACAAACAAACAGACAGGCAAGTAAAAAGGAGAAACAAGGAGACAGACAGCAGAAGCCAGTGACATATAGATAACCACCAGATAGATAGATAGAGGTAGAGAAAGAGAAAGAGAGAAATGAGAGAGACAGACAGCCAGAAGAGGGAGTCAATAAGTGAAAGACAGATGGAGAAACATAATAAGAGAAAGATAGATGGAGAGACAGACAGACAGACAGAGAGACAGACAGACATGCAAACAAAAATACAGCCCTGGGGGACAAGTAAAGAAGTGAATGGAAGGGTAAAAGTGAGAGAGAGTGACAGACAGGGACAGACAGACAAACAGAGACACATACAGACAGACAGACATGCAAACAGAAATACAGACATAGGGGGATAAATCGACTGCTTATTGGAAAACTATTGTAACTGACATTTTTTCTGAAATGGGTTTTTTTTTCATATTTTACCTTTTCTCAATACTATACACGATGTCCCAAATTATTAGGCAAAGTTTCCTACTACAAATACAAGAAAATGATCAGTAGTCCAAGTATTGTATCTCCAATCACTGTTTTGGGTTAATGATAAACTATTGTAACTTTAGATATAATAGTTTATCAATAACTTTCTTCCAATAAACGCCTATAACATGAAATGGTAAACTATTGTAACTTTAGATACAATAGTTTCTCTATAAATTTCTACAAATAAATGGTTGTAATGTTCAATGGAAAACTGTTGTATCTCAATAAAGAATTTAATTTAGAACATTTAAATAACTTCATGATCTTCGAAATTACTATTCATCACAAAAATCAAAATGCTTTACAATTTTATACATCACAATTGTCTTTTAGATATGTGCATTAGACATTTTTTACAAGATTTTGAAAATCAATCAGTGGTAATTAAGTTAATGTTATGATGTCACTTAATGATATCATCAGTATTTTTAATGATGTCATATATTTGAAAGAAACACAGAACCATGTAACTGTTAGATGCTAAGAAGTCAAAAGTTAACGATTTAACCCTTTCCCAAACAGTCCCTGGTTTTTATGGGTCTTGAATAGTAGCCTTTTGAAAACATTGTGGGAAAAGGAGAAAATGCTTATAACCAGCATTTTCTCCTTTTCCTACAATGTTTTCTACCCTGTCATAGACAGAAATCATCTTTTCAGGGAGAGTTGAATTGTCATCTGCAAATGCTTTCAATTTGGTGTAGTCCAAAAGTTTGTCATCAGGGAAAGGTTTAAACAGCCAATAGGTAGGAGCGTAGTGACCGACTGTGGCTGTTTAAATTGTTTAATTTTGAACTTCTTAGTGTTTAACTGACTTTGTCTTTTTCCTCCCACATTACATCATTGCTGAAATAACGTGCCATATACGGAATTCACTATTCACAAAGAAAGGACACAGAAACCAAATTAAGTAAGTGATTTTAGGATAAAACTTTTGAATACAGACTCTAGGTCTGTTATACTTTGCATAAATGAATTTGCTATTTTCTTTTTTTCCTTTTTTTATTTTTTCTTTTAAAATAGTATAATACATTGACATCTATACAGTAATTCAGTGTTTTAACTCTTTACTACACAAGAAAAATTTAGACTGGTCCAATTTGAAAGCATTTGCAGGTGACAAAATAAAGGTGATTGAAAAATTGAAATTTGTTCTGGGAAGGGTAAAAAAACACTGTGGGCAAAGGAGAAAATGCTGGTTACCAGCATTTTCTCCTTTTCCCACAGTGTTTTCAAAAGGCTTCTTTCTCAGGGGTGTCAAAAGTAGGGATTGTATGGTAATGGTTTAAGTAGACTGTTGGAAATGACATTTTTTATATAGATCTATATCTTATTCAAAACAATGTGCTTGCTGTTGGTATAGTGTCTTTTTCTTTTTTCTTTTCATTTTCAAAATGAATTTAGCAAGTTCATTCTATGTATTTTACTACAGCCTGGTTCAGACATTAAGTGTTTATGTCCCAAGGCATCCGTAGGATTTTAGACAGAGGGCTATGTTACAAATCAAAATAATTTGTTGAATTTTTTTTGTAAATTTATAAAGACAATTACTGGTCAAAATCAAACCCCAATTTTGGCGTAGAGGAAATCAAAACTGTCCAGCCCAGTTTTGTTATTTTTTGTATGTATATTAACCAGTGAACTAAGGCATTGACCCTACAGCATACCGTTATCCCAGGTGGAGCCCCACTGACTTAATCTCCATGCCCTGTTACGCACATATTATTTATTTCTTCTTTTTTCCTGGATTTAACATTGTTTTCAACAGTATTTCAGTCATATCATGGCACTCAGTTTGACAGTTAACCTACTCACTGTTCCTGGGCATACTTCCTGTGGCATGAGTGGGTAACCAGTACTAAGAAAATTTTGCAAGTTTAAATCCCCAGTTCAACTCCCGTTTTGCTGAATTGTCCTTGTTCTTACAGACATAATTATGCTTGTCCTCTTGGTAATCAAGGCAGTGCTATGGAAGCCATGAAAGTGTAGCGTTGGCTTAAGCATTGTCATTTGTCATTCACAATATGGGATTTGGTCAGCAAGAGCATGCTGCAAATTAAACTTATTTCCCTTTACATAAAAGTTTGTAATGGAATGGTTTTGTAATTAGCTAATATTTGTTTTTAGACTCAGTCATGGCTGTCCAAGCAAAGGTCAGTCAAAGGCATCCAATATTTTCTGGAAGTGGAAGGGAGTGTGTTGCCAATGCTTTGGCGACAGTGCACCAACTTTTGTGACCTATGCTCTTAAAACAGTATTAAAATTCAGAAATTCAAACAGAGTGTTTGTCTTGGTAACTCAGATGACATTGCAAACAGGTCAAAAACTAGGTCACCAGGTCAGATATTGCAAAAACATTTTGTACACTCAAGAGGCCACATTTTCAGCCCAATACTCATGCAAGTTTGTTAGAATGTTTTTCATAATATATAGAATTAGATTTGAAGTGGGTCATGTTCTATCAGAAGGCTCAGGTGAGCAACTTAATGGCCATCATAGCCCTCTTGTCTCCCTTTCTCAAGATATTTTAGAGGTCTTCTTTGTCAGACAACCACTTGGAAACTATGGGTTGTTTGACAAATGGTTAACTCTTTCCCAGCTATCAGAACTGCACACTGGTCTAACTGAAGACTGTCAAAATTTAATGCACTAGGAGAGAACAGAACAAATTCGCTGAAGTAACGATTTTGCCTTTTAAATCGAAACCTTTCAGAAAGGTAAGATGCTAGTTAACTGCAATTCCTCTTCACCTATCACCCCAACCTCCAAAACAAGAGGGCCATGACGGCTCTGTATTGCTCCACTGGCTAATTCGTAAAAACACTACAAGCCAAACATTACATTATTTGGCCAACTGGTTTTAAATTTGAGGGCATACCATTTTTTTCCATAAAAACCTACAAAAAAGTTGTGACCCCTGGGCAAATCCAATTTTGACCACAAAGCTATAATTACTTGAATCGTGGTGGAAGTCTACAAGATAAAGCCCCATACCAAATAATACAGGTTTAGAATGTGTGGTTATAAACAAGAAGATTTTCAAGGTTTTCTCAATAAAAAGCCCTGTAAAACATAAAACCCATGAGACAGGGCTAAATTTAGTGGTCCTAGTCTTTATTATGGTTAGTAACAAGATGACTTAGAAAGTTTTCACCACAAAAGGCCATGTAAAACTTGTGACCCCTGGTGTGGAAAAAAAACTTGACCCTAAGGCTATTATTTGGGCCCTCCTGGTAAAGGCCCACTAGATAAAGCTACATGCAAAATTTGGTAGCCCTAGGCCTTATGGCTAGGTACAAGTAGATTTTTAAAAAATTCCCAATATGAGCCCATGTAAAACTTGTGACCCCCAGGACAGGACCAAATTTGACCCCAGGCCTACAATTTGGGCACCTTTGGTAGACAACCATTTGATAAAGCTAGACGCAAAATTGAGTAGCCCTAGGCCTTATGGCTTGGTACGAACAGATTTTTATAGTTTTCACTATATAAGCCCATATAAAACTTGTGACCCCCGGGGCCGGGCCAAATTTGACCTCTGGGCTATTATTTGGGCACTCTGGGTAAAGGTCTATCAGATAAAGCTACATACCAAATTTGGTAGCCCTAGACCCTATGGCTAGGTACCAGAAGGATCTTAAAGTTTTCCCTATATAAGCCCATATAAAACTTGTGACCCCCGGGACGGGGCCAATTTTGACCCCAGGGCTATTATTTGAAAAAACTTGGTAGAGGTCCACTAGGTTAAGCTACATGCCAAATTTGGTAGACCTAGGCCTTATGGTTTCAGAGAAGAAGATTTTTAAAAAATTTCAATATTTTTCAGTTTTGTTGCCATGGCAACCAGAGTTTTTGAAGGAATACAATTCTTTCATGGAATTCTGAAGAGGACCATGGCAGGATCATTTCTGTGAAGTTTCATCAAAATTGGATGGGTAGTTTCAGAGAAGAAGATGTTTGAAATAAAAGTTAACGCATGCACGGACGGACGGACGCACATACGCACGGACGGACGCATGACGGACACTGGGCCATGACATAAGCCCGCTGGCCTTCGGCCAGTGGAGCTAAAAATGTAAAATGCACTCTATACTCACTTTAACTAGTAAACATTTGAATTGTTTACTAAAGTCTTTTATGGATTCCGCTGTCTTTGTAATGATATTTCGATATAGATTTCAAGCCTTTCTAAAAGTACATCAATGGATCTGTCAAATGTTGTATAAAGTCAGACAGATCACTATAAGTATATTTTCCAATGTCTCCTTTTCAAGCTGTAATTAGCGATGTTAACTAGATGTTTTCTCAGAAGATTTTGAAGTCAGTGTTCAGTTTAATTAACCATTTCTATTAATGTCTACAACATGGTATGTCTTTGCAGCAAAAGGTTTTTGTCTATTCCAAGTCTGAACAAATACTAGTACCAGTATGATCAATTATAGACTAAGTTTAGACTGACAGGCTATTATGAAAAACAAGCTTTACTTTTTAAAACTCAGTCTGCCTATATGGATTAAATGAAAAAACTACTTTGTCACATTACCATTGTCATTATTGTAGGTAATTCACAAAGTGGTTCTGTCCATGGATTGATGATTACAAAGAAGAAAGTAGTAACTGCACTAGAAAAGGAACCGGAGCATATTACTGCCCGACACTGCCGACTGACACAAAAACTATGGAAATTAATTGAAAAAGAACTTCATATTTGACATGTTCATTAATTGT
Source organism: Tridacna crocea (assembly GCA_943736015.1). Lineage (NCBI taxonomy): Eukaryota > Metazoa > Mollusca > Bivalvia > Cardiida > Cardiidae > Tridacna > Tridacna crocea. The sequence continues at coordinate 51,737,966 of OX031059.1, forward strand.
GTATCAAAATAGAGTGAAAGTTCAATTCATATCTGAGGTTATTTTATCACTACTTTCTCCAAATGTGTGATATGTCATCTCCGTTACATCTTTGAGAAAAGGAACCAGAGCATGGTACTGCCCGACACTGCCAACTGACACAAAAACTATGGAAATTAATTGAAAAAGAACTTCATATTTGATATGTAAATTGATTGTTTATCAAAATAGAGTAAAAGTTCAATTCATATCTGATTTTATCTCTACTTTCTCCAAATGTATGATATGTCATCTACGTTACATCCTTGAGAAAAGACTTTCACCTCCTCTACACTCTGTCATCTCTGTTACATGGAAGTTTTTGGCGATTTTTCAAAATATGTTTAACCCTTTACCAAACAATCCCTGGTTTTCACGATTCTGCAAAAGAAGCCTTTGGGAAACATTGTGGGAAAAGGAGAAAATGCTGGTAGGCATCATTTTCTCCTTTTCCCACAATGTTTTCTATCCCACCCAAATCAACCTTCGAATTTGTTGTCTGCAAAAGCTTACAATTTGGACAAGTTCAAAACTTTGTCATTTGGGAAAGGGCAAACAAACGTTGGTTTTATTACTGATATACAAGGAATTGCGCAAAATGGATTTGTTAGCAGTATTTTTGTCAAGATAATTTGAGCTTCCAAAATTTTACCTATTTTGTTTTTTTTGTAATGTTTTTAACATGGCACTGTTGTGTAAAAATGTGTCTTTTGCATTCTCCTGGTGATAATTCTGTAAAATAGCTCAAATACATGCTGTCTTAATGCTTACATGTATTTCAACTGAAATGATCTTACATTTTATCAAAATTTACAAGGAAGATCGTATAACGGAGTGGACATTTTTCACAACATCTCACTCTTATTGGCCATAATTGATGCAAATAAAGAGATCAATATGTTTTGTGTGCACTTCGTATTACTATAATGATGTACGTACCAGTTTAAGTCACTCAAGCAATTCTTTTATACTGTGCCAACAGTGCGTCTTTTGAACACGAGATGTACGATAATTATTGAATGACTGATATCATGGCCAAATTTGTTATATGCTTTCTAATTGAATAAACTTTGTTATCATTTGAAGTAATAGATCTAATAAATGTTTTTCACTTTCAGGCTGAATTTACTCGATCATCCCGTAGTTTTGAATTAAAATACCGTAAAAATTACATGAAATGCTTATATGACTAGATTTGCTAGACCTTTTGTCCTACAATGGTATCTTCCCTTAGTAAGTATTAACCCTTTCCCAAATGACAAATTTTTGGACTAGACCAAATTGAAAGCATTTGCAGACAACGATTCAACTCTTGCTGAAAAGATGATTTCTGTCTATGATAGGGTAGAAAACATTGTGGGAAAAGGAGAAAATGCTGGTTTCCAGCATTTTCTCCTTTTCCCACAATGTTTTCAAAAGGCTACTATTCCAGATCCGTAAAAATCAGGGATTGTTTGGGAATGGGTTAATTGTTTTTATTCTTTGATACAATTTGGTAACTTACTTAATGTTTTTTGAAACAATAATATTAGATACAATACTAAAGTGTCAAAAATTTCATTGAATATTCAATGGAAACTATTGTATTTATACATACAATACTTTTCCATTAACATACATTCACAATTTTTCCCATTTTGGACGGAATACTAATGTATTACAAAAAATGATGCATATTTTAATAAATAAAGTTAGTTTTCTTCAAATTCTTATAGTAATTTATTCTAAATATTATTTTATTGAATTTAATTCTAAAAAATATCAACACCTGTTGATAATTAAAGTTTTTGGAAGTTTTTTGCTTCTGCTGAAAAATTTTGAAAAACGCAGTTACAATAGTTTTCCAATAAGCAGTCGAAGTGAACAAGTGAGTGAACCGGTAAAAGTGAGAGAGCTCGTGATACACAGGGAGAGACAGACAAACAGACGAGGGAGTGAAAGAGCGGATTAGTTCATGCGTTTATGGTCTTTTGGAAGTTAATTGAGGGAGAAAAAAAGATAGAATAGGAAGAATGAGAGGGTGGGTGATTGAAGGAATGCCTGGATGGATAAGCAGGTATAAAAGAGATACAAGGAGACAGAAAGAAGAACACATTGACATACAGATGACAACCAGAAAAAGTGAAAAATGGAGGCAGAGAAACTGAGACAGACTAATAGAATAAGAAAAAGACAGACAGAGAGTCAGACAGAGAGACAGAATAAGAGAAAGAAAGCTATTGAAAACATTGTGGGAAAAGCAGAAAATGTTTTCTTCCTTTTCCTTAAACAAATTTCAATTTTTACGTCACATTTATTTTGTCTTAGACTGTTCAAAATCAAAAGCTTTAGCAGATGACAAAATATGGGCGGTGCAAAACTTTAAATTTAAACAAGTGACTGTACGGGTAAAATTGAGAGAGAGGGGCAGAGAGGGAGAGACAGACAAACAGACAGCCAAGCACGGGAGTAAGAAAGGGGGCGAGTTCATGGGTTTTTTAAGTCTTTTGGAAGTGTAATAATGAGTAAAACAGAGAAACAAGGAGACAGACAGCAGAACCCAGTGACATACAGATAGCCACCAGATAGATAGATAGTGATAGAGAAGAGAGGGAGACAGACAGATTGAAATACATACAGACAGACAAACAGAAATACAGACGGACTGCAAATAGAAATACAGACAGGCAGGCAAACAGAAATACAGACATAGGTGGATAAGCAAACAAGTGACTGTATGGGTAAAATTGAGAGGAGGGGCAGAGAGGGAGAGACAGACAAACAAACAGATAGGCAGACAAGGGAGTAAGAAAGTGGGTGAGTTCATGGAATGTTAAGTCTTTTGGAACTGAAATAATCAGTAAAAACGAAAAACAAGGAGACAGACAGCAGAACCCAGTGACATATAGATAGCCACTAGATAGATAGATAGAGGTTGACAGAGAGAGAGAGAGAGAGAGAGACACACACACACACACACACACACCCACACACACACAAAACTACATACAGAAATGCAAACAGATTGGCAAACAGAAACACAGACAGGCAAACAGAAATACAAACAAAAGGCAGATAAGCAAACAAGTGACTGGAAGGGTAAAATTGAGAGAGAGGGACATACAAGGAGAGACAGACAAACAAACAGACAGGCAAGTAAAAAAGAGAAACAAGGAGACACACAGCAGAACCCAGTGACATTCAGATAGCCACCAGATAGATAGAGAAAGAGAGATAGTGAGAGAGATAGACAGACAGCCAGCCAGAAGAGGGAGTCAATAAGTGAAAGGCAGATGGAGAGACAGAATAAGAGAAAGACAGATGGAGAGGCAGACTGACAGACAGAGACACAGACAGACATGCAAACAGAAATACAGACATGGGGGATAAGTGAACAAGTGAGTTGAAGGGTAAAAAGTGAGAGAGAGTGACAGACAGACAGTGACACACAGACAGAAACATGCAAACAGAAATACAGACATATGGGCATAAGTGAACACATGAGTAGACGGATAAAAGTGAGAGAGCTCGTGACAGACAGGGAGAGACAGACAGACAAATAGACAACCAGGTTTAAAAGAGATACAAGGAACAGACAGAAGAACACAGTCATTGACATACAGCAGGCAACCAGAAAAAGAGAGAGAGAGAGAAAAACAAACAGACAGATAAAATAAGAAAAAGACAGATAGAGAGACATAATAAGAGAGACATAATAAGAGAAAGAAACCTATTGAAAACATTGTGGGAAAAGCAGAAAATGCTGGAAACCAGCATTTTCTCCTTTTTCCACTATATTTTCTTCCATTCCTTAACTCATTACCAAACAACAAAAATTTATGTTTGTCCAAATCGAAAGCATTTGCAGACAAAAAAATAAAAGTGACTGAAAATTTTAAATTTGTTTTGTGAAGGGTAGAAAACAGTGTGGGAAAAGGAGAAAATGCTGATTACCAGCATTTTCTCCTTTTCCCACAATGTTTTCTAAAAGCTTCTTTCTCAGGGGTGTCAAAAGTCGGGATTGTGTGGTAATGGGTTAAACAAATTTCATTATTTCATGCTTTCCAATCCGATATCAAGGAATAGCTGTGAAAATATTTTTCGATCTAACACTGGTACCACCAGTGAAAATACTGATTTTCACGTTCTTGTTGCCTAGGTGAATTGCGCGTGCCTCACAGCCAGATGGGAAATATGACTCATAAACCTTACATTTCTCGCACTTGATATAATATTGTAAGTTATTATATACCAAGCAGTGAAATCCTGGAATTTCCCAGTGTAATAAATTTTGATATCATCACTAGTGACGTTATCAACTTTCACTTTCACTTCCTGACGTAATTTGGGAACTACTTTTTTTTTTGACTGCATTTTTTTTTTTACTTTCAAGCGCAAAATTACAAATAATTATGTTAATAAGGTATATGATAAATAGAATAATCAACTGGTTATTTTTGATATGAAAAATATCTCACTCGGACGCATCGTAAGGCGTTAAAAAAACTCGTGCTGCGCACTCGTTTTTTCAACGCCTAACAACGCATCCTCATGAGATATTTTTCATATCAAAAACAACCAGTTGATTATCCTCTATGTATTGCTATGCTGGAGGGGTATGTCACGGGGAATAACGGAAAAGACCTATACTTGATTTTGATAAAGCTCCTCCCAAAAAGGGTTAAAAGCATGAAATGAATAGAATATTTGCTTTTTTTGGTGAAAGATCGAAAAATTTTTCATCTCATGAACACCATCGGCAATATTTTCACTTGTGGCTGTGCCACTCATGAAAATATTAGCAATGGTGTTCACTCGATGAAATATATTTTGATCTTTCACCGAAAAAAAAACAAATATCCTCTATATCTTTACATCACGTTTATTTTGTCGTCTTTCAATTTGGACCAATCTAAAATTTTGTCATTTGATATAGAGTTAATAACTTTGATAAAGATGATTAAAAAAGATAATGAGAGAAGGAGCAAATAAAGGTTAACATCAATTTCTTCCTTTTTCAATAACCTTTCCAATTAATACAAGGGCAAATCCCGTGTTTAACAACAAATCTTAGACTGTTCGAAATCGAAAACTTTTGCAGATGACAAAATATGGGCGGTTCAAAAATTTAAATCTAAAAAAAAAAAAGTGACTGTACGGGTAAAATTAAGAGAGAGGGGCAGAGGAGAGGCACACAGACAGACAGACAGCCAGATAAGGGAGTAAGGAAGGGGGCGAGTTCATGGGTTTTTAAGTCTTTTAGAAGTGAATAATAGTGAGTAAAAAAGAGAAACAAGGAGACAGACAGCAGAACCCAGTGAGATACAGATAGCCACCAGATAGAGTAGAGAAAGAGAGGGAGACTGACAGACAGAAATAGTACACACACAGACAGACAAACAGAAATACAGACAGCAAATAGAAATACAGACAGGCAGGCAAACAGAAACACACACATAAGCAGATAAGCAAATAAGTGAGTGGACAGGTAAATGTGAGAGAGAGGGACAGACAGAGAGAGCTTGACAAACAGACAAAAAGACAAGGGAGTGAAAGAGCTGGTTAGTTTTTGGGTTGTTAGGTCTTTAGGAAGGTAATTGAAGGAGTGAGAAAGATAAAAGAGGATGCATGAGAGGGTGGTTTTTGAATGAGTAAATGCTTGAGCGGATTAACAGAGTAAGCCTTTCCCAAATAATCCCTGGTTTTTATGACCCTAAGGAAGAAGCCTTTTGAATATATTGTGGGAAAAGGAGAAAATGCTGACAACCAGCATTCTCTCCTTTTTCCACAGTGTTTTCTACCCTTCCAAAAAAGAATTTCAAATTTTCAGTCACTTTTGTCATCTGCACATGCTTTCATATTGTATCAGTCTAAATTTTGTTGTTTGGTAAAGAGTAAAAAAGAGAAACAAGGATACAGACAGCAGAACCCAGTGACATACAGACAGCCACCAGATAAAGTGATAAAAAAGTGAGAGAGAGAGAGAGAGAGGGGCACAAGCGTGGAAGGAAGCAAGTTAGTTTGTGAATGAATAAATGAGTGAAATTCAGTCTGTGAAAAAGAGCTAGTGGGACAAGTGGATTGTTTTTTAGCTCACCTGAGCACAAAGTGCTCAGAGTGAGCTACTGTGGTAGTGCTGTGTCTGGCGTCTGTCGTGCAGCATCAACTTTTTTTCCATGTGTACGCTCTAGAGGCCACATTTTTCGTGCGATACTCATAAAACTTAATCAGATCAGACAAGTTTGAAATTGGGTCATGTCAGGTCAAAAACTAGGTCACTAGGTCAAATCATAGGAAAACCTTGTGTACGCTCTAGAGGCCACATTTTCAATCCAATACTCATGAAAGTTGGTCAGAATGTTTCCCTTGATAAAATCTTGGACGCGTTTGAAAATAGATCATGTCAGGTCAAAAACTAGGTCATTTGGTCAAATCTTAGAAAAACCTTGTGTAGGCTCTAGATGCCACATTTTCAGTCCCATACTGATGGAACTGTCAAAATGTTTGCCTTAATGATATCTTGGAAGAGTTTGAAAATGGGTCATGTCAGGTCAAAAACTAGGTCACTAGGTCAAATCCTAGAAAAACCTTGTGTATGCTCTAGAGGCCACTTTTTCAGTCTGATACTCATGAAATTTGGTCAGAATGTTTGCCTCGATGATATCTCTAATGAGTTCTTAAATGAAAATAGGTCACTAGGTCAAATCTTAGAAAAACCTTGTGTACACTCTAGAGGCCACATTTTCAGTCCAAAACTCTTGAAAGTTAGTCAGAATGTTTGTCTTGATGGTATCTTGGATGAGTTTAAATGTTAGAAAAACCTTTTGTACGCTCTTGAGGCCACATTTTCTGCCTGATACTCTTCAAACTTGGACAGATTGTTTGTTTTGGTTATGTCTCAAAAGAGTTTGATAATGGATAATTGTCGGGTCAAAACTAGGCCACTTGGTCAAATCTTAGAAAAACCTTTTGTATGCTGTAGAGGTCACATTTTCAATCCAATACTCATGAAACTTGGTCAGAATGTTTGTCTTATTGATATCTTAAAAGTGTTGATTAATGGGTGATGTCTGATAAAAAACTAGGCCACTGGGAAAATAAGATTGAAAATGTTTCATGTTTGGTGAATAGACACAGGTGAGTGATTTCAGGGCCTCTTGTTTAAGTTAGTGAGTGAGTGTATTAATGAATGAAAGTGAGCAAGGGGTGAGTGAGGTGGAAAGTTGTTTAGTATGTGAGGGGATGGATAAGTGAAAGGAAGGGTGAGTGATTGGCTGGGTGAATGAGGATTAGTGAGTGGTAAGTGAGTTGATGGGTGGATGAGTTGGTGGGTTGGTGAAAAGAATGGATGAGTGAGTAGTTATGATGGTGTGTGAGTGGGTGAGTTGGCAAGTGTTTGAGTGGATATGTAGGTAAAAAAGTGGGTAGGTGAGTGAATAAATGGGGGTGAGGGTGGTTGAGTTAGTGGCTGAGTGAGTGGGTAGGCAAAAGAGTGAAAGGATGGCTAGCTGAAAGATAGAGTGAGTTGATGAGTAGATAAACGAGGTGTTGGAGTGAATACTTGTATAAAGGTGGCATATATCCATCTATGTATCTGGTTTCAAAAGCCCTTTTCAATATTTAGGAAGTGAAGTAGGTGATAAAGGGAAGACTTTCGATTTCTCTCGTTCAGTTTTCTCAATGGCAGCTGGATTTTTGTAGCTGTGGAGACCAAAATGAGCTTGCATATTCCACAATTTAAAACAGTTTGGGAAAAATTTCTGCTGCATAAGGTAGATCAAGAAGAGTATGTGACCTAGAAAATTACATTGCTGAGCTCCACTTATTACTTGTTGGCAACTTCCTTGGTTCCATCTGATTATAAAAAATGCTTGATCCAAAGTTAATCCAACATTGCAATCAGACTCCCATTTCTTAATCAAATTACAGTGGGAGAGTTTATGAAATGCTCTCCTAGATTGGCAGGCGAAAATGTTAAATGCCTGATCCATTATCCATAGGACTGATATCAAGTTTTCAAGAGATTCCAAAAACAGTAGTTGAAATGATCTTCTTCTTATAAATCCAAACTAGGTAAATTCAAAGGTTCTTCCCAAAATGGATTGCTCTTGGCATATCGTTTCAGCAAATCTTGAAAAAGGTCATAGTATTGCTGCTCTTTTTCCCGCCTTCATTGTGATGCCTGACAAATTTCCATTATGTTGAAAACTCATCCCAGCTCTGGTGATAGTTATTTGTGCCCTAAAAGCTCTGCCAACAGCAATATGGGCAATCCCTAGCTCCACAGTACCTGCATTAAATGATAGTTGTTAAAATCTCACTTCATGTTTACGCCAAAAATCAAAAAAGTAGATACAATTAAGATCTCCCATAAATTCAATTTCAACCATGGTATAGCTGACTTGCTTTAGACAGATGTCAAATAGCAAATTGCCTTTCTGTCCTTTCTTTTTCTGGTAGTATTTCCAGTGTTTCCTCCATATCATTTCCTCATATATTCCGAGTTCTAGACACTGTGCGCCATACAATAATGCAGAATCCTACTTACATTTCCATCTTTGGCTCCAAAAGGTCAAATGCAGCAAACTTCTTCCTGAGCAGTGAGCAAGTGAATAATGCAACACTGCACCGAGTGAACGTGTGAGTGGACAAGACAGCGAGCAAGTAAGTTTGTGTGAGAGAAAGTGAGTGTGTGAGTGAGTGGAGAGTGGGTCGGTGGCAAGTGAGTTAGTGAAAAAGTATGTGGGATGGTGGGTGGGTAGGTGAGTGGATGGGTGGGTGGGTTGGTGGTTGAGTGAATGGGTGAGGAGTGAGTGGGTGGTGAGTGGGGAGGGATGATGGATGAGTGGGTGGATGGTGAGGGGGATGGATGGGTAGGTTAGTGAAAGTGGGTGCAATGATGGGTATGCTAGTTTGAGTGAGTGAATGAGAGAGTGACAGGGTAAATGTGTGAGTTGGTGATTGCAATAATGCTCCATTGAGTCAGGTTTATAAGTGAAAGGATATTTTAAGGGGTTGTAAAACAGGTGTACAAGTCTATTAAGTGGTTAAAAGAGTGGGCGGGTGCAGAAATAAAGAGAATCAGCCAGACAGACAGAGACGGGGGGAGAGAGAGTGTAGATCCAAGATCAGACTGACATTCTGTGCAGTCTGAGCTTGATGTACACTGTCTGCGAAAGGTCAGTGGGTCATGATTAATAGCCTAAGGGTTAAGTTAGAGGTCGAGAAAGCAAGTTAAAGAGGGAGTGAGTTAGTTACTTATTTTATGATTAAGTGAGTGTGTAAGACTTAATTATCGCATTGGTGATTGAGTTAGTCAGTCATTTTATGATTAAGTGAGTGTGTAAGAGGTAATTATTGTATTGGTGATTGAGTTCGTCAGTTAATTTATGATTAAGTGAGTGGGTAAGAGGTAATTATTGTATTGTTGATTGAGTCAGCCAGTTATTTTATGATTAAGTGGGAGGGTAAGATTAATTATTGTGTTGGTGATTGAGTTCATTGTTTTATGAGTAAGTGAGTGTGTAAGAGTTAATTATATAGTATTTGTGATCAAGTCAGTCCATTACTTTATGATTAAGTGATTTGGTAAGAGTTAATTATTGTATTGGTGATTAAGTTAGTTGTTTTATAATTAAGTGTGTAAGAGTCTTTCATTGCATTGGTGATTGAATTATTCTGTTATTTTATGATTAAGTGAGTGGGTTGCTAAATAATGCAAACGTAAATCGATTGAGTGGGCTGGAAAAAAGTATATGAGTGTAAGAGAGAGAGAGAGAGAGAGAGAGAGAGAGAGAGAGAGAGAGAGAGTATACAGGTATAACTCTTTACCAAAGACAAAATTTAGACTGGTCCAAAATTTTAGACTGGTCCAAATTAAAATCATTTGCAGACAACAAAATAAATGTGACTCAAAAATTAAAGTTTGTTTTGGGAAAGGTTTAAAAATCATTGTCGGAAAAAGAGAAAATCCTGGTTACCAGCATTTCTCCTTTTTCTACAATTTTTTCGAAAGCTTTCTTGCTCAAGATCATTAAAAGTCGGGATTGTGTGATAAAGGGATAAGAGTATAGTGAATGATTTAAAATGTTTAAAATGTGAGACAGAGAGGAAGAGCAGAGCAGAGAGAGAGGGGCTAAGATAAATATAAAGGGACATAAAGACAGAAAAAAAAAGATGGGAGGGTGAGAAAGGGAAGGACAGGAAACAGAGACAAAGTCAGTGTGAAGGTAGATAGATAGATACATACATACATACATATACAAGAAAAAGACAGACAAAGAGATACAAAGACAGACAGATTTAGACAAACAAAAAATAAGAGATAACTAGAGAGAGGACACAGAAAGACAGTGACATAAAGATAAAGAGAAATAGAAAGCAAGATATTAATTGAGGGAGGAAGAAAGAAAAAAAATTATATGGAGAGAGAGAGAGAGAGAGAGAGAGAGAGAGAGAGAGAGAGAGGAGAGACAAGAGAGAGAGAGAGAGACTAAGATAAATATAGAGGGACATAAAGAGAGAAGAACAAAAATTGAGAGCATGAGAAAGGAGGATACAGAGTAACAGTAGGAATAGATAGATAGATAGATAGATAGATAAATACAGATAGGTAAGAAAGACACACAGAAAAATATACAGAGAAATAAAGAGAGAGAGAGAGAGAAAGAGAAAATGAGATAGGGAAGGAGAGGAAACAGTAATAGTGTGAATAGATAGATAGATAGATAGATAGATAGATTGAAAAAAAAAACACAGATAAAGAGATACAGCGAGAGAGACACAGAGAGATAGTGACAGATTAGATACGAGGGATAGAAAGCACAAGATTAAATGAGGGAGGATGAGTATAATGGGATAAAAGGACAAAAAGAAAAAAAAAGAAAGAAATGAATAGGAAGGAAGGAGAAGGGAAGGTAGGAAGTGAAACAGAGAGAAAGAAGGGAAAATAAAAGACTAACAGAAAGAAAAAAGAGCCAAAAGAAGAAGAAAAGTGAAGAGAGAGAGAGAGAGAGAGAGAGAGAGAGAGAAAGCAAGCAAGAGATCAAGCAAGAGAGATAGATAGATAGATAGATAAATAAATAAATGACATAGAGAGAGAAAAGGAGAAAATGAGAGGGTGAGAAAGGGAAGGACAGGAAAAGAGACAGAGTAACATTTTGAAGATAGATAGATAGATAGATAGATAGATAGATAGATAGATAGACAGATAGAAACTAGTATACAGACAAACAAGAAAAAGACACAGAGATACAAAGGCAGATTTAGACAAACAAAAAATAAGAGATAACTAGAGAGAGGACACAGAAAGACAGTGACATAAAGATGAAGAGAAATAGAAAGCAAGATATCAATTGAGGGAGGAAGAAAGAAAAAAAATAGATGGACAGAGAGATAGGGAGAGAGAGAAAGAGAGAGAGAGAGAGAGATTAATTGAGGGAGGAAAAGTACAGTGAGATAAGAGGAGAAAAGAAAAAAGAAAAATCAAAGAAAGGAAGATGAGGGAAGGTAGGGAAAGAAACAGAAATAAAGAAGACAAGATTAAAAAAAATAACAGAAAGAAAAAAAAAGAAAGACAAAAAGGAGAGAGAGAGAGAGAGAGAGAGAGAGAGAGAGAGAGAGAGAGAGAGAGAGAGAGAGAAAACAGACAGACAGAGACAGAGTGAGAGAGAGAGACAGACAGACAGAGAGACTAAGATAAATATAGAGGGACATAAAGAGAGAGGAACAGAAAATGAGAGCATGAGAAAGGGGGTAGATAGATAGATAGATAGATAGATAAAGACACAGAGAAAAATATAGAAGGACATAAAGAGAGAGAGAGAAAGAGAAAATGAGAGAATGAGAAGGGAAGGAGAGGAGACAGAGTAACAGTGTGAATAGATAGATAGACAGATAGATAGATAGATAGATAGATAGATAGATAGATAGAAAAATAAGACAGAAAGAGATACAGAAAAAGAGATACAGAAAGATAGTGACAGATTAGGTAAAGAGGGATAGAAAGCAAGAGATAAAATGAGGGAGGAAGAGTATGGTGTTATGAAGGGACAAAAAGAAAAAAAGAAAGAAAACAGAAAGAAAGGAACAGGAAGGAAGGAGAAGGAATGGTAGGAAAAGAAACAGAGAGAAAGAAGGACAAATAAAAGAATAACAGAAAGAAAAAGAACCAGAAGAAGAAAAGTGGACAGAGAGAGAGATATATATATAGAGAGAGAGACAGAGAGACAGAGTGACAGAGGGTAGAGATAGATAGAGGATGAGAAAGGAAAGGACAGGAAACTGAGACAAAGTAACAGTGTGAAGATAGATAGATAGATAGACAGACAGATAGATAGATAGATAAATAGATAGATAGATAGACAGACAGACAGATAGATAGATACATAAACAAGAAAAAGACACAAAGAGATACAAAGACTGACCGATTTAGACAAACAAAAAATAAGAGGTAACTAGAGAGAGGGACACAGAAAGACAGTGACATAAAGATAAAGAGAAATAGAAAGCAAGATATTAATTGAAGGAGGAAAAAAGAAAAAAATGGAGAGAGAGAGAGAGAGAGAGAGAGAGAGAGAGAGAGAGAGAGAGAATTAGATAAATATAAAGGGACATAAAGAGAGAGAAAAGAGAAATGAGAGGGTGAGAAAGGGAAGGACAGGAAACAGAGTAACAGTGTGAAGATAGATAGATAGAAAAAAACACAGATAAACAGATACAGAGAGAGGGACACAGATGATATTGACATATTAGATAAAGAGGGATAGAAAGCAAGAGATTAAATGAGGTAGGAAGAGTATGGTGGGATAAAGGGACAAAAAGAAAAAAAGAAAGCAAAAAGAAAGAAAGGAATGGGAAGGAAGGAGAAAGGAAGGTAGTAAAAGAAATAGAGCGAAAGAAGGAAATATAAAAGAATAACAGAAAGAAAAAAAAGAACCAATAAAAGAAAAGAAGGGAACAGAGAGAGAGAGAGAGAGAGATAAATATAAAGGGACATAAAGAGAGAGAAAAAGAGAAAATGAGAGGGTGAGATAGGGGAGGACAGGAAACAGAGACAGAGTAACAGTGTGAAGATAGATAGATAGATAAATAGATAGATAGTAGTAGATAGACAAGCAAGAAAAAGACACAGACATAGAGATACAAAGACAGATTTAGACAAACAAAAATTAAGAGATAACTAGAGAGAGGACATGAAAGACAGTGAAGTACAGATAAAGAGAAATAGAAAGCAAGATATAAATTGAGGATGGAAGAAAGAAAAAAAAATGGTCTGAGAGAGAGAGAGAGATAAAAATAAAGAGAGATCGAAAGCAAGAGATAAACTGAGGGAGGAAAAGTACAGTTAGGTAAGAGGAAGAAAAGAAAAAAGAGAAAAAAATCAAAGAAAGGAAGATGAGGGAAGGTAGGGAAAAAAACAGAAAGAAAAAGGGAGAGAATAAAAGAAAAACAGAAAGAAAAAAGAATCAAAGAAAGAAAAAAAGGAGAGAAACAGAGAGAGAGAGAGAGAGAGAGAGAAACAGACTGACAGAGACATAGAGAAAGAGAGACAGAGACAGAGAGAGAGACAGACAGACAGATAGAGAGGCTATGATAAATAAAGAGGGACATAAAGAGAGAGGAACAGAAAATGACAGTATGAGAAAGGGGGGTACAGAGTAACAGTGTGAATAGATAGATAGATAGATAGATAGATAGAAAGAAAAAAAAACACACAGAGAATAGGATACAGAGAGAGAGGGACACAGTGAGATGGCGACAGATTAGATAAAGAGGGATAGAAAGAGATTAAATGAGGGAGGAAGAGTATGGTGGGATAAAGAAACAAAAAGAAAAAAAGAAAGCAAAAAGAAGAAAGCAAAAAGAAAGAAAGGAATAGGAAGGAAGGAGAAAGGAAGGTAGGAAATGAAATAGAGAGAAAGAAGGAAAAATAAAAGAATAACAGAAAGTAAAAAAGAACCAAAAGAGGAAGAGAAAAGAACAGAGAGAGAGACAGAGAGACAGAGAGACAGAGACAGAGGGTAGAGATAGATAGATGGATAGATACATATATAGACAGTAAGGCAGACAGACAGAAGACAAGAAAAAAACCACACACACACGCACAGGCATTTGGACAGACAAAAAATGTATGAGATACGAAATACACACAGAGAGACATTTGGACAGACAAAAAAAATGTATGAGATACGAAATAAATGAGATACAAACTACACACAGAGAGACATTTGGACAGACAAAAAAAATGTATGAGATATGAGAGTGATTGAGTAAGCAAGCAATTGAGAAAAAAGAGTATACAGATATGTATGAGAGAGAGGAGATGGACAGAGAGAGAGAGAGAGAGAGAGAGAGAGAGAGAGAGAGAGAAAGTAAAAGTGGGTAGACAGGTGTGGAAAGGGGGAACAGAGAGACAAAAAAACAGATAGATTGACCCAGACAGGCACACAGATACACAGACAGACATGCAGACAGACAGAAACAGAGAGACAAAGAGAAAGATTTTTAGAGACAAATGTAACTACATGAAAAAATTAGTGAGTGGTAAAATGGTTGAGGGATTGAAAGACAGAATGAGTAAAAAGATGGTTTAGTTAGTAGGTGAAAGAGAAGGGAGTATTTGATTACTGAAGTAAGTAAATAATAGATTTTTTTTAAAGACAGCAGTTGTTGAGAGACAGTGTAAGTGTTGTTAAAGAGGGAGCGGTTATGGGAACTGTCGAATGTGTGAGTGTATGGCTGAATAAATAGGTAATTGAAAGAGTTAGTGAATGGTTGATAAAATTGGTCTGTTGGTGAATAATTCTGTAAGTGAATAAATTAAGTGAGTCAAAGAAGAAATGGTATGATGAATAAGTTATTAAATAAGTAAAAGTGATTGTGAATGGTCGAGTGATTAAATTGATGAGTTGTTGGCAGGGTGAATAGGGGACGGACTGTACGAGTGGCTGAGGGAACGAATATTTACATGGGTAAGTGACTGACTGATTAAGTGGTTGAGTGAATGGTTGAAAAAGGAAAGGGCAAATAACTGGGATTGTAAGTGGTTGAATAAGGGATGGGTGTGTGCATAAGTGATTGGTAGAATAAGGGGAGGATTACTGAATCAGTAAGTGAGGGAGGGAGGAAAGGGAGGGAGCGAGTGGTTGAGTGAGTGTGAATGAGTGAGTGTGCAATTTAGTGAGTGGATGGGTGAGTGAGTGACTGAGTGAGTGAGTGAGTAGGTGAGGTAATGACTGAGTGGATGATTAAGAGTGAGTGAGTGATTGAGTGTGAGTGAGTGAGAGTGAATGAGTGAGTGTGTGCAATTGAGCGAGTGGATGGGTGAGTGAGGGGTTGAGTGAGAGAGTGTGTGGGTGAGATAGTGACTGAATGGATGATTAAGAGTGAGTGAGTGATTGAATGTGAGTGAGTGAGTAAGAGTGATAGAGAGAGAGAGAGAGAGAGAGAGAGAGAGAGAGTTTGTGAGTGGGTGAGAGGATGTTTGCGGTGGCTATCTGCAATTATCTGTTTTTAACTCCATTTTGTCTAATTCACATCTGAACCCTTGATCTGTTTTCCCTGTTACAACTTCACACAAAGTGATATGCAGAGTAGAGGTTTCAGAGGCCAGGCTCTAAGGTCATGGTCTTGGCTGGGGTCGAAGGCAATATATTCATATACTGTATATCCTTAATATCACTTGTGCACATTGGTGTAGCTGTGCAGAGCGGCAATTTCAGATCCAAAAATCCAAGGTAAAAAAGGTTGGTTAATGAACAGATTCTCATTGTGTTGGCTCCATATGTTTTGGGTCCCTGATCTAACTTTTTTCCCGTAATATTTCACACAAGTATTAACCTTGAAGAAGATGTGCTGTGCACAAGTTTCAAATGCAGTGCTCCAAGGTAAAGGTCAAAGCAAGGAGAGTGGTCAATGGTCAGGTGCTCGTCAATCTTGTTGGCTGCATATCTCTTAAACCCTTCATCACGATGTGGAAAGTTTAGGTTTCAGATGGCAGACTTCAGGTTGGTGTTCACATCATCGGTAAAGGGTCAGATACTCAAAAATCTTGTCTGCTGAATTCCTCCTGAGCCTCTGTGCACCCTGATGTGACCGGGCGCAAAGCAGAGGTTTCAGATGCCAAGCACCAAAGTCAAGGTCACAGCATGGGGGGGGGGTGTTTATGATCAGATGGCCAGCCAGCTCAACATCTCTTGGATCCTCTGCCTAATTGTCAGATAATCAAAAAAATAATCAGCTCCCAATCTCTTGAACAGTTAGGCCTTTTTTAACAACACCTACCATGGTAGGACAATGGACTAGGCTCAGATTTCAGACAGCAGGTTCCAAGGTCACCACAGGAGTAAAAGGTAAAGCTTTCAAATATCTTGTCTTCTCTATAAGGGTCAAATGCTTATAAATTGTGTATGCTTAATAACCTCTGAAACTCTTTGCACCGTGGTGAGACAATAACCAGTGCAGAGGTTTCAGACACCACCTTCAATGTCATGTCGCAGAAAGGGGTTAAAGGTCAGATAACCATAGAACATGTCAGATTCACAGCTTTTGAACAGTGTATCTGTTTTCAAGAATATTTCCTACATGTGTGCACCATGATGAGACGATGTACAGGACTGTTTAGAGCAGCAGGCTTCAAGGTCAAGTATATTTATGGTCAGTTTCACCCTGACAAGATGTCAGACACAGAGGTTTCAGACGCCAGACTCTTAGGTCAAAGTTACAGCTGGGGGCCAAAACTCACATTCTCCAAGATTATGTTTGTTCCATATCCCTTTAACTTCTGGTCTGACATTTAAAATGGTTCACACGTAACTGCACCTTAATAAGACGACAATTCTTGTGACTTCATGTCTTGCGGTCCTTTTCAAAGATTTATGTTGTTCAAATGTTCAATCCTGAAAGAATTTTCAAAGATACATTGCACAATTCGAAAGCATGGAATGTAACTGCAACAATAATGATACCATACAGATGCTTTCTACGGAGTTGAGGTCAAAATTGAAGATTTGGCACCCCAGATTGGGTAGTGTAATAGAACTGTAGTATTTGACATCATCATTATTTGTATACCATGGATAATTATAGCGGCAATTGATTTAAGATGGCTATGACCTTTATGCTTCATTTTTCACGGCAGTCCACATGTGACAAAAATGTAACGACCTCATACATTTTCTAGGCAACAATTATTATACTCTTACCTGTATATGAAAAGATTCTTTTTCTCCCATATGACCTCCTTACCTGCATTGGTAACCATACAATCCCACACAAGTCAGGAAGGACAAAACCTGTTCCTTTCAAAAATAATTATTCATTTACCTTTCAAAGGTGTGCAACCCTTGCAGTCACACTGGTTGTATAGAAAAGTTCTCTACTTCACATTTACCTTTTATCTTGATTTTTTTTGACAGCATTCTCAAGCAAACTAGTGCCATCCTTATACTTTATGCACTACTCCCCGGTATTCCATACATCTCCATGCTTCCAATGCCTTTATATGTTTTCATTCTCGTTATTATTTAAATCTATAACTTTAAAAATGTCTACTCACAAAAGGGAATGCAATTCATTCTTCAAAAAATCTGCACAGTGTAGTGTTGGGCAATCTGTTTAACATCTCAACTGATTATCGGACAAAGATTTGTTTCTCATTTTTCAGCCAATTTTCGTGTTTGTTATCAACTATGTTTAACCCAAGATTGTGATTAGTAATAGTTACAAAACCAAACGCTAAAAACAAGAATTCAAGTTTTGGCACCAAGCCAGCTTAGCAACTGACTACAATCGATTCCAGGATTTCGGATTATCGGAATCGGAAGCCAAAACCAACTGACTTTCGACTATAGTCGATCATCGGCCCACCATTAGCACAGTGTCAATGTTCATGTTTCCACGTTGTATCAGACTTAAAAACTATAGACCTACTGACTGCTCTCTCTCTCTTTCTCTCTCTCTCTCTCTCTTTCTCTCTTTCTAAATATCACTTCAAAATTAAAAAAAAAAAAGTATCCATCAATACATGTATTCTTTCCTCTGTGTTTCTGTCCTTGGCTATAAGTGAAAATACTACAAACACCCATATGCCTTTCATAATATCTCGATGTGCTTCAAAGCATTTTATAAAATAGAATCCCACCTGTAACATAAGTTTCCCAACCCTCTCCCTGTTTCACTCATTCTAAGTACAAAATGTCGTTGGCAAAACACAGTACTGCAATCAATACTTGTATTAACTGCAATACAGAATGCACAATCTTGGATCTCCACTGTCCGGTAAGGAGAGATTAAATAAAAAAAACATAGAGTTTTTACAATCAGCTTGAAAGTTTCATATCACTTATTTAGCAGGTACCATAATTTGTTTGGCTATAAAACTTCATTATGGCTCTGTCATCAAGAATAAATCTATGTAACATTTCATAAAATCCTTTCCGTACTAGTACAGTAAGCCTGCAACAATAAATATAAAACAATATATTAAACTTGTGAACAAAAAGACACATGAAAAGAAACTCAGATCAGTAAATTATTGTCTCACCTCCCTAATATAAACAATGAATAACAATTTATGTGAATATGACATGAGAAATATGGAAAAGTCCCGAAAGCAGTGATACAACTTTCAAACTACATATAGTTAGAAAAATAAATAGCACATTCCTCATGCCCACAGTACAACTTGAAACAATGCATATATCATTCCCCGTGTCCCTGGACCAATGAAGAACAGTTATCTTGTGTATCTCTGTTACAAATTCTATTAACATAATTCTATGTGTCACTGTAACAGACATTACAAAGTAAAAATGTTTTTTGCAAACAGATACATGCCGACACATTATAAAACATTTTTATACACCTACCCCATCAAAAACAAAAATGACACAAAAAAACTAATGTGTCAAGATTAAAAACATATTACAATAAAACATAATCCTTTTTTCAAAGACATGTTTCTTTAAAAAGATACAGGAAAAAAGAAATTCTTCATACAAACTTACATTGTTTGAAAATAGGATTATAAATAATGTTTTGTTCACAACCTGAACAAGAAATAAGAATCAGTTCTCAAGAAGTATCTTTTTTATACCAGATATAATCTGAAAAAAGATATAATATCCGTTTTAAAAACCGAAAAAATACAAAAGTATCCCTGGTAATAGTAAACTCTATATAATAAAAATATCAATTGTTTCATAAAGACATCTGAACAAAATCTATACATTAACCCTTGCATACCTACTTTATTTGTTACAGTATACTGGTACATGATTTTACACAAGTAATTCTTATACACATGTAAATTGAAACACACCTTTTGTATCCCGATACAAAAAATATCCCTATTATATGATGCAACCTTACAAAAAATGTGCCCTGATACAGCTTAACCCTTTCCCAAACGACAAACTTTTGGACTAGACCAAATTGAAAGCATTTGCAGACGACAATTCAACTCTTGCTGAAAAAATGACTTCGGTCTATGATAGGGTAGAAAACATTGTGGGAAAAGGAGAAAATGCTGGTTACCAGCATTTCCTCCTTTTCTCACAATGTTTTCAAAAGGCTATGATTCTAGACCCGTAAAAACCAGGGATTGTTTGGGAAAGGGTTAAATCAATAAAAACATATATATTTTCCATCATACAAACTGACATACTATGAAAATACATAAGGCATCTAATGTTTACAACCCTGAATAAATAACATCCCTGCAAAAACTGTAACAATAAAAGATATGCCTTGTAGTAGTAAAAACCTGAAGAATTAAAATATATAAAACATTAAAATACTATTTATAAATTATCCCATGCATACCTAGTTCTCTTGTAACAGTATTCTAGTTCATGATTTTTCTACATAATTATATTTATTTATATTACATTTGAATAATAGCTGCACATTATCCTATGTAAACCTATTTCACTTGTAACAATATACTAATTCCATATATCTCTACATTTATCTTTATTTACATATAAACTGAACCAACACATGAATCTTTTGTATCTTTAATTGACCTAGTGAAATATAAACTGTATAAAATATCTCTTATACCACCTGAAGTACATTATAACCTGTATCTATGTTACATCATACAATTACATACATAAGCATTACTTTATAAACAAAATTAAATATTATAAAATATGTTTCAATCCCTCTTACAACCTGTGTCACTTTCACATTTTTCCCGATGGCCCTGTTACAAACTGAAATGATAAGATGTCCTTTATCCCTGTATACAACTCTACAATATAAAATAATCCTTTGTGCCTTATACAATTGAAATAATACAAAATACCCCATGTGCTCCTGTAAACATATCTTACAATATGTTGTATTTTGCTTGTTCTTTTTATACCTTAATCAATATGAGGAAAACAAATTCAAAAGGCCAGATTCAGTGTTAAAGACTCATAGACCTCCTGTATACCCTTAAACAACATAAAATATCCCTTGTGCCCATGTTACAATTAAAACTACAACATAAAATAATGCATTTGTCCCTGTTGTCCCTCTCAAAAACTGAAATAAAAAATAATCCTTGTGCCATGATACAAACCATAACAGTTAACATGTAACATGTACATTAAAAATATAAAATCCCATGCATCCATGTTATCATCTATACAAAAGAATATATACTTACTGCATTTTCAACCTGAAACCATGAAGACTTTAAAACTAATGCCAATTAAAGTAAAATGAAATATTACCTATGTCACTTTTAATTACCTGAAACAAAAACATATCTACATCGCAGCCTACAACTATACATATTATTCCCTATATGTTTAACTTGAAATGAATGAAAGCACACCTGATGTTTATTTTCAACATAGAATTATACATATTCTTTGTACCCTTATGCACTTCAATATGAGAAAATCATAATATCATTTCATTTGTTTTTACAATTTATTGCATTGCATATGATACTAAAAGAGAGGAAAATGTTGAGTTATAGTTATCTGCAGACATTTAATGAGAAAGGTCAAAGTGAACGGTTACATAAAATCAACAGAGGATGCGGTGTTGCACAGAAAACAATAAACTGCAGCCTGCAGTATTTAAAATGTGGAAAATGACATATTTATCATGCATGACTAAAAGCTCAAGCAATGGTAAAAATGCAACCAGTATGACTTCTTTCATATTGCATAAGGGGGTATAAAAATTGGAATGTAGCAGTATAGGAAAATTAATTGGTTACAGTCATTTATGCTTATTTCTTTTCAAATAAATGGACAATAATAATTTTCCATTCAGGAATAAAAACAAGTATTTTTTTTTTTTTTTAGATGGCTATAAACAGACTGAGCAATAAAATCTTTAAATCAAAAATTTTATGAATGTTATATGCCATGGCGATCTGAGCATCTCCCCGTATTATGCATTCCTGAAAGAAGTTTCAGCTGGGGAGGCAAGGGGCGCTACTCCCTTCAGTTTCTCCAGAAAGAATAATTTGAAAAATGTAATTACAAATGTATATGATTAAAGAATTATTGTCACAGTTATTATACAGCCAAACATGAAGAAACTGCCTTAGCCTTTATTTTCGATTGTTTTATCATTCATAGACTTGTTATTTCGAAATTTCCAGAAAATTGTTTAAATTCCAAAATTCCCTGACAAATCAAATATCCTGACAATTCCCTGACCTTGAATTTTTTTTTCTCTCCGACTTTTCCCTGACCATTGACACCATTTTCTCATTCAGTCATGGGAAATGAATAATACCTCTTGAGCAGCCTAAAAAAAATCCTTCTTGCACCTACAACACCTGATGCCCCGATACAACCTAAAAAAGTCTCCTGAGCCCTGATACAACCTAAACCTGTAAAATAAGAGCATATGATATTGTTCTGCCTAAAAAACAAAAAGATAAAAACCCCTTTAGCCCATAAATTAGCGCATGCAAACAAGCACCTGTGCCCCAGTACTTTACCTGGAAAGTTCCTCTGTACTGAAACAATTTAACACTACAAATTTGCTCTGTGGTCTTGGACAACCTGAACAAATAGGCAGTAACGATATGGGAACGTCCTGAATGCAGTAATATAATTTTCTAACAATAAAAAACATACTTAGCACATTCCTTATGCTCCTGATACAACCAATGTCAATACATATAATATTCCCAGTGTCCCTGGTGAAACGTGAATTAGTATCAAACATCCCTGGCACCCTGAACAACAAAAATCACAAAAAAATCCCTTGTACCTGATAAACACAATTGTGAAATCCCCCCCCCCCCCCCCCCCTACGAGTCATGCTTACATGGTATCCCATGAGTTCCATAAAACAGTGAAAATATATCCCTTTTATGGTATAGCCTCACAAAAAGAATTCAATCAATTTGAAAATACACATTCCCCAATACAAACTGACATATGAAAATATATAAAACATCTGCTGTTAACATACTGAACAAAAATACATAATATCCCTACTAAAAAGCATAACAATGAAAAAAAAATTGTGTTGTTAAAGTAAAACTCTGAGGAAAAAAAAACATTGAAATAATATCTATATATTATACCATGCATACCTGTTTCATTTATCATAGTATTGTTGTTCATAATATTTCTACATATATATTTGTATTACATTTAAACCATAGCTGTACATTATCCTAAGCATACCTATTTCACTTGTAACAGTTTACTAGTTCCCTGTATTTATAAATATATGTTTATTTGGGTATAAATTGAAACAATAAAAAAAAATCTTTTGTATCCTCATACAACCTGGTGAAAACATAACCTGTATAAAATATCTCTCAAACAACCAGAAGTACATGAGATAACCTGTGTCCATATTACATCTTGCAACTACATACATTAACTAGACAAAATGAAACATCATAAAGCATGTTTGAATCCCTCTAACAGCCTGTGTAACTTTCATAATTTTCCTTATGGCTACGTTACAAACTGAAATGATAAGATATCCCTTTTCCCTGTATACAACTCTACAGTATAAAACTAACCTTTGTGCCCTAAACAACTGAATTAATACAAAATACCCCATATGTTCCTGCAAACATATCTTACAATATATATATTGTTTTGGGTGTTCTTTTCATACCTTAAAACAAACTGAACAAATTTTAAAAAATTGTTGTGAGCAGATACCACTTGTAAGACAAAAAAAACAACAACACTCTATGCCCTAAACTATCATAAATAATCCCTTGTTTCCATGCTTCATGTAGAACTTTAGCATAAAATAATCTATACTTTTCCTGTTATCACTTTCAAAGAACTGAACATTAAAAATAACCTTCGTACCATGATACAAACCAAAACAATTAAAACCTCTCATGTACATAAAACATTAAACATGTCCTTGTTACAATCTACACAAAAGTAGATATACTTACTGTATTTTTAACCTGAAACTATGAAAACATTAAAAGTAATACAAACTAAAGCAGCATCTTATCTCATTGGAGACAGGACCTCTTTATGGCAGTATATTGATCCCATTGGAGGCTCCAATCTTTACCAGGTTTAACGTCATTTCCAAGAAAAAGCAATATGATCACTCTTACCTTTTAATATAGAACTGTTGAGTAGGCAGGGAATGCCCAGCCACTCAATATCATATTTTATGCACATTATAAATGACACATATTTCTTTTTCATTTAAAAACTTCTTTTTATCAATCCAACATTGACTTCAAACCTTTTTATCACTTTCTTAAATCTTATCATTTAAAACTTTTGAGTATATAGGGATTGCCCTGTAACTCGATAATGCCCTTTATGCATACTTCTTAATTCAATTCTTTTATTGTCATTAACTTATTCAAACTTTATTCAGTTGAAACAACTCCGCTTTTATTAACTTTTAACACAGATATGCACGCTAAATGACCAAAGCTGTCGATGCACCATAAAACAACATTCATTCATTCAAACTAAAGCAAAATGAAATAACACCTGTGTTACTTTAATAACCTGAAACAAAAACACAGCCTCCCTGTTATAGCCTATGTCAATAAATATTACTCACTATATGTACATCTTGAAATAAAGAAAGAACACCTCATTTCCTTTTTTAATATACAATGATATGTAAACTTTATGCCCTTATGTACTACAAAACAAGAAAAATATATATTGTCACTTTTATCTCCTACTCATAGAATTACTAGTCAGACTTTAAAAAAAGATGAATGAAATTTAATTCATGGTTTCGGTTGCCACATAATGAAAAAACAACTGCCAGCGTATGTTGTATAGAAAGTTTGTTCTGCATTTCTATAATATTAAGCAATTTATATGATACTAAATTATATCAACAAGATATGTTGACTTCTAAATATTTGTGCACATTTAATGAGAAAGGTCAGAGAAAGACTAAATAAAAACAGCAGATGATGGAAAGGTACAAAGAAAACAAGAAACTATCACCAACAGTATTTAGATGAGAAAAATAACACATTTTCCATACATAATTTATAGCGCAAGCATAGATAAAACCTCCACCACCATGACATATTGCCTTAGTGGTATATCTTGCAGTGAAGGATTTGTAATAAATATGTTACAGTCATTTAGGCTAATTTCAAAACAGAAATAAATGGAGAATGATTTCACCTAAAAGAATAAAGGTATCCAGCTGTCTACATATGGACATGGCAACAAAAGTCTGAACTGATACATGTAATTTTTATCTAAAAAATCATCTAGTATCTTCTATTCCTAAAAAGAAGTTTCAGCTGGGGAGGCAAGGGATGCTACACGCTTCAGTTTCTTCTGAAAAAATAATTTGAAAAAATGTCATTATAATTATGGCTAAACATGAAGAAACTGCCTTAGCCTTTATTCTCGATGGTTTTATCGTTCATAGACTTGTTATTTTGAAATTCCATGACTCTCTGCATAAATTAAAAAATTCCATGGCCAATCCCAAAATTTCCCTGACCTTGTAAATTTTCTCTATCCCTGACTGTGGACACCTTATTCTAAATCAGTTAGTCATGAGAAATGAGTAATACCACTTGAGAAACATAAACAGTATGAGCCATACTCTGTGAAAAGGGCACTTAATGCAAATGCAAAAGGCATCAATCATATCAACCTGCACAGTTCATGCAGGCTGACATGGGTTGAAACTTTTTGCTTTAGGTCAATATTCTGCATGTCCAAGCGCTGTTCTGCCACAGAAATTGGTTATTTGTCTGAAGAAATGGATTAACTCTTTACCACACGACAGAATTTTAGACTGGTTCAAATTGAAAGCATTTGCAGACGACAAAATAAAGGTGACTAAAAAATTGAAATTTGTCCTGGGAAGGGTAGAAAACACTGTGGGAAAAGGAGAAAATGCTGGTTACCAGCATTTTCTCCTTTTCCTACAGCGTTTTCAAAAGGCTTCTTTCTCAGGGGCGTCAAAAGTAGGGATTGTGTTGTAATGGGTTGGTTAATAAAAAGTCATATTATGACTTGCATAATTCAATGCAGAGCTCCAGATAGAGGAAGTGATCTTGATTTCAAACATGAGAATATTCATTATTCTCCACTAAACCCTAAGTCAAATGAATACCCACAGTGTAGGATTTGGAAGAGAAATAATGGATTTAGAATACCATCACTCCCTCTTATCTGGACCTCTGACAATATATCATGGAGATGCATTAAGCCTCTTTTTGCCAGACCATGGCTCAGATCCTTTTGCACCTTTAACCTTTATCCTGCTGTACCCGACCAGGGATGACTGTAGCGGAGAATGTACAGCAAGATCAGCCTGCACATCCGTGCAATCTGATCTTGCTCTATATCCTCCTCTGTTTTATTAGTAGTTTGGGTTTCATTAGTCCTGCCCAATGTCCAAACATTCAGCAAAATCTGTTTGTTTGATTGTCAACCTTTTTTTTTGGCAGGATAAGGGTTAATATCTGATGTCCTGGAACAATCTGAAGAAGTCCCCTGAAACCAGGTGATACATTACCTGAACCTCTAAAACAAGGGAATATAATCTTGTTCTGCCTAAAACAATAGAAAACATCCCTTGTACCAATAATTTAGAACCTGACAATAAGCACCTGTACCTATGAACAATCTGTTAGAATTCCTTATGCCTTGATACTATTCCTGAAAAATTCCTCTGTCCTGAAACATTTTGAAACTGTAAATTTTCTGTGTTCTTATACAACCTGAACGAATAGAAAATCTACCCTAATCCTTGATACAAATACACATTTAAAATATATATCTATAAGAGCAAGGAAAACAACTCCAAGATTAAAATAATTTAAAAAATACATCTAATGGTTTATAGAAAAACAAGGAAAGACCTTTGTTCCCTCAAATAAAATTAAATAAAGTATCACTAACATTCATAATTCTAACTTGATAAATTCAAACAAATACTTTCTCACACCCAGTACAACCTGTACCAAACAAAGTATACACTCAGACCTGCTACAACATGAAACAATACAAAAAAGGTGTTCCTATCCCGTATCCACACAAATGCCGAAACAACTCAAATAGTCATAAAGTGAACAAATATCCACCACGCTACCAGCATTTTGTCACTGGAGCAGCAAAATCAGAGAACGGAAATGGTTTTCAAAACAAAGTTCACCTATGACCTTGACCTTAGACCCATGTGACCCCAAAGTAATAGGGCACACCCCTTAGGTCCTAGGCAACACTTGTATGCTTCAGGATACTATGTCAAATTGTTTTTGAGTAAGAGTACAGAAATGAAAATACAGATGAACTGACGGCTGGACAGATCAATAGACGGACAGACAGACAGACATGGTTAAACCAGGATACCCCTTCTGTACTTCGTAGGTGGGCAGTATAATAAAGTGTACCCCATGAAGGTGAACAAATAATATGTGTCATGCTACATCAAAAGGGGGCTTGACTCTTTACCACTGACTCCTGACTTTAAATGACCTAAAAGAAGCATCCTTTTGAAAACATAGTGGGAAAAGGAGAAAATGCTTGTAAGCAGCATTTTCTCCTTTACCCACAATGTTTTCTACTCTTCTAAAGTCAAGTTTCAATTTTTGAGACACATTTATTTTGTTGTCTGCAAATGTTTTCAATTTGGACCAGTCTAAAATTTTGTTGTTTGGTAAAGAGTTGATACATTTCCACGATGCATGATTACCAAGCAAGTCATCACAGAATTATACAGTCATAAAATCTGTTCAGTATAACAAGCTACTGAATCACGAGGTACACAGGTTCTTTGACATGCAGAAAACTTACAAAAAGCAAAAAGGTTCGGCCTTGATCAGCCTGCGTGAACTCCATTCTAGTCATTCTAGTCTGATTAGACCCAATAATACAACTCATCCAAGATCTTATGGTCATATATATTTTGACCAAGTTTGGTGCTGATTGGTTGAAATTTGTAGATGCTAGAGTGTAAAAAAAGTGAAATATAGCAATTTTTCTAATTCAAGGGCAAATAACTCCAGATGTTCTGATCCAATGAGACCCATAATCCAACTCATCCGAGATCTTATGGTCATATATACTTTGACCAAGTTTGGTGCCGATTGGTTGATGTTTGTAGATGCTAGAGTGTAAACAAAAAAATGTGGACGATGGATGCCGATGGACAGCGAGTGATCACAATAGCTCACTCTGAGCACTTCGTGCTCAGGTGAGCTAAAAATGCTGGTAACCAACATTTTCTCCTTTTCCCACAATGTTTTCTACCCTTCCAGAGACAGAAATGGATTTGGTCCAGTCAAAATGTTTGTGTTCGATGAAGAGTTAATATAGGTTAAAACTCTAAAAAGCACTTACAATCCCTTGAAAACATGCGCACAAATAATAATGCCCATCCAAAAACTAAGCATTGGGCTCCCATCACTAGTGTTTATCAAACCCATACACCTTCAATTATAATGTTCATACTTTTCTTGTCCCAAGTTTAAACTATTTTGGAAATCAAGTCATTTTTTCAAAACTCAAGCACATTTTGCCTCTACACCAGGGAAAAAGACAAACTTCTTTCCTCTAGAAGCCACCTGGGCCCCTAACTTAAAAAATCCAGGGGCCCAGCCCAAAATCTAGGGGCCCAGCTTACTGAAGCCAGAATGGATTAGCAATAGGGGAAGATAAAATGGGGAGATGTATTCCCATTCTATTGTTGAATCTGATTTTATTTTCAATTTTTCCCGGCTTCACAGTATCAGCAAGGAGTGCAGGACAATTCAATTGGACATGTTTGGGTTGAGAATTTCGATGACTTCTTGCCTTGGGCAAGTTGTCATTTGAACTATGGGCGAGATGTTTTCCCAATCTATGGGCGAGTGATTTTACTTTTAATTTAAGTGAGTTGTGTTTAGTTTGGGGCGAGTTGACCTCTAACTGTCGTGTGAGTCGTCTTTGGACGAGTTGCCCATAATTATCCGTGAGATACGCATGCAGTAATTGAGAACCAGCCAAATACGAGAAAACATCAGGTAAAAAAGAAATACAGTAAATGATACAATATTACGTTCAGAAATACGCAAATGTCGCCTAATTTGAATAATAAACTAGACAGAAACTTGACTTTGGTCACTATTCTGTTCGAAAATTTAATGAATTTGAAAAATGTCCTATTTTGGGGGATAGCCATCTAGGCCCCTGACGGGCATTTTTCGGCTTGCCCAGCCAATTTTCTAGTCACCATGGGCGAGTGGGCGAATGCTAGTATTTTTCCCCGTCTACACCTCTCTCTACCTCCCTCTCTCTGTGCAAATCTCAAGCTTAAATCTGGAATTTATATGTGCCATACTTAACCTTGTAGAAATCTAGTTATTTCTAAAGTAAACATATATTTTGCCTCTCTCGCTCTGCACTGTAATGGTTAACTCTTTTAAAACAATCCCATGTTTAACGACCTTTAGAAGCTTTGGCTGGTAAGAAGCATTTTTTCCCTTTTTCTACATTTTCTTCCTGCCCTATCAAAGAAAATCCCTTCATTTTAGGGTAGTAGAGTTAAGCTGCAGCTCTCCATTTACTTTGTACAAATGTCTCTAAGTGTCACAACTCGGCCAATTTTGATCCCACATCTTTATCACAGAAACACCCAAGCTTCGCCAAATCAAGGGCTATACTAGTCTATCTCTGTTCTTTAACAAGAAATGTTTGTAAAACATGTATGCCCCCCTAAAACATGTATGCCCCCCTATACAATTCTAAATATAACATGTGATTATATACTGTTAGGTTCAAAGTGTAAAAACAAACAAAGGGTAATTACTCAAAAATTATTAATGATAAATTAACAATTCTTAGGCTAAATTAACAATTCTTAGGCACTGCACTTCCCATTTATGTGAACTATCAACTTTTAAAGTTTCATGATTTTACCTCACATACTTTTTGAGTTATGCTCCAGAAGAAAAATAAGTACGAAAATCAACAAAGGGCAATACCTGCAAAAATATAATGGGTAGAGTTATGGTTCTTGTGCAATGCACTTCTCCTGAATAAGATCTATCTACATATAAAGTTTCAAGATGATACCTGAAACACCTTTTGAGTTATGCTCTGGACAAAAATTAAGTATGAAAATCAACAAAGGGCAATAACTCCAAAAATATGATGGGCACAGTTATGGTTCTTGTGCAATGCACTTCTCCTTAATCAGATTAATCCACCTATGAGGTTTCAAGGTGATACATGAAATACTTTTTGAGTTATGCTCCGATCAAAAATTAAGTATGAAAATCAACAAAGGGCAATAACTCCAAAAATTTAATGGGCAGAGTTATGGCTTTTGTTCAATGCACTTCTCCTGAATAAGATCTATCCACATATAAAGTTTCAAGATGATACCTGGAAAACCTTTTAAGTTATGCTCCGGACAAAAATTAAGTATGAAAATCAACAAAGGGTAATAACTCCAAAAATATGATGGGCAGAGTTATGGTTCTTGTGCAGTGCACTTCTTCTTGATAAGATTGATCCACCTATGAGGTTTCAAGGTGATACCTGAAATACTTTTTGAGTTATGCTCCGGACAAAAATTAAGTATGAAAATCAACAAAGGGCAATAACTCCAAAAATATGATGGGCAGAGTTATGATTTTTGTGCACTGCACTTTTCCTTAATGAGATCTATCCACCTATGAGGTTTCAAGATGATACCTGAAATACTTTTAGAGTTATGCTCCAGACAAAAATTAAGTATGAAAATCTACAAAGGGCAATAACTCCATAAATATGATGGGCAGAGTTATGATTTTTGTGCACTGCACTTCTCCTTAATGAGATCTATCCACCTATGTAGTTTCAAGGTGATACCTGAAATACTTTTTGAGTTATGCTCCGGACAGAAATAAGGTCTACGGACTGACCTACGGACCGAAAGACCGACAAGTGCAAAGCAATATACCCCGCTTCTTTGAAGGGGGGCATAATTAATCGTTTACCGCATGAAGCTGGCTTTTAACAACCCTGAAGGAGAAGGCATTTGGAAACATGGTAGGAAAGGAGAAAATGCTGGTAGCCAGCATGTTCACTTTTCCCACAATGTTTTCTACCCTTTCTAACACAAATCCCATGATTCTTTTAATTTTGTCATCTGCAAATGCTTTGAATTTTGACCAGCATAAGATTTTGTTGTCTAGTAAAATTTTCAAAAACTACATGTTTATATACCAAAAACATGTAGTCATCGTAAGACACTACATTTACCTTTTTGTAGTTTCATTATCCAAGTTTACCAAAAGATAAAGTAATACTTGTCAAAAATGTCAAATCTAACATACCTTTTTATTGTAGTCATTGTGACAGATTTCATTCCTCTCTCTCTGCTGACCATTGCGTTGAAGACAGTTATGGGAAAGCAGCCAATGGCTTGGAAAAAATATTGTGTGTAGTACTGATAAAAGAGAAACTCAAGGAAAGATGCACAGTCCATTGTGATATAACTGAAGTAATGCTAAAAATGGCCTTAAACACAATACAGTTAATTATTCTTCCTGTTTGCCTCTATGCCTTATCTTGAAGTCCTTCTCTATGGCCATGTTTGCTAAAAAATAATAGTTAAAAACAAAATCCTTACACTCACTTTTTGACTCCTTTTCTCTAACCCAAGACAATTCTGAAACATTCAAAACATGATATTTTCTTCCACCTACCTTTTTCAACAATTCCTCTGCTTAAACCTGAAACCCTTGGTGAAAAGTTCACAGACTTTCCAAAATTGAAAGCATTTGCAGACGACAAAAGTAAAAGTTACACTACATATTAACCATGTACTAAGTATGCCCAACTATGATGAATTAGAGATGATAAGCTATGGTAATTATGCTTTTGGAAGTTGACAAGCCAATGTTGCTGATCTCTTACTCTGCTGTACAACAAGGAAGAAACAAAGTACGTTCTTCCAAATCTATGCTCAATTACTGTACAAACTACAATTAAGTAGGGTCAACTGTGAGCAGAGTGGAGCCCTAGGGTTAAATGGGGTATCACTGTGTCTTACCACACACAGAATATACTACCTTTGAGTCAATGGCGTAACATGTCACCACGGTTTATTTAAAACAGCTGGACTCTGTGTAGAACAAGGCAAATATCCGAAAACCGTACACGGTCACCGAAATAAGTACCGAAAATGACACAGCAGTTTCACAATATCTGATTATTTTACACGAATATTTAAGTCATCAGTGTTTCTTTTTCAATGTTAGTGAAATAATATAGTCATGGGGTGGTTAAAGGGGTTGGAAATGTAGTAGGTGGATGGGAGCGGGAGAAACATGACATGCCGATGACAGTGAAATCAAACAGAACAAGTGTTTGTCATCTTGTTGATTTCAATTTTCAATGTTTCCTCCATAAGAACACTTTTTAGTGCATTTATGTAGGAAAAACATTTAAACAAACATGCTTGATTCACATTAGAAGCATACATCAGGTCACATTATTTTCTTACTCTTTACATCAATCTCTTGTAAGAACATAAATGTTATTTATCTTTCCCTCTGACAGGTTTTAACTCTTTACCACATGAGAAAAATTTGGACTGGTCCAAATTGAAAGCACTTGCAGACGACAAACATTACTTAGGAATTGAAATTTGTTTCCAGGATGGTTGAAAACATTGTGGGAAAGGGAGAAAATGCTGGTTACCAGCATTTTCTCCTTTTCCCACAATGTTTTCAAAAGGCTTCTATCTTAGAGTCGTAAAAACTAGGGATTGTTCGGGAAAGGGTTAAATGAAGTTATAACTGACAGTCAGCTGGAGATAGCAGAGATCCGTGTTTTACCAGACTGATATCTAACATATCTCAATGTATCTACCAGTTCAGAATCAAGATCAGACGGCTTTTTCTATGCAGTCGAATCTTGATGTGCAATTCATCAGCAAAAAAAGAGATGCTGCCCTAACGATGCTAGCTTTGACTAGCAAGTATGTGGTATAAACTACAGATAGCAAATGCTTTTTTTTTTTGCGAAATATTTTTGCCAAACGGACTGAAACTGTGTTCAGACAGAGTGGACATATTACCAACCTCTTACAATCTGTTTACGAACTTATGGACTGGAAGGCTGCTCAAAAACTTTAAGCCTGCTCCAAATTTTTTGCCATCTTTTTTGTCCTATAATTGGACAGGGTGACGGTGTACTTGCAGCAGAGATGGATGTGCTACAAATGGAACTGCCATACTTCAATCTTATCAGAGATGTGGTGCAGTGGGGCATCAATTAACAGTGCTTTTGCATTTTACCGACTGATATTACAGGATGTATCCCAAACTGTAGCCCGTTTTAAGATTTTGTTGACTGGAATAAGACTATTTAGAACAGGTCGATAGGTGAGTGCAACACTATTCTAAGTGCCTGTACAATGTACAGGCACTTAGAATACTGTTGCACTCACCTATCGAGGTTTGGTGAGACAGAGGCCTCAGGCATTATTAGGCCAAAAGTACACATTCTACACTGGCAGTAACCCGTTTTTCGATCATGTCAGGATGGGATAAGACATTCTGAGATCTAGTATGGTGTGACAGGGCTTTTGGAGATCAGAAACTGATAATGGTTTGATTACACTATCTTTGATGAAAGAACTGGGAAACATAGATCTGCAGAATGTAACTTGGCAATTCCTCTATCTTAGATTTAGATCTTCACAGGTATTGGTCATTGGGTTGACTTATTGATTGAATGGAGATTTAGGCTGTTAAGCACCACTAGAGGATCTTTTGTGGACAGTATGAATCAAGATCAGACTGCACAGAATGTAGTCTAATCTTTGAAATACACTGTCGCATTATGAGATATCTCTCTCAGCTTAACAGTTTCATTTCACTTACTAACTCCTTACCATACAATCCAATCTTTTATCGACCCTGAGAAACAAGCTTTTTGAAAACATTGTGGGAAAAGGAGAAAATGCTGGTACCAGCATTTTCTCATATTCTGACAATGTTTTCTACTCTTCCCAACTTTCAAATTTTCCGACACTTTTGTCATCTGCAAACTCTTTCAATTTGGACCAGTCTAATATTTTTTTGTCATTTGGTACAGAGTTCACTCTTTACCAAACAACAAAATTTTAGACTGGTCCACATTGAAAGTATTTGCAGACATCAAATTAGAAGTGACTGAAAGTCTGAAATTTGTATTGGTTACTAGCATTTTCTCCTTTTTCCAAGATGTTTTCAAAAGGCTTCTTTCTCAGGGTCGTTAAAAGTTGGGATCGTGTGGTAAGGGGTTAAAGCAGGAAAGGGATTAATGATGATGATAGGATTAGAAAAGCAACCAGAGGGATCATAACGATTCTGCATTTTAACTATCAAGCTTAACATACAGTTTCTGCTTCTTGGCTACCAGTACTTCCTGTTTCATCTTTAAACAGTGTGTAGCTCTTGATTTTGGACAATTCACTTTGTTTCTGCATCAAGAAGTTCTTGCAGGTGTTTGCTTCAGGGACTTCAAGCAGGTTTGGGGCCTTGAAGTTTTTGTCTTACACTTCTGTTCTCACTTGGATAAATCTGAAAGAACAGCGAAAAATACCTTTGTAGAGTTTTGAAATTACACATTGCATGCTTTTCCTTATTGCCCCCTGTAAACATGCATACATCTGAAGCATTAACCCTTATCTTGCTAGAAAAGTTAACTATTTCCCAAAGAACAAAATTTTAGACAGGTCCAAATTGAAAGCACTTCCAGTCGACAGAATAAACATACATTGTAACTCAAAAGTTGAAAGATGTTTCTGCAGGGTAGAAAACATTGTAGGAAAAGGAGAAAATACTAGTTACCAGCATTTTCTCTTTTTCCCACAATGTTTTCAAAAGGTTTCTTTCTCAGGATTGGAAAAAACAGGGATTGTTTGGTAAAGGTTTAAATGAACATTTCCAGCAAATGGTAGAAACCTGCATAATACTATTTCAAACTTACTTTTTGTTTGGAAAGTGTAGGTCAAAGATCAGCATGCATCTTCTGTACAGTCTGAGCTAGATCTATGCTGTCCACAAAACGGTCAGTGAGTCATGCTTGGCAGCCCAAAGGTTAACAATAGCCATAATAAATTAGAGGCCCTTGGGGGCCTGAAATCCCTCTACTGGCAGTGATTTTGCTTTTATGCTAGCATACATTAAGAATTCATGATGCAAAAAGACAAAAAACACAAACCTGTGTTTTTGCAACTGGGCTGAACCCACTTAGACAGCATAAGTAGGCATGATGAATTCAACAAACACTGAAAAAAAAAAGTGCAATTTCTCAAAACTAAATGTTTGGAATGAATCCAAATTTGACAGGGTGTCAGTATATATATATATATATTGCCTTGTATTAAATAATTATAGCAGACCAGCTTGCATAGCTCAGTAGGTAAAGCGTAGGACTTGTGAATGTGATGTTTCGAGTCACTTGAGGGTGTGGGTTCAGTTCCCACAGCTGGCCATCTAAAATTACTAATAGTCCTTCGTATGAGACGTTAAACAGAGATTATACACCAAGCACATAAAAGAACCAGGCTTTATTCAACCCTTTCCCAAATAATCCCTGGTTTTTATGGTTCTGGAATAGTAGCCTTTTGAAAACATTGTGGGAAAAGGAGAAAATGCTGGTAACCAGCATTTTCTCCTTTTCCCACAATGTTTTCTACCCTATCATAGACAGAAATCATCTTTTCAGCAAGGGTTGAACTAATAAAGTTTCATGAAAATCTGAAAACAAATGCCGATGCAATTGTATCAACAAGAAATGGAAGTTTTCAACTTGAAATTGCTTCTTTTCCCATATTGTTTGTTGGGTTTTTTCAGAATCAATAGAATTGAAGCTATTGATAAGATAAACAAACTGTACAGATTTCATGAAAATCTTACCTCAAATGCTGG
This sequence comes from Tridacna crocea, assembly GCA_943736015.1. Lineage (NCBI taxonomy): Eukaryota > Metazoa > Mollusca > Bivalvia > Cardiida > Cardiidae > Tridacna > Tridacna crocea. Next base: position 51,773,310 of record OX031059.1, read on the forward strand.
CGCCATCGCATAAACAAGAAATGGACGTTTTCAACTTGAAATGGCTTCTTTTCCATTTCGTTGGATTTTTTTTCAGAATCAATAGGGTTGAAGGTATTGATAAGATAAACAAACTGTACAGGTTTCATGAAAATCTTACCTCAAATGCTGGTGCCATCGCATAAACAAGAAACGGAAGTTTTCTACTTGAAATGGCTTCTTTTCCAATACATTTTGTTTGATTTTTTTTTCAAAATCAATAGGGTTGAAGGTATTGATAAGATAGAGAAACTCAGCAAGTTTCATGAAAATCTGAAAATAAATGGAAACTTTATCATGTAAACAAGAAATAAAAGTTTTCAACTTGAATGGCTACTTTTCCCATATTGTTCCTTAATTTTTTTTTCAAAATCAAGAAAATTGAAACTCTTGACAAGATTAACAAACTGTACAAGTTTCATGGAAATCTGACCAGAAATGTAGACTTTATTGCGTAAAAAAGAAATTGAAAGTTTTAACTTCAAATGGCTACTTTTCCTTTACTGCTAGTTGGATTTTTTTTTCAAAATCAAAAGGGGTCAAGCTATTGATGAGATTAACAAGCTTTGCAAGTTTCACAAAAATCTGATATAAATTCAGACTTTATCAAATAAACAAGAAATGGAAATTTTCAACTTTAAATGGCTACTTTTCCCTTACTGTTGGTTGAATTTTGTTCAAAATTAATAGGATTCAAACTATTGATAAGACAGAGAAACTATGCAAGTTTCACGAAAATCTGAATATAAATGCAGACTTTATAGCATAAACAAAAAATGGAAATTTTCAACTTTAAATGGCTACTTTTCCCATACAGTTTATTGGATTTTGTGTTCAAAATCTATTGTTTTTAAGCTAATGATGAGATAAATAAACTATGCAAGTTCCACGAAAATCTGATTATAAATGCAGACTTTATCGCGTAAACAAGAAATGGAAATTTTCAACTTTAAAAGGCTACTTTTCCCATACAGTTTTTTGGATTTTGTTCAAAATGGATAACTTTCAAGCTATTGATAAGATAAACAAACTGTGCAAGTTTCACAAAAATCTTATCATAAATGCAGATTTTATCAAGTAAAAAAGAAAAGGAAATTTTCAACTTTAAATTGCTACTTTTCCCATTCTGTTTGTTGGATTTTGTGTTCAAAATCTATTGTATTTACGCTAACAATGAGATAGTAAACTATGCAAGTTCCTCGAAAATCTGATTATAAATGCAGACTTTATCGCATAACCAAGAAATGGAAATTTTTTAATTTGAAATGGCTACTTTTCCTTTACACTTTGTTGTTTTTTTTTTTCAAAATCAATAGGGTTGAAGATATTGATGAGATTAACAAACTATGCAAGTTTCATCAAAATCCAAAAACAAATACAGACTTTATAGCGGAAACAAGAAACTACTTAACGGATAGACGGATGGACAAAAGGACGGACAGACAGACGACCAAAACCATTCCATACTATTAGCTAAGCTGGCTTTCAGCCAGTAGAGTCAAAAAGCATGAAAAGATGCACTTGTCTAAGCAAGACATCACATACTTTTTTTCCCTAATACTTCCTCTCATCTTATAGTGACTGAATTATGACACTAGGACAAAACTGACAATTAGCAAAAAGTTTCGACTCAGGTCAGCCTGAGAAAACTGCACAGCCTGAATCAATATTTTTTTGGTTACACTAACACCCCTTTTCACAGAGCATGGCTTATACATTTTACACCTTAGTTGTTGTATCACCTGAACTAAAAATGCAGAAAAAAAACACTGAAGAGCCTGACGAAGAGAACTGGAAAACATGGTAGAGGCCAGTGTAATGTCACCTTTTAACTCCATAGCAAACAAAAAAAAATTTGGACTACTCCAAATTGAAAGCATTTTGTAGACGACAAAATAATGTGTATCAAAATTTGAAATTTGATTTTCAAAGGGTGGAAAACATTGTAGGAAAAGGACAAAATGCTGGTTAGCAGCATTTTCTCCTTTACCCACAGTGTTTTCAAAAGGCTTCATACCCAGGGTCGTTAAGAGTCATCATTGTGTGGTAAAGGGTTAAATCCAATCACTCAAGCCATAGTAAAATGTTGCTTCCAAATGGGTCATGCTCTAGTAACAGAAGGATCAATGCATCTCAGTGATGCATTGTACCAAGCACGGTATCACCCAAATATGTATCCATAAAATCCATTTTGTCAAACACAAGACTAAATCATGAGGTAGAATTATCCTTTGACATGCAGAAAATTTAAAGATAGTGAAAAGTTTTTGCTTGTGTCAGCTTACGTAGGCATACATGGGTTGATACTGTTTGCAAATGCATTAAGCCCCCTTTTCACAGAGTGTGGGTCAAATTCTTTCGATGTGGACATACATCTAAACTTGTGCAGCAATGGCCTGCTCATGTGGGTGCCTAAACATTTGTATAAGTGGCCTAATGCCAACTTGACAACAAGTAATCAACAATAAATAATGGTTCCTCAATAAAAATTATTTGATTAATACAGTAGAAAATGGGTTGAAATGAGCAATCATGTATTGTAAATGTTAATTTCGCATCAAGCTAAGTTTAAAATTGGACACATATTGCTCTAATTCTGTCAGGGGCAAACAGTTTTATGACTGTGACAGGAAAAGTAATACGCCAGACCTATGAGTGAATTGTAAGTATTCCTTGTAATTAGATCTAAAGCTGCAGCTGCTCTCTATCTCCCTCTCTCAGCATATAGATGATCAAACTAAATGGGATAAATATCAAATGGGGTATTTCAAATGAGAGTAATGTTTTGCCAGCCACTGAATATCTTTCCACTTCGAGCCTCCGTCTTTAGATTGAGTTTTACACAGAATGTAAGTCTCAGAGTCCAAAATTACCTTCGAAAAGTATGTAAAAATATTAAATAATCTTAAATACTTACCTGGAATAGCCTTTTTTTTATTCGAACTTAACAGAATTTGCTTAAAACACAGAGAATAACAGTCAGTTCCAACTTGTAAGCTGCCATTTTTCCGGAACGCTGCAGACGATGAATTCTCTGTGCATTGATTGGATATTCTCGACATGTGATCAGTATTGTACGTTGATTGGATATTCTGTACCAGATCACGAATTGTGCAGGTGCGCTAATGGATTCTGGGAAAAAATGACGTCATTACCATGCTTTTCTTTTAGATTTTTTTTAAAGATAATCCGCAACTGCTTTGTGTTTTTTGCTTTGTGGGAAAGTTTCCAAACAGGAAAATGCGCACAAACAGAATATACTCCAAACATCGTGCTATATTGTATGTTTAATACCTTTGGAGTATTATGTTCTATTTTTACGTTTTATGGACCGTGAAGCAAAAATCGCCATGATGGCCGCACAGATCTACACCTGGAAGCTTTGTGATCGCTTTTCTGTGCAATATTCATTCATAAAATGGAAAAAGAACTTAGTAAATCATGTCTTATTCTATCGTTTCATATTAGTCATACCTGATAATTTTAGGTCTATCCAGATTCAGGTGAAATTTGCTAATAAAAGGCGAGAATTCAGCAATGCTTCTTCCATTGAAAAACTGCGCGGCCGAAAAGAATCAGTGTGGACTGCGCATGTGCAAACTGTAGAATTCTGGACCACGTGATCCGCATGTCATGTTTCTTTCAAGTGATTTTTTTTTCAGAATGCTAAGTGTCAATCATGTTTTATCCTATTAAGGTGATGTTTTCAAAACAACAAAGTTTTAAAAGATTCCATACATAACTACTTAAGCAAAAGATGAATTAATACACTACTTAATTAATCAATCAATTATTTTATAACATATGTAGCCCTTTATAGGCCTAACTTTAATACTTTAATGATAGGCTCTACGTCGGACTACATATATCCGAATTCGACTTGTCAATATTGAGTGATAAAAATAAATTCCTACGCAAAGAAGAGCTTGAACTGGTCACCGTTGTATACCGTGTAATGGCTGGCTTGGTATCATGGATCACGAAGATGCAGTGTGCCCCCTTTTGCCACTGCATGGCTTATAATCTATGGGTTCTTGAAATAATGAATATCCGAATAATGCTGTCTAAGATTGTTTTGTTGACTACATGTACTTTCAAACACTACGATTTAGAGGGATACAGAAACAAAATCTAACACTTCTTTTATGAATGTATTTGGTTAATACAATGTAATACCAATGTATTTGAATAAGAATACAAATACTTTCCCAAAATATTCAAAAGCTTTTTGATGGCTTTTGAAAGCATTTCAACATAGCTAATTAGGTATACTACCTAACCATTCATCCATCCTCTCATTCTTCCATCCATCAAACCATACCTCCATCCGTACTTCGCTCCATCCGTCCATCTATCCAACTAACCAAACGAACATTATTAATTTGTCCCATATTTCCAAGCTGTCCCTTTTCTTTTTTTTAGGAAAAGGTATAATTATTTTGAATAGTTCATGGAAAAAGAGGGGGTGGGGGTGGGGGGTGTTTAATTAATGGGTAAAATAATAGTCTAAGGGAGAGAAGTCGTACTTGTGCCTTGATATATCAAGCTCTGAGCAGAGTTGTCGTTCGTTACTCTCACCAAGCCTAGTGCAAGAGGGTGTCGATTTATATCAGTCACGTTCCATGCAGTTAACTTGTTAGCAAACGACAAAATTTTAGGATGCCCAAATCGAAAGCATTTGCAGACGACAAAATAAAACTGACTGAAAAATTGAAATTTGTTTTGTGAAGGGTAGAACACATTGTGGGAAGCGGATAAAATGTTGGTTACCAACATTTTCTCCTTTTCCAGCAATGTTTTCCCAAGGCTTCTCTCTCAGGGTCGTCAAAATTAGGGATTGTGTGGTAATGAGTTAACCCTTTCCCAAACGACAAACTTTTGGACTAGACCAAATTGAAAACATTTGCAGACAACAATTCAACTCTTCCTGAAAAGATGATTTCTGTCTATGATAGGGTAGAAAACATTGTGGGAAAAGGAGAAAATGCTGGTTACCAGCATTTTCTCCTTTTCCCACAATGTTTTCAAAAGGCTACCATTCCAGACCCGTAAAACTAGGGATTGTGTGGTAATGAGTTAAGGATAGTCTAAAACCAAAGACGAATACACTACAGTCTGAGAGACCATCAGTATTATTTGGCCAAGTCTATAGACACATTTTTGTCGCGTGGGAGATAGTTATATGTTAACCCTTAGGCTGTTAAGTGCGACTCACTGACCTTTTGCAGACAGCGTAGATCAAGATCAGATTGTACAGAATATGCAGGCTGATACTACCTCAACCCTGTCCGATAAGGGGTTAGATGTACATGTATTATTCCTTAAAATATTCCATTGGGTTTTTTTTTTCCGATTGAATGTTTTTAATTTAATTTTGATTATGTAACTGAATGAAATGATCCATGTGTATGGTGTAATGGAAATAAGGCCGTAAAAAAATCTGTGTTAACCCTTTCCCAAACAAGCCCTGATTTTACGTGTCTGCAGTACAAGTCTTTTGAAAACACTGTGGGAAAAGGAGAAATTGCTCGTAACGAGCAATTTCTCCTTTCCCCACAGTGTTTTCTACCCATTTAGAGAACTCTCTGTCATTTTTATCAAATTTGAAATTGTTCTCTGCAAACTCTTTGAGTTTGGAAGAGTCTAAAATTTATCGTTTGGGAAAGGGTTAAGGGTTTCATATTTTTTTCCAATCGTAGGTTTCGTAGATTTGTGCATTGGCTGTCGTTAATATTTCTGATAATAAGGCTGAAATTCCTTTAACACAATTAAATAAGCAATTTCTTAAAAAAGCACTTGTTCCAATTTTTGGTGTATCTATTGAGGCCATTTTTTTGAAAATTGAGTTCAGGTAGATCTTTCTCTGAAAGAAACGAATTAAAGTTAACCCTTTCCCAAACGACAAAATTTCAGACAGGTCCAAATTGAAAGCATCTAAAGATGACTAAATGGAATGTGTTTGACTAAAAAAAATTGAAATTTGTTTTTGGGAATGGGAAAAAAACATTGTGGAAAAGGAGAAAATGCTGGTTACCAGCATTTCTCCTTGTCTACAATGCTTTCTAAAGGCTTCTTTCTCAGGATCATTAAAAGTCAGGATTGTGTGGTAAAGAGTTAAACCCAAAGGCTCAGAATATAAATTTACTCTGTACCAAACAACAAACATTAGGACATATGCAAACTGAAGGATTTTGCAGTCAAGAAAAAATGTAACTAAAATTGATCTTGTTTTTAGAAGAGTTGGAAACCTTGTAGGAAAAGGAGAAAATGACATTTCCCTTTTTCTTTAAAGAAAAAATGTTTGGTAAGAGGTTAAACAGAGTACGGGTACATCAAGATCCAATTTGTCACATTATTATAATGGTGTTCTAATTGCTATTTAGAAGTTTACTGAAAATTAGCTCCAAAGTTTCTGACGGTAGTAAAATCATTAGTGGAGTTTGGCTGAGCTGGGATGAGAACCGCATTTCAACAATGTATACTACTATGCTAAAAGAATTGCCCTGTCCATTGTTACTCATATTCCTGTTTTTAGCTCACCAGAGTACGAAGTGCTCAAAGTGAGCTATTGTGATCGGTCAATGTCCGTCCCCCGTCCGTCCGTTCACAATTACAAAAAAATATTCTCCCCCTAAACTAACAATCAGATTTCAACCAAACTTCACAGAAATGATCCCTAGGTGATGTACATTCAGAATACTTTAAAGATTTGAATTCCATGAAGAACTTTGGTTGCCATGGCAACTGAGAGAAAAAATCTTCTTGTCCCAAACCGTAAGAGCAAGAGCTTTCATATTTGGCATGTAGCATCATCTAGTGGCCCTCTACCAAAATACTACCAAAATACTTCAAATTATGGCCCTAGTGTTGAAAATGGTTCTGTGTTGTGGGTTCTTGAATTTCACATAGAGATAAAGAAGGAAATCTTTAAAAATCTTCTTGTCCCAAACCATAAGGGCTAGAGCTCTTATATTTGGCATGTAGCATCATCTAGTGGCCCTCTACTAAAATACTTCAAATTATGCCATAGGGCGGAAATTGGCCCTATGTTGTGGCGTTTGGATTTCACAAAGAGATAAAGAAGGAAATCCTTAAAAATCTTCTTGTCCCAAAATGTAAGGGCTAGAGCCCTGGTGTGAAAGTTAGCCCTATGTTATTGATCTTGGATTTCACATAGAGATACGGAAGGAAATCTTTAACAAGAGGACCATGATGGTCCTATATCGCTCACCTGAGTACTAAGCTGTGAAATCAAACTTGTGACCCCTGGGCAGGGCCAGTTTTGACCCCAGGGGCATCCTAAGAAAAAACTTGGCAGAGGTCCACTAGGAGATGCTACTTACAAAATATCAAAGCTCTACACCTTCTAGTTTCAGAGAAGTAGAATTTAAAGTTTTCCTTCTTTGTTCCAATGTTTCAAACTTGTGACTAATGGGGCAAGGCAAGTTTTGACGCCAGGGGCATCATATGAAGACACTTTGTAGAAGTACACTAAAGGATGCTACATACCAATTATCAAAGCTCTACGCCTTCTAGTTTCGGAGAAGAAGAATTTTAAAGTTTTCCTTCTTTGTTCCTATGTTTCGAACTTGTGACCCACAGGGCAGGGCAGGGCAAGTTTTTACCCCAGAGACATCATATGAACAAACATTGTAGAAATCCACTAGGAGATCCTACTTACTAAATATCAAAGCTCTACATCTTCTTCTTTCAGAGAAGAAGAATTCTAAAGTTTTCCTTCTTTATTTCTACGTTTTAAACTTGTGACCCCCGGGGTGGGGCCTGTTTTGACCCCAGGGACATCATATAAACAATCTTGAAAAAGGTCCACTAGGAGAATGATGCTACATACCAAATATCAAAGCTCTGCACCTTCTAGTTTCATAGAGAAATTCAAAGTTTTCCTTCTTTGTTCCTATATTTCAAACTTGTGACCCCAGGGGCGGGGCCAGTTTTGTCCCCAGGAACATCATATCAACAATTTTTGTAGAGGTCCACTAGGACATGCTACATACCAAATATCAAAGCTCTGCACCTTCTAGTTTCAGAGAAGAAGAATTTTTAAGTTTTCTTTCTTTGTTCCTATATTTCAAACTTGTGACCCTTGGGATGGGGCCAGTTTTGACCCCAGGGGCATCATATGAACAATCTTGGTACAGGTCCACTAGGAGATGCTACATACCAAATTTCAAAGCTCTACGCCTTCTTGTTTCAGAGAAGATTTTCAAAGATTTTGCTATTTTTTCTTTTTGGTTGCCATGGCAACCAGAGTTATGGTTGGAATTCAATCTCTTGAACAACTTTGGTAGATCTTCACCCAAGGAACATCCCTTCCAAGTTTTATCAAGATTGGCCCAGATGACGGACGACGGACATTGGGCCATCACAAAAGCTCACCATGAGCACTTTGTGCTCAGGTGAGCTAAAAATCTTCCTGTCCCAAATGGTAATAGCCAGAGTTCTCATATTTGGCATGTAGCATCATCTAGTGGCACTCTACCAAAATGCTTCAAACTATGGCCCTGATGTAAAAAATTGGCCCTATGGTGTGGGTCTCAGATTTCAAATAGAGATAAAGAAGGAAATCTTTAAAAATCTCTTTGTCCCAAACGGTAATGACCAGAGCTTTCATATTTGGCATGTAGCATCATCCAGTGGCCCTCTACCAAAATTATGGCCCTAGTGTTGAAAATGGCCCTATGTTGTGGGTTCTCGGTTTTCAAATAGCGATAAAGAAGGAAATTTTAGAAAATCTTCTTGTCCCAAACTGTAAAGGGTAGAGCATATCTGGCATGTAGCATCATCTAGTAACCCTCTACCAAAATACTTCAAATTATGGCCCTGGTGTGAAAGTTAGCCCTATGTTGTTGGTCTCAGATTTCACATGGAAATAAAGAGGGAAATCTTTAAAAAAATCTTCTTGTGAGCACTCTAGAAACTACAATTCTTGCTAAGCTGAACTGAAAATTGGTTAGAATGTTTGTCTCGATAAAATCTCACATGAGTTTGCATTTAGTGCTTGTCAAGAATATAACTTTGTCATCTTAAGTCAAAATGACTTCAAAGTTGGTATGCATGTTTGTTGCAATATTGTCGAGTACTATGTGCAAGAACAATAACTCTACCTAGCACGGATTTTGAGTAAATCCACTTTGATCTTCATTTTTACAGTATTTTTGCTTGTCCAGAGTGGAATTTTGAGGTCCCAAGTCAAATTGACTTTAGACTTGGTATATATGTTTGTTGCAGAGCCTGCCCTTTGCAAATTTTATACCTCCTTGACAACTGGCGGTGGGATTGCATATCTTGGGACAATTTGGCGCTCTTGATTCATTATCATTTGCCCATGAACCTCAATATTTGGTAATTTTCTTCATTGTAGACCTTTCCAGCTTAGTACTCAGGTGAGCGATATAGAACCATCATGGTCCTCTTGTTATATATATTGTAGGTACCGTTAAGTTCAAAAGCATGCTTGTCCATTTTATTGACTTCAGTTTAGCCTGGTGCAAATTGATCAAATGATTTTACAGACCAAAAGAAGAAGGCCTCTTGATCACAAGCCATTTTCCCTTTCCCCACACTGCTTTATGTTCTTCCAAGAAAATCCTGCTATTTAACTCATTACCAAACAACAAAATTTTGGGTTTGTCAAAATCGAAAGCATTTGCAGACAACAAAATAAAAGTGACTGAAAATTTGTGAGGAGAAGAAAACATTGTGAGAAAAGGAGAAAATGCTGGTTACCAGCATTTTCTCCTTTTCTCACAATCTTTTCAAAAGCTTTCTTTCTCAGGGTCGTCAAAAGTAGGGATTGTGTGGTAATGGGATAAAATCCCTAATGAAGAAGGCCTCTTGATTACAAGCCCTTTTCCCTTTCCCCACACTGTTTTCTGTCCTTCCATTGTCATCAGCAATTTCAATTTTGACTGATCTTAATACACATACATGTACTTGTTGTTCAGTGAAGAGTTAATCCTCAGCCACTACTGTATAGCTTACAAAAAATCACTTTTTCACATACTGGAAATGCTCTGGGAAAAAAATAACACTTTTCTTGTCAGAAATAAAAAAAACAACAAGTTACTCAGGAGAAAATAGACCACAAAACTAATAGATGATGTCCCAAAATATACTAGTGTATCACATTAATATGATGTATAGACAATATGCAAATGATTCAAGCTCTGTGAAAAGGGGTCTTAATGCTTCCGCAACAAGTATTGATTCATGTCAGCCTGCACTATCTGCCTAACCTGACATGATACAAAACTTTTGCTGTTGATCAATTTCCTGCATGTCAAGGTATTAGTCTACCTCATGATTCAGTTGTTGATAAAATGAATTTAATAGCTCCATAATTATGAGATGTCTAGCTTCATATAACACATTACAGAGATGCATTAGACCCCTTTTTTCCAGAACATGGCTGAATTGATTATTACTGCTTCAAAATGCTATTCCTGGTTGTATGCTACTTTTTTCATACAACACAAGGTAAGACGATTTGACCCTTTACCACATATTCCCAACTTACAATGACTCTGTAGAAGAAGCCTTTTGAAAACTTTGTGGGAAACAGAGAAAAATGCTGGTAACCAGCATTTTCTCCTTTACCCTCAATATTCTCAATATTTTCTGCCCTATCTAAAACGGAGATTTGATCTACATTCAAATTGTTGTCTGCAACTGCTTTTAATTTGCACCAGCCTAAAATTTTAAAGAGGTTGAAAGGCATACTTGTTCAGTAAAGAGTTAATCCACCACTGTATAGGTTACAAAATACATGTATCATTTTTTCGACAGTATACTCTGGGCCAAAAAAACAACATATCTTGTAAGAACAACAACAAAAAGTTACTGAGAAAATGAACCATAAAACTAGTAGATGATGTCCCAAAATGTGTATCACATGTTGATGTATAAATATGATAATATACAAACAAACGACCCATGCTCTGTGAAATGGGGTCTTAATGCTTTGGCAACAAGTATTGACCCATGTCAGCATGAACTGTTGGCCAGAACTGACATCAGTACAAAACTTTTGCTACTGGTCAATTTCCTGCATGTCAAGGGATTAGTCTACCTCATGATCCAGTTGTTGACAAAATGAATTTAAAAGATCCACAATTATGTGATGTCATATAATGTGTTACAGAGACAAATTACATGAACCTTTTACCCCATAAGGCATTTCTATGGTATCACTAATTGAACCTAAATAACAGCAAGGATGAAGCCATTTCTTATGTGTATATGACACCTTTTGATAGCACAGAAAACACTGTGACAAAACGTGAAATTGCTCGTCACGAGCAATTTCACCTTTTGCCACAATGTTTTCCAAAGGCTCCTTTAAGCAATGTGTAGAAATGAGTGTCTATGGAGTAAAGGATTAAGCCCCTTTTTTTTCATAGAATGGCTGAAATAATCATTACTGCTTCAAAATGCTATTCTTAAATGTAGTTACTTCTTTCATAAAACAAGAGGTAAAATGATTTAACCCTTTACCACATATTCTCGACTTATAACAACCCTGTAGAAGAAGCCTTTTGAAAACCTTGTGGGAAACAGAGAAAATCCTGGTAAACAGCATTTTCTCCTTTATCCTCAATGTTTTCTGCCCTATATCAGAAAGAAATCAAAATTTGATCTACATTCAAATTGTTGTCTGCACAAGTCATGCTTTCAATTTGGACCAACCTAAAATTTTGTTGTCCGGTAGAGTTAACTCTTTACCATATGACAAAATTTTAGACTGGTTCAAATTGAAAGCATTTCCAGATGAGAAAATAAATGTGACTAAAGAATGAAAGAAAGAAAGGAGGAAGACTAAAGAATGAAAGAAGAAAGAAAGAAGAAAACATTGTGAGATAAGGAGAAATTCCAGAAACAAATTTCAAATCTTTAGTCACATTCATTTTTTCGTCTGCAAATGGTTTCAATTTGGACCAGTCTAAAATTTTGTCGTTTTGTAAAGAGTTAAGAGGATTCTTAACTCAGAAGTTACAATACTAATGTATAGTTGGACTGCAAACAGATTTTTTTTATCAGTGTATATTGTGTTAACAACCTCCAAAAAAAAGCCTTTTGAAATCATCACTGCATTTTAACAACACTGAAGAGAAAGCCTCTTGAAATCATTGTGGGAAAAAAAGTAAATGCTGGTAACAAGCATTTTCTCCTTTTACCGCAACATTTTACAGGTTATGAGTAACTATTAATTTGTCGTCTGCAAATGCTACCAATTCGGGTAAGTCTAGAACTTTGTCATTTGGCACCGAGTGAAAGGCAGCTTCTTTTATGGAAAACATGTACATTGGAAAGGAGCCACTGCTTGTTTTGCTAACAATATCAAAGCTAGTAAATAGGGACAAAAAATATCACACTTTCGTAATGGGTCAAACAAGATCCTGTTTAAATATAACTTCCTGTACATAATGGTTCCCTGTAGAACAGCTTTCTGTGCAGGTGTAGATACACAAAATTCCCCAGTCTAGGCTCGTCCCAAGCTTATCAACATTCAAGTGACTTAAAAGTTGAGGGAGAATCTGTAATATAAATAAATTCCAATTTTTTTTAGATAAAGACAATGATGTATTTGTCATAGCCCTACAAAACGAATGTCTTTGGGGGGTATACTAGAATCAGCCTGTCTGTGCGTGTGTCCATCTGTGTGTCCGTCTGTGTACAAAGTACTAGTAATTGCCTGTTTCTGTCAAAGCACTGGTGCAGGTATTCAGTCACATTCAGTGACAGCTCCAGTTACAAATGGTGACTGACTAAGCTCTTTTCAACACCGCAACCTTTGAAGATTTTTTTTCTGGTGACTGAAATTAAACTTTAACAAACTTGACTTTGTACAATGAACCACTATGTTCTGAAAAATACTGAAGTAACAAGTATCCAAAACTAATTTACATATGTGCTAGTAGCAATTTATATACCGGTAATGATACATGTATCGCAAACAAAATTTCAAACTTATGTTGAAAGCTGAGAACCAAGTCTGCTTCAATTAGTAATACCTACATGTAAATCTACATGCTTCATGCAGTCTGATCTTTATCTACATGGTCTATAAAATCTAATAAACAAAATTTAATATGTACTCTATTGCTAAACAAGCATTAAATGAACTTTTCAAGTTGATAACTCAGTCATTCTCAGGTCCTTTCCCAAACAATCCCTGGTTTTCTTGACCCTGAAAACTAAGGCCTTTGAAAACATTGTGCGAAAAGGAGAAAATGCTGGCAACCAGCATTTTCTCCTTTTCCAACAGTGTTTTCTACCCTCCCAGAACAAATTTCAATTTTTGAGTCATGTTAATTTTGTCGTCTGCAAGTTCTTTCAATTTGAACCAGTCTAAAATTTTGTTGTTTGGTAAAGAGTTAATGCAACTGTATGATCCTCTATCCCATTACCACACAATCCCTACTTTTAATGCCCCTGAGAAAGAAGCCTTTTGAAAACACTGTAGAAAAAGGAGAAAATGCTGGTAACCAGCATTTTCTCCTTTTTCCACAGTGTTTTCTACCTTTCTCAGAACAAATTCCAATTTTTCAGTCGCCTTTATTTTGTCATCTGCAAATGCTTTTAATTTGAACCAGTCTAAAATTTTGTCGTGTGGTAAAGAGCTATACCAAGCAAGTCATAGCTTTACCATGGATCAATAAAATCCATTTTGTTTAACAACTGATTGAATCATGCCAGGAACTGGCCCTTGAACATGCACAAAATCTATGAATAGCAATTTCTGGTCAGTCCTGACTGGGCAGGATGACATGGTTCAATACTTTTAGCAGATGCATTTAGCACCCTTTTCACAGAGCATGGCTTATATACATGTGGTAGATCTACTATGATTCATTTAAAAATTAATCATCTTTCCATCACAGTTTATTGTTCTATAAACCACAGTTGTGAGTTATGAGGCACAGTAAATAATCCCTGAGGGTGATAGCCTGAGTGGCAGTTTATTCATTGCACCTCACAACTCACAACATGGTTCATTGAATGATAAACCATGATGAAAAGATTTTTTGCATTTTAACAAAAGCAACTATTAATCAAATGAAAACAAGTTCATACTGAGAGTAAAAACGAGGATGCAGATTATATTCCATTGAATGACTTACTTTCTTTAAACAGAATGAAGTCACTCTATACAGAATGACATCACTCTACTTAGAATTACATAGATTTTACCACACTTTCATTGCACTGTGTTTACAGAGCTGAATTCATGTGTCATGTTAGAATTATCCATTATCTGTTAATGTAAAGGGCATGAAATATGGGGTTACTTGTTTGAATTTAAAGCTTGACCAATTCCCTTCCAGGTAGTGATGTTAGTCATTGCTGCACAATTCATTCCTCTCTAACAAATGATCATTTTTTCAAACTCTTAACCCTTTACTCCATAGATACTCATTTCTACGCATTGCTTGTAGGAGCCTTTGGAAAACATTGTGATAAAAGGTGAAATTGCTCGTGACGAGCAATTTCACCTTTTGTCACAATCTTTTCTACACTATCAAAAGGTGTCATATACACATAAGAAACGGCTTCATCCTTGCTATTATTTTGGGTCAATTAGAGATACCATAGAAGTGCCTTATGGGGTAAAGGGTTAACCAAACAACAAAATTTTGAGCTAGTCCAAATTGAAAGTATTTGCAGACAACAACTGTAAGTCAAAGATTGAAATTTGATTTGGAATTGGTAGAAAAAATTGTGTGTAAAGGAGAAAATGCTGGTTATCAGCATTTTCTCCTTTCCCGTCGATGTTATAAGGCTTTCTTTCTCAGGGTCATAAAAAGTCAGGATTGTGTGGTAAAGAGTTCAGTTGGAAAGCAGCCAATGGTTTGGGCAGAAAATTGTGTTAGAGAAAAACAAAAGAAAATGTGGATAGGTGTACTAGCTGCCACAATAGCACTTAAATAATGTTGAATCCTCAGATACACATGCAGACACTGTTGTCAACTAACTCTTACAGTAAAAGAAGAGCTGCTCACAAAGTCCCTGCCCTTCCTTATTGTAAATATTTTAGCCTTTTATCAAACAGTTCCAGCCTTCTGAAAACACTGTGGAAAAAGGAAAAAATGTTGGTAACCAGCATTTTCTCCTTTTCCCAGTTTTTTCTACTCTTCCAAAGTCAAATTTCAATTTTTGAGTCATGTTTATTTGGTTGCCTACAAATGCTTTCAATTTGGACCAGTCTAAGATTTTGTTCTTAGGTAAAGAGTTAATAGGTAAATACTAATCTTTTGGTCACTGCAACAGAGGTTTTGATTTGAATGACTCCATACAATACCTTTGAGGTAACCAGCACAAGGACAAAGAAACATACCTGAAACTCAAACTGCCTTTTTGCACCACAATGACAGTCTGCTATTTGTGTTGGTTTAGGACTATCAGCAATCCATAGTGGCTCTCCACCTTTCTGATATCTAAGGACCTGTAGTAACAGAAACAACACCAGGGTCTGTATTCACTAACTATTCTTAAGAACATTCTTTGTCTTATTCTCCAAGATTTTCCAACTTTGAAAGTAAAACAGCTTCTGATAGGCTAAACCATTTGATTAGCCCATCAGAAATGGTTTAGCCAATCAGAAGCTGTGTTACTTACAAAAATAAAATTCAGGAGAATAAGAAAAAGATTGTTCTTAAGAATAGTTAGTGAACACAGACCCAAGTTTCCCAAAACCATACCATTGGTAGTCTTTAGAGTTACTCAGAATGTAAACTAAGTGATTAGTCTTTCAAATTTTGTAAGCACGAGAGAAAAAATTAGATCATGCAGAAGAATGAAGTGATTACGTAGGAGCAGTTTAAAGACAACAATTTTTTAGACTTTTCCAGATCCAAAGCATTTCCAGCAAAAGGAGCTCAATTCTTTAGTTGTAATATGGACTCACACATTGTTGGAAAAGGAGTAAATACTAGTTACCACACAATATTTCAAAAGGCTGCTTTACCAGGGTTGTCAAAACATGAGATTGTTTGGTAAAGAGTTAAGTGAATTTCAGTAAAGGCAAGCCCATACTCATGTAGTTTGGTAACCCAATATGCAACTTGTGCACTCTTTAGAAATTAAAGAAAACTGACAAAAAAAGATTATCTGCATTCAGACGACAGGATACAAAGATCTGACAGCTGAATGAAATAGAATAGTTGCTAATACATGTACTCATAAACACCCGTTTCCAATGAAAGCCCAGATTTCTACTTTGGTAGAGGTCTACTAGGAGATGCTACTTACAAAATATCAAAGCTCTACACCTTTTAGTTTCAGAGAAGTGAAATTTAAAGTTTTCCTTCTTTGTTCCTATGTTTCGAACTTGTGACCTCTGAGCAGGGCAAGTTTCGACCCCAGGGGCATCCTATGAAGAAACTTTGTAGTGGTCCACTGAGAGATGCTACATACCAAATATCAAAGCTCTATGCCTTCTAGTTTCAGAGAAGAAGAATTTTAAAATTTTCCTTCTATGCTCCTATGTTTCATACTTGTGACCCCCCGAACGGGACAAGTTTTGACCCCAGGGATATCATATGAACAATTATTGTAGAAGTCCACTAGGAGATCCTACTTACTAAAAATCAAAGCTCTGCATCTTCTAGTTTCAGAGAAGAAGAATTTAAAATTTCCCTTCTTCATTTCTATGTTTTAAACTTGTGACCCCCGTCGCAGGGCCAGTTTTGACCCCAGGGACACCATATGAACAATCTTGGTAGAGGTCCTCTAGGAGAGGCTACATACCAAATATCAAAGCTCTACACCTTCTAGTTTCAGAGAAGAAGAATTTTAAAGTTTTCCTTTTTTGTTCCTATGTTTCAAACTTGTGATCCATGGGGCGGGACCAGTTTTGATCCCAGGGACATCATATATACAATCTTGGTAGAGGTTTACTAGGAGATGCTACATACCAAATATTAAAGCTCAACGCCTTCTAGTTTCAGAGAAGAAGAATTTTAAAGTTTTCCTTCTTTTTTTCTATGTTTCAAACTTGTGACCCTCGTGGCTGGGCCAGTTTTGACCCCAGGGACATCTTATGAACACTCTTTGTAGAGGTCCACTAGGAGATGCTTTATACCATATATTAAAGCTCTGCACAATCTAGTGTCAGAGAAGAAGAAATTTAAAGTTTTCCTTCTTTGTTCCTATGTTTCAAACTTGTGACCCAATGACGGGACCAGTTTTGACCCCAAGGGCATCAAATGAACAATCTTGGTGGAGGTTTACTAGGAGATGCTACATACCAAATATTAAAGCTCTGCACCTTCTAGTTTCAGAGAAGAAGAATTTTAAAGTTTTCCTTCTTTGTTCCTATGTTTCAAACTTGTGACCCCCGGGAAGGGGCCAGTTTTGACCCCAGGGGCATCAAATGAACAATCTTAGTAGAGGTCTACTGGGAGGTCCTACACACCAAATATCAAAGCTCAACACCTTCTAGTTTCAAAGAAGAAAAATTTTAAAGTTTTCCTTCTTTATTTCTATGTTTCAAACTTGTGACTCCCTGGGCTGGGCCAGTTTTGACCCCAGGGACACCATATAAACAATCTTGGTAGAGGTTCACTAGGACATGTTACATACCAAGTATTAAAGCTTTGCACCTTCTAGTTTCAGAGAAGAAGAATTTTAAAGTTTTCCTTCTTTGTTCCTATGTTTCAAACTTGTGACCCCGGGGCGGGGCCAGTTTTGACCTCAGGGGCATCATATTCTTGATAGAAGTCCACTAGGAGATGCTACATACCAAATTTCAAAGCTCTACGCTTTCTAGTTTAAGAGAAGAAGATTTTCAAAGATTTTGCTATTTTTTTCCTTTTGGTTGTCATGGCAACCTGAGTTATGAGTGGAATTCAATCTCTTGAACAACTTTGGTAGAGCTTCACCCAAGGAACATCCCTTCCAAGTTTAATCAAGATTGGCCCAGTTGTTTAGGAGGAGAAGATGTTTAAAGAAATTGTGGATGACGGACTCCGGACATTGGGCGATCACAAAAGCTACCCATGAGCACTTTGTGCTCAAGTGAGCTAAAAAGGAGAAGTCACATGGTACAAGGAAAAGATCACCACCTTTTTCAAACACAGTCAATTCATGGGGCACAAATTACCGTAATATTTATACAGTGATTGGTAATGCCCATCCTGCAATTACTAGTGCTTTAGCCCTATAAACTAGGCTATAATGGTGCATGTAAATATCTTATTGATGTAGTAAATGAAACAAAATGAAACTGCAGAGTACTGCACCTAACAAGTACACATTTATGTTTATATAAGTATATATGATAACCTTCATATTACAAAGACTACTAATACCAACATTATCTAGATGGCATCTACAAATACACATCGATCTAATTAGGGCATCTTGGGCACAGAACCTGACTACCGGTCATTCATTCAGCTATGATCAGCAGTTTAGAGAAATTTGGAGCTAAAACATGCCTGGTTTTTCCTCAAACATATTGATAAAAGCCATTTTCTCCATTAATACATCATATAGCTTGTATTACTACAATCTCCCCAATATTGTGGGGAGTGATGCGTCATATAAGACAGGTTGAATCTTCAAAGAATATGACATGCACAGACAATGCTAGTACCAATGTCAACTCCAGATCTCTCTAAACAAATCAAAGCACAACAATTCTGAGAAAAAAAATTAAGGTCAAAATTTATCATAATGTTTTAATAGTAATGGTATCCATCATGAACAAATTTTTCAATACAAGAACAAAACATAATGGCAAAAGAATGGAAGCAATTTCTTTGATGGCATGTTTTCAAAAACAGTCTATTGCAAGAACAAAATGTCTACAAGAGGAAAATTAATGAATTCATAGAAATTCGCACAAAAATCTATACCTGTTCCGGTTCAACAGCTATTCGCTTCTTAAATTTTCGTAGTTGTTTATCATTTTCTGATTCTACTGTTGCCATCTTCTCTAGTTCACTCTCTGTCAGCTGATTATATACACCTTCATGGTTTTCCATGTAGTCACTATATTCGCCTAATTTTTCATCCGAATTCAATCTGTCTTTTCTTGTATCAAGAATTTCAGTCTCTGTTACCAGCTCCAATTCAGGAAACAACCAGTCATTAGTATGTATGTGTTGTTTATCTAAAAGACATAAAGCATGTTTTTTCATAAACCTTATCACACAATCACTAGTTTCAACAATCTCGGAGACAAAACATTTTGAGAACATTGTGGTAAAAGGATAAAATCCTGATAGCCAGTCTAAAATTTGTTGCTTGGTAAAGGGATAACCTGGAATGAAAGGGTAAAGTTATGACACTTCAATATTTAAAATGTATGGTGTACTAAGATTTTCTATGATCCCCCATTTTTTTGAAGTTGGTTTCCAAAATTTTCTGGTTGTCCTACGATCTTTAAATGTTTGCCATCTTTTATTCATTTGAAGATTCAAAACACTTAGAAATACAAGAACTGTTAAAAAGTTGTATTGAAGAGTACTGTAATTCTCCTATATATTGCTTGAATAGTACAGCAAGATTGATAAATATTGTGGACATATCAATACTCCATTGAAAATATAAATTTCAACAACTTACAATGATATGGTGGTTATGCCTATGTCATGTTCCAAAACCCAGCCCAAAATGCAATATAACAACAGCATTTGCAGTTCCAACATAAATGTTTCTCTTTTATGTCTTACAGGATATCTTCACCAATTTTTCTTAATTATACCAACTCTAGGCATGACATAAAATCACATAATGCCCGACCTCATTTGAGTGTTTGGTGGTATAAAGTTCAGGTAATCAAGGAACTTCTGGACAAGCAAATTTGTTTTGGGAACAGAAGAAAACATTGTGAGAAAAAGAGAAAATGCTCATTACCAGCATTTTCTCTTTTTCCCATAATGTTTTCAAAAGGCTTCTTTCACAGAAGTGTTGAAAGTCGGGAGTGTGTGGTAAAATGTTACCCTGTTGTGGACTTTTGTTATATTTGTATCACTTTCGAATTTGTTGTCTGCAGATAAATCAAAATATATCTATTGTCATTGAAAATGTTTTGGGCAGGGTCAAACGAATATATCAGCACCGATCATGTACCAATTATGTTTTCATATGTCTGAGGAAAAACAGTTTCTTTCGCCCGTTTCTAGGCTTTGCCTATTTTCATATTACCTTCTTGTTGACATTTAATTTTGTGTCCTGCTTTCCAGTCAATTGTTTGATGTTCTTTACTACAGTAATTTACTTTATGGCATTTCCCACACCTTTTGTTTCCTTGACAACCACATATCACACACAGGCTGTTAAATAAACTTGCATCTGGCTCTGTATCAACAGGAGTCTCTTCGGGCGGTGTAGCACTATAAAAATCGTTCTGTCGCGGAATTTGGGACCGGAATACTTTAAAATTGTCGCTTTTGTTTGACTTGCAGCATTTCTCATCACGACAGGCAAACACATAAATTGTTCTGTGAAAGGAATCAGTTTTCGTGGAGTCTGGAGCATAAACTTGTACCAAAAAAGCCGATGGCTTTGAACAAACTCTACACAACAGGTCTTCTTGTGACGGTAAAGGATTAAGTGACAGCCATGCCGGTTTTCCTCCAACTTTACTCGGGAAAAATCTACTTCTTAAAAGAAAAGATTCAGTATTTTCCACAAATCCCAGTTCAATACTCGTCTTCACGGAGGCAGCCATGTTGGATTGTTGTAGTCGGTGCCTCGCGAGTAATGCGTTACCATAATATTCACTAATGTAACTCGTCCATGTTTACATGTAAATAAAAGGTAGCGTATTTGGACAATTTTCCCTTAGACATCTGCCCCCAGGACAACTCCTCTCCCCCCCATGCAATTTCCCCTGGACACCCCCCCCCGACAATAGTCCCCCCCCCCCTCCCCCGGCAAATTGCCCTCCAGACAACACATGCAACAGCCCCCAGGACTAAATATTACCCCCTGGACAATTCTCTCCCCTCCCCCACGACAACTGTCCTCCCCCCCCCCCCCCCCCACAACTGCCCCGGGTCAATCCCCCCCCGAACAATTTTCCACCGGGCCTTTGCCCCCCCCCCCACCCCCCGGATAATGATTGTTTATTTCTGTCATGTTGCATGCAGCGTGGATGGTTTCAGGCTAAGGCGGGGTAATTGGCTTGGGGGGGGGGGGAGTGCTAATGTCAAATACATTCGTTTATTGTTAAGTGAGTAAATTTTATTTTCGAGTCTTGTTCGGGTAGCGAGTTCGAAAGCGAGATATCTATTTGGTGGTAGTAACATTATTTCCGGGACGAATAGTAAATCGTCGGGTCCTGATGGCAGACAGTTGCCAAATCTCTCTCTCTCTCTCTCTCTCTCAGTCTCCATGTCTCTTTCTAAATATGATTTAGAATTAATCTTTAATTTCTTCTAAAAGACCTGCAGGCCAGTTACATCTCAATTTTTAAGCTATTGTGGGTAAAACAAACGTTCCATATTACACAAGTATTTTTACCGCTTTGCATTTGAAAATTATCATGAGCATGTGCCCCTATTTTGTCTGTTTAACTGTATTTCTTCTTCTCAGACCGATTTAAAATGCTCGACAGGAGAAAAGGCGGTAGTCAACTGTCAACCAAGTTCATCCTCTACATATATTTGGCTTGGCGAATATTTGGGGGTCATCGGTGATTCGGACATAAATTTGCGTAAAGTGCCGTCTCGGGTCAGCCTGCGATGTCCGCTCGGGCTAATCCGATACGGCACTTTACGACCTCATTAGATTTAGTGTTATAGTACACTTTACGGAAAGTGTATGCGCAGGCTGATCCGAGATGATACTTTACGGAAATGTCCGAATGTCCCTTTTCGTGTGTTGCAGGCCATTTGATTTGAACCGCAAACCTGATGTATTCTTCACCATCAGGTTTAAGTGTTGAATTCCCTACGGAATTATTTGTATTGTTATCTAATCATGTTGGCAATTATTATTATGAAAAAAGTGCCACGACTTTAATTGATACTTTTCACCTCTTGGTAGTCTCTTCTGCCATGTTTCTGAAGTTCATTTCGTATCGGTGATTACGCTACTACTCCCAGAATTCCATGTTTTATTTTTCACGCAGAAAATTATTTGTGCAAAGATTTTTGATCAAAGGTTTTGATATTTTAGTCATGTGGGTAACATCAAAATGTGACGAGATTCCGTTGTCCATCCAAAACCGGCAACATTTAGTGTCGCGATTTTGATGTCCATGCTAGTTGGTGGCAGAAACAACTTGTACCGAGATACAAGGTTATTTTTTTCCGATGTCGCCAATTACCCGTGCTATGGACCCGATGTTTTTCTCTGGTAGGTAATTACTGATGCCGTATGATTTCTATGATTTCTATGTTTATTTGATGCGAATAAAAAAACTATAGATTACGTGCCTGGGTTTTTTAATCAAAGTTGAGCTGTCGCTATGATGCAGTCAGGAAAATATTTTATTCATGTACACATGGATGCCCATAGAATTACAATTAGTGATAGTTGTTCCGAATGAATGCCCACGATCAATTCATTACGGCATTAAAAAGTAATTCGGGGCCCATCCTCTTTGTGTTTATGAATAAAAAAGTATATATGCCACCTAATGTTCCTCACTATAGATATTACGTACAATGTTGGAAGAAACTTGCTTTTCGCTCAAGTTTTTATATACCTTTCGTTTTAAAATGCATACTTTATCCTTCAAACTGCTTCAGACGTTTCATCCCTATGTTACTTGCATAAATGTGTCTACAAACACAGCATGTAGATCTATACAGCAATAGGCTAACTCTGAACCACAACACAACATTATAACATGCGTTCTCATTGAAAGCATTTGTCTACATACTTCAACTGCGATGCTGCCCAGATTACAGATTTGGTGTGGAAAGGGTCTAAAGCATCGTCAGAAATGGATAAAATGCACAGAGCTTATCGAAATTTTTCTTCATTTCCCACACTTTTTTAAAAGTCTATTTCCTGTCTGTATCGCTCAGCGAGGAGGAGGGTATAGATAGAGTGTAAGCAGTATCACGTGACGCAGGATATTCTCGTATGTATAAATCGACGTATATCAGCGAAGTTTTATACAGTCGTTTGAACTTGCATCACAGCTGTGCACCGAGTTAAGGATATTTGCGATAATACAGGAAACATGGTAAATAGTTATTAAGAGTTTTTTTTTCTTTACCAATCTACAAAATTTCAGATTGGTTCAAATTAAAAGCATTTGCAGACGACAAAATATAAGTGACTGAAAATTTAGAATTTGTATCGAAGAGGAGAGAAAACATTGTGGTAAAAGGAGAAAATGCTGGTTGCCAGCATTTTCTCCTTTTCCTTCAATTTTTTCAAAAGGCTTCTTTCCCAGGGTCGTCAAAAGTAGGCATTGTGTGGTGAAGGGTTAATTTCATTTATTTAACCCTTTTCTGTAAAAATTATATGAAGATCAATGAAAAACTGTTGGACGTGATAAATAGGAAAAGCATCCGACGTAAGGTTGTCGATATGATTGAAATGTGTGGAAAACATCGTGAGGAATGGAGAAATTGCTTGTAAGAAGCAATAACTTTTTTCCACGGAATGTTTTCTAAAACCAAGTTCTGCAGGATCGTAAAAAGTAATTTGTGGTGATGGTTTATTATCTGCTTGTCATTGTTTATGTTTGACAAAAATGATCTAGTTATGATCATTTCTTCTTCTTAGAAAAAAATCATTTTATCTTAAGTTTGTTTCATCATGATTTTTGTTCATTCATCATCGTCTGAAACAAGTCACTAATCCCAAACTCAACCAATTCCTTACCGAGAACCAGAGCTCCAGATTGAGGGAGTGATTTTGATTTCAAAATTGGAAATATTCATTATTCTACACTAAACCCTATATTGTTGGCACTCAGTAGAATAGTCTCATCGAGACGATTCTAATGAGTACCCACAACACTGGGTTTTGAGTAGACATATGAATATTGATTTTAGAATACCATCACTTCTTCTTATCTGGCGGAGCTCTTGAGGACTAGTGATAGTCATCGCAACTGTCCGGAGTTGTTCCTTCGCTGATAATTATTTCGACGACGGTTTCTGGCGAAAGTAGCCAATGACTTTAGAAGAATATGACGCAAAGTATTGGTAAAAGAAACTCCAGAAAAGCATGAATAGTTACACTGGCTGCCGTGGTATAACTGTAATAATACCGAACAAGGCTTGAAACAAGAGAAACTTAATTATATATATTTGCCACATATCACTGAAAACTCTCTCATACTTTGATTATCAGTATTGATTTTAAATTGCTTGCAACCCACGAAAAGGGGCATTCGGACATTGGCGTAAAGTGTCGTCTCGGATCGGCCTGCGCATATCGCGCAGCGTAATCCGATACGGCACTTAACGACTTCAATAGATTTTGTACAGTAGTAGACTTGGTCAAAACAGAAAATTACATACAAGCGGAAAGTGTCGTTTCGGATGAGCCTGTACGGACTACACAGGGTGATCCGAAACGACACTTTACGGAAACACCCGAACGTCCCTATTCGCGTGTCGTAGGCCAATATTACAAGAAAATGATTTGAAAAAATGAGAATTTGCTTGATACGAGCAGTTTTTCGTTTCGTCACAGCATTTTCAAAAGTAGTCTGCTGTAAGACGCAAAAAATAGGGCGTCGCCCGCGGACGAGAGCCTGGTGTAGTTAGACTGATCGTATATAGATGGGTTCGCTACTATCTCAGTTTCTCTCTGTTTGACATCTTCTTTACCGGAGCGATGCGTCTCCTTTGATCAATTCACAAAGCCCTTAACCCATTACCACTCAATCCCTACTTTTGACGCCCCTGAGAAAGAAGCCTTTTGAAAACACTGTGGGAAAAGGAGAAAATGCTGGTAACCAGCATTTTCTCCTTTTCCCACAGTATTTTCTACCCTTTCCAGAACAAATTTGTATTTTTCAGTCACTTTTATTTTGTCGTCTGCAAATGCTTTCAATTTGGACCAGTCCAAAATTTTCTCGTGTGGTAAAGGGTTAAATTAGACGTATGAAAAATGGTAGAATGTCAGTCTCTGGACAGAAAACATCTTCGCAGGCAAAAACCGACGCCCTAATTTTAATGGTTCCTTATTATGCTACCAAAGATGGTTGAAAGGTATCAATTTTGGAATATTTTGACGGAAAAATTAAGGCCTACATGTTAGTCATGACCATAGTTGCTAAGAGGCTAAGCAAATATGCAGTGCGTACACTTTGCCACCCATACCCTCGTTGGAAATCCCCTTCCTCTCTCCCTCTCTTGGCACTTGCGTCTCGAGTAATAGGCCTACCTTCGGTGTAATTAATACTTTGGCGTAAACGTTATTTTGGACAAGCTACGCCCCTGTTAGTCATGCGTGTCAAAAGATTTTAATGGGAAGGTCTTTGAATGTGGCTGTTTTCATGTGTAGATTGATAAATTAAGAAGCATAAATCAACTGCACTGTAGTGTTCTTGGCAGAATTTTCTTTAGACAAAATTATGTATATGTAGATTCTTGAAAACTCAAACTCGCGTAGGCCATCAGGCAGCTATACACATGAATTCGAACTTAGACTACTCCCCCGCCCACGGCAAAAATGCAGTGTACTGTTTTGTCGCGTCAGTTTAGCCCATGTCTTTAACGTACACTTGTTACAGATTTCATCGTTAGTTAACATCGTCAATTTAGTCTAGAGAGATGGAATATAGCGACAATCTTTTATAAATAGAACTTTGCATTCTTTCAGCTATATAAGAAAATGATTAATAACCAGATAATAAACGCCCCCGTCTCTCTCTCTCTCTCTGAAAAAGAGTTCATTCATATAACCCTTTCTTAAACAAAAAAATGTTTAGTCTCCTCTGATTTCAGAGTATCATCAGGCGACAAGTCTCAAAGTGTTACAAATTAGCTGAAGTTCTTTAATAGGGTTGAAAACAAACTAAAATAGTGATAATTATTTCAGCCTTACTCTTCGGACGAAATTATTTCCTCATAGGACAGTGTAAATCCAAGATCAGACTGCACGTTCCGTGCAGTCTGATCTTAATCTACACTGTCCTCTAAAGGTCAATGAGTCGCCCTCTGCAGGCTTAGAGTAAAAGATGACACATTACATGTTGCTATTTGTCTTGATATGACTGGGGCGGGGTGGGGGGGGATAGGAGAGAAATGCCAGAGAAATACCGTACCGTTAGGGCCATCGCCTATGAATTTGTTGATTTTAAACGCGATGCTCGATAGTACAATGACGTTAAAGGTGGGTATTTAGAATTTTCACATCACACCAAATTAAAAAATATATATGTCACTGAAATTTATATGAAAAAACAATACAAATCATCAGTAATTAAGAATCATAAAATTACAAAAAAAAAATTTTTGGGGTGGTATTCCCTTAAAAGGCTACGTATCCTCTTAAGCTATTTTTAGACTTCCCGCCAAAATCAAAAAAGCATTGAGGGAATGTTAAGTGACTTGCCAGTGACTAATGACTATTAAATTCCATAACATAACAAACATGTAATTATATTCCATAATGTCTAGAACATCGGATGTTATGTTTGAAGCTTTGTCTGTATATCTGTATATGTAAATGAGCAAAGTCTTCATGTAAAAATAGACCGTGTTTCCCTTCAGTGTCGACCTGGGCCGTAGTAAATCTCTAATTTATCTGGTTGTCGGATGATTTTCGACTACTTGGGTTGGGTTTAATGAATGAAAATTATAAGACTTTGGGAGTATAAGGATGAGTTTTTTGTATTTTTGTAAAAATTTTCATCCCAAAATCTGAAGGGCCACCTTTAAAGCGATAGTACGATGATGATAGTGCGAGATAATGTCGCGTTAGATCATCATCGTATTATCGTGTCATCATCATCGTGCTATCGCGTTATCATCATCGTACTATCGCATTATCGCCATCCATCTATCGTACTATCGAGCATCGCACTAAAAAATAAATGAATATATAGGCAATGGCCCTAATGGTATTCCGTAGTTTCTTGTATTTCCATCGATATTTTCAAAAGGCTTTTTTTCTCATCGTGCGGTTAGAATACGGGATCATTTTGTAAAGCGTTAAAAAAGTACATTCTTGGAGATGAATCTAAGCCCCTTTTCGAACAGTTCCCAGCGATTCTTATAAGTTACACCCTTATTTCAGATTTTTCTCCATGTTTATAAATTTGCCTAACAATCTTCAAGAGGGTCACTTGAAGACTTCTTCAAAAAAGATCAAAACTTGTAATTCTTTGTATAAAGGGCTTGACCCTTGGAGTGTCGCTTAACTCTTTACCACACGACAAAATTTTAGACTGGTTCAAATTGAAAGCACTTGCTGACGACAAAATAAAGGTGACTGAAAAAACTGAAATTTGTTCTGGGAAGGGTAGAAAACTCTGTGGGAAAAGGAGAAAATGCTGGTTACCAGCATTTTCTCCTTTTCCCACAGTGTTTTCAAAAGGCTTCTTTTTCAGGGTTGTCAAAAGTAGGGATTGTGTGGTAATGGGTTAAGTCAAAAGACAGTTTCAGTGTAGGAATTGGCCAGATATACGAACCAGACAAGAGCACTTTCAAAGTCTCATAAAAATGTCCAGTTTGTTTCAGAAGAAAGGACACAGAGTAAACCAAAGATCAGACTGCACAGTATGTCCAGTCTGATCGTGAACTACTCCTGTTGCAAAGACAACTAAGACTGTAAGTGTCGTTTAAGTGTGTAAAACAATAAAAAAAGCGGATATGCATGTAAAATTCGTAGAAATAATAAACTATATATAGACAGTTGAGTATTTCAGATGTAATACTATCGTACTCAAAATTTGCCAGTGATCACCATATAGGATTAAGCCGATATTTACGTTCGGCATGCATCAGGTATGGTTTTTTCAAACATGGAACAATGCCACGCTGATGAAATAACCCACCTGAGGAACTGGATGTTTTTCAAGCAAAACTGTATTTTTGTAACATGACACTGGTATTGGGATATCTAAGTGGTCCCTATCAAAGTTTGAGTAGTATATATGAAATACCAACGTATATACAAGACATGTATGTGCCGTGCAGTTTCTAAAGGGGGTTCACTCTTTTCAAAACGACAAAATTTTAGACTGGTCCAAATTGAAAGAGTTTACAAACAACTAGATTAAAGTGACTGAAAATTTGAAAGCTGTAAATGAGAAGGGCAGAAAACATTGTGGGAAAAGGAGAAAATGCTGGTTACCAGCATTTTCTCCTTTTCCCACAATGTTTTCAAAAGGCTTCTTTCTCAGGGTCATTAAAAGTCGGGATTGTGTGGTAAAGGATTAAGGCATCTGCAAAAAGGATCGGACCAGATCAGCATGTACCGTCCGCGAAGACTGACCTGGGTCGATACCTTTTTCTATTGGTCAATAATTTTCTGCGTTGCAAAGAACTAATATACCTATTGATTTCGTTTGTTGTTAGACGAAATGGATTTTATGGATCAATGATTCTATGGTGTCTTGACTTGGAGTAGTGTATCACCGAGATGTATTAATTAACCCATTACCATACAATCCCTACTTTTGACGCCCCTGAGAAAGAAGCCTTTTGAAAACACTGTGGGAAAACGAGAAAATGCTGGTAACCAGCATTTTCTCCTTTTCCTACAGCGTTTTCTACCCTTCCCAGAACAAAGTTCTATTTTTGAGTCACCTTTATTTTGTTGTCTGCAAATGCTTTCAATTCGGACCTGTCTAAAATTTTCTCGTTTGGTAAAGGGTTAATTAAACCCCTGTCTGCCACAGTATGACTCAAATAAATGGACCATGCCATGGCAATTGATTGATTGAAAGTTGATTGATTGATTAATTGAATATTGATTGCTTGATTGAATATTGATTGATTGATTGATTCATTCATTCATTCATTAATTCTATTGATTGATCGATCGATTGATTGAATGATTGCATGGTTTTTTAACGCCGTTTTCAACATTACTTCAGTTATTTCGCGGTGGCCAGTGCACCTATCCGGGAGGCTCTTTTACCAGTATATACCCCGCACAATTTTCTTTCCAAGCCACTGACTGCTTTCCCACATAACCCTCTTTGGAGCAACGATCAGCGGTGGAAGAGGAATGAATCCTGTCGCAATGACTATCATCAGTCCTTGGAAATAAATTGGCCAAGCCAGGAATCGAACCCACGACCCCTTAATCTCAAGTCCCGCACACAACCGCCTCAGCTACCGGGGCTCGGCCATGCTCTGGCAAAAGGGGGCTTGACTCATTACCAAACGACAATATTTTAGGCCTGTCCAAATTGAAAGCATTTGCAGACGACAAAATGAAAAAAAAAAATGGAAATTTGAAATTCACAAAACAAATTTCAAATTTTCAGTCACTTTTATTTTGTCGTCTGCAAATGCTTTCGATTTGGACAAACCTAAAATTTTGTCGTTTGGTAATGAATTAAAATCTACTAGATTACAAACTTTTTAGACTTGTCCATACCGGAAGGATCTGCGGACCATAAATTCTGAACGTGGTGTGAAGAATTGGGCTGTTCATAATTGAACGAGTAAAACAATGATTTTAAACGTTTTCCCATTTAGGGTCTTAGAATTACAAGACAAGAATCGAGAGAGATTAGTATAAGTTGTAAGAACTTGTTTCTCAATCGATGTAAAATAAATATGTTTAAACTAATTACAAGACCGTTTCGTCTATATAGGGTTATGTCTAAATGAGGGCTAAGCCTGGGTTTATTTTCACTAGATAGGATGGGCAGATACTGTCCATGGTAACAAACGTTTTATAAACAAGAACTATATCTGTTATAATAAGATAGACGAACTAATTTTGCTAGAAAAAATGGCAAGGGTCCTTAAACTAAACATGTCTACATTTTTCACCAGTCTCAAATTTCTATTTATTCATTTTTTATCAGTACCAAAAATTAAGTCAATTCTTTTTTATGTTTAAAAGAAAAACACTATATCTATCCCCGTCTTTACTAAAAGTTGAATAACTAACTACATGATGTCTCTATGACGGTTTGCTCTATACTTTCTGCAATAAGATCTATACCGATAGAAAGTGAATGGGCGTTGTAGGTCTACTTTGGGGAATGTATATAATATATGATCTGACGAATACCACAAATATTTAATGCTCTGCCATAAAAAAATCGATGGAGTCTTAGGTATAAGGTTTAATCTGGTTGCCCGCATTTATGTTCTATGTGCAAATACGTATAGTAAAGAGGTACAGGTAATTGGGTAGCTATGTCGAGTACCATCCTTAACTCATTATCAAACGACAATATCTTACGCTTGTCCAAATCGAAAGCATTTGGAGACGACAAAATAAAAGTGACTGAAAAATTGAAATTTGTTTTGTGAAGAGTAGAAAACATTGTGGGAAAAGGAGAAAATGCTGGTTACCAGCATTTCCTCCTTTTCCCCACAATGTTTTCTAAAGGCTTCTTTCTGAAGGTCGTAAAAACCAGGGATTGTTTGGGAAAGGGTTAATTAATGAAAAAGCTCGACTGATTTATATCAGCCGCG
This sequence comes from Tridacna crocea, assembly GCA_943736015.1. Lineage (NCBI taxonomy): Eukaryota > Metazoa > Mollusca > Bivalvia > Cardiida > Cardiidae > Tridacna > Tridacna crocea. The sequence continues at coordinate 51,803,882 of OX031059.1, forward strand.
AGGAAGATGTGAATATCACGCTCATAAACTGATATCACTTATGGATCCCTTATTTGCAAACTACAAAAAAAGTGAACCAAAATTTTCATCCAAATGTGAAAATTCAATAATTGTGATAGATCTATCAAGGTCATTTTCGCCGGGAACAAAAATCTTACTGTAGTGTTGATACCAGATCAGACTACGCAGTTTATGCATGATTTTACTCTGTAATTTGAGCCTCATCTGTCTTTTGAAAAATAACTCTTTACCAAACGACAAAATTTTAGACTTGTCCAAATTGAAAGCATTTGCTGACGACACAATGCACGTGACCCCAAAATTGGACCCTGACTTTAGAAGAGTAGAAAACACATTTTTGGAAAGGGAGAAAATGCTGGTTGCCAGCATTTTCTCCTTTTCGTCACAATGTTTTCCGAAGGCTTCTTTCTCTGAGTTTTAAAAAGCAGGGATTGTTTGATAACTTTAGGGTTAACTGCACCCGGTGAAATAGGGAGCTTAACCCTTTCCCAAACGGCAAACTTTTGGATTAGACCAAGTTGAAAGCATTTGCAGACGACAATTCAACTCTTGCTGAAAAGATGATTTCTGTATATGATAGGGTAGAAAAAATTGTGGGAAAAGGAGAAAATGCTGGAAACCAGCATTTTCTCCTTTTCCCACAATGTTTTCAAAAGGCTACTATTCCGGACCCGTAAAAACCAGGGATTGTTTGGTAACTTTAGGGTTAACTGTACCCAGTGAAATAGGGAGCTTACTTTAAAGCATCTGCAAAAAGTAGGCTGTCGAAGCAGGAAAGTCTGACAAACTAGCACCGGACTCAACAGTTTCGAAACTTTTCTTCGGGTATTTTTTTTTTGCATGTCAAAGGACCATTCTACCTCAGAATTCAGTCGTTTTTTTGGCTAAATGGATTTCACTGATCATTAATTATGTGATGAATTGCTTGGTATAATGTATCAAGAAGATGGACTAATCTCCTTTTTGTTTGAGTGTATGGTTCACAGTGCTAACATTTGTGTGGTGTCCGTGGCTGTGAGGTAGAACGTCGGCCTCATGATCATGTTCGAAAGGTCCTGAGTTCGATACCCGGGGACGGGTATCAACTTTGGGATCTTTCATTGGCCCACACATTCTGGGCGAGTACTGGTGTAGTTCCCAGGAAGCGGAATCGAGAGAGTGTAGATCCAAGATCAGACTGCGCTTTCTGTACATTCGAATCTTGATCTGCAATGTCAGCTAGAAGTGCTTAATTTTACGCTTAGCAGCCGAAGCGTTCAAAATAGACTCCAATCTGTAAGTATACAAGCAGCTTGCAGGAATTTGACCCGAAAGTAATTGATTAGTTGATCGATCAGTCGTTACATCTAGTTCTATCACGGGGAAATAATTTAGGCTTGGAGACATACCAAAAAGCAGATCAAACAAACATGGGAACAAATATTGTGACCTATCACGCAAAAAAGGACCTTCTGGGAATTGCGAAAAGTGTCAGCTCTGACCAGACTGCGCGAATGGCGCAGGCTGACCAGAGTCAATTGACACTTTTCGCTTTAGTGACACTTTCTGTATGAAAAGTGGTCATTGTACCTTGTTATACAGTCATTTTTGAATTATCAACTTAAACTGACTTGCACTATCGTTGACCTGTTTTCATCTACAGAATTTCCAGATGGTCCCTTTTGGCGTGATGTGTCACAATTTATTCTCATGATCATCATGGTATAGACTAATTTTAGATCAAATCCATACCTTTAACCACACCCCGCAACGTTTAAAAAAATGATGAAAATGAAACTTCTCACATGAAAAAAAAAGAGTAACTGTATGGTGAAACCAACTGCTCCTTCTCCTACAATGTTTGCATGGACTTGTAACTGGTGCGCAGACGATATTAGTACGGTGGCAATGTCATTCGGCCAGATACAGCAAAACTCCAGCCTAGTGCCGATGGAGCGCAGGAAAACCCACGAAAGTGCATTTCCCTTACTAAGTGTCTAGAGGAAATGTAAATAATCACAAGCCGATTTCCGCATGTACATACGTATTGAACTATACGTATACAAACATGTCTACATTTGGGACAGAATTTATAACCCATTGGCAACTAAGCGCGACTAGCTGACCTTTTTCGGACAGTTTAGATCAAAGATCAGACTGCACAGAACGTGCAGTCTGATCTTTGATCTACACTGTCCGATAAGGAGATATCCGATTCCCAAAAACATAACTTTGTAACAAGAATATTTGGGTTATTAATAATGGCATTGAAAATTTGATTTTATTTATATAGCAAGGGTAAAAATTTATCATGGCTAAGTCAGCGTTATTGAACTTACGAGAAGCGCAGCTGAAAATGATAAGAAGGTGCGGTCTGACCTTCGAGCAGCACCGTGCGATATATTTAGACAGTAAGAGACCCTGGTCCATCCTGGCCAAAAAGATATTGTAATATTTCGGTTAAGAATTTTTTCCCAATGGCAATTTCTCCCTTTGCCACAATGTTTTTATACGGTTTTCGTGTTGAAACACTGATTCATGCCGATGGTTCGTATTTTACAAGGATGCTAATTAAGTCACTTTTTTTTAACAAATTAACTGTTTACCACACAGTACTGGGTTTTAACTATCCTAAGTTCGAGGGAATTTGAAAACGTTTAGGGAAACGGAGAAAATGCAGAGCTCTAACCAGCATTTTCTTTTTTCCCCCACAATGTTTCCTAACCGATCATAGACCACTTGCACCATTTACTGAGTCACGTTTGATTTGTCGATTGCAACAGCTTTCAATTTGTACAGGTCCAAGATATTTTCGTTTGGTAATGAGGTTATATATAATTATTTTACACTGACGGAGAAGCAAGTTTTTACAACTTAATATAGTAAAGAATTAAAGTGTTTCAGGTGGGGATGGGTTAACGAGACAGGTAGGATGAATTATTAAGCTATTGGTAAAATATTTCGCCCACAAGATAACATTCTTGACCTGTTTGTCAACCCAAACCGCAATGTTTGGTCAAAGTTGTCGACATTTCTTACACATTATTGAACTTGTACATGTATCTCTATAGGTGTATGGTTTTTGAACCCTTTACCACACAATCCCTGGTTTGTACGTGTCTGAGAGAAGCCATTTGACAACATTGTGGAAAAAGGAGAAAATGCTGGCAACCAGCATTTTCTCCTTTTCCCCCACAATGTTTCCTATCCTGCTGGAAACAAATTTCAATTATTGAATTACGTTTATTTTGTCAACTGCAAGTGCTTTCAAATTGGACAAGTCTAAAATTTTGTCGTTTGGTTAAGGGTTAAATGAATCAATCCCCAGACGACAAGTTTTTATACGCGCCAAAACTCAAAAGCATCAGCAGACGACACGTCCCGTGTGGCTCAAAATGTGGGATTTGTCTATACCTGTGTAATGGAAAACAGATATTTCCACTAAAATATCATCCTGCAAAATTAGCTATAATTAAAAATGAGTATTATTGAACTACTTTCACCTTATCATTTTTTTTTCCATATTTTCCTTCTTTGAATTATCATTTAATAAATCTAAAACCGCTATAGATCTATTCTCAATTCAAAAAGAGATAATAATTACCTCCTTTCTCAGAAAACTAACAAGATTATAAAAAAAATAATTTCAAGATAGACATAAACTGAATTTCTGATCCGATAGAAATGAGCAAAAATATTATTTCTACATAAATTCCTATTTATCCTTATTTATCAACGAATTAGAATTTTTGCCCCATGGTTAAGGCCGGGCCGGGAGCTCATTTAACCAGCCGATATAGCTCAGTAGGTAGAGTGTAGAACTCGTGAACACAATGTTTCGAGACATTACAGGTTGTGGGTTCGAATTCCCGGCTGGCCAACTAAAATTACTAATAGTCTTTCGGATGAGACATTAAACCGAGGTCCTGTGTGATGTTGCTATACGCCGAGCACATTAAAGAACCAGGCAAAGCTCTCAGTAGTTTCGTACTGTATCCTTGCACTATCCCTCGTAACAACTAACTGTCTTCTGGGGGCGTCGCTCAGATGGGCAACCGGTAGCGACGATAAATAGACAGAAATAACCAACGGGAGCTCATTCGGTAACGCACAGGAGTTAAATTAATCAATCCCCAGATGACAAGTTTTTATACGCGCCAAAACTCAAAAGCATAAGCAGACAACATGCCCAATGTGGCTCGAAATGTGGGATTTGTTTTGAATTAGTACGGTCGAGCCCGGGAGCTCATTCGGTAACGCACAGGAGTTAACCCATTACCACACAATCCCTACTTTTGACGAACCTGAGAAAGAAGCCTGTAGAAAACATTGTGGGAAAAGGAGAAAATGCTGGTAACCAGCATTTTCACCTTTTCCCGCAATGCTTTGAACCTCTCCGGGGTCTTTAAAGCTCTGGACTGTATGGTGCAGGGTTAAAAAGATATGCTGAATCAATATAGTTGTCAGCCTGTTATGCTTGAAATAGTTGGGAACTATTTTATTTACTCAACCGTAAAATACAGTTTAAGTGATATATGAATTTTTTTATAGTCAAGTTTTTGACTTTAGATATATGGCTCTTTTCTTCATGCTTGAGAAATTCGGCCTGGAATGACAATATTGACACGTATACTCAAACCCTTTACCAGACGACAAATTTTACATTTTTCTTTTTCAAGTCGAATGCATCCCCGGGCAAGGTGCCCAAGATAGCTATTTTTTTAAATTAGATTTGCCTTTAAATGATTGGAAAACATTGTGGAAATAAGAGAAAGGATTGTCAGACAACTCTTATATCCGTTTCATTGTTTCGAAATGCCTTCTTTCCCTAGAGTTGGCAAGAAAGCACACATGACTATTTGGAAAAGGGTTTAGGCTATGCTTTGACTCGAACCACTCACGTAACGTAAATGAAGAATATATTCAACAAGCACGGACTTTAGAAACGCAGGACAGCCTCTACCTTCAGTCTGAAGGTGTCTGCTCCGATGCTATTTTTGTGACTGGTCTTCGCGTTACTCGAGACTGTATCACATGTATGTCAAGAACATCTCTCGAAAGATCGGGGTAGTGTTCATTAATAATGAAACTGCATGTTCTGTGCTGTCCAGTCTTACCTTGGTTTGTAGTCTCGGCAAATCTCCTTATGATGTCCCATGTAAGCAAAAAGCCACTTTAAGTGACTTTTCGACCTCCCCATAGCAATAAACGAATATACCTGTGTAAATATTTGAAGTTTGGTTGACTTCGATTCTTTAGAGCTGCGAGCGGTCAGCAATTTTGAAAATATCCATTTTGGTTTACAACTTCGATGACTCAGAATCAGAATGTCATCGGTGAAAAGGTACTGTTAAAATGAGAAAACTTGAACAAGGCACTTTTGTTTACCCTTTTTCGACGAGGTGCGACTCGAGGACCTTCAGAAACTTCAGGCTTAAAATACAATTTAACTTGTTACTTATAAAATGCCCCTCTTCAGGTCCGAGAATATATTCAACATTTTAATAGAAAAAAGGTTTCCATGAAATTGCTGCAGAATTATAGGACTTGAAATTCCGTTTCCTAAGCATTATGCAGACGACAAATCAGTTGCTGTGCCTCAAATGATGACGTTGTTTTTGTTTTCGAAAGGATTGATAGAGAAAATAAGAAAATGCTGCTTAATAGCACTTCTCCCCTTTTCAAAAATGTTTTCAAATGTCTTTTTCCCCAGAGTAGTAAAACTATGGAGCGGTTTGCCGTCATCTCCCGCTGGATGGCATTTTAGAAATATGTAGCACTAGCAGACAGGCCGAATCTTCGAAGATAATGACTTGTTTTATATAGGGACAAGTTGGCTTCTTTACAAAAGAAGGCGGTAGATGTCAGCCTTCGTTACACACCTAACAAGGAAACAAAGACAGGAAATTTAAATCTGGAAGTACAGCTGTTTCCATGTTGAAAACCATTGTTGGAAAAGGAGAAATCGCTACTATTGAGCACCATGTCTGTTGAGCTTTTATCAAATGTTTTTCCCACTCTCTTGCACTCCGGATCATTCACATTTACATGGTGAGTAACGAACGACAACTCTGATCAGAGATTGTGCTTTTCCTTTAAAAAAAATAATGTACACAGTGACCTTCAACCATGTTTTCTCAAGGGTAAGGGCCATTTTTATTTTTTCTTATTTTTTGGACTTAAACGTATGGAAAACTTATAAAGTATGTCCATTAGAAAGTATATATTTTTTAAAGATTAACCCTTATTCAATCAAATTATCCCCCTTTTCAACTCAATGGTCTATATAATAATATGTATTTATCATGCTCAAAATCAGGCTTTCATATAATTTTTGTGCTAATATATTATGAGTTTTCATTAATATGGTGTACAGTTGTTTATTTTTCCTGTAATTTTTCTCTTTAACTGACTATTAAAGAAAAACACTATATAAATCTAATATAGGCATACTAGTAAGCCAATTTTTTGGTCTGTGTATACTTTTTTCAAAGAGAAATCTCTCAGAAATGAGCACCGGCACCCACATCCTCTTTTTACAGTAATCTCCTAGAGACACGATGAGTTTTGTATGCGCAAAGTTTTAAAAAATCTGTCTGCTAAAAAATTGTCATATACGTCCTTAGCCATTCTACAGACCCTTACCATGTGGACGTAGAGGCCTGTAGCCCACGCAAAAAAAAAACAGTTTCATACCCTTGTAAGAAGAAAACATCGAGAAAAAACCTCCATACTCTCCCTATCTAGGCACTTCGGGCTATACATACTTTATTTTGGGCTAGCTAAGACCCTGTATGCTGATTATTAATTCTGCAGGATAAGACTTTTAAAAAGATGTGATGATGAAAAAGATCAAATCATCTTGCCTTTATTCACCAACTATTCTAAACTGCATCTTTAGTCAATGGGCTTATTTCAGATTTAGAAAGTACCATGTGGTTTACCCATTCAGGAATTTTCAGTTCTTTGAAATTCAGTAAATTCTTCAGAACTGGGCCATAATTGGCATGCAACACATGAAAAGGGGCATTCCTGCATAAAGTGTCACCCTAGATCAGGCTACACAGGCTGATTGGAGACAATACTTTCAGATCTTTTGTGATTTTCTACATTTGGACAGGTTTACTGTAGGACAAAATCTAATGTTGCCGTATAGTGTCATCTCGGACTTATAGCCTGCATGGATTGTGCAGGCTGACCCAAAACAACACTTTACGCTAATGTCTGAAAGCCATCTTTCACTGGTTGCAGATCAAATGATTTCGACTCTAATCCAATGAAATAAATGAAATATAACTTTTAACCCTTTTCCAAACAACGAACTTTTGGACTAGATCAAATTGAAAGCATTTGCAGAAGACAATTCAACTCTTGCTGAAAACATGATTTCTGTCTAGGATAGGGTAGAAAACATTGTGGGAAAAGGAGAAAATGCTGGTTACCAGCATTTTCTCCTTTTCCCACAATGTTTTCAAAAGGCTACTATTCTAGACCCGTAAAAACCAGGGATTGTTTGGGAAAGGGTTAAGCTGGTAGTTCAAAACATTTTGCTATTTCAAAGGTATTTTTTGTGGAACAATCTCCTTATCAGACAGTAAAGATTTAGAACATTGTGTGTGATCTGTCTGATCTTGAGATCTACATTATCTACAAAAAGGTCCTTGAGTGATGCCAAGCAGCCTAGAGGTTGAGAATGGTTGCTTGATATCATTACTGCCTGCAGGTGACGAATTTGACTTCTTATGAAAGATGAAAACTTGACTTTAACTCTTTACCACACGAGGAAATTTTAGACTGGTCCAAATTGAAAGCATTTGCAGACGACAAAATAAAGGTGACTGAAAAATTGAAATTTGTTCTGGGAAGGGTAGAAAACACTGTGGGAAAAGGAGAAAATGCTGGTTACCAGCATTTTCTCCTTTTCCCACAGTGTTTTCAAAAGGCTTCTTTCTCAGGGGCGTCAAAAGTAGGGATTGTGTGGTAATGGGTTAAAGCCCACCATGGTTTCCTATGTTGTAACAGCCGATCTGTTGTACATGAATGTTGCAATGACTCAAGATGCATGTGTCACTATCATATGCTATGACAACCACAAATCATACACAAATTATGTGAAGTGTGCGTTTCACCTGGGACTCTATATATCTTTATGTTGAGCCCCCGTGAGTGACGTGACGCATGTTCCCTTTTTCCTTTAACCCTTACCAAACAACAAAATTTCAGAGTGGTCCAAACTGAAAGCATTTGCAGACGATAAAATCAGTGTGAATCGAGAATTAAATTTCGATTTTGGAAGGGTAAAAAAATGCTGCAGTTACCAGCATTTTCTCTTTTTTCCACAATGTTTTCATAAGCTTTCCTTCTCTGGGTTGTTAAAAGGATTGTGTGGTAAAGAGTTAGGTGATGGAGACTATTAACTCTACCCGACGACAAAATTAAAAGCATTTGCAGAGGACAAATAGGATTCAAAATCTGAAATTTGTTACGGGAGGGCTGGAAAACATGGTGGGAAAAGGAGAAAATGCTGGTTACCGGCATTTTCTCTTTTTCCCACAATGTTTTCCAAAGCTTTTGTTCTTAGGGTCGTTAAAAGATGGGACTGTGTAGCAAATGGTTAAATACATATTACCCATAACCACACAACATTTTTTTGACTCTTCTGTAATAAAAGCACTTGTGGAGGAGAAACTAAAAATTGTTCATATGATGAGTCTTGTGTTAAACTTGAAAGGGTAGAAAATATTTTTTGGAAAATGCGGAAATGCAGGTTACTAGTATTTTCTCCTGTTAACCAAAATGTTTTCAAAAGCCTCCTTTGGTCATGAGAGTTTGACATTGTGTGGAAAAGAATTAGCAACTTAACCCTTTACCAAACAATCCCTGGTTTTCATGTCCTGGAGAAAGAACCTTCTGAAAACATTGTGGGAAAAGGAGAAAATGCTGGTCACCTGCATTTTCTCCTTTTCCCACAATGTTTCCTTCCCTTCCCGAAACAAATTTCAATTTTTGAGACACATTAATATTGTTGTCTGCAAATGTTTCCAGTTTAGACTAGTCTGAAATTAAGTCGTTTGGATTAGAGTTAACAAAGTAAGAAATTATCACATTTTTGGATTTGTGTGGGCACAATTCAACACAAGATGTGAGATTTGATAGATAAAATATGCAGATTGTATGTAGGAGTAGCTCGTAGTCTGACTGAAACGTTGGTTTCATGCATGCGCAAAAAGTCTGCACAGGGTGACCTTGGTAGACTTTTTTTGCTATTTGTAAATTTCTTGTATTCCAGAGGACCATCTTATCTCATGATTTGAACAGAATGGATTCTTCCTGTGCATGCAGCAACTTGCTATACAATGCAAAACAAAATGTGGAATTTAAGTTCAAATACAAAGCACTTGCAGACAACTTAATATTATCATGGTTCAAACTGTGGCATTTGTCTTTAGATGGTTTGAAATGATTATGCGAAAAAAAGATTTGCTGATTATCAGCATTCTCTCCCTTGCCAGAAATGTTATAAAAAATCATTCTCCTCAAGGGCCAAGCTTCTGTAGCTCAGTAAGTAGCATAGTTACAGGACTTGAGAACAGGGTGTGACTGGTGCGATCCCTGGCACGACCAATTTCTTTCTGAGTATTAATATCGTCATTGTGACATCACTCGTTCCTCTCTCACTTCCGAGTATTGTTTGGCCAGTGGTTTGGGAAGAATATTGTACAGAAGACTGGTGAAAGAAACTCCAGGAAAGCACAGATAAGTACACTGACAGCTGCTATAAAACTGACTATTGAAAACCACATTAACCCTTTCAAAAAAAATCCCTGATTTTTATGACCCAAAGAAAACATGGAAAACACTATGGGAAGAGGAGAAAACCAGCATTTTCTTTTCCCACAATGTTTTCTGCCTTGCTCGAAACAAATTTCAATTTTTGAGTTAAGTTTATTTTGTCATCTGCAAGTGCTTTGGATTTGGACCAGTCTAAAATTTTGTATGCCTCTCTTCTCCTTTTCCCACAATATTTTCAAAAGGCTTCTCTCAACAGGGTCCTTAAAATCAAGGATTGTTTGGTAAGGGTTAATTTGAATTTCTGAAAATAAAGACTGCTTGAAATACTGGATCAATTAAAGTAATTGAGACAAAAAGACAACTACATGACATGTACATGTAATTGTCAATTATATATGCTAAACATATTTGGAAAAGAGGCGAGAATTTAATAACACTACCCACTAATCCAGAGTTTGAAAAACCCTAAATAGAAGGCCTTTGAATATATTGTGGAAAAAGGACAAACTGCTGCTAACCAGCATTGTCTACTTTTCCAACAGTGATTTTTCTACCCTATCACAGACAGAGATCATCATTTGAGGCACATTAACCCTTTACTCCATAGATACTCATTTCTACGCATTGCTAATAGGAGCCTTTGGAAAACATTGTGGCAAAAGGTGAAATTGCTCGTGACAAGCAATTTCACCTTTTGTCACAATGTTTTTTATGCTATCAAAAGGTGACAAATACACATAAGAAACTGCTTTATCCTTGCTGTTATTTAGGGTCAGCTAGAGATACCATGGTATTGCCTTATGGGGTAAAGGGTTAATTTGTCGTCTGTGAATGCTTTCAATTTGTTCTGGTCCAGAATTTTGTTGTTTTGTAAAAGGTTACGATTTGTCAAAGGCTATGTGTTGTGAGGGTTTGAAATTATCCTTTAACCCATTACCACACAATCCCTACTTTTGATGCCCCCGAGAAAGAAGCCTTAAGAAAACATTGTGGGAAAAGGAGAAAAATTCTTCTTTTCCCACAATGTTTCCTACCCTTCACAAACCAAAATTCAAATTTTTGGCCACTTTCATTTTGTTGTCTTCAAATATGCTTTCGATTTGGACAAACCTAAAATTTTGTCGTTTGGTAATGAATTAATTCAATCTGGTGAAGTTACTGTAACAAATTAACACTATGCCAAACAGTTCCGCGTTTTTATGACCCTGGTAGAGAAAGCTATTGAAGACATTGTTTGAAAGGGAGAAAGTATTCTTAGCCAGTATTTTGTGACTTCTTCCACAGTATTTTCTACCCTTCCATACAGATCTTGTTAATTGAGCCAAACTTAATTTGTTGTCTGGAAATACAGGAACATTTGCAGAAAGGTCAAATAGTATGTACAAATCTAAATTTTTGTCAACTACTGAAGAATTAATTCATTAACAAACAACAAAATTTTGGTTATGTGGTGGCTGTGACTGTGAGGTAGAGCGTCGGCCTCGTAATAATAAGATCCAGAGTTCGATACCCGGGAGCGTGTGTCATCTTTAGGTTTATTCACTGGCCCACACATTTGGTGCGAGTACTGGTGTAGTTCCCAGGAAGCAGAATCGAAAGAGATTAGTATAAGTTGTTAGAACTTGTTTCTCAATCGATGTAAAATAAATGTTTAAACTAAACAATATTTTAGGCTTGTCCAAATCGAAAGCATTTGCAGACGACAAAATTAATGTGACTGAAAATTAGATTGTTTTTTTTGTAAAGGATAGAAAACATTGTGGGAAAAAGAGAAAATGCTGGTTACCAGCATTTTCTCCTTTAATCACAATGTTTTCTAAAGGCTTCTTTCTCAGGGTCATTAAAAGTAGGGATTACACGGTAATGGGTTAAGAATATGACTAAGTACATGCATGAATACAGTGAAACTATATTGTTGCAAGTGTTGGAGGATAGTACTTACAACACAGGTTTTAGTAATGAAAATTTGTCTTTATGTCTGTTTTTGTTGTCTCCCAATTTCTTGAGTGAAATTTTGTCACTTACCCAGACAAATTAGTGGTAATGAAATTTCTATATCTACAGGTAGCATTTTTCCTGACTTTGTCCCGCATTTATTTGCTCTCAGAGGATTAAATATGATTCAACAGTAACTGATGTGAATATTGAATATGAATATCGAAGGGCATATTTGTATACACATATGTAAATTAACCCAGCCTGAGGCAAATTTTTCAAGCTAGCAGATTTTACCTTTTATGCTACATTGACTTGCTGTTTGCAAATGTTTCTGATATTCAACCACCATGGGGAAGAAAACTTCTGCAAATATTTTTAAATGTTTTGTACGACTTAAACCACAGATCCTTTTTTTGTTGCCACATTAACTGCTTTCAACACAGATCTATGAGCCCAAAGTTTTGTTGTGTGTTTGGAATCCTTGATTGCTTCTTTATTAACCCATTACCACACAATCCCTATTTGTGACGCCCCTGAGAAAGAAGCCTCTAGAAAACATTGTGGGAAAAGGAGAAAATGCTGGTAACCAGCATTTTCTCCTTTTCCAACAATGTTTTCTATCCTTCACAAAACGAATTTCAAATTTTCAGCCACTTTTAGTTTGTCTGCAAATGCTTTTGATTTGGACAAACCTGAAATATTGTCGTCTGGTAATGAGTTAAAGGACAAAATGTTAGAGTTGTCCAAACTGAAAGCCAACGCATACAATATAATAAATGTGACTCAAAAAATGAAAATGAAAGGAAGAAAACATTGTGGGAAAAGGAGAAAATGCTGGTTACCAGCGTTTTCTCCTTTTCCCATGATGTTTTCAAAAAGCATTTTACCTCAGGTCGTTAAAACTCATGAATATGTTGCAAAGGATTACATGTTATGGTATTTATCATTTTTTGCAGAAAAGGTAAAAACTTTACCTGTTACCGTTAAAATTTGCAACAATTTTATCTTCTTGACTTTTTTTGTCATGCTGGACAATATTTTTTTTTTGACGGAAAAGCATAAAAAGAGGAAGTTGCTCGTCACATATTAATTCTCCTTTTGCCACTATGATATTACTATGCACTGTTACTTGTTCAATTTAAAACAAAATGCAGATGACAAAGGTGGTTCAACTGAGGGAATTTGACTTTCTTTTTCAACAAACTTTTGTTTTTAAAACACTTTACCAAATGATAAAATTTTAGACTGGTTCAAATTGGAAGCATTTGCAGACAACTAATTAAAGATGGGCTTAAACGCTGGAATTTGTCGTTCATAGAGAAGAAAACATTGTAGGAAAAGGACAAAATGCTGGTTACCAGCATTTTTTCCTTTTTCCACAAGGTTTTCCGAAGGCTTCTTTCCAAGGGTCGTTAAAACCCGGGATTGTTTGGTAACAGGTTAAATAAGATTTGCTGTCATTATACATATATTTTTCAATCCTATTCCTCACAATCCTGAGTTATAATGACACTGAGAAAGAAACCTATTAAAAATATTGTCAGGAAAAAAAGAAAATGGTGGTAACCAGCATTCCTTCCTTTTCCCATAATATGTTCTTCCTATTACCAAACGACAAAATTTTAGACTGGTCCAAATCCAAAGCATTTGCAAACAACAAAATAAAGGTAACCGAAAAATTAAAATTTGGTTTGGGAAGGGTAGAAAACACTGTGGGAAAAGGAGAAAATGCTGGTAACCAGCATTTTCTCCTTTTCCCACATTTTTTCAAAAGGCTTCTTTCACAGTGGCGTCAAAAGTAGGGATTGTGTGGTAATGGGCAAAGTTTTGTCATTTGGAGAGAATTTGAAGTGTTGTTTGTAAATTTCTTCATATGAATATGGACAAATTTTGCCATATAGAAAAGGGTCTAGAGTTCTTTAGACAAATGCCTTTTACAAATACATAATAATTATAATCTGTCTTTTTTACATTTCAGTCGGGAACAGTTTATGGAGAATTTGTCTACACAAATGATGAATGTTCCAGTGATTGCTCCAAACTGTTTAATGCCATGGATGGCTTGGGTATATATGTTAGAAATACATTATTAACCCTTTACTCCATAAGGCATTTCCATGGCATCTCTAATTGACCCTAAATGACAGCAAATATGAAGCTGTTTCTTATGTGTAAATGATACCTTTTGGTAGCATAGAAAACATTGTGACAAAAGGTGAAATTGCTCGTGTCGAGCAATTTCACCTTTTGCCACAATGTTTTCCAAAGGCTCCTACAAGCAATGTGTAGAAATGAGTATCTATGGAGTAAAGGGTTAATTAACTCTTTACCAAACAACAAAATTTATATGCAATGGATAAAATAAATGTGCATCAGAAATTGAAATTCGTTTTGGGAAGGGAAGAAATCATTGTGGGTAAAGCGGAAAATGCTTGTTACCACCATTTTCCTACAGTGTTTTCAAAAGCTTTCTCTCCCAGGGTCATTAATAGTCAGGATTGTGTGGTAAAGAGTTAACCCATTACCACAAAATCCCTACTTTTGACGCCCCTGAGAAAGAAGCCTTTTGAAAACACTGAAGGAAAAGGAGAAAATGCTGGTAACCAGCATTTTCTCCTTTTCCCACAGGGTTTTCTACCCTTCCCAGAACAAATTTCAATTTTTAAAACACCTTTATTTTGTCGTCTGCAAATGCTTTCAATTTGGACCATTAAAAATTTTGTTGTTTTGTAAAAGTTAAGCTTTAGTTAATAATCTACCACTCTTAAGGAATGCAGACTTGTCCTATCTCAAAGCATTTACAGACTACAATTTAAATATGGCTCAAATTATAGAATTTGTCTTTGAAAAGATAGAAAACATTATGGGAAAATGAAAAAAAATGCTGGTTATCAGTATTTTCTCCTATTTTCACGTTGTTTTCCTAAGTCTTGCTCCTGAGGGTCTTTGTGGTAAAGGGTTTAACCCATTACCAAACAGCCCACTCGTGTGGCTCAGTGGTGAGCGTGTCGGACTCGTGACCTGGTGGTTGTGAGTTTGATACCCGGTTGAGCCGAACTTTCTTTCCGGCGTATTTTCGCCTCTCACCTCTGCTGAAGCATGTGAGAAAAGTAGTCGGAGGCTTTGGAAAGAAAGTTGTGTTAGTACTGGTATGAGAAAGCCAGGAAACACATGTGCGTCACCGACCGCCATGATATGATCTTAGCTGTTAAAGTGGCGTTAAACCCAGTACAACTAACTAACAACCATTACCAAACAATCCCTGGTGTTTAGGACCCTGACACAGAAGCCTTTTGAAAACATTGTGGGAAAAGGAGAAATTACAGGTAACCAGCATTTTCTCCTTTTCCCACGTTTTCTACCCTACCCAAATCAAATATCAATTTCTGATTTACATTTAAACTTATTTTGTCGTCTGCAAATGCTCTTAATTTGGACTAGTCCAAATTTTGTTGTTTGGTATATGGTTAAAGTCACTAATGTGAAGCAAAATTCCTGTATTAAAGTCCCACTAATGACCAAGAGTAAACAGTTAATGGATTTAAAATGTAGGAAAATTGTATGGATTGTGTGGTAAAGGGTTGAAAGTCACTTACGTGAAGCAACTTTCAGTATTAAAGGCCCACTAATGACCAAGAGTAAACAGTTTATGGATTAACTCAATACCAAACGACAAAATTTTAGGTTTGTCCACATCGAAAACATTAAATTTTGCAGACAACAAAATAAAAGTGACTGAAAATTTGAAATTTGTTTTGTGAAGGGTAGTAAAAATTGTGGGAAAAGGAGAAAATGCTAGTTACCAGCATTTTCTCATTTTCCCACAATGTTTTTTAAAGCCTTCTTTCTCAGGGGCGTCAAAAGTAGGGGTTGTGTGGAAATGGGTTAATTAGGGATGTAAGTAAATTGTGTGGATCATGTAGTAAGGATTAAAAGTCACTTATATGAAAGAGCATTCTGTATTAAAGTCCCTCTAATGACCAAGAGTAAACCTGTCATAGATTTAAACTGTAGGCAAATTGTGTGAATCATGTTAGAGAATTAAATTTTTACCAAGCAATACATTTTTAGCTCACCTGAGCACAACATGCTCAAGGGGAGCTTTTAGGATCACCCGGTGTCCGTCATCCGTTGTCCGTCGTGCGTAAGTGTGTCGTCAACAATTCTTCAAACATCAACTCTTCCTAAACCAATGGGCCAATTTGGACCAAACTTGGCTGGAATGTTCCTTGGGAGGTCCTCTTTAAAAATTGTTTACAGAATTTGATTCCGTCAAAAACTCTGGTTGCCATGGCAACGAAATGAAATTTTTTAGGAAATTATTTAAAAATCTTCTTCTCTAAAACAGCTGGCCAGATTTTAAAATAATTTCACAGAGATGTTCCTTGGGTGACCCTTTCCAAAAATTGTTGCGAAATTTTGATCCGTCGAGAAACATGGCTCTGGTGAATGGGGACTTCTTGCACTATACAGAAATAAAGAAATTTTTAAAAATTCTTCTTCTCTGAAACCGCTGGTCAGATTTTAAAATAATTTCACACAGATGTTTCTTGGGTGACCCTTTTCAAAAATTGTTCACAAAATTTTGATCTGTCAAGAAACATGACTCTGGTGAATGGGGGCTTCTTGCACTATACAGAAATGAAGAAATTCTTAAAAATTCTTCTTCTCAGAAACCGCTGGCCAGATTTTAAAATAATTTCACAGAGATGTTCCTTGGATGACCCTTTTCAAAACTTGTTCGCGAAATTTTGATCCGTCAAGAAACCTGGCTCTGGTGAATGGGTGCTTCTTGCGCTATACAGAAATGAAGAAATTCTTTAAAATTCTTCTTCTCTGAAACCGCTGGCCAGATTTTGAAATAATTTCACAGAAATGTTCCTTGGATGACCCTTTCCAAAAATTGTTCGTGAAATTTTGATAGGTCAAGAAACCTGGCTCTGGGGAATGGGGGCTACTTGCGCTATAGGGGAATGAAGAAATTCTTAAAAATTCTTCTTCTCTCGAATGGCTGGTCAGATTTTGAAATAATTTCACAGAGATGTTCCTTGGGTGACCCTTTTCAAAAATTGTCCACGAAATTTTGATTCATCAAGAAACATGGCTCTGGTGAATGGGGGGTACTTGCACGATAGGGCAATGAAGAAATTCTTATAAATTCTTCTTCTCTGAAACGGCTTGTCAGATTTTGGAAAATTTTCACAGATATTCCTTGGGTGACCCTTTTCAAAAATTGTTCGTAAAAGTTTGATACGTCGAGAAACATTGCTCTGGTGAATGGGGGCTACTTGCACTACATGTATATGGAAATGAAGAAATTCTTGAAAATTCTTCTTCTCTGAAAGTGCTGGTCAGATTTTGAAAGGACTTTTACAGGTGACCTTTTAAAAATTGCTTGTCAAAATGATGATTTTGTTTCCAGTGTTTCAATACCTTCAAAACAAAAAAAGGCTATGGTCCTCTCAAAAATTCAGGTGAGCGATCCAGGGCCATTTTGGCCCTCTTGTTGACTTGTACCTATTACCTAATCCTTTACCACACAATCTCAACTTTTAATGACCTTCAGAAAGAAGCCTCTCGAAAACATTGTGGGAAGAGGAGAAAATGCTGGTAACTAGCATTTTCTCCTTTTCACACAATGTTTCCTTCTCTTCTCAAAACCAAGCTGAATTTTTCAGTCACATTTACTTTTTTGTCTGCATATGCTTTCAATTTCGACTATGCTAAATTTCTGTTGTTTGGTAAAGAGTTAAAAGCATTAACCATTTCCTAAACGACAAATTATAGACTCTTCCAAACTTTTGCAGACAACAATTTTAGATTTGATGAAAATGGTAGAAAGTTCTCCTTAAGGGTAGAAAACACTGTGGGAAAAGGAGAAATTGCTCGTTACGAGCAATTTCTCCTTTTCCCGCACTGTTTTCAAAAGGCTTGTACTGCAGATACGTACAAACCAGGGCTTGTTTGGGAAAGGGTTAAATTCTACAGATGCCAAATTATATGAGCCATGCAATGGCAAGACTTAGTGGGAGCTTAACCCTTTACCACACAATGCTGACTTTCAACACCCTTGAGAAAGAAGCCTTTTGAAATCATTGTGGGAGCCCGCCCGGGTGGCTCAGTGGTGAGCGTGTCAGACTCATGACCTGGTGGTTGTGAGTTTGATACCAGGTTGAGGCGAACTTTCTTTCCGGCGTATTTTCGCCTCTCACCTCTGCTGAAGCATGTGAGAAAAGTAGTCGGTGGCTTTGGAAAGAAAGTAGTGTTAGTACCAGTATGAGATAGCCAGGAAACACATGTGCGTCACTGACCGCCATGATATGACCTTAGCTGTTAAAGTGGCGTTAAAACCCCAATACAACCTACAACCAATCATTGTGGGAAAAAGATGAAAATGTTAGTAGCCAGCACTTTCTCCTTTTCCAACAATGTTTTTAACCCTGTCAAAGAAAAATCACACCATTTGAGCCAATCTGAATTTGTCGTCTGCAAATGCTCTCAATTTGGACAAGGCTACAATTCTGTTGTAACTATGGTAAACGATTAATGCATCTCTGTGATGTCTTATTTCAAGCAAGTCAACATACTATGTGGATCCATAAAGTCCATTTTGTATCCATACAGTCCATTTTGTATCCATAAAGTCCATTTTGTATCCATACAGTCCATTTTGTATCCTTAAATTCCATAACAACGGAATGCATCATGGGTCTTTTGACATGCAGAGAATTTAGAAAAAAGCAAAAGGTTTGACTTGGGTCAGCCTGTGCAGGCAGATCTGGGCTGATAGTTTTTGCAGATGAATTGAGCCTCCCTTTTGACAGTGAATGGATCATACAGGACATCATGTTGCTGAAATGATTAAGGCTTGGCTGAAAATGTGAACGCATTGTGGAATAGGAAGAAAATGGTGGTTACCAGCATTTTCTTCTTTCCCCAAAATGTTTTTAAAAGCCTTCTACAACAGCTTCTGCAACAGCTTCATGCAATTTGGGGTTATTTATTAAAGTTTAAACTTAAAAGAAATTGGCCAAGTTTGAAATTGAGCAATTCACAAATCAGAGCTTTTTATACTGCTGAATTGCATTACAAATTGAGCTAAAGGGTATAGATAGAGTTTATTTCATCAGCTTGTGGTTAAAATGGAAAAATATTTGCCGAAAAAGGGGAAGGTATGAGAAAAAAAAAATGCCATAAGGCACAAGTTATTTTTGTGGACCTTTCCCTTTTTAGGCTATATTGCCTTGACCAAAATATAGACCGATTTTACAGTGTACTCATCCAATAGAATTCAGTATAGTACCCAAGCATGTTAAATGACCTCATAACAATGTACCAGTAATAGCTAGCTTTTTGTTCTCTTGATATATACCAGGCACCAATGAGAAGGACATTATTGCAGTGCTAGTAAATTTGAGAAACGACCAGCGTCAGGAACTGAAGGATAAATATGGTCAGGAAAATGGAGAGGTTAGTTTTAAAGATTTCATCCTTTGCTTTTGTCTGATGCAGGTCACTATTAAACATCTATTCTGTCACATGTATTGCCTTTTGTGCTATATATATTATCAGACAACAAAATTCAAAGTGTGCGGAAGCTGAAAGCATTTAACTCATTACCAAACAACAAAATTTTTGGCCTGTCCAAATGGAAAGCGCCTGCCTGGATGCCTCAGTGGTGAGCGTGTTGGACTCATGATCTGATGGTTGTGAGTTCAATACAAGGTTGAGGCGAACTTCCTCTCCGGCGTATTTTCGCCTCTCACCTCTGCTGAAGCATGTGAGAAAAGTAGTTGGTGGCTTTGGAAAGAAAGTTGTGTTAGTACCGGTGTGAGAAACACATGTGCGTCACCGACCGCCATGATATGACCTTAGCTATTAAAGTGGCTTTAAACCTCAATACAACCAACAAATGGAAAGCATTTGCAGAAGACAAAATAAAAGTGACTGAAAATTTGAAATTTGTTTTGTGAAGGGTAGAAAACATTGTGGGAAATGGAGAAATGCTGTTTACCAGCATTTTCTCCTTTTCCCAAAATGTTTTATAAAGGCTTCTTTCTCAGGGTTGTCAAAAATAGGGATTGTGTGGTAATAGGTTGAAGATGATATATTTGTTCAAATGCTAGAATTTGTCTTTCAAAGAGTAAAAAAAAGTTTGGAGAAAAAAGAAAATGCTAATTACAAGTATTTTCACCTTTTCCCACAATTCTTTTTACCCTGCTGGAAACAAATTTCAATTTTTGAGTTAAGTTTATTTCGTACACTGCCAGTGCTTCCAATATGTGGACCAGTCTAAAATTCTTGTCTCTTTACATGAGCACAAAATTTTGTACATATGGAAAGCATTTGCAAAATTTTGCAGAGAGCAAATTTTTGTATATATAATGGGATTTGTTGCCTAAAGGTATGTAATAAACATTGAGGAGAATTAAGTTTACAAAATGCGGATTAGGAGCTTTTTATCTTTTTTCCATAGTGCACTGTGGCTTCAAAAGCCATTTTTCTCAAGAGTTGTCAAAACACATGATTGTTTAGTGATACAAAAATATATTAACTCATTACCAAACAACAAAATTTTAGGTTTGTCCAAATTGAAAGCATTTGCAGACAACAAAATAAAAGTGACTCAAAATTTGAAATTTGTTTTGTGAAGGGTAGAAAACATTGTGGGAAAAGGAGAAAATGCTGGTTGCCAGCATTTGTTGTGGTAATGGGTTAACTCTGAACTTTCGACCAGAATGATGATGAAACTTTGAAATGCCCATACTGCAAAATATTGCAGGCTACAAACTTTAGAGTATCCCAAATTATAATGTTTGTCTGATAAGACACAAAAAATTTGTTGGAATGTATTACAGAGAAAAATGAATTGCTTAAGAGTATTTTTTTTCTTTTCACAATTTTTCCACATCGGATAGTTTGTTTGCAGGGCCAGGATTTAGGAATATATTTGATTGATGCCCTAATGAAAAGGGGTTTAATAAATTTGCCTTCACTTAATTTTTGAATGTGTCACAAGTTTACATAACTCTAGGGTTCTTGTTCTGGGCTATCGGTTGGGCATCTGAAATGCAGACAACCTGGCTCAATAAGCAAACTATTCTATTGTGCGAAAGCACAGGAGTCAAACAAGGTTCATTAACCCTTTCCCAAACAAGCCCTGGTTTTTACGTGTCTGCAGTAAAAGTCTTTTGAAAACACTGTGGGAAAAGGAGAAATTGCTCGTAACGAGCAATTTCTCCTTTTCCCACAGTGTTTTATACCCTTTTTGAGAACTTTCTGCAATTTTCTCAAAATCTAAAATTGTCGTCTGCAAACTCTTTCAGTTTGGAAGAGTCCAAAATTTGTTGTTTGGGAAAGGGTTAATGACTGCCATTTATTGACACAAATGTAACATGTAAACAAATAGTGACAAGTACAAAAACAGTAAGGTAGGATAGACAGGCAGCATAAAGGACAGACTTAGTAATTCGACAGAACTCTGAAATAATTTACAATGGCTAATACAGAGCGCCTGGCCAGCAGACAGATGCACCATAAATTCTAAATGCATGAAAGCAATATGAAATGAGTAATGAAAAATGTGAAATGAAAATTTCACATACCTGAAATGTAGACAACCTGGCTCATTAACCCTTTCCCAAACATAATTTTGGACCAGACCAAATTGAAAGCGTTTGCAGACAACATATCACATGTAATGTAAATGCTGATTTTTTTCTATGAAAGAGTAGAAAACATGGTAGGATAAGGAAGAAATGCTGGTTACCAGCATTTTCTCCTTTTTGGAAGGCGAGATTTTCATTCTCGCCTTCATATGTCAACGCTCGGCAGCTTGCTGAAAATGCCTCTGAACATCATTATCAAAACGCCTTTCAAATAGTTTGATACTTTTCGAGTACATTAGAACAAAATAATGTCGAGACCATTGTAAATTTAATCAGAACAGCAAGAAGAAACTTCAAGTTTCAAGAAGGAATGAAATCGAAATCGTAAAAAGCATCATTTTTGACAAATGCAAAATACTTTGGATCAGTTCATTGATATAATCACGTTGCTACAGCAACAAATAAACCATAACTATTGTAAGCCAGTCGAAAGCTACTAACATGACGTCATTCGGACCTACTTCCACTTCACAACGCATAAACAACTAACCAGTGGGATCGTACATGTAAATTTACTATCCTAGAACTAACCAATCGGATAGCTTCTTTGAATGATGTATAGCTGATAGAACCCTTTCCTCTGTTGGCAACCTGTCTTTGTGAGAAGTAAAATTTCAATGAAATAAATTCCTTTGAATCATCAAGTGTTTAAACAAAATTTCCTCTTTCAAAGAAATATTTTTCTTTTATCAAAGTTGTGCTTGACTTTATGATTAATGACTAGGTTATTGTTACCCATCGGCGTGGCCGAGTTTTGATTCCGGAGACCCGTGAAAAGAAAAAGGTAAATCAGTTGAAATCACAATAGATGTGTCATTTCGAAGTAGTTCTGGTCAGTATGATGTACCGATGTATAGCCTGGGTTACAGGCTGATCACCTCTTTTCTTATATTACGAGTATGATCGGATTTTACTACGTCAAAAATGACAATAACATGATCTGTAACCGTTTTAACATGCAAAGAATTTTAACTTCTTCTTTTGGTCGTCACGTTGCATAACTTCCAGCAATTATTCATACATATTTAACCCTTTACCGCTCACTTGAAACGACTTTGAAAATCAAGCTTTTAAAAACATCATGAGGAGAGGGGAAATTACAGTCGGAAACTGGCATTTTTTTTTTTCATTTTACCACAATGTTTCTACCCTATCGAGAACAAATTTCGTCGCTAATTTGGGCCACCCTGAATTTGTCATCTGTATGAATCAGTGCTTTCAGTTTCAACTTAGTCTGAAATTTCTTTGTCAGGTAAAGAATAAACGCTTATTGCAATGAATCGTTATCATAATCACTTTCCTCCGTCATTATCAGAACTGAAATCTTTACCATATATATTCCCATTTATTTTCATCGAAAGAATTTCCTTCAACTATACACTTTTTTCCAAAACTGAATAACACAATGATAAAATTAACTTGACAGGGAGAATCCCACGGTCCTAGAGTGCATCGGACGTGTTCATGATTTTCTAAGAACACGGACCAAGGGCCTGTATCTGTGTAACTGTGCACGATATATTTTTGTCGAACAAAGGAAAAGGGTGTATCTCAATATTGACGAGTTGGCAATCATTTTGCTTTCATGTTTGCCGACAAGCTGAACGTAGATTCCGGTTACGCGGGATTAATGAAAGACAAGCGTTAATGTCAATGAACCCTTAAATCGTTTATTACGCCTGTCTCTTTTGAAGACAAGGCAGACGATTCTATAGTCTGCACAGAATATGCACTCTTATGTCGGATTAGCTATATTGTAATAACCAGACCAAAACAGCCCAGGGTGAGGTTGCAATAATTAAGCATTTTTCCCGAGATGTAAAATGCCATTTTCATCAATCCAACGCTCTAGTGTAAGGGTTAACAGAGTCATAGATTACAAGAATCGTATAAACGATTCTTTAATCCTTTACCATACCCTATCAAGTACAGTTTTAACAACCCTGAGAAAGAGGCCATTTAAAAACTTAATTTTGAAAAGAAGAAACTTTCTTGACTCTTTACACGAAGAAAAAAATTCAGACTTTCCAAAATTGGATGCATTTTCAGGTAGCAACTTTTTGATCTGGCATCATTGATGGAACCTGTATGAAATAGGATGGAAGACATTTTAGGAAAAGGAAAAAAATATCAATTAGCACCGTATTCTCCTTTTCAGACCAAAAGTTCTCAAGCCTTCTTCCTAGACCTTTTAAACTCATTATTGGGGTAATAGAGGGTTAGATCTAAGTTTCTATACATCGTAAAAATATATACAGGTAACAGCAAATTAAAACTCTTTGCTATCACTTAATACTTTTCCTTCAAATGAAATGGAAAGGAGTTTCAGAAAAGTCCATTCGTTTTAATTTTTTTCAACATATTTTCACAAGCCTTCTTCAAGTTTGTTAAAACTCAGGATGGTAAACTGGTCTTCATTGCAGAACTCTATAGACTTTGCTGTATCAGGAGAGGCGATTTAAGTACAGGAAAATGTATTTCAATATGTTATGCCTATATTCTAAACTCGCCTTCTAACAGTACTTTCAGTACTTTGATTCTACTGTGTATTCAAAAGCCTTCTTTCCCAGCATTGTAAAAACCAGGGATTGTTTGGGAAAGGGTTAGGCAAACTATTCAAAGGTTCAATAACCAGTAAACAGTAGTATGTCAGCAGAGCGAAAATGTCTGCAAAACAGTCACTAGGAACTCATGCATAAAACAAAATAAGAGAGGCCCTTTTTTGCATAGTGCTAGAATGAGGCCCTGTAAGCCAAAATGGAAATGAAGAAAATGACATATATAAATGTGATATCTGACAAATACAAACAACAACACACCAATACATTACAGGGGCGTAACCAAGAAAAAGTAAATTATACGCACGCCGTAGGCGTTCTCAAGTGCCATAGGCGTGTCCGTGAGTGGGGGAGAGAGCGAGTGGGGTGGGGTTTGAGGTCTCCCCCAAGAAAATTTCGATATTCAAGATGGCTGTAGAACGATTTCGAGCCTCTTCTGAAGTTGAAATTTGGTTTTCAAAGACAGGTTTGATTGTGCCTCAACGGCCAAACTAAAGAATACCAGAAAAGAGGCAAGCTACAACCTATTCTCGATTTTTTTAATATTACATATGTGCGTGGTGTGCTTAATAGAAGTTACGCCTATGACATTACATTCAACTTACTCTGAGACACTTGTCAAAGGATTACTCTGAGTATTAAATTGGTTCTTACACAAAATAGTTTTGACGAATCCATATACATGTGATGATTTGCATGCAATTAACTTTTACCTAACAACATGATTTTAGTTTAGTCCAAATTGGAAGCATTTGGAGACAACAAAATTATTGCAATTCAAAAATTGAAATCTGTGTTGGGAAGGGTAGAAAAAATTGTTGGAAAAGGAGAAAATGCTGGTTATCAGCATTTTCTCCTTTTCCAACAGTGTTTTCAGAAGTCTTCTTTCTCAGGGTTGTGAAAACCCTGCATTGTTTGGTAAAGGGTTAAAATGTATAACAGTGATGTACATGTATTTAACCCCCTTTTTTCACAGAGCATGGCTCATTTGTATTTATTTTTCAGGATCTGATGGACAGGCTGAAAAGTGAACTGAGCAGGGATCTGGAGAACACCATTGTAGCTCTAATGATGAAGCCAAGAGAATATGATGCAAAACTGTTGCATGATGCCATTTGTGTAATGTTTTATCAGCTTCTCTGGCCAAAGGCCAGCAGGATTATGTCATGGCCCGGTGTCCGTTGTTCGGCTGTGTCTCCATCTGTCTGTGTGTGTGTCTCTGCCTGCTTTAATTTTTATTTTAAACATCTTTTTCTCTGAAACTAGCCATCCAATTTCCTTCTTGTCTGATACCATAAAGCCTCGGGCCACCAAATTTGGCATGTAGCTTTATCTTGTAGACCTCTATCGAGTGTCTTCAAATTATAGCCCTGTAATCAAATTTAGCCAGGCCCTCGGTGTCACAAGTTTTACATGGGTCTTTATGGAGAAAAATTAGAAATCTCCCTGTAGTTAGTGACAAAGCCTAGGGCTACCAAATTGTGCATATTGCTTAATCTAGTGAGACTCTACCACACATGCCCAAATTATAGCCCTAGGGTTAAATGTGACTTCACTCCAGGGGTCAGAAGTTTTACATGGGCTGACATGTAGGGCTACCAATTCTAGTCCTGTCTCAGAGGTCTCATGTTCAAAACCAACTGGTCAAGTATTGCAATGTTTGGCATGCAGGGTTATTACTTATAGGCCAGTGTAGCAATACAGGGCCATCATGGTCCTCTTTAACAATCCCAACATTTAACAACCTTGAGAAAAAGGTCTTCAGAGAACATTGTGGGAAAAGGAAAAAATGCTGGTAACCAGCATTTCCTTCTTTTCCCCCACAATGTTTTCCCCTTTTCCCACAATGTTTTCTTCCCTACCATTTAAATTCTCCTCTGTAAATGCTTATAAATTTGACAAATCTACATGTTGTCATGAGGGAACAAGTTAAAAAACACTTGCAGATGACAGATAAATGTGCCTCAGAAAATGAAATTTGACTTGCTTTTAGCTCACCTTAACACAAAAAGGTAAAGGTGAGCTATTGTGATTGCCCTATGTCCGGCGTCCATCGTCAATCAACATCTTCTTCTCCTAAACCACTGGGCCAATCTTGATGAAACTTGGCAGGGATGTTCTTTTGGTAAAGCTCTACCAAAATTGTTCAAAGAATTGAATTCCACCGATAACTTTGGTTGCCATTACAACAAAAAAGAAAAAAACAAAAAAACAAAATTTTTGAAAGTCTTCTCCTCAGAAATTTGCAGGCATAGAGCTTTGATATTTAGTATGTAGCATCTCCTAGTGGACCTCTACCAAGGTTGTTCAAATGATGTCCCTGGGGTCAAAACTGGCCCTGTACCGGGGGTCACAAGTTTGTGCATAGGAACAAAGAAGGAAAATTTTAGAAATCTTCTTCTCTGAAACTAGATGGTGTAGAGCTTGATACTTGATATGTGGCATTTCCAAGTGTAACTCTACCAAATTTGTTCAAATGATGCCCCTGTGGTCAAAACTCACCCTACCCCGGGGATACAAGTTTGAGCATAGGAACAAAGAAGGAAAAATTTAAAAATCTTCTCCTCTGAAACTTGAAGGCGTAGAGCTTTGATATTTGGTATGTACCATCTCCTAGTGAACCTCTACCAAGTTTGTTCACATGATGCCCCTGGGGTCAAAACTGGCCCCGCCCCAGGGGTTACAAGTTCAAACATAGGAACAAAGAAGGAAAACTTTAATATTCTTCTTCTCAAAAAATAACAGGAATAGAGCTTTGATATTATGTATGTAGCATTTCGTTGTGAACACAGGAACAAAGAATGAAAACTTTAAAAATTTTCTTCTCTGACATTTGATGGTTTAGAGCTTTGATATTTGGTATGTAGCATCTCCTAGTGGACCTCTACCATGTTTGTTCATATGATGCCCCTGGGGTCAAAACTGGCCCCACCCCAGGGGTCACAAGTTTGAGCATAGGAACAAAGAAGGAAAACTTTAAAAATCTTCTCCTCTGAAACTTGAAGGCGTAGAGCTTTTATATTTAGTATGTGGCATCTCCTAGTGGACCTTTACCAAGTGTGTTCAAATTATGGCCCTGGGGTCAAAACTGGCCCCACCCTGGGGGTCACAAGTTTGAGCATAGTATCAAAGAAAGACTATTTTAAAAATCTGCTCTGAAACTGGAAGGCATAGTGCTTTGATATTTGGCATGAAGCAATTCCTAGTGGACCTCTACCAAGTTTGTTCATATTATGCTTTTGGCGTCAAAACTGGCACTGACCTGAGGGTCACAGGTTCTTCTCTGAAACTTAAAGGTGCAGAGCTGTGATATTTGGTATGCAGAATCTTCTAGTGGACTTCTACAAGTTTGGTCATATGATATCCCAGGCATCAAAACTGGCCCAGCCTCGGAGGTCACAGGTTGGAGCATAGGAACAAAGAAGGAAAACTTTAAATTTCTTTTTCTTTAACAATGAATGATAGGGATTACTTGAGATGTATTCAAAAAAAGCTCATTCCTCAATTGAAAAAAAATAGCAACTTAGTTATACTTGGAGACTTCAACATTGATGTATCTGATATAGAAAAAGACTTGATACAAACTTTAAGCAACCAATTTTGCTGTAAGTTGCTTTTGGATGTACCAACAACTGACAACCAATCAGCTTTAGATTTTGTTTTTGCTAACACCCAAGGCTCAACAGGTACCATAGAAACATACTGGTCAGATCATAAAATTGTTTACTTCATACTTAATATATTTTCCCGTAAAAAAAGGATTAAAGGAAGGCTAGAGAGAACATCAATTCACATTTTAATAGTAACATCAGTGGCCAAAGAATAGGTGAACCCCACTACCCCCACTCCCCTGTCAAAGTCAAGACATTGGAGTAAGGTTAGGTTAAATAGACAGTTTAAAATTCATCACATTATCACAATGGAAATAAAGCTATAGTCTCAGGTGAGTGCTCCAGGGCCAATGGCCCTCTTTTTTCACAATATTTTCGAAAGTTTTCTTCCTCTGGGTCGTAAAACCAAGGGATCATTTGATAAAGGGTTAATCTGATCTTTGAATTTGATTATTCTTTACCTGACAAAATTTTTGACATGTCAGTATGGAAAGCATTCGCAGATAATGTTTCAGTTGCGGCTTACAATAGTGCTTTTTGAAATGTTAGAGAATATTGTAGTACTAGGAAGAAAATGCTGCTTACCAGCATTTTCTCCTTTTCCAACAGTATTTTAAAAAGTCTTTCTTTAACAGGATTGTCAAAACTTTGGATTGTTTGTTAAAGGATTATGCAATTGTCAGTGCTTGTGAGGATTCTTTTTTCCCCACAAAAAAATTACCACACAACAAAATTTTGGTTTTATCCAAAATGTGAACAAATTTAATGCCGAGTTATCTCTTTACCACACGACAAAATTTTAGACTGGTTCAAATTAAAAGCATTTGCAGACGACAAAATAAAGGTGACTGAAAATTTGAAATTTGTTCTGGGAAGGGTAGAAAACACTGTGGGAAAAGGAGAAAATGCTGGTTACCAGCATTTTCTCCTTTTCCTACAGTGTTTTCAAAAGGCTACTTTCTCAGGATCGTCAAAAGTAGGGATTGTGTGGTAACAGATTAAGTGACGAGATTTGTCTTTGGTAAGATAAGATTGTGGGAAAATGAGAAAATGATGATTATCACATGATCACATGTCAAAACTTTGGACTATTCAAAATTGAAAGTATTTGCAGACAACAGCTTAAATATGGCTGAAATGATTGATTTTTATATGAAAGGGTAGAAAAGTCTGTGGAAAGAGGAGAAAATGCTTCTATACCAGCATTTTCCTCTCTCCTACAATGCTACCAAAAGCACTTTTTGTTAGGGTCATTATAACTTTGGATTGTTTGGTTAGATTTTAAACTCTCCTATGTTCATAATTTGTAGGGAGCCGGCACAGACGAAAATACATTGATTGGAATTATGTGTTCAAGGACATCAGATGAAATTGAGGAAATCAAGAAGGCATACAAGACTGGTAACAGAATTATTTACCACACATCCTCCCCCCCTTACTTTGCATTTCACAACATCTGTCTATTTTACTTGGCAGTGCTTATGTTTATTCCATTACCACATGTTCTAGCACATTTACAGTCCTCAGCAAGAAGGCGTTTAGAAAGGTTGTGGACATCAGAGAAAATGCTGGTTAGCATTTGCTCCCTTCAGCACTTTTTTTTCTAAAGTCCAAGATCAAGATCATATTTGGAGCTCAATTGAAGGAAATTTCATAACTTGAGCTAGTCCAATGCTGTGCTTTTACTATTCTGCATGGATTTTAATATGATTTGCCCAATGTTCTTTTGATGAATGGAAATGCCATATATGTATAAAGTTATAGTGACCAGCTCTGTTTGTAGCATGCCCATCTTGTTTTAAGTATGTTCAAATGTAATTACAGTATGGGTTAACCCATTACCACACAATCCCTACATTTGACGCCCCCGAGACAGAAGCCTTTTGAAAACACTGTGTGAAAAGGAGAAAATGCTGGTAACCAGCATTTTCTCCTTTTCCCACAGTGTTTTCTACCCTTCCCAAAGCAAATTTCAATTTTTCAGTCACTTTTATTTTGTTGTCTGCAAATGCTTTCAATTTGGACCAGTCTAAAATTTTCTTGTGTGGTAAAGAGTTAAACGGCAAATATTTGAGCAGGCTCAAAGTTCTGAAACAACCTTGCCATTCCAACCTATCAATTAAGTTTGTAAATAGATCATAAAAGGTCCAGAATGGGTTCACACTATCTGCCAATGAACATAGTTAAAATCCATTTCGCAAAAAATTCCACAACAGAGAATGAATTTGGCGTGATGCGGTATAAAAATAAAAGTATTGCTCACAGATTAAGTTTGTTTATCTTGTTTTATGTCTGAACAGCATATGAAAAGGAATTAGGTGATGATCTGGCCGAGGACACAAGCGGATATTTCGGTAGGATGATGGTTGCCCTGGCGCATGCTGCAAGAGAAGATTGTGATGCTGATGATGAAAAAGCAGAAGAGGAAGCTCATAAACTGGTTGAGGTATGTAAACAGGTAACAGTCAAATCTGGGCTTGTAAAATTTTTTTCATGCTAATTTCACCTTAATATGGCATTTGAAAGTTATTTAACCCTTTACCACACAATCCCGACTTGTGACGACAGCGAGAAAGAAAGCTTATGAAACTTTGTGGGAAAAGGAGAAAATGCTGGTAACCCGCATTTTCTCCTTTTTTCACAATGTTTTCTATCTTTCTCATACCAAATTTTAATTTTCAATCGCATTTATTTTGTTGTCTGCAAATGCTTTCAATTTGGTAAGGAGGTAAATGTAATTATAAACGTCATACATCTTTACTCATTTTCATCCAGTTTCTCACCAATTTCATCTTTAAGTATCTCTTTATCACACACCTGACTTTTGATGACCCTGAGAAAGAAGCCAGTAGGAAACATAGTGGAAAAAAGAGAAAATGCTGGTAACCAACATTTTCTCCTTTTCCCACTATATTTTCTACCCAATCAGGTCAGAAATCGTCATTTTGTTTTAGATAAGTCTTCAGGTTTGTTGTTTGCACAAGACTGCAGAGTTTTAAGAATTCAACTTGTTTCCCAAATAGGTGAAAACTTAGGTATGGTTTTCTATCCTGATACATGTATTGATTTTTTTCATTGTGTTGCCTCTTACCACTCTTCCTTGAAACAAGAAAGGTAAAACAAAACCAGTTTTATGTATTTTTAAAGTGTGGTGTCAACCAGCTTGGTACAGAAGAAATTGAATTCAACAGAGTTCTGTGTGCGAGAAGCTTCGAACACCTAAGGCATGTGTTTCAGTTCTATGAAAATGAGAGAGGCAAATCTATCGAGGAAGACATTGAATCAGAAATGAGTGGTGATCTGAAAGAAGGCTACCTGGCTATTAGTAAGTAAAAGGCCCAGAAAAGAGTCTTTTTGCTAATCCAAATGACCTTGTGTCTGACTCACCCTCCCCCCTCCCCACTTTCCTTCCCACTCCCTCATGTTATTAGCTCTCCTGCGGCTGAAAGCCAGCAGAGTTTATGTCATGGTGTGGATTCCGTCATATGTCAGTCTGTCTGACTGCCCATCCGTCAGTCTTTTTCTTGTTTATGTGATACAGCATACATTTTTGGTCAGATTTCCATGAAACTTGCACAGTTTGTTTATCTTATCAATAGCTTCAACCCTGTCAGTCTTTTTCTTGTTTATGTGATACAGCCTACATTTTTTGTCAGATTTCCATGAAACTTACACAGTTTGTTTATCTTATCAATAGCTTCAACCCCATCGATTTTGAAAAAATAGGATGGGAAGAGCAGCCATTTTAAGTTGAAAATTTGTTTACACAATAAAGTCTACATTTGTTATCAGATTTTTTGAAACTTGCACAGTTTGTTTATCTCACAACTAGGTTCAGCCCTATCGATTTTGAAAAAAACAACAACAAACAGTGTGGAAGTGTAGACATTTCAAGTTGAAAAATTGGATTTCTTTTTTTAAGCGATAAATCTGCATTTGTTATCAGACTTTTGTGAAACTTGCACAGTTTGTTTATCTCATTAATAACTTAACCCTATTGATTCTGAAAAAGACCCAAAAAACAGTATGGGAAAAGTAACCATTTCAAGTTAAACAAGTCTTGTTTACGGTGTGAAGTCGGCATTTCTTGTTTAAACTTTGTATTTTATTTCCTTTTTATACGCCCGAAGGCTCATATTATATTATACACCCAATCGTCTGTCCAACTGTCCATCCATCCGTTCGTTAGCAATTTCTTGTGTGCGCAACTCCTACATTTTTCAGCGGAATTATTTGAAACTTGCCACAATGAGTCTCCATGATGTCTAGTTGTGCACCTGATTCTTAGAATTTGGATCGATGTTTGTGTTCTAAAATTATCTGCCCTTGATTTCTAAAATAACCAACTTTTCACTTCGAATTTTTGTTCAGGCCATACCTTCCATACCATAAAAGGTATCAACTTGAAACTACATACACTGATAGAACACACAGGTGCTCGTATTTTTTGAGTTGTTGCCCTTTGTTAATTTTCAGTTTGAATTTTTGTCCAGGCCATAACTTCCAAACTTTAAAAGCTATTGTCTTGGAACTTCATACACTGATAGAACACATTATAGAGAAGTGCAGTGCATATGAACCATAACTCTGCCACTTTTATTTTTTGAGTTATTGCCCTTTGTAAATTTTCAGTTTGAATTTTTGTAAAGATCATAACTTCCAAACTTTAAAATCCATTGTCTTGAAGCTCAAAGATTAATAGAACACATTATGAAGAAGTGCATTGCACAAGAACCATAACTCTGCCATCCTTCTTGTTAGCTCACCTGAGCACAACGTGCTCAAGGGGAGCTTTTAGGGTCACTGGTCGTCCGTCGTGCGTCGTTCGTAGTGCGTCGTCAACAATTCTTTAAACATCAACTCCTCCTAAACTGCTAAGCCAATTTGGACCAAACTTGGCAGGAATGTTCCTTGGGAGGTCCTCTTTGAAAATTGTTCACAGAATTTGATTCCGTCAAAAACTCTGGTTGCCATGGCAACGAAATGGAATTTTTTAGCAAATTCTTTAAAAATCTTCTCCTCTGAAACCGCTGGTCGGATTTTGAAATAATTTCCCAAATATGTTCCTTGAATGACCCTTTTCAAAAAATGTTCATGAAATTTTGATCCGTCAAAAATTGTGGCTCTGGTGAATGGGGGCTACTTGCACTAAACAGAAATCAAGGAATTCTTTAAAAATCTTCTCCTCTGAAACCACTGGTCGGATTTTGAAATAATTTGACATATATGTTCCTTGGGTGACCCTTTTCAAAAATTGTTCGTGAAATTTTGATCCGTCAAAAATTGTGGCTCTGGTGAATGGGGGCTACTTGCACTAAACAGAAATGAAGGAATTCTTTAAAAATCTTCTCCTCTGAAACCGCTGGTCGGATTTTGAAATAATTTCACAGATATGTTCCTTGGGTGACCCTTTTCAAAAATTGTTCGTGAAATTTTGATCCATCAAAAAACGTGGCTCTGGTGAATGGGGGCTACTTGCACTATACAGAAATGAAGGAATTCTTAAAAAATCTTCTTCTCTGAAACCGCTGCTCAGATTTTGAAATAATTTCACAGATATGTTCCTTGGGTGACCCTTTTCAAAAATTGTTGCGAAATTTTGATCCGTCAAGAAACATGGCTCTGGTGAATGGGGGCTACTTGCACTAAAGGGAAATTAGGAAATTCTTAAAAATGTTTCTTCCCTGAAACCGCTGGTCAGATTTTAAAATAATTTCTCAGGGATGTTCCTTGGGTGACCCTTTTCAAAAAGTGTTCACAAAATTTTGATGGGTCAAGAAACATGGCTCTGGTGAATGGGGGCTACTTGCACTATAGGGAAATGAAGAAATTCTTAAAAATTCTTCTTCTCTGAAACGGCAAGATAGATTTTGAAATGATTTCACAGAGATGATCCTTGGGTGACCCTTTTCAAAAACTGTTGACAAAATTTTGATTGGTCAAGAAACATGGCTCTGGTGAATGGGGGCTACTTGCACTATATGGAAATTAAGAAATTCTTGAAAATTCTTTTTCTCTGTAACCCCTAGTCAGATTTTAAAATTATTTGACAGAGATGTTCCTTGGGTGATCCTTGCTCTTGTGAATGGGTGCTACTTGCACTATATGGACATGATGAAGTTCTTGAAAATTCACTTTCTCTGAAATCCCTGGTCAGATTTTAAAAGAAATTTTCCGAAATGTTCCTTGGGTGACCCTTTTCAAAACTTGTTCGTAAATTTTGATCCATCAAGAAACATGGCTCTCGTGGATTGGGGATACTTGCTCTTATACAGAAATGAAGAATTCCTAAAAATTCTTCTTTTCAAAACTGATGGTCAGATTTCGAAATTAATTTTACCGGTGACCTTTTGAAAATTGCTTAGCAAAATTATAAGTTTGGTTCCAATGTTTCAATACCTCAAAAAAAAATAGGCTATGGTCATCTCAAAAATACAGGTGAGCGATCCAGGGCAGTCTTGGCCCTCTTGTTTAGTTATTGCCCTTTATTAATTTTTAGATTTATACTTTGAATTTTTGTCTGGGCCATAACTTCCAAACTATAAAAGCTCTCAACTTGAAACTTCAAACACTGATAGCACACATTGAGAAGTGCAGTGAGCAAGAACCATAACTCTTCCACTCTTCTTTCATGATTTATTGCCATTATTTTCTGAGTAATTTCCCTACAGACTCGAAAACTTACTTTCTTTGTCATAGATATTAACTACTCTTCATTCACGGCTCTTCCGTTATTTCAATTCATTTCACTGACAAGCCCCATTGGGCGTATATGCGCTGCTCTGTGAAGCTCATGTCACATCATGAATTCATAATGCATGCCAACAAAAAAAGCAAAATCACTGTCAGTAGAGCGATTTCAGGCCCTTCAGGGCCTCTAGTTTTTTTGAAAGGAAAGATAGTTACCAAAGATATAGAAATCAAAACACTGACCCATTGTTGTTTTAGCTTGGCTGTTTTAGAAGAAAACGTTGAATTATGGGCTGGCACTGTCGTCACAGCTGTTGTCTGTGTTCTCGTCTGTGTTGGCTTGCAAAATCTTTGAGTTTATAATATCTCTTTTATCACTGGAGATATTACTTCAAACATGGAAAATTGGTAACTATTAAAGGAGCACCTATCAAACAGGTACAGGTAACCAGTAGAATGTTTTGACACAGTTATTGCCCTTTCTGTACCTCAAATTTTTAAGAACTTTGACATTTTATAATATTTCTGTTACGACTGAAGATATTTACTTCAAACATGGAGAAGTTATGGATTACTAGCATTTTCTCTATTTCCCACAATGTTTTCAAAAGGCTTCCTACTTCAGGGTCATTAAAAGTCATCATTGTGTGGTAAAGGGTTAAACATTAATTATGATACAGGATATAGGATGTAACAATGGAAGAAAACATTTTGGGAAAAATGTGACAATGCTGACAATAGATCTGTGTCTTTTGAAGACCAGTAAACATTTTCAAACAACATGGTCGAAGTAATGCATGCTTTAACCTTTTCCCAAACAATCCCTGGTTTTTACGGTTCTGAAATAGTAGCCTTTTGAAAACATTGTGGGAAAGGGAGAAAATGCTGGTAACCAGCATTTTCTCCTTTTCCCACAATGTTTTCTACCCAATCATATAGAAAAATTATCTTTTTAGTAACTGTTTATTTGTCATCTGCAAAATGCTTTCAATTTGGTCTGGTCTGACGTTTGGGAAAGGGTTAAAAAAAATTTTAAGTGTTTTGATTTCTTGCAAAAGATAATACCCAAAGTATCTAACAATAGAGGGTTGATTTTTGTAATGAGCTATTTTAATGTTGTGATTTGATTTCAGTCAAGATTGCAAAGGACAAGAGTGCATTTTTTGCTGAGAGAATTAATAAAGCCTGCAAGGGATGGGGTACTGATGATGATGAATTGATTCGGCTGATCGTGACAAGATCTGAGGTAGAAAATAAGATTGATTTCTTCTTATATGTATGATTATAATTATGCAGACAATTTTTTTTTATATATATTTTATAGCATACCACATATAAAAAGATTGTGGAAAAAGAAGTATTTTTCTTGTATTAAATCTTGACCACACTATGAAATTTTAGACTGATCCAAATTTTACCCATTACCACACAATCCCTACTTTTGATGACCCTGAGAAAGAAGCCTTTAGAAAACATTGTGGAAAAAGGTTACCAGCATTTTCTCCTTTTCCAAAAATGTTTTCTACCCTTCAAAAAACAAGTTTCAAATTTTCAGTCACTTGTTTTGTCATCTGCAAATGCTTTCAATTTGGACAAGCCTTAAATATTGCCATTTTGTAATGAGTCAAAGCATTTGCAGATGACAATACAATTTAAATGATTCGTCTTGGGTTGAAAATATTGTGGGAAAAGGAGAGAATGCTATTTCCAGTATTTTCTCCATTGTCCATAATATTCTTAATAGTCCTTTTTCTTGTGTCATTAACTGTTTACCAAACAATCCCTGGTTTTTACGCCCCTGAGATAGAGGCCTTTGGAAAACATTGTGGAAAAAGGAGAAAATGCTGGTAACCAGCATTTTCTCCTTTTCCCACAGTGTTTTCTACCCTGCTGGAAACAAATTTCAATGTTTGAGTTATGTTTATTTTGTCGTCTGCAAGTGCTTTCAATTTGGACCAGTCTAAAATTTTGTAGTTTGGGAAAGGATTAAAAGTCAGGATTGTGTGGTAGAGAAGTGAACCCCTATTACCCTCTCAACAACCAAGATTGCTGAAATTTTAATGGACACAAGAACTTTTGCACCTGTTATTTTAATTGAGCCATCCTCTAGCAAAGGGCATGAATAAAACTCTTATTCATTATGGTAAGCATGTCATCACATAATTTTGGATCCATAAAATCAGTTTTGTCTTAGAACTGATTGAATCATGAGGTAAAATTTTTGGATGTGCAGAAAATTTACCAAAAGCAAAAGAAAATTTACAAAAGTCAGCCCACATAGGCTGTACTTCTTTGCAGATGTAATAGCTGTAACAACAGACATATAGACTTGTCCAAGTTGATAGCAATTGTAGACACAATAAATTCGACTCAAAAAATTGAAATTTGTTTCAGGAATGGCAGAAAACCTTATGGGAAAGATAAAAAGTGCTGGCTACTAGCACTTTTTTCCTTTTATCACAGTGTTTACATAAGCTTTTTTCTAAGGGTTGTTAAACCTTAGAACTGTGTTGTAAAGGGTGAAACCACCTTTTCTCACATTCTGATTGGTCTTTTTTAGCTCTATTGGCTGAAAGCAAGCAGAGCTTGTGTCAAAGTATGGTTTCCGTTGTCTGTCCATCAGTCTGTCTATCTGTCCTTCAGTCTTTTATCTTCTTTATACAATAAAGTCTGCAATTGTGATCAGATTTTCTTAAAACTTGCATGGTTTCTTAATCTCATCAGTAGCTTACACCCATTTAATTTTAGAAAAAATCCAATGAACAGTATGGGAAAGTAGCCATTTTAAGTTGAAAATTTCTATTTCTTGTTTACGTGCAGTCATGATCAGATTTATCAAACATAAAAATAAAAGTCTGCAAAGTCTGAATTTGTGGTCAGATTTTTGCTAAGCTTGCACATTTCTTTGCATTTCTTGGTTTTTATCAAACATAAAAATAAATTCCAATTGTATACATCTTGGCAACATTGATATAATTTTTTCCACGAAATGGAGTAGCAGTACAAATTCCCCACAAGACGCATGGGTGGCTCAGTGGTGAGTGTGTCGGACTTGTGACCTCGTGGTTGTGAATTCGATACCTGGTTGAGGCGAACTTTCTTTCCGGTGTATTTTCGCCTCTCACCTCTACTGAAGCATGTGAGAAAAGTTATCGGTGGCTTTGGAAAGAA
Source organism: Tridacna crocea (assembly GCA_943736015.1). Taxonomy (NCBI): domain Eukaryota; kingdom Metazoa; phylum Mollusca; class Bivalvia; order Cardiida; family Cardiidae; genus Tridacna; species Tridacna crocea. The sequence continues at coordinate 51,841,310 of OX031059.1, forward strand.
AGTTGTGTTAGTACCTGTGTGAGAAAGCTAGGAAAAACATGTGCGTCACTGACGCCATGATATGACCTTAGCTGTTAAAGTGGCGAAAAACCCCAACACAACCAACCAACCTACAATTCCCCCACATGTTGTGGTTGGTTTCTCTAGCTTCACATGGTCATGACGGAAAATTGATCAGAACCTGGACCCAATAAATGATAATACATTAGCGTTTTATCAAAAATAAGTCATGGGTTAACCCTTTACCACACAATGACGACTTTTGACGGCCTTTGGAAAGAAGCCTTTTGAAAAAATTGTGGGAAAAGGAGAAAAATGCTGCTAACCAGCATTTTCTCCTTTTCCCACAATGTTTTCTACCCTATCACTAAACAATGGCACCGTTTGAGCCACACTGAAATTGTTGACTGCAAAATGCTTTCAGTTTGGACAGGGCTAAAATTTTGTTGTCTGGTAAAGGGTTAAATACACTACTGGATGTGTTTTTTTATCTGATAAATAGGGTTATATCTGTTGATTATTTTCTTTTTATGTTAGACTGACCTAGCCGACATAAAACAGAAGTATGAAGAATTGTACGGAGAATCTCTGTATGGACTGGTGGAAAGTGAGTGTAGCAGCTATTACAAGCAGTGTTTATTGAGTGTGATCGAGGGCCATTATATTGACATGTAATGTTAAAACTCTTTATATAGCATAAGTTCACTTATTCCATTAATTGTGAAGACACCACGTAATTTAGTTATACACAAAGGTCACCTTCCAAGGACAAACTTAGGTACCTTTGTAGGAAGTGTAGAGCAGGATCAGACTGCACATAGCGTTAATGCACTGAAATAATGTTTTTCTTAAATTCCTATCGCATTAAAGAAAGAAACTGTGGTTTTTGACACATTTACAGATTTTATATCAACTTATTGGAAAAAGCAAAACAAGGGAGAGACTAAATGGAAGAAAAAAAATGATCAAAACATTACATTAATTAGTTTGCAATTTATAAAAAATAAGAAGTAAGTTTCAAAAATAAACTTGTTTCATTTATGGAAATTACATAATTATATTTGACAGATTTCTTAGCTTTTTAGTGCAATTTAATTACTTTTGCTTTAGTAAGGGATCATATAATTATGCACAGTTTATATACCGGCACTCAATAGAACCGTGAAGAATTTAGATCAATTAACCCTTTACCAAACAATCTTTGGTTTTTACAACCCTAAGATAGAAGCCTTTTGAAAACATTGTGGGAAAAGGAGAAAATGCTCATAATTAGCATTTTCTCCTTTTCACACAATGCTTTCTATCCTTACCAAATCAAATTTCAATTTTTGATTCACATTTACTTTGTCATCTGCAAATGTTTTCATTTTAGTCCAAAACTTTGTTGTTTGTTAAAGAGTTACCATTAATACCATATGACAAAATTTCAGGATGGTCCAAATTGAAAGCATTTGCAGATGACAAAATAAATATGACTCAAGAACTATTTCTTTTTTTTTCTTAAAGAAGGATGCACAACATTGTAGGAAAAGAAGAAAATGCTGGTTACGAGCATTTGCTCCTTTTCCCACCATGTTATCAAAAGCTATTGTTGTTAGGGTTGTTGATAGTTGGGATTATGGGGTTATTTACCAAACAATCTCTCTAAGACAAGAGACTTTAAAAACATTGTTGGAGATGAAGAAAATACTGGTAACCGTTATTTTCTCGGTTTCCAACTATGATTTCTACTTTTTCAAGACAGTCTTTTCATTTTTGCCTTGTTTAAGTTGTTGTCTGCAGTTGCTTTCAATGTGGATATTCCAAAACTTTATTATAGTGTTAAGTTAATGTGAGGTTTTCAATTCATTTGTCAATTGTTTTTGACCAAAAATTTCCAAATAAGGCTGAAAGGGGTTACTAGGGGTTTTCAATAACTTGTTTACTTCCATATATATACATGTATTTAAAATTTAATTGAACAGCTTTCCTTATTATGCACTTAATGTTTTTTTTTTTCTTCTACATTAGGAAAATTTTGTTAAATAAAAAAAAAATGAAATATGTGTGGGTTTTTTTTGTTACTTTAGCCCTTTCTTATTGTCAAATTGTGCCTGTCAAAGAAAAAGAATATAAAAAAAAAGTTATTACCCTTCAAGAATAGATTTGTCATGCCAATCATGCAGCAGGGGCATAATAGGGGTCGTGACTATTGCCTGCAAAGCAATTAGCACTCAAATCGAGAGACTGAAAAGCTAAATTCTGTGCTTGTTTGTAAATTGTCTATAGAGAATTCAGGTCATGAGAAAAACAAGTACAAGAGGGCCATGATGACCCTGTATTGTTCCACTGGCTAGTACATAAAAACACTACAAGCAAAACATTACAATTCTTGGCGAATTGGTTTTAAAGTAGAAGACATACAAAAGTTTCTTCTGTAAAATCCTACGAGTAAGTTATGACCCCAGGGCAAAGCCATTTTTGGTCACAAAGCTACAATTACTTGAATCATGGTTTAAGTCCTAAGATACAGCCCCATACCAAATAAAACAGGTCTAGATTGTGTGGTTATAAATAGGAAGGTTTTCAAAGTTGCACAATAAAAGGTCCTGTAAAACATGAGACAGGTTAGCCCTAGGTGGTATGGTTAGCCACAAGAAGATATATCAAGTTCTCACTAAAAAGGCCCATTTAAAACTTGTGACCCCTGGGGTGGCGCTAAACTTGACACTCCAGTTATAGTTTGGGCCCTCTTGGTAGAGGCCATCTTTGCAAGCCAAGGCTGACGATTCACTACGTTACTCTACCCTTGGCTGATCAAGTTTGATTTTTACATTCCGCCCGATACGCTTTTTCATTGGATGCAGCCAGTTCTAACTGCAACAAATTAAATCGCTTGTAGCATTTCATCTTTGATAAAATAGAACAAGGCCGCTACCTTTCGAAATGAAGGTAAACATGGAAACCCACATGGATGTCTGCTTATCGCTTCATGTGTATTCGTAAACGGTTTGTAAAACGATATTTCATTGGCTTTTAGAAATATAATGTAAAGGGGGGTAATAACTAGCATCCAATAGAGAGCGCATCGAAGGAATCTCAAAATCTGGCTCAATCAGCCAAGGTAAGATCCACGTAGTGATCGTGACCTTGGCTCGATAAGATGGGTAGAGGCCCACTAGATAAAGCTACAACATGCAAAGTTTGGTAGTCCTAGGCCTTATGCCTATGAACGAGTAGACTTTTAAAAGTTTCCCTACATAAGCCCATGTAAAACTTGTGACCCCAGGATGGACAAAATTTGACCCCATGGTCATAATTTGGGCCCCGTTGGTAGGGGCCAACAAGATAAAGCTACAACATGCAGAAATTTGGTAGCCCTAGGCCTATTGCTACATAAGAGTAGATTTTTAAACTTTCCCTACATAAGCCCATGTAAAACTTGTGACCTCAGGGCAGGACAAAATTTGACCCCAGGGCGTCCATGGTAGAGACACACTAGATCAAGCTACATGCCAGATTTGGTAGCCCAAGGCCCTATAGGTAGGTAGAAGAAGAATTTTAAAGATCTCCCTATACAAGCCCATGGAAAACTTATGACCTTTGGGGCGGGGCCAATTTTGACACCAGGGCTATAATTCGAAGAAAATTGATAGAGGTCCACTAGGTAAAGCTACATGCCAATTTTGGTGGCCCTAGGCCATTTTGCTACATGTAGGTAGAAGAATTTTAAAGGTCTCCCTATGCAAGCCCATATAAAACTTGTGACCCCTGGGCTGGGGCCAAGTTTGACTCCAGAGCTACAATTTGAAGAAACTTGGTAGAAGTCCACTAGATAAAGCTACAAGGTAAAGTTCTGAAAAAGCTAGAAACCTTACTTTAAATCAAACATTCCATTCATGTAAACATAACCGTTAACATAAAAATAAATGACACTCCCTTAACCCATTACCAAAAGACAATATTTTAGACTGGTTCAAATTGAAAGCATTTGCAGACGACAAAATAAATGTGACTGAAAAATTGAAATTTGGTTTAGAAAGGGTAGAAAACATTGTGGGAAAAGGAGAAAATGCTGGTTACCAGCATTTTCTCCTTTTTCCTACAATGTTTTCTAAAGGCTTCTTTCTCAGGGGCATAAAAAGTAGGGATTGTGTGGTAATGGGTTAAAACAACATTTCCTGAATACCAATCCCCAATAATGTACAGGTGCAGTTTGATAATCAAGGGAGGTAAGTAGCACCAACTTTATCTTGTATGACTAGTTATTTCCCTTTATTACTGTTTTAAATTACAGTCGCTATGTAAGGCCATGTTAAACTTGTGATCTCCAGGGAGGGCCAAATTTGACCTTAGGGCTAAAATATGACGGAATTTAATAGAAGTTTATTAGATAAAGCTACATGCCTAATTTGGTAGCCCTAGGCCTTATAGCTGGCCTTTCAGATTTTGCGATGAAAATTTTTCAAAAATGCAAAAATCATCTTTACACTCCCAAAGCCTTTTAATTGGCTTCCATAAAACCCCAAAAGTCGAAAACACATCCGATAACACGGGAAATTAAAGATTTACTACAGCCCAGGTTGACACCAATGGGAGACGCGTACTATTTTTATATGATCAATTCTCTCATTTCCATTCAGGAATACACTAAGTTTCAAACATAGCATCCGAAGACATTATGGAAAATAATCATTACATGCTTATTATATAATGAAATTTAAGCGTTATTAGTCACGTGCCAGTCACTTGACATTCCCACAATGCTTTATTGATTTTTGGCGCGAAATCTAAAAATACCTGAAGAGGCTACACAGCCTTTTAGGGGAACACCATCAAAAAATTTTTTTTTGTAGTTTTATGAGTCTCAATTTTTGATGATTTGTACTACTTTTTCATATAATTTTCAGTGACTTATATAGTTTTTAATTTGGTGAGAGGTAAAAATTCTAAATACCCACCTTTATATTTTAGACAAGATTTTCAAAGATGTTATATATTATTCAGTTTTGTTGCCATGGCAACCAGAGTTTTTTAAGGAATCAAATTCTTTCAAGAAATTCTAAAGAAGACCATGGCAGGATCATTTCTGTGGAGTTTAATCAAATTTGGAATGGTAGTTTCAGAGAAGTTTGAAAAAAAAGTTGACATGCGCACTGACGGATGCATGCACAGACGGATGCACTGGCAACGGACAGCAGGTCATGACAGAAGCCCACTGGCCTATAGCCATTGGAGCCAAAAACCAGCCTGCATGCTTGCAAAGATCATAATCTGAAGAAGGCTTTTGAAAACATTGAAAGGAAAAAGAAGAGAAAACAGTGGTAACCAGCAATTTCTTCTCTCTCTCCAGTGTTTCCTACCATTTTAACCCTTTACCCCCATAAGTTATTTCTATGGTATCTCTAATTGACCCTAAATAACAGCTAGGATGAAGCTGGTTTTTTTTATGTGTATAGGACACCTATTGATAGCATAGAAAACATTGTGACAAAAGGTGAAATTTCACCTTTTGCCACAATGTTTTCCAAAGGCTCCTACAAGCAATGTGTAGAAACAAGTATCTATGGAGTAAAGTGTTAAAGAAGTAAGTTAATTTGTATTAATTTCAAAATTGTCAGCTGCAGAAGCTTTCAATTTGGATGAGTCTAGTATTTGTCATTTGATGGATGCAATAGTGTAAGAGGACAGAGTGTATGTTCCCAGAATTCTGTCTGCTTGCCGGCTGGTTAGAGAGACTCAGTTGAATTGGAACATAACTCTTTACCATACAACATAAATTTAGAATTGCCCAAATTAAGAGCATTTGCAGATGACAAATTAAACATGACTCAAAAATTAAAATTTGTGTTAAGAAGGGTAGAAAAGATTGTGGGAAAAGAAGATGCTGATTACCATTATAGTGCAAGTAGCCCCCAGTCACCAGAGCCATGTTTCTTGACGGATCAAAATTTTGCAATTTTAAAAAAGGTCACCTAAGGAAACACTCTGTGAAATAAGTATTTTAAAATCTGACCAGCCGTTTTAGAGAAGAGGAATTGTTAAGAATTTCTTCATTTCTGTATAGTGCATGTAGTCCCCATTCACCAGAGGCATGTTTCTAGATGGATAAAAATTTTCCAAACAATTTTTGAAAAGGGTCACCCACCCAAGGAACATATCTGTGAAATTATTTCAAAATCTGACCAGTGGTTTCTGAGGAGAAGATTTTTGAAGAATTTCTTTGAGAATTCCATATGGTTGCCACAGCAACCAGAGTTTTCAATGGAATCAAATTCTGTAAACAACTTTTCCCTTTCTCAAACAAGCCCTTGTTTTTACGTATCTGCAGTACAAGTCTTTTGAAAACACTGTGGGAAAAGGAGAAATTGCTTATAATTTTGAAATTGTTGACTGCAAACTCTTTGAGTTTGGAAGAGTCTAAAATTTGTCATTTGGGAAAGGTTTAAAGAGGACCTCCCAAAGGACATTCCAGCCAAGTTTGGTCCCCTTGAGCATGTTGTGCTCAGGTGAGCTAAAAACAAGTTGGGAACACAGGAAATGCAGTCACCAGCATTTCCTTAAAATGTTTTTTTAGAGACCTGCTTTTTAAACCTTTACCATACAATTAATTACAATCATTTTCAATTAAGACTGATGAAGATGCCTTTTAAAAACATAGGGTAATCAGCATTTCTCCTTTTCCCACAATATTTCTATCCTAATAATGACAAGTTCTGTTATTTGAGCCAAATCCCCGAGTTGTTGCATGCGAATGCTTTCAATCTGGACGAGTAAAATTTTCTTTTTGTGGTAAAGAGTTTAATGGAATTACTTGCCAACAGGCTGACTCAAACAACAAAATTCTAGACTTGCCCAAATAGAAGCATTTGCAGACCAGGAATTAATGATACCGGCAGTTCAAAATTTGAAATTTGATTTTGAAAGGGTAGAATATATATTGTGGGAAATGGAGGAAATGCTGGTTACCAGCATTTTCTTCATTTCCGCGATATTTTCAAGAGGCTTCTTCCACAGGGTGTGAAATTCTGATAGATGTATGGTGTGGGAAAGCTTAACTCTTTACCACGCAATCCCGACTTTTAACGACTCTGAGAAAGAAAGCTTTTGAACACATTGTGGGAAAATGAGAAAATGCCGGCAACCAGCATTATCTCCTTTTCCCACAATGTTTTCTACCCTTCCCAAATCAAATTTCAATTTCTGGGTCATTTATTTTGTCATCTGCAAATGCTTTCAATTTTGACTAGTCAAAAATTTTGTTGTTTGGTGAAGAGTTTAAGAAGCAAGGGCTATACAACTTGGTAAAATTAAAACAAGAACAACATTTAGTACGGCAAATACTTTATATATCTTTACAAAATGTACATAAACAGAAATAAGTTTTTTTTCACCGCAACAAATTCAACGAGTCTATGTAGCATCATAATCCTCTAGTTGAAAAGAAAAAAACATGATTAACACTAAGCACATACACTGAAGGACAAGATAGAGGGAAGGATAGAAAGAAACATTAAAGTGAACGAACATGTAAAAGAAAATTACAAGGATCATAAGTCTGGAACCCTCTCACAATGATCCAGTGATTTAATGAAACTTAGCAAGAAGGGTTTTTTTAAAAAAAATGTGGGGAAAGGAGAAAATGCTTGTTACCATTATTTCCCTCCTCTTAAACTGTATCTACTGTATTTTGAAGACAAATCCTTGCATCTTTACTGCATCTAACATCTGCATAGTTATGCTTTCAATCTGAATAAATCACATAACTCTTTACCAAATGAAAAAGTTTTAGACTGGTTCAAATTGAAAGCATTTGCAGATGACAAAATGAATGTGAATAAAGAAATGAAATTTCTTTTACGCAGGGCAGAAAACATTGTGGGAAAAGGAGAAAATGCTGGTTACCAGCATTTTCTCATTTTCCCAAAATGTTTTCTTAAGGCTTTTTCTCAGGGTTGTCAAAAGTAGGGAAACGTATTGGTCAAGTGACATGTCGAGGGTACAAATAGTCAGATGTATCAAAAGTATGTCGTTTGCATGTCTCTGTTCCTTTGTCCTTTGGAAATTTTTAACATGCTCAAAACTTCCTATTGGACAGAACTGACATCACCAGACGTCGCTGGATAAGTAGCAGATTCACTGGATAAGAAACGGATGTATAACGGATATGGTCATAAATGGATGAAGTGATTTTTTACAGGGTATTCGTCCATTAGCTGTGTGAGACCAAGCCTTTATGATTCATAATCACCAAGTATTCTAACCTACTTTTCACCTAATTTTCCGAGTTTTCTGAATTTGGAAATTATACAATCTGCTGAAACCAAAGTTATTTCACTTTGTCAACTACAAATGTTAATTATATGCATCATCACCTTTTCAAAATATGTTATCAACATCACCTGTCTTCATGGTGGTTAAAACCTGGGATTGCTTTGTAAAGGGGTGACCAACATAGAGGTAGCTACAAAGAGTTACCACGTGACTTTTCCTGTACTTTAACAGAGATCTCATTTTCTTAATCCATTAACCCTTTACCCCATAAGGCATTTCTATGGTATCTCCAATTGACCCTAAATAACAGCAGGGATGAACCCATTTCTTACGTGTATATGACACCTTTTGAAAGCATAGAAAATATTGTGACAAAAGGTGAAATTGCTCGTCACGAGCAATTTCACCTTTTGCCACAATGTTTTCCAAAGGTTCCTACAAGCAATGCGTAGAAATGAGTATCTATGGAGTAAAGGGTTAAGAGATGGCAAAATCTTGGCCATGTCCAAATTAAAAACACCTGCAGACAACAATTCAATGTGGTTCAAATGGTGCAACCTTCTTTGATAAGGTAGAAAACACTGTGGAAAATGGAGAAAATGCTGGTAACCAGCATTTTCTCCTTTTCCCACAATGTTTTTTAAAAGGCCTCTTTTACATGGTTGTGAAAACCCAGGTAGTTTGGTAAAGGGTTAAAAACTTCAATGCAGATTTTGTTGTATGTGATACAGTCTTGAGATTTCAGAAAATCTTTTACTTTCCAATACATTACTGACAAAACCTTCCCTTAGTTTTTGACCCTTTACTCCACAGATACCCATTTCTACGCATTGCTTGTAGGAGCCTTCGGAAAACATTGTGGCAAAAGGTGAAATTGCTCATGACAAGTAATTTCACCTTTTGCCACCATGTTTTCTTTGCTATCAAAAGGTGTCATATACACATGAGAAACACCTTCATCCTTGCTGCTATTTAGGGTCAATTAGAGATACCATAGAAATGCCTTATGGGGTGAAGGGTTAACAGACAACAAAACTTTAGGCTCATTCATATTGAAAGCATTAACTTTGCAGATGACTGGCTAAACAAGGCTCAAATGGTAGAATATGTGATAGAAAGGTTAGAAAACATTGTGGGAAAAGGAAAGAATACTGGTTGCCAGCATTTCTCCCTTTTCCCACAAAAGTCTTTTTCGATCGTTAAAAGTCGGGACTGTGTGGTAAAGAGTTAAAGAAAGGCTTTTAATATCTTTGCAAGAGTAGAAAAGAATGCTGAGAACAAGCAATTAATCCTTTTGCTCCTGTTTTCTACTGTTACAGATAAAATCAGCCAGCAATGTCACAGATACCTATAGAAAACAAATGTTTGGAATAAATAACAATACTGAATGGGGTCTAGATACACTGATTAACCCTTTACCGGATGACAAATGTTAGCCCTATCCAAGTTGAAAGCATTTGCAGACAACATTTTCAATGGGATTCAAATCTTGCAATCTTGCTTTGAGAGGGAGGAAAACATTATGGAAAAAGGAGAAAATGCTGGTAACCAGCATTTTCTCCTTTTCCCACAATGTTTTAAAAGGCCTCTTCTACAGGGTCGTGAATACCCAGGATTGTTTCGTAAAAGGTTTGTTTTGCCACTGTATATCCTGCCCCTGCTGATTTTAATATTTTTTCAAAGAAAAAGTTTACAGGTGTTAAGATGAAAGTCTACTTTTAGTATTTTGATTAAAAGAGAAATTATCTTAAATAACACAATAAAAGAATATATATCCTCTATCTTAACTCATTACCTTCTGCACGCTACTTTTTATGTCTTGCAACAGACCAACTTTGAAGACAATGTGACATAAGAAGAAACTGTTTGTGAGAGAAAGTTCTACTCTTGTCACATTGTTTTCTACAAAACTCAGGCACTAAACTCCATGTTCAATATCAACATTGCACAGCTGCATTTCAACCATTCTCTGAAAGAAGGGGGTTAAAGGCATGCTACAAGCAAGTCATTTAACTTGTACAAAACAATCCCTGGTTTTTACGACCTTGAAATAGAAGCCTTTTGAAAACATTGTGGGGAAAAGGAGAAAATGCTGGTAACCAGCATTTTCTCCTTTACCCACAATGTTTTCTACCCTGCTGGAAACAAATTTCAATTTTTGAGTTGCGTTAATTTTATCGTCTGCAAGCACTTTCAATTTGGACCAGTCTAAGATCTTGTAATTTCTGAAAGGGTTAATGATCACGATTCCATAAAATCCATTCTATAAAAACCATTGGTCACGAGGTGCACTGGTCCTATGACAAGCAGAAAAATGACCAATATCAAAACATTTTGCTGTCCCCACAGGTTGACCTCAGTCAATACTCTTTGTAGACGCATTAAGCCCCTTTTTCACAGAGGATAGCTCATTTCAAACATTGTGTGCAGCAAAATTTGTTTTAAGAGGTAATGAGCTAATAAATCTTTAACAAATATGTTATCAGATATTTATACTTATTCATGGATAGAAAAAAAAAACAAAAGAAAAAAAAACACTAAATTCTCTAAAATTATAAAGTAACAAAGTAATCACATGGTGAAATGTCAAAAAAATCACTTTGTAAGAAGCATATAAGCAGGAATATTTATTTTCAAAATGATATAGATGACTTATTAAATATTTAACAATCATACATATTTACATCTTAGCTATTTACAATGAAAAAGTAGAATGCAAGGACAAAAGTATAACAAAAAAGACTGCTTTGTCAAGCAATTATATACATGTATGACAAAAACAAAATCCCCATAAACATTTTATTCATCAATGAGTATATTTTTACAGATGTTTTGTCAATATATTACATCATGATCAATGAATAAATATGTTAGAACAATGGGTATCGTCTAAGTACTGTATTATACATATCTAATGGCATCTGACAGTTGTATCTACACAAAACTGAGCACTGTCCACAGGAAAGCACAAAATCCCACTCAAAGAGATGTCAAAGAGTGAGGTCAAGTTTAGTCAATGTGTAGTAATAAATCCATTTATGTATATGTGTATTTAACTCTTTCACATATAAGCCCTGGTTTTTACATATCTGCAGTACAAATCTTTTGAAAACACTGTGGGAAAAGGAGAGTGTGCTCGTAACGAGCAAGTTCTCCTTTTCCCACAGTGTTTTCTAGCCTTTCGGAAAATTTTCTAACATTCTCATTATTTCAAGATTGTCACCTGCAAACACTGTGAGTTTGGGAGAGTCTAGAATTTGTCATTTGGGAAAGGGTTATGTCATATCTCTGTGATAACACTTCCTGACAAGCAGTTTAACTCTTTACCACACGAGAAAATTTTAGACTGGTCCAAATTGAAAGCATTTGCAGACGACAAAATAAAGGTGACTGAAAAATTGAAATTTGTTCTGGGAAGGTTAGAAAACACTGTGGGAAAAGGAGAAAATGCTGGTTACCAGCATTTTCTCCTTTTCCCACAGTGTTTTCAAAAGGCTTCTTTCTCAGGGTCGTCAAAAGTAGGGATTGTGTGGTAATGGGTTAATACTAAACAAAGTGTAAAAATCTCCAGATTTCCCAAGGAATGAAATGCATCATTAACCCTCTACTATACAACCTCATCTTTTAATGACCTTGTGAAAAACAATTTTGACAACATTGTGGGAAATGAAGAAAATGCTAGGAACCAGGGTTTTCTCCTTTTCAGACATTGTTTGCTATCCAACCATAGGCACCTTACAAAATTTGACAATTTGAACCATTATCTGCCAGTGCATTGGAGTTGAACATGTCTGCAATTTTGATGTGAGGTAAAAGGTTAATGTGGCTTCAAGCCGTAATATAGAACCAAGATAAAAATGTGAAAGTTAACTCTTTACCGAAAACATTTTTGACTTGTCCATTTTGGGGGCATTTGCAGAAAACAAAGATGTTTCTCGAAAGATGGGCTTTCTCTTTTACCCATGGATTGTTTGGTAAAGGAATAAAAGGGTAAACCATTGTGGAAAAAAGAAATATATTTTTTACCAGCATTTTCTCATTTCTTCCAATGCTTCATAAAGCCTTTTTACTGTGGGTTGTTAAAATCCAGAAAAGGTTAGTAAAGGGCTACATACAAAAAGTTACCTAGGTCACAACAAAAAGAGTGCCAGTCTTATATGGGTAACACAAGAAAACTAACAATTAACACTCACACAAAATAAACCATTACGATAAATCCTCCCCCAACAAACACAATCTGATAAGTCATGATAATAGTGCAACCATTTCCATGTTTCGAAACTTACATCTACTTCTTTCTAGTTGTGACTGAGATACAATGAAATACATGTGAAATACATGTGTATCCATTAACATTGACTTTTGGAGATGACCATGTCTTGCTTTCCACAATTGAAAACAAAAACAAGAGGGCCAAGAGGGTTTTGGATCACTAACCTGAATTTTTGAGGGGACCATAGCAGTCATTTTGATGAATCAGAATTTTGCAAATAAATTTTTGGACAGATCACCCAAGGACAATTTCTTGAAGAAGATCAAATGCTCGATAGTGACTAAAAATGCAAGTCCAACGAGAGAACCACATGCAGGTGCCAACAATTGACTTGTTTTTTCGACAGATAAAAATTTCCCTAAAACTTTTTGAGCAGGGTAACCCTTGAAACATTTTTGTGAATTCTTTTCAAATCTGCCAAGCCACTCTAGAGGAGAAGCGAGAAATTCCTTTTCATGTCCCTATAGTGCAAATAGCCCCCACCACCAGAGCCATGTTTCTTGACAGATCACAATTTTTGAAAAGAGTCACCCAAGGAACATTTATGTGAAATTATTTCAAAAATCTGACAAATGGTTTCAGAGATTATTTTTTTTAGAGCTTGTTCATGTGTCTGTACAGTGTCAATATAATACATCATAATTTGCAAAAAGTATCCATCCAGGTCAACCTATGCAGTCCATGCAGGCTGACCTGATAAAAAAAAATCACTTTTCTGTGATTTTCTGCAATTTTTGAAGGAACAGACTATCTCATGACTTTGTCATTTTTTAGACAGAAAGGGGTTTTTGTATCAATAGTTATGTCATTGGTAAAGTACACCATGGACCTTTTGAAAATGCTGCAGCAAAAGGAGAAAATGCTAGTAACTAGAATTTTCCATTTTTTCCCACAATGCTTTGTACATTTTCATAGAGAAATCTAAGTTTTTGAATCACATTTTATTCGTGCTCTGCAAATTTGTTAAGCTTGGACAGGTCTAAAATTTTATGGTCTGGTAAAGAGTTAACAGAGTAAATTGCACCATCAGGAAACAAAAACAAGAGGGCTATTGGCCCTAAAGCGCTCACCTGAGTGAAGTCATCTGGGATAGATAGGTTAAAAAGGTCCTGGTTGTAATAAGGTATCACATACTCAGGGTTTTCCCCAGGCTTTAAAATTTGGGGGTCATTGTGACCCCCTTTCTCATTAGTTGAGGGTCCTTCCTTCAACTTTGGGGTCAAAATAAATGGATCTCTTCCTTATCAAGCATGATTTAGCGTGCATTTCACCTTTAAACTCTAAGAAAGAAGTCTTAAAGCCATTTCTGATCTCCAAGAAAGAAAACTCTGAAAGCCATTTCTGATGAAACTTTTTGGAAGATGAAACATTCTTGTTGCTTGACAAGGCTTGATCTGCTGTTGGAGGAAGCAGATGATAGAAGAATGTTAGTTTTCTTTGTCATGACATTAATTTCCGCAAATAGCACAGACTGGTAATATGCAATTTTACATATGAAGTGGTGTAAAAGAAAAAGTGTGAAATACAGAGAACCCAATCAAGACTTTGACTGGGCCTGTTATTTACGATACATGTCCTATATACTTTATGGCAATAATGCATAAACCAGTCTGATTCTATAAATAAATTCCTGAAAAACAGTTTTTATCTAAAAAAATCCCTGTAGTTAAAAACAAGAGGGCCATGATGGCTCTCTATGGCTCCACTGGCTTTTTAACCCTTTAACCATCAATGCACAGGCTGACCAGGTTTCATGAGTATCAGACAGAAAATAAGGCCTCTAGAGTGCACTCAAATTCTTTTCTAAGATTTGGCCAAATGACCTACTTATTGACCTGATTTTACACTTGTCCAATATATAAAGACAAATATCCTGACCTGCTTTCATGAGAAGAAGTCTGAAAATGTGGCCTCAAGAGTGCACAATGGTTTTTCTAAGATTTGGCCAAATGACCTGCTTTTTGACCCCTAGTGACCCATTTCTAACTTGGCAGAGATATCATCAAAACAAACAATGTGACCAGGTTTCATGAGTATCAGACTGACATTGTGGCCTCTAAAGAGGTTTTTCGAAGATTTGGCCCAAGGACTTACTTTCTGCAAACATATGACTGAATTTCCAACATGTCCATGGTATTATCAAGATAAACATTCTGACCAAGTTTCCTGAGTGTTGTACTGAAAATGTGACTTCTAGATTGGACACAAGGTAATTTTTGACACCTGGGCCCATATTCACCAACCATTCTTAAGAACGTTCTTGGTCTCATTCTTCAAGATTTCATGACTGTGAAAGCAACAGAAATTCTGATTGGCTAAATCAAACGGTTTAGCAAATCAGAAGTTCTGTTACTACTATCACACAGACGAAATTCTGAAGAATGAGACGAGAAAATTCCTAAGAACAGTTGGAGAATACAAACCCTGGATGATGCACAACAGACAAAGCATTATCACAAATGCTCACCTTGAGCACTTTGTGCTCAGTTCAGCTAAAAAACATGATTCAAATTTTCCAGCAGCATGACAACATTTGCACGCTACTGTGTTGGCTAATACTCTTCCACACAGCTGTTCATTATTAACTGTAATAATTCAATCATCTGTGATCTTGCGATGTCCTTCGCCGTTTGTTAACCAACATATTCTTAGTTGATGCTTGAGCAACTGGTTCAACTGAGAAGAAAGAGATAGAAATTATGACTCCATGAAAATAATGGCTTTAACCCATTAACATCCAATCCCTACTTTTGATGCCCCTTAGAAAGAAGCCTTTAGGAATCACTGTGGGAAAAGGAGAAAATGCCAATAACCAGCATTTTCTCCTTTTCCCACAATGTTTTCTACCCTTCACAAAACAAATTTCAAATTTTCAGTTACTTGTAAGTTGTTGTCTGCAAATGCTTTTGATTTGGACAAGCACGAAATATTGTCGTTTTGTAACGAGTTAAAACAAGGTCTCTTATTTGATTCTCTGACAAAATGCTATGTTTTTACCTGACAATCCCAAGTTTTAATGACCTTAACAAGAAAAAGCTGCTTCCCAAAGGGCGAGCATATAGTCGCCGCTTTGTCTGTCCGTCCGTGTGTCCGTCCATCCGTCCGTCCGTCCGTCCAAAGCCATTTCTCCACAACCCCTGGACCAAATTGGATAAAACTTCATATATGAACTCCTTAGGGTTATGCGCCGACCTGTCTTTCCCGGTTTTTCCATTTGACCCTGTGTCATGAAAAAAAGGGGCTTAATGCAAAATTGCATTTTTTACTAATATCTCATTCAGTTTTTGTCAAAATTTCATGAAACTTCATGGTTATATTCTTTATGGAAAGATTCAGCATATGCCCTTGCTATTTTTAATCTACGTGTTTTTTAAGTTGACATTCTGTCACGGAAAAAGGGGGTTTCTTGCAAAATTCAAATCTTTACTGATGTTTCATTCAGTCTTGGTCAAAATTTCATTAAACTTCATGCTTATATTGTTTTTTCAAAGTTTCACCATGTGCTCATGTTTCTTTATCTATGTGTTTTTCAATTTGACCCTCTGTCATGGAAAAAGGGGGTTTCTTGTAAAATGCCAAGGAAAAAGGGGCCTTAATGCAAAATTGCAATTTTTACTAGTATCTCATTAGTTTTTGTCAAAATTTCGTGAAACTTCATGGTTATATCTTGTTTTACAAGTTTCAAAATGTGCCCTTGTTATTTTCAATCTATCAATTATTAATAAGCAAATACCTCTTTCCTGGTTCCTCAATTTCAGGCTGCATCACAAAAAGGGGACTTCATGGAAAAAATTGTTTTTCACTTGTATCTTCTACATCTGTGCTTAAAATTTTGTGAAATTTCAAATCTGAACTTGTTGGATCGTTGCCCAGGTACCTCTCTTCCGGTTTCTCAATTTCAGGCTGTCACAGAAAAAGGGGGCTTCATGTAAAAAATTGTTTTATGTAATATTTACTACATGACTGCTCAAAATTTTATAAAATTTCGAACTTTGAATTATTATTAAAAAATGCCAAAAATCACACACCACTTGTATTTATTTCAATAATGCAATATTGTCTTATGGGAAAAGAGGGCTTAAAGGGGGCTTACTGGGCTTATTGTCCTCTACAAGTTTGTGTTGGCCATCTCTAAGATAGTAATTGCCTTTTCAATTCAATTTTTGGGGAGCATGAACAGGTCCTTTTAGGATAAAAGAAGTAAATTTATATCAATTTCATATATTTTATGACAAGCACTTGTTCGGGGAGCATAACCCGTCTCCGACGGCTCTTGTCTCCCTATGCAAGCCCATATAAAGCTTGTGACCCCAGGGGTGGGGCCAAGTTTGACTCCAGGGCTACAGTTTGAAGAAACTTGAACATAACCATTAACATCAAAATAAATCACAGAACATTTCCTGTCCAAAAAACTTGAATACCAAATCCCAATAATGTGCAAGTGCAGTTTGATGATCAAGGGAGGTAAGTAGTAACAAACTTTATCTTGTATAACAAGTTATTTCCCTTTATTACTGTTTTAAATTACATTCGCTATATAAGCCCATGTTAAAGTTGTGATCTCCAGGGCAGGGCCAAATTTGACCTCAGGACTATAATACGACAGAATTTAATAGAGGTCTATTAGATAAAGCTACATGCCTAATTTGGTAGCCCTAGGCTTATAGTTCAGACAAGATTTTCAAAGATGTTAAATATTTTTCAGTTTTGTTGCCATGGCAACCAGAGTTTTTGAAGGAATCAAACTCTTTCAAGAATTTTGAAGAGGACCATAGCAGGATCATTTCTGTGGAGTTTAATGAGTAGTTTCAGAGAAGTTTGAAAAAAAAGTTAACATGTGCACCGACAGATGCATGCACAGACGGATGCTGGTTATTACCCCCTTTACATCATATTTCTGAAAGCCCAAGAAATGTAATGTTTTATAAACCGCTTACGAATACAATTATTCAACATGAAGCGTTAAGCAGACATCCATGTTGGTTTCCGTGTTTACCTTCTATTCGAAAGGTGGCGACCTTATTCTATATTTATGAAAGATGAAATGCTATGAGCGATTTCATTCGTTGCAGTTGGAGCTGGCTGCAACCAATGAAAAAGCGTATCAGGGAATGTAAAAATCAAGCTCGATTCGCTAAAGATAGAGTAGTGTAGTGAATCGTCGGCCTTGGCTTGCGAAGATGGGCAAACTGGTGCAACGGTATATTGCAACAACCTTCGCTAATAGTGTTTCAATGCTCATGTCTATGTCTTAACCTTTGGTGCAGTTTGAGAAAATGGGAAGCATCAAATTTGTCATGTTTTTCATACTTTCTTCAAAAGGATTCTAAAGACCATGTATGGGTTTGTTAACACATGGATTTTAGATTTTAAACAAGCTATTAACCAAACAATGAAATCTTTGCTCCAAATTGAAAGCAATTGCAGACAACAAAATAAATGCAACGCAAAAATTGAAATTTGTTTCCAGGAGGGTGGGAAAATTGTGGGAAACACAGAAAATGCTGGTTACTAGCAATTTCTCCTTTTCTCACAATGTTTTCAAAAGGCTTCTATGTCAGGGTCATGAAAACCATGGATTGTTTGGTAAAGGGTTAATAGCAGGAAAACCAGTCCTTCTGAGCAATTTCTCAAATTGTCACTATGCTCTGGGTACATATTCATAATGCAGACATCTTGACTTCTTACCGGATGGCAAAAGCTGGGCTTTTATGCATACTGAAAGCATCACCAAGCAATAAATTGAATGTTGGTCGACTGATGGAATTTGTTTGGCAAAAATTTTAGACAAGATAGAGATGGCCCTGGATAGCTCACCTGAATTTTTTAGAGGACCATAACGGATTTTTTTTGAGGTATTGAAACTGTAAACAAAATCATTATTTTGCAAAGCAATTTTGAAAAGGTCACTTGTAAGTCATTTAAAAATCTATCACCTATTCTACAATCATCACCACAGCAATGATTTTGATGAATAAGAATTCTGCAAATAATCTTTTGGATATATCACCTATGGAGAATTTCTTGAAGAAGAGCACATGCTTGACAGTAACTAAAAACATAAATCGAACAAAAGTATCATATGTAGGTGCAAACAATTGGCTGTTATTTTTGAAGGATAAAAATTTTCCCAGCAATTTTTTAAAAGGGTCACCCTTGGAACATTCCTGCGAAATTATTTCAAATCAGACCAGCCATTCCAGAGAAGGATTAAGAAATTCCTCTTCATGTCCCTATAGTGCTTATCTCACCACTAGAGCCATATATCTTGACATCACAATTTTTGAAAAGAGTCACCCAAGGAACATTGCTGTGAAATTATTTCAAAATCTAACCAGCTGTTTCAGAGAAAAAGAATTTTTAAGAATTTCTTCATGGCCATATGGTGCAAGTAGCTCCCAGTCACCAGAGCCATATGTTTCTTGACGGATCAAAATTTTGCAATTTTTAAAAAGTTCACCTAAGGAACATCGCTATGAAATAATTATTTTAAAATCTGACCAGCCATTTTAGAGAAAAGGAATTGTTAATAATTTCTTAATTTCTGTTTAGTGCATGTAGCCCCCATTCACCAGAGCCATGTTTCTAGATGGATAAAAATTTTCCAATCAATTTTTGAAAAGGGTCACCCAAGGAACATAATTATCTGTAATTTTCCAAAATCTGACCAGTGCTTTCTGAGATTTTTTAAGAATTTCTTTGAGAATTCCATATGGTTGCCACAGCAACCAGAGTTTTCGATGGAAACAAATTCTGTGAACAATTTTTAAAGAAGACCTCCCAAAGAACATTCCAGCCAAGTTTGGTCCCCTTGAGCATGTTGTGCTCAGGCGAGCTAAAAACAAGTTGGGAGCAAAGGAAATGCAGGTCACAAGCATTTCCTTCCAATGTTTTTTTAGAAACTTGCTTTTTAACCCTTTACCATACAATTAATTACAATCATTTTCAATTACCCTGATGAAGATGCCTTTGAAAAACATAGGGTAATCAGCATTTCTCCTTTTCCCACAATATTTCTAACCTAATCATGACAAGTTCTGTCATTTGAGCCAAATCCCAAGTTGTCGCATGCAAATGCTTTCAATCTGGACGAGTAAAATTTTCTTTTTGTGGTAAAGAGTTTAATGGAATTATTTGCCGACGGATTGACTCCGTACCAAACAGCAAAATTTTAGACTTGCCCAAATGGAAGCATTTGCAGACCAGGAATTAATGATAGTTCAAAATTTTTAATTTGATTTTGAAAGGGTTGAATATATATTTTGGGAAATGGAGGAAATGCTGGTTACCAGCATTTTCTTCATTTCCGCGATATTTTCAAAAGGCTTCTTCCACAGGGTGTGAAATTCTGATAGATGTATGGTGTGGGAAAGGCTTAACTCTCTACCACACAATCCCGACTTTTAACAACCCTGAGAAAGAAAGCTTTTGAACACATTGTGGGAAAAGGAGAAAATGCCCGTAACCAGCATTATCTCCTTTTCCCACAATGTTTTCTACCTTTCCCAAAATAAATTTCAATTTCTGGGTCACTTTTATCTTGTCATCTGCAAATGCTTTCAATTTGGACTAGTCAAAAATTTTGTTGTTTGGTAAAGAGTTTAAAGAAGCAAGGGCTATACAACTTGGTAAAATTAAAACAAGAACAACATTTAGTACGGCAAATACTTTATATATCTTTACAAAATGTACATAAACAGAAATAAGTTTTTTTTCACCGCAACAAATTCAACGAGTCTATGTAGCATCATAATCCTCTAGTTGAAAAAAAAAAAACATGATTAACACTAAGCACATACACTGAAGGACAAGATAGAAGGAAGGATAGAAAGAAACATTAAAGTGAAAGAACATGTAAAAGAAAATTACAAGGATCATAAGTCTGGAACCCTCTCACAATGATCCAGTGATTTAATGAAACTTAGCAAGAAGGGTTTTTTTAAAAAAAATGTGGGGAAAGGAGAAAATGCTTGTTACCATTATTTCCCTCCTCTTAAACTGTATCTACTGTATTTTGAAGACAAATCCTTGCATCTTTACTGCATCTAACATCTGCATAGTTATGCTTTCAATCTGAATAAATCGCATAACTCTTTACCAAACGAAAAAGTTTTAGACTGGTTCAAATTGAAAGCATTTGCAGATGACAAAATGAATGTGAATAAAGAAATGAAATTTCTTTTACGCAGGGCAGAAAACATTGTGGGAAAAGGAGAAAATGCTGGTTACCAGCATTTTCTCATTTTCCCAAAATGTTTTCTTAAGGCTTTTTCTCAGGGTTGTCAAAAGTAGGGAAACGTATTAGTCAAGTGACATGTCGAGGGTATAAATAGTCAGATATATCAAAAGTATGTCGTTTGCATGTCTCTGTCCCTTTGTCCTTTGGAAATTTTTAACATGCTCAAAACTTCCTATCGGACAGAACTGACATCACCAGATGTCCCCGGACAAGTAGCAGATTCACTGGATAAGAAACGGATGTATAACGGATATGGTCATAAATGGATGAAGTGATTTTTTACAGGGTATTCGTCCATTAGCTGTGTGAGACCAAGCCTTTATGATTCATAATCACCAAGTATTCTAACCTACTTTTCACCTAATTTTCCGAGTTTTCTGAATTTGGAAATTATACAATCTGCTGAAACCAAAGTTATTTCACTTTGTCAACTACAAATGTTAATTATATGCATCATCACCTTTTCAAAATATGTTATCAACATCACCTGTCTTCATGGTGGTTAAAACCTGGGATTGCTTTGTAAAGGGGTGACCAACATAGAGGTAGCTACAAAGAGTTACCACGTGACTTTTCCTGTACTTTAACAGAGATCTCATTTTCTTAATCCATTAAGAGATGGCAAAATCTTGGCCATGTCCAAATTAAAAACAGCTGCAGACAACAATTCAATGTGGTTCAAATGGTGCAACCTTCTTTGATAAGGTAGAAAACACTGTGGAAAATGGAGAAAATGCTAGTTACCAGCATTTTCTCCTTTTCCCACAATGTTTTTTAAAAGGCCTCTTTTACATGGTTGTGAAAACCCAGGTAGTTTGGTAAAGGGTTAAAAACTTCAATGCAGATTTTGTTGTATGTGATACAGTCTTGAGATTTCAGAAAATCTTTTACTTTCCAATACATTTCTGACAAAACCTTCCCTTAGTTTTTAACTCTTTACCACACGACAAAATTTTAGACTGGTTCAAATTGAAAGCATTTGCAGACAACAAAATAAACATGACTGAAAAATTTAAATTTGTTCTGGGAAGGGTAGAAAACACTGTGGGAAAAGGAGAAAATGCTGGTTACCAGCATTTTCTCCTTTTCCCACAGTGTTTTCAAAAGGCTTCTTTCTCAGGGGCGTCAAAAGTAGGGATTGTGTGGTAATGGGTTAACCCTTTACTCCACAGCTACCCATTTCTACGCATTGCTTGTAGGAGCCTTCGGAAAACATTGTGGCAAAAGGTGAAATTGCTCATGACAAGTAATTTCACCTTTTGCCACCATGTTTTCTTTGCTATCAAAAGGTGTCATATACACATGAGAAACACCACCTTCATCCTTGCTGCTATTTAGGGTCAATTAGAGATACCATAGAAATGCCTTATGGGGTGAAGGGTTAACAGACAACAAAACTTTAGGCTCATTCATATTGAAAGTATTAACTTTGCAGATGACTGGCTAAACAAGGCTCAAATGGTAGAATTTGTGATAGAAAGGTTAGAAAACATTGTGGGAAAAGGAAAGAATACTGGTTGCCAGCATTTCTCCCTTTTCCCACAAAAGTCTTTTTCAATCGTTAAAAGTTGGGACTGTGTGGTAAAGAGTTAAAGAAAGGCTTTTAATAACTTTGCAAGAGTAGAAAAGAATGCTGAGAACAAGCAATTAATCCTTTAGCTCCTGTTTTCTACTGTTACAGATAAAATCAGCCAACAATGTCACAGATACCTATAGAAAACAAATGTTTGGAATAAATAACAATACTGAATGGGGTCTAGATACACTGATTAACCCTTACCGGATGACAAATGTTAGCCCTATCCAAGTTGAAAGCATTTGCAGACAACATTTTCAATGGGATTCAAATCTTGCAATCTTGCTTTGAGAGGGAGGAAAACATTGTGGAAAAAGGAGAAAATGCTGGTAACCAGCATTTTCTCCTTTTCCCACAAATGTTTTAAAAGGCCTCTTCTACAGGGTCGTGAATACCCAGGATTGTTTCGTAAAAGGTTTGTTTTGCCATTGTATATCCTGCCCCTGCTGATTTTAATATTTTTTCAAAGAAAAAGTTTACAGGTGTTAAGATGAAAGTCTACTTTTAGTATTTTGATTAAAAGAGAAATTATCTTAAATAACACAATAAAAGAATATATATCCTCTATCTTAACTCATTACCTTCTGCAAGCTACTTTTTATGTCTTGCAACAGACCAACTTTGAAGACAATGTGACATAAGAAGAAACTGTTTGTGAGAGAAAGTTCTACTCTTGTCACATTGTTTTCTACAAAACTCAGGCACTAAACTCCATGTTCAATATCAACATTGCACAGCTGCATTTCAACCATTCTCTGAAAGAAGGGGGTTAAAGGCATGCTACAAGCAAGTCATTTAACTTGTACAAAACAATCCCTGGTTTTTACGACCCTGAAATAGAAGCCCTTTGAAAACATTGTGGGAAAAAGGAGAAAATGCTGGTAACCAGCATTTTCTCCTTTACCCACAATGTTTTCTACCCTGCTGGAAACCAATTTCAATTTTTGAGTTGCGTTAATTTTATCGTCTGCAAGCACTTTCAATTTGGACCAGTCTAAGATCTTGTAATTTCTGAAAGGGTTAATGATCATGATTCCATAAAATCCATTCTATAAAAACCATTGGTCACGAGGTGCACTGGTCCTATGACCAGCAGAAAAATGACCAATATCAAAACATTTTGCTGTCCCCACAGGTTGACCTCAGTCAATACTCTTTGTAGATGCATTAAGCCCCTTTTTCACAGAGGATAGCTCATTTCAAACATTGTGTGCAGCAAAATTTGTTTTAAGAGGTAATGAGCTAATAAATCTTTAACAAATATGTTATCAGATATTTATACTTATTCATGGATAGAAAAAAACAAAAAAACACTAAATTCTCTAAAATTATAAAGTAACAAAGTAATCACATAGTGAAATGTCAAAAAAATCACTTTGTAAGAAGCATATAAGCAGGAATATTTATTTTCAAAATGATATAGATGACTTATTAAATATTTAACAATCATACATATTTACATCTTAGCTATTTACAATGAAAAAGTAGAATGCAAGGACAAAAGTATAACAAAAAAGACTGCTTTGTCAAGCAATTATATACATGTATGACAAAAACAAAATCCCCATAAACATTTTATTCATCAATGAGTATATTTTTACAGATGTTTTGTCAATATATTACATCATGATCAATGAATAAATATGTTAGAACAATGGGTATCGTCTAAGTACTGTATTATACATATCTAATGGCATCTGACAGTTGTATCTACACAAAACTGAGCACTGTCCACAGGAAAGCACAAAATCCCACTCAAAGAGATGTCAAAGAGTGAGGTCAAGTTTAGTCAATGTGTAGTAATAAATCCATTTATGTATATGTGTATTTAACTCTTTCACATATAAGCCCTGGTTTTTACATATCTGCAGTACAAATCTTTTGAAAACACTGTGGGAAAAGGAGAGTGTGCTCGTAACGAGCAAGTTCTCCTTTTCCCACAGTGTTTTCTAGCCTTTCGGAAAATTTTCTAACATTCTCATCATTTCAAGATTGTCACCTGCAAACACTGTGAGTTTGGGACAGTCTAGAATTTGTCATTTGGGAAAGGGATATGTCATATCTCTGTGATAACACTTCCTGACAAGCAGTATAATACTAAACAAAGTGTAAAAATCTCCAGATTTCCCAAGGAATGAAATGCATCATTAACTCTCTACTATACAACCTCATCTTTTAATGACCTTGTGAAAAACAATTTTGACAACATTGTGGGAAATGAAGAAAATGCTAGGAACCAGGGTTTTCTCCTTTTCAGACATTGTTTGCTATCCAACCATAGGCACCTTACAAAATTTCACAATTTGAACCATTATCTGCCAGTGCATTGGAGTTGAACATGTCTGCAATTTTGACGTGAGGTAAAAGGTTAATGTGGCTTCAAGCCGTAATATAGAACCAAGATAAAAATGTGAAAGTTAACTCTTTACCGAAAACATTTTTGACTTGTCCATTTTGGGGGCATTTGCAGAAAACAAAGATGTTTCTCGAAAGATGGGCTTTCTCTTTTACCCATGGATTGTTTGGTAAAGGAATAAAAGGGTAAACCATTGTGGAAAAAAGAAATATATTTTTTACCAGCATTTTCTCATTTCCTCCAATGCTTCATAAAGCCTTTTTACTGTGGGTTGTTAAAATCCAGAAAAGGTTAGTAAAGGGCTACATACAAAAAGTTACCTAGGTCACAACAAAAAGAGTGCCAGTCTTATATGGGTAACACAAGAAAACTAACAATTAACACTCACACAAAATAAACCATTACGATAAATCCTCCCCCAACAAACACAATCTGATAAGTCATGATAATAGTGCAACCATTTCCATGTTTCGAAACTTACATCTACTTCTTTCTAGTTGTGACTGAGATACAATGAAATACATGTGAAATACATGTGTATCCATTAACATTGACTTTTGGAGATGACCATGTCTTGCTTTCCACAATTGAAAACAAAAACAAGAGGGCCAAGATGGTTTTGGATCACTAACCTGAATTTTTGAGGGGACCATAGCAGTCATTTTGATGAATCAGAATTTTCCAAATAAATCTTTGGACAGATCACTCAAGGACAATTTCTTGAAGAAGATCAAATGCTCTATAGTGACTAAAAATGCAAGTCCAACGAGAGAACCACATGCAGGTGCTAACAATTGACTTGTTTTTTCGACAGATAAAAATTTCCCTAAAACTTTTTGAGCAGGGTAACCCTTGAAACATTTTTGTGGATTCTTTTCAAATCTGCCAAGCCACTCTAGAGGAGAAGCGAGAAATTCCTTTTCATGTCCCTATAGTGCAAATAGCCCCCACCACCAGAGCCATGTTTCTTGACAGATCACAATTTTTGAAAAGAGTCACCCAA
This sequence comes from Tridacna crocea, assembly GCA_943736015.1. Taxonomy (NCBI): domain Eukaryota; kingdom Metazoa; phylum Mollusca; class Bivalvia; order Cardiida; family Cardiidae; genus Tridacna; species Tridacna crocea. The sequence continues at coordinate 51,867,010 of OX031059.1, forward strand.
GGAACATTTATGTGAAATTATTTCAAAAATCTGACAAATGGTTTCAGAGAAGATGATTTTTTTAGAGCTTGTTCATGTGTCTGTATAGTGTCAATATAATACATCATAATTTGCAAAAAGTATCCATCCAGGTCAACCTATGCAGTCCATGCAGGCTGACCTGGATAAAAAAATCACTTTTCTGTGATTTTCTGCAATTTTTGAAGGAACAGACTACCTCATGACTTTGTCATTTTTTAGACAGAAAGGGGTTTTTGTATCAATAGTTATGTAATTGGTAAAGTACACCATGGACCTTTTGAAAATGCTGCAGCAAAAGGAGAAAATGCTAGTAACTAGCATTTTCCATTTTTTCCCACAATGCTTTGTACATTTTCATAGAGAAATCTAAGTTTTTGAATCACATTTTATTCGTGCTCTGCAAATTTGTTAAGCTTGGACAGGTCTAAAATTTTATGGTCTGGTAAAGAGTTAACAGAGTAAATTGCACCATCAGGAAACAAAAACAAGAGGGCTATTGGCCCTAAAGCGCTCACCTGAGTGAAGTCATCTGGGATAGATAGGTTGAAAAGGTCCTGGTTGTAATAAGGTATCACATACTCAGGGTTTTCCCCAGGCTTTAAAATTTGGGGTCATTGTGACCCCCTTTCTCATTAGTTGAGGGTCCTTCCTTCAACTTTGGGGTCAAAATAAATGGATCTCTTCCTTATCAAGCATGATTTAGCGTGCATTTTACCTTTAAACTCTAAGAAAGAAGTCTTAAAGCCATTTCTGATCTCCAAGAAAGAAAACTCTGAAAGCCATTTCTGATGAAACTTTTTGGAAGATGAAACATTCTTGTTGCTTGACAAGGCTTGATCTGCTGTTGGTGGAAGCAGATGATAGAAGAATGTTAGTTTTCTTCATCATGACATTAATTTCCGCAAATAGCACAGACTGGTAATATGCAATTTTACATATGAAGTGGTGTAAAAGAAAAAGTGTGAAATACAGAGAACCCAATCAAGACTTTGACTGGGCCTGTTATTTACGATACATGTCCTATAATATACTTTATGGCAATAATGCATAAACCAGTCTGATTCTATAAATAAATTCCTGAAAAACAGTTTTTATCTAAAATAATCCCTGTAGTTAAAAACAAGAGGGCCATGATGGCCCTCTATGGCTCCACTGGCTTTTTAACCCTTTAACCATCAGTGCACAGGCTGACCAGGTTTCATGAGTATCAGACAGAAAATAAGGCCTCTAGAGTGCACTCAAATTCTTTTCTAAGATTTGGCCAAATGACCTACTTATTGACCTGATTTTACACTTGTCCAATATATAAAGACAAATATCCTGACCTGCTTTCATGAGAAGAAGTCTGAAAATGTGGCCTCAAGAATGCACAATGGTTTTTCTAAGATTTGGCCAAATGACCTGCTTTTTGACCCCTAGTGACCCGTTTCTAACTTGGCCGAGATATCATCAAAACAAACAATGTGACCAGGTTTCATGAGTATCAGACTGACATTGTGGCCTCTAAAGAGCAGACTAGGTTTTTCGAAGATTTGGCCCAAGGACTTACTTTCTGCAAACATATGACTGAATTTCCAACATGTCCATGGTATTATCAAGATAAACATTCTGACCAAGTTTCCTGAGTGTTGTACTGAAAATGTGACTTCTAGATTGGACACAAGGTAATTTTTGACACCTGGGCCCATATTCACCAACCATTCTTAAGAACGTTCTTGGTCTCATTCTTCAAGATTTCATGACTGTGAAAGCAACAGAAATTCTGATTGGCTAAATCAAACGGTTTAGCAAATCAGAAGTTCTGTTACTACTATCACACAGACGAAATTCTGAAGAATGAGACGAGAAAATTCCTAAGAACAGTTGGAGAATACAAACCCTGGATGATGCACAACAGACAAAGCATTATCACAAATGCTCACCTTGAGCACTTTGTGCTCAGTTCAGCTAAAAAACATGATTCAAATTTTCCAGCAGCATGACAACATTTGCACGCTACTGTGTTGGCTAATACTCTTCCACACAGCTGTTCATTATTAACTGTAATAATTCAATCATCTGTGATCTTGCGATGTCCTTCGCCGTTTGTTAACCAACATATTCTTAGTTGATGCTTGAGCAACTGGTTCAACTGAGAAGAAAGAGATAGAAATTATGACTCCATGAAAATAATGGCTTTAACCCATTAACATCCAATCCCTACTTTTGATGCCCCTGAGAAAGAAGCCTTTAGGAATCACTGTGGGAAAAGTAGAAAATGCCAATAACCAGCATTTTCTCCTTTTCCCACAATGTTTTCTACCCTTCACAAAACAAATTTCAAATTTTCAGTTACTTGTAAGTTGTTGTCTGCAAATGCTTTTGATTTGGACAAGCACGAAATATTGTCGTTTTGTAACGAGTTAAAACAAGTTCTCTTATTTGATTCTCTGACAAAATGCTATGTTTTTACCTGACAATCCCAAGTTTTAATGACCTTAACAAGAAAAAACTTTTGAAAACACTGTGAGCAAAGGAAAATATGCTCATAATCAGCATTTTTGCAGCTCATACAAGTTTGAACAACCCTGAAGGAAGAAGGCTTTACCTTGTCATAGAACTTACGGTCATATGTACAAAGTTTGAATTTGTTGTCTGCTGATGTTTCAAATGCTCATGTTCAGCGATTTCTTGTGTGCGCAACTCCCACTTCATTTTCCAACGGAATAATTAGAAACTTACGCTAGTGATTTTCTATGATGTGTAGTTGTGCATATGACTTAAAATTCAGATATCTGCTGGCATTCTAGATTTTAACCCATTTCACTGACAAGCCCCTTTCAGGCATATACATGTATGTGCTGCTCTCAAAGCTTCTATTCTTTATTATTGGTTGATATTATAAATATTACAGATTAACAAAAAGTCTGTCCCTTAAAAAGTAAATCCTTTACCATATGATGATGCCTTTGAACGACCCTCAGGAAGAGGCCTTTCGAAAAAGGAGGAAAAAGGAGACAATGCTGGTAATCAGCAATTTCTCTTTTTTCCACAAAGTTTTCTACAATTTCAAAGAAACATTGCACCATTTGAGCCACTATGAAATTGCCATTTGCAAATGCTTTCAATTTTGATAAGTCAAAAACTTTGCCATGTGATAAAGGGTTAAAGATTAATTCTTAGTTCAAATTATCTCCCTTTTTTTACTTAATAGGGTCATATACAATATGTGAATCAGTACATTTACCATGCTCAAAACCAAGTCGTTATATTTTCTTTGTGCAAAACTAAACAAATTTCTATTAAAATGATGTGTATTCTTATCTTCTTTTGGTACAGACAAGTGCATTAATTCCAACATAAGCTGAATTTTGGGAGCTGTACAATCTTTGCAAGCCGAGGATACCAACTCCACTTTGTTCGTTACGTACCCACCTCCCGCTGTGCCACCTATCGAATATCACGAGTTGCATAACCTTTGCTGATGTTAATATCTGACCAATCAAAATGCTTGTAATAAAATTTGTTAAGCTATGTATCAAATATGGATGCACTTTCAGATTCATCTCATCAAAAACAAGACGAACAGACATACTATGACTTGCAATCATTTGGCTGTGGAACCCGTCCTACTATTTCACATAATTGATCGTGAGCAATAAAAAAACTCATTAAATACCGATTGTCTACTCTTTCATGGCTATCGTCTACTCTTTTATGGCAAATTCTAATCACAAACACGACAACTTTCATTTTTGACGGGCGCCGCCATTATTGTTTTTTGTTTTGTGAAAAATTCTTGGTATGGATGGTTCGATTGGACCCAATGGGTTTTGATCGCATCCAATGAAATGGTGTAGCTTGAGCTTCGATTTTTAAAAAGGTGAGCGGCCAAGGGTACTACCTTAGTATCCTTGGCTTGCGAAGATGGAGCTGTACATGTATAATACCCTTTTCAAAGGAAAATTTCTCAGAACCAGCATGGTGGCCCACATCCTTTTTACTCTAATTTCCTAAAGACATGATCAGCTTAATAGCCTATGTACATGCGGATCTGACTGCACTTTCAGTTCAGTCTGATCTTGGTTTATGGTGCACAAAAAAGCAGACTTATATTGCGTTGTGCATAAAAAAGCGCACTATTCTGCAGTGCGCAGAAAAAATCACACTAATATTGCAGTGTGCAATGTCCCTTCCCAAAACAGCTTCTACTGATATATAACCGACATGCTATTACCTTTGGATCTAGCCGAGCGTGTTGTGCGCTTATTTTCCTGAGCCTCTTCACTTCCTTCCATAACAACAGGTGAACTATGACCCCTTGACCTGCTCATCCTCAGAGGAGACTTTTCTCGTGTCGCTAAAATGGATGGAAAAAAAAAAAGCTATGGAAATAGACTAGCTACATGTACATCTATATGGGTCATAGCAACAGTATAACCCAAATAATACAGTATTTCTTTTAAAACTAAATTACACAGATACACCATTCCTAAATTACACAGATACACCATTCCTAACTCTCAGAAAGAAGCCAATTAAAAACATTGTAGGAAATGGAGGAAATGCTGGTTCCCAACATTTACTCCTATTTCTATTGAGTTTTCTACCCTATCAAGGATACATGTAAATGCAATCATTTCAGTCCCTTTTAACCCTTTCCAAAACAAGCCCTGATTTATACGTATCTGCTGTAAAAGTCTTTTGAAATCACTTGTAAAAAGCAATTTCTCCTTTTCCCACAGTGTTTTCTACCCTTTTGGAGAACTTTCTGCCATTTTATCAAAATCTAAAATTGTCGTCTGCAAACTCTTTTGGTTTGGAAGAGTCCAAAATTTGTTGTTTGGGAAAGGGTTAAGTTGTCATATACAAATGCTTTCAATTTGCCTGCATTTCCTCCCTTAACTCTTTACCACACAATCCCTACTCTTGACGACCTTGAGAAAGATGCCTTTTGAAAACATTGTGGGAAAAGCAGAAAATGCTGGTAACCATAATTATTTTCTCCTTTTCCCACAATGTTTTCTTCCCTCTCTAAAACAAATTCAATTCTTTTGTCAAAGTTATTTTGTCGTCTGCAGGTGCTTTCAATTTGAACCAGTCTAAAATGCTTTTGTTTGGTAATGAGTTAACCACAGAGTTTTCTACCCCATTAAAAGACAAAACCATTATTTTGGCCATATTTATATTGTCTTTATATGCAAATGCTTCCAATTTGGACAAATATACGTTTTTGAAACTTTTTGTCATGTGGTAAAAACTTAACCATACAAGTATGTAAAAACTTACAATTTGTCCACTGTGAAAGCACTGGCAGACATGTAAATGAAAGTTAACCCTTTACCAAACAATCCCTGGTTTTTACGACCCAGAGGAAGAAGCCTTTTGAAAACATTGTGGGAAAAGGAGAAAATACTGGGTAACTAGCATTTTCTCCTTTTACCTCAATGTTTTTCTACCCTGCTGGAAACAAATTTCAATTTTTGAGTTTTGTTTATTTTGTTGTCTGCAAGTGCATTCAATTTGGAGCAGTCTAAAATTTTGTCGTTTGGTAAAGAGTTAAGTATGGGACTTGAGAAATGGGAGTTGCTGGTTTGTTCCCTGGCTCAACTAATTTCTTTCCAGGAATTGACGATGGTCATTGAGACAGAGTTCAATCCTTTCTCACTGCTAACCGATGTAGTGACAATCGTTATGTGGGAAGCTGCCTCTGATTGGGACAGAATATTATTAAGAGTAGTGACATGCATGGATAGGTGCACAGGCTTCCATAAAGAACTTAAAATGGTGTTAAATACCATTCAATTAAGCATGCAAGCTATCTTTTTGAACAAAATTTTCATCAATGGCTGGCAAGAAGACAGAATCATTTACAAAGAGCCCTAATCAATAGTCAAGTTGCTTTTTCAGATAATAAAGGCAACATTGCAGGCAGACTTGAAATTGTAATTGGTCCATCCTAATTTCTTGACTGAAAATGTTAACCTGTTTTATTTGTCATAAGGTCAAAGTTGTCATTTTATTTGATGCTGCTCGTGTAAAAACTTCCTGGAATATAAAACTAGAATTGAAACTAGATTAGTGAGTGAATTCCAATTACAAATCATGTACGCACCTGTGTGTGTGACTAGTTTGTCTGTAGGCGCTGATGGGGACTGTCGATTTCTTCTATTTTGCTGAATTCTTTTAACATCCTCCACTTTAGACAGCTCTGTTTTCTTATCAGGAATGGCCTTATTCGAGATCACTTTTCCATCTTTTCTACTCTCCCGCCCAGTGGGAGGTTTACCTTTATCTTTCTCTTCAACCACATTTTTAAGATTAGTTCGTGTTCGTACACCACTTTTCACGTTCTGTGACTCTTGAGTATTTGTTTCATCACCACTTTTAGTTTCTAAAATAGAACTGACACTAGAATGAATAGTTTTGACACTGTGGGGTGCTTTAGCCTCTTTAACGCTCTCTACTTTATTGCCACTGATCACTTCTGAATTCAAATCTAATTTCAAGCGTTTGGAATCATCACTGGAATTTTCATTTTCACCAGTGTTTGTCCTTTTTCTGCTTCTTAACTGTCTTGGGGCAACATCAGGTTCCTCAGATTTTTCCTCTATACTTTCAGAGGATCCTCTTCTTTTCCGTAATTTTGAAGCTCGAAGATTAAAGTTTGGGTTTTCACACTCATCCCCAAATGAATTACTACATTCCACTAAGTGACCATCTTGATCATTCACAATAGAGAGATTACTTAATTGTGTGTCTGAAACTGAAATATGGGAGCCTACATCACTTAACAGGGTTCGAGAATCATGTACTTTAGGTACTATTGTAGCACTAGAAGATGACAATGGGTTTTTATGTCTTTCGTCATCTAAATGACTTGCAAATTTGTCAGGTTCTTTAGAAATATTTTCCTTATCACTCACAGAGACATTAGTAACTGCAGTCAGAATAGGTGGTGAGGGATCTTTGTTTGTAAACAGACCAGAAGTTTCTGTTAAGTCAGAGAGATTTTGTAAATTTTCCTCAGGTTCATTCTTGAGATTTTTGGACATGTGACTTGAACTAATTTGTAAACTACCATCTCTATTTGCAATATCTACTTGGCACTTTAATTTTGGTATGTCAGAATTCTCGATCTGCACATTGGCCTGTAAACTATCTTGAGAATCACAAAGACTAACATCACTGGAGTGCTTTGTTTCACTCAGAGAATTCTGTTCATCCCTCTGAGAGCCAACAGCTACCTGAATTCTCTCAACAAATGAAGATGTTGATACTATTTTTTTATCCTGATCTGACACCGTTACATGTTGTGAAACTCTAGAGCTAACAGATATGTTTGATACTGTTGATGAAGCTTGTGTGGTGGCAATTGATTGTAAATTTGCTGTTTCTTGTAACATCTCTGATAGACCCATCTGCTGATATGGACTTGTAGGCATTTCAATAATTTTGGGATATTTCACTGTCTGAGGATGCAAAATCGGGGGACCAAAAGTAGAAGAAACACCATGTGATTTGAAAATACAATCTGCTGTACTGACCCTAACACTTGCCATTTTACTATCACTATTGCACATTGACATATTTGTATCACTGTTGGTATTTGAAACATTTGTCACACATCCACTGGAACTAATACTATAACTACTTTTACTTGATACAAGGTGAGAGAGATGCATACTTGAGCTTTTAGGCACATCTCCAACATATGCCTTGTGTGATGTAATAGAGCCTGTTACAGCTGGCACCACTTTCACAGCTGATGTAGATACAATGTTTTGGTGTGATGAATTGGTAGAGTCCATCATAAGTAACTTAGGCATGGTCACAGAGTCAGGCCATGACATGCCAATCTGTGATTTCAATGAGGTATCCATTTGTAAATCTGTTGGTCCAAAGCCAAACCCACTAATTGAAGGCATGATAGAGTCCAAGTCTAATTCACTAACAGGTGTTTTGTTTCCTGACGATTTAACTGACACAGATGGGAGAGATCCCCTTGAGTTTGCTATCGACACAGATCCGTTTGTAGTGGTGTTGATTCGCGTCACTGAAGCAGAACTAATTGGAGATCTCCTATTCATTATATTATGAGGTAGAGTGTTATCTAATGGGTTTGGGAAAAGTTTTTGTACAGATTCTGTTAGACGTTTAGGAGGAGGTAATAATGATGAGTCATTTGGGTAAGAAGATGCAGAATTACATGTACTTGTAGCCGCCCCTGGAGATCTTCTAGACCCTGAAGAATTATTGGCCCCTTTTAGCTCCTCTTTATTGCCCTTTGAATTGACACAGTTTGCCAGAGTATTCTCTCTGTCATTTGATGTTGAAACAGTTACACTAGGATGTAAGTTGTTTTGAATAGGTATATCAAAAGCATTATGAACATCATCAATGCTAGGTGGTGGACAATGTTTATTTAATGGCCCCACGGGGCCTGGAGATCGTGATAAATGATTGAGAACTTCTGTTCCATTCCGCACTGGCACTGTTGCTGCTTGAGCTGCCTGCTGTTGCAGCTTCTGAAACTTTTGTAAAATACTTGCCTCTTTTCCTGCTATTGATCCATGTGCAGCTTCTAGTGATTTTAACAAAGTTAAATTGTCAATATTGCACTGATGTGAAAGCCTTAAAGCATCCAAACCAACACTACTTTGAAGGTCATGCCTAAGATCACCAGTTATCAAGTGAGTTATACCTGCATTTGTTTTTGAACCTGGGGCTGATGATGTGTGAGGAGTGAGTAGAAAATTAAACGGAGATTTCCTAGGATCACCATGGGGGGATTTTCCTGGATCACTGTATGGTGATTTATTGTGAGATTCTCTGTAGGGTAGATGGGTAGCAAACTCCTGTGCAGTTAGGAAAGGCTGCCTAGAATTGCCTGACATGACTGCATCTGTGGACCTTGGGCTACCCCCACCACGTGGGCTGTTTGCATTTCTTGGACTGCTTGGGTTACGTGGGCTTCCTCTTGGGCTGTTACGGGGACTCGATTTCTTCTTCTGCATAGTTTGCTCATGTATACCTATTAATAAATGAAAGAATTTCAAATTAATTCAAGTTTCATTTGAGTATGACCAAATTACCCCCATGTTAGATCTGTTCTTGTTAGAATATCAAATGATCTGTGATGACTATATTTAGTGACATTCAAAGATATAGAAAAAAGATGTTTAGTGAGTTTTATTGACTTAACTCACATCTTTTTATTGACTTGATTCACATTTAAAATGCTTGTCCGGGCAACTCCTCCTACAATTTCAGTCCCATTTGCTTTATACTTGGCAGAAGTGTCCATTTGGAGTTGTAGATGTGCAAGATGCAAATTTTGTGAAAATTCCATCAAGAATTACCGAGTTATTGCCACTGATTTGACTTAAAAATGCTTGTCCGGACAACCCCTCCTACAATTTCAGTCCGATTCGCTTTATACTTGGCAGAAGTGTCCATTTGGAGTTGTAGATGTGCAAGATGCAAATTTTGTGAAAACTCCATCAAGAATTACTAAGTTATTGCCACTGATTTGACTTGAAAATGCTTGTGCGGACAACTCCTACAGTTTCTGTTTGATTCACTTTAAACTTAGCATAAGTGTTCATTAGGAGTTGTAGATCTGCAAGACGCAATTTTTGTGAAAATTCTATGAGTTAATGAGTAATTGCCCCCCGATTCACATTTAAAATGCTTGTCCGGACAACTCCTCCTAAAATTTCAGCCTGATTCGCTTAATACTTGGCAGAAGTGTCCGTTCGGAGTTGTAGATGTGCAAGAAGCAAATTTTGTGAAAATTCCATCAAAAATTACTGAGTTATTTTGTCTGATTTGACTTGAAAATGTTTATCCGGACAACTCCTCCTACATTTTCTGTCTGATTCACTTTAAACTTGGCAGAAGTGTTCATAAGGAGTTTTAGATGTGCAAGAAGCAACTTTCATGAAAATTCTATGAAGAATAATGAGTTAATTGCCCCTGATTCACATTTACAATGTTTGTCCGGCCAACTCCTATAATTTCAGTCCGATTCGCTTTATATAGGCCTCGGCCAAGTGGGCGACTTGGGCAAAGAAGTCGCCTGATTTCAAAAAACTTCGCTCATTTCGCCAAGTAAAGCGAAGTCCAAGTCACCTGAAAAAATCGGGAAGTCGCCTCGCGGAGATTGACAAAGCGTCCTGTGTCTAAGCTACCAAATCAGCGTGTGCCGTATCCGATTCACAGTTACTGCCCAATCAGCGAGTTTAACTAGTTTACAACATACCGATAGTCTGATTGACAAGTCATTGTTAATTAACTATACGTCACCATGGGATAATCCCCTATTTATTATTGACAAATATCAGCGCCGCCTATCGGTGTTTGTCTGACCTCTATTTTTGAAACACGGTTCGCTAAATTTAGTAACTATATGGAAGTGAAAGTCCTACCGCGGATATCGGTCTTTTGTCGTCAACTTTCATTTCCAAAGTTTTAAATGGATTGAAAAATTCCAGTTTTGAAAACGATGGAATCGGTACCTATTTACTTATCACCATTTACCCCATCCTTACCTTCAGTCTGAAGGTGTCTGCTCCAATGCTATTTTTGTTACTGTTCATCGCACACCTGCGGAGACCAGAAGCAAAAGTAGCATCGGAGCAGACCTTCAGACTGAAGGTACCCCATCCTTTAAAATTTGTTATTACTCGCAGTTTTCCAAACGAACAGATATGATGACGTACTTAGATCATCTCCTAGATCATGTGGTACTATAATTTCAAATCATGTGACTATAATTTGGCGCCAATATAGTATTTTAGCGAAGTCACATGATTCAACTTCAAAATGGTAGCTCGTCACCGCAACAGCGTTTGGATATAATCGAATATATTCTATGACGCTAACTAAAGATAAAATTTAAAAAAAAAAAATGTTATTGTCTTTGATTCTAGATACATCTAGGTATTCCGTTGATTTTATAGTATTTCCTTGATTGGGCCGCGAACCGCCGATCTACAAGGCTTTGATAGTAAATTAGGTGTTAGTTGTTGAACGATGGTTTTATTTACGATTTATCCGATATTAATCAAAGACAAACGGTAATCAGACAGCTATATTTTCGATGTCTCTCGCACTCTGAAACTGGGTCTAACTTACAAATAGAAAGTTGAAAACATCGTGGCAATATGAGAAAATGCTAGAAGTAAGCTTTTCTACATTTGACAGACTATATTTTTTCACATTAGTTACAGCCTTTGAGCGGTTATCTACCGGTATTTGCCTGCTGCAAATGCTGTCAATTTGATAGGTATATATGTTACATTTATATTATAATGTATATTAAAATTGTAAATGAAATGATTTTTAGCAAAAAACTATATTCAGGACTTTGGAAAACAAATAGTCTTGTGTTTAGAAGATTTTGAAAAGAAAAATGTGCCAGGAGAAACTATTTAATACTCAAACTAGCACTGCTGTCTCTTTCCATTATCATTTCTTTCCATAATATTTTAATCCTAAAGGTACATGTACATGAATTTAACAAACTATGAATAAATATGTTTTGAGTAGTTTCCAAAAGGAATAAGTATACTGATCATGAAATAGATAAAAAGCATAAAATAATTTTATTCCATTTAGATTCACATGATTTTCAATTTTATTTATTGTTATATTGTTATGGTGTTGTAAATTCCCTCTATATTTCGGCCCACATTTTTTTTTGATGTCCGTCTGAACTTCCCCCCAAAATCTGACCACTTCTCCCCAAAGTCTGACCACTTCTCCTCATTTTGAAAAACTTCTCCCCATTCTCAGACTAGGGAGAAGTCACTTCTCCCCATTTTCTGAGGGTTGGCAGAGGCCTGCTTTATACATGGCAGAAGTGTCCATTTGGTGTTGTAGATGTGCAAGATGCAAATTTCATGAAAATTCCATTAAGAATTACTGAGTTATTGCCCCTGATTTGACTTGAAAATGCTTGTCCAGACAACTCCTCTTACAGTTTCTGGTAGTTATTCTAGTTCTTTTTAAAATCTTCCAAACACTAGACTATTTGTTTCCGAAGTCCTAAATATAGTTTTTTTCTAAAAATCATTCTCATTACCAAATTTATGCATTATAATATCAATGTAACATAAAAACCTATCAAATTGACAACATTTGCAGTAGGCAAATACTGTTAGATAACCGCTTAACTCTTTACCACACAATTCCGAGTTTTAACGAACCTGAAATAGAAGCCTTTTGAAAACATTGTGGGAAAAGGAGAAAATGCTGGTAACCAGCATTTTCTCCTTTTTCCACAATGTTTTCTACCCTATTGGAAATGAATTTCAATATTTGAGTTATATTAAGTTGTCGTCAATTTGGACCAGTCTAATATTTTGTCATTTGGTAAGGGGTTAAAGGCTGTAACTAATGTTTAAAGATATATAAAAAATATGGTCTGTCAAATGTAGAAAAGCTTACTTTCAGCATTTTCTCATATTGCCACCATGTTTTCAACTTTCTATTGGTTAAGTTAGACCTAGTTTCAGAATGCGAGAGACATCGAAAATATAGCTGTCTGATTACCATTTGTCCTTGTTTAATATTGGATAAATCATAAATAAAACAATCTTTCAACAACTAACACCTAATTTACTTTCAAAGCCTTGTAGATCGGCGGTTCACGGCCCAATCAAGGAAAATACTATAAAATCAATGGAATCACTTAGATATATCTAGAATCAAAGACAATTTTGAAGTTGCATCATGTGACTTCCCTAAAATTTGTCGAAAGCCTTGTAACGTCATACTATATTGGCACCAAATTATAGTTACATGATTTGAAAATACATGTATTGCCACATGATCTAGGAGATGATCGTATCTGTTCGTTTGGAAAACTGCGAGTAATAACAAATTTTAAAGGATGGGGTAAATGGTGATGAGCAGGTAGGTACCGATTCCATCGTTTTCAAAACTGGAATATTTTAATCCATTTAAAACTTTGGATACATGTATTAACTCTTTACCAAACAAAAAAAAAATTAGACTGTTCCAAATTGAAAGCATTTGCAGACGACAAAATAAATGTGATTAAAGAATTGAAGTTTGTTTTAGGGATAGAAGAAAACATTGTGGGAAAGGAGAAAATGCTGGTTACCAGCATTTTCTTCTTTTCCCACAATGTTTTCAAAAGGCTTCATTCGCAGAGGTGTTAAAAGTCGGGATTGTGTGGTAAAGGGTTAAACGTGATGTAGAAAGACCAATATCCGGGGTAGGACTTTAACTTTCATATAGTTACTAAATTAAGCAAACTGTGTTTCAAAAATAGAGGTCTGACAAACACCGCTTAGTGGCATTGATGTTTGTCAATAATAGGGGATTATCCCATGGTGTCGTAACGTTAATTAACAATGACTTGTATGTTGTAAACTAATTAACCCTTTACCAAACAATCCCTGGTTTTTTCAACCCTGAGATAAAAGCCTTTTGAAAACATTGTGGAAAAAGGAGAAAATGCTGGTAGCCAGCATTTTCTCCTTTTCCCACAATGTTTTCTACCCTGCTGGAAACAATGTTCAATCTTTGAGTTACGTTTATATTGTCGTATGCAAGTGGTTTCAATTTAGACAAGTCTAAAATTTTGTCGTTTGACATACCAATTTGACATACCAAATATCAAAGCTCTCTGCAGAATTTTAGAGTTTTCCTCTTTTGTTCCTATGTTTAGAACTTGTGACCCCTTGGGCGGGGCCAGTTTTGACCCCTGGGCCATCTTATGAACAAACTTGGTAGAAGTCCACCAGTAGATGCTACATACCAATTTCACAGGTCTACACTTTCTAGTTTCAGAGAAGAATAATTTTAAATATTTCCTTTTTAGTTCCCATGTTTAAACTTGTGAATCCCGGAGCTGGGCCAACTAGGACCCCAGGGGCATATGAATAAATTTAGCAGAGGTCCACTAGGAGATGCTTTTTACCAAACATCAAAGCTAAGCAACTTCTGCTTTCAAAGAAGAAGAATTTTAAAGTCCCCCCCCCCATTGTTCAAACTTGTGACCCACGGGGCGGGGCCAGTTTGGATCCCAGTGGCATCATATGAACAAAACTGGAAGAGGTTTACTAAGAGATGCTTTATACAAAATGTCAGAGCTCTAAGCCTTCCAGTTTCAGAGAGGAAAAATTTTAAAGTTTTCCTTCTTTGTTCCAATGTTCAAACTTGTGACCCCAGGGGCGGGGCCAGTTTTGACCCCTGGGCCATCATTTGAACAAACTTGGTAGAGGTCTACTAAGAGATGCTACAAAGCTCTACTTCTTCCAGTTTCATAGAAGAAGATTTTTAAAGTTTTCCTTCTTTGTTCCTATGTTTCGAACTTGTGACCCATGGGGCAGAGCAAGTTTTGACCCCAGGGACCTTATATTGAAAATATTGTAGAAGTTCACTAGGAGATCCTTTATACCAAATATTAAAGCCCTACATCTTCTAGTTTCAGAGAAGACGAATTTTAAAGTTTTCCTTCTTTATTTCTATGTTTCAAACTTGTAACCCTGGGGCCGGGCCAGTTTTGACCCCAGGGACATCATATGAACAATCTTGCTAGAGGTCTACTAGGAGATGCTACATACCAAATATCAAAGCCCTGCACCTTCTAGTTTCAGAGAAGAAGAATTTCTAAGTTTTCCTTCTTTGTTCCTATGTTTCAAACTTGTGACCCCCCCGGGCAGGGCCAGTTTTGACCCCAGAATGAACAATCTTGGTAGAGGTCCACTAGGAGATGCTACATACCAAATATCAAAGCTCTACACCTTCTAGTTTCAGAGAAGAATTTTTTCAAAGATTTTGCTTTTTCCCCCCCTTTTGGTTGCTATGGCAACCAGAATTACGGGTGGAATTCAATCTCTTGAAGAACTTTGGTAGGGCTTTACCCAAGGAACATCCTTGCCAAGTTTCATCAAAACTGGCCTAGTGATTTTGGAAGAGATGATGTTTAAAGAAATTGTGGACGACAGACATTGGGCGATCACAAAAGCTCATCATGAGCACTTTGTGCTCAGGTGAGCTAAAAATGTGGTATTTCGGTGGTATTTTGGTATTTCGGTGATTCGTCGGACCTCTCTATGCCTTCTAAATTTAAAAAAGAAGATTTTTTTTTTCAATTCCTCTGTTTGAACCTGTCACCCCTAAAGAAAACGCTCTTATACGGGATGCAGAGATGGACATATATGCATGAATTACAGCATGTCAGACATTGGGCTATAACAAAAGCTAACCTGGCCTTTGGCTTCTGGAGGCCAGGAGCTAAAGGGTATACCAACCTTGCATAGAATTAATCTGGCCATCTGTGCCTGGTATTCTGGCATTCAATCCCACAGATGATTTAGGACTCTTCCTGTTAATGCTTTCTTGAACTACCTGTTTCACATATGAGTCTACAATGTTTGTCCTTCTTATCTGATCATCATCTGAAGTCCAAGGTAAACCATGTAACTGACTAGGAGAACACAAGTCTGTCTTGTCTGATTTCATCTTTGTCAAGTCCAGTTTGGAATTTACAATTTTTTCAGAGCTCATAAATGGTGAGACAACTTTGTGATTTTTCTGACTATCATTTATCGCAAAACCAATTGTAACAACTTTTGAAGTGGGCGGAGTCTGTTTGAGGGGATCTATAATGGGGTTTTTGGCACATTCGAAGGAGCTAGCACTTCCAGACTTAAAGTCACTATCACCTGGTTCAGACGGCGTATCATCTGATCTCTCAGAACTACTCCCTACCCCCGAATCATTATTGTATGATCTTGGATCCAGTGGCTGGCTTGCCTGACTTGCTAGGTCAGCCCCATTCTGAGTATCAAGAATAATGCTCTGAGATGAGCACTCTGAGTCCCCATTACTTTCCGGAGAACCTGATGGTTTACCACCTGTACTGTTGGTATGTTTTACTTGTAACAAGGGTTTATTGAGCAACTGAGGAGGAATTGATTTTATATAACTTTCCTGAGGTAATCCAACAACAGTCCCAGACTCCACTTTAGCAGTACCAACATTAGGAGCACTAAATTTATCACACTTGCTTTCTAAATTTCTTTGTTGTCCAACTAATCCATCACAAAATTTTTGTTCCAGTTTACTATAAGGTGGTATGATGTCATTTTTCACTTCAGACCTTGCCACAAGGTCTGCATTAAAATTTTCTGGAAATTGTTTATGATGTAAAAGATCACTGGAAACACTGACACTAGACTGACTAGATGTAAGAGCTTTAATTGGTGCACTTAATGCTTCTGGACACATAGCAATAGAGTGTTCTGATAAAGTCCTTTGGATACTGGGATGTAAGCCTGCATGTCTACCCTGAAAGCTTAACATACTGTCAGTTTTTGACTGCGAGGTAGATACAACCTCACTTGTGTTGTATATTTTCTGTGCAAGAGATCTGGGTGAGTTTTTACCACTTTCACTTTTTGTTGGGCTTGTGTCTGATAAACAGTCCATAGGCTCTAAGAGTCCTGTAACAGGATTGATAATTTTACCAGCAGTGTCACTTTCCTCAGCTTTCCTACCTCCACCTGGGCCAGACAACGAAATGGGCTCGGGTTTATTCTGAACTGGTATATTATGCAATGCCCTTGAATAATTTTGCACTGTATTTTCTTTAGCACTTGAAACTACATCTTGATTCGGCAAAGATGTAGAAATCAATGGGGACTGAACAGTAACTGAGCTATATGGTAATGTAGTTAGTGCTGGAATTGAGGCAACTGGATTGTAGCCCACTTTACTGGTTGTTACAGGAATTTCCATCTCTGTATTTTTCTTTTTCTCCTTAGGTTTACGAGGTTTCCTTTTCTTTTTCTGTGGTTGTTGTATAGCATCAGCATCTAAACCAGGAGGTAACAAACCTGCTTGTAAAAGACTTGAAAGATTTGGGTCATGCTGATGAAGAAGATTGACCAACAAAGGATTCGTGTCTGTGGCAAATCTTAATTTCTGCAAGTTGTTCACAATTGAGCTGCCTTGAGGGTATGGAGGAGGTGGGGGTAAATTATCCAGAAGGTGTCTAGGGCCTGGTGGTAGACCCGGCGGTAATCCAGGGGGCATTCCTGGTAACTGTGGAAATTCAAGCCCTGTCTGACCAACAGGGCTTCTTCTTGGACTTGTTGCATTGACAGATGGACTTGATCTGGTTGGGTTCCCATGATGACTAGTTGGCAGTGCTGGTTGCTGAAATGGCTTGTATTTTCCTGAACTAAGCTCAACTGAGGTTGGTATAATGTTGTTTCTTTTGTCACGATGTCCATTTCCAGCCACACCTTGTTGGAAGTTTTTGTCACCAGATGGGTGTAGCAATGAATCTAAACCTTGCCTCAAGTAATCTGCTATATTTTTACTTGTTGTTTCCACATAATTTGGCCATGGGGTTTGAGGCCCTCTACCTTCAAAAAAAGATGATGAAGTCTCTACAACAGAAACCACAGGCATATTTGCCATGGATGTTTCTGCAGTTCTAAAAACCAATTGGGCATGCTCGTTATTGCGTCCAGCAATAGTAAGAGATATATGTTGATCCTGAATCTGAACAGCCAGCACACCTAGGTCTTTTAACTGTGTATTGCCCTGTTGGGCCAACTGTTTCAATCTAACTGCTGCTTCACGAGGGATGTTGAATGTGACACGCACACTATTCCAAGGTTCCACTTTCTTCAGGATCAACTTTGACTTATCTGAAAGTAAAGTCAGAGTTATTAAATGCTTTAATTCAAAGCATCTGACACAGGAAAAAAAATTGACTTTTTACTCTTTTTTTTGTAATTGGACCAGTTTAGACTCTTTCAAATTGAAAGCAAATGCAGATGAAAAGATAAACATAACTCAAAATTGAAATTTGTTTCCAGCAGGGAAGAAAACATTGGGTTCACCAGCATTTTCTCCATTTCCCACAATGTTTTCAAAAGGCTTCTATGTGAGAGTTGTAAAAACCAGGGACTGTTTGATATAGAGTTAACCCTTTACCACACAATCCAGTTTAAGTGCCCTAAGAAAAGAGGCTTCTGAAAACATGGGGGAAAAGGAGAAATTCCTGGTGATCAGTATTTTCTCCTGTAACCCTTTATCAGACAACACAATTTTAGACGGGGCCAAATTAAAAGCATTAGCAGATGACAGAATTTAAACGACTCTTAAAATTGACTGTTGTTTTGGGAAGGGTAGAAAACAAAGTAGGAAAAGGAGAAAATGCTGGTTACCAGCATTTTCTCTTTTTCCAACAATGTTTTCAGAAGGCTGTTGGTTGGTTATATTGGGATTTAACGCCACTTTAACCCATTACCACACAATCCCTACTTTTGATGCCCCTGAGAAAGAAGCCTTTTGAAAACACTGTGGGAAAAGGAGAAAATGCTGGTAACCAGCATTTTCTCCTTTTCCCACAGTGTTTTCTACCCTTCCCAGAACAAATTTCTATTTTTCAATCACCTTTATTTTGTCGTCTGCAAATGCTTTCAATTTGGACCAGTCCAAAATTTTCTTGTGAGGTAATGGGTTAACAGCTAAGGTCATATCATGGTGTCCTTAACCCATTATCACACAATACCTACTTCTGACGCCCCTGATGTTTTCTACCCTTCACAAAACTAGCTACTTTCGTTATAAAATTGTTAAAGAAAGAAATTTTCGAGAAAACACATGGCTTTAAGAATACTTATCGAGGCTGCACAAAAACATGTACATGTATAAACACCTGCATTTTATTTGACAATCACTATGGAGATTGTCAAATACCTACACCGGATGAGGCCTCTGTCCAATACAGGCAAAAAAAACTAGGGTTATCAAACACTAGGACCAGTTCGGTTATCAAACACTAGAACCACTTAACTATAACCAAAATAAACAGTGACAGACGTCTCGGGCTTTTTTAGGGAGGTGAACTGGTAATTATTCTGGGAAACTCTCTCTTTTTGACCAATGAAATGGCCGATATTTCCATTGTTTATGTTTATGTGGAAATACAAATTTAAATCCATAACAGTCAAGCTGAAAACAAACACCCAGGTCTTGCTATGGAATGGGTCAATTATGCCATGGGAAACACGATTTTTCTTTCTTTTGAAAATTTTATGAGCAATTTTTGGAAAATGGTATTATCTTTACATTGGAACAAGGTCCGTTTTGCTGACCCATTCAAAGAAGAAACAAAAAAATGCTGCTATTACTAGCATTTCGCCCTTTTCCACCGTAACCTTTAAATGACTTGAACCTCAGTGTTTTTAGAACTGGATTCTTTGGTAAAGGTTTCAACCTCTACCAGACAGCTAAATAGAAGACTTGTCCTAATTGAAAGCTTTCAGGCAACAAATCTGTGTTGAAAAAGTATAAACATTGTGGGAAAAGGAGAAAATGCTGGTATCCAGCATATCCTCCTTTTCCCACTGTTTTATATACAGTAGGCTTCTTTCTCAGGGGGTCATTAAAAGTCGGTATTGTGGGGTAAAGAGTTGATTGATTACTGTTTAGGCTGTTTTCGAATATATATACCGATTCTCAACCTATTACAAATTAAACATGAGAAAAATGTTTGAAAATGTCTTTCCTTCAAGGTACAGAAAGGATTGTTAACAAATGAGTACATGTAATTACTTGTTGCAATGACTTTTTTTAAAAATGTGTCCCAAACCTCTAAAGTGTAGGGATATTTATGGATTGAATAAAGTGAAAATGCTCTGACAAGATGGCATAATACCTGTAAGTAGGAGGTCCTTAAGACTTTTCTTGAAGTCCTCAAGTCGATCCTGAAGATGTGGATCATCATAATCTCCCTCACAGGTGAACACAGTCTCAATGTAGTCCTCTTGAGGACCCATAGCCAACTGAAGTCGCCTACAATACACATGTATCAATATATAAATAAATACTGGTCAACTGAAGCCATCTATACCATACATACATGTACCGTGTTTTGGTGCGTATAACACGCACTTTTTTTCAGCTCTAAATAATTTCAAACTGGGGACTGCATGTTATACACTACAATAGGCAAAACCATGTTTTTCTCCTCCTTGTAAGTCGGTCGTATACCTGTTCAAAGTGGGTGGGGGAGTGGAGTAGGTACAAAACGGTAAAGTTCTCTCGCCCACAGCCTTAACTTTCGTCATCATCCCATATCAACTTTTACCGATTAAAAAAAAAACTTTATGTTTTAATTTTGTTAAAATGTACTTGTACATTCTTAATTTGTCGATTAGGATTCGTAATTTCCCGATTCTATCAGCCATTTTGGCAACGGCGAACGTACCCCGGAATGATAAATAATGATTTACTGTTATCGTCTGATTAGTCTCATATTTTTTTTCATTCTTTGTTAATAGCTAAAATTGAACAATTATAAAAGAGTTAAATAACGATTCATAAAGAAATGAATGATTTAAAAATATATACATTTATCGCTACTTTATACAAAAACCGTGATTTACATCATATAGATCTATGTGTATTTCACACCTGTCACATTTGTCGATCGAGGTGAGAAAATAAGAGATTAACTACGATATGCTCGTCAGTGCAATGTGTGAATTTGCAAATGTCATAAGCTGGCATGTTTTTGTAATCCCCCGAGTACACATAGAATCATTACCATTTCCACTTTGATTAAAAATGGTTATTTCCCTTTGATAAAGTATCGCCATTTACAATTTTTCAAGACGGCGACCTAAGCTTCACATGTTACGATATTTTGGTCAATTTTTGATGCGTGTTGTACATCCGAACAACCTTTTTTCCTCGGATCTGATGCTGAAAAAGGTCTGTGTGTTATACATGCCTGCGTGGTATACACAGCGTTTTACGGTATATCAACAAGGGTTGATTAATTCTTTACCAAACAAAAAAATTTAGACTTGTCCAAATTCAAAGCATTTGCAAACAACAAAGTAAGTGTGACTCAAAAATTGAAACTTGACTTTAGAAGAGTAAAAAAAAAACATTGCCAGAAGAGGAGAAAATGCTGGTTACCAGCATTTTCTCCTTTTCCCACCTTTTCAAGAGCTTTCTTTCTCTGGATCATTAAAAAGTTGCGATTGAGTGGTAAAGAGTTAAAGAAAAACAAGAGCCGTCAGAGACGGGTTATGCTCCCCAAACAAGTGCTTGTCATAAAATATATTAAATTGATATAAATTTACTTCTTTTTCCTAAAAGGACCTGTTCATGCTCCCCAAAAATTTAATTGAAAAGGCAATTACTATCTTAGAGATGGCCAACACAAACTTGTAGAGGACAATAAGCCCAGTAAGCCCCCTTTAAGCCCTCTTTTCCCATAAGGCAATACTGCATCATTGAAATAAATACAAGTGGTGTGTGATTTGTGGCATTTTTTAATAATAATTCAAAGTTCGAAATTTCATAAAATTTTGAGCAGTCATGTAATAAATATTACATAAAACGATTTTTTACATGAAGCCCCCTTTTTCCGTGACACAGCCTGAAATTGAGAAACCTGAAGAGAGGTACCTGGGCAAAATTCCAGCAAGTTCAGATTTGAAATTTCACAAAATTTTGAGCACAGATGTAGAAGATACAAGTGAAAAACAATTTTTTCCATGAAGTCCCCTTTTTCCGTGATGCAGCCTCAAATTGAGAAACCAGGAAAGAGGTATTTGCTTATTAATAATTGATAGATTGAAAATAACAAGGGCACATTTTGAAACTTGTAAAACAAGATATAACCATGAAGTTTCAAGAAATTTTGACAAAAACTAATGAGATATTAGTAAAAATTACAATTTTGCAATAGCTCATTACCAAACGACAAAATTTTAGACTAGTTCAAATTGAAAGCATTTGCAGACGGCAAAATAAAGGTGACAGACAATTGAAATTTGTTCTGGAAAGGGTAGAAAACACTGTGGGAAAAGGAGAAAATGCTGGTTATCAGCATTTTCTCCCTTTCCCACTGTATTTTCAAAAGGCATCTTTCTCAGGGGCATCAACAGTAGGGATTGTGTGGTAATGGGTTAAGGCCCCTTTTTCCTTGGCATTTTACAAGAAACCCCCTTTTTCCATAACAGACGGTCAAATTGAAAAACACATAGATAAAGAAACAAGAGCACATGGTGAAACTTTCGAAAAACAATATAACCATGAAGTTTAATGAAATTTTGACCAAGACTGAATGAAACATTAGTTAAGATTGGAATTTCGCAAGAAACCCCCTTTTTCCGTGACAGAACGTCAACTTAAAAAATGCCTAGATTAAAAATAGCAAGGGCATATGCTGAATCTTTCCATAAAGAATATAACCATGAAGTTTCATGAAATTTTGACAAAAGCTGAATGAGATATTAATAAAAAATGCAAAGATGTATAAATCATAATTCTAAGAAGGAAAAAGAGGCTCGGTTCAAGTAGTACAATAATGCCCATTTTTAATGATAGCAAATTTTTTAGGATAATATTCTGGTGCAAATAGCTGTTTCCCATTAGAATGGTACCAACTTACGAAAAACAGTATAAATTTCTATCAACTGAGAAAATAAAAAAAATTTACACATGTTTTAGTCTAGTATTTGGCTGATGTTCAGTTGCAATAAAATGTCTCAATATTGATTTGGGTTTCAAGCTGTAAATACAGAGTGATGTCACTTAACTATGTGCCTTATGATATGTAATCAAATCTTCGTTTCAAGAACGCTTAGGGAATACAGCACTCCACGAGTCGGAAATAATTGTTGCCAAGTGACAACCCACTGTTTAAATGACAGTCATTTCCCAAGTCATTTCAACACCTAGGTGTAAAATTTGGTCATTTCGCCACCTGGTATTTTTGGAAGCACTTTGTAGACTTCAGTTCCTAAAGTTGAACCGCTTTTAATGTTTTGTCATATAATCATAATTTTGTTTTAATGCGATCAAAATATGTGTTGTAATTAGCTTTAATCAAAGGCAGTAACTACCATGGGAATGAGTATGTCCTTACAATCTTCTACAGCTATATTTCGTCACGTAAATAAAGATTTTACTATGTAATATTTTTGTAAAATGTCCATGGGAGGAAAAGTGCACTGCGTTTGAGATCGGTGATCAAGGTCTACCTCCTGAACAATATTTAACTTAGAAACTGTCCCCATTTCATTCATTTATTAATAGCAATTGAACCAAAATCATATCGAAAGAGTTATTTTCTGCAAATTTTCCTGTTTGATCATATGAGTAGGATTTTCAATTAAACATCTTCAATAATCTGGCCTTTCTTTTGATATTTTTCTTTGGAAAAAGGGTGCACTATAATTTTTACAAAATCATAATATTTGCCCTTTTAAATGCGACCCCCGATAACTTTCACCCCTTAGAAAAGCTTTTGCTCTTAGTCGTTTGTTTGAGAAAACATTAACTATAGCATGTTTTAGCATGCTCTATTCCATAGAAAAATAAGAAAATTTACATGGAAACAGATTTAAGTAGTTTGGATACCACTGTTGTTGCTGAAATATCACTGATATAGCGCCATGCAACTAAAAGAAAATGTTGAAAACAATCGAAGAATGCAAGTGAGGAAGACAACAAAATTTTGCCATACTGTTGAAATGGTCACATGGAAACAGACCAGAATATCTACACATTCCCTGAACAATAATATTTACCTTTGTCAAATGTAAATTTCCACGACATGAAAATGTACCAGTGACATTTACTCAAACCCGAAATATGATTTCTGCGAAACAAGACAGACAAAATTTGTGTGATCAAACCGGTCTTAATCTGTGGCAATGAGACATGGAAAAACCTAGTACTATAAATAAAACGACGTGAAAACTGGTAAAAAATAGAATCTATTACAACATCTGATGTCGTCTGATCACAAATGGTATTACTAAACTTGTCTTTTTGGGATCAACAATGAATTTGAATGGCTGTTGTCACAATCCGCCTCCCATCATAAAGTAACGTCAGGACCTTCACAAATGTCCAGAACTCCACTTTTACTGTATATACTTTCATTGTACCAAACCTATCATTTACTGAAACTTTTGTTAATCTGGCACAACTAACTTTTTCGTTGTGCAGCAGGGTAACTTGTGATAGCATTGTGACAGTTAGTTTTTAATGTAGGCCATCGAAATAATCAAGTTATTGTAGTAGTCAAAATGACCAAGAAGTGTTGAAATGACCTGGTGTTGAAATGACTGGATAAACCATTATTTAAATACCAAACTTACACTTTTGTAATTCATGTATCTATCCAGTTTCTTGATTTTCCATGGTTAAGTTACTAAAGATCATCTGATAGGTACCCAACAAAAAAAATCTAAAAAAGGCTACTATATGCAGACACCCACTGAAACTTAAATGGAACATAATCAGGGGAAATAACTCCACAGCTGTAGTAGCATGAAAACAAATGGTGTTGTAAATGATATTGCACATACAAAAGTTCTACATATATAGCTCTTATGAACACCAAACAGCCAGTCATTCACCAGATTAGCATGATTATTGGTGTCATCTGAAAATGAAGGATGTTACACACGGGATTACTTCGTCCACCATTTTTGTTTAGTGAAATTGACACCACTGTTTTTTACAACAGATTTTAGAATGTTTGAAAATATATCCTCAGGACTCCATCTATTACCAAATGAAAAAATCATCACATTGTAAACACAATTCATTGCTAAGCTTAAAATCATTCATGAATTCAATGTGAAAAGATCTTCGGACCTACGGGTCAGATTTTGCAAAAAAATTAGCTCGTGCAACATACTCTTCCGCAGCCTGGCCAAACATGGCTGTTTAGCTATCATTGCAATCTATGACACTTTTGATCCCTGAGATTAAATGTCGCTTTATCCACGACGTGTGTTAAATGTTACCAAATATACCTGTGGAGGCGATAAAACGTTCCTAGAAATGACCTTGTTTTCTCAACGCCATGGAACAATAACAAGTGCCGCCATTTGCAATAGCATCATCACGCATGCGCGAAGCAGGTACGGAATTCTGGGTACATTTCGAGGTCGACGCGCGAAAGATAAAGATTGCAGGAAAACTGACCTGATATCAAACCTTTTAAAATGTCCTTTTTTTTTTGCTCCATTTCAAAGATTCGAACTATTCCCTTCTAATTTTCATTTGACCTTTAGTTCTAGTCTAGGTTCTTGAAAATTGTTTGGATTAATAGGAGTGTTGAACAGAGCTCAACATTTTAAATAGTCTTAGATCTATCTCTAGAGATCTAGTCTATGTGCAACATTTGATCATGGCTCCGGTTAGTTAGATCTAGATTTCTAGTCTAGTTCTTGATCCAGATCTAGACTAGATATACCATAGTAATCTAGCTCTAAGAGTCTACTAGACTTAATCCAGATGACAACTCAATCTAGATCTACTAATCCGATTGACAGATCTTTATCTAGACTTTTGGTTAAACTTTGTGTTCAAATTAAGGATCCTGAGGTAGACTAGATCTCTAAGATAGATCTACCAGTAGAATTAGATCTAGATCTAATTTGAATTAAACGATCGACATCTCATTCTGTGTTAGAAATCATAATGGGAAAAGGAGAAACTGCTGATATCCAGCACTAAGTACTTTCTCTAACTTAATCGTGAGTTGAAGAAATCTAGATAGATCTAACTCTAAACAGATTTAGTCAAGGCTATACAGTCAGTGGCAATGATGTCTTAGACTAGAATAGATCTGATAGATTCATTCAATTTTCAAATTCCTACCAAGATCTGGGTCCATTTTGAACTAGATCTATAGCGGACTAGATCTATAGTCTCATTCCGAATATCGTACTTCCGAATAGGGCCTACTTCTAGTCCTAGTAGGCCTACACTATTACCAGTACTGGTGGGTAAAAACAAAAAAATAAAAAAATTGAGAGAGAATTTGAAGTCCGTTTTTTTTTTTTTTTTTTTAAAAAAGTCGAACAATTTCACTTTGTTTGATAAGGTTAGAAGCGTTATGTAGCTCTTACGACGTGCTACCTAGCCTACATTAAGGTTGATGGTTTCAATAGTTTCTCATTCCACTGTCATAAGAAAGATTTCTAAGTGGGTACAAGATTATGATGAAATAATAATTAGATAGATCTATATATATTAAGAGCATTTAAATGATGCAAATTAATGACTCTAACAAAATAGTGTTTTGCCTTTTAGGACATATTTTAATAGTGGATCTTATAAATTATCGGTAAACAGGCCTAGCCATAATTTTCAAACGAAGAATAGGCATAGATCTAGATCCTGATGTAATGAAGAGAATATACATAATATATGTCCGAAACATCTTTGGGATGTCGGGCAAGATTATTAACATTTTTGCACGTACAATTATGTTGAACACTAGATAGTCACTATAGATGACAAAAGAAAGTGACAAGAATATTCATCTATTGGTTTTGTAATCAACTGTGTCGTCCTTAGCACATTACCATTGTGGTTCTCTTTGTCGTCTTCAGCAAATTACGATTGTCGTCAGCTGTGATCGTCTTTAGTACGTTACTATTGTCGTCAGCTGTGTCGTCCTTAGCACATTACCACTGTGCATCTTTAGTAGATTACTATTGTCGTTGGCTGTGTCATCTTTAGCACATTACTGTATTGTGGTTCTCTGTGTCGTCTTTAGCACATTACCATTGTGGTTCTCTGTGTCGTCTTCAGCAAATTACGATTGTCGTCAGCTGTGTCGTCTTTAGCGCATTGCCATTGTGGTTCTCTGTGCCCCCCCCCCAGCACATCACTATTGTGGATTTCTTTGTCGTCCTTAGCACATTACTATTGTCGTCAGCAGTGTCGTCCTTAGCACATTACTTTTGTTGGCAGCTGTGTCGTCTTGGGCACATTCTTTTTGTCGCCAGCTGTGTAGTCTATACTAGAAAATTATTACTGTCGTCCTCTGTGTCGTCTTCAGTGGCACATTAATGAGTATTTAGTACGTCTTTAGCATATTACTATTGTCCACTCTGTCCTCTTTAGCACATTGCTGTTGTCATCAACTGTGTCGTCTTTGATATCACATTACTAATGTCGTCCAATGCGTCGTCTTCACCAAGTGACTTTTTTCGTCATCTGTGTCGTCTTTACTATATAACTGTTGTCCTCAGTTGTGTCGTCATTAGTACTCACCATTGCGGTTCTCTGTGTTCAACACATTACTATTTTCGTCAGTTGTGTCGTGTACAGCACATTACTATTGTGGTTCTCTGTGTAGTCCTTATTACATTACTTTCGTCGTCTTCTGTGTCATCTTTAGCACATTACTACTGTCGTCC
Organism: Tridacna crocea; assembly: GCA_943736015.1. Taxonomy (NCBI): domain Eukaryota; kingdom Metazoa; phylum Mollusca; class Bivalvia; order Cardiida; family Cardiidae; genus Tridacna; species Tridacna crocea. The sequence goes on from OX031059.1 coordinate 51,894,258, forward strand.
TCTGTGTCGTCTTTAGCACATTTATAATTGTCGTCAGCTGTGTCGTCTACAGCACATTACTATTGTCGTCATTTGTGTCGTCCTTAGCACATTAACATTTTGGTTCTCTGTGTAGTCTTTAGCACATTGCTATTGTCGTTCTCTGTGTCATCTTTAGCACATTACTATTGTCGTCCTCTGTGTCGTTTTAAGCACATTACTTTCGTCGTCATTTGTGTCGTCTTTAGCACATAACTATTTTCGTCTCTGTGTAGTCTTTAGCACATTGCTATTGTCGTTCTCTTTTTCGTCTTCAGCACATTACTATTGTCGTCAGTTGTGTAGTCTTTAGCACATAACTATTGTCGTTCTCTGTGTAGTTTTTAGCACATTACTATTCTCGTTCTCTGTGTCGTTTTTAGCATATTAGTAGTGTGATCAGCTGTGTCGTCGATCTTTAGCACATTACTATTGTCGTTCTCTGTGTCGTCTTTAGCATATTAGTATTGTTGTTCTCTGTGTTGTCTTTAGCACATTAATTACTATTGTCGTCAGCTGTGTCGTCTACAGCACATTACTATTGTCGTTCTCTGTGTCGTTTTTAGCATATTAGTAGTGTCATCAGCTGTGTCGTCGATCTTTAGCACATTACTATTGTCGTTCTCTGTGTCGTCTTTAGCATATTAGTATTGTTGTTCTCTGTGTTGTCTTTAGCACATTACTATTGTCGTCAGCTGTGTCGTCTACAGCACATTACTATTGTCGTTCTCTGTGTCGTTTTTAGCATATTAGTAGTGTCATCAGCTGTGTCATCTTTAAATAGCAGATTACTATTGTCGTTTTCTGTGTCGTCTTTAGCATATTAGTAATGTTGTTCTCTGTGTTGTCTTTAGCACAATTACTATTGTCGCCGGTTGTGTCGTCTTTAGCACAATACTATTGTCGTTCTCTTTGTAGTTTTTAGTGCATGACTATTGTCGTTCTCTGTGTAGTCTTTAGTACATTACTATATTGTCGTCATCTGTGTCGTTTTTAGCATATTAGTATTGTCGTCAGCTGTGTCGTCTATAGCACATTTACTAATGGTATCAGTATAGTGTCATCTTTAGCATATTACCTTTGTCGTCAGCTGTGTCGTCTTTTAACAGCAAGTTACTTTTTTCGTCATCTGTGTCATCTTTATCATATTACTTTTGTAACATATTAATTGTTGTCAGCTGTGTCGTCTATTGCATATTTTAGTACTATTGTCGTCAGTAGTGTCGTCTTTAGCACATTACTATTTTCGTCAGTAGTGTCCTCTTTAGCATATTGGTATCGTCGTCCGCGGTGTCGTCTTAGGAATTAATTTAAGTTACTATTTTTGTTCCTGTGTCGTCTTTAGCATATTTGCTATTGTTGTCAGCTGTTTTGTTTCAGCAAATCCCTATTGGTATCTCTTGGTAAATTTCCAATGGCGTTCTCTCTGTTGTCACAGCAAATTACATTTGGCTTTCTCTGTGGCGTGTTCAGCACATTAGAGGTGGCGTTCTCTGTGCTCTCTCAGTAAATTACTATCATAGATCCCTGTGTCGTCTTCAGCAAATTACACTTAATTGTCGTTCTCTAACTGAATCGTCTTCAGCACATTGACCTCTTTCTTGTCTTTAGCAACTTACTATTGTCTTTTCAAGTGTTGTCTTCGGCAAGTTACTAAATATTGTCGTTCCAGGTTTTGTTTTCAGCAAGTTACTACAAATACTTGTAATATACGAGATTGGAGTAGGAAAAATCTTGAAAAAAAATCATTGGAAGAAAACTGAATATCCTTTTGAATTATTTGAAAAAGATCTACAAAAACTGAAAATGATTTGTTTTCCAGTGTTTTCTTCCTTTTCCCATCAGAGGTGCAGTTTAGAAAATATTATTAAGGGAAGCAACTCTTTTCTAGGACAGAGCATTATTGGACATAGTTACTTACCCTAAATACAGGTAGAATCTTGTTCGGTGTACGCTGTATTTAGAAACATTACGACTTCCGGGTTAAAACGAAGGCGTGTATATATATAGAAAACCCCGATCTAGACTTTCACTAATTTTGAACAATGTCAGCGCGACAACGAGGAGTGAAACGCAAAGCAACCGAAGCAGCAGAGTTGAAGGCAAAACGAGCAAGGGGAGAGACAGATCTTTCCGACAATCTGAAATGGCAACATGTCGGGGAAGTCATAAAGGGTGTCAGTCCGTTGTTTGTGCTGAGTTCAGCCTCTTTAAGTGGCAGCGAAAAAGCAGCTGGATTTGACATAGACTTTACTGTCATCAAAACTGCGAGTGGCCGAAAGTTTGCTGCAGGTAAGGCCAAACCTTTTTTCTCTATGTATCAGCTAGAAAATACTTTTTGAGCTATATACTTTGGAAATTGTAAGGTGGAAATTCAGGATCAAACGGCACAATTTGTGCTGTCTGATCTTTATAGAGGTAGACTACATTGCATGTAAAGGTGCCCGCGTTGTGATCGGCAGTTTGATTATTTAACCCTTTACCAAACAATCCCTGGATTTTATGACCCAGAAAAAGAAGGCTTTTGAAAACATTGTGGGAAAAGGAGAAAATGCTGGTCACCAGCATTTTCTCCTTTTCCCACAATGTTTTCTACCCTGCTGGCAACAAACTTTTACTTTTTACTTGTGTTTATTTTGTCATCTGCAAGTGCTTTCCGTCTGGACCAGTGGAAAGTTTTGTTGTTTGGGAAAGGGTTAAAGAAAAAAAAAACTTTGATCTTAATAGCAATAGATCTAGATCTATATATAAAAACTTTGATCTAAATTGTGACAAATAGCTTTTAACCCTTTACCAAACAATTCTTTTTTTTATGATCCAGAGGAAGAGGCCTTCTGAAAACATTGTAGTAAAAGGGATATTGCTAGTACAGAATCAGCATTTTCTCCTTTTCCCCACAATATTTTAAAGTCTTCTAAAGTCATGTTACAATATCTTATGTGTTGGCCCTTATGCTAGGTCATTCTTCTAAGGTGGCCATGCAACCGTGGCATTTAAGGTTGTTGGTCCCACTGGAAACATTTTCTTTAATAGTAATATTTTTGATTGTTGTTACTGATTTTCCCTAGTCCCTATCGAAAGGTAAATAATCAAATAATTTTTTTTTTCAAAATATCAACTGCCCAGTTTTGGGTCAAAGTCTGCCTTAATGCTGCTTTCAGGCCCCGCCTTTTGAGCTGAATAAATATGACTAGAATTTGCACAGATTAGTTTAATCCGTTACCAACGAATCCCTGGTTTTTACGACCTTGACATAGAAGCATTTTGAAAACATTGTGGGGAAAGGAGAAAATGCTGGTTACCAGATTTTAATTTTCAAGTTATGTTTCTTTTGTTGTCTGCAAGTCCTTTCAATTTGGACTGGTCTAAAATGTTGTTTGGTAAAGGGTTAAAAAGTTCTTTGTCTGCCATCACTAGGTGAGTCGGACTGGGAATGGTGGGATGCGTGTGTGCCTGACAAGTTACGAGAGCTGCACAAGGAAGGATTCAGAGTGATATTTTTCACAAATCAGGCTGGCATTGAGAAGCTGAAAGTAAAACCAGAAGAAGTAACAAACAAAATCGAAGCAATGATTAAAGAACTTGGAATTCCAGTATTAGTAAGTTCGCCTTTTGTTTGGGTCCTGCTGTCAGGTTTAACCCTTTACCACACAATCCCAACTTTTACCAACCCTGAGGTAAAAGCCTTATGAAAACTTTGTATGAAAAAGAGAACATGCTTGTAACCAGCATTTTCTCCTTTTCCCACAAGGATATCTGCCTTTAAAAGCCAAATTCCATCATTTTAAATATACTTGATTCGTCAGCTGCAAATTTTTTTCAATATGGACCAGTCTAAAATTCTGCCGTGTAGTAAAAAGTTAACCCATTTCAGTTGTGTTGTATCTTTGTGCCCCTTTTGTTCCACATATCATTGACCACTGCTGAGAATATTGTGGGAAAATAAGAATGGCCTATGATTTTTACATTTGTCACTCTTTTAACCCTTTACCAAACGACAGTATTTTAGACTGATCCATATTGACAGCATGTGCAGACAACAACATAAACATAACTCAAAAATTGAAATTTATTTCCTACAAGTAACTCAAAAATTGAAATATGTTTCCAGCAGGGTGGAAAACATTGTGGGAAAAGGAGAAAATACTGGTTACAAGCATTTTCTCCTTTTCCCATAATGTTTTCAAAAGCTTTCTCTTTCAGGGTTGTTAGAAGTTGTCATTGTGAGGTAAAAGGTTTTTTTTTCCTTTGTTGTAACCATAAAGATATTTTTAAGGATGTTTTCAAACTGGCATGTTGCAGGAGATACTGATTGAAGATAAGTCTTTAATGAAAAGTTAGATGTGTTTTCTCCCTAACAGCTAGCTTTGAAAAGTACCCATTGTAAATGTAAATGAGTAACTTAAAAGAGTTATTGCTTTTGTCTTCTTTGGGTAGTGTGCTGCATTCCTCTGGGCTTTTTTGCACAATATTTGAACTTTCTAATTCATATGTTTGGTTAAAAAAATTATTGTAAACTCAAAGAAGTGAAAAGTTTCATTAATTTTTCAGGCATTTGTATGTACTGGAGAGAACCATTACAGAAAACCAAGCACACTTATGTGGGAGTACTGGGAAACACACTGTAACCAAAAAGTCAAGGTCGGTGAAATACAACCTTAACACCTACAAGTCAGGCACAATGACTTAACTCATTACCAAACGACAAAAGTTTTGGCTTTTCCAAATTGAGAGTATTTGCAGACGACATAATAAAAGTGACTGAAAATTTGAAATTTGTTTTGTGAAAGGTAGAAAACATTGTGGGAAAAGGAGAAAATGCTGGTTACCAGAATTTTCTCCTTTTCCCACAATGTTTTCAAAAGGCCTCTATCTCAGGGTTGTGAAGACCAGGGATTGTTTGGGAAAGGGTTAAATTAAGCCCCTTTTTGCCAGAGCATGGTTAAATTATGTTTTATTTTAGAAATTAGAATTGTAGCAGTCTTGACTTGGATGGTATTTTATGTATAATGCTAATTCTAAAATTCATGTATCTGAACTAGCCCTCTGATTGGCTAAGACAGGATGTTTTGGCCAGTGAGATGGTCAGTTTTGGAATTTGGAATAAGAGCAATATTTGAAAAAAGTTTAATCCTTAACTACACTGCAAAATTTCAAACTAAAACGACACACAGTCGCCTAATGAAATGTGGCTAAAGTTGAGGAAGTTGTCTATGGTAGGGTCAAAGAAAATTGTGAGAAAACAAGAAAATGTTAGTTTGCAGGTTTTTCTCGCATTCTCACAATGTTTTCAAGGCCTTCTTTTTCAAGGTGTTTAAAATTAGCCATTGTGTGGTAGAGTTAACCTGAAGAGGTAACCAGCATTTTCTCCTTTTCCCACAGTGGTTTCCACCCTGTCAAGTAAAACATGTGCCATTTGATTGTTGTCTACAAATGCTCTCAATTTGGACAATGCTAAAATTTTGTTGTCTGGTACAGGCTTAAAGTGAATACAGGCCCTGAAAGTGAATACAGGCCCTGAATGGCAGAGTGTTACACTATGCACTAGTTTCTGAAACCAGTAGGTTGAACCAACAAATACATTCATATCGTGCCACATTTGGGATTTATCAAGATTTCACATATATGTCAGTATTAAATGCTTTATAGGTAGACAGGTCCAAATGTATCTATGTGGGTGATGCAGCCGGAAGGGCTAAAGAATGGGCGCCGGGTAAACCAAAAGATTTCTCTTGTAGTGATAGGAAATTTGCTGCAAACTTGGGTGTTAGTAAGTATGCTTTGGTTACCCTATGAAACTTACTTGCAGCTTTCAAACTTTAAACATTTCTTGTTGAAAGAAAAAAGGTGATAAGATTTATATTCCTCATATGAATGGATAAAAAACATTGTTGTGGAAGGAAAAATTGCTAGTGCTAGTGTTTATTCAAAAGTGGTCTTCTTCATATTATTTCAGTGCTTAAGCTGTTTTGACAACACTTTTGTAACATATTAGAAATCTATTTATTCCTGTACATCTTAGATCACCCCACACATTGTTTAGCTTATATAGTATTTTTTGAAGAAAATGTTTTAACAGGGTATGGAATCACCATCATGTGAGGATCATTTGATCCCCTTAACCCTTTACCACACAATTCTGACTTTTAACGATATTGAGAAAGAAGCATATAGAAAACATTGTGGGAAAAGGAGAAAATGCTGATAACCAGCATTTTCTCCTTTTCCCCATAAATGTTTTCCACCCTATCAAAGTCAGAAATCTTCAAATTAACAAGATTTTATTTGTTGTCTACAGATGCTTTGAATTGGATCCAGTCCAAATATTTGTCATTTGGTAAACAGTTAAGGTGAAAAAGAAGAAACCAAACATTTAAATTATGGGGGTTAATTAGAAAATAAAGGGTTGGGGGGATGGGAAAGAGGGGGTTCATAGGAGTATTTCCAAATTCAAAAGAGTGGTTAAGGGAAAACTGTCACAGTGGTTGATGCTTTACAAATCAGCTCAGTAGAAATGATAACTTTTTTCACCCTTTTTCAAGAATTTCAAACTCCTGAAGAGTTCTTTTTGGATGAAGAGCCAGCCAAGTTTGACTGGGGAAGCATTGATCCGGCAGAGTATTTAAAAAAAGATAACGGGGCTGCAGGCAAAGCATATCACAGTGAGGTATGCCACATTAACCCATTACCGCACAATTCCTACTTTTATCCCTACCCTAGGAAAGAAGCCTGTAGAAAACATTGTGGAAAAAGGAGAAAATGCTGGTAACCAGCATTTTCTCCTTTTCCCACAATGTTTTCTAGCCCTCACAAAACAAATTTCAAATTTTCAGTCACTTTTATTTTGTCGTCTGCATGTGCTTTCAATTTGGACAAGCCTAAAATATTTTTATTTGGTAATGGGTTAACTCGTTACCAAACAACGATATTTTAGGCTTGTCCAAATCAAAAGCATTTGCAGAAGACAAAATAAAAGTGACTGAAAATTTGAAATTTGTTTTGTGAAGGGTAAAAAAAAACATTGCGGGAAAAGGAGAAAATGCTGGTTACCAGGATTTTCTCTTTTTCCCACGATGTTTTCTACAGGCTTCTTTCTCAGGGGCATCAAAAGTAGGGATTGTGTAGTGGGTTAAATCTTTCATTATTGAACAAGTAAAATGCGAAATTGCTAATTGCTAAAAAAAAAACCAGTTCCACTATAAGATTGAGAGATGGTTTGTTCATAAGCTAGAATAAGCAGTGGACAATCAGAGCTCCAGATAGAGGAATTGATATTGATCTCAAAATTGAAAATATCAGTTATTCTCTACTAAACCCTATGATGTGGGTACTCATTAGAATTATCTTGATGAGACGATTTTAATGAGTACCTGGAACATAGGGTTTCATAGAGAAATAATGGATTTAGAAAACCATTACTACTTCTTATCTGGAGCTCTGGACAGTGTAGATTAGAGAATATCCAGTGCATTCTGTACAGTCTGATCTTGATCTACACAGTCCACAAAAGCTTCTGGTGTTGCCTATGGTATGGAAAGAGTAAACCCTTTACAACACAATCTTGAGTACAAACAAACCAAAGGAAGAAGCATTTTGAAAACAGCTTGGGAAAAGAAGAATATGCTTGTAACCAGCAATCTAGATTTAAATAAATTCCAGATTTAATCAAAAGACCCATTTTTTTTCAGAATGGCATCTTGTTCCCCATATATGCTAAAGGCAAGTTAAATACATGCTTACTTAAAACCCCTGTCACACTAGGGTGGCGATCCCATGGCGCTCCAACGGCAGTCCAAAAAATTCCAGAGTGCTGTGAGAACGTCGTGACATCGCCATTATTGCCGCGAGAGGGCAGTGGGAGCGCCATGCAGTCGCGTAGAGCGGCTAGGGACGGCGCACTTTGAGCATGCACAAAACAATCGCCTTGGGAGGGCGGTGTTGTAAGTGCGCAGTAGGAACCTCGTGAGGTCGCCTTAGCAGCGCCATGAAGTCTCCTACAACGCCACAGGAGCGCCGCAGCAGCGCGGTGTGAGCGCAGTGAAGAACGCCATGGCGGGCAATGGCGCTTGCACGGCGACTATATCACGTTCTATGCGTATCCACTGCGTCTCTACTGCGCTCCTATGACGTTCCTACTGCGATGTCTGGAATTAGCATGACAAACAAAAAATGTTTATATCTATGAGTTGTAAAAATAATTGTTCATTTCAACATGGCAAATGAACTGCAGCAAGCCGGATTATTCCTCACTTTAATGCAAGTGCAACAGCTCCAGGCTGATGCTGATATAATACAAGTAATTCTCAGACGGTGGCGGAGAAGGGCACCAAGGCATAGGGGGATCTGGGTTTGAACATGGCTGGACTAGGCCAGGCGATTACAGCTTGGGCATTACAAGAAATTTATGCCAGAGCTGCGAAACGAGGATCCCGCTAGCTACATTAACTATCTTAGAGTACCACCCGAGCTGTTTGATGAGCTCCTAGATAGGCTACGTCCTGCACTTACCAAGAAGGACACGTGGTACAGAAAGGCACTCGACTGGATCAGTTACAGTTTTGGCCTTCTTTTGTGGCCAGGTAGGGCTGTGAGATATTGAATTTGATGGAGAACTAGCACGGGAAGCTGGCGGCGGAGGAGATCCTGCTTCACCCTGTGGCGATGGCGGTGATGTTGTGGGAGGCGGGGATGCTGGGGGCGGCAAAACCTCTTCTTGCACAGACTTGTCTTTGGACTTCTTGCCTTTTCTCCCTTTTGCTGACATGCTTACTGTATTAGAGCAAACAAGGAACAGATGAAAAGGTACTCAAGCGCACAGGCAGCGCAGTGCAATCGCCGCGAGAGCGCAGTGCAGGAGCCATGACAAATCCATGAACGCAGTAGAAGCGCTGTAGGAGCGCATTCAATCGCAGTAGGAACGCGATACATCACCGTAGAATCGCCAAAGGAGCACCGTAGGAGAGCCGTAGCACTGCCATGAGCGCCGGGAAAAGCGCCGTGTATCTCTATTTTCTCGAAAATTATTTATGTTTTCTGGCGATCCCACGGCGTTCTGAAAAATGCTAGAGTGCCGTGCAAGCCCAGTGTAATGGCCGTGTAGTGTGACAGATAAACTTAGCCCTTTAACCTAAAAACTAAAGAAGCTTTAAAGAAAACACATAAAAAGGAGAACATGCCTGTGACCAGCATTTTTTACTTTTAACCGTGTTTTCTTCCCTTCTTAAGACAAATCAATCATTTGAGACATGCAATTTACCATCAAATGCTATTGAAGAGAAAAACAAAAAGGTTTACAGTAAAAATTAAAACAACTTTTTATATGCAGGCTCAAGAATTAGTGGTGATGGTTGGTCCCCCTGCCAGTGGAAAAAGTACTTTCCGAAAGCGTCATCTTGAACCTCATGGCTATATATCAGTGAACAGGGATACAATGGGAACCATGCAGAAATGTATTAAGGTAAGATTTCAAACACTAGACTTCGATTGGACATATATTGATGCATCAGTCCTAAATTACATGAACTATTGAGCAGTTTTTCAATTTGTTACAAAACTTCCTCCATTCTAACTGTGAATACTTTTCTCTTGAGTCCTTTTTCATATTTGTAAAACTTTGTTTTGTTAAAGGGAAAGTACTGGTGAAAAAAAAAGTGTATCAGTTGAAAAAGTCAAAGATTTGTTGTAATGTTTTATTGGTGTTTTATGTCATATTAGAAGCTGAGTTATTTTACCTCCTTGCCTAGTTTTCACCAGCACTAGGCAGTGGGCAATAAAGTGCGTCTCTACGGAATCCTCATACTCTGTATCCTGGGTCATACTCAGTTCCTCTGTATTACATATTTTACTCCATAATCCTTTACCAAGCAATCCCAAGTTTATGCAACCCTTGGGGGTTTTGAAAACATTGTGGAAAAAGGGATGCTTATAACCAGCATTTTCCCCATATCTACAATATTTTCAATCAGTCCAAAGACAAATCATATCATTTGAGGTACATTAGTTAATTATGTTGTCTGCAAATGCCTTGAATTCAGATAAGTCTAAAAGTTTACTATCTGATAAGGACTTAATCAGGAGGCCATAATAGAACCATCCACAGAATGTAATATTCTTCACATTTAGGCTGCAACTGATGCTTTAAAAACTGGTAAAAAGGTTGTTGCAGACAACACAAACCCTTCTGTGTCAGCCAGGAAAGATTTTATAGACTGTGCAAAGAAAAATGGTATGTTAATGAATAATGATATTTATTACCTTTTTTTTTTTTTTTTAACCCTTTACCCCATTGATACTCATTTCTATGCATTACTTGTAGGAGCCTTTGGAAAACATTGTGGCGTATGGTGAAATTGCTTGTGACGCGCAATTTCACCTTTTGTTACAAAGTTTTCTATCCTATCAAAAGGTGTCATACACATAAGAAACGGCTTCATCCTTGCTGGTATACACATATACACATAAGAAACGGCTTCATCCTTGCTGTTATTTAGGGTCAATTAAAGATACTACAGAAATGCCTTATGGGGTAAAGGGTTAATTTTCAAACACATAAAGATTAAATGATCTTAATTTCCCACACTGTGACCAAATGCTTTACCAAATAACAAAATTTAGACTTTATTGTATAGAAAGCTCATGCAGATGACAAATCAAATGGTGATCAAATTATGAAATTTATCAAGGGGTTGAAAATATAGGAAAAGGAGAAAATAATGCTCCCCACACTCATGCAGATTCTCTGTTTTTCAAAATATTGTCAAAAGCCGTCTTTAGTTTAAACATATTTATTACCTGTTGTATAGAGAGAAAAAGTAATATATTTGCTTTTCCCCCACCAACTCTTATCTGTATTAAAAGAGAATTGTGAGTTTCCACGACCTTAACCCTATTCCATGCAATGCTGGTTTTTGACAATTTAGAGAAATAGGACTTTTGAAAACATTGTCGGAAAAGGAGAAAATGCTGGTAACCAGCATTTTCTCTTTTTCCCTCTTTGTTTTCTACCCTTTTTCTACATCTTCCACACTTCCGCATCTGCATGTGCTTTGGATTTGGATGGGTCTAAAACTTTGGGGTGTGGTTTGAAAACATAATTGGAAAAGGAGAAAATGCTTGTAGCTAGCATCATCTACTTTTCTACAGAGTTTGTGATATTTTGAAAAGCAAATTCCTTAACTTCAGCAGCATTTTGATGATTCATCTGCAAATTCTTTTAATATGCACCTCGTTGTCTGGTTAATACTTAAAGACCATTTGCAGAAAAGTTGACATAAACATCCTAATCCTTTACTGAACAATGAAATTTTAGATAAAACCAGATTTAACCCTTTACCACACAATCCAGACTTTTAATGACCCTGAGAAAGAAGCCTTTTGAAAAATTTGTAGGAAAAGGAGAAAATGCTGGTAACCAGCATTTTCTCCTTTTCCCACAATGTCTTCTACCCTTCCCAAAAGAAATTTCAATTTTTCATTCACATTCATTTTGTTGTCTGAAAATTCTTTCACTTTTGATGAGTCTTTGATTTTGTCATATGGTAAAGAGTTAACCCTTTACCACATAAAACCTACTTTTAATGACCCTGAAAGAGGCGGCTTTTGAAAACATTGTGGGAAAAGGAGAAAATGCTGGTAGCCAGCATTTTCTCCTTTTTCACACTATGTTTTCTTCCCTATCAAAGGCAGGAATAATCATTTTAGCAACATTTTATTTGTCATCTGCAAGTGCTTTCATTTGGATGAGTCCATAATTTTGTCATGTGATAAAGAGTTAAAGGGTGACAGGCTAGGTGATAAGTGTATTTGACTTTCTTCTTTCCTTTGATTTCATTGACTTTCATTTACATGTTTACATGAACATGATAATTATCATGTTTTTTTTTTCCATCAGGTGTGCCATGTCGATGTTTTGTCATGAAGACCCCTTTGCCACTGTGCCATCATTTAAACTATGTTCGTCAGAATCAAACAAAAGGACAAGTAAGGAGAATTCCAGATGTAGGTTATAACGTGTACAAGAAAAACTATGAAGCCCCAACAAAATCAGAAGGTTTCAAGGAAATTTTTGAAATTGATTTCAACCCAAAGTTTGATTTGAAAACAGATGAGGCACTTTTCAAACAATGGACATAATTACTCTTTCCCTTGCTTGGTCATAAATGCTTAGCCCCGTGACATATTTAGGTTTGAAATATACAATTCTAACATGACACATAAATTCGGCTCTATAAAAACAGTTAAACAAAAGCTTGGTAAAATCTATATCATTCTTCACTGAGTGATATCATTCTGTATAAAGTGAGTCACCTGTGACTATTTGCCCTCCAGTATGTATCAATGAAAGTCACTGTATGTAAACAAAATCATCATTTTCCACTGCTTGAATAAGGATCAGGAAAATCCTTAGGAATTTATTGTTACTAACTTGTTTTGATAAAAATTGACAATGATGGTACTTTTTGAAAAATTACCAGTAAACATATATAAATCAACTGTCTTTTTAAGTTATAGTTTACTGTAGTTCAAAATTGGTTGGTGTTGCATTGGAAATGAGATTGGGAGTGGGTGAAGTAATACTCAGAGCATTTGAAACAACTGCATCTCTAATGCTTGACAATACATTTATTCTTTTTTGTCATTTTTTGAAAGGGAGAAAATATGACAGTAAAATGGTGCAGAATTCTTTGTTAATGTTAAAAGCCTTAATAGGTTTTATTGAAAGTTTGATTCTTTTCATATTTACCGACTAGGAAGTGGAGTTGTGTTTTGGTAAGCAATTAGAACTGCCTGTTTAATTCAATGATATATGTTCTGCATCCCCAATTTTACACTAAGTGTGAACTTGTTTTCCTTTGACCAAGAGTTGGTCATGTTAGAATCAAAATATCACCCTTGTGGATTATTTATTGTGCCTCATAACTCACAACCATGGTTTATTGAATGATAAACCAACATAGAAAGAAGATTTTTTTTCTCAAGTATATGAGAACTAGATTGCCAAAAAATAAGACAAGTAATAACCAGTGTTTACTAAGAATTATAAATGTGCCATGATGGGTCATGTATCAGAAATATATTTCAGTATATTTTTATAAATACATTATCACTTTGAGCTCAACTGATCAAAGGTCAGTAGAGCTTTCGTCGTGGGTTGTTTCCATTCTCTTGCCATCAGACGTCAGTCTGTAGGTCTGAATCCTCTTATGGAGAAACTACACTTTCTTAGTTTGGTATTGCAACATTGTAGATATTAGCAGTCCCTTTAGAGTATGGATATCCCATAGTTAACTAGGAATTTAGAGTCATTTGAATATTTCAAGGTGAAAATATACAGTTCTTGTTTTTGTGTAAAATATGGAATATTATATTGTCATAACTTTCCTGCCACCAGTACCGGTATTTGATTTTAGCAGCATGAAAAAATCTGATATTGCAGCAGACAGATAGTTAAGCCAAATGTCAAAATGTTCTTGTTGGGAAAGAAGTAAATACCAGCACCAGAAAAGTTTTACAGCATGATACTCCTTTCACTATATACCTTCACCTTTCAACTGCAAAATATTGCAAACTATTGACATTTTATTTAAAAGCAGTATACAAAAAATAAAATAGGTAATGGTGCAGTTGCCATTAACTTTTATGAATGGTAGGTTAATATCACAGGGAACAATTTAGACCAATCAAATTGCAAATAAATACATTCATTTTTGAGGCATGAGTGACATCATCATTATGTTATCCCATTACCACACAATCCCTACTTTTGACGCCCCTGAGAAAGAGGCCTTTTGAAAACACTGGGAAAAGGAGAAAATGCCCAGCATTTTCTCCTTTTCCCACAGTGTTTTCTACACTTCCCAGAACAAATTAAAATTTTTCGGTCACCTTTATTTTGTCGTCTGCAAATGCTTTCAATTTGAACCAGTCTGAACTTTTGTTGTGTGGTAAAGAGTTATTATACTGTATTCCAAATTGTATTTTGCAGTATGTTGATGCAAATTTATTTTCTGTCATGTGTGATATTTTATCCACATGCAACATAATGTATTTTTGCAAGAAAATGTACAGATTTATGGTTAAGTCCATTATCTTGGCTCACATTCTTTTCAGTGTTATGTTTAGGAAATGGAACCATGAGTTAAGAGAAGGAGTGAAGTTAACTGTTTTGAATTTTGTTTTAGAGTCTGAATTTGTTTTAATACTTTTCCTCTTTGTTCATGCCTACTCTCTACCTTTTCTTATAGTTATCACAATGAGGTTTCAGATTTAAAATCTCTATTAATTTTGTCCTGTTTCATTATTCATTTATGATCCATTTTGCTGAGTTTTATCAATTTGTATATCAATTCTTTACTGATCATTAACAATTATTGTACTTATCTTTTATTCTGACAATTATTAATAGTTGGGTTATTTTCATCGAGGAATTGTCATTGCCAGTTGTAGCCTCTTTTTCAACAGAGAGCTCTAGTGTAAAAACATCTGTAGCAGAGTGTTGGTACCTACATGCATTGATCTTGCTATTTTGTGTCATCTTTATTTTGTTCTTAAAACAGGTACATGTATTTACAAAAGACTTTGAAACATATCCAAAATTGTTAAGAAAAGTAAGTGTGTTTTATTTTTATATATTTTTATTCCATGGATAGTAACTATGCATTCATAATTTATTTATTTTTTTTTTAATGTTATGTCACTCGTTATTGTGATTTTTGTGAATGGTATTAAATGAAAATCCAAACTGAACATAGTCGTTATTAAGAGTATTCTTTTCATCCTCCTTACATGTATGTCAAAGTTTGTCACTACCACAACACAATCAATTGTGTGTCTTAACCCATTACCACACAATCCCTACTTTTGACGCCCCTGAGAAAGAATCCTTTTGAAAACACTGTAGGAAAAGGAGAAAATGCTGGTAACCAGCATTTTCTCCTTTTCCCACAGTGTTTTCTACCCTTCCCAGAACAAATTTCAATTTTTCAGGCACCTTTATTTTGTCGTCTGCAAATGCTTTCAATTTGAACCAGTCTAAAATTTTGTCGTGTGGTAATGAGTTAACCCATTACCACACAATCTGTGCTTTTGACACCCCTTGCATGATTTAGTTCGTCGTAGAATGCACTATTAACCCATTACCACACAATCCCTACTTTTGACGCCCCTGAGAAAGAAGCCTTTAGAAAATATTGTGGGAAAAGGAGAAAATGCTGGTAACCAGCATTTTCTCCTTTTCCCACAATGTTTTCTACCCTTCCCAGAACAAATTTCAATTTTTCAGGCACCTTTATTTTGTCGTCTGCAAATGCTTTCAATTTGAACCAGTCTAAAATTTTGTCGTGTGGTAATGAGTTAACCCATTACCACACAATCTGTGCTTTTGACACCCCTTGCATGATTTAGTTCATCGTAGAATGCACTATTAACCCATTACCACACAATCCCTACTTTTGACGCCCCTGAGAAAGAAGCCTTTAGAAAATATTGTGGGAAAAGGAGAAAATGCTGGTAACCAGCATTTTCTCCTTTTCCCACAATGTTTTCTACCCTTCACAGAACAAATTTCAAATTTTCAGTCCCTTTTATTTTGTTATCTGCAAATGCTTTCGACTTGGACAAACCTAAAATTTTGTCATTTGGTAATGAGTTAAGCCTTTACTAAACAAGTATATCTGTGTTTTTGCTATCCTGATGATGAAGTCTCTATGCTTTTTAAATTTTCTGTGACAGATTTCATGATGTCGGGCACATTTTACTAGGTTCCTGCAAGATTTTTCAAAATGGACATGATGTCTAAAGATTGTTCCTTGGTACATGTAAGAGTATTTACAGGAGGTATCAAATTTTTCAATGCTCTCCAACAAAAGATGCACTCATATCAATTATAGCTAATGGTTGGTCCTTCATGCCAGAGTTGTTGAGGCATAATTAGGAAGTCCAATTCCCTCTTTGGGTATTGTTCACTTTGGAGTGTTCTTGTACAAGGCACTATACAGCCTCAGCCTGGCACTATGCAAGCCCAGGAAAGACATGAAAAATAGAGCTTAGTCTGCGATCTGACCACAACATTGTTTAAAGTCATATAAAACACTATTTATACAAACATTTAAACTTAGCCCTTTACCATACAAGCCCAAGTTCTAACCACAGACAAGCTTGCATGCTAACAACATTTGTGAGGAAGCCTCTTGAAACATTGCAGGAAAAGGAGAAAATGCTGGAAGCCATCATTTTATCCTTTTACCACAGTGTTTTTGACTTCTAAACACTAATTTCAGTTTTTGGATTACACATATTTTATTGTCTGTAAGTGCTTATAGTTTTATGCTTTTAATATGGTTCAGTCTAGAATTTTGTTGTTTGGTAAAGTGTTAACTATTAATTACTTGATAACAAATTATAAAGGATCTACATAGGTAGCACTGGAAAATAATGTCAATCATATACATATAGCGAGCTCCAGATAAGATGTACTGATGGTTTTCTAAATATTCTCTCAGAAACAATTCTAATGAGTACCCACAACATAGGGATTAGTGGAGAATAATTAATTAAATATTTTCAGTTTTGACAGTTTTGAAATCAAAATCACTCCCTCTATCTGGGGCTCTGATGTACAACTAGAATCAATGAATTCTGACCAACAACTGTGCACCTTTCAATGAAAAGACTCTCAAAAATAGTAGCACAGTTTACATAAAGAAAATGGTATAAGATCAAAAGCAGGTCTACACTTTACATCCTCAAAATGAAGAACCAAACATCTAACCAGGGCCCATTCATACCAGATAGAGATGAACTCTGATCAATAAGTCTTTACATGAAGATCTATTAGTTTATATGAAGATCTTAAAGATTTGAAAGAGAACCACAGTATCAATTTTTTATTTTGTTGTCTGCAAATGCTTTTAATTTTGACAAGTCTAAAATTTTGTCGTTTGGTAGATTTAATCAATTCTTACCGCAGTCTCTTTTCACTATTCTACACAGATCTGTAGCAAAACGGCGAATCACTTTCATTTTTATTTTCGACAAAGAAATGCCTGATTGATAGGAACAGGAACAATGAAAGGCGTGGAACCCAGTATGGATAAAACATGCCACACCCTCTTATCTTTCTGTTACGTAAATGTGAGTTGTCAAGCAAAAAGGGACCATCTGGGAACTGTAAAGTGTCGACCCTGGTCAGTTTGTGCGGATTCACAGGCTGACCAAGGTCAACACTTTTCGCTTTTATTATATTTTCTGTATGAAAAATGGTCATTCCACCTTACTTATACTATACAATCATTTTTTGAACTACATGTATCAACTTAAATTGACCTGTGCCATCTTTGATCTCTTTCCTTCGTATTGATGTACTGAATTACCAGATGGTCCCTTTTGATGTGATAGGTCAGAAATACATGTATAAAGATTCTTGATTGCATCAGAACAATTAAGGTAATTATTTAGAGGTAATTCATAAAAAAAGTGCAACAATGAGTCATGCTCTGACAAAAAGGGCTTTAGTGCATTACCACACGACAATATTTTAGGTTTGTCCAAATCGAAAGCATTTGCAGACAACAAAATAAAAGTGACTGAAACCTTGAAATTTGTTTTGTGAAGGGTAGAAAACATTGTGGGAAAAGGAGAAAATGCTGGTTACCAGCATTTTCTCCTTTACCCACAAGGTTTTCTAAAGGCTTCTTTCTCAGGGGCGTCAAAAGTAGGGATTGTGTGGTAATGAGTTAATAATGCATTCTACGGGGAACTATATCATGCAAGTTCTCACACTTCTTGGTAAAAAAAAAATCAGTTTGTCTAACAACAAACTGAATAATAAAGAAGTGTGGTCCTTTGACAAGCAGAAAATTGATCAATAGTAACTAGTTTCGATCCTTGTCAGCCTGCATGGACTTTGTAAGCTGACATGGGTCATACCTTTTGCGCTTATTAATTCTATATACCAAACAACAAAATTTTAGACCAGTCCAAATTGAAAGCACTTGCAGACATTGAAATAAATGCGACTGAAAATTGAAAATTTGTTTTGGGAAGGGTAGAAAACATTGTGGATAAAAAAGAAAATGCTGGCTACCAGCATTTTATCCTCTTCTCACAATGTTTTCAAAAGGTTTCCTTTTCGGAGTCGTTAAAAGTCGCAATTGTGTGGAATGGGTTTAAACACCATTTTCCACACAATCGTGACTTTTAACACCTTTGTGATAGAAGCCTTTTGAAAACATTGTGGGAAAAGGAGAAAATGCTGGTAACCAGCATTTTCTCTTTTTCCAACAATGTTTTCTTCCCTTCCTAAAACAAATTTGATTCATTTATTTTGTCGTCTGCAAATGCTTTCAATTTGGACCAATCTAAAATTTTAAATGTCTTTCAGTAAAGAGTTTAGCACCCTTTTCACAGAGCACAGCTCAATTTTGTCACTGCTTCTGGAGACAAATCTTTGAATTTCAAGGATTGCAGCACATACATGTACCTCACATTGCACAGCAAGTTACACTCACATAAAGCAATGCAAAATTCTAACAAGGTATTGGCTTTGCTCTTACAAAGGATCACAGGAATTTGACATTCTATAACCAAAAATAAATAATAAAATATGACCCCCCCCCCCCCCCCTATAATATAGGGGAGATTTTTTTTTCATATTTGATCATTTATTTTAGAATGTCAAATCCCTGAGCAAGGATCAACCATATCAGTCAGCAAAAAAGTCAAATCAGTTTAATTATACCCCCCAAAACTCTGTTTGGGGGGTATATAGGAGTCAGCTTGTCAGTCGCTCCGTCCGTCCATCTGTCCGTCCCTCGGTTGGTCTGTAGCTTTTTGTCCGCTCTATTTCTCATAAACTACTGGATGAATTTTATTCAAACTTCACAGGTAAACTCAGTATCAAGCAGAGATGTGCATATGAAATGTTGGTTATGGTTCATTGATTTTTCACTGAGTTATGGCCCTTTCATGAAATTTCTTGTCCGCTCTTTTTCTCATCAACTATTGGACAGATTTGGTTCAAACTACACAAATAGACTCAGTATCAAGCAGAGATGTGCATATCCTATTTTGGTTATGGTTTAAAAAGACATTTGTTGTCTGCAAAACCTTTTCATTTAAACCAGTCTCAATTTGTCCAACTGGTAAAAAAATAATGTATCAAGTAAGTTTTATTCTCTCCAAGTCTTCAGTCTGTAACAAAGAGTAATTCTTTGGCAAGAAGCCATTGCAGGATATTCATCACCTTCAATGATAGCTCCGGTATAAGTGACTCTCCAGTCACTTATTTTGCATTCCTGTGACATTAATCTGTTTTGTGACAAGGAGCTGTTGGGGGGGTATGATCACGTTTAGTAATAGCTCTAGTTTCAAAACCTGTAACAAGCTGTACTTACAAGGTTTTGGAAGGAAACCGACAATATGTGATTCTAGGGATGATGGTTTGAGAGATCTTTCAGGATTTACAATATTTTTCCATGGCAACTAAAGCACTCCATACCACTGCATTCATGATTATTTTAAAAATAAATTCCAAAGAGAGCTATTGTGAGAACATTTTAGAAGGTTCTTTCTTTGAAAACTATTTAACCCATTATAACACAAGTCTTACTTTTGCCAGCAAGTTTGCCAGCCTGAAGCCAATGGAACTTAAAGGTGGCCCTTCAGATTTTGGGATGAAAATTTTACAAGAATACAAAAAAAACATCCTTATACTCCCAAAGCCTTGTAATTTTCATTCATAAAACCCCAGTAGTCAAAAACCATCCGACAATATGAGAAATTAGAGATTTACTACAACCTAGTTCAGTGCCGACGGGAAACACTGTCTATTTTTACATAAGCAACTCGCTCATTTACACACCGGAAATATACAGATGAAGCTTCAAACATAGTGTCTGCGGAAGACATTATGGAAAATAATTACATGTTTGTCATGTTATGGAATTTCAGAATCATTAGTCACATGCCAGTCAATTAACATTCCCACAATGATTTTTGGTGGGAAATCTAAAAATAGCGTTAAGAGGCTACGTAGCCTTTTAAGGGAATACCATCAAAAACATTTTTTTTTTGTAATTTTGTGATTCTAAATTATTGATGATTTGTATTGTTTTTTGATACAAATTTCAGTGATATATATATTTTTTGATTTGGTGGGGTGTAAAAATTCTAGATACCCACCTTTAATCCTTTACGTACAATTCTGACCTTTAACAACCTTGAGAAAAAAAAAGACTTGATAACTTTGTGGAAAAGGAGAGAATGCTGGTAAGCAGCATTTTCTCCCTTTTTCCACAACACTTTCTACCCCATGGCAGACAAGTTCCACAAACATATCATTTTCTTTTATTGATTTTCTTCAGAGGTTATTTTTGAAGAGTGATTTTTATGTTTTTAATTTGGATGGGCAGTACTTAATGAGGTGAGTAGCGTTTAAGAATATTTTCTTTATGTCTTTTCCCAAGTCTCTAGTATGAAAACCATTTAATCAAATTCAATAAAGAAGATGAGTTTCAAAGAAGATGAATATAGTATTATAGTTTTACTGTCCTCTTTCAAGTGAAACTGAAAGATACAGTACTATTTTCTTGTTATCTGGCCAACTCAAGTTTACCTTCCAGTACTTTGATTAATAACTTGATACTAAGAGTGATCCCCCCTGATACTCTTCACCCGACGAATTATTATGGAAATATGAAAATCTAAGACACAAAAGTTCCAAAATATTCATACATTATTAGAATCCTTTAACGGCGCAAGACCTCTGAATTTGTAATATTGAGATTGATAGCTAGCATAATGAATTTCCCTTATCCTCTGTGAGATAAGGTACGACGGAGAATCAGAATGCGAAAGACAGCTGTGTCAAGCTGTTTGCATTTTGAGGTCACAGGTAAATTTAGTAGTTGATTAATTCATACATTGTTGTAACTTAGGTGGGTGTATTGCTGTCTTATGCGGTAATTAGTAAAGTACCTTTTCATATGTATTGAATGTCGATAGAACGAATTATTTTTTAGTTGTATTACGACATGATTAAATCATTAAATTCGCCAAGCCTTGACTAGAATGGTGTCTTGAAACGATTTTGCTTTTGCTAAAGCTCAAGATATTTTTGTTTTGCCACCTATTATGCTGTCAAATCGTTGAATGCAGATTGTTTCAGCTGTTAATCATCTGTGACTTGGTCTTGTAGGTCTGTGTTATCTTGGCTGGCTTTTTGTGTAAGGTCAATTAGACCTTGTTCGGGTGCGGTCACACTAAAATAGGCCAGTAATTTTTGGCACAGGTATGCCACAGGAGAAAGTGATATGCCACAGCATATACATAACATTCAATATGTTTTTTGATATGTATAAATATCTTGATTAAGACGTTATCTTTACTCTTTAGTGTATTGAAGTATGAAAAATTTGGTTGACATTTGGTCTTGAGAAAGGACCATACCCAGAGGCACAGTCTCAATAACGGGATAGATCTACTTTGTATAAAATGGTCATTTCTTGAATATGTGTGTTTGTACAACTTAAATAAGTTTATTTTTCAGTTCTAAGAATGGTTAATGATATTAAGAATTGATTTGTAACTGTGTAAGGCATGTCTTTAGACTCTAATCTGTATAGGAAGATAGTGGAAGGAGACAACTCCCACGAGCGTTTGGTACTTGTCATCACTTTAGTATTTGGTCTTAAGACAATGTCATCACTTTAATCTTTAGTCTGGAGATGATATGGTTTACAAAGATATGATTCAACACTAAATGTGCAGTCTGGTCTTGGATCCTCATTGACCAATAAGGTGACACTTTTAGGGTTTTCCATGAAGAACAAATCCTGTGTCATAGATGCAATTTTAATTCAAATGACCCCCAAAATAAATGTCAGTGTGTCATCAGTGATGCAATGTTCCAAATCTAAATCATCTACCAACCTGAATAAAGTGTCATAAATCCACTAAGTCTGTTTTCCTTCAGTATCAGATGAATACAGTTCTTTTTTTAACTACAGGGTTTATTTTAGATAAGAGTGGTTTTCTGGGAATTTATTTATAGAATCAGACTGGTTTACACATACATGCTTTCCATATTGTTCAAGAAATTTGCCAGTGATAACCACAATGTATTACATGTGATCCGAAATGTGCTCTGTTCATTTTTACTCATTTGCTTTATACCAAACCACAAAATATTAGACTGGTCTAAATTAAAAGCATTTGCAGACGACAAAATAATGTATTGTAATTTAAATTAAAAAACTGAAATTTGGTATTGGAAGGCTAGGAAACATTGCAGGAAAAGAAGAAAATGCTGGTTACCAGCACAGTGCTGGTTACCAGCATTTTCTCCTCTTTCCACAATATTTCACAAGGCTTCTTTTTCAGGTTTGTAAAAGCCAGGGATTGTTTGGTAAAGGGTTTTAAAAAAATAATAGATGAATACATTAGCCATCTACTTGTACAATAAGTGCAATAGTATGCTAAATGTTAAGTAATAAAGTTGAAAATGTTTTACATCATAGTTTTTGTAATAACTCTTTGGCTAGTGCAACCCTGTCGTTGAAAGCATACATCTCGCGTAGTAAAAGCTGAAATCCTCTGACAATGTTGTCTTTAACTCTTTACCACACGACAACATTTTAGACTGGTTCAAATTGAAAGCATTTGCAAACAAAAAAATAAAGGTGACTGAAAAATTGAAATTTGTTCTAGGAAGGGTAGAAAACACTGTGGGAAAAGGAGAAAATGCTGGTTACCAGCATTTTCTCCTTTTCCTACAGTGTTTTCAAAAGGCTTCTTTCTCTGGGGCGTCAAAAGTAGGGATTGTGTGGTAATGGGTTAATTTTCTACAAAAGATAGCTACTTGTATTATTCTTGATCTGATTACAGATGATACTGGGTAGGTGTGAGCTTTTCTGGTAATGAGGAAACAACGCTAACCAGCAAACATGTTGTATGTATTTCATGTGGATACAGGAACCATGATGACCTTTGACATGAACTTGACCTTGGAAAAGTGAGTTGTTGTCACATAATTGGTATGAATAAGACAGTGTTACATACTGATAAGTATTCTGAGCGCTGCAGACAACTGTTTTTGGTAGAAGACTTCATTTGAAAACAATGAGCCAGATGTTGAAATTACCTGTGGTAAGCAATAAGTCATTGTGCAACATTGTTTTCTGAACGTTGTATCTAACCGTTTACCACATAATCATGAGTTATAATGACCCTGATAAAGAAGGCTTTTAAAAACATTATGGTATAAGAAGAAAATGCAAGTAACAAGCATTTTGTTCTTTTATCACAACATTTTCTATCCAATCAGAAAACGAAGTCAACATTTTAGCCAAATTCTATCTGTCACTGGTCTGAAAATACATGTACTGTCAATTTGGTCTAGTGTGAATTTTGGCATTTTGGTAAAAGGTTAAATTAAAATTTTTATTGATTATCTTCAGTGACACTATACAAGGATCTTCTCTAAATTGTATGCAAGGTTCTATAAGACAGAATCATTTGTCCAAATCTTGGGGTGGGGTCGATTTCAAAGTTACCTTATTATAATTACACTATCCTAAGTTTTGATGGCCCTGGCTAAAAAAGCTTTTGAAATCATCATGGGAAAAGGAAAAAAAATGGTGGTAACAATTCAGAGTATGATCTAGTAAATCTCTGGTAAGTGAGTAAAAGAATGAGTGACTGATTAGTTGATTCAAATTATAATAAATCTATCATATTTATCCTGTTTCCAAGTGATCCAATGTCTATACTGAGGCATAAGGCTTTTGAGCACATTCTGTGAAAAGGAGCAAATGCTGATGATAGTAACAGCTATGATTTTCTCCTTTTTCCAAAAGTATTTTTTAACTTAGTCTTTTACAGGATGAATCAATTAATCCACTTATTATTTTGTGTCCCCTCTTACAAACGTAGCAAATATTTTCAACAGGAACGAGGCCAAAGTTATGTTATCTGTCAATAACTTTGTTGAACACAATGTGCACATGTAATTTGAACAGATGTCATCTTTTACCGAGCTTCAGATAGATGGAGTGATTTTGATTTAAAATTTGAAAGTATTAATTATTTTTCACTAAACCCTATGGTGCGGGTACTCATTAGAATTGTCTCATCGAGACAATTCTAATGAGTACCCACAACATAGGGTTTCGAAGAGAAATAATGACTTTAGAATACCATCACTCCCTCTTATCTGGAGCTCTGGTTTATGTATTTTTTTTCTTTCATTTAGGGTAATGAATCTGCAGGGTGTCATTGCCAGAGGTTGTCATATTCCTGAAGACAAGCAAGTCTTACTCATAAGTGGTGGGGAATGTTTGGATCCTCAGGCCACTGTTGGAAAATATTCTGCAGGAACTGTAAGGCTTAAATAATACCCTGTTCTTTTCTATTCTATAAGGTCTTGTCTATAAATGTACAGAGACTGTATTTTTCTGGTTCATTGTATGTCAGGGAATTTCTGTACCTCACACTCATTGTTCACCTGTTTTCAAAAGCTTAATTCTGATTTTAATTGTTTTCTGAATTTAAAAATAAACTTTTACCAAACTCTCTTTTTTTTGTCTTCTTTTTAACATCAGACTTGTGTAAACAGCATGGAAGAGAAAAATTGACTTTAGGTTAGGGTTCACCCAATAGAGCGGGTATTACAAACTTATGCATTTGTGAACAAACCGTATTTAGACAAGACTACTAGGAAAGCGGACTGTAATGAAGGCAGTCTAGTCTTGACATAGAATGTCCAATATTTTTCATATAATGAATATGGGATCAGCTGTGAGTTGGCATTTGAGACAGAGGCTATCAAATATGAAGTAAAATGAAACTGAATTAATAGGAGAAAAAATGCTCCCACTTAACCCATTACCAAACGACAATATTTAAGACTGGTCCAAATTGAAAGCAATTGCAGACGACAAATTAAAAGTGACTGAAAATTTGAAATTTGTTTTGTGGAGGGTAGAAAACATTGTGGGAAAAAGAGAAAATGCTGGTTACCAGCATTTTCTCCTTTTCCCACAATGTTTTCTAAAGGCTTCTTTCTCAGGGGCGTCAAAAGTAGGGATTGTGTGGTAATGGGTTAAGCAGTTCCTATGGTAAGTTTGATAACATTTTTTCTCATAATTATTCCGACTTCTTTCAGGACACCAATCCATTCTTTCTATTCAGTAAAAGCACCATAGAAGCAGCCACACCACCATCTCCTAGTGTTAATTATGGATCAGGTAAAACAACAGAGCAGTTGGTAAAATTGAAATTATCTTCCTTGTCAACTTAAGATGAACAATATCCAAGTTACTGGCTTTTTGATCCAGGCTCCTTTCTTTTAACAAATAGAAGTTCTGTGATAAATATATTGTAATAAAGTTTATCAAACCTTTTGATTAGAGTTGTCACTGTGCTTCACCCATTATTAATTATTCATCAATCTGTAACATTGTAGACTATTCAAAACTGAAAGCATTTGCAGACGAAAAAATGAAGAAGGCTCCGAGATTGAATATTGTTTAGGGAAAGATAGAAAACCGCTCGGGAAAAGGAGAAAATACTGATTACCAGCACTTTTTCCTATTCCTTTCATGTTTTTGGAAGTCTCCTTTCTCAGGGTTGTAAAGACTTGGGATTGTGGGGTAAAGAGTTAAACAGTCCTTGGTTTTCAATTACCGAGAAAGAATGCTTTTAAAAAGCACCATGGGAAACAGAGACAATGTTAAATACAGGCATTCCTCTTCACCTACAGTGTCTAGAGTTCTTCCAAAGACATACCAGAGTAACTCTTTCCAAAACAATCCCTGCTTTTTACAACCCCAAGAAAGAAACCTTTCATAAACATTGTGAGAAAAGGAGAAAATGCTGGTAACCAGCATTTTCTTGTTTTCCCACAATGTTTTCTATCCTCCCAGAACAAATTCATTTTGGACCAGTCTAAACATTTTGTTGTTTGGGAAAGAGTTAAATTGTTAGTCTGCCAATAGTTTCAATTTGAACAAGTCACCAAAGTTGTTGCCTAGTGATGAAATCCTTTGAAACAAAATAAACAGTGTTTTGAATGATTGAGCAGTGCTCTGGCAGAAAGGATGTAATGGATCTCTTTGATGTATTTTACCTTGTACATCATCACATAGTTATGGATTGATAAAATTCATTTTGTCTAACTGACATCTCACTAGGTTTCTCATTGCATCTAAATGAAGGATTTGAACTGGTTAGTAGGATTTTCTTCTTTTTCCCTCAATGTTTTCAGAATCTGTCTTCATTAGGCTTGTAAAACACAGGATCAATTAATAAGCAGTTGATTTTTCTTGCAGATATAGACCTACAGGGTCAGGTGGAAGGCTCACTTCTCATGCCTCCAGCATATGAAACAGTTGTGTCAAGAGCTCAGCTTGCATTGGTAAGTACAGTTATGAAGGGGTTATAAGGAAATGGTGCTATCTTCAGTATTTCTTCTTACATATTTTTTCTTGGAGCCTTTTGATAAAAAATCTTAAGCAGAAAAGGAATTTTAGTAAAATCAAGAGTCCTTCAAATGATTTGTGTGTTGATGTGTGTATCGAAATGCTTCTTGGTACTTTAACTCTATAGCACATGTCAAAATTTTTTAGACAGCAAATTAAATTAGGGATGGCAAGGGTTAGTAAAATTGCTTACCGGTTAACCATCATTCTTCAGTCAATTAAATGATAAACTGAACAACCATGTAAAAATCGTTAATGATGGAGGTACCTGCCATTTGCTCAATATGTCTACACAAGAATCGGACGTTTATTTGGTGGTCACTCTCTATTATAAAATATACAAGGAATGCAACCGATTTCCGATCAAAATTTGACACGACTGTCACCGAAAATCATCTCTGAAAGTGTGGTCAAATCAATATTAGCCGACATAAACACACACCTGCCGTGCTCTTAAATATCTAATCTGCAGATTTATTTAGTCCCTACCTGCCGTGAGTCACTCTTTCTGCATCATTCATCCGATTTCCCTAGGGCGATATTTATCACGAATCAGCCTCAGTGAATCCTCCATTGTGCACCAACTTCCGGTTATCGGAGTGAATGAAGGTATCCCCAACGAATGCGTTGGATTGTTTCTATATTTAGTCTCTACTCTTTGTAAACTAGACCATACAGTAAAAAACATTATATTTATATATATTTGATTTGCATCGATTGTGTTGATATAAATATAACATGATTTTTCTTAGATTTAACTTGTACCTACGGAAATATTATGAAAATTTTCTGACGTGATTTATTGGAAAAGGTAAACTGACATCTTCATTCACTCCAATAACCGGAAGTTGGTGCACAATGGAAGCTTTGCAGGGAGGCTGATTCTTGATAAATATCGCCCTAGGGAAATCTCATGAATGACACGGAAAGAGTGATTCACGGCAGGTAGGGACATAATAAATCGATAGATTAGATATTTAAGAGCATGGTAGATGTGTGTTAATGACGGCTAATATTGATTTGACCCCATTTTCAGCGATGATTTTGGGTGAAAGTCGTGTCAAATTTTGATCGGAAATCCGTTGCATCCCTTGTATATTTTATAATAGAGAGTGACCACTTCGGCTGACATTTAGCTATTTTCACCAACTAAACGTCCGATTCCTGTGATGTCAACAATGATAACTGGTGCGTGAGAAATGCACACCTGTGACATTTACTTTTTCTGTACTTTTGCACAGAAGACAGCCAATCGGTTTGTTTGTCTGTCTGTCTGTGTATGTCTTGCTCTCTTTCTGCAATATAATTATGAGGACTAGAACTTATTTGATCTGTTATCAGGTTAACCGATCCCATCCCTTAATTAAATGTAACTCATATGTTTATCTCTGCCTTTGATAGGGTAGAAAACCATGTGGGAAAATGAGAAAATAGTGGTAAACCAGCATTTTCTCTTGCATGGTAAAGGGTTAATAAGTAGGCTTCTTTTATGTGGTGAAAAATGGTGCAGCAGCAATTGTTGTCAACAGCAGCTAGAACTTATGCAACGGTATTGAATTAGGTATGGTCAGTGCTGCAAGTTCCTTTTATTGCTGATATAAAGTCAATCTCACCTGGCCTATGTTAGTGTTTGATTCCCTAGCCCAAAGAATTGCATGTGATTAACACAATGATTTCTATTTTTCAAACATTTGATATTATTTCAGAGCTCCAGATAAGAGGGAGTGATGATATTTTAAGTCATTATTTGTTTTCTAAACCCTATGCTGTGGGTGCTCATTAGAATCGTCTCGACGAGACGATTCTTATGAGTACCCATGACATAGGGTTTAGTGGAATATAATTGACAATTTCAATTTTGAAATCAAAATCTCTCCCTCTATCTGGAGCTCTGTTGCTGCATCATTTGAAACTTGTATTGTTGGAGGCATGTATTTTGGAGGCCCTGGTCTGGTTGTTGCTGAAGGCACTGTGTTTTTGTGGGAATGTCCTTTGGCAAAGCTCCTCATAGGTCTAGCCTAGTACTGGTGAAAGGCCAGCCCGTGTGGTTCAGTGGTGAGCATGTTGGACTTATGACCTGGTGGTTGTGAGTTCAATACCTGGTTGAGGCGTATTCTCGCTTCTCACCTCTGCTGAAGCATGTGAGAAAAGTAGTTGGTGGCTTTGGAAATAAAGTACTGTAAGTACCGGTGTGAGAAAGCCAGGAAACACATGTGCGTCACCGACGGGCATGATAATTATGACCTTAGCTGTTAAAGTGGCGTTAAACCTTAATACAACCAACTGGTGAAAGACAGGAGATACATGAAAATTTGAGCTGTTGCTATTTAACTAACCATTTTTGATAAAAATTAACAATGATGAAACTATCTAAAATAATACCAGTAAACATTTGTAAATCAAGGGTCTTTTCATGTTGAAGTTTAGTTTAGATTTGGTCGTTGTTGCATTGGAAATGGAATTGGAAGTGGGTGGAGTAATATTCAGATCATTTGTAGTGACAGCAGCTCTAATGCTTGAGAATACATGCATTCTTGTTATTTGAAAGAGACAAAATCTAATAATAATAATGGTGCATTGTTTTATGTTGTCTTTGATGTTTAAGATTTTATTGAACTTTTGATTCTTTTCATATTTACCCATTGGGCATTGGGATTTTGTTTTGGTAGTAACTTGAACATGCATGGTTTATTCAAAGGAATAAAATTAGCATTTGCCTTTGAACGCTAATTGTGATGTTGTTTTCCTTTGATTAGAATTGGTCATGTTAGAGATGAAATAATCTTCTTTCTATTGAGCGTGAAAGCCGAAGTGGTTAAATCCCTGTCCCTCATAACTCACAACCGTGCTTTATTTAACACTAAACCACAATAGAAAGGAGATTATTTCTTACACATAGCTCTAATTAAAGTTTAATTCAACAGCAATTTCAAGAGGTTGACTCGGAGGAGTTGAGAGCATGTGAAAGACTGATACATGATCAACACCTTCAACAACAGGGCTGGGCAGCTGTTGTAGCTAACCTAGAGGACATAACTAGGTAAGTTCACTTGGACTGGTAGTAATCCTGTTCCAAATAATCAGGTTTTTTAAAAAAGTTTTTAAAGGTTTCTTTGAAAAAAGTTTTTGAATTCATTGCTTGTAAAAAGAGAAAAAGGTCAGGAGCTTTTTCTTATTTTCCCAGACTAATTTCTACTGTTTCAGAGACAAATTCCAGTATTTGACCTACAGTTAAATTGTCAGAAACAGTTGCTTTCACTTTAGGCATGTCTAAAAATTTGATGTCCGGTAAAAGGTTAAACCTTAGCTCAAGGTTTGACAGAAACCTTTTTCATCCATTTGAAATAAGTGCCATTCATGATTGTTTTTGTGTACCTCACCAGAGCACAAAGTGTTCATGGTGAGCTTTTGTGATTGTGCTGTGTCTGTTGTGTGTCGCCAGTCAACTGTCATCAATTTTTACCTGGTGTACCCTCTAGAGATCACATTCTTTGTCCAATACTCATGAAACTGGGTCAGATTTGTTGTCTTGATAATAGATCATTTTGTAAATTCTTAGAAAAATCTTGTTTATGCTCTAGAGGCCATATTTTTGTCAGATGCCTATGAAAAATTATGGTATTGTTTGTCTTGATGATATGTCAGATGAGTTTGAAAATGGCTTAAATCTTGGTGATATCTTAGAAAAGCCACATGTACACTATAGAAGCCATATCTTGAGTTAAGTACAATTTTGCATTTTAAAATTGAACAGAATCTTGGTCCAAATAATATCTTCGATGAGTTGGAAAATGTGTCATGTCTTGTCAAACACTAAGTGACTGGGTTAATTTTTTTGAAAAACAATGCCTAAGAGGGCACATTTTCAGTTCAATCCCTATGAAAGTTGGTCAGAATCAGTGATTGTTATTTTGGAAAAGTTTGAAAATAGGTCATATTAGGTCAAAAGCTAGGACACTAGGTCAAATCTTAGGAAAACCTTCCATAAACTCTACATACCACATTTTGAGTCAAGTGCTCATGTTTGTTAGAATATTTGTCTCAATGAAGTCTGGATCCAATTTGAAAATGGGTCACTTTAGGTAAAAAAAAAAAAGAAAAAAGGTCACCAGGTTGGATCAAAGAAATACTTGTCCAGTAGCAGCTTTGTCAAAATAATGCTTATTTAGCAATGCCTTTGGATCTGGGAAAGTTTTTAGCTCACCAGAGTATGAAGTGAGCTTTTGTGATCATGCTGTGTCGGTTATGTGGTTGTTTATAGAATGGTCACAAATCACTAAATGCCGCCTGCTGGTGTGGTAACTGCCAGTTTTCACTCAAATTCGGCTGATGACAGCTCAGTGGCAGGCTTAATTCGCAGGTGGCATTTTAGATGCTGCTGAAGTTTTAAGAAAAAATTAGTTCTGTCTGCCACAGGCTGATTTTTTCCAAGTGTGTCTGTCATCAGGGCGCATTTCGTAGTTGACTGATGGCTATCAAGGGGCAGGCAGGCTGCATTGCAATCTCGAGGGCCTTTAAACTTCGGCTGGCTATCAGTAGAAACTAACTGCCACTCTCCAGCATCTGGCCTGTTACCAACATGCCATTGTATGATTTCAAAATATCTTCCAGTGGCAGGGCGGAGATTGAAAAGGAGGTGGGAGGTGGCTGTGGGTGTTGGAAGTTGGCAGGAAGGCGATCTGCCAAGTGCAGACTCTCAGTCCCCTGAATATAAATCCTAGGCCATTCACCATACAAAATAGTCGTCACGGTGATTCTAATAGCACCAGAGTGCCTTAGAGACTTGCACATTGCTGGGGCTGGGGTCAGTGCCCCGTTTCACGGAAAAAGTGCATAGAACTCAGAAGAGGTTACTTTCAAAAACAGTGAAAATTCCAAATTGCTTTTTACAAAGATATTGGCACTGGTCCATTTTCTTTTTGATCACCCCTTGTATTTTCTAATTCATTACTTTTGTTCCAGATGTCAATATTATGGACTCCTAAAAATTCAAAACAATTACATAAGACAAATTAAACATATCTTAAATGATGGAATTCGTCTGAGAAAGAGTAGAGAACACGCTAGGAAAAGGAGAAAAAGGTAGCTACCAGCTTTTTCTCCTTTTCCAACAATGTTTTCTAAAGTTATTTGGTTGTTAAAACAGAATTGTGTGGGAAAAGGTTAACTGCGAAAGATTCACTAAAATGTGTTTTAACCCATTACCACACAATCCCTACTTTTGACGCCCCTGAGAAAGAAGCCTTTTGAAAACACTGTGGGAAAAGGAGAAAATGCTGGTTACCAGCATTTTCTCCTTTTCCCACAGTGTTTTCTACCCTTCCCAGAACAAATTCCAATTTTTCAGCCACCTTTATTTTGTCGTCTGCAAATCCTTTCAATTTGGACCAGTCTAAAATTTGCTGGTGTGGTAAAGAGTTAAGGTGATGGTTTATCTCAACTCTAGAGACCATTATAAAGTAGGGATGATTGACATTGATTGGTTTTACTTTACTATTCGAAAATATTGTTTCAATACTTTACCCATCATTTAGAATTGTCTGAAAGCTTCTGAAGAAAACAAATTTGTCTGAGATGATGTGATTTGTTTGGAAAAGGAGGAAAACATTGATGAGAAAAGAGAAATGTTATAAAAGGTGTTTTTTCTTTAGAGTGATTAGGCCCAGGATTGTTTGGTTTAGAGCTAAAGAAAAAAGAAAAAACTGCTTTGTACAAGCAATTTTTTCTTTGGCCACAATGAATTAAAAGATAAGTCAACCTCAAGTGGAAGAAAGGGATTTACTTGAGGTGATGTTTTGCATTGTCTTTTTCAATATTTTAGTGAGCTTCAGCAAAGGTCAGAGTTGTTTCATGAGGCCTACTCTGAATATTTGGAGAACAGAGGAACATACCGTGACCTCATTAGAAGGTAAACCTCATAACACTAACCTTTAATTAGTTGGTTGTGAAGGGCATGCACATTCTTTCTTCTGTCTCTCTCTCCTGGCACTTTGGTAGCAGTCGAATTTTTCACTCTGACAACTGTGTTTACATGTGTCTGCCTTCATTGTAATTATTCTTTCATAGTATTTATGGACATCCAGACCATTTCTCCTCTATTATCATTTTTAAGTTTTCATTTTGGTAGCAGTAGCATTAAAAAAGATGTCTAGCACTGAGTTAGAGCTTTCTACAAGCAATGTTTAGTATTTGAAGAAATCGGAAATATTTATATATTAAAAGAATTATTACTGTATTTCCTGGCATACAATATCAAATACTTTGAATTACAATCTATAATATATAATATATGAGTGGAAAAAACATATTTCTCACAAGCCAGGTCGTCCAACCTGGAGTAGGCAGACACTGCAAAACACTAGCCTAGTACAGGTGTAACCCAGGATGAACATGAGTAGTGGAGCTGTCACAGTGGTATGACTGTAATAAAATACATCATTCAATAAATGTGCAACTCATGATGTTCAATTTGTCCAAATGTTGTTGATATTTCTGAAATATTCTGCTTTTGACACCAGATTTTGGTCTTCCATGAAACTTTAGTGTGTGTACAGGATTTGTTACCAGATATTCATGCTGGGGTCATTGGTTATATGAGAGTGTCTCAAGACATAATTGAAACAAACAAACAAACAAACAGATCTTTGGATGTATGTTTTCATGTATCATTTTTTAATGCTTTTGACTCAGATGTGCATGAAACTGGCTAGTTACTGTCTGAAAGTGATCCTGCAAATGTATGCCTGCACAGTTGTAGATGGAGACTCAGTAGTTATAAAAACAACAATTATACATAAGTTGGCTTCTCTCTTAATCTGTGCTTTGGAGTAAGATATTTTTTTATATTTTGCCTGTCTTATCTTTCACAGTGTTAGTTCCTCTCTGCAGTTACTGAGAAAGATACCCCTTCTGCCAGGTCTTGCTCCTACTTCATTCGAAGCAGCTTCTGCTGACTTAACCCTCAAATCAACACTCTTTGACTGGATTAGCTCGCAGGTAGTTTGATTTTCTCTCTTCACTGTCGAACACCTTTGCCAAACTTTGCCTGCTTTTTTGACCAATACAATGAATGTTTTTTCATATATTTCACAAAAAGGAGACAGTGAGGAGAATTAGCATTTTTAGCTAGGCTGTTTCTGAGGATAATTAGCATTTTTAGCTAGGCTGTTTCTATAGAAAATATGGATGTATTGTCATAGCTTTATCGCCACTTGTGATGATGTTCACTAGATGAAATAAATTTCGATCTTTCACCGAAAAAAAAAGAAATGAATTCCATGTTTTCTGGACAGAAGGCCGCGGCCTATCTGTTAAAAAAGGTGGAAATCTATAAGGATGCAGCCTAGAAGACTAAGTAACCTAAATGTTAAATTTATTTTTCTTAAAACTGAAAATAATTGAAAATCAGTTTATGATTCCTCAAGTGGACGCCATTTTGATCCACACTCTCAAAGTATTTTTTACAATCATCAAACACTTACACCTTACCTTCAATTGGTATGTAAATTATTGCACTTACGAATGTGTTAAAACTCTTGACCAAACTTGATTTTTACCCCTGCTGATTCCTGATGTAGCTTGGTATCAATCAGGGGTTAACTGCCAATGTA
Source organism: Tridacna crocea (assembly GCA_943736015.1). Lineage (NCBI taxonomy): Eukaryota > Metazoa > Mollusca > Bivalvia > Cardiida > Cardiidae > Tridacna > Tridacna crocea. Next base: position 51,928,360 of record OX031059.1, read on the forward strand.
ATTAAAGGTGTTGTTTAGTGTGTAGCATCAATCAAACTGAAAATTTTACAATTTTTGAACTTCCTGAAAACATTCAACAAGGGATAGACAAATGATAATCATTTTATTTCATGAAACGAATGATGACAGCTTTAAGTCCTTTGAGTGATTTAATCTCCTGAAATGGAAAACACTTCATCCAGATAAAAAAAAGGCAAAAACAATGAACTAATTTGTTTGTTGTGTTGATATAATATATATACAGGTTCTTACATAAAAAGATGGAACAGATTTTGATACTGCCCAAGGGTATTGGTTGCAGCCTATGTGCTGATGCATCCTATACAATATGTTTTACTTTTTAAAATTGTTAAAATGAACAACTGCAGCCTATATAGTGCAGTGGCTTATTGTCCGGAAAATACAGTATTTTCATCATGCTTTAAACCCTTTCTGGAGGGAATTTAATCAGAATCTAGTACACTTCTTTTCGCTTATTTCCCGCAGAGCAACTCATTACAATATTATGTCAAGTGCCAGAAATGTGAGATAAATTACATCATATTTCCACCTGGTCAAGAGGCATGTGCATTTTACCTATGTAACTAGTGCATGGGAACAACTGTTTGTGCCTTCAATTGAAGAGATAAAATATAAAATAAGTATTTTCACTAGTCATAACCTTGAAATATTGTAAAATATGTCATTGATATTTTTCAATAACCTATGGAAAAGCATGAAATATTAGATAGTAGTATGTAAAGCACAAGTGGTGCTGTGTCTGTGGGTTAGACCCTGGCTCTTTCAGCACCATACATGATGTGCCAGATCACCAGTACATTTTGCATGATATGATAGAGCAGTGTGACAGAGTTTCCAATTAGAAAGTCTAAACTTTGTTTATTTCAGGATACCAATCACAGCTTACATGACATGGTAGAACAATGTGACAAAGCTACTGAACAGGTAAACATTACTTGATCATTCTTTACTGAATGAACTATTTTAGCTAAGTTGAGAGAATTTCTAACTTTTGGTACGAAAGTTATGCAGATAAACCTTAACCATGGAATCACCTGAGCATTTCATCCAATTGTTTGCAAATTTTAGTCATAGCTAGGCCAAAATACTCGGTAAAGATAAACTTTTGTATTGAGTTTTGTCCAGCCATTACTGCTAAATGCTTGTTACCTGAGAAAATAATTAAGGAATGACTCTATGAACTACCCAGGGAATGAATGAAACACTATGAAAAACAAGACTATTTTGTTTGATATTTTGGCAGTTGCCTTTTTAAGAGTTTAGCGTAGCTATTTGGGCTGGTCACCATCATCAAGAATATACACCACAGAAGCTGCACTCTTTTCTTGGACCCGCTTATTCAGAATTGGATGCAATAAAAAGATGTTAAAAATTGATATATTGGGTATCAGTTTTATGGAATTTAGTGAAAGTTTGTGTATTTAACAAAAGCAATTGTTCTGTATGTTTCGATTTACAGCTAGATGAAAAAGTACAGGAATCACTGAAATCTGAAGTTGAGATGATGTTTAAAGAGGTCAGAAATGAAAGTATGAAGGAAGTGAAGGGTTTAGAAGACAGACTGTATGGATTGGATCAAATTATCTCTGGAGCTCGAAAAATTGAGCAGGAACAAGCTGAGCTTGCCAAGGTATGTTTACTGGTTGAGACTGATTGATTTTGAAAACCTCTATCACACAAATTTGACTTTTAATGACCCTGAGGGAAATCTTTTAACTCATTAGCAAATGACAATATTTTAGGCTTGTCCAAATTGAAAGCATTTGAAGGCAACAAAATAAAACTGACTGAAAATTTGGAATTTGTTTTGTGAAGGGTAGAAAACATTTTGGGAAAAGGAGAAAATGCTGGTAACCAGCATTTTCTCTTTTTCCCACTATGTTTTCTAAAGGCTTCTTTCTCAGGGGCGTCAAAAGTAGGGATTGTGTGGTAATGGGTAAAATCTTTTAAAAAAATTGTGGAAAAAAGGCAATAAAACTGATAAAACAGGGCCATCACGTCTTCCTTGTTTAGTCTTTTTTTGTATACTTTCATGGTTTTGGAGACATTACTCCTTATATCTTTATTCTGAGAACAGTGATTGATGTGCAGAAAAATACATCGTATCGTATAAAGCATTTTGTATGAATTGTGGGTGCATTTTCTGTGTTTTGACAGGGTTTTGTACAAAACCAGAACAGATTGAGTAACATTCGAGATCGATCCATTTTACCAGACCTGTGTTCTAGTCACCGAGGACAGTTAGTTGAGATGTTGAAGAACCACACTCGACTTCGAGAGATCAAGAAAAAATGTAGAATGGCTAAAGAAGAGCTCTCTGTCAACCTTCATACAAGGCTAAGGTAGTACTTAACACTTTAATCATGCCGCCCACGATTTTAATAAGTATGAAGAAAAAGGCTGTTGGAAACATTGTGGAAAAAGGAGAAAAAAGGTAACCAGCATTTTCTTCTTTTTCCACATTTGTTTGCATTTTCTTGTCAAGTCTCCAGATTTTAGTTACAATGTCTCATCTTCGAATGCTCTCAGTTTGAACAAGCCATTCCTAATCAGCAATTTTTTAGGCAGTCCAATTTGAAAGCACATGCAGGTAATGAAATTTAGAAGGCACATATATTTATAAGGAGATTTGTATCAGGAAGTCTAGAAAACATTGTGGGAAAAGGAGAAAGTGCTGGTTACCAGCATTTTCTCCTTTTCCCACAATATTTTCAAAAGGCAAAATTCTCAGGGTCATTAAAAGTCGGTATTTTGTGGTAAAGGGTTAAAGAGTAAACCATAAATTGTATAGCTTATTTGAGATTTCCCCTAAATTTGTACATGTGAAACAAACTGAAGAAGGACAACTATTATTGAATAAAAAATGTTATTATAAATAAACTCTATGGCATATATATCATTGGGTATTACAAATAACATGTATCTGTCTTGTTTGTCCAAATCGAAAGCATTTGCAGACAATAAAGTGAAAGTGTCTGAAAATTTGAAATTTGTTTTGTGAAGGGTAGGACACATCTTGGGAAAAAGTGAAAATGCTGGTTACCAGCATTTTCTCCTTTTCCCACAATGTTTTTCATAGGCTTCTTTCTCAGGGTCGTCAAAAGTAGGGATTATGTGGTGATGGGTTTATAGCTGAGGTAGACTAGCCCTTTTGTATGCAGAAAATTGACAAATACTGAAAAGTTTTTGCCCAGGTCAGCCCAGGCAGACTTGGATTGGAACTTCCCAGTTGCTTTAAGCTCCCTTTTAAGCCATTGCCACACAATCCCTACCTTTGATGACCCTGAGAAAGAAACGCTGGTAACCAGCACTTTCTTCTTTTGCCACAAAACAAATTTCAAATTTTCAGTCAATTTTATTTTGTCATATACAAATGTTTTTGATTTCAACAAACCTAAAATTTTGTTGTTTGGTAATGAGATAGTAGAGCATGCCACATTTAATTTCTATTGCAGATGGGTAATGTATGTGGAGAAAAAGATATGTGATGTGGATGGAAAGCTGACAATTTATCTTGGCAATTTGAAAAGATTGAAGAAGCGTTTGGATATCTTACAGCAGGTTCATGATGCTCCCAAAGTGTATGCTATGTTGGTTATTGAAGTTGTCAGGAGAAAGAAGTTCTCACAGAAGTTTTTGTCTGTATGTTGATTTATAGATTTTCTGTGTGATTACTGCTGATTCAAACATGAAAAAATTGGTCGAAATCAAACAAAACGCTAATATGACTGAGCCATTATCAGTTCCATTATACACTACATGTCACTGCTGTTCATTAGTTAAAATTGTCATTAATCAGTTAATTTTGTATTGGCTGAGTTACAGAGAATCAGTTTGCAGTATTATGTCTCTGCTTTCATCCTCAGATTAATTCCACAGATGTTGGAATTGCAAACTAGACCAGTATCAAATTGCTTGATATTAGCATTATTGGGCAAAAAACAAAGTGACAGTGACATGTCATGTTCCTCATTGTGTTAAAATAAGGGAAATTTTCATCTTCTTCATCTTTACCAAATTTTAGACTTAAAAGCACTGGCAGAAGACTAATTGCATGTTGCTTAAATGATTGGATTTGTCATATTTGATAGGGGTTTCATATGCCAAAAAGGCAACATGTATCTCTGTCCATCCATCCACCTGTCCGCCTGTCCATTCCTTTTCTTGTGAATGCAACTCCTCCCACATTTCTTGACAGATTTTGATAAAATTTTCACAGAGTGTTTCTCATCGTGTGACCTAGCTGGCTAGAGCATATTATAAAGGATTTGCAATTCATAGCTGTTTCATGGGAAAGGGGATTCCATGTTACATTTCATTTTTCACTAGTATCTCTTAAATTACTGGACATATCTCAACGGATTGGGGGTAGATTTCAGATCATTGGAACTAATTTGTATTGTCGGGGTTTCAGAATTTATTTCTGTGTCATGGGAAAAGTGGGTTTCATGTTAAATTTAAACTGCGTCCCTATGTACATCCATTTCTTGTGAATGCAACTTCTCTTACCTTCTGCATGGATTATGACAAAATTTTCACAGAATTTTGTCATCATGTAACATAGTGAAAATGGTATCAGGACATTTGCCCCCAGGACATCTGCCCCCCAGACTTTTGATCCCGGACTTTTGCCCCCATTAGACACCTGTCCCCTGGACATCTGCCCCAGTCATTTGTCCCTGTAGGACATCTGCCCCCTTAGGACATCTGCCCCTGGACATTTGCCTCCTGGACATCTGCCCCCTGGACATTTGCCCCCTTTGGACATTCCCTCCTAGTCATTTGCCCTGGTAGAACATCTGCCCCTGGATATTCGCCCTCGTGGGACAACTGCCTCCTGGGAAATGATAAGCCTCTTCTAAATGATGTTGAAGAATTAATAACATCCTGAATTTTGCTTTGTTTTTCTTAATATGCAAAAAAGAATTTTTTATCGGCGTTTTCAGCAGGTGTGCCAGATGAGTAACTGACTCTATAGTTATCATACTGGAAGTTTGATATTAAAACTGAAATCAATTAATCAGCCTAAGATTTTCAACAAAATAGCACTTGACGATACAACAGCTGAGAGATCTTTTTCATAGTGCCGGTCAAAAGTACCATGTACATTATACATACATCTCAAAGTTGCTTTTTTGAGATTGTCTTTTAAAGGAGCTAAACAAACTGAGGGGGCAGATGTCCTAAGGGGGCAGATGTCCTAAGGGGGCAGATGTCGGGGGGGCATGTCCTGGGGGGCACATGTCCTAATGGGGCAGATGTCCTAGGTTGGCAGATGTCCGGGGGGGGGGGGGGGGGGGGGGGGGGGGAGGGGAGGGGAGGGGGCAAATGTCCTAGACCCAGTGCAAATTGTCATGGTTTTACATTTTATAGAGCTGTGTCATGGAAAATTGGGGCTTCATGATATATTTCATTCCAATTCTTGCAAATGCAACTCCTCCCATATAGGTTAAAATTTTTGCAGAATGTTTCTCATCATGTGACCTAGGGCATATTGTCAAGGTTTTGCGATTCATAGCTGCATCATGGACAAAGGGGCTTCATGATATACTTCATTTTTCTCCAATATATCTTTCATTTCTGGACAGATCTTAATGGATTTGGATGAAATTTCCACAGATCATGTGACCTAGCACATATTGTCAGAGTTTAAGACTTTATTATTATGTCTTGGCAAAATAAGGCTTCATGTCAGATTTAATATTTCAAGGTTTTAGCTTCACTGGATGAAGTCTAATGGGATTTTTCATTGGCCCACACTTTCGGCGCGAGTACTGGTGTAGTTCCCAGGAAGCAGAATCGAGAGAGATTAGTATAAGTTGTAAGAACTTGTTTCTCAATCGATGTAAAATAAATATGTTTAAAACTTAAAAAAGTCTAATGGGGCTTATGTCATGGCCTGTCGTCCATCTTGTGTCCGTTTGTCCACCATCAGTCGTAAGTCTTTTAGATCACAAATAACACAATATATCCATGGAGCTACTCTGGTAAGCGCTAGAGATTCCAACACTTTAGTCGCTAACTAGCTGATTGAAATAGCAGCCATGTGGCAGTGTATATTGTGATGATGGCACTCTTGTTCCCAAAATATTTTCAAAGGGTTCTTAAAACAGAGTTACTAATATAGGAGATAACTTGGTGGGTTAACTGTCAAGACCCAAGATGTGGGTAGCTGAGTTTGTTGTTTTGCATGAATTAAGTCTATCCATCTTTCTGTCTACCCCATTGGTACATGCCTATGTAAGGTTGCTCTCTAAAACCCTTGATGCCAAGCAAATAACCTGAGAGACTTGGTTGAATTGTGTCCCTGGGCTCAAAATTTGCATATGTTAGCCAGACTGGCTTCAAAATTTTCTGCTGTTTTTTTTTGTTTCTTTCTGTGTGTATCAAAGAGCATCAAAATAAACTCACTCATGTTTGACAGTGGGCCACATCTCTTGCTGAAGACTGTAAAAGCTTACAGACAGAAGAAGTGCAGAGAAGAGAGGCATTTATATTGGATATTGGTCATCATTTCCTCCAGTCGTTGTTCCAAGGTCTTGAAGATTATCCAACACCTTTTGCTGTAAGTACAACAAACCCATTGAGATAAAGATGCATATACTGTGTGATATGATTATCATCATTGAACTATATTGAAAACATTTTTTTTTTTAGCCAATTTCTGTGAAAGGGCTTTAACTCTTTACCATACAGTCCCAACTTTTAACAACCCTGAAAGAAAAGCCCTTTGAAAACATTGAGGGAAAAGGAGAAAATGCTGGTAACTAGCATTTTCTCCTTTTCCCACAATGTTTTCTACCCAGCTGGAAACAGATTTCAATTTTTTAGTTACCTTTATTCTGTTGTCTGTAAGTGCTTTCCGTTTGGACCAGTTTAAAATTTTGTCGTTTGTTGACCCTTTACCCCATAGTTACTCATTTCTACGCATTGCTTGTAGGAGCATTAGGGAAACCTTATGGCAAAAGGTGAAATTACTTTTGACGAGCAATTTCACCTTTTGTCACAATGTTTTCTATGCTATCAAAAGGTGTCATATGTACATAAGAAATGACTTCATCCTTGCTGTTATTTAGGGTCATTTAGAGATACCATAGAAATGCTTTATGGAATAAAGGGTTAAAGAGTCAATGCATTGAAAAAAAGTTAGCCTTTACAGTCCAGGCAGGCTGACCAGGTCAAGGCTTTTTGCTTTTGCTGAATTTCCTGAATCTCATAGGACCAGTCTACATTGATTCAGTGGGTTGTTGCCAAAAATAGGTTTTACGGATCCACAAGTATGGGATGACTAACTTGATACGATGCATCATGGAGATTGAACTCTTTTATATTAACCCTTTTCCAAACAACAAAATTTTAGACTGGGCCAAATTGAAAGCATTTGCAGAAGACAATATAAAAGCGACTGAAAATTTGAAATCTGTTTTGTGAACGGAAGAAAACCTTGTGGGAAAAGGAGAAAATGCTGGTTACCATCATTTTCTCCTTTTCCCACAATGTTTTCCAAAGGTTTCTTTCTCAGGGGCGTCAAAAGTAGGGATTGTGTGGTAATGGGTTATGGCCATGGTCATCCATCTGTCTATTTGTCTATCCATCGGTCCAATTAGCAGTTTCTTGTGTGTCCAACTGCTCTTACAGTTTTCATCGAAATAATTCTCTTTTTTTTTCAACAGAATGAAGCACCAAATGTGTTTGACTCCAATCTGCCAGAGATATCTGTTGATGATATCCACCAATTGAAGGAAGAAGTTCCTGAACTCTGTGGAATTTTGAGGTTATTTTTTTTTCTAGTACAGGCAAACCTATTGTCATATTGGCTAGTCTTAGAAAGTAACTTTGATTGGAACATCTGAATCAGAGGAGAAAAGAAATGAAAAAGAGAGTAACCTTTTTTCCTTCTAGTTGAAAATGGTACTGTATCAGTTACAAATTACAATGAAAAAGCAAATTGGAAAAAAAAACCCTCTAAATTCATTGCATTTTTAAGCTTTCAAAAAAGGGTTTCCGTTGAGCTCATAGGAGCTGGGTTGTCTTTCCCTGTGTGTGTCCTTGTGTACATGCATTGGTTCATTTACAATTTTGTCTTCAAAAAGCTTATGGTTTGTGATATGTTTTTGATAACCCTTTTTCCAGACAATCACGCCGGCCTGGGTGGCTCAGTGGTGAGCGTGTCGGACTCATGACCTGGTGGTTGTGAGTTCGATACCTGGTTGAGGCGAACTTTCTTTCTGGCGTATTTTCGCCTTTCACCTCTGCTGAAGCACGTGAGAAAAGTAATCGGTGGCTTTGGAAAGAAAGTTGTGTTAGTACCGGTGTGAGAAAGCCAGGAAACAAATGTGCGTCACTGACCGCCATGATATGACCTTAGCTGTTAAAGTGGCGTTAAACCCCAATACAACCAACCAACCAATCCAGACAATCACATTGTTTCATTTCCATGAGGTAGAAGGCTTCTGACAAGATTTTCAAAAAGGAGAAAACCATTTTCTTTTATTTCCATAACTTTTCTTCCCATTGAAAGACATCATCATAGTATTGGGTAGATCTGGCAGACATTGAATGCGAGTTATTGGTTCTTTCAGTGTCCCAGCAGATGAAGAGCTATTTGAAGGTAAATATATAGGCAAAGACCCTCAGCAATCCAGTGCCATTGAACGTCTCTCCATCCCTCATACTTTGTCAGGAAATGGATCTGACATGGATATCCATCAAAATGATAGAAAACAACCTTACTCAATAGAGGGAGGTAGTGTATCACTAGGAGATCAGTTTACAGAATGTGAGGGAGATGAAGAAATCATTCCTAAATCAGGATTTGATTCCCTAAGTCCCCCAGATAAGGAATTTTTGTTGGCCAAAAGCTTGTCTGATGAACTGACACAAGAAATGAAAGCTGGAAAAGACAGTCCGAAAGGTAAATCAGGTAAAAACTAAATTTCTCTCATTTTAGCTTAATAGTGAGTATGTTCGCTCAAAGTGACCTTTGACTCCTTACTATCCTACCAGCATCTATCTGTTAACAGCTTGTCTTTTAACAAAGATCTTCTGCCATGAAATTTTGTCAGTCATACACTTTTTACATGAGAGCTGCCTAGGTTTGTGGAAATGCCAATGTTAGCTTCAAGTTCCAAAATAGTGCAAGCCAATGTGATGGCCTGTTGTCTGCTATGTGTGCATCCATTTTCTTTGAAACTGCTTTACTTACTTGACAAATCTTCATTCTTTTTCTTTATTAGTGAGTGTTGTAACTCAGTTAGTAATTTATGGGGTTTGAAATCTAGGGGTCTCATGCTTGATCACAGCTCAGCCATATTTTTTACAAGGATTGTTGAAAGTGTGACAGGATTAAGTCTTCTGCTCTCACTGAATATCATTTCAGTGATGAATATGTTGAAAAGCAGCCATCAGCTGTCATCATCAGCTGTCCGTGTGTCCATGTGTCTGTCTATGTACATAGTACATACACTAGCGATTGCCTGTTTCTGTCAAAGCACTGGCGGGGTTATTAAGTCACGCTCATTGACAGCTCTAGTTTCTCCTTTTCCAACAGTGACTTCAAAAACTTATAACTGCATCTGTGACAACAACAAGTATCAGCTTATTGTAAAACATAATTTTAACTAGTAACAGGCTGACAATGAAATTTAACCCGTCACCACACAATCCCGACTTTAACCACTCTGAGAAAGAGAAAATTCTGGTAGTTTGTGAATCCTGAAATTTTGTTCACAAGAGGTGCGGAAACCTCCTACAGGAAAAAGTACAGTAAACTCTGCTTTTTTGATGTTCACTAAACCTTGATGTTAGTAATTATCATACAGGTTTAACTATTACCAAATGACAATATTTCAGGATTGTCTAAATGGAAAGCATTTGCAGACAACAAAATAAAAGTGACTGAAAATGTGAAATGTTTTGTGAAATGTAGAAAACATTGTGGGAAAAGGAGAAAACGCTGGTTACGTCTAAAGTAGGGATTGTGTGGTAATGTGTTAAGGATTCTAATGTCTTCTCTTACATGGACCTTTGAAATAACTATCATGTTTATATTTCATTGCAGGTGATAAGACCAAGGAAATTAGTTCACACTCTGTAATTATACAGCCTAAGGAAGCAGTGAATAAAATCAGAAAACCATCAATAAAATCTGCAACAGACATGTCGCCTGATATGGAAACTTCCCAGGAATTTTCCACAGCAGACTTTTATATAGATGAATCAATGCCTTCTTCAATAGAATCCCCTCCAAAAACTACCACTTCAAATGATAGTAAAACAAACCTAGAGCAATTGCTAAATGAAGAAAAACGATCCAATGATAAACTTCAAACTGATTTGAAGGATTGTTATCTAAAACTGTCTATGTATGAAAGTGATTTTAGGACTTTGAGAGAGGTTGTTGAAGACAAACTCCCCAAAGTGAAAGAACTGGTGAAAAATTTTAAAGCTACACATGTAGATGATGTGGAGAAGTTTCAGAAAGAGCTTGAGGCAATGAAAGAAAATTTAACTGATGTGATCAAACAGTTTGAAACCAGATTGATCAGCAATAATAAAGACATGATTGATAAACTAAATGAGGAAAATTTACTAAGTTTAAAAGCTCTAAATGAAAAACTAGAAGAGTCAGAGAAAAGATGTGCCGAGTTGATGGAAAAAAATAAAGCTCTTCATTTTAGTATAGAAAAAATAAATACAAAGCAAAAAGAAGAATTAGAGCAACTTCAGAAGGAGAAATTAGAATCAAATGCTAAATTATCATCTGAAATACAAGATTTAAATCTGAGACATGAGCTAGAACTGGAAGTTGAAACTGACAAAGTGAAATCAGAATTGAATGTGAAAATAGAAGAATTAGAGAAACAGTTAGACAAATGTGAAAGTATCATTCAAGAAAGGGATGAAGTGATAAAACATTTAAATTGTGATAGAGTAAATCAAGAAGAGAAATTAACAGAAATGTTTCAAAGAGAAAAAGATGAAATCTGTGATATACTTGGAAAGGAATATGATGAAAAACTTTTAAGTGCAATAAAAGAAGAACATATTAAGCATGAGGAGCTGAGGGAAATGGTAAAAGCAGAGATGAAGGAATTACATGAGAAAGAGATAGAAAGGAAGCTGGAAGAGCTGAAGCAGAGTATGTTGACTGAAAGAGAGCAGGCCATAGAGATGACCCAGAGTACTGTGACCCTTGAGCTTAATAAGGTTACGGATGAAGTGAAGCAACAATTGATTATTGAGAAAGATGCTGAACTTAAGATGCTGAGAGAACAGTTAGAAACCAAATTTCAAGAAGATGTTGCTAAATTAAGTTCTGAGTTTAACAGAGAGAAAGAGAGTTTAATTGAGTTAGTGAATAAGTCTGCAAATAAAGATATGTGTGATACGGAAAGTCAGACTGCTATTTCTGTGTTCCAAATAGTTCACTGTGATACTCAGACTGACAGAGACCCGGTGAAAATTGAGACTCAGGTACAGACTGACATTCTTTTGCAAACCAGCTCATCAATGCAGACAGAGCTTTGTGAACAGACCCAGTTTGCTACACAGACTGATAAAGTGAACAGTATATCTGTATCTGCACAAACTGAGACTATTTTTCTGACTGAAATAGCAATCCAAACAGATAGCATGCAAAGTTACGAACAGTCTGTACAAACAGAAGTAAGGGAAGAAGCAGAACAACAAAGTGCTCAAAGTTTGGAAATGACAGATTTTAGTGTTCAGACAGACAGTAAGTCACATGACCAAATGAGCACACAGACTGAGACCGTGTCTTTCCAACAACTGTCTACACAGACTGATAAACTTGAACAGAACCAGACTATGGTGCAAACTGAGACTATATCCTTTCAACAGCTCTCTACCCAAACAGACAGACAAGAGCAAAACCAGTCTAGCACACAAACTGATGTTGATCCAGTAGAGAAAACTCCAGTAACTGATGAGAGCTCTGAACCAAGTGAACCAGCAGAAACTACTGATAGTTTACAAAAGAAGCTTCAACTTGAGTATGAGGAGGTTTGTATATTTCAATTTCTTGGCTCTAATTAATAGGTTCACTTGCTGAAGTCCAAAGGGCATATGTCATAGCCTGGTATCCATTGCCTGTCAATCTGTCTGTCTGTGCATTCGTTAACTTTTAAACATCTACTTTTCTGAAACTACTCATCCAAATTTGATGAAACTTCACAGAAATGATCCTTTCAATGTCCTCTTCAGAATTGTTTTTTGGATGAATTTGATTCCTTTAAAATCTTGGTTGCCATGGCAACAAAACTGAAAAATATTGAAAATCTTTGGAAATCTTCTTGTCTGAAACTATAAGGACTACCAAATTTGGTACCAAATTTTGGCTTTATCAAATGGACCTCTAGTAAGTTCCTTCATATTATAGCCCAGGGGTCAAAATTGGCTCCATCCCGGGGATCAGAAGTTTAACATGGGCTTATGAGGTGATTTCAATTTAATGGAATAACTTCTGGTTTAAGATAATATTGTTACTATTTACTTCCCTTGATTATCAAATTGCAGTTATGCATGTGTGGAGTAAGGTATTCAAGTTTTTTTGAAAGAAAGTGTTCTGTTTTCATGGAGAATTATTTATTTTGATGCTAATAATTATGCTCCTATGAGTGGAATATTTACTTCAAAATAAGGTCTTCCTTTTAATTTTTAATCCAGAAGTGTACCTTTCATGTCAATGAATAAAACTGCTTTATTCTATCACATTATCTTTGCACTCTAAAACAATACAACTTTTTTTGTTGGGCAAGGGCGAGGTTAAGTTTTCCAAGTAAGTTTATTACCATACAGATTTTTCAAACTGTATTTCTTTGTACATGCCAATTAAGTGCATGATACATAAATTTTACTCTTTAGGAAATGACAAGTTTTTTTTTTTTTTATACTGGACCAAGTTAAAAGCCAATGTAAAAGAAAATTTGAATGTAGTTTAACCCATTACCACACAATCCCTACTTTGGATGACCCCAAGAAAGAAGCCTTTAGAAAACATTGTGGGAAAAGGAGAAAATGCTGGATACCAGCATTTTTCCCTTTTTCCACAATGTTTTCTACCCTTTAATTCTTTACCAAATGACAAAATTTTGGACTAGTCCAAATTGAAAGCATTTGCAGATGACAAAATAGATGTGACTCAAAAATTGAAATTTGATTTTGGAAAGGTAGAAAACATTATAGGAAAAGGAGAAAATGCTGGTTACCAGCATTTTCTCCTTTCCTAGAATGTTTTCAAAAGCCTTCTTTCTCAAGGTCGTTAAAAGTTGGGATTATGTGGGAAAGGGTTAAAAAACAAATTTCTAATTTCAGTCACTTTTATTTTGTCATCTGCAAATGCTTTTGATTTGGACAAACCTAAAATTTTGTTGTGTGGTAATGAGTTAAATGATTATTGATTTATATCTGTCTTTGATAGGGTAGGAAGCATTTTGGGAAAAGGAGAAAATACATGTTCTGGCTGACAACATGTCCTTTTCTAAAATGTTTTTGTTAAAATTCTTCTCTTTCAGGGTCATTAAATTTGTGTGTAAAGGGTTGAGAAGCTAGTGGAGCTATACAGGGCTCTCTTGTTCTTAATATGCTCTGTTGACATGTTGTGTATTACTGCTCATTCAAAGATTTCTGAAGTAAGACTTGGATAAAGAGACTATAGAAAATAGTTTGTAGAATTTAATTTTATTTTGAATAATTACTTTATCAATTTTCCCTGACTTTTGACCAAAACATCCTTAGTATTAATGACTCTCAAAAATAAAGCTTTTCAAAACATTGAGGGACAAGGACAAAACTGCTGCTAAACCAGCATATTGTCCTTTTCCCTCAGTTTTCTGCTCTACCAACAAGAAATTCTGTCCTTTATGAGTCACACTTTAAATCTTGTCTGCAATTGCATTTGTTTTTTCATTCTCGGAAACATGCTTAAATGTCTGATGACTCTGACACACTGTAGATTTATTTTGTCTTTAAATATTTCTTTACCATTGTTTATATATTGCCAGAAACTTGCTCAAATTGAAGAGAAATATAGCAAAAACATGGAGAAGTTGATTGCAGATCTAGAACGTGAAAAAGAAGATGCTCAGCAGTTAAAATCAAGTCTAACAAGCCTGGCTGGGGAAAAACAGGTAAATCGGCCACATTGTTGATTATCCCAGCTGAAAAATTACCGTTAGTAGATATGTTATTAATAGGATTTTGTAGTACACTATTTGTATTTTTTACCTAGTTTATCACCATTCCAGTTTGTCCATGGTGTTGATGATAGTGGCTGCAAAACTCATCGATTATTAGACATTGACATTCCAGATTGTGCCAAATTCAAAGCTGTTGCAGACTTCAAATAAATTTGACTCAATTAACTCTTTACCAAATGACAAAATTTGAACTTGTTCAAATTGAAAGCGTTTGCAGAGGAAATTGAAGATTGATTTGGAAAGGGTAGAAAACATTGTGGGAAAAGGAGAAAATGCTGGTTACCAGCATATTTTCCTTTTTCCCACAATATTTTCAAAAGGTTTCTATCTCAGAGATGTAAAAATCAGGATTGCTTGGTAAAGGGTCTATGGGTTTTGTCTTTAAAAGGGATTGTTTTTGTCTGAAACACCAACAGTTCGAGTTATATTTGTATGTAGCATGTTCCAATTATCCTTGAACATATTTACATGTAAATCTAGCGCTGATGATGGCTTTGAAAGGGTTGAAAACATTGCAGGAAAGGGAGAGAAGTGCTGGTCACCAGCTTATCTCCTTTTCTTCCAATGTTGTCTGATATCTATTCAGAAGGGTTATCATTAGAATACAGGATTGTGTGGTTCATATTAATACATATACTAGTATTCCAGTTAGTGACAACCTTAAATGCAAACTTGCCTGTTTGAATTAACACTTTATTATACAATCCCGTCTTTTAACGTCTGAAGAAAAAGCCTTTTAAAACACTGCGGGAAAAGGAGAAAATGCTGGTAATCTGTATTTTCTCCTTTTCCCAGAATGTTTTCTACCCTCCCCAATCAAATTTCATTTTCTCCTGGCACATTTAATTTGTTATTATACCCCCACAAGTTGTGCATGTGCAATTTTCATGACCCAGTTGCAATTTGTTATGGAATTATCTCCCCTTGAACTTTTTTCAACTCTTACTAATTTACTAAACCATACTGTATTGTGTGGCAAAGACCTGTTTTTATGACAAGGAGCTGTTGGGAGGTATAATCATGTTTAGTGATAGCTCTAGTCTAAAAATGCTTTCAGTTTGAGTTTGAAGGCAATTTCACTTTACCTTTTCTTTTAGGTGAAATTCAATGAAGCTGTGAACAAAGTATCACAGGACAAAGATAGGGTCATTGAGGAGTTAAGACAGAAAGAGAGGGAACTGAAGGAGGAGATTGAAAAAGGGAGAGGTATCAGTTTGACCCTATTAATCAGTGAAACTTTGAATTGAAATTAAAACATTTGCAGATTACAGATTAAATGTTGTTGAAATGATTTTTTGCCTATCGTTGATATGGTAGGTTAACAGTTTTTTCTTCTTTTTCAATTTATTTTTCAGTTACCAATTGATCATAAAAAATTTGGACTTTGGTTTCACTCATATTATTATCATGAAATACTATAAACCAAAGTGAAATCAGATCTTTTCATAGTTAACAGTATTAATTTGGCAAGACAAAACTTACGCCTTAGGCACATAAACCTGACTTTTCACGACCATGGAAGACTCTTGAAAACATCATGGGAAAAGGAGAAAATTTGGGAACAAGCATTTTCTCCTTTTCACACAATGTTTTGTGCCCTTTTATAACAAATCCCAAACTTTGAACCATTATCCATAGTCATCAGTGTAAAAGTGTCATCAGCCAAAGGTTGGGAGTTTGACGACCCTAAAACGTTACTACCTAGTGAATTTTTGTGACAGGTTTTAGTGTGTTTTTAACTGCAGCTCTGATGGTTCAATTGAAAGAAGAAAAATCAAAATCTGATGACATAAAGGATCGAGCTATGCTACTGCTGCAAGATAAGGAATTAGAATATGGGAACAATCAAAGAATGTTGGAAAGTGAGCTAGGGCTTGCGAGGCAGCAGGTTGTCCAGTATCAGGAACAGCTACAGGCCCTGAACCCAGAAGTCACAAGCGCAAGTTCTCCATCTGTCATCAACATAAGGTAAACCATGAGTATATGTTTACACACAGTTAGACCAAAGTGATTGATGGGTTTATGGATATGACAATGCCAGCATTGTTACATCTTTGGAGAAACCAGGGCCCATATTCACCAACCATTTTTAAGAACATTTTTTGTCTTATTCTGCAGAATTTTCTACATTTGTTAGTAACACAACTTCTGATTGGCTAAACCAAATGGTTTAACCCTTTCCCAAATGAAAAAAATTTTAGACTGGTCCAAATTCAAAGGACTTGCAAACGACAAAATAAACATTACTCAAACATTTCAATTTGTTTCCAGCCGGGTAGAAAACATTGTGG
This sequence comes from Tridacna crocea, assembly GCA_943736015.1. Classification (NCBI taxonomy): domain Eukaryota; kingdom Metazoa; phylum Mollusca; class Bivalvia; order Cardiida; family Cardiidae; genus Tridacna; species Tridacna crocea. Next base: position 51,944,891 of record OX031059.1, read on the forward strand.
GAAAAGGAAAAAATGCTGGTTACCAGCATTTTCCCCTTTTCCCACAGTGTTTTCGAAAGCCTTCTATCCAGGGATCGAAAAAAATAAAGGATAGTTTGGTAAAGGGTTAACCAATCAGAAGTTGTGTTACTTACAAATGTAGAAAAGCTTGGAGAATAAGACTAAGAATATTCTCCAGAATGGTTGGTGAATACGGGCCCTGGATACTTTCACATAACTGCATATATTTACAGCCAAAAAATTCCTTGTGTTTTTCTTACTTACATGTTGTTTCCATTCTTTTTATGCAGAGTATGTACTTCTGTCTATCCTTTATCTCTTTACTAAACAACAAATTTCTAGATTTGGTCAAATTGAAAGTCTGTGCAGATAGCAATACAAATATGCAACAAAATTCTAGATTTGTCCATAATGAAAGCTTGTGCAGACAGCAATTCAAATTTGACTCAAATGTTGAAGTTTGCCCTTGATATGTGAAAATCAGTATCTTGAAAGAACAAAATGTTTTCAAAAGGCCCCCACTTCAGGAGGCCTCTACGTAAACTGTGGATGGTGTGGTGAGGATTCAATCTAATTTAAAACTTATTCATTTGTTTGAGGTAACTTTTTATAAACAAGAAAATTGTACATATTTTAAATCAGGAAACATTAAATTTTGTGATATACAACTAAGATTTTATTTTGAAGTATAGAAAGCATTCCTAGAAAAGGAGAAAGTTATGGTTATCAGCATTTTGGTTTTTTCCGCTGTGTTTCTAGAAGTCATCATCCTTAGCGTTATTAAAGCACCAGATAGTTTGGCGAAGGGCTTGGAATGAATTTGATAGTTTAACCTTGTACTGGACTGACTAACTTTAGGTTAGCCAAAATAGGGACACATGGGTGTGAAAGGAAAAAAGAAATTATCATAGATTATTCTAGAAACATTGTTAGAAAAGGCTTAACTTTATGTAACAAGCAATTAGTCCTTTTCCACACACCTACTATCTTCAAAAGCTCTCTCAGGCGGAGATTTAACTCTTTACCACACAATCCAGTCTTTTAATGACCTTTGGAGAGAAGCTGTTTGAAAGCATTGTGGGGAAAAAGAGAAAAAAGTGTTTTCTACCCTATTAAAGACAAAATTATCATTATACCCACCACATCGAAGTGGAGGGGGGGGTATACTGGAATCGCCATGACTGGCTGTCCGTCCATTGACACAAATATGTCAGGAGCAAAACTCCAGCATTTTTTTTTCAGTTTTCAAGTACTGAACTAAGTTGTACAGACAGTGTTCCTTTATATATGAATTTGTGCATGTGCAGTTTTCATGACCCTGCTGCGATTTGTTATGGAATTATCTCCCCTTAAACTTTTTTCAACTCTTACCATTGTACTAAACCATTCTGCATTCTGTGACAAAGACCTTTTTTTTTTTAAACAAGGAGCTGGTGGGGGGTTGAATTACGTTTAGTGATAGCTCTAGTTTTAGCTACGGTTATTTTGTTCTCTGCAAATGCTTTCTGTTTGGATCGGTCTAAAATTATCTTGTGTGGTTAAAACATGTTACTGTTTTGGTCATGATGCGAGAGTAATCTGTATATTTCTTTTTTACAGCAGTGACTCTGATGAGCCTGATTTACAACAGAAGATTAAAGATTTAGAGGGTGTAAGTATATGTTCGTCAATCTGCCCTAAACACAAGGAAATATTTTGAAAGTGATGTATGCAAAGGTATATGTTACAAATGTTCCTGGAAGTGTTCAGTCTGATCATAGATCAGTGTAAAACTAATTCAAGATATTTTAGTGATAACAGCTTTGAAACTGTTACAGTCAATTTTTTTTCAACTGACTGACAATAAACGTTTACACTCTTTGTAAAATCGTTTTGAGAAAACATAGCAGGAATAGGAAAAATGCTGGTTACAGGTATTTTCTACTTTGGCTACAACCATCTTTCTCTCTTTTTCCATGTTTTCGTAAGTAGTCTATCTCAGGGACAACAAAATGTGGTTTTGTTTAATGCAGCATTTAATGTTGAACTTCAGCAAGACAGACTTATGAAATTAATGTCATAGTCTGAATTTAAACATACTTTTGCTAATCTTTTGAACAGTTTTCACAAGGAGCAATATTTGATAACTACTCAAAAGTGCAGTACAGATCTGCAGATCTGTAGTTATTAATGCAGTCTTTGTAGATCTAGATCTAGATCAGACTGCAAATATGTGCAGTCTGATCACAGATCTACACTATCTGCTCTGACATTTGGCCAAAGCAACCAGGAAAGAGCACTTGAGTATTTTTCTTTGCTGATTGGAAATTTGAAGATTGTTTATTTGGTTCTTCAAGGGTTAACCCATTACCAAATGACAATATTTTAGACTGGTCCAAATTTTGCAGATGACAAAATAAAAGTGACTGAAAATTTGAAATTTGTTTTGTGAAGGGTAGAAAACATTGTGGAAAAAGGAGAAGATGCTGGTTGTAACTAGCATTTTCTCCTTTACCCACAATGTTTTCTAAAGGCTACTTTCTCAGGGTCGTCAAAAGTAGGGATTGTGTGGTAATAAAATGATTTTTTGGACTTTTGTTGGGAATATGAATGATAATAACCAATTGTTCCCTCGATTATCATCATTTTAAGTAATTAATAATTTAGGAGTATTTATTTATAATGAAAAGAAGTGTGAAAAAAGCTTATTATACAAAATTGATTTTTGATATTGTATGTTGTAGGCTGTGAAACTGAAAGATGATGAGCTCAGTAAGATGAGACAGAAGGTGGTAAGTGTGTAGCATAAACAGGTTTCAGGCAACTTCATTTACCAAACAATCCTGAGTTTCAAGGACCCTGAGGAAGAAGGCTTTTGAAAACATTGTGGGAAAAAGAGAAAATGCTGGTAACCAGCATTTTCTCCTTTTCCCACAATGTTTTCTGTCCTTTAAGGCATATTTCATTATTATACCTCCCAAAACATATGTTCAAATCAAATTTGCTCTTCTTTACAGATGTAAAAGGTAAATTTACCATATTGTCATCCAAGCAGTAGGCATAACATGGTAGTTAAACTTGAAGTCAAACTTGTTGCTCCATTTCTTCATGAAATTTAAGCTCCATTTTGCACAATGAATTCTTTGATTAGTATCTATTCCATTTCACCTAAGTCTTTTATGAATTAGAAATAAATGGGTTGATAGTATTAAGTAAGACTACATGTACATATATGTATACCACATACTTGTATAGTTATGACCTTGATTTTTTAACTCTTTACCAAACAACACATTTATAGACTGGTATAACTTGAAAGCATTTGCAGGCACCAAAATAAATGTGACTGAAGAATCAAAATTTGATTTGGGAAGGGTAGAAAACATTGTGGGAAAAGGAGAAAATGCTGGTAACCAGCATTTTCTCCTTTTCCCGTAATATTTTCTAAAGGCTTTAATTATACCTCAGTGTTGTCAAAAGTTGTCATTGTGCGGAAAAGGGTTAAAAAGTAATTTTTTCTCTGTTGAAGTGATTGATGATCATGATTTAATCCTGTTTTGTTTTTAGCTGTTTTTTTTTTCGTAGATTTTATCCTAGCCTTGGTATGGTCCATGTTGTTATGCAAACATTTTGACATTTTATAATATCTTAGGCATTACAGAAGATATTTCCTTCAAATTTACTTCAAACTCTGATTAGTTGTTAAGTATCAAAAGAGGCACAAATACTACAGGCAGGAAAATATTTTGACACAGTTTTGTGACCTAGAATTTTTAAAATCTTCGAACTTTTTCATGTCTCTGTCATTACCAAGGATATGTACTCAAATCTTGACTGGTTATTTAAGAAATAATCTTCTTTCTATCGTGGTATATCGTTCAATAAACCACAGTTGTGAGTTATGAGGCACAATAAATAATCCACGAGGGCGATAGCCCGAGTGGGTCATTCATTGCGCCTCATAACTCACAACGTGGTTTATTGAACAATATACCATGATAGAAAGAAGATTATTTCGGTTCTAACATTGCCAATTCTCAGTGAAAGGGAAACAAGTTTAAATTTAGAGTAAAAACGTGGATGAAGATAATGTTCCACTGAATAACTCACTCATTGAATGACGTCACTCTACATGGATTGTCGCAGATTTTACCACGTTTTCCTTGCACTGTGTTTATAGAGCCACGGTCGCGTGTCATGTTGGAATAAGTATTAACTCGTTACCAAACGACAAAATTTTACGTTTGTCCAAATCGAAAGCATTGCAGACAACAAAAGTGACTGAAAATTTATAATTCGTTTTTTGAAGGGTAGAAAACATTGTGGGAAAAGGAGAAAATGCTGGTTACCAGCATTTTCTCCTTTTCCGACAATGTTTTCTAATTGCTTCATTGTTAGAGTTGTCAAAAGTAGGGATTGTGTGATAATGCGTTAACCCTTTACCACATAATGACAACTTTTTTTTCTCCTTTTCCCACAATGTTTCCAAATGACTTTTTTCAGAGTCGGGATAGTGTTGTAAAGAGTTAACCCATTACCAAACGACAATGTTTTAGACTGGTCCAAATTGAAAGCATTGGCAGACAACAAAATCAAAGTGACTGAAAATTTGAAATTTGTTTTGTGAAGGGTAGAAAACATTGTGGGAAAAGGAGAAAATGCTGGATTGTGGGAAAAGGAGAAAATGCTGGTTACCAGCATTTTCTCCTTTTCCCACAATGTTTTTTAAAGGCTTCTTTCTCAGGGGTGTCAAAAGTAGGGATTGTGTGGTAATGGGTTAAGTAAATTAACAAAAGTATGTTTACAATCATAGTATGATATTCATTTCATAAATCTGCCTTACCTGAGTCAGCCACAATGTTTTCTGTAGGCTTTTTTCTCAGGGTTGTCAAAAGTAGGGATTGTGTGGTAATGGGTTAAAAGGAGGAAACCACACAACAAGGGAAGGTAACTATCAAAATATTTTTGACATAGTTATGCCCCTTTTATTAACTTTCAGTTTTCACTGAAAGCAGCTGCAGCTGATTGTAGTACCCACATGTTGTGTTCTTGTTTTGTAGATGGAACTGTCAATGACTGCTAGCACAAGGTCTCTGGTGCAAGATAAAGTGTCTATAACCAGGTGAGGTTTTAGTAGGAGTAATATTTATAATGCAATATATATGGTAGGGAAGACTTGATACAGGTAAGGTTTATTAGTCTTGTTAGTTATGGAAGTCTATATTTATTGTTCCTGTGTAATTTTTTAGCAACTAGTACATTGTGGTCTTTAGGTTAACTGTAACAGTACCTTTATCCAATAACTAGTTACCAGCATTTTCTCCTCTTCCCATACTTTTTTTTTAAAACCATCTTCCAAAAGATCAAGAAATTTTGGAATTGTGGGGTAATAGGTGATGGAAATGGAAAAATCTACAGGGATTTACTTGTAAACAAACCATAGTTAAGTTTGCATACAATAATTAGGTAATGCTTGTTCTAATGGTGAAAATACATGATTTTGAAGACAATTGTATTCCAGCTGATTTCCAACAATGGCACGCCAAAAGTGGTGCAAAAAAATCGAGTCTTGCCCCAAAAATGGATTTTTGGGTTTATAAACGCGGCGTATATAAACATGCTAGAGTATGGACAACCATTGGACGAATCTAAAAGGTACAAAGCAAAGATGGACAAAAAATATATTTGTGACTGGTTTTACAAGAGTATTGAGAATTAAACTTTTTTGGCAGAAAATTTATCTCGCACATTGAACCAGTCTCTGTTTTTTGCGCATAGTTCCTGACATATCAGTATTTAGGATGGAAATGTAATATGGAGTCGGTAATTATACATACAAACATGTTGTTCATATGATTTTCTTCGCTAAAAATGAATTATGAGTATGAAAAGAATTACGGACTTCTTCCCTCACACAGAACAGGGCAAGGAGCTGCCCTTACACCCGCTAGTCTTGAACTGAACTGGAATTTACACACAGGGTTCCTATATATGTGACGTGTATGTGCAATTTTCATGACCCTGCTGCAATTTGTTACAGAATTATCTCCCCTTGAACTTTTTTTCAACTCTTACTTTTGTACTAAACCATTCTTCATTCTGTGACAAAGACCTGTTTTTGTGGCAAGGAGCTGGTGGGGGGTATAATCATGTTTAGTGATAGCTCTAGTATTAATTTCTCCATCTACCTATTGGCATTCAAATTTACTGGAGAAATTTTCATGTAATTCCTGTTTCAGTTGCCATGTGGGAGATCTGGTGTTGTTGTGTTTAGATGAGAGACTGGACCAGTATGTAGTATTTACAGTGGGAACAACTCTACATTTTTTACATACAGATTGCCTTAATTTACTTGGTCTGAAATCTGGTAAGTTAAAATTAACCTTTAGGCAGACAATATAGATTAAGATCAGACTGTACAAAACACGCAGTCTGATCTTTGGTCTACACTGTTCAATATGGAGGTAATTTCTCAAAAAAATAAAGTTGAGTTGGATTTTACTATCACCTTGGAAGCTATGTTTAAACCTTTACCAATTATAGCCTGGTGTAAATTGAAAGTATTTGCAGACGACACAGTGAAAGAGACTAAAAAATTGGAATTCCTTTTTGGAAGGGTAGAAAACATTGTGGAAAAAGGAGAAAATGCTGGTCACCAGCATTTTCTCCTTTTCTCTCAATGCTTTCAAAAGGCTTCTTCCTCAGGGTCATAAAATGTGGTTATGATGTGGTGAAGGGTTAATTTATTTTGCGAGATAAGGGTTAAGTTGGTATATGGTAAGTTGGTATCATGAAAAGTGTAATTAGTAAATGATATGAGACCTGCTCTGTGAAAAGGGAGGTTTCATGCATTGCCTAGAGTACCAGCTTGGCTGGGTAGCTGACTGGTTAGCTTAACTCACTTGCAACCTGGTGGTTGTAGGGTTTCATAGACAGTGATTTTTTTTGCCTCTCTTCTCTGATGCATATGATAAAAGTAGTCAGTGGGTTGGAAAAAAAAAATTTGCAGCAGTACTGGTAGGAAACATGCGTAGGTACGCTGACCTATGTGATATGACCTAAAACAGTATTTAAGTACTAACAAACTAGAGAGAATGGACCCTCATCTGCATATTTCACATGGGCTTCATGGGTTCAATCCTTTGTAGCTCACTGGAGTGTGATGTGCTCATGATGAGCTATTGTGATCATGCTGTTTCCGGCATGTGTCGTGCATCATCAACTTTTTACCGTGTGTATGCTCCTATTTTTAGTCTGATTCTCATGAAGCTTGGTCAGAATTCTTTGCCTTGATGGTATCTCGTATTAGTTTGAAAAAGGGTCATGTCAGATTAAAAACTAGGTCTCTAGGTCAAATCTCAGAAAAATCTTGTGTATGCTCCTGAGGCCACATTATCTGTCCAATACTTCTGAAAGTTGGTCAGAATGTTTGCCTTGATGATAGCTCAGACAAGTTTGAAAGTGGGTCATCGTCGGGTCAGAAAATATGTCACCAGGTCAAATCATAGAAAAAGTTCATGTATACTCAAGAGGCCACATTTTCAGTCCAGTACTTTTGAAAGTCAGAATGCTTGTCTTGAAGATATCTCAGACAAATTTGAAAATGGGTCATGTTGGATCAAAAACTAGGTCACCAGGTTCAATCTTGGAAAAACATTGTGTAAGTAAGAGGCCACAATATCTGTCCAATACCTTTGAAAATTGGCCATCTTTTGGGCCACATTTTTCACCTGCAAGTTCTTAGAACATGAACAAGTTAAGAAAAAGAGTTTATGATATTAAAGTGTCTTTGAAGGAAATGATGTTTTGCTAACAGCCATTATCTTTGTTGCCAATAATGTCTTGAATATATGCCTACTGCTGGAATATTGAAATATTGAAAAAAGTGCTAGAAGGAGCATTTTGACCTTTTCCCACAATGCTTACGGAAACCAGTTTTCTCAGGGTCAGTAACCCTTTACAAAATGATAAAACCTTGGACTTGTCAAGCTCTGGTTGCATGTGCAGATGGAATATCATATTTTGATCTAATCATGGGATCTGTCTTTTAAAGAGAGTAAAATATTATGGGAAAAGGAGAAAATATTACCAAGATTTTCTTCTTTTCCCATAATACTTTCAAAGGCTCCTGCCTCAGGGTCATTAAAACTTGGGATTGTGTGGTAGAATCAAGATTTTCGTTTATAGATGAAACCTAATGAAATGTGTATTATGACAGATACAGGAGAATCCAAGAAACAGTGGCTGATAGCTGAAGTTACAGACAAAGAGTATTGTCAGGCTAAGAAAGTAAGATATATTCTCACTATTCTTTTATTCAAGTTTTTCTAGCACTATGTAGACTATTGCTTTGAACAATGATTTCAAGAGCTTTTTAGGTTATGGAATTTGCTTGTAAATATGTCAGACATGTATGTGGATTATCACAGTCTTTGCTTAATTTTCTATGAGGATGTGGGTCTTAGATGTGGCTATGCTGTATAGATGCATCATCAGTTTTTAAAGCTGTTCCAATATTTTTCCTTCTTTCATGCTGAGCTGGGTAGCACAGTTAGTAGAAATAAGAACTGAAAACCAGAGAGTCACTGGTTAAACCCATTACCACACAATCCCTAGAAAATTCTGCTAACCAGCATTTACTCCTTTTCCCACAATGTTTTCTACTCTTCACAAAACAAATTTCAAATTTACAGCGACTTTTATTTTGTCATCTGCAAATGCTTTTGGACAAGCAAAAGAATTTGTTGTTTGGTAATGAATTAACCCTTTACAAAACAATCCTTGGTTTTTATGATCCTTAGATAGAAGCCTTTTGAAAACACTGTAGGAAAAGGAGAAAATACTGGTAACTATGTTTTCTACCTTGCTGGCAAAAAATAGCGGTTTTGAGTAACCTATATTTTGTCGTCTGCGAGTGCTTTCAATTTGTTGTATAGTAAAAGGTTAAATCCCCTGCATGATTAATTTCTTGCCAAGGACTGCTCATAGTCATTGCCACAGGATTCATTCCTCTCTCACTGCTAATGATGGATGGTTATATGGGAAAAAGCCAGTGGCTTCAGGAAAAATATTGCACAAAGTACTGGCAAAGGAAACATGGACAGCGGCATTATCTGCACAATGTTACTCACAGCTTAACCCTTTCCCAAACAATCCCTGGTTTTTATGGGTCAAGAATAGAAGCCTTTTGAAAAAATTGTGGAAAAAGGAGAAAATGCTGGTAACCAGCATTTTCTCCTTTTCCCACAATGTTTTCTACCCTATCATATAGAAAAATCATCTTTTTAGCAACTGTTTATTTGTCATCTGCAAAGTGCTATCAATTTGGTCTGGTCAAAAATTTGCCGTTTGGGAAAGGGTTTACTCGTTAACACACAACAAAATTTAAGCTTTGCCCAAACTGAAATGCATTTGCAGACGACAAGATAAATGTGACTCATAAATTGATACTTGACCATGGAAGACTGGAAAACATTTTGGAAAAAGGAAAAAATGCTTGTTACCAGCATTTTATCCTTTTCTCACATTGTTTCCAGAAGGCTCTGGGTCATAAAAACCAGGGATTGTATGGTAAAGGGTTAAACTCATCTTCAAAAAATATCAGGCTTTCATGAGTCTGAGAAAGAAACATTTTGAAAACAATATGGTAAAAAGGGCAAATGCTGGTTTCTCTTTTCCAGAACAAACTTCAGTTTCTGAATCCCATTAATTTTGTCGTCTGTCTGTAAATGCTTTGAATTCGGACCAGTTGAAAATTTTGTTGTTTGTAAAGAGTTAACAAGATACAAACAAACCCATCTTACACACTGTAACTGGTTACATTTTCCCAGAGAATCCTTGGTTTTCACGACCCTGAGAAAGAAGCTATCTGAAACATTGTGGGAAAAGGGGAAAATACTGGTAACCAACATTTTATCCTTTTCCCACAATGTTTTCTTTCATTCCCAAAACAAATTTCAATTTTTGAGCCACATTTTGTTGTCTGCAAATTCTTCCAATTTGGGCTAGTCTAAAATTATGTCATTTGGTACAGAGTTCACCACTTTTGTTGTTCATTTCCAGCCAAACAACAGGTTCAAAGTTCCAGTGGGTACTAAATTTTATCGAGTGAAGGCTAAACCATGGATCAGAGAGGGAGCCTCATCAGATTCGGCAAGTGCTTCTGCCCAGTCTAGCTGATATCAACATTACTTTGTACAGCTGGGCCTGATTTTCTTTCCATGTTTCTTTAAAATGTAAAATCGTTTTTGGCTGATTATGTACATCATCTTTTTCTTTGTTTCACATATAAATGTGCTAAAAAGACAGATAATTATTCTACATGTCAATGACAAATTAAGATGTGGAAAGTCTCCCAGTACTTTCATAATACTTCATGGAGTTTGAAAATAGTCACATTAATTGCCATCTCATCCCTTTTCCAAATGACATGAATTTAGACTAGTCCAAATTGGAAGCATATGCAGAGGACAAAATTAAAGTGACTCAAAATTGAAATTTGTTTTGGGAAGGGAAGAAAACATTGTGGGAAAAGGAGAAAATGCTGGTTACAAGCATTTTATCCTTTCCCCATAGTGTTTTAAGAAGGATTCTTTCTCAGGGTCGTGAAAACCAGGGATGGTTTGGGAAAGGTTAAAAAGTACTATGTAAGTGGAAATTTTTGCAACATATAAAATTTTTGTGATTTTGCGAATTTTTCTGTTTGCATATTTTACCACATAAATACCAGCCAATAATAATTGTCTTAATTCGTAAACATTTCCAGATGCAAAATGCCCTTAATCACAAATTTTTCAACACATGTATATATCCAAGTATATAGTACTCATGTCTGTCAAACAATTCCAAGCTGTAAAAGCAAGAAAGAGGAAGACTTTTGAAAACATTATAGGAAAAGGAGAAATGGCTGGTAACTAGCATTTCTCATTTTCCTGCCATGTTTTCTTTCCTAACAAGATTAGAAGTCATACTTTGAGCTAATTTAATTTGTCACCAGCAGCAGTTTTCAATTAAGTCAAGCGATTTAGTTATGTGGTAAAGATTTGAATTTCTACCAAACATTAAGATATAAGACTTGTCAATATTGATTTGTTCGTAAATGTGTAGAAAATGGTGTGGGAAAAGGAGAAAAATGCTGGTGGCCAGCATTTTCTCATTTTCCCTCAATGTTTTCAAAGACCTATCAGGGTCATCAAAACTTGTGATTGCCATAAAATCCACTTTACCTGACAGCTGACTGAATCTTGAGGCAAAAAATTTACAAATAGCAGGTTTTGGTCCATATCAGCCTCCTCAGACTGTGAAGGTTGATGTGGGTTGATACTGTTTGCAGATGCACTAACTCATTACCAAACGACAGAATTTTAGGTTGGTCCAAATCGAAAGCATTTGCAGACAACAAAATATAAGTGAAATTTGAAATGTGAAATTTGTTTTTTGACGGGTAAAAAACATTATGGGAAAAGGAGAAAATGCTGGTTACCAGCATTTTCTCCTTTTCCCACAATGTTTTCTAAAGGCTTCTTTCTCAAGGTCGTTAACAGTAGGGATTGTGTGGTAATGGGTTAAAGCCTTTTTCCACTGATTATTATTCACCTATATTTTTATATCCCCAACAACAAAGTGGAGGGGATTATACTGCAGTAACCATAGCTGTACGTCCCTCTATCCATCCATCCGTCTATCTGTAGACACAAATTTGTCAGGCAAATTATTCCAACAGTTTTTCAGGTACTGAACTCAAATTTACACACAGTGTTCTGTATATATATGAAGTTGTGCATATGCAATTTTCATCACGCTGCTGTGATTTGTTGCCCAGTTATTCCCCTTTTAACTTTTTTCAACTCATACTTTTGTACTACTCTCTTACAAAGAGCTGTCTTGTGACAAAGAGCTGGTTGGGGGAGGGGAGGGGGGGAGGGGAGGGGAGGGAGGGGGGAGCTATGATCATGTTTAGTGAAAGCTCTAGTTACTCCCAATATAAAGGTTCTGTACCTAGATCAGGTACTTTGGCACTGTTTCATGGGTTTGCATACCACATTATATTATTTTGTTTTTTAGCTGATTTCTTCTGAAAACAATTTGACAAAAGGAACTTCATCATAATTAGCATTTTCTGAATTTACCTTGATATGTTCACAGATAATGGTGTAGGAATATATCAGTGTTTTAACAATCTTTAGGAAGACAACTTTAGAAAACATTGGAAAATTATAAAATGCTGTAAACCAGCAATTTCTCCTTTTCCCACAAAGAGTCCCTTTGAAAGTCACTTAACTCCTTATTGCACAATCCTGACTTTTAACGACCCTGAGAAAGAGGCCCTTTGAAAAAATTGTAGGAAAAGGAGAAAATGCTAGTAACCAGCATTTTATCCTTTTCCCACAATGTTTTCTACCTTTCCCAAGACAAATTTCAATTTTTAAGCCATATTTATAATGTTGTCTGCAAATGTATTCAGTTTGGACTGGTCTACAAATTTATCATTTGATAAAAGAGTTAAATACAGAACTATTCAGTAAAGAGGTTGACGACAAATCCATATTAACCACATTGATTGTGTTGTTTGTGAACACTCTCACTAAGAAAGAGTCTATTCTTACCAGCATTTTATCCTTGAGTACACAGGGGTCGTTAAAACTTTGGATTACATGGTAAAGGGTTAAACTCTGTGAGAACTGAATAGTGATAGTGATCATTTTATCTCTCAATCCAAATCTGTGTCCTGTAGAATTTATTGATCATTTCTGAACACATTACCAAACAACAGTATATTGGGTTTGTCCAAATCGAAAGCATTTGCAGATGACAAAAAAAAGTGACTGAAAATTTGAAATTTGTTTCGGGAATGGTAGAAAACATTGTGGGAAAAGGAGAAAATGCTGGTTACCAGCATTTTCTCCTTTTCCCACAATGCTTTCCAAAGGCTTCTTTCTCAGGGTCGTCAAAAGTAGGGATTGTGATGTAAGTATTCTTGAAGCTAAGGCTGAGTTGTATATTCACATATTTCAGGAGTTGTGTTTAATCAAAATTCATCTTTACGATTCTATACAATTTCTCTGCATCCATACAAAGTAATATTATTGTGTGTGTGTGTTTTCTTTTTGGCAATTTATTGAAAAATTGAGCAGTATGGCAGATGGGGAAATCAAATGCACTAAGAATATTTTCCATTTAACCCTTTACCCCATAAGGCATTTCTATGATATTTCTAATTGACCCTTAATGACAGGAAGGATGAAACCATTTCTTTATGTATATGACACCTTTTGATAGCTTAGAAAATATTGTGACAAAAGGTGAAATTGCTCATCACAAGCAATTTCAGCTTTTGCCACAATGTTTCCAAAGGCTCAATGCGTAGAAATGAATATCTATGGAGTAAAGGGTTAAGACGAGGTTTTCTCATTGATACCATTTACAATGTGTGCGTATGCATCTCCGTGGAAAGGATTACCGGTACTTATTAGTGTACATGTAAATGTAGTAATTGTACGTTAAGAGGGTTTTTGTCTTTATTCTCAAAGTTGTACTTTGTGGCTGATTTTGATTAATTTAATGAAATAAAATGTTAAGACTTTGTAGTCTTGAATGTTTTAATTTAGCTCCATTCCAGATGACAAAATTTCATCTTTCTCCATATTTGAAGCATTTGCACACCAAGTTAAATATGACTTAGATATTTGGAATGGTCTTAACCCTTTCCCAAACAAGCCCTGGTTTTTACGTGTCCATAGTAAAAGTCGTATGAAAACACTGTGGGAAAAGGAGAAATTGATCGTAACCAGCAATTTCTCCTTTTCCCACAATGTTTTGCACCCTTTTGAGAACTTTCTGCCATTTTCTCCAATTCAAAAAATTGTCATCTGCAAGCTCTTTCTGTTTGGGAGAGTCCAATATTTGTCGTTTGGGAAAGGGTAAACAGGTAGAAAAAACGAGGAAAAAGAGAAGAGGCTGGTCAATGCTGGTTACCAGATTTTTTTTTGGCCACAATGTCAAAAACGTTCTCTCTAAGTGTGTTTGAAACAGGATTGTTTTGTGAAGAATTAAGATTTAAATTTATCCAGGTACATGGTTTTGTCAGCTTTAACTTCGGTTTTGATGCTTTTTTAGTACTTAATCTTTCAATCAATCCAATCAGACGTTCTGTTACTTTCTTAAATCTAAAATTAGACTCTGAATGAAATTAAGAATGGCAGGTGAATACGGATGCTGTTAAGGCCTGAATGTGATCAAACAGTTGACCAATTACCTCCTTTATCAATGGAAGGCCATTCGTCTGTGTAAGAACTGTACATCAATGCCTGACAAGTTTAGGTTAGACAGAACTAGTCCTAGAAAGACCAGTCTGTGTTCTTTATGTTCGTGAAGCATGGAAGACACCAACGTTAGGTCAGACAGTATACCAGTATCAGTCCAGACACCTCTTCAGAAATTATGATTCATCATTTCTCACCAAGCATGAGACGTAACTTGAATAGACGAGTTCGTCACAAGTCGGATTTTTTTTTGTATTTGATAAGAACTTTTCGAAATTATGCACGTTGGTTTGTTCAAATAGACACCAGCAGGTTTTGGAACGCAAGTTGTCTGCTTTTAAACGTTCCTGGTGGCATAAATCTGTGAAATATCTAACGAAGCATAACCAAAAATAAAGGTCACATTGAAACCGTATTGGTCAATCTAGAAGCTTTGTGGGCTGCAGAACGATACCTTGAGATGCGCCATGATAGAGAACTGATCCGTGCGATACCCATACGTGATTTATCCATTTTTGTGTGTGTAATTCTAAGGATTTACTGTGCCTTTGTCCGAAACAAAGATAAAAAAATGATCATGCACACATGCTAAAATGTATATACGACCTCTGCATCATGCACGTGTGTGTGACATGATTTTAACCCTCTGTGTTATTTGATACAGTACTTTGTAGGTATTTTCTAATTTTACAAGGCCCGGCAGTGTATCTCGTAGGTTGGCGTATCTGATTCGCGACCTGGTGGTTGTGAGTTCGATATCCGGTTGAGGCAAACTGTCTTTCAGGTGATTTTTCGCCTCTCACTTCTGATACGTTTGAGGAAAGTAGTCAGGGACTTGAAAAGAAAGTTCTGTCTGAATGAATGTGAGAAAGACAGGAAACACATGTATGCGTAGATGCAGTGACCGCTGTGATATGACCTGAGCTGTTTAAACGGCGTCAGACCCTTATACAGTCAATCTAATATTTAAAGTACAGGAAAAAAAAAATCAATGAAAACGATTGAAAGCTATGATTTTAAACATCAGCAGTGGAAAATTCGTTATTCCGTCTAAAAGTTTATCTCTTTCTCACACAAAGCTTTGAGTAGTAAGCTTTTGAACACAATGTTTTCTACCCTGTTTCAGACAGAATTCATCATTTGAGTTACATTTAATTTTTTGTCTGCAAAAGCTTTCAGTTTGGACAAGTCTAAAATTTGTCGTTTGGTAAAGCGTTACTGTGGACGATTTTCCTTGTTTCGCTAGTCTTAACCCTTTACCAGAAGTCAACATTTTGGCCTTGTCGAAATTGAAATAATTTGCAGACGACAATTTCAGTGTCTCAAATGGTGCAATCTTTCTATGTTAGGGTAGAAAAATTGTGAGAAAAGGAGAAAATGTTGGTTTTCTCTTTTTCCTTCAATGTTTTCGAAAGGCTTCTTTCCCAGGGTCATTAAAAGTAAGTCTTGTGCGGTAGGGGAGACCGGGGCTATCTGTTACACTTTTTCGTTTTTCTTCGATAAAAAATTCAAATATCTGTATATCCAAACAATTTTTATCTTGAAACAAACCTTATCAACAGAGGCAAAATGTGAACATTTATATACGAACTAATTTTGAAAAAGTTTCTCCGAAAATTGATTTTTTCCATCAGAATTTTCTGTAACAGTTTGCCCCACGCTTGGGGCAATGTGTTACAAGGAGCGGGGCAAAATGTTACATGAACTGTTTCAATGGCATCTTGCTTTTAAAGGCACTTGCACACCAATAAGCCAGTAGGAGTACATCACTTAGAGAAAAATCGACATAAATATTTGTTGCTTTTGTCAGGTACTGAACAAGAATGACCTCTTGAGCCTTGTCAAAGACAGCTAGATGACCCTTGTCACCAATTGAGACCCCTTCAACTGACCCTTCTGTTTTCACTTGTTTGACGTCATGGGTTTCATATTTAACTCGGACGCTACAGATCGAATTGGTCGACTGCAATCACATCCTCTATGCCCTTTCTAGTCAATTCATGTGGAGTTTCTGATCTTGGATATTTTCTTTTGTAGTTACGAACCATCCCGAAATGAAAGCGATAATAATTTAAATTATTATGTAGTGTTATTAACAAGGTTAACAAGGTCAGTGATCTGAGCCTAATAACTGAGCTAGGCTAAATACTTGTTAAAAGTTTGTAGGAGAAGGTAAAGAACTCTTAATGTTTTTTTTTTTTTCAAACAGTAGATCTAGATCGTATTGCAATGTGATTCTACTGCGCAAGCAATGACTGACTTAAATCTGTAATGAGTCTAAATCTGAACAAGAGATTCACACGCAGTTGCGATACTCGGATGCCAGTGCTTTAAATTGTAAGGCGAAAAGGGGTATAAATCATACAAAGCCCCTCCCCCCTATTGTTACCTATAACAGGGGCTCCCCTTCTCGTGGGGGGTGGGGGGGGGCTCCCCCAAGAAAATTTCGATATTCAAGATCGTTGTAAAACGATTTCGAGCCTCTTCTGAGTTAGAAATTTGGTTTTCAAATTTTCAAAGACAGGCTTTATTGTGCCTCAACGGCCAAACTGAAAAATACGCGAAAAGAGGCAACCTAGCTACGACGACCTATTTTCGATTTTTTTTTTTACATTACGCACGTGCGTGGTGTTTGTAATAGAAGTTGCGCCTATGTATAACATCACAGTGTAAGACCGGGAGTTCGTTTTGTACAGTCATTTGCGATTGTATAGTGACGTTTGGTCACCTGAGATCTCTCAGTTCACCTGATATTGATTACTTGAGAGCTATCAAGTGACCAAACGTCACTATACAATCGCAAATGACCGTAAAAATGAACTGCCGGTCCTACAAGAAAATAATGTGTTTGACTTTGGTAGTGAACATATTTTCAGATTTTCAAGTAGATCTTTAGAAATATCTTCATGAATATCAGAGATATTACACAGTATCACGGTTTTGCAGGACGTCAATGACGTTGACGATGACGACGGAGGCAGGGCTACAACAATATCTTGGTGTTTCTTTCTACACAGCCGACTTAAAACAATGGACGATATGAAATAATTGGCGGGGTAAACTGTTACAGTGTAACAATATGCCCCATCTCTTTGTAACATTTTGCCCCAAACGCCTTTTTGGACTTTGTGTAAACCCTGAATCCTAAGATTGGAGGTAGTGAATAAAATCTTTACATCAAATGAACTACAAATCACTTCTATGCAATAACATGTAAAGATATCCAAAATATCTTAACGGGTTACTATACTAAAAAAGATTGCGCTTTAACGTCATAGCAGTTTTAGCGTCATCGAACGCGTCATCATTGAACTATCTCTCCTGTAACAGATTGCCCCGTGTATCATTTAGCCCCGGTCTCCCCTAAAGGGTAAAAGAAAAACGTACATATATTACAGTATGATAATACATAAAACTCTTTCAAAGCCAAATATATCTTACTCTGTCGACGCTAAAATTACAGTCCTTGAAAACCAGAAAGATTATTTTATCACTTAGCTCCTCTTGTTGTCAATGTAATACAGCCATTACGAATGTACTTATCTCACACACATGTATGTGAGATAAGAAAATAGTGCTGTATTTGGTAAACACTCTGTAATTATACCCTTAAGTTTTAAAACATTGCTGACCTTGGTTCCTTATGCATATTAATGGTAAGTATCTTAATCATGATAAAGTTTTTGATTTAATTACTTTTAGATTCAAAACAAAATAAAAATAAATATATGCAAGTTCGGAACTATTTTCCGTACCAGTCAAAGAAGCGACTAGGATTCATGTAAATTTCATTACTCAGTATACATGTATGCCTCCGGTTCAACACATTTTAGACTAAAATTCTTGTTATACAGAAATGTGATAAAAAGAATCTGACACTCGTTGGTTTTTGAGGTAAACATTTATTAAACTCGTCCACAAAAAAATGTTATTAAGCTCGCCAAAGGCTCGCTTAACCCTTTACCCCATAAGGCATTTCTATGGTATCTCTAAATGACCCTAAATAACAGTAAGGATGAAGCTGTTTCTTATGTGTATATGGCACCTTTGGATAGCATAGAAAACATTGTGACAAAAGGTGAAATTGCTCGTCACGAGCAATTTCACCTTTTGTCACAATGTTTTCCAAAGGTTCCTACAAGCACTGCGTCAAAATGAGTATCTGTGGAGTAAAGGGTTAATAGCCTAATATTTTTGTGGACTCGTTTAATAAAATCTTATTTCAAAATTTAACTCATGTCAAATCCTATATATCTTTTAGGCTTAACTTTACAAAGGGACGGATCTCTGCAGTCTTATCTTGATTTATTATATACCTAGCGGTGAAATCCTGGAATTTCCCAGTGTAATAATTTTGATATCATCACTAGTGACGTTATCAACTTTCACTTCCTGACGTCATTTGAGAACTACCTTTTTTTCGACTACATTTTTTCCGACTTTCAAGCGCAGAATTACAAATAATGATGTTAATAAGGTATATAATAAATAGAATAATCAACTGGTTATTTTTGATATGAAAAATATCTCACTCGGACGCGTCGTAAGGCGTTAAAAAAACTCGTGCTGCGCACTCGTTTTTTCAACGCCTAACAACGCATCCTCGTGAGATATTTTTCATATCAAAAATAACCAGTTGATTATTCTCTATTTATTTCATGCTTTCCGGTAGGATATCGAGAAATAGCAGTGAAAATATTTTTCGATCTTACACTGGTACCACCAGTGAAAATAACGATTTTCACGTTCTTGTCGCCTAGGTAAATTGCGCGTGCCTAATGACCAGATGGGAAATATGACGTCATATACCTTACATTTCTCGCGCATGACGTAACGTTGCTATGCGGAAGGGATACACCACGGGGAATAAGGGGAAAGAGCTGTACTGAATTTTGATAAAGCTCCTTCCAGAAAGGGTTAAAAGCATAGAATAAATAGAATATTTGTTTTTTTCGGTGAAAGATCGAAATTTATTTCATCTCGTGGACACCATCGGTAATATATTCACTCGTGGCTGCGCCACTCGTGAAAATATAACCGATGGTGTCCACTCGATGAAATAAATTTCGATCTTACACCGAAAAATACAAATATCTTCTATATATTCAGTACGCAAAAGCCCCATTTTTCTCTCTCTGGCGTCTAAAAGCGGATGGATAAAAAAATAGAGTTTTTTTCATCAGCTTGTGGTGAATATGGGGAAATTTTTGCCGAAAAGGGGAAAAGTATGCAACAATAAAGAGTGCCGTAAGGCACGAGTTATTTTTGCGGACCTTTCACTTTTGAGGTTTAAGTCAAAGTTGTCATAATGACGGAATTAAGATTCCTAAAAGTAAGAAGTTATTTTTCTGTGAGGCAGTATCTGGCAACTGTGGGGTTTTTTGTTTACATTGAGTCTGGCTCAATCTGCATGCCTATAGACTAGCTTCGATAGTCTAAAAATGCTTATGGTTGTTCAGAGCCACTTCCACTATTCTGACAGTATGTTCAACAGGATCAACCGGTACTGGTATAGTGAGTACCTGTCTCCTTGTACTTGAATATTTAAAAAAAATACAGAAGATTTTGAAATGATAAAAAGAAACTTAAAAGCCGATTTCACCAAATACTGTTATTTGAAACTTGGGAACTCAGCACCAACAGATGTCAGGCTATCAAGAATCCTATGATTAGCTTTAAACTCAGAAAAACTAATTTTACAGACAATTCCAACAATTCATTTTCATTTAGGTACATGTCGCTTTTATAAAATGGTTGCATTTTCTTTATTATTTTCTGCATCAATTTACACAATATTAACCAAATAATTATGTTCCCAAAAACAGAATGTAAGAAACAAGCATTTTCTTGTTGCAATATTGGGAACTCAGTATCAACTGATATCAGGCTATTAACGAATCAAACCATTGACTTCAAGCGTAAACTAAAAAGACGATTGGTGTCAATAACTGACTTCTAATAAATCACTCACTCTTTTAACCCTTTCCCAAACGACAAAATTCTGGACTGGTCTAAATTGAAAGCATTTGCAAACGACAAAATAAATGCAACTGATTACCAGCATTTTCTCCTTTCCCTGGAATGTTTTCAAAAGGCTTCTATCGCCGGGTCGTAAAAACCAGGGACTGTTTGGTAAAGGGTTAAAATGAATAAATAGTGGTAAAAATAATCAGAAAAAAGGAAAGGGTTCAACAGTTATGCAGCCACGGTATTTTGCTAGCAACCAAGGGACACTTGATAATGTGAAAAAGGGAGAAAATGCTGGTCACCAGCGTTTTTTCCATTTACCACAAGGTTTTCAAAATCGGGATTGTTGGTAAAGGCTCAAACAATTGTGAAAAGTTTCCAGACAACAAGGTCTGAACTTACGCAGTATTTATCAAATAACCTCAAGTGAAGATAATGTTCAGCGATCTAAAACTGAACATTAGACTGGCATGTAAAGACATATACTTTACTATCAATGTAACAATACACCAGAAAAAAAGGTCCAATAATCTGTCGAGTCCGGAAAGATGACAGAAGCAGAAGATGCGTATGTAACCAGAACCTTGACCTCCTCCTTTGAATGAAGGAATGCTTGTCCGTCGCTTGATGAACAGATACCGTTCCAGTCTTTGTCGCCGAAGCGAGCTATCGTTATAGCTTTTCCATTTGCAAGAATGGTCACGGCTAACAGCCTATTATTGTATAAACAGGCCTGTACCGTAAAAAAATAAGTTCCGGTAACAGGCGCAGTAAATATTCCTGTATCATTGTCGTAGCCATTTCCTTCATTCTGTACAATTTCCTGGAACACGATGGTGTCGCCTTTAGATACCGACTTATGTTTGCTGTTTCTCGCCTTGAACAGAACTACTGATGTCCTTGCTGTAGCTATAAATGTGAAAAGAGAGATGTATATCAAATAGATGTATAAATAGTTGCATGTGAGAGTGTTTGATATCAGAATGCAAATAATCTAGTAGGGTATTATTTATATAGGCCTGTACTAAAATAAAAAGACGGCCATGATGGCCCTGAGGTCGCTCACCTGAGCCTTTTGGTCAAACATGACCAATTTCCAATCTCTTCAGAGATATTTAGACAAACACTCTTACAAACAATCATTAGTATTAGGATTACAAATATGGCCTCTAGAGTGCACACAAGCCTTTTCTAGAATTTGACTCAGTGGTCTACTTGATATGTAGAAATTATCCAGACATACATTCCGACAAACTGTTATCAGTATTTGAGAAAATGTGTCCTGTAGAGTGTACAAAAGGTTTTTTCGAGATTTGACCAAGTGACGTAGTTTTTTATCCAACATGACTCATATTCATACTAGTCTAAGATATTATCGAGCCAAATATTCAGAGCAAATTTCAAGTTATTGGACCGAAAATGTGGCCTGTGGAATGTACACATAGTTTTTTTAAAGGACCTATTTTCAAACACATGCAAGATATCATCAAGACGGACAATCTAACAAAAGTTTAAAGAATATTAGACGGCAATTATAGTACAGAAGGTTTTTAGAGATTTGATACTGTGACCTAGTTTTTTTTTTTATCCAACATTACTTTTTTCATAGTATTATAATACTAGTAAATCATCAAGACAAACATTCTGACCCAATTTCAAGATTAATTGGACTGAAAATGTGGCCTCTAGAGCTTACATAAGGTTTTCCTAAGACTTGACTTGGTGACCTAGTTTTTGACCAGAAATAGCCCATTTTCAAACTTGTTGGAGATATTATCAAGAAAAACATTCTGATCCGCTTTCAAAAGTTTTGGACTGAAAGTGTGGTCTCTAGAGTCTCTGGTTTTTGATCCGACATGACCCATTTTCGAACTTGCCCGAGATATTTTGCAGACAAAGATTCTGACAAACTTACAAAACTATTTTATTGAAAATGTGGCCTCTTGAACGTGCACAAGGTTTTTCTAAGATTTGATCTAGTGACCTAGTTTTGGACCCAACATGGCCTATTTTCAAAATTATCTATCATCAAGACAAACATTCGGACATTTTTACAGGAATATTTGGCTTAAAATATGGCCTCTTGAGCGTGCACAAGATTTGACCAGTGGGGATATGTCTGGTCAAAAACTAGGTCACCAAGTATTTAAACCGACATGGCCAATTTTTTAACTCGCCCGCGATATCATCAAGCCAAACATTCTGACTAAGTTTCAGGAGTACTTGACCGTGAGAAAATGTGGCCTCTTGAGCGTACAGAAGTTTTTCTAAGCTTTGACCAAGTGACCTATTTTTTTGACCTGATGTATCAAATTTTCGAACTCGTTCGAGATATCATCAAGACAGACATTCTTGTTACAAGCAAAAGATTTTGGGGATCCATTATTACGTAAGACTTACTAAGTATAATGCATCTCGTAGGTATATTGAGCCCCCTTTTGCCAGGACATGACTTATTTTTAGCTCCCTTGAACACGAAATGTATTGGACTCAAAATATGGCCTCTAGAGCGTACTCATCTTTTTTTTAAGATTTGAGCTGGTGACCTAGTTTTTGACCCGACATTGCCAATTTTTTAAACTTTTAGCTCGCCCGAGATATCAAGAAGACAAACATTGAGACATTTTTTCGGGAGTATTGGACAGAAAATGTGGCCCTAAAGCGTATACACAAGGTACGTAAAAGGTTTTTCCCAAGATTTTACTAAGTGACCTAGATTTTGACTCGGCATGACCAATTTTCGAACTCATTTGAGATAATATTAAGTCAAACATTTGGACCAAGTTATCGGACTGAAAATGTTGCCTCTAGCGCGTACACAAGGTTTTTCTAAGATATGAACATTATTTTTTATTGTGATCTAGTTTTTGACCCGACACGACCCATTTTCAAATTCGTCCGAGTATCAGACTGACGCACAACGCACGACACACGCCGGACACAACACAACACAATAGTTGACCATGAGCGCATCGTGCTCAAGTGAGCTAAAAATTAGGGCCAAGCCCTGGCAAAAGGGGGCTCAATGGATTTCTGAGATGCACTATACCTCGCAATTCTTACGTAACCACGGATCCACAATATATTTTCATTATAACAACCGATCGAATCGTGTCACGGGTAGACTGCTTCTCCGATTTCAGAAAAAATGTCTGTAGAATGTTACAGGAGACTCCTTCCTGCATGGCATTGTCCCGATTTAAATACAGTACCTGACTACTGCGACAGGGAGATATCTCTTTGGCTCAGTGGTTAAGGTAATGGCCTTTCGTCCGAGAGTTCTGGGGTTCGAATCCCGCCCGGTCCCTTATTTCTGCCATGCATTTATTCATTTGTTTCTTTGTTATGGACAAAGATGGGGGCTAGTCGGGGATTGGCCATTGAGCCATTAATCCCATTTGTTGTTCAAAATCGGACTTCCTGCCTAATAAGACTTTGAGTCATAAATAAATGATGACTTTAAGAGTGGGATGTGTTAGGGGAGACTACTCCTACCTGCATGGCATTGTCCCGATTTAAATACAATACCTGACTACTGCGTTATAGTACGGTCACAAATTAGTAAATGCCGCCTGCCGGCGTGGTAACTGTCAGTTTTCACTCAAATTCGGCAGGTGGCAGCTCGGTGGAATGCACAATCGACAGGCGGCATTTCAGATGCCGCTAGGACGCCGCTTAAGTTTTAAGAAAAGTTAAAATTCTGATTGCCACCGGCCGAATTTTTCCAATTGTGCCTGTCGTCAGGGCGCATTTTGTAGTCGCGCGGTGGCTATCAAGCGGCAGGCCGGATGCAGCGCGATTTTTACTCGGTCGTGGGGTTCGAGGACCTTCAAACTTCGGCCGGTGATCGGTAGGAACTAACTCATTATCTCCCGCTAGATGGCATTCTATAAATACTCATCTATCTGATATGGGCATCCTTTGAACCACTTTCCTACGCGACAACCGTTAATTTGAATTTAAAACAAAAAAAAAAGGTTTACCCAATAAAACGCTACCTCGTGCAATTCAATCAAGTTCTATGATCATTAGTTTAGAGAAATCTGTTGCTAAAGCAGGTCTCATTTCTCCTCAAACGAATTGATACGTAAAAGCTATTTTCAACATTACTACTTTATAGAGCGTAATATTACTGTCAGCCCGCTTTCGGGGCTAGTAGTGATGCGTCATATAAGACAGTCGAATCTTCGAAGAATATGACATGCGCAGACAACGGGAACTAAGTGCCACTCTCCAGCATCCGACCTGCTGCCGTTATACTACCGATATGCCACCGTATATACGATTTCAAAATATCTGCCGGCGGCAGGGCGGAGATTGAAAAGCAGGTAGGAGGCGGCAGTCGGTGTTGGTATGTGGCAGGACGGCGATCTACCGAGTGCAGATTCTCGGACCCCTAAATACAAAATTCGAGGCCATTCACCATACAAAATAGTCGTCATGGCGATTCTAATAGCACTAGAGCGGAGCATCACTGGGAATGGGGCTCTGGTCTCTTGCGCATCGGTGCTAGCGCTTTGTCCTTCCCCTTGGCGTTGCCTATATTGCATGGGCATCTTGTTGGAAGGAAAAAAATCCTAAAAATTAGGTACATTTATCTTGTGGTTGATAATAATGATGAACACTTTGTAGTGATACGAGAGCAATCTAGCTTTATATAACCCCGTAAACCGGCCTGCCGCCGTCAGATTATCGGGCGGATGTCGGCCGGAGGCAGTTTGAACGCCCGATCGCCGGCCGGTGTCAGGTGTAAACGGCCGGTGTCCGCTAGGTCGCCGGGTGATGGCAGGTGAAATCTGACGGCCGCCGGCCTGTCGCCTAATTGCCACCGACCGGTATATCCTGATGACGTCACACACCCCTAGAACTTGAAATACTGCCTGTTGCCGCCCGGAACCCGTCAGCCGGCATTTTACTGGCAGTTATTTATGACCACTCGCACCGATTTGTGAAAAATCGGCCGGCGGCATGTAACTTTAAGAATCCACCGATGTCTAAAAATCGGCAGGCGGCAGTTTCACATTGTGACCGTAGTGTAAGGGAGATACTTCTTTGGCTTAGTGATTAAGGTATTGGCCTTTCGTCTGGAAATTCTGGGGTCCGAATCCCGCCCAATCCCTTATTTCTGCCATGCATTCATTCATTTAATTCTTTGTTACGGACTTTGTTCGTAAGAAGTTTGGAATTATCTTTTCTTTTCTCACAATGCTTTTCTCATGTAGCCATATATTACATCCATGTGTTTTCATGTTGAATATCTGAATTGGCATAGGAATAATATTTTGAGAACTCATTTCATTTGTTGAGAAGTCAAAACTTTCAACGGTATCTGGTCTGGTATAAAAAATATTAGCCCAGAAAAGGGTGCGGCATAATGTAAAGTTTCTGATGAGGAACATGCTGTGTTATCTAACTGTGAGTAGAATATACAGATGAGACTATGGTTGGTTAACATCTGAAATCAGCAAAATTACATAATAAAAAACGAAAAATACCATTTTTGGAATTGTTACGGCGAGTCTGGTAGCTCTGTCGGTGACGATAAGAATCACAAAATACAAAATCATATTTTATGAAAATTTAATGATTTCTCCTTTAGCCTGTACAACTCTGAGTGAAACATATAACATTTATCCGCAGAAGTTGGTGTATTAAAAATCTTCATAATTTTGGGAACTGTAAAGCCTATCCTTGAAGCTCGGTCGGACAAGACAAGAACTACAGATTACAAAGTCATAATTATGTCGATTTATTTGTTCCTCCTAAAACCCATTTAGGGTGAAACATATGACAATTAGCCGCAGTAGTTGGTGGGTAAAGTATTCTGTCGTGTGGACCTGAGACAATGAAAGAGTGTTAATCAAGCCGTGAACAATCTGCAAAACGTGCAGTCTGATCTTCATAGACTCTCTGCTTCTCTATTATATACTTTTCGTTCGTGCGAACAAAGACATATGGAAATAGATTTAACGAAATCTAATTTAGTTGCGGTCAGTTATATAATTCTTTACCGGAAAAAGCCAGTGTTTTAACGAACCTGGGGAAGGAATCTTTTGAAAACATTGTGCATAAAGGAGAAGATGCTGATAACCAGCAATTCGTCGGTTTGCTTCCAAAACCTTGTAAGTGCAGCTTGTAACAAGCTGTAGTTACGAGGTTTTGGAAGCCAACAGACAAATTGCTTGTAGGATTTTAGTACAATGATCCACATTTGATTGGTGATCTGCAAATGCTTCAAGTTGCACAAATCTAAATTTTTTTTTTGTGGCAGGATTTTGGCTAAAAAACTGTAAATATCCTTTTCGAAAGCAAAATACTCATGGTCCACCTGTACAGTAGTATATCATTCATGCACAACCACCAGCCATTAAATTGTCCTGCAGTAATGGCTTCCCCTACGTTTTTAGACGGGTAAAAATAAATGCATGAAAATAGAAAGCATCAGTGAAAGCATACTAAAATAAAACTCTTGCTGATAGATGGGCCCTCAAACCTTTACCAGGTTGAAGCAAGTAAGTTTATTTATGAACAAAATATTAAAGAAACGTGCAGGTATTATGAAATATTATAAGGTGCAATAACCGGGGAGCGTATTCAACAAACATTTTTAAATAATGTTCAAATTCTATCATAAAAAAGTAGCCTGACTGGCTACGGACAAAACGTTTCATCCTGTCAGATGTTTTGTCCTACATTAAGAATACGCAATGAGTGCAGATGTGATGATAGATTACAAACTTAAATTGCAAAGATGCTTATAATAAGAAGAAGAATATTGATATTTTCACACTTTAATTCCTAAAATTTCGAATAAAAACTAATAATGCTGATATGACGAAAGTAAAGTCATGTTGATTTTGGCATAACGATAATTATAAAGCACAATGCTCTGTTAATAATACATATTAATTCAGTTTTTAAAAGATCGTACCTTGCAAGTCTAGTAACTCTTTGCGTAGGTTTCTTTTGAATTCCGTCGCATCGGCTAATGTATCATTCACAGAGTTTGTAAGTTTTCTCTCAAGCTCTGCTTGCTGCTCTAATTTGTCTTCTAACTTGGACAGTTTATCGGCTATATCACTCTCCCATTTTTCCATCTTATCCGAATAAATTCCCATCTTGTGTTGAACATCTATCATTTTTTCAAGTAGCTGCTCATGATAATGAAATGGTGAACACTGCGGTTCCGCTGTTAACAATGAAACACAAACAGTTAAATTAATAATAAAAGTTAACTTTGCCATGTTTATCGCAGAGCTGATTAAACTAGAAAACGTAGCTTGAATCCCTGCCAAGTGAATATGGCACGCTATCCGGCGAGGAATGACTATATACACAAAGGCAAACGACGAAGAGGTGAAAGTTGAACGTTGCTCTGCAGCGTAACATCATTGCCTTTTTTAGTTCGGTGGTGTGCATCAATCCAATCGCTGACATAACACGTGACGAAAATCCTGGAATTGGGGGCGGAGCTAGGAAACTTTCTCAGAAACGTATGCTGATTATACTTTGATACCCAAACTGAATATCCCGAAATTTGAGGGGCGGGAGCAAGAAAACTCTCTCAGAAACCTATGATGATGATAAACATACAAAAAAAAAAATCTGACAATAATGATTGAGATAGCTATTCTTTGGGAAAAATTGAAAATGTCTGGTAAGTTGTCTCATTAACCAAAGATAAAAAACACAAACACTTTTTTTTTTGTTAAAAACTCGTTTAGTCTGAATTCATTCTCTTTTTAATTATTTATCAAACTCTAAAATTCACTACTTGTCCAAGACGAATACATTTGCAGGCGACCAATCCAAGAATAAAATGGTAGCATTTGTCCTTGAAAGAGAAGAAAACATTGTGGAAAAAAAAAAATAAAAAAAATGATGGTCACCGGCATTTTCTCCATTTCCTACAATATTTCGAAATGCTTTTCCTGCAGTCGCTCACACTCGGGATTGATTAGTAAAGGGTTCAAATATGAAGAGTGCGCTTGTCCTGACGTTTATACCCCAAAATTGATAAATATGCCGGAATTCGAGGGCGGAGCAAGCAAAGTTTCTCAGCAATGAGTGTTAATTAACGAAAGTTGAAAAAGAAAATCTGATAAACGATCTTCAGTCAGATATCTGAAATATTCGTCGAATAAAACAGCGGTTATATCCTTGTAAATGAAATAGAAGCCAAACACATTAGTCTTATCAATTTCTTTTCTCAGGTTGACATTCATCACTACCCTACGCCACAGGCAACCGTTTCCAAAACAAGTTTTAGCCATTTGTCGTCCCATGTAGACACTAAGACATGCGAATCATGCTTCGTCAAAACATCAGAACCTGTCCCTTATGTATAGCAGCTTCTGGGTCCGTTCCATACATCATTTCTTTAAAATATCCTTTGTCCAGTTCTCGAGAATTTTCTAGATTCGAAAGTAACACAGCGTGAAACTAAGAACAGTTTTAACAAAGCTTGATAAGTACAGACCCTGATTTCCTTTATTAGGGTTTTTTCGTCTCCAAGTGCTTTCAATTTGGACATTCCTTTTTGTATTGTCGTAGGTAAAGAGTTAAGTAAGACCATGGGGCTAGTTTTATGCATTTTGGGATTTACTATACTAATCAAATGCAATGTATTTTACTGGGATAGTACATCCAACTCCCAAACAGCACGAAAGTAGTCCCTTTGAGTCGGTCCTCCTTTTAGGCGTACGTGCAATTTTCTGATAGTATGGCAACATGTGGTCTAAACAACTTTACCAGCAGACCTCCAATTTCTGCTTCACTTTCACTTAGCTAATCTTATTGAAAAGCATGATTAGAGTGCATTATCTCCAGTCGTTATTAAAGTGATTTTGTTGCAACCTTAACAGCCCGCGTATCATTTATTATTGTCTTAATTTCATGTCTTCCATATGAAATAAAGATTGACTTTGCCATGGATGATGAGCGTTCGAATGGTCGAATACTCCGAGATATTATCATAATGCATGGAAAAGCAACTGTTAACTTCTGATATAATCAGTTTTTGTTTCCTTGTTCAATGTGAGTGATTTCAATATGGATGGTTAAAAAATCCATTTAGTTATGAGGTAGATCCATTGAATGTACGTGTTCGAATAGCCGATACTATTAAAATGAATGGAAAAGCATATCGTCGGTTCACTTCCAAAACCTCGTAACTACAGCTTGTTACAAGCTGTAGTTACGAGGTTTTGCAAGTAAACCGACGATATGCTAAATTCTAATAAATCCAATTTGTTTTCTTGATCCAATATGAGTGATCTTAATATGTATGTATGTATGCATGTATGTATGCATGTATGTATGTATGTATGGGTAGTTTTAAATTGTTGGGCTTTGAGGTAGATACATTGAATGTAAATGTTCTAATTGCCAAATACTCCGAAATATTGTAATAATAAATGGAAAGGCCTATGCTAAATTCTGATAAATCCAATTTGTTTTCTTTATCCAATGTGAGTGATCTCAGTATGTATGTATGTATGTATGTATGTATGTATACGGGTAGATTTAAATAATTTGTTGGGCTATGAGGTAGATACATTGTACATTGTATGTAAATGGCCAAATATTCCGAAATATTGTTATAATAAATGGAAAGGCATGTGCTTACTTTTGCTAAATCAGGTTTGTTTTCTTTATCCGTTATGGGTAATATCCATATGTACGTATGGGCAGTGGAAGAATAAACACATGTTTTCATGTATGTTCCTTATGATGATTTATTTCATACGTTAGTCCAAGATCATCTTGCACAGACATGGGTCGAATCTTGGGCTACATTTTTAACCTCCCTATTCAATGGTTTTAGTCATAGTCATGTAATTTTCACTCCACTGTATAAACATAGAGAAATATATTAAACTTTTTACCATACAACCCTGTGTTTTAACGAACCTGAAAATAACTTTTTTATAAACAATGAGGGAAAAAGAGATATTGCTGGTTGCCAGTTTTCTCCTTTTCCAACATTTTTAAATACCATCTCAAGAACAGGATCTTGTAGGCCACATTAAACTTCTCCTAGACCTACAAATGCTGCTAATTCGATTGAGTCTACATTTTTGTGGCTAGGTAAAGGGTGAATCTAGATGTAATCAGTAGAGAAATAAAAGAGCTTCTCCGTCTTTTTTCTGTGATACATCTAGTTATGGTAATTAGTTATTGCTGTTTTTTTTTGTAAGAATTCACAGACGTAATTATTTTGATGAAGTTCTTCTGAAGAGATTGGACACTATTCAAGTATGCACAGGTGTATGAACTTCCCAGCTAGCTGTATCTTACGATTATTTATCATTATTAACCCTTTCCCAAACGGCAAATTTTGGACCAGACCAAATTCAAAGCATTTTCCAGATGACAAATTAACAGTTGTTAAAAAAATGATTTTTCTATATGATAGGATAGAAAACATTGTGGGAAAAGGAGAAAATGCTGGTTACCAGCATTTTCTCCCTTTCCCACAATGTTTTCAAAAGACTTTTATTCCTGACCCGTAAAAACAAGGGATTGTTTGGGAAAGGGTTAAAGAGGGTATTCAGATTTTTATAATATCGTTAAACTTCAGAAATGTTTTATCATTGCACTAGTATGGCAACATCTGACAAACCATCAGTATCAAAGAAAGACAAATGTGGGGAAAAAATTGTTGGTGGTCTACGTATCCCTTTGAGGTATTTTAGATTTTGCGCCGGAAATTCTCAAAGGTTTATGTGAATGTCAAACAAAATAATATCACACGTCGATCATGTTAGAATGCATTCAAAAAAGTATGATGAAATTATGTACGTAGCAGAAAAGAAAGAAGTCGCACACCCTGTTTTTTTACCGAGTTAGATTTTTTTCTGGCGTGAATAATATGAAATGGGTTAGGAATTAGAATCCGAGTGCTGCAAACACCTACAAACCAGAACTTTTCCTTTGAAATGAGCTGAACTGATGTGTCCTTTATATAACCTCACGGCAGTGGCTACTGGTCAAGCTGTATGAGACGAAGATTACAAACTGTTATCTAAGCCATCGGCGGAACTAGGCAAAATTGACTCATGATGTGAGCCCATTCTCTGAGTATCACCTTCAACCTGTCGTAAGTTCTATTTCGACATTAAATTCTCAGTTTTTGCCAAACTTAAATCCTCGTTTTTCTTAAATCTGAATGCCGTATCAAGGCAAAAATCCTACTTGCCACGATGTCAAGGGATATTTCAGTGAAGTTCATTTCATAGGCAATAGATTGGTTTGTTGGTGTAGGCAGCAACTGGACTCTAATTTCTGCCCCATGTCATGTTGATATTTATTTACCTCAGAAAATCAAACTCTGTAAAAGGGGGTATAACACAGTTTTACTTTTATTCCGTATATAGAGCTCATAAAATAGATTAACCCTTTACCCCATAAGGCATTTCTATGGCATCTCTAATTGTCCCTAAATAACAGCAAGGATGAAGTTGTTTCTTATGTGTAAATGACGCCTTTTGATAGCTTAGAAAACATTGTGACAAAAGGTGAAATTGCTCGTGACGAGCAATTTCACCTTTTGCCAAAATGTTTTCCAAAGGCTCCTACAAGCAATGTGTTGAAATGAGTATCTATGGAGTAAAGGGTTAAGTTTTGAATATCGCAAGTACCAGTCTGATATTTGAGCGCCAAATTGGGATCTTTTCCTGACTTAAATATAAATTTCATTGTGTGTACCTCAAAAATGTCATTCTATACAGCCAATCTTGTCAGTGATGACCTTTTAAAGATACGATGTTCAGGATGCTTCATATACATGTACTTTGAAAGAAATCTTTAAGGAACAAAAAGCTTCGTTTGATCTTTGTCCTTCTTCTTTGAAAGGGAGGGGTGTAGGTTGATATTTTGAAATTTTGAAAGGAAAAAAATTAAGGCTGTGATATTTATTCTTACTTGAGGGGGGAGAGGCGAAGGAATTCCCCGCTGGGATTCGTACACAAACTTTAAAACCATAACTATGTTACTGTACCGACAGAACCTTACAGGAAACTGTTATTCCCCTGTGTTCAAAAGTCCATTTAATCATCACACAGTTAGGTGCATTTCTTTACTTATGAAATAGGAAACTTCACAAAAATTGGGTACTTCCTGCTGTCTTGTCTACGTGTATTTCTGTCTGTATTTTAATATTAAAGGTGGGTATTTAGATTTTTCATATCTCACCAAATTAAAATACATATAGATCTACATCAATGAAATTCATATGTAAAACAGTAGAAATTATCGTTAATAAAGAATAATAAAATTAAGAGGAAAAAAAAAAAAAAAAAAAAGATGGTGTTCCCTTAAAAGGCTACGTAGCCTCTAAAGGTATTTTCAGATTTCACGCTGGTCACGTCACTGACCCGTGACTAATGATGCATTCATTCCATCACATAACAAACATGTAATTATTTTCCATAATGTGTTGTTCGGACACTTATATTTGACTTTTTTCTGTATATTTCCAGTATGTAAATGAACAAGTTGCTCATGTAAAAGTAGAACGTGTTTCCCGATGGTGTCGACCGGGGCCGCAGTAAATGCCTAATTTCTCTAGATCTTGTTGTCGGATGGTTTTCGACTACTGGGGTTAAATAAATAGAAATTAAAAGGCTTTGGAACTTTAAAAAGGATTTTTATTGTATTATTGTAAAATTTTCGTCCCAAATTCTGTAGGGCCACCTTTAAGGCCCGCTTTGCATGTAAGTGAAAACTACCAGCATTTATTGAGGTTTCTAAAAAAAGTTTCGTCACGTTTTTTGTCCAGTTGCAACTTAAACAGTAAACAGACTATGTAAATTTAATGTAATTAATTATTTTCAGCTTTATGAACAGACAAAGACATGGAACTCTTGAACCAGAACATCCTCTGATAGAAAATTTACCCTGTAGATCAAAGACCAGGAAGCTGTTTTGTGCTGATTATGTTTTTCTATTGTTTAAGTGCATTTTATACCGGAGTCTGTTCATAAGAGCGAATTTATTTCCTTTTTATTTTTTACATACATTTAAATTAAGTGGAGAAATTCTTTAACCCTTACCCACGACCCCAATTTTAAACAGCACGAGGAAAAAAACCTCTGAGCACATTGTGAGAAGAGAGAATTCTCTTCTTATCTAACAATGATTTCTGTGTTTATAAACTCTTTTCTTACTGTTGACGCGACCAAAAGCTTTTCTGGACAGTGTAGATCAAGATCAGACTGCACAGCCTGATCTCTGATCTACACTGTCCACTACTTTATTTTAGATTAAAGCGAAGCTGTATTTTCATTATGCATGCAGTGGAACCATAGTTATAGCCAATCAAAGAGAGTAATTCATTTACTTGGTAGTGAAAGAGTAAAAAGATGTAGGCTCTATTACGTCATCTTAGACCAATCTAATTTACGGTCTGTAAATGTTTTGAAGTTGGACTTGTCTCAAACTAAAGAGTTGAGTCAATGTAAGTTTAAGAGAGAAATTCATTTAACTCGTTAGTACCACACGACAAAATTTTAGGCTTGTCCAAATCGAAACCATTTGCAGACGACAAAATAAAAGTGAGTGAAAATTTGAAATTTGATTTGTGAAGGGTAGAAAACATTGTGGGAAAAGGAGAAAATGCTGGTTACCAGCATTTTCTCCTTTTCCCACAATGTTTTCTAAAGGCTTCTTTCTCAGGGGTGTCAAAAGAACGGATTGTGTGGTAATGGGTTAAATGATAGATATATTAAATAAGAATTACGTAAGAATGATAATCCATACTCGCACATGATTTAATTCGAAAGGTAAAGAAATGGTACAAAACAACAAATAAGCTGTAAACATGTACGAGTATAGCCCACTAAGTTGAGGAACACGCATCATGTATTTTCACATCAGTCGAAAATCATCTTTATTTTTTACGCACAATATATTGTTTTCTGTCCCTGGACCAGGAATCTCTTCTTTTTTTTTGCCACGGCTTTGAATACCGTATTTTGGCTGACTATTACTGAAAACAATTTCGGTGGAGGAGAAATTGGTGATAATGAACATTTTCCCTTCTTACCTTAATATATAGAGGATAATTGTTTTTTTCTGTGTAAGATCGAAATTTATTTCATCGAGTGGATACCATCGGCGCAACCACGAGTGAAAATATTACCGATGGTGTTCACGAGATGAAATAAATTTCGATCTTACACCGAAAAAAAACCCAAATATTCTATTTATTTTATGCTTTTAACCCTTTCTGGGAGAAGCTTTATCAAAATTCAGTACAGTTCTTTTCCCTTTTTCCCCGTGGCGTACCCCTCCCGCATAGCAACGTTACGTCAAGCGCGTGATATGTAAGGTATATGTTGTCATATTTCCCATCTAGTTGTTAGGCACGCGCAATTTACCTAGGCAACAAGAACGTGAAAATCGGTATTTTCACTGGTGGTACCAGTGTAAGATCGAAAAATATTTTCACTGCTATTTATCGATATCCTACCGGAAAGCATGAAATAATTTCTCATCAGTGTTCGTGTAATTCTTTATCAAAGATATCAGTGATTTAACAAGCCTGGGGAAGACATCGTTTTGAAAGCACCATGAAAAAGTAAAGAATGCTAGGAAGCACGTTATATGCCATTTTAACCTTTATTAACCCTTTACTCAATAAATACTCATTTCTACACATTGCTTGTAGGAGCCTTTGGAAAACATTGTGGCAAAAGGTGAAATTGCTCATGACGAGCAATTTCACCTTTTGTCACAATGTTTACTATGCTATCAAAAGGTGTCATATACACATAAGAAACAGATTCATCCTTGTTGTTATTTATGGTCAATTAGAGATACTATAGAAATGCCTTATGGGGTAAAGGGTTAAGTCACCAAAATTTGAACTTATTAAATTCCAGAGAACTTGGAGTCAACAAATTAAATGCGGCTTGTACTGTGAAAATTGTCGTTGAACGGGTGCAAAACAAAGTTTTCAACAGCTGTCCTGCTGAATTCAGTCAAAACACAGGATTGTTCAACAAAGTATTATAGACAAACCTTATTGTCATATAAGCCACACTGACTTATCAATGAATTGTTTCACCATGAGTGCCAAATGGTTAAGCTAATTAGAAGTTCTGTTACTGTCTTAAATCTAGAATTAGACTCTCAATGAAATTAAGGTTGATTGATGAATACGGACGCTGTTAAAACGTATGTAACCAGAACCTTGACCTCCTCCTCTGAATGAGTGTTAGGTCGCCACTTGAAAAGCAGATACGGTCCCAGTTCTTGTCGCCGCCGAACGCTGCTGTCGTTATACTTTTTCCGCCAGCTCACTGATACATCCGTATGATCGTACAAACAGACTTGTACCTTGAACAAATAAGTTCCGGTACAAGGGCGGTAAATATTCCTGTATGACTGTTGTAGCCATTCCCGTCGCTCTGTTCACACATCTATCTGGAACACCATCGTGTCGCATTTAGATGGTGATCCACTGCTGCTGTGTCTCGCCTTGAACAGAATTACTGGTGTCTTTTCTACACCTGTAAAATACTACTACTACTACTACTACTACTGCTACTACTAATAAAAGCAATTCTCTGTAAAAAGAAGGGGGGGGTGCATAATGAATCTGCCAAAACTACCAACACTGGCCAACCTGTGCAATCCGCACAGGTTGACTTCGGTCGTAACTTTTTGCTACTTGTCAATTTTCTGCATGTCAAAAGACCAGTGTGCCTCATCATTCTGTCGGTTGTCATACGAACTGGATTTTATACGATGAATTGTTTGCTATTATGCATTATGGAAATGCATTATATAGGCCCATTTTAGTATATCGTCGGTTTACTTCCAAAACCTCGTAAGTACAGCTTGTTACAAGCTGTAGTTACGAGGTTTTGGAACTAAATCGACGATATCTAACACACAAAAGAGGGCCATGATGGTCCTATATCGGTCCAATGGCTAATAAGTAAAAACCCTAAAAGCCAAATATTACACTACTTACTTAATAGGTTTCGAATTAGAATACGCAAAATTTTCTCCATAAAATCCTACGAGAAAGCTCTGACTCCACGGCAAAGAAATGTTTAACCACAGAGCTATAATTACCTGAATCCTCAGACAGAGGTCCACAAGATAAAGTCCCGTACCAAATAATACAGGTCCAGAATGAATAGTTTTTGACACTGAAGATTTTCAGTTTCCTCAATAAAAAGCCCTGTAAAACATGAGACCCATGAGACAGGGCTAAATTTACTAGCCCCAGGTCTTACACCTATAGTAACAAGAAATTCTCTAAAGTTTTCACCATATAAGCCAATGTAAAACTTGTGACCCCCTGGAGCGAGGCCAAACTTGACCCTAGGGCTATACTTCGGGCTCTCTTGGGAGAGGTCCACTAGATAAAAATACATTCAAAATTTGGTAGCTCTAGGCCTTATGGCTAGGTATGAGAAGATCTTTAGTTTTCTCATATAAGCCCATGTAAAACTTGTGATCCCCCGGGCGCCGCCAAATTTGACCCCAGGGCTATGCTTTAGGCACCCTTGGTAGAGGTTTACAGAATAAAGCTACATGTTTAATGCAGTAGCCCTAGGCCTTATGGCTAGGTACAGGCAGATTTTTGAAGTTTTTCATTTATAAGCCTATGTTAAACTTGATACCCCGGGGCTGGGTCAAATCTTACCCCAGGGCTTGAAGGAATTGGTAGAGGTCCACCAGATAAAGCTACATGTCAAATTTGGCAGCGCTAGGCCTAATGGTTTCAGACAAGAATATTTTTAAAGATTTTCATTATTTATCTGCTTTGTTGCCATGGCAACCGGAGTTTATGAAATAATCATTTTTTTTCCCAAGAAATTCTAAAGAGGACCATGGCAGGATCATTCCTGTGAAGTTTCATGAACATTTGATGGGTAGTTTCAGAGAAAAAGATTTTTGAAATAAAAGTTAACGCACGGACAGACTCACGGACGCATGGACGAACGACGGACACGGGGCCGTTACATAAGCCCAACTAAGCTAACAAGAAATGCATTGCTTTATCATGAAACCGACTTAAAGCATTATTTGCTTGTCACAGAGTATAGTTTAAGATCAAAATACAAATAAATAGATTTTATTTCATCAGCTTGTGGTTAATATGGGGGAAATATTTGCCGAAAAAAGGAAAGGCCTGCGAAAATAACAAGTGTCGTAAGGCACGAGTTATTTTCGCGGACCTTTAACTTTTGTTATGGTCTTGCTTATCCCTTACCCCACCCACTAATGTAGATACACGGCCATCTACGAGCTAATATATAGTTATGGCAGATTTTAGGAGAGATGATTTTTGAAAATGAAGTTGGAGTTTTTTGTTTAATAAGGTTTCTTATCTGTACAAACAGAATGCATCGTACACTAAAATGCATATTTCACACTTGAATATTGTCTACGGTGATGCAATGCCAGTCATAACACAAATGCTGCAATCGGCATGTCCTTCATGAAACAAAATTGTAAAGTAAAAGAAATCCTATTCTAATTTAGAATGATAAATCTTTTCTGGTTCAGATTACAATATTTCACTTCGAATCATCTGTATAACATGCATTTGTTTTATTTGAATTTAGTATTTTCGAAATGCTTGGCACGTTTTATGAAAAAAAAATCAGTGTTTTGCAACTATTCTAATTTCTTGAAAAGGTTATATAGTAAATGATTTATAGCTGTTTGTACTAAAAGTGTAACAGTATTTTCCATTTGTTTTGTTTTGTTCAATTAAACGTTGTGGCTTCCTTTTTTGGCTGAGCAACTTTTATCATTGTTATATAAAGGACAAATGTATTACAACAATGACACAAAATGTTACAGAGCAGACACATATGTAAGTATTTGGAATAATTCCATAAAAAGTTTTGTATTTAGTGCCTTTATTTGAGAAAATTCAAACGAAACAATATTTGAACTGAGTTACACATGAAATGAAGAAAAGTCATTTGCACCAAAAGTACTGTCTTGTTGACTAGTTAAGATTTTAAATGTTGCTGCAAGTACATCTAAGTAATTTCAATTACTCTTTTTTACTCACTGTTATAGGTGGTCCTCCAGATTTTGGGACGAAAATTTTACAAAAATACCAAAAAATCATCCTTGTACTCCCAAAGCATGTTATTTTTCATTCAGAAAACCCCAGTGGTCGAAAACCATCCGACAACAAGAAAAACTGGAGATGACAACAAGAGAAACTGGAGATTTACTACGGCCCAGGTCGACACCGACGGGAAATGCCGTCTATCTTTTATATAGGCAAC
The DNA here is from genome assembly GCA_943736015.1 of Tridacna crocea. Classification (NCBI taxonomy): domain Eukaryota; kingdom Metazoa; phylum Mollusca; class Bivalvia; order Cardiida; family Cardiidae; genus Tridacna; species Tridacna crocea. The sequence continues at coordinate 51,983,367 of OX031059.1, forward strand.
TCGCTCATTTACATACCCGAAATACGCGGATGAAGCTTCAAACACAACGCCCGAAGAAGACATTATGGAAAATAATTGCATGTTTATCATGCCGTAGAATTTTGGTGCCATTATCTGCGTGCCAGTCACTTGACATTCCCCCAATGTTTTTTTGATGATTTGGATTTTTTTTTTCATATAAATTTCAGTGATACATATGTATAAAGATCTATTTTAATTTGGTGAGCTGTGAAAAATCTAAATACCCACCTTTAATCATATTCATGCTATTATCATTAAAATCTCAGTGTTATGTATGAAATAGATCTGTTACATAATGGCATTTCAAAAACAGAACAGACAAAACCCACAAGATTACACCTAAATAATTAAAATTATCTACTACCTCGATTTCATTGTTATTAAAATACCATCTGTCTATTGTTTTTATTTTACCCCTTTTACTAAAAACTACTATTTTTGTCTTGTTTATGTTTACTTCAAGCCCCCATCTTTCACAGTATTCGTACAAACGATTCAAACTATGCTGTAGGTCTTCTGTAGAGTTTCCAATAAGAACCATGTATCGTCCGCGAATAATAACTCTTATCCTGCTAAATAACTAAAATGAAATTTTCATTTCGATAGTAAAACCCAAAATACTGTCATTTAGCAAACCTATGATTTTGGGAATAACATCTCCTCATTGGACAGTGTAGATCCAAGATCAGACTGCACGTTCTGTGCAGTCTGATCTTGATCTACACTGTCCGCAAAAGGTCAGTGAGACGCGATGAGCAGCCAAAGGGATAATATGATGATACAAATATCCCTTACTGTTAAACCACTGTTAGGTTTATTTTGTAGAAATAGTTCGAGGTCTTCCAGAAAGAGCGCGAAAAGAGCTGGTGAACTGGTCTGTCCCTGTCTTAAACCTATTGAGATGTCAAAAGAATCAGAGTATCTGTTATTATAATTGATACAAGATTTCACTGAAGCATACATTGAACGAAATATTTCTAAAAGTTTACCATTCACTCCCATGTGAAACAATTTATACCATAAAACATTTGTATTAACCGAGTCAAAAGCTTTCTTATGATCACATGGTAAACGTAAATTCTGATTAAAAAAATCTGTCCTATCCTTTTCAAATGTTGCTTGAAGCTTTTTCAAGTCAGCATCAAATTCATTTACTTTTTTCTCAACAGTATCTAGGACTTTTAATGTTTCATTTACTTCTGACAACTTTGTATCTATCTTATTCAAAAATTTCATAATGTCTGCAGTGGACGGTGCCACTTTGCGCCAAGTTACTAGAATCATTTGGTATTGGTGTTGATCCTTCCATACTTCAGTCGAAAACAGGATGGTCTTCCTCATATAAAACAGAATTACATGTAGTTTGATTGAGAATGTCACTTACTAACACCTCGGTTGGGCCTCCTTGCTAAGGTTGTTTACTTTTGAATTGTTCGTCATCACCACTACTGCTCCTTTTTTGCGCTTAATGCTCTTTTTCCTCCCGCTCCTCTCCATATCCTTTTATACACGGTTTTTTACCATTCATGCAGCATAACACCGGTAGGAAACTTCATATTTAGAGCCAATTCAGAAAATGTCATGTTGGTCTTCCGTTTCTGAAGATGTCGGCTGAAAAACAATCCCAAAACAGGTAGGCATGTCAGTATTTGTAATTATGTGTTCTTATGTCTTTGAAATTCAAAATAAATGAAAATGTCATTCGATCCTCTGGTCTTTAAGCGTGTTTTCTGCACTACGGAAAGTTTGAACAGGTGTACGATGTTGTCTGAATCATTTGTGGCGTGGATTGACCGTAGCCAAAATAATACATCTCGGAGATAAATACAGGCTCTTTCTGCCCTTTGACGAAACAAAGTAAAGAAATTTTCCTGTTCTACAGGCTTAGATAATTGTCTTTGACATTTCCATTTGCTCAATGCAAGGATCGACAGAAAACTACCGGAAACGGGCGTAATTTAGGAAAGGCTCCGATTGTGTGGGTCGGTTACGAAAATATCGGTTGCCTCCAATGGAAGAGGAATTTCGTTTATTTATTTTTTTCTCTAATTTTCGGGTATACAAACTAAAGGTGCGTAGAGTTAAATTTGAAGCAACAAGTTCATTTTAAACTAATTTTCTCGATGTGTTTTATATATAGAAATAGCAAAGGGAAGTTTTTTACCAATTTTACATATTGTCAAATTGGCATTTTTCTAATATGAATGTACAATCAGAAAACGTAAAAAATGCCATTCATTCCATTTTTAGCAACGTGCTTAAGGGAAGCTTTTAGATCAAGCTGTGTCCGTCGTGCGTCGTCTGTCGCGCGTCGTCCGTCGTGCGTCATCTGTCGTGCGTTGTCCATCGTGCGTCGTCCATGGTCGACTATTCACTTCCTTCACTTCCTTTACCACTGGGCCGATTTTAACCAAACTTGGCTGGAATGCTCCTTGGGAGGTCCTCTTTAAAAAGTGTTCACAGAATTTTATTCATTCAAAAACCCTAGTTGCCATGGCAACCAAATGGAATTAATTAGAAATTCTTTAAAAATCTTCTCCTCTGAAACCGCTCTTCAAATTTTGAAATAATTTCACAGAGATGTTCCTTGGGTGGCCATTTTCAAAAGTTGTTGGCCAAATTTTGATCCCTCAGGAAACATGGCTCTGGTGAATGGGGGCTACTTGCACTGTACGGACTGAATGAAGAAATTCTCAAACATTTTTCTTCTCTGAATCGGCAGGTCAGAGTATAAAATAATTTTCATACAGATGTTTCTTGGATAACCATTTTTAAAACTTATTCGCAAAAGTTTGATCCTTCAATAAACATGGCTCTGGTGAATGGGGGGCGGGGGGGGGGGGGTTTACTCTGGCACAATACGGAAATGATAAAATTCTTAAAAATTCTTCTCTGAAACCGCTGGTAAGATTTTGAAATAATTTCACAGAGATGTTCCTTGGATGACCCTTTTCAAAAACTGTTCGCGAAATTTTGATTCGTCAATAAACATGGCTCTGTTGAAAGGGGGCTACTTGCACTATACGGAAATGAAGAAATTCTCAAACATTATTCTTCTCTGAAACGGCTGATCAGAGTTAAAAATAATTTCACAAAGAAGTTCCTTGGATAACCATTTTTAAAATTTGTTCGCAAAATTTTGACCCATCAATAAACATGGTTCTGGTGATTGGGGGCTACTCGCACTATATGGAAATGAAGAAATTTTTAAAAATTCTTCTTCCCTGAAATGGCTGGTCAGAGTTTGAAATAATTTCACAGAAGTGTTCCTCAGGTGACCCTTTTCACAAAGTGTCCGAGAAATTTTGATCCATCGAGAAACATGGTTCTGATGGCTGTGTGCTATTAACACTATATGGTCATGAAGAAATTCTAAAACTATCTTCTTCTCTGAAACGGCTGGTCAGATTTTGAAATAATTTCACAGATATTTTCCGAGGGTGACCCTGAATCTCTAGTTCGACATATGTTATTAGTCACTTTCGAGCATTTGCTCTTCTGCAAGACATTGTTCTTGGGTGAACTATCCAAAAATTTATTTGCAGAATTCTGATTCATCAAAATCATTGCTGTGGTGATGATTGTAGGGGTGCTGACAGATTTTGAAATGACTTTTACAGGTGACCTTTTTAAAATTGCATGGCAAAATAGTGATTTTGTTTCCACATGTTCAATCATGTATTAACAATTATATCGATTACTGAATAATGATTCATAAACTGTATAATGCAAATTCATGCATTTAGACCATTTAAACACGCGTTGCGTTTACCATTCTTGTACTTCTAAAGGAAAATATTATTTAACAATATTTGTGTTTATGTGTGGGCTGCACTTACGACAAAAGCACTAAAAATGTTATATATCCATGGACTATTCGGTCTAATCAAAAGCTATGCAGAGATATTTTCAAAATTTAGATAGACTAATGATAAGCAGCATTTTTCTAAAGTGACATTACGAGTCCAACCAATGAACTAAATTTTGGATTGAAAGATATCAATAGAAACAAAACTTACTTCTTTACTGATTATTTACAGAAAACTAAATTTCTGAAAGGGAGCCCCCATGAATCGGTGCCGACTGGCATAGTCAGAGCCGGCCAACATAATCGGAGCCCTTCTTTATTTTCATCAGTTCTTGTGCTTTCCTTTTCAATTTTTGACAAGTAGTGAATGTAACATTTCAAGACATTAATTAAAGGTTTTGGGACACCAAGACACTCTCCTTTGTGCCAATTAAATCGGGCAATACAGACTGAATTTAGGTCCTTGACGTATCATTTTGGCTACGGTCAATCCACACCAGAAATGATTCAGACAATATCCTACACCTGTTCAAACTGCAGAAAACACGCTGAAAGACCAGAGGATCGAATGACATTCTCCTTTTTTTGAATTTCAAAGACATAAGAACACATAATTACAAATACAGACATGCCTACCTGTTTTCGCAATATCTGAATTCCGACCGCCTTGGGTAAAGAACAAGGCCATACGTGTGGGGTAATATGTACTTAGGTTTTCTTTGTTACGCCAAAGAAATAGTTCTAGTAATCCCTCGCAATAGAATAGATGTTATTTCCTACATTTATCTGTTTAATGTCCAGAATTAGAGGAAGGATAAGGATATTGATCAAAGGAAGAAAAAGGGGAACAAAAATGATGATAAGAAGAAGAAGAAGAAGAAGAAGATGAATAAGAAATAATAAATTGGACTATAGAACCCATCGCGGATCTACTCCCTTTAAAAACACAAGCCACATAGAACCTAAGGTGTATGTCCCAGTCTGCACCAACCATATATTATAGAACCAAGCGCAGATCTAGTCCTTGTAAAAAACACAAGCCCCCATAGAACCTCAGCTGTATGTCCCGCTCTGCAACAACCATATATTATAGACCCAGGTCGGATCTACTCCTTTTTAAAACACAACCCACATAGAACCTAAGCTGTATGTCCCGCTCTCCAAGAATGATTTATGAAAGAACCCGGTGCCGATCTATTCCTTTTGAATTACAAGGCGCATAGAACCTAAACTGTATGTCCTTGTCTGCAACAAACATATATTATAGAACCAGGGGCAGATCTAGCCCTTTGAAAGGTGGCCCTACAGATTTTGGCACGAAAATTTTACAAAAGTGCAAAAAAAAAAATCATCCTTATACCCCCAAAGCCTTTTAATTTTCATTCATAAAACCCCAGTAGTCGAAAACCGTCCGACAACACCAGAAATTAGAGATTTACTACGACCCAGGTTGACACCAACGGGAGACGTGTACACGCTATTTTTAGATGATCAATTCGCTCATTTACTTACAGGAATACACAGAAGAAGCTTCAAACATAGTGTCCGAAGAAGAGATTTTGGAAAATAATTATTACATATTTGTTATGATAGGGAATTTAAGCGTTATGAGTCACGTGCCAGTCACTTGACATTCCCACAATGCTTTATTGATTTTTGGCGCAAAATCTAAAAATAGCTTAAGAGGCTACGTAGCCTTAAAATAGCTTAACCCTTTACTCCATAGATACTCATTTCAACACATTGCTTGTAGGAGCCTTTGAAAAACATTGTGGAAAAAGGTGAAATTGCTCGTGACGAGCAATTTCACCTTTTGCCACAGTGTTTTTTATGCTATCAAAAGGTGTCATATACACATAAGAAACGGCTTCATCCTTGCTGTTATTTAGGGTCAATTAGAGATACCATAGAAATGCCTTATGGGGTCAAGGGTTAAGAGGCTACGTAGCCTTTTAAGGGAATACCATCAAAAAAAAAAATTTTTTTTTTTTTAACTTTATGAATCTGAATTATTGATGATTTGTATTATTTTTTCATATGAATTTCAATGATATATATATTTTTTAATTTGGTTTGATGTAAAAATTCTAAATACCCACCTTTAAAAACACAAACCCTATAGAACCTAAGCTGTATGTCCCGCTCTTCAAGAATGATATATATCAAAGAACCCGGGGCCCATCTACTCCTTTTTAAAACACAACCCACATAGAATCTAAGCTGTATGTCCCGCTCTCAAAGAATGGTATATTAAAGAACCCGAGGCGGATCTACTCCTTTTAACTTACAAGGTGAATAGAACTTAAACTGTATGTCCTTTCTGTAACAACCATACATTATAGAACCCGGGCAGATCTAGTCCTTTTAGAAATACAAGCCCTATAGAACCTAAACTGTATGTGCCTGGGCGGATCTACTCCTTTTAGAAACACAAGCCCTATAGAACCTAAACTGTAGGCCTATGTCCCGGTCTGAAACAACATTACATTATAGAACCCAGGGCGGATCTACTTTTTTTTGAAACACAACCCACATAGAACCTAAACTATATGTCCTTGTCTGCAACAACCATATATTATAAAGCCCTGGCGTGATAGAACATAAGCTGTATGTCCCGCTCTCCGAGAATGATATACCAAAGAACACGGGGCGGATCTACTCCTTTTTAAAACACAGCCCACATAGAACCTTTTGAAGCTGTATGTCCCGCTCTCCAAGAATAATATACATGTACTAAAGAACCCGGGGCGGATCTACTCCTTTTAGATTTCAAGGCGCATAGAACTTAAACTGTATGTCCTTGTCTACAACAACCATATATTATAAACCCAGGGCGGATCTAGTCTTTTTAAAACACAACCAACATAGAACCTAAGCTGTATGTCCCGCTCTTCAAGAATGATTTATTAAAGAAACCGGGGCGGATCTACTCCTTTTAAATTACAAGGCACATAGAACCTAAGCTGTATGTCCCTGGGCGGATCTACTCCTTTTAAATTACAAGGCGCATAGAACCTAAACTGAATGTCCTTGTCTACAACAACCATATATTATAAACCCAGGTCAGATCTAGTCCTTTTAGAAACACAAGCCCTATGGAACCTAAGCTGTATTTCTCGGTCCGCAACAAGAATACATTATAGAACCCACGGCGGATCTACTCCTTTTTAAAGCACAACCCACATAGAACTTAAACTGTATGTCCTGCTCTCCAAGAATGATATATTAAAGAACCCGGGGCGGATCTACTCCTTTTAAAAAGACAAACCACATAGAACCTAAACTGTATGTCCCGCTCTGCAAGAGCCATATATTAAAGAACCCTGGGCGGATCTACTCCTTTTAACTTTCAAGGCGCATAGAACCTAAACTGTATGTCCTTCTCTGCAACAACGGTATATTACAAACCCAGGGCGGATCTACTCCTTTTAAAAACACAACCCACATAGAAACTAAGCTGTATGTCCTTGTCTACAACAACCATATATTATAAACCCCTGGCAGATCTAGTCTTTTTAAAACACAAGGCCTATAGAACCTAAGCTGTATATGCCAGTCCGCAACAACAATACATTATAGAACCCAGGGCGGATCTACTCCTTTTTAAAACACAACCCACATAGAACCTAAGCTGTATGTCCCGCTCTCCAAGAATGATATACTAAAGAACCCGGGGCGGATATATATACTCCTTTTAAAAAGACAAACCACATAGAACCTAAGCTATATGTCCTTGTCTGCAACAACCATATATTGTAAACCCCAGGCAGATCTAGTCCTTTTAGAAACACAAGCCCTATAGAACCTAAGCTATATGTGCCTGTCTGCAACAACAATACATTATAGAACCCAGGGCGGATCTACTCCTTTTTAAAACACAACCCACATAGAACCTCAGCTGTATGTCCCAGTCCCCAACAACAATACATTATAGAACCCAGGGCGGATCCACTCCTTCTTAAAACACAAGCCCTATAGAACCTAAGCTGTATGTCCTTGTCTGCAACGACCATATATTATAAACCCAGGGCGGATCTACTCCTTTTAAAAACACAAGCCCTATAGAACCTAAGCTGTATGTCCTTGTCTGCAACGACCATACATTATAGAACCCAGGGCGGATCTACTCCTTTTTAAAACACAAGCCCTATAGAACCTAAGCTGTATGTCCTTGTCTGCAACAACCATATATTACAAACCCAGGGCGGATCTACTCCTTTTTAAAACACAAGCCCTATAGAACCTAAGCTGTATGTCCTTGTCTGCAACAACCATATATTACAAACCCAGGGCGGATCTACTCCTTTTTAAAACACGAGCCCTATAGAACCTAAGTTGTATGTCCTTGTCTACAACAACCATATATTACAAACCCAGGGCGGATCTAGTCCTTTTAAAAACACGAGCCCTAAAGAACCTAAGTTGTATGTCCCGGTCTGCAACAACCATGTTTTATAAACCCCGGGCGGATCTAGTCCTTTTAAAAACACAAGCCCTATAGAACCTAAGCTGTATGTCCCAGTCCCCAACAAGAATACATTATAGAACCTAGGGCGGATCTACTCCTTTTTAAAACACAACCAACATAGAACTTAAACTGTATGTCCCGCTCTCCAAGAATGATATATTAAAGAACCCTGGGCGGATTTACTCCTTTTAAAAAGACAAACCACATAGAACCTAAACTGTATGTCCCGCTCTCCAAGAATGATATATTTAAGAACCCGGGGCGGATCTACTCCTTTTAACTTTCAAGGCGCATAGAACCTAAGCTGTATGTCCTTCTCTGCAACAACCGTATATTACAAACCCAGGGCGGATCTAGTCCTTTTAAAAACACAAGCTCTATAGAACCTAAACTGTATGTCCTTGTCTACAACAACCATATATTATAGAACCCAGGGCGGATCTAGTCCTTTTAGAAACACAACTGCTATTGAACCTAAGCTGTATGTGCCTGTCTGCAACAGCAATACATTATAGAACCCAAGGCGAATCTACTCCTTTTTAAAACACAACCCACATAGAACCTAAGCTGTATGTCCTGCTCTCCAAGAATGATATACTAAAGAACCCGGGGCGGATCTACTCCTTTTAACTTACAAGGTACATAGAACCTAAGCTGTGTGTCCTTGTCTGCAACAACCATATATTATAAACCCAGGGCGGATCTAGTCCTTTTAGAAACACAAGCCCTATAGAACCTAAGCTATATGTGCCTGTCTGCAACAACCATATATTATAGACCCAGGGCGGATCTACTCCTTTTTAAAACACAACCCACATAGAACCTAAGCTGTATGTCCCGCTCTCCAAAAATTATATACTAAAGAACCCGGGGCGGATCTACTCCTTTTAACTTACAAGGTACATAGAACCTAAGCTGTGTGTCCTTGTCTGCAACAACCATATATTATAAACCCTGGGCGGATCTACTCCTTTTTAAAACACAAGCCCTATAGAACCTAAGCTATATGTCCTTGTCTGCAACAACCATATATTATAAACCCAGGGCGGATCTATAGTCCTTTTAGAAACACAAGCCCTATAGAACCTAAGCTGTATGTCCCAGTCCCCAACAACAATACATTATAGAACCCAGGGCGGATCTACTCTTTTTTAAAACACAACCCACATAGAACCTAAGCTGTATGTCGCGCTCTTCGAGAATGATTTATTAAAGAACCCGGGGCGGATCTCCTCTTTTTAAATTACAAGGCGCATAGAACCTAAGCCGTATGTCCTTGTCTGCAACAACCATATATTATAAACCCCGGGTTGATCTAGTCCTTTAAAAAACACAAGCCCTATAGAACCATATATTACAAACCCAGGGCAGATCTAGTCCTTTTAAAAACACAAGCCCTATAGAACCTAAGCTGTATGTCCCGGTCCGCAACAACAATATATTATAGAACCCAGGGCGGATCTACTCCTTTTAAAAACACAAGCCACATAGAACCTAAGCTGTATGCCCCGCTCTGCAAGAATGATATACTAAAGAACCCGGGGCGGATCTACTCCTTTTAAAAACCCAACCGACATACGACCTAAGCTGTATGTCCCGCTCTGCAACAACAATATATTAGAGATATTATAGAACCCGGGCCGGATCTACTCCTTTTAAACAACAAAAGCCCCATATAACTTTTAAGGTGTATGTCCCGGTCTGCAACACCCACATATTATATAAACCCAGGTCAGATCTACTCCTTTTAAGAAATACAAGCCCCATAGAACCTAAGCTGTATGTCCCGCTCTGCAACAGCCATATGTTAAAGAACCCAGGGCGGATCTACTCCTTTTAAAAAAACAAGTCACATACAACATAAGCTGTATGTCCCGCTCTGCAACAGCCATATATTATCGAACCCGGGGTGGATCTAGTCCTTTTAAACAACAAAAGCCCCATATAACTTAAGGAGTATGTCCCGGTCTGCAACAACCACATATTATATAAACCCAGGGCGGATCTACTCCTTTTAAAAAACACAAGCCACATAGAACCTAAGCTGTATGTTCCGCTCTGCAACAGCCATATATTATAGAACCCCGGGCAGATCTACTCTTTTAAATAACAAAAGGCCCATATAACCTAAGCTGTATGTCCCGCTCTGCAACAGCCATATATTATAGAAACCGGGGCGGATCTACTCCTTTTAAACAACAAAAGCCCCGTATAAACCTAAGCTGTATGTCCCGGTCTGCAACAAATATATAGCCTATATATTATAGAACCCAGGGCGGATTAACTTCTTTTAAAAACGCAAGCCCTATAGAACCTAAGCTGTATGTCCCAGTCTGCAACAACCATATATTATAGAACCCAGGGCAGTTCTACTTCTTTTAAAAACGCAAGCCCGATAGAACCTAATCTGTATGTCCCGGTCTGCAACAAAGATATATAATAGAATCCAGGTCGGACTACTTCTTTTAAATCACAAGCCGCATAGAACCTTAGCTATATGTTCTCGTCTGCAACAACCATATATTAAAAACCCATGGCGGATATTCTTCTTTTAGAAACACAAGCCCCATAGAACCTAAGCTGTATGTCCGGGTCTGCAACAACTATATTTCATAGAACCCGGGGCGAATCTACTCGTTTAAAGAACATAAGCCCTATAGAACCTAAGCTGTATGTTCCGGTCTGCAACAACCGTAGATTATAGAATCCGGGGGTGATTTACTCGTTTTAAATCTTAAGGTGCATAGAACCTAAGCTGTATGTCCTTGTCTACAACAACCATATATTATAAACCCAGGACGGATCTAGTCCTTTTAGAAACACAAGGCCTATAGAACCTAAGATGTATGTCCCGGTCCGCAACAACAATACATTATAGAACCCACAGCGGATCTACTCCTTTTTAAAACACAACCTACATAGAACCTAAGCTGTATGTCCCGCTCTCCAAGAATGATATATTAAAGAACCCGGGGCGGATCTACTCCTTTTAAAAAGACAAACCACATATATAGCAAGAGCCATATATTAAAGAACCCTGGGCGGTATAAAATTCCAGGGGGGGGGGATCCGGACCCCCCCCCCGGTAGGGCATGTGTTTTAAAAGGAGTCCATCCGCCATGGGTTCTATATAATATATTGTTGTTGCACACCGGGAGATACAGCTTAGGTTCTATAGGGTTTGTGTTAATAATATATGGTTGTTGCAGGCAAGGACATACAGCTTAGCTTCTATGCGGCTTGTGATTTAAAAGGAATTTTGGCAAAAATGTGGTTATCGGATTCGTGAAATGGTACTGTTTTGATATTGCACAGCATTTACATGTATGTAAAATACAGTCATTGAAAAAAGGTTCTAAATGTGGAGACCTCCTCATGGTTAGAACGGGAAACGTTGACTTTTCTTGTAAACGGCTTACATCCGCTGAAATCAGGAAATCAAAGTATCTTATAATAAGACGAGTGCGTTTTCGGTGGGACCCCCCCCCCCCTCCCCTTGAGAAAGATATCTGGATCTGCGCATGCCTACTTTAGGGCGCATTGATACAACGCATAAGGTGTATGTCCTCGTTTTCACTTCATTTTACCCGAGGCGGTCGGAATTCAGACATAGCCACCTGTTTTGGGATTGTTTTTCAGCCATTCGCTGACGTCACGTGATTCCCGTGAACGGTCTATAGAGTTACCTCGCTTGATGGGGGGATTTCCCTATTCACAAAAGTCAAATATCTTTTCTTTAAAAAGGAATGCTCTCAAATACTTTGGTTAGTTACTTCTAGAAAAATGTTTAGTATCATATGTGATGTCCATAAATATCTTAAAAACGAAAAAAAAAAAGTAATAAGTAATACGAAAATACGCTTCCTGGCTCTTCCTGTGACGTCAGCGAATGGCCACCCAGACAAATTAAAATTTTCTGATAAAGCTGTAAAACATGACGGATATCTCCGGCTGAAAGGTGTCTACTGAGGTATCGCCGGATGTCGCAGGTACGTTATTGTGTTGTCTATCGCTAGGCTAAAGGAGATTATGATCAATGTTTGTTTCGTGGGTGATTTTCGTTGGGAAAGGCTGTCGGGTGCTAGCGCCAGCAATCGAGACGTTGCATTCCTTCTGTTTTATATTATATAGGGGAGATTTTTTTTCTTCATATTTTATCATTTATTCTGGTTATAAAATGTCAAATTCCTGTGGTTTATGTATCAAGAAAATCACAGTTATTGGAAACTTTGACGATCTTAATTCTCCTACAGTTGTAAATAGTTTGAAAAAAGAAGTAATAAAAAATGCTCTAGTTCATTTAACAGATGGACTGAATCTTCTCAAAAATAGGATAAAAGTAATCAATCTTGCTCTCATGTTTTATCGACATGATCTGCAAAACTTCCATGATACATAATGTTTGCAATAATTTTTAAACAAGTAATTCTATTACTTCAGATATTTCTCTAAAACTACTATAAAATATCGTGGGCCGAATCTTCCCAACCTCAGGGCCGAATCTTCTCAGCTTGAGGGCCGTATCTTCTCGAAGATCACTTGTCCATCTTGGCCCGAATCTTCTTGGATCCGAATAATCTGACCACGAACGACAAATCTGCTTGGAGATGATGAACCGGAAGCATTTACGATAGTGTTACGCTTTTCGACCTTGATCAAAATGGCCGCGATTGTACGATCAACTGGCAAACTCCTTTGTCGAAATCAACCAAAGATTTATCCAGTCTCTTGGTTAATTCAAAGAAGGAATGAGGTTACAAATCAAGGGGCACATTCTAAAATTCCAGTTAAAATCATCACCGAAAAGTCCCAAGCGAACCCTGAATGGAGGCAGAGTAAGTCAGATTAGCGGTGACCTTCCAGTCCACGGAAACTCACTCTCTATCAGATTTTCGCCTTCTTTGTTAAAGGCAATCTTTGAAACACTGAAAATCATGACGATTAGTTTTGGTGTTTGGAAACCTAATTAAAAGGGTCAAAGATGATCGTCCCATTGTCGAACAATGCCCTTCAAAGGTATTAAAGTAGAACTCGTACCCTGGAGAAGTCATACCCCTATCTCAAGGGTACGAGTTCCCTACAAATGTACTTGATGATAGTTTACCAGTATGATTTCAAGTCAAAAGAAGTCAAAAGGTTCAAGTCAAAAGAAATAATGTAAATGAAAAGTAAGAGAATTGTATTCTACTGAATCAATTAAGTAAATAGTATTAATTTTTGCCATATTAAATTCTTTGGGAAAACTTCACTTGCAATGAATTCTTGAATTGATGATTGATGTTGCTTTGAATAATATGAAAATAGGCAAAGCCTAGAAACGGGCGAAAGAGACTTTTTTTCCTCAGACATATGAAAACATAAGGAGCTTGTTGGCTGATCAGTGCTGATATATTTGTTTGACCCTGCCTAACAAATTTTTGATGACAGTAGATATAGTAGTCTGTCTGCAGATAACAAATTAGAAAGTGATACAAATAACAAAAATCCTCAACAGAGTAACATTTTCCTGGTATTTTATCCCTTTGCCACAATGTTCTCAGAATCCTCCTAAAGTTCAGAGCTGTTTGAACTGGGATTGTGTAATAAAGGGTTAACTTGTGAAGAAATTTTGCCCCAAATTATCAGGAGTCACTAATCCCAGCTGGACTAGTTTTTTAGCTCCACTGGCTGAAAGCCAGCAGAGCTTATGTCATGGCGGGGTTTCTGTCGTCTGTCCGTCTGTTAGTCTTTTTCTTGTTTACGCGATAAAGTCTGCATTTGATGTCAGATTTTTGTGGAACTTGCACAGTTTGTTAATCTCATCAATAGCTTCAACCCTATTGGTTTTGAGAAAAATCCAACAAACATTATGGGAAAAGTAGCCATTTCAAGTTGAAAATTTCAATTCATGTTTACGCAATAAAGTCTTCATTTGTGGTCAGATTTTCATGAAACTTGCACAGTTTGTTTATCTCCTCAATAGCTTCAACCCTATTGATTATGAGAAAAATCCAACAAATAGTATGGGAAAAGTCGCCATTTCAATTTGAAAATTTCTAATTCTTGTTTATGCGATTAAATGTGCATTTGTTATCAGATTTTTGTAAAACTTGCACAGTTTGTTTGTCTCATCAATAGCTTCAACCCTACTGATTTTAAAAAAAAAATCCAACAAATAGTATGGGAAAATTAGCCATTTCAAGTTCAAAATTTCCAATTCTTGTTTACGCAATAAAGTCTTCATTTGTTGGCAGATTTTCATGAAACTTGCACAGTTTGTATATCTTATCAGTAGCTTCAACTCTATTGATTTTGAAAAAAATCCAATAAATAAGATGTTATTCAAATGCGCTTATATTTATGACAATCTTGAGTCATTGTGGATTCATCCATGAGGGAATAAGTACCGATCATGTACATGTACATAGAATTCTTCTTCACAGGGCATAAAAAATCCACTCACAACATGAATAATCCACAAATTGTCAATAAAATAATTGTCAAATCTGCAGGGCAACTGTATTAAAAACTTGCACCAGGGAACTGCCCTGGGAAGTATCTTGATAGTGTGGGAAAAAGGATATTATTTTGGTTACCTGAATTTGCTCCTTTTCCTACAATACCTAAAAAAAAAAGCTTCTTTAGGGTGGTTGAAATTTGAGATTGTGTTGTGAAAGGCTCAGAAAGGAAGTTTGTACAATGAAAATGGGAGAGAGAGAGAGCAGAGTGAAAAATGCAGATATTACCTAATATTTCAGACCCTTGTACAACTGCAGGTCTACAACAAATCAAATTCATATTTTGTACAGGGTGGACTTTAGTTCTCTGATAGAGTGGAACTGGAAATTTTAGACCCTGCATCAATTTTTTTACAAAAACCATCATAGTAACATGAATCAATTCCAAAAGTGCAGTGGGACAGTGGTGAAGGTCAAGGTGAATTTACTTTCAAATGTGTGGAATCAAACAGAATAATCTTTTCTTTGATGCTATTTAAATGATAAGTTAGAAAATTATTTGATGATTCATTCTGACATTTTCTTGATTTGACTGTAACTACTATAAACCAAGGAACCGCAGGTCCAATACTTTACAAAAACAAGTTTTGTTTTAAAAAAACTTTTATGGTAGGGTAAGCAAATTTTGCCACAGTCCGTCCAAATATTTAAGAAAACTAATTCTCTTGGACTGTCTTGAGTAAGGGCTGAAGTAAATTATTTTTGAAAATAATATACATGTAGTATGTCTGAATATCTGCGAATTATCCAGTAGGTTATTTAAAATTTTGTCCTTTAGTAAAATTTTAAGCACGCTACTACAGGTAATCTTGTGTGGAGCAATCCAGTGTAACTTTGTTGTGATTTATATTTTCAGTGAAATACAATATCATGTCTGTTGAGAAGTATATCCAGGAAAGGAAGGGAATAAGGAAAGGTAAGATATTCAGTAGATTTTGAAACAAGAACCTTCATTTAGTTTAGTTTTTATTCTCATTGTCAAAAGTCGTGTATCAAATAGACATTGTAGAGCTCATATGATAGCTGACATGATTGCTCAGGGAAAATACCAGTTATTTGTACTATTGTTTTATGCTCAGAGTAAGCCAATTGTTCAGGTTTGAGCCCCTGCTATGCATTTACTTTTAGCTCACTTGAGCACAAAGTGCTCAAGGTGAGCTATTGTGATCGATCAATGTCTGTCGCCCGTCTATCCGTCCGTCTGTCTGTCCGTTCACAATTACAAAAAAATCTTCTCCTCCTAAACTAACAATCAGATTTCAATCAAACTTCACAGAAACGATCCCTAGGTGATGCACTTTCTAAACACTTCAAAGATTTGAATTCCATGAAGAACTCTGGTTGCCATGGCAACCGTGTGAAAAAACTTTAAAAATCTTCTCCTCCATAACTTTAAGGGCTAGAGCTTTCATATTTCGCATGTAGCATCATCTAGTGGCCCTCTACCAAAATACTTCAAATCATGGCTCTAGTTTTGAAATTGGCCCTATGTTCTGGGTTCTCGGATTTCACATGGAGATAAAAAAGGAAATCATAGAAAATCTTCTTGTCCCAAACCGTAAGGGCTAGAGCTCTCATATTTGGCATGTAGCATCATCTAGTGGCCCTCTACTGAAGTACTTCAAATTATCGGCCTAGTGAGGAAATTGGCCCTATGTTGTGGGGTCTCGGATTTCACAAAGAGATAAAGAAGGAAATCTTAGAAAATTTTCTTGTCCCAAAGCATAAGGGCTACAGCTTTCATATTTGGCATGCAGCATCATCTAGTGGCCCTCTTCCAAAATACCTCAAATTATGGCCCTGGTGTGAAAATTAAACCTTTGTTGTTGGTCTTAGATTTCACATAGATACAAGGAAGGAAATCTTTAAAAACCTTCTTGTCCAGATGGTAATGGCCAGAGCTTTCATAATTGGCATGTAGCATCATCTAGTGGCCCTCTTCCAAAATACTTCAAATTATGTCCCTAATGTAAAAAATTGGCCCTATGTTGTGGGTCTCGGATTTCACATAGAGATAAAGAAGGAAAGTTTAAAAAAGCCTCTGTCCCAAACAGTAATGGCCAGGACTTTCATATTTGGCATGTAGCATCATCTAGTGGCCCTCTACCAGCATACCTCAAATTATGGCCCTAGTGTTGAAAATGGCCCTATGTTGTGGGTTCTCGGATTTTACATAGTGATAAAGAAGGAAATCTTAAAAATTCTTCTTCTCCCAAACCATAAGGGCTAGAGCTCATATTTGGCATGTAGCATCATCTAGTGGCCCTCTACCAAAATACTTCAAATTATGGTCCTGGTATGAAAGTTAGCCCTATGTTGTTGGTATCAGATTTCACATAGAGACAAAGAGGGAAATCTTTAAAAGTCTTCTTGTGAGCACTCTTGAGACTACATTTCTTGCTAAGCTGAATTGAAAATTGGTTAGAAGGTCTGTCTCAATAAAGTCTCACATGAGTCTGCATTTAATGTTTGTTTGGAATATAACTTTAACATCTCAAGTCAGAACATCTTCAAAATTGGTATGCATGTTTGTTGTGATATTACCGAGTACTGTGTTCAAGAACAATAACTCTACCAAGCATGGATTTTGAGTAATTCCACTTTGATCTTTATTTTGATAGTATTGTTTGCTTGTCCAGAGTGGAATTTTGATGTCTCACGTCAAATTGTTTGTTGCATTGCCTGCCCTTTGCAACTGTTATACCTCCTTTACAACTGGCGGTGGGATTGCATATCTTGCGACAACTTGCCCCTCTTGTTTCATGATCATTAGCCCTTGAACCTTAATATTTGGTAATAATAAAATCTTCGCTGCTTAGTACTCAGGTGAGCGATATAAGACCATCTTGGTCCTCTTGTTAATAATATCCCTGTTACATTCATCAACTACTTACCAAATGATGGCATTTTAGATTTGTTTGAATCAAAAGAATTACAAACTACACAAGTTGTCTTTGAATGGAAAGAAAACAGTGGGATGGGGAGAAAAAGGAGGTTAGTTACTAACTAGCTTTGATGCTTTACAGAAATGCATTAACTTGTTACCAAACAACAAAAGTTTGGACCTGTCTAAATGCAAAGCAATTGCAGACGACAAAGGTAGTGAAAATGACACAATTTTTCCTTAATAGAGCAGAAAACATTGTGGAAAAAGGAGAAAATGCTGGTAAGCAGCATTTTTTCCTTTTCTCACAATGTTTTCATAAGGTTTTTTTCTCAGGGTCATTAAAACTCTTGATTGTGTGTTAAAGAGTTAAACCCAATTTCTTAGAACACAGCTGATGGAATGACCAACTGTGTTGCTACCAGCAAAGGACAAGAATGGAGACTTAATGGGCAAAAAAGTGAAGATGCTTGGCTTGGGCAGTTAACCTTTTGCCACACAATCCTTAGTTTCACCCTTTACCAAACAACAAAATTTTAGATCGAACCAACATGAAAGCATTTGATGTTTAGCAATGTAGCTGTAGCTCAAGTGGTGATTTCTGTCTTTGATAGGGCAGAAAACATTGTGGAAAAAGGAGAAATTGCTTCCTACCCAGTATTTTCTCCAATCATCACATTTTTTTTTTCTCCTTCCCAGAGTCGTGAAAATCAGGGATTGTTTGGTTAAAGGTTAATGACAAATTCAAGGAATAAATTAATACCATCATTCGAAACACACTTGAATTGTCATCTGTAATTCCTTAGATGGACACAGCCGAAATTTTGCAGTGTGATAGAGAGTTGATGCAGACAAACAGACAGATGCATTTAAACCTTGGACTGCTAAGCCCAACTCACTGCGCATTAGCGGACAGTGTAGATACACTGTTCAATAAGGAGATTGTTTTCTTCCAAAATTAAGGATGAAGCATTTCTCTGATCTGTACTATAGGTTTCATGTAACTTTTAAAGCAGGATAAAGGTTAATACTTGAAATAAAACTGCTTCATTCTTGGCTGATATACATGTACCCCATCTGTTTGCCTAGCCTTTCTCATATATACTAGCTATATACACACTTGGCAGGTGATCGGTATTGTTAAAACAGAAGATGATAATGCCCTCATCCTTTTCTTTGATCAAACCCTGCGTTATGGGTGCTCATTAGATTCCTCTCGTTGAGACTATTGTAATGGGTACCCTAACCATAGGGATTAGTGGAGGATAATAAATAGTTTTCAGTTTTGTAATCAAAATCACTCCCTCTATCCTAAGCCGTGGTCATATGCTTTGGATCTGGTAGTTGATGTTTGGGAGAGAGTTGAGCTATATTTAGATACAAATTTTCCCATTGTAGTTCTATCACCTGAAGAGCTAGCAGCGATCCCAGAGACGGATATGGATGACGGAGACTCTGAACTTCTTCAGGAGTATTTTGAGATTGTTCGTGGGAATAAGGTATTGTGTCAGCTTTAAACCTTTCCCAAACAAGCCCTGGTTTTATATGTCTGCAGTACAAGTCTTTAGAAAACACTAAGGGAAAAGGAGAAATTGCTCGTAACGAGCAATTTCTCCTTTTCCCACAGTGTTTTCTAGCATTTCAGAAAACTTTCTGCCATTCTCATCAGATTCAAAATTGTTATCTGCAGACACTTTCAGTTTGGGACAGTCTAAAATTTGCCATTTGGGAAAGGGTTGAAGCTTCTATTTTTCTTTTGTGTCAACTCTTCACCAAACAACAAAATTTTAGATGAGTCGGAAATGAAAGTTTCTGCATACACCAAAATAAATGTGACTGAAAAATTGAAACTCGTTTGTGGAAGGGTAGAAAACATTGTGGAAAATGAAGAAAATGCTTGTCACCTCATTTTTCGAGGTTTATAAGACCAATACCATAACCATCTCTTCAAAGCAGTTGTTCGGTATTGTATTTAAATTGGGTCAAAGCCATGCATGAAGGAGTGGTCTCTGATAACACCATTATGTGCAAAAATCTCCAGCTTAAAAAAACTAAATAAATATAATTTTTTTTGCTCACTATAATTTGGTGAAGGGTTCATCCCTTTCTACATGATACTGAATGTACACAATTCTGGAAAACAAGCCGTTTCAAAACATTTATAGAAAAAATATTTTCCCCACAATGTTTTTTCTACGCTATTTAAGAAAATACCAGTATTTGAGCTACACTGAAATTGTGGTCTGCAAATACATGTACATGTATTTTCAATTTGGACAAGGTTAAAAATCTTGTGACAGAGCTCCAGATAAGAGGGAGTTATGGTATTCCACATCCTTTGTCTCTCTTCCAAACCCTATGTAATGGGTACTCATTAGAATATTCTTGATGAGACGATTCTAATGAGTACCCGCAACAAAGGGTTTAGCGGAGAATAACTAATATTTTCAAGTTTGAAATCAAAATCACTCCCTCTACCTGGAGCTCTGTTGTGATCTAGTAAAGGGCTAACCAGTAGTAGATTTATTTAACAGGATGCCTATGACATGTCAGCAGTTGAGCTGGATGAAGAGACAACAAAAGCAATTGGTCGTGGAACCTATGATGATCCTGTGACACTTCCCTGCTCTGATCAAGGCTGGAGACATGTGACATGTTTTTGTAAGTGGGACACTGTCTCTTTTATCTTAACAATTCTGTGCTTTAACCCTTTACCCCATAAGGCATTTCTATGGTATGTCTAACTGACCCTAAATAGCAGCAAGGATGGAGCTGTTTCTTATGTGTATATGACACCTTTTGATACTGAAGAAAACATTGTGGCAAAAGGTGAAATTGCTCGTCACGAGCAATTTCACCTTTTGCCACAATGTTTTCCAAAGGCTCCTACGTGCAATGCGTAGAAATGAGTATCTATGGAGTAAAGGGTTAACAATGCTGGGATGCAAAACCTTCTGAAACATTGCTGGAAAAGGAAACATGTGGTAACCAGCATTTCTTCCTTTTCCCACAATGCAATTTACCATTTAAGAGATAATATCATCATTTTAGTTGGATTTATCTTTTACCACACATTCAAAGTTTTATGACCATGGGGACAAAGACTATGGAAAGCATACTTAGCTGAGTGGTTACCTGACTTCTAAGCTTGAGGTAGCAGATTTTGAAAACATTGTTAGAGAAGTAGAAAATGCTGGAAATCATTTCCAATATTTCTTTCAAAGATAATATCTATTGTTTTAGTTGCATATGGTTTGTCATCAGCAAATCTATTCAATTTGAATAAATTTTGTTAAATGCACAAGCACTGTTACAGGAGACTACTCCTTCATGCATGGCTTCATTCCAGTGTAAATCCAATAGCTAACAACTGTGTTAGGGAGAATTCTTTCTAGCTCAGTGGTTATTGTGTTGACCTTTTGTACGGTCATTCTGGGTTTTAATCATGCATAGTCCCTATATTTTTTTATATGCATTTGACATTTGTTTCTTTGTTACAGACTTTGTTTATAAGATGGGGGCTGGTCTGGGATTGGCTGCTGAGTCTTTAATCCTCTATGTTGTCCATAAACATTCTTTCTTCCTAATAAGGCTTGGCCCATCATAGTTTAAATATAATAACTTCAACTGCGTTAGAGGAATTCTCTTTAGCCTAGTCTTTATGATGTTGGCCTTTCATCCAGGCCTTCTAGGTTTGAATCATGCATGGTCCCTGTATTTCTACTATGTATTCATTCATTAATTATAATAATAATATTTATTGTTGTATTCATAGGCCACCGGCCCTTATACAAGTACATATTACAAAATCAAAACACATTTGTTCATTATACCCCCCCCACAAACGAACTTTGGAGTCCATCCATCCATCCATCCATCCATCCATCCATCCATCCACCACCATCCATTGCCATCCATCCATCCATCCATCCATCCATCACCATCCATCCATCCATCCATCCATCCATCACCATCCATCCATCCATCCATCCATCCTGTCTGGAGCATAACTTCCAAAGTATAGGTAGTGAGTACTAGTGACTTCAAACTTCATTATTATGGTTCGCACAGGTCTTGAAAAATCCTTGAATTCAATGTCCATGCCTTATAAAACCCCCTTAAAAAATGATTGATAGCCTTATAAAACCCTTAAAAGCTACATAAGGTCCTTAAAACACCCTTTAAAATTGTTTCCCGAGTGAGCTGTACATAGTTTTATTGCTGGCCAGTCTTAACTATTAGGTCTTTCAAGTACACAAAGATAATGGGTACCAGTCTATTATGACCTCATTAATCCCGCTAGATGGCATTCTATAGATACTCATCTATCTGATATGGGCATCCTGGGTACAGAACCGAACCACTTTCCTACGTGACAACCGTTAGTTTGAATTTAAAACAAGAAAAGGTTTACCCAATAAAACGCTACCTTGTACATTTCACTCAACTATGATCACCAGTTTAGAGAAATCTGTTGCTAAAGCAGGTCTCATTTCTCCTCAAACATATTGATATGTAAAAGCTATTTTTAACATTGCTACTTTATAGAGCGTGATATTACAGTCAGCCTGCTTTTGGGGCTAGTAGTGATGCGTCATATAAGACAGTCAAATCTTCAAAGAATATGACATGCGCAGACAACGATTATGACCTGGATATACACCTGTACCCGTCCTAATGGTAGCAGAAATACTCGAGAAAGGAAAGTGGGATACCACACAATGATACGGCATAAAACACGGATCTTTTTCTATGTTGTCTTTGGGATAAATTGTATGTATTAAAACAAAATCATAATGAGTTCTCCAACAAAACTGTCATTTGAATTTAAATTATTTTGGAAACGAGAAGCAAATGGATATTAAGATGCTTCATGAAGACAAATAGAATAAATGTTGAAGTTGGCATTTTTCCGCGACCAGGGGAACTAAAGACATAGTTTTATACATGACCAAAGAACATAGATGCTTTACTATTCATGATTAATAAGCGTTTCAAAAGTGTTGAGCATCTCTTTTGAATACGTAATCGGCAATCGTCTGAGAGGGAAAAATCTTCAACCATTGGAAAGTGTGTTTTCAATAAAAAGTGGCTTATAGGCCAGAAATACAAGTCGTGGGTCAGAGAATTGAATTTCGACAAACACAGCGTAATTTGTTGTACTTAAAATCAGGTAATAGACATAAGAGAGTATGCCCTGAACTCATTTATGAAAAGTAAGAAGCACATCCAGTGTAGATCTACTGCAGGTACTGTGAAGAAACCCTATTGCAGCAGCTTTTAAAAATGCACAAAAGATAAGTGTAGACCCTGTTCATAGTAGTGCTACCAAATTAACAATCCCCTTACCTACAGATGATACCCCGTTGGGTAACATTCCCACGCAAGCAAACACTGGGAGATTAGACTTATTTGTTACACTGAATGACACATTGACTTTGTGGACTTTACACACTGTTACCCAACACTGTTCAATCAAATACATCATTTATGATGTATCAAAACTGCAGAAAAAAAGGATCAAACAATACATGTTAAACAATCAAACTGTTTGAGAAAGCATTTGGAAGGAAGAGGAACTTAAAAAGGATTAGGAAGACATCATCTTGATGGTGGATTCATTAACCCTTTACCTGATATGCCAATTTGAGGCTCTCCCATTTTGGCAGCAAATAAAGATATGTCAAAAATATGGACAAATGAGGATACAAATATCTAATTGAGTGGAAAACATTGTGGGAAAAGGAGAAATTGCTTGTTACAAGCAATTTCTCCTTTTCCCACAATGTTTTCAAAAGCTGTCTGTTATTGATACGTCAAACTTCAAACTTTACTCACAGCTAGATCACATTAAAGAGAAGTGCAGTGTACAAGAACCATAACTCTATTCCAACCTAGAACCATTACTCTATTCCAACTATTTTTGGGGTTATTGCCCTTTGTAAATTTTAACTTTAGATTTTTGTCCCTGGCGTAACTTTCAAGGTAAAAAAGCCAGTAACTTCAAACTTCATATACAGATTGGCCACATTAACGAGAAGTGCAGTGTACAAGAACCATTTACCTATTCCCACTATTCTGAGAGTTATTACCCCTTATGAATTTAAACTTTTGATTTTATCTGAGGCATAGCTTGCAAAGTACCAAAGCTAGTAACTTTAAACTTTTATGTAGAATTAGGTCACCATAAAGAAAAGTGCACTTTGGAAGAACCATAACTCTATTCCCACTATTTTGTGATTGCCCAAATGTCCGTTGTGCGTCGTCCACAATTTCTTTAAACATCTTCTCCTAAACCAGTGGGCCAATCTTGATGAAAGTTGGCAGGGATGTTCGTTGGGTGAAGCTCTACCAAAGTTGTTCAAGAGATTGAATTCCACCCATAACTCTGGTTTCCATGGCAACCAAAAGGGAAAAAATAACAAAATCTTTGAAAATCTTCTCTGAAACTAGAAGGCATAGAGCTTTCATACTTCGTATGTAGCATCTCCTAGTGGACCTCTACCAAGGTTGTTCATATGATGCTCCTGGGGTCAAAACTGGCCCCGCCCCAGGGATCACAAGTTTGAAACATAGGAACAAAAAAGGAAAACTTTAAAATTCTTCTTCTCTGAAACTAGAAGGTTCAGAGCTTTGATATTTTGTATGTAGGATCAAGTAGTTGACCTCAACCAAGTTTGTTCATATGATGTCGCTGGGGTCAAAATTGGCCCAGCCCTGGGGGTCCTAAGTTTGAAACATAGGAACAAAAAAAGGAAAACTTTAAAATTCTTCTTCTCTGAAACTAGAAGGTTCAGAGCTTTGATATTTGGTATTTAGCATCTCCTAGTGGAGCTCTACCAAGATTGTTCATATGATGCCCTTGGGGTCAAAACTGGCCTGGCCCCGGGAGTCACAAGTTAAAAATATTGGAACAAAGAAGGAAAACTTTAAAAATCTTCTTCTCTGAAACTAGAAGGGGCAGAGCTTTGATATTTGGTATGTAGCATCTCCTAGTGGACCTTTACCAAGAGTGTTCATATGATGTCCCTGGGGTCAAAACTGCCCCAGCCAGGGGGGTCACAAGTTTGAACCAGGAACAAAAAAGGAAACTTTTTAGAATTCTTCTCTGAAACAAGAAGGTGCAGAACTTTTATATTTTGTATGTAGGATCTCGTAGTGGACCTCTACCAAGATTGTTCATATGATGCCCCTGGGGTCAAAACTGGCCCCGCCCCAGGGGTCCCAAGTTTGAAACATAGGAACAAAGAAGGAAAACTTTAAAAATCTTCTCCCCTGAAACAAGAAGGAGTAGAGCTTTGATATTTGGTATGTAGCATCTGTTCGTTGACCTCTACCACATAGTCTGCCATGTCATTGAAAAAAGGGTCTTGGTGTAAATTTTCACTGTGGACCAATCTCTGACTACAGGACAAAATGTAATGAAACTTCATCTTGTTAAGCGTC
Organism: Tridacna crocea; assembly: GCA_943736015.1. Taxonomy (NCBI): domain Eukaryota; kingdom Metazoa; phylum Mollusca; class Bivalvia; order Cardiida; family Cardiidae; genus Tridacna; species Tridacna crocea. The sequence goes on from OX031059.1 coordinate 52,008,491, forward strand.
AGACAATAGTTATTTGATTTTATTTATGAAACGACATGTTATCTAAAAAGGGGACTAAATATATAATTTCATTATGGACCAATTACAGTCAGTTTGCCCATCCATCCACCTTAACGGATATCCTTTAAAGTCCTTGGCATTTATGAAACTTCAAACATTTTTTCCTTAGGATAGTATTTTGATACAATTTTCTTCTGTAAGATGTGTCAGTAAATGACCTCTATTACCGTATTTTACCATTGTGAATTACTGTCCAATCTTAGCTTCTGCTGCTGTTGTCTGAATGTGAAACTATGAATGATTTTTAATTCTTGATGCGGCTAATAGATTAATTGTGGCTTTTGATTTACAAAAGACATATCTATCCTTGAAGTAGACATGATTATGTTGTTTTAACCCTTTACTCCATAGATGATCGTTTCTATGCATTGCTTGTAGGAGCCTTTGGAAAACATTGTGGCAAAAGGTGAAATTGCTCGTGTTTCTATGCTATCAAAAGGTGTCCTATACACATAAAAAACGGCTTCATCCTAACTGATATTTAGGGTCAATTACAGATACCACAGAAATGCCTTATGGCCTAAAGATAAAAAAAGGTGAAATGTACAGGTGACATTGATCTAAAATTCTATATCTGTGCAGTATAAACTTGATCCATATACCCCAAAAAGCGTCTTATTTTGTTCTGGCACTGAAAGGGTCAAACCTTACATTTTATGTTGATAGAATTTCTGTACTGTTGGATAACAGGTGACGATAGAAATATTCAGTCTGTAATCATTCATTGCAGAAAGATCGAGGTTAATTTCAGGTCAGTTTGTTTGAGTAGTAAAAATGGGGATTGTTTGATATATGGTTAACCCTTTACTCCATAGATACTCATTTCTACACATTGCTTGTAGGGGCCTTTGGAAAACATTGTGGCAAAAGGTGAAATTGCACGTGACGAGCAATTTCACCTTTTGTCACAATGTTTTCTATGCTATCAAAAAGTGTCATATACACATAAGAGAAGGCTTCATCCTTGCTGTTATTTAGGGTCAATTAGAGATACCATATAAATGCCTTATGGAGTAAAGGGTTAACAAATCATATAATCCAGATTACCATGGTGATGGGATTGATATTTCATACATTTGTTGTAGGCCCAGATCTAGAGGGGGACACATTTATAATGAAGATGTTTGAAGGACATAGGCGCTCCTGTAACTGTGGTATTTGGTTCCAGCTGGTCGATTACCAAAAGCTGCAAAATGATGCCAGGATTGAAGAGCTGACAGAACTTGTTGGAGAAGAAGCTGTTGAAAATATACTTGCAAACCCGGCCATACAAGAAGCCATGTTGGCAGAAGATGTTCATGTTTCAGTAGACCTAGAACCAATAGCTGATAACTAGGTGTAAGAGGAGAAAGTTGCAAAAATAATGACATTACATCTTAAGCTTGTTGTAAACTTTAATTATCACAGATGATATGTGATTCAATTAGTTTGTTGTTATAAAAAGAAGGAATGAAAGATGAAAAAGTTTTTTTTTTAAATTTTATTGCTTTGGATCCAGCTGAAAAAGTTATTGTATAAGTGAGGTAAATTCCAAAATAAAATTACTTCACAGATTGATTAAGAATTGTTTCAATATTTACTCCCTTTTTAGCTCAGCTGAGCACATAGTGATCAGTCCATGTCCATCATCTGGCCTTCTGTCTTTCAGTCTGTCTGTCCTCAAACAGTCACTAGAATATCTTCTCCTTTGAAACTGCTAGTCAGATTTCAATGAAACTTCAAAGAAATGATCCCTAGGTGATGCACTTTCAGAATACTTCAAAGACTTGAATTCCATGAAGAACTCTGGTTGCATAGAATAAACTTTAAAAATCTCCTTGTCCAAAACTGTAAGGCTAGAGCTTTCATATTTGGCAAGTAGCATCATCTAGTGGCCGTCTACCAAAATACTTCAAATTATGGCCCTAGTGTTGAAAATGGCCCTATGTTGTGGGTTCTCGGATTTCACAGAGATAAAGAAGGAAATCTTAAAAAATCTTTTTGTCCCAAACCGTAAGGGCTAGAGCCCTCATATATTGCATGCAGCATTATTTAGTGGCCCTCTACCAAAATACTTCAAATTATGGCCTTGGTGTGAAAATTAGTCCTATGTTGTTGGTGTTGGATTTTACATAGAGGTAAGGAAGGAAATCTTTAAAATCTTCTTTTCCCAAATGGTAATGGCTAGAGCTTTCATATTTGGCATGTAGCATCATCTAGTGGCCCTCTACCAAAATACTTCAAATTATGGCCCAGATGTGAAAAATTGGCTCTTAGTTGTGGGTCTCGGATTTCACATAGAGATGAAGAAAGAAATCTTTAAAAATCTCTTTGTCTCGAATGGTAATGGCCAGAGCTTTCATATTTGGCATGTAGAATCATCTAGTGGCCCTCTACCAAAATATCTCAAATTATGGCCCTTGCGTTGAAAATGGCCCTATGTTGTGGGTTCTTGTATTTCACATAGAGATAATGAAGGAAATATTAGAAAATCTTCTTATCCCATACTGTAAGGGCTAGAGCTTTTATATTTGGTATGTAGCATCATCTAGTGACCCTCTACCAAAAAACTTCAAATTATGGCCCTGATGTGAAAGTTACATAGAGATAAACAGGGAAATCTTTAAAAGAAATCCTCTTGTGAGCACTCTAGAGACCACATTTCTTGCTTAACTGAACTGAAAATTGTTTAGAATGTTTGTCTCAATAAAATCTGACATGAGTCTGCATTTAGTACATGTCCGGAATATAATTTTGTCATCTCAAGGAAGAATGACTTCAAAATTGGTATGCATTTTTGTTGCAATATTACTGAGTACTGTGCGCTAAAAAAATACCTAGCATTGATTTTGAGTAAGTCCACTTGATCTTCATTTTTACAGTGTTTTTTGCTTTTCTAGGGTAGAATTTTGAAGTCTCACATGAAATTGACTTTAGACTTGGTAAACATGTTTGTTACATTGCCTGCCCTTTGCAACTGGTATACCTCCTTGACAGCTGGCGGTGGGATTGCATATCTTGCGACATTTTGCCGCTCTGGTTTCATTATCATTTGCCCTTTAACCACAATATTTGTTATTTATCTTCATTGTAGACCTTTACTGCTTAGTACTCAGGTGACCGATATAAGACCATCATGGTCCTCTTGTTCTTATTTTCAATCTTATTTATGGCAAGCATTTTCTTTTCTTTTGAATCAGCATTTTACAACCTTACAAAAACAAATCCAGTTACTGATCCACAATTAAGTTGTCGTCTGCTGTGCTTTAATCCTTTACCAACCTTGCCAAAATTCAAAGCAGAGGACAGTTTCAATGTAGCTGAAGTGGTGTAATTTTTCTATGAAAGGGTAGGAAACATTTTTGGAAATGGAGACGGTGATGGTTGTCAGCATTTTCTCCTTTTCCCACAATGTGTTCTGTCCTTCAAAAAACAAATTTCAACTTTTCAGTCACCTTTATTTTGTTTCCTTCAAATGCTTTCGACTTGGACAAACCTAAAAATTTGTCATTTGGTAATGAGTTAATGTCAAGCTAGCTAGGTTTATCTCCCTATGCCACAGTAATGACATATTTTTACTTACTTCAATATACACTTCTAGAAAGTCTGGTAACCAGGGCCCATATTCACCAACCACTCTTGAGAATAATTTTATCCCCTGCCGTAGGCAGAGGGATATAGTTTTAGCGTTGTCCGTCCGTCCGTCTGTCGGTCTGTACTTACGAGCCCAACATTGCGGGGTTACAGGTGACTGTACATTTAGTCACTATGGGGTTCCTTCTGTCCATTTGGTAGTTATGGGGTTAGGGTTAGGCTTGTGGGGTTAAAAAAGGTGCTCTTGTGGGGTTATTTTTGTTACATTGAATAAAGAGCAATTTGACCCCACAAGGTCTGTCCCCTAAGTGTCCGTCCGTGTGTCCGTCCCGGCAAATATCTCCAATACCATTGGACAGAATTTCGTGAAACTTTATACACATGTACAATGACCCATTCTCACGAGACACTTTTTTTGTTTTTTTGATTCGATGCAAAATGGCCGACGGAGAGCGATTTTTAAGTTTCACTTAAGTTACACTTAAGTACACTTTTAATGTTTGGAGTCTTCTCTTCAAAACTATACAAAGTTTTTACACGGAACTTGTCACATCTGCCAACCTCCATTAGGAAATGCAGGAAAAAAAAGTTTCACCTACATTGACCCTGCAACACCACAGTTATTTGCCCTTGTTTTTGTAATAAGGTGTCATGGAAAAAGGGGGTTTCATGTTATATTTCATTCCATTTCTTTCGAAGGCAACTCATTCCACATTTCTTGACGGAATTGAATAGAATTTTGACAATATTTCTTGTCATGTCACCTATTGCATATTGTCAACATTTTGCGATTTGTACTTGCGTCATGAAAAAAGGGGGCTTCATGTTTTATTTCATTTTATTTCTTTTGAAGGCAACTCATTCCACATTTCTTGATGGAATTGAATAGAATTTTGACAGAATATTTCTTGTCATGTCACCTATTGCATATTGTCAACATTTTGCGATTTGTACTTGCGTCATGAAAAAAGGGGGCTTCATGTTTTATTTCATTTTATTTCTTGTGAATGCAACTCGTCCCATATTTCTTGACAGAATTGAATTTTGAAATGAATTTCACAGAATGTTTCTCATCATTTGACCTATCGCATATTCTCATGGTTTTACGATTTGTAGCTCTGTCATGAAAAAAGGGGGCTTCATGTTTTATTTCATTTTATTTCTTGTGAATGCAACTTGTCCCATATTTCTTGACAGAATTCAATGGAATTTTCACAGAATGTTTCTTATCATCTCAGCTATCGCATATTCTCAAGGTTTTGCAATTTGTGGCTGCGTCATGTTATCAGGGTTTTGCAATTTATCAATGTATCATGGAAAAAGGGGACTTTATGTCAAATTTAATTTTTTCTCAGTGTATCTCCAACTTTTATGAAATGCCAAGTTCTGCCAAAAGGATACTTAATGTATAATTCTGCTATGGACCTCTTTTATATTTTTTTATGTAATGAAATCCTGTGCCATGGAACGAGGGAGCTTATTGTATAATTTCATCATGGACCAATAACAAAAAGGCCACATGTACATGCAAAACAGAATACCTCCTATACGTTTGTATCAAAAAAGGTCTTTTTCGGCGGGGGATATCATTTCAACGAAATTGCTTGTTAGTCTTATTCTCCAAGGTTTCCAAATTTATAAGTAACACAACTTCAGATTGGCTAAACCATTCTGGCTAAACCCAATGGTTAAGCCAGTCAGAAGTTGTGTTACTTACAAATGTAGAAAATTCTGGAGAATAAGACCAAGAACGTTCTTAAGAATGGTTAGTGAATATAGGCCCTGCTTTTTCTCCTTTTCCCTCAATGTTTTCTTATCTGATGGAAAGAAATTTCAATTTTTGAGTTGGATTCATTTTGTCATCTGCAAGTTCTTGCAAATTGGACCAGCCTAAAATTTTGTCGTTTGGTGAAGAGTTCACTTGCTACATAAGTGTAATAAACCACTTCAGTCCTGCGATCGTCACATCTGCCATTTCATCTGGTGAAACAAAAGTGACAGCATGCATGGCGTAAAAGGCGACAAAAGGGGCATCATTTAGTGTTTCATCCATTCCTCATTTATCATCTTTGTCTGAAGTTGTTGCACGTGTATGTTATTTTCACCTCGCGTTATCGTTTACTAAGTAAGTGCGCCCAATATGACCTAAGTTGTCGACGGGCCTTAAAACACTAATCATTCATTTAATGATTCATTACATAAGTGTAAACTTTCAAGCTGTTCGTAAAAGCCAAAATTTTGCCATAACAAAGGTAAGAGGTTTGAGGAAATATATTCTAATTTAAGTTCAGACTGCACAGAATGTGGAGTGATCTTGATTTACACTCTCTGCAAAAGGTGGCACCCACGCCATAACAAAGGTTGGGGGAAATATATTCGAATTAGGTATTTTGAATTTAAATTCAGACTCCACATTCTGTGCAGTCTGATCTTGATTTACACTGTCTGCAAAAGGTGGCACTCATCAGCCTCTTGTTTATGTGAGGAGATTGCCGACAAACCATCAGCGAAGAAGGAAGACAAACATGAACAGAAAATCAGTGGGCTATGTAGCCCTTTATGCTATTTTATAGATGTGCAGCCAGAATTTTGCAAAGGTTTCTGGGAATGTCACATGATTAGTAACATACATCGATCATGTATTAGTGTATTCAAATATGTTAGATCACCCATCCATCTGTCTCTCTGCCTGTCCATCCATCCGTCTGTCCGTAGACACAATTTGTCCGGCGAAATACAATGACATTTTTTCAGGTCCTGAACTCAAATTTACACACACTGTTCCTTTGTATATGAAATTATGTATGTGCAATTTCCATGACCCTTCTGCACTGTGATGCTGAGTTATCTCCCCTTAAACTTTTTATGCTCCCTGAAACATTTCGGTGGAGCATAATTTATTATAGTCGCCATGCTGTGCGTACATCCATGCATCTGTTCGTTTGTCCGTCCGAAGCTATTTTTCCACAACTCCTGGACCAAATTTAGTAAATTTCATATCTGAACTCCTTGGAACAATGCACAAATATGTCTTTTTCCCAGTTTCTCAAATTGAGGCTGCATCACGGAAAAGGGGGCTTTATGTAAAAAATTGTTTTTCACTAATATCTCCTACATCAGTGATCAAAACTTTGTGAAATTTCAAATCTTGACTCGTTGGAATGTTGCCCAGATACCTCTTTCCCAGTTTCCCAATTACAGGCTGCATCCCATAAAAAGGACGCTATATGTAAAAGATTGTTTTTCTCTAATATCTCCTACATTAGTGCTCAAAAGTTCATGAAATATCAAATCTGAACTCGTTGGGATATTCCCCAGATACCTCTTCCCCGGTTTCTCAATTTCAGGCTGCGTCACGGAAAAAGGGGGCTTCATGTAAAAAATCGCTTTATGTAATATCTCCTACATTATTGGTAAAAAAATTTCATGAAATTTCCATTTCGATTTATCATTAAAAAATGCCACAAACCACACTTCCTTTGTATTTATTCCAATTATGCAGTATTGTCTCAGGGGAAAAGGGGGCTTTGTGGGCTTAGTGTCCTCTACAAGTTTGTGATGGCGATTACTCCAAAAGTATTACAGCTATTAACCCATTACCACACAATCCCTACTTTTGACGCCCCTGAGAAAGAAGCCTTTAGAAAACATTGTGGAAAAGCATTTTCTCCTTTTCCCACAATGTTTTCTACCCTTCACAAAACAAATTTCAAATTTTTAATCGGTTTTATTTTGTCGTCTGCAAATGCTTTCAATTTGGACCAGTCTAAAATATTGTCGTTTGGTAATGGTTTAATGTCAAAACTCATAAACAGATCTTATTGATTAACAGAAAACGTAATTTTTCCATGTTTCAAGAAGTTTTAGGGGCAAAGGGGGCTTCATGGTAGAGTTAAAGAGTCAGTTTTTCTCTATATCTTGTTGGTCAAAATTTCACATTTCAGTTACTATCCTCTCCTAAAGAATTTTGCATTCGTTTGTCGAGCTCTATTTCAGTTTTTTTTTCGCGCATTTGTCTCCTGGTAGATATATCATCAATTATTATCATCGTAACATTTGCCTTTGGATTATTTTTTTCCAATTTCATACATTTTATGACAAGCACTTGTTTGGGAAGCATAACCCGTCTCTAACGGCTCTTGTTTTAAATCTTACTTTTGTACTAAACCATTCTGCATTCTGTGACAAAGACCTGCTTTTTGACAAGGAGCTGGTGGGGGTACGATCACGTTTAGTGATAGCTCTAGTTTCATCAATCATTCTCGAGAATATTTTTTTGTCTTATTATAGATTTAAAAATAAAAAAAAATATTCTGACAAGCTAAATTTGATTTAACCAATCAGATCTTGTGTTACTTTCAAATTTGATTTAAGAAATTCTTGAGAAAAAAATTGGAATGTTCATATGAATGGTTTTTGAATACAGACCTTGATATCGTTTTCAGGACATATTTCCTCTTTCACCCCAAGGTAATTATGTCGTGAAAATTATCGTGCCCTCGCGATTTTCTCAGTTCCACAACATGATATGGAGTGCAACACGCGAAAAGGTGCATTCGGACATTTGCGTAAAGTGTCGTCCCGGATTAGCCTGCGCAGTCCGCGCAGGCTAATCCGAGACGGCACTTTACGACTAAATTAGATTTTGTGCTAGAGTAGACTTGCGTAAAACAGAAAATCACATAAAATCGGAAAGTGTCGTTTCGGATTAGCCTGTGCAGACTGCACACGCTGATCAGAGACGACACTTTACGCAAATGTCCGAATGACCCTTTTCGCGTGTTGCACTCCAATTATCTGTGGTCTCCGCATGCTACCATAGAAGGATTTGATTTCACAGCATGAAGGTCGCATTAACTTGTGCATTGTAAACCCTTGCCTAACGTACATACATTGCAGAGGACTCTAGAAATACAGCAATTTTTCGATTTCTCACAATGTCTTAGTCGATATGAAATTAATCATTCATGTTATTTATTTTTGAAACGCCTGTCATTCTTTAACACAATCTTCCAGTTAGGAGCAATATGAACGTAACATTGTCAAGTTATATGTCCACGTAACTGTAATTAGGCACGTATTGAATGAATTGTATAATGTTCAGTTGGCTGATATCCCTTTTTGATACAAATCTGAGTTTAAAGGACCCAGGAAAAGAAGGCTTTTGAAAATATTGTGGAAAAAGGAGTAAACGAAAGTAGCTTGCATTTTGTCTTTCTTCCTAAATGTATTCTACTCTATCAAGACTGATCCTGACCAGTTAAGCCCATCTCATTCTCGTCTGCATGGGCTTTCAGTTTGGTTGAGACTTCATTATTCTCTTTTGATAAAGAATACTGTTAAAGATTGGTACAATTGCTTTGTCGTCTGACTGAAAATATTCTTTAACCCTATATTAGGCAAACAAAAAACAGACTGTCCAAGTACGCTGCATTTGTAGACGACAGATAAGTTTGACATAAAATGATGAGCAGTGTCTTTGAATGGGTAGAAAACGTCGTGAAGAGTGAAGAAAATGATTGTTACAAATAATTGTTACAAATCGTTGGCTTTCTTCAAAAACCTCGTAACTTGAAACAAGCTGCATGTAGTTACGAGATTTTTGAAGTAAACCGAAGAAATATTTTCTTCTCTTGGCAACCTATTTTCGATACCCTCTTTTCTCTGGATTTATATAACAGTGGGAAATGTTGTGTAAAGGGTTAACCCCTTACCACACAATCCCTACTTCTGACGCCTCCAAGAAAGAAGCCCTGAGAAAACATTGTGGGAAAAGGAGAAAATGCTGGTTACCAGCATTTTCTCCTTTTCCCACAGTGTTTTCAACCCTTCACAAAAAAGTTTCAAATTTTCAATCACTTTTATTTTATAGTGTGCAAATGCTTTCAATTTGGACAAGCCTAAAAATTTGTTGTTCGGTAAAGAGAAAAGTAATCACGTTGCACTCCCTAGCTAACTGCCGAATTCCAGTGGCCGTACGGGATTCGACAACAGTGGGGTAACTGGTTCAATCCCCGCCTTGCCCAATTTCTTTCCGAAGACTGGTGATAGTCATTGCGACAGGATTTATTCCGCCCACCACTGTACATATCGACAATAGTTACTAGTACGTGGAAAGCAGCCAGTGGCTTGGAAAGACTATTGTGTGGAGAAATGGAAAAAGGAATTCCAGGAAAGCATGGATAGGTGCACTGGACGTCGAGATGTAAGTGATGTAATGTTGATAACGGCGTTAACCCATTACCAAACGACACTATTTTAGACTGGTCCAAATTGAAAGCATTTGCAGATGACATAATAGAAGTGACTGAAATTTTGAAATTTGTTTTGTGAAGGGTAGAAAACATTGTGGGAAAAGGAGAAAATGCTGGTTACCAGCATTTACTCCTTTTTCCCACAATGTTTTCTAAAGGCTTCTTTCTCAGGGGCGTCAAAAGTAGGGATTGTGTGTTAATGGGTTAAAGACCATACAATCAGCCAACCAACCTTAGGTTACAAACGACCTTAGGAAAGACGCCTTTTGAAAGCATTGTGGGAAAGGGAGGAAATGCTGGTAGCCAGCATTGTCTGATTTTCATACACTGTTTTCCACCCTATCAAAGACAAATGGCACAATTTGAGCCTCATTGAATTTGTTGTCTACAAATGCTTTCAATTTAGAAATGGCTAAGGTTTTTTGTCCTCTGGTAATGGGTTAATTCGAGCGTAGCACAATGGGAAAACATACTCGTATTCGAGCGTTGTCTGCGCATGTCATATTCTTCGACCTGTTCTATACTAGGACGAAAAAGAAACGCAGGATATCAAACGAGATACTGAACAGGCTTTGGGTCTCCATATGCAGTCGGTCACTACTTTTCTTCACTGAGGAGGTGGTACTGTCAACAAGAAGCCATTTTCTCATTTCCTTTTGGTCACACTGAAATGAAATTTCGTCAAAATATTCAAAACTGGTGAGCGGTAAACATAAAATTATAATTTAGAATTCTCAAATTATACACTTATAAAATACCTTGAAAGGTTACCCTGTTTTTCTCTTTCGTCCTAGTATATATGGCTTGCAACAGGCGAAAAGGGGCATTCGGACATCTGCGTAAAGTGTCGTCTCGGATCAGCCTGCGCAGTCCGCGCAGGCTAATCCGAGACGGCACTTTCCGTTTATATGATTTTTTCTGTTTTAAAGTAGTCTACAGAAGGTCAAAATCTAACGAAGACGTGAAGTGCCGTCTCGGATTAGCCTGCGCGGACTGCGCAGGCTGATCCTAGACGACACTTTACGCAAATGTCCCAATGCCCCTTTTCGCGTGTTACAGGCCATATATAACGCATCACCCGTTTCAAATACCTTGGAAAAATAGGGCTCATACCGAAGCTATTAGCCTGTAACCCAAGCATGTAGAGGTTGTTTTATGGATGGCCGATGCATATGTTACATGCTAGCTGATCATAGCTGAATGAATCGCACCAAGTAGCTTTTTAATGAGTAAATGTTTATTTCATTTTGATATTCAAAGTGACGCCTATATTGTTTTGAAAAATTACTCCGCTTCTGTGCCCAGCATACCCAAATTAGATGTGTATTTGTAGAGAGCCATCTAGCGGGAGGTAATGCGTATTCAAGGTATATATACAATACAATGTCACTAACAACGGAGAAGTTTTTAGAGTAACAGTTTATATGAAGTGAATCTTCTTTGTAGTTTGATCTTTGATTTACAGAGTTTGTGAATTCGACTTCCTTCTTCCTTGGCGATCGAAGGGTAAAGAACTTTTTTTTTTCAGGTGGGGTGTCTCAAACTATCGTAACTCTTTACCAAACGTCAAATTTGTAGACTAGTTCAAATTGAAAGCATATACAGACGACAGATTTCGCTTTTAATGATGAAATTTTCGTATTGAAGAGTAGAAAGCATCGTGGGAAAAGGAGAAAAAGCTGGTTACCAGCATTTTCTCATTTTCACACAACGCAATTGTGATGTAAATGGTAAACTTTATCTGTTTAATTGATCTTTGTAAACAACCAGTCATATAGATATCACACACACGTGTCTATTTTTCAAACATGCTTCAGTAATTAGGCCTATACGTTACAGTAAAACATCAACAAAGAGGAAAATGGAACGAAATTATTACATACAGAAAATAGATATTAAATTGATAGGAACATGGCATGAGGAACTAAAAATATCTTTCGAACGCTTTTAAGTTTTGGTTTTACGAACAGGAACCTATTTTGAATTAGAAATAATTTGAATCGAAATACTTTTCACTAGTGGGAATATTGTTATCAATTGTTCCGTTTAAACCTAGAATGAACTGTTCCAATATGAAAACGAACAGTACTGTGTAGTAAAGAGATTGTCATGTTGGGATATTCTGGTTTCTTTCTACACGAAAATCATTTGCAACGTTATCCAGTAGAATTCAGAAACATTGGCACTGGGAATTTTCAAGTTAAAGATTGGCCGAAAACGTAGGCTACAAGCTATCTAGCTGGATCTGTTACAGAAAAATACTTTGGTCCGAGCAAAAAAAAAAAAATGGCACAACGAATGAGACGTATGGAAGACTTCCAACGTGAAATGGGTGAAAACGGACGTGTTAATTTCAGTGACAGATCAAGAAGACCTGTCTCCAGTGGAAGTCGTAGTCACGGAAATAGAAAAGACGAACCAACTTTGACCCCCGATAAACCCGTACTTGGACTGTCCGGTGGATCCGACGCACTGAGGCGGGTAATGCGGCAACTGACGCGGGATTCGATGGTTGACAAAGATCTGGTGGAATTGGAGGCCGAGGATGAATATCTGTCTGCTGAGATGGAGACAGATGTTGAAGAAAATGACTTTGAGGTCCCTGATGAAAAGTCGGATAAAAACTCAGACAGTGGACATGGTCATATGCATAATGGAAAGTATTTGTCGTGTAAGAGATACCCTTGGATATGTTTAAAGAGTAACTGTAGACATAAAAAGGATTTTAGCGGTGACTATAAGGCTTTGAATGACAAAAATCTGAAATCTGCGCAGCCGAGAGACAGTACGACACAGAGGATATAAACTAGACTTTGTCGGCTTTAATTAAAGTGAACAGACAGACGGATACTTTTATTCTCAAATCTGTTAGGAAAATAATAGGGAAACGATATATTACTAGTTGCACGGTCAGGTGGCAGGGGACTTGGAAACTTGATCACGGCTGTGGGAAGGCAAGGTGGCGACATGATTCACCACATCCGTGAAGAACTTTCCAAGTCCCCTGACACCTGACCCTTCAACGAATTTATTATGCTGCTTAGGTTAACCATTCCATCTTTTATTAAGCGAATTATACCTTTTTTATTTTTCGTTTAAAAAATTGAGTACGAAGTAGAATTTCCATTCTGAATGCCCTAATTCAATGGAAACTGACGTGACTTAGACCTGACGTCACCGAGATTTTGATAGTACGTGCTAAAACGTGCAGCTTGATGCATTAAAAGACTGTCCAGGAAAGCATGGATAGGTGCATTGGCCGCCGCAATATAACTGCAATAATGTTGAAATCAGCGTTATGCACCATGCAATCAATCAGTCTTGAAAACGGACCGAAGTCCCATAGCGCCGTTCAGAGTAGACACGGTCAGACTTGCACGTTCGATATTCCTGATAATATTCTCTTCATATGGTTTTCCATAGGTCGCCTGTAACCAAAATATGGGTAAGACAAATATAGTGTCTAGATTACAGAGATAAACTTTAAAACAGTTTACAGCTAGATGTAAGATAACATAACAATGAGGTGTGTCATGCTCTTTGAAAAGGGGGCTTAATGCATCTGCAAAAAGTATCGACTCATGTCAGCCTGCGCAGATTGCGCAGGCTGACATGAGCCGACACTTTTTGCAACTGATAATTTTTTTGTATGTCAAAAGACCAGTCTTCTTCATGATTCAGTCGATAGTTAAACATAACGGACTTTACGGATCGATAATCATGTGTTGTCTTGTGTGGTATAATATATAAAGGACACGTATTAAGCCCCCTTTTGCAAGAGCAAGGCTCATTTGTCTTGAACGAACTACATTTTTGTATATGTTATTTTTTTTTCAATGACCAAAATTAGACAGAAGGCACTTCCTCGTGTCCTGAACCCGTAGAATTCGACGAAATGTTGTGGTCGTTGATATTGCACATCGGAGAACAGGTGATCGAATCTGCTGTTCCATGTTCCTTTGCCATGATAAAACCGTTGAACTGGTCTTTGCTGTCACCCTCTTTTCTACTGTACCATTAACACAAACTACCGGGACCCTAGTCCCTGCTCTGACCCTCATTTCTCTTGTACCTTTGTAACAAGTTATCGGGGACCTGGGCCCGTATTCACCAAACATTCTTGAGAATATTCTTAGTCTTTTTCTCCAAGGTTTTCTAAATTTGTAAGCAGCTTCTGATTGGCTAAACCGAATGACTTAGCCAATCAGAAGTTGTGTTACGTACAAATGCAGAAAATCTGGAGAATGAGGCAAAGAACGTTCTTAGGAATGGTTGGTGAATACGGTCCCTGGTCCCTGCATTAATCGTCCATAATACTGCACCTTTACACCAGCTGTCGCGACCCTGGCCTTTGCATTCATACCTTACTTCTTGCACCTTGCAACCTTCCTTGCCCTTTGTCCCACGTTCCTTTTTCTGAAAACTTTTCAATCACATATCGGCACCCTGACCGAGGTTCGGGAAATATTGCTAGTTCAAAATTGTGCTTTGGGGAATAATATCTCATCGAACAGAAAATACCTCCTAGTCAGACAGTAGAGATTAAAGATCAGACTGAACGTTCTGTGCAATCTTATCTACACTGTACGCAATAGGTCAATAAGCTGCGCTTAGTAGCCTAAGGGTTCACGTGACAGCCATGACCAATGTCCTTTAACCCATTATCCCACAATGATTTCAAAAGGCTTTTATCCTGGGGTCGTAAAAACCAGGGATTGTTTGGTAAACAGTTAAAACGAATGTGTCGGAGGCTGGTCCATTATCTCCCGCTAGATGGCATTCTATAAACACTCATCTATCTGATATGAGCATCCTGGGTACAGAACCGAACCACTTTCCTACGCGACAACCGTTACTTTGAATTTAAAACAAAAAAAAGGTTTACCCAATAAAACGCTACCTCGTGCAATTCACTCAACTATGATCACCAGTTTAGAGAAATCTGTTGCTAAAGCAGGTCTCATTTCTCCTCAAACGTATTGATACGTAAAGGCTATTTTCAACATTGCTACTTTATAGAGCGTAATATTTACAGTCAGCCCGCTTTCGGGGCTAGTAGTGATGCGTCATATAAGACAGTCGAATCTTCGAAGAATATGACATGCGCAGACAACGGAGGCTGGTCCCTGTATACCCGATTCTTACTTCGACGGATTTGTTTTGGAGCCCTGGCAACAGTAACCAAGGAAGTCGGTTTATCATATCACCATTGATCCATGTATTACTGGTCGGGCCTGCTTTCCCTTCCCCCGACCATCACAAGCACCATAGACAATAACATAATGCAAAAATACTTTCGATAACTCTTGCAAGAATAATAGCCAAAAAGTATAGTTGTGTTTCCTAGTCATGTGAACGGCCATGTAATGCAAGTTAAGGTAAGACCTGTGTAATGCACTTCCGGTGAAAATTCTAATTGGTCGATAAATAAGGATAAATAAGGATTTATGCAGAAATAATATTTTTGCACATTTCTAACGGATCAAAAATTTCGTTTATGTCTATCTTGAAATTATTTTTTTGATACTTTTGTTAGTTTTCTGAAAAAGGAGGTAATTATTATCTCTTTTTGAATTGAGAATATAGTGGTTTTCGATTTATAAATTATAATTCAAAGGAGGAAAAAATGGAAAAAATGAAGAGGTGAAAGTAGTTCAATAATACTCATTTTTAATTATAGCTAATTTTGCAGAATGATATTTTAGTGGAAAAAGCTATTTTCCATCACACAATTCTTACCTTAAAGAGCAAATTACTAATTGATTTTCTTTACATTTTTACAAGTTTTCATTCAGATAGTTTATACATATTAAAACCAGAGCTTCATAATCTAAATCATGCTTATGACGGAAGTTTGTAATCCATTTCTATAGATGATGGCAAAATCTTTCGACTGGATCTATTCGATCAAGCTATTTTACCTGAACAGACCGAAACTAGACCACACCAATTTTGACTTTACGAGATAAATTCACAGTCAAAATTATTTTGACACTGACCAGGGAAAGAATTGGAATTTTTCTACTATTGACTGAGTAATTTACCATGGCAAGTCTGCATTAGGGTCCGTATTCACCAACCATTCTCAAGAACATTTCTTGTGTTATTCTCCAGGATTTTCTAAATGTGAAAGTAACACAACTTAAAATTTAGAAAATATTGGAGAATAACACTTTAAATGTTCTCAAGTAAATACGGACACAGACTTAATCATTTTTGCTTTAACTATTTCCGCAAAGGTCAAAAAGTCGAGTACGGAACCAGATTCCTTTACGAATAGTGGGCACCCTAATGGTGTCACACCTGTGGTTTTAGCCACATTGAAAATAGAGTGAAAATGGCCATCTTTGAAGCTTCACAGATCGCTAAATGGCAAACCTTTTGCTTTTCCGTCGCTTTCTGTCTAAAGAACGCCTTTAGTCCTTCAAGAAAACGCATTAAAACATCGTGTCAACCTATTGCGATTTTCGCTAAATCCCAACAATAACGGGCATCCTAGAATTTTCCCTGTCAAAAACACTAGTATACCCCCATGATCCAAAATTTTGTTCCTTCAGTGACATAAAATAGTCCACTCAATATACAATAAAACACATCTAAGTACCATTAAGCCCTAGACTACGAACCGGAAGCAGTCTTGCAATGGTTCTTCTTCAGACCCGAAGCTGTCTCGAAGGGGTACGACACCTAATGGGGTTCGTGCAACATAGCCTTTCATCGCCGAAATACGTATGGGTTCAGCTAAGACTAGTAATCTGTAACCGATCTGCCGATAGACGCTGGTAATGGTAATCTGTAGCCGATCTTCCGATAGACGCTGGTAATCTGTAACCGATCTGCCGATAGACGCTGGTTCCTTGCATCAATTACAGATTACCCGAGTCTTAATCGATCTGCCGATAGACGCTGGTTCCTTGCATCAATTACAGATTACCCGAGTCTTAACCGATCTGCCGATAGACGCTGGTTCCTTGCATAAATTACGGATAACCCCGAGTCTTAGCCGAAGCTATACGATTTCGGCTACGATAGGCGATGTCACACGAATCCCATGAGGGTGCCCACTAGGGTGCCTTGTCCTTAACAGTGGTTTCCTATAAAATAGACCATAATTTTTTGTTCAAGCTCTGAAATATAATCTTACTTAACCCCTTTACCAGTCAATCCAGCATCTTCTCCTTTCCCCACAATGTTTTCTACCCTGCAGAAAACAAAATTCAAATTTTGAGTTACATTGTCTGCAAGTGCTTCCATTTTGGACCTCTAAAATTTTGCCGTTTGGTAAAAAGTTATGGCTGAAAATACAATATATAAAAAATTAGTCTGATTTTAATTCGTATTTGGGCTTGACTAAATCAGCGGTAGGCATAGATCCAAGATCGGTTTGTGCAGTCTGATCTTGATCAAGGCCGTTGCAAAAGTCTCAGTTTTCACCTTCCACGCTGAGAGGGTTAAATAAACAAACAAACAAACGAAACCAGGGTCTGCATTCACCAACCATTCTTAAGAACGTTCTTTGTCTTATTCTCCAGAATTTTCTACATTTGTAAGTAACACAACTTCTGATTGGCTAAACCATTCGGTTTAGCCAATCAGAAGTTGTGTTACTTACAAATTTTGGAAACCTTGGCGAATAAGACTAAGAATATTCTCAAGAATGGTTGGTGAATACGGCTCCAGATCGTATCAAAGCTTCACACTATAACCTCTCTTATAAGGTAGTATACCCGTAACACTTCTAGTGCAGCATGGAATATGAATTTCTTGATGGTTGATAAATACAGATTTATACAGATATAATACTTTTGGTCAGTTTTAATTGACCAGAATTTCCTATGGTGTCTATCTTGAAATTATTTGTTGATACTATTTTCAGAGATAATTATTATCTCCCTCTGTAATGAGAATATATAAATGATTATTCTAAGAAAGAAAAACTGGAAAAAATGGCTCAGTTAAAGTTGTACTATAATACTTATTTTTAATCATGCAAATTTTGTAGGATAAATCATAATATTATAGCTGAAATAGCTAATGACCCACGTGTCATTTCACTACGTAGAGGGATGACCCGGGTCATTATTTTACATAGAGAAATGACCCCAGAGGACTACTTCTCTACATAGAATAATGACCCGAGGGTCATTTCCTTACGTAGTGAAATGACCCATGGGTCATTTTGTAGGGGAGGGTCATTTCTTTGCATTACATCGGCGTGCAACAAACTGCATTTTAGTCTGGTAAATAGTTGAGATAGCTTGAGAAAAAAAACTCAAATGCCTTGCAGGTGTAGAACTTTAATGATTCCGACAAAACAAACGCAAGGCTAAATCATGATGTCGATAGATTTGAGACCTACTTCCATACAGTCCTTTTCACAAACATCTCCAACTAACTACCACGAATATCTTTCATTGAAAGACTTAACCTTTTACCAAACAACAAAATTTTAGACTTGCCCAAACTGAAAGCTTTGGTAGATGGCAAAATAATTGTTACTAAAAAAGAACACTTATTTCTCTCGGTCGAGCCCCGGTGGCACAGCACTTGAGAATAGAGGTTGTTGGTTCGAATTTCCAGCTCGGACAGTTTCTTGCCGAGGACCGATGACAGTGCGGCAGAATACATTCCTAGATCCCACCTTTGAAGATTTTCTAGATGTTTTTAACCCTTTCCAAAACGACAAATTTTGGATTCTTCCAATCTGAAAGAGTTTGCAGAAAACAATTCTAAATTTGATAAAAGTGGTAGAAAGCTTCCCGAAAGGGTAGAAAACACTGTGAGAAAAGGAGAAATTGCTCGTTACGAGCAATTTC
This sequence comes from Tridacna crocea, assembly GCA_943736015.1. Taxonomy (NCBI): domain Eukaryota; kingdom Metazoa; phylum Mollusca; class Bivalvia; order Cardiida; family Cardiidae; genus Tridacna; species Tridacna crocea. The sequence continues at coordinate 52,027,194 of OX031059.1, forward strand.
TCCTTTTCCCACAGTGTTTTCAATAGACTTGTACTGCAGACACAAAAAACAAGGGCTTGTTTGGGAAAGGGTTAATGTGGCATGGAGAGTCGCCATGGGTTGAGAAGAACACTGTGTGAAACTATGTGAAATACTTGTAAAAGAACTTTAGGAGAGGCTAGAAAGGTACATTGGGCGTCACGATAAACTGACTGAAATAATGTTGAAAACGGCGTTAAAACACCATATAAATTATGAACATATTGAAATAACAAACAGTCCACATTAATTTTGTAAATGGATTATATCATAACTGGGTTTAATGGACTTTAGAACGAACTGTTTTATTTACAAAGCTGCTTTATTTATTTAGGAATTAATTCAGATGACTTTCTCCGCGGACTTTGACTTTTCACGTCGTCTTCTCTCGTCATATTCTGTTTGTGATCGTCTGATCATCAACAGAAATCTTTCAAAAACGTTCGTTTTCCATGATGTTCGGAAAATGCAGAGAGAAGTGAATATAGAAATTTACCGATGTTTCTACACCAATTCATCCTAATTGGACTTAAGAAGGACCTGCTTTATTTATTTAAGTTTTTATCATTATTTATTCATACAAGGTCTTTCACCTTCCTAATGAAAATCGATGACGATTTTAAGTCTTTACCAAACAACAAATTTATAGACTGGTCCAAATTGAAAGCGTAGCATTTGCAGACGACAAAATAAATGTGACTGAAGAATCGAAATTTAATTTGGGAAGGGTAGAAAAGATTGTGGGAAAAGGAGAAAATGCATTTTCTCCTTTTCCCGCAATGTTTTCAAAAGACTTCTATCTCAGGGTCGTCAAACGGCGTTATTGTGTGGCAAAGGGTTAAATTCAAACAAGATCCCTTTATTATCTTTTTAAGTCTTCCGCATGGGCAATATACTCATTACCAAACAGTCCTGTGGAAAAGGGTTTTTGAAAATATTGTGTGAAAATGAGTAAATGCCGGGAGCCAGCCTTCCCTCCTTTTCAAAACATTTTACCCTCAGTTCCAAACACAAAACTCATCATTTGAGCCAATTATATTTTGTCCAATGGAAATGCTTTGAACTCGAACAAATATAACCCTTTGAATACACAACAAAAATTTAGACTTGTCCAAACCAAAAGCATATGTAGAGGACAAATTAAATGTGACCAAAATTGTTGAAGATGTCTTTGATAGGGAAGAAAACAATGTGGAGAAAGGAGAAAATGCTGGTTACCAGCATTTCCTCCTTTTCCCACATTGCTTTCAAAAGGCTTCTTTCACAGGAGTGTTAAAAGTCGGGGATTGTGTGGTAAAGGGTTAAAGACGTTGTGGTCTGATAAAGAGTTATCTAGCTTTTGAGAATAATGCAGACAAAGATCGGACTAAGATTTATGCGCATTCTGATCTAAAATCATAACCGTCCGATGTTTCATTTTTAGATACCATGAAAAATAAAAGAGACTGAAATAATCGTCTGTTTAACTGACTGATTTTTAAAAGCTCGACGACAAAAAATTTAGACTTCCATTTTCAAAGCATTTGCATACGACATATTCAGTATGGCAAAGACCATGATTGGCTTCCTAACATTGTTTTATTCAAAGCTAAAATTTTTGGTTTTATAGGATGTTAAAGGCTTTCAAAGGTTCAAATAATTGTGAGCGGTCCTGTCCTTTTGGGGAAATGTTATACAAAAATGTTTTTATCATTTGGCCGGTGGCCTACGTTTGAGATATGAAAAACGAATTTAATTCAAGGATAGTAAACAGTGAGAGCATTTTGGGAAAAGGAGGGAAATGCTCGAAATGGGCATTGTTTGCTTTTCAAACATTGTCTCGGACTGTTATAGAATGAATCCAACTGTTATAGAATGAATCTAACCCAATTGAGCCGTTGGACTTTATCGGATAAGTAAAAACTTCCTCGTCTTTTGAACGAAACTGTCTAAGTTTTAATGACTATCAACAGGTTAAAACTTGTGAGGGAATATATTGTAAAAATTGTTCATATATTATGGGCCGGTGGCCTAAATATTTGAATGATATATTTGAATTTGAATTTGACAAGCGGCTACCCTATAATAAGTAAACAACATGGCTTCGGTTTGCTTCCAAAACCTCAAAACTACTGCTTGTTTCAAGCTGTAGTTACGAGATTTTGGAAGCAAACCGAAGATATGAGCCATGCTCTATGAAAAGAGAGGGTTTATGCATCTCGACCTTTTCGCTATTGGTTAATTTTCTGTATTTCATAGGACCAGTCTACCCCAAGATTCAGTCGGTTGTTGGAGAAAAAATATTTCTGTGTCCATAACTGTGGGATGTCCTGCGTTGTACAATGCATCTCGGAGACGCATTAACCTATTACTCCTTAGAAACTCATTTCGACGCATTGCTTGTAGGAGCCTTTGGAAAACATTGTGACAAAAGGTGAAATTGCTCGTGACGAGCAATTTCACCTTTTGTCACAATGTTTTCTATGCTATCAAAAGGTGTCATATACAGAGAAGAAACGTCTTCATCCTTGCTGTTATTTCGGGTCAATTAAGAATATCATAAAAAAATGCCATATGGGGTAAAAGGTTATGTCTCCTTTTGCCAGAGCATGGTTCATACTAATTTATGTTCGTTCAGTACTTTCGGTAGAGGCAAGTCTAAAATCTAATGTGGTAAAGAGATATCAGTACAGATACGGGTAAACCAATTACTCATATCAGTTGACCGCTTTTATAAATCCTCTCTTTCTCATAAAGAACAGTTTATTTTACGGTTTAATCGACCAATAACAGGGTGGGGCGACAACAGATCGAACTTTGCACTGTCTTTATGTTATTGTCGTCTTTACATAATGACTTTAATATGATTAACCAGTGGTCCAGTTTTCATTGAAAATTATCTCATGGATCATCTACAACTGAATCACTTAGAATAACATACACGGACCAAAACAAAGCGGGATCTTACAGGCAAAGTCATTTAAATAAGACCAATTCGTAGAGATAGGACAGGAAATATTGTGAAACATGGAGAAATCGCTAACTTATCAAGAGTTTTTTGCATTTTATGGAATGTCCTTCAAAAATCCCCCTTATCAGAAGTGGGAAGTGGCAAGTACAAAAGGAGAGAAAGGGTCGAAATTCGGTGAATAATTATTCTTAAACTGACGTCTGAGTAAGTATGCAACAATTATTAAAGCTGCTTAGAATTTGACCTTTGACTTTTCTCCCATAAGATTTGAATTTGTTGGAGTTACATGATTAGGCGTGGTTTCAAAATTGAGAAATAGCACTCAAAAACCAGCCCATCTATATCATGGAATTATGGGTGGAAGAATTAGCTAGCTAAGCATAAAACCTTTCCGACTTTTCGAAATAGCTGTTTCCTTAGAAAAGTGGAAATTCACTAGTTTCGATTTTACTAGGTTAATCTTGAGCCGTAAAGTTAACATTTCTGTGGTAATTTTCGTGGTAAAAACTTCATTTTTTTCTTATTTTTCATGGAAATAATTTACGAAGAAAAGTCGAAATTAGGATACTTTTTTTTACATATCTATATATGCAGATTTCTACTTCCGGTTTGTTCCCAATGATTTGGTATAAAACGCCGTTTGGCTTCCCTCCAGGAATGAATCATGATTACGTAAAGAGCGAGGTCAGTAACTTGGATAGAACAGTGGATGAGATCACTGACGCATTCAAATAAAACTATTTTACTTTTTGTAAGAAATGAAACCCCTCATTTACTCTTTGCCTTCAACGTAAGCTCTTTCGAGTTCACGACTGATAAACGTTTGAAAAAAGACTAAACAACTGCATACTAGTAGTTACTTGTATCTTATATGCATTTTTTAATAGCGATAAGGTCTCTAAAACACGTCTTTAGAAATCTAACATTTTTTGTTATTTACCATAGGCGCTGCCTTTTTTCTCCTATGTTTAACCATTAACTAATTTCCAACAACCACAGAAGACAGCATTTTAGATAGTGTGGAATGTGGAAGAGGGGCAGCTGTGTCTGATACCAACAAAACTCCCTTCCGCCTGGAGCCACTCCCTTCACAGTATTCGCTGCATATTATCAAACAAACACAAAGTTCTTTGATTCAGATGCTAAAGGCAGTTCAATCCTTATTTTATTACATAAGTTGTATAAATTATTATAGTGTAGAAACATAATTGAGTACATAGATTAGATATCTATTGACACTTATCGACAAATCAGTGCTTTTTGTCAGACGTTCATTGATTATTCACGACTAGTTCACGCTTCAAAACAAGTCTTTGCCAAGGTCCAAATTTAAACTGAATCGATGTGCCGTGAATATATTTTCAAAACCTGTTTTACAAGATAAATACATGTTTGAATTTTTTTGCCACTGTTCATGACTTTGGTTTATGGCCAAATCTATGGCCAAAGAACACCAGGCCTTAACTTACCAGAACAGTCCTATTTATTTTCAGAATTACCCTTAATGTTTATAATGTGAATAACATTAACTGTATAAGTGAATAGGACTGAAATATATTAACATCTCGTTCAGATACGTTCAAAATATATAGCCCATACCTATTTCATAACTTTTCGGTGTATTCAAATGACAACGGTAAGTCTCTGTGGTTTCATTCTCAAGTGTACTTCTTCGAGGCCAGCCGCGTAAATGAGGAGTAAAAATGAAGCATATGATACATCTGGAGCCTGTGATTTGTCTCTTGATGTGAAGCCGTTGAACCACGGTAAACTGTAGTTTATCGTATATATCTGTTGAACTGAAGCCACAGAGTGAGGCCATTAGGCCATGAAAGACTCTTGTTTGTCTGACTTGACTGTTGAAGTAAAGCCACTGATTGAGGCCACTGCGCCTAAGAACTTATCTGACTTGGCTGTTGAAGTGAGCCACTGATTGAGGCCATGGAGCCTTAGAACTTATCTGACTTGACTGTTGAAGTGAGCCACTGATTGAGGCCACGGAGCCTAAGAACTTATCTGACTTGACTGTTGAAGTGAGCCACTGATTGAGGTCACGGAGACTTAGAACTTATCTGACTTGGCTGTTGAAGTGAGCCACTGATTGAGGCCACGGAGCCTTAGAACCTATCTGACTTGGCTGTTGAAGTGAAGCCGCTGATTGAGGCCACGGAGCCTTAGAACTTATCTGACTTGGCTGTTGAAGAGAAGCCGCTGATTGAGGCCACGGAGCCTTAGAACTTATCTGACTTGGCTGTTGAAATAAGCCACCGATTGAGACCACGGAGCCTTAGAACTTATCTGACTTGGCTGTTGAAGTGAAGCCACCGATTGAGGCCACGGAGCCTTAGAACTTACCTGACTTGGCTGTTGAAGTGAGCCACCGATTGAGGCCGCGAAGCCTTAGAACTTATCTGACTTGACTGTTGAAGAGAAGCCACTGATTGAGGCCACGGAGCCTTAGAACTTATCTGACTTGGCTGTTGAAGTGAGCCACCGATTGAGGCCACGGAGCCTTAGAACTTATCTAATTTGACTGTTGAAGAGAAGCCAATAATTGAGGCCACGGAGCCTTAGAACTTATCTGACTTGACTGTTGAAGTGAGCCACTGATTGAGGCCACGGAGCCTTAGAACTTATCTAACTTAACTGTTGAAGTGAAGCCACTGATTGAGGCCACGGAGCCTTAGAACTTATCTAACTTGACTGTTGAAGAGAAGCCACTGATTGAGGCCACAGAGCCTTAGAACTTATCTGATTTGGCTGTTGAAGTGAGCCACTGATTGAGGCCACGGAGCCTTAGAACTTATCTAATTTGACTGTTGAAGAGAAGCCACTGATTGAGGCCACGGAGCCTTAGAACTTACATGTATCTGACTTGGCTGTTGAAGTGAAGCCACTGATTGAGGCCACGGAGCCTTAGAACTTATCTAACTTGGCTGTTGAAGTGAAGCCACTAATTGAGGCCATTTAAAACATCATGGAGTTTGGTTAGCAAGTAGAGTATTGCAACACATCTATACAATTAATATGGTATTTGTTATTTTCCGGTTGTATCTAATCCTTAATAATGTTGGTAAAAAAAATGTTACATTGTCAATAGATCTTACACAAAGAGGATAGATGATTTTCTTCTGATATAACATATTGAATACTGGGAACAATGTGATTTTTTAAAATGAATAACTCTATGAATCTTCATGAGTACCGTAAGAGGTGTATGAGTAAGCATTATTTAGCAATTTAGAACCAACAAACATATGAGTCATGCTGTGTGATATGGTGGCGTAATGAGTTTGCGAAAAAATATCCTACCGTATCAGCTTTCAGGCTCTGACTTTGATCTTACTAAAGACGCGGTACAGTATGGCACGAACTGGCAGTGCGTTTGCAATTTACCAACAATAGTGCGCGTCCCGTCCCGATTGCAGCCCGTTTTACGATATTGTTGACCGCCGTAAGACTTCTTAAGAACAGTTTTGGTGAAACAAGTAAGTAAAGGGCTTCAGGCATTATCAGGCCAAAGAAACACGTTCTTCCCCGACCTCAACCCGTTTTCCGATTATGACAGGACGGGGTAAAACGTTCCGAGAACTAATTTGCTGTAACAGGGGTTTCACGAACTCACTGATTCAGTAATTATTTACACCTGTAAGTATACATCCTTTTCCAGATCATTGATGAACTGTTTGTTGAAACTGAAGCACTTGACATACATTTCAGTGAAATGGAAATAGTCAGTTTACGCTCATTTTGTGAACACAGCCAACAATACTGAATATCTTATCACTTTAAGTCGTGTGCAAGTGTCTCCTCTAAAAGACAAGTATAGCAAAACAACTATATATCGAGCATACATTTTTAATTTAGTTCAATCGAAAGCAGAGCAAAAGGGCCAATGACCGTATGAGTGGCAATCCTTTTCCTTTAAGGTCTTTACCACACAGTCCCGAGTTTTAACGACTCTGTTAAAGAGAGCTTTTGAAAACATTGTTCGAAAAGGAGAAAATGCTGGTAATCAGCATTTTCTCCTTTTCCCACAGTGTTTCAGACCCAAACAAAGACAGAAATCATCAGTTGAACTGTGCTTGATGTGTCGTTTGTAAAAGCTTTCACTTTGATTGCGTCCAATATTTTGCCAGTCTGGGAAAGAGTCGAGGGTTTTGCAACAAAATCCCGTGTTTAACGGCTAAGGAAGAAAGGCTTTGAAGACACTTTCTAGTAGGTAATCGAAAAATATAGGTGAAATATTTTTCGATATTTCATGGTTATGACCGGTGAAAGTACCGATTTTTATATTTTATATTTAAACTCTTCAATTGCAGCCAGATGGAAATATGACGTCATTTACCTTACATTTCTCGCGCTTGACGTAATACTGTAATGCGTTTCCAGGCGGAGGGGGTACGCCTCGGGGAATAACTGGGAAAAAAAAAAAAAACCTACTGGATTTTGAATAAGTTCCCTCTAGACAGGGTTAAACGCATGAAATAAATAGAATGTTTAGTTTTTTCAGTGGAAGATCAAAATTTATTTCATCTCGATGAAATGAATTTCGATTTTTCACCGTAAAAAAACACAACAAAAAACAAATTTTAATAAGCCTACCCTCTATTTATTCTTTACTTACATTTTCTATCTATCCTATCAAAATCCAACACCTATCATTTAGGCTACATTTTTTTTGTCGTCTATTTTCCGATCTATTACATTTTCCATGTGTTTTGTATTACTCTGATAAAAAACTTTTTGAAAACAGGTGCAAACAGGAGAAGTGCTTGAATCAAGTAGGCCTAATCTTTCTTCTTCACATAAGGCTTTATGTTTGTGTAAGACAAGTATCATAATATAAGCTACCTTTGATTTGTTCTTTCCAATTGCTTTCAATATAAATAAGTCTAAAATTTTGTTGTTTGGTAAAGTAAGGGCGAAGATACTTGAACGCAAAAACGCAGATGCGTACACTTCATAAAAAGAAAGATGGATGGCATAAATTTGCCAGCAAATGGACAGAAGTCCTTAGAATAAACATATCTACATTTTAACCAATCACGGATTTCTATTTATTCATTTGTTATCTGTATCAAAAATATGCCATTTGCTATACATATTCAATGACGCAGAAAAAGAATATAATCTACGTGTGCCAATGACCCTACTCTTTTAAATACGCTGTGACTAAATGGGACTTAATATATCTTCGCTATGTATGATAACAAAGCAAGACATCAGACAGTCATGGATCCATTAAGTCTAAGTTGTCAAACAACCGCCTGAATCCTGATATAAAATGGTCCTTTTGACATGCAGAAACTGACTAATAGCGAAAAGTTTCGGCCCTGGGCCCGTATTCACCAACCATTCTTGATAATGTTCTTACAGTCTTAGTCTCCAAGGTTTTTTTTAAATGTGTAAGTAGCACAACTTCTGATTGCCTAAACCGAATGGTTTAGCCAATCAGAAGTTGTGTTACTTACACATGCAGAAACTTTTGGAGAATAAGACAAAGAACGTTCTAAAGAATGGTTGGTGAATACGGGTCCAAGTCAGCCTGCGCAGACTGTTCAGCCTGACTTGAGTCGATGCTTTTCGCAGATGTCTTAAGCTTTATTTGCCAGAGCCTGGCTGATTTACTGTCTGTGTTTGAAAGCTCAACGTGAAATACTTTAGAACTCCCTACTGCTTCTGGTGAAAGATGGAATAAAATTTCTTGTTAGTTTATACTTTTGCATTTTTCAAACTGAACAGAAATCACTATGATGTCTATCTTGAAATTATGTTTGATACTTTTGTTAGTTTCTTGAAAAGAGCGGTAATTATTATCTCCCTTTGTAATGAGAACGTGGTGGTTTTAGATTTATAAATTATTTCTAAGAAGGAAAAAAAGGAAAAATGGCTTGTTTAAAGTTGTATATTAACACTTATCTTTAATCATAGTAAAATTTTTAATATAATATCACTGTGGAAATAGCTATTTTCCAGTAGGAGTCTCCTACCTCCGTTCTCAACACGTCACGCCTTGGACAGTATATTCGGTATCGGTTTTGCACACACTTTATTTCTGGCTTGCTATGCCCCTGTAATTGTGTTTTCAGGCCTTTACCGAACAGTCTTGTGCTTTGAGAGACCAGAAAAGACCTCTTAAAATTGTAGAACAAGAACAAAATGCAAGTTACTCTTTCCTACAAATTTTTCATAGACAAAGCACATGTTGCGCTGTACCTCTGAAAATGCTTTCGCTATAAAAATATTTAGGTATAAATTTGTCCAATGGTAAAGAATAAAGCTCCATTCATAGCATTAATGCATTAAAAAAACTATATTGCATCTTTTACGTTTTATCAAAGTTCTCGATGTGCCCGAAGACATTGTGAGAAAATCACAAGTAATTGTCACTTTTCCATTTTTATATTTGTTCGATAAGGGATCAAACTCCAGTGTCTAAACTGTAAATACTTTCAATATTGACAAGTGTAAATGACGTAGTTTGGTAATCAAATCTGTCCTAAAAGGTAGTTGGTCGATATATAATAATTTATTGTTGAGAAAAGTGGTCTCGTATATTTTTCTTCAGAAATTGTACAAGGGATTTCGTGATTCTAATTATCTAAATGCTGACGTTTAAGAAATCTCAAGTGACACTTAACTCTTCACAAAATGAAAAGAAAAACTTTTGAGCTTATCCGGACCCAAAGCAATCCCTGACTTTAAATTGAGTTTAGATCTAGCTCGAATTCCTAGATGTATGATTAAAAAAGCCCCCCCCCCCCCAAAAAAAAAAAAAAAAAAAATGAGGGGGGGAGGGAATGCTGATCATCGGTCCTTTTCTCTTTTTTTTTTTACGATGCTTTCAAAGGCCTCCTTTGTAGGGTTAGATATATTTTGGGGCTTTCAAGAAATATAATTTAATTTGATTGTATATTCAAAACTTTAGGGACGTGCCTGTTAACACTTATGATGGTGAATACGATCATATGAACACATATGGGCAAAGTGGTTTAAGGTAGGAATACACAAAGAATATGCAATTGATCTGAATCCACACTCTCCGACGTGGCATTTCTGGCAATGTATAGTGGACTTGAAGAAAAACATCGATTTGGTTCTTTTTCAGTCAAATGAATATATTTATTTTATCTAGAATTATAAAGGGTACACAGATTTATCATTTCTTTCAAGACCATCTTGAATAGATATCAAAGTGTTTATAGAGGGACATCAAATATTGTGTACGCATTTTCAATGAATTTCTAATGAATTCATTATGACGAGAGATGTCAGATTCTTTTTGGGCGTTAATCGGACATTCCAAATTTTTTTGTTTGGCACTGGATCTTTCTATTTCAATTAATCCACCATGATACTTTCCTCCAAAATCAAAGGCCAGGCATAGTAAACCCTTACTCATATTTACGATGCTGCTTTTTGTGAAGAACAGGTTTAACCTGGAGTTTACATTTATAAATTATGTGGACATAATTTACTTTAAATTCATAGTTAAAAGTGGCCCTTCAGATTTTGGGAAGAAAAATTAAAAAAAAAAATCATCCTTATACTCCCAAAGCCTTTTAGTTTTCTTTCATAAAATCCCAGTAGTCGAAAACCATCCGAAAACAAGAGAAATTAGAGGTTTACTACGGCCCAGATGGACAACGACGGGAAGCACGGTCTAACTTTAGATGAGCAACTCGCTCAATTACATACCGGAAATATACAGACGGAGCTTCAAACATAGCGTCCGTAGAAGAGATCATGTTAAATAATTACGTGTTTGTTATGTTATGAAATTTCAGAGTCATTAGTCACGTGCCAGTCACTTAACACTCCCACAATGCTTTTTTAAAAAAATTTTGGCGGGAAATCTATAAATAGCTTAAGAGGCTACGTAGCCTTTTAAAGGAATACCATAAAACCCCCAAGTTTTGGTAATTTTTTTAATTCTTAATTATTGATGATTTATATTGTTTTTTTTTTTTTCATATAAATTTCAGTGATATATATATTTTTTAATATAGTGGGGTGTGAAAATTCTATATAGATCTATCCACCTTTAGGGACTCATGTTTTTTTTTCTGTTTTAGAAAATTTTGATTGCATTGCGCTGCAATATAGTTTGGTTTGAGATGTTCGAAATTTGGTCAGCAATCATGCGGTATTAACTCATTACCAAACGACAACATTTTAGGCTTGTTCAAATCGAAAGCATTTGCAGACGACAAAATAAAAAAGACTGAATATTTGAAATTTGTTTTGTGAAGGGTAGAAAACTTTGTGGGAAAAGGCGAAAATGCTGGTTACCAGCATTTTCGCCTTTTCCCACAACGTTTTCAGAAGGATTCTTATTCAGGGTCGTCAAAAGTTGGGATTGTGTGGTGATGGGTTAACCGAAAGACAGTAAATAATGAGTAGGTAAAGGTCTTTTATAATATTGTAAATGTAGTGTAATTATGTAAGAAGTAATAAAATCCTTGTTGGTTCACGGTTGAAGGTGAGCGCTGTATATAATAGATCAATCTCATAATGTTTTTTCTTTGATATTTGAATTGAGAACAAATGTATACGGTATTAGCAATTATTCTTAACACTCATGAAAAGAAAACGCTGAAAGTATAACTTAATTGTTGTATAATCTCTTACCCATATTATTACTGTTTTCATGGTCATGACTTTTGAAAAAAAAAGGGAGTAGAGGGAGTGTAGAAAATTATTCTCCTTTTCAAACAATTATTTGACCCTTCTAGCGACAAATTCAATCATTTGAATAATTTAGTCTGTCGTCAAAATTGTTCAATCTGTGCTGTCTATATGGTTCCGAAAAGCGTCTAGGATCGTGTTTGTTGCAGGCTAAAGGTTTATATCATTTTATGACACGCACCTAGCGCATTCTTTTGTGCCATGTCGTGTTGTCAGGACAACTCAACTGAGTTTCTGTCTCTTGAAAAAGGCAATAGCGGAAACATTGAAAATTAGAGTGTTATTTTTCACAGTATTTTCGAAAGGCTTCTTCCACGTGGTCGTTAAAACTCGAGGTTGTGTAGTAAAGTGTTAAAACTTATTTTCAAGTGCATTAACCCTTTCCCAAACGACATATTTTGGACTCTTCCTAACCAAAAGAGTTTGCAGACGACAATTTTAGATTTGGAGAAAAGGACAGAAAGTTCTCAAAAAGGGTAGAAAACACTGTGGGAAAAGGAGAAATTGCTCGTCACGAGCAATTTCTCCTTTTCCCACAGTGTTTTCCAAAGACTTTTACTGCAGCCACGTAAAAACCAGGGCTTGTTTGGGAAAGGGTTAAAGTATATTTAGAATGGGAGGGAGGGAAGTAAAGGAGACGATAGCATCTACTGACTGCCCCTCTGGTTCTACATCCAGATGCAAGAAGGATACGATGATCAACATGCTGTCAGAAGGGTTATTAGTGAAAAAGGGAGTGCGAAAAGGAGCAGTTGCAAGGGTCGAGACGGCTGGTCTGAAAACGATCTCCCAAAGGAAGCATTGCTATGTATGATGGAGTTGATCCATGCTGAGTGAAAAGGGAGTTTAATACATCGGCAAAAAGTTTCGATCCACGTCAGCCTGCCCAGTCTGGGTTGAAACAGTATTTGTCTCTGCATGATGACAATGACAAACTTCTACCCACCGCCTACTTCCCCCGAAAGATTCTAGGACAATTGCCCCCCCCCCCGCCAGACAATTGTCCGCCGGACTTCTCCCCGGACAATTGCCCCCCCTGAGGACAATTGCCCCCTGACTATTGCCCCCCGAGGACAATCCCCCCACGGGCCATTCCCTCCCAAGGACAAGGAATTGTTCTCGGAGGCAATAGTCCGGGGGGAATTGTCCTGGGGGGGGGAGGCAATAGTCCAGAGGGAATTGTCCACGAGGGGCAATGGTCCGAGGGGGAATTGTCCTCAGGCGGAATTGTCCGGGGGGCAATTTTCCTGATACGCCCCGGAAGGTTTCTAATGCATCTCCTACTTCAGGCTCTGTTTCCAAGTTTAAGGGTCCTGATCAGATGCGACAGCGACCTCTTTTAGCATTAGGTCAGCTGAACCTTTACCTCACAACCCGGACTTTTAACGACCCCTATAGAGATGGCTTTTAAAACATTGTGGAAAAAGTAGAAAATGCTGATAATCAGCATTTTCTCCTTTTTCCACAATATTTTCTTACCCTTTTAAAGACAAACTCATCATTTTTGCCGCATTACATTTGTCGTCTGAAATGCTTTCACTTTCAACAGGTCTAAATTTTTTTCGTTTGGTAAAGATTAAACGTGGTAGATCTTCCGACTACTTCTGCACATCTAACAGAAGTAGTTTTGCAGGCAGGGGGAACCCGTTAGTTACATCTTGCTTGCATCTTGGGATTTTTCGATGGCATTTGTTGCCCTTCTTTCTGTTTACAATTTGTTCTTGTAGTAATTAGTATGTCTTCGGTAGCTCAGACACCAATTTGTATACCCTCTGCCTGCCCGGTGTCTTACAATTCTTAAAGACTTATGTCTGGCCCGGTGTCTTACAATTCTTAAAGACTTATGTCTTATAGACAGCACGAACCATATTTGAGCCCAGAAGGGCGCACCGCTTTGTAGCAACATGGTTTGTTATCCGTGGTAGGTCAAAACTGAACTCTGCGAAGCGGCTATGTTGCCATCAGAATTAGGTCAAAACGGATCAAAACTCCAAAACTGAGAGGAAAAATAGTCATAAACGAAATTCATATTGGACAGAGAATAACACTACAAAAGCGTGAAAAGAGTATATGATTTCGGAGAATACACATTTTACCCTTCCTAGGACTTTAACCCATTACCAAACGACAATATTTTAGACTGGTCCAAATTGAAAGCATTTGCAGACGACAAAATAAAAGTGACTGAAAATTTAAAATTTGTGTTGTGAAGGGTAGAAAACATTGTGGGAAAAGGAGAAAATGCTGGTTACCAGCATTTTCTCCTTTTCCCACAATGTTTTCTAAAGGCTTCTTTCTCAGGGGCGTCAAAAGGAGGGATTTTGTGGTGATGGGTTAACCTTTTGGCTGCTAAGCGCGATTCACTGACCTTGTGCGGACAGCGTAGATCAAGATCAGACTGCACAGAACGTGCAGTCTGATCTTGGATCTACACAGTCCGATAAGGTAATATTATTAAAGAAAATATAACTTTGAAATATCAATATACGGGTTTTTACTATCGAATTGAAAATTTCATTTTAGTTATTTAGGAGGATAGTGGTTAATTTGCTGACTGTTGTGATGGTGTGCAAACATGTCAGTATGGCTCTTTGGGTTTGTCGTGGGCACCAGCAAACTTTTAGACAATAACGGATCTGCCCCGGTTTCCACGGCGATCATAGTCGGTCTCGTCTTCCAACCTTGTCTCACGCACACCCTATTTTGTCTACAATGGCTTGAGGAGTGATTGGTACGACAGCACGAAGCATAATGCTGATTCAGCAAAATCAGCCATTTAGTCATCTAGTTTTGACTAAAGCTAAGGGCAAAGGAGTAATAAATCATTCCACATGAGCGACTTATTCAATCATGATTCATAGATCTATATCCGTTCAACGATTTTATCTCACAAACAGAACTATCATGTGTCAGTTATTGTCTTTTTTTCAGTCGTTTGTTTCCCCCCCCCACCCTCTCTCTCTCTCTCTCTCTCTCTCTCTCTTTTCTCTCTCTCTCCTGTCCTTAGCCAATGCACTGTAGAACCCAAGCCTAGAACTGTTGAAAACCTGGTAAAGCATGATTATGTGAACTGTGTGTTACTGAAACTCCAGCGATTGAAGCGTAAAATACAATCCATATTATGTTTTTGTTGTACTGTATTGCACTATGGATTATTGAATTGACTAAAGAGTTATGTTGTTTTCCCCAGACAAGTTTTTGTAACTAAGAGAGAAAAAAACATGATCAAAACCTATATTTATCCAAAAGGAATTTACATGTTAGAAGACAAATGGTTTCTATTATAAAACACTTATCTAAATTATCCTAGTTTGATCAAACTCCGAAAATTCAGCTGACCTTTAACCTTTTTCCAATGTGTGCCGCACTATAACGACCCTACGAAATAAATCTGTACGAAAAGGAGAAAAGAAAATAATTGTAACAAACATTTTCTCCTTATTCGACAATGTTTTCTACCCTTCTGAAAACACGTATTTCAATTCGTTTGCTGCAAATGCTTTCATTTCACACAAGTCGAAATTCTTGTGTTTGGTAAAAAGTTAAAGTGCTAACTAAAAGATACGGAAGAGCTAAATCGGGAAGATTTTGGAAAATCCAAACACTCCCCTTTAATAATTTATTACAAAGACACCGATACATTTAAAACTTTAATACGAGAATAGCAGACAGACATTTGTGTCGAAAAAAAAGTGCGTCTAACAGTGACTTGTTTCCTTTGCCAACAAGTTTTCCAGTTCATGTAAACGTGCCAGCGGTAAAGGTGCGCTGAAAGTCGACGTTGTAAACACGTATATCATATTTCATGTATTTTTCATAGAAGTGCCAATTATCGTTTCAGTCATATAGATTTAAAAGCAGTGAATATCCTACCTTTATATGGAACCTATCTTTTATAACACCCTTTACGGATAGTGTAGATCAAGATCAGACTGCACGGAACGTGCAGTCTGATCTTAGATCTACACTGTCCGATAAGGAGATATTTTTCACCGCCAAATAGTAAGCTTGAAATAGCAACATTAAGGCTTTTACTATCGGGTTGAAAGTTTTATTTCACTTTCTTAGCAGGTTACGGGCTAAACGAAAGTAGTGTCTGACGCAACTTCAACTTTTTGCAAAACGACAACACTTTAGACTCGTTCAAATACAAAGTTGTTGTAAACGACAAATAAAGTGTGGGTTAACTGACAAAATTGGTCTGTTGGAGGGTAGAGAACAGTGGGAAAATGTTGATTACCAAGCTCTATGGTATCCCCTTTCGGTGGCAAAAGTGAGTCTGATATGCTTCTAAAGGTCGATGGTCAGTAAAGTACAAGGACAGTAAAAGGGATTGGGAGTTCGATTACCACTTTGGCAAAACTCTGCTCGATGTACAGTGATCTAGTGAATGAGCACTTCCAATCTGCCTTCTCTCTTAGGTATCGCCGAACATTGTTTCAACGATGTTTTCGTGTAAAAAATATATAGAGGATATATTTTTTTCGGTGAGAGAAGAAAATGATTTCATCCAGTGAACACTATCGGTGATATATTCACGAGTTCTGTGCCACTCGTGAAAATGTTACTGATGGTGTCCACTCGATGAAATGAATTTCGATCTTTTACCGAAATATTCTATTTATTTCATGCTTTTAATCCTTTCTGGGCGGAGCTTTATTAAAACCCAGTACAGTTCTTTTCCCGTTATTCCCCGTGGCGTACCCCTCCCACATTGCAAGGCATTACAATATTACGCCAAGCGCGAGAAATGTAAGGTAAATGACGTCATATTCCATCTGGTTGTGAGTCACGCGCAATTTACCTAGGCAATACGAATATGAAAATCGGTAATCGTCGCTCAATGATGAAGCTGCAGGACTCACGGAGACAAAAATTTGATCCTCACCCCTAACCCTTGTATTTTTTGCATCATCAAGCAAGACACTACAGAGCTTTGGCTTCCTATTTGTAAAACCAGAAGATATGTTGAGTAGAGCTTACAGCTATCACTATAGGTGATTATACCCCTATCTGCTCCTTGTCACAAAACAAGGCCCGTATTCACCAACCATTCTTCAGAATATTCTTAGTCTTATTCTCCATGGTTTTCTAAATTTGTAAGTAACACAACTTCTGATTGGCTAAACCGAATGGTTTAGCCAATCAAAAGTTGTGTTTATTACAAATGTAGAAAATTCTGGAGTATGAGATAAAAACGTTCTTAAGAATGATTGGTGAGTACGGGCCAAGGTCTCTGTTACAGAATGCAGAATGGTTTAGTACAAAAGTAAGAGTTGAAAAAAGGTCAAGGGGAGATAAGTCCGTAACAAACCGAATCAGGGTAATGAAAATTGCACATGCACAACTTCATATGTATAGAAACACTGTGCATAAATTTGAGTTCAGTACGTGAAAAACTGTAGGAGTATTGCTCCAGACAAATTTGTGTCTAAGGATAGACGAACGGACGGACAGACAGTCATGGCGATAAGTAAGCTGTCGCCGTGATACATATATCGTCGGTTTACTTCAAAAACCTCCAAACTGCAGCTTGTAACAAGCTGTGGTTACGAGGTTTTCGAAGTAAACCGACGATATACGACTATAATAATGTTGAAAGTACCATTTCAATTAAATAGGAACACAAAAGTTATATAACATCATATCATATTTAATATCAAGGACACAAATTTTACAAAATTATCAGTATATATAAAATTTGGAAGCTACTGCGATTGCTAAATACAGTTTTTTGTGTCATCTTAACATGTATATTGCACATATAATTGCTAAAAAAGGCATTATAATCAGTTGAAAACAATGTGTTTTTCTCTTTTAAGATTTCAAATTAAAAAAAAAAAAACTTTCTGTAAATAGGGCTTTAACCTTTTGCCAAACAATTCCTGATTTTTATGACCGTGAGATTGAAGCCTTATAAAAACATTGCTGGTAACCAGCATTTTCTCCTTTTTCCACAATGTTTACTACCCTGCTGGAAACAAATATTCAATTTTTGAGTTACACTTATTTTGTCGTCTGGAAATGCTTTCAATTAGGACCAGTCTAAAATTTTGTCGTTCGGTAAAGTGTTAATTTCTATTGGAAAAAGGGCTAAAAGTCTAAAAGGGCTACCAGCATTATCTCCTTTTCCAACAATGTTTTCAAAAGGCTTCTTTCTCCGGGTCGTCAAAAGTCGTTAATGTTTTGTAAAGGGTTTACAATACGGATTTTACAGTGTTTCAAATCTAATTAGTCACCCAGTAATTCCTATAATCACACACAATGGATGTTGCCAGGTTAGGACAACACAGATATAGATTAAACATAATCCCTCTTCTGTTAATCCAGCTAATCTGACTAATTCACCGTAATCTCATTACCTATGACCTATCTTTTTCCTCCTCCTACTACTACTTACATGCTAAATTCTAAAAATAGATTTTCTGTACAGCGCAATGATTAACAAAACACAAACGTTTCAGTAATACAACTATCGTCAAACTTCAATCTTTACCAGCCTAACAAAATAATGCTTTTGAAAACTTTTTAGGAAAGAGAGTAATTGGCTTTTAAAGGTAAATCCTCCTTTTGTAACAATCGACGACAAAATAAACATAACTCAAAAACTGAAATTTGTTTCCAGAAGGGTAGAAAAACATTGTGGGAAAAGGAGAAAATGCTGGTTACCAGCATTTTCTCCTTTTCCCACAATGTTTTCAAAAGGCTTCTGTCTCAGGGTCGTAAAAACCAGGGATTGTTTGGTAAAGGGTTAAGTCGAACACAATCAGAGGTTGAACATAGTGTTGTTATTTAACCGATGTCTCTGTCTTTTTTTGGCTTTGAGTTATCGGGTTTTTTACTGCTTACAGTTAGCCTCTGTCTATCCACTTTATGGCAGTATCTTGTCTAAAGATGCATTTGCCTCTGTCCTCCAACACAGGCATTTTGACTTATGAACACATAATGGACGGCAGTCTTGCATCTCCCATTTTTTGTTCTGCTCCGCTCCGTGCAGAGTAATACCACTGGCACATCCTCGATTGTCTATTTGTTAAGATGCGGTACGAGCGGGTCCTTGGTTGCATACGTCGCTCCCATTATGACGGTGAACTCGAACACTCAAACTTATAAATAAGCGATTCCTTTTTTGTTTTTCCGCCGTCCTTTCATTTCTTCTTCAAAATTGACTTTCCTGGAGGAGATGCAGATCTCTCGCTCTTTACCGAAGTCTTATCTGAATCGCTACCATCATTTTGTGTTTTAGTGATCTCCTTCAGAACTTGACGGAAGACTTCGGAACCGTCAGGAATATCTCCTCGGTTCAAAGAAAGAAGCTTAAAATTAGGAGTTCTCCTGTGTCGTTTTGAAGCTCCTATTTTTGCACCGTCCGATCTGCACTCGTCCTTGTTTTCATCCTCGGAGTCAGTAAAATGTACCTTTTTACTACTTTCCTTCATACTGCTGATAGAATCGCTGTCACTTTCACTGTCCTCACTGATGTATAAACCCTGCCTGACTAACATATCAGTCCTCATTTTATCCTTCAGTACCTTGTACATAATGTTAATTATTTACGTTAATTAACTGTTTTCCCGCACTCGTTAAACCTCACCAAAGTTCTCCTAGTACGATTTTTCTCCTACATGGATCCTGAGGAACTGAGTGTTTCTTTAAAATACCAATATTCAAATCGCTGAATTCAACAAACTGAACTTCAAGAAAGTATTTACCTTAATTATGCTTTCCCACGCAAAGCTGATGTCACTGGTCTTGATGTCACCCGGTGTATTTCTTCAACAAGAGTACACAATTGAAATACGCCGAAAACACACCAATGGTTTTGGTTAGAAGAAGATACTAAGATTAGAAGATTACACAAGTAACGAAAGTCTTATTATTTATTCAAAGATTTCTCCATTTATTTATTAATGTGTCTTGAATTATCAACTCTATTATGAAACAATTTCCGTTCTAACGTTTAAATGCCTGTCCTCAACCTTTCAACAAGTCAGCGTAGATTTTGTTTACGATATGTAGAACGTGGCGGTATTTATATCAACTTATAGACTATTGACTTTTACCCTTTACAATAATTCTACTAGCCCCCATGTGGAACTTGTTAGAAATCACGATAAAAGCGTTGCTACTCCAATCGAAAACACCATGGAAAGAGAAAGCATTGCTCATGATTTGAAGACCGTCCAAAGGTAGTGTATTAGCGTCTTTATGTATGGGCCAGCATGTTCGAATCCTGTAATTACCAAGTAATCGGTGAAAACCTTTTGGATTGACTTAACTCATTACCATACGACAAAATTTTAGGCTTGTCCAAACGAATGCAATTGCAGACAAAATAGAAGTGACTGAAAATTTGAAATTTGTTTTATAAAAGGGTAGAAAACATTGTGGGAAAAGGAGAAAATGCTGGTTACCAGCATTTTCTCCTTTTCCCAAAATGTTTTCTAAAGGAAATATACTTTCTCAGGGACGTGAAAAGTAGGGATTGTGTGGTAATGGGTTTATTATCGGCACAATAACTGGGTTTATCTTCGCAAAGCATGCACCATTTTTTTTCAACTTTCAGTAGGCAAAGATCCAAGAGTTGAAAATGAACTTTCGCCGTAAGAAAAGATTACCATTGCGGAAGAGATTATCGTCAATCTTTAAACTCATCAGGTGGTAAATCAATGAAATGAACGTTTTCTGTCAGTGAAAAACTTTTAAATAAATGTACTACAATTTCATGTGTCTTTTCTTCCCACCAACAAATTCTACATTGTAGATCTAAGATGCGTTTGCACGTTCTAGGCTATTTGACCTTGATCTAATATACCAACAGTAACATTTCCAAGAAGTAGTTTCACTGTGTTGTAAGCTGTACGGCACAAAATGTGTAGTCACTTCCAAGATGGCGGACTGTTTACTTGGAGAAAGGTGGGTGTCACATTTTATCATCAATAACTTTTTTTCTTGAAACCTTCGAGACATGATACTTATAAAATATTATGTGGGAATGATGTGGTAAGCCTCGGTGCTATTTAGCAAAGAGCCAGTGCCATTATTCGATACGTTATATCGGCGTAAACATTGCCATTGGGTAAAATTTGAATTTGAAGTGAGGAACTTGCATCGTTTTTAGTTATAGAATGGAAAATAAGCTAATGCAGTGGGTGAAGGTTGTTGTTTCTGTAGGTATTCATCACGTGCTTTCCAATGATTACGGTCATTTTTGTGAAATATGTCTAGAAAGACCCGAAAACATGTGTTTTGTATATCGCTAATGCAGCGGTGTAGTCCACATCAACAATTTTACACACAGCGGTGTAGACACGGCGTTTTCTGAACGGTTTAGACACACACACAAGCTTTATATACTGTACGGTTTAGACACAAAATCTGATTCTATCTGTGGTCTAGACATGAACTGCAAAGACTTTGGTCTTTTGATATTTGTGTTACATACCATTTACCGGCTTAAAAAAAACTTATGTCTATCTTATATTCCAGTTGCACGCCATTCATGTGCTACCAATGCTCATTTGGAGGAGATTTAGAGACTCTTGTTTGACACTTCATGGAACAAAAGTAACATCAGGGCTTTTGGAAATACATGTACAATATTATTGCTATCCTGTATTTTCTAAAAGACAAACTTATATCAAATAAGATGCCACGGGAATTATTCATGTTTTGAAAGTGTTTCACTAATCATCGACTGTCTTTCTTTCAAAATATGGGAAATTAAAATTGCTTTGGTACTTCGCGAACGGGTCTGCCGTATATTCACCTACCAGATGTAGCCTGGCATTCAGGCCCTGCATTTAAGTCATTCTAATAAACAAGGTACACAACTACAGCAAAGTCACAGAAATATGTGTTGTTACTTGCTCTTCTTCTGAAATACGTTCAATCAGACATTCAGAACATTGAGAACACAGAGTTTCCATTTTGCAGTTTTACTTGATGATTTTGTTTTAATGAAAAGGTTCTATTTAATGGACTGACACCAGTCTACTACCAGATGTAGTCCGGGGCCAAAATAAACATTCCGGAAACGATAAGAATAAATAAAAAACTTTATGAGATAACTAATCTTGATGGGTAACATTCGATTTTATAAATATAAATCCATGACCCGTATATAATGAAATCAAATTGTACAATGGTAAATGAAAATTGTGAATATCGATCACATGGAATTCCATCTTACGATTTTTCTTTTTGGGGTAAAAAACAATAATTACGTAATTTGTACTGCAGTGGGTTTTTTTTTTTGATCCCCCATTCCCTGTTAACCTACTGGTCATATTTTACTCGAACAGTGGCACAGAAACTAAAAACTTTAGAGAGATCCTTATACTCATTTTAAGCCAATTTTAACTCATTTTGTTTTTATTTTATCAAAATATACTCATTCTTATATCTTCATGCCAAATATTTCGCCTGAAAAGCTTGCTTAGATAACAATCGATAGAAAATGCATTTCACCGAGTTGCGGCCTTCCATCTAAACAGACTCATCGTTTCTGGTTTTTGAATCGAAGATTTTCGATATCCGTTATACACTCTGGTAGATTTGTATAATGATCATACATTCTGTCTCGTGACTATATTTGACCTTCGCCCTGCGTATACTGAGAAAACAAAAGAAAATGTAGGCTTCTCTGTTGCAGCCTCGATTTTCAGACGGAGGTCGCGGCCTATATGCAAGCAATCTCCGAGCAGAGTTGTCGTTCGTTACTCTCACATACATCTCTGCGATGGGCTAAATGACAAGAATCTTGTCAAACAGAGGAAAAGATGTTTTGTTACTGTTTAACTGTTTCGTGTGTAAAATTATAAGGTAGACAATGGAAATATGATTCTGGATACAGTATAGGTGCGTTCAAACTGATGAATTTACCTGTATAAAATGGAACTATTTTTTTTCGAGCCTCTTTACTGATCAGAATCTTACGCCAAGCTTAACAAAAATGGCTGCGCCCAGGAATGATGACAATACACCGATAAATCTTAGGTTATAAGATTAAAAAACAAGTTATGGTCCTTTAAAAGACATTTAAGCTTTTCAGAAAATCCATCTTTTTCACATTGCCTACCACTTAGTCAGATTTGCCGTATGCTGTTTCACCAGCACAAAAAGTAATCGATATTGGTCTTTCTTTCACCGGCGCTTGTGTCGCCATTTTGAGTTCTGGTCATGTGACGAAAGTATCGCGTAATGACGGACTACTTTCTGAGCCTACGACAGAGGTGAATGTAATGATCCGGAGTGCAAGAGAGTGATATGCAAGTTACACCGTATCCGACTTTAGGCGGAAAGCAACGATAAATTTCCATGACGCACTGTCATTGTTTACAGCTTCGATCGTCAGCCAGTTATTTTCCGACCAATGCTCGGTTTCTAACACAAACCTCCGCGTTTGTATTTTTTGTTTTTAGTTACACCATACATGTCAGTAATTTATCCTTGCGTACAATAAGGACCGATTTTCTGTACCATGCTATGTTTTTTATTAATTTAACAGCATTTCTGCTCACCGGCCTTGGACGGGCATCTTTAACTAGATATTAAACAAACAGATACCAAGATACGAATCAGCGACAGTATTCAAAACAACTTCGAAAGGAAAATGATTGTCAAGTCCAGGATGGTAATTATCATCCTAAGTGAATGATTGAAATTATGGCTGCCACCATGATGGAATTGATTTATAAGTGCACAGACATTAATTAGTAATTTCATAATTTGTTTTTTCGTGATATAATACTCATTATTACATAAATAATATCGTAAATAATGTCTTGATGCACTCTTTTGTTCCCAACTATCTCTTTTCGTTCCACGATGATCCTTTTCGGTTCCTGATGGTTCCATCCGTGGGTGTCGGTAATAAGGGAGACTGTCTCGAACTGTTGGTGCCAATTTTCATGATTCTGGATTAACGCCAAGTTACGTTATCTTCAGAAAAGAATATTCAAGACCAAGCCACTGGTGTCTAAACCGTACATATATTGTGCTTTAAATTGTGTCTAAACCGTTCAGAAAAAATCGGGTCTACACCGCTGTGTGTAAAATTGTTGATGTGGACTACACCGCTGCATTAGCGATATACAAAACACATGTTTTCGGGTCTTTCTAGACATATTTCACAAAAATGACCGTAATCATTGGAAAGCACGTGATAAATACCTACAGAAACAACAACCTTCACCCACTGCATTAGCTTATTTTCCATTCTATAACTAAAAACGATGCAAGTTCCTCACTTCAAATTCAAATTTTACCCAATGGCAATGTTTACGCCGATATAACGTATCGAATAATGGCACTGGCTCTTTGCTATATAGCACCGAGGCTTACCACATCATTCCCACACAATATATTATAAGTATCATGTCTCGAAGGTTTCAAGAAAAAAAGTTATTGATGATAAAATGTGACACCCACCTTTCTCCAAGTAAACAGTCCGCCATCTTGGAAGTGACTACACATTTTGTGCCGTACAGCTTACAACACAGTGAGTTTTTTTTTTTTCACTTTTAAAGGTGGCCCTTCAGGTTCTGGGACGAAAATTTTACAAAAGTACAAAAAAATCATCCTTATACTCCCAAAGCCCTATAATTTTATTTCATAAAACCCCAGTAGTCGAAAACCATCCGACAACAAGAGAAACTAGAGATTTGCTACACCCAGGTCGACACCGACTGGAAACACGATCGTACTTTTACATGAGCAACTCGCTCATGTATATACCGGAAATACACATGAAGCTTCAAACATAGCGTCCTAAGAAGACATTATGGAAAATAATTACATGTTTGTTATGTAATGGAATTTAAGCATCATTAGTCACGTGCCAGTCACTTAATATTCCCACAATGCTTTTTTTGGCGCGAAATCTAAAAAAAGCTCAAGATGCCTTTTAAGGGAATACCTTACAATTTCTTTTCTTGTTGTAATTTTGTGATTCTCAATTATTGATGATTTGTATTGTTTTTTTTTTTTCATATGAATTATATATATTTTAATTTGGTGTGATATGAAAAATCTAAACACCCACCTTTAAGTGTTAGAGGGTTTTATGTACTATTTTGCGAGTTTGCATGCATGGCAAATTCAGAATCATGTTATCATAGCCATTTTCAGCAATATTTTAGTAATATCACTGGTTAGTATTCTGGAGCTATCCGTGCTTCCTTTCACGGTCTTCTACGTCCGACTCTAAAGTTAAATGTTTCGCCAAGAGAAACTTTTATTATGAACAGTGTTAGCGGGAACGTAGATAGGGGTATGAACTCTTTACCAAACGACAAAACTGTAGACTTGACCAAACTGAAAGCACTTGCAGACGACAAAATAAATGTATAAATGTGGCTCAAAAATTGGAATTTGTGTTTGGAAGGGTAGGAAACATTGTGGGAAAAAGAGAAAATGCTGGTAACTAGCATTTTCTCTTTTTCCAACAATGTTTTCAAAAGGCTTCTTTCTCAGGGTCGTCTAAAGTCGGGGTTGAGTAGTAATGAGTTAAGGATGGGATACAATATCAAGTACTGTACCGAACGATCACGTCTTGTACCATCCTGAGAAAGAGGGGGAGGGAGGGGTAGAGAATATGCTGGTAAGCAGTATTTTGATATCTTTTTGTCTGTCGTTTACAAGTGCTTTCATTATGAACGGGTTTTATATTTTTTCGACTAGTGGAGATTTACAACTGGGCTCCAGACGCCCCGCTTTGCAGATATCTTGTTGTGAAAGAAGCAAATTGTTGCGATTTGCATGCCAATATGACTTGAACTTCATGTGAAATAAAGGAAAGTCAGGATCATATGTTCATCCTCTTGCAGTCTAATCTTGCTCTTCACAGCCCCACATACACAATAAAGGAGCAAATGTTGTTCGCAGACAGAACTAGGTGCCGTCAAGTAGCGTTTCAATTTATTTATGTTTTGTTCAGCTAAGATGACGTAGTTTAATAAGTCCCGCCCCCTTTTTCTTATAGACGCCTACTCATGACCCGTTTCTTCTCTGAGTACTTGATACAAAATTCTGCTGAAACACAGCGGAAAGTCTACGAAGTGCCATTTGTAAAAGCTTTAAAGTGAAGTATAAAGAAAGGTGAAAATAAAATTTGTATTTTACATTGTATATTGTTTAACTCTTTACCAAACGACAAATTTTTAGACTTATCCAAATTGAAAGCATTTGCAGACGACAAAATAAATGTGACTCATAAAATCAAACTTGATTTTAGAAGAATAGAAAACATTGTGGGAAAAGGAGAAAATGCTGGTTACCAGCATTTTCTCCTTTTCCCACAACGTTTTCAGAAGGGCTTCTTCCTCTGGGTCA
Source organism: Tridacna crocea (assembly GCA_943736015.1). NCBI lineage: Eukaryota > Metazoa > Mollusca > Bivalvia > Cardiida > Cardiidae > Tridacna > Tridacna crocea. Next base: position 52,053,187 of record OX031059.1, read on the forward strand.
TGAAAAAAAGGGGATGTTTGGTAAAGGGTTCATGACTTTTATTCCATTCCCACACTATTCCGAATTTTAATGACCCTGGGATAAGGGAACAGTTTGGAAAACATTCTTTGGAAAAAAGAGAAATACTGGTAACCAGCCGTTTCTTCTTTTACCAGTATGCTTTCTACCCTGTCCAATACAAATCCTATGAATGGTGCCACATTTAATTGTCTTCTGCAAAAACCCGGACAAGCCTAATATTGTGTCGTCTGGTATAGTATTGCAATATGCCACCGTTCATCTTCAGACAGCTCATCTTGTGGCAGACATCTTTTTAAACAAAACGATGGAAAAAGATAGAATTGCTCGTCTTATCTCCTTAAACATTTAAACCATTTCCTAGGATAAACATATTAATCTTTTTTAACCGTATCGTGTAAGGATGTGTTTAAATTTTGTTGTACAATTGTTGTTTTTTTTCTGAGGAAGCGAGATAAAAAACACGGTAATTTCAAATAAAGGAGAAACGTTTTGGTACATTGTTCAATAACTGACGGTGTACAAGGACAGTTTGTATACGTCAACCAATAAAACACAAATATTTGAACAAGAGATTCGATACCCTTCAAGCACTTGCGTAAACGGGCCTTCATCTCAAGGAAAGTCATATTTCCTTTACCCAAACTAGAATAAAAACCATGTACAGAACAATCCTGTGTTTTAACGATGCTGAGGAAGAGGACTTTGGAGAAAATAGAGGGGAGAGGAGAAATGATCATCACTGTTTTCTCCTTTTCCCACAGTCTTTTCAAAATCCCTTTTCTTTGGGTCTTTTTTGACGGAGGACTGACAGATAAACGACCAAAATCAAGGATAATGGGGATAAATTAGGATTTAACAGTGTTAATTCCTGTGAACTTGTCCTAAACGACCTTGTTGTCTACTGAATCACTAACTTTTATCTTTACCAACGAGATGCATTAACTGCATATACATGTTTACTGATATAAAAATTATGATCTGTGAAAACATTCTGGCAAAACAAGAAGTTGCTTGTTATGAGCAAATTTCTTTTTGCCACTGCGTATTTCAAAGTGGAATTTTCGACTTAAAATACGACTATTCTCTTAAATTTAAAAGGATTTTCACATAATATCGTCGGTTTACTTCAAAAACCTCGTAACTACAGCTTGAAACAAGCTGTAGTTACGAGGTTTTTGAAGTAAACCGACGATATAACCTTCACTGAACAAGGTGATGGTAATGATCTGAGACAAGGTTGGATGGGTTGTATTCTTATCTTATTCTGTACTGTCCGCAAAAGCCTGCGTTTTTGGCCTATGGCTCTAAAAATATGATCAAAATCCGTGAATTTGTGGCGCGAGTAATTTCCGTTTCCAAAAACTTTCAATAAGGCCAAGTCTAAAATTATGTCAGTCTGGTTATTTACTAGGGAAACTTGATTAATTTGTACGCATGAGCACTTGTAAAGGAATTTTGAGTTTTGTAGAAGTCCACTTTGAAATCGACAAAGGGTTAAAAGAGTAGGAAACGGTTTGGAAAACATTTCAATGCTGGTCAGAGACAGGGTTGGTTTGGTTTAACAAGAAAGAGCCAATGCTTTTCTTATTTAAAGGTAGGATCATAGTTGTTTACCGCTTTACCAAACGACAGCGTGTAAGAATTATCAAATTGGAAGAATTTGCGAACTACAGGTGTAATTTAGCTATTTAAGGTAAGACCTGTGTAATGCACTTCCGGTGAACATTAGGCAAAAATTCTAACTGGTTGTTAAATAAGGATAAATAATGATTTATGCCGAAATAATATTTTTGCACATTTCTAACGGATCAGAAATTCCGTTTATGTCTATCTTGAAACTTTTTTTTGATACTTTTGTTTGTTTTCTAAAAAGGGAGGTAATTATTGTCTCTTTTTCAATTGAGAATATATAGCGGTTTCAGATAATTCAAAAAAGGAAAAAATGGAAAAAATGAAAAGGTAAAAGTAGTTCAATAATACTCATTTTTAATTATGGCTAATTTTGCAGGATGATATTTTAGTGGAAGTAGCTGTTTTCCATTACACAGGTCTTACCTTAAAACGTTGGAATTTGTCGCCGAGAAGGTAGAAACATTTTGGGGAAATAGGGTAATAATCAAACATTTGAACTTAGAATACATTTAAATCTATATTTTTACCGGGGATTTGGAAAGTTGCATTTGTCCAGTTTAGCGCCAATAAAAAAATCTAAGGCATTGGATGGTATTTACATATATTTTTTCAGATCTTTGCAAGGAAAGTATTGTGCACGAACAAGAAAGAAGATCGCTGAAACGAAGTGAAAATAAAAAAAAAATGAGTGGAACTACGTATTTGACAATCCGTTCTATGTTCCTGTCAAAAGAAGCGAGGTGAGAGAATTTGAAACCTATATAACGAATGAGGACGATGAAAATGAGATAGGGTTGATTGAACTAGTGCGCTAAACGCTTCATTTAAAACCATATCCTTGTTAGTAAAAAAAAAAAGATGAAATCATACGTGTCTAATCCGCAAAAATGGGTCAATTTCTTTGAAGCTGTCAGCTCCGGTCATGCATCCTTGAATCGATCAGGCGCCGATAGGAGATTAAAAGCGATACATGTACATGTTGACCGCACAAAAAAGACGTGACGACAAGCAATATCCTGTCAAAATAGTTTTAACAGCAGGACAAACAACGGCTCAAGTAAAGCCAGAACTAGAACTTCAGGATATAAAATCCATCTGCAATCGTAGATATGCTTTAGACTAGGAAGAACCGTCTAAGAAGATGAACCAAAAGGAAATGAAATAATCGGAAAAAAATGAACAAACGTGTTAAAAGACAATCCGGTGAAGGTAAATCGTCGCGACCTATCAAAAGAAAATATAAGAGAAAATGCAGCTCTAAACGATCGCATGACATTTTCGAAATCGATCAACAAAGTCAGTGTTTAACGAAGAACAAGTTAAAGAAGGACTTGTGTCTGAACTTGCTTTATTTGATTTGCCACCGACTCAAACCTGCGTGAACGACGTTTATTATAAAGAAGTTCGACCATTATCTCAGGTGTCGGATGACAGTCCCTTCGAGTTTTGGATTCATTCGCAAAATTCTAGTGATTATTGCGATCTAAAGAATTCTCACATTTATATGAAATTGAAAGTGGAGAAGGCTGACGGTACTGCATTAACAACGGGACCAGTTGGACCTGCCACCATGTTTTTACGACATTGTTTTCAACAACTGAACTGACGCTTCAAAACAAAGCCTGTCTAACGTGTACCTACAACCCATATCGAACGTACAAACAGACACTGTTGAAATATGGTCAAGATGCGTTGGTAAGTCAAATTCAAAGTTATTCATTCTATATCAATCCAAGAAGTAGCTCTAAAGCCAGCGCATTTAGCTACGCCGAAAAATAAGACGTCAACAGAGCTTGTATAATTCATTTTTTTGGCCATCAAGACCCTCCTAAGACAGCCTACCCATCTCTGCATGTTACCCGCTTCGCATATTACCTCCATTTGCGTTTATGTAGGGCTAGCTATACAGGCCTGCTTTTTTGATGCCTCGACTGTTATAAGTTTATTGAAATATAGAATACTTTGGCAACACAGATGCGCAACAAGGAGAATACCCCTTTTTATGATGCTTCGAAAGCTTTGGCCGATAGCTGGAGTAATGCAGAAAAATGACCATCCCTACAAAATGACCCATGGGTTTCCATGTTTACCTCATGTGCTATTCGAAAGGTAGCGACCTTATTCTATTTTTATCAATGCTACGAGCGATTTCATTCGTTGCAGTTACAGCTGGCTGCATCCAATGAAAAAGCGTATCGGAGGAATATAAAAATCAAGCTCGATCCGCCAAGGGTAGAGTAGCGTAGTGAATCGTCAGCCTTGGCTTGCGAAGATGAAAGCGCCCGTGTAGCTCGAGCAAATCCAATTTCGGCATGACAATAGGTATCAGATAAAATGTTACACTGATGCCCGACAAGGAGAATACCCCTTTTAAGGTGTTGCGAAAGTTTTGACCGATACTCGGCCATATTGAAGAAAAACTTTTGCATCACGAAAAGAGGGACCACATGGAAAAATCTCAATTTGCAAGCACACGAGATGCAGTTCTTGTACTTTTATGCTGCCAAAAGTTAATCAGATTTGCCCCATTTTCAAACACGTTCAAGATATTAGCAAAAAAAAAAATCTGACCAATTTCTAAGAGTATTGAAATACAAGAGGACCATGATGGTCCTATATCGCTCACCTGAGTACCAAGCTGTAAAACCAAACTACTGACCCCTTGGCAGGGCCAGTTTTGACCCCAGGGGCATCCTAAGAAAAAACTTGGTACAGGTCCACTTGGAGGTGCTACCTACAAAATATCAAAGCTCTACGCCTTCCTGTTTCAGAGAAGTAGAATTTTAAAGTTTTCCTTCTCTGTTCCTATGTTTCGAACTTGTGACCCCTGGCGCAGGGCAAGTTTTGACCCCAGAGCCATAGTATGAAGAAACTTTGTAGAAGTCCACTAAGAGATGCGGCATACCAAATATCACCGCTCTACGCCTTCTAGTTTCAGAGAATAAAAAATTTAAAGTTTTCCTTCTTTGTTCCTATGTTTCAAACTTGTGACCCCCCGGGGCGGGACCAGTTTTGACCCAACTGGGGCATCATATGAACAATCTTGGAAGAGGTTCACTAGGAGATGCTTCATACCAAATATCAAAGCTCTGCACCACCTAGTTTCAGACAAGAAGAATTTTAAAGTTTTCCTTCTTTATTTCTATGTTTCAAACTTGTGACCCAAAGGGCGGAGCCAGTTTTGACCCGTGGACATCATATGAACAATCTTGGTAGAGGGCAGCTAGCAGATGCTACATACCAAATATCAAAGCTCTGCACCACCTAGTTTCAGACAAGCAGAATTTTAAAGTTTTCTTTCTTTGCTCCTATGATTCAAACTTGTGACCCCCGGGGCAGTGCCAGTTTTGACCCCACGGACATCATATGAACAGTCTTGGCAGAGGTCCATTAGGAGATGCTACATACCAAATATCAAAGCTCTGAACCACCTAGTTTTTGAGAAGAAGAATTGTAAAGTTTTCCTTCTTTGTTCCTACATTTCAAACTTGTGACCCCCGGGACGGGGCCAGTTTTGACCCCACGGACATCATATGAAGAGTCTTGGTAGACGTCCACTACGAGATGCTACATACCAAATATCAAAGCTCTGCACCGTCTAGTTTCAGAGAAGAAGAATTCTAAAGTTTTCCTTTCACAAATATCAAAGCTCTACTCCTTCTAGTTTCAGAGACGTTTTTTTTCTTTAAGTTTTCCTTCTTTGTTCCTATGTTTCAAACTTGTGACCCCCAGGGTGGGGCCAGTTTTGACCCCAGGGGCATCATATGAACAATCTTGGTAGAAGTCAACTAGGAGATGCTACAAACCAAATATCTAAGCTCTACGCCTTCTAGTTTCAGAGAAGAACAATTTTAAAGTTTTCCTTCTTTGTTCCTATAATACAAACTTGTGACCCCCAGGGCGGGGCCAGTTTTGATCACAGGGGCATCATATGTACAATCTTGGAAGAGGACCACTAGGAGATGCTACAAACCAAATATCAAAGCTCTGCACCTTCTAGTTTCAGAGAAGAAAATTTTTGAAGTTTTCCTTCTTTATTCCTATGTTTCAAACTTGTGACCCCCGGGGCGGGGCCAGTTTTGACCCAAGGGGCATCATATGAACAATCTTGGTAGGAGATGCTACATACCAAATATCAAAGCTCTGCACTACCTAGTATCAGACAAGCAGAGTTTTAAAGTTTTCTTTCTTTGTTCCTATGATTCAAACTTGTGACCCCCGGGGCGGGACCAGTTTTGACCCCACAGACATCATATGAACAATCTTGGTAGAGGTCCACTACGAGATGCTACTTACCACATATCAAAGCTCTGCACCACCTAGTTTTTGATAAGAAGAATTTAAAGTTTTCCTTCTTTGTTCCTACCTTTCAAACTTGTGACCTCCGGGGCGGGGCCAGTTTTGACCCCAGGGACATCATATGAAAAGTCTTGGTAGAGGTCCGCTACATACCAAATATCAAAGATCTGCACCATATAGTTTCAGAAAAGAAGAATACTGAAGTTTTCCTTCTTTGTTCCTAAGTTTCAAACTTGTGACCCCCGGGGTGGAGCCAGTTTTGACCCAAGGGGCATGATATGAACAGTCTTGGTAGAGGTCAACTAGGACATGCTACATAACAAATATCAAAGCTCTGCGCCCTCTAGTTTCAGAGAACTTTTTTTTCTTTAAGTTTTCCTTCTTTGTTCCTATGTTTCAAACTTGTGACCCCCAGGGTGGGGCCAGTTTTGACCCCAGGGGCATCATATGAACAATCTTGGTAGAAGTCCACTATGAGATGCTACATACCAAATATCAAGCTCTGCCCCTCCAAGTTTCAGAGAAGAACAATTTTAAAATTTTCCTTCTTTGTTCCTATGTTTCAAACTTGTGACCCTCGGGGCGGGGCCAGTTTTGACCCCAGGGGCATCATATGTACAATCTTGGAAGAGGACTACTAGGAGATGCTACAAACCAAATATCAAAGCTCTGCACCTTCTAGTTTCAGAGAAGAAGATTTTTGAAATTTTCCTTCTTTTTTCCTATGTTTCAAACTGGTGACCCCCGGAGCGGGGCCAGTTTTTACCCCAGGGGCATCATTTGAACAATCTTGGTAGAGGTCTACTAGGTAATGCTACATACCAAATATCAAAGCTCTGCACCACCTAGTTTCAGAGAAAAAGAATTTTAAAGTTTTCCTTCTTTGTTCCTGTTTCAAACTTGTGACCCCCGGGGCGGGGCCAGTTTTGACCCGAGGGGCATCATATGGACAATCTTGGTAGAGGTCTACTACGAGATGCTACATACCAAATATCAAAGCTCTACGCCTTCTAGTTTTAGAGAAGAAGATTTTCAAAGATGTTGCTATTGTTTTCCTTTTGGTTACCATGGCAACCACAATTATGGCTTGAATTCAATCTCTTGAACAACTTTGGTAGAGCTTCACCCAAGGAACATCCCTGCCATGTTTCATCAAGATTGGCCCAGTGGTTCAGGAGGAGAAGATGTTTAAAGAAATTGTGGACGACGGATGATGCACGATGGACGATGGGCGATCACAAAAGCTCACCATGAGCACTTCATGCTCAGTTGAGCTAAAAATGTGGCATCTAGAGTGTTTGAAGGGTTTCCTAAGATTTGACCCAGTGACCTAGTCTTTGACTCGACCCGACTCATTTTCGAAACCTCCAAGATACCATCAAGACAAACATTTTGACCATGTTTCATGAGTATCATACCAAAAATGTGGCCTCTAGGGTGTATACAAGGTAAAATTTGACATCAGACGATGAACAAAACTACAGGGTTGATGGACACAAAGCAATCACAAAAACTCACCCCTGAGCACTCTGTGCTCAAGTGAGCTAAAAAGAAGTAATTTAAATCCTCTTTTGCAACAACTGAGGGACTTCATATCACGGATGAAATACTATATGAAGAGAAAGACTCATTTTCCCAAAAGCAAATTTAATCTGCAGATTTTTTTAAAGAAAATCAATATAAATTGTAGTAAAAATCACATTACAAAAATGATCTTGAATCAATGAACATCAGCATAAATGAAAGAGTAAGTCTAAAATACCCTATGCACAATGGTAGATGGTATTCAATGCAATAAAATCCTGGTATTAACCAATTACCTCCTGTAGACAGCTTCTCAGGTCTAACAGTAGGCTACTCTTTGGAAACATTTTGGCAAAAGAAGAAATTGCCCATAACAAGCAATTTCTCCTTTGGCCAAATGTTTCCACCTGTATCTGGATATCAAACCTTTTATCCTTGTTCACATAATTTACAGGCAAAGTTTTCAATGCAGACTTCTGCATTTTTTTTTTGGGTGGGGGGGGGGGAGGGGGGAATAATAAGTTAATCCATAGACTGTTATGAATAAAATTGACATAATAATAAATGAAGTCAGTAAAAAAGACCAGCTTACTATTTATGGTATCCCATAAATTTTACATATATACAGCATTAAACTTGTAAATTGCAAATTCAAAGATTATCTATGAACAAAAAAATTCTTGTTTCATAAAATCATATAAAGGCAAAAATCTTTCTAACTCTTTAGCAAACCACAAATTTTTGTGCTTGCCCAAATTTGCAGAGAACAATATAAATATCACAGAAAAAAACTAAAATTTATTTCTGAAAGGAAGGAAACATAGTGGAAATGGAGAAAATGCTGGTTTCTAACATTTTTTCCTTTTCCAACACTGTTTTAAAAAGACTTTTTTTTTCAGGGATGTTAAAAGTCAAGGTTGTGGTACAGGGTATAAATATTTAAAGAAAAGAGTATATCTACAGTGATCTATGCATACATTTTATGACAAACAATAAATATGATAATAAAAAGCCTAAAAAAAAAATTACTTCAACCATGCATACAAAAAGATGAATGTAAACAATCGATAAAAAAAACCAACCTTTTCCTCTATCAATATTTTCTACCTTATCCAAGGCAAATTTTGTCATTAGTTCCATATTCAAATTGAACAAGTTAAACTCTTTACAACACAATAAAAAATAAACTTGTTCCCAGTAAAAGTATGCACAGACAATGTATTATGGCTCAAATATAGAAATCGTCTTTGAAAAGGTTGAAAACATAAAAGGAAAAGGAGCAAATGCATATCAGCATTTTCTCCTCTTCCCACAATTTTTTCACGAAGGGTAGTAAAATCTCTGTATTGTATGGTAAAGAGTTAAAGGTGGCCCTTTAGAGTCTGGGACGAAAATTTTACAAAAATGCAAAAAAATCATCCCTATACTCCCAAAGCCTTTTAATTTGCGTTCATAAAACCGCGGCCAGTAGTCGAAAACCATCCAATAACACGAGAAATTAGAGATTTATTACGGATCAGGTTGACACAAACGGGAGACACGTTCTATTTTTAGATTATCAATTCTCTCATTTAAATACAGGAAAACACAGACGAAGTTTCAAACATCCGTCCAAAGAAGAAATTATGGAAAATGATTATTACATGTTGTTATGTAATAGAATTTAAGCGTTATTAGTCACATGCAGTCACATGACATTCCCACAATGCTTTATTGATTTTTGGTGCAAAATCTAAAAATAGCTTAAGAGGCTACGGGAATACCACCAAAAAATTTTTTTTTGGGGGGGGGAATTTTATGATTTTTAATTATTGATGATTTGTATTGTTTTTTTTCATATAAATTTCAATGATATATATATTTTTTAATTTGGTGTGATGTGAAAATTCTAAATACCCATCTTTAACCCATTATAAAACAATCCCAGGTTTTCACAGCCCTGGGATAGAAGGCTTTTTAAAACATGGGGAAAGAAGAAAATGATGGTAACTAGAATTTCTTAATTTCCCATAATGTTTTCTACTCTATGAAGTACAAATTCCAGCATTTTAGCCATCTTTAAATTGTGGTCTGCGATTGCCTTCAACTTGGACCAGTCTAAATTTTTGGTGTTTAGTATAGAGTTAATATATATTGTAGTCAAGTAGGGGATTTACTCTTTTCCAGACAATAAAATTGTCCACTTGTCCATAATGAAAGAATGAGCAGCGGACAAAATTTCTATTGGACTAAAATGATGTAAATCATTGATGACAGAGTGAAAAACTTTGTGAGAAACTGAAAAATGCTGGTAAGCAGCCTCTTTCTTCTTTTCCTGAGTCTTTTCAAAAGCCTCCCTCTTTCTAGGATAACTAAAAAAAATATAGGATACATTTGTAGAGAGCCAAGAGGAAAACAGTATCATCAATTTCATGAAACTGGCCCCAATTCACCAGAGCCGTGTTTCTTCACGGATCAAAATTTCTTGAACAGTTTTTGGAAAGGGTCATCCAAGGAACATCTCTGTGAAATTATTTCAAATTCTGACCAGCGGTTTCAGAGAAGAAGAATTTTCAAGAATTCTTTCATTTCTATAGAGGGCAAGTAGCCCCCATTCACCAGTGCCAAGTTTCTTGACAGATCAAAATTTTACAAACAGTTTTTGAAAAGGTGACCCAAGGAACATCTCTGTGAAATTTTTTCAAAATCTGACCAGCAGTTTTAGAGAAGAAGAATTTTTAAGAATTCCTTCATTTCTATATGGTGGAAGTAGCCCCCATTCACCAGAGCCACTTTTTTGACGGATCAAAATTGTACGAACAATTTTTGAAAAGGGTCAAGCAAGGAACATATCTGTGAAATTATTTCAAAATCTGACCAGCGGTTTCAGAGAAGAAGATTTTTAAAGAATTCCCTAGAAAATTCCATTTGGTTGCCATGGCAACCAGAGTTTTTGATGGAATCATTCTGTGAACAGTTTTTAAAGAGGACCTCCCATGGAACATTCCAGCCAATTTTGGACAAATCGGCCCCATGCTTTAGGAGGAGTTGATGTTTAAAGAATTGTTGACACACAACGCACTGCAGCAGGACCCACTGGCGCACGACGGACACTGGGTGATCCTAAAAGCTTCCCTTGAGCATTTTGTGCTCAGGTGAGCTAAAAAGCTGGAGACAAAATGTACTTTAACTCTTTATCAGACAACAAATCATATTTCAGACTTGTCCAAACAGCAAGCATTTGTCAACAAGAAATAAGAAATGCTTTAAGTGATTGAAGTTCTCTTTCAAATGTAAGATAACATAGTGGGAAAAGGAGAAAATGCTGGTTTCCAACATTTTCTCCTTTTTCAACAATGTTTTTCAGAAGTCTTCTTTCCTCAGTGTCATTGAACACTTTGGATTGTGTTGTAAAGAGATAAAGCAGAAATTAGAGGTATTCATGAACTTGTAAATGACCTAAAATACTTAAAATTAACCATCATAACAGACAACTGAAACTTTTCTTTCATGAAATAAGCTAAGATAATTAATTTCAGTATGTATTATAAGAAAAAAACTAAATAATAACCAATTTTCAATGGAGACACATATATGAAATCATTACATCATGATGTCCTAAATTATTTGCCTTCAATATTTATTACAATATAACTTTAATGCTTCAATATCTTTAACAATATCATATAACATCGTATATATAAGTGTCTCTCTCTTGCAAAAAGGGGACTAAATGCATCGCTGTGATCCATTTTCAACAACTAACTTAATCATGGGGTAAATTAGTCCTTGGACAGACAAAAAATTGACCAATAGCAAAATGTTTTGGACCATGTTGATACTTTTAGCAAATGCATTAACCCATTACCACACAATCCCTACTTTTGACGCCCATGAGAAGGAAGCCTTTGGAAAACACTGTGGGAAAAGGAGAAAAAGCTAGTAACCAGCATTTTCTCCTTTTCCCACCATGTTTTCTACCCTTCACAAAACAAATTTCAAATTTTCAATCACTTTTATTTTGTCGTCTGCAAATGCTTTCAATTTGGACAAGTTTATAATATTGTCGTTTGGTAATGGGTTAAGTCCTTTTTTCTCAAAGCATGCCTCATAAATGTGAAAAAAAAAAAAAACTATATAGATAATTCACACTTTTTTCCTTTCTTTTTGCTCAATAATTTTATGTTCTGACAAATGCTTTTTCATATTTAATTAATGAAACTAAGGCTGTTCAGTGATCATTAATTCTATCCTACAGTAAGATTCTATGATCAATCCATAATCATGAATTTTTACAGTATTGATTAAAAAGACTTTTAAAAATATTCTGAAAAAATACCAATGCTCTTTAGAAAAATAATTTAGGATGTACTGGAATTGCTGCTGGCCAACATGTTCATAATGCACCAGTGTAACTTTTCTCACAAGTTAGAAAAAAAAAAAAATGACATGGACTGTCTTAATTAAAGTCAATGGCCATATTTGAACAGACTCCTGATGGACCTGCAGAACCAGAAGAACCTTCTGCAGCACTTAACTTCATATCCTTAGCTTCCTGTAGGGACAAAGCTATGTGGTAATCATTGTTTGCATCAAAGGTTACCATCACCTTACTCGTTGGACTAGAAGGCGGGGAAATTTCTTCATAAATATCTGTGCCTGGAGAATTTGGAAGAGATGAAGTTGGGCTTGATGTTCCCAAAACGGTTTGACTTGACCTATCATAAGCCTCATCATGACATCTGAAGATTGATCCATTTGTAGAGCTGGCATCTGTATCCATGAATAATTGCTTTGCAGGCAATTCCAGATCATCAATACCTGAAACATTCACAAGAATGATGCTGTTTGTAAAACATAGGATTTTTACTTCAGACAAATTTCTGTTTTGCAAGACACACAAAACCCCATTAGAGTAAGCCAATCAAGCAATTTAGTACACAACAGAAGAGGGCTATTTGAATGGTGTTTTATGCGACTTTAAACATTATTTCAGTCATATCAGTTACAGCTCACATATTCATGTGTTTCCTGGGCATCACCTGTACTAGTCTAGGGTTCTGAAGTGTTTTGCCCGCAGACACTCTTGCTAAAAGAAACCCTCCACGTCATGAGCACTGCATTGTTCCACTGAGCCATGAAGAAATCTTTGAATCTTATAAAACAAAAGGGAAACAAAAGGGCCAGGGTGGCCCTGGATCGCTCACCTGAAATGAGAGGACTATAGCCATTTTTTTATTGAGGTATTGAAACACTAGAAACAAATCATTATTTTGCCAAGCAATTTTCAAAAGGTCACCTGTAAAAGTCCTTTCAAAATCTGATCAGCCGTTTCAGAAAAGAAGAATTTATAGAAGTTTCTTAATTTCCATACAGTGAAAGTAGCCCCCATTCACTAGAGCCATGTTTCTTGACCTATCAAAATTTCGCCAACACTTTTTGAAAAGTCATTCAAGGAACATCTCTGTGAAATTGTTTTAAAATCTGACCAGTCGTTTCAGAGAATAAGAATTTTCAAGAATTTCTTCATGTCTCCATTCACCAAAGCCATGTTTCTTGACGGATCAAAATTTCCCGAACGAATTTTGAAAAGGGTCACCCAAGGAACATTTCTGTGAAATTATTTCAAAATCTGAAAACAGGTTTAAGAGAAGAAAAATTGTCAAAAATTTCTTCATTTCCCTACAGTGCAAGTAGCCCCATTCACCAGAGCCATGTTTCTTGATGAATCAAAATTTCAATAACAAATTTTAACAAGAGGGCCCAGATGGCCCTGGATCGCTCACCTGAATTTTTGAGAAGACCATAACCATTATTTTTGTATTTTGAGGTATTGAAACACTGGAAACAAAATCATTATTTCAGCCAGGAATTTTAAAAAGGTCATCTGTTTCTTAATTTCCGTACAGTGCAAGTAGCCCCCTTTCACCAGAGCTATGTTTCTTGACCTGTCAAAATTTCTGAACAATTTTTGAAAAGAGTCATTCAAGGAACATTTCTGTGAAATTGTTTTAAAATCTGCCCATCTGTTTCAGAGAAGAAGAATTTCTTCATGTCCGTATAGCACAAGTAGCCCCCATTCACCAGAGCCATGTTTCTTGACCTATCAAAATTTCACGAACAAATTTTGAAAAGAGTCATTCCAGGAACATTTCTGTAAAATTGTTTTAAAATCTGACCAGTCGTTTCAGAGAAGAAGAATTTTCAAGAATTTCTTCATGTCTGTATAGTGCAAGTAGCCCCCATTCACCAGAGCCATGTTTCTTTACAAATCATCAAAATTTCACGAACAGTTTTTGAAGAGGGTCATTTAAAGAACATGTCTGTGAAATTATTTCAAAATCTGATCAACCGTTTGAGAGAAGAAGAATTTTTAAGAATTTCTTCATTTCCCTATAGTGCAAGCTCTCAGCAGAGCTAAAAAGGGTCACCCAAAGAACATCTCTGTGAAATTATTTCAAAATCTGACCAGCAGTTTCAGAGAAGATGAATTTTTAAGAGTTTCTTCATTTCTGTATAGTGCAAGTAGCCCCCATTCACCAGAGCTATGTTCTTGACGGATCAAACTTTTGCGAACACTTTTTGAAAAGGGTCAACCAAGGAACATCTCTGTGAAATTATTTCAAAATCTGGCTAGCGGTTTCAGAGAAGAAAATTTTTAAGTAATTTCCTGAAAAATTCCGTTTGGTTGCCATGGCAACCAGAGTTTTTGAAGGAATCTAATTCTGTGAACAATTTTTAAAGAAGACCTCCCAAGGAACATTCCAGCCAAGTTTGGTCCAAATTGGCCCAGCAGTTTAGGAGGAGTTGATGTTTAAAGAATTGTTGATGACGCACGACGGACTACCGACACCAGGTGATCCAACAAGCTCCGCCCGCCCCGGTGGCTCAGTGGTGAGCATGTCGGACTCATGGTCTGGTGGTTGTGAGTTCGATACCCGGATGAGGAGAACTTTCTTTCCGGCATATTTTCACCTCTCACATCTGCTGAAGCCAGTGAGAAAAGTAGTCGGTGGCTTTGGAAAGAAAGTCGTGTAAGCACTGGTGAGAAAACCAGGAAACGAATGTGCGTCACCGACCGCATGATATGACCTTAGCTGTTAAAGTGGCGTTAAACCTCAATACAACCAACCAACCTAAAAGCTCCCCTTGAGCACGTTGTGCCCATGTGATTTAAAAAAGAAAGGGAAGTGTTTCTAATCAAATAAATCTTTAGGAATTTTGATTACTTTCTAGCATATTTCATGAACTTACAATGAAAACATGAGCCTTCAGCGACCAGGGATGTGACCGAATGTTTTCTAGTCACAAAAGAAGTAGCTGGGGGAGTAGAGTGTACTCTCTATATATGGGTTTACATTCAACTGTTTATATTTCAGTATTGGAAAAAAAGCTTAAAACCCCTAACTTAGACAAAAGTGAGTGAGTCAGAACATACTGACAACATCCTCGTGCCCTCTCTAGAAGGAAGCTTCCTTAAACTTTTATTGAAATCCATAAGGTAGTTGCCCAGAAATCATGCAGAAACAGCATTTGGGACTAAAATTCCCTAGAATGCTTGCAATATGTGGATTTCATCCTTATTTAGCTTCCAAGCAGCAGATGCTGAGAAATAGGACTGAAAGAAAATTAGGCACTAAAAAATTCAATAGGCCATAACAGTGTGTTCGTCATGTTGTAGATTTAACCCTTTACAAAACAATCCTTGATTTTCACGACCCTGAGAGGGAAGCCTTTTAAAAAATTCTGGGAAAAGGAAAACAAGCGGGCCAAGATGGCCCTGGATCGCTCACCTGAATTTCTGAGAGAACCATAGCCATTTCTTTCAAAATGTAATCAGCCCTTTCAGAGAAGAATAATTTTTAAGAATTTCTTCATGTCTGTATAGTGTAAACAAGCCCACAGTATTCAGAGCCATGTTTCTTGACGGATCAAAATTTCAAGAGCAATTTTTGAAAAGGGTTAGCTAAGAAATATTTCTAAGAAACTATTTCAAAATCTGATAAGCCATTTCAGAGAAAAAGAATTTCTTTATGGCCAAATAGTGCAAGTAGCCCCCATTCACTAGAGCCATGTTTCTAGACAAATCAGCATTTTATGAACAATTTTTGAAAAGGGTTACCAAAGGAACATTTCTGTGAAATTATTTCAAACTCTGATAAGCCGTTTCAGAGAAAAAGAATTTTAAAGAATTTCTTCATGCCATACAGTGCAAGAAGCCCCCATTCACCAGAGTCATGTTTCTTGATTGATCAAAATTTCAGTTTTTAAAATCACCCAAGGAACATTTCTGTTAAATTATTTCAAAATCTGACCAGCGATTTCAGAGAAGAAGAATTTTTAAGAATTTCTTCATTTCCCTATAGTGCAAGTAGCCCCCATTCACCAGAGCTGTGTTTCTTGACGGATCAAAATTTCACCAATGATTTCTGGAAAGGGTCATTCAAGGAACATCTCTGTGAAATAATTTCAAATTCTGACCAGCTGTTTCAGAGAAGAAGAATTTCTAAGAATTTCTTAATTTCCGTATAGTGCAAGAAGCCCCCATTCACCAGAGCTATATTTTATGATGGATCAAAATTTTACGAACAATTTTTGAAAAGGGTCACCCAAGGAAAAATCCAGTGAAATTATTTCAAAATCTCACCAGCACTTTCAGAGAAGAAGAATTTTTAAGAATTCCTTCATTTCTATATGGTACTAGAAGCCCCCATTCAACAGAGCCACATTTTTTGACGGATCAAAATTCTACGAACAATTTTAAAAAAGGGTCACCCCAGGAACATATCTGTGAATTTATTTCAAAATCTGACCAGGGGTTTCAGAAGAGAAGATTTTTAAAGAATTCCCTAAAAAATTTCCGTTTGATTGCCATGGCAACCAGAGTTTTTGATGGAATCAAATTTTGTGAACAATTTTTAAAGAGGACCTCCAAGGATCATTCCAGCCATGTTTGGTCCAAATCCGCCCAGCCGTTTAGGAGGAGTTGATGTTTAAAGAATTGTTGACGACGCAGGACGCACTGACGCACGACGGACACCAGGTGATCCTAAAAACTCCCCTTGAGCAGGGTAACCAGCATTTCCTCCTTTTCCCACTATGTTTTCTACCCATCCTGAAACAAATTTTTAATTTTTAGTCAATTCTATTTTGCCGTCTGCAGATGCTTTTAATTTGGATGAGTCTAAAATTTTGTCTCCATCAACCATTTCTAGTCTTGGACAGGGTTTGTAGGAGTCTGAAACAAAACAGAATGACCTTTCAGAAAGGTTTTGAAATTAAATGTGGAAACAATAGCAATGTATATGTAGAAAACAAGCCGAATTACCAAGTTTTCAGTACTTAAACTGTAAGATTTCCCTATCATTTAGCAATGTATATCCATTATTGCATTACAAGGGATAAAAATACATTTTCATTTTGGAAAAAAAAAAAAAAAAATGATTGGATCCACTCCTCAATGGTTTGAGTCACCAACTATTAGTTTTGGAAGTCAACTGTTGACAATGCTTGACTTGGAAGTCAATTGTTGACACTGCTTGACATAAAGAGTCCCCCACCAACCATGTTTTTCAACAGATTTAAAATTTGCAAACAAATTTTGAAAAGGGTCACCCAAAGGACATATCTGTAAAATTATTTCAAATCTGACCTGCAGTTTCAGAAGAGAAGACTTTAAAAGAATCTCTTGGAAAATTCCAATTGGTTGCCATGACAACCAGAGTTTTTGAAAGAATCAAATTTTGTGAACAGTTTTTAAAGAGGGCCCCCAAAGGAACATTCCAGGGAAGTTTCGTCCAAATTGGCCCAGTGGTTTAGAAGGAGATATTGTTTAACGAATTGTTGACGCCACACGACAGATGATGGACAACACACAAAAGACACAGTGTGATCCTAAAAGCTCCCCTTGAGCAAGTTGTGCTCAGGTGAGGTAAAAAATGCAGACTGCGGCGTAAACTAGTAGTGTCAGTTTCTAACTTTAAAAGGTTACTTTTACCAAACCGTTTGTTGGATTTTCTTCAAAATTTGAGATTTAGCTATTGACAATTTAAAGATTTTGCGCAAATTTCATGAAATCAATCCAGCTCCAAATGCAGACTTACTTGTGTGAACAAGAAAAAGACTAACACACAAACTGGAGCACAAACAGATGGACAACCCACGCAATGACATAGGCTCTTCTGGCCTTTGGCATGTATGGGTGCAAAGAAAACTTTAAACAGGAGGGCCATTGGCCCTGGAACGGTCACCTTAGACTATAGCTTACGAGTGAAATTCAATTCTTTGAGCAACTTTGGTAAAGCTTCACCCAAGGAACATCACTGCCAAGTTGCATCAAGATTGGCCCAGTGAGTTAGAAGATGTTTAACCCTTTACCAAACAATCCCGGGTTTTCACGACCCTGAGAAAGAAGCCTTCTGAAAACATTTTGGGAAAAGGAGAAAATGCTGGTAACCAGCATTTTCTCATTTTCCCACAATGTTTTCTACCCTTTCCAAAACAATTTCATTTATGGACTCACATAAATTTTGTCATCTGGAAATGCTTATAAATTGGATTAGTCTAAAATTGTGTTGTGTGGTAAAGAGTTAAAGAAATTGTTGATGGGCGACAGACGCCGGACATAGGGCAATCAAATATCAAAGCTCTACACCTTCCACTTTCAAAGACGAATTTTACATTTTCATTTTTTGTCCTATGTTCGAACTTGTGGTCCCCGGAACCGGGTCAGTTTTAACCAAAGCAGCATCCTTGGAACAAACTTGGTAGAGGTCCACTCAAAGATGCTACATACCAAGTATCAAAGCTCTACACCTTCCCGTTTAAGAGAAAAAGAAATTTAAAATTTTCCTTCTTTGTTCCTATGTTCCAACCTGTGACCTCCAGGGCAGGGCCGGCTTAAACGCCAGGGACATCATATGACCAAACTTGGTAGAGGTCCACTAGAAGATTCTGCATATCAAATATCAAAGCTCTGCACCTTCAAAAGTTTCAGAGATTTCTAAAGTTTTCCTTCTTTGTTGCTATGTTCGAACCTGTGACCTCCCGAGGCAGGGCCAGTTTTGACCGCAAGGGCACAATATGAACAAACTTGGTAGAGATCCACTAGGAATTGCTACATGCCAAATATCATAGCTCTATGCCTTCTAGTTATAGAGAAGAAGAATCTTAAAATTTTTTTTCATTATTCCTATGTTCGAACTTTTGACCCCACGGGCATGATTTATACAAACTTGGTAGAGATCCACTAGAAGATGCCACATACCAAATATCAAAGCTCTACGCCATCTAGTTTCAGAGAAGAATAATTTTGAAGTTTTCCTTCTTTGTTCCTATGCTCAAACTAGTGACCCCCGGGGTGGGGCCAGTTTTGACCCCAGGGACATCATTTGAATAAACCTGGTACAGGTCCACTAGGAGATACAACAGACCAAATATCAAAGCTCTATGCTTTCTAGTTTCTGAGGAAAAGAATTTTAAAGTTTTCCTTCTTTGTTCCTATGCTCAAATTTGCGATCCCCGGGGTGGGGCCTGTTTTGACCCCAGGGACATAATTTGAACAAACTTGGTAGAAGTCCACTAGGAGTTGCCACATATCAAATATCAAAGATCTACATCTTCAAGTTTCAGAGGAGAAGATTTTTAAAGTTTTCCTTCTTTGTTCCTAGGCTCAAACTTGTGGCCCCTGGGGTGGGGCCAGTTTTGACCCCAGGGATATAATTTGAAGAAACTTGGTAGAGTTCCACTAGGAGATGCTACATACCAAATATCAAAGCTCTACCCCTTCAGGCTTCAGAGGTGAAGATTTTTAAAGTTTTCCTTCTATGTTCCTATGCTCAAACGCGTTATCCCCCGGGGCGGGGCCAGTTGTGACCCTAGGGGCATGATTTGCACAAACTTGGTAGAGGTCCATTGGGAGATGCTACATACCAAATTTCAAAGCTCTACCGCTTCTAGTTTCAGAAAAGAAAATTTTCAAAGATTTCCTTTTTTTTTGTTTTGTTGTCATGGCAACCAGAGTTATGAGTGGAATTAAATTCTTTGAACAATTTTTGGTAGAGCTTCACCCAAGCAACATTCCTGCCAAGTTTCATGAAGATTGGCCCAGTGGTTTAGGAGGAGAAGATGTTTAAAAAATTGTTGACGGACGACGGACATTGGGCTATCACAATAGCTCACCTTTAGCACTTTGTGCTAAGGTGAGCTAAAAACACAGAAATACAGGAAATGCCTTAAGTTTGCCAATTAGAATAAGTCAAGGAAATACTGACCATAGGGATATTTACTATCAACACTACCATGGGTGCGTTTTATAGGTTGACCAGACACAGATTCCTCTGGAAGGTGATCAAGCCATTTCCTAGTATAAGAATCTTTATCTATTCTTCTGTAAAGTCGGCGATGCAGTTCTAATTGTAGTGGAGATTCTGTGACTGGCTCTAACAGATGAAAAACATTAATAAAAAATAAAACAGCTCTACAGAAACTTATATAAACGTCTTTATCATTAACTCCTTACCAAACAATCCACACTTTTCATGTCCTTAATGAAGAAGTCTTTTGAAAAACTTGTTCGGAAAAAATTACATCTGGGAACCAACCATTTTTCTCTTTCTAACAACATACTTACCTTTTCACACATTACATTTGAGCAACACTTGAATTGTTCTCTGCATAACGATGCTTTCAATCGGAGCCCATTTAAACTTTTGTTATCTGGAAAAGAGTTGCGCACAAACCCTCAGGAGACAAATTTACAAAATTGCCAAAACTTTTGTTTTTTTGCAGGCATCACTAGGATCCTCATTTGCAAGACTGATAGCTGACAAATTCTGACAGATTCTAAAGTTTGTTGTTTGCACAAGATTTAATAAATTTGTTAGTTTACCTATAGAAAACTTCAGGTGGCAAGTCCCCTTAAATACAACAATATCTCCATCACCCATTTCTAGTCTTGGACAGGGTTTGTAGGAGTCTGAAACAAAACAAATGTTTTGAAATTAAATGTGGAAACAATAGCAACATACATGAAGAAAACATGAGGAATTACAAAGTTTTCAGTACTTGAACTGTAAGATTTCCTTATCATTTAGCAAAGGTATAGCTGTTATTGAATCACAAGGGATGAAGATACATTTTCAACTTGGAAAAAAAAAACACAACAATTAATTGGTTCCACTCCTCAGTGGTTAGTGTCACAAACTATAATTTTGGAGGTCAATGATAGTATTTTTTGCTGAAGCAAAGGATAATGTGTGGCTAAATGCCACTTTCATAAATAGGTCTGACTACATCCCTTTTACCTCAGAAAAAGTCTATGTATGGACTATTTACCAAACAATAGAATTTTAAACAAGTACAGTTTGAAAGCATTAGCAGACAACAACATAAATGTGAAATTTGTTTTCAAAATGGTAGAAAACATTGTGGGGGGAAAGGAGACAATGCTGGTTTCTTTCATTTTTTCCCCCAACAATATTTTCAAAAGCTTTCTTTTTCAGGCTCTTAAACAGGCAGAATTGTGTAGTTAACTTGAGCAATGGTTTGAGATGCAATCATTTGAGGTCAGTGATTTGAAAAAAGACACTTCTTCAATCCCATGAAATCTTAGCTATAATGCTCCCCAACAAGTATGTGATCTGTCTGGTAACAGTTTTCAGCTGCAATATGTTATCTATAAATTTAATGCTTCCATTAAATCTGTGATTGATCAAATTATAATTGTATTGCACATTCTTGGCTAGGATGGGTTTTATTCCATTTGCCACAAAAAATAAATGGTCAGCAGCCCCTAATAGATGATTTCCGTGTAGATTGACATTCATAAAGTCAGAAATCCTTTTTAACCCTTTACTCCACAGATACTCATTTCAACACATTGCTTGTAGGAGCCTTTGGAAAACATTGTGGCAAAAGGTGAAATTGCTCGTGACGAGCAATTTCACCTTTTGTCACAATGTTTTCTATGCGATCAAAAGGTGTCATATACACATAAGAAATAGCTTCATCCTTGCTGTTATTTAGGGTTAGTTAGAGATACCTTAGAAATTTCTTATGGGGTAAAGGGTTAAAACATATTACACAGTTCCCTCACCCCCATACTCTGCTACATGCCCCACCTCATAAAGGAGTTATCCTCTGTGAAAGGGGGCTTAGTGCACCTTCATAACACACGATACTAAGCAAGTCATCACATAATTATGGGTCCACAGAATCTTTTTTGTACAACTGGTCTGTTGACATGAAGAAAACTGACCAACAGCAAAAAAGTTTTGGCCGAGGTTTGCCTGAATGGATTGAGAAGGCAGACCTTGTCTATACTTTAAGCATATCTATTAAACCTGTTTTTTTAAAGAGAATGGCCCAAATTCTTTAGAATACAAAAACTTTACACCTGTATGTTTAGTTCTTCAAGGACTCGGTCACCTTTAACAGTATCATTGAATTCAAACTTATTTAACTCTTTACCATATGACGAAGTTTTAGACTTGGCCAAATTGAAAGCAACTAGGAGAAAATGCTGGGTAACATTATTGTCGCCTTATCTCATTGAGTTTTCAAAAGTTCCCTAAGTTCAAACCCAGGATTCTGTGGTACAGAGTTTATTACAAATCAAGGTTTGTTTTACAGTTTAACCCTTTACAACAAAATACCCAGTTATTGGGCAAGAGGCCTTTTGAAAAAAATTGTTGGAAAAGGAGAATTTTTTTCCTTTTTCCACAATGTTTTCTGCCTTTTTACAGACAAATCTGGTGATCTAAGCCATATTCATTTCCCATCTGGAAATACTTCCAGTTATTAGGACAAATGTAGAATTATGTTGTGTGGTAGAGGCATAGCTTAAAGTTTTAGATCTTACACATCAATAGGAAAACTCTGTACCTTTTTCTTTCAAAATATCTGAAACAAGCTTGTCATAGCCTTTTGTCTCCAGTGCATACATGAAACATGTGAGCATGTCTTCTTCCTGCGTAAGAATGTATCTCAGCAAATTGGAGGTCCTTGTCTGTCTGCTTGGATGTTTACAAAGGCTATCAAACATTCTCGCTTTAATTATTTTTCGTTCGATGAATACCTCACGTAAGTTGCGTACATCTACTTCGTCAACAATTTTCCCCAAGTTCTGGATTACTGCATCTTTGCTTCGTTCTAGATAAGATGCAAGACAAAAATAAGTTTAATTTTATAGTGCCTTTCACAACTGTAGTTGTCTTTCATGAAACATGCAGTCTGAACTTTGATCTACACTGTCTGCTTTTCTTATGTACTATTGACAAAGGCAACCTTTAAATTGTATAAATTGGGGTGTTATTTCTAAAGTGAAAATGTTGTTGCATTTATTCGACATTTAAAGGGTTAATACTAGTATGCAATATTGCATAAAATGGAGTTTTCTGTTTTTATCATTGACAGGAGAAACAGGGCAATGGCAGCAAGACGTTTGTTTTGACTCTTGAATAGTTGACAGAATTTTAGACCTATCCAAATTAAAAGCATGAATTGAAGACATGTATGAAGTTTCATGAATTTTTGCCAATTATTTTTAAAGACATCTTGTCTAGATGGAGAGAAGGCTATTGGTCCATAATGAAATTATACATTAATCCCCCTTTTTCCATGACATGGCATTTCATCAAATAAAATCAAATAATGATTTTCTGTGGCTTATGATAAACAATATGAAATAAAATATACATCTACAACTGACACAATATCATTTGAAAGCAATACAGAAGAACTAAACTTTTTGAACAGTGTAAAAAACAATTTTAGAAAAGGAGACAATGCTGATAACCAGCATTTCGTCCTTTTTCCACAATGTTTTCAAACACTTTTCCCCCAGGGTCAGTAATAAATGATATTGTATGGTAAAGGGTTAATCTAAATCTTTTGGTTTATGAATTGCCCATTCTTAATGCCAACAATATCAATATTTGAGAGCAGCTACACTGTTTACAAGACATTTAGCATTCAAGAGGCTCTTTCTGGCCTGACATTGCTCCAATAGCAGTAATTTTGCTTTTTTGATAGCATGCATAATGAATATATGAAGCAAAGATGAAAAGGAAAGAAACACACAAAAAAACCCAAGAGAGCCAAAATGGCCCAAATTTTTGGGAGGACCATAACAATTTTATTTTGAAGTATTGAAACTTCGGAACAAACAAATTATTTTGCCAAGCAGTTTTGAAGAGGTCACCTGTAAAAGTCATTTCAAAATCTGTCACCACCTTTACAATCATCACTGCAGCAATGATTTTGATGAATCATAATTCTGAAAATAAATTTTTGGATAGATCACCCAAGGACAATTTCTTGAAGAAGAGCACATGCTTGACAGTGGCTAAAACCAAATGGCTGTTGTTTTTCGACAAATAAAGATTTCTCCAATTATTTTTGAAAAGGGTCGCCCATGGAACTTTTTTGTAAAATCATTTTACATAAAAGAAACCGTTCCAAAGAAGAAGAAATCCTTGTCTTGCAAATAGCCCCCACCATCAGAGCCATGTTTCTTGTCAGATCACAATTTTGTGTACAGTTTTTGAGAGAGTCACCCAAGGACCATTGCTGTGTAATTATTTCAAAATCTAACCAGCCGTTTCAGAGAAGAAGAATTTTCAAGAATTTCTTCATGTCCGTACAGTGCAATTAGCCCCCAGTCACCAGAGCCATGTTTCTTGATGGATCAAAATTTCGCATACAGTTTTTGAAAGGGGTTTCCCAAGGAACATCTCTGTGAAATTATTTCAAAATTTGTCCTTCAGTTTCAGAGAATTCAGAAGAGTTTCAGGGAATTTCTTCATTTCTGTATCTTGCAAGTACCCACAATCACCAGAGCCATGTTTCTTGACAAATAAAAAATTTGCGAACAGTTTTTGAAATAAGTGACCTAAGGAATATCTCTGCGAAATTATCTGAAAATATAGCCAACGATTTTAGAGAAAAAGATTTTTTAAGAATTTCTTAGAAAATTCAATTTGGTTGCCATGACAACGAGAGGTTTTGATGGACTAATATTCTGTGGAGGACTTCCAAAGGAACATTCCAGCCAAGTATGGTTTAAATTAGCCAATTGGTTTAGGAGGAGTTGATTTTTAAAGAACTGTTGATGAAGCATGATGGATGATGTGATGACTGAGTGATCCTAAAAGCTCCCCTAGAGCATGATGTGCTCAGGCGTGCTAATATCAAATGAATGAAATCTTGACTGGCACCGAAACATGTATTAATTTCTATGTGCCAGAGAACAAGCAAAAAAACAAGAAGTTGAACTGTGAAGATGATGATGAAATACCCCAGATTGTGCGTAGGGCACACACCACGTAATACCATATATGGAACATGTTTTAGGTTGCCAGGGAGTTCTAGCTATAGTACAGGTACCAAATGTCTGGAACATCACTGCAGTCTTTTACCAAGATTCTATTGGCACTTAAAGAGCACTATGCTTCAGTCCCTTAAAGTACAAGCATGTGCAGAATCAAGCTCCTCCTTGATAACCCACCTGCTCACAAATTAGCCTTGGTTCTTTCTTACCTTGGTGACAAAAGTCTTGTAAATATGCCAAGTTCTTCATCTAGCCTTGATCTTGCATCATGTCATTTTTGGTTCAATCCATACATTAAAAACAACATGAAAGGTAGACACTTTGAATATTATCATCGCATGGGCACACTACTTCTCCAGTGTCTCAACAATTTACCCCAAGAAGCTCCCTTCAATGCCTTGCCTAGTCTGGTATGGTGTCTCAAATTGTGCACATGAGTAAAGGGGGAATTATTCCAAGGGTTTGAACAACCATTTACACAAATATTCTGCATACAACTATAGCACAACACTGATTAATACATTTAAAATGCCCCGTGTACGATCCATTTATTATGAAACAAGAGGGCCATTGGCCCTGGAAGGCTCACCTTAGACCATAGCTTATGAGTGATATTCAATTCTTTGAGGAACTTTGGTTAAGCGTCACCCAAGGAACATCCCGGCCAAGTTTCATTAAGATTGGCCCAGTGGGTAAGGAGAAGATGTTTAAAGAAATTGTTGCTGGGCAACAGACGCTGGACATAGGGCAATCAAATATCAAAGCTCTACACCTTCTAGTTTCAAAGAAGAATTTTACATTTTCCTTCTTTGTCCTATGTTCCAACTTGTGGTCCCCGGGGCTGGGTCAGTTTTAACCAAAGCAGCATCCTTGGAATAAACTTGGTAGAAGTCCAATCAAAGATGCTACATACCAAGTATCAACACCTTCTACCTCTACCTACTACCTCTACACCTTCCCGATTAAGAGAAAAAGAAATTTAAAATTTTCCTTCTTTGTGCCTATGTTCCAACCTGTGACCTCTGGGGCATGGCCAGTTTTGACGCCAGGGACATCATATGACCAAACTTAGTAGGTCCACTAGAAGATTCTGGATACCAAATATCAAAGCTTTGCACCTTCAAGTTTCAGACAGGATTTCTGAAGTTTTCCTTCTTTGTTGCTATGTTCGAACCTGTGACCCCTCGAGGCAGAGCCAGATTTGACCCCAAGGGCACAATATGAACAAACCTGGTAGAGATCAACTAGGAATTTCTACATGCCAAATATCATAGCTCTATGCCTTCTAGTTTTATAGGAGAAGAATTTTAAAGTTTTCTTTCATTGTTCCTATGTTCGAATTTGTGACCCCCGAGGCGGGACCAGTTTTGACCCCACGGGCATGATTTAAAGAAACTTGGAAGAGGTCCACTAGGAGATGCCACATACCAAATTTCAAAGCTCTACGCCATCCAGTTTCAGAGAAGAAGAATTTTAAAGTTTTCCTTCTTTGTTCATGTGCTAAAGCTTGTGACCCCCGGGGTCGGGCCAGTTTTGACCCCAGGGACATCATTTGAATAAGCTTCGTAGAGGTCCACTAGGAGATACAACAGACCAAATATCAAAGCTCTATGATTTCTAGTTTCAGAGGAAAAGAATTTTAAAGCTTTCTTTCTTTGTTCTTATGCTCAAATTTGTGGTCCCCGGAATGGGGCCAGTTTTGACCCCAGGGTCATAATTTGAAAAAAACTTGGTAGAGGTCCAATACAAGACGCCACAAACCCAAATATCAAAGCTCTACACCTTCAAGTTTCAGAGGAGAAGAATTTTTAAAGTTTTCCTTCTTTTGTTCCTATGCTCAAACTTGTGACCCCGGGGTGGGGCCAGTTTTGACCCCAGGGGCATAATTTGGAGAAACTTGATAGAAGACCACTAGGAGATGTCATATACTTAATATCAAAGCTTTACGCCTTCAAGTTTCAGAGGAGAAGATTTTTTAAAGTTTTCCTCCATTGTTCCTATGCTCAAACTTGTGATACCTGGGGTGTGGCCAGTTTTTACCCCAGGGATATTATTTGACCAAACGTGGTAGAGGTCCACTAGGAGATGCTATATACCAAATATCAAAGCTCTACGCCTTCAAGTTTCAGAGGAGAAGATTTTTAAAGTTTTCCATCTTTGTTCCTATGCTCAAACATGCTCAAACGCGTTATCCCCCAGGGTAGGGCCAGTTTTGACCCTAGGGGCATAATTTGAACAAACTTGGTAGGGGTCCATTAGGAGATTCTACATACCAAATATCAAAGCTCTTTCCCTTCTACTTTCAGAGGAGAAGATTTTCAAAGATTTCGTTTTTTTTTTTGTTTTGTTGCCATGGCAACCAGAGTTATGGGTGGAATTAAAGTCTTTGAACAATTTTGATAGAGCTTCACCTAAGGAAAATTCCTGCCAAGTTTCATGAAGATTGGCCCAGTGGTTTAGGAGAAGATGTTTAAAAAAATTGTTGATAGACGACGGACGCCGGACATTCGGGGATCACAATAGCTCACCTTTAGCACTTGATGCTAAGTTGAGCTAAAAAAGCTTTTATGAGAATCTAAAAATTGTTCTAACGTTTTTCTTAAACTTTTTGTATCTTTTTTTATCTTTAACAAGAGCGGCAAATTGTCGCAAGATACGCCCGTCTTACCCCAAGTTGTAAAGCTGAGGCATGCACCGGACAAAATTCAAGTATGAAAAACAACAAAGGGCAATAACTCAAAAATAAAGCAAGCAAGAGTTGTGAATCTGTGCACTGCACTCCCCATGGATGAGATCTATCCACCCATGAAATTTCATAACCCTAGCTAGTATAGTTTTGGAGATATGCTCCGTACAAAAATCAAGTATGAAAAATGACAAAGGGCAATAACTCAAAAATTAAGCAAGCAAGAGTTATGATTCTTGTGCACTGCACACCCCCTCGGTAAGATCTATCCAGCCATGAAATTTCATAACCCTAGCTAGTATAGTTTTGGAGGTATGCTCCGGACATAATTCAAGTATGAAAAACAACAATTGGCAATAACTCAAAAATAAGCGAGCAAGAGTTATGATACCTGTGCACTGCACTCTCCCTCGATGAGATCTATCCACCCATAAAGTTTCATAACCCTAGCTAGTATAGTTTTGGAGATATGCTCCGGACAAAATTCAAGTATGATAAACAACAAAGGGCAATAACTCAAAAATTAAGCAAGCAAGAGTTATGATTCCTGTGCACTGCACACCCCCTCGGTGAGATCTATCCACCCATGAAATTTCATAACCCTAGCTAGTATAGTTTTGGAGATATTCACCGGACAAAATTCAAGTATAAAAAACAACAAAGGGCAATAACTCAAAAATTAAGCAAGCAAGAGTTATGATTCTTGTGCACTGCACTCCCCCTCGGTGAGATCTATCCACCTATGAAATTTCATAACCCTAGCTACTATAGTTCTGAAGATATGCTCCGGACAAAATTCAAGTATGAAAAAAAAACAAAGGACAATAACTCAAAAATTAAGCAAGCAAGAGTTATGATTCTTGTGCACTGCACTCCCTGTCTATGAGATCTATCCACCCATGAAATTTCATAACCCTAGCTAGTATAGTTTTGGAGATATGCTCCGGACAAAATTCAAGTATGAAAAACAACAAAGGGAAATAACTCAAAAATTAAGCAAGCAAGAGTTATGATTCCTGTGCACTGCACACCCCCTCGGTGAGATCTATCCACCCATGAAATTTCATAACCCTAGCTAGTATAGTTTTGGAGATATTCACCGGACAAATTGAAGTATAAAAAACAACAAAGGGCAATAACTCAAAAATAAGCAAGCAAGAGTTATGATTCTTGTGCACTGCACTCCCCCTCGGTGAGATCTATCCACCCATGAAATTTCATAACCCTAGCTACTATAGTTCTGAAGATATGCTCCGGACAAAATTCAAGTATGAAAAAAAAACAAAGGACAATAACTCAAAAATTAAGCAAGCAAGAGTTATGATTCTTGTGCACTGCACTCCCTGTCAATGAGATCTATCCACCCATGAAATTTCATAACCCTAGCTAGTATTGTTTTGGAGATATGCTCCGGACAAAATTCAAGTATGAAAAACAACAAAGGGCAATAACTCAAAAATAAAGCAAGCAAGAGTTATGATTCTTGTGCACGGCACTCCCCGTCAATGAGATCTTTCCACCCATGAAATTTCATAACCCTAGCTACTATAATTTGGAGATATGCTCCGGACAAAATTCAAGTATGAAAAACAACAAAGGGCAATAACTCAAAAATTATGCAAGCAAGAGTTATGATTCTTGTGCACTGCACTCCTCGTCAATGAGATCTATCCACCAATGAAATTTCATAACCCTAGCTAGTATAGTTTTGGAGATATGCTCCGGACAAAATTCAAGTATGAAAAACAACAAAGGGCAATTACTCAAAAATTAAGCAAGCAAGAGTTATGATTCTTGTGCACTGCACTCCCCCTCGATGAGATGTATCCACCCATGAAATTTCATAACCCTAGCTAGTATAGTTTTGGAGATATGCTCCGGACAAAGAACTGGACGCTGCCCGCCCGCCCGGACGCCCGCCCGCCACGGGTGATCCCATAATATGTCCCGTCTTCGACGGGCGTATAAAAATGATAATTCTTACAATTAAATTCCTACCTAGCTGAAGCCCCTCACTTCCATGGATTTTCTGTTCAAAGGTTGACAGCATGTCCAATATGTGGCTTTTATTCTCAGCCTCCAAGGCTTGAACAAACTGGTCCACAGCTGTTTGTCCTTCTCTACAAATAATATCCAGAAACTTTTTACATCGTAATCTTCTCCCCTCCTCTGACATTACATATTCAGAGACTGTCTCATTGTTGGGTAATTTCTGGAGCATTCCAATAAACTTTCTTGGTTCAATTTCATCCAGGAGAAGAGAAAAACCTTTCTTGAACGACGTCAAACTGACCTTATCTGTAATTATCAAAAAAAAATACATTATACTTAGAGTGAAATATAAACCCTACAGATATTTTTCATACAACAAATAATATCCTAATTGAAGCAATTTCCTGGCTGTTGTTGTCTGGGATAACATAAAGAGAAAATCAAAGATCAGACTTCATGTTTTTGCACAGTCTTATCTTGATCTAAAGTGGCCACATAGGCAACTAATGTAGTAAAAGGCCCTATAAGTGCAGCATGGAGGTGCTTGGAGGGGGTGGAGATTTCAACAGGGTAAGTGATATCTGGCAGCATTCAATAAAATTTCACCTTAACATTGGCTGGTCAAGGTGACACCATCAAGACGGCATAATGAGTCTAAATTCTGAACTGAAAAAATAGGAAAACAATCAACTGGATTTACTGCTTGTTGTAATAAAGAATCCCTGCAAATTTCAAACGGCTTCTTTTCCATAACTAGTGATTTGACTTTATCCATTTTCAGATGGGCTCATCCCCTTGCCAGTAAAAGCTATATGTGTATGTTTGAAAAGAATAAGATAAAAGAAATAAGGAATTCAAATGAGTAAATAGGAATGTGTGTTTTGAATTTTAACTCATTACCAAACAACAAAATTTTTGGCTTGTCCAAATCCAAAAACATTTGCAGACCACAAAATAAAAGTGAGTGAAAATTTGAAATTTGTTTTGTAAAGGGTAAAAAACATTGTGGGAAAGGAAGAAAATGCTGGTCTAAAAGCTTCATTCTCAGGGTTTTAAAAGTAGGGATTGTGTGGCAATGGATTAAATAATCTTTCTTAAAACTGAAAAAGTTTATATGATGATATAAACAAACTGAAACTTTCACTAATGTCAGACAGCATAGGCCAACAATATGGTATAGACAAAGCAAAAGTCTAACAGGAGAAATGGGCAAGTGATGGAAACCAGTGGAGTCCAACTGTTCCTGATAATCAAATATAAAACAGTATGACATTATTAAGGAAGTTTACATGATTGTTTTTCCTTCGATGCTGTTGTGTTGATTATAGCATCAAGAAGCTTTCTTTGGTCTGTCCTAATAAGTTCTTGCTGAAAGAGACAAATGGCAACATCTTCCATTTCAAGAAGTTTCCACAGAAAGCTTTCTACCAGTCCATCTTTTTTCCTTCTAATTATATCAAACGATTTCCTGGCCTCTTCACTAAACTGGGAGAAGTTGGAAAACTCTCTTAGAATGTCATCCAAGCTCTTCAAGGACTTTTCAATGTGGGAGAAATGAGCAACTATGCACTTCTTTGTAAGCTGGCAGAGGCATTCAACTGAAACAATAAAAATACAAGGAAAAATCTTATGGAATTCAAGGCTTGAAATTCTACATCAATGTCTTCCATGTAACTGTGAGAGGCAAAACAGTGTGGAAGACAGAAAGATGAAAATAAACATACTAATCAAACTGTAACCCTCGATTCAGACAACAAGAGGGCCAAGAAGGCCCTGGATCACTCACCTGAATTTTTGAGAGGACCATAGCCATTTTTTCCTGAGGTATTGAAACACTGGAAACAAAATCACTGTTTCGCTAAGTAATTTTCAAAAGGTCACTCGTAAAAGTCATTTCAAAATCTGACCAGCAGTTTCAGAAAAGAAGAATTTTTAAGAGTTTCTTAATTTCCGTATAGTGCAAGTAGCCCCCATTCACTAGAGCCATGTTTCTTGACCTATCAAAATTTCGAGAACACTTTTTGATCATTGATGTTTCATGTTTCTTGAAGGATAAAAATTTTGGCAACATTTTTTGAAAAGAGACACCCATTGAACATCTCCGGACATAACCCATTTTCAAACTCGGCACAGATACCAACAGACCAAACATTCTGGCCCACTTTCAGGATTTGTTGACAAAAATGTGGCCTCTAGAGCATATGCAAAGTTCTTCAAAGATTTGACCTAAGTGACATAGTTTTTGACCCCACATAGCTGATTTGTTCTTAGTTCAAGATATCATCAAGCCAAACATTTGACTAACTTTCAAGAGTTTTGGACTGAGAATGTGGCAATATCATATTCCATGAATAACTAAATGCCTTTTCAGATTGCCTTTGGATGTGTGAGAAGTGTTGGAAATTAAGTTTATATATTCTTATGGTTTCTCTTAACCCTTTACCCCATAAGGCATTTCTATGGTATCTCTAACTGACCATAAACAACAGGAAGGATAAAGCCATTTCTTATGTGTATATGACACCTTTTGATAGTGTACAAAACATTGTGGCAAAAGGTGAAATTGCTCATCACGAGCAAGTTTACCTTTGGCAACAATCTTTTCCAAAGGCTCCTACAAGCAATTCTTAGAAATGAGTATCTATAGAGTAAAGGGTTAAGGCAACAGAATGTTGTTAGTTTCGAAGTGAAGTCCACACCTTTTGAATCTGTGTTAATTGAGCACTATAAATCAAGTGTTGGCTTCAGTGACAAATTGAACGTAATACAGATGTAGAGTAAGTGGTTGGGAATCATGAGTCCTTTATCTGTTTAACTAAATTTTCTTTGATTTCATGGTACGTAAGTACTTGAATTCAAGTTCTCGAAGAAAAATAGGTCCATGGCCCTCCCCATCTAGTTTGGTTTCGGCTTTCATTAATTACTTATTTGCTGAAGTTAACATGTACACTTTCTTTATTGAACAGAAAGCTGGTAACACCTTAAAATAGTTAAATTTCTTGAAGCAGAGAACATGCTCGATAGTAACTACAAGAATAAGTCGAACAAGAGCACCACTTGCAGGTACCAACCATTGGCTGTTATTTTTGATGGATAAAAATTTCCCTAACAATTTTAGAAAAGGGTTACCCTAGGTGGGGGCTACTTACACTATATGGCCATGATGAAAATCTAGCGGTTTCAGATTTTGAAATAATTTCACAGAAAGGTTCTTTTGGTAACCCTTTTCAGAATTGTTCACAAAATGCTGATTTATCAAGAAACATGGCTCTCGGGGGGGGGGGGGTGCACTTGCAGTCATCAGAGCCATGTTTCTTGACAGATCAAAATTTCGCCGAGTTTCTTGACGGATAAAAAGTTTGGGAACATCTTTTGAAAAGACTCATCAAGAAATATCTCTGTGAAATTATTTCAAAATCTGGCAAGCCATTTGAGAGAAGAAGAATCTTTAATCTTTAAGAATTTATTTATTTCAATAAAGTCCAAGTAGCCCCCACTCTTCATAGCCGTGTTTTTTTTTTTTTTTTTGTCACAATTTGGCAAACAATTTTTGAAAAGACTCGCGAAACATCTCTGGGAAATTACTTTAAAATCTGACCAAGTTTCAGAGAAGAATTTTTCAGAATGTTTTGATTTCCATAAACTGCAAGTAAACCCCATTCACCAAAGCCATGTTTCTTGATGGATCAAAGTTTCGCACACACTTTTTGAAAAGGGTCACCCAAGAAACAATTTTGTAGAATTATGTCAAAATCTGACCAGCCATTTAAGAGAAAAAGGATCTTTAAAGGTGGGTATTCTGAATTTTCACACCACACTAAATAAAAAAATATATATATCACTGAAATTTATATGAAACAAGAGGGCCAAGATGGCCCTGGATTGCTCACCTGAATTTTTGAGAGGACCATAGCCATTTGTTTTTTTGAGGTATTGAAACACTGGAAACAAAATCATTATTTTACCAAGCAATTTTCAAAAGGTCCCCTGTAAAAGTCCTTTCAAAATCTGACCAGCAGTTTCAGAAAAGAAGAATTTTTAGAAATTACATGTACTTAATATCCGTACAGTGCAAGTAGCCCACATTCACCAGAGCCATGTTTCTTGATGAATTAAAATTTCACGAACAAATTTTTAAAAGGGTCACCCAAGGAACATCTCCATGAAATTATTTCAAAATCTGACCAGTGGTTTCAGGGGAGAAGAATTTTTGAGAATTTTCTTATTTCTGTATAGTGCAAGTAGCCCCCTTTCACCAGAGCCATGTTTCTTGATGGATCAAAATTTCGCGAAAGATTCACCCACGGAACATCTACATGTATGTGAAATTACTTTAAAATCTGGCCAGCAGTTTCAGAGAAGAAGATTTTTAAATAATTTCTTAAAAAATTCCATTTGGTTGCCATGGAAGAGGACCTCCCAAGGAACATTCCAGCCAAGTTTGATCCAAATTGGCCCAGCGGTTTAGGAGGAGTTGATGTTTAAAGAATTGTTGACGGTGCACGCACACAACGGACGACGGACACCAGGTGATCCTAAGAGCTCCCCTTAAGCATGTTGTGCTCATGTGAGCTAAAAAGAATACAAAACATCAATAATTGAGAATCATAAAATTACAAACAAAATTTAATTTTTTTTTATGGTATTCCCTTAAAGGGCTAAGTTGCCTCTTAAGCTATTTTCAGATTTCGTGCCAAAAATTAAAAAAAGCATTGTCGGAATATTAAGTGACTGGCACATCACTAATGACACTTACATTTCATTACATAACAAAAATAATATTATTTTTCATAATATCTTTTTCAGACATTATATTTGAAGCTTCATCTGTGTATTTCCGGTATGTAAATGAGCGAGTTGCTCATGTAAAAATAGAACGTGTTTCCCGTCTTTGTCGACCTGGGCCATAGTAAATCTCTAATTTCTCTTGTTGTCGGATGGTTTTTGACAACTGGGATTTTATGAATGACCATTATAAGGCTATAGGCATATAAGGATGATATTTTTGTATTTTTGTAAAAATTTTCGTTCCCAAATTCTGAAGGGCCACCTTTAAGAATTTATTCATTTCTGTATAGTGCAAGTAGCTCTCATTCGCCAGAGACATGTTTGGAACGTTTTTAAAGAGGACCTCCCAAGGAACATTCCAGCCAAATTTGGTCCACATTAGTCCTACTGTTTAGGAGGAGTTGATGTTTAGAGAACTGTTGATAACGGACGACGCATGACAAATGACGCATGACGGACACTGGGTGATCCTTAAAGCTCCCCTTGAGCATGGTTTGCTCAGGTGAAGGAAAAAACATGTCTTTCTAAATGCAAAGATAGAGTCAGTGAATATATTAAAGTTTTTTTTCATTTTTCAATGGCATGAAAATTAAACTTTTTGAACAAAAAATGAATTGTAAAAATCTTGCTTAATATTTAATATTCCACTAAACAGAGAATAACTATCTGCATGAAAATATATCACTCCCACTGAAAACAGAACATTTTCTATCTAAAAACCTTTTCCATCCAAAACACTTATTATATACTGTGATACTATTCCTATGCACTGCACTGGATGA
Source organism: Tridacna crocea (assembly GCA_943736015.1). NCBI lineage: Eukaryota > Metazoa > Mollusca > Bivalvia > Cardiida > Cardiidae > Tridacna > Tridacna crocea. Next base: position 52,088,219 of record OX031059.1, read on the forward strand.
CATTATGCAATATTATTCCATATTGCATACTTTTATATTACATAGTTACATTTCAAGGCATTGTTCTTATTAAAGACATGATAAATAAAAAGAATACTCGTTTCCTGAACTTATCAGTGACTACAAAGGTGTGAAAAATTGTCTATTGAACATGTTTATTGATAACGAATTTATTAAGATCCTCGGTCACCATCTTGTTTGTTTGCATACCATTAGCAATGGTTAAGTCATCAAAAGCCAAAATTGAAAATTCCGGGAAAGCAAGGTATGGCGACAAAACAAAATTCTTCCTGCTTTTTGAATGAATAAGAATGTTTTTAAAAAGATATTTCAACAAATTTCATGAAAATACTGTTAAATCACAGGACAATTATGTAAACAATATCAAAGCATAATTATATTCAAAAGGTTATTGCACTTGTATAGAAATATATTGTGTTCAACTCGTTCTTTTGGTGTAGTTGCCCAAGCTTCCAAAAGAATTCGTTCAACACAATATATTCCCATACAAGTGCAATAATCTATAACACCCAACACTAATCATGGAATTGCAGAGTTTGTTGATTACAGACAGTAAACAGAAACAAACTTTGCACCTACAGTATTATGACCGTCATGATACAAGTAATTTCCCTTAATTACTTTATGAATTTGAGCCCCAGGGTAATAATTTCAAGACTTTAGTAGACGTCGATGTGACGAAGTTACATACCAAAGTGAGCCCAATGCTTTCACTAATGAAGACTTTTAAAGATTTTTCGACATTATTTTGGTTTTGTTGTCATTTTAATGTTTTTAATGGAATCAAATTCTTCAAAGTAATTTTGATCGGGACTATGTCAGGATCATTTCTGTGAATGAATGAATGTTGTTTTATGGCGCATCGACAGCTTTGGTCATTTAGCGCGCATATCTATGTTAAAAGATAATAAACGTGGAGTTGTTTAAACTGAATAAAGTTTGAATGACAATAAAAGAATTGAATTAAGAAAATTTAATGCATAAAGGGCATCATCAAGTTACAGGGCAATCCCTATACACTCAAATGTTTTAAATGATAAGAGCTGAATTAAGAAGAATGCATAAAGGGCATTATGGAGTTACAGGGCAATCCCTATATACTCAAAAGTTCTAAATGATAAGATTTAAGAATGTGATAAAAGGTTTAAACTCAATGCTGGTTTGATAAAAAGAAGTTTTTTAAATGAAAAAGAAATATGTGTCATTTATAATGTGCATAAAATATGATATTGAATGGCTGGGCATCCCTGCCTACTCAACAGTTTTAGATATCGAGTTACAGGGCAATCCCTATATACTCAAAAGTTTTAAATGATAAGATTTAAGAATGTGATAAAAAGGTTTAAACTCAATGCTGGTTTGATAAAAAGAAGTTTTTTAAATGAAAAAGAAATATGTGTCATTTATAATGCGCATAAAATATGATATTGAGTGGCTGGGCATTCCCTGCCTACTCAACAGTTTTAGATTAAAAGGCAAGACCGATAATATTGTTTTTCCTTGGAAATGAGGTTAAAATTGGTAAAGATTGGAGCCTCCAATGGGATCAAATACTCCCATTAAAGAGGTCCTGTCTCCAATGAGATAAGATGCCCCCAAGAGGGCTAATCCTCCCATTAAGGAGATCATTTCTGTGAAGTTTCATCAAAATTGTATATGTAGTTTCAGAGAAAAAGATATTTAAAAATAAATTTTAACACACAAATTGATGGACACACAACAGAATACTAGGCCAAGGCATAAGCTTGCTGGCTTCTGGCCCGTGTAACTCATGACAAGATAAAGCACAAAGACATCTACTATTACCTGATGATGGTTTCTGTATATGAATTTCTACTTCAAGTGCAGATATCCCAGTTGCTTTCAATTTCTTCAGGTGTTCTTGTGACAGGAGTTTCTGTACCCATTCTTGTAGAAACTGCGGAGACTGTATACACTTCTTGTAAAATCTTAACTGCGACATTTGTGATAGCTTTGTCAGTTTTACCTTAATTGAGGAGAACTCAACATCTTCCACAAAATACCCAACATCCATTGCCTGTATCAGAAATTGAAAGAGTGTTGATTGCTTTAAAACTGTTCAATAGACATTTGAGAACAGGTTAAGTCTTAACCAAAGTTTGATCTGCTGAAAAATTTTGGCAAGCGGGAAAATGTTTTATACCCTGCATGTTTAAGACTGAGGCATTAAGCTTGTTGGCAAAAGAATGAATCTCTGCCAAAAGGGGGTTTCATGCATCCCCAAAATGCATTGTGGCAAACAAGTTGCAACTCGACCTGTGGTATTCATAATGTTGAGGGATTAGTAAAAACTTTGGCACAAGGTCAGCCTGTGCAGACTGCACTAGCTGACCCGCGTTGATTATTTTTTGCAGATGCATTAAGCCCCATTTTTTCAGAGATTGGCTCAAATACACCTGGAGCTTAAATACAAACGTGATCCCCCCCACAAGCATCACCAGGTCCTTGTACAAAAACAGGTCTTTATTTCAGAATGTAGAAATGGTTTAGTACAAAAGCAAGAGTTGAAAAAAGTTCAAGAAGAAATAATTTCATAACAAATTGCTGCAGGGTCATGAAAATTGCACATGCACATCTTCATATATAAAGGAACCCTGTGTGTAAATTTGAGTTCAGTAAAAGAAAAACTGTAGGAGTATCACTCCAGACGAATCTGTGTCTATGGCAAGACAGATGAACAGACAGACGGACAGCTATGGCAATTCAAGTATACCCCACTCCACTACTTTGTGGGGGGTGTAATTAAAAACTAAAAGTCAACCATATACCATGTTGTTTTTCCTGTAACTAAAGCAAGGTAACAACCATTCCCTAAAAAAGGATCTATCGCATCTACAAAGATTATTGTTGCATTTCAGCCTATGCAATCCACTCAGGGTGACAATGGTTGATATGCTTTGCTACAAGTAAATTTTTCACATTTTCAAGGACCGTTCACTCATGGTTCAGTCATTTGTAAGACGAAATAATATTTACAAACTATTCTGTTTGCATATTTTACCATAAGTATACTAACAAAAAACAAGTGTCTTGAATTTATAAACATTTCTGTCTGTAATTGGTAATGTGCAAATTTTTCAACAAGCAAATTTATCCACATACAGTAGATCTTACAGATCAATAATTATAGTTCACTTGCTATCATGTATAACAGACTTTCTGCCGGATTAGCAAATTAAACTCGTAACTCAATATGATCAGTCTAAAGAAACATTTCATAGTTACAGTTTTAGAAAAAAAAATCACAATGACACATCATTTACAGGGATATAGTTACCTGTTCATCCAAAGGTTGTGGAGAGTCTAGATTACACTGATCAACTATCATTTGTTCCAGCTCTCTTTGATCAGGAATATTAAATTTTACATGTAAGGTTTCTTCTCTCTTGCCTGTAAAAAGCATGTTGAAACACACCATTATAAGATGGCCCTGAAGTCTCTAACCTGTGTCTTTTGACCAAAGATGACCCATCTTGAATCTCTTTTGAGGTATTATGAAACTAATTCTATCAAGCTGTCATAATTATTGGATTGAAAATTTGGCCTCTAGCTTGTATACAAGCTTTTCTATCAGTGACACAATGTTTGGCCAAAAACTAGTCCAATGTCCCATTGTAAATATTATCAAAACAAAGATTCTGACCACCTTTCATAAGTATTGGACAAAAAATGTGGCCTCTAGAGAAGACACATGGTTTTTCCAAGATTTGACCTAGTTTTTTACCCAATGTGACCCATTTTCAATTAAATATAACGATTGCCAAGAAAAACATCCTGACAAATTTTCATAAGTATTTGAAAGAAAATGATGACTTTGAAGCTACACAAGCTATTCTATAGATTTGACTTGGTGACCTCGTTTTTTGACCCAATGTGACTCATTTTCAAACTCCCTCAAAAATCATCATGACCAACTTTCATGAGCATTTGTCAGAAAATGTGGCCCCTAGATGATACACAAGGTTTTTGAAAATCTGACACAGAGATCTAGTTAGTGACACAACATGACCCATTTCAAAACTATTTAAAGAAATAATGAAGACAAAAATTCTAACAAAGTTTCATGATGATTGTACTGAAAATGTGGCCTCTAGAAGGTACACAAGATTTTTCCAAGGTTTGACCAAGTGACCTAGTTCTTTCATTCAATGACCCATTTTCGAAGTCTATCGGTTGGTTGGTTGTATTGGGGTTTAATGCCACTATAACAGCTAAGGTCATATCATGGAGATCGGTGACGTACATGAGTTTCCTGGCTTTCTCATACCAGTACTAACATAACTTTCTCTACTAAAGTCTAAAAAGCAAAAAGAAAAGTAATTTGATTCACAGAAAAAAAATTAAATAGACAATTTTAATATATTACTTCTTACTATTCTTACCTCACCTGAGCACAACCTACTTTTTGCTTTTTTCTCAGACTTACTTTTGAAGCCATTTTAGTCAACAAACTATATTTAGCTATAGTCTTTTAACAGGCTTCTAGAAAGCATAGTGAAAAAGTATAAAAACTTTCAATGCAGCCTTCTTTAAAGGTGGCCCTTCAGATTTTGGGACAAAATTTTTACAACAATTAAAAAAAATCATCCTTATACTCCCAAATCCTTATAATTTTCATCCATAAAAACCCAGTAGTCGCAAACCATCCGACAACAAGAGAAATTAGAGATTCACTACAGCCCAGGTCGACACCGACAGGAAACACAGTCTATTTTTACATAAGCAACTTGCTCATCTACATACCTGAAATATATAGCTTCAAAGATTGCATCCGCAGAAGACATTATGGAAAATATTTACATGTTTGTTTTGTTATGGAATTTCAGCCTCATTAGTCACTTAACATTCCCACAATGCTTTTTTTATTTCTGGTGGGAAATCTAAAAATGGCTAAAGAGGCTACGTAGCCTTTTAAGGGAATACTATCGAAATTTTCTTTTTTGTAATTTCATGATTCTCAATTATTGATGATTTATATTGTTTTTTCATATAAATTTCAGTGATATAGATATTTTTTAAATTGATGGGTGATATAGATATTTTTTGAATTGATGGAATGTGAAAATTCTAAATACCCACCTTTAAAGTTAGAAATAGACATTTTGGCAAGGGTTAAAAGCTTTCAAAACCAAAATAATCATACTTCCACAAGGAAGTCAAAAAGAAAGGATGTGTGATAGACAAAATATAAACTACCTTTTAAGTATTTTCTGTACTTAACTCAAAGTTCTCAGTAAATTAGAGTTACCAACAAATGGGTGCTTTACAGAAAGAACTGGACAGCAATACCAATAGTAAAATATATCCTTTACCTTTCACAGTGCCCATTCTAGGTGGTGCTAGATTCACTTTTGCTTCAATCTTCACTTTGGGTTTGTTGGGTTCTATCTCATCTGCAAAACATTGTCATTGTATTATATTTTAGATTTAAATCTAAACTCTCCATTGAATTCTCCTTGCACATGTCTGTATGGGAATAAAGTTTGAACATAATACCAGGTAGTATAAAAAGTACCTTTCAATAGACAAAAAACAAAGAAACATATATTACATTGTAAGAGGGACATTACTATTACCTATTCCATATAATGAACATATACATGCATCCCAGGGTTCCGGAAATTTTTCGATCTGAATCGGTCCAGGCCGTAAACCATCCCCCCCGCAAAAAAAAAAAAAAAAAAATGTACCCTTATTCAGTCTCCAGAGGCATATTAAATAAAGTCTATGTTTACGTCTCTGACCTACCCCACCCCGATCGTAATAGTTCAAATATTTGCAGACGACCCCTCTTTCCCCCCCCCCCCCGCCCACTAACCTCCCTTTCACTATATTTTCATTTCATAAAACTTCATTATTTCTACTCATGAAAAGAATTTTAGCTTCCACTTATTGCTCTATTCAGAAATTTATTTAAAGTCACTTTTAAAATTCATTATTAAAGATAAGAAGATAGTTTGAAGTCCCTCTGATCGGACGACGCCACGCTGCTCATTGTAGTGTCATGGGTTTTCGCGCTTTTTTGGCGATCTATTTTTTCATGACAGTTAGTTCCTGGAGAAGTATTACTACATGATTTGACATCATTTAGTCAGTTTAAATAGCAAGTAACTTAAAAAGCTGTCACTTTACACTTGGTAAGAGGAATAAAACCTTTGTTACTCTGTCATAAATGATTCGCCAGCTTCATTATCATCCGGGTGTCCTTCGCATTTTATACTGATCGTGTTTGACCCATATTTTTGCCAGATGCACGCAAGCTAGTTTTAACCCGTATTTTTGCCAGATGCACGCAAGCTAGTTTATATGAAGTTCTAGACGTTAATTTCATGCCTCAGATTGACATTTAAGCAGATCTCTTTCACCATCACAGACAGGTCATTTCAAATTTCAAAATGTCAAAAACCGGGCTCATGGAAGCTTGCCGAGTTGTCAACTTTTGTCAAGACATTCATGGACAAAGATTTGCTTCTCATTTTTCAGCAAACTTTGGTGTTTGTTATCCACTATGTTTAGCCTAATCCAAGATTGTGATAAATAATAGTCACAAAACCAAGCGCTAAAAACCAGAATTCAAGTTTTGGCACCAAGCCAGCTTAGCAACCGACTACAATCTATTCCAGGATTTCTCAATCGATTATCGGAAGCCAAATCCAACTGACTTTCGACGACAGTCGATCATTGGCCCACTACTAACAGCCATACTCGTCTCGTTTTATAAATATGCTTCTCTTTTTTTTGAGTAATATAAATTTGTTTCACGAGTATCGGCAATTAAAATTGACGCAATGTTTGATGACCTTTATTTTAAAGACACGGCCGTCAAACTTCAAACATGTTTAGAATTATTGTCGGTTCTAAACCCAATTCACAAGCAAAAATTGTACATAATGCAAACTCGCTATCATTTGCTCGATCAAGCATGAAACTGAAACAAAAATACTGGCCAACAGCGAACACAAAATATGACGTAAGAACCAGCAGTCCATGTGCGGGGAATCACCTAATCTGTGCCTAGCGGGTAAACTCGTTATCGGATGTTCTCCACGCTTGTATAGTCACATGGATGTAATGTGTGAAAACCCTGGATCCTATCTGTGTTTTGTGGATTTTTATTGGCAGTTGGTGTTATACGCGAATATATATGTATGAATTGCTTTGAAAAACTCGGACCGATTTATAGGTATATTTTCGAAATTCTAATCGGTCCGACGACTCAAAAATCGGTCTGGACCGGCATTTTGTCGGTTTTCCGGAGCCCTGGTCTAGATTGATGAATAGACTGAGAGATGGATGGACTGACAGACAACACAAAAATTTGTATCTCTGCCTGCAGCAAGGGAAACTGTTGTCGTACCTGATGTACTTTTGATATTATCCTTTTGCAGCAATTTCTTTCCTAGATCAGGATATTCTTTTTTAACAGAATCGTAGAACTTGGGGAAGTTCGCCTCCATATCTTTGAGCACAAAGTGAATTAAAAGCTGGACTCTTTTACTCCTTGGTACAATCACCAAAATTTCATCATGTTCATCAAGTGTAAGCATCCTCAAGGTTACTAAATCATCTATGATATGCCTTGATTCTAAATTATCTTCAATTTCTTTTTCTAGAAGACGTAATTTGCTTGTCATTTCAACCATGTCAAACTTTCCTAACCCATGCAGAGGATCTGATTTCCCTGAAATAAAGGATTTTAGGCTGTATTTGCTGGTGGTCAAGTTGGGTATAATCATATAGAGGATATTGGTTTTTTTCGGTGGAAGATCGAAATTTATTTCATTGAGTGGACACCATCGGTAAATATTACCGATGGTGTTCAAGAGATGAAATAAATTTCGATCTTTCACCGAAGAAAACAAATATTCAATTTATTTCATGCTTTTTACCCTTTCTGGGAGGAGTTTTATCAAAATTCAGTACATTTCTTTTCCCTTATTCCCCATGGCGTACCCCTCCCGCATAGCAACGTTATGTCAAGCACGAGAAATGTAAGGTATATGACGTCATATTTCCCATGTTGTTGTTAGGCACGCGCAATTTACCTAGGTGACAAAAACGTGAAAATCGGTATTGAGCCTTACGGACGGTTCCAATGCGTACCCTGGTGGTACCAGTGTAAGATCGAAAAATATTTTCACTGCTATTTCTCGATATCCCATCGGAAAGCATGAAATAAAATAAAAACATTTTATAACCTCTGAAACCTAGCTAGTTGTCACTGAAATTATTTAATTCTTTACCAAAAGACAAAATTTTAAACTGGTCCAAACTGAAAGCCTCTGCAGATGACAAAATAAATGTGACTCAAAACTTAAAGTTTCTAGTGGAAAGGGTAGAAAACATAGTGGAAAAAAGCAAAAATGCCTGTTACCAGCATTTTGTCCTTTTTCCACAATGTTTTCCAAAGGCTTCTTTTTCAGAGCTGTTAAAAACCTGGTATTATTTGGTAAAGGGGTAAATAAAAGCTAACAACATAGGTTTCAGAGGAGAACATAATCAATTTTATCCTTTAATTCATGTTTTAGTTCTCTCATCTGTAATTTTACATTATAACATGAGCCATTTGCTTGTATAAGAGAGTTTAACCCTTTACCACACATTGACGACTTTTGACGACCCTGTGATAGAGGCCTTTTGAAAAAACATTGTGGGAAAAGGAGAAAATGCTGGTAACCAGCATTTTCTCCTTTTAACACAATGTTTCCTACCCTTCCCAAATAAAATTTCGAGTTTTAAGTCGCATTTAAATAGTCATCTGCAAATGCTTCCGATTTGGACCACTCTACAAATTTGCCATTTGGTAAAGAGTTAACTAACCCATGATGCACTAAATCACATGGGACATTATGTAATCATGGACCTATGTAATCCATTTTGCATAATAACTGACAGGAGTCATGAGGTCATACACCCTTTGACATGCAGAAAATAAAAATACCGTACATGTAGAACTTAAAGTTTTAACCAGGGTCAGCCTGTGCCGACTGCGATACTCTATGCAAATACATTAAGCCCTCTTTTCACAAAGCATGAGCTCTTATGTATTTCCATCATAAAGGTGCTGTTTAACTCTATCCCAGAATCTCTCCTTTTCCAACAACGTTCCCTGCCCTTTCCAAATCAAATGTCAACTTCTGATTCACATTTATTTTGTTGTCTGCAAATACTTTCAATATGGACCAGTCGTTTGGTAAAGAGTTAAAATATACAGACAATTCTATCCATATAAATTTTGTGGCTGGTCAACAAAAATTTCAGTGTTGTCAATTTAGTATTGTTAAAAAATGCCAAAACAGGTCTCCTATCTTGTATATAATTATGTGCCAGGCTATATAGCTCAGTGGTTAGCATATCTGACTCCTGACCTGGTAATTGTGGGTTTGGTACCCAGTTACCGCAAACCATACACATAACCTGTACATCACATAGGACAAACTCTCCATTTTCAGCACTCTCCGAACTAGAGGTCCTAGAGGGCCTGGCTTCCCTCTCTGTGATTTTGCTCTTTTGATAGCATACATTAAAAATTCATGATGCCACTTAGACAGCATAAATAGGCTTGATGAAAAGAAACAAGAGGACCACTGGCCCTGGAACGCTCACCTTAGAATATAGCTTATGAGTGAAATTCAATTCTTTGAACAACTTTGGTAAAGCTTCACCCAAGGAACATCCCTGCCAAGTTTAATCAAGATTGGCCCAGTGGTTAAGGAGAAGAAGACGCCTGAAGAAATTGTTGATGGACGCCGGACGACAGACGCCGGACATAGGGCAGTCAAATATCAAAGCTCTACACCTTCTAGTTTCAAAGAAGAATTTTAAATTTTCCTTCTTTGTCCTATGTTCGAACTTGAGGTCCCTGTTTTGACTAAAGCAGCATCTTTGGAATAAAATTGGTAGAGGTCCACTCAAAGATGCTACATACCAAATATCAAAGCTCTACACCTTCCTGTTTAAGAGCAAAAGAAATTTAAGATTTTCCTTCCTTGTTCCTATGTTCCAACCTGTGACCTCCTGGGCAGGGCCAGTTTTGACACCAGGGACATCATATGACCGAACTTGGTAGAGGTCCACTAGAAGATTCTGCATACCAAATATCAAAGCTCTACACCTCCAAGTTTCAGAGAAGACGATTTTTTAAGTTTTCTTCTTTTTAAAGTTTTCCTTCTTTGTTCTTATGCTCAAACTTGTGGGTGACCCCTGGGTTGGGATCAGTTTTGACCCCAGGGGCATAATGTGGGTAAACTCATTATCTCCCGCTAGATGGCATTCTATAAGTACTCATCTATCTGATATGGGCATCCTGGGTACAGAACCGAACCACTTTCCTACGCGACAACCGTTACTTTGAATTTAAATAAAAAAAAGATTTACCCAATAAAACGCTACCTCATGCAATTCGCACAACTACGATCACCAGTTTTGAGAAATCTGTTACTAAAGCAGGTCTCATTTCTCCTCAAACGTATTGATACGTAAAAGCTATTTTCAACATTGCTACTTTATAGAGTGTAATATTAGTCAGCCCGCTTTCGGGGCTAGCAGTGATGCGTCATATAAGACAGTTGAATCTTTGAAGAATATGACATGTGCAGACAATGGGGTAAACTTGGTGGATGTCAACTAGGAGATGCCACATACCAAATATCGAAGCTCTACGCCTTCTAGTTTCAGAGGGAAAGATTTTCAAAGATTTCTTTTTTTCCCTTTTTGTTGCCATGGCAACCAGAGTTATCAGTGGAATTCAATTCTTTGAGCAATTTTGGTTGAGCTTCACCCAAGGAACATTCCTGCCAAGTTTCATCAAGATTGGTCCAGTGATTTAGGAGAAGAAGATGTTTAAAGAAATTGTTGACTGACGCTGGACATACATGTAGGACCATCACATTAGCTCACATTTAGCACTTCGTGCTAAGGTGAGCTAAAACCAGTGAAAAAAAAATGAAGAGCAATTTCTCGAGCCTGATTGTTTAGAAACAATCTTAGCAAATTTCAAAGAAATGTGACTGATAATGTGGCATTGTTCAGGAAACAATACCAAGTCATCTAAATAGCTGTTTTTCCTGAATAGTCTATTAGATTTTCTTCACTTTATAAAGAATTCAATCCCTTAATGAATCAAATAATCTTTGCAAAGAATTGGATCAATACTGTGGACTTCATTGCCTTAACAAGGAAATGGAAAATTTTTTACTCTGAATGGCTAATCATAATGTCAGATTTTTTTCAAAATGTTTTTCAAACTGTTTATGATACAAAGCAACTGTGCAAGTTTCATGGAAATGCAAATGCTGACTTCATCGCGTACATAAGAAATGGAAATTTTACCTTATAATGAATACTTTTGCCATACCGTTCGCTGAGTTTTCTTCAAATCAATAGGGCTGAAGCTATTGTTGAGATAAACAAATTGTGAAAGTTTCACAAAAGTCTTACTACAAATTCAGATGTTATCGTTTAAACAAGAAATGGCTACTTTCCCATATTGCTTGTTGGATATTTTTCAAAATCAATAGGGTTGAAGGTATTGAGAAGATAAAAAAAGGATAGACATTTAGTGCAAGTTTCATGAAAATCTGAACACAAATGAAGAATTTATTGCACAAACAAGAAATGGCAATTTTCAATTTTCCCCACACAGTTTGCTGGATTTTTTTCAATATCAATGGGGCTCAGGCTATGGTTGAGATAAACAAACCATGGCAACCAGAGATCTGGGTGGAGTTCAATCTCTTCAACAATTTTGGTAGAAATTTACCCAAAGAACATCCCTGCCAAGTTTCATTAAGATTGGCAGTTTAATAGAAGGAGATGATGTTTAAAGGAAATGTGGACAGATAGACCCCTGACAACAGCGACCTATCACAATACCTCACCTAAGCACCTTGTGCTCAGGTGAACTGAAAACTCAGTATAAAACAAAACAAGGCCAGCTTGGTTCAGTCTATATCAAATTCACAATAGACATCAAACGCTGGCCATGAATTTATTAAATTGTCATTAGTCAAGTTATTCTGTATTGGCTATCACCATAGGTCTCAGACCTTAACTCTGCCAATATGAAATTACTTGATTAATAACAGTATAATACATGATTCTGTGGTGCCAACTGAACCTGTTCATTTCATCTCTTCAATAACCAAAGGACTAATATCCACACATGTTTATAGAGTATACGGTTTTATTTCAATTTCAGGTACCATACCTTTTCCAAGGTTTTTCAGAAGATGAGAACTTTTCTCAGCTTCAAATGCTCTTCGCAGCTTTCTCTCTGTGCTAGGTTTTCTGATGTCTCTGCAACGAGCAATGGCCTTTATCAATATGTCACATCTTGATAGACGATGTTTCTCCTCTCCAATTTTTTCAACAGTCAGCTTATTGATAATTCCTGATTCATGAAGATAATCGGCAAGACCATCAGGATCCATCTCTTCCTTCAGCATTGAAAAATTCTCATGCAGGAAGTCAATAACCCTATCTGTGTTACTATTATCTGCTGAATCTTCTCTTGGCTGGGGGGAAAAAAAAGGTTAAGTACAGCTTTCCAAAGTATATATTTTTGGGCAGTAAAAGTGAAATTTCAAGAATGCAGTAATAGAGATGTTTACTGCAATTCCTATTGAATAGTGTTTTACGCCACTTTCAACATCATTCCAGTCATATCATGGCAACACCTATTATATCCATGTATTTCCTAGATTTCACCAGCTACAGGCCAAGGCTTTGAAGTGTCTTATTAACCCATTACCACACTCCCTACTTTTGACGCCCCTGAGAAAGAAGCCTTTAGAAAACATTGTGGGAAAAGGAGAAAATGCTGGTAACCAGCATTTTCTCCTTTTTCCACAATGTTTTCTACACTTCCCAAATCAAATTTCGAATCTTCAGTCACATTTATTTTGTCATCTGCAAATGCTTTCAATTTGGACCGGTCTAAAAATTTGTCGTTTGGTAATGAGTTAATGACATCCTTACAAATATAAAAATAAATGTGCTACATGTATTTTATCCTTACTATTTTCAACAGATAACAGAGGTATTATATAGTCCTCATTTTCTTGATCACAGGCTAAGTGAGACAACTTTTACTTTCCATCTCATTGGTAGTGACACTTATAATTTCCTAAACAGTTCTGGATGCTTATTCATTAGATCCAAAACCACAACACTGAAGCAAATCAAAAGGTGCACAACACACTAGGAGATGTATCATTCTTCTTCTAAACAAAGCAAATAAACAAAAGTGTATTCCATCTTGCATTTTTTAAACTCTTTCAAAAGCATGCAATCAAGCAATACTTTTTACACATATTTTCTACGTAAAATCACTTACCAGAGTTTATCTGATCTATGTGATTTTTTTCAGTTGAAGTTTTGAAGTGTATGGAAGTTTTGAAGTGTTGTTATAATTTGTTTAAGCATGCTTAAAATAAATTATGGGAGAATTCTTAAAAAAAAGATCTGTATTGTTATAAACGGAATAGAAAAATCAAAGGGAGTTTAAAAATCGCATATTCTCCTTGCCTACAAATCTCGTTCTTTCACAGACATATCTCATAATACTAGTCATCAAAACTTTACCTACATTTTGTGTCTTCTCTGTCATGTTAATAGTACCTTTAAATAAAATGTATAGTTTGAAAACAGATTCTTCAAGTGCAAAAAATTTACATTTCCGAGGACATTTCATAAGGTTGTCTGCATTACATAGAAAAAAATAATCTTGCTGTCATTTTGATCAGGCTTTGATGCTGTTGCAGCAGGACATTGCCCCAGTCCACACATGTGAGAGTGGCTGAGGCTGAAGGATGTGGGCTATTGCCCCATACTTCTTACTAACACTATCTTACACCATCTGACTGCTACATTTCCCCCAAACTGAAATTTCATCTACATGTTTTCCACTTTCAATGTGATAATGACTTCATTGATGCTGTTTCAGAGTCTCTTGCAGTAGAACAAGTAGATCTAACCTTCTTCCATGCAGGGATTGAAAAGCTTCTAAATCAATGAGGGAAGTGCATGAAAATTCATGTTGAAAGATAATGAATGATCAATGATCTCTTCTTGGCTTATTTCATGCAAGGCTAAGAACTTTTTGAAAAGCCCTCATACACAGTTACCTCTCTGTCCACATCTGTTCCTGTTTGTGCTCCAGTATCACAGCAATCAATTCCTGAAAAATTGACTTAACCATTACCACACAATCCCTACTTTGGACAATCCTGTGAAAGAAGCCTTTAGAAAACATTGTGGGAAAAGGAGAAAATGCTGTAACCAGCACTTTCTACTTTTCCCTCAATGTTTTCTGCCTTTCACAAATCAAATTTGAAATTTTCAGTCACTTTTGACATGATCTGCAATACTTTCAATTTGGACAAGCCTAAATTACTGTTGTTTGGTAACGAGTTAACCATAACTTTCAATATCATATTTGCAGCAGACCACTTTCAATATAAATCCTCTTAAAGTTTGGGCCATGAACATAAAACTTGCAAAATTTTTACACCATGGCATGGAATGAAATTGTTCTTGAAGAGACTTATAATTTGGTAAAAAAAAGTTTCTTAAAAAGTATCGGCTACACTATGAAAAAGCTTTCTGTAAAAGGTTATGGACAATCATAGGAAGACGTTTTATAGACAAATTGTAATATAGTGCCAAGCACTAAGATTAAAAACAATAGCACATCTTTTAGATCCGTTTTAAAAATAGAGAATGAGATGTATTTGGTTAGTTATATGATCGCTTTGTTCTAAGGTTTTTTTTTTCAAGATTGCTCTGTAGATGTAAAGAATGTTATGGGCATGCTGTGGTACAAGTGGTTGGCTTTTCTGCCAAGTTATATAGAACTTCATTTGTAATCTAAAAAGCAACAAGAGGGACACCAATACAACTCTCAAAGTTTTTTTTTTTTCGATCATATCTGACCTTAACTTCTGAAGTACTGATAAGATTGTTGTGTGCGACACATTGCTTAAATGAGATTGACAATTCAAGGAAGTTACATTAAAGTTCATTTACAATTGAAAAAGTTATAGGTCGGACACAAAAACTACCTCTCCAAAACACACCTTACTTTGCTGTGACCTTGATCTTTAACCTACAAACATGATTCTTTTTCATGACACAATTACTTGTTTGATGTGCAAAACTATTCTGTTATTAAGGTGACCTTGAGCTCTGACCAACTGACATAGTTCTCTTACAAGACACGTAGGGTTTATGTGGTCAGCATTTCTCCTAAGTAATACTGAAATTAATCTATAGTGAAAAGTTACAGGCTGGACAAATACTTGTCCTCCTAAAACACACGACCTTGCTGTGACCTTGACCTATAATCTATGGACATGGCTCTTGCATAAAATTTTAGAATTATAGAAATAAGGATATGAGAGAATTCAGTGATAGTCAATATTTTCTGTAATGTGGTCTAATCCAGCCTTTCTGAAGTATCAGTTTTTGGTGTTTATTAATATAAAGTTAGGTCAAAACAAACAATTACCATCAATATTGTATACTCACCAATGCCACTGCTTTCTCCAACTGAAGATGGAAGTCGACAGAATGGAGATTTTTCTGTACATGAATAGTATGCAGAATCAGGAGACTGTAAATCACAAAGTGACTTTGACACTGAAACTGAAGGTGGTGATTCCAGATCTGACTTGGCTGGAGTATTAACTTCTGATTTCAATGCTTCTGTCACATTTTTTTCAGGTGTATCAGTAGACACTGGCTGCCTGTCTTTTGCTGTAAGATATCAAGAGTTTTGTTTTTTTTATATTTTTTTCTCAAAATTATAAATTCAGAGCAAGAAGATATCACTTATTTCTTTTGATGAATATTTCAGAAAGGACTGACAGCCTGTCCTTATTTACAAGATCACATAGACAATATTCCCTAGAGTACCAATGACAAATGGAGTGCAACACGCGAAAAGGTGCATTCGGATATTTGCGTAAAGTGTCGTCCCGGATTAGCCTGCGCAGTCCGCGCAGGCTAATCCGAGACGGCACTTTACAACTACATTAGATTTTGTGCTACAGTAGACTTGCGTAAAACAGAAAATCACATAAAATCGGAAAGTGTCGTTTCGGATTAGCCTGTGCGGACTGCAGACGCTGATCCGAGACGACACTTTACGCAAATGTCCGAATGACCCTTTTCGCGTGTTGCACTCCAAGTAACAACTTTGTAACCATTGAATTCAAAAAATGGCAAAGAGTCCTGTTCTATAAATCTTCATAGACATAAAAAAAAATGTATTCTTTCATTCTCTTTGCCACAAACAGAAGGTGCAATCAAAACTGCAATCTGTCTTCCTAAAAATAATTCAAATTGCAAAGTTGTTCGGTTAGAACTTTTACAGAAAAATAACCCACAAGCCTTAAACTTGCTCTTGCCTTTTTCAACACAATCTGAAACAAGAGGGCCAAAATGGCCCTGGATCGCTCACCTGAATATTTGAGTAGACCAAAACTTTTTCTTCACTAACTTCAATAACAAGAAGGCTAAGGTGGCCCTGGATTGCTCATCCGAATTTTTGAAAGGACCATACCTATTTTTTTTTTTTTTTTAGGTCTTGGAAATTTGGAAACAAAATAATTATTTTGCCATGCAATTTTGAAAAAGGTCACCAGTCCTGTAAAAGTCATTTCAAAATCTGTAACTACCCCTATAACCATCGCCACAGCAATGATTTTGGTGAATCAGAATTCTGCAAATAAATTTTTGGACAGATCACCCAATGACAATTTCTTGAAGAAGAGCACATGCTCGCTAGTGACTAAAAACTTAGGTTGAACAAAAGCACCAAATGCAGGAGGCAACAATTGGCTGTTGTTTTTCAACTAGTTAAAATTTCCCGAACAGTTTTTGAAAAGGGTCACCCTAGGAGCATTTCTGTGAAATTATTTTAAAATCTGACCAGCCATTCCAGAGATGAAGAATTAAAAAATTCCTCTTCATGTCCCTGTAGTGCAAATATTTCTTGAAAGATCACAATTTTGTGAACAATTTTTGAAAAGTCACCCACGGAACATAGCTGTGAAATTATTTCAAAATCTGGTTTCAGAGATGAAGAATTGTTAAGAATGTCTTCATGTTCATATCGTGTAAGTAGCCCCCTCCACATCCCCCCCCCCCACATACACACACATATACACCATCAATTATATAAGAATATTTTTTATATCTCCTATTTATCAATCATGGTTTTCAATTAAATGTTATATGGTCAGATTTTGAAATGATTACCCATAAATATTCCCAGTGTGACCCTTTTCAAAAATTGTTTGTGAAATTTTGGTAAGTCAAAATACATGGCCATGGTGGGGAGAGTGGGGGTGGAAACCTTTGCATTTGTGTGTTGTCAACAATTCTTTTAACATCTACTCCTCCTAAACCACTAGGCCAATTCGGACCAAAAATTCTCTAGAAATCTTAATGAGTTTCACGAGTATCAGACTGAAAATGAGGCCTCCAAAGCAAACACAAGGTAAAGGTTGATGATGGATGACCCACAATGAATGACAGACTATTTCTAATGGACACTGGACACACGACAATCACAAAAGCACACCTTGAGCATTTCATGCTTAGGTAAAATATATAAAGGGCATAATACAAAGATTATTTCTGTGAAAATATTTCAAATTCCAACAAGTGGTTTCAGAGAAGAAGAATTTTTAAGAATTTCTTCATGTCCGAATAGTGCAAATAGCCCCCAACTATCACAGCCATGTTTCTTGACAGATCAGAATTTTGCAAACATTTTTCAAAAGGGGCACCCAAGGCACATTTCTGTGTTTTCATTATTAAACAAGAGGACCATGATGGTCCTATATTGCTCACCTGTGTACCAAGCTGTAAAATCAAACTTGTGACCCCTGGGCAGGGCAAGTTTTGACCCTAGGGGCATCCTAAGAAAAAACTTGGTAGAGTTCTACTAGGAGATGCTACATACCAAATATCAAAACTCTGCACCACCTAGTTTCAGAGAAGAAGAATTTTAAAGTTTTCTTTCTTTGTTCCTATGATTCAAACTTGTGACCCCCAGGATGGGATCAGTTATGACCCCAGGGACATCATATGAACAATCTTGGCAGACGTCCACTAGGAGATGCTACATACCAAATATCAAAGCTCTGCGCCTTCTAGTTTCAGAAAAGAAGAATTTTAAAGTTTTCCTTCCTATCATACACATTTGTGACCCCCGGAGTGGGGCCAGTTTTGACCCCAGGGACATCATATGAACAATCTTGGTAGACGTCCACTGGGAGATGCTACATACCAAATATCTAAGCTGTATGCCTTCTAGTTTCAGAGAAGAAGAATTTTGAAGTTTTCCTCCTTTGTTCATATGTTTCAAACTTGTGACCCCCGGGGTGGGGCCAGTTTTGACCCCAGGGGCATCATATATACAATCTTGGTAGAGGTCCACTAGGAGATGCTTCATACAAATATCGAAGCTCTGCGCCTTCTGGTTTCAGAGAAGATTTTTAAAGTTTTCCTTCTTTGTTCCTAAGTTTTAAACTTGTGACCCGCAGGGTGGAGCCAGTTTTGACCCCAGAGGCATCATATGAACAATATGGTCCTCTCAAAAATTCAGGTGAGCAAACCAGGGCCATCTTGGCCCTCTTGTTTAATATTTGATGCGAAATCTAAAAATAGCTTAAGAGGCTACATAACCTTTTAAGAGAATACCATCAAAAAGTTTTTTTTTGTATAATAAAATTACAAAAAAAAAATTGATGGTGTTCCCTTAACCTATTTACTCATTACCAAATGACAATATTATAGACTTGTCAAATTGAAAGCATTTGCAAATGACAAAATAAAAGTGACTGAAAATTTGAAATTTGTTTTGTGAAAAGTAGAAAACATTGTGGGAAAAGAAAATGTTGGTTACGTGCATTTTCTGCTTTTCCCACAATGCTTTCTATAGGCTTCTTTCTAAGGGGTGTCAACAGTAGGGATTGTGTGTTAATAGGTTAAGGGAACACCATCAAATATTTTTTATTATTCTTAATTATTGATGATTTGTATTGTATTTTCTTAGAAATTTCAGTAATACATATATATCTTAATTTGGCGAGATGTGAAAAATCTAAATACCCACCTTTAATAGAACTACAGTATAAGCATTTATGAAGTAGTATACCTGTTCCTTGTAAATCTATATACCCACCTTTAATAGATACATAAGCATTTATTAAGTAGTATACCTGTTCCTTGTCAGATTATGACTTCTTACAGAAAGAGACTTTCTGAGAAGTAGGGTTTAAAGTCTATGGGGAGAAAATAAATTTTATTTACTGAAAAAAAAATCATTGTAGCAGAGCAAAACTTTTTCTTCGTCCATCTTGGCCTTGTAACAGCCATTTGCTCCCTATAACGACTTATTGTTTTAGTGATCATAATTTCCTCACTGGGTCTTTAGTCAGTACTTTCAGTGCTTCTAAATGGCTGGTATTAACCCTTTGGCAGTTAGTCCAACTCGATGGCCTTTTGCGTACAGTGTAGATCAAGAGCAGACTGCACGGAAACTGCAGTCTGCTCTTGAGTCTACAGTGTCTGATAAACGATAGTTTTGCCCCCAGAATACCTTTGTATTTGAAACATTTTTTATTTTTTAATACTATTGACTTGAAAGTTGTATTTTCACCTCTTAATAGAATAACGGTATAATTGAGTTGCACTAAACTTGGTTTCTTTATCAAGCTAACAACACAACAAAAATGTGTTTTCAACACATGAAAAATGTAGTCTTGTCCAAATTCAAGGCATTTGAAGACAACTATTAAATCAGCCTCAAATGCTAAAATTTCTTTTTGACAGGAAAAAAAGAAATCATTGTGGTGAAAGGAGAAAATTCTGGCTACTAGCAATTTCTCTTTTTCAACAATGTTTTCAGAAGGTCTTCAAAGTGTTGTCATTTTGTGATAAAGAGTTAATTCTTTACAAAATAGTTCCATTTTTCAATGACTCTTTGATAAAAGACTTAGAAACATCCCTACAATATCTATCGTTTCTCTTTCTGATATGAATTCCATCAGATGTACATGTACCATGTTTGTCATTTGAAAATGCTCAGTTTTGTCCAGGCCAAATTTTTGTTGTTTGGTAAAGATTTTAGAAGATCAAAACAGAGAAGAATTTTTTCCAAGATTCAATGAGGTCTGCTGTGCCTAATATTCTGCAGCATGACAATAAACCCAGACAAATGTCCCTCAAAACCTTTTCATAAATTTTAGATACAAGAATAATAATACCTCGTTCAATTTTCAACTTCTTTGTAGGAGGTTCCTCATCAGAAGAATCTTCAAGGAAAAACCTGCAAGAATCACAATAACACTCATTTGGTTTTCGAAAAAAAAAAACTTAATGATGAAGGCTACATGAGTAAGGTATGGTATGATAGTGTTTAAGCTTTTACCACAAAATCCTTAAGTCTTAACTCATTACCAAACAACAATATTTTAGGCTTGGCCAAATTGAAAGCATTTGCAGACAACAAAAAAATAGTGACTGAAAATTTTGAATTGTTCTGTGAAGGGTAGAAAACATTGTGGGAAAAGGAGAAAATGCTGGTTACCAGCATTTTCTCCTTTTCTCACGATGTTTTCAAAAGGCTTCTCTCTCAGGGTCGTCAAAAGTAGGGATTATGTGGTAATGGGTTAATGACCCTAAGTAAGAAGCCTTTTTGAAAACATCATGGGGAAAAGGAGAAAAACTGCTACACAGCATTTTCTCTTTTTTCCACAATGTTTTCTAACCTTTCAAAGAAAGATCTTGAATTATGGCGACACTGAATATATTGGCAGCAGATGCTTTCAATTTGGTCCAGTTAAAGGTTTTTTCGTTTTGTAAAGAGTTAAAGGCAACAACTTCATATTTCCTCATTATGAATTTATTTTCATTATAATTAAGTGTTCCACATTGGTATATTATCACCGTACAATAAAAACACATCACAGACTATCCAGACTTGTCTATAGACACTTACTACCTATATCAATACCAAATGCTTACAAAATTTGGGAAACTTCAAATTACAGGAAAAAATAATGTACACTGTAGAAAAAAAAAATTGGAATGAAAAGTGGAACTGAGGATTAGTAACAGTTAGTGGTGTGCCTATGATTGACTATAGTCAAAAGTCAGTTGATTTTGGGTTCCGATTCCGATAGAGAAATCCTGGAATCGATTGTAGTTGGTTCCTGAACTTGCTTAGTGCCTAAACTTGAATTTTGATTTTTAGTGCTTGGGTTTGTGATTATCAATATCATGATCTTGGATTAAACATAGTGGATAACAATCAGGAAAATTGGCCATAAAAATGAGAAAGTAATCTTTGTCCATGGATGTCCTGACAAAACCTGACAACTCCGCAAGCTGCTCATTTAATCCCTGAGCCAGGTTTCTAAAACTTGTAAATTTGAAATGACCTGTCTTTGACAATGAAAAATATCTGCCTAAATGTCAATTTGACATATGAAATTATCTTGTGGCGCTTCATTTAACCTAGCTTGCACGCATCAAGCAGAAATATGAATCAGTATAAAACAGTCCTACTAAAATACACATTGTCAGCAAATGCTTTTACACTGGAAAAGTCAGAAATTTAATCATCTGAAAAAGGATTCACCATATACTACACATTTGGCCCCTTTCCCTTCCATCCAACTTTCAATGATCCAGAGGAGGAAGCCTTTTCAAAATATTGTGGTAGTAGAAGAATTTTCCCCTTTTTCAGTAGTGTTTTCTAACTGTTTAAATCTAAATGTAAATTACCAGTCTATTCTGTTGTGTGTTAACCCTTTATTCCATAGATACTCATTTTGACATATTAACAACAGATAGGTTTTGTAAACATTTTCTCCTTTTTCCACGATGTTTCCCACTCAATCAGATATTTGTATCGTCATTTGTCCATAATTTTGACATCATACCTTTATTTGGTGCTGAAGTGGAAAAGCCTCAAACTGGCATATTAGGTAAAGGGTTAATTATCAGTCACTTCTATTTTGTTGCCTGCAAAAGCTTTCAATCTTGACATTTCTGAAATTTTGTTTTCTACTAAAGGATTAACCTTTTACCAAACAATCCTGGCTTTTGACAACTCTGAAGATGTCAAAAAAGGTGAAAATCTTGGTAACCAGCATTTCCTCCTTGAAACACAGTTTTCTGCTATATGAAAGGCAGAAGTCATCTCTTGAGCTACTTGTTATTGATGTTGTCTTCTGCAAATGCTTTCAAATTCATTGAGTCCATTTTTTTTTTTTTTGGATAAAGTCATGATTTCCAATCCTTACTACTAGTCCCTTCCACTATTTTAACACCATCTGAGTCTTTTTTAAAAAGATTACTTTTCTACTTTATCAAAACTGAAAACCTAACATGGATACATACTCTTCTTTTGAGGATTTTTTCTTTCTTTTCCACCTTCCACAGTATGACTTGGTCGAAGTCTCATGAAAAATGAAAACAAAATACACCTGTTATTTCAAATATACTGGAAACCCAAACAGTCAAGTAATTTTAGAAATGAGTCAGTTGTACTTAGTCCTAGGCTACTGTCAAAGTGCTTGGCACTATTTTAGATTCTTTTGCAGACAGTCTTTATCAAGATCAGACTGATTCAAAATGCATTCTGATCTTGTGTGCTTACTGTCTTATATTTCTTTATCTTTATCAATAAGCAATGTTATTTTGTAACCCCCTTTAGAGGCTGGGCAAAATAGCCGACCACCTATGCACGTCGATGGAAAACAGAGGGTAACATTAAACTAACAGTACTGTACTGCCTATTTTTAAACATTATTATTTTCCATATATAGACTATCAGTTATGGAAAACCGCTATAGTACCTTCTTAGAAAAGCAGATAATCTACAATGTCACAGAAGTTGAAAGAAAACCTGCCAGACAGAAAGAAAACTACCAAATCAACAAAGCCTCAGCAGATCATCGCTGAGCCTGATGCACTTCTAAATCATAGGTAAATGCATGTACAGAAGTAAATTTATGTTTGTTGAATATTCAACGGAAACTTTTATCCTTGCACCGCGATGTTATCACTAAAATGACAATCACCGTCATAGAGAATACAATGATGGAGAATAAACTTAAAAATTAGATGAATAATCAGGTAAAATATATATTCATATGAAAGCGTTTTTCTTTCATTGCTTACCGCCATGTTTATATTTTTTGATGTATTACGTCACTGTCGGGATATTTTTTTTTTAACAAAAATAAGTGTCACATAAATGGTACGGAAGCGGACACCGGGCTAAGTCTAATTATTTTTTTAGATGAAAAAAGTAAGAGCCATGGATTTTTTTTCGTTTCTTCGATTATTTCGAACAAGGAGAAATACTAACGTCATGTCTATTTTTAGAATTGTGGGTTTTTCCAACTTTCGATAAGAATCGTTTGGCATGTGTTTACTTGTAGGTCTACATCTAGGAAGATATACATGTACACACAGAGGCTGCAGTACCTTCAGTCTGAATGTGTCTGCTCCGGTGCTATTTTTGTTACTGGTCTTCGCATACAATGCGAAGATCATTAAAAAAAAACCTATCGGAACAGACACATTCAGACTGAAGGTAAGGTTGCGGCTGACTACAATTTTAAATCAAAGGACTGATAGTCCTGAGAGTCGCCTGGAGGGAAATGGGTTAGAAGTTTTCACTCATTTTGTTCAAATCTATTAAAAGCATTCAAGATACAAAATAACTTAACCATAAGACAGTTTTGTATGCAAGCATATTTCTGAGTTGTCATCCTGAAATTCAAAATATCCGTATTAAAATTTATATTTTAAAAAAATGTGTTGGAAATTAAAATTTAGGCACCAGGACCAGCTTTAAAAAGTTCAGTTTTTTACTCGTGCAGACAACAACCCTTTACAAATAAAGACCAGATTATCTTCTGGTATAGGATGATCTAGTGACATATTTTTAGACCAAAAATACCCTTTTGCAACTCGCCCATATCTAATCTTACCAGTCTGACAAAGTTTCATGCCGTGTTAGACTTAACATAAATTTATGGATTCTAAAGTTATATTACGGTTTCGTCTGATTTGACTTAGTGACAACCTTTAGGCTTTTTCTTTTAACTCCAGGTGAACTATATTCAGTTTTGTCACAAATATTATTGAGACAAACAGCCCGGCAGTTTCATGATAATTGGACTGAAGTGTAGCCTTTGGAGCACAAACAAATATTTGACTCAGTAATCTACCTGTCCTTTGGAAATAATTTGTTTTTGTTATTATCCAGGTTGAGGATTTTACCAGCAATGGACTCTAAGAATGTGGCTGCTACAACTCAAGAAAATCTATAACCCAAAAGCATGATCATCAGCCTTTAATTTTTGTCTACGTTTTATAACATCCCAGTGATTAATAGTGCTTCCACACCAATCGAAAATTGTCTACATATAATTATATTGCTTTGGTGTAAATTAAATTTCTACCATTTGCTTTATTACCCTTTACAAAAAACCCAGTCAGCAAAATTTATGGGACCGATATGGGCCCCATGTGGGATTTTATATGGGTCCTAAATGGGCAGCCTAAACTGAGCTGGTTTTTTGCAACAGGAATCCATGTGGGACCCACATGGGCAAACATATATGGGTCATACATGGGAACTGAACTATAAGGGTCCAATATGGGTAATTTGTAGATACCCATACTGGACCCATATGGTTCCCAGATCTCTGTTATAAGGGCACTATATAGGAATCCTGTAGGTCCAATGTTACTACTTGGTCCCATTTTAGTCCTGCTTTGCATAAAATTGGCTGGATACGGGAATCAAGTTGGTCCAGTTTTGGTGTACTGTGTGTACTGGTTATCCATATGGTTTGGCAGAAACATCCTTGAACTTCACAGATAGAAAGTACACATAGCCAAGCACTCAAAGGTGCTTGCCTTTAGCAATTCATACATGAGTGAGGTAATATTCTGAAGTCCTTTGTCCACGAAGTAAGTTGGTTGACTTATATTAGCAGTGAAGACTAGAATGCATATCAACTTGCAGTAAAATCATCTAATATTTAGGTCAAACTAACCATAAACAACAGTAAAATAAGAAATAAATGTATTTTCAAGCCATCTCTTTATTTTGTTTCAGTATATTGCTTTCATTCAAAATGAAAATTGCAAAAGTGTAGAAAAAATATTGTAGTTAACATTCACAGATATATAAAACAAAACAATTGTGTTACTGCTTTGAAATAACATAATTATAGTATGATGTATCTTTAACCAGCAAGGAGTCTTATCTAATAAATGCAAAAAAAAAAGAAAAATACAAAATGTTGTCAAAAGTCAAAGCATCCGCAGGTAATAACAATTTAGTTTAACTCAAAAGGTGTGATTTTCTTTCAGAGAAAATTTTGGTTATCAGCACTGTATTTGTTTCCCAAGTGTATTCAGAAGCCAACTTCCTATGGGTCATTAATCCTTAGACTGCTAAGCTCATCTCAAGTACCTTTTGCAGACAGGGTAGATCAAGATCAGACTGCAGAAAATGTGCACTCTGATCTTGGATGCACACTGTCCATAAAACGATATTTCCCCTAAAAGATCACTGAAATTAACAAACAAAATTTGGAACTTACTGTTGGCTTGAAAGTTTCATTTCAGTTATTAGCATGTTAAGGGTTAAAACATGTGACTTTACAATGTAAGGGTAAATGTTTATATTCACTGTCGTTTACACAGATCAGGAATTATCATTAATCAATCAAGGTCCTCATTTGCAGGATTTTTAGGCAACACTGTCCTAAAGATCTCTCTTTTCTGCCAACGATCTCTGTGTTGAGCACAGTGAGTACTCCACTTTCTACTGTAAGTCATAGCTTGCAGAGTGTCGTGTTTAAGGCTTCTTACAAAGTCATCCTGTAAATTAACAAAATGCAGTTTTAATGATCCATTAGCTGTTTTCAGCAATATTGCAGTAATATCCCAACAAAACTTTGGACTTAGCCATACTGAAAGCATTTCTAGACGACAAAATAAGCAGGAATTAAAAATTGGAATTTGTTTTCGGAAGGGTTGAACACATTGTGCAAAAGAAGAAAATACTGGTTACCAGTGTTTTCTTCTTTTCCAACAATTTTTTCAAAAGCTTTCTTTGTTGCGGTTGTAAACTCTTTACCAAACAACAAAATTTAAGAATGGTCCAAATTCAAAGCACTTGCAGATGACAAAATAAACCTTAGCTCGAATTTTGAAATTTGTTTCCAGCAGGGAAGAAACATTTGTGGAAAAAGGAGAAAATGCTGGTAACCAGCGTTTTATCCTTTTCCCACAATGTTTTCAAAAGGCTTCTATCTCAGGATCATAAAAACCAGGGATTGTTTGGTAAAGGGTTAAAACTTGGTAATGTGTGGTAAAGGGTTAAACTACAATTCAGTTGAAATCATCATGAACATAGGCCTGCATAAGAAATAATCATTTCCTGTAAAACTGCTGTGAAAAATGAAATGGTCTTAAGGACAATTCTACAGATACATAATGCATGTACACATGATACACATACTGTTGAATTGGGCTCAAAAAAAGAAAAACAGTTAAACTCACCAAATATCATAACTGCAAATCCAATGTTTTCGAATTACAGCTTTCCTGTAGTTCCTATGAGTTTGTATTTTCTTGCATGTTCAGTTACAAGAACAAATTGTCCTTCCTCCATGTTCAGCCAAGTATTGCATCTCACCTATGAGTAAGTAATACAATGTAATTAAAAATCACTTCATACCCTGAACTGATAAAAACTTTAACTATTGAAAGTCGAAATATACCTCCAGCCACTTTAAGCTCTGATACTGCGCCTAAAAATATCCAATAGTTCTTAATTTTCTGAACAACATAAAGAGTTTTCATTCTCCAGATTGTAAGTATAATTAGATGTGTTGGTATTCTATTTATAACAGAAGTATACACAAAGGGGCTTGAACACCAGCAGAAATTCTAAGGTAAGAATTCTAGTTGTAGGTATCTGTACGATCTGCCATCCAAAACAAGAAATATCTTCAAAAAAAAAAAAGATAGAAGGCGTGAATTCGCCAACAAATATCCTGGGCCCCTTAAAATAAAAATGTCTACATTTTTTATCAGTCATAAATTTCCATTTATTCAATTTAATTATCAGTAGACCTAGCAAATATAGGTCAAAAGCCAGCACTTTCAGTAACTGCTTTGCTGCAAAAAAATTGACTAGTATGCGTAAGCGTTTCTTTCTTTTGAATAGAAGCTCATCAAAATCCAAAACCTTGATTTAATATAGGCAGACGGATAATGCCATACATACAGATAAAACTCGGTCTCCCTAAAAAGCGTCTACAAGTGTCTACAAGTGTCTAGAAGTGTCTACAAGCCTCTAAAATGTTTTTTTAAACCAAATATTCATTAAATATATAAAAATACATGACTTTAATCAGTTTCTGTCCACTTCCAAATTATAATTTTACATTTAAATGGGCATTGTTCGTAAGATTATTGGCCGCTGTGCGTACGTTTTACTATGAAGCAAAAACTACGAGCGTCTACAAGTGTCTATAACTGTCCACAAGCTTCCACAAGCATCTAGTAGATTTTTAAACCAAATGCTCATAAAAAGTATAAAAATAAAAATAAAAAAATTATTAAATTCTGTCCACTTCCACTGTATATATTTTGACACTTAAATAGTAATAATTCATAACGATATTGACCAGTGTGCGTACGTTTTACTATGAAGCAAAAGCTACAAGCGTCTACCAACGTGCACAACGTCTACAAAGCCTATAGTTTTCTAAGCCAAATGTACATAAAAATACAAAAGTGCATGACCGAAATCAAATTTTGCCCTCCTTCTCCGTATATTTCGACACTTAAATGAGCATTTATAGTCGCAATATTGGCCGGTGTGCGTACGTTTGTCAATGAAGCAAAAATACCAATGTCTTCCAGCGTCTACAAATACCTGCAAGCGTCTACAGGTGTACAAATTTCTTGAAGTAGGCCTATATGTACTTCGGAAGACTTTGGCTTAGAAAACCATAGGCTTTGTAGACGTTGTGCACGTTGGTAGACGCTCGTAGTTTTTGCTTCATAGTACGCACACCGGCCAATATCGTTACGAATTATTACTATTTAAGTGTCAAAATATACAGTGGAAGTGGACAGAATTTAATAAAAGCTTTTTTTTTTATTTTTATACTTTTTATGAGAATTTGGTTTAAAAACCTACTAGATGCTTGTGGAAGCTTGTAGACAGTTATAGACACTTGTAGACGCTCGTAGTTTTTGCTTCATAGTAAAACGTACGCACAGGCCAATAATCTTACGAACAATGGCCATTTAAATGTAGGCAGTGGCTAGAGATACGGTACCGTACCTCTAGCCTATATCAAAGAAATGGCTGGAGATACGGTACCGTACCTCTAGCCCCGGAGTCTAAAGATACGGTACCGTATCTCTAGTCATTCTTATGATATAGGCTAGAGGTACGGTATTTTGTAGATACATGTGAGAAATTATAAATCTACTTCAGTTTTGATTATTATCGTTATTAGTATGTATTAGTATCAATCTCGACATCAAAGGGCAGAAACTCGTTGCTGTGTGCGAGTTTGCATCGATCCGCGAAAATAATAATTGCGTTGATTAGTTAGGTGAATTTAATTGCTTAAGATGTATGCGGATCTTACATTATTTTAACTTTTGTTGTTCTTTAATTGATTATGGTAAACGACATAATCAATTACTCAATCACGGAAATTGATAATTAATCTATTACTCAATCACGGAAAATTTTCTGAAAGCACTTTCAAGCCAATTTTGTATCATACGGTCAAAATGGCTCATAGTATTCACGTCGGGAAGAAATTTGCAGATTTTCAAACATTTAAAAGCGCAATAGAGTGCTATCAAAGTGCAGAAAGTGTGCAGTTTTACTAGAGGGATTCTATGACAATACAAAAAGCCCAGCCGCGCGTACAAACAAAAATAAAAGAAAGGATATATAAAGTATTACGGGATATCGCTTTAAATACTGTATTCATGGTGGCAAGAATTTCAAAGCCAGAGGGACAGGAGTGAGAGAACAAAGGATATCTGTCTGTCTGTCTGTCTGTCTACCATCCATCTATTTATACTTATTAAGTTATTTTATCTGTCCATTTATTTATCTACTCTTGGATTGGGAGCGGTGGATAGAGTTGCGTGTTTAGGTTTGGGTCTGGTAACCACGATTCGAACTGAAATTTGGTGTGGATTATTGCTTATGTATGGTAGAAGCAGAATTTTACGGCATGAATTATATATAAATGTTTATTGCAAACATTAAGGCCAAAAAATAATGTGAACAATAAATTCTTTTAACCAGTTCTCCGCACAATATTCTTTCCAAGCCACTGGCTGCTTTCCCACATAACTATCGTCGAAACATTGGACAGCAGTGAGAGAGAAATGAATCCTGTCGCAATGACTGTCATCAATCCATGGAAAGTTTATTGGCCTAGCCATGGATCGAACGGCGATCTCCTGTTCTCAGTTCCGGTACGCTATACCGACTGAGCTATGGGGCTAGGCCTGCACATGGTTGTAAATAACTTTAGGAATGTGATTGAATGAATGGTGTTTAACGCCATTTTTAACAGTATTTCAGTACTTTTGCATCGGCCAGTGCACCTATTCATGCTTTCCTCGAGTTTTTTATAACCAGTAGTCGGCACAATATTCTTTCTAAGCCACTTATTGCTTTCCTACATGCAGTACAAGCCCTTTGAAAACACTGTAGGAAAAAGAGAAAATGCTAATTTCTCATTTTCCAACAGTGTTTTCTACCCTTTTGGATGACCATTTTCCACCATTTTTCATCAAAATTTAAATTGTTTACAAATTCTTCGAGTGTAAAATTTGTCTTTTGAGAAAGAGTTAAGCAGGGATAATACATATGTTATATAGAATCCCTGGGTTAAGTAATCAAGTTCACCTAATAATTAACGCAATTATTATTTTCGCTCATCAGTGCACATTCACACACTGCAACTTAATGCGTTTCTGTCCTTTGATGCCAATCAATTACTACAAATACGTATACTAATAACGATAATTATCAAAACTGAAGTAGATTTATAATTTCTTACATGTATCTACAAAATACCGTACCTCTAGCCTATATCATAAGAATGACTAGAGATACGGTACCGTATCTTTAGACTCCGGGGCTAGAGGTACGGTACCGTATCTCTAGCCATTTCTTTAATATAGGCTAGAGGTACGGTACCGTATCTCTAGCCACTGCCTTAAATGTAAAATTATAATTTGGAAGTGGACAGAAACTGATTAAAGTCATGTATTTTTATACTTTTAATGAAAATTTGGTTTAAAAAAACATTTTAGAGGCTTGTAGACGCCTGTAGACACTTGTAGACGCTTCTAGACTCTTGTAGACGCTTTTTAGGGTGACCCGATAAAACTTTAACAAAACAGGCGCGACGCGAATTCATGTGACAATACGAAATTTTTCTGCAATTTTACGACAACCAGCTGACAAATTTACCAAAAAAGTTTAGTGAGTAAAGATTGAAATACATACCATATATATGCCAGTGCAACGAGGAATAGATTTCATATGTAGAGCTTAACCATTTTGAATATGATTCAAACCGCTAACACTCAACGGATATTTCTGTTTACATCACGTGATCGCGCGCAATTTGTTTTTGATTATCAGTTCAATCCGTAAATGTGTTTTGTTCATATTTTTTATCAGATAATATATGTTTGAAGGTGAAAAATGTAAAATGGCACAATTAATCAGTAGAGAAATAGAATTAATGATAATTGTTGAAAAAAAAACCTCTCATACCGAAGTTTATCGGTAATTTCCGTCTCCACCCGTCCTTGCTGATCGATAAATGGGACCCAAATGGGACTCGTGTAAATACCTTGTCACAGGTTTTGGAGTTGAAATCATCGCTAAACTTCTACTATAACAGACAAAAATAGTGTACGATGAGAGAGTGAACTTGTCTGGATTTACTTTATGTTACATCGTAAAGGGTTATGATGTAAAAATAACATGGGCTCTATGTGGGTACCAGAAGGGCTGAAATTCCCACAAAGGACCCACATGGGTCCCTGATAGATATTTAGCCCAGGATTTGCCCATATGGGACCCAGTTTATCATGTTTGCTGGGACCCTTCACAAGATTACAAACATTCCAATAAAGAACTTGTTGTTCGAGTGGTTTAACACTGATCTGTTCTATCATGTTTGAATTATAGCGGAGTAAAAAGTCAATTTCTCAGACTGCTGGTTGTTGGAACTGCGTCGTGTAAATTCAGATTTTGGCAGTTACGAAAGCACCTTGCGTTCTAACACCCGCACTAATAAATTGTTGTTTAACAAATCTAGGTTAATCACTCATTGAAAAAAAAAAAAAATAAATAACAGCAGACTTAAACAAATTTGCCCGTCTTTATCAACGAAAAACAATTAAACATAGTAAACCTCAAAGCATTCTCTCTGCATAGGTAAAGTAAACAGTAAAGTAAAAGCAACTCATTCATAAATATGTACCTTTATAAAGATTTCCGTGGTGCAAATGATGTTTCTGCGTCACGTGATTACAAGATCTATATTTGTCGCAAAGCTACATTCCGGAAAGCACCTGCAAAGCGATGACTTGGTACAGCCTAGAACCGTGCACATCGCATACGCTATGTACGATCTCTGGTGCACCTAGAATATGGGTGTGCAAAGTAACTAAAGTCTAGATTAAAAAGCTGGAAAGAAGCAACGTGTAAGAATGTCTAAGGAGGCAATGCAACCGTTCCAAGTCGTTCTAAATTTGTTTTAAAAAAACAGCCTACTATTGAGAAAAAAAGCAACTGAAAGCTTCCATGTTAACTCGGCATCGCCTTTCTCTGTCCTATCATAGGTTGGGCGTTGAATTGAAATTCAATGCAGTTAGGGACAGATTGTAAGAGTTAGCGTGTACGGTACTTCTAATGGGTAATTATTAAACAATTTTTACTGAGAATCGTCCACAAATAGAGGCGTGCAGCTATTTTTACATATATACGTAATGCTCTATTTTTAGAAATGATGTCTGCGTGAGCAACAGCCTAATGTGTACCCTGATGGACGAAATGATTGTTTCAAAGGTTTGAACCGTTAAACAGCTCAGTCTTTCTAGACATATTCACTATCACAAAGGCACAATGGTAAATTATTTACAACAGGAAAAAACTGGGTTGTTCACCGAATAATTAGAAAACTATGTTTTATCTCGTAAACCGGAACTTGGGACAGGAAGCAGTACAAGGCCGGAGGTATGCTTACGTCACCCCACAGATCAGGATGATAACAATGAGAGCCTGGTTGCTCAAAAATATCTTGCGTCCGGACCAAACTCAGGGGACTAGGACTGCGTGCGACAGTGCTTTCAGATATAGATCAAGCTAAATGTATCATCTGTTGATATCCGCCTGAATTTTATGGCTTCAATGATAAATATTTACAATCTTCATTTCTTACTGGAAACCTTACACTGTGGCAAATAAAAAGCTAGCTAGGTTCACGAATCTTTCAATCCTTTACCTGGGCTTGTAGGAGTATGGAGAGAGAGAGAGAGAGAGAGAGAGAGGGTCTGCCCATCCTCTAGCTGTTCTTTTTTTTCACAATTAGAGTGGTCGGGTGATTAGTACATTAACTTTTATAACCAATGAGTGCAGTTTAGCATTGGTCCGAATGGTAGTCTAAAAGGATGAAATGAACGGACTGGACCCCGAGTAAAGTGCAGACGACAAACGCTCGTAGAAATTGCAATTAAAGGTATACTGTCCACTCCATTTCTGAATTTGACCATGTGAAGTGATTTCAAAAATACATATTAACCTGGTTGATTATGTGTTACGTACACGTTATTTGGTATTATTTGATCAAACTTTTACTTCACATTTTCACGTCTAAAATGAGGACATCGTAAATTACCACGTCTAGTATGGGTGAAGGGGAAGTTATTTATTTCGATTCTAATAGGCTTAAATGTAAAACTTGCTCGTCACAACTCGATCAGCTTCGTACCAGCATCTGGAATCTCCATCAACGGAGCAACTGAGGTGTGCAAATAAGTGGCGATCGAGACACGTGAGGGTGTTGGTTCGAGCCAAACGACCGGCCAACTAAAGAATTCTTAGTTGTCTCTGGGATTGAGGTCCCATGTGCCGGAGCTACATGTAAGCCTACTTTATTATAGCAAACGTTAACAGACCCAAGGGGTAACAATAACCGAGGGGGGTGGGGGTGTCATCAAGATGCTAACATGTGACAACGATAGATAAACGGCAGATCAATTAATTGATGAGATTGCTGTGACAAAATCGAACCAGACTGAAGTGAAAGAGGAAAAAGGAGGAGAGCAGTGGTGTGTGTGTGTGTGTGTGTTTGGGGGGGGGGGGAATGAAAATTGAAAAAATAAAGCACAAGAAGTAGATCGATTGATTGATTGTATGGTATCTTACGCCGTTTGCAACATTATTCAAGTTATATTGCGGCGTCCGGTGCACCTATGTATGCTTTCCTGGAGTTTCCTGTTATTAGTACTTCGCACAATCTTCTTGCAAACTTCTGACCTACTTTTCCAACTGTCGAAGCAATGGTTAGCGGTGAGACAAGAAGGATATAGTTCCGTCCGTCTGCCCTTCCGTCCGTCCGTGTGTCCGTCCCGGTGAATATCTCCCATACCATTTGACGAAATTTCGTGAAACTTTATACATGTGTACAATAATCCATTCTGAAGACTCGTTTTTTTGAGTCGCCTGTTTGCGTAGCAAACAGGCTCTCATTGTTATCGTGCTGATCTATGGGGTGACGTAAGCATACTTCCGGCCTTGTACTGCTTCCTGTCCCAAGTTCCGGTTTATGAGATCAATCATATTATAGTTTTCTTATTATTCAGTGAAAAACCCGGTTTTTATTTGATGTAAATAATTTACAACTGTGCCTTTGTGATAATGAATATGTCTATAAAGACTGAGCTGTTTAACGGTTCAAACCTTTGAAACAATCATTTCGTGCGCAAGGGTACACATTAGCCTGATGTCTGTGTAAGACATCATCTCTAAAAATAGCGCATTACGTATATGTAAAAATAGCCGCCGTGAACTAAACAAGTCTGTGGACACGCTGAGAAATCTTCAACTACAAGCATCTTTTCTGCTTCTATTTGCGGACAATTCTCAGTGAAAATTTTTTGATAATTACCTATTAGAAGTACACTCTAACTCTTACAATCTGACAATCCTAACTGCAAGCCTTATGTCAATTCAACGCTCAGCCTATGAGAAAGGCGATGCCGAGTTAACATGGAAGCTTTCAATTGCTTTTTTTCTCAACAGTAGGCTATTTTTTTTTAACAAATTTATAACGACTTGGAATGTTTGCATTGCCTTCTTAGACATTCTTACACGTTGCTTCTTCCCAGCTTTTTAATCTAAACTTTAGATTCTTTGCACAGCCATTTTCTAGGTGCACCAGAGATCGTACATACGTATGCAAAGCACACGGTTCTAGGCTGTACCAAGTCATCGCTTTGCAGGTGTTTTCTGGAATGTAGCTTTGCGACAAATATAGATCTCGTAATCACGTGACGTATAAACGTCATTTACGGATATCTATGAATTTACATATTTATGAATCAGTCGCTAAACCGGCCTATGTAGAGAGAGTGCTTTGAAGTTAACTATATTGAATTGGTTTTGGTTCATAAAGACGGCCAAATTTGTTAAAGCCTGCTGTTTTTTTTTTTTCAATGAGCGATTAACCTAGATCTAGTATTTATTAAACAACAATTTATTAGTGCGGGTGTTAGAACGCAAGGTGCTTTTGTAACTGCCAAAATCTGAATTTACACTACGCAGTTCTAACAACGTTACCAGCAATCTGAGAAATTAACTTTTTACTCCGCTATAATTCAAATATAATAGAACAGATCAGTGTTTACCCGCTGGAACAACAAGTTCTTTATTGGAGTGTTTGTAATCTTGTGAATGGTTTTTGTAAAGGGTAATAAAACGAATCGCAAACATTTAATTTACACCAAAGCAATATACATGTAGACAAAATTCGATTGGTGTGGAAGCACTATAATCCCTGGGACGTTATATTTAACGCAGACAAATATTAAAGGCTGATGATCGTGCTGCTGGGTTATAGATTTTATTTAGTTGTAGCAGCCACATTCATAGAGTCCATTGCTGGTCAAAACCTCAATCTGGACAACAACAAAAACAAATTATTTCCAAAGGACAGGTAGATCACTAAGTCAAATACATTGTTTGTGCTCCAAAGGCTACAGTCCAGTCCAATGATTATGAAATTGCCTGGCTGTTTGTCTCAATAGTGTTTTTGACAAAACTGAATATAGGTCACCTGGGTTTAAAAGAAAAAAGCCTAAAGGTTGTCATTAGGTCAAATCAGGCGTAACCGTAATAGAGCTGTAGAATCCATTTATGTTCAGTGTAATACTTATGAAACTTTGTCAGACTGCTAAGATTAGATATGAGCGATCGAGTTGCAAAAGGGCATTTTTGGTCTAAAAGTATGTCACAAGATCCTATACCAGAAGATATTCTGGTCTTTACTTGTAAAGGGTTGTTGCCTGTGATTAAAAAACGTTGAACTTATTAAAGCTGGTCCTGGTGCCTAAATCTTAATTTCCACCACATTTTTTAAATTTAAATTTTAATACGGATATCTTGGATTTTAGGATGACAACTCAGAATATGCTTGCATATAATACTGTCTTGTCGTTAAGTTATTTTGTGTCTTAAATGCTTTTAATAGATTTGAACAAAAAAGGGTGAAAACTTCTAACCCATTACCCTACAGGCGACTCTCAGGACTATCAGTCCTTTGATTTTTCATTCGATGCAAAATGACCGACTGGGAGCGATTTTACATTACACTTAACTACACTTTTGATGTTTTGAGTCTTTTCTAGAAAACTACACGGAGTTATTGAACATGTCACATCTATCAAACACCATTAGGCAGTGCAGGGAAAAAAAAATCAACCCAGGTTGACCTTATCACCCCACAGTTATATACCCTTGTTTTTGTAATAAGTTGTCATGGAAAAAGGGCGCTTCGTGTTACATTTCATTCCATTTCTTGAGAGCGCAACTCCTCCCACATTTCTCGACGGATTTGAATAAAATTTTCACAGAATGTTTTTCGTCATGTGACCTACCGTATATTGTCAAGGTTTTGCGATTTCTAGCTGTGTCATAGAAAAAGGGGGCTTCATTTTTTATTTCATTCTATTTCTTGTGAACGCAACGCTTTACACAATAAATTTCTTGGCAAATTTGGATGGATTTTTCACATAATCATGTGACCTACCGCATGTTGATTTGTAGCTGCATCATGGAATAAGAGGACTTCATGTTATATTTCATTTTTCACCAATATCTCTTTAATTACTGGACATAGGCCTATCTCAACAAATTTGAAAGAGGTTTGTCACAGATCATGTGACCTAGCACATGTTGTCACGGTTTTGCAATTTATCGCTGTATCATGGGAAAAAAGGGGGTTTCATGCCAAATTTAAGTTTTTATCAATATATCTCCAATTTATGGACATAGTTTCATGAAACTTCATATTTTTATTGGTTGATCAAAGCCAATGACCAATGAGTCCATTGTGCATCTGTCTCTCCATCCATCAGTCTTTTGGTAAACCTTTTAGATCGCAAGTAACACCATATATCCACTCAGCTAACCAGGCAGGTTCTAGAAACTTCAACACTTTAGTCTGTAGCTAGCTGCCTGAAATGGCACCAATGTGGGGGCGTATATTATAAGAGTGATGTCTTTTTAAATCCTTGACAAAAAATGATGAAACTTCATACATGTCTTTCATTGGATGGTCCGTTGATACATTTTTTTTCATATATATAATGACATGTCATGGAAAAGGGGGTTTTCTGTATATGTTCTTTATTTGTTTTCATTTCAGGAAATGCCAATTTCTGCAAAAAGGATACTTTATGTATAATCCACTTATGAACCTCTTATATATTTCTTATGTGATGAAATCCTATGCCATGGAAAAAGGGAGCTTAATGTATAATTTCATCATGGACCAATAACAAAAAACCCACATGTATACGAGTACATGGAAAACACAATACCTCCAATATGTTTGTATCAAACTGAAGGTCTTTTTTGACGGGGGATATCATTTCAACGAAATTGTTTGATATTTTGTTCGGTGATTAACAGAAAAAAATTGATTCAATGAATAGTCATAATATTAATAAAATACTGACCCCTTTAACATTGATATTGGTCTTTTGTCAAACTTTTTGAAACGGACATATGTAGGGCGTAACAATTTGTAGTTGTTGTGCAGCTGATGTAAACCATTATCACAAACCCTCAAGTTTTAATGACCCCCGTGAAATTAGACTTTTGAAAACATTGTGGATAAAGGAGAAAATGCTGGTAAACAGCATTTTCTCCTTTTCCCACAATGTTTTCTAACCTCCTAGTAAGAAATCAAATCATTTGAGAAACATGTCATTTGTTGTCTGCAAATACTTTCAGTTCGGAGCCTAAAATGTTGTCGAATGGTGGAGAAGAATCGAAGCTTAGACACAAGATATCGTCGGTTTGCTTAGATAACCTCGGAACTATAGCTTGTAACAAGCTGTAGTTACGAGGTTTTCGAAGTAAACTGACGATACCATGAATGTTTAATGCAAAGGTTCTCGTACAATATAGAGAGAAAATTCGTCTTAACAACTTCAAAGTGTCCAATAACCTAGAAAATTGATCCTCTCACTTTACCATTCAATCTTCTATTTTACGCCACAATTAAGCAACATGGCAAAAGAAGAACGAGCTGGTAAGCAGTATTTTCTTCTTTTCTTAACATTTTTTTCACTCCCCTCTTCCCCGTAAAAAAGCAAAGTCTTTAGCCACAATTTGTTGTCTGCAAATGCTTTCAATTTCTACTAATTTTCCAGAATCTTCAAATTTCGTTATCTGTTAAGGACATACTGCATCCTTGACTTGCCCTTTTCCCTTTTAAGAACGCCACCCTCTGGCCAGCCATCCGTCTCAACATTGCTCAACTCTGGCCTGTAAAATGACAGAAATTATAAAAAATATCGACTTTTTCTCAATTCGTCACATATCAGTCGTCATTAAATGACAGACTTTAACTGTGAGCAGACACAAACGGTATCTAACGGATCACTGACACAAACAAATGTACACGTATAATTATAAAGGACACAAAATCCTGCCTATCTTCCTATAAACTGAGGTGGTTAATTACTTGATTAAAATTTCATTCGTTTCTACATCACAAATTTTAAGTTCCACACCGACGTACGTGACTCAGCGTCTATCCCATTTACTGAAAATGACGTTTCGAGAGTATAGATGAAATAAGGATATCTTAACTTGTGAGAAAAATATTGTGCCAAATTAACTTATTCTTTGGGTGATTTTTCAGTCTTTGATACTTTGTGAAGTTCTATTTTGGCTGCTGTTCCGGTGACACTATTCTGTCTGTCAATGTGAGAGAACTTACGGGTAACAACTTTTTGAGTGATACTGTAGAGCGTTTTAACTCTTTACCAAACGACAAAATGCTAGACTGGTCCAAATTGAAAGCACTTGCAGACGAGAAAATAAACGTAACTCAAAAATTGAAATTTGTTTCTAGCAGGGTAGAAAACATTGTGGGAAAAGGAGAAAATGCTGGTCACCAGCATTTCGTTCTCCTTTTCCCACAATGTTTTCTAAAGGCTTCTTTTTCAGGGTCGTAAAATCCAGGGATTGTTTGGTAAAGGGTTAAACCATTGTGGCTGCGGTAGAAACTGCTCTTAACGAGCAATTGCGACAATGCGTTTACTGTCTATGTGATAGAGAAATGTGACTTAACGTCGACACTACAGAATATTATCGTCGTCTACAAATTGTTTCAAGAGTTAAAAAATTAATATTCTGTAAAAAAAGATGAAGAATTCGTCCACTGGGTCCTTTAAGACCAC
The DNA here is from genome assembly GCA_943736015.1 of Tridacna crocea. Classification (NCBI taxonomy): domain Eukaryota; kingdom Metazoa; phylum Mollusca; class Bivalvia; order Cardiida; family Cardiidae; genus Tridacna; species Tridacna crocea. Next base: position 52,127,354 of record OX031059.1, read on the forward strand.
TGTGGCTGGGTGTTGAAAATGGGTGTTTGTGTTTTAAGACTGACACATGTATAAGCAGGATTTGCTTTAACCCCTAGACGGCTAAGCGCGACTTACTGACCTTTTATGGACAATGTGGACCGAGATCAGACTGCACAGAACGTGGAATCTGATCTTGGCCTACACTGACCGATAGGGAGACATAATTCCAAAGCCATGATTTTGAAATGGCAATATTTGAATGTTTAACCATAGGCCTCTGAAACTCTATTTGTCTATAAAGAGATAAAGAAATTTTCATTATCGGACACTGTTACTATAAATAGAACGCTGGGGATTCCCTCTCTACTGTTTATAATAAATACAATACAGAGGGAATCCCCTATGTACTATTTAGAGTAACAGTGTTAATGAAAGTTTGTAAATATATTCAGTAATATACAGGCGATGCACCAATGTGCTATGAAGGTTCGATGATCGACCAAGGACAATTTTACTGTTCTGTGATAGACCAATCGAGCTTCAAAGGCCTGTGGTTTAACATCGAATTAAAAATTTCATTTTAGTTACGCAGCAGGATAAGGATTATTTCAAACATTTGAACTGTGCTCCGGCAAAAGGGGTTTAATGAATCGCCATAATGGTTTGCAACAAGCAAATTGCTTGCAGCACATATTGATCTATAATTGGCATGCAACACGCGAAAAGGGGCACTCGGACATTTGCGTAAGGTGTCGTCTCGGATCAGCCTGCGCAGTCCGCGCAGGCTAATCCGAGACGGCACTTTACGACTACACTAGATTTTGTGATACTGTAGACTTGTGCAAATAAGAAAATTACATAAAAAGGGAAAGTGCCATCTCGGATTAGCCTGCGAGGACGACACGTTACGCAAATGTGTCCGAATGCCCCTTTTCGCGTGTTGCATGCCAATTATGAATCAATATGATTAATTTTGTCTGACAACCACTAAATCATGAGGTAGTATGGTTTTTATGACATGCAGAAAATTAACCCGTTCCATACAGTTTTAACCCATTCCACCCTTCACAGGCTGCGCATTTAACATTAAACCCCATTTTCACGGAGTATGGTTCATTTTAGAATGCTACCAGTACAATGCAACCAAGTCTTGTCATAAAAGTGGACATTATCAAGTGTTTACGAAGTGCAGGATGTGTGAACATTGATAAACATGGAGGAACACTACTGAACATATGGTAAATGTTTCTATTACTAGATCTTCTGAACCAAACAGCCGAAAAGATGACGGAATCTTCCTTATCTATTTATAGACAAGAGCCTTGGAATAGTCCATCAGCCTTAGCAATGACCCCAGTTGAAAAGCCAACACCGAAAAAGGACATACCTGATGGATCTGATGAACTACACAGTGTTTTATGCGAGATGTATGCCGAAATGGAAATAGAACGGAGAATATCATTGGTTGATCATCCGGAAACACGTCATGTATATGAAGAGGTGCTTCCTGAAATTCACGTAGAGTCCATTGAGGACAACCAACCTTCAGCGAAATTGAATAGTTGCTCAAACCTGCCTAAAAAGATTTGCGAATCTCAGTTGTCGTGTAACAGTTTATCAGTTTTCATGCACCCATCAAGACCGTCTTTAAAACCTATATCAAAATGGAGATTTAAAAATGGATCATCTCTATTGTACAAATCAACTAAACTTAAAGAACAGAGAGTTAACTTCAGTATCAGAACAAAACCCACGTGACGAAGTCTTTGTCAGATTTGAACAATGGGCTTCGAGTCAGAGTGTTCTCTAGTGTTGGCAGTGAGAATTTTGCTATTTCGTCGTCATAGAGACTTCTAAACAGTTAATATGCCATGCCCTGTTTAACCATCAGACTGATAAGCACGACTCAAGGACATTTGGCGGATAATGAAGATCAAGATCAGACTGCACAGAACGTGAAGTCTGATCTTGGATCTAAACTGTCCTCTAAGATGATATCATTTTTAGAAAATACGTTTGAATTTAGCAGAATGTGGAAATTTTATGTCAATTTGAAAGTTTCATATCACCTCTTTCGTAAGTTAAGAATTAGATCAGTTGCTAAAACTTTAGAAACAGGTCAGCCTACACTTTCGAAACGTTTTTTTTTCTGCATGTCGTTGAACCATTCTAACCCATAAATGTTGATTGTATTGGGGCTTAACGCCACTTAAACAGCTAAGGTCATATCATGGCGATCGGTGACGCACACGTGTTTCCTGGCTTTCTCATACCAGTACTAACACGACTTTCTTTCCAAAGTCACCGACTACTTTTCTCACATGTTTCAGCAGAGGTGAGGGTCGAAAATACGCCGGAAAGAAAGTTCGCCTCAATCAGGTATCGAACCCACAACCACCAGGTCATGAGTCCGACTTGCTCACCACTGAGCCACCCGGGTGGGCCCCCATAAATGTATAATTCTGTTATTAGACACAATTGTTTTTATGCACCCAGGGTTATGTGAGGACTTGCTTGGTAAAATGTACCAACGGAGTTACATTAAAAGTCTTTACTACACAATTGTACGACCGTGAGAAAGAAGCCTATAGAAAATATCGTGGGAAAAGGAGAAAATGCTGGTAACCAGCATTTTCTCCTTTTCCCACAATATTTTCTATCCAATCAAAGTAAAAAATTATCATATTGCCAAGATTAAATTTGTTGTATACACTTTCCTTGAATTTGGTCCAGTCCAAAAATTTGGCATAGGGTAAAGATTTTAATCAACCCCCCTTTGTCAAACATTGCCGCAAACCTATATAACTGGTCTATTTGGTGGCAATTATTATGGCAACTATTTTCTTTATCAAATTTCAAAATTTTGTTAAGATATTCTGAACACAAGGTAATGGTCCGACCTTCTTCAGTAATTAATCTGTTTCAGTATTTAAACGGAGGTGTGAAACGAATCTTACAAGTCGAAGCGAAGTGTGGTATATCATGGCCCTGAAGCCTTTGTGCAGGCCCGTAGGAAGCAATTTTGGATGGGGGGGGGGGGGGGCAAAATTTTCAGAATCTGCTTGCCGTCCCAATTTGATATATATTGCGTTTGGTTATGCAGTGAGAAATAACCCACTTACTAATATTAGGGACCGAAATAGAAGGAAATTTGTTTAACACTCTGGTGAATTATGAGATTTGGACGAAAAAATAAAGCAGAAAATCGCACTGAATGAAATGTGACCTCGGAAATTGTTTGGTGTCTATCAGATAACAAAAGTAAATGAAAAATTCCATGGCTCGCCACCATTTGTTTAGAACTATTTCAATTTGTTTGAAATTTTCTATTAGCGTATTATTAGTAAGCTACTCTGAAATATTATTTATTTCATCTTTATATACTATTGGTGATCAAATTATTGGGGGGGGGGGGGGGGGCGCCGGCCCTCCCTGCCCCCCCACCTCCCCCCCGTTCCTTCGGGCCTGTTGTGCATTTGTATGTCTGTGCATGCATTGGTTTAGCCAGTCAGAAGCACTGTTACTTTAGAATTTAGAAAATCTTGGAGAATAAGACAAAGAAAGTTCTTTAGAGAGTTTTTCGTCACCAACATGACGGTTTCATTGTGGTACACAGGTGTTGCATACTCATTAACATATTATTACAATAACAGTAAAACTTAACTACCATTTTCGATTCTCCACACAATGAGGTTCCGAAGCATGTAGAAAGATTGTCCTATTTAGATGCTCAAACATGAGGGTTCGGGGTTTTGTCATTACCGTTTCGTCTAGATATTTATATCCAGCCTGAGATAATTTTGAACAGCACTGGTGTTATACTTCATAGGCAAAAAACCACGTCTCCATGCTTTTCTGAAGTTCCTTTTACCAGTACTCCGATCAATAGTAATTCAAAGCTACCGGCTGTTTTCCAAAACGATAGTCTTCGAAACAGTAATCGGCTCTCGGAGAGGAGTTATCCGTGTTTCAATGACTATCACCAGTCTACGAAAACAAATTGAAAGGATTTGAACTACGGTAATTTCAACTTTATTAAAGTCTGGAAATTACTTTGAATAATAGCAAAAATTTAGGTAACCGAAACGTCTTTATACATTTATCTATAAGGTGTTCTGATCTGATATTAAAAGTCCGACAACTATTGGAATTTTTGTTTAACCCTGAGCACCCAGAGAAAAGAAAACGTCAGAGAAATATCGTGATGAAAGGAGAGGTGGCTAACAACCAGCACGTTTTACTTTAATCACATTTTTGTCATATCCCGTTACTGAGACACATACATTAGTCTGCCGCCTTCAAGTATTCTTTACATGGAGGATTCTAAAATTTCATTTGGAGAAATGCAAGATGTTTAATAATGCTTCTCAACGAATAAATTACATATTTGGGCTATCCTCCGTGTAAAGGAAGATGAATGCATTTGCAAAAATCCTCGATCCAGGTCAGCCTGCGCAGTCCGCGCAGGCTGACCTGGATCGAAAATTTTTGCTACTATTAAATTCTCTGTATGCCACAGGACCATTCTACATCCGCGTTCAGTCCATTGCTGGGATCAATGGGATTTTAACGTATAGTGGACCCGTAATAGGAAACAGCTATTTCCACTAAAATATTATCCTTCAAAATTTGCTAAATCTAAAAATGAGTATTGTTGCACTACTTTCACCGAGACCCTTTTTCCTTTTTGTCATTCCTAGAATTATCATTTATGAACTTAAAACCACTATATTCTCATTACAAAGTGAGATGATAATTACCTCCCTTTTCTGAAAACCTAACAAAAGTATCAACAAATCACTTCAAGATAGACATCAAAGGAATTTCTGGTCGGTGAAAAAAGTGCAAAAGTATTATATCTGTATAGAAATCTGTCTTTATCAACTGTCAAGAAATTTTATGCCATGCTGCACTAGAAGTATTACGTCTCCACTACCTGTAACCCTTTTCCAAACAAGCCCTTGTTTTTACGTGTCTGCAGTAAAAGTCTTTTGAAAACACTGTGGGAAAAGGAGAAATTGCTCGTAACGAGCAATTTCTCCTTTTCCCACAGTGTTTTCTACCCTTTTTGAGAACTTTCTGCCATTTTCTCAAAATCTATAATTGTCGTCTGCGAACTCTTTCAATTTTGAAGAGTCCAAAATTTGTCGTTTGGGAAAGAGTTAAGGAAGTATAATCATGTGATAACTTGCTGGGTATTGTGCATCACAGAGAGGTATTAAACCCCTTTTTGTTAGGGACATGGCTGATATTTATTTTCACGGATCATAATTTATGACCTCATTCAAAACAACGTCAATAAGATTCTTTGGCGTATGCATGCTGGCTCCCCGCTTTACGAACATGGTTAAATTTCTACACACGATAAAGCCGGGCAAAAATAATTGTTCATGACAACAGCCTGGAACATAAAATTTATGCATTAACCCTTAGAACACCGCTGGCGGCTTTTGCTAACAAAAGCGGCCAAAATCAGGCCAGACAACACAGAACAAGTTGTCTAACATACCATCTAAACTGCCTGATATTTAAAAAAAAAATATTCATACGCAGAAAATCCTTAATTTGGAAGAACACTAGCTTCTTTTTAACTCACTGGATATATCCATACATTGCGCTGTTTTGTGTGTATATTGATGTACATTTAATGCCACCTTTTTCATGTTACGAAATTGCGATTTTATGGAAATGTTATAAGCTAATGTGGGTGCTTGAAAATATAACAATGAATACGTTAAGAGACGATTTACCATTCTGGCAGAGAAAACAGTAACGATAACGTATTGCATTGAAGGTGAGTAGATCTACACGTATTATATGAAATTATTTTCTTTTTGATTAAAATATTTTCCTGAACTGAAAACGAATGAAAATCAAGGGGCCTTCCTGAATTCGATTCTACTTTAACCCATTACCACACAATCCCTACTTTTGACGCCCCTGAGAAAGAAGCCTTTTGAAAACACTGTGGGAAAAGGAGAAAATGCTGGTAACCAGCATTTTCTCCTTTTCCCACAGTGTTTTCTACCCTTCCCAGAACAAATTTCAATTTTTCAGTCACCTTTATTTTGTCATCTGCAAATGCTTTCAATTTGGACCAGTCTAAATTTTTTTCGTGTGGTAAAGAGTTAAAGTTCCAACACAAGCCATTTTCCAGAGCGTCTCGGCTAAGTAGATGTGAAGAATTTGGAATACAAAATGAATTCGAAATAGTTGGTGTAACATTTCCTTTATCTGTACTTTTCACAAAAATCTTTCCAAGCCTTTGGCTGCTTTCCCACATAAGCACCATGAATCATGCTTAATACATACGCAAACACGTCCATGTGTATTGATATTTACGTGAGGCCTGTGTATATCAAGGGCGGATAATATATTTTAATCATTACCAAATAACGAAATTTTAAAAGTGGTCAAAGTTGAAAGCACTTGCAGACGACAAAACAAACATAGCTGAAAAAATGAATTTTGTTTCAAGCAGGGTAGAAAACATTGTGGAAAAAGGAGAAAATGCTGGCTACCAGCATTTTCTCCTTTTCCTACAATGTTTTCAAAAAGCTTCTATCTCGGGGTCGTAAAAACCAGGTTTGTTCGTTGAAGAGTTAAAGAACTTGCATATATCAATACTTTCGTTTCGAATTTGAATGTTGTAAAATCCGCAGCTTTTTCACAATTGTCAGTTTTGACAGTAAATCTCACCGAGAAATTAGGGTCAGCTATATTGTAGAAAATGATGTATATTATTTACTATAGGGCTTTGACAAAATACGACATTATTTGCTTATCTCACACGTATGTAAGATAAGAAAGTCCGTGACGGCCGTATTACGATAAAAACAACGGGTGACGTGTGATTAACTGCTAATTTGTGAAAGAAGCCAGTGGCACGGAAAGAAATGCTTTACTGCGTACAAATGGTGAAGCACTAGAAAGCATGAGTAAGCAACCAGCTGCTGTGAAAATTTTTTTTAAAATTATATTTCATGTGTCTATCTTTAGAAATGTTATGGGTAAAGAAATGTCGTAATTTAAGCTGGGGGAGGGGGAATTATTCCCCCGTCACAGTAAATGTTTTCCTCCTGTCGAAAACCTGGAACTACTTTTTTTTTTGAAAATATCGGTCATCCGGTTAATTGACTTGAGATCACTAGTTTTAAAAGTGGCATTCTAGTTGACAAAATAATCAGATAATAATATATAACTTATTTCATCAGTTTGTGGTTAATATGAGGAAATATTTGCCTCAAAAGGGAAAGGTCCGCGAAAATAACATATGCCTTACGGCACTCTTTATTTTCGCGTACCTTTTCCCCTTTTCGGCAAATATTTCCCCATATTAACCAGAAGCTGATGAAATAAACTCTTTATAACATCAACCAAAGTATACACGAAAATTCAATCCTGCCACAGACCGAAGTACGACCTTTTATACCTATAAAATCGATTACCATACTATCTCGAAAATGAACATTTTGAAAACTTTAAACATTATAAAAAGGGAGACAATACTAAATAGGGGGCTATATTTCACCTCCTGCTAGATCTAGTGACAATCAAAGGGAAACAACTTTGTAATGTTAAATGAGAATCTTTATATCTTTGATAAAATGTGTAGCTAATGTACGATAAAAAAAAAACACATGAAACGATCAGACAAAAGTATTTTGGTAACATGTAAATACTAGTACACTACTGAAAATAGTAAATTCAGAAAATCAAAGTGTAGGATCAAAGTGATATACAAACAAACAATCTACACACAAGCTATGTTTATACATATTATTTCAGAAGTAACAGTGTGACAAAAGTATGATGGAACCTAAAAGATCTATTCAAACCCTTCTGCTGGTTATGTTATGTGTTGGTTTGACAGTCACAAGCACAACGCCTTCGACGCCGTCTACATCAACATCTACAACAACGACTACCCCTTCAACATCGACGTCTACAACAACGGCTACCCCTACAACATCGACGTCTACAACAACGGCGACTCCTACTACATCAACGTCTACAACAACGGCTACTCCTACAACATCAACGTCTACAACAACGGCTACTTCTACTACATCAACGTCTACAACAACGACGGCTACTCCTACATCATCGACGTCTACAACAACGGCTACTCCTACAACATCGACGTCTACAACGACGGCTACTCCTACAACATCGACGTCTACAACGACGACTACTCCTACTACATCTACGTCTACAACGACGGCTACTCCTATTACATCAACGTCTACAACAACGGCTACTCCTACTACATCAACGTCTACTTCTACTACATTAACGTCTACAACAACGACGGCTACTCCTACAACATCGACGTCTACCACAACGACTACGCCCACTAAATCGACGTCTACAACGACTACTCCCACAACATCTACCTCTACAACGACGACTACTCCTACAACGTCGACGTCTACAACAACTGCTACTCCCACAACATCTACGTCCACAACAACGACTACTCCCACAACATCGACGTCCACAACAACGACTACTCCCACAACATCGACGTCCACAACAGCGACAACTCCCATAACATCATCGTCCATAACAACGACTACTCCCATAACATCGACGTCCACAACGACGACAACTCCCACGACATCGACGTCCACAACGACGACTACTCCCACGACATCGACGTCCACAACGACGGCTACTCCCACGACATCGACGTCCACAACGACGGCTGCTCCCACGACATCGACGTCCACAACGACGGCTGCTCCCACAACATCGACGTCTACAACAACGGCTATACCCACAACATCGACGTCCACAACGACGACAACTCCCACGACATCGACGTCCACAACGACGACAACTCCCACGACATCGACGTCCACAACGACGACTACCCCTACAACATCGACGTCTACAACAACGACTACCCCTACAACATCGACGTCTACAACAACGACAACTCCTACAACATCGACGTCCACAACGACGACGGCTACTCCTACAACATCGACGTCCACAACGACGACAACTCCCACGACATCGACGTCCACAACGACGACAACTCCCACGACGTCGACGTCCACAACGACGACAACTCCCACGACGTCGACGTCCACAATGACGGCTACTCCCACGACGTCTACGTCCACAACGAAGGCAACTCCCACGACGTCTACGTCCACAACGACGACTACCCCTACAACATCGACGTCTACAACGACGACTACTCCTACAACATCGACGTCTACAACGACGACGGCTACTCCTACAACATCGACGTCTACAACGACGACGGCTACTCCTACATCATCGAAGTCTACAACGACGACAACTCCCACAACATCGACGTCCACAACGACGACAACTCCTACGACATCGACGTCCACAACAACAGCTACCCCTACAACATCGACGTCTACAACAACAGCTACCCCTACAACATCAACGTCTACAACAACGACTATTTCTACAACATCAACGACTACAACGACGACAGCTACTCCTACAACATCGACGTCTACAACAACGACTACTCCTACAACATCGGCGTCCGCAACGACGACTACTCCTACAACATCAACGTCTACAACAACGGCTACCCCTACAACATCTACGTCTACAACAACGGCTACTCCTACAACACCTACGTCCACAACGACGGCTACTTCTACTACATCAACGTCTACAACAACGACGACTACTCCTACAACATCGACGTCTACAACAACGACTACTCCTACAACATCGACATCCACAACGACTACTCCTACAACATCGACTTCTACAACGACGGCTACTCCTACAACATCGACGTCGACAACGACGACTACTCCTAAATCATCGACGTCTACAACAACGACGACTACTCCTACAACATCGACGTCGACAACGACGACTACTCCTACATCATCGACGTCTATAACAACGACGACTACTCCTACATCATCGACGTCCACAACGACGACTACTCCAACATCATCGACGTCCACAACGACGACTACACCTACAACATCGACGTCCACAACGACGACTACTCCTACAATATCGACGTCTACAACGACGGCTACCCCTACAACATCTACGTCTACAACAGCGACAACTCCCATAACATCATCGTCCACAACGACGACTACTCCCATAACATCGACGTCCACAACGACGACTACTCCTACAACATCGACGTCCACAACGACGACTACTCCTACAACATCGACGTCCACAACAACGGATACCCCTACAACATCTACGTCTACAACAGCGATAACTCCCATAACATCATCGTCCACAACAACGACTACTCCCATATTATCGACGTCTACAAGGACGACTACTCCTACAACATCGACGTCCACAACAACTGCTACTCCTACAACATCGACGTCCACAACGACGACTACTCCTACAACATCAACGTCTACAACAACAACAACTCTTACAACAACGTCTACAACGACGTCCGCTCCTACTACATCAACGGTAGAAGAAAACTACTTCTGGGACGGAAAGGGTGGAAGAGGTTGCATCATTATTATTATTATCGAATTCATATGAAGTCATTATCGAAATGGGAGCTTAACTGAAAGAAAAACTTGTAATTTTGTTTCAATAAATCTATTCTTAGCATATCTGCGATGTTTTATGTGAAGCTTAAACCCCCAGAATTCGAAATAAGCGAAAATATACGAGTTAACATAAACTGGACATTTCAATTTAGACGTTTACAAAAAGTTACATACGCGTATATATCTAGAAAATCTTACATGAGTATTTATATATTTTCATTTTTATCAAATGAGTTGACTAATATGGTCTATATTGCATATGATGCTAGCCTTGGCGAGCACAACAAGTTTGATAAAGATTTTTTTCATCATTTGATCTATATTTTTGAAATAGCGTTATGTGATAAAAAGAATCTGACAATCGTTAGAACACATTAATGACGTCAATAGTGTGATTCTCTCATATTTATATGGTAAAAAGGTGTCCCTCTATAGTAAGAAACCGAACCGAAACGAAACGAAACGCAACGAAAGAGAACGAAACGAAACGACACGGAACGAAACCAAACGAAATGTAATGAAATGAGACCGAAACGGAATGAAGCGAAACGAAATAGAACGTAACGAAACGGTATGGAATTTTGGTATAAAATCAAGTAGTCCATTTTCTTTTAAACTACCTTACTATTGATCGCAGCAAGGGTTATAAAGTAAGAATTAAAATTCGATAGCGGCTATGGGAACGACGCTCATGATACTACTGTGAATCTTGAAAATTCTGATGAGGACTTTTTATTATATTGTTCTTTGAGCGAACTTCTATTGTTCACTTTATCATGACATAAATCACCGATGAAACGTTTTTCATGTTTCATGCTGCCATCAGTTCCGCTACTGCGTCGTAGCCCGGTGAATATTTTTCCTGATGTTTTCACAAATAGTGTGACTAAAGATCTTGTCCAAATACAGCAAAGTCGAGTGCACTGATAACTGATAATAACTGATTGACTGATTCACTGATTGTATAGTCTTGAACGCCGTTTTCAACATTATTTAAGTTATATCCAGGAGGCCCGTGCAGGTCTATCCATGCCTACCTGGAATTCTTCTACACGTATTCAACACAATATTGTTTCCAAGCCACTGGATGCTTTCCCACATAACCCTCGCCGAGACAACGGCCTTCTGTGGAAGAGGAATGAATCCTGCAGGCATGACTATCATTAAACCCTGAAAAAAATTTGGCACAGCAGGGAATCGAACCAGCGAGCATCTGAACAAGTATTTACCAACCATTCTTGAGAATATTCTTAGTCTTATTCGCCAAGGTTTTCTAAATTTGTAAGTAACACAACTTCTGATTGGCTAAGCCGAATGGTTTAGCTAATCAGAAGTTGTGTTACATACAAATGTAGAAAATTCTGGAGAATAAGACAAAAGACGTTCTTAAGAATGGCTGGTGAATTACGGGCCCCGTTCTCAAGTCCTGTACGCTACTGACTGACCTACCGAGGCTCGACCTTTTGACAGTTTGATTCTAATAAGATAGGTTAGAGTAATTCATTTTATCTCGGAGAATATGAATGCCTATTCGCTCCACAGTGGACAGACGATTATTTTCCATTTCCACTGGAATGATTAGTTAGGGAAAATCTTTTAAGTTAGATTTAACAGGTTCTTTCATTAAAGTCTAAAATGTTTTTTATTTATATTTTGTACAGTTATGCAGGGTATCGGAACATTTGCCCCCTGGACATCTGCCCCGGACATTTGCCCCCGTAGGACATCTGCCCCCTAGACATCTGCCCCCGTAGGACATTTGCCCCCAGGACATTTGTCCCCCCGGACATCTGCCCCCCCGGACATTCACCCACTTAGGACATCCCCTCCCGGATATTTGCCCTGGTAGGACATCTGCCCCTGGATATTTGCTCCCGTAGGACAACTGCCTCCTGGGAAACGATGAGCCTCTTCTAAATGATGTTGAAGAACTAATAACATCATGAATTTTGCTTTATTTTTCTTAAATTGCAAAAAAAGAATTTTTTATCAGGGTTTACAGCAGGCGTGCGAGATGAGTAACTGACTCTATAGTTATCATACTGGAAGTTTGACATCAAAACTGAAATCAATTAATCAGCCGAAGATTTTCAACAAAATGGCACTTAACGATACAACAGCTGAGAGGTCTTTTTCGTAGTGCAGGTCAAAATTACCATGTACAATATACGTGTATATTTCAAAGTTGCTTTTTGAGGTTGTCCCTTAAAGAAGCTAGACGTCCAAGTTGTAAACAAACTGAGGGGGCAGATGTCCAGAGGGCAGATGTCCTAAGGGGGCAGATGTCCGGAGGGGGCAGATGTCTGGGGCCCATGTCCTAGGGGGGGCACATGTTCTAAGAGGGCAGATGTCTGGGGGGGCAGATGTCCTAGGTTGGCAGATGTCCGGGGGGCAAACGTCCAGGTGGCAGGTGTCCTAAGGGGGCAAAAGTCCGGGGGTAGAAGTCCAGGGGCAAAAGTCCGGGGGACAAATGTCCTAGACCTACAGATGTTGAAATGCATTTAGACTCGAACCATAGCTTTAATAATATAGAAAATATTGTGATTGATTGATTCTGAATGGCGTTTTACGCCGCTTTCAGCAATTTTCCAATTATATCACAGTGACAACTCACGAATTCGAGTATTTCTAGGGATCAACCAGTACAGGGCTAGGACCCTGAATTGTCTTGCCTAAGGACACTCCCACGAAAGACCTAGTGGATGCAGTGAGGATCGAACCAGGGGCATCCAGGTCTCGAGTCCTATACTTTACCGGTCTTACATGTACGTTAGTATACGATCCATTCCGATCCAGTAAGATTATCCCTTTTAAGTGTACAATTGAATCCCGATTCGATACGATTATTACTAGCTGGGATCACGAGTTATGATGATGTAATACACACAGATACGTGTGGGCAAGTCGAGATACGTTTATTGCGAACCGATGCGCCCTGTTTCGCTAAGATACGATTGTTGTCGCGCCGTGTTTCACGATCATATCCGAGGGAGAGCTGCGATTGGACCCCGATGAGTATATATGGGCCACGAATGTCCACAGACTTCACTGTTTTTTGTGAAGACTAACTGTAGAGGAAAGTGATAATGTGATATCTGCAGTATGCAGACACTATATCACCAGAGGGGAAGAAGACGAGTAGTTGCCAGAAAAGCAACAAACACAACTTGCAAGGGTCAGGAGAGCGGTAGTCAGACAGTTCTGGGTGTAACCATGGCTCACAGAAGAAAAACACGGTCCGCAAAGGATGTTGCATTTCTTATGTCGATTGTCTCGATGCAAAAAAGAGAACTTATCTTATCCTATTATCCATCAAATAAAATCAGAGCGTTGTCTTTTTCTTGTCCGAGATTGGTCCCGGTCAACACGATTTAGAAGCACGATTTGATGCGATCCGCTACGTTTTGTTACGATTCAATACTATTAGATGTGGTGACCACGACTGAAAATCAATCGTGTTGATCATTGTATCTGTTTTGGGTGAAATATAGATATATATATATGACAGACGTTGAATTCGAAAAATCCCAAAGTGAAAAAAGTTATTAAACTTTTCCTCAACCAGATTTCTCGCTGTAATTATGTACGAGAAATAGACATCATGACAGATGCTTACCATATAATGTAGCATTAGTGAAAATTTTTACCAACTCCTTTCCAACTCTACGCAAATAAAGTGCCTTCATCGTGAGAAAAGAATATGTCAGATCAGTTTCATGTAAAAGTTTAGTGAAGGAGGATTATTTCGGTGCCTCTCTGATATTGGCATCCTGTGGATCTTACCTTGGCGGATCGAGCCCGATTTCGAGATTCTCGCGACACGTCCTCTATTGGATGCTTCTTATTATCTCCCTTTACATCATATTTCTTATAGCCAATGAATGTTGTTTTACAAACCGCTTACGAATACAATAATTCAGGTGTAGTTGTATTGGTGACTAAGGTCATATCATGGCGGTCGGTGACCCACATGTGTTTCCTGGCTTTCTCATACCAGTACTAACACAACTTTCTTTCCGAAGCCACCGACTACTTTTCTCACATGCTTCAGCAGAGGTGAGAGGCGAAAATACGCCGGAAAGAAAGTTCGCCCCAACCGGGCATCGAACTCAAAACCACCAGGTCATGAATCCGACACGCTCACCACTGAGCCACCCGGGCAGGTACAATAATTCAACATGAAGCAATAACCGAAAACGTACTTCGACATTCCATGGTCAGGTGCTGGGATAGAGGTTAAAACATCTGATAATTGATTGGTCACATTGAAACTTTATGTAAATATTCTTCGTCTGTGTTTTACTTCGGTAATAAATCTTTATAGATCCAGCACACATCCACGGAGGTATTCATGTTTACCTTCTATTTTTATCGCGACCCTGTTATATTTTTATCAAAAATGAAATGCTACGAGGGATTTGATTTGATGCAGTTAGAGCTAGCTGCAACCAATGAAAATGCGTATCGGGTGATTGTCGAAATCAAGCTCAATCCGCCAAGGGTAGAGTAGCGTAGTGGATCGTAACCGTTGGCTTGCGAAGATGTCTGTTACTCGGCTTTTTAGATTGTGATTAAGAAACCCCCATCATAAACATGCCGTATCAAAGGTATTTCTTTGTTTTCACGACCCCATTTAACCCTATACATTACACGATCGATTGTGAATGGGATTTGAAATTTAAAGCAAGTTAAATTGGGTAGGTCGAATATCATAACTCCCCCCATTTCTCTCTCTCTCTCTCTCTCTCTCTCTCTCTCTCTCTCTCTCTCAAGATGAAAGATAGATATTTAATCATCAGATTGGACTGATCAATGATTTCCTGCCAAATTAAGTTTGGAGTGATGCTTGTAAATAAAAGAACCACGTCATGATATTTTAATCCTCAAAATTCAACCAGCCAACGAAAACTTTATCACTGTTCTTTTTCATGAAGAAGCAACGGAACCCGGTAGGTGTCATGCTCTACACATTTTTTATTTCGAAATAACGAAATACTAAATCGTTAAAACGAAATGCTATTTCGATAAAACGAAATAGGTAAGTTCGGAACACTTGGATGTCATTGTCTGCCATGATCATGTGAGATCAGTGGCACGGGGCTTTTTCGTCCCAAAACCAGGCCGTCCCTAGGCTTGTTCGTCCGCTGGGCTTGTTTGCCCGAGCTTGTTCGTCCCACACTTCCTTATCGATCGTGTTTGAATGTATAGTGCTATTTGCCTTCTAAAATGAGTTGTTATTTACATATAAAAATGCTTTAAATAAAACTTTCTCTCGGTCGTTTATTGTACTACCCCAGGAACGGGAAAGGGAGGGGAGTAGCGGGGGCTCAGCCCCTTAAACATTTTGTTAAAAAGCAAATTTAAAATATTCAAATAGCGTGCTTAAGGAGAGCTTTTAGGATCACCGTGTGTCCGTTGTGCTTCGTCCGTCGTCAACAATTCTTTAAACATATTCTCCTAAACCGCTGGGTCAATTTGGACCAAACTTGGCTGCAATGTTCTTTTGGGAGGTCCTCTTTTAAAATGGTTCACAGAATTTGATTCTATCAAAAACTGTGGTTGCCATGGCAACAAAACAAAATTTTCTAGGAAATTCTTTAAAGATCTCCTCTGAAAACGCTGGTCAGATTTTGAAATAATTCACAGAAATGTTCCTTGGGTGACCCTTTTCAACATTGTTCGCAAAATTTTGATCCGTCATCAAACATGGCCGCGGTGAGGAGGGCTGTTCACATTCTTCAAAAATCTGCTTCTCAGAATTTAAAGTAAATTCACATTAATGTTCCTTGGATGCCCCTTTAGAAAAAATGTTTGTGAAATTTTGATCCGTCGGAAAACATGGCCGTGGTGGTAGTTGGTTAGTTGGTTGGTTGTATTGGGGTTTAAGGCCACTTTAACAGCTAAGGACATATCTTGGCGGTCGGTGACGCACATAATTATGTTTCCTGGCTTTCTCACATCAGTAATAACACAACTTTCTTTCCAAAGCCACCGAATACTTTTCTGACATGCTTCGGCAGAGGTGAGAGGCGAAAATAAGCCGGAGAGAAAGTTCACCTCAACCGGGTATCGAACTCACAACCACCAGGTCATGGGTCCGACACGCTCAACACTGAGCCTCCTGGGCGGCCCCATGGTGGTGGTGGTGGTGGTGGTAGTGATGGTGGTAGTGATGATAGTGGGTGCTCTTTGCATCTTGCTATGTCAACAATACTCTAACTTGTCCTTCTAAACTTGGCTCTAATGTTCCCTGGTAGATACTCTTAAAAGTTTGTTGACAGAATTTGATTCTATCAGAAACTCTAGTAGCCATGAGTAGTCTATGCTAGGAGCGTAGACCACTTTTTTGAGCAAAAATCGGAATCATTTCATCGTTGCAGGATTAATCAATTTATTGTGCAATCATATCGACGGAGCTTAGTTTTGAAATCTATTTTCAGCAACGGGGTCAAGAGTGCGTGACATAGGTATGGGTCCCGAGCAGACGATATCTGATGAAAGTAGGATTGTTAAAACAGGGTGGAAAAAAGGACTGTGGGAGTAGATGATTATCTTATGGTCTAGCACGGTCGATAGCTTCTAAAGTAGGGTGACAAAAGGCCTTCTCTTTTTTTATAATCTCTTTCCAGCAACTGCGAACGACACGGAAGAAAGTCAGTCTATTTTAACCAGTGAGTTCAACAATCGTAACGATCTTTCTCGAGCAGACGAATTCTAGAGATCGGCTGCGGTAAACATTGTGGAAAAGGTTTTCAGAAGCAATTTAATTTGTTGCCTACAACTATGCGCTGGACCTGGGGGGGGGTCTTACAAATCTTTCTTTCTCTCTCCCTCTCTCTCTCTCTTTCTTTAATAAAAATAACTGTGTGGTTTAACAAGTCTAGACATGCCCTCTACTATCCGATCTGATAAAATGACGTAATTATCCAGTCTTTCACTCTCTGTCTCTCTTGCAAGACATTGTGGGACTATGGACCATAGAGGTGACAGACTGGAATCCAAGTATAGATCATGTAGCAGACGATACAAAACTCCCAATTTGCTTGTAGAAGTTCTTGTGCACTGTAGTTAAACAAGGTGGGAAAAGGGCCATTCCTACTGTCTTCTTTATAAATACACCATTCGTTTTAAAGAGTCAATTTCGGAATCTATTTTTAGCCACAACAATGCGTAACATCAGAAATAATCGTGTCGACAGACGAAAATGTTCGACGATAGTAAGTAAATTTGATGTGTCAAAATTGTGGGAAAAAATTTAGGAGGCCAACAATATTGTATTCCTCTACATGGTCGATAGTACAGACGTTTTCAAAAACAGTGTGGGAAAATTCCTACTGTCTTCTTTATAAATACACCATTCGTTTTAAAGAGTCAATTTCGGAATCTATTTTTAGCCACAACAATGCGTAACATCAGAAATAATCGTGTCGACAGACGAAAATGTTCGACGATAGTAAGTAAATTTGATGTGTCAAAATTGTGGGAAAAAATTTAGGAGGCCAACAATATTGTATTCCTCTACATGGTCGATAGTACAGACGTTTTCAAAAACAGTGTGGGAAAATTCCTTCACTGTGTTGAACGGACGAACAATCAAATCTCTTTCCTACATGTATGACTGATGATAGACGGGAGGTCAAGTGGGAAATAGATAAACTATTGCGTTTTGATCGATTTAGCAGTTATTGAATAGATTCCCCTCTGTTGAAGCTCATGTTGGGTGGGGGCTAGGATCGGTATGTTAAAATGAGGAAGCAGATGATAAGGCTTTGTTTATTGATGTGGAAGTTAACCTAGGTGTGCACAAATGCACGGCTTTGCTTATTGATGTGGAGGTTAACCTAGGTGTGTACAAATGCACTTAATCCCCTTTTCACATAACTTGACTCTACTTTGCTACAAGCATAGAGGTTAGACAGAGGAAATGAGGCAAACCAGAAAAATGCTGCAAAGGAGTTGGTATGGACCATGTACGAACAAGTCCTCCTCCTCCTCAGTGAGAGCTTATCCTCCTCCGCAGGGAGCGCCGCCGCAGGGAGCGCCGCCGCAGGGAGCTCCTCCTCCTCCGCAGGGAGCGCCGCGGCAGGGAGCGCCGCCGCAGGGAGCGCTGCAGCGGCGCTCCCTGCTCCTCCTCCGCTCCAAGCGGCGGAGGAGGAGCTCCCTGCCGCGGCGCTACCTGCGGCGGCGCTCCCTGCGGCGGAGGAGGAGCTCCCTGCGGCGGCGCTCCCTGCGGAGGAGGAGGAGCTCCCTGCGGCGGCGCTCCCTGCGGAGGAGGATGAGCTCTCACTGAGGAGGAGGAGGACTTGTTCGTACATGGTCCATACCAACTCCTTTGCAGCATTTTTCTGGTTTGCCTCATTTCCTCTGTCTAACCTCTATACTTGTAGCAAAGTAGAGTCAAGTTATGTGAAAAGGGGATTAAGTGCATTTGTACACACCTAGGTTAACCTCCACATCAATAAGCAAAGCCGTGCATTTGTGCACACCTAGGTTAACTTCCACATCAATAAACAAAGCCTTATCATCTGCTTCCTCATTTTAACATACCGATCCTAGCCCCCACCCAACATGAGCTTCAACAGAGGGGAATCTATTCAATAACTGCTAAATCGATCAAAACGCAATAGTTTATCTATTTCCCACTTGACCTCCCGTCTATCATCAGTCATACATGTAGGAAAGAGATTTGATTGTTCGTCCGTTCAACACAGTGAAGGAATTTTCCCACACTGTTTTTGAAAACGTCTGTACTATCGACCATGTAGAGGAATACAATATTATTGGCCTCCTAAATTTTTTCCCACAATTTTGACACATCAAATTTACTTACTATCGTCGAACATTTTCGTCTGTCGACACGATTATTTCTGATGTTACGCATTGTTGTGGCTAAAAATAGATTCCGAAATTGACTCTTTAAAACGAATGGTGTATTTATAAAGAAGACAGTAGGAATGGCCCTTTTCCCACCTTGTTTAACTACAGTGCACAAGAACTTCTACAAGCAAATTGGGAGTTTTGTATCGTCTGCTACATGATCTATACTTGGATTCCAGTCTGTCACCTCTATGGTCCATAGTCCCACGATGTCTTGCAAGAGAGACAGAGAGTGAGAGACTGGATAATTACGTCATTTTATTAGATCGGATAGTAGAGGGCATGTCTAGATTTGTTAAACCACACAGTTATTTTTACTAAAGAAAGAGAGAGAGAGAGGGAGAGAGAAAGAAAGATTTGTAAGATCCCCCCCCCCCCGGTCCAGCGCATAGTTGTAGGCAACAGATTAAATTGCTTCTGAAAACCTTTTCCACAATGTTTACCGCAGCCGATCTCTAGAATTCGTCTGCTCGAGAAAGATCGTTACGATTGTTGAACTCACTGGTTAAAATAGATTGACTTTCTTCCGTGTCGTTTGCAGTTGCTGGAAAGAGATTATAAAAAAAGAGAAGGCCTTTTGTCACCCTACTTTAGAAGCTATCGACCGTGCTAGACCATAAGATAATCATCTACTCCCACAGTCCTTTTTTCCACCCTGTTTTAACAATCCTACTTTCATCAGATATCGTCTGCTCGGGACCCATACCTATGTCACGCACTCTTGACCCCGTTGCTGAAAATAGATTTCAAAACTAAGCTCCGTCGATATGATTGCACAATAAATTGATTAATCCTGCAACGATGAAATGATTCCGATTTTTGCTCAAAAAAGTGGTCTACGCTCCTAGCATAGACTACTACTGCCATGGCAACCAAATGTATTTTTTTCAAATCTTCTCCTCTAAAACCGCTGGTTAGATTTTGAAATAATTTCACAGAAATGCTCCTTGTGTAATCCTTTTCAAAAATGTTTGTGAAATTTTGATCCGTTGAAAAACATGGCTATTGGCGGGGGGGGGGGGGGGACGGGGGCTTTTTGCATTCTTTAGATAAATGTTTACAGTTCCACTTTTTACGAACCGATGAAGCAAATATACCCCCTTCTTAAAAAAAAATGTTACCCCCTCCCACACACACACACAAAAAAGTTAACCCCTCCCCCCCGCCCCTTGAAAATGCTTCCTACCGGACTGGAACTACCCTCTCTTTTTCCAGACACACAGACACGTTTATTGCCTTTTGTTTGCAAAATTGCGTTTACCATGGGTTCGTGTAACATGTTTTTCGTAAGAAGTACTATGATAAGGAATACAGAGTTTGTTCGTTAGACCGTGTTGCTCAGAGCCGTTTTCAACAAGATTGCAGTTATATCGCGGTAGTTCGTACTAAACAGCCTCTTTCTACAGCTAATCGTCCTACGATACCCTATAGATTGAAAATTCATATCCATATCAATAGACATTATTTTTGTACTTTGATTTCATCTCTAAGCGTAATGATAGGGAAAATTATTTTTTGCTCAGATTTATATCTTATAACGAGTAAAATGATCGGGTATTATGTGCAGTAAACATCTATTTATATAAACCCGTCAAAATAAGTGAAGTATGCAATATTAAATCTTTGCTTGGCAGGTACATAACTTGGGATGAACAAGCCCAGGGACGAAAAGCCCGTGACTTCACAATCTGTACACGATGACAACCAAGTGATCCGAACAAAGCTATTTCGTTTTCTCGAAATAACATTTCGTTTTAACGATTTAGTATTTCTTTTTCTCGAAATAGTATTTTAAAGATTTAGCATTTCGTTATTTCGAAATAAAAAATGTGTAGAGCATGACACCTTCCGGGCTCCGTAAGAAGCCGTATAAAACTAAAATATAAGAAGATACACAAAATTCAAGATCATTGTCCGTGTTTGTTGGTTACAAGTAAGTGAGGCTTTTGACTCCCAGAGCTTTAATCATAGGCGCCGTTATCCTCTGGAGCTTTTGTCCTTACACTTTGGCCAGGCGAGTTCTACTTGGTAATCTTTCTCATTTGTAGGTGTTCACAGAGAAAAGGACTGTGACACAAAGTGACTTTACTTTATTATCTTTTGTCTCAATTTCATTGGATGACTCTTGAATATCGGTCGACTGCAAGCTTTTGCGTGGTATACCAATATAACCATTCACAAAGTGCGTGATCAGGAAATTTGGACTTCCTGAACCAATAAAACACACGTGTTACGCACTAATTACCATTTTATGGCTACATTAGTAACACCCAACGGCCCCTTTCAAATAACAAGAAAACTAAGTTCAATAAGGAGGTAATCTAACAGCTGACATGGAAGTCAATGCTAGACTTTTTTACATATATTTTTAACACTGCCAATTTATTTACGCATGAACAAAAATGTCCAACAGCACTTATCCTTATTCAACACAAAATAAGTACTGACGGAGGGCGCAGAGCAAATGCTTTCTACAATGTTTGGAAAACCTTGCAAGACTAGCGTATTTATAAAAAAATCAGTTAGTTTTGTACTAAAACGATACCAGGGTGGAAATAAGTGTTGTTTTATCATCTCAGCGCCTTTGGCAAAGGTTGGGAATTTTGCAGACTGCATAGATTAAGATCAGACTGTTCCGAACCAGTAGCCTGATCGTGAATTTACATCGTATGGTTGTTTTGCCAAGTCTGTAAGATGGAAATCTTTGACTCAGTTGTTACAGTCGTCAAAAAAGTCCATTTTTAAAGTGGGTAGTGAAAGTGTCAATCCAGTGGGCGTTCAGCGGGCACATCGGTTATTGAATGGTTCTGTCTATCTCAAATGGGGAGTGGGAGGGGGGTTAATTTGATCGGAAAGAAGAGAACTGTTATAACGTTAACTCTTATCCTTCTAAAAAAGTTTAAAATGAAACTTTCAAGCGAATTGCAAGAACAGTGAAAATTGCTTTTTCAAACTTTTGGAGGAATTTTTTTTCTTATCGGACAATGTAGATCAAAGATCAGACTGCACGTTCTGTGCAGTCTGATTTTGATCTACATTTTCTGCAAAAGGTCAGTGAGTCGCTCATAGCAGCGTAAGGGTTGAATACAATTTACTCGTCATTGTATAGAGAATACATTCAAGCAGATTCCTTTCAGTTTTTGTACAATATAATGCTTGTACTTATTAAAATTCGAGTTTATACTCGACTGAGTGACACGTTCTCAAACTTTCAGTTTTATCATTGCCTTCTTCATTTATTCTGATCCTGACATTTAGGCTGAATGTATTATAAGTAGATATATAAATAGAATTCCGAATATTATAAGAAATGCCGGGTACAAAAAAATACGCAACATCTATTTTTATTGCTTGGTCTAGAATATTGAAAATCGGTTAGATTGATGCCTTCTTCGCTGTCCAATGGTACAAATGTTTAAAATCACACGATACCTAACCTCTTCGCACCAGGAGAGGCATGTGGCACACGAGGAGAGTCATGTGCTCAAATGCAAGAATCCCATGCAGGGGAAGGTCATTGAGTTTGCCAAAGGAAATTTTCAGTCTATTTGATAACGTTCAAGTATTCAGATCGATTTTTCCATGTTTGATTCAAATTTAGCAATTTGTATCCATGGCACGATTGATGGAAGTCCAGTGGGGACAAGAAAACATTGTGAGAAAAGGAGAAAATGCTGGTAACCAGCATTTTCTCCTTTTCCCACAACGTTTTCTAGCAATGCTTTTGCACGGTCAACGCCAACAGCAGGTTGCTTTTGGTGCGCATATTCGAACTACTGAACGTCTTGTTCAACGTCTGCGAGTGACGGGGAGGGTCAACGACCGAACGCGAAGTGGACTTCCGCGCGTCACGATGCCACTTCAGGATCCATTTATGACACTTACTCACTTACCTAATCGCCATCTCAAAGCTAGCGAAAATGCAAATAACATCATAGGCAGTCATAACCGCCATATTAATCTTGATACGGTTCGAAACCGATTACGTGTCAATGGTCTATGAGCCCGACGTTCCTATGTTGGTCTGCCCCTAACCCCTAACTCCTGTGCGTCGCCAACGCCGTGGTTTGGTTAGTATTACACTCACCGAGAAATTTTCCTATGAGACAACGGAGAAGGGTGTTTTTCACGAACGAATCCCGGTTCACTCTCTACCGTTCGGACGGGCGACGTCGTGTAAACCGACGTCACGGATAGCGTTTCACCTACGCGTGCGTCGTTGAGCGGGATAGATTTTCGCGGTGGTTCAGTATGGGTTTAAATCACCACTGACCGGGATTGACGGCAAATTAACCGGCGTCAGGTATAGAGAAGAAATCCTCCGCCCAGGTGCCGTCCCATGTGTGTAAGCACGGAACCTGATCTTCCAGCAAGACAATGCCCAGCCCCATGTCGCTAGAAATTGCCAGCAATTTCTGGCAAAAAATAACATAAATCCAGCATTCAGTCCAGATTTGTCCCCGATTGAGCACTTGTATGACGAACTGGATATAGGAGGGTTAGGAGACGTCGAAATGCCCCCACTAATCTAGTCCAGCTCAGGCTTGCCTTGCATGAAGAGTGGAATAACATCCCCATTGCCAGGCTTCACACTCTGATGAATTCCATGCATAAAAGAATCAGGGCTGCGACAGCTGCACATGGAAGACACACAAGATACTGGTCAACATGTCCGGCCGTGTTGCGCAAAACAAGCAGGGTCATCGTTAAAAGGGGGTATTTCTAGCATAACCAGGACTGAATATCGGTTAAAACTTCACCAACTGGTTCCATAAAGATGAAATTCTAGATAAAAATGAATGTAATGATGTAGTATTACGTTATATCCTTTAAAACAATTTTTAAAGGTTACCTGGCCTTTCTTTTTCGTCCTAGTATATATAGGTACTCGTAGTTTGCAGCTCATAGCGACCCCCAGAATTTTCAAGTGCATGAAATTAGTTTCTCACTTTAGTTCAATACGAGGCCTCGAATTCATTTTTGTACAAATATTTTCTATACTTTACCTTGGATATCGTCACTTTCATTCAAATCTTGAAGTCTAAAATTATTTGTCTAGTATTTTCTTATATGGTGGCTGTGCGCCAGTATTTGATTCAATTTCATTTTCGGTATGGTTTCAAATTTTGATATCCACTTCTGTTGAAGTATGTGTTCCAAACTACATAATACGTAGACTTAAAGGTCTTTCGTAGTTTGTTTTGAATTGTCTGTCGCTATGATTTTTTTTTCAATTCGCCTAAAAATAGATTTATTATTATGGTCACACTGACATTATCATGGTCTTAAAAACACTTTGTCCCTTTGACCGTAAAAGTTCATCTACAACAATACTTTTGAGCTTATTTATAGAACTAAACCACTCCATACAGTACACCTTTATTTTACATTTTATTGTTGAATGCTATACAACATGATCTGAGCTAGAGTTTGACTGGGTTTCGGAAAAAAATCTCTTGTTGGGCGTGGAAATTAAAACAAAATGTAAACAAGTGTGTGCAAATATTGAGTCATTAAAACTTGCCCAGTTATGTTTTATGTTCTGGTCACTGTGCCAAACCGTCGGAGAACGTTAAGCTTCAGATAAAAAAATTAACACTATTGGTATGGGCAAAATTTTTTTCTTAAAGGATAATGATTTTAACTTTCATTGTGAGAGTTGGTAAGGTCATTTTAAAAGACAATGAAAAGTTTGATAAAAATTGATACGGCATTTTTCTAGATGTACTCAGATCCATAAATAAGTGTGCACTTATTTTTTTTTTATTTCTCGTGGCATGTTTTACTGAAGACCAACAAATTTGGTAACATATTTTGGTTCAGATCCTGTAGAAAATGCCAGGCTAATCAGACTTTGACTAACAGAAAGTTTAAGTTAGGTTTTTGCAGTCTAAATGAAGGTGGTACTAAAATCAAAGTTGCAAAAGTACTCAAAGACTAAGGTAACATTAAAGTTAGGTTTTTCTTAAGTTCTTGTAATTTTTCAATTAAAATTTTGTAAGGTAAGCCTTTATTTTCTCCTGTTTATCATATGGTTTATGCGTCATAGCAGACAGGTCGAATTTTCGAAGATTATGTTATGCACAGACAACGTATGGAGTCCCGAATGCAACCCTTACAATTCATTACCTAATCTCCAAAATTGCTCCCGTTGACTGCATAAATAGTCCAGTTTCATGACCCTTGCAGGGGATTTTTTTTTAAGTATTTGTATGTGTTTTTCAAACACTTTGAATTAACCCATTACCACACAATCCCTACTTTTGACGCCCCTAAAAAAGAAGCCTTTAGACAACATTGTGGGAAAAGGAGAAAATGCTGGTAACCAGCATTTTCTCCTTTTCCCACAATGTTTTCTACCCTTCACAGAACAAATTTCAAATTTTCAGTCACTTTTATTTTGTCGTCTGCAGATGCTTTCAATTTGGACCAGTCTAAAATTTTGTCGTTTGGTAATGAGTTAAAAGCAGAAATGGATCGTTTGGCAAAGGATAAGAAAAAAGTTGTCCCCCACTTTCCAAACTTTCTTATGTCTAAAGAGCGGATAGGTAACGTGTAGGGGAGTTGAAGAACGGCTCGAAACATGTCTTTTAATGCTGAACCAAACACTTTTCTTTTTCTTCATTTGCAGAAATAATGAAATTTTGCAGGTGATAATAAGAATGATACTCAAAGTATGATACAGGTCATTTAAAATGTAGAAGTCTTTGTTGAGAAAAAATGCTACCTACGAACATTTTCTCCCTTTCAAATGAAGTTTTCAAAAAGCTGCTTCTTAATCTTAAACTTTTGAAATTCCCATTTAAATCAATAGATTAGCAATATCTAGATTTATTGCCCCTAGAAATGCAAAGACGTTTCAGATTTCTAATTTGAAATTAATCTCGGTCAGGAGAAAATACGTCAGGTCTTGTCCCCCTTTTCCAGCAATCCAAAAACGCTACATGTAAATACTTATATGCACACACGAAATTTACGTTTCTACTGTTTTTTAAAATCCTTCCACCAGACTATCGATATAACAGTCTACAATTCCGACATCCCCGAGTAAATTGCTTTTGGGTTCATGTGGCATAAATTGTTGCTACTGTAAATGAAGGCCGTACACAGTCACGTGACACGCGTGCTGCGGTATCCTCGACTGAAGGATAGGATACATTTTCTATCCGTCGCAATCTATGCAATCTGGCTACTACTAGGTTTGATATTTGTCAAAAGCCACCAGAACAACTATATTTGATAAAATATTGACAAAAACGGTTACATTTGGACTGAAATGAGTAAATAAGTAAATCTACCTTTGAGTCGATTTTTAGTCAGTCGGCAAAACCAATCTATCGAAATTTGAAGGCTGATTATAAATTAGAATATTTCAAGTACAACATCATGCAGGTAGTGTAAGTCAGTCATCATACAGTATATACGTCATTGTGTGATCGTGGCCTACACTATTCGCAAGAGCATTAGCAATAGCATGCCGAGGGATGAATATTTCCTACTTCCTGTATAGGCTCTTGTTACTATTAATGGCTTGCAATATGCAAAAAGGGACAGTCAGACATTTGCGTAAAATGTCGTCTCGGATCAGCCTGCGCAGTCCACGCAGGATAATCAGAAACCACATTTTCCTTTTATATGTAATTTTCTGTTTTGCACAAGTCTACTGCAGGACAAAATCTAATGTAGTCGTAAAGTGTCATCTCGGATCAGCCTGCGCGGACTGCGCAGGCTGATCCGAGACGACATTTTACGCAATTGTCCGAACGCCCCTTACCGAAATGCAGCCATTTATCCCTTTCAAAGGCTTAGTATGAGCTCGCTTTCTCTGTTGTACTTTACAAGACATAACCTACCTTACTTTATGTAAGTTACAGCTGCCTGTTTCATTTCTGTATTAATGTCTTAGTGTGCGGGACCTTTAACCAAACAGTCCCGTGTTCTAACAACCCCTATGAATAAGTCCACTGAAAACATTTATAGGAAAAGGAGCAAATGCTAGCAACCAGCAATTACTCATTTTGTTTTCTATTGTTTTAATATTGTTTTCTATCTTTTTATTGTCTTATCTTTTTTTGTTGTTGTTGTTGTCTGATAAAGGGATAATGGTGTTGTTCCTATACTTACCATTTCCCAATAATGGCCACATTATTAAAATAATGTGACACAACAGTGTATATATAATAGGTAATATGTTCATTTAACCCATTCCGGGAGCTGGACGTTAAAAAGACAGACCAAAGCTCCAAAGGTAAGACTTTGCTCACAAGAAATGAACCAATCGATTTAATTAGTATTATAAGAAATAAAAACATACATAAATAATAATATGGAACATTGAAACACATATGAGATTAAAATAATCGTAAAACATACAAGGTGTTGTTAGCAATTTCAAATATTCCGAGGGTATATTATTTATAAAGGTAGCATATTCAGAGTTATTGTATTTAGTAAGTTTAAGAGAATACCGTTTTATGACATGCACGACATGGAAGGTGACAATCAATAATAACAGCAGCTAGTGCCTTTTAAAATATCCATCGAATTACACCAAATGTTCAAAATGACGTCCATTTTTACGTCGCATGGCACTTCTAAAGCCCTTTTATCGATCTTCACATTTCGGATGCGATCAAACTAATATCTGGAACTATTGACGTGATCTATTGTCTGGGGCTGTAATTTAGGCACATTGTCCTCATAACATCACAAAAAAGTCCAATTGGTTTTTACATTAGGCGAGCGCGGGGGACATGGTCGACCTGTTTTCAAGAGCTTGCTCTCCAAACATTCCAATGTGCAATGGGTATTGTGCGGTGTTGTACCATTTTGCTGGAAACACATATCTTCTAGTACTATGTACTTATTACAAAGTGCTTGCAGGAACTTTTGCTTCAAGAAAAGAACTATTGTTTCCGTTAATTGTTGATGCGTTCTTATATCAAGACGAAACGCCGAATGATAGTACTACAAACCCGTCATTCTAAAGGCAAAACAGGAAATGACGTCATAGCGTGCCCAAAAGGCAAAACAGAAAATGACGTCATAGCGTGCCCAGGTGCAGGCACGTCATAGAGTACAAATGAGCGTGCCCAGATGCGTGGAGGTCAGATATTTATAGAAACGACGCTCTTGAATCCTGAGAACCGGGAACGAGATGTCCGTATAAGGAAAAAGCGGGTCACAGATGACGCGAGCGTGACGCAAGCATACAGTCATCGCCGCGAGTTTCGGCGCGAAAAACCGGAAACGATTTATCCAAATAAGGAGAAGACTGGCCGAGTCAAGTGGTCGTTGGAAAGCAGCTTCCAGGAGCATATAGGAGACTTTGTCGAGCTTTGAAAAACTGCAGCCGAATCTTCACCTCGAGCGGATTTGCACGCGACTGATTAAATCAGAAATTTATCTGCCGTGGCCTTTAGTGCCAGGAAAAAATAAGGTAAGATTTTCTTTGTATTTTATTTCAGAAATCATTTTTTTACGAGGATCAATCTAGAGAGGCACTACTATCGTACCGTAGCGTAGTTCGATCTAGATCCGTATTTTTCATCACCTAAACTATCAGTTATATGAGATGATTAGGAGAAGAAAATACGTTAAGCGTACACGAAAATGTAAAGGACTCTGAATGTACGAGGCGCGTGGAAAAGTGCTAAGGCGACCCTTACCTTTTCTCAGCGGAACGATGTTTTACTGAGTAAGATAGAAAATGCATGAATTAATGGCAAACCGTGCGGGATCATTGACTGTAAGAGCCGAACCTTTTTCAAACGATAGGCTCCTTGTCAAGGAATGTTTTTTATCGAGAAATAAAATTAAAATTAATATACAAAACCGAATACAGTGTACAATGAAAGAGTGAAAGCCTAAACACGCTAAATTCCTCCCGCTTTGATGCATACGTATTTTTTTCACGCTGATCACTGCATGACAGCAATTTTCTGCCTGTTAAACCTTTACTAAAACAGTCCCTGGTTTCTACGATCCCCTGATAGAAGCCTTTTGAAATAATTGTTGGGAAAAAAAATCTGGTAACCAGCGTTTTCTCCTTTCCCTACAATGTTTTCAACTCTACGGAAACGTTCCTTCTTCACCCTTTTCTCCAAAAGAAAGGGTGCAATCCTCCAGCCTATGAATTGGAAACGGAAGTTACTCCGTCCGTCTATCCGTCTGTCTACCTGTCCGTTTATCCGTCTGTCTGTCTTTATATCTGTCTCTCTCGCCCTTTCTCTCTCTCTCTCTCTCGCTTTTCTCTCTGTCTGCCGACCTGTCTGTTGGCCTGCCTACCTGTCTGTCTGTCTGTCTATTACCTATGTTGTAAAGCGCTACCGGAGTGACTGCCCTAATTCCCGGCACGCTATATTGAGCTGGGCGTAATAAAATAAACACGTATGTTTGTTTTTGGAAGGCGAGATTTTCATTCTCGCCTTCATATGTCAACGCTCGGCAGCTTGCTGAAAATGCCTCTGAATAGCATTATTAAAACGCCTTTCAAATAGTTCGATACTTCTCGAGTACATTAGAACAAAATAGTGTCGAGACCATTGTAAATTTAATCAGAATGGCAAGAAGAAACTTCAAGTTTCTAGAAGGAATGAAATCGAATTCGTAAAAAGCATCGTTTTTGACAAATGCAAAATACTTTGGATCAGTTCATTGATATCATCACGTTGCTACAGCAACAAATAAACCATAGCTATTATAAGCCAATCGAAAGCTACTAACATGACGTCATTTGGACCTACTTCCACTTGACACCGCATAAACAACTAACCAGTGGGATCGTACATGTAAATTTACTATCCCAGAACTAACCAATCGGATAGCTTCTTTGAATGACGTACCGCTGACAGACCCCTTTCCTCTGTTGGCAACCTTATTCTGTCTTTGTGAGAAGTAAGATTGAAATAAATTCCTTTGAATCAAGTGTTTAAACAAAATTTTCTCTTTCAAAGAAATATCTTTCTTTAATCAAAGTTGTGCTAGACTTAATGATTAATGACTAGGTTATTGTTACGCATCGGCGTGGCCGAGTTTTGATTCCGGAGACCCGTGAAAAGAAAAAGGTAAATCACAACAGATGTGTCATTTCGAAGTAGCTCTGGTCAGTGTGATGTACCGATGTATAGCCTGATCACTTCTTTCCTTATATACGAGTATGATCGGATTTTACTACGTCAAAAATGACAATAACATGATCTGTAACCGTTTTAACCCATTACCACACAATCGCTACTTTTGACGCCCTTGAGAAAGAAGCCTTTAAAAAACATTGTGGGAAAAGGAGAAAATGCTGGTAACCCGCATTTTCTCCTTTTTCCACAATGTTTTCAACCCTTTCCAAGTCAAATTTCGATTTTTCAGTCACTTTTATTTTGTCGTCTGCAAATGCTTTCAATTTGGACCAGTCTACAAATTTGTCGTTTGGTAATGAGTTAACATGCAAAGAATTTTAACCTTTTCTTTTGGTCGTCACGTTGCTTAACATTCATCAATTATTCATAAATATTTAACCCTTTACCTTGAAACGACTCTGAAAATCAAGCTTTTAAAAACATCGAGAGGAGAGGGGAAATTACAATCGGAAATCGGATTTTTTTTTTTCATTTTACCACAATGTTTCTACCCTATCAAGAACAAATTTTGTCGCTAATTTGAGCCATCCTGAATTTGTCATCTGTATGAATCAGTGCTTTCAAATTCAACTTATTCTGAAATTTCTTTGTCAGGTAAAGAATAAACGCTTATCGCAATGATTTGTTATCATAATCACTTACCTCCGTCATTATTAGACCTGAAATCTTTACTTTGTATATTCCCATTAATTTTCTTAAAATAATTTCCTTCAACTATACACTTTTTTTTTTTCCAAAACTGAATAACACAATGATAAAATCAACTTAACAGGGAGAATCCCACTGCCCTAGAGTGCATCGGACGTGTTCATGATTTTCTAAGAACACGGACCAAGGGCCTGTATCTGTGTATATTTTTGTCGAACAAAGGAATAGGGTGTATCTCAATATTGACAAGTTGGCAATCATTTTGCTTTCATGTTTGCCGACAAGCTGAACGTAAATTCCAGTTACGCGGGATTAATGAAAGACAAGCGTTAATGTCAATGAACTCTTCAAACGTTTATTACGCCTGTCTCTTTTGAAGACTAGGCAGACGATTCTATAGTCTGCACAGAATATGCAGTCTTATGTCGGATTAGCTATATTGTAATAACCCGACCAAAACAGCCCAGAGATGTAAAATGCCATTTTCATCAATCCAGCACTCTAGTATAAGGGTTAACAGAGTCATAGATTACAAGAATCGTATAAACGAAGAACACCTTCCGACGTTCCTTATAGGACCTAAGAAGTCAACCGTCAAATGATGTTGGTTGGTTATTCTTGATAGGATGGTGAACATTGCGCAAAACGGAGAAAATGTTCGTTGCCAGTATTTTCTCATGTTCCTGCATGCTTTCAAAATACCCTTCCCTTTCTAAAAAGCCCCATTCTTTAAGGTCATTAAAACCCAGCACATGTATTGTAATCTAAATGTTAAATCTCCGTTTTGAACATTGAAAGTCGTTTGTTTTGAAAGTCTTTTTCAGTCTTGATAAAGTATATTTCAAATAAAATGGTAAACAAATTAAAAAAAAAAGCCTTTTAACTGAACGACACTGAAATCTTGACAACCTCAAGGGAAAAAAAATTTCAAAATACTTTTGGAAAAGGAAAAAACGCTAGTCACCAGTATTTTCTCTTTTTACCACTATGTTTTGTACTTTTTCCCAGCCAAACGGCACATTTTCAACTGCTCTTATCTTATTATCTGCTTTAAATGCTTTAATGTAGACGGTCCTAATTTTTTGTTATTTTCTGAAGGGTTTTGTAAAGGGTTACTTAGATGGAAAACATTGTAGAAAAGTCAAACAAAAGGTTGATTATCATTATTTGCTACTTTTCCTACAATGCTTTGAAAAGCCTCTTCTTCAACATTGTTGAAAGTCAGTATTGTGATCTAAAAGGCTGAATCTCAGTTTCTATACTCTAAAATGTACCTTTCTAAAAACTCTTTGCTCTCTCAATAAAATTATCCATGGAATAAAATGGTAAAGACTTTCAAGAAATTAATCATCTCATTACAGAATTACAGTTTTAGACCTATCAAAATTGATTGCATTTTCAAGCAAAAACTATTCTTTAATCCTTTACTATACCCCATCAAGTACAGTTTTAACAACCCTGAGAAAGAGGCCATTTAAAAACTTAATTACGAAAAGGAGAAACTTTCTTGGCTCTTTACACGAAGAAAAAAATTCAGACTTTCCAAAATTGAATGCATTTTCAGGTAGCAAGTTTTTTTTATCTGGCACCATTGATGGAACCTGTATGAAATAGGATGGAAGACCCTTTAGGAAAAGGAAAAAATGTCAATTAGCACCGTATTCTCCTTTTCAGACCAAAAGTTCTCAAGTCTTCTTCCTAGAACTTTTAAATTCATTATTGGGGTAATAGAGGGTTAGATCTACGTTTCTATACAACGTAAAAACATATACGGGTAACAGCAAATTAAAACTCTTTGCCATCACATAAAACTTTTCCTTCAAATGAAATAGAAAGGAGTTTCAGAAAAGTCCATTCGTTTTAATTTTTTTCAACATATTTTCACAAGCCTTCTTCAAGTTTGTTTAAACTCAGGATGGTAAACTGGTCTTCATGGCACAGGAACATTGCCAACTCTATAGACTTTGCTGTATTAGGAGAGGTGATTTAAGTACAGGAAAATGTATTGCAATATGTTATGCCATAATCAGATACAAAAGTAAAGTCTATGAAAAAAATTGCGTCTTTTTTCCAACGACGACACGATTTTGTTCGAGGTCCATCCACATACATATACGCGATAAAGTCCGCAAGTCATCGTACCAAAAGGCTGCACTCGAAGTCCATTGTACACTTATTGAGGTCCATTCTTTTTTTAAACACTGTCCTGACTCGTTCTTTTATAAGTCCGATGAACGTCACTCGGGGCGATGTTATTCGTTATAAGGAATTCCGGGTGGCCTCATGGAAAAGTCCCTTTTACGTTCGTGTGTTGGCATGTCAAATACGTCGTAAGGATTCTTTCTCTTGGTGCCTCTGTACTGTGCTCTGGCCCTTTTTGCCTCTTGAGCAATATGTGTCAAGAGTCGTATTGCAGGATTTTCCTTCCTTTCTTTGATATTCAACTGAGACCTGGCCAAAGCCAAGTCTCGCTCGACAGGTGTCACGAATTTGATCGCCGTTTGACTAGGTGGTTTCCAACCATCGTCTTGTAAAGTTTCTACGACAAAGGAACCATTTTGAGACGGCATTATTTTTCCTTCAGCCATGCTTTGGAAATGTCTTTTGCACTTTTTGACATCCGAATTCGCCATCACAGGGTCACTGCCACCGGCAATACCGTCCATGTCCGCGGTATCGTCGTCATCGTCGGACTGACTTTTCACAGAGGGATCATCGATCTTCGAACCACTGCTTTCATCCTTGTCCTCGGTTTGATCCTCGTCGTCGGATTGGCCGTCCTCAGATGGATCTTCGTCGGGAATCCAATCTAGCTTCGAGTTCGCTCGATGTTCTGACGGGTTATCTTTAACCTCGGAACAATGCCATTTCACGTGTTTCTGTAGGTAGTGAATGTCAGAGAACAGAGTACCGCAGTCGTCGCAAGACGCAACTGCCAAGGCAAACTGACGAGTGCTCTGAGCGTTTTCCGATTGTTGAAGTCAGAAACGCGGCTGTGGTGTGTCCGTTACTTGAAAGGAAGGGTTCTGGTCGTAACTGTATGCAACAGCTGGTTCGGGATCGCTAAGTATTCTTGGGTCATCTTCGAAAATATGCCTCCGCATGCGAAGTGTATCTGACGTGGTAGGTTTTAGATCGATCAGTAGATATCCGTAAGGGTGTTTGACAGCTTCTTCAAAATTCCTTATGAGAATTGTTGGATTAGTCGGATACATTTGTTTGGCTAATGTCATGATTTGTTGCTTGTCAACCGGATTGTTAAAGAGTACGAGATAATGACAGTTTCTTCTCTGTGTCGGATCTTTGTTAAAGTAGAGATTCTGATTGAGTGCGATGACCGACAGATTTCTATGATGGCTGCCTTCCGTGAATAAATCGGTCACTCTGGGATCCTTGGCCGCTTCGGTCGCCATGTCGTCGAGCACAATAACATTCTTGACTTTCGGGTTGAGAAATTGGTCGGTCTCCAAATTCCAAGGTATGCTACTCATAAATTCGACTTTGGGATATACGGTTCTCTGTATGACGTCGTAGAGCGGTTGCCATTGTTTGTATATCCATATAGTGCGTTCGGATGGGGGTCGTATTTTTTCGCCAGCTCTCTGTAGCAACTGACACAAAAAGTAGGTCTTTCCAGACGACGTAGGTCCGCTGATGATGCAGGTAAACGGATGTTGAAACGAAAACTGGGGTTCCTCTTGTTCCCTCTGCTGTTGTTGTTTTTGCATCTGTTGTTGTTGTTGTTGATTAGATTGATGATTCCGTTTCACGTGACGTTTTAAACTTTGGTGCCAAACGTATGTGTTGTTACAGACTTGGCAACGATACATTCTCAGTATTCCATATTCATTTTAATTACAAAGAGGCGTATTTTCTCTTATAAACTTTCACATAACAGTCTACTTATTTTAATGTCGGTTGTTGTTGTTGGTTGGTTAGTTGGTTGTTTTTGGGTTGGTTGTTACTTGGTTGTTGGTTGGTTGATTGGTTGTTAGTTGGTTGATTGTTGGTTGTTGTTGGTTGGTTGTTGGTTGATTATTGTTGGTTGGTTGTTGGTTGATTGTTGGTTAGTTGTTGTTGACTGTTAGTTGGTTGTTGTTGATTGGTTGGTCGTTATTGGTTGGTTGTTGGTTGTCTGATGGTTGGTGGTTGTTGGTTGTTTGTTAGTTGGTTGTTGTTGGTTTGTTGATTGTTAGTTGGTTTTTGTTGGTTGGTTGATTGTTGGTGGGTTGTTGTTGGTTGGTTGTTGGTTGTTGTTGGTTGGTTGGTTGTTATTGGATTGCTGATTGTTGGTTGGTTGTTGTTGGTTGGTTGATTGTTGGTTTATGTTGGTTGGTTGGTCGTTGTTGGTTGGTTATTATTGGTTGGTTGTTGGTTGTCTGATGGTTGGTGGTTGTTGTTGGTTGGTTGTTAGTTGGTTGATGTTGGTTGGTTGTTGGTGGTTTGTTGTTTGTTGGTTGGTTGGTGGTTGTTGGTTTGTTGGTTGTTGTTGGTTGGTTGTTAGTTGGTTGTTGGTTGTTATTGGTTGGTTGATTTTTGGTGGGTTGTTGGTTGTTGTTGGTTGTTAGATGGTCGTTGTTGGTTGGTTGGTTTGTCGGTTGGTTGATTTTGGTTGGTTGATTGTTGGTTGTTGTTTGTTGGTTGTTAGTTGGTTAGTTGTTGGTTGTTTTCGATTGGTTGATTATTTTTGGTTGGTTGGTTGTTGTTGGTTGTTGTTCATTGTAGGTTCGTTGTTGTTGTCAAAACGTTGGTTGATTGTTTTGGGCTGGTTAATTGTGTAGTCGTTGTTGTTGTTGGTTGCATGATGTTGCTCCTTTTCGAAAAAAAAAAAAACGTTCCATAGACAAATATACAATTGCACTTAGCTGACATCTTAAGAAAATTGCTCTTTCATCAAAGTTAAGAAGCTCTGAAAAGGGCAGTTTGGCCTTAAAACTGCGGGTTCTTTTTATGCACAATCTCCAACTTTTCCACAGGCTGAGCAGCTGCTTGCTGCCCGCCTCCTTAACCTCTTCAACTCCTGGGCATCAAGATCGAAGCGTAATGTGAATGATGGCTCATCATCCTCATCCCAGCACTCTGTCTCTGGAATTACAACGTGTTCCTTCTTGTCGTTGGTTTTTTCTAACATTAGTTGGTTCAGCTGATCACCCGCCAAACGAAATGGTGATGAGAGTGTGTCAGCCATCCTCGTGATTTCTTCTATAGACTTCTGAAAAAAAAATGTATGCGTTAAATGTGACGAGCAACATGAAAAGGAGATCTGGGCTCAGAGAGAGAGAGAGAGAGAGAGATAGATTGAGACAGAAGGATAGAGCGAGAGAGTGAGAGAGAGAGAGAAGGAGAGAAAGACAGACAGAGAGAGAATAAGAAAGAGAGAGAATCGGAGAAAGAGAGAGGGAGAGTGAGAGAAAGACAGAAAAAGAGAGAAAGAAAGACGGAGACAGACAGACAGACGGAAAAAAACAATCGGTAAGTAAGAAGATCTGAGGCTGGGTTAGTTCTTACCGATGATAAGTTTCAAGTGCCATGGAAAACTCTTACATCTACACATAGGCATAGATATCCATCTAAAAAGATTAAGTTATATTTCATCATATCATTAAAGAACCATGTAAAAGCAATTAAGGTTTGTGGTAGAGTAATTAACTCCGAACGCTTATCGCTAGACTCCAGAAAGATGTCCATTTTCCTCCATGCATTTTCTTTTCTGTATTTTTACGTCTTTTTGTACCGAAACAAATTAACTGATTAGTTGATGGTTCTTTAAATCGCTTTGGTTGTAGGGACGAGGTTTTACAGTCATACTAACATCTTTAAAAAAAAGGGTTCAACGTCTTCTCTAAAATCGGCCCACAGGTACCCGAAACTTCTACTGGTAAAGGAAAAAGTTAGGAGCCGTCCGCAAAAAGTTAATACAGTAAGTTAAAGGTTTCACAACTATTTCAGCGCGCATTTACCACGAACGTTAAAACCCTTTTTTTCTAAGTTGTTTCGTCTTCTCTGCGAGTGAGTGATCACTTTAGCCGAGTTCCATTGACTGCGATGAGGCGATACCGCGGTCATTTTTGTACCACTGAAAAATTCATAAGCTTCCCTTAAAATCGGTTTGCGGGTACCTACCACTTTTTTCGACAAATAAAATCAAAGGACTGATAGTCCTGAGAGTCGCCTGTAGGGTAATGGGTTAGAAGTTTTCACCCTTTTTTGTTGAAATCTATTAAAAGCATTCAAGATACAAAATAACTTAACCACAAGATAGTATTACATGCAAGCATATTTCTTAGTTGTCATCCTAAAATCCAAAATATCCGTATTAAAATTTAAATTAAAAAAAAAGTGGTGGAAATTAAAATTCAGGCACCAGGACCAGCTTTAATAAGTTCAACGTTTTTTACTCACAGACAACAACACTTTACAAATAAAGACCAGATTATCTTCTGGTATAGGATCTAGTGACATACTTTTAGACCAAAAATGCCCTTTCGCAACCCCCTCATATCTAATCTTAACAATCTGACAAAGTTTCATCAGTATTAGACTGAACATAAATGGATTCTACAGCTCTATTACGGTTTCGCCTGAATTGACCTAATGACAACCTTTAGGCGTTTTCTTTTAACCCCAGGCCACTTATATTCAGTTTTGTCAAAAATACTATTGAGATAAACAGCCGGGCAATTTCATGATCATTGGACTGAACTGTAGCCTTTGGAGCACAAACAAATGTATTTGACTCAGTGATGTACCTGTCCTTTGGAAATAATTTGTTTTTGTTGTTGTCCAGGTTGAGGTTTTGCCCAGCAATGGACTTTATGAATGTGGCTGCTACAACTCAATAAAATCTATAACCCAACAGCATGATCATCAGCCTTTAATATTTGTCTGCGTTTTATAACGTCCCAGGGATTATAGTGCTTCCACACCAATCGAAAATTGTCTACATGTATATTGCTTTGGTGTAAATTAAATGTTTGCGATTCGCTTTATTACCCTTTACAAAAACCCTTCACAATATTACAAACACTCCAATAAAGAACTTGTTGTTCGAGCGGGTAAACGCTGATCTGTTCTATTATATATTGAATTATAGCGGAGTAAAAAGTCAATTTCTCAGATTGCTGGTAACGTTGTTAGAACTGCGTAGTGTAAAATCAGATTTTGGCAGTTACAAAAGCACCTTGCGTTCTAACACCCGCACTAATAAATTGTTGTTTAATAAATACTACATCTAGGTTAATCGCTCATTGAAAAAAAAAAAACAGCAGGCTTTAACAAATTTGGCCGTCTTTATGAACGAAAACCAATTAAATATAGTAAACTTCAAAGCACTCTCTCTACATAGGTCGGTGAAAGTAAAGGCCGGTTCAGCGACTGATTCATAAATATGTAAATTCATAGATTTCCCTGGTGCAAATGACGTTTATACGTCACGTGATTATAAGATCTATATTTGTCGCAAAGCTACATTCCAGAAAACACCTGCAAAGCGATGACTTGGTACAGCCTAGAACCGTGTGCTTTGCATACGCTATGTACGATCTCTGGTGCACCTAGAATATGGGAGTGCAAAATATCTAAAGTCTAGATTAAAAAGCTGTGAAGAAGCAACGTGTAAGAATGTCTAAGAAGGCAATGCATCCATTTCAAGTCGTTATAAATTCGTTAAAAAATAGCCTACTGTTGAGAAAAAAAAAACAATTGAAAGCTTCCGTGTTAACTTGGCATCGCCTTTCTCTGTCAAATCATAGGTTGAGCGTTGAATTTGAAATAAGGCTTTCAGTTAGGATTGTAAGATTGTAGAGGTAGGTAATTATCAAACAATTTTCACCGAGAATTGTCCACAAATAGAAGCAGAAAAGATGCTTGTAGTTGGAAATTTCTCAGCGTGTCCGCAGACATGTTCAGTTCATGGCAGCTATTTTTACATATATACGTAATGCGCTATTTTTAGAGATGATGTCTTACACAGACATCAGGCTAATATGTACCCTTGCGGACGATTTAAATGATTGTTTCAAAGGTTTGAACCGTTAAACAGCTCAGTCTTTATAGACATATTCATTATCACAAAGGCACAATTGTAAATTATTTACAAAAGAAAAAAACTGGGTTGTTCGATGAATAATTATAAGAAAACTATGTTTTTATCTTATAAACCGGAACTTGGGACAGGAAGCAGTACAAGGCCGGAGGTATGCTTACGTCACCCCATAGATCAGGACGATAACAATGAGAGCCTGTTTGCTACGCAAACAGGCGACTCAAAAAAAGTTAGTGGAAGACCGAAAAAATCAGTCCAGCAGGGGAAAGGGTATTCTGAAAGGTTACAGCGTCTGTACTTGTTACGGAGTCAAGACCCTTCTTATGTTACGACCTTCAGCGAGTAAGTGGTTCTTTTAAAAACGGGTCGCACCGGCTTCAAGATCGAAATATCGCGATCTTTTGTTGTATCGTAGGAAATTTAAACTCTCCTCCAAAGTCGGTCCGCAGAAACGCAGGACCCATTCGACAAATGAAAAACTAAGTAGCAGACAAAATCAAAGGACTGATAGTCCTGAGAGTCGCCTGTAGGGTAATGGGTTAGAAGTTTTCACACTTTTGTGTTGAAATCTATTAAAAGCATTCAAGATACAAAATAACTTAACCACAAGACAGTATCATAGGCAACCATATTTCTGAGTTGTCATCCTAAAATTCAAAATATCCGTATTAAAATTTACATTAAAAAAATGTGGTGGAAATTAAAATCTAGGCACCAGGACCAGCTTCATAAGTTCAACGTTTTTTACTCACAGACAACAACCCTTTACAAATAAAGACCAGATTATCGTCTGGTATAGGATCTAGTGACATACTTTTAAACAAAAAATGCCCTTTTGCAACTAGCCCATATCTAATCTTAGCAGTATGACAAAGTTTCATAAGTATTACACTGAACATAAATGGATTCTATAGCTCTATTACGGTTTCGTCTGATTTGACCTAATGACATCCTTTACGCTTTTTCTTTTATCCCCAGCTGACCTATATTCAGTTTTGTCAAAGAAATTATTCAGACAAACAGCCGGGCAATTTCATGATCATTGGACTGAACTGTAGCCTTTGGAGCACAAACAAATATTTGACTCAGTGATCTATCTGTCCTTTGGAAATAATTTGCTTTTGTTGTTGTCCAGGTTGAGGTTTTGACCAGCAATGGACTCTATGAATGTGGCTGCTACAACTCAATAAAATCTATAACCCAACAGCATGATCATCAGCCTTTAATCTTTGTCTGCATTTTATAACGTCCCAGGGATTATAGTGCTTCCACACCAATCGAAAATTGTCTATTGCTTTGGTGTAAATTAAATGTTTGCGATTCGCTTTATTACCCTTTACAAAAACCCTTCACAAGTTTACAAACACTCCAAAAAAAAAAACTTGTTGTTCGAGCGGGTAAACACGTACTGATCTGTAGCGGGGTAAAAAGTCAATTTCCCAGATTGCTGGTTGTTAGAACTGCGTAGTGTAAATTAAAATTTTGGCAGTTACAAAAGCACCTTGCGTTCTAACACCCGCACTAATAAATTGTTGTTTAATAAATACTAGATCCAAGTTAATCGCTCATTGAAAAAAAAAAAAACCAGCAGACTTTAACAAATTTGGCCGTCTTTATGAACGAAAACCAATTAAATATGGTAAACTTAAAAGCACTCTCTCTACATAGGTCAGTACACGCTGAAAGTAAAGGCCGGTTCAGCGACTGATTCATAAATATGTAAATTCATAAAGATTTCCGTGGTGCAAATGACGTTTATACGTCACGTGATTACAAGATCTATATTTGTCGCAAAGCTACATTTCAGAAAACACCTGCAAAGCGAAAACTTGGTACAGCCTAGAGCCATGTACATTGCATACGCTATGTACGATCTCTGGTGCACCTAGAATATAGGTGTGCAAAGTATCTAAAGTCTAGATTAAAAAGCTGGGAAGAAGCAACGTGTAAGAATGTCTAAGAAGGCAATGCAATCATTCCATGTCGTTATAAATTCGTTAAAAAAAATTAGCCTACCGTTGAGAAAAAAAGCAATATGTTAACTCGGCATGGCCTTTCTCTGTCCGATCATCGGTTGAACGTTGAATTTAAATAAGGCTTGCAGTTAGGATTGTAAGATTGTAAGAGTTAGAGTGTACTTCTAATGGGTAATTATCAAACAATTTTCACTGAGAATTGTCCACCAATAGAAGCAGAAAAGATGCTTGTAGTTGAAGATTTCTCAGGGTGTCCGCAGACTTGTTTAGTTCGCGGCAGCTATTTTTACATATAAACGTAATGCGCTATTTTTAGAGATGATGTCTTACATAGACATCAGGCTAATGTGTACCTTTGTGGACGAAATGATTGTTTCAAAGTTTTGAACCGTTAAACAGCTCAGTCTTTATAAACATATTCATTATTACAAAGGCACAATTGTAAATTATTTACAACAGAAAAAAACTGGGCTGTTC
This sequence comes from Tridacna crocea, assembly GCA_943736015.1. Taxonomy (NCBI): domain Eukaryota; kingdom Metazoa; phylum Mollusca; class Bivalvia; order Cardiida; family Cardiidae; genus Tridacna; species Tridacna crocea. The sequence continues at coordinate 52,169,016 of OX031059.1, forward strand.
ACCGAATTATTAGAAAACTGTTTTATCTCGTAAACCGGAACTTGGGACAGGAAGCAGTACAAGGCCGGAGGTATGCTTACGTCACCCCATAGATCAAGACGATAACAATGAGAGCCTGTTTGCTACGCAAACAGGCGACTCAAAAAATGGCACGGTAGGTAAGGGTTTTCTGTAATGTTCCAGCGAGTAGGTTGTATAGAGGTCAAGTTCCCTGTCATACTTCGTGCCTGCTCAGATTAGCGAATTAGCGGTCCTTAAAACGAGTCGCATTGGCTATAGGTTCGAAATGTCTCGATATTTCCAGCACCGTAGGAAAATTTAAACTCTCCCCCAACATTGGTCCAAAGGTACCAACCACTAAATTCTAAAAATGAAAAAGTTCGTAACAGGTCGAAAAAATGCGGTCATGAAGTGATAAGCGTGAAAAAAAAAATCTGTATGCATCAAAGCGGGAGGAATTTTAGCGTGTTTTGACTTTCACTCTTTTATTGTACACTGCATTCGGTTTTATATATTCTTTTTTAATCTTATTTCTCGATAAATAACCATTTCTTGACAAGGAGCCTATCGTTTGAAAACAGTTCGGCTCTTACAGGCAATGATCCCGCACGGTCTGCCATTTATTCACGCGTTTTCTATCTAACTCAGTAAAACATCGTTCCGCGGAGAAAAGGTAAGGGTCGATTTAGCACTTTTCCACGCGCCTCGTACATTCAGAATCCTTTACATTTTTGTGTACGCTGAACGTTTTTTCTTTTCCTAATCATCTCATAAAACTGATAGTTTAGGTGATGAAAAATACGGATCCAGATCGAACTACGCTACGGTAGGATCGTAATGCCTCTCTAAATTGATTGTCGCAAAAACAAAAGTGATAACTGAAATAAAATACGAAGAAAATCTTACCTTAATTTGTCTTTTCTGGCACTAAAGGCAACGTCAGATAAATTTCTGATTTAATCAGTCGCGTGCAAATCCGATCGAGATGAAGATTCGAATGCAGTTTTCAAAGCTCGACACCTTCTCTTATACGCTCCTCTGAGCTGCTTCCCAACGAATACTTGACGCGGTTGGCCTTCTCCTTATTTGGATAAAACGTTTCCGTTTTTTTTGCGCCGAAACTCGCGGCGATTACTGTATGCATGCGTCACGCTCGCGTCATCTGTGACCCGCTTTTTCCTTATACGGACATCTCGTTTCCGTATCTCACGATTCAAGAGCGTCGTTTCTATAAATACCTGACCCGCGCTCGCGTTGCTAAGGGCCCCGTCTTTTCCTTATACGGACAAACCGTTTCCGGTTCTCACGATTCCAGAGCATCGTTTCTATAAATTTCTGACCTCCACACATCTGGGCACGCTATGACTTCACGCGTCATTCATTAAAAAGCCCTAACAAAGCAATTAAAAAGCTATATATACGCAAATTTGCACTCTATGATCGGCCTGCACCTGGGCACGCTATGACGTCATTTCCTGTTTTGCCTTTAGAATGACGGGTTTGTAGTGATAGTACTCACAGTCAAAGCATTCCATTCAATGTGTATAAATTCCCATAGGAGAAACAGACTAGCTTAAGGCATCGATAGTTCCAGAAATTATAGTCATAACTTAAACGTGCGGATAGGTAAAAGCGAATTCAGGCAGAAACTGAACACCACACGACGTCACGACGTAATGAGCGTCATACTGAACATTTGATTTCAATCTCTGGACATTTCAATGTCCTCTGTTTTCTGCGGCTGTACTTAAGGAATATTGTCCTCATAACATCACAGAAAAAGTCCAATTGGTTTTTATAAGTTTAGAAAATCACCAGCCAACTATATTATTCAATGTTACCTTGTATGCTTTGCTTGTAATAAAACCATATTCTTCAAGTTCTTAGATGGTATGAATTTTATTTTAATGCCTAAAGCACTTTTGAAGTTGTAAAGTAGGTTGTAAATATTTAAAAACTGTTCGTCAGTCTTTGCAAAGATAGTGTTTGTTATGTGTTTAAATACATTTTTCTGAAACTTGGCTTCAAATGTGATGAACTTCAGCCTAGGGGTGTTAACAGTGTATCTATACATTGCCCACTTTCCAGTTATATCATTCGACTCACCGTTGTTTGTACACTTAGGACTTTGAACTTGTCAGCTTTTAGAATTAGGACTAGCCATAACATATAGGACTGTGAGAAATAAGACCTTTCTGACCTTTCTTTCCGTACTGGTTATATCCACGACTGTCAATATGTGTTCAGTGGCTTATTAAGTATACTAGATCGTTCTTTTTCTTTTTCAAGAATGTTAAGCTTACATGCAGGTGCCTCTGAATTAAAAGAAAAAGCTCTTTTCTGGAGGGGGTGTTTGAAATGTGGATTTCAACTTTTAGCTCTACAGGTTGAAAGCCCTTTAAAGAATGTCCTTTTAACTGAATTAAGGAATATACATATCAATGATTTTGATAAATGGTAACTGAAATTTACAGATTTTTTTGAAAAAAAAAAAAAAATCAAACATGGCCAATACATGTATTTTGATAACACATTTAAACAGAATTGTGATAATACGACAAAGTAAACATTAAAATATTTTTATAGCATTCAAATTAAGGCAATTGATTGAAATAACCAATAAACCAGTAAAACTTGTGAAAAACAAACCAGATATTCAATCAGATTAAACAAAACAATTACGTAAATTTAAGCAATAGTTTCTTGCAAAAATAACAAATATGACAGCAACGTAAAAGTATTCAAAAGTACATATAGAGATTACTGACAAATAAATCATTATAGGTCTTCTGAACTTAGCTACACCAATATGCAATAATCAATAGAACTCTTCATCTGCAATAGAATAACCGCAAAAGTACACAAAGACCAGCAGAGGCAGCTTTCTTTATACCCACAAAAATACGTCAAAAAATAAAAGATTGGTACATTTTACTGCAAACAACATGATAATGATAATTTTTCCTTTTTTTATTGTGAATGCTTTTATTTTATAATATAATTGTCCTTGATATCAAGCATTAAATACTACTTAAATAGTGTATATATTTTACTCTTTCGGGGCCAATACCTTGCACACAGACAGATTTCTGTCTTATAGGCTTGAAAAATCAAGCAGGTGGTATAGATGTAAGATCAGACTACATGTTCTATGAATCTTTACCCTCCACCAAAACCCCTGCTCTAAAGTAACTGATTAAAATCAACGTTATTTCAGAATTTTCTACTCCAATATAATTATAATGGCCAGAAAAACTCATCGACAAGTTTTCACACTAGCTTTGATGATAAACATGTTTGCTGGTGTAACTGCATCGTCAACCACACCAAGTTCAACTTGGATTATCACAGCAGTGCCTACAAAATCCACCTCGACTACGACATCCACAACTACAGCATCCACAACAGCCACCACTACATCATCCACCACATCATCAGCGACAACATCTACAACAATACCAATATCACCAACTTCAACATCAACAGCTACACGTACTACAACATCCTCAAGTACTACAACACCAACCACAACATTCACAAGTCTTACACCAACTACATCATCCACTTCCCCATCAACATCAATAACTACACCAAGTACAACAATGACTACGGCAACAACATCCACAACTACACCAACTACAATATCCACCACTTCCACAGAATCCACACCTTCACCAACTTCAACATCAACCATTTCAACAACACCACCAAGTACAACATCGACAGCTTCTACACCAACTACATCGTCCACGACTCCAACGACAACAAAGTCAACAACAACACCAAGTACAACATCGACTTCAACAACACCGACTACACCTTCCACAGCTGCAGCAACTTCAGCATCCACAACTTCTACAACACCATTTACAACATCCACTACCACTTCAACGTCCAAAACATCTACAAGTTCTATACCAACTACATCAACCACTACTCCAACAACAACATTTACAACCACACCAACTACAACTTCGACTATCACAGCATCGCCTACAACATCCACCTCGACTACGACATCCACAACTACAGCATCCACAACAGCCACCACTACTGAAACACCAACTACAACACCCGCTACCATTTCACCGTCTGCAACATCCACAACTACAACACCAACTACATCATCCACCACATCATCGGCGACAACATCTACAACAATACCAAGTACAACATCGACAACTTCTACACCAACTACATCCTCCACTACTCCAACAACAAAGACATCCACAAAAACACCAAGTACACAATCGACTTCAACAACACCAACTTCAACATCCACAACTACACGTACTACAACATCCTCAACTACTACAACACCAACCACAACATTCACAAGTATTACACCAACTACATCATCCACTTCTCCATCACCATCAATAACTACACCAAGTACAACATTGACTACGGCAACAACATCCACAACTACACCAACTACAATATCCACCACTTCCACAGAATCCACACCTTCACCAACTTCAACATCAACCATTTCAACAACACCACCAAGTACAACATCGACAGCTTCTACACCAACTACATCGTCCACGACTCCAACGACAACAGAGTCAACAACAACACCAAGTACAACATCGACTTCAACAACACCGACTACACCTTCCACAGCTGCAGCAACTTCAGCATCCACAACTTCTACAACACCACTTACAACATCCACTACCACTTCAACGTCCAAAACATCTACAAGTTCTATACCAACTACATCAACCACTACTCCAACAACAACATTTACAACCACACCAACTACAACTTCGACTATCACAGCATCGCCTACAACATCCACCTCGACTACGACATCCACAACTACAGCATCCACAACAGCCACCACTACAGAAACACCAACTACAACACCCGCTACCATTTCACCGTCTGCAACATCCACAACTACAACACCAACTACATCATCCAAAACACCAACTACATCATCCACCACATCATCGGCGACAACATCTACAACAATACCAAGTACAACAGCGACAACTTCTACACCAACTACATCCTCCACTACTCCAACAACAAAGACATCCACAACAACACCAAGTACACAATCGACTTCAACAACACCAACTTCAACATCCACAACTACACGTACTACAACATGCTCAACTACTACAACACCAACCACAACATTCACAAGTATTACACCAACTACATCATCCACTTCTCCATCACCATCAATAACTACACCAAGTACAACATTGACTACGGCAACAACATCCACAACTACACCAACTACAATATCCACCACTTCCACAGAATCCACACCTTCACCAACTTCAACATCAACCATTTCAACAACACCACCAAGTACAAAATCGACAGCTTCTACACCAACTACATCGTCCACGACTCCAACAACAACAGAGTCAACAACAACACCAAGTACAACATCGACTTCAACAACACCGACTACACCTTCCACAGCTGCAGCAACTTCAGCATCCACAACTTCTACAACACCACTTACAACATCCACTACCACTTCAACGTCCAAAACATCTACAAGTTCTATACCAACTACATCAACCACTACTCCAACAACAACATTTACAACCACACCAACTACAACTTCGACTATCACAGCATCGCCTACAACATCCACCTCGACTACGACATCCACAACTACAGCATCCACAACAGCCACCACTACTGAAACACCAACTACAACACCCGCTACCATTTCACCGTCTGCAACATCCACAACTACAACACCAACTACATCATCCACCACATCATCGGCGACAACATCTACAACAATACCAAGTACAACATCGACAACTTCTACGCCAACTACATCCTCCACTACTCCAACAACAAAGACATCCACAACAACACCAAGTACACAATCGACTTCAACAACACCAACTTCAACATCCACAACTACACGTACTACAACATCCTCAACTACTACAACACCAACCACAACATTCACAAGTGTTACACCAACTACATCATCCACTTCTCCATCACCATCAATAACTACACCAAGTACAACATTGACTACGGCAACAACATCCACAACTACACCAACTACAATATCCACCACTTCCACAGAATCCACACCTTCACCAACTTCAACATCAACCATTTCAACAACACCACCAAGTACAACATCGACAGCTTCTACACCAACTACATCGTCCACGACTCCAACGACAACAGAGTCAACAACAACACCAAGTACAACATCGACTTCAACAACACCGACTACACCTTCCACAGCTGCAGCAACTTCAGCATCCACAACTTCTACAACACCACTTACAACATCCACTACCACTTCAACGTCCAAAACATCTACAAGTTCTATACCAACTACATCAACCACTACTCCAACAACAACATTTACAACCACACCAACTACAACTTCGACTATCACAGCATCGCCTACAACATCCACCTCGACTACGACATCCACAACTACAGCATCCACAACAGCCACCACTACTGAAACACCAACTACAACACCCGCTACCATTTCACCGTCTGCAACATCCACAACTGCAACACCAACTACATCATCCACCACATCATCGGCGACAACATCTACAACAATACCAAGTACAACATCGACAACTTCTACACCAAATACATCCTCCACTACTCCAACAACAAAGACATTTACAACAACACCAAGTACACAATCGACTTCAACAACACCAACTTCAACATCCACAACTACACGTACTACAACATCCTCAACTACTACAACACCAACCACAACATTCACAAGTATTACACCAACTACATCATCCACTTCTCCATCACCATCAATAACTACACCAAGTACAACATTGACTACGGCAACAACATCCACAACTACACCAACTACAATATCCACCACTTCCACAGAATCCACACCTTCACCAACTTCAACATCAACCATTTCAACAACACCACCAAGTACAACATCGACAGCTTCTACACCAACTACATCGTCCACGACTCCAACGACAACAGAGTCAACAACAACACCGAGTACAACATCGACTTCAACAACACCGACTACACCTTCCACAGCTGCAGCAACTTCAGCATCCACAACTTCTACAACACCACTTACAACATCCACTACCACTTCAACGTCCAAAACATCTACAAGTTCTATACCAACTACATCAACCACTACTCCAACAACAACATTTACAACCACACCAACTACAACTTCGACTATCACAGCATCGCCTACAACATCCACCTCGACTACGACATCCACAACTACAGCATCCACAACAGCCACCACTACTGAAACACCAACTACAACACCCGCTACCATTTCACCGTCTGCAACATCCACAACTACAACACCAACTACATCATCCACCACATCATCGGCGACAAAATCTACAACAATACCAAGTACAACATCGACAACTTCTACACCAACTACATCCTCCACTACTCCAACAACAAAGACATCCACAACAACACCAAGTACACAATCGACTTCAACAACACCAACTTCAACATCCACAACTACACGTACTACAACATCCTCAACTACTACAACACCAACCGCAACATTAACAAGTATTACACCAACTACATCATCCACTTCTCCATCACCATCAATAACTACACCAAGTACAACATTGACTACGGCAACAACATCCACAACTACACCAACTACAATATCCACCACTTCCACAGAATCCACACCTTCACCAACTTCAACATCAACCATTTCAACAACACCACCAAGTACAACATCGACAGCTTCTACACCAACTACATCGTCCACGACTCCAACGACAACAGACTCAACAACAACACCAAGTACAACATCGACTTCAACAACACCGACTACACCTTCCACAGCTGCAGCAACTTCAGCATCCACAACTTCTACAACACCACTTACAACATCCACTACGACTTCAACGTCCAAAACATCTACAAGTTCTATACCAACTACATCAACCACTACTCCAACAACAACATTTACAACCACACCAACTACAACTTCGACTATCACAGCATCGCCTACAACATCCACCTCGACTACGACATCCACAACTACAGCATCCACAACAGCCACCACTACTGAAACACCAACTACAACACCCGCTACCATTTCACCGTCTGCAACATCCACAACTACAACACCAACTACATCGTCCACCACATCATCGGCGACAACATCTACAACAATACCAAGTACAACATCGACAACTTCTACACCAACTACATCCTCCACTACTCCAACAACAAAGACATCCACAACAACACCAAGTACACAATCGACTTCAACAACACCAACTTCAACATCCACAACTACACGTACTACAACATTCTCAACTACTTCAACACCAACCACAACATTCACAAGTATTACACCAACTACATCATCCACTTCTCCATCACCATCAATAACTACACCAAGTACAACATTGACTACGGCAACAACATCCACAACTACACCAACTACAATATCCACCACTTCCACAGAATCCACACCTTCACCAACTTCAACATCAACCATTTCAACAACACCACCAAGTACAACATCGACAGCTTCTACACCAACTACATCGTCCACGACTCCAATGACAACAGAGTCAACAACAACACCGAGTACAACATCGACTTCAACAACACCGACTACACCTTCCACAGCTGCAGCAACTTCAGCATCTACAACTTCTACAACACCACTTACAACATCCACTACCACTTCAACGTCCAAAACATCTACAAGTTCTTTACAAACTACATCAACCACTACTCCAACAACAACATTTACAACCACACCAACTACAACTTCGACTATCACAGCATCGCCTACAACATCCACCTCGACTACGACATCCACAACTACAGCATCCACAACAGCCACCACTACTGAAACACCAACTACAACACCCGCTACCATTTCACCGTCTGCAACATCCACAACTACAACACCAACTACATCGTCCACCACATCATCGGCGACAACATCTACAACAATACCAAGTACAACATCGACAACTTCTACACCAACTACATCCTCCACTACTCCAACAACAAAGACATCCACAACAACACCAAGTACACAATCGACTTCAACAACACCAACTTCAACATCCACAACTACACGTACTACAACATTCTCAACTACTTCAACACCAACCACAACATTCACAAGTATTACACCAACTACATCATCCACTTCTCCATCACCATCAATAACTACACCAAGTACAACATTGACTACGGCAACAACATCCACAACTACACCAACTACAATATCCACCACTTCCACAGAATCCACACCTTCACCAACTTCAACATCAACCATTTCAACAACACCACCAAGTACAACATCGACAGCTTCTACACCAACTACATCGTCCACGACTCCAATGACAACAGAGTCAACAACAACACCGAGTACAACATCGACTTCAACAACACCGACTACACCTTCCACAGCTGCAGCAACTTCAGCATCTACAACTTCTACAACACCACTTACAACATCCACTACCACTTCAACGTCCAAAACATCTACAAGTTCTTTACAAACTACATCAACCACTACTCCAACAACAACATTTACAACCACAGCAACTACAACTTCGACTATCACAGCATCGCCTACAACATCCACCTCGACTACGACATCCACAACTACAGCATCCACAACAGCCACCACTACTGAAACACCAACTACAACACCCGCTACCATTTCACCGTCTGCAACATCCACAACTACAACACCAACTACATCATCCACCACATCATCGGCGACAACATCTACAACAATACCAAGTACAACATCGACAACTTCTACACCAACTACATCCTCCACTACTCCAACAACAAAGACATCCACAACAACACCAAGTACACAATCGACTTCAACAACACCAACTTCAACATCCACAACTACACGTACTACAACATCCTCAACTACTACAACACCAACCACAACATTCACAAGTATTACACCAACTACATCATCCACTTCTCCATCACCATCAATAACTACACCAAGTACAACATTGACTACGGCAACAACATCCACAACTACACCAACTACAATATCCACCACTTCCACAGAATCCACACCTTCACCAACTTCAACATCAACCATTTCAACAACACCACCAAGTACAACATCGACAGCTTCTACACCAACTACATCGTCCACGACTCCAACGACAACAGAGTCAACAACAACACCAAGTACAACATCGACTTCAACAACACCGACTACACCTTCCACAGCTGCAGCAACTTCAGCATCCACAACTTCTACAACACCACTTACAACATCCACTACCACTTCAACGTCCAAAACATCTACAAGTTCTATACCAACTACATCAACCACTACTCCAACAACAACATTTACAACCACACCAACTACAACTTCGACTATCACAGCATCGCCTACAACATCCACCTCGACTACGACATCCACAACTACAGCATCCACAACAGCCACCACTACTGAAACACCAACTACAACACCCGCTACCATTTCACCGTCTGCAACATCCACAACTACAACACCAACTACATCATCCACCACATCATCGGCGACAACATCTACAACAATACCAAGTACAACATCGACAACTTCTACGCCAACTACATCCTCCACTACTCCAACAACAAAGACATCCACAACAACACCAAGTACACAATCGACTTCAACAACACCAACTTCAACATCCACAACTACACGTACTACAACATCCTCAACTACTACAACACCAACCACAACATTCACAAGTATTACACCAACTACATCATCCACTTCTCCATCACCATCAATAACTACACCAAGTACAACATTGACTACGGCAACAACATCCACAACTACACCAACTACAATATCCACCACTTCCACAGAATCCACACCTTCACCAACTTCAACATCAACCATTTCAACAACACCACCAAGTACAACATCGACAGCTTCTACACCAACTACATCGTCCACGACTCCAACGACAACAGAGTCAACAACAACACCAAGTACAACATCGACTTCAACAACACCGACTACACCTTCCACAGCTGCAGCAACTTCAGCATCCACAACTTCTACAACACCACTTACAACATCCACTACCACTTCAACGTCCAAAACATCTACAAGTTCTATACCAACTACATCAACCACTACTCCAACAACAACATTTACAACCACACCAACTACAACTTCGACTATCACAGCATCGCCTACAACATCCACCTCGACTACGACATCCACAACTACAGCATCCACAACAGCCACCACTACTGAAACACCAACTACAACACCCGCTACCATTTCACCGTCTGCAACATCCACAACTACAACACCAACTACATCATCCACCACATCATCGGCGACAACATCTACAACAATACCAAGTACAACATCGACAACTTCTACACCAACTACATCCTCCACTACTCCAACAACAAAGACATCCACAACAACACCAAGTACACAATCGACTTCAACAACACCAACTTCAACATCCACAACTACACGTACTACAACATCCTCAACTACTACAACACCAACCACAACATTCACAAGTATTACACCAACTACATCATCCACTTCTCCATCACCATCAATAACTACACCAAGTACAACATTGACTACGGCAACAACATCCACAACTACACCAACTACAATATCCACCACTTCCACAGAATCCACACCTTCACCAACTTCAACATCAACCATTTCAACAACACCACCAAGTACAACATCGACAGCTTCTACACCAACTACATCGTCCACGACTCCAACGACAACAGAGTCAACAACAACACCAAGTACAACATCGACTTCAACAACACCGACTACACCTTCCACAGCTGCAGCAACTTCAGCATCCACAACTTCTACAACACCACTTACAACATCCACTACCACTTCAACGTCCAAAACATCTACAAGTTCTATACCAACTACATCAACCACTACTCCAACAACAACATTTACAACCACACCAACTACAACTTCGACTATCACAGCATCGCCTACAACATCCACCTCGACTACGACATCCACAACTACAGCATCCACAACAGCCACCACTACTGAAAAACCAACTACAACACCCGCTACCATTTCACCGTCTGCAACATCCACAACTGCAACACCAACTACATCATCCACCACATCATCGGCGACAACATCTACAACAATACCAAGTACAACATCGACAACTTCTACACCAACTATATCCTCCACTACTCCAACAACAAAGACATCCACAACAACACCAAGTACACAATCGACTTCAACAACACCAACTTCAACATCCACAACTACACGTACTACAACATCCTCAACTACTACAACACCAACCACAACATTCACAAGTATTACACCAACTACATCATCCACTTCTCCATCACCATCAATAACTACACCAAGTACAACATTGACTACGGCAACAACATCCACAACTACACCAACTACAATATCCACCACTTCCACAGAATCCACACCTTCACCAACTTCAACATCAACCATTTCAACAACACCACCAAGTACAACATCGACAGCTTCTACACCAACTACATCGTCCACGACTCCAACGACAACAGACTCAACAACAACACCGAGTACAACATCGACTTCAACAACACCGACTACACCTTCCACAGCTGCAGCAACTTCAGCATCCACAACTTCTACAACACCACTTACAACATCCACTACCACTTCAACGTCCAAAACATCTACAAGTTCTTTACCAACTACATCAACCACTACTCCAACAACAACATTTACAACCACACCAACTACAACTTCGACTATCACAGCATCGCCTACAACATCCACCTCGACTACGACATCCACAACTACAGCATCCACAACAGCCACCACTACTGAAACACCAACTACAACACCCGCTACCATTTCACCGTCTGCAACATCCACAACTACAACACCAACTACATCATCCACCACATCATCGGCGATAACATCTACAACAATACCAAGTACAACATCGACAACTTCTACACCAACTACATCCTCCACTACTCCAACAACAAAGACATCCACAACAACACCAAGTACACAATCGACTTCAACAACACCAACTTCAACATCCACAACTACACGTACTACAACATCCTCAACTACTACAACACCAACCACAACATTCACAAGTATTACACCAACTACATCATCCACTTCTCCATCACCATCAATAACTACACCAAGTACAACATTGACTACGGCAACAACATCCACAACTACACCAACTACAATATCCACCACTTCCACAGAATCCACACCTTCACCAACTTCAACATCAACCATTTCAACAACACCACCAAGTACAACATCGACAGCTTCTACACCAACTACATCGTCCACGACTCCAACGACAACAGACTCAACAACAACACCAAGTACAACATCGACTTCAACAACACCGACTACACCTTCCACAGCTGCAGCAACTTCAGCATCCACAACTTCTACAACACCACTTACAACATCCACTACCACTTCAACGTCCAAAACATCTACAAGTTCTTTACCAACTACATCAACCACTACTCCAACAACAACATTTACAACCACACCAACTACAACTTCGACTATCACAGCATCGCCTACAACATCCACCTCGACTACGACATCCACAACTACAGCATCCACAACAGCCACCACTACTGAAACACCAACTACAACACCCGCTACCATTTCACCGTCTGCAACATCCACAACTACAACACCAACTACATCATCCACCACATCATCGGCGACAACATCTACAACAATACCAAGTACAACATCGACAACTTCTACACCAACTACATCCTCCACTACTCCAACAACAAAGACATCCACAACAACACCAAGTACACAATCGACTTCAACAACACCAACTTCAACATCCACAACTACACGTACTACAACATCCTCAACTACTACAACACCAACCACAACATTCACAAGTATTACACCAACTACATCATCCACTTCTCCATCACCATCAATAACTACACCAAGTACAACATTGACTACGGCAACAACATCCACAACTACACCAACTACAATATCCACCACTTCCACAGAATCCACACCTTCACCAACTTCAACATCAACCATTTCAACAACACCACCAAGTACAACATCGACAGCTTCTACACCAACTACATCGTCCACGACTCCAACGACAACAGAGTCAACAACAACACCAAGTACAACATCGACTTCAACAACACCGACTACACCTTCCACAGCTGCAGCAACTTCAGCATCCACAACTTCTACAACACCACTTACAACATCCACTACCACTTCAACGTCCAAAACATCTACAAGTTCTATACCAACTACATCAACCACTACTCCAACAACAACATTTACAACCACACCAACTACAACTTCGACTATCACAGCATCGCCTACAACATCCACCTCGACTACGACATCCACAACTACAGCATCCACAACAGCCACCACTACTGAAACACCAACTACAACACCCGCTACCATTTCACCGTCTGCAACATCCACAACTACAACACCAACTACATCATCCACCACATCATCGGCGACAACATCTACAACAATACCAAGTACAACATCGACAACTTCTACACCAACTACATCCTCCACTACTCCAACAACAAAGACATCCACAACAACACCAAGTACACAATCGACTTCAACAACACCAACTTCAACATCCACAACTACACGTACTACAACATCCTCAACTACTACAACACCAACCGCAACATTAACAAGTATTACACCAACTACATCATCCACTTCTCCATCACCATCAATAACTACACCAAGTACAACATTGACTACGGCAACAACATCCACAACTACACCAACTACAATATCCACCACTTCCACAGAATCCACACCTTCACCAACTTCAACATCAACCATTTCAACAACACCACCAAGTACAACATCGACAGCTTCTACACCAACTACATCGTCCACGACTCCAACGACAACAGACTCAACAACAACACCAAGTACAACATCGACTTCAACAACACCGACTACACCTTCCACAGCTGCAGCAACTTCAGCATCCACAACTTCTACAACACCACTTACAACATCCACTACGACTTCAACGTCCAAAACATCTACAAGTTCTATACCAACTACATCAACCACTACTCCAACAACAACATTTACAACCACACCAACTACAACTTCGACTATCACAGCATCGCCTACAACATCCACCTCGACTACGACATCCACAACTACAGCATCCACAACAGCCACCACTACTGAAACACCAACTACAACACCCGCTACCATTTCACCGTCTGCAACATCCACAACTGCAACACCAACTACATCATCCACCACATCATCGGCGACAACATCTACAACAATACCAAGTACAACATCGACAACTTCTACACCAACTACATCCTCCACTACTCCAACAACAAAGACATCCACAACAACACCAAGTACACAATCGACTTCAACAACACCAACTTCAACATCCACAACTACACGTACTACAACATCCTCAACTACTACAACACCAACCACAACATTCACAAGTATTACACCAACTACATCATCCACTTCTCCATCACCATCAATAACTACACCAAGTACAACATTGACTACGGCAACAACATCCACAACTACACCAACTACAATATCCACCACTTCCACAGAATCCACACCTTCACCAACTTCAACATCAACCATTTCAACAACACCACCAAGTACAACATCGACAGCTTCTACACCAACTACATCGTCCACGACTCCAACGACAACAGAGTCAACAACAACACCAAGTACAACATCGACTTCAACAACACCGACTACACCTTCCACAGCTGCAGCAACTTCAGCATCCACAACTTCTACAACACCACTTACAACATCCACTACCACTTCAACGTCCAAAACATCTACAAGTTCTATACCAACTACATCAACCACTACTCCAACAACAACATTTACAACCACACCAACTACAACTTCGACTATCACAGCATCGCCTACAACATCCACCTCGACTACGACATCCACAACTACAGCATCCACAACAGCCACCACTACAGAAACACCAACTACAACACCCGCTACCATTTCACCGTCTGCAACATCCACAACTACAACACCAACTACATCATCCACCACATCATCGGCGACAACATCTACAACAATACCAAGTACAACATCGACAACTTCTACGCCAACTACATCCTCCACTACTCCAACAACAAAGACATCCACAACAACACCAAGTACACAATCGACTTCAACAACACCAACTTCAACATCCACAACTACACGTACTACAACATCCTCAACTACTACAACACCAACCACAACATTCACAAGTATTACACCAACTACATCATCCACTTCTCCATCACCATCAATAACTACACCAAGTACAACATTGACTACGGCAACAACATCCACAACTACACCAACTACAATATCCACCACTTCCACAGAATCCACACCTTCACCAACTTCAACATCAACCATTTCAACAACACCACCAAGTACAACATCGACAGCTTCTACACCAACTACATCGTCCACGACTCCAACGACAACAGAGTCAACAACAACACCAAGTACAACATCGACTTCAACAACATCGACTACACCTTCCACAGCTGCAGCAACTTCAGCATCCACAACTTCTACAACACCACTTACAACATCCACTACCACTTCAACGTCCAAAACATCTACAAGTTCTATACCAACTACATCAACCACTACTCCAACAACAACATTTACAACCACACCAACTACAACTTCGACTATCACAGCATCGCCTACAACATCCACCTCGACTACGACATCCACAACTACAGCATCCACAACAGCCACCACTACTGAAAAACCAACTACAACACCCGCTACCATTTCACCGTCTGCAACATCCACAACTGCAACACCAACTACATCATCCACCACATCATCGGCGACAACATCTACAACAATACCAAGTACAACATCGACAACTTCTACACCAACTATATCCTCCACTACTCCAACAACAAAGACATCCACAACAACACCAAGTACACAATCGACTTCAACAACACCAACTTCAACATCCACAACTACACGTACTACAACATCCTCAACTACTACAACACCAACCACAACATTCACAAGTATTACACCAACTACATCATCCACTTCTCCATCACCATCAATAACTACACCAAGTACAACATTGACTACGGCAACAACATCCACAACTACACCAACTACAATATCCACCACTTCCACAGAATCCACACCTTCACCAACTTCAACATCAACCATTTCAACAACACCACCAAGTACAACATCGACAGCTTCTACACCAACTACATCGTCCACGACTCCAACGACAACAGACTCAACAACAACACCAAGTACAACATCGACTTCAACAACACCGACTACACCTTCCACAGCTGCAGCAACTTCAGCATCCACAACTTCTACAACACCACTTACAACATCCACTACCACTTCAACGTCCAAAACATCTACAAGTTCTTTACCAACTACATCAACCACTACTCCAACAACAACATTTACAACCACACCAACTACAACTTCGACTATCACAGCATCGCCTACAACATCCACCTCGACTACGACATCCACAACTACAGCATCCACAACAGCCACCACTACTGAAACACCAACTACAACACCCGCTACCATTTCACCGTCTGCAACATCCACAACTACAACACCAACTACATCATCCACCACATCATCGGCGACAACATCTACAACAATACCAAGTACAACATCGACAACTTCTACACCAACTACATCCTCCACTACTCCAACAACAAAGACATCCACAACAACACCAAGTACACAATCGACTTCAACAACACCAACTTCAACATCCACAACTACACGTACTACAACATCCTCAACTACTACAACACCAACCACAACATTCACAAGTATTACACCAACTACATCATCCACTTCTCCATCACCATCAATAACTACACCAAGTACAACATTGACTACGGCAACAACATCCACAACTACACCAACTACAATATCCACCACTTCCACAGAATCCACACCTTCACCAACTTCAACATCAACCATTTCAACAACACCACCAAGTACAACATCGACAGCTTCTACACCAACTACATCGTCCACGACTCCAACGACAACAGAGTCAACAACAACACCAAGTACAACATCGACTTCAACAACACCGACTACACCTTCCACAGCTGCAGCAACTTCAGCATCCACAACTTCTACAACACCACTTACAACATCCACTACCACTTCAACGTCCAAAACATCTACAAGTTCTATACCAACTACATCAACCACTACTCCAACAACAACATTTACAACCACACCAACTACAACTTCGACTATCACAGCATCGCCTACAACATCCACCTCGACTACGACATCCACAACTACAGCATCCACAACAGCCACCACTACTGAAACACCAACTACAACACCCGCTACCATTTCACCGTCTGCAACATCCACAACTACAACACCAACTACATCATCCACCACATCATCGGCGACAACATCTACAACAATACCAAGTACAACATCGACAACTTCTACACCAACTACATCCTCCACTACTCCAACAACAAAGACATCCACAACAACACCAAGTACACAATCGACTTCAACAACACCAACTTCAACATCCACAACTACACGTACTACAACATCCTCAACTACTACAACACCAACCGCAACATTAACAAGTATTACACCAACTACATCATCCACTTCTCCATCACCATCAATAACTACACCAAGTACAACATTGACTACGGCAACAACATCCACAACTACACCAACTACAATATCCACCACTTCCACAGAATCCACACCTTCACCAACTTCAACATCAACCATTTCAACAACACCACCAAGTACAACATCGACAGCTTCTACACCAACTACATCGTCCACGACTCCAACGACAACAGACTCAACAACAACACCAAGTACAACATCGACTTCAACAACACCGACTACACCTTCCACAGCTGCAGCAACTTCAGCATCCACAACTTCTACAACACCACTTACAACATCCACTACCACTTCAACGTCCAAAACATCTACAAGTTCTATACCAACTACATCAACCACTACTCCAACAACAACATTTACAACCACACCAACTACAACTTCGACTATCACAGCATCGCCTACAACATCCACCTCGACTACGACATCCACAACTACAGCATCCACAACAGCCACCACTACTGAAACACCAACTACAACACCCGCTACCATTTCACCGTCTGCAACATCCACAACTACAACACCAACTACATCATCCACCACATCATCGGCGACAACATCTACAACAATACCAAGTACAACATCGACAACTTCTACACCAACTACATCCTCCACTACTCCAACAACAAAGACATCCACAACAACACCAAGTACACAATCGACTTCAACAACACCAACTTCAACATCCACAACTACACGTACTACAACATCCTCAACTACTACAACACCAACCACAACATTCACAAGTATTACACCAACTACATCATCCACTTCTCCATCACCATCAATAACTACACCAAGTACAACATTGACTACGGCAACAACATCCACAACTACACCAACTACAATATCCACCACTTCCACAGAATCCACACCTTCACCAACTTCAACATCAACCATTTCAACAACACCACCAAGTACAACATCGACAGCTTCTACACCAACTACATCGTCCACGACTCCAACGACAACAGACTCAACAACAACACCAAGTACAACATCGACTTCAACAACACCGACTACACCTTCCACAGCTGCAGCAACTTCAGCATCCACAACTTCTACAACACCACTTACAACATCCACTACGACTTCAACGTCCAAAACATCTACAAGTTCTATACCAACTACATCAACCACTACTCCAACAACAACATTTACAACCACACCAACTACAACTTCGACTATCACAGCATCGCCTACAACATCCACCTCGACTACGACATCCACAACTACAGCATCCACAACAGCCACCACTTCTGAAACACCAACTACAACACCCGCTACCATTTCACCGTCTGCAACATCCACAACTACAACACCAACTACATCATCCACCACATCATCGGCGACAACATCTACAACAATACCAAGTACAACATCGACAACTTCTACACCAACTACATCCTCCACTACTCCAACAACAAAGACATCCACAACAACACCAAGTACACAATCGACTTCAACAACACCAACTTCAACATCCACAACTACACGTACTACAACATCCTCAACTACTACAACACCAACCGCAACATTAACAAGTATTACACCAACTACATCATCCACTTCTCCATCAACATCAATAACTACACCAAGTACAACATTGACTACGGCAACAACATCCACAACTACACCAACTACAATATCCACCACTTCCACAGAATCCACACCTTCACCAACTTCAACATCAACCATTTCAACAACACCACCAAGTACAACATCGACAGCTTCTACACCAACTACATCGTCCACGACTCCAACGACAACAGAGTCAACAACAACACCAAGTACAACATCGAATTCAACAACACCGACTACACCTTTCACAGCTGCAGCAACTTCAGCATCCACAACTTCTACAACACCACTTACAACATCCACTACCACTTCAACGTCCAAAACATCTACAAGTTCTATACCAACTACATCAACCACTACTCCAACAACAACATTTACAACCACACCAACTACAACTTCGACTATCACAGCATCGCCTACAACATCCACCTCGACTACGACATCCACAACTACAGCATCCACAACAGCCACCACTACTGAAACACCAACTACAACACCCGCTACCATTTCACCGTCTGCAACATCCACAACTACAACACCAACTACATCATCCACCACATCATCGGCGACAACATCTACAACAATACCAAGTACAACATCGACAACTTCTACACCAACTACATCCTCCACTACTCCAACAACAAAGACATCCACAACAACACCAAGTACACAATCGACTTCAACAACACCAACTTCAACATCCACAACTACACGTACTACAACATCCTCAACTACTACAACACCAACCACAACATTCACAAGTATTACACCAACTACATCATCCACTTCTCCATCACCATCAATAACTACACCAAGTACAACATTGACTACGGCAACAACATCCACAACTACACCAACTACAATATCCACCACTTCCACAGAATCCACACCTTCACCAACTTCAACATCAACCATTTCAACAACACCACCAAGTACAACATCGACAGCTTCTACACCAACTACATCGTCCACGACTCCAACGACAACAGAGTCAACAACAACACCAAGTACAACATCGACTTCAACAACACCGACTACACCTTCCACAGCTGCAGCAACTTCAGCATCCACAACTTCTACAACACCACTTACAACATCCACTACCACTTCAACGTCCAAAACATCTACAAGTTCTATACCAACTACATCAACCACTACTCCAACAACAACATTTACAACCACACCAACTACAACTTCGACTATCACAGCATCGCCTACAACATCCACCTCGACTACGACATCCACAACTACAGCATCCACAACAGCCACCACTACTGAAAAACCAACTACAACACCCGCTACCATTTCACCGTCTGCAACATCCACAACTGCAACACCAACTACATCATCCACCACATCATCGGCGACAACATCTACAACAATACCAAGTACAACATCGACAACTTCTACACCAACTATATCCTCCACTACTCCAACAACAAAGACATCCACAACAACACCAAGTACACAATCGACTTCAACAACACCAACTTCAACATCCACAACTACACGTACTACAACATCCTCAACTACTACAACACCAACCACAACATTCACAAGTATTACACTAACTACATCATCCACTTCTCCATCACCATCAATAACTACACCAAGTACAACATTGACTACGGCAACAACATCCACAACTACACCAACTACAATATCCACCACTTCCACAGAATCCACACCTTCACCAACTTCAACATCAACCATTTCAACAACACCACCAAGTACAACATCGACAGCTTCTACACCAACTACATCGTCCACGACTCCAACGACAACAGACTCAACAACAACACCGAGTACAACATCGACTTCAACAACACCGACTACACCTTCCACAGCTGCAGCAACTTCAGCATCCACAACTTCTACAACACCACTTACAACATCCACTACCACTTCAACGTCCAAAACATCTACAAGTTCTTTACCAACTACATCAACCACTACTCCAACAACAACATTTACAACCACACCAACTACAACTTCGACTATCACAGCATCGCCTACAACATCCACCTCGACTACGACATCCACAACTACAGCATCCACAACAGCCACCACTACTGAAACACCAACTACAACACCCGCTACCATTTCACCGTCTGCAACATCCACAACTACAACACCAACTACATCATCCACCACATCATCGGCGATAACATCTACAACAATACCAAGTACAACATCGACAACTTCTACACCAACTACATCCTCCACTACTCCAACAACAAAGACATCCACAACAACACCAAGTACACAATCGACTTCAACAACACCAACTTCAACATCCACAACTACACGTACTACAACATCCTCAACTACTACAACACCAACCACAACATTCACAAGTATTACACCAACTACATCATCCACTTCTCCATCACCATCAATAACTACACCAAGTACAACATTGACTACGGCAACAACATCCACAACTACACCAACTACAATATCCACCACTTCCACAGAATCCACACCTTCACCAACTTCAACATCAACCATTTCAACAACACCACCAAGTACAACATCGACAGCTTCTACACCAACTACATCGTCCACGACTCCAACGACAACAGACTCAACAACAACACCAAGTACAACATCGACTTCAACAACACCGACTACACCTTCCACAGCTGCAGCAACTTCAGCATCCACAACTTCTACAACACCACTTACAACATCCACTACCACTTCAACGTCCAAAACATCTACAAGTTCTTTACCAACTACATCAACCACTACTCCAACAACAACATTTACAACCACACCAACTACAACTTCGACTATCACAGCATCGCCTACAACATCCACCTCGACTACGACATCCACAACTACAGCATCCACAACAGCCACCACTACTGAAACACCAACTACAACACCCGCTACCATTTCACCGTCTGCAACATCCACAACTACAACACCAACTACATCATCCACCACATCATCGGCGACAACATCTACAACAATACCAAGTACAACATCGACAACTTCTACACCAACTACATCCTCCACTACTCCAACAACAAAGACATCCACAACAACACCAAGTACACAATCGACTTCAACAACACCAACTTCAACATCCACAACTACACGTACTACAACATCCTCAACTACTACAACACCAACCACAACATTCACAAGTATTACACCAACTACATCATCCACTTCTCCATCACCATCAATAACTACACCAAGTACAACATTGACTACGGCAACAACATCCACAACTACACCAACTACAATATCCACCACTTCCACAGAATCCACACCTTCACCAACTTCAACATCAACCATTTCAACAACACCACCAAGTACAACATCGACAGCTTCTACACCAACTACATCGTCCACGACTCCAACGACAACAGAGTCAACAACAACACCAAGTACAACATCGACTTCAACAACACCGACTACACCTTCCACAGCTGCAGCAACTTCAGCATCCACAACTTCTACAACACCACTTACAACATCCACTACCACTTCAACGTCCAAAACATCTACAAGTTCTATACCAACTACATCAACCACTACTCCAACAACAACATTTACAACCACACCAACTACAACTTCGACTATCACAGCATCGCCTACAACATCCACCTCGACTTCGACATCCACAACTACAGCATCCACAACAGCCACCACTACTGAAACACCAACTACAACACCCGCTACCATTTCACCGTCTGCAACATCCACAACTACAACACCAACTACATCATCCACCACATCATCGGCGACAACATCTACAACAATACCAAGTACAACATCGACAACTTCTACACCAACTACATCCTCCACTACTCCAACAACAAAGACATCCACAACAACACCAAGTACACAATCGACTTCAACAACACCAACTTCAACATCCACAACTACACGTACTACAACATCCTCAACTACTACAACACCAACCACAACATTCACAAGTATTACACCAACTACATCATCCACTTCTCCATCACCATCAATAACTACACCAAGTACAACATTGACTACGGCAACAACATCCACAACTACACCAACTACAATATCCACCACTTCCACAGAATCCACACCTTCACCAACTTCAACATCAACCATTTCAACAACACCACCAAGTACAACATCGACAGCTTCTACACCAACTACATCGTCCACGACTCCAACGACAACAGAGTCAACAACAACACCAAGTACAACATCGACTTCAACAACACCGACTACACCTTCCACAGCTGCAGCAACTTCAGCATCCACAACTTCTACAACACCACTTACAACATCCACTACCACTTCAACGTCCAAAACATCTACAAGTTCTATACCAACTACATCAACCACTACTCCAACAACAACATTTACAACCACACCAACTACAACTTCGACTATCACAGCATCGCCTACAACATCCACCTCGACTACGACATCCACAACTACAGCATCCACAACAGCCACCACTACTGAAACACCAACTACAACACCCGCTACCATTTCACCGTCTGCAACATCCACAACTACAACACCAACTACATCATCCACCACATCATCGGCGACAACATCTACAACAATACCAAGTACAACATCGACAACTTCTACACCAACTACATCCTCCACTACTCCAACAACAAAGACATCCACAACAACACCAAGTACACAATCGACTTCAACAACACCAACTTCAACATCCACAACTACACGTACTACAACATCCTCAACTACTACAACACCAACCACAACATTCACAAGTATTACACCAACTACATCATCCACTTCTCCATCACCATCAATAACTACACCAAGTACAACATTGACTACGGCAACAACATCCACAACTACACCAACTACAATATCCACCACTTCCACAGAATCCACACCTTCACCAACTTCAACATCAACCATTTCAACAACACCACCAAGTACAACATCGACAGCTTCTACACCAACTACATCGTCCACGACTCCAACGACAACAGAGTCAACAACAACACCAAGTACAACATCGACTTCAACAACACCGACTACACCTTCCACAGCTGCAGCAACTTCAGCATCCACAACTTCTACAACACCACTTACAACATCCACTACCACTTCAACGTCCAAAACATCTACAAGTTCTATACCAACTACATCAACCACTACTCCAACAACAACATTTACAACCACACCAACTACAACTTCGACTATCACAGCATCGCCTACAACATCCACCTCGACTACGACATCCACAACTACAGCATCCACAACAGCCACCACTACTGAAAAACCAACTACAACACCCGCTACCATTTCACCGTCTGCAACATCCACAACTGCAACACCAACTACATCATCCACCACATCATCGGCGACAACATCTACAACAATACCAAGTACAACATCGACAACTTCTACACCAACTATATCCTCCACTACTCCAACAACAAAGACATCCACAACAACACCAAGTACACAATCGACTTCAACAACACCAACTTCAACATCCACAACTACACGTACTACAACATCCTCAACTACTACAACACCAACCACAACATTCACAAGTATTACACTAACTACATCATCCACTTCTCCATCACCATCAATAACTACACCAAGTACAACATTGACTACGGCAACAACATCCACAACTACACCAACTACAATATCCACCACTTCCACAGAATCCACACCTTCACCAACTTCAACATCAACCATTTCAACAACACCACCAAGTACAACATCGACAGCTTCTACACCAACTACATCGTCCACGACTCCAACGACAACAGACTCAACAACAACACCGAGTACAACATCGACTTCAACAACACCGACTACACCTTCCACAGCTGCAGCAACTTCAGCATCCACAACTTCTACAACACCACTTACAACATCCACTACCACTTCAACGTCCAAAACATCTACAAGTTCTTTACCAACTACATCAACCACTACTCCAACAACAACATTTACAACCACACCAACTACAACTTCGACTATCACAGCATCGCCTACAACATCCACCTCGACTACGACATCCACAACTACAGCATCCACAACAGCCACCACTACTGAAACACCAACTACAACACCCGCTACCATTTCACCGTCTGCAACATCCACAACTACAACACCAACTACATCATCCACCACATCATCGGCGATAACATCTACAACAATACCAAGTACAACATCGACAACTTCTACACCAACTACATCCTCCACTACTCCAACAACAAAGACATCCACAACAACACCAAGTACACAATCGACTTCAACAACACCAACTTCAACATCCACAACTACACGTACTACAACATCCTCAACTACTACAACACCAACCACAACATTCACAAGTATTACACCAACTACATCATCCACTTCTCCATCACCATCAATAACTACACCAAGTACAACATTGACTACGGCAACAACATCCACAACTACACCAACTACAATATCCACCACTTCCACAGAATCCACACCTTCACCAACTTCAACATCAACCATTTCAACAACACCACCAAGTACAACATCGACAGCTTCTACACCAACTACATCGTCCACGACTCCAACGACAACAGAGTCAACAACAACACCAAGTACAACATCGACTTCAACAACACCGACTACACCTTCCACAGCTGCAGCAACTTCAGCATCCACAACTTCTACAACACCACTTACAACATCCACTACCACTTCAACGTCCAAAACATCTACAAGTTCTATACCAACTACATCAACCACTACTCCAACAACAACATTTACAACCACACCAACTACAACTTCGACTATCACAGCATCGCCTACAACATCCACCTCGACTACGACATCCACAACTACAGCATCCACAACAGCCACCACTACTGAAACACCAACTACAACACCCGCTACCATTTCACCGTCTGCAACATCCACAACTGCAACACCAACTACATCATCCACCACATCATCGGCGACAACATCTACAACAATACCAAGTACAACATCGACAACTTCTACACCAACTACATCCTCCACTACTCCAACAACAAAGACATCCACAACAACACCAAGTACACAATCGACTTCAACAACACCAACTTCAACATCCACAACTACACGTACTACAACATCCTCAACTACTACAACACCAACCACAACATTCACAAGTATTACACCAACTACATCATCCACTTCTCCATCACCATCAATAACTACACCAAGTACAACATTGACTACGGCAACAACATCCACAACTACACCAACTACAATATCCACCACTTCCACAGAATCCACACCTTCACCAACTTCAACATCAACCATTTCAACAACACCACCAAGTACAACATCGACAGCTTCTACACCAACTACATCGTCCACGACTCCAACGACAACAGAGTCAACAACAACACCAAGTACAACATCGACTTCAACAACACCGACTACACCTTCCACAGCTGCAGCAACTTCAGCATCCACAACTTCTACAACACCACTTACAACATCCACTACCACTTCAACGTCCAAAACATCTACAAGTTCTATACCAACTACATCAACCACTACTCCAACAACAACATTTACAACCACACCAACTACAACTTCGACTATCACAGCATCGCCTACAACATCCACCTCGACTACGACATCCACAACTACAGCATCCACAACAGCCACCACTACAGAAACACCAACTACAACACCCGCTACCATTTCACCGTCTGCAACATCCACAACTACAACACCAACTACATCATCCACCACATCATCGGCGACAACATCTACAACAATACCAAGTACAACATCGACAACTTCTACGCCAACTACATCCTCCACTACTCCAACAACAAAGACATCCACAACAACACCAAGTACACAATCGACTTCAACAACACCAACTTCAACATCCACAACTACACGTACTACAACATCCTCAACTACTACAACACCAACCACAACATTCACAAGTATTACACCAACTACATCATCCACTTCTCCATCACCATCAATAACTACACCAAGTACAACATTGACTACGGCAACAACATCCACAACTACACCAACTACAATATCCACCACTTCCACAGAATCCACACCTTCACCAACTTCAACATCAACCATTTCAACAACACCACCAAGTACAACATCGACAGCTTCTACACCAACTACATCGTCCACGACTCCAACGACAACAGAGTCAACAACAACACCAAGTACAACATCGACTTCAACAACATCGACTACACCTTCCACAGCTGCAGCAACTTCAGCATCCACAACTTCTACAACACCACTTACAACATCCACTACCACTTCAACGTCCAAAACATCTACAAGTTCTATACCAACTACATCAACCACTACTCCAACAACAACATTTACAACCACACCAACTACAACTTCGACTATCACAGCATCGCCTACAACATCCACCTCGACTACGACATCCACAACTACAGCATCCACAACAGCCACCACTACTGAAAAACCAACTACAACACCCGCTACCATTTCACCGTCTGCAACATCCACAACTGCAACACCAACTACATCATCCACCACATCATCGGCGACAACATCTACAACAATACCAAGTACAACATCGACAACTTCTACACCAACTATATCCTCCACTACTCCAACAACAAAGACATCCACAACAACACCAAGTACACAATCGACTTCAACAACACCAACTTCAACATCCACAACTACACGTACTACAACATCCTCAACTACTACAACACCAACCACAACATTCACAAGTATTACACCAACTACATCATCCACTTCTCCATCACCATCAATAACTACACCAAGTACAACATTGACTACGGCAACAACATCCACAACTACACCAACTACAATATCCACAACTTCCACAGAATCCACACCTTCACCAACTTCAACATCAACCATTTCAACAACACCACCAAGTACAACATCGACAGCTTCTACACCAACTACATCGTCCACGACTCCAACGACAACAGACTCAACAACAACACCGAGTACAACATCGACTTCAACAACACCGACTACACCTTCCACAGCTGCAGCAACTTCAGCATCCACAACTTCTACAACACCACTTACAACATCCACTACCACTTCAACGTCCAAAACATCTACAAGTTCTTTACCAACTACATCAACCACTACTCCAACAACAACATTTACAACCACACCAACTACAACTTCGACTATCACAGCATCGCCTACAACATCCACCTCGACTACGACATCCACAACTACAGCATCCACAACAGCCACCACTAGTGAAACACCAACTACAACACCCGCTACCATTTCACCGTCTGCAACATCCACAACTACAACACCAACTACATCATCCACCACATCATCGGCGACAACATCTACAACAATACCAAGTACAACATCGACAACTTCTACACCAACTACATCCTCCACTACTCCAACAACAAAGACATCCACAACAACACCAAGTACACAATCGACTTCAACAACACCAACTTCAACATCCACAACTACACGTACTACAACATCCTCAACTACTACAACACCAACCACAACATTCACAAGTATTACACCAACTACATCATCCACTTCTCCATCACCATCAATAACTACACCAAGTACAACATTGACTACGGCAACAACATCCACAACTACACCAACTACAATATCCACCACTTCCACAGAATCCACACCTTCACCAACTTCAACATCAACCATTTCAACAACACCACCAAGTACAACATCGACAGCTTCTACACCAACTACATCGTCCACGACTCCAACGACAACAGACTCAACAACAACACCAAGTACAACATCGACTTCAACAACACCGACTACACCTTCCACAGCTGCAGCAACTTCAGCATCCACAACTTCTACAACACCACTTACAACATCCACTACCACTTCAACGTCCAAAACATCTACAAGTTCTTTACCAACTACATCAACCACTACTCCAACAACAACATTTACAACCACACGAACTACAACTTCGACTATCACAGCATCGCCTACAACATCCACCTCGACTACGACATCCACAACTACAGCATCCACAACAGCCACCACTACTGAAACACCAACTACAACACCCGCTACCATTTCACCGTCTGCAACATCCACAACTACAACACCAACTACATCATCCACCACATCATCGGCGACAACATCTACAACAATACCAAGTACAACATCGACAACTTCTACACCAACTACATCCTCCACTACTCCAACAACAAAGACATCCACAACAACACCAAGTACACAATCGACTTCCACAACACCAACTTCAACATCCACAACTACACGTACTACAACATCCTCAACTACTACAACACCAACCACAACATTCACAAGTATTACACCAACTACGTCATCCACTTCTCCATCACCATCAATAACTACACCAAGTACAACATTGACTACGGCAACAACATCCACAACTACACCAACTACAATATCCACCACTTCCACAGAATCCACACCTTCACCAACTTCAACATCAACCATTTCAACAACACCACCAAGTACAACATCGACAGCTTCTACACCAACTACATCGTCCACGACTCCAACGACAACAGACTCAACAACAACACCAAGTACAACATCGACTTCAACAACACCGACTACACCTTCCACAGCTGCAGCAACTTCAGCATCCACAACTTCTACAACACCACTTACAACATCCACTACCACTTCAACGTCCAAAACATCTACAAGTTCTATACCAACTACATCAACCACTACTCCAACAACAACATTTACAACCACACCAACTACAACTTCGACTATCACAGCATCGCCTACAACATCCACCTCGACTACGACATCCACAACTACAGCATCCACAACAGCCACCATTACTGAAATACCAACTACAACACCCGCTACCATTTCACCGTCTGCAACATCCACAACTACAACACCAACTACATCATCCACCACATCATCGGCGACAACATCTACAACAATACCAAGTACAACATCGACAACTTCTACACCAACTACATCCTCCACTACTCCAACAACAAACACATCCACAACAACACCAAGTACACAATCGACTTCAACAACACCAACTTCAACATCCACAACTACACGTACTACAACATCCTCAACTACTACAACACCAACCACAACATTCACAAGTATTACACCAACTACATCATCCACTTCTCCATCACCATCAATAACTACACCAAGTACAACATTGACTACGGCAACAACATCCACAACTACACCAACTACAATATCCACCACTTCCACAGAATCCACACCTTCACCAACTTCAACATCAACCATTTCAACAACACCACCAAGTACAACATCGACAGCTTCTACACCAACTACATCGTCCACGACTCCAACGACAACAGACTCAACAACAACACCAAGTACAACATCGACTTCAACAACACCGACTACACCTTCCACAGCTGCAGCAACTTCAGCATCCACAACTTCTACAACACCACTTACAACATCCACTACCACTTCAACGTCCAAAACATCTACAAGTTCTATACCAACTACATCAACCACTACTCCAACAACAACATTTACAACCACACCAACTACAACTTCGACTATCACAGCATCGCCTACAACATCCACCTCGACTACGACATCCACAACTACAGCATCCACAACAGCCACCACTACTGAAACACCAACTACAACACCCGCTACCATTTCACCGTCTGCAACATCCACAACTACAACACCAACTACATCATCCACCACATCATCGGCGACAACATCTACAACAATACCAAGTACAACATCGACAACTTCTACACCAACTACATCCTCCACTACTCCAACAACAAAGACATCCACAACAACACCAAGTACACAATCGACTTCAACAACACCAACTTCAACATCCACAACTACACGTACTACAACATCCTCAACTACTACAACACCAACCGCAACATTAACAAGTATTACACCAACTACATCATCCACTTCTCCATCACCATCAATAACTACACCAAGTACAACATTGACTACGGCAACAACATCCACAACTACACCAACTACAATATCCACCACTTCCACAGAATCCACACCTTCACCAACTTCAACATCAACCATTTCAACAACACCACCAAGTACAACATCGACAGCTTCTACACCAACTACATCGTCCACGACTCCAACGACAACAGAGTCAACAACAACACCAAGTACAACATCGAATTCAACAACACCGACTACACCTTCCACAGCTGCAGCAACTTCAGCATCCATAACTTCTACAACACCACTTACAACATCCACTACCACTTCAACGTCCAAAACATCTACAAGTTCTATACCAACTACATCAACCACTACTCCAACAACAACATTTACAACCACACCAACTACAACTTCGACTATCACAGCATCGCCTACAACATCCACCTCGACTACGACATCCACAACTACAGCATCCACAACAGCCACCACTACTGAAACACCAACTACAACACCCGCTACCATTTCACCGTCTGCAACATCCACAACTACAACACCAACTACATCATCCACCACATCATCGGCGACAACATCTACAACAATACCAAGTACAACATCGACAACTTCTACACCAACTACATCCTCCACTACTCCAACAACAAAGACATCCACAACAACACCAAGTACACAATCGACTTCAACAACACCAACTTCAACATCCACAACTACACGTACTACAACATCCTCAACTACTACAACACCAACCACAACATTCACAAGTATTACACCAACTACGTCATCCACTTCTCCATCACCATCAATAACTACACCAAGTACAACATTGACTACGGCAACAACATCCACAACTACACCAACTACAATATCCACCACTTCCACAGAATCCACACCTTCACCAACTTCAACATCAACCATTTCAACAACACCACCAAGTACAACATCGACAGCTTCTACACCAACTACATCGTCCACGACTCCAACGACAACAGAGTCAACAACAACACCAAGTACAACATCGACTTCAACAACACCGACTACACCTTCCACAGCTGCAGCAACTTCAGCATCCACAACTTCTACAACACCACTTACAACATCCACTACCACTTCAACGTCCAAAACATCTACAAGTTCTATACCAACTACATCAACCACTACTCCAACAACAACATTTACAACCACACCAACTACAACTTCGACTATCACAGCATCGCCTACAACATCCACCTCGACTACGACATCCACAACTACAGCATCCACAACAGCCACCACTACTGAAATACCAACTACAACACCCGCTACCATTTCACCGTCTGCAACATCCACAACTACAACACCAACTACATCATCCACCACATCATCGGCGACAACATCTACAACAATACCAAGTACAACATCGACAACTTCTACACCAACTACATCCTCCACTACTCCAACAACAAAGACATCCACAACAACACCAAGTACACAATCGACTTCAACAACACCAACTTCAACATCCACAACTACACGTACTACAACATCCTCAACTACTACAACACCAACCACAACATTCACAAGTATTACACCAACTACATCATCCACTTCTCCATCACCATCAATAACTACACCAAGTACAACATTGACTACGGCAACAACATCCACAACTACACCAACTACAATATCCACCACTTCCACAGAATCCACACCTTCACCAACTTCAACATCAACCATTTCAACAACACCACCAAGTACAACATCGACAGCTTCTACACCAACTACATCGTCCACGACTCCAACGACAACAGACTCAACAACAACACCAAGTACAACATCGAATTCAACAACACCGACTACACCTTCCACAGCTGCAGCAACTTCAGCATCCACAACTTCTACAATACCACTTACAACATCCACTACCACTTCAACGTCCAAAACATCTACAAGTTCTATACCAACTACATCAACCACTACTCCAACAACAACATTTACAACCACACCAACTACAACTTCGACTATCACAGCATCGCCTACAACATCCACCTCGACTACGACATCCACAACTACAGCATCCACAACAGCCACCACTACTGAAACACCAACTACAACACCCGCTACCATTTCACCGTCTGCAACATCCACAACTGCAACACCAACTACATCATCCACCACATCATCGGCGACAACATCTACAACAATACCAAGTACAACATCGACAACTTCTACACCAACTACATCCTCCACTACTCCAACAACAAAGACATCCACAACAACACCAAGTACACAATCGACTTCAACAACACCAACTTCAACATCCACAACTACACGTACTACAACATCCTCAACTACTACAACACCAACCACAACATTCACAAGTATTACACCAACTACGTCATCCACTTCTCCATCACCATCAAGAACTACACCAAGTACAACATTGACTACGGCAACAACATCCACAACTACACCAACTACAATATCCACCACTTCCACAGAATCCACACCTTCACCAACTTCAACATCAACCATTTCAACAACACCACCAAGTACAACATCGACAGCTTCTACACCAACTACATCGTCCACGACTCCAACGACAACAGAGTCAACAACAACACCGATTACAACATCGACTTCAACAAAACCGACTACACCTTCCACAGCTGCAGCAACTTCAGCATCCACAACTTCTACAACACCACTTACAACATCCATTACCACTTCAACGTCCAAAACATCTACAAGTTCTATACCAACTACATCAACCACTACTCCAACAACAACATTTACAACCACACCAACTACAACTTCGACTATCACAGCATCGCCTACAACATCCACCTCGACTACGACATCCACAACTACAGCATCCACAACAGCCACCACTACTGAAACACCAAGTACAACACCCGCTACCATTTCACCGTCTGCAACATCCACAACTGCAACACCAACTACATCATCCACCACATCATCGGCGACAACATCTACAACAATACCAAGTACAACATCGACAACTTCTACACCAACTACATCCTCCACTACTCCAACAACAAAGACATCCACAACAACACCAAGTACACAATCGACTTCAACAACACCAACTTCAACATCCACAACTACACGTACTACAACATCCTCAACTACTACAACACCAACCACAACATTCACAAGTATTACACCAACTACATCATCCACTTCTCCATCACCATCAATAACTACACCAAGTACAACATTGACTACGGCAACAAAATCCACAACTACACCAACTACAATATCCACCACTTCCACAGAATCCACACCTTCACCAACTTCAACATCAACCATTTCAACAACACCACCAAGTACAACATCGACAGCTTCTACACCAACTACATCGTCCACGACTCCAACGACAACAGAGTCAACAACAACACCGAGTACAACATCGAATTCAACAACACCGACTACACCTTCCACAGCTGCAGCAACTTCAGCATCCACAACTTCTACAACACCACTTACAACATCCACTACCACTTCAACGTCCAAAACATCTACAAGTTCTATACCAACTACATCAACCACTACTCCAACAACAACATTTACAACCACACCAACTACAACTTCGACTATTACAGCATCGCCTACAACATCCACCTCGACTACGACATCCACAACTACAGCATCCACAACAGCCACCACTACTGAAACACCAACTACAACACCCGCTACCATTTCACCGTCTGCAACATCCACAACTGCAACACCAACTACTTCATCCACCACATCATCGGCGACAACATCTACAACAATACCAAGTACAACATCGACAACTTCTACGCCAACTAC
The DNA here is from genome assembly GCA_943736015.1 of Tridacna crocea. Taxonomy (NCBI): domain Eukaryota; kingdom Metazoa; phylum Mollusca; class Bivalvia; order Cardiida; family Cardiidae; genus Tridacna; species Tridacna crocea. The sequence continues at coordinate 52,205,155 of OX031059.1, forward strand.
ATCCTCCACTACTCCAACAACAAAGACATCCACAACAACACCAAGTACACAATCAACTTCAACAACACCAACTTCAACATCCACAACTACACGTACTACAACATCCTCAACTACTACAACACCAACCACAACATTCACAAGTATTACACCAACTACATCATCCACTTCTCCATCACCATCAATAACTACACCAAGTACAACATTGACTACGGCAACAACATCCACAACTACACCAACTACAATATCCACCACTTCCACAGAATCCACACCTTCACCAACTTCAACATCAACCATTTCAACAACACCACCAAGTACAACATCGACAGCTTCTACACCAACTACATCGTCCACGACTCCAACGACAACAGAGTCAACAACAACACCAAGTACAACATCGACTTCAACAACACCGACTACACCTTCCACAGCTGCAGCAACTTCAGCATCCACAACTTCTACAACACCACTTACAACATCCACTACCACTTCAACGTCCAAAACATCTACAAGTTCTATACCAACTACATCAACCACTACTCCAACAACAACATTTACAACCACACCAACTACAACTTCGACTATCACAGCATCGCCTACAACATCCACCTCGACTACGACATCCACAACTACAGCATCCACAACAGCCACCACTACTGAAACACCAACTACAACACCCGCTACCATTTCACCGTCTGCAACATCCACAACTGCAACACCAACTACATCATCCACCACATCATCGGCGACAACATCTACAACAATACCAAGTACAACATCGACAACTTCTACACCAACTACATCCTCCACTACTCCAACAACAAAGACATCCACAACAACACCAAGTACACAATCGACTTCAACAACACCAACTTCAACATCCACAACTACACGTACTACAACATCCTCAACTACTACAACACCAACCACAACATTCACAAGTATTACACCAACTACATCATCCACTTCTCCATCACCATCAATAACTACACCAAGTACAACATTGACTACGGCAACAACATCCACAACTACACCAACTACAATATCCACCACTTCCACAGAATCCACACCTTCACCAACTTCAACATCAACCATTTCAACAACACCACCAAGTACAACATCGACAGCTTCTACACCAACTACATCGTCCACGACTCCAACGACAACAGAGTCAACAACAACACCAAGTACAACATCGACTTCAACAACACCGACTACACCTTCCACAGCTGCAGCAACTTCAGCATCCACAACTTCTACAACACCACTTACAACATCCACTACCACTTCAACGTCCAAAACATCTACAAGTTCTATACCAACTACATCAACCACTACTCCAACAACAACATTTACAACCACACCAACTACAACTTCGACTATCACAGCATCGCCTACAACATCCACCTCGACTACGACATCCACAACTACAGCATCCACAACAGCCACCACTACTGAAACACCAACTACAACACCCGCTACCATTTCACCGTCTGCAACATCCACAACTACAACACCAACTACATCATCCACCACATCATCGGCGACAACATCTACAACAATACCAAGTACAACATCGACAACTTCTACACCAACTACATCCTCCACTACTCCAACAACAAAGACATCCACAACAACACCAAGTACACAATCGACTTCAACAACACCAACTTCAACATCCACAACTACACGTACTACAACATCCTCAACTACTACAACACCAACCACAACATTCACAAGTATTACACCAACTACATCATCCACTTCTCCATCACCATCAATAACTACACCAAGTACAACATTGACTACGGCAACAACATCCACAACTACACCAACTACAATATCCACCACTTCCACAGAATCCACACCTTCACCAACTTCAACATCAACCATTTCAACAACACCACCAAGTACAACATCGACAGCTTCTACACCAACTACATCGTCCACGACTCCAACGACAACAGACTCAACAACAACACCAAGTACAACATCGACTTCAACAACACCGACTACACCTTCCACAGCTGCAGCAACTTCAGCATCCACAACTTCTACAACACCACTTACAACATCCACTACCACTTCAACGTCCAAAACATCTACAAGTTCTATACCAACTACATCAACCACTACTCCAACAACAACATTTACAACCACACCAACTACAACTTCGACTATCACAGCATCGCCTACAACATCCACCTCGACTACGACATCCACAACTACAGCATCCACAACAGCCACCACTACTGAAACACCAACTACAACACCTGCTACCATTTCACCGTCTGCAACATCCACAACTACAACACCAACTACATCATCCACCACATCATCGGCGACAACATCTACAACAATACCAAGTACAACATCGACAACTTCTCCACCAACTACATCCTCCACTACTCCAACAACAAAGACATCCACAACAACACCAAGTACACAATCGACTTCAACAACACCAACTTCAACATCCACAACTACACGTACTACAACATCCTCAACTACTACAACACCAACCACAACATTCACAAGTATTACACCAACTACATCATCCACTTCTCCATCACCATCAATAACTACACCAAGTACAACATTGACTACGGCAACAACATCCACAACTACACCAACTACAATATCCACCACTTCCACAGAATCCACACCTTCACCAACTTCAACATCAACCATTTCAACAACACCACCAAGTACAACATCGACAGCTTCTACACCAACTACATCGTCCACGACTCCAACGACAACAGAGTCAACAACAACACCAAGTACAACATCGACTTCAACAACACCGACTACACCTTCCACAGCTGCAGCAACTTCAGCATCCACAACTTCTACAACACCACTTACAACATCCACTACCACTTCAACGTCCAAAACATCTACAAGTTCTATACCAACTACATCAACCACTACTCCAACAACAACATTTACAACCACACCAACTACAACTTCGACTATCACAGCATCGCCTACAACATCCACCTCGACTACGACATCCACAACTACAGCATCCACAACAGCCACCACTACTAAAACACCAACTACAACACCCGCTACCATTTTACCGTCTGCAACATCCACAACTACAACACCAACTACATCATCCACCACATCATCGGCGACAACATCTACAACAATACCAAGTACAACATCGACAACTTCTCCACCAACTACATCCTCCACTACTCCAACAACAAAGACATCCACAACAACACCAAGTACACAATCGACTTCAACAACACCAACTTCAACATCCACAACTACACGTACTACAACATCCTCAACTACTACAACACCAACCACAACATTCACAAGTGTTACACCAACTACATCATCCACTTCTCCATCACCATCAACAACTACACCAAGTACAACATTGACTACGGCAACAACATCCACAACTACACCAACTACAATATCCACCCCTTCCACAGAATCCACACCTTCACCAACTTCAACATCAACTATTTCAACAACACCATCAAGTACAACATCGACAGCTTCTACACCAACTACATCGTCCACGACTCCAACGACAACAAAGTCAAAAACAACACCAAGTACAACATCGACTTCAACAACACCGACTACACCTTCCACAGCTGCAGCAACTTCAGCATCCACAACTTCTACAACAATACCAAGTACAATATCGACAACTTCTACACCAACCACCTCCTCCACTACTCCAACAACAAAGACATCCACAACAACACCAAGTACACAATCGACTTCAACAACACGAATTACAACACCTGCTGCATCATTCACTACAAGATCGTCAACAACATCCACGATAACATCAAGTAGAACATTGACATCTTCTACATCAATTACACCCACTACAACTCTAACGACGAAAACATCCATAATAACACCAAGTTCACTACTTACACCAACAACACTAACCACAACATCCACTATAACGTTACCCCCTACAGTATCCACGGCTACAACATCAACTTCATCATTCACCACATCAACAACAATTACACCCACAATACCTTCCAAAGCCACACTAACAACAACTCTCATTTCTACTTCACCGAAAGTAACATCCTCAAGTGCAACATCTATCTTTTCTTCTTCCCCAACTACAACGCCCACAACTACGCAGACTAAAACATTAACAACTGGACCACTTTCAACAGCAAATACTATTTCACCTACTACGTCTTATTTTTGGGATGGAGAAGGTGCAAGAGGTTGCATATTAATGATGCAATAAAGTTTTTTTACCGTAATACCGGTAGTTTAGATTGCGTTGTTACTAAGGTCTATCATTACCCGAATAAACTTTTGAATTATTATTTAGTCAATTTAGTTATTTGATATCATCAATTGCCTTTGACCTTGATTAATTCTGTAGCGCACAACCCTGGCTTTTTTTTTTTCGAGCCGTCTGCAAATGCTTGCAATTTGGTCGAGTCTAGACTATTGTCATCTGGTAAAAGTTTGTCACTAAATCAAGCTACAAGTATATGTATCTTCATAGCTTGTCCTGGTATCGTGTCTTCTGAAAAAAATGGTTGTACCTATGCGTGTCGCATTGCCAGTAAACATTATATGGTTTCTCATTTTTAGGCTGAAAATAGCTGTTTTATTTGCTTATTGAACTCGTAGTAATAAGTCAAGTTGATTCTCAGATAAGTTTATGCTCAAACAAACGCTCAAACCTAATCTATCACTCACTAAAAAAGTAAACTGCAACTTTCAAACCGCAAATAAAAATCTATTTCAAAAATAGTTCAGGAGGATAAATATCTCCTTATGGGACACTATGAATACAAGATCAGACTGCAAGTTCTATGCAGTTTGATCATGACCTACATTGTCTGCAAAAGGTTGTTCAGTGGCACTTAGCAGCCTTCGGGTCAAACACTTTACCTGACAAAAAAAGTCCATTTACAAAAGGTAAATGCTAGGATTTGACAGAAATCACTGTTACAAAAGATGAAAATAACAAGAAGAAGAATTGTTCGGTATGTGGTTAAGTTTCAGATGTAAACTTAAGATTCATAAGAAATTTTGGCATTAATGTTTATGATGGTTACGCTGCTGCCATTCAGTATGTTCGTTGTTTTTCCATGTTAAAGTCCCACTTTGAATAAAAAAGAAAAAGATGGTTCTAGTCATAATTAAGCAGGCGGACGCCATAAATCCAAGATCAGACTTCAATTTTGTGCATTTTGACCTTAATCTAGCCCATCTGCAAAGGCTATATGACAATTCTATGTAATGGAAATTGTCATGGACAATTTGTTCGAAAACTTTGCACATACAAAGCTCATCATATCTCTAGGAGATTATACTAAAAAAAAGATGTGGATCACATGCTGGGTCTGAGAAATTTGCCTTTGAAAAAGGTATATACAGTTCCTGAAATCAACTTCTATTGGATTTAAAACGCCTTTCTTTAATATTCAGTTAAACAGGAAAATTACAGGAAAAATATACAAGTATATATCAATTTGATGAAAATTCATATCTTCATGCACAAAAAATATAAAAACCTGGTTTTGAGCATGGAAAATGTACAAACATGCGTGTTATATATAGACCATTGCGTTAAAAAGGGGACAACTTGATCAAATTAAGGGTTAATCTTAAAAAATACATACAGTACTTTCCAACGGACAGATTTATCTCAGACTTTCCACACTTAGAATTGATAATTCTCAACAATAAGAAACAATAAAAATGGCACCTGTTCGTGCTTATTCCGTCAGAAAAACAAGGTTGAAGTTCGCTGCGGACGTTATTTTTTCCCAAGGAAAAAACAGGATAAAAGCTCAGCAGGTATGGCGGGAAGAGTAGAAATTACTGAATCGGAGCAGTTTCTCATTTTCCAACAATAAGTTTCAAGGGAAAATACCTATACTTCCACACCTGTCTTTGTTTCCTTGTTTGGTGTGTAACACCGTGTAACCCATTACCACACAATCCATACTTTTGACGCCCCTGAGAAAGAAAAGTCTTTAGAAAACATTGTGGGAAAAGGAGAAAATGCTGGTAACCATTATTTTCTCCTTTCCCCACAATGTTTTCTACCCTTCACAAAGCAAATTTCAAAGTTTCAGTCACTTTTATTTTGTCGTCTGCAAATACTTTCGATTTGGCCAAGCCTTAAATATTGTCGTTTGGTAATAGGGTAAGCAGCATTTCGATAATTTCACGGTGACAGTTTATAGATCCATTTCTTTCTCTTCACCAATACTATCCGTAGAAAGTGCTACTTATTTCACCATAGTTGCACTTTTGATTCAATATCCACTACAGAAATACATGCACAACAGGAAGCGAACATTTGCCATATAAGTCATAAAGTAGCCAACGGCAGTAAAATTGTGGATCCAAAAAGATAAGAGATACAACTCCAACGGTTAAATAATTCAACTGTCAAAGGTTGATTGAATTACAATTCTAGCATGACATGTGAATATGGCTTCAATAAACACAGTGCAGCGAAAGCGTGTTACATACAATCTAAGTCATTTTCTCTAGACTGACGTCATTCTGTATGAAGATAGTCGCCTGTTGCTGTACCATGTCTTCGCTCTTTGATACTTTATAGTCACTGAAGTAAACAAATCTTCATTTTCCGCGCCTTACTAATGGAAAACAGCTATTTCCACTATAATATTGTCCTACAAAATGCTATCATAAAAAAAATGAGTATCATTGTACTACTTTAACCGAGCCACTTTTTTCATTCTTTCCTCCTTAGAAGTATCATTTATTAATCTAAAACCACTGTATTTGCATTGCACAGGGAGATAATAATTACCTCCCTTCTCAGAAAACTAGCAAAAGTATCGATAAATGATTTCAAGATTGACATCAAAGGAATTTCTGGTCGGTTAGAAATGTGCAAAAATATTATGATTATGATAACATTTATTATTATTATATTTATTATATTATGATCACATTTATTCTATTCGATGTTTAGACTTTTGATCTGCTATTTCGGCTCCCAAATAAACGACTGTTTACGTTGAAGAGATGCAATAGTTTTTATTTATATTGTGTAGTGAACTTTCGAAATTAAGAAAAAGTTTGAAATATGTGCTTTGCGAGCATGTACCGCTAACGTGAGATCACGCAGAGGCTATTGACAAGTTTGAATTATGATAATGACTGAAAATGGGACATTTGCAAGGATTTCTGATCAATGCTTTATAACACAATGGATTAATTAACCTTTTCCCAAACAAGCCCTGATTTTTGAGTGTCTGTAGTAAAAGTCTTTTGAAAACACCGTGGAAAAAGGAGAAATTGCTCGTAACGAGCAATTTCTCCTTTTCCCACAGCGTTCTCTACCCTTCTTAGAACTTTCTGCCATTTTCTCCAAATGAAAAGATTGTCGTCTGCAAACTCTTTCTGTTTGGAAGAGTCCAAAATTTGTCGTTTGTGAAAGGATTCAAAAAGCCTCCCATTGCAAGATTTTGAAAGAGACAAAATATAACATAACATAACATATAACACTATCTTTATTTGGCATAAAATACAAACATATTCATAGTCGATACAGACATATACAATACGTACGAGATGTGAAAAGGATTTGTAGTCGTACAAATTGAAACAACCTCTGATCATTATTCCTTTTTTTCATTCCTCATTTTTTCACCGTTACTCTCTAAATCTTTCACTGTCATTGGTCGCCCGGCAGAAGCCGGCGACCTTATATTTAATATAGTTCAGAAGAGATGTTCATGGAGAGTGTAGGTACTTCCGGTTGAAATCTTTCATCATATTCGCCAGGTTTAATTTGGTAAAATAGGTGTGAAAGTTTGTGAAATTGTTGTGTGGGGTTTTCTTCACCTTTTTTGAGGTTGTTTACTTGTTTTTAAACCGATAAAGAATCGTGAAAGAATTATTAACGGTCTGCTGCGCAACATTTTGTGAAACAATTAATGTTCTTGTGCAGAATGCATCTATTTTTAACGCAAATGAACTCGTCCAGTCACATGATCTTAGGAACCAATGGAAATGCAGAATTGCTCCTACTCTTTACCGTGGTCTGCGCATGTCATATTCTTCGATGATTCGAGTATTTATAGAATGCCATCTAGCGGGAGATAATGACTCTTTACCGGTAGGCCTAAAGAGCGGAATGGAAATATTCTAGAACAATGGACGGAATGGAAAAGAAAATACGCATGGAAATATATCATGCCTGTTTATTAAATAGAATAACAATAATGATTTGATTTTTTCTACCCATTAAAGGTAATTTACAAGTAAAAACCAAAAATTATGTTTTTGTACCGCTGAAAAAAATGTACTTGTAGTGATATTTTTCCTTTATGCACGTATTCCTAGATGGCGAAATGAAAAATTTACCAACAGTATATTGTACCTAAAGTGTTATGTACAGGTCTTTAATGTATTTTCTTATGGGTAGTTAATTGAAGAAAATGATTAGAATTTCTTTATGCTTATAAGTACAAATGTTAAAACCTTTTAACCCTTTCCAAACGACAAACTTTTGGACTGGACCAAATTGAAAGCGTTAGAAGACGAAATTTAAACTCTTGCTGAAAAGATGATTTCTGTCTATGATAGGGTAGAAAACTTTGTGGGAAAAGCAGAAAATGCTGGTTACCAGCATTTTCTTCTCAAAGTTTCCCACAATGTTTTCAAAAGGCTACTATTCCAGATCCGTAAAAACCAGGGATTGTTTGGGAAAGGGTTAAATTTCCTTTGTGCGGGACTGGTGCAATGGAAAAGAAAACTTGTACGCAATTTAGACATTATACATTTGTTACTATATAAAGTAAATATGTATGATTTCAAAGGTGTGTATTTGTACTCGTATATCTTTCCTAGGGTATATCTACAGGAATATTGAAAAATAAAGTTTTTACTGTTAAAAAATATATATTTGTAGCAATATCTCCTTCTTTAAGGTAATCTCAGAAGGGGAAATAGAAAAAAATACCAAGTTCGAATAAGTACAATATAATGCACCCAACACAGGTCTTAAAGTTCAGATTGAATTTTAAAATGGATAATAACTTGATTTATATATCAGCTAACATGCATTAGACTGCGTGAATCTAGGATCAGACTTCAGTTTTGGTAAGTCTGATCTTGATCTACACCCTCTTCAGATATTTCACTGATCGGCTTTGGTTACATGTATCATCTTATATACCGTTACATTACATTGCGTAAATCTAGGATCAGATTGTAATTTTGGTAAGTCTGATCTTGATCTACACCGTCCTCAGATATTTCGGATTGTTCTAAAAATTTTGTCATTTGGTGTGCAAAATAAAGATTATGTGTTAAGTTATAAGTTAAATAAACTGAAACTTTTTTCCCAATACATATTGAGTACCCAGATAATAAAACTTCATTTCAAATTTCCATTGCGCGGGATAGGCGCAATGGAAAAACAAGATTCGCATTGGAAATATAATGTTACTATAATATAAGTTGTAAAGTAAAGTATTTGGTAACCACGTATGGTTTCAAATGTGTTTATTTTATTTGTACTCATTGACCAACTATATCTCCAGTTATAAACGAAATACAATATTTTTGTAATCATGGCTGAAAAAATATATTTGTAGCATTTTTTTTTTTTTCATTATGCAGTTATTCTCAGATGGCGAAATTGAAAATAGACATAAAAGTAGCATAAAATGTAAATCGGGCATTTGAACGTTTTCCAGCCCGAAAACCCATACTTTATCTTGACAGTTGGTTATATGACATTGTAGGTCACTATTATCATGTCAATTTATTGGAAAACAATATCTATTTTTTTCTCAAGTGAAAAATAACTGAAAAAATTGAAGTTGGATATATTCTCTTGACTGCATATTTGTTTAATAATGGAAAGAAAAAAAATCATTTTCGGGCGACCTTTGACGCTCTTGCGTCTTCTTTTTCTCTTGTTTCATTATTTTGGTGTCTATTTATTTTTGTTTACTGTAATTGTCATACCACGTGACTTTCTTTAGGGAGACGAACTATATAAGCTTTGATGCTTTTGTTCTAATCCTTTTCGCAATATGTTGTTGTACATGAATGATATATGTTATTATATTGAATAAAATATGTTTACACTAAATAAATTGAAAAAAAAAAAAGTGTGTGTCACATGGAGTACTTCATGTTTTCCGAAGGAAAATGGGAAGACAGGACAGATACTGAATTAGTTGAAAAACAAGCAAAATGACATATAAAGAGTTAGACTCTTAAATCTATCGGCTGCTAAGCGCGCCTCAATACGGCTATACAAACGATGTGGATCAGGGTCAGACCACACAGTTTGCAATCCGATCACTAATCCACAAAATCTGGGAAATTAAATTAATATTTCAAAAAAATGGAATTATCAGCTTTTTTTCTTCTGATTATTTCCGTTGTATGTATTTTTCATCTCTACATCGTACATTAGCGCATTGTAAATACATTTAATGAAAGAGTCATTTTCGCTGCCGATTATTTTATCCAAAGTTTAACCCTTTACTCCATAGATACTCATTTCTACGCATTGCTTGTAGGAGCCTTTTGAAAACATTGTGGCAAAAGGTGAAATTGCTCGTGACGAGCAATTTCACCTTTTGTCACAATGTTTTCTATGCTATCAAAAGGTGTCATATACACATAAAAAACGGCTTCATTCTTGCTGTTATTTAGGGTCAATTTGAGATACCTTAGAAATGCCTTATTGGGTAAACATTTTAATTTTACGATGTATTGCCATAGGATTTCACAATATTAACCATCTAATTTTGTAGAATTCTTTACGCCAGGTATTTTCCGAAAAAAATTACAGTGAATTTGTTTGAAGGATTTACATTCGTGTGTTCCAAATATTTTAGCGCCACAGTTTAATACACATCCTACCAGGCTATCAAATATCATTGTTCTCCTATATTTATGTTTAATTGATTAAAAAAAAAAGATTGTGTAGAGCGAATGAAGCCTGTTGCGCGAGCTTCATATGTGATCTTCACAGGTTACCATTTTTAAAAAAATTAATTCCCAAATATTTAAAAGAAGTTACCAATTCCAAAACGTTTTCATTTAAAACAAAATTGTAATTTGCGTATCATCATAATTCGAAAATCATTACTTTTGTTTTGTTCGTATTTATTTTCAACGCCCAATATCGGCAACAGTTTTGCTAATCATTCAAGAGGGATTGTAAGGCAGAGGATGTATGAGCGAATAGAACTGTGTTGTCTGGAAAAAAAAAGCAGTGTGAATAAATTTTCACCGTTTAACTTAAATAACCCGTCTATCTTTTGATCGAAGTTTATCAATTATGTCATTTATGACGTACAAAAATAAAATCGTGGAGTTAGGATATCCTTGTTTTGCACCAATGTTGGAACTGAAGAATGATGGCATATCTGAATTAGACAGTGTTATACATGTTTTTGACAGCCAATACAAATTTGGAGCTAACTTTTTCGCGCAATAACTTTTTGGAATATAAAAAAACGATTCAATCTGTAAAAACATTTCTCAAAATCAATAAATGCACAATACAATTTTTAACGACTATATATGGATTCCAGAATAATAGAGTGTAAAAGAAAATGCAATCTATTGATGATTTTTTTTCTGAAAACCAAATTGATCATCAATTATTTTACCATACAAATTTGACCATTTCATTAGACGATTTAGTAAAATTTGGTAGTAAGTTTTTGAAATGATATTAATGAGTGCAATCCCGCGGTAATTTTTTTTGGATCATCGGCATCTCCACCTTTAAATATCGGTATGGTAACTCCGATTCCCCAAATTATATGGTTGTTTTGCAAGTAAATAATTCTATCTTAAAATAGCACTTTGCTTATTTTTATTAAAAGCATTTCTTGCTTTCTTGAAATTTTTCTTGCTTCATAACATTCTTGGTCAAACCAAGCATTTGTTTTGTACTGCTGATACGCATCTTTTCGACTAAGTCATGTACGTCCGAAGACTGAATGTGAGCATTCCACTAAAATTTAGTGGAATGCTCACATTGAGTCTTCGGACGTACGTGACTTAGTCGAAAAGATGCGTATCAGCAATACAAAACAAATGCTTGGTTTGACCAAGAATGTTATGAAATAACATTAGTGCCACAATTAGGATCTCCTAATAAATTTTCTAACTGTGCAAATTCATTAATTTTTTAAGATGACCATGTGTCAAAGTCAAAGTCGTTGATTCTCGCTTCATCCCATTGAATAAAGGCATCGTCATTGGTAGCATTAATATATATGCCTTTCTGTTGTTTTCTAGGCGAATTTTTGGTAAGGTTAACTTTTATACCACAATGGTCAGAAAACGAATTTGGAAGGAGTATACAAAAATGAGTAAAACAATCAAAATCGTTATAATCAAGTAATAAATAATCCACCACGCTTGATCCATTCATAGAATGGCATGTATATTCGCCAACGCATGCGTCACTATATAAGCGCCCATTGCCAATGAGGAATGAAGATTTTATACAAAAATCGATCGAGCGGCTACCTGCGTGATCAATCACGTGATCGTAAGAAACACGTGTCATAATGTTTTCTATATTTGACAGGTGATTGTCATGGTCTCAAAAAGCATCATAATCTAAAATATCGGACAAATTGGACGTGCGAGCATTAAATTCTCCCATAATGAAACATTTTCCGCTTTGTTTATATCTCCCCATGTTGGACTCTAGTTCTTTATAGAAATCAAACTTGTCCATATGTAAAAAAGTAGATTGGCTTAGTGTAATATCTATACAGCAAATATATATTGTAGTTAAAAAGCTGTTTATCTAATTCTACCCGTAACATCCCATTTTGATGTGTTTCTTTTATCCTAATTTACCCTTTAACTCATTACCAAAACGACAAAATTTTTAGGTTTGTCCACATCTGAAGCAGTCAGGCAACAAAATAAAAGTAACTGAAAATTTGAAATTTGATTTTGTGAACGGAAGAAAATGCTGGTTACTGAAGACAATGTTTCCTACAGGCTTTCTCTCAAGGTCGTCAAAAGTAGAGATTGTGTGGTATTGGGTGAAGGTATCTCTTATAATATAAACTAATAACACCACCACATCTCCCTCTATGCACATTTCGGGTTTTATTACCAAACAGATGAAAATTATCATAATCGCTAATGTCTAAATTATAGTTTGTTTTCTGTGAAATCCAAGTCTCTGTCAAGAAAAAAAATCAATATAGCCAAAAAAAATCAACATCCGCTAACTTACGCGCTAGCCCGTTTACATTCCAACATAAAAGTTTAGGAACCTTCTCATGACACCATTAATTTTCATCCGCACTTACATCATCAATACTCCAATTAACATATTTGAAAGTGGACAACAAAGATAAAAATCAAAGTACTGATAGTAATGAAGGCCAGGAAATTGAGGATACGAAACAATACAAGAGGTCAATTTTGATTAATACAAACAGGTAGACGGACTGGGATACAAGCGGATTCCACTTAGCCCCTGGAATTCTTGGTTTTAACAGGAAATTTTGAACTGATACAAGAAAGCACCAGCCAACAACTAATTAAGCCAGAGCTAGGCATGTGTTCACAGTTATGGGGTGCTTGATAATGGCTTAGAATACTTCGTAATTTGTCGTGCCTGTAAACAATCTCAAGTCAAAATTGAACTATTCAATCGGTGCAGTACCAACTTTGGTTATCTAAATTTTCTGAAAACATGTGAAGTCCTGAATGACGTTATTTTTCACATTTATGAATCGTATACTAACAGTAGCATATTTTTCTCCAAAATTTATCCCAATCAAATGACAAATTTCTTTATTGTCAATTAAGTCGCACAGTAGATTGTATACATGTATTAAAAATGTTTTATCACTATTTTAAATTAATGGCAAATCAACTACCTCTGTTTAATTTCCATTGATGACTCACATGAAATTAGTAATCACTTCATGAGAGATTATAGGACCAACATAATTTATAATTAAAATTAAAAACAGATCTATAAGCAACTTTTACAGATGATAAATTAAGGTGCTTTATCAGAAGCAAAATTTAACATTGTGTTATCCGAAAGAGCCCTGAAAAACATTGTGGTTTTTGTCTCAAAATCAGGATGCTCAGTGGACAACACGCTTTTTAAATCAGCCTGGCTGGTGTAACGTGATTTTGAGAGAGAGAGAAAATATGCTGTTTGAAAGATATTTGTATCTTGCACTAGTCAGTATGCCTCCAATCCCCAGATTTTCAGAATTATCAACATTGAAAGTATCTTGCAGACAACTGAAGTGTTGCTAAAATGATGGTTTTATCAGTGGAATATAGTTCAGTAGGTAGCGAAGTACACTTTAAGAGTCCGCAAGCTCGGTCAATTTCCTATTGAGGATTGATGATAGGTATTGTGATTGGGTACAATTCTCTCTCATCACATACTAAACATACAGGTCTCTGAAATCTAAGTCCTTTGAATCTCTGTAAATAAGTGGTTTTTGTTTGTTTGTTTGTTTGTTTGTTTGTTTTTTCAAAAATCTCCCTTAACCTAAAGACATTTTTTTTTCTGGAAAAAAAGTTGAAAGCAGTTGCAGAAGACAAATCAAATGTTAATAAAAAAGTAACATTTGTCTTTCAAATGCTAGAAAATATTGTGGGAAAAGGAGGAAATGCTTTTGTGGAAAAGGGTTTCAATATACAGTAATTAGAGATGTGATTCAATAAAACACACCTTATGGGATCGAACTGGTGACTTCATGATCGACGCCTGGACATGAATCTCGTATTGGGTGATGGAAAATGTACACATAGGAAAGGATAGATAGATAGATAGATAGATAGATAGATACTTTATTACACGTAAACTTTAAAGTTTCTTGTCTTAACAGATACAATAAATGTACTCTAGTAGCACAAACAATGACATATAAATGACATATAAACGAACGATCAGTCTACAGTTACTATGTACAACCTGGAAGAGAAGCTGAATCAAAATGCGCACTATCTTAACCCTTTATTATATTTTGTTCGAAAAGTGCGACACTATCAAACTTGTCCACCATGTATAGGCAACTATAATAGTATTGCACTGATCAACAATCAATTTCTATGTATTAAATTCTAAAGCAGTTCTTCGTGAAAAGCCTTCCTTTATAAATTTAGCTAAATTTAGTAGAACGCCTTTGTTATTTGTATTCATCAAATTTTTATATTTCAACATACTAGGACGAGTAAAAAAATATTTTTTGAAAAAAAGTTTTCTAACATCAGCAAAAAATGGACACACAAGCAAAAAGAGATACTCGTCTTCTACTTCATTCATATTACATGCCAAACACAAACGCTGGTTTCTTGCAATCCTGTTCTAACCATGTCTGCCTGTTTCTATTCTAAGGGAATGTGACGATAATCTAAATTTTGAAATATATGTTCTCCATTGTCGTGGTAGGATATTTAAATAGAATGCCAATTCACTATATTCCTTTATGAATTTATATGTGCATATAATAATATCATTGTACAAACCCTGTCTAAATTCATCAATTAATCGTTGCTTAAAAACATTGTAAAAGCTTTTGTGATTAACACAAAATGGATCATTCCATTTAAGGATATTAAGGGCCTTTAGCGCTTTGTTTGATAAGGTTCTGGTATTATTACTGAACGACCCTGCATGACTAAAAGTAGTTCCCAGATAGTGAAAATCGTTAACAACTTCCAATTTTTTACCGTTATAATACCAAGTTTCGTTACATCTAAGCGCACCTTTTTTTTTTCTAAAAACCGCTACCTTTGTTTTTTCAGTATTGACCTCTAGGCCCCATTTATTACAATAATCTAATAATTTATTTAAACTGTTTTGTAGGTCATTTGGACTTTCATTTAAGATTCCATGTCATCTGCGAAGAGAAGAAGTAAAATTTGTACATCACCAAGGTTCAATCCACTTGAAGTGTCCCCTTGCAAATAAAGGTCTATGTCATCAATGAAGAGGGAAAACAATAAGGGTGACAGTATCTCCCCTTGTTTAAGACCTATATGACTATCAAATGTAGGGGAGGTAATATTATTAACTTTTACAAATGCTTTTACCTTTGAATACATATCTCGTATGATCCTTAACATTTTACCCCGTTTACTCCTAGACCGAATAATTTGTACCAGAGGCCTTTTCGATAAACACTATCAAACGCTTTTTTAAAATCAATGAAAGCTGCATATAAACGTTTATTTTGAGACAAAGCTCTTTGTATGAGGGAAAGGAGGACAAAACTAGCATCTGTCGTAGACCTCTTTGGTCTAAAACCAAACTGGGCGTCAGATAAGATCACATTTTCTTCACAAATATAACTAAGTCTACGATTTAAAATACCAGTGAAAATCTTTGATAAACAACTAACTAATGTAATTCACCTGTAATTGTTAACATCGTCGGGGTCATTTTTCTTGTGTAACGGTATAATAATTCCTTCTGATCATTGATCCGGAAAATACCCTGAATTAAAAATAATGTTAAAAAGGTCAACTAAATGTGAGGAAATAATGTCACAACTCTCAATGAAACATTCATTAATAAGACAATCGCTTCCCATAGCTTTGTTTCGATTTAGATTATGTACTCCACTTCACGCAATGTTATAGGCTGATCCAGCTCATCAAAATTGCAGAAAGAAGAGTTAAAATCATTGTTGTCACAAAAAGTTTCGGCCTCGGGAACATGCACGTTAGTAATATCGTCAGCCAATTTCGAAAAATAATTGTAAAATTCATCAATAGAAATATCGTTACTTGGTGCTGCTTTTTTTCTACAAAATAGATTCCAAAAATCTTTTGGTTTTGAATGACGTAAATTTTCTATTGATTTGTACTGTTTCCTATATAGTAAAGTGACTTATGCTTGCGCACTATCTTTTTATAATTTTGCTTCATTTTAGAAATGTAGGGCAGGAAAATATACGAGAGAGAGAGAGAGAGAGAGAGAGAGGGGGAGGGAGAGAGAGAATGAAAAAAAAAATCTTCATACAATAAATCAAAATAATGGGCATATATAAATATAAAAAACATACATTAAATGACGAGCGAACCTCTACAGAAAAAAATAAGCATTTATTTGGTTTCAAATCAAAGTCAATAAGATACATATTTTAAGAATCACACAGGTGTAATCTATTTGTGACAGGTGTAAAAGGTGTGAAATACCTGCTATCAGTGTGAAATAGGCAGTTATAAACAATGGCAAACTACCAAATAACTCTTGGATAAAGGTAACTAATACACATAATGTACGTACTAAAGACAACGAAGTTTCAAAAATAATTTTTATAGATAACTTGAGTAACGATATGGATGAAATTTGATGTTGGGGTCGATTTCTCTAAAATTTTATTTGGGGACGATTTCACCAAATTTCTCCGCAGAAATCGTCTCCAAGCAGTTTGGGGACGATATTTCCAAGGGCCGATTTCTCCAGCAGTCGGAAATTGCTTTCACAACAGCGGGTGGTATGCAGAGAAGTAGACACACTCGTTTGAAATAGTTGATTTTTGTCCGTGTAGAAAGCACCACAGTCAAAGTACCCTAGATTTAGTCGATATACATAAGAAAAAGTGATAAACGTAACACGGGCCAATATTCTATATGTAGTTTGCTTTATTTACAATCGCATTTCAGCGGAAACGCGTTTTGTGACACATATATTCAAATGTCAACACAACGTTATAGATATTAACCGTATAGCGCGTAGGAATACACAACTGCCGGATAAAGCTAAGTTTATTAGGTTACCCCTTTATTAGGTCAATGTTAATAACGAAAACGGGATAAAAACACACTTTTGTCAGTTATTTAAGGGTCTTAATACCCTTACATTTCCATGGCATTTTGCAGATGAAAGCTTGGAGGGAAACTAGTTGTTTTGGCGGACTCAGCGATATTGAGTGGACACACCGTTCAACATTTTGTCTGAAAGTAGTCCGAAAAAGGCAGCTTACGATCCCTAAAGGCAAGAGAATCCCTTTAGAGGGATTCCCTGGCCTAATAAATCTATATGAGGTTATAATTAAAAGAAAATACGTTTACTTGAGTATCTATCCTTGTTCAATAACCTATGCACAAACAAAAATGGCACTTTTCATCAATGTATCAAATTGACGTTAATTACAACCCTTGGTGCACAAACAATATGTTGAATGTGTATATGTAGATCAGATTGCAAATAGCATTCAGTTTAACAATATTGCATTAAAACTATCTACTGCTTTCAGTAAGCATATAGACATATATTCCTCCCTACATATTCCTCACTTAAAATTTAATTCAATTATTAAATTCAGTCTGACTCAATTCTGTACCGGTGGCAGTTCAGCTAAAAAGGCAACTTCTGTTGTCGAGATGACTTTTACAAGCCTGACGAAAACAACATGGGCAGATCCAGAGGGGGGAACCGGCGCATGATCAATAAATATATTTAATTCTATTATTCTGTGGAAAAACAGCGGTTTGTTGAGGTGTTTAATTCTTTATCATTGAAGTTCAAAACTTTGTTAGAACAAGCAGATGTATTACATTGTTCGTAATCCCGTAAACCGCCCTCGGTATTTTCGTTGGCTCCTTCAATCGTGCTGTCATGAGTGTTTCTCTCGAAATTCCGGAAAAAATATTTCTATCAGATTGTCCATCTGCTGACGATGAATTCTCAATAAGAAATTTAAAGATGTTTTTACGAATTTCCACAGAGATATGAGTCTGCTATACTGTATATGTGTTTGCTGTGGTTGTATGGGAGCCCTTAGCAACAGTAACCAAGGAAGTCGGTTTATCTTATCACTACGGATCCATGTATTGAACTGAAACCACTGTGTTTACTTAGGTTACGCAAAGACGATCATTTCGCGATATTCTAAATGAAAAGCGCTAAATAATCATTACCAGCAGGTCTTTCTTAACCCTTTCCAAAACGACAAGTTTTGGACCACACCAAACTGAAAGCATTCTGCAGATGACAACTTAACAGTTACTAAAAAGTTGATTTTTCTCTATGATAGGCTAAAAAAATTGTGGGAAAAGGAGAAAATGCTGGTTACCAGCATTTTCTCCTTTTCCCACAATGTTTTCAAAGGCTTCTATTCCTGACCCGTAAAAACCAGGGATTGTTTGGGAAAGGGTTAACTAATGACGTTTTAAACACGAGTTTTATTAGTAGGCCTAAATGGTTAACTTTCGTTTAAGACGAAAAAACACGCACTTGTGAATAGGACGAGCAAGCTCCGTATTTACCAACAATTCTTACAAATATTCTTCTTCTCCAAGATTTTCAAAATTTTCTAAATTTAAAAGACCCACCTTTTCATGACCTATATTTAAAAGACACAACTTTTGATGAGCTAAAGCATCCGCTTTAGCCGATCAGAAGTTGAGTTGCACGGAATAGTTGTGTGAATACAGGCACAGAAATCTGTTAAAGTCTCGGTAGCGTCCCACTAAACAAACAACCTGTTTATAAGATAAAAGTAAATTTTATGATTTCATGTAAAACTATGGCGATTATTATGATTTTCATGATATGTAAAGCTGCAGTTCGCAAAAGTTCGAGTCTGTGGCAGAAAAAAGAATTTTGAAACTGGAACAGATCCTACCATGCCGCATTATCTGTTTGTTTAACCCATTACCAAACGACAAAATTTTAGGCACGTCAAAACTGAAAGGAATTGCAGATGACAAAATAGAAGTGACTCAAAATTTGAAATTTGTTTTGTGAAGGGTAGAAAACATTGTGGGAAAAGGAGAAAATGCTGGCTACCAGCATTTTCTCCTTTTCCCACAATGTTTTCTAAAGGCTTCTTTCTCAGGGGTGTCAAAAGTAGGGATTGTGTGGTAATGGGTTAAAATACATCGATGACAGCCAACGATTAGCCGACTTTTCGTCCTAATTGTCGTCAGTGACGTGTCAGTGACGTAAACACCTTGTGATCATTCAAAGAGTCGAAACAAACCCTTCATTTACTTGATCGTTTTGTTCCCATGTTTGGCTTGAAATTTGTAGGTATATCGGCATCGTAAACAAAAAAGAAAAACGACACAGGTTGATCATCGCTTATTCATTTGTCATCTATCCAGGAAGAGTTTACTACTACTAAATAAGAAAACAAGTTGAATATAAACAACAGTCCTGTCTACATCGTCATAGCATTAATGAGATGCTATGTTATCACGTGACGTTCTCGAAGACCTAGTTTGAATATACACAAACGATAACGAAGGTGTCTCGATCAAATTTTGCGTCCGTCATTTTCCCCATGTAATTAACCATTGACTGAACAATCATTTTAATGAACCTAAAGAAGAGAACTTGCAAGCAATGTGGTAAAAGTAGAGAATGCCAGCATTTTCTTTTTTTTCAAAGGTTTTCTTCCCTTTAAGATTCAAATCCCGTCATCTTAGGGCAAACGATTTGTTTAATGTAAACGTATTTATTTTACGTCGAATGAGAAACAAGTTTTAACTACTTATACTAATCTGCCTCGATTTAGCATACTGGGAACTACACCAGTAGTCGCACCGAATATGTGGATCAATGAACAATCCTAAAGTTGACACCCGCTCACGGACACAACCACAGACACCACGTTTTGTCATTTGCAGATTCTTTGAATTTGGACGAGTCTAAACGTTCGTCGTCTTGGTGAAGGATTAAGTTATCTGCAAACAGGTAAAGTCGAAAAGTTGCCAACGAAATAATTTGGTTAGTCACAGACACAAAAAACGAGATAATTTGGTTAGTCACAGACACAAAAAACGATATAATTTGGTTAGTCACACACACAAAAAACGATATAATTTGGTTAGTCACAGACATAGGAAAAAAACTGATGTACCATTGCTCTGACCACAAATTCGTTCGGATGATAATTAGTTTGATATGTTGCTATTGTCATATCCTTGCTATCCAGAAACGTTATTCTGTCATACAAGCCATTAAATATTTCTAACATCATTACTCTATACACATAACCAAAGTAATCACCAAACTGGCCAGTGTCTTTAAACGTATGTGGTCCTTTTACAAAAAAGCGGGCGTTTTGGTTCGTGTCTAATATCTTCTGAATGGTGTTTCTTATATGAATCATCCTGTCTTTGAAAACGCGTGGATGGTAGGCAGAAACATGAACTTGCATATGAAACAGGAATATGCGAGATTTCGTGTACTTGTATTCGGCCATGATACCGGAAATAGATTGGGGCGTCTCTTTGAAGTAAAAGAATCCAGGAATAGAATGAATTGCCCACTCGGCTGTAAAGTTGTGTTTTGAACTTGCACAATATTTATAACCCTCCCTGGATTTCTTTTTGATCAAACCACACTCGTAAGCCTTCCCAAAGTATTCAAGCCACTGTCTGGCGGTCGAGTCACCGATCAGTGTGAAGTGCATACCACGGATACATCTGTCTATCGATAGTCTTGATCGTGACGTGCAATGGAGATTTCTCCAGGTGCCTTTATAAAAAAATCCGACCGGAGAAATTTTCATCCAGAGATCTTTCTTGCTATACTTTGCACATTTAGGTAGATTGTCCATGGAGATCGTCAGAGGACCTAGGAATTATTAAGTGCATGGTATTCTTATTTCAGAAGTGCAGTACCTAATAATACACATGACAAACGATGTTCACTTTTCCGACGCCAAACCAAATTAACAAATTTGGCCTTTTTCTGCCGCCAACAGTTTGGTCCGATGAAACTCAGAAAGCGATTGGTATAGATCAATGATCTATGATCAGAATGCTTGTTCTGGGCAGTCTGATCTTGAGCTATGCCGTCCGTAAGCCAATGGTTTCTCCTATGGCGCAGGCAGTAAGCTACCTACACATATCTAGACCTCAAAATGCGCACAACACATTGAATTGGGAAAGATGGCTGTAAAGCGGTAGGTAGAATACAAGCTTCTAAAGTTCTGAGAGGTCAAGCTTTGGAACTAAGAGCATTGTTGCGGTATGGTTTCGAGGTATTCATCATAGAGATTAAATTATGAAAATCATACTGGAAGTTTAAAGGTTGATAGGTTTACATTTAAACTCGTTTTCAACCTCCTTTTAATCCACTTCATCCTTATTTTATGAAACTATAATCGTTTTTGTTCTATTATGCCAAATATTGCCCCTGATGGCTGGAGGCGGCACAGATTACGGCGGATAAAAGATGCATTTAAGGTTTGGAAGCCTTCAAAGCTATCGACCCGGGTCAGCATGCCCGGATTGCATAGGCTGACACGGACCGATACTTTTGCATATGTATTACTTAAAAAAAAAAACTTTAATCAATTTGTGACCCGTCACGCAAAAAGGACCATCTGGGAATTCTGTACATCAATTACATGAAAACAGATCAACGATAGTGCAGGTCAGTTTAAGTTGATAATTAAAAAATTATTACATAACAAGGTACAATGACCACTTTTCATGCAGAAAATGTCGTTAAAGCAAAAAGTGTCAACCCTGGTTAGCCTGCGCAATTCGCGTAGTCTGACCAGGTTGACACTTTTCGCAGTACCCAGAAGGTCCCTTTTTGCGTGCTGGGCCACATTTATCAGCGTTCAATTTTTTTAATAATAACGTGGCAATACTGTACATATAATAGATGTACTGCACATGTAAAGGCGTTTCAAAAAGTTTTAGAAACCTTTACAAGTTCGCGAGTACAAATGCAAGCAACTCCTCGTGCTATCAACGATTTTATTTTTCTAAAGTTTTTTCGTTATGTCAGCTAATGCCAGATTTTTTTATTCTGTGGGAATATGACAAATTGTCATAAATTAACCCTTTCCCAAACGGCAAACTTTGGACAAGACCAAATTGAAATCATTTTGCAGATGACAAATTAACAGTTGCTACAAAGATGATTTTTCTATACGATAGGATAGAAAACATTGTGGGAAAAGGAGAAAATGCTGGTTACCAGCATTTTCTCCTTTTCCCACAATATTTTCAAAAGGCTTCTATTCCTGACCCGTAAAAATCAGGAATTGTTTGGGAAAGGGTTAAATGAAACAGAATTTAGATTTATTGAACGTTTATTTCTTATTCTAACATGACACTCGACTTTGGCTCTATAAATACAGTGTAAGAAAAACGTGGTAAAATCTGCGACAATCCATGTAGAGTGACGTCATTCAATGAGTGAGTTATTCAATGGAACATAATCTTCATCCGCTTTTTTACTCTAGTTTGAACTTGTTTTCATTTCATTAAGAATTGGCCATGTTAGAATCGAAATAATCTTCTTTCTATCGTGGTATATCGTTCAATAAACCACGTTGTGAGTTATGCGGCGCAATGAATAACCCACTCGGGCTATCGCCCTCGTGGATTATTTATTGTGCCTCATAACTCACAACTGTGGTTTACTGAACGATATACCACGATAGAAAGAAGATTATTTCTAAATTCTACCTAACCATACACATATATGGCTTGCAACATAAAGGGCATTTGGACATTTGCGTAAAGTGTCGTCTCGGGGATCAGCCTGCGCAGTCCGCACAGGCTAATCTGACACAACACTTTCCGTTTTAAGGTCGTGGACCCGTAATAGGCATAGTGCAGCATGGCATAAAATTTCTGGATAGTTGATAAAGACAGATTTTGTACAGATATGATACTATTGCACATTTTTAACCGAACAGAAATTCCTTCGGGGTCTGTCTTGAAATTATTTGTTGATACTTTTGTTAGTTTGCAGAAAAGGGAGGTAATTATCATATCCATTTGTAATGAAATTATAGTAGTTTTAGATTTATAAATGATAATTCTAGGAAGGGCAAAAAGGAAAAAGTGGCTCGGTGAAAGTAGTACAATAATGCTCATTTTTAATCTTAGCAAATTTTCTAGGGTAATATTATAGTGGAAATAGCTGTTTTCTATTACGGGTCCACTACGTTAATGTAATTTTCTGTCTTTCGCAAGTCTACTGTAGGACAAAATTTAATGTTGTCGTAAAACGCCGTCTCGGATTAACCCGCGCGGACTGCGCAGACTTATCCGAGACGACACTTTACGCAAATGTCCGATTGCTCCTTTTCGCGTGTTGCAGGCCATTAATAGGACTGTATCGTTTTAATATATACATATAAAATGAACCGTGATCTGCAAAAGGAGGTTTGATGCCTTTCTGCAAAAAGAACCATCGACTTAGGTCGGCCGCCGCAGTCAGCGCAGGATGACCTAAAACAAAACGTTTTGCCATCGGTCAATTTTCCGCATGCCAAAGGTCTTTTCTACGTACAGATCCGGTCGTTTGTGAGACAGAGTGGACCTGATGGATTCATAATTCTAACATGACACGAGAATTCGGCTCTATAAACAAAGTGCAAGGAAAACGTGGTAAATTAAGAAATAATCTTCTTTCTATCGTGGTATATCGTTCAATAAACCACAGTTGTGGGTTATGAGGCACAATAAATAATCCACGAGGGCGATAGCGATTATTTATTCTTAAATAATCTTCTGTCTATCGTGGTATATCGTTCAATAAAACACAGTTGTGAGTTATGAGGCATAATAAATAATCCACGAGGGCGATAGCCCGAGTGGGTTATTCATTGCGCCTCATAAGTCACAACGTGGTTTATTGAATGATATACCACGATAGAAAGAAGATTATTTCGATTCTAACATGGCCAATTCTTAATGAAAGGAAAACGAGTTCAAACTAAGAGTAAAAACGCGGATGAAGATTATGTTCCATTGAATAACTCACTCATTGAACGATGTCACTCGATATAGGATGACGTCACTCTACATGGATTGTCGCAGATTTTACCACGTTTTCCTTGCACTGTGTTTATAGAGGCAAAGTCGCGTGTCATGTTAGAATTCTTAATTATGCGACGACTTGCTTGGAGATGCATCAAGCCTTCCTTTTGTCAAAGCACGATTAAGATATTAGAACAACCATACCTGTAACGTTAATCTGTAGAGGGGTTGAGAGGATTTCCATGTTCCTGAAAATATATATGAAATAATGTTTAGAGAAACCTGCTTCACCCTTTGGCAGCTAAGCGCGACTCACTGACCTTTTGCGGACAGTATAGATCAAGATCAGACTGCACAGAATGTGCAGTCTGATCTTTGATCTACACTGTCTGATAAGGAGATATTATTCCCCAAAACATAACTTTGAGGCAGCAATATCTGGGTTATCAATATCTAATTAAAAATTTACTTTTGGTTATAAATATAGCAGGATAAAGGTTTAATTCGTTACCCACCCCTCACAACCTACGTCAGTGTGACATCACAGGTAGTGATATCGGACCCCTTGTTATAAAGTCAATGTGCGTGTTTGGTAAGACTGTTTTTTTTTGTAATCGTTCCTTTCAAATGATCTGAAAAAGTCTTTAGACCTCCAAAGCGTACAATGCCTAGAGACTTTGTTTTTTGTCAAAGCTTTTGTTAACTACTTATAATAATGGAATAGACTTCGACCAACTATTAAAACCCAATCACTTTTTGATATTTGGTCAAAGTGTTTGTACATACAGACATCTGCTTCTTGTCTAAAACATCAGAATATTAAATGTATTCATCTAATGTCTTTGATGAATACATGATAGTCTTTGTAGTCTGTTTGTATCCACCCAAGCTAGCCTCATTCTATCTTCATATCGTACTTACTTTTCAATATGGCGGACATAAGTTATGAAATTGCCCAGGTCCGATATCACTTCCTGTGACGTAGGTTGTTACCCTTGGTTACCTACAGTCCTCCAAATCTCATGCAATAAGGGGTTGGGGGGGGGGGCAGCTCGTAACTCAGGGATCCGTGCCTCAGCCCCTATTGAAGCGCCCCAGCAAACCAGGGCCCGTATTGACCATCCACATTTTTTTTTAAATTACATTTTAAGCCTAATTCTAAATTGAGAATACAACGGGACTTCCGACTGGCTAAACCATTTGGTGCAGTCAGTCAGAAGTTGTTTTACTCTCAAGTTTAGAAAATTCTTGAGATTGAAAACCAAGTAATCGGCTCGATCGTTGCAGACAGCGCTTTATTTCATGCCTTCCGGTAGTATATCGAGAAATAGCAGTGAAAATATTTTTCGATCTTTCACTGGTACCACCAGTGAATATACCCATTTTCACCTTCTTGTTGCCTAGGTAAATTGCGCGTGCAACCAGACGGGAAATATGACGTTATATATCATACATTTCTCGCGCTTGACGTAGTATTGTAATGCGTTGCTATGCGGGAGGGGTACGCCACGTGGAATAACGGAAAAGAACTGTACTGGATTTCGATAAAGCTTCTCCCAGAAAGGGCGAAAAGCATGAAATAAGTAGAATATTTGGGGTTTTTTTTTCGGTGAAAGGTTGAAATTTATTTCATCGAGTGAACACTATCGGTAATATTTTCACGAGTGGCGCAGCTACGAATGAAAATATTACCGATGGTGTTCACGAGATGAAATAAGTTTCGATCTTTCACCGAAAAGAACAAATATCCTCTATGTCGTTGCGCCCACATTCTTGAGAGCGCATTCGACAAACCTCGGCTAATCCGGTGATCAAGTCCCTTGGTTACATGTCTTCGCCGGAAATACACTGTTTTACCATTGTGAAAATTGTAAGGTTCCTCTTGAAAAAGAAAACTTGAGCCTTTTTTTTATCAATACAACACAATACGTTTATTCAATATTAAGGCCACTGGCCCATTATATATTAGATCTACATGTTACATTATTCAAAGAGTGTTTAATTACATCCAGCGGAGAGTATAGGCTGGCATCATAGCCAGCAATCTTGCTCTTTGATCTCAGTCCATACTCCCCACACTGTCCTAATTCGGAACTAGTCTTTGAATTAAGAAAACTTTCTAAATAAACAAGTGTACAGACATAACATAATTAAAAATATGAGTACATATCATGTTTTTATCGAAATCTTTTGAACTATAGCTCAGTTTACAAACAGTTCGCACATTCATCACTGGGATGCATTTGGTTAGTCCCACTGACTTACTTGGCACCTAGGAAGTTGTAGTGGGCGCAAGGAAAGTCAAATTGGGCCCCGATTTAAATCGATCCTCCAAATAATTGCACATGAGATGCAAAGGCATATGTTTTGTTCCCCTTAAAAGATACATGTATGTTAGTCATGCTCTGTGAAAAGCGGGCTTTATGCCTCTGCAAAAAGTATCGACCCAGGTCAGCCTGCGCAGTCCGCATTACGGAGATGAATTAAGTCCCCTTTTCGCAGATCATGGCTCTTATATGTATGATTTTTTATGCATTGTCGACAAGAGGAAATCCCGAACTTCATACAAGAGCACAATTGGTTGGTTGTATTGGAGTTTAACGCCACTTTAACAGCTAAGGTCATGGCGGTCGGTGACGCACATATGTTTCCTGCCTTTCTCACACCGGTACTTACACTATTTTCTTTCCAAGGCTACCGACTACTTTTCTCACATGCTTCAGCAGAGGTGAGAGGCGAAAATACGCCGGAAAGGAAGTTCGCCTCAACAGGGTATCGAACTCATAACCACCAGGTCATGAGTGTGACACGCTCACCACTGAGCCACCCGGGCAGGCACAAGAACACAGAATTAAAGACTCCTTTCTATGAAAAGCATTGGAGTGACATTTCAAATTTGGTTCGAATGATTAGGATTTGTTTTGATCAGTAATATACATGTACATATATAATTGTTGAAAAAGGAGGAAATGCTAGCTACCATCATTTTCTCTTTTTTTCCCACAATGTTTTTGAAAGGCCCCCACTTCAGTATCCTTAAGCCAAAGGTCAAACGGCTTAAGACAAAAAGAATCGAAACAATTTTACAATACCTTCGTAAAAGTACTTTCTCAGCATGGGTCCGAACTGTAGGATTACTGTCAACTTTGAGAGAGTAGCGGACGAAGTCATTACACGTGACAGATTCAGGTTTAATGCAGTAAAGTGACATTCCACCATTATGGTTCGTTCTGTTACAATAAAATGCCGACTTTTTCGACACAACGTCCAACATAGGGTGGCAGAGACCAAGTATCGTGGTGTTGTTGTATCGGTAATTAGCAGAGTATACTCTCGTTGCGGGTATCTGTAAAAACACACACAGACACTTAGGGCCGGATGCATAACAAAGGTTTCTTTAACCCATTACCACACAATCCCTAATTTTGACGACCCTGAGAAAGAAGCCTTTAGAAAACATTATGAGAAAAGGAGAAAATGCTGGTTACCAGCATTTTCTCCTTTTCCCACAATATTTTCTACTCTTTACAAAACAAATTTCAAATTTTTAGTCACTTTTATTTCTTTGTCTGCAAATGCTTTCGATTTGGACAAACCTAAAATTTCATCGTTTGGTAAAGAATTAAGACCGGAACAAGGCCTTGCTAAGGTCTGGATAGACCAGGATTTTAACCCGGATTGCATAAAACTAGGTTAGCTCGAGTCTACCCAGCCCCAGTCTATCCAGACTAGGTTTAGCTACTCTCTCTTCTAAGTAAATGATGGGTAGATTTTGTACAGCGCACCTCTGTTGTCTAGACAACAACACTATTCTGCCATTATCTCCCGCTAGATTGCATTCTACAAATACACGCCTATCTAATTTTGCCATTCTTGGTACAGGAAGCGGACTAACTTTTCAAAACAATAACCGTTTACTTTGAATTTCAAATAAACGTTTACTCAATAAAACGCTACTTGGTGCAATTCATTCAACTGTATATTATTGGCTAGCATGTAACCGTTCCACCTTAAATAAAAGAGGCCCAATAGGCTTAGGTAATGCACATGTCTAGATCTGTGCAAGGATTATGTATCCTTCCGCTATAGAGAGCGGGGATGAAATTATTTTTCTTCTTTTCTATCACTTTGTTTGGTTCTTGATAATATAAAGAAAATATGTAGGTATAATGAATGAAAATAATCAACTGGCTGGGATTGGTATTAAAAAGGAAAATGTCACTCGAACAGGGAGCGATGTGAGTAAAGAAAAAAAGGTTCGGTCTGCTGATTTTTTTTGGCCACACCACACTACATTCGGGTCAAAGATTTCCTTTATCAAGCACAAGTAGTTATTTATCACCTAAATATCACGTGGACAGAATGTCACCTACCTGACTGAATGTATAATACAATGATCTCACTGCCTCTCGTGAATAGGCACTGTATACCACAATTTTCGGAAAGCCGCTCCACAGTGCTCGAACCACGGCCGTGTATGTCCCGTTTTTATGGTCAACTAGGTAACCACTAGCGGAATTCTGACCCTCAAAAATTCGAACTCTCAACTGATCACCACCCCTTGCTCTGACTTTTTTGTACCCATCCACTACTTTAACTCCTACTCGAACTTCATCCCCGACGGTATATTGTGACGAGTTACCTGCAGGTAAAAATTTACCTATTGAAAACTTCGACTCTTTATCAAACGATGGAATTATAGACTTGTCCAAAATAGAAAGCATTTACCCTTATCATGCTAGATATATTAAATGAAACTTTAACCCATTACCACACAATCCCTACTTTTGACGCCCCTGAGGAAGAAACCTTTAGAAAACATTGTGGGAAAAGGAGAAAATGCTGGTAACCAGCATTTTCTCCTTTTCCCACAATGTTTTCTGCCCTTCACAAAACAAATTTCAAATTTTCAGTCACTTTTATTTTGTCGTCTGCAATTGCTTTCAATTTGGACCAGTCTAAAATATTGTCGTTTGGTAATGGGTTAAAACCGATAGTAAAAGCTCGACTAACTATAGTTTAGATTTATCTTTTTGATAATGAATATCTCCCTATCGGACAGTTCTGCGATCCAAGATCAGACTTCACGCTCTGTGCAGTCTGGGTCCGTATTCACAAACCATTCTTAACCTTTTCCCAAACGACAAACTTTTGGACTAGACCAAATTGAAAGCATTCGCAGACGACAATTCAACTCTTGCTGAAAAGATGATTTCTGTCTATATGATAGGGTAGAAAACATTGTGGGAAAAGGAGAAAATGCTGGTTATACCAGCATTTTCTCCTTTTCCCACAATGTTTTCAAAAGGCTACTATTCCAGACCCGTAAAAACCAGGGATTGTTTGGGAAAGGGTTAAGAACACTCTTAGTCTTATTTTTCAGAATTTTGTCAATGTGAAAGTAACAGACCTTCTTATTGGCTAAACCATTCTGATTAGCCAATAGGGAGTCCTTTTACTTTCACAGTCAGAAAAGAAGAATAAAACAAAGAATACTTTTAAGAGAGGTTGGTCAATACAGACCCTGATCCTGATCTACATCGTCCGTAAAAGGTCAGTGAGTCGTGCTAGGCAGCATAGGGGTTGATTGATAGACACCAAACGACAAGAAAATAGCATGCAGGCGTCAACATTCGGTTGCAGTAAATTGACTTTCAATGAAAATTCTATATCGAGAAAGAGGCATAAATGTAACAGAATTACTTTGATGGTAATCTGTCCTTGTTGCATGGGTTCCTTGTATAGTCGTTAACAACTTGTTCACTTTTGAAGTTTTTTGAAGGAATAACAGAAATGTTTCAAAGCAGTATCTCCGGCTAGATGGCATTCTACAAATACACATCTATCTAATTTGGGCATCCTGTGTACACCACCGGACTACTTTTCTACGCGACAACCGTTACCTTGATTTTCAACTTAAATAAACGTTTATTCAATAAAAAGCTTTACCTGGTGCGATTCATTCAGCTATGATTAGCCACTTAGAGAAATGTGGATCTAAAACGGGCCTGATTTTTCCTCAAAGGTATTGATAAAAGCCATTTTCTCCATTGCTACTTTATAGTGCGTATTACTACTCCCCCAGTATTTTGGGGAGTGAAGCGCCATATAAGACAGGCCGATTCTTCGAAGGATATGACGTGCGCAGACAACGTGTTTCAAAGTGTCAAAGTTTTTGTACTATGACCACGCAGACGACGACGATGGAGTTACGACAACATCTTGACTGTTTTCTTCAATAACAACCGGCGAGCAAAAAATGAATAAAAAAATTGAAAAACTTGTTTTCGAAAGGTTATAGAAACACACACCAGCCTCTTTCTTTCAGAATAGTTTTTAAAGTTCGATGAATGAGCATTTTCTCGGGGAATCTGATCTTATAAAGTAACAAATGAAAAAAACCACATTGAGCTTGTCATCCGAAGAAAGAAGAGGGCCACAATGGCCTTGTATCGCTCCACGGGCTAAAAAGTACATTCCTACACGCCAGACATTACAGTACTCGGTCAATTCGCTTCGAACATGAGACCTCTGAGACAGGGCTAACATTTCTAGCCGTAGTTCTTATAGTTAGTAACAAGAAGATTTCTATAGTTTTCACTATGTAAGCAGTGTAAAACATGTGAATCCCGGGAAGGAGCCAATTTCGACTCAATGGCAATAATTTGAGCACTCTTTGTAGAGGCCGACTAAATAAAGCCTCATGCAAAATTTGGTAACCCTAGGCCTAATGTCAAGGTACAGGGAGATTTCTAAAGTTTTCTCTGTACAAGCCTATATGAAACACTTGTGACCGCCGGGGCGAGGTCAAAATTGACCCAAGGGCTATAACTTTGGCACTCTTAGTAGAAGCGCACTAGATAGAGCAACATGCAAAATTTGGTAGGCCTAGGCCTCAGAGCTAGGTACAGAAAGATTGCTAAAGTTTTCTCTATATAAGCCCATGTGAAACTTGTGAACCCCCGGGGCGGGGCCATTTTTTTTTACCCCAGAGCTATAATTTGAATTAACTTGATAGAAGTCGACTAGATAAAGTTACATGCCAAATTTGGTAGCAATGGGCCATATGGTTTCGGACTAGAAGACATTCGAAGATTTCCAATATTTTTAAATCTTGTTGCCATGGCAATCAGTCTTTGAAGGAAACAAATGATTTTCAAGAAATCAAAAGAGGACTATGTACAGCAGGATCATTTCAGTGAAGTTTCAATTTTTTTGGTTCAAAATTGGATGGGTAGTTTCAGATTAGAAGATGTTTAACACTTAGGCTTCTAAGCGTGACTCACTGACCTTTTGCGGACAGTGTAGATCAAGATCAGACTGCACAGAACGTGCAGTTTGATCTTGGATCTACACTGTCCGATAAAGAGATATCACTTCCCAATACATAAATTTGAAATAGTAATATAGGGGATTTTATACGGTGGCACAAAAGCGACCTGGAAGATATATTTTAAACTACGTGCGCACGCAGTAACTAATACGTGCGCACGTATTAGTTATTACGTGCGCACGCAGTAGCTAATACGTGCTCACGTAATAAGTAATACGTGCGCACGCAGTAGTATTACGTGCGCACGCAGTAGCTAATACGTGCGCACGTAATAACTAATACTATTACGTGCGCACGTATTAGCTAATACGTGCGCACGCAATAGTATTACGTGCGCACGTATTAGTTATTACGTGCGCACGTATTAGCTCCTGCGTGCGCACTTAATACTACTGCGTGCGCACGTATTACTTATTACGTGCGCACGTATTATCTACTGCGTGCGCACCTAGTATAAAATATATCTTCCATGTCACTTTTGTGCCACCGTAGTTTTACCATCAAATTGAAAATTTTATTGTACTTATTTAGCAGGATACGTGTTAACAATAGAAGTCAACGCATGCACGGACGCACGATAGATACCGGGCCATGATATATAGGCCCGCTGACTCTAGACCAGCGTATGAAGTCACATAAAGAAAGGCAATGATTTGAAATAATAATGTAGAGCGTCAGCCTTTCACCTCAGCTGACCCGGTTTCGAATTCTGTGCTGAACACCATCTTCGGATACCCCGGGGTCTCCCTATTTGCTACGCTACATCGGCCCCTGGGACAATTGACTAATAAAACTTTGAATCAGCCGCCGAAAATCGATACGAAACGTCATAGCTTACAGTCCACTCGCCCATCACAAAATGATGATGGAACCAATGAAAAGCCAGCATTCGGCCAGCGGTAAAGCGAGGGAAATTCAATTAATTGTCCCAGGGGTCGATGTAGCGTAGCAAATAGGGAGACCCCGGGGTATCCGAGGATGGCTGAACACCGTCAACCTCTCGAACTTCCCAGGTCTGGACAAGGTGATTTTCTGATGTTTAATTCTTTACCACACGAGAGAATTTTAGACTGGTCCAAATTGAAAGCATTTGAAGACGACAAAATAAAGGTGACTGAAATATTGAAATTTGTTCTGGGAAGGATAGAAAACACTGTGGGAAAAGGAGAAAATGCTGGTTACCAGCATTTTCTCCTTTTCCCAGAGTGTTTTCAAAAGGCTTCTTTCTCAGGGGCGTCAAAAGTAGGGATTGTGTGGTAATGGGTTAAGCATCATCGTGTGGATACGCAAATAAGAATTTATCGGAAGAACAGGATTGTTGATAGAAAAAAATCTGCATGTCGGGTCATTTTTTAACCTTATTTGATAGAATGAAGGTTAATTCCCCTGCTCGTGTTCAACACAAAGAGGTGAAATCGCCTCTTTCTTTCTTTCTTTCTTTCTTTCTTTTTGTCTGCCTTAATTTCTGTCTTCTTGTTCTGAATGTAAACTATATAGCATTTTTCCTCTCCTGTCCATCCCATGAGCCCCTCCCTAGAGAATCTTTTTTCACTCACCAATTAAGTAAACTTTAGAAAGATCTTTGTTTATGCTTTTTTTTATGTCAACGAGAGGTCCGTCCTTCATTATCTCACTTTCTTCAAGTATATCTTTGTAGGGGTTCCATTCCTTCATACCGTTGGTAATGTCTGCTGCTTTTCCAGCGAAAATCAACCGTGCTATTGGAAAACCGACTTTTTCCCGCAATCCATCTATTACAGACTCCAGATGATAACCTATGGTTACATTTGACCTTCAAGAAAAACAAGCTCAAAGAATATTAGATATCATGAGGTACATCAAGATTTTTAACACTTGTTCTGCTAAATGAAAGATGTGAAGCTTTCGAAAAAAAAAAAGCCGAGCGCTCCCTGCTAAGGAAAATGTTTTACTTTTTGTGCGACTGAAGATAGGTCTCACGAGAAATAAGAGAGGGGGGGGGGGAGGGTCTCTGGAGATGTCACATTTCTGAAGCAGTTTGAAGCAAATACAAGAACTAGAAAAGTTACCATAACAAGGCATTTCCTTGATATTCTGAACCAGTTTATGCAAGACAGCATTTCAAGTTCGTATCGCCTGGTTTGAATGATTTAAAATTATACAATAACGAATGGGTTGTAATTATCAATACAAGATATCTTATCCTAGCTTAGGGGGTGAGAACAAATGAAATAAATCATTGTATTTGGCAAACATGATGCTATTAAGATCTTTCTTACCCGAAATTAGAGGGAGAGAAAGGGCGGGAGAGAAAGAGAGACAGAGAAAGAGACAGACAGATAGACAGACAGACAGACAGACAGACAGACAGACAGACACACGGAGAGGGGTAGTGGAGGAGGGTGGAAAAAAGTGGAGAAAGACACCAGCACTCGTTTTGCTCTTTAAAAAAAACCGGTCGGTATGCCATGAAAAATTTGATCAACTCTCAGAAATGAACAACATAATGGAGTGCAAGAAACAGAAAGTACTGGGTTAAGTCTTACCTGTTCTGTTGCCATGTAAACAATATGAATAAAGATGACAGCAGTATTAGAACCAGGAAGGTGGCTGCTTTTCTGGACAGTTTTTGGACCACTTCCATTTCACAAATATCCTTATGAATAAAGAAGTAAATAAAGCAGCAGACAATAAACATAATTACCGACAACTATCTAAATGGAAAAGAAGCCTTTGAAAACATTGTGGAAAAGAAGAACATGCTGGAAACGAACATTTTTCTCCTTTTCCCACAATGTTTTCTACTCTTTCAAAGAAAACTTACATCATTTGATCCACACTGAAATTGTCATCTGCAAATGCTTTCAATTTGGACAAGTCTAAGATTTTGTCGTTTGATAAAATGTTAAATATTGCTCAAGAGTGTTCGTGGGAAGGAATAAAACATTATTGAAAAGCTGGCTGCCAGCATTTTCTCCTTTTTCTTGCAATGTTTCAAAAAACCTTCTTCTTCAGGGTCTGTAGTGTTGAGCTAGACAGATCACCGTAAGTCTGAGCTATAATTATATACATGTTTTTTTTTTATGGGGGCAGTGTGCATCAAGATCCAGAGTATTGTTCACCGATAGTCCGAAGTCCGATTTCTGTAAAACCGATTCCGTGACTTAAAGTCAGTTTTATTAATTGAATTATATTTATCGTCGCCACCGTTTGCCCAGAAAACTATGGTCACACCGTACGTAGTTGACCGTAGTGGGGAATGACCGTAGATGGCCGTAGTTAAACGTATCGAACGTACTTGAACATAGTTACAAGTAGTTAACCGTTGTTAAACGTAGTAATGAACATAGTTTGGACTTACAGTGTGCCCGTACTAAGCGCAAAATTTTTGAACATGTTCAAAAGTTCGTTTCGGTTAACTACGGTGTTGTGACCATATTGTGACAGTAGTTTGATTGTTGTTAACCGTAATGTTGACCTTACTTAATCGTAGCGTGTTTGATACGTTCATCTATGGTCAACTACGGTAATTTCCTGATATGGTCAACTATATAGGCCTAAAATGTGACCATACTTGGATTCAGTTATTTTTAAAAGTAATTAATAAATTACAATCAAAATAAAAATGTTTCAATTAAACTATGATTATAATTACTTGCTTTCTATAAAAGTAATGAATCAAATACATATTTTTTCTCATTTTTTTTTTTAATTGATCATTTGGCATTATATTTATAAACAGACTATGAAACTTTAACCTGCTAGGTACCACACAAGCCCAATCTTTAATGATCCTGAAAGATAAAGCCTCAGAGAACATTGCAAGGTAAGGAGAAAATGCTGGTTACCGGTATTTCCCCTTTCCTTGCCATGTTTTCAACTTTATCAAAGAGAAATTTTCATTCGAGCTCCATTAGATCTATCATCTGCATATACTTTTAGTTTGTTAGATTCTAAATTTTGTTAGATAAATAATTAAAGAACGAAGTAGATCTTTATTATATCTATATAGAGGGATGGTATGATACCAGACATGTCAGGCACCTGTGCTCAAAAACAGTGGAACCATTCACGTGCGATTACCCATGAACAATGCAGTATTATTCCGGAGAACAATGACCTGAAATGCCAATTTTCGATGACGTCACACAACGGTGTCTGCGAGGCTGTGATGCCCAAAAACAATGGAATCGTGCACGTGTGACAGTCCAAAAGCAATAAGGTAGTATTCAGAGAACAATAGGATTATATTCCGCAAACAATGGGTTGGGTATCGTATGTCTGCCTCAGACATAAATTCTGGACTTATTTCTCGAAAGTTGTCAAAATGATTCATACTGTAATTTGAGTTTTGAAAAACAATATAGTACTCAAAGGATTTGCTGTTCTCAACACGTTTAACATCAAATGCGAAATGTGTATATTCAAGGTACATGTATATTCAACTTATTTTTATTCCATATTGAAATAGTAGTTTAAAACATTCTAGATCAAGATCAGATGTGTGGACCTATGACCAGACTATAGTGTGAAGTAGAGTCTAATGCGCAAACATTGTTTATCTTTTTATATTGTTAGAATGAATGGAACAGCGTTTAACACGCATTTTAAGATTACTTCAGTCACGTCACGGTGCGTCATAACACGGTACTTTAGTCATAACTGGGTGTCCTTGGAATCACAAGTACTGGGCTTGGTATCTTTTACACTTCCACGAAATTGTTTTCGAAAAAATCTTTCTGTTTTCCTTTTTCATTCCACGACGATACTTGAATCTCCTTTACCAGTTTGAGTCTACATCCGTAACCGAGACGCATTTAAAAGGATTAGAGATCAGCCCAGACTCTGGCTTACAAAGACTATTTTTCCTCTTTGACATTCCTTTATTTTCGCTATCTTTACATTCCTTTAGCAGTTTTCCGATAAAGATTTCAACTTTCGAATACTTGAATAAATATTACAAAATCCAGAGAGTAATGGTGCTTTTTCGTTCACTGACTTCGCTTTTTTTTTCTTTCGGAATGCAGTATCATGCGACAAAGTTTTCTGAGATAAAGCATATCCTTTTTATAATCGAATAAGGTTTAACGACTCCTTCAACGTGATTTCAGTCAAAACAAGATTATAATTTACTAATCGAAGTTCAACCGGTATCGTCGCCCTATGCGCCGTTGTGGTTGTGTAAAAGCTTTGACATTTTGCAATATCTCTGTTCACTCTCTTGCTCTACGGATCATTCCCAATCACCTCTGTAGTTGGCTCAGAAAGTAGTCCATCATCCCGTGATATTTTCGTCACTTGACCATAACTCAAGATGGTGACACATACAGAAATTATCATAAAAGTGGAAAGTGTCGACCCTGGTTGGCTGGTTGTAATGGAGTTTGGCGCCACTTTAACAGCTAAGATCATATCATGGCGCACATGTATTTCCTTTCTCACACCGGTACTAATACAACTTTCTTTCCAAAGCCACCGACTACTTTTCTCACATGCTTCAGCAGAAGTGAAAAGCGAAAATACGCCAGAAAGAAAGTTCGCCTCGACCGGGTATTCAACTCACAACCACCAGATCATGAGTCTAACACGCTCACCACTGAGCCATCCGGGCGGGCGTGTCGATCCTGGTCAGCATGCGCAACCCGCGCAGTCTTTCCAGGGTCGACATTTTTCGCAGTTCCCAGATGGTTGCTTTTTGCGTGACTGGTCACATATCAGTGAAATCAGTTATTTATAACTACATTTATACTTTTTTTTATTAAAATGAAAATTTCTAATATAGATAGAAATAGTGCAGAATGGAGTTTATAAATCTTTTTTTTTTATCTTTATTAATCGCATGTTCATGTTTGTGACTGTTACAGTTTGGGTGTGTTTGTGAATGTACCATTGTGTACCATTGTACAAAATTTCAGGTATTTATAGTTAGATAGATAGATAGATAGATATAGTTTTATTCTTTGACTTGAACCATGAGGTTCCTCGTCAATTTCATGTACAAATACATACGGAACAGATAGACGTATACAAACAAACAAACAAACAAAACAAACAAACAAACAAATAGTAATAATGGACAAACAATACATGGACATTATATATATCAAAAGTAATACGTTAGAAAATAATGAAATGACTGAAATAGAATAAATGAAATAAGTGAAATAAGTGAAATAAGCGGAAGAGGCTGCCTGAACAAATATCTTTCCTGGAGTTAATGATTTTATAGGTATTTAATTTTCTTGTGTAATTATATTTAGTTTTTCTTTTCTTACATTTAAAGCTTTAATACAAAACAGAGATAGATTATTCAAAACTCTAAGATTAGAGCTATTTAGAAGTTTTGTAAGCTTGTATACACTAGGTCTTATATAAAAATATTTTTTCAAGTGAGTTTTCCTCAAATTATTATATAATGGGCATACTAGAATGAAATGAAATTCATCTTCTACTTCGTGTAAATTACAAAATGAACATTTTCTCTCATTACGCTGAATATTTCTGTATCTTCCTTGTTCGACATTAAGTTCATGTGACGACAGTCTGAATTTTGCCAATACATTTCGAAATTTAGGTATTTTCATAATGTCGAGATAACTGGAACGTGTAAATGAACTTTTAATATTTCGGTATAGAACTAAAGATGATCTGTTTGCAATGTCCCTGTGCCATTCGTTTATATACAAATCTATCAAACGAGAACGTAGAATTGGGGTAAATTGTTTAATATTAACTGAACTTGGAAAAAGCCAAACATCGTTAAAACCACTTTGCTGTAATAGATTCCTTATTTTACTTGGCCAATTTATTTCACTTCGTGTTTCACATCTGTACTTCATATTTTCGACAACTGTGGACATTATGCAGTTATTACCTTTAACAGAATATAATTTGAGATAATATTTAATGGTTTTAACTTGCATATTAATTTTCAGAGGATATCTCCCTACTTCGCCGTATAATGCAGAATTACATGTTGTTAATTTTACATTTAAAAGCCATTTTAAAAATTTTTTATGTACTTTTTCTAAATTATCAGTGTTAGTAAAAGACCATATTTCACATCCATAACTCAAAGTTGATGTAACGAAACTATCAAATAAATCAAGCATAATATTAATTGGTACTACTTTTCCCCTAGTCATAGCCATTAACGCTCCTAATGCCTTCAGGCCTTTACCGGACAGTGTTTTTGTGGCATTTAAAAAAGATCCTGTTGTAGTGAATACTACACCCAAATAATTAAAAGTATCTACAATCTCCAAATTGTCATTTCCATAGGTAAATTTAATGTTTCGATTTAATCTCCCTTTTTTAAAAACAACAATTTTCGTCTTATTGACATTTACCGTTAATTTCCATTTCTTACAGTATTTCTCGAAATTATTAATTAAATTCTGTAGACCGTCTGCTGTTTCAGATAACAAGACTGAGTCGTCGGCAAATAACAGTAAAAATAAAGTTAAATCGTCAATTTCGTATCCTTGGGTAGAGTTTTGTTGTAAATATGATTCAATATCATTGACGAAAAGTGAGAACATGATTGGTGATAATATCTCTCCTTGTAACAATCCAACCTTACATTCGAATGACTCTGAAAAACAATGTGAATGCTTGACACATAACTTTATCTCATCATATATCGACCGTATTACCTTAAACAGTTTACCATCTAATCCCTGATTTATCAGTTTGTACCAAAGACCTCCGCGGTATATACTATCAAAACATTTCTGAAGATCAATAAAACAACAAAATAGACTACCCTTTTTGTTAAGTTGGTTTTCAATCAGTGAATTCAGAATAAAAATTGCGTCAGTTGTGCTGAAATTCGATTTAAATCCAAATTGTGCGTCTGATATAATATCATATTCATTCGCCCAATTTTTTAATCTATTGTTGATAACGGAGGTAAAAAGTTTTGCAAAACAACTAATTAATGTAATGCCTCTATAATTGTTTGGGTTCGAAGTCTCTCCCTTTTTATGTATGGGTATAATAACCCCTTTTGACCAGGATTTCGGGAATGACTGTTTCTCTAAAATATAGTTAAATAGAATAACCAGGGGTTTATCTAAAACATCAATTCCCTCTGTAAAATATTCGTAAATGACATTGTCGGTTGAACATGATTTATTTTTACCCAAATTTTTGATGGCTTGTCGTATTTCATTTGTAGTAAATGGAACATCTAGAGAGTCAAAAGTACTTAAGATATTGAGGCCTTTCGTCCTTTTATCGAATTCATCAATGAAATTCTCACATATAGGATCTTTATCTACTGATATTTCAGACGACAAAGCTTTGAAATGCATATAAAATTGCTGTACATCGATTTCACTACCATTTTCAACATTTTTCGATTTTTTAAACATCTGCCAAAAGTCCCTAGGCTTTTTACCCCGTAATTCATTCATATTTTCTGCCATTATTCTATTGTATCTGTTTTTAGCTACTTTACAACATTTTTTATACAATTTCTTTTTTTCATATAGATCTAGATCGTATCTATTTTCTTGTGATTTATCTAAATTAAATCTTTTTAACGCTGCAATATACTCCCGTTTACTCTCTTTACATTTCTCATCAAACCATGTACAATTTTTACTTGCATGGAATGAACTTGACATTTTTCCATTGGGCTCCTTGTAACGTTTTTCAAAATATACATTACCTTTAGAAGTTAAATAATCCGTAAATATACTAACCAGAACGTCTGGATCATCATTATTGACGATACAGCTGTCCAGGTTACAACATAGACTATCAATATCATCTGCAATATCCGAGACAAAATTATCTCTGTATTCATCTTTCCACCTGTGGCATAATTTTTCACCGAAATATGCAACTGTGATGTCACCTATTGCAAAATCAAATTGTACAGGAGCATGATTTGAAAAAATGTTGAAATCATGAATTTTAAAATCATAGTGTAATACCAAACCTCATTTTTTTTTTCTTTTACAGGATGTAATGTATTGCGTGTAGTCTTCACATATAGAGATAACGTATCGGGGAAAAAGGTAACAGAGACAAGATAGAATGGAGTTAATAACTCTTTCAGAAACAAAAAACTTTAATCCATACCACACAATCCCTACTTTTGATAACCCTTGGAAAGAAGCCTTTTGAAAACATTGTGGGAAAACGAGAAAATGCTGGTAACCAGCATTTTATCCTTTTCCAATGTTTTCTACTCTTCACAAAAACGAATTTCAAATTTTTCAGTCACTTTTGTTTTGTTGTCTGCAAATGCTTTGAATTTGGACAAACCTAAAATATTGTCGTTTGGTAATGAGTTAAAGCCCAAATAGTGATCAGAAGTATACAATGCATGAGTTAGAGTGAATCATGCCTCTGAAAATTTTTATAATGGAAATTGATGTGAAGATGACATAAAGGATATCTGTTGTTTTTCTTGGTTGTGAAAGATCGAAATTTATTTCATCGATAGGACACCATCGGTAATATTTTCACGAGTGGCGCAGCCACGACTGAAAATATTACCGATGGTGTTCACGAGATGAAATAAATTTCGATATTTTCACTGTGTTGTAAGCTGTTCGGTATGAAATGTGTAGTCACTTCCAAGATGGCGGACTGTTTACATGGAGAAAGGTGGGTGCCACATTTTATCATCAATAACTTTTTTTCTTGAAACCTTCGAGTCATGATACTTATAATATATTGTGGGGGAATGATGTGGTAAACCTCGGTACTTTATAGCAAAGAGCCAGTGCCATTATTCGATACGTTATGTCGGCGAAAACATTGCCATTCGGTAAAATTTAAATTTGAAGTGAGGAACTTGCATCGTTTTTGGAAGTCGATTACGTCAGTAATCGGTCTTCCTATGTGAACGCTCAGGCATTTGGGAAATCACCCAACAACACCAATATTCAACCAGCGAAAAAAAAAAGTTCTATGAAATTCAAGCATTTAAACATATAAAACGATTGAATTTCAGAAAAAAAAAAATGAAATAAGTCAAACTATTGCACTAAACAGATATTTTCTTTGAACTGTTATGACATTTCAGTGAATAATTATCAAATCTTAATATTTGTTAATACACAGATCCTATATTTTTCTATATGAATGCGGATGAATCTAGCCATTCGGCATTACTCAGGTGTTGAGAGGGTGTCGCACCACTGCGAGACTGCTTCCGATTCGTAGTAGTCCCAAGTGAAAATTTGCAGTAGCACTTTTGTTGCACTGTTGTATGGAGCTAGGAGGGCTTGGTGGTATATAATTTAGATTTGCTTCAAATATAGACATTGGGGGACCACTTAGATGTATTTTTATTGTATATTGAGTGGACTATTTTGTGTCACTAGAGGATAAAAAAATTGGGGTCATGACAGGTGTTTTTGAGAGGGAAAATTATAGGGTGCCTGTTGTTTTTGAGATTTAGCGAAAAACGCATCGGTTGACATGTTGTTTTTAATGCATTTTTCGAAGGACTATGGACGTACTTTAGACAGCAAGAGACGGGAAAGCAAAATTTTTGCCATTAAGCGATATGTGAGGCTTCAAAGATGGCCAATTTCACTCTATTTTCAATATGGCCTAAAACCACAGGTGTGACACCAGAGCCATCAAATCGGCCGAGATGTTACGGGCACTATTTTATGAATGATATGTCACTCGGACCCATGTTCACATAAAAAATAGCTTTCGTCAAAAACGCATCATTAATACTCTTACCAAAAAAATTATTGGTTTGTTACACGTTTATTTTTCAAGGCATTTACATTTTCAACAAAAATTTGCTTGAATGTCTGAAATGTTGAATAGCCGGTACCCTTGAATAGCTAGTAACCTAATTTATTCATACGCGCAACGTGACTTTCATCCACAACACAGAGCTCTTTGAAACGGCGGCGAGTGAAACGCAAGGCAAGCAAGTCACAATTTGATCTGAACAAACCGAAGGCTGCAAAGGTAAAGTTCAATGTATTTTTTTTTTGAAAT
This sequence comes from Tridacna crocea, assembly GCA_943736015.1. Taxonomy (NCBI): domain Eukaryota; kingdom Metazoa; phylum Mollusca; class Bivalvia; order Cardiida; family Cardiidae; genus Tridacna; species Tridacna crocea. The sequence goes on from OX031059.1 coordinate 52,248,176, forward strand.
GTGTTTTTGTTTTAAACGTGAAGGACATGACGTCCTACCTTAAGTATTGTTTAAAAACGAAGTAGGTCAGTGGTTGTTTATAAAGATTACAGTCGCCATTTTGATTGATTGTAAGCTCGTGAAAGCTTTACGCCTGCGTTTCAGAAGGCTACATTAGTATATAAATCTGAATGATTTGTATTCCATTTGCTGCCATAACTAGTTGAATGTATTGCTCTTCGTCGAAGAAGAATATTTAACGAATCCCAAATGTCAACAGTCCTTACAGTGACTGGAAATTTCGACCGATAACAATTTCGTGCCATTACTATTTCGGCCCATTCTTCTAACGTGAGTTTACGTGGTTTGCATTTGTGTAATAAATCTTACACCTTTATGATCTTCTAAACTTACCTTTCAGCACTAGGATTTTGCAGCCCTAAGGTGAAAGTATATTGAAATGTTGGAAAAATATAAAATGGTGATCTATTCTTTCCCTTTCATATAGTTAATTTTGACTTTAATGCTGTCAACCTGGATCTAACATATATATGCATTTAAATCTTTAAATTGGCTCAGTCAAAAGTATTGCAGCTTTTGTACTTTCACTTAAAGGTGGCCCTTCAGATTTTTGGACGAAATTAATACAAAAATATTAAAATTCATCCTAATACTCCCAGGACCTTTTAACTTTCATTCATAAAACCCCAGTAGTCGAAAACCATCCGACAACAAGAGAAATTTGAGATTTACTACGGCCCAGGTCAACACCGACGGGAACCATGGTCTATTTTTAGATGAGCAACTTTCTCACTCACTTACCGGAAATACACAAATGATGCTTCAAACACAGCGACTGAAGAAGAAGTTTATGGAAAATAACATGTTTGTTATGTTATGGAATTTAAGAGTCATTAGTCATGTGCCAGTCACTTTACATTCCCACAATGCTTCTTTTGATTTTTGGCGCGAAATCTAAAAATACCTTAAGAGGCTACGTAGCCTTTTAAGGGAATACCATAAAAAAATGTATACAAAAAGTGTCATGGTATTGAAGTTTTTGAAGTTAATTGACATAATATTTAGTAGATTCATTCAATTTAGCTGGCAGTATCTTGCAAAATTGATACCTGCTTCTGTAGAGAAAAGGGTTAAACATTAATATTGAAAAAAAAAAAAAAACTAAATGAATGTGCATGCAAAACCGAACAAAAGAAAGCTTTTGAAAACATTGTGGGAAAAGGAGAAAATGCTGGTAACCAATATTTTCTTCTTTTCCCATAATGTGTTCTTATCCTTTACTGACAAATCTTATTAGTTGTGCCACATTTACTATGTCTCTTGGAATTTCTTTCAATTTTGATCGGTCTGAATTTTGTTGTGTGGTAAAGAGTCAAATCTGATATAAAAGGTTTTTTGAAAATTGTGTTTGCATAGGTAAAAAGGCTGTATGTGTGCTTAACCCATTACCACACAGTCCCTACTTTTGATGCCTCTGAGAAAGAAGCCTTTTGAAAACACTGTAGGAAAAGGAGAAAATGCTGGTAACCAGCGTTTTCTCCTTTTCCCACAGTGTTTTCTACCCTTCCAAGAACAAGTTTCAATTTTTCAGTTACCTTTATTTTGTCGTCTGCAAATGCTTTAGATTTGAACAAGTCTAAAATTTTGTCATTTGGAAATGAGTTGACTCTTTCCCAAACAACAAAATTTAAGAGTGGTCCAAATTGAAAGCTATGCTGATGACATAATAAATGTGGCTCAAAATTTGAAATTTGTTTAGGGAAGAATAGAAAACATTGTGAGAAAAGGAGATAATGATGGTTACTCACACTTTCTACTTTTTCTACAATATTTTCAAAAGGCTTCTTTCTCAGGATCGTTGAAAGTCGGGATTGTTTGGTTGTCTTAAGAGTTAAAGGTAACCAGTGGCACTGTTGAGTTGATGCAGAATGCAAACCATTTTAGATATGTCTGTTCGGACTACTTTAGCTTTTAACAATTGCCACAGTCAGGGAGATTTGTCTCAAATGATTATGATCCTTGATTGAACATTAAAACCAATATTTTATCATCTACAAAAGATGTGAAGCATTCTTTAACCTTTTACCACTCAGTGATGAGTTTTGAGACCCCAAGGAAAGAAGCCTCCTTTTCCCTCAATATTTTCTACTATGTCATAAGAACAATTGCAGCATTTGATTCAGATAATGAGATTGAAATTGTTGTCTGCAACTGCTTTCAATTTGGACAAGGCTAGAATGTTGTCAATTGGTAAAGGGGTTAGACCTGGTTTGTATGTGTTAGCATGATGCTTTCAAGTGGGACAAAGCAGTTAAGCTAAAGAAATGCGGGCTGAGCTTAACGGGAAGCCTTAACCCCTATCTTGCCTATTGCAACATTTGGTCATATTTGCTAATAGTGTAGACCGATGATCAACCTGCATAGCCATTCAGTCTGATGTTGGTCTGCACTGTTGGCAAATTTTACAGTGACTGAAATTCGGAAGCAAATCTGGAATAGTCTATTCTGGGAAATCAGCAGCATAAGAGGTAAAATTGACCCTTGAAAAGATTTTTGAAAAACGTTTTTGTTAAAGAAAGTATTGCTCAACAGTAAGGTGGGTAATTTTAGACAATCAAGGCCCTCTTCAATTCTTTGGACAATAACTTGATGTTGCATCAATCTACAATATGCATCTTTGATAAAAGAAGAATGTTAAGTTAAATACTGTTCAGATTTTTGTATGGCTATCATTTGTTTATATTTCTTTGTATCTGTTTTAGGAAGAGATTGTGAAGATTGTGCAGGTCAGAGGGACAGACGTCCAGGTCAAGACAGTTAAGATCTCAAGATGGCACAGATGACTTAAAGGTGTCACTCTGGAGGGAGTGGAGGGGGATGAGTTCAAAGAACCTAATGGGTCAATACATACAGCTAACAATATTTGTTGTCAATACATACAGAGACGAAATGTCAGTGTCAACCAAAACAAAGACTGAAATTAAGGTATTAAATCCACTCTAGCCTTCCCAGGTTATCCCTAGTGCTCATGGTGAACAGTTGTGATGGGTTGGTATTTTGACTATTGTGTGTCTGTTCACCATTAGCACAAGCACATTTACATGTTGCTCCTGAAGTTCTATTTGACAAAGCCCAGAAAAGCAATGTCACAAACTGGCTTTCAGTATCTTTAACAGAATCACTAAGATGTAAAAGGATAATTAAACTTCCGACAATATTGTCCTCAAGTTAACCCATTACCACCCAACCCCTACTTTTGACGACCTTTGGAAACAAGCCTTTTGAAAACATTGTGGGAAAAGGAGAAAATGCTGGTAAGTCGCATTTTTTCCTTTTCCCACAATATTTTCTACCCCTCACAAAACAAAGTTCAAATTTTCATTCACTTTTATATTTGGTCTGCAAATGCTTTCAATTTGGACAAGCCTAAAATATTGTCATTTGGGTAATGAGTTAATCTCTTTCAGACCTTGCATGGTCCAACGTAAGATCTGGAAAAAGATTGATCTTATGCCGTTTGTTTACTAACATGTTGGGACATTCTTATTGGTGTATCAGCATTGATGATAATTCAACATTCTTTTTCAGGAGACTGAAATAGGGCTATCTTGACTCACTTGTTTCCTCAGTCATTTGCTATTGAAAATAATAGAACCACTGTGATTCTCTAAAATTCTCAAAGTAACTGTGACTCAAATTATATACATGTACATGTATTTCCATTATCACCAGAAATTCTAATTTCTATGGGCATAAATCAAGAAAAGTGCAGAGATACTGCAGAAAATCCTTACATTGCTAATGCATATTGCAGCTGATTATTAGGAAACATAGTTAACAATAACCCATTACCATAGAATCCCTACTTTTGACGACCCTAAGAAAGAAGCTTTTAGAAAACAGTATGGGAAAAGGAGAAAATGCTGGTAACCAGCATTCTCACAATGTTGCAGACAACATAATAAATCTTCAAATTAGTAAAACTTGTATCAAAAAGGGTAGAAATTATTGTGTAAAACTAAGAAAATGCAGGTTACTTTTATTTTCTTCTTTTCTCACATTTTCATAGCTTTTTTTCTTTTAAAGTGACCTAAAATGCAGGAATGAATGGTAATTGTTAAAAACTTCTCTTCACCGTTACAGAAAAATCAGGCCTGTGAAGCGATACAGGCGCTCAAGCGCCTCTAGTTTATAGACTTGAGGTAGAATGCTTTTGGAAACATTTTGGGTATACGAGAAAGTGCTTGTAATGCATATTTACTCCATTGGTCACCATGTTTTCTTTCTTCAAAAGGCTACTGCACACTTTGAGCAAAAGTTCATTTCTTGTTTGCAAATCTTTTCAAGACTTAAGTTTTTTTTATGTAGATAGAGTGATAGATTGATATTTTACATGAACATCGTCTGGCTAGTCAGGTTTTTGTGTATATATTTTCACTTGATTACTTTTTGGTACATGTTCATTATATTTTTGCCACTACCTTTATGTTTACATGCTGTATCTTACTATATTTGCCTGTTCTTTAACCAATTAATCCTTTACCAAATCATTCCTGGTTTTCACGACCCTGAGATAGAAGACTTTTGAAAACATTGTTGGAAAAGGAGAAAATGCTGGTTACCAGTAATTTCTCCTTTTTCCACAGTATTTTCCGCCTTGCCTGAAAGAAAACTTAAAATTTTGAGTTGCCTTTATTTTGTTGTCTGCAAGTGCTTTCAATTTAGACCAGTCTAAATTTTTGTTGTTTAATAAATAGTTACTAGCAGACAAAAATTAAATTGTCCCAGATTTCAGCAGACAATTTCAAAAAACGGCCAAAAAAGTGGAAAAGGTACTGAAAGGATAAATATAAACATTATTGGAAAGAGACACTATTTGGATTATATGAAGAAAGCATTGTGTTGCAATGTACCAGTGTTTATCTGTAGATTCCTTTGACCTAGTGTGCAAGTTGTTGGCTAAATACATGTACTCATGTTTTCTTTTTAAAAATCATCATCAAGTATAAGATTTTGAGCTTTTTTTACTTTCATTTATTTGCAACTCAAAGCATCAGCAGAGATGAAAATGCTTGTCGCAAGCATTTTTACCTTTGGACACAGTGTTTTCAAAAATATACCAAACAACTTTAAAAATCGGGCTAGTTGGCTATGGGTTAAGTTTTGATTCAAGGGCCATTTATTTCTCTTTATACAAGTTGTATGGTCCCTAAATTTGTCATAGAAGTATTCTCTGCATTAAACAAATTTAACAGTATGAGAATATACTCTAGCTGAAGTATTGAAATATACTTCCAATGTTCATCATACTACAAGGGCATACAATTAAAAAAAAATATTAGAAAGATCTTTACAAGCTATTATTACTTATTTTGATGTTTCGAAAACATAAGAAAAATATGAGATTTTTGTTTTGGTCCCTTGAAATATTATGCAATAAAAGCCACATTTTCTTTTTTATGCAGTTCAAAGTTAAACTTCCTAGTCTTTTTGCGAGCCTTTTTGACAGGTCTGAATTGAGACAAAGCACTGGGATAAGAATGTAACACTTAGTATTCAATTGTTTTCTACTTTTGCCACAATATTTTCAAGCTGCTTCTCTCCAAGAGTAGTCAAAAGTCGTCATTGTGTGCGAAAGGGTATTGACATGTCCTGCTTGAGATTGAGGTGTTTATTCACAAATATACTGTTTACTTGTTTCAACTACCTTTACATAATATTCATTTTGTTGTGGTACTCGATTCATGTTACTAGAAGATGATACTTCTTTCAAATTAAATTGAAAAAAAAAGAAGCTTTGTTTCTGTTCTTCTTTTTGTTTAACTGTTTCATCTTAAATAGTATTGAGTTTTGTTGACTATTTCACTCTGCACATGATGAGAAACTTTTGGTCACATCCAAATTGAAAGCATCTTTAGACCAGGGGGAACGATTTCTTCATTTACTCAATCTAATTCTAAAATCGACTTCCATGAGTACTTTCAGTACTTTGATTAGTTATAGAATGGAAAATAAGCCAATGCAGTGGATGAAGGTTGTTGTTTATGTAGGTATTTATCATGCGCTTTCCAATGATTACGGAAATTTTTGTGAAAAATGTCTAGAAAGACCCGAAAACATGTGTTTTGTATATCGCTAATGCAGCGGTGTAGTCCACATCAACAATTTCACATACACCGGTGTAGACACAATATTTTTTGAACGGTTTAGACACAATTTAAAGCACAATCTATATACGGTTTAGACACAATTGGCTTGGTCTTGAAATGAATGTATTTCTGAATATAATGTAACTTGGCGTTAATCCAGAATCCTGAAAATTGGCACCAATAGTTCGAGACAGTCTCCCTTATCACCGACACCCACCAAAGGAATCGTCTGGAACCGACAAGGGATCATCGTGGAACGAAGAGAGATAGTTGGGAACAAAAGAGTGCATCAAGAGATTATTTATGATATTATTTATGTAATAGTCAGTCGGTATCTGAACGCCTAGAGTCGGATACAGTGTAACTTGTACATAGGCTGCGACCACCTCCGTCTGAAAATTGAGGCTGCAACAGAGAAACCTACATTTTCTCTTGTTTTCCTCAGTATACGCAGGGCGAAGGTCAAATATAGTCAAGAGACAGAATGCATGATCATTATACGAATCTACCCGAGTAAATAACGGATATCGAAAATCTTCTATTCAAAAAACGGAAACGACGAGTCTGTTTAGATGGAAGGCCGCAACTCAGCAAAATGCATTTTCTATCGATTGTAATCTAAGCAACATTCCAACCATCAGGCGCAATATTTGGTATGAAGATATAAGAATGACTGTATTTTGATAAAATCAAAATGAGTTAAAATGAGTATAAGGGCCTTTTTACTTTCTGTGCCACTGTTCGATTAAAATATGACCAGTAGGTTAACAGGGGATGGACTGGAGTAAAAATACTTAGCCTAATTATTGTTTTTACCCCAAAAGGAAAAATCGTAAGATGGAATAGACAGTTTGCCTATTTGATTTCATATAAGCGATATTTCCATTTTATCGTAAGCGGTGCACCAGACGTATCACGTGACACCGGACAATCATAGCATTATTTCAATAACAAATGCAGTATATCCTGTTCGCAAATCCTTTAAATTGGACAAATTCATGACTGGAAAGGAAGAGGCATAGCAAGAAATCTATGGAAATCAATTCTAACACATTTCAAACATATTTCATGATATTGCCTTCGAAAAAAACAATCATAAACAGACAAAATATGCATTTTATGAAATCGTATTGAAATAAAGGGCATGTAGAGACTAAGAACGGACTTACCCTCTGAAACCTGTATAAAATTCATAATCCTGACCATTAATGATCACCAAAGGCGTAAATTAATATGAAACAAAAGATTAGAAGAGTCAATTAATGTAACACGTGTGTGCTAATCTGTAAGAAGCAAGTACATTACAACTATTCTAAAGGTCACCCACCCTAAAGTGCAGTACCGAGATCAAAGGAACACCGATTTACCCCTTCATCCATTTTTTTTTTTTTAGTTAGACTTCATTAGATACATATTTTTAAATACTCAAAATGAAGCTTGAAGAAGTTATGGAAGGTCTGAAATTTGATCTGAGGCCATATTTCTTTTGTTCAAGATCTATAACATGAAGTTATTCGTCAATTGGTACATGCCTGAAATTGCAACTAAAATGTTTGATAATAGTGCTTTAAAATCAGTAAATTGCCCGTCCCCGTCTTTCTGAGGACACTGGACAGATAATCAACCTTTTCTAGTAACCAACCTTTTCCCTTGCTATCCTTCCTAAAGAACATTTCATTTTTAAGCCACATTCAAATTGTTTTCTGCAAAGGCTTTCAATTTGGGCAAGTCTCAAATTTTTGTTTCGTAAAGAGTTGGTGAAAGATTATCAGTGTTGTAAAACATGGGGTGTATATTAATATATTAACTGCAGAAGACCTTTCCTATTTTTATGTCTGATTATTCAACCAATGTTTGCGAAGTTTGTAACATACAGACTCGTCGTCCAGGAATCTATGATTTGATTTATTTAAACTATTAATGTGATAATTTTTCCAAGAAATCCTTCCAGTATCTGCTAAAAGACACACACAGTCTACTAACAAAAAACTGGGACATCAGACATTTTGAATTTATAGCAAAAACCTTAACTTTGAAATAACATTTTTAAAAATCTGTATATTTGCATGTTTGCCATGTTCATGTCAACTACCATATAAGTTAGCTATCGTAATAACAAAGTTTAATTCAAATTTCAAACCTTCCATTCCCTCTAGAAGAAAAGATGTTGGAGATTCATTTTTAGGAAGTGAATACGTGCGATACTTGTTTTCATTGAAAAGCTAGTAAAGGGTTAGCTGGGTGTTCGTTTGATCTCGGTATTTCACCGTCAAAGTGGATGCTCTATATGAAAAGCTGTTGTGTTCTTTTTAGGCACCGACTAACTCACAAGTGTCACAATTTTAAAAGTGTTTATCCCATTTAGTCTTATGTTGATCACTTGTAAAAGTTTGGAATTGTTAAAATCTGTGACGGAGGGTAAGTCTGTTCTAATTACTGTCGCTAAAAGATGCATTTTTCTGCCCGAACTTTTTTTTTCAAATGCATTATTATGTAACCTGGGTTAACAGGTCCCACTTTAACGGTATATCTTCACTAATTTCTTTAGGAGTAGAGGGTTTTTTTTAGTTAAACATTGTCTTACTAAATGAATTATATGCCACTTCTAAAGCGGATAGTAAAACCTCAAAACTTATTTCAAAGGAATATCTCGAGAAAAAATATCTCCTTATAGGATAATGTAGATCTAGGATCAGACTGCACGTTCTTTCTGGTGTGATCTGAATCTATATTGTCAGCAAAAGGTCATTGAGTCGCGCTTGGCAGCCTAAGGGTTAATGCAGTCTGCATACAAAGAGCTCTATCAACATGCCCAGCAGGAGACAGCGCTTATGATACCGCTTTACTCTCTGAAGTCTACCGTAAAATTGATAAAACAAGTTTTTTTTGTGCGTGTCTTCGAAAAAGATAACTGATAAAACTACCGACACAGCCGTTTTATGTGTTTTGTCTTATTTATCGCATTTAGGGTGTAATCCATTTAAAAAATATGACCCTTTCACTATTCGGGTATATACAAGATTGGGAAAAATTGTCCGGTGGAAAGGGAAGTAACTCGTGGTGACGCGTCAGTAACGGTATTTGGCAAATGGTCTATTCCGTATACACAATTTTCATTTACCTTTGTACAGTTTGATTTCATAATATACGTGCCGTGGATTTATATTGATAAAAGCAAATGTTACCCATTAAGATAAGTTATCTCATAAAGTTTTTTTTTATCGTTTTTCGAATGTTCCTTTCGGCCTCGGACTACATCTGGTAGGTGAATAGGCAGACCTGTTCGCGAAGTACCAAAGAAATTTTAATTTCCCATATTTTTATAGAAAGACAGTCGATGATTAGTGAAACACTTTCAAAACATGAATTATTCCTATTTGATATAAGTTTGTCTTTTAGAATATACAGGAGAGCATTAATATTGTATTTCAGAAAGCCCTGATGCTATTTTTGTTCTATGAAGTGTCGAACAACACTTTCGAAATCTCCAAACGGGCATTGGTAGCACGCGAATGTCGTGCAACTGAAATATAAGATAGACAAAGTGTTTTTTTTAAGCAGGTAATGGTCTAGACCACAGATACTGTCAAATTTTATGTCTAAACCGTACAGAATATAAAGCCTATGTCTGCGTCTAAACCGTTCAGTAAACAACGGGTCTACACCGCTGTGTGTGTATATGTTGATGTGGACTACACCGCTGCATTAGCGATATACAAAACACATGTTTTTGGGTCTTTCTAGACATATTTCACAAAAATTACCCTTATCATTGGAAAGCTCATGATGAATACCTACAGAAACAACCTTCATCCACTGCATTGGCTTATTTTCCATTCTATAACTAAAAACGATGCAAGTTCCTCACTTCAAATTTAAATTTTACCGAATGGCAATGTTTACGCCGATATAATGTATCGAATAATGGCACTGGCTCTTTGCTATAAAGTACCGAGGCTTACCACATCATTCCCCCACAATATACTATAAGTATCATGACTCGAATGTTTCAAGAAAAAAAGTTATTGGTAATAAAATGTGACACCCACCTTTCTCCATGTAAACAGTCCGCCATCTTGGAAGTGACTACACATTTCATACCGTACAGCTTACAACACAGTGATTTTCTTAAAAAAAAAATTTGTGGTATTTGTCGAAGACAATACCACAATGAGTTCAAGATTGAATTTTGAAAACCATGTATCTTATTTTGCACCGTGAATCTAATACTCCATCGCGTTTAGGTACACAGCAGTAGAAAGAGATTGAGTTCAAGTAGTTCCCGCTTAAATTTTGCCGGAATATCTCGGATGTTTGTAGCTTGAAAATGCTTCAAACGCTTTGGAATATCGTTACTATGTTCTCTGTCCTAACCACATACAAACATACAAAGCAAAGATTATATGCTCTTTTATCGCAAATAAAGCCAGACGGGTTGAAAAACGTAATTTCAAGTGTAATAACTCAGCCCTTTTCAAAAAGAGTCGGTCGTAAATTACACTGATAAATTAATCAACCTCCGAAAGGTCCCGGGCTTTTGCGCAAGAATATAAAACTTGGCATAAAGTAGTTCAATTTAAATACATGAATATTGCCATTTTCTTCATAATTTGCAGCTATCTAGGGCGACATTTCAATTTAAATCTTGATTTGCAGATCTTCTATATGATACATATTTCTACATATGCCAGCGTATCAAGTTTGTCATAGCGTACCCAAACTTGTTAGAGTCTATACCGAGACAGCGTACCCAAACTTTGTAGAGTTTTAGTTCAACCATTTTGTTCAAAACCGAAGGAAATAAACCCAGTTAAACTCATTTTTTCTCAGGCAAATGACTTTTACGGTGTCACTCAAATATGTAATTTGAAATGGGATATTAAAATACATTGGGCGGGGCTATCGATCGTTGAGATACTTATTTTTTATTGAAACTAGCTTCTCGCGAAATGATACAAATTTGCCAACTGACCTTGGGCTTTTTCGTTCTAAAACCAATTCGTTCCATGGCTTGTTGGTCCTATGATTGCACGCTACTCCATATGATTGCTCATGAATATTTATAGATCGAGGTAATAGACCATTTGCCAAATACTGTTACTGACGCATCACCACGAGTTACTTCCCTTTCCACCCGACAATTTTTTCCAATCCTGTATATACCCGAATAGTGAAAGTGTCATATTTTTTAAATGGATTACACACCAAACGCGATAAGTAAACAAAGTAAAACGGCCGTGCCGTTAGTTTCATCAATTATCTTTTTCGAAGACACACACAAAAAAGAACAGTTGTTTTATCAATTTTTCGGTAGACTTCAGAGAGTAAAGCGGTATCATTTATAAGCCCTGTCTCCTGCCAGGCGTGTTGATAGAGCTTTTTGTATGCAGACTGCATTAACCTTTTGGCTACCAAGTGCGACTCAATGACCTTTTGCAGACAATACGGATTCAGATCACACCAGGAAAAACGTGCAGTCTGATCATAGATCTACACTATCCGATACGGAGATATTTTTCTCGAGATATTCCTTTGAAATCACTTTTGAGGTTTTTCTATAGGCTTTAAAAGTGGCATTTAATTTATTTAGTAAGATAAGGTTTAACTTATATAATTAAACAAATACCCCCTCCATTCCTAAAGAAACAAGCAATTTCGTTGAAATGACATCCCCCGCCGAAATAGACCTTTTTTGATAAAAATGTATAAGAAGTATTGTGTTTTGCATGTACATGTGGCCTTTTTGTTATTGGTCCATGATGAAATTATACATTAAGCTCCCTTGTTCCATGGCACAGGATTTCATTACATTAAAAAAAATATAAAAGAGGTCCATTACAGGATTATACATTAAGTACCATTTTTGTAGAACTTGGCATTTCATAAAATGAAAACAAACAAAGGAAATATACATAAAAACCCCTTTTCCATGACAAGTCATATTTAATGATATGTCATGGAAAGAGGGGGTTTTCTGTATATTTCCTTTATTTGTTTTCATTTCAGGATTTCATATATGTGGTGGAAAAAAAATGTATCAACAGACTATGTAATGGAAAAGAAAACATGCATGAAGTTTCATCAATTTTTGTCAAGGACTTTAGAAGAATCCCTCTAACAATATAAGCCGCCACACTGCTGCCATTTCAAGCAGGTAGCTAGAGACTAAAGTGTTGAAATTTGTAGCACCTGCCTGGCTAGCTGAATGGATATATGGTATTACTTGTGATCTAAAAGGTTTACGAACAGACAGATGCATGGAGAGACGAATGCACAATTGACTCATTGGTCACTGGCTTTGATCAACCAATAAAAATATGAAGTTCTATGAAAATAATGTGCAAAAGTTGGAGATACACTGATAAAAAATTAAATTTGACCTGAAGTCCCCCTTTTCCATGATACAGTGATAAATTGCAAAACCCTGACAACATGTGCTAGGTTGCATGATCTGTGAAAATCTCGTCCAAATCTGTTGAGAGTAGTTAAAGAGATACGGGTGAAAAATTACATTATAACATGAAGCCCCCTTATTCCATGATGCTGCTACAAATCCCAAAACCTTGACAATATGCTGTAGGTCACATGATCATGAGAAAATTCCATCCAAATCTGCCAAGAAATGTGGGAGGCATTGTGTTAGGTCACATGATAATGTAAAAATTCCACTCAGTAAATCTGCAAAATGTGGGAGGAGTTGCCTTCACAAGAAATAGAATGAAATAAAACATGAAGCTCCCTTTTTTCATGACGCAGCCACGTTGAGAACATGTGATAGGTCAGATGATAAGAAACATTCTGTGAAAATTCTATTCATTTCTGTCAAGAAATATGGGACGAGTTGCATTCACAAGATATAAAATGATATAAAACGTGAAGCCCCCTTTTTTCATGACGCAGCTACAAATAGTAAAACCTTGAGAATATGCGATAGGTCAAATGATGAGAAACAATCTGTGAAAATTCATTTCAGTTCTGTCAAGAAATATAGGACGAGTTGCATTCACAAGAAATAAAATGAAATAAAACATGAAGCCCCCTTTTTTCATGACGCAGCTACAAATCGCAAAATGTTGACAATATGCAATACATGTACGTCAAATGACAAAAAATATTCTGTCAAAATTGCATTCAATTCCTTCAAGAAATGTGGAAGGAGTTGCCTTCACAAGAAATGGAATGAAATATAACATGAAACCCCCTTTTTCCATGATACCTTATTACAAAAACAAGGGCAAATAACTGTGGTATTGCACGGTCAATGTAGGTAAACTTCTTTTCCTGCATTTCCTAATGGAGGTTGACAGATGTGACAAGTTCAATGTAAAAACTTTGTATAGTTTTGAAGAGAAGACTCCAAACATCAAAAGTGTACTTAAGTGTTACTTAAGTGAAACTTAAAATCGCTCCCAGTCGGCCATTTTGCATCGAATCAAAAAAAAAAAAAAAAGTGTCTCGGGAGAATGGGTCATTGTACATGTACATGTGTATAAAGTTTCACGAAATTCCGTCCAATGGTATTGGAGATATTTGCCGGGACGGACGGACGGACAACGCTAAAACTATATCCCTCCGCCTACGGCGGGGGATAATTAGTGCAAATATACCGTTTAAAGTGGGACCTGTTAACCCAGGTTACATAATGCATTTGAAAAAAAAAAATGTTAAGGCAGAAAAATGCATCTTTGGCACCAGTAATTAGAAGAGACTTACCCTCCGTCACAGCTTTTAACAATTCCAAACCTTTACAAGTGATCAACGAAACACAAACGGGATAAACACTTTTAAAATTATGACACGTGTGTGTTAACTAGTCGGTGCCTAAAAAAACACAACAGCTTTTCAAATAGATCATCCACTTTGACGGTGAAACACCGAGATCAAACGCACACCCAGCTAACCCTTGACTAGCTTTTCAATGAAAATAAGTATAGCACGTATTCGCTTCTTGAAAATGAATCTATAACATCTTTTCTTCTAGAGGGAATGGAAGGTTTGAAATTTGAATTAAACTTTTTTATTAGGATAGTCAACTTATAAGGTAGTTCAAACAGGAACATGGCAAACATGCAACTATACAGATTTTTAAAAATGTTGTTTCAAAGTTAAGATTTTAGCTATAAATTCAAAATGTTTGATGTCCCAGTTTTTGGTTAGTTGACTGTCTCTGTCTTTTAGCAGATACTGGAACGACTCTTTGGAAAAATTATCACATTAATAGTTTAAATAAATCAAATCACAGATTCATGGACTTCGAGCCTGTACATTACAAACCATCCTCGGATACCCCAGGGTCTCCCTATTTGCTACGCTACATCGACCCTGGGACAATTGACTAATAAAACTTTGAATCAGCCGCCGAAAATTGATACTAAACGTCATACCGTACAGTACACTCGCCCATCACAAAATGATGATAGAACCAATGAAAAGCCAGCATTCGGCCAGCGGTAAAGCGAGCCGCCGAAAATCGATACGAAACGTCATAGCGTACAGTACACTCGCCCATCACAAAATGATGATGGAACCAATGAAAAGCCAGCATTCGGCCAGCGGTAAAGCGAAGGAAATTCAACTAATTGTCCCAGGGGTCGATGTAGCGTAGCAAATAGGGAGACCCCGGGGTATCCGAGGATGATTACAAACTTAGCTACAGAAATACGCAAACATTGGTTGAATACTGTGGATTCATGAAATTTCGTGGATTTTTCAAATTCGGCATTTTCGTTGGACCGTAAATTCGTTGATTTTCCATTTCCAAAAGAAATTTTTTTAGTGAAAAAAATCTTAACTGTCCATTAATAAAGTGTGTCAAAGAGAAAAAGGTAACATAAGACGGGACTCGATCGATGACAAGTATACAGGTATCGTATCGGGTGTAAAGGGTGTAAAGTTTATGACACATATCTGATAATCTGATCGCCGGTCTCAAGTCTATCAATTAAGACATGCGTAATTATTTACGATTTACACCCTTATTATTTAATCCTGTAGTCACAGTTTACAGTCAAATAGAGGAACTCGGAGGTAAACAAAGACAGTCACGCTAGACTAGGGTCGATGTTTATCCTGATTTATCTTTAAAAGACAAACCTTTTCGAATATTAAATAAACGTACATGTTACGTTTAGAAGCCAAATGATCTATAACCGTTTTTGGTGTTAGCTTACAGGCCATCTAACAATGAAAAAAATTCATCTAAACTGGAAATTTTAGTGTTTCGAAAATCAATTTCAACTCTAACCGTCTCGTTGTAGGTTAAGGGGTGATTTGTCGCAATACCTCCATTGGTGTCTTAAATTATAGGGTCTCTTTTTAGGATCTAACACATTTTCAGTCCCCAGTATGTAAAAAATCATGTGTTTTAAACCAGATAAAATTGATAGGTATCAAATTTTTGGGTGTGGTAAATCTCGGAGGTATACTATTGTTCACTCGGAGTATCATCATATTCATGATATGGGTGAACTCATGGGATTTATATACTTCAGAATGTGCTCGTTTGTCTCTGAACCTTACCAGGCTTTAATTCTACGAAATAGTGTCCTGTTTATTATAAGCCTCTGAAAATATATCGTGTAATACAACCTTTAAGCAAATATCTCGTCAAGGTAGCGTATGAGTTAACACTATTCCAAACAACAAATTGTAGAATCGTCCAAACTGAACAAGTTTGCAGACGATAATTTAAACTAGATGAATATGACGGAACGCTCTCCAAATGGATAGAATACACTTGGGGAAAAGGACAAATTGCTTGTTACGAGCAATTTCCCCTATTCTTACGGTGTTTTCAAAATGTTTGAACGACAGACACATAAAAAGAAGGGCTTGTTTGGGAAGTGAAACCCGCTGTCATTGTCCCCAGGTATGAGTAACTGATTTTCAACGCCTACGATATTTATCTAGGTCGAGAATTCTTGCATCCGGCAGCTTTTTCCTGGATACGTGAGGTAAACAAAACTCGATTCCTACGTGTGACTAAATAGTTCCTCCATGAATACCCAAACGATCATGTATAAATGCGCGCTACTCGCGCAGACGACACCCTTCAAAACCGCTTTATACATGTACCTTACGAGTCCATCCGTAAATTTACAATGTAGAAGAGAAATGGAAAGAGTGCATCGGTATTTACATAGACCGAGAAAGTGCAAGAGAAAATATTTTCAGAGCAAACGTTTTTATCGGTGTTTGTTTGCAAGCATGATGAATATTGAGCATAGGGCACCCTAATGGGATTCATGTAGTTCATCGCCTTTTATTACCAAAGTTGTACGGATTCGGCTGTGAAAGGTGATGTTAAACGAAAAGTCCCCTACAGTAGGATTAAGTCCTTAACAGACGATGAAATTTCAATTGTGTTCAAATTGAAAGCGTTTGCAGACGATTGTTGTCGCTGAAAAATTGTTTTATAAGAAGCTTCAACCTATGTTTTGGTACTCACTATAATCGTCTCGTCAAGATTATTTTAATGGGTACCAATAACACAGGATTTGGTTGAATCTCGTGTAAAATTTTATCAATGGAAACCAGATTTGTACCTCTTACTAGGACAAACTATTCAAATATACATTACAATAAGACGTCTATGCAATATACAACGATTTTACAGCTCTAAAAGTGACAAATTTTAAGTTGACTTTTATTCACAAATGAAGTTTTAGCGTGTAGGCTAGAACAGCATGTATGAGTGGTTCTAACAAGTACACAAAGCCGCAATTAAGAGCTAAAATATGAAATAGTAATGTACATTCCAGCTTAATAAAGGTGGGATGCGAGCGTGTCTACATACAAAAGACGAATTATCATATTGGTTACTCATCTACTTTCACTGCATACATTGAAAACTTATCTCCCCTTAATACCTACCTCTGCCTACCTACCTACCGACACATTCATATAATCTCACATTAACATTTTCGAAAACAATCAGCTCTTCGAAAAGTTAAAACCTCCGACTTCCCAAACCCATACCTCCGAGTTCACAAAATTACATTTAGAAATTACTCCGAAAATTCCCGGATCAAATTTTGTGATACGTCGTTATTTTTTTATGCATATAGAGTTTATCCTTATACATGAGTGCACCGTGACACCTAAGATCTGTAGTAGAATAACTGAATCTTTATTTTAAAAGATGGCAGTTTGTTGGTAAAATGGTGTATTCGTTCAATATTAAACAGTGCATACGAACAATCTCGCTGCATTAACATAATTCCGAGATTAAAATAGTATATTATCTTTAAATGATCACATAATAAGAAAAGATGTTCATAAACTGTTTCATTTTTATGATGGCCAATAACCTACAACACTAATAATATCCGATGTTGCTTTAACATCATATTATAAATGATATAATTCAGACCCTGGTCTACCGTGACTATCTTTGTTTACCTCCGAGTTCCCGGACCCTCCGAGTGTGCTAAATCAGGTAACCCCGGGTGTTACTGAAATGATACATTTTACCTTGTTCTCCAAAATTGTGTCCGAAATTGTAAGTGTAAACTCCGACAAATTTGCATCTAGATCTATATTTAGAACAAGCGTGAAGGGTCAAAATTGTTTCGGCTTCCATTCAATCTTGTGCGACTTCCAAAAGTTGCTTTCTAATACGAGCTAAGCCATAGTTCAACTGGATGGGATAGATAGACGATCAGACTGCAAGTTCTGTTAAGTCTGACACCGTCCAACAACATTTTGAAATCCGCCATCTTGTCATCACCAAATTCAATATTAGAACGACCCAAATACATGTATAAAACAAGCCGTCCGTCAACATGATTTTATGCCAGTCGCAGGTACAGGGTACACACGCGTTTGCAGTAAAATTTTTGATTTGGGGGTAGATCTATGACGTAACGTGTAGGTCATTCGAGCAAGAGGGTAGTAAAACAAAGGTTTGTTGTACTAATTTACGACTGTTTTACCCCACGAAATCTATGGTCACATTGCGTTTAGAAATGGCTGTTTCAAAAACACCTGGGCAGTCGTGTCACATGTTTTGTGTAGTCAGCAGAAAATTGGTTTAGCTGTTTGCAAAAAAAAAAAATCCTCGCAACCGAAATGCAACAGTAAAAGATAAACATGGATTACTTGACTCGATGCGTGTAGGTAATATTTTCAACAGTGTATATGCCGTCGTCGCCACAGGTGCCAGGCGCGTTGCTCTGACACCCCTGGGACCATGTATAAATCGTCTTTACCCCGTTTCAGACTTTGCCGAAATTTGATTATATACATTATAGAAAGGTATGTGACTCGCCAAAACCGAAAGTAGACCGCGTTACGAACTCATTCATTTTCCCACCAATTTTCAAAACCAGGGCATCACAATAACCACAAAATATGCAGCTACTAATCCATACACAGTTCTTAGACATGGCTTACATGTTAAAGGACCTCAACAAATAAAAAGGCAATGAAAACGTTAGTCGGCCGAGTCAGTACCGACATTCCGATGATCAAGTTTCATCACTAAAACCCACCTTTCTGCCAATATAACATAAAAAAAGCTATAGAAATCATCATCATAAATAAAATACTACGGCTTACCAGCAGTGATTTCGGCGAATACTCCCTAATGAATCAGTTAGACGCATTTTTCTGTGCTGGGAATCGCTCGATAAATTCAATTTCCATTTTGCTTGCGTGACCCGGAAACAGTTTCTCCGAGTTTTTGTTGTTGACCGGCTTACATTCTATATACCACATCAAATCGGATACCAATACATGTTTACTTTCGGTCTGCTGACAATAACAAAACAATAAAAAATACTTTCTTACCATGTAATGATTAACATTATATTACTGCAGCTAAATAAAGCGCAATTACTTTGTTAGATTATAAAAATGCTCGGGACAGATAACCTGCGAAAATACGTCATCATGTATTGGTACCCGAATTGATGTGACGTATAGAATGTAAGCCGGACAACAACAACAACGCGGAGAAACCGTACCCGGATCACGCAAGTAAAATGAAAATAGAGTTGATCGAGCGATTCCCAGCACAGAAAAATGCGTCTAACTGATTCCTTAGGGAGTATTCGCCGAAATCACTGCTGGTAAGCCGTATTATTCCATATATGTTGATGATTTCTATAGCTTTTTTGTATGTTTTATCGGCAGAAAGGTGAGTTTTAGTGATGAAACTTGATCATCGGAATGTCGGTACTGACTCGGCCGACTAACGTTTTCATTGCCTTTTTATTTGTTGAGGTCCTTTAACATGTATGCCATGTCTTAGAACTGTGTATGGATTAGTAGCTGCATATTTTGTGGTTATTGTGATGCCCTGGTTTTGAGAATTGGTGGGAATATGAATGAGTTACAGCCTTTGTTCGTAACGAGGTCTACTTTCCGTTTTTGCGAGTCACATACCTTTCTATAATGTATATAATAAAATTTCGGCAAAGTCTGAAACGGGGTAAAGACGATTTATACATGGTCCCAGGGGTGTCAGAGCAACGCGCCTGGCACCTGTGGTCGTCGCCGGGAGAATAGAAAAAGAAATGAAGTTAAGGCAATGAAAAAAATCATTATTTTTACTCGGTAATTGTTAAGTCTCAGAGAAATCTTTATAGAAACAAATCATCTACTTAAGGTGTAAATAACTTTCAGTTCGTTAGTGTGTACATTTTAACGTTGGGGTCGTCACGTTCGTTACTGATCAATGAAGCCGAACCCAACTTAGCAAAGGACCTATCTTTCGTCGGGAAGTTGAATTCGCACGAAATCAACGAAAATTTAATACTCAACAAATATGAATGGTTTCACAGTAATCAGACATAAAATTAGGAAAGGTCTGTTGCAGGTATATTGATGTTATACCCCCACACCCCATTTTTTATAACACTGAATCTTTCACCAACTCTATACGAAACAAAAATTTGAGACTTGCCCAAATTGGAAGTCTTTGCCGATAACAATTTGAATGTGGCTTAAAAATGAAATTTTCTATAGGAAGGATAGCAAGGGAAAAGGAGAAAAGGTTGGTTACTAGAATTTTAACCCTTTTCAACAACATTTTTTAAAAAAACTATTTCTAAGGGTCGTAAAAAACTTGGGTTATGTGGCATAGGGTTTTAAATAGTTACTGCGAATGTTTTCACCCGACGACAACACTTTGGACTCGTCCAGATACTTAGCATATGGAGACGATTGAATAAACGTGGGTCAAATGATTGTAATTGTCTTTTAAAAAGTAAAAAAAAACACTATTGTTGAAACAGGAGAAAATACATGTTCCAAGTCCTTCCCTTTTTCCTCAAATATTTTCGCTCACACTTTGAAAATTCGTTTTTTTTCAAAAATGTTTATGAACTATACATACATATTGATTACTTTCAGTTTTCGGT
Organism: Tridacna crocea; assembly: GCA_943736015.1. Classification (NCBI taxonomy): domain Eukaryota; kingdom Metazoa; phylum Mollusca; class Bivalvia; order Cardiida; family Cardiidae; genus Tridacna; species Tridacna crocea. The sequence goes on from OX031059.1 coordinate 52,268,688, forward strand.
TTTTTGAAAGTGTGTGTGGGGGGGGGATGTATTAATTAAGGTTGAGAAAGTGAGACAAGTAACAGACAGTGGGACAAATCAGCACGTCTGCCCCCTTTTTACACGGGTCGCTCGAAATACTTTGGTAAAGGGTTGATTAGCTGTTTAGTGTCTTGAGAAAGACAGGGACAGTCCACTTAGTGATTTTAAAGTACTATTATCAAACATCCTTGTTGCACTTTCAGGCATGTACCTATTGACGAATCATTTATGTTATCGATCATGAACAAAAGAAACGTGGCTTCAGCTTCATTTTGAGTATAAAAAATATGTATCTAATGAAGTCTTACCAAAAAAAAAATGGGTGAAGGGTTAAATCGGTGTTCCTTTGATCTCGGTATCGCACTGCAGAGTGGGTGACCTTTAGAACAGCTGTAATGTACTTGCTTCTTACAGATTAGCACACACGTGTCACATAAAATTGACTCTTCTTATCTTTTGTTTCATATTAATTTACCCCTTTGGTTATCATTAATGGTTAGGATTATGAATTTTATACAGGTTTCAGAGGGTAAGTCCGTTCTTAGTCTCTACATGCTCTTTATTTAAATACGATTGTATAAAATGCATATTTTGTCTGTTTGTGATTTTCTTTTTCAAAGGCAATATCATGAAATATGTTTGAATTGTGTTAGAATTGATTTCCATAGATTTCTTGCTATGTCATTTTCTTTTTCAGTTATGAATTTGTCCAAATTTAAAGGATTTGCAAACGGTACATACGGCATTTGTTACTGAAATAATGCTTTGATTCTCCGGTGTCACGTGATACTGCTGGCGTGCCACTTACGATAAAGTGGAAATATCGCTTACCGTCTATTGATTATAATGTTTGAAATTGAATGTAAAAGGCTAGAGATATTTCATAATTATAGTTTTCAGGAACAAACTTAATTTTGTTCGATATATCAGCAGGATTTTTCTCTCTATTCGTCATGCATTCTACTGTCAAGGGGCGTTACTCCTGCTTCTTCCTCATGATCAAAAGGAGACCACTTATACAAAAATACACCAAACTCTATCATGAATACTCTCCCTTCAACCGAAAAAGTATTCATTTGCTTGGTGGGTTGACTTTTAAGCCAATATCTGAACAATATGTCTCTGTTTCTTTTAAACTATTAATTCCACACATGGATTTCCTTGACAAATACCACGTAAGCGTTTTCAACGCTTTGATTTTTCATCTGTAAGCGACTAACACTGATCGACTGCAAAAGAATACCTTGTCATCTTTACAGTGGCCTCCATAACTTTAACCCTTTAACAACCCATCCCTGATTTTTACGACCCTGAGATAGAACCCTTTTGAAAACATTGTGGAAAAAGGAGGAAATGCTGGTAACCAGCATTTTCTCCTCTTTCCTACAATGTTTTTTGCCCTACCGTAAGCTGTTTTCATGTTCAGTTACTTTAACTTTGTCGTCTGCAAGTGCTTTCAATTGGGACCAATCTAAAATCTAGCCGTTTGGTAAAGGGTTAAACAGTTATAGTTTAATTTCAAATTTGGCGCATTTAAAACCAAAATTGTTCACTTTCGGTGGAAGTTGTGGGCTATAAGACTTACCTAATTGCTAAAATTAATTTGCAGACGACAATTTAGGTGTCACTAAAGACGTTAAGATTTGTCTTTCAAAAGGGAGGATACATTGCGAGATAGAGGTGGGATAAATTGTTTTTCTTTTCCATCAGTGCTTTCAGTAACATTCCTTCTCATGGTCATTTAAAGTCTAAATTGGTTGGTAACGATTTAAAGCTCTTCAAATATTGTTGCAAGTATAAATAACCTCTATCTTTTTATCATTTGTTTATATATACTACATTTTACTATTTTACTTTTGAGTAGAAAAAAAGCCATTTGGTAAAACCAGTAATTTAAGTTGTAGGTAGGGTATAGAAATAGAGTTTATTTCATCAGCTTGTGGTTAATATGGGGGAAATACATGCCGAAAAGGGGAAATGTATGCGAAAATAACGAGTGTTGTAAGGCACGAGATATTTTCGCAGACCTTTCCCTTTTGTGGCAAATATTTTCCCCATATTAACCACAAGCTGATGAAATAAATTATAAATTTCATCTGATTATTTGGTCAACGAATGCCACTTTTAAAACTAGCGATTTTAATTTTAGCAAAGTAGAGCAAAAAAGTAGTTCCAGATTTTCGGCAGGAGGAAAATAGTCACTGTGACTGGGAAATAATTTCCTCCAGCTTAAATTATGACATTTCTTTACATTACTTTTCGTAACATTTCTAAAAATAGACACATGAAATATAATAATATAGAGGATATTTGTTTTTTTCGGTGAAAGATCGAAATTTATTTTATCAAGTGAAGACCACCAGTAATATTTTCACGAGTGGCGCAAATTTTCTATTTATTTCATGCTTTTAATCTTTACTGGAGGAGCTTTATCAAAATTCAGTAAAGTTTTCTGCCGTAATTCCCCTCGGCGTACCCCTCTCGCATAGCAACGCATTACAATGTTACGTCAAGTGCGAGAAATATAAGGTAAATGACGTCATATTTCCATCTGGTTGTGAGGCACGCACAATTAACCTAGGCAACAAGAACATGAAATCGTTTTCACTGGTCTTACCCGTGTAATATCGAAAAGCATTTTCACTGCTATTTCTCGATATCCTACTGGAAAGCATGAAATAAATCATTGGTATTCATATAGCTCTGTTGTAATTCCATCTAACGCGAAAACTCGTTATATTCCCCTTCATGACTTTACAGGCTAAAAAGTTTCCACATAATTGGCTTGCAAAACACGAAAAAGGGACATTCAGACATCTGCGTAAAGTGTCGTCTGGGATTAGTCTGCGGCGTCCGCACAGGCTAATCCGAAACGACACTTTGACTCATTAGATTCTATGCTTAAGTAGACTTTCGCAAAACAGAAAAAAAAAACAATAAAAATGGGAAGTGTCTCTTCGGATTAGATTCGAGACGACACTTTACACAAAAGTTTCCGCGCAGGCTGGCCTGGACTGATACTTTTTGCAGAGATGTTAAGCCCCTTTTTCAAAGCGCATGGTTTATATATAGTTTATAAATTGAATCGTATGAATGCACGATAAGCAAAGCCAAAGCACAATTAAGTTTTGAAAAGCTGCATATAGAAGAAAGGCATGGACTCGAACCTGAAAAACGTTTCACGAACTATGTCGAACTATAGCATATCACTGCAAACGCAATACTGGGCTAAAAATACACTTTTCAAAATTTCACGGTACAACGACGGCATTCTTTGCTCAACAGCCAAGGCCATAAAGGCTGACGTAATGAATAGCTTTGATTTTGTATTATGATTCAAATCTTTAACTGAATTTTTGTGTATGCAGTGGTGTTTTCTCTCACTGTCTGTTTCTTTATTCTGTTTGTATATTTCTTACCTCTCTCTCTCCCCTCTGTCTTTCTCCATATCTCACCACCTCTCATGGGAATGAAATGTCCAAATGCCCCTTTTCGAGTGTTGCAAGTCATATTTGAAAAATGTTATTTTCGGCGTTTGAGGAATCGAATTAGACGAAAATTAATTTCCCTTGTATAGTCTAAGCTCCGATAGGAGGCGTTTGTGTAGTGCACGTGTATAATGCTCGTGCGCGGGTTCTTCAGTTCAGAGTTGGAACCGACTGGGACCACACGTATAATTTTGTGTTTCGCTTCAATTTTTTTCAATTTCTGCCACGTGTACATTTTTTACATCTTACTAGTATTTCTTTATCTAATTATGAGTTTGGAAGAAGGTGTTTCACTGAATAGTGAGTTGAACAGTGACATAAGAACGCTTTTGGCAGAAGTTCGTGAACAGAGACGCGAATTACACTCTTTCAAAGAAGAATTGAGAGGAGACTGTTTGTCGGTAAAAGCAGACGTTAAGCGACTTAAGAAGGGACAAGAGCTAAAGTGGCGGTATGAAGGGAATAAGATTCAGCATGAATTCAACGCTTCTTTGTTGGACAATTTGAAGCAAGCTTTGTGGGCACTTGACAATTGTAAAACTGACTACGTGAATGAAATTTTAAAGGAGGCTTGTGGAACTTTGAAGAAAAGAAACAAACATGTCCGCATTGCTGACACGTCAGAAGCGGGATGGGAAACGGTGCGTCAGTATGAGCTTAATCCCGTCGCTAGCGACTCGGAGGACGAATCAAGGATCAACCGAGCCGAATCCCGAGCTCTTAAGAGGAAGAAGTCTCAGAAGTCTAAAAAGTCGAAGCCTACTGCTACTTTCCCTTGTGATCATCGTACTTTTCCATCCGGAGCTTCGGGACAATTCCAGACTCAGACAGTGCATCAGCAGCCGTCCTTTCGTCCTTTTCAAGTCCCGGGAGGCACAAAAGCAATGTACGAAGCTTGTTTCTCCTGCGGAGAGACCGGTCACATGCGAAAGAACTGTCCCTACACCAGGACCTTCACACAGCAAGAACAATCAAAGGTGTAATGGGTTGGATATGGGGAATCCCACTGAATTTCCTAAAATAGACATAGAAGATGAGTATCCTATTTATAATTTTGAGTATGATAAAAATAGATTTACAGACGATTTTTTTTTAATACGAGCAAGGTCAAAAAGAAATTATAGTTAAACACAGACTGAGAGATCATATTGATTTTTGGAAGAGTATTAATGCCAATGATTTTATTATAGACACCATTTTTAATGGATACAAAATTCCATTTTATTCTTTACCACCAGTTTCGTTTTCAAAGAACAACAAATCCGCTTTGTTAGAAAGCAAATTTGTTTCTGAAGCAATCAGAGATCTTTTAGATAGGGGTTTAGTTACAGAAAGCGAACATATTCCCAATGTTGTTAATCCTTTGACTGTTTCGATTCAGAGTAACGGTAAAAGGAGACTAATTCTTGATTTAAGATTAGTCAATTTGCATATCTGGAAGCAGTCTGTGAAGTACGATGATATCAGGATTGCTTTATTATATTTAAAGCAAGGTTCGTGGATGATTAAGTTCGATATTCATTCAGCTTACCATTTTTTAGATATTTATCCTCCTTATACAGAGTTTTTAGGATTTTCAGGGGTTGTAGATGGAGTAACCAAATTTTACAGATTTCTAGTTTTACCGTTTGGTTTAAGTTCAGCTCCATATATATTTACTAAGCTTACTAGGCCATTAATAGCTAAATGGCGGGGTGAAGGCAAAAGTGTACTGATGTTTTTAGATGATGGTTTTGGGACTGCAGACAATTTTATCGATACAGATCGGATTGCTCAAGAAATAAAGTTTGATTTGTTGTCTGCTGGATTTATTCCAAAGGCAGATAAATCATGCTGGATCCCTACTCAGGAGTTACAGTGGTTAGGGACCTTGCTCAATTTTTTAGATTTTTACATTGAAATTCCAGAAAAGAGGATAAAAAAGGCACTAGGAACTTTAGAGTATTTACTGTCTTTTAAGTTTGTACCAGTCAGAAAAGTAGCCAGTTTTGTGGGGCAGATAATTTCCATGTATATTGTAGTAGGTACAGTTTGCCAAATTATGACCAAGAGCCTGAGCATAAACATCACTAAAGCTATTTCTTGGAATTCTTACATTCAGTTATCCGACGAAAGTAAAGCCCAGCTTTTGTTTTTGAAGAAAAGTTTATTTCATTTGAACAAAAAGAGTTTAAAATGTATAAACACTTGTTCTAGAATTGTATATAGTGACGCCAGTAATTCAGGTTATGCTGGTTATGAGGTAAATACTTATAAAGGGATAGTACACGGTATGTGGGATTCACAGGAATCCGCCCAATCATCAACTTGGAGAGAGCTCTGTGCTGTATATAGAGTGCTGATCTCTCTTCAAGATGTTCTCAGGTGCCAAAGGGTAAAATGGTTTACTGACAACGCAAATGTGAGTAACATTGTGGCAAAAGGTTCTATGAAAGAAAATCTACAAGAGTTGGCTTTCAGGATTTATCAGTTCTGTTTTAAGAACTGTATTCATTTAGAGACTGAATGGCTACCCAGAGCAGAAAATGAAAAGGCTGATTATTTATCCAAAGTTATTGAAAGAGATGATTGGGGTATTTCAAACAGCATAGTACAGATTATAATTCAAAAGTGGGGTTGTTTAGATTTTGATTATTTTGCTTCAGTTCATAATGCAAAATTGCCACGTTTTTATTCCAGGTTTTGGTGTAGGGAGGCAATAGGTGTAGATGCATTCACCTATGATTGGGGTCACGGGCTTGGTCTGTTCGTGCCTCCGATCACTTTAGTACCCAGAGTACTGGGTAAGATGAGTGCCTGTAAGGCGCGTGGAATTCTAATTGTTCCTGAATGGAGATCGGCTCCTTATTGGCCGATTTTATGTTCACAAACTAGTGAAAACTTTTGCACATTTGTAAAAGATTTCATCTTTTTACCGACAAGTAAGGATTATTATGTTCCATGTAAAAATGGTTCAGGCATTTTCGGAGTTGAAGATTTAAAATTCCGAATGCTTGCGCTATATATTGATTTTGGAAACACTGCATAAGGGAGAGTAATCCATGATCGATGTCTAAATGTTACGTCATAGTTATTTCCCTTTGCATAGAATGTTGCAATGGGATTAATCCTGGATGAGCATAGGCTATGTTTACTCATTTTTTTTTTTCATTTCACATATGTTTTTTCAGAGATATGGACCGGAGCTGTTAGATTTGGAGTTGCCTGGTGCGTTGGCTGACAGGGTGTTTTCTTTACCACAGCTGCTTAAAGAGACGAGAGCTGATAATACTTTTTTGACGTATGAACGCGGACTTCAACGTTGGAGGAAATGGGCTGTATTAAATGGTCTAAGAGTGGAGGATACCTTGCCTGTGAACGCATTCCATGTGGCTCTATATCTGTCAGCTTTGATACAGTCCTGTAACACTCCTAGTCCAGTTGTGAATGCTTTTTATAGTATTAAACGGTTTCACGATATGTTCGATTATAAATCGCCTACAGATAGTAAGCTATAACTAATGTGTTCGATGCGGCAAGACGGAAACTTGCTGTAAATAAAAAAGAACCTATGACTATTGATATTTTAAATAAAGTGTATAATGGGCTTTACATTGAAGGAAATGTTTTGAATCAAAGAACTATTTGTATTTGTTTATTGGCTTTTGCTGGGTTTTTAAGAAGTTCAGAGGTTTTGAATTTGAAAAGAAATGACATTTTGTTTTTTGATAGTTATATTAGTATTTTCATTGAATCCAGTAAAACGGATAAATTCAGAGAGGGTGCCTGGGTATTTATTGCTAGAACAGGAACAGTTTTGTGTCCTGTACTTAATTTAAAGAAGTATCTTAAGTGGGCTAAGCTAGAGGACGAGTCCGACCTATATTTATTTGCACAGTTAAGTGCAACTAAAAAGGGTTATAAATTGAGGAACAGTAATAAGCCATTATCGTACAGCAATTTTCGTACCCTGTTCTTGAGAGCTCTGAAGCCATTTGTTGAAGATGTGGATAAATTTTGTTTGCATTCTTTACGAGCCGGCGGTGCGTCCGCTGCAGGTAATAATGGCATTCCTGACAGACTCTTTAAACGCCATGGTAGATGGCTTTGTGAGTCTGCCAAGGATGGCTACGTTAAAAGTTCTATAGAAGAAAAGTTAAGGGTTTCTGAATCACTGGGTCTATAAGCTATTTCATATTATTAAAGTGTTTGAGTTAATTGTATTCATTTACATGGACTGTAATGTTAACAGACCCGTTTCTTTTAGTTTCAGTCGGTCAACAATTCCAACTGTTATACCAAAAAGTATGTAAGTGTTGTATTGATTATGAGAGGAGTGTGAGTTTGCAAGGGAAATGTTATTTTCGGCGTTTGAGGAATCGAATTAGACGAAAATTAATTTCCCTTGTATAGTCTGAGCTCCGATAGGAGGCGTTTGTGTAGTGCACGTGTATAATGCTCGTGCGCGGGTTCTTCAGTTCAGAGTTGGAACCGACTGGGACCACACGTATAATTTTGTTTAGTTCATGTTATGTATATAGTTGTACACAAAGTACTGCGTTAAGCGTTCAGAGTATCATGAGTCAGGCGTAGCTGCCTTTAGAATTGCTGGCGAAGTGTTAGTCCTTGTCATGACGTTTGCCATATTGTATTATAGAGTACCACAATGTAGTGGGTAAAGGCATGGCTGCCTTTAGAATTGCTGGCGAGGTGTTAGTTCTCGTCATGGCGCTTGCCAGATTGTGTTTCATAGTACCATGTTGTTGGTATGTTGTTCATGGACTTCGCCATGGTGTGTTTAGAAGAAACTATCGCGTGTGTACGCTGTATTTCATTGTTTTGCTATGTGATGTGGTTGTTAATCAAAGTACTGAAAGTACTCATGGAAGTCGATTTTAGAATTAGATTGAGTGAATGAAGAAATCGTTCCCCCTGGTCTGAAGGTGCATTCAATTTGGATGTGACCAAAAGTTTCTCATCATGTGCAGAGTGAAATAGTCTACAAAACTCAATACTATTTAGGGTGAAACAGTTAAACAAAAAGAAGAACAGAAACAAAGCTTCTTTTTTTTTCAATTTAATTTGAAAGAAGTATACTCTTCTAGTAACATGAATCGAGTACCACAACAAAATGAATATTATGTAAAGGTAGTTGAAACAAGTAAACAGTATATTTGTGAATAAACACCTCAACCTCAAGCAGGACATGTCAATACCCTTTCGCACACAATGACGACTTTTGACTACTCCTGGAGAGAAGCAGCTTGAAAATATTGTGGCACAAGTAGAAAACAATTGAATACTAAGTGTAACATTCTTATCCCAGTGCTTTGTCTCAATTCAGACCTGTCAAAAAGGCTCGCAAAAAGACTAGAAAGTTTAACTTTGAACTGCATAAAAAAGAAAATGTGGCTTTTATTGCATAATATTTCAAGGGACCAAAACAAAAATCTCATACTTTTCTTATATTTTCGAAACATCAAAATAAGTAATAATAGCTTGTAAAGATCTTTCTGATATTTTTTTTAATTGTATGCCTTTGTAGTATGATGAACATTGAAAGTATATTTTAATACTTCAGCTAGAGTATATTCTCATACTGTTAAATTTGTTTAATGCAGAGAATACTTCTAAGACAAATTTAGGGACCATACAACTTGTATAAAGAGAAATAAATGGCCCTTGAATCAAAACTTAACCCATATCCAACTAGCCCGATTTTTAAAGTTGTTCAGTATATTTTTGAAAACACTGTGTCCAAAGGTAAAAATGCTTGCGACAAGCATTTTCATCTCTGCTGATGCTTTGAGTTGCAAATAAATGAAAGTAAAAAAAGCTCAAAATCTTATACTTGATGATGATTTTTAAAAAGAAAACATGAGTACATGTATTTAGCCAACAACTTGCACACTATGTCAAAGGAATCTACAGATAAACACTGGTACATTGCAACACAATGCTTTCTTCATATAATCCAAATAGTGTCTCTTTCAAATAATGTTTATATTTATCCTTTCAGTACCTTTTCCACTTTTTTGGCCGTTTTTTGAAATTGTCTGCTGAAATCTGGGACAATTTAATTTTTGTCTGCTAGTAACTATTTATTAAACAACAAAATTTTAGACTGGTCTAAATTGAAAGCACTTGCAGACAACAAAATAAAGGCAACTCAAAAATTAAAGTTTTCTTTCAGGCAAGGCGGAAAACACTGTGGAAAAAGGAGAAATTACTGGTAACCAGCATTTTCTCCTTTTCCAACAATGTTTTCAAAAGCCTTCTATCTCAGGGATGATTTGGTAAAGGGTTAATTAGTTAAAGAACAGGCAAATATAGTAAGATACAGCATGTAAACATAAAGGTAGTGGCAAAAATATAATGAACATGTACCAAAAAGTAATTAAGTGAAAATATATACACAAAAACCTGACTAGCCAGACGATGTGCATGTAAAATATCAATCTATCACTCTATCTACATAAAAAAAATTTAGTCTTGAAAAGATTTGCAAACAAGAAATGAACTTTTGCTCAAAGTGTGCAGTAGCCTTTTGAAGAAAGAAAACATGGTGACCAACAGAGTAAATACGCATTACAAGCACTTTCTCGTATACCCAAAATGTTTCCAAAAGCATTCTACCTCAAGTCTATAAACTAGAGGTGCTTGAGCGCCTGTATCGCTCCACAGGCCTGATTTTTCTGTAACGGTGAAGAGAAGTTTTTAACAATTACCATTCATTCTTGCATTTTAGGTCACTTTAAAAGAAAAAATGCTATGAAAACGTGAGAAAAGAAAATAAAAGTAACCTGCATTTTCTTAGTTTTACACAATATTTTCTACCCTTTTTGATACAAGTTTTACTAATTTGAAGATTTATTACGTTGTCTGCAACATCTTTCAATTATGGCCAGTTTCATTACCAAATGACAACATTTTAGGGTTGTCAAAATGGAAAGCATTTTGTAGATGAAAAAATAAAAGTGACTGAAAATTTAAGAGTTGTTTTGTGAAGGGTAGATAACATTGTGGGAAAAGGTTACCAGCATTTTCTCCTTTTCCCACAATGTTTTCTAAAGTCTTCTTTGTCAGGGATCAGTTTGATTGGATAACAAAATGCCTTATCACAACAGTGAAGCCCTGTCCCTCTTTGTTACACAGTGTTCTCACTAGGATTTTAAAAGTTGGATTCCAGAAATCCAAGTCAAGAAAAAGTTGGATTCCAAACTGAAAAGTTGGATTTCAGCCTGAAAAAGTTGGATTCCAAAACAGTTCGGAAGAATTTTCACGTGCAAGTTATCAACATCTCAAAACTGTAAATTTTAGATTTGTACATCATGGAGACATAATGTCTGTAATACACAAGTCTAGATTTACAAAGGAAATTACTTAGTATGTAAGATTTTATTTGTAATAGCTCAAAGAAATAAAGAAGTTTAATAACTTTTCACTTATCTTTAATTTAGACTATGTAAATAATTCAACATGATAATGCATATTTCAAATATTTGTGATAATAATACAAGTACATGTGGCAATAGTTGTAGATCCTTCGTGACAAAATTTTGTAAATTCAGTTCTTATTCCAATTTAATTTTTGTCAATATGGATTATGATGTCTACCTTTTCCTTGACAATACTTTAGACCTGTCCAAATTTAAAGCTTGCATAAATTTGCAGATAACATAATCATGGATTGAACAATTCATTTTGGCTTTCAAAATGTTCTCAACTTGTAATTAAGTACACAATGAAAGTCAAATGAAATAAAAATCAAATGAAAATTCAATCTCTCTCCTTCTTTTCATGACAAATCTACATTTATAAAAAGTGCCCTGGCTTTGCTTCAAATCTACAAAAGCTCATCATAAATGCTATTTACTTCAATTTGATGAACAGGAATAATTGACAAAATTTTAGACTTGTCCAAATTTAAAACATTTGTAGATGACAAATTACATGTAACTCAGCAAATTAAAATTTATTTTGGGAAAGGTAGAAAATATTGTGGGAAAAGGAAAAATTACTGGTGGCCAGCATTTTACCATTTTTCCACAATGTTTTCAAATGCCTTATTTCTTAGAGTATTATAAGGTATTATAAGCTGAGAGACTGACAGACTGTGGTGAAAGTTAAGCAAAATCATAAAGTTGTTTACTCTCACTGTTCATACACATTTTATCACTTTCGTCTTATTCTCTTTGCTAAGAATCTTCTGACTGCTGGTTGTGGGTCAAAATCTTCTAAGGAGGGACCCTCTTCTTTCACTCTCATGAGTTTAGTGACAGTATCATGCTTAAGGCGAGCTCTTCCTTTTGATCTTGTTGTGAACACTAAACCCTCTTTCACATGCGACGGAAGTGAGTGGTGAAGTCAGCACAATTGCAGACAACTTAGCAAAATCTGGGAAAATGTCCTTGTAGTTTTTCATAATGATACTGCAGGCTTCTGGTAGTGAACAATTAAGTGATTTCAAAATAACTTTCAGTTGGTAGTAGTCTTCTTTTGCTCTATTTGCATCCAACACTCCATTTTCTTCTCCATACAGGTAAGTTAGATGCCTGAGTTCTTCTTCACCATATTCTTCAAGGCTGTTTATATTCTTTGGTATTTCAGCTGGATTGAGGACTTTGTTCAAGAGTTGGAGATTTTTCATGGAGTTTTCATCAAATCTGGAAGTGATATTATCAATTAGTTTTTCAAGATAATCTGTTGAGTTATTTTGAAACTGCATTCTTAACTGTTGTTTGTCTGTCAATTTCACTCCTTTGTAGATGCTTTTCGTACTTTCAATGTCATCATATATTTTTGTCAGTACAAATTATTTGTACTAGGTCACCAGTAGGTCAACAAACCTTTACCAGAACTAATCAAAGTGCAGAGGTTCTCTTGTTTTATATGAAAAGGATTATAGATTATGTAAAGCAACCATCTTTAACTCTTTACCAAACGACAAAATTTTGGATGTGACCAAACTGAAAGCATTTGCAGACAACAAATTAAACATTGATGAAATGATGATTTCTCTCCTTGATAGAGTAGAAAACACTGAGGGAAAAAAAGAAAATGCTGATTACCAGCATTTTCTCCTTTTCCAAGAGTGTTTTCTAAAGACTTCTTCTTTAGGGTCGTTAAAAGTCAGGACTGTATGGTAAAGACTTACCAGCATAGGAACTAACCTCCAATACAACAATGAAATCAAAATGAATAGTATGAGAGAAGAAATTTTTCAAAGGTCTGAAAGAGATTAACTCATTACCCAAATGACAATATTTTAGGCTTGTCCAAATTGAAAGCATTTGCAGACCAAAAATAAAAGTGAATGAAAATTTGAACTTTGTTTTGTGAGGGGTAGAAAATATTGTGGGAAAAGGAGAAAATGCGACTTACCAGTATTTCTCCTTTTCCCAAAATGTTTTCAAAAGGCTTGTTTCCAAAGGTCGTCAAAAGTAGGGATTGCGTGGTAATGGGTTAACTTGAGGACAATACTGTCGAAAGTTTAATTATCCTTTTACATCTTAGTGATTCTGTTAAAGATACTGAAAGCCAGTTTGTGACATTGCTTTTCTGGGCTTTGTCAAATAGAACTTCAGGAGCAACATGTAAATGTGCTTGTGCTAATGGTGAACAGACACACAATAGTCAAAATACCAACCCATCACAATTGTTCACCATGAGCACTAGGGATAACCTGGGAAGACTAGAGTGGATTTAATACATGTACCTTAATTTCAGTCTTTGTTTTGGTTGACACTGACATCTCGTCTCTGTATGTATTGACAACAACAATTGTTAGCTGTATGTATTGACCCATTAGGTTCTTTGAACTCATCTCCCTCCACTCCCTCCAGAGTGACACCTTTAAGTCATCTGTGCCATCTTGAGATCTTAACTGTCTTGACCTGGACGTCTGTTCCTCTGACCTGCACAATCTTCACAATCTCTTCCTAAAACAGATACAAAGAAATATAACCAAATGATAGCCATACAAAAATCTGAACAGTATTTAACTTAACATTCTTCTTTTATCAAAGATGCATATTGTAGATTGATGCAACATCAAGTTATTGTCCAAAGAATTGAAGAAGGCCTTGATTGTCTAAAATTACCCACCTTACAGTTGAGCAATTTTTCCTTTAACAAAAACGTTTTTCAAAAATCTTTTCAAGGGTCAATTTTACCTCTTATGCTGCTGATTTCCCAGAATAGACTATTCCAGATTTGCTTCCGAATTTCAGTCACTGTAAAATTTGCCAACAGTGCAGACAAACATCAGACTGATTGGCTATGCAGGTCGATCATTGGTCTACACTATTAGCAAATATGACCAATGTTGCAATAGGCAAGATAGGGGTTAAGGCTTCCCGTTAAGCTCAGCCCGCATTTCTTTAGCTTAACTGCTTTATCCCACTTGAAAGCATCATGCTAACACATACAAACCAGGTCTAACCCCTTTACCAATTGACAACATTCTAGCCTTGTCCAAATTGAAAGCAGTTGCAGACAACATTTTCAATCTCATTATCTGAATCAAATGCTGCAATTGTCCTTTTGACATAGTAGAAAATATTGTGGGAAAAGGAGGCTTCTTTCAAAACTCATCACTGAGTGGTAAAAGGTTAAAGAATGCTTCACATCTTTTGTAGATGATAAAATATTGGTTTTAATGTTCAATCAAGGATCATAATCACTTGAGACAAATCTCCCTGACTGTGGCAATTGTTAAAAGCTAAAGTGGTCCGAACAGACATACATGTATCTAAAATGGTTTGCATTCTGCATCAACTCAACAGTGCCACTGGTTACCTTTAACCTTTACCTAAGACTACCAAACAATCCCTACTTTCAACGATCCTGAGAAAGAAGCCTTTTGAAAATATTGTAGGAAAACTAGAAAGTGTGGGTAACCATCATTATCTCCTTTTCTCACAATGTTTTCTATTCTTCCCTAAACATTTCAATTTTTGAGCCACATTTATTATGTCATCAGCATGGCTTTCAATTTGGACCACTCTTAAATTTTGTTGTTTGGGAAAGAGTTAACTCATTTGCAAATGACAAAATTTTAGACTTGTTCAAATCTAAAGCATTAAATTTTGCAGACGACAAAATAAAGGTGACTGAAAAATTGAAACTTGTTCTTGGAAGGGTAGAAAACCCTGTGGGAAAAGGAGAAAACGCTGGTTACCAGCATTTTCTCCTTTTCCTACAGTGTTTTCAAAAGGCTTCTTTCTCAGAGGCATCAAAAGTAGGGACTGTGTGGTAATGGGTTAAGCACACATACTGTAAAGCCTTTTTACCTATGCAAACACAATTTTCAAAAAACCTTTTATATCAGATTTGACTCTTTACCACACAACAAAATTCAGACCGATCAAAATTGAAAAAAATTCCAAGACATAGTAAATGTGGCACAAATAATAAGATTTGTCGGTAAAGGATAGGAACACATTATGGGAAAAGAAGAAAACATTGGTTACCAGCATTTTCTCCTTTTCCCACAATGTTTTCAAAAGCTTTCTTTTGTTCGGTTTTGCATGCACATTCATTTAGTTTTTTTTTTTCAATATTAATGATTAACCCTTTTCTCTACAGGAGCAGGTATCAATTTTGCATGATACTTGCCAGCTAAATTGAATGAATCTACTAAATATTATGTCAATTAACTTCAAAAACTTCAATACCACGACACTTTTTGTATACATTTTTTATGGTATTCCCTTAAAAGGCTACGTAGCCTCTTAACCCATTACCACACAATCCAGACTTTTAACACCCCTGTG
Organism: Tridacna crocea; assembly: GCA_943736015.1. Lineage (NCBI taxonomy): Eukaryota > Metazoa > Mollusca > Bivalvia > Cardiida > Cardiidae > Tridacna > Tridacna crocea. The sequence continues at coordinate 52,283,953 of OX031059.1, forward strand.
AAAGAAGCCTTTTGAAAACATTGTGGGGAAAGGAGAAAATGCTGGTAACCAGCATTTTCTCCTTTTCCCACAATGTTTTCTACCCTTCCCAGAACAAATTTCATTTCTTTAGTCACATTCATTTTGTCAACTGCAAATGTGATCAATTTGGACCAGTCTAAAAATTTGTCGTTTGGTAAAGAGTTAAGGTATTTTTAAATTTAGCGCCAAAAATCAAAGGAAGCATTGTGGGAATGTAAAGTGACCAGACCTGCGGTCATTGTAATCTGTAATCGTGATTACATGTAATCGATTACAAAATCTGAGTAATCGCAATGTAATCTGTAATTGAGAGTTTTCATGATTACATGTAATTGTAATGTAATCGATTACATTGAAAAAATGCCTGTAATCATGATTACATTTCAATTACTTTATGATTACAATGGGAAAATATTCTTTGCCTCTTGTCAATGGTGGGTTTCTTTTATTACAGTTTGGGGGTGGGGTGCCTTCTCAAAGATTTCATGCTAAAAGGGTGCTTTAATTGACTAATTGTTTTGTTTTAAATATAGTATATATTTCAAACAAATAAAGAACTGAGACAACTTCAAAGAGAGATTTTCAAAGGTTTGCATGGTGACCAGTCCCAATTAATGAAGAGTGGATATAATTTGTTTGATTAATTGCAATACCTATCACCTTATTAAAGAAAGTTTTCACAGTTTTGTAAGAACTCAGTCATCCCATACTATTCATACTTTCTTTTTTTTCGACTTCCGGTTTACCCGACATGGACGTGTTTTAAATCGTGGAGTGAAAAAAAGTGAAAAACAATTATTATTTTGTTTTTACATGGCTATCATATTGTCAAAATTTGTTCAAAGTGTACAGAAACAGTATGGAAAGTGAATTAAATGGATTAAATCGCTGTTTAGTAGGATTAGAGCCAGAAATGGATTTTACGCAAAACCGATATGAGCTGCTAAATGGCGGGAAAACAGACAAAGGAAAAAACAAAGAAAAAAACCCGAACGCAAACAGTAACAAATGTAATAACGGCAACAATAATGATATAAATGAGTGCACTGATCAAAGTTTTTCAAATAGTTTGTTGACTAGTGATACCCAGATACCAAGTAAAAATGGATTAAGATCAGAGTCTAGGAAACGGGCCAGAGAAGACTCAGGCGGCATACGCCCCACTAATTTGTCTCAAGAGGAGTATGAGAATCTCACAATGGATAATAAACTTTCTGTTTTATTTTCTCAAATGAAGAATGTTTGTGACAAGGTGGACGATTGCATTTTGTTACAGAAAAGGGTAAATATTACTGAAAACACTCTTTCCAATCATGACCATCGTCTAAAACTCCTCGAATATAAATCTATCGACCTGGAAGCCAGATCACGACGAAACAATCTTATTTTCAGTGGTATCTCAGAGCTTAGGGATGAGAACTGTACGACACGAATAGATAGTTTTCTCAAGGAACACCTTGGATTCACTGACTGTCCTCCCATAACCCGTGCCCATAGACTCGGCAAATACAAGAAGGGCTCAACAAGGTCAATTATTGTATGTTTTCTTGACTTCAGAGACACTCACTACGTTCTGTCGAAAGCCCACATGCTAAAGGGTAAAGAATTTAGTATAAACAAGGACTTCCCGAAGGAAATAGTAGATGCACGTCGGCGCCTTTGGCCTGAATACAAACACCTTCGCCAAATCGATCCAGGTGCAAAAACATCCATTGTATATCCCGCAAAACTTATATCTAACGGTCACACTATAGCTGATGAATTTCCCGATTGGGGCCCCATAATGCAAGAAAGTAGAACGGTACACAACCAAAGCACGGGCCCACTCAACCAATCTACAGTTCAATCAAAACATCACGAGTCCCGTGTACATCATAATAAAAACTCTGATAATTCAAACAGTGAGCTGATTAACCACTGCAACACAAGTCAAGAACCAGTCGCATCCTCAAGTCACAAATCCAGACGATCCCAATCCCCATCTCCACATCCGTCAAGGGCACGAAATCGAGCTCCAGTAGGACGGCGGGCAGACTTCAACAGGCAGACACCAACGTCGAATTCTAAACAGAACTTTCAGCGTCCATGGCAATCTCAACAGACGTCCACCAAGGAGACATCCGTCAACAATACTCGCTCTGAGCCTCCAGCGCGTGCTAGTGTCAATAACGACAGTGTGTTTCGTAACTTCGGTTCCTCTAGCTAGGAAGTCGGAGGGATAGAACCATCAGAGTGTCTGAAAACGAACAAAATAAACCTTGGTTGTTTGAACGTTAATGGATTAAAAAATAGATTGAACTATCCAGAATTTGTAGATTATGTAAGTACCTATGACATTTTTGGTTTAAGTGAAACTCATCTTGATTCTACCGATATTGTTGATATCAATAACTACACTTTTATCGCCAAAAACCGCTCTGTAAATTACAAGCGTAAATCGGGGGGCATTGGGCTGTATGTGAAGGATAGCTTAGCACCATTTGTTGATGTTGTCCCTAATAGTTCCGAATACGTCCTTTGGGTGTCAATAGATAAAACATTTCTCCAACTGGAGCAGAATTTATTATTGGGTACGCTTTATGTCCCACCAGACAACTCTCGTTTCTTCACAGATCATCAGTTTACTTTATTCACGGGTAGGAAACTTCATATTCAGAGCCAATGGCTCCGACGAGAAAACGTTGTGTTGGTCTTCCGTTTCTGAAGATGTCGGCTGAAAAACAACCCCAAAACAGGTAGGCATGTCAGTATTTGTAATTATGTGTTCTTATGTCTTTGAAATTCAAAAAAAGGAGAATGTCATTCGATGCTCTGATCTTTCAACGTGTTTCCTGCTCTACGGAAAATTGGAACAGGTGTACGATGTTGTCTGAATCATTTGTGGCGTGGGTTGACCATTGCCAAAATAATATGTCAAGGACCTAAATTCAGTTTGTTATTGCCATTTAATTGGCAAATAAGAGAGAGTCTTGCTGTCCCAAAACCTTGAATTAATGTCTTGAAATGTTACATTCACTACTGGTCAAAAATTGAAAAGGAAAGCACAAGAACTGATAAAAATAAAGAAGGGCTCCGATTATGAGGGCCGGCTCTGACCATGTTAGTCGGCACCGATTCATGGGGGCTCCCCTTCAAAAATTTAGTTTTCTGTAAATAATTAGTAAGGAAGTAAGTTTTGTTTTTCCATTGATATTTCTCAGTCCAAAATTTAGTTCATTTGTTTGATGGAACATGACCGCATTTATGAAAATACAAAGGACTGGTAATGTCACTTTAGAAAAATGCTGCTTAACATTAGTCTACCTAAATTTTGAAAATACTTTTGCATAGCTTTTGATTAGACCGAATAGTCCATATACAAAATTTTTAGTGCTTTTGTCGTTAGTGCAGCACACACATAAGCACAAATAATTATAAAAGAATATTTTCTTTTAGAAGTACGAGAATGATAACAACGCGTCTTTAAATGGTCTAGATGCATGAATTTGCATTATGCAGTTTATGAATCATTATTCAGTCATCGATAAACTTGTTAATACATGATGGAACATGTGGAGACAAAATCACTATTTTGCCAAGCAATTTTAAAAGGGTCACCTGTAAAAGTCATTTCAAAATCTGTCATCACCCCTACAATCATCACCACAGCAATGATTTTGATGAATCAGAATTCTGCAAATAAATTTTTGGATAGTTCACCCAAGAACAATTTCTTGCAGAAGAGCAAATGCTCGAAAGTGACTAAAAACATATGACTCAGGGTCACCCTCGGAAAATATCTGTGAAATTATTTCAAACTCTGACCTGCCGTTTCAGAGAAGATTGTTTTAGAATTTCTTCATGACCATATAGTGTTAATAGCCCATGTAGCCATCAGAACCATGTTTCTTGATGGATCAAAATTTCTCGGACACTTTGTGAAAAGGGTCGCCCAAGGAACATTTTTGTGAAATTATTTCAAACTCTGACCAGCCATTTCAGGGAAAAAGAATTTTTAAGAATTTCTTCATTTACGTATAGTGCGAGTAGCCCTCAATCACCAGAGCAATGTTTATTGATGGATCAAAATTTTGCGAACATATTTTCAAAACGGTTATCCAAGGAACTTCATTGTGAAATTATTTTAAACTCTGATCAGCCGTTTCAGAGAAAAATAATGTTTGAGAATTTCTTCATTTCCCTATAGTGCAAGGAGCCCCCATTCACCAGAGCCATGTTTATTGAAGGATAAAATTTCGCGAACAGTTATGAAAAGGGTCATCCAAGGAACATCTCTGTGAAATTATTTCAAAATCTGACCAGCGGTTTCAGAGAAGAAAAAATGTTTAAGATTTTTTTTTCATTTCCGTATAGTGCCAGTAAACCCTCCCGCCCCCTTTTCACCAGAGCCATGTTTATTGATGGATCAAACTTTTGCGAATAAGTTTTAAAAATGGTTTTCCAAGGAACATCTGTGTGAAATTATTTTATACTCTAACCTGCCGATTCAGAGAAGAATAATGTTTGAGAATTTCTTCATTCAGTCCATACAGTGCAAGTAGCCACCATTCACCAGAGCCATGTTTCCTGAGGGATAAAAATTTCGCCGACAACTTTTGAAAATAGTCACTCAAGGAACATCTCTGTGAAATTATTTCCAAATTTCACCAGCGGTTTCATCAGAGAAGATTTTCAAAGAATTTCTTATAAATTCCATTTGGTTGCCATGTCAACTAGGATTTTTAATTGAATCAAATTCTGTAAACACTTTTTAAAGAGGACCTCCCAAGGAGCATTCCAGCTAAGTTTGGTCCAGTGGTAAAGGAAGGGAACATGTTTAAACAAATAGTTGACGATGGACGACGCACAATGGACGACACATGACTGATGACGCACGACGGCCGTCGCACGACTGATGACGCACGACGGCCAAATCTTGATCTAAAAGCTCCCATTGAGCACGTTGCTAAAAATGGAATGAATGACATCTTTTTACGTTTTCTGATTGTACATTCATATTAGCAAAATGCCAATTTGACAATATGTAAAATTGATAAAAGACTTCTCTGTGCTATTTCTTTATATAAAAGACAACGAGAAAATAAGTTTAAAATGAACTGGTTGCATCAAATTTAACTCTACGCACCTTCAGTTTGTATACCCGGAAATTAGAGAAAAAAATAAATAAACGAAATTCCTGTTCCATCGGAGCCAACCGATATTTTGGTAACCGACCCACACAATCGGAGCCTTTCTTAAATTACGCCCGCTTTTTGTGTAGTTTTCTGTTGATTCCTGCATTGAGTGAATGGAAACGGCAAAGACAATTATCTAAGCCTGTAGAACAGGAAAATTTCTTTACCTTGTTTATTTAATGGGCAGAAAGAGCCTCTATTTATCTCCGAGACGTATTATTTTGGCTACGATCAACCCACGCCACAAATGATTCAGACAACATCATACACCTGTTCCAACTTTCCGTAGTGCAGGAAACACGTTGAAAGATCAGAGCATCGAATGACATTCTCCTTTTTTTGAATTTCAAAGACATTAGAACACATAATTACAAATATTGACACGCCTACCTGTTTTGGGGTTGTTTTTCAGCCGACATCTTCAGAAACGGAAGACCAACATAACATTTTATCGCCGGAGCCATTGGCTCTGAATATGAAGTTTCCTACCCGTGTTATTGGAAAATGAAATTTTTGAAAAATGTAGTGAAAATAAATATGTATACCTTGCTGGAGATACAAATTGTCGTGTGGGCTCCATGCGTGACTTTGTCTTTGCCGACATATACATAAACGAAACTTTTGATATTGACCAGGATCTACAGTCAGATCTCCATCGGTACACAGTCCTCGAAGACTTCTCCTTTAATCTGAATAGAAAATCGAAAGACAACAGAACAAATACAAATGGTTTTAAACTTCTAGATATTTGTAAAAATAACAACTTATTCATATTGAATGGCAGATCTTTCAATGACAAAGATGTGGGCGAGTTCACTTTTAGAGAAAAATCCGTTTTGGACTACGTCATTGCCACTCCAGACTGTTTTCGAAATCTCTCCAATTTTGAAATTGTCGAGACTGACACACTTTTTTCTGACGGCCATAGCGTTGTATCATGGCAAATTGATATTAAAAAGCCTGTCCCCGCCCTAAATACTTCCTTTTGCACAGCTAATAGACCCAACTGGATACCTGGTCTGGAACTAGAATTTATCAACAACATAGATAATGCAAAAGTACATTGCCTTCTTGAACAATTACATACATATCCACACTCACAGCAAACAATACAGCATATTACAGATGAAATCCAAAATATATTCCAATTTTCTGCAAATGTGACTTTTCCCTATGCAGGCACTCCCCAAACCCATGTCAATTCACACCCACAAAACAAGTCATGGTTTGGTCCTCAATGTCATCAAGCAAGAGATAGGTATCATAAAGCAAAAAATAACTATGCTAAAAATAAAAATATCCAAAACAAGGTAAAACTAAAACAAACAAGTAAAGAATATAAAAGAACAATAAATCACTTTTTAAACATTGAAAAACAGAAGCAAGCAAACAGGTTAAGAACCATTAGTGAAAAGATTCCAAAAAAATATTGGAAATTTTTACAAAATTTAAAACCCAAACAGAAATGTAACGAGTGCCCAACCTTAGATGAATTTTATCACCATTTTCAAGAAATTAACAGAAATAATGTTGATGACAATAGGTTTTCCCAGGAACAAAATTATACAATCAGTATAAATGAATATCTGAACTCCAAAATTACTGAAAATGAAATCATCAAATCCATCAATAATTTGAAAAACTCTAAATCACCCAGTCCGTTAGATAATATCTTAAATGAATATATCCAGTCAACTAAAAATATTCTCCTCCCATTAAACTGTAAGCTCTTCAACTGTATTCTTGAAACAGGTTTAATTCCCCAAACATGGTTAGAAGGTATTATAATCCCAATTTTCAAGAATAAGGGTGACCCAAAATATCCATGCAACTACAGACCAATTACAATTTTAAGTTGCCTTGGTAAATTATTCACATCTGTTTTAAATAACAGACTAAATATATTCATAGAAGAAAATAACATACTGGAAGAAAATCAAGCTGGCTTCAGGAAAAATTATTCATGTAGTGACCATATCTTCACCCTTTACTCACTTTTTGAGATACTGAAAAAGAAGAAAAAGAAACTTTATGCAGCATTTATTGATTTCTCACAAGCATTCGACAAAGTTTGGAGAATTGGGCTCTGGCACAAGCTTTTATTAAATGATATAAATGGTAATTTTTTTAAAGTTATTACTAATATGTATGACAATATCAAATCCAGCATAAAATTAAATGGTTCATTTTCCCCCGCATTTATGTCAGAAATTGGTGTCAGACAAGGTGAAAATTTATCACCTGTCCTATTTTCTTTGTTCCTTAATGATCTTCAATCCAATCTGATATCTAACGGTGCCATCGGTGTAGAACTCCAAGATACTGCTGATCTGACACTGTGGCTAAAACTTTTAGTATTACTCTATGCAGATGATACTGTTATAATGTCAGATAATGCAAATGACTTTCAAAATAGCTTAAACCACTTTGGGAATTATTGCAATAGATGGCACTTAGAAGTTAACACAAGTAAAACAAAGGTAGTAGTCTTTGGTATTAGAGCAATTAACAATCTTTCATTTAAGCTTGGTACTCAACCACTGGCAATAACAGACCATTACCATTACCTAGGCATCACCTTCTCAAATAACGGTTCTTTTCTTCGAGCCCGAAAACACATAGCTGAACAAGCTAACAAGGCCTTACATTATCTGTTCATGAAAGTTAACAACTCTGACCTGCCCTTAGACTTAGTCATCAAACTTTTTGACCATACTGTATTACCAATCTTAACCTATGGTTCAGAAGTCTTCGGATTTGAAAATATTGAGATACTAGAAAAAGTACACTCTAACTTCCTCAGGAAAATAACAGGCTCCAGAAAATCAACACCATTATCTTTTTTATATGGAGAACTTGGACGCTATCCAATTAAAATAGTTATCATGTCCCGTATGGTATCTTTCTGGAACAGGTTATTAATTGGTAAAAGTGAAAAAATCTCCCTTAAGATATATAAGTATATGTTAGCAAGTCCACAAGATAATTTCAAATGGCCTAACAAAATTAAAGAAATTTTAATTACAGTAGGAAGACCCGATCTGTGGGAAAATCAGTTTAATATCAACCAAGGTAATCTACATAAAACAATAAAACAAACACTGATTGATCAATTTAAACAAAATTGGCATGAACAATTATCACTATCCAACAAAGGCAGACTCTTCTTGAATTTTAAAGAAAATCATGCATTTGAAGAGTACCTCAGAATTCTAAACAGAAACGAATACTTACCCCTTCTCAGGTTTAGAACTGCAAACCATCATCTGCCCATAGAAACTGGCCGTTATGATGGCACTATTTTGGAAGACAGAACTTGCAATCTCTGTAATTCTGGACAGGTTGGCTCAGAGAAACACTATTCATTTGACTGCATCTTTTTCCACAATGCAAGGGAAAATTATCTTCAAAACCTGCAAAGTCATGAACAGAGTATTAAAGCATTATTTCAAACCAAGTCAAAATATAAACTTAAACGAATAAGCTCTTTTGTAAAGTTGATCATGAAGGAATTTCAATGAGAAGTCTAAATACAGCCCAATTGCCTCCTGAAATAATAAATACAGACATAATTATTATACACAAATTTTTCTTTTTCTTCTTCTCCCATGCATGCATATATACAAGTATATATATATACAACATGGAATCTTATATGAGGGCTGAATGGACAATGATCATGCTGCACACCTTTGCAGACTGATCCATACCCACTTAGCACTCTGACAATAAACATAATATTTGAGTAAAAAGAATCACTGGTTACCTTTCAGTTCATAACCCCATTTTTTAAACTCTTTCCAAAACAACCCCTGGTTTTTACAACCATGAGATAAAACCTTTTTGAGGGCATTGTGGGAGAGGGAGAAAATGCTGGTAACCGGCATTTTCTCTCTTTTTCCACAATGTTTTCTACCCCACTGGAAACAAATTTCAGTTCTTGAGTTACACTTATTTTGTTGTCTGCAAATGCTCTCAATTTGCGCCAATTTAAAAAATTTGATGTTTGGTAAAGGTTTAACAAGCCTGCAAATAGACAACCTTGAAATAATTGCTAGAGGGAAAAACATTGGCAACAAGGTTTTTTTTTTCCCCATTCTCAGCAATGTCTGCCACAGACAAATGTATGGTTGATATACATATGTATCTAATATATCTAGACATTTAAAACATTGTTTGTGAGATTGTACATGTTGATTTTTCCCACCATCATTATTATTAATGTACATACACTACCACTGATTTACTTTGCACTAGACCTTAAATTGGCAGTGCAAATGTGCAACTTGATCAGATCTACACAACCCAGGTTAAGGGTTCCCTGTATGCCTTCAAGTGCCTAGCACAAAGAGTCTAACTTTTGCCATTGCTTCATTCTTATTTTATTCATCATGTACATTCTCATTTGAAAATACTTATGTGTCATAATTTACATGTGCATTCTGAATTTATCATCCAGATACTTACTTGTAAATATTTTTGTTTTTTGTTTTTCATGTATTTATTTACCTGTAAATATTTACGTTTTTTTTTTTTTGTATTGTTCATGTAAACCCGCCTCTATAAATATTAATCTATCTCCCCTTTGCTGTCAAACATGTCTAACTGAGTCAAGTGTACAACTGTTGTTAACTGTCTTCTGCAAGTCAGAGTATATTGAGAAGCTAATCCTTGCCTCCACAAGAAAATTGTAAATTAGCTAAGAGTTATCCATAATACCTTGTCTCATTTTTAATCCAGAATTATAATTCTTGAGTACATTTTTGGTGGATATACAAAGCCTCTGGAAACTTATTGGCAAAAGAGAAAAATGATGATTATTCATTATTTTTTCCTTCTCCCACAATGTTTCCCATGTCTCACTACCCCACTGTCAGGCCTTAATTCTATGGCCAGATTTGGTCAAGCAATCAGAAGTTATTTTGGACCTGTCTAAAACCATTTCAGCCATGCTATATTCTTTATCTGTAAATAACTCTCAATCAGGGGCAGAGTAAAAAAAAATATAGATAACATTTCAGTCAAAATATATCTGTTACAAATGGAAACTTGAATCTGGGCCAAACTAAATCATTTTAGCCCCACTAAAATTGTTATATTCAGCTGATTTCAACTTGGACCTGTCTATAATAATATTAGAAATACTGTATGCATATTTGTTATTATGTAAATGCTTTCAATTTGGGCTAGACTAAAATTTTGGGTGTCAGGAGAAATCGGCCCCTGGAGAAATCGGCCCCGGGAGAAATCGGCCTCAAAACGCTTGGGGCCGATTTCTCCGGAGAAATCGACCACTGGGGACGATTTCTCTGGAGAAATCGGTCCCGACAGAAATTTTGGAGAAATCGTCCCCAATGCCAAATTTTATATATGTAGATATTGCTTTTTCAGAAAATGTAATTTCCATTTAGGTTTTATTTAACACATTCACTGTGTAAGCCATGTCTTGTTTCAAGTTGTATTTGATTACAGCTTCTTTGTTGTTTTTATGGCAATTTTCATAGTTTTTCACACTGATTGTTCTTTTTTTCACACCTTCACACAGGTAGCCTACACCTGAAAGATTGTTGAATGTTTGTGTTCGTTTGAAATTGATATTGAACGAATTATGAATTATAAATGCTCACGATGCATATATGTGTATTTGTTATATCATTAAAACCTTTTTTTTTTTGCACCTTTCTCTCTCGATCTCTCTCCCTTTTTGCATGTTCGGCATAGGTAATTGTTATCAATTTCATATTGTTGTTCTTCGTCGGATCAGATCTTACCCCCTCTCTCTCTCTCTCTCTCTCTCTGTTAATGAATATTGTTCATGTTACAGAATGGTTTTTAGAACCATCAGTTGTCTTTCTTCAACCTTTTCACATTTACTCCTTTTCCCACAATGTTTTCAAAAGCCCTTTCCTACAAGTTTTTTAAAACACGGGATTGTGCGGTAATGGGTTAAGTTAATCGATCATTGGTTCGATCAACGAAAGAGTTCTCCAACGAGAGTATGAATCATTGTAACGCTGTATATAAAAGAGTGATATAACTGATAATTAGGCCATTGTGGACTCTATTTTATTTCATCGAAAAAAAAAAAGGATGCATTTAAAAAAAACCTGTAAGAGAGGGCTTTTAATAACATAGTGGGAAAAGGAGTAAATGTCAGCACTTTTGCACTTTCTCCTTTTTCCACAATTTTTCCCACCCAAAAACAAAAACGATTTTTCCAGTTATATTTAATTTGTTGTCTGCAATTCCTTGAATTTTGACCCGTCTAAATTTTTGTCGTTTGGTAAAGAGCTAATTACACAAAATAACCGGGTCACTTGTAGTACAATGAAAAATGATAGAAAGAGAGAGTCAGAAAATGCAGCGGAAGTATACAGTTTGAGAGATCGAGTATTTATAATACCCGATCAAGATAGAGAGAGACAGAGAGAGAGAGAGAGAGAGGGGGAGGGGAAACAGACATAGAAAGACACAATAGGTTGGAGAAAGACATCTGATGGTTCTAAAAACCATTCTGTGAAATGAACAATATTTATAAACAGAGAGAGAGAGAGAGATCTGATCCGACTAAGAACAATAATATGAAATCTAACAGGTGTAGGCTACCCGTGTGAAGGTGAGAAAAAAGAACTATTAGTGTGAAAAACTGTGAAAATTGCCATAAAAACAACAAAGAAGGTGCGATCAAATACAACTTGAAACATACCTGGGAGTGGGTGTCAATTTTGGGATTTTTCATTCGGCGCGAGTACTGGTGTAGTTCCCAGGAAGCAGAATCGAGAGAGATTGGTATAAGTTGTAAGAACTTGTTTCTCAATCGATGTAAAATAAATGTGTTTAAACTAACTTGAAACAAGACATGGCTTACACAGTGTAAGTGTTAAATAAAACCTGAAAGGAAATTACATTTTCTGAAAAAGCAGTATCTATATATATAAAATTTGACATTGGGGACGATTTCTCCAAAATTTCTATTGGGGCCGATTTCTCTGGAGAAATCGTCCCCAGGGGCCGATTTCTCCAGAGAAATCGGCCCCAAGCGTTTTGGGGCCGATTTCTCCAAGGGCCGATTTCTCCAGGGGCCGATTTCTCCAGCATTCAAATTTTGCTATTTGGTAAGAGTTGAACCCTTTAATCCATTGCCACACAACCCCCACTTTTAACGCCCCTGAGAACAAAACCTCTTCAGGCCCTGTGGGAAAAGGAGAAGATGCTGGTAACCAGCATTTTCTACTTTTCCCATCCTTGCCAGAACAGGCTTCTATTTTTCGGTCGCATTATCTTGTCATCTGCAAATGCTTTCAATTTGGACCAGTCTAAATCTTTCTTGTGTTGGTAATGGGTTAACCAGTATATCAATGTTTACAAACCATGAAAATTATGCTTATTGAATGCGTTGTGGGTTAGAGGAAAGTGCTGGCAACCAGAATTTTCTCCTTTCCCAACACTGTTTTCATGCCCATCCAAGGATAATCCCACCTTTCCAGCCACATTATTTCTGCTGTATAGTGAGGGATCAAGTCAGTATATAGGTCTACCAGTATTTTCTCTTTGTATTTGTACGTTTTCTAGATATTCCTAGCCAATGAATATATATAATGAACTGTAATCCAACAGTATAAAATGTAGTACTGTAGTCCCTGTGACAAGACAAAAATTTTTTATGTCTTTTCGTAGTGCAATGCCTTCTACACTGTGGACGAAGGCCAACCTGCACTCTTGTTAGCCACAAGCTGGCCTCGCCCACTTTGTATATACAATTACTAGTAAATGTAAACAAACCTTTTACAACTGATAAGAGTTCCATTCATAATCGCTTGTTTACCTTTCTCTATGTACACGCATACCGGTCGGCAAACGTGTAATCTAATCGATTGGTTGGCTAAAATAACAATTTTACGAATGTCACAGGGGCGTACAACAGGGAAAGACGTTTATTCCTCTTTATTGAGACACTAGACCAACACATTAGTGTGATAGTTTTATTATTTAGTTTGGAGTCTGGAATATTTCATTTCATCTCATGAAAAATGGCGAATTTGCAATTTAACCCACATGGCTGGCGATATAACAGGCTGAGCTGGCCTCATTGCTGACACCCTCATGTGCACAATGACGCTAGCCCCGTCTGTTTTCCACCCTTTCTTCACGTGTTATTAGTAAATTGATCTAGCAGTATCCCAGTCCGACCTAATTTCGATCAGCTAAACAGAATCTGCCTTTGTACTAATGTAAATGAATAACTGTAAGGTTTCAAGCCATAAAACCAGGTACAATAACCTTTTTCTAACCCAAATCGAACTTCTACAGACAAAACTTACCAAATTCCTAGCAGTGTATGGTGTAAACATCGACAAGCATCCATTTTGTAAACATGTTCAGGTCGCAACCTTGATTCGATCAAAGTGAGGCTGGTGTCATAAAACTATACTGCACAGTAAAAAGTTAAGTCACATCTTCATGAAATGATGTAAACGGAATTAATGAACTGTAAAAGTAATTAAATGTTGATTTTTAAGGAAATTTTAACAGTTTTCAACTTATTTACATGTATTTCAATTTATTTTTTATGTTTATTCTTCAAGTGGTGTTAAAGAAACACAGTTGGGGCAGAGGAAGCTATCCCCACACCTCAAGACCCTCACAGGAGAACAGAACTGAAGATGGACCCATCCATTACATTTATCACAACAACCCCACTTGACAATTATAACATATGGTAGTTTGGTTGTGTCAGGTGAAAATTTCTTGCAGATGATGCATTTTTCATTTTCAGCGATGTCTTCCTGTGAACTGTCACTGTCTTCTGTAAATGTAAGACATTTTTTCCCTTTCTTGATCGGCAAACCAGAAGTGCTTGCGACTGGAGATTTATCACATTTTCTTTTTCCTTTCCTTGATGTAGCTTTCCTTGTTTTTTGTCTATCATTGTGTTCCTTGATCTTTTCAATAGTGTCATCTTCAGTTATTGGTTTCCCACCGATTACTTTGCTTAAAGTGTTCCTAACTTTCTTTGCTGTATCAACATTTTGAAGAATTTTTCCACCTTTTTCTTGTAAAAACTTTTCAGCTGCCTGGGATTGAATGGTATCATTTACAGAGGTTAAAGGAGCATTGCTCTCTATAGTGAATGACAAAGAAGGGGCAATTGATGAATCAGATATGACTTCAGAATTGAATGGATATAGGCCACATTTCCGAAATGCTGTTGTGATGTTTGAGACATTAAGGGTTGAAGTGTATACCCTACATGCTAGACGACATACATCATACCTGGTAACCATGCGTCCACCAGACTCTCGCATATATTTTTGGCAAGCTGAATTCCAAGCAACTTCAAACGGCCCAAAACAACTAATGTCGAGGGGTTGCAGTAAATGTGAACAATGAGGGGGCAGTACAAAAAGGATTATCTTTTCTGACTTGGCCCATTCAATTAAACCAAGGGAACAGTGGGACTTGTGGCCATCATAAAGCACCAACACATGTTCATTATCACGTGAGGGCAAATATTGGAGCAGGTGATCTTTCATATACTGCTTAAATATTTCTGTATTTGACCATCCAGTAGCAGATACTGTGCCCTTGGCACCTGCAGAAGATCCTTCCATCAGCCCATCCACCATTCTTGCTCCAGCGAATATGAAAAATGGTGGCACCTGCTGTCCAATACCATTTACACAGCCAATTACAGTGGTGGTGTGGGATTTTCCTGAAGTCACTGCCTGTGTCTTGTTGAACCTGCCCGCTACAACTTTTGGTGGTTTGTGGTCAGAGTTTAATCCCTTTTCATCAATATTAAATAGGCGGTGTGGCTTGTCCTCAAGGTTGTACTTTACAAGTATTTGTTTTAACTCTTTGAAATAGTTATCCACAGCTTGTCGTGTAGCACATTTAGCACGTGCTACATCCAAAGCTCTGGGCTTTTTCAACTTCAGTTGAGGCCAGCGCAGTAAAAAGTTGTGAAGCCACTTATCTGAAACTGGGTTGTGATCCCTGGAGCGCACATTCAATTCCACTGCATATTCTGTGGCCAAATTAAGTGTCTCTTGACGGCTGTATCCATAGCCAACTTCAGCCATTGTGTCCAGGTGTCGTGCCAGTAGAGCCTCCTGCTCAAGGGAAAATAATGGCGTAGCACCAGACTTAACTGTATCAATATTGACTCTGCCATCAACTCTGTCTGCAAGTGTTGTGTAAGGAACACCATATACAGCAGCTGCCTTTCTAATTGCCATTCCTCCTTCTTTAACAGCAGTGTAGGCTTTAGAGATGTCATCTTGGTCATAAGACTTATATGAACCTCTAACAGTCACAGGTTTCTGAAAAAAAGGAAAGCCTCATATATTTTGTGCAACAAATTTCGTAAACTTATGATTTAATTAAATGTCAATGAAGAAATTTTGTAGTTAGCAGTGCTAAGAACTGCATTGTCATGTTCCTTAACTTTTTATTTGAAGTATACTTATGACGTCATTTTTGTTGGAGCTGGGCCCTGGAAAATATCCATTCTAGCAGACGCGCATATAAAGAAGTCTATTTTTTCATCATTTTTGAAGAAAATGAAATTTTATGGATGCAAACTTTTGGAGTTAGTAAAATGGCACCATTTCATGCCATTTCTAGGTAATTATCAATGTTTATTACCTTTCTTATCTCCATTCAAACCGGCTTTGGGTTTTTGACAGCTATCGTCGTCACTGTAAACAAAGGGTGCGCGCGCAGACGGTGTCGGGGTAAACTTCGCGAGATATTTGAAATTCGCCGAGGTGATCGAATCAAGGTTGTGATCGAAATTAGGTTGATTGGGGATACTTATGAACAAGTGGCTTCTTTAAAAAAGAAGCCAGGAGAGGTCGACATCATTATTTTCAGATAGTTTTTATGCTTTTAGGTTAAATATATCTAGGTACATGTAAAGAAACAAGCAAGGCAATAAACGGGTAGTTGAAATCTGTTCAGTTGTAAATACACATTCATCAAAGTGGATGGCAAAAACAGGATTCCGTATTCATCCGTCCTTGTAATTTATGTAAGTCACACGACCTTCTTCCCGCGTTTTAAGGTCACGTAATTTTTTCCGCTGTGTTCGTTTCTATTTTTAACGAAATTCTTTTTTCTTTTTCTTCTTTTTGTTAAGATTTAAGATTGTAATACAAAATTAAAATTGTTGGAAAGGGAATATGCAATTAAATCCTTACAATTTTGTTGAAATTCGTGATATAGAAACAAACCACGTCTATTTCCTATTTCAGTTTTTAGACTTCGATTTCTTTATAAAATCATGACGAAACAGACTGTATATCGGAACAATTCCCCTACAAAGATTGGATTTAGACAGCAATTTCTGAGGCAGTCTGCCTTTTAAACTCAACACTGTTGGAGAGGTCTGATGACCTCTCCAATAATAAAAACAACTTACCTGCTGTTTTCAAGTAGGGTTTACCCGACCTGTATTTCCCACGTGAGGTCACGTGACCAGCAGGTGCGCGTAAGCGGCTCTATCCCTCTTAATCGTTCCTCCATATCATCTCCAGCTTACACCACACTGGAGAGACATTACGAACTTGTTCCTGGTCAACGTTACTGTCCCTGTCAATTTTACGTACCCGTTCGAGTAAAAAACATGGCTGCGCCCACAAGATTACACAAGGTAAGCACAAAAACATAACTTTTTTAACATGTTATTGAATAGATATGCAGTTGCAGGTTGTCGCACGGAATGTCTGGGATGTCAGTGCACGTTAATCTCTAGTTCTTTTGGTGGTTAATCGTTTGTTGAAGACGTTTAATCCAACAAAGTTTCGCCGGGGACTACGATTTCTGAAAAAAACACTACTTGGAGTCCCCAAAAACCCTTGTAAAACATATACACTCAATATTCTGAAGTGTGTGCCGTGTCAGATGACCAATACAGTGATTATCCTCAGCACTATAAACCGATAAAAAATCAAATTGCAGTTATTCAGGGATATTTTGCCATTTTTAAATTACAACATAAGATGCTCCTACGGTCAATACAACGATTCAGCTTCTGAGCTGAAAATACGGTAAGCGTATGGGTTTGTGTTACAGTGAACAATTTTGTTATTAAGTTGGTCAAGATTCTATATTAATCATCGTAGTCACAGTCGTAGTGTAGTAATAAATAAATACTTGAATGGAAGTACAATTCTACAACACATTGAAGTCTTCTTTCTATCAATAGGCCTAATGTTACTAGGCATGCTCAGGCGATCTCGGGTTCTCTGTTTCTATCCCCAATTTTATTAAGCTGGCAGAATCAGACACCCATCGTGAAGAGAGAGAGAGAGAGAGAGAGAGAGAGAGAGAGGGGGTATCATTAGGTAGACTGGTCCTTGAACATACAGAAAATTGACCTAAAGCAAAAAGTCTTGGTCCACTTCCGCCTGCACGGAATGCACAAGCTGACCTGGGCAAATTCTTTCCGCAGATCTATGCATTAAGCCCCCTTTCCACAGAGTATCGCTGATCAATATTTAAATATTAAATATTAATATATATTTAGATATTCAGATATTAATAGTTAATTTTAGATGTGCCGCTTACAAGGCATACGAATGGTTGGTCGTTGATGATCATTATTATCAAATCATATTCACAAAAACGAGTCTCTTGATGACGATATCGAAGATGGTATTTATAATAGTTATGGATCTTCTGCAAGATAGTTATGATAGATATCCTTTGCATGATACTGTCTGTCATCAAGCTCTTCATCTATATCACAGGAATTTGACATCCTATAACCAAAATAAATGATCAAATATGAAAAAAAATATCTCCTCTATATAATGTAAACAGAAGGACTGCAACGCCTCGATTGTCTCATTCAAAATCCTAGAAATGCGCTCAACTGTCTCATAGGAATACGGAAGTTGAGCCTATATTTTTTGCAAATCTTTCTAAAACTAAAACAAAAGAAAAGTGAAGTTATGTATTCTCGTATTTTGTGAATATTATTATTGATTGTATGCATTGGAATCTTATTTTAACATCGGTATTCGGGAATGCTACTCGATAATACATTGATAATATGCGACTTTATATCCGAGATATTGTGATTGAATCAACGGGACAGAGCCATAAATTAAACTGCTCATTGCAGGAAGTCCTTGTATCTATCACTTAGTGGTGGACAGATGATCGACTATAGTCGAAAGTCATTTGGTTTTGGCTTCCGATTCCGATAATCGATTGAGAAAACCCGGAATCGATTGTAGTCGATTCTTGAACTCGCTTGGTGCCTAAACTTGAATTCTTGGTTTTGTGACTATCATTAATCACAATCTTCGATTGAACAGTAGATAACAAACATCAAAATTGGCCGGAAAAATGAGAAAGAAATTTTTTTCCATGCATTATTTGACAAAACTTGACAACTCGGCACGCTTCTCATTTGATCCCTTAGTCCGGGTTTAGAGACTTGGAAATTTGAAATGATCTGTCTTTGACAGTGGAAAATATCTGACGTATGAAATCATCGTCCAGAGCTTTATAAAATCTAGCTTGCGTACATCCGGCAGAAAATTAGGCTAAACACGATCAGTATAAAATGCGAAGGACACGCGGATGATAATGAGGCTGTCGAGTCATTTATGACAGAGTAACAAAGGTGTTCTTCTTCTTATCTAGTGTAAAGTGACAGATTTTTTAATTTACTTGCTATTTAAACTGACTGGATGATGTCAAATCATGTAGCAATACCTCTCCAAAAATTAATTGTCACGAAAAAATAAATCGCCAAAAAAGCGTGAAAACCCATGACAATAAAATGAGCAGCTTGGCCTCGTCCGATCAGGGATACTTCAAACTGTCTTCTCATCAATAATAATGGATTTATACAGTGAATTTATACCAATCTCAGAATAAAGCAATAAGTGAAAGCTAAATTCCGTTCATTAGTGAAATAAATGTTGTTTTATGAAATGAAAATATAGATCTATAGCAGACAGGTTTGGGGGGGGGGGGGTTGAAGTCGTTGTCTGCAAATGCTTTAAATATGTCTGATTGTTTATTTGTATATGGAAAAATGAACAGTATAGATTATTCATGTGCTAAAACAATAAAACAGAATAAAGTGCTTTACTTGAAATCTTTATAACGTCTCATCTGAAGATTTTTGAAAATGTCCCATTGGTTTTCAAAGACAGGAGCCATTGTCTCATTGAAAAAAATTCTTTACCGATCACTGTTAGCCTAGCGATAGAAAACACAAAACTGTACCTGCGACATTCGGCGATTCCTCAGTAGACACCTTTTAACCGGAAATATCCGTCATGTATTACTTTTTTTTTTTACAATTTCTATCCATCGAGGAGGACATTCGCTGACGTCACAGGATTCCAAGGAAGGCCCAAGAAGTGTATTTTAGGATTATGTATTAGAGTCAAATATCTTTTCTTTAAAAGATAATACGGTCAAATACTTTTGTTAGTTACTTGGATTAAGTATCATGTGATGTCCATAAATATATCTTAAAAACGAAAAAAAAAAAATAGTAATACGTAATCCAAAAATACGTTTCCTGGCTCTTCCCGTGACGTCAGCGAATGGCCTCCTCGATGAATAGAAATTGTCTCCGGTTAAAAGGTGTCTACTGAGGAATTGCTGAATGTCGCAGGTACATTTTTGTGTTGTCTATCGCTAGGCTAAAGGAAATTATGATCAATGTTTGTTTCGTGGGTGATTTTGGGTGGGAAAGGCTGTCTTGTGCTGTCGCTTGCAATCGAGACGTTGCATTCCTTGTGTTTATGTTATATAGGGGAGATTTTTTTCCATATTTTATCATTTATTTTGGTTATAGAATGTCAAATTCCCTTGTCTATATCATGGCATTTCATTTCAAAAGCATCAAAAGGATAATAAACCTGACGGAAAGAAAACCTGAAAGATAGACAAGTAGACAGTTATGCATATTGATTAAAAACAGGGAAAAAAATCATTAAACTCGTACACAATCACATTATGATATCGTTCTCTGTTTCAATTCAGGAACTGGATCGTTTTATTGTGTTCTGGAGCGTGGTGCGTTGCCTGCAAAAATTTAGAGAAAAGTGCTTTTTAATGGATGTCGTATAGTTTTTTGTTTTTAACTGTGGTGAATAAAGCATATGTGATTCACTTGACACAACACAAACTTCATATTATTGTGTTTGTATGTTTAAAAAAGCTTTTTGCTGACTTCCGGGTGTTGATTATTCAGAAATCGTTGTCGCTGACGGAAGTTTGTTGGATTAAACGTCTTTAACAAATAACAAACCACCAAAGGAACAATACAGAAATATGCACTAACATCCCAGAAATTCCGTGCGACAACCATCTACAGCACATCTACTCATCTGGTTGTTATAGAAGAATGTTTTTCTGCTTACCTTGTGTAA
Source organism: Tridacna crocea (assembly GCA_943736015.1). Taxonomy (NCBI): domain Eukaryota; kingdom Metazoa; phylum Mollusca; class Bivalvia; order Cardiida; family Cardiidae; genus Tridacna; species Tridacna crocea. The sequence continues at coordinate 52,304,552 of OX031059.1, forward strand.
TCTTGTGGGCGCAGCCATGTTTTTTACTCGAACGGGTACGTAAAATTGACAGGGACAGTAACGTTGACCAGGAACAAGTTCGTAAGGTCTCTCCAGTGTGTTACACGTGTTATTCTTTTCGGAAGTCGTCTTTTATATTTTCATGTAGTACCATTATTATGTATATTGCCCTTATTGTATACCATGTATACCTGGGTGTAATTAAAAGTATGTTGTTGTTGTTGTTGTTGTTGTATAAAATATCACCATATTATTTGGCTGAGGTTCTGTTCATTATTTTACTGATAGAAACTCTGGTGGAATTAAAGTGAATCTTAGTTCTGATTAAGTGAAAATCAGTAGATATGTCTGCTAAGGTTTTTGAACATTTTGACATTCCATTTAGTGACACACTAACTGGATCTGACTCTGTTAAAGCTAAGTGTAAATACTGTGCAAGTACCATATCAGGATCTATGAAGACAACCTCAAACTTTGTCACCCATTTGAAGGTAAGTCGCACATATTTATTATTTAACCATTTACCAAATGACAACATTTTAGATTAGTCCAAATTCAAAGCATTTGCAAACAAAATAAATGTAACCTAATATTAAATTTGTTTTGGGAAGGGTTAAAAAACATTATGGGAAAAGGAGAAAATGCTGGTTACCAGCATTTTCTCTTTTACACATAATGTTTTCAAAAGTGCTCTTTCTTTAGGTCATAAAAAGTTGGGATTGTGCGGTAAAGGCTTAACCCTCTTTCAAACAGCTCATTGTTTTCATGACCCTAGGGTCACTAATTGTTTTGGAAAATACTAAATGGGAAAAGGCAGGCTGTTTCTGATTTTTCCAAACAGTAACAAATTTGATATTGTAAGGGCCACTGACTATTTAACCCTTTTTCACACAATCTGGATTTTTGGGGACCTAACACTTTTTCCTTGTCCCATAATGTTTCCTACTCTTCCCATTTTGTAAGTTTTAATTTTTTATTCTTATTTAAATTGTCAATTGCAAATGCTTTCAGTTTGGACTAGTCAAAAACTTTGTCACTTGTCACAGAGTTAATAACTAAATGTGGCTTTGCTTTTGTCTTTCATGCTGCAGTTATCTGAATTATTAGTCTGGAAAGCATAAAGAATATCTCCACTCTTTCAGAATCTAAATCAATCAAAGGCAGTTAAAGGTAAAAAGATGCAAATGTCTTTCAGTTTGCCTGAGTAATTAACCCTTTCCCAAACAATCCCTGGTTTTTACGGGTCAGGAATAGAAGCCTTTTGATAACACTGTGGGAAAAGGAGAAAATGCTGGTAACCAGCATTTTCTCCTTTTCCCACAATGTTTTCTACCCTATCATATAGAAAAATCATCTTTTTAGTAACTGTTAATTTGTCATCTGCAAATTGCTTTCAATTTGGTGTGGTCCAAAATTTGCCGTTTGGGAAAGGGTTAATTCTTGAAACATTATGTGAAAAAAGAAAGTGCTAGTTATCAGTCATTTTTCCTTTTCCCACAATGGTTTCTAATACATGCATCCTCTTCTTTACCCATTATCAACCCATTACAACCCAATTCTGATTTTAACAAATAGCTTGAGAAAACAGTGGGAAAAGAAGGTTAGAGAGCAATTAGCTTATGAAATATTGTGATAAAAGGAGGAAAAGCTGGTCATCAGAAATACAGCCAATTTCTTTATCAACTTTTTTTTCAGCAAAATTGTCTGGATAATAAATTTTGGAAACATTACAAGAGGAAAAAAGTGCTAGTTTATTAGTTACAGTATGAAGACCTTAATTCTGAAATCTGCTTAACCCATTACCACACAATCCCTACTTTTGACGCCCCTGGGAAAAAAGCCTTTTGAAAACACAGTGGGAAAAGGAGAAAATGCTGGTAACCAGCATTTTCTCCTTTTCCCACAGTGTTTTCTACCCTTTCCTAGAACAGATTTCAATTTTTCAGTCACCTTTATTTTGTTGTCTGCAAATGCTTTCAATTTGAACCAGTCTAAAATTTTGTCATGTGGTAAAGAGTTAAGTGCAATTATTTAAATCTCTATCAAACAATTCCAACTTTTAACGACCCTAAAGAAGAAAGCTATGGAAAAAACTGTTGGAAAAGGAAAAAATGCCAGTAACCATCATTTTCTCCTTCTCCTACAGTGTTTTCCACTCTTTCAAAGAGAGAAATCATCATTTCAGCAAATTTTAATTTATTGTCTGTAAATGCTTTCAATTTGGTAACATAAAAAAATTGTCATTTGGTAAAGGGAATATTATAATGAGGTCTTAAAAATCAGTGATGTGGTCAACAGTGATAAAGGGTGAAAAAGAGGTGTCAAACTGAGATAACAGTATATAGCCCCAAGCTTTCCATGCCCCCTTTGCTTTTATCAAAGAAAGGCTATTACCAGTAAGATATAGGACGGTGTGAAATATGAACATAAGTTGTATGACAGTCTAAAAAACTGAAAATGTTCCAGTGAAATTTAGGAAACCTTTGGCTACAAAAAAATTGTAGCTGGGTTAACTTTGGGTTAACTCTTTACCAGACAACAAAATTTTACACCTGTACAAGTAGGGTGAAAAGCATACAGGAAAAGGGAGAAATGTCTTTTCTTCTTTTATCTGTTTTTGATAATCAGAATATTCTCTTTTTCACTCAGCGTTTTCAAATGCTTTCACTCAACATTTAATTTGTCATCTGCAAATGCCTTCAATTTGATTGTGTCCAAAATTTTGTCATTTGGGAAAGGGTAAAATCACATTTGACAGACCAAGTTTGATAAGAATTATAACCCTAATTTTCCAAATCTGAATTCATTTCCAGAGGAAACACAGAGATGCTTATTTGTCTCTTCGTCAAAGTCCTACTGTTAGTCCTCCTGTATCAACATACCAACGTCCAATGACCGAGTATATTAAACCTACATCTGTGTACTCCTCTACTGACCACAGACAGATTGAATTAACTGACGCCCTAGTCCAGTATATCGCAAGTGATCTTGTACCTTTGTCTGTTGTTGAGAGCCCATTCTTTAGAAAACTAGTCAATAAACTTGATCCAAGATACCAGCTTCCAAGCCGTAAACATCTTTCAACAAACCTGCTTCAAGCTAAATCAGAAACAGTATTGGATGCTGTTAAGGAGAGTCTACAATCTGCACAGAGTGTCTGCCTTACTATCGACCTTTGGTCCAACCGCCAGATGAAAGGTTTTCTCGGTATAACCGGACACTTTATTGAAGACTGGGCCATGAAAACAGTTATGATCACTTGTAAGAGATTCAAGGGACGACATACGGCAGACAACATCAGATATGAATATGAAGAAGCAATTTCCAAGTTCGAGATTTCCGACAAGATACAGACTATTGTCACAGACAACGCCTCGAACATGATGAAGGCATTTGATTTTTACCTTCCTGGCTTCACACCAGAAAATGAAGGTGATGATGAATCTGACACAGAAGAGCATGACATCAATGAGAACTCGGAGAAATGTGATCAACTCGAAGGATATTTTCCAACCCACAGTCGCTGCTATGCCCATACCCTACAACTTGTTGTGAAGGATGGACTAAATGATGCTAGTCAGCATTTGAAGAATGTTATTGCTAAAGCTTCAAACATAGTTAACCATGTAAGAAAGTCGATTCACGCCTCTGAACTTCTAGATGGTGAAAAACGCCTTCAAACAGCTACAGCTACAAGGTGGAACTCTCAACTTACAATGATACGATCCGTCCTGAACATCCCTGATGGAAAAATGAAAAAAATTGATGTCCAACAGCTGACTGCCTATGAGAGAAAAATTCTAGCTGAACTCTGCTCTATCCTTTCCCCTTTTGAACGTGCTACAATGATGGTGCAGCAATCCAATAACACATCCGCTAGTCTGACCATTCCAGTTACTTTGGGCCTTAAGCATCAGCTAAAGCAAATTTCCTCTACATACAACAACACCATGGTCTCAAGATTGAGAAATTCAATAGACAACAGACTATCTCATTATGAAACTGATGAAAGCTACTTGATGGCAGCAATTCTTGATGCACGTTTCAAATTAAGATGGTGCAAAAAGGAGACAGAAGGTCAGCTTACTAAAGACCTGATGCACAAAGCAAATGAAATCTATATGCCATCCAACAAACAGGAAGACATTACCTCACCTCCTTTAAAAGTAAAGAAACTAAAAGAAGATTTCTTCAGTTTCATGGGAATGTCTACAACTAGTTCTCCATTTAAATCTTCAGGAGCAGAGCTTGAAATTCAAGAGTACTTAAAACAGCCCTGTATTGATATGACCAGTGACCCACTACAATACTGGAAAGCACAACAGACAAACTTCCCTCATCTAGCTACTTTAGCCTTGAAGTACCTAGCCATCCCAGCCAGTTCTGCTCCAGTTGAAAGACTGTTTAGCATTGCTGGGAAAATCTCCCGCCCTGAGAGGTGTTCAATGAGTGATACAACCTTTGAAAAATTAATGATGATTAAGTGCAATTCTCGTCTTGAAATATAACAAAGTGCTCTGATCAAATGTGTATTCAAATGAAATAGTGATGGCATAGGTGAATTCAAAACCTGTTTAAGTGACATCACAAACCCAGCCTCTTTAGTTTCGAAAACAATGAGTTACATCCAGACTTCAGTCACTCAAATAATTTCCTTTAACCCTTTCCCAAACAAGCCCTTGTTTTTAGGTGTCTGCTGCACAAGTCTTTTGAATACGCTGTAGGAACAGGAGAAATTGCTTGTAATGAGCAATTTTTTCCTTTTTCTACAGTGTTTTCTACCCTTTTGGAGAACTTTCTTCCATTTTTATCGAATTTCAAATTGTTGTCTGCAAAATCTTTCACTTTTGAAGAGTCTAAAATTAGTCATTTGGGAAAGGGTTAATTTTAATGTTAATAGTTCTTGTCTTATATCAAGTTATTGCTGTGATTAAGAGAGAAATATGGCTGGGTTAAGAACAGTTGTATTCATAGAATGTTAATATGTTTTTGTGTTTGACTATCACTCTATCAGAGAGCTCTTGTGATCCAAGTGATATTGAGAGCATCAGTACTTAATAGACAAATACTTTGAAATTGGTAAAATCATAATTATGTTATTTGGTAAAGAATTAATCTCATATTCTCAAATATTTTATAATATATTGTTGTGAAAATAAAAGAAACATCCTAAAAGAGTCTTTATTATCAGTCTGGATACTTTTCATGCATTTATTATTAATTATTCCATTATCACACAATCCCTACTTTTGATGACCCTGAGAGAGACGCCTTTAGAAAACATTGTGGGAAAAGCAGAAAATGCTGGTAAACAGCATTTCTCCTTTTCCCACAATGTTTTCTACCCTTCACAAAACAAATTTCAAATTTTCAGTTACTTTTATTATGTCGTCTGCAAATGCTTTCGATTTGAACAAGCCTAAAATATTGTCGTTTGGTAGAGAGTTAATTATATTTACAGAAGAGTGATGTTTAACCCTTTACTAAGCAATCCTGAGTTATAACATCCTTGAGAATTGATCGGTTGAATGAATCATGTTTTAGGCCACTTTCAACAATATTTCAGTCATATCATGGCAACAGCTCACACTACTCATGTATTTCCTGGGTTTCACCAGAACATCCTTGAGGAAGAGGCTTTTTGAAAACACTATGGGAAAAGGTAACAGGTTCAAGGCCATAACACTCTAGATTCGAACGACTACCCCGTACAGAACCCCTCTTTTTCAATGGAAGCAAATGATGCTACTGGTAATAAATATTTAGTAATTCTGAAGATTTTGCTCTCAAGTTAAAAAATTAAAAGGCTGCTAAAAGAATAGTTCTCAACCTTTTATAAGGACTGTAGTGTGTCATGTTAATGTAATCACATGTAATCATAATGTAATCATGATTACAATGCAAAAGTAATTGTAATTGTAATCAATTACATTGAAAATTTGTGTAATCATAATGTAATCAGTAATCCTAAAACTTGGGAGTAATTGTAATTGTAATCGATTACATTGGTATGTAATCGACCCCAGGTCTGAAAGTGACTGGCACATGACTAATGACGCTTAAATTCCAGACATAACAAACATGTTATTTTCCATAAACTTCTTCTTCAGTCGCTGTGTTTGAGGCATCATTTGTGTATTTCCGGTAAGTGAGTGAGCAAGTTGCTCATCTAAAAATAGACCATGGTTCCCGTCGGTGTTGACCTGGGCCGTATAAAATCTCTAATTTCTCTTGCTGTCGGATGGTTTTTGACTACTGGGGTTTTATGAATGAAAATTAAAAGGTACTGGGAGTATCAGGATGAATTTTAATATTTTTGTATAAATTTCGTCCAAAAATCTGAAGGGCCACCTTTAAGTGAAAGTACAAAAGCTGCAATACTTTTGACTGAGCCAATTTAAAGATTTAAATGCATATATATGTTAGATCCTGGTTGACAGCATTAAAGTCAAAATTAACTATATGAAAGGGGGAGAATAGATCACCATTTTATATTTTTCCAACATTTCAATATACTTTCACCTTAGGGCTGCAAAACCCTAGTGCTGAAAGGTAAGTTTAAAAGATTATAAAGGTGTAAGATTTATTACACAAATGCAAACCATGTAAACTCACGTTAGGAGAATGGGCCGAAATTGTAATGGGACGAAATTGTTATCGGTCGAAATTTCCAGTCACTGTAAGGACTGTTGACATTTGGGATTCGTTAAATATTCTTCTTTGACGAAGAGCAATACATTCAACTAGTTATGGCAGCAAATGGAATACAAATCATTCATATTTATATACTAATGTAGCCTTCTGAAACGCAGGCGTAAAGCTTTTACGAACTTACAATCAATCAAAATGGCGACTGTAATCTTTATAAAGTTTATAAACAAGTTCCACTGACCTACTTCGTTTCTAAACAATACTTAAGGAAGGACGTAATGTCCTTCACGTTTAAAACAAAAACACATTTCAAAAAAGAAAAAAATACATTGAACTTTACCTTTGCAGCCTTGGGTTTGTTCAGATCAAATTGTGTCTTGCTTGCCTTGCGTTTCACTCGCCGCCGTTTAAGCTGTGGTGTGGATGAAAGTCACGTTGCGCGTATGAATAAATTAGGTTACTAGCTATTCAACACTTCAGACATTCAAGCAATTTTTTGTTGAAAATATAAATGCCTTGTAAAATAAACGTGTAACAAGCCAATAATTTTATTGGTAATAGTATAAATGATGCGTGTTTAACGAAAGCTATTTTTTATGTGAACATGGATCCGAGTGACATATCATTCATAAAATAGTGCCCGATTGGTAATCGTAACATCTCGGCCGATTTGATGGCTCTCAACACCTGAGTAATGCCGAATGGCTAGATTCGTCCGCATTCATATAGAAAAATATAGGATCTGTATATTAACAAATATTAAGATTTGATAATTATTCATTGAAATGTCATAACAGTTCAAAGAAAATATCTGTTTAGTGCAATAGTTTGACTTATTTCATTTTTTATCTGAAATTCAATCGTTTTATATGTTTAAATGCTTGAATTTCATAGAACTTTTTTTTTCGCTGGTTGAATATTGGTGTTGTTGGGTGATTTCCCAAATGCCTGAGCGTTGATATAGGAAGACCGATTACTGACGTAATCGACTTCCAAAAATGGTAGATTAAATGGTCAACAGTCGGTCAACGATTCCAACTGTTATACCAAAAAATATGTAAGTGTTGTATTGATTATGAGAGGAGTGTGAGTTTGCAAGGGAATACGTTTTGACCGTTTTAACCTATTCAAAGACATAAGTTTCTGTTTCTATGTATGGTGTTAAACGCCATTTCCAACATTATTTCAGTTATACCGTGACTGTCAGGGTACCTATCGTTGAATTTTGTTTGATTGTATTGTATTTACCGCCGTTTTCAGCATTATTTCAGTTAACTCCTCGCTTTCATTTCACCTATCATAGGATTCTTTTTTAGCGTATGGTTATTTACTATCTTAATCGGCTCATGGGAGGTTTTGTATAATACGTTCTACAAAAGTCATGATATTTTTTCCTTTTTCAAACATTTTAGTATTTTTATAGATGTCTAAATTTGGTGATGCGATGGTTCCTTAATCCATTTATTGAAGGTTTATTTAGTTTATTGCTGCAAAAACAGATGTATATATATATATATTTATTACCAAGAAAAGTATATCCAATTTGATATTTGGTGCGCTTGAGTTTAAAAGTAAAATGGAGCTGTTAAAACGCACAGTTTGATCAAAATTGTTCATAATTTCATAACTGATCAAAGTTTTCATGTATCTACATTCATAGAATAAATGTCACAAATGTGTAATTATTTCAACATCTGTGTCACAAAATACACTTCCGTCTCATGCTGTTTAGCAGTCTTTGAAAGAAAGCCCGTGGTATTGCCTGCCACTCTGCCACATGGTCATCAGCTTGTGGGTGGAGCATGGTTACTTCGAAGTCTACGTCCCAACTCATCCAGTACATGCTCAATGTGGTTCAAATCTGGCGAATACGGTGGCCAATCCATCCTGTTGACATTGTGTGTTGCCTAAGAAAGTCTGTAACAACTCTTGCACGATGAGGTCGGGCGTTGCCATCTTGAAACATGGCCGCCGCACCAATATGTTGGAGCGCAGGTATGACAAAGGGCTTGATAACCTCCTGCAGATAGCGATTTCCGTTCAAGTTACCAACAATGACATAAGGAGGAATCCGATCATTGAAGGAAAAGGCACCCCAAACCATGACACTGCCACCACCAAATGGCAAACGCTGATTGACGTTAATGTCAGCAAATCGCTCTCCAGGACGCATGTACACCCTTTCCCTGCCGTCGCTAAATTGTAAGGCGAACCTAGACACATCAGAGAAGAGAACTGATGAGCACCGGGCACGTTGCCAGCGGACATGATGTGTGCACCAGTCTCGTCTGGTTGCTCGGAGACGTTGAAGAAGGGGCGGACGAACTACTGGTCGACGTGGCCGATAGTTGTTAGCCCGGTGTCGGTTTCTACAGTCTTGTCGGATATTAAGGTGACTGTGGTTGTCCGTAAGTGGTCACGGAACTGTCTGGCAGTAACTCTACGTTGACGAAGTGTCCAGTTTGTGAGGTACCGGTCTTCTCGCTGGGTGGTTGATTGGGGTCTTCCAAAACGTGGTCGATTGGTGACGTTTCCCGTGTCCAGAAACCTTATCCAGAGCCTGCCAATGACGCTTTGGCTAACATTTAGCCTCTGTGCAACATTTCGTTGCGTTGAACCATCCTGTAGCCAAGCAATGACTCGCCCTGGATCCTCAGTACTCAATTGTCGTCGTGCCATAGCCGCTTTTCAAGTGACCATAACATGCTTACCCATCGTAGTTTTATAGTGAAATTTACGTATTCTCAACATCAGACACCCGTGCAGCACGTGCAATTGTTGGAATGCATGACATTCACATACAGCGTGCACAGTTGAACACAATTCTTCAAGGTGAAATTCCTATGCATTAGTTCACTTTTTGCAATAGTATCATGTGCAGACAGTCGAAAGCAGACTAACTTGAATTAGTTTTTCATGTTTTTCAAATGTGTTTCCACCATATTTCATGAATGTGGTAGATATTTATTATCTTAAGTGAAATTTACAGCCCCTCTCAGAAATGATGTTGAAATATCGTTTGACCCTTAACTTGTTTTGAGTAGTATAAAATGTAGACCATTAATTTTGTTCCTACTTGTTGGTGTTTCATTGTTTTTTATAACAGTATTATAAACGTGTTTGTTTATGTCGTTTTTTAGTTATTATATGAAAAAAAAAACTGTTAACTGAAGGATTATGACATTCATTCAAAATGGTGTATGTAACTGGAATTGGAATATCCTGCTGTGAAAAGAAAGCTTTAATTGAATTTACAATACTATAATAGTTTGAAAATTAATCCATTCATGGTAACGGTTTTGATTACAATGGTTAAAAAGTAAGATTGATGACATAATACTTTTCCTTTTATTTTGTCAATTTGAGCGAGTAAACAAGCATATCCACCCACCCATTCACCCATGCACACACACACATACCCCGCACATTCTTTCATCAAATACAAAAAAAGCTTTGTTGGCACCACTTGTGTATTATTTTAGCACATCAATTACAAATTACAGTTTTAAATTTGAAATTCTTGAAAGGGGAAATTGTAGAAATAGAAAAGATTTTGAAATTTTTAACATAATGAAACATAACGATATTGTAAACAACATGTACTAATAACAAAATATTTACTAACATTGATATGTATGGTAAAAAAAAAAATACCTGCTAAAACTCACAATGAAACCTCTATGTTGTTCTGAAACGGTAGCGTTCAACAGCACACCTTCTTGTCAATTCGTTGTCCACTTTCAATTGATTACAATACCTTACTTGTAGTTGTTATAATAATAATTTTGTAATTTTTAGGCCCCATGCATCGTCAGTTTGGTCATTATATTATTGTAATGATACAGTTAATACGGTAGATTACGTCTTTACAAAACAGTCGTCATTCCCTCTCTTTTCACCTTTTGCCATAAGCAATTTAATGAATACAGTGACCACGCACCGTTGCATTTTCATCTGATATTTTAAAACATTGCAGAAAGTAACCAAAATTGTAATCAGATATTCGAGCGGGTTGAATGGGATGGAGAAGAAAGGAGCGATTCAGATCAGGTTTGATAGCCTGCCTTCCGATTCTTAGTAGAATTTTAACCGAAAATGCACAGGATGTAGATCATTTAGTATCTTCATTTTCCTCTATCATTTCGGACATAGCAGATCCGTTATTTTCGAAAGCATCTCGTTTTATTTACGTCTTTGAATATAAATACCATATGGAAGAGAAGAAATGGTTTGGCCAGCAATGTAGAGAACACACACAGTAAATATCTATCTGTATTGCACACGGTTAAGAAACTTCATATTAGACATTTATGAATGGAGATGGATGTGGAGATGGACAACGGAATACAGGTTTCAATAAGGGGTTTTCTCAAAGGAAGTGGCCGAGATTGGCTGAATTGCCTTTAGGGATCGTAATCCTTAACTCCACTTTTATTCAGTGCTTCTGATAGAACTCAACGATCAAACGTTTAAAAAAGCATCAACATTTTCAGAAATGCTTCTAATGCCTAGTTCCCTCATTGTTTCTGGCCTTCTCATTTTCCACATAAAATTGCAACATTGTTGCTCTGTAGAAACATAGTGCTTCTGTTGTTCATGTGGTTGGAATAATTTTCCAAAATAGTTACTTTAACTGTGTTGTTTTATGTTAGTATCTCTACAGAAAGAAATGTGATAAATGCATTGATGTCTGGTCTTTATGGCACTTTCCAACGGTATTTAGGTTTGTATGTGATTGCATAATGGTCGACCCGACGGGGAAACTTAAATAAAATTGAGATGGTTATCTGTGCAATGGATAGAACGAGTCAAAAATATGTAGACCTGCGAAAATTCAATCAAAAATAGTTTTACTTTTTTAGTTTTACCTCTGTTCCTGTAGGTCCACTCATCACAACTCGGCCGATTCCCTATACCTATATCAAGTTTGATGGCTCATATCACGCGAGGTATGCCGAATGCATGTAGGACTATACCCAGGTTGTCAAACAATACTGAAATGGTTTGGTAGACGGAAACTGGATTAAGGGTCATCAGAATGATACCAGCAATTCACACTGATGCACAAATTTGACAATATTTACCATTTCCGGTTGGTTGCGTATTGGTCGTGGATAAAATACGATATATCCAAACAGATTTCTAGTCAAGACCTTCTATAATGCACATTTGAGTCGGAGAGTGGGAGATAAACATTAACATGCATTTTGATTGAAGCAATATACTTCTTGTTATAGGATAAAGGTTGAAGACATAAACGCAGAACTTAAAAGTTATCAATGCATTAGTTAACTTTGGCAGCGTCAGAGACAGTTCCTGTCGTTAACTTCTCGAATCATTGGAAAAATAGTATATCGTTGTAAATCAGTATGATCGATTCGATGAAAGTTATAATGCTCACGGCGGGGAATCACGTGACACAACAACAACAATGACCGATATTTGAAAAAATTCCCCGACTTCAGGTAAGAAAATCTTCAATAATTCCTTTAATACATGACCGATTGGAATTTGGTTTGAAGCAGAGAAGGTGGAAGGACTCCAGGGATTTGATTGATCTGTTAGATTTTTTAAACAACACCTGATACAAAAGTTATTGACGAGCAAACAAATTTTTTACCCTGGATAATTTGTTTGCTCGTCAATAACGTTTTTTATCAGGTGTTGTTTAAAAAATCTAACACATCAAGCAAATCCCTGGAGTCCTTCCGCCTTCTCTGCTTCAAACCAAATTCCAATCGGTCATGTATTAAAGGAATTATTGAAGATTTTCTTACCTGAAGTCTGGGGATTTTTTCAAATATCGGTCATTGTTGTTGTTGTTGTGTCACGTGATTCCCCGCCTTGATGCTATTAGCTTGATTATCATGTTTTCTTGGCTTGGCTATAGTCGCTTGATTTTTAGTGGAAATACAAAGTCGACCAAGAGGTATAACTGTTTCAAAAATACTTTCATGGTTATCTGCCCTTGTTGTATCGGTTCCCCATGTGACAGTGAACAAGCTGTCCAAGCTTCAGGTGACTAACTTCCGTCATGACAAGAGATATTATAAAATGTCAGTTTTTGATAATGTCAAAGTTTTACCCAATGAAAACGCAGACGATGTCGCAGACGACACCTGGGCATCAAGAATACCTCGATGTTTTCTTCATAAACAATCGAGCTAAAAATGATTATTGTAAAAGATTTCAATAAAAGTTTTAAGACGGCCTTAACGATCATTTTGATAAATGTAACCCGTCATGCATAATGATTTTGATACATGTGACCCGTCATGCAAAAAGAGTCCATCATTGAATCCGTAAATCAAATAATTGATGAACAGATTGAAGCCAGTTCAGGTTGATCCGGGTAGATATGTTTAAACAACTATTTAGTAAGGTTGAATTTTCTCTTAAGTTTTAACGTGTAGAACATCTTTCAAAAGCATTAAGTTTTGACCCTGGTCAGACTGTGTATTCGGCGTAGTCTGACCAGGGTCGATATTTTTTGCAGTTCTCAGATGGTTCCTTTATGCGTGACGCGTCACAAATGAATCTGTTGAGACAATCCCCGAGTTTTCTCTGCTTTCTGTTCTCCATCTCCATATCCGTCTCCATTCATAAATGCCTATTCAGAGCTAAAGGCACTGACTAGAAAATGTTGTGTTGGTTTTCCGATTTTGAAGATGTCGGCTGAAAACCAAACAACCTAATAACAGGTAAGTTTGTCCTTAATTGTAATCTAGTGTTCTTATGTCCTTGAAATTCCAAAAAAGAATGTTATGCGATGCCCTGGTCTTTCAACGTGTTTCTGCACTGTGGAAAATTGTAATAAGTACTAGTATATGTTGTAAAGCATTTGTGGCGTGGATTGACCTTAGGTAAAATAAAACGTCATGGACCTAATTTCAGTCTATTTTTGCCATGTAATTGGCAATTAAAAGAGAGGCTTGCTGTACCAAAAGCTTGAATTCATGTCTTGAAACGTCTCATTTACTGTCGGTAAAGAATTGTAAAGAAATAGCGCATAAATGGTGAAAATAAAGAAGGGCTCCGATTATGTGGGCCGGCTCTGAGTATGTAAGTCGTCACTGATTGATGAAGGCTTATTTAAAAAATTCAGTTTCCTATTATAGATTACTCAGGAAGTGTGTTTTATTTTTTCCTTAACACCTTTCAGTTCAAATTATAGCCCTATTTTTGGATGGATCATTACCGAATTTGTGATAGTACAAAGGACCGGTATTGTCACGATTGAAAAATCGTGTCGACAATTAGTCTATCTAAATTTTGAAAATACTATTGTGTACCTTTTGATTAACGGAATTGTCTATAAATGTATAAAGCATTTGTCATGCTTTTGTGGTAAGTGCAGCCCACAAACAAGCAAAAAGAAAAAAAAAGAAAGATGTTTGGCATCTTTGGAAGACTATCTGGTCTTGAAACAGTCATTAAAAAGTTAAATGGAAAATGAACCAACCGTAGCAGAGATGATGAATTGAGAATAAAAAAATGTTACAAAACGTTAGAAATAGAATTGATGTATTTGCAGTGCACGCCTCAGGGTATATGTGTGAACAGTCTTGACTCTTTTTGATACTTTACACTACACAAAAGTATGTCAGGGGGGTGGGGTATATACAAGTCTTTTACAAAGATATAGAGGATATTTGTTTTTTTCTATGTAAGATCGAAATTTATTTCATCGAGTGGATACCATCGGTAATATTTTCACGAGTGGCGCAGCCACGAGTGAAAATATTACCGATGGTGTTCACGAGATGAAATAAATTTCGATCTTACATAGAAAAAAACCCCAAATATTCTATTTATTTTATGCTTTTAACCCTTTCTGGGAGAAGCTTTATCAAAATTCAGTACAGTTCTTTTCCCTTATTCCCCGTGGCGTACCCCTCCCGCATAGCAACGTTACGTCAAGCGCGTGAAATGTAAGGTATATGACGTCATATTTCCCATCTAGTTGTTAGGCACGCGCAATTTACCTAGGCAACAAGAACGTGAAAATCGGTATTTTCACTGGTGGTACCAGTGTAAGATTGAAAAATATTTCACTGCTATTTATCGATATCCTACCGGAAAGCATGAAATAAAAAGAATACCACAAGAACGTCAACACTAAAAGATATTCATAGATCCCTGATTCTGATACTACTTACTCAGATCTTTTAAAGGTGGTCCTTCAGATTTTGGGACGAAAATTTTACAAAAATACAGAAAAATTATCCTTGTACTACCAAAGCCTTACAATTTTCATTCATAAAACTCCAGTAGTCTAAAACCATTCGACAACTAGATAAATTAGATATTTACTACAGCCCAGGTCGAAATTGAAGGGAAACACTGTGTATTTTTACTTGAGCAAATCGCTCATTTACATACCAGAAATATACAGACGAAGCTTCAAACATAGCATCCAAAGTTCTAGACATTACGAAAAATGATTACATGTTTGTTATGTTATGGAATTTAATAGTCATTGGTCACGTGCAAGTAACATAACATTTCCACAATGCTTTTTTGACTTTGGCGGGAAATCTAAAAATAGCTGTAGAGGCTACGTAGCCTTTTAAGGGAATACCACAATTTTTTTGAATTTCATGATTCTTAATTACTGATGATTTGTATTGTTTTTTCATATAAATTTCAGTGATATATATATTTTTTAATTTGATGTGATGTGAAAATTCTAAATACCCACCTTTAATGTTTAAATAGCCAGATGCGTATTAGATCAGAAATTCTAACATGGCACGCGACTTTGGCTCTATAAACACAGTTAAAGGAAAACATGGTAAAATCTGCGACAATCCATGTAGATCATCCTATATCGAGTGACGTCATTCAATGAGTGAGTTATTCAATGGAACATAATCCTCATCTGCATTTTTACTCTAACTTTGAACTTGTTTTCATTTCACTAAGAACTGGCCATGTTAGAATCGAAATAATCTTCTTTCTATCGTGGTATATCGTTCAATAAACCACGTTGTGAGTTATGAGGCGCAATGAATAATTTATTGCGCCGCATAACTCACAACTGTGGTTTATTGAACGATATACCACGATAGAAAGAAGATTATTTCTTAAATATCACATATCAATTATCTTTAAGCCGGTGATAAAAAATATTCATCCAAACAAACAAACGATCACGTTTTGTGCAGTTTAATATTGATCTATACTGTATTCGGAACCATCTTAAGTTGTGACAGGCACTTTAAAGGTTCGTGATGAATAGCCTTTTCCGTCCTACATATTTGCATGAATGTCCTATACATTATTTTGAATTTTATTTAGAATAAATTATGAGTCTTTTTGAGTCTTTTCGTGATTTGCCGTGCCGAGTAAAATATTAAGTAAAAAGTAAAATTCTGCCCCCCCCCCCCCAATAAAAAATCGTGCGTATTGTCTCGTTTAATTTGTATCTGTTTCGTCCGCACATGCTTAAAAGGATTTCGAATGATGGATATTTCTTTCGGAGCAAGGTTTTTCAAAAGTTTAAAACTTTAAATGTTTCTTTAAGCAGAGGTACATGTAAAGTACATTATGAAAACTCCCTAAACAGTTCCAGAAAATGAAGACACGGTATTTTTTCTGAATTTTACTTTTCAAAGTTACTCAGCATAACAAAACAGGTGCCAAGTTTATATAGTCCGCTCAGAGACCCTTCAGACTGCCCTTTACTCCTCAATAATGACTCAAAACAGCTAATGTACATACACAATCAATATGTCATGACCTTGGAGCTAGAATCTCAATCTAATCACGGCCTAAAGTGAATTATTTATACATTGGATTGGTGGACGAGTCTGCGCGAGATTTCTAAACTAGGTGCAGATGTCATTGTGAAGGACATTCCTACAAATATATATGACAGAAAAAGAAAAATAAACAGTCCCCTATCGGCCGTATATATATTGCTGGCAGGTATGGTTTGTGAATTTCTGTGGAGGAGAAAGAACGTATTTGACCCACTTTCAGAATTATAAACACCATGTCTGTCTTTGTATGCAATGCTTTAAAGAAAGCCAGACATATAAGCACTTTTCTCCTTAAAGTAGGTTTATTGCTGAAGTTTTACAAAGACAAGATATGTTTGTTAAACACAATTGCCCCTGTAAAAGCAAATTTTGAGAAATATGGCCTGTAATTTGTGAGATGACCTTGACTTTATCAGCAGGTGTCTACCAATGAGAGGTACTTGCTTACCATGTATAACTGTTCGAATTTAATTACTTAGAGCCGTCACTGAATACCACAGCCAGCACCTTGACCGAAAAAAGTGTCAAGTTCAAGGGAAGATAATTCCTCAACCAGGGGGAGTTGACACTTGAAAATTGCGCTTTGCAAAATTTAAGTATATGATCAATGTATGTGCAAAGTATCAATACATTTGAAGAAAAACTGTGGGAGAAGTTCGCGACACAAAATTGCTAGTATTTTGTACACAGACATACAAAAGGACGGACAGACAGACAGGCTGATTCCAATATACCCCCGAAAACATTCGTTTTGCGGGTTTATAATGAAGTGAATATTTACAAAGGTTTAGAAAAAAGTATGGAACTGTTTTATCAGTGATAATGTCGGAGTCCAAGGCCCGTAAATCCGTGAAAAAGCAGTGGGGCGGAACAAAACTGGAAATCGATTTGTAAGTCATAGTGGTTGACTTACATATCAAAAAATGAAGTGAATATGTACCAGGGTTCAGAAAAAAGTATGGAAAAGTGTTTTATCAGTGAACATTTTCAAAGTCCAAAGCCAGTAAATCT
Organism: Tridacna crocea; assembly: GCA_943736015.1. NCBI lineage: Eukaryota > Metazoa > Mollusca > Bivalvia > Cardiida > Cardiidae > Tridacna > Tridacna crocea. The sequence continues at coordinate 52,321,978 of OX031059.1, forward strand.
GTGAAAAATTAGTGGAATGGAACGAAAGTTGAACTTGATCTGTAAGTAAGAGTGGTTGACCTACAGAGCAAAATCCAGGTCAATATCTACCATCGTTTAGCAAAAAGAAGTCCTGAAAACTGTTTTTTCCGTGAAAATGTCTATGTCCTATGCCTGTAATTTCGTTAAAAATCAGTAAACCGGACCGAAACTTGGTCTGTAAGTCATGGAGGCTGACTTACTCCCCAAAAATCGGCTCAATACCTGCCAGCGTTTAGATTAAGTCCGGAAAACTGATTTGCCAAATTGACGGACGGACGGACGGACGATGACCAGTCACAATAAGCTCCCCCTGAGCATGTTGGCACGGGTTGCAAAGTTACAAATTTTGTGATTTACTCTTAACCACAAGGTGTTCTATCAGTCTTTGAAGGTCCAAGATCATATCTTTTACATTTCAGAAATTACGGCCCAGACGAAAATTCAAAGTGAAAAGGGCAATACCTCAAAAAGAAGGATGGCAGAGTTATGGTTCTTGTGCAGTGCACTTCTTAATAATGTGTTCTATTAGTCTTTGAAGTTTCAAGATGATGGATTTTGAAGTTTTGAAGTTATGGTCTTTACAAAATTTCAAACTGAAAAGTAACAAACGGCAATAACTCAAAAAAATAAAGGTGGCAGATTAATGATTCAAGTGCAATGCGCTTCTCCATAATGGGTTCTATCAGTGTATGAAGTTCCAAGTTAATAGCTTTTATGATTTGGAAGTTATGGCCTGGACAAAAATTTAAACTGAAAATTAACAAAGGGCAATAACTCAAAAAATAAAGGCGGCAGAGTTATGCTTTATGTGCAGTGCACTTCTCCACAATGGGTTTTATCAGTGTATGAAGTTCCAAGTTAATAGCTTTTATAGTTTAGAAGTTATGTCCTGTACAAAAATTCAAACTAAAAATTAACAAAGGGCAGTTACTCAAAAAATAACGGTGGCAGAGTTATGGTTCATGTGCACTAAACTTCTCCATAATGGGTTCTATCAGTGTATGTAGTTTCAAGTTGATACCTTTTGTAGTATGGAAGTTATGGCATGGACAAAAATTTAAAGTGAAAAGTTGGTTATTTCAGAAATCAGGGGCAGATAATTTTAGAACGCAAACAGTGATCCAAATTCTAAGACCCAGGTGCACAACTAGACATTATGGAGATTCATTGAGGCAAGTTTCACATAATTCCGATGGAAACTGTAGGGGGAGTTGCGCACACTAGAAATTACTAACGGACGGACGGACAGACAGACAGACGGACAGACGGACGGACGGACGACCGGGGGTGTAACATAATACGACCCTTCGGGCATATAAAAAGGGCGTACTTTCGATTCTCTTATAAACACATGAATATACAACTCGCATTCGAGAATTATCTGAATACAGTCTGGTGGCTGGTCGACAGGTGTATCATGTGAGTGGCTGGGCGCCTGATAAACAGAAACGTTTCTTTGTGAATGCATTCGATCGACCGTTCGATCGGGCGTTCGCTCATTCGTTCAGTCACTCGTTCAGTCATTCATTTGGTCGCTTAGGCCCCAGTCCATTCGTTCGTGTTCGTTTATCAATATATCGTTTTTAATATTGATCCAGTCCTTCTTTAGCTGCCAAGACCATATTTTTACACTTTATACCCTTGTTGAAATTCTTAAAGCGCGAAGGAAAAAGCTATTTTGCGCATACGTCGACTTCTCGGCAGCTTTTGATAAGGTTCATAGAGCCAGTCTGTGGCAAACAGTTTTGAATCATAACATAAATGGTAAAATATTCCAAGTAATATACAATATGTACAGTAATATTAAGTCATGTGTGTCATTACAAGGATCCTTCTCCGCATATTTTGATTGCCAGAATGGTGTAAGACAAGGCGAAAACTTATCACCGTTACTATTTGCGCTGTTTTTGAATGATATGCAGTCATATATGGCGAGCAACACGCGAAAAGGGGCATTCGGACATTTGCGTAAAGTAACGTTTCCGAAACGACACTTTCTGTTTTTATGCAATTTTCTATTTTTCGCAAGTGTACTGTAGCACAAAATCTAATGCAATCGTAAAGTGCCGTCATGGATTAGCCTGCGCGGACTGCGCAGGCTGATCCGAGACGACACTTTACGCCAATGTCCGAATGCCCCTTTTCGCGTGTTGCAGTCCATATTGAGTCAAATGGTGGCCTTGGCATAGAGCTCAATGATGCTCGCGATATTTTATGGCTTAAACTTCTAATTTTGCTATATGCCGATGACACCGTTATCCTTCCAGATACAGCCGAAAACCTTCAATCCAGTCTAAATGCCTTCCACAACTACTGTGCAGAATGGCAACTTAATGTGAACATCAATAAAACCAAAATTACTGTTTTTGGAGCACGTAACCTTAATGGATATAATTTTTATTTAGGTGACCAGCCTATAGACACTAGAGTTTTGCAACATACACCAGTACCGGCCGCCGACTACAGACTACAGACTTTATTGAGGGGTTTTCTCAAACTATTTGTGGGACGATTGTGTGCATGAAAAAAAAAAAATACGTTCACATTCATTACCAGTACTATTTCAAAAAGGAGAAAAATAACTAGCTATTGAATTATACACAAATACTCTCAATGACGATTGTGAACTTGTCAAGGGCGATTTCTGAAGCATGGTGAAATACAAAACAATACATTAATTATCGTATTTTTTTTAATCCTTCAAAGACAAATATTTTAATGACAGATCAGGTCAGTCGTCTTCCTCTGAACTACTAACTCCCAGCTCCCTTAACAGTTTTGGCACCTTCTTTGTCAGAAACTTCTGATAGGCCAGGTGACTTTGCCTGATGATGTCTGACAGTGGCCTCTTTTTTGTACCTGTCCGTGGATTACTAGCGTTGGTTGAAGATCCCAACGGCACTGGAGGATCTGTGAAATATACGCATTTTTTCACGATTGTAATTTCATTATTATTATTCTTTCTTATGTCAAAGGTGAAATGCTAGAAAAGTAATTTAAATCTTTACCAAATAATCCCAGGTTTTCACGACTCTGAGAGAGAAGCCTTTTGAAAACATCGTGGGAAAAGGAGAAATACTGGTAACCAGCATTTTCTCCTTTTTCCACAATGTTTTCCACCCTTTCGACAACAAATTTTAATTTTTCAGTCACATTTTGTTTTCTGCAAATGCTTTCAATTTGGACCTGCCTGAAATTCTGTTGTTTGGTAAAGAGTTAAGCCTATCACACAGAGTTGATCGACTGACTGTATTGTAACGCCGTTTTCAACATTATTTTAGTTATATTGCAGCAGCAGGTGCAACTGTGCAAGCGCGAATTTCTGTTGACAATGATCAATGGTGAGAGAAGAATGAAATCTGTCGCAGTGACTATCATCAATCCTCGGAAAGAAATAGGCCGAGCTGCGGATTCGAAGTTTCACAAAAAGATCAATTCAGACCTGTCCTGAACCAGGGGTATAACCACAGATAAATATCTTGTTTCGGTTATAACCAATGATTATTTCATTGAAAACTGTTTTACGCCGCTTTTAACATTATTTCAGTCATATCACGGCCACAGCTCACATATTTATGTATTTCCTGCGTTTCACCAGTACTAGGCTAGGGCTTTGAAGTGTATTGCCCAAGGTCAATCCCACGAGAAACCCTGAGGACCGTGTGTGGCTCAAACCCGGGGCCTCCAGGTCATGAGTCTCACTTGACCACTGAGCCACGCAGGACCTCAATTATAACCAACCTATGTGATAAATATGATGAGCAGCAGGTTAACGCCAACAATGTTCATACAGAGGGAGAAGGATTAAATGTTCTATACCTCAATACTTTTGAAACCTTTTAAACTGAAAGTATTGTGCATTTTGACCACATGCGTTACTAAATAATCCCCTTTTGTTTGCCACTTATGTTGAAGGTGTTCGAGAACACCTGAGGAACAAGAGAACTTTCCGTGATTTTCCGACCTTTTGCTTAAAAGTACAAGTAGTTATGCTCAAGTAAACACTGTATTTCGATTGTTGTAAGTTTACCTGCCACCTGCATTTCGCCTTCACCTGCTTTCATGCGGTGTGGAGTGGTCAGGTTACCCTCTGGGTCAGGTTGCGGATTAGCAGGGACTGGATCATTCTCATCTGTAAATGTGTTCGCTATCTCGTCTCTTCTGTTTCCATCTTGTTGCTGTTGCGATTTTTCATTGCTAGATTGAAGTATATGTCTCCTCTCCGCATCTTTTATTCTTTGAACCTCCGTTCTGTAAAATAAAGCAATTAATCATTGTCGTAAAATTCTTGTGGGTAGAAAGCATGACAACACTGCGTTGAAGTATGCAAGTTTTCACCTACAGATTTTAATATATTGCAATCCAGTCTGTCTGTCTGTCTGTCTGTCTGTCTGCCCGTCCACGTGTCTGTCAATTTGTCTGCTCGTCTCTACGTTACTTGTGTGACACAGCTTTTAAATAACATGTTTCACATGAAAAAAATCCAGATGCGTGAAAGATTTTCAACAAAACAAGAGGGGCAAGATGGCCCTGGATCGCTCACCTGAATTTCTGAGAGAACGACAGCCATTTCTTTCAAAATGTAATCGGCCCTTTCAGAGAAAAAGAATTTTTAAGAACTTCTTCATGTCGTATAGTGTAAATAGCCCACAGTCATCAGAGCCATGTTTCTTAATGGATCAAAATTTCTAGAGCAATTTTTGAAAAGGGTTAGCTAAGAAACATTTGTGAGATCTGCCTTTTCAAAGAAAAAGAATTTCTTCATGGCCAAATAGTGCAAGTAGCCCCCATTCACCAGAGCCATGTTTCTAGACAAATCAGCATTTTGCGAACATTTTTTGAAAAGGGTTACCAAAGGAACATTTCTGTGAGATTATTTCAAAATCTGATCAGCCGTTTCATAGAAGAAAAAATTAAAGAATTTCATCATGGCCATATATTGCAAGAAGCCCTCATTCACCAGAGCCATGTTTCTTGATGGATCAAAATTTCACAAACAATTTTTAAAAAGGGTCATCCAAGGAACATTTCTGTGAAATTATTTCAAAATCTAACAAGAAGTTTTAGAGAAGAAGAATTTTTAAAAATTTCTTCATTTCCATATAGTGCAAGTAGCCCCCATTCACCAGAGCTATGTTTCTTGACAGATCAAAATTTCACGAACAATTTTTGCAAAGGGTCATTCAAGGAGCATCCCTGTGAAATTATTTCAAATTCTGACCAGAGGTTTCAGAGAAGAAGAATTCTTAAGAATTTCTTAATTTCCATATAATGCAAGTAGCCCCCATTCACCAGGGCCACATTTTTTGACGGATCAAAATTTTACGAACAACTTTTGAAAAGGGTCACCCAAGGAACATATCTGTGAAATTATTTCAAAATCTGACCAGCGGTTTCAGAGGAGAACATTTTAAAGAATTCCCTAGAAAATTCCATTTGGTTGCCATGGCAACCAGAGTTTTTGATGGAATCAAATTCTGTGAACAATTTTTAAAGAGGACCTCCCAAGGAACATTCCAGCCAAGTTTGGTCTAAATCCGCTTAGCGGTTTAGGAGGAGTTGATGTTTAAAGAATTGTTGACGACGCACGACGCACTGACGCACGACGCACGACGGACACCGGGTGATCCTAAAAGCTCCCCTTGAGCACGTTGTGTTCAGGTGAGCTAAAAAAAGATATTTTCAATTTAGAAAATTAAATACATTTTACCTTATATCACCATCTTTTATAGTGTCAATGTCTGTGGACATCAGTTTTCCAAACTTAGTAGACAGCCGATCCCTAAGTTGTTTTTCAGTAGAAGTTCGGTACAATTCCTGTGTTTTGTTAGGAAGACGGTGATAGTTTTCTTTTACCTCATCTAGCACGTCAGCCCATCTTGAAGGGTGAGACTGATAAGCCCTAAGGAGGAGTAAAGTCTCTTCTTTCTCCATCAAAATTCTCTTTTTTCTTCTAGGAAGGGTAATTTCTGCTTCGAGAAAAAAAAGTGAATAAGCTAATTATACAAGGAAACATGCTACAGGCCTTTTTAAACATTTTTTAAAAGCATAGTTCCGCTGTCGTGCTTTACTGATTTACAAAAGAAAAAAATAAAAATTTAAGTCATCTACAGACGACAAAATAATCATGGTTTGCGAGACTGCTTCGAGCAACCTCTCCTTTTGCTAGAAGCAATATTCTCATAGGAAATATGTGTGGGGTACGTTACAAGGCCACATTGTGTGGTAAATTAAAACGGTTTAAAACATGATACCATTTAGTCTTGTCCAGTAAAGTGCATTCATTTCAAATACGTTTGTCGTAAAAAGAGATTCGTTCGAAAGGAATGGGAAGCTTTGATTGGTTTGTGATTTCAAGATACATGTTCTTCGGTTGAAAATACACAATCATAAATGCTTAGTGATTTAACAGAGCACGAGGAAAAAAAAGTAACGTGTGTATGTCTTCATACTTTCAATATGCATGTGAGTTTGAAACTTACTATCTTTTTGTAGCTTAGAAAGAAGAACAAAATGCACTTCCTGAAAGCCATTTAAGTGAAAAATATTTGTTTAAATAATCATTTTAAAAAAAAGAATTGTCTTACCGGTTGCCATATCCTGTGTTTAGTTGTTCCTTGTTTGGGTAAGAAAATCCGTGCTACCAAAGGTAAAACGCACAAGTTGCTGACGCATTGTTAAAGGAACTGTTTACTTTAAGTAACAGTCCTTTGCTTGATAATCCATTTCTGACTTTTCCAATAAAAAATAAATGACAGTAAGGACAAATGTGGGTGTATGTTCTGATAGAGCAGAAAACTTTATTGAAAAAGGAAGAAACGATCAGAATGGGGAAAAGGAGAAATTGCTCATTCTGAGCAACATTTTCTTTATCCACAATGCTTTTAAGAACATCTTGATGATTTCTAAAGGCATTCATATGAGATAAAGGTTTATCTGGCAAATCTATAATTCACAGTTTTATACCCGTAGGGAATGGGCCGTTTTCAAAGAAGAATCGTTATGTCTTTGCTGCCAAAATTATGCCAACCGCCGCCTGATGCAGACGAATTCATGCAATTGGTAATCAGAGTTCTCATGATAGTACTACGACCACCTATCACAACGGCGCATGAGTTAAGGACTGTAGCTCGACTTTTTTCTGGGGATATTAATTTATATGAAGGCAGAGATGTTTTTAGATTGTTTGCTACGAACCGATTGCACTTTTATAATATTACCGGCGAGACCCCAGAAACGTTTATAAACCTAGTTAATATTCTTCATGTTAAACATTGTAACAGACACAAGCTTTCTGTAAGAAACAGAGTTCTCCTGTTTTTGATATGGTTGCGCAGCTATCCACGATATCACATGTTGTCTGCTATTTTTGATGTGTGCGTGTCGAGTATAAAAGTTGAAATACGGACAATGTTTACATGTTTTGAAAGTAAAATAAGTTCTTATATAAGATGGCCATCCGAGCAAGAGTGGTCCGCTATGCGAGGTATCTGGGAGAAGATTCCTTCTGCAGTCGGAGCTGTAGACGGTACATCTCATAGAATCAATAGACCACAAAATGAACCACAAGAGCAGTATTTTTCTGGACATCGGCATTGTCATGTGATACATACACAAATAATTATTGATAACCGCGGAACGATTGTTCATGTTGAAAGTGGCTTTTTAGGACATATAAATGATGCTCAACAATTTAATCTTATGACCAGAATTGGGCCTAATCTACAGCTTCCCTTTCCAGAAAATTGCCATTTACTTGCAGATAGAATTTATGCAAATAGATTTCCCCTTCTAACAGCATATAAAAGTGTTCAACTTGGAAGAATGGAAGGACCGAGACTTCGGAAATGCCGCAAGTTCAATTCATACCTAACTTGCTGTAGAGTTTCTGTTGAGCACAGCATAGCTAGACTTAAATCTTACAGGGCTGTAAGTGATGTTTGGAGACACCCTAGACACTTACTAAGCCGTACTGTGAATATATGTGCCGGTTTGGTGCGTCGAAGGAAGGAAATCGGCTTAAATTACTAAATAATACCCAGGAATGCCGTGCACAGATACTTGTGTAAGTCACTGTTGATTTATTTGCTATTATCTTTGATATACTGATAGCGAATGTGAACCTTTAATCTATTTTCACAATCGACTCATGTACGGATGTTTTGAGAAAACCCCTACTTAAAGTCAATAGTCTGTAGTCCGCAGCCGGTACTGGTGTATGTTGCAAAACTCTATTACAAGTACTTATCACTATCTAGAAGTGACATTTTCTGCAACCGGGTCATTTCTACAATCCCGCAAGCATACATGTATTTCGCAACAAGCACGAAAAGCTACTTACCTCTTATTCGCAAAGGCTCACAATGCTGATCTTCCTGTTGATCTTACCCTCAAACTGTTTGATCACACTGTCCTACCCATATTAACATAAGGATCTGAAATTTTTGGATTTGGAAACCTAGATATTATTGAAAATGTTCACAATGAATTTCTTAGGAAACATCTGAAAGTACGAAAAAGCACCCCTTTGTATATGATACACGGTGAGTTGGGTCGTTATCCAATATATGTAATTATTAAAAGTAGAATGATACAATTCTGGAGCAAACTCTTTGTTAACAGAAGTAAAATTTCATTTAAAATATACAATTATATGTTAAGTCAACAGTCAACAAGGTTTAAATGGGTGACAGAAATCAAATCTATCCTTGATTCTGTAGGGCTCTCTTACGTTTGGCAACAACACGCCACCGTTCCGCTTAATCTTCACAAAGTAGTTACACAAATACTCAATGACCAATATACTCAACAATGGAATACATTAGTGAATTCGTCCAACAAAGGCAAATTATACCACATTTATAGAGAGTCTATAGGATTTGAAGTATACCTCAAACTCCTACCCTTGAAAGATGCGCTTTCCCTCTTTAAATTTCGCACAGGTAATCATAAACTCCCCATTGAAACAGGAAGATGGGATGGCACATTAATTGAGCACCGAAAGTGCAGCCTATGTCAACATGGCGAAATCGGCACTGAACGACACTATCTCCTGTCCTGTGATCATTTTAATGACACTAGATCCATGTATTTATCGAACATCAACAGTGAATATAATTATAAGAAACTGATGCAGTCCTCTAGTCCTGCTATTTTATCAAAACTATAGTTCGTTTTATGAAATGTATTATGTTTAAGTTTAACTCTTAATTCCATATAGGCCTACTGAACATAACCTGCGGAAGCAGGAACGAGAATTTATTTTTTTTTTTTGTAAATGGAATATTTGTTGCAAGCGAGTTTCTTTTACTTTTCTTATATATATATATTTTTTTCAACTTGTTGTTATTGTTTTCTGTATCTCATTGAATCATGTCTCTCTATGTTGTAAGGCACTAACTTACCAAATTTAAACAACGTTGTCATAAAGTTAAGGGGGGGGCGCTCGTATTGAGAGTCCCTCCCGCCCTACAAACTGCTGTATGCTTTTCCGAAGAGGAACAACACGTGCATTGTCAATGTTTTCGTCTGCTGTGCTATTTGCAAATGGCTTGGAATCTATTAGAATTGAGCCGCAAACCCATTTATTCAGACTGTTTAGAATATAGTCTATACAAAGATCTAAGCCTTTAAATTTGAAATGATGACAGAAAATATGAATCTTTAAATTTTGTCTCCTTCCATTGTTTCTTTAAAGATGAAACGGCTTAAAATTCGATGTTTTATTTATTTATCTCGGACTATTCATTGTACTACTAGTACTACGTCTATATACAAATGTACATATGTTATACAAACGGTCATTTTCGTTAAAATTGAAGCCTGCGAGAAAGCAATGTGGCATTGAATGAATGAATGTTGTTTTATGGCGCATCGACAGCTTTGGTCATTTAGCGCGCATATCTATGTTAAAAGACAATAAACGAAGTGTTGTTTAAACTGAATGAAGTTTAAATGACAATAAAAGAATTGAATTAAGAAAACTTAATGCATAAAGGGCATCATCGAGTTACAGGGCAATCCCCATATACTCAAAAGTTTTAAATGATAAGATCTAAGAATGCGACAAATAAGGTTTAAACTCAATGCTGGTTTGATAAAAAGAAGTTTTTTAAATGAAAAAAAAATTGTCATTTATAATATGCATAAAATATGATATTGAGTGGCTGGGCATTCCCTGCCTACTCAGCAGTTTTAGATTAAAAGGCAAGACTGATAATATTGTTTTTCCTTGGAAATGAGGTTAAAATTGGTAAAGATTGGAGCCTCCAATGGGATCAAATAATCCCATTAAAGAGGTCCTGTCTCCAATGAGATAAGATGCCCCCAAGAGGGCTAATCCTCCCATTAAGGAGATGTAAACGGAATATTAAAGGAATTAAAAATGTTGTATAAAAAGATAGGTAAGAAATTCAATAGTAAATATCACAGTTTATTGTAAATGCCAATCTCCTTTATAAAAGCGATAATAGATTCAACGCTGACAGAATCAAAAAGATTTTTCAAATTATCAACGTTGAAATATTTTAAACGAACTGGCTGAAAGTCAATGCAATCTAGTAGGATATGTTTTACAGAAAAGGTTGCATTGCATGGTATACATTCAGGGGCATCATCTCTTGTCAAGAGCCAGGAATGTGTTATGCGTGAATGGCCAATTCGAAGTCGTGCAATTATCACTTCTTCTCGACGAACGGATCTGTAAACGGGATACCATTCACCAAGGGATGGTTTAACTGAATGCAGTTTATTGAAAATATCAGCATCCCACTGGGATTGCCAAAAAGATTGGATATGTGATAAAACGGAGGATTTAAAATCAGTGTGTGGAACTTTAAAATCTGAAATGGGAAGGTTAAGTGCAGATCTGGCAGACCTATCGGCATTTTCATTGCCTTTGATGCCTACATGACTTGGAAGCCAGCAGAACACCAATCTATTCTTAGAAGAAATTTGTGAGATCCTTTCAAGTAAACTGCAGATTAAAGGATTCTCAAGTCGTTGATTTGAAAGGGCCTGTAATGTTGACAAAGAGTCTGAAAAGATAATAAAACGGTTGGAATTAGAACTTTCAACTAGATTAAGGGCAAGATCTACTGCTTTAATTTCAGCAGAGAAGATAGAGGAGTTGTTTGGAAGGCGGCATTTTAAGCTCCTTTGTCCATAAACAGCGGCAGCTGCTACAGAATTGCCTTCTTTAGATCCATCTGTATAGATGGGTTTGAAGGAAAAATAATGCTCCTTTATCTCGTTGTATCTAGCATGAAATACAGTTCTATCCGTGACAGACTTTTTGTCAGATGCAAGGTCAAATCTGAATTCTGCACTGTTTAGTGTCCATGGAGGGATTTCAGAGATTTTATAGTCGGCAATAGACTCGGTGTCTATGCCAAGGTTATCTACAATGGGCTCCATGCGGATACCAAATGGAGGAATAACATTTGGTTTCCTTTCAAAAAGAGATTTATATTCAGGTTTAAAGACAACGTTATGAGTTGGATTAAAACGATTCGACTTAAGTTTTAAAATATATTGAAGTGAGAGTTTTTCTCTCCTGTAAGAAAGAGAAGGTTCATTAGCCTCAACATAAAGACTATTTACGGGAGAAGTTCTGAAAGCTCCAAGCACAAGACGTAGACCTTCATGATGTATAGAATCGAGAATTTTCAGATAGGATTTACGGGCCGATCCGTATACAACAGATCCATAGTCCAACTTGGAGCGAACTAAAGACCGATAAAGCCGCAAGAGGACTTTACGGTCTGCTCCCCATTCAGAATGAGCCACAACCTTAAGAAGATTAAGAGCCTTCTTGCACTTCTTTTTAAGTGCAGTGATGTGAGGAAGGAAGGAAAGCTTTCTGTCAAAGATGACTCCAAGAAATTTAAACTCAGAAACGACTTCAATTTTAGTTTTGTCCAGATAAAGTTCAGGATCTGGATGAACACCTCGTAGATTACAGAGGTGCATGCACTTAGTTTTCGACTTTGAAAATTTGAAGCCATTTTCATCAGACCATGTTTGCAATTTGTTGAGACATTGCTGAAGTTGTCTCTCAATAATATTCATATTTCGAGATCTGAAGCATATGACGAAGCCATCAACATAGAGGGAACAGTCTACACCAGGACAGATAGCTTTAACTATACTATTTATTTTTACACTGAAAAGTGTAACAGAGAGAATACATCCTTGGGGTACACCCATCTCCTGTTCACGGGCTCCCGAGACAGTATTACCAACTCGGACGCGGAAAAGACGTTCATCCAAGAAGGCTGAAATAAAAAGAGGAAGACGGCCTCGAAGACCAAAGTCATGCAAGTCTTTCAGAATTCCGTATTTCCAAGTTGTATCGTAAGCGCTTTCAAGGTCGAAAAAGACAGATACTACATGCTGCCTATTAATAAAGGCTTCTCTAACAAAGGTTTCAAAGCGGACAAGATGATCTATGGTGCCGCGCTGGCGACGAAATCCACTCTGTACATCAACGATGAGGTTGTTTTTTTTCTAAAAACCAGACAAGCCTGTCGTTGACCATACGTTCTAGGGTCTTGCAGAGACAACTAGTAAGAGCTATTGGTCGATAGTTAGCCGGGTCACTAGCATCTTTGCCAGGTTTTGGAATAGGAATGACAATTGCCTCCCGCCAGGATGCAGGAAAATCACCTGACTGCCAGATATCATTAAAAATATCAAGTAAAACTGAGAGGGAAGTAAAAGGTAAGTGTTTTAAAAACTGGTAATGAACTTTATCTGGGCCAGGAGAAGAATCATGAGCTTTATTCAGAGCAGATTTTAATTCTTTAAAAGTGAAGAGTTTATTATAATGCTCTGAATTCGAAGACTTGAAATTAAGCTTTTTCTTTTCTTCTCTAGCTTTATTCCTCTGAAACTTTTCTGAATAGTTTGCAGAGGAAGACTTTTTGCAAAAGGTGTTAGCAAGAGCATCAGCAATATCCTGGGGAGATTCCAATGAAGTATTGTTAACTTCAAGGTGTGTAAGAGGGGACTGGCCTTTGCCATTGATCTTTCTGATCATATCCCAGGTTTTTTTAGTAGTAGTTCTACTATTCAACTTAGAGACATATTGTCTCCAGGCCTTGCGCTTACTTTCTTTAATGGTACGACGGGCTTTTGCCCTGGAAATACGGAATAAGTTAAGATTGTCTTTGGTAGGCCTGAGATTAAATTTTCTAAGGGCCTGTTTTCTGTCTCTGACAGCCTGTTTACAATCATCATTGTACCAAGGCTTGTCAGGTCGTTTTGGGTTTGTCGAGGTCTGAGGGACGGACTGTTTAGCTGCATCAATTAATAGGGAAGTGAAAAGTTTTGCAGGATCATCGCAATTTCCAAATTTATCATGTGTAATGGTCTGTTCACATAGGGTTTCAAATTTAATCCAATTGGCTTTGGAAAGCTTCCATTTCTGCGGTCGTACACTGCTGGACGATTGTGTAGATGAAAAGATAATGGGGAAGTGATCACTTCCACACAAATCCTCAGTCACTTTCCAAGTGAAATTGGGAAGAAAGACTGGGCTGCATAATGTTAAATCAATGGAAGAGTAAGATCCAGTTGCTGGATGCAAGTAGGTTTTGGATTTGTTATCATTCATGAAAGACAGAGAGTTGTTGGAAATGAAGTTCTCCAACTGTAGACCTCTCTGGTTGGTGTCATTGCAACCCCACATAACATTGTGACCATTAAAGTCCCCAGCTAGAATATAGGGGGATGGCAATTGGGAAATGAGATCATTCAGATTGGTCTCATTGATAGGTGTGCTTGGGGGGAGGTATACAGAACACAGTGTAACAGCACTGTGTAAAGATAACCTGACGGCAACAGCTTGCAAGTTTGTATTTAAAGAGATAACTTTGTGAGGAATGTTGTTGTTAACAACAATAGAAACACCACCTCTGGCTTTTTCGCCTTCGGTAAAGATCTTGTTGTAAATAGAATGATATTTTATAGTGATATCATCTTCCCGTTTAAGGAAGGTTTCTTGCAAACAAACAGCAACTGGTTTGTTATCATTGATTAAAAGTGAAAGTTCGTCAAAGTTTGACTTCAGACCTCGACAATTCCACTGGATTAAGGTATCCATAGTGCATGAGGAAAGTATAAAGACTAAGGTAAAAAATGAGGCCGTAAACCAATGCATTTTAAAATAGACTGGTTAAGATTTAATTACAGATGTCTCGGCTTTGGATGATTGCCACGTGTCAAAATCCTTGTTCCAAAGATCTTTGGAAGTGGACCAGATAGAGGCTTCTGAATCTGAAGCCTCACCTTCCAGATTTTCAGTATCTGCATCCATGTCCTCTAGCTCCGAAAATCTGTTGGAGGTAGGGACAGGATCATTTACTTTGATTGTGATCTCACAAGATCCTTGGTTATCTTTAGATTGTGGTTTAGACTTGGAAGAAGACCTTTTAGGAGGTCGGGGTGTATGATTGGGATTGTTATCTTTGGATGAGACGTTAGATTTTGTTGTAGACTGTGAAGATGGAGGTTGTGGTTTCTTAGGAGGTGGTTGTGAAGAGGTAGATGGCTTTGGAGTTTTCCGTGAAGAATTTTGTGAAGGTGTAGATGGCTTTGAAGTTTTTTGAGACGAACTATTTTGAGAGTTTGTGGGTTTTGAGGATGCCGAAGAGGTTGTGTTTGTTTTAGATACAGATGGAGAGTCAGGAATTAGTTTGGACAAGGTGGATGGAGGAAGAAGTTCTTTCAGTTCAGAAGCTACATCAGGAAATTTTTGAAGTAGAACTTTTGCAAGAATTTTACAAGTGCTGCAGTCGTCCTTTTCAGTTGACGAGCCAACAACACCTGCATAACTAGGACCAGAAGAGGTTTTCTTGCGTTGTTCAAATATTTTCCTTGCCTCTGGAAAGCTAACATTATTGTTATATTTAATTGAAAGAATTTCTTTTTCTTCCTTCCATACTGGACACTCTCTTGAAAAAGCAGAGTGTGCAGATTTGCAATTAATGCAGAGAGGAGGATTAGAACAAGTAGTACTGTCATGGTCAGGTCCTTGATGAGCACATTTTGAGCACGTTTCTTGGTTCGGACATTTACTGATGTGATGGCCGTATCTCTGGCATTTAAAACATCGCAAGGGGTTTGGCACATACACATCTACTTTGACTACTTGGAAGCCTATCTTGATAGATGTTGGAAGAACAGGTGAAGAAAAAGTTAAAATGTACGTATTTGTAAGTCTCTGTTCTCCATCTCTGCGTACAGAAATCCGCTGAACATCGGATACACCTTGTTGTTTTAAGTTATCTTTAATTTCTTGTAAGGAGCTGCAGTAAGTAAGCTCTTTGCATCTTATTACTCCTTTGCAAGAATTGAGGGAAGGATGTGGGAAAATTTTAACGTCCATGTCAAAGAATTTTGTGTTTTTCAAGAGATTTAGTGCTTGCTGATTAGTAAAACATTCAACTAAGAGAGTCTGATCTTTCAGTTTTTTGACAGATTTTGGAGTTCCAAGGATGCAAGATATTTGTTTTTCAATAATAAAAGGAGATAGTTTTGTGATAGGTTTTGAAGGATCTTTGGACTGAATGACAATAAAACGTGGAGAGTTAAAAGAAGAACTAGAAATAGGTTCCGTTTCAGATTCACTATCGGAAAGGGGGCGCTTGCTTTCGTTGAGCTTGGCCTTTTTTTGGGATGCCATGTTTGTGTGTTTAGTTTCACCACCGATGCTCCCCACCCACCATGGAGCCCAACGAGGGGACATGGTCCGGGGAAAACCCATTCGCAGACCATGACAGGGATACATCAATGGTATACTCGGTATGAAAGGGCTAGACTGGACAGATGCTTTCTCGCAGAAAGTCCTACCAAGCTTAGACGATCATTGAGAAGTTACAAATGTCAGCCAAATACCAATAACTTTCACCCGATTGACCCATGAGCCACCGCCTTCTAGGGCTAAATAAGAAATATAACATCTGAAAGAGTGATGTAATTATGTGGAGAAGATGGTAAATTTAATCGAAAAAAAGATGTAAAAGAAAGAGTATATCAGATGTCCTAGGGCAAGGCATGACCAGCCGATTGATCAGGACGGGCCTTCCTGACCTCCCGTTTAGCCCAACTTAAGGCCAAAGTGGTGTGTTGCAAGTACAGGGCCTAGCCAATCCCTGATGTCGCTCAACCACCAGGATCCCGTCATCAGGCGACACGGGTCGCAGCCCACGGCAAACGGGCAGGTCCTTTTCGGTGGGGTTTTACCACTCTGCAGGACTACAACCGGGATTTTTTCTATTCCCCCTACCCGGCTGGGGGGAAGCAATGTGGCAAAAAGAAGAAAATTCTGAAGACAGTGTCTTCTTCTTTTCCCATAATGTTTCATCTGATTCGTAACAGATAATCATTGTAGCCTGATCCATATCTATCTTATGCTTACATTTGTATTAGTTTAGTTGGTCTAGTCCGCCTTTATTAACACCCTTCAATTTGATCTGAATTATGCCCCGTGCAGCTTTGAAAGTCGTCCGCTAAACCACAATGCGTACTAAACACTTTGATGAAAAGATTATAATGTTACAAATCTCATCTCGTGTAAGATAATGTTCCCTCATGCATGTTACTGCCATCTTCTAACGGAGCAATTAGGTTGATCTTTTCTCGCTATCCCGTGAAAGTTCATGGGATAGTTCGGATAAGATCAAAGTATGGTAACTACCGGTTACAATACTGTTACTGTTATACTAATGAGAGACATAAGATATAGTTTTACTTTATTTTGAAATTCCCATCCAACTATAGAACCTTTATACCAAACTGTACTATGTTTATATGTACATCTAACCCCATGTTTAATGTTATAACATTACTGGGTGAATAAAGATTATGTTGTTGTTGTTGTTGTTGTTGTTTGTATATATCTTCGAGCGTTTACCAATTAATTACCCATTCATTTTATTTACTTCGTGTAAGTTATTGTTCAACAAATCCTACTTAGCTTTCCACAGATATGCAGTTACATCTAGTTAATTGTACACCAATTTAATTTACTTAAGACTGATATTATGTGATTGGCCGATTTGTCATTCTGTCATTTGATTAAGTGATGAATCGATCCGCCGGTTTATTCTTTTTCTTAAGCTGTATAATCATGCATGCATGACTGGTGATAAGGTCAATGAATAAGGTAAATAAAATTTGCATTTTTACCTCTTTTTTTATCAGGTACACGTATGAATTCATAACTATACTATCAGTTATTTCATTATATTTTCATCGTCTAAAAGTAATGGATAACTGGCTGATTGATCTAATTTTTCATTTATTCACTTACTTACAATCACCATGTAAGCTTCGATACTTCTAAACTTTTTCATCTCTATTACGTCCAATTTTAAATTGATGCTTACATTCTTATTCAGTTTATGATATTTCATTGTCCAATAGTGATGGTATGCAGCACCATTGAGCTTTGAGCAAAAAAAAAAAAACATTATAGGAAAAGAACTTTCACCTGTTTCCAAAGTGGTTCTTCCTTTACAGGAATAAATTCAACACACAAGTTAAATTTGAATTTTCGACTGCGGATGTCTTCAATAAGCAGGTGTCTAAAGTGGTGTTGTGTGGTAAAGAGTTCACCTTTCGGCTGCTTAGTGCGACCCATTGACTTTTTGCGCACAGTAGTATATTGCTGGTTAATCCATCCGTTTCGGACTACAAACCTCAAAATGACTACAAAATGCAAGTTATGGATATCATTAATTAATGGATATTGATTAAGTCATTAACGGCAGCTGCGCGGTTCCAGTGAAACCATGGGAACAGCTGAAATCTGTCGGCTATAATTCGCATACAGGTCACATCTGCAACAGACAGGACTGCAATGGTGTTTGCATGCAGATGACGTCTGCAACAGACAAACAGGTGGTGGCGCTAACAAATGCGTGATCGATTAAATACAAGCGCTTCACTTTCACCTTTTTTTTTAAAAACATTCAGAATTTGAAACTTTGTTTGATGATAGTTTTTTTTTTTTAATCAGATCTACAAAAATAGGAGATAAAAAGAGGGAGTCACCAGCTTTCCAAAATTCTATGATTATTTTTTCAGTACACTCTGCATTGAGGCAGATCAAGATTAAAATTTCACCAGTGAAAACTAAGTCTCTGTATATCTTTTGAATGACAACATTTACAAGCAAATTTTATGTCATTGTATTGGTGAAACATTAAATTTAATGAAAAAAAATTAGAGTATACTCAGTGTCCATATCTTAAAAATAAACCTTAACCTATGGCTAAAACACCTTTACTTTGGGGAGAAAAAAAAACAGAAATGGTCTAACTTTCAGATTTTTCTTTTTTTTTCTCTATTACCAAGCAATTTCGTTGAAATAATATCCCCCACAAAAAAATTATACTAACATACCAGAGGTATTGTGTTTTGCATGTACTTGTGGACTTTTTGTTATTGGTCCATTATCAAATTAAAGATTAAGCTCCCTTTTCCATTGCACAGTACTTTATTACATAAAAAGTATATGTAAGAGGTCCATAACAGGATCATAAATTAAGTCTCCTTTTTCCAGAATATGGCATTTCATTACATGGAAACAAATAAAGGAAATATTCATCAAACCCCCTTTTACCATGACACACCATTGCATATACAGAAAGAAATTGTATCAACCGACTATCAAGTGGAAGACATGCATGAAGTTTCATCAATTTTCGTTATGGACTTTAGAAGATATCCCTGTGGGCGGACGGATGGGCGAACTATCTGTTATTGGTCCATAATGAAATTATACATTTAGCCCCCTTTTTTGACATAGCAATTCATGAAATAAAAACAATTAAATATTGTCTTTGACATTTGATAATCAACATATAGATGAAGTTTCATAAAATTTTGTCCATCAGTTAAAAGAGATATTGATCCATAATGAATTTATACGTCAAGCGCCCTTTTTTCCATGACAAGACATTCAATGACAAAAGGTAAAATAATGATATTGGCGGAATATCATAAGGAACACACGTTTATGGCAAGTCTTTACCAAGTGACATAATTTTGGACTAGACCAAACTGAAAGCATCTGCGTCTGAAAAGATATTTTAGCTCCACGAAACGTTTGCCAGTTAAGGCACTAGTAATATAGCATCTGTGTCTATATTTCCGTTGTTAGGTGGCGTACTTAGGTGATTCACTTTGACTTTCATCCGATCTTTTGAAAGTGTAATTTTAGACTCTTGCATCGCATATGATGTATTGGCTTGATTAAAATAACATTTTCTTCATTTTGCCGACATGAAAGACCCGTTTTAGTTTTTGGTTTGTCCGTTCTGTAGACATTGACAAACGCGGCATGACCAATTGTGTTAAGTGCGCACCATTTTTTGAAGCGCAATAGTTACACAAAGCGTGAAAATGGAAACTGTCGCAAACGTCGTTAATGTCCAGAGGGTGGCGCCAAAAGGCAGTATTAATTGATCTGTGTGGTAATGAAATCAGAGCACTAATAGTGACGATATCTACGTATGTGGCGTGTGTGAAGCATAAAATATTTTTGCCATATATTCATTTTATTGCAATAGCTTAACAGACTCTTTCAACATTTCATAAGGTGTTGTTCATGCAGGTATTTGCACTGGATGACATTGTAGAACCCCGTGCTGTTGCTAAGAAAAGTTTAAAAACTTGTTTTTGTTCTTTTATTCATTTACATTATCAAATCCATTATGACAACTTTGGAACGTAAATAAACGCAGTAAGGCGACATAGTATTGCTTGAGCATATTCAGATCTAACGTCACTGTGTACAATTTTCATTTATACCTCGTCGGCTGACGCACTTAATCATGACTGTCTGCCATTTTTAACGGACAAACGGACTCACTAAACACTCAGAATACTCTATCAATGCGTGTTTATCTCCTCTTCCCCAGTGAGAACAGCGAAAGATGAGTTATGATGCGCTTGTTTGAAGTATTGTTTTGGGGTGAAAATGCTACGGACGAACAGACGCATGGGCAGACAGTGAGAAAACCAGTGCACCTCGCTCCTACTTGATAGAGGGTTTCGTAGGAGTATTCTAAATTTGAGCTTCAACTAAACACGGACACCTAACCAATGGGGTTTATCGCAAGAGAAAACGTTATGGTAAAAGAAGAAAATGCTTGTTTCTGGATGCAAATTATAAACGGATATTTTCAAAAAGGAAAACATTTTGGCAAAAGGTGAAAATGCTGGTTACGTAATATAATCAAACAAACGTACACTGAAACGATTTTTTTTTTCTTTGAAAACATTTCGGCAAAAAAAAAGAAAATGCTTGTCACTGGATGTAAATAATAAACAGACATTTTCGCGAAAGAAAACATTTTTGCGAAGGTGAAAATGCTAGTTACTGGATGAAAATGCTGATTACATAATATATAATGATCAAACTAACGAATAGTATAGTGAAGGGTTGTTTGAAAACATAT
The DNA here is from genome assembly GCA_943736015.1 of Tridacna crocea. Taxonomy (NCBI): domain Eukaryota; kingdom Metazoa; phylum Mollusca; class Bivalvia; order Cardiida; family Cardiidae; genus Tridacna; species Tridacna crocea. The sequence continues at coordinate 52,342,467 of OX031059.1, forward strand.
TGGCCAAAGGCGGAAATGCTAGTTACGAGATACCAGCAAACAAGCGGACAGACATACATGAAAACACCAGTGTATAACACTTCTATTTCGTGGGTCTATGGTTTCGGTAGTGATCCACAAAGAGCAGGAAAATGTTTTGATAAGACAGAAGCACATTGTTTTCTGAAACATCAACTATCTTCTTTTTCTGAACACTCATAGGCCATAACAGTTTAAGTGTTTGCTCCATTAATGGAATTAATTAACATCTGCTCGTTATATATTGTTTTTTTTTTCAAGGCATTGACTTGTAAAGTCGTTATTCTGCAGCTGCCATTACTAACAACGGTCTGGTCTTAGCAGATGTTTCCGAAAAAAAAGATGATGGGATGCACGTGCGCGTATTAAAAGCTTGTCACTTTCAAAGTCATTTCAGTCTAGATTTATGTCTCATGGAATTTCGATTTGCAAAAGTAGTATTCTGTAAAAAAAAATCCGTGATCAGTTAAACTGGATTTAAAGTGAAGATTATTTGGTAAACGGCCATTCGAAAGGTATTAGTAATATCTTATTTTTTCATGTGCTGAACTGTCCTTTTTTTTTCAATATAGCTGGGATAACATATTTATTTCGAGTTTGCTGGATTATTTTTTTATTTTGTGTATTATCTGAAATCTGTTATACTTGGAAATAATTTCGTTCTTTGCAAAACTGTGATTAAATAAGTTTGTGCGGATCTACATGTTGTGAACATGTGTTACTTTTCTTGTGCGAGTTTTGCTTACCATAAGCTCGAAAGATGGACTTATGCTTATTGATGTTTAGATATAAATAATGTAGTTTTATAATTATTTTATGAGTTTGTGGGATTATTCTGTGACTTAAGTTGGATTATTTTGTTAAGCATGGAACAGAATTTGGAATTATACTCTGTGAATTTTTTTTTTTTTTGAATATTTAATTTAGTGTTGTAAAATAATAAGTGACAACCCAGAAATAATTGTATTTGTTGGAACGCACCAGTTTATATAACACTGAGTGAAATATGATTTAAGGAGGTTAGGTCAACGAATCAAAGGTAAGTTCTATATTCATTTGATATGTTCATACGAAATAAGTGACGCATAAGTTTAAGTTTTAGAATTTCGGAACGTCTGAAATTCGTTCGAAGCTTCGATTCACCACTTTAATGTAAATATTCTGATCGACTATCCATTTAAAGAATATTTTAAGAACAATAACAAAAACAACAACAGATTGAATTTAGCGTTTAGGCTATATTACCGGAAGCCTAGTACTAAGTCACATGATCAAAATTTCGAATGAGTTACGTTGCCCTAGAATTTCCAAATATAGAGTGCTGAAAGAAGTGACCAGTGCAATATGGTATATCGTCAAATCATAGCATCGAAAACGCTGATTGTTTTTGTTTTGAATTAAAATCACTGAAAGCACCTAAAGTGACGATTTTTCATAAGTTAAAATAATGACAATGAAAATTGGCTGGGCTAATCATAGCAATGAAAGAGCCGAATATTTATTTTGAAATCAAAGTACTGAAAGTGCCGAATTAGCAAAAAAGTTCCAAGCACCGAAAGTGCCGATTGTTTTATGTTGAAATGAATGAATGAATGAATGTTGTTTTATGGCGCATCGACAGCTTTGGTTATTTAGCGCGCAATTAAAAGGTTAGACTGATAATATTGTTTTTTCTTGGAAATGACGTTAAAACTGGTAAAGACTGGAGCCTCCAATGGGATCAATATACTCTCATTAAAGAGGTCCTGTCTCCAATGAGATAAGATGCTATGTTGAAATAAAAAGCACCGATATTGCCGAATAGACTCAAGATGATTATTGGACTGAAAGTGGCAATGATAACCACAGCACCGAAAGCAATATGTGTTACGTGGTCAAATTATAGCATTATATTTCGGATTGTTTTGTGTTGAAATCACATCACCAAAAGTGCAGATTTTCACATTATCCAAATCATAGCACTAAAGTGCCGAGTATTGTATTTTGATAGAGTATTGGACGCATCAATGATCAAATTCACATCAGTTAGACGTAAAAATACAATTCCTGTTATTTGTAGAAGAAAGGATTACAAGACAAGTCAAAGATTCTTTTATTTCAGAAAATTAAAAAAAAAAATGTTGTTTAAACTCCTCTTTTTTTTATTTTCATGTATCTTTCATTTTGAACATGCATTCAGGTTTTACTTCAAATTTAGACATGATATTTCTATTATGCCTTTCATAGCTAGCATGTAGAAGATATTGTCTTTTATGATTTCAATTTTAGTAGGAAGAACAGACGGAAGACCATGCCAATGGCAACCAAAATTCTCATCTATTCTCCTGTGACCTGTGCCAAAAGTGGTTTCTCCATAAGCAGTCCTTAACAAGGTATACAAGTGCGGCTCAATCTAACGCAGTGTACGAATACGTTAAATGTGGAAGCCATTTAACACGACAGACATAGAAAAGTAGACGAGAAGGGACGTCAGAGTCTAGGCGAGCCATTTGCACTCAGTGTGGAAAACGTTGTTTCACATCCCATGGATTGAAAAGGGATATAGGTTGCCACACCAAACAGACAAGGACTAGTAACATAACTCGGAGAGGAGCATCAAGACGTCCTACAATTCAAGAATTTCGATGTCGTCAGAGTGGGGAGTGTTTGAATACCAAAAACAAATTTCTGAAGCATTCTTCTCAGAGCGGGACAAGTCGCCAGTCAAATGGGCATCGATACCGATACAGACGTTTTGCGGAGTGTTTCTACAATAGAACAGATCTTTACCTACACGGCTAACAGCCGCATTACCAAGTGGCTGGAGCTCTGCAACAAAAGCCTTGGGGTGAGACGTCTGCCCCTTGGAATCGTGAAAGAGAAAATGATGGTCTGCATGAAGTGTATGAAGCCAACGCTCTTTTAACTTTTCGGTTTATAATTTTCTATTAGACAACGACGTAAACGTCAATCAACTGATGCATTATGCCAATGAAATATATCGTCAGGAGCATCTTGCCCTTAGCCTAAATATCATGGTTAGGGTCATTCTTCAAAAGAGAGACACTGTAAGAGAATATCGCTATTTCATACAGTATATTAATGACGTAATTCTAGAACTTCTTTTGTTACGTGTCTAGACGAAGAGATCTAGACCGACTTCGACTTGGCTTGAACAACAGAGAGATATACTGGCCGACCTGTGGATTCCAGTCCTAGTGAGTAATGTGCATTTTACGCTCTATAGTACATACTATCCACAAGGGAATGGAGACTTTTCAGACTTTCTTTTGAGAAAAGATAGCATTTATCCTTTAATTAAAAGCCAGCAAACTGGAAAACGATAAATTGACCAACTCTGCGCTTTCAGAGCATAGGCTGTGTATCGAGGCTACGACATACACAATGTGGATGGTCCCGCTAAAGAGTTTTGCTGAACATGGCAGACACAAAATGAAAGTCATGACGAAGGAATTGCTTTCTAAGACTTTTCCACCTTCGAGAAAAGGTTACGAGGAAAGGTTACGAGTCAATCTGGAAGCACACTGTCTTCAAGAAGATGGATTTGCCAGATCCGTCTACAAATCAAGAGGTCTCAAAGAAACAACCATATACGTCAACATGTATGAAAATCGTCTATCGCACATTAAGAATTTCTCCATGTATGCGCTGAAGTACCGGTGGAGAACATGCGATCAGCATTTCAAACATGCCAGTGACTTTCATCGTCATCAAGAAAACTGTATTATCAAGACCAAATATGTATCAAGACCAAATATGTATACCCCGGCGGACGCTGGAATCAATCTTTTGAACATTTGAAAATTATTACGTGTATGTCCAAAAAGATAGAACATTTCCTTGGTTCATTTGTTACGATTTTGAAGCAATACTTTTAATAGTGAACGAGCATGCTGGAATGGAGCAAAAAAGACGAACTGATCAGCGTAGCCGTACGCAGTAATGTGGTTGGATTCATACTAATAAAATAGTTGAAATGGTGTCGGATATAGCTCTGAGAGTGTACGAATTAGCTAAAGAAAAATGGGGATGGGTGTTGGATGCTATCAATGATAAGATCAAAAAGACCGATGACTAACAAGAGATGTATTTGTATAAAGATTTTTGTGATGACTTAAGCGATGAGGCGAAAGAAACGAAACAAAGTCATCCCTTGAAATCAGTCAATTCGAAGGGTCCCAAGTGCCTGTCATCGGATTTAATTGGCCCAAGTACGATTTGAACTTGACTGAAAGAACCTTGGCCAAAAACTTGCATATGGACAACACAGAACAGACCGTTTTTTTGTAGTCAAGAAAACAACGCCTATGCCTGCATTGCAGCAGAACCACTGAGATTTTGGATAGGTCTCATTTTCTTGCACCCGAGTCATCGTGTGCTGGGTTCCTAAAGGCTTACCAAGTTGAACAAGCAAAAGGGTATTTCTGCTACGATTAGTTTGATAGCGTGAGGGAGTCGAAGTACCCGCCTCTACAGTCGCACGCAGATTTTTACAGCAAATTAGAAGGCAAAGCATTTTGAAAGAAGCATACGAGTATTGCCAGAAGGTGTGGAAGGAAAACAACATGAGAACTTTCTGTGATTTTCTTATCATCTGTAACTAATTGGATGTCCCACCATTTGCCAAGATTCAAGAAATTCTACTTTGAGAAACACCTGGACATATTCAAAACGAGCATATCAACCCCAGGAATTTCCTGGCAGGTGTTGTTCAGAACTGCTTAACAGTAAAATGTTAACTTTTCTCTATTCAATGAAGGCAACAGTGATCTATCAAATCATCAAGCACAATATCATGAGTGGTCCTAGTATCATACTCACCGTTACCACTGCGCTGAAAAAAAAAAATCACACGCAAAAAAAATTAGAAAATGCTGTTCCATCATCGGCTTCGATGCCAATGCCGTGTACTTGCCTTGTACTTGCAAGCCATCGGTCAACAGATGTTAATCTGTCCATTCATTCGTCAACGCCCTAAGAACAACTTCAGACAGACTTAAAAGATAGATGTATGGCTGCCTATTATTGGATAGATTGGTTAATACAAACATACCACATTCATATTCAACCTAAATTCAGGATGGAAAGTCAGAATCGGAAAATATCTGGTAGGTGGTTATGCTCCTCCCACAACCCCAGGAGAAAAAACTACCGTCTTTCAATTCTATGGTTGTTAGAGGCATGGACACCAGTGTTCTCCGACAAGAAATAACAAAGGCGAGCAATGGATGGCCAGTTGAGTGCATGAGTATCAAAAAACTCTACAGACAACGGCTTATTTACAACGTGAACCCTAGGTCATTGAAATACGGGGATGACAGTGAAACAAACTCTGTCGGCAAAGACGGCAAATCTATATGACTGTATCGATAGCATGCAACCTTGGTTTTTTCAACGACACAAAGTGAAGATTGCTCAGAATATTTTGGAAGGCGTTTTCAATCGAGAATTGTTCAGCATGGTTGAAGTTGACCTTCAGGTACCAGAAGAGTGGCCGTGGTATTTCCAACATCAACCCCTTATCAATATTTTTTCTAAAATGTCGCCCCTTTTCTGTACCACGGATATTCCGTTTGATGCCATAGGAAACCACATGCAACGCCACATTAAAGACCATCTGATGTCAAAGGCCTCAAGACGGTTGCTAGTTGGTGGTATGAAAGGAGAGAAATTATTTACAGCAACACCCCTCCTAAAAAGGTATTAGAGGCAGGTTATGACTGTAAGTCAAATTCATCAAGTGGTCGAGTTTCAAGGTCAACGATGCTTCAAAAAGTTGATTGAAGAAGTATGTGATGCCCGGTGAAAAGGTGACTATGACCCTGATACAGCCATCATAGAAGATACTATGAAAGTGATTAGGAACTCAGATTACGGTTCTCTCATCATAAATGAATAAATCGACTCGTACAGTACGTTCAAGGGGAAAACGAGATGTGTATAAAAATCAATGATCATAGATTCCGGAATTTGGATTGTTTGAATCCCTATGAGCAGTATTACGAGTTGGAGATGACCAAAAAAACAGAAAATTAAATTGGATTGACCCATTTAGCTCGGTTATTTCATTTTACAGTACGCCAAGCTCAGATTAATAGAATTTTATTACGACTTTATGGACGTTTAAGTCAACAGGGGAGATTTTGAGTATTTCGAGATTGATACAGACAGTGACTATATGGCTATTTCTGGTACTTGTTTAGAAGACGTGATCAAACCTTATATGAGGGATAACTATTAAAAGGGATTGAGCGGATTTTGTACTGATGCTGCAATTGAAGCAGGCTCTCACTTTCACTGGTTTCCACGTACTCGCTGTAAAAAAAAAACATGCGAAATACGATAAACGAACATTTTAATTGTTTAAATTGGGATATAAAGGCGACAAAATGATTGGTTTGTGTAGCAAAACTTATATTGTGCGCAAATCCAAAATTTCTAACCAACATGAGCAACAGTCACAGCCAATCATTTACATGCCTCAAATTAAAAAGGAAAACATGTTTTCTAAACAATGGGTAGTGCATTAGCTGAAATTCAGAAATTCAAAAGTGTTAGTGCGTGAAAGCACCTTTGTCAAAGTTTCGACGGGCATTAAAACACACGTTGCTCAGAGCTATAGAAAGGACGGAAAAATTGTTCTCGGCAGAAAAAAAATCGTCAGTGTTTATTGAAACAAGAAGATTTTGCCGTGCACACAGAAGAACGCGCAAAGTCTAAACGGAGAAGAGTGATTACCCCATGCGTCGATTATCGATGGAACATGGATACGGCCAATATGGATAATTTGAAGAAACAGAATAATGAATATGGCTATTTTCTATTGGTCATTGACATCCTGTCTAAGTTTGTATGGACAGCATCTTTGTACATGTGAAAGGGTGAGAAATGGTTCAAGCTCAGACCCAGATTTTCTCGGACGGGAGAAAACCTACCAATATGAGCAGAGATAAAGGCACTGAATTTGTCAATAAGAACGTAAAAACATTCTAAGACTGCAAAATGTGAATTACTTCGTGACACAAAATGTAGTGAAAGGGTTTTACACAGAACGAACCATCAAGACCATCAAAAGTGCCTCATGTGATTTGTGACTCACAAACAAAAGCATCGATGGATAGACGTCCTTGCCAATGTTACGGATGTTACAACAGATCTTAAGTATCTTACTAGCCAGTGTAAAACACAAGGATTCAGTAGAGTTGTGCAAACGACGGTACCAACACAAATCCCAAGAAAGATCTCGATTGCCATCATCATCATATAAATTCAAAGCAGGTAATATTGTATACGACGTCAGTTTCAGCAAGAGTATGACGAAAGACGGTCTCGGGAACTGTGTGTAGCCCATAAATGTTTCATGAAAGAGAACATTCCGCAATATAAGTTAGGGACTATTCGGGAGGAATAGTGATCGTTTTATCTGAACCGGTTGATGAAAGTCTTTGCACAAGATACTTACCTCATGGAAAAAGTGATAAGTCCAGAGGAAAAGGTCAATGCAAAGAGTATTTAGTAAGGTGTAACTGTTGGGCCCCCAAGTATGACTCTTGGATCAGTGAAGATTATAAAAGCCTTTATTTGGAGAGCCATGACAAGCTTTTCATCATAGTTATTCTACACGATGGGGCATAAACATCTATCATTATTTGAGCTGCTAATACATTCATCGGATACTCAAAGACACGCCTTGTTAAAAACCCCGCCAGATTCCTCACTAAAAGCTGTACTGGATGCTATTTACAGAGTGTTGAAAGGAACGTGTCCAATCAACGACGAAGAAAGAAGAAATTGAATCCATTGAAAGAAAAGATTCGACGTGTTTTATCTGTTAAAATTAAGCAGAAACAGCGACAAAGAGTGTTAATCAAAAATTGATATCTTTCACCAAATTTGTTTGAGCCTGTGGTCGAGATGTTGCAATCAAAATAATATGGTACAGATACATTTATGTGAAAAGTGACGAGAGTTTCTAGAACTTTTCCAAAAATCGAACCGGACACTTCAAAGTGCATGTACAAGTGCCATTATATTTAGACTATAGTTGGAAAGTTGGTAGATTTTCATGCCTTGGAGAAGACGAAATCGAAAGCGAGCAGGGGACTGAGATATTTGCAGCGAAAGCAACAGATTCAGATTTAGTGAAACCAGTGTAATTAACACTTCACCTGAAACGATATCCTTTCTTTTTTACCACGAAAATGTGTGTTCCAGATAAAAAAAAAGGTGGGTCTCGTTTTTTTAAAGCTTAAGTGTCAATAAATTAGGCGGGAGCAGGAAGGAGGCCGCGTGTGGTACCTATCGAGGACTCAAAATTATCATGTGACAAAATAGCAGTTTACCATTCCCGCTGTTTAACCCGATGAACAGACCACAGCCAGGGCAAATTCCGAGTAAAAGAGGGTAGGTATAATTCCAGAGGATGTAGTCAATGCTCTTCAGTTGAAAACCAACAAGCGCAAGAGAAAGAGGTTCCCAAATCTTCGGGAAAAACTATAAAAGAATCAGCAAAGACAGCTAGAGGAGTTGACATATTTAGAAGTCCATAAAATATCTGTTTACTGAAGACGAGTTTAAAGAAGGCATCGTGTCGGAACTAAATTTATTGGAGTTGCCACCTATGCAGTCGAGCGTCAGAGATGCCTACTACAACAAATCTCGACCAATGTCACAGTCGTCCTCGGAGGGACCTTTTGAATTCAGAATCAGTGGACAAAGCTCGAAAGACAATCCGGATTTTAAGAACTCCCAGTTGTATGTGAAACTGAAAGTCGAAAAAGCAGATGGAACAGATCTTACAGCGGAAAAAGTGGGTCCATCGAACTTGTTTTTGCAAAGTCTGTTTGCGTCTACAAAAATATCTTTACAGAACAAAGCCAGTATCACGTGCAACTACAACTCATACAGATCTTACATCCCTATTTTGCTCAATTATGGACAGGAAGCATTATCGAGTCAAATAAAGAGTCAAGGATGGACTATGGATGATGCAGATTCTCCGGGGTCATTGATCCTTCCGATACTACCAACGGGTTATTTGAAAGAGCTAAATGGATCGCTATTTCCAAAATGCTTGGATTTGCAGGGGCCCATCTTTCGTCGCTTGTTTTCGCTGGAACAATATCTCTTAAATCAGGTGGATGTCAAAGTGGAACTATACAGAAGTCCCCATACCTTCCCTCTTCTAGCCGCAGATGCGTAACTACATTTTAGCCAGAGAGACGAGATTGACACCGGGAGTGCTGTTTGGATATGGAGAAAGGAAAAGCTCTTTATCCTTACAAAAAGGTGGAGTGTCGTTCACAGAGTATCGCCACAGGCAGCACTTCTTTCAACTGGCAAAATTATTCAAAGGTAAAAAGAAAAGTAAGGTGGTCATCGGATTTGTCAAAAGCAAAGAAGGACGACAGAAGGATGGTGATGAGCAGCTTTGTTAACTGTCTTCAAAGCGCCGGAAAGTGGAGACGCGACGAAGGGAATGCTTTGGATAAAAACCACTTTATAAGCGGTTCCACACTCTTTGCATTCCAGTCGGAACCTGATTTCACGCACTACGGAGAGTTCTTGACCTTTCTCAAGAATGCCAATGTGAGACTGGAGGCGCAGTCCAAGGCTGGCTTTGTGTGCAAGCCACTGTTTAATTTGTGATATATTTTAGATATTATGTACTTCTAACAAAATTTTCTTCCATTCTATTTGTATTATTCGTAACAATTGCTTTTACACAAGGAAACACTCTTTTCCTTTTATCTATTTATCTATTTTTTTTTTCGCAGAGCCAATCAGTTGCATCGTTCGGAGCGACGGTCCAGCGCAAATAGATATCACCAGAGATCGCGACGTTATTCTCCTGTCATGAATACTTCTCAGTTGCAGTGCATGATTATAGTGTGATGCTCTATTACGAAACAGTATCAGAGGTGTCTACACCGCCGATCAACTATCCGAAGGAACATGGTATTATCCCTACGGATTTATCGCTAATACGGACATTCATTTTAAGCAAGCACAACACTGGTGCTTATTTTTCCAAAATGAATGAGAGTTCTTTGACAGTTATGGCAGATCTCCAGAACGAAACAGACCAAAAAAGATCTTTTTTGATACAAACATATAAGAGGTATTGTGTTTTGCATGTACATGTGGCCTTTTTGTTATTGGTCCATGATGAAATTATACATTAAGCTCCCTTGTTCCACGGCACAGCATTTCATTACATAAAAATTATATAAGAGTTCCATAACAGGATTATACATTAAGTACCCTTTTTGCAGAACTTGGAAATATACATAAAACGCCATTTTTCCATGACATGTCATTATATGTATATAAATATGGAAAAAAAATGAATCAATGGACAATCCAATGGAAAACATGCATGAAGTTTCATCAATTTTTGTCCAGGACTTTAGAAGATATTCCTCTCACAATAAAAGCCGCCACACTGCTGCCATTTCAAGCAGGTAGTTAGAGACTAATGTGTTGAAGTTTGCAGCACCTGCCTGGGTAGCTGAATGGATATATGTGATCCAAAAGGTTTACGAACAGATTGAAGCATGGTGAGACGAATGCACAATTGACTCGTTGGTCAATGGCTTTGATCAACCAATAAAAATATGAGGTTCTACGAAACTATGTGCAAAAGTTGGAGATATATAGATAAAAAATTAAATTTGACATGAAACCCCCCTTTTCCATGATAGTGATATTTTGCAAAACCCTGACAACATGCAAAAGGTCGCATGATATGGGAAAAGCTCATCCAAATCTGTTGAGGTATGTCCAGTAATAAAAGGGATACTGGTGAAAAATGAAATTATAACATGAAGCCCCCTTTTTTCATGACGGAGCTACAAGTCGCAAAACCTTGAGAATATGCGATAGGTCAGATAAGGAGAAACATTCTGTGATGAAAAATCTATTCAATTCTGTCAAGAAATATGAGACGAGTTGCGTTCATAAGAAATAAAATGAAATAAAACATGAAGCGCCCTTTATTCATGACGCAGTTACAAATCGCAAAATGTTTACAATATGCAATAGTTCACATGACGAGAAATATCCTGTGAAAATTCTAATCAATTCTGTCAAGAAATGTGAGAGGAGTTGCCTTCACAAGAAATGGAATGAAATATAACATAAAGCTCCCTTTTTCCATGACACCTCATTACAAAAACAAGGGCATATAACTGTGGTGTTGCACGGTCAATGTAGATGAATTTTTTTCCCCCTGCATTTCCTAGTGGAGGTTGACAGATGTGACAAGTTCATTGTAAACACTTTGTATAGTTTTGAATACAGGACTCCAAACATCAAAAGTGTACTTGAGTGAAACTTAAAATCGCTCTCAGTCGGCCATTTTGCATCGAATAAAAAACAAGAGCTTCGCAGAGCGGTGCATATACGCCCGAAGGGGCTTGTCAGTGAAATGAGTTGCATTTATGGATGGGCCATGAATGAAGAGTAGTTATTCTCCATGATATGCGAAAAATATTAAAAGGCAATAACTAAAAAAATAAGGGTGGCAAAGTTACAAATTTTGGGAATTGCTGTTATCCACAAGGTGTTCTATCAGTCTTTGAAGGTCCCAGATTATATCTTTCATATTTAAGAAATTATGGCCTAGACGAAAATTCAAAGTGAAAAGGACAATAACTCAGAAGGAAGGATGGTAGAGTTATGGTTCTTGTGCAATGCACTTCTTCATAATATGTTCTATTAGTCTTTGAAATTTCAAGATGATGAATTTTGAAGTTTGAAGTTTGGAAGTTATGGTCTTTACAAAAATCCAAACTGAAAATTAACAAATGGCAATAACTCAAATAATAAAGGAGGTAGAGTTATGATTCATGTGCAGTGCACTTCATCATAATGGGTTTTATCAGTGTATGAAGTTCCAAGTTAATAGCTTTTATAATTTAGAAGTTATGGCCTGGACAAAAATTCAAACTATAAAATTAACAAAGGGCAGCAACTCAAAAAATAACAGTGGAAGAGTTATGGTTCATGTGCAGTGCACTTCTCCATAATGTGTTCTATCAGTGTATGTAGTTTCAAGCTGATACCTTTTATACTTTGGAAGTTATGGCCTGGACAAAAATTCAAAGTGAAAATTAACAAAGGGCAATAACTCCAAAAATAAAAGTGGCACAGTTATTGTTCATGCGCAATGCACTTCTCCATAATGGGTTCTATCAGTGTATGAAGTTCCAAGTTAATAGCTTTTATAGTTTAGAAGTTATGACCTGGACAAAAATTCAAATTGAAAATTCACAAAGGGCAGTAACTCAAAAAATAACCGTGGCTGAGTTATGGTTCATGTGCACTGCACTTCTCCATAATGTGTTCTATCAGTGTATGTAGTTTCAAGTTTATACCTTTCATAGTATGGAAGTTATAGCCTGAACAAAAATTCAAAATTCAAAGTGAAAAGTTGGTTATTTCAGAAATCAGGGGCAGATAATTTTACAACGCAAACAGTGATCCAAATTCTAAGACCCAGGTGCACAACTAGACATCAAGGAATTTCATTGTGGCAAGTTTCAAATAATTCCGATGGAAACTGTAGGAGGAGTTGTGCACACAAGAAATTGCTAACGGACGGACGGACGGACAGACGGACGACCGGGGGTATTACATAATACGACCCTTCGGGCGTATAAAAAAAAAGGGTCTCGGCAGAATTGGTTATGTTACACATGTATAGTTTCATGAAACTCCATCAAATGGTATTGGAGATATTTGCCGACACGGACGGGCTGAAGGACAGATGGACGGACTACGCTAAATCTATATCCCTCCGCCTTCGGCGTGGGATAATAATCTTTTGAATAATTGTTAAATGTATATGTATGTAGACTCTATACTTTGTATGTCTGCCATTGCCATAATTATGTCCATGTTGCTTTTTTTGTAAATGGCCAATGGCATAGTCGTTGGCCAAATGTAAATAAAACTGAGTCGAGTTGTAATAATTTAGCAGGTAAAGAGTTAGTTTTCCATTTGTCACATGATCCAGAGTTCTTATGACTCAGAGAAGGCATGCAGCATGTAAAAACGGGCATTCAAACATTTGCGTAAAGCGTCGTCTTTGGATCAGCCTGCTCAGTCCGCGTAGGCTAATCCGAGACGGCACTTAGGTCTTCTTTAGATTTTGTCTTTCAGTAGCCTTGCACAAAACAGAAAATAACATTAAAACGGAGAGTGTCATTTTTTTTAAACAGCCTGCGCAGGCTGATCCGAGAAGACACTTTACACAAATGTCCGTATGGCCCTTCTCACGTGTTGCAGGTCACCGAAAGAGTGCAACTGAGAACAATGTGGAAAAGGAAGAAAATGCAAGTAACACAATCTTCTCGTTTTCCCCAAATGCTTTCTATTATAACTGTTAAATTCCATCTCTTGAGCCAAGTTTTGTATGATGTCTGCAAATGCTTTATAATTTGCCATCTGTTAGACTCGGAGTAAAAATGGAGTAATTCAATTTTTCTACTGAAAAATCTGTTTTCAAAACTTGTTTTAATGGACAAAAGGAGAAAATTCAGATTAATATCCACAATATAGGTATTATATTGATGAACATAAAAAATACATCATCTGCTTTAAAATTCCTAAAATAATCTGCGGAACTGTTGTCAATCAACTCTCTACCAAAAGACAAAATGCTACATTTACCTAATTTGAAATTACGACGAGTGATCACAAAGAATGTGGACCATTGCCGGTATCGGAATATTGATGCAAGAGGGACATTGGCCCTGGAACGCTCACCTTAGACTATAGCTTATGAGTGAAATTCAATTCTTTGAATAACTTTGGTAAAGCTTCACCCAAGGAACATCCCTATCAAGTTTCATCAAGATTAGCCCAGTGGTTTAGGAGAAGTTGTTTAAAGAAATTGTTGACGGACGCTGGACAACACACGCCGGACATAGGGCAATCAAATATCAAGATCTACATCTTCCAGTTTCAAAGAAGAATTTTAAATTTTCCTTCTTTGTCCTATGTCCGAACTTGTGGTCCCCGGGGCTGGGCCAGTTTTGGCCAAAGCAGCATCCTTGGAACAAACTTGATAGAGGTCTACTCAAAGATGCTAAATATCAACGCTCTACATCTTCCCGTTTAAGAGAAAAAGAAATTTAAAGTTTTCCTTCTTTTTTCCCATGTTCCAATCTGTGACCTCCGGGGCAGGGCCAGTTTTCTAAAGATTCTGCATAGCAAATATCAAAGCTCTGCACCTTCAAGTGTCAGAGAATAAGAGTAAATTTTTTTTCTTTGTTGCTATGTTCAAACCTGTGACCCCCGGGGCAGGGCCAGTTTTGACCCAAAAGGACATAATATGAACAAACTTGATAAAGGTCCCCTAGGAATTGCTACATGCCAAATATCATAGCTCTATGCCTTCTAGTTTTAGAGAAGAAGAATTTTAAAGTTTTCCTTCTTTGTGCCTATGTTCGAAATCATGACCCCCAGGGTTGGGCCAGTTTTGACCCCAAGGACATGATATGAAAATCCTTGGTAGGGGTCCACTAGGAGATGCTACATACCAAATATCAAAGCTCTATGCCATCTAGTTTCAGAGGAGAAGATATTTAAAGTTTTCCTTCTTTGTTCCTATGCTCAAACTTGTGACCCCCGGGTCGGGACCAGTTTTGATCCCAGGGGCATAATTTGAACAAACTTGGTAGAGGTCTACAGGTCCACTAGGAGATGCCACATACCAAATATCAAAGCTCTACGCCTTCAAATTTCAGAGGAGAAGATTTTCAAAGAATTTTTTTGTCCTTTTTGTTGCCATGGCAACCAGAGTTATGGGTGGAATTCAATTCTTTGAACTATTTTGGTAGAGCTTCACCCAAGAAACATTCCTGTAAAGTTTCATCAAGATTGGCCTAGTGGTTTAGGAGATGTTTAAAGAAATTGTTGACGGACGACGGACATAAGGCGATCACAGTAGCTCACCTTAAGCACTTTGTGCAAAGGTGAGCTAATAACAGGAGGGCCAAGATGGCCCTGGATCGCTCACCTGTATTTTTTAGAGGGCCATAGCCTATTTTTTTTTTTTTTTTTTTTTTTTTTTTTTTGAGGTATTGAAACATTGGAACCAAAATTATAATTTTGCCAAGCAATTTTCAAAAGGTCACCTGTAAAAGTCATTTCGAAATCTGACCATCAGTTTCAAAAAAAAGAATTTTTAAGAATTCTTCATTTCTGTATAAGAGCAAGTAGCCCCCATCCACGAGAGCCATGTTTCTTGATGGACCAAAATTTACAAACAAGTTTTGAAAAGGTTCACCCAAGGAACACTGCTGAAAAATTCTTTTAAAATCTGACCAGTGGGTTTCAGAAAAAAGAATTTTCAAGAATTTCATCATGTCCCTATAGTGCAAGTAGCCCCCATTCACAAGAGCCATGTTTCTTGACGGATCAAAGTTATATGAACAATTTTTGAAAAGGGTCACCCAAGGAACATCTCTGTTAAATTATTTTAAAATCTGACCAGGGGTTTCAGAGACGAAGAATTTTCAAGAATTTCTTTTCTTCTTTTCTATTAAGTGCAAGTAGGCCCCATTCACCAGAGCCATGTTTCTTGACGGATCAAAATTTCATGAAGACCTTTTGAAAAGGATCACCAAAGGAACATCTCTGTAAAATAATTTCAAAATCTGTCCTACCATTTCAGAGAAGAAGAATTTTCAAGAATTTTTTTCATTTCCCTATAGTGCAAGTAGCCCCCATTCACCAGAGCCATGTTTCTTGACCGATCAAAATTTCGCGAACACACCCAAAGAACATCCCTGAGAAATTATTTCAAAATCTGACCAGCGGTTTCAGAGAAGAATTTTTAAGAATTTCTTCAATTCTGTATAGTGCAAGTAGCCCCCATTCACCAGAGCCATGTTTCTTGACCATTCAAAATTTCGCGAACCAGTTTTTGAAAAGGGTCACCCAAGGAACAACTCTGTTAGGTTATTTCAAAATCTGTCCAGCCGTTTCAGAGAAGAAGAATTTTCAAGAATTTATTCATTTCCTTATAATGCAAGTAGCCCCCATTCACCAGAGCCATGTTTCTTGACCGATCAAAATTTCGCGAGCAATTTTTGAAAAGGGTCACCCAAAGAACATCCCTGAGAAATTATTTCAAAATCTGACCAGTGGTTTCAGAGAAGAAGAATTTTTAAGGATTTTTTTCATTTCTGTATAGTCCAAGTAGCCCCCATTCACTAGAGCCATGTTTCTTGACGGATCAAAATTTCACGAACACTTTTTGAAAAGGGTCACCCAAGGAACATCGCTGTGAAATTATTTTAAAATCTGGCCAGCGGTTTCAGAGAAGAAGATTTTTAGAGAATTTCATAGAAATTTCCATTCGGTTGCCAAGGCAACCAGAGTTTTTGACGGAATTAAATTCTGTGAACAATTTTTAAAGAGGATCTCCCAAGGAACATTCTGCCAAGTTTGGTTCAAATTGGCCCAGCGGTTTAGGAGGAGTTGATGTTTAAAGAATTGTTGAGGACACACGATGCACGGCGGACACCGGGTGATCCTAAAAGCTCCCCTTGAGCACGTTGTGCTCAGGTGAGCTAAAAACCACAATTTTTGAAAGTAACCTCCTCCGAGTTCTATCCACTTATTCATTCTTGATTTCCATGAATGAAACACAAGTGATAGCGCATCACATAACGTTACCATGAAGGACCTGGATAAAGCAAGGGTTAGTTTCTCTCTGCTCTCATAACTAGTGCATACCACATAGAGAATCTTTCAAAACAGGAATTAGTCAGAGGACACATGGAGTCAGGACTAAATTAATTGGAGCATTGGCAAGTGTTTCGATGTGTAGTTTTTGCAAAGTTTCCAGTACAAGTCTGGCTCAATGAGATAGGGCGTTACTTTGGTGTTAAAGTGAAGATACTCTGCAGGACCTCTGGCTAAGTTTTTCGTAATGTGTATGTGAAATATAGGCTAAGTTTTTCGTAATGTGTATGTGAAATATAGGGCGTTATTTTGGTGTTAAATTGAAGATACTCGGCAGGACTTCTGGCTAAGTTTTTTGTAATGTGTATGTGAAAATCACTCGAATAATGTGGGCATGAAACTCAGTATTGATTGTATGTATAGATACAACACGATTTAGAAGAAAAACAGGAGAACAGAAATATTTGATGTAGATAAAGTTTGCGAAGTGACTTAGAAAGGTTAGCTTTACCTGCGGAAGGCGATGTTGAATGTTTCAAAACACTGCTTTCTTGTTTAGTCTCGTTAAAGTGTGCCTATCTTTCATAGCATGTTAAAATATAATCAGTAAAATTTGACCCGTCTACCCTAATGCATTCAGAAATTTCTTTAAAGATTTCGATCCTAACCACAATTTCCTTAGCCGTCAGTTGCCAAGGTACCCACATTGTGCAATTATGCAACATTCCAAGATTCCCTGTCAAAATCTCCTGGCACTACTATATCAATGGTCGAATGTATAAGCTATTTTACTGACAGTATCTCGGCGATCTTGTTTTCAATGCTGCTCTACGGCCCTATGATTTTATCTGTGACTGATGTTGATGGACAGCCAGATTTAGGGTCATCTTTAACAGTATCGCACCCTTGTCTAAACCATTCTGATCAACGTACAAATATCAGGTTTCTTGACTGCAGAGTCCCCTTTAACTGGTACTAAATCACTTTTGATTTCTGCTAAATACTTTTCGAGTTTAGCGTAAAACTTTATGATTACTCTCGGCTGAAATAAAACATCGTCAGATATTAAAGACCAATAATGCTGTATATGACATCATTAACCCTTTCCCAAACGACAAATTTTGGACTCTTCCAAACTGAAAGAGTATGCAGACAACAATTTCAGATTTTGAGAAGATGGCAGAAAGTTCTCAACAAGAGGGCCAAGATTGCCCTGGACCGCTCACCTGAATTTTTGAGAGGACCATAGCCTTTTTTTTTTTGAAGGTATTGAAACACTGGAAACAAAATCATTTTTTTGCCAAGCAATTTTTAAAAGGTCACCTGTAAAAGTCCTTTCAAAATCTGACCAGCAGTTTCAGAAAAGAAGAATTTTTAGGAGTTCTTAATTTCCGTACAGTGCAAGTAGCCCCCATTCACTAGAGCCATGTTTCTTGACCTATCAAAATTTCGCGAACAAATTTTGAAAAAAGTCATTCAAGGAATATTTCCGTGAAATAAATTTCAAATCTGACCAGCCGTTTCAGAGAAGAAGAATTTTCAAGAAATTCTTCATTTCCCTATAGTGCAAGTAGCCCCCATTCACCAGAGCAATGTTTCTCGACGAATCAAACTTTCACAAACAATTTTTCAAAAGGGTCACCCAAGGAATGTCTCTGTGAAATTATTTCAAAATCTGACATGCCGTTTCAGAGAAGAAGAATTTTTAAGAATTTCCTCATTGCCCTATAGTGCAAGTAGCCCCCATTCACCAGAGCCATGTTTCTTGACCAATCAAAATTTCGCGAACAATTTTTGAAAAGGGTCACCTAAGGAACATTTCTGTGAAATCATTTTAAAATCTGGCCAGCGATTTCAGAGAAGAAGAATTTTTAAGAATTTCTTCATTTCCCTATAGCGCAAGTAGCCCCTATTCACCAGAGCCATGTTTCTTGACGGATCAAAATTTCACGAACACTTTTTGAAAAGGGTCATCCAAAGAACATCTCTGTGAAATTATTTCAAAATCTGACCAGCGGTTTCAGAGAAGAAGAATTTTAAAGAATTTCTTCATTTCTGCAAGAAGCCCCCACTCACCAGAGCCATGTTTCTTGACGGATCAAAATTTCGCGAACATTTTTGAAAAGGGTCACCCAAGGAACATCTCTGTGAAATTATTCCAAAATCTGGTCAGCGGTTTTAGAGAAGAATTTTTAAGAATTCCTTCATTTATAGGTGAAAACACAAGACTAGTCTATGACATTATGCAATATTGTGAAGAACATAGAATACCTGGACTTTTAATGTTAATAGATTTTGAAAAGGCCTTTGATTCTCTATCATTTAATTTTATTGAAAAGACGCTTGAATATTTTAATTTCGGTGTAATGTTCAAAGAATGAATTAAATTATTTCTACACAATACTGACGTATGCGTACAAATAAATGGTTTTCTTTCAGATTATTTCAAAGTCAGAAGGGGATGTCGACAAGGTGATCCCATATCCGCTTATATTTTCATCCTTTGCACCGAAATTCTTAACATTAAATTAAAGCACGATAGAAATATAACAGGACTAAAAATAAAAAAAGAAGAATATATCATATCACAATTTGCTGATGACACAACACTCTTTTTCGACGGTTCTGAAAAATCGATTAAAAGTACTCTTGAATTACTAGAAAAATTTTCACATATTTCTGGCTTGAAAGTTAATTTCGACAAAACAAAACTTATATGGATTGGCAGTTTGAAGTATAGTACAAGATCTATCAAGACGAAATGGAAATTAACATGGGGGGAAATAAAATTTAAACTTCTTGGACTGGAGTTCCATGTCGATCTAGATAAAATGATAAAGTTAAATTTTGAAAGCAAATTCAAAAGCATTAATAACACTATAAATTATTGGAAGAAAAGAAAACTAACACCAATTGGAAGAATAACTGTAGTCAAAAGTCTTTTATTACCTTTACTCACACATCTATTTATTAGTTTACCATCACCAACGAATGAATTTATGAAACAACTGAACAATACGAATTTGTATGGGACGGTACTGCTAAAATTAAACAAACTGTCTTCACAAAAAATTATATGGAAGGAGGTCTTAAACATGATTGATGTCAATAACTATAATAAAAGTATGAAAATTAAATGGATAAGAAAACTAGTTGCTTGCGGTAAAAGTTGTCATAAATTCATGAATAATGAAATTGACACACACAAACTATTTAATTTTGGAATGATGTACTGTGAAAAAATTATTACCAACATAAGAAATGATTTCTGGATTGATGTTTTAAAATCTTTTATGGTATTTATCTCTAAATGTAGTTTTACAAAATTGCTGGATGTAGTTTACATGCCTCTGTTTTTTAATAGCAATATTTTGGTAGATTCTAAGCACATTTATAATAAAATATTATACGATTGTGGTATAAGATATGTAAAGGACCTGTTAAATGTAGATGGAAGTTTTAAAAATTGGTTGGACATAAAAACAATGACTAGAAACAAAGTGAATTTTTTAAATTTCTATAGCATTACAACATCAGTTAAAACTTTCCTTTCAAAAAATCACATTTTGATTAAAAAGGATGCTTTAAAAGGATGTCATAATCCTTCTATTAGTTGTTATTTCTTTCATATGCTTACTAAAAGTAACATAAATAATCATGTTTATAACACTTTGACACACAACGATGAAATACCTTCGAGTAGAGTTAAGTGGGACTCACTATATAACAACATAAATATAGATTGGAAGCAAGTTCATGGAAATGTGTTTAAATGTACAAAAGACACTTATACACAGTGGTTTCAAACAAGAATAATACACAGAATAATTCCAACAAATTCTCTGCTTTTTAAAATGAAATTGATAGATACTAACTCATGTACATTTTGTAAACGATATGAAGAAACTATTCTACATTTATTTCATGACTGTAAACACACCAAATCATTATTAATAATATAGCAACAATTTTAAGTACTTTTGACCATACACTGCAAATTGATAGTCGAACTTTACTTTTAGGCACACGTACATCAAACGTACCATTAGACAGGCTACTTTTAGAACTTAAGAAATATATTTATCACTGTAGGAATAAACAAAAAATACCCTCAATGATCGGCTTTAAAAATACTTTAAACTTAACCTTGAATATTCATAAATGCACAAACACACATGAAATTGACAAATGTCACTTGACAATTGTAGAACATGTTTATCAAAGTCTCCTATTGCCAGTATAGTGTACAGGTAGTAAATATTAACGAATTTCTATAAAATTTCTGAAAGATTCCAGTTTCTTTACTCCATATTACACATATCCACTCACCCACCCACTAACACACACATACTTACATCTATTTCATGTTTTTCTACCCTGATTTCTGATTCTCTCTCTCTCTTAATAAGGCCACATTCAAGTGATGGAACAACTTTACAAAAAATACAATTTTTGTTAGGAACATCTTTTGTTTAAGAGTACTAACAAATTATTTAGAAACCTACTAACATTGAATTGTAAGGTATGGTGGGAGATGGCCACGACTCCCATCATACCAGTTGACGTGGCTAATAAAAGTCTAAAAAAAAAAAATTTCGCGAACACTTTTTGAAAAGGGTCACCCAAGGAACGTCTCTGTGAAATTATTTTAAAATCTGGCCAGCGGTTTCGGAGGAGATTTTTAAAGAATTTCCTAAAAAAAATCCATTTCGTTGCCATGGCAACCAGAGTTTTTGACAAATCTTTAAAGAGGACCTCCCAAGGAACATTCCAGCCAAGTTTGGTCCAAATTGGCCCAGCGGTTTAGGAGGAGTTGATGTTTAAAGAATTGTTGACGACGCACGACGGACACCGGGTGACCCTAAAAGCTCCCCTTGAGCACGTTGTGCTCAGGTGAGCTAAAAAGGGTAGAAAACACTGTGGGAAAAGGAGAAATTGCTCGTTACGAGCAATTTCTCCTTTTCCCACAGTGTTTTCAAAACACTTTTACTGCAGACACAAAAAACTAGGGCTTGTCTGGAAAGGGTTTAAATGATTTTATACCTTACCTACTTGAACATAAGGACATTTGAAAGCTTGAGTCAGTTGCCAGATAACTGATGCTCATCATCAATGCAATTTTGTAATTCTATGTGTAGTAGTTTTCAAAATAACAAAGCACCCCACGTATCTACAGACAATATGTGAAATATTGCACAGATACATGTATCAGAAACTGTCTTTGAAAGGAAAGGAAACAGCAAGGGAAATGGAGAAATGGTGGTTATCAGCATTTTTTCCTTTTCCAAAATGTTTACAAAAGGGTTCTCTGTGAGAGTCATAACAACAAATTGATTATGTAGTAATGAAGTAGCTGGGGTATTAAGGTATCATCACTGGTCTTCCTTATCTTCCTTATTCTCTCCTACAAAATGTCTTTGGTCTTCCTTATCTTCCTTATTCTCTCCTACAAAATGTCTTTTAAAAGCTTCCACGGCCTTTCCTCTGTGAGATATTTCATTTTTCTCTGTTTTTGACATTTCAGCATACGTCTGATCATATCCAGAAGGCTCAAAACAGGGGTCCCATCCAAAAGTATCAGGGCCTCTGGGCTCCACTATAGTCCCTGGTGTTTTTCCAACAAATAGTTCCACTTCTGCATCTAGCTCTCCTGATGTATAGGCAAATATACATACAGCATCTGCTGTTTTGTCTTCAAAGCCAGCTAACATCTTGTATAAGCCTGCAAAAGTATAAGTTGACATCAATATCCAAACTCACCAATCTTGATTTGAGTTATGATTTTAACTTGTTTCAAATCATCTAATCGAATGAAGAGAACTTTTCAGCCAATTAGATAGCTTGGACCTATTTTTGACTAATTAGCAGATGGCAAAAAAATATATATATATAAAACTCTTCCAAATGGAAAACTCTTTAGGATCATTACAAACTATAATCTGCGCTAGAAAGAGCTAATTAACTCTTTACCAAACGACGAAATTTTAGACGCGTTCAAGTTGAAAGCACTTGCAGACGGCAATAATTATAAACGTAACTCAAAACATGAAATTTGTCCTGGAAAGGTAGGAAACATTGCGGGAATAGAAGAAAATGCTGGTTACCAGCATTTTCTCCTTTTCCCACAATGTTTTCAATAGGCTTCTCTCTCAGGGGCATAAAAACCAGGGATTGTTTAATAAGTGGTTAAAGGGCTAAAAATTTATTCTATGATACTATGTCGGCAGGAATTCTTGAGAAACCACTTGATATATGGTCCTGGAATACCTCCTTACCTGCAGGACCCAAATTCTTAACCCTAAAGCTGCTGAGCGCAACTCACTGACATTTTGCGTACAGTGTAAATCAAGATCAGACTGAATAGAATGTGCAATATGATCTTGGATCTACTTTATCTAATATGGAGAATCCCACATCCCTAAAAAAACAAGAAAATTCGTTGAAATGATATTCCCTGCCGAAAAGACCTTTTTTGATACAAGCATATTAGAGGTACTGTGTTTTGCATGTACATGTGGCCTTTTTGTTATTGGTGCATGATGAAATTATACACTAAGCTCCCTTGTTCCATGGCACAGCATTTCATTATATTAAAAAAAAACATTTAAGAGGTCCATAACAGGATTATACATTAAGTACCCTTTTTGCAGAACTTGGCTTTCATGAAATGAAAACAAAGACAAGATGACCATGATAGTCCTATATCGCTCACCTGAGTACTGAGCAGTAAAGGTCTACAATGAAGATAAATACCAAATATCAAAGTTCAAGGCCAAATAATTCTGACAGAATATGTAACTGTGCAAAAAGCGTTTTCTTCCTTTTCAAAAATGCTTTCACAACCTGTCTTATTCAGGGTCACTGAAAGACAGGATTCTATGGTAAGGGATTGAATTAAATAAATATGGAAGGCCACGCATTAATTTCCTTGTCAAAATTGGGGTCGAATGATAGATTAAAACATCATTCGCTCATTGGTAAGACACAAATGAGACCTGTCTCAGTAACTTTTGATCAAATATCAAAGGATGTTGGCTGACAGTAATCAAGCCAACGCAAACTGGGAACCCTAGACTAACAGCTCACAACATTTCTTGACTGATCTATCAGGGCTCAACAAGTCCAGTATGTGAAAGGTAACCCCTTTTTCTGTGACACATCTTACTGAAGAAAAATGTATCAAAAAGACTATCCTAAGGAAAACATGTTTGAAGTTTCATATATGCAAAGGACTTTAGAATATATCCATCAAGGTGGATGGATGGGCAAACTGACTGTAATTGGTCTATAATGAAATTATACATTTAGTCCCCTTTTTGATAACATCTTGTTTCATGAAATAAAATCAAATAACTATTGTCTGTCGCTTAACAAGATGAGTTTAATTACATTCTGTCCTGTAGTGAAAGAGATATTGGTCCATAGTGAAAATTTACACCAAACCCCCTTTTTCAATGACATGACATTTAATGAAAAAAGGTAAAATATTGTTATTGGCAGACTATCATATGGAACACTCATACAATGTTTCCATCTTCTTTCAGAATAGAGGAATTTCAAAGTTTTCCTTTTTTGTTCCAATATTCAAACTTGTGACCACCAGGGCGGGGCCAGTTTGGACTCCAGGATCATCGTACCGTGTTTGATAGAATGTCCACTAGAAGATGCTACATATAAAATATCAAAGCTCTACCACTTCCAGTTTCACAGAATTTTTTGTAAAGTTTTCCTTCTTTGTTCCTATGTTTCAAACTTGTGACCCCTGGGGCTGGGCCAGTTTGGACCCCAGGCACATCATTTGATTAACTAGCAGATACTACATACCAAATATCAAAGCTCTACTCCTTCTTGTTTCAGAGAAGTCGAATTTTAAAGTTTTCCATCTTTGTTCCTATATTTCAAACTTGTGACCCCCGGGGCGGGGCCAGTTTTGACCCCAGGGGATTCATATGAACAATCTTGGTACAGGTACACTAGGAGATGCTTAATACCAAATATCAAAGCTCTTCGCCTTCTAGTTTCAGAGAAGATTTTCCAAGATTTTGCTATTTTTATCCTTTTGGTTTTTCCTTCAATTCTTGGTAGAGGTCCACTTGGAAATGCTACATACCAAATATCAAAGCTCTGCACCATCTAGTTTCAGATAAGAAGAATCTAAAAGTTTTCCTTCTTTGTTCCTAAACTACAAAATTGTGACCCCCTGGGTGGGGCCAGGGGCATCATTATGAACCCCAGGGGCATCATTATGAACAAACTTGGTAGAGGTCCACTTGGGGATGCTACATATCAAATATCAAAGCTCTGCACCATCTAGTTTCAGAGAAGAAGAATTCTTCCTATGACATAAACCTGTGACCCCCCTTGATGGGGCCAGTTTTGACCCCAGGGGCATCATATGAACAATCTTGGTAGATGTCCGCTTTGGAGATGCTACATACCAAATATCAAAGCTCTGCACCTTCTAGTATCAAAGAGGAAGATTTTTAAAGTCTTCTTTCTTTGTTTCGATGTTTTAAACTTGTGACCCATGGGGCTAGGCCAGTTTTGACCCCAGGGGCATCATATGAACAATCTTGGTTGAGGACAACTAGCAGATTCTACATGCTAAATATCAAAGCTCTGCACCTTTTAGTTTCAGAGAAGAAGATTTTTAGTTTTCCTTCTTTGTTCCTATGTTTCAAACTTGTGACCCCTCGGGTGGGGCTAGTTTTGACCGCAGGGTCATCATATGAACAGTCTTGGTAGACATCCACTACGAGATGCTACATACCAAATATCAAAGCTCTGTGCCTTCTAGTATCAGAGAAGAAAAATTTTAAAGTTTTCCATCTTTGTTCCTATATTTCAATTTTGTGACCCCCAGGGCGGGGCCAGTTTTGACCCCTGGGGATTCATATGAACAATCTTCGTAGAATGCAACTAGGAGATGCTTAATACCAAATATTAAAGCTCTTTGCCTTCTAGTTTCAGAGAAGAAGATTTTCCAAGATTTTGCTATTTTTTTCCTTTTGGTTTTTCCTTCAATTCTTGGTAAAGGTCCACTTGGAAATGCTACATACCAAATATCAAAGCTCTGCACTATCTAGTTTCAGATAAGAAGAATCTAAAAGTTTTCCTTCTTTGTTCCTAAACTACAAAATTGTGACCCCCTGGGCGGGGCCAGGGGCATCATTATAAACCCCAGGGGCATCATTATGAGCAATCTTGGTAGAGGTCCACTTGGAGATGCTACATATCAAATATCAAAGCTCTGCACCATCTAGTTTTAACCCTTTCCCAAACAGCAAATTTTGGACTAGACCAAATTGAAAGCATTTTGCAGATCACAAATTAACAGTTGCTAAAAAGATGATTTTTCTAAATGATAGGGTAGAAAACATTGTGGGAAAAGCAGAAAATGCTGGTTACCAGCATTTTCTCCTTTTCCCACAATGTTTTCAAAATGCTTCTATTCCTGACCCGTAAAAACCAGGGATTGTTTGGGAAAGGGTTAAAGAAGAAGAATTCTTCCTATAATATAAACCTGTGACCCCCTGGGTGGGGCCAGTTTTGACCCCAGGAGCATCATATGAATAATCTTGGTAGATGTCCGCTAGGAGAAGCTACATACCAAATATCAAAGCTCTGCACCTTCTAGTATCAAAGAAGAAGATTTTTAAAGTCTTCTTTCTTTGTTTCGATGTTTTAAACTTGTGACCCATGGGGCCGGGCCAGTTTTGACCCCAGGGGCATCATATGAACAATCTTGGTTGAGGACAACTAGCAAATTCTACATTCTAAATATCAAAGCTCTGCACCTTTTAGTTTCAGAGGAGCTTTTTAGTTTTCCTTCTTTGTTCCTATGTTTCAAACTTGTGACCCCTGGGGTGGGGCTAGTTTTTACCGCAGGGTCATCATATGAACAGTCTCGGTAGACATCCACTAGGAGATGCTACATACCAAATATCAAAGCACTGTGCCTTCTAGTATCACAGAAGAAAAATTTTAAAGTTTTCCATCTTTGTTCCTATATTTCAAGTTTGTGACCCCCAGGGCGGGGCCTGTTTTGATCCCTGGGGATTCATATGAACAATCTTGGTACAGGTACACTAGGAGATGCTTAATACCAAATATCAAAGCTCTTCGCCTTCTAGTTTCAGAGAAGAAGATTTTCCAAGAGTTTGCTATATTTTTCCTTTTGGTTTTTCCTTCAATTCTTGGTAAAGGTCCACTTGGAAATGATACATACCAAATATCAAAGCTCTGCACCATCTAGTTTCAGATAAGAAGAATCTTAAAGTTTTCCTCCTTTGTTTCTAAACTACAAAATTATGACCCCCTGGGCGGGGCCAGGGGCATCATTATGAACCCCAGGGGCATCAACATGAACAATCTTGGTAGAGGTCCACTAGGAGATGCTATGTACCAAATATCAAAGCTCCGCACCACCTAGTTTCAGAGAAGAAGAATTCTTCCTATAATAGAAACTTGTGACCCCCCTGGGTGGGGCCAGTTTTGACCCCAGGGGCATCATATGAACAATCTTGGTAGATGTCTGCTAGGAGATGCTACATACCAAATATCAAAGCTCTGCACCTTCTAGTATCAAAGAAGATTTTTAAAGTTTTCCTTCTTTGTTTTGATTGTTTTAAACTTGTGACCCCCGGGGCGGGGCCAGTTTTGACCCCAGGGGCATCATATGAACGATCTTGGTAAAGGACAACTAGCAGATGCTACATACCAAGTATCAAAGCTCTGTACCTTTTAATTTCAGAGAAGAAGATTTTTAAAGTTTTCTCTCTTTGTTCCTATGTTCAAACTTGTGACCCCTGGGATGGGGCCAGTTTTGACCCCAGGGGCATCATATTAACCCTTT
The DNA here is from genome assembly GCA_943736015.1 of Tridacna crocea. Lineage (NCBI taxonomy): Eukaryota > Metazoa > Mollusca > Bivalvia > Cardiida > Cardiidae > Tridacna > Tridacna crocea. Next base: position 52,370,038 of record OX031059.1, read on the forward strand.
GGCTGCTTATCGTGACTCACAGATGTTTTGCGGACAGCGTAGATAAAGATCAGACTGCACAGAACATGCAGTCTGATCTTGGATCTATGCTGTCCAATCTGGAGATTTTATTCCTTACAACAAAACTTTGAAATAACATTTTTTTTGGTCTTTACTATCGAATTGAAAATTTCATTTTAGCTATTTAGCAGGATAAGGGTTTACAATCTTGGTAGACGTCCACTAGGAGATGCTACATACCAAATATCAAAGCTCTGTGCCTTCTAATATCAGAGAAGAAGATTTTTAGTTTTCCATCTTTGTTCCTATATTTCAAAATTATGACCCCTGGGGCGGGGCCAGTTTTGACCCCAGGAGATTCATATGAACAATCTTGGTACAGGTACACTAGGAGATGCTTAATACCAAATATCAAAGCTCTTCGCCTTCTAGTTTCAGAGAAGAAGATTTTCCAAGATTTTGCTATTTTTTTCCTTTTGATTTTTCCTTCAATTCTTGGTAGAGGTCCACTTGGAAATGCTACATACCAAATATCAAAGCTCTGTACCATCTAGTTTCAGATAAGAAGAATCTTAAAGTTTTCCTTCTTTGTTCCTAAACTACAAAATTGTGACCCCCCCTGGGCGGGGCCAGGGGCATCATTATGAACCCCAGGGGCATCATTATGAACAAACTTGGTAGAGGTCCACTTGGAGATGCTACATATCAAATATCAAAGCTCTGCACCATCTAGTTTTAGAGAAGAAGAATTCTTCCTATAATACAAACTTGTGACCCCCCGGGTAGGGCCAGTTCTGACCCCAGGGGCATCATATGAACAATCTTGGTAGATGTCTGCTAGGAGATGCTAAATACCAAATATCAAAGCTCTGTGCCTTCTAGTATCAGAGAAGAAAATTCTTAAAGTTCATCTTCTTTGTTCCTATAATTCAAACTTGTAACCCCTGGGGCTGGGCCAGTTTTGACCCCAGGGGCATCATATGAACAACCTTGTAAGAGGTCCACTAGGAGATGCTACATACCGAATATCAAAGCTCTGCACCTTCTAATTTCAGAGAAGAAAATTTTTTTAAAGTTTTCCTTCTTTGTTCCTATGTTTCAAACTTGTGACCCCCGAGGCGGGGCCAGTCTTGACCCCAGGGGAATCATATGAAAACTCTTTGTAGAGGTCCACTAGGAGATGCTTAATACCAAATATCAAAGCTCTACGCCTTCTAGTTTCAAAGAAGAAGATTTTCAAAGATTTTGCTATTTTTTTTTCCTTTTGGTTGCCATCGCAACCAGTGTTATGGCTGGAATTCAATCTCTTGAACAACTTTGGTAGAGCTTCACCCAAGGAACATCCCTGCCAAGTTTGATCAAGATTGGCCCATTGGTTTAGGAAAAGAAGATGTTTAAAGAAATTGTGGACGACGGAGATCGCACGAACCACGTCACACAACGGACATTGGGCGATCACAAAAGCTCACCATGAGCACTTCGTGCTCAGGTGAACTGAAAAAATACATAAAATCCCCTTTTCCATGCAAAGCATTATATTCTTGAAAAAAAAAAAAGGTATCAATGGACTATCCAATGGGAACCATGCATGAAGTTTCATAAATTTTTGTCAAGGACTTTAGAAGATATCCCTCTTAAAATAGACGCCGCCAAACTGCTGCCATTTCAGGCAGGTAGCTAGAGGCCAAAGGGTTGAAATTTCTAGCACCATTCTGGGTAGCTGAATGGATATATGGCATTACTTGTGATCTAAAAGGTTTACGAATAGACTGATGGATGGAGAGATGGATGCAAAATGGACTCATTGGTCACTGGCTTTGATCAACCAATAAAAATATGAAGTTTCAGGAAACTATGTCCAAAAGCTGGGAGGTACATTGATAAAAAATTAAATTTGACATGAAGCCCCCATTTTCCATGATACAGTAATGAATTGCAAAACCCTGACAACATGCGCTAGAACACATCTGTGGAAATCTCATGCAAATCTGTTGAGATATGTCCAGTAATTACAGAGATATTGGTGAAAAATGAAATATAACATGAAGCCCCCTAATTCCATGATGCAGCTACAAATCTTGACAGTATGTGGTAGGTCATATGATTCTGTGAAAATTCCATCCAAATCTGCCGAAAAATGTGGGAGGCATGGCGTTAGGTCACATGATTATGTGGAAATTCCATCTAAATCTGCCAAAAAATGTGGGAGGAGTTGCCTTCACAAGAAATAGAACGAAATAAAATCTGAAAGCCTCTTTTTTCATGACACAGCTACAAATCGCAAAACCTTGAGAATATGCAATAGTTCACATGGCGAGAAACATTCCGTGAAAATTCTGTTCAATTCCATTGAGAAATGTGGGAGGAATTGTATTCACAAGCAAGAGAATGAAATATAACATGAAGCCACCCTTTCCCATGACACCTTATTACAATAACAAGGGTATTAAACTATGGTGTTGCAAGGTCAATCTGGGTGAAACTTTTTTTCCTGCATTTCCTAATGGTGGTTGACGGATGTGACAAGTTCAAAGTAAAAACTTTATTAAGTTATGAAGACAAGACTCCAAACATCGAAAGTGTACTTAATTGTAAATTAAGTGTATCTTAAAATCGCTCCAGTCGGCCATTTTGTATCGAATAATAAAAAAAATCGTCTCGGCAGAATGGGTTATTGTACACATGTATAAAGTTTCAAGAAATTCCGTCCAATGTTATTGGAGATATTTGCCGGGACGCACACACACATGGACGGACAGACGGACGGACAACGCTAAAACTATCCCTCCACCTTTGGCGGGGGATAATAATAAATTTAAAGTAACATTATCTCTTTACCACGCAATCCCTACTCAGTTTGACGACACCGAGAAAGAAGCCTATAGAAAACATCGTGAGAAAAGGAGAAAATGCTGGTAACCAGCATTTTCTCCTTTTCCCACAATGTTTTCTACCCTTTCCAAATCAATTTTCAATTTTTGATTCACCTTTATTTTGTCGTCTGCAAATGCATTCAATTTAGACAAGTCCAAAATTTTGTCGTTTGGTAAATAGCCTAGTTATCCGGGTTTTTAGCTCCACTGGCCGAAGGCCAGCGAGCTATTGTCATGGCGTTGTGTCCGTCGTGCGTCCGTCCGTCCGTTCGTCCTTGTGTGCGTCCGTCCGTCCGTTCGTTCGTAAACTTTTTCTTTAAAAAACTTCTCCTCAGAAAGTAATCACTGGATTTTTACCAGATTTCATAGAAATGTTCCTTAGGTGGTCCTCTTTCAAATTCCTTCAAATAATTGTATTCCATGAATAATTCTGGCTGCCATGGCAACCAAAGTAAAAATCCTTTTAAAATCTTCTCCTCTCAAACCGCTAATTGGATAGCATTATTTTTTTGCAGGAATGTTCCTTAGATAGAGGTCTTCAGAATTCCTTAAAAAAAAAAAGATACGTCAAAAAACATGGCTTTTATGGGAGACTCATTTTCCTTTTATGGTATAAAGTAAAATCTTTGAAAAATTTCTTCTCTCAAACTATTCGTTTTGATTTCATTGTTGTATTGCAGGTTAGTTCCTATGGTGGTAAGTCTTTATCATACAATCCTGACTTTTAGCGACCCTAAAGAAGAAGTCTTTGGAAAACACTCGTGGAAAAGGAGAAAATGCTGCATTTTCTCCTTTTCCCTCAGTGTTTTCTACTCTATCAAAGACAGAAATCATCATTTCATCAATGTTCAATTTGTTGTCTGCAAATGCTTTCAGTTTGGTCACATCCCAAATTTGTCGATTGGTAAAGAGTTCAAGATGGTTGCTTCACATAACCTATAATCCTTTTCATATAAAACAAGAGAACCTCTGCACTTTGATTAGTTTTGGTAAAAATTTGTTGACCTACTGGTGACCTAATACAAAGAGGGACAGGGCTTTACTGTTGTGATAAGGCATTTTGTTATCCAATCAAACTGAACCTGCAACTTCAATAAAACAATTGCCACAATACATATTTTCTATATTTTGATGTTTCCCCACCCAAAATGGTTTGTAACAAGACCCTTTTTAACCCATTACCACACAGTCCCTACTTTTGACGTCCCTGAAAAAGAAAACTTTAGAAAACATTGTGGGAAAAGGAGAAAATGGTGGTAACCAGCATTTTCTCCTTTTCCCACAATGTTATCTACCCGTCACAAAACTTTCAAATTTTCAGTCACTTTTATTTTTTCATCTGCAAATGCTTTCCATTTGGACAACCCTAAAATGTTGTCATTTGGTAATGAGTTAACTATAACCAAAAGACAAAATTTTTATAACTGGTCATAATTGAAAGATGTTGCAGACATGATAAATCTTCAAATTAGTAAAACTTGTATCAAAAAGGGTAGAAATTATTGTGTTAAACTAGGAAAATGCAGGTTACTATTATTTTCTTCTTTTCTCACAATGTTTTTCATAGCTTTTTTTCTATAGTGACCTAAAATGCAGGAATGAATGGTAATTGTTAAGAACTTCTCTTCACTGTTACAAAAAAAAAATCAGGACTGTGGAGCGATACAGGCGCTCAAGCGCCTCTAGTTTACTATCACCTTGATATATTCATTTTATTAATTTAGCAGGATAAAGGTAGAGAAACCGCTCTCTATATGGTCCTAATCGACCTCCTAATCTGCAGGACTCCATTTATTGAGAGATCACCTTATACATGGTGTGCAACAGGGCATTCAGATACTTGTGTAAAGTGTCGTCTCGGATCAGCATGCACAGTTCGCGCAGGCTAATCCGAGACGGTACTTTACGTCAACATTAGATTTTGTCCTACAGTAGATTTGTGTGAAACAGAAAACAAGAGGGCCATTGGCCCTGGATGGCTCACCCTAGACTATTGCTTATGAGTGAAATTCAATTCTTTGAACAAATTTGGTAAAGCTTCACACAAGGAACATCCCTGCCAAGTTTCATCAAGATTGGTCAAGTGGGTTAGGAGAAGAAGATGTTGAAAGAAATTGTTGAGGGATGATGGGCAACAGACACCGGACATATGGCAATCAAATATCAAAGCTCTACAGCTTCCAGTTTCAAAGAAGAATTTTAAATTTCCCTTCTTTGTCCTATGTTCGAACTTGTGGTCCTCAGGGCTGGGTCAGTTTAAACCAAACCAGCATCATACCAAATATCAAAGCTCTACACCTTCCCGTTTAACCCTTTAGCAAACAATCCCTGGTTTTAACGACCCTGAGACAGAAGCCTTTTAAAAACATTGTGGGAAAAGGAGACAAAGCTGGTAAACAGCGTTGTGTCCTTTTCCCAAAATGTTTTCTGCCCCGCTGGAAACAAATTTCAAGTTTTGAGTTGCGTTTATTTTGCAGCCTGCAAGTTCTTTCAACTTGGACCAGACTTAAATTTTGTTGTTTGGGAAAGGGTTAAGAGAAAACGAAATTTAAAATTTTCCTTCTTTGTTCCTATGTTCCAACCTGTGACCTCCGGGGCATGGCCAGTTTTGACGCCAGGGACATCGTATGACCAAACTTCGTAGAGGTCCACTAGAAGATTCTGCACACCAAATATCAAAGCTCTGCACATTCAAGTTTCAGAGAAGAATATTTCTAAAGTTTTCCTTCTTTGTTGCTATGCTCGAACCTGTGACCCCCCCTGGGACAGGGCCAGTTTTGATCCCATGGGCATAATATGAACAAACTTGGTAGAGGTCCACTAAGAATTGCTACATGCCAAATATCATAGCTCTATGCCTTTTAGTTTTAGAGAAGAAGAATTTTAAAATTTTCTTTCTTTGTTCCTATGTTCAAACTTGTGACACCCGGGGCGGGGCCAGTTTTGACCCCACGGGCATGATTTAAAGAAACTTGGTAGAGGTCCACTAGGAGATGCCACATATTAAATATCAAAGCTCTACGTCATATAGTTTCAGAGGAGAAGAATTTTAAAGTTTTCCTTCTATGTTCCTATGCCCAAACTTGTGACCCCCGGGGTGGGGCCAGTTTTGACCCCAAGGACATCATTTGTACAAACTAGGTAGAGGTCCACTAGGAGATGCAATAGACCAAATATCAAAGCTCTATGGCTTCAAATTTCAGAGGAGAAGACTTTTAAAGTTTTCCTTCTTTGTTCCTATGCTCAAACTTGTGACCCCCGGAGTGGGGCCAGTTTTGACCCCAGGGGCATAATTTGAACATACTTGGTAGAGGTCCACTAGGACATGCTACGTACCAAATATCAAAGCTCTATGCCTTCAAGTTTCATAGGAGAAGACTTTCAATGTTTTCCTTCTTTGTTCCTATGCCCAAACTTGTTATCCCCAGGGGTTGGGCTAGTTTTGACCCTAGGGGCATAATTTGAACAAAGTTGGTAGAGGTCCATATGGAGATGCTACATACCAAATATCAAAGCTCTACGCCATCTAGTTTCAGAGAAGAATTTTTTCAAAGATTTCGGGTTTTTTTTGTTTTTGTTTTCTTGTTGCCATGGCAACCAGACTTGTGGGTGGAATTAAATTCTTTGAACAATTTTTGGTAGAGCCTCACCCAAGAAACATTCCTGCCAAGTTTCATGGAGATTGGCCCAGTGGTTTAGGAGAAGATGTTTAAAGAAATTGTTCACGGATGTCAGAATGGCGGATGCCGGACATAGGGCGATCACATTAGCTCACCTTTAGCACTTTGTGCTAAGGTGAGCTAAAAAAGAAGGCCAAGATGGCCCTGGATCGCTCACCTGAATTTTTGAGATGACCATAGCCTATTTTTTTCTTGAGGTATTGAAACATTGGAAACAAATTTATAATTTTGCCAAGCAATTTTCAAAAGGTCACCTGTAAAAGTCATTTCGAAATCTGACCATCGGTTTCAAAAAGAAGAATTTTTACGAATTCTTCATTTCTGTATACGAGCAAGTAGCCCCCATCCATAAGAGCCATGTTTCTTGATGGATCAAAATTTACGAACAAGTTTTGAAAAGGGTCACCCAAGGAACATTTCAGAAAATTTCTTTTAAAATCTGACCAGGGGTTTCAGAGAAAGAGAATTTTCAAGAATTTCATCATGTCCATATAGTGCAAGTAGCCCCCATTCACAAGAGCCATGTTTCATGACAGATCAAAATTATATGTACAGTTTTTGAAAAGGGTCACCCAAGGAACAACTCTGTGAAATTATTTCAAAAACTGACCAGCGGTTTCAGAGAAGATTTTTTAAATATTCCTTCATTTCTGTATAGTGCAAGTAGCCCCCATTCACCAGAGCCACATTTTTTGACGGATCAAAATTTCACGGACAGTTTTTGAAAAAGGTCACCCAAAGAACATCTCTGTGAAATTATTTCAAAATTCGACCAGCGGTTTCAGAGGAGAAGAATTTTAAAGAATTCCTTCATTTCTGTATAGTGCAAGTAGCCTCCATTCACCAGAGCCACATTTTTGGACGGATCAAAATTTCACGAACAGTTTTTGAAAAGAATCACCCAAGGAACATATCTGTGAAATTATTTTAAAATCCGACCAGCGGTTTCAGAGGAGAAGATTTTTAAAGAATTTGCTAAAAAATTCCATTTTGTTGCCATGGCAACCAGAGTTTTTGATGGAATCAAATTCTGTGAATAATTTTTAAAGAGGACCTCCCAAGGAACATTCCTGCCAAGTTTGGTCCAAATTGGCCCAGCAGTTTAGGAGGAGTTGATGTTTAAAGAATTGTTGACGACGCACGACTGACGACACACGACGGACACCGGGTGATCCTAAAAGCTCCCCTTGAGCACGTTGTGCTCAGGTGAGCTAAAAACATACAATCAGAAATTGTCGTCTCCGATAAGTCTGCGCCGATTGCGCAGGTTAATCCGAGACAGCACTTTACACAAATTTCAGAATGCTCCTTTTCGCCTGTTGCAGGCCATAATTATGGCCCTGGACCACCTCCTTACCTACAGGACACTTGTCTAGAAGCCATAATATTACCCTAGTACACACCTTTACCTGCAGGACTTAAATTTCTTGAGAAACCATTTTATATATGGCCTACGAGACACGAAATGGGTCATTCAGACATTTGCGTAAAGTGTCATCTCGGATCAGCCTGTGCAGTCCGCACAGGCTAATCCGAGACGGCACTTTCCGTTTTTATGTGATTTTCTGTTTTGTGCAAGTCTACTGTAGCACAAAATCTAATATAGTCGTAAAGTGCCGTCTCGGATTAGCCTGCGCAGACTGATCTGAAACGGCACTTTACGTAAATGTCCGAATGCCCCTTTTCCCGTGTTACAAGCCATATTGTCCTGCTAGACCCCTTTACCTACAGGTTCCAATTCCGTGAGAAACTATTTTGAATATGGCCTACATTTGCGTAATTTGTTGTCTTGGATCAGCCTGCACATTCCGGTGCAGGCTAATATTAAACAACACTTTCCATTTTTTGGTAATTGTCTGTTTTGCACAAGTCTACTGTAGCACAAAATCTCAGGCTGATCGGAGACGACACCTTACACAAATGTATGAATGCTTCTTTTCCCATGTTGCAAGCCATATGGCACTGACAGAAGCCTTTACCTGAAGCACAAAATTTCCTGAGAAACCACTTTATATGCAGCTATGGCAGACTCCCTAACCTACAGGACAAAATTTCTTGTGAAACCACTTTATTTATGGCTTAGGAAGACCCCCTTACCTGCAGGACCTAATTTCTTGAGAAACCACTTTATATATGGCCCTGGTAGACCTCCTAAAGCATTAAAGCAGAGACTCGTGTCCTCAGTAAGACAGGGGCCTTTGATGCGTTCAGCAGCAAATCTACATTTACTTCTAGCAATGTCCTCAGGTTCACCCTGGACCTCTGGCAAGTCTATACCTTTGCTTGTAATCTGAATAAAATATTTTCATGAATTTGATGTAGTTTTCGTTCATAATTTATTTGTAAAACAAGAAATGCAAGTCTTTTCCTAATAAAAAGAAAACAGATCTTTGGAAACTTTAAACATGAGGGCTAAGATAGCCCTGGATCGCTCAACTGAACATTTAGGTGGACAATAGCTAGTTATTTTTGTTATTCAAAAACTTTTTCTTCAATAAATAAAACATGAGCACAGCATGCAGGTGCCAATAATTGGCTGCTGGGTACTGGATATTAACTCTTTTCCACACAAAAAAATTCTGGACTTGTCCAATTTGAAAGCACCTGCAGACCACAAATAAGATGCTGCTCAGATTAAGATTCCTGCCTTTGATAGAGTAGAAAACCTTGTGGGAAAAGGAGCAAATGCTGGTTACCAGCATTTTCTCCTTTTCCCACAAGGTTTTCCAAACCCTGCTCTTTCAGTTTTAACACCCAAGTAAAAAAGCTTTTAAAACCATTGTGGAAAAAAGGAAAAAAATGCTGGTAACCAGCATGTTCTTCTTTTCCCATAATGTTGTGCCACATTTACTACGTCCTTCTGAAATACATACTTCCAATTAGGATCTGTTTAACTGATTTTGTTTTATGGTAAAGAGTTAAAATAGTTGGAAGCATGTCTCAATTTGTGGCTGAATTTTCTAAAGCACTTTTCACCCAAAATTGGCTAAATCATCTGATTGTGTAAGTAAAGGTGGATGGACATTTTGGCCATGGATGATTTGGCCAAGCTGTTTTGACCGGGACATTTTGGCCACAGACATTTCGTCCAATTGAAATTGTAAAGTAAGATGTTTTGCCCAAATGATTTTTAAGGCAGAAAAAAAGCAAGACATAAACCTTCATGTGTTTAAAGTAAATGGTTTATAAATGAAAAGAACAAGCTACCTGGAGGGAGCATTTAAAAGTATTACAGGTAGAAAATGTTGGAATGAAGCACTTTTTCATTTTCCAAAAATGCAATCAGTCAGCTATATCCAATTGCTTGAGCCACCTTTGTCATGGACAAATGCTCTCAGTTTTGACAAGGATAAGAGAATGCTTTTGACATCTAGTAAAAGAGTCAAACCTTACCTCATGTGGAAAATCTTCCCCTAAAATTTGTTTGAACTCCGATAATTTGTTCTTATTTCCAGTAACAAACACAATGGGCTTCTTTGCCTTTTTGCTGACCGACATCTTCCTAATCTAGAGGTTAAAGTAATTACGGATTACCAAATGAATTGTCAAAGTTGGCAAAATTTTCAGAGAACATATTAACTCAATTTTCAGACAATATATTAACTCTTTACCAAATGACATATACTTGCCCAAATTCAAAGCCTCTGAGGAAGACATACCAAATGATCTCATATCAGGTTACATGTCTTTGTCAAGATAGAAAAAAGTGTGACAAAAAGGGAAAACATTGTTTACCAGCATTTTCTCCATTTCCCACAATTTTTTCAAAGGCCCTTTTCATCAGTGTTTTTAAAACTTGAAATTTTGTGGAAAAGGGTTAAAGGTGGGTATTTAGAATTTTTACAACGCACCAAATTAAAAAATATATATATCATTGAAATCTATATGAAAAAGCAGTACAAATCATCAATAATTAAGAATCATAGAATTACAAAAAAAAAATTTTTTTGATGGTATTCCCTTAAAAGGCTACGTAGCCTCTTAAGCTATTTTTAGATTTTGTGCCAAAAATCAATAGAGCATTGTGGGGATCTCAAGTGACTGGCACGTGACTAATAACGCTTAAATTGCATTACATAACAAACATGTAATAATTATTTCCCACAATGTCTTCTTCGGACGGATGTTTGAAACTTTGTTTGTGTTTTCCTGTATTTAAATGAGAGAATTGATAATCTAAAAATAGAACGTGTCTCCCGTTGGTGTCAAGCTGGTCCGTAATAAATCTCTAATTTCTTGTGTTATCGGATGGTTTTCAACTGCTGGAGTTTAATGAACGCAAATTAAAAGGCTTTGGGAGTATAAGGATGATTTTTTTGCACTTTTGTCAAATTTTCGTCCCAAAATCTGAAGGGCCACCTTTAACACTTTCCCAAACAATCACTGCTTTTAACGACCTAGAGGAAGAAGCCTTTTGAAGGCATTGTGGGAAAAGGAGAAAATGCTGTTAACCATCATTTTCTCCTTTTCCCACAATGTTTTTACTAATGTGAAGTTCCAATTTTTGAGTCACATTTATTTTGTTGTCTGCAAATGCGTTCAATTTGGTCCAGTCTAAAATTTCATCGTTTGATAAAGGGTTACGGGAAAATAAATTGTTTTTGTCCAATAGGAAAGTTTTTCAGAAAATCTAAAGAACAAAGGAAGCTAATTTTCATTCCCATACAGAAATGATTTGAGAATTCAAACAAGGATGGAAAATCATGTCGTAAAAACAAGAAATAACTTGAATTCTAGTATATTCACCGTAAAGATTTCCCACTATCTTGGTAACTTATCACAAGCAAATAGATTTGTCCTAAAGCAAACAAATTTAAAGTACTTTCAAACCTTTACCAAAGGTTTAACTCTCTCCCAAACAAGCCCTGGTTTTTACGTGTCTGCAGTACAAGTCTTTTGAAAATACTGTGGGAAAAGGAGAAATTGCTCGTAACGAGCAATTTCTCCTTTTCCCACAGTGTTTTCTACCCTTTAGGAGAACTTTCCACCATTTTCATCAAATCTAAAATTGTTGTCTGCAAACTCTTTCAGTTTGGAGGGGCCCAAAATTTCGTTTGGGAAAGGGTTAAATGCAAGCCATGCTCTGGCAAAATAGGACTTAATGGTATGTTATTACACACAAGTTGGGCTCCGTATCGGTCAGTTTGATCGATACGATATTTGTATCGATACAAAATGATCGATATTCGATATATCATATGATATTTCAATTTTCAATAAAAGAAAGAAAAAAATGCGAAAATTGTGTTTGTTCTTTTTTCAGCATACCTGAAAAACAAAATACCGCAAATTTAACACTTCTAGATTGTATTGAAATTTTATAATTATGTAGGCCTAAATTAATATGAATTCTAACTAGATCTACATTTACTACTCATTAAAAAGCTGAAAAAACAGTCTAAGAGGACTCTGATCGGACAATGTCAAGTAGACATTTTGTTGTGTCATAGGTTTCCGTGTTTTTTTTTCACCGAACAATTTTTCATGCGTGTTAATTTCTGGATAGGTATGTTCGCATGATTCGACATAGATTTCTCAATAAGGATTAGAACTACATGTAGCATCAAAACCTGTTATTTTACTCATGATAAACAGATAATGGCCTTTTTTGTCCATGTTTTTTTTTCTTGCGTGAGGTCTCGCGTGTGATTAACATTTGTTATGCAAATTTCAAGTCTATAAAATGATTTACACAATAATTTACGCGAGTCAGAACACTGATTTCAGATAATCTAATGGAAAAAGAGATTTGATTTTCGGGCCACATTTTTCGGCAATATTAAAAGATCGACCAAATAAAATCTTAGGAAGGTTGAAAGGTCACGGCTTCAATTATTTCCATCGCTACCTCTCGATCACATCACGAGATGTTCATTACCTTTCTTTAATCAACTATATTGACCAATTATCAGCGTAAATTTGTCTGCAATCTGCTGATTGATACATAATTTGCAGATTTCAAACAACATGACGGTGGAACGAGAATAGGGGTATTAGCTAATTGTCATCCATTGTGTAACGGGTACAGGGCGAGTAATAAAGAATGACGCATATTTCGATTGGTTGTAAGTTTCCCAGGTAGCCACACCTACCTCTACGACTACTCGACTTTAGAGATTACCTAAAGTAAACTCGTAATGAATTTCGCCGTTAAAAACAACTAAACTGGGTATTCATATGCTTTATTTTTATTTTCTTTTGATGATCGATATTTTGTTCAATAGAGAAACGTTCGATCCGATATATCTATCGAACGTAAAATACCGGTTTTCGATATATATATATATATATCGAGTACCGGTACGGAGCTCTACACACAAGTCATCTTATATCCATGAATCCATTAACAGCATTTTTCTTACGGTTTTGGAAATGGGTCCAAAACCAGGCAAATTGGGAAAAATATGTCGATTTTCATAAAATTGGGAATTATTTTCTTCATGATTTTAGACACAGAATCAAGTCCTTGCTTATCATTTACTATGTGCCTATGTAACTAAATATAGGCACTTACAACTGTTTTGCTGCAAGCCTTCAGATAAAGGTTCTTTTCCCTCTTCAATCATTGAAACTAAAACTGGACTCAAAAGTACCAGGTTTTACTTTCACTTTCATTGTTCTGTTTTCATGAACAAATAAATTGGTCTTTTCAAAGGGCATTATCCCTGCTTTTCATGTTTCTGAAAATACGGTTAATCATAACTTTGTTAGATTTAATAGCGAGCAGCGCACTCGCGAAGCGAGAGCTCATTGTTACAAATATAGTGTCAAGTTTTACATACCTTATGCTTTCGACAGAGTGGTGGACCGGCAGTAGACAAATTTACATATGGCGGACGGAAGTATTCACTGAGACGGGTACAATGAAAACTTAATCATCTATTTTCGGCGTAACACTGCATCACGTGATTTCAAACACTAATACAGCCTAAAAACGAGAACCACGCGAGATATGGGTGGCAGACGTTTCACTATTTAGACGTTTCCTACCGAGACGTTTCCTACCAAGACGTTTCACAACTTTTAGGTAGTGAAACATCTTCTATTATCAATTTTATATATACATATATTTGTTGATTCCTTCTGTATTTTTTCTATTGTTTTATGAATATAAATATGAATAAATGGAAGAATTTTTCATATTGAAACACTTTTAATATCTAATTTCAAAGTTATTTCCGTATGTATGATTGAAGAAAGTTAAGGGTATCACACACTTCATTTGATTACTTATAACTTACTAGCATATTCTGTGAAAATAAGTGTGACAAAGATAATTCTATGTAATCGTTGCAACTTATCACTTTAATTAAGACACATCAGCCAATATTTGATAATAGATCTAATTAAGATTCTTTGATGTATTGTCTACATGTATATGATTTTTACTTAATACTTGTTGAAAAGCCAACACTTTTTATTTTTCCACAATGTTTCCCATCCTTTATCATCATCATAATGAGTATTTCTTATATGATGTTTGGAATTGCTTTGACTTCAAGATACCAATTAACAAAATTTTGTTATCTATATACTTTAAAATTGTTAACCCATTACCAGACAACAAAATTTTAGACATTGAGGGAAGTTATAAACAATGTATCAAAATAAGTCTTGATTGAAAACTAAGTACCTTATAGGGAAGATACATTGGGAAATTACTTATTACAAGCTTTTCCCACATTGTTATCAAAGATAAAATATTTCAGGGTCTTAAAAACAAGTTATTGCTTGTGATAGGGTTAAAACATTGTAGGAATACAATAGAATGCGAGACTTCGTGTTAAGCTAAGCATTACTTGTGACATGCAATAACTCATTTATTAACCTTGATTTTTACCCTATCACATGCCTCCTTGTCAATGTATAGCCACCTTGCATTGTCATCTACAACCTATTTCATGTTTAGCTAGTCTTATTTTATTCTATTTTTTTCTGGTCAGAAGCAAAAAAAGCATGTACAATTCACAAAACTGGAAATGCATGATTTGAAAACCATTAAAAACCACCTTGAGAATGCAAAAAGTACCAAACCTTGTCAGACTGTGTAGATTGGACTGGCTGACCAGGGCCAACACTTCCCTTTTTAAAGATGCTTTAAAGTATATCTGATATCATTATCAAAAATTTGTTTTATGGAGTTCCCAGGTGGTCCCTTTTGCATTACCAGGCATGAATACATAAAAAACAGTAAAAAAAAATTAATTAGTATAAATAAATATTTGAAATATAGATAAGTAAAAAAATAAAACAGATAAAAAAAAAATACAGTTCATAGTGGTAAACTGAAAATTTCAGACAGATTTTTTGTAACTAAGTATTTGTAATTGATTTGAAGGTAAATAGGATAATAAGACAAGGTGTTAATGACCAGGTATATATTGTCTGTTATTAAGTGTGGTACAGATTAAAAGGGCGTCATGTACAGTGTGTGGTTACGGTAAACCAATTAACCCTTAAGCCAAATTAATTTTAGCGTTGAAGACAAGACAAGACAAATCTTTTATTCTCCTAAGTATACAAATCATACAAAAAGGGGAAATGACGAATACCAAGCAAAGTTAAAACAAGATTTCCGGTATATTCAGTGGTTTTATAAATATCGGATATCTTTTTAGAGTAAACCATTTCCGTTTAACCCCTTCCCAAACGACAAATTTTGGACCAGACCAAATTGAAAGCACTTTGCAGATGACAAATCAACAGTTGCCAAAAAGATGACCCTTCTATATGACAGGGTAGAAAACATTGTGGGGAAAGGAAACAACGCTGGTTACCAGCATTTTCTCCTTTTTCCACAATGCCTTCGAAAGGCTTCTATACCTGACCCGTAAAAATCAGAGATTGTTCGGGAAAGGGTCAAATAGCCCAAATCTCTTTTTTGTTGAAGTGCAAGGGTTAGTGGGTGGGGGTCCACACTTTGTGTATTTGGCCAATTATCTGAGCCAATCGTAGTTACGTAGCCCCTTTCCAAACGACAAAATATTCAGCTAGACTTAATTGTAAGAATCTACAGACGACAGGTTAAATTGGATGTAAGAAAAACAATCATCTCGGTCATTGGCAAAGTAGAAAGCATTGTGAGAATGGGCGAAGATGCCGGTCACCAGCATCCTCTCCCATTTCCACAATGCTTAAAAAGGCCAATTTCCCTGTAGCAAGTGCATATTGCTTATACATATCAAAATAGTTCCAGAAGATAAGACCGAAGGAAAAATAAGACCGAAGGCAAAATAGGAAAGTTGATAAACGTAGAAAGCATTGTGAGAATGGGCGAAGATGTTGGCTACCAGCATTCTCTCCCCTTTCCACAATGTTTCAAAAGGCCTATTTCCCTGAGGCAATGATATATTGCTTATATGTACATATCAAAATTGTTCAAGAGAATAAGACCAAAGACAAAGTATGGAGGTTGATAAAAGTAGAAAACATATTGTGAGAATGGGCGACGATGCTAGCTGGTTACCAACATCCTCTCCCCTTTCCACAATGTTTCAAATTGAAAAGGCCTATTTCCCTGAAGCAAGAGTATATTGCTTATACATATCAAAATTGCTCAAGAGAATAAGACCGAATGCAAAAGATGAAAATAGATAAAGTTGAAAGCATTGTGAGAATGGGGGAAGACGCTGGTTGCCAGCATCCTCTCCCCTTTCCACAATGTTTCAAAAGGCTTATTTCCCTGTATCAAGAGTATATTGCTTATACATATCAAAATTGTTCAAGAGAATAAGACCGAAGGCAAAAGATGAAAATAGATAGAGTTGAAAGCATTGAAGGATGTTAAACCCAAACTAATCAATCTTGTGCAATTATGCTTAATAATTATAACATCAAAAAAAAAAAACAGAAAAAATAGTGGTAACCCAATAAAGCCACCTGCATATAAAAAAGGGGTAGTGAAAAGTCTCAACAAACGAAAAAAGGTAGTGAAAAGTCTTGGTAGGAAACGTCTAAATAGTTAAACGTCTCAAGTGTGAAACGTCTTGGTAGTGAAACGTCTGACATTCCGAGATATCAACTCACGAATACAGAGACGGTCAGACCTCGGGTTTTTCCGTACGTCGACAGTAGAAATCTAGAGATTCTGTTCAAAATTACAGATATTCAGATGCGTGTGACTACATTTCACGAAAATAAGAATGTCATGGAGGTCAATCTAAGAAAGTAAATATAGAAAAGAAAACTTATAGTTCATTATTTTTCAGTGTTACGGATATTTCCTAATATGGTAGAGCGATTTACCGAACCGTGTCCTTCGGACTTACGAAAACTTCCGAATAGGGAATGTAAACACAGCGGGAATTGATGAGCACGCGGAATAAGTCGTCTGGCTGTCAAACTTTGTTTACAAAATAAAATCTGAAAACTTTCTGTCTCAAAACTACTGCCACTTTGTCTTAGCCAGGTAAAAACCAGGTCTGCTCTTTGAACTTATAATTCACATGTAACAAACACTGACACTCATTTTGTGTCAGACACACATTTAAATCATTTGGATAACTCAACTTTGTCTTTCCAAAATCCCACAGACAACACTTCCTCTAATCCAGCTTTCCTCTCACCAGCTGAAAACCATGTCATCAGAAATATTTCAGAAAATAATCATAAAAAAACGCAGTTGCATCTTCTTGATCATTCCTATTGTGATTATCATTATGCAGATGATCATTACCAAAATGAAATAAATTTATACTGTACATTTGAACCAAACTCAGAGCAATTTCACCTCTCTGATCACACTTACTCTGCTTGCCAGTTAACAGACTCGAATTCTCAATTGAGAAATTCTCCAATTCACAGTAATAACAAACTATCAAAGACAAGTCATCCTAATCCAGAAAGCTCAACTGCACAAAGAAAAAGAAAAAGTAAAAGATTCAGCCTTGGTGAATATTTGTTTTATTCCCCGAATTCAAATCAAATAAAGTGCTTGAAGAGTAACAAACAAAATTTTGACAGCTTACCTGTTGCTAAATCAAGCAAATTAAATGCAGATAACTTAAGATGTAAACCAATGACAAAAACAAAAGATGACACCAAGATTCATAGGGTGGAAAAGGAAATACATGCAATCTGTAGAAAACTTGGCATTCTATATAAGCATCCATCAGACAATGAAACAAAACAAGAACGTGCTAAACGAATGAAAAGAATAAATAAAACGAATTAAATCTCAAGAACATAAACTGAAAAAAACTCATTCTGAAATACCTCATGCCCCTCCACCTACAGGTGATGAAAATTTAGACAATGCTCTTGATCATATGAGAGCTTTTGAATTGAAGCAAATGTCCTACACTTTAGACCAATGTTCAATATGCCATGAATGTAGGATTAATATGAAAATGCATAACAGCACCACATGCCTCAGGTGTTATTTAGATAAAGACAAAGTAAAAATGTTCTCTGCGGAAAATAATATGGATCCAAAGCCTCTTACATGCCAACTTCAAGACTTATCTATTATTGAACAGCAGCTCATATGTAGAATTTCACCTTGCATAAATATTCACATGCTCAAACATGGTGGCATTTCTTCAAATGGACATTGTGTAACATTTCCACAGGAGATAAATGAGACAGCAAAAATATTTCCAAGACTTCCTGAGGAAGTAAAAATAATAAAAATACGTAAAAGAGGAAGAAATGAAACTTCCAAAGATTTTAGAGTTCGCCGCTTACATGTTCAGAATGCTCTTCTTTGGTTAAAAACCAATAACCCTGCTTACTCTGACATTATCATCTGTCAAGACAGACTAGGGAAATTACCACTTGACGGAGAACGCCATGATGTGCCCAGCATTAGTTTTAATGAAGACACAACCCATTGCAATGATATGGGGCCTGCCCCTGATCAAACTGATCCAGGTGATACAGACTGTAGTACCCACTCTGGAGTTCTACTTTCAGATGTTCCAATCAATATACAGTCAGAAATCAAAAACATAGTACAAGAAGGTATGGGTGATAATGCCGAGGTATCTACTGACAAAAAGAGCATATGCACTATCCCCTGGCCAACCCGCGACAATGTGCCTGTCTCTGAGTACAAAACAACCAATTTCTTTACATTAGCTTTTCCCTCTCTCTTTCCCTATGGTACGGCAGATTTTTTCTCTTATCGTAAAAGAACCTGTTCTTCAATGTCTGACTGGGTAGATCATTTATTGTGGTACAAAGATGGGAGATTTGCTCATCATCATTATTTCAAGTTTGTTGTCCACAATATGATCATGCGGAAACGTGCAGCAGACAATAGCCAGTTCATCGTTAACCAAAAGCTAGGTGACAGTCATTTAACTGTTGAAGATTTGAAAAAGCAGCTTCAAAATAGAGACAAATCTTTGGGAGGGAAAATCCTTTACCTCAGCTCATCACTTCGTGGCACAAGTCAGTACTGAGCTCAAAGAGGGAGGGAGCTTAGAGCTTTAGTCCAATATAAGATAAATCAGGGCGAAGGGCTCCCATCATATTTTTCAACAGGCAGCTGTGCAGAATTTTATTTCAAACCCTTGCACAGGCTTTTATCAATGTATGTAAAAGCAACGACAGGCAAGTTTGTAGATCTATCCAATAAAGGTCTATTATTTGATGTTCTGCAACAAAATACTCACATTGTTGCACACTATTTTGACCTACGTACCCAATCTTACTTTAACGAAGTGATGGCTCCATTTTTCAATGTCAATGCATACTGGTATAGACAAGAATTTGCCAAGTCTCGTGGCATGGTTCATCGGCATGGTCTTTGTTGGCGCGCTGATAAAGAGCCACATCAGCTTCTATTTGAGGCTGTACAAAAGGGCTTGTCTGATGAGAAATGTGCTGAAAAATTATCTAATTGGGCTGAGAAAAACATTGGTATGACAGGAATGCATCCTGCAGGTCAAAACAAATCTGGCCAGCCCAGAAAAGAGTTATGGCCCATGCCTGAAGGAAATGCACCCCCACCATCTGAGGAGCAAAATCCTCTTTTCAAGTTATTGATAGATGTTAGCTCCTCTCAGGCCTCATTGTTAGAGGATCATCTTCTTCTAACAAACCGATTCAATATCCATCGTTGTTCGGACTATTGTTTGACTATACCCAAAAAAAATCTAATTCAAAGGAAAAATCTTGCAGAATGGAATTTCCTAAACCTTTAAGGAACATCCCTGCAATTGTAAAAGATAGAAATAAGGCCTTGAGACTTGAAATGACTCGTGACCATCCATTGCTTGTTCAACATTCAAAGTGGCATACCCAAGCTTGGCGTGCAAATGGTGATATTTCCCTAATTCTATCCAAAAGTGGGACTGAAAATCCTTCTGTAGATGATATCATTGCTACAGAAAAGTACATAACCAGGTATGCTTGTAAAGGCAATCAGTCAACAGGAGCTATTGCTGACCTTTTTCATGATGTCATTAATTCCACAGATGATTCTGCAAGAGCTAAATCTGGTTTGCAGTAAACTTTTGATGGGAACAGTAAAACGAGATATTTCAGCAGTTGAGGCATCTTTTGAGTTGTCAGTCCTTCCCCTTTACCCTTCAATCCATACATTTCAATCAATTAGCATGTCTGGGTTTAGAGTTCTAGAAAATAATGGCTCAAAACTTACAAGGAATACCCCTCTTGATAAGTACTTAGAGCGTAAAAAAGTGATACTTCTTCTTTCTACCAGTTCATTTGTCAAACAGGCAAAGTCCCTGTCATTAACGGTAGTGGAGTTCAGGCTTGTTGGCCTCTAGAAGAAAATTATTGTAAAAATATGCTTTTACTGCACTGGCCCAATTGGCGAAATATATCCGATATAAAAGATGATAACACAACTTGGACAGCACATTTTACCTCTTTTCTAGCATCAGCCTACTGTCCAAACTTTCTAAAGGCAGAGGTTGACAGAGTTAAAAGTCATGCTAATAAGACAGAGACTGTAAGTGAACCTTTGGATTTCTAGGAATCATCAGATGTTGCTTCAAGTCAACCTGAATGGGTTGAATTAGTAAAGCCCATTGTTATATTTGATGATATTCAGAGAGAATTTGAATTGGATGATGGTGGACCTGACTATGACTGGTCAATTAGTTCACATGCATATCCAAATGATTTGGGTTTATCCTGGATTGAAAATCTTTCTGAACCTTCTGGATGTGAAAGTGAAGAATTAAACCTTCCAAATGTTGATATTTCATTGATGAATGAAGATCAGAGATTTGCTTTCAACATTGCTATGCAAACTCTTCTTGATTTCCTCAAATGTGAAGATGTAAATTTTCAATTCCAACCACTTCGAATGGTTGTCATGGGCACAGCAGGGTCTGGCAAATCATTCTTAAATAACTGCTTAGTCAAAGCAATAAGAACTGTTTTTGGTTATAACAAGTCTGTGAAAGTAGTTTGCCCTACTGGGAGCAGTGCAAACATCATAGGTGGTGTAACACTTCAGATTTTTCAAAATTCCCGACTATAAAAGAAGTGGTGAAATGAAAATACCTGATGGCTCCATTGGTGCTTCACTTCAAGACAACTGTGCTGGTTTGAAAGCTTTACTTGTTGATGAACGATCACTTATTGGGTCAACAACAATTGGATGGATGGAGTACATGTGCAACCATGGAATGGCATCTCAACTGAACCAGTCTATGACCTGGGGTGGATTACCAATTGTTATTTTTCTAGGAGATGATCTTCAGCTTCCTCCTGTTTTAGATACCCCAGTTTATAATAACAAAAGTTCATCCCCTGCTGCTATACATGGAGTTTTGGTCTGGAAAGAGTTTTCTACTGTTGTAAAATTACACAACATTGTAAGACAATCAAATGATGAACATATCTTTAGGGATGTTCTCATGTCAGTGCGACAAAATAAAAGTAAGCCAGGACCAAGCTATTTGGTTACAACAGTTTCAGTGGGAAAATTTGAAATCTAAGTATGGTCCAGAACTAACTAAGAGGATGGACACTAATGGTCTATTTGTTTTTCCCACCCACGAAGAGGAATCGAGTCACAATAAAAGTTAGCTTCTTAAAGCTAATAGATACTCTCCAGTTGCTAAAATTAAGGCAACAACACAAGGCTCACATTCCACTTCTGGTGACAGTGAAAAAGCTGGTGGTCTATTAAGAGTCCTTTTCCTGTGCAAGGGGGCAAAAGTAATGTTAACTTGCAACCTCAATATTTCACTTGGATTATTTAATGGTGCAAGTGGCAAAGTGGTTGACATTATATATCATACAGGACAAAAGCCCCCTGACTGTTTTCCAGCTGTTGTAATGGTTCATTTTCACAGTTATACTGGTCCACCATCCATTAAGGAAGATCCGAAACTTGTTCCCATCGTGTCAGTCTCTCGTAAAATTGATTGTAGGTGTCACTTTTGCTTCCGTAAACAAATCCCACTTAGGCTTGGTTGGGCAACAACAATTCACCGTTGCCAAGGTATGACCATAGGGGAAGGGGAAGCAAGTAGATACATAGTAATTCATCCTGGAACAAGGGCATTTGAGTCCAGAAACCCTGGGGCTATGTATGTTGCTCTTTCTAGAGCAAAGTGTAGTGGAATTGGTGGTAGAGACCCTGACTTTGCATGGTATGAAAGTGTTATAGTGAATGAGGTCAGGTTGTGCCACAAGGTTTACACATCAACAACTAAGGCTAGAAATGAACACATACAGTTACTTGAACGTTTTGCTATGGATACCCATAAAAAATTCAGCCATCTACTTGGAAAGACTGACCTCTTCTTCCAGGCACTAAAACTGACTAGAAATTGTGTAACAGAAGAATAACTAATAACATTTATCGCAGATTTAAGTATATGAACTTATAATGGACAATGCTTGGTGGGTGATATGAAAATCGCTAACCATTTACATTGATCCATATTTTACTTTTACATATATTCACATGTTTATTGCCCCTATTGTCTCATACTTTTGAACGCTTGCCTAAATTCTTCCTTTGAAATTTTACACAATGATCCAAGTACTTCTAGTGGTCTGGGTTTTACGAGCTAAGATCAAGTACCTGGTGTATTTTTTCCTATCCAGTGTCTACCATGCCTCTCTGTCCATCTTAAATGAAGTATGGTTCTTTGATCCATGAATTGCTTGGAAGATTTTTTGAAATTTGTTAACAATTCACATTAATTTGATGCCAACTCTTAACAGTACCATTACCTACTTTTTTCTTCTTCACTGTGCCTGCTTATCAATCACTGTCTACTTACGCTAAGCTGTCTTTAGGATGGGTTATGCTTGGTGGGTGATATGAAAATCGCTAACCATTTACATTGATCCATCACACTAGAGTCTTGTATCTTAAAATCAAATCCATCATCCATCATACCAAATATTTATTCACTTTCTTATGTTCACAACTATACTGCCTAAATTATCCCTTTGAAATGTTACAGGGTTACTTCAACTACCCTGCATTTCTTTCTTTTCCTGATGTCTGTCAATCTGCCCTAGATTAGCACTCACTTTACAAGTATATTATCATTCTAATGTTTACCAATATCCTTTCATCAGCATCCATCATTTCAATTCCTTGATGACCTTTTGCCATTTTTATTAAATTCAATGGCTGGTATGTGTACAATGTCAAAATGCATATATACTGTCATCCAAAGACAAATTTTGCTACAAAGCAACATGAATTTTCTTTGTAACATGCAAAAATAGTAATAGTTTTAAATTAGTGATATTAAAATGAAAGTATTATCGTAGTACCTGCAATCAATCATTTTGAATCTCAACATGATGATTGCAACCACTCATTACTAATGTCAGAAGCTTTTGCAATTACCCAGCTGATGTGTAATCATATATGTACAGCATAATTATTATTTTACTACTTATTAAAATTCAAAATGTCTATAACTTGTAGCTGTGATTATATACTGCAATAAAAAAAAAAGTAGAATTAAATTTGTAATCATTATACAATTTAGGTTTGTTTTCTCATCACCAGGCATATTCGAGGTTTCCTAGTGCAGAGCTCATTAGTTATCCAATAATAAGTATCTTGACTAATAATACTGTTTTGATAATTGTGTGAATAAAGGTGTGGATAAAGGTTTTAAAAAAAAATGTGGGGAAAGGAGTAAATGCTAGTCACATTATTTTCTCCTTTTTCAAAAATATTTTCCACCTTTCAAAACTTTAATTTCAATTTTCTACTTTCAAGTTAGTACAGTCTAACAATTTTGTTGTTTGGTAAAGGGTTAATAAAAATAGAGCCAGCCATTTAGTTTCACATTCCTACAAAGGAGAGTAAGTGACTTGTTCTAAGCAGAAAAATCTTACCACATGCTTTGAAAAGAAAATATATCTTTATGAACTTTATTCTGTACAGTTTTCCACTTATTTTCAATTTTCCTTTTACTTAAAGTATTTTCACCTATTAACAAGTAATTTACAAGTGAAATGTTCAACCTTTCAAACTTCCATGCCTAAAGAGGGAAGCTTAACATTAGTATAGATTTAAAACTTTCAAATCTGTTGACTCCTGACCCTTTACCACACAATTCAGATGTCACAAAAAGAGAAGACCTTTGAAAACATTGTAGAAAAAGATGAATATATTTGTAACCAGCACTCTACTCTCTCCTCTTTCCACTGTGTTAAAGTTTCTACCCCATCAAAGACAGAAATCTATGTTTCAGCAACATCTACTTGTCTACAAATGTTTTAGATTTCATCAAGCCCAAAAATTTGTTGTTTGGTAAAGACTTATTCAATTTTTCACCTGAAGGTAAGGGAAAACAATTCTTTTTGATCACTGCAACTGCTAGTAATACGGAAGCCAAAACTATCAGCCCATAACCTAAAAGCTTGGTTTCAATATCTCTCTGGAAATAATTTCAAAATAATCAATCTGCACTTCTTTATTCTAATTATCAGGGAGGAAAATGACTATTTAACTGCATTAAGAGATTTTTCTTAATTCTTAACCCATAACTACACAATTCTACACAATTCTGACTTTTGACGACCCCGACAAAGAAATCTTTTGAAAACATTGTGGGAAAAGGAGAAAATGCTGGTAACCAGCATTTTCTCTTTTTCCAACAATGTTTGCTACCCACCACAAAACAAATGTTTAATTTTCACTCATTTTTATTCTGTCCTTTGCAAGTGCATTCAAATTGGACCAGTCTATTTTTTTTTTCATTTGGTAAAGAGTTAAATAAAAGCCTTACTTTAGTAATTAGTACAATCTCTTTCAATTTTTCTAGAATGAATGTGATTGTGGAAACTGATTCAAGAGGAAGAAATTTACATTCATACATACTAAACCACAAATCCATGTCAAGCATTCACAACCTTAAAGTCTCCCATATAATTATGAAAACCAGGGGCACAAGTTCATACACTCAAACATGAAATTGAACATAAGCTTCAACATATAAAAACACAGACTCCACAAGCTCTAACATCAGTCACTCTTATAGCCGGTATTTGTAATTTCACTAAAAAAATTAAAGTCTTTGACAACCAAGGAAAAATAGTAGGAACACAGATTATTTACGTAAACTCAAACACTAAATTAGAAAAAATCATTGATCAGCTCAGAAACATGTCAACAAAATTCAACACAAAAACAACAACATTTAAAATTGCAGCCATACCACCAGCCAATCTTCAGAAATATACAATGAATCAGTTAAGCAAAGGCAAACTCCCATTCCAAACATACACAGACACAGACCTCATGATCATGCGAGCACATTTGGAACAAGATATTACAACAGTCAACACAGAAATATCCAGAATCAACTCAAGTCATAATTTAAGCACAATTAGATGGGACCGAGATATCATTAAAACAGTTACAAAGCATCGGGAAAGACACAATGGAAATACAAAAAGAATAACAAAATTTGTGTATACTCATCTCCCTGATGGTGTACATGCTGATGAATTTCTGTGCTCAAAATGGTTTGTCTTTCCATATTTTCTGACCAGAGATTTCATCAGTATGTACATCCACAGGAAAAACAAGAAGAAGAAGAAGACAATGATAAATCTTGGGACTACAAAAGAATGAAAATTAATCAGTAGCTACATTAATTATTTCCATTAGTTTCAATTAACAATTAACCATCTTTAATTATTTGGTCCTTTTTTTGATACTTGTTACAGCCTAATAGCTCCTAACACATTTTATATTAAAAATTTGCCAACTTCAATGTTTCTTGTCAGTCATTGTTCATTTTTTTTTTTCAGGTCTTTCAGAGTAATATGTCATTCTTGTTTACTTTTGCAACAAAAGGTTCCTTCAGTAGAACTTGTAATTTTTATGATATCCAAGTTACAGCAGGATGCAGTATT
Source organism: Tridacna crocea (assembly GCA_943736015.1). Taxonomy (NCBI): domain Eukaryota; kingdom Metazoa; phylum Mollusca; class Bivalvia; order Cardiida; family Cardiidae; genus Tridacna; species Tridacna crocea. The sequence continues at coordinate 52,395,917 of OX031059.1, forward strand.
TCATTAGATCATTAAAACCTTCAGTGTGTTCATTTTTAATATCTTCATCATTATTTGCACAATACATATATTTGTATATCACTAAGTGCCCCTGGTATCTATAAATGTTGCAACATTGGTCTTAATACAGTACATTGAACAACTTTAACATTATTCTATCCTGCCATACAGATCCAAACTTGGATTCTGTCATATGTTACCACAGACAAAACATTCATTCATTACTAATTACATATACACTATTGCCATCACATAACATTTCATACAAACATGTGACATTATAGCTTCTAACCTTTCATTCTACAGGCATCACATAAATTACCCATTCAAAAGGGTGGGTGACATGATAGTCCCTAACCTTTCATGTTACAAACACCATATTACAAACGAATTACATTATTACCACCACATAGTAGTTCACATGGGTGGGTGACATGATAGTCGCTAACCTTTCATGTTACAAACACATTACATTATTACCACCACATAGCAGTTCACACGGGTGGGTGACATGATAGTCGCTAACCTTTCATGTTACAAACACATTACATTACTACCACCACATAGCAGTTCACACGGGTGGGTGACATGATAGTCGCTAACCTTTCATGTTACAGAAGCATTACATTACTACCACCACATAGCAGTTCACACGGGTGGGTGACATGATAGTCGCTAACCTTTCATGTTACAGAAGCATAACATTACTTCCACTTCTTAGCATTTAACATGGGTGGGTGACATGATAGTCGCTAACCTTCTGTAGTACCAAACATTACATTACATTGTATTACCACCACATAGCAGTTCACATGGGTGGCTGACACCTTGTCATATAACATATACATGAGTAAGACTGATATGATAAATTCCTGGTCCCTGGCAAAATTATGTTAGTGGCAAAATCCAACAACTTGGATTACATAGCTTCATATATTGAAAATATGAATCCAGCATTTGAGCAAAATATTACAAAAGTGAGTGCCAAGTTCTTTAAATAATACTTATACCATTCTATTGCAGTTCTAGTTTACCATGTTACAATTTTCATCATATTTCTTCTGTTATAAGTTACATTTAGTCTTATCATTAAGTTGTTTGATAAAAATGCATGTTTACAAAACTGTGTTGATGGAAATTATATAGATTTATCCAAAATTGCAGGTAACTGTTGAGTTTAAAAAACTGTTCCTGGAGTTTCTTTATGATATTATACATCTTGCTCTATCAGTGTTAGCTTATCAATTTATGTGTAAAATATACCTTGCTCTATCAGTGTTAGCTTATCAATTTATGTGTAAAATATACCAATATAACATCAGACAGTATTACACAAAAAGTAGATCTAGTGTAGATTCACACAGAATATTTAAGTTGCAGCGCTGCTCGCCTATAGGCCGTGCCTATTTACATATTAGCGAGCAGCGCACGAGAGGCGTCGCGAAGAGACGCCTCGCAAAGCCAGAGCTCATTGGTACAAATGGTGTCAAATTTGTACATACCTTATGCCTTCGGCAGAGTGGTGGACCGGAAGTAAACAAATTTAAATATGGCAGACGGAAGTGATCTAAAAAGAGTGTCACTAAGAGCGTTTCTAACCCATAATTCCATATACATCTGCACTGGTATGAGTATGTTTTCAACATTTATGCATCAAATAACTATCCATTTAAACTCAAAAGACAGATAACTTTCAGTGAAAGATACATTTCGGGTACAGTTTATTCTCTAAGTTTGAATTTGGTAATCTTTCCATTCCACAAACTTAGAATACCCACATAAAGGTAAAATCAAATATCAGTACAAAGACATTTTTTATCGATACAATGATTTTATCTGTTTTTCACCTGTATCTGAACTTACGATTTCATCAATGAATACAAATAACGTGTTTGAAATCAATTCTACTCACTTCATTTAATAAGTGAAGCACAATATATTTCCATTGCGTACTTTCTTTTCCATTGCGCCCATTGCTCCATAATATTTCCATTGCGTACTTTAGGCCTACCGCAAATAACGTGTTTGAAATCAATTCTACTCACTTCATTTAATAAGTGAAGCACAATATATTTCCATTGCGTACTTTCTTTTCCATAGCGCCCATTGCTCCATAATATTTCCATTGCGTACTTTAGGCCTACCGCCATATACCCTTAACAGCATTATCTCCCGCCAGATGGCATTCTATAATACTCATCTATCTGATATGGGCATCCTGGGTACAGAGCCGAACCACTTTCCTACGCGACAACCGTTACTTTGAATTTAAAACAAAAAAAACAGGTTTACCCAATAAAACGTTACCTCGTACAATTTACTCAACTATGATCACCAGTTTAGAAAAATCTGTTGCTAAAGCAGTCTCATTTCTCCTCAAACCTATTGATACGTAAAAGCTATTTTCAACATTGCTACTTTATAGTGGGTAATATTACAGTCAGCCCGCTTTCGGGGCTAGTAATGATGCGTCATATAAGACAGTCGAATCTTCGAAGAATATGACATGCGCAGACAACGCCCTTAACAGTCATGTGATTTGAAACAGTGTCCCAGTCTACAAACGAGATCCTCACGAGATCTGGTCAAATACGATGGAACTCGGTCTTTTCCGTTATCCGTCTGAGTTACGGAAATTTCCTAATACAGAAATAAACATTATGGGATTAATAAAACAGCTGAACCATTTTCGGGTGAGTCAACAGATCTGTGCTTTCACGTTTTTTCGCGTTCTTGCTTTAGAAAACGTTGTTCATGTTTGATTCGGAATTCTCCCTAACTTTTAAAGTCTTTTATGGTAAAGGGAGCAATAGAAATCGGCCAGTACTTCACTCGTCCCAAAGTCAACACTGCCTGAGCAAAGTGTGTTAATCTATGTATACGAAGGCTACATAGACGGATTTACGAGCGTGTCTTCCATTCTGAACATAATGTAATAAAAAAACTTTTCTCATCGGGATCTAGATTACAGCTGCTTATAAAGATTACCTTTTTTCAGTAAAAAAAAAATGGTCTAAATCTACTCGCTGTAGTGATTTTTCTTCATTTTTTTTTTAACAAAAGGATTTCAAGTGGTCTCTTTTAGCCCACTTGTTTTGTTCTGAATTGCCTCTAGGTGCCATAATAATCATTGCTATAAAATCTATATCTGATCAAAATCTGTCAGCATTCACTCTGATGTTTTGACGGTATACATCTAGATTTTAATTTGCATAGAATATGAATTTTTTGTGAGTGTGTGCAAGCTGTTGTTGTAAATCTACCCACAGACATAGCATTCTCTAAAAATGGGCCTACACTGTTGAGTCATCTTGAAACAGCAGTGATCAGGGTAAGAAAAAAGACACCACTAAGATTGTCTGCACCAGGGCTGGGCTCAAACTAATTACTAATCAAATGATTGCTTCTACAGTATGCCTTCACTATCTGAACCATTCCTAATCATCCAATTTAATAAAAAAAAATAATAATGTGGTAGACTAGACTCTATATGTCGGGCATTTTGGAATGTACAAGTATTTAGAAAATCAATTTTCTTCAGTTATTTTTTTGACTTACCAAAACAAAATCTGATATGATGCTTTCTTTTCTCAGCCCTGTATTCATCTGTTTCTAACAAATTTCAGCTTATTTCATTAAGGCAAAACAATCAGCTGTCTGATGTTAAGAGTTATGAGTAAATTTACGGTAAAGTGACGGCAAAGACTTGGAAGCCACTAAAATATATACAGGTTTGTTTTTTGTAGGTGAATTAAATTTATTTCTAGGTCAAGGCAAAGAGTTTGTTCTCTTGAAATCCTTTTTAGTCTTTACCAAACCACAGAATTTTGGACTAGTCCAAATTGAAAGCATTGGCAGACGACATAATAAATGTGACTGAAAAATTCAAATTTGGTTTTGGAAGGGTAGAAAACATTGTGGGAAAAGGAAAAAATGCTGGTTACCAGAATTTTCTCCTTTTCCCACAATGTTTTCAAAAGACTTGTCACTTCTTTCTCAGGGTCGTTAAAAGTCGGGATTGTGTGGTAAAGAGTTAAACACTCATTCTCAAAATACTGGCCAAAACAGTGTCACACATGTATTTATTGCTATTATACACTTTCTGATTTTAGATAAGTCGAAGTCCCCTTTTTGTGATCTTATGAAACTGTTTCTGAAATATTTGTACTGGTTTAGTAAGATCAGATGTCCTTTTGTAAGCTTATTTTGCGGTTTTTAAAACAAGTACCCCCCTAAATTCTTCTTGTCACAAAGCAATTTTGTTTCGTTTGCCTAAATATATATTCATAAATGCTCGAAATATTAAAGTTATGCTCTTATCTTAAATCAATACCTTGCTTTTATGTTGCAAAAACGCAAGAAAGATGTAAGTTTTCCTATTCTTTTGTTCAAACTCCGTTTTCTAATTTTGTCACAGGATGTGTGTATTTTACGTGACGAAAACTTTAACCATCCACTAGTAAATCCAGCAAAATTATATTGACATCAATTATGTCTGATTTTGAAAGCCATTACTACTTTAAACTTGTGTAGAATGTCAATTCTTGGTTCTGAAAATGATCAAAAGTTTGAATTATGTCATTATTTTATGTATTCCTAACAGGGATTTTTTCGTGTATTGTTACGTGACAAATCTGTAGTCAGTATTCGATCCATGAAACAGTGCTAAATAGTACACATTGTTACGTTGTGATAATACCATATATTCAGTTGAGTCTGGCAAACCTAATAAAATATTACGTATGGAAAATGTATGTTCAAATGCTTAAATGTATTTCACGTGACTGTAGTTTACGTGACAGTTTATATATTACCTTCACATATTTACAAGACGATCGCGATACTATAGTCTTTTTGTATTTACCTAACCTACACGGAAGTTTAAAGCGCCATTTCGTTTCGAAATTGAAATCAACGTTGTGTAAATTCGAGAATATACAGAGGACATTCGGTGAGTTCAACTATTTAGTTATGTTTTACAGGATTCATAAAGCACCTTTTTTGCATTTTTCCTCTTCAATGCAGAAAATATGATATTCAGTTTACTTTAATACACATTGCATCATCCCATCCACGTATTCTGTTAATCATATTGCGTGAGATACTTGTGTCACGTAAATGACACATCTGTGTCACGTAAAATTCAGGTTTTAGTTTCCTGTTTTCCCCCTTAATTTGCAGTAAATTCATAATTCAACAAGTGAATTATGTATTTTATTTAGTTAAGGTATCTCTATTTGTGCCAATGATGTACATGTATTATAAAACTAATAATTAATGGATTTGTAGTGATGTACAGATATATTGCAGAGGAGCCGAAATTTTATGGGGGAAAAAATAAAATCCCAACTTGTGATTTTTCATAAATGGTCATGAACACTTCTTCCAATTACTGTTGTATACCAAATAGATTAATATATTCAAATAGCAAAAAAATGAAAGTTAAAAAGAGGAGTACATCGATTTTTTGAAATATGAAACATTACATATAGCAAGTGTCACGTAAAATACATATTGCTGCTGGTGCGAAGATTCTGGATGGTTTAGTCGACACGGACCTGTGTGAAGAGTTGGAGAAGGGCAGAAAGGATGGTCATACAGCAACCAAAGACGAGTGAAACCTCTGCTTTAGTTAATAACAGGAGCAACAGCTGGCTGCTGCTGAAACATCTGCTGTTAGGGCAATTACCGACCAGGAAACAGAGAGTATGTCTAAGGCAAAGTGCCCCTATAATACGGGGATTTTTGTTGGTCTGTGCCATCCCAGGAACTTACCCAGAACTGAGGGGCCCAGACATAGCACCAACTCTCCTAGCTAAACATAATGGGCAAAGGCCAAATTTCACACATTTTCATACACCGCAGGAGGCGGGCGTGTATTGGCGTCATCTTCTCCGTCTGCTGTACGTCCGTCCATTTCTTGTGAGAGCAACTTCTGACTAAGTTTCTGAACAGATCTTCATGAAACTTTGTAAATACAATACAAAATATCAAATAAGGGGTAATATTTCCTGGTTTAGAAACCAGTATTATGCTAGAGGGACTGTAAGTAGAAATATGTTCCTTTCAACTGTCCGTACATCTTCTATTCACATTGCTTGGAGCCATAATATATTTTATAACTTTTTTTCCAGGAACGGCAAGATCGCATGCAGAACGTCAGGGAGCGTATAGAGAGAGAAAGTAAGCTTTACCAAATAGTACCTGGCTGAAAACTGCTAGGCCAAACGGCTGTTTAAGCTGACGGAGATGGACAGAAAAGAACTGGAATCTCTAATGTCTGAGGAATTGTGAAATTTACGTGACGCTATACTAGTTATTGATTACAGTTGTGTTAATGTTAAAGAATAGTTGGTTCAATGTTAAAGATATGAATAGCTGTTCAATATAACGTTTCTATACGCAACATGTGCATCTGAGATGTCCAGTTGGTTCGGTTGATTAATTTACTGGCAGTATGTCTGCTGTAGTATTTTACGTGACATTAAGTACTATCAGTGAGTATTTTACTGTTTCATCAATGCTTTTCAAGGTAAACAGGCATACCTGATTCATTCCATTGTGCTATGTAAATCACATCTGAAATAAGTTGTAAAGGATATAAAAATAGTAGCACAACACGTTTTTACACAGATACGGTAGTTTTTGTAATTTACGTGACATCTTTCACACCATCTAAATTGATAATATTTCACAAACATGCTTGACAAATCATTAAATTGGAAATTAAATATTTTCTAGTGCATCTTACCCCTTTTCAAGCAAACAATCTCCATATGTAATGTCTACCAACATTCCCAAATATACATTGTAAAAAAAGTGTTAACTTTCTAAGCAGAAAATAGGGAAAAAAATTTATACAGGTGTCAATTCAAATCGACTGAAATGTTTATTTTAATGCAGCTGGTGGTAAAAGTTTGACCTTTTGTGATTTTATATGATCCAGTATAATTGATAAAGAAATGTTCTGATATTCTTTCCTCTTTATGTCATATTTTACGCCCCTGTTGATAACAAACTCGTCAGCGTCACGTATAATACTTTCCAAATTTCGGTGTGCCACTTTGACACCACAATAGTCTCAGGAATCGAGAAATGTGTTATGCCCTTATACAAAAATTGTATCCCAACACATTCAACATTGATATGAAATCGTCAAACATATGTTAGCAGATACTTAATTTTTGACAATATAGGTCTGCGAAATTGGCCGTATTTTTGAGAATGAGTGTAAAACCCTGATTGCCCTGCCAGTTATGTAGGAATATCCTTGAGCAAGGCATGCCACAGCCACATGCCAGCACTGGTTGAAATATTATTAAGTAAAGATGTTAATGACATTATGTATGCTGAATTGCAATGGAAAGTAACATAAGAGTCCATTTAACTCTTTACCAAACAACAAAAGTGTAGACCGGTCCAAATTGAAAGCATTGGCAGACGACAATGTCAGTATGGCTCAAAAGATGAAATTTGTCTCAGGAAGGGTAGAAAACATTGTGGAAAAAGGAGAAAATGCTGGTTTCCAGCATTTTCTCCTTTTCCTACTATGTTTTCAAAAGGCTTCTTTCTCAGGGTCGTTAAAAGTCGGGATTGTGTGGTAAAGAGTTAACCCATTACCACACAATCCCTACTTTTGATGCCCCCGAGAAAGAAGCCTTCAGAAAACATAGTGGGAAAAGGAGAAAATGCTGGTAACCAGCATTTTCTCCTTTTCCCACGATATTTTCTACCCTCCACAAAACAAATTTCAAATTTCCAGTCACTTCCATTTTGTCATCTGCAAATGCTTTCAATTTGGACAAGTCTATAACATTGTCGTAATGTCGTTTGGTAATGGGTTAAACAAATAATTACAAAGTTTCAAATCTAAATCTCTGAAAATTCTTAATCTTTCCTAGATCTATGTCCCTTTATCCATGGATGTGAACCATTGTTTTTCATAACTTTAAATGAGAAATACAAATAACTACATGGATATGAATTCAATGTCAGATAATGATCAGGCCCATGATACTCAACCAGCCTCTTTTGGCCTAATCCTTTTTGAAACTGGGACTTTTTTGGACTGATCAATTGCTGTTGGTACTCCCATTTCAAAATCATTTCAGTTGTATCAAGCTGACAGCCCTTTTCGTAAATTATTTTCCATTGTATTAAAAGCAGTCCGTGTTTAGGATGTGGCTTTCCTTACCCCATAGAAACTGCCATACAAGTAAAACATTACATGTATCTTGGCTTAGGATCTAACACAGGAACCTAAAATTATTGACTCAACACCTTCAGCACCAAGCTATCCAAGACAACTCAAAACTTTTTGGATTCTGATCCTACATTTCCTAGAATATTTATTTGGATGGTGAAAAGTTTTCTGAAAACACAAATTATGACAAACTTTGGTATCAAGACAATTTCCCATTGATCAGATCATATAATTATTTTTACACAAAATTTCTAATTTGTGCTAATAATTTGTGATATTCAAAATGAAATTATCGTTATAGTTCTACCTATTTATCGACATCTTTAAAAACTTAAGTCACCATTTGAATGAACTTGGTAGTTTTTGACTTCACAAGGTGGCAGATTAATGGCAGTTTTAATTTGAATAATTTACTAACAACACAGTTTTACCGTACTTGAAGAAAAAAGCTTTAAAATTTGATTAATAAAATGAGTCCATTTCGATAACATCTTTAGTTTTAAAAGAAATCTCATATTTTGTAGCATAAAAGAAAAACCTTCTTTTTGTGACAGGATCTTCCTTTCACTCAAATAATAAAATGAGTCCATTTCGAAAATATCTTTAGTTTAAAAAAAAAATCTCATATTTCGTAGCTTAAAAGAACAATCTTCCTTTTGTGAGAGAATCTTCCTTTCATTCAAATAGCACCATGCTAAACACAATTTTCGTTTAAACCACATAAAATCAACATTAAAATTCTAATCATATCGGGAATATGTACTAAGTTTGGCAGTGAAACCTTCCTTTCGTTTAGAAAACACATCTGATACAGCAATCATCCTTTCATGGATGGAACCTTCCTTTCGCAAAATGAAGTTCCTTTTTTTTTTTTTCCTTTCACTAAAGACATGCTTCAACAGCATTCATGACAAACTTCACGAATTTTTGTTTTTAAATTGTAAATAATATTCATATTGAAAAGGGAATTTAAGATTGAAAATAAAAAAAGAAAAACTTACGTAGACTAAACACTTCATTCATAGCAAAAATCTTCCTTTCGTGAAAGGAAGTAAGTTTCACACCGGGAATGCTATTTATAGTAACACTATTTACAGCGACAGTTAAACACAATTTTTTCATTCTAAAACACTTCAATTCAACATCAAAATTTTATTTTTATTGAGAAAATGTACTAAATTCATCAAGGAAAGCTTCATTATGTAAGGAAAACATTTCTTTCATAGCAAACAATCTTCCTTTCGTGGTCGTCATCTTCCTTTCGCGAAAGGAAGTTCCTTTCGCTGTTTAGCTATACCCAATTATAGCTACCTTACACTTTTTCACGGTATCCGGTCAAAACGTCCCACAGTCAAAACGTCCCACGTCCCACTTTTGGTAAAAACGTCCCCTATTCCATTCCAAATTGGTTAAAACGTCCCCCTAAAACGTCCCCCTAAAATGTCCCCGTATATCTTATAAAAAATAATTACTTTAATCTTGGTTGAATCTTTCAGAAAACTTTCACAGTTGATGTGTAACATTATAATGTCATAAATCTATTGTTACAGAGCTTTGCATATTAACCCATATCCTACCGAACCTATAGTTTTAAAGGGCAAAAAAATTAATTTTCGACAATTCTAATGACATTCAACTTAATTAATATGACTTAAATCAATATTCAATACCGTAACTGTGTACTTCAATACTAGACTACACTCATGTTTTTTTTTTTACGATTTTAGCCAATTGGAATCATGATTGTTTAATGTAGGCTAAATAGAATCAATGTTTTTTACACGTGAGCTAAGGGTTAAGGCCCATATTGTCTCCCTGCACGAATGTTTATTCGACACGCTCAAACGCCTGGCTATCTGAAGTGTTTTGAGATAACTGATTTATTTTATTGTGTTAAGTTTTCATTTAACCCATATCCAAACGATCCGAAATCTTATCTCCCAAGAGAATGAAACATTTTCATAACATCGTAAGAAAAGGACAAATGCCAGTAATCAGCATTTTATTCTTTTCCAGTATTGTTTCTCAACAAAGTTTTTTTTTCTGTTGGGAGCAAAGAAGGAAAAGAGCAATCACTGTTTGCAATGATTTGCCCATTTATAGGAACAATAGTTGTACATACTAAATGAGTAAATCGGACATTCAACAAAAAGCAGCAGTAAACAATAAGTTTATTACGGCTTTGCCGTTATAGTGATTGCGGTCTCAGAAATTTTAACAGGAACGGGAAATCGTGTATTAACGGCTGTTCCTAATTCTCACACAATGGTCGACTCTAATTCTTCAGTGTGGTTGATAATTTTCCTCTTTTATATTCTGCCATTACTTTTTCAAAAAATATGCATCATGTTTTTGAAAAAAAAATAAATAAATAAATGTCCGAATATAAAAGGGGGAGGGGGATTGATTGAACCCCGATGAACTGGAACCTAGGCTGTGTAAAGGGTTAGGTGTTAAAACCAAATTTGTCACACTTAATAGTGATATAGTTTCTGAAAGAGTTAATTGACCCCGATCAATAATGCAGCAAATCTAATTAATGCCAATTGCAAGAATGTCGTATACGATGGTTACTGTAACTAAAAACTTGAATTGTCCTTGCTTTCTGTCCATCTTTCACATTTTCTTTTCTCTCTCTCTCTCTCTTTCTCATGATACAGCATTTGAAAATTACGTCAAACTCTTTACAAAACGATGAAATTTTGGACTGGAGCAAAATGAAAGTATTTTACAAGTATGCCAATACAGGAACAAATTACAATGTACTGCATTTGCTCAAATGACAGTTTTTGTTGTCTTTGATATTGTAGAATTAACGAAGGAAAAGCAAAGGCTGTTTCCAGTGTTTTCTCATTGTCCTACGCTGTTTTCAAAAGCATTCTCTGTCATATTTATTAAATCTAAGGTTCATGAGGCTAAGGGTCAGTACATGATTATCTGTGATTACCTATTAATATGTTAACATGAATCTGTGTGATGGAAAATGTATGTGCATACTTGGTGAATAAAATCTATCTTAATTTTCCTTCTCTAAGGAATAATACAATGTACTAATATTGCATAAACACTCGATTACAAGAGCACTGCAGAGCACACAACGCACAGAAATATATTCTAATAGCAATTTATAAATGTTCGTCTTCATCTGCACAAAGGAACAATATCAAAAAACGTTGATTCCCATCAATTCGTTTTTATCCGTCGAATGACTATGTACGACCAGAAAGTATTTAAAATGCGTGTTCTGTTCATTAGTCTTTGTATGCCGGCCAATTAACCAGTTTTCTTTTTCACCTATACTCGATTTATCACACTTGCAATTAACATAAACGAAATCTGTGAAGAAACAATTTCATTGTTATATCCGACGAATATTAAATTTATCAACCACTTACACTTTTATCAGTTGCTGATAAGAACTAAATAATTCGAAGTGGGACGTTTTGACCAATTTTTTGGAATAGTGGGACGTTTTAACCAAATCAGGGGGACGTTTTAACCAAAAGTGGGACGTTTTGACTGTGGGACGTTTTGACGGTGGGACGTTTTGACTGTAAACCCTTTTTCACAGATGTCTACCAGTCAACTGAATTCATGTACTTTTCCTAAAAAACACAAAATGTTTTTTTTTTAATCTAACAAATATACACTTTACTTGGAAGCAGCGGGTTAATATGTGCCGTCGATGGACTGAAATTGACCTGGAAAGGACTTGTCGGCTGAACATGCGTGAGATTCCGCTAAACTGGTAGGTTGAACTAAAACTCTATAGAGTGTGGGTACGCTGTCTTGATATAGACTCGGTATAGACTCTAAAGAGATTGGGTACGCTATGACAAAATGGAAACGCTGGCATATGTAGAAATATGTATCATATAGAAGATCTGCAAATCAAAATTAAAATTTAAATATCGTCCTAGATAGCTGCAAATTAAGAAGAAAATGGCAATATCCATGTTATTACAATTGAACTACTTTATGTCAAGTTTTATATTCTTGCGCTAAAGCCCGGGACCTTTCGGAGGTAGATTAATTTATCAATTTCATTGAAACTTGAAATAACGTTTTTCAGCCCGTCTGGCTTTTTTTGCGATAAAAGAGCATATAATCATTGCTTTGTCAGTTTGTATGTGGTTAGGACAGAGAACGTCGTAATGATGTACTCCAACGTGTTAAGGTATCTAGAAAGCAGTATGAACTCTAAAGCGTTTAGGTACATAAACAATATAAGCACGTTTAAAGTTAAAAAATGCATGTTTCCCTTTTGACAGCGACAACATGAATCGGCTAAAGCTTAATTGATACTTGTCCATGATTGAGAGATATCTAGAGCGTCTGCCACATAACCAAAGGGACTCGAGTTCAAGACACAGGAGCGGGGTTTTTTAAGTTTGGGATCTTTCATCGATCAACATGTATATGTCGTAGGCCAAACTGGAATCTAGGCAGATCCGGAATCCGCCTAGACCAAATTGGAATTCTATTTTGGTCTAGACCACATTGGAATTCTACTCTGGTCTAGACAGATTCCAGATCTGCCTAGACCAAATAAGAATTCCAGTTTGGCTAGTCAGATCCAGAATCTGCCTAGACCAAATCGGAATATTTTCTCATTACATTGTGACTATTTACAGTATAAACCATCTGATTTAATCGAAACCCAAAAATAAAATAGGTTTCAATCAGAAATTCAGAGTTAGTATAAATTTTGAAATTTAATTTCCCAAGAATTCTACCATACAGTTGTTATCCTGTTTTTTTTTTGTTTTTTTTTTTTTGTTTTGTTTTGTGGAAAGGGGGGGGGGGTGGCTTTTTGGGGTTTTTTTTGGGGGGGTGGTTTTCTTAACATTGATAGGATTACAGATATATTGCTGTGAGAGAAATGGTCCACAAATCTATTAGAAAGTGTTGTTGGAAAATGAGACTTGCTTAAAACTGCATATTCTTTAATTTATCCAATAAATGACAATTAATGACAATGACAAGTGAGGGTCAAACTGCCCACCTGGTAAAATGATGTTTGAAGACTAATGAAAGTTGTTAATTGCCATAATATTGTGAATTGCCAGTATTTTTTTAGCCATGAAGGTGTGAATGTGTGAAATGAACCAATATGTCATAATTTGATAATGCATGAGGCGTGGCTAGACAAAAATGTATGAAAGTCAAACACTGGATCATCTGATCAAGTTTAATCCATTCATTTCAAGTGTTCAATCAAACAGTAAACTAATGCCTAACAATGTCAGAACAAAAGGATAAATTCAATGAACTCTTGGAAAATTATTGTTCATCTCTTGGAAAAAAGAAGGATAAATGTGTTATTTCCCAAGAAGTGTATGACAAAGCAGTACAAGCCTTATTGTTAGAAACAGGAACTAAATGTGACAATGGTGCAAAGTTTAAGTACTGGTGTAAGCAAAAACTAAGCCATATTTCATGATTTGCCCTCATTTGTTTTTCTTTTTTTTTTTTCATTTTTTAATTTGCATATGTCCTAAATGTGCTTTTTTAACTTGACTCTTTACCACATAATACCAAGTTTCAACGACCCTGAAAGTGAAGGCTTTTGAAAACTTTGTGTGAAAAGGAGAAAATGCTGGTAACCAGCATCTCCTTTTCCCACAGTGTTTTCTATCCACCCTATCAACAACAAAAACCATTGTTTCAGTTTCATTTAATTTGTCACTTGCGAATGCGTTCAATCCAAAATTTTGTTGTTTGGTTAAGTGTTAATCAGTCCAACGCACTAACACATAATCCAGAGTTTTAACAACCATGCAAAAAAAAGCTCTGAAAAACAATGTTGAAAAAAAAAGATGATATCCAACATGTTCTCCTTTTCCTACAATGTTTCTCAAAGGTTTTTCAATGACCATGATAGTTTCATAACTAACATTTTTTTTCTTATGTATAAAATTAATGTTTTTATTTGATATTACATGTAAAGTAAAAAGTTGAAAAGGTGAAAAGTTTAATTATTAAAATTCAAATAATACAATTTGCTTTTCTTTTTATGAAATCCACTGAAGAGACTTTAAAAAATAAAACCGATTCCAATTTGGTCTAGGCAGATCCTGTATCTGCCTAGCCAAACTGGAATTCTAATTTGGCCCAGGCAGATCCGGAATCAGCCTAGACCAAACAAGAATTCTAATTTGGTCTAGACCAAATTAGAATTCTAATTTGGTCTAGGCAGATTCCAGATCTGCCTAGGCAGATTCCGGATCTGCCTAGATTCCAATCTGGCCTACGACATATACATATATATCCGGCTCGAGTTCTGGTGCAGTTCCCAGGAAGCAGAATCAAGAGAGATTTGGATAATTTGTCAAAACTTGTTTTTCAATCGCTGTTAAATATATATGTAGTTGTTTTTGACCGAAATATGTTTAACAGGCGCTTTTTAAGCCATTACCACACAATACCTACTTCTGACGACCCTGATAAAGAAGCCTTTAGAAAACATTGTGGGAAAAGGAGAAAATGCTGGTAACTAGCAATTTCTCTCTTTCCCACAATGTTTTCTACCCTTCATAAAGCAACTTTCAAATATTCAGTCACTCTTATTTTGTTGTCTGCAAATCTTTTCGATTTGGGCACAACTAAAATTTTGTCGTTTTGTATTAATTTGAGTGAAAATCTGATCTCGCGTTTATTTACTTAGCCATCCGTCAAATACTCGTACAATTATTCAATTTTTAAGCACCATCTAAATAGATTAGGTACATAGATAACAGGAATGAGGACTCAAAAGAGATAAGGTACCTAAATTTGATAAGGATAAGGACTCCGTCTTAGATAGATGAAAGACAACATAAATGACTATAAGGAGAGTAGGCACATAGACAAACGTGGTGAATAAACTTAGGATATAAGTTACATGGCAACCATGATGAAGACTATAAAGAGATTAGGCACATAACAACAATGATAAATACTCAGAAGAGATTAGGTACATACACAACAGTAACTAATACTCTAAAGAGATCAAGTGCCTACACAACTGTGATGAAGACTGTAAAGAGATTGGGTACATACACAGCAGAAATGATGACTCTAAAGAGATTCGGTGCGTACACAACATTGGTAAAGACTCTAACGAGATTAGGTTAATAACAACAATGATGACGACTCACAAAAAATTAGGTGGATCCAAATGGAAATGAACACTCTAAAGGGATTAGGTACATAGGACTACAAGACAGAAATGAAGACTCTAAAGAGATAAGGTACATACACAACAGAAATGAAAAATCTAAAGAGTTAAGATAATCTAAAGAGTTAAGGTACAACACAACAGATATGAAGACTCTAAAGAGTTTAGGTACATACACTACAGAAACGAAGACTCGAAAGGAATAAGGTATAGGGACAACAGAATTGATGACTCTAAAGAGATAAGGTACATACACAACAGATATGACGACCCGAAAGAGTTAAGGTACATACAAAAAAGAAATGAAGACTGTAAAGAGTTTATGTACATACACATCAGAAATGATGACTTAAAAGAAAATCGGTGCGTACACAACAGTGATAAAGACTAATGAGATTAGAATCATGACAACAATGATGAAATCTCTAAAGGGGTTAGGTACATCAAGACAGGAATGAAGACGCTAAAGCGATTAGGTACATACAAAACGGAAATGAAGGCTCTAAAGAGTATAGGTACATACAAAATAGAAATAAAGACCCTAAGTAGATTACGTACATACACATCAACAATGATGACAACTCTAAAGAGATTATGTACATCAAAACGGAAATGAAGACTCTAAAGAGATTAGGTACTTACAAAACAGAAATAAAGACTCTAAAGAGTTAAGGTACATACAAAACCCATAGAAAAATACCCTAAAGAGATTAGGTACAAACACATAAACAATGATGACAACTCTAAAGGGATTATGTACATCAAAATAGAAATAAAGACTATAAAGAGACTAGGTACATACAAAACAGAAATAAAGACCCCAAAGAGATTAGGTACATAGACAACAGAAATAAGAACTTTAAAGAGATTGGGTACATACTCAGCAGAAATGATGACTCTAAAGAGATTCGGTGCGTACACAACATTGGCAAGAACTCTAACGAGATTAGGTTCATAACAACACTGATGTGACGAATCACAAAAAATTAGGTGCACCAAAATGGAAATGAAGACTCTAAAGGGGTTAGGTACATACAAGACAGAAATGAAGACTGTAATGAGATTAGGTTCCTATCAACAATGATGAAAACTCTAAAGGGATTAGGTACATCAAAAGAGAAATGAAGACTCTAAAGCGATTAGGTACATACAAAACCGAAATGAAGACTCTAAATAGTTTAGGTACATACAAAACAGAAATGAAGACCCAAAAGATATTACGTACAGACACATCAACAATGATGACAACTCTAAAGGGATTACGTACATCAAAACAGAAATGAAGACTCCAAAGAGATTGGGTACTTACAAAACAGAAATAAAGAGTCTGAAGAGTTAAGGTACATACAAAACAGAAAAAAAAAAATACCCTAAAGAGATTATGTACATACACATCAACAAAATGGAAATGAAGACTCTAAAGGGAACAGGTACATACAAGACAGAAAGAAGACTCTAAAGAGATAAGGTACATACACAACAGAAATGAAAACTGTAAAGGGTTAAGGTACAAACACAACAGATATGAAGACTCTAAAGAGTTTAGGTACATACACAACAGATATGAAGACCCTTAAGAGTTAAGGTACTACAAAACAAAAATGAACACTCTAAAGAGTTTATGTACATACTAATCAGATATGATGACTGAAAAGTAAATCGGTGGGTACACAACAGTGATAAAAGACACTACTGAGATGAGGTTCACAATGATGAAAACTCTAAAGGGATTAGGTACATCAAAACAGAAATGAAGACTCTAAAGAGATTAGGTACATACTTAACAGAATTAAAGACTCTAAAGGATTAAGGTACATACAAAACAGAAAAAAAGACCCCAAAGAGATTACGTACATACACATCAACAATGATAACAACTCTAAAGGGATTAGGTACATCAAAACAGAAATGAAGACTCTAAAGAGATTAGGTACATACTAAACAGAATTAAAGACTCTAAAGGATTAAGGTACATACAAAACAGAAAAAAAAGACCCCAAAGAGATTACGTACATACACATCAACAATGATAACAACTCTAAAGGGATTAGGTACATCAAAACAGAAATGAAGACTCTAAAAGAGATTGGGTACATACACAACAGAAATAAAGACCCCCAAAGAGATTAGGTACATAGACAACATAAAAAAGAACTGTAAAGAAATTAGGTATATACACAGCAGAAATGATGACTCTAAAGAGATTAGTTGCGTACACAACATTGGCAAAGACTCGAGATTACATTCATGACAACAATGATGATGACTCACAAAATATTAGGTGCACCAAAATGGAAATGAAGACTCTAAAGGGATTAGGTACATACAAGACAAAAACGAAGACTCTAAAGAGATAAGGTACATACACAACAGAAATGAAACTCTAAAGAGTTAAGGTACAAACACAACAGATATGAAGACTCTAAAGACTTTATGTACATACATATCAGAAATGATGACCTAAAAGAAAATCGGTGCATACACAACAGTGATAAAGACTCTAATGTGATTAGGTTCATAACAACAATGATGAAAACTCTAAAGGGATTAGGTACATAAAGACAGAAGTGAAGACTCTAAAGCGATTAGGTACATACAAAACAGAAATAAAGACTCTAAAGAGTTAAGGTACATACACATCAACAATAATGATAACTTTAAAGGGATTAGGTACATCAAAACAGAAATGCAGACTCTAAAGAGATTAGGTACATGCAAAACAGAAATAAAGAGTCTAAAGAGTTTAGGTACATACACAACAGAAATAAAGACCCTAAAGAGATTAGGTACATAGACAACAGAATTCAAAGGAGATTATGTACAGGGACACTAGAAATTAGAACTCCAAAGATGTTAGGTACATACACAACAGTGACAAATACTCTAAAGAGATTAGGTGCCTACACAACTGTGATGAATACTCTAGAGAGATTAGATACATACAAAACAGTATAATTTCTGTTGTGTATGTACCTAAACTCTTTGGAGTCTTCATATCTGTTGTGTATGTACCTTAACTCTTTAGAGTCTTCATTTCTGTTTTGTATGTACCTTATCTCTTTAGAGTCTTCATTTCCCTTTTGGTATACCTATTTTTTTGTGAGTCATCGTCATCATTGTTATGAACCTAATCTTGTTAAAGTCTTTATCAATGTTGTGTATGAACCCCCGAACCCCCCGCCCGCCCCCAGGTCCGCCAGTGGCACCGAATCTCTTTAGAGTCATCATTTCTGTTTTGTATGTACCTAATCTCTTTAGAGTCTTCATTTCTGTTTTGGTGTACCTAATTCCTTTAGAATTGTCATCATTGTTGTTATGAACCTCATCTCACTAGAGTCTTCATCACTATTGTGTACGCACCGAATTTCTTTTAAGTCATCATTTCTGATGTGTATGTTCATAAACTCTTTAGAGTCTTCATTTCTGTTTTGTATGTACCTTAACTCTTTAGGCTCTTCATATCTGTTGCGTATGTACCTTATCTCTTTTAAGTCATCATTTCTGTTGTCCCTGTACCTTATCTCTAAAGAGTCTTCATTTCTGTTGTGTATGTACCTAAACTCTTTAGAGTTTTCATATCTGTTGTGTATGTACCTTAACTCTTTAGAGTCTTCATTTCTGCGTTGTATATACCTTATGTCTTTAGAGTCTTCATTTCCCTTTTTGTGTACCTATTTTCTTTTGAGTCATCGTCATATGAACCTAATCTTGTTATAGTCTTTATCAATGTTGTGTATGAACCCCCGACCGCCCCAGATCCGCCAGTGGCACCGAATCTCTTTAGAGTCATCATTTCTGTTGTGTATGTACCTAATCTCCTTAGAGTCTTCATAACAACAGAAATGAAGACTCTAAAGAGATAAGGTACATGTACATAATAAAGTTTGACTCTAAAGAGTTCGTTGCATACCAAACAGTGATAAGACTCTAAAGAGATTAGGTACATACACATCGGAAATGATGACTCTTAAGCTATTCCATGCGCACACAACAATGTTAAAAGACTCTAAAGAGATTAGGTTCATAACAACAATAATTACAACAATAAAGAGATTAGGTACATACAAAACAGAAATGGAGACTCTAAAGAGTGTAGGTACATACAAAACAAAAACGACAGTAAAGAGATTAGGTACACAGATAATCATGATGACAACTAAGAAGAGATTAGGTACATACAAAACAGAAATGAATACTCTAGAGAGATTAGGTACATACAAAACAGAAATTAAGACTCTAAAGAATTTAGGTACATACAAGGTTTATAAGAATAATGGTGACAACGCTTAAAAGATTAGGTACATCAAAACAGAAATGAACACTCTCAAGAGATTAGATACAAACAAATCAGAAATGAAGACTTTAAAGAGATCAGGTATATAAAAATCAGAAATGACTCTAAGGAGATTGGGTACGAAGATTACCATGATGAATAGGTTATGCACATACAAAACAGAAATGAACACTCTAAAAAGGTTAGGTATATACAAAACAGAAATGAAGACTCTAAAGAGTTAAGGTACATTCAAAACAGAAATGATGACTCTAAAGAGATTAGGTACATACAAAACACTAAAAAGATTAGGTACATTAAAACAGAAATGAAGACTCCAAAGAGTTAAGGTACATACAAAACAGAAATAAAGATTCTAAAGAGTTAAGGTACATACAAAACAGCGATGACTCTAAAGCGATTAGGTACATAGATAACCATGATGAAGAATCTGAAGAGATTAGGTACTGGGACAACAGAAATGAAAACTCTGGAGAGATAAGGTTAATTCACAACATTTACTCTAATGAATTGAGGTACATCAAATCAGATTAGGCACATCAAAACAGAAATGCAGACTCTAAAGAGACTAGGTACATACACATCGGAAATGATAATTCTAAAGAGATTCGTTGCATACACAACAGTTATAAAGACTCTAAAGAGATTCGATACATCAAAACAGAAATGAAGATTCTAAAGAGATTAGGTACATACAAAACAGAAATGAAGATTCTAAAGAGTTTATGTACATATAAAACAGAAATGAGTCTAAAGGGATTAGGTACATACACATCAGAAATTAGAGTTTGAAACAACGATGATGACAACGCTAAAGAGATTAGGTACATCAAAACACAAATGAACACTCAAAAAGATATTAGGGACATACAAAACAGAAATGAAGACTCTAAAGAGTTTAGGTACATACAAAACAGAAATACCTCTAAAGAGAATAGGTACATACACAACGGAAATGTTGACTCTTAAGAGATTCTTTGCGTACACAGCAGTGTTGAAGATTCTAAAGAGATTAGGTTCATAACAACAATGATGACAACGCTAAAGAGATAGGTACATCAAAACAGAAATGAACACTCTAAAGAGATCAGGTACATACAAAACAGAAATGAAGACTCTAAAGAGTTTAGGTACATACAAAACAGAAATACCTCTAAAGAGAATAGGTACATACACAACGGAAATGTTGACTCTTAAGAGATTCTTTGCGTACACAGCAGTGTTAAAGATTCTAAAGAGATTAGGTTCATAACAACAATGATGACAACGCTAAAGAGATAGGTACATCAAAACAGAAATGAACACTCTAAAGAGTTCAGGTACATACAAAACAGAAATGAAGACTCTAAAGAGTTTAGGTACATACAAAACAGAAATTACTCTAAAGAGATTAGGTACATAGATAACCATGATGCCGACTCTGAAGAGATTAGGCATATAGGCAACAGTGTTTTCTAATCTTTCTGATTCAAATTTGAATCAATTTTTACACCTTTTATTTCGCGAAATTTTAAACTTGTGTAAGGGTTGCCATTATTATTGTTTTTGTAATGTTTTCATGTCGTATTAATATATCCCAATATAACTCTTTACCAAACAAGTCCCCCCACACACACACACACCCCCTGTTCCTACGGGCCTGCATCAGGTAACGAGTTAATTCTCTGCAAAACGAGAAAATTTAAGACATGTCGACATCGAAAGCATAAATTTGCAAATGACATTTGAAATGTTATTCATTTTTTTTTTTAATTTGTCTTTCAAAAGGTAGAAAACATTGCGGGAAAAGATAAAAATGCTGGTTACCAGCATTTTATTCTTTTCACACACTGTTTTCAAAAACCTTCTTTTTCGGGATCGTTAAGAGTCGGTATGGTTTGTATAGAATTAGAAAACTTGTTGGCAATGACTTTATACTACATGTCCTTTTTCTGCCCATATAAATTCTAGTCATCAGTACGAACACATTTAATTAAAAGCATACATGTAGATCTATAATGAGTTTGAAAACAGCAATGTCTCGTTTTCTCACTATGTTTTCTAGCCTATCATACAAATTGTTGTCTGCGAATCCTTTTCATTTGGACAAGTCATTCTGGTGTGAGTTGAACTAAAATTCCAAAGCGTTTGAATCAGTTTCAAGCTCCAAACATACGGGATATTCCGGCAAAATTTAAGCCGGAACTACTTTAACCCAATCTCGTTCTACTGCTGTGTACCTAATCGCGATGGATTATTAGATTCACGAAACTGGTACCCCGTGTGCGGTAAGTCTAAAATGCGAAAAGGAGTCCTTTTCACGGAAAGGAGTTAAAAATAACTCATTTTCGCAAAAAGCGAAAAAAGGACTTTAGATAAATTACGAAGAGGAGTCAAAGGAGTCAGTCCTTTACGCGAAAAGGACTTTTAATTCTTCTGTTCAAATTAGGATTTTTTTTCTTGCATGGTGCTTTCAACATAATTTCAGCTCTACTGCAGGGACCAATGCACTTAGCTATGTTTTCCCGGAGTTTTTCGCACGATAGTCCTACCAATGCAGTGGCTGCCCAGTCAGCAAAATTTATGGGGCCAATATGGGCCCCATGTGGAATTTTATATGGGTCCTAAAAGGGCTGCCGATGTGGGACTGAGCTGGTTTTTGCAACAGGAATCCATGCGGGACCTATATGGGCAAACATATATAGGTCATACATGGGAACTATATGGGTCCAATATGGGTAATTTGTAAATACCCACACTGGACCCATATGGTTCCCAGATCTCTTTTATAAGGGCACTATATGGGAATCCTGTAGGTCCAATGTTACTACTTGGGTCCCATTTTAGTCCTGCTTTACATAAAATTGGCTGGATACGGGAATCAAGTTGGTCCAGTTTTGGTGTGCTGTGTGAGGTTGGCCTGGTTATCCATATGGTTTGGCAGAAACATCCTTGAACTTCACAGATAGAAAGCACACATAGCCAAGCAACCAGAGGTGCTTGCCTTTAGCAATTCATACATGAGTGAGGTAATATTCTAAAGTCCTTTGTCCACGAAGTAATTTGGTTGACTTATAAGCACTGAAGACTAGAATGCATATCAACTTGCTGTAAAATCATCAAATATTTAGGTCAAACTACCATAAACTACAGTAAAATAAGAAATAAATGTATTTTCAAGCCATCACTTTATTTTGTTTCAGTATATTGCTTTCATTCAAAATTACAATTGCAAAAGTGTAGAAAAAATATGGTAGTTAACATTCACAGATATTAAAACAAAACAATTGTGTTACTGCTTTGAAATAACATTATTATGGTATGATATATCTTTAAACAGCTAGGAGTCTTATCTAATAAATGCAAAAAAGAAAAATACAAAATGTTAGATTTGTCAAAAGTCAAAGCAGCTGCAGGTGACAACAATTCAGTTTAACTCAAAAGATGTGATTTTCTTTCAGAGAAAACTTTGGTTATCAGCATTGTATTTGTTTCCCAAGTGTATTCAGAAGCCAACTTCCTATGGGTCATTAATTCTTAGACTGCTAAGCTCATCTCAAGTACCTTTTGCTGACAAGGTAGATCAAGATCAGACTGCAGAAAATGTGCACTCTGATCTTGGATGCACACTGTCCATAAAACGATATTTCCCCCAAAAGATCACTGAAATTAACAACAAAAATTTGGAATTTACTGTTGGCTTGAAAGTTTCATTTCAGTTACTTGATGTATTTAGCATGTTAAGGGTTAAAACATGTGACTTTACAATGTAAGGGTAAATGTTTATATTCACTGTTCAGTTGTTTACACAGATCACGAATCAGGATTACCTGTTAGTAAAAAAATGAGAGTTTAAACAAGTCTCGAACATCCTTTTCTTGTATCGTAAATCAATCGAGGTCCTCATTTGCAGGACTTTTAGGCAACACTATCCAAACATCTCTCTTTTCTGCCTTAGATCTCTGTGTTGAGCACTGCTCCACTGTAGGTCATGGCTTGCAGAATGTCGTGTTTAAGGCCTCTTATACAGTCATCCTGTAAATTAATAAAATGCAGTTTAAATGATGCCATAAGCTGTTTTCAGCAAAATTGCAGTAATGTCTCAACAAAACTTTGGACTTTGCCATACTGAAACCATTTCTAGACGACAAAATAAACGGGACAGAAAAATTGGAATTTGTTTTCAGAAGGGTTGAACACATTGTGCAAAAGAAGAAAATACTGGTTACCAGTGTTTTCTTCTTTTCCAACAATTTTTTCCAAAGCTTTCTTTGTTGAGGTTGTAAACTCTTTACCAAACAACAAATTTAAGAATGGTCCAAATTCAAAGCACTTGCAGACGACAAAATAAACCTAGCTTGAATTTTGAAATTTGTTTCCAGCAGGGAAGAAAAATTTGTGGAAAAAGGAGAAAATGCTGGTTACCAGCATTTTCTCCTTTTCCCACAATGTTTTCAAAAGGCTTCTATCTCTGGATCATAAAAACCAGGGATTGTTTGGTAAAGGGTTAAAACTTAGTAATGTGTGGTAAAGGGCTAAACTTCAATTCAGTTGAAATCATCATGAACATAGGCCTACCAAAGAAACAATCATTTCCTGTAAAACTGATGTGAAAAATGAGACGGTTTTAACTCCTTACCAAACGACAAAATTTCAGACTTGTCCAAAAGCAAAGCACTTGCAGACGACAAAATGAACACAGCTAAAAAATTGAAATTTGTTTCCAGCAGGGTAGAAAACATTTTATGGGAAAAGGAGAAAATGCTGGTTACCAGCATTTTCTCCTTTTCCTATAATGTTTTCAAAAGGCTTCTGTCTCAGGGTCGTTAAAACCAGGGATTGTTTGGTAAAGGTATAAAGGACAATTCTACAGATACATAATGCATGTACACATGATACACATACTGTTGAATTGGGTGCAAAAAAAGAAAACAGTTAAACTCACCAAATATCGAAACTGTAAATCCAAGGTTTTCGAATTACAGCTTTCCCATAGTTCCCATGAGTTTGTATTTTCTTGCATGTTCAGTTACAAGCACAAATTGTCTTTCCTCCATGTTCAGCCAAGTGCTGCATCTCACCTATGAGTAAATAATACAATGTTATTAAAATCACTTCATACCCTGAACTGATAAAAACTTAACTATTGAAAGTCGAAATATACCTCCAGCCACTTTAAGCTGACACTCTGATACTGTGCCTAAAAAATATCTAGTTCTTACTTTTCTGAACAACATAAAGAGTTTTCATTCTCCAGATTGTAAGTATTAGGTGTGTTAATATTCTATTTATGACAGAAGTATGGGCTTGAACACCAGCAGAAATTCTTAGGTAAGAATATCAATAGTAGGGAATTTGTACGATCTGTCATCCAAAACAAGAAATATCTTTAAAAAAAAAGGATAGAAGGCGTAAATTTGCCTACAAATGGCCCTGGGCCCCCTAACATAAACATGTCGACATTTTTTTATCAATCATAAACTTCCATTTATTTAATTTATCAGTACTCAGTAGACCCAGCAAATATAGGTCAAAAGTCAGCACATTCAGTAACTGTTATGCTGAAAAAAAAATGACATACGTAAGCGTTTCTTTCATGACTTTTGAATGGAAGCTCATCAAAATCGAGAACCTTGATTTAATATGGGCAGACGGATAATGCCATACATGTATACAGATAAAACTTTAACAAAACAGGCGCGACGCGAATTCATGTGACAATACGAAATTTTTCTCCAATTTTGCGATAACCAGCTGACCGATTTACAAAAAAAAGTGTAGTGAGTAAAGATTAAACTAAAATCCAAAATCTGTCTCTCGGTTTTTGAGAAGCCGACAAGTTGTGACGTCATACTGGGGATTCCCCTATATTTGAGATTATTTTAAGTTCAAACGCAAGTATAAAAAATATTATGATTCTTATGCTAATTTTCCTCCAATCCAAAATACAATTGTTTATTTCCAGACCAATCCAGCCAATATGTGCCGTTATGTGTACAGAGCATCATACAATGCATAGCAGACGCCTATAGAATGTGTCTAGAAGAGTCACTTCCGGTGGAGAGGGTCGCTAAAAAAATTTCTATACTATGCAGTTTCAACCCTAAAGGATAGAGTTCGGGGGAGAGTTGATCTTGATTCATTTAAATCTGGTCCTTGCACAGCATTTTCAAATGAACAGGAAGCGTTATTTCACAATCATTCATGTATCTGTTAAGACTGAAATAGGCTATGGATGTTCTAGAATGGAGACATTATATCTTGCATTAGACTGTGCAGTTTACTTGGGTCTTAAACCACTTGGTCATAAATTCATTTTGAAGTAGCTCTATGGTTACCTAGATCGGTGTCCAGATCTGAAAGTTAAAGAGCCCTGTGCTTTGGAAGTAGCCAGAGAAAAATGTGCTTCAAGGGAAGTTGTAGACAGGTATTTCCATGAGCTACATGCAATTCTTATCAAATACAATCTAAATGACAAACCTTCAAGAATATATAACGTTGACGAAAAAGGACTTTCAGTGAACCATAACCCTCCAAAAATTGTTGCAGGTAAACATTATGAAGCACAGGCCATTACCCCAGGAAAATCTAAAAATGTAACTGTCATTGGAGGTGGAAATGGGGTTGGACATCAAGTTCCCCCATTCTTTGTATTTCCTGGTGTTAGAATGCAATCATCTTTGTTGGATGGTGCTTCACCTGGTGCCTCAGGAACTGTCTCTCTATCGGTATGGTCAAATACTGACATATTTTTTTATTACATAAAGAATCACTTGCAGCCTATTTTACCATTTCGTGATGCAGATAATCCTATCTTAGTACTCTATGATGGCCGTAAGAGTCATGTTTCTCTAGGATTAATTTAGTGGGCAAAAGCAAACCACATCATTTTATTTGTTTTACCACCGCATTGTAGCCACATCCTAGAGCCTATGGACGTCCCATGATATGGACCTTTTGAGAATGCCTGGAATTCAGCACTTCACCAACATCTCAGGGCCTCTGGTGGTAATACTATTACTCGTTATGACGTTTGTAAAATCGCTTGCAAGGTCTATTCCCAAACATTGACTGCAGTGAATATCTAGTCCGCTTTTAAAAGATGTGGAATATTCCCATTCAATAACAAAGTAGTGACTGATTCAGTTATAGCACATTTTGACCTTTGATAGAGCACAACCATCCATGACAACACGTGAACAGAATAATGCAAATGCATCGTTTTTTTTTTTTTTTTTAGAAAAGAGGGGTGGGGAAGTTTTAAACATTATAAATGTTGCTTACAGAAAAGTTGTGGCAGGTAAACCAATAACTAAGAGTGCTATACTGGACCAGGTAAAGGGCCACGTAGAAAAGAACAAACCATCAAAATCTAAAGCATCTAATAAACAAAACAACAAACTTTTGAAAACATCACATAAAAAGTCCAATGTTTTAAATAAATCCCCAGCTACATTTATTTCAACACCAGGCACTCCAGGTTTAAGTAAAAATGGTAGTTCTATTAACCAGACTGTGTCAGATGATTCTGAAACAGAAATACAAGAATCAGAGAAGTGTTTGTATTTGCAACCTGTTTACCCCATCTGAGTTGAAACGGTGTGTTAACCTAACTTTGATGAAATGGAGTTTGTGTGACCTCTGTGAAAAATGGGTTCATCTAGAATTTTGTTCAAAGGTTAAAGTTCTTAGGAGAGGCGACTCTTTTCAGTGTGCAAAATGTCTAAATGAAGAATAGAACTGAAACCTTTAATTCGCTTATCTTAATTGTAAATAGTTGTTAACTTGTTAAATTTCAAACATTTACCAGTTCTTTAGCAAGAAAAAACGTTTCAAATGTGTTGTGGAGTGTAATCCTCACAAATGTATGTTGAACGGCCCTCGTGTTTTATCGTGACCTTGACCGTCGAAAATAGGTGATGTCATATGAACTGTGTGATTCCGAGAGCTGCATAAAATCCTTATCCTTTATAGATTTGAAATGTAAACACTGAGGAAATTTAAACGTGAAAATGTAAGAAAGAAATTCTTTTTTTAAAATATTTGATTATTTAACAAAATTGTTTAACTTATTGTGAGAAATAGAACATTATTTCTTGTACCGTCGAAAACAGGTGACACCGGGATACCATATACATGCCTGCAACGAGGAGTAGATTTCATATGTAGAGCTTAACCCATTTTGAATATGATTCAAACCGCTTCAATCTTGCTCTCAACGGATATTTCTGTTTACATCACGTGATCGCGCGCAATTTGTTTTTGATTATCAGTTTAATCCGTAAATGTGTTTTCTTCACATTTTTTATCAAATAATTTATGTTTGAAGGTGAAAAATGTAAAATGGCACAATTAATCAGTAGAGAAATAGAATAAATAATAACTGTTGAAAAAAAACTCTAATACCGACGTTTATCGGTAATTTCCGTCTCCACCCGTCACTACTGATCGATAAATGGGACCCTAATGGGACCCGTGTGAATACCTTGTTACAGGTTTTGGAGTTTAAATCATCGCTAAACTTCTACTATAACAGACAAAAATAGTGTACAATGAGAGAATGGACTTGTTTGGATTTATTTTATGTTACATTGTAAAGGTTTATGAGTATAAAAATAATATGGGCTCTATGTGGGCTCCAGAAGGGCTGAAATTCCCGCAAAGGACCCACATGGGTCCCATATAGATATTTAGCCCAGGATTTGCGCATATGGGACCCAGTTTATCATGTTTGCTGGGTGCTTTTCTTGATAATCGTTATCAAAAAAGAATAGATAAATAAATAAATAAATAAATAAATAAATAAATAAATGAAAGATCAGCGGTGGGAGAGGAATCATTTTTGTTACTGTAACTGATCATCAATCCTTGGAGAAAAATGGCAAAAGGAGGGTCCGAACCAGTGACCTCTTTTTTTTTCCTATTCCCACAATGTTTCCTACCCTTCCCAAAACAAACTTCGGTTGTTTTTTTTTAGTTACATTTGTGTTTTGTTTGCAGTTGCCTTCCACCTGAAGGAGTCTTAAATTCTGTCGTTTGGTACAGAGTTAACCCATTACCACACAATCCCTACTTCTGACGCCCCTAAGAAAGAAGCTTTTAAAAAACATTGTAGGAAAAGGAGAAAATGCTGGTAACCAGCATTTTCTCCTTTTCCCACAACGTTTTCTACCCTTCACAAAACAAATTTGAAATTTTCAGTCACTTTTATTTTGTCGTCTGCAAATGCTTTCAATTTGGACCAGTCTAAAAGTTTCTCGTGTGGTACAGAGTTAAGACACACCTTTTCAGAACTCCGGTAAAGAATACATAGACCTGTGCATTTATATAATTGTAATTTGTTGAAAACAATGTGAAAAAAGAAAAATCGTTATTTGAAAATGGTTCTTTTTCTTGAATTCTTCAGTCTTTTTTGGCGAAAAGGACTAACTCCTAAGACTCCTTTTCACGAAAAGGAATCCTTTTCGCATTTTACACGTACAGACATTTAACTCATTATCTCCCGGTAGATGGCATTCTATGAATACTCATCTATCTAATTTGGGCACCCTGGGTACAGAACCGAGCAAAATTTCCTACGCGACAACCGTTACTTTGAATTTCATACTAAAATAAATGCCTGCGCAGGCTGACCCAAGAGGACACTTTACGCGAATGTCAAAATGCCCCTTATCGCGTGTTGCGTTCGAATTATTGAACAAGTCATCACATCATTTATGGATACATTAAGTACATAATGTCTCACTGAACATTATGTAGGTATGATACTCAGTGATCCTGGAACTATGAAGAAGATGTATTGGTTTTTCCATTGTGGTTATTTTTACAATCAGGTTGTTTACTAATCAATATGATGTCATCTTTCTAGAAAAGACTAATATAAATAGGGGTGACCTACTCGTTGATTTTGGATTTTGAGGTTAGACTCGGAGGATACTGAATTATTGAAAAGTGTTGGATTTAAATCTGTAAGTTGGAATAACTTTATTTTTTAAACAGGTTGCTCCTATCTACTTACATGTTGAAATCGCTGTTAATTTAGGTTTTAGGAACCAAAAATTTAATTGTTTTATAGTCTGTAAATTATTCTTAATTTTAAGGGTCTTTTTTCATTTCAACATTCTCAGACTAGCGTTGACGAAATTTCATTCGAACTTATTGTACTCTTTTGTCTTTGTTCATTAACCCTTTACCCCATGAGGCATTTCTATGGTATCTTTAATTAACCCTAAATAACAGCAAGGATGAAGCCGTTTCTTATTTGTATATGACGCCTTTTGATAGCATAGAAAACATTGTGACATAAGGTGAAATGGCTCGTCAAGGGCAATTTCACCTTTTGCCACAATGTTTTCCAAAGGCCCCTACAAGCAATGCGTAAAATGAGTATCTATGGAGTAAAGGGTTAAATATTAATATTATTAATTGTTAAAGGCTTGTTGCTGGTTTTCTTTCTCGTTACGCTTGTCTCGTAACAGAAATTGGGGACTTGTCTGGGATTGATCATATACATGTAGTCATTTTGGATACATTTTGAAATTGTTTTGTTGGGTCATTTATTGAAATTAAGAGATCTATTTCACAAAACTCGTCTGAAAGTCAGACAAATTTTACACGTAATTCATCACATTTGGATTACACATCTTCACTTTTAGTTAAAGAAGGCCATGATACAAGGCCAAGGTCAAAACTAAGTGAAGATCAACACTATGATCCAGAAATAGTACCTTTAGTTCAAAAAGCTGTAAGTGAAACTGATCTTTCACAAGAAACTGTCTGTTTTTATATAAACAAGCAATTTCGTTGAAATGATATCCCCCGCCGAAAAAGACCTTTTTTGATACAAACGTATAGGAGGTATTCTGTTTTGCATGTACATGTGGCCTTTTTGTTATTGGTCCATGATGAAATTATACATTAAGCTCCCTTGTTCCATGGCACAGGATTTCATTACATAAAAAAATACAAAAGAGGTCCATAACAGGATTATACATTAAGTATCCTTTTGGCAGAACTTGGCATTTCATAAAAGTTGGAGACACACTGACAAAAAATTAAATTTGACATAAAGTCCCCTTTTTCCATGATACAGTGATAAATTGCAAAACCCTGACAACATGTGCTAGGTCGCATGATCTGTGAAAATCTCGTCCAAATCTGTTGAGATATGTCCAGTAATTAAAGAGATACAGGTGAAAAATGAAATAATAACATGAAGCCCCCTTATTCCATGATGCAGCTACAAATCCCAAAACCTTGACAACATGGCGTAGGTCACATGATCATGTGAAAATTCCATCCAAATCTGCCAAGAAATGTGGGAGGTGTTGTGTTAGGTCACATGATAATGTAAAAATTCCATTCAAATCTACCAAGAAATGTGGGAGGAGTTGCCTTCACAAGAAATAGAATAAAAAATAAAACATGAAGCCCCCTTTTTTCATGACGCAGCCACAAATTGCAAAACCTTGAGAATATGCGATAGCTCAGATGATAAGAAACATTCTGTGAAAATACCATTGAATTCTGTCAAGAAATATGGGACGAGTTGCATTCACAAGAAATAAAATGAAATAAAACATGAACCCCCCTTTTTTCATGACGCAGCTACAAATCATAAAACCTTGAGAATATGCGATAGGTCAAATGATGAGAAACATTCTGTGAAATTCATTTCAATTCTGTCAAGAAATATGGGACTAGTTGCATTCACAAGAAATAAAATGAAATAAAACATGAAGCCCCCTTTTTTCATGACGCAGGTACAAATCGCAAAATGTTCACAATATGCAATAGGTGACATGACAAGAAATATTCTGTCACAATTCTATTCAATTCCGTCAAGAAATGTGGAATGAGTTGCCTTCAAAAGAAATGGAATGAAATATAATATGAAACCCCCTTTTTCCATGACACCTTATTACAAAAACAAGGGCAAATAACTGTGGTGTTGCACGGTCAATGTTGTGAAACTTTTTTTCCTGCATTTCCTAATGGAGGTTGGCAGATGTGACAAGTTCCATGTAAAAACTTTGTATAGTTTTGAAGAGAAGACTCCAAACATTAAAAGTGTACTTAAGTGTAACTTAAGTGAAACTTAAAATCGCTCTCAGTCGGCCATTTTGCATCGAATCAAAAAAAACAAAAAAAAAACAGTCTCGGGAGAATGGGTCATTGTACATGTGTATAAAGTTTCACGAAATTTCGTCCAAAGGTATTGCAGATATTTGCCGGGACGGACGGAGGCACGGACGGACGGACGAACAACGCTAAAACTATATCCCTCCGCCTACGGCGGGGGATAAAAATGGAATATAAATGAGAAAGCGGCGCCCTCTGTATTGATGATGAGTGGGCTGTCAATCATCAAGTTGTCTTTTCTAAATCTTACAGATCAGAAAATATTAAGCTTAGCTCATGAAACACCTATTTCAGGTCATTTAGGTATCAATACAATTTTTAACCATTTTTATAGGCATTGTCTAAAAGCAGATGTATTAGATTATTGTAGGCCATGCTTGTCAAATGGTAGGCAAACCCAATCAGCTCACACCTATGGCTAAACTACAGCATATCCCTGCATTTGATGAACCTTTCAGCAGGATTATAATTGATTGTGTAGGTCCAGTGGCTTAATCATTCACAGCGATGATCGAACATCTAAAGACTATCACAGAAATTTTTGAAAGACTAACTAAAGCTAAATTAACATTTAATCTTGTTAAAAGTGAATAGACTTGTAATTAGTTAACATTTGTCTTCATGTATAGTATTTTAATTTGTATTGAGTTAACATTTGTCTGTCTGTATTTTCATTTATGTGTAATTATTTTTTCTATCTTCAGACAAACGAAGGATTTACTTCATAAAACTTCCTTTTCCTTTATGAGGGGAAGTGTTATGTTGATCTATATGATACTTGGGATATATATCTCTAAGTTGGAATAACTATTTTTGAAACAGGTTGCTCATATCTACTTGCAAGTTATAACTATTGTTAATGTAGGTTTTTAGGAACCAGATATTTAATTCTTTTATAGTCTAAACATTATCCTTAATTTGGAGGAACTTATTTTATTTCAACATTCTAAAATTAGAATTTACAAAATTTCATTTAAACTTAACTCCTATTGTACTCTTTTGCCTTTGTTCATTAATAAATACTGTTAATTGTTAAAGGCTTTTGCTGGTTTTCTTTCTCGTTACATCACCAACAAATTAATCATGAGGTAGAAGAGTTCTACGGAAAATTTACAATTAGCAGAGAGTTTCAGCTCATGTCAGCCTGTTTGAACAGCGCAGGTTGACATTGATAAACACTTTTGAAGATACATTAACTCATTACCAAACGACAATAATTCAGGCTTGTCCAAATCAAAAGCATTTGCAGACGACCAAATAAAAGTGACTGAAAATTTAAAATTTATTTTGTGAAGGGTAGAAAACATTGCGGGAAAAGGAGAAAATGCTGGTTACCAGCATTTTCTATTTTTCCCACAATGTTTTCTAAAGGCTTCTTTCTCAGAGGCGTCAAAAGTAGGGATTGTGTGGTAATGGGATAATTAAACTCCCTTTTCCAAGAGCAAGTACCAATAATAAATTCGACTTTTAATCCAGGTTTGAATGTAGGGTTCCACTGCAAATACATGAATAAGCGATTATGCTAAGAGTATAAGTATCAACCCATTACCACCCAATCCCTACTTTTCAGTGATAACCCTGAGAAAGAGGCCTTGAGAAGACATTGTGGGAAAAGGAGAAAATGCTGATAACCAGCATTTTCTCCTTTTCTCACAATGTCTTCTTCACTTCTCAACACAAATTTCAAGTTTTCGGTCACTTCATTTTGTCGTCTGCAAATGCTTTCGATTTGGACAAACCTAAAATTCTGTCGTTTGGTTATGTCAGTCGCAGATCCAGAATCAGACTGCACGATCTTAATCTTCAACGTTTGCAAAAGTTATCAACTCTTTTTAAACAATTCCGACGTAAACGACCCTGAAGAAGGAGCCTTTGGAGAAAAAATGTTGGAAACCAGCATTTTCTTTTTCCACAATATTTTTTACTGTTCCACAAACAAACTTCAAGTTTTGATTCATACTTTTTGATGGCTTCAAATGCTTTCAATTTGGACAAGTCTAATATCTTATCATTTAATAAAGGAAAATGCTATCAGATTTGGATTGCAACACGTGAAGAAAGGCATATTTAGACATAAATTTGCGTAAAGTGTCGTTGCCAATCAGCCTGTGTAGTCCAGGGAGGCTAATCCGAAACGACACTATCCGTTTTTACGGACTTTTCTGTTCTGCGTAAGTCTCGATTATCTCCCGCTAGATGGCATTCTATAAATAATCATCTATCTAATTTGGGCATCCTGGGTACAGAGCCGAATCACTTTCCTACGCGACAACCGTTACTTTGAATTTCAAACTAAAATAAACGTTCACTCAATAAAACGCTACCTCGTGCAATTCACTCAGCTATGATCAGCAGTTTAGAGAAATCTGGAGCTAAAGCAGGTCTCATTTCTCCTCAAACGTATTGATAAAATCTATTTTCTACATTGCTACTTTTCCTTTTTTCTTTTTAATTTTTCAGATAACGAAGCCCTTTTGTTTATAATCCTATTATCTGTTCTTTTGTAATAAATTCTTTTCTTTTTTGACATTTGATATTATTGGAGTATCACGTGTTTCAGTTTAGGGAGAGGAACTATATAAGCAACATGCTTTCGTTCCAATCCTTTTCACATCATTTCTTGTATTGTAAATGTAAATGTCAATATATTGAATAAATATGTTTAAATTTACATTGCTACTTTATATAGCGTAATATTACAGTCAGCCCGCTTTCGGGGCTAGTGATGCGTCATATAAGACAGTCGAATCTTCGAAAAATATGACATGCGCAGACAACGGTGTAAGTCTACTGCAGCAAAAAAAACCTACTGTAGTTGTAAAGTGCCGTCTTGGATTAGCCTGCGGTGACTGCACAGGCTGATCCGGGACAACAATTCACAAATGTCCGAATGCCTTGTCTTGTCTATCGCAAGCCATTTCTTTCTCCGTTGTCTATGTTGTTTAGTTTCTTGTAACTATTGTTTACTGTAGTTTCTTTAGATGTAACTACCTTTTAAAATTACAGAAAACTGAAAGAATGAAAAATTAATAATGTAGAAGACTGCTCTAAAACGAAAACAGAGGCTGTATTTTTTTCTATGAATAATGTTTATAAATGGTATTTCTGAATCAGTCTTCGTCATCAATTCTTAACAACACTCTCAGTCTTATTTGCCAAGATTTTCTATAATCAAAACTAACCCAACTTCTGATAGGGTAAACAACAAATGTCCCATGCTCTATGAAAAAGGGGATTAATCCTTTTCCAAACAAACCCTGGTTTTTACGTGTCTGCATTAAAAGTCTTTTGAAAACACTGTGGGAAAAGGAGTTATGCTCGTCACGAGCAATTTCCACTTTTCCCACAGTGTTTTCTACCCTTTTCTGCCAATTAAAAAATGTCTTCTGCAAACTCTTCCTGTT
Source organism: Tridacna crocea (assembly GCA_943736015.1). Lineage (NCBI taxonomy): Eukaryota > Metazoa > Mollusca > Bivalvia > Cardiida > Cardiidae > Tridacna > Tridacna crocea. The sequence continues at coordinate 52,431,097 of OX031059.1, forward strand.
TGGAAGAGTCCAAAATTTGTCGTTTTGGAAAGGGGCTTAACGCATCTCCATTATCCATGGCACCAAAGCAAGCCATCAGATATTATGGATCCATGATAACCACTTTCTTTACACCTTTACCAAACAATCCCTGTTTTTTACGACCCTGAAATTTACGATCCTGAGACAGAAGCCTCTTGAAAACATCGTGGGAAAAGGAGAAAATGCTGGTCACCAGCATTTTCTCCTTTTCTCACAATGTTTTCTACCCTGTTGGAAACAAACTTCGTTATTTGAATTACGTTTATTTTGTCGTCTGCAATTGCTTTCAATTTGGGCCTTTTCACAGAGCGTGGCTAAAAAGGTTTACCCAATCTGAAATTTGATTACTTTCAAATTCTGAACCTGGGCAAAGTCCTGAAGAAAAAAAGACTAAGCCGAATGTTCTTAAGAATGGTTTGTGAATGGGGACCCTTTATTTATCAACCATTTCAGATATTAGAAATTCCATGACCAGCCGCCGGGGTAACTGCGACAGGTCGTCTTATACTCTCACATGGACTGACTTAGACTTAAAGGTGGCCCTTCAGATTTTGGGAAGAAATATTTTACAAAAATGCAAAGAAATCATCCTTATACTCCCAAAGCCTTTTAATTTGCATTCATAAAACCCCAGTAGTCGAAAACCATCCGACAACACTAGAAATTAAAGATTTACTACGTCCCAGGTTGACAATAACGAGAAACACATTCTATCTTTAGATGATCAATTCTCTCATTTACATACAGGAATATACAGACACAGTTTCAAACATAGCGTCCGAAGAAGACATTGTGGAAAATAACCATAACATGTTTGTTATGTAATGGAATTTAAGCGTTTTTAGTCACGTGCCAGTCACTTGACATTCCCGCAATGCTTGATTGGTTTTTGGCACGAAATCTAGAAATACCTTAAGAGGCTATGTAGTTTTTAAGGGAACACCATCAAAATTTTTTTTGTAATTTTATGAGCCTTAATTATTGATGATATGTATTATTTTTTTTATTAACATTTCAGTGATATATATATTTTTTTTTAATTTGGTGAGATGTAAAAATTCTAAATACCCACCTTTAAGAGATCAAATGATGAAAAGATACCTAGAATTCTTTTATGGGACCACAGCCCATATTCACCAACCATTCTTAAGAACGTTTTTTGTCTTATTCTCTAGATTTTTCCATATTTATAAGTAACGCAACTTCTAGTTGGCTAAACCATTCCATTTAGCCAATCAGAAGTTGTGTTACTTACTTTAGAAAACCTTGGAGAATAAGACTAAGAATATTCCCAAGAATGGTTGGTGAATACGGGCCCAGGACTTAGTTTCTTTTGCGTCCCTTGTGGGTAGACAAAGATATAATCATGTTTTAACTCATTACAAAACGACAAAATTTTAGGTTTATCCAACTGGAAAGCATTTGCAGATCGCAAAACAAAGGTGACCAAAAAAAAAATGAAATTTGTTTTGTAAAGGGTAGAAAACATTGTTGGAAAAGAAGAAATTGCTGGTTACCAGCATTGCCTCCTTTTCCCATAATGTTTTCTAAAGGCGTCTTTGTCAGGGTCATCAAAAGTAGGGATTGTGTGGTAAAGGGTTAATAAGTTCATTTTCTCACATTATTGTATTTCTCTCAGAAATCTCAGCACAAACAACAGAACAATTATCTCTTCTTGGCTTTTCCGATCTTTTTCCATTCTTTGTTTTCAGCAAACCGGAAGTTCTGAAGCCAGCTCCTCCAACCCGATGTCGTAAAGTATTCTTGCGAGGTCGCAAACCTTAACATCTACTGCCTGTTTTCTTCTCCACTTTAAAATCGTCTGCCAAGCCATTTCATACACACCCTCTGTAGCGTAATCCATTTCAATCGTTTCTGTTGCTGCCCTTGAGAATCCAAGAGCTCGAGCTAGCTTTTTCCATTTTTTGCCGATATTGTTACAAATGTAATTAAGGTCATTCGTCGACGGAGGTGCTTTGGAATCTATAACATAAATATGCAATAAAATCATAGAAAAAAGCGGAAAAGTAACTATATCCAAATCGCTGATCAATATTATTTTATAGAATCTTTAGAAATGAGTCGTTTATACTTTGGAAAACACAAGCACATATAGGATATAGATTTTGACGATGCCATTTGGCCGAATTCACATGTACATGTATCTAGAAGCTCACGATACATCGATCCCTGACTATACGATGCCCTAAATGCAATGCCTGTAAGTGCTTTGTATACAAGCATTAATTAGTACTACACCTGCATGCGATGCCCTCGTTATCAAACGTCATACGTATCGTCGGTTTACTTCAAAAAACCTCTCAACTACAGCTTGGTTTAAGCTGTAGTTACGAGGTTTTTTAAGTAAACCGACGATATGACGTTTGATAATGAGGGCATCCCATGCAGGTATAGTACTAATGCTTAGTTCGAGTTTTTTTTTTTTTCAGTGAAACGGTCTAGGTCGAAAACGGGTCATAATTTTGTCAAGAATATTCAGGGTTACCTGTCCTTGTTGTGGGTCCATTTCGATAATAATCTACATGTAGCTTTAAGGTGAATTCGTATCTTTATGCTTAATGCCCAAGATATGTGGGTTGTTTCCATTTTCATTTTTTTCCAAATGCACATGATGATGAGCACTCGTAAGAGAGAGAGAGAGAGAGAGAGAGAGAGAGAGAGAGAGAGAGAGAGAGAGATCCTCCTACCTGTCAAAGATTCCCTTGAACAAAACGAAGAGCTTGAACTGTGCTGAGAACTTGTTTGTGACCGTTCACGAGAGGGTCCAGATGCAGCAGCGCCCCCTATGACTGTTATCCGCCCACTTCCCACCTGGATATTTTTAAAATGTGGTGCGTTCACAAAAGTGCTGCTACCAGTACCTGTAATTACATCATTCTGACAAATTTAGTGATTGGTATTGGATCTAGGTAGCTCTGAAACTCTTTCGGGAGCGGATACCAACTTTGGGACTTTTCGTAGGCCCACACATTCGGCGCGAGAACCTGTGTAGTTTCCAAGAAGCAGAATCGAGAGAGGTTAATATAATTTGTATGAACTTGTTTCTCAATCGATGTAAATAAATATGTTTAAACAAATAAAACACTACATAAACAGAAATTTACAAGTTTCCATGAACATCCATGAATTTTGCATGTTGCACGTCATGGATGGTAAAAATATCTGACACCCTCGTATCTGCCTTTAAAGCTATTAATATCTCGATGCTCAAGGCGAGTGAATAATTATGAAAATCAAGAAAAAACCGACAGGGCCAAATATGGATAGTGAAATATGTTCAACCGACTACAACATGTAGTCAAGTTTAAAAGCATTCCCTTATCTCTGTATTTATCATTGAAAGGGTTGAAAAAGAGGTAAATACATATATGCTTTTTTGAAACAAAAAGTAATGTTTAACTTTCTGTCGGTTTTCACGTCAAAGTAATTATATAGCAATGAAGAAAGTTGCCGTAACCTTAAATTTCAACAGACTGATCATGGGATTTGAGCGTCAAAACTAGTTTCATTTTCGGTTGGGCAAATTTTGTACACAAAGAAATAAACACCAGGAACTGCGACAATTTAAGTATAACGAAAAGCAAGACGGAATCGGGCCGTTCTAGTCGTTGACTTGGTATTTTGTTCTTTGTTTTTCTCCCAAAAGGCATATTTTCCGGAAATATTATCAATAAGAACACAAGATGGACCAAGCAATTGAAATTAGAACTGGTAGTCTAACTCGCTAGATGTAGTTATTAAAAAGTTTTTTTTTTAAAACTGTAATAGCCTGTATTGCCGTTATTGTTCAATAATAAGTTTTCATGCAGTGACATTAATTTTTTCTAATAAATTTTGATAAGCCTTTCCATAACTGGTGTTTTCCATCAGTTACCTACCTCCATGATAAAATCTACTTCCTGATGAAGTAATAACTGTGAAGCTACAATCATCGCTATCCGAATTGTATGTACTGTCCGAATCACTATATGTATCCTCAACAACGCCCTGTCCAAGCATATTTAAAAATATACATGTATAGAATTTGCGCCCTTGTTTTGTTTTTACAAATTCTATATCGTTGGCTTGTAAAAGGTTTCTTTATTAGCAAGTTTCATAATAACTGCAAATCGGCCTTAGAAACGTCTCGATACTGTAGGCCGTAATATTTATAAATCTTCGTAATTTTCCGTTGCTATAAATAGTAACAGGGAAAGCCCATGGATATTTCGTTACTCAGACAGGTCATCCTGGGAAGATTTTCGAAAAGCGAAAAAATGTTTCAAAACCAAAGCAATATGCCAAAATTGATAGACTACCTAATATGTTGTTTGAATGCTAAATAATTGCAGGGAAGAGAGCTGGTTGTCGTAACCTCAATGAATAAATAAGACTGTTCACAGATAGGCCTACATGTGCGAACTATCTAGATCTAGAGCATTCGGACATGTATAGTTTGCGTAAATTATTGTCTCGGATCAGTCTGCGCAGTCCACGCATGCTAATCCGAGTCGGTACTTTATGTCTACATTAGATATAGTGCTACGGTAAAATTTGCGTAAGACAGAAAAATTGCGTATAAACGGAAAGTGACGAGCTCCGGATTATCTAACGCGACTGATCCGAGACGACATGCACTTTTAAATACCAGTAAATGTCCGAATGCCCCTTTTTGAGTGATGCAGTTATACATGTATGTATGTGGATGTTTACTTTTTATCTCATTACCAAAAGTTTAAGTTGGTTCAAATCGAAAGCATTTGCAGACGACAAAATAAAAGTGACTGAAATTTTGAAATTTGTTTTGTGAAGGGTACGGTAAAATTTGCGTAAGACAGAAAAATTGCATATAAACGGAAAGTGTCGAGCTCCGGATTATCTAACGCGACTGATCCGAGACGACATGCACTTTTAAATACCGGTAAATGTCCGAATGCCCCTTTTTGCGTGATGCAGGTCATACATGTGGACGTTTACTTTTTATCTCATTACCAAAAGTTTAAGTTGGTTCAAATCGAAAGCATTTGCAGACGACAAAATAAAAGTGACTGAAATTTTGAAATTTGTTTTGTGAAGGGTAGAAAACATTGCACAATTACCAGCATTTTCTCCTTTTCCCACAATGTTTTCTAAAGCATTCTATCTCAGGGGAGTCAAAAATAGGGATTGTGTGATAATGGGTTATCAGTTATAAATATAGGCCTAGGCCTACACTCGTCACCATACCATAGAACTCTAAGACAAATTAATTGTAAGACGGTTTTGCAGACGATAGGCTAAGTGATAACCTGTGCGAAGATATAAATTATGTGGTCTAAATAACCTTCATCATTAACAATGGCAAGAAAACCATTTCAGTGACATTCTATGCCATCTCCCCCGGTGTCACGTGATCTTTTAGTTAACTGTTTAGGCTTAATCAGGAAGAAAGTGACTTTAAATGACCATGTATGTCTAGGTGTGTGTCCATGCAATATTTCTCAACGTTTTTGCCATACAACATGCTCATAAACCTGTCTGAAATGAAAACATTTGATAAAACCAATCAGAAATAGCTTTACAATGGGTTAAATGCAAAAAAAATGTTGAGAATGAGACTATCGGAATTCCAGAAGTCTACTGTTTCTCTTCGAAATCATATGTTGTGGGTACTCATTAGATTATAACGACTAACCTATACCCATAACACAGGGTTTATTGGAGAATAATTAATATTTTCAATTTTGAAATCAAAATTACTCCGGCCTTCTGTCTTGAGGTCTGGACTGTTCGTGAACGATGAATATTAAAGTGTGTTATGTGAAAGCAGACCCAAAACTTGGTCTGCACTTTATAATAAAGGAACTAAAAGTTTTGACCGTTACGTCTTTTAAGGGTCAAGATATAGGTCTTGAAGAATGGCCAGCGCAGGCCCTGATTTTTATCTCCATAGTTAGCTAAAATAATTGACATTGTGACCGTTGTATTGCAAAGGGTCAAGGGACTTGGAGATAGAATTTTGTTACCAGTTCAAAAGATAAGTAGTTTAGCCCTTTACCTAACAGTCTCTTGTTTTTACGACCCTGAGATAGACGCCTTTTGAAAACATTGTGAGAAAAGGAGAAAATGCTGGTAACCAGCATTTTCTCCTTTTCCCGCAATGTTTTTTCACAATGCTGGAAACGAATCTTGAGTTACCTTTATTTTGTCGTCTCCAAGTGCCTTCAGTTTGGACCAATCTAAAATTTTTTCGTAAGGTAAAGAGTTAAAACTAAAATCGAGGAACTTTTATCAACTAAAGTCAAAGACAAGTGTTTGTTTTAGACAGTGTGGAGTAAGGAAACGAAATGGCAGGCTTGCGTGTCATCTTTTGCTTTTTGCTTGTGTGTGTCACATATTGTGCAGCGCAGGTCAGTAATGATACATGTTTCCCCATGTACCCTGAAAAGTTCGGATATATTAGTATATATATTTCCCTGAGTGCCCTACCAGCATTTTCTCCTTTTTCCACAATGTTTTCAGAAGGCTTCTTTCTCAGGGTCGTGAAAACCAGGGATTGCTTGGGAAAGGGTTAAAAGACAAATCTGAATATAGCAGCAACATCTACAGTATCTTCTGTCCATCCATAAACGAAATAGCGGGAAAAATGTATTATGCAACATTTGTCTTCTGTGTATGAACATAAAATGATTCAGTATTTGAAATATTACATGTCTCTCACTAACGTTAACAGGTACGTAATGGCGTAGAAAGGAAAGAAAATACCAAAACACTCTGAATGATTCGGAAAACAATGTTTTTCTAAAGCATTTTCTTCATTGTGTTAAAACGAGTTTATATGAAGGAAATAGTTAAAGGTGGCCCTTCAGATTTTGGGACGAAAATTTTACAAAAATGAAAAAAAAAAACCTGATACTCCCATAGCCTTTAAATTTGCGTTCATAAAAACCCAGTAATCGAAAACCATCCGACAACACGAGAAATTAGAGAATCATTATAAACCAGGTTGACACCAACGGGAGACACATTCTATTTTTAGATTATCAATTCTCTCATTTAAATACAGGAAAACACAGACGAAGTTTCAAACATCTGTCCGAAGAAGACGTTATGGAAAATAATAATTACATGTTTGTTATTTAATTGAATTTAAGCGTTATTAGTCACGTGCAAGTCACTTGACATTCCCACAATGCTTTATTGACTTTTTGGCGCGAAATCTAAAAATAGCTTAAGAGGCTACGTAGCCTTTTAAGGGAATACCATCAAATAAATTCTATTTTATAATTTTATGATTCTTAATTATTGATGCTTTGTATTGTTTTTTCATATAAATTTCAATGATATATATATATCTTTTAATTTCGTGTGATGTGAAAATTCTAAATACCCACCTTTTAACCCAAATTTGCCAGAGCATTGTCCATTTTTATCTTTATTCCAGGTAGTCTCGTCCAGCACACCTCGACCAGAGAACAGTGAATATGAAGGGTTCTCCTTCTTATACGAACACGAATCGGTACGTCTCTATGAGTTTGTAATTATGAATAGACGTAGTAGATCCGTGATACTTCTAGTGCAGCATGGCATAAAATTTCTTGATAGTTGAGAAATAAAGATTATATAGATATAATACTTTTGCACATTTTTAACCGACCACAAATCCCTTTGGCGTCGATCTTGAAATTATTTGTTGATACTTTTTGATAGTTTTCTAGAAAAGGGAGGTAATTATTATCTCCCTTTGCAATGAGAAAATAGTGGTTTTAGATTTATAAATGATAATTATAAGAAGGACTAAGAGGACAAAGTAGTTCGGTGAAAGTAGTACAATAATACTCACTTTTTATGATAGCAAATTTTGTGGGATAATACCATAGTGGAAATAATGGATTTCTTTTATGGGTCCACTACACCATGACTTCAGTAATGAAAAAAATATTTGTCATCATTGGCATCGTTGGTTTTTGTTTGTTGTTGTTGTTTTTGTAACCCTTTACCACTCAATTTCTGACTTTCTGGTAACCAGCATTTTCTCATTTTCCCACAATGTTTAATAACATTTTAAACAAAAATCGTATTATGGAGTGACATTGAAATTGTCGTGTGCTAATGCTTTCAAATTGGTAAAATTTTGTCATGTGGTAAAGGGTTAGATTTATTTATTTATTTATCTATTTATTTATTTATTTATTTATTTATTTTTTATTTTCTTTCTTTCTATGTTTAACAATATTATCACATGAAACAAAAATGCAACATAAAGTAGCCATGTTAAGGATTGATATTCCTCTCAATTTCAACGTCCGATACACGGATATTTCAGTGTTATAGTATGATTTAAAACTATATATCAGGAAAAACTTGCCACGTGTTTCGTTTACTTTTTTACCCAGGGCCCTTTTTCACCAACTATTTGTAAGAGCGTTCTTTGTCTTATTAGCCAGTTTTTTTTTTTTACATTTGTAAGTAACACAACTCCTGATTGGCTAAACCATTCGGTTTAGTCAATCAGAAGTTGTGTCACTTACTAATCTAGAAAACCGTGGAGAATAAGAATAGGAAAATTCTCAAGAACTGTTGGTGAATACGGGCCCAGGTTTTAAGGTTAATATTTCTGTCGGCAACTGACACCAGGACAGATTGGACACGTTAACAAAATTTTGTCTTTACAATTATTTCCATAATTTTAAAAGGTATTAGATCTAGTCAAATTTAAATGCATTTTAACGTCCACGTTATTTATGTCTGGCCTCTGCTGGGCCTTTGAATATGGCGGCGTAAAGGTCACGTATAAACCACGTGACAAACCCATGACTCGTGTATTCAATTATTATTTCTGGTCCGATTGATTACAGAAATCGATGTTGGTGAGGATGCAACAGAACTGTTACATCTGGACCTTGACGAGCGACGAGCTGGCAGCCATTCATACAGACAACGGTATGAGACAAGTTGAGGTCAGTTACATACGGTTGAACCGTTCTTTGTGAAAAGGGGGTTTAAAGCGTCTTTCTTAACGCACTTTCCCAAGTGGTCGCTTTGGGTAGACCCATTTGCCTAAAAGCCAACTAAACCACACGGGGTGGAATGGGGTAAATTGGTCCTATAACATGCGAAAAATTAATAGACAAAAAGTTTCAACCAAGGTCAATCTGAACGGATTGCGAAGGCTGGCATGAGTGGAAATTTTTTGCTGATGCATTTAACCCCCTTCTCACAAAGCATTGCCCGTTTAGATCGTTGTCTGCGCATGTCATATTCTTTTAAGATTCGACCTGTCTTATATGAAGCATCACTAGCCCCGAAAGCGAGCAAACTGTAATGTAATGCTCTGTAAAGTAGCAATTTAGAAAATAGCTTTTATCAATACGTTTGAGGAGAAATGAGACCTGCTTTAGCTCCAGATTTCTCTAAACTGCTGATCATAGCTGAGTGAATTGCACGATGTAGCGTTTTAGGCCTATTTAGTTAACGTTTATTTTAGTTTGAAATTCAATGTAACGGTTGTCGCGTAGGACAGTGGTTCGAACGGTTTTGTACCCAGGATGCTCAAATTAGATATCTATAGAGTATCTATAGAATGCCATCTATCTGGAGATAATGCGTTTAGATAGACAAGTATCCCATATTTCGTAAATAATTATACATGTACATTTTCTCTTTTCCTTCAACAAATCTTTCTCTTTTCTTATGATTGTGATGTGAACTATTATTTCATTCAAAAGTTTTCTTCATTGATGATCATATCCTTTGTTGCTTTCATTGGCACTGTTTTAACTCTTTACCAACCGACAAAATTGTTTACTTGTCAAAATGGAAAGCATTTACAGACGATAAAATGAAATGAAACTTGACTTTAGAAGAGCAGAAAACATTGTGAGATAAGGGCAAAATGCTGGTTACCAGCATTTTCTCCTTTTCCAACAATGTTTTCAGAAGGCTTCTTCATCTGGGTAGTAAAAACCAGAGATTGTTTGGTTAAGGGTTAAGTGGGCTGCAGATCGGCGGTTGACTTGTTATTTCTGTTAACCCATTTAATATGTAAAAAACTACTTCAAATTCACCCTTGAGAAGCAACGCCCTTTGAAAATATTGTGAGAACAGGATCAGTTCTTTTTAGCCGCTGGATTTGAAACCCATGTTCGATCCATGATTCCAATGCTAGTCATGTGTGAATGCCCTTTCACAAGGTACTACAGAGCCAAAGTCAACTACATATGGGCCATGTCGTGTGAAAAGAGAATGCATCTGCAAAAAATATTGAACTAGGTCAGCCTGCACAATCCGCGCAGGCTTACATGGGTCGAAACTTTTTGCTAAAAATCAATTTTGTGCATGTCAAAACACCAGTGTACCCCATGACTCAGTCGGTTGTTAGAAAAATCGGATTTTATGGGTACATGATTATCTGATAACATTTTTGGTAACATGTAGTTGCATTACGCCCCCTTTTGTCAGAGGAAAGCTCTTATTCATTATAAAAAATCTTTGAAAGACTGTCGAGAATTATCGTAACAAAAATCGCATGAATTGATTCCATTAACCCTAAAACTGCTAAGCTCGTCTTATTTTACGAACAGTGTAGATCAAGATCAGACTGCACAGAACGTGCAGTCTGATCTTTGATCTACACTGTCCGAGATGGAGATATTATTCCCCAAAACATAACTTTGAAATAACAATATTTCGGTCTTCACTATCGAAATGAAAATTTCTTTTTGGTTATTTGGCAGGGTAAGATTTAATTATTTTCACAGGTACGGGTTATTAAAGAGATTGACAACGCCCTGTACACGGTTATACCAGAGAATGTTATCAACATGAACATTGTGCGATACTGTAAATTTGGGCACCCACATTCGATGACACATTATTATCTTGTACACTAGAAACATTATATATACAATACAAGAAAATGTATTAAAGCAGAATTCGACTGTTTGTTCCGTTTTACTTTAAACTCAATACCCAGAAACCAATATTGCTGCGGGGTGATACTTGTATTGAAAAGGATAATTAAAGCGTTGAGAACGCTGATGTGGCATTTGTCAAGGATGCCACTGTGTGGAATTAATAATTTGAAAACAGGAAAACAGGATGATGGTCTGGATCGCTCAGCTGAGTCAATTAGCGAATAATTCAATTTCTGACCAATTGTCCGATCATTTGAGCCAAAAGTTTAGCCTCTAGAGCTTCCACAAGGAATTTCCTTAAGTTGACATAGTGATCTAATTTATCAACCGGCGTGACCCAATTTAGAACTCATGAAAAAATTCAAGTTCTTAAGTTAATTGAACAATAGACGTGGCCTCTCAAGTGCCCTAAAGGTATTTAAATATGATCAAGTGACCTAGTTCATGACCCCAGGTGACCCAATTCCAAACTCACCAAATACGGTATTTTAGCAAGACGAACATTCTGACCAATCTTCAAGTCAATTAAGCAAGAAATGTCTCTTGAGTGCCCACAATGTATTTCTTCAAATTGACCTAGTGACCTAGATTATGACACCAGGGGACCCAATTTTGGACTTATCTTAGATTTATCAAGACAAATATTTTGACCAATTTTCAGGCCAATTGAGCAAAATAGGTGGCCTCTAGAGTGACCACTAGGTATTACTTTAATTTTACCTTGAAACCTAGTTTATGACCCCAGGTGACCAAATTTTGAAGCTACTGAACATGTTGTGCTCAGATGGTCTAACAAACAGGTTCACTACATATCAAATAATAAAGTCTATGCTTTCCAGTTTTAGAATTGAAGAATTTTAAAGTTTTCCTTCTTAATCCTTTGTTCGAACTTGTGAGTCCCGGGGCGGGACCAATTTTTACCCCAGCGGCATCATTTGAACAAACTTGGAGAGGTCCATTAGGAATTGCTACATACCAAAAAATCAAATCTGTACACCTTCTTTTTGAAAAGAACAACTTTAAAGTTTTCTTCTTTGTTCGAACTTGTGACCTCTAGGGCGGAGCCAGTTTTGACCCCAACAGCATCATTTAAACAAATTTGGTAGATATCCACTAGAAATTGCTATATACCAAAAACCAAAGCTTTACGCCTTCTAGTTTCAGAGATGAAGATTTTCAAAGATTTTGCTATCTATTTTCTTTCTTTTGCCATGGCAACCTGAGTTAAGGATGTAATTCAATCTCTTGAACAACTTTGGTAGATCTTCACCCAAGGAACATTCCTACCAAGTTTCATCAAGATAAGGAGGAGAAGATTTTTGAAGGAATTGTGGACAGACGGACAGATGGACGCCGGACAATGACTGATCACAATACCTCACCTTAGCACTTCATGCTCAGGTGCGCTCAAAAAGGAGAGAAATATTATTTGAATATTAACTTGAAAATCAACCTCCTAGGCAAATTTATACGTCTCGTTGGTAGAGATTACTGGTGCCTTATTTTGCGTTATTTGTGTATTGTTGGTTTCCCTTTGACCTTTTTAGAAGAGTCACGAGTAACGTCCCTCGACCGAATGATGCATGATGGGTAGAGAGGAAAGCCATGTAGATATATTGAATTCAATAGAGTATACCTGAATACTATGATTTTGAGATATCTTTGGCCAACATTATAATAAAGTTTTCTACCTGTAAATATTCAAAGGAGTAGCGTGCAGCCATGGTACGAACAAGCCCGGTGACGAACTGGTTTTGGAACGAACAACTTTGGAAGCAAAGCTTTCAGAAGACCAAATTTTGTGCATTTCATTGCGCCAATAGAAGGCTGTGAAGAGGTTACGATATTTTCAATCAGAAAGTAGTATTTCTACGACCGATAGCCTTTTACGGTTTATTTCAATACGTCATTGCTAATTATATATCTGAGTGCTATTGAAAAACTCATTTGTCTAGAAAAAATTAGTTTAATTGGGTTTATTTCCTTCGGTTTCGCACACAATACCTTACATGGTCTTTAAAAATAGATACTGGACATTAATTGTCGATTTCATAGTGGTATTGTCTTCGACAAAAGCCACAATAAAATAGTGTAAATTGTTTAATATTTAGGCAAATAGATACATTGCTTATAACGAGCAGTTTCTAATTTTGTCACAATGTTAAAAAAAAAATGAAAAAAAGTCGTCTATCAGATGTTATTTGTTAAACTAATTTTTCAAAAATGTATTTGTTATTTTCATGATTTTTTTATACTTGTGTCTAATGTTATTACGTTATCGTGCTTAGAACATAATCAGTTTTCAAATAATCGAGTTGCGTGGCGTTTGGTTTTAAATTACCAAAATATCTTAACACTTTTTAATCAGAACTACATACCCATCAGGTGTCTTTGTATCAATGTCGAACTTTTTAGATAAATATTCATCCATTAGGCTTGTAAGTAAACTGTAGTAACTTATGATTGGCACAATTCTCTACACGTACGTCCATAAAGTTGTAAGTGAACTGCAGTAACTGATGGTTGGCATAGATCTTCTACACGGACGTCCATTTAGTTGTAAGTGAGCTGCAGTAACTGATGATTGGCATCTATAGAACCTAGGCACGTACGTCAATTAAGTTTTAAGTAAACTACAGTAACTGGTGATAAGCATAGATCCTTTACACGTCCGTCCATTAAGTTGTTAGTGAACTGCAGTAATTAATGATTAGCATTGATCCTCCGCACGTACATCCATTTGTTAGTGAACTTTAGTAATTAATGATTAGCATTGATCCTCCATATGTACGTCCATTAAGTTGTTAGTGAACTGCAGTAACTGACGATCGGTATAGATCATGCACACGTGCGTCCAGTAAGTTGTAAGAGCCCTTTCGTAATTGATGATTGGCATAGATCCTCCACACGTACGTCCATTAAGTGGGAAATGAACTGTAACTAATGATTGGCATAGATCTTTACACGTGCGCCAATTAAGTTGTTAGTGAACTGCAGTAACTGATGATTGGCATAGATCTTTACACGTACGCCAGTTAATTTGTTAAAGAACTGTAGTAACTGATGATTGCCATAGATCTTTACACGTACGCAAATTAAGTTGTTAGTGAACTGCACTAACTGATGATTGGCATAGATCTTTACACGTATGCCAATTAAGTTGTAAGTGAAGTGCAGTAATTGATGATTGGCATGGGTCCTCTACATGTACGTCCTTTAGTTGTTAGTGATGTAACTGATGACTGGCATTTATCCTCTATACGTACACCCATTAGGGTTAAAAATGAACCGTAGTAACTGGTAACTTGAGTGGATTATCTAAATGTAAGCCCATTAAGTAGTAAGTGAACTGCAGTAACTAATGTTTGACATGAATAGATATATTTGCGTCCAATAAGTTGTATCTGAACTGCAGTAACTGATTATTGCCATAGATCCCCTACACGTACGTCCATTTAGTTGTTAGTGAACTACAGTAACTGATATTTGACATAGACATTCTACACATACGTCCATTGAGTTGTACGTGAACTGCAGTAACTGATGATAGGCATGGATCCTCTACACGTACAGGTACGTCCAATAGGGTCGTAAATAAACTTTGGTAACGGATGGTTAGTATGGATCCTCTACACGAACGTCAATTAAGTTGTAAGTGAACCGTTAACCGTAAGGTAACCGATAATTGGCATATATCCTCTACACTTACGTCCATTAAGAACAGAACAGAACTTTGTTGTTTCAACTTGAACTACATAGCAGTTCATCGTTATATACAAATAACAAAGAAGCATACATGCAACAATGGCATAATAATTTTTGAAAGGAAAGACAAATTTGGTTTGATCTACGGAAGTAACATCAAATCGGAGGTTTTAAAATTCAATTTCAATTTTCAATTTCCACCTATATATGCATGCCCGTTCACTCAGAGTGAAAAGTTCATGCAGACATAAATGGAGATCAAATGGAATTAATGTGTTGTTAATATGAAACAAATATGCAGTTCGTCAAAAGTATTAAATCGTATATGAGAATTCAGCAGACAACTTAAAAATTCCGAAAATAATACAATCTATACTTAAATTGGCATAATAAATTATATACAATATCTAAATCAAAGGCATATATAAACATAAACATACATAATCAACCTAAACTAGTGTTTGAAATGTAAGAAATTAAGTTGTAAGTGAAGTGCAGTAACTGATGATTGGCAGGAATCCTCTACACGTACGTCCATTAAGTTGTAAGTGAAGTGCAGTAACCGATAATTGGCATATATCCTCTACACGTACGTCCATTAAGTCGTAAGTGATTTGCAGTAACTGATGATAGGCAGGAATCCTCTACACGTACGTCCATTAAGTTGTAAGTGCAGTGCAGTAACTGATAATTGGCATGGATCCTCTATACGTATGTCTAATAAGTTGTAAGTGAAGTGCAGTAAATGATGAATAGCATGGATCCTGTACATGTACGTCCATTACGTTGTAAGTGAAGTGCAGTAGCTGATGATTGGCAGGAATCCTCTACACGTGCGTGCATTAAGTTGTAAGGGAAGTGCAGTAACTGATGATTGGCAGGAATCCTCTACACGTGCGTCCATTAAGTTGTAAGGGAAATGCAGTAACTGATGATTGGCATGGATCCTCTACACGTACGTCTTTAAAGTTGTTAGTAAACTGCATTGACAGATAACTGGTATGGATGATCTGCATGTATGCCTATTAGGTTGTTAGTTAACTGTAGTAACTGATGATTGGCATGGAACCTCTACAGTATGTCCATGAGGGTTGTAGATGAACTGTAGTTATTGTAGAATAGCATGGATCTTCAATAAGTAAATTAATGTATACCTTTAGGGTTGAAAGTGAACTATAGTTATTGATAATTGGAATGGATCCTCGAAAAGTATGCCCGTTACGTTGTAAGTGAACTGCAGTAACTGATGATTGGCATAGATCCTCTACACTTACGTACATTAAATTGTAAGTGAACTGCAGTAACTGATGACTGGCATGCATCCTCTATACGTACATGTACGTCCAGTTAGTTGTTTGTGAACTGCAGTAACTGATGATTGGCATAGATCCTCTACACGAACGTCAATTAGGCTTATAAGTGAACTCTAGTAACTGATGATTGGCATGTATCCTCTACACGTATGTCCATTACGGTTGTAAGTGAACTGCAGTTACTGATGATTGGCATAGATCCTCTACAAGTACGTTCATTAAGTTGTAAGTGAACTGCACTGACTGATGACTGGCATAGATCTTCTACACGTACGTCCAGTTAGTTATTAGTGACCTGCAGTAACTGATGATTGGCGTAGATCGTCCACACGAACGTCAATTAGGTTAATAAGTGAACTTTGGTAATTGATGATTGGCATGGATCTTCTATATGTATCTCCATTACGGTTGTAAGTGAAGTGTAGTTATTGAAGAATGGGATGGATCTTCCACAAGTAAGTTAAGTAAAAGATGTAGACGAAGATCCGTTGGCACAGCATTTATTTTGGGTTTGAGGGATTATTGGAATGGATCTTCTACATGTACGTTCATTAGGGTTGTAACTAAACTGAAGTAATAGTTGATTGGCGTGGATCCCCTGCAAGTGCGCCCTTTAAGAAATATTTGAAACGCATGTGTAGGTGCACCAGTCGCCGCCGTTCTGATTGGTTTTGATAATGTTGATGACGCCGTATAAATCTTATTATTATTTTTTTTTATTATTCTTTTGGCACTGTTTTAAAACTCAAATGAAACTTAAAATTTGAACACGAACTCGAATTAAAGTTACAGACATAGGCCCATTTCTTGAACCTTACAGCTTGACCCTTGTAGAATCCATGCAGTTAACCCATTACCACTCAATCCCTACTTTTGACGCCCCTGAGAAAGAAACCTTTAGAAACCATTGTGGGAAAAGGAGAAAATGCTGGTAACCAGCATTTTCTCCTTTTCCCACAATGTTTTCTACCCTTCATAAAACAAATTTCAAATTTTTAGTCACTTTTATTTTGTCGTCTGCAAATGCTTTCAATTTGGACCAGTCAAAAATTGGGTTAAGTAATTGAACAATGATGTCTGACCCATGCTGTCTGAAAAAAGGGCTTATAGCATCTGCAAAATGTATCGATTCATGTCAGCCCGCACGATATAGGTCGAAACCTTTTGCTAAAGGTCAATTTTCTGAATGTCAAAGGACTATACTCATAATGGATTTTTTGGATCCATAATTCTATAAGGAGCTGACTCGTATAATAGATCACGGAAAAGCATTAAATCCCCTTTTGCGCCTCTTATTTACTTGTTTGTCCTGTTCCCATTGCCACCAGTCGTGATGTTCTTATCAGGTTCATTTTCAAAACCATCAATGCCATGGCCTAATTCTGCCTTATCGCTGAACCGCTCTTCCACAGCACATTAGGTAGAGTCCAAGACAGACGCAGCGTAACGTTCAAAAGGAGAACAGAGACAAGAAACTTACTTTTTCCAGCCATGTTGTCTATTGTTACACTCTCCTGTTTGGTTGTTGGGATTTTTGCAGCCGTAAGTAATTATACTCGTATTTGATTTATAAGTCTCCTATGGCTGACATCGGTCGCCAAGTCGTGCTAGTACAAACCATTTGATTGGTTGAGACGTACAGTCTTGGAATTTACTTTTGAAATAATTTGGTGAATATGGATGCAGCAGAAATAAAGAAAAGACTGAACTTGGTTATATGCAGACTGAACTCTGAATCACACTGTTTGCATTCGATAAGATATCATTCTGGTCTATTCTATAGACCACAAATTTCCATTTTCTTCATTAGTGTGCAGATGGCAACAAATGAACTCTCTTGGTAACAAAAGAAATCATTATCTGAACACAAAGTTCTAACCCCATTCTCATTGTAATTATTTTACAGTCGAAAAACCAAATTAGGTCAAAATTATGGAATACATCATCCGGATGGTGGAAAACACTGTGGGAAAAGTAGAAAATGCTAAATAAAAACATTTCTATCTCTTCCTACATGGTTTCAAAATAGTTCTTCTTCCGGTTAGTAGAAATACGGTATCGTTCGGTAAATTAAGAATGAAATCTTCCGGTTTTGTAGACAACAGCCCCTCCACACATGCACCATGAATCTAGTGAGATGGAGAATTTTTCATTCGGCTATGAACACAACACGGTAAGTTTGCTGAGCTTTTTACTCAGTGCACCCTTCAGAATATAAATTTGATGTAGAAGAAATACCATGAAATGAGACATAGTGCATGAGTTTCAGTTCTTGAAATTATTTTAAGACATTTCCTTGGTTTGTTTGTTTGTTTGTTTATTTGTTTGTTTATTTGTTTGTTTGTTTTTCCTTAGCAGACAACAACTTGAAAACTAAGTGGGTGTTAAGATTTGCATGTAATTGACTAGAAAAATTGTGGAAAAAGAAAATATTGGTTACCAGCATTTTCTCCTTTTTCTTGCAATTTTTCCAAACTCCTTTTTCACCAAGGTCGTAGAGGGTTAAGCACAACATGTTGCATACGTTATTTTGTTATTCTGAAGGACACTCATATATATTTTCTTCTTCAATATCGTCGCTGTCCGGTACTTGGCTGTTTAAATTTATACATAGTATTGAAAAGACAATTATTGGGCTGTTCCACTCACTTGAAATTAAAAATGTGCATTCGATTTTCTTGGATGTCTTGAAGTCGAAAGTTCTAAAAGTTTTTCGTTTGGTAAAGAGTTGACTTTGAACAAGCTTGACAAACATTTTTGTTACATTCAGTTTTATAAGTTCCACTGATAGATGTAAATGTGAGCTTCTCTCTCGAACAGCAAGCCCTGGTTGTTCGCTCGACAGCCTCCTGCTTCATATGGGAACTTACAGCTGACGAACAGGCCAATATTCACTCCAATGCTGGAATGACAGCAGCTGAGGTAAGGAATAAATATTTGGGTGTTTCTGTGTCTGTATGGCTAATTTTGCTGTAAAGTTTACACCTTTTGGTCAGCGTTTGGTCATCATTTTATTATAGCGTATGGCTTACAACACGTTAAAAGGGGCATCCGGACATTTACGTAAAGTTGCTTGTAAAAAGTAGTTGCTCCTTTTCCAACAAAATGGTTTAGCCAATCAGAGGTTATGTTATCGGTACTTTTAAGTTTTAGCAAAAGAATAGAGAATAAGTGACTGAGAACACTCTTAAGAATGGTTGGTGAATAAGAGCCCTGGTCGAAATATAAGTCTTCTCATGACATCTTCAGGATGGTGTGATACCGGGTTAAATTCTGCTGTGACTGTATCGTTGTCTGCGCATGTCATATTCTTCGAAGACTAGACCTGTTTTATATGACGCATCACTAGCCCCAAAAGCGGGCAGACTGTAATATTACGCGCTATAATGTAGCAATGTAGAAAGTAGCTTTTATCAATACGTTTGAAGAGAAATGAGACCTGCTTTAGCTCCAGATTTCTCTAAACTGCTGATCATAGCTGAGTGAATTGCACGAGGTAACGTTTTATTGAGTAAACGTTTATTTTAGTTTGAAATTCAAAGTAATGGTTGTCGCATAGGAAAGTGATTCGGTTCTGTACCCAGGATGCCCAAATTAGATAGATGAGTATTTATAGAATGCCATCTAGCGGGAGATAATGGTGACTGTATAGGTGTGACACATAGGCATATACATGTACCTGCAACACGCGAAAAGGGGCATTCGGACATTTGCAGTCCGCGCAGGCTAATCCGAGACGGCACTTTACGACTACATTAGATTTTGTGCCACAGTAGACATGCGCAAAACAGAAAATGACATAAAAACGGGTCTTGGATTAACTCCGCGCAGGCTGATCCGAGACGATAGTTTACGCAGATGTCCGAATGCCCCTTTTCGCATGTTGCAAGCCAATTATAGCGTGCGCCTTTTTGTTCTTATCGTATATTTGTTAAACCTTCTTTGAAAATAAAAGATGTTATACTTTGTAGGTGACAAATGATTATGTACAATAAAATGGGAGTTCAATTGTTTCTTATATTTTTTTTCAGAAAAGTCAGTTCAATTTTTATGATATTTTCTGTTCAGCATCTCTCTCTCTCTCTCTCTCTCTCTCTCTCTCTCTCTCTCTCTCTGTCTGTCTCTGTCTCTCTCACTCTCCCTCTGTCCCTCTCTCTCTCTCTCTTTCTCTATAAAGAGACATTATTATACCACGTGTTAATGAGTAATCTTTTACATAATAAGTCGACCCAGGTACCCAGGTTTGAAGCATTACCTCACCCTTAATTACGGAATGAATCGGAACTGGGTCAACGTGGCTGTGGCTGACTCTGAGACAAAACAAATCTTAAAGAATAACTGGGAAAAGACAAAATAATTTCTAACTGCATTTCTCGTTTTCCAACAATTATTTCAATTCTTCCGAAGACAGGTACCATCATTTTGAGTCACATTAAAATTATCGTTTGCAAGTGCTTATAATTTGGACAAGTCTTGAATTTTGTCGTCTGGTAGAGATATAGCAGCTTTCCTGTGTTTTATCTACAGATGCGGGTGATCAAGGAAATCGACTCTGCTTACTACACCGTGGTGCCCCAGGCCATTCTTCACCCAAATATTGTGAGACTGTGTAACATGCAAGTGCATCATGGTACTCATCTAAGATATTGTGTTGTCCATTAAATTTGTAATAAAAGGAAGACCAATGTGTTAAACTTAAGCATATTTATTTTGTTCTTTGTTTGAGTCATTTTGAATTCGAATACATCTTCATACAGTTTTACGGATTAAACCTTTTCCCAAACAAGCCTTGGTTTTTACGTGTCTGCATTGAAAGTCTTATGAAAACACTGTGGGAAAAGGAGAAATTGCTCGTGACGAGCAATTTCTCCTTTTCTCAGTGTTTTCTACCCTTTTTGAGAACTCTCTGCCATTTTCTCCAAATCAAAAAGTGTCGTCTGCAAACTCTTTCGGTTTGGGAGAGTCCAAACTTTGTCGTTTGGGAAAGGGTTAACCAACTGCTACGTGTAAGAATATTACTTTTTTGATACCCCTGCAATTATATGTACACTGTTGAAAACAGGCGCATAAATTCGCATGCAAAAAGCAGTTGCTCCTTTTCCAACAAAATGGTTTAGCCAATCAGAGGTTATGTTACCGGTACTTTTAAGTTTTAGCAAAGAATGGAGGAGAAGTGACTGAGAACGCTCTCAAGAATGGTTGGTGAATAAGAGCCCTGGTCGAAATAAAAGTCTTCTCATGACATCTTCAAGATGGTGTGATACCGGGTTAAATTCTGCTGTGACTGTATAGGTGTGACATATAGGCGCGAAAAAAGGGCATTGGGACATTTGCGTAAAGTGTCGACTATGATCAGTCTGCGCAATCCGCGCAGGCTAATCCGAGACAGCACTGTACGACTATATAATAGATTTTGTGCTATAATATATAGACTTGCACAATATAGAAAAAAAAAATCATAAAACGGAAAGTGTCGTTTCGGATTAGCTTGTGCGTATACTATATTGGCATTTGTTTATAGTACATGCAAACTGCATGTGCTTTTATCTATATAGATTGACTGCAGGCATTCAGACGCGAAGGTGGGCCTATATTAACCCTTCACCGAACGAAAAACATTTAGACCTGCCTAATTTTAAAGCTTTTTCAGATGACAAAATGGTTGTGACCCGAAAAATAGAATTTGGTCCTTTTCAGGATAGAAAACATTATGGATAGAGGAGGAAGTAAAGGTAAAGGAGGAAGTGCTGGCTACCTTCATCTTTTCCCACAATGTTTCCAGTAGGTTTATTCCTTAGGGTCGTTGAAACTCGGAATTGTGAGGTAAAGAGTTAAACAACTGACTAGAACACTGTGAGGGGGTGTGAAGCATATGGTGAGCCATAAAGTGTGTCTTATTTAACCCTTTATCACACAATGCCGACTTTTAACGACCATCAGAAAGAAAACTTTTGAAAACATTGCGAGAAAAAGAGAAAATGCTGATAATCCATGTTTTTTACACTAGGAAAGACAGATACATTGTATTAGATACATTTAAGTTGGCATCTGCATATGCTCTGGGTTGGCATGATTCTAAAATTTTGCCGTGAGATTAAGGATTAATCTTGGTCATAAGTATACAGAATAGTCCAACACATACTGGAGTGATTGGTCGAAATATATTTGAACACTTTGAATTTCAGTCATGTGCAGGATGAGGTAATTCAACAAAAACTTGGTTATACCTCTGCACTTGGACATGTATGTCCAGGCCTTGTGGTGTATTTATTCCTGGTTGAGAAATATCGAAGCACTCCGAACAATAGCGGTGAAATCATTCGGAACACCTCGGTCAATTCTACGAATCAAGCTTCGGATGCATGCGTTGTCTGCGCATGTCATATTCTTCGAAGATTCGACTGTCTTATATGACGCATCACTGCTAGCCCCGAAAGCGGGCTGACTGTAATATCACGCTCTATATAGTATCAATGTTGAAAATAGCTTTTACCTATCAATACGGTTGAGGAGAAATGAGACCTGCTTTAGCAACAGATTTATCTAAACTGGTGATCATAGTTGAGTGAATTGCATGAGGTAGCGTTTTATTGGTTAAACCTTTTCTTTGTTTTAAATTCAAAGTAACGGTTGTCGCGTAGGAAAGTGGTTCGGTTCTGTACCCAAGATGCCCATATCAGATAGATGAGTATTTATAGAATGCCATCTAGCGGGAGATAATGCGGATGTATGCCGACGGACTACTTCCGGAAGGAACAACAACACCCTCATAACAACAAATACAATGACGTCATTGTCGCGCAAACACCTCGGCCAATTTTTCGATACAGCCTAATTTCTCAAGTGCGTAATCAAAGCAAGTCCTAAATTCAGCCATTTATGCTGCTGTAGTTAGACTTACCGTCATTCTACAGGATTTGTTGTCATTCGAACCGGTTACTAGTTCACGTCAATCGGAACATCCCGGGAACGATGTAGTGGGGAATATCTGTCGAATAACCGCTTCCGTTGATGCGTATCAAGTTTTTTAACATATTATTCCGTCGGCATACATCCGAGGCTTGATCGAAAGATTGGCCGAGGTGTTCTGAATGCGGTGAAATATTCCGACATTTTGTCTGTCCATATTGAGACACCAAGTTATAGCGACGTGACCAATCGTTTGTTCATATGGTTGTGACTCTGCCATTTCATTGGTTAGTCATTTTCATAAAATACTAATGGTGTAGTATAATTACTCGAAAGAGTGGTTAACGCACTATATAAAGACTCATGGTTTTAGCACAACTTGACACGGCTGGCCATCTAAAATTACTAATATTATTTCGAACGAAATGTTAAACAGATGTCCCTTGTGACGATGCTATCATCGAGCACGTAAAAGAACCAAGCGTAACTTAAGCTTGGTTCCGTTCTGTATCAGCACTTTCCCCCGTAACAATATTACTTGCAGCCTTCAGGGGGCGTCGCCCATACGGGCAACCAGTGGCGACGATAAATAAACACAAATTTAATCAATCAATCAATCTGCGCAAATTTACGTAGTTTTCACACCCCTTCCCCGAAGCGGAGGGATATAGTTTAGGCGTTGTCCGTCCGTCCGTCTGTCCGTTTGTCCGTCTGGGGCAATATCTTCAATATCATTCATTGGATAGAATTTCGTGAAACTTTATTAGTGCGTATAAAAACCGATTCCAACGATATAAAGTTACTTTCTTTTTATTCGATGCAAAATGGCCGACTGCGAGCGATTTCAAGTTACCTGATAGATTAAATTGTTGCTGTTTTTGTCTTTTCTTGAAAACTACACAAACTTTTTACATGGAATTTGTCACATCTATCAACCACCATTGGGAAATGCAGTACAAGTTTCACCCAGATTGACCATGCAACACCAACGTAATATACCCTTTTTTAATGCCTTTTCATGAAAAAAAGGGGGCTTAACGTATATTTTCATTATGGTCCAAATTGTCTTTAACTAAAGGACAAAATGTCATGAAATTTCATATTTATATATAGTTTATCAAAAGTCACAGACAATAGTTATTTGTTTTTATTTCACGAGTGCTTAGGATACATTTGTGATCTCTCTCTCTCTCTATCTATCTATTTATCTATCTATGACTGAAATGAGATGTCAAATAGAGGTCAGATCTGTTCTATATCTGTATAAAGATTATCTTGAGGTTATCCAATGGTGTCGTTTTTACGAAACTGATTACGTTCAGGTTGTCACATTCAAGAACAGCCATTTTCAACACAACACGCCGCCATGTTGAAATACCTTCTTGCTCTCGGAGCCTGTTTTATCTTACAGGTAAATATCAAAGTGTTTTATTGAGGAAGAAAAAAGAAAATGTATCAAAAGGAAAATTGTCATAGTTTTCACCGCCATGTTAAAATACCGTCTTGCTCTTGGAGCCTGTTTTATCCTACAGGTACATTTAAGAGTTTAATTGAAATAAAAAATGCTTAAATCTATGTCCGACAGCCAACTCTTCTTTTCTAGCAGCACACTACTTATTAAAAGAAAATGTGTCAAAAGAAAAATTGTCATACCTTCGAGTTCTCGCAGCCTGTTTTTTTTTTTAAAGTAAATGTGACCTATCACGCAAAAAGGGACCATCTGGGAATTCTGTACATCGATTAGATGAAAACAGATCAGCGATAGTGAAGGTCAGTTTAAGTTGATAATTCAAAAATGATTGTTTTACAAGGTACAATGACCACTTTTCATACAGAAAATGTCATTAAAGCGAAAGGTTTCAATTCTGGTCAACCTGCGCAATTCGCGTATAGTCTGACCAGGGCTGACGCTTTTGGCAGCTTTCAGAAGTTCCCTTTTTCTGTGATGGGTCACAAGTATACGAGCACTTGATTCACAAAGAAAGCATATAATAGGTTATTGCCGGCTGGCAAATACTTTCTTCTTTATCCCTGTTATGCTAATTAACCCTTTCCCAAACGACAAACTTTTGGACTAGATCAAATTGAAAGCATTTGCAGACGACAATTCAACTCTTGCTTAAAAGATGATTTCTGTATATGATAGGGTAGAAAACATTGTGGAAAAAGGAGAAAATGCTGGTTACCAGCATTTTCTCCTTTTCCCACAATGTTTTCAAAAGGCTACTATATTATAGACCCGTAAAAAAACAGGGATTGTTTGGGAAAGGGTTAAATTAAATTTTT
Source organism: Tridacna crocea (assembly GCA_943736015.1). NCBI lineage: Eukaryota > Metazoa > Mollusca > Bivalvia > Cardiida > Cardiidae > Tridacna > Tridacna crocea. The sequence continues at coordinate 52,456,226 of OX031059.1, forward strand.
GAGACGATAGTAACATGTTTAACAATTTACCAAACGACAAAATATTAAATTGTCTAAATTGAAAGCATTTGCAGACAACAAAAAAGACACGACTCTGAAATTGAAATTTGGTCTGGGAGGGAAGAAAACATTATGGGAAAGGGAAAAAGTGCTGGTAACCAGCATTTTCTCCGTTTCCCACTATGTTTTCAAAAGGTTTCTTTATCAGGGTCTTGAAAACCAGGGATAATTTGGGAAAGAGATAATTCAGCTGTTTCCTAAGGAACTCTGATATAATATTATTTCTTTATCGGACAGTGCAGATAAAAGATCAGACTACTCGTTTTGTGCATTCTGATCTTGATCTACAGTGTCCGCCTAAGGTCAGGGAGTCGAAATTAGCAGCCAAGGGGTTAAAGCTCTTTTATTTTTGAAAAAGATTGAATGTTGTAAAAGGAGTTATCCGTGACTGAGTAATCTACAGTACTGTTGCCACATATTCACATGTATATATCATAAGTATAAAAAGTCGGTTTACTTCAAAAACATCGTAACTACAGCTTGAAACAAGCTGTAGTTACGAGGTTTTTGAAGCAAACCGACGATATGAGCGGTGGTCTGAGAAAAGGGAGGATTAGTGCATCTCAACAAAACATAATACCAAGCAAGTTATTACATAAGTATAGATCCATTACATCAATTTCCTTTAGCAATCAACTAATTGACGAGATCAGAATGGTTACTGGGGGTGCAGAAAATTTATCAAAAGCAAACGTTTTGACGCAGGTCAGACCGCGCGTTTTTGTTTACAGTGCATGCCGGATCGACTTTGGTCAAACTGTTTTACAGAAACATTAAACCCCATTGTCACAGAGCACGGTTCAAATAATTCAAATAATTCTATTGTTTTATATCACTTGTATGTGTTCTTATGAACGGCATTCAGTGTACAAGATTGAAAGATAAGAACAAAATACCAAAACTACGTACAAATCTGGACTTCGTACTTCAGCACATGACAACTGAGAAAACAAGTGTCTTTATGTTTTGGACAACTTTTTATAATCAAACCGTTGAAAACGCTGGAGTGGTATACATCAAGGAAGTAATTCTCGAAATTACTCGAAAGAAAAAAGAGAAATATTACTTAAAGTAAATCTACTAAGCAAATCATTTTTTTTTTTGTTAGGGGAGATTATTCATGACAAACTTAGGATTATTTGCGCTATTGGTGGTCTTCCTTTGATGATTAGGAGTCAAGGGTAACGAACCATGGCACTAAGATGCATGATGGTGGAGCTGTGGCCTAATGGTTAAAAAGAGCTAGGATCTGGTATCCGGATTTCCTTGAATCCGACTCTATCTCTCTACTCTAATCTGCGCCTTTCAGATATGCGTTTATAATAGCTAACGCATGAACATAAATGCCACACAAAAGTATGCAAGTTGGGTTTGCAAGTTAAATCATTAATTCACTAGCCCTGTACAGAAATGTAAAGAAAGAAAATCAGATAAATGCCCAAAACCGAAAAGTGATAACAAAATTCCCACCAGCGAGAAGAATATCCTTCAAGGAGGAGTACCACAGTGCTAGTGTGGGAAAATGCCTGAAACAACAACAACGATGGATAGAAAGAGAAACCATGTAAATATATCAAATAAAATCAAGTTTGTACCTGAAAACTATAATTTTTAGATATCTTTGGCAGTAAAGGTTTAATTCCAAAAAATACCATTAATTATTTCGATCTATAAATATCCATGCACAATCAAATGGAGTAGCTGGCAATCACGGAATGAACAAGGCAATGGACGAACTGGTTTTGGAATGAAAAAGCCCAAGATCAAGAGATCAGCTGACAAATTTTGTGTATATGATTGCGCCAATAGAAGGCTGTGAGCGGGCGATGCTATTTTCAATCAAAAATTAGTATTTCTTCGTTCCGTGGCCTCACTCAGTGTATTTTAACTCATTTGTCTGAGAAAAATTGAGTTTAGTTGGGTTTATTTTCTTTGGCTTTTCACAAAACACGGTACATGACCCTCAAAATTCCATATTGAACTCATAGTGGTATTGTCATCGACAAATACCACAAAAATTGTGGCAGAAAAAAGCATGTCTTTATATAACATACCCAGTTTAACTCTCCCCTAAACAGATGATGTCTAACGATCATAATAAAATTTGAACAACTTTTTGTTTTGTACAGGCCATTTATGCCCAGGAATCTGGTGAAAGTGAGACGGTCAGATTTGCATACGACTATAAAACGGTATGTTCATGTCTTCAGGTTTTCCGCCATAGAAGATTTCCCATAGTGAGGATTTCCTATTTGAACAATTGTAATACATGTGGTTCTATAATTGGCTTGCAACACGCTAAAAGGGGTATTCGGACATCTGCGTAAAATGTCGTCTCGGATCAGCCTGCGCACTCTGCGCAGACCGATCCATACGACACTTTCCGTTTTTACGTCATTTTCTGTTTTGCGCATGTCTACATAGCACAAAATCTAATGTGGTCGTAAAGTGCCGTCTCGGATTAGCCTGCGCGGACTGCGCAGGCTGGTCCGAGACACACTAAACGCAAATGTCCGAATGCCCCTTTTCACGTGTTGCAAGCCATATAACACTTTTAGTGCTAAATATATAAAACCGACCGCTTTTAACCCCATTACCACACAATCCCAACTTCTAGCACCCCCTTTCCCACAATATTTCGAAAGGCTTCTACCTCAGGTTCGTCAAAAGTCGTCATTGTGTGTTAAAGGGTTAAAGGGCGAACTACTATCTACTGAAACTAAGATAGGCTTTTTTTCTCGTAGGATTGTTCAAACAAGCGTATGGTACAGATAAAAGATCAGCTGGAATCCTTCCTAAATCTAAAACCTGTCCTTAGGTTGACGAAATCGTCTAAGCTGCTGTTCATTTTCTTTCTCATCTCTTTACATAATTTTGTTTTTTTATTCACGTCAGAAAGCAACTGTTGGCTTGAAAAGAGAGTCGTGCAGCGTTCTTGTTAAATCTCCGAACACATGAAAAGGTGACGTGCTTGCCTAACATTATTGATAAAGCATTTTTCAACACAATCGCAGGTTTGAACGACCCTAGAAAAGGAATACTTTTGAAAACATTGATGGAAATAGGAGAACTTGCTTGTAAAAACCATTTTCTTCCTTCCTCAACACTGTTTTTTTTTTCTTTTTTCAACCTTCACATGCACGAAGTCCATCAAGTTGAGCCACATTTAATATAAAAAGTTGTTTTAGTAAAGGCTAGACTAAGATTTTGTCGAATGGAAAATAGTATATGGTGAAAACGTCGTTATGAACACCTTACAAGTCAAACTACAAAACGTTTAAGGTAGTCGACCCGTAACAGAAAACAGCTATTTCCACCATGATATTTTTCTACAAAATTTGCTATGATTAAAAATGAGTATTATTGTACTACTTTCACCGAGTCACCTTTTCCTTTTTGTCCTTCATAGAATTATCATTAATAAATCTAGAGCCACTATATTCTCATTATAAAGGGAGATAATAATGACCTCCCTTTTCTGGAAACTAACACTCTTTTTCCTACAATGTTTTCTACCCTTAACAAAATAATTTTCAAATTTCCAGTCGCTTTCATTTTGTCGTCTGCAAGTGCTTTCAATTTGGACAAAGCTAAAATTGTGTCGTTTGGTAATGAGTTAAGCCCCGTTTTACCAGATCATAGCTATTTTTCTTAAATTCGTTAACAGCACATGTTGATCGTTACAAAGCAAGCGGTGTGTTACATATTTGTGATGACGACTGATGAACGGGCATTGGTACATACAGACGCCGGACTTAGACATCTGGAGGTAAACCATAACCAACTCTGAACAAACCACCACACAATCCCTACTTTTGACGACCCTGAGAAAGAAGCCTTTTGAAAACATTTTGGGAAGAGGAGAAAATGCTGATAACCAACATTTTCTCCTTTTCCCGCAATGATTTTAGCCTGCTGAAAACAAATTTAAATTTTTGAGTTACGTTTATTTTGTCGTCTGCAGCTGCTTTCAATTTGGACCAGTCTAAAATTGTGTCGTCTGGTAAAAGGTTAACTCTTGCACTACAAACTCAAGAAACTGGACTTTTTCCAAGATCTAAAAGTAAATTTCCACTACAATTGAAGATGAATAAGGCGATGGACTTGCATTAGGTAGTGGGTGGTGTAGATCCAAGATCAGACTGCACGATTTGTGAAGTCTGATCTTGATCTACACCATCCGCAAAAGCCATGTAGGTTGTCACCAGTAGTAAAGAGTTAAGAGCGTCCAGCATAACTTAACCCTTTCCCAAACAATCCCTGGTTTTTACGGATCTGGAATAGTAGCCTTCTGAAAAAATTGTGGGAAAAGGGGAAAATGCTGGTAACCAGCATTTTCTCCTTTTCCCACAATGTTTTCTACCCTATCATAGACAGAAATCATCTTTTAAGCAAGGGTTGAATTGTCGTCTGCAAATGCTTTCAATTTGGTCTAGTCCTAAACTTTGTCGTTTAGGAAAGGGTAAAATTACTGTCGAAATCAGTCTAACTGTTTTTCTGGTGTTTAAAGCCGTTTTCAAAGTTATTTCGGCTATATCGCGACGGTCAGTGCGCTTGTAAAGAATCAGTTTTAAAAACATTGTGTGGGAAAATGACGCCTGGGAAAGGGTCAGACTGCTTTGAAATTTCGGTTTTTGGCGTTTGGATCTGGCTCGTAAGGAAAGGTTCGCACGATAAGCACCTATGGCTAGGTAAGGAACCCGACCCTTTGGATTACCAGCCGCCAAAACTTGTCATGGACAGCCCCGAGAGAATGAGAGAGAGAGAGAGAGAGAGAGGGACAGACAGACAGACAGAGACAGAAACTGAGACAGACAGAAACAGAGAGAGAGACAGAAACTGACAGAGAGAGAGAGATAGACAGACAGAGACAGAGAGAGAGAGAGAGAGAGAGAGAGAGAGAGAGAGATGCTATACAACCACGTTCATGAAAGGGAATTTGAACCATCACAATGGATGGAAATATTTTTCAGCTGAAAGTCCTCGCCCAGTTGAAAGATCCCAACCTAAACTTGACCACAGTACCACAAAACGCTCTACATGCCAACATTCTGAAGGAATGTGGACACGGTGCAGTTCGACATTATATTATACAGTAGCTGTTATGCGATTTAAATATTAAAACCTTCTACGTAGATTCTTTCAGTGTCCGCTAACAACCCTCTAACGACCCCGAGAAAAAAATCTTTAGAGAAAAGGATTGAGAATACGTTGTAAGAAAGGGAGAAAATCCTGGTTACAAACATTTCTCCATTTCCCGCAATGTTTGTACCTTGTGCACAACAACTTTTGTCTTTGAACCAAATTTCCTTTATCATCTGCAAAGCTTTCATTTAGATGAGTTTTTAATGTCATTCAGTAAAGAATTATAAGATAACTTGCATTTCATCTAAATTATGGATAATTTAGACTGAATGACTAATCAAATATCAACTATGTAACAAAAGAAGATGTTGCTGATAACAAGCAACTTCTCTTTTTGCAATAATCTTTCCATAAGTAAAGTAAATAAAGGCTGGTGAGAATCTGCAGACTGTTTACCAGACAACACGGGTAAAAAGCTTGTCCGAATTGAAAGCATTTGCAGGCAACAAAAAGTGACTCAAAATGACAGGATTTGTCTATGAAAGAGTGAAGAAAAAGAAACATTGTTGGAAATGGAGAAAATGCTGGCTATCAGTATTATCTCCTTTACCCACAATGTTAGCATTCTTCCCTGTCTTTTTTAAAACTTGGGACTTTGGGTAAAGGGATAACTAATAACTTGTACCATTTTGCGATCGGTCAATGTGGCAAGAATCTTTCTGACAATCAGACTAGGAAAAAAGAATGCTGTTCAGAGACTGTGCGAACAATTTGGAAAAAAGTAGCAACTACTCGCAACAAGGACCTGCTCTTCTCCCCTCTGCTTAACTCTATTAACCCATTACCACACAATCCCTACTTTTGACACCCCTGAGAAAGAAGCCTTTAGAAAACATTTTGGGAAAAGGAGAAAATGCTGGTAACCAGCATTTTCTCCTTTTCCCACAATGTTTCCTACCCTTCACAAAACAAATTTCAAATTTTCAGTTATTTTCATTTTGTCGTCTGCAAATGCTTTGAATTTAGACAAGTCTATAATATTGTCATTTGGTAACGAGTTAAACTCTAGCAGTTCTCATAATTTACTACATATGAGATTTGAAGAGTATTCATTGATATCTACACAGTAAAGTTTTATTTAAATCTTTTTATGTATAAATAACCTCATTTTTAGTTAAAACAGACAAACTGAAAGTTTTGATATAAAAAATATATTGCACAAGCATAGTAAGAATGATGTTTGCTAGAAAAAGAAATAATAACATACACGCAAAGTTAAATATAACCAAATGTTTGCTCAGCTCCACTCAATTTACATTAGCATGCAGTGTAGATAGAGATCAGATAACAAAGAATGTGAGATCTGATCTTGAAACTACACTATTATGTGAATCTGAAATCACATTTTTTGGATTCTTAGTGTTGGTTTTAAATTTCCAATCACTGAAACTACACTGTAATGTGAATCTGAAATAACATTTTTGGATTCTTACTGTTGGCTTTAAATTTCCAATCACTGATGAAGGGTTGAAATGACGGTGTTCGAATCTCTCTACTATAAAAACTCATTACCATACAAAATTTTGACATTTGCAGACCACAAATTCAATATTGCTCTAAAGCTAGAATGTGTCTATGAGACTTCAGAAAACATTGTGGACAAAGGAGAAAATGCTGGCCATCAGCATTTTCTCCTTTACTCCCACTATTTTTAAAAACCTTGTCAAAACACTGGACGATGGTAAAGGGCTAAACTATTATCAAACAGCCTTATCTCTCACAAGTTTGACAATTGTAAAACATGACTAAAAATCTCTCAGGTACAGGAAATGGAATATTGTGGGAAAAGAAGCTACTGCTTGTTTGAAAAAAAATGCTCTTTCCCAACACAATATTGACAAAATTAACATTGTATCAAAGAATCCCATGTTTAACCCTTTACTCCATAGATACTCATTTCTATGCATTGCTTGTAGAAGCCTTTGGAAAACACTGTGGCAAAAGGTAAAGTTGCTCGTGACGAGCAATTTCACCTTTGGTCACAGTGTTTTCTATGCTGTCAAAAGGTGTCATATACACAGAAGAAACGGCTTCATCCCTGCTGTTATTTAGGGTCAATTAGAGATACCATAGAAGTGCCTTAAGGATTAAAGCGTTAAACGATCCTAAAAAAAAGGCTTTTGAAAGCCATTATGGAAAAATGAGAAGATGTTGGGAACCAGCATTTTCTCCCCTTTTCTCACCATGTTTTCAACCTCTTCAAAGACAGCAGTAATTTTTTGAGCAGTAATGATCATAAATTTGCCATCTTTAAATGCATTCAATTTTGTCATATATCAATTTTTGTGGTTTGTTTATAGAGAATCTGCCAAGCAAAACAACTGTTAACTGTGAAATAAATTGTGGTATGTCTCAAAGTAGACTATTACATAAATACATGTATTTGTAATGATTTATAATAATCAAGAATAGTCTGTTTTAGTAATTTACACTTCATTGCTAATTGGAAAAAATCTTAAAAGCTTTTACCAAAAAATCCCAGTGACCAGCATTTTCTCCTTTTCCTATAAAGTTTACACTTTTGCAAACAAAAACTCCTTTGTTTCTGAAATTTTCAATTTGTTGTCTGGCATTGCTTTCAATTTTGACTTTTAATTTGGACAAGTCGAACATCTTGTCTTTTGGTAATACATGAAATGTATCAATGTGAATCTCTAAAAGTTATTTTGTGTACATGCAGTTACTTTTATATCTGTACTCACAAAATAAGAGCATTCTTTCAATACACTAAAAACAAACATAAAGAGAAAAAAACTATAACATCTATATTCATACATCAGATACAGCCCTCTAAGTTGCAGATCTTCAAAATTTCAACAAAGTTAGAATTTCAAGTATTTTCAGCAAAAAAAAAAAAAAATATGTACCACAACTGCAGTCAATGGCAACCTATTTTATAGTCAGAAACACTATAGAAAAAAAACGTGGTATTCCCAAAAACTGCAACAGACAAAGGGCATATTCAGCATACATCAACAGTTCTTCTTCTATTCCTAAATTCCATGATAAGGCAACTAAACATTTCAAAGATTGTCTGAGTCAATCATGCCCTAAACCCAAACTATGGAGTAAAAGCATTATTTGTCTAAAATTATGATTCTTGATGTTTTTCCTCTGATGTTATACTTAGGAAGTATTTGTTTATGGCACTATAACAAAGGCTGCTGTAACATAAGTTTTTGGTACAAGACCAAATTTACCATTCAACTCCCCAATCCACCAAGATTTGTCATCAAATTCTTTACTAATAATGTGGATCATGTCCCCCTTCTTAAAGGATAGTTCATTAGAATTATCTCCCTTACAATCATACTTTCCATAATACTTGTTTTCAAAATCCTCTTCTGGTTTGAAGGTAAGATTAAGTTTGATTTGTTTCTTTGGGGTTGGAATATCAGGTAGACTCATATCAGGTCTTCTCTTTGATGTTGGAGGGGCTGGTGGTCTAGGTGGTCCCTCTGGAACAGCACTAGTAGCATCATCATAAATATCCTCAGCCACAGGCTCAGGAACTGGTGGCTTTCCTTTGGCAGGTGGAGGAGGTGGTGGAGCTGGTCCATCAGCTTGCCTCTGGGACGGCGGTGGTCTTGGAGGTGGGGGTGGTTCTGTCTCAGGATCTTCGTAAATTTCCTCAACATCACCAGCTGGGGCAGCCTTGGTGGCTGGAGAGGCTGATTTTAGAGCTTCTAGTATTTTCTCTGGTCCAACTTCTTCGTAAATGTCTTCCTCTGTAATGTCCAAACAAGACTTAGAAAGAATCATACATATGAACAATGTGCTGTGAAAAGCAGGCTGAATGCCACTGCAAAGAGTACTGACCCATGTCAGTCTGCTCAGGATGATATTGGCCAAAACTTTCTGTTGTCTGTAAAATTTCTGCATGTCAAATACCATACTATGTCATGATTCAGTCAGTTATTGAGGTAGATTTTACAGATCCATAATCATGTGCTCATTTGATTGGTATAAAAAATCACATAGATTTAGCCCTCTTTTTCTAGAATATGGCTGATATCATAGAGTGTGGGTATTTGAATCCACAAATCAATATATATTATTTCAAACCTTTACCAAACAATCCCTGGTTTTTAAAACCCTGAGATAGAAGCCTTTTGAAAACATTGTGGGAAAAGGAGAAAATGCTGGTTACCAGCATTTTCTCCTTTTCCACAATGTTTTCTGCCCTGCTGGAAACAAATTTCAATTTTTGAGTTATGTTTATTTTGTCATCTGCAAATGCTTTGAGTTTGGATCAGTCTAAAATTTAGTTTTTTGTTGTAAGTCCCGGGATGAAAAATAGCGCTGGTCTGAGGTCCTGGACCTACTGAAATGGAGATCGGACCCAGGGAAAAGAACAAGGCGAGAGTCTGACGGACCTGTTCAAAATGGAGGTTGGACCTGTTCAGTCTTCAAAGTAAAAAGTCTGATAGCCGGAAATAAATTCATATCGTCGAATTTTGAATAGTCATTCTAATGAAAATTCAGATCTGTTTGTTTAGGTCCATCTTCGTGTGTAAGTGAACCACTTCGAGATTTTTCGGTAAGCCGGACGTTCGAGGACGCTATCACATAGACTTATTTAAGTCACGGTAACAGCAACTGTTTTCCCTGGTTCCCAGTTTGCTTGTCATCAGTAATAGTTACATGCGGTGAAGCCGGTTAAAATCTATGAATATATCATCAGCGCTTTTCGCTTAAAGTTTACGGCAAAATGTACATTCACACCTAGGTTTTGATCAAATATGAAATGGAAAACACATGCAGAAAATAGAACAGAGCTTTCATAATTAGAGTTAAATAGAAAGTATGAGAATAAAGAATGGGTTGGTTCCATGAACATTGAAATGAAAGTTGGTCATGGGTTTCGTTCCACGATGCAACCGTTCAACTCCCCACTAACACACACACAAAAATGAAAAAAAAAAAAAAAAAAAAAAACTTGCCCAAGTATACTTCGGACCCTCATGTTGTAAGGGCCAAAAGCACCTGGACCCAGCTATTTTTATCACTATTTTTCAGCCCTGAAGTCCTAATTAAAGTTATCATAAAAACTGAAACTGGGTCTCCACAATAAAAGTTTTAGTGAAGAACATAAGGGGTAATCAATTTCTGGTGTGTGATATTAAAAATCTGTCACTAGAATAGGGCGTGATGTGGTTAAATAACAAATAAAAAGTATGAGTTTTTTTACCATATCAAACCCCATTCGAGTGACAGATTTTTAATATTACACACCACCAGTTGATTATTCTATTTATAATATTCCAAATTGTTTGCTTACTATTTATTACATAGTCTTTCATTATGCTAATTAAGAATGGTAGGTATACATAGGATTTTTCTTAACAAATACATGAACCATATTTAGGCAGAAGCTGCTAAAGCAACAAATGATGTAACACTCAAGGCTTCACGAGTAAGTTACTTCAGCTATCTCTCCATTTGAAGGCTATATTGATTTGCACCTTTACAAATAAATGCAGCCATATGAAATTAGAATTAGAGACAAATAGCCAGTTTCCACATGACAATTTTAAGACTTTTCCAAATAAAAAATATCTCCAAACGACAAGTAGTAAATTAGTGCAAAAGACATTAGGTATTCTGACAGAGTGGAGATCATTCTGGAAAAAGGAGAAAATGCTGGTTGGTAGTATTTTCTCATTTTGCCACAATATTTTCAAAAAGGTCTCTTCTTTTCTCAAGGTTGTTTGGAAAGACTATACTGAGATCTGTGGCAGAGACAGAACCATTAACCCCTTCCCAAAGGACAAACTTTTGGACTAAACCAAATTGTAAAGTATTCAAAGACAACAATTCAACTCTTGCTGAAAAGATGATTTCTGTCTATGATTGGGTAGAAAACATTGTTGGAAAAGGAGAAAACGCTGGTAACCAGCATTTTCTCCTTTTCCCACAATGTTTTCAAAAGGCGACTATTCCAGACCCGTAAAAACCAGGGATTGTTTGGGAAAGGATTAAACTGTAAGCAATTTTGGAAAAAAAGTAGTTCTGGCAAACATTCTAAAACTATAACAGCACCAGTGATGATACCATATCATCACCAGTAAAGTCATTCTGTGTGAAAAACTGAGAAAAAACAAAAAAAACAGAGCTATCACTGTATGCGACTTAATACCCCCCCCCCCCCCCCCCAGTGCTTTGACATAAACAGGCAATTACTAGTATTATTTATACACAGACGGACAGACAGACTTTGACAGAAACAGGCAATTACTTGTATTATTCATACACAGATGGACACAAAGATGGTTACACAGACAGACAGGCTGATTCCAGAATACCCCCGGAAAACATTTGCTTTGTGGGGGAATAAATAGAACTTGTTTTTCTATTATAAATTTGGAGTCCAAGGGAAATAACTAGCATTTGTGACAGACAGACAGACAGATGGGGAAAAACGATGTCTCTTGACCCTACAGAGGAAGGGTGGGGTGGGGTGGACCTTGTGAGTCATGAAATGGGGGTTAACTGCATCTCCAAAAAGTACTAACCATGTCAGCTGTTCAAATTTCACAGTCTGACATTGGTTAAATTTTTTGTAAAGTTTCTGAATGTCACAGGACCTTCTACCTCCGAAACCTTCTACCTCTATTTTTCTTTTTTTTTTTTTAACCCTTTACCAAACTACATACTGTCCATGACAAGCCACATGATTGGCCAAGACAGAATATCTAGTCCAATCAAATGACTTGTCCAACAACTTAAAGCTACATACAATATAGAACAGTTGATGTGTAGTAGCACCAGAGTTTCAAGTGATAAATCCTTACCTATAAGAGGTTCACTGTCCTTATCAAGGAAGTTTTTCCAGCTTTCATAATCTTCTTTACTTTTTGCAACAAACTAAAATGAATATAAAATGGAACATGACAATTTATCATAATTTCTGTAGTAAATGCTAGCTTTGAACCAATCTAAACAAACCAATTCCAGGTTTAGCTCTTTACTAAACGACAAAATTTCAGCCCTGTCCAAATTGAAAGCATTTGCAGACCACAATTTCAGTGTGGTTCAAATGATGCAATTGTTTATTAATAGGGTGGAAAACATTGTGGAAAAAGGAGAAAATGCTGGTTACCAGCATTTTCTCCTTTTCCCACAATGTTTTCAAAAGGCTCCTTCCTCAGGGTCGTCAAAAGTCGTTATTGTGTGGGAAAGGGTCAAGGACCCTGAGGTGGGGACTTATGAAGGTTATCAGCATTTTCTCTTTTTCTTACAATATTTTCTACCTTTTCAAAGACAGATCCCTTTGTTCAAGCCATGTAGAAAGTTCTGTCTACAACTGTTTTCAAATTACGGGGCCTCTCAGTCAAAATCTTAAACCAGAACAATGCTTGGTTTAGGGACAATGTTTCAAGAGGCCTTTTCATCAAGATCTTTAAACACAGTAGTGCATGGTTGAGGGACAATGTTTCAAGAGGCCTCTTCATCAAGATCTTTAAATAGAGAGGTGCTTGGCTGAGGGCAGTGTTTCAAGAGGCCTCTTACATCAAGATCTCTAAACATAGTAGTGCTTGGTTGAGGGACAGTGTTTCAAGAGGCCTCTTCATCATGATCATGAACCAGGGCAGTGATTGGTTAAGAGGCAGTGTTTCAAGATGAAGAGGCCTCTTCATCAAGATCTTTAAACAGAGTAGTGCTTGGATGAGGGACAGTGTTTCAAGAGGCCTCTTCATCATGATCATGAACCAGGGCAGTGATTCGTTGAGAGGCAGTGTTTCAAGAGGCCTCTTCATCAAGATCTTTAAACACAGTAGTGCTTGGTTGAGGGACAGGGTTTCAAGAGGCCTCTTCGTCAAAATCTTGAACCAGAGCAATGCTTGGTTGAGTGACAATGTTTTTAAGAGGCCTCTTCATCACGATCATGAACCAGGGAAGTGACTGGTTGAGAGACAGTGTTTCAAGAGGCCTCTTCATCAAGATCATGAACCACAGTAGTGGCTGGTTTAGGCACAGTGTTTCAAGAGGCCTCTTCATCAAGATCTTTAAACAGAGCAGTACTATTTGGTTGGGGGACAGTGTTTCAAGAGGCCTCTTCCTTAAAGGTGGGTATTTAGAATTTTTACATCTTACCAAATTAAAAAATATAAATGTCACTGAAATTCATATGAAAAAATAATACAAATCACCAATAATTAAGATTCATAAAATTACAAAAAAAATTTTTTGATGGTGTTCCCTTAAAAGGCTACGTAGCCTCTTAAGGTATTTTTAGATTTCGCGCCAAAAATCAATAAAGCATTTTGGGAATGCCAAGTGACTGGCACGTGACTCATAACGCTTAAATTTCATTACTTAAGAAACATGTAATAATTATTTTCCATAATGTCTTCTTCGGACCCTATGTTTGAAACTTAATCTGTGTATTCCTGTATATAAATAAGCGAATTGATTATCTAAAAATAGAACGTGTCTCCTGCCGGTGTCGACCTGGGCTGTAGTAAATCTCTGATTTCTCGTGTTGTCCGACGTTGTTCGACAACTGGCGTTTTATGAATGAAAATTAAAAGGCTTTGGGAGTATAAAGATGTGCTTGGTAGAGGAATGATCCTAACCTGATAGGTCCTTTTGCTCTCATCCTCATGGTAAAGTTCAAAAGCCAGTTCTTTATCTTTCTTCTTTGTGGCTACATCTGGAGCATTTCTAAATATGTAGCCTGAAATTTGTGTGAAAAATAAGTATGGCAGACATATGTAGGATTATGATATTGTTTCCCAATTTGCTTTTTATACTTTTCTTTGCCTATTTCCTCTTAGTGTTCATTCTATATATAAACCACACAGCAAAATTTTAAATAAGTCTATATGAAATTATTTGCAGATGATAAATCAAGTGTAGTTCAAATGTGTGAAAAAGAGAGGAAAATATATAGGAAAATAAGAACATGCTGGTATACAACATTTTTTTTCCTCTTCCCTCAACTGTTTGGTAATGGACTAAAATTAATGTAGACAGTAGCCACTAAAACATACATTTTTGGGAATAAGTCTTATTTTAACTGAAATAACCCAAGAAAAAAGCTCTAAATGACAGGGGGAAAAGTCTGTTTTGTCTGTTTCTGTGAACAGGGGTTTTATGCTGCTTTCAACAGTATTTTGTTCTATCACAAAAACAGCCCTCTTACTCATACCTTTCCATCATTTCTCTAGGCCACTCCAAAATGTTCAGTTCCATTAATGGGAACCAAAAATTTTCCGATACAATTTCCTTCATCAACTGTGCATTGCCTTGTTTGAGGGCTGTTTAGAAACACCAGTGTGTACTTGCATGTAATCAAAGACAAGTTACAACAACTAAAGCTTCCAATTTCCATACAATACAAAAAACTTTCTACATCAGAGAACAGCCTTAGAAAACATAGCAGGAAAATAAGCAACTACTTGTAACAAACAACTGCTTTTTTCCCAACAATGTTTTTGTAACAGTTGAAAAAAAACATGTGTTTCTTTTTATATAAATGCCGGTAACCAGTGTTATTTGCAATATTTAGTCAATAGTAGTTTAGCGTGGGTTTATAGAACTACTGGTCCTGTCTTTACCAAAGAACCAATTTTAGACTTTGTAGTGATACTGTGGACAATGGATGGAAATACTGTTTACATCATTTCCTTCTTTCTTATAATGTTTTGCAAAGTCTGATTTGTTCAGGTCCATAAAACATGGGCTTGTTTTGTAAAGGGTGTACTGGCTTTTTAGAAGGTTATTTGCCACATTTAGCCTACCTTCAACTCTGAAAGCCCCACACTGTTTTTTATCCTCAGGTTTTGTGTAGTAGTAGAAGACACCACCATGTAAAGCACACCATCTAGACTGCAGTTTTTGGCCTCCAAATAGACCTAAATAGAATACATATATTTTTAATGTCATTTCAATGAAATCCCCCCACCCCCCTTTTTCTTTGGGGTGGTGGGGGTACGTTTAATGACAGATATTTGTAGGGTTGTAGGGTAACACAATAATCTTTTCTCAAAGTAAAGAGGATTGATGTACATACAGATTGAGAGGCAGTACAGCTGGAAAATATTGTGGGAAAAGCAGAGAAAAATATTTTGTAATGTATCAAATATGAATCTATTACTTTCAGCACTGGCTGTCATACAGGTCACATTACTAAATGATTTGCACATGTTTGTTCCTCTTGTCAAACATAGTTTCTGCATGAAATTTCATTTCATATTTGATTTTATCTTTTTAGAGGAAAAATAGTTTATGTAACTGTAAATGGCCAGATGGAAGACAGTCAACAAACACTTTGTGCTCCTGTGACCTAAGAGATGATATACATGTAGATGACCAATCACCTGCGCCTTTTCTCTGTTTCTTCTCCAAATAACCCGAAAATACAGGATTTTTCAAATCGTTTCCACAGATAAGATTAATTCCAACTGAAACAAGAAACAAAATATGATAAATGTTAAAACAATCCTTGTTGATATTATGTTCATATATTACCACAGAGATAGGAATTTCCATGCCTTTTGCAGAACTTTGGTTTTAAAACTTTGAGAGGAAGCATTACTTGCTAGTAAACAAATGACATTTTAAGCATTCTTTTGCACGCCAGTCAGGAAAACAGTTTTCCTTCCTTCTGTATTTTCCTTAGCAGTACCATGCCAATTGTATACCTACAATCAAATTGTATTTGCTGCAAAGTTCTTAAATTTTACGGCAACAGAAGAATTCAGAATGTCAAACAAGTATATTTGCTTAATCTTACAAAATATCGGTAGTCGAAATCGCTGAACTCATTACCAAACAAAAATATTTCAGGCTTGTCCAAATTGAAAGCATTTACAGACGACAAAATAAAAGTGACTGAAAATTTGAAATTTGTTTAGTGAAGGGTAGAAACTAGAAAACATTGTGGGAAAAGGAGAAAATGCTGGTTACCTGCATTTTCTCCTTTTCCCACAATGTTTTCAAAAGCCTTGTTTCTCAGGGGTGTCAAAAGTAGGGATTGTGTGGTAATGGGTTAAGACTTTACAACACCACAAGTTTTAGACTTGTCTATATCCAAAGCATTTAAAGACAGCTAATTACATGAGGCTTACATAGTGGGATTTTTCTCCCAAAAGGTAAAAGCATAGCTCCACACAGAGGGAGTGATTTTGACTTCACAATTGAAAATATTCACTATTCTCCACTAAACCTTAAGTTATGGGTACTCAATAGAATCGTCTCATCGAGACAATTCTAATTAGTACCCATAACATAGGGTTTTGAAGAGAAATAATGGATTTAGAATGCCATCACTCCCCCTTATCTGGAGCTCTGTAAAAGCATTGCTAGCAGCATTTTCTCCCTCTCTTGCAATATTTCCAAAAGCCTTGTTCTTCAGGATTGTTAAAATTCAGAATCGATTTGGGCTCAAAGTCAATATACAGGCCAGATTATATACAACAGGTAGCAATGCTAAAACTGCAGTGTTTTGAGGTTTACACTCTGTATCAAACAGTCTATGTTTTTAAGAACCAAGAAAGAAGGTAACCAGCATTTTCTCCTTTTCCCACAATGTTTTCGAAAGTCTTCTCTTTCAGGGGCGTTAAAAGTTGTCACCATGAGGAAAAGGGTTAAATTTTGTAAATTCTGTGTGCCATAACTCTTGTTATATTCAATACGAAGTCATAAATTTTCAGAAGGCTCAGTATATCCTGCAGATGCAGAAAAATGTCACGAATGTTGGACTGGTTTTGATTCTCCATCAAAATAGAATTCTAGACTTATCCAAGCTAAAAACAAAACAAACATGACTAAGGGTAGAAAATATTACGGGAAAAGGAGAAAATGCTGTGGTTACTGGCATTTTCTCCTTTTTCCTCAATGTTTTCAAAAGTCTTCTACGGGTCATTAAAACTTTGAGATTGACTGGTAAAAGGTAAAGAACAATATTCAACTTACCATCAATGTATGAGGCATCTTCCCCATCATCTGTGTTAGAACTTCCCCCTGTCATAGAGGAATCATCAGCTGTAGAAAAAGATAAGAAGTAAAGCAATTAAAAAAAAAACCCAAAGTGGTACTACAATCAATCATTGCTGTTCTTTATTTCATGTGAACGTACTGGTAGACGGCAGATGAGACATGTCTTGGCAATGGTTAGTACCTTTTTTTTTTTGACATCTGAACTCTTTACCAAACGACAAAATTTTAGACTGGTCCAAATCAAAAGCATTTGCAGACAACAAAATAAAAGTGACTGAAAATTTGAAATTTGTTTTGTGAAGGGTAAAAAACATTGTGGGAAAAGGAGAAATTTCTCCTTTTCCCACAGTGTGTTCTAATGGCTTGTTCTCCAAACACATAAAAACCAAGGATTGTTTGGGAAAGAGTTAATCCTTTTCCCTTGACATTTTCAGAAGTCTTCTTCCTCAGGGTCCCACTTTGGATTGTTTGGTAAAGTGTTAGTTAAGTAAATGCTCAGTGCATTGGAGACAAAAGAGGTGATTTTTACAAGCAGTTTCTTTTTTTGCCACAATGATAATTGTTTGCTGAAGACATTTGTACAAAATAAAGATAACATGGCAATTTTGCATTTCAAGATATAATGCAGTCATAAACTTTTTACTACAGGTAAATATGGAAGAAACTGGCTTCTGTCTATGATGTTTGACAAATTTTCTTCTAATGGTATGTCATAATCAACTTGGAGGAAAATGCACTTGTACTTGTTCAGTATAATTCCTCAGCATAGAGGGAAAATCTACCACAATTCAATAGTAAAAAGGCATTATACCTGAGGTGTTATCTCTTACAGCTGGTTTCATTTCAGGATGCTCCTCATAAAATCGGTGAAGTTTGTCCAGAATCTGCTGTTTACTGTCATTGGCACGCTTGCTCAATTTACAGTCCTTCTTTACAATTTCAACCAAGAACTTCTCAATGTCTGTATTGAAAAATAATTGTATGCTTAGCTATTAGCCCTTCATCACAAGAACCCATGCCCAAGTCCACACATGCAAGCTTTGTGGCAGTAGGAAAAATGATGGCAATCAGCAGTTTCTCATTTTCAAACATTTTTTTCTATCCTATCAAAGACAGGAGTCACTGAAAGAAATATGTCATTCGGTAAGGAATTAACAAACTTTTCTTCCATAAAAATATTGAAACAGAAAGAATTTCATAAACTTAATGTACACGACAAAAAATATATGCCTGCCTATGTCATTACCTTTCTTTTAAACTTTACTATACAACATTTCAGACTTACACAAATTGACAGCTGCTGCAGACGATTAAAATGATTGTGACTCAGTGGGGGAAAAGGATAAAATGCTGTTTACAAGCATTTTCTCCTTTTCCATAAGTACAAAGAAGATTAAAAAAAGTTGCTGTGAAGGGTACAAAACAGTTTTACCAATTTATTTTTTTTCTGCATAAATATCAAAGAGTTGAAAAATAAACTGAAGCCTGGTATTTGCCATGAAAAATGTATTGTCAGCAAAATCTCCAAGTGGTAAACTATAGCTGCCTAATTTATCAAATTATTCTGTTTCCAAACTTTTCATTCTGTAATCAAGCTTGTAGCTCTCATCAATATTTAAATGTTTTGTTGCAAATGAATATTACCCAATTTTGAGACAAAACACATGCGAAATAATTGATCCTCTATGTTAACTCTTTACCACACAATCCCGACTTTTAACACCCCTGGGTAAGAGGTTTTTTGAAAATATTGTGGGAAAAGGAGAAGAAAATGCTGGTAACCAGCATTTTCTCCTTTTCCCACAATGTTTTCTTTCCTTTCCAAAAGAAATTTCAAATTTTCAGTCACTTTTATTTTGTTGTCTGCAAATGCTTTCAATTTGGACAAGTCTAAAGTTTTGTCGTTTGGTAAAGAGTTAATAGAACTTTATTTCATCTGTCCTATTACTACATTGTGTCCTTTCTCAACAATTGCAATGTCGCATTACCAATTACTATCCAGCATTCCCCACCAATCAGAATTTGTTCACAACATATGTACCAAGGACGGTTGACATTAATTATTTGTTTCATGCTCCAAAATACTGCTAAAAAAAGCAGTCATAATCTCACTGTTAAAATTACCTCAGATGATTTCTCAACAGTGGCAAGTACTTCCTTATGCAAACTTTCTCATGTAAACCCTTCATCATCATGTTGTTTCCTTATCAATGTAAAATCGACAGTTTAACCTATGTTGAAGTTGGTATAGGGTAGATCTACAGCCAGTTTCTGGATTGCTCAATTGGTAGAGCTGTGATACAAGGGTAACAGGGTCATGGGTTCGAGTCCCACATTAGGCACATTACTTCCTTGATAATTGATTTGCTACATATGTAACACATTTTCATATTCTTTTCTCCAAAATTGATTTGCATTCTTCAAACATTTAAAAAATATTCTGGATATAAAATTCAGCCCGCAAATTATAAAGAATAGGCTGTAATTACTGACGAAATGCACACGGCCGCTGTATTTGGACGGATTAATCGCCTCTAGCCTGTGATGAAAATCAACGACTTGTGACAAGAAACTTACCTGCAAATATACTTTTAATACTCTCGTGGAACGCACTCATGGTTTTCTCCGATTGAAATTATTCCAATATACTATTCCAACTGTTTCAAAAACTTTACAGGATGAAATACAATACTTCAACGAGTTTCTTCCTTGTTTCCCATTACATCCGGGGAGCTGCAAACATGAAGTTCCTAGTTGCTTATATTACAAGGATCGTCAATGGTCAATATTCTACAAATTTGACCAATCATGTGTTATATTTCTTTCACGAACAAGGTGGGTTTGATTTTTTTTACACGAATATGGCGGGTTTGATTGTAATACTTACTGTACTTTAAAAGCGAATAGAATTCGTACACGCTAGGACAAAATAGGACCGGTTACTCAGAAGATACTCTTCGAAGAATATGGCATGTGCAGACAACGTTGCTTTCAGACGTTGAAAATAACTCTAAGAACGTTCTTTAGAGCAGTTGGTGAATACGGATCTAGAGCTGCAGAAGCTACCCACTGTTTTGCCAAGATATGTCACGTCCTGCAGGCTACATACATGTATTTAAATTTATCCAGACTACTAGATATACAATAACCAAGACCTCGCCGAAACATTTATCTTATAAAGCAGACCATTTTTGGATACACTTTACATACAAGAGGATACAGGAATAGATGAGGACACATTTTTCATATGAGCAAGTTCTCGGTTGTCGGTCATTCGGCTGATAAACAACAGGTTCATGCCTTGCTTGAAAAGCATCATATGTATGTTTGTCTGTGAGTAATTAGCTTTTAGTTCAATTAAGTATCTCTGAAACTACCGAACCAATTTTGACTGAACTTGGCAGTTCTGATCCTGCCATGGTCTTCTCTAGAATTCTGCCAAACAATATGATTCCATCAAAGGCTTTAGTTGCAGTGGAGGCCCGATACTGAGAGATCGCCTGAAGTTGTAATATTCAGCAAATATGCGCAACTTTTACCAAACCGCACAACTTTGCACTTCCCCACCTTGAAAGCATTTGCAGACAACGAATTCGAGAAATGTTTCCCAAATGATGGAATTTAACGTTAGCAGGATAAAAAAAAAAAAAAAAAAAGTGGGGGGGGGGGGTAGGGAGAGATGGGAGAATATATTGGTTACCAGCGTTTCTTCAATTCCAAACTATTTTAATCCTTTACTACACAATGACGACTTTTAACAGCCCCGAGGAAGAAGTCTTTTGAAAACATTGTGGAAAAAGGAGAAAATGCTGGTTACCAGCACAAAGTTTTCTACCCTATCAAAATTGTACCATTTGAGCCAATTTAGAATTGTCATAGATCTGCAAATGCTTTCAATTTGGATAGGGCTAACATTTTGCTGCTTGGCAACAGATTGAAAAAGTCTTTCTTCCACCAAGTCGTTAAAACTCGGGTTGGACAAACTTTTGTGACCCATCACACAAAATGGGACCATCTGGGAATTCTGTACATCAATTAGATGAAAACAGATCAACGATAGTGCTGGTCAGATTAAGTTGATAATTCAAAAATGATTGTATAACAAGGTTCAATGACCACCTTCCATGCAAAAAATGCCGTTAAAGCGAAAAGTGTCAACACTGGTCAGCCTGCGCAATCCACGCAGTCTGACCAGGGTTGAATTTTTTCGCAGTTCCCAATTTTAAGGTCCCTTTTTGCATGATGGGTCACATTTGGTAGACCTATCCCAGATTTCTCGGTTCCCCTTTTCGAAGAATTATTAAAAGCCAGCTGTGGAAGGACCTGAAAAGGAATATTTTCATTACACAATTGTAACCCATCAAGCAAAAAAGGTCCTTCTTGTAAGTGCAAAAAGTGTCAACCCTGGTCAGACTGAGAGAATGTGCAGTCTCCTCGTCATCCGCAGTGTCGGCTTGAGGTCATGCAACAGATATTCATGTTTAGAGATGCTAAATTTGCCTTCGACAATCCTTTAAAGTTAAAAGATCTAGGGGTTACAAGTTCGAATATCCAGCGAAGCCAGTGTTTGTTCCGATGATTCATTCCTTGCTTACCGCTGAACACTGTTCGACTGTTTATATCGTGAATTTGAAGTGGCTTGATGCGAGTCTTCTGCTACATGTTGGTAAAGAAACACGGGGAGCGCATGGATATGTATTCTGATCGCCTTGGTATGACTACATTAATGTTGAAAATGGTTATAAATAACAAACAGGCAAAAAGAATATGAAATAGTGGCAATTCGAATGTTTATTCACTAGCGTTACTCAAACAAAAAGGTGAGTCTGAATTTGTTTTTAAAAAGAACTTTCCTCTGGCGTTGGAATTCGGCGCATTAATACCCATAGACGGACATGTGGCATTACCACACGTGGTGCAGTGTCCGGCTTTAAATTGCTCCCAGGACGTACAGGGATGACTTACAAACTGGCAGCTCTCGTCCAGCACAGACTCGATGAAGTACCAAGAAGCTCTGTCATGTGCACAAGACACTGTGTCAAAGGCGTCTGAAATTGATTAAATAAAGGATAATCAACTGGTTGTTTGATATTAACAACCTGTCACTTGAATGGGATGTGATGCGGTGAAAATACGAGTCCAAAGCACGTGTTTTTTTTTTTTCAACCACATCAAACCCCATTCGAGTCAAAGATTTCTAATATCACATACAAACAGTTGATTATCCTATTCCATTCAAAATTCATTCGTTTTTATCTTAGTAACTATCAAGAATTGTACAATATGAGAAATAGAGGAAAAAAGTAGTCCCGGCAAACATTCTAAAACAGTATACCATCAATTTTGTTGATACCAGATTATGACCACTAGTGTTGTTATTGCCTGTGAAATTGCCGTAATTCACTAATAAGAAAATACATGTAGTAAAAGATAATTATTATTCCAGAGCTGAATATCTATAGATTAAGTATTTGAATGCTGGTTCTAGTGTTCTGTGCGGAACGTCGATTAATTACTATCGTTTCTTAAAATTCGGCTTTCAACTTGTACCAGAAAATCACCTTATAGAAGTAAAGATTCTCCAAAACAGATCAAAATATAGTATGCTGCTATCTTGGATTAAAACTCAGAACCGAGGCTGTTGACCTGCATAGGCCTATAATCACATGTTAATGGTCTTGACCTCTTTACCAGAAGACAAAATTTTAGCATTGTCCATTTTGAAAGCATTTCCAGACCCAAATTTTATTGTGGCTGAAATGATACAATTATCCTATGATAAAGTAGAAAACATTGTGGGAAAAGGAGAAAATGCTGGTTACCAGCATTTTCTTCTTTTCCCGCAATGTTTTCTAAAGGCTTCTTTCTCAGGGTCGTAAAAAATAGGGATTATGTGGTAATGGATTCAACGCCACCTCTTAGCTTCTGAAAATATTATATGTTTTGTGTCAACCTACCAGTAAACTGTCCTGTAATAAGTTCCTGAATGGTTGTGGTTACCGGTGGCGGACATCCTGGTTGATACTGACCACCATTAGGATAAAAGTCTTGGTGACCTAACGCCTCTGGGGTTCCAAAACCTGTAAAACAAAGAAAGAATAAAATGGTTGACTTAATTATATCTTTCTGGCTTACTCACGAAGTCAAAGACTTAACGAGTGACTGAAACTTATATGCTTATGTCCCTTTGGTCTAGTTTCCATTGAGGCAGTAAAGTGGGCGACGTCGTGTCGATCCACGTTCCCGTGAAAAATGTTTAGACAAACATGTTGTTAAACGCATAGACTTAAACTGTGCATTTCTATACCTTAACGACACCGTACGCTATAGTACTGGGACGTAATCATCCATTCCTTGGTTTTGCCGTTTTTCAATTCATGTGAATATCAATTTCTAGCGTTACAACTGATGTATACGGTCTCGTTAGGTGTTTTTTGAGACAAAACAATATTTATATCCTTCCGATGCCGATTTCGTCAGAATTTTTACAAAAAAAAACCCTTTGTGGGACAATGATGGAACGACGTCGCCTTTCCAACCAAACGGTTCTCGTGTTTAAATTACAAAAAGACCCGTCACGTCATTTTACGGGCTGTATTGCTTGCGGAAGTTTTGGTAGTAGCAAATTTGCTTTATTATCAAATTGTTCAAGCCTAAATACTTTCTTAGTGTCAATAGATTTACAACAATCCTCTTTTCTAATTCAGTTATGTGTGCAATAGCAATGCACAGGAACTTTTTTCCGCTAGTATATCTATGCTTTACGATTTGGTTGTAACTTAGATTTATGAGGAACATGCATCGGATTATATTGTGATGGTTTTTACCGTATTCAACTTTTATTTTAAATCTCACGATCTGGAAATCAAATTGTCAATATATATCAAGTTTGGTCACTGGACTATGAAGATTTACTCAACACGGAAGTAGAAATACCGTCATACAAAACCCACCAACATTTGCCTTTTAATGATGTTTTCGATACTTACCTGCATTTTGTAAAGGAGCGGCGTCCGAGTGGATAACATCAACAAACAGGGCATCAGTTGGGTCGAGACGGACTACTGGGTCAGTTTTAGCAAACAATGGCCCTGCCGGATCAAGTCCTGAAAGATATACATTGTTTCATTACCTTACAGTTACTCTCGCCAGACACAGGGTCAAAATGCTTTTCCTCTTGCAATGCATCACATCTGGTGACGTATCGAAGATACCCTTTCTGCACTAAAACTAAGCATGAAGATCGATTTTGCGAATAAATCAGCTCTGATGACGCTGCTAGCTCTGTTATTAAATTGTCAAAGAATGCACTGGTGAATTCGCTGTCTATGTGACAAATTTCTCTTTTACAAAAAAAGAACTCTGAAAGTTATTTTCTTTCTAAGCGTATTACCTGTTATACGTGATAAACCGGGTATCCTTCTGCCTACATAGCCTGCTGTATGTGCACCAAGACTGTGTCCTATGATATGAGTGGTGCTAGGTTTAAGACCAAATTTTTCCATCAATGTACGTAGAAGCTCTGCCGTAACAGCTCCTGTAACCCTCGTGTTGGCCACGGCTTTAGGGTAAAACTCCCTGGCTCCGTCCGACCAGTCTATCCCAATAATATTGTAGTCAAACTGAAATGGCAGGCAAAGGACGGTTACTTTTATTTTCTTACCAAACAACAAACCGATCGACCAATTGTGGTCCCATTGAATACCTAACTGACCAATTGAACAGCCAACCGACCGAGAAGCGACCAAGTGTGATCACATTAAATTTTTCACTAACTAAACAGCCAACCGACCGATCGATCGGCTGCGGTCACATTGAATGTCTCACTGACTAAAAACGAAAAGTTTCGTCCACGGCGAGCCTGCACAGAGTGCCGAGGTTGACTTGCTCGACTCTTATGCAGTAGGCCCCCGTTTTCTCTGTTTAATATACCTTTCTGACAAACATATGCACTTACTTTCTTCAAAAATGCCAGAGACAAATTGGCCACGTTCGGAGCGACCTTCACACTGCTCATGAAACCATGGATCAAAATCTTGGTCGGTCGAGAAGGGTCAAAGTTCGAATCCGATATACTGTCAATGTCATCGTAGCTGAGTTCTTGACCAACATACGGGTTTTTTCGAGTCCACAAAAATGCTCGTACCTGAAACAAAAATTAAGTACAACCTACATGTATACCAATTATTTGCAGACTAACTGACCCTTATCAATCAAAATTAGCCACTGCTAAGTGTACGCGATACACTTTATAACATCTGCTTCCGCATTCATCAACCTTTTTTCATTTTAACTTATATTCTAGACATACAAAGTATCACAAGTTCTGAAACTGTGTTTCGAACACATTTAAACATTCTGTAGAATAAGCCTAGACCAGGAATGTTCTTTTAAAAGAGTTGGTGAATACGGATCTTAACGCTTTCTTCAAATCTCAAAAATGTCGACATCCAAAGGACATGTGCACTGCCGTGGTAATGCAGAGAAATTACCCTTTCCTACAAAATGACCTATGGGTCATTTTTCTACGTAGAGGGATGACACAGATTGATGTTTTAAATCCAGTAGGCTAAAATTTGTCGTCAGTAATCTACACTATAGTTTCGTTTTATGTCATATTTCGGCAAAGGTTATGTGGAAAAGCAGCCAGTAACTTGGAAAGAATATTATGCGAAGTACTGGTTACAGAAACTCCAGGAAAGCATAGATAGGTGCAGTGGCCACCGCGTTATAAATGAAGTGTTGTTGAAAATCTGGGGTAATTTTGATATAAAGATATTATTCGTTAATCTAAGTTTCACTCACATTTACATCAGTGGGAGATCCTGGGAGTTGTCCGTAAGCATTATTGAATGGGTGACCTACACTAAAACAGCCCACGTCGTCGTAGCATACTTTGGTGCTGAAAAACAGGCCTGTAAATAGGAAAAAGAAAACATTATACATATGTATGAACTATTCTCGACCTAATCGTCCAAGTCCTTTGTATGACCCTAGAATAAAATTCTTTTGAAAACATCGTATGAGAAAATGATAACTAGCATTTTTCTCCATTTATACGATTATTTTACACTTTCAGAGAAGAGGTCCGTCAATTGACCAACATTTCATTGTTGTCTGCAAGTGATTTTAATTTGCATAGACAATTTTCTTCTAAATTTCTCGCAATTTTCTACCTATCTCATTTTTTTTCACAGATAGTCTGCGACAAAAATAAAACAAAGCAGTCGTTTGGCACAGGCAATGAATATGAAAAGGATGTTTCCGCCATATTCCGGAAGTGAAAAGTACAAGATATGTGTCATATCGCCCATGTATTTTCCTTCCTGCCAGTCTCAAATGCTGAAAAAAGAGGCCCTGTCCTCTGATTGGTTGTTTCAAATAACCAAGGCGTATAAGAACCATAGGACAGAGCCTGGAATATCTAGAACTGCACTGTACATACATGCTGTACGACGATTGGAAAAGTATCAGGACCTTATTTTGAATTTAATTTCCTGTCGATATCTTAAGATCCAGCCGCATTAAAATTGTCAGGTTTTTTTAATGTTTCATGGCATTTAGGAGGAAGCATATATGACATGAAGCATCAACGATATATATGGGTTTAGGCCAAGATAAGGCAGCATTGTGCTTGCTATTCTTGGTAGAAACTCAAAGTAAAATACTTCATAAAAGATTAATTCCCTTGGTATCAATAGGCAGTGCTAATAGTATCAATGCTTAGTTCGAGATCAGACTGCTCTAAACGTGCAGTCTGAATCTTGATCTATTCAATCAGCTGGCTCCATTTCAAACGAAGATCAAAAGACTTACTATTCCAATAAATAACATTTACAGACGTTTGAAATGTATATGAGCCAAACTCTGGCAAAAGGGGGCTTAATGCATAATACATGATGCTAGTCCAAGTCATCACTTAATTATGGATCCATAGTAATCACTTTTTTAAACAACCGACTCAATCATGTGGTAGAATGGTCCTTTGAAATACAGAAAATTGACCAATAGCGAAAAGTTTCGGCCCAGGTCAGCCTGCGCGGACTGCGCAGGCTGACCTGGGCCGATAGTTTTCGCAACTGCATAAAGTCCCCTTTTCTACAGAGCACGGCTTATACATTTTATTATATGGCAAAAAACAAGTCAACAAGAAAGTAGAAATCCTTACCCGAGGTTATCGCAGCGGACACAAACACTAACGCCAAAATAACCGCTATTCGACCCATGTTAGCGGGGATATAAACTATGTAATACTTACGTGGAAACTATTGATAAGGAGAAATACTGGGTCACTTTGTTCTTTTTTCTTTGTTTTTGACCGTCATACGACATACATCATTATCTCTGATGTTCTACATACAGTATATAGCTGACTGACTTCAGAAACGCATCACTCAGATAAAAGCATTATTATGTACACTTTCGTATGAGATATGATATTTATATTAAATAAGAACAAAGCTGAAATACCGAGTGAAATGTTGTTATCACATGAAAATCGCTTTTTCAATGACTTTGTTCTGACAAGATATCTGATATGATCTGTTTAATATTTCCAACAAGAGGGAAAATACTTAGAGAATAGAGATATACCTCTCAAAGAGTAAGGTAGTATATATATGTAGTCCTGTGCTGGGTACGAATGTAACGTCCGAATAATAGAAAAGAATCAAAGCATTGAGAACACTGAAGTGGTATTTGTCACGGAAGCCATTTTGTGGAACTTGAAAGAAAAAGAGAAATATTACTCAAATATTGACCTGAGAGCCAATCTACTAAGCAAATAACTTTTTGGTTGAAGAGAGAGTACTCATGACAAAGTTGAGATTATTTGTGTATCGGCGGGCTCCCTTTAATCATAAGGTGGAGTCCGGAGTAACGCCCCTTAACAGTAGAATGCATGATAAATATAAAAAAGCAAACATGTGAATATATGGAATGAAATTAAATTTGTACCTAAAGCATATGATATGAAAATTCTTTTTGTTAGCATTTAATTCCCAATATTACAGTTACTTATTTCGATCTATAAATATTTGTGCCAAATCAAATGGAATAGCGTGCAATCAACAAAATTTAGACTGGTCCAAATTGAAAGCACTCGCAGACGACAAAATAAACATAACTCAAAAATTGAAATTTGTTTCCAGCAGGGCAGAAAACATTGTGGGAAAGATCAGACTGCACGTTCCACTTAATATTTAAAATGCAAGAAATGTCATGATTCTGCAACCATGCCACACATACATGTAGTTCACAAAACTGCCATTTTACTTGTGGTCTCAAACCAGCATTTTCTTCTTTTCCAACGATGTTTTCTATCTTTCCCAAAACAATTTTTAAAAATTGAGTCTTATTTTGTCGCCTGCAAGTGCTTTCATTTTGGACCTGTCTAAAATTTTGTCTTTTGGTAAAGACTTAAAGTTTCAAGATCAGACTGCAGTCTGAATTTAAATAATATCAACCTTTCACCACAGACGACGACATGATATACCTCAAAAAATAGTTTGTGACTTTTGAAAGAATGGAAAGATCAGGCTTTTGCTGGTAATGGAAGAGTCAAAATACAAAATATCACCGAACTTACCTCTATAAAAAGTATACCAAACACTTAGAAAAGGAATTAATGTAAATGTTAAAAAGTGCTTTGGCTCAGGCATGTTCTTAGTTCGTACATAATAAATAAATGTCCCTTCGTTGACAAAAAGCTTGATAGACGTTCTTTACCGACTGTGCTGTTCATTTTAAATCCGGTATTGGTGTTAATTCGATGTAGTAAATTGATCGCTAAATCTATTCCTTACCAGAACTGGGATTTCCGGTGAAGATTTGGGACATAATCACGCTTATAGATCAGTAGTTTTTATATATGTGCAGATATACACAAATTCCGTATACGGAGAGAGAGAGAGAGAGGGGGGGGGGGGGGGGAGAACAAACGGACAGACGAGAAGGCAGGCTAACAGACAGACAAACAGGCCTCATGAATTTAGAAATTGCTAATTATGTGGAACTTCCGCTTTTGGTAAGACATACTACGTTCTCGAAACAACACCCGCTAAATATGGAGAGTTTAACATGTTTGTTTTCCTTCGTAATTCTATCTAGTGATTTATTACAGGGATTGTAGATCATAGTAAGCCTACCTATAAAAGTACGTTGATATTTCATGCGAAGATCCAGAGGGGGGGACCGGGGGTCCGGACCCCCCCCCCCACCCCTGGAATTTTGACAAAAATGTGGTTGTCGGATTCGTGAAAATTAATAAATTAATGATAATAATAAAAAATGTTCTAAATGTGGAGACCTCCTCGTGGTTAGAACTGGAAACGTTGACTTTTCTTGTAAACGGCTAACATCCACTGAAATCCGGAAATCAAAGTATCGTATAATAAATAAGATGAGTGCTTTTTTGGTGGGACCCCCCAAAATATCTGGATCTGCGCATGTCTTTGTTTATGTGACCCGGTTCTCTGATTGTAGTCGCAGCCATAGGCATTTACTTCCTGTCTAACGTCAATAGACTGACTTAACCCATTACCACATAATCTCTACTTTTGACGCCCCTGAGAAAGAAGCCTTTAGAAAACATTGTGGGAAAAGGAGAAAATGCTGGTAACCAGAATTTCTCCTTTTCCCACAATGTTTTCTACCTCTCACAAAACAAATTTCAAATTTTCAGACACTGTTATTTTGTCGTCTGCAAATGCTTTCGATTTGGACAAGCCTAAAATATTGTCGTTTGGTAATGAGTTAATTTTTCTTTTGTGTGAAAATATACAAAATTAATGGTAAATAGACCAATAGGATATAAGCCAAATGAAACACAATGACCAGAAAAATGTACATGTAGAGCAAGTGTAGACATAAACAATACAACGAGCGACTCTTTATCCTCCATTCTTCATATCCATTTGTTTAATTGTTATTTCTTCACCATTTTTTTCAAGAAATTAAGCTTGTATGAGATGCGCTCTTCTCGTTGCAACGTATCATATATACATGGATCCAGTTTGTTTACAGACTGGATGAATCTGACGATAAGATGTCCTTTGCCATACATAGAGTTGAGCCATACAAGTCGATAGGTTTTGAAGATGCAGTAATTGCCAGTTGTTAAATGGGGTCAGACAGTTACCGAACATGTATAAATCTTGTCTCTGCAACAGAAAAATTATGAAATTATTGTGTTTAACAAAGTTCGATAGCTTCTTTCTTGAGGATGTTTTCAATACGCTGTCTGCGCATGTCATATTCTTCCGGAAGATTCGACCTGCATACTTTAACGCATCACTCCCCCATTACTGGTGGGATTGCAATAATACCTGATAATAAAGCAGCAATGGAGAAAATGTCTATCATCAATATGTTTGTGGAGAAATCAGGCCTATTTTAGCTCCAGATTTCTCTAAACTATAATAATTCAGCTGATCGTAGCTGAATGAGACGCACAAGGTAGCGTTTAATTGAGTAAACGTTTATTTAAGTTTGAAATTCAAAGTAATGACTGTCGCGTGGAAAAGTAGTCCAGATCTGTACTCAGAATGCTTAAATTAGATAGATATGTGTTTGTAGAAAATATACCATATAGCGGGAGATAATGGTTTTCAACAACTTTTGCCAGCATTCTAAAGCTTCTTCTTTGCACCATTTTTACAGGATAACAGAAGGAAATGATTAAGTCCTGTTAACCCTTTACCAAACAATCCCTGGTTTTTACGCCTTTGAAATGGAAAACCTTTTTTCTGGTAACCAGCATTTTCTCCTTTTCCCACTATGCCTTCTACTACGCTGGAAACAAATTTCAATTTTTGAGTTACCTTTATTTTGTCGTCTGCAAATGCTTTGGGCCAGTCTAAAATTTTGGAAAAGGGTCAGGCACCAGCGGGAAAGACGTTTATGATATAGGCATAGAAACCATAAACACTGAGACACACATTTTTCTGAAAACAATTTACTCATTGACTGTCATGGGGAACAATTTAGACGAATTTTCGAGATATCTAATTTAGAGCACTTGGAAGCAAATTGTTCATTCTCGAAATGACTAACTGAAACATTTAATGTTTTATAAATGGATTCTATTCCCTCATATGCGATTACCTATTTATATGAGTCCTGCACAGCTAATGAGTAAAGTGTAAGTCTCCTAGCCTGTAGGCCCTGGGTTTGATACTCACGGGAAGCACTGGGTTTTTGGTGAAAGCGTCTTTGGACAGGACAATTCAGAGGTCTAGCCTAGTAATAATGCAACTCATGACATAAGTGGAAAGGTGAAATGTCGCCATGATATGACTGAAATAATTTTAAAAGCGGTGTAAAACACCACTCAATCAATACGTGTTCAGTGTTTGTGGCTTATTTGTGAATTCAACTCTGTGACAAAAGTTCATTGAATAGAGCTAATAAAGAGTAGCAGTAAGTAGTGATGCCTAGTTTTTCCTTATCGCGATACTCAATACAAAGTGCAGGCTACCTGCAGTGCACATATAATACTTGATAACGATGTGGCATAGGCGGATATCTTTTACCCATTACCAAACGAAAAAATTTTAGGCTTGTCCAAATTGAAAGCATTTGCAGACGACAAAATAAAAAAGAGACTGAAAATTTGGAATTTGTTTTGTGAAGGGTAGAAAACATTGTGGGAAAAAAGAGAAAATGCTGGTTACCAGCATTTTCTCCTTTTCCCACAATGTTTTCTAAAGGCTTCTTTCTCAAAGGCGTCAAAAGTAGGGATTGTGTGGTAATGGGTTAAATGGTCGTGAGCAGCTTGTACAGTAAGTCCTGTCACAATGTATGCCACACAAACTCATTTATTGAATTTAATCCTTATCAACTAATCATCTTTCACAGGGAAATTTTGGCCCTTATGATCCTAAAGATTTTTTTAGATGCAAATGACTTCTTTGCTGACAGTGCAGATCAAGATTAGACTACATTGAACGTGTATCTTGATCTTGGATCTACAATGTCTGGTAAGGAGATTGTGTACTCAAAATCTGCCCTTGAAATATCAAAATTACAAATGGCTTGCAAGTTTAATTCCACTTACTTCGTTACTGCCAGCGAATTTGTCTCCGGAGGGAAAAAAAGACAGAGTTAACTCCACTTCCGGTGACGTCATATTCGCTCCAATCTCCGAAGTTACACCAGGGATCGTATACATGAATCCCTAGTTACACTCTTTAAACAATACATAACTTGAAAAAATCGCGAATGGTGCAAATGTGTGCTTTGCAATAATCTTTATTTCTTCATTTATTTCTTCATTTATTCATTTATTGAAAGTAAACTACAATTCAATATATATAAAGTGAGCACAATAAAAGTCTTTGTCTGTAACGAAAACGACCAGACCATTCTGTTGTTAACCCATTACCACACAATCCCTACTTTTGACGCCCCTGAGAAAGAAGCCTTTTGAAAACACTGTGGGAAAAGGAGAAAATGCTGGTAACCAGCATTTTCTCCTTTTCCCACAGTGTTTTCTACCCTTCCCAGAACAAATTTCAATTTTTCAGTCACCTTTATTTTGTTGTCTGCAAATGCTTTCAATTTGGACCAGTCTAAAATTTTCTCGTGTGGTAAAGAGTTAAGGTAGTAGACCCATAACACTTCTAGTGCAGCATGGAATATAATTTCTTGATAGTTAATAATTATAGATTTATACAGATATAATACTTTTGCACATTTTTAACCAACCAGAAATTTCTTTGGTGTCTATCTTGAAGTTATTTGTCGATACTCACGTTTGTTAGTTTCCAGAAAAGGGAAGTAATTATTTTCTCCCTTGGTGATGAGAACATAGTGGTTTTAGATTTATAAATGATAATTCTAGCGAGAAGAAGAGGGAAAAAGTGTCTCGGTTAAAGTAGTACAATAATACTCATTTTTAATCATTGCAAATTTTGTAGGATAATAGATCTACTGTAGTGGAAGTAGCTGTTTTTTTTAAGTATTTTTTTCTGATTAGACATCTGGTAATGCATTTCCGACGATAGTCTCATCATTTGTTTGCCGTTAAAATTTTCATCTAATTCATTTAGCAGTCGAACTTTACCACCCAGTCCCGCCCCTTAACAGAGAAGACTTAAAAAAACAATGTCTGGAAAGTAGAAATTGAAAGTTTTGCATTTTCTCTTTTTCCCACAATGTTTTCTAGTCTTTCATAGAAAAATCCTTTTATTTGTTGTCTGCTAAGGCTTTTAATTTTGAGGCGTACAACATTTTTCTACTTAGTAAAGACGTAAAAGTTTATGTCGTCACTGCCGATAACGTGTTGGACCAGCCTTTCTTTACATCGTCTTAACTCTTTACCACACGACAAAATTTTAGCCCTGTCCAACTTGGAAGCATTTGCAGACGACAATTTCAATGTGGCTCAAATGAAGCAAATTCTTTACTGATAGGGTAGAAAACATTTTGGGAAAAGGAGAAAATGCTGGTTACCAGCAATTTCTTCTTTTCCCACAATGTTTTCTAAAGGCTTCTTTCCCAGGACCGTCAAAAGAAGGGATTGTGTGGTAATGGTAATACTTTATGCTGGTTACTATCATTTTCTCCTTTTCCCAAAATGTTTTCTAAAGGCTTCTTTCTCAGGACTGCAAAAGTAGGGATTGTGTGGTAATGGTAATACTTTATGCTGGTTACTAGCATTTTCTCCTTTTCCCACAATGTTTTCTACAGGCTTCTTTCTCAGGGATTGTGTGGTAATGGGTTAACACTTATTTTAATGGCAAGTTGTCTGACTGGTTTAGACGTCTACTTCTATGCCAAAGAAATGGCAATTTAATGATCAGTAAGCATACCTGACACCAACAAATACGCTGGACTTGTTTTACTTTCCCAGAAATAAATCTAGAACGCTTTCTTTGCGATGAACAGAAATATCATAGAAACCATGAATAAACGAGAGCTGTCACTGAATGTGACTTAATATCCCCGCCAGCACTTTGACAGAAACAGGCAATTACTAACATTTTGTACGCAGAAGGACACACGGACTGACGCACGGACGGACAGACAGGCTGATTCCAGTATACCCCCGAAAACATTCGTTTTGCGGTGGTATAAAATGGGAAGGCTATAGATTAAGATCAGTCTACATGTTTTGCAGATTAATTTTTGTCTATACACAAATGGATGCTTATGGTTGATTAATACTTTACCTGACAACAAAGTTGTAGACATGTCCGAACTGAAAGCACTGACATACAACAAATGAAATGTGTCTAAGTTTGACCGAATTTGTTTTTTAAAAGGTAGACAGAGCTCCAGATAAGAGGGAGTTATGGTATGCTAATTCAATTATTTCTCTTCCAAACCCTATGTTGTGGGTACTCATTAGAATCGTCTCGATGAGACGATTCTAATGAGTACCCCTAACATAGGGTTTTGTAGAGAATAATTAATATTTTCAATTTTGAAATCAAAATCAATCTGGAGCTATGGTAGAAAGCATTGTGGAAGAGTAGGAAATGCTAGTTACCGGTATTTTTTTTGCTGTCCCACAATTTCTTTTAAAAGCCTGAAGTCCTCCTCTGGCTCATTGTAAGTCGGAATTATTTGGTAACGAATTAAGGGTTGAAACCATTATAGTAAAAAGGTTTGCATGTGATCAACCTTATTTACAAAATTGAAGAACATGTGCTCGAAAATCGAGTTAAGAGTGATGTAAATGGGAAGCTAACATGACTTAAGCTTATAGCACTATGATTATGACGTAATAATACTTTTTATACCGGGAATTTCTTGTCTTAAGACGGATCTCCTAATATAAAATTACTTCTGGATACCGTTCAGAAACGGTTCATCTCTTGAATGTTGTCATAATGATCGTATTCGCTTTCCAGCTGTATTTGTGTGACCGGGACGCCATTTTCTTCCGGTCTTCCAAATGCTCGGTGGGGGACTTCTTTGCCGAAACTGTCTCCTACGCCACAGGTATCTGGAAGAATGTTCCTGTTTGTATTGCGTTTCTTTGGTAAGGAGAGATACAATCGCTTCCAAAATTTGCCGATACGTTTGTCGGAGTTGTCACTTGGCCACTCTAAGTAGGTCACTGAAATAAGGTCAAATTATAGATAATATTTTTTACCCTTCTACAAATTTGCAGCAGACGGCATTGGAAAACATCCAAGGTTAATGAACTTGAAATACTCATGTAGGATCCTCTATTTAACAGACGACAAAATCCGAACTTGTCCGAAAATTTAATGTAGATCAATTGTTTGGGTTTGTCTTTGAAATGATTGAAAACATTTTTGGCTGTCAGCATTTTCTCCTTTTCCAAAAATGTTTTCAAAACCAATCTTTCAACATGTAGTTGCATTGTACAGATTTAAATCACTTTGATGAACAGATCATCGGATCTCATGCCATAAATGCAGTTTGTGTAAGCAGGAATATTTATATGACAGGTAAACAACATTTACAATGATACAACAATAATGGCACCCTAAGACTTTTTTTAATTTTTTGGACAGACCTAAGCACTAGTTGTTAACTCTAATCGCGAAAACACTTCCAAGTTTGACTTGACAGGACTAACGAACGCCAATCAAAATTCTTAAAAAAAGATGCATACCAATATTAGATAACACGCACGTGCATCCTAATCGCTCTTTGCAATATACATCTATGATCCGGGCCTGTATTCACCAACCATTCTTGAGAATATTCTTAGTCCATACTCCAAGGTTTTCTAAATTTGTAAGTAACACAACTTCTGATTGGCTAAACCGAATGGTTTAGCCAATCAGAAGTTGTGTTACTTACAATTGTAGAAAACTCTGGAGAATAAGACTAAGAACGTTCTTAAGAACGGTTGGTGAATACGGGCCCAGATACGAGATAAAAAGTGTGGCAACGTCGTTCAAAAAAGTTTTTCTCCCTAGGTCAAAATGTAGCTGTATTTATTTTGTATGATATTTAGTTGATTTTCGAATTAATTTCAAATTCGGATCTAAGGCTTTATCACAGCCAGAGATATCTCTATCTCCAAGGAGATATTGCAATAACTTGGTCACTATACGAAAAGTAGGAGGTTGTAGTATATTTACCAGATTTTAAAATTAATTTCAAATTCGGATCTAAGGCTTCTTTACAGTCGGAGATATCTTCCAGGAGAATCGGAATAATTCGGTGTTTTTGCTTCAACATTTGCTGCTGGACTACCTGG
Organism: Tridacna crocea; assembly: GCA_943736015.1. Classification (NCBI taxonomy): domain Eukaryota; kingdom Metazoa; phylum Mollusca; class Bivalvia; order Cardiida; family Cardiidae; genus Tridacna; species Tridacna crocea. The sequence continues at coordinate 52,492,560 of OX031059.1, forward strand.
TACTCCATCTTAGTGTGCTCCCCTTTAATGTACTCTGGAGTTATTATAAGGATTGTCCGTCTGCTGCTTTTCACCGCTCGTATGATATTGTTAGCAATGGCTGTAAAACAATCAGAGAACAATTTCTTGAAGCCTTGATTCCAAAGACATCATTCTCAGAGCTGTGGATGCCCACAAAAAAAGATAACCCTTTACAAAAAAAACCCGAGTTTTGACGGCTCTGGGGACAAGGGCTTTTGAATTCACCATGGAAAAAAAGGAGAAAATCCTGGTAACCTCTGCTTTATCCTTTACCCTCTATGTCTTTTTCTTTACCCTTATAAAGTGAAGCATCATCATGTGAGCGGTATTTAAAATGTCTGTAAACGTTTTCATAGAGGTCTTTCATTTTATTGTATGAATCGTACTTAAAACATTGAATATAGCTTAAATTCCAAGGAAATGCAAATAGTCGGCCCCGTGAAGCCCCGAAATTAAGACCACGTGACCGACCATAGCAACACATCTTTTTCTGTTCTATTCTGTAAATGAATACAATATAATAAAGTTAACTTACTGTCGCTTGGTATAAAGTCCCTGTAGTGTACATTCAGTTTAAATCCAAACTCCTCCTCTAGTTTCGGAAACAAAACACGAGTCACAAACGCTTCGTCCTTCGGGTTAGATTTGTAAGAGATGAAAGCGTCCCATTCTCGTCCGTCTGTATAAAGAATAGAAGAGAAAAGGGAAGTAACTCGAATCTGTTTTACAAATAACGAGTCGTAAAGACCCTGTATTGGGCAAGCTTACAGAAAAGATAAAGTGAAAATGATGCGAATGTTCTGGAAGGTTAGATTTCCGTCACAACAAACGCTTGACTCTTTATACCAGGAGGAAAGCCTTAAAACTCGGCATGGTTTGGTAAAGTTAATACCGAATTCAAGTAAATAGTCCTTATAAAGCTACTTCTCTCTATATTAAAATATTTTCAAAAGATAGTTGCCGCCAAAACTGAAACAAAACGTCACTAGCAGAAATAATGGTGTAAATAGAAACAAAATAATATAAACTTGATATTACCATCGTCCTCATAGCCCTGGAAAGAGTGCACAACTTTCATGACCAAGATCACACGATGCTTCCACAGTAGGTAGGGTATTAAGACCACTAAAATAACCAGGATGATCAGCACTATAGCACAACTACCAACAACCCACAAATACCATCTGGATTCGCTCTCTGAAAATAAACACGATGTTTTAAATCAGTATTCCCTTCACTTTTCATTCTTTACCCAGCGACAAACTTTTATTTTATTTTTTCCAAATTCAAAACATTCGCTGACGACAAAAAAAAAAAAAACCGAGACGCAAAAAATGAAATCTCTCTTTGGATGGGTGGGAAACATTGTGGGAAAAGCAGAAAATGCTGGTTACCGTGGCAGAGTTTTCTTCATTTCCAACAATGTTAGGCCATTCAGATATTGTGTCACTTTCTTTTCTTGTGTCGTGTTTGAGACTAAGAATCCCAATTAGAATGGTTGGTGTACATGTATATGGATCCAAGGGTTTTTAAAACAAACTCTCAATAGTCCGTAAAAAAACTTGTGATATTTCTTACATACACACATCAACGTACAGTATGCATTCGACTTGTTCTGACTTGCACAAGGAATATACAGCATGTAACTAGCGGTATGTCCTTTTGCCACAAAGTATTACAAGCTTAAATCATTTAGATAATCCATATTTAACTTAGATGTGTTTCTCAGAACTCAACGATAACGTTATAATTAGCATTCTCCCTAAGAATCATGCAGGCCCTGTAGAAATGGTGATAAGTGACTTTTTCAGAATACCAAAAAAACTTAGTGCAATTGATTCCTTAAGTCACAAAAGTTCAAAAGCCAAAGGGAAACTTTTATTGTCATGCTGTTACCATGGCAACGGCTACAGAAAGTTTTTGCCCCCAGAAGCATAGTTTTTGCTTTTTAAAACTTGAAAAATGAAGCACTTTGAAGCTAATGCAGCATATTTGTCACAAAAAGCCCAGTGAGTTGTACTATTAAAACATAATCACCCATGTATTGGCTAACAATATAAAATATGCAATAGCAAAAATAAGCTTGCAGAATGTGTTTCTATGGCAACGAACAAAGGCTGTATTTCGCATTTCTGCTGGTGGCTTAAATTGACAAATTTCTATCTCAATTATCTCCTAACAGCAAAGCTAGGATTTAAGGTTTCAATATTGGGCATAAAGACTAATGTATTGGGTTACAAATAAAAAAATAAAAAAGGTCAAAATGTTTTTAGGTCATGATACCATGGCAACCAAAGTGACAACAGATTTGTAAAATTTGGAAAATGCTGTATTTTATGCAAAAAAATGACCACTAAACACAAATATTTGAACATCAGTTAATATGACATATGAAGTATTAATACAAATTTGAAAAGCTGCAAACAAGATATTTTGGTTTTGTGTCTAAATTTGGTTTCCATGGCAACCTGAATCTGGACACTGGCATAAAATTGCAATTTTTGCTTATTTTCATGGCATAGTTGTTGAGACTAGGGTAAATAAATGGAATAACTTTTGTTTTAGATATAGCTATTGATCTAACATGTTGTCGATGAAAAAATAAGAATAAGCATATCATATCATACACTAGGTAACCATGGCAGCCAAAGTGGCAATGTATCGGTAAAATTGAGAAAATACCATTATCTGTTGAATATAATGAACAACAATTAAGAATCTTCATACCCCTCTATATATGGTTCATGGCATGTCAGTTTCATTAGCTCCACTGGCAGAAGGCCAGCCGGCTTATGTCTTGGCCAGGTATCCGTTTGCATCCGTGTGTCTGTCCGTGTGTATGTGCGTGTGTACATGCGTGCATATGTTAAATTTTATTTCAAACATCTTCTGCTCTAAAACTACCCATCCAAATTTGATGAAACTTCACAGAAATGGTCCTACCATGGTCCTCTTCAGAATTTTTTAGAAAGAATTTTATTCCTTTAAAAACTCTGGTTTCCATGGCAACCATAATCTCAACATTGGCATAAAACTGCAATTTTTGCTTATTTTCAAGGCATAATTGTAGAGACAAGAGTAAGTAAACTGAATAACTTTGGTTTTAGAAATCGCTATTAATCTAATGTGTTGTCCATAAAAAAATAACAACGAGCATATCATATCATACTCCAGGTTACCATGGCAGCCAAAGTGGCAACATATCGGTAAAATTGAGAAAATACAATTATCTATCAAATAGAATGACCAACCATTAAGAATGTTCTTACCCCTCTATATATAGTTCATAGCATGATAGTTTTCATTCAAAAAGTAGCATACATGCTAATTATCCCCCCGCCAAAACGGCGGCTAGGTATATGGTAATAGTAGCCATCCGTCTTTCCGTCCATTTGTCTGTCCATTCTTCCTTCATTCTGTCTATCCGTCTTCGCATCCCAATTTCTTGTATGAAGCACAACTCAAAAACTATTTGAGATATAAACATGAAACTACACAGATCGATAGATCTCATCAAAGAGAAGTGCAGTGCATAAGAACCATAACTCTTGATTGCATATTTTAAGGGTTATTACCCTTTATTTTCTCACTTAAATTTTGTCTAGAGCGTAACACAAAAACTATATGAGGGATAAACATGAAACTTCACAGATGGATAGATCTCATCAACGAGAAGTGTGGTGCATAAAAAATATAACTCTTGATTGCATAATTTAAGAATTATTGCCCTTGATATTTTATTTTCCATACTTTAATTTTGTCTGGAGATGAAATAACTTCACAGCTGGATAGTTGTCTCTGAGGAGAAGTGCAGAACACAAAAAGGGTAACACTTCCTTTCATAATATTCTATTCACAGCTCTCCGTCGTTTTGTATTTAGTATTTCCCAAAAACAATTCTTCAATCTGACTGTCAAATTGCTCTACTGGTACTGACTTTATTTTTTTGCTAGCATCCGCTATAAATTCATGATGCAAAACGAAAAAAGGCAAAACACACACAAAAAAAGGGGGGATGTTATTACAACTGCCCTTCAACCCACTAAGAAGATGGTGAATTGAACAATGAGTGAAAAAAATGAAGTGCAATTTCTGAAAAAAAAAATTTGGAAATCCAACCAAATTTGATAGGGTTTCAGTACACCTTGAATTAAACAATCCTAGCAAATTTCAAAGAAAACAACAAATAAGGTTGACTTTGTTACGTAAGCAATTCTAAGTTATCAAATGGCTGCTTTTCCTGAACAGATCAGTAGATCTTCTTCACTCTTAATAGGGCTCAACCCCTTGATGAACCAAACAATTTTTGAATGTTTCAAAAAGAACTGGATCGAAACTGTGGACTTCACTGCCTAACAAGAATTGGAAATTTTCAACTTTAAGTGGCTATTTTCCCATACCCACACATTGTTTGTTGGATTCTTTGTAAAACCAATATGGTTCAAGCTATTGATGGGATAAACAAAACTGTGCAAGTTTCAAAATAATCTGATACCAAATGGACACTAAATGATATACACAAACAATGGAAAATTTTCCTATACTGTAAGGACTTTTTTTTCGAAAATCAATATGGTTGAAGCTATTGATGAGATTAACAAACCATGCAAGATTTACGAAAATCTGGCCACAAATGCAGACTACATCGCGTAAAGAAGAAATGGAAATTTTCAACTTTAAATGGCTACTTTTCCCATAATATTTGTTGATTTTTTTTCCAAAATCAATAGGGTTGAAGCTATTGATGAGATAAACAAACTGTGCAAGTTTCACAAAAATCTGGCGACAAATGCAGATTTTATCGCATAAACAAGAAATGGAAATTCTCAACTTCAAACAGCAAATGGACATTTTCAATTTCAAATGGCTACTTTTCCTAAAATGTTTGTTGGATTCTTTTTTTTTTCAAACCAATAGGGTTAAAGCTGTTGATAAGATAAACAAACTGTGCAAGTTTCACCAAAATCTGACAACAAATATAGACTTTATTGCGTAAACAAGAAAAAGACTTACAGACAGAGAGACGATGGAAACCATACCATGATATACATTGTAAGCTCTAGTGGCTTTCAGCCAGTACAGCTAAAAATCACTGCTGATTTGGTAACCATGGTTACTTGTTTAAGAAGCAATTAAAGCATTTCCTTTAAGGTATTTGGTTTATTAAAATGCTTTCAGAACTCATAAAATACTCACTAGTCAATGGAAGATACTTTGCACTGACTTTGCTATATTTTATGGGAATGAGTTTACTGTTCTGTTGCCATGGTAACATTTTCTTTTTCTGAAGTGTTGAATACCTTTTATCTTTTGTATGTGCATAACACAAATTAGTCATTTAAAGTATGTTTAATTTATTCAGATGCTTCTTAGCTGGAAGGGGTTAATTTGCTTTGAACAAGCTGTTATTTGTGATGGTCATGATTTGGTTGCCATGGTAACATGATTAGACCATTATTTCTTTCTTTTACATTTTAATATTGACAAACAGATGTGGGTAATTTAAGTAAGTATTACTTATCAATGTAATCCTTTGTTAATGGGCTGTCGTTTACTTCGAATGTGCTGAGTTTTGTTAAAATTGCAAACTGTTGGATAGCTTGGTTGCCATGGAAACTAATATTTGGATTGTTGCAGAACTTGATTTTTTCTGTATTAGTTGAACAGGTGTGGATCCATTTAATACATAAATACACTGTTAATATTTTTCCTAGCAGAAGGGAGATAATTTGCTCTAAAATTGCCACTTTTTTGTAAAATCTCGGACGGGTCAATAGTTTTGTTGCCATGGTTACAAAAATTATTAACATTTTGAGTTTTTTCATTGCTGACTGTGAAAAATCAGATGTTGCTCATTTAGGCACTATATGCATTTTTCATATGCACCTTTGCTGTTAGTAGATAATTTGGCTTGAAAATCTTCAAAATTTGAGGTTTGAAAAACTGCTTTCTATGGCTAAACTTCTGTTGCTATGCAACACAATGCAAGTGACATTTTATATTTTCTATATTTTCCTATGTAATTTTGAGTACTACTCTTGCCATCCTTTTGACATAAGTAGTAAAATAGATAATCTAAAAGAGCAGTAGTTTACTTTGAATGTGCTGATTTTTGTTAAAATGGCAAACTGTTCGATAATTTAGTTGCCATAGTAACTAATATTTGGATTGTTGCAGAACTTAAATTTTTCTCTATTGGTTGAACAGAAGTGGATTATTTAATATTTATATACACTGTTCATATTTCTCTTTGCAGAAGGGAGATAATTTGCTCTAAAATTGCCACTTTTTTGTAAAATCTCTGACGGGTCAATAGTTTTGTTGCCATGGTTACAAAAATTAAAAACATTTTGAGTTTTTTTATTGTTGGATGTGAAAGATCAGATGATGCTGATTTAGGCACTGTTTGTATTTTTCATATGCACCTTTGCTGTTAGAAAATAATTTGGCTTGAAAATCTTCAAAATTGGAAGTTTGAAAAACTGGTTTTTGTGGCTTAACTTCTGTTGCTATGCAACACAATGCAAGTGACATTTTTTATTTTTCTATATTTTTTTATGTAATTTTGAGTACTACTTATGTCCTCCTTTTGACATAAGTAGTAGTATAGATAATCTAAATAGGCAGTAATTTACTTTGAATGTGCTAATTTTTGTTAAAATCGCAAACTGTTGGATAGTTTGGTTGCCATGGTTACTAATATTTGGGTTGTTGCAGAACTGAATTTTTTCTTTATTGGTTGAACAGATGTTGATCATTTAATACATAAATACACTGTAAATATTTCTCTTTGCAGAAGGGAGATAATTTGCTTTGAAATTGCCACTTTTTTGCAAAATCACTGATGGGTCAATAGTTTTGTTGCCATGGATACAAAAGTTATAAACATTTTGAGTTTTTTAATTGTTGGCTGTGAAAAATCAGATGTTGCTCATTTAGGCACTGTTTGTATTTTTCATATGCACCTTTGCTGTTAGAAGATAATTTGGTTTGAAAATGTTGAAAATTGGAAGTTTGAAAAACTGGTTTCTATGGCTAAATTTCTGTTGCTATGCAACACAATGCAATTGACATTTTTCATTTTTCTATGTAATTTCCAGTAGTACTCATGTCCTCCTTTTAACAGAAGTAGTAGTATGGATAATCTAAACAATTATGATTTGTCAAAAACCACCCTGAAAAGTGTCATTTTTCATTTTTTTTGCCGACAACTTTTGACCAATCTCTGAGAAATTTTTGTCTCTCGTTTCCATGGCAACCACTGTCAGAAAAAGGGAATGCTTTGTTTTGGGGAAGTTTTTCAACAAGTCTGATTAAATGAAGGTAAATCCGATGAATTCTGTGACTAGTCACTTATCACCATCTGCATGATTCTTAGGGAGAATGCTAAATAACACTTAAACTAGTAAGCGCGACTTAACCCTTTCCAAAACGACAAATTTTAGACTCTTCCAAACTCAAAGAGTTTGCAGACGACAATTTCAAATTTGATAAAAATGGCAGAAAGTTCTCCAAACGGGTAGAAACCACTGTGGGAAAAGGAGAAATTGCTCGTTACGAGCAATTTCTCCTTTTCCCACAGTGTTTTCAAAAGACTTGTACGGCAGACACGTAAAAACAAGGGCTTGTTTGGGAAAGGGTTAAGGACCAATTGCTGATAGTGTAGATTATGATCACAATGCACAGAACATGCAGTCTGGGCTTGGATCTAAACTGTATGTGACTGATATGACAGTTTCATTTGACTTAACCCTTTACCACACGACAAGATTTTAGACCTGTCGGAATTGAAAGCATTTGCTGATTACAGATTCAGTGTGGCTTTTATATAATAAGTTTTTTTTTTTGCTCGGGTTTTTCTAGAAAACATTGTGGGAAAAGGAGAAAATGCTGGTTACCAGCATTTTCTCCTTTTCCCACAATGTTTTCAAAAGCCTTCTCGTTCAAGGGTGTTAAAAGTCGTCATTGTGTGGTAAAGGATTAAACAGCAGGTAAAGGCTTAATTTATTCTAAAAGAAAACACCTGTTTGTACTTCGAGACTTGCTTCGGTGTCTGTATCTTCATCACACTAGCATACTAATTACCATCCATGATTAAAAATCTCAAATGTAGGGGAGGGGTTCAAATAGGTTCTACACTGAAATTTCAATATTTATTTTATTTCCTTACCTACCAAAACAAATGTTGAATTTTCAATATGTCTTGCGACAAAGGACATTAGGACATTTGCGTAAAGTGTCGTCTCGGATCAGCCTACGCAGTCCGCGCGGGCTAATCTGAGACGGCACTTTACGACTACACAATAGCTTTTGTGCTTTGGTAAGCTTGTGCAAAACAGAAAATTACTTAAAAAAGGAAAGTGTCGTTTCGGATAAGTCTGCAGCGGCTATAGCGCCTCTATCCGTGCTTTCCCAGGGACTCTGTCACCATTGCTCCTCACTTTATTCTTTCAAGCCAGTGGCTGCTTTCCCACATAACCATTGTCCAACCAATGGCCAGCAGCGAGAGAAAAATGAATCCTGTCACAATGACTAATATCAATCATCGGGAAAAAAATATCAGGGATCGAATCAGCGACCTCTCTTCTCAAGTCTTATACGCCACCGACTGAGCTACCGTTGCTCGGTCCTACTAAAAATGATGCCACACATTTGTTGCAATTTATAATATCTAGATATTGTGCGCCAATACGCTTCGCAGGCCGGCCCTGTATAATTAGCCCATCAATTGCAGACTTCACTCCTGTTTTCCCAGCTTAGAAAGTCGCCAAAATCTCTGCAACATTTATCCGCACAGGAAAGGCTAGTCGCTCTTGAACCGTTTCCCAAACAACAAAATTTTAAACTGGTCCAAATTTAAAGCACTTGTAGACAACAAAATATATGTGACTCAAAAATTGAATATTGTTTTTCGCAGGGTAGAAAACATTATGGGAAAAGGAGAAAATGCTGGTTTCCAGCATTTTCCCCTTTTCCCACAATGTTTTCAAAAGGCTTCTATCCCTGGGTCGTAAAAACCAGGGACTGTTTGGTAAAGAGTTAAGACCAAGATTTGTTACCAGTAAAAGACACCACAGAAATGCGTGGGTGGTGTACGGCTGGCCATTACGGCAAGAAGATTAATCCAGATCAGAAATCCAAATCTGCCTTTTTGTTCTTAAAAAGTGTAAATCTTACAAATGTGAATTTAAATGTACCTGTATTTTTTTCCATATTGGAATCATTTACTACCGACACGTTTAGTGTTGCTAACATAATTGGATTTGTCTATAAATATGCACTATAACATAGGACTTAATGGAAAAAATACACTTTATCCGTTTCCAGTTTTTACAAGCCTTTTTCCTTCTCAAGAGTAGTTAAAATTCGAAAAGGTTTTTGAAGTATTACTTACCGGGTGGGAGTAGCTCTGTACAGTTACTTCCGATATAATTGCTGAAACAGTGACACTTCTCTTCACCCTGGTAACCGTCAACATGACATTCCCCTCCCACACCACAGTCTCTGCAACAAGTCTGATTACAGTTGGGTCCAAACGCTCCCATATCACAAAGACAGATATATTCGTCCCTGTCGGCATTATTCCTTTGACATACACCGTATAAACACTGCAAACCATCAGAACAATTTCTCTCAGAAATCAGATGCAACATATATTCATCGCTGCACGCGTTAAGACTGATTGTACTGTTTGTGGAATTCTCCTGGTTCATAAATTTGTCTTCTCTCTCTTCTTCTTTCAGAACTTTTGGAGCACATATTTGCATCGTGTCCATATACCACGTACACTCGTATCCTTGTGCACATGTACGTGTACATCCTGTGCTGGCATGCTGATCACATAATGCACCTTTCCAGTTCGCATCACATTGGCAAGAAAATGCTGACCCGATCTGTACACATGAACCATGTTTGCATTTCATACCGGAAAAGCCGCCACATTCATCAGACGAGTTAGTGTCTGATTGTTCATTTTCAACACACAAATTGTGCGTCGACTCTGGCGTGCAATCACAATGCAAAATACAAGCGCGTGTAACACACTTTCTACCCCCGTCACACATCCACGATAAAGTGTCACAAGGATCGGACCTACAGCCTGATAACTCAGAGGTTCGTGAGGTAGCTGGTTTGACGAAGAGTTGGTGTCCCAGAGTTGTATCGTTATTTTCCCCTGAATGTTTATCGTCCGTGCCTGAAACACAATCAGGATGTTCTGATTGCTCTAGACATTCACATCGAGACACACAGTTGTCATCGATTTCACAAGATCTTCCCTGACCGCAGAAATTTGGTATTGTGCATGGATTGAAAGTGCATGTTGTTCCTGGTCGTCGTGACCCTATAAAGTCCAAACTGGGTGGAACTTCCTGTGCCATTATCCAAACAGCGTTTACAATTAGCCAGAATGCATGAAATCTTCCCAACATCTTTCGTCGAAGAAACGATAAGTTTCTCACACTTATTTTATTCACTTCATCACCCGACTGTCGCAATACTGATTTACAGATCGACCCACTTATCATATGGGATCATTACCATCGGTTTAATATGTGTGGTTGCCGGGAAATCAGGTGACATTTGGTTCACTAAGTTGATGAAGCACCAATACTACTTTTCATTGGTCGTCTCCATGTCTAATTACTCCAGTCAAAACGCACCAGTGATGACATTTGAGCCAACGAACGCCTATGTAATCTTCTCGTTAAAGGTTGCAATAGTCATTCGCCTTTTTTATGAAAATACAGGGTCAAACTTGTCCTGGATAAGAAAAGGAAAATGTACTAACGGCTACAGTAAAACGCGCATCAAACAACCACCAAAAGATATCAACGACGCTGATAAAGAGGGTTTTTGTAAACATAGTGTTTTTCTACTGTTTCAAAGACTTATCAGATCACACTATCAGTCTGTCCGCCTGTAAATAATTTCTGTCCTGAATTACACTTTATCGTTTTGTGAATTGCTTCAAATAAAGTGAGATGGATATTTTCTGAGAAATATAAACGATTTATTGATGTAATGTTTTGTTTTCTTTTTTAATCAGGATATCTCAGGTATCGGACAGCACAGTCTGAAAGTCTAACTGGACTTTCTCTGTGTCCTGATTTTGATCCACAAAATCAGTCAGAACATTTTATTGATTTGTGCTTATGTGAACAGTATATCTGATTTAAAAAAAAATACGTCAATTGTGGGAAAAAAGATTCCCTAAGTGAAAACAATGATATCTTTATATACATGTACTTTTTTTCTTCATTTTTTCATCGAACCCATATTGGAAAAAAGAGAGCTACTTTTAAGGTCAACATGACAAAGTGGTTGACATGATAAATTTATAGCCAAAAAATGAATTTCAAAATGTCTGGCAAGTTACCTTTTATTACAAACTGACATCAATCCATCATTTTTAGTCTAATTTTTATTTCCCCGTGTTTAATAGAGAGATGAAACCCTCGCTATTGTTCATGCAGGCAGCAATAGTGCTCAATAGTATATTTAAATTCAAATTCAATTCAAATTCAAATAGTTTATTCAGCATATATATGGCCATCGGCTCAAAATACCAAAAATATAAATAAGTCTAAAATAACATATATTTAGAGTGACTTTTAAATAGTATATTTTGTGCATACCATATACACAATTAAACGTAGGCTTTTGCGGACAACGTAGACCAAGACCATATATCTCTAACGATCTTGTAGTTTCTTCTGTAATGCCCTATATGGTATCTTTCACAATCACTGATGGGATAGTGGACGCCAGGCCCCAAGGGCTACCACTATGTTTTGCTCTACGCCTAACATATAAATGAATCATGCTATGGTTAAAAAAAGGGGGGGGGTAATGCATCGTGATACACGATACCAGCCAACCAATCACATAATTATGTATCCATAACAACCGCTTCTTTAACATATCACTTAATCATGAGATATGCTATATAGTCCTTTGGCATAGAAAATTGACAAAAGGCGATAAGTTTGCGCAGGCTGACCTGAGTCGATTCTTTTCGCAGATGCATTAAGTCCCTTTTTTACGGAGCATAGCTCGAATAATGTTAAGCTATTTTACTCTGAAATTGTACTACTTCACTCTTGTTTATGACATTGTCTTTCACTCTTCAACAGCCGACCAAACCGACAACACTAAATTAAAAGCATTCTATCATAAATGTGCACAAAACGAAAGCCCAATGTGACCAAATAAACTTGTCCAAACTTTTGGCTGATTATTGACTGTTTCTTATTCATTTAAGTGTATCAATGACGTTTCCAAGCAGTAGGTCAAAAGACTTATTCAGCTACGGCGAAAAACTTTTAACCAGATTCTGTGGAATGGTTTTTGCATTTATCTTTGAAAGAAGATACCTAGATCAAAATGTAAAAAATCATTTCTTTCTGCGCATTTTCCTCTGATCTGTTTAAGGTAAGATCTGTGTAATGCACTTCCGGAAAATATTTGGCAAAAATTATAATTGATTGTTAAATAAGGATTTATGCAGAAATAATATTTTTGCATTTCTAACGGATCAGAAATTCCGTTCATGTCTTTCTTGAAATTATTTTTGATACTTTTGTTAGTTTTCTGAAAAGGGAGGTAATTATTATCTCTTTTTTAATTGTGAATATACTGGTTTTAGAGTTGTAAATGATAATTCAAAGAAGGAAAAATGGAAAAAATGAACAGGTGAAAGTAGTTCAGTAATACTCATTCTTAATTATAGCCAATTTTACAGGATGATATTTTAGTGGAAATAGCTGTTTTCCATTACACAGGTCTTACCTTAAAACGTAAACTGTATGGTTATTACACTGTAGCCTCTTTTAAGCCGTAGTAAACTGAGCAACGGAATTTCTCGTACTTTTACTGAATACTGTTGTCTTTCATGGTAGAATAAACAAACGTTTTGTTTTACGATGGGGTTCCGTAAACGAGTGCAGCCAAATGCACTTGGGTTCTGACAAACTTCACCTTTTGTGTCCAACTCCATCCTCGGATACCCCGGGATCTCCCCATTTGCTACGCTACATCGACCCCTGGGACAATTGACTAATAAAACTTTGAATCAGCCGCCGAAAATCGATACGAAACGTCATAGCGTACAGTACACTCACCCATCATAAAATGATGATGGAACCAATGAAAAGCCAGCATTCGGCCAGCGGTAAAGCGAGGGAAATTCAATCAATTGTCCCAGGGGTCGATGTAGCGTAGCAAATAGGGAGACCACGGGGTATCCGAGGATGGTCCAACTCTATTACATGCTGTAAATAGCCCCTTTCATTTATTAGTGTTTCACACACGTCTGACCTGGACGGAAAATAGCCGTTAATTTTTTTCAAGTAGAACTACGGGAATATGTCTTCGGTCTACTGTGAGACAAACGGATGAATGTATTTTATTGTTGGTATACTTCAAAAACCTCGTAACTTCAGCTTCAAACAAGCTGTAGTTACGAGGTTTTTGATGTAAACCGGTGATACAGAGGGCAATGAACTGGTTGTGTGTCATATTAAAAATCAATTATTAGACTGCGGTGTGATGCGATTGATAACGAGTCTGAAGGACAAGTTTTTTAACCACATCAAACTCTATTCGAAAGACAGATTTTTAATATTACGCACAACCAGTCGATTGTCTTATGTATTATATTCCTAATTAGGCCTTTTTTATTCTACTAATTATCACGCATAGTACAATATTATCAATATAGGAAAAAATTAATTCTGGCAAATATTCTTAACCCTTTCCCAAACAATCCCTGGTTTTTTACGGGTCTGGAATAGTAGCCTTTTGAAAACATTGTGGGAAAAGGAGAAAATGCTGGTAACCAGCATTTTCTCCTATTCCCACAATGTTTTCTACCCTTTCATAGACAGAAATAATATTTTCAGCAAGAGCTGAATTGTCGTCTGCAAATGCTTTCAATTTGGTCTAGTCCAAAAGTTTGTCGTTTGGGAAAGGGTTAAAGTATATCGTCACTAGTGATATCATAATTATCATCACTAGTGGTGTTATTCTCAAATCCCAGTAATTCACTGGCATTACAGCTTTCCATGCTTTACAATTACTCGACTTTGATTAATTGCTTTTTATTATATTCCTAGGATTATAATAAAATGCAAGTAATCAAAGTCAAGTCTTCGGAGATGGACATATATTTGTCTTTCCACCGCGAGATGATGATTTTAATACTGCAGTGGATATTTTGTTATGAATCTATTGGTCAGTGCACTTTGAATACCAGCTTTGAAATAATGGCTTGATGCTAAACATGTTTTGGCCAATCAGATTCGTCCATTATGCCAATTGCGCTCACATTGTTCTCTTGCTTCCGGCTGAACTTTGTTTTAGATCTTTCATTACTTTTCAAAGTAAAGGTTTCTGTTCCTGACTTGCTTATATTTGAAAACTTGCAGATATTTTGAACGGAAAAGTGTTTTGAAAACTTTTGTAGTCTGTCCTTATAGATGCATTCAAATTAGTAATAAGAACAAAAATGCCTTAACTTTTGCCGTAGCTTTCCTACTTTTGGCGATTAAGACTTTTGTGGAGTGTCGATGTACGCCATATTTTTCTGCGCTTTAACTTTGAACTGTACTTTAGATATTTAAAGCCTTAAAAGTAGGCCAGTTCTTCCCGGACGCAAACACAGTTCCTTGCAAACGACTGAAGGACGAAATATGACATCACTTTCAGTATGAATTATTCAGTTGGTATGAATGATTTTAAAGGCGTCTAAAGATATAGCCTCTAATTATGAAAATTACCACAATATATTTAAAACAAGACTTCAAGACCAATTTATTCAAGAGTGGAAAACGTCGATTATTAATTCACCCAAACTCTCACTTTATTGCAAATTTAAAAAGGAATTCAGTCACGAGCCATATTTGGATAGAATAGCAAATGAAATATGGTTGAAATCCTTTGCATGTTTAGATTATGTTCTCATAAATTAGAAGTGGAATCTGGCTGCTTTTCTAATATTCCCAGAGAGGAAAGAATTTGCAAATTATGTAATTCTGGCTTTATTGAAAATGAATACCACTTTTTATTATGTTGTCCAAGATATTACGACTTAAGAATAAAGTTTTTGGGAAGCACACCTTGGCCAAATATTCAGATGTTCAGCTGCCTAGTGTCTAGTTCTAAAAAGAAAAAAAAATGTCCTCTATTTGGGATTTTATTATTAAATGTTTTGAGTTGAGAGAAACTATACTGAGTACTTCTTAATTTTAGCTGTTCACTGATTTTATATCTACTTAGATGTCTTTTATTACATTGCGCACAATTTTCAACGAATGTTCGTCTTTTCAATAGCATGTGTACACATATATCGTACATATTTTTGCAGTGCTATACATGTATTTATTGTATATGATAATATTTTGTCTCAGTCATATTTTGTCAAGTTTATAAATGGCCAAAGACATTGTATTCCGAATTTTGCCAATAAATGTATGTATGTATGTATGTATGAACTCTTGGGGTTTTTAATCAGTCTTAGATTTAAATATACATAAACCAAACTCGTGAATTAAATCCATTAAAAACTGGTCGGTCCACCAAACTTGTGTTTGCGTCGTTTTTGTTGTGGTTAATTATCTTCAGGATTTTATTAATCGTCAAGATTTTAAGTTCGAACCCCGACACGCTTAAATGGTCGAATGGTGTTCCGCACCTCCTCCATATCACGCTGAAAGCTCACTTATTGATGTGTTTCCTTGATTTCACCAGTGCTAGGCTTGGGCTATGGAGAATTTTGCATTAGGACACCTATCCGAACAAACAAACGTCTAAAGCTAAGATTGAAACCAATACTTCTGTATTGCAAATCCAGCATCTTTACTACTGATCCAAGTAGGGTCCCTCCCATCGTGAAGAAAAGAATCACCGGGTTCCTCTCTCTACGCCGTAGAATGTTTTGATGTTATTTATAATGGAAAAGTATTTTAGAACTTTGACAATGTACAATCTTTATTAAGATACTACTCTTTACTTGTTGAGTTGTAGCAAAACCATATCATTATCTTTATATTTAAGGCCAAATAAGAATAACTACAATTGCATTTAACTCATTAGCAAAGACAAAATTTTAGGCTTGTCCAAATCGACAGCATTTGCAGACGACAAAAGAAAAGTGACAGAAAAGTTGAAATTTGTTTTGGGAAGGGTAGAAAACCTTGTGGGTAAAAGGAGAAAATGCTGGTTACCAGCATTTTCTCCTTTTCCCACAATGTTTTCTTAAGGCTTCTTTTCAGGGGCGTTAAAAGTAGGGATTGTGTGGTAATGGGTTAAATACGCCTAATACTATTCAAAAGTGTAGTAAATATAGTGAACATGACAACTTGTGACGAAGTTTTAAGTCCAAGTGAAATTGGCTGGAACAAAGTCATTTTGAAATAAGGCAAAAAGTGAACAAAAGATAGAGTGACCTGCCAACTTCTAACCTAGTTTTAGAATTGATTTCTTTGCTTGCGACTTACACTTTTATCGATCGTACAGGAACAGATTTTCATCCTCACAATAATTTCCATACTCTTAGATGTTCTGTTTCAAGTGAAATGCATTTTAATAACTGCTTTATTTTTCTTTTAGTAGATATTGCTACTTTAATCCTTTACCTAACGACATAATTTTACACTGGTCGAAAATTGAAAGTATTTGCAGACGACAAAATAAAAGTGACTGAAAAATTGAAAACATTAGGGGAAAATTAGAAAACATTGGGGGAAAAGGAGAAAATGCTGGTTACCAGAATTTTCTCCTTTTCCCACAATGTTTTCTAAAGCCTTCTTTTTCAGGGTCTTCATGGGTAGGAATTGTGTGGTAATGGGTTAAGCGACAATTCATATGTGATCAGAATACTGGGATTGTCTGTGAAAAAGACGATAATACTGTGGATAAAAGAGACTTTGCTGGTTATACAACAATCTCACTGATATAGTTGTTAGTACAGTACGTATCAGTTATACCACGGCGGCGAGTGTACCTATCCAGGTTTTTCCTTGAATTTATTACACCAGTAATTCTCAATATACTCTTTCCAAGCTATTCGCTTCTTTCCCACATAAGCATCATTAAAAATGATCAGCGGAATTGACAATCATAAATCCTTGGAAAGAAACTGATCAAGCAGGGAATAAAAATTAGAATCAAAATAAGACACCACCCCCTCCCCCCTTGCATCCCATTGTTTTAAACAGTCTACGTTATTCAGTCGGCCACCAGGCCAGACTCAGATATACTTGTATAATGTTTTCAATAGGGAATTCATTCCATAATACATAAACATAATTATGTAACTATATTTATACAGTAAAGAAGGCAAAAATGTTCACAAAAAGAGTACCTTTTACACCAGAACGCCATGTCCTAATTGGGCGGACAAACACAAATAAACTTGAGAAACTAATTATTCTTTCTAACATAAAATATCCATTTAATATCCATGGTAGTTTATATTTTTTACATCTTATTATTGTTGCTTAATTACTTTCGCTATGATAGACAAGTATATTACGTTGACGTCACGTGATACCGCCTCGTTAACCAATCAAATCAGCCTTTTTGCATACGTTAGCGTCGACGTAGCCCTAGGCGTTTTGCTACCGTTGAGTGCGTAGAATATGTACGCTTTTCCATACAAATCTGTGTTTTTAACCATTCGAGATGGCTTTCTCGTATACCAATCCTTTTTTTCCAATTTATTTACTGATCTTCAAAATACAAACTAAAGGATCTTTGGCAGATAATATTTCGTATTGTGCAGATGCTTCCAAATAGAAAAGTCCAAACTCATGACGCCAAGTAAAGAGTTATCACTTTTGATCCTTACCATTTTGAGCCAGCACTTCCGACAACATTGCATGAAAAGCAGGCAGTTTTTACACAAAAAAAGTTTTTGTTATTTTGCTAAAATATTATTACACGGTCACTATGCAGATCTCATATCCAGATTGAATAATACATTTAAAACACTAACTTTGATATAGCAACATGCGGATTTTTACAATCGAACCCGAAAAGTTTCATGTAACTTACTACGCAAGTCAAGGGTTAACTTCTTTACCTGTTTGCGGGGCGTGTCCCACTGCTAGTTATTCGCTTGTAGCTTTTATGACATACTGAGACCTAGAAGATCAAGACACAGTTCGTTCATAATAAAAAAAAAATATAGCAGTAGACGGTGTAGATCAGAGATCAGACTGCACATTCTGTGCAGTCTGATCTTGATCTATACTGTCTCTTAAAGTTACTGGTGCCGTCTATAGTATTGAAATAGTTATATGGTACCCCCAAATCGATAAGAGAAACCCAAATGCTTAATTTGAAAGATTTTTGGGGGGGAGAAATATCACTGTTCGCAAAAGGTCTTTGAGTCGAGAGCCGGGCCCTGGTAACTCAGTCTTAGCGTGCAGGGCTTGAGAACAACGGGTCGTGGGTTCGATTCCTGGCTAGGCCAATTTCTTTCCGAGGATTGATGATAGACATTGCGACAGGATTCATTCCTTTCCCATCGCTGATAATTGTTCCAACCATGGTGATGTGGGAAAGCAGCCAGTGGCTTGGAAAGAATATTGTGCAGAGTACTGGTAAGAGACACTCAAGGAAAGCATAGATATGTGCACTCGCCGCCGCGATATAACTGAAATAGTGTTTAACCCATTACCACACAATCCCTACTTTGACGCCCCGGAGAAAGAAGCCTTTTGAAAACACTGTAGGAAAAGGAGAAAATGCTGGTAACCAGCATTTTCTTCTTTTCCCACAGTGTTTTCTACCCTTCCCAGAACAAATTTCAATTTTTCAGTCACCTTTATTTTGTCGTCTGCAAATGCTTTCATTTTGAGCCAGTCTAAAACTTTGTCGTTTGGTAAAGAGTTAAAACGGCGCTGTATACCATAAAATCAATCAATCAATTCTCGAGCTTAACAGCCGAAGGGCTAAGATAAGCAACATGGACGTGTTTCGTGTTTTCTTGTTGTAACCCATTAAATCATCTTCAAGTGTCTCTCTTAACCCTTTACCAAACAATCCCTGCTTAAATTTTTACGATCCTGAGATAGAAGACTTTTGAAAACATTGTGGGAAAAGGAGAAAATGCTGGTCACCAGCATTTTCTCCTTTTCCCACAATGTTTTCTACCCTGCTGGAAACAAATTTCAAATTTTGGGTTACGTTTATTTTATTGTATCCAAATGCTTTCAATTTGGACCAGTCTAAAATGTTGTTGTTTTGTAAAGGGTTAATTACTGATGTGAATGCACTAAGCGTAGGGCCATTTTCATCGTTATTTTTGCTTGTGCGTGCAGTATTTTCTGTACAAAGCGACCTCCACTGTTTTAGTCGAAGTATACGCCCTTCTAGTGTATATGGCTTGCAACATGGGAAAAGGGACATTCGGACATTTGCGTAAAGTGTCGTCTCGGATCAGCCTGCGCATTCCGCGCAGGCTAATCCAAGACGGCACTTTACGATTTCATTGGACTTTGTGCTACAATACACTTGTCCAAAACAGAGAATTGCATCAAAACGGAAAGTGTCGTTTCGGATTAGCCTGCGCGGACTGCGCAGGCTGATCCGAAACGACACTTTACGCAAATGTCCGAATGACCCTTTTCGCGTGTTGCAAGCCATATGATAGTTGCGGTTGCCTATGGGTTTTTTTCCCACTCTGTTTCCCCTAGTAATTGTATCTCGTGTATATGTACATGTATATATATCATTCGGAGAATGAACCTGCAAATGTATTTTTATTTCATTGTATAATGTATAAAGCCGTTTTCAACACTATTTCAGAGATATCGCTGCAGCCAGTGTACCTGTCCATGCTTTACAGGAATTTATTTTACCAGTTCTCCACAAAAGATTCTTTCCAAGCCACTGGCTGCTTTCAAATATATACTGTTCAGTTTTGACATGTCGTGAAATTTTGTCGTTTCGTAAATGGTAACATAACCTTCTTTTTACGTTACATTCTAAACACGTGTTTTCTTTTCAGTGCGGTAAAAGGGGTTTAAAGATTTTGTAGATAGAGGACAAAAATGCTGATAATAACGGATGACCAATAGGGCCATCGCCTATGAATCTGTTGATTGTAAACGGTGTCTTTCCAGTTCGCCCAATTCCATTTCGCCCATTCCCATTTCGCCAAACTTTTTTTCCCATTTCGCCCTTTGCCGTCTTGTCCCCTACCCATTTTGCCCTTTTTCATTTTGCCCCATTGCCATCTCGCCCAATAATCTTTTCGCCCAATTACCGTTTCACCCTTTTGCCAATTCACCTTTTGCCGATTCGCCCAATGCCATCTCGCCCCTTTATCATTTCGCCCTTTCACCACTTCGCCCAATGCCATTTTGCCCAGTTATCAGCTAGCCCCATCTCCATTTTGGCCCTTACGTATTGTAGCCTACACCCTGTTCCTTTACCAAAGGAAACACTGTGTAACCAATATGTCCTCCTCACCTGTGATTTGTGCAGGCCATAAAAACCCTTAAAATAAGGTCTATAAATTGAGGAATTAACTTATAGGAGAACTTTTCACTAGTTTTGGGCTCAGATATCGGAAAAATGGCGTTTGGGCGAAATGGGAAGGGGCCTTGTAGGAAAAGGGCGAAATGGTCTTTGGGCGAAATGGGAAAGTTGGGCGAGATGGCTTTTAAGCGAAATGAAAAGTGGGCGAAAATGAATTTGGGCAAAACGGGAAAAGGTGAGGACAGATATTTGGCGAAATGGGAAAAGGGCGAAGTTGGAAAGGACGAAAAAAGAATGGGCGAAACGGGAAAAATTCAGGCGAAATGGGAATGGGCGAAATGGGATTAAGCGAACTGGGAATAAACCTTTTAAACACGAGTATCACAATCGTAATATCGCGTTATCGTCATCGTACTATCCTCATACATACTATCGTACACAGTACTCGTACTATCGTATTATCACCATCGTAGTATCACCATCGCAATGTCGCGATATCGTCATCGTACTATCGTTATCGTACAATCGCGATGTCGTCATCGTACCATCGCCTTCCGGTGCGCATGCTCATAGAGATCTTCCCTGTGCGAACAGATGAATCACAGTCGGAAAACAAGACCGCATCATCAATAAAGTTTTGATTTTTTATGCAATTAATAACTTTTTTAGAAACATTATGAGGTATTCACTGTTTGTTTTCCTTGACTGTATAGATCTAGTCTTATGGTATGTCCTGAAGATCTTGTGTTAGCAAGCGCATGCGCGCCGGAAGTCGATAGTACGGTGATGATAACGCGATAGCACGATAACGATAAAGCGATATTACGATGCCAACAACTCAATACCACAATGACGATAACACGATAGTAGGATGGTGATAGCGCGATAGTACGATGATGATAACGCGGTACTGCGGTTGTTATAATACGATATATACGAATACTTTAGACGATGAGGGCGAAAAGAGTTGTTCCCGTTCACTTTTAAACTAAAAGCTGTCGTTTTTTCGGGCCATTAAAACTAAATGAATACCATGGTCATCATGACTTTTGAACTCACATTAAGACTAGCTTTCCCACTATCCGACACACCCAGCCACCCCGACGGACCGACTGTCTGTCCAACACACCTTCCCACCCATTGACCGACCGACCTACCGATTGACCGACCGACCAACCGACTAACTCACTCATTCACTGACTGACTCCCTCACTGACTCACTCACTCACTCACTCTCTCACATTAAACAAGAAAACTGATTTTGTCAATTTAGGTACGTAATTATCTTCCTTTTAGATTTCAATAGATAATCATTAAAAAAGACTATCAAATTTATATCTATTCAAAATCGACGAAGCGTCCAAACACCCGCTTACACTGCACAATACAGTCTGTCGTAAGCTGATTGTCCAGTAACAGGTTAAATTCCTTGTTCCTCAACTCTTTATCCCATAAGGAATTCCTATGGTATCTGTAATTGACCCTAAGTAACAGCAAGGATGAAGCCGTTTTTAAGTGTGTATGACACCTTTCGATAGCATAGAAAACGTTGTGACAAAAGGGGAAATTGCTCGTCCCGAGCAATTTCACCTTTTTGTCACAATGTTTTCCAAAGGCTCCTACAAGCAGTGCGTCGAAATGAGTATCTATGGGGTAAAGGGTTAATTAACATAACTCTTATCTTGCTAAATAAGAGAAATAACACTTTCAAGCCGATAATATAAACCAATATTTTTTTATTTCAAATGTGTGGGGGGGGGGATATCTTTTTGTATGATAGTGTAGATCCCGAATAAGACCGATATCGCAATATTTGGATTTTAACCATTAGTTCGAAATACGCGTATTTATCTAATTCAGTAGTCAGTTTAGGGGTTAAATAAGGCCATTAATCTCTGCACTTGCAGTAACTTGATTTCAATCACTCGCTTAATCTTTCAATTGACTGAATTTTTTTTACGAGTTTCACTTTATATCTCACAAAATGTCCTAGGACAGATCGTGATTGTGCTTGCACAGTAATATGATATTTTAGATTTATATCTTTTTTTCATATTTCAGTACTTTCAAGTCACAATGCATTATTTATGCGTGGGATATATATTATCAATCATACCCCCCCCCTCCCACTTGGTGCTTACATAGTAATCTAAAATTTTATATTCATCTATATATACGCCATGCTCTGTGAAAAGGGGGCTAAATGCATCTGCAAAAAGTATCGACCCAGGTCAGCCTGCGCAGTCCGCGCAGGCTGACCTTGGCCGACACTTTTCGCTTTTTGTCAATTTTTTCCATGCCAAAGGACTAGCATATCTCATGATTAAGTGATATGTTTTTAAAAAAAAGCGGTTGTTATGGATACATAATTATTTGATGGGTTGGCTGGTATCGTGTATCACGGAGATGCTTGACGCCCCCTTTTTGCCGTAGCTAGGTACATTTAGGTCAAATCTCAGTATGTACAAGGACCAGTCTATCTCATGAATAAGTCGGATTTTAAAAGAAGTGTCTATCATGAATCCCTAAGTATGTGATAGATGATTCTAGGACAATTACCCCCGGACCACTGCCCGCGAGGACAATTCCCACCCACCCCCGGACTATTGCCGGGGGGTGGGATTTGTCCGTTGGGGGGGGGGGGGGCAATGGTCCGGGGAAATTGTCATCAGGGGGCAATAGTCCGGGGGGGGGGGCAATAGTCCGGGGGTGGCAATAGTCGGGGGGGGGGGGTCAATTGTCCTGATACGGTGAAAGCTTTGCTTGCCTGGTACGGTGGATCACGGAGATACATTAAGCCTCCTATTGCCAGAGAATGGCTCAAACATTTTTACTTTTTTTTTCATCGTTGTACTTTCAAATGCATCATTATGAACAGAAAAGAACAGAACAAATTTATTTTGCGATACACAGTTGTACATAGTCCATGAAAATACAAAAATATTAAGAATGAAAAATCACCAGATACAAGGCGTGGGATACGATACAGTCTATAAGTTATATCCTCTCCCCATGCAAGAATTACTTGCCCTGATGAAAAAAAAAAAAACGTGAAAATATGATGAGGAAATGGCTATAGAAGTCGCTGATCTTGCGCAATTCCTTACTTTATGTTTGCCACTATGTTTGATTAATGATTAATTATAACGATTGATAGCCAACAGTTTCGACTAAGATCAGTCTATGCGAACTGTACAGGCTGACCTGAGCCGTGTCTCTTTTTCCTTGTTGGCAATAAACTCCCTTTTCACAAGCATGGCTCGTTTATTTTCAATCGAAAGATCCCAAAGTGCCTCTAATTAATTACCGAATTTCTAACCTCTTAGCACCGAACAAATGAAAATGACTTTCTCAAGTAGGGAAAACAGCCAAGTATTGTTACTTCCGGATTGTTTTTGACAATAACATGCATAAACGTGGCGTACAGTGTAGATCTTTGATCAGACTGCGAGTTCTGTGCGGACAGATCTTGATTTAAAATGTTCGCAAAAGCAGGTTCGATCGGTTCCAGAGCTATAAGGGTTCAGAACGATAATTTGTAAAGAAATGTCCCGATGACTTGTGCCTTTATACAAGTTGTAATTACCCTCAAATATATCTGATTTCTACCTTAGCTCTTTTAAGAGAAGATATTCACGAACGAAGATTCTACTGTGCAGATAATAATGAAATGAAAAGAAAAGTTGTACAAGATGAGGAAAGATATCGTCGTTTTACTTCAAAAAACTTCGTAACTACAGCTTGAAACAAGCTGTAGTTACGAGGTTTTTGAAGTAAAACGACGATGTCTAGTTGTAACAATGTGTCACTGACTTTGTATGGGCCCGGCCGGGTGGCTTGATAATAAGATTATCTGACTTGTGATATGATAGTAACGGGTTCGGTACCCGGTTTCGGTCAACCTTATTTCCGGCGAGCTTTCTCCTATCAACTCTAATACATCTGAAAAAAAAAGCATTAACCCTTTCCCAAACGACAAATTTTTCAACTAGACCAAACTGAAAGCATTTGCAGATGACAATTCAACTCTTGCTGAAAAGATGATTTTTATCTATGATAGGGTAGAAAACATTGTGGAAAAAGGAGAAAATGCTGGTTACCAGCATTTTCTCCTTTTCCCACAATGTTTTCAAAGGCTACTATTCCAGACCTGTAAACACCAGGGATTGTTCTGGAGAGGGTTAAGTGACTTGGAAAGAGAGTTGCGTCAGCCCTGATGCTAATGCGACAGGAAAGACATGGGTAAGTGCAATGGTCGCCGTGGTAGAACCAAAACTGTTTAAATGTTCTAAAAATACAGTACAAACAAATTGTTTGTATGGTGTTTAACACCATTTTAACATAACTGACTTATATCGCACTGCCGGTGCTCCTATCCATACTTTCCTTGAATTTCTTCTGCCACTACTTCTCACAATAATTTTCCAAAACCACCACCTGCTTTCCCACATACTCATCAAAACAATAAACTCGCGAAAATATTACCGATGGTGTTCATGGGATGAAATAAATTTCGATCTTTCACCGAAAAAAAAAATCCTATTTTTATTTAATGTTTAAACCCTTTCAGGGAGGAAATTTATCGAAATCCAGTGCATTTTTTTTTTTCAGTTATTCCCCGTGGTGTACCCCTCCGCATAGCACGTCACGCGCGAGAAATGTAAGGTAAATGACGTCATATTTCCATCTTGTTGTGAGTCACTCGCATTTTACTTAGGTAATTAAAATATAAAAATCGGTATTTTCACTGGTCGTACCCGTGGAACATCGAAAAATATTTTCACCGTTATTTCTCGAAATATATATCCTTGATCCGTATTCACCAACCATTCTTAAGAACATTCTTTGTCTTGTTCTTCAACATTTTCTAACTGTGAAAGTAACAGAACTTCTGATTGGCTAAACCAAATGGTTTAGCCAATCAGAAGTTCTGTTACTTTCAGATTGACAAAATTTTGAAGGATAAGACTAAGAATATTCTCAAGAATGGTTGGTGAATACGGACCCAGCTGATCTGACAGTGTAGATCCAAGATCAGACTGCACGTTCTCTGCAGTCTGATCTGAATCTACACTGTCGGCAAAATGTCCTTGAGTCGCGCTTATCAGCCTAAGGGATAAACAATTTCGAAAATCTACGCTGTTTAAAAAGACAGACCTTAAAACATTGTAGGAAAAGGAGAAAGTGCTTGTAGGCCTAACCCACAATGTTTTCTTGTCCTTATAAGAACATTTATCATCATTTGATCTACATTTAATTTGTCGTCTGAGCCTGCTTTCAATTTGGACAGGTCCTAAATTGTGTCGTTTGGTAAGGATTTAACTCTTTCCCAAACGACAAATCTTTGGACTAGACCAAACTGAAAGCATTTGCAGACGACAATTCAACTTTTTCTGAAAAGATGATTTCTGTGTATGATACGGTAGGAAACATTGTGGGAAAAGGAGAAAATGCTGGTTACCAGCATTTTCTCCTTTTCCCACAATGTTTTTATAAGGCTACTATTCCAGACCAGTAAAAACCAGGGATTGTTTGAGAAACGGTTAACTAAATCTATACTTTGTGTAAAGTATTGCTTTTTATCACCGTTCTGGTAATAAGCTGAAAAATTACTGTTTCTTGGGTGTTTTGGAAGACATCAAGTTTATTCTCCAGAATACAACAGGACATCATAAAAAGGTCTAATTTCTGTCTGCTTAAAATTTATTGTCTTGTCTTGTTTTAATTTCAAGATATTCTTTTTTCATTTAAAGGGCAAATCCTAAAATATTTGGACCAGACTGTTTTTTTTTTCTTTTAATCGGCTGCAAATGATGTCAGTTAAACTTGCATAAGATTTCTTTTAAATACCACTCTGTTGGCACAGAAAACATTGTGAGAAAAGGAGAAAATGCTGGTTACCAGCATTTTCTCCTTTTCCCACAATGTTTTCTAAAGGCTCCTTTCCTCAGAATCGTGAAAACCCGGGATACTGTTGTAAAGGGTTAAAGAAAGAAACATTGTGAAATTCCAACATCTCTTGCATTTTTACAAAGTAGAGTATGCCCATTTCCTTTACTAACGTAGCTGTCATGTCGTAAAATTTTCTATTCACACTAAAATTCTTTGGTATAGAGGGGAAAAAAATCGATAAATTGTAATTATATCTAAAATGATCCATGTAAAAAAAATATTTTGAAAATGTGTGACACAAAACCCGGATTCGCATAACCTGTATAAAAAATTTGGTCACTTTTATTTTCGTACCGATCTGATATTTAACGACCAAGATTTACAAGCAGGAACAGCTAGGTAAGTTGCCTTTCTAATCGTCGTTGATATTTTTAATTAGTTACGATCAGACAGCACTGAAAGTGGATTTATTGAGCCAGATCTTCTGTGTAACATTTTCACCAGAATGGTTTTGAAAACGGAATAGCCGTGTCATTTTTAATGACTACTTCCTGTTGACTTATTTGAATCAAAATTTCTTTAAAACCAGTAAGATTTTTTGTGTGTGTTAGCCGCTCTCAATTTTTATGTCCGTTATTATTTTTTGGCTTAGGCCTCTCGGCATTTCTCATTTTCTCTGTCTTTCTCTCTGATTCTCTATCCTCCCTTCTTCTTCTTCTTCTTCTCCCTCTCTCTCTCTCTCTCTCTCTCTCTCGTTTTTTCAATCAATCAGGCTCGCACTTGTGTTTACCCTCGCCCATCCTAGATATAGGAATGCGTGACATTTTCGGTAAATTTTCATATTTTGTTTTTTGGCATAGTCACATAGTCAAAAATATATGTTTACTAAACTGGCAGCCTACACTCTTGAAAATATCCTCGTTAAATAGGGACTATCAACATGAATCATGAACACACGTGAAAAACATTTTGATCAAAGGGGAAATTACCTGCTGTCAAATAATTTCTCCTTTGCCACAGTTTTTCGAAAGAGGTCTACTGCAATGATGAGAGAAGGGGAGAGGTTTTTTCCTAACAATCTACAGAATCGAATTACTGCTATTTTAGAAAAGGCGGAGGCTAGACTGATTTCTCTTTACCTGTAGAGTTGGTATAGATCCGACTACGCCGCTTTATTTTCAGTTTTATCGGGGTTTAAACTGTCTGCAAAACTTGAGCACACACGGCCACTTTCTATAAAATGAAGTGGACAAGTATTTATAACAATACAGCCTATAAAGTACAATTCCGACAACAAGTGTTTTCATGTGATAAAATGATGAAAGAATGTTGAACAGTATCTTTGAAACATGGAAATCAACACTCCATTAGTAGCATAATTATGTGTCCTATTTCGGTTTTGTTTTAGTCAGATAGATTTAAAAGAGAACATTCAATGGAGATCGTTTCATCTAAATTTATGACATTTTACAGTTTTCTCTGTCTCTGTCTCTCTCTCATACACACATCTATATCTTTTTATTTCAGATTCAACGTTGTCAAACCTGCCAAACCTGGCTTTCAGAAATAAACGAACTTTTTTAATAGCCAAATTGGAATGCTCCTATTGCATACACTTACAGTGTTTTCCATGGTTCTCACAGTTTACTCAAATGATGAAGGTACGAAACGTTGCACATCTTTTACAGCATTTTCGTGAGCCAAGGTTACGATCACTACGTGAATCTAATGTATCTTGGCTGATTGAGCCCGATTTCGAGATTCCTGCGATGCGCCCTCTATGGGATGCTGGTTATTACCCCACTTTACATCATATTTCTGAAAGCCAATGAAATATCGTTTTACAAACCGCTCACGATAAGCAGACATCCACGTGGGTTTCCATGTTTACCTTCTATTCGAAAGGTGGCGACCTTACTCTAATTTTATCAAAGATGAAATGCTACCAGCGATTTCATTCGTTGCAGTTAGAGCTGGCTGCATCCAATGAAAAAGCGTATCGGGTGAATGTAAAAATCAAGCTCGATCCGCCAAGGTTAGAGTATATAGCGTAGTGAATCGTCAGCCTCGGCTTGCGAAGGTGCTTTTACAGTAGGGCCCATCTCTTTCTTTAGCTACCATCTGTCATACAAATAATACCCCTCCCCCCTGAAGTACATGTATCTTTACATAGCATAGTTGGAAAATATGCACTGGCTTCAACAATAAAACTAGCTTCAATGAACAGGAAACAATATTATAACATTTAAGCCGTGCGCTTGAAAATGGGGTTTAATACATCTGCAAACAGTATCGACCCGTGTACGCCTGCGCATTTCTTTCCTTGTTTAATAATGTCCAAGGGCTATCCTATCTAATGATGCAGACAGTTGTTTGGCTATATGGCTCTCATAGATATATACCTATTGTGATGTCCTCTCCGCATGACATAATGCATCGACGAAATCCATTAAGCCCCCCTTTACCAGAGTAAAGCTTGTTTGCATTAGCACAGGTATGAATTTTGATAAGACATTTCGGCATATTGTAGTTGCAAACTACACATCGTAACTTTAAGAAGGGGAATATACCAGTTTTGTTCTATAGCCGACCATTTCGAAACGTATACTGTACACATGTACATTAAAGGCTGAAAAGGTTACCCAAATACGCAGCACTTGGTGAACTTTTTCCATAAGAATTCCAGGCCGCAAAGTGCGTACAGTTGTGTCGTCTAATAGATCTACGTTGTACAAAACAAAATTAAATCTCCGTCACTGAGAATATGACTTTTTAAAAGCCTGTTTATTTTGACCTACTCTTTCTTTGATAGATCAAGTTCGGAGAATGTGCATTTTTTTTTTTTTTAATAATGAAATAAGATAGACACTGAGAAAAGTAAGAAAAGAAACGTGTAGGGCCTCGAAACATCTTTATAATTTTTCGCTTTGTTTGATTTGGTCCGTCTTTCTTTTTCCGTGATTGTTAATAGGACTGCAATCTTGGGTCCTCCGATAAAGTCGTCTTTGTTTTAGCCATCTCCTCAAGAATACTCTCTTCTAAGGAGAATTTGGCCGGTCTTGATAAACGCCATAATATTTGAATTTGTTTGATATCACTTGCGATTTCTCAGGTAAACGTCTAAGAAATGTTTTAATCTCAGTGGATTGTCAAGATTATTGTATTTGCAACACGTGAAAGTTAAAAAAGTCATCTTGGAAAACAAAGCTAGCGCAAGTTCTTCTAATCTTTCTTACCTTCAATGTAACGTTGGTACGAACCTGCGACGTACGAAACATTGACATAGACAAAGAACACAACTTGTGAGAAGCAATGGAAAGAAACCTTGATCTGGATTCGTAACCTTAAGAACTGTCTTAGACTGGATGAAAAACTTAGAAAAAGAAGAGAAAATGGTGATAACCAGCATTTTTCCGCTTCTTCCAAAATGTGCTCGAAAGCCTTTTTTCTCAGAGTTTTTAAAACCTGATAATTTAGAAAAGGATTACCTATTTTACATTAATTAAGGTATCTTAACTCTAATAGCAACATAATTTTAGACTAGTCCAAATGGAAAGCACTTATTAACTCTTTACCACATGAGAAAATTTTAGACTGATCCAAATTGAAAGCATTTGCAGATGACAAAATAATAGTGACTGAAAATTTGGAATTTGTTTTGTGAAGGGTAGAAAACATTGTGGGAAAAGGAGAAAATGCTGGTTTACCAGCATTTTCTCCTTTTCCCACAATGTTTTCTAAAGGCTTCTTTCTCAGGGGCGTCAAAAGTAGGGATTGTGTGGTAATGGGTTAAACAAATTAAACGTAACTAAAACATTGAAATTTATTTCCATCAGGGTAGAAAACCTTGTGGGAAAAGGAGCAAATGCTGGTTACTACCAGTATTTTCTACCTTTCCCACAGTGTTTTCAAAAGGCTTCAATATTAGGGTGGTAAAAACCAGAGATTGTTTGGTAAAGGGTTAACAAGTTTGGCTTGCTTAAAAAGGAAAAATACGGTACTTTCCTTTCACAGGTTATTTCCAGACTCTTGCCAAGCCAACCTGTGTTATAGAGTTTGCTGAGTGGATAGAGAATAATCTCACAGTGTCTTGGGAACTCCCAAATGATGTCATCTCAAATTACACAAATCTTTACCCTGTTGTCACATGGTCAGTTACAGTTTATTCTATATGTTTGATGTAAATCGTTTCAAGAAAAACAAATAATAGAATCGACTTGATTTACAGATTGGTTCAGAAATTAGTGGATTCACTCTTCAAATACATGTACAAGGTACTTGTGTACAGATATTGTTGAGTGTCCTTATTCCATGAGTGTCCTTGAACTGGTGATTTTTGTGTGCATCTCGCAAAGCACATATTTTAATGATGTCACATGGTATTTCAGCTTGTAACCCTTACCAATATTTGAATGTTTCATTGCCCTTGATGTTCAGACAAATAAAAGAAAGAAAGTTCGCCTCAACCGAGTATCAAGCTCACAACCACCAGGTCATGAGTCCAACACACTCCCCACTGAACCACCCGGGCTGGCCCAGATGATGAAATTTTAGCCTTATCCAGATTGGAAGTATTTGGAGATGGCAATTTCAATGTGGCTCAAATGGTGCAATTTTTCTGCAATAACTAGGATAGAAAAAAATGTGGGAAAAGAGAAAATGCTGGTTCCCACAATGTTTTTGATAGGCTTTTTTCGCAGGGTTGTTAGAAGTGGGCATTGTGCAGTAAAGAAATAAGAAAATTGTCACTACATAATTTATTCATAAACCCCCTCAGGATCTTACCGAACAGTTACTGAAGCAGCCCTGTTACACAAAGTTCAACGATCCCTGAGGATGACTCCTTTTGAAAACTTTATGGAAAAAGGAGAAAAAGTGCGTTCAAACCCTTTTAAATACCATCATTTGAGACACTTTTGAGTTATCATCAGCAAAAGCTTTCTTGAGTTATCATCTGAAAATGCTTGTAGGTTGGACAAGTTTTAATAAGAGTTCAGAAAACTGTCACTCCATATTTACTAACTTCCCCAGGATCTCACAGAACAGTTATGGAAGCTGCACTGTCACTACACTGACTTCATGTATGTGTGATTACATGAACGATGATGTCATGGATTCTGATAGTAAATTTAGCCTTAATGTCACCATCTTGAGTGAGAAGGAAAACATTGTCACAGTATTTCATGCACTGTGGTATATTGATTCTGAAGCATGCTGTGAGTATTTTACTTTATTCTTTATGTGTGAGTACAGGAATTTGCCATTCTATAACCAAAATAAATGATCAAATATGAAAAAAAAAATCTCCCCTATATAATATAAACATGTAGGGGAGATTTATTTTTATATTTGATCATTTATTTTGGTTATAGAATGTCAATTTCGTGTGGTGTGAGCAGTTCAAAATTTTTCTGAGCAATCAAATGTTTAACGAAATCACTCAGAATTATTCCTTAGTTGAATAACTTGCATCATGGACCCTGTTCTAAATTTTGATTTACCAGTAATTTACAATTGCTAGATGAACCACTTGACTAGACATTGTCCTTTGTTTCAGTCAATCAAAAGTCCAGTCTATACACAATAGATAAGTAATAGCAGAAATTTTGATCATCATTTCATTTTATTTGAATCCAAATCTATTTATACAAAACAAACTTATAGTTGGAAGTGAATTTAACTGTTTGTATACTGGAGAGTAGATCTGGATATTTCTTGTCTTGAGCATCCATGTAACTTTTGGTTTAGAAATCACCTAAATTTCTAGAAAAGATTTTATTTAGATGGTTGCCAAGTCACAAATTACTTCCACTTACCAACATTTTTCAGAATCTGGAGTCGATCAACCAATATAGATTGAACAGAAAACCTGTTCACAGTATGAGTAGTTTTTCTTCACAGTAAGGAAAGAATATAAATAAGAATAGATTTTACAATTTACTAACAAGAGGATCTAACATTATTATCATTTTTATCAAACTTGTTGATTAAAATTGTATGGCACAAGCCATGATAAGCATCAGATACATTTTTGTCAATGAGTTTGATAAAAATGATAATATATAAACATGAATGTGAGATTCTGTTTATCGCATGAAATGAATGGCAGACAAAAGATAAGCTGCCTCATCACTTTTTGCCCAAATAATGTTCACAGGTCTATGCTTATAATAGTTAGTAGATTCCAAATGTGTACCTACACTAGTAGATAGCTCCATGACATTTACACCAAAAGTAGAATATAACAGTCTCTAGAAGGAGTAAATGCAACTAATTCAGCAATTTTGTAGTTTTCAAAAACCTTTCACTGCATTTCTTGCTTTTTAAAGTTTTTATAAATCATGAAAATCAAAAATTGTCCATGCACATACACCTTGGCAACAATGACATCATTTTCTGCAAAATGGCATAAAGTACAAATTTTAGCATTTAGAGAGGCTAGTTTCTCAAGAATCACCTGCTTTTGACTGAAAATTGATCAGAACTGGGACCCAAAAGCAATAAAACACTAGTGTATTATCAAATAGAAGCCAAAGTTTAATACACTGCTGGGGAGGTTTTATGTGATAAAGATTATTGATGGGTAAATCTCACTATTAAATTTTCTATGATTTAATTTTATGATTAATTGACTTGAAAATGCTTTTCCCTTTTATACAGTAAAACCACCCATGGTCAAAAATATTAACTTGACTGTGATAAACAGCACATGTATCAAGGTCAAATGGGATTCAACACTCTTTTACCTAGATGAGGGACTTTATAGGATTTCATATAGACAGACTGCTGGAAACTTGCAATGGACGGTGTGTATACATGTATACTGTATCTGGTAACAAAATTTTTATACATTAGCCTGTTTGCAAATTCTGACATGTTTTGAAAAGGCACAAATAGGTTTTATGTCTTTTAACCCTTTACCGCACAATGACGACTTTTGACACCCCTGAGGAAGAAGCCTTTTGGAAACATTGTGGGAAAAGGAGAAAATGCTGGTAACCAGCATTTTCTCCTTTTCCCACAATGTTTTCTACCCTTCCCAAAACAAATTTCAATTCTTCAGTCACTTTTATCTTGTTGTCTGCAAATGCTTTCAATTTGGACCAGTCTGAAATTTTGTCCTTTGGTAAAGATTTAAGAACAATCATGATTGTTCAAATTCACCAGCATCAAGCAATGAGTTTTCAGCACGATGATGCTTTTGCAAATAATGTACAAGATAAGTAAGAACACAGGCCTTTGAAGTTCTGTTGGGCTTATCATGAATCACCAAAACTTTCATTGCTCGAGCATCTGACACAGTTACCAAAAAGAACAAGATTATGCATTACCTCTGCATTTTATCTGGTGTACTCATATACAGTACAGGGTCGTTAAAAGTCGGAATTGTGTGGTAGAGGGTTAATGCTGTCTTAGGGTTGTTAAAATATGGAAATGTTTAGAAAAGGGCTAATTTTCTGTTTTACTAGGTGATACTAAGTGGGTCTGATTGGCCAAACTTTACTACTGTACATGAGATATGCGGGCTGCATCCATATACTGGGTATGATGTCATGGTTCAACATAAATTGTACAACTGGAAAAGTCAACCTACAGGACATTGGAGCAACTCTACAATATCACCAATACACACAGATGAAGATGGTATGTGGCATTATGTATATGTTTTTAACCCTTACAACACGTACAATGCCAAATTTTAATAATCTTGAGAAAGAAAGCTTTTGGAAACATTGTGGGAAAAGGTGAAAATGCTGGCAATCAGCATTTTCTCCTTTTCCCACAATGTTTCCTGACCTTTCAGAGACAAACCAAATTGTTTGATCCTCTTGTAATTTGTTTGTAATCTACAAATTTATGCTTTCAATTTGTGTAAGTCTGGTTTAGGATTAATTCATCTTAACAAGAGGACAAAATATTTCACTTGAACTCATTGAAATAATTTGCAGATAACAAATTTATTGTAGCCAAAATGTTGAAATTTACCTAAAAGAGTGGTTCTAAAACATTTACAGAGAAGGAGAAAATGATGAAAACATTTCTTAGCACTATCATCTTTTCTTACTGTTTTCAAATGCTTTTATCTCATTGTTGTTAAAGTAAAAGGGATTTACTTTTTACTTCCAGTAACAAATTTTGATACAAAATCCCTGTATAATAGGTATAGTCAATGCTTGATAAAACATTATAAATGGCAATGGGAAAACTGCTTATTATGGGCAATGGGAAAACTGCTTATTATGGGCAATGGGAAAATTGCTTATTATGGGCAATTTCTCTCCTTAGCCACCGATGCAGAAGAATTTCAAAGGAATTGCAAGAAATAAGAAATTTGAATGATCAACAAAACATAAAATTCAGAACATGAAAGAAGAAAAAAAATGTGGCCAAAGGAGACATTTCTCTTTGTACTGACAAAGCATTTGAAACATTTTTACTCATTTCCACTATTATTGGTAGACATAACATGAAGTTTAGTTTGACTACATGAAAAATGAAGAATTTGTAACCATTTAACAAATTGATATATGATTCAATGTATGAATGAAAAGTGAAGTTATTACAAATATTAATAGCCCTTTACTACACAATAATGAGTAAATAGTTTAAACGTTTACTGTACAATGCTGAATTGAAAGAAGTCTTTTGAAAACATTCAAGGAAAAAGAGAAAATTTTTATGCAGTTAACCTTTCAAGAGCAAAGTATTAATTGTCATGTGGAAAACATTTGAAGTGTCATCTATAAAATTCTCCAATATAGATGAGGTTAACTCATTACCAGATGACAAAATTTTAGGTTTGTCCAAATTGAAAGCATTTGCAGATGACAAAATAAAAATGACTGAAAGTTTGGAATTTGTTTTGTGAAGGGTAGAAAACATTGTGGGAAAAGAGAAAATGCTTGTTACCAGCATTTCCTCTTTTTCCCACAATGATTTCTCAAGGCTGCTTTCTCAGAGTCATCAAAAGTAGGGATTGTGTGGTAATGGGTTAAAGTAGTGCTGAACGGTAAAGGAATAAACAGATAAATTCGCCATCTTTGCTAATGGTGAGTAGATTCGAGTAATTTTCATCAGGCAGGGCTGTGAAGTTTTTCAGCCATATAACTCACTGTGGCCTGAAGCTTGGTGCTATGCATAAATATTTTCTTGTTCTGTATCTTATTCAGTGCCAGTAGGATCTCCAGGAGTATTTGAAGGCTGCTACACAATGATAAACCAGAATTGTGAGCTGAGAAACACCAGAGTGGTTAGAATATACTGGGAGGTAAAACCCTTTACCATACAATCAGATGTTTTAACCCTGTCCCAAATGATAAATCTTAGACTCTTCCAAACTCAAAGAG
Source organism: Tridacna crocea (assembly GCA_943736015.1). Classification (NCBI taxonomy): domain Eukaryota; kingdom Metazoa; phylum Mollusca; class Bivalvia; order Cardiida; family Cardiidae; genus Tridacna; species Tridacna crocea. The sequence goes on from OX031059.1 coordinate 52,528,307, forward strand.
TTTGCAGACGACAATTTCAAATTTGATAAAAATGGTAGAAAGTTCTCTACATGGGTAGAAAACACTGTGGGAAAAGGAAAAATTGCTTGTTACGAGCAACTTCTCCTTTCTCACAGTGTTTTCAAAAGACTTGTACTGCAGACACATAAAAACCAGGGCTTGTTTGGGAAAGGGTTAGCCCATTACCACACAATCCCTACTTTTGATGACCCTGAGAAAGAAGCCTTGTGGGAAAAGGAGAAAAATGGTGGTAACCAACATTTTCTCCTTTTCCCACATGTTTTCTACTATTTTCTATACAAATTTCAAATTTTCTGTCTCTTTTATTTTGTCGTCTGCAAATGCTTTTTTTGGACAAGCCTGAATTATTGTTTTTTGTTAATGAGCAACAATGAAATTGCACTTAATTTCGTCTTTAATATTTTTTTCATTGCAAGTACTTGTTGGGTTTTGTTGCTCCAAAGATTTAATATTTATATCACCATCATTTACTACAATTCTCTCTCTTCTTGTTTACAGGCAGTAGAAAAGCATCTAAGAAATGGTGAAATAACATCATATGTGATAAGAAGTGTAAATATGGTAACTCTAGACAAGGAATCAATCGGCACAACACAAGCTGAAAATTATCATTATGATATTAACTTACTGTGTGATGTAGACTATAACATCACCCTCATGGCCAGTACCAGAGTGGGACCATCAGCAAATTTTTCCACGATTTATATCAGTCTGTATTCGGAAACCAAAGGTAATTAATGATTTTAACTCTGCGCCCTTTTACAGATAGGACATAGCAGAAAGCAAAGCAAAATTGAAACTGGAGAAACTTGACGATTGACCCATTACCACACAATCCCAACTTTTGATGGCCCTGAGAAGATGCCTTTAGAAAACATCGTATAGTGACCAGCATTTTCTCCTTTTTCCACAATGTTTTCAAAAGCTTTGTCCCTCAGGGTCATTAAAAGTAGGGATTGTGCGGTAAAGAGTTAACCTATTACCACACAATCCCTATTTTTGACGCCCCTGAGAAAGAAGCCTTTAGAAAACATGGTGGGAAAAGGAGAAAATGCTGGTAACCAGCATTTTCTCCTTTTCCCACAATGTTTTCTACCCTTTCCAAATCAAATTTCAATTTTTGAGTCAAGTTTATTTTGTCGTCTGCAAATGCTTTCAATTTGGACCAGTCTAAAATTTGTCGTTTGGTAAGGAGTTAAAGAAGAAACTTGATTGAATACTTAAGCCATAGAGCGCTGAATAAACTTATCAGACATTTTCCATTATAGAAATATGACACAAATGATTACGTTTTCATTGTTGCTTTTGTCTACAGTGTTTCAACAAAGCAGTCAGTGTATATCAAAGATGAGGCAAGATGTTTTGTCTGATCTTGATCTCATTCTACACTGATTGCGAAAGCAACTATAGTTAAGAAAAGCGCTTAACTCTTTACCACACAGTCCTGACTTTTAACGACCCTGAGGAAGAAGCCTTTTGAAAACATTGTGGGAAAAGGAGAAAATGCTGGTAACCAGCATTTTCTCCTTTTCCCACAATATTTTCTACCCTTTCCATACCAAATTTCAGTTCTTCATTCATATTTTTTTTGTCATCTGCAAATGCTTTCAATTAGGACCAGTCTATTCTTTTGTCATTTGGTAAAGGGTTAAAGGGTTATCAAGACACCACTGTTAAAAGTAGTTGCCTCTATTCTGAAATCCTAAATATTTACCTCTGTATAGTGTTTGGTAAACTAATCATGTTAATTTGTTTTTGAAAGTGTTGAAACAATGAAGGAAATGAAAAAAATGACTGTTATCAGCATTTTGAATTTTTTCCATCATGTTTTCTACTGCCAAAATTTTGATGTGCTTGAAACTTGACATTGTTTGGTGAAAAGTGAATTAATCCTCTACCAAGCAATCCCTGGTTTTAACAACCCCCAAAGAAAAAGCCTTCTGAAAACACTTTGGGAACAGGAGAAAATTTCACTGTTCATATTAATGCGTGGAATAAAAAAAAAACCCTGATTACTGCATCATGCAAAAATTTTGTGAACTCTTTACCACACAAGAAAATTTTAGACTGGTCCAAATTGAAAGCATTAATTTTGCTGACAATAAAATAAAGGTGATAAAAAAATAGAAACTTGTTATGGGAAGGGTAGAAAAAGCTGTGGGAAAACGAGAAAATGCTGGTTACCAGCATTTTCTCCTTTTCCCATAGTTTTTTCAAAAGGCTTCTTTCTCAGGGGCGTCAAAAGTGGGGATTGTGTGGTAATGGGTTAATGAAGTGAATAATTGACATGTTTTGATACAGCATGCAACAACTACAAACTTACAGGTTGCTTTCAGTGCTGGAACTAAAAACTCACAGATTGCTTTCAATGCAGCAAGATATATTTTCCAACAGATACATACAGTCCTCATGAGATTATACCAGAAATAGATGTAGAACAACCATTCATCAACATCACTATAATGAAGAGAAGATTTGACATTAAGAACCAACATATAGTATGGTGTAAAACCATCAGGGAGAATGAGTGTGACGTAAGTTGACCCTGGCTGCTGAGCTCAACTCAGAGCACTTTTGCAAACAGTGCAGATCAAGATCAGACTGTACTACTCAGTCCTATACAGCATTTTCTTTTCAGTCAAATCAACTTTGAAATCACAATATTAGGGTTTTTACTTTTAAGTCGAAATTTATGTGTCATTTATGTAGAAGCTTAACTCATTATCACACAATGCTGACTTTTAATGGCCCTGGGAAAAAAGCCTTTTAAAAACATTGTTGGAGAAGGAGAAAATGCTGCTAACCAGCATTTCCTCCTTTTCCCACAATGTTTTCTAATTTATCAAGGAAAATTTGCTCCATTTTGAGTTACACTTTTATTGTCACCTGCTAATGCTTTCCATTTAAACAAGGCTAAAATTTTGTCATATGGGAAAGGGTTAATGGCTAACTCTATGAAATGACTAAATTTTAGACTTGTCTAAATTAGGAGGGTTTGCAAACAACAAGCTAAATAATGGCTCAAAGGATCTGATTTTTTTCAGAAAGGGTGAGAAAACATTATGATCAAAGAAGTAAATGCTGCTCACCTCATGTTCTTCTTTTCCCGTGATGTGTTTAAAGGCTTAACTCATGACCACACTATCCCAAATTTTAACGACCCTGGGAATATAGCCTTTTGAAAACACTGTGGGAAAAGGAGAAAATGCTGATAACCAGCATTTTCTCCTTTTCCCACAATGTTTTCTACCCTTCACAAAACAAATTTCAAATTTTGTGTCACTTTCATTTTGTTATCTGAAAGTGCTTTCAATTTTGACCCGTTTCAATTTTTGTCGTTTGGTAAATAGTTAAAGCACACAATTATTCAGTGCAAAGTTTAAAGTTATTATCAAGTACACCAACAACCTTTCCACAGCTGAATGACCAAAAAAATGCACATACTGTTGTTTCAGTTAGAATATATTTCAAAGGTATGATGTATATTTAAGATCAGACTTTACATTGATTCTGTTTGATCTTGGTCTAAACTTTCAAATAGAGAACCTAATTCCGCAAGAATATCCAGGTTCATTTTTGAGTGCAGTCATCCTGTTTTATGTTTAGAAACATTATGCATATTTGCCTTAACCCTTTACCAAACAATCCCTGGTTTTTATGACCCTTAGTTAGAAGCCTTTTAAAGCATTGTGGGAAAAGGAGAAAATGCTGGGAACCAGAATTTTCTCCTTTTCCTACAATGTTTTCTACCCAGCTAGAATTGAATTTCAATTTTTGCATCATGTCTATTTTGTCATCTGCAATGCTTTCAATTTGGATCAGTCTAAAATTTTGTCGTTTGGTAAAGAGTTAAGTTTTTACCAGATGACTATTTTTGACTTGTCCAAATTGACAGCAGTAGCAGATGACAAATTAAATGCAACTAAAGTGATTGGAGCTGTCCTTGAACGAGTGAAAAACATCGTCTGAAAAGAGAAAAAAAAAATTTGGTTACAAGTCATTTTTTTCCCTTTTTTCTCCACAATGTCTTCAAAAATATTTTTCTTCTTGGTTGTTAAACATGGAACAGTTTGGTAAAAGGTTAAAAAGAAATATGATTGATAATTTCATATCTAGTTTTATTTTCTGCACATTGAATGAGAAATAAATAATGGGTGCATTTTTAATTCTATTTCTGATGTATCTTAAGCCTACTGAGCGCATGATTGGTGATTTGAATTTAAAAGTTCAGATTACAGTTTTTGTTTTAAAAGGATAGAAAACATATATTGTGACGGCATGTATTGGCATTTTCTCCTTTCTAGCAGTTTTTTGAATCACTTCTCCAGGGATGTAAAAACATTGCAATGTTAACTCATTACCAAACAACAATATTTTAGGCTTTTCCAAATCGAAAGCATTTGCAGATGACAAAATAAAATTGACTGAAAATTTGAAAATTGTTTTTGGAAGAGTAGAAAACATTGTGGGAAGAGGAGAAAATGCTGGTTACCAGCATTTTCCCCTTTTCCCACAGTGTTTTCTTCAAGCTTCTTTCTCAGGGTCGTCAAAAGTAGGGATTGTATAGTAATGGGTTGAGCAAAAGGTCAAGTTAGGGACAGATCCTGCACAGCCATCAAAACAACAACAGATATCATCCCCTAGAGTGCCGATTCAAACAGCTAGAATATCTTTTACAATACTAGTATGTATATGCCATTAAAGAATCCAGATGAAGCTCTGTGACATGTGATCTTGATCTTCTCATTTGAAAAAAAGAACCTAAGATAGATAGGCATTCTAACTATAGAAAAGTAAGTACATCAGACATGCACTTTCATGCAGTTGATGAAACATTTATTTGTCAAGGCTTTTTGAGCATAATTTGGCAAAATATTGGAAAATGCGTAGATCAGTTTTCATGCTGCACCGTCAGTGCAATCTGATTTTAACTACACTCTTCACAAAGGCACGATATAATGCCCCTAGTATACTCTCAGTTCTGGTTTTGTAACATGAAGAGAAAGTGGTGATTTTTTTTTTATTGTTTCAGGGCTCAATTGACTGGAAACCCATAGACTCATCAGATAAGTATTTAACCATAAGTGCCAGTATTGTATCAGCACCTTTCCACAAGTTAAAAGTGGGAATCTCTACGGCCAGTTCAGGGATTACATGGGCATCCTGCCTTTATCTGAAAACTACAGGTATTCTAAATGTTTTTTTTTTAGCTCACCTAAGCACAACATGCTCAAGGGGAGCTTTTAGGATCAACTGGTGTCCATGGTGCGCCGTGTATTGCCAACAATTCTTTGAACATCAACTACGCCTAAACTGCTAGGCCAATATGGACCAAACTTAGCTGGAATGTTCCTTGGGAGGTCCTCTTTAAAATTTGTTCACAGAATTTGTGGGCTATTTTACACTGTACAGACATGAAGAAATTCTTAAAAATTCTTCTTCTCTGAAACTGCTGGTCAGATTTTGAAATAATTTCACAGCAATGTTCCTTGGGTGACTCTTTTCAAAAACTGTTCACAAAATTGTGATCTGTCAAGAAACATGGAATGGAACTGATGGTGGGGGCTATTTGCACCACTGGGACATGAAAGGAATTTCTTATTTCTTTTTCTCTTGAACGACTTGTCAGATTTTGAAATTATTTCACAGCAATTTCCGTAGGGTGACCCTTTTCAAAATGTGTTAAGGGATTTTTTATCCATCGAAAAACAACAGCCAGTTGTTGGCACCTGCATGTGGTGCTTTTGTTTAAGTTATGTCTCTAGTCACTATGGAGCATGCGCTCTTCTTCAAGAAATTATCCTTGGGTGATCTATCCAAAATGTTGTTTGCAGAATTTGGATTCATCGAAATCAATGTTGTGGTAATGATTGTAGGGGTTGTGACAGATTTTGAAATGACTTTTTAAGGTGACCTTTTCAAAATTGTTTGTCACAGATTTTGAAATGACTTTTTAAGGTGACCTTTTCAAAATTGTTTGGCACAGATTTTGAAATGACTTTTTAAGGTGACCTTTTCAAAATTGCTTGAGAAAATAATGATTTTGTTTTTAAAGTTTCAATACCTCAAAAAAAAAAAATGGCTACGGTCCTCTCAAAAATTCAGGTGGGCGATCCAGGGCCATTTTGGCCCTCTTGTTCTATTATATTTTCAAAAGCTTTCTTTGTCAGGGGCCCTAAAACTTTCGATTGTGAGGTAAATGATCAAAAAACCTTCAACGCCACAGTTTCCACTCTAGCAAATTTCTGCATAAATCACATTATGAAATTAAAATTCACTTAATAAATATTGATTAGGTGTGAGACCACACGTAAGAAAATATGACATGGATGAAAAAGACCATTTTGGTATTTTCTTTATTTACCCTCTGACTTTCCTGTCTAAATTCTGAATTCCGTTTAACTCTTTACCACACGACAAAATTAAAGACTCGCCAAAATTGAAAGAATTTGAAGACGACAAAATGAAGGTGACTGAAAAATTGAAATTCCTTTTGGGAAGGGTAGAAAACATTGTGGGAAAAGGAGAAAATGCTGGTTACCAGCATTTTCTCCTTTTTTCACAATGTTTTCAAAAGGCTTCTTCCTCAGGGTCGTGAAAAGTCGGGATTGTGTGGTAAAGAGTTAAGGTAGTCGACCTGTAATAGAAAACAGCTATTTTCACAATAATATTATCCTACAAAATTTGCTATGATTAAAAACATGTATGTATTATTGTACTACTTTCACTGAGCCTCTTTTTCCTTTTTGTCTTTCTTAGAATTATCATATATAAATCTAAATCCACTATATTCTTATTGCAAAGGGAGATAACAATTACCTTCCTTTTCTGGAAACTAACCAAAGTATCATCATACAATCTCAAATATGCAAAAGTACTATATCTGTATAAATTCATATTTATCAACTATCAAGAAATTTCATGCCATGCTGCACTAGAAGTATCACAGGTCTACTACCTTAATAGACATTTTTTTAACTCTTTACCAAACAACAAAATTTTGGATTAGTCGAAATTCAAAGCATTTGCAGACTACATAATGAGAGTGAATCAAAAATTGAAATTTGATTTGGAAAGGGTAGAAAACATTGTGGGAAAAGGAGAAAATGCTGGTTACCAGCATTTTCTCCTTTTCCCACAATGTTTTCAAAGGCTTTCTTTATCTGGGTTGTTAAAAATTGGGATTGTGAGGTAAAGAGTTACACTACACAGGCATAGGCCGACACATTTATATTGTCTATCATGCACACATAGTAACATTTACAGGTAAATCAATGTAAATCAGAACTTGAACCATTTTATTCTGCATCCGCCGCGGGCACCCAGCAATGACGCATTTTTGTCGTACTGAAAAATGTTCGGAGCGTAATCAACATCTTGCATTTATGCTTATTTAGTGTAAAATGACAGGTTTTGAAGTCATCTGTTACCATTATTGACAATTTTATGTAAAATCTTGCAAAAAAACCTATCCCAAAATTAACTGAAATGAAAAAATAGACTGCTGCAAGAAATGTAAAAACCTGTCACTGTCACTTTGGAATTATCCAGTCAGAGTCCTTTCAAACTGTCTTTTCAGCCTTTTTAATAACTTTAAGCACTGAACTTGCATAAAAATGCTAAGAAAAAACAAATTTTACTGACGTGAAGTGAGAAGAGGTTTAAAAACGTTGTTGTAGAAGGAGAAAATTCTTGTATACATTTTCTCCTTTTCTCACAGTGTTTTAAAGTTTTTGTGGTATTTGTTGAAGACAATACCACTGTGAGTTAAAGATTTAATTTTGATAACCATGTACCTTATTTTGTGCAAAGCCAAAGGAAATAAACCCAGTTAAACTCATTTTTTCTCAGGCAAATGACTTTTTCGGTGGCACCTAAATATGTAATTTGAAATGGCATATCAAAATACATTGGGCGATGCCATCGATCGTTGAGATACTAATTTATCATTGAAAATAGCTTCTCTCGCTCCTAGCCTTTTATTGGTGCAATGATACAACTTTGTCAACTGACCATGGGCTTTTTCGTTGCAAAACCAATTCATTCCATGGCTTGTTCGTCCTATGCTTGCGCGCTACTCCAGTTGATTGCTTATGAATATAGATCGAAGTAATTATTGTAATATTGGAAATCAGATATAAAAGGCTAAAGATATTTCAAAATTATAATTTTAAGGTACATGAGTACTCTCCCTTTAACTGATAAGGTATTAATTTGCTTAGTGGGTTGGCTTTTAAGCCAATATTTGAACAATATGTCTCTTTTTCTTTCCAACTATTAATTCCACACAATGGGTTTCCTTGACAAATACCACTTCAGCGTTATCAATGCTTTGATTTCTTTAAGGGTTATTGAAAATCTAGATTTTGAGGAGAACAGTTTATATCTGTCTGATGCATCATGCCAAGCATGACATAGTGTAATTTTGGATCCATTTGACAAATTGAATTGTGAAGTAGACTGTTCCTTTGACATGCAAAAAAATTAACCAATAGCAAATTGTTTAGATGCAGGTCAGCCTAAGCAGGCTGTTCTTGGTTCAACCCGTTACTGCACAATCACTACTTTTGACAACTCTGAGAAAGAAGCCTTCGGAAAACATTCTGGGAAAAGGAGAAAATGCTGGTAACCAGCATTTTGTCCTTTTCCCATGATGTTTTCTACCCTTCACAAAACAATATCAAATTTTCAGTCACTTTTATTTTGCCATCTGCAAAGCTTTCAATTTGGACAAACCTAAAATTTTGTTGTTTCGTAATAAGTTAACCCTTTACTCCACAGATACTCATTTTGACGCACTGCTTGTAGGAGCCTTTAGAAAACATTGTGACAAAAGGTGAAATTGCTCGTGACGAGCAATTTCACCTTTTGTCACAATGTTTTCTATGCTATCAAAAGGTGTCACATACACATAAGAAACAACTTCATCTTTGTTGTTATTTAGAGCCAATTACAGATACTATAGGAATGCCTTATGGGGTAAAGGGTTAAACTTTTTGCAACGGCAGTAAACCTCCTTTTCACAGAGCACTGCTCATACATATATTTTCCTATTATGTAGAAATACCATCACCAAGCAATTTACGAGTATTTCCAAGTTCAGTTAAAAATGGTATAGAGGTAGTATGGGACAGTCAACAGTGTCCAGCCAGTGGTATTCAACCTTACATTGTTGGTGTAGAAATACATGTATGTCCAACATCAAACCTTGACAATCCAAAATGTGTTGGTAAGTTGAATATTGTGTTTACGTTTTTTCAATCAATTAACTCATTACCAAACGTCAATATTTTAGGCTTGTCCAAATTGAAAACATTTGCAGACAACAAAATAAAAGTGACTGAAAATTTGAAATTAGTTTCGTGAAGGGTAGAAAACATGTGGGAAAAGGAGAAAATGCTGGTTACCAGCATTTTCTCCTGTTCCCACAATGTTTTCAAAAGGCTTCTTTTCCAGGGGTGTCAAAAGTAGGGATTGTGTGGTAAAGGGTTAATCCTTTTATGCTAATCCTAGGAAGGAAGCTGATAGATAAGAATTGCTCAAAAAGAGTAATTTGTCAGACCGAAATTGATTTTTTTAAATCTAAATCAGAAAATTTTCAAGAAAATGTTTAGGTATTGTTGTAGCCCTGGCTGCGTAGACTGGGTCGCCTGCATTATCATTAGGTCTTTACCCAAATGACAGAATTTTAGACTGGTCCAAATTGAAATCATTTGCAGATGACAAAATAACAGTGACTGAAAATTTGAAATTTCTTTTAGAAGGGAAGAAATATTTTGGGAAAGGGAGAAAATGCTGGTTACTAGCATTTTCTCCTTTTCCTACAATGTTTTCAGAGGGTTTCTTTCTCAGGGTCATTAAAAGTCAGGGTTGTGTTTTAGAGGTTAAAAAACTTTGATATTTTGTAATCTGTGTGTTGTTATTGAATTTTAACTCTGGACAAGTTGTTAACTATTAAAAAGGAAAATTTTTCAGCAAGGGCAGGTAACATCAAAGTGGTTTAACACAGTAACACACCTCTTTTGACTTAACTTTTTACCAGATGAGGTATTTTTAGTGTGCTGAAATTGAACGAATTTGCAGACGACAAATTTAGAGTGGCCAGAAAGATGGTATTTTCATCTGCTTGAGAAGGAAACTTGGAATCCCTAGCCATACTCTACAACAGTTAATATAGGATTTAACTCCTTACCACATAATCCTAACTATTAACGACTTTGAGAAGTAGGCCTTCTAAAACATTGTTGGAAAAGGAGAAATGCCGGTAACCAGCATTTTCTCCTTTCCCCACAATGTTTTCTATCCTTCCCAAAACAAATTTTTATTTTTCAGTCACATTTATTTTGTTGCCTGCAAATACTTTCAACTTGATCTGGTCCCATATTTTGCTCCCTGAAAAAGGGGGATTGATGTATCCAAAAGAAAAAAACCTATCATTCCAGGTCAGCTTAGTCAATACCTTTTGCTTACTATCCATTTCCTGCGTGTCTAAGGACCATTTTACCTTATGACTCAGTGGGTTGCTTGACAAATTAGATTTTATGAGATGATTTAATTATTAGCCCTTTACCAAACAATCCATGGTTTTTACAACTCTTAGAAAAAGGCCTTCTGAAAACATTGTGGGAAAAGGAGAAAATGCTGGTAACCAGCATTTTCTCCTTTTCCCACAATATGTTTTCTACCCTGCTGGAAACATATTTCAAATTTTGAGTTACATTTATTTTGTCGTCCGCAAATGCTTTCAATTGGGGCCTGTCTAAAAAGTTGTTGTTTGGTAAAGGGTTAACCCTTTCCCAAACGACAAACTTTTGGACTAGACCAAATTGAAAGCATTTGCAGACGACAATTCAACTCTTGTTGAAAAGATGATTTCTGTCTATGATAGGGTAGAAAACATTGTGGGAAAAGGAGAAAATGCTGGTTACCAGCATTTTCTCCTTTTCCCACAATGTTTTCAAAAGGCTACTATTCCAGACCTGTAAAACCAAGGGATTGTTTGGTAAAGGGTTAATTATATGATGACTTGCTTATCAGTATAATATGTTACAGAGATGCATTAACTCATTACCAAACGACAATATTTTAGGCTCGTCCAAATCGAAAGCATTTGCAGACGACAAAATAAAATTGACTGAAAATTTGAAATTTGTTTTGTGAAGGGCAGAAAACATTGTGGGAAAAGGAGAAAATGCTGGTTACCAGCATTTTCTCCTTTTCCCACAGTGTTTTCTAAAGGCTGCGTTCTCAGGAGTGTAAAAAGTAGGGATTGTGTGGTGATGCATTTAACCTCTTTTTGCCTAATTGCTGCCCGGATGTGTAATCTTAAATCAAAAGGGGCACTTTTCAATCAAAAAATGAAAACCATCTTATCTGTAGATTTATATATAAGATAAATTTACCCTTTTTCTTCTCATTTCCAGGGCCTGCCTTAAGTTATACAGTGATTGGTGGAAAACATTCATTGGTGATAGAAAACCTAAATAAAGATATGGTTTATAAGATAGAAGCTGTGTCTATAGGTTTATGGGGAACTTACAGTCCAAAAAGCAGACCTTTCTATGGACAGCCCAGTTCAAAAAGTATAACTTTTGAAGTCTTAGCTGGTGTTAAGTGAATACTGTTTAACTCTTTACCATACAACAAAATTTGAGACTGGTCCAAACTCAAATGAATTCTGGACAATAAATAAAATGACACTCCAATAATGCCATTTGTATCTGAAGTGATACTCCAATAATATCAGTTGTATCTGAAGTGATAGAAAACATTGTGGGAAGAGCAGAAAATGCCTGCTAGCAGCATTTTCTTCTTTTTCGTCAATGTTTTCCCATACTTGTTACCCCAGGGTCATAAAAAATGTAGATTGTGTGGTAGAGGGTTAACATGTCACCAGAGGAAGAGTTTTCAGGCCTAGAAAAAAAAAATGAAAGCAGTAGCAATCATGAAGGAAAGAGTTTATTTCATCAGCTTGTGGTTAATATGGGGGAAATATTTGCCGCAAAAGGGAAAGGTCTGCGAAAATAACGAGTGCCATAAGGCACGAGTTATTTTTGCGGACCTTTCCCTTTTGAGGCAAATATTTCCCCATATTAACCACAAGCTGATGAAATAAATTATAATATTATATTTCTTCTGATTATATTGTCAATGAATACTACTTTTAAAACTAGCGGTCTCAAGTTAATTAACCAGATTTTCGGCAAGAGGAAAATATTCATTGTAACGGGGAATTAATTCCCCCCTAGCTTAAATAACGTCATTCATTATATACCTAGCAGTGAAATCCTGGAATTTCCCAGTGTAATAAATTTTGATATCATCACTAGTGACGTTATCAACTTTCACTTCCTGACGTCATTTGGGAACTACCTTCTTTTTCGACTACATTTTTTTCGACTTTCAAACGCTAAATTACAAATAATGATGTTAATAAGGTATATAATAAATAGAATAATCAACTGGTTATTTTTGATATGAAAAATATCTCACTCGGACGCGTCGTAAGGCATTAAAAAAACTCATGCTCCGCACTCGTTTTTTCAACGCCTAACAACGCATCCTCGTGAGATATTTTTCATATCAAAAACAACCAGTTGATTATCCTCTTATTTCTTTACCCATAACATTTCTGAAAATAGACACGTGAAATATAATATTAGTGAATCAAAACATTTTAGCCACATCTGGCAAAAGGGGGCTTGATGCATCTGCAATAAGTATCGACCCAGGTCAGCCTGCGCAGTGTGTGCAGGCTGAACTGGGCCGAAACTGTTCCCTATTAGTCAAGTTTCTGTATGTCCAAGGACCAGTCTACCTAATGGTAAAGATGTTTGTTTAAAAAATGGATACTATGGACCCATTAGTATGTGGTGGCTTGCTTAGTACCAAAGATCACGGAGATGCACAAGGCACCCTTTTTCCAGAGCATGACTTAACTCATTACCAAACAATCCCTACTTTTGACACCCCTGAGAAAGAAGCCTTTTGAAAACACTGTAGGAAAAGGAGAAAATGCTGGTAACCAGCATTTTCTCCTTTTCCCACAGTGTTTTCTACCCTTCCCAGAACAAATTTCAATTTTTCATTCACCTTTTTTTTTGTCGTCTGCAAATGCTTTCAATTTGAACCAGTTTAAAACCCCTCACAAAACAATTTTCACATTTTCAGTCACTATTATTTTGTTGTCTGCATATGTTTTCAATTTGGACAAGCCAAAAATTTTGTTGTTTGGTAATGAGTAATGAGTTAACTCATTACCAAACAACAAAATATTTGGCTTGTCCAAATTGAAAACATATGCAGACAACAAAATAATAGTGACTGAAAATTTGAAAATTGTTTTGTGAGGGGTAGAAAACATTGTGGGAAAAGGAGAAAATGCTGGTTACCAGCAGCTTCTCCTTTTCCCACAATGTTTTCTAAAGGCTTCTTTCTCAGGGTCGTCAAAAGTAGGGATTCTGTGGTAATGGGTAAATTTCTTTGTCATTTAACCCTTTACTAAACAACAAAATTTAGGGTGGTCCAAATTGAAAGCATTTGCAGATGACAAAATAAATGTAACTCAAAATTTGAAATTTGTTTCCATCAGGGTAGAAAACATGTGTGGGAAAAGGAGAAAATGCTGGTTACCAGCAGTTTCTCCTTTTCCCACAATGTTTTCAAAAGACTTTTATCTTAGGGTCGTAAAAACCAGGGCTTGTTTGGGAAAGGGATAACTCTTTACCACATGATGAAAATGAAAACTTGTCCAAATTGAAAGCATTTGCAGATGACAGTTCAAACGTGTCTCCGGTAACAGTACTTGTCTTTGATAGGTAAGAAAACATTAAGGGAAAAGGAGAAAATGCTGGTTACCAGCATTTTCTCCTTTATTTCTTAATGTTTTCAAAAGGCCTCTTCCGCAGGGGTCTTAAAAAATCGGGATTGTGTGGTAAAGGGTTAAAGAGTAGAGAGTGTTATGGAGAAAGTAGAAAATGCTTGTCACCAGCATGTCTCCCTTGTTCAACATGTTTTCAGAGGCCTTCTATCCCAGATATGTGAAAAATATTGGTAAAGAAATAATCTTCTCTTTATTGTGGTTTATCATTCAATAAACCACACTTGTGAGTTATGAGGCACAAAAGATAATGGTTTATTCATTGTGCCCCATAAAACTCACACTGTTTTATTGAACTATAAACCACAATAGAAGGAAGGTTATTTCAATTCTAACATGACCAACTCTTAATGAAAGGAAAACAAGTTCATACATAGAGCAAAAGCGCAGATGCAGATTATATTCCATCGAATAACTCACTTTTATACAGAAAGACGCTGTAGTAATTTATCTGGTGTTTGTATTTACTTCTCGCTGCGTAAGAAGATGTGGCCAGAGTGTAATGTACTTGACAGAGATCGCAATCGCAATTTTGGTCTCCGGTTATATCAAATTTTCTGATGCTGCTCAAATTAAATACAAGTACCAGGAAAGTTCTGTATTTATTTTAAGCTTTGTGGTAGTTTATTGAGAAAAAGTGGAGGAATATTGTTCAATATCTCGTAGTTACATCCAATGAAAAAAATATTATTTTCGAACTTTCACTTGAAGGCAGAAAAAGTTGGTCCCTGTTCTAATAACCCAGGTAAACAGCGTGTGCTATTGAACCAGATAGAAATATGGGGGGGAATTTACCCTACCTTTCTCATGATTTAAATATTAGGTATATTGTAATGCATTGTTATGCAGTAGAGGTAAGCCACACGGAAATACCGAAAATAACTGTGCTTGATTTTGATGTAGATTTTGATGTAAGTCCCCTCCCCCCTCTCTCCCCTCCCCCCTTCCCCCCCCCCCATCCCCCAAATAAAGGGTGAAAAGCATAAAATAAATTAATAGAATACTCCTTTTTTGGGGTGGAAGATCTAATGTAATTTCATCTCTTGAACATCATTGGTAATACATGTACATGTATTTTCACTTGTGGCTCTGCAGCTCTTGAAAATTGTATCAATGATGTTCAGTCGATGTAATGAATTGTGATCTTTGGCCCCCCCACCCCCCCCCCCCTCCAAAAAAAAATATTCTCTGTCTACTACATCACACACTGGCCTATATGTGTCTTTTTTTCAGGTTCCTTTATTGGATCCCCAGGCTTTATTTTACTGATTGTGGGTTCACTTGCATTCCTACTGTCGATGGTTTTTTTGATCAGGTAAGATGATTTATTTTTGTATATAGCTGAATACACCGACTTTCAACAATTTCATGGCAAAATGGATTGTACATGTATATATAGTGTATGGTATCGAGAAAGTTTTTTTAAGGGTGCAGGGCTTGAGTTAAAGATATGTCCTAGAGCTAGAGAGAAAAAAACCCATCAAAATTGAAAGTGTGTACAAAAGCTCAGCTGTGTAAACATAGATTAATTACCAATAAATGATTATGTTGAAAAGGATAGAAAAACAGAAGGATTTACCCTCCTTTGACCCTTAGAATGACAACAGTGATTACTTTGAAACCTTCCAAAACATGAAATGTGTTTTTTATCCATCACAATCTGTGCAATCTTGGAGCCATCAGGGGCAATATTTGGTATGAAGATACAAAAACTGTTATAGTTTTACACAATAACACTTTACCAAACAATCCCTGGTTTTTACAACCCTGAAATAGAAGCCTTTTGAACACATTGTTGGAAAAGGAGAAAATGCTGGTTACCAGCATTTTCTCCTTTTCCCACAATGTTTTCTACCTTGCCAGAAACAAATTTCAATTTTTGAGTTACATTTATTTTGTTGTCTGCAAGTGCTTTCAATTTGGACCAGTATAAAATATTGACGTTTGGTAAAGGGATAAGGATGAAAAGTTGAAAATATTAATAATTCTTCAGTAAACCCTATGTTATGGATACTCATTAAAATCATCTCTTTGAGACAATAAGGGTTTGGAAGAGAATTAATGGATTTAGAATACCATCACTCCCTCTGATCTGTAGCCCTGGTTATTTATGTTACGTCTGTTGTGAAAATAATTCTTTCAACATAGATCATTCGCTTGTGATGATTGCTTTCTGGAAAACCTAACAAGTGCTTGTGCCACAATCCTAGTATTTCAAAAGGATACCTTAATCGCTCAAAAAAAGATTTGAAACCCAGAACCTTGATTGTTAGAGATCAAAGTTCTACCCTTATACCTCTCTTTCCAATATTATTCTTAGACTACCTAGATAATGGCACAGGTACCCCATAGACAGCAGAAGCCTCAGATAATGACCAGCCTGAACAACTGAATAAAGTTGGTAGAGTTAATAAAGTTGGTAGAGAATCACTTAATAAAGTTGGTAGAGAATAACTGAATAAAGTTGATAGAGTGAATAAAGTTGGTAGAGAATAACTGAATAAAGTTGGTAGAGTGTAGGACTCTTGATAATGAGGGTGTGGATTCGATCCCCAGAGCTGGCCATCTAAAATTACTAATAGTCTTTCGGCTGAGACGTTAAACCAAGGTCCCATGTGACGGTGCTATACACCGAGCATGTTAAAGAATCAGGCGAAACGTAGGATGGGTTTCATTTTGTATCTGCATCTGTATCCCCTGTAACAGTATTAAAAGCCTTCAGGGGCCATCGCCCACATGGGAAACCAGTGGCGACCATAATATAAACACAAATTCAATCAAGGTCCAGATAATATATTTTAACTCATTACCAAACAACAATATTTTAGACTTGTCCAAATCGAAAGCATTTGCAGACAACAAAATAAAAGTCACTGATGATTTGAAATTTGTTTTATGAAGTGTAGAAAACATTGTGGGAAAAGGAGAAAATGCTGGTTACCACAATGTTTCCTAAAGCCTTCTTTCTAAAGGGCGTCAAAAGTAGGGATTGTGCGGTAATGGGTTGAGCTGTTATTAAACATTCCCATATTTTTACAACCATTAGGGAGGAGCTGTTCGAAAACAGTGAGAAAAAGAGAAAATACTGTTAACCATCCATTGCTCTATTTCCAAGAATTCTTTTAACTTTCTGCAGACAAATCCATTCATTTGAATCACTTCTAATGCGTTGTCTGCAAATACTTTTCAATATGAAACAATCGTGAAAGGATGTTTTCAGTTAAACTAGTACCACACAATCCCTACTTTTGATGACCCTGAGAAAGAAGCCTTTAGAAAACATTGTGGGAAAGGGAGAAAATGCTCGTAACCAGCATTTTCTCCTTTACCCACAATGTTTTCTACCCTTGACAAAACAAATTTAAAATTTTCAGTCACTTTTATTGTGTGGTGTGCAAATGCTTTCAATTTGGACAAGCTAAAAATTTTGTCGTATGGTAATGAGTTAAGAGCTGTCAGAAAGAAGTTTTCACACAGTATTACTTAATGTACATGGAGGACCAGGGAATACTTTCCACGCAGGGTGATCTTGATCTTCATTGTAAGCAGAATGACTTAATTTTGTCCATAGCATGTTGTGGTTTACAACTATATAAAATTTATTTGCTAGATTTGTTAATTTTTTTAAATGATCATTTCTCTTTTATTACCACATCATCATTAACCCTTTATCAAACAACCCAGGGTCTTCATGACCCTGAGCAAGAAGCCTTCTGAAAACATTGTGGGAAAAGGAGAAAATGCTGGTAAACAGCATTTTCTCCTTTTCCCACAATATTTTCTACCCTATCAAGTCAGAAATCATCACGTTAACAAGATTTCATTTCTTGTCTGCAGATGCTTTGAATTTGGTCAAGTCAAAAAATTGTCATTTGGTTAAGCCTTTACCAAACTACAAAATTTTAGACTGGTCCAGACTGAAAGCTCTTGCAGACGACAAAATAAACGTTAAAAATAGAAATTTTTTTCTAGCAGGGTAGAAAACATTGTGGGAAAAGAATTTTCTCCTTTTCCCTCAATGTTTACAAAAGGCTTCTATCTTAGGGTCGTAAAATAAGGGATTGTTTGGTAAAGGCTTAAGAGTTAATGATACAAAACGAATATGAATCTCCGTCTACTTTTTGCCATTTCATTTTGAATTTTTTATGATGCTAATTATGCAAATAGATGTTAAAATAGGCAACTTTGACATTATTATTTCATAAATTATCATTTGAACAATGACCCATACGATCAACTTTTTCCTACATATCTCAGAAGACCACTTGTGAAAACATTGCAATAAAAAGGATATCGCTCAACAAGCATTTTCTCATTTTACAGCGGTGTCTTTACCAAATGACAAAATTGTAGACCAGTTCAAACTGAAAGCATATGTAGACAACAATGTAAGTATGGCTCCAAAGATGAAATTTGTCTTGGGAAGGGTAGAATAAACATTGTGGGAAAAGGAGAAAATGTTGGCTACCAGCATTTTCTCCTTTTCCTACAATGTTTTCAGAAGGCTTTTTTCCCCAGGGTCGTTTAAAGTGAGGGTTGTATGGTAAAGAGTTAATATTTGTGTCTATGTATCAACTCGATTGGACAATAATAAAAGCATACTAGTATTTAGATAACAGATTAAATAACATTTGTTTTGGTAAAGGAGCAAAAGAAGAAAACATTATTTTTTCTTTCCAAAATTGTTTTGTCATAATTTTTTACCTCAAAATTATAAAATAATTGTAATTTTTTTTTTTGTTTAAAAGTTATATTTAATGAAAATGAATTGTCTGTATTTTACAAGTCATGGATGTTTTAAACCTTTACTAAATGACAAAATTTTAGACTGGTCCAAATTAAAAGCACTGTCTTGCAGACAACAAAATAAACGTTACTTAGGAATCAAAATTTGGTTCCAGCAGGGTTGAAAACATTGTGGGAAAAGGAGAAAATGCTGGTTACCAGCATTTTCTCCTTTTCCCACAATGTTTTCAAAAGGGTTCTGTCTCAGGGTCATAAAAACCAGGGATTGTTTGGGAAAGGGTTAAAATTACTTCAAATTTGTTGCCTGAGGTAACGAGTTGAAAAAAAAAGTCCCCTGATTGAGCTCTAAAGTATTTCCTCATGATGCATCGTAGTTTTATAGGTTGGTTTTTTTGACAAATTGACAGACTTTTGTGTTGGAATCAATCAACGTTGAGTGTTTACAAATTTAAAATCATCATCATTTTGAGTGCCTGTCTATTTTGTCCTTGACAGGGACAAAGTCCTAACACTTTACCAAGCATGTAGTGTTATCACAACCCTGTAGAAGTAATATCCTGAAAACAGTGTGGAAACAGGAGAAGATTCTGGTTATGAGGCTTTTCTCATTTTCCCACAATATTATCTGCAGTAAAAAAAGACCCCTTACCTCACTATCCTGAATTTAAATGACCCTGACAAAAAAGACTTTTGAAAACATTTTTGGCTACCAACAATGATTTCTTAATTTTGATGACAATTTAACCCTTTCCCAAATGACAAATTTTGGAACAGACCAAATTGAAAGCATTTTGCAGATGACAAATGAACAGTTGCTAAAGAGATGATTTTCCTATCTGATACTGATAGGGTAGAAAACATTGTGGGAAAAGGAGAAAATGCTGGTTACCAGCATTTTCTCCTTTTCCCACAATGTTTTCAAAAGGCTTCTATTCCTGACCCGTAAAAACCAGGGATTGTTTGGGAAAGGGTTAAGAGAATTAAATTCAAAATTTCTTAATTTTGATGACAATTGACTGTTTGTCAGTCATATTTTGTCATCCAGAAATGCATTTAATTTGGACCAGTTGAACAGTTTGTGATCTGGTAGAAGATTTAGCCGCACTAAGTGCATCATCTACAAGTACCTTCAGCATGGACACAGGGCTTGAGATAGAGGAAGTGATTTTGATTTCAAATATCAAAATGTTGCTCACTCAGGTATTCTCTGACAAAACCCTATGGTATGGGTAACCATTAGAATTGTCTTATTGAAACAATTCTAATGAGTACACACAACATAGGGTTTGAAAGAGAAATAATGGATTCAGAATATCATAATTCCCCCTTAACCCTTTACCAAACAATCCCTGGTTTTTACGACCCTGAAATAGAAGTCTTTTGAAAACATTAAGGGAAAAGGAGAAAATGCTGGTAACCAGCATTTTCTCCTTTTCCCACAATGTTTTCTACGCTGCAGGAAACTAATTTAAATTTTTGAGTTATGTTTATTTTGTCGTCTCCAAATGCTTCCAATTTAGACCAGCCTAAAATTTTGTCATTTGGTAAAGAGTTGAATGGAGCTGTGTGGACATGTCTAAAAGATTGTGATATGAGTTAAAGATGATGGGATGCATTAATTCATTAATAAATGACCTCAGGGAGACTTTCTTGTGTTGTACAAAAGATTAAAAATTTGTTCCAAAAGGAGCAATCGCACTTAATATTTCAGACTTTTCAAAGTCAAAAGCCTTTGCAAAAGACAAATTTAGTGCAGCTGTAAATCTTTATCAAAGGACATGAATATGAACTGGTCCAAACTGAAAGCATTTGCAGACAAAGAATTAATGGAACTGAAAAATAGAAATCTGGCTTAGGAAGGGTAGAAAACATTGTGGAAAAAGGAGAAAATGCTGTTTAGCAGCATTTTCTCCTTTTCCCACAATGTTTTCAAAAATCTCCTTTTCTCAGGGTCTTTAAAGGTAGGGATTGTGTGGTAAAGAGTCAAAGGTAATTTCTGTCTGTCCTGTCCTCATGATTTGTGATTACAAAATATCAACTTTTATAAAACAAAAAAAAAGCATGTAGGTGCAAACGCTCGGTTGCAAGTCTTTGATTTTCACCGTAAATTTAAAATCAATGGGGCATAACTGAATCGTGACATTTTGATGATTACTTGGCCTTGTTGTATGAGCTTTCTGATAGTTAACCATTTCCCAAATGACAAATTTTAGACTGTCCCAAACTCAAAGTGTTTGCAGATGACAATTTTGAATTTGATGAGAATGTGAAATTTGTTTTAAGAAGAGAAGAAAACACTGTGGGAAAAGGAGAAAATGCCGGTAACCAGCATTTTCTCCTTTTCCCACAATATTTTCTACCATTCACAAAACAAATTTCAAAGTTTCAATCACTTTTATCTTGTCATCTGCAAGTGCTTTTGATTTGGACAAGCCTAAAATATTGTTGTTTATTAAAAAGTTCACAGTCCACGCAGGCTAATCTGGATCAAATCTTTGTGCTTGTGGTCAATTTTCTGCTCATGAAAGGACCAGACTTCCTCATGATTCATTCTGTTGACAGACAGATAGGATTTCATGCATCAAGTATTTATATGATCATTGTGACTCCTACATTATATTGCATCTCGGAGATGCTTAAACCCCCTATTGACAGAAGATAGCTAATTTGTTTTACCCATCACACTAACTTTATTTTAACTTAACTCTTTACCAAAAGACAAAATTTTAGACCCTTCCAAACCGCAAGAGTTTGCAGACGACAATTTAAGATTTGGAGAAAATGGCAGAAAGTTCTCAAAAAGGGTAGAAAACATTGTGGGAAACGGAGAAATTGCTCGTTACGAGTAATTTCTCCTTTTCCCACAATGTTTTCAAAAGACTTTTTCTGCAGACACATAAAAACCAGGGCTTGTTTGGGAAAGGGTTAACTCTTTACCAAACGACAAAATTTTAGACCAGTCCAAATTGAAAGCACTTGCAGACGACAAAATAAACCTAACTCAAAAATTGAAATTTGTGTCCAGAAGGGTAGAAAACATTGTGGGAAAAGAAGAAAATGCTGGTTATCAGCATTTTCTCCTTTTCCCACAATGTTTTCAAAAGGCTTCTATCTCTGGGTCGTAAAAACCAGGGATTTTTTTGTAAAGAGTTTACACAACAAAATACAAGTCACACAATAGAGAAATATTTCAGTGACAGGAAATGGCTTTTTAATGGCATAAAACACATTTTGAGAAAAATAGCCGTTATGTCATGCAAACAATTTGTTTTTCCCCACATTCCTTTCGAAAGATATCACCCATACAGATGTAAAATGTCAAATTGTTTTCTTTATCAGTAAATCCAAAGATCCAAAGGTTAATTAACCAGCATTTTCTTCTTTTCATACTATGTGTGTTCAACCCTACCAAAGACAAATTCCATAATTTTGAGCGACCATTCATTTGTTGTCTGCAAATACTTTCGATTTGGACAAGTCTAAAATTTTCTTGTCTGTTAAAGAGCTAACCCTTGACCAACCTATCTCATGTTTTAAATTAACTCACTACCAAACGACCAAATTTTAGGTTCGTCCAAATGGAAAGCATTTGCAGATGACAAAATAAAAGTGACTGAAAATTTGAAATTTGTTTTGTGAAGGGTAGAAAACATTATGGGAAAAGGAGAAAATGCTGGTTACAATGTTTTCTGAATGTTTCTTTCTCAGGGTCGTCAAAAGTAGGGATTGTCTAGTAATGGGTTAATGACACAAGCTTTTGGAAACATTGTCCAGTAAAAGGGAAAAATACTAGTCATCAGCATTTTCTCCTTCTCTCACCTTGTTTACCAGTGCTTTCAGAGACGAATCTCATTAATTAACTCATTAACAAACAACAAAATCTTTAGGTCTATCCAAATTGAACGCATCTGCAGACAACAAAGTATGAGTGACTGAAAATTTTGATATTTTTTTTATTTGGTGAAGGGTACAAAACATTGTGGGAAAAAGAAAAAATGCTGGTTACCACCCTTTTTTCCTTTTCCCACAGTGTTTCCCAAATGCTTCTTTCTCTGGGTCGTCAAAAGTAGGGATTGTGTAGTAATGGGTTTAGCTGTTTTACTTATAATCAGCAGTGTGTTCATGCTATATTGGTGAGTCTGAAATTTTATCATCTTGTAAATTATAACTTTAGGGAGTAGGTTCTTCAAACCCCAGTTGTCCATAAATTACATCTTGGATCATGATATAACTCTTTACCAAATAAGAAAATTTTAGACTTTTGCATACTGAGTGCATATATAAACAACAAATAGAATATTGCTTAAATGACATGATTTCCTTAAAAAAGAGTTTAAAACATTATGTGAAAATGAAAACATTCAAGCCAACTGCATTTTCTCTGTTTCCATAATATTTTAAATGTCTTCTTAACCCTTTCCTAAACAAGCCCTGGTTTTTACGTGTCTGCAGTAAAAGTCTTTTGAAAACACTGTGGGAAAAGGAGAAATTGCTCATAAAGAGCAATTTCTCCTTTTTCCACAGCATTTTCTACCCGTTTTGAGAACTTTCTGCCATTTGCTCCAAATCGAAAATTGTCATCTGCAAACTCTTTCAGTTTGGTGGAAGAGTCCAAAATTTGTCTTTTGGGAAAGGGTTAACTCTTTACCACACGACAAAATTTTAGAGTGGTTCAAATTGAAAGCATTTGCAGACCACAAAATAAAGGTGACTGAAAAATTGAAATTTGATCTGGGAAGGGTAGAAAACACTGTGGGAAAAGGAGAAAATGCTGGTTACCAGCATTTTCTCCTTTTCCTACTGTGTTTTCAAAAGGCTTCTTTCTCAGGGGCGTCAAAAGTAGGGATTGTGTGGTAATGGGTTAAGATTCATAAAAGCTAAGGATTGTCTGATGAAAGGTTAACTACCTTTATTCAAATGGTTTAACCGTCTATATCTTATGTGACAGCATGTCACTCGCTCTCTTTTTTATCATTTTTCCAAAACAAGTTATTTAGTACTAAATGTCGACATAAAAAAAATGAATTGAATTTTAAATGATTACTTTGCGGAGCCCAGGTGAAGATTGCCCCCCCCCCCTTCTGTTTGGCCCAACCTAAAAACAGTGTCATTTTTTTTCGCTGAAATTTCCCCCAAACAATAAAATTTCAAATTGGTTCAAATTAAAATCAAAACATAGCATATGTCTCTGAAGGGATTAATACAATGTGGGAAAGAAGAAAATGCTGGTAAACGTCACTTTCTCCTTTTCCCACAATGTTTTCAGAAGGCTTCTTCCATCAGGTCATATAGACAGGGATTGTTTGGTAAAGGGTTAACCTGTAATTATGTGTCATATCTAAGCTTGAACTCCTTAACAAAATTAATGGCAAAATGCCAGATTCATCCGTATTGATAGAATTTGCACATTGTAAGTTAAAATAATGTGCTCAAGATGATGGAACTTGTCTTTAAGGGTTGAAAACGTTGTGGGAAAAGGAAAAAGATGCTATCTACCAACATTTTCTTTTTTTCCATCATGTATTCAAAAGCTTTCTTCCCAAGTACTGTTAACCCTTTACCAAACAATCTCTGGTTTTTATGACCCTGAGATAGAAGCCTTTTGAAAAAACAATGTGGGAAAAGGAGAAATGCTGGCAACCAGCATTTTCTCCTTTTCCCACAATGTTTTCTTCTCTACTGTAAACAAATTTCAATTTTTTCAGTTACATTTATCATCCAGCAAATGCTTTCAGTTTGGACCTGTCTGAAATTTTGTCGTTTGGTAGAGAGTTAACTCTTTACCAAACGACAAAATTGTGGACTAGTCCAAATTGAAAGCATCTGCAGATGACAAAATGAATGTGAATCAAAAATTAAAATTCAATTTGGAAAGGGTAGAAAACATTGTGGGAAAAGGAGAAAATGCTGTTTACCAGCATTTTCTCCTTTTCTTACCATGTTTTCAAAAGCTTACTTTCTCAGGGTCGTTAAAAGTCGGAATTGCGTGGTAAAGAGTTAGAACACTGGATTGTTTGGTAAAGACCTACAGTATTTTGCTCATCCATCTTGCCAAGATATTTCAAATGTTGTCAGAAATAATATTATGAAGGAGAATATGAGTGAGCTGCCTTGTTATCCCATTACCACACAATCCCTACTTTTGACACCCCTGAGAAAGAAGCCTTTAGAAAACATTGTGGGAAAAGGAGAAAATGCTGGTAACCAGCATTTTCTCCTTTTCCCACAATGTTTTCTACCCTTTCTACCTTTCACAAAACAAATTTCAAATTTTCAGTCACTTTTATTTTGTCTTCTGCAAATGCTTTCAATTTGGACCAGTCTAAAATTTTGTTGTGTGGTGAAGAGTTAAAGGGATATTGTTATCCACTTGCCGTGGAAGAACAAGATTTATTTCTTGCAAGATAGCATAGATCTAAAATCTGGGTGCACAAATTAATGCACTAAAAGACAGATTCCTTTGTGTGACATTTTCTTCACGTATAAACTCTTAATATGTAAATTACAGCGAATGCTCCAATGTTTTAAGTTCTTTACAGCTGCATTGTCTCATAAATGATGGAACCTTCGGTGCAGTTTCATGCCATATATCATTAATGGAGACTGCGTAGGAAAGACTTCAAGTATTTGAATGTCACATCTGTAATCTGACATTAATTTACTCTAAATTTTGCATCCTGAAAGTAAAATTTGGCAGTTTTCAAAGAAAAAGTCTACTTATTGTCATAAGCATGTTGTCATCTGTGTCATTGTTAGGGTGCAAAAAACTTGACATTGTATAATTTCTGTTATTAACAATGAAGATGTTTATTTCAAACTTGGACAAGTTGTTAACCCATTACCAAACAACAATATTTTAAACTGGTCCAAATTGAAAGCATTTGCAGACAACAAAATAAGTGACTGAAAATTTGAAATTTGTTTTATGAAGGGTAGAAAACATTGTGGGAAAAGGAGAAAATGCTGGTTACCAGCATTTTCTCCTTTTCCCACAATGTTTTCTAAAGGCTTCTTTCTCAGGGGCGTCAAAAGTAGGTCCATGCAAATTTGGACTAGTCTAAAATTTTGTTGTGTGGTAAAGAGTTCAAACCTTTACCAAACAATCCCTAATTTTTACAACCCAGAGATAAACTGCATTTTCTACTTTTTTCACAATGTTTTCTACCTTGCTGGAAACAAATTTCAATTTTTTAGGTACATGTATGTTTATTTTGTTGTCTGCAAGTGCTTTAAACTAGTTCAGTCTAAAATTTTGACATTTGGTTAAGGGTTGAATATGTTAACTCCCAGATGGAAATGTTTTTTCTCCTTTGTACTCTGTATTTTCTACCATTTCAAAGACATTTTAGCCATATTTGACTATTTTCCACACAATTTTCCACACAATTCCAAAACCCTATGGTATGGGTAATCATTAGAACTGTATCATGGAGACACTTCTAATGAGTACCCACAACATAGTGTTTGTACCAGCCCTAAGAAAGACAGCTTTTGAAAACATTGTGGGGAAAATGGTGGTTATCAGAGTTTTTTTTCTCTCATTCCATTATTCATGGCATAGATTGGACAGATCTATCTATCTATTTAATTCTGTAATGCTCTTAAGGAAAATAAGCTGTTGAAAACATTGCTGTAAAAAGAGAAAAATTTAGTGCTTTGTAACCGGCAATTTCTCCTTTTATCAGAATGTTTTGTATGAGAGAAGAGTATTTGAGGTTATCTCTATCAATTTCTCCATTGTCTTCTGCAGATGCTTTAACTCTTCAGCACATGAGAAAAAAGTGGATTTGTCCAAATTGAAAGCATTTGCAGATGACGATTTCAATATGGCTAATACATGTATAGTGCAATTTTCCTTTGATAGGGTAGAAAACATCGTGGGAAAAGGAGAAAATGCTGCTTACCAGCATTTTCTCCTTTTCCGACAATGTTTTCCAAACGCTTCTTTCTGAGGGTCATCAAAAGAAGGGATTATTTGGTATTAGGTTAAATTTCAAAGGGCCTCAAACTTATGAACCTAGGAAAAGATCTGTAAAAAAGTTAAACTGCTTTTCATCCATTTATTTTCAGATTGCTAACCAGAAAAGTCAAAGGACACTACCAGAAGATGTATCGAATCGTATGTACTGTTACATAGTAATTAATTTTAATTGTTCTGAAATTCATTTCATGCTGTATGCATTATGTTAGAAACCAGTTCCTTTGATTGATTCCTATGCAAATGTTGAAGTAGGTAACAGAAATGAATAAATTTTGTTTAAAGCAAGAGCTTCTTTTTTTGACCCACCAAAACTATCAATTACACAATTACACTGGATGAAAAGTAAAACATGTTTCTAAACAAAATGGAACATACATGAGCCATGCCCTGGCAAAAGGAAGCTTAACCCATTACCACACGAGAAAAATTTGGACTGGTCCAAATTGAAAGCATTTGCAGACGACAAAATAAAGGTGACTGAAAACTGAAATTTGTTCTGGGAAGGGTAGAAAACACTGTGGGAAAAGGAGAAAATGCTGGTTACCAGCATTTTCTCCTTTTCCCACAGTGTTTTCAAAAGGCTTCTTTCTCAGGGGCGTCAAAAGTAGGGATTGTGTGGTAATGGGTTAATGCATATCCTTGATCAATTATACCGAGCAAGTAATCACATACAGTACTTAAAGGTGGGTATTTAGATTTTTCACATTACACCAAAGTGAAATATATATATATATCACTGAAATTTGTACGAAAAAACAATACAAATCGTCAATAATTAAGAATCATAAAATTACAAAAAAAAAAGTTTGGAATGGTATTCCCTTAAAAGGCTACGTTGCCTCTTTAGCTATTTTTAGATTTCGTGCCAAAAAAGAAAAAAGAATTGTGGGAATGTTAAGTGACAGGCAAGTGACTAATGACGCTTGAATTCAATAACATAACAAACATGTGATTATTTTCAATAATGTCTTCTTCGGATGCCATGTTTGAAGCTTTGTATGTGTATTTCCAGTATATAAATGAGCGAGTTGCTCATGTAAAAATAGTTTGTGTTTCCCATCGGTGTCCACCTGGGCTGTAGTGAATCTCTAATTTCTCTTGTTGTTGGATGGTTTTGATTACTGGGGTTTTATAAAAGAAAATTATAAGGCTTTGAGAGTATAAGGATGATTTTTTTTTTTTGTACTTTGGTAACATTTTTATCCCAGAATCCGAAGGGCCACCTTTAAGGATCCACAAAATAAGTTGAGTCTGATGAATGACTGAATCAGGAGAAAGAGTGGTCCATTGGCATACAGAAAATTTACTGATAATGCAAACTTTTGGCCTTTGTCAGTCTGTGTGGACTGCACAGGCTAACCAAGGTGGATACTTTTTGTAGATGCATTAAGCCCCCTTTTCACAGAGCATGGCTTATATGTATGTCAGGAGCAGTTGTGTATTGCAACATCTCTCGCTATTTGTAAAAGTTTTTTTCAACGGGCAATAAAAAGCATGTTTGTACTTTCTGACAAAATTTCATAGGAGTATACTGCATGTCTGCATGTCTGCATACCATCAGACCTTTGTCTTCACTGACACCAAAGGTGCTGTCAAAACAGTGTAAGGACGTTTTAAACCTTTACGAAACATCAATATTTTGGACTAACAGTTGCAGGTGACATACCACATGGAGCTCAAATGATACGAAATATTTCTGAATGGTCAGAAAACATAGTAGGTAAAGGAGAAAATGCTGGTTACCAGCTTTTTTTCTTTTACCACACTGTTTTTGAAAAAACCTTCCTTCCATGGATACTTTTATTGGTGATTGTGTTTTAGAGTAATTATCCCCCGCCGTAGGCGGAGGGATATGGTTTTAGCGTTGTCCGTCCGTCAGTCCCGGCAAATATCTCCAATACCATTGGACGGAATTTCGTGAAACGTTATACACATGTACAATGACCCATTCTCCCAAGACTTTTTTTTTTTTTTTGATTCAATGCAAAATGGCCGACTGAGAGCGATTTTAAGTTTCACTTAAGTTACACTTAAGTACACTTTTAATGTTTGGAGTCTTCTCTTCGAAACTATACAAAGTTTTTACATGGAACTTGTCACATCTGCCAACCTCCATTAGGAAATGCAGGAAAAAAAGTTTCACCTGCATTGACAGTGCAACACCACAGTTATTTGCCCTTGTTTTTGTAATAAGGTGTCATAGAAAAAGGGGGTTTCATGGTATATTTCATTCCATTTCTTTTGAAGGCAACTCATTCCACATTTCTTGACGGAATTGAATAGAATTTTGACAGAATATTTCTTGTCATGTCACCTACTGCATATTGTCAACATTTTGTGATTTGAACCTGCGTCATGAAAAAAGGGGGCTTCATGTTTTATTTCATTTTATTTCTTGTGAATGCAACCAGTCCCATATTTCTTGACATACTTGAAATGAATTTCACAGAATGTTTTTCATCATTTGACCTATCGCATATTCTCAAGGTTTTATGATTTGTAGCTGCATCATGAAAAAAGGGGGCTTCATGTTTTATTTCATTTTATTTCTTGTGAATGCAACGCGTCCCATATTTCTTGACAGAATTCAATGGAATTTTCACAGAATGTTTCTTATCATCTGAGCTATCGCATATTCTCAAGGTTTTGCAATTTGTGGCTGCGTCATGAAAAAAGGGGGCACCATGTTTTATTTTATTCTATTTCTTGTGAAGGCAACTCCTCCCACATTTCTTGGTAGATTTGAATGGAATTTTTACATTATCATGTGACCTAACACAACACCTCCCACATTTCTTGGCAGATTTGGATGGAATTTTCCCATGATCATGTGACCTACGTCATATTGTCAAGATTTTGGGATTTGTAGCTGCATCATGGAATAATGGGGCTTCATGTTATAATTTCACTTTTCACCTGTATCTCTGTAATTACTGGACATATCTCAACAGATTTGGACAAGATTTTCACAGATCATGCGACCTAGCAAATGTTGTCAGGGTTTTGCAATTTATCACTGTATCATGGAAAAAGGGGACTTTATGTCAAATTTAATTTTTTGTCAGTGTATCTCCAACTTTTATGAAATGCCAAGTTCTGCCAAAAGGATACTTAATGTATAATCCTGTTATGGACCTCTTTTATATTTTTTTATGTAATGAAATCCTGTGCCATGGAACAAGGGAGCTTAATATATAATTTCATCATGGACCAATAACAAAAAAGCCACATGTACATGCAAAATAGAATACTTCCTATACGTTTGTATCAAAAAAGGTCTTTTTTGGCGGGGGATATCATTTCAACGAATTTGCTTGTTGATTAAGGATTGATTTAAGAATTAATAGTTATTGTTTAGCCTTACTGTTCCAATCCCAGAAAATCGTGTGCCATGGCCTTGGTTCTGTGATATGTCTGTGTGTATGTCCAGCTGTTTGCATTTTATATAGTTATGCAAAGTCTTGAAATGTGCCATGAGGGTAGGCTGTTTGAACTCTATATGGTAGAGAATTTTTGTAACCTGGATGGAGGTGATACTAGTAGTTCATTGGTAAATTTAGAATTGTTTTTTAACAGCTTTCTTGCATTGAGACTTATTGGTCTGTACTAACTGCCAGTAAAATGATTCAGGCCCTCATTGGCCCCTGACCACTGATTTATCTGTCTTTTAAGATTCTGTTGGTAAACATATCATGGACAAAATTTATAATAGTAGTTAGGAAAATGGGGATACTGGGACATTTTTTTTGACCATCCTTCCGTGGTTACACTTTTTACCACCCCTTGTACCACAAACCCGTAAATTCCCGGATTCACACGCACACGAATCCATCCCTTAACCACAAACCCGCAAATCCCCGGACTCACTCGCACCTTTAACCACCCCTTAACTACAAACTCGCAAATCCCCGGACTCACTCGCACCTTTAACCACCCCTTGTACCACAAACCCGTAAATCCCCGGACTCACACGCACACGAATCCATCCCTTAACCACAAACCCGTAAATCCCCGGACTCACTCGCACCTTTAACCATTTCCTTAACCACAAACTCGTAAATCCCCGGACTCACTCGCACACGCATGTCGATCGAAAGATCAATGGCCATGACGTGCTTGGTACGCCCGCACAAATTTTTTTGAGTGTGTCCTAAGAAATTTTTTTCCCTAATTAAAAATGGGCGATCGATTTGGAGATTACACGGTGCCAGCCTTAAGAGGATTAGCGAGAGATCGTGGTTATAGAGGTTATTCGCGCCTTAGAAGAGCTCAACTGATCGAGCTTTTGGGCGGCTTGCCAATATTAGATAGAGCTATCGAACTTAGATTCGAGGATTTCAGCGTTGATGATACGACAACCGTGGCCTACCCTAGTAGAAGAGAGGCAACCAACGTTCTTGAAGAACACTTTAGGGTTCGGGCAAAAATAGATGAGTTTGATGAATCATTCACGAGTATATTTAGCGACATCAGCTGGCCTGGCTATTATACTGGTGTTGCTAAAAAGAAGATTGATATTAAGATTCGAAGCGATGTTGATTACATAACTTTATCGGAGATGCGTGGGCTGCTGTACTATATATGTAGCTTGGCGCTATCTAATCCCCCTGCTAAAAAGTTTTCTCTAAAAATAGATCCATATGGAGTCGACTTTGCAAGTCTGCATAATCACATTTGTTACATGGTTTCAGGAACTGGTGAAAATTTTAAAGACGAAGTTAACCGGGTTATAAGAAGGGATCCTAATTTTGGACGGCAGACGCGTTTTACATATTTATGTGTGGAAATCAGAGCCGACGTTTTTTGGTTAGATTTGCCAATTATATGCCCCTTTTTTGAACCGCTGCGAGTATTCTGGAAGGAGATCCTTTTTACGGAATTAGAACCATCCTTAAGAAGCGAGGCAATGCATGCATTTTGCGAAGAAACGTCGGAAGAAGTTTGGAGGCGCCGCGTGCAAGAAGTGATTGAAGAGCAGATGCTTCCCCAAGAAGACTGGGGAATTGTGCAAGAAGAGATTGAAAGGCAGAGGCGCGCGCAAGAAGAGATTGAAAGGCAGAGGCGCGCGCGAAGAGTGAGGCGCCGAGCGGAAGAAGCTACCCCCTACGTAAGTATACCGTCGGAGGAGGTTGTCGAACCAGTCAGACCTTCAAACACCACAGAATCGTACCGAGAACCTAAGTGTATCGTGTGTGATGAAAACGAATGCAACGTCATGTTCTGTGATTGTGGCCACATCTGCATATGTAATTTGTGTGACCGCGATGACTTGAACAAGTGCCCCATGTGTCGTAAGCCAACAACCATCAAACGCAAGCTTTGTTAACTGAGAGAAAAATATAACTTTCCGTGCACGGAAAGTTATATTTGTGTGGTTAAAAGTCTAATTCTACTAGTAGTGTAACCCTAATTAAAGTAGCTTTCATAAAATCCTTCGTTAAATGCTGGTTATCGTAAAAAGGAATATAAATTTCCAAAGGTTGTTCTGGACTTAATTCTCCTTCTAAAACGCCATAATTTTGACTTGGATCGCCATTAACCTTAAAAGTTCTTATACCTCCTACAACTTTAACTGCCATAGTAAGTTTATCGGTCGAATTAAGTTCTCGACCTTTATGTTTTATATGCACGCCATATCTTAATAATCTCCCGTGTGTTGGCAATACAAATTGGCTTTCAAAACGCGTAAGCACAATATTTTTAGTGTCATCACCAGGCTTTAAACCAAGGTCATATCCAATGTTAGCCCCAAGACGAAAAATAGCATCAAGTGATCCTCCTCCTCCTTCTTCCCATTTTTGTTCCTCACCATGAAGTACAGCCGTTATAGGAATTACGGGCTTTTTGTCTTGCAATGCTCTATCTACATACTTTTTGGTGGCACCATCACTCGGGCTACTAGGATCAGGTAAGTTTAATAACTGCTTAAAACCCATATTGATATTCTCGGTAGCCTGATAATTCCCATTCTCCTTAAAGAATACGGTTCCCTCAGCCACCCCGGGAATAGCTCCATCTCTAACATTATCCGCCACGAGAGTATCCACATATTTTTTGTTTACAGCGTCACTATCAATAAAGCTGTCTTGAAAAAGCGCAATTCGGTGGTTACTTCCAATTACACCCTGTGCCACGTAGTGGGGCCCCTTACCCAGTAAAACGGCAACCTCATTACCATCATCATCAGTTACAATATTTGTTTTAGTAAGTGCGCCGCCCTCTCTGTTTTTGTCTACATACTTCTTTGTAGCGGCATCAGAATCCTCTTCAGGTTCTTTGAGATTATTCAAAGGTTGAAAAGCCATGTTGATGGGGGCCGTGGCGGCGTAACTACCATTATCTTTTAAAAAGACATCGGGTAAATCGACAATTCGTCTACCTAACATTTGACTCGTTCTATCCGTATACTCTTTAGCATCGCTTCCTACTCTATCAACATACTCCTTATTAGCGGCCTCATCTTGCGCAGCCGGGGTAGGTAAACCGAGAAGTTTCTTATTTTTCATGTTCACGTCCGAAGATACAACAAAATTTCCATTTTCGTCTTTAAATTCCCCGACGTATTCATCCACATATTCTTTTACAGTATCATCCACATACTCCTTATTAGCGGCTTCGCGGCCGTTTATAGGAGTTCTTAAACCGCCTAACTTTTTACCAGCTAAAAATTTTGTACCCTTAGCGCCCCACCCATCATCATCTCTCGGAGTAAAAGCATTTGCGCTATCCACATATTCTTTAGTAGCAGCATCATCATCTTCTTTAGGTTCACCTAATCCTTTAACTTTAAAATTTTGCATATGAAGATTATTTTGTGATTCGAATTTATTATCTCCACCATTTGCGCCTCCCGGAGCAATAACAAAAGGAGAATTTCCATCAAAATAGTTTTTAAGTTGATTAGATTTAGAATCGACATATATTCTATTTGCAGCATCACCATCTTCTTCGGGAGAGGGAATATTTAGCAGTTTATTACCATCCATATCTAAATCTTTCTTTACCACAATGTTTCCATCTTGGTTCCTTTTTAAAAAACCCTTTCCTTTACTCGTATCAACGTAATTCTTTGTTGCAACATCTTGAGGATTAATTGGTTCACTAACCTTAGTAAGTGTATTTCCTTCCATATTTATAGATCCGGTAACGACGGTTGTTCCATCTTTCCGTAAAAAGTTATTATTTATGTAAGCGAGAGGTACACCGTCATCCCCTGTTACGGCAACAAAATCCATTCTTCCAAATTTATCGACAGGCATTTTTTATTACTAAAATAAAGTATTTAAAACATCCTGAAACTCTTTACCTCTACCTAACTCTTTAAGTACGTAAAGACACAGATGCCCGCAAAACACCTCTCCAGCCGTTTGTAACTGATCGCTATTGTAATGTATCGGACTTTTCAGATACTCTAGAATTTCGATAGGAGGCTGTATACCGTAACTGTCAAAGTAATTTTTAGTTTTACCGTTTTTATACCAAGCAACCCAATGAGTGCCAGGGCCACCCGCGTCATCGAGGTTTAATATACCGCATTCCTTTTTTCTACACTTACTCGGTAAAGTGTCTCGCACGAGGACTCCTCTAAAAGAAGGAATCTTTAATTTTCTCGCCGCGCTTTCCAATTCGAAATTGTTTAACGGTCTATTCGGTAGTATAAGGTTTCCGACTGCAATGTTTCTCATTTTTATATATTTACTATGTCATTATTATCAACCCACGAATTAAACTCGTCGGAATAGCCCTTCCACTTTACTAACGATTTATGTTTTCCTTTTTTAATAATCCTTTCTATCCTATACAACTCCTGACTAGTTTTTTGCAGTTCAGGTTCATAGAAGGTACCTTGTATCTCTTCTCCATTAAGGTCTTTTATTTTATACGTTACAGGCACCGTATGTTTAACCTCAGAAACCGTAAAAACCTCTTCAGTCCACCTAGTAGTATATCCTTTCTCGAAAGTCTTTTTCTTTTTAGTTATCCTTACATTATCTCCGACGGAAAACTTAGGTTCTATATCTCTTATTTCGAAACGATCGGGGTAAAGATTCCTCCAAACTTTGGTTTCGTTTTCTTTTTTACTCGCGTCTACAGGCTTCATCTTAATAGAAGAATGCCTCGTGTTATTATATTCTTTAACGAGGTCTTGTAACACGTCGATGTAAACGCTCGTAGAGTTGGCGGAAAAATACTTCCACATCTTTTCTTTCATTGTTCTAATCCATCTCTCAACTACGCTAGATTTCTCCTCATTCTCGGTAGAATACAATTCAATCAGGTCTTTAACATCTTTGTTATAAAACTCTTTACCTTTATCTACCCACATCTTCTCAGGTTTCCTCTCCTTAAAAATACTCTTTAATGCCGCGGCAACAGACTTCCCCGTTTTGTCTTTTAATGGCACCAGATAACCGTATTTAGAAAAGATGTCAATAACGGCGAGAAGATATTTTACGCCGCGATTAAATTTAGAAAACGCTCACATGTCTACTAAATCCGCGGCCCATATCCTATCAATACCGTTTACCTCGACTCTCCTCTTCTCGAATTTTCTCTTTACGGGCTTGTGTAGTTCTTCCGCTAAATTTTTTTTTTAATCCCCATTCCGAATCGTTTCTTTGTTCCGATTAAGCTAGAAACGATCCCCCTTTCCATTTTTTCTCTTAAGGTGGGATCATAAATGCCTTTCAGCTCCGTTAACATATTTTTATCGCATACAGCATTTCTCGTAGCCGTATCATCGTTTTGGAGATAACATATGTCATGATGATAAGCGGCTTTATCTACTCTATTGATAGGCTCGCTCCATTTTTTCGGAGTTAAATCCGGGTTTAACCTTTTTTTAAGGTTAGTGCCGGGCCCCGTGAAATTGTGGCCGGGTAGGTGCATCTCAAAAGGCATATTGTTAATCATTCTGTTTAAAACTGAACCACCCTCCCGCGCTTTAATAAATTGGGTTTTAGTTATACCGCAAACCGAGCATTTTCCTCGTTTCATATTCCTACCATTCTTACTAACGGTATATTCCACGTTATTCGTATCAGTAACTTTTTTACATCTAACGCAATACATTTTTTCTATATAACAATAAAAAAAAGTTATATATAAAAAAATATGGACGTAATCGATCTATCATGGAACGACGTAGTATCAAGAAGATTCAATAGCCCTCTATTACCAAAGAGTATTAGAGGGTTAATCGTAGGCAAATCAGGATGCGGTAAAACCACCCTTTTACTTAACCTTTTGCTCAGACCGGGTTGGTTGGACTACAATAATTTATGCGTTTTTGGTAAGAGTCTTTTTCAGCCTGAATACCGCATACTTAAAAAAGCTTTTGAAGAAAGACTACCGAAAGAAGGTATCTTAAAGCTATTTAATATGAGGGATGAAATACAGGATTCGAACGTTTCGCCGACAGCTTTGATCGGGGAATGGATAAAAACGTTTAAGGTTCTCTCAGATATAAAGTGTAGTTTTTTTGAAACAGCGGGCGATGTGCCTGATCCGCGCGAGTTAAACGCGGGAAACAAGAATCTAATGATATTTGACGATCTACTTTTAGAAAAGCAGAACAAGTGTGAGTGCTACTACATTCGTGGAAGGCATAGTAATGTTGACTGCTTTTACCTTTCGCAAAACTATTTTAGGCTGCCGAGGCAAACTATTAGAGAGAACGCGAATTTTATATGTCTTTTCAAGCAAGACCAGAAAAACATTAATCATATTTATAACGACCATGTAAGCGAAGATATGCCTAAGGAGGAGTTTAGAGAATTTTGTCATAAGTGTTGGGAAAGACCGCACGGTTTCGTTATTATCGATTTAACGAGTAAAAAACATGACGGGAAGTACAGGTGCGGCTTTGATAACTTCTACGTGCCGAGTTAAAAAAATATATCTTTACTAAAAAATGGAAGATCTCTTGAAACAAATTGCGAGAAATACGGAGCCCAAATTATCCTCACAAATTATAGTAAGCGACAACAAAACGCGCATTAAAACCAGGTTTAACCCGCCTCTACAACTTGACAAGGATAGAAAATACGAAATAGCTCTGGCGGACCTCGAAACTTATTACTCTTTTCCAAACATCGATGCAACGAACAACATCTTGGTTTATTCTCCGGATCAGGGTGTTACATGGCATAGGATCGAGATACCAGAAGGGAGTTATGAAATCACGAACATTAATGATACCGTGCAACAGGAAATGAGAAAAAAAGATCACTATGACGCGGCTAATGAAAAATATTATATCCATATTTCCGCGAACACTAATACCCTTAGGTCGGTTATTGATATAGAAGATGGGTACCAAGTAGATTTTAGGTATCCAAACTCAATCGCGAAAGTATTAGGATTTAACCACTCTGTATACACTCAAGGATTCTGGGAGTCGGAGAACGTTGTGAACATTCTCGATATAAACAGCATATTTATAAACATCGATATCATCTCAGGAAGTTATGTTAACGGTTCAACGCAAAATACGATTTACTCTTTCTTCCCGGATGTATCTCCCGGGTATAAAATTATTGAGACTCCTCGAAACCTTATATACCTACCTATAACGGTGTATGAGATACACAACATGACGGTTGAAGTAACTAACCAAAATGGCGCCTTACTGAATCTTAGAGGAGAAACTTTAACAATTAGATTTCATCTTAGAGAAGTATAATAAAAAAATATTAGGTATATAAAAAATGGCGAGTTATACGAATGTAAAAGTTAATATATCGGAAGGGCAAAAGCAAAAGCTTCAACACGCTGTTAAAGGTAGATGCCCAGTAAGTATTCGCTTAGGTCATGAGGATTTAAAAGGCAATGATATTATAGCGGTAACCAATTCTCAAGCGAGTAAAATGGCTAAAGCCTATGAAAATGGTAAAGGCATAACGATTAAAATGAGTGCCAAACAGCTTAGAGATAACATGAAGATAGAGGGCGGTTTTCTCGGAATGTTGGCCGGGTTGGCTGCTAGAGCTTTACCGATGGTGGCTGGATTGGCTTCAAAAGCGCTACCAGCTTTAGGTCTCGGGGCTCTGTCTGGATTAGGCTCATTCGGAGTAAATAAAGCGTTAGGGTCGGGTCTTTACCTTAAAAAAGGAGGTTGTGTTTGTCAGGTAAAAACTGATGGGGAAGGGCTTTACTTGGCCCCTTATAGAGGAAAAGGGTTAGAGTCTTTTGGTGATGGATTGTATTTAAAACAAGGAGGGCAGCTTTATGATGGACGCGGACTTCTTTTGGGTCCTAATAGTCCATTCGCTAATATACCTATCTTAGGGGCTATATTATAAAATTTTAGCTATATAAAAATATGAAGACTCATAAACTCGGTGTTAAGAAAGCGAATATTATTCAACCAAAAACAATCCACTGGATACCATTATGGGGCTCGAAATATCCCCCACGAAAAGTAAATACGGTAACCTGGGAAATTTTTTGTCAAGAAAAGCTTACACTAGCGTCTAAAGAAGTTAAACGTGTACTCTTAGGGCTCGGCTTTATAATGACTAAAGGAGTTGTTTTAACCTCATTGCCACACTATTTAAAAAAGTGGTGTAGCTCGCAAAACGAAGTTAACCTCGAAAATGCCGAGAATATTATAATTACTATTATGAACGATTCTAGCAACAGCGTAACAATCGAGGAAAACGAGCTTCTATGCTTCGTTTACTATTCGTTTTAAAAAAAATATAATTCTAATAAAAAAAATGGAGATGAAGGACAGTGTTTACCCTAAATTACCAACTGCTCCCCCACTTGATGAGGGGCGAGGATATAGACTGCAGAAAATCAATGAAATCCAGAAATTCTTAGAAGAAGAGAAGACCAAAAGAGAAGCCTTAAGTAAGAAGTATTTTAGAGCCGTGAGAATAGTAGATAATATAGATACGGTTTTAATTACGGTTACCATGATTTCGGGAGCTGGTGGGATAGGTCTACTATCAACGATAGTCGCGATACCCGCAGTGATAGCATTAGAAGGAGCCGCGGCTTTTACTGGTCTTTTAAGCTTAATTGGAAAGTATAGCGTAAGGCGCTCCACCGCAAAAGCCGAAAAGCACGAGAAAATTAGAACAATCGCTGATACCAAGTTAAATACGATATCCTCGCATATATCGAAAGCTTTGAGCGATAACGAGGTTAGTGATGAAGAATTTCAACTTATCTTAGAAGAATTGCAAAAGTATAAAGTAATGAAGGAAGAAGTTAGGTCTAAAACGAAGAAAAAGATATTGGCTGAAACCGAAGAAACATTAATTGAGAAAGGGAGGCAAGAAGC
Organism: Tridacna crocea; assembly: GCA_943736015.1. Lineage (NCBI taxonomy): Eukaryota > Metazoa > Mollusca > Bivalvia > Cardiida > Cardiidae > Tridacna > Tridacna crocea. The sequence continues at coordinate 52,567,226 of OX031059.1, forward strand.
GCGTGAGTCCTTTCGGAGATTGGTGGAAAAGAACCATGGGGGTAAACTTTAATTTTAAGTGTAAGTGTATCGTGGAGATAGGTAATGATAATGAAAACTGCGATTAAAATCGCGATGAAAACTGCGATGAAAACTGCGATGAAAACTGCGATGAAAACATATGTTATCTTTATGATAGAGATAACATATGTACTCGCGTTTTAAAAAAAATATGTTGCTAATTAAAAAATGTCATTTCTAAAAATAACTGATCCCGCAAAAAGGGACCTAATTGTAAAAGAGTACCTCGAATTAAAAAAGAATATCCGGGATAACCAACTAGCGGAGAGAACGGGGGAGAAAGAATTGCAAACTGACCTTTCAAAGTTTTTTAAACCTATTACAGAAACGCAAAAAGCTACAACTAAGGAAGTTGTAGAAGAACTTAAACCAATTAAGGAAGGTATAAAAGCCATTAAGTTTCCAGCCTTTCCATCTATTACAGCTTATGATAAGCCGAGTGAAGAACCGGATGAACCTCCACTGTTTATTGGAGAAATAGCAGAAAAGTATCTAAGAGAGTTTGCTTCTAAGTCTGAAGTTGATAAAACTTACGGGATATATGACAGAAAAGGCAAATTTTATATCGGTAACAAACCAGTTGTTATCAATAATAACGATATTATAGTTGAAGGTAAAGAATATGAAGGCACCGAGGGGTTATGGAGCCTAATTGTTGAAAAAGAACCGAAAGGGTTTAACAAGGAGGACTATACAAATTATGGCAAGTTGATGACACAAACAAACACTCTTCATCGTGATAACGACCCGACCAGTAAATATCCTAAAAGCGGTAAAAGCGGAAAATGGAAACATATACTCAGACAAATTTGGGATAACAAAAATTTATATGAAGGAGAGGGTATCGTTGTTATCCCGGGTGACCCTAACGCATTAATAGAAAGACTCGACCTGTTGTTGGCGAGCAAAAAAGCGGGTAACACGGGTGTAAGAAACGAGTTAGTAGGCATATGCGACGAATTAAAAAGACAGGGTGTTATAGGCTCCGACGCTTATAAAAATTTAATGTCTATGCTATAAAAAATGATCACGCCTAGAAAAAGAGGATTGAATAGAAGGTATGCATATGGTGGTAGCGGAATCTTTAGCGACATTGTGAGCTTTCTCGCGAGACTTTTTACCAGTAGCGCGGCTAAGCAACTCGCATCTTCCGCCTTAGATGTTGGTAAGAGCGTTGCTAAGGAAGCGGGAAAGAAAGCTTTAGAGGCTGGAAAGAATGTCGCTGTAGAAGCGGGGAAGAAACTAGTCACGAAAGCTTTAACACCAAAATCGCAAAAAATTTTAGAAAAACATACCGCAACACCTGCAACGCAAAACATTAGCACCTTAATGGATGGGAGTGCCATTGCTATTCAGGACTTAGTTAAAAAATTAAACGGCGGGTCTGGTATTAAAGTAACGTGAAAAATATGATGATTTGATTTAAGAAAAAATATCCTAGTAATAAAATGACGGAGTTGGGTTTCTATCCTAAATATTATCATAGAACTTTATCTATTGCAGTAACTAACGCGTCTCTACGAGTGGAGGATTGCGAGTTACTCGAAGTTAGCGTTACAAGATATGGTTACCTAAAAGCGTGTGTGAAGTTATCTCCCGAAAAAATAGCTATAATGAGGGAGATTGAGAAACGGGTAAAACGATTATTTAGAGCGTATAGACATTTCTCCAATAAAAATTGTGTATGGAAACAAGGTTTACCCTAAAAAGAAATGTTATCAGCAAGAAGACGGAAGCATTAAACTTAAAAGTGTGTGGGTTGCCAACACGAAAAAGGCTTTTCCCCAGCTTTGGTTAGAGTGATAGACGCAATTATAATTTTTGCTTAAAAAAATTATAATTGTATTATAAAAAATGGACATTTTAAATATCGCCGAACCAATCGTAAAATACGATAGTATTGATGAGTATGAGCACTTTGAGTATGAACCAATCACAGGAACAAATCTCGACAGTTCAGGGGGAGAGATTAGGATTAACATCGAAACCCAAGATATTTTTACGCACCCGAGCGAAAGTTATTTGCTTATAGAAGGTCGTTTAACAAAGGCTGATGGAACAGCTTACGCAGATGCTGACCTTATTTCTTTAACAAACAACGCCCTTATGTATCTTTTTAAAAATATCCGGTACCAACTTTCCGGTCAAGAGATTGAATCCATATTACATCCTGGTCAAGCTACTACGATGCTCGGGTTGTTAAAATATCCGGACGATTTTTCCAAATCGCAAGGACTAAACCAATTGTCGTATAAGGATACAACACCCGCCGCAGAAGATAATAACTTAGGTTTTAAAATAAGAAAACAGTACATCATCGATAACCCAGATCCTAAAGGTTCATTTAGCTTTAGAGTTCCATTAAAACATATATTTGGTTTTTGCGAAGACTATAACAAAATTCTGTATGGAATGAAGCAAACACTCACCTTAACAAGAAATAATAATGATGACGCAATTTTCAGAGCTAACGCCGCTGCTGATGGTAAAATTACGTTGAGTAAAATATCGTGGTATATGCCGCACGTGATGCCCGCGGATAAGGAGAAAATGGAACTTTATAAACTTATCGAGAAAAAAGAAAAATTTCCAGTTGGATATAGAATGATACAGTGTGACTCTATTTCGGTTCCTCAGTCAACATCATTTACTTGGAGGCTCGCCGTTAAATCATCTCCCGAGGTGCCACGTTTTATCATTGTTAGCTTTCAAACTAATAAAAGTGGCAACCAAAGGCAAAATCCTTCCATATTTAATAATGTAGGTGTTAAAAATATTTATGTCATGTTAAATTCCACAAGATACCCTACGGCTGATTACAATCTTTCATTTGATAGTCAGCAATTTAGTAGAGCGTATGGCGATGCTGCGTTATTTAGAACTAAGTTTTTTAACATGGATGAATTAGTATCAAACCCTAATATTTCCCCCTCGGATTATAAAACTCTTTATCCTTTGTTTTTGTTTGATGTTTCTAAGCAAAGTGAAAGGTTGAAATATTCCGTTACTGATATTCAAATCAAAGCACAATTTCATGGTAATGTGGATGTAAACACCGAGGCATATGCCGTTATTATTAGTGATAGGTTAATTAATTTTCAGTCTGATGGTAATAAGATGAGCGTAGTGTATTGAGTTAAGAATTTTTTTCCTATATATTAAAAATGATAAAGGTTTCAGATTTGAAAGAGATTCTTAAAGAAAATAATGTAGCGTATCGCTCTTACTGGGATAAGAAGCGATTAGTCGTGTTAGCGAAAGAACATGGCTTACTGCCTGAGGAAAAGCCTAAACCGGAAAAGAACCGTGACCCCCAATACGATAGACTACGAACTATCAGGAAAAATCCTAAAACGGTTACTTTAGAAGATGTTAACACCGGTGAGGTAAAAACCTTTCGATCGATTTATAAGGCCGGTAAATATATAGACCGCTGCCCTCAAACGATTACGGACTGGAACGGGAGGGTTTGGAAGAACCAATATAGGGTTACCATTCTATAATTTTATTATATCTAGGAGGAGATATAATAAAATTTTTTGGTTGCTTAAGGTACGTTGTGGCAAGTGATAGTTGGCGCGGCCGCGCATGTTATACTGTAATGCCCGAGAGACAACGTGTTTATTTTGTTTTCCGCTATTATCCTTTTATCATCAGACACGCTTAATGCTACTTTATTTACCACCACAGTACTAATTTCATGGGCGTTACTTCTTATTATATTCATCTTTCTAAGTTGCTCCTTGCCATTAAACAAACATTTTTTATAGTCCTCATGGATAATACTTTTATTAATTACATATTTTTTAACCCCTTTGCATTTCTTAGTTTCTTCTCCGTCTATCATCTTATAAGAATACAGTTTCGCTCTAAGCCCAACAAACTCTTCTATGATATCACCTCCAGCCTCATCTTTAAACATTCCTAGCACCTTCTTATTACAACCAGTTGGTATACCCGATAAATGACCCTTCGGGTAATTACTAGTATCAAACTTACTCTCTACATCATCAGCTATATCCTTATAGAAGTCTTCAGTTCGTATTTCATACATCAAGCTGTCCGTGTCAGTGAATAGAAGTTTAGCTTTATCTCCATATTTCCGTTTAACGTAGTTGTAATGAAAATCGTACATCAGAGTCTTACTTAAATCTAAAATGCACATTCCTAAATAAACCGTTTATTAAAAAGTAGTCTCGTCTTTTTCATGTGAATAGCGATGAGATTTTCGCTAAAAATGTTACAATAAGCGAAATTAGGTTTCGCGGATAATTTTTCCGCTTTTAATCTATCATTGACTAATCTCACGTCCGTCCGATTTCTAATATTTTCCATGGTTTTGCCAAATACCGAGTTATTCATCAACTTAAAGAAGTCCTTCTCAAACTCATTGCCGGCTCTCGTTCTTAAATTAGTATTAAGTTCGATATAAGGCTTAAGCCATTCGCTTTGCTCAAACTTGATACCCCTATGAATTTTACTTATTCTTAAACCTAGGCTCTCATACTGCTTAAGATTCTCACAGTGAACGACGTACTTTTCTTTATCCCATAGGGTTGGGATTAGCTTGTTAACTTTATTTACTTCGATACCTCCAGGAGCGAGAGGGTAATCGTTATGTAAGTCATGCAGCCCTTTAGGATACAGCAAATCAACCTCCAAAATACAGGGGACTCGATCCCACCGGTCTAATTCACCCTCACTCATCCATTTAAAACCGTGCGTAGGAAGCGGTTTGCTCATCGCCCACCCGTACAGATTATTGGCGTCCAAATAAGTTATGTACTTTGATGGTTCACCTGGATCGTACTTATCACCCATGTATTTATTGTTAGATTTCCCGTATCTATGGCTAATCATTGACACTCCTCCTCTGATGCCTCTTTCTACCATTAACAACATATCAGGATCGGTTAATAACTCCAATTTCACGCCAGTAACTTTTAATGCCGCGTCCCAAGCTAGACCCGGTGCTGTAAAGTAATGCGCAGGGTCTAACTCGTAATGCTAAGTGCAACAAATGGTTCTAAAGTTCTCAAAAACGTCGGCTAGAAGCAAAACGTCAACACGGTTATATAAATTGTGGTAATCTTCTAAAGTTTCCATCCTAAACGTTCCCCAAACTTTTCGCGCGTGGTCGTAGTCTCCATCGCTGACTCCCTCTTCGTTAAGCCTGGAATAAAATGCTTCTTTGGGCGGTAGTTGCGTTTCTTTTAGCCTTTCAGGTGAGTCCATGTACTCGTAGGGGTAACAACCTTTTCTAGTTACTAGATCAAGCTCGTCGTCAGTGTAATACCTTTTAACGTTGTCAAAAGCGTCTTTGTCTAGGTTGTTGACTAGCTTATCTAAACTCGCAGCCATAAACTTAAAACTATCAATGAACCTTATCTGGTGATGCAAAGGTTTAGTTTCTTCCTTAGTTCCTACTTTCTTTGTGTAACTCCCAATCTGTATCTTTTTGGTGAAGCTAATATATCTTTCATCAGTGTTTGGAATACAATCGATATCTCCCTCGCTGCAGCCGAGATTTTTTACGAATAAGTGACTATCATAACCACTAAGGTTGTGAAACACCACGGGTGTAAAATTAGGTTTTCTATACAAGAAATTGCATATTTTATGAGCAGCTCCTCTATATCTACCAGTGAAATGACAATGGTCTCTAACCTTAACATCACCACCAATGAAATCTCCACGACATATCCAGCATTTATTTTCTCTTTGAAAGCTTTCTTTTTCTTTTTCACCAAACACCATTTTCTTCTTCGGCATGCTGGTAATTTTTCTAACATCCTCCTCTAGCATTTCCACAAATTTTTGCGCCGCATCCTCTCCGGTATAACTTACTAATTTTGGTTCATATACTTCATCATCGAAGCACTTAATGTAGTAACAGAAGCTGGATGGTTCATGTTTCTGGTACTGTTAAGTATAACTACTTTCAGGGTTTGGTTCGCACGATTGCAATGGTTTAATATAACACTCAAAGTCGGCGTAAACGATAAAATGAACCTTTTCCGATCTATGATAGTTTTTAAACTTTAGAATTGTTTCCTCTTCTTCCGGTAAATCTATTTTAACGTAATCATGTTCTTTACAATACTGTGTATGCTTTTCCAACGCTTCTTTAGAGCAAAATGGATTAAAACACCTTAAGCAGATGTGGCTCTTTTCCTTGTGCTTTGATGCCTGAGAGTTTAACAAACGACTAATGCTAACCACAAGGCAGTAATGTTTTATTCCGTTTTCTTCTATCAAAAGAAGAATTATATCGTTATCCCTTTCCCCGTAAAATTTACTTATTCTGAGAGGATAGGGGCTTTTTCTATCATAACCAACCACGGTAATGGATATGGTGGGGTTTTGCTTTTCAAACTTGTTAATATCATCTAAAGAAACCGGGTATTCTATGTTTTTCATGTTTAAGACGTTTTCTTTCTGTTTTAGATCCTTAGTAATCCTTTCTGGATGGGTATCTGTAGGATTTAATGCTCTTAAAACGCACCACAAAAAGCATTTATTATCACCGTTTTTCACGTTGATAATAGCCTTTTTAGCGGCTAGTTTTTTAGGCAGGGGAAAATATGTTCTCCCCCTCGTTGGATTATAAACTACAGTGTGTAATTCTGCGCGATCTACTCTGTCAAACGTCCATTTCGTGTTCTCCATAACTAAATTAGTTATTTGTTCCATAATCCGATCCACCATATTTTCATACGTTTCGTTTAAATCGGTGCCTACTAGACTGATTATAGGCTTCCCAGAATCATAACGGTAGTCCTTATAAACTGTTTCATCTCTTCCGTTTTCACCCCTGATAACTTGTTTAAGTATGATGTAAAGACGTAATTTTACTTTACTCCCACGGCTTCGTTTTAACACCACAATCATTTTCTCGCGAATTCTTTCTAAGAAAGCTTCCGGGGTATCATTCCTAAACGGGCAATTAATGGTATATTGGTTCGCAAATTCTCTTAAAGCAGAATTCGTTCTAATGACAGTTAGTCTACTGTCCTCCCTCTGTTTCTTGTATAACGCATCAATTCTTCTCTTTAGCGCCTCAATTCGAGGTGAAATAGCTACTGGGGGATTTTCCACAACCTCGTCTAACCAATACGATAAGTTTTCGATAGAGACAGAAGGAGGTGGCGGGGAGGTGCGTGTCGTGCGTGTTGCTGGCGTTGGCGTTAGAATATTACCCGGTATATTTTCTTCAATAGCTCTGTCTAATATTGGCAAGTCGCCCAGAAGCTCGATCAGTTGAGCTCTTCTAAGGCGCGAATAACCTCTATAACCACGATCTCTCGCTAATCCTCTTAAGGCTGGCACCGTGTAATTCTCGAATCGATCAGCCATTTTAATTGGAGGGAAAAAAATTTCTTAGGACACACTCAAAAAAATTTGTGCGGGCGTACCAAGCACGTCATGGTTTCTGGGCTTGGGGTCTATGGTACATTCATGGAGGACGTTCAGAGTGAGTCCGGGGATTTACGAGTTTGTGGTTAAGGGAATGGTTAAAGGTGCGTGTGAGTCCGGGGATTTACGGGTTTGTGGTTAAGGGATGGATTCGTGTGCGTGTGAGTCCGGGGATTTACGGGTTTGTGGTACAAGGGGTGGTTAAAGGTGCGAGTGAGTCCGGGGATTTGCGAGTTTGTGGTTAAGGGGTGGTTAAAGGTGCGAGTGAGTCCGGGGATTTGCGGGTTTGTGGTTAAGGGATGGATTCGTGTGCGTGTGAATCCGGGAATTTACGGGTTTGTGGTACAAGGGGTGGTAAAAAGTGTAACCACGGAAGGATGGTCAAAAAAAATGTCCCAGTATCCCCATTTTCCTAACTACTTATAATTCATTCCTCTCTTCTTTATTTATTTCAAGGAAGTTCCTCTGATTGCTCTACAAGAAGTGAACAGTCACAGTGATAGACAAGACATGACAACACAAACATTCTTGTAATTAAGATAGCGTTTTTAGTCATACTAATATTGGCTGTAACTCATTACCTGATGGCATAAATTTATACTTATGAGTTATTATTTTAAAGTATTATAAACAGCATATAGCCAATAAAGGAATTGGTTACAGACTCAATCAGAAACGATTACTTGTTTTTCTAAAAAAAAAAGAAATAGGTGTCTCCCCCTTTTTGATATCCAATATATATGTAATTGTTCTTGTGCATGACACTGAAAATGTGTTAAGTTTTTTCAAAATAACTAAAAGGTTTTGAGTTGTAGAGGAGACACAATCTGTGACGGAAAATAATGAAAGGGAAATAACTCAAAAATATACAAAGCAAGATTTATAGTTCTTGTGCATGACATTTTGTTTCATGAGGCTTAACATATGTGTGAGTTTTATCAAATATCGTGATAGGTTTTGGAGTTAACCCTTTCCCAAACAAGCCCTGGTTTTTACGTGTCTGCAGTAAAAGTCTTCTGAAAACACTGTGGGAAAAAGAGAAATTGCTTGTAACAAGCAATTTCTCCTTTTCCCCCAGTGTTTTCCACCCTTTTTGAGAATTCGCTGCCATTTTCTCCAAATCTAAGATTGTCGTCTGCAAACTGTTTTGGTTTGGAAGAGTCCAAAATTTGTTGTTTGGGAAAGGGTTAAAGAGTGGACATGATTTGTGTCAACAGACAGATGCATGGGGAAAAACAAGATGTCTCCCACCCTGATGGGGGGAGGCATATCTAAGATACTTTCATTAACTATACTTATATGAAAACATTGAAGAAAAATGAGAAAATGCTAGTAACTTTGACTGGAGGTGGGTGTGAAAACACTGTGGGAAAAGGAGAAAATACTGGTAACCAGCATTTTCTCCTTTTCCCACAAAGTTTTCTTCCCTTTCAAAGACAAAAGTGATGTGAGCCACATGAAATCTGTTGTCTAAAAAAACCCTGAAATCGGGATTGTCTAAAAGTTTGTTATGTAGTAAAGAGTTAATATTGAAGATGACTAGAAAATTCGAGATTTTTGTGACTGTGCATTTACTCTGGCATTTTCAGTATGGTAATTTATGACACTGCTACTGAAAATGAAGAGACATTTAAAATAACAGTAGTATTTTTCAGTGTGCCATGTATACACCTTGAATTTAAATAGTCGATTATGTTCCATTCTGTGACTTGTAAACTATTTGTATGGCAAGGTAATACATTTATGTACTGATACTGTGCAATATGTTTTTATGAAGAGATGTATAATGTATTATGTGTTTCTTTAATAAATTAACTACTACACCTACCTTAGTTGTCCAACCTGCAAGCCTTTCCAACCTGCAAGCCTTTACAGTTCACAAACTAAGTGATTGACATTGCTTGTTTTTTTCTAATTCCTTAACTCTTCACCACACGACAAAATTTTAGACTTGTCCAAATTCAGAGCATTTGCTGATGACAAAATAAATGTGGTCTACATATTCTTTCAATTTCAGCAGACCAAAATTACCTCATGTAGTAAAGATCAAGTCAAGCAATCCTGTATGAATTTTTTAAAACTGCAAAAAATTAATTATGGAAAAGGTCGATCACAGACCAGAATTTCAGCAGCCGTTTCATATAAATCAAGACAAGTGTTTTCCCTTCTTGCTTACATGGATATAAATCTTGCTGTGTTTTTTTTTTTGTGGTTGGTTTTTCCAAAATTAGCTTGTATGCTATAAGGTTAATAGGTAAAATATATTTTTACTGTGTACTGTTTCTTTTCCCCTCATAAATTTTCCCTTTGCTTCTTTTTCTGATATATTCTAACTCTGCCAGTTGTTAAAGTTTAAACTTGTGCATACTTTTATCAAAGCAATTGCTGGCAACAAATTTGGATAAGATTATCAGATTTGTCAGTAAAAGGGTAGAAAACATTGTTGGCACAAGGGAATATGCTGGTTACCCTTTTGCCATGTTTTCAAAGGCCTTTTTACCCAAGGAAGTTAAAACTGAAGATTGTTTGGTGGAGGAGTGATGCAACAGCTTTTCTATACTTCACATATTTCATTCACTCTGTTCTCAAATGCATAGGCTTTTTGGTCACACCTTAAAATCAAATAGTCCTTGGTGTAGGTACACAGAGAAGTAGTCTGATCTTGATCAAAACAGTCTGCAAAAGCCACACATGTACCCTAATTTACAGGTGTTGAAAGGTGTAACTTATAATTGTCACATTCAGTAACACTTTTCCTATCTTCGATTCATTTAAAAAAGAAAAACAGCAGCTACTAGGAATGGAAGAAAACATTGCGAAAAACAGCAATTACTAATTATGTGCAATATCTCCATTTATCCTAATACTTTCTTAACACAACATCGATCATTTAATTAGCTTTACACATGTTGCAATTAACACTGTTATACTGTGTACTGCAGGTTTTCAGTATGAAATAGTTGAGTCTGAAGTAAAGACCTACTTTTTAAAAACTCAATCAATTCAGACAGAATGATCTATCTTGATACGCAAATTAGTTGCCATTTATTCAAAAACTATGTTTATGAGTTAACACTCTTTTCACCTGGGACTTATTTTACTTTAAAAATTCATGCATAGTTTGACCTCTTCATGGTAAAAAATGATGGACTATGTAGCGTAACTATTAACTCTTTCCATACTATGGACAACACTATATAGGTCTTGTAAACATTGTAGATCAAGATCAGACTAGACACAATATGCAGTCTGATCTCTGATCTACCTTGTCTACTGCTTTGTTCTATTTTATGAATGAACTGTCTTTTAATTTTGTAGTGGAACTGTATTTTTGTAGCTTTAAAGAAACTGCTATTTAATTGTTCAGTATTGAAAGAGTTAAGAAAGAAAATCTAACTCTTAGGCTACTAAGGATGACTTACTGACCTTTTGCGGACAGTGTAGATCAAGATCAGACTGCACAGAACGTGCAGTCTGATCTTGAATCTACTCTGTCTGATAAGGAAATATTATTCCCCAAAACATATATTTACTTTAGTATACCAATAATTGGGTTTTAAGCTACAAGTGAAAATTTATTTTAATTATTTAGCAGGATAAGGGTTAAAAGAGATCAATCATTGCAAGTCTATGTGGGGAAAAAAATCTTTGCTTCCCATACCAAAATCTTACAATTCAAAAATCTTACAAGTTCCTTTATTTACAACTACTAATTTTATTGGCCAGTATTAAATCAGACTTCACAAATGATGTCTAACTTTTCATTCAGTTAATTATGCCTAGACATTGTGGTCCAAAGCAATCCTGAAACAAAGTTATCTGCCCTTTTTTTTTGCTTTGCTGAAAATAATGTGGACAGCACTTTTTTTGTCTCTAGAAAATGTTGTTTTTCCTAACCATGAGCTTTCCAAGAGATGCCTTACTGAAGGAGGGTAAGCTGTTATAAAATTTGTGCAATGGTTAGCCAACTTAGTTGCTAAATTTGAAGGATGTAAAAATAAGTCGGATGTTACTTTATCTTGGGCCAAAAGATCTATAAGACACAAAAATATCAAGTAAAAAGTAAAACAAATAATAACATCATTGTATTTTGATTTATAATTTGTGAATAAAAAGAAATTTCAAGTACATGTAAACACAGATATAAATGAGACATAATTGCAGATCTTCATAATGAAAATATAGCATACATACACTACCATGTATGTCGGTCGGTCCGTCAGTCGGCAGACCTTGCCTTGTCCAGATGATAAGTAGACACAGAATTAACCTAGATTCATCAAATTTGGCATGGATACTTGTCTTGGTCTGTTGATGATCCCTATTGATTTTGAGGTCAATCGGTCAAATGTCAAGGTCACAGTGATCGTCAACATGTTGATATATAGACCAAACTTTGTCCAACCTTGTTTGGACGATAACTAGACACAGAATTGACCTATCGATTTTGAAATTAATCCATCAAAGGTCAAGGTCATGGTGGCCTTCAACTTACTCATCGGTCAAATGTCAAACTCACATCAAGTTGATATATAGAGCAAACCTTGTCAGGATGATAACCTGATGACACAGAATTGACCTAGGTTTGTCAAATTTGGCACAGACATTTGTCTCGGAGTGTAAATGATCCCTATCCATTTTGAGATGAATCTATCAAAGGTGAAGGTCACAGTGGCCTTCAACTTGATGATATGTAGACCAAACCTTGTCCAGATGAATAACTAGACAAAGAATAGACACCTATCAACAGTGTCATTTGTAATCAATGAATCAAAGGTGAATGTCACAGTGGCCTTCAACTTAATGATATATAGACCAAACCTTGTCCAGATGATAAATAGATACAGAATTGACCAAGGTTTATACTTTGAGGTCAGTCAGTCAAATGTCAAGGTCACGGCGACCATAAACATGTTGATATATAGACCAAACCTTGTCCGGATGATAACCAGATACAGAACTGACCTAGATTTGTCAGATTTGGCACAGACATTTGTCTTAGAGTGTAGATGATCCTTATCGATTTTGAGATAAATCCATCTAAGATGAAGGTCACAATGGCCTTCAACTTGATGATATATAGACCAAACCTTGTCCAGGTGATAACTAGATACAGAATTGACCCCTATCAACAGTGTCATTCGTAATCAATGTATTCTCATGTTGATGTTTACATGCAACAAGTTGCAACTGATAGCTGTGTTTTTCACAGGGTAGAAAACATTGCAGGAACAAAAACAGCAAATGCTGATTACCAGTTACCAGTATTTTCTCTCTTGCACCTGTTTTCAGATGCCTCCTTTCTTCTATTCTTCTTTATTCTTAATGTTTTGCCAAAGGGCTTAGATCGTAAAGGTTAGTGATTCATTGCAATCAGGCTCTAATTATTTTGTCTAACATTGAAAAAATGAGGTCATAATTTAAATGCAATTATATATTAAACTCTCTGCTTGCTTTAAGAAAGTTTGCATGATTTTGTCAACTACAGTGTAAATGCTTTTGTCAACTTTATGCTTTTGTAAACTTAACACATCAAGATCAGACCACAGAAGACAACACAATTAAATATATCAAGATATTTTAGCTAAGTGATCACAATATAGGTGAAAGTTTGCTTTTTTTTTTCATGGTAAGACCTGTGTAATGCACTTCCGGTGATAATTCGAATCGGTTGATAAATAAGGATGAACAAGGATTTATGCAGAAATAATATTTTTGCACATTTCTAACGGATCAGAAATTCCGTTTATGTCTATCTTGAAATTATTTTTTGATACTTTTGTTAGTTTTCTGAAAAGGGAGGTAATTATTACCTCTTTTTGAATTGAGAATATAGTGGCTTTAGATTTATAAATGATAATTCAAAGAAGGAAAAAATGGAAAAAATGAAAAAGTGAAAGTAGTTTAATAATACTCATTTTTAATTATAGCTAATTTTGCAGGATGATAATTTAGTGGAAATAGCCGTTTTCCATTACACAGGTCTTACCTTAATAGCTGAACATGTCAATTTTAGAATAATCATTTTTGGAAAGACACAAGCTTTTTCCCATTTTGTTGCATAGTACACCATAATTACATAAATACACATTATCACAGTGGAAGATAAATTAAGAAATATCACAGATCGAAATTACTTTCTATTCCTAAGGAGGCAAATTCAGTGGGTCATAAGCATAAAGGGGAAAAATAGTATTTGAGTTTGCTTAACCCTTTACTCCAAAGATACTCATTTCTACGCATTGCTTGTAGGAGCCTTTGGAAAACATTGTGTCAAAAGGTGAAATTGCTTGTGACAAGCGATTTCTCCTTCTGTCACAATGTTTTCTAAGCTATCAAAAGGTGTCATATACACATAAGAAACACCTTTATCCTTGCAGTTATTTAGGGTCAATTATAGAAATCATAGAAATGTCTTTTGGGATAAAGGGTTAACCTTAAGAGTGCCCTTCAACAACTATAGTTGTCTTTGACTCTTTACAACAAAATCTTTCTAATGACAACCTCTCTTTCCTTCCCCCCCGCCCCCCACTCCCACACACCCCAAAAAAAAAACTTTTGAAAAGAAAATAGGAAAAGGAGAAAATGCTGGTAACCTGCATTTTCTCCTTTTTCCACAATATTTTCTCAATTTTCAAACAAATGTTTTCCAAAAATGTGAAACTTTTAGAGTTATTAAGATCAGTCTGATTACAGTCTGATCTTTGATCTACACTGTCCCTTCTCCAAAGACATTCTGGATGTCAGTAACACTAAAATTGAAATGAAACTGTATTTTTTTTTGTTCTTATTTGTAGACTGGGTGTATTTAAACCTCCTAAAGTAAAAAACTAAGATGTTTCAATGTTTACCAACCACCTTTATTTTAGACTTTTTCAAATTAAAAGTATCCTCAGATGATGAATGTTTCACAAATTAAGGGATTTGTCTTAAAAGGGGTAGAAAACACTGTGGGAGAAGATGAAATACTGGTTCCAACATTTCTTCCTATTCCCACAATATCTTCAACAGGCTTTTTACCTTTCCTTGATAAATTACCTGATATTGTGGTATAAGGATAAAATTTTCTACTTTACAGATTAAAAGCTGATGAAAGTATTGAGACGATTTTGATTGTTGTACTATTGCAGAATGCCATATTTTAAGTTGGTACATGTATTCGAATTGGGTAAGTTTGGTCTAAAAGTTCCTCTGGGGGGAAAGGATTCTTTGTGATTATATAAACTTTAAAATTTGCTGTTCTTGCATCAATCCATTTATTTTTCTGGTAGTCTTGAGGATCTGTCTCTTTCACTAGCTTCATGTAACTGTGGAGTAAACAATAGGAAGAAAATTAATTCATGTAAGTGCTAACGTACATGTAAGTATTTTCAGTGAACATTGTCAATTGTTAGAGCTAGATCTATCTCAGCTTGACAAATGATCAGTTTAACCCTTTACCACACAATCCCTACATTTGACAACCCTGAGAAAGAGGCCTTTAGAAAACATTGTGGGAAAAGGAGAAAATGCTGGTAAACAGCATTTTCTCCTTTTCCCACTATGTTTTCTATCCTTCCAAAAACAAATTTCAGTCTTTCAGTTGCATTTTTTTTTTTTTTGTTTGTTTTTGGTCTGCAATTGCTTTCAAATTTGGACTAGTTGCAAACTTTATCGTCTGGTGAAAAGTAAACCCTTTCCAAAATGATAAATGTCCGACTTTCAAATTAAAAAAAATTGCCATCAACAAATTCAAAAGTAATACAAATATGTGCAAGATTTATGGTAGTGTTTAAAACATTGTGGAAATAGATGAATACTGGCTACCAGCACTTCCTTCTTTTCTCACAATACTTTCAAAATCTTTCTCAGTAAAGGTCTATAAAACTAAGGATTGTGTGATAAAAGGTTAGGGCACCAATGGAAGGCAGTATGAGGGGGTATTCTCATCATATTGACATATGGGGCAATGTTTCAGAGAAAAGATATATTTCCTTTGTTCATAGAAATAACTGTGACAATATTTGAGTCTCTATTCTGTTTCTGGGCTTGTTTGTACATGTATATAGAGCTGCGTGTGGTTGATTCATAAAAAAAGGCCAAAAACCAGGTCATGCCAAGATACATAAAATTAACAAGTACACCGAAAACAGATATAACAACCTTTGGAAATACAGAAGAAAATTTACATCAATATTTTATGATGTTCTTTCAGATTTCACAGACGACGAAAGCATATTTCTCTGTTTCATTTGTTTGTTATACAGTTTTGTGTCTTTTTATACGTCATATTATCAATGATACACATGAACAAATGTGACAATAAAATGGATTCAGTATAACAGCACTGACCATACTCTTGAGCAACAACAGATGGATTTGCAGAAGGTTTAATCATTTACCAATTGTTTGTAAGTTTCAACAATACTAGCAAAGATGACATCTGAAAATGCCATATTTCCTCACAGCATTTTCTATCCTATCAATGAAAAGTCTATGTTTAGCTCGTTGTCTGCAAATGCCCTAAATTTGGAAAAGTCTTAAATTTTGTTTTTTATGAGCCTTTACAAGAGGTTTTGTGTGAAAAGCATATTGCGCAAAAAGCATTTTTTTCCTTGTCCAACAATGTTTTCAAAAGCTTTAGTTTATTTGTACCATTTTGAATTTACCTTCTGCAGACCTTTTTCAGTCTAAAATTGTCATAACTAGAGCTATCACTCAACATGATCATACCCCCCACCAGCTCCTTGCCACCAAACAGGTCTTTGTCACAGAATGCAGAATGGTTGAGTACAAAAGTAAGAGTTGAACATGAGCGGCAAATTGTCACAAGATACGCCTGTCTTACCCCAAGTTGTTAAGCTGGGGCATACACCAGACCAAATTCAAGTATGAAAAACGACAAAGGGCAATAACTCAAAAATTAAGCGAGCAAAAGTTATGATTCCTGTGCACTGCACTCCCCCTTGATGAGATCTATCCATCCATGAAATTTCATAACCCTAGCTAGTATAGTTTTGGAGATACGCTCCAGACAAAATTCAAGTATGAAAAACAACAAAGGGCAATAACTAAAAATTTAAGGGAGCAGGAGTTATGATTCCTATGCACTGCCCCCCCCCCTTGATGAGATCTATCCACCAATGAAATTTCATAACCCTAGCTAGTATAGTTTTGGAGCTATTCACCGGACCAAATTCAAGTATTAGAAACAACAAAGGGCAACAACTCAAAAATTAAGCGAGCAGTAGTTATGATTCCTGTGCACTGCTATCCCCCTTGGTGAGATCTATCCAGCCATGAAATTTTATAACCCTAGGTAGTATGGTTTTGGAGATAGGCTCCAGACCAAATTCAAGTATTAGAATCGACAAAAGGCAATAACTCAAAAATTAAGCAAGCAAGAGTTATAATTCCTGTGCACTGCACTCCCCCTTGGTGAGATCTATCCACCCATGAAATTTCATAACCCTAGCTAGTATAGTTTTGGAGATACGCTCCGGACAAAATTTAAGTATAAAAAAACAACAAAGGGCAATAACTCAAAAATTAAGCTAGCGTGAGTTATGATTCCTGTGCACTGCACTCCCCTTTGATGAGATCTATCCACCCATGAAATTTCATAACCCTAGCTAGAATAGTTTTGGAGATATGCTCCGGACCAAATTCAAGTATTAAAAATGACAAAGGGCAATATCTCAAAAATTAAGAGTTATGATTCCTGGGCACTGCTATCCCCCTTGATGAGATCTATCCACCCATGAAATTTCATAACCCTAGCTAGTATGGTTTTGGAGATACGCTCCGGACTAAATTCAAGTATTAAAAACGACAAAGGGCAATAACTCAAAAATTAAGCAAGCAAGAGTTATGATTCCTGTGCACTGCACTCCCCCTTGATGAGATCTATCCACCCATGAAATTTCATAACCCTAGCTAGTATAGTTTTGGAGATACGCTCCAGACAAAATTCAAGTATAAAAAAAAACAACAAAGGGCAATAACTCAAAAATTAAGCGAGCAAGAGTTATGATTCCTGTGCACTGCACTCCCCCTTGATGAGATCTATCCACCCATGAAATTTCATAACCCTAGCTAGTATAGTTTTGGAGATATGCTCCGGACAAAATTCAAGTATGAAAAAGAAATATGTCCAGAATCATCAAAGGGCCATGACTCCATGAAACCTAAATAGACCATAACCAAAATAGGATATGCACATCTCTGCTTTATACTGAGTCTATCTGTGTAGTTTGAACCAAATCTGTCCAATAGTTGATGAGAAAAAGAGCGGACAAGAAATTTCATGAAAGGGCCATAACTCAGTAAAAAATCAATGAACCATAACCAACATTTCATATGTACATCTCTGCTTGATACTGAGTTTACCTGTGAAGTTTGAATAAAATTCGTCCAGTAGTTTATGAGAAATAGAGCGGACAAAAAGCTACAGACCGACGGACCGACGGACTGACCGACAAGCTGACTCCTATATACCCCCCAAACAGAGTTTTGGGGGGTATAATTATGGGAGAGGGTTATACAGATATCTGAGTTGACAACATAGTATCTAGGCTCTACACTGTAGAATATCTAGTGATTATTTTGGCCAAACCATTCTTTAATTTGCAATATTTGTGAAACCCATTTGTAATAATTTAATACATAATGAAAATACCATTTTATAAAATATCTGAAATTATTATTTGACAAAATATCTAGGGAAGCCAAAACAATTTCTTCTAAAAGATTCATCTCAGTCAGCCACATGGAGTGTAAAGAAATGATGATAATAAAACCAAAGAAGCTTTTAAAATTATCAACCATCTAGGAATGAAAGTGTCAAAGGCTCACTTTTCTTCTTGCATAATAGATTTGTCCATCATACTATTCAGCAATCCTTCAAGTACATCGTCAAACTTGAGACTCACTGCATGAAACATGTCCACCTCCATCATGTCTATCACACATGGCTTGCCATACCTGTCAATGAATCATTAAAGTTACCAATTGATCATCAAACAAAAAATCAATCAATAAATGAATCACTCATAAATCACCAAATAAGCAAACCAGGAGCATTTTCTTGCAATTTTAGATCTATACTGACCTTAAACAAACACCTTGAGTACCCATGCAGTGTACTCATGTGTGCAAAAGGATCCTTAAAGGCCCAGTAGCAGCCACAATATGAACAGTGACAAAATGGATTTGAATTTTTATCAATATGAAAATATGTAAATTATTGTGGAGATGACAATCTTTTATTACATGGAGCTCCAAATGTCAGTTGCTGGTAGAAAAATTAGTTAAACCCAGCTAAAACGTAGACAAAATGTAGAGTGACCTGTCAAATTTTTACCAAGTTTTAAAGGTGATTTTTCTGTCGGCTATTAACATTTGCATTGACTCTACAATAACAGGTTATCATTTTCTCAACAGTTTCCATGCTTTTAAATGGTATGATTCAGTTTAACATCTGCATGGTTCACCTTAATCTACTATTGGGCTTTTACAGGTGTGTTTACAATTATGTCCAGTCTTATTTTGATCTACACTGTTTAATGACCCATTACAGGTAGTGGCCCTAATATGGAAGGCCTTTGAAAATATTATTGAGAAGGAGAAAATGCAGGTAACCAGCATTTTCTCCTTTTCCCATAATGTTTTCTGCCCTTTCAAAGACAGATCATATCATTAATCAAACTTAATCTGTCTTATGCCAAGCTCTCAAACACTTTTTGTTTAGTGATGAGTTTAGTGGCCATACTACAGTATAACTCTCTACCAATGACAAACTTTACGACTGGTCCAAATTCAAAACATTTGCAGCTGACAAAATAGATATTGCTCAAAAAATGAAATTTGTTTTGGAAAGGGTAGAAAACATTCTAGAAAAAGGAGAAAATGCTGGTTACCAGCATTTTCTCCTTTTCCCACAATGTTTTCAAAAGGCTTTTTCATCAAGGGCTTCAAAACTTGGAATTATGTAGTAAAGAGTTAACCCTTACCCTGCTGAATAACTTCAAACAAAACTTTTAACTTGGTAATAGAAAACCAAAGTTTTACAATTTCAATTGGGGGTAGATATCTCAATATCGGACAGTGTAGATCCAAGATCAGACTGCACATTCTGTGCAGTCTGATCTTGATCTATGCTATCCGCAAAAGGCTAGTGAGTCACGCTTAGCAGCATAAGGGTTAAAAGTGGAAAAACTGGTACATACCTCAATGAACCTAGAACAGCCATCCTCACTTTTTCAGCTTCCATCTGTATAGGACTGAGGGCATTAATATAATTTGTATCTCTGTAGCGTAAGAAGGTTGCTGCCTGGCCATGGGTGTCTATCAGTAAAGGCCATCTAAAATATTGAAATACGATTTTCTTATTCAATATCTGACAACTCAACCACTATGCCATAGAAAAGCCAATAAAAATAATTTAGCAATGCTCAGTCAAAAGGAGGCTGAACACATCTTTAAATGGGCAGGTTCATCTAAGCTTGATGGAAGCTTTCAGCTATTGATTAATTTTCTGCATATCACAGGACAGCTGTATCTCTTGATTCAGTCTGTTGATATTAAATGGATTTTACGGTTTTGTAATTGTGACCCATCATGCAGAAAAGGACCTTCTGGGAACTGCAAAAAGTGTAAACCCTGGTCAGACTAAGCGAATTAACACTTTTCCCTTTCATGACATTTTCTTTATGAAAAGTGGTCAGTGTACCTTGTTATACAACTCTTTTTGAATTATCAACTTAAGCTGACCTGCACTGTCGTTGATCTGTTTTCATGTAATTGATGTACAGAACTCCTAGATGGTCCCATTTTGCATGATGGGTAACAATTATATGAGGACTTGCTTGAACATGGACAGGCATTACACCCCCTTTTGCCAGAGCACCATTCAATTACTGGTAGGCAGAGTGTTATAGATACTTCTCTCTCTCAATGACTATCTCTTCACCTTTATTTTACACTCTGATGT
This sequence comes from Tridacna crocea, assembly GCA_943736015.1. NCBI lineage: Eukaryota > Metazoa > Mollusca > Bivalvia > Cardiida > Cardiidae > Tridacna > Tridacna crocea. Next base: position 52,587,672 of record OX031059.1, read on the forward strand.
TTTCATGATCACAATGATCAAGGCTTTAACCCTTTACCACACAATTCCTGGTTTTTATGGCCCTGAGAGAGAAACCTTTTGAAAACATCGTGGGAAAAGGAGAAAATGCTGGTAACCAGCATTTTCTACTTTTCCCACACTGTTTTCTTACCTGCTGGAAACAAGTTTTGCTTTTTGAGTAACATTAATTTTGTTGTCTGTGAGTGCTTTTACTTCCGACCAGTCTAAAATTTTGTTGTTTGGGAAAGGGTTAAAGATATTGTGGGTAAATACTGTAACCAGCTGTGGCTCCTTTTCCAACAATGTTTTTTATCCTTTCAAAGTCAAATCCCATTATTCCAACAAAGTTTAACCCTTTATAAAACATTTCTGCATTTTTATGACCCTGAAAAAAGAAGCCCTTTTAAAACAGTCTGGAAAAAAAGAGAAAATGCTGGTAACCAGCATTTCCTCCTTTTCTCATCCACCCCATCAAAGACCAATTCCATCATTAATTTTGTGTCACATTGAATTTCTTGGCTTCAAACTGCTTCAATTTGAAAAATCTTCAATTTTTTCTTGTGGTAATGAGATATTTTGTTGTTCATAAATAATTTCAATATAGAAAGGTCCCAAAATTGCCATTATGGAAAAGATTTACATGTATGGTATTTGAACTCATTACAATCATTCTATAACATCTATAGATTTTAACTGTTTGAGTCTACTTTCTAAATTCAAAATGTACTCAAGGTTTATTCATTGTACTAAGGGCTAACTTACTTGCCCGACTCCTGTATTCTGTTGCCAACATCTCTCATCAGCACATCATCCAGTTCTTTTATAGTTACCTTCAAACCTGGCAAATCTTCCTCATCCAAAGACTCTAGAAAACATAAAAATGGTTTTCTGGCATGTTTTATGTCCCAAAATTATTCGAGCACTTTCACTGACTAAAGGCATTCAAGTTGTGATCCTACAAAGTATCAAGCTCCCTAAGTTATCATCAGAAATTCACTTTCTGTCAGGATTTCATCTGGAACCTAATCATTTCATTTCCTTTAACCCTTTACCAGACATCAAAATTGTAGACTTCTCAAAATTGAAAGCATTTGAAGATAACAAATTCAAAGTAGCTCAAATGGTACAATTTTTCTTTGACAGTGGAGGAAACATGGTTAAAAAATAAGGAGAAAACTTTGGTTACCAGCATTTTCTCCTTTTCCATCAATTGTTTGAAAGAGCTTCTTTCCTGGTGTCATTTAAGTCAGCATTTGCCTTAACTGTTTACCAAAGAATATTCTAGGCTCACAAATACCAGGGCCCATATTCACCAACCATTCTTAAGAACGTTCTTTGTCTTATTCTCCAGAATTTTCTACATTTGTAAGTAACACAACTTCTGATTGGCTAAACCATTTGGTTTAGCCAATCAGTATTCAGTTTAGTCAATCAGAAATTGTGTTACTTCCAAATGTAAAAAACCTTGGACTATTTGACTAAGAATATTCTCAAGAATGGTTGGTGAATACAGGCCCCGGTCACAATTCCAACAAACTAACCGCTGAACTAACTAGGTAGGCCCATGCTCTGTGAAAATTGGGCTTGATGCATCAACATATTTATTTACCTTCTCCACCTCTCTGGGTCTCTCGGAGTTTAAGTTTAGCATTGGAAAGTTTATCTCTTGCTTCCTCCACATGAATCTTTAAGATTTCTACTTCTGCTTCCTGGTCCTTTATACTCTGAAAAAATGATTAACCCTCTACTCCACAGATACTCATTTTGACATATCAACAACAGACAGCTTTTGAAAACATTGTGGGAAAAGAAGAAATTGCTCGTAACGAGCAATTTCTCCTTTTACCACAATGTTTTCCACTCAATCAGATATTTCTGTCCTCATTTGCCCATATTTTTGACATTATATCTTTATTTGCTGCTGAAATGGAAGAGCCTCAAATTGGCACATCAGGTAAAGAGTTAACATGGTTATAGGTACTGGTTAAGGCAACTGTAATGGGTTGATCTTTTACAAGACGATTCCAAGTTTTAACAATCCAAGGGTGATGAATATGTGGGGAAAGGAGCCAGTTCTACGAACCAAGTCAAAAATTTTGTTGTCCAGTAAAGGATTAATTACAAAACTAATTATTTTGGCATAGGCATTTTTCTAAAATGCTTCAGAAGGTTACCTCCCTTTATTATTGCTCTAGTTTGTATGAAAAAGTCTTTTAACCCTTTCCCAAACAATCCCTGGTTTTTACGGGTCTGGAATAGTAGCCCTTTGAAAACATTGTGGGAAAAGGAGAAAATGCTGGTAACCAGCATTTTCTTCTTTTCCCACAATGTTTTCTACCCTATCATAGACAGAAATCATCTTTTCAGTAAGAGTTGAATTGTCGTCTGCAAATGCTTTCAATTTGGTCTAGTCCAAAAGTTTGTCATATGGGAAAGGGTTAAAAAAAATCCAGATATATCTGGTATACAAGTTATGGACAAAAAAAATGGTGCAAAGATAGATGCAAAATGAAAAAAAAATCTCTCAATGTACTACAAGGTTACAAGATCTTATTTACCTGGATGGTGATATCTGGTCTGTCAAATCCTTGTAGAGCAGCGCTGTCATGTTCAGTAATTCTCTTGTTTAGTTCCTGGTACGCATAATTCAGCTGTAATATAGATATATCAATATATTGTACTTTTTTCTATAAATATTCCAGCACTTTGACAATAAAAAGTGTCAAGTTCAAGGGGAGATAATTCCTCAACCAGGAAGAGTTGACGCTTGAAAATTGCGTCTTGCAAATGTTTAATATATGATAAGTATAGTGCAAAGTTTCAATACAACTGAACGAAAACTATAGGGGGGAGTTTGCAACACAAAATTACTAGTACATGTATTTTGTACTCAGATGGACAAACACACGGACAGACAGGCTGATTCCAGTATATCCCCGAAAAATTTCGTTTTGTGGGGGTATAACAATCCAGACAAAGACAGCTAGCTTTTGAAAACATGAAGAGAAAAGGACCAGCATTTTCTCCTTTTCCCTTCTGGTTTTCTATCTGTTCAAAGACAGATCCTACTGCTTGAGTTACACTGGCAAATACTTTCAATTTTAACAAGTCTAACATTTTATAATCTGGTAAAGGCTTAACCCTGTAGCAAAAAATCCCTGGTTTTTATGACCCTGAGATAAGAAGCCTTTTGGAAAACATTGGGGAATAGGAGAAAATGCTGATAATCAGTATTTTCTCCTTTTTCCACAATGTTTTTTACCCTACTGGAAACAAAATTCAATTTTTGAGTCATGTTTATTTTGTGGTCTGCAAGAGTTTTCATTTTGAATCAGTCTAAAATTTTGTCGGATGGTGAGAAGTAAAACTACCTCAGCATGAAATTAACCGTTTACCCCATAAGGCATTTCTATGGTATCTCTAATTGACCCTAAATAACAGCAAAGATAAAGCCATTTCTTATGTGTATATGACACCTTTTGATAGCACAGAAAACATTGTGGCAAAAGGTGAAATTGCTCGTGAAATTTGCCACAATGTTTTCCAAAGGCTCCTACAAGCTATGCATAGAAATGAGTATCTATGGAGTAAAGGGTTAACAGATCCTGAAGTGCACATCAGAATCAGACTGCAGAGATGCTGCACCCTAATCTTTGGTATGTATCCTCTGATATTTTGAAAAATATGCTGAAACAAGCATCTACTACTACAACCACTACTACTGCTACTACTATCTTAATTTTACCATATACTCATCTATTGATTTTTCATTGAAAATCTCTTTCCCACAGAGACGAGTGATGAGGAATGTTTTGTACCATGTCATTGCACAAACCACTTACTTGCTTCTGTTTTGTGTCATAGTCTTTCTGTAAGTCTGCTATAATATTCTCCAACCTGAAATTAAGTTTTAAATATCTTTTAACTCTTTACCAAATGACAAAATTTATGACTGGTCCAAATTGAAAATACATGGAGATGACAAAATAAACGTAAGTCAAAAAATTGAAATTTGTTTCCAGCAGGTTAGAAAACATGGTGGAAAAAGGAGAATATGCTGGTTACCAGCAATTTCTCCTTTTCCAACAATGCTTTCAAGTCTCCTTTTTAAGGGTCGTTAGAAGGTGGGATAGTGTGGTGATGAGTTAACTCTTTACCAACAGATTTTTTTTCTTAACTTGTCCGAATTGAAAGCAATTGCAGACAAAAAAATAAATGTAGCTCAAGTGATGATTTTAGTCTTTGAAAACATTGTGGAAAAAGGAGAAAATTCTGGTAACCAGTATTTTCTCCTTTTCCCACAATGTTTCAAAAGGCCTTCTCCCCATGGTTGTTAAAGCTCAGGACAGTGTTTCATAGGTTTAAAACAGTTTTAACAAGGATAGACATAAAGTATGGGAAAATACTAAGACATACATTATATTATTATACTACTTGTAAATTTAAAAAAGAGTAAAACAAAGCAATGCATTGAAAATCTTGTTTTGTACATAAGCCATCCTCTGTGACAAGTATGTTGATGTATTTGCAAATAAATATCGACCCATGTCAGCCTGCACAGTCCTCGCAGGTCATGATGGTCAAAACCTTTTGCTATATGTAAACTCTTTGCTTGTCATAGGAAAAATCTTTGTCATGATTCATTCAACTGTATCTTTATCATTATGCAATGTCTGGCTTGGTATTATGCATTAAGCCCCCTTTTGCCAGAATATATCTCACATATAAATGAGTAACATGTTCCAAAATGCATCTGTACAGTTGACAGGGGTACTGCTGATTAAAGTGCACAAAGTGAAATTTCATTCAATTCTGTATAGAAATACTAGAACTCAAAAATATCAACTAAATCAAAGCACTTAAAACCCCAACCCAGACTAATTCTCAGCAATGATTTTAAAAAAACATCCTTACAAAATAAAGACAATCAACCTGTGTCATATATTGCAATCTCGATCAGTACTTTGATTTTATATACTCTCCAACGAAGAAGATAATAAAAAGAATGATGGTAGCCACAAGGTTTTAGTTGATTGCTTTTTTGCCCAAAATACACAAGTTATTACATGGTGGCAGAAGGGAAGAGTCCTTATAATGGCAACAAACAGTGTTGCTTGCCACATCATTTCCAGTGGTCTTTGTGAGTGGTATTGATAATTTAACTCATTACCAAATAACAAAAGTTTAGGTTTATCCAAATTGAAAGCATTTGCAGACGACAACATAAAACAGACTAAAAATTTGAAATTTGTTTTGTGAAGGGTAGAAAACATTGTAGGGAAAAAGATAAAACGCTGGTTAACCAGCATTTTCTCCTTTTCTCACAATGTTTTCTAAAGGCTTTTTTCTCAGGGTCATCAAAAGTAGGACTGTGTGGTAATGGGTTAAACAGTATCAGGTCTTACTTGTCCATCTCTGCTTCCCTTCTCTGTCTGTCCAACTCTCGTCTCTTTTCTTTGTCAGCTTGAAGTTTTTCCAAAAGACCCTCCGTCTGAGAAATATCCCAGCTTTGTATCAGGTCTGATATAGCAGCTATAGATGCAATCTGTCTCATAAATACACATAAATACAGTAGAGAGTTCATCAGTGAGGTATGCAAATATCTAAAAGCATTTCCCAGTCATCACAGATGTAACTTGCTCTTGAAGAAGAAATATCTCTAAATAGTACTAATATGGGAACTGCTTGTTTTAAGCATCTCGCCTTTCAACCACTTTTTCTCCATACTGTTCAAAACAAACATCTCCTGTCTGTGAGATGGTTTGTACTTCATATTAGCTTTACCATATTTACAAATACCCATAGTAATAGAGCAATAAAAGAAAATCCCTATTTAACCCTTTATCAGGCAATTCTGAATATTAACAACCCTGAAAAAGAAGCCTCTAGAAAACATTGTGGGAAAAGGAGCAAATGCTGCTAACCAGCATTTTCTCCTTTTCCCTGACAGTTTTCTACTCTTCTAAAGTCAAGTTTCAATACTTGAGTCATGTTTATTTTGTTGTCTGCAAATGCTTTCAATTTGAACCAGTAAAAAATTTTGCTGTTTGGTAAAGAGTTAAGATAAACTACAGACTAACCTGATCTGGAGTTTGAGTATCTGAAGCATATATCCTAGGATCAGCACCATTTTGCAACAAAATCTGTAAGATAAGATTATGTCTTTACTAAATGGTCTCATTTTCTTACATCTCTGACAAAGAAGGCCTCTTTTTTAAAAACGACATGAAAAGGAGAAAATGCTGGTCATACATGATTGTAGCGTTAATTGTTGGAACTGGGCAGTGATCTGGCAAATGGGCTTTCATGCAAAACAGTGATGCATTGTAGACCACACTAGTCATCTAATCAGACTGAATCCATAAAATCCATTTTGTCTTATAATCAGTGATCAAATCATGATATGGTGTGCAACACGCGAAAAGGGACATTCGGACATCTGCGTAAAGTGTCATCTCGGATCAGCCTGCGCAGTCCGCGCAGGCTAATCCGAGACGGCACTTTACGACTACATTAGATTTTGTGCTACAGTAGACATGCGCAAAACAGAAAATGGCATTAAAACGGAAAGTGCTGTCTCGGATTAGCCTGCGCGGACTGCGCAGGCTGATCCGAGACGACACTTTACGCAGATGTCCGAATGTCCCTTTTCGTGTGTTGCAAGCCATATATACTTTCCTTTGACATGCAACAAGTTGACCATAGCTAAATGTTCAACCTAGAATCAGCCCACACAGACCTTGAAGGCTGAACTGGGTCACTACTTTTTGTAAATGCATTAAATTTTCTCCTCACATAGCATAACTCAAACATAAGCTATTTCTTCTTTTTTTCAAAATATTTTCAATATGGAGCACCCATTATACTTCCATTTAACCCATTACCACACAGTCCCTACTTTTTACACCCCTGAGAAAGAGGCCTTTTGAAAACATTGTGGGAAAAGGAGAAAATGCTGGTTAATGCTGAGAAATGCTGAGAAAGAGGCCTTTTGAAAACATTGTGGGAAAAGGAGAAAATGCTGGTAACCAGCATTTTCTCCTTTTTCCACAATGTTTTCTACCCTTCACAAAACAAATTTCAAATTTTTAGTCACTTTTATTTTGTCGTCTGCAAATGCTTTCAATTTGGACCAGTCTGAAATACTGTTGTTTGGTAATGGTTTAGACAGAGTTGACTGCTTCAAAGATTTCCCTGGTTATAATGTGATTCTTTATATAGAAAGTCAAAAAGACAGCTCAACTTACTTCACAAGCCTCGAGATGACCAGCAAATGCAGCTCTGTACAATGGAGTTCTCATAAACTGGCCCTGTTTGTTAGGATCTGCCCCTCTTTCTAATAAAAACTTTATTGCCTCAGCATGACCTCCACCTGTATAGGTACAGGAAATCCACACAAATAAAATCAATCTGTTTGTAGCTACATGTATGTTATGCAGACCATGGCAGCTCTAAGAAAAACAAGTTGCACATGATAATAGATTAACATGCCTGATACTCGATCATGGACATTGCTTGAGCCAAATGTTTTCACCGCACTGAAGGGTCGAATAAAACTTTGAATTGAATGGAAAATATTCTAATGTGTAACAACAAATTTCACTTTTTACTTTCTGTGCAATTTTAAAAAGCTATCTATTTAAAATCCTTCCCACACAACATTTTGGACTTATGGAAGGTCAAAACATTTGCAGATGACATATTTCATGTAGCTCATTCTATGAGATTTGTCTATGTAGGGGTAGCTACAGAAACACTGTGGAATAGGAGAAAATAGTGGTAACCAACATTTTCTCATTTTCTGAAAATACCTTCAAAGCCTTTATTCTTCATGATCCTTGGGTTCAGGGGTTGATCTGTAAAGGTGTAAGGGACATAAAAATTGTACATGTATTATTATGGTATAGGGTAACCGTTTACTCACTTGCAGCCTCTGATACTGGAGTGTTTTCATTTGCATCTTCACATTCCACCACTGACATAACATGTCTCTGTCGTAAGGCTCGTCCAATCACATCATTGGGAACATTATTTTTATCATCAAGATCTTGTACTTCTTTCAAGATGGCAGTCATTTCATCTACATCTCCATCAAAAGAAGCTTCCAACATTCTCTTTTTTCTTTTCTTCTCTTCTGCTTTTCTCTTTCTCTCCTCTTCTTCTTTTAATCTTTGTTTTTCTGCCTTTTCTTGTTCCATTTTCACCAATTTCACAAATGCCTAATTTAGAAATTGATAAACATATCCATAAAATTTATTCAAATGATGGAGATACTACTGTAAGCCATTTTGGCAAACACTTCCAAATACAATTGTTTGTATATGTACATGTATTGATTTTTTTCTAATCTCGAACACCATTTATCCAATATATGTATCTGTCTATAATAGATATTCTGCTTCAGCCAATAAGAGGGCTAACCTTGAAACTTGGACATATTAAAATTTTGCATGGTCAAAGGTTTCTGGACAACTTATCAAATCTATCTTGCAAAAAGTCTAGAGAGTAACAGACTGAAAAAGTGTCAGATTTGAAAATAAATTTATTAACTGTTAGTTTGGTACTTTACAGAAATAGAATTTCACACTGAAGATACTATATACAGCTCTTATTGCAGTACAAGCTAACAAAAGACCCTCCATAACTAGAATCACTATTAATCCTTTCCCAAACAAGCCCTTGTTTTTACATGTCTGCAGTACAAGTCTTTTGAAAACATTGTGGGAAAAGGAGAAATTGCTCATAATGAGCAATTTCTCCTTTTCCCACAGTGTTTTCTACCCATTTAGAGAATTTTGTGCCATTTTTATCAAATTTGAAATTGTCATCTGTAAACTCTTTAAGTTTGGAGGAGTCTAAAATTTGTCGTTTGCAAAACGGTTAAAAAGGAAAATACATGCATATTCTCTTCAATGGTAAAAAAAAAACATATTTATAAAAAAAAAAAGGACTACATGTAATTCCTTGTAACAAATAATTGCTCCTAATCCCTACATGTTTCCAAGAGCAGTCCACTACAGGGACACAAAATATTGTACATGTTCAGTGATGGATTATTCTGTACCTCTTTCTCCAGTCTTTCCATGAGTTCTTCATACTCGGCTTTCTCCTTTTTTTTCTTTTCCAAAAGTTTTTTTGCCCTATACTGTCTAAACTTGGACTGAATCTTTTTTGCCATGTCATCCTCTTTGGTCCAAACCTTTTCTTTTGGTTTCTGTGGAGCTGCATTTTCTGACAGCTTTTTACCTGAATACATCAAAATTTTTATCAATGCTATAACCACGTACTTACCAATCAATCTAAGCTTTTATGACCTTGTAGAAGAAGGCTTTTGAAAACATTCTGATGATAGGAAAAAATGCTTATAATGTTGTATTCCACCCTTCCACAAACAAATTAGAATTTTGGAGTATCTTGTTGCCTGCAAATACTTCCAGTTTAGACAAGTCTGTAATTTTAAAGAGCTCATTAATCTATAACTAAACAATCATTGGATTTTTATAATCCTAAAAAATGTTTTACAAAACATTGAAAACATGCATTCTCTGATTGAAAGTAGTTGCAGATAATGATTTTAAGGCTGCTAAAATGACACAATTTGACCTTGTTTGAGTAGAAAAGATTGTGGAGAAATGAGAAAATGGTGCTTAGCAGCATTCTTCCTTTTCCCACAATGTACATGTCTAAAAATTCTTAAACCCTTTACCACATGACAAAATTTTAGACCTGTCCAAATTGAAAGCATTTGCAGACGACAATTTCAATGTGGTTGAAAGATGCGATTTTCATTTGATAAGGTGGAAAACAAAAAGGGAAAAATGCTATTTACCAGCATTTTCTCCATTTCCCACAATGTTTTCAAAAGCATTCTTTCAAGTTCGTTAAAGGTAGGCATTAAACCTGGGACAATCACTCGAAGGACAGAGTTCAATCCACTAATCTACCCAAATAATTTGCCGATTTACGAAAATAAATTTGTTATGGCCATAACTTTATGACAAAACCTTAGATCACACATTCAGTATGTATACTACCTTGAGTTGGTTGGGTCCCTTTCTTAACTGTCGCAGCTCCACCTCTCGCAGCGCCACCTCTTGCAGTAGGCCCTCCTCTCCCGGCCTGACCACCTCGACCTGCGGGACCGCCCCTTGCAGGTGGCCCTCCACGTCCAACTGGTTTTGCAGGTGCTTTTGCTACTGGTGTAGGCTTCTTAGGCCCCATGACTTGTGACTTTGTTGAAAAATGTGCCTATTACTTCAAAAAAACACTTGCACTCTCTTTTTGGACTAGATAAATAATCAATACGTCGCCATTTTGTAAACATTACAGGTCCGCACCTAGATGCGCTCTAAGTTTTACATCTGCGATTGGATAAAATTACTCTTTGGGTATAGTTTAAATTCTTAGTTAGGTTTTATACGTGATCATCCCAAGTAACGTGATTAATCTTTCACCACACAATCCCTTGTTTTAACGACATTGAAAAAAATACTATTGAAAACGTTGTGCGAAAAGGAGGAATAGCTGGTAATCAGCATTTTTTCCTCTTCCCACCATGTTTTCTACGTAATGTTTATCTGCAAGTTTCATCTGCAAATTCTAGCAATATTTGGACAAATCAGTATTTTTGCTGTGTGGTAAAACTCTATTGCCGCTGAATTAAAGCCTGGGGCGAAGCATCATCTCCCGCTAGATGGCATTCTACAAATACATATCTAATTTAGGCACTCTGGGTGCAGATCCGGACTACTTTTCAGAACAACCACTTCTTTAAATTTCGAAATAATATAATCCTTTACTCAATAAAATGCTTCCATGTGCGAGATTCATTCAGGTATGATCGGCTAGCATGTAAACTATGCACCTGCCATTCATTAACCCATTACCACACAATGACGACTTTTAACACCCCTGAAAGAGAAGACTTTTGAAAACATTGTGGGAAAAGGAGAAAATGCTGGTAACCAGTATTTTCTCCTTTTCTCATAATGTTTTCTTTTCTTTTGAAGAAAAATCATTTCATATGAGCCACATTGAAGCTGTCATCAGCTAATGCTTAAAATTAATTTGGATAAACCTAAAATATTGTCGTCAACGTTCACAGTAGATTGCAAGCTGTCCTGACACAGCTTTTACAACAGGTCCCACTGCATCTTTACAATCACTGTGAAACCTTGGTAATATGTGTATACTTGGAATAATGCTTCCATCGCTCAATAGGACAATACATTACTTGTTGCATGACATAAGGGACAAAACTCTTACAGACTATAAGTCAAATCTATGAAGTATAATCTCCCTTATTTTAAAAGCAAACTACGCATCCATACCCCATTAATTCTTTACCTAAAAAGTTTCTAGGCGCATCCAAATTGAAGACTAGCAACCAAGAATTGAGATATGGCTCAAATGATGGGATTTCTTTAAGAAACTGCTGACAATATTGTGGAAAATGGAGAATATGTTAGTTACCAGGAGAACTGTTACCACAACAATGTTTTCCTTAGCCCTCCTCCTCAAAGTCATAAACCCTTTATCACACAATCCCGAGTTTTTAAGATCCTGAAAAAGAAACCTTTTGAAAACATTATTGGAATGACGAAAATGCTGTTAACCAACATTTTCTCCTTTTCCCACAATGTTGTTTTACCTATCAAAGACAAATTCCATCATCTAAGCCAAATTTAAATTGTTTTCTGCAAAATAAATTCTTTTTGGACAAGTACATTTTTTTCACATGAAGTAAAGGGTTAAAATCTGGCATTAGGTGGCTCTAATACATGTATCACACAAGAATAAAATCAGCCAAGAGAGAAAAAATTCTATGTTTACAGTGTTAAAGTATGTCTTCATTTACACAGCATCAAATATGGCTCCAAACAGGGGTATGATAGTAGCTGGTGAGCAGAATACTTCCATTTCTGATATGATTGGTCAGTATGTTTTGTTAAATATATGACAACTACACATCAAAAGAAGGTTTCAACCAGCTACATTGCTATTTAGTAGTTAATGGTATAGATCAGAAAACAAATATTATACCATAGGAACTATCCTGGGGCTTGCATTCACTTCTTGCCGCATAAAAAAAAAATGGACATCTTACAAAGACCTATGACCTTCAAAGTATGAACTTTTCCCATGCATGTAAATGCAAATACAAACCCCAGGTGTTATTGGAGACCATTCCTTCATGCATAGCTTCGTCCCGATTCAAATACAGTACCTAGTACCTAACAACTGCATTAGGGAGATATCTCTTCAGCTCAGTGGTTATGGTGTTGGTCTTTTAAACCTCTAAAAAAACAGTATTTTCTCCTTCAGGTTTCATTTCTTGCCAGATGGGGTTTGTATTTCAGCTGCGAACTTTCATGTTCCTAAGACAGGAAAGTAGCTGTAACATCGTACTCCTAGTTTATTTCCAACATATTTATTTTGATAAAAATAACAAAACACCTCACTGTTACTCTCAAGAAAAACTCGGATGAGACTTTTCATGACTAGAAAGGGGATTAATTCTTTACCAAACGACAAAATCTCAGACATTTCAAAGCATGCAAGCAGAGGAAGAATTAAAGGTGGCTAAAATGACGAAAATAGTCCTATAAGGGGTAGAAAACATTGTTAGAAAAGAAGAAAAAGCTGGTTAGCAGCATTGTCATCTTTTCCAATAAGGTTTTCAAAGACCTTTTTCTATGGGATTGTTAAAGGTTGTGACTGTTTGATAGGAGGTTAAGGTGTAACATGAAACCAAGATAACAAGACATGAAAAAATTCAATAATTTAATAAATCTACAATGTTTCTTGATGGAATGAGCTAGTATATGTACATTTTTGTATATGCAGCTTTTTGCTGATGAGTCATGCTCTATGAAAAGGAGGGTTAATGCTTTACTAAACAACAAAGTTTAGACTTGTCCAAATAAAAAGCATTGGCAGACAAAAAATTAAGGTTTAGATATTTGATTTTGAAAAGGTAGAAAACATGGTTGTAAAAGAAGAAAATGCTGGTTACCAACATTGCTGGTTACCATTTTTATTTCTTTTCCTACAATGTTTTCCACCTGCCTTTTTTCTCATGGTCAAAAAAACTCCCATATTATGTGGTACAGGATTGATGCATTTGCAAAAAGTGTCAACCCAGGTCAGCTTGCACAGTCCACGCAGGCTGACTTGGATCAAAACTTTTTTAATTTTGGTGTATTTTCAACGTGTTCAGTGACAAATCTATCTCAGATTCTTTCAATTCCTCCAGGAAATAGTTTAAATGGATCTTTAACTCTTTACCCCACAATCCCTACTTTCAAAGACTTTAAAGGTGGGTATTTAGAATTTTTACATCTCACCAAATTAAAAAATATATATATAACTGAAATTTATATGAAACAAGAGGGCCAAGATGGCCCTGGATCGCTCACCTGAATATTTGAGATGACCATAGCCTATTTTTTTTTGAGGTATTGAAACATTGGAACCAAATTTATAATTTTGCTAAGCAATTTTCAAAATGTCACCTGTAAAAGTCATTTCGAAATATGACCATCAGTTTCAAAAAGAAGAATTTTTTAAGAACTCTTCATTTCTGTATAAGAGCAAGTATCCCCCATCCATGAGAGCCATGTTTCTTGATGGATCAAAATTTACGAGCAAGTTTTGAAAAGGGTCACCCAAGGAACATTTCGGAAAATTTCTTTTAAAATCTGACCATGGGTTTCAGAGAAAGAGAATTTTCAAGAATTTCATCATGTCCATACAGAGCAAGTAGCCCCCATTCACAAGAGCAAGGGTCACCCAAGGAACATCTCTGTCAAATTATTTTAAAATCTGACAAGGGGTTTCAGAGAAGAAGGATTTTCAAGAATTTCTTCATTTCCATATAATGCAAGTAGCCCACATTCACCAGAGCCATGTTTCTTGACAGATCAAAACTTTGTGAACAGTTTTTGAAAAGGGTCACCCAAGGATCATCTCTGTGAAATCATTTCAAAATCTGTCCAGCCGTTTCAGAGAAGAAGAATTTTCAAGAATTTCTTCATTTCCCTATAGTGCAAGTAGCCCCCATTCACCAGAGCCATGTTTCTTGACCAATCAAAATTTCACAAACAGATTTTGAAAAGAGTCACCCAAGGAACATCCCTGAGAAATTATTTCAAAATCTGACCAGTGGTTTCAGAGAAGAAGAATTTTTAAGAATTTCTTCATTTCCCTATAGTGCAAGTAGCCCCCATTCACCAGAGCCATGTTTCTTGACCAATCAAAATTTCGTGAACAATTTTTGAAAAGGGTCACCCAAGGAACATCTCCGTGAAATTATTTCAGAATCTGACCAGTGGTTTCAGAGAAGAAGAATTTTTAAGAATTTCTTCATTTCCCTATAGCGCAAGTAGCCCCCATTCACCAGAGCCATGTTTCTTGACCTATCAAAATTTCGCGAACAATTTTTGAAAAGGGTCATCCAAGGACATCTCTGTGAAATTATTTCAAAATCTGACCAGCGGTTTCAGGAGAAGATTTTTTAAGAATTCCTTCATTTCTGTATAGTGCAAGTAGCCCCCATTCACCAGAGCCACATTTTATGACAGATCAAAATTTCACGAACAATTTTTGAAAAGGGTCACCCAAGGAACATCTCCGTGAAATAATTTCAAAATCCGACCAGCGGTTTCAGAGGAGAAGATTTTTAAAGAATTTGCTAAAAAATTCCATTTGGTTGCCATGGCAACCAGAGTTTTTGATGGAATCAAATTCTGTGAACAATTTTTAAAGAGGACCTCCCAAGGAACATTCCTGCCAAGTTTGGTCCAAGTTGGCCCAGCGGTTTAGGAGGAGTTGATATTTAAAGAATTGTTGACGACGCACGACGCACGACACACGACAGACAACGGGTGATCCTAAAAGCTCCCCTTGAGCACGTTGTGCTCAGGTGAGCTAAAAATAATACAAATCATCAATAATTAACACTCATAAAATTACCAAAAAATACTTTTTGATGGTGTTCCCTTAACTCTTTACCACACAATCCCGACTTTTCACACACCTGGGAAAGAAGCCTTTTGAAAACATTGTGGAAAAAGGAGAAAATGCTGGTAACCAGCATTTTCTCCTTTACCCACAATGTTTTCTACCCTTCTCAAAACAAATTTCAATTTTTGAGCCACTTTTATTTTGTCGTCTGCAAATGCTTTCAATTTGGATGAGTCTAAAATTTTGTCGTTTGTTAAAGAGTTAAAAGGCTACGTAGCCTCTTAAGGTATTTTTAGATTTCACGCCAAAAATCAATAAAGCATTGTGGGAAGGTCAAGTGACTGGCACGTGACTAATAACGCTTAAATTCCCTTACATATCAAACATGATTGTAATAATTATTTTCTATAATGTCTTCTTCGGACGTTATGTTTTAAACTTTATCTGTGTATTCCTGTATGTAAATGAGCGAATTGGTCTTCTAAAAATAGAACATGTTTCCCGTCGGTGTCAACCTGGGCCATAGTAAATCTCTAATTTCTCGTGTTGTCGGCTGGTTTTCGACTACTTGAGTTTTATGAACCCAAATTGAAAGGCTTTGGGAGTATAAGGATGATTTTTGTGCATTTTTGTAAAATTTTACGACGGACACCTTGTGACCCTAAAAGCTCCCCTTGAGCATGTTGTGCTCAGGTGAGCTAAAAATTGCATCTGCCATTTAAGCCACATTAACCACATTCAAATTGTAGACTCCAAATGCTTTCCTGTTGGACTGGTCTAAAATTTTGTTGTGTGGTAATGGGTTAATTCTGTGATGACTAGCTCTGTATTATGTGATAGAGAAATGCATTGAACCCCCTTTTATCAGAGCATGACTCATAGCATATTTCATTCAAATGCTAAAATCTGGTTTAACTCTTTACCAAAAGACAAAATTTTAGACTTGTCCAAATTAAAAGCATTAGCAGACGAAAAAGTAAAATGTGACTTGAAAATTGAAATTTGTATCGGGATCGGTGGAAAGCACAGTTACCAGCATCTTCTCCTCTTCCAACAATGTTTTCAAAAGGCTTCTTTCTCAGGGTTGAAAAAAGCTGTGATTGTGTGGTAAGGAGAGACAACAACATTTTAAATTTGTCAAAAACATAAGCATTTGCAGGCATCAAATTAAGTGAGGCTCAACTGATTGGATTTTTCTACAAAAATGTAGAGAGAAGAAAATGCTATTTCCACAGTGTTTTCGCAAGTCTTATTCCCCTTGACCATTGAAACCCAGTATTATTTTCTAAAAACGTTCAGAGATGTACTTTAATTAACAGTATTTCAACATTGCTAACATCATTTTCTTTTAACCCTTTTGCTGTCGAATAGACAAAATTCCTTTTCTTAAAGGTGAAAGTACATTCCGACCATGTGCTAAATTTCAGTATATAAATGTGTAACATAAAAATACAGCTGAAAAAATAAATGTAACTTAGGATTTTTCTCATGCCAAGCCTTGTGTTTAGAAGATGATTGAACCTGTGATGGAAAAACACCTGGCAGAAGATAGGCACCAGACACAGCACAGTCACAGATCACCAAATACTAATCCAAACTCAAGTCATTTGCACACAACAAATTAATTGCAAATGAAATAGTGCCTTTAAAAAAGTAGAAAACATTGGGGAAAAGGAGAAAATGCTGGATACCAGCATCTACTGGTACTCCTTTTTCCAAAATGTTCCGAAAGCCTTCTCTTTTAGCCTGGTTTAACCCATTACCACTCAATCCCTACTTTTGACGCCCCTGAGAAAGAAGCCTTTTGAAAACACTGTGGGAAAAGGAGAAAATGCTGGTAACCAGCATTTTCTTCTTTTCCCACAGTGTTTTCTACCCTTCCCAAAACAAATTTCAATTTTTCAGTCACCTTTATTTTGTCGTCTGCAAATGCTTTCAATTTGGACCAGTCTTAATTTTTCTCGTGTGGTAATGGGTTAAAACTTGGGACTGTATAGCCTGGTTTCCAGCCAACTTTCTTCCTTTTACTTAATCGAATGATACTTTGTCAAATGATTACAATTTTGGAAGGAATAGACCTTTTTTCTCACAGGTCTATATATGGACAGAGTAAGGAGAGTGCCATAAGGAATAGTTAAAAGATAAGTACCACCTTGACCTAGGCTAGGGATTGTATGGTAAAGTTTTAACCCTTTACCAAAAAAAAAAAACCAATATTTTAGACTGGTCAAAGATGAAAGCACTTGCAGACGACAAAAGAAACGTAACTCAAAAACTGAAATTTATTTCCAGCAGGGTAGAAAACATAGTGGGAAAAGGAGAAAATGCTGGTTACCAGCATTTTCTCCTTTCCCCACAATGTTTTCAAAAGGCTTCTATCTCAGGGGTCGTAAAAACCAGGGATTGTATCGTATAGTGTGAAAGTGTTTTGTAAGCCGTAAATCTGGCCATGTGATCACACAGCAAAATCAATCCTTCTTTGTCCCCCTGAAAGTTACATGACATATGGTCTCTCTGCTTGTGTTTCAATACTTTCTTCAACACAAAATATCAGTATTATCCCATCAATCATCATCTTCTTCCCCATATCGTGCCTACAAAAGAACAAGTACATTCAATGATTTTATGTGCCTTGCCCTTTATCCAAGTTTGTAAAAAGAGAAGGAACAAAAATGGCAAGCAGATCAACAGACTGTATGCAATGCACCTGAAAAATTCAGTACAACTGTATTGAAGCCAACAAGGAGCAACATACCACAAATTTAACTCTTTACCACACAACAAAATGTTAGAACCATCCAAATTCAAAGCATCTGCAGACAACGATTTCAGTGCGCCTCAAATGGTGGAACTTTCCTACGACCGAGTAGAAAACATTGTGAGAAAAGGAGAAAATGCTGGTAACCAGCATTTACTCCTTTTACCAAAATGTTTTCAAAAGACTTCTTAATTAGGGTCGTTAAATGTCAGCACTGTGTGGTAAAGGGTTAAACACTTTAATAGTTTTTTAATTTAAAAATGATTAACTTTATAAATGCAAACATGAGAGCCAGGATGGCCCTGAAGTCGCTTGTGTGAGTATTTTGACCATACATGACTCATTTTCAATCACTTCTGAGATATCATGACAAACTTTCTACCAAGGTTTTCATGAGTATTTGACTGAAAAAGGTTTTTCGAAATTTGACTCAGTGACCTAGTTTTTGACCCTACAGGACCCATTTGCAGAGTTGTCCGAGATATTATCAAGGCAAACATTCAGACAAAGTTTCACAAGTATCAGACAGCAAATGAGGCCCCATCCGAGATATTATCAAGACAATCATTCTGACCACCTTTCAAAAGTTTTTGACTGAAAACGTGGCCGATAGAGCATACACTAGGTATTTCTAAGATTTAGCAAGTGACCTAGTTTTTAATTGACATGATCCACTTTAGAATCCATCCGAGATATTATCAAGACAAACAGTCTGACCAAGTTTATGAATATCAGAGTTGAAATGTGGCATCTAGAGTGCACAAAAGTTAAAAGTTGAGGATGTCAATAGAACATGTATGGCTGTCAATGATCACAAGACACAGCATGATCATAAAAGCTCACACTGAGAGCATTGTGCTTAAGTTAAGTGAACTAAAATCCAAGTTTAAAACACCTGTACAGTTTCAAAAGAATCAACGTTAAAATGCAGGAGTTCTGCACAAAAGCACCTACTCATAATGAGGGACACAACTGCACAAGTATGGAAGAATGGAAGAGCCAAGAATTTATTGAATAATGGAAAGCTTATTGTACCACGTTTCCCTTTTTTCTTTGAAATGGCAGGGGACAATGATATAAAAATAATAATCTCACTTATTGAATAATGCAATTTCTATCTTTTTGGCTGGTGCCTTGTCCCCCATTCAGCTGATACTGAGCAGTACTACCAGTAATAGTCATTCACAACAGCTCACAAATTCAATCACTATAGCAACATCATATTCCAGATATATGTATGTACTGTTTTAACCCTTCACCAAAACAACAGAGTTTTTTAATAACCTTAATAAAAGGTCACTGAAAACATTATAGGAAAAGGAGAAATTGCTGGTTACCAGCATTTTCTCCTTTTCCTATAATGTATTTAACCCAAACAAAATCATGCCTAATAATTAAATAATGTAGCAAATTTGTAATCTGCAAATGCTTTCAACATGGACCAGTCTAAACAATTTGTTGTTTGAACTATTATACTAGCTTTAAATCTTTACCAAACGACATATTCTTAGACTGGTCCAAATTGAAAGCATTTGCAGATGACAAACCTAATGTGACTCAAAAATTAAAACTTGATATAAGAGGGTAGAAAACAGTGGGAAAAGGAGAGAAAATGCTGGTTTCAAGCATTTTCTCCTTTTCCAACAATGTTTTCAAAAGGCTTCTTTCTCAAGAGTCGTGAAAACCCAGGATTGTTTGGTAAAGAATTAAATTATTAATACATGCACATGATATTTGTACTTACATTGGCTTTAAATATTTCATAATCATGTTTTGACATAGTTTTCTGAAAGATAAAATTGCGTTATTTTAAGACACATAAACTAATCATATTAATAATCAGAAATGGTTTATACATAATTAGAAAGTTTAGCCCATCAGAAATTATGTTACATTCAAATTTCAAAAATCTTAGAGAATTAGACAGAGAACATTCTGAAAACTGGTTGGTGAATACGAACCCTGGGTCTTTTTGGATGTGCAAAGAGGTTTGGATCGATTCAACCTTCAGTCTCATCTGATATGCACCTGATAATATATACAACTGGATTCTATGCAACCAAACAGAAATGCTTACTTTTGTAACATTCTACAGGCCTCTGCCAACTCTCAGAAGTTGGGGAGAAGTGACTTCTTAGTCTGAGAATTGGGAGAAGTTTTTCAAAATGGGGAGAAGTGGTGAGACTTTGGGGAGAAGTTTGGACAGATATCAAAAAAAAGATGTGGGCCGAAATATAGCCGGAATTCACAACACCTTAACAATATAACAAATTAATAATATTGAAAATCATGTGAATTTAAATGGAATAAAATTATTTTATGCTTTTTATCTTTTTCATGATCAGACAGTATACTTATTCCTATTGAAAACTACTCAAAACATATTTATTCATAGTTTGCCTTTCTAATTTCACGTACATGTACCTTTAGGATTAAAACATTATGGAAAGAAATGATAATGGAAAGAGAAAGTAGTGCTAGTTTGAGTATTAAATAGTTTCTTCTGGCACATTTTTTCTTTTCAAAATCCTCCAAACACTAGACTATTTGTTTCCAAAGTCCTGAATATAGTCTTTAGCTAAAAATCATTCTCATTACCAAATTTAATATACATTGTAATATAAATGTAACATATACATATATACCTATCAAATTGACAGCATTTGCAGCAGGCAAATACCGGTAGATAACTGCTCAAAGGCTGTAAAGTTCTAATGTTTAAGATGTATAAGAAAATTAAATATAGTCTGTCAAATGTAGAAAAGCTTACTTCAGCATTTTCTCATATTGCCACGATGTTTTTAACTTTCTATTGGTAAGTTAGACCCAGTTTCAGAGTGCGAGAGACATCGAAACTGTAGCCGTCTGATTACCGTTTGTCTTTGATTAGATCGAATACCGGATAAATCGTAAATAAAATCATCGTTCAACAACTAACGCCTAATTTACTTTCAAAGCCTTGTAGATCGACGGTTCGCCGCAGTTGCGGTCCAATCAAGGAAATACTTAGATCTATCTAGAATCAAAGACAATAACTTATTTTTTTTTTAATTTTATCTTTTAGTTAGCGTCATAGAATGTATTCGATGTCATCCAAACGCTGTTATACTTATAGTAAAGTGCAACCATTTTGAAGTTGAATCATGTGACTTCGCTAAAATTCGCCGAAAGCCTTATTACGTGATACTATATTGGCGCCAAATATTGCCACATGATCTAGGAGATGATCTAAGTACGTCATCATATCTGTTCGTTTGGAAAACTGCGAGTAATAACAAATTTTAAAGGATGGGGTAAATGGTGATAAGCATGTAGGTACCGATTCCATCGTTTTAAAAACTGGAATATTTCAATCCATTTAAAACTTTTGAAATAAAATTTGACGAGGAAAGACCGATATCCGGGGTAGGACTTTCACATAGTTACTAAATTTAGCAAAGCGTGTTTCAAAAATAGACGTCCGACAAACACCGATAGGCGGCGCTGACATTTGTCAATAATAAGGGATAACCCCATGGTGTCGTAAAGCTAATTAACAATGACTTGTCAATCAGACTCTCGGTATGTTGTAAACTAATTGAGGGCACTAACCGTAAATCGGGTACGGCACACGCTGATTTGGTAGATTAGACACAGGACGCTTTGTCAATAAGCGCGAGGCGACTTCCCGATTTTTTCAGGCGACTTGGACTTCGCTTTACTTGGCGAAATGAGCGAAGTTTTTTGAAATCAGGCGACTTCTTCGCCCAAGTCGCCCACTCGGCCGAGGCCTGTAATCTATTTATATTCATCATTACAACCAATGTACCCCCATTACAAGAAATCTACTGGTAATAAACTGCCAATCTGTTTGTTCGAGATTGAAATTTTTGCACTTTCAAAAAACTAGGCTAACACATAGGATGATCCCAAGCTGTGCTGAAATGAATCTGATGAAACAGGCTTGGAGACATTGTTGAAAAAGGAGAAATGCTGATGACCAGCACTTTTCCCTTTCTCACAATGTATTTTGCTGTCTGTCCAAATACAAGTCCAATCTATGACTTATTCTATTAATGCTTTCTATTATCATCTACAAAATGCCTTCAATTTGGAAAATTCCAAATTTTTGTACCTCAGGCAAAGATTCATAGGTGGATATTTAGAATTTTCACATCACACCAAATTAAAAAAAAAATATATATATATATATCATTGAAATTTAGACGAAAAAAAAATACAAATCATCAGTAATTACGAATCATAAGATGATTACAAAAAAAAAATTTTTTTTGATGGTATTCCCTTAAAAGGCTACGTAGCCTCTTAAGTTATTTTTAGATTTTGCGCCAAAAATCAATAAAGAATTGTAGGAATGTCATGTGACTGGCACCTGACTATTAATGCTTAAATTCCATTACGTAACAAACATGTAATGATTATTTTCCATAATGTCTTCTTTGGACGGATGTTTGAAACTTTGTCTGTGTTTTCTTGTATTTAAATGAGAGAATTGATAATCTAAAAAAAGAACGTGTCTCCAGTTGGTGTCAACCTGTTCCGTAATAAATCTCTAATTTCTCATGTTATCCGATGGTTTCGACTACTGGGGTTTTATGATCGCCAATTAAAAGACTATGGGAGTTTAAGAATGATTTTTTTGCATTTTTGTAAAATTTTCGTCACAAAATCTGAGGGGCCACCTTTAAGACAACAAAAACTATTAAGTTCAATATTTTGGGACACATTTTGGCCAAAAAGCAGACAAAGTTACAATGACTCCAGTTCAAGTCTATCCTACGATCTGAAAATATCATTTTACTTCCAGATGAAAGTTCAGTCTCTTTACAAGATGACCATCTAATTTATACTCATCCTAACATAATGTCTTCGCAGAATAATGAAGGTTTACATGCTGATCAAAATGACATAGCAATTCCATGTTATTTACATGGGAAGATTTAAAAAAAAATATGAGAAAAAGAGAAAATGCTGTTAACCAGCATATTCTCCTCTTCTCAAATCTTTTTTTTAATCTTTTTAATTTTAAACCTTTTTAGAAATTTTTTAATCATTTAATTCTTTGCCAGACAACAGAAATTCTGGTCTGTCCAAACTGAAAGCGTTTGCAGATGACAAAAGTGAAGCGACTCAGAAATTAAATCACGCAATGTTTTCCAAAGGCTTCTTTTTCAGGGTCATGGAATCTCGTGATTATGTGGTAAATGCTTGTGACGAGCAATTTCACCTTTTGACCAAATGTTTTCAAAAGGCTCCTGCAAGCAATGCGTAGAAATGAGTATATATGGAGTAAAGGGTTAAAATCAAAAGAGGCTTGGACCTACTCAGTACTGTATGCGAAAAATTTAATCAACAAGATGAAACTTTCCAAAGTTTTTGTTTTGTACAAATGTTGTACAAGCACAGTTGTACGACAAGACCACTTTTGTCATACTCACTTTGAAAAATGGTAGAGTTACGTTGTCTCTAAAAAAGTCTTTGTTAAATGACCATACAGATAAAACTGGAACGGTAATGTACAAAACCATCTGAAATTTGAAAAATGTGTTGGATGTAAGTAACAAACAATCCTGATCTTTAATGACCCTGAGACAGAGGAAAATTTTGGGGAAAAGGAGAAAATGCTGGTTATTAAGCAACAAGTTAGATTCTAATTTTCCCATAGGCCATAATTTCAGTTTCATATGCTGTGTTTATCTCATCTTCTGCAAATGCATGCGCTACAGGAGATCACTCCTTCACACATGGCTTCATCCTGGATTTACAATATACATGTACCTAAAATATGTGTTACAGAGCATTTTCTTCACCTCAGTGGTTATGGTGTTGCCTGTAATTCAGGTATTCTGGGTTAAAATCCTGACCAGTCCTTCTATTTCTGCTGTGCATTAGTTCATATTGTTTCTTTGTTACAGACTTTGTTCTTGCTTGAAACCATCATATTTTTTCCTCTTTCCCTAGAGTTTTCAAAATGTTCCTTCCTTTGGGTCTTTAAGGCTCATAATTGTGTGATACAGTTTGATAAAATAGTTTTATCCCTCCTGGCATGTTAACCCTTTACCCCATAAGACATTTCTATGGTATCTCTAATTGACCCTAAATAACAGCAAGGATGTGTATATGACACCTTTTGATAGCATAGAAAACATTGTAACAAATGGTGAAATTGCTCGTCACAAGCAATTTCATCTTTTGCCACAATGTTTTCCAAAGGCTCCTACAAGCAATGCGTAGAAATGAGTATCAATGGTGTAAAGGGTTAATACAAGTGCTACATTTTGGTTGTCTTTGCCATAACAACTAAAAATTCTGTAACTCTTTACCAAATGACAAATTTTTAGGTTTGTCCAAATCAAAAGCATTTGCAGACAAAAGTGACTGAAAATTTGAAATTTTTGTTTTGTGAAGGGTAGAAAACATTGTGGGAAAAGGAGAAAATGCTGGCCACCAGCATTTTCTCCTTTTCCCACAATGTTTTCTCAAGGATTCTTTTTCAGGGTCGTCAAAATTAGGGTAATTGTGTGGTAATGGGTTAAACCGTTGCTTGGATGGAATGTCATTATCTCAGTCCATTATCTGAAGCCCAGAATTCTATGGCCCTTGTATTCTTATTTTATTTATTTACCCTGTATGTGTATATTATTACACTGTTTATCCTCAATTTCTCAGTCTCTGGATGTAAGGAAACCAAAGGGTAACGAATAAAACTGTACATATATTTAGCTTTTTCAAAATGTAGGGTGGATCGTCAGAAAAACAAAACATCGGTCCACATTCTGAAGAAAGAATGTGTGATGAAAATACACCTGAAGCCTGTTGTACATGAACTTTGAAATAGTGCGTTTTTTTCTAGTGTTCAGTTTCAGACCACGGGTATAGTGGTATATTCCCCGCGATCCCTCACAAGTCGCCGCGATCCACCGCGTTTACCTCCTGCTGTGAAGCTGCCCGATATTTTCTGAGGCCGCAGTGACATACTGCCGCGTTTTCCTGGCCGATACCTGTATAGCATTCTTGTCGCAGTCAAATTGGTCCGCCACGTCTCACGGACTTGAGCAAAAAACGCGAGGAGTGGGGAACAAGACAATTCCCCGACAAGACAGTTCCCCGACACGGCTTTTCGAGACAGTTCCCCGACAAAATTGAAGACAGTTCCCCGACACTTTTGAAGACAGTTCCCCGACACTTTTATCATTAGTATAGATCTATTGAATAGGTTTTTTTTTTTAGTTTTGTTTTCTTTAAATATTTTTATAGATATCTATTTCAAATGATGGGAGTAAATTTCAACTTTGGCGGTTATTAAATTGCGTATTATGCCCAATTAAGGAGATCGACATAATTGTGATTGGACTGTTTGTTACCATGATTGGATGTTTATAATAATGATTGGTTTAATTGGCGGCAATCTTTCGAGTTTGCGTTAATTGTGTATGATTGCCGTGAAAATTGTCTTTTATGGCATGTAGTTCAGCTACAAGAACAAGCCTGCGAGGTGATTGTTGGGCTCTGAAATGCAATTTTAAGATGTATTTATAACTCGTGTAATGTATGTGCTATAAATTTCATGAATAAAGTTAAACATTGAAACCTTTTGTTGATTCTCGTTGGACTCACTGTATATTAATTGCTACTGTCCATAAAGGCACAACATAAAGGGGATCTACATGTATTCATATTATCCATTACATTACTAGCTGGTTATTTCAGTTTCTCCGGAAGTAACAGTAATAGATGTAAAATGAAAAATGCGCCAAAGCTAGGCCTACATGTATTTCCTATCCAACACTGGGATAAGGATTTGTTTTAGTAATCAAATACACATATTCATATAACACACGTAATAATATCCTGATCTGCACAACGGCGAAGGTATCATTTCTGAACGGCGTAATCTTCAATAATAAACTAAAAAGGAGAAATACTCTTAATTATTCACAATCCTTTCACAAGTACAATAACCCCCATTACCTTTCCTTAAAAATTATAGATATTGATGATAAATGTTGATGAAAATCAAGTTTGCTAATAATGAATGTGTCGGGGAACTGTCTTCAAAAGTGTCAGGGAACTGTCTTCAATTTTGTCGGGGAACTGTCTCGAAAAGCCTTGTCGGGGAACTGTCTTGTCGGGGAACTGTCTTGAAACCGAGGAGTGTACTGTAATTACCCTACCTATATTACCTTGGAAGGAAACCCTAAACACCTGTATTTTTTGTTACGTCTAATAATCCCTACTCGCATGGGCCCCTAAATAATATATGCTTGAATAGAAAATATAATAAGTCAAGTTATTCATCATGTGAAAATTTACATGTAAGGATAGAATAAAATGGTCGAAGTGGTCATGGGCCGAGTTTTGTATGTAACTATTGGTTGCTCGCCATTGATGATCCTGGTATGTCAGAGTGTAAATAAAAAGCTACCTGTAAGGCAAAAATTATCTACCTTGAAAACTTCTTTTGACACTGGAGTCATAGCTGATATTTTTTTTGCAAGTAAACTTGTTCAAGCAAGAGTCCTTCAAAATTTCCTTGCGTAAGTATTATAATTTGGTTGACGAATTCGAGTACAGTCGAAGAAAAGGAAACCAGCCTTGGGTGCTGGGCAAAATATGTTTATTTTGCGGATTCTATTGATCCACAGAAAGCAAGATAGGGTTAAATTAAATTTAGTACTAAGGTTGCACTTTTTACACCTTGATTGTTTAAGCAAGCCAAGCAAGCTTATGCTTTTCATTCAGTCTTAGTTAGCAGCGGCTGCACAGAAGAGGCGCGTTTCATTGTGCAGAAAATAGCCTAAATCCGAGAATAGGTACTGTCCGGGCATAGCTTACAGCGTTACACTGCACAGACAAGAGATTGTCGAGAAATTTTCTCGACAACTTTTCACGAAGGGCTGGTGATACTGTAAAAAGAAACGCTATGGTCACATATTTTTGATGGACAGTTGTAATTTATACAAATTTATCATAAATTTCATCATATAAATGTTGTTAAATACACAAAAGTCGTTTTGTACCACCTTAATCTGGTAAAAAGTTTAATGGAAGACTTGCTCCAGAAGCCTGTTTCACATCAGCTTTATGACAGCTGTACGGGAACACTTTTTGACAAATCGCAGGATTTGCGCGTACTCTGCAAGACTGTTTTAAGAATTGGCAACGCCGTAGACATTGCAAGCTGGTTTTTCAGCATGCACATTTTCTTTGCAACTTTTCGAGTTGCACGGCAACTGTATGGTTGCCTTACGGCTACCCTGAGACCATCGCACATAAATCATACAATTTTATAACTGGGATTTGTCCTGCAAAGGCTGCACGATGATTGCACAAACATTGTGTGGCTATGTTGCGAATGCCTTTGGTTTGCTAAAAGTCTGCCTGCATGAATACTACTGCGGAACATACAAACAATGTAGAGATTCACTCAGCAGCCCCGCAAATGCCTTTTAAAAAGTTAGTGTCATTCCTCCTCTTTTAAAAAGTTTGTTTGTTCTTGTTCGTCATCAGGCGCTATCGAGATTTCAGGACGAGAATGTCATGCAGTAACAAAGATCTCGGAAGGTTCTGGTTGCTGAACCCCCCAATTGAACTCAAGACAACCAAGGTACCACCAACCCAGAATTCATTTGAAGAAGGCATGTGCCTGTACAAGAATGACAAATATGCCTTTAGCATAAAATATCATCGTCCCAGTCTTTATTCGCTAGTATCCTATCCATTGCTGCAATATTCAACCTATGTGACGGGGTAGCATTGTGAATATATAGATATATATCCAATCTGGAAAAGAGGAGATAATTCCTTCTCCTTTTGGCGATTGCACCAACATCGTACAGCCGTCTTGCAAAATCATGCTTGCCGTGGGTGGTAAGAAACTTTGAAAATTCCTGAGGCAGTCTTGCGGGTGCCTTGAGAATTTGTGCAGCAGCCATAAGATAACTGCATGACATGTTGCTTTGTATTTTTGTTTGATCAACCTGCGGACACCGTACAGTTTGTGAGTCAACTATACAAACAACGCACAAAGATCGCTTTGCAAATTTACGGCGTATGCAACGGGTACGAATAGGTAGCGATTTTGTTTGCGGCGGTAATTGTACGAAGAAAAAAATGCATGGCTGATGTGAAACAGGCTTTAGGCCTATTCCTTTCAGTAAGCTGATCCTCTTGTGTCAGCACCCTTGTGTATTCAGGTCTGAAGTTGGAGCAAAATCTTTATTTTAAGGCAGTTTACCCTTAATAGAAACAGCTATTTCCACTTAATATTATCCTACAAAATTTGCTATGAATAAAAATAAGTTACTTTGACAGAGTGGTCTTTCCTTTTTTTCCTTCTTAGAATTATTATTTATAAATCTAAAACCACTATATTCTCATTACAAAGGGAAATAAAAATAAATTACCTCCTGTTTCTGGAAACTAACAAAAGTATTAATAAAATAATTTCAAGATAGACATCAAAGGAATTTCTGGTCAGATAAAAATGTTCAAAAGTATTATAATTTTTATGTGTATAAAGCCATTCCATGCTTCACTAGAAGTGTTAGGAATCTGCAACATTAAGACTCGCAGACAGGCAAACTGAAAAAGATGTCTGCCTAATAGGCTGTATGATCCTGTATGATTTGGGCAACGATGTGGTCTAGACGCAACATTGGTCAACACTGCACATTTTGTGCAGGCTAATTTTGGTCTGCACTTGCTAGAATAGCAATGTTTCGAGGGGTGTTCGAAAAGTTTCAGGACGAGTGCTGCAATTCTTTTATATTTTGATATATTTTGATGAGTTTTTCGGTAGTAATAGCTACATCCGTATTCTATATGTTAATCAAAACAAATAAACAAGAATATACACCATACGTGATGAATGGTCACAATAGCAATGTCAAGTCGACGTGAGCGGGGCACGTTGACGTCACTTCACTAAACAACTTCTTTTTAATGGCAAGTATCGATCACGATAAGTACTCCAGTAAATTTTTGGATTGTGTATGACAAAACTATTCGCCTGCAGGGTGCACCGGCTACTACCTACCATTAGAAGCTACATTGAGTCGCAGATAGTAAGAATTTCCTGCAACAGGACAGAGAAGGTGGTGACAGGTTCTTGGTTTTCATTATAACGGCCGATGTAACTTGGATTAGTTTGTATGATCCAGAGACGAAGTAAGACAGTCCTATGTGGAAAAACCCCTAAATCACCCTCGCCTACAAAGGCAATGGTGAAAGGTTTTATTTTATCGAAATGAACAGAGTTTTTCTCTTCCACACACTGCCGATTGAAGCATTACTTGAATGTACGGTCTTCTGATTTTTTAACTACATTGTACATAAAATGATATTCTTATTGTATATGATGACAGAATTTGTTGGCAAAACCAGTGATTCATTAACATAATTTCTTTGTTGCATGTATATAGATCCATAGGTTCGACCATAAGCTTGTTCTGGTGCACTGACATGAGTTGATCAGGGCTGTGTAGGACAAACGACCAAAAGAACCCGGCACATTCAACTTAAATCACAACAACGCCACACCTTATACTTCATCAACTACCAAGAAAGTACCTGCTGATTGATAGAGTAACACTATTGAGCACCCACCATACTATTCTGACTTGCACCGTGTAACTTTTGCTTATTCCCCACTATCAAGCGTTACTGACGCGGTCACTGTTTCGACGATGTTGATGACTTTCCGGTGGTGGTCAGGGAATGTATAAGGATCATTCCATCATCAGACTTCAAAACCTGTTTTAATTCATGCTTACATAGGCATCAGAGGTGCATTGAGCATAACCTGGGGTATTTTGAATAACCATGAATATTTCAGACGTTTGTAAAGACAAACTTTTTATTCGGTGCATCAAGGTGCCCCGCTCACGTCGACTTGGCGTTGCTATGGTGACAATATATCACACGTTTTGTGTATCTTCTTAAATTTGTTTCAACCAGCCTATAGAATATGGTTGTAGCTATCATTACCAAAACACTCATTTAAAAATATAAAAATATAAAAGAATGGCAGCACTTGTCCCCAAACTTTTCGAACACCCCTCGTAGTAGGGCTTAACTCTTTACCAAACAAACCTTTAGACTGGTCCAAATTGAAAGCATTTGCAAATGACAAATGTGGCTCAGATGATTAGTTTTATAAATGAAAGATTAGAAAACATTGTGAGAAAAGGAGAAAATGCTGGTTACCAGCATTTTCTCTTTTTCCCACAGTGTTTTCAAAAGTCTTGTTTCCCAGGATCGTTAAAACTCAGGATTGTGTGGCAAAGGGCCAAGGGTTTCTATCATAATTACACTGACAGACTTAATTCTGCTGGGCTTTCATGATCTGAAGTGTAGGTTCTTATGTTGATACAAACACAGTTCATACCACAAAGACACTCACGCACCACAAAGATGCACAAAGACAAACAAAGATGAACTAAGACATGATAAGGTCCCTTGAAAATAAAAACAATAATAATACACCTGAAGTCAGCAAAGCAATCCTTTTGTGCCATATGAATATTTTTACCTATTTATGTTTGTGTTTATCAAAATGAGGGTTTTAATTGACCAATAAATCTTTCATGAAATACTAGTAAATGGAATTAGTTCAAATCAATTTTTTTTCATGAGCAGTTCCAGTTTCAGCTATAATTAAAACATTTCATGCAAATTTTATTTTTTCTTTTATATTTAGTAAAGTGTTGTCCTACGTTGTCTGATGCATATTATCTGCCTGCTGTGCGCTGTAAAGCTTCTGTTTAACTCTTTACCAAACGACAAAATTATAGACTGGTCCAAATTGAAAGAATTTGCAGACGACAAAATGAATGTGAATCAAAAATGAAAATTTGATTTGGGAAGGGTAGGAAACATTGTGGGAAAAGGAGAAAATGGTGGTTACCAGCCTTTTCTACTTTTCCCACAATGTTTTCTAAAGGCTTCTATCTCAGGGTCGCCAAAAGTAGGGATTGTGTGGTAATGGGTTAATAGCAATTGATAATTTATGATATTCAGTGTTCTTCCACCTTGATTACTGGATGATACATTGTTTGACCTTGATTAAGGGGATAATCTCTTTTCATATGGTTAAATGTTAACCAAACAGCAAAACTTTAGACTGGTTCAATCGAAATTACTTGCAGTTGAAAAAATAAACATATACGTAACATATACGGAACTCATAATTCGAAATTTGTCTCCAGCAGGGTAGAAAACATTGTGGAAAAAGGAGAAAATGCCAGTTTTTTTCCCACAATATTTCCAAAGTGGGCTACCTCGGGGTCGTAAAAACTAGGGATTGCTTGGTACAGCATTAACAGTCTGACAAATTATTACAGTATTTTGACTGAAAATCTAACTTCATAAAATGGACTTAAACAGAATTTATAAGCTCGTGAACAAAGAAATACTTCCTGAATTTGTCATTCTGCTGTTGTTGTTTGTTCTATGATCTTGTTTATGATATTTTCAGGTTTGTTAGTTATGGCGGGGGTACAAAAAATTACACCAGGATATTTTCAGTAGTTGAGAAGAGAAATGGGAATATGGTATACAACAAAAGAGACCCTTATTTACCTCTGGATACAGATTGAAAGTCTAGATGTAGAATACTGGAAATGGGTAATACTGAATTTGAATTTAACTCATTACCAAACAACAATATTTTAGGCTTGTCCAATCCAAAGCATTTGCAGACGACAAAAGTGACTAAAAATTTGAAATTTATTTCGTGAAGGGTAGAAAACATTGTCGGAAACGGAGAAAATGCTGGTTACCAGCATTTTCTCCTTTTCCCACAATGTTTTCAAAAAGCTTCATTCTTGGGGTCCTGGTAACCAGGGATTGTTTGGGAAAGGGTTTAACATAAAACATGTAGAAAGTTTACATCAGTTGTGAATCAAGTCCATACAACCTGTACTGATCACCATCAGTTGCATCCTGGAAATATTGGACAGTGCTCACACCATCTTGTGGGAAGTTTCTAAGCTGAGCCCATTCATTATAGGATTTTACTCTTTACCACACAGTCACAACTTTTAATGATTCTGAAGAAGAAACTTGGCCTTTGAAAACATTGCAGGAAAAGGAGAAAAAGCTGGCAGCCAGATTATTCTCCTTTTCCCACAATGTTTTCTACTTTATTAAAGAAAAGTTGCTCTATATGAGTCACACTGTAATTGTTGTCTGCGAATGCTTTCAGTTTGGACAAGGCTAAATTTTTGTCGTTTTGTAAAGGGTTATTTCTAGAACTCTCTCTATTCCTACACCACTGTGTAAACTACTTACCGGTATCTATTTAGCTGCTTAACTCTTTCCCAAACAACTAATTTTGGACCCTTCCAAACCGAAAGAGTTTGCAGGCGACAATTTTAGACTTGGAGAAAATTGCAGAAAGTTGTCAAAAAGGGTAGAAAATATCGTGGGAAAAGGAGAAATTGCTGGTTACAAGCAATTTTTCCTTTTCCCATAGTGTTTTCAAAGACTTTTGCTGCAGACACGTAAAAACCAAGGCTTGTTTGGGAAAGGGTTAACAAATGAAGTAAAAAATCCCCAATGGTAAAAATGACAATAGTGTGATTTCAAAGTTTATTTAGTAGGGAAGAAAATTACATACCAGACCAAAGATCAGACTACACTGCACATTTGGTGCAGTCTGGCCTTGATTGATCTACATAGTCCACAAAAGGTTCTCTGGTCGCACTTACGGGCCTAAACTGGATTTCTTTTACTGGAAAATGAGAAACTATGTTTGTTGAAAGCATTTGCTTTCTCTGGATTTTTTTTTCTATTTATTATACTTTTTTATAGTGCCTCAACAGAGTCTCCTTTTAACTCTTTACCAAACATCAAAACTTTAGACTTGTCCAAATTGAAAGCATTTGCAGATAACAAAATAAACATGGCTCAAAAAATGAAACTTGACATTTAAAGGTGGCCCTTCAGATCTTGTGACGAAAATTTTACAAAAATGCAAAAAAATCATCCTGATACTCCAATAGCCTTTAAATTTGCGTTTATAAAACCCCAGTAGTTGAAAACCATCCGACAACATGAGAAATTAGAGATTTATTACGGACCAAGTTGACACCAATGGGAGACACATTCTATTTTTAGATTATCAGTTCTCTCATTTAAATACAGGAAAACACAGATGAAGTTTCAAATATCTGTCCGAAGAAGACGTTATGGAAAATAATAATTACATGTACATGTTTGTTATGTAACTGAATTTCAGCGTTATTAGTCACACGCAAGTCACTTGACATTCCCACAATGCTTTATTGATTTTTGGCACGAAATCTAAAAATATCTTAAGAGGCTACGTAGCCTTATAAGGGAATACCATCAAATAAATTCTTTTTTGCAATTTTATGATTTTTAATTATTGATGATTTGTATTTTTTTTTTTTTTCATATAAATTTCAGTGATATATATATTTTTTAATTTGGTGTGATGTGAAAATTCTAAATAGTAAATACCCACCTTTAAAGAGTAGAAAACAGTGTCAGAAAAGGAGAAAATGCTGGTTACCTTTTCCCACAATGTTGTCAAAAGGTTCAGGGTTTTCATTTAAAGCCAATTGCCGATCAAAAACATCAGTTGAAATCGGCTTTTAATCGGTTGTTTTTGCTGGATCTTTGAAAAATCAATCGCTCTGTTTATACCGAAAATATTTCACGCGTTGGTAACTGTACTGCGACACCGGTTCAATTTTACCGCGAAACCAGAAACAGTTGGGCTGACTTCGTTTGGGGCTATAGCCACGGCTACAGAAGCAATGGCTTCAATCGAACATCAAAAGCCAGGACTATAATGATGTCATTTGACCTTTAACCTCGGCTATTGTCGGACCGCGCTCGCACCCACGGTCGGTTTAGTTCCAAGATGGCGACTGGGGTAGGAAATGAAATGTAAGTTATGTTGAAAAGGTAGAAGTACAAACCGTATTCGTTCCATATTATTTATTTGATCAGACCTATATGCCAGCAAATAGTTATGCATCGAAATGGAGTATATGTGTTATTTCAAACGAACCGATGGCTTCAGCCGATGATATTTTTCATTATGATTGATGGAGAGGATGTCAGAAGATTCGGACCCAAGAAGATTCGGCCCAGGGCCTTCCAGCGATTTTCGAGAAGATTCGGCCCAGCAGGTGAGAAGATTCGGCCCCGAGGGTGAGAAGATTCGGCCCAAGTTGTATTATATTGTTTGTACCAGTAAAATTACCTGATTGAACTAATTATTCTTAAACGTTAGAGTAATCTTAATCGTCCACGATATTGTTTTGCAGAACGTAACGTTTTTTAAGTAAAAAACTAAAATTATTTCTATTCAAAATCACTATTGTACTGTAGAAGAGCAGCAATATGATATTTGCACTTGTTTCTTCTTTCAGGATTATGGTGCAGGTGAACAAAAATGGCACAATGTACTTGGCAAGAATTAGCCAATCTTTATTTGATATGATCAGTTCACCAGAATGTGGTATGTATGATTTGGGAGAAATGTTAAAAAAAAAAATGTTGCTAGGTTGGGGTATCAAACACCAGTCTTCTAGCTTGTGTCAGATTAGTACCATGCAGGCAGGTTTTTTGAAGTTTCATAAGCTTTATCAGTGCCCTTTACACTCCTATTATGGAGAAATAAGATTGATAATTGCTTATTGGGGTTCATGCCACATTAGCAAATTTTCAGTTATACATGTATATCAACACTCATCCTAACCAGACTCTACTGAATAGGCAGTTAACCAGTACTAAGTCAGATACTGGCATCTGCCTACTTCAGAAAGAATCTTACCTGTCCTGTACCAAAAATAGTAATAACATGGGAGTTATATCACTTCTCCAAAGAGATAATTGTGTAATCTTATGAAATCATATATTGACTTCTATATTGGCAAGTAAACTGAAACTTAATTTGGCCTCGGCAGAACTGGAAAGATCATTGCTTTTCTAGAGCCGTGAAAGTAAGTGCTCAGGCCAGATCAAAATTCTGATCCTTGGCAGAAATGTTTGTCATCACAAGATACAGTGGCTTTGAATGATTTTAGTGGTTGAAAAAGAACTAGGATAGGCTATCTTTTCCTGACAGCACAGGAGGAGTCCTGCAGGGCTCAGTGGTAAAGTGTGGGTCTCATAAGCTGGAGGCTCTGGGTTCAAGCTGCACTGCATTCATTGGAGTTTTCATTGGAGTGCCCTTGGGCAAGACACTTCAAAGCCCTTACCTAGTACTGCTAAAACCCAGAAAATACATGAATATACCAGCTGCTGCAGTGATATGACTGAAATAATGTTGAAGCGGCATAAAACAGTCGTTAAATATATCCCTTTTTTTTTATTTTTTATAGCTTATACACCTATGGACATCAAGTGAAGAGAAAGCTCTAATAAGTGTGAGAGGAGAGGTTGATGAGGAGTTTAATAAAAATCAACGCCATGATGTCCTGGTTTACTGGTCCAACTTTTCCATAATTTTAACATTTTCGGACTTTTGAGTGCTTCTTTGCAGAGGATCATTTTTTCTGTTTCTTTGATAACTCTAAAAAGGCAGAGTGGCTGTATGTGTCAGAAGTCAGTGGCCATTTGTTACCAGTGTCATACACTACCATAGGTTTGGTTGAAGCCCTGTTTCAATAGATTATGTTGAAATCTTCAACGTACTTGAATTTAGTTGGATTATTCCCTGTACTGTTGTTCTCAAGACTGCTTTCCGATAATCTTTTTTAAGTTTGTTCCATTTATTTTTCACCTGCACATTTGTCACATTTATGTCCTAACAATATGGGAAAAGTAGCCAGTTAACCCATTACCACACAATCCCTACTTTTGATGCCCCTGAGAAAGAAGCCTTTAGAAAACATTGTGGGAAAAGGAGAAAATGCTGGTTACCAGCATTTTCTCCTTTTCCCACAATGTTTTCTACCCTTCACAAAACAAATTTCAAATTTTCAGTCACTTTTATTCTGTCGTCTGCAAATGCTTTCAATTTGGACAAGTCTATAAATTAAATATTATTGTTTGGTAATAAGTTAAAATTTAAAATTTCCATTTCGTATTTACATGATTTGGTCAGCATTTTTGGTTGGATTTTCGTGATACTTGCACAATTTGTTTATCTCATCAACAGCTTCAAGCTGATTGATTTTGAAAAAAAAAAAAACAAACAAACAAACAAACAGTAAGGGAAAAGTAGCCACTTTAATTTGAAAATAGCTATTTTTTGTTTACTTGATAAAGAATGCATTATCTGTCAGATTTCTGTGTACTTGCAAAGTTTGTTTTATCAATAGCTTTAACCCTATTGGTTTTGAAAAAAAAAAAAAAAAATGAAACAAACAATATCGGAAAAGTAGCCATTTCAAGTTGAAAATTTCCATTTCTTGTTTACATGATGAAAATTTCATTTGTTTTTATGTTTTTTTTTTTTTAACTTTGACAGTTTGCAAGAAAATAAGTAGATACACTGCAAGTAGAGCAGTTCAGGCTCTTAAGGGCCACTAGTTCTTTATACTCTACCACAGGAAGTGATGGGATATTTATATGTTATATTGTCTAATGCCTGTTGCCTCAATTTAAAACAGGACAAGGCTTTTACCCTAATTCTGCTTTAACTTGAAGCAGCATACAAAGAAACTTTGGTGGCTGCATTTGATTTCACAAGTTTTTATGAACAACCTTAGACATTTTTTTCTCCACTGGCCCAAGGCCAGCAGGCTTATGTCATGGCCTGGTGCCCGTTGTACATGTGTGTCTGTGTGTTAACTTTTTTTTCAAACTTCTTCACTGAAACTACCCATTCATTTGATGAAACCTCACAGAAACGATCTTGCTATTGTCTTCTCCAGAAATTCTTGAAAGAATTAAAAAGCTGGTTGCCATAGCAACAAAACCGAAAAATTTTGATCGCCTTTGAAAATCTTCTTGTCTGAAAGCATAAGGCCCAGGGCTACCAAATTTGGCATCTAGCTTTATCTTATGGACCTCAATCACTTCAAATTTGTATGGTTAAAAAGCCAGTGGAGCAATGTACAGAGGCATGATGGGCCTCTTGTTAGATTTATCTGACACTTTGATTTTCATGTTAGTTTTCAAACTTTATTAAAATGATGTTAACTGTTGTTGGCATATCTCATTTATTTTCCAAACTTCTGCTTTTATGACTTAAATATACCGGTACCCTTCAAATGATCAATTTTGTAAGACCTACTTTATAGTAAAAGTTGGCTTTACAGTTATAAATGTCGTAGGCTAGACAGGAATTCAGCTAGATTCAGAATCTGGCTAGACCAGATAGGCAATCGATTTTATCAGGACTAGGACAGATAAAAATTCTTAATTGGTCTGGACTCATTCAGGATCTGGCTAAACAATTTTTAGCCAGATAGAAATTGTTATTCAATTCCTGATCTGCCTTACACCAAAAAAAAGATTTTTATCAAGACTTCAACTAGGCCTACACTGTATGAGTCTTAGTCATAGCCCTGGGAATCTTTGTATTTAACTCTTTAGCAAATAGCAAAATTTTGGACTTGTCCAAATTGAAAGCATTTGCAGACGATAAAATGAATGTGAATAAAAAATAGAAAATTGATTTGGAAAGGGTAGAAAACATTGTGGAAAATGGAGAAAATGCTGGTTACTTCATTCTGGTTACCAGCATTTTCTCCTTTTCCAACAGTGTTTTCAAAGGTTGAAATTAAATGCATATGCAGAAATCAAATGTAGCTGGAATTATGGTAGAGCTAATTGTCTCCAAAAGTTTTGAAAACCTTTGGGGTGAAAGAAAAATACCAAAAATTTTCATTGAAATTTGCGATTTTTCGGAAGAAAAACAGATCTGTGTCCTCAATACCACCACTATGGTCCTGGCTTGTAAGAAAAAGGCCGATAATCCTTAGAACCTCCTCACACATCCCTTTATCAATTCGAAAATGGTACCTTAACCCTTACCCAAACGACAAACTTTTGGACTAGACCAAATTGAAAGCATTTGCAGACGACAATTCAACTCTTGCTAAAAAGATTTCTGTCTATGATTGGGTAGAAAACATTGTGGGAAAAGGAGAAAATGCTGGTTACCAGCATTTTCTCCTTTTTCCACAATGTTTTCAAAAGGCTACTATTCAAGACCTGTAAAAACCAGGGATTGTTTGAGAAAGGGTTAAGTCAAAGTCTATAAACTGCGGAATTATATTCTCTGAATAACCTTGCACCCGCGGAATACTAGTATGCTGTCCACGGAGTCTGAGTAAGAGACCAATCAAAACAGTCAGCTTTTTTTAATTAATTCAATTATGACTCTAATTTTTAAATTATCTTTCTATCTGATAGCAACGACAAAATGTACATGTCCCTAACGATCAATGCATGTAGGAAAGTGAAATAAACTATGCAAACATTTCTGTTTATTTGTGTAAAAACAAAAAACAAACTAACTTGAAATATATATATATATCATTAATTATCAAATTTTCAAGTAGATTAATCTGGGAAAAAAAGGTTAATTGCTCTTATAAAACTAATATTAGGCACCAAATTAGGTGCAGGATGGCGTCCGCTTTTTCCCTCTATATTTCAAATCGTCCGCTTTTTTCCTCTTTGTCTATATGGTCCGCTTATCGCGTCCGCGTTTTAGTCACACCCGTTGCAAAGGCTATGTGTGTTCGCTTCATGACATGCGTACTTGACAGCTTCCCGTTTATTTATAGTTTTCTGACGTCACTTTAGCTGTGGCTATAGCTCCAAACGAAGTCAGCCTTGGGTTATGAATGTTGAATGCTTGCATACAATTATCCAATCGTAGGCCTCGATACGTTGCTCAAATCTCCATTTGGTAATCATGGACGCCAAAGCAAGGAGAAAGAAGTCCGCAAATTGCTGTTTATTTGATTTTGGTTTTAAAAACGCCAAATTAGACGATGACGCCGGTTAGTAAAGTTGACATAAAATTAACAATAAAGTTTAAAGGGGTGCATGGAAATACCGAATTACACCTGATTTACCGAATTATACCGAATTACACCGAATTACACAAAGTAATACCGAATTATACGTTCAAAACACTTATTTATTTAGTAAATATGAATTAAACTTATTAAAATTATATTATCAAGCATTTTCTGGCCCTTAACTGGCCCTTTACTGTTTAATTCGGTAATTCACATTACCGAATTACACTATATACTATGATTGGTATCACTCTATGTTTCACCGGATTTACCGAATTACACCAAATTACACATAGTGATACCGAATTATACATTTAAAACACTTATTTACTAAGTAATATATGAATTAAACTTATAAAAATTATATTATTAGGCTTTTTTCTGGCCCTTAACTGTTTAATTCGGTAATTCACATTACCGAATTACACTATATACTATGATTGGTATCACACTATGTTTCACCGGATTTACCGAATTACACCGAATTACACATAGTGATACCGAATTATACATTTAAAACACTTATGTACTAAGTAATATATGAATTAAACTTATAAAAATTATATTATTAGGCTTTTTTCTGGCCCTTAACTGGCCCTTAACTGTTTAATTCGGTAATTCACATTACCGAATTACACTATATACTATGATTGGTATCACACTGTTTCACCGGATTTACCGAATTACACCAAATTACACATAGTGATACCGAATTATACATTTAAAACACTTATTTACTAAGTAATATGAATTAAACTTATAAAAATTATATTATTAGGCTTTTTTCTGGCCCTTAACTGTTTAATTCGGTAATTCACATTACCGAATTACACTATATACTATGATTGGTATCACACTATGTTTCACCGGATTTACCGAATTACACCAAATTACACATAGTGATACCGAATTATACATTTAAAACACTTATTTACTAAGTAATATATGAATTAAACTTATAAAAATTATATTATTAGGCTTTTTTCTGGCCCTTAACTGTTTAATTCGGTAATTCACATTACCGAATTACACTATATATACTATGATTGGGATCACGCTATGTTACACCTGATTTACCAAATTATACCGAACTAAACCGAATTACACCTCTAACTACCGAATTACACAAAGTAATACCGAATTATACGTTCAAAACACTTATTTATTTAGTAAATATGAATTAAACTTATTAAAATTATATTATCAAGCATTTTCTGGCCCTTAGCTGTTTAATTCAGTAATTCACATTACCGAATTACACTATATACTATGATTGGTATCACACTATGTTTCACCGGATTTAATGGATTTACCGAATTACACAAAATTACACATAGTGATACCGAATTATACATTCAAAACACTTATTTATTAAGTAATATATGAATTAAACTTATTAAAATTATATTATTAAGTTTTTTTTCTGGCATTACTGAATTACATTATATACTATGTTAAAGAAAGACATAAAATAACACTATTTTTCCAATCCGTTTTTTAACCAGCACAACACTTAATGCATGAAATAAAGATTATACCCCTAAAACCCTTAAATTACATAAAAAATAAGTGTTTTGCATGTTTAATTCGGTAGTTAGAGGTGTAATTCGGTGTAATTCGGTTTAGTTCGGTATAATTTGGTAAATCAGGTGTAACATAGCGTGATCCCAATCATAGTATATATAGTGTAATTCGGTAATGTGAATTACCGAATTAAACAGTTAAGGGCCAGTTAAGGGCCAGAAAAAAGCCTAATAATATAATTTTTATAAGTTTAATTCATATATTACTTAATAAATAAGTGTTTTAAATGTATAATTCGGTATCACTATGTGTAATTTGGTGTAATTCGGTAAATCCGGTGAAACATAGTGTGATACCAATCATAGTATATAGTGTAATTCGGTAATATGAATTACCGAATTAAACAGTTAAGGGCCAGAAAAAAGCCTAATAATATAATTTTTATAACTTTAATTCATATATTACTTAATAAATAAGTGTTTTGAATGTATAATTCGGTATCACTATGTGTAATTCGGTGTAATTCGGTATAATTCGGTGAAACATAGTGTGATACCAATCAAAGTATATAGTGTAATTCGGTAATGTGAATTACTGAATTAAACAGCTAAGGGCCAGAAAATGCTTGATAATATAATTTTAATAAGTTTAATTCATATTTACTAAATAAATAAGTGTTTTGAACGTATAATTCGGTATTACTTTGTGTAATTCGGTGTAATTCGGTATAATTCGGTAAATCAGGTGTAATTCGGTATTTCCATGGACCGAGTTTAAAGTGCGTGACTCAGTTTTTTACAGACCGTTTTGCAATTTTAATCCCGAGAAGCGAGTTGTCGTCGAACTATTGTACATCGACAATACATACTTTATTTCATACTATTTTTGTCTTCGGATATTTACCATAAAAGCGAATGCATTGATCTGAGATATATGAAAGATTATTTAATTTGTTAAATGTTTTAAGGTGAATTGGGTTAAATTTAAGATTTAGAAAGTAAATTTAAATAATTAAAATGAAATGTCCTATCTTCTTTGCTCTTTGTGAAAAATCAAATAGGTATGTGTATGTCTTACTCTTAATTGGCTGTGAAGTAAGACATGTTAACATTTGTTTTCATATTTTATACGTGTATTTTTCTCAAAACAGTATTTGGACCTCACTTACATACTGTATATGTACAAGTTAGATCCAAATAATGTTTTAAGAGCAAACTCATGACATAATGATAGGGAAAAAAAAAGATTTACCATCAAGGAGACCTCACAAAATAGGTTTAAAAAAGCTCAGAATCGTTTTCGGCCGGGGGGGCTTCGCCCCCCTGTTCCCCTACCAGGGCGTTGCCCTGGACCCACAAAGGGGCCTAGGCGGCCCCCTTGACCCCCTGCCTGTTGTTTTTGTCAATCGATCTGTTGTTTCATTTCAAAATGAAAACCCTGAAGGTTTCTCCCTTTCTCCCAAGGATTGTTTGGTAAAGGGTTTAGTCACTTGACTAAAACTAATCCAGACAATATAACTGAGAAGGGTGATTCTATGATATTTAAATGGGTTATCCCTGCACTTTATTTTCTTCAGGTTGCCTGGGTACTGTATCCAATCATCATATCCTTTCTGCTACCACTGATAATCCTGGTGTTTATTTACTGTTCCTCACTCTTCCTGCACGTTTATCAGTATAGACACAGGCAGCTGAGGGATGCTTATGCCCACAATTTTTGGGACGGAGCAAAGAAAACTGTGGCTGCTTTCTGGGAAGCTCAAGGAAAAATATGGCATGGTATGGAATGATAAAAAGAGAATATTATGTAATGGAGACTCTGTCTCATTATATGT
Organism: Tridacna crocea; assembly: GCA_943736015.1. Classification (NCBI taxonomy): domain Eukaryota; kingdom Metazoa; phylum Mollusca; class Bivalvia; order Cardiida; family Cardiidae; genus Tridacna; species Tridacna crocea. The sequence goes on from OX031059.1 coordinate 52,629,712, forward strand.
CAAAACTGTTGTTTGTAGGTTTTTTTTGTTTTGTTTTTAACCCATTACCACACAATCCCTACTTTTGACGCCCCTGAGGAAGAAGCCTTTAGAAAACATTGTGGGAAAAGGAGAAAATGCTGGTAACCAGCATTTTCTCCTTTTCCCACAATGTTTTCTATCCTTCACAAAACAAATTTCAAATTTTCAGTCACTTTTATTTTGTCGTCTGGGAATGCTTTCAATTTGGACCAGTCTAAAGTAGTGTCGTTTGCTAATGGGTTAATTTCAGGGTCATTAAATTGTTTACTGTAATTGCTGATTTGTAATCAACATTTTAGAAGACTGAATTGTACTGTGATCTATTGCATGGGAAAATTCAGGGCCAGTATTCACCAACCATTCTTAAGAATGTTCTTTGTCTTATTCTCAAGAATTTGCTACATTTGGTTTGGCCAATCAGAAGTTGTGTTACTTACAAATTTAGAAAACCTTGGAGAATAAGACTAAAAATATTCTCAAGAATGGTCGGTGAATATGGGCCCAGGTCTCTGTCTCATTATATGTCAAAACTTGTTTACAGTTTGTTTTTTTTTGTTTTGTTTTTAATTTCAGGCTCATTAAATTGTTTACTGTAATTCCTGATTTGTAATCACTATTTTAGAAGACTGAATTGTACTGTGATCTTTGTATATAGATTTGTTTCAGGGTATGTTGATATTTTATAGGTTACGAGATTGTTGGTTTAGACAGAATTCCAGACAAAGGTCCAGCTATGTTGATATATTATCATGGTACAATACCAATTGACTTTTACTATGTAATGGCCAAATGTCTACTTGAGAAACAAAGACAGATACATGCTGTAGGTGACAACTTCCTATTTTCTGTACCAGGTATATTAAACTTTCTTCTATCAGAGCTTCAGATAAGAGGGAATGGTGGTATTCTAAATCCATTATTTCTCTTTCACATCCTATGTTGTCTTGTGGGTACTCATTAGGATCGTCTCCATTAGAGGATTCTAATGAGTACCCATAAAGTAGTGTTTAGTGAAGAACAATGAATATTTTCAGTTTTGAAATTGAAATCATTCCCACTATCTGGGGCTTTGTTCTATCATTGTTTACGTCCATTTTCTTACCACTGTTTACTTTTTTACACAACAAAAAAGAATTGTCCTTGTCTAGATTGAAAGCAGTTGGAAACAACAAATCAACTATTAATCAACTGACATGGTTTGTCTTGGAAAGAGTCGAAAAATTGTGAATAACCAGCATTTTTCTTCTTTTTCCTTAATGTTTGCAAAAGCAGTCTACTTCAATGTCATCAAAACAAAGGGATAGAGGAAGGATAAAAAATATTTAAACTCTTACCAAGCGACAAATTTTCGACTGGACCAAATTCAAAGCATCTGCAGAGAACAAAATACAATCTTGTTAATATGATGATTTCTGACTTTGATAGGGTAGAAAATATTGTGGGAAAAGGAGAAAATGCTGGTTACCAGCATTTTCTCCTTTTCCCATAATGTTTTCTAAAGGCTTCTTTTTTAGGGTCGTTAAAAGTCAGGATTGTTTGGTAAAGACTTAGAGGTAAGGTTTACTATATGGAACATGCTTGCAGACAAATTGAATGAGGCCTATATTTTCTTTTTCTTTTTTATCTTTCTCTAAACTAGTATTGTCAAGGACCATTCTACCTCATGATTCTCTTGCTTTTTAGATGAAATGCTTGATACAGATTTATAATTATGTGATGACATGCATGATGTGATGCATCACAGTGATGCATGACAACTCCTTTTTCCAGAGCATGATTTATTTTTGTTTATAGGCTGGAGACTTATGATGGAGGTGTTTTGTGTCAGCCCTGGTACAGTGCAAAGTTGTGTGGATATTATCAAAAATGGACATATATTGGGTATATCTCCTGGTGGTGTAAGGGAAGCTCTGTTTGGGGATGAATATTACCAATTAATGTGGGGCCAAAGATCAGGGTTTGCTAAGGTAGCCCTTCAGACCAAAGTGGTGAGTGGGAATTGGAATTGACTTTGATAAAATTTTACATTACATGTATTCTTTGTTGGTCTGATCCTCATTGACCCAGTTTTGATTCATTCTGTAATGGCATGGAGAGTAACATAATGCTACCTGGGTTTCGAGGACATGTTGGTCTTTGTTGGTAAAAATCTGTTAATTAACTTTCCTTTCATACCATGCAAAATAATTTTAGTTTGAAGATGTGGAAAGCATTTGGAAATTTCAAATTAAATTTGTGTTATATATTTGTATTTTACAGAATATAAGAAAAATTTAATGCAGGTCACAAGCATTTTGTCTTTTCCTACATTGTTTTCAAAAAAATTCTTTTTTGTGTTGAAAACTAACATGGGATCTGGGATCACATGTTAAAGGATAAAGCCATTATTGTATGCAATAGTTATTGAAAAAATGACCAAAAAAGATGCAACCTTTTGAGAATATACTGGAAAAGGAAGCATTTGCTTGTCACAGGCAATCATCTCTTTTCCACAATATTATCCAGAGCTGTCAGCTGCATGGCTAAAAACAGTCCAGTTTTGTTCAGGTGATAAGTTTAGATGAATATTACAATCAGGATGGAGTGAATTTTTCACAATATAATAGAATAATTGATTTCCTATTGTTCTTTTGCCTCCAAGTCTGTGTGACATTATTCCAAGTTTTTTTTTCTGATGGTGTTGATGAAGATAAGACTGCTGATATCTTCTTTTCTACACTTACAGTCTCCAGGTTCATATCAGAAAGCAATTTAGAATTGAAAATACAAGATGGGCTGAATTAGTTTTGCAATAGTAAAAATAACTCTATTGTAACTTGATTTACTATATTAACTCATTACCAAACAACAAAATTTTTGGTTTGTCCAAATCGAAAGTATTTCCAGACAACAAAATAAAAGTTACTAAGAATTTGAAATTTGTTTTGTGAGGAGTAGAAAATATTGTGGGAAAAGGGGAAAATGCTGGTTGTCTTTTTTCCGCAATGTTTTCTAAAGGCTTCATTCTCAGGGTCGTTAAAAGTAGGGATCGTGTGGTAATGGGTTAAAGGAAAATGTTTGATGTGGAAACGTTTTGATTTCATGACACAGTGTACCGGTATTAATAAATTTCAAGTACACCAACATTCTGGTATGCAAAATATCCATATAAACTGGTAATTCACAAATTTGAGACATGTCTATTTACCCATATAAACTGTGCTTGTAGCAGTTTATATTGCAAACTTGTTCAGATGACTAGTATTACTCAAATGTAAGTGTTTATTTGTTTGTGAAAGGTTAAAAAGATTGTGGAAAAAGGCGAAAATCCTGATTACAAGCATTTTCTCCCACTTCCACAAATTTTTGAAAAGCCTTTTCAAGAAAGGGTACCAATACATGATGTATGGAGGTGTCCATTTCTTTGACACTTTTGGCTTCGCTGTTTTGTCTGCAGTATCATTATGCAAAAACTTTGACATTGTGTAATGTCTCTATTATTACGGAGGATTTTTACTTCAAACTTGTACAAATTGTTGACTGTTGGAAGGAGAACCAGTTCAACAAGGGCCAGTAACCATCAAAGTATTTTTGACATTGTTATGTCCCTTTTTCTAGAATTCTTCACTAAAAGTCAAGCAGCTAAGCCTTGGCATCAGCAGAGAGCTAATGAAAAGAGCATAAAATCAATAGATTTTGTATATATGTATGTAGAAATTAAGAAGGCAAAGAAATCTACAGTAGAGAGGCAATGTCACCTGTTTCAGAAATGATCAGTATCTATAACTTCCTATAACTCTTTAGCAAACCACAAATTTATAGACTGGCCCAAATTGAGAGCATTTGCAGACGACAAAATAAACGGAACTCAAAAATTAAAATTTGTTTCCAGTAGTGTACAAAACATTGTGGGAAAAGGAGAAAATGCTGGTTACCAGCATTTTCTCCTTTTCCCACAATGTTTTCAAAAGGGATCTACCTCAGCATCATCAAAAGTCGACATTGTTTGATAAAGGGTTAAGTTACCTAGAACCTATTTAGAAATCACTAAATTCTGCATGAGCTGCCAATAATAGCAAAACAGTCCTTTTAAAAACTTCTAGTTAGTTTACCAAACATTGCTTTTCTTTCCTCATTTATTTCACAGTAATAGTAATAATCCTTCACTTTTTTTGTAGCCAATCATTCCAATGTTTACAAGAAATTTACGGGAATCATTCAGAACTCCTGGATGGGGAAGAAGTAAGTGTTACTGGTCTTCAGCTTGATATTCCTGTCATTGTTAATTTTTAGCTCCACTGGCCAAAGGCCAGCGAACTATTGTCATGGCATTGTGTCCGTTGTGCGATTGTCCGTGCGTGCGTCCATAAACTTTTTCTTTAAAAAACTTCTCCTCAGAAACTATTGACTGGATTTTTACCCAATTTCATAGGAATGTTCCTTAGGTGGTCCTCTTTCAAATTCCTTCAAATAATTGTGTTCCATGAATAATTCTGGTTGCCATGGCAACCAAAGTAAAAAACCTTTAAAAATCTTCTCCTCCCAAACTGCTAATTGGATAGTATTATTATATTGTATTGCAGGTTAGTTCCTATGGTGATAAGCCTTTACCATACAATCCTGACTTTTAACGTCCCTAAAGAAGAAGTCTTCGGAAAACACTCTTGGAAAAGGAGAAAATGCAGGTAATCAGCATTTTCTCCTTTTCTGTCAGTGTTTTCATCTAAGAGAGAAATCATCATTTCATCAATGTTGAATTTGTTGTCTGCAAATGCTTTCAGTTTGTTCACATCCCAAATTTTGTCGTTTGGTAAAGAGTTAAAGATGGTTCCTTTACATAATCTATAATCCTTTTTATATAAAACAAGAGAACCTCTGCACTTTGATTAGTTCTGGTAAAGGTTTGTTGACCTACTGGTGACCTAGTACAAAGAGGGACAGGGCTTTACTGTTGTGATAAGGCATTTTGTTATCCAATCAAACTGATCCTGCAACTTCAATAAAACAATTGCCACAATACATATTTTTTTCTGTATTTTGATGTTTCCCCACCCAAAATGGTTTGTAACAAGACCCTCTTTAACCATAACCAGAAGACAAAATTTTTATAACTGGTCATAATTGAAAGATGTTGCAGACAACATAATAAATCTTCAAATTAGTAAAACTTTTATCAAAAAGGGTAGATATTATTGTGTAAAACTAAGAAAATGCAGGTTACTATTATTTTCTTCTTCTCTCCGAATGTTTTTCATAGCTTTTTTTCTATAGTGACCTAAAATGCAGGAATGAATGGTAATTGTTTAAAACTTCTCTTCACCGTTACAGAAAAATCAGGCCTGTGGAGCGATACAAGCGCTCAAGCGCCTCTAGTTTCAGTTCTAGTTTAACCGTTTACCACACAGCCCCAAGTGTGTAATGACCCTGAGAAAGAAAGCTTTTGAAAAAAAATGTTGGTAATCAATATTTCTCCTTTTTCAACAATATTTTTCTACTCTTTCACAGCCAAATCTCCTATTACCAGCCACATTTGAATTGACAGCTGCAAATGCTTTCAGTTTGAACTACTCCAAATTTTTGCCAATCGGTAAGGAGTAAAATTTTGAAGAAGTCGTTCCGTTTGAATGCATTTGATCAAAATGGTAGTTTCTATAAAGACCAAATGAACTATATAAGCTTATAGACTTCTATTAAGATGTGTCACATTAAAACCCTAACAAAAAAAGGAAAGCCAAGCCCGAGGAATCAAGTGATCAGTCCTTCGATGTGCAATTTCAGGAGCATGGCCACCCTCCTGGTTCAACTTAGAACAGGCAGTAAGTTAAACTCTTTACCAACGACAAAATTTTAGATTGGTCCAAATTGAAAGCAATTCCAGACAACAAAATAAATGTGACTAAAGAATTGAAATCTGTTTTAGGAAGGGAAGAAAACATTGTGGGAAAAGGAGAAAATGCTGGTTACCAGCATTTTCTCCTTTTCCCACAATGCTTTCAATGGGCTTCTTTGTCAGAGGTGTTAGAAGTAAGGATTGGTGTGGTTAAGGGTTAAAACAGTAATAGGTAGATTACATTTTACTATTGCATCACAAAATTAAAGTTTCTTATGGCCTTAGAACTAAGAGTTTTTCAGTGCATTTATAGTAAGAAGCAAAGATATTGGTACATAAATAGCTTTTGAAAATATGGTGAAAATAAACTTCTTTTCACTAGAATTAAATTTTCCACACAGTTTGAAAAGCACTTTGCTTTCCTTCAGATGTTTTTCTGAATTTATTACTAGAAAGAATCTGCTTGTGTTGTCTTTGTTTTGACCCATGTAATGCCAAGCTCTGATAAAGCTGTTTTTTTGGCCTCTGTCGATAAAAGTCGAACTTGACATTACATGTGGATTGGTCTTGGATGTACACCTGCACTCATTTGTATAAACATTGGTTAATTTAACCCAGGGTTAAACAACCAGGAGTTTGTGAGACAATCCAACTGAAGCAGTAATTAGAGGTCTTGCATTCATCTTTGTACTTACTTTAAATCTTTAAAAACAACAAAATTTTGCACTTGTCTAATTTAAAAGCAGTTGCTGATGACATGTAGCAGAAATCTATAGTCTAAATTATGTTAAGCATTAAAAGAAAACATTGCTGGACAAGGAGAATTTGCAGGTCAGTGATTACCTTGCAGTTTTTTGTCCCACAATAATTTCAAATACTGTATTATTCTAAAGATGTTAAGACTTGGTATTATTTGGTAAAGGTTCAAAGCAAATTTCTTTTATTTGACAACTGTTGGGTAGATGAATAATCAAGAATCTGAATAGAGTATGATAGAGAGTTGTTTGTATTTTCAGGTTCATTACGCTGGCTCTATGAGAAGTTCCGACTCCCTATTGTTCCAATTTATGGATTTTTCCCTGTGAAAATGATGTATGTTTTCATGTTGTTTGTTTTCTGAATCTACTAATCTACTAATATACTTTATCAATTCCTTATCTCCGAAAAGTTTCTTCATACTAAAAAGTAATGCAGCAGATTATTTAAAAAGTAGCTTTGTTCAAACTGAAATCGGGTTTCTTAATAAATGTGTAAACATTTTGAAACACTGTAGGAAGAGGAGAAAATAATGATAACCAGCATTTTCTCCTCTTCCCACAATGTTTTCCACCCTACTCAACACAAATTTAAACTTTTTTGAATTACATTCATATTGTTTGCAAGTGTTTTCAATTTGGACCAGTCTAAAATGTTGTTGTTTGGTATAGGATTAAAATACCTTTCATACTGCTGCAAAAGCAGTTTGTTAGTGTTATATTGCACTCAGAAAAAAAAAGAATTTTCATTTGATAAAATTAATATTCCTCAATCGTGATAAACAAATATGTGATAAGTCTAAAATGTCCTATGTACATAATTATATGCAGGGAAGTCAAATTTTGGAATCAATTAAATTACAGTTACCTTTTGTGCAATCATAGAACAGAGTCGAAAAACTTAACAATTTACCACACAATCCAGTCTTTTGACAGCCCTGAGAAAGAAAGCCTTTTAAAACATTGTTGGAGGAGAAATTCTGGAAACCAGCATTTTCTCCTTTTCCCAAAATGTTTTCTACCCTTCCCAAATCAGATTTCAATTTTTGATTCACATTTATTTTTTTCATCTACAAATGCTTTCAATATATTTGTGCTAGTCCAAAGTTTTGTCATTTGGTAAAGCGTTAAAGCAGCTAGTAGCTTTGAAAACTAGTTTCAGGAGGTTGTATTGAAGTCTGAAATAACTTTGTAAAACTGTTTTATGTGACACACAATAGAAAAGTTCCTTAACCCTTTCCCAAACGACAAATTTTGGACTCGTCCAAACTGACAGCATCTGCAGACGACAAATTCAAAATTGGTGCAATTAGCTTTAGGTCTCTGATAGGGTAGAAAGCATAGTGGAAAATGGAGAAAATGCTGGTTACCAGCATTTTCTCCATTTCCCACAATGTTTTCAAAGGGCTTCTCCATCAGGGTCGTGAAAACCAGGGATTGTTTGGTAAAGGTGAAAGGGTCATAAGCTTTTAGCAAATTTGAGATTTGGGATTTTTCATTGGGCCACACATTCGGCGTGAGCACTGGTGTAGTTCCCAGGAAGCAGAATCGAGAGAGATTAGTTTAAGTTGTCAGAACTTGTTTCTCAATTGATGTAAAATGAATATGTTTAAACTAAATTTGAGACTCATGGCCTCAATTGAAATTTTCAACTTATGTATTGTGTATAAATGTGTTACCTAATTTACTTCCACTTTTTCAGTACCTATCTTGGTCCACCCATTATTCCAGATAGCTCTATGACTCCAGTAGAATTATCTTTAAAGGTATTCACTTTATTTAAAGGCATTAACCTAATCTATCCATGTAGATTTAAGAATAATCTTGACTTCTGAATGCTGAAAAGTGTAATTCTAATCAAATTACTCATACTGAGTGATATCTCCTGTGGCCACAGTGTTGTATGTATTTATTTAGAAAAAAAATGTTTATTTGGCCCTATCTACCTAAATTGTTTCCAAAGTTAGTTTCCCACTGAAGGATTATTTCGAGTGTTTGATTACTTTTTTGTTCTTTTGTACTATATTTAACACCATTTTCAAGATTATTTTAGTTATATGGCAGTGGACAGTCCACCTACTGATACTTTCCTGCAGTTTCTATTACCAGCACACTGCACATTATTCTTCTCAGGCTACTTGCTTCTTTCCCACCCAACTAAGGTCAAAACCATATTCAGTCATGAGAGAGGAGTTGCAATGACTAGTATCAACTTGGCTCAGGGTGACATGATTTGCCGAAGCCTTGATCAAGTTTCCAAGTCCCCTGCCACCTGAAAAAACTAGAAAACATTGTGGGAAAAGGAGAAAATGCTGGTGACCAGCATTTTCTTCTTTTCCCTCTATATTTTCTACCCTTCCAAAGGCATGTTTCAGATTTAGAGTCATGCTGAACATGTCATCTGCAAATACTATCAATTTCAGCCCAGTCCAAAATTTTGTCGTTTGGTGAAGAGTTAAGGGTGTACATTGTGATGTTTTTATTGTAGGTTAAAAAAGGTATTGAAGCTTTAATAGAAGAGCATCAGAAAGTTCCAGGAAATATAATCAGAGCCTTGTCAGAAAGAGTTTATATAAAGGAAAAAGTCTCTTGACAACATCTCTTCAGGTCATCCATCATCCTGTTCAAGACTCCAGACACAAATTCAGATCTCTGGCACAACTATACTCACAGGCTCGTACAAAGTATAACCCTTTTCCAAACAATTCCTGGTTTTTACGACCCTGAGATGAAAGCATTTTGAAAACATTGTGGGAAAAGGAGAAAATGCTGGTAACCAGCATTTTCTCCTTTTCCCACTATGTTTTCTACCCTGCTGGAAACAAATTGTAATTTTTGAGTTTTCTGTTTTGTCGTCTGCAAGTGCTTTCAATTTGGACCAGTCAAAAATTTTGTCGTTTGATAAAGAGATAACTGTTCTTCATACTCACACAGGGCAAGTCAAAGATTTTACTTCCTCACCCAATAAAGTTTGCTTAGGAACAAAAATAGAACTGCATGGATTGTCGGAACCACCTGCAACATTCTTTCAAAAGTATGCAGTAGTTACTTTCCCTCTGCTTGTATTTGATATGAGTAGCAAGAGAAATTTTGATACCTTGCAAAATCTTCCATGTCGTGAAATGTCAAAATTTTTCTTATATAGCAAGATATTATTAAGTAACCACAGTTTTCAACAACAAAATATTTGCAATTATGGACATTCTGTTGGAAAAGAGTGAGCTGAATAGAACAATAATGCTTAATTCCTTGCCAAATAATCCCCACTTTTAACACCCCTGGTAACCTTCATTTTCTCCTTTTCCCACAATGTTTTCTCCCCTGTCAAAGAAAAAATTGCACCATTTGAGCCACACTGAAATTGTCATCTGCAAATGCTTTCACTATTGACAAGCCTAAAATATTGTCGTTTGGTAATGAGTTAAACTGGTTGTAACTCTGTTTTTTGATTGAAGATGAATATTATGGCATACATTTTGATGAATCAAATCATAAATCACATGTTCCAAGTGCAAGGTACACTATTATAACATATTTGGAACCGTATTTGACTCTATGTAGAAACAGAGTTATTTTCAGTCATGTATGTAATTTTATTCCCATGCAACATTTGTATTTGAGTCAGGAAATTTATACTTGTAGTTAAAGAATTTCATATGGGCATTGAGAAGTTCAAAGGTTTTACTTCTTCCTAGTGAAGTTTGTAATATGACAGTAACAGAGCTAGAGGCTGATTGAACAGTTTTTTAGCTCCACTGGCTGAAGGCCAGCAGGCTTATGTCATGGCCTGCTGTCTGTCATGTGGCCCTGCATACATCCATCTGTGCATGTGTACATTGACTTTTATTTCAAACATACAACTCTGGTTGCCATGGGAACAAAAGTGAAAAATGATGAAAATCTTCTTGTCTGAAAGCATTAGACCTAGAGCTATCAAATTTGGCATGTAGCTGTATCTATTGGACCTCTACCAAGTTTCTTCCAATTATAGCCCTAAGATCAGATTTTACCCTCCCCATGGTAAAGTTTTATATGGGCTTATAAAATGAGAACTTAAAAATTCTTCTGGTACCTACCCTTAAGGCCTAGGACTACCAAATTTGGATGTAGCTTTATCTAGTGGGTCTCTACCAAGCGTGTCCAAATCATAACCCTGGGTTGAAACTGTGCCCTGCACAGAGGGGTCACAAGTTTTACATGGGCTTTTATAGTGAAAACTCTATAAATCTTCTTATTACCAACCATAAGACCGAGGGTGACTAAATTTAGCCATGTCTCGGGGTTCTAGTGTTTTACAGGTCCTTTTGTTAAGGAATTATGTATTATTTCATATTGGGCTTTATCTTGTGGATCTCCACCAGGATTCAAGTAATTATAGCTTTTTGGCCAAAAAATGGCTTTGCCCTGTAGTCACTCATTTCTTGCAGGATTTTATAGAAAAAAAAGTGTTTTATTTTTAAACCAAATGGCCAAATATAGTAATGTTTGGCTTGTAGCTTTTTGATTTACCGTTTTGACTTACCGTTATTAGCAAGTGGAGTGATACAAGGCCATCATGGCCCTCTTGTTTTACAAAATCAAGGTTTGCACGATAGACTTTGTTCTATGATGTTCTTTGATGCATTTGATTTGTAAATCATGGTACAGAAGCTTGAAAAAAAAACATTCAATGTTGGTTGCATCACACTTTTCCATTGAGCTGTTAACTCCTTACCACATAGTCTATAGTTATAATGACCCTAGGGAAGAGAGCTTTTGAAGAGAAAATGCTTGTAACCACAAGTTTTTCATATTCTTTCAAAATATTTTCTACTATTTCCAAAACAAAAAAATAATTCCAACCTTGAAGCTGCATATAATTTGTTGAATGCAAATGTCATCAATTCATATAAGTCTTAAAATGTTATAAGTGATAGAAGGGTCAACTCCCATGGAAAGATTTATCTTGAAAATGTTAAAAAATATTTTTGGAAAAGCAGAAAATGCAGGTAATTGGCAATTTCTGCTTTTCCCGCAATGTTTTCAAAAACTCTCTTTCTCAGGATCATTAGTAGACTTTGTTTTGGAAGAGGTTGAACTTCTGTTTCTTTTGTTAGAGGATAGAAGTTCAGTTTATTCTTAAGATGAAGGACTAGTCTAGCATCACTGGATGTACTTATTTGTGCTATTTATATACATGTACAGACATACTTTGTATGTTGTCTTTTTACACTTATTCTCTATCACTTTTGAGACCACAGAGTTGGTATTTTCTTGTTCTTTTTAGCTCACCATGAGCACAAAGTGCTCATGGTGAGCTTTTGTGATCGCCCAGTGTCCGATGTCCATCGTCCGTCGTCCACAATTTCTTTGAACATCTTCTCCTCCTAAACAACTGGGCCAATCTTGATGAAACTTGGCAGGGATGTTCCTTGGGTGAAGCTCTACCAAAGTTGTACAAGAGATTGAATTCCAGGCATAACTCTGGTTGCCATGGCAACCAAAGGGAAAAAAATAGCAAAATCTTTGAAAATCTTCTTCTCTGAAACTAGAAGGTGCAGAGGTTTGATATTTGGTATGTAGCATCTCCTAGTGGACCTCTACCAAGATTGTTCATATGATGCCCCTGGGGTCAAAACTGGCCCCGCCCCGGGGGTCACAAGTTTGAAACATAGGAACAAAAAAGGAAAACTTTAAAATACTTCTTCTCTGAAACTAGAAGCTGCAGAGCTTTGATATTTGGTATGTAGCATCTCCTGGTGGACCTGTACCAATTTTGTTCATATGATGCCCCTGGGGTCAAAACTGGTCCCACCCCGGGGGTCACAAGTTTGAAACATAGGAACAAAGAAGGAAAACTATAAAATTCTTCTTCTCTGAAAATAGAAAGTGCAGAGCTTTGGTATTTGGTATGTAGCATCTTCTAGTGGACTTCTACCAAGATTATTCATATGATGCCCTGGGGTCAAAACTGGCCCTGCTGCGGGGGTCACAAGTTTGAAACATCAGAACAAAGAAGGAAAACTTTGAAATTCTTCTTCTCTGAAACTTGGAGGTGCAGAGCTTTGATATTTGGTATGTAGCATCTCATAGTGGACTTCTACCAAGATTGTTCATATGATGCCCCTGTGGTCAAAACTGGCCCCTCCCTGGGGGTCACAAGTTTGAAACATAGGAACAAAGAAGGAAAACTATAAAATTGTTCTTCTCTGAAAGTAGAAAGTGCAGAGCTTTGATATTTAGTATGTAGCATCTTTTAGTGGACCTCTACGAAGAATATTCATATGATGCCCCTGGGGTTAAAACTGGCCCCGCCCCAGGGGTCACAAGTTTGAAACATTGGAACAAAGAAGGAAAACTTTGAAAACCTTCTTCTCTGAAACTATGAGGTGCAGAGCTTTGATATTTGGTATGTAGCATCTCATAGTGGACTTCTACCAAGATTGTTCATATGATGCCCCTGTGGTCAAAACTGGCCCCTCCCTAGGGGTCAAAAGTTTGAAACATAGGAGCAAAGAAGGAAATCAGAATTATTTGGCCTTGAACTTTGATATTTGGTATTTATCTTCATTGTAGACCTTTACTGCTTAGTACTCAGGTGAGCGATATAGGACCATCATAGTCCTCTTGTTTTCTTTTGCATAGTTATAAATTTATTTATATTTTATTACTTCAGAACATCTACATTGTCAACATTTAGTTTTTCTGTCTCAAATGAATTTTTGGTTATGTTGTCCCTGTTAGAGGCAGTTTTCAGGATGTGTGATAGATAATAAGACAGGGTTTTTTTTTTCAGATGACAAAACTTTAGATACCTTAATATAACTTAACAATTGCAGACAACAATTGCATTGACTTTGTTTTTGAAAAGACAGAAAATATTATGAGATAAGATTGTAGTTTGGTTGCCATCAGATTTTCTGCTACTTTCAATTACAACTTGAAAAGTCTAGAAAAACAACTTTACTGTTGCTCAAATGGTGGGATTTGTCTTGAAAGGGATAGAAAACATTGTGACAGAAGAGCTAATCGAGGGGTTTATAATGAAACTATTGCCATAAATAACTTACTATCATCTCTCTTAACTCATTACCAAACAACACAATTTCAGGTTTGTCCAAATCCAGAGCATTTGCAGACGACAAAATAATAGTGACTGAAAAATTAAAGTTTGTGTTGTGAAGGGTAGAAAACATTGCGGGAAAAGGAGAAAATGCTGGTTACCAGCATTTTCTCCTTTTCCCACAATGTTTTTCAGAGGATTATTTCTCAGGTTCGTCAAAAGTAGGGATTGTGTGATAATGGGTTAAAAGAATTGTTAGATCACATTTTTATGTAAATTGTGTAAATGAATTCAGCATTACATATCTAGAAATGATGATCTACCAGTGCTTTCCAGAGAAATGAGAAGTTTTTTTTCTCACCTGTAAAATTTTCCAAAATGCAGATGGAATAGTTTCACATTCAACCCTGGAAATGCTGTTTACCATTAAGGATTCTACTCCTGTCAACTGTAGTTTGATCATTTCAGACAACTTTTGTTCTAACAACAGATTTATATCAAGATATAGAATATTGAAAGAGAAAAGAAAATGCTGACTCTCTCAGGTTTTTCTGTTGCTGTCAACTGCAGGGGCCATAAAAGTGCTTGTGACCATCATTTGCTCCTCTGTGTTTTCTATCCTGTTAAGAATTTTAACATTTTAGCCATATTGATTGAAGTTGTCTTTATTTGTTGTTGCCAATGTTTGCCAACACGGGTGACGCCCCCTGAAAACTGTCAGTGTTGTTACTGGGGTTAGTGCAAGGTACAGGACTAAACCCATCCTTAGTCATGTTGGGCTCTTTAACCTTTTACCACACAATCCAGACTTTTAACGACCCCGAGAAAGAAAACTTTTGAAAACTTTATTGGAAAAGGATAAAATGCTGGTAACCAGCATTTTCTCCTTTTCCCACAGTGTTCTCTTCCCTTCCTGAAACAAGTTTCAATTCTTTAATCACATTTATTTTGTCATCTGCAAATGCTCTCAATTCGGACCAGTCTAAAATTTTGTCGTTTAGTAAAGAGTTAACATGCTCAATATTTATCGCCATCACACAGGACCTCGGATTACTGTCTCGTCTAAAAGACTCAAAAATTTCAGATGGCCAGCCGTGAGGCATTAACCCTTTCCCAAACGACAAACTTTTGGACTAGACCAAATTGAAAGCATTTACAGATGACAATTCAACTCTTGCTGAAAAGATGATTTCTGTCTATGATAGGGTAGAAAACATTGTCGGAAAAGGAGAAAATGCTGGTTACCAGCATTTTCTCCTTTTCCCACAATGTTTTCAAAAGGCTACTATTCTAGACCCGTAAAAACCAGAGATTGTTTGGGAAAGGGTTAACCCACTCCCTCTTGTGACCCAAGACTGGATGTTTACAAGTGCTACGCTCTACAGCCATACCTTATTCACTATTGCTTTCAGTTTGACAAGTCTTAACCCTCAGAACACAACAGTATAGTTATACTGTATACCCTAACAGTTATTTTCAGTTTAGAAGTAAGGCCAATAATGGAATTATTATGAAGGTTTTAGGCTGTAATGTTTCAGTAAAATGGACAATGTAAATCAATAATCAGACTGCATGTTTGGTGCAGTCTGATTAGTCTCTACACTTGCCACAAAAGCAACTTTAGTTGGAACGGGCACATTAAAGATTAAGTTTTTTCACCTAGTCAAGAGTTACATTATGATTTCTGTAATGTATTTGCATATATTTTTTGTACCTGAAACCATTGCTTCAGCTCTTCACCATCTCTACCCTTTGTAGAGCAGTGGATTGTACCGATCCCTGTTGTAACTTACTTATGTTTATTTCTTTTTGATTATTTACAAAATTGTGACCTATCACACAAAAAGGGACCTTCTGGGAACTGCAAAATTGTCAACCCTGGTCAGGCTGCACGAATTATGCATGCTCACCAGGATTAACACTTTTCGCTTTAATGATATTTTCTGTATGAAAAGTGGTGATTGTACCTTGTTATGCAATCATTTTTGAATTATCAGCTTAAATTGACCTGCATTACTGTTGATCTGTTTTCATCTAATTGATGTACAGGATTCCCAAATGGTCCCTTTTTTGTGTGATGGGTCACAATTATTTAATGACTGTGCCATTTATTTTCAGAACAAAATCCTTACTTTTTAGTTCCTGACTAAGCATGTCCATCTGTCATTTTGTTGCCTTTTCAAAAATCATTTGCAATATGAACACATCGATGGCTGAGTGCAACACTATCCTATGTGCCTATACAAAGTATAGGCACTTAGGATAGTGTTGCACTCACCCATCGATATGAGCTGTTTCTGAAACCGGTGTAGATCAAGAATTCCAGAATGTGCCATCTGATTTTCGATCTGCATTGTCCTCTCATGATTGTGAAAAGTCTCTCTGTAAAAGTATTAATGGAACAAATTGACCCGAAATTGACCTTTATGCAAAGAATAATTAAAGAGTGAATATTAATATTATCGGGTATAAACAGACGGTACGGAAATTCTGTTAAAGGTAAATGTTGGGTTTGACCCTTACAGTGCCATGGTCAAAATATGAGAGCTTTTGCGGGTGATACGGATGAAGATCAGACCACATGGAAAGTGTATCTTATATCTATGTCACTGACCACGTATTACCAATTTGTACCAACAAAAAATGTTTATTTCAGGTGTTTCCGGTATTCTTTAAAGACAACGGTAAATATACTAGTATTAGCTGCATCAAGAGTTAAAATCATGCACAAAGTTCCGCATGCAGACGACATTAGCTGAAGCTAAGTTCGGACAATAATTCAAGCATGTAATATATGGTAAAATAGAGGTCATCTATTTCATGTCAATTTGTTTGAGTAATACTAGATCTTTACATGTATTTGTATCCCAAAATCCATTTTTTGTGTGTACACTTAGGACCCTAAGAAAGAAAGCTTTGAAAAGATACTGGCAAAAATGGAGAAAATGTTTCTTACTGAAGCTAGTATTTTCTCCTTTTCCCACATTGTTTTCCACCTATCCAGAAACAAATTACTCCATTTGATGGAAATATGTCTGCAGTAGCTTTCAAATTTGTATTCTGATACAGAGTTATAAAAGTAACATGCAGGTGTCATTGTCACTTACTTGTACATGTATCTAATGCTTGATACATTGCAATTAATTAAGTTGAGAACAGTGTATCATTTTCACTTTTGTCTTTATTTTCACCAAGCACACCGATGGTAGATCTCTAAGAGTTTCATGATATTTTGTTGAAAGATCTGTGTTGTTAATTTTGTTGAATAAAAAGGATGTCCACTAGTTAGATAAGTCTTTCATTTCATTGTTAATTTTTGTGAACAAGATTATATTTGAGGATTAAAATGGTAAATGAAATGTTGCTAGGGAACCAATTTTGTTTGTGTATTCTTTTTTTAATACCTAGACATCCCCTATTGTTCTTAGATTTTTTTCACAATTTACGTCCATAATTATTTACCAACATTGTGGCAAAAGGAGAAGATGCTAGTAACCACAACATACATTTTGAATCTATCCTGTCCCAAAAGAAGATATTTGAAAAAAGAAAACTTTCAAATTTCAAAATCCGGGGTTTTCACTGTTGGCTTGAAAGTTTCAGTTATCTCATTTTGCAGGTAAAGGGTTGATAGAACCAACATTCAGAGAAAAGGCTAATAGTATGAAAAGCATTGTTGGAAAGAGGCTGGACAAATCCATTGTTTCAGGCATTTTCTTGTTTTTAGCTCCACTGGCCAAAGGCCGGCGGGCTTATGTCATGGCACGGTGTCTGCCCATGTGTCTGTCTGTGCGTCCACCTGCCTGTGCTTAAAAGAATTTGATTCCTTCAAAAACTGTGATTGCCATGGCATCAAAACAGAAAAATATTGAAAATCTTCTTGTCTGAAACGATAAGGTCTATGTCTACCAAAATTTGCATGTAGCTTTAGCTAGTGGACCTCTACCAATTTCCTTCAAATAATAGCCCTGGGGTCAAAATTGGCCCTGCCCTGGGGGAGTCACAAGTTTTACATGGGCTTATATAGGGAAAACTTAAATATCCTTCTGGTACCTAGCCGTAGGGCCTAGGGCTACCTAATCTGGCATGTATCTTTATCAAACGGGTGTCTATCAAGAATGCACAACCTATAGCCCTGGGGTCAAATTTGGCCTGGCCCTGGGGATCACAAGTTTTACATGGGCTTATACAGGGAAAACTTTAAAAATCTTCTTTTACCTAGTGATTAGGCCTACAGCTACCAAATTTGGTATGTAGCTTTATCTAGTGGTTTTCTACAAAGGGTGCCCAAATTGTAGCCCAGGGCTCAAATTTGGCCCTTTCCCATGGGGTCACAAGTTTTACATGGGCTTATTTTTGGAAAAATTAAAGATTCTACTTGTACCTAGCTATAAGGCCCAGTAACCATTATAAGACCTATGGCTACTAAATTTAGCTCTGCCTCATGGGTGTGATGTTTTACAGGGCCTTTTATTGAGGAAACTTTGAAAATCTTCTTGTTTATAACCACACATTCTAGAACTGTATTATTTGGTATGGGGCTTTATCTTGTAGACTTCCACCAGGATTCAAGTAATTATAGCTTTGTGGAGAAAAATGGCTTTACCTGGGGGTCCTAACTTGCCTGGAGGTCATAACTTTCTCGGATTTTGTAGAAAAAAATTAGTATGTCTTCAAGTTTGAAACAAATTGTCCAAGTATTGTAATGCTTGGCTTGTAGTGTTATTACTTATAAGCCAGTGGAGCGATACAGGGCCATTATGGCCTTCTTGTCTTATAATGTTTTCAAGAAAAAAAACAGAGGTTGTAAAACGTATTTGTCCCATGAAAGAAGATTTGAACAATTAAGGTCCTGAACCTGGTTTGTTGTTGCTTTCGTAGATAGTGCCATAGATATCAGGCTGCACAGAATAATGATTGACCTGCAACACCCGAAGAGGTGCATTCGGACATCTTCAGAAAGTGTCGTTTCGGATCAGCCTGCGCACTTCGCTTTAACTAAATCAAAACGACACTTTCCGTTTTTATGTAATTTTCTGTTTCATATTCTAATGTGGTCGTAAATTGCCGGTGCAATGCAGAGAAATGACCCTCCCTACAAAATGACCCATGGGTCATTTCACTACGTAGAGGAATGACCCATGGGTCATTTCTCTAGGCAGAGGAAAGACCCGGGTCACTTATTTTACGTAGAGAAATGAACCCAGAGGGTTATTTCTACGTAGAAAATTGACACGAGTCATTCATCTGTGTAGTGAAATGACTTCTGGGGTCATTTCTCTACGTTGAAAAATGACCTGTGTCATTAGCTCCACTGGCCGAAGGCCAGCGAGCTATTGTCATGGCGTTGTGTCCGTCGTGCGTCCGTCCGTCCGTTCGTTCGTTTAGCCGTTCGTCCGTGCGTGCGTCCGTAAACTTTTACTTTAAAAAACTTCTCCTCAGAAACTATTGACTGGATTTTTACCAAATTTCACAGGAATGTTCCTTAGGTGGTCCTCTTTCAAATTCCTTCAAATAATTGTGTTCCATGAATAATTCTGGTTGCCATGGCAACCAAAGTTAAAAACCTTTAAAAATCTTCTCCTCCCAAACCGCTGATTGGATAGCATTATTATTTTGCAGGAATGTTGCTTAGGTAGAGGTCTACAGAATTCCTTAAAAGAAAAAGGATCCGTCAAAAAACATGGCTTTTATGGGAGATTCATTTTCCTTTTATGGTAAAAAGTAAAATCTTTGAAAAATTTCTTCTCTCAAACTATTGGTTGGATTTCATTGTTGTATTGCAGGTTAGTTCCTATGGTGGTAAGTCTTTACCATACATTCCTGACTTTTAACGTCCCTAAAGAAGAAGTCTTTGGAAAACACTATTGGAAAAGGAGAAAATGCTGGTAATCAGCATTTTCTCCTTTTCTCACAGTGTTTGCATCAAAGAGAGAAATCATCATTTCATCAATGTTTAATTTGTTGTCTGCAAATGCTTTCAGTTTGATCACATCCCAAATTTTGTGGTTTGGTAAAGAGTTAAAGATGGTTGCTTTACATAATCTATAATCCTTTTCATATAAAACAAGAGAACCTCTGCACTTCTATTAGTTCTGGTAAAGGTTTGTTGAACTACTGGTGACCTTAGTACAAAGAGGGACAGGGCTTTTACTGTTGTGATAAGGCATTTTGTTATCCAATCAAACTGATCCTGCAACTTCAATAAAACAATTGCTACAATACATTTTTTTTTCTGTATCTTGATGTTTCCCCACCCAAAATGGTTTGTAACAAGACCTTCTTTAACTATTACCAGAAGACAAAATTTTTAGAACTGGTCATAATTGAAAGATGTTGCAGACAACATAATAAATCTTCAAATTAGTAAAACTTTTATCAAAAAGGGTAGATATTATTGTGTAAAACTAAGAAAATGTAGGTTACTATTATTTTCTTCTTTTTTCACAATGTTTTTCATAGCTTTTTTTCTTTAGTGACCTAAAATGCAGGAATGAATGGTAATTGTTAAAAACTTCTCTTCACCGTTACAGAAAAATCAGGCCTGTGGAGCGATACAGGCGCTCAAGCGCCTCTAGTTTTTAGGGTAGGGTCATTTTTCTGCATTACGCTGGCGCAGGCTAATCCGAGACGACACTTTGCGCAAATGTCTGAATACCCTTTTTCGTGTGTTGCTGGTCATATGTAGTCTGATCTTGGACCTACATTTTCCTCTTGTCTATATTTTGTTCAGGCCATAACAACATTGAAATTGCGATATTTCTTTCCTGTTTTAACTGAAAAGACCCATTTCATGTACTCATCGCTCTTGTGGTTCAAGCCCTAAATGAGTTGTCCGGCCGGGTAGCTTACTGGTAAGAGTATCTTACCTCAAGTTCTGCAACTTAACAGTAGTTTTCGCAGGAAATATCTCGCCATAGATGGTATAGGACAGTCTCATCCAAGATCAGACGGCATGTTCTATGCAATCCCATATTAATCTAAACAGTCTGCATTAGTACATGAAGCCACGATTAGCATTCTAAACGTCAAAACCAGGCTTTCAACCCTTTGGCTGCTAAGCGCGACTCGTTGACCCTTTGTGGACAGTGTAGATCAAGATCAGAACGTGCAGTATGATGTTTGATCTACACTGTCCGGTTAGGGGGTATTATTCCCCAAAACATAACTTTAAAATAGTAGTATTTGAGTTATTAGTATCGTATAAAACACTATGTTACCTTTTCTAATACCCCCTTCACCGGCCAGTGTAGATCAAGATCAGACTGCACAGAACGTGCAGTCTGATCTTTGATCTACACTGTCTGGTGAGGGGGTATATTATTCCCCAAAACATAACTTTCAAATACTAGTATTTGGGTTATTAATATCGCATTGAAAAAATAATTTTAGTTATGTGATAGGATAAGGGCTAGATTTAATTTATTTGGATAATTAGATATGGTCATTAATTTTAGCCTTGTATTTTCATTTATCTGATATCCCATCTATAAATAGAAATTCAAAACAGAATGACATGTACAATTTATTACATGTTTAATTGATAGGAGTCACATGATAAGGTTTTCAGCTGATCCCTCCGATTGTGATCAGTAATCTATACCCAATCGTTGTCACAATAAATCTGTTCAAAGTCTTCAATCTCGAATCAGTCGTTGAAGTTTGGGAAGCGAAAAAATAAGAAAACTTTTAGAATCCTCTACTACACAATCAATTTAACTTTTCACCAAACGTCAGAAATTTAGACTGATCCAAATTGAAAGCATTTGCAGAGGACAAAATGAAAAAGACTGAAAATTTGAGATTTGTTTTGGGAAGGGTAGAAAACAGAGGGCAAAAGGGAACATGCTGGTTACCAGCATTTTCCCACAATGTTTGCAATCGGCTTCTTTCTCTTGGTCGTTAACAGTCGGACTTGTGTGGTAAGGGGTCAAACGAGCCTGGAAAACAAAGCTTTTGACTTTCTTTTTTTTTGGATAAGGGGAAACCAGCATTTTCTCCTTTCCCCCACAATGTTTGCTTCCCTTTCTAGCAAGAACTACATGTATATCATTTGAGACATTATATGACTTGTCGTCTGCAAGTGCTTTCAGTTTGGACAAGTTTTGTCTCGTTGTAAAGAGTTACGTGTAGGTTTTGAATATAATAGTACATGTATTCTATTATATATGTCGGGCAAAATTTAACCCATTATTTTAAATTCTGTACAAGTCGTTATCAGACAAACATGTTATATTTGTCCCCCTCGAAAGAATCTGCTTACTGAAAATTCAGTTTAGCTCCGATGTGGCTGTTTACCAGCGTTTTCTACTTTTCCCACAACATTTTCAAAAGCCGTGTTCCTGAAGTTCACTAAATCTATAGAATCGCGTGCTAATTGCCAGTTGAATACATAGGCCCACGTTTGAAGGAAAGAGGAGCACAGTTGCGAAAATCAATTCAATCTTCTGTTTACACAATGTGAAGCTTGATCATAATTCATCATTTTACATCATTTATCGGAAAATCTGTATATCGAAAATGAAAACATAATGACATGCACAATTTATTACACGAGCCCCTTGATATGTATCGACTGATAAGCATCGCCTGTATTGTACTGACCTGTGGATCTTCACGATCGATATAACTTGGATAATTCGATCACTAGACCGTTCCCTAAGACCAGCAGGACCCGTATTCACCAACCATTCTTGAGAATATTCTTAGTCTTATTCTCCAAGGTTTTCTGCATTTATAAGTAACACAACTTCTGATTGGCTAAACCATTCGGTTTAGCCAATCAGAAGTTGTGTTACTTACAAATGTAGAAAATTCTGGAGAATAAGACAAAGAACGTTCTTGAGTATGGTTGGTGAATACGGGTCCTGGGCCCGCTTTTGCGAAAAAGAAAGAAAGAAAAATGAACTTTAGTCTCTTATTTTCGTTAAAACCATTCACCGACTCATTTTCTGACTTAAGTTGAGTTTGCTTTTTCACCATGCTTTCAATTTCAACCAGTCTTAAGCTTTGTCATTTGGTACGGAGTAAAATAAAATACATTTTGTCGATCCATAATTCTTTAAATCACTTATTCGGTTAAATGCTTACCATAGTTCTATGATCACTTATTCGGTTAAATGCTTCACAGAGATGCACTAAAACTCCCTTTTGCTAGAACCCTGTTCATACATGTATGTCGAAGACTTACCCAATGTACTAATCAGAGCGCCAGATAATAGGGAGCGATAGTAATCTAAATCCGTTATTTCTGTTTCAAACCCTATGTTGTGGGTACTCATTAGAATCGTCTCAATGAGACGATCCTAATGAGTGCCCATAACATAGGGTTTAGTGGACAGTTAGTGATATTTTCAACCATTTGGAATCAAAATCACCACCCTCTATCTGGAGCTCAGGTACTAATCACATCGTCTGCTTTGCAAGGATTGTTGAGTTCATTGTCTGTCTTCTGCCAGGAAAAATGTCATCGATATTTGCTTGATTGTCAGTTAAGGGACTTCAAATCAAAGTCAGTAGTAATTCATTAATTAAGTTACAATTGACAATCATTATTTTTTATTGAACCTTGTAGACCTACTGTCTACGTCAACGATATTCAGAGAGAGAGAGAGAGAGAGAGAGAGAGAGAGATTTTACCAATTAGTAATTTCGTTTTTTATTTGCCCTATGTTCCCCTGATTTTTGTCGTATTTTTCCTTTTTTTTAAAAATAAATAATTATAACTACATTCACTTTTCTGTTTCATGGAAACGTTCTTGATTCACAACCATAAATTACTCGGAAGAAACAGTATAGTAAATAGAATAAACATTTTGCATTGAAATTTCTGATTTTTTATTTGGTTTTTAACTGATACAATTTTTCGTCAAAAGTTGATACAATTTTTCGCCAGAAGTTAATCTACGATTCTTTCTTTGGTCACAAATGTTGAACGTACAGGTAATTTCCTATTCGTATTGATGACATGAATTTTTTGAAAACCCTTTTTTAGGATAGCCTATGTGTTGATCTAGAAAGGTTCTGCAAGAAAATGTATTTCTTCATCGTTTTGGTTTTTATATTCTACCTTTTTGCTGAAACAAAGGACACAAATACGTGAAAAGTTACCTTGGTTGCATGTGTGTATGTATTGAGGACTGGTCAAGTATTGTGAGATATCAATCAGTCATTTTGTATAACTTGGTATAGCGGCAGGACATGTGAGTGAACAAAAAGTTAAAATCAAGCAGTGTTTGAATCGATATTAAAACGAAAATGAAAAGAAGAAAAGAAGAATGAATGGTGATTAAGAATGGTGATACGGAAATGAATAAAATTAATGAACAACCGACAATCAATGTATGACCAATCAGACAAATAGATATAATTATTACTTAATTACAAAAACACGATTCAAGAACAATAAGGATCAATTAACAGCAATCTTATTGGAAACAATTAAACGTTTAAAACAAAATTGATTTCCGACACTTTAGAACTGTGAATGAAATCCTGTGTATCTAATTTACATAATTATCTTCACGTGACTTTGTACAGAAATCGACAGCCAATCAGGGACTGCTGACGACACCGTGTTTGTCAACACCAGCACGTGCCAAAAACATTTATATACCTCCAGAAAAAATAGGCAATTCATATCATTTCATATCGAGAACGTAATCGGATGAGATAAGAACAGTTGTGATTATTATTGAAAACTTGGATTAAGTTTCGAAGTTTCCAATTTCCAGTAGTGTACATTATTGGGCTTACACAAGAGACTATTAACTTTCACACACGCTGTACAGAATCATGGACTTGCATACGATTTTGAAAAGGTTCGTATATTTTGACGTTCAAATATTATATCTTACTTCTGAAACTGTTGTTTTCTTAAACAGATGAAGGAAGAATAGAAAGCTTTACCTGATTTTTTTTAGAAGTAAAAATCAATGACAAAAAGTCTAAAATGTATGTTATATGAGAAATCGTGTTTGTTAACTTATGCATTTTTATTTTGAGTTATTAATTTTACTGTTGGAAATTGCCTGTGACAAGTGGTTCGTTTTTAAGATTGTTATGCTACAAGAGCCAAAAAAATTATGTGTTCGGAGCAAGGAATTAACTATGCCGGACAAGGGTGTACATTAATAAATTCTATTCCTCTTTTTTTTTTCCTTTCAGAAACGCCATGTACCTTTTGTGTTTTGCTGTAATTATAGAATGTTCCAGGGCAGGTAAGAAATATTACACATCTTCCCCCTCTCTATCTCTCTCCTTCTCAAATAAAGTCATATAGATTTGACACTAAACCATTAATTACTTTTATCATTTAATATCAATCTATAAACATATATGACAGCCCTCACTAATTCTATAATATGGTAATAAAACACATCATAAAACTGTCGATCACCATAAGGAGAACCTGTCATTTAATTTCAAGTAATAAACATGATAACATGTCAATCTGGTCAACACGGATTACAGTGTACATCAGCAGTCCGTGTATAGCACCCGGTTTATGGTCCCTCTTTATATCTATATAGTAATCCCTATCCTGCTGAATAACTTTTAACCCTTTCCCGAACAACAAAATTTAAGTCTGGTCCAAAGTCGAAGCAGTTGCAGATGACAAACGCAAGTCAAAAATTAAAAATTGTTTCCAGTATGGTAGAAAACATTGCTGGAAAAGGAGAAAATGCTGATTACCAGCATTTTCTACTTTTCCCACAGTGTTTTCAAAAGGCTTCTTTTTCAGGGCCGTTAAAACCAGGGGTTATTTGGTAAAGGGTTAAATGAAACTTTCAGGCCAAGATTAAGAATCTACATTTTACGACTTCAAAGGTAATTTTGGGAGAAAGATTTCTCCTTTATGGGCAGGGTAGATCCAAGATCAGACTGCACGTCTTGTGCAGTCTGATCTTTATCCACATTGTCCGCTAAATATCCCCGAAAACAGACTTCATCTCATTCAGGGAGACTGAAAAAAAAGTCAATCTAAAGGCAGTTTTGCAAGATTTTTTTTTTTTTTTCACTAAAAAAATGTGTCGACCTAAGATCAGACTGCCTTCTTTCTCCACATTGTTTATAACAATCAGTTTGATCTTAAAAGGCATTGACGTAGAGTAATGCAAAACTATTCCACAGTGATAAAGAACAAGTATTAAATCTTATGCAATCTTATCTTTAGAAAAAGTAAACTTAGAGTAAAACCTAGAAGCCACGTGAAGTATTAGACTTATGTTAAGATTTTCTCGGAGCCTTTGTTGATGTGGGAATCCACCGAAAGAGCAGTAGCTTTAAGATGCGTGATTAATCAGTCTATATACGATAAAATAGCGAAGTCGTTTCTATATGTAATCGTCAACGAGCAATATGGGTGATTGGTGTTTTATTTTTGAGTAGCCGAGATAAATCATGTTATCAGATTTCTTAGAACTATACCAAGCAATCCCGCGTTTTAAAGACTCAAGAGATAGAAAGCTTTTAAAACTTTGTGGGAAAAAAAGACGAAATGCTAGTAACCAGCATTTTCTCCTTTTTCTACAATGTTTTTTTCCTTTCTCAAGACGAAGTTCAATTCTTGGGTCACATTTATTTTGTTGACTGCTGACGCTTTGAATTTGAACAAGCAAAATATTTTGTCGTAAGGTAAAGAGTTGAGAGAGAGAGGAACTTTTTAATGCCAAGATTAGGTTAGATGATGCCTTAATCATGCTGCAAAATTCGATCGGGTTATCTAATACGACATGTCCTATTTTAAATTCATTCATAAAGTGGACACTGTCAGTGTGCCAAGCTTTTTAAGCCCCGTAGATTCAAATAACAGCGTGCAAATATAGCAGTGTGATCTTGATAGGTACTTTCCACTTCAAAGACAAATTCTTGCCTAAAAAGTATTAAGATCGCTACTTTCTTGCTAAAAGGCTATTTCGTTTTTGTGACGAGCTAAGGGTAAACGTGTGAAGGATAATAGAATTAGAGAGATTCGTCTTTTGACGATTTTCAATAACATTACACGTTTATTAAATACAAGTATTTCGAATTTACCAGCTAACGAGAAGCGATTAAAATTAGCCTTTTCAGTAAAATAGGCTGAGAACGGTAAAGCATTTAATATCCATTGTGACAGAAGTAGCTAAGGAACCCGTTAACGGATTAACCCTTAATTTTAAATTATTAGGGGCACACTCCAACTTAATGTGTATGCATAGCTTTTTAACCCTTTACCACACAATCCCTACTTTTGACAACCCTGAGAAAGAAGCCTTTAGAAAACATTGTGGGAAAAGGAGAAAATGCTGGTAACCAGCATTTTTTCCTTTTCCCACAATGTTTTCTACCCTTCCCAAATCAAATTTCGATTCAGTCACATTTATTTTCTCGTATGAAAATGCTTTCGAATTTAACAAACCTAAAATTTTGTCGGTTGATAATGAGAAAACATTGTGGGAAAAGGAGAAAATGATGATAACCAGCATTTTCTCCTTTTCCCACAATGTTTTCTACCCTTCCCAAATCAAATTTCGATTCAGTCACATTTATTTTCTCGTATGAAAATGCTTTCGAATTTAACAAACCTAAAATTTTGTCGTTTGATAATGAGTTAACTCATTACCAAACGACCAAATTTTAGGTTTGTCCAAATCGAAAGCATTTGCAGACGACAAAATAAAAGTTACTAAAAATTCGAAATTTGTTTTGTGAAGGGAAGAAAACATTGTGGGAAAAGGAGAAAATGCTGGTTACCAGCATTTTCTCCTTTTCCCACAATGTTTTCAAAAGGCTTCTTTTTCACGGGCATCAAAAGTAGGGATTGTGTGGTAATGGATTAAGACCCGATGGAGCCCCTGTAGCTAAGTCAGTAGCGTGCAGGACTTGAGAACAAGGGCCGTGGGAACGATCCCTGGCTCGGCCAATGTGTTTCCGAGATTGATGATTGCCATTACGACAGAATCATTCCTCTCCTACCGCTGACCATTGTTTCGATGACGGTTATGTAGCTCGAACAACAATTTCATGATATTTGGGATGATAAATATCCCAAGACCATTTTTTTTCCCCAAAAATTAAATCATTCTCCCTTTATAATCCCCATCGGATGTAATAACTCGTAGCGTAAATTCATTATTCAAATAATCAACCCGGCTTTTAAAATTCCTTAAACCGCAAAAATTGTAAACTTCAAGATTAAACAGTCTTTTCTGATAACGCCTCCGAACCCCTACGATAACAAGGTTCAGTTTGGGGGCAGAATAGAGCGCCAAGGAGACAGAGTAGGTCCTAAATGCAATTTGCGTGTCTGCTCAAAAGTTCAAATGGTCCTGTAACTCGGAAACTTCCAAATAAGGACAAACAATGAATGTGCCTAATCATTGGTAATCTTGAATGATTTTTCAAACAGTTTGAATGAGTTATCTTATGTTTGGTACTCCGCTCATTGTATTTACGTTTGAAGTAAGACTTGGAGTGTGGGAAAACTTCCCATTACAATAAGTTTTGCACGCTCCTTTTCTTCCTTTATATTTTCAACCGTTCGAGAAAATTAACAGTTCTCTCAATATCATTTCAGATTGGTTATATATTATTTCATTTCAGATTGGTTAAATCGCTCAATTCGATCAGCACGAAGCGAAAGAAACAGAAGGACACACAAAAATGTGAACAGCAACGAAATTGGTAAGTAAACTGCCTGCTCACACAAATCTGTCCGATCAGGGACCCACTTTTCCAAGACCTGTTATAGAAAGAACAACCATGGTTTAGATGCATAATTTGTGATGTTTTTTTTCTTACTTAAAGATTTATCTCAGTTCATTTGTCGACAAAAAAAAATGTAAAATAATCAACCGTGAACTGGACACGTTAACAAAAGCTCGACATATAAGAATGCAAAGCATTAGAGCATTTTTTTTTTCTTGAAAAATTGCACAGTCCTCAGAAGGATCAAACACCATCTATAAGCAATCATGCATAATCTAAGACTTTGATAAGCCATGCTCTGTGAAAAGGGGACTTAATCCATCGTGATGCATAACATCAAGCAATTCCTAACCGTAATTTAGATAAAAAAAAATCTGTTTTGTATAGCAGCCGACTAAATCATGAGGTAGAGTGATCCTTTGAAACGCAGAAAAATTACCAAACGCAAAAACTTCCGGCCCAGGTCAACCTGCGCAGTCCGCGCAGGTTGACCTGGGCCGAAAGTTTTTGCAAATGCATTAGAATCCCTTGGCTCAAATAATAGCTACTATACAGAGCTGCCTGCATTCCGAAAGGAAAATTAACTCCAAGTATTTTAAGGGTGATCGTTGAAATACTTTTGTTGTGAAGTTGTAATCTTGACTGCTTAATGAATCATAAACGACTATGTCAAACATTCTCGATAAAGATCATCCTTAACTCCATAATGTTATTATTAATTTCATTTGTTATCGGGGGTGGGGATGTAGTGGGTAAATTCTATAATATGCCTTTTGAATATGACTACTCGTCATAAATACTGGCTTCATACACAAAAGAAGTTTAAGAAGAAATATTAAGAACAGAAAACATCGTTTGCTACGCTTATCTATTTTGTCAAAATCACCACCGGTTATTTAATTACGTCTACTGGCGTTAAAACTAAAAAAATATATATATATCAGTCAGTCATAACATATACAGAACTGAAACATATATTTTGAAAGAACCTTACAAAAACATACTGGCAAATGAGGAAATATTTAATTTTGAGCGGTCACTTTATTTGTCACAATGTTTTTTCTATGCATAAGAAAAGCGGATTTATGTGACAAAAGCCACAGGCACGTGAGACAAGGGTTAGAACACTTTCAATGGTGACAATCCTTTAATCTTTGATCACACAACGTAGCATATTAAAGGATTGCTGATAAATCACTTCTCAACCCGCCAACCCTATTGAAACCCATTTTTATGAGCCCCTAAATCGTTTGGACTTCACTATAGTCGCTTGTGGAAGAAGTGACCACTATATGTCGTTTTCTGGTGTTCTTTTTCTTAAACGTTTATCTTATTTTTAACACAGTCTTTACAGGGTCATTTACTCTACTCTTTTTGCAATGTACATTTTTAGTGACTGAACACAAGAAATGATATTGGGAAAAAGCCACTACGCTTTGGCAGCGTTTTTTCGAATCTGGCTTCAATATACTTTCGTCACTCAGCCTTTAAACGAAAAATAAAAACTGTTGAAAACTGCCTTGAACTTGAACATGAAACGAATCAATTTATTTAAAAACTTGCGAAATGGAATGAATAAAAAACGCAAATATTTGATTTTTGTAATCCCGATACGGTATTTTGACACTTGTCACGCCCCTTAGGTGCAATACACACTTATTTACAACATGTCAATTCACTCAGCACGTGGTCACTGATAGCTGTCACACGGTCGATCGCACGTTCGTCCATTCATAAATATGGTGAGAAAAAGAGCTACTGATTGAATCATTTTCCGTCCATGTTTTCAAATTAGTGTCTTCTGCGGCAGCGCTATAGACTCGTAACTGTCTGATAATGTGTTTATCACATTTTAATCACACCTAAACCGGAGTCGATCTAAATGTGCGAACAGCTACGTTGAATGCATTGTTCCGCATTTTCTATGTAAATGTCCAAAATGATTGAGTATATTAGGGTGCATTTCGTATCTATCTTCAACTTTTTGGCATTACTGACTCGATTTCTGCTCAACAAACAAAAAGAAAAATGTACTATAAATGCGTCAATGAAATTGCAGAATACTTTCAAAAAGACCATTCATTATTATTATTGACACCATCAACTCTTCATAATTTGATCGACAACATAATACAATACAACGTGAAA
This sequence comes from Tridacna crocea, assembly GCA_943736015.1. Taxonomy (NCBI): domain Eukaryota; kingdom Metazoa; phylum Mollusca; class Bivalvia; order Cardiida; family Cardiidae; genus Tridacna; species Tridacna crocea. Next base: position 52,660,175 of record OX031059.1, read on the forward strand.
CGATAACTATTGGTTTTCTCTCTTTGTAACTCTTTTCGTGATAGGGAAATTCTTCAGATCGACTGGAAATATCAGTCTAGGTATTTGGTTGCATCACTATTTTATATCTACCAATACATGTACATCACTCTTTATGTTCATATTTCCTACCTGTCCATTTTTGTTTATTGCCCTGTAGTTATGTAATTCTGAAAAATCAGGTGCCATTTTAGTCCTACATTTTCTGTGTGTTGCCATTAATACTTGTATGTATATTATTATTCGGGTCGGAGACATTCTGGACTTAAAACGAAAATAAAACTTTAACCCATTACCACACAATCCCTACTTTTGACGACCCTGAGGAAGGAACCTTTAGAAAACCATCTGGGAAAAGGAGAAAATGCTGCTAACCAGCATTTTCTCCTTTTCCCACAATGTTTTCTACCCTTCACAAAACAAATTTCAAACTTTATAGTCACTTTTATTTTGTCATCCGCAAATGCTTTCAATTTGGACATGCCTAACATATTGTCGTTTGGTAATGAGTTAAAATAAACCAAACATTATGACGACATAGCAGTATTGTGCTCGAAAAATACGAAAATCTTTTTTAAGCTCGTAAAAACTCATTTTTTATTTTCAGACCTACTAAACGAAGTTAAATAAAACACTTAACCCAAAGATTAATTTCATTTTTTAAGAGTAAATTAAATATCAGACATTGTCTGCAGTGGGTCAGTGAGTCGCACTCAGCAGCCTCAGGTTAAATTTTCCTTTTGTATTTTCAGAAACAAATGATGAATACTTGCACAGCTTTAAAGAAGATAAAGCGTCTACAGACTGCTGCTTTAATGGTGGAATCTGCATTATGAACACGTTCTGTCACTGTCCAAAGTAAGTAACTTTTTCCTTTTTAATATCTAATATGAAGAAAGAACAAAAAAAAACGACAAGATCACCAATAATGGACTTAAAACTGGTCATGTTTCAGAGTGTCTCAGGTCAGGATATACCAAAAGGTAGCCCTGGGCCCGTATTCACCAACCATTCTTACTACTATTCTTTGTCTTATTCTCCACGATTTTTCTAACAGTGAAAGCAACAGAACTTCTGATTGGCTAAACCAAATGGTTAAGCCAATCAGAAGTTTTGTAACTTTCACATTGATAAAATTCTGAAGAATAAGACTAAGAATAGTCGTAAGAATGGTTTGTGAATACGGACCCAGAATTTTTTCAGCGCTAAATATATCAACTCAGACTCGACTTATTTCGAGGGCTAGAACCAAAACAGAATTCTAGATAGGCTATTTTCAAACCTTTAATATATGTGGACGGTACGAATCCAATATTAGCGCCAATCTTTTGTGCAGTCTGATCTTGATCCATGCCGGCCTTTGAAATCCACATTTTCTCCCATGGTGTTGAGAGAGTTAAGGTAGTGGAAACGTGATAGAAAACGGCTTCTTCTACTATAATATTATCGTACAAAATTTGCTAGGATTAAAAATGAGAATTATTGTACTACCTTAACCGTGCCACTTTTTCCTTTTTGCCCTTCTTAGAATTATCATTTATAAATCTAAAACTAGTATATTCTCATTACAAAAAAGAGATAATAATTACCTCCCTTTTCAGGAAATTAGCAATTTCTCATTTTCCCACAATGTTTTCAAAAGGGTTCTACTTCAGGGTCGTCAAAAGTCATCAATTTGTGGTAAAGAGTTAATTTACAACAACAAAAAGTGTCGACCAGGTCAGTCTGTCCAAGGCGCACAAGCTAATCTTTGTAAAAAAAAATTATTATAGTTATATTTTCTGCTTTTCCAAGGATCTTTCTAGCTCATAATTCACTCGATTGTTAGACAAAATGGATTTTAATGACGTCATTATTGAATGACTTGCTTTGTATACCATACAATATCAGGGAGATGCAAAATAAACCCCTTTTTGTCTGGGTATGGCTCAATTATTTCTTATGAAATCATAATTAACTCTTCTTCCAATTTTCAGGGGATACCATGGTCGTTACTGCGAACACAAGACACGTGACCGTTCATGCGGAAAGATTCAGCACGGAACGTGGATGGCCAGAGGATGTTTCTTGTGTCACTGTTTCGATGGAAACATGAGATGTAAAACAACAAAGATTCCAAATTGTGGTAAGTTAATCATGGAACCGTCTTTGGGGCCACATTACCTCCAACTGGCACTTTTTCGGATCTTACTAAAAACTAGTCACGAGAACATTGTGGAAAATGGAGAAATTGCAATAACGATCAATTTCTGTTTCACCAATTATTGTTTTTACATGAAGATTAAGTATGAATTCCCGTAAATTAGGTGTATGATCCCTCAATTTTAGAATGTTTTGACCGTAAATTATGCGAGGTTTTCAATGAAAATAATTTCTTTTTTTTTCACTTATCATTATCGAGTTAGAACTAACAATCAAATGAGACATGCTCTGTGAAAAAGGGGCTCAACGCACTTGTGAAAAGCATCGGCCCAGGTCAGCCTGCGCAATCCGCACAGGCTTACCTGGGCCGAAACTTTTCGTGATCGGTCAAATTTTCTATATAACCAGAGACCAATCTATCTGATATTTAAGTTTGTTATAAGAAAAATGAATGTTATGAATCCATTTGTGTGATGGCTTTTTCAGTAGCATGGACCACGAAAATGCATCAAGCATTCTTTTGCTGGAACATTGCTCTATCGCATTTTGAAGCAGTTCAATTTATACTTGTTACTGGTCTACATGACTAGGATAAAGTCAAATTTCTGTGCTGGACTATCATGGCTATTTAGAAATCTTTTTGAAATGCACAAAAACTTACATGTAGGTCGTAAGGTTACAAAATTTTCGGTGCAGTTTAGTTGAAACGTATCGGTTATGAAATATGAAAATTAATACAATTTACTCTTTTTCAGATTACATACCATTCGTTCAAGGTGTAGAAACATTGCCAGACTATCAAGTAGATGTTGACAAGAAGTTTGAAGATTATGACCGATTTTATGACATATCCGGCAGTGAGGACACAAATCAGTTGGCTTCCGGTTCGTCACTTCCGGCAGCAAGCCAGACAGGAATTGTAGTTTTCTTGGTGGTAGGGCTCGCTGTTGGAAAGTATGGTTCCTGAAACATGATGCAAGAACTCGGAATGAAGTAAGAACATCAGACCCGTGTCGACGGAATACAAACATGCTACTTCCGGTGCGATCTAACGAGGAGTTGACAATCCGACATGTAAACATGCACAATGTACACTGAGATATCGACATAAAGCCAAGCGAGCGTGACCGACTTCAAGGCAGTGTCAATGGGGAGAGCAAGACAGTTTATGTAGAATTTCCTAAGTTTGGGTCAAGAAAAAGTTATCCTGTCCATTCAAAGGAAGAATTCGGTCCTAACAGCCAGTTCGGGGATTCAAAACTTGGACATACATGTAACAAAAACACTACCTGCTCGAACTACCATATCATCAGTTTACTGCAGTGCCCTCTAGAGCCCATGTGGTACAATATTTTACTGGACTGTAATGTTTCTCTTGTTATTTTGTTGCTGTGATACTGAACGTCTCATTGACGGTTTCAGTTTTGACATGTCAAAACTTTAAAATTGTGACATTGTATAGCCAGATTTAACATGTCAAAATAGCTGGAAATCACGACTCATATTAATCAGCGATCAAATCAAAGCTCCTGGAAACTTACTATTTTGCTCATTTTTAAGATTAGCAAATTTTTTAGGATTATATTACAGTGGAAATAGCTGTTTTCTGTTACGGGGCCACTACGTTAAATTATGTTTCCAGAGTCGACCACTGCACATTTGTTTCTGAGGATAATTTATAAAGTAAGCTTAACCCTTATCCTGCTAATTAACTTAAAATGAAACTTTCAAGTCGACATTAAAAATCCAAATTTTTAGAGGAAAGGTATATCCTAATCGGACGGTGTGGATCCAAGATCAGACTGCACGTTTTGTGCAGTCTGATCTTGATCTACACTGTCCGCAAAAGGTCAGTAAGTCACACTTAGCAGCCTAAGGGTTATCTGAACAGGTAATGTAGACTGTTACGCGTATATTACAAGATGGGAAACTGTTAAAGCTAAGTGAGTATAAATGCTGAAAGAGAGCTTGTTTTGGGGGCATAAGCCCTCAACTGATATGGAGTATAGAGCAAAACGGGACGAGGATACAGCTGCAATGTTTGCTTTGTTATTCTATATTCAACTGAAAATAACTGAGAGAAATAAAGTTGTTTTTGATATTACTCTTCGTTTATTTCGTTTTATTTTCTTTTTATACAAGAAATACATAATGGTTTTAATTTATCAAAATTCAACAATAGCGAAAACCATACTGAAAATGAGCAAAAGCCCTTGGGGAAAATGAAATCACATGTAGGAAGGAAATGGTAAGAGCAGCAGTTTTCTAATGAACTGGCTTAAGTATATCTGAGCCATGCTTCATGAATAGGAGGTTTAGTGCAACTGCACAAAGTGTCGACTCAGGTCAGCCTGCGTGGACCTATGCAAGTTAACCTGGTTGAAAACTTTTTGCTACTAGTCAGGTCTGAGCCTGTCGAAGGACCATTCTACCTCATGAGTCATTGAACTTACAGTCAACAATATTAATATGAAAGCACATGTAGGAAGGAAATGGTACATTCAATATCGTCAAGGTCTAAAACTGTGTCGTCGAGTAGGGAAATATCTTTCTCTTACAAATACTTATCAATACATGTATGCCCCCCCAAAACATGTCTGAAAATATAAAAAGCGGAAAAGTAGCCATCCATCTGATATTCAGACGAATCTTTCAACCCCTAGAAGCATACTGCACTATCGAATCTGAAGACGTTACTTCGTTCAAATTTAGTATCGTAGTCCAAAAGTGAAATATCGTCGGTTTACTTCGAAGAAAACCTCTTAACTACAACCTGTAACAAGCTGTAGTTACGAGGTTTTCCAAGTAAACCGATGATATGCTCTAGCAAAATGGGGGGGGGGGGGTGTTAATGTATAAATCTGTGATGCATTTTATCAAGCACTTCATTACATAATTATGGATTCATAAAATCCATTTTATTTGACAACTAGCTGAATCATAAGGTAAAATCGTCCTTTGACATGCAGAATATTTAAAGGTAGAAAAAAGTTTCAATTCATGTCAGCCTACGTGGTCTGCGCAGGCTGACAGCTCATCTACGCTTTCAAGTTTTATTTTAGTTTCAACTGACAAAAAAAAAAGATTGAGATCTTTGAGTACTATCCTACTGTACAATAGGTCAAGGATAAGATATGTGACCCATCACGCAAAAGCCACCGTCTGGCAATTCTGTCAATCAATAGATGAAAACAGATCAACGACAGTGCAGGTCAATTTAAGTTGATAATTCAAAAATGATTGTATAACAGGGTGCAATGATCACTTTTCTTGTCGATTGTATGGTGTTTATTGCCGTTTTCAACATAATTTCAGTTATATCGCGGCGGCCAGTGCACCTATCCATGCTTTCCTGGAGCCTCTTTTATCAGTACTCCGCACGATTTTCTTTCCGCAAACCACTGGCTGCTTTCCCACATAACCATCATCAAAACAATGGTCAGTGGTGGGAGAGGGACCACTTTCCATACAGAAATTGTCATTAACCCTTTCCGAAGCAGTCCATGGTTTTTACGGGTCAGGAATAGAAGTACTTTGAAAACATTATGGGAAAAGGAGAAAATGCTGGTAACCAGCATTTTCTCCTTTTCCCACAATGTTTTCCACCCTATCATATAGAAAAATAATCTTTTAGCAACTGTTAATTTGTCATCTGCAAAATGCTTTCATTTTGGTCTTTTGCCGTTTGGGAAAGAGTAGGAGCGAAAAGTGTCAACCCTGGCCGGCCTGCGCAATTCGAGCAGTCTGACCAGTTTGGACACTTTTCGCAGCTCCCAGAGGGTACCTTTTTTGCGTAATGGATAACAAGCAAAAGAGGGCTTAATGCATATTCGTGATCTATGGTACCAAGCAATTAAGCCACGACATACGTGTGGATCCATAATACTCATTTTTAAAGCAACTGACTAAATAATAAGGTAGACTGGCCCTTCGATAAACAGAAAATAGACTGCGCAGGCTGACCTAGGTGGACACTTTTCGCAGATGCATTATGCCCGGCCTGTTCAGGGAGTATTGCTCATATATTTAGTTTAAATATTTTATTGTCATTATTTACAAATTCTTACATAGAATACATTTATCCATACAAAACAAATAAGACAAAAGGGTTTGGACACAATTTAAGTTCTCGCAACTTAGATTCGGCCATCCCTTATATAAATATGGAGCAATGACTATCATTAATCCTCGGAAAGAAATTGGCCGAGCTGATGATCAAACCAGCGACCTCCTGTTCACAAGTCCTGTGCGTCACCGACTGAACTCCGAGTATTGTCAAGAAAATCATTCAGCTTACAAACCGACACTGCCTTGCCATAGCTCAGGCCTACATGCATGTTTCAGCCAGTTTGATTGACTACTATTCCAAAATGTTTGAAAACTTTTGTGACGACTGACACTACTTCAATTTATGTGTATCTATGGGAAATAAATTAGAATATTTGAATTTTAAAAATGAGGTGTCCATTGGCTTGAGAAATTCAAGAAGTTTCTGATTGAATTCTCTGCCGTGAATGGGGAATCAATATAGTCTGGATGGTTATCATATGATCAGGAAAAGAAATACGCAGCTTTTCAACACAAGCTCTTGCTGCGACTGCTTTATGAGTTCAGTAGGCCTACTTCCAACTTTGTCGGTTCTCATCCACTGTTCTTTCCATGCATCACTAAACCTAGATCTATGAGACTGTGTAGACGTAGATCTAGACTAAACTTACAAAGGACTGTCTTTTGATTCGTTGAAAAATATTGATTTCGCAAGCTTTGATTGGTAAAACTCTTTACCAAAAAGCAGAATTGTCGACCAGCCCAAATTGAAAGCATTTGCAGACGACAACATAAGTATAGCTCAAAAATTGAAATTTGTCTTGAGAAAGGTAGAAAACATTGTGGGAAAAGGAGAAAATGCTGGTTACCTTTTCTTACAATGTTTTCAAAAGCTTCTTTTCAGGGTTGTTAAAAGTCGGGATTGTGTGGTAAAGAGATTAAGCGTTTCATACCGGAAGTAAGATTTGTTGCAGAATGTAAATAAAACGAAGGACAGAAAAGACAAAATCTTTGAAGAATGTTTGGTCGAAACAAGAAGGAAGCGCCTGCTCCACCTAGAAAGAAAGGTGCTGAACTAATGGCACAGGTAAGTAAATTTCAATAAGAAACATTCAAGCCGAATGTGACTCAGAATCACGATCTGCATTATCTGTTCTGTATATGTATTCGGACTGGTATAAAATTTCGGATACTCAAAGAAAAGTTATACATAATTTTTATCTACTTGATTAGACAGATTTAGCCACAGATCATCATTATTGAAAGAGTTAATTATGGTACATGAAACTGCTCTTATCTTTATATGATAACATAATCTCAAATATTATAAACTTGTTCTCCCTTGATTTAGTTCAGTTCCATCCTTACCTAAACAGGCTAAAGCACTGGGTTTCTCATAGGAATGTCCGTAAACACGACCCCAAAGCCCTAGTTTAGTTTGGATAAAATCCAGGATATACATTACATGTCGGCTGTCGCCATGATATGACTAAAATGATATTGAAAGTGTTAACTCTTAACCACAACATCCCGACTTTTATCATCCCTGGGAAAGAAGCCTTTTGAAAACATTGTGAGAAAAAGAGAAAAAAATGCTGTTAACCAGCATTTTCTCCTTTTCCCATAATGTTTTCTACCCTTCTCAAAACAAATTTCAATTCTAGAGCCACATATATTTTGTCATCTGCAAATGTTTTCAATTTGAACCAGTCTAAAATGTTGTTGTTTGGTAAAGAGTTAATTAAATCCAATCAGTCAATCAATTGATCGACTACTCACTCAATCAATCACCAATCAGTCAATCAACTAATCACTCGAACAATAATAAACTTTTCTTACATGAAACATTGTGTTAGTATCTTTTTCTTGTTTGTTTTCATTAGCTTGGTATTGGTGATATAGAACAACAACTTTATGGAAATCTTGATGATGATGAAGATTTAGAGGCTGAACTTTTGGCACTAGAAGGGAAACCTTCACCGAAGAAAAAACCAAAACCAAAAGGTTTGTATCTGGTTTTGGATTCCTTGTTTTTTGTTGTCAAACTCTATTTTTCCAGAAACAAATTTTTAGCAGATGACTTGGAAACTATGTAAAACCAATTTTGAGGTTTGATTCATTGTACATGTATATGAATATGAGTTATGTTGCTAAGGAAATACCGTATAACAGTTTTTTTTTACTGCTGTAAAAGTTTATGAATTTGAGCTAAAAACATGTGATTTAAATTTTTTAGATTTTATTTTTTACTAATTCTAAACATGCGTAAAAAATTAAGTGCATTGTCCACTTTCATTTAAGATTATAAGTGTATTGTTTGTTTTAAATACAGGTTGAAAGAAAAGTGTCACTCTTTGTTTGGCGTGCGAATAGCGGTAATTGTTTTGACGTGCGAATAACTGTTTTAACAGATACCTGTATGGTCATAATTGATAACTAAATGTGGAGGCACATTGTCATCTATCATTACTTTTTTCACTCTGTTCAGAAAGCCCTCCTTTACCTCATCGAAATTTTAAAACCACGGGTTTTGCAGTTTTACAACCATGTCTTTTCACAGGACCCCTTCATGACATTTTTGAAGCGGCCCAATGCCGAGTCAAATTCTCATCACCGCCATAATCAACGTGTCGAGTATCATGAAGGTGCCTCATTTACGTGGTGTCAAAGCATTTTTAACCAGAATATTCAATTCACATATAGTATGGATTGGAATTCTCTATTAGTTTTCTGTTTGGGCACGGAAGCCGTGGCTTAAAATATCCAAATAGAGATGACTGATTGAGAGAAGTCGTATCACACGTAATCAGAACATAAGTGAAAAAATTCTTATATTGCATGTATTTAGTGCACAGGTATTACATACTGATAACCCTTTATTTCATATCGATACAATACTACGGTTTTACGCTGTAATTATTTACGTGTCGAATTTTAAGAATCTTTTTGATGCATAAAAATTAGTAAAAATTAGCAGCACGTAAAAAAACCCTTTTATACGGTAGATTAAAAAATAAATTATATTTTTCTGTTTGCTGCAAATTTTTAAAGGGTTTAGCAAGATGAAGAAATATTATCTGCTAAAGCTTTTGTATCTGCCATTCTTTGAAAAAGTGACCATAGTTAATTCTTCTTATTATTCGAAATAAATTATAAGTGGGACTGAAAAAGCTTTATAAATATGATGCCTGGACATACGTGTTATTTTCTCTATGGTCCTCATAGGCTCTGTTGAAGAGTTTGTGGATTTGTTATGTAGATTTGTTATCAACAAATTCTGGCCTGACTCGAAAAGGAACACTTGTAGTTGTTAAGTGAGAGTGTCCTTTGGCAAGGCATTACAAGTTCGGCATTGACCCATTACCAGTTAAACTGTAGTTAACAACAAAATTCTGGACATGACCAAATTCATGTTTCTTTAATGATGATGGAATAGAAAACATTGTGTGAGAAAGAGAAAATGCTATCAGAATTTTTGTGTGGAAAATTTCTACATATCAAGTAGGCTGTTTAGACAAATTCTAGAAAAAGCATGTCCACACTCTAGAGCCCATTTTTGTAAGTCTAATACTAGCGAGTGTTTGTCAGAATATTTGTCTTGATATCTTTGAAGAGATTAGTAATGGGTCATTTTTTATCAAAAGATTCAGGTGAGTGACTTAGGTCCATCATGGCCCTCTTGTTTTCTATTCCTACAATGTTTTCAAAAGCCTTCTTTCAAAGTGTTGTTAAAACTTGGGATTGTGTGGTAAAGGATAAAATCTTAAACATGAGTAAGTGAGCTTCTATTGTGATACCAATAAAACTTTGATACAACTGATATTAACCCTTTACCACACAATCCCGACTTTTAACAACCATGAGACAGAAGCCTTTTGAAAACATTGTAGGAAAAGGAGAAAATGCTGGTAATCAGCATTTTCTCCTTTTCCCACAATGCTTTTTATACGCCCGAAGGGTCGTATTATGTTATACCCCTGGTCGTCCGTCCGTCCGTCCTTACGAGCCCAACATTGTGGGGTTAGGGGTGACTGTACATTTAATCTCTATGGGGTTCATTCTGTCCATCTGTTAGGTATGGGGTTAGGGTTAGGGCTAGTGGGGTTAAAAAAGGTGCTCTTGTGGGGTTGTTTGGGTTACATTGAATAAAGAGCAATTCGATCTCATAAGGTCCGTCTCGTAAGACTGTCCGTCCGTCCGTCTGTTAGCAATTTCTTGTGTGTGCAACTCCTCCTACAGTTTCCATCGGAATTATTTGAAACTTGCCACAATGAATCTCCATGATGTCTAGTTGTGCAACTGGGTCTTAGAATTTGGATCGCTGTTTGTGTTCTGTAATTATATGCCCTTGATTTCTAAAAAAAACTACTTTCAACTTTGAATTTTTGTCCAGGCCATAATTTCCATACTATAAAAGGTATCAACTTGAAAAGTCTCACATATACTGATAGAACACATTATGGAGAAGTGCAATGCACATGAACCATAACTCTGCCACCTTTATTTTTTGAGTTACTGCCCTTTGTTAATTTTCAGTTTGAATTTTTGTCCAGGCCATAACTTCTAAACTATAAAAGCTATTAACTTGGAACTTCATACATTGATAGAACCCATTGTGGAGAAGTGCATTGCACATGAACCATAACTCTGCCACCTTTATTTTTTGGGTTATTGCCCTTTGTTAATTTTCGGTTTGATTTTTTGTCTAGGCCATAACTTCCAAACTATAAAGGCTATTATCTTGGAACTTCATACACTGATAGGACCCATTATGGAGAAGTGCATTGCACATGAATCATAACTCTGCCACCTTTATTTTTTGAGTTATTGCCATTTGTTAATTTTCAGTTTGAATTTTTGTAAAGATCATAACTTCCAAACTTCAAAATCCATCAACTTGAAACTTCAAAAACTAATAGAACACATTATGAAGAAGTGCTTTGCACAAGAACGATAACTCTGCCATCCTTCTTTTTGAGTTTTTGTCCTTTGTTAGTTTCCACTTTGATTGAAAATTTCGTCTGGGCCATAATTTCTAAAATATAAAAGATATGATCTTTGACCTTCAAAGTCTGATAGAACACCTTGTGGATAAGAGCAAATCACAAAATTTGTAACTTTGCCACCCTCATTTTTTTAGTTATTGCCCTTTAATATTTTTCACATATCATGGAGAATAACTACTCTTCATTCATGGCCCATCCGTCAGTGCTGTTAATTTCACTGACAAGCCCCTTCGGGCGTATATGCGCTGCTCTGCGAAGCTCTTGTTACTCTTTCCAATACAAATTTCAAATTTTCAGTAACTTTTATTTTGTTGTCTGCAAATGCTTTCAATTTGGACCAGTCTAGAATTGGTAAAGAGTTAAACACTATTTGAAGGAGAATTTAACAAATTTATCTTTTTTTACAGGTCACGTGAGTGCATCAGAATTTGATCAGATGATTGCTGAAAGTATGAAAGATCTAGATGATGACGACATATCAGACACAGAAGATCCTGATTTAATGGTAAGTAGAAATATACCCATAAATCTCACCATACATGACTTGTGATGTATTTTCTGGAAAGTCCAGACTAGACTAAGATCAGCCTGAATCCATGTACAGTAAGCAGTTGATTGTGATGGAACGGTCCTGAAAGTGGGGCATTTAACTATTATTCGCCTTTTTATTTAACCCTTTACTCCATAGACACTCATTTCTACGCATCGCTTGTAGGAGCCTTTGGAAAACATTGTGTCAAAAGGTGAAATTGCTCGTGACGAGCAATTTCACCTTTTGCCACAATGTTTTCTATGCTATCAAAAGGTGTCATATACACATAAGAAACGGCTTCATCCTTGCTGTTATTTAGGGTCAATTAGAAATACCATATAAATGCCTTATGGGGTAAAGGGTTAAGAGCAAAATGGTGTGTATCACATAATCTCCATTCATGGTGTCAATATCAGTTTTCTAGTACCTCCTCTGCCATGTATGATTTTAGTCCTGTACGAGTTTTAATGATATAGGGAAGGAAGGCTTGTGACAAAAAGAGAAAATCCTGCTAATCAGCATTTTCTTCATTTCCCACAATGTTTTCTAGCTCATTATATACAAATCCCATCTTTAGAGCTGCACATTTTTGTCATTGAAAATGCTTGCAATTTGAATAAGTCCAAATTTTTTGTCATTTGGTAAAGGTTAAATCTAATTAGGTTACTTTTTTTTTTTATTATTCAGGATGAATTACAGGAACTTGAAGGTGATGAATCAGGTCCCTCAAGCCCTCAAAGGGAGACCACTCCATCTTCTTCTGGGTCCTCATCTAGTCTGGTTTCTGTTTTAATGGATAGACTTGACAACTACAAAACTGCCTCACAGAGTGCCCAGTCTGCTGGTGATACATCAAAAAAGAGGAGACTTGATCGAGGAATTAAGGTACATATGATGCTTTTCTCTCACTTTTTTTCCTAAACCAATCAATAAATTTTCAGACTGGTTCCAATAGAAAGCATCAATCTATGAAAGAGTAAATCAAACATAAACTTTTGGAGGTAGAAGACATTGATGGAAAAGCAGAAAATGCTGATTACCAGCATTTTTTCTTTTTTCCCCACAATCTATTCAAAAGGCTTCTCTGTTAGGATCATTTAAACACAGGTCTGTTTGATATAGCGTAAATTAGTATGACCATGTTTCAAACAATCATGAATCATTTACTATATACAGAATTTGTTTTGTACTGCTTTTCATTACCTCTTCAATATACATTTACATTATTTGTCTGTCAGCAGTCAAGTTTTGAAAAACACTATGACAAATGGATCAATAACTGCAAGGAGGAATGGTTGCAAGCTTTTCTCATTTTTCTGCAGTGTTATAAAAGGCTTTCTATCTTAAGTATCGCACAAACTTGGCATTGTTAGGTAAAGGATTAACAGATAACATGTTAGGGAAATTTAATAGAATGAATTGAAGAAAACGTTTTTTTCATGGGTATGCCTGACTGCATTTACATAGTATGGCACACAATGATATGATAAAGATAGGCAAGGCTAACCAAGATTATCTACTTCCAGACAATAGAGGACATGTTGAAAAAAGCCAAACAGGGAAAGTCTGTAGATGAAGGTGAAATACCACCACAGGTAGCTGTCACCAATACTAAAAAAGCCACCCCAGCCCAGCCTACCCAGGCACTTGGAGAGAGAGAAGCCCCACCCACAATATTTGAACCAACTATAACTCCTAGTGCTCCAGAACCTGCTCCAAGACCTTTACCAGCACCAAGAAAGGCCGCCCCTGCGCCACCCCAACAACAGCCTCAGTCATCAGAAGGCAGCTCGGATGGTATCATAATATTTTCATTAAATAAAATGATACACATTTTTTTAGCGTTTCAGTTGCTAGACACAACATGCTGAGTTTCTGCAGACAGTGTGGATTGAGATCAGATGGCTCAGAATGTGATCTTCAAGCTACACTGTCAGACATGGTGAAATTTTTCTGTTAAAAAGACTTTCAAATTGCAACATTATGTTACACAATATTCATCCACCAGTTTAAGAATGAATGCCATATTTACAGTATTGTAAACCAATTCTGTATAAGCCATTGTAGTATGTATATTTTGATGCTTTCTTATCTTGAACTAATGAACAAGATATAAACATTTTATGGAATTTATCTGGGAACAGTTTGGAAAATTGCGCAAGAAATGAGCTGTGTCTAGTTACAAATAGCCAACTGCTGCTTTCCACCATATTTTCCAAAGTTAGTTCCCATAGGGATGTAAAAAGCTATTTTTTGTACAAGGAAGGGATAAAGATATATGGCTATGATGTATACTAAGACCACTTGCTTATGCTTTGTTATAGGGCAGTAAAATTCAAAATAGGAAAATCCCTATGTTACAGCTGTAGTTAAATTATAGGTCACCCGAAAGTCAAACTAAATATACCCAGAAATGTTTATGAATAGGCCAAGGAATAACATGCTGTTGGTTGAAATTGAATCTGTAAACTCTTATTCTATGAATCACCACTCTATCACAATGCTTTAGAAGTTATTTGCTTTACAAGGCAGTATGGGTGTTCATTTAATTTACACCTAAGTACAGGTTGGACTGTTCAAGCCCTATGGTGGATGCCTAATGTAACAGTCTGATAAGTAACCTACCAAGCTAGGGGATTAAACCTACAACCTCCTTATTCCGCAAACCAGTATGCTACAAAAGGCAAAATGGATTGCAAGGCAGTATGAGTGCCAACTTATTACCTGAATGTATTTATTCAAACTTTGTTTATAAACAGATGCTAAACAAAGACAGATGTTACAGGAACAAAGAGATCAGTATAAAAGGGTAGCCTTGGCTGCTAAACAAAATGGTGATCTGGCCACAGCAGGAAAATATGTGAAAATTGCAAAGGTAAACCTTAGGGAGGTTATGTACAATTATGACATAAGATTGGTTGAAAAGGGGTTAATGAATATGTAAGTGACGACTTAAAAGATATTATTACTTAACCATTTACAACACAGTTTGAACTTTTAACCACCTTATCAAAACAGCTTTTGAAAACATTGTGGGAAAACAAGAAATGCTTGTGATCAGTGTTTTCTCTTTTACCCACAATATTTTCTACCATATTAAGGACAAATGCCATCAATTGAGCACCTTTAAGCCTTTCCCAAATGACAAATTTTGGACTCTTCCAAACTGAAAGAGTTTGCAGATGACAATTTTAGATTTGGAGAAAATGGTAGAAAGTTCTCAAAAAGGGTAGAAAACACTGTGGGAAAAGGAGAAATTGCTCGTTATGCAAATTGGGAACCTATTGTTTTCCCCTGCCCTGCCATGCCATGCTATGCCTCCCGTCCACCTGGCTTGTATATTTTTATCCCCCGCCGAAAGGCGGCGGGGGATATGGTAACAGTCTCCGTCCGTCCTTCCGTCCTTCCGTCATTCCGTCCTTCCGTCCTTCCGTCCCACATTTTTGTCCGGAGCATATCTCCAAAAGTATTTGAGATATCATCTTCAAACTTCACAAGTGGATAGATCTCATTAAGGAGGCGTGCAGTGTACAAGAACCATAACTCTATCTTCAGTATTTTTGGAGTTATTGCCCCTTGTACACTTTTTTCTGGAATTTTTGTCTGGAGCATATCTCCAAAAGTACACAAGAACCATAACTCTATCTTTAGTATTTTTGGAGTTATTGCCCTTTGTACATTTTTACTTTGGATTTTTGTCCGAAGCATATCTCCAAAAGTATACAAGCTAGGAACTTGAAACTTCACACATATATAGAACTCATTGAGGAGAAGTGCAGTGCAAAAGAATCATAACTCTGTCTTCTGTATTTTTGGAGTTATTGCCCTTTGTAAATTTTAACTTTGGATTTTTGTCCGGAGCATATCTCCAAAAGTATAAAAGCTAGGAACTTGAAACTTCACACATATATAGAACTCATTGAGGAGAAGTGCAGTGCACAAGAAACATAACTCTATCTTCAGTATTTTTGGAGTTATTGCCCTTTGTACATTTTTACTTTGGATTTTTGTCCGGAGCATATCTCCAAAGGTATAAAAGCAGGAACTAATTGAGGAGAAGTGCATTACACAACAACCATAACTCTATCTTCAGTATTTTTGGAGTTATTGCCCTTTGTAAATTTTTACTTTGGATTTTTGTTCACACATTTCTATGTAGATTCACAGGCTTTTTTTGACTGATTACCATTTGATGAATTGATCCTGTTCTGGAACAAGTGCTAGTTTATTTTTCATACTTATTATCTCCCTGGTGGGGGGAGGGGGCGGATATGGTAATAGTCTCTGTAAGTCCCTCCTTCAGTCCCCGATTTTTAACCGGAAGATAACTTAACCAGTATTTCAGATACCAACTTCATACTTCGTAAGTGGATAGATCTCGTAAAGGAGGAGTGCAGTGTACATGAATGACAACTCTGTCCTTCAAATTTTTGGAGTTATTGCCCTTCGTTATTTTTCAGGCTTAATTTATTTTCTCTAGCACATAACTTGAAAATTGTTTCACATATCAACTTGAAAATTTGTATGTGTCTAGATTTCAATAAGGAGAAGTGCAGTACAGAAGAATAATAACTCTAACTTTCATAATTTTTGAGTTATTACCCCTTCTTATTTTTCAGGCTTAAATTTTGTCCAGAACATAATTGAAAAACTATTTCAGATATGAACATGTAACTTAATCGGTGGATGGATCTTACTGTGAGGAGTGCAGTGTACAAGAACGATAACTCTGGCAATATGATTTTTTAATTATTGCCCTTTGTTATTTTTTAGGCTCAATTTTTGTCCAGGACATAACTCAAAAATTATTTCAGTTAATGTCATGTTTCTTCATACGTGGATAGATTTTATTGTGGGGGACTGCATTGTACAAGAATGATAACTCTGCTTTTTTATGATTTTTGAGTTATTATGTAATGAAATCCTGTGCCATGGAACAAGGGAGCTTAATGTATAATTTTATCATGGACCAATAACAAAAAGGCCACATGTACATGCAAAACACAATACCTCTTATACGTTTGTATCAAAAAAGGTCTTTTTCGGCGGGGGATATCATTTCAACGAAATTGCTTGTTCGAGTTATTTCCCTTTGATTATTTTCCTTACACTTTTTACATACAATTACGTGTCTGCTTTATAATTTAAAAACTGACAGAGAAAAAAGACCTTTTTTTCAGTTAGACATTTCATTTTCAGTAAGACATTTCCTTGGTCACATATCTATCCTTCTGACTCCAAAGGGGGGGGGATTTTTGTTATTTTTATAGAAAAATAAGTTCTAGTTTTGTCTTTTATGTTCACCCTCTATGAAAGAATAAAAATATAGCTAATTGAAATCTGAAAGCATTTACAGATAATACTAGTAAATAGAAGTGATTCATTTGTCTCAAAGTTTGTCTCTGAAAGGGTAAAAAACATTGTTTGAACAGAAGAAGAATTTCTTGCTATGTTATCTACCCATTCAGACACATATCATAATCATTTTACTCTAGTCACTCTGAATATTGGCTGCAAATGTTCTCAGGTGGGACAAATTGTCGGCCAGTAAAGGATTAATCACATCTTTTCATTCAGCAATTCGACAACGTGATCAACGCCCTGAATGCTGGTCAGCCCATTGATTTGTCACAGATGCCTCCTCCTCCTCCACAGTATACAGGTAAAATGGATAGATGTTTTCATTTTCATAATAAAAAATTAATGTATTATGCCCTCTGTTACAATTTCCAAAGAGTCTCATGTTCTAACTACCTTGAGATGGAGCATTTTTGAAATCATTGGGAAAAGTATAAAATGCAAGTCACCAGCATCTCCTTTTCCCACAATGTTTTTTGCCCCTTTTTAACTCTTTACTACACAGTCCCGACTTTTAACAACCCTGAGAAAGAAGCCTTATGAAAACACAGTGGGAAAAGGAGAAAATGCTGGTAACCAGCATTTTCTCCTTTTCCCACAGTGTTTTCTACCCTTCCCAAACCAAATTTTAATTTTTCAGTCACCTCTATTTTGTTGTCTGCAAACGCTTTCAATTCGTAAAGAGTTAGACAAGTCATTTGTACAAAATTATAAAGGAAATTGAATAAAGTTGTTCTCCTATTCTGAGATGTTGATCTGTAATGGATCAAGAGTGTGGATTTGGTAGATCCAATAAAACTCTCTAGCTCGTCTGGTGACAATTATATAGTTTAATTCAGGGTCTAAGGGTAATATTTCATTTAGTTGGTATTGGAAATGTGCTCAGGGGTATGTGAATCTGTATTGAAATAGTTGGCCACCAGGGTATCCTTTTTTGACAGTTTATAATATCTCTGAAGTGTTCTTTGATTCTTATTTGGAATTCTGTTTTGATATCAGAAAGGACCTGGTTTGAACAGCATTGACATGCATTAACCTGCTTCAAACGGCAACATATAACTGCACTGACCCCTAACGACCTGTACTTGAAATTTTCATCTCCCTATGGCAAACTTTTAAATCCGAGTACAAAAACTGCATCTTCTACCCTGCCAGTATAAATTACTTTCCTTTCGGGGACTAATCCAGCTCATTTTCACCTGGATCAAATCTGGTTAATAACTCGGCCATATGTGATTGTAGCACAATCCTTTCCATTTGGGCAAGTCTTAAATTTTGTCATTTGGTATACAGAGTTAACATTTATGAAGTATGAAGTACAGCCATGATGTTAGAAATTTTGAAAATTTAGACTTGTTTACTTTTGTTCTCAGATTTAGCATAGGTATACATGTACTTATTTTCTGTTATTATTATTAATACTGTATGAATACTTTTGTGGTATATTTTATCAGCAAAGTCACACACCCAGCAAGTACCCAGTACATCAGCCTCAAGGGCTCAGCGTGAACAGCTACAGCAGGGAGCCAGTGACAATGAGGGGGGCAGTGCTGGACCTACAGTACCTGCACCTCCGTCAGAGGATGGTACTATATATCAGATCATTTCTGTTGTAGCCTCTAGTTTTGTTGAATTAACTCTTTACCAAACAACAAAATTTTAGACTAGTCCAAATCGAAACGATTTGCAGGTGACAAAATAAAAGTGGCTGAAAATTTGAAATTTGTTTTGTGAAGGGTAGAATACATTGTGGGAAAAGGACAAAATGCTGGTTACCAGCATTTTCTCCTTTTCCCACAATGTTTTCTTAGTGAAGAGCTTTTTTATACTTTGCATTTCAAACTACAACTGTATGGTTGATACAGTTTTTCAGAAAAGCTTTTGAAAATATCATATGAATAGAAAAAGAAATCCTCAACAAGATAGATTTCCTATTTGACATAGTTTTTTTCAACCTGTGTCTGTTACCAATCAGAATGTTGCTTTTGAGTTGTAACCATAACTACAAGTTGTACAGTTTTTTGGGATTAACTGATTTGAAAACAGCATTGTAAGAGGCATTGAACCTTTACCAAATGACAAAAAATCAGACTGGTCCAAATTGAAAGCACTTGCAGACGACAAAATAAATGTAACTCAAAAATTGAAATTTGTTTCTAATAGGGTAGAAACATTATGGGAAAAGGAGAAAATGCTGGTTACCAGCATTTTCTCCTTTTCGCACAATGTTTTCGAAAGGCTTCTATGCCAGGGTTGTAAAAACCAGGGATTGTTTGGTAAAGAGTTAATCATTATAATCACAGTATGGTATAAACCATTATTATGCTCAATTTGATCTTGGATCAAGGCTGCCTGCTTTTTGGAGAAGTACTCTAGCAAAAGCTAACTCAGTATTACCTTTTCTGGTTTTCTATTTCATGATTAAATATTGTATAAATGATACTGTCTGTAGGTTCCTAAATCTGAATATTCTTTCCAAAGAGGTGGTTGTTTGAATTTCATTGAACGTTATTTCTGCTAAAACCAATATAAGCTCTTTTGATGTTCAATATCTGCTGTATTTGAATTACCAGAATTACAGTTGTCAGCAATTTACTTTTGTTTCTCGAGACCTTCTGCTATGCATAAATATCGGATAGAAATCTCCACCAGCCTGCCTTGAGATACTACCCTATCGAAGATTGATAGTTTTTTAAGCTATACTTTTGTAAATACAATTACAAGTTTCCCAAAGTTGTTCAGCCATGGTAGACAATAATACCAAAATTGAGCATAAGTAAAATGGTAAGTGTTGACTTTTTTTTTGACTTGATGTCATTTCTTAAAATGTGAGAATTTGACTTGTGGTGATTTCACCACTTTGGTTCAAAAGCAATTACAGGTCGAATACCGAAATTATAGTCAGCAATTTTATACAACAGGGCCTGCTTATTAGATGTTAAATCTTTGTTACAAGATTTACTTGTATTAAGCAGTCATATTTGGTAGACGTTTCCTGAAGAACAGAGTAATTCAGTAAATCACACCATTTTATAGCGGGATTGAATACACTTGTGTTTTATGCATAACCCTATAATTGGAAGTCATCCATGCTTATGACGCTGTTTCTTCGAAAGACAAAATTTGACATTATTATCAGTGTTTTATTTTCTGTGGCCTTGGGTTGGTCAGCAGAAAAAGCAGAAATGAAGTATCACAGAAAAATTGCTTATACGGTATCCATTTATATACGCCCGTCGAAGACGGGATGTATTATGGGATCACCCGTGGCTTCCGGGCGGGCGGCGTCCAATTCTTTGTCCGGAGCATATCTCCAAAACTATTCTAGCTAGGGTTATGAAATTTCATGGGTGGATAGGTCTCATCGAGGGGGAGTGCAGTGCACAGGAACCATAACTCTTGCTCGCTTAATTTTTGAGTTATTGCCCTTTGTTGTTTTTCGTACTTTAATTTTGTCCGGAGCATATCTCCAAAAGTATACTAGCTAGGGTTATGAAATTTCATGGGTGGATAGTTCTTATTGAGGGGGAGTGCAGTGCACAGGAACCATAACTCTTGCTTGCTTAATTTTTGAGTAATTGCCCTTTGTTGTTTTTCATACTTGAATTTTCTCCAGAACATATCTCCAAAACTATACTAGCTAGGGTTATGAAATTTCATGGGTGGATAGATCTCATTGAGGGGGAGTGCAGTGCACAGGAACCATAACTCTTGCTTGCTTAATGTTTGAGTTATTGCCCTTTGTTGTTTTTCATTCTTGAATTTTGTCCGGAGCATATCTCCAAAATTATACTACCAAGGGTTATGAAATTTCATGGGTGGATAGATCTCATTGAGGGCGAATGCAGTGCACAAGAATCATAACTCTTGCTTGCTTAATTTTTGAGTTATTGCCCTTTGTTGTTTTTCATACTTGAATTTTGTCCGGAGGATATCTCCAAAATTATAGTACCTAGGGTTATGAAATTTAATGGGTGGATAGATCTCATCGAGGGGGAGTGCAGTGTACAGGAACCATAACTCTTGCTTGCTTAATTTTTGAGTTATTGCCCTTTGTTATTTTTCATACTTGAATTTTCCCCGGAGCATATCTCCAAATTATACTAGCTAGGGTTATGAAATTTCATGGATAAATCTCATCAAGAGGAAGCGCAGTGCACAGAAATCATAACTCTTGCTCGCTTAATTTTTGAGTTATTGCCCTTTGTCGTTTTTCATACTTGAATTTTGTCCGGAGGATATCTCCAAAACTATACTAGCTAGGGTTATGAAATGTAATGGGTGGATAGATCTCATCAAGGGGGAGCGCAGTGCACAGGAATCATAACTCTTGCTCGCTTAATGTTTGTGTTATTGCCTTTTGTTGTTTTTCATACTTGAATTTTGTCTGGTGCATGCCCCAGCTTTACAATTTGGGGTAAGACGGGCGTATCTTGCGACAATTTGCCGCTCTTGTATTAATTTAACATTATCAGTGTTAGGCTACTCAAGCAAGGATACAGTATTAATGTATCAGAAAACTTTTTCTATTTATCCTAGATGAGAAAGACCTATTTAAGGCCCCAGAACCCCCTAAAACAGTGATGGAAGCTCTAGTCCAGCGACTAGAGAAATACCAAAGTGCTGAGAAACAGGCTAAAGAAGAGGGCAATGGTAGTAAAGCCAGAAGAATGGGGAGAATCACAAAGGTAACATGATAGGGACTTCACTCGATGTAGAGTCTTTATTATATCCAAGGCTGAATACCAATCCCTGTCCCAAAGAATTTATGTTATGATTTCAAAAAATTCAAAATACTGCTCAGATTCTAAATTCCAATACTATCTGTCTGTCTCACGTAACCAGATTGCCAGTCATGGAATTTAGAATAGAATTTGAATCAAGGCGGCCGGTGAATGCATGGATAAGTTACAAAGTGAAGTAATTTCTTTTTGTAACTGTTGGTTTATTCTGTCACACTCTCTTGATATACACATATAAAGTGTGGAAGACAGACAACTAAAATGGTGCTCAGATATATTTATGCCATCCGCAGAGGTACCAAGTTTCTGTTGTATTTACAAGTACCAGTGAACCAGCAATTTGTCTATTACAGCAATATCAAGATGCCATCAAGTCAGTGAAAGCTGGAAGAGCAGTAGATTTTGATGAGCTCCCTACACCACCAGGTCAATGTCAAATTTTTTCTATCACTCACTAAACTTTGTATTTTTTTTTTTATTTTTTACATCCTGTCAGAGGTCCACCGTGGCCCATTGGGCATTTATAATCATGAAATCCTGACATGGATTTCTGTTTTTGGTGCTGGTCAGATTGGAGTGACCTTTGGCAATGCTCATAAGAGCTTGTTCTAGTACTGATGAAAGTCAAAAGACATAGATAAGTGAACTTTTGCATCGATATTACTGAAAAAATTGACCTCTCTGTTTTCCTTTTTTTTTTTAATCAACTAGAAAAGGCTATCATATTTGTATTTTTTCCAGTCTCGTGTGCATGTGCATCAATGTATTCATGAAGGTATAACACCAAAGTTAAGGGTATTTGAATTTTTTAATCAATGTTCTGAAAGTCACAACATGGTCCTTGTGGCCTTTAACCTTTTACCACACAATGCCAATTTTTAGCGACCCTGAAAAAGAAGCCTTTTGAAAATATTTGCAGAAAAAGGAGAAAATGCTTGTAACTAGTATTTTCTCCTTTTTCGATAATGTTTTGTACGGTATCGAACAAAAATCCCATTATGAAACCACATTGAAATTGTCCTATCCCAAATTTTGCCATGTGACAAAGGTTATATAATGGATTGATAACAGGCTTTCTAATAACCAGAATAATTACTGTATCTCCTAAAGCTTGTATTTTAGCATGGTCGCTAATTATCGTGAGAAATAACTTTTTTTGAAATGAATGATTACATACCTAAGCTTTCATTTAATTGTAGTATCTGTCACATTACAATCTGTCCTATATAAGACACTGCCTGTGTGAAGCAGTTATCTATAATAGGACAAAAAAGAAAGGCAGGGTACCATACAAGATATTGAACAAGCTTTGAGTGTCCACATGCAGTCAGTCACTACTTTTTTTCACTGAGGATGGGGTACTGTCAATAAGAAGCCATTTTCTCTTTTCCTTTTGGCCACAATGAAATGAAATTTTGTCAAAATATTCAAAACTGATCAGTGGTAAACATGAAAACATAATTTTTAATTCTCAATCAAGTTATACACCTCTAAACTACCTTGAAAGGTTACCCTGCGTTTCTTTTTCATCCTAGTATATATAACCCAATCACATTGTTAAATTCCCAGATAAAAAAAAAAGCATCTGTGTTCAATAGCCACTTCTTCTAAGAAGAAAGTTTTGTGTCTTCCTGTGTTTAACCCTTTACCAAGGAATCCGTTGTTAAAAAAAAATGATAAGGACAAGGGTTTGAAATTATTGTCGGAATAACGGGAAATGCCAGTAAGCAGTATTTTTGTTGTTTTCAATCTGCTTTCCAACCTCTTAAATACAGCTCCCATTATTTTAGCCTGAGTTTGCTTTTTATCACACAGTGCCAACTGTTAATGACCCTGACAAAGAAAGCTTTTGAAAACCATGTGAAAACCGAGCTGGTAACCAGCATTTTCTCATAATGTACAGTAACAAAGATGGAATTCTCAAATTTCTGTTTGTTGTCTGCAATGCTCTCAGTTTGGGCCAGTTTGAAATTTTATTATCTGGTAACTTTGTTTCCAGGATACGCACCAATACCTGTCCAACAGACATCACCAGCTAAACCTTCTCCTAGTCCTAGTAGTAGTAGTTCATCTCTGCAGGCCCCAGGTGCAAGTGGGGGTCAAGCCCAGGGCAGAAGTTCACCAAGGCCTGCACCAAGGTCACCACAGCCTCAACATAGACCTGCCCCACAGCCCACAAGTGTGCCTCAGTCAGGAGTTACAGCCCAGTCTGGTAGTCAGAAAGCTGGAAGTAAGTATTCCCTATACTGATAAATGCACCCTGGTTACCACTTTACAATGCTATGCAACAAATCCTTTTACTGTAAATAGTGAGTCTTCATATCCCGTCTGTCAGCTCTTTCGATATTGCTTGTAACAAACACTTGCCCTTTTTACCTCAAAGTTTTCTGTGTCATTCCATCGAAGCATTTACTTTTTCTTGAAAAGCTTCTCGTAGGAGTTACTTGCACTTGTTTGAGTTCATTCTATAGATAACATGTGCAGCAAAGGGTTTGTTTTAACCCTTTACCACACAATAACACACAAGTTTTAATGACCCTGATAAAGAGAGCTTTTGAAAATATTGTTAGAAAAGTAGAAAGGGTGGTAACCAGCATTTTCTCCTTTTCCCACGTTTCTTACTCTCTCATGATCAAAAAGGTGTATCTCTGGTCACATCTAACTTGTCATCTGCGAATGTTTTAACCCATTACCACACAATCCCTACTTTTGACGACTCAGAGAAAGAAGCCTTTAGAAAACATTGTGGGAAAAGGAGAAAATGCTGGTAACCAGGTTTTCTAAAGGCTTTTTTCTCAGGTTTGTCAAAAGTAGGGATTGTGTGGTGGTGGGTTAAGCCAGAATTTCATTTACAATTTTATGGGTCATCTTTGAATTAAACAATCTTTAGATTAGTTGGTAAATACAGAGCTAAGTTTGTTTCAATTCTATTATATTTTTGGCCTGGCTGTTTTTTAAGAAAACATGAAGGTATATGTCTTAGCCCTAGCCTTATTTCCTAGCCTACATTGCCTTCATTTGGGTCATGCAATATCTTATACGTATCATGATATGGCTTACAAACATGGAAAAGGGGCATTCAGACACATGCATAAAGTGTTGTCTTGGATCAGCCTGTGCATTAGAGGCAGGCTAAATTGTATGCTACAGTGGGCATGTGCAAAACAGAATATTACATTAACCCATTACCACACAATCCCTACTTTTGACGCCCCTGAGAAAGAAGCCTTTAGAAAACATTGTGGGAAAAGGAGAAAATGCTGGTAACCAGCATTTTCTCCTTTTCCCACAATGTTTTCCACCCTTCAAAAAACAAATTTCAAATTTTCAGTCACTTTTATTTTGTCGTCTGCAAATGCTTTCAATTTAGGCCAGTCTAAAATTTTCCCGTGTGGTAA
Organism: Tridacna crocea; assembly: GCA_943736015.1. Classification (NCBI taxonomy): domain Eukaryota; kingdom Metazoa; phylum Mollusca; class Bivalvia; order Cardiida; family Cardiidae; genus Tridacna; species Tridacna crocea. Next base: position 52,685,418 of record OX031059.1, read on the forward strand.
TGAGTTAAAATGGAGTGGGTCATTTCAAATTAGCCTGCAGGGATGGTGCAGGCTGTGCCGAGATGACACGTTATACAAATGTCTGAATGCCCCTTTTCACATGTAGGTGGCCATATCTCTGTCATTACTGAAGATATAAACTACTCAAAATTTACTAGGGATCACCCTAAAAGATTCACTCTAAATATATATGTGGCATGTATCATGTATGATTTTACAATAAGTTACATTGCCACACTGAACAATAAAATGACCGGTGGAAATGGATCTTTGAGCTTTTACCTCACAATGCTGACTGTTAAAGACACTGAGAAAGAAGCCTTTGGAAAATTTGGTTGGAAAAAGAGAAAATGCTGGATACCAGTATTTTCTCCTTTTTATACGCCCGTCGAAGACGGGACGTATTATGGGATCACCCGTGGCGGGCGGGCGGGCGTCCGGGTGGGCGGGCGGCGTCCAGTTCTTTGTCCGGGGCATATCTCCAAAACTATTCTAGCTAGGGTTATGAAATTTCATGGGTGGATAGATCTCATGGAGGGGGAGTGCAGTGCACAGGAATCATAACTCTTGCTCGCTTAACTTTTGAGTTATTGCCCTTTGTTGTTTTTCATACTTGAATTTTGTCCGGGGCATATCTCCAAAACTATACTAGCTAGGGTTATGAAATTTCATGGGTGGATAGATCTCATGGAGGGGGAGTGCAGTGCGCAGGAATCATAACTCTTGCTCGCTTAATTTTTGAGTTATTGCCCTTTGTTGTTTTTCATACTTGAATTTTGTCCGGGGCATATCTCCAAAACTATACTAGCTAGGGTTATGAAATTTCATGGGTGGATAGATCTCATGGAGGGGGAGTGCAGTGCGCAGGAATCATAACTCTTGCTTGCTTAACTTTTGAGTTATTGCCCTTTGTTGTTTTCCATACTTTAATTTTGTCCGGAGCATATCTCCAAAGTATACTAGCTAGGGTTATGAAATTTCATGGGTGGATAGATCTCATGGAGGGGGAGTGCAGTGCACAGGAATCATAACTCTTGCTCGCTTAACTTTTGAGTTATTGCCCTTTGTTGTTTTTCATACTTGAATTTTGTCCGGGGCATATCTCCAAAACTATACTAGCTAGGGTTATGAAATTTCATGGGTGGATAGATCTCATGGAGGGGGAGTGCAGTGCGCAGGAATCATAACTCTTGCTCGCTTAATTTTTGAGTTATTGCCCTTTGTTGTTTTTCATACTTGAATTTTGTCCGGGGCATATCTCCAAAACTATACTAGCTAGGGTTATGAAATTTCATGGGTGGATAGATCTCATGGAGGGGGAGTGCAGTGCGCAGGAATCATAACTCTTGCTTGCTTAACTTTTGAGTTATTGCCCTTTGTTGTTTTCCATACTTTAATTTTGTCCGGAGCATATCTCCAAAGTATACTAGCTAGGGTTATGAAATTTCATGGGTGGATAGATCTCATAGAGGGGGAGTGCAGTGTGCAGGAATCATAACTCTTGCTCGCTTAATTTTTGAGTTATTGCCCTTTGTTGTTTTTCATACTTGAATTTTGTCAGGTGAATATCTCCAAAATTATACCAGCTACGGTTATGAAATTTCATGGGTGGATAGATCTCATACAGGGGAAGTGCAATGCGCAGGAATCATAACTCTTGCTCGCTTAATTTTTGAGTTATTGCCCTTTCTTGTTTTTCATACTTGAATTTTGTCCGCAGCATATCTACAAAACTATACTAGCTAGGGTTATGAAATTTCATGGGTGGATAGATCTCATCGAGGGGGAGTGCAGTGCGCAGGAATCATAACTCTTGCTCACTTAATTTTTGAGTTAGTGCCCTTTGTTGTTTTTCATACTTCAATTTTGTCTGGAGCATATCTCCAAAACTATACTAGCTAGGGTTATGAAATTTCAGGGGTGGATAGATCTCATCAAGGGTGAGTGCAGTGCACAGGAATCATAACTGTTGGTGGCTTAATTTTTTAGTTATTGCCCTTTCTTGTTTTTCATAATTGAATTTTGTCCGATGCCTGCCCCAGCTTTACAACTTGGGGTAAGACGGGCGTATCTTGCGACAGTTTGCCGCTCTTGTTCAACAATGTTTTCTACCCTATCACAGACAGCATAGTACACATTGCATTTAGTTTTTGGTCAGCAAATGCTTTCAACTGGGACAAATCTAGAGTTTTACAGTATGGTAAAGAGTTTATGCAAAAGTGTTGTAACTTATAAACCCATACAGAAATATGTAAGTGATCCCTATCAAAGTTTGAGTAGTATATATACTTCAAGTCAGGCTAGTTGTTAACTATCAAAGTTAGAACCCACATGTGCAGGTACCCTTCAAAAGAAATTTTTGACACACTTTCTTTCCAACCTAAAATTTCCAAAACTTTGATATGTTATACCTCTTGTCTTTACTGAAGATATTTATCTAAAACTTGAACTTGGTGTTAAGTGTCAGTAAGGGACACCCATATGACAGCTATAGGTAACAATCAAAATACCTGACACAGTTATGCCCCTTCTTTGAACTGAAATATTTACTTAAAGGAAATACAGCCGAGCATCGGCATCATCATTTGGTACTTTTATTTGTTCTCAATAAATTTTGAATATTTTGACTAGTCCCACAGAGAAGGTCACGTAAGTACTGGTCACTGGTAAAACTATATGGGTGTTTTTCTCTTTGGTAGCAGTAATAGTCACTGTATGTGTTATATGGATTAGAAATCAAATACAGATACTGATATCAATTTTGAGGAAAAAGAGACAGGAAACTGTTTTATAGAAAGAACATCAGTGTTACTGGGATGTATTATCATAGTATTTTACTACATGTATATACTATGATAATAAATTTTAGGACTTCTCCATATAAAAAGCATTTTACAGACAAAAAAATAAATGCAAACAAAATGATGCAAGTTGCTTCTGTTAGTTTCCAGCATTCTCCTTTTCTTACAATGTTTTAAAAAGCCTTCTCTTTTGTGGTAAAGTGTAAAATCATTACTGCCAGAAACAAATTTGCAGACTTTGAAAACGTTCATGGGTAGGAGACATAATCCATGAATTATATTTAATAAAACTTAATAATTTCTCCTTTTGCCATAGTGGTTTTGAAAAAAGTTTTGAGGAAAAGCATCGAGTATATAAAAGAATGTTGTTATGATGATAATCAATAAAAGAGTATAAATTTTCAATACAAGTAAGTCATACTCTGTGCAAAGGTGGGTTAATGCATCTGCAGACCTTCAATCTATGGTAGCCCTTGCAGTTTGACATGGGTTTACATTTTTTCCCATTTCTAGATCTCCTGCATGTCACAGGATCATTCTACCCCCAGATCCAGCTGATTGTAAAACAAAAGGGATTCATAATTACATGTATCAGAGATACTTTAAACTCCTTTTGCCAGAGCCTGACTCTCTCACATGGTTTGAAATAATTGCATGCATTTAGATACTCCAACTGTACAGAATTGCTTTATAATGTAGCTGTATCATTGTAGCAATCAAACTTTTTATTGCTAGAATTTCTTATATTACGTTAATTCTATATCAAGTGACAAATATATAGACTAGTCCAAATTGAAACGTTTACAGATGACAAAGTAAATATGACTGAAAAATAAGAATTTGATTTGGAAAGGGAAGAAAACATCGTGGGAAAAATAGAAAATGCTGGTTACCAGCATTATCTCCTTTTCCCACAATGTTTTCAAAAGGCTTCTACCTCAGGGTTGTCAAAAACCATCATAGTGTGGTAAAGGGTTAACCTTAAGAGTATCCATAGGTCAGGCTGTGTGCTCAACAACCAAAGTCATGTTATGTGCCCTGAGGGTTAATGCAGTCTACATGTGCATGCAAAATAGAAGAACTTTTCATATGTGAATTTTTTTTCAAAAAAGTGGATCATAATCATGAAAAAATTAACAAATTTGAGGAAAGAGAATATTTTGACAAAATGTTAAATATAAGCAGTTTCCACTTGCTGCAGAGTTTTTTAGGGTTTTCAGATGCAAATAACTTGGGTATTTTCAAGAATTGTCTAATGCTTGCATTAATAGATTATGGTTTTTAATGTGTGATTGAGTGTGTTGCATGCTGTGATCTAGCTTTATATTACATGGATATGATCCATTATTGGGAAGAAAAATCGTGAAAAAAATTTTGACTGTCACACAATAAGGGACCATCTGGGAGCTGCGAAAAGTGTCGACCCTGGTCAAACTGCGCGGATTGCACAGGCTGAACAAGGTCATCACTTTTCGCTTTTATGATATTTTCTGTTTGACATGTAGTCATTCTGCCTTACTATACAATTATTTTGGAACTATCAGCTTAAATTGACCTGCACTGTCTTTGATCTGTTTTCATCTAACAGATGTACAGAATTCCTAGAATGTCCCTTTTTGCTTGATGGGTCACAATAATAAATTACCCATGATTGAACTTTTTATCCTTTTAGTGTGAAATTTGTATGTGTTTTTGAGAAGAAAAATTGTTTTTAGACTGTTTATTTTGGTGAATATTCCATCCATTCATGTGCAAACTTTTACTTTGTTTGATTTGTAAACATATTACCAAATTTGTACCCTCAGTAGACAAATGAAATAGTCCAAATTGTTTTTATAGGACCAAGAAATCCACCAAAAGATTACTCTGACCATTTTTTTTTGATTGATTGCATTATATTCAACTCTTTCCCACACAATCCTGACTTTTAACGACCCTAAGAAAGAAGCCTTTTGAAAACATTGTAGAAAAAGGAGAAATGCTGGTAACCAGCATTTTCTCCTTTTCCCACAATGTTTTATACCCTTCACAAACCAAATTAGTTTTTCAGTCACATTTATTTTGTCATCTGCAAATGCTTTCAATTTGGAAAGGTCCAGAATTTTGTCATTTGGTACAGAGTTAAATATCTGCTACCAAAACAAGTTTAATTTTTATAAGTGAATTCTGATCTACTGTGTTTACAAGAACCATGTATGGCAGTAGTATGAGCTTGTCTCTACTTGACAATACGTGCTACATGATATTTGTGATAACAGTTAAAACTATCTTATCGAAAGTAATCATTAAATCATATATATAGTCGGGTATAACCCATTTTGTTGAAAAGTTTTCATTCAAGCTTGAGCTATTCTTGTGATTTAACTACAAATTGACAAATATTAACATTATTTTTTTCAATTAACTCTTTACCACACCGAAAAAGAAATCATTGTAGGAAAAGGAGGATGTGTTTGTAATAGCATTATCTTCTTTTCCCACAATATTTCCAACCATTTCCAAAACAAATTCAAGGTTTTTGAGTAATATCAATTGTGTTGTCTTGTCTGAAATTTTGTTGTTTTGTAAAGACTTAAGGATAAAGTGTGATGCTTGTCACCTGTTTATGATCTTTACTTTGCATACTCATTTGGCAGGAAGTTGAGATACATTATGCAGGTACAGATATGCTGTCACAACAAGGAAGGCCACAAGACCTCCTCTCATATTCACTTGAGAATGTCAGAATTTTGCTCTGAAAGTGCAGTGGAATGATTTAAAAGACAATAGAAGTGTTAATTCAATATATCTACATAAACATTAAGTGTTAGGTGTAGGGGATTACTGAAAGCAAAAAAGACATGACCCTACAACAAGATGACCAATGACAAATCTGAAATATATTTTCCTTCATTTGGGCCATAGATATTGTTTATTTATTGATTCAAACCATAGATATTGTCTATTTATTTATGTAAATACATGTACAGATGACCAAATTCTGTAAACCAGGTTAAAATTGACTGAAAATGAATATTTTAGAATCTTTAAGACAATGCTTTATGTACTCTAATGAATTTTCAGGTATCAAGACAATCATCAGCAACCAATTTTCTGTATTTGTAAGTAATGACTTCTGATTGGCTAAACTATTCGGTTTACCCAATCAGAAGTTACTTTCAAATTTGGAAAATTATGGAGAATAAGACTAAGCATGAAAATCATTTTTGTTAAAAGTATGGTAATCAAATAGTTTATGTATAATGATGTAAGAGAAGCTTAAAACAAGAAATTCAATACTCTGTATATTTATGCTTTGATAGAGATCTCGCCAAGCCCCTGTAACTCGGCTGGTAACAAACAGGACTTGTGAACAGGGGATTGTTGGATTAATCCTTTACCCCATAAGGCCTTTCTATGGTATCTCTAATTGACCCTAGATAACAGCAAGGATGAAGCCGATTCTTATGTGTATATGACACTTTTGGATAGTGTAGAAAACATTCAGGCAAGAGGTAGAATTGCTCGTCACAAGCAATTTCACCTTTTGCCACAATTTTTTCCAAAGGCTCCTACAAGCAATGTGTAGAAATGAGTATCTATGGAGTAAAGGATTAAAACAAGAAATTCAATACTCTGGATCTTTATGCTCTGATAGAGATCTCGCCAAGCCCCTGTAAATCTGCTAGTAACAAACAGGACTTGTGAACAGGAGATTGTTGGATTAAATCCGCATCTTTGCCAGTTTCTTTCTGAGGACTGATGATAGGATTCACCTTTTCTCACCAGTGATCATTTTTTCGACAATGGTTATGTGAGAAAGCAACCAGTTTATTGGAAACGGAAACTCCAGGAATACATGGATAGGTGCACTGGGTGCTATGATATAACTGATGTAATGTTAAAAATGGTGCTGTACCGAATCAATCAACCAGTTGTTGTACTTTCTCTACTGAAGTAATATTTTTCTATAGATTTCAAAAGAAGCCCATCCACTAGGATAGATCAACAAACACAGTTTTTGAAAGAGAGGATGATGGAATATAAACATGCTGCTGCCAAAGCCAAGAGAAACAATGACATACCTCTAGCTAAACAGTACCTTAGAATGGCAAAGGTTTGTATGATGTTTGGGCCTTTATCAACCAACATTCTATTGAACATTCTCTGTGTTACTCTCTGTAACTTTCTATATTTGAAAGTAGCACAATTTCTGATTGGCTAAACCATTCGGTTAACTTTGCAACACAACAGTCATGTACCCTTGTTTTTTGTAATGCTGTGTCATAGAAAAAGGAGGCTTGACATATATTTTCATGATGGACCAATAACTTCAGGATAAAGTGTTATGAAATTTATCTTTATGTTGTTTATCACAAGCAACAGACAATTAAGTTATTTGTTAAGATATGCCACATGAAAAAAGGGAGCTACATGTAAATGTTTTATTTTGTCTTAGACCAATGACAGTCTGTTTGTTTGTCTTGCAGGACAGATATCCAAATATACCTGGAAATTCATACAGTTGTTCCTTATGATATCCACTGAGTTTTATATATAAATATTTTTCTTTGTTGTTTTGGTATTCAGTTAGGTGTCAGAAAAAAAGGGGCTTCATGTATATTTCCATTAGGGATCAATATCTCTAAAATTTAAAAAGCCACACGAAAATGTATGAAAATTTATATGTATGTCCTTATGATAGTCTGGCACCCCCATTATTTCATATTTTTTCATTAAATGTTGTGTTGTGAAAAAGGGATTTGACATATATTTTCATTATGGACCAATATATCTTTAACTATAAGACAACATGTTATGACATAAATTTCGTCTTTATGTTGTTTATCACAAGCCACAGACAATCTTTATTTGTTTTTATTTCATGAAATGCCATTTCATGAAAAAGGGGGGCTAAATGTGTAATTTCTTTTTAGACTGATAACAGTCTGTTCACCCTTCTGTTCGCCCAGAGGAATATTTTTTAAAGTACCGGTAGTTGATGAAAATTGATGAAACTTCATGCATGTCTTCCATTGGATAGGGTAGTCTGTTGAGTGTTGATACATATACTAGTATATAATGACATGTCATGGAAAAACGGAGCTTGATGTATATTTTCTTTATTTATTTTCATTTAATGAAATGCCATGTTCTGCAAAAAGGCGACTATATAATCCTGTTATGGACCTCTTATATATTTTTTTATGTAATGAAATGATGTACCATGGAAAAAGGGAGCTTAATGTATAATTTCATCATGAACCAAAAACAAAAAGGCCATATGTACATGCAACATAAAATGCCTTTAACATGTTTGTATCAGAAAAGGTCTATTTTGGCGTGGGATATCATTTCTACGAAATTGCTTGCTTTTTTTGAGCTTGACCAAATAATAACACCAGTTTGTTTCTGTCTCCCCTACTGTTAGATGCATTGGAAGTAGAAATGCTTGGCTAAAAGATGTGAAGTGGAATGCAATATGCCTTTTCATGTAGAATGGGCATTATTTTGCTGCTTGGCTTTTGAAATTTGTCTGATACATATACATGTATGTGGTTAAAATGTTGTTATATATATGAAAGTTCTATTTATAAACAGTTTAAACAATATTTGCATTTTATTTTGAAGGGGTTTGAGCCTATGATAGAGGCTTCAGAAGGAGGGTTACCAGTAGATCTTACACAGGTAAGTGTTTGGTTTAATCTAAAGGTTACCACTACATTAATTTAGAAATCATGATTTCTGGTTCTTAATCATCCAAAAAGTTCCTCTGTTTGATGTCAGAGTACTGTTTATTGGAAATCTGATATTCTAGATCCAAGACCAGTCTGAATTATTCATGTGATTTGATCTAAATCTACTCTGTTGCTTAAAACAAGTTTAGCTATGAGTGTTGACCTTGCCTTAATTAACCCATTACCAAACGACAATATTTTAGACTGGTCTAAATTGAGAGCATTTGCAGATGACAAAATAAAAGTGACTGAAAATTTGAAATTTGTTTTGTGAAGGGTAGAAAACATTGTGGGAAAGGGAGAAAATGCTGGTTACCAGCATTTTCTCCTTTTCCCACAATGTTTTCTAAAGGCTTTTTTCTCAGGGGCGTCAAAAGTAGGGATTGTGTGGTAATGGGTTAAGATTCTAAAAGTTCAGTTTTAACTCACAGGCAGAGCAGCATTGATAATCTGACAATAACTGCAGTTATGCTTCAAGAAGGTTATTGGATGTTTAGTTTTCACTTTTTGACAGAAGATCATGAAAGACTGACAGTTCAAAGTTTGCATTGCTCTAACCCTTAACAATTACAGCTATTTACTTCCATAGAAAGCCTCCAAATACATGTATACTGTAATAGCAACAAAATTGTTTACAGTGAAGGGTCAGAACTGTTGTATCAGATGGTTTGTTGAGAATACTTGGTCTTTATGTTCTGTTTTACTGCTTAAAAAGCAAGGATGCAGGAGTAGAAGTAAAGAATATTTGTACAAGTATCCATACATTTATCAATCTGTTTATAGGTTCCTCCATCCCTGGCAGAACAAGATGATGAGCCAAGTTTTGTGATGGTATCTCAAGAGGATTGTGAACTGTCTGGGGATAGAGAGGAGGTGTTTCAGAAACTAGAACAAGACATTATCTCACAAATTAGGGTAACTATTTCTTTTTATCTGAAATTCTGACATTTAACCTATTACCACACAATTCCTACTTTTGATGACCTTGAGAAAGAAGCCTTTAGAAAAAAATTTGGGTAAAGGAGAAAATGCTGGTAACCAGCATTTTCTCCTTTTTCCACAATGTTTTCTACCCTTCACAAAACAAATTTCAAATTTTAAATCACTTTTATTTTGTTGTCTGCAAATGCTTTTAATTTGGACATACCTAAAATTTTGTTGTTTTGTAATGAGTTAAAGTGGAAATTCAATGGATTAAACAATTTCTATCTTGAAACATAAAATTAAATGTTGTTCTTTCAAGGCTTTCAAATTATTGGACAGGAATGAGAAAAAAGTACAGGTTCTGTGTATTTTAAACTTCATTGAAACTGTTTACAAGAGCATATAAAGTTTTACTGATACTTTCATGGGTTAAGAGAGCCAAAGAAGTATTTTGACAAAAAGATATTTCTGTATACCAGTAACTTGAGAACTAATAGTGTATGTTTAGGAAGATTTTCAAACTTCTTTTTTGATTTTGATCTAAATTTTCTGTTGTTGTGCGCCACAATTTTGTTGGTAAGTTTATCTAACTATGCTAGGTAGGTTTATCTAACTATGCTATTACTTGTAGTCATAGACTAAAAAGATTTTAGTTATTGGTATTTAATATCACCATCAGGGCAACATGAAGTGCTGTTGCAGACAGTGCTGGTTAAGATCAGACTACAAGGATTGCAAAGTTTGAACTTTGATCTACACTGTCAAATATTTTGATGTTCATTCTGGTCAAAAGTAACCTTGAAGTATTTTTTTAGCCTGTTTCTCTTCTTGTTTGCAAATGCTTTCAAAATGGAGTCGTCCATTTTTTTTTTTGCAACTAGTAAAGAGTTTATTATCTCACATTTATTTAAATTTTAGATGTGCTCAGCCAACTACACCCATTTCTCAAAGCTTGGAGATGTTATCAATGGAAACAAGTAAGCTTTCATATAGTTACTCTTACTTCTTCTGAAATGCTTTTATCAGATGTTTTGTTTGGATGAAAAGGGAAAAAGAAATCGAACAGTACTTCTTGCAGTGACCTCCCATTTTCAGTTATATTTTATATTTCACTGTATGGTTTTACTTACAACTTACTTCAATATGTAATTTAGCCATACTTTGGCTGATGGGGGCTTGGTGAATTTCTGAAAAGTATTGACACAGGTCAGCCTGTGTAGACTTACTGGTGTCAAAACTTTAAGACATCGGCCCTTTTTCTGCATTTCAAAGGACTAATCTACCCAAGAATTTAGCCTCTTATTGGAGGAAATACTTTAATGGATCTATAGATATAGATGCTGACTTGGTATGTAAAATGCGTCACAGATAAACATTAAGCCCCCTTTTGCCAGAGCATGGCTCAATGACTTTTTATCCTTAACTCTTTATGTAACAACAAAATTGTAGACTGGTCTAAATTGAAAATATTTGAAGATGACAAAATAAATGTGACTGAAAATCTGAAATTTGGTTTGAGAAGGGTAGAAAACAATATTGGAAAAGGAGAAAATGCTTGTTACCAGCATTTTCCTTTTCCCACAATGTTTTTAAAGGGCTTCTTTCACAGGGTTGTTAAAAGTTGTGATTGTGTTGTAAAGGCTTGAAATGTAAATTGACAGTTTTCTCCATTAACTTTATCTGTTTTGTTGTTTTTAAGTTACGGAAAATAAGATATTCATACCTACAGCACATGAAAATTTACCATGTTATGTTTCTGTGATGGCTATTAAGTTTGTTTAAATTTTTGCTACTTTGAAGATGCTAAAACTATGCTTATTGAGTCCTTAACATTTCGGATGTTATGTACATCTATTTAATCCAGTATAGGTTAACCCATTAACACACAATCCCTACTTTTGACACCCCTGAGAAAGAAGCCTTTAGAAAAAAATGTGGGAAAAGGAGAAAATGCTGGTAACCAGCATTTTCTTCTTTTCCCACATTTTCTTCCCTTCACAAAACAAATTCAAATTTTCTGTCATTTTTAATTTGTCGTCTGCAAATGCTTTCGATTTGGACAAGCCTAAAATATTGTCGTTTGGTAATGAGTTAAAGAAGCTAAAGAAACTGCAGCAGATATATAGAGTTTTGTAAACTTAAAGTAGATACAGAGTGGCAAACATGCTTTTGTATCAAGATACACCAAGAATGATGCTGTTTGTTGTTTGTAGATTTCAGAAGATGGAACACAGTCTACAGAAGGATCTTGATGCCTTGAAGAATGCTTTACGACATAATGACCCTGTCCCCAAGTTCCATTACGAGAACAGAACATTTTCAATTGTGCAGTAAGCTATGTTTTAGAGCCACATTCACCAATTATGCCAAATTTAATTTTGCCCTTTACCATACGACAAAATTTTGGACTGAACCAAACGAAACTGAAAGCATTTGAAGTCAACAGTTTAAACATAACTCAAATGATAATTTCCTAAAATTGATAGGATAGACAACATTATGGGAAAAGGAGAAAATGCTGGCTACCAGCATTTTCTCCTTTTTCTACAATGTTTTTAAAAGCCTTCTTCCTCAGGGTAGTTAAAAGATGTCATTGTGTGGTAAAGACTTAAACTAAGATTTTCAAGAGAAGCCATCTGATTTGGTGAGACATGATGTTGGGGCAACTCAGGTGGCTTGGTTTTAAACTTTTACCAGATGACAAAATTTTAGCCATATCCAAACTGAAAGCATTTGCAGACGACAATTTCAATGAGACAAATGGTGCAATGTTTTTTTTTATGGATAGAAAACGTGAGAAAAATGAGAAAATGCTGGTTACCAGCATTTTCTCATTTTCTGCAATGTCTTCAAAAGGCTTCTTTCTTAGGGTCATTAAAGGTTGGCATTGTGGGATGAGGGGTAAGATGTAATATTTAGTTGAACTCTTTACCACACAGTTTGGACTTTGGACGACCATGAGACAGACGGTGTTTGAACACATTGAGGGAAAAGGAGAAAATGCTGTTAACCAGCATTTTCCCCTTTTCTCTCAGTCTTTTCAACCCTTTCCAAAAAACAATTTCAGTTTCTTAATCACATTTATTCGAATTCATTGGCTTTAAATGCTTTCAATTTGGACATGTTGAAAAAAAAAAAAATGTTGTTTGGTACAGAATTAAAATGGTTAATGAATACAGCTGTAGACTGGATATATTTCATTTGATTTTTGCTGTAACCTGTGCTTTCTTTCCAAAACTTTTGAGAACTGTATGGCTCCTCTACTGTCCCTTACTCTAATTATCTCTCTGTCAGTGTAATAAATCTTTGGTTGGCTTAATATCTGGCTCTTAACCATTTCTCTTACTGCAGTCCATTTATCTAAACAATTCAATGATATTAGAATTTTCTTGTCTTTGTTTTCATATGTCTTCTATTTCTGTTCAGTGGTTCAGTGTGATCAGCGTAATGCTGTGCAGTCTGATTTTGGAACTTCACTCTCTGCTAAAGTACTTTAAAGTTATGGTAAAAGCTCTTTGGGTTACATCAGTAATCTAGTCATGTGTTTGGTCCCTGGGGATACTCTAAATTTTTGGACTCTTCTGAATTGAAAGCATTTGCTGACGGCAAATTAAATGTGGTTGAAATAATGGAATGGATGGAATTTGTCTTTTATGGGCTACAAAACATATTGGGGAAAAAAGGGAGAAAAAACTAGTTACCAGCATTTTCTCCTGTACCCAGCAATGTTTTAAAATTGTCTCTTCTTTTGGATTCTTTAGTAAATGGTTAAACTAAAGATGCCCTCAATGCCACCCTAATGCATGATTTTGATAGTTTTTGTTGAATTACTCTCTCTGCAATAGCCCTATAAAATGTGAAAACTGCTTTTATTCATATATCTATACTCTAAGAAAAGAGAGCTTAATGAATCTGCAAAAAATATCAACTATGATTGTTACTTTTTCTATCGTTAAATTTTCTACATGACAAAGGACTATTCAACCTCCAGATGCATTTGATTGTTAGACTCAAAGCTCCAGATAAGAGACGAGATGATTCTAATGAGTACCCTCAACATAGGGTTTAGTGCAGCATAATTAATATTTTCAATTTTGAAATCAAAATCACTCCCTCTGTCTGGAGTGCTGTTATACTTAATTTCTTTTTTTATGGATCCATGATGAATTTTGTGGTACAATGCATCATGGATGTGCATGAAAGCCTCTTTTACCAAAGTATTGCTCATTTGTTTGTTTTACAGATGTAACACAGATCTAGGTGATAGTGACATAGAAGTTGTTGTGGTTCGAGGTGTACAGTACAATCCTCCCTCAGGGTATTCAGAGAAAGATTTAGATACTTACATAAAACTAGAATTCCCCTTTCCTAATGTAAGTTCAGTAATGTGTTATACGAACTTTGTTCATACTGAATCTGTATTGTCTTACGAACATGAATTCACAACAAATTTATAGCTGAAATACAAACTGCATCTGGTGGAATTCGAACCCATGTAGACAAGATCTTCTTTATTTCCAAGGTTTAAAAAACCCAACTCCATAACCACTGAGCTAGAGAGATATCTCCCTAACACAGTTGTTTGGTGTTCAATTAACCCATTCCTACACAATCCCTACTTTTGATGACCCTGAGCTAGAAGCCTTCAGAAAACATTGTGGGAAAAGGAGAAAATGCTGTTAACCAGCATATTTTCCTTTTCCCACAATGTTTTCTAGCCTTCACAAAACAAATTTCAAATTTTCAGTCACTTTTATTTTGTTGTCTGCAAATGCTTTTGATTTGGACAAGTCTAAAATATAGTTATTAGGTAATGAGTTAAATCGGGACAAGGCCATGCCTAAAGGAGTAGTCTTCTGTAACAATTGTTATGAGACTAAGACTGTATTTCAAAAAAAATTTGGCTGAAACAGCCTATGACCTCTACAAAAGGGCACTGTTTAGCATTAAATGCTATGAATAAAATCTAGGTAACAAAACAAAACAAATCTAGTGATGCTATGCAATACCTACATTCAGTATTTATACTTATACATAATTTGCAGCTCTTAGTGATTTTTTGTCTACTGTATGTAACATAGCTTTTAATAAAAACAAAAGTGTGGAAGCACAATAAAGTGTGTGATATGGATAACATGACCCTTGTGATTTCATGCTAAAGCTACAGCATTTTTTTTTCCCTTTTAGGTCATATGTGTAAGAGGATTCACATGTCAGTTATGTTCATTTGCAATTATCATGCAAATACATGCATAGAAGTACATGTAGCAGTGTTGTGCCTAGGCCAAAATTTTTGGGGGACACAGGTGTCCCCCTACCTTAATTTCAAGGGGACACTAGAAAAATCTAGGGGACACATTTCATACTTCCATGTGACTCTTGTAACCACGGAAATTTTATGAGCCGATTTTTTCTGAAATGTTCTGTCCTTTTTCTTACTTGTTCCGGAGGTCAAAGAAGCCGCGATCGATTCGGGGTTTTCACAGTCCTCTGTTATTCAATTTCGTCTGCAACTTTTCTATTTTTAACCTTTCCCGACATAAAGTCGGTCAACTGCATCCGGCGTTTCGCCATATTGTTTTACTGACAACAGTAAGACTGGTTTAAATATCGATTTCCCTAAGCGACTTTATCTCAGTAAATTCCGCGGTCACAGTCTACGTTGTGCAGGTGCCCATTGTAATTAACGCAATGTATGTAAATACCGAAATGGACTCCAGACAAGGAAAATTCGTCGGATTTTCGTGAGTGCGCCCGACATCCCGCAATGGCTTAAGTTTTAAGGGACATTGTTAAAAAAATTGCGGGAATCCCGCAATCCCACGGCCTAGGCACAACACTGATGTAGTTATACTTTAAGTCTTTGCAGAAGACAAATTTTTCAAACAGTGCAGAGAAAGGATCATTTGCTTGCGAGGGCTATGCTCCTTTTTTGTAGATTATGTCCCATATGAACCTCATGAAAGACAGTTTTCATACCAGTGAAGTTTAGAATTTTTTCCCTGTTTCTTTGGAACTAAAATTAGCCTCAGTTGTAAACGATTGAAAAAAAATTTCCAAGTAAAATACCTGTAATGACCACCACCACCACTACCACCACCACCAACAACACCAACAACAACAACGTAAACAACAACAACAACAACAACGTAAAAGCATTGTAGAAATAATATTTTATATGACTTGATCACATCCACCTAATTTAGGTATTTGAATACTTTCCAGGATGGTCCCCAAACAGGACAAACAGAAACTGTAAAAGGCTCCTTAAACCCAGGTAAAGTAAACTGTAGTTAACTCTTTCAGCATCAAATATACTTTCTTGACCTTATTTGACCGTTGAAAATACATTCTACTGAAACTCAGAAAGATTTACATCTTTGTGGGGTTGGTTAACTCTTTACCTTGAACGACAAAATTTTAGACTTGTTCAAATTAAAAGCATTTGCAGACAACACAATAAATGTGACTCAAAAATTGAAACTTGACTTTAGAAGAATAGAAAACATTGTGGGAAAAGGAGAAAATGCTGGTTACCAGCATTTTCTCCTTTTCCCAAAATGTTTTTAGAAAGCTTCGCCCACTGGGTCTTAAAAATCAGGGGCTGTTTGGTAAAGGGTTGAATAAGCAGACAGTATAGATCAAAGTATATACTGCACATTTGGTGCAGTCTGATCTTGATTCATGCTGTCAAAAAAAGTTCATGTATTTACCTACAATGCTAAAAGGATAAAACTGTGTAATGTTGGTACTTTTATTTGCTAATAAGGGTCATTTCACTTTTGACAACACGGTCTTTAGAAGAATTAAAGCCTGCTTAATTCACTATTTCTATACTGTTTTTCGTAAAACATGAATGGCCAAGTATGTATAAAATGAATGTCTTATTTATTTTCAGAGTATAATGAGCCAATAAAATTAAGTATCAACAGAAAGTCAAGAGCTCTTGTGAGAGTGATAGAAAGAAAAGCTATCAAATTAGAAGTGTATTATAAAAGGTAATGATGAGAATATTCCTATATTTCTGAAAGATTTTTTCTTATTTGTGCTATAAAGTATTGTGAAAGAAAATTGGTAAGGTATTAGACGTTGCAAAGGGTATTACAAGTTTGTTTTTAGTGCTAAATTCATTTCCTGTTTTGAAGAAAAATTGACGTCAGGTCTCCTTTTTTCACTCTGATATTTATACCCCAGCAAAACAAATGTTTTCGGGGGTATACTGGTATCAGCATGTCTGTCTGTTTGTGTGTCCGTCTGTGTACAAAATACTAGTAATTGCCTGTTTCTTTCAAAGCGCTGGCGGAGGTATTAACCCTTTACCTCATAAGGCATTTCTATGCCATCTCTAACTGACCCTAAATAACAGCAAGGTTGAAGCCGTTTCTTATGTATATATGACAGCTTTTGATAGTGTAGAAAACATTGTGGCAAAAGGTGAAATTGCTCGTCACGAGCAATTTCACCTTTTGCCTCAATGTTTTCCAAAGGCTCCTGCAAGCAATGCGTAGAAATGAGTATCTAAGGAGTAAAGGGTTAAGTCACATTCAGTGACAGCTCTAGTTTTGACTATTGATAAACTGAGATGGTGATTTGTGGAATGGTTGATGAATCAAGTTTTGTCTGTTGAGATTGATCAATGTGTACTGTATTTTCCCCCTTTACCAGACAACAAAATTCGAGCAGCCTCCCTACTTAAACCATAGCAGACAGTAAGATGTACTTTTATATAGCTCAAGTGATGTACTATGACTTTAAAAGGTTAGAAAAAATTTTGGAAAAGGAGATAATGCCAGTTACAAGCATCTTCTCCTTTCTTTAACCCTTTACCTGATATGCCAATTTCGGGCTCTACCATTCCAGCAGCAAATAAAGATATGATGTCATAAATGTGGACAAATGAGGATACAAATATCTAATTGAGTGGAAAACATTGTGGGAAAAGGAGAAATTGCTTGTTACAAGCAATTTATCCTTTTCCCACAATGTTTTCAAAAGCTGTCTGTTGTTGATATGTCAAAATGAGTATCTATGGAGTAAAGGGCTAATTAAAATGTTTTTAAAGCCATTCACGGCCATGGTCATAGGAACATGGGATGATCACTAAATTTTAAGGGTTAGATTTTATGTTTCAGAAAGTTTTGTTAGAATGCAATGAAACACTTCGATTTATACCTATGTTAGATGGTAAATTTGTTAAGTGTTTTATCATCATTATATATTTCAGGGGTTTATTTAAGAGTGATAAAGTACTTGGTACAGTTAATGTGAAACTGTTACCTTTAGAGACACAATGCACAGTACATGACAGCTATGATGTAAGTTGTGATATAGTTTGGTATGTAGCATGCTTTATACTTCAATTCCTGTCTGAATATTACTCTTCAGTTTAGAGGAAAATGGAGTTAACCATGCAGCAGAGGATACTCTGTGATTATGCATGTACGAGTAGATTAACCCTTACCACGTAATTCCGACTTCTAGAAACCTGCAAAAAAAGGTTTTTTGACAATAATGCGGGAAAAGTAGAAAATGCTGCTGGAAGAATTGATTTTTAAATTAGGTGAAAAATGAACAACAGATAGAGTGACATAAAAACTTTGTTGTGTGGGAAAAGAATAACATAAGGATGAGACAGGAGACGGACATTGTAGATTGTACCAAAACAATTCTTTACAAGTTTATGTAATCAGAAATGTCATACAGTATAACCTTGATATCGATGTCCCAAGGGGACGAGCAAAATATTCGAGTTTTCACGGTGCTCGAATCATCCAAAATGTCCTTGGAAAAAAATGCAAGTGCATTCGAGATCGACGATCAAAGTCTTCTTCCGCAGCAGTATAGCTTTGTATCTGTCCCTATTTGATTCATTCATTTACAGCATTTGAACAATATAGTATCAAAAGGGCTATTTTCTGTGAATTTTCCTGTTTTGATCATATGAGTATGGATTTTTAATTAAATATTCTAAATAATCTGACCTTTCTTTCGATAGTTTTTGGAAAAGTTGTGTTCTGTAATTTTAACAAACTCTTAAAATCTGCCCTTTTATATGTCGAGAAAGACGTCAACATTTTGAATCACAAACGATACCGTTTGATTTCGGCGCCGTGAAATGGTCATAGAAGTATAAATAACTGACGTTATAGTGCTGAGCTGATGACAGATAAAAATAGAGAATTTCAACTTTTTTCATTACCAATGTCTTCGATTCGAAAACAGATCAGAATTTCTACACAATCCGTGAAAATCACATTTACCTGTGTCGAAGTAAATTTCTACGACATTAAAAGGTACCAGTGATAGTCACACCGAATCAGAATTCTGATCCTGATATTCATACAAACCCGAAGTACGACGTCAGCTTAACAAAACAGATAAAATTTATGCGATCAAACGGGTCCTAATCTGTGGCGATGCGACTGGGAAAAACCTGATGCTATAAATAGATTTAACATGAAAACTGATAAAAATATGGCGTCGTCTGATCACAAATGCTGTTACTAAACTGACTTTTCAGGATCAACAATTAATTTAAAAGGCTGTTGTTACAAGTAGCCTCTCATCATTAATTAACGTCAACACCTTCTCAAATCGTATGAATACCCGGTGGTAATTGTCAGTTTGTAAAACTTGAGCCACACCGTAGACAGGTTGGCGAGATGAAATCGTTTGTTTGGAAAGGTGTGAAAACAATCGTTGGAGAGGTGCAAAAATATTGTATTCGAATAAATAATCAATTTAAAGAAGGAAAATAATTACAGGGACCAGCATCCGTGTTCGAATTATTGACTTATCGAGACTCGAAATTACCGAGCTACTTTTGGTTCAATAAAGTAGAGTTTTTGCCGGGACTCTTGGAATTCCTCGAAATATGCCGGGTTCTAGAATGTCCGAGACTCGAAATAACAAGGTTTTACTTTATTTGTTTTTGAAGTTATTTTTTATTTTGATATGTAAAAGCTTCAAGTTTCATGTTGTGCAGTCTGATGTTGGATCCAAGTTTTCAGATACTCTCTTAAATCTGTTTTAACTTTTATCAAAAGACAAAATTTTTGACTCGTCCAACTTTAAAGCATTTGCAGACTACAAAACAAGTGTGACTCAAAAATTGAAACTTGACTTTAGAAGAGTAGAAAACATTGTGGGAAAATGAGTTACCAGCATTTTCTCCACTTTCTACAATGTTTTCAGAAGGCTTTGTCCTCTGGGTCATAAAAACCAGGGATTGTTAGGCAAAGGCTTAATTTCTTGAATTTTGTATCTTTTAGTTAACTGATGGTCGAAAGTCTGTAGGTGGGAAGTTAGAGGTCAAAATGAGAATACGAGATCCATTTAAAAGTAAACAAGTTGAGGAAGTAAAGGAGAAATGGCTTGTCATAGACCAATTCATCAAAACTTTAACAAATTCTAAATCAAAGACAAATCAACAGGTAAACTATTTGCAAAACAAATCATATTACACAGTGAGCTCATTACAGGAGAACTATTGGATTAAAAATTTGTTTTATGAGTGATATAAAAAAAGATGGAGTAATTGGTTATTACAGTGTAGTTTGAGGCTCTAAAGCAAGGGAATGAAATGTCACCTGTGTGAAAATGGGTTAGAAACAGCCCATAGTCAGTTATGTTACAGTTTGTCATTGAATTTAGTGGTCCATACCAAAACCATCAAAATAGTGCACTCTCACGAAAAAAGAATGAAGGAGGTTTTATGTGATTAACACAGTCTGTCGAAACTTATCATTCATTCAATGTTTACTCCACACTCAGAATGACTATGTGAGAAAGCAGTGAAAAAAGGCATGAAGAGAAATTACATTTTGTTATTTGCCAAACCTTTTTTTTTCTAAATCATTAAGAGGTGTATGGTTTGCAAGAAGTGATACATGCTCAGTTACAAAACTTTTTTTTGAACCTTGCTATCAATGTTTTACCAAGCATAAGTTTTAACAACACCAAAAGAAAGAAGATTTAGAAAACATAGGTGACATTTTTTTTGATTTCCCAAAACTTTTTCTACTCTTTCAAAAATGAAGTCCGTCATTGAAAACCAAGTTGTCTGCAAAATTTAATGCATACAATTTGGGCAAGTCTAGTAAAGAGTAGACTTACAGTATTGACCACAAATTCCATCTAACCTGTGTCATACCAATTGTAACTTGATTTTCGTTAGGACTTTTGATTAACCCTTGACTACATAATCCTGAGTTTTAATGACCCCAAGGAAAGAGGCCTTTTAAAAACATAGAGGGAAAAGGAGAAAATGCTTGTGAAGAGCAGTTTTTGTCTTTCTTACTAAGTTTTTTTCTGTGTCAGAAAAATTGGGCTCATTTCAAATTTGTTGTCTGTGCAAATATTTTGAATTGGGGCTTAAAACCTTGCTGTGTTGGAAAGGATTAAGATCAGAATGCAGACAAAATGTATTCAGATCTATACTGTCCCATACTTTTAGAAAAATATTCAAGCGAAAACTGAAATTGTTGCATATCTTTTCACTTTTTTTTTTTTTTGAATGCATCTTTGAGGGGAAAGGAATTTCCATGTCATATTGCTTTTAACCCTTTACCACACAACCCCAACTTTTAACGACCCCAAGGAAGAATCCTTTTGAAAACATAGAAAAGGAGAAAATGCTGGTAACCGGCATTTTCTCCTTTTCCCACAATGATTTCTACTTTTCTAAAGTCAAATTTCAATTTTTGAGTCACATTTATTTTGTCGTCTGCATATGCTTTCAATTCGGATCCGTCTAAAATTTTCTTGTTTGGTAAATAGTTAAACTAATGCTGTGTTTTACATATATTCTTGGATAGCTCCAAATTTTCAGTATGAAATGCCTATTTTTCTTTGTTTCTATTATAGGAGACGCAACAGAAAAAGTAAGTCGTTTTCTTTTTCTTCTCATAATTTCAATCCAATAATGTACAAATGTAGCATTCCAACTTATGGAAAGAGTTCTTCAGAACAATGTGGGGAAGAAAGAAACTGATCTTTTGCATGATATTTGGTGCATATATTTTTCCAGTGTCTCTTTCACTAATCACTAATGTTTGTAAGATCTAAAAGATAGCTTGTACACTGGATGGAAGAATCTGAAGCCAAGTACCTTGTACACTGGATGGAAGAATCTGAAGCCAAGTACCTAACTACTCAGGCATTTAGTCAGTTGATTGCCATGAAAATACAATTTTAACACCTCAGTACATGAGTTGTTAGTTTTTGAGAGTGTGATGAAAAAAGAGGTCATCCCTTGTTAAAAACAATGGCTTTTTTGGCACTAAAGGTTTCCTCTATTTTCAAAAATACAAAAGATACTACCTGTTGATAAATTGTTTTCTATTTGTGACATGTGTACTAGTCCACTGGAAACAACCTGTAGTTTTAGGGGGGATTACATGCAGTTATCGGTACATCGCAACTTTAGATTACTGTATTAATTCTTTAGCATATAATTCTGAATTTCACAAATGATATGAACGGCATTGTGTGATATGTAGTAATTTGCTGATAACCTAATTTACCAGTTTGATTTTTCTCCAAAAGTTACAACTGCATGTGGAGTTTTAGCTTTATTAATAGAGGGCACATGAACTGAATAGCATGTTGTAACTGAATGTGGACCAAACTTGGCTGGAATGTTCCCTGGGAGGTCCTCTATAAAAGTTTATCACAGAATTTGATTCCATCAAAAACTCTGGTTGTCATGGCAACCAAATGGAATCTTCTAGGAAATTCTTTAAAAGTCTTCTTTTCTAAAACTGGTGGTCAGATGTTAAAATAATTTAACAGAGCTGTTTCTTGGGTGACCCTTTTCAAAAATTGTTCTTGAAACTTTGATCTGTCAAGAAACGAGACTCTGGTGAATGGGGGCTACTTCCACCATACAGAAATGAAGGAATTCTTTAAAATTATTCTTCTCTGAAACTGCTGGTCAGATTTTGAAATAATTTCACAGCGATGTTCCTTGGGTGACCCTTTTCAAAAAGTGTTTGTGAAATTTTGATCCGTCAAGAATCATGGCTCTGATGAATGGGGCTACTTCCACTGTATTGCTATGAAGAAATTCTTAAAAAATTCTTCTCTGAAATGGCTGGTCAGAATTTGAAATAATTCACAGAAATGTTCCTATGGTGACTCTTTTCAAAAGTTATTCGCAAAATTTTGATCCGTCAATAAACATGTCTCTGATGAATGGGGGCTACTTGCACTATATTGCCATGAAGAAATTCTTTAAAATTCTTCTTTTCTGAAAAGGTTGATCAGATTTTGAAATAATTTCACAGAAATATTCCTTTTGTAACTCTCTTTAAGAGTTAGCAAAATGCTGATTTGTCAAGAAACATGGCTCTGGTGAATGGGGGCTACTTGCACTATTTGGCCATAAAGAAATTCTTTAAAATTCTTTTTCTTTGAAATAGGTGATCAGATTTTGAAATAATTTCACAGAAATGTTTCTAAGCTGACCCTTTTCAAAAATTGCTTGAGAAATTTTGATCCATCAAGAAACATGACTCTGATGACTGATGAAGAAATTTTTAAAAAATTCTTCTTCTTTGAAATAGCTGATTAGATTTTGAAAAAAACTGGCTATGGTCCTCTAAAAAATTCAGGTGAGCGATCCAGGGCCATCTTAGCCCTCTTGTTTACTAAAAATGTTCAATGACAAAGCACCTGCAGCCTAGTGCTGGGACCAGCATGTAGTGCTCTTGTTGAAATTTACATTTACATTGTTTATTGTGTGAGAGGTGGCTGGTAAACCTTTATTTATTGTCTAGTCATTAGTTTTTAGATGGAAACATCCATCCTTGATTTTAGAATACCTGTCAAAACTCTAGTGATTGTGTGGAAAGTGGATGTACATGTCTCCTGTAGCCACAATATTTTCCCATGCATTAATGTTTTTTTATCATAATCAATATTTATTATCCATGTTGAACATTAAACACATTAAATGTCATTGTTATCACATATCTCTTGCACGTTTATCTAGGAGATTATAATGTGAGGCTTTCTAGGGCTTAAGTCTTTATAACAAAATCCTAACTTTTAACGACCTTGGAAAAAATCTTTTTGAAAATAATATGGGAAAAAGAAAAAAAATGATAGTAACCAGCATTTTCTCCTTCTCCCACAATGTTTAATGTACAATCAAAGAAAAAATGCACTATTAGAGTCAAATTGAGTGATAATGTCATCAGCAAATGCTCTCGATTTGGACAAGGCTAAAAATTTGTTGACTGGTAAAGAGTGAACATTTCCAAGATCTCTAACTGCTCCAGAATAAAAGATTATGCATACAACAAATAAAGGTGTGACTCAAAATGATGAATCATTGTCTTTGCTAAAGTAGAGAGAATTATGGGAAAAGGAGGAAATGCTTGAATCCCATACTGCTTCTGAAATTTTTTTCCCACAGGGTACAAAATTATCTTGCAAAGAATTAATCATTACTTACTAATTAAATTAGAAATAACAATAATGAAAATGATGGTAGAAGTACAAAATGTAGTTGTTATAGCTGTACTAACAAACAGTAAAATCTTCAGTATGCAACTTTTACTTTCACAGGCTAATTTTAGACTTATTAAACCCCCTCACAAAAGAAGTTTAGGGGGTATACTGGAATTTGTCTGTCCGTCCGTTTGTCCGTCCATGCGTCACAAAATCTTGTCCAGGGTATAACTTACAAAGTATAAAAGCTAGTGACTTTCAAACTTCATATGCAGATAGGTCATATTTAGGAGAAGTGCAGTGTACAAGAACCATAGCTCTATTCCAACTATTTTTAGCTCACCTGAGAACAACGTGCTCAAGGGGAGCTTTTAGGGTCACTGGGTGTCCGTCGAGCGTCGTCCTTTGTGCGTCGTGCATCGTCAACAATTCTTTAAACATCAACTCCTCCTAAACCGCTAGGCCAATTTGGACCAAACTTGGCAGGAATGTTCCTTGGAAGGTCCTCTTAAAAAATTTTTCACAGAATTTGATTCCGTCAAAAACTCTGGGTGCCATGGCAACCCAATGCAATTTTCTAGGTAATTCTTTAAAAAATCTTCTTCTCTGGAACCCCTGGTCAGATTTTAAAATAATTTCACCGAGATGTTCCTTAGGTGACCCTTTTCAAAAACAGTTCGTGAAATTTTGATCAGTCAAGAATCATGGCTCTGGTGAATGGGGGCTACTTGCACTATACAGAAAAAAAGAAATTCTTAAGAATTCTTCTTCTCTGAAACCGCCGGTCAGAATTTGAAATAATTTCACAGCAATGTTCCTTGGATGACCCTTTTCAGAAAGTGTTCGTGAAATTTTGATCTATCAATAATCATGGCTCTGGTGAAAGGGGGCTACTTGCACTTTACAGAAATGAAGGAATTCATAAAAATTCTTCTTCTCTGAAACCACTGGTCTGAATTTGAAATAATTTCACAGATATGTTCCTTGGATGACCCCTTTTCAAAAAATGTTAGTGAAATTTTGATCCATCAAGAACCATGGCTCTGGTGAATGGGGGCTACTTGCAATATATGGAAATGAAGAAATTCTTAAAAATTCTTCTTCTCTGAAACCGCTGGTCTGAATTTGAAATAATTTCACAGAGATGTTCCTTGGATGACCCTTTCCAAAAAATGTTTGCGAAATTTTGATTTGTCAATAAACATGGCTGTTGTGAATGGGGGCTACTTGCAATAATATGGCCATGAAAAAATTCTTTTCTCTGAAAGGGTTGGTCAGATTTTGATATAATTTCCCAGAAATGTTTCATACCTGATCCATTTCAAAATTTGCCCATCAAGAAACATGGTTCTGATGGCTGTGGGCTATTCACACTATACAGACATGAAGAAATTCTTAAAAAATCTTCCTCTCTGAAATGGCTGATGAGATTTTTAAAACAATTGGCTGTGGTCCTCTCAAAAATTCAGGTGAGCGATCCAGGGCCATCTTGGCCCTCTTGTTTTAGTTATTGCTCATAGTAAATTTTAGCTTTGGATTTTTGTTTAGGTCATAACTTCCAAAGTAAAGAGCTAGTAACTTCAATCTTCACACCCAGCTAGATCACATAAAGGAGAACTGCAGTGTACAAAAACAATAACTCTATTCCAACTTTTTTGAAGGTTATTGCTCTTTGTAGATTTTAACTTTTGATTTTTGTCCACGGCATAACTTCCCAAGTAAACACCCTGTAACTTCAAACAAGTTATTGCCCTCTATAATTTTTACTTTTGGATTTTATCTGGGGCATAACATGTATGGTACAGAAGCTTGAAGCTTCAAACTTTATAAACAATTAGGTTTGAAAAATATTTGAAATTTTTAAAAATCTTCCTCTCTGAAACTGTAAGGCCTAGCGCAACCAAATTTGGCATGTAGCTTTATCTACTGGACCTCTACCAAATACCTTCAAATAATAGCCCTGGGGTCAAAATTGGCCCCGCCCTGGGGGTTCACAAATTTTATATGGGCTTATAACCTAGACATAGGGCCTGGGGCTACCAAATTTGGCATGTATCTTTATCAAGTGATTCTACCTAGAGTGCCTGGCCCCAGGAATCACAAGTTTTATATGGGCTGATATAGGGAAAACTTTAAAATCCTTCTGGTACCTAGCCATAGGGCCTAGGGCTACCAAATTTGGCATGTAGCTTTATCTAGTAGACCTCTACCAAGTTCATTCAAATAATAGCCCAGGGGTCAAATTTGACCTGGCCCCCAAGGGTCACAAGTTTTATATGGGCTTATATAGGTAAAACTTTAAAAATCTCCTTGTACCAGGCCATAAGGCCTAGGGCTACTTAATTTTCCATCTAGCTTTATCAAGGTGTCCAAATTATAGCCCCGGGATTGAATTTGGCCCAGTCCTGTGGGTCAAAAGTTTTAAATGGGCTCATATTGGGAAATTTTTAAAAATCTACTTGTACCTAGCCATGAGGCCTAGGGCTACCACATTTTGCATGCAGCTTTTTTATTTCAAACTTCGTCTTCTCTGAAACTACCCATCCAATTTTGATGAAACTTCACAGAAATGATCCTGCCATGGTCCTCTTCAGAATTCCTTGAAAGAATTTGATTCCTTAAAAAATTCTGATTGCCATGGCAACAAAAATGAAAAATATTTAAGATTCTTAAAAGTTTTCTTCTCTGAAACCGTAAGGGGTAGGGCTACCAAATTTGGCATGTAGCTTTATCTAGTGGACCTCTACTAAGTTCCTTCTAGTAATAGCCCTGGGGTCAAAATTGGTCCTGCTCTGGGAGTCACAAGTTTTATATGAGCTTATATAGGGGAAACTTTAGAATCCTTCTTGTGCCAAGCCAAAGGGCCTAGGGCTACCAAATTTGTCATGTATCTTTATCAAGTGGTTTTCTACCTAGAGTGCCCAAATGATAGCCCTGGGATTAAATTGGCCCCATCCTATTGGTCACAAGTTTTACATGGGCTCATACTGGGAGTTTTTTAAAAGTCTACATGTACCTAGCCATGAGGACTAGGGCTACCATATTTTGCATGTAACTTTATGTAGTAGGCCTCTACCACGAGGGCCCAAATTACAGCCTTGCTGTCAAGTTTGTTCTCAGACCAGGGTTCACAAGTTTTACATGGGCTTTTGTGGAGAAAAATTTCAAGTCATCTTGTTACTAACCATAATAAAGACTGTGGCTACTAAATTTAGCCCTGTCTCATGAGTTTCATGTTTTACAGGGCCTTTTATTTAGAAAACTTGGAAAATCTTCTTGTTTATAACCACACGTTCAAGACCTGTATTATTTGGTATGGGCTTTTATCTTGTGGACCTCCACTGGGATCCAAGTAATTATAGTTTTGATCAAAATTGGCTTTGCCAGGAGGTCACAATGTTTTTGTCAGATTTTATGAAAAAAAATTTGTATGTCCTCAAGTTTGAAACCAATTGGCTAAATGTTGATATATTTCGCTTGTAGTGATTTTACTTATTAGCCAGTGGAGCGATACAGGGCCATCATGGCACTCTTGTTTATTTTTGTCTGGGGCATAACGTCCAAAGCATAAATGCTAGTGACTTCAAACTTCACACTAACGTGAAGTGCAGAGTACAAAAAGCACAAGTCTATTTCAACTAGTTCTTTTAAACTCTTTTTAGCTCCACAGAGGCCCGTGGGATTATGTCATGTCCTGATGTCCATCGTGCGTCCATACGTGTGTGCGTGCATGCAAGTGTGCGTCCGTCAGTGCATGCGTTAACTTTCATTTCAAACATCATCTTTTCTAAAACTACCCATCCAGTTTTGATGAAACCTCACAGGAGTGATCCTGTCATGGTCCTCTTCACAAATCGTTGAAAGAATTTTATTCCTTCAAAAATTCTGGTTGTCATGGTAACTGAAAAATATCTAAAATTTTTAGCTCACCTGAGTACAACGTGCTCAATGGGAGCTTTTAGGGTCACTGGGTGTCCGTCGTGGGTCGTCTGTCGTGCGTCGTCCGTCATCCGTCGTCAACAATTCTTTAAACATCAACTCCTCCTAAACCACTGGGCCAATTTGGACCAAACTTGGCTGGAATGTTCCTTGGGAGGTCCTCTTTAAAAATTGTTCACAGAATTTGATTCCGTCAAAAACTCTGGTTGCCATGGCAACAAAATGGAATTTTCTAGGAAATTCTTCGAAAATCTTCTCCTCTGAAACCGCTGGTCAGATTTTAAAATAATTTCACAGAGATGTTCCTTGGGTGACCCTTTTTAAAAATTGACCGTGAAATTTTGATATGTTTAGAAACATGGTTCTGGTGAATGGGGGCTTCTTGCACTATACAGAAATAAAGGAATTCTTAAAAATTCTTCTCTGAAACGGCTGGTCAGAATTTGAAATAATTTCAAATAAAAGAGATGTTTCTTGGGTGACCCTTTTCAAAAATTGTTCTTGAAACTTTGATCTGTCAAGAAATGAGGCTCTGGTGAATGGGGGCTACTTGCACCATACAGAAATGAAGGAATTCTTTAAAATTATTCTTCTCTGAAACTGCTGGTCAGATTTTGAAATAATTTCAAAGCGATGTTCCTTGGGTAACCCTTTTCAAAACATGTTCGTGAAATTTTGATCCGTCAAGAATCATGGCTCTGGTGAATGGGGGGCTACTTCCACTATATTGCTATGAAGAAATTCTTAAAAAATTCTTCTCTGAAATGGTTGGTCAGAATTTGAAATAATTCACAGAAATGTTGCTATGGTGACTCTTTCCAAAATTATTTGCAAAATTTTGATCCGTCAATAAACATGTCTCTGGTGAATGGGGGCTACTTGCACTATATTGCTATGAAGAAATTCTTTAAAATTCTTCTTCTCTGAAACGGCTGATCAGATTTTGAAATAATTTCACACAGATGTTCCTTGGATGACCCTTTTCAAAAATTGCTCGAAATATTTTGATACATCAAGAAACATGGCTCTGATTGCTGTGGGCTATTTACACTGCAGACATGAAGAAATTCTTTAAAATTCTGGTTCTCTGAAATTGGTTGTTTAGATTGTGAAAAAATTGGCTATGGTTCTCTCAAAAATTCAGGTGAGCGAACCAGGGCCATCTTAGCCCTCTTGTTAAAAATCTTCTTCTCTGAAACCATAAGGCCTAGGGCTACCAAATTTGGCATGTAGCTTTATCTACTGGACCTCTAACAAGTCCCTTCAAATGATAGCCCTGGGGTCAAAATTGGCCTCGTCCCAGGGGGCACAAATTTTATATGGGCTTATATAAGGAAAACTTTAAAATCCTTTTGGTACCTAGCCATAGGGCCTAGGGCTACCAAATTTGGCATGTATTGGCATGTATATTTTTCAAGTCATTGTCTACCAAGAGTGCCCAAATGATAGCCCAGGGGTTCAATTTGGCCCGGCCTGGGGGTCACAAGTTTTATATGGGCTGATATAGGGAAAACTTTAAATATCTTCTCATACCAAGCCATAGGGCCTAAGGCTACTCAATTTTGCATCTAGCTTTATCAAGTGGTTGTCTACCAAAGGTGCCCAAATTATAGCCACGGGATTGAATTTGGCCCTGTCCTTGGGATCACAAGTTTAACATGGGCTTATATTGGGAAATTTTTAAAAATCTACTTGTACCTAGCCATAAGGCTTAGAGCTACCAAATTTTACATGTAGCTTTGTCTAGTGGGCCTCTACCAGGAGGGCCCAAATTAAGCCTTTGGTTTAAGTTTGTCCCATCACCGGGGATCACAAGTTTTAAATGGGCTTTTGTGGTGAAAACTTTCTTAGTCATCTTGTTACTAATCATGATAAAGACTATGGCTACTAAATTTAGCCCTGTCTCATGGATTTCATGCTTCACAAGGTCTTTTATTGAGAAAACTTTGAAAATCTTGTTTATAACCACACATTCTAGACCTGTATTATTTGGTTTGGGCTTTATCTTGTGGACTTCCACCAGGATTCAAGTAGTTAAAGCTTTACGGTAAAAATTTGCCATGCCCGTGGATCACAACTTTCTCGTAGGATTTTATAGAAGAAAATTTTGTATGTCCTCAAGTTTAAACCTCTTGGCCAAATATTGTAATGTTTGGTTTGTAGTGTTTTTACTTATTAGCCAGTGGAGCAATACAGGGCCATCATGGCCCTCTTGTTGTTTGTACTAAACCATACTGCATTCTGTTACAAAGAGCTATTTTGTGATACTTTTAGTTTTTAACTAGTAAAAATAACAAAACAGGAATACGAAGTAAGGGTCACTACTTCAGCTAAAATGTTTGACCCTTTACTGCACAATCCCTGCTTTTAATGACCCAAGAAAGAAGCCTTTTGAAAGCGTTGTCCAAAAAGGAGAAAATGCTGGTAACCAGCATTTTCTCCTATTCCCACAATGCTTTCTTATGTTTTAAATCCAAATCATTTTCATATGGCCACAATTCATATGTTGTCTGCAAATTCTTTTTATTTAGACAAGTCTACAATTTCTTTATGTGGTAAAGGATTAAGGAAAAAAATGAGGTACATGGAAAAATTGCTTATTTGTATATGAGTTGGATGCCAGGATAAGCAGAATCAGGTACTCAATAAATTTCTAGGAAGAAATTGTCAGAGTTAGTTTTGATAAAGGCCCAATAGGTCAAAAGTCAATGTCACAGTGATCATCTACATGCAGATGTATAGACCAAACCTTGCCTGGATGATAATTAGACACAGAATTGACCTAGGTTCTTCAAGTTTGGCACAGACATGTGTCTCGGAGGGTAGATGATCATCCCTATAGATTTTGAGGTCAATTGGTCAAAGGTCAAGGTCACAGTTATGGTCAAAATGTTGATATATAAAACCAAACGTTGTCCAGATGATAACTAGACACAGAATTGACATGGGTTTATCAAATTTGGCACAGACATGCGTCTCGGAGGGTAGATGATCATCCTTATGGTTTTTGAGGTCAGTTAGGCAAAGGTCAGAGTCACAGTGATGTCAACATGTTGATATGTAGACCAAAACTTGTCCCGATGATACTAGTAACTAGACATGGAATTGACCTAGGTTTGTCAAATTTTGCACAAACATGTGTCTCGGAATGTAGATGATCTTTATTGATTTTGAGGTCAATAGGTCAAAGGTCAAGGTCATCAGCTACCATCAGCATGCTAATATATAGACCATGCCTTGTCAGGATGATAACTAGCCACAGAATTGACCTAGGTTTGTCGAATTTGGCACAGATATGTGTCTCGGAGTGTAGATGATCACCCCTGTAGATTTTGAGGTCAATCGGTCAAAGGTCAATGTCACAGAGATAGTCAACAGTTGATATATAGACCAAAACTTGTCGGGATGATAACTAGACACAGAATTGACCTGGGTTTATCAAATTTGGCACAGACATGCGTCTTGGAATGTACATGATCATCCCTATAGATTTTGAGGTCAATCAGTCAAAGGTCAAGGTCACAATGACCATTAACATGTTGATATATTGACCAAAACTTGTCAGGATGGTAACTAGACATAGAATTGACCTAGGTTTGTCAAAGTTGGTACAGACATGCGTCTCAGAGTGTAGATGATCCCTATTGATTTTAAGGTCATTAGGTCAAAGGTCAATGTCACACGGACAACATCCTGATCTATAGACCAAACCTTGTCATTTGGTAATGAATTAAACTTCTTCACAACCTAGTATGTTATGCTTTTGCTATGGCAACAAGTTCTGCTGGAAGATGAAGGGACAGACCATAAATTAGAATGAAGTAGTGAATAGTTTGGATTTAAGGTCAGACAGCACATTCTCTGCAGCTTGATCTTGCTCTGTCCTCTAAAGCTTCTTTTGTCATGTAGGGTAAGGAAAACTATTGCAAAAATGGATGATAAATATAAAATAAGTTATATTCAAGAACACATGTGAAGCTATTGCAACTTCTTTTGCCACCACCTTTTCAAAGAGATGAGCTGCAAGGGGAAAAGGTATTTTGCAAGGAGGGGGAGGATAAATTTGTCAATCTTTGTTTTTTCTGTGTATCTTCAGGGCACAGAAGTCCTCTATTTGTAACTTGATGTGATGAACATTCCAACATTCTTCCGTCCACATACAGTTGTTACCAAAGCACTTTCTACTTACTTACATATTTTTTTGTGCAATCTGATTATCCTCAATATCATGAAAAAAACTTGTGACTACAATCCAGTCTTAAATGTTGTATTAATTCTGTACCATTATTATTATCTTTTCTCAAAATGTTTTTAAAAGTTTCCTTTCTTGTTATTCCCAGAAAATGTTTGGTACAGGATCAATATGGCTTTATTTTATCATGTGATAATCATATAAGTTAAAGTTGCTTGTAGTGATGAGAGTAAGAGTGAAGAATTTTGTAATTGTGCCATGTGGTTTGACCATTTTCAATTTTAATACTTTTGTGGTCACATTCCTTAAGTTCTTGTTAAATTTTACTGATGGTAAACAGTATTTTTCTGTCATAACAGATATCATCATGTCCTAGGGACTTGTCTGGCCACTAATTTCAGTGTAAATAACATGACTTTAAAAAACGTTTTCACTAAATCCACAGTTATTGCCAAGAAACCAGTTTTGAATGGTAAAAAGGTATAACACAATAATCCCCACCCTCTAAAATCTTTTATCCCATGTAACTTAATCCTTTACCAAACAATCCCAACTTTTAATGACCTTGAGAAAGAAGCCTTTTGAAAACAATGTGAGAAAAGGAGAAAATGCTGATTGCCAGCATTTTCTCCTTTTCCCAGAATGTTTACTATATGTCTCCTTCTCAGGGTCATTAAAAGTCGGTATTTTGTGGTAAAGAGTTAACCTTTTCCCAGTTTGGAAAACTGACAGAAATTGCGGACAACATTGTTGAATTTGATTAACTCTTTACCACACAATCCTGACTTTTGACGACCCTGAGAAAGAAGCCTATAGAAAACATTGTGGGGAAAAGGACAAAATGCCACATTTTCTCATTTCCCACAATGTTTTCTACCCTTCACAAAACAAATTTCAAACTTTCAGTCACTTTCATTTTGTTGTCTGCAAATGCTTTCGATTTGGACAATCCTATAATTTTGTCGTTTTGTAATGAGTTAAAGGGGCAGAAAGTTCTTTGGTAGGGTAGAAAACATGGTGGAAAAAGGAGAAATTGTTCATTACGAGCAATTTCTCTTTTTCCCACAGTCTTTTCAAAATTTTGTCGTTATGTAATGAGTTAAAGGGGCAGAAAGTTTTTCGGCAGGGTAGAAAATACATGTATTGCGGAAAAAGGAGAAATTGCTCATTACGAGCAATTTCTCCTTTTCCCACAGTCTTTTCAAAAGACTTGTAGTGCAGACAAGTAAAAACCCAGATTTATTTGAGAAGAGGTTAAACACCAAACAAACAAAGTGTCAGGTTACCAAATTGTGACCAAAGAAATGTTTTGTTGCCTTTGAGTACACAACTAATTATTGAAAAGGATCTGCAAGAATTTCTTTTAATTCTTTAACACAAGATAAAATTTTTAATGAGACCAAATTAAAAGATGTAGACTACAAAAAAAAAAGTTGCTCAAATAATAATTTCTATTTATGAAAAGGGGGGAGGGGTTTAGAAAAATAATGTGGGAACTAGCGAAAGTGCTAGTAACCAGCATCTTTTTCTTGCCCAACAATGTGTCTGAAAGCTGTCTTTTATTGGGGGTCATAAAAATAGTGAATGTGAGATAAAGGTTTAATCATAGTTCATGTTTTTTACAAAACCAATTTTTCTTTAAATTTTTTAACTTTTTATAATGAAAGCTGTGGCAAGAAAATAGCTGAGTTTTTTAACCCTTTACTCCATAGATATTTGTTTCCACATTACTTGTAGGAGCCTTTGGAAAACATTGTGGCAAAAGGTGAAATTGCTCGTGACAAGCAATTTCGCCTTTTGTCACCATGTCTTTTATGCTATCAAAAGGTGTCATATACACATACAAAACGGCTTCTTCCTTTCTGTTATTTAGGGTCAATTAGAGATACCATTGAAATGCCTTATGGGATAAAGGGTTAAATAGTAAATAAGATGGGAAAAAAAGTCAATTCAGTACTTGTGTTCATCTATGTGTGAAGTAGATTTGCATTTTAATATCTATATATTTATATATTAATGCTGACTAGAATCATAATTATGACTAATCTGGTGATACTTTTAGTTTTATATTTCTTAGATTCTTATTCTTTACAGATTGAATATTCTTTTCATATTTTAATGACTGCATTTCTTGATATTTTTGTTATTGTTGCTGTGATGGAATAAAATTCTTTTCTAAACTGTTATCTTTTGTTTTCAGTCTTTTTACAAACTTAAATGTTTCCAGAGGTCGGTACTTAGCCACCATTCTAAATTGAATAAATGTCTGAATTTCAAGAACAGCCATCTGTTACCAGCATTTTCTCCTTTTCCCCACAATGTTTTGGATAGGCTTCTTTCCCAGAGTCAATTAAAGCATTAGGTTGCAAGAGCTAAAAGCTGAACATTGTCTTTGTCTCTAAGATAATGGTCTCTGCAATATTGAAAGCAAGGGTGTAAGATACTAGAAAAAGTAGATGTTAAGTAGTTGGATTTGGACACAGATTACAAACTGAAATCATGTGAGAGATTTGGAGTTCATGTTTTTCTGAGTAATTCATCTGTTATGGTGTTTAACTCATTACCAAAGGACAAAATTTTAGGTTTATCCCCACAATGTCTTCAAAAGCTTTCTTTCTCAGGGTCATTAAAACTGAGGACTACGTGTGATACATTATCTCCCACTAGATGGCATTCTGCAAATACACATCTATCTAACTTGGGCATTCTGGGTACAGAACCGGACTACTTTTCTACGCAACAATTTTTACTTCGAATTGCAAACTGAAATAAACATTTTCTCAATAAAACGCTATCTGGTGCAATCATGAACCTAATTTCAGGTCATTTTTCAAAACAGCTCCTATAAGGCTTGGGCAATAGCTTTGGTGTAAACCCTACTTTTCCATAGCCTATGGGATTGGTGACGCATCATAGAAGACAGGCTGAATATCTGAACAATATGACATGGGCAAACAAACCATGACTTGTAGTTAATTTAATCAAAAGTGTGACATGTTCTTTACCAACATGTGATTTATTCTTTTCTGAGATAAATGATTATTTTTGCTTCTGTAAGAACTATTCTTCCACCTGTGTAATCTAGGGTTAAACTTAATGATGAAGAAATTAACTCTTTGTACATTTTCGTAACATGTTTTTAGCTCACCTTAGCACAAAGTGCTAAAGGTGAGCTATTGTGATCGCCCTGTATCCGGCGTCCATCGTCTGTCGTCCGTCTTCCGTCAACTGTCAACAATTTCTTTAAACATCTTCTCCTTCCCCGTGGGGTCCCGGGGTTTTTTTACTTTATAGAATAGGACCTCGGCCTTTCTCTATGGCATGTCGTAGAAGGCGACTAAAATTAGAGACAAACGGCTGCTTTCCTCGTAATTCGTAGGATTGCAGCAGGCTGGGTAGTTCTTATTCCAAATCCTATATTTTTTTTCTTGATGTAAATAGGGTTTGGAATGGGAATCAGTTGGCCTGTGGGACCCCGTGTGGTTTAATCGGGGGTATAAGAATAAACCACTGCAGTCCCGCGATCGTCACATCTGCCATTTCATCTGGCGGAACAAAAGTGACAGCATGCATGTCGTAAAAGGCGACAAAAGGGGCATCATTTTGTGTTTCATCCATTCCTCATTTATCATGTTTGTCTTATGTTGTTGCACATGTATGTTATTTTCACCTCGCATTATTGTTTACTAAGTAAGTGCGCCCAATATGACCTAAGTTGTCGACGGGCCATAAAACACTATTCTATTCTATACATCTTCTCCTCCTAAAACACTGGGCCAATCTTCATGAAACTTGGCAGGAATGTTCCTTGGGTGAAGCTGTACCAAAATTGTTCAAAGAATTTTATTCCACCCATAACTCTGGTTGTGAAAAAAAAAGAACCCCTCCCCCCCGAAATCTTTGAAAATCTTTTTCTCTGGAACTAGAAGGCATAGAGCTTTGATATTTGGTATGTAGCATCTCCTAATGGACCTCTACCAAGTTTATTCAAATTATGGTCCTAGGGTAAAAACTGGCCCCGCCTCAGGGGATAACAAGTTTGAGCATAGGAACAAAGAAAGAAAACTTTCAAAATCTTCTCTGATGAAACTTGAAGGCGTAGAGCTTTGATATTTGGTATGTAGCATCTCCTGATGGACCTCTACCAAGGTTGTTCAAATTATGCCCCTGGGGTCAAAGCTGGCCCCACCCCGTGGGTCACAAGTTTGAGCAAAAAAGGAAAACTTTAAAAATCTTCTCCTCTGAAATTTTAAGGCGTAGAGCTTTGATATTTGGTATGTGGCATCTCCTAGTGGACCTCTACCAAGTTTGTTCAAATTATGTCCCTGGGGTCAAAACTGGCCCCACCCAGGGGGTCACAAATTTGAGCAAAGGAACAAAGACGGAAAACTTTAAAATTCTTTTCTCAGAAACTAGAAAGTGTAGAGCTTTGATATTTGGTATGTGGCATCTCCTAGTGGACCTCTACCAAGTTTATTTAAATGATGTCCCTGGGGTCAAAACTGGCCCCACCCCTGGGGTCACTAGTCTGAGCATAGGAACAAAGAAGGAAAACTTTAAAATTCTTCTCCTCTGAAACTAGATGGCGTAGAGCTTTGATATTTAGTATGTGGCATCTCCTAATGGACCTCTACCAAGTTTGTTTAAATTATGACCCTGGGGCCAAAACTGGCCTTGCCCCAGGGGTCACAAGTTTGAACATAGGAACAAAGAAAGAAAATTTTAAAATTCTTCTCCTCTAAACCTAGAAGGCATAGAGCTATGATATTTGGCATGTGGCAATTCCTAGTGGACCTCTGCCAAATTTGTTCATATTATGCCCTTGGGGTCAAAACTAGCCCTGCCCCGTTGGTCACAGGTTCGAACATAGCAACAAAGAAGGAAAACTTTAGAAATCTTCTCTGAAACTTGAAGGTGCAGAGCTTTGATATTTGGTATGCAGAATCTTCTAGTGGACCTCTACAAAGTTTGGTCATATGATGTCCCTGGCGTCAAAACTTCCCCCGAGGTCACAGGTTGGAACATAGGAACAAAGAAGGAAAATTTTAAATTTCTTTTTCTTTTGAATGGGAAGGTGTAGAGCTTTGATATTTGGTATGTAGCATCTTTGAGTGGACCTCTACCAAGTTTGTTCCAAGGATGCTGCTTTGGTTAAAACTGACCCAGCCTCAGGGACCACAAGTTCGAACATAGGACAGAGAAGGAAAATTTAAAATTCTTCTTTGAAACTGTAAGGTGTAGAGCTTTGATATTTGATTGCCCTAAATCCGGCGTCTGTTGCCCTTTAACAATTTCTTTAAACATCTTCTTCTCCTAACCCACTGGGCCAATCTTGATGAAACTTGGAAGGGATGTTCCTTGCGTGAAGCTTTACCAAAGTTGCTCAAAGAATTGAATTTCACTCATAAGCTATAGTCTAA
Organism: Tridacna crocea; assembly: GCA_943736015.1. NCBI lineage: Eukaryota > Metazoa > Mollusca > Bivalvia > Cardiida > Cardiidae > Tridacna > Tridacna crocea. The sequence continues at coordinate 52,722,865 of OX031059.1, forward strand.
GGTGAGCATCCCAGGGCCAATGGCCCTCTTGTATTTATTCTTGGATATTCCTAGTTACACATAGCTGATAAAAACAGCATATAGATATGGGTTATTGTGATCCTTGTACATGTATGTGCGGAGCTCCAGATAGGAGGAGTGATTTGATTTCAAAACTGAAAATATCAGTTATTATCCATTAAACCCTATGTTGTGGATACTCATTAGAATCGTCTCATCAAGACAATTCTAATGAGTAACCACTTCATAGGGTTTCGAAGAGAAATAATGGATTTAGAATGCCATCACTTTCTCCTATCTGGAGCTCTCTACATGTATAATAAATGTTCAAAAGAAGCATTGCATAATGGTAGAACTGTGGTAATGGACTATGCACGGCTAGTTTCTTTAAAGTGGACAAAGGTGTTCCCAGACAAGTACATTGTAAATACTGGTATCAGCCTGCACCAGAATTGATTTTAGACCTTGTTCATGTTAAAATTTATGCCATAATTTTATGTCAACTCTCTTTTCAGCCGTGGCTCTACTTGTATGGAGGTACTCAAGTATGAAAAACAACAACTAGATAAACAGGTAAAGTAGTTTAACCCCATATGGCATGCAACACACAAAAAGGGGCATTGAGACAGCAAAACAGAAAATTACATGAAAACGGAAAATGTTGTTTGGAATTAGCCTGCACGGACTGTGCAGGCTGATCCTAGACAACAATGTCCAAATGCTGATTTTGGTGTGTTGCAAGCCATATAGAAGTTTACAAATTGGTCTTATATTTGAATGCTAGTGAGTCAAAAACTTTCCAGTTTGATTTGCAGAGGCCAAGTGGTGAAGTCTTAGCCTGAATTTTTTGCTTCTTTTTATATGCACATACATCACCTAGTGCATTGATGTTACACTGATATAAAAACAGAGAATGTGACTCAGACTTGGCCCTGGATCTTTTGCTTACCATGCTATACTAAATAACCAATATGCTCAGTCCTCTTGTTAGTTTAGCTCTATACCAAACCACAAAATGTAAGACCAGTCCATTTTGAAAGCATTTGCACACGACAAAATAAATTTGATTTAACAATCTAAATTTGTTTTGGGAATAGTAGAAAACATTGTTGGAAAAGAAGAAAATGATGTTTACAAGCATTTTCTTCTTTTCCCACAATGTTTTCAAAAGCTTTCTTCTTCAGGGTCATTAAAACTCAGGATTGTGTGGTAGGTAAACACAGTTAAATCTGATTCGAGCAATAGATAAAATTATCTCAGCACTTTGCCAAATGTCAAAATTTTAGGCTTGCCTGAATTAAAAGCATTTGCAGATGACAAATTGAATAGGACTTAAAAATTAAAATTGTCTTGGGAAGGGTACAAAACATTGTGGTAAAAGGAGAAAATGCTGGATACCAGCATCCTCCCCTTTTCCCAAAATGTTCTCAAAAGTCCTCTTCTTCTGGGTCATTAAAGTCAGGATTTTTTGGTAAAGAGTTAAATTCTTAAATTTTGTACCTGTAATTGATAAGATTTGATATGTACATAATATTTTAAGATGCATAGATACATATAGTAATTTCTGCTTTTGTGATGATGTTTTCAACACTGCTAGAAGCAAATTCCATCAGAAGAGCCACATTTAATATGTTACCTGCACATGGCTTCAATTTGGACAATTCTAAAATTATATAATATACTCATGGGTAAAGAATGATACTGGTACTGAAACAAATATTTCAATCCCTAGATTTCTGCCCTGCGAGACAGTCTAAGTGCCACCCAGTTGACTGCTCTCACATCTAAAAGTAAGATGTTACAAGAGAAAATAGACCAACAAGCAGCCAGTTTAAAAGCCGGAGGAACAGATGCATGGAAAGGTATGCTAGTGAATGACACATTTTCAGTTGGAACTATTGGTGATGACCATCATCCATTCTGTATACATTTAACTCTTTACCACACAATCCCGACTTTTAACGAACCTGAGAAAGAAGTCGTCTGAAAACATTGTGGGAAAAGGAGAAAATGCTAGTCATAATCAGCATTTTCTCCTTTCCCCACAATGTTTTCTTCCCTTCCCAAAACAAATTTCAAATTTTCCACCACTATTATTTTCTTGTCTGCAAATGTTTTCAATTTGGATCAGTCTAAAATTTTGTTGTTTGCTAAAGAGTTAAGCTATGCACTGGTAACAACAGGTTCATTGCACACGCTTGAGGCATTAATCCTTTACCGAACAACCCCTGGTTTTTATGACTCCGAGATACAAGGCTTTTGAAAAACATTGTTGGAGAAGGATAAAATCCTGGAAAGCAGCATTTCCTCCTTTTCCCACGATATTTTCAACCCTACTGGAAGCAAACTTCAGTTTTTGAGTTGCATTTATTTTGTCGTCTACAAGTGCTGTCATTTTGGACCAGTCTAAAGTTTTGTCATTTAACCATGCAAGTCATCACAATGTTATGGATCCATTATTTCATTTCTTCATACAACACACTTAATCATGAGGAAGAGTGATCCTTTGACATGCAGGTTTATAAACACAAGATTATTTGGTAAAGGGCTTAGTTAGGTCATTACTCGTTACTTCTTGAAACAAAATGTGTAACAAGCAACTTTCAAATCATCTTTGAAAAATATGGCTAATGGATTTAACAATTTTGTAATTCATCAACCATTTACTCCATAGATACTCATTTCTATGCATTGCTTGTAGGAGCATTTGGAAAACATTGTGGCAAAAGTTGAAATTGCTTGAGACAGGTAATTTCACCTTTTGCCACAATGTTTTCTATGCTATCAAAAGGTATCATATACACATAAGAAACGGCTTCATCCTTGTTGTTATTTAGGGTAAATTAGAGATACCATAGAAATGCCTTATGGGGTAAAAGGTTAAAACATACAGAAACATGATTTTGCTAAACATGTCATTATAAGTTTAAGGATCCATAAAACCCAATATATCTAACAAATCAAATCATTAGGTAAAATGGTTCCTAGACATGCTGAAAATTTACTTACGTAAAAGAAATTATACCCATATCTTCTGATGAAGACTGCACAGGCTGCCATGGGTGGAAACTTTTTGCAGATGCATTTACTCATTACCAAATGACAAAATTTTGGGCTTGTCCAAACCGAACGCATTTGCAGATAACAAAATAAAATTGTGATGGGTAGAAAACATTGTGGGAAAAGGAGAAAATGCTGGTTACCAGCATTTTCTCCTTTTCCCACAATGTTTTCTAAAGGCCTCTTTCTCAGGGTCATCAAAAGTAGGGATTGTGTGGTAATGGGTTAAACCCTTTTTATCAGCATGGTTTGTATTCTGTTATATATCACCAGTAAGTCTATGTTATAATTTCAGAGTATGTAAAGATAGTAGAGGCTGATGTGGAATCATATCATAGTGAAGCAAGACAGTTTGCTCAACATGGAGACATGCAGAAGGCTCAGCTTATGTTGACCAAGAAAAAACTAGCAGAGAAAGAGGTATGGAAGGAATTTGTTGTCTCTTACATAATTTCTAGTTTCCTCTTCTCTCTTGTAGGAATCTGATCTATCGGGCACTTAACTCTGTACCAAATGACACAAATTTAGACTGTCCAAATTGAAAGCAATGGCAGATGATAAAGTGACTGAAAATTGAAATATGTTTTGGGACAGGTAGAAAACATTATTGGAAAAAGAGAAAATGCTGGTTACCAGCATTTTCTCTTTTCACACAATGTTTTCAAAAGGCTTGTTTTTCAGGGTAGTTAAAAGTCAGGATTGTTTGGTAAAGAGTTAAGCATATGTGAAGGTGATGAGTTTTTAAAATGTAATAAAGGAAGATAGAGCTTATAACCGGCATTTTCTCCTTTCCACAATGATTTCTATGGTGTCAAAGACATGTACCTCTGTAGCATACTATTGCCAAGCAGATGCAAATCATGGTGATTTATGGATGATACTCCTAGAAATTAGAAATTATGGAAAACAAAATAAATTGACAGGTGAAGTTAACTTGTAAAATATACAGCTTGATTATAGCAATTTTTCACCATCTACCTGATGGTATGAGTATGATCTATTTTAGAAAAAAGTATAATTTGAGACAATAATCAATAATAAGAATCAAGTATGATGATTTCTAGACTACCTGTTTGTTTGATTTACAAAGTTTTACTACGCTGTACATAGAAAAACCAATTCACTGGGCCTTGTCTCCTCCAAACTTAACACTGCTTGTCCCCAGTCTGAAACACTTCCAATATACCCCAAAATAGATGAGAGCAGAATGACAAGCACTAAATTAAATTCAATGCTTGTCATTCACTGACTGATAAATGTTTCCCTCATGCCCAAGCATCAATTTCCTTGGGCATCAATGGAAACTACCGGTAAGTGCATTATCTGCAGTGATTTAACCTTCCAAGTCTAAATTTACTCTATTTCATTGGAGCAAACACCCATAACCTAGCCAGCGGTAATGGCAATAAGATATAACATGTTAATCGTTTTTAATGTTGACACCACAAATTTAAAAGCCATACTGATTGAAATCTACTGAGCAAGCCCTATTTATAGTAGATGGTACAAGGACACCTATCGAGCAAAAAGGCAAGTTTAACATGTTTCATTGAGCGCCCAAAGGAAAAATTGTAATACTTAATCTAAAAAGTTTCAAAATGATCTAAACAAACAAAATAATGTTAACCTTTTTTGCCTAGCAACCACCTTATATGAATGGAACAAAGTGATCCCAATGAAAATCAAAGTGCCTAGGTTATTTTCATTACACCTTGATTTTACCCACTTGTGACTGAAAATCTTTTCCATTTTAGAGTCTAGAATATCGCAGTTTGGTAAATCATTAAGGTTTTTGTGAATTCAAAGAGGACATTCATTTTTGTGAGAAATCTACCAGGCCCTCAGTCCATCTGAGAACAGTAGCTGTGTGAAAATATCTATTTCTTAACCCTTCACCAAGCAACCAAAACATACATTTGTCCAAAGTGTCCGCATTTGCAGATGACAACAGAAAAATTTACCACACAATCCCAGGTTTTAACAAACCTGATGGGGACAGTTTTGGAAAAATTGGTGGGAAAAGGAGAAAGTGCTAGTTGCTGGTTACCAGCCTTTTCTCTTTTTCCCAAAATGTTTATCTACCAGGGGTATTCTATGAAAGATGAATCCCTTTATGTAATTCTCCTTTGCTATGTCTTCTGCTAGTGCTTTCAATCTGAACAAGTCTAAAATTGTTTGTGTGGTACAGAGTTAATAGAATAGAATTCAGGGTAGGAAAAGGAGATAAAAAGCTGGTTAATAGTGATTTCAAAAGGCTTCTTCCCCTGGTTTGTTAACTCTTTACCAAACGATAATATTTTAGACTGGTCCACATTGAAAGTATTTGCAGATGACAAAATATAAGTGACTAAAAATTTGAAATTTCTTTTGTGAAGGGTAGAAAACACTGTGGGAAAAGGAGAAAATGCTGGTTTTTCCATTTTCTCCTTTTCCCACAATGTTTTCTAAAGGCGTATTTTTCAGGGCTGTCAAAAGTAGGGATTGTGTGTAAATGGGTTCAAATTTGAGATGGTGTGGTGAGGGGGTAAGGATGTCCAGTTTGTTATATGTTGGAACTCCAGCAATTTTCTTTTTATTTGAATGTACATGTATATAATGTAATTTGTTTCTTTTTCAGATTTCAGCCATTAGATCTAAAATACCAAACATCTAGAAGTGGTCATAGGTCACATAGTTCACCAGATAATGAAACTAACCATCCATCAGGAACAAACACACTTTCACTTTATGGGAACTGTTCATTTTTATACCCTTACTCAGTTAACTCTTTACCGAATGACAAAATATTCGATAGGTCCAAATTGAAAGCATTTGCAGACGACAAAATAAATGTGACTGAAAAATTTAATTTGTTTTGGGAAGGGTAGTAAACATTGTTGGAAAAGGAGAAAATGCTGGTTACCAGCATTTTCTCCTTTTCCCACAATGTTTTCAAAAGGCTCTTTTCTCAGGGTCGTTAAAAGTCAGGGTTGTGTGGTAAAGAGTTAACGAACTGTTGTAATTTAAACTCTTCACCAGATAACAACATTCTAGATCTGTCCAAATTAAAATCATTTACAAATGTGATTGTATAGGGAGAGTTGTCAAAGAAATGTTTGAGAACATTGTGGAAAAAGGAGAAAATACAGGTTACAAGCATTTTTTTTTTTTTTTTTTTATATATATTATACCCCCCCAAAACAAATGGTTTTCGGGGTATACTGAAAAGTCAAAGCGCGCATGGGGGTATTAAGTCACATTCATTGACAGCTCTAGTTTTTCCGATGAAGTTTTTTAAAGCAATCAAGGCCAGAGGTGTTGAAATTCTTGATTACGGATGATGTGGTAAAGCATAATGACAATATTTTAAGCTTGTATATATCGAAAACATATGCAGACAACAAAATAAAAGTGGCTGAAAATTTGTTTTGTGAAGAGTAGAAAACAGTGTGGGAAAAGAAGAAAATGCTGGTAACCAGCATTTTCTCCTTTTCCCACAATGATTTCAAAAGGCTAATGTCTCAGGGTTGTTAAAAGTCGGGATTGTGTGGTAAAGAGTTAATTGGAATATTTCAGATGTATATGTTTCATTTCTTTATCTGTTGTTAAGTATGATTCTTCGGTAAAATACATTTATGTTGTTTTTGAATATGTTATTTATTTATAGGGCTCCGTATCGGTCAGTTTGATCGATACGATATTTGTATCGATACAAAATGATCGATATTCGATATATCATATGATATTTCAATTTTCAAGAAAAGAAAGAAAAAAATGCGAAAATGGTTTTTTTTCTTTTTTCAGCATACCTGAAAAACAAAATACCGCAAATTTAACGCTTCTAGACTGTATTGAAATTTCATAATTATGTAGGCCTAAATTAATATGAATTCTAACTAGATCTAAATTTACTACTCATTAAAAAGCTGAAAAGACAGTCTAAGAGGACTCTGATCGGACAATGTCAAAGAGACATTTTGTTGTGTCATGGGTTTCCGTGTTTTTTTTTTGTTTTTTTTCACCGAACAATTTTTCATGCGTGTTAATTTCTGGATAGGTATGTTCGCATGATTCGACATAGATTTCTCAATAACGATTAGAACTAGCATCAAAACCTGTTACTTTACTCACGATAAACAGATAATGGCCTTTTTTGTCCATGTTTTTTCTTACGTGAGGTCTCACGTGTGATTAACATTTGTTATGCAAATTTCAAGTCTATAAAATGATTTACACAATAATTTACGCGAGTCGGAACACTGATTTCAGATAATCTAATGGAAAAAGAGATCTGATTTTCGAGCCACATTTTTCGGCAATATTAAAAGATCGACCAAATAAAATCTTAGGAAGGTTGAAAGGTCACGGCTTCAATTATTTCCATCGCTACCTCTCGATCACATCACGAGATGTTCATTACCTTTCTTTAATCAACTATATTGACCAATTATCAGCGTAAATTTGTCTGCAATCTGCTGATTGATGCATAATTTGCAGATTTCAAACAACATGACGGGGGAACGAGAATAGGGGTATTAGCTAATTGTCATCCATTGTGTAACGGGTATAGGGCGAGTAATAAAGAATGACGCATTTCGATTGGTTGTAAGTTTCCCAGGTAGCCACACCTACCTCTACGACTACTCAACTTTAGAGATTACCTAAAGTAAACTCGTAATGAATTTCGCAGTTAAAAACAACTAAACTGGGTATTTATATGCTTTACTTTTATTTTCTTTTGATGATCGATATTTTGTTCGATACAGAAACGTTCGATCCGATATATCTATCGAACGTAAAATACCGGTTTTCGATATATATCGAGTACCGGTACGGAGCCCTATTTATTTATCTAAATTTTGTTTGACTTATTTGAGATAGTAACCAAGTACAAAACTGAAAATGTTTGGTAAATATATCAAAGGTCTATAAATGACATTGTATGTTGTCATTTCTTATAATAGCTCTTTACTGAGAGACTCCTGCTTTATCGAAAAAAAAAAAAAGAAAAGAAAAGAAAATCAGATGTTGACTATTATGATAACAGTAGAGAGAGAGAGAGAGAGTAACCAGCATTTGCTCCCTTTTCCACAATGTTTTTAAAAACCTTCTTAGTGCTGTCAGAAAATGGGACTGTTCAGTATATGGTCAAAATCAGTGTCATGAAAGTGATCAGGATCTCTTCATCATACTACTCTGGTCAGGATTTATCCATATTGAAAGGTTTTTCAATTAGCAAATAAAAGATGCCCTGAAGGGTTGGATTTGTGTTTGAAAAGGTAGAAAGCATGATGGGAAAAGTGGAAATGCTGATAATCGGCCCTTTCTTCTTTTCCAACTATGGTTTCAATTTTTTTCTTCTTTGGCATCATTCAAACAGAGGATCTTTCAGCATGGGGATATCATTCAAGCATAAGATAAACCAAACATAGTGAGATCGACATCAATTTTTATTGTATTATATAGATAATTTCAATGACTGTACAGAATTAATCCTTTACAAAACAGTCCCTGTTTTTTACGACCCTGAGATAGAAACCTTTTGAAAACATTGTGGGAAAAGGAGAAAATGCTGGTAACCAGCATTTTCCGCTTTTCCCACAATGTTTTCTACCCTGCTAGACACAAATTTCAATTTTTGAGTTACGTTCATTTCTTCGTCTGCAAATGCTTTCAATTTGGACCAGTCTAAAATTTGTCGTTTGGTAAAAGGTTAAAGCAAAAGAAATACATGAGTCATCCTCTGTGTAAAGGGGGCTTAATGCATCTGCAAAAAGCATTAATTCATGTCACCCTGCAATGTGGGGGCAGGCTGACCTAGGTTGAACCTTATTGCTGTTAGTCAGTTTCTCTTCATGTTTTAGGACCATTCTATTTAGGATTCGATCTGCTCTTGGACAAAATAGATTTTATGAATCTGTGACTTGCTTGGTATTGTGCATCATAGAGATGCTTAACTCTTTACCACACAGTCTGGACTTTTAATGACCTGAGAAGGAAAGCTTTTGAAAACATTGTGGGAAAAGGAGAAAATGCTGGTATCCAGCATTTTCTCCTTTTCCTACAATGTTTTCTATCCTTCCAAAATCAAAATTCAATTTCTGATTCACATTTATTTTGTCCTCTGCAAATGCTTTTAATTTGGACTAGTCCAAAATTTTGTCGTTTGGTAAAGAGTTAAGCCTTTACCAAACAGCAAATTTGTAGACCTGTCAAAATTGAAATTGAATGCATTTGCAGACGACATCAAAAGTATGGCTTGAAAATTGAAATTTGTCTTGGGAAAGGTAGAAAACATTGTGGGAAAAGGAGAGAATACTTGTTACCAGCATTTTCTCCTTTTCCTACAATGTTTTTACAGGGCTTCTTTCTCAGGGTCATTAACAGTCGGGATTGTGTTTACCCATTACCACACAATCCCTACTTTTAATGCCCCTGAGAAAGAAGCCTTTAGAAAACAATGTGGGAAAAGGAGAAAATGCTGGTAACCAGCATTTTATCCTTTTCCCACAATGTTTTCTACCCTTCACAAAACAAATTTCAAATTTTCGGTCATTTTCATTTTATCATCTGCAAATGTTTTCGATTTGGACAAACCGAAACTTTTATCGTTTGGTATTGATTTAAACCCCCTTTTGCAAGAGCATAGCTCGTCTGTATTAAATAATGATGAATGAGATCAGACCATGATCTGTCAATGTTAGGCTATACAGCTTCAAACTTTATAAAGATGTATGTGTAATGGGAATGTAGAAATGAAAAAACATGTAAAAAAAAGAATTGATAGTGAAAATGATTGTTACTGTATCTGTTCTAGCCCTGAGTTGATTTAACATTGTCCCCTGAAAATAGAAATGCGAAAAAAAAAGACATAGTTAACCCTTTACTCCATAGATACTCATTTCTACGCATTACTTGTAGGAGCCTTTTGAAAACATTGTGCCAAAAGGACGAGCAATTTCATCTTTTGTCACAATGTTTTCTATGCTATCAAAAGGTGTCATATACACATAAAAAACAGCTGCATCCTGCTGTTATTTAGGGTCAATTAGAGATTCCATAGAAATGCCTTATGGGGTAAAGGGTTAAATAGAGGATCTTACATGAGCGTTTCAAATGAGTTGACCAAAGCTGTCTATGCGCCATAAAACAACATTCATTCATTCATTCAAATGAGTTGACTTAAATTGTATGATTTGTGGGTTGGTGAGCATCAAATACATTTTAATCAATGAATTTGGTAAAAATGATAATACATAAACATAAATGTAAGATTCTATTTATCACATAAAACTTATGACAGAAAAAACATTCTGCCTCATCACCTATTGCCTATATACTGTTCATGGATCCATGTTTATAAGGGTAGTTCAATTTCAAATGTGTAATGTACAAGTAGATAGCTCCATGACATTTACACCAAAAGTAGAATAAAACAGATGCATATCTTGTGTTTCATTGAACATGAAAATCAAAAATTGCCCATGTGTATACACTTTTGCAACAGTGATGTCATTTTTTCTGCCAAATGACTAGGTACTATTTCCTGTAGTTAGTTTCTTAAGCTTCATGTGTGCTCATTACTGAAAACTGATTAGAACTGGGACCAAAAAAAACCATATTCTTCCATGACACATGAATTTTGCTCTACAAATACAGTGCAACAAAAGCATGGTAGAATCTATATTCTATATAGAGTGATGTCGTCTTATATAGAACAGCATAATTTTGTTTAAAGTAAGCTATTCAATTAAGAAATAATCCTCTTTCTATCATGGTTTATCATTCAATAAACCACAGTTTTGAGTTATGCAGCACAAAAAATAATCATTGGTTTACTCATAACTCACAACATGGTTTATTGAATGATAAACTATGATAGCAAGAAGATTATTTTTTTTATTCTAACATGACCAACTCTTACTACAGGTAAAACAAGTTCATATATGCAGTAAAATCGAGTATGCAGATTGTATTCCATTGAATAACTGGTTACATAGAATGTTTTCGGAGAGCTTCATTCTCAGGGTCTTTAAAACGCAAAACAGTGGTTAACAGAACAATTACCTGAACGTAATGTTTTAACAATTTTGTGCCTTTTAAATCTTCTACATTATCAATATGACTTTACAACAAACAAAAGAAAGCAGCGCTTACCCTAAAGATGTTATTTGGCTGTATCCATTATTGCCTTCACAGGTCATTTCAGCCAAACATGGTTGGATGATGATTTTTTCACCTTTTGCATACACTTTGCCATCAAACAGGCATCCAGCTGTAGAAAAAACATATTGCCATTACAACAATAGTTACATTGTTGATTTTATTTCTAAACTGTTGAATAAATGGAACAGAACCTTAACATGATAGTGAAAGCCAGCGGACAACCCTCAGGAAGAGGGCTTCTGAAAATATTGTGGGAAAAGGAGAAAATGCTGGTAAGAATAACTTTCTCCTTTTCCCACAATAATTCCAAAACTTTGACAGACAGATTTTATGTTTTCAGTAAAATCAATCTTCATATCTTGTCTGCAAATGCTTTCAGTTTGGACCAGGCTAAAATTTTGTCGTGTTGGAAAGATTTAACCCATTACCACATAATCCTTTTGACACCCCTGAGAAAGAAGCTTTTAGAAAACATTGTGGGAAAAGGAGAAAATGCTGGTAACCAGCATTTTCTTGTTTTCCCACAATGATTTCTACCCTTCACAAAACAACTTTCAAATTTTCAGTCACTTATTTTGATGTCTGCAAATGCATTCAATTCGGACAAACCTAAAATTTTGTCGTTTGGTAATGAGTTAATTTTAATGTTGTCTGCAAATGCTTTCACTATAGACCCGGCTAAGAATTTTGTCTTGTGGGAAAGATTTAAGAGCAACTCAAGAAAGCTCAGCTGAACAATTGTGAGTGCGGTAGTGGCCCTGAAAAAAGTTTGTTTAAATTATTGTTTAAAATCGTCCAGAAAATCCAAAGTTTGAGGTATTTGGACAAGACGGTATTTAAACGCAGAATTGTGTGGTTTATGATCAAACATATACTACTTACTTTGTCCATCTGTGTTCCTTTTATCAGGACAGACACCACTGAAATTTAGACAAGATATATGGTTTTTATAGTGATTGATAGTCAGAATTCTAATACCTTTATGGTCATTTGTCCTAAATCCCACTGCATTATTTTAAAAAGTGTTGAGAATAGCTTAACCCTTTACCACACAATCCCAACTTTTAGTGACCTTGAGAGAGAAGCCTTTTGAAAACATTGTGGGAGAAGGAGAAAATGCCGGTAACTAGCATTTTCTCCTTTTCCTACCATGTTTTCTACTCTTCCCAAAACAAACTTCAGTGATCAAATCACATTTATTATGTTGTCTGCAAATGCTTTCAATTTGGACAGGCCTAAAATTTTGTTGTTTGGTAAAGAGTTAAGTTGCCCTTAGTTTTAGAAACTATAGATGACAATCAGTCTGTACCATCATTCACTCTGAATTTTTCAACAGGTTCTGATATTTCTGCAATATTCTGATAACAAAATTGATAGCCTTCAAATTAGAGCATATTAGTCATGTTCATTACAAGTAACTAAAGATATAGTGCATGTATTTGAGCTAAGTTCGTTGAAAACAAGTTTTAATGCTTGTTACAGGAGACTACTCATTCATGATGGCTTCATCCCAGTTAGAATACAAATCCTAACAATTGTTTTAGGGAGAATCCTCTTTAGCCCAGTGGTCATGATGTTGGATAAATTTTGTTGTTTGCTAATGCTTTCGACTTGAACAAGTCTAAAATTGTGTTGTTCAGTTAACTCATTACCACACAATCCCTACTTTTGATGCCCCTGAGAAAGCAGCATTTAGAAAACAATGTGGGAAAAGGAGAAAATGCTGGTAACCAGCATTTTCTCCTTTTTTCACATTGTTTTCTACCCTTCACAAAACATATTTCAAATTTTCCGTCACTTTTATTTTGTCGTCTGCAAATTTGGACAAGTCTAAAATATTGCCATATGGTAATGAGTTAAAGGTTAAAAACTGACCAGGCTGAATTTTGACCAATCAAAAGCTACTTCAAGTGACACAAACACAACCATAGAGGGAGGAAATATACACTAACTGCTTGATTGTGGTATGGACGGCAGTGAAGCGATGGCTTGTCAAATAGTATAGCATCTTAAGCTTCTATAGCTCTTTTTTCCTCAATGGCACTTAAATTAAAGGTGGTAAAAACTTGAAATGTAATAACTGTTTTTGTGCAGTTGTAGGTAAATTTAGAAAAGTAGGTTAAAAGTTTTTTATGAAACATTCCACTATAAGATGCAGCACTTACCCTAGAGAGGTTATTTGGCTGTATCCATTATTGCCTTCACAGGTCATTTCAGCCAAACATGGTTGGATGATAATTTTTTCACCTTTTGCATACACTTTGCCGTCAAAAAGGCATCCAGCTGTAGAAAAAATATATAAACACAACATTTAGATCATATATATTACCCCTAACTACTCTTTATTTGTTTTTGAAATGTTTAATGCCATTTTCAGCATTATTTTAGCTTCAATGTGGCTGCACCTGTCCATGCTTTCCAGGAGTTTCTTTTACCATTATATCACTGATATTCCTGCCGAGTTACCGCTTGTTTTCTTACATATCTATTGTTGAAACGATTTTCAACAGTGAGAGACGAATGAATGCAGAACCATTAGAAGATTGCATGCTCTGTACAATTTCACTTTGTCTTTACCAAAAGACAAATTTATAGACTGGTCCAAATTGAAAGCCTTTGCAGACGACAAAATAAATGTGACTGAAAAGTCGAAATTCAATTTGGGAGGGTAGAAAACATTGTGGCAAAAGGAGAAAATGCTGGTTACCAGCATTTTCTCCTTTTACCGCAATGTTTTCAAAAGGCCTCTACTTCAAGGTCGCCAATAGTCGACATTGTGTGGTAAAGGGTTAAATGGTTGAATCTTCAAACACCTACCTGAAGATGTGGTCTGTATTTCAAAAGAGGCTTTCACTTTACAACAATTCATAATTTATATCTATTCATATATATTTTATTGCTTGCCAAGGTATTTTATAACTTATGTAACCAAAGCTCGGATATTGGAATAGAGCAAAGTAAAACTACAAGTAGTCTGATAAAGGTCCCTTATTATTGTAGGTACACAGTCATGTTCATTTACCACTTTTTGTAGGTTTGTATTTACTCATAATCATATCTAAGAATATCAGTAGTTTTACGGTACATCATGTGGCAAAACATATTTACAATAGGTCTTGTTTGACTAAAAAATCTGTCTTAACCCTTTACTCCATAGATACTCATTTCTACGCATTGCTTGTTTGAGCCTTTGGAATACTTTGTGACAAAATGTGAAATTGCTCGTGATGATGTTTTCTGTGCTATCAAAAGGTGTCCTATACACATAAAAAACGGCTTCATCCTTGCTGTTATTTAGTGTCCATTAGAGTTACCATAGAAATACCTTATGGGGGTAAAGGGTTAAAGTATGAAAATCTTACTTTGTCCATTTACGCTCCTTTTATCAGGACAAATACCTCTGAAAAAAAGAAAAGAAAAATATCACAAAAATTTTGCCGTATTCATGCATAGTCTTAGTTGCTGCACTATCAGGGTAGATCAAGTCTGATCTACCCTGTCAGCAGAAGGTCAGTGGTTCATGCTTAGCAGTTTTAAAGTTAGTAAATGTTCTGCATGTCCAAGGGGCCATTCTGCCTCATGTTCCAGTCTGTTATTGGACAAAAGGGTTTTTATGGATCCATAATTATGTGATGACTTTTATATCGTGAAGCATGTCGGATATTCATAAACCCCTTTTTTTCCAGGGTATGACTCAAAGATATGCGGCTCTAAGAGGGTTATATGAACTGCTACTTAGGACACGAAAGACTACATATTCTTCTAAACAACCCTGAGAAAGAAAGTTTTTGAAAATATTGAGATACAAGTAGAAAATACTCTCCCTTCAAAGAAAGATTCCCATTACTTAAGCCCAAGTTGACCCTTAGCCCTTACCACACAATGAGAACCTTTAACGACCCTGAGGTAGAAGCCTTTTGAAAACATTGGACCAGTCGATAAATTCGTCATTTGTTAAAAAATTAAGCTGCTAAGAGCAACTTGGTGAACTTTTAGGGACAGTGTAGATCAAGATCAGGCTACACAACATGACTGTCTGGTCTGATCTTTGATTTACTCATACACTGTGATATTCTGTTGTCTTTCTGGTGAAATCAACTTCGAAATTGCAATATTTGGGTTTAAGTATTGAGTAATTCCTTTTGGTTTCATTTATTTAACAGTTTAAGGGTTTTAACCCTTTACTCCAAAGATACTCATTTTGACGTATCAACAACAGACAGCTTTTGAAAACATTGTGGGAAAAGGAGAAATTTCTTGTATCAAGCAATTTCTCCTTTTTCAACAATGTTTTCCACTCAATCACATATATTTGTATCCTCATTTGTCCATATTTTTGACAACATAATATTATATTTATTTGCTGCTGAAATGGAAGAGCCTCAAATTGGCATATCAGGTAAAAGGGTTAACTTGTCTGCAAATAGTCTGGACAAGTCTAAAACTCTGTCTCTTTGTCAAGAGCTAGGAAAGAAGAGGGAGAAAAATTTCAGACAAACAAAGTAATAAGGTGCTTTACCCAAACTGTGTAAGGTTTCCATAGTTGTTATTTCCGAGGCAGACCATAGACCCTAGACAATGGGGTATCATGATCACGTCTCCCTTTTGGTATTCTGCTCCATCATAGTAACAGGGACCTTTGAAATAATTAAAGCCATTAATGTAGCAGAACTTAAAGCAATAATTGGGAGGGGAAGGAATAAAAACTTTTTAACTCTGAACCAAGTGACATAATTTTACAGAGCTGCAGATGAGGGGGGGGGGGGGGGGGGGGGGGTGTGTGACGGTATTCTAAATCCTTTATTTCTCTTCCGAACCCTATGTTGTGGGTACTCATTAGAATCGTCTCGATGAGACGATTCTAATGAGTACCCATAACGTAGGGTTTAGTGGAGAATGGTAAATATTTTTGATTTTTAAATCCAAAGCACTCTATCTGGAGCTCTGATTTTAGACTTGTTCAAATTGAAAGTATCTGCATACGACAAAACTAAATGTGACTCAAAAATTAAAAACTTAATCTGTTCTAGAAGAGTAGGAAACGTTTTGAGAAAAATTGAGAAAATGCTGTTTACCAGCGTTTTCTCCTCTTCCGACAATGTTTTCAGAAGATTTCTTACTCTGGGTCGTAAAAACCAGGGATTGTTTGGTAAAGGAGAAAACCTTGATGATAGTCATTGTGAGAGGATTCATCGCCGCAGACCATTTTTGTTGGATCGTTATGTGGGAAATTAGCCCGTGGCTTGAAAAGACTGGTTGAAAAAAAAAACTGCAGAAAAGCATGGTGGGTACACTGTCCGCCGTGTTATAACTGAAATGATGTTGAAAAACGGCGTTAAACACCATACGAACAAATTTATTAAACCTTTAAGGGGGGGGTGGTTCTAAATTTGAAGCTAGGCTCCATCATTTATGTGCACGCGCCTACCACATAACATCTTCGCAAGCCAAGGCTGACGATTCACTACTCTACCCTTGGCGGATTGAGCTTGATTTTTACATTCCCCGATACGCTTTTTCATTGGATGCAGCCAGCTCTAACAGCCAGCTCTAAAATCGCTAGTAGCATTTCATCTTTGATAAAAATAAAATAAGGTAGCTACCTTTCGAATAGAAGGTAAACATGGAAACCCACGTGGATGTCTGCTTATCGCTTCATGTGTAGTCATAAGCGGTTTGTAAAACGATATTTCATTGGCTTTTAGAAATATGATATAAAGGGGAGGGGTAATAACCAGCATCCAATAGCAGGCGCATTGCAGGGATCTCGAAATCGGGCTCAATCAGCCAAGGTAAGATCCACGTAGTGATCGTAACCTTGGCTCGCGAAGATGACCATATAAGAATTTAAACGTAGATAATGTGGAGCTTTCAGTCTTGAGACCTTATATTCTGGACTATGCATACGGCCCTAGGACAAAGAAATCTTCGGGCAATATTTCAACGGCCGTTTTTGTGGACAGCGTAGATCACGATCGTAATACAGAGCTCCAGATAGAGAGGGTGTTATTTCTATTTCAAAACTGAAAATGTTAATTATTATCCACTAAACACTAAGTTTTGGGTACTTATTAGAGTCGCCTAAATAAGACCTGAAGAATAAAGAACCAGCAGTATTAATTTTCTTTGACAGACAGCGTAGAGCAAGATCAGACTGTTCAGAACATACAATTCGGACCTTGAGTACATGTACATGTGTATATTTATTGTTTTATCTGATAGGATAAAAAATCGAAAGAGCTGAAGAAAAAAAAAAGAGGCAAATAAGGTAAAAAAAAATCCATGCCTGTTGAAACTGGCAATGCTCCCGATAAACCAATAGCCAAAACCAAACATAAAACCTTGCAAATCATTTCGAATGCCATATTGTCCACGGGTCCAGCTTAAAATGTGGCTTTCGGTTTAACACGTTTCTCTTTAAATACCGCTTCTATATTTTGATTCGTGCCTAGGATAAGGGGGCTTTATGCATCTGTGAAAATATCGAATCAGGTCAGCCTGCGCAATCCGCGCAGGTTGACCTGGACCAGAACTTTTCCCTATTGGTTCATTTTCTGTATGTCCAATGACGAGTCTACCCCATGATTAGATCGGTTGGTTAAAAAAAAAGTAGCGATTATGGATCAATGGTTGATTGGTATAATTTATCATGGAGATGTATTAAGCTCCCTTTTTACAGAGCATGGCTCGATCTTTGATTTTTTCCGGCATGGTTTTCAACGTGACAAGAGATAGGAAGAAATTAATGATGCCGCTTTTGGCAACAGGACGTCACATGATCGATAGTCGAATTCAAAACCACGTGACTATCCTCTCGCAGGTGTTTCCTTGCATCTTTACAAAGGCGTGGCGTCCATGAGGCGACAAGACGCCACAGTGTAATGTAGAAATATTTAAATGTAACAAAGGGCAAATTTCTATGTAACAAATTAAAGAGCAAATTATTTCTGTACAATGGTAAAAAAGGTGAATTTTGCACTCTCATCCCATTGTTTTCGATGGAAAATCTCACTGTATCGGTCAGTGTAGATACAAATCAGGCTTAACGCTCTGTACAGTCCGCAATTTAAGCAGTTTTTTCTCAATGTTCTGGGTGCCACTTTCATCCCGTGTAATTGATGGAGGATCGAGCCCATCTGCTTGCATCAGGTGTATTGCATTTAATCCAACTTAGTCCAAGAAAATTTTATAATCCGTGGCTACAGAATGATCAGTCATTTTAACACCATGTTAAATAAATATACGAACCATGCTCTGTGAAAAAGGGGGCTTAATGCATCTGCGAAAAGTTTCGGCTCGGGTCAACCTGCGCATTCCGCGCAGGTTGACCTGAGCCGAAACTTTTCGCTATTGGTCAGTTTTCTGTTTTCTGTACCACATGATTAAGTTGGTTGTTTAAAATGCGGCTAATTTGGATCAATGATTGTTTGGTAGCATACATAACGGAGATGTATTAAGCCCCCTTTTGCCAGAGCATGGCTCATATATAATCCAAAGGGTCAAAGAAACAGTCCGAGACCTCCGGGTTGTAAACCTTACACTCTACCACTGAGTCTTTCAGGACCCCACAAGAAAATAAGGAGACGTTTATATAAATTAGGTCTCGGAGTGGTGAAAAAGGCAAGATTCTATTTGCCTCGAATGGATGTGAAAGAGGCCTGCCAGTACAGAGATCCCAACATCGAGTTGAAAGCTGTTTGCCTTTTTCGAACCAAAAAACCAATAAAAAGAGGGCAAAGGCCAAGCGGATGTATGTCTCAAGTCAATCCGAAAGATGGTTACATATAGGATCTGACAGGACTTGGTTTTTGAGATAAAAAATTATTAAACGAGTCTACAAAAAATGTAATGAGGCGAGCCTTTGGCGAGCTTAATCACAAATTTTTGTGGACGAGTTTAATAAATTCTTACCTCAAAAGCCAACAAGTGTCAGATTCTTTTTATCACATACATGTAACTGTATAATAAGAATTATATAGTCCAAAATGTGTTAAACCAGAGGCATACATGTATCATGTGTAGTGAAATTTACATGAAGCCTGTGCGCTTATTTCGACAGGTACATTACGAACAAAAAATAGTTGCAAAGAAACTTGCATAATTACATGTATATTGATTTTGTTTTGAGTCTTAAAGTGATAAAATTAACATTTTTATCATGATTAAGAATTTCGACCTCTAATTTCCATCAAGAACGTAAGTCAGTAATGTTTTAGAAATGAAGCGTATAATTAGTGTTGACCAAATAAAGCACTATTTTCTTATCTCACACGTGTGCGAGACAAGAAAATTCGTGATGGCTGTATTGCATTGAAAACAAGGAGAGTTATACGATAAAAAGCTGTAACACACGGGGCAAACGCAAGCACACCCGATGTACCATAGATCTGTAAGAAAAGAAGGCCGATGGTGCCCAGTTTTGATGACGGTTTGTGTGTCTAAGTTACTCAAAAACAGGTTCCTTTTAATCCTGATCCTGCCACATCGAAAGTAACAATAGGGCCATGATGGCCGTGTATCGCTGTACTGGCTTATTAGCCTTTTACCAAACAAATCGAACTGTTCATGGCCCTCAAAAAGAGGGCTTTCGAAAACAATGAACACTGTCAGGCAATACAATCGGGTTTATTGATTGGCATGAAAGGTTAAGATGCTAAGCACCATTCACTAGCCTTTTGAGGACTGTATAGACCAAGATCAGACTACACAGCCACTAGCCCTGAAGATGCTAAGCACCATTCACTGGCCTTTTGAGGACTATAGATTAAGACCAGACTGCACAGCCATTAACCCCTAAGCTGGTAAGCACAATACACTGACCTTTTGCATTGGTAGACAGCTTAGATCCAAGATCAGACTACAGAGAACATGCAGTCTGTCTGAGTCTGATCTTGGATCTACCCTGTGCGAAAAGGAGATAACTGTCTCAAGAAATAAGTTTGAAGGTACATTATTTGGATTTTGACTAAGGGCTTGAAAATTTCATCTTATTCAGCAATATAAGAGTTAACCCATTACCACACAATCCCTACTTTTGACGACCCTGTAACAGAAGCCTTTAGAAAACATTGTGGGAAAAGGAGAAAATGCTGGTAACCAGCATTTTCTCCTTTTCCCACCATGTTTTCTACTCTTCTCAAAACATATTTCAAATTTTCAGTCACTTGTATTTTGTCGTCTGCAACTGATTTCGACAAGCCTAAAATATTGTTGTTTGGTCATGAGTTAACCGTTTCCCAAACAATCACTGGTTTTTAGGGGTCTGGAATAGTACCCTTTTGAAAACATTGTGGGAAAAGGAGAAAATGCTGGTTAACCAGCATATTCTCCTTTTCGCACAATGTTTTCTACCCTATCATAGACAGAAATCATCTTTTCAGCAAGAGTTGAGTTGTCATCTGCAAATGTTTTCAATTTGTCCTAGTCCAAAAGTTCGTCGTTTGGGAAAGGGTTAATGTATACTTTGTTCCACTGGTTAATTCTATTACATTCTTCAGTCTACAGAATACCCTAGTTTGTATAATATGAGCCATGCTACGGGAAAAGGGGGCTTATTGTATCCCCATGATTTGTGATACCAAGCCAGCCTTTACTTACTTCTGTATCCATAATATCCTCTTTTCTTAACATTCGACTTAATCATCAAATAGATTGGTCCTTCGACATACAGAAGATAGAGCAATAGTGAAAAATTTTGGCCCAGGTCAGCCTGCGCGGACTGCAGTTGCTGACCGAAGTCGATTCTGACTTTTCGCATTAAGTCCCCTTTTCACAGAGCATGGCTCATTCCGGTACATTTTGCATCCAACATTTTTTCCCCCTTTTTCCAAAATGTTTTCTCCATTTTCCACGAAGGAATCTCATCATGTGAATGGCTTTTACTTTCAAATCCTTTTGAATTTAGACACGTCACTGACCATATTGCTATCTAGTAAAGACGATGCCTTTTACATTGTAGGCAAATGATCGCCACATTTCAAACCAAAGATGGCGCTAATGTATCATACTTGTTTGAATACATCCAAACAGTCGGGTAACAATAGATAAATAATGAAAACAAAGCACAGTTATACATGACAAAACAATGATTTTAATTACAACTTGTTAAATGATAAAATGAAAAGATGAAATTTCTTCGAAACAAGACTGTTTTTAGTACTCTTAACATTTGTTACTAAACATACCAGTCTATGTAAACCACTGACTGGTTCTCAAAATCAACATTCAAGACAAAAGTACATCTTTCCAAGAGGAACGAATTCTGAAGCAATGACCCAGTTCAAATCTCACCTACAAAGTTGACCGAGTTTCAATAACCAGTTATCTACCCTTCTATTAGAATCTACTAGCACTGTACATGCAAAGCACTGACCTCTTAGAGATGAGCAATACTTCAAAATTTAGCCATGGTCTGAGAAAATGTGGTTTATTGCACGGACCTAGGCCAGCCAGCACAGGCTGACAGGAGTTAAAACTTTTTGCCATTAGTCAATTTTCTGCTTGTCAAAGGATCAGTTTAACCCCTTGTCACACAATCCCTACCTTTGACGCCCCTGTGAAAGCAGCCTTTAGAAAACATTGTGGGAAAAGGAGAAAATGCTGGTGACCGGCATTTTCTCCTTTCCCCCCAATGTTTTCTACCCTTCCCAAAACAAATTCAATTTTTGAGCCACATTTATTTTGTTGTCTGCAAGTGCTTTCTATTTGGACTAGTCTAAACAGTTGTCGTTTGGTAAAGGGTTAACTCATGATTCTGCCAGCTGTTAGAGACAATGCTTGTTGTTAGAGACAATGCTTATCATGTATCCGTGATAATATGATGTCTTGTTTGGTATGATGCATCAACTGATCGAGTTTTGTTTTGACAAAGCTTTTCATAATGACATCAACTAGAACCACGCAGGCTGACATGGGTTGAAACGTTCTGCTACAGGTTAACTCTTTACCAAACAACAAAATGTTCGACTGGTCCAAATTGAAAGCACTTGCAGACAACAAAATAAATGTAACTCTGAAATTGAAATTTGTTTCCAGCAGGGTAGAAAACATTGTGGGAAAAGGAGAAAATGCTGGTGACCAGCATTTTCTCCTTTTCTCACAATGTTTTCAAAAGGCTTCAATCTTAGGGTCGTAAAAACCAGGGATTGTTTGGGAAAGGGGTAACTTTTAAACAAGAGGGCCATGATGGCCCTGAAATCGCTCACCTGAGTTTATTGACCAAACATGCACTATCTAGTTTCCCAGTGACCTAGTTTTTTATCAGACATTACCCATCATCAAACACTTTTGAGACATCACCAAAACAAACATTCTGAACAAGTCTGAAGAGTATCAGGCAGAAAATGTAGCCTCTGGAGTGTACACAAGGTTTTTCTAATATTTGACCCATTGACCTAGTTTTTGACTCCACATGACCCATTTTCAAACTCATTCAAGGTATCACCAGGACAAATATTATGAATAAGTTTTAGGAGTATCAGACTGAAAATGTGTCCTCCAGAGCATACAAAAGGTGTTTATAACATTTGACCTATTGACCCAGTTTTTGACCCAACATGACCCATTTTCAAACTCATCCAAGATATTATAAAGGCAAACATTCTGACTAATTTTCAAGAGTGTTAGACTGAAAATGTGGCATCCAGAGCATATACAAGGTTTTTCTAAGATTTGACCTGGTGACCTAGTTTTTAACCCCCACTGACCCATTTTCAAACCTGTCTGAGATATCATCAAGACAAACATTCTGACCAACTTACAAGAGTATGGGACTGAAAATGTGGCCTCTAGAGCCTACAAAAGGTTTTTCTAACATTTGACCTAGTGACCTAGTTTTTGACCCCACATGACCCATTTTCGTTCTTGTCCGAGATATCATCCAGGCAAACATCCTGACGAACTTTCATGAGTATCCAACTGAAAATGTGGCCTCTAGAGCGTACAAAAGGTTTTTCTACGATTTGACCTAGTGACCTAGTTTTTGACCCCACGTGACCCATTTTCAAACTCATCCGAGATATCATCCAGACAAACATCCTGACCACATTTCATGAGTATCCGACTGAAAATGTGGCCTCTAGAGCGTACAAAAGGTTTTTCTAAGATTTGACCTAGTGACCTAGTTTTTGACCCCACGTGACCCATTTTCGAACTCGTCCGAGATATCATCCAGACAAACATCCTGACCAACATTCATGAGTATCCAACTGAAAATGTGGCCTCTAGAGTGTACAAAAGGTTTTTCTAAGATTTGACTTCGTGACCTAGTTTTTGATCCCACGTGACCCATTTTCGAACTCGTCCGAGATATCATCCAGACAAACATCCTGACCAACTTTCATGAGTATCCGACTGAAAATGTGGCCTCTAGAGCGTACAAAAGGTTTTTCTAAGATTTGACCTGGTGACCTAGTTTTTGACCCCACGTGACCCATTTTCAAACTCGTCCGAGATATCATCCAGACAAACATCCTGACCAACTTTCATGAGTATCCGACTAAAAATGTGGCCTCTAGAGCGTACAAAAGGTTTTTCTAAGATTTGACGTGGTGACCTAGTTTTTGACCCCACGTGACCCATTTTCGAACTCGTCCGAGATATCATCCAGACAAACATCCTGACCAACTTTCATGAGTATCCGACTGAAAATGTGGCCTCTAGAGCGTACACAAGGTTTTTCTAAGATTTGACCTGGTGACCTAGTTTTTGACCCCACGTGACCCACTTTCAAACTCGTCCGAGATATCATCGAGACAAACATCCTGACAAACTTTCATGAGTATCGGACTCAAAATGCGGCCTCTAGAGCGTACACAAGGTTTTTCTAAGATTTGACTTCGTGACCTAGTTTTTGATCCCACGTGACCCATTTTCGAACTCGTCCGAGATATCATCCAGACAAACATCCTGACCAACTTTCATGAGTATCCGACTGTAAATGCGGCCTCTAGAGCGTACACAAGGTTTTTCTAAGATTTGACCTGGTGACCTAGTTTTTGACCCCACGTGACCCATTTTCGAACTCGTCCGAGATATCATCGAGACAAACATCCTGACAAACTTTCATGAGTATCGGACTCAAAATGCGGCCTCTAGAGCGTACACAAGGTTTTTCTAAGATTTGACCTAGTGACCTAGTTTTTGACCCCACGTGACCCATTTTCGAACTCGTCCGAGATATCATCGAGACAAACATCCTGACCAACTTTCATGAGTATCGGACTCAAAATGCGGCCTCTAGAGCGTACACAAGGTTTTTCTAAGATTTGACCTAGTGACCTAGTTTTTGACCCCACATGACCCATTTTCGAACTCGTCCGAGATTTCATCGAGACAAACATCCTGACCAACTTTCATGAGTATCCGACCAAAACTGTGGCCTGTAGAGCGTACACAAGGTAAAAAGTTGACGACGGACGACGCACGACGGACGACGGACGACGGACACAGCACGATCACAATAGCTCACCATGAGCACTTCGTGCTCAGGTGAGCTAAAAAGACAATACAGTTAATGATGAATATCACAATTGTTCTCACACACCCTACTGCACATAAGTTTTTATCATGAAAAGTGAATCAGAAGTACATCTATGTATTATTCTCACATGTGGTAAAACTGCTAGTGCACTGAAACAAGTAGCACTTTCTTCATAATTATATTAATATTAGTTAACTCTTTACCAAACAAGCCCTGGCTTTCACGACCCTGGATAGAAAAGCTTTTGAAAAACTTGTGGGAAAAGGAGAAAATGCTGGTAACCAGCATTTTCTCCTTTTTTATCCTTCGCAATCCTTCCAGAGGCAATTTTCATATATTGAGAAAATTTTAATTTGCAATCTGCAAAAGCTTTCAAGTCTAATATTTTGTTGTTCGGTAAAGAGTTTCGAGAAAAAAAATGGTTCTGTGAACTGTCAAGTCAAATAATTCAAATAATGTTAGATATGGTGTTACAAACCAAATAAGCTAACAAAGGCAGGGAATTTAAAGTTGTGGAAGTGTAGCTGTTTCCATTTTGAAAATTGTTGTTGGAAAAAGTAGAAATTGCTCCTAATCAGTAATTTCTCATTTTTTTTTTTTGTTAATTTTTGTTAAACAGATGCATATTTCTATATTCTTCCAGTAATTTTCCTGTTTTACTATCAAAGAAAAGCTTCTTAAATCCAATATTGCCAGACTTTATATACCTTGTTCAAAGGCAATTTTCTCACAAACTAATACAGTGACCCAAAGTTTTTTTTTTTTTTCTCTAAACTCTTAGAGACATGATGACCTTTAACCCATTACCACACGAGAAAAATATAGACTGGTCCAAATTGAAAGCATTTGCAGACGACAAAATAAAGGTGACTGAAAAATTGAAATTTGTTCTGGGAAGGGTAGAAAACACTGTGGGAAAAGGAGAAAATGCTGGTTACCAGCATTTTCTCCTTTTCCCACAATGTTTTCAAAAGGCTTCTTTCTCAGGGGCGTCAAAAATAGGGATTGTGTGGTAATGGGTTAACATGTTAAGTTTAAAAAAAATACAGTCTATTAGGAAATTGTGTGATATACCTTGTTAACCCTTTCCCAAACGACAAATTTCGGACTCTTTCAAAACTGAAAGAGTTTGCAGACGACAATTCCAGATTTTGAGAAAATGGCAGAAAGTTCTCAAAAAGGGTAGAAAACACTGTGGGAAAAGGAAAAATTGCTCGTTATGAGCAATTTCTCCTTTTCCCACAGTGTTTTCAAAAGACTTTTACTGCAGACACATAAAAACCAGGGCTTGTTTGGGAAAAGGTTAAAACAAACTGCCATGTAGATTAAGTGTCATATCTGAATATCATACACTCATATAATATTTGGAAAAAAATATTTGTTTATAATCTTTTTTGTAAGTTTTTGTAAAAACTTCCTCTCCAAAATGCATTCAGTTTATTCATTTTCACACATACGCACAAAAACAGTAAGATTTCAGTGCTGGAAAGTAATTGTGGCCTTTAGATTGCAGGCCTAAACAACTAAAAAAATAACAACACAGAAAAACTGGACCCCCCCCACCCCTTTATTTAAAATCAAGAGAACTGTAAATCCTGAATCCAAAACCTTTCATTAACGTAAAATTATTTTAAATACTCAATCATTGCATTGGAGATTGGAGAAAGTTGAAGATCGTGCTTTAGACAAGTAAAGATTTTCAAACAAGTAAGGCAAAGAGTGACTTTTTTTTTTCTACCTAACGGGACTTGTGTTTTATGCTTAACACTGAACTACAAAATACTGACTTTTTAATGAACCTGAGAAAAAAAAAAAAAAAAAAACGACACTTGAAAACATCGTTGGAATAGGAGAAAATGTTGGTAACCAGCATTTTTTCCCTTTTCCCACAATGTTTCCTACCTGTTTAATACATCTGCAAATGCTTTCAGTATGGACTAGTCTACCATTTTGTTGATTGGTACAGAGTTAATCTTGATAAGAAATCATCTGACCTATTTGTAAAAATTAAGACAAAACTGTAAACACCTATTTTAAGAAGATTGTTACTTTACCAAAACAAATCATTATTATCATTTTCATCACTTAACCCATTACCATACAATCCCTACTTTTGACACCCCTGAGAAAGAAGCCCTTTGAAAGCATTGTGGGAAAAGGAGAAAATGCTGGTAACCAGCATTTTCTCTTTTACCCACAGTGTTTTCTAACCTTCACTGAACAAATTTTAAATTTTCATCACTTTTATCTTATCGTCTGCAGACGCTTTCGATTTGGACAAACCTTAAATTTTGTTGTTTGGTAATGAGTTCAGGGGTGTGGAATTCTTATGCCAGACTTGGGACTTTTTGTCTGCGGACATGTGAATTTTTCCAGAGCACTTGTCTGCGGGCAAGTGAATTTTTTGACCAAACCAGATAATGAAATGTCATATTTACGTCAATGACGATCCTCAAATGCTCTATTTATTTGTTTTGCATAACCTGAATGGTAGCCAGCATTTTCTCCTTTTCCCGCAATGTTTTCTACCCTACTGGAAACAACTTTCAATTCTTTAGTTACTTTTTTTTTGTCGTGTGCAAGTGCTTTCAATTTTGAGCAGTCTAAAATTTTGTCGTTTGGTAAAGAGTTAATTAGCGGTTTAAAGGTTAATTAGACCTTAAAATGAAATCTTAGAGAAACTGAATGACACCAACATGTTACAATAGCTGCACAGATGTTCTTGATAAATAATCTCACGACAAGCTCACACTCTGTTCCATTGTTTCCATAGAATTACTGTTCATTGCACCACCATTAATATTCATATCTGGAACAACTTGATTCTGTTTTTCTGATAGCGTTTTTGAGATCTGTGCAGAATCCACGCACATCTGGTTTGATTCCGATTCAAGATTTGATTCTGGCGGTATATTCTCCCCATTTTCTGTTTGATTGTCATCCCAGTCGATTTTAAACCGTGTTACTCTTGGGTTGGTGGCAAGAATGTTCCTTGTCAACTGAAAAGTACAAAGCGAAACAAAGGATTTAGAGTAGCATGTACTTTAACTTTTAACCACTCAGCAAAACTTAAGACTTGTCAAGAAGAAAATGCTTGTGATTCTCTCCTTTTCTCACACTCTTTTTAACTCTTTACAAAATGACAATTTTTGGACCCACCAAATTTAAAGCATCTGCAGACAACAAATTCAATGTGGTTATAATGATGATTTCTGACAGATAGGGTAGAAAATATTGTGGGAAAAGGAGAAAATTCTGGTTACCAGCATTTTCTCCTTTTCCCACAATGTTTACGAGAGGCTTCCTTCTTGGGGTCGTTAAATGTAGGGATTGTGTGGTAAAGAGTTAATCTTTAACTCTTTAACCCTTTACTCCATAGATACTCATTTTTACGCATTGCTTGTAGGAGCCTTTGGAAAACATTGTGGCAAAAGGTGAAATTGCTCGTGACGAGCAATTTCACCTTTTGTCACAATGTTTTCTATGCTATCAAAAGGTGTCATATACACATAAAAAACGGCTTCATCCTTGCTGTTATACAGGGTTAGTTAGAGATACCATAGAAATGCCTTATGGGGTAAAGGGTTAAAAGATAAATCTCATCATTTCTACCTTGCAAATGTTTAGGATTTGAACAAGTAAAAAATCTTACCTAGTGTAAATGTTTGAATGAGTAAAACTAACATTCTATGAATTATATGAACTGTTTTTATTTTTCGTTAACTTTTGAATTGGGTCGATACTTTCGCTTTTCGTAAAATATCTGCATGTCAAGACTTGCAAATGACTGGAAAATTTAACTGGACACTTGGCCTTACAGGCACGAAAGTTTTGCCAGATGGAGTTAAAATGTAAGACGGAAAGAAACCCGATCAACTAAGTATATGGATTAAATGGTGAAAAATTCTGACAAGACAACACCAATGTCAGTATCACCATATCAATCCATTTGGTTGGGAGAAAAAGTTTTTTCAAGTAACCTGTTACCACACAGCAAAATTTTAGACCTATTCAAATGGAAAGCATTTACAGACAACAATGCCCCCCCCCTTCCCCTTATGAGAAAGTCCAGAAAAAACCCTTGATCCATACTTATGACTTGTTAGGTATAACACATTAATAAACCCCTCTTTGTCAGAGCATGCCTCATTTTAAAAGCAGCCAAAAAAGACCTTTTGTTTTTACCTGGTCAAAAAGTGGAGAAGCAGGGGGCGTTTCCTTCAACTCTGCACTATCATATTCATTATTTACATAGTATCCAACACGGATAAACTCTTTGTTTCTATAGGAACATGTTAGTAACACAACTGTCACACCAACCGCATCATCTACTGGTATTTTTGCTGTATCTGGTGGTCCTGCCTACAATATAATGTATTTGTTTTTTATTTGTATGAAAGTAAACCCTTTACCTATCAATAAAACTTTAGATATGTCCAAATTAAAAAAAAAAAAAAAAAAATCAGATGATTAAATAAAATGTGAATCAAATGAATGAATATTAAGCTCTGAAGTGGTAGAAATCATCATTGTGGAAAACAGTAACCAGCATTTTCTTTTTTACCCACAGTGTCAAAAATTTTGTCATTTAGTAAAGAGATAATTTTTTCATACCAAAAATTCCCAAGTTTCAATTAACCTAAAACAAAACATAGTGGGAACAGGAGGGATGCTGTTAACCAGCATTTTCTTCCCTCTACCACACAATGTTCTGCTTTCTATCAAAGACAAGCTATCATTTGAGCTACATTTGATTTGTAGTTTGCTAATGCTTTCAATTCGGACATGTCTAAAAATTTGTCGTTTTGTTAAAAGTACATATACTTACAGCATCCTGACCCAGCCTCTGGTTACTATCCCACAAATTTGCAATGACTAAATTGATAGCATATATACAAATAACAAAATAAAGTTAGTTCAAATGCTTATTTTCTGCCTTATGGGGTACAAAATATTGTGGGATAGGGAGAAAACCTTGGTCGGTGCTTATGTTAAGCTGACATAGATGTAATATATGTTCAGTCAGTTCCCAAAAATGTCTGGAAAATTACACCTAGACACTTTCCATATGACAAGATATTTGAAAAAGAAAAAATGTCTGCAAAATTATGGATTTCTACATCTGGAAGAAATGTGACAATAAATCTAATTGAGTACCTGTCACATATACACAACAAATTCTTAGAAAGAAGCCTTTGGAAAACATTGTGGGAAAAGGAGAAAATACTGGTAATCAGCATTTTCCCTTTTTCCCACAATGTTTTCTACCCTTCACGAAACAAATTTCAAATTTTCAGTCACTTTTATTTTGTCGTCTGCAAATGCTTTCGATTTGGTATTGAGAAAAGGACTGCGTTTTTAAAGATTATATGCTAATTGTTTCAATGTTTGTCTTCCATAGGCAACAGTAATGAAACTTCGTGTAATTAATCTGGATGCCAAAAAGGTTGGTGGTTTATCCAGTTTTATTATATACCTAGCGGTGAAATCCTGGAATTTCCCAGTGTAATAAATTTTGATATCATCACTAGTGACGATATCGACTTTCACTTCCTGCCGTAATTTGGGAACTACTTATTTTTTTTACTACATTTTTTTCGACTTTCAAGCGCAAAATTACAAATAATGATGTTAATAAGGTATATAATAAATAGAATAATCAACTGGTTATTTTTTATATGAAAAATATCTCACGCAGACGCATCGTAAGGCATTAAAAAAACTTGTGCTGTGCACTCGTTTTTTTTTTTAAATGCCAAACAACGCATCCTCGTGAGATATTTTTCATATCAAAAACAACCAGTTGATTATCCTCTATATGTCTTTACCAAATAATGGTATAATTTTAGAGAAGTCAAAATTGGAAGCATAAGCAAAAGACAAAATAAATGTGATTCAAACTTAAAAATTGTTGTGGGGAGGGTAGGAAACATTGTGGGAAAAGGAAAAAATGCTGTTTACCAGCATTGTCTTCCTTTCTCACAATATTTTCAGAAGGCTTCTTTCT
This sequence comes from Tridacna crocea, assembly GCA_943736015.1. NCBI lineage: Eukaryota > Metazoa > Mollusca > Bivalvia > Cardiida > Cardiidae > Tridacna > Tridacna crocea. The sequence goes on from OX031059.1 coordinate 52,753,557, forward strand.
CAGGGTCATGAAAACCCCGAATTGTTTGGTACTGGATTAAAACTTTTCTTTAATCATTTTTTTCTTTTTCCTACAATGGTTACATTGTGATTGTATCAAGGTGAAATCTGAAATGGACTAAAATCATAACAGTATTAAATTGAAATCAAGTTACGAATCATACAAAGAGCAAAATCTACCTGAAACACAAACTTGTGTCTACCGCCGGGTACTGGACCAACAAGAATGGTTTCTAATGTTTGGTCATACTCTTCACTCTCGGCTGCCCCAACATAAATTATTTTCCATTCGAGATCTGAAATTAAGACAATCAAAACAGACTGAGCAGATACCCACAGAGTCCTGTCAGAGTTTCCATTTACAATGTAAAAGTATCTATAAATGCATTATAACTATACGTTTTGAGCACAATTTCCTTTACCCTAGTAACAGATAACACCATAATGTACCTGAACTATTCAGTGATCCTTAAGTAGACACCTTTTCACTAGAGATATCCATCATATTTAACAACTTTTTTGGTAATTAAAAGCCACTGAGGAAGCCATTCGCTGACGGCACTATTTTTAAAGGCCTAAAATTTCTTTCGTTTTTATTATAAAATATATTTATGTACATCACAGTCAAGATACTAAATATTTTCCTAGAGGCGCCTAGTAAAAATAGTTGTCGATATTCTTTTTTCAAGAAAAGATGTCACTTGTATGGATAGGGAAAAACCCATCAGAGGATGTGACTTGACATTAGCCGTATTCGACTGGTCATTTTTCTTGATGCATGAAAATGAAAATCTCAACAATATAACAAACAATCCCTTGTTAAATAAACAGTCCTTGATTTAAGAAAAGGATTACGCCAAGTTATACTAATATATTCCAATATTTAACTCATTACCAGACAACAAAATTTTAGGTCTGTCCAAATCAAAAGCATTTGCAGACAACAAAATAAAAGTGACTTTAAATTTGAAATTTGTTTTGTGAAATGTTTTCTTCCCTTCACAAAACAAATTTCAAATTCCCACAATGTTTTCAAAAGGCTTTTTTCTCAGGGGCGTCAAAAGTAGGGATTGTGTAGGGATTGTGTGGTAATGGGTTAAATTAGGCCTTGCCTCATTATGTTTTGAGTCTAGAGTCAAGGTCTTGGAAAACAAGGCAAAAACGCATTGTAAACTCGGCCAGAACATTTACTGCGGACCTATGTTGTGACGTCAGCGAATGGCTTCCTCGATGGCCTGAAACTGTCAAAAAAAGCTGTAAAAATGACGGATATCTCTGGTGAAAAGGTGTCTACCTAAGGATGGCTGAGTGTCACAGGTACATTTTGGTGTTATCTGTTACTAGGGTAAAGGAAATTGTGATCACTCTTTGTTTTGTTGGTGAATTTGAGTGGGCTGAGCATTTTTGTGGTGTCGCTGGTAATCCAGGCGTTGCATTCATTGTCTTTCTTTATATATAGGGGGGTATTTTTTTTAACATATTTTATCTCGAGTGTCTGTATTCCGTGATGATAAGGAAACAACATGACAAAATTAAGAACTGAGACTAGAATATATGACCTAAAAATTACGTGCTTTCATAAAAAATAATTTTTGATCACTTTCATATGCAAAGAATAACTCGGATAACAATTTTCATGTTCCATGGGCATCAATAAAGAACATGCTGTCTTGCCTTCTTGTGCAAAACATAGCATGACCTAATTCCGGTAGCTTGGTAGTATTTACAACAGAAGTCAAAGGTCTTTGCATTTTTTGAGAAGGAACACTATTTAGATTCAAAGAAAAAGATGTAAATTTCTTTAACAAAAGATTATTAGTTGAATTTCATTAGATCTGTCTTGTGTATGTCTGAAATTCATGGGCAACAAAACAACTGAATATTGGTACAGGTTACGAGCAGAAATACTGGCCACATCATCAAACTAGGGGCTTTTTGAGATGTACAAAAAAATCACCGGTTCAAAGACTCTCGCGGAATAAGGACACTGGACGATATTCTTATCTTAGAATGTCAAATTCCTGTGATAATACACAAAACCATAGTGGAGTCCTGAGTTTTATACACTCGTTACGTAGCGAATGTACCTTCAGTCTGAAGGTCTGCTCCCATGCTAGTTTTGTTACTGTCTTTGCAGACACCTTCACATCAGCCCTCTTAAAGACATCTGTAATTAACCCCATTTTACCTGTATCTTTTCAAAAGGCTCTATGCAATAAAATTTCCAATGACAGTTAACAGAACGGGCATGGATCGTTAAATAAATGATTAATCTTTACAAAAAGACTGACGTTAGTTAATATCTGAATCTTACCTTTGTGCAAATCTGTACTTTTCAACCTAAATAATTGTTGAACTACTTCACCAGAAATTAAAACATGGTGATATCAGTAATGCACATGTCTAGGCAGAAATCACAGTATCTCTGACACGGTACAGGATGGTTTAGTTGCAGATTTCGCCGTTGATAAAGGCACCTTGTGTGTAAATGGTTGTTACTTTTAGAGGAACAAACTGTACAAAATTTCAATTCTGTCGAGTGCACATGCCTGTTTAATGGAAGTCGCTGTGTTAGTTGTTTACAAATTACACAGGATTTATTTACTTTGGAAAAAAGGGAAATTTCAATTAATTGGTATTTTGCAGCACAGTCTGTGTGATTAATCATTTATCCAATGATCCATGCCCATTTTATTAGCTGTCATTGGAAATTTTGTCGTATAGAGCCATTTGAAAAGATGTGAGTAAAATCATGTAAATTACTGATGTCTTTAAAGAGGGCTGAGGTGAAGTTGTCTGGAAGACCTGTGACAAAAAAAACATCGGAGCAGACCTTCAGACTGTAGTAGTGAATGAAGGTCCGATTAGAGGAAGTGATGATGCTAGTAATACGTATTTGCTCCTTACCATAAGGATGGTCCCAAGAGCCTTACAGGGGCGTAAATAAATATAGTAGTTTTGACACGATATCACAGAGAAATTAATGAAACCTTTTCGTGTTACCTTCACTCAAGTCCTCCAAGGCTTCAAAAGTAATTTCGAACTGAAATGGGTTGTGGAAAGGCGACGGATTGTCTAAGACAACAACATTAACGATGTTCACTTTCGCCATTGTTTATAATGTATCGGCTATTTGAGTCAGTTCAATTTCTTAATTTTTTTTGTTCATATGTCAAGTATGGCGCGAAGGTAATGGCTGCCATGAATAACTTGTACTATTAGATTTGATTGGCTGAAAAGTTATCGACCTACTGTCAAATCATTTTCTATTGGTTTAAACTTCATTTCTGCTATTAGTACTTCCGGTGAAACGTCAAATTTCATAAAATGTATGAAATAGCGTTTAAACTCACTTTAGTAAAAACAATGTTGTTAAATTAGCCATCAAAAAGGTTACCTCTGATATAAAACTTATAATTAAGTCGATGACAATTGTCAAATAAGTAAAAATATGTAGTTAAACCTTTATTCTGTAAACTGATTTGTCTTCACTGTTTTTCGGACGGTATTTAATTCGGATAAACTACTTCTTTGAAAAACTCTCTGTGCAACACATTTGAATCATCATCTTCTCCAACAGATATGTTGAATCGAACGAATATCGAAGAAGCAAATAAACATTTGCAAGCGCTTTATGGCCGTGTAAGCGAATTGGAGCATGTAATTGCAGAACAGCATGATGCTCTGCTTGCTAAAGATTCCTTCATTCAGACTAAAGTGAAAGAATTAGCACAACAAGATGGTGTAATCCAGAGTTTGAAACAACAGCTAGCTATGAAAGAAACTGCAATAGAGGATGCATTTCAAAAGATTTCACATCTTGAGGCTTGTCTGAGTGCTTCCTCTGCAGAATTGGAGCTCCTTAGAAGACGAAATGAAGCCTTTGGAAATGTTGTTAGTGTCCTACCAGAACTTAAGTCATTGATTACAAGGATGGAGGATATTACAGTAAGTGTTGATGAATGCAATCCACAAGATGTAAATAAGTGGCCAACAACAGTGAATAGTTCAGCAGCAGATGGTGATAACACGATAGTCACAGTGGATGGTCATGAAAATATATCTGATACTTCTGGACCTGTATCTGAAATGGTGAAGGGGTTCAATATGCAAGGTGAAAGAATGAAAAATTTCTCAATATCAGAAGATGAGGAAAATGTGGAAAAAAGCCAAGAAAGGAATGATAACAGAACTAGGCTCAAAGAGTTTTATTTTTAACACAATACACACCCAACACTTTACCTGGGAGGGCATGTAGGCATGTCTGCTTTGAAATTGTATATGAAAAATAAATTTTGAGTAAAGGAGCAATTACAGAAAAAGTCTAATCTTGTCTCTACATTCATCACTTTTTAAAGTTTTTTGGAATATTTTAAACAAGAAGGCCTAGTGAATTACTCTTTGGGACTTTTTTTATTTTTTCCTGGAAGAAAATATCTATTTTATCTTACATCAGTGAGTGTTGAAATTTGTCAGGTATCTGAACATGGAAGAGCTCTACAAATAGAACCACATCTAAACCATTTTATTATTCTTCAGCAGGCATCAATACATGTTTATAGATTAAATGCAGCATAATAGATTATTATGATGAGTCTACCTTTACGAACATGAAAATCCACAACAAATGCACAGCTGAAATGCAAACGGCACCAGTGGGGCTTCAAACCTGTGCAAAATAGATCTTCAATTTACTGAGGTTCTAAAGACCAACACCTTAACTACTGAGCTACAGAGAATTTTTCCTAAGCAGTTGTTAGGTATTGAATTTATACCGGATGAATCTATCCAGTAAAGGTAGAGTGATGTACCGTAACACAACCCATCTTACATGTCATAATTTTGATGACAGAAAGCCTTATTAGGGAGTAGTTAAGTTGTAGCCATTACCACACAATCCCTACTTTTGACGCCGCTGAGAAAAAAGCCTTTTGAAAATACTGTGGGAAAAGGAGAAAAAGCTGGTAACCAGTATTTTCTCCTTTTCCCACAGTGTTTTCTACCCTTTCTGCCCCTGAGAAAGAAGCCTTTTGAAAACACTGTGGGAAAAAGGAGAAAATGCTGGTTACCAGTATTTTCTCCTTTTCCCACAGTGTTTTCTACACTTCCCAGAACAAATTTCAATTTTTCAGTCACCTTTATTTTGTCATCTGCAAATGCTTACAATTTGGACCAGTCTAAAGTTTTCTCGTGTGGTAAAGTGTTAATATAACAAATAGCTCTGTGGCCAATCACGGATGAGCCACTGTCATTATACAACAAGTCTGCAACAAATGCATAACTGAAATACAAACTGCACCTGGTGGGATTTGAACCATTTTGGAAAAGATCCTCACTTTATTGAGGTTTAAAAGCTTAACACCTTAACCACTGAGCTAAGAGAATTCTCCGCAATGCAGTTGTTTGGAATTTATTTTATGCCGGATGATGGTATGAGGTTAAGGAAGGAGTGATCTCCCACAAAAATTACATTTATGAGGGAAGTAGTTAATGGTTTTGCAAATTATAGTTTGTTGATCGAAAGGAATATTACTAGTAATGGGGCCAGCTTAAAGAAGTCCTTAATTGGAAAAAAGAAAAACATTACCCATGTTTTTTTTCATATACCACAATGTTTTCAAAAGCCTCCTACCTAAAATTACAAGAAGATGAAAAATCTGGTAAAGGGTTAAACTAAAAGGATTATAAATATACATTACCTTTTATGTTACCTCAACTCTGTAATACACAATCCAGAAAGAGGCATTTTGAAAACATTGTTGGAAAAGGAGAAAATGCTGGTAACCAGCAGTTTCTCATTTTCCCACTATGTTTCTATCCTTCACAATACAAAGTTCAATTTTCAAGTCACATTTATCTTGTCTGCAATTGCTTTCAATTTTGATTAGTCTAAAAATTTGTTGTTTGGTAAAGGGTTAAGCAAATTTTGTGTTTCCAGAGATAAAGTAGTGTATTTTGTGGCTAAAAGCATAGATCTGATTGTTATGAAATTAAGATTGATCTGTATGAAGTATGTTGTTGATGATGAAAATGTTATACATTCCATTGTTTCATGATTGTAGTTTTCACATTTTTTTTTGTTTGTTTTTGTTTCCATTATTTTAGGAGATAGCTATTTTCATAATGATATGGATCTTTCAGATAAATGTCCATTTATTACATTAGGGGACTGTTCTTTACCCTTTACTCCATAGATACTCCTTTCTACGCATTGCTTGAAGGAGCCTTTGGAAAACATTGTGGCAAAAGGTGAAATTGCTTGTGACGAGGAATTACACCTTTTGCCACAATGTTTTCTATGCTATCAAAAGGTGTCATATACACATACGAAACAGCTTCATCCTAGCTGTTATTTAGGCTCAATTAGAGATACCATAGAAATGCCTTATGGGGTAAAGGGTTAACCCATTATCATTTAAGCAAGATCTTTTTGGTTTGTGCCGTTGAGTGGCTTATGAAAACAAGGTTTTGAAAGTAACAATTGGTAGTTTTCAAGCTTGTTTTTTGTCTTCAAGTGTTTTATCAGTTGAATTTAAGAAAGTTGCTGTCATTCAAAGAGGTATCCCATTTTAGTAGTAACTGCTTTGTGCAAAAACAGGTTTTAAACTAATGGGTTTAAATCTTTTATTCAAGTGAACAAGTCTTTTTTTCACCTTTTTATTAAATCTATTGTCAAAACTTCACATTTTCGTTCATTTACATGTATTTAAATTCTACAATTTTACTTTTTATTGGATACCAGACCTGTTGGTTCTGGGGCTTGGCATAGCACATTCTCACAACCCAGTTTACTGGTAATACATTTATTTCTTTAATCATTATTTGCTTTTTTATTTTTTTAGCTTGCCTGAGCATGGAGTGCTCAAGGTGAGCTTTTTTGATTGTGATGTGTCCATTTTCCGTTGTGCAGTCTTCAATATTTACCTTGTGTGCACTCAAGAGGCCACAAATTCAATCAGAAACACATGAAACTTGGTCAGAATGTTTGCCTTGATAACAGCTCTGACAGTTTTGAGATTGTGTCATGTCCAGTCAAAATGTAGGTCCCCCAGCTAAATCTTAGAAAAAGCTTGTATGGACTCTAGAGGCCACATTTCCAGCCCGGGACTTGCAAAACTTGGTCAGGATGTTTGTTTTAATGACATCTCAGACAGGTTTGAAACAAGGTCACATTGGGTCAAAAAGCAGGTCAAAGGTCTCAATCCTAGAAAAAGCTTGAGTGCACTTGCCACATTTCCAGCCCGATACTCTTGAAACTTGGTCAGGATATCTCACACAGGGTTAAAAATGGGACATGTAAGGTTAAAAACTAGGTCACAGTTCTAAATTAAAAAAGAAAAGCTTCTGTACACTCTAAAGGCTACATTTTAGGTCTGGTGCTCTTTAAAATTGGTCAGACTGTTTATTATTATATATCTTTGACAAGCTCGAAATTGGGCCACATTTTGTCAAAGTAGGTCACAGGGCTAAATAGAAGAAAAAGCTTATGCATTTTCTGGAGTCCACATTTTAAGCCGGAAACTGGTTAGATTTTTGTCTCGATGATAGCTTAGACAGGTTCAAAATTGGGTTATGTCTGGTCAGTGGTCAAAAAGTAGGTAACAGGGTCAGATCTTAGAAAAGTTTATTTGAGTCTAGAAGCCATCTTTTCAGCTTGATGGCTATTAGAGTTGGTCAGAGTTTTGTTTTGATGATACATCATCAGCCATACATGTATCTAAGATGATTTGAATTGGGTTGTGTAAAGTCACAAAGAAAGTGAATGGGCTTAATTTTAGTAAAAGCTTATATGTAGTTTAGAGGCCACATTTTCTGCCTGATACTCAACAAACTTTGGCAGAATATTTGTCTTGATGATGCAAAACATGTAATCATATTAGCACCTTGTTGACCCAAATATGCTTTATTATATTACCTGAAGAGTAACTGCTTGAGATGAGCTTTTTGATCATGCAGTGTCAGGCGTCCATCACAAATCATGCAGTCATCAACATTTATCTTGTTTGCAATCAAGAGGCTACATTTTCAGCTTGATACTCATGAAACATGGTCAGAATCTTTTTCTTGAAGATACCTTGGACAAGATCACAAAAAAGGTAACATTGGGTCTAAACCCTTTACCCCATAAGCCACTAATTGACCCTAAATAACAGCAAAGATGAAGCCATTTCTTGTGTGTATCTGACATCTTTTGATAGCATAGAAAACATTGTGACAAAAGGGGAAATTGCTCGTTACGAGCAATTTCACCTTTTCCCACAATGTTTTCCAAAGTTTCCTACAAGCAATGCGTAGAAATGAGTATCTATGGAGTAAAGGGTTAAGGTATGGCACAGGGCCAAATCCTAGAAAACTTTGTGTGCACTCTAGAAGCCACATTTTTAGCCTAATACTCATGGCACTATATTAGATTGATCTTTTTTCTTGATTATATGGGTCATGTTGGATCTAAAGTAGGTACTGGGGTCAAAACTTAAAACCTTGTTTGCACTCTAGAGGTCACATTTTCAGCCTGGTACTCATTTAACTAGGTTAGAATGTTTGCTTTAATGATATCTGGGACACTTACGAAAATGGGTCATGGTAGGTCAAAAACTAGGTCATTTGGTCAAATCTTAAAAAAAGCTTGTGTGCTCTGTAGGGGACACATTTTCAGCCTTATACTCACAAAACTATGTCAGAATGTTTGTCTTAATGATATCTTTGATAAGTTAAAAATTGGTTCACTTTAGGTCAAAAAGTACTGTAGGTCAAATACACTCTTTTTGTTTTACTTCAATAAAGCCAGGATGTCCTTAGCATTATCAGCTGTAGATGGCTTTACTCAGGTCAGCACTTTAGGGCCAAATACCCTCTTGTTTCTTTTCTTAATGCTTATAATGAGAATATAATTGGAATAGACTTTCACAGAATTGAAGACCAAAATATTGCAGTGTCATGGATGTTTATTTCAGAGCATGATGGTAAGGAAATGGAAAGCATACCTCCATGATCAGACTACACATTCTGCACATTCAGATCTTGGTATACACTGTTCACTTAAACAACTGCTGGTTATTCCAGTTTCACTTCCTCAATGGTTAATATTCAACACATGAACATAGAAGCTATTTTTTTCACTTGTATACCATTAACCTGTTCAATGGACTCTAGCAAAATATATTCACTTGAAAGGAAAATACCTTGCACATGACATTTTTTGAAAAAAAAAAGTGTAGTTTTCCAATTTTAATTATTTACCACATAACCCTGAATTTTAACAACTATGAGAAAAAACCCTATAGAAAATATTGTGGGAAAAGGAGAAAATGCTGGCTGGTAACCAGCATTTTCTCCTTGTCCCACATTATCTTCCACTCTATCAGTCAGAAATCGTATAACCAGAAAATAGAAAATATTGTGGGAAAAGGAGAAAATGCTGGTAACCAGCATTTTCTCCTTTTCCTATATTATATTATTACTCTATCAGTCAGAAATCATATAACCAAGATTTACTTTGTTGTCTGCAGATACTTAGAATTTGGTCCAGTCCAAAAACTTGTTGATTGGTAAAGAGTTAAACATGGTGAGGGGGTACCTCCAATACAGTGCATGTATATACCTTCATAATTATAAACAATCCCAAAATTGTTATTCTCACATGACACACAAATTCGGCTCTATAAACACATTGCAAGGAAAGCTTGGTAAAATCTGCAACAATCCTTGTAGAGTAACGTCATTCTATATGGAGTGACATCATTCAGTGAGTGAGTTATTCAATGGAACATAATCTTCATCCACGTTTTTACTCTTAAGTTTGAACTCATTTTGCTTTCATTAAGAATTGGCCATGTTAGAATCAAAATAATCTTCTTTTTATCATGGATTATTGTTCAATAAACCAAGTTGTGAGTTACGAGGCACAATAAATAAACCACTCGGGCTATTGCCCACATGGATTATTTATTGTGTCTCATAACTCACAACTGTGGTTTACTGAATGATAAATCATGATAGAAAGAAGATTATTTCTTAATTAAAATATAATAGTTGCAACTATACACTAGTAGTATGTTGTGGGAATTAAGATTTTGGTTAAAACAGTGCTGGATGTAGGTCCTTTGTGACAACATATCCAAACATAACAGCTTACAGCGAAAATGTATAATTGCTTACGGGCAAGGATTGGTTTTATACAGTTACTTGTATTTTATATTTAAAGCTTTTTTTATGTAAGCATTTATTCTAAGGAATGATTTCATGCATTTATTCTTGGGATTTGTTCTGTTTTTTAGAGCAGAAGAACAGAAATAGAGCAATATTTATTTTGTTTTGTGCTACTGGAAAAGAATATTTATCATTTAATTTTTCATACTTTAATAAAAGTAAATAATCACTGGATATTTATTCTGTATTTATTTCACTTTACTTTATATTTTGTACATCTGAGAACCTCTTCGCGAGCCAAGGTTACGATCATTATGTGGATCTTACCTTGGCAGATCGTGCCCGATTTCGAGATTTCCGCAATACGTCCCCTATTGGATGCTGCTCATTATCGCCCTTTACATCATATTTCTTATAGGCAATGAAATATCTTTTTACAAACCGCTTATGAATACAATAATTCAACATCACGCAATGACCACAAAAGCACTTCGACATTCCATGGCCAGGTGCAGGGATACAGCCTAAAACATCTCATAATTGATTGGTCATACTAAAACTTTTTGTAAATATTGTTCATCTAGATCTTTTTCGGTAATAAATCATTAAAGATCCTGCATACATCCATGGGGGTATTCATGTTAACCTTCTATTTTTATCCAAAAGGTCACGACCTTGTTCTATTTTAATCAAAGATGAAATGCTACAAGCGATTTGATTTTGTGCAGTTAGAGCTAGCTCCAACCAATGAAAATGCGTATCGGGGGAATGTCGAAATCAAGCTCGATCCGCCAAGGTTAGAGTGGTGTAGTGGATCGTCACCCTTGACTTGCGAAGATGATCTGATAACGGTATCCTGTTCTGAAAATCGTTCACATTATTACAACTACACAATGGGATTTTAAGAGCCCTATTATAATTTTGTTGTATTTTTATGCACATGTGTGAAAACAAAGCATGCTCTGTGAAAAGCAGATTTAACCCATTACCAAACAATCCCTGGTTTTTATGACCTTGAGATAGAAGCCTTTTGAAAACAATGTGGGAAAAGGAGATAATGCTGGTAACCAGCATTTTCTCCTTTTCCCACAATGTTTTCTACTCACCTGGAAACAAATTTCAATTTTTGAGTTACGTTTATTTTTGTCGTCTGCAAGTGCTTTCAATTTGGACCAGTCTAGAATTTTTTCGTTAGGTAAAGAGTTAATGCATCTGCAAAAAGCTGCGACGAAGGTCAGCCGGTTTTTGACCGAGTCAAAATTCTTACTATTTACCAACTTTCTGCAAGTAAAGGGACAAATTCTCATTTATGATGCCGGTGATTGTTAGACAGTATGGATTTTAAGAATCCATACTTGTGTAAGGACTTGCTTGATGTAGTGCATTTCAGGGATGCATCAATTAACCCTTTACCAAACAATCCTTGGTTTTTATGATCCCAAGATAGAAGCCTTTTGAAAACATTGTGGGAAAAGGAGAAAATGCTGGTTTTTTAGCTCCACTGGCCGAAGGACTTATGTCATGGCCCGTTGTCCGTCATGTGTCCATCTGTAAACAATCACTAAAAAATCTTCTCCTCTGAAACTGCCTATCAGATTTCAATGAAACTTCACAAAAATGATCCCTAGGTGATGCACTTTTAGAATACTTCAAAAATCTGAATTCCATGAAGAACTCTGGTTGCCATGTCAACCTAAAGAAAAAACTTTAAAAATCTTCTAGTCCAAAACTGTAAGGGCTAGAGCTTTCATATTTGGCATGTAGCATCATCTATTGGCCCTCTACCAAAATACTTCAAATTATGGCCCTAGTGTCGAAAATGGCCCTATGTCGTGGGTTCTTGGATTTCACATGAGAGAAAAAGAAGGAAATCTTTAAAAATCTTCTTGTCCCAAACCATAAGGGCTAGAGCTCTCATATATGGCATCATCTGGTGGCCCTCTACTAAAATACTTGAAATCATGGCCTTAGTACGGAAATTGGCCCTATGTTGTGGGGGTCTCAGATTTTACAAAGAGAGAATCAAATCTTTAAAAATCTTCTTGTCCAAAATAGTAATGGCCAGAGCTTTCATATTTGGCATGTAACATCATCTAGTGGCCCTCTACCAAAATACTTCAAATTATGGCCCTGATGTAAAAATTGGCCCTCTGTTGTGGGTCTCGGATTTCACATAAGAGATAAAGAAGGAAATCTTTAAAAATCTCTTTATCCCAAACGGTAATGGCCATAGCTTTCATATTTGGCATGTAGCATCGTCTAGTGGCCCTCTACCAAAATACTTCAAATTATGGCCCTGATGTAAAAATTGGACCTATGTTGTGGGTCTCGGATTTCACATAAGAGATAAAGAAGGAAATCTTTAAAAATCTCTTTGTCCCAAACGGTAATGGCCATAGCTTTCATATTTGGCATGTAGCATCGTCTAGTGGCCCTCTACCAAAATACTTCAAATTATGGCCCTGATGTAAAAATTGGCCCTATGTTGTGGGTCTCGGAAATCACATAAGAGATAAAGAAGGAAATCTTTAAAAATCTCTTTGTCCCAAACGGTAATGGCCATAGCTTTCATATTTGGCATGTAGCATCGTCTAGTGGCCCTTACCAAAAGACTTCAAATTATGGACATATAATGGTTATCAGCATTTTCTGTTTTTCACACAATGGTTAAACTCCGGATTGTTTGTTAAAGTGTTATTTTAGAGTAGAAATGTTTTTGAAATAAGAAAAACAAAATTCCAAAAATTAACCATTTATTTAAAAACAGACAGATAAAAGGTAACAAAATGTAGACCTACAAAAAATGTATAATTGTAAATACAAAATTTACTACTTAACCCTTTACACTGATAAAACTTAAGACTTGTCAAAATTGAAAGCAGATGTATAAATAAATGTAACTCAAAAATTGAAATTTATTTTTAGCAGGGTAGAAAACATTGTGGGAAAAGGAGAAAATGCTGGTTACCAGCATTTTCTCTGTTTCCCACAATGTTTTTTAAAAGGTTCTTATCTCGGTGACGTAAAAACCAGGGATTGTCTGGTAAAGGGTGAAATGGAGTAGCAGTATAAATAGAGTAGTGGTATAAATAATTAACATCCCTGAAAAATTGAAGATTATACTTGCACTGATAATAGGTGTAACTATGTTGCCAAAACCTTGCAATGAACAAAAGAGCCACTGGCATTAATGGGCTCACCTGAGAGAGGTCACCTTGGACTAATAAAAATGAAGACATTTTGTTTGTGATTAGGTAAACACATGATTAGATGCGACCTATATTTTGATCCAACATGACCTAATTTCCAAACTGTTCATGATATTACCAAATCAAATATGCTGATCAAATATCATGAATATCAAACTAAAAATCTGGCCTTTAAAATGCACTTAAGCCATTACTACACAATCCCTACTTTTGACGCCCTTGAGAAAGAAGACTTTTGAAAATACTGTGGGAAAAGGAGAAAATGCTGGTAACCAGCATTTTCTCCTTTTCCCTCAGTGTTTTCTACCCTTCCAAGAACAAATTTCTCTTTTTCAGTCACCTTTTTTTTTGTCGTCTGCAAATGCTTTCAATTCAGTCTAAAATTTTTTTGTGTGGTAAAGAGTTAAGGTTTATCTAAGTTTTGACCACACAACATACTTTTTGATCAATTTTGACTTCACTTTAAACTTGTCCTAGTATCATCCAGACAAATATTCTGACAATTTTAGCATGCTGGAGAATTCAATCGTTTTTAAGAATGTAATCTCTATTATCTTGTGTGCATAGGTATAATAATTTGAACTTAAATTTTCCAAAAAGGAAGATCCAAACAGTTAAAAATTTTTATCACAATTCACGAGAAAATATTTGCATTGAATTATATCTAAATTAAGAAGAACAGTTATTTGCCATCAGGGTTCTGTTTTGCATAGAGAAAAAAAAGACAACAATTCTATTACTTATCACAGCCCAGATATATCAATAAATAATCTTTAAGTATGAATTCTTTACATCAATTTACTTACAAGTATCTGTGCAAAAAAGAAAGCATCACTGACATTCCTGTAGTGTAAAAAAGTGGCAGTCATGTGATGTTTCTCTGAAAGAAACAGACGAAAGTTTTAGATGGTAAATTTACCAGGAAATTACTGTATCTCAATGAGTAAAAGTTATCACAGGCTAAAACTGTCGGTCAATAAACAAATAATAAGTACAAAAATTGAGTCAACAATAAATAATAATTCCATAGTCCATCTACATATCTATTCTTTATTCTAACATGACACATGAATCCTGCTCTATAAACAGTGCAACAAAAGCTTGGTAAAATCTCTGTTATCCTATACAGAGTGACACCATTCTGTATAAAGTCAAGAAGTTATTCAATGGAATATAATCTGCATCTGCGTTTTTACTCTAAGGATGCACTTGTTTTCCTTTGATAAGAATTGGTCATCTTCGAATTTAAAAGAAGTCTTCATTATATCAAGGTTTATCATTCAATAAACCACATTGTGAGTTATGAGGTGCAATTAATAAACCATTCGGGCCATCACATTTGTGGATTATTTTTTGTGCCTCAAAACCCACAACTGTGGTTTTATTCAACTAGAAATGATGACAGAAACAAGATTATTTCTTAAACAATCTCTCAAGATAAGTTATCTTTAACTGAAAACTTGTTTCAATGACTAAATGGTTTTGAAAAGACTGATGAAAAGACAAACAAAAAGAGCACAGCATGGGGTCACCAACATTCTGCTGCAGCTGCTTGATTTTCAGTGAAAATTCAGTCATAAAAGGGGCAAAACTTTGTCAAAAATACTTTGATGGTTACCTGCCTCTTTTGCAGGGCTTAACTCTTTACCAGATGAGAAAATTTTAGACTGGTCCAAATTGAAAGCATTTGCTTGAGGTGATCGAAAAATTGAAATTTGGTCTGGAAGTGGGAGGGGTTTTCTAGAAAACATTGTGGGAAAAGGAGAAAATGCTGGTTACCAACATTTTCTCCTTTTTCCACAGTGTTTTCAAAAGGCTTCTTTCTCAGGAGTGTCAAAAGTAGGGATTGTGTGGTAATGGGTTAATGATAGGGAACAAATGGTCAAAGTTGGTTTTCAAATATGTCTTTCAAGCAAAACATTCACAATGCTTCTCCTTATTCCCTGAGTGTACCGTATTGTTCAAGGCGGTGATCTCTTCCTGACTCCCAATCTTTGAGTTCATCTTCTGAATAAATATGTTTCATCATTTCCTGAATGAATAAGTCACAGTTCCCAAATACTCTGCATCCCTTTGTGGTCCCATCTTTGGCCCTTTTATCAAACAGATGATCTATTGGAGTTTCCTGCCTGGAAAACAAACACAGGTATGGTGAAGAAATTTTGTAATGATGAACAGATAATCGTTATATTTTGGAACACTAACTTGAAGGCTCAGGGAGAAAAACATCAAAACAATACAACTTGATCCGACTAAGATACAAGACAATCTGAATAGGATAGCTATCACACAAACTGTTGCAAGTGGACTGATAGATTGTGCAGAATAATTGCTTCATTTGCTACAATGTTCTCAAAAGCCTCAATAAGGCTTCAAAAATTGAAAACATCCGTGCTTGGTGGAAAGGGTTGAATGAATTGTTTACAGCCTGGTGTCATTTTTTTTGTATCTTAACACAAACAATCCCTGGTATTTACTACCCTGAGATAGAAGCCTTTTGAAAACATTATGAAAACATAATTTTCTCCTTTTACTACAAAGTTTTCTACCCTGCTGGAAACAAATTCCAATTTTTTATCTACATTTACAGTCTGCAAGTGCTTTCAGTTTGGACCAGTCTAAAGTTTTGTTGTTTGGTAAAGAGTTCAAGACTTGAAACAAAATACTTTGCATGTTGGCTATAGGAAAAATAAAATTAAGTCTTATTTATTACTTGTTTTCCAAGCATTCCCTAATTTTTCAAGTTTATGGTACAATAACGACTCTTTATTTAACGAGTAAGGGGGGTGCATACGGTGCCAAGCACTGGAACATCAAAGGAGGGGGGGGTAAATCAATTACAGGGGCTGATATAGTAAAATGAAAATTATTGATTGCGCAGCAAAACCTCAATCAGCCATGAAAAAAATCACTCCCAGGTATATTATGGTTCTTGGTTCTCACACATAATACATAGACACTACAACCAATCAATGATACATTGAATCATCCTTATAGATCTTCAAATATAATTACCTATTACAAATTATAAGTTTATCTTTGTTCTTCATTTTCCTCACAAGATCACAGGCTGGTGTAACTTGTAAGGTAGTTCCCAAACAGATCATTACATCACACTGTCTTGATTGAAGCGTGGCTTGGTCCAGTATCTCCTCATCTAACATATCACGAAAATTTATAATTGTGTCTCTCAGATATCCTGAACATCCCTTAAAAAGAAGAAATACAAAGTTGAAAGGTATACTCAATCTTTACAGTGAAATTAAAGTTGATACCTTAACCCTTTGCCACACAATCCTGAGTTTTAATGACCCCATAGAAGAGGCCTTTTGAAAACAATGTAGGAAAAGGAAAAAATGCTGGTTACCAGCATTTTTTCCTTTTCCCATAATGTTTACAAATGCCATCCATCCTCAGGTTGGTTAAAACCAAGAACTGTGTGGTAAAGGTTTACCGGTAATTCCCTACCAGTTGACCAAATAGAGGACTGGTCCACAATGATAGGTCAATGTTTGCAGACAATCAGATGTGGATCAAATGATGGGATTTGTCCAAGAAATGTGAGTAAATATTAGGGAAAAGTGAATAACTGTTGATTACCATCAGAAATTGGTGTTTTAGCGATTTCTCAGTTGCCTGAAATGTTGTAAAAAAACTCAATAAAAGTCCTCTCCATTTCACAAGGATCCTTTTACGATTACCTACTTCAAATTTTAGTAAGTACAAAATTAATTAATTGACACCTACCTTTTCTTCACATCTTCGACCTGTCCGGTGACTCAGTCCACAGCGATCACATTTCCTGGCATGTCGTGGCTTCTTTACAACACTGCGTCCAAAATCTTCAGTCTCCTCGAAATATTGACTACCAACATCGTCCATCACATAGAACTTTCTGTCATAAAACTTCTTACATTTCTCACAATATTCCTTGAAAACATTTCCATGCAGCTCGGATATTTTGTTCGAATCCACACCTGACAGTCCATGAAGACCATCCCCATTTTGACTGATGATGTATTTAAGGTATCCCGTGTCCATTAGTTTATATAGAGCTTCATGTGTGTATGTTGGTCTTAATTTTTCATAGGGAACACCATCTGAAATGTTTAAAAAATTTAGTATTACAAGCCAAGACTGTTTTACCCTTTTCTGGATGACAAAAAACTAAGTTTAACTTGTTACCAAACATAAAATTGTTGGATTGTACCAAATTCAAAGCATCTGCAGACAACAAATTAAATCTTGTTAATATGATGATTTCTGACTTTGATAGGGTAGAAAATATTGTGGGAAAAGGAGAAAATGCTGGTTACCAGCATTTTCTCCTTTTCACACAATGTTTTCTATATGCTTCTTTCTCAGAGTTGCTTAAAGTCGGGATTGTATGGTAAAGAGTTAACTCTACCTGTAAATTATAATTTCACATTCCTTCTTGAAATATTTGTGGAAGACAAAGAAGATGTTCCTTTCATCATGGTTAATGTTTTTTAAATCTTTTACCACATGACAAAGTTTTAGACTTGTCCAAATTCAAAGCATCAGCAAATATATGTAACAATAATTATGAATGCGAGTGAAAAAATAAAAAGATGTTTTGAGAAGGGTAGAAACATTGTGGGGAAAGGAGAAAATGGTAGTTACCAACATTTTCTTCCTTTTCCAAAATGTTTTCAAACAGCTTCTTCCACAGGTCATCTTGTGATAAAAGAAAAATGTAGACCAGCCAAAACTGAAAGCTTTTAAAGACTACAATTCAAATGTGGCTGAAATGAGGGAATCTGTCTTTGACAGGGCAGAAAACATTGAAGGAAAAGGAGAAAGTGCTGGATGCCAACACTTTCTCCCTTTTCCAAAATGTTTTAAAATGGCCTCTTTAACAGGGTCGTAAAGATTTAAAACCCTTTCCCAAATGACAAAATTTAGACTATTCCAAATTGAAAGCATTTGAAGACAACAAAATTTTTAATGTCACTGAAAAATTTAGATTTGTTTTAAGAAGAGTAGAAAACATTGTGGCAAAAGGAGAAAAAAGAAAGACTTTCAGAATACACTTTGAGTGCTTTAAGAATAAAAAGTAGATAGAATGTTTTCAAAATAATTATGCAAAAACCTTGTATGAGGTCTACATCAGGTATACAGACCACAGCAGAAGTTGTCTGATCGAAGCAATTTTCATTAACTCTTTACCAGACAATCTTTTTAACAACCTTGACGAAAGAGGCCTTTCGAAAACATTGTTGGAAAAGGAGAAAATGCTGGTACCCAGCATTTACTCCTTTTCCCACAATGTTTTCTACACTTTGCAATACTTTCATTTTTCAAGTCGTATTTATTTTGTTGTCTCCATATGCTTTCATTGTTGACAGGTCTAAAATTTTGCTGTTTGGTAAAGAGTTAAGATGTTTCAAAAGCCTAATACCAAGGAGGCAATACATGAAACTTGATGGAAGCTAAGAAAGGCCAAAAAAAAGAGTTCTTTTACAGTTAGTTTCAGATTGGTGCTGAATTTGGCTAGTTTGACTGGACTAGAAGTATACAGAGATACTAAACACTATGACCCACCTTCATCTAAATCAGACTCCTCACTGTTTTGTTCCTCATCTACAGACACCTTCCTCTTTCTGCTAGTTTCTGTTGGTTCCTTGCTGGTACAAGCAAATACCTCCTCCATATTTAAAGTACTCTGATCCTCCTCTGTCCATTTACCAGCTTTCCCTCTATAGTCACCAATACCAGCTGAAGTAGATATACCAGCTCCTAAAAATAAAATTAATTTTATTGGTCATTACCGAATTCTCATTCTGTTTTTTGGTGGGTAATAAATTTGTGGCAGGTAATCTTAATGTGACTTACTACGGTAAATCGTTATCAAACAGCAGTATTTTAGGCTAGTCCAAATCAAAAGCATTTGCAGACGAGAACAAAGTGACTGAAACTTTGAAATTTGTTTTGTGAAGGGTAGAAGACATTGTAGGAAAAGGAGAAAATGTTGGTTACCAGCATTATCTTCTTTTCCCACAATGTTTTCTTAAGGTTTCTTTCTCATCATCAAAAGTAAGGGTTGTGTGGTTATGGGTTAATCAACAAAGACTTATCCATGGAAAAGAAGACAAGTATGTGAAAAAAAAAAAAAACCACTGATAAACATGTTCTTTTCAGAGTATTTTCACAATTTCTTCAACTTAACCCATTACCACTCAATCCCTACTTTTGACGCCCCTGAGAAAAAAGTCTTTTGAAAACATTGTGGGAAAAGGAGAAAATGCTGGTTACCAGCATTTTCTCCTTTTCCCACAATGTTTTCTACCTTTCACAAAACAAATTTCAAATTTTCAGTCACTTTTATTTTGTTGTCTGCAAACGCTTTCAATTTGGACCAGTCTAAAATATTGTTGTTTGGTAATGGGTTAATTCTTTACTGAACAACAATAGCATATACCAACAATACCAGCATTTTCTCCTTTTCCCACTCTGTTCTCTAAAAGCTTTTTTCTCAGGGTCTTCCAAAGTAGGGATTGCGTGGTAATGGGTTAAGAGTTAAATTACTACCACCTACCAGTAAAGGCTACACAGTGTTTAGAGTGCTTAATCCAATGTGCCGCTTGTTTTGCTTTCTTTAGAATGTCGTCCATTCCATCATGTTTTTCTGCTGCCTCATCTGCCACCTTCACCAGCGCTTTTTCTTCTTTACACATGGAATTCTTCAGACCAGGATTTACTCTTTCAATACCATCATAGAGAATAAATTAAAGCTTCACCACATAATAACCTTTCCCAAACAACCCCGGGTTTTTACGACCTGGAGATAGATGCCTTTTGAAAAAATTGTGGTAAAAGGAGAAAATGCTGGTAAATAAATATGGTTCAGGTTTTCAGGTTGGAAAGACAGAAAATGTAAGAAAATCAGAAAATGCTGGATACCTGCATTTTCTCATTTTACCACAATGTTTTCAGGGGCCCACCATTTCCAGTCATTGAAATCCTTTCAAAGACAAATTCTATCATTAAAGCCATATCCTTGGTTTTTCCGACCCTGAGATAGATGCCTTTTGAAAACATTGTGGGAAAAGGAGAAAATGCTGGTGACCAGCATTTTCTCTTTTTCCCACAATATTTTCTACCCTGCTGGAAACAAATTTCAATTTTTGAATTGCACATAATTTGTCATCTGCGACTACATTCAATTTGGACCAGTCTAAAATTTTGCCGTTTAAGAAAGAGTTAAGGCTTCACCAAACAATCCTGACTTGAAGAGATCTACCCTGGATACAGCCAGTGTGTAAACAATCACTGTTAAAACTAAAATACATTGTATAAAATTGAGATAGCCGCATAAAACATATATGAAAATCTGATCTAAAGTGCATATGGTAAAGAGACACCAGGGATTTGTCTTCCATCTAACTCTTTACCAAACGGCAAAATTCTAGACTGGTCCAAATTGAAAGCATTTGCAGACGACAAAATAAATGTGTAAATTTGAAATTTGTTTTGTAAAGAGTAGAAAACATTGTTGGAAAAGGAGAAAATACTGGTTACCAGCATTTTCTCCTTTTCCCACAATGTTTTCAAAAGGTTATTACAGACAGAAAATGAATTACATTCTAATGCGGCTAGCCATAGACATTACAACCTCGGTTTCTGGTTTAACCCATTACCACACAATCCCTACTTTTGACGCCCCTGAGAAAGAAACCTTTTGAAAACACTGTGGGAAAAGGAGAAAATGCTGGTAACCAGCATTTTCTCCTTTTTCCACAGTGTTTTCTACACCTCCCAAAACAAATTTCAATTTTTCAATCACCTTTATTTTGTCGTCTGCAAATGCTTTCAATTTCGACCAGTCTAAAAAATTGTCGTTTGGTAAAGAGTTAACCCATTACCAGACGACAATATTTTAGACTGTTCCAAATTGAAAGCAGTTGCAGACAACAAATTAAAAGTGACTGAAAATTTGAAATTTGTTTTGTGAAGGGTAGAAAACATTGTGGGAAAAGGAGAAAATGCTGGTTGCCAGCATCTTCTCATTTTCCCACAATGTTTTCTAAAGGCTTCTTTCTCAGGGGCGTCAAAAGTAGGGATTGTGTGGTAATGGGTTAACCTTTAACACACAGTCCCGACTTTTACCACCTCTGTGATAGGAGCCTATTATACCAGCCATATAGATCTAATGTATTGATTGCAGATCCTTTCATATTTGGACTTGTCTTAACTTGTCAAAGCGCTGGAACCAACTTAACTTGTTTTGGTGGACAGTGCAGATCAAGATCAGACTGCACAGAATGTGCAGTCTGATCTTGGATCTACACTGCCCACTATTTTGTTTTATATTCTGGCAAAAAAAACCTTGGTACAACAATATATCAGATGTTTTTGTTCCTATCTAAAAATGTCTCTTCTATTAATCCAGCACTTTAACGGTTAACTTATGTTCTTTTGTTAAGGTCTAATGACCCTATCTGGCATGGCCTTACTATGAATGGTAAATTGTCTTCAGCAAGCTATGAATCTCAAAATATATATCAACAGAGCTCCAGATAAGAGGGAATGGTAGTATTCTAATTCAATTACATCTCTTACCCTGGAGTAATCGTATCTATGGTGTCCGTGGTTGTGAGGTAGAGCATCGGCCTCATAACCTAAGGGTCCTGAGTTCGATATCCGGGAGAGGATGTCAACTGTGGAATTTTTCATAGATCCACAAACTCAGTGCAAGTATCGGGAGAGATTAGTATAAGTTGTAAGAACTTGTTTCTCAATCGATGTAAAATAAATATGTTTAAACTAAACTAATTACTTCTCTTCCGATCACAATGTTGTGGGTACTCACTAGAATTGTCCCATCAGGAGTACTCACAACATAGGGTTTAGTGGAGCATAATTAATTTTTTCAATGTTGGAATCAATATCACTCCCTCTATCTATATACAGTAAAGATCTTGATCAAGCAAGGCAAAAACAAATTTCATACATGTACCTTTTTCTTGAAAGTTCCAAAATGGTTTCCCAGCATTTCACATGAAATTCTGCTTCACCATTTTCTTTCCAATTGACCAACAGCTTATCTTGTATCGGAGAAATACCTTGAGTTGGCAAAAGTGTTTTCACTTCTATTCTTGAATCAAGTGGGTAGGAATCTCGACATCCATCGAAACAGCAAGTTAGAATGGACGGGGATACAAGGGTCATGATTACTGTGCACGGTGCATCTGTTTAGTCCAGCCTGTGTTAATCTGATTGAAGCAACGTCGACACAGTCACTGATATTCTGGTAATCTGTGGTGCACTCTAAAATGACCTGCTATTTTCGATTTCCTTGCTATTGCACAACGCACGCCCAACAACAAGTTGACAGCTTGCGCTCGTCTCCATCTCAGCGTTCATTGGCCAGATACTGATGAAAGGGTACCAGTTTAGCGCGACTAAAAAAAATCAAAGTACTTCTATGCAAAGATGAAAGGGTATCAGAGAACTCGTGCCCAGGAAAATTCATACCCCCGAGAAAGGGAGTGAGACACTTAGACCCCTGACCATTTAGACCCCTTAAAATTTCAGATTTTGGGCGATATCTAGACCCCTTTGAGACACTTTGACCCCGATGAAATCGTATCACAACCGCAATGGGGATGTCAGACACTTAGACCCCTGACCATTTAGACCCCTAAAAATTTGCGTGACAATTAGACCCCTGAGACATATAGACCTCTATTTTAGTGAGACACTTTGACCCCTATTTTCAAAAAGAAAATTCACATAATAATTTACAATGTTTATGGATTGTATTACACCTACTTGTAAATCTTGTCTTGAAACATAAAGTAAGTATTTTGACTTTGAGACCATATATTGATACAGAAATACATTAGTTGATGAAATGATTTTGAATTACTAACAGTCAACAGAAAATTTAAACATGCATGTCTATTTTCAGATTCTTTTTTACAATAGTTAGTTATTTTCCATAGTATGCTAATTGCTTTTTTTTTTTTTTCAAAATTCCACAAAACATTTTGTATCTCTATTAGAATATGGGTAACAAACTTTTAGTCTGCTTAGTTGAAGTAAATAGATGACTTAAGTGCATAGATTAATTACCTTTTTAAATTTGTATGGACCCTTTACCACACAGTGCCGACTTTTGACGACCCGGAGAAAGAAGCCCTTTGAAAACATTGTGGGAAAAGGAGAAAATGCTGGTAACCAGCATTTTCTCCTTTTCGGACAATGTTTTTCTCTCTTCTTCAATACCAACTTCAAATTTTCAGTCACTTTTATTTTGACCTCAGCAAATGCTTTCAATTTGGACCAGTCTAAAATTTTGTCATTGGGAATAAAATTAATGAGCTTTAATATTGAAGATTGAGGCAGAAAGTGACCAAGAATGGATATAAAACAAAGTTTACAATATCCAGTTTCATTACAAAGGGGAATTAATAATTTTATAAAGCTTCAGTTAATAACTGACAGACTCAAACTGTTCAACATGACCAGTGACCACCATAAATCAATAAAATTCCTCCTTTCCCATGGTGTTTTCAGTCTTCAAAAGACAGAACCAACAAATATAAGCCATGCTTTATTTATTGTTTGCCAGTTCTTTGGAATTAACAAAGTCAAAAGTTTTATTGTCTGGTAAAGAGTTAGGGATTGCTGAAAGGATGTTTCATGATCCAATTAACACCTTGGACTGGGGATAGATAAGATAAGGACAATAAATTAACCCATTACCACACAATCCCTACTTTTGACACCCCTGAGAAAAAAGCCTTTAGAAAACATTGTGGGAAAAGGAGAAAATGCTGGTAACCAGCATTTTCTCCTTTTCCCACAATGTTTTCTACTCTTCATAAAACAAATTTCAAATTTTCAGTCACTTTTATCTTGTCGTCTGAAAATGTTTTCAATTTGGACCAGTCTAAAATATTGTTGTTTGGTAATGGGTTAATACACAGGGATATAGATCCCTTTTTCATCATTTGAACTTATGTCCTTAGTATTTATCTCTCCACTCTTCTTTTTTTTTTTCCTATCTATACCTCTTTTCAATCCTTCAGTCATCATTTATAAATCCACCAATTTACATTAATCCTTTACAACACCATAAAATTTTGGAATTGTCCACATTGAAAGCATTTGCAGACAATAAGTTTAATGTGGTTAAAATGATACAACATGCCTCTAAAAAGGTTGAAAACTTTGTGGGAAAAGGAGACAATGCTGGCTGCAAGCGTTTTCTCCTTTTCTCATGTTTTCAAAAGCCTTCTCCCTCAGGATCTTTTTAAGTCTGGATTATGCAGTAAAAGGGTATAAGGAGAACGTTTCAGTCATGAAACAAATAGAAAAGATTTTAATATTGTACGACAGTTTAAAACTTTTTAGATTTGTAAGTTGAACAGTGCTGTCAAAGTTATACCTTACAACAAGAAAAAGATTAAAGTAAAGTACTAAAATGTGGAAAATATTCCACTCATCTATTGTAAAAAAGCACAGCTATTCAGTCATGTGAATTGAACATATTCAAAATTTAACCTGATTACTTGGCTAAATGAAAAACTAAACAATGGAAAACCATTCTTTGATAAAACAGGCAAATATAGTATGATGCTGATTAACTGGAAAAAATCCGTTCATAAATATAAATAGGGGTCCAAGTGTCTCCAAGACAAAGGGGTCGAAGTGTCTCAAAGTGCCTAGATATCACACAAAATCTGAATTTTGAAGGGGTCTAAATGGTCAGGGGTCTAAGTGTCTCACTCCCGAAATTACCGGGTGTTCAAATGACTGCCATTCGATAGAAATAAGTTTTTACAACTGTATTTATACTAACCTCTCTCAATTATGCTATTTTCTTTATTTTGTTTTCAACTAGCGTAAAGTGTTGTATTGAATAAATTTCAAATTTTTCTCATAATTCAAACTTTTATCCGAATATATCTACAATCCGGATACTGAACAGATGAATCTCGTTCATGTTTACTGTTTTATATATAAATTGCCTTTGAGTTTGATATGGTTCATATACAAAGATATACACGTGTTTACTTTAAAAAAAAGAAACATGCGACTAACAACCATCGGCACCCGTAGAATCGTAAAGAAATCATGGAATTAGTGTAATATCTTCTCTACCAAACTTATTTGCTATTTCTGGTTTGTTACATTCGCATCAATTTTTGTTTGTAACACCAATTTACATTGCTTTTTCTCCTCAGTTTGTTTAATTTATTGCTACTATCGCTTATTTCCGTCCATTTTATCTGCGCTTTTGCTTTGCTTTTTATTCCGGGCTGATATTCATTCAAAATATATGGGTCTTGCAAGAGAATGATGAACGGTCAAAGGGAAACAACTCGTACAAAATTTTGTAATTAGTAATGCTACAGTTGCCTCCCTTATTGGAGAGGAAAAGGCTTATTTCTGACTGCTTCGCGTTGTGAGTACGTGCATACCATTGAATGGTACGCCTACAAAACAAAGACTCCGCCCAAAACCTCGCTTTGGCTACTTCCGGAGGTGCTAAATTACTGCGGCTATAGTATGTGCATAGTAAGTGCAGTAGGCGGGACATGGAACCTCCTCTTCCTGTCTCTGGGCCTTATATGCCTGTGCACCTTACAAAAAATGCCAGCCATGAGCAAGCATAAAACCGAGGACGAATAAACACGGTAACGTCTGTAGAGACGTCTGTTGGACAAACAATAAATTTTCATCTTGGTGTAACGGATATCAACCAGTTCATGTGGTCAACTTGTTAATTTTAACCTTTCTAAAAACGACTGCCACCAGACAAAAAAAAAATCGGTCAAACTTATTATTTTTCTTAACAGGCGGCAGGTAGTCTCCCGTTTATTTCATGTTAATGATAACCGCCAATATTTGAATTTGGAATTCATTGTAAGATCGAGCTGCAATAAAAATGCAATATTTTGTAACAGATATCATTGAGATAAAAGATGTTCAGTACATGAAATCCATGAGTTAATGATAACCACTACGATGACTTAACGCAAACTTACAAACAAAACTATGTTTTTATTCAATGACGATATCGACATATATCGCTAAATATGGAAGGTCATTTTATTGCTCAACTTCAAAACATAAATTGGCTTAATGTAGGAAGATGATGTCTAGTTAAAATAAATCCCAATGAATATCAAACTGCTCCCGTTACCGTGAAACCCATAGAGCGCCAAATAAACAAGAGATAACTTCAGTCTAAAAAAAAACTTTCCGACTGACATTTAAGGTTTTAAAGTTGCATAAAATTGTACAGAAAGTCTGAGGAAAGTGGACGGTGTAGATCAAAGATCAGACTGCACGTTCTGTGCAGTCTGATCATGATCTACACAGACTGTAAAGGCAACTTTTACTGTATATGACACTTTGAAGTTTTCATTTTTAAGGGCCTTAAGACGTGGAACCTCTGTCGACGATTTGAACAGTGTACCGGAACTATATCTATCTGATAAAGATTGTAACTCTATCCAAATAGGCTTAACCCTTTCGGCGCCATAGGCGAAAGCAGAGACTTTAGGGACGGCATAAATCAAGATCAGACTGCACAGAACGTGCAGTCTGATCTTTGATCTATGTCATCCGCTGGTGTAGTCAAGCCTATACAAACAAAATCTTTGTAAGTTTCAATAGATTGTATTTATAGCCGTCCGCTGGAATTTGAATCTATTTATTTTGCACTGAAAGGTTTACGAAACAAGTAAACTGTGTAGACTCGGAATCAGATCGTACATTCTGTGAAGGGTCATTTTAAACTATGCCGTCCGCAAACCTCATACCTTTGCAAATGGCGATTTTCAAAGATAAAAACCTTTCTCGGTGATTCCATTCGGATTTCAAGTAGAAAAAGCAGTAAATAATCTTATTTAAAACTTAGATTCAAGTGTTTTGTATTAAAATCAATATAAGACACTCTTTCGTTAAAATTAATTGAAATCTTCATCAAAAACAGATTAAAAACGTTACATGCACGTCACCTTTTTCCTAGTGTTGTGTTTAGTACTTTGATCCGTCAAGCGTCTAGGAGAAATGATGAAGGGCGGATCATTATAAGGGAGACTACTCTTGCTTTACTCTTATTCTTAGACAGTACGAGTTTTCTCCCCTAGACCATATTTTCTTTAAAAAATCCCAGCTGCGATAGTTTTGCAGTACGAGTCTATGGGCATCATTTATTGGGTTGATTGATTAAATATGTAATTCGATATTGTAATTAAACTGTATCTAATTGAGAAAAATGGCTATTTATCTATTTTTTTCGTCATATATGAATCAAGGAAAATCATATTTGCACATAATTTTGTAGACTACACCGTAGCCTATTTAAATCAATGAAAAATTTTGTCAAACAGTATGCTTGTATATGACTCTTTCTTAATCAAATAATTATCGTGCAATTTAACCCCTAACAAGACAGTCCCGATACTTCGGGACACTGTTTAGGCTTTTGGAAAACATAATGAGAATCTTGAGGAAAACTTCTGGTTGCATGCTATTTTCCTTTTGACACAATAATTTCATATCCTTCGCAAAGTCCTTCTTTTGAGACACTTTTGATCAAACACTATCTGTAAATGTTATAAAAACTAAATAGAACAGAACTTTTATAGTTTGGCAGATTTGTTTGCTTAAAATTCAACCCTTATCCTACTAAGTAACAGCTAGATGAGAAATTCAAACTGATAGTAAAAACCAATATTTGGCTATTTCAAAGGTATTTTTTTCAGGATCAGACATCCCCTTATAGGACAGTGTAGATCAAAGATCAGACTATTTGTTCTGTGCAGTCTGATCTTGATCAACACTGTCTGCAAAAGGTCCTTGAGTTGCACTTAACAGCCTAAGAGTTGATACTATTCAAATATTTTCAATGATATCACAGCTGCAACCACTTCACCTATACATGCTCTCCCAGCATTTCTTTTCCAGCACTTCTCACTATGGTGTTTCTAAGTCATTGGCTGCTTTCCCATATAACCATCTAGGGCATCATACACAGGTTATTCAGAAGCAAGATAGGAATGTATCCTGTTGCAATGACTATCATACATTCTCTGAGAAAAATTGGAAAGCTGGAATTTTGTACCAGCAACATGCTTGCTCAAATGTTGTTACCAGCTGAGCTAGAGAGCATTTTCATCTTTTCCCACAATGTTTTCAAAAGCTGTCGATTTCTCAGAAGAATTCTCCTTTTCTGGTCACAAGCGTTTTCTTCTTTTCCAACAATGTTTTCAAAAGCCATCTCTTTATCTGAAAGACTTCTCTTCTGGTCACCAGCATTTTCTTCTTTTCCCCACAATGTTTTCAAAAACTTCCAATATTTCAACTCTTTACCAGACGGCAAAGTTTTGACTTTGCCCAACATGAAAGTATTTGCAGACAACAATTTAAATGCGACTCAAATAATGAAATTTGATCCTGATGGTTACCAGCATTTTCTCCTTTTCCCACAGTGCTTTCAAAAGGCTTCTTCCTCAAGGGGTGTTAAAAGTCGTTAAGTGGTAAAGGGTTAAAAAGCCTTCTTTTTCTTCAAAGGCATCCTGTCTGGTTACCAACATTTTTTTCTTTTCCTACAATGTTTTGGAAAGCCTACAGTGTTTTCAAAAGCCTTCTCTACTTGGGGTTGTTAAAACTCAGGATTGTGTGGAATGGGGTGAAAAGGAATGACAAGATAAAAAGATAGAAATTCATAAAATGAACCTTATTTATTTAACAATGCAGTTCTGTGCATATACATGTATATGTCGCAGGCCAGATTGGAATCTAGGCAGATCCGGAATCTGCTTAGACCAAATAAGGATTCAAAATGCATTGTTTTCTAGTATTTTTTTAAACATATTGATTTAATTATGTTTACAATTGAGAGGTATTTTCAATTAAAGCATTTTATATGATTTTTCCACAATCATTCTGTTTTCAAAACATTCAACATTTATATTTATTCTGAATTACTGACTAAAACTTCTTTTATTTTGGGGTTTACGTTTAAAAGTAAGATGATTCATATGTAGACGCCCTATATTCAACGAGAAATTATTAAAATTTGGTTAAGGCAGGTTGCAGAGCTGCCTAGCTAAACTGGAATCCTGATTTGTTATAGACAAATTCCAGTTTAGTCTAGGCAGATTCTGGATCTGCCTGGATTCCAGTTTGGACTACAACATATATATACATGTACATGTATTTTACAAAAATAGTCAGTTCTCTGGGAGTAATTACTCTTTTCCAACAACAGAATTTTAGACTGGTCCAAATTGAAAGCACTTGCAGACAACAATATAACTGTAACTGGAAATTTGAAATTTGTTTCCAGCAGGGTAGAAAACATTGTGTGAAAAGGAGAAAATGCTGGTTATCAGCATTTTCTCCCTTTCCCACAAAGTTTTCAAAAGGCTTCTCCCTCAGGGTCATAAAAACCAGGGATTGTACAGTAAAGGGTTAAGAATTATCATTAAAACAAAGTGAAGTCAGTTAATTCATATTCCTGTTTAAACCTTTACCACAAAATCCCAACTTTTAACAACCCTGTGAAAGAAGCAGTTTTAAAACTTTTTAAGAAAAGGAAAAAATGCTGATAACCAGTATTTTCTCCTTTTCCCACAATGTTTGCTACCCTGCTGAAAACAAATTTCAATTTTTAAGTTATATTTATTTTCTTGTCTGCAATAGTTTTCATTTTGGGCAAGTCTAAAATTATGTAGTTCGGTAAAGTTTAAAAAATTTGAATCAGTGTTTACATTTTCACTATTTCCTGTACCTGAAGCTAACACTTTAACAAACAATACTGAAAGCATTTGCAACTGACAAATATAGATAAAGGGATGGTTACTGTTTTGAGTTGTTAAAAAAAAAACTTTGAGAAAAACAACATTTAGGTCACCTACATTTTCCTCTTTTCCCATAATCTTTTCAAAAGCTTTATACCTAAGGGAAGCCAAGCCCTGGTAGCTCATTTGGTAGCACACAGGACTTGGGAACAAAAGGTCGTGGGCTCGATCCCTGGCTCGACCAATTTCTTTTAGGGGATTGCTGATAGTCATTGCCACAGGCATCATCATTCTCCCAACACTGGCTATTGTCCTGGCAATGGTTATGTGGGAAAGCAGCCAGTGGTTTGGAAAAGAAAACTGTTTGGAATACTGATAAAAGAGACTCCAGGAAAGCATGAATAGGTGAACTGGCCACTGTGACATAACTGAAATAATACTGAAAGTAGCTCTAGTCACCATACAATCAAAACAATTAATTGTACCAGCAGGTATTAAACTTTTACCACATAATCCTGTTTTATTAACCCTGAGGATGAAGGCTTTAGAAAATAATGAGGAAAAGGGAGAGAAACGCTGGTAACTAGCATTTTCTGCTTTTCTCACAATCTTTTCTATCCATTCCAAGACATATAGATCTCAACATCTGGTTGACATTTAATTTGTTGTCTGCAAATGATTTCAATATGTACTGGTCTAAAAGGCAGCATTCTCTCATTTTCCCACAATGTTTTCTATCCTTTCAAAGAAAACATTTCTACTCTGTGCACCATGTGATTCGTCTTCTGCAAATGCTTTCAGTTTTGACCATCCTTTATTGTTTTTTTCATTGTAAAGAGCTAAAAGAGACTACCTGTATTAACCTCAGTGAATACCTACTCTAATACTTTTCCTGTTTTCCTTTCAGTCAATATTTGCCTTTTCCCTACTCAAATATTCCTTTAGCCACAAATTGTTAATTTGCAATATATCTTAACTCTTTACCAGATGACAAAATTTTGGACTAGTCCAACTTGAAAGCATTTGCAGACGACATAATAAGCATGACTCAAAAACTGAAATTTCATTTGGAAAGGGTAGAAAACATTGTGGGAAAAGGAGAAAATGCTGGTTACCGGCATTTTCTCCTTTTCCCACAAGGTTTTTAAAGGTTTTCTTTCTCCGGGTCGTCAAAAGTCAGGATTGTGTGGTAAAGAATTAATCCATGTCAGTCATCCATAATTTAATTCTTCACCAAACAACAAAATTCTAGACTTGTCCAAACTGAAAGCATTTGCAGATAACAAAATAAACAAAATTCAAAAATTGAAATTTGTTTTCAGCAGGGTAGGAAACACTGTGGGAAAAAGAGAACATGCTGGTTACCAGCATTTTCTTCTTTTCCCACAACGTTTTCAGAAGCCTTCTTTATCAGAATTGTTAAAAGTCCGGATGGCTTGGTATAGGGTTAAAGCAGTTGAAGAGGATAGTTTGAATTTAGCTTCAGGTTTTGAGATTTGAAAATGTTGAACGATGAAAAGGAGAAAAACCTTAGATACCAGCATTTCCTCCTTTTCCATCAGTGTTTTCTGCTTTTTTAAATCATGAATCTCATAACTTAAGCTATATGTAATTTACAGAATGCAAAACCTTTTAACCCTTTACCAGACAAAAAAATTTTAGCCTTTGTCCAAATTGAAAGCATTTGCAGACGACAATTTCAAAGTGGTTACAATTGTGCAAATTTACTTTGACAGGGTAGAAAACTTTGTGGGAAAAGGAGAAAATATGTGGTTACCAGCACTTTCTCCTTTTCCCACGTCTTCCAAAGGCTTCTTTTCCAGGAGGATCAAAAGTCGGCATTTTGTGTTAATGGGTTAACCTGGACAATTTTGCAGTCTCAGTTATCATGAGTTAACCCTATCCCAAACGACAAAATTTTAGACTGGTCCAAACTGAAAGCACTTGCAGACAACAAAATAAAAACCTAATTGAAAAACTGAAATATATTTCCAGCAGGGTAGAAAACATAGTGGGAAAAGGAAAAAACACTGGTAACCAGCCTTTTCTCCTTTTCCCATAACGTGTTCAAAAGGCTTCTATCTCAGGGTCGTACAAACCAGGGATTGTTTGGTAAAGGGTTAGGCATTTTGTTCTTTTGTTACAGAATCAAAATACTGAGTTTCAACACATGGTAGTTATCTTCTTATGAGAGGGACATGCCACTAGCTGGTTCTGTTTCTTTATAAATGACTTCACAATGGTTCTGTAATATGGTAGACGTCTGAATTCTGTTTCTTCAGTGTTCCACATGTTTCTTATTGAACGTTCGTGAAGTTTAAGTGCTGCAAAAATTACTGGACAACCATTAACTCCCCAAGTAATTCTGTACTGAAAATCTGAAATGAAAAAAGAAATTTTCAAACCTTTCAACACTGTATCAGTAAAAAAAACACCAAGCCTTCAGAGTCGGACTGAAGGTACACAGTCCCCAGCTTCAAAATATATCCTTGAGAACTCTATGTTCTTTTGAAACCACTATAGAAATAGGATGAAATACTATTATCCAGCATTTTCTGGTTTTTCCTATCATTTCATTCTTCCTATCCTATCAAGGATAGAAGTCATCTTTGGACCAACTTTTAGATTTGTCGTCTGCTAAATTGCTTCCAATTTGATGCAGGCCTAAAGCTTGTCATCTTCTAAATAGTTAAATGTGTACCAAATTTTTCCTTTTTTTGTGTGTTCTTTATTTTTCAAAACTTAAATGAAGTGTTTCAAGAACAGAACTTTTACGCTTCTTCTACAAAGCCAAACTTTTATCCGAATATATGTACACGCCGGACACTGTGAAAATAAAACTCATCAATGATTCCGGTATTTTGTGGATTGTTTTACGGTTTATATGTGAAGATACACGCAATTTTTTGTGTTAGATTATGAAATGAACGACTAACAACAAGAAGCACCCGTCAAATCAGAAGAAATCAAGGAAAACTATATCGTCACCTTGTGTTTATTTCCGGTTCCTTCATGTCGTTTCAACTGATAGATTTGTTAAAACATTATCATGTATTT
Source organism: Tridacna crocea (assembly GCA_943736015.1). Classification (NCBI taxonomy): domain Eukaryota; kingdom Metazoa; phylum Mollusca; class Bivalvia; order Cardiida; family Cardiidae; genus Tridacna; species Tridacna crocea. The sequence goes on from OX031059.1 coordinate 52,786,758, forward strand.
TTTGTCCATTGTTTTATTTACTTTCTTGCTCCCTTCCTTCGCTTATTTATTCCATTTTACCTGCGCTTGTGCTTGGTGTTTTGTTCTAAACTGATTTTCTTTCACAATTTAAGGCCATTGCGATAGAATGATGAACTACGAGTGGTCGATGGGAGACAACTCGTACAAAATTTTGTTATTGGTAATGTCAGAGTTGCTTCCCTTATTGAAGAGGAAAGGGCTTATTTCTGAGTGCTTCACGTCGTTACCTTTGAAGATAGGTCTACAAGAGACAGGCTCTACCCAAAGCCTCTCTTTGGCTTTTTCCGGTAGTGCTAAATGACTGCAGCTACAGTACCTGAATGGTAGAAGCAGTAGGCGGGACATGGAACCTCCTCCTCATGCCTGTGGTCCTTATATGCCTGTGCACCTTACAAAAAATGCCAGCAAAGAGCAAGCGTAAAACCGAGGACGAATAAACACAGTAACGTTTGTAGAGACGATCGGTTTGACAAGCGATAATTTTTCATGTAGCTATAACGACTTTGAATCAGTTCGTATGGTAAAATTGTTAATTTTAATTATTCTAAAAACGACATGCCATCCGACAGAAAATAATTCAGTAAGACATATTATTTGTCAAAACAGGCGGTAGGTAGTCTCCCTTTTATTTCATGACAATTTATAACTCCAATATTTGAATTTGGAATCAAGGTAAGATTTCACTAGAATAATAATGCATCATTTGGTAACATATCTCTGAGGTAACAGATATTAATAAATCAAATTAGAGCGTATATGATATCACAATGATAAATAAAAGCACACTTACCAACAAAAATATGTTTTCATTTACGGACAATGTCGACAGATACCGCTTAGGCCTAATATTGAAAGGTTATCTTATAAACTAGTTCAAAACAAAACTTCTGGTTTGTAGAAATATATGAGGTAGATTCAAAATTGAGCCCTAAAGCTGTCCCCTATACTGACAACTATCTAGGGCGTCAAATAAACCCAACAGAAATGTTCAGTCTAGAATCTTCTCCCAAACAGTTACACTATCAAGGTTGCTTTTGTGAAGAATGTCTAAGCAAAGTGGACAGTGTATTTCAAGACTAGACTGAACGTGCTGTGCAGTCTGATCTTTATCTACACTGATTGTGCAGTCTGATCTTAATCTACACTGATTGCAAAGACAATTATTATTGTATATGGCGCTTTGAAGTTTTTCGCGCCTACATGTGGACCTCTTTCGACGGTTTAAATATATAGACTCTACAGTCCATTAAATGTAACTTAAAGAGATTCTGAAACTACATAAAATTTTGCCGGCCTAAAATAAAGACAGCCGTTCCGCACGAACGAATTCTACTGGCTCCTCCTACATCTACAGAAAATTAATTCGAGCACCTCCCAACCATTTAAAGCACGATTTGAAACTTGCTTCAACACAACCTCAACCGTTTACCAAGTAATCCTGTATGTTACCAGTGAAAGTTTAATTTTAGAAAATATTGCAGAAAAAGGGGAAATTGAAATAAGGGAATTGAGTAATAAAACAAAATCTGATTTTTCTTCTCTGTATTTTTACCTCCAATAAAATTTACACCCAAATGGACGACCCAAGTAGCTCAAGATTGCGTACTTTAACGATCAATCTGCAGAGAACGTGTAGTCTGATCATGGATTGAAACGTTTGCTAAACAGCGCAATGTTAAAGTTTATGGACTGATTGCACGGTGTCCGTTCTGTATCATGACAAACATTTGATTTTAAAGAAATGACATTGGAAAATCTCGCAAAAAAACAACAGCAATGATTATCTACAGAATAAGCCAACTGATTATCTTTTAGAAAAGTTCAACTTGTCCATTTCTTTCCTTCTAAGAATAACCCTAAAAAGATAGTATTTAGCAGGTACACGTACAAAGGAAAGTTCGAAAATGCTTGCCATGCACTCTTTACAGGATGCCAAAACTTAAGCCTCTAGCATATTGAAAGCAGCCCAGCCACGTACAGTGGTTAGTGTATCTGACTCGTAACCTGGAGGTTACGGGTTCGATACCTGGTTGCTACGAACTCTATTTCCGGTAAACTTTTGCATCTCACCTCTGATGCATGCGAGAAAATTAGTCAGTGGCTTTAGAAAGAAAGTTGTGTCATTTGAGACACGCATAACATGAGGGTACTGTGCATGAGGAAATCCACGTGATAGTGTTGTTTTCTTGTGTTTCCGGCATGTCTTTACAATTAAACAAAACAATGAAATTTGATAAAAGTCATGTTTCTTGATATACATACATGTATGTCATGTGGACGTGTTTATAGGGTCATGCGGTAATGGTGGCATGTCTTTGCATAATATCTAGGACAAACTTTATAGAGAATGCAGTCTCTATAAAATGATTTATTTAAAAACCCAGTCGATCACTAAGTTGGTTAGAGCACAAAAAAGAACCCTTTGCCACACCCACACACATATCAATTGGTTCAAATTGACAGCATTTGTAGACGACAAAACGAATGTGGCAACAATAATTGGTTTGTTTTTGGCTCGGGACTGTGTGAGAAGATTTAACCAAGTTGTTTTTTTTAAGAGAGCTGAATATGTTAACACCCCTTGGAGCAATAACACCATGTTTTCACGCCTTTATAACCCAATGTAAAACCTTTGGGGAGGAGCTAAAAGATGTCTTCGACATTCGGCTAAACTCGGTAAACACATCAGGTAGCCGTGCGGAATCGGCCGAACGAATCCGTAGGTCTCTTCGGAGCTGTGATGTCAGCGAAGCGGTGCAATACCGGCTGAGCGCTTTTACTCACTGGCTCAAAACCTCCTTGGCGAAGTGACAACCCATGCAGTTGGAACTACAGCGATATTTAGACTGCGAGTTTGGCTCAACTACAGTGATTCACAGACTGCAAGTTTTGCATTCTTCTTCGTGAGTACTGTCTGATTTTTGTAGTTATTACATCTACGTTATCCAAAAGGCACTCGAATCTATTCAGTCTAAACATTGTTCAAATTGCATTGTGCAACACGAGATAACTTACCACGCCGAGTTCGATTCCGTACCTGCAACCAACCATTAGCGCTCGATCTTAGTTCAACTCTTTACCAAACAATTCCTGGTTTTTTACGACTCAGAAGAAAACTTGCGAAAACATTGTGGGAAAAGGAGAAAATGCTGCGTTTTCTTCATTTCTCACAATGCTTTCTTCTCTTCCAAAGTCGAGCTTCAAATTTGAGTCACCTTTATTTTGTCGTCTGCAAAATGCTTTCAATTTGGACAAGTGTTAAACTTTTTCGTTTGGTAAATAGTTAACTCTTTCCCAAACAATTCTTGGTTTTTACCATGCTCGGAAAGCAGGCTTTAAAAATATTGTAGGAAAAGGAGAAAATGCTTGTAACCAAATTTTCTCCTTTCCCCACAATATTTTCTACCATTCCTTAGACCAAAATCGTCATTTGAATTACATTAAATGTTGCCAGCAAATACTTTTAATTTGGTCTGGTCACAAATTGTCTGGCGAATAGTTGATACTGTTGCATCTATCTAACCTTACATGAGCATGTGTGTCAACCACATAAGCTTAACCCTTTACCAAAAAATCCCTGGATTTTACGACCCTGAGATAGAAGGCTAGAAGCCTTGTGAAAACATTGTGGGAAAAGGAGAAAATGCTGGAAACGGATACATTTATTGTATAATCCGCCAGTGCTTTCAATTTGGACTAGTGAAAAATTTTGTCATTTGTTAAAGGGTTAAATTAAGATTAGTGCCAATGCCTCTAACACCAAATCTTGAGCTTTTACAAACCTAATACTGAAAACATTGTTGAACAGGGAGAAAATGCTGATAACCAGCATTTTCTTCTTTGACCAAAATTTGTCCTCTTCAAAAAACTTGCACTAGTTTCTGAATCAGATTTGTTTTTTGTCTGCAAATGCTTTCACTATTGCCAAATCTAAATATTTGTTGCATTAGATCGGGTTTTTATGTGGATGTAGAACTTGTCGTCTGGTAAGGATTTAATTGGGTATACTTGAGTTCTAAAGTTTGTGATAAAAATTGAATTTGCTGATTGGTATTTGGTATTGTTGCATTGTATTGTTTACAAAAAAATAGGGAATTGTTGAATTTTTAGTTTTTTTTTCCAACATTTCAGTACGTGATTTGTAATTGACATCCATTCATTTACAAACCTAATGGCTATGAATTACATGTATATAAATAAAAGGAAATGCTGCTTATACTTTGAAAACTTCACATAACAGTGCCTTTAGTTGTTAACCTTTTATAATATGATCCTGACTTGATGACCCCAAGAAGGAAAGCTTTGTAATACATAATTGGCTTTCTCCTTTTCCCACAATGTTTTCTACCTTTCTCAAAATAATTTCAATTTATGAGTCACTTTCATTTTGTCATCTGCAGAATGATGGTTTTAATTTTTACTAGTTAGACCTTTTGCTGTTTTGTAAAGGGTTAAGGAACTAGCCAGATGATGGAAATAATGTTTGTACTTGTAAAATACGAAAAATACTAACAATTGCAGATGAAAAAGGCATGAATTAAGCATTGTTGATAGCTTTGTTTACCTTTTCAAATGGAGAATATCAATATCAGACTGCTGAAAAAACACAATCAGATTTTAGATGCAATGCAGAATCATCTGTCAGTGATGTTCGTGCATATATTGCAATTTCAATGCTGTTCTTGTCAGAATCTCTAGCAGAAGAACTAACATTGTTAACTCAGATCAGATTGCATATTCTGTTCAGTCTGATCTGGATCTTTACGCTCGGAATTTAAGCTAGTAAATCCTGGTTCAACAGTACTCGGGTTACTGAAAATGCTCTTTTTTTCTCTTTCCAGATACAGAGGAATTCAGTTACATGATAAGTACAATTTACATACTAAAGAATTGAAAATTGTTCTTTTTTTGCGACATTTGGTTTTAATGCTGATGCAAAGAATAAGTATACAGAGATTTACACAACCTGCACGGCAAAATTTTAGACCTGTCTGAATTGAAATCATTTGCAGATGACAGTTTCAATGTGGTCCATATGAAGTTATTTTTCTCAGATAGGGTAGAAAACATTGTGGGAAAAGGAGAAAATGCTGGTAAGGTCTTTATCAAAGAGAATTGCAAAATTATGACGGCAAATTGATGGCTGTTATGTGGATTATGTGTAGTGCAAGATACCACGTATATGTTTGTCATTGCTTTAGATTGAGCATTTCTTTGACACTCACCCCATATCTCTATAGAGTTGTTATTCATTGTGTCAGTGGTTCTTGAGCATAAAGTGGCGTTAGGAAGGCAATGAATGGGATCTGTCCAAAGTGGACCAGGGAAAACTTAGTGACAGGTCTTTGAAGTTGGCTATCCATTGCACAGTCACAAACCTGGAGAGTTCAAGGTCAATAAATGTGTTGGTCAAGGAATGATCATCCAACTGTTCCTGTAGAGTGTCAGTTCAGAGGGTATTCAATCTATAGTAATGACAGATATGTTTTATTCTTGATGCTCTGCATTTCATATATGCAGTGAGCTTGCATCATTGTGAGACCTGTAGGTTTGTTACGATCATGTGTTCTTATGCCATGATATGAAGTGTTGCAAGTTTTTTTATTCAGCGATCATATCTTTAACCCTTTTCTATAGAATGCTTTGTCTCTATAGGCCTGAATAACTTTAAAGAGAAAAGGATCACATGTTCCTGCTTTCTAATTTCCTGACAATAGCTGACAAAAGATGTGCCTGCCAGTGTTTCTATTATAGATGTGTCTTGAGATTTGACCGTATTATGTAGAGTGACCGACTTAACTTTTATTACGGATGTGTCCAAAATCCAATCATGTCACTGAAAAATGATGGCTATGGATGTTTCTAAAATTTCTTGTACGGAACTACATGATGATCTCCAATGCTTTCCATAACTATGTTACTTCCCAAGTCTTCTTTTACTTGCAGAGTCCGCATGCATGGTGAAGGGAGAGGTGAAGTACCATTCTTATTCCATAAAGTAAAGTTTTATATCAAATAATCACAAAAACATCATCTTACAAAATACTGCATGAACTGAACTTGGTGTATTCAATTGTATCATGTATTTTTCATCCTAAATTGATTTACATACAGTGACAAAAAAGTATATGGTATAACCCCAGTATGCATTGAAGGACGTTTAATATTTCATCTGCATATGACCATTGCTGGGATTGAACAGAGTCTAATGTTTTTTATCAGTATGACTTTTGCTTGGATTGATCCAAATATTATATTTTACATCAGCATAGAATCAGCCTGGATCAAACCCAAATAATATTCAATTACATCATGTGCCTTTAACCCTTTATCCAACAACTATATTTACACAGTGATAGTTACATGAGTGTGTCCATGGCATGGATTGAACCAAGTTTAATGTTGTTATATCATGAATACCTGATCATCTTAATTATAAGGTCTTTATCAAAGAGAATTGCAAAAATATGACAACAAATTGAAAGCTGTTATGTGGATTATGTGTAGTGCAAGATACCAAGTATATGTTTGTCATTGCCTTAGATTGTGCCTTTCTTTGACACTCACCCTTATCCCTGTAGAGTTGTTATCCATTGTGTAAGTGGTTCTTAAGCATAAAGTGGCGTCAGGAAGGCAGTGGATGGGATCTGTCCAAAGTGGACCAGGGAAAACTTAGTGACAGGTCTTTGAAGTTGGCTATCCATTGCACAGTCACAAACCAGGAGAGCCCAAGGTCATTAAATGTGTTGGTCAAGGAATGACCATCCAACTGTTTCTGTAGAGTGTCAGTTCAGAGGATGTTCAATCTATAGTAAAGACAAATATGTTTTATTCTTGATGCTCTGCATTTCATTTATGCAGTGAGCTTGCATTATTTTGAGACCTGTAGGTTTGTTATGATCAGGTGTTTTTATGCCATAGCATGGATTGATCCAAGTTTTGTATTCAGCTATCATATCTTCAAGGCTTTACCATAAATTGCTTTGTATTTACAAGCCTGAATAACTTTAAAGAGAAAGGAGAAAATACTGATTACGTGCACCTGCTTTTCTCATTTCCTGATAATATTTGACAAAAGATTGGTCTGCTAATGTTTCTTTTAAGGATATGTCTGGAATTTGATCATATTATAAAGGATAACTGGCTAGAATTTTATTTTGGATCTGATCCATGTGAAAAAGAAGCGATGGCTATGGATGTGTCTAAAATTTTCGGAAACTAAAGGATGATTTTCAGTTCTTGCTATAACTGTGATACTTCCCAAATTTCTTTGTTCTTACAGAGTCTGCATGCATGGTGAAGGGAAGAGGTGAAGCCCCATTCTTATTCCAGACAGTAAAGTTTAAGATGAAATTATCACAAAAATACATCTTGTAAACCGTGGATTAGCCCAAATCAAGTAGTCTGATCAATTATCATATATTTTTTTATCGATAATCATATTTACGCACAGTAGCAAAATGTATAAAGTAAAACCAAAGTATAGATTAAGGCAAGTTTAATGTTCTACAACCATTTAACAATGGCTTGGATTGAACCAAGTTTGATGTGTTTCATAAGTATGACTGTTGCATGGATTAAACAAAATATAATAATTTACATCAGCATAACGTCGGCCTGGATCGAACCAAGTAATATTCAGTTATATCATGTGTCTTAAACCCTTTATCCTACAGTAGTATTTATACAGAGATAGTTACATCAGTATGATCATGGCCAGGATTGAACCAAGTGTTATATACTGTTATAGCTGTGATACTTCCCCAATTTCTTCGTTCTTACAGAGTCTGCATGCATGGTCGAGAAAAGAGGTGAAGTACCATTCTTATTCCAGACAGTAAAGTTTTAGATCAAATTTTCACAAAAATACATCTTATAAACCGTGGAATAGCCCGAATCAAGAACTCTTCAATTATATCATATATTTTTTATCCATAATCATATTTACATACAGTAGCAAAATGTATAAATTAAAATCACAGCATAGATTAAAGGAAGTTAATGGTAAACAACCATTTAACAATGGCTTGGATTGAACCAAGTTTAATGTGTTTCATAGGTATGACTGTTGTATGGATTAAACAAAATATAACAATTTACATCAACATGGCATAGCCCGAATCAAGTCGTCTGATCAATTATGATATATTTTTTTATCGATAATCATATTTACGTACAGTAGCAAAATGTATACAGTAGAATCACAGCATAGATTAAGTGACGTTTAATGTTCTACAACCATTTAACAATGGCTTAGATTGAACCAAGTTTGATGTTTTTCATAAGTATGACTGTTGCATGGATTAAACAAAATATAATAATTTACATCAGCATAACGTAGGCCTGGATCGAACCAAGTAATATATAGTTATATCATGTGTCTTAAACTCTTTAACCTACAATAGTATTAACACAGTGGTAGTAACATAAGCATGATCATGGCCAGGATTGAACCGAGTTTTATATACTGTTATAGCTGTAATACTTTCCAAAATTCTTTGTTCTTACAGTCTTCATGCATTGTGGAGGGAAGAGGTGAAGCACCATTCTTATTCCAGACAATAATTTTTTAGGTCAAAATGTTCACAGAAATACATCTTATAAACCGTGGCATAGCCAGAAGCAAGTAGTGTCTTCAATTATATCGAACATTTTTTTTATTCAGAATCATATTTATATACACTAGCAAAATGTAAAAAGTAAACGAACGGCATGGATTGCAGCCAGTTAATGTTAAACAACCATTTAACAATAGCTTGGATTGAACTATTAATTTAATGAGTTTCATAAGTATGACTTGCATAGAATAATCAAAATAGAACAATTTACATCAGCATAACGTAGGCCTGGATCGAACCAAGTAATATTTAGTTACATCATGTGTATTAAACGCTTTTTCCGACAATCATATTTACACAGAGCTAGTTACATCAGTATGATCATGGCCAGGATTGAACCAAGTTTTATATACTTTTATATTATGAAACTTCCCAAATTTCTTTGTTGTCTGTTCTTACAGAGTGTGCATGCATTGTGAAGGGAAGAGGTGAAGCACCATTCTTATTCCAGACAGTAAAGTTTTAGATCAAAATGTTCACAAAAATACATCTTATAAACCGTGGCATAGCCAGTTCTAAGCAAGTAGGTTTTCAATTATATCGTACATTTTTTTTCTATCCCTAATCATAATTTTACATACAGTGGCAAAATGTATAAAGTAAAATCACAGCATTGAAGGGAGTTAATAATAAACAACCATTCAACAATGGCTTGGATTGAACCAAGTTTAATGTGTTTTCATATGTATGACTGTTGCATGAATTAAAAGAAAATATAACAATTTACATCAGCATAATGTAGGCCTGGATCGAACCAAGTAATATCTAGTTATATCATGTGTCTTAAACGCTTTATCCTACAATATTATTCACTCAGTGGTAGTTACATCAATATAATCATGGCCAGGATTGAACCGAGTTTTATATACTGTTATAGCTGTAATACTTCCAAAAATTCTTTGTTCTTACAGTCTTCATGCATGGTGGAGGGAACAGGTGAAGCACCATTCTTATTCCAGACAGTAATCTTTTAGATCAAAATGTTCACAAAAATACATCTTATAAACCATGGCATAGCCAGAAGGAAGTAGTGTCTTCAATTATATCGTACATTTCTTTTATCCATAATCATATTTATATACAGTAGCAAAATGTATAAAGTAAAAGAACAGCGTGATGGATTGCAGCCAGTTAATATTAAACAACAACTGAACAATAGCTTGGATTGAACTATAAGTCTAATGAGTTTCATAACTATGACTGTTGCATAGATTAAACAAAATATAACAATTCACATCAGCATAACGTGGGCCTGTATCGAACCAAGTAATATTTAGTTACATCATGTGTCTTAAACGCTTTATCCGACAATCATATTTACACAGAGATAGTAACATCATTATGATCATGGCCAGGATTGAAACAATTTTTATATATAATTTTTATATTATGAAACTTCACCAATTTCTTTGTTCTTACAGAGTCTGCATGCATTGTGAAGGGAAGAGGTGAAGCAACATTCTTATTCCAGACAGTAAAGTTTTAGATCAAATTTTCACATCTTATAAACCGTGGCATAGCCGGAAGCATGTAGTTTCTTTAGTTATATCGTACATTTTTTTTTATCCATAATCATACTTTTACACACAGTAGCAAAATGTATAAAGTAAAACCACTGCATGGATTGAAGGAAGTTAATAATAAACAACCATTTAACCATTGCTTGGATTGAACCTAGTTTGATGTGTTTCATAAGTATGACTGTTGCATGGATTAAACAAAATATAATAATTTACATCAGCATAATGTAAGCCTGGATCGAACCAAGTAATATCCAGTTATATCATTTGCCATAAACCCTTCATCCTACAATAGTATTTACACAATGGTAGTTCAAACAATGGTTGTTACATCAGTATGATCGTGGCCAGGATTGAACCGAGTTTTATATACTGTTATAGCTATCATGCTTCCCAAAATTCTTTGTTTCTTACAGTCTTCATGCATGGTGGAGGGGAGAGTGAAGCACCATTCTTATTCCAGACAGTAACGTTTTAGATCAAAATGTTCACAAAAATACATCTTATAAACCGTGGCATAGCCAGAAGCAAGTAAAGTCTTAAATTATATCGTACATATTTTTATCCATAATCATATTTACATACAGAAGCAAAATGTATAAAGTAAAAGCACATCAGGGATTGAAGCAAGTTAATGTTCTACAACCATTTAACAATATCTTGTATTAAACTATTTGTTTAATGAGTTTCATATGTATGACTGATATTTAGTTATATCATGTTTTAAGCGCTTTATCCGACAATCATATTTACACAGAATTAGTTACATCAGTATGATCATGGCCAGGATTGAACCAAGTTTTATATACTTTTATATTATGAAACTTCCCAAATTTCTTTGTTTTCTGTTCTTACAGAGTCTGCATGCATTGTGAAGAGAAGAGGTGAAGCACCATTCTTATTCCAGGCAGTAAAGTTTTAGATCAAATTTTCAGAAAAATACATCTTGTATGGTAGTCTCTTCAATTTTATCATAAATTTTTTATCCATAATCACATTTGCATACAGTAGCAAAATGTATAAAGTAAAGCCACAGCATGGATTGAAACAGGTTTAATGTTCTTCAAAAATTTAACAATGGCTTGGATTGAACCATTAGTTTAATGAGTTTCATAAGTATTCATGACTGTTGCACATAAGTATTCATGACTGTTGCATGGATTAACCCATTACCACACAATCCCTGCTTTTGACGACCCTTAGAAAAAAACCTGTAGAAAACATATCGGGAAAGGGAGAAAATGCTGGTAACTACTTTTCCCACCATGTTTTTTACACTTCATAAAACAAATTTCAAATTTTCATTCACTTTTTTTTGGCATCTGCAATGTTTTCAATTTGGACCAGTCTAAAATTTTGTTCTTTGGTAATGAGTTAAACAACATATAACAATTTACATCAGCATAACATAGGCCTGGATCGAACAAGTAATATTCAGTTATATCATGTGTCTTAAACCCTTTATCCTACAATAGTATTTACAGAGAGAGATTTACATCAGTATGATCATGGCAAGGATTGACCCAAGTTTTATATACCGTTATAGCTGTGATACTTCCCCAATTTCTTTGTTCTTACAGAGTCTGCATGCATGGTGGAGAAAAGAGCTGAAGCACCATTCTCATTCCTGACAGTAAAGTTTTAGATCAAATTTTCACAAAAATACATCTTATAAACCGTGAAATAGCCCGAATCAAGAACTCTTCAATTATATCATACATTTTTTTATCCATAATCATATTTACATACAGTAGCAAAATGTATAAATTAAAATCACTCCATTTAATGTTAAAACAACCATTTGACAATGGCTTGGATTGAACCAAGTTTGATGTGTTTCATAAGTATGACTGTTGCATGGATTAAACAAAATATAATAATTAACATTAGCATAACGTCGACCTGGATCGAACCAAGTAATATTCAGTTATTTTATGTGTCTTAAACCTTTTATCCTACAATAGTATTTATACAGACATAGTTACATCAGTATGGTCATGGCAAGGATTGAACCAAGTTTTATATACTGCTATAGCTGTGATACTTCCCAATTTCTTTGTTCTTACAGAGTCTGCATGCATGGTGAAGGGAAGAGGTGAAACCCCATTGTTATTCCAGACAGTAAAGTTTAAGATGAAATTATCACAACAATACATCTTGTAAACCGTGGATTAGCCCAAATCAAGTAGTCTGCTCAATTATCATATATTTTTTAACGATAATCATATTTACGCATGGTAGCAAAATGTATAAAGTAAAACCAAAGTTTAATGCAAGTTTAATGTTCAACAACCATTTAACAATGGCTAGGATTGAACCAAGTTTTATATACTGCTATAGCTGTGATACTTCCAGATTTCTTTGTTCTTACAGAGTCTGCATGCATGGTGAAAGGAAGAGGTGAAGCCCCATTGTTATTCCAGACAGTAAAGTTTAAGATGAAATTATCACAACAATACATCTTGTAAACCGTGGATTAGCCCAAATTAAGTAGTCTGATCAATTATCATATATTTTTTATCGATAAATCATATTTACGCACAGTAGCAAAATGTATAAAGTAGAATCACAGCATAGATTAAGGCAAATTTAATGTTCTATAACCATTTAACAATGGCTTGGATTGAACCAAGTTTGATGTGTTTCATAAGTATGACTGTTGCCTGGATTAAACAAAACATAACAATTTACATCAGCATAACGTCGGCCTGAATCGAACCAAGTAAATTCAGTTATATTATGTGTCTTAAACCCTTTATCCTAAATAGTATTTACACTATGGTAGTTACATAAGCATGGTTATGGCCAGGATTGAACCAAGTTTTATATACTGTTATAGCTCTAATACTTTCCAAAATTCTTTGTTCTTACAGAGTCTTCATGCATGGTGAAGGGAAGAGGTGAAGTACCATTCTTATTCCAGACAGTAAAGTTTTAGATCAAAATGTTCACAAAAATACATCTTATAAACCGTGGCATAGCCAGAAGCAAGTAGTCTCTTCAATTATAGAGTACATTTTTTTTATCCATAATCATATTTTCATACAGTAGCAAAATGTATAAAGTAAAAGAACAGCATGGATTGCAGCCAGTTAATATTGAACAACCATTTAACAATAGCTTTGATTGAACTATTAATTTAATGAGTTTCATAAGTATGACTGTTGCATAGATTAAACGAAATATAACAGTTTACATCAGCAAAACGTAGGCCTGGATCGAACAAAGTAATATTTATTTATATCATGTGTCTTAAACGCTTTATTCGACAATCATATTTACACAGAGATATTACATCAATATGATCATGGCCAGGATTGAACCAAGTTTTATATACTTTTATATTATGAAAGTTCCCAAATTTCTTTGTTTTCTGTTCTTACAGAGTCTGCATGCATGGTGAAGGGAATAGGTGAAGCATCATTCTTATTACAGACAGTAAAGTTTTGATCAAATTTTCACAGATATACATCCTATAAACCGTGGCATAGCCAGAAGGAAGTAGTTTCTTCAATTATATCGTACATTTTTTTATCCATAATCATAATTTCACATACAGTAGCAAAATGTATAAAGTAAAATCACAGCATGGATTGAAGGAAGTTAATAATAAACAACCATTTAACAATGGCTTGGATTGAACCAAGTTTAATGTGTTTCTTAAGTATGTCTGTTGCATGAATTAAACAAAATATAACAATTTACATCAGCATAATGTAGGCCTGGATCGAACCAAGTAATATCCAGTTATATCATTTGTCTTAAACCCTTTATCCTACAATAGTATTTACACAGCGGTAGTTACATCAGTATGATCATGGCTAGGGTTGAACCGAGTTTTATATATACTGTTATAGCTGTAATACTTCCAAGAATTCTTTGTTCTTACAGAGTCTTCATGCATGGTGGAGGGAAGAGGTGAAGCACCATTCTAATTCCAGACAGTAAAGTTTTAGATCAAAATGTTCACAAAAATACATCTTATAAACCGTGGCATAGCCAGAAGGAAGTAGTCTCTTACATTATATCGTACGTTTTTTTATCCATAATCATATTTATATACAGTAGCAAAATGTATAAAGTAAAAGAACAGCACGGATTGCAGCCAGTTAATGTTAAACAACCATTTAAAAATAGCTTGGATTGAACTATTAGTTTAATGAGTTTCATAACTATGACTGTTGCATAGATTAAACAAAATACAACAATTTACATCAGCATTACGTAGGCCTGGATCGAACCAAGTAATATTTAGTTACATCATGCGTCTTAAACGCTTTATCCGACAATCATATTTATACAGAGACAGTTACATCAGTATGATCGTGGCCAGGATTGAACCAAGTTTTATATACGTTTATATTATGAAACTTTCCATATTTCTTTATTTTCTGTTTTTACAGAGTCTGCATGCATGGTGAAGGGAAGAGGTGAAGCCCCATTCTTATTCCAGATAGTAAAGTTTTCGATCAAAATGTTCACAAAAATACATCTTATACACAGTGGCATAGCCAGAAGCAAGTAGTGTCTTCAATTATATCGTACATTTCTTTTATCCATAATCAAATTTTATATACTGTAGCAAAATGTATAAAGTAAAATCACAGCATGGATCGAAGGAAGTTAAATGTGTTTCATAGGTATGAATGTTGCATGAATTAAAACAAAATATAACAATTTACATCAGCATAATGTAGGCCTGGATCGAACCAAGTAATATCTAGTTATATCATTTTTTTTTAAACCCTTTATCCTACAATAGTATTTTCACAATGGTAGTTACATCAGTATGATCATGGCCAGGATTGAACCGAGTTTTATATACTGTTATAGCTGTCATGCTTCCCAAAATTCTTTGTTCTTACAGGGTCTTGATGCATGGTGGAGGGAAGAGTTGAAGCACCATTCTTATTCCAGACAGTAAAGTTTTAGATGAAAATGTTCACAAAAATACGTCTTATAAACTGTGGCATAGCCAGAAGCAAGTAGTCTCTTAAATTATATCGTACATTTTTTTTTATCCATAATCATATTTACATACAGAAGCAAAATGTATAAAGTAAAAGTACATCAGGGATTGAAGTATAACAATTTACATCAGCAAAACGTAGGCCTAGATCGAACAAAGTAATATTTAGTTATATCATGTGTCTTAAACCCTTTATCCTAAATAGTATTTACACAGTGGTAGTTGCATTAGCATGATTATGGCCAGGATTGAACCAAGTTTTATATACTGTTATAGCTGTAATACTTCCAAGAATTCTTTGTTCTTACAGTTTTCATGCATGGTGGAGGGAAGAGGTGAAGCCCCATTCTTATTCCAGACAGTAAAGTTTTAGATCAAAATGTTCACAAAAATACATCTTATAAACCGTGGCATAGCCAGAAGCAAGTAGTGTCTTCAATTATATCGTACATTTTTTTTTTATCCAGAATCATATTTATATACACTAGCAAAATGTATAAAGTAAAAGAACAGCATGGACTGCAGCAAGTTAATATTGAAGAATCATTTAACAATAGCTTGGATTGAACTATTAGTTTAATAAGTTTCATACATGTATGTATGACCGATGCATAGATGAAACAAAATATAACAATTTACATCAGCAAAACGTCGGCCTGGATCGAACAAATAAATTTTTATTTATATCATGTGTCTTAAACGCTTTATCCGACAATCATATTTACACAGTTAGTTACATCAGTATGATCATGGCTAGGATTGAACCAAGTTTTATATACTTTTATATTATGAAAGTTCCCAAATTTATTTGTTTTCTGTTCTTACAGAGTCTGCATGCATTGTGAAGGGAAGAGGTAAAGCACCATTCGTATTCCAGACAGTAAAGTTTTAGATCAAATTTTCACAAAAATACATGTTGTAAACCATGGTAGTCTCTTCAATTATATCATAAATTCTTTACCCATAATCACATTTGCATACAGAGCAAAATGTATAAAGTAAAACCACAGCATGGATTGAAACAGGTTTAATGTTCTACAACCATTTAACAATGGCTTGGATTGAACCATTAGTTTAATGAGTTTCATAAGTATTCATGACTGTTGCTCATAAGTATTCATGACTGTTGCATGGATTAACCCATTACCACACAATCCCTGCTTTTGACGATTCTTGGAAAAAACCTGTAGAAAACATATCGGGAAAGGGAGAAAATGCTGGTAACCAGAATTTTCTACTTTTCCCACTATGTGTTTTACACTTCATAAAACAAATTTCAAATTTTTATTCACTTTTTATTTTTTCATCTGCAATGTTTTCAATTTGGACCAGTGTAAAATTTCGTTCTTTGCTGATGAGTTAAACAACATATAACAATTTACATCAGCATAACATAGGCCTGGGTCGAACCAAGTAATATTCAGTAATATCATGTGTCTTTAACCCTTTATCCTACAATAGTATTTATAGAAAGATGGTTACATCAGTATGATCATGGCCAGGCCTGAAGCAAATGTTATATACTGTTATAGCTGTGATACTTCATCAGCATAACGTAGACCTGGATCGAACCAAGTAATATTTAGTTACATCATGTGTATTAAACGCTTTATTCGACAATCATATTTACACAGAGCTAGTTACATCAATATGATCATGGCCAGGATTGAACCAAGTTTTATATACTATTATATTATGAAACTTCCCAAATTTCTTTGTTTTCTGTTCTTACAGTCTGCATGCATTGTGAAGTTCAGAGGTGAAGCACCATTCTTATTCCAAACAGTAATCTTTTATATCAAAATGTTCACAAAAATACATCTTATAAACCGTGGTATAGCTAGTTCTAAGCAAGTAGTTTTTCAATTATATCGTACATTTTTTTTCTATCCATAATCATAATTTTACATACAGTAGCAAAATGTATAAAGTAAAATCACAGCATTGAAGGGAGTTAATAATAAACAACCATTCAACAATGGCTTGGATTGAACCAAGTTAAATGAGTTTCATAAGTATGACTGTTGCATGAATTAAAACAAAATATAACAATTTACATCAGCATAATGTAGGCCTGGATCGAACCAAGTAATATCTAGTTATATCATGTGTCTTAAACGCTTTATCCTACAATATTATTCACTCAGTGGTAGTTACATTTGTATAATCATGGCCAGGATTGAACCGAGTTTTATATACTGTTATAGCTGTAATACTTCCAAAAATTCTTTGTTCTTACAGTCTTCATGCATGGTGGAGGGAACAGGTGAAGCACCATTCTTATTCCAGACAGTAAAGTTTTAGATCAATATGTTCACAAAAATACATCTTATAAACCGTAGCATAGCCAGAAGCAGGTAGTCTCTTCAATTATATCGTACATTTCTTTTATCCATAATCATATTTATATACAGTAGCAAAATGTATAAAGTAAAAGAACAGCGTATGGATTGCAGCCAGTTAATATTAAACAACCATTGAACAATAGCTTGGATTGAACTATTAGTTTAATGAGTTTAATAACTATGACTGTTGCATAGATTAAACAAAATATAACAATTCATATCAGCATAACGTAGGCCTCTATCGAACCAAGTAATATTTAGTTACATCATGTGTCTTAAACGCTTTATCCGACAATCATATTTACACAGAGATAGTAACATCATTATGATCATGGCCAGGATTGAAACAATTTTTATATATAATTTTTATATTATAAAACTTCCCAAATTTCTTTGTTTTCTGTTCTTACAGAGTCTGCATGCATTGTGACGGGAAGAGGTGAAGCACCATTCTTATTCCAGACAGTAAAGATTTAGATCAAATTTTCACATCTTATAAACCGTGGCATAGCCGGAAGCATGTAGTTTCTTTAGTTATATCGTACATTGTTTTTTTATCCATAATCATATTTTTACATACAGTAGCAAAATGTATAAAGTAAAATCACAGCATGGATTGAAGGAAGTTAATAATAAACAACCATTTAACCATTGCTTGGATTGAACCTTGTTTAATGTGTTTCATAAGTATGACTGTTGCATGAATTAAAACAAAATATAATAATTTACATCAGCATAATGTAAGCCTGGATCGAACCAAGTAATATCCAGTTATATCATTTGCCTTAAACCCTTCATCCTACAATAGTATTTACAAAATGGTAGT
Source organism: Tridacna crocea (assembly GCA_943736015.1). Lineage (NCBI taxonomy): Eukaryota > Metazoa > Mollusca > Bivalvia > Cardiida > Cardiidae > Tridacna > Tridacna crocea. Next base: position 52,805,057 of record OX031059.1, read on the forward strand.
TCAAACAATGGTTGTTACATCAGTATGATCATGGCCAGGATTGAACCGAGTTTTATATACTGTTATAGCTATCATGCTTCCCAAAATTCTTTGTTCTTACAGTCTCATGCATGGTGGAGGGGAGAGTGAAGCACCATTCTTATTCCAGACAGTAACGTTTTAGATCAAATTTTCACAAAAATACATCTTATAAACCGTAGCATAGCCAGAAGCAAGTAAAGTCTTATATTATATCGTACATATTTTTTATCCATAATCATATTTACATACAGAAGCAAAATGTATAAAGTAAAAGCACATCAGGGTTGAAGCAAGTTAATGTTCTACAACCATTTAACAATACCTTGTATTGAACTATTTGTTTAATGAGTTTCATATGTATGACTGATGCATAGATGAAACAAAATATAACAATTTACATCAGCAAAACGTCGGCCTGGATCGAACAAATAAATTTTTATTTATATCATGTGTCTTAAACGCTTTATCCGACAATCATATTTACACAGAGATAGTTACATCACTATGATCTGGCCAGGATTGAACCAAGTTTTATATACTTTTATATTATGAAACTTCCTTAAATTTCTTTGTTTTCTGTTCTTACAGAGTCTGCATGCATTGTGAAGGGAAGAGGTGAAGCACCATTCTTATTCCAGGCAGTAAAGTTTTAGATCAAATTTTCAGAAAAATACATCTTGTATGGTAGTCTCTTCAATTATATCATAAATTTTTTTTATCCATAATCACATTTGCATACAGTAGCAAAATGTATAAAGTAAAACCACAGCATGGATTGAAACAGGTTTAATGTTCTACAACCATTTAACAATGGCTTGGATTGAACCATTAGTTTAATGAGTTTCATAAGTATTCATGACTGTTGCACATAAGTATTCATGTTGCATGGATTAACCCATTACCACACAATCCCTGCTTTTAACGACCCTTAGAAAAAAACTGTAGAAAACATATCGGGAAAGGGAGAAAATGCTGGTAACGACTTTTCCCACCATGTTTTTTACACTTCATAAAACAAATTTCAAATTTTCATTCACTTTTTTTTTGGCATTTGCAATGTTTTCAATTTGGACCAGTCTAAAATTTTGTTCTTTGGTAATTAGTTAAACAACATATAACAATTTACATCAGCATAACATAGGCCTGGATCGAACCAAGTAATATTCAGTTATATCATGTGTCTTAAACCCTTTATCCTACAATAGTATTTACAGAGAGAGATTTACATGAGTATGATCATAGCAAGGATTGAACCAAGTTTTATATACCGTTATAGCTGTGATACTTCCCCAATTTCTTTGTTCTTACAGAGTCTGCATGCATGATGGAGAAAAGAGGTGAAGCACCATTCTCATTCCTGACAGTAAAGTTTTAGATAAAATTTTCACAAAAATACATCTTATAAACCGTGGAATAGCCCGAATCAAGAACTCTTCAATTATATCATATATTTTTTTATCCATAATCATATTTACATACAGTAGCAAAATGCATGAATTAAAATCACTCCATGGATTGAAGGAAGTTAATGTTAAAACAACCATTTGACAATGGCTTGGATTGAACCAAGTTTGATGTGTTTCATAAGTCTGACTGTTGCATGGATTAAACAAAATATAATAATTAACATTAGCATAACGTCGACCTGGATCGAACCAAGTAATATTCAGTTATATTATGTGTCTTAAACCTTTTATCCTACAATAGTATTTATACAGAGATAGTTACATCAGTATGGTCATGGCAAGGATTGAACCAAGTTTTATATACTGCTATAGCTGTGATACTTCCAAATTTCTTTGTTCTTACAGAGTCTGCATGCATGGTGAAGGGAAGAGGTGAAGCCCCATTCTTATTCCAGACAGTTAAGTTTAAGATGAAATTATCACAACAATACATCTTGTAAACCGTGGATTAGCCCAAATCAAGTAGTCTGATCAATTATCATATATTTTTTATCGATAATCATATTTACGCACAGTAGCAAAATGTATAAAGTAGAATCACATCATAAATTAAGGCAAGTTTAATGTTCTGTAACCATTTAACAATGGCTTGGATTGAACCAAGTTTGATGTGTTTCATAAGTATGACTGTTGCCTGGATTAAACAAAACATAACAATTTACATCAGCATAATGTCGGCCTGGATCGAACCAAGTAATATTCAGTTATATTATGTGTCTTAAACCCTTTATCCTACAATAGTATTTACACTATGGGAGTTACATAAGCATGGTTATGGCCAGGATTGAACCAAGTTTTTATATACTGTTATAGCTGTAATACTTTCCAAAATTCTTTGTTCTTACAGAGTCTTCATGCATGGTGAAGGGAAGAGGTGAAGCCCCATTCTTATTCCAGACAGTAAAGTTTTAGATCAAAATGTTCACAAAAATACATCTTATAAACCGTGGCATAGCTAGAAGCAAGTAGTCTCTTCAATTATAGAGTACATTTTCTTTTATCCATAATCATATTTTCATACAGTAGCAGCATGGATTGCAGCCAGTTAATATTGAACAACCATTTAACAATAGCTTTGATTGAACTATTAGTTTAATGAGTTACATAAGTATGACTGTTGCATAGATTAAACGAAATATAACAATTTACATCAGCAAAACGTAGGCCTGGATCGAACAAAGTAATATTTATTTATATCATGTGTCTTAAACGCTTTATTCGACAATCATATTTACACAGAGATATTACATCAGTATGATCATGGCCAGAATTGAACCAAGTTTTATATACTTTTATATTATGAAAGTTCCCAAATTTCTTTGTTTTCTGTTCTTACAGAGTCTGCATGCATGGTGAAGGGAAGAGGTGAAGCACCATTCTTATTCCCGACAGTAAAGTTTTGATCAAATTTTCACAGAAATACATCCTATAAACCGTGGCATAGCCAGAAGGAAGTAGTTTCTTCAATTATATCGCACATTTTTTTTTTATCCATAATCATAATTTTACATACAGTAGCAAAATGTATAAAGTAAAATCACAGCATGGATTGAAGGAAGTTAATAATAAACAACCATTTAACCATGGCTTGGATTGAACCAAGTTTAATGTGTTTCTTAAGTATGTCTGTTGCATGAATTAAACAAAATATAACAATTTACATCAGCATAATGTAGGCCTGGATCAAACCAAGTAATATCCAGTTATATCATTTGTTTTAAACCCTTTATCCTACAATAGTATTTACACAGCGGTATTTACATCAGTATGATCATGGCTAGGGTTGAACCGAGTTTTATATACTGTTATAGCTGTAATACTTCCAAGAATTCTTTGTTCTTACAGTCTTCATGCATGGTGGAGGGAAGAGGTGAAGCACCATTCTAATTCCAGACAGTAAAGTTTTAGATCAAAATGTTCACAAAAAGACATCATATAAACCGTGGCATAGCCAGAAGCAAGTAGTCTCTTACATTATATCGTACATTTTTTTATCCATAATCATATTTATATACAGTAGCAAAATGTATAAAGTAAAAGAACAGCACGGATTGCAGCCAGTTAATGTTAAACAACCATTTAAAAATAGCTTGGATTGAACTATCAATTTAATGAGTTTCATAACTATGACTGTTGCATAGATTAAACAAAATACAACAATTTACATCAGCATTACGTAGGCCTGGATCGAACCAAGTAATATTTAGTTACATCATGCGTCTTAAACGCTTTATCCGACAATCATATTTACACAGAGATAGTTACATCAGTATGATCGTGGCCAGGATTGAACCAAGTTTTATATACGTTTATATTATGAAACTTTCCAAATTTCTTTATTTTCTGTTTTTACAGAGTCTGCATTTATGGTGAAGGGAAGAGGTGAAGCCCCATTCTTATTCCAGACAGTAAAGTTTTCGATCAAAATGTTCACAAAAATACATCTTATACACAGTGGCATAGCCAGAAGCAAGTAGTGTCTTCAATTATATCGTACATTTTTTTATCCATAATCATATTTTTACATACTGTAGCAAAATGTATAAAGTAAAATCACAGCAGGGATCGAAGGAAGTTAAATGTGTTTCATAGGTATGAATGTTGCATGAATTAAAACAAAATATAACAATTTACATCAGCATAATGTAGGCCTGGATCGAACCAAGTAATATCCAGTTATATCATTTTTTTTAACACTTTATCCTACAATAGTATTTTCACAATGGAAGTTACATCAGTACGATCATGGCCAGGATTGAACCGAGTTTTATATACTGTTATAGCTGTAATACTTCCAAGAATTCTTTGTTCTTACAGGGTCTTGATGCATGGTGGAGGGAAGAGTTGAAGCACCATTCTTATTCCAGACAGTAAAGTTTTAGATGAAAATGTTCACAAAAATACGTCTTATAAACTGTGGCATAGCCAGAAGCAAGTAGTCTCTTAAATTATATCGTACATTTTTTTTTATCCATAATCATATTTACATACAGAAGCAAAATGTATAAAGTAAAAGTACATCAGGGATTGAAGCATAACAATTTACATCAGCAAAACGTAGGCCTAGATCAAATAAAGTAATATTTAGTTATATCATGTGTCTTAAACCCTTTATCCTAAATAGTATTTACACAGTGGTAGTTACATTAGCATGATTATGGCCAGGATTGAACCAAGTTTTATATACTGTTATAGCTGTAATACTTCCAAGAATTCTTTGTTCTTACAGTTTTCATGCATGGTGGAGGGAAGAGGTGAAGCCCCATTCTTATTCCAGACAGTAAAGTTTTAGATCAAAATGTTCACAAAAATACATCTTATAAACCGTGGCATAGCCAGAAACAAGTAGTGTCTTCAATTATATCGTACATTTTTTTTTATCCAAAATCATATTTATTTACACTAGCAAAATGTATAAAGTAAAAGAACAGCATGGACTGCAGCAAGTTAATATTGAAGAATCATTTAACAATAGCTTTGATTGAACTATTAATTTAATGAGTTTCATAAGTATGACTGTTGCATAGATTAAACAAAATATAACAATTTACATCAGCATAACTTCGGCCTGGATCGAAACAAGTAATATTTAGTTTCTTATGTGTCTTAAACGCTTCATCCGACAATCATATTTACACAGAGATAGTTACATCACTATGATCATGGCCAGGATTGAACCAAGTTTTATATACTTTTATATTATGAAAGTTCCCAAATTTATTTGTTTTCTGTTCTTACAGAGTCTGCATGCATTGTGAAGGGAAGAGGTGAAGCACCATTCTTATTCCAGACAGTAAAGTTTTAGATCAATTTTTTACAAAAATACATCTTATAAACCCTGGCATAGCCAGAAGCAAGTAGTTTATTCAATTATATCTAACATTTTTTTTTATCCATAATCATATTTTTACATACAGTAGCAAAATGTATTAAGTAAAATTACAGCATGGATTGAAGGAAATTAATAATAAACAACCATTTAACAATGGCTTGGATTGAACCTAGTTTAATGTGTTTAATAAGTATGACTGTTGCATGAATCAAAACAAAATATAACAGTTCACATCAGCATAATGTAGGCCTGGATCGAACCAAGTAATATCCAAATATATCATTTGTAGTAAACCCTTTATCGTACAAAAGATTTACACAGTGGTAGTTACATCAGTATGATCATGGCCAGGATTGAACCAAGTTTTATATACTGTTATAGCTGACATGCTTCCAAAATTCTTTGTTCTTACAGGGTCTTCATGCATGGTGGAGGGAAGAGGTGAAGCACCATTCTTATTCCAGACAGTAACGTTTTAGATCAAAATGTTCACAAAAATACATCTTATAAACCGTAGCATAGCCAGAAGCAAGTAGTGTCTTCAATTATATCGAACATTTTTTTTATCCAGAATCATATTTATATACACTAGCAAAATGTATTAAGTAAAAGAACAGCATGGACTGCAGCCAGTTAATGTTAAACAACCATTTAACAATAGCTTGGATTGAACTATTAGTTTAATGAGTTTCATACATGTATGTATGACCGATGCATAGATGAAACAAAATATAACAATTTACATCAGCAAAACGTCGGCCTGGATCGAACAAATAAATTTTTATTTATATCGTGTGTCTTAAACGCTTTATCCGACAATCATATTTACACAGTTAGTTACATCAGTATGATCATGGCCAGGATTGAACCAAGTTTTATATACTTTTATATTATGAAACTTCCCAAATTTCTTTGTTCTCTGTTCTTACAGAGTCTGCATGCATTGTGAAGGGAAGAGGTGAAGCACCATTCTTATTCCAGGCAGTAAAGTTTTAGATCAAATTTTCAGAAAAATACATCTTGTATGGTAGTCTCTTCAATTATATCATAAATTTTTTTTATCCATAATCACATTTGCATACAGTAGCAAAATGTATAAAGTAAAACCACAGCATGGATTGAAACAGGTTTAATGTTCTACAACCATTTAACAATGGCTTGGATTGAACCATTAGTTTAATGAGTTTCATAAGTATTCATGACTGTTGCACATAAGTATTCATGTTGCATGGATTAACCCATTACCACACAATCCCTGCTTTTGACGACCCTTAGAAAAAAACCTGTAGAAAACATATCGGGAAAGGGAGAAAATGCTGGTAACTACTTTTCCCACCATGTTTTTACACTTCATAAAACAAATTTCAAATTTTCATTCACTTTTTTTTGGCATCTGCAATGTTTTCAATTTGGACCAGTCTAAAATTTTGTTCTTTGGTAATTAGTTAAACAACATATAACAATTTACATCAGCATAACATAGGCCTGGATCGAACCAAGTAATATTCAGTTATATCATGTGTCTTAAACCCTTAACTCATTACCACACAATCCCTACTTTTGACGCCCCTGAGAAAGAAGCCTTTTGAAAACACAATGGGAATAGGAGAAAATGCTGGTAACCAGCATTTTCTCCTTTTCCCACAGTGTTTTCTACCCTTCCAAGAACAAATTTCTATTTTTTAGTAATCTTTATTTTGTTGTCTGCAAATGCTTTCAATTTGGACCAGTCTAAAATTTTCTTGTGTGGTAAAGAGTTAAACTACAATAGTATTTACAGAGAGAGATTTACATCAGTATGATCATGGCAAGGATTGACCCAAGTTTTATATACCGTTATAGCTGTGATACTTCCCCAATTTCTTTGTTCTTACAGAGTCTGCATGCATGGTGGAGAAAAGAGGTGAAGCACCATTCTTATTCCTGACAGTAAAGTTTTAGATCAAATTTTCACAAAAATACATCTTATAAACCGTGGTATAGCCCGAATCAAGAACTCTTCAATTATATCATATATTTTTTATCCATAATCATATTTACATACAGTAGCAAAATGTATAAATTAAAATCACTCCATGGATTGAAGGAAGTTAATGTTAAAACAACCATTTGACAATGGCTTGGATTGAACCAAGTTTGATGTGTTTCATAAGTATGACTGTTGCATGGATTAAACAAAATATAATAATTAACATTAGCATAACGTCGACCTGGATCGAACCAAGTAATATTTAGTTATATTATGTGTCTTAAACCCTTTATCCTACAATATCATCAGTATGATCATGGCAAGGATTGAAACTAGTTTTACATACTGCTATAGCTGTGATACTTCCCCAATTTTTTTGTTCTTACAGAGTCTGCATGCATGGTGGAGAAAAGAGGTGAAGCACTATTCTTATTCCAGATAGTAACGTTTTAGATCAAATTTTCACAAAAATACATCTTGTAAACCGTGGCATAGCCTAAATTAAGTAGTGTCTTCAGATATATCATATATTTTTTATCCATAATCATATTTACATACAGTGGTAAAATGTATAAAGTGAAATCACAGCATGGATTGCAGCTAGTTTTATGTTCTACAACCATTTAACAATGGCTTGGATTGAACCAAGTTAAATGAATTTCATAAGTATGACTTTTGCATGGAGTAAACAAAATATAACAATTTACATCAGCATAACGTCGGCCTGGATCGAACCAAGTAATATTCAGTTATATCATGTGTCTTAAACGCTTTATCCGACAATAGTATTTACACAGTGGTAGTTCCATCAGTATGATTATGGCCAGGATTAAATCAAGTTTTATATACTGTTATATTATGAATAAGGCAACTTTAAGTATTTATGAAAGAGAATTGCAAATTTACAGCAACACATTGATGACTGTTATGTGATTTGATACTCGTTTATATTTCTTCTTTTGGCTTATATTTCAATATTTCAATTCATATATCACAGTAATAGCTCACTTGGGTGTCCTTGGTTTCACCGGTACAAGGACTCTGGATTATAGACCCTAAAAACTTATGGATGTGTCTAAATTCTTGTAATGTTATAAAGAAATGAGGGCTATGGATGTGTCTGAAATTTGTTGTAGGGAACTAAGATGATGATTTCGAATGCTTGTTATAACTGTGATACTTCCCAAGTCTTCTCTGTTCTTGCAGAGTCTGCATGCATGGTGAAGAGATGAGATGAACCACCTTTCCTAGTTAGGTTGTAACATATTTATGACTGTAATCTGGATTTTATATTCAGTTACATTACCTCATAATCAGGGAGAAGCTTTATGTGGCTTGTATTTCAATATTTCATGTCATATCAGAGTAATAGCTGACTTATTCATGTGTCCTTGGTTTCACCTGTACTAGGACTCGGAAGAGTCCTGCCCAAAGATACACTACAAGTAAAGAAAACAGGCCTCTGAATCATATACCCTACAAACTCACCACTGAGCTACCCAGGGAGAAATGAGAAGAGCAGCGCCTAACAGATGGATGGAAGACCAACATTGATGAACAGAACCCAGATGGATTGTTTCAGTATGAAATAAGAAGAGCAGCCCTAAACAAACGGATGCGAGGCCAACATTGATGAAAAGAGCCCAGATGATCCTGAGAGAACCAAGAAGCACAGCCTATAAGACACAGATGGAAGACCAACATGTGTGAACAGGCTAGATTATGTTCAAGAAGAATTGAGAAGAGTAGCCACTACTAGATAAATGGGAAGACCGATGTTGATGAACAGTACCTTGAAGATGTTCTGGAGAGAAGCAAGACAAGTCGCCACTAACAGATTGAGAATGTATGGCGATGGCTGATGTGTTGAAGAATATTAAATGGAGCGATAACGAGTAACTTTTTTATGAATATCTTTTCCAAACAAACCTTTAAATCACAACTTTATTAATCAAGGCTTCTGTAAATACTGTACACAACAATTTTCCTTTTCCTGCAGTGTGTTCTATCACTTCAGAGATAAATCTTATTACTTAACTTTTTACCAAACAAAATTCTAGAATTTTCCAAATTGAAAGTATAGATGTCTAAATTGGACTTTAATCTTGAAATTTGTTTTTTGATGGGTAAAAACATTTGGGGGGGGGAATGCTGGTTGCCATCATTTTCTCCTTTTTCTTCCACAATGTTTACAAAAGTCTTCTTTTTGAGGGTCGTGATGACCCGTGATTTTTTGAGGAAGGGTTAAACATGTAATTGCTTGGTGAAAGTGTTAACCCTTTACTACAGAATTTGGAGTTCTAAAGATCCTGAGAGAGAAAACTTTTGAAAACATGGTCATCTCACTATGTTTACTATCCTTTTTTATTCAAATTTTAACATTTGAGTCACATTTAATTTGTAGCCTGTAAATAGTTGTAGCTTAGAAGGGTAAAAAATTGTCATGTGGTTCAGAGTTATCCATAACCACACAGTTCCTACTTTAGATGACCCTGAGAAGGAAGCCTTTAGAAAGCATTGTGGGAAAAGGAAAAAATGCTGGTAAACAAAATTTTCTCCTTTCTCCACAATGTTTTCTACCTTTCGCAAAACAAATTCCAGATTTTGAGTCCGATTTGTTTTGTCGTCTGCAAATTCTTTCAATTTGGGCAAACCTAAAATTTTGTTGTTTGGCAATGATTTAGTTTTAATTCTTTTTTTCAGCAGACAACCTGAAGATTTGGAGACAATATATCCCAAAGACAACTTAACCCATGTTAAGAGACAATCCCAAACCATCTCTAGATGACCAGATTAATACAATATCTAAATGTCAAGAGTGTAAGTGCTATTACTGTAATACTTCCCAAGTCTTCTTTGTTCTTGCAGAGTCTGCAGGGAACACCGTTCTAGAAATGTCCAAATTTAACTTTTACCACATAACACAGGAGAAGGAGAAAATGCTGGTAACCAGCTACTTAACAGCAAAATATCAGAGTTGTCTAAATTTATAGTACGTATTAGCAAACGACATTTTAAACAGAACTCGGTGATTAGTTTTGTCTTTCAAAGTTTGGAAAATGCTGAAGAAAAAGGAGAAAGTGCCAAAAACCAGCTATTGTCTTCTTCATTTCACCTGTTCCTGACCTTGTGCTGAATATTTATGTGCATATAAATACAACTCTTTTGACTATTATTCCGAAAATTATACATACACAGGAAGGTACCTTGATACACAGGTATGCAATTTAACCTTGTGTGTGCAAAGTGTGACTCACGGTGCTTTTGCATTCAGTGTAGACCAGGATCAGACTGCACTGAATGTGCAGCCTGATCTTGGATCAACACTGTCAGATTAGGAGATATATCCCTGAAAAAAATAACTTTGAAAATGCAACATTTGCTTTTTTTTTAACTATGAACTGGAAATTTTCAAATATCTTGTATAGTTGATTAAGGGATGATTGGCATCTGCGGCACGAGATATTTCCATGACTATTCAGAACATATGACAAGTGATGCTAACGATAAAATTCAATATTAATGTATGTGAATTACTTTGACCTGGGTCAGGGTACATGAAGTAGGTAATACCAAATGACAAAAAAATTGTCTAAGTTCAAAACGTTTGCAGACAACAATTTTAACAAAGCTCAGTGATTGGGTTTATCTGTAGAAGTTTGGAAAACATCATAGGAAAAAAAGAAAATGCTGGTTACCAGCATTTTCTCCTTTTCTCACAATGTTTTCTAAAGGTTTCTGCCTGAGACCATGGTAAACTCAGGGTTGTAAAGTAAAGTGTTAGGTATAATTGTGTTTTTCTTTCAGATTTGGCTACCGATAGTTAATGAGTACAAGCAGGCTGACATATCCAGCTGGATTACAGGATATCTAGAACCACACTTTTTTTTAATTCTTTGGACTACAAAACACCTAGAATTTATTTCCTTGTATCACAACAATTTAACAGTCTTTAACAAATTTTGATATGTCATTTTTGAATAGTTCTTTTTTATTTATTGTGTTTCTAAATGGTTTAAAAATTAATCTGTCGCCTAATTTTTGATATTCATATTTGTTTTCACTTTTTTTTAAAACTTGCCATAAGTAGGTTAATGTTTGTTTTTTTTTTAACCTAAACCCATATTGTTGCATTGTATTGTAATCAATCATGTACTGATTATAGATGTTTAATTTTTTATATTTATTGTCATGCTGACTGTTTTTTTTTACTTATTTTACATTCTAGGCGCCTAGATATAGCTCTACATGTTATTGCTGTTGCTCTAGATTCTTTGACTTGTTTCAATAAGGTGATAGCATGCTATTTTGTTTACTTGGGCTACATTTATCATCAGACTTTTTTTCTTTCTATTGTTAGAGTTATGGGTACCCATACTTTTTGAAGCTGATCACTTTTTTAAGAACACCTTTGACATATGGATACATTTAGTATATCATACTTATGGTAGTTTTGTATGATTGCTTTTGTTTACATTTATGTTCTTCTATATATCAATGATTTATATCTGTTTTTAGTGATTTTATATTACACGAACTTCAGTTGTTGTTGTTTTTTCAATTAGAGACATTTCTTTTCCTGTAGTGATAATCAACAAGGTGCATATTAGACCTACCTATGAGTGGTTACATGTATTCATTCCATGTTTTACTTCCAAGTCGTTTTTGTTAATGTGCCCTATTACTATTTATTTAGAAACATATTTCTATATTTCTATTGAGTATGCATGTGTTTGCTGGATGGTCTTAGCTTTTTATTTAAAGATTTACAGGTGGTGAAGGATGGCTGATGGGGAGGGGAGGCCAATTTCATCCAAATACAATTTGTTTATTCATTTATGGTTAAAGAAGTTTGGAAGCCTACATAAATGTCTTGTTGAGAATTATATTGTAGTCTGTCAATTATTAGCAGTGAAATAAATCTGTTTTATTGAGTCAATGATTCGAATGACTGTTATTACCTCTGTTTACATAGAATTGTTATGACTTTATATTTTTTATCACAAGGTCATTGATACCAATATTGTTTTTATTGAAATACAGTTGTTTAATATGGTTTACCTGACATAATGATGGTTGTTTAATAAACAGTCTTGTTTTTTGTGTCCTTGCATACTGTTTCTGTACTGTTGAAATTCATTTACATGTGAGTTTGAAGAAATTGTATATTACATACAGTTTTCTGTCTTTTTTTTTTTCAAATAGTTATGGACAGTCTTATTCCTACAGTGATCATCAACAAGATATTTATTTGTCAAAGCTAAAGTAATTATTTAGATATTTTAATGACCACATAATTTCTGTTTGTGTGTCCTATTACATTTTATGTAGAAATATGCATGAACTAATTATTTGTGCGTTTGCAGAATGGTCTTGGTGTACACTAAAATCAAATGCAGTGGTTTGAGGGTGGTGGTGGTTGGCTGAAGGGGAGGAAGGAGGCCAATTTTTATGAATGAATTTTGACTGCATGTTTTCAGATGTTATGAAACTTACAAAACTGTTCTGGTGAGAAAAGTATTGTGGTCAGGGATGCAAGTTGTAACCACCCTGTAATTCTTCAGCAGTAAACCAAATATGGTTTGAAATTGTCATTGATTTAAATAACCAGTTATGGCCTTTTTTCACATGTAACTTATGTATACTTTGCTTTTTAAGAGAAGATCATTGATACCAGTTTCATATTTAATCATCTGTTAGTAAAGTTTGTTTACATGTTATTGCTGGTACATGTATTTCGATAAGTATCAGGTTTCTGATCATGTACTTAGATTATTGAATGTTGGAAATTAAGAATTTAGGTTTTAACTCTTCCAGATGAGGTAATTTTGGTTTGCTGGAATTGAAAAAAATTGCAGACAACTTCACCCTTACAGCCATAAAAACCAGCAAGGCTTATCTGGGAGAGGGTTAAAACAATTTTTACTTGGACTATTTGTAATGGGCATTTGCTAACCCAAAATGGCCCTTACAGAGGTGGCCTCCTTGTGGCAAGGGCTGGGCATTAATTATCTTTTGCAGGTAATGATGGCAAACAACCTCTTGTTCTTTGTACTTGCAATAATGTGAATAAACATTTCTTGTTTTTATACTTTGTTTTCCTGTAAGTCGAAGAGTTAGACCAACAAAATGCTTCCCAATGAATTCTCTGAGCACTGATATTTCCTACTTCAGCTAAACTATTTCTATCGAATTTCTCTGAAACTGCTATTTCTTCTTTACCTGTACTATTTGTATCACTTCAATGATAAAATCACAATATTTCGACAGTATTGTTGTCTCCAAATACTTTCAATTCGGACTAAATAAATATCATTTAACTCTACTAAAGGACATTTTAGACTTTAAGATATTTTGGCAATTGTAGAGAATAAATGAAACATGCTTCAAATGATGAATTTGTCTCTGAAAGAACTCAAATGATGAATTTGTCTCTGAAAGAACAGAAACATTATGGGCAGAGGAGAAAATGGTGGCTAGCATTTTCTCTTTTTTCCACATTTTTTTCACAAGGATTCTCTCTCAGGGTTGTTAAAACTGGATTGTTTGGTAAAGGGTTAAAGCACACACAAAATTCTTGTTTTAAAGGCCCAGAGAAAAGATTAGTTTCGAGAAACATATGGGAAAGGAGACTACCCTGCTGGCAATAAATTTTGATTTTTTTTAGTTACCTTTTTGTTGTCTGCCAATGCTTTCAATTTCTACCCGTCGAAAATTGTCGTTTGGTAAAGGCTGAAAGAAAGGGAGTCTTTAACCTTTCACCACACACAGAGAAGCTTTTCATTCTTTCGTCATAGAAAAAATTTCAAACTCTTAATTCAAAAACATTTGCAAATGATGTATTCAAGTTCTCTCACGAGAAAGAAATATTGTATGAAAACAAAGAATGCTGTCTACAAGCAGTTTCTCCATTTACTACAATGTTTTCAAAAGGCTTCTTACTTCGGATTGTTTAAACCTCAGAATAACTGTTAAAGGGTTAATTAGACTAAGGGGGGGGGTAATTTTGAAAGCATTGTGGGAAGAGGAAAATAAAATGTTAATCAGCATTGCCTCCCTTGATATATTGTTATTTATCCTTTCAAAGACATTTTCCAATCATTTGAGCCATTTTTATTTGTCGACTTCCAAAAATGTTGATGGAAATCACAGCAGAAATAAATGTAACAGAACTCGACTAAATGATTTGGAAATGGAGTACTCTACCGATTTTATGAAAAAGGGAGATAATTTGATTGAATGGTGAAAGATTGGAATGCTGCTTTAACCCTATACTCCGTAGATACTCATTTCGACGCACTGCTTGTAGGGGCCTTTGGAAAACATTGTGAAATTGCTCGTCACCTTTCTGTCACAATGTTTTCTTTGCTATCAAAATGTGTCATACACATAAACGGCTTCAGCCTTGCTGTTATTTAGGGCCAGAGATACCATAGTCCTGAATGCTTTATGGAGTAAAGGGTTAAATTTATTTTAAGTCATATCATGCTGACAGTTTGCTGATGGTATATCTCCAAAGTTTCACCAGTACTAGGCTAGAGCACTGAATTGCTTTGCATAGGGACAATCTCACTAAAACCCTAGTGATTCCAATGAGCCTCAAACCTGGGGCTTTCAGATTGCGAAACCTACACCGAGCCATGCAGGACCCCCAGGGGATACTTCGGGTTGTTTAGTGTTTTACCACACAATTCCCACTTTTAACAGTCCTTAGAAAATGTCCTAGCAATTCTTTCCATGCATTCTATAAAAAAAAAACAACAACAAAAAAAAACATTTTAGCCACATTTGTGTTGTTGCTTACAAAAGCTTGGGAAATTAATGACGCAAGTCAAGAGTTTCTTTTGGTAAAGAAATTATAAGGCAAGTCTAAAATTGTGTGTGTGGGGGAAGGAGGGTGTGTGTGTGTGGGGGGTGGGTGGGTGTAGGTGTGTGTGTGTGTTTTATAGAGATTTAACTCTTTACAAAATGACAAAATTTTAAACTTGTCCAAGTTTAAAGCATTACAGACAGTAATTTCAATGACTCGAGTGATGAAATTTGCCTTTGTTTGCACAATTGTGGTAAAATAAGCACGAATAGTTGCAATTTTTATTGTGCAAAAATATATGAATTTTTGTTAAAATTATGTATATTTATCCTATAATTTTCCTGTTTAACTGACAAAGAAAAACACTTAAATCCAAATACAACTTGAATTTCTGAACTGCATATATACCTTTTTCAAACGTAAATATCAGAAACGAGCACGGGTGCCCGCATCTCTATATACTGTAATCTCCAATAAACATGATCAGCTTTGTATGTGCAAAGTTTTAAAAAAATCTGTCTGCTAGGAAAAATCGTCATACATGTTCTTATGGACATAGTTTATGTGAATAATACAATTTTTATCGTAGATCTATATCTTTTTTACATTAGAACTCGGCTATATTAACCTTGCTCAAGTGACACACTAGCGTCGCGTTGCTATAGGCAGCAAGCGCATTTTTTTGTTTTGGCGGGAATTGATACAAAGAAAAATAGCACGCAGAACCTGAGGAATTCCTGCATCAACACATGTTATACTCTTTACACACACCGACAACTGCGAAAAGTCTGCTTTTCGCAAAATGAAAAGTTTCACTTGAAAAATGTGAACGAGACTAGCTCAACACGAAGTCAGAACAACACGAACTATGGAAATTACGGCGAAATTACATACAAACCATTACAGGTAGATATATATTTTGCGTAGTTTGCAATTTTGTTAATCTTCTTTTTCCAAGGGTGTGCAGCAGACGACGGTCGAACGAAAAAGTAGCCTGTGTCATTTAAGTTAGAATCTTAAGGCCTATCTGACGAAAAAATATTGGAATCGTCCAAATTGAAAGTAGTCTATTTCTTAACTACTTTTTAATCTTGCTCAAATGAGAATATTTATTTTTGATATGGTAGAAAACATTGTGGAAAAAGGAAGTAGTCCTGGTAACCAGCATTTTATCCTCTTACTTCAGTGTTTTTATTTTCTCCATTTCTTTTCCCACAATGTTTTTAGCATTCTCCTGTGGGGTTTTTAAATTTAGGATTGTGTGGTAAGGAGTAAAAAACACTCTGGATACCTGCAACCTAATATGTTGGTTAGTTTACCAAAAAATTGGCCTTTCTAGCAAAGTAGCTCAAAGCAGTAGATCTGGGTATCGATAAAAAAAGAAATGTGTCGTGATACTGTTGCGGTACCAGACAGGCCGATACGATGCAGTATCACGATAATTTTGATTGGTACAGCTTTGCTTTGTATTATTACTCCTTTCCCAAACAATCCCTGGTTTTTACGGGTCTGGAATAGTAGCCTTTTGAAAACATTGTGGGAAAAGGAGAAAATGCTGGTAACCAGCATTTTTTCCTTTTCCCACATTGTTTTCTACCCTATCACAGACAGAAATAATCTTTTCAGCAAGAGTTGAATTGTCGTCTGCAAATGCTTTCAATTTGGTCTAGTCCAAAAGTTTGTAGTTTGGGAAAAGGTTAAGTGAATTGATTTTTGTTGTAGACCGAGTGTACCCATTACCGAACACCTAAGCATGATAATTTGCAGTTAATAAATAAAACCACCTACTGAACAGGTGATGTGATTTGTATCATCTTTTGTGTATTAGTGTTGTGTCCAGCGTTCATTGACTTTCCTTGTTTATGTTCTGGATTTCACATTTTCACTCCGATACTCATAAATCTTGGTTAGAATATTGCCTCGATGATACCACAAACAACTTTGAAATGGGTCAGGTCAGGTCTAAAACTAGGTCATTCGATCAAATAATAGAAAAATCTTGTGTATGTGATAGAGGCCACATTTTCAGTCCGATACTCGTGAAACTTGGTCAGAATATCACCTTGATGATACCTCATGTCAGGTCAAAAACTAGGTCGTTAGATCAAATAATACAAAAATCTTTTTTGCACTCTAGAGGCCACATTTTCTGTCCAATACTTCTTGAAGGTGGTCAGAGTGTTTGTCTTAATAATATCACAGTCAAATTAAAAAAAAAAAAAAAAAATGGGTCATGTCCAATAAAAAACAAGGTGACATGTCCAGTAAAAAACAAGGTGACTGGGTGAAATCTTGAAAAAGCCTTGTGTATGCTCTAGAGGCCACGTTTGCAGTCCAATACTCTTTAATGTTGGTCAGAATGTTTTGACGATATCCCAGACAAGTTTGAAAATAGGCCATGTTGGGTCAAAAATTAGGTCACTGGGTCAAATCTTTGAAAACCTTGTATACGCTCCAGAAAACATACTTTCAGTCATATACGATTGAAAGTTTGTCAAAATGTTTGTCTTGATAATGCCTGCTTGGGTGGCTCAGTGGTGAGCGTGTCGGACTCATAACTTTGTGGTTGTGAGTTCGATACCCGGTTGAAGCGAACTTTCTTTCCGGCGTATTTTCGCCTCTCACCTCTGCTAAAGCATGTGGGAAAAGAAGTCGGTGGCGTTGGAAAGAAAGTTGTGCTAGTACTGGTTTGAGAAAGCAAGGAAACACATGTGCGTCACCGATCACCATGATAGGACCTTAGCTGTTAAAGTGGCGTTAAACCCCAACACAACCAACCAAATTGTCTTAATGATATCAAAGACAAGTTTGGAAACAGGTCATGTTGGAACAAAAACTAGATCACAAGGTCAAATCTTAGAAAAACCTTGTGTTCACTCCAGAGGTATCATTTTCAGTCCAATACTCTTCAAAGTTGGTCCAAATTTCGTCATGGTGATAGATTTATTGTTCACCAAACAATCCCTGGTTTTCATGGCTCTGTTACAGAAGCATTTTGAAAACATTGTGGGAAAAGGAGAAAGTGCTGGAAACCAGCACTTTCTCCTTTCCCCACGTTTTCCACCTTTCCCAGAACAAATTCTGATTTTTGAGTTGACAATGCTTGTCTTGAATATATCCTTGATCCTAGAGGTTACATTTTCAGGCCAGTATTCTTGGTCAGAATATTTGTCTTGGTGATATCTTGCATGATTTTGAAAATGGGTCACATGGAATCAAAAGCTAGATCACCAGCTTTAATCTATGAAAAACTTTGCGTACGCTCTAGAGGCCATATTTTCACTCCTATAATATTGAAATTTGATAAGAATGTTGGCCTTGATTATATCTTGGATTAGTTTCAATATGGGTCATGTTGGATATAAAGCTAGGTCCATTGGTCAAATCTAGGAAAAAGCTTTTGTATACCCTATAGGCCACATTTTCTCTCAAATACTCATGAATGAAAGTTTGTCAGACTGTACGTCTGGATGATTTCTACATGTCAAGTAGACCGCTGAAACAAATTCTAGAAAAAGCTTAGTTATATCTTAATTAATAATTATCTTAAGTCCAAAACTAATGAGTGTTTGTCATAATGTTTGTCTTAGTATTTCTGGACAGATTGGAAGTGGGTCATGTTTGATAAGAAACCTACAGAGCCATCATGGCCCTCTCGTTATATATTGAGCTTTATTGTAAACGCGAGTTTGGCCCCCCTCCCCCATAGTAAAACGGTATTTCGGTTGTCAAGCCTGTCAAGCTAACCAGAAATGTGTCAGAATTTTTTGTTTACATGACACCCAGTGCTGCGTTTTCATTGGCTGATAAGACATTGGTAGACCTGTCAATCAAAATCGGCAGAAAGGTCAATTGTGGTGCAACGTTGGACATTACATAAACTACAAACACCCAAATGTTTGTTATTTTGTTTAACCCTTTCCCAAACGACTAATTGTAGTCGCTTCCTAACTAAGAGCATCTATAGACTACAATTTCAAAATTGGTGTAAATTACTTTAGCTCTCTGATAGGATGGTAAACATTGTGGGAAAAGGAGAAAATGCTTTTTACCACCATTTTTTCCTTTTCCAACAATGATTTCAAAAGCGTTCTTTTCCAGGATCATGCAAACCAGGGATTGTTTGATAAAGGGTTAACCAAACAAGTTCATTCCAGCTGTTGTGCAAAGACCTTACGTATTACTTTATGCCAAATGACGAATAATGCTGATGCAGACTGCATATTCAGAATTATGCATGTCGCCGAAAAAATGGGTGTAACAGGACAGACAATTAAGGTTGTCATCATAGCTTCCTCTGCATGTAGTACGTTGTATCTTGTTAGTCTTAGTGTTTTGTCAGCAGCATAAAAATGCCCATGTGGCAGTGGCTCCGTTGGTAGTGCATCAGACTAATTATCAATGAGTTACAGGTTCGAATTCTGGTCGGTTAACTGTCCATTAATTTCGATAGCCACTTAACCCTTTACCACACAATGACGACAACCTTTGAAAACAAGCCTTTTAGAAACATTGTGGGAAAAGGAGAAAATGCTGATAACCCTGTTAAGGCAAATTTGCACCATTAGAGCCACTTTGAAATTGTCGTCTGCAAATGTTTTCAATTTGGATAGGTCTAAAATTTTGTCGTGTGGTAAAGAGTTAATGCATTTGCTTAACCCTTTACCACACAGTCCCTATTTTAATACCCATGTGAAGGAAGCCTTTTCAAAACATTTTTGGAAAACTGGAAAATGCTGGTAACCGTCCTAAAACAAATTCTAATTCTTTAGTCACATTCATTTTAGTGTCTGCAAATGCTTTCAATTTGGACAAGTTTAAAATTTCGTCGTTTGGTAATGGGTTAATACATAAACAATTGAAAAGTACAGTCTTCATAAGTCACCTGGATACACTTAGTTTTGTTATGCTCATAGATATGTAGTGTGTATACATGTAAATATGTATCCATTTCTTGTGCCTGCATGTCTTTGTATTTACTTATTAATCTTGTTACTTCAGCTGTATGTTGCCCTTATCTCACTAGC
Source organism: Tridacna crocea (assembly GCA_943736015.1). Lineage (NCBI taxonomy): Eukaryota > Metazoa > Mollusca > Bivalvia > Cardiida > Cardiidae > Tridacna > Tridacna crocea. The sequence goes on from OX031059.1 coordinate 52,825,182, forward strand.
TACATGTACATTATGCACATGCTAAGGTGCTAGTAACACAGTGCTGGTATAGACGGTTTACTCGTACATAATTGGATTGGGATGGGGGAAGTCTCAGATTAATACATGGATACTATCATGTTAATTATATACTATGTCAAAAATGGCAGATTTCTAAATAAATCTAGAAATTTTCATGCGAAATTTTGTACATTTTCTACATGCACAGTCAAGCATGTGTTACAAGCCACTTCAGTAGAGCAACCAACCTATGTTTGGCAACAGAAAGACAAATTCCCAAGTAACATTTTGTTTTAATCTCAACCTCTTTTAACCCATAACCAAACAATATATTTTGTACTCTTCCAAATGTAACAAAGTCAGCAAAGTAATGACAAATCAAAACCTAGGATAAGTGTATTGCAGTTCTCTCAATGGGGTCAGTCACATTATGGAATTATGGAAAAGGATACATTGCTCATATTCTTTTCCATTTCTCAAATGTTCTCGACAGAAGCTCATAATACTTGACTGGTGCGACCATAAGTTTCACTTCCCATAATAGGCTCTACATACTAAATCACCGAGCACCCCCCCATCATTCAATAGATCTTTCATTCTTGTCACATTTTGATTGTATTGGATGCGGTTCCCCTAGTGTGTAGGGACCTTGGAACTCACTATAACTGCTGGGTATAAGTGTATATTCAGAGCTCCAGATAGTTGGAGTGAGTATGATTTCAAAATTAAAAATATTTATCATTCTCCACAAAACCCTATGTTTTGGGTACTCATAAGAATCGTCTCATCGAGACAATTCTAATAAGTATCCATAACATAGAGTTTGGAAGAGGAGTATTGGATTTAGCTTACCATCACTCCCTCTTATCTGGAGCACTTTATCACATAAAACCTCCTCCAGCAGTATATTAAACCCATGACATATTTTCGATATTACACGAGTGTAATATCGTTTCTGGGTCTTGGCTCTGTTTATTTCTTGAATCAATGAACGCATGAAGCTGTCCAAACCAGACCACAACGCGTGCAGGAATTTGTATCACTTATCACTGCGCTATTTTGCTGTAAAATGATGTCAATGTTGCTTGCTTAGGTGCGTAAACATGTGGAAAAATGCTATGATTTTCATAATGTACAAAACAAGAAATGCAACATATTTACAGCTGAGACTATTGTGGAAATATTTTGCTTTACTCTCAATGCAAACAGATTCACTCTACTTTCAATGCAAATGTCAGAGAGCTTTCTTTTTGTGCTTGTGTACACATTTCAAAGAGAACTATGTATATAAAATTTGACCCATTGACAGTATTTGTACAGGTTGATGGTGATGATACACGATACAAATTTCTCTTTCATTCGTATTATGTGATAAATAGCATCCCACATTTGTGTTTATGTACTATCAACTTTCTAAAACTTGGTGACTAAAATGTATATGATATTTGCCAAAGACTGCGTCATAGAATTTGAGTCAACATTTTTGATAAATATGACAATACATAGACACCCATGTAAGATTTTCTATTCAATATCTGTTCAGCAATTGTTTTGACTTGTTCAGAAAGTACCCATAAAGAATACTAGAAAATTCAAACAATGAAATCCATTTACTTTTCAAATTCCATGCCTGATAAAAGAAAATTAAAGCATTTTTTCTCAAAGATAAAAATCTTGTACAAAAAAAATGGAATGCACTATATAAAGTTAACGTCTAGTTTAAAGTTTTATGAACAATTGCTCCACAGTGATCGGGTACGTTACGGAAAATAGTAAAAATAACTGCTGATCAATGTTAAAATATTAAGAAACAATCCTGTTTAAATCAAAATTTCATTTATTGATTTATTGTAAATAGTAAAAGCAACTGGAAGGCGCACGGATTACTGCCTCTGGTCAGATTTTGGCATCTGAAAATAGAAAAAGCAAACAAATGACAATGTTAGATGGATTAAATTTAGTCTGAAGAACTACCATAACACATGTTAACATGTACAGTATTCTTTACACATTCTGAAATAGTTGCATACTATTTTTTATCAACTGCAGAAGGGATATAGTTTTAGCGTTGTCCGTCTGTCCATCCTTCCGTCTTTGTGTCCGTTCTGATGAATATCTCTAATGCCATAGGACGGAATTTCGTAAAACTTTATACATGAGTACAAAAACCCATTTTGCCGATACCTTTTTTTGTTGTTTGTTTTTATTTGATGGCACATTTGGCTAGAATTTTTACAGAATCGTGTGACCTAAAGCATTTGTCAAGGTTTTGAGATTTGTAGCTGCATCATGGAATAAGGGGGCTTCATGTTATATTTCATTTATCACCAATATATCTTTAATTACTGGACACATCTCAACAGATTTGAACGAGATTTTCACAGATCATGTGAACTAGCACATATTTTCAGTGTTTTGCAATTTATCACTGTATCATGGAAAAAGGAGAATTCATGTCAAATTTAATTTTTTATCAATGTATCTCCAACTTACAGACATACTTTCATGAAACTTCATATTTTTATTCGTTGATCAAAGCCAATGACCAATGAGTCCATCATGCATTCATCTGTTTATCCATCAGTCTGTTCATAAACCTTTTAGATCTCAAGCACAATATATCCATTGAGCTACCCTGGCAGGTGCTAGAAATTCAAACACTTTCCTCTCTAGCTAGCTGCTTGAAATGGTAGCAATGTGGCGGCGTATATTGTGAGAGAGATATCTTCTCAAAGTCCATAACAAAATTTGATGAAAATTCATACATGTCTTCCATTAGATAGTCAGTTGATACATTTTTCTTCTTATATAATGCTGTGTCATGGAAAAGTCGGGTTTTATGACCATTTTCTTTATTTCTTTTCATTTCATGAAATGCCAAGTTCTGGAAAAAGGATACTTAATGTATAATCCTGTTATGCACCTCTTATATATTTTTTTATGCAATGAAATGCTGTGCCATGAAAAAGGGAGATTAGTGTATGATATTATCATGGACCAATAACAAAAGGCCTCATCACGCAAAACACAATACCTCTAATATATTTGTACCAAAAAAGTCCCTTTCCGTGGGGGATATCATTTCAATGAAATTACTTGTTTCTTACAGCATTTCAAAATATCTAAGAACATTTCAGTAATTCAATTTTATAAATGCTAGAAATTAATTTATGCATATAAATGGTTTAGCTCTTAGAGAGGTTGGAAGGAAAAACTAAAATGCCTGTAGTAGGAAATATATATGCTGAGACAGTTACCTTTGAAATTGATACAACAGAATGTACCTCCACACATAATTATTTCACATGGTTGAAGTATGCCTCGTATATATCTTTATTCACCACTGTGTGCATTATGTCATTTATAGCCCGTAACCTTTCTTGTTACAACTAGAGTATCGACTCCAAGGCCAATTATCCACCGGAAATCATTTGCCTAGTGTAAATGAAATGTCATAGATCTAAATTACTAGAGTGAAGAGAGGCTTTATTTTGAAAATATAAAGTATAAGAAACAGAAAAGAGAAGGAGAGAGAGAGAGAGAGAGAGGGTATGATTTAAGATTAACAACGTAAACGATATGAACGAAAGAGGGGAAATGAGGCCGCTGTTTCATACTGAAAACAGTGCCACTAGTAGCTCAGTTGGTAACATACAAGGATTGAAACAGGATATTACATGCAACCAGTGTCTTACCCTGAATTGATAGCAGGATTCATTTCTCTCTTACTGCCTATCTTTGTTTCCACATTGGCCAGGATATAAGATTGAAGTCAGTCACTGGTGAAGTATTGTGCAGAGTACTAGTAAAAGAAAGTCCAGAGAATGATGGATAGATACAGTGGCTCACATATCATATTTGAAATCATGTTGAAAACATTGGTATAATAAAAATGAATATCATGGCAACAGTAATAAGCATTATTAGAGGAATGAAATAAGTTGAAAATGATGAAAGAAAACACTCTAGAAAAGAGGTTGGCAGAGCTGGAATTTAAGTTTGTGACCCTGGATTAATTCTTCTAACCATGCTATTTGAAATTCAGTTTTCAGAAGGATAAAAGATACTGTAAAAAACTTGGACTTTAATTACACCCCCCCCCGCAAAACATATGTTTTTAAAGGTATACTGCAATCAGTACGTCTGGACGTCCATGTGTTTGTCCGTCTGTGTACGAAATACAAGTAATTGTGTGTCACAGACCCCTCCTAGAGTTTTGTTGCCATTGTTTTGAAAGGTTTTTTTTATTCATTGATCGTATACTGAATTCGTGCAAGATGCAGTTTTTAATCATCTACTCCATATAATTCAAGTGTAATCGTCCCTTAAACTTAGAAAAGTTTTTATTAAATTGACTGCGTCCCTGGTGGAGTGGGGTATCAAGTCACATCAGTGAAGGTACGTTTTCTATTGTAATTTAGCTATAGTATAGAACTTTTACAAGAAATAGATACTGTGTGGACAATTTTGTGAAATGTAAAGTTTTGTGATTTCTCGAATTTGAAACTTTGGCAAACTCTTTTGTTTTGGTATTTTACCCCAACTTTACAAACAAAAAAAAGTGTTTTAACTTTTTACCAAATAAGAGAATTTTAGACTGGTCCAAATCAAAAGCACATGCAGATGACAAAAAAAAAAAAAAAAAATCCACAAAAATTGTAATTTGTTTTCAGCAGGGTAGAAATCATTGTGGGAAAAGGAAAAATGCTGGTTACAAGCATTTTCTCCTTTTCCCACAATTTTTTCAAAAGGCTTCTATCTCAGGGTCGTAAAAACCATAGATTGTTTGGGAAAGGGTTAAATGCGAAAACAAATTTCCCAAAGCAAATATCCATAAGCAAATAGTCACAAATCTTTCGACGCACATATTTATCCACATATACAGTATAAGAAAAAGTAAAGGGTAGATGAAATAAACTGTTCATTACCTTCGGCAATGGCAGTTTTTGCTGATTTTCAATTTCATAGCCGTCTCTCCACACCTTCGTGAGTAGTGCATCTTTCAAGTTCACACACAATCCTACATTGTTCATCAAATCTATAGTTATTGTTCATCAGATCTGTAGGTAGAAAGAAAAATAATCTCCCCCTTTCCTCTGCCCTCTCCCAAGTGTTTCCTTCCACACACAAATGCAAATAAAGGGAAAACATTTATAGCGTTACCACTTCAGCATAGAAGACATTTTGTCAGACTTTACTGGGTTTCTATATGAGACGGTTGCATAACAATCCTGACTGTCTTCATGCATGGCAGCACATCCATGCAGTAGACTTGTAGTACAACTTAAGTCTACATTGTTGGAAACTTAGAAGAAAGAGTGTAATGCAGAATTCAACTGTTATTTCATCTCTCAGCATCTGTTGACTTATCCATAGTGACTGCAGTTATTTTCAGAGGAAAGCATTTGAAGACAAAAGAAAGTATGGAACACCTAAAGCCAGCAAGGATGGTATATGAACCCCACTAAAAACAACTGACCAGGAAGAAGTTTTGAAGAGTCCACTCCATACTTCTTGTGTGAACAATGCCATTGCAAAAGAAGGTTATTTAAAAATTGAAAGCTTTTCTGCAAATCTGACTCTTCCTTTGACTAATTTCTTAAACTTACAAGTGAAAACATCTCCCTACAGGTGCATGCAAGATGGAGAAAAACAATAAAACTTATTTGAAACATCTTCACCCATTATCAGGTAACCATTACCCTCTGGCCTATTCTTTGGTAGCCTGTGTCTCCAGTGGTGTGTTTGTCCTCTTCCTCGGAAGGTCATCACCTACTTAAATTAAAACAAGATTTCCTTTCTTTACTGTCAATGAATTCAATATATACTAATCACATACACCAACTATTTTGATGTCTAGTTCTAAGAATGTAATAGTGTTTCCTTAACCCATTACCTCACAATCCCTACTTTTGACGCTTCTTAGAAAAAAGCCTTTAGAAAACATTGTAGAAAAAGGAGAAAATGCTGGTAACCAGCATTTTCTCCTTTTCCCAAAATGTTTTCTACCATTCATAAAACAAATTTCAAATTTTCACTTTAATTTGGTCGTCTGCAAAAGCTTTCGATTTGGACAAATACAAACCTTTGTCGTTTGGTAATGAGTTAATATATTCAAAAACAAAATGTTCATTAGTCAAATACATCAACTATATAGATCTACTTCATTTGTCCACTATTGAATAATTTTTCCCGCCTGATCCATGTTAATACATAAATGGCTAATTGATTTTCACAGTATCATGAGATGCTCTAAGTTGTTCAAACAACCATGCCTTTAATATTTACACCCAAATGAAAGCAACATTAAGAATGAAATTGAAAGATTTCCATAGAAGACATCTTGTGGAGAAACAGAAGTTTCCTCCTCCTTTGTTTTCAAGTTTTGTAGAACAGCTTTTCTGTCTTAGTGGGTAGGAATTTGCGAGTGGGTTGGAATTTTTGAGTTATCTGTATTTCCAACCACTTATATGTGTTTGTAATTGTATATTCAGCACAGTAATAGCAAAACAGATTAGTTTTTTTAATTGCATAATGAGAAATACAATAGTATGGGAGAAATTATCAATTTCATGTATACCTAACCAAATAAGAAAAAGCCCAATGTTTGTGCGTCATTCTCTAGGCTAGCTTCTGTAACCAAATTAGAAGGCAAAATTTTTTGTTTCCATAATATTGGAAACTTGGAGTGAGAAGAGATTTGCCTATATACAAATCTTTAGACACACATATATACCCACATACACATTATATGAAAAAGTAAAGGATAGATGAAATAAACTGTTTATTACCTTCGCCAGTGGCAGTCTTTGCTTAATTTCAATTTCTTAGCTGTGTCTCCACAGTCAGTCAATGGTGAAGTATTGTGTAGAGTACTAGTAAAAGAAAGTCCAGAGAATGATGGATAGATACAGTGGCTCACATATTATATTTGAAATCATGTTGAAAACATTGGTATAATAAACAAGAATATCATGGCAACAGTAATAAGCATTATTAGAGGAATGAAATTAGTTGAAAATAATGAAAGAAAACACTCTAGAAAAGAGGTTGGCAGAGCTGGAATATTAAGTTTGTGACCCCTGGATTAATTCTTTGAACCATGCTTTTTGAAATTCAGTTTTCAGAAGGATAAAAGATACTGTAAACAACTTGGACTTTAAATATATCCCCCCCCCCGCAAAACATATGTTTTCAAGGGTATACTGGAATCAACTCCTACAGTTTAGCTGCTATTGTATTAAAAGTTTTTTGATTTGTTGATCGTATAGTGAAGTTGAACAAGATGCAGTTTGCAATCATCTACTCCATATAATTCAAGTGTAATCTTCCCTGAATTTAGAAAAGTTTTTATTAAATTGACTGCGTCTGTCAAAGCCCTGGTGGTGTGGGGTATCAAGTCACATCAGTGAAGGTACGTTTTCTATTGTAACTTAGCTAGAGTATAGAACTTTTACAAGAGATAGATACTGTGTACGTGGAAAATTTTGTGAAATGTAAAGTTTTGTGATTTCTCGAATTTGAAACTTTGGCAAACTCTTCTCCGTTTGGGTATTTTACTCCAACTATACAAAAAAAAAACAGTGTCTTAACTCATTACCAAACAAGAGAATTTTAGACTGGTCCAAATCAAAAGCACTTGCAGATGACAAAAAAAAATTACTTCAAAAATTGTAATTTGTTTTCAGCAGGGTAGAAATCATTGTTGGAAAAGGAAAAAATGCTGGTTACCAGCATTTTCTCCTTTTCCCACAATTTTTTCAAAAGGTTTCTATCTCAGGGTCATAAAAACCATAGATCGTTTGGGAAAGGGTTAAATGCGAAAACAAATTTCCTGAAGCAAATATCCATAAGAAAAGATTCACAAATCTTTCGACGCACATATTTATCCACATATACAGAATAAGAAAAAGTAAAGGGTAGATGAAATAAACTGTTCATTACCTTCGGCAATGGCAGTTTTTGCTGATATTCAATTTCATAGCCGTCTCTCCACAACTTTATGAGTAGTGCATCTTTCAAGTTTACCGCAAGTCTGTTCACACACAATCCTACATTGTTCATCAAATCTGTAGTTATTATGCATCAGATCTGTAGGTAGAAAGAAAAAGAATCTCCCCCTCCCCCCTGCCCTCTCCCAATTGTTTCCTTCCACACACAAATGCAAATAAAGGGAAAACATTTAGAGCCTTACCACTTGAGCATGGAAATCATCTTGTCAGACTTGACTGGATTTCTGTATGAGGAGGTTGCATAACAATCCTGACTGACTTCATGCATGAGTGCATATCCATGCGGTAGACTTGTAGTACAACTTAAGTCTACATTGTTGGAAACTTAAAAGAAAGAGTGTAAGGCCTTATATCCCTTTTTAACTGATAAACCCTATGAAATGAATAATTTTACAGAACAGGCTCTGTGGTCAACCAGAGAGTCATTCTAGTACAAACTTAACCAACTTTGGCAGCAATTATGTGTGTTCTAGCTGCAACATATAGCCATGCTAAATTTTTTGCATAGATATCATCCCTACTTTTCAGAAAAGAATGTGCTTCAAAAGCATTGAATATGTTGAGCTTGGCCACATGAAGTTTACATACACATATGGACTTCACAGAGTTTTCAAAACCCTTCTTTTTCTCTAAGCAACTGTTCACCAAACCCAAGAGACTGCAATCACTTTAAAACTGAAGAACGGAGGATGTTAAGGGTGTCTGGGTCTTGGCTGTAATGAATTTGACACACACAAAGTATACTCATTTCTATGCATTGCTTGTAGGAGCCTTTGGAAAACATTGTGGCAAAAGGTGAAATTGCTCGTCACGTCCATGCTATCAAAAGGTGTCATATACACATAAGAAACAGCTTCATCCTTGTGGTTATTTAGGGTCAATTATTGATACCATAGAAATGCCTTATGGGCTAAATGGTTAACACAGTTTTCAGCCAAATCCCTCTTTATCTCTCAGCGTCTGTTGACTTAAACATGAATACGTTAGTCATTTTCCATCCAAAACTCAGTACTAATACGACGAGAGGATCTTGGCGACAAGATTATCATATACACACATTGTATAAGTAACAGTTTTTTCCCAAGCAATTATGCGTGTTCTAGCAAACTCAGCCGAATCCTTCTTTATCTCTCAGCGACTGTTGACTTTAACATGAATACTTTAGTCATTTTCCGTCCAAAACTCAGTGCTAATACGATGAGAGGATCTTGGCGACAAAATTATCATATACTCACATTTTATAAATAACAGTTTTTTTTTCAAGCAATTATGCGTGTTCTAGCAAACTCTATTATGCGTGTTCTAGGAAACTCTTATTCATCTCTCAGTATCTGTTCACTTAATCATCAAGACTGCAATCATTTTCAGACTGAGAAACTAGAGTAATAGGATTTGTGCATGGGTCCTGACAATATGAATTTGAAACGCACACATTTTGGACTAAATGCAGAATTCAACTGTTATTTCATCTCTCAGCATCTGTTGACTTATCCATAGTGACTGCAGTTATTTTCAGAGGAAAGCATTTGAAGACAAAAGAAAGTATGGAACACCCAAAGCCAGCATGGATGGTATATGAACCCCACTAAAAACAACTGACCAGGAAGAAGTTTTGAAGAGTCCACCCCATACTTCTTGTGTGAACAATGCCATTGCAAAAGAAGGTTATTGAAAGTTGAAAGCTTGTCTGCAAATCTGATTCTTCATTTAACTAATTTCTTTAACTCACAATGGTAAACATCTCTCTACAGGAGCATGCATGATAGAGAAAAACAAATAAAAACATTATTTGAAACATCTTCACCCATTATCAGGTAATCATTACCCTCTGGCCTCTTCTTTGGTAGTTTGTGTCTCCAGAGGTCTGTTTGTACTCTTCCTGGGAAGGTCATCACCTTAAATTAATAAAAGTCAAACGAATACACCAACTATATACTTCTTTTGTCCATTTTTCAATACTTTTCCCCCGATTTTTCCACCTAATCCATGTTAATATAGATGACTAACAAATTTTCACAGCAAATGCCATGTGGTGCACTAAATAGTGTAAACAACCGTGCCATCAATATTTACGCCCAAATGAAAGCAACATTCAGAATGAAGTTTGAATATTTCTGTAGAAGGTTTTCTGTGAAGAAACAGAAATTTCCTACTCCTTTGACATGTTTACAACTCTTATGACTTACCTTGCACCTGTTTAGTCCATTTAATGGTCACTGCTGATTAACCCTTAACCCTATAAGGCATTTCTATGGTATCTCTAATTGACCCTAAATAACAGCAAGGATGAAGCTGTTTGTAATGTGTACATGTATATGACACCTTTTGATAGCATAGAAAACATTGTGGCAAAAGGTGAAATTTCTCGTCATGAGCAATTTCATCTTTTCCACAATGTTTCCAAAGGCTCCTACAAGCAATGGGTATCTATGGTGTAAAGGGTTAAGACCAAAGCATTCAGAATAGCAGTCTGACCACTGATTTAAACTGCAACTAAGTCGAAAAACTATGGCCACAAGCAGCTTGAACACACTTGTAAATTATTCAGTAAGGCCCTTTTTACCTGACATGTATGCAAGTGTCCATTGTACCAATGCGGCACCTTTTAGGCTTTTAGTGTCCCACCCTCAATGTTGACTATGGTTGAGTCAATTTTTGTGTTGGGAAAAAAGCCAGTTGTAAGGCACACAAGGTGTAAAGTACTGGTAAAAAAGAACAGTAACATCATAGATATGTGCTGCAGCTATCAACGCTTTACTGTTTGTCTTTAAATTAGGGTTAGGACAAATACCTTTTTCCATAAGGAAACTGCACTTTTCCTGGGCACTGTGGTGGTCTTCTTGGTAGCCCAGTTCCTTCTTGTATGTAGGTCATCTTGCCTTCAGATAAGCCTCTTAGATCTGCTGGAATTGACGTTAGTAGAAATTCTGTCTGTGCTCAAACTGAATGAAAAGAATAACTGAATTTCGACATCAAATAAAAATATGTGAATTATCTCCTTTGTTGAACACTTTTACAAATGACAAATTTATAGATAAGTCCAAATTGAAAACATTTGCAGACGACAAAATAAATATGACTGAAAAATCAAAATCTGAGTTGGGAGTGTTCGGGAAAAAAAATCATTGTGGGAAAAGTAGAAAATGTTTTTCCCACAATGTCTTCCAAAGGCCTCTTCCTCAGGGTCATGAAAACCAGGGAATGTTTGGTAAAGGGTTTCCCATTGATTGATAATATTAGCTTTATTTATATGCAGTACAGATAAAGCAAAATGGATTACTTGTAAAAAAGAAACATTAAAAAGTACCTTTTCATGTGGGAAACTGCAATGTGGTTTGGGGCCACTTGGTGGAAAGGATAATACCTAAGTCCCTCACTTCTGTCTGTGGGTCAACTAATGGAACAAAGATGTAAGGTAAATGTTTCACATACCTTTCTTACTTGATATAACCAGTAAGATGGCCTATACATCTAAACTCTGTTACCTAACAATCTTGTCCAATTTTAAAACACTTTCATATGACACAATAAGTCACTTGAAAAATGAAATTTGCTTTTGGAAGTGTAGCGAACAATGTAGACAAAGGAGAAAATGCTGGTTAACAGTATTTTCTCCCTGTCCCAGATTATTTCAAATGCCTTCCTTCCTGGGCTTCTTACAATTTTGGAATTTGGGGGAAAATAATATGTGACAGAAACTTTTCAAAGAAACTTGGAGCCTTCTTCCATGAGTACATGTACCTGTTGAAGACGGAGAAAGTTTCATTTTTCTACAACTAACTTCTGAATAACTATCACTGTTGGCTCTTTATTTTTGCCTAGAGATCAGAGATCACAAAAAATGTAGTCTGAACTTTGATATTTGCTGTATATTGGGAAACTCTGGCTTTCCACAACTCTGTACTTGTAGCACCAATGTCCTTTTTTACCAAAATTTAATATGTGTGTTTTGTTGTTTTTGTCACTTATTGGATTGATGATGATATTCGGAATTCTAAGCAAGATTAAAGTAGACTGTTAGATTTAAGAAAACTGAAACCATAGCACGGTGAGAAACATGGTGAAAAACCTGTAACTACACAGGCAGGTATCTCAGCTAAGAATGCACATGGCTAGTTGCAGAATAAATCTGAACTGTTCAATTTATAGAATGCGTTTCAAGAGCAGAATGTAGAACAGCATAATTCCAGATACTCCAAGAATGCATTGATAGGTGTAGCAGCTACAAAACTTAAATACTGTTGAAAATGTGTTAAAGTATATACCTTTTCCATTTGCAAACTTCGTTATTTTGGGACATCTTAGTGCTTGTCTTGGTAGCCCGGCTTCATCGTTGTGTTGGTCATCTAATCTGAAAAATAACATGCGTAATGTTGCCAAGGTCAAGTTGTTGTCAAACGATAAAATTTTAGACTTGTCCAGATTAAAAGCATTTGGAGACAACAAAATAAACCTGACTCAAAAATATAAACTTGACTCTAGTAGAGCAGAAAAGATAGTGAGAAAAGGAGAAAATGCTGGTTACTAGCGTTTTCTCTTTTTCCCACTATGTTTTCAGAAGGCTTCCTCCTCTGGGTCGTAAAAATTCAGGATTTTGTAAAGGGTTAATATTCTGAAATACTCTGTCAGTTTTCAAATTGTATAGAACAGCTTTTCTGTCTTCGTGGGAAAGAATGTGCGAGTTATTTCTTATTTCCAACCACCTTATACCTTTTTGTATATGTGTATTCAGTGCAGTAATAGCAAAACATATTAGTTTTCAAATTGTATCATGAGGAATAAAGGAATCCACTTGCATCTAATTTCTTACCAATAATTGATAACAGGATTCATTTCTATCTTACTGCCTATCCTTGTTTCCTCATTGGCCATACGAGATTGAAGTCAGTCACTGGTGAGTATTGTGCAGAGTACTAGTAAAAGAAAGTCCAGAGAATGATGGATAGATACAGTGACTCACATATGATATCATATTTGAAATCATGTTGAAAACATTGGTATGATAAAAATGAATATCATAGCAACAGTAATATGCATTAGTAGAGGAATGAAATAAGTTGAAAATGATGAAAGAAAACACCCTAGAAAAGAGGTTGTCAGAGCTGGAATTTAGGTTTGTGACCCCTGGATTAATTCTTTGAACCATGCTATTTGAAATTCAGTTTTCAGAAGGATAAAAGATACTGTAAACAACTTGGACTTTAATTACAACCCCCGCAAAACATATGTTTTCAAAGGTATACTGCAATCAGTATGTCTGGACGTCCATTTGCGTGTCCGTCTGTGTACGAAATACAAGTAATTGTGTGTCACAGACTCCTCCTAGAGTTTTGCTGCCATTGTATTGAAAGTTTTTTGATTCGTTGATCGTATACTGAATTCGTGCAAGATGCAGTTTTTAATCATCTACTCCACATAATTCAAGTGTAATCTTCCCTTAAATTTAGAAAAGTCTGTCTGCGTCTGTCAAAGCCCTGGTGGAGTGGGGTATCAAGTCACATCAGTGAAGGTAAGTTTTCTATTGTAATTTAGCTATAGTATAGAACTTTTACAAGAGATAGATACTGTTTAAGTGGAAATTTTTGTGAAATGTAAAGTTTTGTGATTTCTCGAATTTGAAACTTTGGCAAACTCTTCTCTGTTTGGGTATTTTACCCCAACTTTACAAAAAAACAGTGTCTTAACTCTTTACCAAACAAGAGAATTTTAGACTGGTCCGAATCAAAAGCACTTGTAGATGACAAAAAAAAAAAAAAAAAAAAAATCCTCAAAAATTGTAACTTGTTTTCAGCAGGGTAGAAATCGTTGTGGGAAAAGGAAAGAATGCTGGTTACCAGCATTTTCTCCTTTTCCCACAATTTTTTCAAAAGGCTTCTATCTCAGGGTCTTAAGAACCATAGATTGTTTGGGAAAGGGCTAAATGCGAAAACAAATTTCCCAAAGCAAATATCCATAAGCAAATAGTCACAAATCTTTCGACGCACATATTTATCCACATATATAGTATGAGAAAAAGTAAAGGGTAGATGAAATAAACTGTTCATTACCTTCGCCAATGGCAGTTTTTGCTGAGTTTCAATTTCTTAGCCGTCTCTCCACACCTTCGTGAATAGTGCATCTTTCAAGTTCACACACAATCCTACATTGTTCATCAAATCTGTAGTTATTGTTCATCAGATCTGTAGGTAGAAAGAAAAAGAATCGCCCCCTCCCCCTGCCCTCTCCCAGGTGTTTCCTTCCACACACAAATGCAAATAAAGGGAAAACATTTATAGCCTTACCACTTGACCATAGAAGACATCTTTTCAGACTTTACTAGGTTTCTGTATGAGAAGGTTGCATAACTTTCCCGATTGATTTCATGCATGGGTGCACATCCATGCGGTAGCCTTGTAGTACAACTTAAGTCTACATTGTTGGAAACTTAAAAGAAAGGGTGTAAGGCCTTATATCCCTTTTTTAACTGATAAACCCCTTGAAATGAGTAATTTTACAAACCAGGCTCTGTGGCCAACCAGAGAGTCGTCCAAGTACAAACTTAACCACCTTTGGAAGCAATTATGTGTGTTGCAGCTGCAACATACAGCCATGCTAAATCTTTTGCATAGATATCATCCCTACTTTTCAGAAAAGAATGTGCTTCAAAAGCATTGGATATGTTGAGCTTGGCCACATGAAGTTTACATACACATATGGACTTCACAGAGTTTTCAAACCCCTTCTTTATCTCTAAGCAACTGTTCACCAAACCCAAGAGACTGCAATCACTTTAAAACTGAAGAACGGAGGATGTTAAGGATGTCTGGGTCTTGGCTGTAATGAATTTGACACACACAAAGTATACTCATTTCTATGCATTGCTTGTAGGAGCCTTTGGAAAACATTGTGGCAAAAGTTGAAATTGCTCGTAACGTCCATGCTATCAAAAGGTGTCATATACACATAAGAAACAGCTTCATCCTTGTGGTTATTTAGGGTCAATTATTGATACCATAGAAATGCCTTATGGGCTAAAGGGTTAACACAGTTTTCAGCCAAATCCCTCTTTATCTCTCAGCGACTGTTGACTTAAACATGAATACGTTAGTCATTTTCCATCCAAAACTCAGTACTAATACGACGAGAGGATCTTGGCGACAAAATTATCATATACACACATTGTTTCAATAACAGTTTTTTTCCAAGCAATTATGCGTGTTCTAGCAAACTCTATTATGCGTGTTCTAGCAAACTCTATTATGCGTGTTCTAGCAAACTCTATTATGCGTGTTCTAGGAAACTCTTATTCATCTCTCAGTATCTGTTCACTTAATCATCAAGACTGCAATCATTTTCAGACTGAGAAACTAGAGTAATAGGATTTGTGCATGGGTCCTGACAATATGAATTTGAAACGCACACATTTTGGACTAAATGCAGAATTCAACTGTTATTTCATCTCTCAGCATCTGTTGACTTATCCATAGTGACTGCAGTTATTTTCAGAGGAAAGCATTTGAAGACAAAAGAAAGTATGGAACACCCAAAGCCAGCAAAGATGGTATATGAACCCCACTAAAAACAACTGACCAGGAAGAAGTTTTGAAGAGTTCACTCCATACTTCTTGTGTGAACAATGCCATTGCAAAAGAAGGTTATTGAAAGTTGAAAGATTGTCTGCAAATCTGATTCTTCATTTAACTAATTTCTTTAACTTACAATTGTAAACATCTCCCTACAGGAGCATAAGTGATAGAGAAAAACATATATAAAAAAATTATTTGAAACATCTTCACCCATTATCAGGTAATCATTACCCTCTGGCCTTTTCTTTGGTAGTCTGTGTCTCCAGTGGTCTGTTTGCAGGCCCGTAGGAACAGGGGCGGGGCGGGGGGGGCCTCAGCCCCCCCCCCAATAATTTTGAAAATCATAGTTAACTAAAATATGAGTTCTTAGCGCTGTGAAACAACCACGCAAAAAATCTTAGTATTTCGAAGTTAGCCCCCCCAATCTTGAAAAGCTTCCTACGTCGCTGGTTTGTACTCTTCCTAGGAAGGTCATCACCTTAAATTAATAAAAGTCAAACAAATACACCAACTATATACTTCACTTGTCCATTTTTTAATACTTTTCTAAAATTGTTCCACCTAGGCCATGTTAATACAGATGACTAACTGATTTTCACAGCAAATGTCATGTGATGCACTAAATAGTGTAAACAACCGTGCCATCAATATTTACGCCCAAATGAAAGCAACATTCAGAATGAAGTTTGAATATTTCTGTAGAAGGCTTTCTGTGAAGAAACAGAAATTTCCTACTCCTTTGACATGTTTACAACTCTTATGACTTACCTTGCACCTGTTTAGTCCATTTAATGGTCACTGCCGATTAACCCTTAACCCTGTAAGGCATATCTATGGTATCTCTAATTGACCCTAAATAACAGCAAGGATGAAGCTGTTTGTTATGTGTATATGACACCTTTTGATAGCATAGAAAACATTGTGGCGAAAAGTGAAATTTCTCGTCATGAGCAATTTCATCTTTTCTACAATGTGCAAAGGCTCCTACAAGAAATGGGTATCTATGGTGTAAAGGGTTAAGACCAAAGCATTCAGAATAGCAGTCTGACCACTGATTTAAACTGCAACTAAGTCGAGAAACTATGGCCACAAGCAGCTTGAACACACTTGTAAATTATTCAGTAAGGCCCTTTTTACCTGACATGTATGCAAGTGTCCATTGTACCAATGCGGCACCTTTTAGGCTTTTAGTGTCCCACCCTCAATGTTGACTATGGTTGAGTCAATTTTTGTGTTGGGAAAAAAGCCAGTTGTAAGGCACACAAGGTGTAAAGTATTGGTAAAAAAGAACAGTAACATCATAGATAGGTGCTGCAGCTATCAACGCTTTACTGTTTGTCTTTAAATTAGGGTTAGGACAAATACCTTTTTCCATAAGGAAACTGCACTTTTCCTGGGCACTGTGGTGGTCTTCTTGGTAGCCCAGTTCCTTCTTTTATGTGAGTCATCTTGCCTACAGATAAGCTTCTTAGATCTGCTGGAATTGACGTTAGTAGAAATTCTGTCTGTGTTCAAACTGAGAGAAAAGAATAACTGAATTTCGACATCAAATAAAAAACATGTGAATTATCTCCTTTGTTGAACACTTTTACAAATGACAAATTTATAGATAAGTCCAAATTGAAAACATTTGCAGACGACAAAATAAATATGACTGAAAAATCAAAATCTGAGTTGGGAGGGTTCGGGAAAAAAAATCATTGTGGGAAAAGTAGAAAATGCTTCCAAAGGCCTCTTCCTCAGGGTCATGAAAACCAGGGAATGTTTGGTAAAGGGTTTCCCATTGATTGATGATATTAGCTTTATTTATATGCAGTACAGATAAAGCAAAATGGATTACTTGTAAAAAAGAAACATTAAAAAGTACCTTTTCATGTGGGAAACTGCAAAGTGGTTTGGGGCCACTTGGTGGAAAGGATAATACCTAAGTCCCTCACTTCTGTCTGTGAGTCAACTAATGGAACAAAGATGTAAGGTAAATGTTTCACATACCTTTCTTACTTGACATAACCAGTAAGATGGCCTATACATTTAAACTCAGTTACCTAACAATCTTGTCCAATTTTAAAACACTTTCAGATGATACAATAAGTCACTTGAAAAATGAAATTTGCTTTTGGAAATGTAGCGAACAATGTAGACAAAGGAGATAATGCTGGTTAACAGTATTTTCTCCCTGTCCCAGATTATTTCAAATGCCTTCCTTCCTGGGCTTCTTACAATTCTGGAATTTTGGGGATAATAATATGCGACAGAAACTTTTCAAAGAAACTTGGAGCCTTCTTCCATGAGTACATGTACCTGTTGAAGACGGAGAAAATTTTATTTTTCTACAACTAACTTCTGAATAACTATCACTGTTGGCTCTTTATTTTTACCTAGAGATCAGAGGTCACAAAAATTGTAGTCTGAACTTTGATATTTGGTGTATGTTGGAAAACTCTGGCTTTCCACAACTCTGTACTTGTAGCACCAATGTCCTTTTTTACCAAAATTTAATATGTGTGTTTTGTTGTTTTTGTCACTTATTGGATTGATGGTGATATTCGGAATTCTAAGCAAAATTAAGGTAGACTGTTAGATTTAAGAAAACTGAAACCATAGCACTGTGAGGGACATGGTGAAAAAACCTGTAACTACACAGGCAGGTATCTCAGCTAAGAATGCACATGGCTAATTGCAGAATAAATCTGACCTGCTCAATCTACAGAATGGGTATCAAGAGCAGAATGTAGAACAGCATAATTCCAGATACTCCAAGAATGCATAGATAGGTGTAGCAGCTACAAAACTTAAATACTGTTGAAAATGTAGTAAAGTATGTACCTTTTCCATTTGCAAATTTCCTTGTTTTGGGGCATCTTAGTTCTAGTCTTGGTAGCCCGGCTTTATCGGTGTGTTGGTCATCTAATCTGAAAAATAGCATGCGTAATGTTGCCAAGGTCAAGTTGTTGTCAAACGATAAAATTTTAGACTTGTCCAGATTAAAAGCACTTGGAGACAACAAATTAAACCTGACTCAAAAATATAAACCTGACTCGAGTAGAGCAGAAAAGATTGTGAGAAAAGGAGAAAATGCTGGTTACTAGCGTTTTCTCTTTTTCCCCACTATGTTTTCAGAAGGCTTCCTCCTCCGGGTGGTAAAAATTCAGGATTTTGTAAAGGGTTAATATTCTGAAATACTCTGTCAGTTTTCAAATTGTATAGAACAGCTTTTCTGTCTTCGTGGGAAAGAATGTGCGAGTTATTGTAATCAGTATGTCTGGATGTCCATGTGTTTGTCCGTCTGTGTACGAAATACAAGTAATTGTGTGTCACAGACCCCTCCTAGAGTTTTGTTGCCATTGTTTTGAAAGTTTTTTTATTCATTGATCGTATACTGAATTCGTGCAAGATGCAGTTTTTAATCATCTACTCCATATAATTCAAGTGTAATCGTCCCTTAAACTTAGAAAAGTTTTTTTTAAATTGACTGCGTCTGTCAAAGTCCTGGTGGAGTGGGGTATCAAGTCACATCAGTGAAGGTACGTTTTCTATTGTAATTTAGCTATAGTATAGAACTTTTACAAGAAATAGATACTGTGTGGACAATTTTGTGAAATGTAAAGTTTTGTGATTTCTCGAATTTGAAACTTTGGCAAACTCTTTTGTTTTGGTATTTTACCCCAACTTTACAAACAAAAAAAAGTGTTTTAACTTTTTACCAAATAAGAGAATTTTAGACTGGTCCAAATCAAAAGCACATGCAGATGACAAAAAAAAAAAAAAAAAAAAAAAAAATCCACAAAAATTGTAATTTGTTTTCAGCAGGGTAGAAATCATTGTGGGAAAAGGAAAAATGCTGGTTACAAGCATTTTCTCCTTTTCCCACAATTTTTTCAAAAGGTTTCTATCTCAGGGTCGTAAAAACCATAGATTGTTTGGGAAAGGGTTAAATGCGAAAACAAATTTCCCAAAGCAAATATCCATAAGCAAATAGTCACAAATCTTTCGACGCACATATTTATCCACATATACAGTATAAGAAAAAGTAAAGGGTAGATGAAATAAACTGTTCATTACCTTCGCCAATGGCAGTTTTTGCTGAGTTTCAATTTCTTAGCCGTCTCTCCACACCTTCGTGAGTAGTGCATCTTTCAAGTTCACACACAATCCTACATTGTTCATCAAATCTACAGTTATTGTTCATCAGATCTGTAGGTAGAAAGAAAAATAATCTCCCCCTTTCCCCTGCCCTCTCCCAAGTGTTTCCTTCCACACACAAATGCAAATAAAGGGAAAACATTTATAGCCTTACCACTTGAGCAAGGAAGACATTTTGTCAGACTTTACTGGGTTTCTATACGAGACGGTTGCATAACAATCCTGACTGTCTTCATGCATGGCAGCACATCCATGCTGTAGACTTGTAGTACAACTTAAGTCTACATTGTTAGAAACTTAGAAGAAAGAGTGCAATGCAGAATTCAACTGTTATTTCATCTCTCAGCATCTGTTGACTTATCCATAGTGACTGCAGTTATTTTCAGAGGAAAGCATTTGAAGACAAAAGAAAGTATGGAACACCCAAAGCCAGCAAGGATGGTATATGAACCCCACTAAAAACAACTGACCAGGAAGAAGTTTTGAAGAGTCCACTCCATACTTCTTGTTTGAACAATGCCATTGCAAAAGAAGGTTATTTAAAAATTGAAAGCTTTTCTGCAAATCTGACTCTTCCTTTAACTAATTTCTTAAACTTACAAGTGAAAACATCTCCCTACAGGTGCATGCAAGATGGAGAAAAACAATAAAACTTATTTGAAACATCTTCACCCATTATCAGGTAACCATTACCCTCTGGCCTATTCTTTGGTAGCCTGTGTCTCCAGTGGTGTGTTTGTCCTCTTCCTCGGAAGGTCATCACCTACTTAAATTAAAACAAGATTTCCTTTCTTTACTGTCAATGAATTCAATATATACTAATCACATACACCAAATATTTTGATGTCTAGTTCTAAGAATGTAATAGTGTTACCTTAACCCATTACCTCACAATCCCTACTTTTGACGCTTCTTAGAAAAAAGCCTTTAGAAAACATTGTAGGAAAAGGAGAAAATGCTGGTAACCAGCATTTTCTCCTTTTCCCAAAATGTTTTCTACCATTCATAAAACAAATTTCAAATTTTCACTTTAATTTGGTCGTCTGCAAAAGCTTTCGATTTGGACAAATACAAACCTTTGTCGTTTGGTAATGAGTTAATATATTCAAAAACAAAATGTTCATTAGTCAAAGGAATACATCAACTATATAGATCTACTTCATTTGTCCACTATTGAATAATTTTTCCCGCCTGATCCATGTTAATACATAAATGGCTAATTGATTTTCACAGTATCATGAGATGCTCTAAGTTGTTCAAACAACCATACCTTTAATATTTACACCCAAATGAAAGCAACATTAAGAATGAAATTGAAAGATTTCCATAGAAGACATCTTGTGGAGAAACAGAAGTTTCCTCCTCCTTTGTTTTCAAGTTTTGTAGAACAGCTTTTCTGTCTTAGTGGGTAGGAATTTGCGAGTGGGTTGGAATTTTTGAGTTATCTGTATTTCCAACCACTGACATGTTTTTGTAATTGTATATTCAGCACAGTAATAGTAAAACAGATTAGTTTTTTTAATTGCATAATGAGAAATACAATAGTATGGGAGAAATTATCAATTTCATGTATACCTAACCAAATAAGAAAAAGTCCAGTGTTTGTGCGTCATTCTCTAGGCTAGCTTCTGTAACCAAATTAGAAGGCAAAATTTTTTGTTTCCATAATATTGGAAACTTGGAGTGAGAAGAGATTTGCCTATATACAAATCTTTAGACACACATATATACCCACATACACATTATATATGAAAAAGTAAAGGATAGATGAAATAAACTGTTTATTACCTTCGCCAGTGGCAGTCTTTGCTTAATTTCAATTTCTTAGCTGTGTCTCCACACCTTCATGAGTAGGGCATCTTTCATAGCAAAACAAATGAAATGATTTTTAAATTGTATAATGAGAAATACACTAGTTTGGGAGTCTCTTCGCACACAATCCTATATTGTTCATCAAATCTGTAGTTATTGTATATCAAATCTGTAGGTAGAAAGAAAAGGAATCTTCCCCTCCTCTCCCACAAGTTTACCCTTCCACATTCAAATGCAAATAAAGGGAAACTATTTACAGTATTGCCATTTGAGCATAGAAGACAACTCATAAGATTTTACTTGGTTTCTGTTTGAGGAGGTTGTATAACACTCCTGACTGACTTCATGCATGGGTGCATATCCATGCGGTAGACTTGTAGCACAACATAAGTCTACATTGTTGGAAACTCAAAGAGCATAAGGCCATATATCCCTTTCTTTACTGATAAACCCTTGAAATGAGCAATTTTACAGACCAGACACTGTGGTCAACCAGTGAGTGAACAAAGTACAAACTTAACCACCTTTGGTAAGCAAATATGTGTGTTCTGGCTGCAACATATAGCCATACTAAGTTTTTTTGCATTGATTTCATCCCTACTTTTAAGAAAAGAATGTGCTTCAAAAGCATTGAGCTTGGCATCATGAATTTTACATACAAAAATAGACTTTTCCAACCCTTCTTTGTATCTGTTAAGCAACTGCTCATGAAACCAAAGAGACTGTAATCATTTTAGAATTGAAAAACTGAGGACGTTAAGGATGTGTGGGTCTTGGCTATAATGAATTTGACATGCAAAAAGTATGGACTTAACGCATTTCTTAGCCGAATCCTTCATCTCTCAGTACCTGTTGACTTAAACATGAATACTTCGGTCATTTTCCAACCAAGAAACTCAAGATTAATAGGATTTGAGGATTTTGACAACAATATTTTCATATACACACATTGTAGACGTAACACAGTTTTTATCCAAAGTCTTATTCGTCTCAATATCTGTTCACTTAATCATCAAGACTGCAGTCATTTTCAGACCGAGAAACGCAAGAGTAATATGATGAGTGGGCCCTGAAAATATGAATTTGAAACACACACATTGTGGACTAGATCCAATATTCAACTGATATTTTATCTCTCAGCATCTGTTGACTTATCCATAGTGACTGCAGTTATTTCCGAAGGAAAGCATTTGAAAACACAAGAAAGTATGGAACACCCAAAGCCAGCAAGGATGGTAGATGAACCCCACTAAAAACAACTGACCAGGAAGAAGTTTTGAAGAGTCCACTCCATACTTCTTGTGTGAACAATGCCATTGCAAAAGAAGGTTTTTAAAAAAAAATGAAAGCTTGTCTGCAAAGCTGATTCTTCATGTAACTAATTTCTTTAACTTACAAGTGTAAACATCTCCCTACAGAAGCATGCATGATGGAGAAAAATATACAAAAATTATTTGAAACGGTTTCACCCATTATCAGGTAACCATTACCCCCCTGGCCTCTTCTTTGGTAGCCTGTGTCTCCAGTGGTCTGTTTGTCCTCTTCCTCGGAAGATCATCACCTACTTAAATTAAAACAAGAGTTCCTTTCTTTACTATCAATACATACGATATACATGTATACTAATCACATACACCAACTGTTTTGATGTCTAGTTCTAAGAATGTAGTTTTTCCTCAATATATTCAAAAACAAAATGTTCATTAGTCAAAGGAATACATCAACTATATACTTCATGTGTCCATTATTGAATACTTTTTTCCCCAATTTTCCGCCTGTTGATCCATGTTAATACATAAATGGCTTATTGATTTTCGCAATATGATGAGATGCTCTAAATTTTGCAAACAACCATGCCTTTAATATTTTTCCCAAATGAAACCAACATTAAGAATGAAACTAAAAGGTTTCCATAGAAGGCTTCGTTTGGAGAAACAGAAGTTTGCTCCTCCTTTGACATATTGTTAAGTTCTGTAGAACAGTTTTTCTGTCTAAGGGGGAAGGAATTTATGAGTTATCTCTATTTCACACCACTGATATCGTTTTTTAACTATGTATTCCGTTCACTATTAATAGTAATACAGATTGGGTTTCGTTTAAATTGTATGAGAAATACAATATTTTGGGAGAAATTATTAACATGTTTACCTATCCAATTAAGAAAAAGCACCGTGTTTGGGCGTTATTCTGTAGGCTAGCTTCTGTAACCAAATTAGAAGCCAAATTTTTTTGTTTCCATAGTGTTGGAAACTTGGAATGAGGAGAAATCTGCCTTTACAAATCTTTAGATACACATATATACCCACATATATATTATATGAAAAAGTAAAGGGTAGATGAAATAAACTTTTCATTATCTTCGCCAGTGGCAGCCTTTGCTGATTTTCAATTTCTTGGGCCTCTCTCCACACCTTCATGAGTATTGCCTCTTTCAAGTATAATGCAAGTCTGTTCACACACAATCCTACTTTGTTCATCAAATCTGTAGTTATTGTTCATGAAATCTGTAGGTAGAAAGAAAAAGAATCTCCCCCTCCCCCACTCCCCCATATGTCCCCTTCTACACACAAATGTAAATGAAAGGAAAAAATGCACAGTCTTGCCATTTGAACATAGAAGACATCAGACTTTACTGGGTTTCTGTATGAGGAGGTTGCACAACAATCCGGACTGACTTCATGAATTGGTGCATATCCATGCGGTAGACTTGTAGCATAACATAAATCTACATTGTTGGAAACTTAAAAGAAAGAGTGTAATGCCCTATATTCCTTTCTTTACTGATAAACCCTTGAAACAAGCAGTTTTACAGACCAGGTTCTGTGGTCTACCAGTGACTCACACAAAGTACAAACGTCACCACCTTTGCCAAGCAATTACACTGTATGTGTGTTCCAGCAAATTTTTATCCATCTCTCAGTATCTATTCACTTAACCATCAAGACTGCAGTTATTTTCAGACCGAAAAACTAAAAGAGTAATATGCTGTGTGGGTCCTGACAATATGAATTTGAAACACACACATTGTGGACTAGATCCAATACTCAACTGATATTTTATCTCTCAGCATCTGTTGACTTATCCATAGTGACTGCAGTTATTTCCGGAGGAAAGCATTTGAAGACACAAGAAAGTATGGAACACCCAAAGCCAGCAAGGATGGTAGATGAACCCCACTAAAAACAACTGACCAGGAAGAAGTTTTGAAGAGTCCACTCCATACTTCTTGTGTAAACAATGCCAATGCAAAAGAAGGTTATTTAAAAGAAAATGAAAGCTTGTCTCCAAATCTGATTCTTCATTTAACTAATTTCTTAATCTTACAAGTGTAAACATCTCCCTACAGGAGCATGCATCGATGCGCCATAAAACAACTTTCATTCATTCATTCATTCATTCATTCATTCATTCATTAGGAGCTTGCATGATGGAGAAAGACATAAAAAAGCATTTGAAACATCTTCACCCATTATCAGGTAACCATTACCCTCTGGCCTCTTTGGTAGTCTGTGTCACAAGTGGCCTTTTTGTCCTTTTCCTCCGAAGGTCATCACCTACTTAAAACAAGATTTCCTTTCTTTACTGTCAATTTACAGTCAATGAATACAATATATACTAATCACATAGACCAACTATTTTGATGTCTAGTTCTAAGAATGTAGTAGTTTTCCCTAAATATATTTAAAAACAAAAATTTTCATTAGTCACAGGAATACATCAACTATATAATGTCCATTATCGAATACTTTTCCCCCAATTTTTCCGCCTGATCCATGGTAATACATAAATGGCATATTGATTTTCACAATATCATGAGATGCTCTAAATTGTGAAAACAACCATGCCTTTAATATTTACACCTAGTCTAACCCAAATGAAAGCAACATTAAGTATGAAATAAAAGTAGAAGGCCTCTTGTGGAGAAACAGAAGTTTCCTCCTCCTGTGACATGTTTTCAAGTTTTGTAGAACAGCTTGTCATAGTGGGACTTAAGGAATTTGTTATTCATCACCGAGGAAATGCCATGATGAAAATCAAAACAAATGGACCTCTTGGGTGTTATACACATTCATACAAGTATATCGTCTGCCAAAGGCCAGGGCCAAGTTTCATGAAACAAGTTGGCTTCTTTTTTTCCAGGAGAGGTCAGCATCAATGTTTTCAAATAGTTTATTGGCTTTTAATTTCAATACATTTTGGCACATGTAAACAAACAAGTAAAAAAGCCACCACGTTCTCAACCTCATAATTATGCTTTACATGATGGTCATTTTGAGGGGTCATTTGCATGGCAAATTGATTTAACAAATATTTTTCTGGTATTCGTCATAAACCATGCCTATTTCCTGTTTCAGTTTTTTTATTTCGCTCTATTTACAAAACCAAGACGAAACAGACTTTTAATCAGTACAATTTCCAAAGACAAATGAATTTAAACAGCGAATTCTGTGATAGTCTGCCTTTTAAACTCGCCACTGTCGGAGAGGGCTGATAACTTAGGCCTGTAGACAGCACACAATGTTTTTTTTTTTTCAAGTATTTGGCTCAGTGACCTTCTTTTTGATGTCTGAGATTTTCAAAATACCTTTCTGACCTAGATCTTGAGTATCGGGCTGAAAATGTGGCCTGTAGAGTGTACACAAGCTTTTTTCAGGACCCTGAAATGCTTTGCCTATGGACAGTCTTGCAAAAAGTTCAGTGCTTTCATTCAGGCTAAGGGCCTCCAGGTTATAAGACCTACTGTACACTTTCTTGCTGATCCATGCTGGAACCAATTTTAATTATTTAGCAACTATACTTCAATATTAATGATGGGTATGAGGATAAACAAAAATGACTAAATAGTAAAGTAATAATGATTTCTGCCAAAGAAGATGTGATTTATTGTTATAATGTCAGTCAAAAAGAATAGTGATTTATTGTTATATGTTAGTGAAAAAGAACAGGTTAAAAATAATTCTGCTGAACTTACTTGCCCACAACTTCCTAGTGCTTCCAGTTTAAGACCCTGTTGTAATGGATATTTAGAATGCCAAGTTATCACAGCTCAAATGATCACCATAATTGTGTGTGTTTTCCATGAATTGTGGTCACAGTCTAATCAAATTGCATAACAACGACTAATCAAGACCCAAAACATATAGAAACATTTCACACCCAATACTCCCAGTGAAAACACTGATACACTTCACCCTTTATCCACATGAAATATTTAGACTAGATCCAACTTTTTTAAACATAACTGCAATTAAAAAACCGCAAAAATGGCTGATTGATGCTTTACGCCACTTTCTACATTATTTCAGTCATCTCACAGACACACCTTTTTCATTCACTTTGCTTTTATTATCGATCTAAGATGGTTTGACTATTTACAATTTTGTAAACATAACTATATTCAGATACCACAAAGACTGATAGGTTGAATTATTGATAGATTGATGGTGTTTTATGCTGCCTTCAACATAATTTCAGTCACATCACAAGCACTGCTTCTTGGTTCCATCAAGACTGGGCTAATGTTTGTGCTCATTAACCCTTTACCACATATTGTGGACTTGTAACACCCTGGAAAAGAAGCCTTTTGAAAACATTGTGGGAAAAGGAAAAATGCTGATAAACAGCATTTTCTCCTTTTCCCACAATGTTTTCAGCCCTAACGAAGAAAAATTGCACCATTTGAGCCACATTGGAATTGTCGTCTGCAAGAGCTTTCAGTTTGGACAAAGCTACAATTTTGTCACCTGGTAAAGAGAAATCTCTGTGTCAAAAATATCCCCACGAAAAACTAAGCACTTTTTGAGAGCATATTTTAAATGTTAATTTTATCAAAAAGATATATTCCTTATTGGACTGTGTAGATGCAAGATTAGCCTGTACATTCTGCAGGTTTGTCTTGAATATTTGAACAACTGAACAGGAGGTGCTGACAAAGATGAGACTACAGGGATGTGTGGACTCATCTTTGTCAATAACTCTAGCAAATATCGTCACTACCTTGTAATTGTACTTGTGAAAATATATAACGGTAAGCCATCTATCTGAATGACTAACTTTGGCAAACTCATGGAACTTCAGGTGTCTTGCCCCTATATGGTGAAGATCTGAGGTCCTTGTGTTTGTGCCAACCCCTGTTATTGACAGAATTGTTTTGATGCTGGGCAGTGCTACTGTCTATTTGCATTGTCAAACGGCAACCCTTAATTTGTCTGCAGGTTAAAGGTGGTTATTTAGAATTTTTACGTCTCACCAAATTAAAAAGTATATATATCACTGCAATTCATACGAAAAAATAATACAAATCATCAATAATTAAGATTTATAAAATTATAAAAAAGATTTTTTTTTTGTTGATGGTGTTCCCTTAAAAGGCTACGTATTTTTAAGGTATTTTTAGATATCGCACCAAAAATCAATAAAGCATTATGGGAATGTCAAGTGACTAGCACATGACTCAAAACGCTTAAATTCCATAACATAACAATCATGTAATAATTATTTTCCATAATGTCTTCTTCGGACGCTATGTTTGAAGCTTCGTCTGTAAATTTCTGTATGTAAATGAGCGAATTGATCATCTAAAAATAGAACGTGTCTCCCGTCGGTGTCAACCTGGGCTGTAGTAAATCTCTAATTTCTCGTGTTCTAGGACAGTTTTCGATTACTGGGTTTTTATGAGTGAAAATTAAAAGGCTTTGGGAGTATAAAGATGATTTTTTTGCATTTTTTTTTAAAATTTTTGTCCCAAGCTCTGAAGGGCAACCTTTAATTAACATTTCTACAATCTAATTTTGTATCACTCTCTTGCACTCCGGATCATTACATTCACCTCTGTAGTGGGCTCAGAAAGTAGTCTGTCATTACGTCATATTTTTGTCACATGACCATAACTCAAAATGGCTACACAAACGCCGGTGAAAGAAAGACCAATATCAATTGTTTCGTGTGCTGTTCAAACAGCATGGGACCAATCAGACTTAGTGATGGAAAATGAAAAAAAGAGGTATTTCTGAAAAGCCTAAATATCTTTAATCGTATAAACTTAGATCCGGCGGTGTGTCAAATCAGTTGTCATCATTCACGGGCGCAGCCATCTTTGTTAAAATCGGCGTAAGATTCTGAAAAGTGAAGAGGCTCGAAAAAAATAGTTCCATTTTATACAGGTAAATTCATCAGTTTGAACGCACCTATAATGTATCCAGAATCATGTTTCCTTTGTCTAACTTACAATTTTACATATGAAACAGCTAAACAGTAACAAAACATCTTTTCCTCGGTTTGACAAGATTCTTGTCATTTAGCCCATCGCAGAGATGTATGTGAGGTAACGAACGACAACTCTGCTCGGAGATTGATTTTGCATGTCTCTTGATCTGGATTAACGCAGTTCAAGTAACAGGAGCCGTGCAGGAAGGTGGGAATTTGCCGGATCCTACAGCAGAGCCATACTCTTGTGTATGAGAAACACTGTGGAGTACTCAGAAGTACACTTTGCTAAAGTGTATCCAGCCCCAAGCAGCTAAATGCAAGTCAAGACACACACCACTCGCATACAACGTAGATCAGGAACAGACTGCAAAGATCTTGGATCCACACTGTCCAATTACGAATGTTTTATTTCCCAAAAATTTTACCTTAAAAAACAAAATTATGGGCTGTACTGTATACTTGAAACTATCATTTCATTCTAAAGGCTAACAGAGAACACTCAACTCTTTACCAAATGACAAAACTTTTGACTGGTCCAAATTGAAAGCATTTACAGACAACAAAACAAAAGTGACTCAAGAATTGAAATTTGATTTTGGAATGATAGAAAATGTTATGGGAAAAGGAGAAAATGTTGGTTACCAGCATTTCGTGTGTCTGTCCGTGTATCCCTCCGTCTGTCTGTTTGTCCATCTGTTACTCTTTTTCTTGTTTATGCATTAAAGCGTGCATTTTTTCTTTTATCAGATTTCCATGAAACTTGCACAGTTTTTTATATTATCAATAGGTTCAACTGTATTGATTTTGAGAAACATCCAATTATCAGCATTGGAAAAGTAGACATTTCAAGTTGAAAGTTTTCCTTTCTTGTTTATGCGATGAAGTGGTCAGATTTCCATGAAACTTGCACTGTTTGTTTATCTCATCAATAGCTTAAACTCTATTGATGTTGGAAAAAAATAACAAACAGTATGCAAAAAGTAGCCATTTAACGTTAAAAATTTTCATTTTTTGTATATGTCAAAAAAAAAAATGGGTTTGTGGTCAGATTTTAGTGAGCCTTGCACAGTTTATCTCATCAATAGCTTCAACCCTATTGATTTTGAAAAAAAAAAAAAAAAAAAAAAAAAAAAAAAAAAATCCAACAAACAGTATGGGAAGAGTAGCCATTTCAAGTTTAAAATTTTGAATTCTTGTTTTTGTGATAGTCGGCATTTCCTGTTTTAATCTTTGTGTTTTTTTTTCTTTTTGCATCATGGTTTCATAATGTTTGCTGCCATAAAAGCAAAAATTTGCCAGTAGACCAATTTCAGGTCCTTTCTGGGCCTTTAGTTCCTTTTCCCATGATGTTTCAAAGGCCCTGATCTCGGTGTTGGGTGGAAGGGGATTGCTAAAACTCTGGATTCTGTTAAGTTTTGACTTAAGTATCTTGAGGAAGAGTGCTTGAAAAGAAAGTGGAATCAAAGAACTGATAGTTCTGAGAGTCGCCTGGTGGATAATGTGTTAGAAGTTTTAACTCTTATCCAATTTCCAAAGGTAATATATTACAAACGTTCGAGATACAAGATGATTTAACCATAAGATAGTATTATGCAAGCATAATTTCTGAGTTGTAGAAGGCTCTAATCCTAAATTCACTCACATAAATATGAAAATTCACACGAAAAAAGAAAAATATGTGGTGAGAATAAGAATTTATGCCAAGTAACATCTTTGAAAAGTTCAAAGACTTTATTATTTGCTAGAACTGACGTACCAGCCTGTTTTATCACATTTATTTACCGCAGCTGATTTCGGGCGTACAGTGACGGTAGCTTCTTATTTGCGAGACGTCGGTCCATGGTGCTAATGGGTAATTATCAAACAATTCTCACTAAGTATTCTCAACAAATGGTCTAAGTGTCCAGTAGAAAAGACGCTTTTAGTTGAAAGTACTGTTCAGCATGTCCACAAACTTGTTCAGTTCACGAACACTTATCTCAGGCAAACTAAACTTGAGCCCTCGGTGTAAAGCCCCAGTCACACCAAACTAGATCTTAGAACGTCTTACCCCGTCCTGATATGATCAGAAAATGTGTTGCGGTCGGGGCAGAACGTGTTATTTTGGCCTAATTATGTCTGAATCCCCTGTCTCACCAAATCTGTTCTAGGAAAGTCTTAATTACCCCGATCAACAAAGTCGTAAAAGGGGTTGCGTTCGGGATAGGACGTGTAATTTCAGTCGGGTAATATGCAAACGCATTCCCAATTGATGCCGCCTACTGCACCGTGTCTTTAACCTTTTTCCACGCAATGACGACTTTTAACACCCCTACAAGAGAAAACTTTTGAAAACATTGTGGGAAATGGAGAAAATGCTGGTAACCATGCAGCATTTTCTCCTTTTCCCGCAATGTTTTCCGC
Source organism: Tridacna crocea (assembly GCA_943736015.1). Lineage (NCBI taxonomy): Eukaryota > Metazoa > Mollusca > Bivalvia > Cardiida > Cardiidae > Tridacna > Tridacna crocea. Next base: position 52,856,326 of record OX031059.1, read on the forward strand.
CCTGCCGGAAACAAATTTCAATTTTTGAGTTAACTTTATTTTGTGATCTGCAAATGCTTTCAATTTGGACCAGTCTAAAATTTTGTCATCTGGTAAAGGGTTAATAGGATCGAAGTACGACAATTCCGTTTGTAGTACGCCCATCTCGTTTAAGTTAGTTGTCACTCCATGTACATGTAATTGCAGGTCGGGATAAAAGGCAAGAAATTTTGAGCAAGCACAAAGTTCTAGAGCACCCTTCCCGTCCTAACCCGTCCATTAAGTCCGAAAACAGGTTATAGGAGGTTGCTAATACGTCCACTCCGTCTGAACACCGTTTAAAGTTCATCCGGCAAATATTTTCAGAGCGGAGGGAGAAAGAGTATGGTATGACGGGGGTATAAGCCATTTTTTACGAAATATTTGTTTCAAAGATTTGAATCTGTCAAGAGATATGTTGTTGTTGATGATGATGGTGATGATGAGTGGGTTTGTTTTTGCAGGTGCCTATATCTTACCAGGTAATATGTACAGTTCTGGTGATATATAGAATTTTCCTCAGGCTATCTGGCCTCAATTGATTTGAAACTAAAATCACATAAGCATCAAAATACTGTCTTGATAGATTATCCGTCGGACGACAAACTATAGACTTATACAGTCTATGAAGACAAAGTGCCCAACTCAGACTTCTGTCATTGGTTTAAACAGTCGGATATGAACCTTGCTTAACTCTTTACCAAACAACAATATCTTAGGCTTGTCCAAATCGAATGCATTTGCAGAAATTTGCAAACGTGACTGAAAATTTGAAATTTGTTTTGTAGAGGGTAGAAAACATTGTTGGAAAAAGAGAAAAAGCTGGTTACTTCAAATCTGCATGAAGCAGGCGAGGAACGGTGTCATGTGAACCGCTGTCTGTCTGTGTTTCAGACCGAGCTGTTCAACCCTCCTGTCTATGCTGGAATTGTAAGACAAAACTTCTCAGCTTCGAACTGCTTGGAACGTATCCGTTTAAGGTTAGGTCTGCAATGGACGTGTTGAAGCAACTCCCCGAGTCAGCCTATCGGGCTTGGAATTAGTCTGAGCCTATCTGAAGCTAGGCTGTTTGAAGCTGGTCTGTTCAAGAGCCTCCCCAAGCCAGCCTGTTGTGTTAGGAATGAGTCTGGATCTCTCTATTTCAAAGCTAGTTTATTCAAATGTATACGGACGTCGTTTAATCCTTAGCATTATTGATAGGAAGACACTGAGATATTGTCATAGATCTATTTGTTTTTGAGCTGCTCCATTCTGTTCCGCCTAGATCCCCAGCGTGAAAAGGTTGGTCCTTATGAAACAGGTTACGGAGACCGTGCTGTCACAAAATTTCGCAGCAAGAGCGTAGGCGAATTTTAGAGTGTTTTACTGTTAATAGTCAACTTTATATTATAAATCGACGAAAAAGGACAAGAATTTTGTGTTTCTTAAAACGTTATGATTTCTTGACCAGATTCATGTAAAACGACTTTAAACGTAAAATTACAATGTACTTCTAATAAAAGAAACTGTATATACTTAAGACAACAAAAACACTGATTGAAAATTAAATCTATGATTTATTCAATTGAGAATACGTATTCCAAAAATAGAAATGACGCATCAAATGATCAAAGTACTCTTGGTACTCGCAATGCGGCACTGTCTAATCTTTACAGATTATTTCTGACAGAATCGTTAGATACTTTAGTCTTAAGAGACATATTCTTTATTACAAAGGCACAATTTGTATGTTATCTTCCACAAAAAAAAATAACCAAAACTGACGAATAATTACAAAACTATATTTCGTCTCGCAAACCGGAACTAGGGCAGGAAGCAGTACAAGGCCGGAAGTATGCTTACGTCACCCCATTGATCAGTACGATAACAATGAGAGCCTGGTTGCTCCGCAACCAGGCGACTCAAAAAGGACTATTCCATGGGGGGGGGGGAATAAGGGAGAGTACTCTTCATAACTAATGGAACCAGATTGTTCGGGTTTTCTCCCTTTGACCATAAAAATCACAATAGAATCTTATGGGGAACGTATCTTGGACAGACCCAAGACCGATCCCACAGCGATATTTAGGAGCCTTCTCTCGTTTGTAACTCTATATATAGTCTATGTCATGGCGGGGTCTTCGCTATCTGTCTGTCTGTCTGTCTGTCTGTCTGTCCATTAATCTTTTTCTTCTATACACGATAAATTCTTCATTTCTTATCAGATTTACATGAAATTTACACAGTTTCTTTATCTGATCAATAGCTGGAAATCTATGCGTTTTGACAAAATTCCATTAAATACTATGGGAAAGCAGCCATTTCAAGTTTAAAATTTCCTTTTCTTGTTGATGCCATAAAGTCTACATTTGTGGTAAGCTTTCTGTGAAACTTACAGTTTCTTTATCTTATCAATAGCTTCAGCTCTATTGATTTTGAAAAATATCCAACCAACAATATGGGAAAAGTAGTCATTTTAATTTGAAAATTTCTATTTCTTGTTAACGCAATAAAGTTTGTATTTGTTATCAGATTTTTGTAAAACTTGCACTGTTTGTTAATTTCATAAATAGCTTGAACTCTATTGAATTTGGAAAAAAAAATCCAACAAACAGCATGAGAAAAGCAGCCTTTCGCTGATGAACATTTCTCTTTCTTCAATTTATGCGATGAAGTCAGCATTTGAGGTCGGATTTTCAAAAAACTTACACAGTTGCTTTATCTTATCAACAGCTTAAACCTTATTGATTTTGAAAAAAACTGAAACCAGTATGGGAAAAGTATATAGCCATTTAATGTTGAAAATTGCCATTTCTTGTTAATATGATGAAGTCAGCATTTTGACCTGGATTTTCATTAAACTGTCACAGTTGTATCATCAACGGCTTGAACCCTATTGGTTTTGAAAAAAAAAAAAAAAAAATCAGTGTGGGGAAAGTAGCCAATCAAAATTAAAATTTCCATTTCTTGTTTTGGCAATGAAGTTCACCATGTTGATCCAATTCTGTTGAAACTTGCAAAGATTATTTGGTTCATCAAGGAGTTGAACTCTATTGAAAGTGAAGAAAATCTAGTAACCATTCCGAAAAAGCAGCCATTTGATGACTTATTATTGTTACTCAACAATTATCCACATTTCCTTGAAGTTTGCTAGGACTGTGTAATACAAGGCATACCAAAACACTTTCAAATTTGGCTTGGATTCCAAACATTTAGTTTTGAGAAATTACACTTCATTTTATTCACTGTTTTTTTCCCATTCATCATACTTAATTATGCTGTCTTAGCGGGTTGAAGCCCAGCTGCAAGAAGACACTTTTGTGTTTTAACTTTCTTTTTATATTTTTACATCATAATTTCGTGAATGATGTATGTTAGCACAAACACAAGTTCACTGCCAGTAGACCTGTTTCAGGCCCTCAAGGGTCTCTAGTCTTTATTTTAGTCCAATTCTGATCCATTACAAGGTCCATTTCCTCCCATAGATCTATTGCCTACTATCTATCAGCAATTTTGCTGACCATCTAGATCAATTAAAATCTAATTTCCTTATTACATGAAGTTGGTTAGGACACGGGGCCTACCGTTGATACCGAGGCTATAGTTCTGTTGTTATTATTGCGGCTTTGTCTGGAGGGCTACAGTCTAGCCCTGCTAGAGCATCTGTTTACGTATACCTTTTGCTTTGAAGGTGGAGAGGGGTCTGTTAACCCTGTCTCAAATGGGATTCCGGGTCCTACCTCCTAGAAAAATTCGAATATACAGCAATTAAGATGCATTTTGAGCCATAGAAACCCAAATAAATAGGATAGGTTTTTTTTTCAGTAAATACTTGGTGATTTACATAGATCTAGATCTACTGTAAGCGATCGAGATGGTATCAAGAGAACTCCTATGGAACGAGCCTAAAACTGAACCCTAAAATTGATTCTTACCTTCCTGTTTATCTACTGTACAAAATGTTTTGGGCATCAAAGGATATGTTAGGACTTCTGTCTTGGTAAATTTAACACAAGATCAAACCACCTTCTGTACCCATGTTCTTACGCTGCCAGAGTTAACCCATTACCACACAATCCCTACTTTTGACAACTCTGAGAAAGAAGCCGTTAGAAAACATTGTGGGAAAAGGAGACTATTAATGCTGGTAACCAGCATTTTCTCCTTTTCTCACATTTTTTTCTATCCTACACAAAAATTTCAAATTTTCAGTTACTTTTATTTTATTGTCTGCAAATGCTTTCGCTTTGGACAAGCCAAAGATTTTGTCGTTTGGTAATGAGTTAAGCCAAGACTGGAACAATCCGACAGAATTGCTGCTATAACCTCAACTAAAATTGACAGTAGAAATTTGATACATCGATGACAGCAGGTGTTCCTTCAGAATATAAGCACAAAAGTCATATACCGGGTATGTAAATTTCAATACATATATTGTATTTTAGTATTTCTCCCATATTCTCTACCCTTTCATCTGCATATCCATCTGAATGTATACAGCCAGATCTAAATTTGCAGGTGACATGCTTTCAGTTTGGACAAGTCTTAAAAAAGTTCTCATTCCGTGTAACAGTGATAGATCTATGCTGGTTTATAGTTTTTTTTCTTTTGAAATGAGCCATGCTTTATGAAAAATGCATATACAAAAAACATGGTACACATGCTGAAATTAGTTGACATTTTTTACTATTTGTCATTTTTCAGCATGTCCAAAGACCATGAAGACTATAAAATGGTACCACATGATCAAGTTGGACGCTCTACAAAGTAGATTAATTTTTATGGATCGATTATTATGTGATGACTTGGTTGGTTTATCTGGGATCATAATATTTATGTAATTTATGATCCCTTGTTTAATTCATTACCAAACGGCAAAATTTTAAGTTTGTCCAAATTGAAAGCATTTGCAGACGACAAAATAAAGGTGACCGAAAATTGAAATTTGTTTTGTGAAGGGTTGAAAACATTGTGGGAAAAGGAGCAAATGCTGGTTACCAGCATTTTCTCTTTTTCTCACGATGTTTTCTAAAGGCTTCTTTCTCAGGGTCGTCAAAAGTAGGGATTGTGTGGTGATGGGTAAATGCATCACAGAGATGCACTGAGCCCCCTTTTGCCAGAGCATCATCAAATATTAATTTTGTTTCTAGGAGTGGCGCAATTTGACCATAAACTCATAAAAAAATGTGAGGGAGGAAAAGTCTAGCTGCTTCAATTTGAATGTTTTTAGTGAAAATTCACTTCAATATCCTAAGACTTCCCACACAAACCCGTGAAAAGGAGAAAATGTGCTGGTTACTTGCCTTTTCTCCTGTCCCAACTATGCTTTAAAGGTGGCCCTTCAGATTTTTGGACGAAAATTTTACAAGAATACAAAAAAATCATCCTTATACTCCAAAAGCCTTATAATTGTAGTTTATAAAACCCCAGTAGTCGAAAACCATCGGACAACTAGAGAAATTAAGAGATTTACTACAGACGGGAAACACGGCTTATTTTCACATGAGCAACTCGCTCATTTCCACACCGGAAAATATACAGAAGAAACTTCAAACATAGCGTCCGAAGAAGACATTATGGAAAATAATTACATGTTTGTTATGGAATTTCAGCATCATTAGTCACGTGTCAGTAACTTAACATTCCCACAATGCTTCTTCTTTATTTTTTGGCGGGAAATCTAAAAATAGCTTAAGAGGCTATATATCACTCTCTTGCACTCCGGATCATTCACATTCACCTCTGTAGTGGGCTCAGAAAGTAGTCCGTAATCACGTGATACTTTCGTCACATGACCAGAACTCAAAATGGCGACACAAACGCCGGTGAAAGAAAGACCAATTTCGATTACTTTGTGTGCTGTTGAAACAGCATACGGCCAATCAGACTAAGTGGTAGGAAATGTGAAAAAGACGTATTTTCTGAAAAGTTTACATGTCTTTTTAAAGGACCATAACTTGTTTTTAATCTTATAACCTAAGATTTATCAGTGTGTAAAAACTGTTGTCATCATTCATGGGCGCAGCCTTTTTTGTTAAACTTGGCGTAAGATTCTGATCAGTGAAGAGGCTCGAAAAAATTAGTTCCATTGTGTACAGGTAAATTCACCAGTTTGAACGCACCTATAATGTATCCAGAATCATATTTTCTTTGTCTACCTCATAATTTTACACATGAAACAGTTAAACAGCAACAAAACATTTTTTCCTCGGTTTGACAAGATTCTTGTCATTTAGCCCATCCCAGAGATGTATGTGAGAGTAACGAACGACAACTCTGCTCGGAGATTGGCTATATATACGTAGCATTTTAAGGGAATACTATCAAAAATATTTTTTGTATGTTTATGATTCTTAGTTATTGATGATTTGTATTGTTTTTTCATATAAATTTCAGTGATATAAATATTTTTTAATTCGGTGGGATGTGAAAATTCTAGATCCCACTTCTAAAATCAAAGTACTGATAGTACTGAAGGCCAGGAAATTGAGGATACGAAACAATACAAGAGGTCAATTTTAATTAATACAAACAGGTAGACGGACAGGGATACAAGCGGATTCCACTAAGCCCCTGGAATTCTTGGTTTTAACAGGAACTTTTGAACTGATACAAGAAAGCGCCAGCCAGAAACTAATTAAGCCAGAGCTAGGCATGTGCTCACAGTTATGGGGGTGCTTGATAATGGCTTAGGATACTTAGTAATTTGTCGTACTTGTAAACAGTCTCAAGTCAAAATTGAACTATTCAATCGGTGCAATACCAACTTTGGTTATCTAAATTTTCTGAAAACATGTGAAGTCCTGAATGACGTTATTTTTCACATTTATGAATCGTCTATTAACAGTAGCTTATTTTTCCCCAAAGTTTATCCTAATCAAATGGCAAGTTTCTTTATTGTAAATTACGTCGCACAGTAGATTGTATACATTTATTAAAAATGTTTTATCACTATTTTAATTGCCAAATCAACTACCTCTTTTTAATTTTCATTGATGACCCACATGAAATTAGTAATCACTTCATGAGAGATTATAGGACCAACATATAATTACAATTAAAAACTGAGATTTATAAGCAACTTTTACAGATGATAAATTAAGGTGCTTCATCGGAAGCAAAATTTAACATGGTGTTAGCCGAAAGAGCCTTGAAAAACATTGTACTTTTGTCTCAAAATCAGGATGCTCTGTGGACAACACGCTTTTTAAATCAGCCTGGCTGGTGTAACGTAATTTTGAGAGAGAGAGAGAGAGAGAGAGAGAGAGAAAATAGGCTGTTTGAAAGATATTTGTAGCTTGCACTAGTCAGTATGCCTCCAATCCCCAGATTTTCAGATTATCAACATTGAAAGTATTTTCCAGACAACTGAAGTGTTGCTAAAATGATGGTTTTATCAGTGGAATATAGTTCAGTTTGTAGCGAAGTACACTTTAAGAGTCCACAAGCTCGGTCAATTTCCTATTGAGGATTGATGATAGGTATTGTGGTAGGGTACAATTCTCTCTCATCACATACTAAACATACAAGTCTCTGAAATCTAAGTCCTTTGAATCTCTGTAAATAAGTATTTTTTTTTCAAAAATCCCCCTTAACCAAAAGATTTTTTTTTTCTGGAATAAAGTTGAAAGCAGTTGCAGAAGACAAATCAAATGTTAATAAAAAAGTAACATTCGTCTTTCAAATGCTAGAAAATATTGTGGGAAAAGGAGGAAATGCTTTTGTGGAAAAGGGTTTCAATATACAGTAACCAGAGATGTGATTCAATAAAACACACTTTATGGGATCGAACTGGTGACTTCACGGTCGACGGCTGGACATGAATCTCGTATTGGGTGATGGAAAATGTACAAGTAGGAAAGGGCAGGAAAATATACGAGAGAGAGAGAGAGGATGAAAAAATCTTTATACAATAAATCAAAATAATGGGCATATCTCAATAAAAAAAAAATCAGTAAATGACAAGCGAACCACTACAGAAAAAAAAAATATAAGCATTTATTTGTTTTCAAATCAAGGTCAATCAAATAGATATTTTAAGAATCACACAGGTGTAATCTATTTGTGACAGGTGTAAAAGGTGTGAAATACATCCTATCAGTGTGAAATAGGCAGTTATAAACAATGGCAAAACTACCAAATAACTCTTGGATAAAGTTAACTAATACACATAATGTACATACTAAAGACAACAAAGTTTCAAAAAAAAATTTTATAGATAATTTTAATAACGATATGGATGAAATTTGGTGTTGGGGTCGATTTCTCTAAAATTTTATTTGGGGACGATTTCACCAGATTTCTACGGAGAAATCGTCTCCAAGCAGTTTGGGGACGATTTTTCCAGGGGCCGATTTCTCCAGCAGTCGGAAATTGCTATCACAACAGCGGGTGGTATGCAGAGAAGTGGACACGCTAGTGGGAAATAGTTGATTTTTATCGGTGTAGAAAGCAGCACAGTCAAAGTACCCTAGATTTAGTCGCTATACATAAGAAAAAGTGATGAACGTAACACGGCCCAATATTCTATATGTAGTTTGCTTTATTTACAATCGCATTTCAGCGGAGACGCGTTTTGTGACACATATGTTCAAATGTCAACACAAAGTTATAGATATTAACCGTATAGCGCGTAGGAATACACAACTGCCTAATAAAGCTGAGTTTATTAGGTTACTCCTTTATTAGGTCAATGTTAATGACGAAAACAGGATAAAAAACACACACTCGTCAGTTATTTACGGGTCGTAATACCCTTGCAATTCCATGGCACTTTGCAGATGAAAGCTTTGAGGGAAACTAGTTGTTTTGGCGGACTCAGCGATATCGAGTGGACACACCGTTCAACATTTTGTCTGAAAGTAGTCCAGAAAAGGCAGCTTACGATCTCTATAGGCAAGGGAATCCGTTGAGAGGGATTCCCTGGCCTAAAAACAGCTTTCAGTTAGGGTTGTCATGACTTGGGATTGTTTGGCACAGGGTTAAAGGCCAGCGCGTGACAAGGCCTGCTGTAGAAACTTTTCGTTTTCTATGTCTTTGTACGTCTTTGTGGCATCTTTGTGAGTCTTTGTGTGTCTCTGTGTGTCTTTGTGTGTCTTTGCGGCATTTATAGTGTCTTTGTGACCAGTATTAAGTTGGTCCTTGTACAGGTGCTTTCAGTTTAGACCAGTCTAAAATTTTGTTGTTTGGTATAGAGTTAAGAAGAGGGACCACATTAAAGATTTTCATGGGCTATGATAAGGGTACTCTTTCCTCGACTTATTGTGTACTTATGCTGGATTTTTTCTGCTTTAATTTCGATTCGCCATCGATCCTTAGGCACCCTAGTGAACTCGTATTCGATGTCTTATATTACCTGGAGTTTGTGTCGAGATAATGCTATTACAGATCAGTCGGCTGACATCCGCATTTCAGATGTAGACCCAACTCCTTGTCGGACGCCCCTCTCTATTTTGACCAAGTGTAACGTTATGCACTGGTCATTGACTCGTATATACTCCATGAAAGATTGCTGTAGGTGTCAATCATAATGCGAATATTTTTTATGCTCCCCGAAGGACGAGCATATAGTCGCCGCTTTGTCTGTCCATCCGTCTGTCCGTCCGTCCTTCCGTTCGTCCGTCCGTCCTTCCTTCCGCCCGTCTGTCCGAAGCCATTTCTCCACAACCCCTTGGCCAAATTGGATAAAACTTCATATATGAACTCCTTAGGGTAAGGCGCCGACGTATCTTTCCCGGTTTTTCAATTTGACCTCATGTCATGGAAAAAGGGGGCTTAATGCAAAATTACAATTTCTACTATTATCTCATTCAGCTTTTGTCAGAATATCATGAAACTTCATGGTTATATTGTTTATGGAAAGTTTCAGCATGTGCCCTTGCTATTTTTAATCTACGCGTTTTTTAAGCTGACGTTCTGGTATGGAAAAATTTTAAGGGGGTTTCTTGCAAAATTCCAATTTTTACTAATGTCTCATTCAGTTTTGGTCAAAATTTCATTACACTTCATGGTTATATTGTTTTTCCAAAGTTTCGACATGTGCTTTTGTTTCTTTATCAACGTGTTTTTCAATTTGACCTTCTGTCATTGAAAAAGGGGGTTTCTTGTAAAATGCCAAGGAAGAAGGCGCCTTAATGCAAAGTTGCACTTTTTACTAATATCCCGTTCAGTTTTTGTCAAAATTTCATGAAACTTCATGGTTTATCTTGTTTTACAAGTTTCAACATGTGCCCTTGTTATTTTCAATCTATGAATTATTAATGCGCAAAATTAATAGCTCTTTCCTAGTTTCTCAATTTGAGGCTGCATCACGGAAAAAGGGGACTTTATGGAAAAAAATGTTTTTCTCCAGTATCTCCTTCATCGGTGCTCAAAACTTTATGAAATTTCAAATCTGAACTTGTTGGAATGTTGCCCAGGTACCTCTCTTCCGGTTTATGAATTTCAGGCTGCGTCACGAAAAATCGTTTTATGTAATATTTACTACACTAGTGACTGCTCAAAATTCTATGAAATTTCGAATTTTGAATTATTATTAAAAATGCCACAAACCACACACCCGTTGTATTTATTTAATTGATGCAATATTGTCTTATGAGAAAAGGGGGCTTAAAGGGGGCGTAGTGGGCTTATAATCATCTACAAGTTTGTGTTGGCTATCTCTAAGATAGTAATTGCCTTTTCACTTCTTTTTTTTTTTTTTTTGGGGGGGGGGGGTGCATGATCAGGTCCTTTAAGGATAAAAGAAGTGAATTTTTATCAATTTCATATATTTTATGACAAGCACTTGTTCGGGGAACATAACACGTCTCTGATGGCTCTTGTTTCCTTTTGAAGCCTAGTTCAGAGAATTTTTCAAATAGCTAGGCCTTGATGCTAGACGGAATTAAATGCCGCTTCAGTATCTGTAAGCTCTTTTTGTTGTTCTATTCTTACGGCGAAAACTAAAGAGTAGGCTAGATCACAAGAGAATCAAAAGTGAGCTAAAACCATCTGGTCTAACATAATTATGAACTGCATTATTCGTGGAAAACTGTGGATGCATTATTGCAGCTAAGCGTACAGCTATTTTATCGAGGCTAGCAGCTAATGCTTGTGTACAGCTGATCGTACAGTGAGCCTTTTGATACATGCTCTGGTATCCCTAAGAAAAGTTGAATTGTTTTCTTGGAGTATATAGCTCTGAATAAACATTATGAAAATGTAAACATGATGTTGAATAATTCCTTTATGCATTAATTAGAAAATGATTCCAGATCTTCCTTAGATAATACAGTGCAATTTAGCTAACTGAATGAACGAATTATAAATGAATTTCTTTTTTTGTCTTTCTTTCTTTCTTTCTTTCTTTCTTTCATGTATGCCAGGGATCATTTTAAACAACTTTCATGAGTATTGGCCGGACGGAAATTTGGTCTCAAGGGGCACATGGAAATTACCTTTATTATAGCTGTTCTCAAAATAAGGGCCGAATTTTCTACCTCGGGCCGAATCGTCTCATAGGTGGTCCGAATCATCTTGGGTCCGAATCTTCTCAAAATTTTGCGTTGCGCCGAATCTTCTTAGGCTCGAATCTTCTTCATGGATCCGTTTTTAGAAATACCGAACATATGATTTAAAAAAAAAAAAAAAAAGATTCGCTCGTGGATCTTACAGATAGATCTAGTCAGACTTTTGGTATACAGTTAAAAAAAAGCTGAGACAAGATTATCGATATAGGGACGAAAACGAGCTATGGTAGAAATCTTCTCAAGATTTTATCTTGGGTCGAATCTTCTTTGGTCCGAATCCCCTCCACCATGGTACGAAATGCATTTGGTACGATGAAGGTGATATTCGATACAACTATGGCGGATCCAAAGGACAGAAATGTGTCAAATAGGCTGTTTTCCTTCATGTCTCGCGAAGCCCAAGAGGGAAAGCCGTACGATTACAATAAACAGCCCATACCTATTTATAACCCTTTTGCTGTAGCATTTGCGTATTCAGATAATGCCCTTCAAACAGAACGTGTTAGGGTATTCTGCTTCCAAGGGGCCCTTACAGGTAAGACCATAGTACGGATCGCCTGAAGGTCAGACGGCCAACATTTGGAACGAAAGATATTTCTTGAAACCAGCGAAACAACCGCATATTTTAGTGAAGTCAATATTTTACTCACTGAATACAGTACTTTGCTTGATTTTTCTAAAATACCATACTGTAGACATTTAGTAAATCTAGAGGGGAAAGAGTGACTAGTGAGGCTCGAATCCGTATCCTTGCAGACATGATGTTACCTTAAGACTGGGGATTGCTCCAGTGTTATACATTTATTCGCTCTTCACACTAGGGTGGAAACTACCTACACTCTGAAGGGTCTGCTCCCTCCTTCATATCAGCCCTCATTAAACGCGTCTGGACAAAATAAGATTTTACCCACATCTTTTCAAACGGCTTTATGTGACAAAATTTCCAATGACAGCTAATAAAATAGGCATATTTCAATAGATAAAAGATTAATCTTTTACATCACACAACTTGTGCTGCTAAATACCATTGAAATCAATGGAAATTCATCTTTTTTCCCAATATAAATTAATCCAGTGTAATTTGTAAACAACTAACACCGCGACTTCCGTTAAACAGGCATGCGCTTTCAGTGGAATTTGTATATTGTTCAGTCTGGTTCTGTAATCCTAATAATAATTTTCGCACAAGATGCCTTTGTCAACAGGGAAATTCACAACTAAACCGTCCTGTAGCGTGTCAGATACTGCGACTTCTGTCTAGACATGTGCATTGAAGATACCCTACCTTCAGTCTGAAGGTGTCTGCTCCGATGCTATTTTTGTGACTAGTCTTCGCAAACACCTTCATATCAGCCATTCATTAAAGGCTTCTGGAAAAAATACGATTTTACCCGCATCTTTTCGAACGGCTCAATGCGACAAAAATTCCAATGACAGCTAATAAAATGGGCATGGATCGTTAGATAAATGATTAATCTTTAAGAGCACAAAAAATATGCTGCAAAATACCAATTAAATCAATGGGAATTTACCTTTTTTCCCAACGTAAAAAATCCAGCGTAATTTGTAAACAACTAACAGGGCAACTTCCGTTAGTCAGGCATGCGCACTCAACGGAATTTGAATTTTGTACAGTCTGGTTCCCTAACCCTATACAGTCAAGTTCAATCGAGGTGCGTTTGTTTACAGCAAAATTTGCAACTAGACCGTCCTGTAGCGTGTCAGAGATACTGCGATTTCTGCCGAGACATGCGCATTGAAAAGATCACCATGTTTTGATTTCTGGTGAAGTAGATCAATGGTTATTTACGTTGAAAAGTACAGATTTGCACAAAGGTAAGAGTTGGATATTAACCCATTACCACACAATCCCTACTTTTGACGCCCCGAGAAAGAAGCATCTAGAAAACCAGCATTTTCTCCTTTTCCCACAATGTTTTCTACCCTTCACAAAACAAATTTCAAATCTTCAGTCACTTTTATTTTGTCTTCTGCAAATGCTTTCAATTTGGACCAGTCTAAAATATTGTCATGTGGTAATGGGTTAACTAACACCAGTTTTTTTGTAAAGGTTAATCATTTATCTAACGATCCATGCCCATTTTATTAGTTATCATTGGAAATTCTGTCGCATAGAGCCGTTCGAAAAGATGCGGGTAAAATCGTATTTTTTCCAGAAGCCTTTAATGAATGGCTGATATGAAGGTGTTTGCGAAGACCAGTCACAAAAATAGCATCGGAGCAGACACCTTCAGACTGAAGGTAAAGATATCCCCATGTTTTGATTTCTGGTGAAGTAGGTCAAAGGTTATTTATGTTGAATAGTGCAGATTTGCACGAAGGTAAGATTTAGATATTAACAAACATCAGTCTTTTTGTAAAGATTAATCATTCATCTAACGATCCACGCCCATTTTATTTAGCTGTCATTTCAAATTTTGTCCCATAGAGCCGTTTGAAAAGATGCAGTTAAAATCATATTTTGTCCAGACGTTTTTACGAGGGCTATATGGAGGTGTCTGAGAAGAACAGTCACAAAAATAGTATCGGAGCAGACCGTTTAGACTGAGGGTAGGGGAGAAACAATCACAAAATATAACATCTGAGCCAGTCCCAGAATCATTGGTAACATGCATGTCAAATTCACACTCTTTCCTTCAATTACCTTAAGTCTGAATGACTGCACCCATGCTATTTTTGTAATTGGTCTTTGCCAGACCTTCATAGCAGACCTTGGAATTAATACAATTTTACCGGCATCTCTTTGAATGGCACTATTTGACAAAATTTCCAATGACAGCTTATAAGATGGGCATGGATCGTTGGATAAATGATTAATCTTTACAATAAAACTGGTGTTAGTTAATATCTAAATCTTACCTTCATGCAAATCTGTACTTTTCAATGTAGATAACTGTTGACCAACTTCACCAGAAATCAAAACATGGTGATATCATCAATGTGCATGTCTCGGCAGATATCGCAGTATTTCTGACATACTACATCCGAGTACAGGACGGTTTAGTTGGTGTTCAGAAAGGTACCTTGCATGAAAATGGTTGTTAGCGTTAGAGAACCAGACTGTACAAAATTCAAATACTGTTGAGTGCGCATGCCTATTAAACAGCAGTCACCATGTTAGTTGTTTACAACTGTTTATTGTGGGAGAAAAGGTAAATTTCCATTGATTTAATTGGTATTTTGCAGCACAGTTTGTGTGATGTAAGATTATTTGTCTAGGGATCCATGTCCACTTTATTAGCTGTCATTGGCAATTTTGTTGCATGGAGCAGTTTGAAAAGATGCAGGTAAAATCATTAATTCCAGATATGTTCAAAGAGGGCTGATTTGAAGATGTGGCGAAGACAAGTAACAAAAATAGCATGGGAGCAGACCTTCAGACTGAAGGTATCCTTCAATTTGTCTTACCCTTTACTACTCTCAGTCTGAAGGCTTGCTCCGTGGCTGTTTTTGTTACTTGGTGTCCGCAAGCCTTCAAAGCAACCTTCATCAAAAGTATCTAGAATTAATATGATTTTACCAGCATCTTTTCGAAAGGCTTTATGCGACATATTTTCCAATGACAACTATTACAGTGGGCATGGATACTTAGATAAATTATTGATCTTTAACATCACACAAGCTGTGCTGCAAAATACGGTAAATACATGGAAATTTACCTTTTTTCCCACTGTAAATGAATACAGTGTAATTTGTAAACAACTTACACGGCAACCTCCGTTAAACAGACATGCGCACTCAATGGAATTTGAATTTGTAGTCTGTTTCTCTAACCCTAACAACTATTTTTGTACAAGTTGTCTTTGGCAACAATGGGATTCCCAAACGAACCGTCCTGTAGCGCGTCAGAGATACAGCGATTTCTGCTGAGATATGCACATTGATGATACCATGCCCATTTTATTGACTGTTATTGGAAATTTTGTCGCATAGAGCTGTTTGAAAAGATGCCCGTAAAATCATTCACTCCTTACACTTTAATGAAATTCAATACTGCTTTGAAGGCTTCTGGATGCCAAATAATATTGTTCGCAAAATTTTGACAAGTCAAGAAACATGGCTCTGGCGAATGGGGCTACTTACACTATACGGATATGAAGAAATTCTTGAAAATTCCTCTCTGAAACGGCTGGTCAGATTTAAAAACAATTTCACAGAAATGTTCCTTGAATGACTCTTTTCAAAAATTGTTCGCGAAATTTTGAAAGGTCAAGAAACATGGCTCTGGGGAATTTGGGCTACTTGCACTGTATGGAAATTATGAAACGGGTGACCTTTCGAAAATTCCTTGGCAAAATAATGATTTTGTTTCCAGTGTTTCAATACCTCGAAAAAAATGGCTATGGTCCACTCAAAAAATTCAGGTGAGCTATCCAGGGCCATCTTGGCCCTCGTGTTTCCTATTTTGGTTCCAAGGTTGGTTGAATTCACCAATATGAGAGTTGACTTTAGGGGAAAGAGTGTTTTGTCCCTGCCAAGGCTACTTATCAGCAGGCTTTTGCCAGTTTTCCAAAACTCTATATAAGTTCCTAATATGGTCTTTAAGTTTCATTTTTGACACCTTAAGTAACTGCGTGATGATAAGATATTAACTTGGTTGCACATGGGTGGATCCAGAGGGGGACCGGGGGTCCGGACCCCCCCCTGCAATTTTGACAAAAATGTGGTTATCGGATTCGTGAAATGGTACAAGTTTGATATTGCACAACATTTATGTAAAATACAGTCATAAATTTAAGAAGGGTTCTAAATGTGGAGACCTCCTCATGGTTAGAACTGGACACATTGACTTTTCTTGCAAATGGCGTACATCCACTGAAATCCCGTAATCAAAGTATCATATAATAAGCCAATGCGATTTCAGTGGGACCCCCCCCGAGAAAGATATCTGGATCTGTGCATGCTGCATATAAGTCAGTATTTCACACTTTAGGAGTAAGGCCTGGTGTCAAGTATTCTACCTCAAATAAGGATACATGATTGGTCCTTTTTTAGCTCACCTGAGCACAAGATGCTCAAGGGGAGCTTTTAGGATCACCTGGTGTCTGTCGTGCATCAGTGGGTCGTGTGTCGTGTGTCGTCAACAATTCTTTAAACATCAACTCCTCCTAAACTGCTGGGCCAATTTGAACCAAACTTGGCTGGAATGTTCCTTTGGAAGTCTTCTTTAAAAATTGCTCACAGAATTTGATTGGTTGCCACGGCAACCAAATGGAATTTTGTAGCAAATTCTTTAAAAATCTTCTCCTCTGAAACCGCTGGTCGGATTTCGAAATAATTTCAGATATGTTCCTTATGTAACCCTTTTCAAAAATTGTTCGTGAAATTTTTATCCGTCAAAAAATGTGGCTCTTGTAAATGGGGGCTACTTGCACTATACGGAAATAAAGGAATTCTTAAAATTCCTTCTCTGAAACTGTTGGTCAGAATTTGAAATAATTTCACAGAAATGTTCCTTTGATGACCCTTTCCAAAATTTGTTCGCGAAATTTTGATCAGTCAGGAAACATTGCTCTGGTGAATGGGGGTTACTTAGACTATAGAGAAATGAAAAAATTCTTAAAAATTCTTCTTCTCTGAAACGGCTGATCAGATTTTGAAATAATCTCACTGAAATGTTCCTTTGGTAACCCTTTTCAAAAACTGTTTGCAAAATGCTGATTTGTCTAGAAACATGGATCTGGTGAATGGGGGCTACCGTACTTGCACAATTTGGTCTTTAAAATTCTTTTTCTCTGAACCAAACAAGTCCATGTTTTTACGACCCTGAGATAGAACTCTTTTGAAAATATTATTGGAAAAGGAGACAGTGCTGGTGACTAGCATTTTCTCCTTTTCCAACGATGTTCTCTACCCTGCGTGAAATGAATTTCAATTTTCAAGTTATCTTTTGTCATCTGTAAGAGCTTCCAATTTAGACTAGTCTAAAATATTGTTATTTGGTAAACAGTTGAAGATTCCCAACATGTGACACAGCTGTCTTTTTTCATGATGACCAATTGAAGTAATTTGACAAGATTCCAATCTTAAGTTAGGTAAAAAAAACTTGGTCACTTTTAAATTTGTGCATTTTGGCTGGACTTTTTTTTAAAGAACTTGTGCTGTCAATGCCTTTTATGAATGCAAAGGTTTTCAAACCTTATTTGTTCAGAGGTTCAGTATTTTCAGATATATCATGTTGAAAGGTATTCCAGAGAAAAGGAGTCTTCACCTTTCTACTTGCAACAACAAAATAGTGATAGTCACTTATTCTCTGAAATAGTCACTTGTCACAGTTAGAGGTTAGATATATAAGCATTTGAAACCTGCCTGGCTTTTATAGTGATGCGGTTTGATGTATTTCTCTCCATTGAAGTTACGTAACATGCATTAGGTTTGTACTGGAAGGGTGACCAGGTCGCTGCGCGTTATGCTCTCAACCTCCAAGGCTCATTGTGAGAAAAAAAAGAATGAGTAATTTTACTAATTTAGCATATACTTCTGATATCTTTTCTTTTTCATTGCCCGTTTTACTTGATCTTTTTGCTAATTACAAGGAATTTTAAATCAGACAAAATTCATTCAGAAACATAGGATAATAGAAAGTGGGCCCTTATGTCTCAAACCTCAGCCTTAAAAAGGGTTTAAGATGTGCCTTACAGAAGATTAAAAATTCCTTGATGCTAGGGCCCCTTACATTTAATACATATACATGTTTAAGGATTTCAGAATGCTTCGGTATTCTGTACTCACACCATGAAGTGTCTTTTTAGCTCACCTGAGCACAACATGGTGTACTTTGTGCATCATCAACAATTCTTTAAACATCAACTCCTCCTGAACTGCTGAGCCAATTCGGACCAAACTAGGCTGCAATATTCCTTGGGAGGTCCTCTTTAAAGATTGTTCACAGGATTTGATTCCATTGAAAACTGTGATTGCCATGGCAACCAAATGGAATTTTCGAAGAAATTCTTTAAAAATCTTCTCTGAAACCGCAGGTCAGACTTTAAAATAATTTTACACAGATATTCCTTGAGTGACTCTTTTCAAAAAGTGTTTGTGAAATTTTGATCTGTTAAGAAACATGGCGGTGGTGAATGAGGGCTACAAGTTTACACTGTACAGAAATGAAGAAATTCTTAAAAATTCTTCATGTCTGAAACCATTGGTCAGATTTTAAAATAATTTCACAGAGATGTTCTTTAGGTGACCCTTTTCAAAAGTTGTTTTCGAACTTTTGATTCATCAAGAAATATGGCTCTGGTGAATCAGGGCTACTTGTACTATACAGAAATTTAGAAATTCTTAAAAATTCTTCTTCTCCGAAACCACTTGTCAGATTTTGAAACAATCTCACGTAGATGTTCCTTGGGTGACCCTTTTCAAAGGTTGTCCCTGAAATTTTGATTCATTAAGAAACAGGGCTCTGGTGAATGTGGGCTTCTTGCACTCTATGGAAATTAAGAAACTCTCAAAAGTTTTTCCTCTCTGAAATGGTAAGATTTTGAAGTTATTTCACAGAAATGTTCATAGGGTGACCCTTTTCAAGACTTGTTCGTGAAATTCTGATCTGTCAAGAACATGGCCCTGGTGACTGGGGGCTTCTTGCACTGTATGGCAATGGAGAAATTCCTGAAAATTCTTCTTCTCTGAAATGGCTGATCAGATTTTGAAATAATTTTTCTCTGAAATGGTTTGTCAGATTTTGAAATTATTTCACAGAAATTTTCCTAGGGACTGGGTGACCCTTTTTGAAAAATTGTTGGGGACATTTTTAGCCATCAAAAATAACAGCCAATTGTTGGCACTGGCATGTGATGCTCTTGTTCAACTTATGTTTTTAGTCACTATCCAGCATGGCTCTTCTTCAAGAAATTGTCCTTGGGTTATCTATCCAAAAATTTATTTGCAGAATTCTGATTTATCGAAATCATTGCTGTGGTGATGATTGTAGGGGTGGTGACAGATTTTGAAATTACTTTTATAGGTGACCTTTTCAAAATTACTTGGCAAAATAATGATTTTGTTTCCAAAGTGTCAAATACCTAAAAATAAAATTGGCTATGGTCCTCTCAAAAATTCAGGTTAGCGATCCAGGGCCATTTTGGCCCTCTTGTTGTTCAAGTATTGTTCAAGGTCTATTGGGCAACAAAATAGCAGGTAGCCTGGTTTCTAGCCAGATCATTTTGTCCTTTTACATATCCAGACATTTTGTCAATAGAAGGGAAGCAAACCGCCTGGATCAGGCTAAATGGCAGGCAAAAAAAGGACAGGATTATTCAGATACTGAAATATAGAACTAATGTTCCTAATGTTAGCTCCAAGGGAGAAATTGTGGCTGGTACAATTTTCATACTTGACACTTATATCTATGCCAGCCATAAATTATAAGGTGTAATCCATTTGCAGGTCTTGGCCCGGCTTTTTATTCCTATGCATTGAGCTCTCGTGCAGCAAAGGAAGGCTTTACACTTATTGGTAGAGGAGGGTATTTTGGAAAAGCAGCTTTCTTTGGAGCAATGGGAGGTAAGATACTTGTACATTATACTTTGTACTATATTTTTCATCCACTCCATTGCTCTGTGTCTACTTTTTAGCATGGTATTTTTTCGAAGAAATGTAGACTTCATGCCTTGCCCACTGTTATCTGCATCATTTTCATCTAGGAAAAACTTAACTCTTTACCAAACGACAAATTTTTGGACCAATCCAGATTTAGAGTTTTTGCAGACAACAAAATAAATGTGACTGAAAAAGTTAAGATTCGCTATGGGAAGGGTAGAAAATATTGTTGGAAAAAGAGAAAATGCTGGTTACCAGCATTTTCTCCTTTTCCACAATGTTTTCTAAAGCCCTCTCTCAGGGTCGTCGAAAGCTGTCATTGTGTGGCAAAGCCTTAAACATTTATTACATGTATGTCTGTTATTAATGAAGATATGATACTCTTCAAAATTGGAAAAGCTGTAAGCCTATACAAAAAAGGTAGGTAACCATTAGGCATTTTTAGCTCACCTGAGCACGAAGTGCTCGTGGTGAGCTTTTGTGACCGCCAGTGTCCATCGTGTGTCATCCACAATTTCTTTAAACATCTCCTTCTCCCAAACTAAAGGGCCAATCTTGATGAAACTCGGCAGGGATGTTCCTTGGGTGAAGCTATACCAAAGTTGTTCAAAAGATTGAATTCCAGCCATTACTCTGGTTGCCATGGCAACCAAAAGGAAAAAAAAATAGCAAAATCTTTGAAAATCTTCTTCTCTGAAACAAAAAGGGTCAGAGCTTTGATATTTGGTATGTAGCATCTCCTAGTGGACCTCTACCAAGATTGTTCATATGATGCCCATGGGGTCAAAACTGGCTCTGCCCCGGGGGTCACAAGTTTGAAACATAGGAACAAAGAAGGAAAAGTTTAAAAATCTTCTCTGAAACAAGAAGGAGTAGAGCTTTGATATTTGGTATGAAGCATCTGCTAGTTGACCTCTACCAAGCTTGTTCACATGATGTCCCTTGGGTCCAAACTGGCCAAGCCTTGGGGGTCACAAATTCGAAATATAGGAACAAAGAAGGAAAACTTTAAAAATATTTTTCTCTGAAACTGTAAATCGTAGAGCTTTGATATTTCTTTATGTAGCATCTTCTAGTGGACCTGTACCAAATATGATACGATGATCGTTTTGGAAAAGAAGAATTTTCATTGTAGACCTTTACTGCTTAGTACTCAGGTGAGCGATATAGGACCATCATGGTCCTCTTGTTGACACAGTTTTGCGCCTCTGTGGACCTGGAACTTTCACTGAAAATCAAACACCAGAAGCTGAGTCTTGGCATCTGCATGCAGTGCTGATTTTTAGCTCCACTGGAAAAGGCCAGTGGGCTTATGTCATGGCCCGGTGTCCGTCGTCCGTCCGTCCGTCTGTGCGGCCTTACAAGCCCGACATTGTGGAGTTAGGGGTAATTTGTACATTTAGTCTCTATGGGGTTCCTTCTGTCCATCTGGTAGGTTAGGGGTTAGGGTTGTAGGGTTAGGGTTTGTGGGGTTAACTTTGTGGGGTTATTTGGATGTATTGAATAAAGAGCAATTCGACCTTTCAAGGTCCGTCCTGTAAGACCGTTCGTGCGTGTGTGCGTCCGTCCGTGTGTGCATTAACTTTTATTTCAAACATCTTCTTCTCTGAAACTACCCATCCAATTTTGATGAAACTTCACAGAAATGATCCTGCCATGATCCTCTTCAGAATTCCTTGAAAGAATTTTATTCCTTCAAAAACTCTGGTTGCCATGGCAACAAAACTGAAAAATATTGAAAATTTTTAAAAATCTTCTTTTCTGAAACCATAAGGCCTAGGGCTACCAAATTTGGCATGTAGCTTTATCTAGTGGACCTCTACCAAGTTTCTTCAAATAGTAGCCCTGGGGTCAAAATTGGCCCCACCCCAGGGGTCACAAGTTTTATATGGGCTTATATAGGGAAAACTTTAAAATCCTTCTGGTACCTTGCCATAAGGCCTAGGGCTACCAAATTTGGTATGTAGCTTTATCTAGTAGACCTCTACCCAGAGTGCCCAAATGATAGCCCAGACGTCAAATTTGGCCCGGCCCCGGGGGTCACAAGTTTTATATGGGCTTATATAGTGAAAACTTTAAAAATCTTTTCGTACCAAGCCATAGGCCTAGGGCTACTCAATTTTGCATCAAGCTTTATCAAGTGGTTGTCTACCAAAGGTGCCCAAATTCTAGCCATGGGGTCAAATTTGGCCCTGTCCTGGGGGTCACAAGTTTTACATGGGCTCTTATCGGGAATTTTTTAAAAATCTACTTGTACCTAGCCATAAGGCCTAGGGCTATCAAATTTTGCATGTAGCTTTATCTAGTGGGCCTCTACCAGGAGCGCCCAAATTATAGCTGTAGGGTCAAGTTTGTCCCCACACCAGGGGTCACAAGTTTTACATGGGCTTTTGTGGTGAAAACTTTCTAAGTCATCTTGTTACTAACCATAATAAAGACTAGGACCACTAAATTTAGCCCTGTCTCATGGATTTTATGGTTTACAGGGCCTTTTATTGAGAAAACTGTGAAAATTTTCTTGTTTATAACCACACATTCTAGACCTGTATTATTTGGTATGGGGCTTTATCTTGTAGACCTCCACCAGGATTCAAGTAGTTATAGCTTTGTGGTCAAAATTGGATTTGCCCAGGGGTCACAACCTTTTTGTAGGTTTTTATGGAAAAAAATTGTATGCCCTCAAGTTTGAAACCAGTTGGCCAAATAATGTAATGTTTGGCTTGTAGTGTTTTTATGAATTAGCCAGTGGAGCGATACAGGGCCATCATGGCCCTCATGTTTTTTTTTTATTGTCATCTGCAAATGTGTTTAATTAAGTTGTTTGATTGCCAAATTTTGCTGTTTGGTAAAAAGTTGGACTGAGCTCCAGGTAAGAGGGACAGATATTATTCCTTATCCATTATTTCTATTTGAAACCCTATGTTATGGGTACTCATTAGAATTGTTATTTCTATTCGAAACTCTATGTTGTGGTTACTAATTAGAATTGTCTCATTCTAATGAGTATCCTGTACATAATGTTTGGAACAGAAATAATGGATTTAGAATACCATCACTCCCTCTTATCTGGGAATGTTTTCAATTTTGAAATCAAAATCACTCCCTCTATTTGAGGTTCTAGTTAGAGGATAGAAAACCTTGTAGGAAAAGGAAACTATGCTAGCATCGAGCATTTTGTCTTGTATCTAAAATATTTTCTTCTGTTCCTAGAGTTGTTGAAAACATAGGGGTAAAAAGCTTTCATTCTTTAAACGTTTACCTTACGATCCCGACTTTTAACACCCCTATGAAAGAAGCCTTTTGAAAACATTGTGAGGAAAGGAGAAAATGCTGGTTACCAGCATTTTCTCCTTTTCCCACAATGTTTTCTTCCCTTCCTAAAACAAATTTCAATTCTTTAGTCACATTCATTTTTGTCATCTACAAATACTTTTAATTGGATTATTGGACCAGTCTAGAATTTTGTCCTATGGTAAAGAGTTACATGTAACCTTTTAAGCTCCAGCCATGACAATAAATTCTGTTGGCCCATTGTAGATCAAGATCAGACAGTTGTATGATTTACACTGTTGGTCCACTTTTTTGAGACATCATTGACATAAAGCGAAATAAGAACTGCAAGTATTCTTTTGATCTTGCATTCAAACTTAGAATATATGTCAGATTTATTTGGCACTATAAAGTTAATATGGTTGTATTGACCTACACATGTTTTGTAATAGCTCTATGATAGTTGTAAAATACAGCTAAACGTGCCAGATCTTTTGGCATAGTGGGCAATAGTGAACAAGCAGTGTCTTGAAGCAATGGGGTAACTGATTCCACTTCCCAGAAAGGCTAATGACTTCCTGGGGATTTATGAAAATCTTTTTGCTCATTGCATTTTCACCCCCTTTCCAAAAATGCTTTCTACCTTTCTAAAGATAAGTGCAGTAGATTTGAGCCCTATCCATAGATAAGTTCAGTAGATTTTAGCCCTTTCCAAAGAAAAGTGCAGTAGATTTTAGCCCTTTCAAAAGATAAGTGCAGTAGATTTTAGCCCTTTTCCAAGATAAATGCAGTAGATTTGAGCCGTTTCTAAAGATAAGTGCAGTAGATTTGAGCCCTTTTTCAAAGATAAGTGCAGTAGATTTTAGCCTTTCCAAAGATAAGTAGAATTTAGCCCTTTCCAAAGATAAGTGCAATAGATTTAAGCCTTTTCCAAAGATAAGTGCAGTAGATTTGAGCCCTTTCCAAAAGATAAGTGCAGAAGATTTGAGCCCTTTCCAAAGATAAGTGCAGTAGATTTTAACCCTTTCCAAAGATAAGTGCAGTAGATTTTACCCCTTTCCAAAGATAAGTGCAGTAGATTTTAGCCCTATTCCAAAGATAACTGCTGAAGATTTGAGCCATTTTCCAAAGATAACTGCAGTAGATTTGAGGCCTTTCTAAAGATAACTGCTCTAAAATTGAGCAGTGCTTGTCTTGTGCAACTTTTTTTGATATGGATGATTCCAAATTTTGTGGTGCTGTACAGAGTTTTACGGCATAAAAAGAAGTAAACCAAAGTGAAATGTAATCTCTGGTTTTAGCTTTCTCAGCCTTATCCTATTTGGGTGGAGTGAACTTGGCAAGCCAGTACAGAGGTGATACTGATGATATGTACAACCATTTCATTGGAGGATACTTTATGACGTTACCCACAAGCATATATTGTAAGTATCACGCAACATAGAGTGAAATCAAATCTTTCATAATTCATTACCAAACAATATAAAGTTTAAATGACCCTGTGGAAAAAAGCTTTTTGAAAACATTGTGGGAAAAGGAGGAAACTTTCAATTAGAGCCAGTCTTAAAATCTTGATGTTTGGTACAGAGATAACCTTGTACTAGACAATAAAATGTTAGACTTTGTTAGCTAAGAGTGAAAGGAGTTTGTCAATCATTTACCACATGATCCAGATTTTTTAATGACCCTAACAGAGAAGGCTATTGGAAATATTGTGGGCTGAGAAGAAAATTGCTCTTTTTGTCTCTTTTACAGACAAATTTAATAATTTTAGGCTTATTCTGCAAAAAGTTTCAATTTGAACAGGCTGAATTCTGTTGTTAAGCAAAGAGTTACCATTCACCAAAATTTTAGACTCAGGGTGTTGTTTTAGCGTTGTTAGTCCATCCTTCCGTCTGTCCATCTGTGGATCCATTAAAGACAATATGTCCAATACCATTGGACAGAGTTTCATGAAACTTTATACATGTATACATGTGTACAATAACCTATTCTGCTTATATACATTTTCTTAAATTTGATTTAAAATGGTCATCAGGGAGCAATTTTGAGTTGTGCAGTCACTGAATCTTTTAGGTCTCATCTGCTGGTGGGGGATATCATTTTAATGACATTGCTTGTCAAATTTCAGGATTGTTTGGTAGAAGGTAAAAACTTCAGCTATGGCTTGCAGACATGTCTTTGTAAATATTACATACATGTACAAGCAGTTCATGCATATATTTTTGTACTTTCAGTGGGTTCAATTAGGACCTTCCTTACAGTGGGTACCCACGTAGGTTTAATCTGTGCTATTGGGAAATATCTTTACTCTAATGGATATACCTTCGTGAATTTTAATGGGGACTGGAGTAGAACAAATCAACCCCGATATCCAGAAATCTATGTAAGGAGTGTGTATAAAGAAGTTGGGGACCAGGAGGCCATACAGAAGGCTCGAGAGTATCAGAATAAAGGGTAGTAACGTAGTGCTCCACAAATATAATTCTACTCCTGCTTTTTACCCCTTTATCACAATTTGCCGACCCTAGGAAAGAAGCATTTTGAAAACTTTGTAGGAAAAGGAGAAAATGCTGGTAATCAGCATTTTCTCCTTTTCCCACAATGTTTTCCACCCTATCAAAGAAAAATTGTACCATTCAAGATACATTGAAATTGTCTTCTGCGAATGCTTTCAATTTGGACAAGGCTAAAATTTTCATGTGTGGTAAAGTGTTAACTAGTAAACATGTACATAAGCTGTCATGATAATGACTGAAAAACTGTTAAAAGCAGTGCACATGAAATTTTCTAACATACAGAGAAAATTAATTAGTAAAGTGCGGTGTTATAGAACAGGGATATTGATTTCATACATGTTCAGGTGTGAGAAATGTTATTTCTAGTTGCTTTTTTTGAAATGAAGATTGATGTAAATACTGGTTTGTTGGTATTTTTCACCCTTTGATCCTTAGTAATAGACCAACCTTGAAAAGGACGATATTTACATAGACCAATAAATGTTATACTATCGAAATGACATGACATTGTATTGGATAGCGTCTACAGAATCATGATCAGACTATTCAGTTTTTGAAAACTGGTGCTATTTTCTCCAAATTTACCATTTTTAATTTTAATACTAGCCAACTGATTGGCTGAGACAGAATGCCTCGGTCAATCAGATATTTAGTCTTACAAAATTTTAGTCTTAGTGGTTCGGTTCTGTACCCAGGATGCCCAAATTAGATGAGTATTTATAGAATGCCATCTAGTGGGAGATAATGCTGTATGCCGGTGTAATGTAGAGAAATGACCCTCTCCTACAAAATGAGAAACTGGTATTACACCGGCAATGCGCATTACATGTTTACAATGGTTACACATGTTTGCATTTGACATGTTCTAAAAGTGTTTATTCCAAGTTTATGATGTATACATTCATACTGCTTAGGGCAAATCTTTAGCTTGGAAAAGCACAAAAAAAACCCCGCAATTTCAACCACAAAGTTCCAGGAAATGTATGGAACATTCCTCGTATTGGATGCTTCCCTCTTGATATATATTCGAAGTACAGATTTTAAGTTGGACACAGGGTTGTGATCTTCTGGTCTCTTTCTAACCCATTACCAAACCACAATATTTTAAGCTTGTCCAAATCGAAAGTATATGCAGACGACACAATAAAAGTGACTGAAAATTTGAAAAATTTGTTTTGTAAAGGATAGAAAACATTGTGAGAAAAGGAGAAAATGCTAGCTAGCAGCATTTTCTCCTTTTCCCACAATATTGTCTAAAGGCTTCTTTCTCGGGGTCGTCAAAAGTAGGGATTGTGTGGTAAAATGAGTTGTCAAAGATGTTTCCTTGGAATAAATCCAAAACTTTAGAGTTGAATTTATCGCATCTGTCTATGCCAAAAAAGTATATGGCTGAAGTTTGAGATTAGGCTTGCGGAAGAGATCATGGTGTATTTTGTAAAGGGAGGTAGGTAAACCTGCTTAAGTTACATGGAGAGCACTGAGTTAACTTTCTTTACCTTTTTACCTCACCTGAACACAACGTGCTTAAGGGGAGCTTTTAGGATCACCCTGTGTCCGTCGTGCGTCATCCGTCGAGCGTCGTGTGTCGTCAACAATTCTTTAAACATCCAGTCCTCCTAAACCGCTTGGCTAATTGGACCAAAAATTGTTCACAGAATTTGATTCGATCAAAAACTCTGTCTGGCATGGCAACCACATGGAATTTTCTAGGAAATTCTGTAAACTTTATATGTGTGTTTTATAACCTATTCTGCCGATATACATTTTTTTAGCTCACCTGAGTTCAATGTGCTCAAGGGGAGCTTTTAGGATCACCCAGTGTGCTTCGTCAACAATTCTTTAAACATCAACTCCTCCTAAATCGCTGGACTAATTTGGACCAAACTTCTCTAATGTTCCTTGGGAGGTTCTCTTTAAAGATTGGTCACAGAATGTGATTCTGTCAAAAACTCTGATTGCCATGGCAACCAAATGGAATTTTTATACGCCCGTCGAAGACGGGACGTATTATGGGATCACCCGTGACGGGCGGGCGGGCGGCGTCCAGTTCTTTGTCCCGAGCATATCTCCAAAACTATTCTACCTAGGGTTATGAAATTTCATGGGTGGATAGATCTCATCAAGGGGGAGTGCAGTGCAGAGGAACCATAACTCTTGCTTGCTTAATTTTTGAGTTATTGCCCTTTGTCGTTTTTCATACTTGAATTTTGTCCGGATCATATCTCCAAAACCATACTAGCTAGGGTTATGAAATTTCTTGGGTGAATAGATCTCACTAAGGGGGAGTGCAGTGCAGAGGAACCATAACTCTTGCTTGCTTAATTTTTGAGTTATTGCCCTTTGTCCTTTTTTCAAACTTGAATTTTGTCCGGTGAATATCTCCAAAACTATACTACCTAGGGTTATGAAATTTCATGGGTGGATAGATCTTATCAAGGGTGAGTGCAGTGCACAGAAATCATAACTCTTGCTTGCTTAATTTTTGAGTTATTGCCCTTTGTCGTTTTTCATACTTGAATTTTGTCCGGAGCATATCTCCAAAACTATACTACCTAGAGTTATGAAATTTCATGGGTGGATAGATCTTATCAAGGGGGAGTGCAGTGCACAGAAATCATAACTCTTGCTTGCTTAATTTTTGAGTTATTGCCCTTTGTCGTTTTTCATACTTGAATTTTGTCCGGTGAATATCTCCAAAACTATACTAGCTACGGTTATGAAATTTCATGGGTGGATAGATCTCATGAAGAGGGAGTGCAGTGCATAAGAACCATAACTCTTGCTTGCTTAATTTTTGAGTTATTGCCCTTTGTCGTTTTTCATACTTGATTTTTGTCCGGAGCATATCTCCAAAATTATACTAGCTAGGGTTATGAAATTTCATGGGTGGATAGATCTCATCAAGGGGGAGTGCAGTGCATAGGAATCATAACTCTTGCTTGCTTAATTTCTGAGTTATTGCCCTTTGTTGTTTTTCATACTTGATTTTTGTCTGGTGAATATCTCCAAAACTATACTAGCTAGGGTTATGAAATTTCATGGGTGGATAGATCTCATCAAGGGGGAGTGCAGTGCACAGGAATCATAACTCTTGCTCGCTTAATTTTTGAGTTACTGCCCTTTGTCGTTTTTCATACTTGAATTTAGTCTGGTGCATGCCCCAGCTTTACAACTTGGGGTAAGACGGGCGTATCTTGCGACAGTTTGCCGCTCTTGTTCTAAGAAATTCTTTAAAAATCTTTTTCTCTGAAACTGCTTGCCAGATTTTGGAATAATTTCACAGAGATGTTCCTTGGGTGACCCTTTTCAAAAATTGTTCGCGAAATTTTGATCCGTCAAGAAACATGGCTCTGATGAAAGGGGGCTACTTACACTGTACAGAAATGAAGAAATCCTTAAAAACATCTTCTCTAAAACTGCTGGTCAGATTTTGAAATAGTTTTACAGAGATGTTCCTGTGGTGAATCTTTTCAAAATTTGTTCGTGAAATTTTGATAGGTCAAGAAACATGGCTCTGGTGAATGGGGCTACTTGCACCGTAGGGAAATAAAGAAATTCTTAAAAAATTCTTCTTCTTTCGAACGGCTGGTCAGATTTTGAAATAATTTCAGACAGATATTCCTTGGGTGACTCTTAAAAAATTATTCGTAAAATTTTGATTTGTCAAGAAACATGGCTCTGGTGAATGGGAGCTACTTGCACTATAGGGAAAAGAAGAAAATCTTAAAAATTCTTCTTCTCTCGAACGGATGCTCAGATTTTGAAATAATTTCACAGAGATGTTCTTTGGGTGACCTTTTAAAAAATTGTTCGTGAAATTTTGATGCGTCAAGAAATATGGCTCTGGTGAATGGGGACTACTTGCACTATATGGAAATGAAGAAATTCTTCTTCTCTGAAACCTATTGTCAGATTTTAAAATAATTTCACAGAATGTTCCTTGGGTGACCCTTTTCAAAATGTGTTCGCGAAATTTTTATCCATCAAGAAACATGGCTCTGGTGAATGGGAGCTACAAGTTTGCTCTTTACGGACATGAAGACAATCTTGAAAATTCTTCTTCTCTGAAACGGCTGGTCAGATTTTAAAACAATTTCTCAGAAATGTTCCTTGAATGACCCTTTTCAACGTTTGTTCGCGAATTTTTTTATAGGTCAAGAAACATGGCTCTGGTGAATGGGGGATACTTGCACTGTATGGAAATTAAGAAACTCCAAAAAATTCGTCTTTTCTAAAACTGCTGATCAGATTATGAAAGGACTTTTACAGGTGACATTTTCGAATGTTGCTTGGCAAAATAATGATTTTGTTTCCAGCGTTTCAATACCTCAAAAAAGATGGCTATGGTCCTTTCAAAAATTTAGGTGAGCGATCCAGGGCCATCTTAGCCCTCTTGTTTTTAGCTCACCTTAGCACAGAGTGCTAAAGGTGAGCTATTGTGATCGCCCTATGTCCGGCGTCTGTCAACAATTTCGTTTAACATCTTCTCCTCCTAAACCACTGGGCCAATCTTCATGAAACTTGGCAGGAATATTCCTTGGGTAAAGCTCTACCAAAATCGTTCAAAGAATTTAATTCCACCCATAATTCTGGTTGCCATGGCAACAAAAAGAAAAAAAATCTTCTTCTCTGAAACTAGAAGGCTAAGAGCTTTGATATTTGGTATGTGTCATCTCCTAATGGACCTTTACCAAGTTTGTACAAATGGTGCCCTTAGGGTCAAAACTGGCGCCGACCCGGGGGATAACGCGTTTAGGCATAGGAACAAAGAAGGAAAAATTTAAAAATCTTCTCCTCTAAAACTTGAAGGCGCAGAGCTTTGATATTTGGTATGTAGCATCTCCTAGTGGACCTCTTTCAAGTTTGTTTAAATTATGCCCCTGGGGTCAAAACTGGTCCCACGTCGGGAGTCACAAGTTTGAGCATAGGAACAAAGAAAGAAAACTTTAAAAATCTTCTCGTCTGAAACTTGAAGGCGTAGAGCTTTGATATTTGGTATGTGGCATCTCCTAGTGGACCTCTACCATGTTTGTTCAAATGATGCCCCTGGAGTCAAAACTGGCACCACCCCGGGGGTCACAATTTTGAGTATAGGTACAAAGAAGAAAAACTTTAAAAAGCATATCCACTGAAACTTGAAAGCGTAGAGCTTTGATATTTGGTATGAAGCATCTCCTAGTGGACCTCTACCAAGTTCGTTCAAATTATGCCTCTGGGGTCAAAACTGGCCCCTCCCCTGGGTCACAAGTTTGAGCATAGGAACAAAGAAAGAAAATTTTAAAATTCTATTTCCCTAAAACTAGAAGGCATAGAGCTATGATATTTGGTATGTAGTAATTCCTAGTGGACCTCTACCATGTTTGTTCATATTATGCCCTTGGGTTCAAAACGGACCCCACCTCG
This sequence comes from Tridacna crocea, assembly GCA_943736015.1. NCBI lineage: Eukaryota > Metazoa > Mollusca > Bivalvia > Cardiida > Cardiidae > Tridacna > Tridacna crocea. The sequence continues at coordinate 52,887,590 of OX031059.1, forward strand.
GGCCACTAGTTTGAGCATAGGAACAAAGAAGGAAAACTTTAAAATTCTTCTCTTCTGAAACTAAATGGCGTAGAGCTTTGATATTTGGTATGTGGCATCTCCTAGTGGACCTCTACCAAGTTTGTTCATATTATACCCTTGGAGTAAAAACTGGCCCTAGCCCTTGTGGTCACAGGTTCGAACATAGGAACAGAGAAAGAAAATTTTTAAATTCTTCTTCTCTAAAACTAGAAGGCATAGAGCTATGATATTTGGCATGTAGCAATTCCTAGTGGACCTCTACCAAGTTTGTTCATATTATGCCCGTGGGGTCAAAACTGGCCCTGCCTCATGGTGAGCTTTTGTGATCGCCCAATGTCCGTCGTACTTCGTGCGTCGTGCGTCGTCCACAATTTCTTTAAAATCTCCTCCCAAACTACTGGGCCAAACTTAATGAAACTTGGCAGGGATGTCCTTTGGGTGAAGCTCTACCAAAGTTGTTCAAGAGATTGAATTCCACTGATAATTCTGGTTGCCATGGCAACCAGAAGGAAAAAAAAAAGCAAATTCTTTGAAAATCTTCTCTGAAACAAGAAGGCGTAGAGCTTTGATATTTGGTATGTAGCATCTCCTAGTGGACCTCCACCAAGATTGTTCATATGATGCCCCTGGGGTAAAAACTGGCCCCACCCCGCCCCGGGAGTCACAAGTTTGAAACATAGGAACAAAGAAGGAAAACTTTAAAATTCTTCTCCTCTGAAACTAGAAGTTGCAGAGCTTTGATATTTGGTATGTAGCATCTCCAAGTGGACCTCTACCAAGATTGTTTATATGATTCCCCTGGGGTCAAAACTGGCTCTGCCCCCGAGGTCACAAGTTTGAAACATAGGAACAAAGAAGAAAATATTTAGAAATCTTCTTCTCTGAAACTAAAAGGTGCAGAGCTTTGATATTTGGTATGTAGCATCTCCAAGTGGACTTCTACCAAGATTGTTCATATGATGCCCCTTGGGTCAAAACTGGTCCCGCCCCGGGGGTCACAAGTTTGAAACATAGGAACAAAGACGGAAAACTTTTAAATTCTTCTTCTCTGAAACTAGAAGGCGCAGAGCTTTGATATTTGGTATGTAACATCTCCTAGTAGACCTCTACCAAGATTGTTCATATGATGCCCCTAGGTTCAAAACTGGCCCCGACCCGGGGGCCACAAGTTTGAAACTTAGGAACAAAGAAGGAAAACTTTAAAATTCTTCTTCTCTGATACTAGAGGGTGCAGAGCTTTGAAATTTGGTTTGTAGCATCTCCAAGTGAGGTTCTACCAAGAGTGTTCATATGATGGCTTTGGAGTCAAAACTGGCCCCGCCCCCGGGATCACAAGTTTGAAACATAGGAACAAAGAAGGACAGCTTTAAAATTCTTCTTCTCTGAAACTAGAAGGTGGAGGGCTTTGATGTTTGGTATGTAGCATCTCCTAGTGGACTTCTACAAAGATTGTTCATATGATGCACCTGGGGTCAAAACTGGCCCCGCCCCGGGGGTCACAAGTTTGAAACATAGGAACAAAGAAGGAAATATTTAGTTCTTCTTGTCTGAAACTAAAAGGTGCAGAGCTTATATTTTTGGTATGTAGCATCTCCAAGTGGACCTCTACCAAGTTTGTTCATATGATGCCCCTTGGGTCAAAACTGGCCCTGCCCCTGGGGTCGTAAGTTAAAAACATAGCAACAAATAAGGAAAACTTTAAAATTCTTCTTCTCTGATACTATAAGGTGCAGAGCTTTGATATTTGGTATGTAGCATCTACTAGTGGACCTCTACCAAGATTGTTCATATGATGCCCCTGGGGTTAAAACTGGCCCTGCCCCAGGGGTCACAAGTTTGAAACACAGGAACAAAGAAGGAAATATCTAGAAATCTTCTCTGAAATTTGAAGGCGTAGACATTTGGTATGTGGCATCTCCTAGTGGACCTCTGCCAAGTTTGTTCAAATGATGTCCCTGGGGTAAAAACTCGCCCCACCCCAGGGGTCACAAGTTTGAGCATAGGAACAAAGAAGGAAAACTTTAAAAATCTTCTCCTCTGCAGAGCTTTGATATTTGGTATGTAGCATCTCCCAGTGGACCTCTACCAATATTGTTCATATGATGCCCCTTGGGTCAAAACTGGCTCCGCCCCGGGGGTCACAAGTTTGAAACATAGCAACAAAGATGGAAAACTTTAAAATTCTTCTTCTCTGATACTAGAGGGTGCAGAGCTTTGATATTTAGGATGTAGCATTTCCTAGTGGACCTCTACCAAGATTGTTCATGTGATGCCCCTTGGGTCAAAACTGGCCCTGCCCCGGGGGTCGTAAGTTTAAAACATAGCAACAAAGAAGGAATCTGCAGGTTGAAAGTTTAATGCAACTTAGAGAGCATGATAGATAAAGGTTGATATAAACTGTGCACTTAACTCATTACTGAACGGTCCTCTGTTTTACCGGCATTTTCTCCTTTTCCAAAGAATGTTTACCAAAGACAAACTTCATCATTTCATGTGTACTATGTAAAAGCTTTTAAGTTGGACCAGTCTAAAATCTTGTCCTGTGGTAAAGAGTTTATTTGCCTATGCGCTTAGCGAATTATGATATTAACTTATAGACAATGACTACAACAGTAACAAGGACTCAATAAGTTACCAGTATTCTATCGCGAATTCTCAGCTGATCGAGAACTACAAAGTGTGGTGTCTGTAGTTGTGCGGTAGAGCGTCGGCCTCGTAACTATACGGTTCCGAGTTCGATACCCAGGAGCGGGTCTCAACTTTGGGATTTTTGCATTGACCCACACATTTGGTGCAAGTACTGGTGTAGTTTCCTGGAAGCAGAATCGAGGTAGATTAGTATCAGTTGTATGAATATGTTTCTCAATCGACGTAATATAAATATGTTACTAAACCTACATAAAAAGCTCATGAAATTCCTATGTACTTGTTAAGTGTTACAACAGACCTTCACAAACAAAACTTGAATATATCCGAAAGCAAAAGGGCGTGAAAGGATGACAAACCGAACATGTCACGGTTGCTTTTGTTTTTGTCTTTGATGTATAGACTAAAGCAAACGGGCAGTGAGAGATCTGCACTGGATTATGTACATGCTTCGAGAAACTTTAGGCTCTGTCACTGGCATTTTTTAACTCAGACTGGAATGATCTGAAATTATAATATGATCTTTGGTCAACGCAGTCATTTTGGGAAAAAAGGGTAACAGAGAGATAAAAATTCGCAATTTATTTTATATCTTTTTCAAGAGAGGGGTTCTACGACCAGGGATCCACACTGCATAAAATGAATAGAGATCTAAACACTACAACTTTGTGATTTTTTTTTCGACGACGGAAAATGTTTATTTTATTTAACTCCTTACCACACAATCCCGACTTTTCAGGACCCTGCGAAGGAAATCTTTTGAAAACATTGTAGAAAAAGGAGAAAATGCTGGTAACCAGCATTTTCTCCTTTTCCGACAGTGTGTTATACCCGTCCCAAAACAAATTCCAATTTTTGAGTCACTTTAATTTTGTCGTCTGCTTATGCTTTCAGTTCGGACCAGTCCAAAATTTTGTCGTTTGGTATAGAGTTAAATAGCATGCCTTTCTACAGACAAGACAGATACGTCTACAGAAAAAAAAGAAACATTTATAGTTTTAACAAGTTTACTACATTCCGTATGTTTTACAGGTTTGAAAAAAAAGTGTCATCACAATATAAGATTTTAATGCCCTATAATTTATAATAACATTGTGGGCAAAATAGTTATCGCTTGTTACAATCGATTGCTTCTTTACCAACTAGGTTTACAATAATATTTGAAATAACAATAAATTGTATATTATAATTTCATATTTTTAATACAGAATGGAGTCCTCATTTTTGCCGTGAAACACGCAAAAGGTATACCTAGGATTAAACTGGAAGGGGGCATTTCCATATTAACTCATTACCAGACGACAAAATTTTAGTCATGTCCAAATTGAAAGCACTTGCAGACAACAAATTAAGTCTGGCTCAAATGCTTGGATTTGTCTCTGGTAGGACAAAAAATATTGTGGAAAAAGGAGAAAATGCTGGTAACCAGCATTTTCTCCTTTTCCCACAATGTTTTCTCTGAAGGTAATTTCTCCTCAGGGTCCTGAAAGCTGGGGATTATTCAGTAAAGGGTAAAACATGTCATCTCTGTTTCAGCTGAATGCAGTTTTAGCTGTTTGAAAAATGTAAAATTCTGTGTTTTACGCAAAAACAGTGAGGGCTTACACAAGATGTCTTTCCGTAAATACATGACCCCCCCCCCCCCCCAAATCACACACACACACCATACACACACACACAGAGGTTTAACCCTTTCCCAAACAAGCCCTGGTTTTTACGTGTCTGCAGTAAAAGTCTTTGAAAACACTTTGGGAAAAGGAGAAATTGCTCAGAACGAGCAATTTCTCCTTTTTCCACAGTGTTTCTACCCTTTTTAAGAACTTTCTGCCATTTTCTCCACATCTAAAATTGTCGTCTGCTAACTCTTTTGGTTTGGAAGAGTCCATAATTTGTCGTTTGGGAAAGGGTTAATATAGATTTTGATTAATTTCCTTTATCATATTCATGTAGTATTCATTTTTTAACCCTTTCCAAAACAGCAAATTTTGGACCAGACCACACCGAAAGCATTTTGCTGATGACAAATTAACAGTTGCTACAAATACGATTTTACTATATGATAGGATAGAAAACAGTGTGGGAAAAGGGGAAAATGCTGGTCACCAGCATTTTCTCCTTTTCCCACAATGTTTTCAAAAGGCTTCTATCCCTGACCCGTAAAAACCAGGGATTGTTTGGGAAAGGGTTAACAAGCTTTTTTGAACGATCCTTCCTGGAAAGGGCTATAGAAAGAGTTACTTTAACCCATTACCAAATGACAATATTTTAAACTGGTCCAAATTGAAAGCATTTGCAGACGACAAAATGAAAGTGACCGAAAATTTGAAATTTGTTTTGTGAAGGGTAGAAAACATTGTGGGAAAAGGAGAAAATGCTGGTTACCAGCATTTTCTCCTTTTCCCACAATGTTTTCTTAAGGCTTCTTTCTCAGGGGTGTCAAAAGTAGGGATTGTGTGGTAATGGGTTAAAGGAGAAAATGTTTGTAAACAACGCTGTCTACTTTCTCAACAAATTTGTCCACCATATTACTGACAAATCTTTTGGTTTGATCTATGCTTAAAGGCCCAGTAGCCTGTAAAAAACAAAGATGGTGATAAAGAATGATGCACTTAAATCTAAATCATACCCTTTAGAAGTATGGACCATGCCGTAAAGATTTTAATGTGTGTGATCGGTCCAAGTGTTAGCCTACTGATAAAAATCTGAATTTTGAAAAAAAAGAGAGTGGCCTAGCAGGTTTAACATTTTAGGAAATTAATTTCACTGTCAGCGAGTTCCTTATAATTTCCATTTACTTTTTTAGCTCACCTGAGCACAACATGCTCAAGGGGACCTTATAGGATCACCTGGTGTGCATCGACAACAATTCTTTAAACATCAACTCCTCCTAAACCGCTGGGCCAAATTGGACCAAACTGGGCTGGAATGTTCCTTGTAAGGTCCTCTTAAAAAGCTGTTTACAGAATATGATTCCATCGAAAACTCTGGGTGCCATGGCAACCAAATGAAATTTTCGTAGACATTCTTTAAGAATCTTTTCCTCTGAAACCGCTGGTAAGGTTTTGAAATAATTTCACAGAGATGTTCCTTGGGTGACCCTTTTCAAACAGTGAGTAGTGTCAAAAGTACAGGTGGAATCCTCGGTATTCGGAGCAAAATCCTCGTTGAGCAAAATCTTCGGTGACCTGATGACGTCAATCCAATGATTTTACGCATTTTTTTCAATCTTTTGTTTAGCTGTTTTCGGTGCATCGATGACGTCATAACAGAATATATAAAATCCACTGATTTTACGGATTTTTTCAATCTTTTGTTGAGATGTTAGAGAGATCATTAGATGGGTGATCAGAAAAAAAGAAAAAAAATATTAAATAACTATTACTCAAGTTGAAGAACAAAATCCTGCAGCTTTTTGTAGACCGCAAAAGTTATGGAAAGTGTTGGCTTACATCTATTTGAAAAAGAAACCAAAGGTGAAAACTAAACCTGTTTTTACTCATGAAGTTGGTGATTTGGTGCACATAAAGTTTACTAAACAACTGTTCCGTCGAGCATATCAAGAACAATTTACAACAGAGGTCTTTAAGGTGTCTGCACAATTATTGAAACAGGGAGTACCCTACATGTACAAACTACAGGGTTTAAAAAAAATGATAATGTTAACGGTTTGTTTAACGCGGCTGAGTTACAAAAGGTCGATAAAGACGAGAACAGTCTGTGGTTTACTCATCAAATCATACGCAAGAGGAAGCGAAACAAGAGCTTTCAGTACTGTGTCGAGTGGTAAGGATTTAAAGATATTTGATTGCTGGATAGACGCAGATGAAACCATCGAGCAAACATACAGTCACTCACTCTCTTGCACTACCGATCATTCCCATTCGCCTCTGTAGTTGGTTCAGAAAGTAGTCCGTCATCACGTTATATTTTACTCCATGACCATAACTCAAAATGGCTACAAAAACGTCGATGAAAGAAAGGCCAATCGATTGTTTTGTGTGCTGTTCACACAGCATAAGGCCAATCAGACTTAGTGGTACGAAATGTGAAAAAGATGGATTTTCTAAAAAACTTGATTGTCTTTTAGATGACAATAACTTGCTTTTTAATCTTACAAACTTAGACCCACCGGTGTTTCGAAACTATTGTCATCATTCATAGGCGCAGCCATTTCTATTTCCAACTGGCCAAAGAATCTGATCAGTAAAGAAGCTTGAAAAAAAAAAGTTCTGTTGTATACAGGTAAATTCATCAGGTTAAATGCACCTATAATGTATCTGGAATCCTTTGTCTACTTTATTATGTTACACATGAAACAGTTAAACAGTGACAGAACATGTTTTCCTCGGTTTGACAATATTCTTGTCATTTAGCCCGTTGCAGAGATGTATGGTTAGAGTAACGGACGACAACTCTGCTCGGATATTGACAGGCACTGTTGAGATATGGTCAAGATGCGTAGGCAAATCAAATTTAAAATCAGGTCTGGATACTCGATGACGCAGACTCTCCTGGTAATACGGCTCCAAGTTCCACTAACAATGGTTTATACGAAAGAGCAACCATGATAACCATATCGAGAACTTTAGGTTTCCTTTGTTTCACAGACTTGGTTGCCCTCAATATACGATTCCTATTTTTATTTTTGTGACGAGCTAAATAAAAGTTTGATGTGCTAGATCTTTTACCGGTCGCCAAAAAATTCAACGTGGCCAAATTGAAAGCGATTGAAGATGATTAAAAAAGTCTGGTTAAAACATGTCATAAATTATGAGGGAAATATGAGACCAATACAGGACTCGGGACCCATTGCTAACAGAGCGAGTACTACTGAGCTACGTAGTCCTATCCAACGGGACCACAAACCAAGAAACAACATTAGTAATGTTGTGCGTATTGCGAGACGCATGTATTGGCATCAACAATAAATGTACATAGAACTCTACATGTAACAAGGCGGACTATGACACAATACTCTTAACTGCGGATAGAAACACTAATTCCTTAGATTTTTCTTTCAACTACATTTTGGCCTGACTCGCCCAGGAAAAACCAGAGATAAACCATTCTCTTTAATGGAAAAACTCTGGAAACCTGTGCCCATTTGTCAATGTCAGATGCCATGGAATGTTGGGCCTCATTCACTTAAACTCTTTTTCTCAAACCTTTCAGTATTCTGGCTACCAGTAGATTAAAACGTAATCTCAGAAATAAATACATATCGAATTTGAATTTGAAATACGTGTCGATGCCACGAAGGTCTCTCTAGAAGTGAAGCTCAGCTACACCCATCTATAAATAGCCTCATCACATATCCCTCGTGCAAAACCGGTTTTGTATCTACCCGTCCGCTAGGACAATGGTACTCGGCTATACGCTGTACCGCCGAATACCATCAATTCCCTTGAATTGACATTGGAAGACTTAGTACATTTTTGTGAAAAGTAGAAAAAAAAGGAAAGTTGTTGCTTATTACATATTCATGAAAAACGAGTCAGAATATTTGCCTTGTTAATATCTTGGACAAGTTCTAAATTTGGTCATACATGTATAGACATATATTTATTTTGACCAATTACAAAACACTGTTTATTCATTCGATATCAAACAAAGAAGTAGGTCTAAAGCCAGAGCATTTAGCTACGCCGAAAAATAAAGACGTCAACAGAGCTTATATAATATTTTTTTAGGCCATCAATACCCTCCTGAGAAAGCCTAATCATCTCTGCATTACGCGCCTCGGATATTACCTCCTGTTGAGTCTACTTTATGTAGGGCTAGCTATACAGACCTGCATTTTTGATGCCTCGACTGTTATAACTGTTGAAATATAGAATACTTTTGCAACACCGGAGACGGACACTGAGTTGGAAATTTCAGTTTTTCAGGTAGAGATTTTCGATTTTAACATTTCAAATGTTGCTAGAATTGGGGCAAATAGTTCCAGATAGTTCTAGAATACTCTCCGACCTTCAATTCCAAACAAATGACTTGATTTCAACAAAGTCGATGCAAAATTCAGCAATGAGACACGAGTGAATCATTTCGCACTGAATTTCATTACCGATTAAAACGAATTTGCTACCATGTGAAGGAATTCTTGGATAGGTGCACTGGCCAATGCAAAATTTCTAAAGCACAAATATAAACAACCTGCTTCTTCAAATTTGTTGTTGTAAATTTTTACTGATTCTTTTGCCAAACAATTCTGAGTTGTAACAGCCTTATCATAATGAGGCCCGAGAAAGCATTGTACGGAAATATAAAAAAAAAACAGAGCTGATAATCAACATCTTTCCATTTTTTTATCTTAAATTAACTTTTCACAAAAATATATTAATAAGTTTTCCTTAAATGCTCAGTGGAATGCGTAGCTCAGTGGTAGAGCATTCGCCCTTAGATCTAATGGTAGTAAGTTCGAATCCTGCGGTACTTACATTTTTTTTCCTCCTTAACTGTGACATTTTCAATCCAAATTTTTGTGTTGTTGTTGTTGTCTCGGAGTACTTTCATTTTAAACATGTTGATTTTTTTTTTCAACTGGTCAAGGTTTTAGTGTACAAAACTCCTGGTTAGCTTGCCATAAAAACCGTGAAAATTGGAATTATATATTGGAGGCATACAAATCAGTGAAACAAACTGAAATACGTGAAAAGATGAATTGTCACGTTCTTGTAACTGATATACCGTTTAGGAACTGCAAGAAAGAAATCAAGCATACACACATCTAATTGTTTAAGTTCGGGAAAAATTTAGCAGCGCCATAGAAGCAATTCAGCCGAAAATTATTTTGCAACAGAATGTAAACGCAAGAGTTGCAAGCCCAAATCATTCTACTTCTACAGCTTCTACTTTTCTACAATGTTTTCTACCCTTTGAAAGATAAACCTATTCGTGCCATCTAGTTTATCGTTTTCTAATGGATAAGTTCAAAAGAAAATTTTCGTCTGGAAAAACAGCTGGCAGTGTGAATGAAAGGACGTGCTTTGTGATTGGTAAAGCAAGATCAGGAATATTTGCAAAGGTGCACTGTTTTTACTGATATTCTCGACTCATATTATAAATAAATAGAGTGAAAGACAAGAAAAAAAAACAGTTACATGACTATTTGGCAAGGAAACCCTCTTTAATTTTACCTAGGGTACGATAATTAAGGGGCCGAACAGCTTTCACAAAAAAAATCTTGATTTCGAGTACAAAAAACAAGCCATCAGAAAAGGGAACCGAAAGTTTAACTCATTATTTCGACTATTTTATATCATTTTCGGAGCGCCAAAAGCTTACCGTGTTATCCAGAGCAAACCCAGTTAAGTTTTGGTAGCATATTATTATAAGCTTTGCATCTCTTGTCCTTGCAAAATGAGATTTTTCGATGTGGTCCCTTTTTTCGTGCTGCAAAAGTTTTTCTTCAATATAGCCGTCTTTCGGCCAAAACTTTCGCTGCACCTTAAAAGGGGTATTATCTTTGTCGCGTATCGGTGTTACTTTTTATTTGGGTACCTATTGTCATGCCGCAACTGGATTTGCACAAGGTACACGTGCGCTTCAGGATATATTTATACTTCCACCCCATAAAAGTGGGGAAGCCTAAATCAAACTGCTCGTGCTAATCTAGTTGCGGCATGACAATAGGTACCCGATAAAAAAAGTAACACCGATGCGCGACAAGGTTAATACCCATTTTAAGGTGCAGCGAAAGTTTTGGCCGATAGACGGCCATATTGAAGAAAAACTTTTGCAGCACGAAAAAAGGGACCACATCGAAAAATCTCAATTAGCAAGCATACGAGATGCAATTCTTATAATATTATGCTACCAAAACTTAACTGGGTTTACTCTGGATAACACGACAAGCTTTTGGCGCCCCGAAAATGATATAAAATAGTCGAAATAATGAGTTAAACTTTCGGTCCCCTTTTCTGATGGCTTGTTTTTTGTACACGAAATAAAGATTTTTTTTTTGTGAAAGCTGTTCGGCCCCTTAATTATCGTACCCTAGGTAAAATTAAAGAGGGTTTCCTTGCCAAATATTCATGTAACTGTTTTTTATTTCCTTGTCTTTCACTCTATTTATTTATAATATGAGTCGTGAATATCAGTACAAACAGTGCTCCTTTGCAAATATTTCTGATCTTGCTTTACCAGTCACAAAGCACGTCCTTTCATTCACACTGCCAGCTGTTTTTCCAGACGAAAATTTTCTTTTGAACTTATCCATTAGAAAACGATAAACTAGATGGCACGAATAGGTTTATCTTTCAAATGGTAGTAAACATTGTAGAAAAGTAGAAGCTGTAGAAGTAGAATGATTTGGGCTTGCAACTCTTGCGTTTACATTCTGTTGCAAAATAATTTTCGGCTGAATTGCTTCTATGGCGCTGCTAAATTTTTCCCGAACTTAAACAATTGGATGTGTTTGTATGCTTGATTTCTTTCTCGCAGTTTCTAAACGGTATTTCAGTTACAAGAACGTGACAATTCATCTTTTCACGTATTTCAGTTTGTTTCACTGATTTGTATGCCCCCAATATATAATTCCAATTTTCACGGTTTTTATGGCAAGCTAACAAGGATTTCTGTATACTAAAACCTTGACCAGTTGAAAAAAAATCAACATGTTTAAAATGAAAGTACTCCGAGACAACAACAACAACACAAAAATTTAGATTGAAAATGTCACAGTTAAGGAGGAAAAAAAATGTAATTACCGCAGGATTCGAACTTGCTACCATTGGATCTCAGGGCGAGTGCTCTACCACTGAGCTACGCATGCCACTGATCATTTAAGGAAAACTTATTAATATATTTTTGTGAAAAGTTAATTTAAGATAAAAAAATGGAAAGATGTTGATTATCAGCTTTTTTTTCCGTACAATGCTTTCTCGGGCCTCATTATGATAAGGCTGTTACAACTCGGAATTGTTTAGCAAAAGAGTCAGTAAAAATTTGCAACAACAAATTTGAAGACGCAGGTTCATATTTGTGCTTTAGAAATTTTGCATTGGCCAGTGCACCTATCCAAGAACTCCTTCACATGGTAGCAAATTCGTTTTAATCGGTAATGAAATTCAGTGCGAAATGATTCACTCGTGTCTCATTGCTGAATTTTGCATCGACTTTGTTGAAATCAAGTCATTTGTTTGGAATTGAACGTCGGAGAGTATTCTAGAACTATCTGGAACTATTTGCCCCAATTCTAGCAACATTTGAAATGTTAAAATCGAAAATCTCAACATGAAAAACTGAAATTTCCAACTCAGTTTCCGTCTCCGGTGTTACGAAAGTATTCTATATATTTCAACAAAGTTATAACAGTCGAGGCATCAAAAGTGCAGGTCTGTATATCTAGCCCTACATAAAGTAGACTCAACAGGAGGATATATCCGAGGCGCGTAATGCAGAGATGATTAGGCTTTCTCAAGTGGGTATTGATGGCCTAAAAAATATTATATAAGCTCTGTTGAAGTCTTTATCTTTCGGTGTAGCTAAATGCTCTGGCTTTAGACCTACTTCTTTGTTTGATATCGAATGAATAAACAGTGTTTTGTAATTGGTCAAAAGTAAAGATATGTATATACATGTATGACCAAATTTAGAACTTGTCCAAGATATTAACAAGGCAAACCTTCTGACTCGTTTTTCATGAATATGTGATAAGCAACAATTTCCATTTTTGGAAGTCGATTACGTCAGTAATCGGTCTTCCTATGTGAACGCTCAGGCATTTGGGAAATCACCCAACAACACCAATATTCAACCAGCGAAAAAAAAGTTCTATGAAATTCAAGCATTTAAACATATAAAACGATTGAATTTCAGATAAAAAATGAAATAAGTCAAACTATTGCACTAGACAGATATTTTCTTTGAACTGTTATGACATTTCAATGAATAATTATCAAATCTTAATATTTGTTAATACACAGATCCTATATTTTTCTATATGAATGCGGACGAATCTAGCCATTCGGCATTACTCAGGTGTTGAGAGGGTGTCGCACCACTGCTAGACTGCTTCCGGTTCGTAGTACTCCCAAGTGAAAATTTGCAGTAGCACTTTTGTTGCTCTGTTGTATGGGGCTAAGAGGGCTTGGTGGTATATAATTTAGATTTGCTTCAAATAGAGGCATTGGGGGACCACTTAGATGTATTTTTATTGTATATTGAGTGGACCATTTTGTGTCACTAGAGGATAAAAAAATTGGGGTCATGGCGGTGAACAGGTGTTTTTGAGAGGGAAAATTCTAGGGTGCCCGTTGTTTTTGAGATTTAGCGAAAAACGCAATCTGTTGACATGTTGTTTTTATGGCATTTTTTCGAAGGACTATGGACGTACTTTAGACAGCAAGAGACGGGAAATCAAAATTTTTGCCATTAAGCAATCTGTGAGGCTTCAAAGATGGCCAATTTCACTCTATTTTCAATATGGCCAAAAACCACAGGTGTGACACCAGAGCCATCAAATCGGCCGAGATGTTACGATTACCAATCGGGCACTATTTTCTGAATGATATGTCACTCGGACCCATGTTCACACAAGAAATAGCTTTCGTTAAAAACGTATCATTAATATTCTTACCTAAAAAATTATTGGTTTGTTACAAGTTTATAATTCAAGGCATTTACATTTTCAACAAATATTTGCTTGAATGTCTGAAGTGTTGAATAGCTAGTAACCTAATTTATTCATACGCGCAACGTGACTTTCATCCACACCACAGCTTTGAAACGGCGGCGAGTGAAACGCAAGGAAGCAAGTCACAATTTGATCTGAACAAACCCAAGGCTGCAAAGGTAAAGTTCAATGTATTTTCATGTCAACAGTCCTTACAGTGACTGGAAATTCCGACCGATAACAATTTCGTCCCATTACAATTTCGGCCCATTACAATTCTCGGCCCATTCTCCTAACGTGAGTTTACATGGTTTGCATTTGTGTAATAAATCTTACACCTTTATAATCTTTTAAACTTATTTTTCAGCACTAGGATTTTGCAGCCCTAAGGTGAAAGTATATTGAAATGTTGGAAAAATATAAAATGGTGATCTATTCTTCCCCTTTCATATAGTTAATTTTGACTTTAATGCTGTCAACCTGGATCTAACATATAATTATATGCATTTAAATCTTTAAATTGGCTCAGTCAAAAGTATTACAGCTTTTGTACTTTCACTTAAAGGTGGCCCTTCAGATTTTTGGACGAAATTTATACAAAAATATTAAAATTCATCCTGATACTCCCAGTACCTTTTAAATTTCATTCATAAAACCCCAGTAGTCGAAAACCATCCGACAACAAGAGAAATTAGAGATTTACTACGGCCCAGGTCAACACCGACGGGAACCATGGTCTATTTTTAGATAAGCAACTTGCTCACTCGCTTACTGGAAATACACAAATGAAGCTTCAAACACAGCGACTGAAGAAGAAGTTTATGGAAAATAACATGTTTGTTATGTTATGGAATTTAAGAGTCATTAGTCACGTGCCAGTCACTTTACATTCCAACTATGCTTCTTTTGATTTTTGGTGCAAAATCTAAAAATACCTTAAGAGGCTACGTAGCCTTTTAAGGGAATACCATAAAAAAATGTATACAAAAAGTGTCATGGTATTGAAGTTTTTGAAGTTAATTGACATAATATTTAGTAGATTCATTCAATTTAGCTGGCAACTCAATGAGTTAACTCTTTCCCAAACAACAAAATTTAAGAGTGGTCCAAATTGAAAGCCATGCTGATGACATAATAAATGTGGCTCAAAAATTGAAATTTGTTTAGGGAAGAATAGAAAACATTGTGAGAAAAGGAGATAATGATGGTTACCCACACTTTCTAGTTTTCCTACAATATTTTCAAAAAGCTTCTGTCTCAGGATCGTTGAAAGTTGGGATTGTTTGGTAGTCTTAAGAGTTAAAGGTAACCAGTGGCACTGGTGAGTTGATGCAGAATGCAAACCATTTTAGATATGTCTGTTCGGACTACTTTAGCTTTTAACAATTGCCACAGTCAGGGAGATTTGTCTGAGATGATTATGATCATTGATTGAACATTAAAACCAATATTTTATCATCTACAAAAGATGTGAAGCATTCTTTAACCTTTTACCACTCAGTGATGAGTTTTGACACCCCAAGGAAAGAAGCCTCCTTTTCCCACAATATTTTCTACTATGTCATAAGAACAATTGCAGCATTTGATTTAGATAATGAGATTGAAATTGTTGTCTGCAACTGCTTTCAATTTGGAAAAGGCTAGAATGTTGTCAATTGGTAAAGGGGTTAGACCTGGTTTGTATGTGTTAGCATGATGCTTTCAAGTGGGATAAAGCAGTTAAGCTAAAGAAATGCGGGCTGAGCTTAACGGGAAGCCATAACCCCTATCTTGCCTATTGCAACATTGGTCATATTTGCTAATAGTGTAGACCAATGATCAACCTGCATAGCCATTCAGTCTGATGTTGGTCTGCACTGTTGGCAAATTTTACGGTGACTGAAATTCGGAAGCAAATCTGGAATAGTCTATTCTGGGAAATCAGCAGCATAAGAGGTAAAATTTACCCTTGAAAAGATTTTTGAAAAACGTTTTTGTTAAAGAAAAAATTGCTCAACAGTAAGGTGGGTAATTTTAGACAATCAAGGCCCTCTTCAATTCTTTGGACAATAACTTGATGTTGCATCAATCTACAATATGCATCTTTGATAAAAGAAGAATGTTAAGTTAAATACTGTTCAGACTTTTGTATGGCTATCATTTGGTTATATTTCTTTGTATCTGTTTAGGAAGAGAATGTGAAGATTGTGCAGGTCAGAGGAACAGATGTCCAGGTCAAGACAGTTAAGATCTCAAGATGGCATAGATGACTTAAAGGTGTTACTCTGGAGGGAGTGGAGGGAGATGAGTTCAAAGAACCTAATGGGTCAATACATATAGCTAACAATTGTTGTTGTCAGTACATACAGAGATGAGATGTCAGTGTCAACCAAAACAAAGACAGAAATTAAGGTATTAAATCCACTCTAGTCTTCCCAGGTTATCCCTAGTGCTCATGGTGAACAGTTGTGATGGATTGGTATTTTGACTATTGTGTGTCTGTTCACCATTAGCACAAGCACATTTACATGTTGCTCCTGAAGTTCTATTTGACAAAGCCCAGAAAAGCAGTGTCACAAACTGGCTTTCAGTATCTTTAACAGAATCACTAAGATGTAAAAGGATAATTAAACTTTTGACAGTATTGTCCTCAAGTTAACCCATTACCACGCAATCCCTACTTTTGACGACCTTTGGAAACAAGCCTTTTGAAAACATTGTGGGAAAAGGAGAAAATGCTGGTAAGTCGCATTTTCTCCTTTTCCCACAATATTTTCTACCCCTCACAAAACAAAGTTCAAATTTTCATTCACATTTATTTTTGGTCTGCAAATGCTTTCAATTTGGACAAGCCTAAAATATTGTCATTTGGGTAATGAGTTAATCTCTTTCAGACCTTGCATGGCCCAACGTAAGATCTGGAAAAAGATTGATCTTATGCCATTTGTTTACTAACATGTTGGGACATTCTTATTGTTGTATCAGCATTGATGATAATTCAACATTCTTTTTCAGGAGACTGAAATAGGGCTATCTTGACTCACTTGTTTCCTCAGTCATTTGCTATTGAAAATAATAGAACCACTGTGATTCTCTAAAATTCTCAAAGTAACTGTCACGGACTCAAATTATATATTTCCATTATCACCAGAAATTCTAATTTCTATGGGCATAGATCAAGAAAAGTGCAGAGATACTGCAGAAAATCCTTACATTGCTAATGCATATTGCAGCTGATTGTTAGGAAACATAGTTAACCCATTACCACAGAATCCCTACTTTTGACGACCCTAAGAAAGAAGCTTTCAGAAAACAGTATGGGAAAAGGAGAAAATGCTGGTAACCAGCATTCTCACAATGTTTTCTACCCTCCACAAAACAAATTTCAAATTTTCAGTTACTTTTATTTTTTGGTCTGCAAATGCTTTTGATTTGGGCAAACCTAAAATATTTTTGTTTGGTAATGTTAACTGCTACTAACACAAATTATGTGTGAAAAATAGCCCAGAATATTTTTTTTGTGTGGGAATTTCATACTAACTTGTTTGTTTGATTTTCAAAAGTAAATTCATTTTTTTTTTTTTTTTTTTTTAATTTCAATGGCTTTTTTTTTTCAGACTTGCCAGGAGCCATCCTCCCAAGTAGAAGGGGAGTTGCAGGCATACATTGCAGAAAACAAGTACACCATCATTAAGAGCGACTACGTAAAGCACTAAACTACAGCAGTGCAGACTCCGACTAATCTCTACAAAAGATGTTTACGTGCGTGCGTCCATAAACTTTTTCTTTAAAAAAAACTTCTCAGAAACTATGGACTGGATTCTACCAAATTTTACAGCAATGTTCCTTAGGTGGTCCTGTTTCAAATTCCTTCAAATAATTGTGTTCCATGAATAATTCTGGTTGCCATGGCAACCAAAGTAAAAAACCTTTAAAAATCTTCTCCTCCCAAACTGCTAATTGGATAGCATTATTTTTTTGCAGGAATGTTCCTTAGATAGAGGTCTGCAGAATTCCTTAAAAAAAAAAAAAAAAAAAAAAGATCCGTCAAAAAACATGGCTTTTATGGGAGACTCATTTTCCTTTTATGGTATAAAGTAAAATCTTTGAAAAATTTCTTCTCTCATACTATTCATGTTGATTTCATTGTTGTATTGGAGGTTAGTTCCTATGCTGGTAAGTCTTTACCATACAGTCCTGACTTTTAACGACCCTAAAGAAGAAGTCTTTAGAAAACACTCTTGGAAAAGGAGAAAATGCTGGTAATCAGCATTTTCTCTTTTTCCCTCAGTGTTTTCTACTCTATCAAGGAGAGAAATCATCATTTCATCAATGTTTAATTTGTTGTCTGCAAATGATTTCAGTTTGGTCACATCCCAAATTTTGTCGTTTGGTAAAGAGTTAAAGATGGTTGCTTTACATAATCTATAATCCTTTTCATATAAAACAAGAGAACCTCTACACTTTGATTAGTTCTGGTAAAGGTTTGTTGACCTACTGGTGACCTAGTACAAAGAGAGTCTACCCTTCACAAAACAACCTTTAAATTTTCAGTCACTTTTATTTTTTCATCTACAAAATGCTTTCCATTTTGACAACCCTAAAATGTTGTCATTTGGTAATGAGTTAACTATAACCAGAAGACAAAATTTTTATAACTGGCCATAATTGAAAGATGTTGCAGACAACATAATAAATCTTCAAATTTGTAAAACTTGTATCAAAAAGGGTAGAAATTATTGTGTAAAACTAAGAAAATGCAGGTTACTTTTATTTTCTTCTTTTCTCAAGTTTTCATAGCTTTTTTTCTTTTAAAGAGACCTAAAATGCAGGAACGAATGGTAATTGTTAAAAACTTCTCTTCACCGTTACAGAAAAATCAGGCCTGTGGAGCGATACAGACGCTCAAGCGCCTCTAGTTTATAGACTTGAGGTAGAATGCTTTCGGAAACATTTTCGATATACGAGAAAGTGCTTGTAATGCATATTTACTCCATTGGTCACCATGTTTTCTTTCTTCAAAAGGCTACTGCACACTTTGAGCAAAAGTTCATTTCTTGTTTGCAAATCTTTTCAAGACTAAATTTTTTTTATGTAGATAGAGTGATAGATTGATATTTTACATCCACATCATCTGGCTAGTCAGGTTTTTGTGTATTTATTTTCACTTTATTACTTTTTGGTACATGTTCATTATATTTTTGCCACTACCTTTATGTTTACATGCTGTATCTTACTATATTTGCCTGTTCTTTAACCAATTAAACCTTTACCAAATCATCCCTGGTTTTCACGACCCTGAGATAGAAGGCTTTTGAAAACATTGTTGGAAAAGGAGAAAATGCTGGTTACCAGTAATTTCTCCTTTTTCCACAGTGTTTTCCGCCTTGCCTGAAAGAAAACTTTAATTTTTGAGTTGCCTTTATTTTGTTGTCTGCAAGTGCTTTCAATTTAGACCAGTCTAAAATTTTGTTGTTTAATAAATAGTTACTAGCAGACAAAAATTAAATTGTCCCAGATTTCAGCAGACAATTTCAAAAAACGGCCAAAAAAGTGGAAAAGGTACTGAAAGGATAAATATAAACATTATTGGAAGAGACACTATTTGGATTATATGAAGAAAGCATTGTGTTGCAATGTACCAGTGTTTAATAAATAGTTACTAGCAGACAAAAATTAAATTGTCCCAGATTTCAGCAGACAATTTCAAAAAACGGCCAAAAAAGTGGAAAAGGTACTGAAAGGATAAATATAAACATTGTTGGAAAGAGACACTATTTGGATTATTATGAAGAAAGCATTGTGTTGCAATGTACCAGTGTTTATCTGTAGATTCCTTTGACATAGTGTGCAAGTTGTTGGCTAAATACATGTACTCATGTTTTCTTTTTAAAAATCATCATCAAGTATATAAGATTTTGAGCTATGGATTAAGTTTTGATTCAAGGGCCATTTATTTCTCTTTATACAAGTGGTATGGTCCCTAAATTTGTCTTAGAAGTATTCTCTGCATTAAACAAATTTAACAGTATGAGAATATACTCTAGCTGAAGTATTAAAATATACTTTTCAATGTTCATCATACTACAAGGGCATACAATTAAAAAAAATATCAGAAAGATCTTTACACGCTATTATCACTTATTTTGATGTTTCGAAAATATAAGAAAAATATGAGATTTTTGTTTTGGTCCCTTGAAATATTATGCAATAAATGCCACATTTTCTTTTTTATGCAGTTCAAAGTTAACTCTTTACCACACGACAACATTTTAGACTGGTTCAAAATGAAAGCATTTGCAGACGACAATATAAAGGTGACTGAAAAATTGAAAATGGTTCTGGGAAGGGTAGAAAACACTGTGGGAAAAGGAGAAAATGCTGGTTACCAGCATTTTCTCCTTTTCCTACAGTGTTTTCAAAAGGCTTCCTTTTCAGGGGCGTCAAAAGTAGGGATTGTGTGGTAATGGGTTAAACTTCCTAGTCTTTTTGCGAGCCTGTTTGACTGGTCTTAATTGAGACAAAGCACTGGGATAAGAATGTAACACTTAATATTCAATTGTTTTCTACTTTTGCCACAATATTTTCAAGCTGCTTCTCTCCAAGACTAGTCAAAAGTCGTCATTGTGTGCGAAAGGGTATTGACATGTCCTGCTTGAGATGGAGGTGTTTATTCACAAATATACTGTTTACTTGTTTCAACTACCTTTACATGATAATATTCATTTTGTTGTGGTACTCGATTCATGTTACGAGAAGATGATACTTCTTTCAAATTAAAGTGAAAAAAAAAAAAGAAGCTTTGTTTCTGTTCTTCTTTTTGTTTAACTGTTTCATCTTAAAAAGTATTGAGTTTTGTTGACTATTTCACTCTGCACATGATGAGAAACTTTTGGTCACATCCAAATTGAACGCACCTTCAGACCAGGGGGAACGATTTCTTCATTTACTCAATCTAATTCTAAAATCGACTTCCATGAGTACTTTCAGTACTTTGATTTTTTCTACTTTTCACAAAAATGTACTAAGTCTTCCATTGTCAATTCAAGGGAATAAGTAGCTCAGTAGTACTCGCTCTGTTAGCAATGGGTCCCGAGTCCTGTATTGGTCTCATATTTCCCTCATAATTTATGACATGTTTTAACCAGACTTTTTTAATCGTCTTCAATCGCTTTCAATTTGGCCACGTTGAATTTTTTGGCGACCGGTAAAAGATTTAGCACATCGTCACAAAAATAAAAATAGGGATCGTATATTGAGGGCAACCAAGTCTATGAAACAAAGGAAACCTAAAGTTCTCGATATGGTTATCATGGCTGCTCTTTCGTATAAACCATTGTTAGTGGAACTTGGAGCCGTATTACCAGGAGAGTCTGCGTCCTCGAGTATCCAGACCTGATTTTAAATTTGATTTGCCAACGCATCTTGACCATATCTCAACAGTGCCTGTCAATATCCGAGCAGAGTTGTCGTCCTTTACTCTAACCATACATCTCTGGAACGGGCTAAATGACAAGAATATTGTCAAACCGAGGAAAACATGTTCTGTCACTGTTCAACTGTTTCATGTGTAACATAATAAAGTAGACAAAGGAAATATGATTCCAGATACATTATAGGTGCATTTAACCTGATGAATTTACCTGTATACAATAGAACTTTTTTTTTTTTTTCAAGCTTCTTTACTGGTCAGATTCTTTGGCCAGTTGGAAATAGAAATGGCTGCGCCTATGAATGATGACTATAGTTTCGACACACCGATGGATCTAAGTTTGTAAGATTAAAAAGCAAGTTATTGTCATTTAAAAGACAATCAAGTTTTTTAGAAAATCCATCTTTTTCACATTTCGTACCACTAAGTCTGATTGGCCTTATGCTGTGTGAACAGCACACAAAACAATCGATTGGCCTTTCTTTCATCGGCGTTTTTGTAGCCATTTTGACTTATGTTATGGAATAAAATATCACGTGATGACGGACTACTTTCTGAACCATCTAGAGGCGAATGGGAATGATCGGTAGTGCAAGAAAGTGAGTATCTGTATACATGAACGCTCGATGGTTTCATCTGCGTCTATCCAGCTATTAAATGTCTTCGGAAGTCCTTGCCACTCGACACAGAACTGAAACTTCTTGTTTCGCTTCCTCTTTCGTATGATTTACTGAATAAACCACAAACTATTCTCGTCTTTATCGACCTTTTGTAACTCAGCCGCGTTAAACAAACCTTTAACATTATCTTTTTTTTTAAATCCTGTAGTTTGTACATGTAGGGTACTCCCTGATTCAATAATTGTGCAGACACCTTAAAGACCTCTGTTGTAAATTGTTCTTGATATGCTCGACAGAACAGTTGTTCAGTAAACTTTATGTGCAC
Organism: Tridacna crocea; assembly: GCA_943736015.1. Classification (NCBI taxonomy): domain Eukaryota; kingdom Metazoa; phylum Mollusca; class Bivalvia; order Cardiida; family Cardiidae; genus Tridacna; species Tridacna crocea. Next base: position 52,909,228 of record OX031059.1, read on the forward strand.
CAAATCACCAACTTCATGAGTAAAAACAGGTTTAGTTTTCACCTTTGGTTTCTTTTTCAAATAGATGTAAGCCAACACTTTCCATAACTTTTGCGGTCCACAAAAAGCTGCAGGATTTTGTTCTTCAACTTGAGTAATACTTATTTAATTTTTTTTTTTCTTTTTTTCTGATCACCCATCTAATGATCTCTCTAACATCTCAACAAAAGATTGAAAAAACCCGTAAAATCAGTGGATTTTATATATTCTGTTACGACGTCATCGATGCACTGAAAACAGCTAAACAAAAGATTGAAAAAATGCGTAAAATCATTGGATTGACGTCATCAGGTCACCGAAGATTTTGCTCAACGAGGATTTTGCTCCGAATACCGAGGATTCCTCCTGTATTTTTGACACTACTACAGTGTTTGTGAAATTTTGATCCGTCAAGAAACGTGGCTCTGGCTACTTGCACTATACAGAAATGAAGAAATTCCTAAAAATTCCTCATCTCCGATACTCCTGGTCAAAGTTTGAATAATTTCACAGAAAACTTCTTTAGGTGACCTTGTTCAAAATTTGTTCGCGAAATTTTGATCCGTCAAGAAACACGGCTTCGGTGAATGGGGACTACTTGCACTATACGACTTGAACAAATTCTTAAAAGTTCATCTCTGAAACAGCTTGTCAGATTTTGAAATAATTTCACAGAGATGTTCCTTGGGTGACACTTGTCAAAAACTGTTCGCGAAATTTTGATCCGTCAAGAAACATGGCCCTGCTAAATGGGACCTACGTGCACCATACGGAAATGAAGAAATTATTTAAAAAATCTTCTTCTCTGAAACTGCAAGTCAGATTTTGAAATAATTTTAGAGAAATGTTCCATTGGTGACCCTTTTCAAAATTTGTTCGCGAAATTTTGATCCGTCTAGAAACATGACTCTGGTGAATGGGGGCTATTTACACTGAATGGCCATGAAGAAATTTCTATAAATTCTTGTTCCCTGAAATGGCTGATCAGATTTTGAAATAATTTCACAGAAATGTTCGTAGGGTGACCCTTTTCAAAAATCGTTCGCAAAATACTGACCTGTTAAGAAACGTGGCTCTGGTGAATGGCTGGGTGGGGGGCTACTTGCACTTTATGGCCCTGAAGAAATTCTTTAGAAATCTGAAATAGCTGATCAGATTATGAGATAATTTCACAGAAATGCTTCTTGGCTGACCCTTTTCAAAAAGTGTTCGAGAAATTTTGATCCATCAAGAAACATAGCTCTGATGGCTGTGGGCTATTTACACTATACAGACATGAAGAAATTCTTAAAAATTCTTTTTCTCTGAAACGGCTGATCAGATTTAAAAAAAATAATGGCTATGGTCATCTCAAAAATTCAGGTGAGCGATCCAGGACCATCTTGGCACTCTTGTTTACAGAAAAGTATCCCCCTAACGGACAGTGTAGATTCTAGATCACAGTGCACGCTCTGTGCAGTCTGATCTTGATCTACACTGTCCTCAGAGGTCAACAAGTCGCACTTAGCAGCTTAATGTTTAACAATTAAGGAAAAGGAGACATTGTCCTGTGCTTGTAAAAGGAAATTCTAATGCTCTACCACTCATTCCCGAATTTGAACCCCCTGGGTGGAGTTGACTTTTGAAAACATAGAAAATGAGAATATGCTGGTAACCAGAACGGAATGGTAAAAAGAGATAAATGCTTATTACAGTTCATCTCCTTCGTTCATTCCCCCTTTTCTCTCCAAAGGGCATACTAGTATACATCTTCGCAAGCCAAGGCCGACGATTCACTACGCTACTCTACCCTTGGCGGATCGAGCTTGATTTTTACGTTCACCCGATACCCTTTTTCATTGGATGCAGCCAGCTGTAGCTGCAACGAATAAAATCGCTTTCAGCATTCCATTTTTGTTAAAAATAGAACAAGTTCGCTACCTTTCGAATAGAAGGTAAGCATGGAAACCCACGTGGATGTCTGCTTATCGCTTCACGTGTATTCGTAAGCGGTTTGTAAAACGATATTTCATTTGCTTTTAGAAATATGATATAAAGGGGGGGGGGTAATAACCAGCATCCAATAGAGGGAGCATCGCAGGAATCTCGAAATCGGGCTCGATTAGCCAAGTTAAGATCTATGTAGTGATCGTAAACTTGGCTCGCGAAGATGACTAGTATACAGAATGAAAGCAAAGTTTAATACTATATTTTACTCGGTGGAGCATATGCTTTGCCTATATACGATCTTTGTTTTTTTCATTTGGGTTCACGGATTGATTGATTGATTGATTGATTGATTGATTGGTGTTTAACGCCTTTTTTTATCATTATTTCAGTTATATAACGGTGCCAATGTACCTATCCATGCTTTCCTGGAGATTCTTTTGCCATTACTCGTAACAATATTCCACTTGCTGTTTTTCCACATAATCATCGTCGAAACAATGGTCAGCGGTGAGAGAAGAATGAATCCTGTCGCAATGACTATCATCAATCCTTGAAAAAAAAAAAAAAAAAAAAAAATTAATTGGCCGAGTCGGGAATCAAAACAGCGATCCCTGGCTCCAAGTCCTGTACGCTACCTACCACTGAACTATGGGGCTCTGCGACGGCCTCTCAAAGCACGAACAGGAAACAAAGAAACCCAAACGCTACAACCACATTTAAGTATTTGAGCCATCTTCTGTGAAAAGGGGCCTTAATTAATCTGCAAAAAAAAATGACCCAGGTCAGCTTGCGCAGTTCTAGCAGGCTGACCTGGGTCGAACCTTTCTGCTATCGGTCAATTTTGTGCATGTCAAACGACCAGTCTACCACATGTCAGTCGGTGGCCAAGCAAAATGGATTTCATGGACTCATAGTACTGTGAAGACTTGCTAGGTACGTAGGCCTATATACGGAAATACATCAAAACACTTTTCCGACGGCGTGGCTCATTGTCTGTTTTTTTGTTTTCCATTAAATCAGCCAAATAGTTCGGTGGCAGCTGAGTTGACCCGAGTTGACTTTGCTCAAAGTAATAGTCCACTGTCCTGAAACAAACACCCTAGCCTGTAGTCAATGCAAATTACTACCTATGGCCAAGGAGATAGATGTAACATACGTTGTACATATCGGGGCAGTGTGCTAATACATTCAGCCCGCCTTTGGTTGACAAATGACAGCCTTACAGCCAGAACTAGGGCGGTATCATCAATTCTTAACTCTTAACCTGACCACAAATTTTAAAACTTGTCCAAATTTATATGGCGTTTGCAATTAACACTTTAAACTTTATTCAGATGCTGTGATTTGTCATTGGATGGACAGAAAACCATATGGAAAAGGAGAAAATGCTGGTTGCCAATTTTTGGATGGGTTTAACCCTTTACCAAACAATCTGTACGCTAAAGAGAAAAAGTGTTCTTGCCTCGTCACTTCATTCTTTACAAGTCGAGGCAGCACAGAGCTGCATAAAACAGGAAATACACGAATGAGTAAACTGTCACCTTTGTACTACTTAAATACTTTTGAGCGTAGTCTGCAATCTCATCAACCGTAAGGCTGCTCAAAGACCTTTTGCGGACAGTGTATACCAAGATCAGATTGCATGTACATCAATCTCAGACTGCAAGAAGGTCAAAACTCAGACTGCATGTACATCAAAACTCAGACTGCATGTACATCAGTACTCAGACTGCAGGAAGGTCAAAACTCAGTTTGCGTGTACATCAATGTCAGACTGCAGGAAGATCAAAACTCAGATTGCATGTACATCAATCTCAGACTGCAAGAACATCAAACCTCAGACTGCGTGTACATCAAAACTCAGACTGCGTGTACATCAAAACTCAGACTGCGTGTACATCAAATCTCAGACTGCGTGTACATCAAAACTCAGACTGCGTTTATATCAATACTCAGACAGCAGGTAGATCAAAACTCAGAGTGCATGTACATCAATCTCAGACTGCAGGAAGATCAAAACTCAGAGTGCATGTACATCAAAACTCAGACTGCATGTACAGAAAAGTCAGACTGCATGTATATCAATGTTTAGACTGCAGGAAGATAAATACTCAGATTGCGTGGACATCAATACTCAGACTGCATGCACATCAATCCTCAGACTGCAGGAAGATCAAAGTTCAGACTGCGTTTACATGAATCTCAGACTGCAGGAGTATCGAAACTCAGACTGCGTGTACATCAAAACTCAGACTGCGTGTGCATCAAAACTCAGACTGCAGGAAGATCAAAACTCAGACTGCATGTACATCAATGTCAGACTGCAGGAAGATCATAACTCAGATTGCATGTACATCAATGTCATACTGCAGGAAGATCAAAACTCAGATTACATGTACATTATAACTCAGACTGCATGTACATCAATGTCAGACTGCAGGAAGATCAAAACTCAGATTACATGTACATCAATGTCATACTGCAGGAAGGTCAAAACTCAGATTGCATGTACATCAATGTCAGACTGCATGTACATCAATGTCAGACTGCATGTACATCAAAACTCGGATTGCATGTACATCAATGTCAGACTGCATGTACATCAATGTCATACTGCAGGAAGATCAAAACTCAGATTGAAGATCAAAACTCAGATTACATGTACATTATAACTCAGACTGCATGTGCATCAATGTCAGACTGCAGGAAGATCAAAACTCAGATTGCATGTACATTATAACTCAGACTGCATGTGCATCAATGTCAGACTGCAGGAAGATCAAAACTCAGACTGCATGTGCATCAATGTCATACTGCAGGAAGGTCAAAACTCAGATTGCATGTACATTATAACTCAGACTGCATGTGCATCAATGTCAGACTGCAGGAAGCATGTACATCAATGTCAGACTGCAGGAAGATCAAAACTCAGACTGCATGTACATCAATGTCAGACTGCATGTACATCAATGTCAGACTGCAGGAAGATCAAAACTCAGACTGCAGGAAGATCAAAACTCAGACTGCATGTACATCAAAACTCAGACTGCATGTACATCAATGTCATACTGCAGGAAGATCAAAACTCAGACTGCATGTACATCAATGTCAGACTGCATATACATCAAAACTCAGACTGCATGTACATCAATGTCAGACTGCAGAAAGATAAAAACTCAGACTGTATGTACATCAAAACTGAGACTGCGTGTACATCAATACTCAGACTGCTGGAAAATCAAAACTCAGATTGCATGTACATCAAAACTAAGACTCCATGTACATCAATCCTCAGACTGCAAGAAGATCAAAATTCAGACTGCATCTACATCAAAACTCAGACTGCATGTACATTATAACTCAGACTGCATGAAGATACATACCTAGACTGCATGTAAATAACTCAGACTGCAGGAAGATAAATACCCGGACGGCAGGAAAGTCAAAACTCAGACTGCATGTACATTTACATCAATACTCAGACTGCAGCAAGATCAAAACTAAGACTGCGTGTACATCAAAACTAAGCCTGCATGTTCATCAAATTACAGACTTTATGTACATCAAAACTCAGACTGCGTGTTCATCAATACACAGATTGTATGTACATCAAAATTAAGACTGCGTGTTTATCAAAACTCTAACTGCGTGTATATCAATACTCAGACTGCAAGTACATCAAAAATAAAACTGCCTGTACATCAAAACACAGACGGCAGGAGGACCAAAATTAAGACTGCATGTAAATCAAAACTTAGGCTGCATGTTCATCAAATCACATACTTTACGTACATCAAAACTCAGATTGCATGTAAATCAAAACTCAGACTGTATGTACATGAAAACTCAGATTGCATGTTCATCGAAACTCAGATTGCATGTACGTCGAAACCCAGACTGCATGTACGTCGAAACTCAGACTGTATGTACGTCGAAACTCAGAATGCATGTACGTCAAAACTCATGTACATCAACATGCAATTTGCAAACTCAGCTCAACACTAAGACTGCGTGTACATGAAATCTCAGACTGCGTGTACATCAAAACTCAGACTGCGTGTACATCAATACTCAGACTGCAGGAAGATCAAAACTCAGACTGCGTGTACATCAATACTCAGACTGCAGGAAGATCAAAACTCAGATTGCATATACATCAAAACTCATGTACAACAACGTGCAATCTGCAAACTCAGATCAACACTAAGACTGCAAAGACATCAAAACTCAGACTGCATGCACATCAATCCTGAGACTGCAGGAAGATCAAAATTCAGACGACGTGTAAATAACTCAGACTGCAGGAGGATGAATACTCGGACTGCAGGAAAGTCAAAACTCAGACTGCAGTAAGATCAAAACTCGGACTGCATGTACATCAATACACAGACTGCAGGAAGATCAAAATTCAGACTGCGTGTAAATAACTCAGACTGCAGGAAGATGAATACTCGGACTGCAGGAAAGTCAAAACTCAGACTGCAGTAAGATCAAAACTCGGACTGCATGTACATCAATACTCAGACTGCAGGAAGATCAAAACTAAGACTGCATGTACATCAAAACTCAGCGTGCGTGTTCATCAAATTACGGACTTTATGTACATCAAAACTCAGACTGCGTGGACATCAAAATTAAGACTGCGAATTCATCAAAACTCAGACTGCGTGAACATAAATACCCACACTGCAAGTACATCAAAAGTAAGACTGCATGTACATCAAAACACAGACGGCAGGAGGGTCAAAACTAAGACTGCATGTAAATCAAAACTCAGACTGCATGTTTATCAAATCACGGATTTTATGTATATCAAAACTCAGATTGCATGTACATCAAAACTCAGACTGCATGTACATGAATACTCAGATTGTATGTACATGAATACTCAGATTGTATGTACATCAATGCTGAGAATGCGTGTACGTCGAAACTCAGACTGCGTGTACGTCGAAACTCAGACTCTATTATGTCGAAACTCAGAATGCATGTACATTAAAACTCATGTACAACAACATGCAATCTGCAAACTCAGATCAACACTAAGACTGCAAAGACATCAAAACTCAGACTGTGTGTACATCAAAACTCAGACTGCATGTTGATAAAAACTCAGACTGTATGTACATCAAAACTCAGACTGCGTGTCCATCAAAGCTCAGACAGCAGAAAGATCAAAACTCAGACTGCATGTACATCAATCTCAGACTTCATGTTGATAAAAACTTAGACTCTATGTACATCAAAACTCAGACTGCGTGTCCATCAAAGCTCAAACAGCAGAAAGATCAAACTCAGACTGCAGGTTGATTAAAACTCAGACTGCGTGTACATCAAAACTCAGACTGCGAGTACATCAATACTCAGACTGCGCGTACATCAAAACTCAGACGCCGTGTACATCCATACTCAGATTGCATGTTGATCAAAACTCAGACTGCGTTTACATCAAAAATCAGAATGCATGTAGATTTAAACTCAGGTTGCAGGAAGATCCAAAAACAGACCACGTATAGAACAAAACTGAGACTGCAGAAAGATCCAAAATCAGACCACATGTAGACCAGAACTCAGACTGCATTTAGATGAAAACCCAGACTGCAGGAAGGTCAAAACTCAGACTGCATATAGATCAAAACCCAGACTGCAGGAAGGTTAAAACTCAGACTGCATATAGATCAAAATACAGACTGCAGCAAGGTCAAAACTCAGACTGCAGGAAGATAAAAAAAAAACAGACCACATGTAAATAAAAAAACAGCCTGCATTAAGATAAAAATTCAGATTGCAGGAAGGTCAAAAGTCAGACTGCATTTAGATAAAAACTCAGACTGTTTGTAGACCTGCATTGTAGATCAGACCCCAGACTCCATGTAGATCAAAACACAAACGTCATTTAGACAAAAAATGGACTGCGTGTAGATTAAAACTTTGATTGCATGCTGATCAAATTAAAGACTGCATGCAAATAAAAATACAGACTGCAAGTCGATCAAATCACATATTGCATGTTGATCTAAGCACAAACTATAACTGCATGGAGATGAACACTCAGATCCTCATGTTGATTAAAACTCAGACTGCATACAATTTTGACTGAGACTGCATGCGTCTGAGCTTGCATCTACTTGAATTATCATAACTAGATTGCTTGTTGAGTCAAATTCAGACCTAGTTTAAGACTGAATGTTTCTTTCTGCTAACTGTACTTGATCTTGGTTTACTAGTATTAGTAAATGTTCCGTTAGTCTCTTGTCTTTGCCTCCGACAGGATAATGCTTGTGATCAAGAACCGGTTAACTTAATTTTAATTTCAACCCAATTCAAAGCATTTGCAGACAACAAATCAGAAGTGAGGAAAAAAAAAAACAAAACGGGAATTTATCTTTTAAAGGATAGAAAACGTCGTTGAAAAAGGTTAAAAAACTGGTTTTAGCTTTTTCTTCTTTTCCCATTTTTTTCTCAAGTTTCTATTTCAAGTAAATGAAATTGTTTGGTAAAAAGTTGAAAACAAAGCAAAACACAAAAGACCACAAAGGTCTGGCATAATCAGAAATACAAGCATACGGTATAAATTTAATTTAATTTTTGTGTTTAGCATTTTTTGAGAATTTTGACTAATGCTTCCCCCTCCCCGAAAAAATATTAGGAAAAAATCTACAGATACTATTTAAACAAAGAGTTTTCATGTTGCATGCATCTTTTTCTCTTCCCCCCCCCCTTTCTTTTTGTTTCATTTTGTTTTGTCCCCTCGGGTTACAGTTTGTGTTAATTAATATACTGTCAGGTGAAATGAAATAAAAGTTTCACAAGATGACAAGTGTGTACGAAACACCACTCAAAAACCCTCGAACTGAAATCTTGTCTCCTCTGTATGTGTATGTTAACATAGGAAACAAAGTTCTACACAATTAGGCTTAAAATTACAGGTATGTCATGTTTATCTATCATTTTATGTCTGTGTCAACGGTGATACCATGTCTGTCAACAGACAGTGGACTGACATCTCAGATAGCCCGGGCTGTGCCGATTATGAGAAAGTAGCTTGTCCAACGTAATTCCATTTTTTTTAATACTTATAAGTAACATTTTTGTTCTTGTTATTTGTCTGCAAAATCATTTTTCCTTTTGCTACAACGTGCTCATATTTGTTCCTGCAATAGTTTATCGTTCAAATCTTTTTCCTGCAATTTACATAAATATTTTAAAGTCGTCTATTGCAAAGTTTTTCAGGGGTAAAGCAAATAATAAAAAAAATCGTAATAATAAAAAATTAAGTCAGTAATGCTGCTAACACCGCTTCAGCATTAAAGGCAGAGATTTTTAGAATGATAACAAACAGTACCAAGAGCAGCATCAAGATCAGTGATGTTTGCAACAGAAAATCATCATCATTTTTCTTGTCATCATCTTATGAAAAACCGATGCTCGGACGTTTGGCCACGGACGTTTTGGCTTCGAATATTTTGATCACCTGAAAGAGCAAAGTAGGATATTTTGGCCAAATGTTTTTTTTAGCACAGAAAATTCAATAAATGAACTTGTATGCGTTTAAATACACAATGTAGAAAAAAAATACAGTTCATTTTATACGTTTTTCTGCATATGGCCAAAACACACTTTGACTTTGATTTTCGTCCTTTTTCAGCAAACAGTTTAGATTTTTTATACTTTTTTACAAAATGTTGTTGCGAAAAGCAATTTTAAGTAATTATTCAATCAACATTACTTTACAAAATACATGTTTTAATAACTGGCAATTAATCAATCATCAAACACATCTTCATCCGTAATACAGTTTAATTTACAGCAAAATAATACCTGATAGTATCTATTTGTACATCAATCAATTAAAAAAAATGAAGAAGTGAATCCAACCATATGTCAAGTAAAGCAAAATTTCCCTTTTCCTACAATCTATTATTGATGGTTTATAGAGCTCAATATTACAAGTTGCAGACATCCATGAACAACATTGGCCAAAATGTCCTTCTTTTTTCTTCCAACTTACTAAAACGTCCGTAGCCAAAACGTCCATTACCAAACGTCCTACATTCTGAAAAAAAAAAAGAATTTTGTCACATCTCCTGTGTTTGCCTAGACCAAAGCATGCCCTGTAAAGATGGTCCACCGAAAATGGCAGTTGGATCATTGTCAACAGAATGTAACTTGATTTGCGATGAAAAGTAAATTAATAATTGCCAAGTACAGTTCATTCTGTCAAGTTGAAAAGTACAGAGAAAACTCGTATAAAATACATTAAAGACCGCTAAAATCAAGGATTTTGCTTTTCCTGAAATATCGGCAATGCAAAAAAACAATAGCAAAACAAATTCTGTGAAATATACAGCTGAGACCAATCTACATTTATGATAAACCTTAACAAACGATTAATGTTTTAGTATCCTGAAGTTAAGGCTTTGCAAATGCTCTGAAAGGGAAGAAAACTACTCTACTAACTAGTTTTTACTGTTCCACAATATCTTTTAGACTTTTACCCGTTTTAAGGATGAATACTATTGTTAGAACCTAACTTATCTCGTGCTTTACAGCCACGTTAGTACTCGTTTAGAAGAATGTAATTTTTTGTCATCTGATAGAAAATAAACAAATCTATTCCAACAGACGATTTCTCAGTTCTTGAGGCAGATCACTTTTGAGACGTTGTTGCATGAAGAGAACTACATGTATTCAAAAAGGTTTTGGGCGGAATACTTTCGAAGGTATTTAGGAAAGGGGATGAATTGCTTACGAGGAGCTCTTTCGCCATTATGTTGTTATGTTGATATAAATTGAACAAGCGTTCTGAAGAGACGCCTATTATATAACTTTTTGTCCTTATAACCAGACGACAAAATTTTAGGAAATGAAAACTTTTGCAGACAACAACAACAACAATAAAAAAAACCGTGCCTCAAATGATGGGATTTGTGTCAGCCAAAGGTATAAAACGTTGTTTGAAAAGGAAAAAAATACTGTTTACCAGCATGTTCTCCTTTTCGTACATTGGTTTCAAATGCACTATTTCTTCAGGGGCTTTAAAACACGAAATTGTTTGGTTAAAATTTTAACTCTTTACCAAACGGCAAAAATGTAAATTTGTCAACATTGAAAGCATTTGCAGACGACAATTTAAATATAGAGCAATTGATGAAATTTGTCTTCGATATGGTGGAAAACAGTGTGGGAAAAGGAGAAAATGCTGGTTACCAGCATTTTCTCCTTTTCCTACAATGTTTTCAATAGGCTTCTTCCTCTGGATTATTAAATCTCCAAATTGTGTGATAAAGCATTAAACGATGTGTATCAAGTACATTAGTTTCAGACGAGAGCTGCAATAATGCATGCATTCGTTTTTCTCTTGATGCAACTATGCTCGGCTTGTCTTCCAGGAATTTGTTTAAAATTTGCATGCAATTTCTCCTCTGTAGCAAGTCGATTATCTTTATACCTGTAAACTTTTGAAACTTTTTTTTTCGGCGTAGCTAAATGTGCTGGTTGTTTGACCTACTATTTGGTACTGATAACGAATGAATTAATAGAAACTTGCGATTGGTTGAAAGTGTAGACCAGTTTATTCTAGTGGTCCATACCTGTTTTCTGACAAGTTTACGTCGTCTATCTTTTCTTAAAGATATTTCTTGTTTGCTTTTAATACCCTGAGAATTTCGGTAATTTGCTCAAATCAGCCACACTTACATGTTATTTATCCCAATTTTACAGAAAAAGATTTCTTAAGTGTCCACTACCATTATTTTTAGGAGTTACTAGCATTTTCTCCTTTTCCCACAATGTTTTCAAAATCTTTTAATCTCAGGGTTGTAAAAACCAGAGATTGTTTATTACAGGGTTAAAATACCTTGGCATTTCCCCTCCCTCCTCTGACTTTCGGATGCATGTAGATTTACTTGTAAACTACTGACAACTTTATTTGGAAATTTGAACTGTTGTGACACGGAAGTGCTCAACCTTCTTTCAAAGTTTATACTCGTCTGGATTGCAAACACTTGCAGACGACTATCTGAATGTGATGAATTTTATGTTTAAGGAATCACAAAACATCGTTTGAAAGAGAAAATGTTTGTTACGGGCATTTTCATACGAAAATTATTATCCTTTTACACCATGTTGTTTTCAGTGGCATTTTTCATTAGGAAAGTTAAGTCTGATATAGTTTGGGGTGAAGGGATTTAAGGTGAAAAGTTTCTTTACGGAAATATTTAGTGACATTTGAGTGATGTAACTAAACCCGGTAACACTCGGTTAAAATTTTATGATATTTGATGGTTTGGTTTTGAGTGCAAGTTTCAATCCAATACTTTGTCTACAAACATACAATAGCTCTCAGAAGCACGCTTAACCCTTTCCCAAACGACAAACTTTTGGACTAGACCAAATTGAACGCATTTCAGACGACAACTCAACTCTTGCTGAAAAGATGATTTCCGTCTATGATAGGGTAGAAAACATTGTGGGAAAAGGAGAAAATGCTGGTTACCTGCATTTTCTCCTTTTCCCGCAATGTTTTCAAAAGGCTACTATTCCAGACCCGTAAAATCCAGGGATTGTTTGGGAAAGGATTAATACTTTATAGGCCACTGCAAGGGACAGCTTTTGAATATGCTGTTAGAAAATAACAAGAAAATGCTCCTTTTCTCCACAACTTATGCCACACATAGCCTTATTAGTTTGGCAGGATAAAGTTACACGAAGCCAATTTATTAGAGGCCAGATGACGAAAAATCGCGAAGCAATCAAGGAGATAATAAAATTCCTTCGCTCTCCTGACTTTTTTTCTGATGATATAATTGAGGCGATTCGAGATTATTCAACGTAGAAAACATTGTGGAAAAAGGAGAAAATGCTGGTTTCCAGCATTTTCTCCTTTTCCCACAATGTTTTCTAAAGGCTTCTTTCTCAGGGGCGTCAAAAGTAGGGATTGTGTGGTAATGGTTTAAAGGGTTATTTTATTGTTCTGAACAGAAGAAGGTGAAATAATGATTTTTGAAACATTAATAAAGCCTTATTCTTAATTGACTTTAGTCACCTGCTGCGTTGTTTCATGGGGCATGGGCTAAAACTGCTGGGAATCCTAGGCATGTCATACCGTGCCAGACGGATTTCAAAAAGTACACAGTTGTGTTAGAGTAGTGTTTACTAGACCATGCATTAGATCTACATAGATTAACGTGTAATCTAGGTTCTATGCAGTCTGATCTTGATCTGTACCGTCCACAAAAACTTCCGGTGTCGTCAAGAGTAAGGAAAGGGTTTATAAACAGAGTTGTTGGTATTCTGGTTTGATAAACAGATCAAGTTATCGCTACCTTTCCATGGTGTTTGGCCAGATTATTTGAAGACATAAAAGATTGCATACATCTTAGCAATTAACCCTTTACCACAAATTTACACCCTTTACGACACTGACAGACAAAAATTGAACACAATATGGAAAGAGTAAAAACGAAACATTGACTACAAAGATTTTATTCCATACCCACAATGTTTCCCGCGCTTCTAAAGACAAATCAGACAAGTTCAGTCAAGTTTTTTTTTTCCTTTTTGCCTTCAAATGCTTTGACGATTCTTTGACCTTTATCACGCAATCCAGGGATTTAACGACTCCCCAATAACGTGCCTCTGAAAAACACTGTGGAAATCAGAATTTTTCCTTTTTCCAAAATGTTTTCTACCAGATGAAAGAGATTTTTCATGCTTTGAATAATACTGGGTTTCGTCGTCAGCAAATACTTTAGTATACAGTATGTCGATTGGCACAGTGTTCACGGTCCGAATTCACCAACCATTCTTAAGAATGTTCTTTGTCTTATTCTTCAAGATTGTCTTACTGTGAAAGAAACAGAACTTTTGATTGGCTAAACCAAATGGTTTAGCCAATCAGAATTTCTGTTACTTTCACATAGATGAAATGCTGAAGAGTAAGACTGCTTTTAAGGATGGTTGGAGAATACGGACCCTGCAGGACTTGTATTTACCAACGTACTGACTTAATTTACAATTCTTAATTCCAAGCCTGCAAATCTAATTGGACCAGACGGAACGTTTCAGCCAATCAGGTTTGAGACATTGAATAAGATGAAATTCAAGGTCAAGGTTGGTGAATACGCCACCTAATTTATAATCTAAAAGGTCTACAGGTTGACCAGCATTGCTCGTATGGTTACAGAAGTAAAGGTCGTAGTTATACTGCAACAGAATGCTTCATTAGTTAAGCTTAACGACCTTGAGGAAGCAGGCTTATGAAAACATTGTGGAAAAAGGAGAAAGTCCTGGTGACCTGCATGTCCTTCTTTTCTTGTAAGCTTTTCTGCTGTTTCAAAGACAAATCAAACCTTTTGATCTACATTTAAGTTGTGGTCTGCGAACGCACTGGATTTGGAGAATTCCAAATTATTGTCGTGTAGTTGTGTTAACCCTTTCCAAAACAATCCCTGGTTTTTACGGGTCAGGAAAAGAAGCCTTTTGAAAACATTGTGGGAAAAGGAGAAAATGCTGGTAACCAGCATTTTCTCCTTTTCCAACAATGTTTTCTACCCTACCATATAGAAAAATCATCTTTTTAGCAACTGCTAATTTGTCACTTGCAAAATGCTTTCAATTTGTTCTGGTCCAGAATTTGCTGTTTGGGAAAGGGTCAAGGCACTTTGATTTGTAATGAGTGTGAAACTAAGTCTAAAAGTTGTAGCAATCGTTGTTGATGGCTTCTCTCTTGAAGCACAGGTTGTACAGGTAGTACGGTGCTTGCCCTACCATATGGATTGTTACAAGCATCGACACCGCCATCCAGGCAATTCGAACCTGAAACCCGTGAAATGAAAAACTGATGTTCTACCCTTTATGCTTCCGTCTCCCATACCATAATGTGTTACAGAAAGGGTTAGATTTTCCCGTGTTTTGGACAGTAAGAGTCAGATTAGACTGACCAATGAGGGGCGTGGAGTTTGGCTAGAGGGGACATCTTGTTATCTACAGAGCACAACCATATATAACTGTCCACGTGGGCAGTACATAAAATGTGACGCGGTCATCAGACTGGACTTTACTATTGGACAGGTACGTGCATGTTGGAGGTCGGAGGTGCTTGACCACTGCAACCCTCAAGGAACAATATCTGCTTGATCGTTGTTGGACAATGCATGTGCACTAGAAGCATGGACGATGGACGAGAGAAAACAGTTTTCAAATTGTGAGTTTACATATTAATCGATGTTGCAGTTTTCACTTTTACAATATTGTTAATTGAATTTTCGAGGCAGTGGTGTTTGCGAGATGATTGGGATCCCATCCTTGCTTGTAACCATGTGTTGTGTTTTTTTTTCTTTCAAAATTTTTCGTCCATTTCGTCAGTTCGCTGTTTAGGATATCTAATGTCGTTTTACCTTCTGTAAGAAAATAGTTCTTGTTATTTTGACTGATTAACAAGAGAATAAACTTTTTTCACTAAAACCAAACGTGAAATACTTCGCTATCTTCCTTTTTTGTCCTTCATATTGTGTACATGTATTGTAAGGTCATAGCTCCTAAAGCAGTATTGCTCTTCATTCTGTCTGATCATTTGTGGAGGCTGAAGTGTAAATCTACACAAAAACATGATGGTTTACCATGTACCAGAGTATCAATTTCAAACGGTCAACCACGCGTTAAGGAAAACAATTTGTTTTCTTGACTGGATTCAGTCAAAGTAAATAGTGGTGCTTTTTTGTATGGATAAGATAATTTAAATGGTCATTAGTCATATGTATGCCAACGATTAAATACACTGCATGCGCTGCCAGATCTGGTTATTATCAAACAGAAAAGAAAGCAAAGTTATATTATTGAAATTAACTGTAACATGTAAACTTACAGGAAAAACAGGTTTCGTAGAAAAAGCCAACTGATAATTATGCCAAAGGACAGATATAATAGATTTTGTTCAAGAATATTCAAAACTGGATAGACGTTTATTTATAAGCTAGATGCTTTCCTTTCTAGAGGACTTTAGTATAAAGCTTTAGATATTTTTTTGAACTGAGCAACATCTACCAGTAGATTTAATGAGATATCTGAACCAACAGTATGAAAACGAGAACAGCTACTTGAAAACATTGTGAGGAATGAAGAGCACAAACCTCTCCATTCGCCCTAATGTTTTCTTGATGTCTTTTAAAGATAATTCATAGAAGCGTTAGCAAGTCGGTTTGCAAGTATAAATTTATACGCCACACCCACGTATGTCCTAAAAATTCCATATAGATGTCATAGTTTGCATATTTCATATTTGAAATCATTTAACCCTTTACCATACTATCACAAGTTTTAACAAACTATGAAAAGAAAGCTGGTGATTTCAAATGTGGGAAAAGGAGAAAAGGCTGGTTAACAGCACTTTCTCCTTTTCCCACAATACGTCCCATCCTCCCAGATAAACATTTTGTCCTATGGTTAAGAGTTAAAACTAAATAGTATTGTACTTATTACCGCCTCTTGTTTAAATGTAAAGCCTAGGAGATCAGCCGGCACAGTACTGTCTGATCTTTCATCTCTCTGCCTGGTATTCTTTGAAACAATACAACTGGGAAATCTTTGTTGCTCCAAGCATTTCCAAAACAATCACAGGTTTTAACCTTTTACCCCATAAGGCATTTCTATGGTGTCTCTAATTGACTCTAAATGACAGCAAGGATGAAGCCGTTTCTTATGTGTAAATGACACATTTTGATAGCATAGAAAACATTGTGACAAAAGGTGAAATTGCTCGTCACGAGCAATTTCACCTTTTGCCACACTGTTTTCCAAATGCTCCTACAAGCAATGTGTAGAAATGAGTATCTATTTAGTAAAGGGTTAATAATTCTTTGCGCGAGGAATATCATAACCGCACTGTAACACTGATATGTCAGCATTTTGCTCCATTTTGCTCCTATTACTGCAAGGTTTTCTGTCCTTTCAAAGTCATGCCCCATGTTTGAGCCACGTTTATCATTTATTGTCTGTAATTGCTCTCAATTTGGGCAAGTCCAAATCTTTGTCGTTTGATGAAGACTCAAGGGTTAACATGGACCTGTCAAAGTAATGGACATTAACATATTGCCGTGTAGATTTCATCTGCCACGTCATTCTATACAATTCGGTTTCAACTATTTCCCACGGTGTTTCGATACTTGATGGGTGCAATTTTGAAGACTCCGTACGAAAATGGTTTATAAATCAAATTTAGTATTTTGGTAGGCTTAACAAAAGAAATTAATGAAAATTTCAGCAAGAGCATTTGTTACTCATTCATTCTCAAATACTTTAGGCATCGTTTCTTTTTTTTTCCAGACTGTTTAAAAAAAAAAAGACTGATAAGCTGAGTACACTTCTAGAAAAGAACGTGTTTGATCAAAGTTACGACACAATGCGGTCCGAATTATACTTTAAGTTCTTGATTATGACCGTTTTTTTTTTTTTAATTTTTTACCGGGTTTTTGTATTTTGATTACTTTTTAAATGCATCATAGATTTGGACCTTGCTTATGATTGCATCACAAAATCTGACCTGATTAATGATTGCATCAAATATTCGGACATGGTCAACGATTGCATCAAATATTCGGACCTGGCAAATGACCGAATTAAATGTTCGGACCTGCTGGTTAAAATTATAGAGTCAAATATTCGGAGCAAAAAGTGACTCCTTATTTGATCTTCTCTGGCTATTTTTGTTTTTGTCTTGTATTATGAACCACGTGTTTTGCTTGGTCTTGCAGCAGAATCTTGTAAGAAATCTTTGCTGCAATGTTATTTGAACATCCTATATTTGGTATTATGCATTATTCTTATTTTACATAGATGTTTTCAAGGCATCTCTTAATATATTAATTTTTCGGAAGTTATTCGAGAAAATGCGAAATAGAACATCCCTGAGAGGGATATATGTACCATGTTTATGTGAAAGGCATGGCCGAAACTAGGATGACCACTGGACATTGCCCATCAATCATATCATTTTATTATCGCGTCCCAATGTCACAACGGTCAGTATGGCCACAGGATATGAATGGTCAAGCGATCCGAAATCTCCCTCGTTACTTAGTAACGCGAGATAACGCGTACCTATGTTGATAGGACGTTGTAATCTGATATTATGTCCAAGTTTTTACAATGTTGTCCAGTCTTGACCAACCTAACCCTTAACTCTTTACCTTTTACGTCCATGAGATAGAAGCCTTTTGAAATTGTGGGAAAAGGAGAAAATGCTGGTAACAAGCATTTTCTCCTTTTACCACAATGTTTTATATACCCTTCTGGAAGCAAATTTTAATTTTTGATTTACTTATATTTTGTCGTCAAGTGCTTTCAATTTGGACCAGTCTAAAATATTGTGGTTTGGTGGAGAGTTAACTTGCTAAATAAGTGAAATGGCATATTTTAAGCCTGTAGTAAAAAACTATATCAAAGGTATTTTGGGGGTAAAAATATCTCCTTATCTGACTGTAGATCTAAGATCAGTAAGGTCATTCAGCGCGTTCTATGCAGTCTGATCTCCATCTATATACTTTCTGCAAAAGGTCCTTGAGTCGCATGTAGCAGCCTAGTGGTTAACCGATTACCAAACGACAAAATTTTACGTTTTTCAAAATTGAAAGGAATTGCAGACGACAAAATAAAACTGACTGAAAATTTGAAATTTGTTTTGTGAAGGGTAGAAAACATTGTGGGAAAAGGAGAAAATGCTGGTTACCAGCATTTTCTCCTTTTCCCACAATGTTTTCTAAAGGCTTCTTTCTCATGGGTGTCAAAAGTAGGGATTGTGTGGTAATGGGTTAACTCTTTACCACACGAGAAAATTTTAGACTGGTTCAAATTGAAAGCACTTGCAGACGACAAAATAAAGGTAACTCAAAAATAGAAATTTGCTCTGGGAACGATAGAAAACACTGTGGGAAAAGGAGGAAAATGCTGGTTACCAGCATTTTCTCCTTTTCCCACAGTGTTTTCAAAAGGCTTCTTTCTCAGGGGCGTCAAAAGAAGGGATTGTGTGGTAATGGGTTAACTCTTCAGATGACTTTAAAATTTTAGCCTCGTCTATATTTGCACTTGCAGCAGTCAATTAATTAACCCTTTCCCAGACAATCCCTGGTTTTCACCACCCCGAGAAAGAAGCCTTCTTAAAACATTGTGGAAAAAGGAGAAAATGCTGGTAAACCAGCATTTTCTCCTTTTCCCACAATGTTGTCTTCCCTTCCCAAAACAAATTTTGATTTTTTGTCGCATTTATTTTGTCGCCTGTATAGGCTTCGAATTTTGGACTAGTCTATAATTATTTCGTCTGGTATTGAGGTGAAACATGATCGAAATGATAAATATGGTTCTTATTGCAAAGGATGAAAAGAGACAGAGAGAGAGAGAGAGAGAGAGAGAGAGAGAGAGAGAGAGAGAGCGGAAAGAAAGAACACGCTGTTTGCCAGAGTTTTCATTTTCTTCGTTTTCGACGTTTTCTAGTGCCTTTCTCGTCAGGGTCGCATAAATAAGGGATCGTTATGTAAAGGTTAACCCTTGGCCATAGTACCTCGTCTTTTGACAATTCTGAGGAAAATTTAGCTTTTGAAAATATTGTGGAAAAGGAGAAATCAGCGTTATTCCTTTTCTAACAATGTTTTTTTTATTCTTTCAGAGACACATTCTATGCAAGAATTAATTTGTGGTCTACATTATGCTCTCAATCTTTACGGATCTAAAATTTTGTATTCTGGAAAAGAGTTAAACTCATTCGTTTTCAAATCTTAAAATTAGTCTTTCTTGTTTTAAGGTATATTTAATGTAGATTAGAGATGTTCCTATACAGTTTAACCATACACGTTAACAGCATACGGTGCTATAAATAGCAGAGATCAAGGATCAAAGTACAACTATGCACTGTGCAGTTTACTCTCGATTTACGTCGTCCTCAAAATCTACATTCGTAAAAATTATGTCCAGGGTAAAAGGTTATCTAGACTGATAAAGGGTGTCTGATATACTTAGAGTTGACAAATCCTTAACCCATTGACTGCTAAATGATAACGATATAATACTGAACAATTTTGCATCCCAACAATTTGAGTCCATGACTCTGAGAGAGAGAGAGAGAGAGAGAGAGAGAGAGAGAGAGAGAGAGAGAGAGACAGGGGGGGTGGGGGGAGGGAGGCAGACAAGCAGGCCTGCATGCATGTCATTTAGTATTATCATGCTTAATTAGCCAGTAGAACGATACAGGGCCGCCATGGTACTTTTGTTTGCTAAAGTAAGCAAAGCAATCTACTGTTGGATACTTTCAACTACATGTTGGTATTTCAATGCAACTTTACATGACATATTCATGTTGTTTTTGGTGGATTATAGCAAAAATGCACATATTTATGCAAATATTTCCTTGCGAAATTACGGAATTCGTTAATGTTCAGAAATCAATTAATGTATACAAACAATTATCGCAGTGCTGTGATCATAGACCAGACTGCACGGAAGTGTTTTTTATCTACCCTATTTGCGAAATGCAGTATAAGGATAAAGGTTGTGGTAAAAGAAGCCCTGCTACAATACCTGTATTATTTTGAGTCAGGTCGGATATCGGATGGCTGATATAGAATTTTATTTGGTCGGTAAATAGAGGGTAGAAGTTATGTAAACAAACAAAGTCCAGTGGTGTGAGGCAATAATATCGTAAATGAACAAGGTAAGAGCAAACAAGTCAGACCCTTTGGTTTTCGAAAAGTAGATACGGCTTCATTTTCTTCTTGTCGCTCGATAGCGAATCTTTATTGTTGAGATGGGAAAGCTCTCATTTACTCCAATCTTTGGTCCCTATGTGTGATTTGTCCCGTCTCATAGAAGGCCGTGTTTGAAAAGTTTGTCTTCCAACTAATGAATTCAGAAGTGCGACGACAGTTTCAGTGCATACGTCAAATCTCGGGTGATACGCTGATCAACTTACATGTAATCACGGAATCGGCCGAGTTGTGCCGAGAGTCAACAATGACGTCGGTGATGTGTGTTCCAAAACGCTGGACTGTTTCCGTGTACATTCGGCAAATCACGACAAAAAACGACGGAATATAAAATCAACGTCATGGACAAATCCTTACGCACTCCAACCTTACCATGGAGAACACACAAATTTATACATTAGTTTAGCCGGGAGCAAGATTCTGTTATCAGTCCGGAATTTTTCATTGATCCCGTTTGTACTTTGACAACTTCGTTTGTGACCCGCAGGTAAAAATCTCGATAAGACAATTTTGATTGGTCACTTTGAAAATTTGAACTACTTCTACGTTTTATCAAAGATTAACCTTTCGGCTGTGTAGTGCAACTCGCTGATCTTTTGCGGACAATGTGGATCAAGATGTGAACGTGCTGTCTGATCTTGGATCTACACTGTCCGATAAGGAGATATCTTGCCCCCGAAAAAAAGCCTTTTATAGAAAAATAGCCTTTTATAGAAAAGCAATTAGGTTTTTTGAAGATGGCCTGAAAGTTCTGTTTCAAGTTCTTTAACCCTTTCCTAAACGACAAACTTTTGGACTAGACCAAATTGAAAGCATTTGCCGACGACAATTCAAGTCTTGCTGAAAAGATGATTTCTGTCTATGATAGAGTAGAAAACATTGTGGGAAAAGGAGAAAATGCTGGTTACCAGCATTTTCTCCTTTTCCCACAATGTTTTTAAAAGGCTACTATTCCAGACCCGTAAAAACCAGGGATTGTTTGGGAAAGGGTTAACAGGAGAAGAGTTAACTCATTACCACACAACCCCTACTTTTGACGAGCCTGAGAAAGAAGCCTTTAGAAAACATTGTGGGAAAAGGAGAAAATGCTGGTTACCAGCATTTTCTCCTTTTCCCACAATGTTTTCTACCCTTCACAAAACAAATTTCAAATTTCCAGTCACTTTTATTCTGTCGTCTGCAAATGCTTTCGATTTGGACAAATCTAAAATTCTGTCGTTTAGTAATGAGTTTAAGTGAAAACTTCACCTCACTCTAACCCAACATAGTAGGTTATCCAGTTTCGGTATATTCAATACAGATGACTTATGTTTTAACTCATTACCAAACAACAAAATTTTAGACCGGTCCAAATTAAAAACATTTGCAGACGACACAACAAAAGTGACTGAAAATTTGAAATTTGCCCTGTGAAGGGTAGAAAACATTGTGGGACCGCTGGTTCAAGAGAAACTGACACTACTAGTATGTATTTTTCATAGATGTTTAGTGGATATTTGGACCCAGTATGTGAGGTAACAGCTAAACGGATTGACGGATGTAGATGGCCATTAATTTTGAAAGGTTGACAGTCACAAACAAATCCTCAATACCGTAAGGCAGTCAAAGTTTCGTCAAAATGTCCAGTTTACAAAACAATGACTTTGATGAAACTGTGATCAGTGTATAAACTCAGCTTGGTATGTTATAACTACACAGAACTACTATAGTGTTTGATGACTTTTATCCTGCTAAATAACTAAAATGAAATTTTCAATTCAATAGTAAGACCCCGAATATGGATATTTCAAAGTTACATTTCTGGGAAAAATATCTCTTTATCGGACAGTGTAGATCCAAGATCAGACTGCACGTTCTGTGCAGTCTGATCTTGATCTACACTGTCTGCAAAAGGACAGCTAGTCGCGCTTAGCTTATGATTTTTCCCTACACAGTGAGTGAATGAATCCGAACTTTTTCGAGTTCTACAAGTACTCGTAACTTTTCATCTGCAACTCGGTTCTAGACATTCCAAGTCAGGGAACGCAGTAGACAAGCAATATTATGCGGTCTAATTTCGATATACCTAAAATACTCTAAACATTTCCATACACGAATTTCATTAAAGAGACATTCTCGTTTGCAAATGCTTTCAATTTGGACAAAGTTAAAATGTCATCTTATAAACCAGATGACATTTTAACCAGATGACATTTTCTTCCAAACTGAAAGTTTTTACAGACGACAAAGCAGACGTAGCTAATATGATGGAACTAGTTCCTTAAATGAGGTAAGGTATTGTGCAAGGGAAAAAAACCCGGTAACTAGCGTTTTCTTCTTTTCTCACAATGTTTCCTAAAGAAGCTTTTCTAAAGGTGTCTATAAAAATCTGCATTGTTTCTTAAAGTGTTCACGCCGACCCTCTGTAAAATGGCTTAGTGTTTTTAAAATCTTTATAAAAAAGCTTTTTACAGGACCAGGGACAGGAGAGGGAGAGAGAGAGAGAGAGACGGAGAGGGAGGGAGAGAGAGAGAGAGAGAGAGACAGAGAGACAGAGAGAATACCAGTATTCAAAATATTCTCCATTCCTCGTACTGCTTTTACCCTTTCAAATGGACGAACTCTCTGACCAGTCGCCAGTAAGTCACCTTGAGGAGGGTGTGGATCAAGATCAGAATGAAAAAATGTACAGTCTGATCTTTGATCTACAAAATATGCTAAGCACTGAGTTCTGACTCTAAGCCAAGACATTTTTAGTGGCTGTAGAATTAATTCAAGGTCTCATATAAGGGTAGGTTTGATATTTAAGACGTACTGAAAGTTAAGAAATAGGACAAGCTTTTTTTTTATTACATGAGAAGAAATATGTAGTTTTAAACATGTGGTTTTTTTGCTTAAACCGTTGTCTGTGATACAGGTGAAATAATTCTCTATAAAAATATCAGGGACACCGACTCCATGTGTCTTTCCTCGAACCTAGCGCAAGGCAATCTTATCTTTTTATGATTTAGAAACATTCTGTTTTCGATCCATGAGGGAAGAAGATAAAGGTCACGTGAGGGTCAGCCCTGCCCTAGTTTAGTATAAACGCCATCACTTCCAAATATGTAAACAGTGTAAGTTTGGAATGTAGTGTACTTAATAAAGAATGTGTGGATAGTAACGAAAAGTTCTGGTATCGTTTAAACCTGTGACGAATTGCAAGGTAATTGTTACCCAATAGTTTCATCTTGTAACGAACTATTCTGAATGAGAAGGTTCTAGGAAACATCGCTGGTAAAGATGAAATTGCTATAAACGGCCTCCCTTTTTCCACGGTGTTTTCTACTCTTTGTAAGCCGAGATTAGTCATATCGCCGGTTTGCTTTCAGAACCTCGTAACTACAGCTTGTAACAAGCTGTAGTTACGAGGTTTCGGAAGCAAACCGACGATTATGCCATTACGAGCGTATTTTGAAACTGGACCAGTCTAAAACTGTGTCGTTTGATAGAGAGCTAGGCTAGCCTTCAGTAATGTGCCTCAACCCCTAGACTGCTTAGCGCGGCTAGCTGACCTTGTGCGGACAGTGTAGATCACGATCAAACTGCACAGAATGTGCAGTCTGATCTTGGACCTGTAATGTCCGACAAGGAGATAGTTATTATCAAAAAGAATATTTGAAATATCAACAGTCGAGTTGTACTACCAGCTTGAAAATTTTATTTAATTTATGTAGCAATAAAAAGGTTAAAACTTTACAATACAAGAATAGTAGTACATGTACGTCGGTTAACTTCCAAAACCTCGTAATTACAGCTTGTTTCAAGCTGTAGTTACGAGGTTTTTGAAGTAAACCGACGAATACAGTACTTATTGCAGCAAGGATACAGATCAGGGCCCCGTTTTCTTAACCCATTACCAAACGACAAAATTTTAGAGTGGTCCAAATTGAAAGCATTTGCAGACGACAAAATAAAAGTGACTAAAAATTTGAAATTTGTTTTGGGAAGGAAAGAAAACATTGTGGGAAAAGGAGAAAATGCTGGAAACCAGCATTTTCTCCTTTTCCCACAATGTTTTCAAAAGGCTTCTTTCTCAGGGGCGTCAAAAGTAGGGATTGTGTGGTAATGGGTTAAGGCAGTTACGAACAAAATTTGCATAAGTTTTACCTAACTACATGTAGTGGCATTAATCTGCTACGAAATACTTCATAACTATCATGGTCTTTTAGAAAACTAAAATGTGATAGATCAAAGTTTCCTAGAAATTTTATCTCGATAGATGAAAAGATTAAATTTCCAGGATACTTTGTGTTAAAGCAATAACTTTCCAAAATATTCATGATAGGTATCTTGTATCTTGTCGCAGATAAATACCACTATACTATGGTTATGTAAAACTTACGCAAATTTTATTAGTAATTACCTTGGTGAAACGAAGCCCAAGGGCTTATTATATATCCCAAATGCTACAGTGTTATTTGATATCGTTCATCTAAGTCTTTGTACCGGATACCAAATATGAATCGTCGTATCGAGAGATTCATACACGTATCTACAACATAGGTTTCGGTGAAAGAATAAAAAAAACGAAGTTCACACATATCATTCCAATATGAAATGGCCTTCGACATGCGAAAAGGGGCTTTGGGACATTTGCGTAAAGTGCGGTCTCTGGTCATCCTGAGCAGACCACACAAGTTAATACAAGACCGCCCTTTAAGTCAACGTTAGATTTTGTTTTACAGTAGACTTGCGTAAAACAGAAAATCACACACGATCAGAAAGTGTCGTCTCAGATCGACCTGTGCGGGTGATCCAGGGTGACACTTTACGTAAAAGTCCAAATACTAGTACCTCTGTGCGCAGGTTGCAGGCCATATCATGTGGTTGCCAAATATACCTCTTGTCTGAACTGCATGACTCGACAGAATGCAATTTCTTAGTTGCATACCTTTGATTGATTGATTGAATGATTGATTGGTTGACTGATTAATTGATTGATTGACATATGTTTTATAACCACTCTCAACATTTATCATTGGTAACACACCAGCCACGACCAACTAATGTTGCTTCTATTTTTTACACCCAGTGGTTCCTCTTGCTAAACTTTGACAACAATTTCATCTTCAAGGAGCGGATTTACTTTTTTTGCCTTTGGCTGAGAGACCCTTATATATATGCAAAGAAAGAGAGAGTGCAACTGCTGGAGGCATCATCATCATCATCATCATCATCATCAATAGCGATATCATCCTGGGCATCTTCGTCGTCGTCGTCATCACCATCATCATCATCATCAACGGTCGTCCTTGTAGCTGTAATTTTATGTAATTTTGTAATTTCTAACTGCTTTTCAGCCTTTTTTCCGACCTTCCACACCCGGTTCGAAAGTCGTCTTCTTCAGGGTTATTAGACTACAGGATTGTTTGGAAATAGGTTAAAACGGTAGGTGAACCCTGGAGTCATTACCCCCGGAAACTGAAGTGTAGAATTAGAAAACATTCTCGTAAAATAGTAGCAAAGGTAAGTAACGTAAATAAAAATTTGACACATTTATACGTACAAATTAATTACACGTGTCTCTGTTCCAGTGATCTCTTTTGGCCACAGTGTTTTCAACTGACTGATGCACGGCGCAAATAGTTATGATTTATTGACTCTCAACGATAGTTGCATAGCGGCCAGAGTAGATCAAGATCAGATTGCACAGAATGTGCAATCTGATCTTGATCTACTCTGTCCGCTTTTGAAAGCCATGCTTGACATGAGCAGCCTATATATTGCAATTATTTGGGTCTAATTTCTTAACTGAGTGTGTCCATGTTTTTTTTAGATTAGAGCTTTAAGGGTTATGTTTGGATGCATAGGGTATTTAGGTTACTTTCGTCCACAGAAAGGATTAAGATCAGACTAGTCAGAACATACGACCTGATCCTGGAACTAATTTTTCTCAAAACTTTTGATTTATTTAAAAAAAGGGGGATAGGAATGGTGCTTTTATGGTTATTTTTCAACCTGTGGGATCCTCAGCGCGACTTTTGTGGACTACATTGGTCCTTATAAGAGAATTACTTGGATTTTATCCTTGATTTTCTTGTAATGAACAACTACTTTCCCGAGACAATATTTCAGTTAGATTGTTTTAAAAATTGATATATACGGAGGTTCTGGTGATTAAGAATAGAAATTGATTTGAAATACATGTAGACCTGAAACACACATCATAAATAATTGCTATAATTATCGCAACATCCCCAAGGAAACCAAGGATAAAAACAAAGGAACATAGGTGAAAGGACCACTGTGTTAATTGGTTACCTTCAGTCTCTATCTGCCAAACCCCTTTTTTTCCGGATTAATTTGCTGTAACCTTACACGTGTATATATACTCATATGATTAGATGCTCTACAACTTTTCTTGCTGTATTCCTTCTCCCAAAACGCATTCATATCGTCGAAACAGGTCGCTTGTCTTTCTTTCCTATGACAAAATCATTTTACAAATTTACATGTAACCATACAATATGATATCTGCAGAAGCTTTCAATTTGAACCTGTCTAAAAATTTTCTCGTATAGTGAAGGGGTCACATTCGGTGTCCGGGGGTCAAAGATAAAATATTGTCGACCTTTGTGTGTAGTGTGTAAAATCAATATAAACCTCTAACCTTCACTTAAACAATCATGAACTGATAAGATACTCTCCATCGAATACGGCCACGTCATGACCGAAAGCGTCGTCTTAGGAAAATAGTTACCCATATCGGGGTCCGTATTCACCAACCATTCTTTGTCTTAAACTTCAAGATTATCTGACTGTGAAAGTAGCAGAACTTCTGATTGGCTAAACCAATTGGCTTAGCCAATCAGAAGTTCTGTTACTTTCACATTGACAAAATTCTGAAGAATAAGACTAAGAATGTTCTTAAAATTGTTGATGAATATGAACACAGGAGGCATATTCACCAAAATACCTTTGAAAATAACGCGATTTCCTATTAGCGAAGCTAAACAGTTTAGCAAGTTAGAGGTTGTGTTACAGTCTAAATCCAGAAAAACAGCGAAGCATGCTGTTTGAAATTGTTGGTGAATAATGCACCTGTGATTAAGAAGATTCATGAAAGAGAAAGTGACTTAAAGGTTAGGCCCTACTTTGAAATGGAAACTGGGAGCCTGCGATAGATCGTCGTATTTACAAGAGGTATCATTGAATTTCTACTGGGCAGAATTCAGGTCAACACGAGGCTTGACGAGATATGGAGAGAGGTTGTTACAGTTAGAAATTCGAAATGGTCACAGTATTTATGAATATGTAAGAATTATCCTTGTCAAAAACAATTATACTTTTTTGGGTGTTTGGTTTTAGTCTTGATAGAATAGTTGTCTCTCAATTGATTCTAGAATTTGTCTTGTATTTCTCAAAATAATTTAATTCTTTTTACCGCAATCTAGTTGGTTCATACCCAATATACCCATTCGGCGTACCTCGGGTGATAGGAATCACCATATCCATCGGCTATTAACTGGTGGATTGATATGTGTCAGATCAGTACATTCATCGCCCGGAAATACGCCGGCTTACCGTTCAGAAAATTGTAAGACCCCTCTTACAAAAGAACTTACGCTTCAGGAACAACGGGTACCAGGTTACTTGAAATGGAGATGCAACTTTTGGGACGACAATCCCAAGACCAAAGGAGGCATCATAAAGAAACAGTACCTTGAAACGAACATTTGATAGTCACACATTCTGTCACATCGTAAAGATAGAGGCGCCATAGGTCGTTGTCAGTAGGTTGCTACAGGTTAATCTTTGATGTTGCAAAACATATCTCTTGTAATTGTGACAATTAATTCTCGTCTTTTTATCCCTCAGGTAAAGAACGTTTGTTTTCAGATGAGTGACTCATTTTGGGCGGCTGAAAAAAGCATCGTTTGTTTAAATATGAAAAAGATAGCCCCCTGAAACGATTTTGCAGTAAGACACTGAAAAGTTCCTCTGAGAATGGGTATGTCGTCCACAGATTTAAGCCTAAATACGAAGTTTGGAAAATATTTTTACCTCCTGATGAAAGTGTTTTTAAAATCAAATCACCACAAGGCGAGAAAAGTTACCGGCAGGTAGCAGTGGGATAATCAAACATGGACGATGCAGGAATTTCGTGGGAAAAAGAGCAATATGCTTAAGAATTGTTAGAAGCAATTATTTGAACTCTTGCAGTGTTTTCCATTGATGTCTACTGAGGGGCGGTTACAAGCCGACGTACATGTATGAGAATGGCTAATTTGTAAGAAGGTTCACGAATAGACGGAACATACAAGGATAACTTCAACAGCTGATAGGAGGAGAAAGTTATCTCAAGTACGTGTAGACCACATAGGACAAGAAAGATAACTGTGTACCAGATCCGGAGTAAACAATATCAGAAGTTATCGTTCTTTACTGAAATTTCGTGAATGCCAGTATCATGCAGTGTTAGCTTGTCTTGTATTATGCTGTTATTCACGAAATCTCCTCTGCTATCTACTAATTCACAACTTACGGGGAATAAGAGGATATCGGAAGTAGGAGCTCATGGTACAAATACATCAAGGGAGCAACTTCACATCTAATATTTCTCTCTGAGTCACGGCTTCACGGGAGACATTTTGATGAAAAATCCTAAAGTAATCAAGAAGACTGAAGACGATTAACATTTTCAGTAGGTAGCCATTTTCATTTGAAATGTCGGTATGAATTATGGGTAATGGTTGCTTGATTACTAATTTTGAGAGAGAGAGAGAGAGAGAGATAACCATACACAAGTTGCTCTATTTGTGTTTTTTAGAGTTCAGAGCTCCAGATGAAAGAAGTGATTTAGATTTCAAAATTGAAAATATTAATCATCATCCACTAAACCCTATGTTATGGGTACTCATTAGAATCGTCTCATCGAGACAATTCTAATGAGTACCCACAACATAGGGTTTGGAAGAGAAATAATGGATTTAGAATCGCACTACTTCCTTTTATCTGGAGCTCTGTTACTACTATGAAATATTTTGCAATAATCATTAGGAAACGTCAATGAATAGATCAACTTGAAAGGATTTTTGTGTTACTTAGATCAGCTTCACTTACTTAGTTTTGTTTTATGCTCGTTATGTTCATGTACCCTTCACATTTTCAAAAGGGATAGATTTATGCCAGAGAGAGAGAGAGGTAGAGAGAGAGAGAGAGAGCATTTTTTTACTATTAAGGATTATTTATTATAAGGCTTGTAAAGGAATAACAACATAATTTTATGATGCATCTCCCATACAAAGCAAACCCATTTTATTCACAGAGGGATCATATACCGGTTTTTAAGCAGTTTTCAATCACTTTTTTTTCCACTCATTTCATCCGTATTTCATTAAACAATAACCATTATCGTATCTGCCTGCCAAATATTGTCCCTGATGGCTGCGAGAATCTAAAGATTAGTTCTACAACGGACAGAGAATACATTTCCTTCTTTTGGGGCCTTCTAAGCAATGGCGGTTGTTTCCGGTCACAGAAGTTGTGTTTTTCTATTCCTTATACTATATCGTCGGTTTAGTTCAAAAACCTAGTAACTACAGCTTGTAACAAGCTTTAGTTGCGAGGCTTTTAAGTAAACCGACAATATAATAGGTAAGTTATCTGTGTTTTCACAACTAGCCATTCTTCACACCTCAAGTTTTAAAAGTTGTTTATTTCTCCCAAGCTGTCAGGATGTGTCTGCACACGATAATCCGGGGCGGCACTTTACATCAATATTTGTTTTTGTGGTATTTGTCGAAGACAATACCACTAAGAGTTGAAGATTGAATTTTGATAAACATGTATATTATTTTGTACAAAGCCGAAGGAAATAAGCCCAGTTAAACTCTTTTTTTCTCCGGCAAATGAGTTTTTCGGTGGCACTCAGGTATGTAATTTGAAATGGCATATTGAAATACATTGGGGGAAGCCATCGATCGTTGAGATACTAATTTTTGATTGAAAATAGCTTCTTTCGCTCACTGCCTTTTATTGGCGAAATGATACAAATTTGCCTACTGACCCTGGGCTTTTTCGTTCCAAAACAAATTCGTTCCATGGCTTGTTCGTCCTATGATTGCGGGCTATTCCATTTGATTGCTCACGAATATTTATAGATCGAAGTATTTGATTGTAATGTTGGAAATTTAATGTAAAAGGCTAAAGATATTTCAAAATTATAGTTTTAAGTTACATGAGCACTCTCCCTTCAACCAAAAAGGTGTTCATTTGCTTAGTGGGTTGACTTTTAAGCCAATCTTTGAACAATATGTCTCTTTTTCTTTCAAATTATTAATTCCACACAATGGGTTTCCTTGACAAATACCACTTCAGCGTTCTCAACGCTTTGTTTCCCTACAGTAGACTTGTGTGAAACAGGAAATCTCACACGATCGGAGAGTGTCGTCTCGAATCAGCCTGTGCAGACTGTAAAGGCTGATTCGAGACGACACTTTACGCAAATGTCCGAATGCCCCTTTCCACTTGATGCAGGACATACTAATTAGAGGCCAATAACTATCTAAAACAAATCACTAAACACAAACAACAGGGAAAAATATCACTATGGAACACACTATATATTGCACACATCTCAGAGCTGTTTTATCTCTTTAACAAACATTCTAGACATGGCCAAATTAAAGGGATGATGATAGACGACAGATTTCATGCCTTAAATAATTGAATTTTTGTCTTTCAAAGTGTAGAAAACATTGTGGGAAAGGGAGAAAATGCAGGTTATCAGTCTTTTCTGCTTTCCCCACAACGTTTTTTGATGATTTTTCCAGATAAAACCTGTAACAGTTTGGTGAAGACTTAAACCGGCATACTACCTATGAATATGAATACCTATGAGAATACGACAAAAATGAAATAAAGAAAAAAAAAAATGGAATATTGAAATACTGGGAACAAAAAGTAACCACCGATCCTCTACATGTAGGTAAATACCCCTGTTACTTTCATTATTGCAGAGGTCAGAACTTAGCATTGTGTAACATGTATTGTTTTGTGTCTGTACACCTGTAGCATTAACCCTTTACCAGAAGACAAAACTTTAGCCTTGTCCAAATTGAAAGCATTTGCAGACGACAATTTCAATGTGTCTGAAATGGTGCTAATTGTCCATGAAAGGGTAGAAAATATTGTGAGATATAGAGAAAATGCTGGTTACCAGCATTTTCTTCTTTTCCATCAATGTTTTCGAAAGGCTTCTTTTCCAGGAGCGTCGAAAGTCGGCACTGTATGGTAAAGGGTTAAAAAGTATTTTTCTCAACAAATCCGTTTGTTGCCTTATTTGTTTGTTTACATGTAGCAAAATATTTTGAAGTTAAAAGCCTAAAAGCTATTTGATAGCATTGATGCTGACCTCTCCTGGCTTGTTTTTTAAAGAAGCCACATGTATCTTCAAATGCTGACTACAAGAGCGGCGTGCAGGACGTTCGTGAAGTTATCGTGCAGGTGTATAAAAGTACACTGGTAGCGCCTAACCCACACAGTCCTAGTTTTAACGACCTTGTAAAAGAAGGTGACTTTTGAAAACACTGTAAGAAAAAGAAAACAGTGTTGATAACCAGCATAATCTCCTTTTCTCACAATGTTTTCTATTTTTTCTAAGACAAGTCTCATTTTTCAAGGAAGAATTTAATTTGTTGTCTATTAACCCTTTACCAAAAACGAAATTTTAGACTGGTACAAATTGAAAGCACTTGTAGACGAGGAAATAAACGTAACCTAAAAACTGAGATTTGTTTTCAGCAGGGTAGAAAACCTGGTTACCAGCATTTTCTCCTTTTCCCGCAATGTTTTCAAAAGGCTTCTATCTCAGGCTCGTAAAAAACAGGGATTGTTTAGGATAATGCTACTGAAAGGACAAAACTGTGTGACGTAGTTTGGCCAAGGGTAACCCCCTTTGCCTTTCCCACACATTCACGTATCTCGACGTCCCACAAGGAGGAAGCGTCTTTTTTTTTTCAAAACAGCGTTGGAAATGTAAAAAAAAAATGTTGGTTACCATCATTTTCTCCTTTTCCCACGACATTTTTCCCCTTGTTGAAAAACAAATCCTTACATCTGAGTCATGTTTTATTTCCGTCTGCAACTGCTTTGAATTTCGGATATGTCGAAAATTTTGCCGTCCGGTTAGAGCGAAGTAGTATAAAAGGCACAATGTGGAAACATCCCAGAGAGCTGTACACGTGATGTTACGAATACACTCGGGATTGCACGATAATGAGATAAGTCACTAAGCTGTTTTATTCCAGGCCTTTAGATGGTCAACATAGCACGGAACGGTCATTTTGTTTTTGGCAAGGTCCACAACAGCTGAGTAGGTTGCTGCCACTCCGGCTACCAGACCTATCAAAACTATCTCATATAGCAGGACTTTTACGTGTACTGGAACTGACCTGTAACAAGAATAAATGATATAATGTTGGCTGGCACCGAACTACAACAGATGTTATATACATGTATGCCAAAACTGATTCTGAAAGAATGAAATGTGGTCATATGCATGACAGGCAATCCGCATAAGGATCAGATGAACCATACGATCATATATATACCAAATCTGATCCTGAAATAATGTAGCCATAAGACGATTCTTTCCCTGATTCTTTCACTAATCAAATAAATACGTTCGCCTCTTAACAATGTTAAGAATGCAATCAAATGAAAATAGAGTTCGGTAAGTACATGTATACAAGGTATAAGGTTGATGACACCGATTCGTGTATCGTGGCTTCGACAATATTGTCAAACTAACATGCATTCAAAAAAAAATAAATTCATCAATGCATTTCAAAAGAAAGAAAGAAAGAAAAAAGAACATTGTAAATGACCGCTCTTCATGGATCAATACATTCATCATTATACCAAACCCATACATATGGAGGTAAATCAAGGGAGAAAAGTGTGCCCGACGTGGGACTCGAACCCACGATCCCTGGAATACTGATACCAACCGAGCCAGTCGGGTATCTGGTCGTGAGTCCACCCAACGTCAACTAAAACACAATCAACAATAAGGCCAAGGTTAAAAATGCTGCTACTGATGATGGTGATTACCATCCAATCATCCATTTAATACCCATTTAATACCCATTGATCCATATTTTCATCTACTCATACACATTAACCATCAAACAAGTCAACCAACAGTTAGAGAACGAGATACTTTCTTAAATTTCATCAGCATTTACGTCTGTTGTATTAGTTCTTGAAAATCGAAACACTATTTTCAGAGAGAGAGAGAAAGAGAGTACCTGTGGGTTTTTCGACACAACTTCATATAATACAATGGCGGACAGATGAAGGCAAGTATAGATATTGTAGACCCGCCCACCAGTGACAAAATGGAGGAAAAATGTGGTATAGACACGGCTACAAATAAAACTACCGCCATCATCAATGTCCGGGTCACCAGGCGCTTCCAGGTGAAATCTGAATATAAAATAATAATAATGATAATAATAAAAGTAAACCATGCATAGAATGTAACGGACTAGATACACGTATAAATAAAAGCTATAGGCATTAGGGTTGAGAAATTAGATCCAAGATCTGTACCTTCACGGCTCCTATTGAGCACACTTCCATCAGGTAAGAAAAAAAATTGTTACACACATACAGAGAGAGATGATAGTTATAGTAATGATTAGAAAGACATCGAAGTCGAGATTTAACTTGAAACAGACATAAAATAATAATGATAAAACTGATACCACTAAAGAGTTCAGTCAGGAAATTCAGTTCTTAATTTAACATGTAACCTCACGTTCAGACACCTATGCGCTTCATGCAGCAACTAACTGAGGAAAAGAAGCAATATCTCCTGCATATGATACCATATAAAACATATAAATATAAATTCTTACTTTCGGGTACCCGAAGCGCGTGCTCTAGCTCCTGTGTTACCGGGTTTATGACAATTACGATCCCGAACAAGAGATGGGCCGTCATAAGAATAGAAACTATGGTACTGGTGGCGCCACTTGGCAGTGTATTTAGAATGTTTGCCTTCACCAGCTCCCCGTAGACAAAATAAGCAGCCGTTGTAGAAGGTAAGTACATCAAAAGAACAACTGAAACGAAGTATTCACCAACCATGCTTTACAATCTAATTCTAAAATTCAAAGACTAGCAGTATGATCTGCTGAGGCAGAATGCCTATGCTTATCAAAAGACCAGTCCTTGAATTTATAAAAAGGAATTTATATCAAAATAGTTGTGTGATACAGCCGAAGACTGACAGAGAAATACAATTATGAGATGATGATATGAAATATGTTTAAAGAAGACAGGCGGCGTGATAATACCCGCAATTAAGCAAAGGTTTCTTATAGTATACAGGGGTACGTTTTTGACCGATCACAAAATTCTATATCATTATTTTTACAAGTACCAAACAGTAGGTGAAGAGTAAACACATTCATCTTTGCCGAATAATCACATTGTCGGCTTACTTCGGAAACCTCGTAACTACAGCTTCAGCTTGTACCAAGCTGTAGTTACGAGGTTTTCGAAGTAAACCGACGATATCATCATGAATTCTGTTTATCTGTAGCTGTATATGTCTCTGTTGAGCTGTTTATCTACATTTTTACCCCTCATTGTCTATTACAGCCAGATCTCGACAAGAAAACGGTAACCTGACTTCCCAGGAACTCTTTTATTGAGTCGACTTCTTTTGAAAGTAGAGACCTCTTACTAAACAATACAGTATGAAAGGAACTTAAGGAAGCATATATATTCTCATATTACCGCTGTGTGCTAAGACGATTTGTCTATAAGTATTAGTGTGCCTCGGAGAACCAGACCAGAACTAGCGAGAAGGGGATAATCTTATTTCTTCGAACTTAGTTCTTGTGTGACTATGTACATACATATTTCATTCTGTGTTCAGTGCTTGATGCCTCTGACTTTATTCAAAAGTAATGATGTCACAATCAAGGTTTCATTAGCACGAAACCAGCAACTTCATTTAAAACAACATTGGTTTATACTTAATTATGTGGATTGTGTACAACATTAGTGCACCGAAGATTATTTTGAATATTCCATTACATCTTGATGTATTCTGATCAAAATTATTGTAACAAAATCGTTTATCCCGCATAATTTAATAGTTCTATGAACCTATTTGCTAATACTCTGATAGTTGAGATATTACAGCATACAGTTTTCTGCGATATTTTGTGTTTATTCCTGCACGGATACTTTTTCCACTGATGAAATTTCTTGTAACCCACTGGTGTGTAAGTTCTTTTTATACTCGCGTTGTTAGCAGCTTTGGAACACATTTTGTAAAATGAAGAAGATTGCAACGACAGTTGATGCAGTTGACGAAAAATATTTCTAAGTCCTTGTAAAATTTTGTGTAATAATTCTAAGTCTTATAGAGAAGACACATGATGGAGGTCACTAAAGGATTAAACATCTGGGACTTACTGATATAACCAAGAAGCACTGCCTTCCCAAAATCCGCTGGATTCTTCATATCTGATTGAAATGTTGGAAAAGCCGGATGACCATTGTAGGCAAAGCATATGGTACCATAAGCCGTGAAGAAAGACACAAAGCCCACCTCTGTATGTGTAACGGTTTTGACAGAACTTCCATAATGTATCACAGACGCCATTAAAATCAGACTTGCTGTACCAGTTGCTAAGGACGCCACAACAGCTATGCCCCTGTTGAGAAGTTTTCTTTTCAGTTAAACTTTAAACCTGATTCCAAATGAGTACAAAACATGTACATGTGGTAATTTCGAGATAATATTTGTTAGAATATGTGGTTAAACCACAAATGGAATAAACCTACACTGTCTGTAGCAGAGACTTCACCCAGATTCGGTATCATACGTGTTTTTGGTCAAAGGAGCTACAGAAGGTGTTTCTGAAGACAGAAGGGAACAATATCAAGGTCAGACTACACATAGTGATGTTCTGGAAAAAAATATCATGAAATGTAAGTTACTAGTATTTGCATCATATGGATTGACTTGAGAAATTTTCATTTCAATCTCCTGGAGGTCTGAGACCTACAAAACCGACCGTAATTTTTTTATTCGCTGGTACAGTGTGTTCCATAGGGTGTATCAGCCTCTACGGCGGCAGGACATATTGCAAACTTCACAAAGAGAGAAATAATATTTGAGTAGTGACATGTGAAGCGGAAGTTTACTAGTAAGAAAGTATCGACCCATGGCAGCCTGCGCAGTCCACGTAGGTTGACCCGAATCGAAACCTTTTACGACTGATTAATGTACATCACGGTTCAGTCAGTTGTTCAACAAATGAAATTCATGTTGTGCAACAACTTACATGTACAAAGAGTTGTGCAGTACGTGCACTAAGTTACATTAGATCCCTTTTCCCAGAATAGCTTACATTTTATTGATATAGAAGTAAGAAAGAGACATTGCATTGAAAGGTGAAGATATTGATCAATTAACTCATTACCAAATGTCAAAACTTTAGGTCTGTCCAAATTGAAAGCATTTGTAAACGACAAGATAAAACTGACCGGAAATTTTTGTGGAGGGTATAAAGCATTTTGGGAAAAGGAGAAACTGCTGGTTTCCAGTATTTTCTCCTTTTCCCACAATATTTTCTAGAGGATTCTTTGTCAGGGTCGTCATTTCATAGGGAGTGTGTGCAATGAGTTAAGACAGGAATCAATGTTTCAAAAGTTAAACATACCAGAAGTCCTTTGGTGTCCCTAGCCATGTGAAGGGAGTCATCACAGCCCCAACTATCAGGACAATGTAACAAAAACTGTTTGGAAAATGACCACTAAGTAAATTGGACAAGTTCTCAGCCGATAGAAGAACGTAAACGACTGTACCACCAAACATTGTAAAACTGATAGACGCCGATACTACATATCTACAATAACAATAATTATAAGAATAACGAGGATGGTGGTTCTGTCCCTATCGATGCAGATAATGGTGTTTATGGCTATTAAGTAGGTAATACTCTATTTTTTAGGATTTGTATTAGATTACCAGCAAATCACAGCTTAGCATTACCTGGCTGGTGAGTCACCTGCACATTTGTTGATGCTGTTAAGTGTAAACAAAATGAGGGAGGCACTTTTCTGAACTCAAAATGTACTTTCTATTAAAGACAATGAAAGACTTTAAGAACTATGGCATGGTGAGGACGTTTTCCAACGCAATATCAATAAAGATCATGCCACAATCAACTTGCTCTGCAGGCACCATTTTTACACTTGATCGACACATTAGCATACCGGTAATTCTGATAGGGACATCTGACAGGTAAGTATCACAGATTTGTATTTGCATGTATACAGAAGTCTATCAGGATACAAATATTTCTGAAATTAATTCCATGAGACAAAACTTACAGGCTGTACTGGGCTTAACAATCCCATTTCAGAAACGGAGAAAATGCTGGTGGCCAACATCTTTTCTTCTTCTAACAGCGTGTTCTTCTCGTAGGTAATTACATCATTCAGGTCCCACTGTATTTTTCGTTTGAAAAGGCTTTCGATTTGGACAAGTTCCAAATTGTTTATTCCCGTTTTAAATATACTTATACATTTCATACTCTTCAGCTGTATCTCAGGGAAGGTAACCAATATAGCAATCAGGGGGATCGAATCCAGTGTATTTTGAAAATAGAACTGTTAGACAAAAATTTACGTTTTTTATAAGAATCTATCTACTGGCCATTCTGAAGCAAATGTTCAATATAAATATTTTTGCCAGCAACACGGTGGAAAGAATTTTATCATGATGATGACATGTGAAAAGGGACAATCGGACATCTGCGTAAAGTATAGTCTCGGATTAGTTTGTGCAGCCCGCGCAGGCTAATCCTAGACGGCACTTTAGTAGACTTGCGCAAAACAGAAGATTACATTGAAACGAAAAGGTCGTTTCGGATAAGTCAGCACGGAGTGCGCAGGCTGATTCAGGACTACATTTTAAGCAAATGTACGAATGCCTAATTTCGAGTGTTGCATGCAAAATTCATCTCGAAAGGGATAACTACATGCAAGTTTTCTTAGACTTATAGGGAAGTAGTCGCAGAAATGGGGTTCCACTGATACAAAGTGACCATCTTAGAGTTGAGTCTGATAGTTTATATGTTCGGTATAGTTTATAAAAGGTAGCAAACAATGACAAAGTACATTGTTAGAAAAAGTAAAAAAAGATTCAGTTACATGTACCTTCCAACTTTTCCAAATGCTTCCTCACCTATTGCTGGATATGGATATCGAACCTGGCCGCCCCTAAATTCTGGATGAATTTCTAGCATCATCGTCCAACATTTTCCCAGTAAATGTCCAGTATAGGCCGATGCTAAGCAACACAGCACAACTAATGCGAATCCAATCCCTCCTATAACAAAACTTATTTATTACTTTTTAACTTACATGAGCACAATGTGCTCAAAGATGTTTTTAGGATCATCCGGTGTCCGTCGGCCGTCGTCAACAATTCAAAAAACTTAGCTGGAATGTTCCTTGAGAGGACTTCTTTTTGAAAACTGTTCATAGAATTTGATTCCATCAAAAACTCTGGTTGCCATGGCAACCAAATTGAATTCTGTAAGAATTTCT
Organism: Tridacna crocea; assembly: GCA_943736015.1. Taxonomy (NCBI): domain Eukaryota; kingdom Metazoa; phylum Mollusca; class Bivalvia; order Cardiida; family Cardiidae; genus Tridacna; species Tridacna crocea. Next base: position 52,948,533 of record OX031059.1, read on the forward strand.
TTAAAAATCTTCTCCTATGAAACCCCAGGCCAGATTCTGAAATAATTTCACAGAGATGTTTCTTAGGTGACCCTTTTCAAAAACTGTCCCCGAAAGTTTGATCCGTGAAGAAACGTGGCTCTGGTGAATGGGGTAAGAATTATTCTTCTCTTACACGGCTGGTCAGATTTTGAACAAATGTCACAGAGATGTTCCTTGGTTGACCCTTTTCAAAAACTGCTCGCGAAATTTTGGTTTGTCGAGAAACATGGCTATGGCGAATGGGGGCTTTTTGCACTATGCAGACTTTCTTAAAATTCTTTTTCTTCGAAACGTCTGGGGATATTTTATTAATAATTTCACAGAGATCTTCCTTGGGACCCTTTTTGGTTCACAACGTGCTAAAGGTAAGGTTTTAGGATCATCTGATATACGTCGTACGTCGTCAGTCGTCAACAATTCAACATCTCCTAAACCGCTGGGCCAATTTGGACCAAACTTGGCTGGAATCTTTTTTGGGAGGCCCTCTTTAAAGATTGTCCACAGAACTAGATTCCATCAAAAGCTCTGGTTGCAAATGGCATTTTTTTAAAGAAATTCTTTGAAAATCTCCTCTGAAACCACTCGTCAGATTTTAAAAACATGGCGATCGGGGATTGTGGGGGGGCAGCTCTTTGCACTTATAATTATATGCAGTGTCAACAATTTTTAAAATCATATCCCTCTAAAACGCAGGGCCAATTCGGATCAATCTTGGCTGGAATGCTCCTTGGAGGTCCTCTTTAGGAATTATTCACAGGATTTGATTCCATCAAAAACTTTTGTTGATATGGCAACCAAATCGAATTTCCTAGATTTTGATCCGTTGAAAAACATGCCGGTGGTGGGGATGCACTTGTGCAGTGTAAAATCGTCTACTCTAAAACTACTGGGTAAATTGCAACTAAATTCGGCAGAAATGTTCCTTGGATAACCCTTTTCAAAAATTGTTTGTCAAATTTTGATTCACGAAAAAACATTGTGTAATGGATGGATCCTATCATCACTATGTGGGCTAGAAGAAATCTTTGAAAATCTTTTCTGAAAAAACTTGGGTTATTTCAATTATTTTTGGGTGGATTGATTCCTGGGTGGCCCTCTTGAAAAATTGTATTTATTACATTTTGATTTTGTGAAAAAAAGAAAATAAAACACGGCTGAAGTGAGCACGATTTATTTTCACTCTATCGACTAGAAGAAATTCTTTCAAAATTTTCTTCTTTGAGACCACAGAGGTAATTTCAACCAAACTTGACTGGGTCGATCGTATTGAAAAATAGTTTGTGAAATTTTGATTCTTTGAAAAAAAAAAGGTGGCCATTTTTTGGTGACTTCTTTCGTCCCTGTAGACTTGAAGAAATTCTTCAGTAAAAGTCTTCCTCTCACAAACCATGGGGCTGATTTTGAAATACTTGAATTCACTGATTTACTATTTTTTCCCTACCAGCTGAGAAGGGGTAAGGGGCTTCTTTCCATTATGTTGATATATATCCTGATTTTTTTTCCTGTGAGATGTGGTGAAATGGTTCAGAGGAAAGAGGAACCAATTAATGAAACTAGTTATTCCTGTCTGTGTACCATCTGTGTACAATCATGAATTAAAGTTTTAACCCATATTTGCTTTTCAGAAAGTAATTTTCTTAGAAAGAGTATGTATTGCAGGTGACAACCCGTGCCAGGTAAGTGCCTGGTGAAACTTGCAACTTTCCATGAAAAGCTGTATTCTTGATGTAAATGGTCTCTACGTATTTCATGAGATGAAAGAAATTATTTCTGTTGGAATTTAATTATTTCACTTTCACCAGTTATGGACAGGGCCTCCTCTTTTGGTTTTAACTTGGTTTTAGCCTAGTTGGTCAGAGTCTTGCACTTATGTTACTTATTCTTTCGTAAATGCAAAATTTACTTCACATTTTTCTTCATAAAAGCAAATGCATGTTATCTTTCTTTTTTATATTTTAAATATGATTGAAGTGTTGTGTTTCAATACAAAGCAATTTTTTATTTTTTGTTGTCTTACATATATAAACATAAGAAGATAAATTTTAAAATCAAGCGCAACATTAATATACAAAGCAAGAAAATCATTTTATAATTTGTGGGGACAGATTTCTTTTATGCCACTTTTTCTCTTTCTATAATTAGAGTTCAGGTTATTTCACAATTTCACTTGTAAACACAAAGTTTGGGCTTGAGTACAAATACAATACAGGCTTAAGAATATAGGCTAAACGTTTCATATGATTTACTGTTCTTTCCATTATTCCAGATAAAACAATAATACCGTCTAGAGATACTTGTATCTTAGTGGCATTGAATAAACAATTCTGTGAACTTTTTTCATGTTTTATGTGGTGAACATTTGACAAAACTGATTTATTACTTTTGGATCATCCGGTGTCCGTCATGCGTCGTCACCAATTCTTTGAACATCAACTCCTCCTAAACTGCCCTGCCAATTTGGACCAAACTTGGCTGGAATGTTCCTCTTTTTAAAAATTGTTCATAGAATTTGATCACATCAAAAACTCTGGTTGCCATGGCCACCAAATGGAATTTCTTGAGAAATTCTTTAAAAATATTCTCCTCTGAAACCGTTAGTCAGATTTTAAAATAATTTCACAGAGATGTTCCTTAGGTGACCCTTTTCAAAAACTGGTCGGGAAATTTTGATCTGTCGAGAAACATGGCTCTGGTGAATTGGGGCTACTTGCACTATGCAGAAATCAAGAAATCCTAACAAAAATGTTATTCTCTGAAACGGCTGGTCAGATTTTGAAATAATTTCACAGAGATGTTCCTTGGACGACCCTTTTCAGCTCAAATGAGCACAACGTGCTAAAGGGAAGGTTTAAGGATCACCTGATGTCCGTCGTGCGTCGTCCGTCGTCAACAATTCTTTAAACATCATCTCCTCCTAATCCGTAATTTTTTTATGTGGTGAACCTTTCACAAAATTAATTTATTACTTTTTAGCTCACCTCAGCACAACATGCTCAGAGGGAGCTTTTAGGATCATCCGGTGTCCGTCGTACGTCATGCGTCGTCAAAAGTTCTTTAAACATCAACTCCTCCTAAACCGCTCTGCTAATTTGGACCAAACTTGGCTGGAATGTTCCTTTGGAGGTCTTCTCGTTGACAATTGTACATAGAATTTGATTCCATCAAAAACTCTGGTTGCCATAGCAACCAAATGGAATTTTCTAAGAAATTCTAAATAATATTCTCCTCTGAAACCGATAGTCAGATTTTGAAATTATTTGACAAGGATATTCCTTTCGTGGCCCTATCCAGAAACTGTTCATTTTGATCCGTCAAGAAACATAACTCTGGTGAATGGAAGCTACTTGCACTATACGTAAATGAAGAAATTCTTAAAACTACTTCTTCTCTGAATCGGCTGGCCAGATTTTGAAATAATTTCTCAGAGATATTCCTTGGGTGACCCTTCTCAAAAATTGTTCTCGAAATCCTCTTCAAAATTTGTTCGCAAAATGCTGATTCGTCAAGTAACATGGCTCTAAGGGGGGAAGGCAACTTGCGCTATATGAACATGAAGAAATTCTTAGAAATTCTTCTTCTCTGAATTTGGTCAGATTTTGAAATAATTTCACAGAAATGTTTCCTTTTGCAGATTGTTCGAGAAATTTCGATTCATCAAGAAACATGGCTCTGATGGCTCTGGGCTATTTACACTGAACATGAAGAAATTCTTAAAAATTCTTCTTCTCTGAAACGGCTGGTCAGATTTTGAAATGATTTCCAGCAATGTTCTTTGGGTGACTCTTTTCTAAAATTATTCACAAAATTGTGATCTGTCAATAAATATGGCTCTGGTGGTAGGGGCTTTTTGCACTACAGGGACATGAAGAGGAATTTCTTAATTCTTCTTTTCTGAAACAGATGGTCAGATTTTGAAATAATTTCACAGAAATGTTCCTAGGGAGACCCTTTTCAAAAATTGTAAGGGAAATTTTTAACCATCGAAAATAACAATCACTTGTTGGCACCTGCATGTGGTGGTTTTGTTCGACTTATATTTTTAGTCATTATCGAGGATGTGCCCTTCAAGAAATCGTCCTTGGGTGATCTATCCAAAGGTTTATGTACAGAATTCATCAAAGTCATTGCTGTGGTGATGATTGTAGGGGTGGTGATTGATTTTGAAATGACTTTTACGGGTGACCTTTTCAAAATTGCTTGGAAAAATAATGATTTTGTTTCCATAGTTTCATTACCTCAAAAATAATTGGTTATAGTCCTCTCAAAAATTCAGGTGAGGGATCCAGGGCCATCTTGGTCCTTTTGTTTTAAGTTTCATTGTAAAGTTGAAGCACCTTAAATCCAGAACATGATCAGGCTGCTCAGAAATGTTATTAATTTTGCTCTAACACATAGAATGGAACAAAAAAAAAAGGGGTAAATAATAAGAGATTACTTAAGGTCAAAACTTATGAAATGGTCAAATTTTCTTTTCCCGCTTTTCCCAAGATGCAAATCTTAACACCGCAGCGAGCATAATGAACGAATCTGATTGGTCCATGATTTTTATCTTGAATTACAGCTTTGAAAAAACATCGTGATGCTACGAAAATTTTTTACCGATCAGATTCGTCCAATATGGAGCGGACGAATATGATTTGTCATATGTGAAGAACGACTCTCTTACTTTGTACAGGAACGGGTCTATCTTCGGCGAGAGTCAGCCTGTTTCTTAAAGTGACACGAATGGATCACATAATGTTGATACTCGTCGGCATCTATATAGCTAAAACTGGAACCATAAAAGCTAGCAAAATTATTATATTATATGGCAACTCTAAGGATTTTCCTACCTGAGTCATCTACCGCTTTGGGAAGCGTCAAAAAACCGGAACCAGCGATTACACCCACAATAAACACACAAGTGGTTAGTATTGTTAGACCGCCATGTTTCTCCTTTGTTTGAATATGCTGCAGAGTATATAGGAAAATTTAAGTTTCTAAAGTAATTTTGCAAGTATGTAACTAGATCTACCAACTAAGATTTACTTTTTACGTGGTTTTGCGCTTTACATATAGGATCCGTAATGAGTTGGTATTTGTGATAAAACTTTATTAAATGAGAAAAGTATAGAAAATAAATCGTTATCAAGCGAGTCTCTGAGAGAAAGAGAGATTTATTCAACGCGGGGTTGCGTTTTTCAACTTGTATTCCTCGTCATGAGCACTATCGCCGAATCAACAGGACGCACCTAGAAGGCTAAAAGGACTCCACTTAACGTAGTAGACCCCTAATAGAAAACAGCTATTTCCACAATAATATTATCCTACAAGATTTGCTATGATTAAAAAAGAGTGTTATTGCACTGCTTTAACCAAGCCACTTTTCCCTTTTTGTCTTTTCTAGAATTATCATTTATAAATCTAAAACCACTACATGTATATATTCATTTCAAAGAGAGATAGTAATTAACAAGGGTGGGTGGTCACACCGAGAGACTGGCGAATTGGTTAAAAGGAATTACATTTGAAGTTAGGTATAGGAAGGACGGGCGGATGATTCGACCGGACGGTTTGATAGATAGATAGATAGATAGATAGGCAGACAGATAGATAGGCAGACAGATAGATAGACGGACGGGTGTGCAAAAGGACTGGCGGGCAGATTGCTAGGTAGGAAGGAAGGTTAATAGGCAGTTAAGGTGCAAGTGCGAGTGGACAGACAGACAGACAAAACAGTTCTTGCCGTGTTAGTATTTCCAGTGACAAGAGACACGTTTTCGGACAATTTGTTGTAATTCGCCATATTGTTGGAAATAAATTATGGTTGGATACAGGGCTGGTAGCTGAAATGCCGCAACCTGGCTTTTAGTCTTGAGATACGAACATACATGCACCTGTAGATAGAACACAGTCATGATATGTTAATATGTAAATCTTAATAACCTAAACCTAAAGTTTCAACTGAAATCTCTTAATATAAAGAATTATCATACTTGGGAAAGAAGGGATTTCTTGTCCGTATTAGTGCACACTTACAACTTTCCACGCTCTTGCACCTGGCAGCATTTGAATAAAATGTGTACATTAGGCTATTGAACCCAGGCAAACATATTAATACAACTCTTACCGGCTCGGTCAAGGGTTACGGTGAAGAAGTGAAACGATTTGAGTTTGATCCCTGCTTGCGGCATTTGGGCACTTAGGTTTCCCTGAGGGGCATGTATCCAACATGATGCTGTTGAAACGCAAGAAACAAAGTTGTAGTATGTAAGGTTTTGCCTGAATTCGTGTCTAAAGACACTATTATAAGCGGCTTAAAACAAAATATTAACTTACTGGTTTATTTAAATCATATATTCAAATATTCTATTCTGTCTAAAGGTGGATCTTAGAATTAGCCTAAAATAGTCTGATCTTGATCTACATTTTGTGTTCGTTAAAGTAAGTTAACCTGTTATATAGCGCTGTAGATAGTGGTTAAGTTTGGGTATGCAAGTACATATTATACAGAAGATATGTACATAGGATGTACTCGTGACAAAGTACACCTGATAAATATAGAAGTTTAACCCTGTAGCGCCGCAAACGAAATCAGGACCTACCGAGGACCGCACAGATCAAGATCGGACTGCACAATACGCGCAATCTGATCTTGTATCTATACCGTCCTTTTCTTTAGCCAAGCCTACAAGGGGAAATTCTTTCCGTGTTTTCTTTCCGAGTAGATTGTATTTTCGTCTCCGAAAAAGATCGAGTTAAGAAATGTTAAGGATGGTAGACTGTGTTAAATGCACAACGTTTTGTACCTCACATGTAGATCTAAACTCACAAATTCCAAACCTAAATCATCTGCAATGAAAAAAAACTTACAGTTTTTTGCTTAGCTATCGATGATGTTCCCCCTTCTATCCAATACTTTGTTGTCCCTTCCTGTGTCTCCTTACTTAGTTCTATATGATATAATCCCATTTGCTGTCTATATCTGTAATGACTTTCACGAATGGTAGATTTCGTTAAGTGTCCTATCAGTAAGTATCAAGTCGGATTCGATTGACTTAGACAGAGAAGTCGAAAAGGCAGGTTAAGATTAGAATGTACCCCTTTACCACACAATCCCTGTTTCTTACGACGCTGAGATAGAAACCTTTTTAAAAAAATATTGTGGGAAAAGGAGAAAATGCCGGTAACTAGAAATTAAACATCAGTATAGATTCCGATGAATGGCAACAAATTTATTAATGTCACGCAAAAAGGGACCTTCTGGGAACTGCCAAAAGTGCCAGACCTGGTCAAACTAAACGAATTGCACAGGCTGACCAGGGTTGACACTTTTCGCTTTAATGACATTTTCTGTATGAAAAGAGGTCATTGTACCTTGTTATACAATCATTTTTTAATTATCAACTTAAACTAACCTACACTGTCGTCGATCTGTTTTCATCTAACTGATATACAGAATTCCTAGATGGTCCCTTTTTGCGTGCTGGTTCACAAATATTTTTCGTACCCTTTTTAACAACAACAGATTAATACATACAGTGGTTCAAATATCGAATAACTCACCGTATTCTTTAAATAAATGATTTCTTACATAAAATGAAATACATCAGCTCTGCAGATTTCACTTTGTGTAATAACGAACACGAAACAATTGAACGTTTATTCTGGAACTGTCCCAAGTCCATCCAATTATCTCAAATTACTTAAAAAACAATGGAACTATTTACTCAGAGCTAACTGTTAAAAAACACTACATGTATCTGGATACGTCAAATCAAATACCTATGTAAAAATACTCTTCTCATTCTGTTTAAAATGTACATCTTTAGATATAGATCTAGAAAACAAACACCTACAGAAAAAGGTGCTAGCAATTTTATATCTATCATGTTCACGATTCTAAGAAAAACAGTCATGGAAAACAATAACCTAGAATGTTTTACTTAGTACTGGGAAAACTTTACTGGTTTTATGAATGTTTCGAGAGATAAATACTTTTTTTGTAAACCTGGCAATATTCGCTTTTCATTTTCCCCTTCTTTTCTTTCTATTCGCTATTACTTTTTTTTCTCGTGTTTATAAACAGTTTCCGTTTTATTGTCCCTAATTGTATAACGTTGTGATAAATTTTGTAAGATGTGGAAAGGGATGGTTCCCCCACCCTCACACACAAATATACGAGCACAGTGAAAACTTATTTAAAAAATAAAGGCTCCGTTATGGAGGGAATGGTAAATGAATTATCAGTTTTCGTTATCATTACAGCTCTGTATCAAGCTGGACATTGGGATGGTATCTAACCGTTGTTAACTCTAGGCACTAATTAATGTATCTTAGGATATGCTGATTGGCCTTCGACAGGTAAAATAATTTTGAGACAATCCTCAAAATGATTTTCCTTTGTGCCAGATAGCTGCAAGACACTAAGTCTGGTCTTGATCATCAGTGTCCGCACAAGCACCCGTTCGAAGCTTAGAAGACCTGAGTACATATAGATCCTAAATAGATTGCTATGTTTGCCGCCCCCACCAACAACCCCTCCTCCAAACACACACTTCTCCCCGTCCCCCGAGGCGACGCGCATTACTATTTTCCCATCCCTTCCCAAACATTTGACTATCTCATTTTCTTGCAGCTTTATACTCTAATATAGTATGAATTCTTTGAAATTAGAAGTTCCAAATACTGTCATTATAACGAAGCAAAAGAAAGAGGACTTTTGGGAGGGTTGTTAATATTGTGTGGATGATTATCTCCCTTTAAAACTAATATACTTTTTCGTTAGTCAGCAGGTATTGTTTTTTAACCCCAGCGCTCCTTATTGCAACTCAAGGACCTTTTGCGGATAGTGTAGATCAAGATCAGATTGCACAGAAAGTGCAGTCTGATCTTATATCTCTATTGTTGGATAAGGAGATTCTTTCCCCAAATTAACTTTGAAATAGCAAAATTTTGGTTTTTAATAACTTTATCAGCTGAAAGGTTTTTTATTATAATTACATATTAACATATTTAACAGGATAAAGGTTAACTCTTTGAGGGCCGAATAAACCCAACGTACATTTCTTTTGTCTAGAACTAAAACCCAGATGATTGCAACTTCCTGGTTGCTTTGTTTTTATAGTATTTCATCAGATCAAACAGCACAGATAAAATATCATCTAAAGCACGTATAGTTCAGGAAGACGCTTTTAAGAGTAAAATTGTAACCGAGATACTTTAAAGTATTTCATATTCATTGTGTTGCATTTGAATCCCTTTGTCTTGAGCTGCTATGTACGTGCTCATTCTTGTACCAGACTTGAGTCTTGTAAAATGATAATTATTATGTCCTATCTTTAATGTTCCCTTTGTGTGTCTGTTCGTCTGTCTGTCTGTCTATCTGATTTACCATTGATAAGATCTTTAACTTGCAGTTTTCGGTGACATCTTTTCGTCATGTGTACAAGGAACAAACAACCATTAAGATGTTGACAAGTAATCAACGAAACGTGAATATGCTAACTCTAGACGTTAAATTATTCTGGGCCATTTGGTCATGTCTGTCTGTATAAAACATTTATCACTAATCAATATAGCTGAATACATTGAACGTAGGGTAAACAATACAACATCTGGTGCTTATCTCACCCTTAGTTTTAACTTATCTTTACTTAGAAAATGTGTAAACAGTTTCCATCGAAATAAATCCAAAGCTTGCAGGTCCATTTTGATCTCTTAATTAAGCGACAAAATTTCCAACGTGTCCAAATGTAAGCTTTTGCAGATGACAAAATAATTGTCACTCTCAAAAATAGAAACTGAATTTTGGGAAGGAGAAATGCTGGTAACCAGGACTTCTTTTTCTTCCACCGTGTTTTCAAATGCGACTTTCTTAAGGTCGAGGTTTGTGAGGAAAGGAGTTAAAAGAAGAAGGAAATATGATGCATTTGGGCAATGAAATTGAATTACTTTTTCATTATCCCCCTTTGTACGGGGATGGGTGATGCGTCATAGCAGACAGGTCGTAATCGTCAAAGAAATGACATGCGCAGACAATGCAGCTTTATGCTCTAAACATTCTCAAAATCATTTCGTCAATAGTTCATTGATTTGCAAGTCTGACTTATTGGGCATCGTATGTAACTAATTGTTTATTTAAGAAGTCAAATGTAGCTATTAATCCTTGCAGTGCTCTAGGCCCAACAATAAACCTTTGAGGACTGTGTGGATTAAGATCATGCTTCACAAAACTTACAGTGATATTGGATCTATACCATCTGCTTGTTTAGTCAAGGATCTTAGACTTTAAAAAAATCCGAAGTTTTAATGGATTGATTGTACATTCAACCAGCAAAATATGTAGATTTTATATATTCGGCGCTAAAGATGTAAAGAAATTCTATATTGCTACGGTTCTCTTTAGTTACTGTCGATTTTTTATACTCTGTGAGTGTTATCGACCCAAATAGATTCAACGACAGCTGAATGTGACATTGAACAACCGGGATATCACTTTTAATCATAAATGAAGATACTTTTATCTGTTAACTCAATACCTCCTGATATAAGTTTCCTGTAGAAATTATCAATATATTTTCAGATAATAAACAAGAATAGCTGGCGAGCTTGACAACTCATTTGATCTTTGAACTTGTTGATTCACTTGACTTTTCCTAATTACTATTCAAATGTGTGTCGTATGACACATTTTTGACCCTTTAAAAAACGTTTTCACTCTGCAGTCCAAATATACAAATCTATATTGACCCATATTCCTTTTCAACTGAAATTATTTTCTTCATGAAAGAATCTAGTATATACCAGGCAATTTTACCAACCAATCTAAATTCGATTTCAGTTTTCAATTCAAAGAGTAGATTGCCAGGGTTCCATGAAACTGCCCCAAGAAGTCCCTTAATGGCTAGTCTTATAATTTGGTCGGTGCCAACCCTAAGGTCACGCCAGATGGTGAAACTAAAATTTGGTAAGTAACACCACCAAGAGTTCGGCATAAAATTTGGTCAGTAGTCAGTACCATACAGTGATCATGGCATATTTGGTCAATGCAACAAGGGCGTCGCGTTAGGTGGCTAGTACCTAAGTTTGATCAATACTATCCTAGAGGTCGAGCTAGATAGCTTGTCTTTGAATTTAATGGAATTGACCAAACCAAGTTACGGGTGGCATTTCACCAAGTTTAAATTTAGTAAAATACCAACAATAACTAGGTTTGATCAATTCCACCAAATTCAAAGAATAGCTATTTTATTTTTTGGCACAGAATGTCACATATTGTTAGTCCTTGAATTTGTCCAATACCACCGAGAGGTCACTCTTAGTCTTTGAATTTGGCATATGCTCTCTAAAGGTCGCCCAAGTAGCTAGCGTTTAAATTCGGTCAGTTCCTTCAACAGGTCGACCTAGATGACCGGTTTTAACATCTGATCAGGACTACGTAAAAGCTCACGCTAGATGGTTTGTACTAAAATTTGGTTGACACCGTACAGATGCCGTAGATGGCCCGTCTTTAAATTTGATCATTAGCGTCCCGCTAGATGATTTCTCTTAAAATTTGGACAATACTACCTAGAGGTCAAGCTAGACGGATAGCAGACGCATAGTCATTAAATCCGACCAAAACCATCAAAAGATTCTTCTAGATTGTTAATCATTAATCTTGATTGGTACCATCCAAGAGATCGCTCTGAATATGGCTTGCCTTTGAATTTTTTAAATAGCATCCAAGGTGTTGGGATAGATGGCTAGTTGTATAATTTATCCTTAACAGCGGGAGGTCGCATTAGATTGCTAGTCTTCAAATTTGGCCAATAGTACCCATGAAGTCACCCTTCATTGCTACCGGCCAACCTTTAAAGATGATCAATACCTCCAAAAAGATCACACCAGGTGGCTAGTCTTTACACCAAAAGGTAGCGCTACAAAGCTTCGTCTGGTCTTTACATTTGCTCTATAGTAGTGTCAAACGTACAGGAGGAATACTCGGTATCTGGAGCAGAATCCTCGTTGAGCAAAGTCCTTGTTGAGCAAAATCTTCGGTGATCTGATGACGTCAATCCAATGATTTTACGCATTTTTTCATCCTCTGTTTAGCTGTTTTCAGTGCATCGATGACGTCATAACAGAACATATAAAATCCATTGATTTTACGCATTTTTTTTTCAATATTTTGTTCAGCAGTTAGAGGGATGGACGATCAGAAAAAAGAGCGTACCTGTATATTGAATAAGCATTACCTTGAAGAACAAAATCCTGCAACTTTTGTAGGATCGCACAAGTTATGGAAGGTGTTATGTTGAAAGTATCCCGGTGTGTTTACGATCGATTATGCGCGACCATGAATGATTGAGCAATCAAGATTTGTATGTATTGCAAAAGCCAGTACGATATCGTTTTAAGACAGCAAATTTATGTGCACATACCATAACGTTAATGAGCAGCGGGATATAGATTTACCGTACATGGCTAACTTAGGGGAAGGAAATGGCGAAGTGCAATTTGTACTAATTGCGATAGACATCTTGTCAAGAAAATTATGGTTACGTACGTTGAAAAACAAAACAGCGAAATACAACTGTTGAAAAATAAAACGGCTAAAGATGTCTTAGAAGCAATGAAGAGTGTTTTACTTCAGCCAAAGCCGAAGAAGATTCGAGCTGATCGAAGATCAGAATTTGTTAATCGCTGGTTTAAAAAGCTAATGAAATATGAAGATATTTATATTTTTTACGATGCACAATCCAGCAATAGTTAAGTATGTCGAACGTGTTCAGCATATAATCAAAAGTTCACTTTACATAATGATGAAACACAATCGCTCGCATTGTTACATCGATTCTCTTGAGAACGTCGTCAGTAATTATAATAACACACCGCATCTTGATTTGAACAACTGTTCCGTCGAGCATATAAAAAACAATTCACTACAAAGGTTTGATTTATGCGGCTGAGTTACAAAAGGTCATTAACGACTAGAACAGTTTGTGGTTTATTCAGCGATTCATACGAAAGAGGAAGCGAAACAAGAAGCTTCAGTACTTTGTCGAGTGGCAAGGATTTCCGAAGATATTAAATAGCTGGATAGACACAGAGGGAGGTCAAAGACATTGGTGAAAACGTGCCGTAAACAGACAAGGATCGGTATATCTATGTTCAAAGTAATGAGAGCAAAGCTTACTTCGAGAAAAATCAAACCCTTAGATTTAGAATACATTTAAATCTAGCTTTATTTTTACCGGGGATTTGGAAAGTGGCATTAGTTTAGTTCAGCGCAAAGGAAAACACAACATTTAAGCCATCGGGCGGTATTTACATATATTCAGATCTTTGCAAGGAAAGTATTGTGCGCGGACAAGAATGACCATTGCCGAAACGAATTGAAAAAGATAAAAAATCTGAATGGAACTAGTCTACGTGTTTGACAATCCGTACTATGTCCCTGTCAAAGGAAATGAGGTGAGAGAATTTGAAATCTATATAACGAATAAGGAAGATGATCAGGCGACAGAGTTGATTGAACCAGTGTGCTTAATTCTTCATTTAAACAATATCCATTTTTGTAAAAAAAAACGATGAATTAGTATGTCCCCAATCCGCAAAAAAGGTCGATGTCTTTGATGCTGTCAGCTCCGATCACGCATCCTTGAACTAATCAGGCGCTGGTAGGAGAATACAACTGATACCTGTTGACCGCACAAAATGACGTGACGACAAGCAATATGTTGTCAAAATAGTTTTACCGGCAGAGCAATCAACGGCTCAAACGAACTCAGAACTACAACGACAGGATATAAATCCAACTGCAATCGTAGACATGCCTTCTCTACTTTAAATTTTACATAAATTTGATAATTCTTTAGATCGCAATAATCACTAGAATTTCGAGAAAATGAATCCTATCCTCGAACGTACTGTCATCCGACTCCTGAGATAATGATAAAACTTCCTCATGATAAACGTCGTTCGCGCTATTTGAGTCAGTGGCAAATAAAATAAACCAAGTTTAGACACAAGTCCTCCTTTAAATTCTTCTTCGGTAAACACTGACATAGTTAATTTATTTCGAAAATGACCCGCGATCGTTTAGTGCTGCGTTTTTCCATTTGGTATGTTGCGACGATTTACCTGTACCTATTGCCTTTTAACAGGTTCGTTATTCCGTTTCCGATTAATTCGTTTCCTTTTGATTTCTCTTCTTCGACGGTTCTTGCTAGTCTGAAGCATATCTACGATTGTACTGGTTGGATTTATATCCTGTCGTTCTAGTTCTGACTTCGCTTGAGTCGTTGTTTGCTCTGTCGGTAAACTATTTTGACAAGATATTGCTTGTCGTCACGTCTTTTTGTGCGGTCAACAGGTATCACTTGTAATCTACCAGGTCCTGATTGATTCAAGGATGTGTGACCGGAGCTGACAGCATCAAGGACATGGACCCATTTTTGCGGATAAGGAACTATATTGTTTCATCGTTTTATTTTATTTTTTTACAAAAATGGATATGGTTTTAAATGAAGTGTTAAGCGCACTGGTTTAATCAATTCTGTCGCGTTTTCATCGTCCTCATTCGTTGTATATATTTCAAATTCTCTCACCTCACTTCCTTTGACAGGAACCTAGAATGGATTGTCAAACACGTAGTTCCTCTTAGATATTAACTTTTATCATTTTCAATTCGTTTCGGCAATGGTCTTTCTTGTCCGCACACAATTCTTTCCTTGCAAAGATCTGAATATATGTAAATACCATCCGATGCCTTATATTTTGTTTTTTTCCTATGCGCTGAACTAATGCCACTTTCCAATTCCCCGGTAAAAATAAAGCTAGATTTAAATGAATTCTAAATTTAAGGGTTTGGTTTCTCTCGAAGTAAGCTTTGCTATCATTACTTTGAACTTAGATATATCGATCCATGTGTGTTTACGGCACGTTTTCACCAACGTCTTTGACCTCATATGCGTCTATTTAATGTCTTCCGAAATCCTTCCCACTCGACAAAGTACCGAAGCTTCCTGCTTTACTTCCACAAACTGTTCTCGTCTTTATTGACTTTTTGTAGATCTAAATCAGCCGCTTAAAACAAACCTTCATAGTGATATGTTCTTGATATGCTCGACGAAACGATTGTTCAAACCACGATGCAGTGTGTTATTATAATTACTGACGACGTTCTCTAGAGAATCTATGTAACGAGCGATTGTGTCTCATCATTCTGTAAAGTGAACTTTTGATTCTGTGCTGAACACGTTCGATATAGTTGGCTATTGCTAGATTTTGCGTCGTAAAAATAGAGGATAATCAACTGGTGGTGTGTGATACTAAAAATCTGTCACTTGAACGGGGTGTGATGCTGTTTAAAAACGAGTCCGTAGGACGAGAGTTTTAGTTTAGTTTAAACATATTTTATTGCCAAGTTTTTTACAATAATATAATTTACAACACAGAACAATATACACAATCAAAGAACAAGGCAAAAGGGTCTGACCACAAGTTCTCTCAACTTAGATTCGGTCATTCCCTTTATGAAATTACATTTTTTTAGAGTCGCCCGTTTTTACTTTTGGCTTTTTAATATGCATTAAGTTTTCATTTCATTTTTGACGACAATTTTGTTCCAGTTACGCACTAACATCGTAATGGCAATTGATAAATTGATAAATCGAGTTGGAAAAGAAAATTGGAAATTTTTCAATAAAAGAAAATGAAGGAAAAAAAAAAACACTCAGATTTTAGATTTTAACTAACTGATTACTGTAGATTAATCGTAAGTCAGTGGGGTCCCAAGATCCGAGCGAATTGGTCGAATAATTATCGATTGCTGCTTCAGGATTACTTGAATCGTCCTGTATCTTTTATATAAGTTTGTACAGTCCTAAATATCAATGAGTTGTCTTCGAAACTGAGATTATCAGATCCATACAATAGAATGTTGATATTGAATGAATTTTACGTCGATTGTCTACAGAACGCCATCAGTAAAGTTTGAAAGAGATTATTTCTTTGTATTGCGTATTGTGTACATCTAAAGAAATAATGTTCAGCATCTTCTTGATCGTAACCGCACTTACAGCTTGCATTTTGAGATATATAATTCGAGAAAAGGTCAAAGTTCAGATTGCTGCATCTGTTACGAATTCTTGTATGTATAACAGAGAGATGGCGTTTACCGACGAAAAAGTGTTTAGGAACATCAGAAACATGAAAGGTCTGTAGGATACGAAATTTAAATTGCGACAAAGATTGCAAGGATTTAATATCTTCGGAGAGTTCGTTCCATAGAGTAACTGCCGATGGAATAAAAGACTTCGTCATCGATTCGGTTCGACAAGCAACTAAATCGATATCGTTAGCATTGCTGAGTAAGTAATTTGTTCTTGCGTTAACATTTAAAGGAAAGATATCGTTTAAGTATTGCACAGTCTGACCGTTGACTATTTTATAAATAAGTACAAGTTTCTGATATTTACGCCTATTATCTAACGTTAACCAACCTATTTCTTTGTACAAGTCAAGAGTAGAAGCTGATCTTGTAATACCGATTACTATTCTTGCGGCCTCAATTTGAATTTTTTCCAAACGATCCTTTTTCGACATAGTACACTTATCGAGTGTTTTAACCTTGTCAAACCCCGTTCTAGTGACAGATTTTTAATATCACGCACCATAAGTTGATTATTCTATTTATTTTAGCCCTTATTCTCCCTTTGTGTACAATAATTATCAAGAACAGTATCTATACAGGATACATGTATCGGACCTTTCTGTACAAAAACATGATCTATTTTTGGCTGAAGCAGCCGACGCAACAGATAACGCTCAAGGATATGTTAAGTCACCAATCTCTCTATTCGAAGCCATGCATTGTTTTGCACCTTTACAAATTTAAACCAGCAATATGAAATTAGAAGGTGAAACAGTTAACCCTTTCCTACGTAACAATTTTAAGACTTTTTCATATTGAAAAAGATCTCCAAATGACAATTCTAAACTGAGACAAGAGATCTTCTGATAGGTTTGAAAGCATTCTGGTAAACGGAGAAATTGCCTCTTGATAGTATTTTCTCGTTTTTCCACAATGATATCAAAGAGCTCTCTCCCACAAAAGCTATTTTCGTTTTCACGAATTCTTCCACAAGGTCGTTAATTCGGGGTTAGCTCGAAAGACAAGCGAAAATCTTTTCACTGACCTATTCTTTACCAAAGATGTTTTAAGTAGAGACAGAAACATTAGACTTTGAGCAATAAAGAAAAAAGTAGTTCCGGCAAACATTCTAAAACTATATAATCACAACTGATAATACGATACCATCACTAGTGATATTATTCACTGTCAAAAACTGAAAAAAAGTAGTGTCAAAAGTACAGGAGGAATCTTCAGTATTCGGAGCTAAATCCTCGTTGAGCAAAATCCTCGGTGAGCAAAATCTTCGGTGATCTGATGACGATCATCCATTGATTTTACACATTTTTTTTCAATCTTTTGTTTAGCTGTTTTCAGTGCATCGATGACGTCATAACAGAACATATAAAATCCATTAATTTTAGACATTTTTTTTCAATCTCTTGTTGCGCTGTTAGATCAGAAAAAAAAAGAAAATATATTGAATAGGTATTTGAAGAACAAAATCCTACAGCTTTTGGTGGACCGCAAAAGTTGTGGAAAGTGTTAGATCGAAAGTATCCCGGTATTTTTACGATCGGTTATGCGTGACAATGGTTGAGCAATGAAGATTCGTATGCATTACAAAAGCCAGTACGATATCGTTTAAAGACCGCAAATGTGGGAGTAACATCTGTTAATGAGCAGTGGGATATGATTTACTGTCCATGGTTAACTTAGCGGTAGAACATGACGGAGTGCAGTCTCTACTATTTGCGATAGACATCTTGTCCAGAAAATTATGGGTACGAACGTTGAAAAACAAAACGGCGAAAGCTGTCCCAGAAGCAATGAAGAGTATTTACGTCAGCAGAAGCCGAAGAATATTCGAGCTGATCGAGATCGGAATTTATGAATCGCTGGTTTAAAAAGCTAATGAAAGGTGAAAATATTTCTTTTTTACGACTCAAAATCCAGCAAATGCTAACTATGTCGAACATATTCATCGCACAATCAAAAGTTCACACTACAGAATAGCGAGACACAATCACTCGTATCGTTACGTCGATTGTCTACAGAACGCCATCAGTAATTATAGTAACACACCGCATCGTGGTTTGAACAACCGTTCCGTCGAGCATATCAAGAACAAATCACTACAACTACGCAGGCTACACCTACGCAGGTCATTAAAACAAACGAAGCTGATGTGTGGGCTTATATCTGTTTGAAAAAGAAACCAAAGTTGAAAACTAAACCTGTTTTTACTTACAAAGTCGGTGATTTGGTGCGCATAAGTTTTACTAAACAACCGTTCCGTCGAGCATATCACGAACAGTTCGCTATAGGGGTTCTTAAGGCGTCTACAAAATTATTGAAGCAGGGAGTACCCTACATGTACACACTACAGGATTTAAAAAAAATGGCAGTATTAAAAGTTTTTTTGTTTTTGTTTTTTTGTTAAATAACTTTATTAGCCACGTATATTGGATAGAGGAGGTCGTGGCCATCCTCCTCTATCCTTACAACAATCAATTATTATTAATCTCTCATAATGTTCTATCTTATCCTGCTAGCTAAGAGTATAAAACAGTCTATTTTCCCAATTTGAAGTTTTTTTTTCCAACATGTATAAAGGACTAATTTATCAAAATTAGTGCCTTTGCGAACAGTGCAGATCGAGATTCGAGTGTACTGCTGTATAAAGTGATTTTCGATTTCTCTGTTCGATATGATGAAAATTAAATTGCAAGATAAGAATTAATCAAATACATGAACTGTTCAGAGATCCAGATAAGGTTTTGTTGTTCAATTTTATATACAGCCTTAAATCGTAAGTTGACAATATTTCTTAACGTACTATTTTGAAGCAGTTTGAAACTGAAAGAACTTGCAGAGGACAATTCTGAACTAGCTGAAATATGATTCTAAGTTATTGGTTTTATGGGAAAAAAAAGTGCGGAAAAGTGTGAAATTAATCATTATGAGCTCTTTCACCCCTTACCACAATGTTTTTCTTTTTACATTTTATCATTTTCTCCTTTTTTTCCCATTGTGTTAAATAGAGTAGAATGGGAAAGTGTCAAACAACGACCTATTCAGTTCACCGAATCTGGATCAACGAATAATAAGAATAGACTAATAAAGTTATACAAAACTAGTGAGAGAAAAAAAAAAGTGAAAGAACTAAAAAAAGGTGAAAAACAGGAATAACTTATCACATAATAGCAAAAAATGGAATATATATCAATACATTTTATATTAAGAGTGGTTTTGAATAATATGTCTTACAAATGACCATCTTTCTAAATCAAAATCAGAGGATTTTGTGTCTTTGTAACATTAAAAGTTTGTTTTACGCAGCTGAGTTACAAAAGGTCAATAAAGACGAGAACAGTTTGTGGTTTATTCAGCGAATCATACGAAAGAGGAAGCAAAACAAGAAGCTTCAGTACTTTGTCGAGTGGCAAGGATTTCCAAAGACATTTAAAAACTGGATAGACGCAGATGAAACCATCGAGTGTACATACAGACACTCACTCTCTTGCACTACGGATCATTCCCATTCACCTCTGTTGGCTCAGAAAGTAGTCCGTCATCACGTGATATTTTCGTCACATAACCATCGTTGTCTGCGCATGTCATATTCTTCGAAGATTCGACTGTCTTATATGACACATCACTACCCCGGAAAGCGGGCTGACTGTAATATTACGCTCTATAAAGTAGCAATGTAGAAAATAGCTTTGATCAATGACGTTTGAGGAGAAATGAGACCTGCTTTAGCTCCAGATTTCTCTAAACTGCTGATCATAGCTGAGTGAATTACACGAGGTAGCGTTTTATTGAGTAAATCTTTATTTCAGTTTTAAATTCAAAGTAACTGGTTGTCGCGTAGGAAAGTGTTTCGGTTCTGTACCCAGGATGCCTATATCAGATAGATGAGTATTTATAGAATGCCATCTAGCGGGAGATAATGACATAACCATAACTCAAAATGGCGTCAAAAACGCCGGTGAAAGAAAGACCAATCGATTGTTTTGTGCGCTTTTCAAATAGCATACGGCCAATCAGACTAAGTGGTAGGAAATGTGAAAAAGAGGGATTTTCTGAAAAGCTTAAATGTCTTTTAAGGACATTAACTTGTTTTTCTTTCAATTTCACAAACTTAGATCCATCGTTGTGTCAAAACTATTGCCATCATTCATGGGCGCAGCCATTTCTTTTTCCAATTGACGTAAGATTATGATAAAAGCTTGAAAAAATACTTCTATTGTACACAGGTAAATTCATCAGTTTGAATGCATCTATAATGTATTCAGAATCATATTTTCTTTGTCTACTTTGTCATGTTACACAGTTTAACAGTAACAAAACATTTTTTCCTCGGGTTGCCAAGATTTTTGTCATTTGGCCCGTTGCAGAGATGTATGGTGAGAGTAACGAACGACAACTCCTCTCGAAGATTGACATGCACTGTTGAGGTATGGTCAAGATGAACTGGCAAATTAAATTCGAAGTCAGGTCTGGATCATCGACGACGCAGACTCTGCTGGTAATACGGCGCCAAGTTCCACTAACAATGGCTTATATACGAAAGAGCAACCCTGATAAGCAAATCGAAAACTTTAGGTTTCCTTTGTTTCACAGACTTGGTTGCTCTCAATATAAGATTCCTATTTCTATTCTTGTGACGGGCTAAAGCAAAGTTTTATGTAATAAATCTTTCGTAACCGGTTGCCAAAATATTCAACGTGGTTAAATTGAAAGTGATTAGAGACGATTAAAAAAAATCTGGTTAAAAAAAATGTCATAAATTATGAGAGAAATATGACACTAGTACAGAACTCGGGATCCTTTGTAAACAGAGCAAGTGCTCTATCACTGAGCTACGTATTCCGTTGAATTGACAAATGAATACTTAGTACAGTTTTGTGAAAGGCAGAGAAAAAACATCGAAAGTTGTTGGTTATCACATATTCGTGAAAAACGAAAGTCAGAATGGTTGCCTTGTTAATATCTCGGACAAGTTCTAAATTTGGTCATATAGACATAATTATCTTTATTTTTGACCAATCACAAAACGATGTTTATTCATTCTATATCAAACCAAGAGGTCGGTCTAAAGCCACCGCATTTAGCTACGCCGGAAAATAAAGATGTCAACAGAGCTTGTATAGTAATAATTTTTTAGGCCATCAATACCCTCCTGAGAAAGCCTACTCATCTCTGCATTCCGCGCCTCAGATATTACCTCCTTTTCCGTCTACTCTATCTAGTGCTAGCTATACAGGCCTGATTTTTTTATGCCTCAACTGTTACAAGTTTGTTGAAATATAGAATACTTTCAGAACACCGAGGACGGACAATGAGAGGGAAAGTTGAGTTTTTCATGTACAGATATCCCATTTTACCATTTATAATGTTGCCAGAATTAGGGCGAATAGTTTCAGATAATTCTAGCATACTCTCCGACCTTTCATTCCAAATAAATAGCTAAATTTCAACAAAGTCGACGAAAAGTTCAGCAATGAGAGACGAGTGGATCATTTCGCACTGGATTTCATAAACGATTAAACCGAATTTGGTAACATGTGAAGAAATTCTTGGATAGGTTCACTGACCAATGCAAAATATCTGAAGCACAAATATAAACAACCTGCCTCTTCAAATTTGTTGTTGCAATTTTTTACTGATTCTTTTACCAAACAATTCCGAGTTGTTACAGCCTTACATGAGGTCTGAGAAAGCATTGTGGGGAAATGAGAAAATGTTGATAATCAACATCTTTCCACTTTTTTTTTTATTTCAGATTACCTTTTCACAAAAATATATTAATAAGTGTTTCATTTCAGGCCAGTGGAATGCGTAGCTCAGTGGTAGAGCACTCGCCCTGAGATATGATGGTAGCAAGTTCGAGTCCTGCAGGCATAACATTTTTTTTTTCCTCCTTCATTCATTTTGACATTTTTCACCCAAATTTTTGTGTTGTTGTATCTGTGTACTTTCATTTCAAACATGTTGATTTTTTTTCGACGTGTAAAGGATTTTTAGGACACAGAACTTCTCGTTAGCTTGTCATAAAAACCGTGAAAATTGCAATTATCTATAGGGGGCATACACATCAGTGAAACAAAGGAAATACGTGAAAAGATGAATTGTCACGCTCTTGTAACTGAGGTACCCTTTAGAAACGACGAGAAAGAAATCAAGCAAACAAACACATCTAACTGTTTAAGTTGAGGAAAAATTTAACAGCGCCATAGAAGGAGTTCAGCCGAATCTTTTTTTTTTTTTTCATCAGACTGTAAATGCAAGAGTTGCAAGCCCCAAATCGTTGTTAAAAACCAACAATATTTACTTTTCCACAATGTTATCTACCCTTTGAAAGATATGACGTTCCATCTATTTTATCGTTTTCTAATGGACAAGTTTAAAAAGAAAATTGTCGTCTGGAAAAACAGCTGGCAGTGTGAAAGAAAGGACGTGCTTTGTGATTGGTAAAGCAAGATCAGAAACATATGCAAAGTTGCACTGTTTGCACTGATATTCACGACTCATAAATAAATAGAGTGAAAGACAAGATAAAAAAAAAAACACAATTACAGGACCATTTGTCAATGAAACCGCCTTTAATTTTACCGAGGGTACGATAATCAAGGGGCCGAACAGCTTGCACAAAAAATTTCTTGATTTCCACTACAAAAAACAAGCCATCAGAAAAGGGGACCGAAAGTTTAACTCATTATTTCGACTATCTTATATCATTTTCGGAGCGTCAAAAGCTTGCCGTGTTATCCAGAGCAACTCCAATTAACTTTTGGCAGCATGAAATTACCAGAATTGCATCTCTTGTGCTTGCAAATTGCGATTTTTCCATGTGGTCCCTCTTTTCGTGCTGCAAAAGTTTTTCTTCAATATGGCCGGATGTCGGCGAAAACTTTCGCAGCATCTTAAAATGGGTATTCTCCTTGCCGCGCATCAATGTAATTTTTTATCGGGTACCTTTTGTCATGCCACAATTGGATTAGCACGAGCAGGTTGATTTAGGCTTCCCCCCTTTTATGATGTGGAGGTATAAATATGTCCTAAAGCGCCCGTGTAGCTCGTGCAAATCCAATTGTGGCATGACAATAGGTACCCGATAATAAATTACACTGATGCGCGGCAAGGAGAATACCCATTTTAAGATGCTGCGAAAGTTTTCGCCGACATCCGGCCATATTGAAGAAAAACTTTTGCAGCACGAAAAGAGGGACCACATGGAAAAATCGCAATTTGCAAGCACAAGAGATGCAATTCTGGTAATTTCATGCTGCCAAAAGTTAATTGGAGTTGCTCTGGATAACACGGCAAGCTTTTGACGCTCCGAAAATGATATAAGATAGTCGAAATAATGAGTTAAACTTTCGGTCCCCTTTTCTGATGGCTTGTTTTTTGTAGTGGAAATCAAGAAATTTTTTGTGCAAGCTGTTCGGCCCCTTAATTATCGTACCCTAGGTAAAATTAAAGGCGGTTTCATTGACAAATGGTCCTGTAATTGTGTGTTTTTTTTTTTGTCTTTCACTCTATTTATTTATGAGTCGTGAATATCAGTGCAAACAGTGCAACTTTGCATATGTTTCTGATCTTGCTTTACCAATCACAAAGCACGTCCTTTCTTTCACACTGCCAGCTGTTTTTCCAGACGACAATTTTCTTTTTAAACTTGTCCATTAGAAAACGATAAAATAGATGGAACGTCTTATCTTTCAAAGGGTAGATAACATTGTGGAAAAGTAAATATTGTTGGTTTTTAACAACGATTTGGGCTTGCAACTCTTGCATTTACAGTCTGATGAAAAAAAAAAAGATTCGGCTGAACTCCTTCTATGGCACTGTTAAATTTTCCTCAACTTAAACAGTTAGATGTGTTTGTTTGCTTGATTTCTTTCTCGTCGTTTCTAAAGGGTACCTCAGTTACAAAAGCGTGACAATTCATATTTTGACGTATTACCTTTGTTTTACTGATTTGTATGCCCCCTATATATAATTGCAATTTTCACGGCTTTTATGACAAGCTAACGAGAAGTTCTGTGTCCTAAAAATCCTTTACAAGTCGACAAAAAAAATCAACCTGTTTAAAATGAAAGTACACAGATACAACAACACAAAAATTTGGGTAAAAAATGTCAAAATGAAGGAGGAAAAAAAATGTTACGCTTGCAGGACTCGAACTTTCTACCATCAGATCTCAGGGCGAGTGCTCTACCACTGAGCTACGAGTTCCACTTACCAGAAATGAAACATTTATTAATATATTTTTGTGAAAAGGTGATTTGAAATAAAAAAAAGAGTGGAAAGATGTTGATTATCAGCATTTTCTCATTTCCTCACAATGCTTTCTCAGACCTCATGTAATGCTGTAACAACTCGGAATTGTTTGGTAAAAGAATCAATAAAAAATTGCAACAACAAATTTGAAGAGGCAGGTTGTTTATAATTTGTGCTTAAGATATTTTGCATTGGTCAGTGCACCTATCCAAGAATTTCTTCACATGTTACCAAATTCGTTTTAATCGTTTATGAAATCCAGTGCGAAATGATTCACTCGTCTCTCATTGCTGAACTTTTCGTCGACTTTGTTGAAATTTAGCTATTTATTTGGAATGAAAGGTCGGAGAGTATGCTAGAACTATCTGAAACTATTCGCCCTAATTCTGGCAACTTTACAAATGTTAAAATGGAAAATCTCTACATGAAAAACTCAAATTTCCCTCTCATTGTTCGTCCTCGGTGTTGTGAAAGTATTCTATATTTCAACAAACTTGTAACAGTTGAGGCATAAAAAAACAGGCCTGTATAGCTAGTCCTAGACAGACTAGACGGAAAAGGAGGTAATATCTGAGGCGCAGAATGCTGAGATGAGTAGGCTTTCTCAGGAGGGTACCGATGGCCTAAAAAAATATTACTATATAAGCTCTGTTGACATTATGTGATAACTACAACTTTACATGTTTTTTTTTCTCTGCCTTTCACAAAACTGTACTAAGTGTTCATTTGTCAATTCAACGAAATATGTAGCTCAGCGATAGAGCACTTGCTCTGTAAGCAAAGGATCCCGAGTTCTGTACTAGTTTCATATTTCCCTCGTAATTTATAACCTTTTTTAACCAGATTTCTTTTAATCGTCTCGAATCACTTTCAATTTAGCCACGTTGAATATTTTGGAAACCGGTTACGAAAGATTTAGTACATAAAACTTTGCTTTAGCTCGTCAGAAGAATAAAAATAGGAATCTTATATAGAGAGCAACCAAGTCTGTGAAACAAAGGACACCTAAAGTTTTCGATTTGCTTATCAGGGTTGCTCTTTTGTATAAATCAATGTTAGTAGAACTTGGAGCCGTATTACCAGGAGTGTCTGCGTCGTCGATGATCCAGACCTGACTTTGAATTTGATTTGCCAACGCATCTTGACCATACCTCAACAGTGCATGTCAATCTCCGAGAAGAGTTGTCGTTCGTTACTCTCACCATACATCTCTGCAACGGGCCAAATGACAAAATTCTTGGCAAACCGAGGAAAAAAATGTTTTGTTACTGTTTAACTGTGTAACATGATAAAGTAGACAAAGGAAATATGATTCCCGATACATAATAGGTGCATTCAAACTGATGAATTTACCTGTATACAATAGCACTATTTTTTCAAGCTTCTTTACTGATCAGAATCTTACGTCAATTGGAAAAAGAAATGGCTGCACCCAATAATGATGCCAATAGTTTCGACACACCGATAGATCTAAGTTTGTGAAATTGAAAGAAAAACAAGTTATTGTCCTTAAAAGACATTTAAGCTTTTCAGAAAATCCCTCTTTTTCACATTTCCTACCACTTAGTCTGATTGGCCTTATGCTGTTTGAAATGCACTCAAAACAATCGATTGGTCTTTCTTTCACCGGCGTTTTTGACGCCATTTTGAGTTATGGTTATGTGACGAAAATATCACTTGATGACGGACTACTTTCTGAGCCAACAGAGGTGAATGGGAATGATCCGTAGTGCAAGAAAGTGAGTGTCTATATGTACGCTCGATGGTTTCATCTGCGTCTGTCCAGCTTTTAAATGTCTTCGGAAATCCTTGCCACTCGACAAAGTACTGAAGCTTCTTGTTTCGCTTCCTCTTTCATATGATTAGCTGAATAAACCACAAACTGTTCTCGTCTTTATTGACCACCTTGTAACTCAGCCGCGTAAAACAAACTTTTAATATTGTCATTTTTTTTTAAAATCCTGTAGTGTGTACATGTAGGGCACTCCCTGCTTCAATAATTTTGTAGACGCCTTAAGAACCCCTGTAGTGAACTGTTCGTGATATGCTCGACGGAACGGTTGTTTAGCAAAACTTATGCGCACCATATCACCGACTTTGTAAGTAAAAACAAGTTTAGTTTTCAACTTTGGTTTCTTTTTCAAACAGATGTAAGCCCACACACCAGCTTCGTTTGTTTTAATGACCTGCGTAGGCGTAGGTGTAGTGATTTGTTCTTGATATGCTCGACGGAACGGTTATTCAAACCACGATGCGGTGTGTTATTATAATTACTGATGGCGTTCTGTAGAGAATCGATGTAACGATACGAGTGATTGTGTCATGTTATTCTGGAGTGTGAACTTTTGATTGTGCGCTGAACACGTTCGACATAGTTAGCATTTGCTGGATTTTGAGTTGTAAAAAATAAATATTTTCACCTTTCATTAGCTTTTTAAACCAGCGATTTATAAATTCTGATCTCGATCTCGATCAGCTCGAATTCTGATCTCGATCAGCTCGAATCTTCTTCGGCTTCTGCTGACGTAAAATACTCTTCATTGCTTCTAGGACAGCTTTCGCCGTTTTGTTTTTCAACGTTCGTACCCATAATTTTCTGGACAAGATGTCTATCGCAAATAGTAGAAATTGCACTCCGTCATGTTCTACCGCTAAGTTAACCATGGACAGTAAATCATATCCCACTGCTCATTAACAGATGTTACTCCCACATTTGCGGTCTTTAAACGATATCGTACTGGCTTTTGTAATGCATACGAATCTTCATTGCTCAACCATTGTCACGCATAACCGATCGTAAAAATACCGGGATACTTTCGATCTAACACTTTCCACAACTTTTGCGGTCCACCAAAAGCTGCAGGATTTTGTTCTTCAAAGTAATACTTATTCAATATATTTTGGGTTTTTTTTTCCTGTTCTAACAACTCAACAAGAGATTGAAAAAAAATGCCTAAAATCAGTAGATTCTAAATGTTCTGTTATGACGTCATCGATGCACTGAAAACGGCTAAACAAAAGATTGAAAAAAATGTGTAAAATCAGTGGATTGACGTCACCGAAGATTTTGCTCACCGACGATTTTGCTCAACGAGGATTTTGCTCCGAATACCGAGGATTTTTCCTGTACTTTTGACACTTCTAGAAAATAATACACTGAGAAATCCCGGTAATTCACTCATAGGAATATAATAAAAGTAACTTTATCTTCATCTTTCATTAGCTTTTTAAACCAGCAAGTAACAAATTCCTATCAGCTCGAATCTTCTTCGGTTTCTGCTGACGTAAAATACATGTACTCCTCATTGTTTTATCTTTCAACGTTCGTATTTCACCGTTTTGTTTTTCAACGTTTGTACCCATTATTTTCTTGACAAATGTTTATCGCAAATAGTAGAAATTGCACTCCATCATTTTCTTTCCCTAACACTATGGTCACAATGTGAAACTGCCGCCTGCCGATTTTTAGACATCGGTGGATTCTTAAAATTACATGCCGCCGGCCGATTTTTTACAAATCGGTGAGAGTGGTCATAAATAACTGCCAGTAAAAGGCCGCCTGGCGGATTCCGGTCGGCGGCAGGCAGTTTCTTCAGTTCGAGGGGTGTGGGATGTCATGAGGGTGTCGGCCGGTGGCAGTTAGGCGACAGTCCGGCAGCCGTCAGATTTTACCTGCCACCGCCCGGCGACCTGGCGGACACCGACCATTTACAACTGACACCGGCCGGCGATCGGGCGTTCGAACAGCCACCGACAGGCGCCCGCCCGATAATCTGACGGCGGCAGGCTGGTTTACGGAGAATATATATAGCTAGATTGCTTTCGTATCGCTACAAAGTGTTCATCATTATTATCAACCACAAGATAAATAGATCTAATTTTTAAGAATGTTTTCCTTCCAACTAGTTGCCCCCTAAAGGCAAGGGGCAAGACAAAGCGCCAGTACCGAAGCGCAAGAGACCAGAGCTCAACCCAGGAATATGCAAGTCTCCGAGTCGCCCTGGTGCTGTTAGAATCGGCATGACGACAATTTCTTATTGTGAATAGCCTCGGATTTATATTCAGGGGCCGGGAGTCTGCACTCGGCAGATCGCTATCCTGCCACCTACCAACACCAGCAGCAGCCTTCCATCTGCTTTTCAATCTCCGCCCTGCCGCCGGCAGGTATTTTGAAATCGCACGGTGGCATGTCGGTAGCATAACGGTAGCAGGCCGGATGCTGGAGAGTGGCAGTTAGCTCCTACCGATCGCCGGCCGACGATTGAGGGCCCTGGAACTCCGTGACGACCGAGTAAAAATCGCGCTGCCGCCCGTCTGCCGCTTGATTGCCACCGCACGATCACGAAATGCGCCCGGCCGGCGCCCTGACGACAGACACAATTGGAAAAAATCGGCCGGTGGCAGTCAGAATTTTAACTTTTTCTTAAAACTTCAGCGGCGTCCTAGCGGCGTCTAAAATGCCGCCTGCCGATTGTGCCTGCCACCGAGCTGCCACCGGGCTGCCAGCGGCCGAATTTGAGTGAAAACTGGCAGTTACCACGCCGGCAGGCGGCATTTACTGATTTGTGACCGTACTATAAGTTAGCCATGTCTACAGTAAATCTATATCCCACTACTCATTAACAGATGGTACTCGCATATAAATTTGCGGTCTTAAACCGATATCGTACTGGCTTTTGCAGTCCATACGAATCTTGATTGCTCAACCATTGTCACACATTAACGATCGTAAACACACCGGGATACTTTCAATCTAACACTTTTTATAGCTTTTGTGATCCACCAAAATCTGCAGGATTTTGTTCTTCAAAGTTATACTTATTCAATATATTTTCTTATTTCTGATCATCCATCTCTCTAACAGCTAAACAAAAGATTGAAAAAAAAATGCGTATAATCAATGTATTTTATACGTTCTGTTATGACCTCATCGATGCACTGAAAAAAGCTAAAGAAAGATTGAAAAATGCGTAAAATCAATGAACTGACGTCATCATATCACCGACGATTTTGCTCAACTAGGATTTTGCTCAACTGGGATTTTGCTCCACATACCGAGGATTCTTCCTGTACTTTTGACACTACTTTACATATGGTCAATTGCACCAAAGAAATCGCGCCACACGGCTACCGTCTGGTATTTGCATCTGGTCAATTGCACCAAAGAAGTCGCGCCACATGGCTACCGTCTGGTCTTTGCATCTGGTCAATACCACCAAAGAAGTCGCGCCACATGGCTACCGTCTGGTCTTTGCATCTGGACAATGTCACCCAGGGAGTCGCGCCACATGGCTACCGTCTGGTATTTGCATCTGGTCAATACCACCCAAGGAGTCGCGCCACATGGCTACCGTCTGGTCTTTACATCTGGACAATACCACCCAAGAAGTCGCGCCACATTGCTACCGTCTGGTCTTTGCATCTGGTCAATACCACCCAAGGAGTCGCCCAGATGGCTACCGTCTGGTATTGCATCTGGTCAATGCCACCCAAGAAGTCGCGCCACATTGCTACCGTCAGGTCTTTGCATCTGGTCAATACCACCCAAGAAGTCGCGCCACATTGCTACCGTCAGGTCTTTGCATCTGGTCAATACCACCCAAGAAGTCGCGCCACATGGCTACCGTCTGGTCTTTGCATATGGTCAATACCACCCAAGAAGTCGCGCCACATTGCTATCGACTGGTCTTTGCATTTGGTCAGTACGACCAAAAGGTCACACTGAAGGCTAGACTTTACATTTGGTCAGTTACACCCATGAGGTCGCGTTTTGGAAGAAACCATATGGGTGAATCATCAATATCAGACACTTTCTAGTGGCCAAGGAAACAAAATGTCGAGACAACTATCAAAAGCAACATTCTTTTTTCTGTCTTTATTAAGTTTATACATTTTGATAAACTGGTTTTAACAGTTACCGCCTGGAGGCGTATGCTAATTATGTACATAAACATTTAAGTTTTGTCAAATATAATTTCATTAACATAATTATATGTGTAACACTTTATTTCATATACATATATATATATAATGTTGTTTGAAATATTTCATATATTCTATACGACGCAATTTAAGATATAGAAATAAACACAGTAATTCTTTATATATCTTTGAACCATGCTCGGTCAAAAGGGGGCTTAATGCATTTCCTTCATCATGATACCAAGCAAACCCTGAATAACGATGGATCCATGAAGACTATTTGGCTTGTTTCACGCGAAAAGGGGCATTCGGACATGTGAGTAAAGTGTCGTCTCGGATCAGCCTGCGCGGTCCGCGCAGGCTAATCCGAGACGGCACTTTACGTCTACTTTAGATTTTGTGCTGCAGTAGACATGCGCGAAACAGGAAATATCATTAAAACGGAAAGTATCGTCTCGGATTAGCCTGCGCGGACTGCGGAGGCTGATCAGAGACGACACTTTACGCACATGTGCAAATGCCCCTTTTCGCGAGTTGTAGGCCATTTAGTTTTTTCAACCGATTGAATAAAGAAGTAAACTGGTCCACAGACATGCAGAAAACTGTCTCAGGAAAAAACTTTGGCCTAGGTCAGCCTGTGGATACTGCCATAGCAAATAAATGGCCCATGTCAGCCTGTGTGGACTGCGAAGGGTGATCGGTATCGATGTTTTTGCAGATGCATTGAGTCCCGTTTTCACCGGACATGCTTCATTGGTATTTGATGTTTCCAATCTGTCTTTGTTCGATCCTTGCTAGAGGCACTGAGTATAGTACTCGTTAAGCCCAGGAGAGAAGTAAGTAAGTGATTTGTCAGCGTCATGTGACTAAAATGTTGTTGAAAGCAGTCTAATATTTGGCCTTTAACACGCGAAAATGGTCAGTCAGACATTTGCGTAAAGTGTCGTCTCGGATCAGCCGCCTACGTAGTCCGCCCAGGCTAATCCGAGAAGGCACTTCACGACTACATTAGATTTTGTCCTGCAGTAGACTTGCGCAAAACAGAAAATTACACATGATTGGAAAGAGTCGATTCAAATCAGTCAGCGCGGAGAGCGCATGCCAATCCTGGACTACATTTTACGCGACTGTCCGAATGTCCCTTTTCGCGTGTTGCATGCCATTCAGATAACCAGTTATCGTTTCTCTCAAGTCTAATTCCAGTACAGGCGATTTTAACGTATAGGCCTACATGCATTCACATACCAAGCACTAAATTTAAAGTGATAAACGTAACAGACATCTAAAAGAAAGACAAATGGTGTCTTT
The DNA here is from genome assembly GCA_943736015.1 of Tridacna crocea. Classification (NCBI taxonomy): domain Eukaryota; kingdom Metazoa; phylum Mollusca; class Bivalvia; order Cardiida; family Cardiidae; genus Tridacna; species Tridacna crocea. The sequence continues at coordinate 52,980,175 of OX031059.1, forward strand.
AATCTTGCCGGCGCCATCGGCGAAAACAATGACTTTTGCGGACGGCATAGATCAAGATCAGACTGCAAGGAACTTGCAGTCTGATCTTTGATCTATACCGTCCTCTCGTGTAGCCAAGCCAATGCAATCATTTTTTTTTTTTGTAAGTTTCAAATGATTGTACTGTAGAGCCGTCGAAAGAGGCCGACTTCATTTCTTTGGCGCTGAAGGAGTTAATGCTGTCTTCGAGTCATACAGAAAACATTGTTGAAAAAGAGGAGCAAATATCCATGATAAAAACAATAAAATTGTTCTAGAAAAATAAGCCATTTTCTTCCGTAGATACAAGGTTGGTTCAGCTATCCTGGCGCTTCTATGCTGGGTTATTTCGAAATCGAGATCAAAACTAAATACCCGAAAGAAACGTAAATTCCCCAAACAGTAGAAAACCCAAATATTGCCGTTTCAAAACTGAATTCACTGGGAAACAAACAACGTATCGGAGAGTGTCGATCTGACTGCACATTTTGAGCGGACTGATCTTGATGTGCACTGTGCACAAATGCACACCGAGTCTCCTTCCCCTCCTCCCCGCCCCTCTTCAGACCTAAAGATTAAAAGTTTGAAAGGCTACAATTTTGTTTTCTTGACTTAAAAGTATTAAGCGCTTCGAGGATTAAACAGCAGTGCATATTATTCGTTTATACACACGTACCTTTATACACGAATACTTCACAAAAACATGTTTACCGTATATCATACAAATAGCTTTCAAATCACACAGAAAAGAACGTGACAAGCTTTGAGCAAAATATCATCTAAGGCATTTTGAGTGCAAAATCTGCAACCTTCTCATGAACAAGTTCATTGAATTTAGTACTTGCGGTTAGTTTGAATACAAGAAAAATAAGTTCAACGTGGACTCTTGACAGCCCACGTGAAGCTATTTACGTTAACAGACAATGACAGACCAAGATCAGGCTGCAAAGGATGAGCCAATCCGAACCAAGAGCTACGCAGACAGATCTTTTTCACTTTCTTCTTGCAAAGCTAAGGTTGGATTTGCAACAATTGGATGATTCTAGAAAATATGGAATGGTATTTTTTGGTCGTTAATAATGACAGGTTAACCCATGACAAAAAAAAAAATCCCAGGTTTTTACGACCCTGAGAAAGAATCCTTTAAAAACAGTGTGGGAAAAGGAGAAAATGCTGGTAAACAGCATTTTCTCCTTTTCCCACAATGTCTTCTACCCTGCTGAAAAGACATTTTAATTTTTGAGTCACGTCTAATTTTCGTATACAAGTGCTTTCCATTTGGATCAGTCTAAATTTTTTGGTCGTTTGGTAAAGAGTTAAGGATGTGTAATATTGCGACTGCATTAACTCTTTACACATGACAGTGATTTTAAACTCTTCGAAATCGAAACCATTTGTACACAGATAGCCTAAATGTGGATCAAATCATGAAAATGTGTCTTTGATCAGGTAGAAAACATTGTGGAAAAAAGGAGAAAATGCTGGTCACCAGCATTTTCTCCTTTTCCCACAATGTTTTCGAAAGGATTTTTTTCTTCTCAAGGTCGTTATACCTCAGGTCATGGGTTAATTTATGCAAAATTTAAAGCATGAAATAAAGTTTAGTGCAGTTTCAATAATACATCAAAAATATTTATCACTCCACATTGACAAGAGGTGTAATCATGCAATCTAGTCCTTACCCTCGACTTAACCCTTTACCCCATAAGGCATTTCTATGGTATCTCTAATTGACCCTAAATAACAGCAAGGATGAAGCCATTTCTTATGTGTATATGAAACCTTTTGATAGTGTAGAAAACATTGTGGCAAAAGGTGAAATTGCTCGTCACGAGCAATTTCACCTTTTGCCACAATGTTTTCCAAAGGCTCCTACAAGCAATGCGTAGAAATGAGTATCTATGGAGTAAAAGGTTAAGCTTTTACCAAGCTGGATACCAGTATTTCTCTCCTTGTCCCACAATGATTTTTTCTATTTATAGAAATTTTCCTTAGAAACGTTTGGTAAAGGTTTTTTTATAGTGTTTTTTTGCAAATTACCGGTTTCAGGAAGTAATACATGTATAAAATTATTAAATATCATAAATTCGCCTAAAACATAAAATATATGAGCCGTGCACTGTGAAAAAGTTTTTTTTTTTTAATAAATCTGCAAAAAGTATCGATTCATGTCAGCCGAATCGTCAAACAAGAAAATTTAGGCAGAGCTAAAAAGTGAAGATTAGAGATTAGATTATACGCTTTGTGCAGCCTGACTCTTTACCACACGACAAAATTTTAGACTGGTCCAAATTGAAAGCATTTGCAGACGATAAAATAAAAGTGACTGAAAGTTTGAAATTTCTTTTGTGAAGGGTAGAAAACATTGTGGGAAAAGGAGAAAATGCTGGTTACCAGCATTTTCTCCTTTTCCCACAATGTTTTCTATAGGCGTCTTTCTCAGGGGCGTCAAAAGTAGGGATTGTGTGGTAATGGGTTAAATGGTTTAACTCTTTACCAAACGACAAAATTTAAGACTAGTACAAATTGAAGGCTCTTGCAGATGAGAAATTTAACGTAACTGGAAAGTTGAATATGTTTACAGTAGGGTAGAAAACCTTGTGGGAGAAGGAGAAAAATGCTGGTTACCAGCATTTTCTCCTTTTCCCACAATGTTTTTAAAAGGCTTCTATCTAAGGGTCGTAAAAACCAGGCATTGCTTGGGAAAGGATTAATAACACGGTCCTTAATTAAAATATGAGCCTTTTGTCAGATGATTCGTATTTTAGACTTTTGAAAGCATTGTGGGAAAAAGGAGAAAATGCTGGTAACCAGCATTATCTCCTTTTCCCACAATGCTTTTTATGCGTCCAAAACCAAATTTCGCAGTTTGATTAACTTTAAATTAGTCGTTTTTAATGCTTCTAGTTTAGAAACGTCGAATTATTGTTGTTTGGCCAAGATTTGACCATTTACCAGAGGGTAAAATTTTACACCTATCCAAATTGAAAGCATTTGCAGAAGACAATTTCAAAGTGGCTCAAACGGTGCAATTTTTTCTTTGATAAGGTAGAAAACTTGGTGGAAAATGGAGAAAATGCTGGTTACCAGCATTTTCTCCTTTTTCCCCAATGTTTTTCAAAAGGCTTCTTCCTCAGGGGCATTAGAAGTTGCCATTGTGTGGTAAAGAGTTAAAAGAGTCAAGTAAGGAAGGGGGGGGGTGTTGCACTAGAACCCCTTTTTCCTATGACATATTATAATGAACACATTTCATTGATACGTATATTTCTATACAGATTACATGGCGCGATAAAACATGATAACTTTGTATAGGCAACCGGATAGGTCCTTTTTATGGTTGATTATTAACCCTTTACCCAATGAGGCATTTCTATGGTATCTCCAATTGACACCAAATAAAAGCAAGGACGAAACCTTTTCTTATGTGTATGTGACACCTTTTGATAGCATAGAAAACATTGTGGCAAAAAATGAAATTGCTCGTCACGAGCAATTTCACCTTTTGCCACAATGTTTTCCAAAGGCTCCTACAAGCAATGTGTAGAAATGAGTATCTATGGAGTAAAGGTTAAAACGCGAATTATGTTTAGAATAGCTACGTTTAACGTCAACTTAATAGTGCTTTTTCTTGTGAGAAAAATATTCGTATTCGTGTATATACATTTTTTAATTGAAAATGATAGATATACTGAAATCGGCACTTGTGATTTTAATCAAGCCCTCGTCATATATTGATCAAATATAGATTGACCATTTAACAGACCACAAAAAAATGTACTTGTCCAAATATTGGAAGTATTTGCAGACGACATATCAAACTTGGCTAAAATGATGCATTTTGTCCTTGTACAGGTAAAAAAAAAATCATTGTGGAAAAAGGAACAAATGTTAGTTATCACCATTTGCTTATTTTCCACAATGTTTCGAAAAGAAATCTTTCTCAGAGTCGGTACAGAACTCGGACCGATTCTTTTCAATAGCGCTGTTCAGAAACACGGTTCAGAAACAATCTAAGTTCCCTAAATATTAAAAATGGTCAATTCTAAACACACAAAAAAATTAAGAAATGAATAAAGCAAACGTATTCGAGGAGAGGAAATTACAGTTTTACAAGCTTTTGCTGGTTTGAAACCACTCTTATGTTATCAACTTAATAAAGGGCGTAAAAAGTCGCCTGAATAAAAAATAGCCTTCTTCTGAAAGGATTTACAGATTTCAAAATAAATTTGGCGTTAAATGGATGCTATTTTGTTTATGAAAAGGTAGAAAACATTGTGGAAACAGGAGAAAATGTTGGTTACCAGCATAATCTCCTTTTCCCTCAATGTTTTTACTTGTCTTCTTCCTCATGGCCGTCAAGACACAAACATGTTTGGTAAAGGTTTATAAGACTTAATGGTCTTATTAGGAAGTTTTCTCCTAGACTTCGATTGAAGTTTTGCTAGACTATTGATAATTCGAACAGTGATTATTCGAATTAACATTTCGTTTTATATTCGATTTATCGAGGTTACAAAAAGTCGTCGAATCTGTAGATCTTTTCGATACTCGATACGAGTTAAACTCTCTTTCTCACGCCGTTTTATGTTTCATATAATCTCTAAGCAGATGAAAAATCGTTTTAACTCCTTACCAAACGACAAAATTTTAGACTGCTACAAATTGAAAGCATTTGCAGACGACTTATCAAATGCTTTGTCTCTAAATGAACAGCAAGCATATTGGAAAAGGAGAAAATGGTCGTTACACACATTTTCTTCATTTTCCACAATCTTTTGAAAAGACATCTGTGGGAGGGTCGTTAAAACTTGTTATTGTGTGGTAAAAGGTTAGAAAGAAAAAGGAAAAAAAAAGTTTTACTAATTAATCTACATATAAACTTTTACCATACGACAAAATTTAGAGTTCTCTGAATCGAAAGTATTTGCAGTTAATAAATGAAAGGTAGCTAAATTGAAGGAAGTTTTTCTTCGATAGGATAGAAAACGTCGTGGGAACCGTAGAAAATACTAATAACCAGCATTTTCTTCTTTTCCGAGAGTGTTTTACAAAGTCTTCAGCCTCAGGGTACTGATAAATAGGAAAAGTTTTTCTTTTCAACAAAGGGAGAAAAATCACCATTAACCCTTTACTCCATAGATACTCATTTCTACGCATTGCTTGTAGGAGCCTTTGGAAAACACTATGGCAAAAGGTGAAATTGCTCGTGACGAGCAATTTCACCTTTTGCCAAAATGTTTTCTATGCTATCAAAAGGTGTCATATACACATAAGAAACAGCTCCATCCTTGCTGTTATTTAGGGTCAATTAGAGATACCATAGAAATGCTTTATGGGGTAAAGGGTTAATATGTAAAAATGTAACTGTACGGCACAACAAATTTTTTGGACTCGTCTGAATTTAAAGAGCATCTGTAAATCATTGTAAAACGTGACTAATAATACGGTTTGTCTTCAACCCTAATCCTGCTCGATAACTAAAATAAAATTTTCATTTCGAAAGTTAAAACCCAAATATCGATGTTTCAAAGTTATGTTTTAGGGAATAATATCTCCTTATCGGACAGTGTGGATCAAAGATCAGACTGCACGTTCTTTGCAGTCTGATCTTAATCTACACTGTTCGCCAAAGACAAGTGAGTCGCGATTAGCAGCCAAAGGGTTAATAGAGTAAATGGCAAAAAGGGAAAAAATTTGAATTTCAGGGGATATTCCCTTTTCCTACGTTGGTTATAAAAAGCGTGGCTGTAAGGCATAAAACTACGGAACATTTTAAAATGTGCCGACTAAGAATGACTTAGCCCTTTACAAGACAATTCCGATCTTAAACGATCCCCCCGAAAGAAAAAGGGTATATGAAAACATTGCGGAAAAAAAAGAAAATGCTGGTAACCAGCATTTTCTTTTTTTCCCGCAATGTTTTCTACCCTTTCAAAGACAAATTTCATCATGTGATGTCAAGTTCAATCTGTGCTGAGCAAAAGCTTTCAGTATGGACCAGTCTAAAATTGTTCACTTTGGTAAAAAGACCAAAAAAAAATGGCGCACGTTTAATTCTTGTATTTACAAGAATCATCTACCTCCCGAATTGGTCAAGTTGACGCTTTTCTTAAACCGTAACGTCAGTCTTTTCCACACACTCTGTTTACGTGCATCATATTTGGACGCCATTTTGTACTGTTTTGGCTTACTGTGTAAATACATGTCCATAAACTGACTTTCGTCACCCACTTCTACCCCACTATCACTGCTGTTTGGACTGTCTTTGTCCATTTTGTTCTTCATGCGTAAAAACTCCTCATACGAACCGGGCCCTGCCGAATGGTCTTCGGTATTTTCCGTAATATCAATTCGCCTTCGGTCTTTTTCGCGTTTTATATAACGCCCTTTCGCAGACGTACTTTTCACTGTTCTGTCACCCCACCCGATTTTTGAGTCCGTAAAAGTGAAATCTCGAATAGTATTGCGTTTCATTTCCGGCTCTTTTCTCGATTTTTTCTTTTGTTTATTTCCTTTTTTGGCTTCTTGTGGAGGTGGCCTAGGTAGAAATTTCTGACTGAACCGATCTGGGGCCATATTGGGTTTTTTACGGCGAGACTGCTCTATCTCGTAATCAAGATCTTCGTTCAGATATCGACCAAAATCCTCGCCTTCATAGTCCTTGAACACACTGTTAGGTCTGTTATTTCTTAACCTGTTCGGGTCAAAATCTGGTTCTTCGTCAAAATCCATCGTTATTTCTTCATCATCATAATCTGGCGGAGGAATATACGGCATTTCGTCCTCCTCATTGTGATATCCGTTGCGATAGGATGGCGTCACAGGTGGGAGATCTGGCTTTGTTGAAGCATAATCCCTGCGCTCGTAGCCTGGGTTATCGATGCCGTACGCAAAATCGATGTCGCCACCCTGAATTTCGAAATCTTTTTCAAGTCTGGTTGTGTCTGAGCTTTGCGACAACGATCTGCCGAAAAGTGGATTTGTTGTCGTAGAGTCTTCGCCCATGTCTGGCGCAGAGGGAGCTCGTCGTTTTCGTCGAGGCATCGGAACCGGGGTAACTTCTTCATTGAACACTTCTTCTTCGTTTCTAGTATTTTGTGCATCGGACTTTTCCTCTATGATAATGGGAATATCTTTGTCGCCGATGATAAACATTTCCTTACTTATTTCTGGAGTATTATCTTTCGTTTCAAAATCATTGTGTCCATGGTGCACGTCTGCTACTGTCACATTTACTTTACTTTCGCTTTCGGTCGGAGATCCCGGTTTCGGTTCAAGATAGATTTTCGGCTGATAGTTTCCGATTTTAGGGAGCGCATTGGCTCCTTTCGGCGGCTGGGGAGCTCGCCTTTTCTTGCTAACATTGTTAAAGGCACTTTTCTTGTCAAATAGATTCACCGGTTTACCGTCACCAATTCCCCTCCCCGAGAAAATCTCTTCCACGTGCCGTATATTTCGTTCAGACATGGTCACGTATTTGTATGGCCCTCACCTGAAAATAATAATAATAATAATAATAATAATAATAATAATGATGATAATAATAATAGAAAGAATTGATGAACCGTGCTCTGGCGATTCTGATGAGTACCCACAACAAAGGTTTAAATGAGAAATGAAGTTTCTAGAATTCTGACAATTATGTCCACTTAGCTTTACCTAAGTGTGTATCAAAAAACTTAATGCACTGTTAAGTCGGTATAGTCTGTTAACTCTTTACCAGACAACCTATAATTTTGGACTACTCCAAATTGAAAGCATTTGCAGATGATAAAATAAACGTGACTCAAAAATTGAAATTTGATTTTGGAAGGGAAGAAAATGTTGTGGGAAAAGGAGAAAATGCTGGTAACCAGCATTTTCTCCTTTTCCCACAATATTTTCAAAAGCTTTCTTCCTCAGGGTCGTTCAAAGTAGGGATTGTGTGGTAAAGAGTTAAACGGGGACCTAGTGTATTTGCAAAAAGTATCGATTCATGTAAGCCTGCGCAGTCCGCAGATCATAACTTATCAATCTAGCTTTCGATGGCAGTTCTATGTCACCATAGCCGCAGCAACTTATTCCTAACAGACATGAGTTACCCACTGTTAGAAGGGAACAGAATGCATCTGCAAAAAGTGTCAACCCTTTTCAGCATACGCAGTCCGCAGACCATAGCTTATTAATCTAGCTTTCGATGGCAATTCTATGCCACCATAGCAGCAGTAACATATTTCTAACAGACATGAGTTACACCGTGTCAGAAGGGGCGGAATGCATCTGGAAAAAGTGTCAGCGTTTGTCAGCCTGCGCAGTCCGCGCTGGCTAACATAGATCAAAAATTATTGTTATTCAATAAATCTTACGCATGTTTAAGGACAACTCTACCTATATATCCAGTCAACTATCTGACTAGACGGGTGTCATAAAGATCCCTTGTTATACGATTTCTTGTTTGCTATAACGCACCATGGAGATGCACCAGAACCCCTTTTGTCACAGCACCGCTAATATGAATTTTAAAACCTAACAATCAAGGTAATACTATACACATTGTTATTATAATATTACGGAACAAAAGCTGAAATTTTGTTCATACAAATCGAAATATAACACAACCTTTTCATGCTTTAATAAGGTTTTTGTATTTTGCTTTGTACTGTGTTTGTTTTCTATATACCTAAACTATTTACCACACGAAAACACTTTAAACTTGTCTCAATTTGCAAGCATCTGCAGACAGCATAGTAAACCTGATTTGAAAAAAAGCCTATACATACACTGTACATGTATTTGTCTCTTCGGGGAAAGAAAACATTGTGGGCAAGGAATTGATCTATTCCATGGTGTTTCACCCTACACTTACTTCAGTCATATTACGGCGCCACACTACCAAGTTCTAAAATTGCCGAGAAAAAAAAAAACTTATGAAATAAGGGACTGATGAATTCAGAGGGCCTTAACTGTTAACTGTTAAGAATTCCCAAATGGTCCCTTTTCGTGTGATGTGTCACATATGTATAGAAACCATGATGTGTAAAAAGGGAGTTTAGTGCATCTCTGTATTGCATTATACCATGCACGTCCTCACATAACTATTGTCCAATCACTGACTGGTTCAGAAAGCAGAATGGTCCTTATTGGGCGCTGACCTGGTTCGATATTTTTTTCAGATGTTGTTAACCCCTTTTTCCCCATGACATAGTCCATGTGTACTACCATGATGTTTGGAGAAAAAAACGTAAAGAATTCGGCCGATACAACACAGCCTTATCGAATTACGGATGAAAGAATACCAGGTCTGACAAAAAATTTGGTCATTTTTTTTTTGCAAAAATGTGTTAAATAATGCATCTCTGTGGTGTATTACATGTAGCAAGTTGTCACGTTGTAAAAAGATCTATAAAATCCATTTAAGGTGGTAGACCCGTAACACTTGTAGTGCAGTATGGAGAAAAAAAAAACACCTTGAAGGTTGATCTATACGGATTTATACAGATATAATACTTTTGCCCATTTCTAAACAACCAGAAATTCCTTTGATGTATATCTTGAAATTATTTCTTGATACTTTTGTTAATTTCCAGAAAAGGGAGGTAATTATTATCGTGGAATTTAGACAGACATGTCTACAAATTAAGGCCGGGTAACATGTGTACCCGATTCAAAATGGCGGCCAGTTGTCTTTCTAGATCCGTTAATGTTTAATTTCATTCTCCAAATATCACGAAAGAAAACCATTTTTTCCGAGCATATTTATGGATATAGATCTAACACATCAACCTTGTAAAACAGCTACAGTAGTAGGAACATAAACTCCCTAAATCAATGCATTTTACTACGTCGTGAGGGTATTTCGATGGACAACGGGCTCATATTTCGGTTAACATTCATTACGGCAGACGTCAATGGTATGTCGTTATTTTGTCCTTTTGTTTTAAACTAACCACCTTTCATCAATATAAACATAAGTTTGTGTTAAAAACACACAAAAAACGACAAAATTTTCGCACTTGTATCAGTTATTTGACTTAATTGTAAAAAAAAAAAGGGGGCATTTCGGTGGTATTTCGGTATTTCGGTGATTCGTCGGACCCAAGTGACGACTTTTAACACCCCTGAGGAAGAAACCTTTTGAAAAAACATTGTGTAAAAAGGAGAAAATGCTGGTGACCAGCATTTTCTCCTTTTCGCACAAAGTTTTCAACCCTATTAAAACAAAATTGCAAAATTTGGGTCAGTTTAAAATTGTCGTTTGTAAATGCTTTGAATTTGGATAGGTCTAAACTTTTGTCGTGTGGTAAAGGGTTAAAACCTGCCAGGTAGCAGTGTCTTTTGTTTACTACTTTTCTGATTTTAGAGTTCTTCTTTCTGTCAGCGACTAATATAATTATGGTCCCGATCACGCGATAAAAGACTGGTATGACGGTATGGTTTAAATCTAAATGTATTGTGATAGCTACCTTGATATCTTGGCCTTTACTGGGCCTTTAACGACTATGAAAGAAAAGCTTTTGAGACTTTTGGTAACCAGCATTTTCTTCTTTTCCTACAATGTTTCCTACCCCTTAGTATATAAAAAACATCATATTAGAAATATCTTATATGTCCTCCGCAAATGCCTTAAATTTGGTTCAGTCTTAAAAGGGTCGTCAAAAGTCAGCATTGTGTAGTAAAGGGTTAACCCATTACCACATAATCCCTACTTTTGACGCCACTGGTTACCAGCATTTTCTCCTTTTCCCACAATGTTTTCTACCCTTCACAAAACAATTTTTCAGCCACTTTTATTTTGTCGTTTCCAAATGCTTTCGATTTGGACAAGTCTAAAATAATGTCGTCTGGTAATGAGTTAAAATAGAGTTAGGATTTATTTTCACTGGACGACAAAGTCCGTCAAATTCTTATATAGCACGGTAAGGATTGGAACGGATTTAAAAATCTGTCCTTTCCCAAACAATCACGGTTTAACGACATTGTGGAAAACTTCCACTGAAAACATCGGGGGAAAAAGAAAGAGGGGGAAAATGTATGCAGGAATTTTCTCCCTTTTCCACAAAGTTTCCTTCCCTTTAAAGACCGATCCTATCACTTGAGCCACATTTAATTTGTCGTCTGCTAAATCCTGTCAATTTAGACAGGTCTGTATTGTTTTCTTTTGGTCTAGTAAAGAGATAACAAAATAGCTGCAGGGATGGTCAGAATGTTTAGCCGTAATCGTTCACCGAGATACAAAGTCGCCCAACCAAAGGTAGTTATTTTAACCCATTACCACACAATCCCTACTTTTGACGCCCCTGAGAAAGGAGCCTTTAGAAAACATAGTGGGAAAAGGAGAAAATGCAGGTAACCAGCATTTTCTCCTTTACCCACAATGTTTTCTACAAAACGAAATTTCAGATTTTCAGTCACTTTTATTTTGTCGTCTGCAAATGCTTTCAATTTGGACCAGTCTAAAATATTGTCGTATGGTAATGGGTTAATATTTGCACTCCAGCTGGTCAAAGTGGGAAATTGAGCGGAAACATCTAAATAATCCTTTCGTTTACGATATGCTCTCTCTCTCTCTCTCTCTCTCTCTCTCTCTCTCATACACTAAAGGGAATAATCTAATACAAGAAAAGTAGCCGTAGATGAAGTTGAAGTTCGAAAATTTGAGAATGTAACTGAATGAAGAACACGTACTCGTCGGTAAAAATACCAAGGTATTGTACATAGTGTCAAGGTATTTTTGTGTAAAGAATTATCAAAATTATATTTTAGGAAATGTAGATCCCAGATCAGAAAGCCGAAGAAAAATATTTTGCAATAAGCCCCCTCATCAGCTCTGAAAGCCCCGCTTCGCTGACGAAAAATACATGATCTCGCTATTTTAACTCTTTACCAAACTACTAAGTTAAGACCTTTCCAAATTGAAAGCATTTGCAGACAAATTAAAAATACAGTGTAATTCAAATATTGAAATTCTTTTCCAGCAGGGTAGAAAACACTGTGGGAAAAGGAGAAAATACTGGTTACCAGCATTTTCTCCCGGTAGTTTTCCCACAATGCTTTCAAAATGCTTCTATATCAGGGTTGTTAAACCTGAGATTACACGGTAAACGGTTAAATGGTTAAACAAAACGTTAGTAAAGCCCCGGTCACATATTCACGGAAGACCGTCACGGAAGAGCTACGGTCTAATCGCTCACGGATGACTACGGAAATGTCGAATTCCGTAGTCCACTACGGTTCCAATACGGATAAACAACGGCGTGAGTACGGAGTTCGACGGATCTACAGCCAAAATGTAGGTCAGAGTTCCAGGAGAGATACGGACTGTTACGGTTGGACACGGTTTAATACGGAGAGACACGGATCAGGACGATCGTAATACGGATACACTACGATTTGCTACGGTACAAATACGGATTAGTACGAATAAGAACGATGCGATACGTAGTAGTACGAATCGCCACGGATCGATACGGACCTACCACAATTTAGCATTCCGTCCAAATCCTTTAGCCTGCTCACTTTCAAAATGCAACAAGTTCGGCCATGAGAGCCTCATACTGGCCATGGAGGGGTCTTCGTAAAAGCCAATCTCCAGACCACATATTCTCTGTCTTTTATTACCTGATTATTATAATCAATAACCCATCACAAGTGACAAAATTTGGCCTCCACGAAATTGAAAGCATCTGCAGACAACAGCTGTAAATTTGGTACAAATGAGCTTCAGTTCTACGATACATTTTGAGCATTTTTTTTTTCGATTTCCTAGAATCAGAATGTTTTCTTGACTTCTCTGTTGCAGAAAAAGAAGGGATTGAATGGCAAAGGGTTCAATGAAAATATTGATCAATAACGTTTCTTTTATGTTCATAAAATCTGCTGTTTATTTCGCAATTACACTGATTATCGTGAATGTTTATGTTTTAAAAGTAAAGCGCTTGTTCGTAGTATAGTTAGTATCACCCATTTCGAAAGGGCCAGCCTCCCGGGTTTATGAGACACCTCATTCTCTGAGCGTCTTTACTTTCGATTCCTATCCTTAATATCTGGCATCAGGCAGGCAACCAGTAACCATACATTTAACTAGCTGGCGGTTCACCAACCAGCCATATCAGAACAAGCTCCTGGCGGGGCTCGAACCTTTGACCTCCCGTTTCGTTGGCGGTTGCTTGAACCACCAGAAACGGTGACAGTTTTATGTACGATGTACTATTTGATCGTTTTACTTGCATGTTTAGCATTGTTGTTTGGATAGAATGTCACCTTATTATACTGGTGCTTATTCATTTTCGTACAATGTTTTGTAAAATATGTAAACTTAAAGGTAGATCTATTACTAGTAGTATGATAAAAATATAATTATTACATCTATGTATTTCATAAAGCTGCTGGACCAGTGCCTTGACATTTTGTGCCATACTATTATCCATTTGCAGCCAATTTATCGCAAACATCATTTGTTGACGGTTCATGATTGCGAACTTGACAAGAAAGCGCAATTGCGTTGTATTCTACAAAGACAGAGTAAAGGTACCCTTGTTGAAGTACATGATTCTGAATTTATCCTACCAAACAATAGTGGTCCTTACAATTCCGTGCTGTGTCGCGTTGCAACGTAGTAAACCGTAAAAGACCGTGTGAATTCCTGCCTCTCCGTAGTACAACGTATTAAGATCGTGAGTTTTCGTGGCAAATCCGTATCATAACCGTAACTAAAACGTAGTGTAACTGTGCTAATACGTAGTTCTCCGTATCAAATCCTGAAAAAAAATTGGGCCTACGGATAAGTACGAACTGATACGCTTTTAATACGGACCAGAACGTATCAGTACGGTGTAATACGGACTAGTAAGGATACGCTACGGTCGTTTGATCCGTGGCAGATTTTTGTGCATGTTCAAAAATTGTCAAGGACCGCTACGGATATACAAGGACTTCTACGAATGACTACGGTTACAATACGGAGAGCCACTGACCAGTACGAGTTGTCACGGACGATGCCGGAATGAATCCGTAGCTCTTCCGTGGCGGCCTTCCGTGAATGTGTGACCGGGGTATAAGTAAAGATAGAAGTCGTGATATTTTCAAAACTATTTTTAGATACCATAACGTTTTAGTCCACGAGTAAACTTTCAACCTGTCTCCCATTCATTCATTCATGAACGTCAAAAAATGAAAAAGGAAAACAAGGTAACACTTGACCAACTGGGCCAGGGAGTGAGAAGAACGCACGCAAAACTGACTATTTCGTGAAATATAAATCACCGATTGTTTCTAGTACATAACGTTTAATTTTGCTCTGTAACATTTCAGAAACTCATTATTTAATGACAAAATCAGAGAAAGGGGAAAAATAAAACTGACTAATTTTCATATTTCTTTTCAACATCTGCCCATATCATGTTATGTGATGTTTACGGGTGTGTGGTTTTCACGCGTGACAAAACATGTGTACGACACTCCTTTTCATTTCACCTGATATGTTACTTTTAACGAATGCTCTGTGAAAATACACCAAAATTCTTTTACACAGAAAATAGCCTTCTGGTCAGTGTTTCAGAGTTTGCTAAAATAATCTCGACAAAATCCTGTTGCCACTGCACATCATTTTCGAATTTTTCTATTAATATGAATTGTACTTGTTTAACTCTTTACCAAACGACTAACTGTTAGACTGGTCCAAATTGAAAGCACTACTGTCTTGCAGACGACAAAATAAACATAACTCCAAAACTGAACTTTTGTTTACAGTAAGGTAGAAAACATTGTGGGAAAAGGAGAAAATGCTGGTTACCAGCATTTTCTCCTTTTCCGACAATGTTTTCAAAAGGCTTCTATCTCAGGATCGTAAAAACCATGGATTGATAGGTAAAGGGTTAACAGCGTTGTGGGAGAGTTAAACCATTCAGGTTAAAATCTTGTATATATTTTGAGGAAAACATTAAAAAAAGAGTAAATATTCTAGACAAAAAAAAAAACAACTCTTATTCCTCACTGCAATGATTCATTTAGACAGTAAAGACGACATGTTCTAGCCAGTCTGATTTTGATCTACACGGTTCTGTGAAGCCAAGCAAGTTGCGGTAAAATCCGAAATATTTAAAGTTGATTTTTTTCATGTCAACTTAACTGTAATACTCGGTTTCATATAATGACTTCATTCGATCCTGTAATTAACATTTCATCCTGTTTAAATAGACAACTTAAACCTTTTCCTAACGACAATATTTGGGCTCGTTTATCCATTTACCACACAATCTTTTGACGACCCTGAAAAAGAAGCCTTTCGAAAACATTGTATGAAAAGGAGACCATGCTGGTAGCTAGCCGACTGTAAATGCAGCGTCCAGAGCGTACACAAGGTTTTTTCAGAGATTTGATCTGGTGACCTAGTTTTTGATCCAACGTGACCCACTTTCAAAGTCGTCAAAGCTGTCCAAGTTTCAGGAGTACTGGACTAAATTGTGGCCTCTGGGTGGTACACAAGATGTTTGTAAGATTTGACCTCGTGAACTTGTTCTTGACCCCATGTGACACACTTTCAAAGTTGTCCGAGATTTCATCAAGACAAAAATCATGACCAAGTTTCGCGAGTACTGGACCGAAAATGCGGCCTCTAGAGTGTACAAAAGGTAAAAAAATTGACGGCGGTCGACGAACGACGATCCATGCACGACGGAGGCTGGGCACAACATGATCTCAAACCTGAACTTGAGCACTTGGTGCTCTTGTGAGCTAAAAATGAACGGACTGCATGGAAACCAGGCTCAGTTTCGGTGGAATGTGCTTTCAACTCTTAAAATAGGTCGGATTTATATACGATATGTATTTGGCAATAGATGGTTAAGACATTCTGAAACCGAGTCTTCTTTATCTCCATATTATGGTCGCATTTCGGTTTCATTTATCAGAATATTTTCATTCGATATTAAACAAAAAAGACGAACTACATTTATAAGATGACAAACGAAGTAAGTCATGTAACGCTTTAACCCTTTCCCAAACAAGCCCTGGTTTTTACGTATCTACAGTATAAGCCTTTTGCAAACACTGTGGGAAAAGGATAAATTGCTCATGATGAGCAATTTCTCCTTTTCCCACAGTGTTTTCTATCCTTTTTGAGAACTTTCTGCCATTTTCCACAAATCTAAAACTGTTGTCTGCAAACTCTTTTGGGTTGGAAGAGTCCAAAACGTGTCGTTTGGGAAACGATCTAGTATTAAACCTTTTGTCTTATGACAGAAATCTAGAGTCGTCAAAAATCGACAGCAACTATCGACGGCAAATTAAATGTGTTTACAATTATGAGATTTGTCTATGAGTGGGTATAAAACATTACGGGAAAAGGAGCAAATGTTGGTTACCAATATTTTCTCCTTTTCCCATTATGTTTCCTTCTATTAATTACTTCTATTTTCCTACATTGTATCCCCCCCCCCCAAAAAAAAAAAGAACTCGACAATTGCATGAAAACAGTAACAGTAACAGTAAAGTAACAGTAACGGGTTAACTACATGTAAATATGTAGAGGGTTTTTTTTTTCGGTGAAAGATCGAAATTTATTCATCGAGTGAACAGCATCGGTAATATCTTCACTCGTGAAAATATTACAGATGCTGTTCACGAGATGAAATAAATATCGATCTTTCACCAAAAAAACCCCAAATATTTCAAGCTTTTGACCCTTTCTGGGAGGAGCTTTATCAAAATCCAGTACAGTTCTTTTCAATTGTTCAACGTGGCGTATATACCTTCCCGCATAGCAACTCATTACAATATTACGTCAAGCCTTGCGAGAAGTGTAAGGTAAATGACGTCATATTTCCATCTGGTTGTTAGGCACGCACAATTTACCTAAGCAACAAGAACGTGAAAATCGGTATTTTCACTGGTGGTACCAGTATAAGATCGAAAACTATTTTCACTGCTATTTCTCGATATCCTACCGGAAAGCATGAAATAAATCTGCACCTTCTTTCAACGGTTCAAAAATCCAGTCTGTCGTTCGTGATAAAATCCTTAATCTTTTCAGATCGATCAAATAAAAGTAAACACTGACTCTCACCAATATTGATTTAAAGGGCGATTTCAATTTCGTATAATGTATTATTTTTTCTTACGCTGGTCAAATTCTGGGTCGTAGAGTACCGTATGACTGAAAAGGATTTCGTAGGTTTACTTCAAGAACCTCGTAACTACAGCTTGAAACAAGCTGTAGTTACGGGTTTTTTGAAGTAAACCGACGATTTGCTCTTGCACAGCAGAAGCAAAGATGTTAATCCTTTGGCTGATAAGAGCGACTCACTGACCTTTTGCCGACAGGGTAAATCAAGATTAGACTGCACAGAACGTGCAGTCTGATCTTGGATTTACACTATCTGATGAGACATTATTCCTCGATACATAACTTTAACTTTGAAATAGCGATATTTGTTTTTTTACCATCACCCTCAGTTGTTTAGAAGGATGAGGTTTAACCTTTTCCCAAACAAGCCCTTGTTTTTACGTGTCTGCAGTACAAGTCTTTTGAAAACACTGTGGGAAAAGGAGAAATTGCTCGTAACGAGCAATTTCTCCTTTTCCCACAGTGTTTTCAGCCCCTTCGGATAATTTTCTGCCATTGTCATAAAAATTAAAATTGTTGTCTGCAAACTCTTTCAGTTTGGAAAAGTCTAAAATTTGTTGTTTTGGAAAGGGTTAATGGCGTGTTAACCATCTTACAAACAAAGTCCGTAACAAAGAAACAAAAGAACAAATGCATGGCAGAAATAAGGGACCATGTAGGATTCGAACCCAAGAACGCCCAGACGGAAGGCCGATACCTTAACCCTTTACCTCTTAAGGCATTTCTATGGTATCTCTAATTGACCCTAAATAACAGCAAGGATGAAACCGTTTTTTATGTGTATATGGTACCTTTTGATAGCATAGAAAACATTGTGGTAAAAGGTGAAATTGCTCGTGACGAGCAATTTCACTTTTTGCCACAATGTTTTCAAAAGGCTCCTACAAGCTATGCGTAGAAATGAGTATCTATGGAATAAAGGGTTAACTCATTGCCAAACGACAAAGTTTTAGGTTTGTCCAAATCGAAAACATTAAAATATTTTGCAGACGACAAAATAAAAGCAAATGTAAATTTGAAATTTGTTTTGTGAAGGGTAGAAAACATTGTGGGAAAGGGAGAAAATGCTGGTTACTAGCGTTTTCTCCTTTTCCCACCACGTTTTCTAAAGGCTTCTTTCCCAGGGTCGTCAAAAGTAGGGATTGTGTGGTAATGGGTTACCCACTGAGCCAAAGACATAATGTACATGTATTGCTATTTCAAAGTTATATTTAGGAGGATACCACCTTCTTTTCGGACAGTGTAGATGCATGATCAGACTGTACGTCCTGTGCAGTCTGATCTAGATCCAAGCCGTCCCCAAAAGATAAGAGAGTCACTCTTGACCCTCCAAATCAGTGAAATTAAAAATTCAAAGTCGACAGTAAAACCTAAAATTTTGTTCTTTCAAAGGTAATATTTCGGGGGGGGGGGGATTTTCCTTATCGGACAATTTAGATCCAAGATCAGACTGCACATTCTGTGCAGTCTGATCTTGATCCACTCTGTCCACAAGAGGTCACTGAGTCGGGCTGAGCATCCTAAGAGTTAAAATAGACCGTAACAGACCGTCCCGTCTGCAATGAAACCGTCCAGTTTCGTCATGCAAGCATAGAAAATAATATTTAGAAGTACCTGTCAGAGTTTAACCCTTTCCCAAACGACAAAATTTGGGGGGTCCAAATAGAAAGCACTTACAGACGACAAAATATATGTTACTCAAAAATTGAACTTTGTTTTCTGCAGGGTAAAAAACGTTGTGGGAAAAGGAGAAAATGCTGGTTTCCAGCATTTTCTCCTTTTCCCACAATGTTTTCAAAAAGCTTATATCTCAGAGTTGTAAAAACCAGGGATTGTTTGGTAAAAGGTTAACAAGCAGTTTTCTTTAGAGTAAAAATCGAAAAAGGACCTGTTAAATAAAATAGTATCACGCCCCGGTGGGAATGAATGGGTGGAAAAGAACATTAAACATAACTAAACTTATGAAATTCAGATTTTCGGTGACTCGAAAAGGAAGAACCGTAATATTGCATCACCAAGGTCGATATGGTAAAAAGTGCAGAGAAAAGATTTCGGACAGCGTAGATCAAAGATCAGACTGCATGATCGGTGCAGTCTGATCTAGCTCTACGTTGTCAATTTAATAACTGACTTAAACTGTGACATTCACTCTAAGATAAAGTGTTTGACCATTCATCATCATACGGACTGTTGAGTTTAAAATATGTGGTATTTATTTTAACCCTTTACCACACAATCTCTACTTTTGACGACCCTGAGAAAGAAGCCATTAGAAAATATTGTGGGAAAAAGAGAAAATGCTGGTAACCAGCATTTTCTCCTTTTCCCACAATGTTTTCTTCCTTTTCACAAAACAAATTTCAAATTTTCAGTCTACTTATATTTAGTCGTCTGCAAATGCTCTCAATTTGGACCAGTCCATAATTTTGTCGTTTGGTAAAGAGTTAACTCTTCACTCTACGATGGGTTTTTTTTTATCACAGCCATATTCAAAGCCTTTGCAGACTTGAAATATACAAGGCTTGAATGGCATGATTTATATCTTTAAACGCTGGATAGAAATCATCGCAGAAAAAGGAGAAAATACTGGTTACACATAATATGCTTTTCTCATAACTCATTGCGAAACGATAAAATTTTAGGTTTATCCAAATCGAAAGCATTTGAAGACCACAAAATAAAACTGACTAAAATTTTGAAATTTGTTTTGTGAAGGATATAGTAAACATTGTGGAAAAAGGAGAAAATGCTGGCCACTAGCATTTTCTCCTCTTCCTACATTGTTTTCTTAAGGCTTCTTTCTCGGGGTCGTAAAAAGTAGGGATTGTGTGGTAATGGATTAATCCTAAATATATTTTTTTTTCATCATACCGAGTTTTCTTTTGATATAAAGTAAAACTATGGGATTGTTTGGTCAAGGGTTGAACGGGTCTTTTTTTGTAAAGAAAAAACCCGATTTGTCTATTTACTAATTTATCACGACCTCTGAGTCTTCTGTCACGCTCAAAATGAAAAGTTTTAGATCGGCATCCACACCCTTGCTGTCTTATCTTGGCCTATTCCCCTTGATAACCTATCGATCGTGTATAGATTAACCGTCTACCAAACAATCCTTGGTTTTAACGACTCCGAGACAGCAGCGTGTTGAAAATATTGTGGGAAAAGGAGAAAATACTGGTAACCAGCATTTTCTCCTTTACCTACAATGTTTTCCTCTCTTCAAAAGTCAAATTTCACTTGTTTAACCCTTTCCCAAAAGACAAAATTTTAGACTTGTCCAAAATGAAAGCACTTACAGACGACATCATAAACATAAATCAAAAATTGAAATGTGTTCCCAGCATGGTAGAAAACATTGTGGGAAAAGGAGAAAATGCTGGGAATTTTTCCCTTTCCCACAATGTTTTCTATTCTTCTTACTTAAATTTCAATTTTTCAGCTGCGTTTATATTGTCGTCTGTAAATGCTTTAAATTTGAGGAAGTCTAAAATTTTGTCGTTTGGCAACTTTAGAGTCAAATTTCCTGCAATATGACCCTGGACTTGTTTAACCTCCTGCTAGCTGAATCAAACTTTCGAGTCGACAGTTAAAACCCGGGTGATGTTATTGGTTTAAACATATTTTATTTCAACAAGAAGAAATGGGGTTGGACCACAAGTTCTTTCAACTTAGAATCGGTCCTTCCCCTACAATACATTTAATACAAATTCTGCAGTGGCGTAAATAAAAAAAAAACAAACGCACATCCTCACGCATCACACACACAGACAGACAGACAGACACAGAGAGAGAGAGAGAGAATATTTTTAGGAAACAAGATGGTGATCTCTGTAGAATGTGATGCTCTAATAAGGAGTAAAAAGTAGAACTGCTGCAAATAAAAAACAATTACACAAAACGCTTGGTATCTCTAATGTACGAGTGAACTGCCTCAAAAAGTAAACAGTTTTGTTCGTAACTCAAGTTGGCATTTCCAAACAGTAATTTTTGAACGCTCAAAGGATGAAAAGCTCTAGTTGCCCTGAAAAGCGAGGATCTGGTATCTGTATAGCGGGAACACTTAAAGAAATAATGTTCAGCATTTTCAATTTCGTTACCGCAGTCACACATAGGGTCCAGTTTTAAGTGATTTTGATAGAGGTCTTCATTTAGATTGCTGCAGTTATTTCTTAACCGTGCATGTAAAACCGAAATATTTCTATTTCCAATACAGTAGATTTTTGGAATTTTTGTAGGTTTCATCTTTTTACTTATTTTGGATTTACAGGAACTAATCGAAGTACTATTTCTTATTTCTTGTTCGAGATTATTCCAAAGACAAATAGAAGAAGGGATACATGACTTTTGCAATAAACTTGTTCGGGCACATACGTTATCAAAATTTTGGCTGTCTCTAAGCTCATATTGCGATCTATTACCAACCAAAGGAGGGATCAGTTCTTCTATGTAATGCAGGACAAGATTATTTGATACTTTGAACATAAAATGTAATTTAAAACATTTTCTTCTGGACTCTAATGTTTTCCAGCCACATTCTTTGTAAAGTTTGATACTATTCTGAATAGGTAAAAAACATATCCTTGTCGGACAGTGTAAATTCAAGCCCAGGCTGCACGTTCTCTGCAGTATGATCTTCATGTACACTCTCTGCAAAAGGTCAGTGAATCGCGCTTAGAAGCCCTACATCGCCGGGAAAAAAAAACGTATGGAACCGAGCTAAGCCTCGGGTACCCTGTAATCAATCGGGAGGACGCTGGTCCCCGCATCGATGATGGACAACCCGAGTCTAACCCGAATCCCAACGATTTTGTGGATGAAAGGCGATGTTACCCGAATGCCGATCATGGTACCCTATCCTGAAGACAATTGTACATGTACATGTATCAATCGTGAGGACGCTGGTCCCCGCATCGATGATGGACAACCCGAGTCTAACCCGAATCCGAACGATTTTGTGGATGAAAAGCGATGTTACCCGAATGCCGATCATGGTACCCTAGCCTATCCTGAAGACAATTGTATTAATCGGGAGGACACTGGTTCCCCGCATCGCCGATGGACAACCCGAGTCTAACCCGAATCCGAACGATTTTGTGCATGAAAAGCGATGTTACCCGAATGCCGACCATGGTACCCTATCCTGAAGACAATAGTATCAATCAGGAGGACGCTGGTTCCCCGCATCGATGACGGACAACCCGAGTCTAACCCGAATCCGAACGATTTTGTGGAGGCGATGTTACACGAATGACGATCGTGGTACCCTATCCTGAAGACAATTGTATCTTACGTGTACTTTCTATATGCAAATCATTGTTGTTAGTCCTCATGAATTTTCTTGAAAATACACACAACACTGGATTTGCAGAAAGAACCATGGTTGGTTTTGTTGATGTTAGTCCCTCCATTACCTGTACCACGGTCACTTTATACGGAAGAGAAACAAAAGGTAACTTGAGCGGATCACAACTTCGATAGAAATGGGAGTGGCTTGGCTTCCATTTCCTTGTATAGCAGGGTATACAAGTACACTTCATAGTTTTAAATGGTATTGATGTCTGAATGGTATCCAAGTTGAAATTAAATTGGATGGATGGATGGATGGGGAGACGGGCGGATATGTGGATGGATTCTAGTTACAAGTTGGAGTCCCTATGTCAGATTTTTTTCAAACTACTGATGGCAGACTTTCCCCTATGATTTAGTTAATTAAATAGTCTGCTATGGTTGCATATCAGGTTTTTTTTTGTTGTTGTTGACGTATAAAACACACTCAGATTTGATAAAACGCCATACCATATTTGACTATTTTACAAGTACCATAATCAGCCTCTGTCGTTTCACATACATTCAGAGTTATAACTTTCAGAGTTTTATAAACAAAAGTACAACTTCTAGAATCAAAGTAAAACGTCCCGTTAATTATAAAATTCATCACTCACGAATACCATAAACGAAATGCAGACATCAGGGTCTGTATTCACCTACCATTCTTAAGAAAATTCTTTGTCTTACTTTTCCAGAATGAGATTTTCCAACTGTGAAAGTAACAGGACTTCTGATTAGCCAAACCGAATGGTTTAGCCAACCAGAAGTTCTGTTACTTTCGCATTGACAAAATTCTGAAGAATAAGACTAAGAATGTTCTTAAGAATACTGACCCAGATTTACTGAAGATATCGTGCTCTCGGTAACCCTGGTGGAATGGATAGGTAAATATAAATTTTATTCCTTTGTTTGGATGCAGTTACGAAATGCACAAAACCTGGGTTACCAAGGATGCCATTGTAAATAAAACCAAGAACATCTGGGTTACCCTGGTGAATCTTCTTTTCCTGATATAATATGCCTTAAAGGAAATGGAGTTAGAAGGCCTGGATTGTACCTGGATCACCGTGGTTGCGTTCCGTGGGCTGTTACTTTCGGGGTTGAAAGATAGTGACTCCGAGATAGAAATCGTTTGAAAACATGGTGGGGAAAATAACAAAATGTTGGTAACCAGCATTTTCTTCTTTCCCCCCCCCCCCCACAACGTTTTCTACTCTTTCAACGACAACTATCAATATTTGAACCCATTTAATTTTTGCCTGCAAGTGCTTTCAGTTTGGACATGTCTGAAATTTTGTCGTTAGGTTAAGTGTTGATCTTCATTGATCATCCCGGATGTCGTGAACGCAATAGGTAACACGTTATGCATAACATTATTCCTCGTGATCAGGGGCGGTGTATGTGTGTATAAGATCTCTGTCGTGATGGAATGAACCTTGTCTCTCTGAACCTGACTTTAACCCTCATATACACAACCGGCAGATAATAATGAGACTAGGTCAGCAAAGTCCTGTTGTAAAACCAAGAGTTGCCCATCTGTAACAGACTGTAACTGATCCGCCTCCGAGGGTCACAAAAACTGCTAGTCGTCTTTTCTACATGCGGATGCCGCACAACAACAAATACAAGGTACAAACACGTATATACGTCTTTCCAGTTTGGCTTCTCGATATCGTCTGAGGCTAGCTTTATTGCACAAGGTTCCCAAGCGCTTATTGTGCACGTGCGGGACTGGCCATTTAAAATCCAACCATCAAAATAACCACAGTCCACACACCTTTGCTGATATCCCAAGGATCGAGCCAATTACTAGGTACACGAGAAAAGTTGTAAATTTTATGCCACAGCGGTCCAGCTCTGTAGGGGTCATTTCATTCTAGTAGAACATTATTCCTTCCCTCAAACCAAGATCTACGTGGGGATACCAAGTAAACAGTGACAAGTAAATTGAACATATACATGCACAACAAATTTGTTTTTGTGGGTAGTATAAAGATAATGCTCCTCCAGCCCGACCCCTCAACAACCCACCCCCACCCCCACTGCATGGTAAGCCTAGTATCAAATTCGCTAGGTGGGAAGAGCTGTCTTACATTTTCATGTCCACATAATAAAGCTACCTGGCAACGTCAAATTAATGACATAATCACAATGGGATATTCGCTTCAATACAATTTAACGATTTTAAAACCACGTTGTAACAAAATCTACATACCTTAGTAATCCTAAAGTGATAAATTACACTAAATAAATTCCATATTGAGGACAAGTTGCTGTTCTCTTTCGAAACACCGGATCGTGACTGGGCTGTTGATATACGAGTGGAATTCGGGTCGATCCGAAGACGTGAAAGAAATTACAATTAACCCTTTACTCTGTCGACAATATTTGGTAGCATCTTTTACCATTTTAATAGCAACAAATCTTGCTCTTATTATCAACTTACAAATCAATAGTAGTCTTTTATAATGTTCAAGCACTATTTAAAAAAAGAAAACAAATGTCAGTATGCCTGCTTTTACAGCAATATTTTCGATAGCTAGGCTATTTTGATTGGAAAATATATAGATAAAGGGGGGACTAGTACGTCATATTTAACCTGTTGAAAAGAATAATTGAAGCGAGACGTATGGCTGTTTCAATGATCTGCCTTTGTATTATGGACTTGCTAAACAGACTTGTTAGAAATGATTTATTCTATATGATTTTAGAACTCTCTCTTTGCTGAGCGTGTATGTTGGCGTATTTCTGCCGCGAGATACGAGACTGCTATCGCGATAATTTAGGGTAACTATCGTGATAAAACAAGATGTTGTTGTACATGAATAATATCTGTTTTTATACTGAATAAAATATCTTTAAACTAAAACAAAGTTTCCTGGAAATATTATGTAAATACGATAAAATATCGCATAAATCGCTAACGATTGACTTTCACGGTATCTATAATTAGATACGGTTTTGGAAGATTTTCTTCTCCACCCTGATGAATTCTCCTTTTGCATGAATGGCTTTAAAGTTGTTCGTAGCTGACATTTCAAGTGGTTTTTTTTTTTTTGTTTAACAGACTTCTCTCTATTTCGAAACTTGTATAAAATTTACCAATTTTAAAGCTACAATTGCGAATGATTCGAAGTTTTGCGAACCGCAATTCTGTGAAGTGAAAAACTATCAAATTTATCCAATGGGTGAATTTTCTATTTCTAGATATCGAGAGTCGAATGTGGACTAGTTTTTTTTTTCTTGTGTGTTTTTTTTTTTCGTCCCGTAAAATCAGAATAGTTCTAGCATGAAAATGCAGTATTTTAACACGTATCCTGCTAAATAACTGATATAAAATCTTCAATTCGATACTACAGACCCAACCAGTGCTATTGCAAAGGTATGTTTTGAGGAACAATATCTCGTTTTCGGACAGGGTAGATTCAAGATCAGACTGCACGTTCTGTGCAGTCTGATCTTGAACTACACTGTCCACAAAAGGTAAGTGAGTCGCTATAAGAGCCTTAGGGTTAAGACATCCGATCTTGATTTACGTCATACTAAAAGCCACATAAGGATAGAGGGGACTGCTAAGGAAAAATGCGACGGATAACTCTATATTACTTTCCAAACTATTCGAGTATATATTATCTCCCTTACAGTGCACATTTTTCTTTCTCTTCATTAAGGTAAGACCTGTGTAATGCACTTCCGGTGAAAATTGGCCAAAAATTCTAACTGGTTTTTAATAAGGATAAGGATAAATAAGGATTTATGATGAAATAATATTTTTGCACATTTCTAACGGATCAGAAATTCCGTTTATGTCTATCTTAAAACTTTGTTTTGATACTTTTGTTTGTTTTCTAAAAAGGGAGATAATTATTATCGCTTTTTCAATTGAGAATATAGCGGTTTTAGATTTATAAATGATAATTCAAAGAAGGAAAAAATGGAAAAAATGAAAAGGTGAAAGTAGTTCAATAATATTCATTTTTAATTATAGCTAATTTTGCAGGTCTTACCTTAATAAGTACAATATAACGCAAAAGTATCACCCACAACACTTGTATGTTTCCGTCTTTCACTTTCAGTTTCGAGTGTGCGGCCAACGTAAACCCAAGATCACACCATACTGTATGTACAGTCTGACCATGATATACACCGTCCGTTTACTCTTTACCACACGAGAAAATTTTAGACTGGTCCAAATTGAAAGAATTTGCAGACGACAAAATAAAGGTGACTGAAAATCTGAAATTTGTTCTTGTTACCAGCATTTTCTCCTTTTCCCACAGTGTTTTCAAAAAGCTTCTTTCTCAGGGGCGTCAAAAGTAGGGATTGTGTGGTGTTTACATGCACTTACAGTGTAACCATAAACTAGGATAAACTACATCTACAATGTACTAGTATTTTTCCATTGTACTGGAAATCTAGTTTTAGACATGGAAAAAAGTCTTCACTTTTTACTTTGACAATTGATCCCGCCCGATCTTGAAACTTTCGTTGCAATCTGATCTTCGTCAATAACGATATGTAAACATGCTATTGGCACGGAAATGTCAAGGTAAAAAAACAAAACAATAATAACCTTTAACTTATTACCAAACGCCAAAATTTTAGGTTTGCCCAAATCAAAAGCATTTACAGTTAACGAAATAAAAGTAACCGAAAATTTGAAATTTGAGGGTAGAAAATATAGTGGGAAAAGGAGAAAATGCTGGTTACCAGCATTTTCTCCTTTTCCCACAATGTTTTCTAAAGGCTTCTTTCTCAGGGTCGTCAAAAGTAGGAATTGTGTGGTAATGGGTTCATTCCAATGGGTTCATTCCCTTTTTTTTACATAAAAATGTACAAAAAGAAGGAAGTAACTATATATGGTGTAAATTATATTGCAAACAATTGCATTAGTAATCTATTTATCTGATCTTAGTGATCTTTGAAACAAGTGCAAGTGGGTTTTATCATTCTTTTTGTAAAGTTACAATGCTCGCTATTTTTGTGTAGGAAAAAAAAAAATAAAAACTAATCTATCAATTCGTCGATCTGACTGACTGCTGTTGCTGAAGGTCGTCATCATCGTCATCATCATCATCGTCGACGACTACATTAGAAGTGGCACCATAGTAAGTATTTACTTTGGAACTTGTAAAAGATTTTTTTTTTAAATAATTTTAACACTTTAACCATTATTCCGCTAATAAGTTAAATAAAACTTTTACACCTATACTAAAATCCAGAATAATCTTTCTTCAAACTAAATTTTGGGAGGTGTGTGTCGTTTAACCCTTTACCAAACACGACCCTGAGAAAGAAGCCTTTTGAAAACATTGTGGGAAAAGGAGAAAATGCTAGTTACCAGCATTTTCTCCTTTTCCTACAATATTTTCTACCCTATCAAAGTCAAAAATCATCCTAATGACATGATTTAATTTGTTGTCTGCAGATGCTCTGAATTTGGTCCAGTCCAAAAAATTTGTTGTTTGGTAAAGAGTTAACCCTTTCCCAAACACTGAAACAAGCCCTTGTCTTTACGTGTTTGCAGTACAAGTCTTTTGGAAACACTGTGGGAAAAGGAGAAATTGCTCGTAACGAGCAATTTCTCCTTTTCCCACAGTGTTTTCTACCTTTTTGGAGAACTTTCTGCCATTTTTATCAAATTTGAAATTGTCGTTTGCAACCTCTTTGAGTTTGGAAGAGTCTAGAATTTGTCGTTTGGGAAAGGGTTAAAGATCAGACTGCACTTTCTATGCAGTCTGATTTAGATCTACATTGTTCGCAAAAGGTCAATGAATTGTGTTTATCTGTTTTGGGATTAAAAAAAACAATTCGTACATTTGACGGTACAGAGAAATGGGGAATTGAAAACATTTCAGGAAAAAGGAGAGATCGTTTCTTGTATTTTCTCCTTTTCTCACAACATTATAACCTGTTTTAAAGACATATTCTAGTACATGTATTTAAAAACACTGTAACCTTTTACCAAACGACAAAATTTTAGACTGGTCCGAATTGAAAGCACTTATAGACGACAAAATAAACGTAACTAAAAACCAGAATTTTTTTTTTGCCATCAGGATAGAAAACACTGTGGGTAAAGGAGAAAATGCTGGTCAGCAGCATTTTCTCCATTTCCAACAATGTTTTCAAGAGGCGTCTATCTCAGGGCCGTAAAAACCAGGGTATTCTATGTACGGACTCATTTTGTGCGATTTTGAAACCTTTTTTCACATTGTCCTTAGTATCAGCGGACTGCCCAAAGAAATCTTCGACATTGTGTGAAAAGGTGAAAAAATACTGCTAACCAGCATTTTCTCCTTTCCTGTCAATATCTTTGAGTCCAATTATTTGGCCATTTGCAAAAGCTTTCAATTTGGACAAGTCTTAAATTTTGTCGTTTGGTATTTAAAAAGTCCATGTTTACTTTTCTCATCCTACCATAATAACGGTGGACATTGTCATTGTCTTCTTTATGATACTTGGTATCATATCCTGTATATTACTGCATACTGCATATAATATTTCAACCCCATCTAGATCTCGGGTATCTGTATTTAAATTCAGCAATAATTTAACTGACCAGGAATCATATATTTACCAAAATGTATACGATCCTACGATCCCTGAACACACTGACATATTTTTTTTTAATTTACACAGAAATCATCATTTTCTACTATATGAACTTGAAGTGCGACTCTATGCTAATCGTTACAGAGTTTTTGGGATAGAGACGAACAAAACAATGATGGCCGAAAAACCTGTTCTTTTCTCGAGAGGGGTTTATTCGCTACAACAAATCGTAGACAAACCAGAAGGTCTTCCTTGCGTTGTGAACACAAGAAGCAGATTGCTATCCTTTCAAAAAGTTCCAATCGAGCCGGAAGGCTTACATTTGTGCTTGGAACGAGAAGTTGAGATTGAATTTGCAAAAATCAAAGTACTGCCATTCTACGATGAGAGTGAAGCAGAATCAAAGCACGGCGCGGAATTTGTTGCCTTACACAGTGAGTTTGAAAATGAAGAGTTTTTCTTACCACTGAAGTTCGGTGGAAAGCTGAAAATTGACTCTTATCGTAACAAACGGCCGAGGTTCGCCACAGTGGCGGAGGTAAGTTTTTATAACCATTTAAATTCAACAAAATCCTGAACAAAGCACGCTTTTTCGAAATATACAAAGCTTTAGCCAATCGGAAATAGAGCTACTCCCTAAATTTTGACCAAAAGTACATTCGATTTTGGCAGCGAAATACAGTTCCGCGACTGCAATCCATGGGACTCTGGTCCTACAGTCATTTACGATGTTCTAGTATTTGAACGTTTGTCGCGGATTGTCGTTGGTCGACGAGCTCGAACATTTAAGTCACGTTCTGTAAAAAAGGAGTTTAGATCTTTAACCCTTTACCCTATAAGGCATTTCTATGGTATCTGTAATTGACCCTATATAACAGCAAGGATGAAGCTGATTTTTTTATATGTATATGACACCTTTTGATAGTGTAGAAAACATTGTGGCAAAAGGTGAAATTGCTCGTCACCTTTTGCCATAATGTTTTCCAAAGGCTCCCATAAGCAATGAGTATCTATGGATTAAAGGGTTAACACACAATCCCGACTTTTAAGAAAGCCTTTGAAAACATTGTGGGCAAAGGAGAAAATGCTGGTAACCAGCATTTTCTCCTTTTTCTCACAATGTTCTCTACCCTTTTCCAAAACAATTCTCAAATTTTGAGCCATATTTATTTTTGGTCGTCAGCAAATGCTTTCAATTTCGACAGGTCTAGAATTTTGTTGTTTGGTAAAGAGTTAATGCAACTTCAAAGAGTAGAGGCCCATGCCAGGCTGCTCTATCTGTCTGTACAGATTGATCTGAATTGCAACTTTCTGCTTTTGCGAAATATTCTGCATGTGCAAGGGCCATTCTTCCTCAGGTTTTCAGTCCATTGTAAAATGAAATGGATTTTGTTCAGGATCCATGATTGAGATGCATTCAAAAGGAGGACATGTTTGTTGCAAGCATTCTTTCTGTTTTCACGCAATAAAATATTTTAACCTTTCAACCCAATACCACACAATCCCTACTTTTGACGCCCCTGAGAAAGAAGCCTTTAGAAAACATTGTGGGAAAAGGAGAAAATGCTGGTAACCAGCATTTTCTCCTTTTCCCACAATGTTTTCTACCCTTCACAAAACGAATTTCACATTTTCAGTCTCTTTTATTTTGTCGTCTGCAAATGCTTTCAATTTGGACAAGTCTAAAATTTTGTCGTCTGGTATTGAGTTAAAAAGACAAACCCCATTATTTGAGCGTCTACATGGTTTCAATTTGGAAAAGTCTAACATTTGATGTTCTGATAAAGACTTTAGCTCTTTACCAAACGACAAAATTATAGACTGGTCCAAGTTGAAAGCACTTGCAGACGAAAAAAAAAAAACATTGTTTTGGAAAGGGTAGAAAACATTGTGGGAAAAGGAGAAAATGCTGGTGACCAATATTTTCTCCCTTTCTCACAATGTTTTCAAAGGGTTTCTATTGCAAGGTCGGCAAAACCAGGGACTATTTGGTAAAAGGGACCTCTCTGTCCCATCTAGTGCATGTGTAACGCAGAGAAATGACCCTCCCCTACAAAATGACCCGGGTCATAGTTCTTCGTAGAGAAATGACCCTCTTCCCACAGGGTCATTTCTCTACGTAGAATAATGACCCATGTGTCATTTTGTAGCGGAAGGTCATTTCTCTGCATTACACATGCATTTTAGTGGATATGCTTTCCTTTTCCAAGGTATTTGACCAGCGACCTCGTTATGTTCGGGCAGTCACGGACACCATGTCAGTTTCTCCACGTAGAAAAGGAGGCATGAAAATGAAATGCGTTTCAAGAGGAAGTATACTTGAAGTTAAAGGTATCGCCACATTGAAAGATAAAGAGAAAAGGTATCTACGATGCGTGAAGTCCAACAAAAACTTTCTTTTTGAAGAAAGTGTCCGGATCAACTTCACAGCAGTAGCTGACGACAAAGAATATACTCTGAAACAAATAAAAGAAGCTGATTTCTGGCTCCCTAAACCGATCCAGTTCAAACAGGCCAGAGTACTTGAAGAACATATTGTACAATTTCATTCGGATATAGTCTGTGATATTTCTATGATGTTAACAGGGATCTTGGATTTGCTGGAGACAGCTCGAATTAGGATGCTGGTCGGTAGAGCGTATGACAAGCAAAACAAATGTTTTAAAACTCTGCTTCTGCCAGCAAGCCTGTATGATCATCTCTACGTAAAACGTGCGGAGTTCGAAACCCCAACACAGAGATCGAGGTATATTGACAAACACTTTGGCAAGCCCTCTGGACAGGACGATGTGTTTGAGGATAAACTCTTTCTGCTGTCGGCCACTGAAGACCTCGTCTATTGGTTACGATGTAATTACGTTGCTGATGACGACATCAACGGTAAGTATGACAATAATTGGATTGCCATACGCGAAAAGGGGCATTCGAACATAGATTGTCGCCTCGGATCAGCCTGCGAAGTCCATGTAGGCTAAACCGAGATTTTATCACTGTAATGCGTTTGTGGTGGTGATAACTACTTTCCATAATGTCGAGTATGTGTAATGCTTCCGCCAGGAAAAAAACCTACAGATGATAATCATGTTGCGGATTGCCATGTTTTTTTTTTAAACCTAACCCTTTTAGCCACAAGTATTCATGTAAAGACTGGACTTTTTCCGAAACTGAAAATACCATCCACTACAGGCTAGAAGAAACAAGTAGACGGTACAGATCAGACTTCTAATTCTCTGCACTCAGATCTTGATTCATACCGCCCACGAAGGCCCGTTTTCGTATATCGCGCAGAAAAGGTTATGAATACCAAATGGCATCCAACACTCGAAAAGGGGCATTCAGACATCCGCGTAAAGTGCCATTCAGGATCAGTCTGCACAGTCCTCACAAGCTGATCGGAAACGACACCTTCCGTCTTTTATGCAATCTGCTGTTTTGTGCAAGTCTACTGTAGCACAAAATCTAATGTAGCTTTAAAGTGTTGTCTCGGATTAGCCTGTGCGGACAGCGCAGGTGTAATGCAGAGAAATGACCCTCATTACAAAATGACCCACGGTCATTTCTCGACGTAGAGGAATAACCCATGGGTCATTTCTCGACGTCGAAAAATGACCAACAGCTTATCCGAGAAGACATTTTACGCAAATGAACGAAGTCCCCTTTGGCGTGCTGCAGGTCAAATAAACCCATGGCTCACTTTCGAGAGTCGTAAAGGGCGTTTTCAGGGTTTAAGTGTTTCCTTTTCTAGTCCATTGTTAATGATGGACTTTGCGCTTTAGCAGATCAACACAAGTGTGCATGCTCTTTCGTTTCTAGCTTGACTGGTATAATGAGACAAGTTTGGACGTGCCCGCGATGCACATTCGATTATCTGCGTAGGCTATTACATGTATTACTATAAAGCCAAGCCGGTAAAGTAAATGCAGGGCAAGTTGAATTAAGTTTACTCATACATTGTCCATCACAGAACGCATATCACCATCCTCGTCGACCCAGTTTCGATTCATACTGTAATCGACCCTGCAATTGGATTACCGGTATTTGGCTGGCGTTTCCTAGTTCTCATGAATTATTCATGAAGCATTTTCATTGGTAATTGCAGTTTTTCTTTGAGAAAATTTATAATATATTTATCACAAATATACCTTCATTTCTATTTTTAGTAACTGATTGAATGAAACTGCCCTCCCTACAAGAGAGAATATGTTATCGATCTGTCGATTGACTATTAGGGTACTTTCCGATGATATGAATATTCATAGGAAACAAAGATTTGCTAGTCAATTTTTGTCAGGGGTAATGCATGGAGAGTAATGTAATGCTTAAACCTGGGTTCCGAGGATGGCATATCACTGGTGCATTGTATTTGAATAACTCTGTATACGTTTCGTCCAGCGTACGCATTGTTGCGTCCTGTGCTTGTTGGTGGGGTGTTTGGTCTCCGGGCTTTTAAAAAGCAATCAAAAGATCTATAAAATTCAATGCATGATGACAAGATAGAGTTGGAAAATATCTTAAAACCCTCACTCTTAGCGGAAAGGAAGTCTAGTTAAATCTACTTAAAGGCTAAATGGCGAGTGGTTCTGACCGCGTTTGGACGATTCGGAGACCATGACTGACAAAATGCGCGAGTGTTTGTACTCGCTGCATGTACACGAAAGAATTTTGTGGGTGCACAGACAAACATTGTGGGTACACACAAAATAATTGTGGGAATGAGATACGCACACAAAAATAATGTGCACAACCCAGACTGCGATTGGTCAAAATGTACGCAAGATTTGTTTGCGTACGAGCAACCCAGCTCGTGAGTTTAACAAGTATAACTTAGTTATAAAACCTAAATTTGGACAGAAAACTGTGATCGTATGAAGGAGTCTGAAAACTTGAATGATTCTCACTGAAAATGAACGTTTTACACCTCTAGTCTGATCCATATCTTGAGTTTTCATAAAAGGATTCAGCTTCCAACGGTTGCCAAAGGAAAATTTACATGTACACCGTCAAGTTCAACATGGCGGACGAAACAAGGTACAGATGACGGTAACGTTGAATAAGCCGTTGTCTGCGCATGTCATATTCTTCGAAGATTCGACTGTCTTATATGACACATCACTAGCCCCGAAAGCGGGCTGACTGTAGTATTACGCTCTATAAAGTAGCAATGTTGACAATAGCTTTTATCAATACGTTTGAGGAGAAATGAGACCTGCTTTAGCTCCAGATTTCTCTAAACTGCTGATCATAACTGATTGACTTGCACGAGGTAGCGTTTTATTGAGTAAACCTTTATTCTGATTTTAAATTCAAAGTAACGGTTGTCGCGTAGGAAAGTGGTTCGGTTCGGTACCCAGGATAGCCATATTAGATAGATGAGTATTTAATGAATGCCATCTAGCGGGAGATGATGTGAATAAGCGAAATAAAATGACGATCGGCTGTCTCACAGCAGTGACATGACCCTGAAGCAACCACAGGATTAAATTTACAAGAGGACCATGATGGTCCTATATCGCTCACCTGAGTATATTTGTAACTTATATGGTTTATCAAGGGCAGGCTATTAATTCTTTTCAAATAAGGCATACCCTGGGGTTTGTCACAAAAATATGCTTACAGATTTTCTCCTTTGTCTTTGGCCAGTGGAGCTAAAAGCTGCTGCTTATCATCAATTTTTCTCTTCACAGTGTCTTGTTCCCTTTTTGACTTGTAGTTTTGCCATTACCAGACGACAAAATTTTAGACCGTTCCAAATTGAAACAAATTGCAGACAACATTTTAAAATGTATCTAAAATGAAAAATAAGTGATCTATATGGTAGAAAAGATTGTGAGAAAGGAGAAATTGCTTGTTACAAACAATTTCTCCTTTTTAGATGGAATTGATTTTAAAAGATTTCCTTCTATGATTCTATGTGAAATAGTGTGCACCAGGGCACAGAGCCAAAATATGACCCCAAGGGGATAATTTTAATTATTTTCATAAAGGGTCACTAGATGATGCTACATGCAAAATATGAATGCTCTAGCCTTTATGATTTGTCACAAGTAGATTTTTAAAAGATTTCCTTCTTTGTTTCTATGTAAAATAGGGTGCGCCCGGGCAGAGCCCAAATATGACCGCAGAGGGATAATTCTAGCAATTTTGGTAGAAGATTATCAGATTTTGCTACATAGCAAATATGAATGCTCTAGCCATTAAGGTTTGTCAGAAAAAGATTTATTAAAGGTTTCCTTCTTTGTTTCCATGTAAAATAGGGTGTGCCCGGGCAAAGCCCAAATATGACCCAAGGGGAATAATTTTAATAATTTTGGTAAGGGGGTCACCAAATAATGCTTCAAACAAAATGTGAATGCCCTCCGCCTTATGGTTTGTCACAAGAAGATTTTTAAAGATTGTAAAATAGGGTGCGCCCGGGCAGAGCCCAAATATGACCGCAGAAGGATAATTTCAACAATTTTGGTAGAAGATCATCAGTTAATGCTACACACTAAATAGGAATGTTCTAGCCATTATGATTTGTCACCAGAAGAAGTTTTAAAGATTTCCCTCTAAATTTCTATGTAAAATAGAGTGCGCCCGGGCAAAGCCCAAATATGACCCCATGGGAATGATTTTAACAATTTTGGTAAGGGGTCACCCAATGATGTTTCAAACAAAATATGAATGCTCCCAACCTTATGTTTTGTCACGAGAAGATTTTTAAAGATTTTAAAATAGGGTGCGCCCGGGCAGAGCCCAAATATGACAGCAGAGGAATAATTTTAACAAGTTTGGTAGAGGATCATCAGATAATGCTACATACCAAATATGAATGCTCTAGCCATTATGGTTTGTCAGAAGAAGATTTTTTAAAGCTTTCCTTCTTTGTTTCTATGTAAAATAGGGTGCGCCCGGGCAAAGCCCAAATATGACCCCAGGGAAATAATTTTAACAATTTTGGTAAAGGGTCACCCAATGATGCTTCATACAAAATATGAATGCTCCCGGCCTTATGGTTTGTCACAAGAAGATTTTTAAAGATTTTTTCCATTTTCAGCCATTTTGTTGCCATGGCAACCAGAGTTTTTGTTGGAATTAAATTCTTTTAACAATTTTTGTAGAGCTTCACCCAAGGAACATTCCTGCCAAGTTTTATCAAGATTGGCCATCTGGTTTTGGAGGAGAAGATTTTTAAAGAAATTGTTAACGGACGGACGGACAGATGGACGGACGGACGGACGGACGGACGGACAGACGGACGGACGGACGGACGCCGGACGATGACCGGTCACAATAGCTCCCCCTGAGCACTTTGTGCTCAGGTGAGCTAATAAACGAATACGACTTGAAAACTACATATCAATGCCTAAACCGCCGCTCGGAACAAACCGAAAGTAACCATGAAAACTTTCATCGAATGGAAGCATAAGACCAAAACAATACGATAAAATGCGACGTCATTCCGACCTATGATGAATATCCCATTGCCACACAATCCCTACTTTTGACCCCCCTGAGAAAGAAGCCTTTTGAAAACACTGTAGGAAAAGGAGAAAATGCTGGTGACCAGCATTTTCTCCTTTTCCCACAGTGTTTTCTACCCTTCCCAGAACAAATTTTTAATTTTTCAGTCACCTCTATTTTGTCGTCTGCAAATGCTTTCAATTTGAACCAGTCTAAAATTTTGTCGTGTGGTAATGAGATATCCAAGCTAATAAAAGTTGAAATATGACCTAAGTCTGGGGCATAACAGTATTATTGCTATAATTGGCTTGTTTAATTTGCACCATTGGATTTTCCTTTGCATTTGGTAGAAAACACTATTGAAAAAAAGGGGAAAGTGATGATTACCACTTTTTCATTTTCTTTTCCCAGACCCTTTCCCTCTGTTGAACACAAATTCCATCAGCTGACCCAAAAATAATTTGTCGTCTGAAATAGCTATAACTTTGGACCTGACCAAAATTTGTCGTTTGCTAAAAACTTAATCAAATAAGATGAACTTATTACATAATGGGGAAAAATGAGTCAGACGACTTTTACAATACCACCTATAATAGATGTAACTGTTTTGCCTTCCAGATAGCAAAATCTAAGACTATCAAAATTGAAAGCGTTAGCAGATGAGAAGTCAAATCCTACTAAAACTAAAATAACGTGGTTTGTTCATTTTTTGGTATCAAAAATCATTTGATCAAATGAACAACATTAACTGCTGATGATGGATGATGATGTCACAGGGAAAACAACACAAAAAAACGTGGAATGAATTTTCGATAAGGAAGGGGGTATCTTTTCACAAGGATGACAACCTACGTCATACGAATAGCCGCCATTTTGTGCGCAAAGTGCATATTAATTACTTTAAAAAGATATATGTATCTAAAAATTACTCAAAATGCCTACTTCATCGGGTGACGATAAATATGTTTGTCATATTCGTGAAATCAAAATACCATGAAACATTGTTAGAGCTCTAAACACTTCAACACAATTATTCTTAACGGCATTGTATGTGACATCTATTGTTAAATCGCACATGTGTCACCGGCTTCAAAAATTGTGCAGAGGTAATTACAAAATCAACGAAACTAATGAACAAAATATTAATGCATAGTAACGAAGAAAGTTGTCAGGTACCATATGCCTCCAATGACGTATGCTGTGACGAAGGTTGTTACCCCTGTTTTCATAAGAGATATTTCATCCAAGGTTTTTGTGATTTGTAGATTAAGCGATAACTTTGATAGTGAAATGATTTTGCTTCACAAGCTCGGCAAAATTCATACTGTTGCAGTAAGCTTTATTGTCATCTGGTATAGTGAATTCATTATCAGATGATGCAACTGAGAATGCAGAATCATTGCTAGCCTTTAAGTACAGTTTAAACGTAGATAAACCTTGTCCACGGAAGCTTCACTTTTTTAGAGATAAGAAAATTCAAATGATACATGTTAGATTACGCAATAGATGCAGCTCTTTCAATAAACATCCGTATACTTAATAAGTATACCCTTAGCAAGCAAAAATTTGGAGAAGAATTTTATAAGCTTAGCTTCCGTTGTTATCCATTTCTTCAGTATATTTGTCATATGATTGTATTGTCTTTTGTTTTGTTCAACTTGTATCTCATACTGATGAATGAAACATGTTTAAACTAAGCTTTAGTGTGACCATGGTGGATTATTGCAGAACGCGTACCTACCAGTAAAGTATCATAGGAACATGGTTAAGTTAAAAGCATTTCGGACTAAACCATATTCTATTTAAACCCTGATAAGAAGAATACCTATGAGGCAAACATCATTTTGTCATTTGCAGAATGTTTTCAGTATGAACAAATTTACAATTTTGTTGTCAAGTACAGACTCAACCCTAAACATCTGTATATTACAGATACTCCTAATAGTGACTGTAACTACGAACCACCACCAGACGTTCTTGAAATTGAACCATCAACTACGTCGTTTCCTGGTAAGATGAAATACTGGATTTTTGAGAAATAAAATTTTTCATTAGAATCATTTCGTTCTTCGTCACTATCTGGTGCCCTTATAAAAGAACATGGTCTGTTACCACCCTGTAGGGCATTTTTCATCTTGATTCTTCTAAGGTAGTTGTGCTTGAGGGGAGTAACATAAAACGTAATAGCTTCATCAATATAGCATTTTGTTTAGCTTTTGTGCAGCCACTGGACAAATATTTGATAGAAACAAACAGAAAAGCTGTCGGTTTACCAATAAAAGTGCAGCAGAAAGTCAAAGATGGTAAATTTCACTCCATATTCAATGGACAAAATCCATTGTTGTGACACCACATGTAGTTCAAACATGTAAAATTGTAAATCTCTTGTTTGGACAAGTAACATCAATCAGGTGTTATTTTAGATCTGGCCATGTTTTGGCATTTCGGTCAACAACAGAGCCATAATAATCATTAATCGCTCATCCGAGACTGTGTATCTCTGAGAAAATGATTATGCAGTATAATCGGAGATTTTTTTCAGAAGCTTTGTACTTTAGCTGACCCATTTGAAATTTTTAAGGTATTACAAATGCCATATTTTCTGAGCAAGTTTAATTTAAAAAAAAAGCTATAAATCTTCTCTTTAGACGGCACACATGTTTTTCTTTGCTATTACCAATTATATCATATCATATTAATTCATAATCAAATTATTACTCGTTTTTTATCAGTTATATAATATTGCCTATTCGAGCTGAGGTGACACATTTCCAGATATTTTCTAGATGTAATACTCTGGTCAAATTTCATGTCCATCAAACTAAAAACATAGGCTTCAGAGCGTAATATTTGACCTGGTAATCCACATTTTGAGTAAAGGTGATCCAAAATCACTCTTAGAAATATGAAAACAAATCTGACGAAATTTCATGAGAAATGGACTGAAAATTTGGCTGCAGTGAAAATCTTAAAAGACATTACTCGACTGCCCCCGGTCTTTGAAGGCGTTTATCGGAGATTTCAAAAATGTCCAGGACTGAACCTGTACGAAACATTATATAACATAGCATAACATGACAAACATTTTATTTTCGACTTAAAGCATACAGCTAATTGTCAGATAATACAAATCAATTCAATACACACGTGATAATAATTAAAATATGAAGGCAAAAAAGTAGTTAGATTGATTCACAAACAGAATAAATTAATGACCACATTTAAACAGCCTTTTCATCTACTATTTCAGGTGGATAGATATAATTTCGATAAACGGTACAAATGTAAATTGCTGATATACAGCTCATGTACAAGTAATTTATTGAACAACTATAAAAAACGGCAAAAATTGGACTGTCTATTATGTTGACGTATTCTGGCCACGGCTCCTCGGCAACACATTTGTTATCTGCACAGCTGATAAGCCCTGGTAACAGAGACTCGAACTGACAGAAAAAGTCCAGAACTTTCTTTAAAACCGACATTGCCAAACTGATGAGGGTACTACTAGAATCGACTTACAGTTGAGCTACGTCGTTGAATCAAATAAATCAGGATCATCAAAATACTCTAGGGTGATACCAAGACCCGATAATTTACAATTTTAAATGGGTGCCACGGATACTTTCCCAAACCGTTATTTCTTCGAATTGTTTTCTTCGAATCCAAATCATAAAGGAAGTGAACTCGAAATTAAAGGCACGTATCATAAAGTAACAGCAAAATTCCTTTCGATGCACAAGGAAAATATATGGCTACTATCAATATTTCCAACATTGTCATTGTAAGCGATTCCGAAACTTAAACGCTTGAAACTTATCAATTCAGAGGGTAGATGATCATGAACGTGGGAGTATTTCACATCATCGTAATAAAACAAACGGTAGGGAAGTACATAATATAATGTGCACATTCCTACTGAATTACTCGAAGGGAGAAAAGGAAATTGTCGACTCAGTACTAGAAGAAACATAATACAACAATTTTAGAATTATGGTTTCTGTGATAATAGAGTTGACTATTTACATTTGTCAAGCCCAGTAGTTCCTTTTCAAGAATTCAAACTTACCAGAAGTCGTCCCCATTCTAGAATATGCAATGCTGCAATAATCTTTCCTCAACTCTTTCTTGACACTCTGAAGTTTTTATTTTCTTAAAAAGTCCGTACTTATGATATTCAGGTTTCATATAATTTCCATTGATGAAAAATTTTTAAGGTGAATTCTTTACAATAAAGCAGCATTTCAGACAGACATGTTCAAATTGACATGTATAACCAATGAAAGAATCTTTCTTAGAAATAGTAGAAAATAAAGTTGGAACAGGATCAAATACTGGTCATACCAACATTTGGCATTTTCCTATTGGATGTCGACACACAGAAATGTTGTTCTTTTAGTTTAGTATTAAAACTGTCTGTAATAGCTTCTCCGGGTCAATGTTGCAAAAAGAAGTGTTCATAAGCTAATATATGTCTTTTATCACAGTTGGATAGCCATATACCAACAAGATATGCAGGTTTGAAAACAATGTATCATGCTTTTCTTGCAGAGCTGGCACAGAGTAAGGTAGATGGCGGCAAGGGTACAGCTGTATTTGTAAGTGTGGTGCAGTTATTGCCGATCGTCGGGGTAGGCATAATCATTTAATATTCTAGATGATAGTGATGATGTTTACACGAGTCTTTATTAAAATCGTTTACAAAAGCAAACATTCCACGATTTGAGAGAAGCGTGGTGAGCGTCACGCTGTGGTTATAGGATCGAAACGCGTTGATTATAAGGGAACTTGGTGCTATCGAGGTGATAGGACCGTAGTAATATTTGATCGTCAAATTTGCGCCGATTTAATGTTAATCTTTAGATAACGAGAAAGAGAAACCAGGACCGGAGGTTGTGAAAAGTAATGGACCTTCACACAGCTCTTTGACAGTCCTTGATGGCCCATAGTAGTTGATCTTGGTGAACTTGGAATAACAACTGAGTAATGCTACTGCTACAATATAGGTTTAAACCATATTCCCGACAACCAATGAAGCCTAGTTTCGCACAGCCATGGACGAAACGGAATTGACGTGATATATCGCAGATGACACGGATAAGCAAATTTGTCGGACCGTGAATGCCGTGGTTGCTGTATCAGAGTATTAAACTGTCAAAACATTTGCCAAAGCAGTCAAGGTGCAGACCAGAAACCGATCAGACCGTAGTACGACGGTTTGGTTGCAACAAAGCTTACCGGCACTTAGTAACCTGTAACAAGACTCGGAGACGATCCGAGTTTGGTCGTGGAAGCACTGCTAGTATCTGCCGGTTTTTGAAGTCTTGTCGCGGAAAGCTCAGCTATGTCCCAGTCGTTTTGTTGCATTTTATCACGGCACGCTCTGTCATGTGCCGGTTTATGGATTCAGGGTGTTATGAGGCGTCCTGCTCAACTACGGCCAGACCGGACGTGCACGGTCTCCGAGCAATAAAACGAAATGCGGTAGGAAAATAACCAAGTTGGCTTAACTTCGCCTCCACCAATGGCACCAAAGGAGAATGAAGTACCACCTGATGATCCCGCGGGCTTTATGTCATTCAACTCCGGAGCTCGGGCGATACAGGAAACACAAACACTTCATCAGTCAATGGTTCTACAGTGCATTTCACGGTTTCTTCGCCCATATGGCAGATCTGGCTGCTTTACTACAGGAAATTGATACGTAATTGTCTAATATGGTCAGATGTCTCAGAGTTAGAAATAACTTCTGACAA
The DNA here is from genome assembly GCA_943736015.1 of Tridacna crocea. Classification (NCBI taxonomy): domain Eukaryota; kingdom Metazoa; phylum Mollusca; class Bivalvia; order Cardiida; family Cardiidae; genus Tridacna; species Tridacna crocea. Next base: position 53,022,376 of record OX031059.1, read on the forward strand.
CGTTGTAAGTCCATGCTTAGAAATAGGTTTGGTAAGAAGGGGGGTCACGCATTATCAGGCCAAAATCACACATCCTACCCCTATCGCAGCCCGTTTTCCGATTTTGTCAGGATGGGTAAGACGTCCTAAGAACTAGTTTGGTGGGACGGGGGCTTTATACCCCTTTCACACCAAACTCGTTTGTTCTCCATTCCAAATGCTGTAATTTTCTATCTTTCCGAGACAGAAGATTGTATGCACCGAGCAAACATATAAAACTTTCATCATCTTTGCATGTCATGTTGATAACTGGAAGTCTTAAACTACAATGATAATTACCCCTACGCGGCCATCCTATTGAATCATTGACACTAAACATATCTCAGAAATGCTCGTCCAAACACCTTGACAGATTTGGAGAACGTATTAGTCCATGATCGGAAAGTTATGCCACAATTCCACCATGCTTCCGGCGACCACGGTAATCCTGTTTATCTAATCCTGTGGCCCTGAAGTCGCTCACCATAGCCTTTTGACCAAATATGATCCATCTTAAATCTTTTTCGAAAGCCTACAATTTTTTTTTTTACATTTGACCTAGTGACTAAGGTTTTTACCGAACATAACCCATTTTCAAACTTATCAAAGATATCACCAAGACAAACATTCTGACCATTTTTTTCAAGAGTATTGGAGCAAAACTGAAGCATTTACAGCGTAAACAAGGTTTTTCTAAGATTTGACCAAGTGACCTAGTTTTTGACCTGATATAACCCTTTTTCAAACTCATCCGAGATATCATCAAGGCAACGATTCTGGTCAATTGTGAAGAGTATTGGACAAAAACTGAGGCTTTTAGCGTGTAAAAAGGTTTTTTTTTTATCTAACTTGACCTACTTATTGACTCCACTTGACCCATTTTGAACTCGTCCAAGATATCATCAACACAAACATTCTGACTGAGTTTCTTCAGTATTGGACCAAAATGAGACTTGTAGAGCATATACAAGGTAACTTTGAGTTTACGACACGCAACGGACGACGCACGCCAGACACACCACAATCACAAAGTCAAAAACGCTCACAATCACAAAAGCTCACCTTGAGCACTTTGTGCTCAGGTGAGCTAAACACTTTTGTGCTGTGAGATTTTTTTTTCTCCATTTACCAAGTTCAGATACGTTTAAGTACGGTACCAAACGGTACCAAACGGTATACGTGACATGCCGTGCAGGGAAGGGCTGTTTAGTTCCATACAGTTGAAAGATCTAGGTAACTGCTCGACCTGCGTTCTACAATACCTTACTGGCCTGTCAAGTTCTCCACAGCCCTCTTACGTTTCTAAAGTTCCTACCAAAGTCTGAGAGGTTGTTCACGTTCTCTCAAGGTGTTTGAAGGATTGAACGTGGTGGACAGGCATTTTTACAACGCAGTTGTGCCTACTGTTCAAAAGCAAGGCCCGAAGCAGTAATGTTCATTGTAGTCTAAGACTACGCCTTGTCAACATGACATAGAGGAAACAATCAAGAAGAGTTTGTTTTTGTATATTTGCTTGGTGCATACAATGTTTGTCTGAGAGAGATAAAGAATTACAGCAAGGACGGAATGCCACATTTTATGAAGAAAGATAGCAGTGAAGAAGGAGGACGAAAAACCAAAGATCCGTGACCTAGGCCACTGCTAAAACAGAGTGTTGCACTGATAGTGTCAACACATTACAGAACTATCTAAGAATGGCTCCAGACATCTTTGATGAAATCCAGGACAGATTTACACAAGCCATTCAAATACCGGATACGCTTTACGTCCTTGCCTTACAATTTTGCTGGAAGTTATTCCTGACTCTGAGGCATCTGACCATTATGGACAACTACACATAACCTAGCTCTACCTATGCATTTCGGTGTAGTAAATCAGCTACATCTGCCATATATTGGGAGAAATTCATTTTAGAAGCATACTCTGTTTTTTGTTTAACTTTTATATGCTCGGAGACTGCATACCCGGTAAGGCCGTAGTAGCGCAACACATGATAACACGCCGGATTCATACTAGGATGTGCCTTATTTTGAATGCAACAATACGGCTGGGACATAGCTGAACTTGCTGGGAGAACTATGAAGAAACGCGACAAAACCTGACGAGACTTGATAGAGCCATGAAGTATTGGCAAAATCAGATTGTCTTTGAGTCTTGTTACGTTTTTTTCCCCCTTGCTGGTAAGTTTTGCTGCCGTCGAACCATTCCATTACGGTCTGTTGGGCATATCCTGGTCACAATCAATTTAGTTTCGAAACAAATCGATGAAACTTGAAACAAAACGTACTGAGACCATAAAAATCGTGGAAATCGTAGACACCATGGTTTATGTACATGTATATGCAGCAAAAGTTGAAAAAATGTAGCGATAACATCTGAAATGTAGTTTGAATGGTGAGATATCTCTTTGATTGGGTAGAAACAATGTTTGATAGGGACAAAATGCTAGAACCAGTAATTTCGATGTTTTGCAAATATTTTTTCTTAGGCTTGTCAAAACTCAGGACTCGGTTGTAAACGTTAATTCTTCACCAGATGTGAAATTCAATCCTGGTATATATTGAAAATATATGCAGACAATAAGCTGAGTTAGCTTCAGTTAGTGAGATGTCTTTGATAGTTAGAACAAAAAGATGGAAAAGACGAAAACCTGTTTTTTGTTTAACTTTTATATGCTCGGAGACTTTGCATAAAACTTACCAGCAAGGGGGGAAAAAACGTAACAAGACTCAAAGACAATCTGATTTTGCCAATACTTCATGGCTCTATCAAGTCTCGTCAGGTATTTCCTCAGGGTTTAACCGTCTGAAATCTTAACAAAAGGGCTGTGATGGCCCTGAAGTCGCTCACCAGAGTCCTTTAACCAAACCTGACCCAGTTTCAATCTCTTCTGAGATATTTTGACCAAAAATTCTACCAAGATTTTCATGAGTTTTTGACTGGAAAAGGTTTTTCGAAGATTTGACTCAGTGACTTAAATATTGACCCGAAATAAACCACTTGCAAGCTGGTTCAAGAAATCATCAAAATAAACATTCTAAGTTTTATGAGTAATACAGAAAGTTCTCAAGGTTTTTATAAATTTGGCCTAGTAACCTAGTTTTTGACCTGACATTGTCCATTTTCAAACTCAAATAAAGATATTATCAAGGAAAGTATTCTTACAAACTTTCAGGGGTTTTGGACTGAAAATGAGGCCTCTAGAGCGTACATAAGTTTTTTTGCCAAGAAATTACCCAATAACACATTTTGAACTCATCTAAGATATCATCAAGACAAAAAATTCTGACTTTCAAGAATTTTGGACAGACAACGTGACTTTTGGAGAAGACACAATATTTTCAAAGCTTTGACCTATTGACCGAGATATCGACCGGATATTACTGTCTTTCAAAGTCTTGCAAGGCGTCAACAAAAAAGATTCTAACTAATTCTCAATTCTTTTTAACTGAGAAAGCGGCCTCTAAAGCAAACAAAAGCTTTGTCTAAGATTTGACTTAGTGATCTTGTTTTCAACCCAACAATACCTTTTTTAAACTCTTGCAATGTTTCATAAAGACAAACATTCTTAAAAGCTTTCAATAGTATTGGACAGAAAACGTGGCTTTTACAGCATACCCAGGATTTTAATTTGACCCAGTGACCCAGTTATTGACTGGACACAACCCACTTTCAATTATCAAGACAAACATTCCGACCAATCTTCAGGAGTTTTGCATTGAAAATGTGGCCTCTACAGCGTACACAAGGTAAAAATCGACGACGCACATAGCAAAAAGCAAGACGGATGCCGAGCACAGCACAATCACAAAAACCCACCTTTTGCACTTCGTGCTAAGGCGAGCTAAAAACATTGTCCTTCGTGTGATTCACAAATCTGCAGCTGGCGAAATTTCAAGTTTACCTTCTCTTTTTTGTGTTGGAAGGCTTTATGCATTAACAAAATTAGTTAAATGAAATTTTATCACAACACATCTTACAACAGATTGGCAACAAAATACTATATGTAGTCCACTTGTGTGTAATTGATGAGAGAGGTTCTTTGAAGAAGCCTTAGTCCTGATAATGTTTTTTTTTTCAGCTCACCTGAGCACGAAGTGCTCAAGGTAATCTTTTGCGATCGCCCAATGTCCGTCGTCCACAATTTCTTTAAACATCTTCTCCTCCTAAACCACTGAGCCTAACTTGATGAAACTTGGCAGGGATGTTTCTTGGGTGAAGCTCTACCGTAGATGTTCAAGAGATTGCATTCCACCCATAACTCTGGTTGCCATGGCAACCAAAAAGATAAAATAAGCAAAATTTTTGAAAATCTTCTTCTCTGAAACTGGAAGGAGTAGAGCTTTGATATTTGGTATGTAGCATGTCCTAATGGACTTCTACCAAATTTGTTAATATGCTACCCATGTGGTCAAAACTAGCCCTGCCCCGTGGGTCACAAGTTTGAAACATAGGAACAAAGAAGGGAAACTTTCATATGATGGCCCTTGTGTCAAAACTGGCCCCGCCCCGCGGGTCACAAGTTTGAAACATAGGAACAAAGAAGGGTAACTTTAAAAATCTTCTTCTCTGAAACTGGAAGGAGTAGAGCTTTGATATTTGGTATGTAGTGGACCTCTGCCAAGTTTGTTTATATGATGCCCCAGGGGTCAAAACTGGCCCTGCGCCCGGGGGGGTCACAAGTTTGAAAATAGGAATAAAGAATGGAAACTTTATTATTCTTCTCTGAAACTGGAAGGCGTAGAGCTTTGATACATTGTATGTAGCATTTTCTAGTAGACATCTGCCAAGTTTTTTCATATGATGCCCCTGGGGTCCATACTGGTCCCACCCCCGGGATCACATGTTTGAACATTGGAGCAAAGAAGGAAAACTTTAGAATTCTTCTTCTCTAAAACTAGAAGGTGTAGAGCTTTGATATTCGGTATGTAGCATTGCGTAGTGGACTGCTACCAAGTTTGTTCATATGATGCCGCAGAGGTCAAAACGGGCCCCGCCCCGAGGGTCACAAGCTCGAAACAGAATGAAAAATTAAATCTTTTAAATTCTTCTTCTCTGAAATTAGAAGGTGTAGAGTTTTGATATTTGGTATGTAGCATCTCTTAGTACACCTCTACCAAGTTTGTTCATATGATACCCAAGGGTCAAAACTGGTCCCGCCCCAGGGGTCACAAGTTCGAAACGGGAACAAAGAAGGAAAACTCTTCTTCTCTGAAACTGGAAGGCTTGGAGCTTTGATATTTTGTACGAAGCATCTCCTAGTAAACTTCTTGCAAGTTTGTTCATATGATGCCCCTGCCCCTCCACAGGGGTCACAAGTTTGAACATTGGGAAAAAAAAAAAGAAAACTTTAAAATTCTTCTTCTTTGAAACCAGCAGGTGTAGAGCTTTGGTATTTGGTATAAAGCATCTCATAGTGGATCTCTGCCAAGTTTATTTATATGATGCCCCTGGAGTCATAATTTGCCCAGCCCCGGGGGTCACAAGTTTAAACATGGGAACTAAAAAGAAAAAAAAAATAAAATTCTTCTTCTCTGAAACTAGAAGGTGTAGAGCTTTGATATTTGGTATGTAACATCTACTAGTGGACCTCTACCATGTTTGTTCATAAGATGCCCCAGGGGTCAAAATTGGCCCTACCCAGGAGGTCACAAGTTCTAAACATAGGAACAAAAAAGGAAAACTTTAAAATTCTTCGGAGAGCTTTGATATTTGGTATGTAGTGAACCTGTTCTAAGTTTGTTAGCCCTCCCGAGCACATGTACTGTGAGGTTAAAATTGGATCACCTTGGGTCATAAACTTGGTTACTTTGTTAAATTAAAGAAATACCTTGTGGGCACTCTAGAGGCCACATTTTCTAGCTTAACTGACTTGAAAATTGGGCAGAATGTTTGTCTTGATAAAATCTCACATGAGATTGCATTTTGTACTTGTCTGGATTATAACTTTGTCGTCTCAAGTCATAACGACTTAAAACTTGGTATGCATGTTTGTTGCAATATTACTGAGTACTGTGTGCAAGAACAGTAACTCACCTAGCACAGATTTTGAGTAATTCCATATTGATATTTATTTTTACAGTATTTCTTGCTTGTCCGGAATGGAACTTTGAAGTCTCAAATCAAATTGACTTGAGACTTGTTGAACATGTTTGTTGTATTGCCTGCCCTTTGCAACTATTATACCTCCTCGACAACTGCCCATAGGATGGGCATATCTTGAGACAATTTGCCACTCTTGTTTCCTTATAATTTGGCCTTGAACCTCAATATTTGGTATTTATCTGCTTAGTACTCAGGTGAGCGATATAGGACTATCATGGTCCTCTTGTTTATTATAGTTAGTCCTGACAATGTTTTTTTTTTTTCATGATAGAAGAAGCCTTAGTCCTGATAATGGTTCTTAAATGATAGTTAGTCCTGATAATGTTTTTTCTTATGACAGATACAGGATCAAAATGTCCTCCACAGTGTCATTCAGAAGGCTAAACTTGGATTTGGACTAGTGCACCAGGAGTTAAAATCTCTGTCCATATGGAATGAAAACGGCGAGGAAATTAAGCTGGCATCTAGACAAGTGAGCATAGGCACCCAAGAGGTGATAGACAATGGACAGGTCACGAAAACCAGTAGAACATGTAAAAGGCCATTACCAGATCCACCGATTGATAGAAAGCAACCCATGATAAAGAAAGAGGTAAGGGTCAATGGTCAACAGCCTATTAATCCTGGTCTAGATAATAATGAGTACGTGCAGTTGGAGGAAGACATATATTCATCGAATGGTGATGATGGAGAGTATGTACCAATGGGAAATGAAATTACATACACTACTAGAGCAGCAGTTATTGATTCAAAACCGACACACACTGCGGTTAGCAGAAAAGAAAGAGTGCCCAATGGTGATGGATTTGAGAGTTACAGTGTGGAAGAAACTGTGGAATGTTTCAAGAACTGTAGTCTTGATCGACTTGCAGCTCTCTGTAAAGAACACAGCTTAGATGGATGCTACATGACAAATATCAGCCAAGACACGCTCAAATCTACACCGTTCTGTCTGAATCTAATGGAGATTGATAAACTTCGCATGATTTATAATGGATGGCGACCTAGACATAGTTAGGCATAGAGTCTGCAAATTTGATAATCTACTTTCACCAGTAACTACACAAATACGGATTTTCATCTCCATGCAGAGGGAAACTGGGGGAAGAAAGCACATGTCGCATATACTATTTGAAAATTGACCGAGCTTTGAAAATTTTGATTCACCCTTAGTTTGCCCTTTACTAGTATAGTTGCCCTAGCGGAGTTAAATATAAATAAAGGAATAAGTAAGCAGTTGAGGCGATCAGAAAAAAAAAATCATCACAGTTTCATTTTTGTATTAACAAAGAGAAGTTTTTGTAAATAAAAGAAACAAAACTGATATGAAGTGTAGAACAATAGATGCAACAAGACCACGCCATGAAGGTGCCAATGCTTGGCTTTCTTCGGTTGAAATCCACTGTAAAAAAAAAAAACGGCATAGCTGTGTTAACTCTTTACCAAACAACAAAATTGACTTTTCCAAATTGAAAGCATTTGCAGACAACAAAATAAATGTGGCTCAAAAATTAAAATTTGTTTTGGGAAGGACAGAAAACATTCTGGGAAAGGGAGAAAATGCTGGATACCAGCATTTTCTCTTTTTCCCACAATGTTTTCATTTTTTTTCTCAGGGTCGTTAAATGTTGGAATAATAAGGTGATGAATTAAATGGTATCTTGAGGAATATTATGCCCTTTTGGTATTGGCTCTCTTATTGTTAGCTGTAAAAGATCAACAACAGAGATAAGAATAAATGTTGAAGTTTTGGCACGAATGTGCAGACACTGACAGAGCTATGATAACACATGGATGTTTTCTTAAAGAGCAGCCAAGCTAAACACATGGAAATGATGATTTCAAAGACAAATAGCTACAAAACTAGAAGGCCCTGAAAGGCCTGAATATGCTTTACTGGCAGAGGATTAAATTTTGCTTTTATGCTAGAACACATTATGAATTCATGATGCAAAAAGACAAAAAACACACAAATGTGTTTTTGCAACTGGGCTTGAGCCCATTAAGACAGCATATGTAGGCATGCTGAATTGAACAAACTGAAACAGTGAACAGAATTGAAGTGAAATTTCTTAAATATAAATGTTTGGAATCCAGGCAAATTTGATAGTGTTTCGAACTTTCATTATGCCTAGTAAACAAGCATTTGTCATTTTGAACTTTAATTGGCTTTTCCCCCCATATTATTCATTGGATTTTTTTTCAAAATCAATAGGGTTGAAGCTACTGATAAGATAAACAGACTGTGTGATTTTTTTTATAAAAATCTGACGAGAAATGCAGACTTTATCGCGTAAACAAGAATTGGTAATTTTCAACTTAAAGTGGTTTCTTTTCCCATACTGTTGGTTGGATTTATTTCAAAATCAATAGGATTGCAGCTATTGGTAAGATAAACAAACTGTGCAAGTTTCACAAAAATCTAATTACAAATGCACATTTCATCCCGTAAACAAGAATTTGAAATTTTCAATTTGAAATGGCTACTTTTCCCATACTGTGTGTTGGATTTTTCTCAAAATCAATAGGGTTGAAGCTGCTGATAATGTTACGAGCCAGGCGTAACTAGAAAGTAGAAGCCAGCAACAAACGATAACAATTAACAGAATTTATGAACAATAAATTAAATAATCAGTGACAATATTACAATAGTACAAAACAATACCTTAGACGTTAAATACAAAAGACAAATTATTCCAGTTTTAATTCAAGTCTGATCCTTATCCTAACTGAATGTAATCCAAGCACTAATTATATGACACAAACACAAAATAATCCCCACTTTAGTCTGGCAATCATGTATTAACTAGTGAACGCCAAGATGTAAAGAGCTTTTCCTTTTATAATAGCAGAGAAACTTCCAGAAAATTAATGTTAAAATTAGTTGCATAATTTCTAGTAAACAGATTGTAAAAAGGCCCGAAAACTTCCAGAACAATATTCCACAAAAGAGAATCCAGTTCTAAAAATAGCCACAGGGGAAAACCATTCAAAATAAATACACACATGTACAAAGCTAGGAATAACTGGGTATGTACATAACAATAAGATAAACAAACTGTGTGATTTTCATGAAATCTGACAAGAAAGACAGAGTTTATCGCATAAACATGAATTAGAAATTTTCAACTTGAAATGGCTACTTTTCCCATACTGTTTGTTGGATTTATTTTAAAAATCGATAGGGTTGAAGCTATTGATGAGATAAACAAACTGTGCAACTTTCATGAAAATGGGGCAACAAATGCAGACTTTATCGCGTAAACAAGAATTTGAATTTTTCAACTTGAAATGGCTACTTTCCCATACTGTTTGTTGGATTTTTCTCAAAATCTACAGGGTTGAAGCTATTGATGAGATAAACAAACTGTGCAAGTTTCATGAAAATCTGGCCACAAATGCAGACTTATGGCGTGAACAAGAAAAAGACTAATGGACGGACAGACGGACGGACGACGGAATTCGAGCCTTGACATAAGCTCTGCAGGCTGAAAGCCAGTAGATCTAAAAATCTAAACCTTTCCTTTGCATAAAAAAAAACTACAAAATTACAGTTTGAAGACCTATAACTCATTGTCAACAAAACTATTTCAGACAAGTTCAAATTCAACTCTTCCAAACGATCACTGGTTTTAATTAACTACCTTGAGGAATCAAAGGACTGAAAGTCCTGAAAACCGAATTTGTTGAACTGTTTCAAGCTATGATTTGATGTAAGAAAATTAAAATCTTTTATTACATGTAAATTCAATATTTTTGAGTTTTGGTGCCATGGCAACCAGAGTTTTGAAGGAATGAAATTCTTTCAAGGAATTCTAAAGAGGACCATGGCAGGATCATTTCTGTCAAAAATGGATCGGTAGTTTCAGCAAAGAAGATTTTTGAAATAAAAGTTAAGGCACAGACGGGCTCACGGACAGATGCACAGACGGACGCACGACCTCGAGCCATGACATAAGCTCCCTGGCCTTCGGCCAGTGGAGCTTAATATGGCTCAGATTATGTGGTTTGAAATTTTGTAGAGGTTAGAAAATTATAACAGAAAAAGAAAAGAAATATTGATGTCTTGTTTTCTTACAGTGTTTTCATGAGCCCTTTTACACAAGACTCACAAGACACTGGAATTATTGTCTGTTAAAGGGTTAAACAAAGGAAAATCCTCGAATTCTCCCAATTTAACTTTGTATGACACAAAATTCATGGGTCAAATACAGGTCATGTTTGGATAAACCATAAGGCATTCCAGATACTGATTATATATCTGTAACAGTTCTACTAAATAGCCTTCCAAGGCTGGGATTGAACAGAGAATCTTCAGGTCCTAAGTCAGATGGTCGACCATATTGCTACAAAAGCTAGCTCTATAGCAAGACGGTATAAGTATCCTCTTATACAAACATAATTAACATCAATCTGTGGGATGGATCAGTATACAACATATCCATGTCTAGTCATGGCATCTGAAGACTGGATCTTTAGAAAATTTTGATTAGAGTTTATTTTAACACTTAAAAGTGTAAATACCAAACACTCTTTGTTAATAATCCTGAAGGAAACAGGCAACTGAAAGCATTATGAGAAAAACACAAAATTCTGATAAGCAGTATTTTAAGGAAATAGGCAATTCAAAGCTTTATAGGACAAAGACAGAATTCTGGTCAGCAATATTTTTAAGTATTTTCTCCTGTTCCAATAGTGTTTTCAGTTATATGAGTGAACTTCAGTTCATGTACAGGTATCATTTTCTGTTGTCTGCAGATGCATTTGACTCTTTCCGTATTATAGGCAACACCAGAAGCTTTGATTGACAGTGTGGATCAAGATCTGACTGCACAGAACATGCAGTCTGATCTCTGATCTCCACTGTTCCCTGCTTCATTGCAGATTCATGACCGAATTGTTTCTTGATTTTGCAGAAGAAATGTATTTTTAGCCTTTGAGACGATGCAATTAATTTGTTCAGTAGTGAAAGAGTTAAAGTGCCTAAAACTTGTCATATGGGACAGTAATGAGCAATGAAATGGCATCAATTCGATTACCATATTTGATTAAAAAACAAGAAGTAATTATGCATAGATGGTTGATGTAGACTAATGTGAACAATCTTACAAAAATTAACTCCCATTTACATGTGGATTTGGGGTCCTGCACTGCTCACCAGTAAAGTGTAGGACTTGTTACCTGATGGCCCAGCCTCCCCGGATGCACGATGTTTTTCTGCAAGGCTGTCCTTAGGCAAGACAATGCAGAGCCCTAGCCTAGTACATGTACTACTTAAACCCAGACATACAGAAATAAGCTAGCTGTAGCGGTCATACGACTGAAATAATGTTGAAAGTGACAGTAAACATCATTCAATTACTCAAATCTAACATTAGCCTGCAAGGTTAACCTTCATCTTACATTTCTGTCAGCCTCACAAAATGTAGCTGTTAAGTTTTTGTAAACATTGGTAGACCAAAAGATTTTCAGTTTTCATTCTTAGTTAACTCTTTATCACACAATCCCGAGTAAACAACTGTGTGAAAAAAGCCCTTTAAAAACATTGTGGGAAATGGAGAATATGCTGGTAACCAGTATTTTCTCCTTTTCCCACAAAGTTTTCTACCCTATTGAAGACATATTCCATCATTTGAGCGACATTAGAATTGTCGTCTGCAAATGCTTTCAGTTTGGACATGTCCAAAATTTCATTGTGTGCTAAAGAGTTAAGTCATTATCCCCGATCGCATAACACCGTTAAGAATACAAGGTAAGTGTGGCCATATTATCCCATTTTGAAGGATATTTAGAAAAAACGTTTGAAAAAACTTATCCAACTGGCTGAGGTTTGTTTTTTTTTTTGTTTGAGACATTGCTTTAAATCAGATTGAATATATTAAAAGCTCAGCCAAGGGTTTGTAAACATGTGAGCTTATATAAATACACTAGACAATCTCTATCTTTCTTTTCTATAGCATTTTAAGCATTTTTAAATTCATCATTATTCATCATTATGCAAGACTCTTTTAAAAGATTGAAACTTCTGTACTCAGACATTAAGGTTTTGATTTTTACAATAGTATTTTACAATTCTAGCCTAAGCACAACAATTTCTAAACTTTTATATGGTTGGTATAATCATATAGACTGCAAACAAATCAAATCTAAAATAGTGTGCCTATAAGAATGGAATTTTACTGCGTTAGGCAGTCTAATCTTACTCTAACAGTACACCTGTTATATAGTATAAAGACTGTCCCCATTCTGAGATATACAGAATGCATTGTTTTGAAACTATTATTATCAATCGGTGTTTTATGGCGCATCGACAGCTGTGGTCATTTAGCGCGCATGAAGGTAATATTAAGAAATAGCAAAATAAAATGTTAATTTGAAAGTCTATATTTTATCATAAAAATCTATCTCTTTTAGGTAGGCTAAAATGTTATTCTGTTTTACATGTAAAAGTAAATTTTGCAAACTATCAACACTAAAATGTTTTGAACGTATACGGTCGAATTTTTTACAGTTTAATAAAACATGTTTTACAGTTAAATCTTCATGACAGTGTATACATTGTGGTGCTCTCTCATTATTTAAAAGATGCACATGTGAAAACCTTGAGTGTCCCACACGACATCTTGTTAAAATTACTTGACTTTTTCGGTTACAATAAAATTCATATTTATCATTAAAATTTGGCTTGATCGCTAAAAGCTTGTTGTTAAAACATTGTTGCCATTTCATTTGACATTCTGACTTTATAAATTCATTTATTTGTTGTTTTTTATATGCATAAGGAATTTTTATGTTGACTATGTTCATATTTACAGCATCCTTTGCTTCCTGATAAGCTATTTCATTACCTTTTATATTAACGTGGCTGCGTACCCAGCAGAATATTGTTGTCTTTGATCTACATAAATAAACATATTTTCTGAAAAATTGTTGAATCAATGGATTTGGGTTATCAGGATGTTTTAAAGGATGTAAAACTGACACTGAGTCAGAAATAATATGAACTTCTTGTTATTATTGTTTTGTATTGAACAGAGAGCAATGTTTAAAGCTACAGCTTCTGCTGAAAATATATAGCTATAATCTGGTAATCTTAATTTGACAGTTTCTTGTTTATGTATTGAAGCGCAACCAACTTTGCTATTTGTTTCGAACCATCAGTATAGATTGAAATGCAATCTTTATACTGTGATTTGATTTCTAAATAATTATTTTGATAAAATAATGGATTTGTAACGGATTTCTTATTTACGTTGAGATCAAAAATAATATTTGGTGGATCTATGGTCCACGGCTTTTTCACAGGGAGTTTAAAAGGCTTAATATTCGTTATATTTATGTTTGATTCATTAACTAAAGGTTCAACTCGTAGACCAAGCGGTTTGATAAAATTAGGTTTATTTTGAAAGAGTATTTTGTTTGGTGGATTGAAAATGTCATTGAAAACAGGATTCATTGTATTTGAAGCTAGTTTAGTTACGTACTGTAAGGATAGTTTTTTCCTTCTATCATGTAAGGATGGCTCCTGGGCCTCTGAATACAAACTTGTGACAGGTGACGTACGGAAAGCTACTTAAGCTAACCGAAGACCCTGATGATGAATAGTGTCCAACTTTTTTAGATAGCTTTTACGTGCAGAGTCATATATAATATTCCGGGTTAATCGTTAAAGATTAAGCCAGTGTATTCAACACAGGGACCAATATATTATTTATCGAGCGACTGAACACGAGGGTTTGTTTGTTTACTCTGTACCAGTGGCGCGAAAAATTTTGTTTACTACCTCACGTGAACCTGCTTCCATATATATAAGCAGGGGTAAAGCCCTCCAAAGCCCTTTCTAGAAGCGACTTTGACAGAGGTAACATAGATAAGTCTACGAGTACAAAGAACAAAGAATTGGTGCGCCAAGTGGCTAAAAAAATCGAAAAGAGACGTAGAAACGTAATCCAGCTTCATCGTTATGGCTCCGAAGAGAGGTCATGAAACAAAACAAACAAGGAAAAAAAAAACGAAGAAAGATGCGTCCACCGAAGGTGCAATGGTTGGCACTAATGAGCCGGTCCTAGAGCAGGTAAAGGAGATACAGCCGGAATTAGACACGGAGACGATCCCTACAGAAATAGGTAATACCGAAGTTAGTCTTACTTTTGGGACACAAATGAACATGCATGTTTCGCAAAGCATCAAGAAGAGAATTTGTAGTAATGAATACATTGAGTTGGCCTCCTTGTGTCAATCCAACAGCAAAGAAAAACAACAAAAGATTCAACTCCTCAACGGCGAATTTGTCGTCTCAAAAGAGGTATTAATGCAAAACATTGAACAAAGCGAGAAATGGTCGGATGCGTTTCTGATCTACATTTCTATATACATGTATCTACAAGAGCATCCAAAAACTATACAAAGCTTACCACAGTACTTTCATAACATACGCCTGGCTGCGCAAAGATTCCGGGGCTGGTCGAACTATGACAAACAATTTAGACTAAAAAGGGCTTGTCGACCAAGCGTTGGCTGGGATTCGGTCGATCCTGAACTGTGGATGTTATTCATGCGCCCTCGCATATATCTCGAAGAACAATTTAGAACAAACCAAGGCAAATATATTCGCTTTAAGAATAAAGGCTATTGTTAAGAGAGGTCTTGCAAGTATACCCATAAATGCATTAAATGCAATGGTCCTTATTCGGCTGCTAATTGTTTGGCCTTTGGTCAAATAAGTCCGCGATCTCAGCCCTTCACCGCTGGGAATGGTTTTGCTGTTACAAACTAATCTCAAAATTTCCAAAGTTCGAAAATGAATACCTACTCACCACGTTTCAGGGCACAGGCCCCAAGAAACTCATTCAGACCAGCTGCTCCTGGAAGGTTTATGGGACCTCGCCAAAACACCAACTAAGGTACAGGAATTATAAGGCTACATAAAGAGTTACCCGCGCACAGAGGATGCTAAATTCATTTTAGACGGTTTCCGCAATGGTTTCAAGCTTCAATATAAGTGGCCAAGTGTTAGTGTAATATCTAACAATCTAAAATCTGAACATGATCACCCAGATGTTCTATCAAGTAAATCATGGGAAGAAAATACCAAAGGCATATAATTGGACCTTTTAAAGAGGTTCCAATATCAAACCTACGTGCGAACCCGGTCGGACTTATTCCGACGAGAACAGGGGGTTGGCGCTTGATCACACACCTATCACACCCTTCTGGTCGAAGCGTAAATGATTATATCGATCAATGTTTCAGTCACGTCAGTTATTCTCAGTTTGACAACGCTGTTAACATTGTAAAAGGCTTAGGAAAACACGCACGAATGGCTAAGGCCGATATCAAGTCTGCCTTTAATCTTTGCCCGGTGTGGCCAGGTGATTTCGACCTATTAGGCATAAAAACGGAAGAAGGATACTGGATTCAGAAGACAATCCCTATGGGAGCGTCTTGCTCATGCTTTATCTTCGAAAAGTTTGCTACATTTTTACATTGGATAATGAAAAAAGAATCATCTTCAAACAATGTCGATCACCTACTTGACGATTTCTTTATGGCAGATTCGGGGTACAATGAATGTTTCGTTCTCAGGGAAATATTTTTGAAGGTTTGCGCGAAATTGGGAATTTCTTTAAGTAATGAAAAATGTGTCGGGCCGGTCGTATGTATTACATATTTAGATCTGGACATCGATTCCGGGTCACAGGATATTAAGATTCCCATGGACAAAATAACACGTTCTAAGAAACTACGCCTAAAACAATTACAAAGTCTCACAGACTTGCTGAATTTCTTGTCAAAAGCAATACCGGCCGGTAGAACGTTTACTAGGCGTCTGAACGATTAATTCTCAATGTCAAAAGAAAAAAAACGCAACCATCACGTCAGAATTACAAAGTCCATGAAGGCATATGCTGAGATTTGGGTTTATTTCCAGCACTATTTTAACGGTGTTACTTCGTAAAACGAGCACAGCTGGTCAAAAAAGATATCGATCTCAATTTATACACTGATGCGTCAGGTAATCAATCTTTGGGTTGTGGGTACTATTTCGACTGCCAGTGGTCCGCTTTGCAATGGCCATCGTATGGGACAGTCAAATTTTTGGGGATATTACCTTTAAATAAATGGTACCCATTCTATTAGCTTTCACTATTTGGGGTGAAAAGATGAAAAACAAGAAAATAATTCTTCCTTCAGATAATAAAGCTGTAGTAGAGATTCTCAACAAAAAATCGTCTAAAAATGTAAAGGTCCTGCATTTGATTAGACAATTTGTGCTTATCTTGATGGAAAATAATATGTAAGTAAGAGCTGTCCATATTGATGATAAAAATAACGATATCGCTGATGGCTTGTGTCGTTTTCAGTGGGCCAAAGCGAAGCGTCTATTACCCCAAACTGCAAACAGCTCTCCCTGTGCAATTCCAGTCGACTTTCTGCAGATCATCGATCCGAAATCAACAAACTATTGAACGCATTGTAGTCCAGCAACACGAAAAAAGCTTATGACCGTAGTCAAAATATGTTTGAAGAGTTTCTGTCTGAACAAAGAATCCACGATGGCTGGCCTCCGTCAGCTGATATTCTGGCCAGATTCATACAACACTTGTCTCTAAAAGGCTATTCCTTTTAAACAGTGACAAGTCAAATATCAGCCATATGCTATAAAACAAAATAGAAGGTCTGGTCGATAACACAAAACGATTTATCATCAATCGTATGCTCGAGGGTCTCCGCAGATCCAGACCATCTCTTAACAACAGGGAGCCTATAACGGAAGGGGCGCTTCATAAAATCATGAGCGAATTGCCGTTCATATGTAGGTCACAATTCGAAACGGTTTTATTTTCTGCTGCCTTTGCTCTAGCTTATCTAGCATTGCTCAGGATGAGTGAATTCACTTTGTCAAACAAACAAGCTAAAAATACTGTGCTTCAGTATAATGACATAATAGCAGGGAAAGATATGTTTAGAATCTGTCTTCGGACATCATAAACTGACCAAAGGGGCAAAGGTAACCATGTCGATATTCCGATAAATGACCAAAATAGAATTTGCTTTAACAAGATTCTAAATTACCTGAAATATCGTGCCGACTGTCCTGGTCCCCTGTTTTGTCATCGTGACGAATCCCCTTTGACGGCTTATCAGTTTAATGCGGTACTGAGAAAGGCCACGAAATTAGCTGGTCTTGATAATAAGTATAAAATCTTTAAATCACATTCATTCCTTATTGGGGGAGCTACAGATTTGTATAAAGGTGGCATGGATGTGAACTCTTTAAAAGCAAGGGGAAGATTGAGATCTTCAGCTTATAAATCATATATTCGCTGAGCTAAAATAACTATGAAAAGAGGCTTGTAAATAGACATACGATAATACCAGCAACAACACAGGCTTGTTAGGCATTGAGATTATCACTTTTCATGGTCAACAAGGATAGTGTGATATATTAGTGATACTTAAAGCATTTAAGACAAAGATAAATGATAATACAATAAGGTTTATAAGAAATATTGTGTTAAAGTTATAAGGATGATGAAGTATAATGTGATAAGGTTATAGGGATCATGATGTATTATTTGATAGTGTTACAAGGATGAAGTATAATGTGATGATATTATAAGGATAATGAAGTATAGTGTGATTATCATATAAAGATAACGAAATATAAGGTAATTATGTAATGCAGTTGATAAGTATAAGGTTGGTTTGGTTCTTCTTGTTGTCTTTTAAGTTAAAAGTTATAGTGATAATCATTTGGCTGTCAAAAAATTTGATAAGGTATAAGGAGGATCTGCCAAAAAGGCTTATGGTGAAGGCCGTGCGATCCAACATTGGCTTCAAAACTAATTCAACAAGCGTGGAATGAGACAGTTGTCGGATTATTATCACACTCAATCAGCCCTATAAGTCATACAACTGTCAAAATGTGTGTTTTCTCGAGAGAGAGAGAGATAAGCCTTTTTTCTCGTTTCATTTCAAACAGGTTAATACATAACAGTAGCTTCATGACCTGGAAAACAAGCAAATAATAGTAAGAATGATGAATAAACGTCCAGGACTGTCATTTCATTTGAATTAATTCTCTGTGTAAGGTCTGCGTATGCATTACCAGCATTTTTATAAATATCACGGACTAATGTTTAATCTGAATTACAGATCTAAGAGCAAAGGCCTGGATTATTGGCTCTTCTTTAATTATAGGAGCCTATCGAAGGAGTCTGTCTCGACCCGATGGACCGCATATTGGCTTACAGAACGCTAATATTTAGGTAGTATGGGAATATTTAGGAGGAATGAGGTTCTCTCAAGTTCTTGTTTCGGTGAGATATTTGCTAAATTTTCATCAGCCACCACAGCTTTTGATCATACACCGCGGAGGAAACGATATCGGAACAAAACCGACGGTTGAGCTTATTTGGGAGATAAAAAATTGTCACGCAAAAATCAAGGCATTGTTACCTGAACAATTAAAATTGCCCTGGTCCCAAATTCTACTTAGGATGAACTGACGTTATATAAATGACAACAAAATAGCTAACAGGTCTAGGAAAAGAATCAATAGTTGTATTAGAACTTACTTCATTAAATATAACGGATATGCAATAAAATATCCTGATATTGATGAGCAGTTACACTTTTTTTTCAGTTAGACGGTACCCATCTGTCAAATTTAGGCTATGACTTAATGCTGAATACGCTGTCTTGGGCTATTTATAATTTCGTTCATAACTATGATCATGCTGTAATATTTCCTAACTGACTGTGGCTGGTGTCCTAAAGTCATGCATGATGGACTGGTGTGTGGCGGCCGGTTCCATCAGTACGCTGTGCTTCCTTCCTGAGCCTTTGGCGTAGATTGATCATGCTCGGAGTTTGCGACCGATGCCGGGGCAAACTAATTTTAATAATCAACTGAAGATATGGATATTGATTAAGCTCGTTTTTGCGACCGTTAACGGAGCAGTATAAGACAAATTTCATAATTTGAATTTCTGAAATATATAAATGTACACCAGCCATGGCCAGTTCCGCCAAAATTAAATTTGAGCAAAGTAATATTTCTATTTGTTTTTTTTTTATCTTCCCTGTTGTTGAATAACATTCCAGGTTAATCGTTAAAGATTAAGCCAGTTTATTCAACACAGGGACACGACTGAACGCGAGAGGTTTGTGTGTTTACTCTGTATCAGTGGCGCGAAAATTTTGTTTACTACCTCACGTGAACCTGCTTCCAGCGTACTATATAAGCGGGTGTAAAGCCCTCCAAAGCCCGTTCTAGAAGCGACTTTGACAGAGGTAACATAGCTAAGTCTACGTATACAAAGAACAAAGAATTGGCGCGCAAAATGGCTAAAAAAATCCCCCCATCCTCAGCCCTTTTGCTGTCGGAGTTTATTTCTCGTTACAGATAATATGTTGTTTCACCAAACCTTACACACCGTCATGGCTGGATTTAACTGTATTTGAAAAAGAGGACATTCGAAGATGGTACATTCCAACCCTTCATGCGTAGATTCGTCATGCTCGGAGTTTGCGACCGATGCCGGGGCAAACTAATTTTAATAATCAACTGAAGATATGGATATTGATTAAGCTCGTTTTTGCGACCATTAACGGAGCAGTTTAAGACAAATTTCATAATTTGAATTTCTGAAATATATCAATGTAACTATATTAGTACACCAGACATGGCCAGTTCCGCCAAAATTAAATTTTAGCAAAGTAATATTTCTACTTGTTCTTATCTTCCCTGTTGTTAAATAATACATCCATAATCTAGCTTTGAGCGTATTAAAGATCTATATATAGATTTAAAAGAGTTTTCTCATCTCCTCCCCATTCAGAGTGGGAAAGTACTTTTAAAACCTCTAAAGCTTTTTGACATTTCAGTTTCAAGGTATTATTATGTGG
Source organism: Tridacna crocea (assembly GCA_943736015.1). Classification (NCBI taxonomy): domain Eukaryota; kingdom Metazoa; phylum Mollusca; class Bivalvia; order Cardiida; family Cardiidae; genus Tridacna; species Tridacna crocea. Next base: position 53,042,413 of record OX031059.1, read on the forward strand.
AATAAAAGAAAGATTTTTGTCAAAGATTACTGCTAAAAATTTTGCTTGGTCTACTATTGGAATTGGACTGTTATAGATTTTCAATGATGGATCCAAGTGCAATCTGCGTTCTTGGCAGAAGTGTACACAGTTTGTCCTTGTCTTGGAAAATTTGAAACCATTTTCTATAGTCCATTTCTCAATTTTATCTAAATTATTTTGAGGCTTAGTTTCAACTGTTTTCATATCTTTGGACCTGTAAAATATCAAATAAAATCATCCACATAATTATAAGGAACAGTTCACATCGTCATCTAAACATTTTACAATATTGTTAATCTTGATGTTGAACAGAGTAGGTGAGAGGATACTTCCTTGAGGAACTGTTCTTGTTCGTAGTCATCAGAAAAAGATTGGCCAACCTTAACTTTGAAATATCTATTTGATAAAAAGTTTGAAATAAAATTTAGTAGATTTCCCTAAATCCAATTTTATGAATATCTTTTAAGATGCCATGTTTCCACGTGGTGTTATAAGCTTTTTCTAAATCAAAAGATACGGCAACTACATGTTGTTTCTTTACAAAAGCATTTTTGATAAAAGATTCTAATTGTACTAATTGATCTGTGGTACTTCTGTTTTTGGATTCGAGGTAAAAATTAAGTCTGTTGTTAATCATTCTCTCCATGGTCTTACATATACAACTGGTTAAAGCTATGGGTCTATAATTTGTTAGATTTGTATGATCTTTATTTGGCTTAGGAATTTGAATGATTGTAGCTTTGGACCAACTTTTCGGGAAGGTGCCTTTTTCCCATATAACGTTAAAAATGTCTCACAGAGTTTCTAATCAAATATGAGTTAAATGTTTTAAAAGTTGATAGTGTACTTCGCCTGCACCTGCAGCAGAATCGTGAACATTTTTTAGAGAATTTTCAAGTTCGACTGTCTGAAAGGTTTATGTAAGTTGTAGTTTTCATTTGTATCTGTTTCAAAATTAAGATCTTCTATTTCTGCTTCCTGCTTATGTTTTTTAAACTGCAGTTTATAATTTGCAGAAGAAGGGTTTGTTTTGAAAGTTTTACCCAGGATGTTAGCAATTTCTTCTTTACTTTCATAGTTTTTGTCATCTACTTTGATATGTGAGTGTTTCATGGTTTGATTCTTTCCATTTATTTTCCTTAACATATTCCAAATGGTTGTCATGGGATTCCAGCATTACGTTTAGAAATGAAATCTTTCCAAGAAGATCGTTTTGCTTTTTTAATAGTACGTCGAGCCTTAGCTCTCATAATTTTGCAAACATTTAAGTTTGTTTTTGTTGGATATTGTTTGAAACGTTTTAAACTATCTTTGCGTTTTTTTAATAGCTTCTTTATAATCATCATTAAACCATGATTTTTTACTTCTTTGCAGTATATGTTGAAATCTTTAGGATGCACTGATTTGATATATCAATTAAAGTTTCCGTAAAAGAAAGCATTGGATCTTCAGAATTTTCAAAATTGCCAGTCAGTAATTTTTCATGGCAAAGAATATTGAATTTTTCCCAGATAGCTCTTTTAAAATTCCATTTTGGAATCTTCTCATCTTCTGTTATCTCACTTTCTTGTATAATGATAGGAAAATGGTCACTTCCATGAGAATCTTCACATACTTTCCATTCATAATCAAGGTATAATGAAGGATGGCAAATTGAAAAATCTATTGCTGTAAAAGAACCTGATCCAGGGTGCAGTCATGCATGTTGATTGGAATTTAATAAACATAGATTATTCTCTGCAATGAAATCTTCAATTATTTTACCTCTGTCATTGGTATCTGTACAACCCCATAGTTGGCTTTGTCCATTAAAATCGCCACATATGATGTAAGGTTGAGGTAGTTGTAGTAAATGATTTTCTAAATCATTCTGATCTATTCTTTTATTTGGTGGGATATATATAGAGCATATTGTTATAGTTTTATTAAAAGATGCTTTTATTGCTATTGCTTGTAGATTTGTGTTTAAGTCTATCTTACGATGAGGTATCGTAGAATGTATTATGATAGAAGAACCACCAGACGCTCTTTGGCAATCATTATGTATGTAGTGATAGGATGAATAATTGCGAATTTCCAAGTTATCATTGGGGGTTATAAAAGTTTCTTGAAGACAACACATTTTTGGATTTGATAAAGATAAAAGAATTAGTAGTTCATTACAGTTGGCTTTTACAACTCTACAATTCCACTGTAAAATTGAGTTTTGACCCATTATACTTGTATATTGGGAGATTGAATTAACTGAAAAGTTATTTGACTGATGAGTCAATTTCTAATTCCATATCTTCTAAACTTTCATAATTATTTGCCAGCTTAATAGGATCCTGTGATCTTTTTTTCTGTCTGTTTGATTGTTGTTTGTCTTTTTCTTTTTTATCTGGTTTATTTTTCTGGCTTTTATTTGGTGATGTAGGGCAAGAATTAGATCTAGAAGCTGATCTTGGTCTGCTAGAGTTCTTTATTTGGTTAGATTTTGAACCTGTTTCAGAAGTTTGAGATGGTTTGACAGATGTAGACGTAGATTTCGAGGTAGGTTTAGCACCTCTCTCAAAATCCACGGGATCATACTGCGTTCCACTTTTTTTATCAGAGGCTTTGCTGTTGCTGACTGAACTATCTTAGAGTACCTAGGTTCAAAAGCTGTTTCATATTGTTTTTTTGCCTCAAAGTATGAAATCTTTTTGATTGTTTTAATTTGCATAATTTCTTTTTCTCTTTTCCAGACTTCACAGTCGGTTGATCTTGCACTGTGATCTTTACCACAATTAACACATTTGAAAGGTCTTTGGCAGATGCTAGATGTGTGTTTGGATTCACCACATTTATCGCAGATTACTGCATCTGCGAGCTTGCAGTTGTCTTCGTGGTGTCCAAATTTTTGACAGAGGATTTGGGATGAACTGTTGCTCTGGTACTGTGCGATAAAAGATTCTAATATTCTGAGGCAAAGGGATGGTGTTAAAAGTGAGGACTAGTGTATTGGTTTCAACTTGAACATTGTCTTTTTTTAATTTTGAATCTTTTGCATGCAACAACTCCTTGCCGTGCAAAATATTCAACATTTTTTCTTCTTTTTCTCCTTTCAGTACTCCGTCTTTCACAATTCCTCTGGACTTGTTAAGTGAATTATGTTCTGAGACTGAGACTTTCGATTTGTATAGTCTGAGTTTTGATGTACATAAAGTCTGTAATTTGATGAACATGCAGGCTGAGTTTTGATGTACATGCAGTCTGAGTTTTTTTTTTATTTTTTGCAGTTTGGGATTGATGTACATGCAATCTGAGTTTTGATCTTCCTGCAGTCTGACATTGATGTACATGCAATCTGAGTTTTGACCTTCCTGCAGTCTGAGTATTGATGTACATGCAGTCTGAGTTATGATCTTCTTGCAGTCTGAGATTGATGTACACGCAATCTGTGTTTTGATCTTCCTGCAGTCTGACATTGATGTACATGCAAACTGAGTTTTGACCTTCCTGCAGTCTGAGTATTGATGTACATGCAGTCTGAGTTTTGATGTACATGCAGTCTGAGTTTTGACCTTCTTGCAGTCTGAGATTGATGTACATACAATCTGATCTTGGTATACACTGTCTGCAAAAAGTCTTTGAGTCGCACTTAGCAGCCTTAGGGTTGATGAGATTGCAGACTACGCTCAAAAGTATTAAAGCATTACCAAGGTGACAGTTTACTCATTCGTGTATTTCCTGTTAAGGTAAAGGTATCTTCATTTTACATTTTTAGCTCACCTGAGCACGAAGTGCTCAGAGTGAGCTATTGTGATCACTCACCGTCCGTCGGCGTCCGTCGTCCGTCCGTCCGTCCGTCCGTCCGTCGTCCGTCCGTTCACATTTTCTTGTTTACACTCTAGCATCTACAAATATCAACCAATCAGGACCAAATTTAGTCAAAGTATATATGACCATAAGATCTCGGATGAGTTCGATTTTGGGTCTAATCGGACCAGAACTTCTGGAGTTATTTGCCCTTGAATTAGAAAAATTGCTGTATTTCACTTTGTTTACACTCTAGCATCTACAAATATCAACCAATCAGCACCAAACTTGGTCAAAGTATATATGATCATAAGATCTCGGATGAGTTCGATTTTGGGTCTAATCGGACCAGAACGTCTGGAGTTATTTGCCCTTGAATTAGAAAAATTGCTGTATTTCACTTTGTTTACACTCTAGCATCTACAAATATCAACCAATCAGGACCAAACTCGGTCAAAGTATATATGACCATAAGATCTCCGATGAGTTCGAGTTTGGATCTAATCGGACCAGAACGTCTAGAGTTATTTGCCCTTGAATTAGAAAAATTGCTGTATTTCACTTTGTTTACACTCTAGCATCTACAAATATCAACCAATCAGGACCAAACTTGGTCAAAGTATATATGACCATAAGATCTTGGATGAGTTCGATTTTGGTTCTTATCGGACTAGAACATCTGGAGTTATTTGCCCTTGAATTGGAAAAATTGCTGTATTTCACTTTGTTTACACTCTTGCATCTACAAATATCAACCAATCAGGACCAAACTTGGTCAAAGTATATATGACCATAAGATCTGGGATGAGTTCGATTTTGGGTCTTATCGGACAAGAACATCTGGAGTTATTTGCCCTTGAATTAGAAAAATTGCTGTATTTCACTTTGTTTACACTCTAGCATCTACAAATATCAACCAATCAGGACCAAACTTGGTCAAAGTATATATGACCATAAGATCTCGGATGAGCTCGATTTTGGGTCTTATTGGACCAGAACATCTGGAGTTATTTGCCCTTGAATTGGAAAAATTGCAGTATTTCACTTTGTTTACACTCTAGCATCTACAAATATCAACCAATCAGGACCAAACTTGGTCAAAGTATATATGATCATAAGATCTCCGATGAGTTTGATTATGGGTCTAATCTGACCAGAATGACTGGAGTTATTTGCCCTTGAATTAGAAAAATTGCTATACTGCACTTTGTTTACACTCTAGCATCTACAATTTTTAACCAATCAGCTGTAAACTTGGCCAATTCATATATAACCATAAGATCTTGGATGAGTTGAATTATGGGTGTAATCGGACGCAAACAACTGGAGTTATTTGCCCTTGAATTAGAAAGTTCTTTATAATAGTTCTTAATCCAGAGCATAACTTTGTCATCTCCAGTCTGATTGACTTGAAACTTGACATTTGTGTTTGTTGCAATAATGCAGAGTGCAATCTGAAAGATCCATAACTCTACCTTATACTGTCTGTAAGTTATTTCCCTTTGATTGTCATTTTTACAGCATTTTCTGCTCGTCTGGAATATAACTTTGTCATCTATAGTCTGAACATCTTCAAATTTGATATGCATCATCGTTGTATATTTATGGAGTGCAGTGCACAAGAACCATAACTTCTTCTAGCTTGAATTTTGAGTTATTTCCCCTTTGAACTTCATTTTCATAGCATTTCTTGCTTGTCCGGAGCAAAACTTTGTCATCTTAAGTAGGAATGACTTGAAATTGGGTATGATTAGTTGGTGCAATATTTGCAAGTGCAGTGCACAAGAATTGTAACTCTAATTTGTGCTGTCTTTGAGTTATTTCCCTTTGAATGTCATTTTTACAGCATTTAGTGCCTCATCTCAAGTCAAAACGACTTCAAACTTGGAATGCATGTTTGTTGCAGTATTACAGAGTACAATGTGCAAGAACAATAACTCTACCTAGTGCGAACTTTATGTAATTCCACATTGATCTTCATTCTTACAGTATTACTTGCTTGTCTGACATGGAACTTCAAAGTCTCAAGTCAAATTGCGACAAATTACTGCTCTTGTTTCATTATCATTTAGCCTTGAACCTTGATATTTGGTATTTATCTTTATTGTAGACCTTTGCTGCTTGGTACTCAGGTGAGCGATATAGGACCATCATGGTCCTCTTGTTGTATTTTGAGAAACTTAAAAGAGCATGGATATTTCGTTAGACCGACTTAGCCATATAGACTTGGTCAAGGGTCGAAGTAGTTGTAGGAATCAGCTCTTTGACTTGATGAAGTGTTAAAGATGAGTCTACATGGGAATTTCTCTGTCTAAATAAAAGGACCTTCAATGTCCGCCAAAAATAACTCGATAGGGTACACAAGTCAGGTCTGTATACCGTATGGGTTCCTATTTCCCAATAGGGGATTAACTTTGACAGTTGAATGGGCCATTGTTTGTACTTCCGGCACAAAATAAACAAAACCAGTCAGTATGGCGACTATAACAAAAGACTATTTTTTTGTTAAGGGATTCAGCGTGTCTGAACATAATGTTTAAAAATAGATTGACGCATGCGCACTGGTGGTAGTACTTTATGATCTTGGTCACTTGACAGAAGGACCGTGAAGGGAGAACAATAATGTATCATTTTATTGCTAGATTTACAGAATATTTCTTGAATTGCAAAATCAAATTCTTCCATTCTATCATTCCCCTCATGATTTTTCATCAAAAAAAAAAAATATGTATTTTTTTTTCACACTATTTTCCATCTGGGAACGAGGACCTGACCCTCATTGTCCTCGACTACGTCCTAGATCGAGGTATACAGGTCGGCTCTCTATTCATTCTCCCCCCCCCCCCCCCCCCAAAAAAAAAATGGCCACACAAAAGACCATTAAAATTACCATAAAAAAGTAAATTTTGTTGAAAAAGTAGGTCATTCAAAATTGCTGCCGAAATGAAAAACAAAATTTACAAGATGGCTACTTGTTTAAATACCCTTATATGCAAATCAGTTACTATTTATAGTAACTAGGTCATCCAATATTGCGTCCGTTTGTTTACACACAAAGTGAACTTCATACTATTGTTTTGTAGTCAAATAAAGCATCTGTCAAATATCAACCATATGTCGTTATCAGAAGGTAGGGTTTTATCTCCCATGTCATTGCTTGACCGTACACACCTACTCCTAGAGCAGTTCGAGTCCACTCAGTGGAGTCTCCACTTAGACCAAATGTAATGTTCAACCACCCTAGTGCATTTTACTTTAACAATTGATCCCTATTTTTAAACTTTCGTTGCAGTCTGATCTCTTTTAATAACGACAGGTAGAGATGCTATTGGCGCGGCAAAATCAAGGTACAAAGACCCTCTGATTATTACCGTTCATCCTCTTCACTGCATAAAAATGTAAAAAAAAAACCAAGTAACTGTATATTGTGTAAATCACTTTGCGAACAATTGAACCAGTAATTTGCTATACTTATTCGACCTTTGTAACAAGTTCAAGTGGGATTTATTATTATCATTTTTGCACGTGAGTGCATGTTGGTGAGAGTGCGCTCGTCCTCTTGTGTTGGATTTTCTAACTTGATAATCGACAGTTTGGCATTCATTACATAAATCGATTCGATCATTTAAACGGTTGTTTCTGCAGATCACCATCATCGTTATCATCATCATCATCATCGTCCTCGTCGTCGAGATTGAAATTGTTACCATACAGTGGAGTAGGTATACATTGGAATTTCTAACAGATTTTTTCTTAAAATGCTTTTAACCCTAATAGTCCTAAACCGTTATCCTACTAAGTAAGTTCAATAAAACTTTCACGTCTATACTAAACATCCGAATAATATTATGTCAAACTTATTTTGGGGGAGATAAATATCTCCTCATCGAACTGTGTAGGTCCAAGATCAGACTGCACGTTCTGTGCAGTCTGATCTTAATCTACATTGTTCGCAAAAGGTCAGTGAGTCGCGCTTAGCAGTTTAGGGGTTAAAGAGCAATCCGTAAATTTGACGGTACCGAAAAATAGGGCATTTGAAAACATTGCTGGGAAAAGGTGAGATCGTTTCCAGTGTTTTCTGCTTTTTCTACAACGTTATGACCTGTTTCAAAGACATATTCTAGTATATGATAAACACTTTAATTGTAATCTATGTACGAACGGCCTCATTTTGTGCGATTTTGAACCCTTTTTCACATTGTTCCGAGTATCAGCGGACTGCCAAAAGAAGCCTTCGAAACCATTGTGTGAAAAGGAGAAAAATACTGGTAACCAACATTTTCTCCTTTCCTGTCAATTTCTGTCTTTGAGTCTAATTATTTGACCATTTGCAAAAGCTTTCAATCTGGACAAGTCTACAACTTTGTCGTTTGGTATGTAAAGAGCATTAGATTACTTTTTTTACCCGACAGTATAAATGATGATGAATGATAATAACGGTCGACATTGTCATTGTCTTCTTTATGTTACTTGGTATCATCCTGTATTACTGCATAATATCTTTTCAAACCCATCTAGATCTCGGATATCTATTCGTAAATTCGGCAACAGTTTAACTGACCAGGAATCATATATTTACCCAAACAGAGTGACATTTTTATGTTCTTTTAAAGAAGTCATCAGTTTCTTCTATACGAACTTGAAGTGCGACTCTATGGTAATCGTTACAGAGTTTTGGGATAGAGACGAACAAAACAATGACGGCCGAAAAACCTGTTCTTTTCTCGAGAGGAATTTATTCGCTACAACAAATCGTAGACAAACCAGAAGGTCTCCCTTGCGTTGTGAACACAAGAAGCAGATTGTTATCCTTTCAAAAAGTTCCAATCGAGCCGGAAGGCTTACATTTGTGCTTGGAAAGAGAAGTTGAGATTGAATTTGCAAGAATCAAAGTACTGCCATTCTACGATGAAAATGAAGCAGAATCAAAGCATGGCGCGGAATTTGTTGTCTTATACAGCGAGTTTGAAAATGAAGAGTTCTACTTACCATTGAGGTTCAATGGAAAGCTAAAAATTGATTCTTATCATGACAAACGACAGAGGTTTGCCACAGTGGCAGAGGTAAGTTTTTAAAACCATTCAAACTTCATCAATACCTTGAACGAAGCACGCTTTTTCGAAGTATATAAGGGTTTAGCCAATCGGAAATAGAGTTACTTTTTAAATACTCGTTTAGCCCAAGACTGCAATTGATATAAAAACAGAGAAACACAGACACAGGACTATAATCCATGGGACCTGGATCCTTCCGTCAATCACGTATTATGGCTTGCATCACGCAAAAAGGGGATTCGGAAATTTGCGTAATGGTTCGTCTCGGATCAGTGTAGTCCGCACAGCCTACCAGAAACGACACCTTCCGTTTTTATGCGGTTGTTTGCTTCGCGCAAGTCCACTCAGCACATTCCTATCCACTTCTTGAAATAACAGACACAATTTAAACACTGATGGTTTCTATCAAGGTATTTAGCGCTCATTTGAGCATATAAAGGGCACATCAAAACGAAGTGATAAATGTCTTCAACATTATGCAAATCACAAAAAGTGAAGTATACCTCTCGTTCCTTGGACTTCTATTTGGCCCATATCTACCTGCCTGAAACCCCGATGAATGGGTTTATTCCCGGTTAGACCAATCCCATTTCGCCCATTCCCATTTCGCCAGAATTTTTCCCGTTTCGCCCATTCTTTTTTCGCCCTTTCCAACTTCGCCCTTTTCCCATTTCGCCGAATGTTCCCGTTTTGCCCAAACTCATTTTCGCCCACTTTTCATTTCGCTCAGAGGCCATCTCGCCCAACTTTAACATTTCGCCCAAAGACTGTTTTGCCCTTTTCCCACAAGGCCCCTTCCCATTTCGCCCAAACGCCATTTTTCTGATATCTGGGCCTAAAACTAGTGATAAGTTCTCTAAAAAGTTAATTCCTCTATTTATGGACCTTATTTTAAGGGTTTTTATGGCCTGCACAAATCACAGGTGAGGAGGACATAATTATTGTTACACAGTGTTTCCTTTGGTAAAGGAACAGGTTTTAGGCTACAACACATAAGGGCCAAAATGGTGATGGGGCGAGCTGGTAACTGGGCAAAATGGCATTGGCCGAAGTGGTGAAGGTGCGAAATGATAAAGGGGCGAAATGGCATTTTGCGAATCGGCAAATGGTGAACTGGCATAAGGATGAAACGGTAATTGGGCGAAAAGATGATTGGGCGAGGTGGCAATGGGGCAAAACGAAAAAGGTCAAAATGGGTAGGGGACAAGCCGGCAAAAGGGGAAATGGGAAGAAAAGTTTGGCGAAATGGGAATGGGCGAAATGGAATTTGGCTAACTGGGAAGACACCGATGAATGAGCTGATGATCTCAGCTTTTGTTATGTAAAATCTTAAGTCAAAAGGTACTTTGACCAGATAATATTCATTTGTAAAAGTACTTTTGAAATGCTTATGCAAAAGTCCAAATGCCTTTTTTCGCGTGTTGCAGACCTTATAGAAATCATTATCTCCCGCTAGATGGCATTCTATAAATACTCATCTATCTAATTTGGGCATCCTGGGTATCGAACCGAACCACTTTCCTACGCGACAAGCGTTACTTTGAATTTCAAACTAAGATAAAAGTTTACTCAATTAAACACTACCTTGTGCAATTCACTCAGCTATGATTAATAGTCTAGAGAAATGTGGAGCTAAAGCAGGTCTCATTTCTCCTCAAACGTATTGATAAAAGCTATTTTCTACATTATTACTTTATTGAGCGTAATATTACAGTAAGCCCGCTTTTGAGGCTAGTGATGCGTCATATAAGACAGTCGACAATCTTCAAAGAATATGACATGCGCTATTATAAACTACTCAAACTTTGATAGGGATCACTTACATATTTCTGTATGGGTTTAAAAGTTACAACAGTTTTGCATAAACTCTTTATCATACTGTAAAACTCTAGATTTGTCCAAGCTGAAAGCATTTGCTGACCAAAATCTAAATGCAGCCTGCACTATGCTGTCTGTAATAGGGTAGAAAACATTGCTGGAAAAGGAGAAAATGCTGGTATCCAGCATTTTCTCCTTTTCCAACAATGTTTTCCAAAGGCTTCTTTCTCAGTGTCTTTGTGATGTAAAGGCTTAAAGATCCATTTGGTGTGGCAATGTAACTTATTGTAAAACCATACAAGATACATGCCACATATATATTTAGAGTGAATCTTTCAGGGTGATCCCTAGCAAATTTTGAGTAGTATAGAAATAGCATTGCCCACACAAGGCATACGTTTCTTCTTTTGCGAGGTCAGTGTTATACTGATACCTGCTTAACCCTTTACCCCATAAGGCATTTTTATGGTATCTCTAATTGACCCTAAATAACAGCAAGGATGAAGACGTTTCTTATGTGTATAGGACACCTTTTGATAGCATAGAAAACATTATGACAAAAGGACAAAAATTGCTCCCCAAGAGCAATTTCACCTTTTGCCACAATGTTTTCGAAAGGCTCCTACAAGCAATGTGTAGAAACGAGTATCTATGGAGTAAAGGATTAAGAAAAGTATCAGTAGATTATCTCAGTTTGAAATTGTCTAACGCTAGGATCGCCTTCTTGATTGTATGGTGTTTAAGGCTGTTTTAAACATTATTTCAGGTATATCGCGGCAACCAGTGCATCTATCCATGCGTTTTGAATATCTTTTTCTAGCACTCTGCACAATATTCTTTCCAAGCCATTGGCTACTTTCCCACATAACCATCGTCGAAACAATGCTCATCGGTGGGAGAGGAATAAATCATTTCGCGATCACTATCACCAATCCTCGGACAGAAATTGGCCAATCCAGGGCTCGCACCCACGACCCCCCTGCTCTCAAGTACTGCACGGTAGCGACTGAGCTACTGGGGCTCATATCGTTTTCTCGTAAATGGCATTTGACATTTTCAAAGATACCATATTTGCATTCCCTTTCTTAGCACCTGGCTGTAGCTCTCGTGTATCTATGGTGGCATATTCCTACCACGAGATAAGAGTTAACTATTGTGTAACAGGTGGTGAAAAATATATCGCGGCTCGACCGGGATTCGAACCCAGGGCCTCAGGAATACCGTTCCTGCACTCTAACCAACTGAGCTACCGAACCACATGTAGATACGGCCGCACGATAGATCACCAAATACCTATACCCGGCTACATATACCCCCTCCCAATTTAGAATTCGTCCCGAATTCTGGAGACAGAGAAGCATTGTGAAACGTTCTCGAGGTGCCTAAGCAGTAGCCATCCACATCGTGGGTTATTTACGGTGGGCGCCAAATGTAACAGGTGGTGAAAAATATATCGCGGCTCGACCGGGATTCGAACCCAGGGCCTCAGGAATACCGTTCCTGCACTCTAACCAACTGAGCTACCGAACCACATGTCGATACAGCCGCACGATATATCACCAAATACCTATACCCGGCTACAATTGCAATAATTTAAGAGAACTATCGTGTGAAAACAAACTTTCATGAAAATATTATCTAGACCATAAAATTTTTCACATAAGAATATCGCGATAGTTCCGACAGTTATTATGATTTGTACGCTTTCGTGCCAACAACTGACATCAACGGTATCTATAATTAGAAACAGTTTTGGAATATCTTTGTCTACAACCGCATGAATTGTCCTTTTCCCTGTTTGGTGTTGAAGTTGTTCGTAGGATGTATTTCGAATAGTCTTCGTATTTACTAGACTTCTGTTCATTTAGAGTATGGCCAAAATTTACCAATTAAGCTACAACTGTAAATAATTCGAATTTTTTACTTACTGCCAGCTTGTGAAGTCACAAACTACCGAGTTCTTCCAAATGGTGAGTTTCTATTTATAGATATCGAGAACGGGATGGATCTCTCACGATAATTTTGTCTCGAATGTCAGCTTCGAGCACGATTGAGAAATTTAGCGTTAAAATATTTACTTATCATAGTAAAATCTTCTAGATAACAAAGTTTATCGTGACATTTTTTTTTTTCATGAAATTTTTTCACTATCTAGATATAATTCCAGGAAACTGATTTATCGCGATAGTTTTCTAAAACTCATGATAGGTATCTCATATCTCGTTGCAGAATTATGTCACATATACATGTATATCAGCAACAAATATGCCAGTTTTTTACCGTCTTTACCCCTTTTACCAAACAATCCTTATTTTAACGAACCCCAGACAGAACGTTTTTAAAACATACTGGAAAAAATGTCGTCTACATGTAATATTATAATTGGAGTGCAACACGCGAAAAGGGTCATTCGGACATTTGCGTAAAGTGTCGTCTCTGATCAGCGTGTGCAGTCCGCACAGGCTAATCCGAAACTACACTTTCCACTTTTATGTGATTTTCTGTTTTACGCAAGTCTACTGTAGCACACAATCTAATGTAGTCGTAAAGTGCCGTCTCGGATTAGCCTGCGCGGACTGCGCAGGCTAATCCGGGACGACACTTTACGCAAATGTCCGAATGCACCTTTTCGTGTGTTGTACTCCATATGGTTTCTTATTATACTGCAAAGAAATTTCTGATTGGTTAATATGTCGGGAACATATATCATGTTCCCTGGCAAAAGCCACGTAAAACCAGTTTCCCTTTTGAGTGCCCCGTAAACATCACTACACGTGCAACACAACATCCAAAATGGCGGCGTCGGTCGATCAGCAAGATGCACATTTATGCACCAAGCTGCACGTTTTAGTCACGTCAGTGTCCTGTGATGTCAGTTTTCATTGAATTGGGGCACACAGAAGGAATTTCTATTTCGTTAGCATATTCGATTCGTGAAATTAAAAACAGGAAATTTTCGCTTAACGCGCTTTGAAAGGGTAAAACTTTGCAGTATAATAAATTCGTTGTACGGTCAGGTGGCAGGGGACTTGGAAACTTGTTCACGGCTGTGGTGAATCATGTCGCCCCGAGCCTTCGGCCAAGTCCCCTGCCACCTGACTGTACAACTGATAATTTACATATTGGAAAAAGTCCATCATATTTTCTGCGGGTAAAGCTTTACAAGGTAAAACTCTTTGACTCGTTTAGTGCATATGCCTAGCCCCAACAGCTCAGTCGGTAGCGTGCAGAACTTGAGAAGAGGGGGGTCATTCGATCCCCCGGCTTGGCCAATATCCTTCCAAGGATTAATGATAGTCATTGCGACAAGATTCAATGCTCTCTCACTAATGACCGTTGTTTCGATGATGGTTGTCAGGAAAGCAGCCAGTGGCTTGGAAAGAATATTGTGCGAAGTACTTGTAAAAGGAACTATAGGAGAGAATGGATATGTGCATTGGCCGCCACGATATAACTGAAATATTGTGGAAAACGGCGTTAAACGACATGCAATCAATCAATCAAGCAAGCAATTAACCGATCAATCGATTTCATGTTTTACTAGAGGGTATGCTGTCCTCTTTTTAAGGTATTTGACCAGCGACCTCGTTATGTTCGGACAGTCACGGATACCATGTCGGTTTCTCCACGTAGAAATGGGGGCATGAAAATGAAATGCGTTTCAAGCGGAAGTATACTTGAAGTTAAAGGTATCGCCACATTGAAAGATAGACAGAAAAGGTATCTACGATGCGTGATGTCCAATAAAAACTTTCTTTTTGGAGAAAGTGTCCGAATCAACTTCACAGCAGTAGCTGACGACAAAGAATATACTCTGAAACAAATAAAAGAAGCTGGTTTCTGGCTCCCTAAACCGATCCAGTTCAAACAGGGCACAGTACTCGAAGAACATATTGTACAATTTCATTCGGATATAGCCAGTGATATGTCTATAATGTTAACAGGGATCTTGGATTTGCTGGAGACAGCTCGAATTAGGATGCTGGTCGGTAGAGCGTATGACAAGCAAAACAAATGTTTTAAAACTCTGCTTCTGCCAGCAAGCCTGTATGATCATCTCTACGTAAAACGTGCGGAGTTCGAAACCCCAACACAGAGATCGAGGTATATTGACAAACACTTTGGCAAGCCCTCTGGACAGGACGACGTGTTTGAGGATAAACTCTTTCTGCTTTCAGCCACTAAAGACCTCGTCTATTGGTTGAAGTGTAGTTATACTGTTGATGACGACATTAACGGTTAGTATGACAATCGAGCTGTGCTCTGGAAAAAGGGGGCTTAGTGCATCGTCTTAATGCATTATACTAGGCAAGTAGTCCTTTAACCCTTATTCTGCTTAATAACTGAAATGAAATGTTCATTTCGATAGTAAAACCCATCTTCGCGAGCCAAGTGTACAATCACTTCATGGATCTTACCTAGGCTGATTGAGCCCGATTTCGAGATTCCTGCGATGCGCCCTCTATTGGATGCTGGTTATTACTCCCCCTTACATCATGTTTCTAAAAGCTAATGAAATATCGTTTTACAAACCGCTTACGAACACACATGAAGCGATAAGCAGACATCCACGTGGGTTTCCATGTTTTACCTTTTATTCGAAAGGTAGAGACCTTGTTCGATTTTTATCAAAGATGAAGGATTTCATTTGTTGCAGCTAGAGCTGGCTGCATCCAATGAAAAGGCGTATCGGGTGAACGTAAAAATCAAGCTCGATCCGCCAAGGGTAGAGTAACGTAGTAAATCGTCGGCCTTGGCTTGCGAAGATGAGTAAAACCTCAAAATACTGTCATTTCATAGTTATGATTATGGGAATACTATCTCCTCATCGGACAGTGTAGGTCCAAGATCAGACTGCACATTCTGTGCAGTCTGATCTTGATCTACACTGTCCGCAAAAGGTCAGTGAGACGGGATAAGCAGCCAAAGGGTTGCTATGGATTCATTTGCCTAAAAGTCTCCGAATTGTGAGGTAGAATGGTCCCTTGATTTGCAATAATTTCACAAATACATGTAGCAAAGAGTTTTGGCCTTTGTCAGCTTGCACAGATTGACATGGGTCGATACTTTTTGCACGTGCATTTGACTACCCTCACATGGAGCACATGACTAATTTATTCAGCATCTTACAGTTGCAAGCTTTTGACCTATTTTGGAAAAAAAAAAAATAAAAGGGCTGATAGGAAGGCTTATCAAAACATTGTGATATAAAGCTGAAAATCCTTTTTGCCAGCATTTTGTCTTTTTCCCGAAATGTTTTCTATATGTTCATAGATGAATCCAACATCTCATGCCACATCTCACGTCTATAGATGCCAATGATTAGGACCAGTCTGAAATTTTGTTGTTTGGTAAAGAATTGACAACTCTAAGGAAATGGGTTTTTATAGTTTTATATCGTTCACGTTTTTAGTCAAACCTATGTAATATAAATATTTCTCAGTGCCAGTGTAACTTACTGTGTATATTCTGAGCCGTCGAGAGAGTTCGAGTCTATATACTATGAACTGCTAGAAAGGCTTGAACATCAATGGAACGGCTGTGAAGACTGATTTCTGTCTATGTCCCGTGCGAGTAACATTACAGATATCGCCTAGACTAGTAGTACATTGGTCAGTTATGAGCTACATGTACATAAGAAAGCTGATGCACAAAAGTGCAGTACACATATACTATAATACCACCCTTTCTTAAGCCACCTGATCGTAGTAGAACCGTATAGGAAGCGTCACGATCACCGATCACAACACTTGTTTGACCTTCTTCAAACTTTACGTAGCGGGATCGCGATGGCCTCGAATCGCCACAATAGCGTCGTAAAAACGAAACAAGAAATTCGTGAACGCAGCAGTCTAGTAGCGGCAGCGTAAGCAACGTAGCAAAAATGCAGTGCATCGAAACAAAAGCAACACCCAACCCTTTCAATATATTGTTCATATCCGCAAGCTGGAGCGCAGCTACTGCCGCAATTCGATCAGTTTTAGCTCACATGAGAACGAAGTGTTCAAGATGAGCTTTTGTGTTTTCAGCATGATACTTACAAAACTTGGCCAGAAATGTTATCTTTTTGAAATCTCAGACAAGTTTGAAACAGATCAAAAAGTAGGTCACTGTGCCAAATCTTAGAAAAACCTTGTGTGCAGTCCAGAGACACATTTTTAGACTGATATTCATGAACATTATCAGAATGTTTTTGTAGTTGATATCGCTGACAAGTTAAGAAATGGGTCAAGTTGGTAAAAAGATAGGTCACTTACACGCATACGTTTTACGTCATTATCAAAACCAGGATTACTTCAGCTTTACCAACCATAGATGACTTTACTCTGGTAAGCGATTTAGGGCCGATGGCCCTTTTGCCTTCGAAAGCCGATGTCCAACTCCGGTACATAGAAACGTTCCAAAAGCGCAACAGAAGCGCAGCTCATGCACATAGGTCGTAGCAAGGTCGCAACAGCAACTTAGTAATCCTGAAATACCATGCCGTAACATGGTGGAAGCGTCTTGGAAGCTTCGTATTCTAAGCGCAATAACGGCATGACAGGATCGAGATCGTAATTGTAGCGTTCGTTAAAAGTGCTGGATATGCATGAGTCCCATAATGTTGTACGTATCGGTGCTTCTTCGGCGATTGGGAGGATTTTGGAGAAGCGCCATGATCGCCATGAGCACAGTGGGATCGCCGCCCGGTAGAATTGGGGTATGAGAAACCAATAGTTTCTTTCCGGATGGCGCAGTGCCACGCGAGATAGAAGATGGGTGAGCAAATTAATACCAAGACATTTCAAGAAACAACGACACCCTACCGCCACACTGTTCTTTACCGCTATATTTTTCTATTATACACAACTCGTTACCGCAACATACTACAACTGCATTCACAATAGAGGCAGCAGTTGTCGATTTGCAAAAGAACCATGAACGGTTATGAAAATTCCTACCAGGAATTCAGCACAAGATTTTTACATTTCCCATACTAACATACTTGACTTTTAGAGAAATCAAATCCGTACAAACAGTGCGTAATACGAATGTCCTTCAAAGCAATATCATTAATGTGTCTGATGTGTCTTTTGAACTCTTTTTATCTTCAAATAGTTCTAGATTTTAAGACCAAAAATAGATTGATACCAGAATACAGTTGATGGCCATAGATATTTCTCCAAAACCAAATTCAATTACACGTATTTGTTTTAACACTTTCCCAAACAATCCATGGTTTTTACGGATCTGGAATAGTAGCCTTTTGAAAACATTGTGGGAAAAGGAGAAAATGCTGGTAACCAGCATTTTCTCCTTTTCCCACAATGTTTTCTACCCTATCATAGACAGAAATCATCTTTGCAGCAAGAGTTGAATTGTCGTCTGCAAAAGCTTTCAATTTGGTCTAGTCCAAAAGTTTGTCGTTTGGGAAAGGGTTAAACATATTCTTTTCACATCGATTGAGGAACAAGTGTTTACAACTTACACGATCCTCTCTCGATTCTGCTTCCTGTGCATGAACAACACCAGTACTCTCGCCGAACGTGTAGGCCAATGAAAGACCCCAAAGTTGATACCCGCTCCCATGCAGGTAGAGAACTCAGGACCTTATGGTTACGAGGCCGAAGCTCTATCTGACAACCACGGACACCACGCGTATTTCAAACTTAAGTTCTAAATTTGTCATGGCTTAAGAAGCATTAAAACACAATATATTTTACTGTGAAGTATTCTTTTTCAAACTTGATACAGTGCAATACTAGATCTATTAAATACAGATGTTCAAACAGCTGTCAATATTTTCGAAAAACGTTTTTACCTTGACGTCACTAGCGACATCGCCAAAAATGTAGAGGAAATATAACACCCTTATTTTTTTTCAGAGAAATATAGCTTAAATGTCATAGTAAACAGGCCCCGTAACCTCGCTTTCTACAAGCATAATTTTGCTCGTGACTGAATGATCAGAAGTAGTGTAATTACTTTTCTTGTGCACTGAAAAATACGATGCAGTGAATGGAAATTTTGAATTTGATGACACTATGACCACTTACTCTAGATTGCCACACTAAAGTCCTACCCCAACCTTCCCCTGGAGAGCAGTGCAAGCTAGAGCTGTCACTGAATGTAACTCAATACCCCTGCCAGCGCTTTGACAGAAACAGGCAATTACTAGTATTTTGTGCACAGACGGACACACGGACGTAGAGACAGGGTGATTCCGTATACCTCCGACAACTTTCGTTTTGCGGGGGTATAACAAGTCAGGGGCGTCATCAGGAGATACAGAACCAATACGCAATCCGAATCGAGAATGCTGTTTCACCCTTTGGTTGATAAGCATGAGGCAGTGCGTTTATAGACAGTTTAAATAAAGATCAGAATTCACAGAATGTGCAGTCTGATCATGATTAACACTGTCCGACACAGAGATATTTACTATTGACCAGGAATAGGATGAAATCGCAATGTTTAGAAATTAATATAGGCTAGAAATTTCCATTTTCAGACAGTTTTAGGCTTGAATATGAAGATGCAGCATTTTTATACGATTTGGTGAAAAAATGTTTCGCCTTACTTCATTTGTTCTAATTATACGCTTTTGCGTATTTAGTGAGCTATGGATGCTGTACCTTTGTTATGCGTAGAAGAATATACAAAATCATGCGGGCGCTGGCTAACGGAAGAGGCACTATGGCGGTAATATACATTATTAGTTGTACGGTCAGGTGGCAGGGGACTTGGAAACTTGTTCACGGCTGTGGTTAATCATGTCGCCCCGAGCCGAAGGCGAGGTGGCGACATGATTCACCACAGCCTTGAACAAGTTTCCAAGTCCCCTGCCACCTGACCGTACAACGAATTTATTATACTGCAAAGTTTTACCCTTTCAAAGCGCGTTAAGCGAAATTTTCCTGTTTTATAATTTCACGAATCGAGTATGCTGACGAAATAGAAATTCCCTTTTGTGTGCCCCAATTCAATGAAAACTGACGTCACTGGAAACTGACGTCACTAAAACGTGCAGTTTGGTGAATAAATGTGCAGTCTGGTGATCGATCGACGCCGCCATTTTGGAAGATGTATTGCACGTGTAGTGATGTTTACGGGGCACTCAAAAGGGAAACTAGTTTTTGCCAGGGAACATGATATTATGTTCCCGGCATGTTAACCAATCAGATCACGAGAAATTTCTTTGCAGTATAATAAGATTACATGTCCAGATAGTCAGATACTAGTAATTGTGATAATGCGCATGTCCCATTTAGTACGACTTTGTAAATTTATGTTGCGTTTATGTAATGCTTCAGTCCCAGGGCGAGGATAAAAATTGATGATGAGGACGTCGCGTAGTGTACTGATTTCAGATAAGAGGTTTATGTAATTTTTTTTAACCCTTAACTCTTTACCACACGACAAAATTTTAGACTGGTAAAAATTTAAAGCATTTGCAGACGACAAAACAAAGGTGACTGAAAAATGGAAATTTGTTCTGGGAAAGGTAGAAAACACTGTGGGAAAAGGAGAAAATGCTGGTTACCAGCATTTCCTCCTATTCCCACAGTGTTTTCAAAAGGCTTCTTTCTCAGGGGCGTCAAAAGTAGGGATTGTGTGGTAATGGGTTAACTCTTTTAACCTCAGACTTGAGCTCTTTCGAAAACTAAAAATACCATCAACTGAATTTCAATCACACAATTAGTTATGTTATGGGCTAGACGATATGGACCAAGATTATACTGCACATTCTATGCAGCCTGGTCTTGGTCAGTGCTGTCTGTGGCATATAATACAGAAAGCGTTATAAACACCAAGTAAAATTCTAAAGAACGTTCTTGGTCTAATTCTCCAAGATTTTCTAAATTTTAAAGTAACACAACTTCTGATTGGCTAAACTATTTGTGTTACTTCAAATTTCGAATTCTTTGAGTATAGGACCTAGAACATTCTTAAGAATACAAACCCTAATAAACGCAAGGCGCATTTTCGAAAGTTGTGAAGGGCATTTTTAGGTTTTTTAAAAGTGTTTTCTATTCCAGTCCATTGTTAATGATGGACTTTGTGTTTTAGTAGATCAACAATAGGGTGTTTATACTTTTGTTTTTCCGTTTGACTGGTACGGTTGTTTATTTATCCTTCACAGCAATGCATTATCGCATGAGAGAGAGAGAGAGAGAGAGAGAGAGAGAGAGAGAGAGAAAGCGAGAACTTGAATAAATGAATAACTCTGTACCGGCCTGTCTCATTTGAAAGATTGAATTTTGTAAACGACTTGTTTAATTTGAAGCAAATTGATTTAATTTGCCTTTGACTTGATAGAAAACATTTTTGGAAAGGAGAAAAAAGGTGATTACCATCATTTTCTCCTTTTCCCGCACTGTTTTCACTTTATTGAACATAATTCCATCATATGAGCTAAATACCATTTGTCGTCTGCAAATTTTATAGATTTGGACCAGTCCAAGATTTGTCGTAAAGACTTAATCAAACAAGCTATTTCATTGAAATCATATCCCCCGCCGAAAAAGACCTTTTTTTGATACAAAGATATTAGACGTATTGTGTTTTGCATGTACACATGGCCTTTTTGTTATTGGTCCATGATGAAATTATACATTAAGCTCCCTTGTTCCATGGCACAGCACTTCATTACATGAAAAATATATAATAGGTCAATAACAGGATTATACATTAAGTATCCTTTTTGCAGAATTTGGCATTTCGTGAAATGAAAACAAATAAAGAAAATATACATTAAGCCCCCTTTTTCCATGACACATCATTACATATAAAGAAAAAAATTGTATCAACGGACTATCCAATGGAAGACATGCATGAAGTTTCATCAATTTTGAAAGACTTAAGAAGATATCCCTCTAACAGCATACATTGCTGCCATTTCAAGCAGCTAGCTAGAGACTAAAGTGTTGGAATTTCCAGCACCTGCCTGGATAGCTGAATGGATATATTATGTTACTTGTGATCTAAAAGGTTTACGAATAGACTGATGGATGGACAGATGGATGGACAGACGGATGCACGATTGACTCATTGGTCATTGCTTTGATCAACAAATGAAAATATGAAGTTTCATGAAACTATGTCCAAAAGTTGGAGATACATTGATAGAAAATTAAATTTGACAAGAAGCCCCCTTTTTCAATGATACAGCGATAAATTGCAAAACCATGACAACATGCGCTAGGTCACATGATCTGTGAAAATCTCATCCAAATCTATTGAGATATGTCCGGTAATTAAACAGATGTTGGTGAAAAATGAAATAAAACATCAAGCCTCCTTATTCCATGATGCAGTAACAAATCCCAAAACCTTGAGAATATGCGTTAGGTCACATGATTCTGTGAAAATTGCACCGAAATCTGCCAAAGAATGTGGGTGGCGATGCATTCACAAGAAATAGAGTGAAAAAACATGAAGACCCTTTTTCCATGACGCAGCTACAAATCGCAAAACTTTGACAAAAACTCTGTATAGTTTTCAACACAAGACTTAAAACATCAAAAGTGTACTGAAGTGCGTAACTTAAAATCGCTCCAGTCAGCCATTTTGCATCGAATAAAAAAAAAAGTGTCTCGGCAGAATGGGTTATTGTACACATGTATAAAGTTTCACGAAATTCCGTCCAATGGAATTGGAGATATTTGCCGGGATGGACACACGGACGGACGGAAGGACCGACGAACGGACAACGCTAAACTATATCCCTCCGCCCTCGGCGGGGTACAATAAGATGATTTCATTACCTTTCATGAAAAGTTTGTACCAGACGACTTTAACAATACCCCACAAAAACAGAAATAACTTTTCGCCTTCGAGATAAAAGAAACTTTAGACACATCCAAATTAAAAGCTTTAGCAGACGACATCCGGGAAAAAATAGTGGTCTTTTTTAATAAATGAAAGGGATTCATCTAATCAGCCCATAAAATCATATGATCAATTTAGCGCACGCATCTAGATACTGATGAGCAGTTTCATCTTTTGCCACAATGTTTTCCAAAGGCTCCTACAAGCAATGCGTAGAAATAAGTATCTATGGAGTAAAGGGTTAAAGGCAGATTAATAGAGGGGTGGAGAAAGAAGGCATAATACCAGATTTTGTTTATGGAAGTCAAAAGTAACTTTACAAAATTGATAAGCAATATTGTTCTGCAAAAAGAAACCTCTAGGCCAAAATATCATTTCTAGAGAAAATGCATAGGGGAATATCTTTTTTTTCTCTCTCATTTAAATGTTTAATCTTCTGACTCTATGTAACATGGTAGTTTGAAATACTAGTACATTTCATCGTGCCTGACATATACCATAATTGGATGATTAGGAATGGTTCAGTCAATGAAGGCAATCTGTAGAAGCAATCATTTGATTGGTAATTAGTTTGAGCCCTGGTGCAGACAATTTTGGTGGTGTCTTTTTTCTCACCCTGGCCACTGTTGTTTCAAGGTGATGTAAATTTTCAAACATCATTTACAAAAATGTTTGCTTAAAATTTAGTTTGACACATTTATAACTGCTACAGTTTGAAGACATTGAAAAAAAGAAGTTGTGGTCTGTTGGAAAGACAGTTACCTCAAACGTAGAAATCTCTTTTAAAAAATAAAATCAGAGGAGTTCCAACAATTAGACCCACTTTTAAAGAATATTATGAGTGTGGCTACAACAACAGTTTGCGCAAAAATCCTATTCTATACAAAGTGAAATATAGATCTATTCAGTCATAAAACATCAAAGTGAATGCTGACAGAGTTTGATCAGATTTAGATTTTACTACAATGAATATTCTGGCATCTAGATCCAATTCAGAATAAAACAAATGGAATAAAACAAAACAAATCCCCTTCGTTAAAAGAAAACGAAGAAAAATCACTGGTGCGAGTAGACCTTTTTTTCACCAAAAAAACATATGGATTACATTTTAAGCAGTCGTAATCTCTAGACCTCGACCAGAAAAAAAGTTTTTTTTGTTATATTCTGTTCAGGATGAATGACACACTCGTCAATCCGTCAATATGTACCGTAGATCTAGATAAAAACTTTGCTTGGGTCTTGTTAACTTTGGGACAAGTAAAGTACTGACCGAGTTGTTTCGCTTTAAAACGTCCAAATAAAACATGAACAAAGATTTCAAAACCAAGAGCGCGAAAAAACTTGAAAGGATAGATCTATTTGGTCACCCGAAATGAGTCGGCTGCTTTTTTAATTCCCGTAATGTTTATTTCTTTATTTTGACTTTTCGATAACTCAAAAAATAATGGAAAAGACCGAGTTCATTCGTATTTGACCAGATCTCGCGAGCGTTTGTAGACTGTATTAGTGTTTCAAATCAGTGATACGTAGAAAATGGGTGGTTGATTTGTCATGGTACCGGTCTCTGTGGTTACTTCCGTCCACCATATTTAATTTTGTTTACTTCCGGTCCACCACTCTGTCGAAGGCATCAGGTATGTAAATTTGACACCATTTCTACCAAAAAGCTCTCGCCTCTCGTGCACTGCTCGCCATAAGTATCATCGCAAATGCTTAAATTATTCCAAGGTACTTTGACCTATTGTATTTTAACCCCTAGCTGCTAAGCGCGACTCGGGGTGCTTTGTAGGACAGAGTTGATCAAAATCAGACTGTACAAAGGCTTTCAGCCTGATCTTTAATATACCCTCTCCGATACGCGGTGTTTTTTGCCCCATTGAAATCGACTTTTAATTTGCAATACACGTATTTGAGTTTTATCGTTTGACAGGATTTTTTGTTTCATCTATTTAGCAGTTAAATTATTGAGATTTCGTTGTACTGAACAGATTTAAGTAACACAATTTCATAATTTCAACCACTTATCAAATGAGGATTAAGGAGGATTGATTTTATAAACATATGGAAACAAAAAACGTTTACCCGTCTAGCTATGAACCAAATTTCATTTTGTCGTCTTTAAAATGGTTTCAATATGGACAAGTCTACAGATTTGTTGTCTGGTAGATCTATAGATTCAACCCTGTAAATCTTTCTATTTTAGATACTCCAGATGAGGATTCTGATTACGAACAACCACCGAAAATACTTGAAATTGATCGACAAACTACGTCATTCCCTGGTAAGATGAAATTGTAGATCTACGTGAAATAGGAAAATGTTTCATCAATAGCATTCCGTTCACTTTCACTTTCTGGTTTTCGTTCGTTTAGGCTTTTCGTTTTTAAAATCTGTGGAACTTCCTTTCTGTTTGGAATCCACGTACAAAAATATGATTTTCCAAAAGTAATTAAACGATAGGCCTACTTATTTACGAATTGTGACAAATCATCGTAGAAACACCTGGAGTTATAGTTATTAGATGCATTTTCATTGTATCACGGGAAACCATAGCGCAAACGTAACGTCAGCTAGTGATACGTGTTGAACAAAAATGCAACCTAATCATTGTGTAACACATTCATAATAATCATTGAACACAGTAAATTTTACTCTGTGATATGTCCACTTTGATAAGAAATTCATTTTCTCATAAAAATGATAAATCCATTCAGAATTTGGTATGCACCAATTTTAGCACGCCACAGTGCAATAAAAAAAACAACCAAACTTGTTCTCGTGCCAGAAGATAGATTTAGACAGCCAGCTATGTTGGACATCATAAAATTAATATGGTTTTAGATAAATCTTTTTCCAAAACATTGGTTTTAAATATCGGTCGTCATGCTTTCACATGCTTTTTGTAAGACCACTCCGAACTCCGCCTTACTCGTAGTATCAGAAGTAGTCCCAATTAATAAATTAACAACAAGCATTTCTGCAGCACTGTTTTATAAGTGATAATGGAAGAACGGTGTAAAATGTGTTGCGGTGTTGATTTGGTAATTTCTGGAATCCTGGTTTTTTCAACTTGACCCCGTGTCATGGAAAAAGGGGGCTTAATGCAAAATTGCAATTTTTACTAATAACTCATTCAGTTTTTGTCAAAATATCATGAAACTTCATGGTCATATTGTTTATGGAAAGTTTCAGCATGTGCCCTTGATATTTTTAATCTAGGCATTTTTTAAGTTGACGTTCTGTCATGGAAAAAGGGGGTTTCTTGCAAAATTAGTGCTAC
Organism: Tridacna crocea; assembly: GCA_943736015.1. NCBI lineage: Eukaryota > Metazoa > Mollusca > Bivalvia > Cardiida > Cardiidae > Tridacna > Tridacna crocea. The sequence continues at coordinate 53,068,177 of OX031059.1, forward strand.
GGTTTGAAGACATTGAAAAAAAGAAGTTGTGGTCTGTTGGAAAGACAGTTACCTCAAACGTAGAAATCTCTTTTAAAAAATAAAATCAGAGGAGTTCCAACAATTAGACCCACTTTTAAAGAATATTATGAGTGTGGCTACAACAACAGTTTGCGCAAAAATCCTATTCTATACAAAGTGAAATATAGATCTATTCAGTCATAAAACATCAAAGTGAATGCTGACAGAGTTTGATCAGATTTAGATTTTACTACAATGAATATTCTGGCATCTAGATCCAATTCAGAATAAAACAAATGGAATAAAACAAAACAAATCCCCTTCGTTAAAAGAAAACGAAGAAAAATCACTGGTGCGAGTAGACCTTTTTTTCACAAAAAAAAAAAAATATGGATTACATTTTAAGCAGTCGTAATCTCTAGACCTCGACCAGAAAAAAAGTTTTTTTTGTTATATTCTGTTCAGGATGAATGACACACTCGTCAATCCGTCAATATGTACCGTAGATCTACATAAAAACTTTGCTTGGGTCTTGTTTACTTTGGGACAAGTAAAGTACTGACCGAGTTGTTTCGCTTTAAAACGTCCAAATAAAACATGAACAAAGATTTCAAAACCAAGAGCGCGAAAAAACTTGAAAGCATAGATCTATTTGGTCACCCGAAATGAGTCAGCTGCTTTTTTAATTCCCGTAATGTTTATTTCTTTATTTTGACTTTTCGATAACTCAAACAGATAACGGAAAAGACCGAGTTCATTCGTATTTGACCAGATCTCGCGAGCGTTTGTAGACTGTATTAGTGTTTCAAATCAGTGATACGTAGAAAATGGGTGGTTGATTTGTCATGGTACCGGTCTCTGTGGTTACTTCCGTCCACCATATTAAATTTTGTTTACTTCCGGTCCACCACTCTGTCGAAGGCATCAGGTATGTAAATTTGACACCATTTCTACCAAAAAGCTCTCGCCTCTCGTGCACTGCTCGCTATAAGTATAATCGCAAATGCTTAAATTATTCCAAGGTACTTTGACCTATTGTATTTTAACCCCTAGCTGCTAAGCGCGACTCGGGGCGCTTTGTAGGACAGAGTCGATCAAAATCAGACTGTACAAAGGCTTTCAGCCTGATCTTTAATATACCCTCTCCGATACGCGGTGTTTTTTGCCCCATTGAAATCGACTTTTAATTTGCAATACACGTATTTGAGTTTTATCGTTTGACAGGAATTTTGTTTCATCTATTTAGCAGTTAAATTATTGAGATTTCGTTGTACTGAACAGATTTAAGTAACACAATTTCATAATTTCAACCACTTATCAAATGAGGATTAATGAGGATTGATTTTATAAACATATGGAAACAAAAAATGTTTACCCGTCTAGCTATGAATCAAATTTCATTTTGTCGTCTTTAAAATGGTTTCAATATGGACAAGTCTACAGATTTGTTGTCTGGTAGATCTATAGATTCAACCCTGTAAATCTTTCTATTTTAGATATTCCAGATGAGGATTCTGATTACGAACAACCACTGAAAATACTTGAAACTGATCGACAAACTACGTCATTCCCTGGTAAGATGAAATTGTAGATCTACGTGAAATAGGAAAATGTTTCATCAATAGCATTCCGTTCACTTTCACTTTCTGGTTTTCGTTCGTTTAGGCTTTTCGTTTTTAAAATCTGTGGAACTTCCTTTCTGTTTGGAATCCACGTACAAAAATATGATTTTCCAAAAGTAATTAAACGATAGGCCTACTTATTTACGAATTGTGACAAATCATCGTAGAAACACCTGGAGTTATAGTTATTAGATGCATTTTCATTGTATCACGGGAAACCATAGCGCAAACGTAACGTCAGCTAGTGATACGTGTTGAACGAAAATGCAACCTAATCATTGTGTAACACATTCATAATAATCATTGAACACAGTAAATTTTACTCTGTGATATGTCCACTTTGATAAGAAATTCATTTTCTCATAAAAATGATAAATGCATTCAGAATTTGGTATGCACCAATTTTAGCACGCCACAGTGCAATAAAAAAACAACCAAACTTGTTCTCGTGCCAGAAGATAGATTTAGACAGCCAGCTATGTTGGACATCATAAATATGGTTTTAGATAAATCTTTTTTCCAAAACATTGGTTTTAAATATCGGTCGTCATGCTTTCACATGCTTTTTGTAAGACCACTCCGAACTCCGCCTTACTCGTAGAATCAGAAGTAGTCCCAATTAATAAATTAATAACAAGCATTTCTGCAGCACTGTTTTATAAGTGATAATGGAAGAACGGTGTAAAATGTGTTGCGGTGTTGATTTGGTAATTTCTGGAATCCTGGTTTTTTCAACTTGACCCCGTGTCATGGAAAAAGGGGGCTTAATGCAAAATTGCAATTTTTACTAATAACTCATTCAGTTTTTGTCAAAATATCATGAAACTTCATGGTCATATTGTTTATGGAAAGTTTCAGCATGTGCCCTTGATATTTTTAATCTAGGCATTTTTTAAGTTGACGTTCTGTCATGGAAAAAGGGGGTTTCTTGCAAAATTCCAATTTTTACTAATATCTCGTTCAGTGTTGGTCAAAATGTCATTAAACTTCATGGTTATATTGTTTTTTCAAAGTTTCACTTTATCTATGTGTTTTTCAATTTGACCCTCTGTCATGGAAAAAGGGGGTTTCTTGTAAAATGCCAAGGAAAAAGGGGCCTTAATGCAAAATTGCAATTTTTACTAATATCTTGTTCAGTTTTTGTCAAACTTTCATGAAACTTCATGGTTATATTTTATTTTACAAGTTTCAGCATGTGACCTTGTTATTTTCAATCTATGGATTATTAATGCGCAAATACCTCTATCCTGGTTTCTCAATTTGAAGCTGCATTACGGAAAAGGGGACTTCATGGAAAAAATTGTTTTTCACTAGCATCTCCTACATCAGTGCTCAAAACTTTGTGAAATTTCAAATCTGAACTTGTTGGAACGTTGCCCAGGTACCTCTATTCCGGTTTCTGAATTTCAGGCTGGGTCACGGAAAAAGGGGGCTTTATGTAAAAAATGGTTTTATGTAATATTTACTACATGACTGCTCAAAATTTTATGAAATTTCGAATTTTGATTTATTATTCAAAAATGCCACAAACCACACACCCGTTGTATTTAATTCAATGATGCAATATTGTCTTATGGGAAAAGGGGACTTAAAGGGGGCTTAGTGGGCTTATTGTCCTCTACAAGTTCGTGTTGGCTCTCTCTAAGACAGTAATTGCCTTTTCACTTCAATTTTTTTTTTTTTTTTTTTTGGGGGGGGGGGGGCATGAACAGGTCCTTTTAGGATAAAAGAAGTGAATTTATATCAATTTCTTATATTTTATGACAAGCACTTGTGCTGGGAGCATGACCCGTCTCTGACGGCTCTTGTCCTATATGACTTACAGTCTAATGTTTCTGTCTCTACTTCAAACATCTTTGGTAAACAATAGCACAGTGAAAAGATTTTCGCTGCAGTCTTTCCAAACAACCCCAAGTTAACGGCCTTGTGGGAGAAATCTTTTAAGCATTTCGAGAAAAAGAAAACAGCTTTTGTGGGAGAGAGCTCTTTGAAACCATTGTGGAAAAAAGAGAAAATACTAGAGCAAAGTACCCTGTTATCGACGCGTTAACCCTTTACCCCATAAGGCATTTCTATGGTATCTCTCATTGACCTTAAATACAGCAAGGTTGAAGCCGTTTCTTATGTGTATATGACACATTTTGATAGCATAGAAAACATTGTGGCATAAGGTGAAATTGCTCGTCACGAGCAATTTCACCTTTTGCCACAATGTTTTCGAAAGGCTCCTACAAGCAATGCGTTAAAACGAGTATCTGTGAAGTAAAGGGTTAAGCAGTCCAACGTGAATTTCGATACGCAATACGTTTTTTCCGATCGGAAAATAACATTGTTTATAAAGCAAGATTTCATTGGATATTTCCTGCCCTGACAAGGTTCATACGAAGAAAGCTCGTCCAATGAAATGCCCTGAAACAGCTACTCAATTTGGTGAAAAGAATTATTAAAATTATCTTGTAAGGGAAGTTGGTAGAACTTGTGGTCAAACCTCATTTCAGCTTATGTGGTTAAACTTAATCCTTTCCGTAATTTGAATAGCTTCCCCGCAAGTTTGAAAACAAGGTAGATGATGATCACGCTTTGCTTGTAGATTTGGCACAGAATAAGGCAGGCGATGGCAAGAACACAGCTGTATTTGTACAAATGGTGCAGTTATTGCCGATCAGCGGGGTAAGCCTAGTCTTTTTTATTTATTATTAATTAACTATTGGATATATAGAATTTATACAACGAAACCGGTCCACGCGATACCAGTCACATTTCTGATTTCGTATAGTACACAGGTCGTGACCCCGGCTTAATACAACTTGACCTCCGATCAATACAGTTGACCTCGTATCAATATTGATGACCCGCGACCAATACAGAAATCCTTGAACGTGATTGGTCAAAAGCTCAGTGGCGTGAGCGTCTGCGCTTACTTTTAGCCAATCACGTTCCAGGAGGCGGCAAAGTAAACGTAACCCAAAAATTGATATTTGTTTCCAGCAGGGTAGAAAACATTGTGGGAAAAGGAGAAAATGCTGGTAACACCAGCATTTTCTCCTTTTCCCACAATGTTTTCAGAAGGCCTCTTTTTCAGGGTTGTAAAAACCAGAGGTTGTTTGGTAAAGCGTTAATTAATAAAATTGTCATTAATCAAGTGATTTCGTATTGGCCCAGTTACAGGACCTCTGTCAGCCGTATTGACCCTCGGCCTTCGGCCTCGGGCCAATACGGCTGACCTCGGACCTGTAACTGGGCCAATACGAAATCACTTGATTAATAACATTATAATATTATCGATAATAGTGACGATACATGTATGTGCATTAGTCTTTAAGTCGTTTCAACAAAATTTTAGACCTGATTTACACTGCCTTAACAATAAGCCGTGATGTTCAAAATTTGAGAGAAGCAAGGTGAGCGTCGGGATGGGGTCATGGGACCCAATCGTGTTGATATTGAGGGAACGTTATCACGGCGGGGAATCACGTGACACAACAACAACTACAATGACCGTTATTTGAAAAAAAATCCCCAACTTCAGGTAAGAAAATCTTCAATAATTCCGTTAATACATGACCGATTAGAATTTGGTTTGAAGCAGAGAAGGCGGAAGGACTCCAGGGATTTGCTTGATGTGTTAGATTTTTTAAACAACACCTGATAAAAAAGTTATTGACGAGCAAATAAATTATCCAGGGTAAAAAATTTGTTTGCTCGCCAATAACTTTTTTATCAGGTGTTGTTTAAAAAATCTAACACATCAAGCAAATCCCCGGAGTCCTTCCGCCTTCTCTGCTTCAAACCAAATTCCAATCGGTCATGTATTAATGGAATTATTGAAGATTTTCTTACCTGAAGTTGGGGAATTTTTTCAAATAACGGTCATTGTTGTTGTTGTTGTGTCACGTGATTCCCCGCCGTGTTTATGGAAAGCCATGGCCGTCTTATACCGTTCGTTTATCTAGAGTACAGTTGATTGCCGGGTTGTCGTAATTGGTTCATTTTAACTAAATATGAAATGTAAGCATGTTTACATGAAACCAAGCTTTGTTATACTGATCGACCATTTCAGACTTTTGAACGAAATCACCCAAGTATTTATCCAAATTAACATTATATGGTATACTTTCGACAACATAATTGTTACATGAAATCAGCCGAATCATGTACTGAACCAGAGGTTATTGAATAAAACCAACTGGACATGATATTTTAAAATATCATAACTATTACTCTCAGACGATAGCAGTGTCCTCTTCGGGTCGACTGACTTCATAATTGTAGGGGAAACAGGTATTCCTCACAACTTAATCCTTTACTCCATAGATACTCATTTCTACGCATTGCTTGTAGGAGCCTTTGGAAAACATTGTGGCAAAAGGTGAAATTGCTCGTCACGAGCAATTTCACCCTTTGCCACAATGTTTTTACACTATCAAAAGGTGTCATATACACATAAGAAATGGTTTTATCCTTGCTTTTATTTATGGTCAAAGAGAGATACCATAGAAATGCCTTATGGGGTAAAGGGTTAAATACCCGCTGTGCTGTCTATGTAATGAAGTGATGTACTTTACCTGTCTTACCTTTTATATGTTTGTTTTGTTATGTTGTATATGTCAACAAAGGCTTAAATTATCATCTTAGAGTAATACATACGTGATACCGATACATTAATACATTAAACAAGAGGGCCATTGGTCCTGGAACGCTTACCATAGACTATAGCTTATGAGTGAAATTCAATTCTTTGAGCAACTTTGGCAAAGCTTCACCCAAGGAAGATCCCTGCCAAGTTTCATCAAGATTGGCCCAGTGGGTTAGGAGAATAAGATGTTTAAAGAAATTGCTGACGGGCGACAGACGCCGGACAAGTATAGAGCCATTTCAATTTGAAAAAGAAAAAGAAATAAAAACGTACCAACAGAGGGTTTTGAAGTTGCTTTTTAGATTGGACTTCGGTAGACTACTATTCTGGTCCAATATCGAAATTCGTTACTCTAACCTTGTTTTGAAAAATCCATATTGGACTCTTGCCTCGATCTGAAAAATTTCTATTGGACTCTTGCCTCGTTCCGAAAAGTCCGTACTGGTCTCAACACCGTTTGATATGGGCTACTTAAGATACTCTGTACTCACGTGGTAGTATAAAGCCAATTTCTTGGACGTAAAGTTTAAGGTGTGAAATAATATGAGATTATTTAACAAGCTTGGATACAATACTGAATTCTATTGGATGAGTACACTGCAGAACCAGTCTATATTTTGGACGAGGCGACAGCCGAGTCCGAAATATAGACTGGTTCTGTAGTGTACTCATCCAGTTGAATTCAGTATTGTATCCAGTTCTGTAGTGTACTCATCCAGTTGAATCCAGTATACTTCCAAAGCATGTTTATTTCACCAACACTGGACAACACTGGACAAACAAGAGGGTTTATCATGAATGACTGAATAGCTTTGACGCCGCTTTGAACATTATTTCAGTCATGTTACAGCAACGGCTTACATATTAAAGTGCGGCCATAATTTCACGAGAATTAGACTGGGACTCTGAGCTCTCTTGCCTAATGACTCTCATAGCAAAAAACCCGTTCCTTCGAGTAGCGAGTCAACCCGAAGCCACAGGATTTAATTTCTACGTCACCACAGAGCTATCTAGACTCAAACTTAGTGAAAACTGGCGAATATCCGCTCTTAGCAAATACTAGCACTCATATATCGTATTCTCACTGTCTTTTTACACAATATTTCATCAATTTAATAGCCTTTATGAATTCTTTCCGTATCTTAAAAGATAATGCAGTTAAACTTCTTCTCAGTTGTTATTATCATGTTTGCAGTTTAGTTTTGGGTTATCGTATATACATGTATGTTATACCGTATAAATATAAGCCATGCTTTGTGAAAATGGGCTTCAGTGCAGAAAGTATTGACCCAGGTCATTCTGCGCGCACTGCAGAGGCTGACCGGAGTCCATTTTTTCCAATTGCTTAATTCTCTGCAAGTCAAAGGAGCAGTCTACCACATAATTCAGTTGGGTTATTTGACAAAATGCATTAGTAACTGATATAATTTTGTTTGGTATTAAGGACTGGGCTCCCTAATGCGATTCTTGTAACATCGTCTTTCATCGCCGGAAAAAAACCTACGGATTCGGCTAAGACTCGGGTAATCCGTAATCGATCGATTGATACACGCTGGTTCCCCGTATCAATTACGGATTACCCAGGGTCTGTATTCACCAACCGTTCTTAAGAATATTCTTGGTCTTATTCTTCAAGATTTCCTGACCATGAAAGAAACAGGACTTCTGATTGGTTAAACCATATGGTTTAGCCAATCAGAAGTCATGTTACTTTCACGTTGACAAAAATCTGAATAAGAAGACCAAGAAAGTTCTTAAGAATGGTTGATGAATACGGATCCAGCAGGTCTTTGCCGAACTCCGGATGAAAGGCAATGTTGCACGAATCCTATTAGGGTGCCCTATCCTTAAAATAATGAGGTAACTGGATTATGACTAATAGGTTACTGATAATAAATCATGGAAAAAAAGTGGTTGAGAAACTACTGGCAATAAGCGATATTGAGCAATTGTTTTTTCATTCATGTCTTGTGTGAAGATCTTTTTCTATGGTTCAGGTTATGATGTTTAGCAAGATCTTTCTTACAGAACAATGCATGGGTGTATATCTATTTATTCTATATAGGCGACCTTCTGACGAACCCGCTTTTTGTCCGGTTTTGGTAAAAACACGCCCGCATTATAAAGTTCCTTCAACGATATGATAACGAATCGGTTTCATATATTGAAAGAGTGGTATCATATATTGCATGCTGGTAAAATATATGGTGAACTAGTATAAGGAAATTTGGTTCAGTATGTACTTCTATCAAAATGATATATAGAGGATATTTGTTTTTTTCGGTGAAAGATCGAAATTTATTTCATCGAGTGGACACAATTGGTAATATTTTCACGAGTGGCGCAGCCACGAGTGAAAATATTACCGATGGTGTTCACGAGATGAAATAAATTTCGATCTTTCACCGAAAAAAACAAATATTCTATTTATTTTATGCTCTTAACCCTTTCTGGGAGGAGCTTTATCAAAATTCAGTACAGTTCTTTTCCCTTATTCCCCGTGGCGTACCCCTTCCGCATAGCAACGTTACGTCAAGCGCGAGAAATGTTTACAAGGTATATGACGTCATATTTCCCATCTGGTTGTTAGACACGCGCAATTTACCTAGGCAACAAGAACGTGAAAATCAGTATTTTCACTGGTCGTACCAGTGTAAGATCGAAAAATATTTTCACTGCCATTTCTCGATATCCTACCGGAAAGCATGAAATAAAAAGGATTATTCGTTCAAATTAATCTAAAAACGAAATCCTATCTCTGTTGTTTGGTTTCATACAGGGACACATGTCGGTTTTTTATAGATCTATGAATAAACTTGTATCGGATTATTATTATGTTATCATATCTTGTTGAATTAGTTCATTTATGAAGCGTTGCTTCAGTATAGGATTCAATTGGTTTCACATTGAAGGGAATTTTCGTGTAATATGTTAACGAAATGATTATAACGCTACTTTGGACAGATACATCGACGATTCCGTTCAATACATTAAAATGATCGATCTGTATAAAGAGCTTTGGTTTCATGTATTGATGTTTTCATTTCATATACGGTTAAAATTAACCCATATATTACGACAAAGGTGCAATGAACTGTAAAAGAACGACACTGATTTCAATAGAGCTTGGTGCTATCGGGATGATCGTAGCGACTAAGGCTTGTGACAGAAATTTGACGGTCAAAATGAAATTACGCCCATTTACTGTTATTCAAAATTTGCTAGGGATCACCCTAAAAGATTCACCCTAAATGTATATGTGACACGTATCATGTATGGTTTTACAATGTTACATTGCCACACTTATCAATAAAATGACCAGTGGAAATGGATTTGTACGCCTTTACCTTACAATGCCAACTGTTAAAGACATTGAGAAAGAAGCCTTTGGAAAACCTTGTTGGAAAAGGAGAAAACGCTGGTATCCAGCATATTTTCTCCTTTTCCTACGATGTTTTCTACCAGACATAATAGTGCATGCTGCATATAGTTTTTGGTCAGCAAATGCTTTCAACTTGTACAAATCTAGAATTTTACGGAATGGTAAAGAGTTTATGCAAAACTGTTGTAACATAATAAACCCATACAGAAATATGTAAGTGATCCCTATCAAAGTCTGAGTAATATATCGATAGGTAAGTGCAACACTATTCTAAGTGCCTGTACATTGTACAGGCTCTTAGAATAGTGTTGCACTCACCAATCGATATATGTTTAAGAGCCAATTCTTGGCAAGATGTCAAAATTTTATACTGGTACAAATTGCAGACTATATTCAGCATCTAGCAGATTAAAAGTTAAATTTGGTCCAGATTGTAAGATTTGTCTCTGAAAAGGTAGATAACATAGAAGGAATAGACGAAAATGCTATTTCCTCAGGATACAACGGTCTTACATCTTTAAGACACTGTTCTAATACAAATCTACAATCTAATGGGGCTAGTATAATTATAACATTACCAGCTACCTTTTGACTGCAGCAAAGCTTTCCTATGTTTATTAAAGCGCTGTTTACATTAACAAAAATTTGAGCTATTTCGACTGGGGGACATCTTCGTAAGCCAAGGCCGACGATTCACTACCTTATTCTACCCTTGTCGGATCGAGCTGGATTTTTACGTTCACCTAATACGCTTTTTCATTGGATTAAGCCAGCTCTATAGCTGCAACGAATGAAATCGCTCGTAGCATTTCATCTTAGATAAAAATAGAACAAAGTCTCTACCTTTCGAATAAAAGGTAAACTGGAAACCCATGTGGATGTCACCAGCCGATATAGCTCAGTAGGTAGAGCGTAGGACTTGTGAACACAATGTCCTACAGGTTGTGGGTTCGAACTAAAATTTACTAATAGTCTTTCGGATGAGACGTTAAACCGAGGTCCCGTGTGACGGTGCTACACACCGAGCACGTTAAAGAACCAGGCGGAATTCTCAGTAGTTTCGTCCTGTATCCTTGCACTATCCCCCGTAACAACTAACCGTCTTCTGGGGGCGTCGCTCAGATGGGCAACCGGTAGCGACGATAAATAAACGAAAATAATCAATCAATCAACCATGTGGATGTCTGCTTATCGCTTCATGTGTATTCGTAAGCGGTTTGTAAAACGGTATTTCATTTGCCTTTAGAAACATGATGTAAAGGTGAGTAATAACCAGCATCCAATAGAGGGCGCATCGCAGGAATCTCGAAATTGGGCTCAATCAGCCAAGGTAAGATCCACGTAGTGATCGTAAACTTGGCTCGCGAAGATGACTGGGGGACATTAGAAGCGCAATGTGATATAAATGAAATATGGATCCACAAAATCCAATTTGTCCAACAACAGACTGAATCATGAGGTAGACTGGTAAATCTATATGCAGAAAATTGACCTATTGCTAAATGTTTCAATTCAGGTCAGCCAGCGCAAGCTGCGTAGACTGACCTAGGTTAACCCTTTACCAAACAGTCCCTGGCTTTTACCACCCTGAGATAGAAGCCTTTTGAAAACATTGTGGGAAAAGGAGAAAATGCTGGTGACCAGCATTTTCTCCTTTTTCCACAATGTTTTCTACCTTGCTGGAAACACTTTCAATTTTTGAGTTTCTTTTTATTTTGTCATCTGCATGTGCTTTCAGTTTGGACCAGTCTAAAATTTTATCATTTGGTAAAGGGTTAATAAATTTTGCAAATGCAGTTAGCATCCTTTTCACAGAGCATGGCTAATATGGAGTGCAACACGCGAAAAGGGTCATTCGGACATTTGCGTAAAGTGTCGTCCCGGATTAGCCTGCGCAGTCCGCACAGGCTAATCCGAGACGACACTTTTCGATTTTATGTGATTTTCTGTTTTACGCAAGTCTACTGTAGCACGAAATCTCATGTAGTCGTAAAGTGCCGTCTCGGATTAGCCTGCGCGGACTGCGCAGGCTAATCCGGGACGACACTTTACGCAAATGTCCGAATGCACCTTTTCGTGTGTTGCACTCCAATTATAGTCTACATGTGTGTTAAGGGTGATGGGGAAATGCAGAAACCTAGGTCCTAAATTGATTTTTTGTAATTATTTTTTAAAATGATAGATACAGGATCAAAATGTCCTCCACAAAATAATCCAAAAGGCTAAACTTGGGTTTGGACAAGTACACGAAGAGCTAAGATCCCTCTATAGATGGAATGAAATCGGCGAAGAAAATATGCTGGAGCCTAAACAAGAGGGCAAAGGAAGCCAAGAGGTATTAAATAAATTAAGTGAAGAACCAAGCGATGATATACCAATCTATGACGATGCTGAAATTTTGATGGATGATTGCCATGTCGCTAACACCAGTAGCAGAACAAGTAGTTCTCAGGTTCGTTACACAAAACTCTCTCCCAGTAAAAAGCCATTACCTGCCCTACCAGTCGTTGTTGATACTAAAGCCCTTGATGAAATTCCAAAAGAACATGGCTATGTTACCAAAAGCAGCAGTTCAGGTATACTTCCTCCGGGTAAAAGGCCGTTACCAGCTGTTCCAATTGGTAACAAGCCGCCATTGATAAAACGAGAGACAAGGGTCTGTTACGAAGAGCCTGTTAGCCCCGGCCTAGACAACGTGTACACCCCGTTGGAGGGGGATGCACAAACATCGATTGATAAAGATGGAGACTATGTAGCAATGGACGGTGAAATAATGGACATCGCTGGCACAGAAGTTACTAAATCAAGCACCAAACACGCTGCAGTCAGTAAAGAAGAAAAAACATTCAAAACTCATGGATTTGAAAGCTACAGTGTGGAAGAAACTGTGAAATGTTTCAAAAAGTGCGGTCTTGATCGACTGGCATCTGTCTGCAAAGAAAACACTTTGGATGGATACTTCATGGTAAATATCGACCAAGACACACTCAAATCTGAACCATTCTGTATGAATCCGTTGCAGATTAATAAACTTCGCATGATTATTTATCATGGATGGCAACCTAACCATAGTTAGGCATAAAGACTAAATTTTATAATCCACTTTAATCAGTAATTGAACAAATAAATAATTTCATGTACATGTGAAGGACAATGAGGAAAAGAAGCACATGAAGCAAATTGACAAATCTTTTGGTGGATTGAGTTTTGAAAAATTTTATTCACCATTAGAGCGCCTTTCACCAGTCTAGTTGTAGAACATGCACTGTGATCTTTGATCAGCACTTTCTGCTTTGCAGAGACACTCCTGATACCTTGTCATTAATTTTATTTGGCTCATTCTATCATGGAAGTGTGGGTTATTTTGCATTCTAGGAGTTTTATATTATTAAAGACTGGTGTTTTACAAGGCTTTCAGTTTTCCCTTTTTATATGCTTGTTTCTCTTGCAAATTGAATTTGGTGAGAAAGGAGGGATTTTGTATTGGAAAACATAGATACCATGGTGGGAAAAGAATACTAGAAGGCCCTGAAGGGCCTGAAATCACTCTACTGGTAGAGATTTTGATTTTATGCGAGCACACATTATGAATTCATGATGCAAAAAAAACCCCCTGTAACATCAGTTTGAAGGAAGGCACTTATAAACAAGAAATGGAAATTTTCAACTTTGAATTGCTACTTTGCCCACATTGATTGTCAAGATTATTTTCAAAATTAATAGGATTCCAGCTGCTGATGAGACAAAGCAACATGAATATCCGACCAAAAATGCCGACTTCATCATGTAAATCAGAAATCCAAATTTTTAACTCAAATGGCTACTTTTCCATTACTGTTTGTTGTTGTTGTTGTTGTTTTTGTTGTTAAGTCAACAGGGCTAAAGCTATTGATGAGAGAAACAAACTGAAGAATTCACAACAATCTAATCACAAATAAATACATTTATCATGTATTGTCAGATTTTTTTTCAAAATCAATAGGATTAACCCTTTCCCAAACGCAAAATTTTAGACTGGTCCATATTGAAAGCACTTGCAGACGACAAAATGAAGGAAACTCAAAAATTGAAATTTGTTTCTAGCAGGATAGAAAACATTGTGGGAAAAGGAGAAAATGGTTTCAAGAGTATTGGGTCCGTGGTCGCGAGGTAGAGCGTCGGCCTCATAACCCAAGGGTTCTGAGTTCGATGCCTGGGAGCGGGTGTCAACTTCGGGATTTTTCATTGGCCCACACATTCGGCGCGAGTACCGGTGTAGTTCCCAGGAAGCAGAATCGAGAGAGATTAGTATAAGTTGTAAGAACTTGTTTCTCAACCGATATAAAATAAATATGTTTAAACTAAACTAAGAGTATTGGGCTGAAAATGTGGCCTCTACAATGCACACATTCAAGCTTTTTTCTAATAATTAACCCTGTGACCTATATTTTGACCCAACATGACGCTATTTTGAACTGGTCCCAGCTACATGAAGACAAACATTCTGACTAATTTTTAAGAGCATCAGGCTGAAAATTAATTTTGGCCTCTAGACACACAAAGATTTCTAGGACTTTGTCCTGTGACCAACTTTTTGACCCTATAATTATGACCTAATTTTAAGTGGTACAAGATGCCATCAATACAACCATTCTGACCAAGTTTCATGAAATATGGAGTGAAAAATGTGGCCTCTGCAGTGCACACAAGCTTTTCCTATGTTTTAGCCCTGTGAGCTACTTTTAGACCTGATGTGACCCAATATAGAACCTGACCCACACATCATCAAGACAAACATTCTAACCAAGTTTCAAAAATATTGGACTGAGAATATGGCCTCTTTAGTGCACACAAGGCTTTTAGCCCAGTGACCTATTTTTTGGCCTGCCAAGATCCATTTTTTAATATGTCTGAGATATCATCACAACAAACATTCTGATCAAGTTTCATGAGGAACTGACTCAAAATGTGACCTCTAGAAAACACACAAGGTGAATAGTGATGCCTTATCAACCAACACAGCCCGATCTCAAAAGCTCACCTTGTAGCACTTAGTGCTCAGGTAAGTTGAACAAAACAAGAGGGCCAAGAAGGCCATGAATGGCTCACCTGAATTTCTGAGAGGACCATAGCCTATTTTTTGAAGTATTGAAAAATCATTATAATGCCAAGCAATTTTCAAAAGGTCACCTGCAAAAGTCAATTCAAAATCTGACAATCAGTTTCAAAAGAAGAATTTTAAAGAACTTCTTGATTTTGGTGTTGTGCAAGTAGCCCCCATTCACCGGAGCCATGTTTCTTGACGGATCAAAATTTCACAAACAATTTTTTAAAAGGGTCATTTAAAGAACATTTCTGTGAATCTATTTTAAAATCTGACAAGCCGTTTCAGAGAAGAAGAATTTTTAAAAATTTCTTCATGTCCGTATAGTGCAAGTAGACCCCATTCACCAGAGCAATGTTTCTGGATAGATCAAAATTTCATGTACAAATTTTGAAAAGGGTCACCCAAGGAACATGCAGCTGTGAAATTATTTCAAAATCTGACCAGTGATTTCAGAGAAGAACTTTCAAGAATTTCTTCATTTCCATTTAGTCCCCATTCACCAGAGCCATGTTTCTTGATGGATCACAAGCAATTTTTGAAAAGGGTTACCCAAGGAACATCTCTTTGAAATTATTTCAAAATCTGACCATCTGTTTTAGAAAAGAAGAATTTTCAAGAATTTCTTCATGTCCGTTACTATGAGGAAGTAGACCTCATTCACCAGAGCCACGTTTCTTGACGGATCAAAATTTCGCGAACAACTTTTGAAAAGGGTCACCCAACAAACATTGCCATGAAATTATTTTAAAATCTGACCAGCTGTTTCAGAGAAGAATTTTCAAGAATTTCTTCATTTCCACACAGTGCAAGAAGCCCCCATTCACCAGAGCCATGTTTCTTGACCAATCAAAATTTCGCAAACAATTTTTGAAAGGGTCACACAAGGAACATCCTTGTGAAATTATTTCAAAATCTGACCAGCCATTTCAGAGAAAAAGAATTTTCCAGAATTTCTTCATGTCCGTGTAGTGCAAGTAGCTCCCATTCGCCAGAGCCATGTTTCTTGACGGATCAAAATTTCGCAAACACTTTTTGAAAAGGGTTACCCAAAGAACATCCCAGAGAAATGTTTTCAAAATCTGACCAGCGGTTTCAGAGAAGAAGAATTTTTAAGAATTTCTTCATTTCCATATACATGTAGTTCAAGTAGCCCTCATTCACAAGAGCAAAGTTTCTTGACGGATCAAAATTTCACCAACAATTTTTAATTTTTGAACAGGTTCACCCAAGGAACATCTTTGTGAAATGATTTTAAAATCTTGCCAGCGGTTTCAGAGAAGAAGATTTTTAAAGAATTTCTTAGAAAATTCCATTTGGTTGCCATGGCTACCGGAGTTTTTGACGGAATCAAATCCTATGAACAATTTTAAAGAGGACCTCCTAAGGAACATTCCAGCCAAGTTTGGTCCAAATTGGCCCTGTGGTTTAGGAGAAGTTGATGTTTAAAGAATTGTTGATGATACACGACAGACGACGGACACCGGGCGATCCTAAAAACTCCCCTTGAGCACGTTGTGCTCAGGTGAGCTACAAATAAACTAGGTCTTGTCAGCGCTGCAGAACGAGACAAAATAGCAAATTTAGACATTAACTCTGAAATTCATTGTTTGTGTAAAGGGCATACACTGATTTTAAATTCGCATTTTATATGTACATATCAAATGACAAAGATGCTTCTATTCATCAGGACCTATTTTTCTTGAAACTGGAGTGTAATGAGTCATCTTGGGGGAAAAGTATGTTGATTGGCATAAGAAGATGATGATGTCATCTCCTTCTAAAAATCCTAGTCACACTTAAAGTGTGATAAGGTTTTTTTATACCTCCATGAAAACAAACAAGAGGGCCATGATGGCCCTGAAATCACTCACTTGAGTCTGTTGACCAAATATAAACCATTTTGAATCTAGTTTCCCAGTGACCTATTTTTTTTTTTTTTTTAATCAGATATTACCCATTGTCAAACACTTTTGAGTTATCAATAAAACAAACATTCTGACCTAAGTTTCATGAGTATTGGACTGAAAATGTGGCCTCTACAGCATACAAAAGCTTTTTGTAAGATTTGACCAAGTGACCCAGTTTTGGACCCGACAATTATCCATTATCAAACTCTTTTGAGACATCACCAAAAAAAACATTCTGACCAAGTTTGAATAATATCAGGCAAAAAATGTGGCTTCTAGAATGTACACACCGTTTTTCTTCTATTTGACCCAGTGACCTAGTTTTTGACTCCACATGACCCATTTTCAAAAATTTTATCCAAGGTATCACCAAGACAAATATCATGAACAAGTTTCAGGAGTATCAGACTGAAAATGTGTCCTCCAGAGCATACACAAGGTCTTTATATCATTTGACCTATTGACCTAGTTTTTGACCCAACATGACCCATTTTCAAACTCATCAAAGATATCAAGGCAAACATTCTGACCAATTTTCAAGAATGTTGGACTGAAAATGTGGCATCCATAGCGTATGCAAGGTTTTTCTAAGATTTGACCTGGTAACCTAGTTTTTGAGCCAACATGACCCATTTTCAAAATTGTCTGAGATATCATCAAAACAAACATTCAGACCAACTTACAAGAGTTTTGGACTGAAAATGTAGCCTCTAGAGCATACAATAGGTTTTTCTAACATATGACCTGGTGACCTAGTTTTTGACCTGACATGACTCATTTTCACACCCATCCAAGATATCATCAAGACAAACATTCTGACCAACTTTCCAGAGTTTTGGACAGAAAATGTGGCCTCTAGAGGATACACAAGGTTTTTCTAAGATTTTACCTAGTGACCTACTTTTTGACCTAACATGACCCATTTTCAATCTCGTCCAAGATATCATCAAGGCAAACATTCTGACCAACTTTAATGAGTATCGGGCTGAAAATGTGGCCTCTAGTGCATACACAAGGTTTTTCTACGGTTTGACCTAGTGACATAGTTTTTGAACCAACATGACCCATTTTCGAACTCTTCCTAGATTTTATCAAGGCAAACATTCTGACCACTTTTCATGAGTATCGGACTGAAAATGTGGCCTCTAGAGCATACACAAGGTAAAAGTTGACGCTGGACGACGACACCGGACACAGCACTATCACAATAGCTCACTCTGAGCTACAAGGAAATCTCTTTATTCCTGAACTGAATTTCACTTTGCATTAACTCTTTACCAAATGACAAAATTTTTTACTTATCCAAATTGAAAGCATTTGCAGACGACAAAATAAACATACCTAAAAAATTGAACTTTGGCTTTGAAAAAGTATAAAACATAGCGGGAAATGGAGAAAATGCTTCCATGTTTTCAAAAGGCTCCTGTCTCAGGGTTGTAAAAACCAGGGATTGTTTGGTAAAGGGTTAAAAATTGCAGAGTTGGTAAATCCCTTGTTAGAAGTTTGATATGCTGGAAGTGCCATTAACCCTTTACTCCATAGATACTCATTTCTACACATTGCTTGTAGGAGCCTTTAGAAAACATTGTGGCAAAAGGTGAAATTGCTCGTGACGAGCAGTTTCACCGTTTGTTATAATGTTTTCTATGCTTTCAAAAGGTGTCATATACGCATAAGAAATGGCTTCATCCTTGCTGTTATTTAGGGTCAATACTGAGATACTTTAGAAATGCCTTATGGGGTAAAGGGTTAAGTTGAAAATTAGGTAATTCGCACAGAGTAAACTGACAATAAGATTTAAGTTTTCTCTCGGACTTAATTAATTTAATAGATATTTTATTTAATTTATGATATTCAGAGGAAATAAACTTAGATACCATTTAAACTTTGGATAGGATATAAAATTTGAAAGAAAAACATTATGAAATCTCGTATGTTTGCTTTATATTAGTTTATGTACCCATTCATTTTATTAACTTCATTTACGTTGTTGCTCATCGAATCATACTTCACTTTCGACAGATATGCAGTTACATCTAGTTAATCGTACATCAATTTAATTCACAAAAACTGATGTTATGTGACAGATCAATTTGTTAGTCTGTCATATGATTATTGAGTGATTAATTGATTTGGTGGTTTATTCTTTTTCTTAAGCTGCCACTGACTGGTGATAAGGGTCTTGTCTATTGACCTGTTTTTTATTGATCAGATTGACTGACTGACTGACTGACTGATCAGTCAAATTAGTTCACTGTGTCTTTACTATTTACAAGTATATGTAACCTATTGTAAATAAAATTTGCTTTTTATTTCTTTGTTTTATCAGGTTCACATATGAATTCATATTTATACTATCAGTTATTTCATTATACATTATATTTCCATTGTCTAATAGTGATGGATAACAGACTGATTGATCTAATTTGTCAATCATTTCATTCACTTACCATTACCATGTACTAGAAGAAGTAAGCTTCGACACTTCTAAACTTTTCATTTCTATTAAGTCCAATTTTAAATTTATGCTCTGATCAGTTGCTCAATCAGACTGGTTGATCGAGTGATTTGTTGACTGATTAAGGTACAAATTCCCTTGTTCTATATGTCAATATGAGTTTTTCCCTCCACAGACCTATACTTTCAATGCTGAAAATATCCATTTCACCAATTCACTATTTACTCATTCACCTATTTCAAGCTTCATATTAGATCATTTGGAATTGTAAACATATGTAGCAAGAAATCATGTGACTAAATGCATTTAATCTAAAAAGATAAATATTATATTTAACTATGTAGTGTTTGTCAAATAAACGATGTTCTGTTCTGTTTTATATTAGTTTGACAGCGTAAGTTGTTACACCACTGTTTGATTCTTTTTTCATGGAGCTATGAAAAAAAAACTTTTTCAGCCAATCAGAACTCGTTAAAATTGATGAAAACAAGTAAATATTGAATCGTTTACACATAAAACTAAAAACCAGATAGATCTTTATCTCTGTAATTTCTTTACAAACTGGACACAATATAACAAACAGTAAAATCAAAGGACTGAAGGTCCTGAAAGTCGCACTAATGGTGAAACCTTGATATTTTGGGACTGATAGGTGGTCATCACCCTTTTACAGGACAATCTTGCTTTTACGTAATTCAAACAGCTTTGGAAAACAGAGCTGAAAGAAAGAAAAACTCATTTTTTTTTACTCAAGGTTTTCTTCCAATTAGACTCAAATTTAATGGTTTACCGTAAGTCAAATTTGATTAGTTTTCAGCAATTCTTCGATTTTGACTAGTCTGCAATTTAGTTGAGCAAATGCAGTTACTTGTAATAGGCAGCTTCCCACCAAGTTAGATCTTTTCATTTTTCTTTTTGTTTAATATATCCATGTTGGCATATAGCCTGACATAATATACCCAAAACAATATTAAATGTATGTCATTGGTCACCTCTATTACTTGGAACTTACTGAAACAGTGCCACTGCATACCGATGCTAGCACCTGACAATTTTTGAAAAGGGACACATAAGGGACATCTCTGTGAAATCATTTCAAAATCTGACCAACCATTTCAGTGAAGAAGAATTTTCAAGAATTTCTTCATGTCCGAATAGTGCAAGTGGACCCCATTTACCAGAGCCATGCTTCTTGATGGATCAGAATTTCGAAAACATTTTTGAAAATGGTCACCCAAGGAAGATTGCTTTGAAATTATTTTAAAATCTGATCATGGGTTTCAGAGAAGGTGAATTTTCAAGAAATTCTTCATTTCCATATTGTAGCCCCAATTCCCCTGAGCCATGTTTCTTGGCAAATCAAAATTTCGCGAACAAGTTTTTAAAAGGGTCACCCAAGGAACATCTCTGTGAACTTTTTTCAATATCTGATCAGCCGTTTCAGAGAAGTAAGAATATTCAAGAATTTCTGCATGTCCATATAAGTACAAGTAGCCCCCATTCACCAGAGCCATGTTTCTTGATGGATTGAAATTTCGCAAACAATTTTTGAAAAGGGTCACCCATAGAACATCCCTGAGAAATTATTTCAAAATCTGACCAGTGGTTTCAGAGAAGAAGAATTTTTTAGAATTTCTTCATTCCTGTATAGTGCAAATAGCCCCCATTCACCAGAGTCATGTTTCTTGACTGATCAAAATTTCACGAAAAAGTTTTGGAAAGGGTCACTTAAGGTAGTGGACCCGTAATAAGCATAGTGCAGCATGGCATAAAATTTCTGGACAGTTGATAAGACATATTTTGTACAGATATGATACTGTTGCACATTTTTGACCGCACAGAAATTCCTTCGGGGTCCGTCTTGAAATTATTTGTTGATAACTTTGTTAGTTTCCAGAAAAGGGAGGTAATTATCATATCCATTTGTAATGAAATTATAGTAGTTATAGATTTATAAATGATAATTCTAGGAAGGATAAAAAAGAAAAAGTGGCTCGGTGAAAGTAGTACAATAGTGCTCAATTTAATCTTAGCAGATTTTCTAGGGTAATATTATAGTGGAAATAGCTGTGTTCTATTACGGGTCCACTACGTTAAGGAACAACTCTGTGAAATTATTTTAAAATCTGGCCAGCTGTTTCAGAGAAGATTTTTAAAGAATTTCTTAGAAAACTGTTTGGTTGCCATGGCAACCAAAACTTTTGACGTAATCAAATTCTGTGAACAATTTTCAAAGAGGACCTCCCAAGGAACATTCCAGCCAAGTTTGGTCCATATTGGCCCAGCAGTTTTGGAGGAGTTGATGTTTAAAGAATTGTTGATGACGCATGACGGATGACAGACACCAGGTGATCCTAAAAGCTTCCCTTGAGCATGTTGTGCTCAGGTTAGCTGAAAAAACAGTCCTAAGGTTTTTCATCTCAACCAAACTGACTCTCAAACTATAAAAAATATTTGCAAAGTAATTAATAACTATGCAATCTACAACAGGTTAAAGACCATTGTGAATAATTAGTTTAACTCATTACCAGACCAGCCCAATTTTAGGCTTGTCCAAATTGAAAGCATTTGCATACGACAAAATAAAAGTGACAGAAAATTTGAAATTTGTTTTGTGAAGGTTAGAAAAAATTGTGGGAAAAGGAGAAAATGCATTTTTTTCCCTTTTCCCACAATGTGTTCTAAAGGCTTCTTTCTCAGGGTGGTCGAAATTAGGGATTGTGTGGTAATGGGTTAATCACCACATTAAATTTGTTACACTCTTTTTGAGTGATGAAATTGGATCTTTGCTATCCAAACGATGTAATTAATGTATCACATTTCTGTTATATCATTTCTTTAACCCATTACCACACAATCCCTACTTTTGACGCCCCTGAGAAAGAAGCCTTTTGAAAACACTGTGGGAAAAGGAGAAAATGCTGGTAACCAGAATTTTCTCCTTTTCCCACAGTGTTTTCTATCCTTCCCAGTACAAATTTCAGTTTTTCAGTCACCTTTATTTTGTCGTCTGCAAATGCTTTCAATTTAGACCAGTCCAAATTTTCTTGTGTGGTAAAGAGTTAAATGTGCTGATGCTTATGTTTTTTTTTTCATATATAAAACATATTTTTATAATGATGGATAAATATTTTTAAAGTATCCAAGATGCTTTTTTTTTTCATTAATAGTAACTTTATCTTCCTTAAAAAAAAAAATAGAAAGAAAAACGTGATTTTATCACTAAGCATTTGATTCACTTCGCTATGTTTATTGTTAAATAAGTTTCATCATTGGTTTTAATCATGTAAGGCAAATTTAAAATAAAGCAAGAGTTATAAATCGTCTTGATGACGAATACGTAATTTCTATTAATTTTTACATAAATTGAAGTTAGAAATACTATAAAAATCATGTGTTCATTTTGACTACACATTGGGTACGTTTTGACTCCACTTGGGTAGGTTTAGACTTCATTTGGGTAAGTTTTGACTCCATTCGGGTACGTTTTGACTTGGGTACGTTTTGGTTTGAGTACGTTTTGACTGTAAACCCCCTCAACAGTGCAACTGTCAATGTACGGTCGTAATTGCTGTACTTTACCTTGCGTTTTTATATTTCATGTTGTATTTACTGTATACGGAGGGGATGAAATATCCTTGTCGCCACTCTTTTGGGGTCCGAACAAATGCAGTAATCAACATTTTAACTTTACTGGTGTTAATCGTTATACATGTGCGTTTGTTTTCTATCCCGTCCGCCATTTGCATTTTCTTAATCAAAGTACAATTTTGTACTTCAAACTTAAGCTAATCAAAGACCTAAAATACTAGAATTGATAGCAAAAGTTCATGTCTGATTTCCATAAAATCGTGTATGTAAGCGTTTCGCATGCAGTTTTATGTGTTACAAAAGTTTTTTGATGTGTAATGGAATAGTTTTTGGGTGTTTTGGGGTATTCGAGTGGTTTGGGGTGTTTCATCCGAGACGTGCGTTACAAACTAGGTCAAAGCTGCGGAACGAAACAAATTTTCAAAGTTAGAGCGAGTTTTACGATATTTAACCCTGAATTCATGGTTTGCATGGTTTAAAAGAGTTGATTTCAAATGACATCACTCGAGTCCGAAATTCCACCCTTATAAGCGAAGCTCTACCGGTCTCGATAATACAAGAATATTTACAGTAAGGTGCTCTCGATAAGCCATATTAATCCGCGATCCCTTTTAAACTCACATTAAGCATTGATGGGGGATATCTTAGCTGAATTGTGTTTTCTTTATCCATCTAAACAAAGATAGATGTTAAATTTTCACATGATATACAAAATAACCGCATTTTTTTTAATTTAAAATTTGAGTCACGTTCTCCTTTTTCTAGCGTAGGTATATGAGTTATATGAGTTACCGGGTCCAGTCCCATCATAAAGAACAAATTCCAGACATACCAAAGAAAAAGTAGTTCTACAGCGATTGGGTTAAAAGCAGAGTAACTGCACCTCGTTTATGAAGTATATACGACGTTTTTGATCCAATTTTTTGCATGATTCTTCATAGATAGACACCCCCCAACCCACCCTGACCTCCTCGAGCTCATCGCAAAAAGTCGAACGTTTTGACAAACGTGCGACTTAATAAAGGAATAAGTAAGCAGTTAAGGTCATCTCAAAAAAGAAAGTCATCACAGTTTCATTTTTGTATTAATAAAGAGCAGCTTCTGTAAATAAAAAAAAAAAACTGATCAATATGAAGAGTAGAAGAACAGATGAAGGTGCCAATTTAGCATTCTTCGGTTGAAATCCAATCAAAGACAAGGGCATAGCTGTGTTAACACTTTACCAAACAACAAAATTGACAATTTTCAAATTGAAAGCATTTGCAGACAAAAAAATAAATGTGGCTCAAAAATTGAAATTTGTTTGGGGAAGGGTAGAAAACATTATGGGAAAAGGAGAAAATGCTGGGTACCAGCATTTTCTCCTTTTCCCATAATGTTTTCTTCTTTTTCTCAGTGTTGTTAAATGTTGGGATTGTAAGGTAATGAATTAAACGGTATCTTGAGGAATATATGCCCTTTTGGTATTGGCTCTCTTACTGAAATTTCACAACTAGCCAAAGTTAGCTGTAAAACATCAACAATAACAACAGAGATAAGAATAAAATGTTGAAGTTTTTGTACATCTGTGCAGATAATGACAAGTTATGATAACACATGGATGTTTTCTTAACCCATAACCACACAATCCCTGCTTTTGACGCCCCTGAGAAAGAAGCCTTTTGAAAACATTGTAGGAAAAGGAGAAAATGCTGGTATAACCAGCATTTTCTCCTTTTCCCACAGTGTTTTCTATCCTTCCCAGAACAAATTTCAATTTTTTCATTCGCCCTTTATTTTGTCATCTGCAAATGCTTTCAATTCAAACCAGTCTAAAATTATGTCGTTTGGTAATGAGTTAAAAAGCAGCCAAGCCAAAAACATGGAAATGATGATTTCAAAGACAAATAGCAACAAAAAAGAAATGTAAACCTTTCACTTGCAGATAAAAAAAAATACAATATTACAGTTTGAAGACGTATAACTCATTGCAAACTAAACTATTTCAAACAAGTTCAAATTTACCAAAATAATCCCTCGTTTTAACTACCTTGAGGAAAAAGTGTTTTGAAAAAACTGTGGGAAAAGGAGAAAATGGTGGTAACCGGAAATGCAATGTTTCCCACAATTTTTCAAACTCTTTTACAGATATATTCCATCATTTGAGCAACATTTTATTAGTCATTTACAAACGCTTTGAAATTGTACTGGTACAATAATTTGTTTTTTGGTAAGGGGTTGAAGATACATATTAGCAGGGTTCTGGCAAAAGAAAGTTCAGTGCCTGTCCTTGATGCATTACACCATGCAAGTTACTACATATGAATAGATCCATACGGCATGCAACACGCAGAAGGGGTACATGTATTTGGAAATTTGAGTAAAGCGACGTCTCGGCTTAGCCTGCACAGTCCACGCAGAAATAGCTTGTCTTGTAACTGAGTCTAAAGTTTGGTAGTATTATAAGTAAAGTACATGTATTACAAACAAAAATTATTGGTAAAAGAGTGAAAAGAAACATTGCAAACACTGACCAATATAAATTTAGTCTGATATGACTTCTTTGGAGACATTTTCCCCTGAATCTATAGACTGACTGGTATTTCTTTGGAAAAATGCCATTTTGTAAGTTATTCAGATCTTTAAATATGTCATTAAATAAGCACTTGTAACATCCCAAACTAACACATTAATGTACAATTCCTTGTCTTAAGAATCCTGCGTTTTTCATTCAAAAACATTGTGGAATATGGAGATAAGGCTTCTAGCCTTCATTTATTGCTTCTCCTGCAGTGTTTTCTATCATTTGATCATTTCTAAAATTCAGACTTCTCCATTTACAAATAACAATTCAAATGTGGCTTATAATAATGAGATGTGCCTGATGGGATAAAAATATTGTGAGAAAAGTAGAAAATGCTGGTAACCAGCATTTTCTCCTTTTCCCACAATATTTTCACTTCTTTTCTATTCCAGGGTTGCTGAGACACTGGATAGCTAGGTGCATGTTAGAATTAACACATATATACAAACATGTTATGCAATATGCTTTGTGGATTTCCATATTTTCTGTTGAGGTTGGCTTAATCCCCAATCTGGCAAATAGACAGACATAAAAACGATGGTACACACCTATTTACAAACAAAGGTGCCAAGCCACAGTAGCTCATTCGGTAGCGTACAGGACTTGAGAACACAGGGTCGTGAGTTTGAACCCCGGCTTAGCCAATATATTTCCGAGGATTGATGATAGTTATTGCGACAGTATTCATTCCTCTCTAGCAGCCAATGGCTTTGAAAGAAAATTGTGGGGAGTGCTGGAAAAAGATAATCCAGAAGGGCATGGATAGGTGCACTGCCGCCATGATATAACTGAAATGATGTTGAAAGCGGTGTTAAACACCACACAATAAATCTACAAACAGAGGTACCGGTATGTCTTGATTATCATATGTTTTAACAACAACTTGATTAACACAGTCAGGTCAATTATGCTTTTGTAACAATACAATAATAACAACAAAAAGAAAGAAGAACATAACAAATCGCACAATGAATTCTTTTGTTAAACATAACAAAAGCATACGCTGGTAAGTATGGAAAGCTATGGCTTATAACAATGCAGTTTGCCACATATAAGCCAATACTGCACAATCCCTACTTTTGACGACCCTGAGAAAGAAGCCTTGAGAAAACAGTGAGGGAAAAGGAGAAAATGATGGTAACCAGCATTTTCTCCTTTTTCCACAATGTTTTCTATTTTTTTACAAAACAAATTTCAAATTTTTTGTTACTTTTGTCTGCAAATGCTTTTGATTTGGACAAGCCTAAAATATTGTCCTTTGGTAATGAGTAAATGCTTCTAAGGTCTTTTTTCTTGGGACATTCATCAAAATCAAGAACAGTTGTGTTCCTTATTCCAAATGGCATATCCCTTTCATATCCTACAACGTGCTGAGCTATTCCATCTTACTATCACATTGTATTTCAAGTCATAAGAGCATTAATAAACAGACTTGCAGCCATTTTTTAAGGCATTACCCTACTTACCGCATAAAATCAATTAGAAAAAGAGGCATTATACTCATGCAGAACTTTTTTGCCATGTCTTGACCTGCAGTAAAACAAATTTACATGATTTAAACAGGCTTGTAGGTAGTAACAGATTAATAAATAAGGTTTTCAGCATGCATTCATCAGACATTCATTCTGCACAATATGGAGAAAAGTCATAACATATAAACAAATTGTAGAGATTTCTGATTCCTTTTTCCTGCTACAACTGTTCAACAGTGTCACAGAAGCTCAGTCTAGAGTACTCATATTTGACCTAAACTCATTCCCTCCTTCAGATAACTTTTTAACCTTGCAACTGAAGACTTATCAAAACATTGCAATGGGTGAGTGCAACACTATCCTAAGTGCCTATACAAAGTATAGGCACTTAGGATAGTGTTGCACTCACCAATCGATTGTAATGAAGTAAGTAATTTCTCCTTTTGTCAAAATGATTTTTACAAGTATCCATAGAGTGAATCTTAATTCCTTATGATCATCCATATTCCATAGGGATTTCAAAGGAAGTTATTTTGCTCCAAATTTTTGCAGATGGTTACATAAAGATTGAAAATAATGAGATATCACGACAATTTTCATCACACTTCTGGGTCCGGAATGACACTCGATGAAGTACTTTGATCAAATTTTGCAACAGGACGTCCCTTGCGTCTTGGTACCCTGATAACTTCATCGTCACAATCATCTTGGGTCTCGTAAGCATCTCCCATATAACCTGTTTCACCTCCAACCTGATGAGTAGAAATTAAAAAAAAAATACAGTAAAATACTGCTCCCTAAATACATGTCAAGTCTCCCTCCAAGAAGTAGTCTTCAGATTATCCCCACTATTGTTCCACTTTCAGTTTTCAGTGAGTATTTGTCTGAAAGATAACAACTAATCCAGGTGCAGGTCTTTGAATAAATTCTTTACCAAACGACAAAAATATGATCCATTACCACACAATCACTACTTTTGACAACTTTGAGAAATAAGCCTTCAGAAAAATGTGTGGGAAAAGGAGAAAATGCTGGCAACAAGCATTTTTTCCTTCATCCACAATGTTTTCTACTCTTCTCAAAACAAATTTCAAATTTTTGGTCACTTTTATTTTGTCGTCTGCAAATGTTTTCGATTTGGACAAGCCTAAAATATTGTTGTTTGATAAAGAGTTAAGACAGGCTCAAGTTGAAAGCATTAAGCAGGCAACAAAAATTGATACAAGTGGCTTCTTTAAAAAAGAAGCCAGGAGAGGTCGACATCATTATTTTCTAATACTTTTTATGCTTTTAGGTTAAATATATCTAGGTACATGTAAAGAAACAAGCAAGACAATAAACGGGCAGATCTAGTTGAAATTTGTTCAGTTGTAAATACACATTCATCAAAGTGGATGGCAAAAACTGGATTCCGTATCATCCGTCCTTGTAATTTATGTAAGTCAAGTCACATGACCTTCTTTCCGCGTTTTAAGGTCACGTGATTTTTTCCGCTGTGTTCGTTTCTATTTTTAACGAAATTCTTTTTTTCTTTTTCTTCTTTTTGTTTAGATTTAAGATTGTAATACAAAATTAAAATTGTTGGAAAGGAAATATGCAAATAAATCCTTACAATTTTGTTGAAGTTCGCGATATAGAAACAAACCACGTCTATTTCTTATTTCAGTTTTTAGACTTCGATTTCTTTATAAAATCATGACGAAACAGACTGTGTATCGGAACAATTCCCCTACAAAGATTGGATTTAGACAGCAATTTCTGAGGCAGTCTGCCTTTTAAACTCAACACTGTTGGAGAGGTCTGATGACCTCTCCAATGACTAAAAAATTGAACTTTGTTTTGGGAAGGGTAGAAAACATTGTGGGAAAAGGAGAAAATGCTGGTTACCAGCATTTTCTCCATTTCCTACAATATTTTCAGAAGGCTTCTTCCTCAGGGTCATAAAAATGAGAAGAATTTGAAATGATTTTCGAATATATGGTAAAGAACAACCTATACTCGACAACGTTAGAGCAACTACAAATCATGATTTATAATTAGACACCTATAATTGTGGTCATTCCTTGCTCTTTTTTGAACAAGTTTTAAAATACAAACCCTTAACTCTTTACCACACGAAAATTTTTTAGACTGGTCCAAATTGAAAGCATTTGCAGACTACAAAATAAAGGTGACTAAAAAATTGAAATTTGTTCTGGGAAGGGTAGAAAACACTGTGGGAAAAGGAGAAAATGCTGGTTACCAGCATTTTCTCCTTTACCCATAGTGTTTTCAAAAGCCTTCTTTCTCAGGGGCGTCAAAAGTAGGGATTGTGTGGTAATGGGTTAACAGCACAGCAAAATTTAAACATACCTGTATTACATGATAACAGATGACAAATGAAATGCTTTTAACCTTTTCCCAAACAAGCCCTGGTTTTTACGTGTCTGCAGTAAAAGTCTTTTGAAACCACAGTGGGAAAAGGAGAAATTGCTCGTAACGAGCAATTTCTCCTTTTCCCACAATGTTTTCTACCCTTTTTGAGAACTTTCTGCCATTTTCTCCAAATCTAAAATTGTCATCTGCAAACTCTTTTGGTTTGGAAGAGTCTAAAATTTGTCGTTTGGGAAAGGGTTAAAGGCTGGTTGGAAACATTTTTCCTAACCTGGCAAGATAACTTTTCGCAATAACCATGTATACATCGTTCTTCACAATACATACATGTACGTAACAGTTCTGACAAATAATAATATCTGACATATCTCTCTGTGGGATTAACAAGTATACTACATGTATAAGAGATTTAAAAATGCAGAAATATTATCAAGAATAATATGAAGACTGAATTACATTGTGACTGTTCTTGTCTTTTATTACATGTTTTTTTCCTAAAGTTATACAATCATGTTGATTTAGATAATTATACTTCCCCTTGTCTCATGTACTAGCAACACTAACAAAAACATTGCACCAGAAGGAATTACTGGTACAACAAACATTATACTGGCCTAATCGGGACAGGCAAAGCACAAGGAACATGGTATTGAGAGCAGGGGACTAGGAATAGAATAGAGAGCAGGTATTTACAGGTAGACTTAACTCTTTACCAAATAACAAAATTTTGGACTAGTCCAAATTAACCCTTTACCCCATAAGGCATTTCTATGGTATCTCTAATTGACCCTAAATAACAGCAAGGATGAAGCTGTTTCTTATATGTATATGACACCTTTTGATAGTGTAGAAAACATTGTGGCAAAAGGTGAAATTGCTCGTGGCGAGCAATTTCACCTTTTGCCACAATGTTTTCCAAAGGCTCCTACAAGCAATGCCTAGAAATGAGTATCTATGGAGTAAAGGATTAAAAGTACATGTATTTGCAGATGACAAAATAAATGACTCAAAAACTAAAAATTTCTATCTGGAAGTTTAGAAAACATTGTGGGAAAACAAGAAAATACTGGTCACCAGCATTTTCTCCTTTTCCCACCATGTATTCAAAGGCTTTCTTTCTCAGGGTCTTTAAAAGTAGGGACTGTGTGGTAATGAGTTAAAGGAACATGTATGTACACTTATATCTTACCATAATCAAACTGACAGCAGATGATACTGAAGATGTTCAAGCGCATTTTGGATCATCAGCAGAGAATTCACATTTATCCCATTCATTACCAAACGACAATATTTTAGACTGGTCCAAATTTAAAGCATTTGCAGACGACAAAATAAAAGTGACTGAAAATTTGAGATTTGTTTTGTGAAGGGTAGATAACATTGTGGGAAAAGGAGAAAATGCTGGTTACCAGCATTTTCTCCTTTTCCCACAATGTTTTCTAAAGGCTTCTTTCTCATGGGCGTCAAAAGTATGGATTGTGTGGTAATGGGTTAATACAATGATACATTAAAACATGCTAAATGATAAGTGCTTCTTTGCAACAAATAACTTGAGCCAACTTGTGATCATCCATCCTTGGACAGAATATGGCCAAGCTCTTAATCAAACCAGTCCTTGAGTTCAGTGTACTTTATCAAGCCAATTGGCAAGGCCGGATATGTGATCAGATCTCTAGATAGAGGGAGTAATATTGATATCAGAATTGAAAATCTGAATTATTCTACCCCAAACCCTATGTTGTGGGTACTCATTAGAATCGTCTCATCGAGACGATTCTAATGAGTACCCACAACATAGGGTTTGGAAGAGAAACAAGGACTTTATAATATCATCATTTCCCTTTATATGGAGATCTGTGTGATCATCACTTAGTATGATACTTAGTCATCACTGTCCAATATCTGACAAAAATTTGTTTCTTCCATTTTGTTGTGTGTTGAAATCTTATGCTGTTTTCAACCCTATTCCAGACAAACAACAGTTGTTAGGAAACCGAACTGTGAGTTCCTATAGCCTCTTTTACCTGTACCCATTACAGGCTTTCCTATTCACTGGCTGCTTTCTCACAAATATGAAGTCCAGCCACAACAGAAAAATGGAGTTCAAACTCAAAACCCTATGACTGGACTGAGAATGTTTTAGCCCTTAACTGCACAATCCCAAGCTTTAATGACCCTGAGAGAGAAAACTTTTGAAATGATTGTTAGCATTTCTCCTTTGCTTACAATCTTTTTGACCTTTCATTTTCAGGTCTCATTATTTTTTCCATTATTAACAAATCTCACTATTTTTTTCGATAATATATCATCTGCAAATGCCTTCAATTTCGACTGGTCTAAAATTTTACAATGCTGTAAAGAGTTAAAATTGCACAGGTCTAAAAATCTGTTGTCTAGCAAAAGATTGATCAAAATCTGGTATGGAGATAATGTTGGTAACTTGTAAAGATATAACTTATACTGGTGAAAAAGTGACTTTTTTCTCTAAATATCACATAATTTTGTGAAATCATGCATTAATAATTGTGAAAGGAACTTAGGCAATATTCTAAGTCAAATGCAAAGAAATCTCCTAGTTCTTGATCTTCCATTCTGATGTACATTTACCATAGTTCAGAACAAAATGAGTCCCCATGCATGGTCGAATGAAGAAAACAACACTGACTCTTCTTTTGCTGGCAAAGCAAGGGGCTGATGAGATGTGTGG
The DNA here is from genome assembly GCA_943736015.1 of Tridacna crocea. NCBI lineage: Eukaryota > Metazoa > Mollusca > Bivalvia > Cardiida > Cardiidae > Tridacna > Tridacna crocea. Next base: position 53,099,974 of record OX031059.1, read on the forward strand.
GGAAAGTGGAGAAGTACGAACATACATACCATTTTTCTAACATTGATGCTGAATATAGAGGTATTTAACTCATAATACACGGAGCAAAATTTTTTCTGGTATAGTGGTTCTTGTAGATTTATTTCAGATGGCCATGGACACGCAACCTTCAGTCTTTACCACACAATCCCTACTTTCAACGACCTTGAGAAAACGGCCTTCTGAAAACATTATAGGAAAAGGAGAAAATGCTGGTAACCAGCATTTTCTCCTTTTCCTACAATGTTTTCTACCCTTTCCAAAGCAACTTTCAATTTTTGATTCACATTTATTTTTTCATCTGCAAAATGCTTTCAATTTGGACCAGTCTATAAATTTGTTGTTTGGTTAAGAGTTAAGGTAACTTTATCTTGTTTGGTCTTCCCTATTCTGTCTTGGTCATTTGCCACGACAAATAAAATGTTACCCAAAACATGAATTTGTCTTTCAAGAGATAGAAAACATTGTGAGTAAAGACAAAAATGCTGGTTTCCAGCATTTTCTCTTTTGCCCAAGATGTTTTATAACCTACATTCTGCAAAGCAGACTTTTTTGCCTAGCTCTAGTCCACTTTTGCACACAATGTGGCAAAAGGAGAAACTGTTCTAGAAGTAAATTTTATCCTGCGAATTATGTTCTTGTACGTAATATGTATTCACCTTTGAATCTGTCAGTCTTTACCAATTAAGTTTGTGCTTTACCATCTGGACGGAACAGGATTTTGAAATTATGGTGGGGAAAAGTAGAAAATGCTGGATTAACCAGTATTTTCCCACACTTTGCACAATGCCTCCTACCCCTTTTAAAGAAAACCTCTTGCATTTAACCCATTACCACACAATCCCTACTTTTGACGACCCTGAGAAAGAAGCCTTTAGAAAACATTGTGGGAAAAGCAGAAAATGGTGGTAACCAGCATTTTCTGCTTTTCCACAATGCTTTCAATCCCTCACAGAACAAATTTCAAATTTTCAGTCCCTTTTATTTTATGGTCTTCAAATGCTTTCGTTTTGGACAAACCTAAAATTTTGCTGTTTGGTAATAAGTTAAGGGTTATAAGCAACTAACACATTTCAATTACATTCCATTAAGAAATAATCTTCTTTCTATCGTGGTATATCGTTCAATAAACCACAGTTGTGAGTTATGAGGCACAATAAATAATCCACGAGGGCGATAGCCTGAGTGGGTTATTCATTGCGCCTCATAACTCACAAAGTGGTTTATTGAACAATATACCACGACAGAAAGAAGATTATTTCGATTCTAACTTGGCCAATTCTTAATGAAAGGAAAACAAGTTCAAACTAAGAGTATGAAGATTATGTTCCATTGAATAACTCACTCATTGAATGACGTCACTCTACATGGATTATCACAGATTTTACCACGTTTTCCTTGCACTGTGTTTATAGAGCCAAAGTCGCGTGTCATGTTAGAATTTAGTTTTATCCCTAAAGGCTTATAACAAGAAGTTTAGCTACTTTAACAATCAATTGTACAATTAATATACAAGTGCAATTTTTTGAGATGTTGAAATTTTTGCAATTTCTTGGATTTGAAGAAGTTGTAAACTTTTCTGTTCATATATTTTACTGTAAGTATACTAATAAATGATAAGTGTGTTTAATTTGCAAAGCTTTCTGTATGCAAAATGTCCATAATCTGTAATTCGCAATTTTTTTGACTAACTGATATATCCACGTATACAGTATGATGATTTATACTTCCACAATTGAGGGCTTTTGAAACTTTGTTGGAAAAGGGACCAGCATTGTGTGGTGAAGGGTTAACAAAGTACTGTTGTCATAGTTACCTGGTAGGGTAGACTTATTATTGGAGCATCCTGTCTGGTCCCCTCTGCTAGAACTGGCACTGTTCTCAGAGCAGCTTGGTTTATATTTGTTAGATGTAAACTGCTCACATTGCTTGTAGCTGAGGATGGTCTCTTTCGCATGGAGTCAAATAAACTACGAGAACTCTGTCTGTTTTCTTCATGTCTGATCAGTTCAGCTGTGCTACCTGCCAAACTTTGCTCCTCATACTCACTTGGTAACCCTCTGTTTGCTCCTGAATATGTTAAAACAAAATCATAGTTCTTATTAATATATAAAGGAATACATTTTGAAAAAAAAAAGGAAATAACAGCCCTGAACAGTTTGATGGCCCTGATAGAAGTTTTGTGTGACAAGGGGATTACTGTTCCACAGACAACAAAAGATGAAATTTGCCAAAACTGAAAGCCTTATTAGACAAAAACATATTGTATGGGCCTGAAAAAAACTGAACTTGTTTTTTGAGGGTATGATCCATCTCTGGTAAAGGAGAAAATACTTGTTACCTCCATTTTCTTCTTTTTCCAGAAAATTTTCCAAGAAAACCACGTTTTTTATTATCCATTTATAGTATTGTATGGTGTTTAACACCATTTTCAACATTATTTCAGCTGTATCACAGGGGCCAGTGCACCTATCAATACTTTTCCTGGAGTCTCTTTTACCACTACTCAGCACAATTTTCTTACCACATAACCATTGTCAAGACACTTTTTTTAATTATATTAGTAATTTTTTTCCCCATTTTTGTGGATGGTGTGGAATGGGGAGGCTGTTTGTAAGCTTTTATTTAACTCTTTACCAAACAATAAAATTGTACACTGGCCCAAACTGAAAGCATTTGCAGACAACAAAATAACTGTGACTGGAAAATTGAAATGGGAAGGGTAGAAAACATTGTTGGAAAAGAAGAAAATGCTGATTACCAGCATTTTCTCCTTTTCCAACAATGTTTTCAAACGGCTTCTTTCTCAGGGTCGTTAAAAGCCAGGATTGTGTGGTAATGGATTAATCAAGGTTATTTTGGTATAACTGTGATATGAAAACATTGTTCAGTATAGATTACCAGTTAGAGTTTACTATTTAATCCATACTGTCAACACAGGTAACATACATTGCCCTCATTTTGAGCATCTACGAGTGTGAAGACCTTAGCAAAAGACAATTTTAACTCTTTACCAAACGACAAAATTTTGGACAAGTCCAAATTGGAAACATTTGCAGACGACAAAATAAATGTGAATCAAAATTTGAAATTTGATTTGGAAAGGGTTGAAAACATTGTGAGAAAAGGAGAAAATGCCGGTTACCAGCATTTTCTCCTTTTCCCGCAATGTTTTCAAAAGGCTTTATTCCTAGGGTCGTTAAAAGTCGGGATTGTGTGGTAAAGGGTTAATACTTATTTACTCACTAAATAATGAAAGGTCATCTGGCAGTACATCTATTTCATCATCCAGCAGGTCTGTCTGTTGCTTGGCAAAGTTGATGAATACCTGAAATACAGTGACCAGTTATCTATCAGAGTATCAACCCTTTACCAAACAGTGTCAAAATGTAACAAACTTCAATAGAAACCTTTGAAAACATTGGTTGGAAAATACAGAAACTGTTGTTAATCATCATTTTCTCCTTTCCATAAACGGTTTCTACACTTTCAAAGACAAATATCATAATGTTTCATGTTTGAATTCTTTACCACAAAATCCCAAGTTTTAATGACCTTCAAGAAAAAGGCTTTTGAAAACAATGTAGATAAGGGAGAAAATGCTGAAAACCAGCATTTTCTCCTCTTCCCACAATGTTTTCTTCCATATCAGAGAACTACAGTTCATTTGTACCAATTCAGAATATGTAAAATGTATTTACTTACTTCAGAAAGGTACAAAAGTTGTTGTGTGGTAAAGGGATAATTTGTCACCTGCAAAATGCTTTCAAATTGGACAAGTCTAACAAGATGTCACATGGCAATGAGCTAGCTAATCCAGGGGCACAAACACATGCAGTCTGATCTGTGACCTGCACAATCTGCCTTACTTTGGCGGTTTAGACAAGAGCATTCTTGAAATTACAGATAACCCTTTACCAAAGGACAAAATTTTAGACTGGTCCAAATTGAAAGCACTTGCAGACTACAAAATAAACAGAACTCAAAAATTGCAAATTTATTTCCAGTGGGGTAGAAAACATTGTGGGAAAAGAAGAAAATGCTGGTTACCAGCATTTTCTCCTTTTCCCACAATGTTCTGCAAAAGACTTCTTTCTCAGGGGCATCAAAAGGAGGGATTGTGTGGTAATGGGTTGACTGGGTCTCATGTGAGTGACATTTATCATTCAGTTCATTTGACAATCTTAACCCTTTCCCAAACAACAAAATTTTAGACTGGTCTAAATTGAAAGCACTTGCAGACGACAAAATAAACGTAACTCAATAATTGAAATTTGTTTCCAGCAGGGCAGAAAACATTGTGGGAAAAGGAGACAATGCTGGTTACCAGCATTGTCTCCTTTTTCCACAATGTTTTCCAAAGGCTTCTATCTATGGGTCGTAAAAACCAGGGATTGTTTCAGTTAATGTTTCTATAAACCTAGGATACATGCAATGAAATAAAATAAAGAGTACCTGGTCTAAGGTAGTCTGTGACACAGAATAATCTTCAATCAATAATCTCTCTCGTACAGCTTCTATCTGACCAAAAACAGAGGAGAGTTTGACATCTGAGCCCAGCTGATACTGTAACATATTATGATGCTTTTCTTTGAGAACTGACTGTGGGAAATTACTGTTGAAAAAATCCATCACAGGGTCAAGGTCTGGTGACTCCCCAGAAACTCTAATGATCACAGTGTAACCATCTCCAAATCTGTAGAAATAAAACATTTTCTCTGTCATTTCAGTGCTTTTCGCAATATTATACAAATAAAAAATCAGCCCCACTGTTGATCAACTTTTCTGTTTTATATTTTTGTTACACCATTTTCAACTTCTGGAAAACAGTGCATGAATCCATGCGTTCCTGGTTCCTTTTACAAGCACTTAGTTCAAATCTGTTTTCAATTCACTGGCTGCTTAACCCTTTACTCCATAGATACTCATTTGTACACATTGCTTGTAGGAGCCTTTGGAAAACATTGCGACAAAAGGTGAAATTGCTCGTCACGAGCAATTTCACCTTTTGCCACAATCTTTTCTACACTATCAAAAGGTGTCATATACACATAAGAAACGGTTTCATCCTTGCGGTTATTTAGGGTCAGTTAGAGTTACCATAGAAATGCTTTATGGGGTAAAGGGTTAAAGCTTTCAAACAATGGTTTACCAATCCTTTGTTCTGACAGCAGAACACTTTCAAAACACAGGGGCAATAAAGGAGCATACAGCTTGTTCCAAATAATTGCTCCTTTTCCAAAATACTTTCAGTGCAATTGAAAACAGTCTCTTTGTACAGATTATGTTTTATCCTTGTTTTACTTGTAACAGAATTTGGGTAGATCTACAGGAAACAATGGGGTAATGAGTAAATGAATGTTGTTTAATGGTGCATCATGAACTTGGGTCTTTAGAGCCATCTGGGGTACTCTATCAGAAAAGAAAGCTTGTTTCTGAAAACAAGATACTCATTATGGAAGTAAATCAAACCATGAAAGTACATTCAAAGGTCTCTCTGCTAAGGAATTGTTTCTGTTAATCTAATTATAGACTTGTCTATCATGTGATGTCACATTTTTGATAATGATGAAATGGCATATTTTTCAACTAATTCAAGTACAAAAGGGACAAGAGATTTCCCCAAACCTATTGTTTTATTAAAAAACATGGAAACCTCCAACACAAACATCCTATCAAATAAGCTTTTGGAGCAAAACTGACTAAACAATTAGCAGCTTTTGATAAATTATCCTCCAAAGTAATAGCGAATACCTGTTTTAAATTTTGTTGTCAATATTTTCAAAAGCAGCCTACAAACAGGAAGCGACCAAACCAAACAGACGGATTTGGAATTTTGAAATTTGTTTCTATTTTTAGTCAGTTACATTAAAATTTTGAAAAACGATTGCAGTGACATCTACTTTACCCCACTGTGAGGTGCGGTAAATATGATATCGCTGTGATCGGCTTTCAAATGTTCATAGGCTGTAAAAGGGACAATCCAATGAAAGAAGAGGGAAAACTGGAACCCAGGCTATGTTCATTTATGCACGATTAGCTAATCATGTTTACCTGTTTTTCAAATGCTGTATACTTCCCATACATCTAAATCTTCCATTTACCATAATAGCTAACCTCCCACACAAGGCTTCACACTCCTCCATACTGATCAAAACAAGAGAAACAGTTTAAAGATTATGATCTAAAAAAAATTATCAACAAAATAGTTTCATAAAAATATGCTAAACTTTATGATAATATGACAACATATTTTGCATCATAATAAGTGTAATGGAATTTAAATGATATATAGGTGTGCTGGTGAACAAATACATTTGAAACTAAATATCTACTTGTATGTGTCTACAAATAAAACAAGCTTTGCAATAATGTTTTTCTTTTTTATCTCAACTTATAAATCATAAGACATGTGAGTTATACTTCTAAAGTCTGATTCATAAGTTATGAGAAAAGAAATTCCAAGCAAAGACTGACTTGAAATTCTATAATTATATTGTACTGTCTCACTTTTATGAATACTACAGCAAATCGTGTTGAATGCAAATATAGTCTTTTTATGTAACCAGCATTTTCTCCTTTTCCCACAATTTTTGCTATCCTACTAAGGACAAATCCTCTCAAATTCAGCCATCAAGTCTGTCATCTACAAATGCTTTCAATTTGGGTGGTATCTGTATTAAGAGCTTACTCTTTATCAAATGACAAAATTTTAGCCATGTCCAAATTGAAAGCATTTGCAGACAACAATTTCCATGTGGTTCAAATGGAGCAAATTATTCATTGATAGGGTAGAAAACATTATTAAAAAAGTAGAAAATGCTGGTTACCAGCATTTTCTCCTTTTCTCACAATGTTTTCAAATGGCTTCTTCCCCAAGGTCATTAGAAGTCGCCATTGTGGGTTAAGTATAATAATTATCATCCTCACCTATGAGAGGTCAGTATCACAGATCTGCCATCCTTTACTACATTAGCTATACAGTCCCACAGGAATCTTCTTGCCCCAGGGTCCATTCCAGTTGTAGGCTCATCCTATCCAATTGATAAATTCTTAACAAATTACCAAACAATAACAACATCCTATGTCAGTATTGAATACAGATTATCAAAACATGGAAAGAAATTTAGCTAATGCTCTTAAATTTGTATAATCTGTGGTTTCTTTCAAGAGGGATCACGGTGGCTTATTCCTTTCCTTAATCCTTTAACAAAGGAGAATTATTTCCGACAATGTTTGCTATCCTTTCCTATTAGACCAGCCAACATAGCTCAGTTGGTAGAGTGTAGGACTCATGATCATGACGATGTGGGTTCGATTCCCACTTCTGGCCATCCAGTTTTTTAGATGAGACGCTAAAACCGAGGTCCCCTGTGACAGTGCAATACATCCAACATGTTAAAGAACTAGATGTTACTTGGGATGGGTGTCGTCCTGTATCTGCACTAACCCCCTTAAAAATACTAACAGCCTTCAGGGGGCATTGCCCACATGGGGAACCACTGGAGACGATAAATAAACTCAAATTCAACTAATCAATCCTTTCAAAAAATCCTCATCAACTGACCTGAATTCAATTGGATGTATGTAAATGCTTTGGACCAGAGCAGAATTCTAATATAAAAAATGGCATGGAAACAGTATCATAAAAAGGAGGCTTGTCACGTTATTTGCATTGGATGTCAAATGCCATAATACTAGATTTTCTTTTTTTTTCGTCTAGATGCAAAGTAAAACATAATAATGAGCAAGACATGATAATGATAAAGCAATGACTGGCAGTCTATGAATTCATTTGTTGAGGTAATGGATAGTTTCACAAATCAAACTTACCAAAAATATAAGAGAAGGATTTCCAATCAAAGCTATAGCAGTGGATAGTTTTCTCTTGTTACCACCAGAATAGTTTGTAGAGATTTTGTCTGCATGTGGAAGAAGACCAAGTCTTCTAATTGCCCAATCTGCAACCTGGATAGATTTATAAAACCAAATGTTAAATTTAAGAAAATTTTGTCTAATCAGCTCTAAATGGTAAAAATTATTTATTTTGACTAATTATTGTTTTAAGCTTTTTCGGCACAATGTTTGACAGCTTTGAAAATATGATGGAAAAAGGGGAGAAACTGTGTGTAACAAGCTTGAATGCTCTTTCTTCTTATGAAATTTTATACACTGTTGTAATGAGACATTCTTTTCCCTTAACCTCTTGCCAAATGACAAATTCTTAGACTGACCTAATTTGAAAGCATTTGGAGATGACAAATTGAATTAAACTCATTAACAAATGAAAAAATTTTGGCTTGTCCAAATTGAAGGCATTTACAGACGACAAAGTAAAAGTGACTGAAACTTTGAAATTTGTTTTGTGAGCGGTAGAAAACAAGTGTAGGATAAGGAGGATATGCTGGTTACCAGCATTTCCTCCTTTTCTCATAATGTTTTCTAAAGGCTTCTCTCTTGGGGTCATCAAAAGTAGGGATTGTGTGGTAATGGGTTACCTCAAATAACGCAATGTGTTAGACACCTGGGGTAGAAACCATTGTGGGAAAAGAAGAAAATGCTGGTTACAAGCATTTTTTTTTTCTTTTGTTCTTGATGTTCTCAAAAAACTTCTCTTTCAGAGTTGTTAAAAGTCAGGATTATGTGGTAACAGGTTAAATTTTTGTAAGTAACCTGACAAAAAGACTTTTTATTGTCAGCAAAAGCTATCTCTTAAAGTATATCGTGGGAAAAGAACTAATTGTTTGTAAAAAGCATCTGCTTCTTTCCTATATTATTATTCATGTGACTGACAAACTCTCTATTTTTGTTCTTCACATATGTCACTTTTGTGTATTTATTGTTTAGTTTATAGTTTTAACCCATTACCAAACGACAATATTTTAGACTGGTCCAAATTGAAAACATTTGCAGACGACAAAATTAAAGTGACTGAAAATTTGAAATTTGTTTTGTAAAGGGTAGAAAACATTGTGTGAAAAGGAGAAAATGCTGGTTACCAGCATTTTCTCCTTTTCCCACAATGTTTTCCAAAGGCTTCTTTCTCAGGGGCGTCAAAAGTAGGGATTGTGTGGTAATGGGTTAAGCAAGTCTAATATGGTTTAAATAATTCCAGACTTCAAAAACACGAAACCGTGAATTACTTACATATTTCACATCCTTTTCAGGAATTCCACGCAATCTTGCATAAAACCTAAGGTGTTCCACACCAGTCAGCAATGGGTCAAGGGCATCAAATTGGGGACAATAGCCAATGTTCAGTCGTACTTGTGTCATGTTGTTCAGTACACTGTAAAACACAAAATTATCTTTAACAACTGGTGCTACTTTGAAATCTTTAAGTAGCTCCTCCTCAGCAAAAACGCATATTTTGTTTAGCCTTTTCGATAAACAGCAATAACCAGCATTTTCTCCTTTTCCCACAATGTTTTCTACCATGCTGGAAAACATATTTAAAGTTTTGAGTTACATTTAATTTGTTGTCTGCAAATGCTTCAATTTTGGATTAGCTAAAAATCTGTCGTTTGATGAAGAGTTAAGTATAGTGAGATTATAAAAATCTAAGGAGCTTTCTTTAACCTTTTACCACACCATCCTGGGTTTTATTGACCCTGAAGACAAAGGCTTATGAAAAAATTGTAGGAAATTGAGAAAATGCTGGTATACAGCATTTTTCCCCTTTTCCCACTATGTTTTCATCATTTAACCCATTACCACACAATCCCTACTTTTGACGCCCCTGAGAAAACATTGTGGGAAAAGGAGAAAATGCTGGTAACCAGCATTTTCTCCTTTTCGCACAATGTTTTCTACCCTTCACGAAACAAATTTCAAATTTTCAGTCACTTTAATTTGTTGTCTGCAATTGCTTTCAATTTGAACCAGTCTAAAATATTGTTGTTTGGTAATGTAATAAACTACATTTATTTTGTATTCTGCAAATGCTTTCAATCTGCTTGAGTCCATGATATTGTGGTTTTGGTAAAGATTTGAGCCTCAACTTTTTCAAAAGCTGTCCAACTTAACTCTCTGACACAATTCCCGACTTTTAACGACCCTGAGAAAGCAGTCCTTTGAAAACATTGTGCGAAAAGGAGAAAATGCTGGTAACCAGCATTTTCTCCTTTTAGCACAATGTTTTCTACCCTTCCGAATCCAGATTTCTATTTTTCGGTTGCATTTACTTTGTCGTCTGCTAATGCTGTCATTTCAGACCAGTCTATAATTTTGTTGTTTGGTAAAGAGTTAACCCATTACCACACAATCCCTACTTTTGACGACCCTAAGAAGAGGCCTTTTGAAAACACTGTTGGAAAAGGAGAATATGCTGGTGACCAGCATTTCCTCCTTTTCCCGCAGTGTTTTCTACCCTTCCCAGAATAAATTTCAATTTTTCAGTCACCTTTATTTTGTCGTCTGCAGATGCTTTCAATTTGGACCAGTCTAAAATTTTGTCGTCTGGTAAAGAGTTAAGACAGAAACAAGTCATCTACAGAAGCTGAAATTTAAACTCACTCATGGCTGTTGACATAAGCATTTCCCTTTGTGGGCCTCTCGTCCCCAGTGAGCATCTTAAATGTTGTTGTTTTACCAGCTCCATTCACACCCAACAATCCAAAACATTGCCCTTTAGGTACCCCAACACATAGTCTGTCCACAGCCGTCATTACCCCCTTTTGGCCTCGAGCTTTGAAAACCTAGACAATTAAAATTTTATAAAAAAAAACCTGAAATAGAAGCCTTTTGAAAACATTGTGGGAAAAGGACAAAATATTAGTAACCAGTATTTTCTTTATTTCCCGCAATGTTTTCTGCCAATCTTGAAACAAAATTCAAATATTTAATTAACTTTACATTGTCATCTGCAAGTGCTTTCAATTTGAATCAGTCTTATATTGTGACTATTCCTCAAATTGTACTCTGGAGCATTTAGAGGTGACTCCCAACTCTTGTCTATGAGAAAGTTAAATACAGCTCAGACTTTTCAGATTATGAAGAGCAACTAATTTTTTTTCTTGTATAATTCCTGCTCTGTGGAAAAGTGGGTACCACATAATCCTGAATTTTAACCACCATGAGAAAGAAAGCTTTTGAAATATTGTGGGAAAATGAGAAAATGCTGCATTTTCTTCTTCTCCCACAATGATTTTTCATCTTTAACAGACAAATTCCTGTACTTGTACCACATTTACTATATCCTTAGGAAATGCTTCTAATTCGCATCTGTCTAAAACACTGTCATGTGATAAAGAGTTAACTCTTTACTACACAATTCCGTCTTTTAACGCTGAGAAGGCAGCTTATAGAAATCATTGTGGGAAAAGGAGAAAATGCTGTTAACCAGCATTTTCTCCTTTTCCCACAATGATTTCTACCCTGCACGAATTAAATTTCAATTTTTTAGTCACTTTTTTTTTTTTGCCTGCAGCTGCTTTCAATTTGGACAAGTCTAAAATTTTGTTGTTTAGTAAAGAGTTAATACATCTATAAAAAAAAAAGTGGACAAGCTCAGCCTGCTTTGCAGGCACATGCTGTAAATGGTTGATATGTTTGGTAAATATTCTACTTTTCGAAGGAAAATTCAACGTTATTATTCTGCCAGGTTTTTTTTCAGAAAAAGGGGTCCATATTTTGGGACCAACTGCACGGTAAAGTTTGGATGTCTGCTAAAGATATGAAGCCTACCTTGGTCAATTCTTCTATCCTCAAAACATCATCTTTCGCATTGCCTGACATCACTCGGTGTCTTTCTCTTGCTACATCTTCATCTTCGTCATCCAGTGGAGCCCCTTGAGCTTTCAAAACTCTGCAAAAAAATTGGAGTCATGCTCTAGCAAAAAAGGGTTTAACCCTTTATCAAACAATCTCTGCTTTTCACGACCCTGAGAAAGAAGCCTTTTGAAAACACTGTGGAAAAAGGAGAAAATGCTGGTGACCAGCAATTTCTCCTGTTCCAACAATGTTTTCTAGCCCTCAACCAACAAATTTTAATTTCTGAGCCACATGTATTTTGTAGTCTGCAACTGCTTTCAATTTGGACAAGTCTACAAAATTGTTGTTTGTTAAAGGGTTAACTCATTACCAAACAACAAAATTTTAGGTCCGTCCAAATCAGAAGCATTTGCAGACGACTAAATAAAAGTGACTGAAAATTTGAAATTCGCTTTGTGAAGGGAAGAATACATTGCAGGAAAAGGAGAAAATGCTGGTTACCAGCATTTTCTCCTTTTCCCACAAGGTTTTCAAAAGGCTTCTTTGTCAGGGGCGTCAAAAGTAGGGATTATGTGGTAATCAGTTAATGTATCTCTGTGAAGCACTGTCCCTTGCAAGTTATCACTACGATTATTGATCCAAAAAATCCAATTCGTATCATGACTGACTAAATTGTGAGGTACAAGGCTCATTTGGTTTGCAGAAGAATAACTCAATACCAAACAACCAAATTTTAGGTTTGTCCAAATTGAAAGCATTTGCAGACACAAATGCCATCTCAGTCTTAATGCTCATGTTTCTCTTTTTCTAAACATAGCATTTTATACCATGATGTGTTGTCATTTCTGGCCGCTTATGACGATCATGTTGATTATGATGGTGATGATGATGATAAAAAATATTAATATAAATAATTTTATTAATCAAGTGATTTCGTATTGGCCCAGTTACAGGTCCGAGGTCATCCGTATTGGCCTGAGGCCGAAGGCCAAGGGCCAATGTGGCTGACCGAGGACCTGTAACTGGACCAATACGAAATCACTTGATTTATGACAATTTTATTAATTAACCCTTTACCAAACCATCCCTGGTTTTTATGACCCTGAAAAAGAAGCCTTCTGAAAACATTGTGAGAAAAGGAGAAAATGCTGGTAACCAGCATTTTTAATCCTTTTTCCCACAATGTTTTCTACCCTGCTGGTAACAAATATCAATTTTTGGGTTACATTTACTTTGCCGCCTCCTTGAATGTGATAAGCGCAGACCCTCACATGACTGAACTTTTGATCACATTTAAGGATTTGTGTATTGGTCGAAGGTCATCAATATTGATACAAGGTCAACTGTATTGATCGGAGGTCAAGTCGTATCAAGACGGGGTCACAACCTGTATACTGTAAAAAGTCAGAAATGTGACTAGTATTGCATGGACCGTTTTCCAAGTACATGTATAACTTCTATATATCCAATAGTTAATTAATAATCGATTATATTAATACCTGGACTTGATGAAAAACTTGTACTCAATCAGAAGATTAATGAGGAAAAACAATATTCCCAAACAGAACATGCTGAATATGTTTCGTCCAACTTGTTCCCAGTCAAATGGATTTGGTAGTCTGTTCCCTTCACCAAGTCGCTCGTATATGTCTGCAAACAGCTGATTTTTCGCCAAGTCAAATAGACCACGTCCAAGACAGTATTGAGGTAATAGCAAGAACACTTGACGTAATATTGTGTTTATGTCTTTCAGTTCCTGTAATAAATATTGAATTCTTGACTAACAGTTTAACCCATTACCACAAAGCAAAATTTTCGACCTATTCAAAGTGAAAGCATTTGTAGACAATTTCAAAGTGGCTACAATGGTACAATTTTGCTTTGATTGGGTGGATAACTTTGTGGGAAAAGGTGAAAATGCTGGTAACCAGCATTTTTTCCTTTTCCCACAATGTTTTCAAAAGGTTTCTTCCTCAGGAGCATTGAAAGGCATCATTGTGTGGTAAAAGGTTAATAGAAGTATTTCTAAACCAAAGCAGCTTCAGCCCTTGATGATACAGATAAGCAGTGAAAGTTTAACCCATTACCACATAATCCCTACTTTTGACGCCCCTGAGAAAGAAGCCTTCAGAAAACATTGTGGGAAAAGGAGAAAATGCTGGTAACCAGCATTTTCTCCTTTTCCCCCAGTGTTTTCTACCCTTCACATAACAAATTTCAAATTTTCAGTCACTTTTACCTTGTCGCCTGCAAATGCTTTCAATTTGGACCGGGTTAAAATTTTGTAGTTTGGTAATGGGTTAAAAGGACTTCCTTTACCAAACAATCTCTAGTAAAAAAGACCCTCAGGAAGAAGGCTTTTAAAAACATAGCTGGCAAAGGAGAAACCACTGGTAAGTAGTTTTTCCTCCACTTTTCACAAATCTTTTCTTCTCCTTCACAGACATATACAATTCATTATCAACTATCTGAAACATTAAGATGACTAGCAAACTTGTGAGAAGACATCGAGAATTTATTTTTTAAATGTTAACGTTTAGTTGTATTAGGATCTTCTGTCACAATTTTTTTCTTTAAGGTCTTCAGGTATCAGTTTTTTTTTTGCTCACATGTTAATTGGTTTAAGAACATTGTCAGTAGGTATCATATTTTCTCTTTCTTTTTTTCATTTATAAGCTGAAGATGTATTACAAACGTATATTATAATTTTCTCAAGAGTTGTTAACTGCAGGAGCTTATAAATTGTTGTAAATATGTCACTCATTGTACAAAATTGTTGTATATTATGTAAGTGTATATGGGCCAGAGGCCTAAATACTTGAATAAAGGTATATTGATTGATTGATTGATTGATTGATTATGCTGTGTTTCATATTTTGTATTCAAATCTTTCAATATGGACTAGTTAAAGACATTTTTATCCAACAAAATTCAATGCTTTTTATGGTCATCTGTTGACAGGGCTTAAATTTTTTTCAAAATAATGTGACAGACTGGCATAAATAAACATTAAATCTTAACTCTTTACCACACAATCCCGAATTTTAACGACCCTGAGAAAGAAAGCTTTTGAAAACATTGTATGAAAAAGAGAAAATGCTGGTTACCAACGTATCTCCTTTTCCTACAATGTTTTCTACCCTTCCCAAAATAAATTTCAATTTTTGGAACATATTCATTCTGTCTTTTGCATATGCTTTAAATTTAGATCAATCTAAAATTTTGTCATTTGGTAAAGAGTTAACTAAACAATTACATTTTTTACAAACATGGAAAAAAGGGCTTGCATACTGCTTTTTCTGCAATGCCCAAAGTGTTTCCAATCCTTTTTAAGAAAAAAAATGACAATTTTTTTTTCTCACTTTTCATGGCGTTTTTCAACTGCAAATGTTTACAATTTGGTTCAGTCTTGCATTTACTCATGTGGGAAAGAGTTCAGCAAACACAATAAATGGTATTGAAATTAGATATTAATGAGAAAGTAAGTGAATGATCATTTACCGGATCATCTTCTTCTAAAAACTCAATGATGAATGTGGACATGGTGGACACAGTTCCAAGGAAAATGTTCACAGAGCTGAGAACAACCAGAGCTGTACTGGGCACATTGAAAATGCGGGAAAACGGATACATCATTGGTATCATGGCCCATCTGTTCAATGAAAATCATCAAGATATTGATAATGTCAGTCAGGAAATGCAAGCACAAACATTAACTCATTACCAAACGACAAAATTTTAGGTTTGTCCAAATCGGAAGCATTTGCAGATGACAAAATAAAAAAGACCGAAAATTTGAAATGTGTTAGAAGACACTGTGAGAAAAGGATAAAATGCTGGTTACCAGCATTTTCTCCTTTTCCCACAATGTTTTCTAAAAGCTTCTTTCTCAGGGTCATCAAAAGTAGGGATTGTATGGTAATGGGTTAAGCCTCTCTTACAAAGTTCTCATAAACTGTCCTTTTCTTGAATATTTAGCACAACTAAAATCTGGCTTCAATTAAAAATGGCTGGTCGATGGCAGCCCCAGAAGTCATTGAAGCCTTTTGAAAATATGGTGGGAAAAGGAGAAAATGCTAGTAGCCAGCATTTTCTTCTTTTCCCACATAGTTTTCTACCCTTCCCAAAACAAATTCAATTCTTCAGTCACATTTGTTTTGTAAATGCTTTTAATTTTTTGGACCAGTCGGGAATTTTGTCATTTGGTAAAGTGTTAAAAAACAAAACTAGTAAGGAAATTTAAACATAGACAATTTGCCTCCCCTCACTCTATTATGTATTTATGACTGTTGGTTTTGCGGCTCATTTCCCTGTTTTTGCTGCTTTTTTACAAAGATTTTTTTTCCTTATTCTACAATTGTATAATGCTTGCACATCAGTAAAATGTAAATACAGCGATAACACATGAACTATTTTTAGACATAGACTACAATTACATTCATCTGAAAAATTTTCTTTCTATATAATTATTTGCAATATCATGTGGAAATAAGGGAAAAATGGACCAGTTTCCTTTTCTTACTAAGTTCTCAGAAACTGTCCTTTGCTTTAATGTATCACAACTTTTAACTCTTTACCAAATGACAAAATTTTAGACTTGCCTTTAGAAAGCAATTGCAGATGACAAAATAAAAGTGACTCAAAAATTGAAATTTGACTTTGGAAGGGTAGAAAACATTGTAGGAAAAGGAGAAAATGCTGGTTACCAGCATTTTCTCCTTTTCTCACAATGTTTTCAAAAGGCTTCTCTCTTATGGTCATTAAAAGTCAGGATTGTGTGGTAAAGAGTTAAAACACTGCTTCAATTACAAATGGCTGGTCGATTTCAGCCCCCAGATGTCACTTACTAGAATGAAATGTAAAAATATTTACCCATAGATAAACAGGAGAGATACCAAACAGGGACCATTCACTTCTGACACATACGCCTTCTTGTTGAACGCCAGGAAGATAAATATACAGAGAACCGCCGGGAAAAGGTAATTCACCTGTAATTTCCATAAAAATAAATGAGCCACACTCTATGAAGAAGGGGTTTAATGCATAAGCAAAAAGTATCGACCCAGAACAGCCTGCGCAGTTTGTGTAGGATGAAAAGAGTCGAAACGATTGATCTATTTTCTGAATGTCTAATGATCAGTCTACCCTCATATTTCAATTGGTTGTTTGATAATATAAATTTCAAATATTCAGGATATGACGACTTGCCTGGTATGATCCATCTAGAAGATGCATTAAGCCCCCTTAACCTTTTACCAAACGATAAAATTTTTGACTGGTCCAAATTGAAAGCACTTGCAGACAGCAAAATAAACATACCTCAAAAATTGAAATTTGTTTCCAGCAAGGTAGAAAACATTGTTGGAAATAGAGAAAATGCTGGTTACTAGCATTTTCACCTTTTCCCACAATGTTTTCAAAAGGCTTCTATCTCAAAGAGTTGTAAAAACCAGGGATTGTTTGGAAAAGGGTTAAGCCAAAGTGCAGCTCTTGTAAGTCAACACTTATTGTTTAGTTTGGGATTTTTTACATCTCTGATACAAAAGTTATTTAACCCTTTATCAAAAAATCCCTTGTATTAACAACCCTCAGAAAGAAGCCTTCTGAAAACATTGTGGGAAAAGGAGAAAATGCCAGCATTTTCTCCTTTTCTCACCATGTTTTTTACACTTCCATAGGCTAGTTTCAATTTTTGAGTCGATTTTATTTTGTTGTCTGCAAATGCTTTCAATTTGGAAAAGTCTAAAACTTTGTTGTTTGGCAAAGAGTCATAGAAACAAGGACACATTATCTCCCACTAGATGGCATTCTACAAATACTCATCTAATTTGGGCATCCTGGGTACAGAACTGGACCACTTCTCTATGCGACAACCGTTACTTTGAATTTCAAACTAAAATAAACGTTTATTCAATAAAACACTACCTGGTGTGATTCATTCAGCTATGATTAACAGTTTAGAGAAATCTGGAGCTAAAACAGACCTGATTTTCCTCAAATGCATTGATAAAAGCCACTTTCTCCATTGCTACTTTATAGCATGTAATACTACAGTCTCCCCGATGTCGGGGAGAGTGATGCGTCAAATAAGACAGGTTGAATCTTCGAAGATTATGAACAAGTACCAGACAAGTTCTGTGTATTCAGGCCCCTTCAGGTTAACTCTTGCCATCTGAATGGCCGAGAACTGTTTGTCTTAGCCAGTCAGACAAGTTCTAGACAGTGCTTCAGATTTACAGTTTTTGCTGAATGCATTTCCTACTCGTATCATTACTTACAATATCCCAGATGAAGTTGGACAGCCAATACATGACAGGGTTGACTCCTGACACAAACTGTAGATGTTTAGAGTTGGACACCCTCTCTTCAATCAGGTACATGGTGAAACTTGCTGGGATGAAGGACATGGCAAATATCACACAGATTGCAATTACAACATCTGTAAAACTGCTACGCCTGTAAATCATCGAGAGATACAAAAGGGTTAAATTAAATGTTTTTCCTGGTCACACTTGAGAAAAAAGTCTGGGGTTTACAATATGCATACTGACTGTACAGTTTGAAAAAAAAATTGTGAAATCTAGGTAAAGATTTTGAAAGTATAATTATTGAATATAAAATACAAAATGCCCTTTTTTCCCCACCAATGTAAATGTATATAAATGGTTTGATTACCACCAAAGCAACTGACAAAATTTTGGACTGGTAACATTTAAGTCACTTGTAAATAACAAATTTAGTTGTGGCTTTAATTTTCAGATTTGTTGCTGAAGGGATAGAAAACATGGTGGGAATAGACGAAAATGTCGGTAATGAGCATTTTCTCCTCTCTCAAAAAGAGTTTAAAAAATTTGCTTCCTCAGGGTCTTAACTCATTTTCCACACAATCCCTACTTTTGATGCCCTTAAGAAGCCTTTTGAAAACACTATGGGAAAAGGAGAAAATGCTGGTAACCAGCATTTTCTCCTTTTCCCACAGTGTTTTCTACCCTTCCCAGAACAAATTTCTATTTTTTTACTCACCTTTATTTTGCTGTCTGCAAATGCTTTCAATTGGACCAGTCTAAAATTTTCTCGTGTAGTAAAGAGTTAAAAATTGAAATGGTTAATAGAGTGTTAACATTACATTATCTGCATGCAACATACCTCATCTGGAATTTGATTCCATCAAAAACTCCGGTTGCCATGGCAACAAAATGGAATTTTTTAGCAAATTCTTTAAAAATCTTCTCCTCTGAAACCGCTGGTCGGATTTTAAAACAATTTCACAGATATGTTCCTTAGGTGACCCTTTGCAAAACCTGTTTGTGAAATTGTGAAATTTTGATTTTGAAAAGATTGTGGCAAAAGTAGATTTGTGTCACAATCATCTGGACTAGAGAGGGATAAGAACTCAATGTATAGATCTGCTTGTCAACTTACAATGCTTCGTCATTTAACTGTTCTTTAGTCATCTCCATGGGGTGATTAATGGCTGTTATACCATAGTCTGCTGGGTTTACTCCACTGGGCAAGTTACTTCTCAAGATCAGGTTGTTCATCACATTGATATAGGTCACTGATGCTATCCACCCTCTATTGTTGAACCAGACCTGAAGGAGATGAAACATTTGGGAACATGTGGCTTGAGGCCTGAGGATAGATGAATCTTGTACACAAAATTTCACATACTCTTTAACCCATTACCAAACGACAATATTTTAGAACGGTCCAAATTGAAAGCATTTGCAGACGACAAAATAAAAGTGACTGAAAATTTGAAATTTGTTCTGGGAAGGGTAGAAAACACTGTGGGAAAAGGAGAAAATGCTGGTTACCAGCATTTTCTCCTTTTCCCACACTGTTTTCAAAAGGCTTCTTTCTCAGGGGCATCAAAAGTAGGGATTGTGTGGTAATAGGTTAAGAAACAATAAAATTTCAGACTAACAAAAACACATTATTCTCTTTTGACACACTAGTAAATGCAAGTGAGGAGATTTCAGGACGAAATTGAAAATATTTGTAAACCAAAAGTCAAATGTAGCACGAAACATGAAATCCGCTTTTGAAAGAGTATAAAAAATTGAAGGGAAAATGATCCAACACAGGTTACTACCATTTTCTCCTTTTTGGACCATTTCTTTCAAAGGCTCCCTTCCTCTTGCATATCAACTCTCTACCACACAATCCCAGCTTTTAACGACCCTGAGAAAGATGCCTATAGAAAGCGTGGTTGGAAAAGGAAAAAAATGCTGGTCACCACCATTTTCTCCTTTTCCCACAATATTTTCTACCCTATCAAAGTCAGAAATAATCATATTATTAAGATTTAATTTGTTGTATGCAGATGCTTTGAATTTAATCCAGTCCAAACAATTTGTTGTTTGGTATAGAGTTAAATCACAAGATTGTTTATCATAAGGCTAATCTTTTTTATTTTTTGAGACAAATTATCCAAATGCTACATAATATACAACTTTTTACCAAAAAGTTTTGAAAATTTTCAGCGAACAGGAGCAGGTTCTTGCTTCTAAACAGCTAGTTGCTTCTTCCCTTTAAAAAAAAAATCTCCAAACAAAATCAGAAAAGGGGTTATTTTTCCTTCAATGTTTAATTTTTTAGCAACCTACTCTCCTTTTGACCCTAAACTAAGCCTGTAGGGTCATGAAAAGGCAGGTGTAATGCAGAGAAATGATCCTTCCTTACAAAATAAGTTAAATAACCCATGGGTCATTTCACTGCATAGAGATAACCCATGGGTCATTTCACTACGTAGAGGAATGATCCAGGTCATTATTCCACGTAGAGAAATGAACCCAGAAGTCATTTCACTATGTAGAGGAATGACCAGGGTCATTATTCTACATAGAGAAATGATCCTCTGGTCATTCCTCTACATAGAATAATGACCTGGGTCATTTTGTAGGGGAGGGTCATTTCTCTGCATTACACAAGCACTAATGACCAACCTTTGCAGAGTCCCTGACTGCCAGTGTGGGTATGACTTCTACAAGATCTTGGAAGAAAGCCAGACTAGAGTTAACACTTGATCCCAAATTAATCTGTGTGCCATTGTTTGCTGCAGTTAGAATTCTCTCTAAAGATTCTTGAATCTGAGTAGAGTTGGTAAACACAGCCAGTTCATCAATCTCTCCAAATACCAGTCCTCCATATCTGAAGATATAAGAAAAATTTATGAACTTGATAAAGTACTCTCTATAGAAGACCATGGTTAACCCTTTACCACACAATGACACCTTTTAACGACCCTAAGGAAGAGGTCTTTTGAAAACATTATCAGAAAAGGAGAAAATGCTGGTGACCAGCATTTTCTCCTTTTCCCAGAATGTTTTCTACCCTATCAAAGAAAAATTGCACGATTTGAGCCATATTATAATTGTCGTCTGCAAATGCGTTTAATTTGAACCAGTCTAAAAATATTGTTGTGTGGTAAGGAGTTTTTTAATTTAAACCAGTCTTGAAATATTGTTGTGTGCTAAAGAGTTCTTTAATTTGAACCAGTCTTGAAATATTGTTGTGCAGTAAAGAGTTTTTTAATTTGAACCAGTCTTGAAATATTGTTGTGTGGTAAAGAGTTAACTGAATGTTTTAATATGCTGACCAAGAAGATAACTGTAACAAGTGTTGATATTGTTATGTTTTAATATGCTGACCAAGAAGATAACTGTAACAAGCGTTGATATTGTTAATATTGGAATTTTGTTATCACCGATTAATACTTGGTTCGCACTCTGCCAACTTGTCAATCGTATGCTAAAACTTATTTCAAAAACCTACGTGGAAATATTACAAATAATGAAAGAATTAAAAAAGAAATGAAAATATCATTTTTAAGCCAAGCCTTGGTAGCTCAGTGGGTAGCATGCAGGACTTGAAAACATTCTTCAGCATTTCATCTATGTGAAAGTAACAGCACTTCTAATTGACTAGACTATTTGGTTTCGCTAATCAGAAGTTCTGTTACTTTCACAGTCTGACGTTCTTAAGAATGGCTCGTGAATACCGAACAAGAAGTTTGATCCCTTACTTAGACAATTTCTTTCCAAAGATTGATGATAGAGTGACACGATTCATTCCTCTCCCACAGCTAATTCTCTGACTGTGGCTATGTGGGAAAGCAGCCGGTGGCTTTGAAACATTATTGAGCAGAGTACTGGTAAAAGAAACTCCAGGAAAGCATGGATAGGTGCACTGGCTGCCTCAATATAACTGAAACAATGTTGAAAATTGCATTACGCGCAACAATCTATCATTCTACCATTTTTAAATGGTATGGAAAAATTGCGAGGGAAAGGGGGAGAAAAGCCATTCCTTGTTTTATGCAGTTATTGCTCTTTTCCAACATTAAATATAGCTCTCTATTGCATGGAAGTAGAAGTCATATTTTGCCATCAATGATTCACAATATCTCTTTTTTACAAACCTCCTTTTTTCGTATTGTTTCCTTGTTTTCACTATCCAATCACTTATGTTTCTTTTTGTCATGTTGTACAGATAGTCTGTTGTAGACAGGAGGACTTGTGGGGGGACAGGCCCTCCTGCCCCTGGGGGACACCTCTGCCATCCATTGGAACAGTCACATCCTATCGTCTCATTGGTCAATACAGAAGTCGGGAAATCCATGGAGGCTACAGGTTCACATGGGTAATCTCTGAAGTATGAATATATCATAGTTTGATACCATAATCCTTTACCACACAATCCTGACTTTTAACCACCCTAAGGAAAAGATACTTTTGAAAACATTATGGGTAAAGGAGAAAATGCTGGTAACCAGCATTTTCTCCTTTTCCCAAAATGTTTTCTGACCTTTTTAAGAATATATCTTATCGTATGGGCCACTTTTACATTGCTGTATGAATTTTCTTACAAATTAAACAATTCTAAAGTTTTGTTACTTGGTAACGAGTTAAATCGATGACATACATATAAGCCAAATTCTGTGAAAATGCAGTTTGATGCATCTTCACAACATATCAACACAGATCATCCATTGCAGTTCACAGGCTGAACAAGGTCGAAACTTTCAGCTATTGGTTAATTTTCTTGCTTCTGGTTAATTTTCAGCTATTGGATAATTTTTTGCAGGACCAAGGACCATTCTACCCCATAATTCAGTTGGTTCTTAGTGTAAGACAAAATGGATTTTTTGGTGCCATAATTGTATACTGATTTGCTTGGTATTATGTGAGAAATTCAAAATTGGGAATTTTGCAACCATTTCCAAATAAAAAGAGGTTTTTGCTTAGTTTAGTTGCTTTTTGTCAATAAGCAAGAAGTTGTAACAGGAGGTCAGTCCTCAATGCATAGCTAAGTCCTATGTAACCCTTTCCCAAACAATCCCTAGTTTTTATGACCCAAAGATAGAAGCCTTTTGAAAACATTGTGGTAAAAGGAGAAAATGCTGGTAACCAGCATCTTCTACTTTTCCCACAATGTTTTCAACCCTGCAGGAAACAAACTTCAACTCCTAAGTAATGTTTAACTTGTGGTCTGCAAGTGGTTTCAATTTGGACCAGTCTAAAATTTTGTAGTTTGGTAAAGCAGGGTTTTCCATGACGCACAAATCCTGCCTCATTGACGCAATTTTAATTCAAATGACCCCCAAACTAAATGACAGTGCGTCATCAGTTACGCAACTTTCCAAAATCTAAATAATATACGATGTTGAATGAAGCGTCATAATTCCAAGTCTGTTCTTGCTTCAGTGTCAGACAATCACCGTTCTTTTTTTAATTACAGGGTTTACTTTAGATAAAAGTGGTTTTCCGGTAATTTATTTATAGAATAAGACTGGTTTACGCATTACTGCCGAAATGTATATTGGACATGTGTCATAAATATGGGTACAGTCAAAGTCATGGATGGGTTCCCTGTATTTCATAGCATATTTTACATGACTTCCGGTATATAAAAGTACACATTACCGGTCTGTGCTGATAGCAGAAAAATAATGTCATGATGAAGAAAACTGTAGCATTCTTCTATCGTCTGCTTCCTACAACTGCCGATCAAGCCACTTCAAGCAGCGATTCAGACGAGAATGTTTGGTCTGTCAAAAATTGTCATCGGTTCTGCATCAGAAATGATCGACCGACTTTTCAATGTTGGAAGTTGGCGTTTAAAGGTAAAATGCATTATAAATCGTGCTTAAAGTTGATGACGAGGAAATCCATATTTTTGACCTCCAACATTAATGAAATGACCCTTAACTAATGAGGAAGGGGGTCACAATGACCCCCAATTTTCAAAGCTGAGGGAAAACCCTGGTAAAGGGTTAAATACAATACCTAACAACTGCATTAGGGAGATATCTCTTTAGCTCAGTGGTCAACAAACAGATAATGCTACATGGTAGGATCTGTTCTAGTTTCAAAATTCTTTTTTCTGCCATTGACTAGAACTTTTACGATCAGCACCTTTACATATCGTTAAGGTAATAATTATCACCATATTTTTACATGGTGAAAATTAAATTTACTTTTATTTCATAAACAGGCCTTTTCACATTTTGACTTTACTGTGACTTTAAGAAATGATAAAATTTCAGACTAGTCCAAATTGAAAGCATTTTACAGACTACAAAATTAATATGTCTAAAGAACTGAAATTTGTTAAAGGTGGCCCTTCAGATTTTGGGACGAAAATTTTACAAAAATGCAAAAAAATCATCCTTGTACTCCCATAGCCTTTTAATTTACGTTTATAAAACTCCAGTAGTCGAAAACTATCTGACAACAAGAGAAATAAGAGATTTACTATGGCCCAGATTGACACCAACGGGAGACACGTTCTATTTTTAGAAGACCAATTCGCTCATTTACATACAGGAATACACAGATAAAGTTTAAAACATAACGTCAGAAGAAGGCATTATAGAAAATAATTATTACATGTTTGATGTGTAAGGGAATTTAAGCGTTATTAGTCACGTGCTAGTCATTTGACATTCCCACAATGCTTTATTGATTTTTGGCGCGAAATCTAAAAATACCTTAAGAGGCTACGTAGCCTTTTAAGAAAACACCATCAAAAAAAAAATTTTTTTGTAATTTTATGAGTCTTAATTACTGATTATTTGTATTATTTTTTCATATGAATTTCAGTGATATATACATTTTTTAATTTGGTGAGATGTAAAATTTCTAAATACCCACCTTTAAGGAAAGGGTAGACAACATAGTCGGAAAAGGTGAACATGCTGTTTAGCAGCATTTTCTCCTTTTTCCCCAAGATGTAGTTCGCAGCTTTCTTTCTCAAGATCGTTAGAAGTCAGGATGTTGTGGTAAAATGTTAAAGAATGGTCCATCTTAACCCTTTACCGGACGACAAAATTTTAGCCTTGTCTAAAATGAAAGCGTTTGCAGACGACAATTTCAGTGTGGCTCAAAAGGTGCAACATTTCTTTGATAGAGCAAAAAACATTGTGGGAAAAGGAGAAAATGCTGGTTACCAGCATTTTCTCCTTTTCTCACAATGTTTTCAAAAGGCTTTTTTCCCAGAATCATTAAAAGTCGGGATTAAGTGGCAAAGGGTTAAGAGCACTCAAAGACAACAAAATCAAATTTGACTCAAATGATGGGACTTGCCTTTGATAAAGCAAAAAAGAAACTTTGTGAGAAAAGGAGAAAATGCTGGTGACCAGCATTTTCTCCTTTTTCCACAATGTTTTCTAAGATGATCCTCTGTGCCATCAAAAAATGTAGTTCTTTAGTAAAGACTTGACAACAACAGAAAAAGAAACAAAAGACTCACTCTATCTGATGTTTATTGACACAGCGATTACCAACACCATGTGGTTTTGAAATTTCTGTCTCCAAACTGTTTGCTATCTGATTATCCGTTTGCCCGTCATTACTGGAAATAGCAGAAAAATCTCAATTTATTCAACAAATCAAAAAAAAAACCTGAACATTGTATCTCAAGGTTGCTATGGCAACAATATCTCACAAAAACAGAATCAAATTTAGAGAGTCTGCATTTTATGTGCTGTTTTGATAAAAATTATCATCAACAGAACCTGGAATTGTATCTCTGGTTGACCCTTTACCACACAACACTGCATTTTAAAGGTACTACAAAAAAATATTTTGAAAAAATTGCTGGGAAAAGGAGACAATGATGGTAAATTGATTTTCTCATCTTTTTCAAGATTTATTTACCAATTTAAAATTATAATTCAATCATTTGGACACGGTTTCATTAAATCAATCAGTGCTATCAGTTTGGGTAAGTTTTAACCCCCTACCATAGGATCAAAAGTTTCAAAGATCCTGAAAAAGAAGGCTTTTGAAAACACCGAAGAAAAAGGACAAAATGTTGGTAGATGGCAATTTCTCCTTTTCCCACAATGTTTTTAACTCTATCAAAACCAGAAATCATCGTTTAAGGAGTCAAGTTAAAATCTTGTCCTCAGCTAAGAGTTTATTCATAATTTTCTTACGAACATGAATGGCCAATCCTGGATGTGCCCCCATCTTAAGAACTTGAAAACCCAAGTTCAAGATGCATCAAGCATGGATCAAGATCTGACAGCACACACTAATCTTGCAGTCTAATCTTTGATCTGCACAATAAAATATCATATTTGAGAGGTCTTACAATAAAACTTTGACAATTTTATCATTGTTCTTTTCACACTCTGTAAACAGACCTTACCTGTAAAACATATACAGGTGGTCATCGCCTCTCTTTGGTTCATAATGCCAGGGGTGGAGCTCAAGGGGTGGTTCCTCTTCAAAAGGTGGAGCTATTAGGGCAAAGGTCATGGCCAACAAAATAAATACCACTGGTAGGATAACCTGTAATGTAAATAAGATAAGTTGCTTTTACAATGGTATTAGCTAAATTTTGTTTTGCTAGTTTTGAAAAATACAACCTAACAAAATCTGATATTAATTCTTATTTTTTGCTGCAAATATGTCTTAAAAATCAGGATATAAATAGAATGCAGGTATATAATATGAAAAATGTTCTTCTTTTTATGTAAAATTTCCTCAGTCTTTAAGATTGATTGACTGATCCAATGGGGTTTAACACCATTTTCAACATTAATTCAGTAATATCATGGAGGCCAGTGCACCTATCCATGCTTGTCTGGGATTTCTTTAACCTGTACTCTGCACAACATTCTTTCCACGCCACTGCCTGCTTTCCCATATAACCATCATTAGATCAATGGTCAGCACTTAGAGAGGAGTGAATCCTGTTAACCCTTTACCCAATAAGCCATTTCTATGGTATCCCTAACTGACCCTAAATAACAGCAAGGATGAAGCCGTTTCTTATGTGTATATGACACCTTTTGATAGTGTAGAAAACATTGTGGCAAAAGGTAAAATTGCTCATCATGAGCAATTTCACCTTTTGCCACAATGTTTTCCAAAGGCTACTTCAAGCAATGCGTAGAAATGAGTATGTATGCAGTAAAGGGTTAAAATGACTATCATCATTCCTTAGAAAGAAAATGGCCAAGCGGACTATCAACCTGATGTTCTCAAGTCCATTGCACTTCTAAATTACCGGGATTTTATTTACTACAAGTAAGAGCTTATTGGATAGTTAGATGCACATAAAGCTCAGTCAAGACAGTAGGTAGACTTACATTGTAACCCTTCACCTCTCAATGCCATGTTTAGTGACTATGAGAAAGAGGCCTTTTTGGAAACATAGTGGGAAAAGGAGAAAATGCTGGTTACCAGCATTTTTTCCTTTTACCACAAAGTACTTTACACTATCAAAGATAAATTCCATCATTTTCGCCCCATTTGAATTGTCATCTGCAACTGCTTTCAATTGGGACAAGTGTAACATTTTGCTGTGTGGTAAAGAGTTAAAGCTCCCAGGTTCAAATATCAGCAACAAAAAATATGTTGTGGCTGTTGCAATTTCCTTAGGACCCTGACAAGCATTTTCTCTTTTACCCACGTTTTCAACACTGTATGAGCAATATTTGCGTTAGTTGTCTGCACATACTTTTGGTTTAGACAATTATAAAATTATGTTTCCAGAATTCATTAAAGAATTACCTTACCTCAACAACAAAACCTTTTTTACTACGTCTGACATGATGAAATCGTTTAAGGACAATCGCAATGAACTGTCGTAATTTGAGCTCCCATCCGGTGACCCGATCATGTTGTGTATGATAAAACCCTGTCTCCCCGTAGTCACTGACTGGTCCAGATATCACAGACTCTGAAATTTAGCAAAGCAGCCAAAATTACAAAACAAACAGATAACACTTTACAGACTCTGTGGACACTGACTTTTGAAAACATTAAGGTGGTCAGCATTTTCTCCTTTTCCAACATTGTTTTTTTAATCCCTTCTTGAAAACATTCCATCACTTCAGCTACTTTTGCAAACTGGACAAATCTGAACTTTTGTAGTGTGGTATAGAGTTGGGTATTTCTTTCTTTTACAGCAAATTTAACACTTGGCCAAACTGAAAGGCTTCTTTCTTAGGGTCGTTAAAAGTCGGGATTGTGTAGTTAAAAGTTAAATGTTTTTGAACATTAATTTTAAAGATGCCCATTTACACAATTTAGCCCAATGTAGAAATGTGTTTAAATCAATTAATCAGCAATTTCTGAAGTCCAGAATGATGAAAAGGCATTTCAGATTTATTATTTGAAATTGGTTTTGGTCAGGAGTAAAATTACATCGGGTCAAAGTTGAAAACAATGTGGGAGTGTATCATTACAGTCCTTTACACACCCCATCTACAATTAGAAAGCTAGACTACTTGTTGCTTCAACACAGGAAATGGCCCACTCATATTTCTGTAGGATCATGGGTTTTCCCTTCTTTCAGCAATCCAAAGTCCCCAAATATCAACCAGGCCTCCTAGCAGGCCAAAACAAAAATAAAGGTTTTTATAAAGGCTCCAATGTATGAAAATAAAGGCCTTTTAGTGTAAAATATGAAAAAATAAAGAGTAAATAAAGCCTATTTTCGTCGAAGTTCTCATTTCTTTATTAAACCCACAGTCATACCAAAGTCATTTTTTGATGTTATATACTGTTTGAATTATGCAATATAATACATACCTTATTTAATGTGTATTTCTATTTTCTCTGCATATTTATATCATACATAGCTCCTGTTTTACAGTGTAGGATCTACATCACCTTTGTCCATTACTTGCTTAAGCTAGCATGGCAACCAGTCAGAGCAAATATAAAGGTTTTGAGTGAGAATTACAGGCTATTTTGGCGTTTTAAAGGTTTTCTGGGGAAATGTAAAGGTTTTAAAGGTTTGCTATGAAATTAAAGGTTTTTAAAGGTCTTAAAGGTTTCACTAGGAGGCCTGTATCAACATGTGAAATTTACATTTCTAAACTCTTTAACCTTTTACCCCCTAAAGCATTTCTGTGGTATATCTAACTGACCCTAAATAAAAGCAAGGATGAAGCCGTTTCTTATGTGTATATAACACCTTTTGATAGCATAGAAAACATTGTGGCAAAAGGTGAAATTACTCGTGATGAGCAATTTCACCTTTTGCCACAATGTTTTCCAAAGGCTCCTACAAGCAATGAGTAGAAATGAGTATCTATGGAGTAAAGAGTTAACTCTTTACCACAAAACAAAATTTCAGACCTGTCTGAATTGAAAGGATTTGCAGATGACAGTTTCAGTTTGGCTCATAGCAAATGATTTTTCTTTGACAGGGTAGAAAACATAGTGGGAAAAGGAGAAAATGCTTGTAACCAGCATTTTCTCCTTTTCCAACTATGTTTTCAAAAGCTTTCTCTTTCAGGGGCGTTAAAAGTCATCATTGGGTGGTAAAGTGTTAAAATCATTCCACTGCACTCTTGATATATGATTCTGACATCCTTGAGTAAATTGCTCTTGGGTTTTTGTAACAAAGACTGTTGTGGCAGTAGACCTGTGTAGTGTGTCTTGGCTCTACTTTCTTGCCATTTACACGAATGCAAGGCGAAAGGGTTGCACTCAGTTACATGACAAGTATATTAAGGTATCCTCGACAGAACAAGTGCATATGTGCCATGTCCAAAATTACATTTTCTATCTATCATAATCTATGCAATCTGGCAATTGCCGGGTGTAATGTTTGTCATGAAGCCACAAGAATGACTATAGTTTGATAAAAGATCAAAGGAATTGGTTATCTTACGAACGAAGTCCGTAACAAAGAAACAAATGAATAAATGCATGGCAGAAATAAGGATCGGAGCGGGATTCGAACTCCGAACTCCCGGACGCAAAGCCAATACCCTAACCACTGAGCCAAAGAGATATCTCCCTGACGCAGTAGCCAGGTATTGTATTTAAATCGGGAGTATATGCCATGCAGGAAGGAGTGGTCTCCCGTAACACACCCCCTCTTAAAGTCATCATTTATTGATGACTCAAAGCCTTATTAGGCAGGAAGTCCAATTTTGGACAACAAATGGGATTAATGGCTCAATGGCCAATCCCGGACGAGCTCCCATCTTACGAACGAAGTCCGTAACAAAGAAACAAATGAATAAATGCATGGCAGAAATAAGGATCGGAGCGGGATTCGAACTCCGAACTCCCGGACGCAAAGCCAATACCCTAACCACTGAGCCAAAGAGATATCTCCCTGACGCAGTAGCCAGGTATTGTATTTAAATCGGGAGTATATGCCATGCAGGAAGGAGTGGTCTCCCGTAACAGTTATATTTGGCTTAATTAAGCCTTTACCACACAATGACGAATTTCGACAACCCTGAAAGAGTAGGCTTTAAAAAACATTGTGGGAAAAGGAGAAAATGCCCACAATGTTTTCTATCCTTCTCATAGCAAATTTTAACCTTTCAGCCATATTTATTTTGTTGTCTGTCCAAAAATTTGTTGTTTGGTAAAGAGTTAAAATGAGAAGATGGGTATCTTTAAAAATTCTTGTTAAAAATTATTATCAACAGAACCTGGAATTGTATCTTTGGTTGACCCTTTACCACACAACACTGCATTTTGAAGGCACTATAAAGGAATATTTTTTCCAAAAACATTGCAGGGAAAAGGACATAATGATGGTAAAGTAATTTTCTCATTTTTTTCAAAATATATTTACCGATTCAAAATAAAAATCCAATCATTTGGACACGGTTTCATTAAATCAATAAGTGCTATCAGTTGTTAACACTTAAAAGTATTCCACCAGCTAATTATACTTTCTCCATCTTGGAGTAGATTTTTTGTAACAATATTGAGTGAAAAAAGAGACACATTCTGACCAAGTTTCACATGAATCGGACTGAAAATGTGGCTTCTAGAGCGTACACAAAGTAAAAGTTGATAAAGCACGACAGACGATGCATGTCAGACACAGCATTATCACAAAAGGCCACTTTGAGCACTTTGTGCCCAAGTGAGCTAGAAATAATAACAGTGATGATAACAGATCATGAAAAAGTACTAAGCTCTTGGCGGTATTTCAATACAATACATAGTGGCAATCCAAAATAAGATTTCTCATACACTGCAGTCTGATCTTGATCAACTCTATCAACAAACAAACTAGTAGCTATCATGGTTCAAGAAAATAGAACATGTCATAATGCAGCAATATGGTTATATAGATTTTAACAAGAATGCACAGTTCAGAAAGGCACCTTTTCTTGACATACAGACTACTTGATTACTCTAAACATGGGCAGGAGTTTGATAAAGTGAAGGGAGAGAGCAGACAAGAGCAGACAAAAAACGTATTCAAGCAGATGTCATACTCTATACAAGCATAAATAAACAAGCAAACAGAATTCCATCAAGTTTTGCACATCAATAAATTCAGCCATATTGCATACCTAAATTTACTGATATATAAAAACTGATGAAACTAAATTGCAAATCAATACAGACATATTTCGTGCACGAGTTTTATCATATTTGGAAAAGTATTTCACAATGTGTATGTACAGAATTTTTTCTGTCAAGTGATATTCTATCTACATGCAAGGCATATATTTGAGCCTAAAAAAGTTTCCTTCAAATAGACCTAATAGAACATCACATACAGATTGCTTACTGATAAACATCAACTTAAAACAAGTGTAACCTCAATTGTTCATGAAAATGGGATCATCTTCTACTGATACTGTCAAAATACGTAGCTCATAATTGATCTACTTCTAGTACAGTAAGTTCATGCTTTAAATAAAACTTATCAAAGCAACAAAGAAACCACAGAAATAATATTGTGTACTACATGAACGTTACGTAAAACTGCGTAAAATAAAGATATAACGGCTTCACTTAATCATTATGAGCAATGATGTCATTTCTCAAAATGCTTTCAAATTTTGCAATAAAGTGACCAATTAATGCCTTAACCCATTACCACACGAGAATAATTTAGACTGGTCCAAATTGAAAGCGTTTGCAGACGACAAAATAAAAGTGACTGAAAAATTGAAATTTGTTCTGGGAAGGGTAGAAAACACTGTGGGAAAAGGAGAAAATGCTGGTTACCAGCATTTTCTCCTTTTCCCACAGGGTTTTCAAAAGGCTTCTTTCTCAGGGGCGTCAAAAGTAGGGATTGAGTGGTAATGGGTTAACCGTTTAGCAAACAACAAAATTTAAGACTTGTCTAATACGAAAGACGAAATACATGTATCCAGATGACCGAAAGTTGCAGAAATAAGGAGTTTGTATTTGGAATGGTAGAAAACATTTGGAAAAACAAAAAAAGCTTGTTAGCATCATTTTCTCTTTCAGAAGCCCTCTTCATTGGGGGGTCATTAAAACTTTGGATTATTTTGCAAAGGGCTAATCTACCTCATTAACTCCTAAAGATAAATTTGTGGCATGGAAGAAAAAGGAAATTAATTGTTATCCTGTAAAATCAACATATTTATTTCATTTGAGGTCCGTAAATACAAAATCTTCATTAGTGGCATTCTATGAAGACTTTTTTTTTTTCTATCCAAACCTGAAAGAGGCCATTTATCTTCTACATAAAACGGATCTTTTCAGAATTAACATATTTGTTAGACGAGGTAATGGTATGTCCAAAAGTAAGGTAAAGCATTCCAAGATTTGATTTGCTAATCAATAATACAGATTGCTTCATTTAACCCTTTACCACACAATCCCGGCTTTTAACTACACAGAGAAAGAATGCTTTTGAAAATATTGTGGGAAAAGGAGAAATGCTGGTAACCAACATTTTCTCCCTTTCCAACAATGTTTTCTACCCTTTCCAAATCAAATTTCAATTTTTTTGGTCACATTTACTTTGTCATCTGCAAATGCTTTCAAATTGGGCCAGTCCAAAATTTTGTCGTTTGGTAAAGAGTTAAGCCCATGTAATTTGCATCAGATCATGCCATACTACCTCCAGTTAACAGCCGTCTCCTCACTGCACAGTCAGGAAGCAAAGAGACAATTTTTCAAAGATCAGCCCATCAAATAAGAGATGTATTTTTTTCATCAAAAAGTATCTAATATTTAAATATTATTCTAATTCTAATTTCCAAGACTCGCCATCTGTTTGATTGAGATAGAACATCTAAACTAACTTGATAGCTAGTCTTGAAATCAAAAATCAGGAATTAACTTTAGAATAGTTGATTAATGTAGGCAACATACTTAGCAGCATAGTTCATTCCAAATTACACAGGTAGCTTGATAAATAAGCCGGACATGTGAGAAAGCTAATAATCTCTTTCTTCTAATAGAATGGTTTCAAACAAAGCTTTGACTTTTGTACCACAAACCTGCCTTACCTGTTTCAACCCATCATCAAATGGCAGAAAGATTTGTCCAAATTGAAAGTATTTTCAGACAAAAATTTACACCTGGTGCAAATAACGGGGTTTGTCTTTCATAAGGCTGAAAACATAGCTGGAAAAGGAGAAAACACTGGTTACCAGCATTTTTCCTATCCCCATAATGCAATGTTTTTCAATGCTGGTTACCAGCATAAGTTAAAAACAACAACAAAAAAGCTTTTGAAAACATTGTTGGAAAAGCATCTTTTTTCTCTATTTCAACAATATTTTCTAACCTTTCAAAGATAGATCTACATGTAATAACTTCAACTGATTTTTTGTCTGTGAACACTTTCTGCAGGACTTAGTGTACACTTTTTGTTTTGTGGTGAACAATTAACTCATTACCACACGAGAAAATTTTAGACTGGTCCAAACTGAAAGCATTTGCAGTCGAAAAAAGAAAGGTGACTGAAAAATAGAAATTTGTTCTGGAAAGGGTAGAAAACACTGTGGGAAAAGGAGAAAATGCTGGTTACCAGCATTTTCTCCTTTTCCCACAGTGTTTTCAAAAGGCTTCTTTCTCAGGGGCATCAAAAGTAGGGATTGAGTGGTAATGAGTTAAACCTTTATGATGTTTTAAAGACTCTGAGGAATATAAGTTTGAAAAAAAAGAAAGAGAAACATTTTCTCACAATGGGTCCTATTCTTTCAGATATAAATTCCATCATAAAAGTCATATTTGATCTGTTGTCTTCCAATGCCTTCAATTTGGATCAGTTTAAAATTATGTTATCTGGAAAAATTGGAAAAAAGCTAGGGGGAAGAAAGCCTATAAATTCTAATTTGACCTGTAACATGCTAAAACGGACAGTCGGATATTTGCATAAAGTGTTGTCTTGGATTAGCCAGCACATCAGCGCAGGCTAATCCAAAATGATACATTCCAGTTTTATGTAAGTTTCTGTTTTGTGCAAGTCTGCTGTTGCACAAAATCTGATGTAGTTGTAAAGTGTCATCTTGGACAACCTGACCAATGAAATTGCAAATGAATATATAATTACGAAACTTGAGTTAACTCTTTACCACACAATCCCCACTTTTAACGACCCTGACAGAAAAGCCTTTTGAAAACACTGAGAGAAAAGGAGAAAATGCTGATGACCAGCATTTTCTCCTTTTCCCACAATGTTTTCTACCCAACTGGACACAAATTTCAATTTTTAAGTTACCTTTGTCATCTGCAAGTGCTTTCAATTTGGACCAGTCTAAAATTTTGTCGTTTGGTAAAGAGTTAAGTCATTATGATGTCATCATACCATATTTGGACTTGTACTACTAGTGTGATATTCTATCTCTGTGTGACACATGTATTTTCTCCAGGAAACTTTCAGGTGTATAATACAATTCAATATCAAAATCATCACAACTGCATGTTTTAAAACAAGGCCTGCTTGAAGAGAAAAACAGTTTATTGAACGGTGTTATAGCATATTAAGTATACAGACCTGTATCTTCTTCCTCCATAAGGTCAGTTTTACTATCCACTCTACTGGTCTTTCTACCAAATAAGGACAACTTCTTCTTTCTCTTAAAACTCAATCTAGACACACTGCGAGGTATTCTGCCACCTGTAAAATGTAGCCAATGCTTCAATCAATCTAGATCAATAATTCTGTAAGTCTTTAGCATACAACAGCGTTTCTTGCAAATATCTATTGAATTGGATTGGTACTCTCAACCAGAGCACTGCATGATTATTCAAGTCACAAAAAAGTCTCATTGTTCAAAATGGTTACTTGCATTTCTTGTATGAGTTCTCCATATGGCATGCAACACGCCAAAAGGGGCATTTGGATATTTGGTAAAGTGTTGTCAGTGGGTCAGCCTGCACATTCCGCACAGGCTTAGATAACTCGGCACTTTACGACTCCACAGGATTTCATCCTACAGTACACATGTGCAAAACAGAAAATTTACACAAAAATGAAAAGTGATGTCTCCGATTAGCCTGCTTTGACTGCACTGGCTGATCTACGATGACGCTTTACACAAATATCTGGATGCCCCTTCTTGCATGTTTCAGGCCACATGGAAGTTAACCCATTACCCTACTTTTGACGACACTGAGAAAGAAGCCTTTGGAAAACCTTATGGGAAAAGGAGAAAATGTATGTTACCTGCATTTTCTCCTTTTCCCACGGTTTTTTCTACCCTTCACAAAACAAATTTCTAATTTTCAGTCACTTTCATTTTGTCGTCTTAAATGCTTTGGATTTCGAAAAGCCCTAAAATGTTGTCGTTTGGTAATAAGTTAACTCCTGGTCCATCTTGAAGGTAAGTACCTTCAGTAGTGACAGAATGATGAGAAAATGTCAAAGTTCTTTCATTACGGAACAGAAAACACAAATGAAAGGGCTATAATAATACCGAAACATATTTTTTTCCTCTTTCTAAAGGTGTCATAATATATATTGCTTTTTCTCCTGTACAAGTTAGCATTCTAGTTTGGTTCTAAAATCCAGTAAGGCTTTTTATTTTGGAACATAATAGGTAATAATAAACATTACTTCATGAACCAGATCCAAAAAAGACTCTACTAACCATCTGCCATCTGATCCAATTTTTTACGAATAGTCTCATCTGTCGGTTCATCCAAATTGTTATCTTCTGCCACTTTCAAGAATACCTTCATAACAGTCAAATAGACAAAATTTGTAATTTCTATTCAGATGAATTCTTTACCAAACAACAATATTCTAGGCTTGTCCAAATTGAAAGCATTAGCAGAAGACAATTTTAATGTAGTTCAAATAGAGTGATTTTCTTTGACAGGGTAGAAAACATTGTGGGAAAAGGAGAAAATGCTGGTTACCAGCATTTTCTCCTTTTCCTGCAATGTTTTCAAAAGTCTTCTTTTTCAGGGTCGTCAAAAGTCGGGATTTTAAGGTAAAGAATTAAACCCTTTACAAAACAATCCCAAGTATGAATGACCCTGATTCAGAAAGTTTCGGAAATGCATGGTGGTAAAAAAGGAGAATTTAATGGTGACTCCTTATTCTGTTCTCCATTTTCGAGAACAAATCCCATCACCTCTAAAAATTCAATTTGTTGTCTGCACATGCTTTGAATTTATTCAAGTCTGAAATTATGTTATGAGAAAAACATTTAGCTCTTTACAAAGGGACAAAATTTTAGACAGGTCCAAATTGAAAGCATTAGCAGACGACAAAGTAACTGCGATTCAGAAATTGAAAGCTGACATTAGAGAGTAGAAAACATTGTGGGTGAGGGAGAAAATGCTGGTTACCAGCACTTCCTCCTTTTTCCACGTTTTCCACCCTTCCTCAACCAAATTTCAATTTTCAGTGTCATTTATTTTGTTGTCTGCAAATGCTTTCAATTTGGACCAGTCTGTAATTTCCTCGTGCGGTAAACACTTAATACAGTGTTGAGCAGTACAATCAAGCCAATCAATAAAGCATTGAGAATAATGAATCATGTTCTAAACCAATACAGTGCCATCAGACACTTTCAACTTTAAACTAGGATCCAAGTTATTGCAATTTTACAGCTACTTTTTTCCAGAATGGTCAAGCTAGGGAGACAGCATAGATGAAAGATAGAAAAGCCTGCTATTGTGCTGTCTTATCATGATCTACAAAGGAAAAAATGGTAACTAAAGTTGTGAAAGGCACTTTACAGTTAGTAACACCAACTACTCACCTCTTCCAGACTTGTGTCAGATATTCCAAAACTTGAGATTCCATGTTCCTTATGAGTCTGCTCCAACTCTAGGAAAAGTCTATCAAAGTCTGCCCGAGCTGCTGCATCGTCAGGTAACTGATAGCAAAGTTCTGTCATGTTATCCTCGACCAAACGTGCCCCAGGGACAAACTTCTGGATAAGTGCTGTGGTCTTCTTTACAGAGAAGCCTGACATGTTATATGTACAGATTGACCCATTACCACACAATCCCTTCTTTTGACAACCCCGAGAAACAAGCCTTTAGAAAACATTGTGGGAAAAGGAGAAAATGCTGGTAACCAGCATTTTCTCCTTTACCCACAATGTTTTCTACTCTTCACAAAACAAATTAAAAATTTTCAGTCACTTTCATTTTGTCTTCTGCAAATGCTTTCAATTTGGACACACCTATAATATTGTCGTTTGGTAATGGACTTAATGGACTTAAATGTGGCTAAATAATTGGAATAACCTTCAAGGCATAAAGAAAAAACTACCAGCATTTTATCCTTTCCAGATTATGTTATTAACAAATTTTCTTTCAAAAAGTCATTATGACCCAGGATTCTTTGATAAAATGGGAAATCTGAACTGTTCATTACCTATAACAAAATACACTGTGCGGTAAGAATCTAATGGCAAGGAGTTCCTAGTTGTAACATGTAACACTGTGGGTAACAGTTCTGATAAATAACTTTACCAGGCGTCGAATGAACCCGTATGCTCTACATCCTAAGGCAAACGCTCCAACATGTCACCACAAAGCTATCTCTATAATAAGGCAGTATAAGTGTCCCCTCATACAAATACAAGTTATACATTTACATCTATCTGTGGGACAGACCAGTGTACCATGTACTCTATCGCCATAATGAGGATTTGTTCAAGTATTGATACTCTTTTTCCCTGCTAAGTTTTCTTTATTCTACAAAACAACAATTAAAGGTCCGGATAAATAACCTCCAAAGGGGAGGGTTTAACCCAAGACCTTTCAATCCTAAACCGAACATTCTTCATTGCAGCTCTATAGTAAGGTAGTATAGGAGTCCCCTTATAAAAACACATGCTATCTTCTATCTGTGGGATAGATCAATATGCTACAGATATTCCAAGTAAAGAAAGATTTTTACTTAAAATGTTGCCCTCCATGTAAAATCTTTTTGTAGGTTTAAAGTCAACTAAAACTGAATATTAAAATTTCTGTATTGCTTTAGTCAGACCTACCTGACATAGCTGCACCTTCAGGGGGTGGGGTTGGAGGGTCACTGTCTGATTTGCCATCTGCATATCCTTCATCTTCATTCTCTATGGTGGGCTAGAAAACAAAAGGAAAGAAAGGTCTTCTCAATTTGACATTAACTCTTTAATACACAATCCCGATTTTTGACGACCCAGAGAAAAACAACCTTTTGAAAACATCAAATGCTGGTAACCAGCATTTTCTCCTTTTCTAACAATGTTTTCTACCCTTTCCAAACCATATTTCAATTCTTTCAATCCCAACTTTTGACGACATAGAGAAGAAAGCCTGGTAACCAGCATTTTCTCCTTTTCCCACAATGTTTTTTAACCTTTTCCAAAATGAATTTCAATTTTTTAGTCACATTCATTTTGTCGTCTGAAAATGCTTTCAGTTTGCACCAGGCTATAATTTTGTTGTTAAACCTCTTGTCATTCAACAAAACTATCAAAACTATGCCTGTCAGAATGAAACGGATTTGCTGATGTCAGGCATGGATAAGATAATTACTTTTTTCTTTGAAAAGTCGAAAAAATTGGACTACAAAATAAATGTGACTCAAAAGTGAAAATTAACATCACACAGGTTGGAAAACGTGAAAAAAGCAGAAAAGTTAAGATCATGTGATTAACTCTTTACCAAACAAAAAAAATTTTGACTAGTCCAAATTCAAAGCATTTGCAGACGACAAAAAAAATGTGAATCAAAAATTGAAATTGATTTGGAAAGGGTAGAAAACATTGCTGGAAAAGGAGAAAATGCTGGTTACCAGCACTTTCTCCTTTTCCCACAATGCTTTCAAAGGCTTTCTTTTTAAGGGTCGTTAAAAGTCAGGACCGTGTGGTAAAGAGTTAAGGGGGTAATTCATCAAACAGACACCTACCAATACACTTGTAATTGTCCTTGTGCTGCCAGCTGACATGGGTCGACTCAAAGCTGCCAAGTCATTCTTTAGTATTTCTTCCTCATTTACATCTACGTCAGCCCTTACTAAGGTCAGATAGTAACCGTTGCCATAGCGATTTTTCAAGAACAAACTGGATCCAACACAGCAGAGTTTTCCCTGGGATATGATAGCAATTCTGTCACCCAGCACATCTGCCTCATCCATATGGTGGGTGGATAAAATTATGGTGCGCCCTGAAAAAATTTAAAAATTTCAGCCTTCAAAGTTCACTAGTTTTTATCACATAACCTCCCTTGTTTTCATTGTATTATACCCATTTCAGATTTTCTTATCTCATACATGTTTGATTCACATTTGTGTGGCATCATTTTTGACGTCACTTTGTTTATGTTTCATACAAGAGAATGGGTCTTATGGATAATACCGGAGGGGGGGGGGTGCATTTATGAATGTTTTTACATCATTTAATCTATATTTTGTGAAATATCGAATAAAGGGGAAAGGGGTGGTGTCTATTTTTTTGCATGATGCCAATGTAGAAAAATCAATTTTATAAGTTAGTTACCTGGTTTCAATTTCAACAGTAGCTGCCATATAGCTCTTCTAGCATAGGGATCTACACCAGCTGTGGGTTCATCCAGTATGACGGTTTTAGAATTGCCAACAAAGGCTATTGCCACTGACAGCTTTCTTTTCATACCACCTTAAAGACAAAAAAAGTAAGCATTATCATTTCGACTTCTTCTAATCAATATGGCACTAATATTGACGTTTCCAAACCAAAAGTACATGCCTGTACATGATGAGATTTACTTTTGAGAGAGCAGAAAACTAATTCCCTTACTCATCCTGTTCACATTAAAACTACAGCATCTATTGTGCCATGTGTATTAATTTCATGATCAAAAATAGAAGCAAACCACAGTTGGTAAAATCTTCATGTATTTCATTTAGATGCCTTTGACAGAGCATTCAACCTGATTATGGACTGAGATTTATTGGATTCTCAAGCTGAAAAAAAAGCATCAAAATTGCAGTACCTGAGTGTTTTTTTTTTTTTTTACCATAAAATTATGTCAATTTTTTTTTATTCTTATTTCAACACTAGATCCACCATTGCAATTCTAGATGATTTAAGTCAAAACTGTTCAAAAATATCTCGATGACATGATACATTGAGAAAATTTATGACCAGCCTCTTATGTTTTTAGCAGTCTGATCTTCTGTCCTACAATGTTAAAAAAAGCCTACAGAAGTTAACCCATTACCACATAATTCCTACTTTTGATGACCCCGAGAAGGAAACCTTTAGAAAACATTGTGGGAAAAGGAGAAAATGCTGGTAACCAGCATTTTCTCCTTTTCCCACAATGTTTTCTACCTTTCACAAAACAAATTTGAAATTTTCAGTCACTTTTATTTTGTCGTCTGCAAATGCTTTTTGATTTGGACAAACCTGAAATTTTGTCGTTCGGTAATGAGTTAAATATATTATTTTCTAAGAATGACGATACCTACCAGAGAGATTTACAGACATTTCCTGTCTTTTATGAGGCAACCCAACATCTTTAATCATCTGTTCCATTTCAACTTTCACCTCTTTTGCCGAAGAGCCCTTTAGACGTGCATAAAACCATAGATGTTCTTCAACTGTCAAACTGTAAATTCAATTCAGTCAACGTGACGTTTTATAGATTATTGTGACACTATAAAAAAAATTCTATCTTTGCAAATCTGAGAAGCTGTTCTGAATTAGATAATTGTTTCACTCCTTTTCTTCAAATATTTTATGTAGCTATTTACTGTCAATAAATCAAGTTGCATCAGAGGACTTTGAAAATATCCACATTAGATATGGACAATTAACATGAGCTGACACCATGAATTAAAACTTAAATATTCTAGCATGAACAGAAATTGCCCTAGCTGAAAAAGGGGACTTTTGCGGATGGCATACATCAAGATCAGACTGCACATAACAAGCAGTCTGAACAATGATCAACTGATGAACTCCCTCGCTGACATCCATATGTTAAAATTACATCAAAGGTACCACATTATTGCATTTATCCCACTAGAGCCACTGATGTCATGAGCTCCCATGTTCATATATATTGGTAGCCTGTTATAGATATTCTATTGGATGGTTACAGGAGATACAATGGGTACCTGTTTGATAACCATAAAGGTATTTCCACTGCTGCATTAAAATTTTGTGTTATTGTTTTTACCAAAACAGTTATTGGTACACAGTTTGTATCACATGATTGGAGTGTTTGCAATATTTTCATTGTCAAAATGTAAATCTATTGTGCAAAGGCTCTCGTTGAGTGGGGAAATTCTTTTTCTTTCTGTGATAGTTCTCATCCCACCCCCACACCTGAATGGTTAACAATTGTAAAACTGTCAGTGTTGATAGCGAGATTTGTGCAGTCGTCCTACCTAGATGCAACACTGACAGATGATAACAGATTTAATTAGTTACAACTAACAAATTCTGAGACTTACTGGTCAAAGAGCACATTGTGTTGGGGGCAGGTGCCTAGACTGTGTCTAATATGATCCATATCTGTTCTGATATCTTTGCCATGTATAAAGGCTGTACCTTCTGTTGGTGGGAATAAACCAGTCAAAATTGACCTGAAATAAAGTGTAATCATAGAATATGTTAAAGATTTGTTTCAATTCACAGCCTATGAGGCAGATTCTTTCCTACTCATCTATAGGTGAGTTCCCATGAAATCCATGAGTTTTTTCCTTGTGTATATGTGTTTTTTAAATGACACATTAAAAAAGAAGAAAGGAGAATTAATGATTCTTGACCAGAAGGATCTAAATCCCAAGATATCATCATCATTAGCATGTAAAAAGGCAAGCCTATATAAAGCTGTATGTAATATGTATAGACTGGTAATTTTCACCATCTTCTTTCAAACAGGTTAAACTGATTCTAGTGAGCAACACCTCCTTTTTTAACTTTGTTGTAAGGCTTATAACATTGAAGCAGCATGTCAAGCTGCTCATAAAATAATTCAGAACTGCTGCTCTTGTTTTTGTGATAAAAAATTAAAGTTATCAAGAAAACTTCACAAGACCACAACAAAAATTTGCTTTGCCCATATTTACAGCATTTGCAGACAAAAATGAATTATGAGGTAGAGTAGTCCTTGGATACATGCAAGATTTATATTTAGTGAAGAGTTTCAACCCATATACTGCACAGAATGTGCAGGCTGAAATGAGTTGAATTTTTTTTGAAGATGCATTAACTCTTTACCACACAATCCTGACTTTTAACAACCCCGAGTAAGATGCCTTTTGAAAACATTGTGGGAAAAGGAGAAAATGCTGGTTTTCTTCCCTTCCCGTAGAAAATTTCAAATTTTCAGTCACTTTTATTTAGTCGTCTGCAAATGCTTTCAACTTGGACCAGTATAAGATTTTGTCGTTTGGTAAAGAGTTAAACCACCTTTTCACTGAGCATAACTTATATGAAAAGGGGCATTCAGACATTTGTGTAAAGTGTCATTTCAGATCAGCCTGTGCAATCTGCACAGACTAATCTTAGCTCATTACCACACGACACAATTTTAGACCTATCCAAATTGAAAGCATTTGCAGACGACAATTTCAAAGTGGCTCAAAATGGTGGCATTTTGCTCTGTTAGGGTAGAAAACATTATGGAAAAAGGAGAAAATGCTGGTTACCAGCATTTTCTCCTTTTCCCACAATGTTTTCAAAAGGCTTCTTCCTCATGGTCGTTAAAAGTCGTCATTGTGTGGTAGAGTTAAACAACACTTTCCGTTTTAATATAATTCTCTGCATTACACAAGTCTACTGTAGCACTGTGCAGGCTGTTCAGAGACGACACTTTACGCAAATGTCCGAATGCCTCTTTTCCCATGTTGCAAACCAAATAGTAACAAACTTTACATACATGGTTGTTGTTTTTCCAGCACCATTATGTCCCAGGAATGAAGTGATCTGTCCCTCGTAGAAATTGATTGTCAGTCCATCAACAGCAAGCTTCTTACTTGACGAGTACATCTTCTTTAAGTTTCTCACAGCAACTCCAACATTTTTATCCACTGGTTCCTTTTCTATATTGTAGGTGTCTGAAAAAGGTTTGATATAACAAATGGTTCATTTTTTGCACAACAATCCGATGTTTTAATGAGCCTAAGGAAGACTGCTTTTGATAAACATCATAGGACAATGAGAAATTACCAGTTTTCTAACCCATAAAACATTTTCTATCATTCAACCCTTTAGCAGACAACAAAATTACATTTTAGACTTATCTCTTTACCACATAATCCCAACTTTTAATGACCCTGAGAAAGGAAACTTTTGAAAACTATGTGGCAAAACAAGAAAATGCTGATAACCAGCATTTTCTCCTTTTCCCACAATGTTTTCTACCCTTTCCAAATTAAATTTCAGTTTTTGATACACATTAATTTTGTCCACTGCAAGTGCTTTCAATTTGGACCAGACCAAATTGTTGTCTTATGGTTAAGTGTTGACCAAAATTGAAAGCATTTGCAGATGACTGTTAACCCATTACTCCATAGATACTCATTTCTACGCTTTGCTTGTAGGAGCCTTTGGAAAACATTGTGGCAAAAGGTGAAATTGCTCGTGACGAGCAATTTCACCTTTTGCCACAATGTTTTATGTGCTATCAAAAGGTATCATATACACATAAGAAACGGCTTTATCCTTGTTGTTAGTTAGGGTCAATTAGAGATACCATAGAAATGCCTTATGGGGTACAGGGTTAATAGGCCCATAAATGATTTCCATTGTTGAAATGGTATAAAACACTGAGGGAAAACAGGACTAAATGTCCTCGACATCCTTTCTCTTCAAGGTCACTAAAACACAATCACAAAAAAATGAACCTTTTATCTAACAATCTTTGGTTGAAACAACCCTTACAAACAAAGCTTTTCAAAACATGTGGGAAAAGGAGAAAATGCTGGTAACCAGCATTTTCTCCTTTACCTACAATGTTTTCTACCCTATCAAAGACCGAAATCATTATGGATTATACACTAAGCATGTAGTCTCCATATGCATTAACCCATTACCACACAATCCCTACTTTTGACGCCCCTGAGAAAGAAGCCTTTAGAAAACATTGTGGGAAAAGGAGAAAATGCTGGTAACCAGCATTTTCTCCTTTT
Source organism: Tridacna crocea (assembly GCA_943736015.1). Classification (NCBI taxonomy): domain Eukaryota; kingdom Metazoa; phylum Mollusca; class Bivalvia; order Cardiida; family Cardiidae; genus Tridacna; species Tridacna crocea. The sequence continues at coordinate 53,144,491 of OX031059.1, forward strand.
CCCACAATGTTTTCTACCCTTAACAAAACAAATATCAAATTTTCAATCACTTTAATTTTGTCGTCTGCAAATGCTTTCAATTTGGACCAGTCTAAAATATTGTCGTTTGGTAATGGGTTAAAGGTAGTTCATTTTTTATGATATGGCAGAGGGTTAACTGATTGGATGGTGTTTTAGACTGCCTTCAACATTAGTCATACCACAGCAACAACCTGGATTTCAATATATGTCCTGGGTTTCACCAGTTCTAAGCTAGGGCTCTGAACTGTCTTGACCGAGCACAGCTGAGCAAAGCAGGGCCCCTGGATTTAGTACACCGGAAATAGAGTGTTTTGGAGAAACCAAACTGGCTTGTCCCTTATGAACAACTTACCTTGCCCATTGAGCTCCATTGCCCCACCACTAATGTCAAGGCCATCTGTCTTACTGCTGGTTCCACACCAGTAAGATTTGGTGAATGGGAAATAGAATGGTTTTGGGATACCATACTGGCCTGAAAGATATTTTCATGCACAAATTGTACTGTCATCTTTGCAAAAAATGATAGACAAGTTATTGTTGATCATCACAAAATAAAGTTTTGATGACTTAAGAAATTCACTAAAGAATTTATGGCTGAAACTATTATCAGACAGGCATCAAGTATCTAAGCTTATTTGTTTCAATTTTGAATTTGTTGTTTACCGTTGTTTTGAAATTGGAAGCAAATAAAATTTATTTCAGTTCAGGCCTATCACTTCACATGAAGTTATCTAAATCCAGGCTTTTCGCTTCATATTAAGTTATCTAAACCCAGGCCTATCACTTCATATGAAGTTATCTAAACCCTGGCCTATCACTTCATATGAAGTTATCTATACCCAGACGGTGAGACCTATCAAGGAAAATGAAGTTATCTAAACCCAGGCCTATCACTTCCCAAGATGTAATTTAAACCCAGGCCTATCAAAGCACATGAAATTAACTAAACTCAGGCCTATCAATTCACATGAAGTTATTTAAGTCTTTACCAAACCACAAAATTTCAGGCTGGTCCAAATTGAAAGAACTTGCAGACGACAAATTAAACGTAACTACAAAATTGAAATTGTTTCCAGCAAGGTAGAAAAGGCCTTCTATAAAAGGTCTTCTATCTCAGGGTTGTAACAACCAAGGATTGTTTGGTAAAGGTTAATCACTAGAAGAAGAAATTGATTGAAGGAGGTCTCTTCCTATCCTGTGATGTTGATCCCTACCGGGTGGAGAGTGTGTAACTGATAGATCATTATATCATTTCCTCATACTTCAATTGACTGTACTGTAGGGTGATTCAGGATTTGAACATAAGAATTCGATTATTTGGTATTGGAAAGAACAAAACCAGTCAGGATGTTATATCAACCTGACAGCAAGTCTCCTACTGCCCTCTATCAGTCATTTTCTTCTTCTATATTTAAACGCAGACCTATCAATTCACATGAAGCTATCCCAACTCAGACCTATCGTTTCATATCAAGTTATCTTGAACTAGTCTAGACACTTACCAGGGAAAATAGCTTCTATATACCATGTGAGGAACCCATACAGGAAGGAATCCATTATCATCATGAAAATACAATCCAGCATGTTGAAGTTATCATCCGTTACTGGACTCTGATCAAAATTATTCCACTGAAGCCCTATGGCTTGCTCCTCCCACAAGGCAATAAAGTTACAACCATAACCAAATGCAACATTAGAAGAGAGGCCCTGTGGAGGAAAACAAAACATGTATGCTAATATATAATCCTACATGATAGTTTGATGAAAAAAGCAAGAGGGCCATGATGACCCTGTATTGCTCTACTGGCAATTAAACCATTACCACACAATCCCAACATTTGACGACCCTGAGAAAGGAGTCTTTAGAAAATATTGTGGGAAAAGGAGAAAATGCTGGTAACCAGCATTTTCTCCTTTTCCACACTGTTTTCTACAGAAAAGGAGAAAATGCTGGTAACCAGCATTTTCTCCTTTTTCCACAATGTTTTCTACTCTTCACAAAACAAATTTCAAATTTTCAGTCACTTTTATTTTGTCATCTGCAAATGCTTTCAATTTGGACAACCCTAAAATATTGTCAAACGTAATGAGTTAACTCTTTACCACACAATTCTGACTTTTAACAACCCTCAGAAAAAAACCTTTTGAAAGCATAGTGAGAAAAAGAGAAAATGCTGGTAACTCTATGGAGTAAAGGATTAAAGGTGTCACTAAATAAGCCTAGGTATAAGTTGTGACTTTTTGGGTAACTCTAAATATGACCCTAGGGCTATACCGGTACTTTCAAAGTTTTCAATAGATAAGCTTCACACTCTAGACTTCAGGGTTCCTGAGAGGAAGGTTTTTAAAGACTTTCAATATTTTTTAGTTTAGTTGCCATGGCAACCAGATTTTCTAAAGGAATCAAACTCTATTTTTAAAAATTCTAAAGAGAACCATAGCAGGATCATTTCTGTGAAGTATGGTCAAACTTAGATGGATAGCTTCAGAGAAAAAAACATGGTTCTATATTGACTTTTTTCCAGCAGGAATCCATTACTTTATTAGCTGGAAATCCTGGCAAATACAAGAAATTGTCGAGAAATCCTGGAAAATACAAGAAATTGTCATAACACCAAACTAGAAAAGACAAACAATAATGTAGTAAAATCTGCATGCACAAGTGCCAATCAAAGATATTAAGTATATATATAATTTCATCATACATGTACTTACCACAGCCATTTTGGTACTTTTTGTCAAAACATCATCAAACTGCAGCATTAGCATGTAAGGGAGGTAACCCATGAAATATATAAATCCAGCACAACAAGCAGCCATGTTTGGTCGGGAGAAAAACACACTGATCAGAAAACATTTCATGATTGTGGCCACTGAGAACACTGTCAGGAAGAGTAGAATACAACCTGTGTCTGAATATTCCAGAACATTTCCAACCTGAAATGATATATTTTTTAAAAGAATGACAGACTTTTCTGTTTGTCCAGAGCAAAATGGAATTTCAATTTTTGATTCACATCTATTTTGTCGTCTGCAAATGACTTCAATATTGAATAGTCTTAAATTTTGTTGTTTGGTAAATCAATTGGTAAATAGGGGTTATTCAAGACTTCACAGGTATAAATAACCTACCTTCAGTAGAAGCACCAGTAACAACACAGTGGCAAACATCAGAACAAAAGCATTGATAAACCAGGCCACCCAGTGTACACCATTACCCAGACCCATAATCTTCATGATTTCCTTTAGTCGCCGATCTTTCTCATACACGATACTCTTGCACAACATGGCAGTTGTGAGGAGCCAGGCCAGGACCAGGAATAGAGGTAACATTCTTGAGATTGCATAGATGAATCTGAAGACATAAACATAATTTTAACTCATTACCACACAACAATATTTTAGGCTTGTCTAAATCGAAAGCATTTGCAGACGACAAAATAAAAGTGACTGAAAATTTGAAATTTGTTTTGTGAAAGGTAGAAAACATTTTGGAAAAAGGTGAAAATGCTGGTTACCAGCATTTTCTCCTTTTCCCACAATGTTTTCTAAAGGCTTCTTTCTCAGTGTCTTCAAAAGTAGGGATTGTGTGGTAATGGGTTAAGTTGTTCTAGGTCCAACTTATTATTTGTAAAAAAATTCGGAGTTTTACCACCCTAAAAGAGAAGACGTTAAAAAGTCGCTAAAAGAGCAGATGCTGGTGTCCACCTTTTCAAAGACAAATACTACTATTGAAGTCATCCATATCTAATATATTGTCTGAACATGCTTTCAATTTCAACAGTCTAAAAACTTAGAAATTTGGTGGATTACATAACTTTTACCGCACAATTCCAAGTTAGAACGACACTGAAATGGAAGACTTTTGAAAACATGGCAGGAAAACGAGAAAATGCTGGTAACCAGCACTTTGTCTTTTTCCCATTACATTTTCCAACCTGTCAAGAAATTTGGTTAATTTGTATTACTTTCAAATTTTTCACCTGCAGATGATTTTATTTTTCATTTGGAAGAGTCTAGAATTTGTTAAGACTTAATATACCTTTAGGCTTCAAATTGCCATGTTAACTCAAACCTCTGAGTCAAAGATAAAAGTTATAAGCTGAGACGGTCTGCATATAGAATAGGGATAGTTATGAAAATATCCTAACCAATGGAAAATTGCATTTTTTTTTCTCCATCTACATACCAATTACAAACTGTCATTTCAAATAAACTTGAACTTTCTAAAATTTCAAAGCTGATTAAAGTCAAAACATTCTTTCCAGCATGAACACTTAAATTCTTCCACAACTTTATCACAAACATGTCATTTTACAAATAAATAGAACCATAAACACTATAAGCATCAATCACAACGTCCGTTGACCTTTAGGCAATGAAAATAAAGATCAGGCTGCACAAAACACACAGTCTGGTCTTGAAAATACACTGTATGTTACTTTGCCCACTATTCAGACAAAACAGCCTAAACAAAATTACTGCCTGAAAAAATCCATCTTGTAAGTTTGATACAAAAGCCTCCAAGGTGACAATAGTCAATGTGGCTAATACAGTCTTTACAAAGCCGAGATCTTTCCATGCCAATGGCAGCTTTTCTGTATGAAGATGTCTGATTATGGTGAGAGGTTCAAACCAATCACAAGAGAAAAATATTGTGTACGAATAAAGATAAGCAAAATAATAGCATAGATAGTTGAACACAAATATAATTTTTAAACATGCACTCATAAAAAACATAGGATATAAAAAAAACATAATTTGTTTAACCCTCTCCCGAACAATCCCTTTTTTACAACCCTGAGATAGAAGTCTTTTAAAAACATTGCGGGAAAAGGAGAAAATGCTGGTCACCAGCATTATCTCCTTTTTCCCACAATGTTTTCTACCCTGCTGGAAACAAGTTTTACTTTTTGAGTTACCAATATGTTTATTTTGTTGTCTGCAAATGCTTTCAATTTGGACACATCTACAATGCTGTTGTTTGGTAAAGAGTTAAACCATTTCATGCTAAAAGAATTTTCATGCTTTTATGTATAACTTTCTGCAGATAAACATAATCTTTTAACTCTTTGCCAAATGACAGAGTTAAAGACTGGTCCAAATTGAAAGGATTTACAGACCACAAAATAAACGTGACTGAAAAATTGAAATTTGGTTTGGGGAGGGTTGAAAACATTGTTGGAAAAGGAGAAAATGCTGGTTACCAGCATTCTCTCCTTTTCCAACAAAGTTTTCAAAAGGCTTCTTTCTCAGGGTCATTAAAAGTCAGGATTGTATGGTTAAGAGTTTTACAGACAATCAATTTTCAAACTTGTCCATAATGTATAGGTTAGATGATGGAACTTGTCTTTGAAAGGTTATAACATTGAGGGAAAAGGAGAAAATGCTAAATGCTGAAATCCAGCATTTACCTTTTCCCATTATGTTTTCAATAGACTTCTTGTCCAGGGTCATAAAAATAAGGGTAAGTAGGATTAAGATCAGATAGCAAACTGTTCTGTTCAGATGGCAAATTCCTAAACGATACCACATTCCCAAACTGATTGAATCATGCATGCTCCTTCAACCAATAAAGTGTCATGTACATTCTCAGTTACTAAGGCAGTCATTGCAGTTCAAGATTAGACTACAAACATTGTACAGTCCAATCTTGGATTTCTGGTGTGTAATACCTACCACTATTCACATTTTTGGCCAATCAAGAAGACTAGCCCTGAAGTCTTTTTATTTTGACGAAAAGTGTCCATTTTATTTTTCATTTCTATTTTCTTTTTTTTTTTAATTCTGTAATTAACCCTTCAAAAGCTCAAAATAACTCAAACAGACCTATACCGTCAGTACAATAAGCCAATTTTTTAGGCTAAACATTCACCACACAATGACAAATTTTAACAACGCTCAGGATGAAGTCTTTTGAAAACACTGTGGGAAAAGGAGAAAATGCTGGTAACCAGCATTTTCTCTTTTTTTCCCATAGTTTTTTGTCCTACCAGTCAAATTGCGTCATTTGAAAATGAACTATGAAAATGTCCCCTGCAGCTGCTTTCAATTTGGATAGGTCTAAAATTTTGTCGTGTGGTAAAGAGTTAACCCTTTGCCAAACAATCCCCTGCTTTACAACCCTGATGCATATGACAACAGAAAATTTTTTTCTCCCTATCCCACAATGTTTTAAACCCCTTTAAAGTCAAACTCAATCAATGAGTAAAATCTGATTTTTTACCTGAAAATATTTCAAATAAAGGAGTGAGTCTGTAACTTAATCATCTAGTTCACGAGATAAAACTTAACTTGGCCTAACTGTATCTCACAAAATACTTGAAAGAGCGAGGTAAAGTTCACACAACAGACAAATCTTGATCTAAACGGTATAAAAGCCACTTGCTCTCTCCATTTTGAAGCATTGCCTATACACAAACATATAAACCGATATAATCTTTAAAGGTCTGTCTCTCATGAAGTCATGGATTCTCATAAAGTCATAGATTGACAGTGAAGTAAAGGCATCTTAACCCTTTCCCAAACAAGCCCTTGTTTTTATGTGTCTGCAGTACAAGTCTTTTGAAAACACTGTGGGAAAAGGAGAAATTGCTCGTAACGAGCAATTTCTCCTTTTCCCACAATGTTTTCTACTCTGCTGGAAACAAATTACAATTTTTGAGTTATGTTTATTTTGTCGTTTGCACATGCTCTCAATTTGGACCAGTCTGAAATTTTGTCGTTTGGTAAAGGGTTAAATTGTACATTGCTTTGAAAAATCTTACTGATAGAAATCAATATATATTACTTAATTTTACAAAACTATAATTTGCAAGAAATACATGTATATGTATACGATAAAAGTTAAATAGGAATAAGTGCAAACCATATATTGAATGACCGAGAAACGTTATTTTTTTTAATTTGCTACAAAACCATTTCCATTGAAACCACACCTTATTTCCCTACAAAAATGTAAGAACAAGAATTTCCTGAATGCAGTGACATGCATGACATTAGTACCATGATAATAGGTAATTTAACTCATTACCAAACGACAAAATTTTAGGTTTGTCCAAATCAAAGCATTTGCAGACGACAAAATAAAAGTGACTAAAAATTTGAAATTTGTTTTGTGAAGGGTAGAAAACATTGTGTGAAAAGGAGAAAATGCTGGTTACCAGCATTTTCTCCTTTTCCCACAATGTTTTTCAAAGGTTTCTTTCTCAGGGTCGTTGAAAGTAGGGATTGTGTGGTAATGGGTTAATCCTGCATTTATGCTCCAATGCAACCAGTAAGTTCATTTTAATGGTATTTTTGTTTCATTTCACAAATGTTGTTTTCTATAATACTACCACATTAAATTGCAGTTCAAATTTTCTGATTGGTATTTTGTGGTTTAAAGCAAGACAGCAATCTCAGATCCATAACTTCATAAGGATAAAGCATAAATGTGAAGGCTTAGCATGCAAAAAGTGCCCTTACTGTTACTTCAAGTTTTTTTCCATTAACACTTTACAAAACAAAAGTGTTTAGACTTGTCCAAATACATAGCATAATGCATATGACAAATTAGACCTAGATTATCAGGTGGGCTTGTCATTGAAATGGCAGAAAACATTGCAATTATGGAAAATGCTGGTTACCAGCCTTTTCTGTTTCCACTAATGTTTTCAAAAGGCTTCTTCCTCGGTGTCAATAAGACTTTTAGTTGTGTGGTGAAGATTTAATTTTTCTCATATTAAATTAGCTTTACTAATGTGAATCTTTACACTGTTTGAACTGTGCTTTATGCCTCTTTCAACAATATTGCAGTTGTATAACAGCAAAAGCTCAATTGCTCACATGTTTGTTGGATGCCATTAACCCATTACCAAACGACAAAATTTTAGACTGGTCCAAATTGAAAGCATTTGCAGACGACAAAATAAAAGTGACTGAAAATTTGAAATTTGTTTTGTGAAGGGTAGAAAACATTGTGGGAAAAGGAGAAAATGCTGGTTACCAGCATTTCCTCCTTTTCCCACAATGTTTTCTAAAGGCTTCATTCTGAGGGGCGTCAAAAGTAGGGATTGTGTGGTAATGGGTTAATACAAGGCTACAACTCTGTCGTGCCTAACCCTCCTGCAGATGATTTCAGTTTATTAAGTCTAACATTTTTTTGCTTGGTAACGAGTAAAAAGGAAACAAGCAAAAAAGTAAAGGCACTTCTCGTTATGTGTAAACTAACATAGCCCAAGGAAGGGAACTTTTTTTCGTGACTCACTTATCCTCAACATAGCAGGGATAAGGAAACTGCTGGGTGTAAATTCCAAATCCTGGGCGACTCCCCCCAATCCCTGTTTGCAGCTTTATAATTGAATGCTCAATCATATCTTGAATGTATACAAAACCATTGACAAAATACTTTATATCCCACGCTGGACGTCTGCGAGGCCCTGGTCGTGGAAATCTGAATAAAAATAATAAACAAAACTTAACATCATACTGGAACCATAGTCCACAACACTTACTTATCTTCAGTGTAACACGGGTAAGGGAACTGTTGGGAAAATATTCCAACTCCTGGCTTTGTGTCCCCAACTCCTGTATGGAGTTTGATTATAGCATGCTCTATCATGTCTTGAATGTATACAAATCCATACATGAAGTATTTCAAATACCATGGCTGCCTCCTGGGCCCTGGACGGGGATATCTGTAACAGTCAAAGAATATTCAACCCAAACTTATCTGATAAATGATACCTACTGTATTAACTTCAGTCAAACCTCATACCATATCCCTCAGCTATGGTTTTAACAAATTTTCTATAAACCTTCTGTCATATTGGCTGACATAAGATAAGCCTGTAGAGATCATGCAGTCTGATCTTTGATCTACACTATTTGATTCTAATATATGACCAAACAGTTTCTCCATTTGCCACTGCTCATCATATTTTTGGTCTGAAGAAAACATGTATAAATATGCAAAAAAATGAAGTACACACACGGAAAAAAAAGGTTTTTTTTCACTATTCTGTTCCAGAAAAAAGCTCTTACTACTGTTCTTTTCCGCGGCATATCTGAATGGGAATTTAGAAAAAAATGTATCAAAATCTGAATGTGAGATCAGAAATTCAATAGTTTTCCCATAATACATTTAATGGATTTTTAACAAATTATTTATGTTCTATGCATTGATTATCATTATTTCAGTTTCTTATGGTAAAATGTGAAACTATCCACTTCTTGTGTTTTTTTACTACAGCCAAGAATTTCAAAGATCCTTAGGCAGAAGGCTTTTTAAAACATTTTGGGAAAAGGAAAAATGCTGGTAACCTATAATATTTTCTAACCTTCAAAACACAAATCCTAAAATTTAATACAAAGCAGTTTTGTCAAGTGCAATTGCTTTTGAAACTGACATGTGTGTTACTATATTATGGGTAAAGGGTTACCCTTTTACCACAAAACAAAATTGTAAGAGTTGTTCAAATAGAGAAGTAATTGCGGATGACAAATCAAATCTTGCCCGCATACTTAGCATGAGTACTGAAGTAGTTTCCAGGAAGCAGGATGTACATGTATAAGTTGACGGAACTTATTTCTCAATTGCTGTAACAAGTTTGTTTAACGCTTTCCCAAATGACAAATTTTAGACTCTTCCAAACTCTCTGATGGGGTAGAAAACAATGTGGAGGAAAGACAACAAAATGTACTTGTGCTAAGTATGTGGGGGAGATTTGATTTGTCATCTGCAATTACAAGTATACTCTCCTATTCCAACAATGCTTTCAAAAGATTTCTATCTCAGGGTCATTAAAACAAAGAATTGTTCAGAGTTGGGATAAAATTTAATCAGTTCTACTTACTTATCCATAACCCGTTTGGTAGAGTCTACTTTATCGATATCCATTCTGATCTTATAGGAGATATGGGTGGGCAGAGTTCCCTCGTTCACATTTGTGAACTCTACTGCGGCCCAAAACAACCCACTCTCTACCATCGCAATTCCGTCTTTCATCATTTGGGTGTGATCATTGTACCCAATAAATTTGTCAAAATTAAAGCACTGCAAAAAAGTGAAGAAAATGTATTCTACACAGAAATGATTTTAATACAAAAAATGTTTGAGTTTAAGATGTAGTGTTCATTACATGACATGGCAAACTTCAAAGTTGCAATTACCAATCTGCTTACATGACTCATCCCAACATTCTAGTGATAAATTTTTTACAATAACTTACTATCAAACTCTTATGTTTGTAATAAGAACAAATTCCTTTTTGTAACTCTTTACTATATTAACTTATTACCAAACGACAAAATTTCAGGTTGTCCAAATTGAAAGCATTTGCAGACAACAAAATAAAAGTGACTGAAAATTTGAATTTTGTTTTGTGAAAGGCAGAACACATTGTGGGAAAAGAAGAAAATGCTGGTTACCAGCATTTTCTTCTTTTCCCACAATGTTTTCTAAAGGCTTCTTTCTCAGGGGCATCAAAACTAGGGATTATGTGGTAATGGGTTAAAGCTGCAATTACCAATCAGCTTACATGACTCATTCCAACATTCTAGTGATAAATTTCTCACAATAACTTGCTACCAAACTCTTATATTTGTAATGAGAACAAATTCCTTTTTGTAACTCTTTCTAGATTAACCCTTTCCCAAACAATCCCTGCTTTTCATGGCCCTGATAAAGAGGCCTTTGGAAAACATTGCAGGAAATGGATTAATTGCTGGTAACCAGCATTTTTTTTCCTTTTCCCACAATGTTTTCTATCCTTCCCGTAACAAATTTCAATTTTTGAGCCACTTTTTTTTTTGTCATCTGCAAGTGCTTTCAATTAGGACAAGTCTACAATTTTGTTGTTTGGTAATGAGTGTTGATGTTTTAGAATTGTCCGAATAACATGTGGCTAAACTGATGGAATACATATTTGCAACGGTGGAAAAAGACAGAATGCTATTCAAGAGCACTTCCTTTTTCTTTTGGCACAATTTTTCTAGCCTTTTTTCTCAGCACCATTATCTCTTAACCAAACAACAAAATTTTAGACTAGTCGAAACTGAAAGCACTTGCGGACCACAATATGGATGTAACTCAGAACTTGAAATTTGTTTCCTGCAGGGTAGAAAACATTGTGCGAAAAGAAGAAAATGCTGGTTACCAGCATTTTCTCCTTTTCCCACAATGTTATCAAAAGGGTTGTGAAAATCAGGGATTGCTTGGGAAAGGGATAAAACACAGATTGTCTTGACATCAAAAACAGTATCCTGAATTTTGCTATATCTATATATAAGGCATCAGAGGTTGTGATAATCTGTTTACCCATTATCTTTTCAGAATGAGATCGATAAAATATTCAAATTATTACAAGCTATCTGTATTTCTCTCCATAAAATACTTTTACCTTACACTGCACAAAAGTTACTGTAAAGTACATTTATTATTTGACAAGAATCATTGATTAAATGAAAATATTATAATAAAAGAATGAATTTTAAGACATACCTTTGAATATGATGAAATAGTATCAAAGAAAGAGTCCAGATAGCCAATAGAATCCCTCCAGTCATACTCTGTCATGTTTGGGCCGTTGTTCAAGTACTGTTTCAGAAATGAACAGTATTCGCCTGTGTAGTTCATATCTGGAAAGTACTGTTTGATCACGTAGGACTCTGCAAACGTACACAGACCACTGTCCACAAATGTTCGAAGGGTTTCAATATTATCGCTGTTGTTTAGGTAGTTGTACAGTGTTGGAGAATAACTCATCCAATCATCCGCTAACTGGCCAATGTTGTCTAACTCTCGGAAAAACTGTTGTGCCTGTAATACATGTAAAACATGGAAGATAATTCTATTATTCAACCTATATCTTTAATGACCATGAGGAAAAAGGCCTAACATGGCAAAAGGACAAAATGCTGATGGCCAGCACTTTCTCCTTTACCCACAATGTTTACTATTCGTTCAAAGAAAGAGCCAATCACATGAAGCACATTTAATCTGACGTCCAGAAAACAATCCCTGCCGGTATGGATAAGTATAAAATATTGTCTGTTGATCAGCTAATTTCTAGAGAGAGCAAATATTACAATGAACCTCACAAAATTAATTATTCTGAAGTATTCTTAAACCCTTTTATCAAAGGACAAATTTGGGGCTTCCCAAAATTGAAAGGATCTGCAGCCAACAAATCTGAATGTGATACAAATAAAAGATCTTTGATAAGGTGGAAAACATTGTGGGAAAAGTAGAAAATGCTGGTTACCAGCATTTTCTAATTTTCCCACACTGTTTTCAAAAGGCTGTATCTCTGAATACTGTTTCTATGGAGCACTACTGTCTCTAAATCAAATCTACTTTGGCTGCTGCTTTTTTCTATGTCATTTCTTTTGAAAGGACTCTGTAACTTACATATGGAACTTTATCCTGGAAGATTAGAATGGAAGAAAAATAAACCGGAAGTGAAAACGATGTCATCCGCACCTACATGCTTAACATTATTTACCCCACCCTTTATAATCCTTTGTTTCAAGCAGGTTTACTTCAAAATATGCATGATGATGTATTTAGATCATCTGCTAGGTCATGTGGCAATATTTTTTGATCATCTGGCTGCAAACTGGCTCCAAATATATCGAGTTGTATTGATTTTTTTATGAAAACCATCAAAGTCACATGCATCAATGTAAGAATGGCACCTGGACAGTGGTAAAGGTCAAGGTTGACTTTTTTTCTAATGTTTAGAACAAACTGCATCATTTTTTCTATGGCACTAACTAAAAGATGAAATTAAAAATAAATATTTTGTGTTTTATTCTATACACTGTTAAAATTTCGACTTTTTCATGATTGGACCATAACTACCGTGACCCTACAAACCGCAAGGCTACTACTAAATAAACAAAAACAAAAATTTCCGGCATATACTAAAAATCCATACTGATGTTGAATTTAAAAATTTTGCTCTTCTGAGAGATCTTGCCTAAGCTGACACTGCAGATTTTTCTGAGCAGTTTGATCCTGATCTACAATCTGCTTTTCTAACACTGAGAAATTAAACTGTTGAAAACAATATGAGAAAGGGCCAAAATGCTGGTAGTTTGCAAACCTTTCCTTTCCAAATTATGTTTTCTACCTGTCAAAATACAATTATCTTTGTATGAACCATATCTAATTTGTTGTCTGCAAAAGCTTCTAATTTGAACCAATCAAAGTTTTTACCGTGACATACTGTTCTCTCTTTACCAAATGACAAATTTTAGACTTGTCCAATTGAAAGCATTTGCAGGGGACGAAATAAAAGTGACTGAAAATTTGATGTTGTTGGTTGGTTGTATTGGGGTTTAACACCACTTTAACAGCTAAGGACATATCATGGCGGTCGGTGACGAACATGTCTTTCCTGGCTTTCTCATACCAATACTAACACAACTTTATTTCCAAAGCCACCGACTACTTTTCCCAATGCTTCAGCAAGGTGACAGGTGAAAATACACCGGAAAGAAAGTTTGCCTCAACCGAGTATCGAACTCACATTCACCAGGTCATGAGTCTGACACGCTCACTACTGAGCCAACCCTGGCAGGCTGAAAATTTGAAATTTGTACTGGGAAGAGTAGAAAATATTGTGGGAAAAGGAGAAAATGCTGGTTACCAGCATTTTCTCCTTTTCCCACACTGTTTTTTAAAGGCTTCTATCACAGGGTCGTCAAAAGTAGGGATTGTGTGGTAATGGGTTAAAGGATGTTTCACAATAAGCTAACAATATTTCAAACTTACATTATAAACAATATTCTCTGTGACAGAGTTCTGGGGATAGTAGAGGATACATCCCCTGATGAATGGTTTGACCTGTCGCCATAGAAACCTTGATGCTGAGCTACTGCTACTTAGACTACTGAACAAGTCCTCACATTCTTTGGCTGAAATAAGCAAGGTAACAAACACAGAGAAGACATTAGATATCATGATATTAACCCTTTCCCAAACGACAAATTTTAGACTCTTCCAAACTTCAAAGAGTTTGCAGACGACAATTTCAAACATGACAAAAATGGCAGAAAGTTCTCCAGATGAGTAGAAAACACTGTGGGAAAAGGAGAAATTGCTCGTTATGAGCAATTTCTCCTTTTCCCACAGTGTTTTCAAAAGACTTTTACTGCAGACACGTAAAAACCAGGGTTTGTTTGGGAAAGGGTTAAAATCAAAACTTTGTGAAGCAATGTGTCGAATCAGATTTAACTCACAACCAAATGTTAACCCATTTTACCACACAATCCCTACTTTTGATGACCCTGGAAAAGAAGCCTTTTGAAAACATTGTGGGAAAAGGAGAAAATGCTGTTAACCAGCATTTTCTCCTTTTCCACCAATGTTTTCTACCCTTCACAGAACGAATTTTAAAATTTCTGTCACTTTTATTTTGTCGTCTGCAAATGCTTTTGATTTGGACAAGTCCAAAATAATGTCGTCTGGTAATGAGTAAACCCTTTCCCAAGCAAGCCCTTGTTTTTACGTGTCTGCAGTACAAGTCTTTTGAAAACACTGTGAGTAAAGGAGAAATTGCTCGTAACGAGCAATTTCTCCTTTTCCCACAGTGTTTTCTAACCATTTAGAAAACTTTTTGCCATTTTTATCAAATTTGAATTTGTCGTCTGCAAACTCATTGATTTTGGAAGAGTCTAAAATTTATCGTTTGGGAAAGGGTTAAAGCTTTAGCCTAGTCCTAAATGAAGAATATGCAGATGACAACTGAAAGATGACTAAAAGAAGAAATTTGCCTTTGAAAGGGTACAAAATATTGTTGAAACAGAGAAAGCACTGTAAATGAAACAGATATTTCCACACATTAGCAGAAACAAATATATTGCGACTTTACAGCTGATTTAGTTGGGAAAAAGTACTTTATCAGTTAGTGTAGAAATAAAATCAGCTTACATGTTTTGAGCCATCTGATCTTGAACTACATTGTCTACAACAGTGCCCCAGGTTGCACTTAAAGGCCATAGGGTTAATTAAGAAATAATCTTCTTCCTATCGTGGTTTATCGTTCAATAAACCACAGTTGTGAGTTATGAGGCACAATAAATAATCCACGAGGGCGATAGCCTGAGTGGTTTATTTATTGTGCCTTATAACTCACAACATGGTTTATTGAACAATAAACCACAATAGAAAGAAGATTTCGATTCTAACATGGCCAATTCTTAATGAAAGGAAAACAAGTTCAAACTTGGAGTAAACAGGCGGATGAAGATTATGTTCCATTGAATAACCCACTCATTGAATGACGTCACTGGATATAGAATGACGTCACTCTGCATGGATTGTCATAGATTTTACCATGTTTTCCTTGCACTGTGTTATAGAGCCGAATTCACGTGTCATGTTAGAATAGTTAATAATGATCTTAGCATTTACATTTTACCATACAATCCTGAGTCCTGACCACTACGAAAAAGGCTTACGGTATTAACCCTTTCCCAAACAACAAATTTTGGACTCTTCCAAACCAAAACAGTTTGCAGACGACAACTTTAGATTTGGAGAAAATGGCAGAAAGTTCTCAAAAAGGGTAGAAAACACTGTTGGAAAAGGAGAAATTGCTCGTTACGAGCAATTTCTTCTTTTCCCACAGTGTTTTCAAAAGACTTTTACTGCAGGCACATAAAAACCAGGGCTTGTTTGGGAAAGGGTGAAAAAGTGGGAAAAAGGAGAAAATGCTGGTACCCAGCATTTATTGTACCAGCATTTATTCCTTTCCAAAGACATTTTCTACCCTTTCTTAATCAAATTCAGTTATTTGAACCACATCTAATATATACTGTCTACAACACATGAAAAGGGCATTTGGATATTTGCTTATAGTGTCATCTCTGATTAGCCTGCGAAGTCTGCACAGGCTATTATCCAAGATGCAATTTTAAGACTAAATTAGATTTTGTGCAACAGTCAACTTGCACAAAACAGAAAAAATACATAAAAACAGAAGGTATTGTTTCGGATTAGCCTGCACAGACACAAAACCCCCAATGCCCTTTTTCGCATGTTGCAGCCCCAAATGAAAGACTTGAGTAACCCTTACTTGTTTCCCTTTCACACAAGCCTTTCAAAGGTTTCGGAGTTGTTTGATTCCCTTCTGGGGTTGTTGTCTGCGGAGGCAGTGTTGTTGAGGAAGTATCTTGGTTAGTGGACATGGCATCTACTTCACCTAATCGTTCGGCCTGGTCCTCGTCGATCGAAAGGAAAGTTCCAGATCGTCCACAGAAAAGTTGTCCAAAGTCGTTCACTATATTACCTGACAAACCTTGACCAGCATCTGTGACATTTGGTAAAAGTTTCTGGATTCTACGGAACACATCTTGTAAATCATTGAATGGTTCCTCCCAACTATTATTGGCTCTCAACTGAAATTAGATAATAGTTCAGAGCCCCAGTTCAGGCAGAGTGATGGTATACTTAATTCATTATTTCTCTTCCAAACCCTATGTTGTGTATACTCATAAAAATTGTCTCGATGAGACGATTCTAATGGTGAGTATCTATAACATTGTGTTTGGTGGAGAATAGTTCTTATTTCTTACTTTTAAATCAAAATCACTCCCTTTATCTGGAGCTCTTATACTTATCATGATTCTATTTTGGTCTTTCCATAACACTCTATATAGACCCTTTGTGAAATTTATTACTGCAAAATGTGATATTGCTTGTAACATTCAATCAATCATTTTACTTCAATTTTAACAATAGTTTTCATAAAATAATCTTCTACAGAAAATTCCTGCGTTTTGATGACTTTGAAAAAAGTTTTTTGAAAACATTTTGAAAAAAAGACAAAATGTTGGTTGAAGAAAGGCATGATCTACTTTTCCAAAAAAAGATTCAGTAGACATTAATTCTTTACCAAACAGTCCCTGATTTCTATGAATCCCTGGAAGAAGCCCTCTGAAAACTTTGTAGGAAAAGGAGAAAATGCTGGTAACCAGCATTTTCTCCTTTTCCCACAATGTTTTCTACTCTTCTGAAGTCAAGTTTCAATCTTTGAGTCACATTTATTTTGTTGTCTGCAAATACTTTCAATCTGGACCAGTCTAAAATTTTGTCATCTGGTAAAAAGTTTAACGTTACTCATGACCCATGCTCTGTAAAATTCTGCATCTGCATAACATATCTATCCTTGTCAGCCTTTGCAGTTCATACATGCTGATTGTTTGTATGGCATTATTTCAGTTATGACGCAGCAGCTTGTGCACCTGCCAATGCATTCCCAGAGTTTTTTTTACCAGTACTTTTCTGCGCGATACTCTTTCCAAGCCGCTGGCTGCTATCCCACATTACCATCATGAAAACAATGGTCAGGGCTTAACCCATTATCACTCAATCCCTACTTTTGACGCCTCTGAGAAAGAGGCCTTTTGAAAACACGGTGGGAAAAGGAGAAAATGCTGGTAACCAGCATTTTCTCCTTTTCCCACAGTGTTTTCTATCCTTCCTAGAACAAATTTCAATTTTTCAGTCACCTTTATTTTGTCGTCTGCAAATGCTTTGAATTTGGACCAGTTTAAAATTTTCTTGTGTGGTAAAGAGTTAAGAGAGGAAAGAATCCTGTGGCAATGACTATCATCAGTCTTAGGAAAGAAAATGGCCCAAAACAGTGATCAAATCAGCAGTTCCTGTTTTTACGTCCTGTACACTAATGACAGTTATCAGGGATCGGCCCACATAGACTGATCTGGGTCAAAGCTTTTTGTTAAAGATGCCTGTCTACAGCCAGTGAGCAGAAACGCTGTTAAATTTCAAAAAGAAAAATAGAATGGTACAGAAATCTGTCCTTTGTGTACACAAAGATAAATTACTGACATATATCGTGTAAATGAAAAAAGAAACACGGGGGTTTGTGTGAAAAACCTAAAATTGGCCAGAAGAAAACTGGCTGACGATCGAAGCTGTAAACAATGGCGGTGACTCACGGAAATTTATCATTGGTTTCCGCCTAGAGTCGGATAAGGTGTAACTTACATATAGGCCTCAATCTCCGTCTAAAAATAGAGGCTGCAACAGAGAAGCATCCATTTTCCTTTATTTACGGCATCAAGGCCAAGGTCAAATATAGTCACGTTACAGAATGCATGATCATCATACGGATCTACCCGAGTGTATAACGGATATCGAAAATCTTCGATTCAAAATCCGGAAACAACCAGTCTGTTTACATTGAAGGCCGCAAGTCCGCGAAATGCATTTTCTATCAGGCGTTATCTAAGCAACCTTGCAACCGTCAGGCGCAATACTTGGCATAGATATATAAGAATGACTATATTTTGATAAGATAAATACAAATGAGTTAAAACTGGCTTAAAATGAGGATTATTGCCTCTTTAAAGGTCAAAAACCTTGTGATTAACTCTTCACCACACCATCCCTACTTTTAATGACAATGAAAAGACAACTTTTGAAAACATTATGGGAAAATGAGAAAATGCTGGTAACCAGCATTTTCTCATTTTCCCACAAAGTTTTCTACCCATCCCAAAAAAACTTTCAATTTTTGAGACACATTACTTTTGTCGTCTGCAAATGCTTCGAATTGGATCAGTCTAAAATTTTGTCATGTGGTAAAGATTTAAGTTAATTGTGAGAATAAAAATGGATTTTGCAGATCAAGAATGATGAGATAACTTGCTTGGTATAATGCCTCTTGGAGATACATGTAACTCATTACCAAACAACAAAATTTTACACTGGTCCAAATTGAAAGCATTTGCAGACGACAAAATAGATGTGACTCAAAGATTGAAACTTGACTTCAGAAGAGTAGGAAAACATTGTGGGAAAAGGAGAAAATGCTGGTTACCAGCATTTTCTCCTTTTCCTACAAAGTTTTCAGAAGGCTTCTTCCATTGAATCGTAGAAATCAGGGACTGTTTGGTAAAGAATTAATGTCTGAAAGAACTGAAATTTGTTTTAGGAAGGAAAAGAAAAAATTGTGGGAAATGGAGAAAATGCTGGTTATCAGCATTTTCTCCTTTTCCCACAATGTTTTCAAAAGGCTTCTTTCACAGGGGTGTTAAAAGTCTGGATTGTGTGGCAAAGGGTTAACCCCTTCTGCAAAAGCATAGTTCATAATTATATTCTACAAGAAATCACTTTTTGTGAAACAAACACAAATTAGACACAACAAAATTGAAAGCATTTGGAGACAAAGAAATCTAAGCATAAAACAAAAGATGATTTTTGTGTTTGAAAAGAAAAGAAAACATTGTGGGGAAAGGAGAAAATGCTGGTCACCAGCATTTTCTCCTTTCAAACAATGTTTTAAAAGGCTTTTTCTTCAGGTTCCTTAAAACACGGGATTGTCTTTTAGAGGGACAAGAAATGTTACTTACATCATTGACTAGTTGTAAAGTGGTTTCTGTAAAATTTCTCCCAATGTTGTTGAAGGCAAACAAAGTTATCTGGAAAAAACAATGCAAAGAGAGAAAAGACATTATTAAAAATATTTTAAATCCTTATCAGGACATTATATTAGAACTGTCCCAAAATGTTGACCTAAACGCTTGGTCAGATCTGCTAATGTATATGTAACTGAGGGAAATGGACAAAAAAACACAGAATTTGGTTATCCGGTGACAAAATTTATCTCCTCTGCAGCTTGAGGCTCAAACAATTGGTGTGTAGAGCGAAGAAGCCAATGAGTACTCCACATATAACAGAAGCAACACACATTTATTGGATATGTACCCGATAATAAACGGTCTATTATATGATATTACCATATGAGTACCAGACTTGTACTAGGTAAAACGAAAGTGCATTGCATGAAAACCAGACAAGACATTCTTCCAATGTACGATGAACAGAAATGTACCAAACACCAACCTACAGAGAACGTACTGGTCTCATGACATGCAGAGGGTAAAAATAGCCAGATGCATCCATTTTGTCCAGTGGAATGTTTTTAACATGCTCAAAACTGTCCAGCAGACAGAACGGACATTACTAGACGTGACCAGACAAGTTGAGGATTCATCAGATAAGAAACAAACATCAAACAGATAGGAACAGATAAAATTATTTTTCTTATCCATTATTCATCCATTACCTTGGTGTGACCAAACCTTAAGGCTGTCTTTATCAGAGGACAAAGTTTAAGGCTCTTCTGCACAGAAAATGTCGAGGATGATTTTAATACAACACAAAAAATGTGAAATATTTCTGAAAAATAATAACACATTGTGAGTAGAGAGATAATGAAATTTGATTTGGGAGGAATGAAAAGCATTGTGGCAAGAGGGAAAAAATGTCGGTTACCCCCCTCCTTTGCTTTTCTCACAATGTTTATGGAAGACCTTTTCCTCAAATTTGTTTAACCCTTTACCCTTTAAGGCATTTCTATGGTATCTCTAACTGGCCCTAAATAACAGCATGGATGAAGCCGTTTCTTATGTCTATATGACACCTTTTGATAGCATAGAAAACATTGTGACAAAAGGTGAAATTGCTCGTGACGAGCAATTTCACCTTTTGCCACAATGTTTTCCAAAGGCTCCTACAAGCAATGCGTTGAAATGAGTATCTATGGAGTAAAAGGTTAAACATAGGATCATGCTGTGACCGGTCAAAAAAATTTCTTTCCTTAACCTATTAACACACAATCCCTACTTTTGATGCCCCTGAGAAAGAACCCTTTAGAAAACACTGTAGGAAAAGGAGAAAATGCTGGTAACCAGCATTTTCTCCTTTTCCCACAGTGTTTTCTACCCTTCCCAGAACATATTTCAATTTTTCAGTCACCTTTATTTTGTTGTCTGCAAATGCTTTCAATTTGGACCAGTCTAAAATTTTGTCGTGTGATAAAGAGTTAAACCTATATAGTCTTTGCATAACATCTATTTGATTTTATTACACTGCAAAGAAATTTCTTATGATCTGATTGGATATACCTGGAACAAACATATTATGTACACTGGCAAAACCAGTGTAAAAGCAGTTTCCCTTTTGGAAGCCCCTGAATACATGACTACACTATCAACACACCATCCTAAACGGCAGCATCAATCAAGATCAACATCATGATTATGCACCAAGCTGCACGTTTTAGCTCATATTACCAAGGTTTCAGGGACATCCTGTTTCCAGTGATGTCATTTTCATTGAATTGGGGCACTCAATAGGGAAATTCTACTTCATCAGTGTACTCAATGTTTTAAAACAAAAAAACAGGTAAAATTCTCTTTACAAACAATAGAATGGCAAGACTTTGCAGTATAATAAATTTGTTGTATGGTCAGGTGGCATGGGACTTGGAAACTTGTTCACGGCTGTGGTGAATCATGTCACCACCAAGTCTCAGCAAGGTGGTGACATGGTTCACCACAGCCAAGAACAAGTTTCTAAAAATCCCCTGCCATCTGACCATTCAACTAGTAATGTCCAGCGCTTTCTTGCACAAAATTTGAAATAGCAGATGGACAGACAAATGGATATTTTCTTCTCTTCATGCCATTTTTTGATAAGTGTTCTTTTCCATGAATATGAAATCCATTGGGTTGCTTGGCAAACAGTGAACTTACCTCTTCAATGAAAGCTGCGTAATCAAATTCATCAACAAAGTCATTGACAAGGACAAAAAAGTCGTCTGGAGAGAGGTTACACAATTCATCATGTACATTGTCGGACACAGTACTGTTTGGAAATTCAAATATCTCCTTCAGCCGGGTTTCATTACACACTTCCTGTCTTATATACTCGATAGTCTCATTTTCTGACACAAACGGGTACGGTATCAGAGATTCCAAAATGTTGATCAGAGATGTTGAGTTTAGTCCGGATTGAAATACCTAATTTAAAAAAAAAAAGTTATAATGCATTACTACAAGGCTTATCTCTATACCAATGACATAGTTTTACAATAATCAAAAGCAGCTGCAGACAAAAAACTTATATGTGGCACAAATGATAGGGTTTGTATCAGGGTTTGTATCTGAAGGAATAAGAAACATGTTGGGAAAAGGGGAACATGCTTGTACCTAGAGAAAACACTTGCACATGTGTTTTCTAGTTTTCTTACAGTGTTGTCAAAAGACTTCTTCTAAAGTGTTATTGAGACACAAGATTGTCTGATACCTTGATCAAAATAAACCAGTTTAAAAAAATCTCCTAATTTTAAGCAACAATAATAATTGGTTATTAATTTTACTTCCTCTTCAATAAATACAATGTGACACATCACGCTAAAAGGGACCATCTGGGAATTCTGTGCATCTATTAGATGAAAACAGATCAACCATAGTGCAGGTCACTTTAAGGTGATACTTCAAAACTGATTGTATAACAAGGTACAATGACCACTCTTCATACAGAAAATGTCATTAAAGTGAAAAGCATCAACCCTGGTCAGTCTGCACAATTCGCAAAGTCTGACCAGGGTTGACACTTTTCGCAGTTCCCAGAAGGTCCCTTCTAGTGTGATGGGTCATATATATCAAATTACAGTGTACTTCTAAATAATCCAATCATAATTATGTTATAGAATTATTCCCAAAGGATGTTCTCTATTCAGTAATTAACTCATCACCAAACAACAATATTTTATGCTTGTCCATATCGAAAGCATTTGCAGACGACAAAATAAAAGTAACTGAAAATTTGAAATTCGTTCTGTGAAGGGTAGAAAACATTGTGGGAAAAGGAGAAAATGCTGGTTACCAGCATTTTCTCCTTTTCCCACAATGTTTTCTAAAGGTTTCCTTCTCAGGGTCATCAAAAGTAGGGTTTGTTTGGTAAAGGGTTAACTGGAAAAATAAGATCCTACATCTTTACCAGAGCCAAGAATCATTGTAGACAAAAAAGTCAGGGTAGCTAAAATGCCAAAATTTGCTGGTTACCAGCAAGTTCTCCTTTTCCCACAATGTTTTTAAACACCTTTTTTTTTTTTCAGGGTTCTGAAAAAATTGGATATTTATAATAAATAAAGCTTTAAAAGATAATAATGTGAGAAAACATTGTAGCCCGTACAGAAAAAGCACCTGTACTGCGATTTCTCCTTTTTCCAAATTGTTTTTGTAGGCACTCTGCATAAACAAGTGAATAACTGCAATTTTCTTACCCTCCTATTCAAAATGGCATCTATCAACCAGTCCACTACATCTGAGGTAAGATTCCAATTCCTTGTTAAATTCTGATCCAAGATTTGTTGTCGTACGTCATTGGGATTTATCACTGAATTCCCGAGAGTCAGGTTCCCTGTGAATGATAAATGCAAAATTAATAAAACACCTCAGCCAATCAGATGGCTTGTCTTTTAGTACAAAATACAAGCAAGATTCTGAATACTTGATACACAAGAGCTGATTGTTACCCTAATCTTGCTGAATAATTCCTCATATTTTATATCATGTGTCTATTTTTAGAAATGATATAGGTAAAGAAATGTCATAATTTAAGCTGGGGGGGAATTATTTTCCCAGTCACAGTGAATATTTTCCTCCTGCCGAAAATCTGTAACTACTTTTTTTGAAAATATCAGTTATCCAGTTAATTGACTTAAGATCATTAGTTTTAAAAGTGGCATTCATGGACAAAATAATCAGAGGAAATATAATATATAATTTATTTAGTCAGCTTGAAGTTAATATGGGGAAATATTTGCCTCAAAAGGGAAACGTCCGTGAAAATAATTTGTGCCTTACAGCACTTGTTATTTTCACATACCTTTCCCTTTTTTTCAGCAAATATTTCCCAATATTTACCAAAAGCTGATGAAATAACCTCTATTGAATCTCTCAAGCTGACAGTAAAAACCCAAATTTTACTATTTCAAAGTATTTCTCGGAGAAAGATGTCTTCCTATTGGACAGGGTAAATCAAAGATCAGACTGCACATTCTGTGCAGTCTGATCTTGATCTACACTGTCAGCAAAAGTGAGTCAGGTTAAGCAGCTTAAGGTTCAACTCATTACCAAACGACACAATCTTAGGCTTGTCCAAATCGAAAACATTTCCAGACAACAAAATAAAAGTGACTGAAAATTTGAAATTTGTTTTGTGAAGGGTAGAAAACATTGTGGGAAAAAGAGAAAATGCCGATTACCAAAATTTTCTCCTTTTCCACAATCTTTTCTACAGGCTCCTTTCTCAGGGGCATCAAAAGTAGGGATTGTGTGGTAATGGGTTAAGTTGTGAGCCTGGTATGTAAAGGTTTGACTTTCCGTGGACTGTTTGAATTTTCTTCAACATAATCCCTGTCAGTATCTATACACTTTTGCCAACACTGTTTAACACTTAACCTTTTCCCAAACAATCCCTGGTTTTTACGGCCCTGATATAGAAGCCTTATGAAAACATTGCAGACAACAAATTCACAATGTTTTCTACCCTGCTGGAAAGAAATTTCAATTTTTGACTTACATTTATCTCGTTGAACCAATCTAAAATTTTGTCGTTTGGTAAAGGGGTTGAGCCAACGACAAAATTTTAGACTGGTCCAAAATGAAAGCACTTGCAGGCGACAAAATAACCATAACTAAAAAAGTTAAATTTGTTTCCAGGAAGGTAGAAAACATTGTGGGAAAAGGAGAAAATGCATTCAATGGACTTCGAATCCGCATTCAGTAGCAGCAGTCATGGCAACTTGCGATGTGTGAGCAGGCACAGAGCAGAACACCTTGAGTCAATTTTGTAAGTTTGACACACAGTCCTTTCTAAATACTGTCATACAAAAGCAATCAAGCGTGACAAAATTGCTTTTTACTCTCCAAATGACTTTCAATAAGATAGAATGACAGACTGAACAAGAGTTTTGTCCAATGATATGCTTCGAAGCGTATCAGGCCGAGAGCATTCCTTGTACACTTGTTTATGTCAGCCATGTCAATGACAGATTTGTGAACATCGACATTGCTCTGATGAAAAAAATACTGTTTTATCTGTACAAAGTACTGTAGCCGCCATACCTTCCAAGGTACCATTTTCTAACTTTCTGTAGAGGTCAATAAGTATGTTAACATCATAAATGGTGTCAGAGATTAGTTCTACATCCACATTGTTTTTCAGAATGTCCTCAATGTCTGTCACAATGCGATTGAATCTGGAAAGTAAATTATGATACATAAAACATCATTTTACACAATTCTTACCTCAAACTTTATTCTGCAACTTTCTTTACTGGATGAAAAAATTTTTGTCTTGATCTTCTTAAAAAAAACTGCAGACAACACATTAACTTTTTACCACATTATCCAGACTTTTAAGGACTCTGAGGTAGACATCTTTTGAAGCATTGTGGAAAAAGGAAAAAAATGCTGGTAACTAGCATTAATTTCTCCTTTTCCAACAATGTTTTCTATTCTTTCAATGGCAGAAAACAATATTTCAGCCTAATTGAATTTTGTATCTGCAAAGGACCAGTATTAAATTTTGTTAACTCTTTACCAGATAAATCTGAGATCAGTTCAAACACTAGGAATCTGGCTGGGTTAGTCAGAATATCTTATCCAATCCAACAAACTATCTTGAAAATTAGACATGGCACTGAATTCAGTAATGGTTGGTGAATAAAAATGATGACCACACAATAGAGGCAGAACAGGGTCTGTATTCACCAACCATTCTTAAGAACATTCTTAGGCTTGTTCTTCAGAATATTGTCAATGTGAAAGTAACAGAACTTCTGATTGGCTAAACCAATTGGTTTAGCCAATCAGAAGTTCTGTTACTTTCACAATCACAAAATCTTGCAGAACAAGACAAAGAATATTCTTTAGTATGGTTGGTGAGTACAGGTCCACCCAATCAGGCCAATTTCCTATCAACACATCAATAATATCATTATCAAACCGAAGTTTGGCAAATTAACTTTCATTCCTCCAAGCAACTTACAACTTTTCTCATATGCATCGGAGGTGAGCAGCGAAAAATCTCCAGAGAGAAAGTTTGCCTCAACCGGTTATCAAACTTGCAGCCATCAGACAAGATACGCTCACTAATGAGTTGCACCTGCGACTTTTGATAAAACCAAATTAAATAGTCCTATGTAAGTGACTGAGGTATTACATGTAGGTCCATTAACTCTTTACCAAACGACAAAATTTAGCATAAGTCCATACTGAAAGCATATGCAGGCGACAAAATAAATGTAACTCAACAATTGAAATTTGATTTAGAAAGGCTAGAAAGCATTGTGGGAAACGGAGAAAATGCTGGTTACCAGCATTTTCTCCTTTTCCTACAATATTTTCAAAACTTTTCTTTCTAAAGGTTGTTAAAAGTTGGGATTGTGATGTAAAGAGTAAATAACAATTGTGAATTTATCACATGAACAGTTCGATAGGTGAGTGCAAGACTATCCTAAGTGTCTGTACATTGTACAGGCACTTAGAATAGTGTAGCACTCACCTATCAAGTTAGTCCCACTGTTTATAACTAACAAGGTACGAGAATTTATCACTTACTCCGCATCGTCAAAGGAACCCACTCTGTCCGACATTTCATCTGGATTGACTTGCTCATGACAAGTGTTGTTAAATGTACAAACAAATGACTGTAGAAAAGGTATGACCCCACTAGAAGGCATGGCTTTCCCATCAAAGTGACCTATAAAACATAAATACTTGCATAACTGATCATTCCTGTGATAGCCCGAACAGATTCAAAGAAATTAATCAATGGTTCCTGTGTGGTAAATTCTTTCCCAAACAATAGCAATTTTAACAACCCTTGAGGAAGCCAGCTTTCAAAAACATTGTGACCAATGGAAAAAATGTTGGCAACCAGCATTTTCTCCATTTCACCCATTATTTTATACCATTATTCGAGCAATACTGAAACTGTCTTCTGCTAATGCTTTCAATTTGGTCCAGTTATTGTTTGATAAAGGGTTACAACTTCTTGTGATAAAGGAAAATATAAGTTTACACATTATGGCTGTTTATAATGGTCAACAGAGTTAATTCAAAAGTATAAAGTTCAAGATTTTAACAACCTTTCAATTTGTTAACTCATTACCAAATAGCAATATTTTAGGCAAGACCAAATTGAGAGCATTAATTTTGCCGATGACAAAATAGAAGTGACTGAAAATTTGGAATTTGTTTTGTGAAGGGTAGAAAACATTGCGGAAAAAGGAGAAAATGCTGGTTACTATTATTTTCTCCTTTCCCACAATGTTTTCTAAAGGCTTCTTTGTTATGGTCATCAAAAGTAAGGATTGTGTGGTAATGGGTTAACTCTTCACCAGATGAAAGAGCTTTGAATGTGACAATGTTAAAAGCTGCTGCAGATGCTAAATTATGTGATGTGAAAATGGTGATTTCTATCTTGATAGGTTAGCAACAAATTGAGCTATGCCCTGTGAAAAGGGGGCTTAATGTATCTGTGAATGATATGGACTATGGTCACCCTGCACAGTCTGGGCAAGTTGACTCAAGCATAAACGTTTTGTTATTTGTGAATGTTCATTTTCCTTCTTCTTATGAAATGAAAGTCTATATTTTTCAGTAGTTTTTTTTTTTTCTGTTTTCCAGATACGAGGGAGTGATGGTAAATCCATTATTTCTCTTTCAAACCCTGTTCTGGATACTCATTCAAACTGTCTCTAACTATGAGACTATTCTAATGAGTACCCATTTCATAGGTTTCAGAGGAGATTTTTTCAATTTGAAATCAAAATTGCTCCCTCCATCTGGAGCTCTGGTTTTTCTTGGTAAAGTAATAAGTATCAACCCTTTCCAAAACAACAAATATTACTCTTATTCTTATTCAAATTCAAAACATCTGCAAATGACAAATCCAAAATTAATACAAATGAGCTAAAATTCTCAGATAGGTTAAAAAACATTATGGAAAAGGGAGAAAATGCTGGTTACCAGCATTTTCTCCTTTTCCCACAATGTTTTCAAAAGCCTACTTTCCCACAGTCATGAAAACCAAGGATGGTTTGATGAATGGTTAGATTGAAAGTCTGAGTACAAATTAAGTTTATATGAACTTAATTATCTAAGCACTGGCCCAGCACTTTACCCACAAAGCTCAGTTACTCAGACGACTTCACCAATGATCCGATGGACAGTGCAGGAGTGACATCTTTAAATGATCCTTCAGATGATGTCTCTAAATGCTACTTTCACTATTGTGTATCAGCGGTCTATGCAACAAAATTTCCTTATGCAGGTCAATCGCCAAGAACTGAGGTGTATTTTGTTCAAAATTACACATAGAGCAATTATGCGGTGTATGATGCCTTGCTGTGATGCAACAGCTTTGTTAGCACAAGGTTCCCTTATGTGCAACCCTGCCGTTGGGTAGATATGGCAGTTACCAGTTGAAAATTATGTGCTCACTTCTTTGCATTCATTGATTTAAAAGTAGTCAAACATACAATGTTAACCAATATATGTTTGTGTGACATAATTACTAATAAGTGTTCAAGCTATGTTCCTTGGGTGTCACTGCAGCATTGTTTTTGCTTTACAGCTTATGTGTGACATAAGTGTGACATATTGGAGCTGCTACCCATGTTCCATGAACTTCAGTGAAGATTTTAAAAAAAATGTTGCGTACAAGGCAATCCTACAACCTACCGAAGAGTATTCATGTTAGAACCGTAAGTTGAAGTTACTGCAGGGTTGTCATGGGGTTCCTTATAGTGATATGCCATACATAATGCAAGCTGATATGAAATACATGTAATGAGAGAGTGTCTTAACCCATTACCACACAATCCCTACTTTTGACGCGCCCGAGAAAGAAGCCTTTTGAAAACACTGTGGGAAAAGGAGAAAATGCTGGTGACCAGCATTTTCTCCTTTTCCCACAGTGTTTTCTACCCTTCCCATAACAAATTTCAAATTTTCAGTCACCTTTATTTTGTCGTCTGCAAATGCTTTCAATTTGGGTCAGTCTAAAATTTTCTCGTGTGGTAATGAGTTAAAACATTGGTGGAAATTACAAAGTCCTGGGTGATACACCAACCATTCTCAAGAGCGTTCTTGTGTGACAGTGAAACTAACAGAACTTCTGTTACTTTCACAGTGACGAAATTCTACAGAATAAGACTAAGAATGTTGATAAGAATGGTTGGTAAATATCAACCCTGGTTACCAACATCTCCTTTTTCCACACTGATTATTTCTCTCTCAAAGACAAATCCAAACATTTGTGCCAGATCTATCTTGTCTGCTAATGCTTTCATTGTGGACCAGTTTAAACTTCTGCTAAGTGGTCAAACCTTATACACTACTCAAAAGAATTAAAGGGTCACACAAATGTTGAAATTCAAATCTTTCGATTTGCTAAACACTCAGTGTTTGCGCTCTGAAAACCACCAGCTTACATTGTTACCAGACAAAAATGCTCAATAGTTTTCTTTTTTTTTTTCATTTTAAATGCTGATAAGCCATGCTAAGAAGAAAATCAAGGAATTTGTTTTTCTTGTTCTTTTGTTAAACAGCTCATATCTTTTCCAATATTTTGTTGATATTCTTGACAAATCTAATGGAAGAAGAGAAAGAGAAGAAACAACAACACCTCTGATTCTTTAAAAAGCCTGTGTGGCATATCAAAAAGATGGCCTTGATAGGAATAGCCCATACATCTTTTGTACAAAACCACATTGTTTTGCCTGTTCTGAGCTTTTACAGTGTCAAGAGTGAATGACCTTATGAGCAGAAAATTATACTTGTATTGGCCTTTACTGAAAGCTTTATCTAGCAATCAAAATCGAGGACATGTGATCCTTTAATTTTTTTGAGTAGTGTAAATGGGATCTGTAAATACAGAGTACATTTATATCTACTTACATTCTGGATGTTTAACCTTGAGATCTGGTTTAGTCACCCTTACTATAACAAGGATCATAAACAGGGCTAGAGGGAACAGGATTTCTGCAACAAGTCTTAGCTGAAATATATATAATAAAAATACCGAGTGGTTTGAATACACGGCCATAAGTACACAAAGTAAAGGAGATAGATGTTCAGTTATGAAAAGGGATCCAAGAACTGCAATTACAATGTTCTTTTGGTCGAATTTAACCCTTAAAGGTGGGTATTTAGAATTTTCACATCACAGCAAATTAAAAAATATATATATCATTGAAATTTATATGAAAAAACAATAATTAAGAATCATAAAAGTACAAAAAAAATTTTTTTTTGGTGGTACATGTATTTCCTTACCCCATTACCACACAATCCCTACTTTTGACGCCCCTGAAAAGGAAGCCTTTTGAAAACACTGTAGGAAAAGGAGAAAATGCTGGTAACCAGCATTTTCTCCTTTTCCCACAGTGTTTTCTACCCTTCCCAGAACCAATTTCAATTTTTCAGTCACCTTTATATTGTCATCTGCAAATGCTTTCATTTTGAACCAGTCTAAAATGTTAATGTCTAAAGAGTTAAAAGGCTACGTAGCTTCTTAAGCTATTTTTAGATTTCGCGCCTAAAATCAATAAAGCATTGTGGGAATGTCAAGTGACTGGCACATGACTAATAACTCTTAAATTCCATTACATAACAAACATATAATAATTATTTTCCATAATGTTTTCTTCGGACAGATGTTTGAAACTTCGTCTGTGTTTTCCTGTATTTAAATGAGAGAACTGATAATCTAAAAATAGAATGTGTCTCCCGTTGGTGTCAACCTGGTCCGTAATAAATCTCTAATTTCTCGTGTTATTGGATGGTTTTTGACTACTGGGGTTTTATGAACTCAAATTACAAGGCTATGGGAGTATAAGGATGATTTTTTTGCATTTTTGTCCCAAAATCTGAAAGGCCACCTTTCACTCTTTACCAAACAGCAAAATTTAGGTTTGTCCGAATGCCAATCATTTGCAGACAACAAAATGAATGTGACTATAAAGAATTGAAACTTGACTTTAGAAGAGTAGAAAACATTGTGGGAAAAGGAGAAAATGCTGGTCACCAGCATTTTCTCCTTTTCCCAAAATGTTGTCAGAAGACTTTTTCCTCTGGGTCGTGAAAACCAGAGATTATTTGGTTACATGGGTAAATATATAATTCAAATTTATATTACCCAACCCATATCACAGTGAAATACATGTACATTTATATATGCATGTATTAACCCTTTACTCCATAGATACTCATTTCTACGCATTGCTTGTAGGAGCCTTTGGAAAACATTGTGGCAAAAGGTGAAATTGCTCGTCATGAGCAATTTCACCTTTTGCCACAATGTTTTCTATGCTATCAAAAGGTGTCATATACACATAAGAAACGGCTTCATCCTTGCTATTAGGGTCAGTTAGAGATACCATAGAAAAATACCTTATGGGGTAAAGGGTTAATCCTTTACCATTCAGCAAAACTTTAGATCTATCCAAACTGAAAGCATTTGCAGACGACAATTCCAAAGTGGCTAAAATGGTGCAATTCTGCTTTGATAGGGTAGAAAACCTTGTGGAAAAGTAGAAAATCCAGCATTTTCTCCTTTTCCCACAAGGTTTTCAAAAAGCTTCTTCCTCAAGAGTATTTATATAAAAGTCCTCATTGTGTGGTAAAGGGTTAAACATTAATTCATGAAATTAAATATTCACCAGTACATTACAGATACTATTAATCCGGCTATTCAACACCTATGAAAAATGAAGGTTCTTGCAAACATTGCAGGAAAAGGGGAAAAAAGGGGTTACAAGCATTCAGTGTTTTTCTTACAGTATTGCTAACCATTACCATACATGTGCAACATCATAAAAATTCTACAGAAATTTTCAGTCTAGGAATAAGACTCATATGACTTCAATGTCAAGGTATCTCTTGTACACTATGACTGATAATTGGATAGGGTAGATCAGACTACACACTGCACACACTGTGATAAAGTCTGATCTTGATCTAACCTGGCTTTAGTTGTCAAGGCACTTCACGTGGTATAACTCTTCGCCAGCAGACAAAAAAAGTAGACTTTTCCAAGCTGAAAGTATTCGTTTGTATAGGACATTTTAAATGTGGCTATAATGATACAAACTTTGTTATCAGGTAGAAAACATTGTTGGGAAAAGGAGAAAATGCTGGTTACCAGCATTTTCTCCTTTTCTCACCATGTTTTCAAAAGGCTTCTTTCTCTGGGTTGATAGAATTGTGGTAAAGAGTTAACCCTTTAGCACACAATGACGACCTTTAACAACCCTGGGAAAGAAGCCTTTTTTAAAACATTGTGGGAAAAGTAGAAAATGCTGGTAACCAGCATTTTCTCCTTTTCCCACAATGTTTTCTACCCTATCAGGGAAAAATTGCACCTTTTGAGCCACACCGAAATAGTCATCTGCAAATGGTTTGAATTTGGACAAGGGTAAATTTCTTTCCTCCTGGAAAGGGTTAAGACAATTCCCATCATTCGGGTCAGACATACATCTTCATCTGCAATGTGAGAATATTAGGAAATGTTGATCACAGTTTTCCTCTTACAATCGATATTTTCCAGCAGTTTTTTCCTACTACATTACTAAGTAAAGAAATTAAATATATATAGCCAATGACTTACTCTCTGCCTTTTCCGCAATGTAAAATTCTTCCATAACAATAACATTAGCTGGTTGAAGAATCCCATCTTTTCAGACTGGGTGAAAGGACTTCACTTTTTTATTGACAGATCTTCTTTCTGGAATATAATAAAAGCATAGGTAAATATAAACAAACACTAAACAACGAACTGCAAAGTTTATGGTTTATCAGGAATCAACAAAGTGTCACACTGTGCTTGGGAGTTTTGTAGTACATGTATTGGCTTCTTATGTGAGCATCCAAAGATGGACTTTAACTCAAAGACACTTATCGTTGTCTGGGCATGTCATATTCTTCAAAGATTCGACCAGTGTCTTACCTGATGCATCACTCTCCCCCGATATTTGGGAGATTGTGGTAATTTGTGCTATAAAGTAGCAATGGAGAAAATGGTTTTTATCAATACGTTTGAGGAAAAATCAGGCCTATTTTAGCTCCAGATTTTTCTAAACTGCTGATCATAGCTGAATGAATCGCACCAGGTAGCATTTTATTGATAAAAGTTTATTTTAGTTTGAAATTCAAAGTAACGGCTGTTGCATAGAAAAGAAGTCCGGTTCTGTATCCAGGATGCCCAAATTAGATAGATGAGTATTTGTAGAATGCCATCTAGCAGGAGATAATGAGACAGTCTTATTAAAGGTGGGTATTTAGAATTTTTACATCTCACCAAATTAAAAAATATATATATCACAGAAATTATATGAAAACATAATACAAATCATCAATAATTAAGATTCATAAAATTATAAAAAAAAAAAATTTTTTGATGGTATTCCCTTAAAGGTGGGTATTTAGAATTTTTACATCTCACCAAATTAAAAAACATATATATCACTAAAATTTATATGAAAATATAATACAAATCATCAATAAGTAAGACTCATAAAATTGCAAAAAAAAAATTTTTTTGATGGTGTTCCCTTAAAAGGCTACGTAGCCTCTTAAGGTATTTTTAGATTTCCCGCCAAAAATCAATAAAGCATTTTGGGAATGTCAAGTCACTGGCACGTGACTTATAATGCTTAAATTCCATTACATAACAAACATGTAATAATTATTTTCTATAATGTCTTCTTCGGACCCTATATTTGAAACTTTGTCTGTGTATTCCTGTATAGAAATGAGCAAATTGATCATCTAAAAATAGAACGTGTCTCCCATTGCTGTCTACCTGGGCCGTAGTAAATCTCTAATTTCTCGTGCTGTCGGATGGATTTCGACTACTGGGGTTTTATGAAGGCAAATTTAAAGGCTTGGGGAGTATAAGGATGATTTTTTTGCATTTTTAAAAAAATTTTCGTCCCAAGATCTGAAGGGCCACCTTTAAAAGGCTACGTAGCCTCTTAAGGTATTTTTAGATTTCGCGCCAAAAATCAATAAAGCATTTCGGGAATGCCTAGTGACTCATAACACTTAAATTCCATTACATAATAAACATGTAATAATTATTTTCCATAATATCTTCTTCGGACGCTGTTTGAAATTTTGCCTGTGTATTCCTGTATGTAAATGAGCGAATTGATCATCTAAAAATAGAATGTGTCTCCCATCGGTGTCGACCTGGGCTGTAGTAAATCTCTAATTTCTCGTATTGTTGGACGGTGTTCGACTACTGGGGTTTTATAAATGAAAATTAAAAGGCTTTCGGAGTATGAGGATGATTTTTTTGCATTTTTGTACAATTTTCGTCCCAAAATCTGAAGGGCCACCTTTAACAAAAATGTTATCATACCTTGAAATGATATTGCATGCAGAGAAACTCCACTTGAAAAACTGATTCACCCATTTTCAATGTTTAAGTGTCATGCAGCACAGCGCCTTATTACCTAATATTTACTTAGAGAACAAATAAATACTTTCAGTTAACCCATTACCATACAATCCCTACTTCTGACAATCCTGAGAAAAAGCGTCTAGAAAACATCTTATGTGAAAAGGAGAAAATGCTAGTAACCAGCATTTTCTCCTTTTTCCACAATGTCTTCAACTAAAAATAAATCAAATTTTCGGTCACTTTTATTTTGTCCTCTGCAAATGCTTTCGAATTGGTAAAACCAAAAATTTTGCTGTTTGGTAACAAGTTAAGAGGCATTACCTTAACCCATTAACACACAATCCTGACTTTTGACGACCCTGACAAAAGAAGCCTTTAGAAAACATTGTGGGAAAAGGAGAAAATGCTGGTAACCAGCATTTTCTCCTTTTCCCGCAATGTTTTCTACCCTTCAAAAAACAAATTTCAGATTTACAGTCACTTTTATTTTGTCATCTGCAAATGCTTTAGATTTTGGACAAGCCAAAAACTGCCGTTTGGTAATGAGTTAATACTATATAATTATATATTGCAATGATTTATCAATAATTGTCCAGAATGTCTCAGCGAAAGGGACAGGGAGATCATGGATTCAACTGATCATCTGTCTCTAACAGGGTAGAAAACAATGTGGGAGTGAGAGGAAATGCTGGTTACCTGCCCTCTATATGATCTTATTCTACACTGTCTTCAAACAACTAAGGACCCTTTCAACAATAATGGACTTGGACCTTATTTAAATCCTTATCCTGCCAAATTAGGATTGTTGGTATTTTCACACTTTTTTAACATAACTGACGTTTACCAGGGTTTGTTTCAACAATACGAGGGATAAAGCAGCAAAGAAAGTAAAGCAAGATCTGAATTCCGGTATTTGCAGTCTGAGCTTGCTTAACTCTTTACCACACGAGAAAATTTTAGACTAGTCCAAACTGAAAGCATTTGCAGACGACAAAATGATGGTGACTGAAAATTGAAATTTGTTCTGAGAAAGGTAGAAAACACTGTGGGAAAAGGAGAAAATGCTGGTTACCAGCATTTTCTCCTTTTCCCACAGTATTTTCAAAAGGCTTCTTTCTCAGGGGCGTCAAAAGTAGGGATTGTGTGGTAATGGGTTAACACTTTCTGTAAAATACATAATGGTCACTAACAGCACCATATAAAATTAATTAAAGACGCCGATCACATACTGTTGGCTACCCAATCAAAAGCTGTTTCTCTTCCAAACACGAAAGTTTGCAACACATGCACAGCTGCATTCAAACCGCATCTAGCGGCATACCAACCCATGCGGACGAATATATCCTTGTTTTTCCCAAAGAGATATCTTCCCAATACAGTTTTTAGGTAGACTATTGTATTCAAATTGGGACGGAGCAATGCATAAAGGAGTGGCCGGTCTCCCTCACCTTTCTCATTCATGTTTCACCTGAGTGAATGTATGGTGAGAGTAACGAACGACAACTCTGCTCGTAGATTGACAGAGTATAATAAAATTTTAATGAAGCCATAGACTGGATAAACATAAAGTATTGATTATAATGCAATGTGGGCATACTACTATCTGGATCCCTGTCACTAGTAACTCTTTAACCCTTTACCAAACAACAGAATTTTAGACTGGTCCAAATTGAAAGCCCTTGCAGACAACAAAATAAACTAAACTTGAGAATTGAAATTTGTTTCCAGCAGGGTAGGAAACTTTGTGGGAAAGGGAGAAAATGCTGGTTACCAGCATTTTCTCCTTTTCCCACAATGTTTTAAAAAGGCTTCTCTCTCGATAATTGAAATTTGTTTCCAGCAGGGTAGGAAACTTTGTGGGAAAGGGAGAAAATGCTGGTTACCAGCATTTTCTCCTTTTCCCACCATGTTTTCAAAAGGTTTCTATCTCAGGATCGTAAAAACCAGGGATTTTGTTTGGTAAAGGGTTAACTAACAACATATACATTTTTCATAAGCAAATATGATCAATAACTGCTCATCAAATGTTCACTACAAGCCTACAGGCAAAAAATTTGCTGTCAGATTTGACCCAAGATAACTGTATTTACTTCTCCACACACTTTGTACTTTCCCTCAAATTTGTTTGCCAAGGATGGCTCATCTTTGCAAGCCTAGGTTACGATCACTATGTGGATCTTACCTTGGCTGATTGAGCTCGATTTTGAGATTTCTGCGACAAGCCCTCTATTGGATGCTGGTTATTACCCCCCTTTGCATCATATTTCTAAAAGCCCATGAAATATAGTTTTACAAACCGCTTACGAATACACATAACGATAAGCAGACATCCACATGGATTTCCATGTTTACCTTCTATTTGAAAGGTAGCGACCTTATTCTATTTTTTATCAAAGATGAAATGTTATGAGCGATTTCATTCTTTGTAATTAGAGCTGGCTGCATCCAATGAAAAAGCGTATCAGGGGATTGTAAAAATCAAGCTCGATCCGCCAAGGTTAGAGCAGCATAGTGAATCGTCAGCCTTGGCTTGCGAAGATGAGGATGGCTGAAAACAGATTATTTGTATGTACTGTATTTAATGCCATTTTCACCACTATTTCAGGTATATTACCATGGCCAGTTCACCTATTCATGTTCTCCCAGAGCATATTTTAGCAATACTTTGCACAATTTTCTTCTAATTAAGCTACTGATCGACAGCTTTTCAACATAACAACTGTCTATGAGAACCATCACACCATGACGTTCTGGTCAATGTTCTCTGAGCATTTAAATCGTTCAAATTTTTTTTAAACATTCTCGAATGAGGATGGCACATCTGGCGTGTTTTTAGCGTATCCCTAACACATGACTAGCGTGTATCTAACACATGAGAAGCCTGTAACAGCAACCAAGTAAGAGTTATCTCCTATACCTCCACAGTCGTTGACAGGTCACCAGTGAGTTGTTCACTGCAAAGCAATCGATTAGTAACAACCAAGTAACACTCGAGTAACGACTGACAAGTGATAGCCAAACGTGTGCAACGCTCCACAAACGTTATTTATCTCTTCAGCGTTCAAAATTAAACATTGAAGAATGTTGGTTTCAGTGAGAACTTTTGTGCATGTTCAAAACTTTTTTTCCAGACTAGAGTTCTCTGCTAATTCCCGGCGATCACCGACATTCACTAGCGTTCACACAATGCTCTTTTGGCGCTATCCCATCGACCATGGGGGACTAACAACATTTCCTCAAATGTCAGAAAACGTTGACCAGAACATCATGGTGTGACGGCAGCCCTTAAACAGTGATCAGCAGTAAGAGAGGAATGAATCCTGTCGCAATGACTATCATCAATTCTTGGAAAGAAATTGGCTGAGCCAGGGCTTGACACAAGAAACTGTGCAATAAATAACAGTGCCTGTGTCTGTGTATCATAGTTTTAAGCTGCTGCTTTCCCTGGCAATGTTTTAACCCTTTACCATATGGCAAAATTTTAGACTTGTCCATATTGAAAGCACTTGCAGTGGACCAAATAAAGTGGACTCAAAAATTGAAGTTTGGTTTCCAGAAAGGTAGAAAACATTCTGGGAAAAGGAGAAAATGCTGGTTACCAGCATTTTCTCTTTTTCCCTCAATGTTTCAAAAGACTTCTATCTGAGGGTGGTAAAAACCAGGGATTGTGTGATAATGGGTTAGGACAGATGCAAAAATTCAGTC
Source organism: Tridacna crocea (assembly GCA_943736015.1). NCBI lineage: Eukaryota > Metazoa > Mollusca > Bivalvia > Cardiida > Cardiidae > Tridacna > Tridacna crocea. Next base: position 53,182,499 of record OX031059.1, read on the forward strand.
TTTTTAGGTACTGATTCATTATCTATCAATAAGAGTACATGACAATAAAACAAGACTTAGTACAGCCGAACCTAAAGAGAGCAGTTTTGTATAAGCCTTTACCACACAATCCTCATTTGAACAGCAAGAACACAGCTTTCTAAAGGCTTTTGAAAATATTTTGGGAAAAAAGATAAAACTGTTAATCAGCATTTTCTCCTTTTCTACAACTGAGGCTGCAACATGCCCTATGAATTGAGCCAAATTCTTAATTTGTTGTACATAATTATGCACAATTTTATGCCTTAAATTTTCTCTGCTAGCAAAGAAATATGGTATATAATTACATGTATCTATAAATAGGAGGTGACCTGAATAAACCCAAAAGATGGGCTATATAGATTTTTTACCCATGACCAAGCGATCCAGCTTTAACCTCAGTGGAAGAATACACTTTTAAGAGCATTTTAACCCTTAACAAACAACCCCTGGTTTTTACAACCCTGATATAGAAGCCTTGAAAACATTGTGAGAAAAGGAGAAAATGCTGGTAACCAGCATTTTCTCCTTTTCCCACAATGTTTTCTGCCCTGCTGAAAAAAAAATTAATTTTTCAGTTCCATTTATTTTGTCCTCTGCAAGTGCTTTCAATATGGACCTGTCTCTAATTCTGTCATTTGGTAAAGAGTTTAGAAAATGCTAGTTATAGTGATAAAATACTGGTAAACAGCATTTTCTCCTTTTCCCGCAATAGTTCCCAACTTTTCAGAAACAATTCAAATCATCTGAGCCACATAAAATTTTGTTGTCCACAAAATCAATCCTTTCAATGAGGATATTGCTAAAATTTTGTTAACCCTTTACCAATTGGATTGTACAGTGAAAGGTGAAATGCAATATCTATATTTATTACCATAGTAACGATATTCACATAGTGGAAGTAAGCAATTATGATAAAGAAACCTTATCGATTTTCTTTTTTCATAATAACCATATTCAAAGGACTGAGCTGGAGAAAAAAAAATGGACTCTGCACTTTGAAATTCATTAAAGCCTTTACTCCATAAATACTCATTTCTACGCATTGCTTGTTGGAGCCTTAGGAAAACATTGAGGCAAAAGGTGGAATTGCTCGTAACTGTTAATTATATATAAAAAATCTTTTTATTCACTGTTAATATATATAAAAAATCTTTTTATTCATTGATCTGGAATACCTCCAAGTTTAAAATTTTGTTGACTATAGATTTTTATGCTGTAGGCATTCTTATTATTATTGATTTAAATATGATTACCTCTTCTATATTTTAGCACAATGCCAAGTCCCCATTTTGTAAAATGCTAATGACGGTTATTTCGGCCGCAATCTGAGACTCACTCACTGCAAATCTGGATGTAATCTTGCTGATGTTTTTTCAGGTTCTGCCAAAAACAGGGCAGTCAAAAACAGGCTTGAAAATGCAATATCTTAACTCATTACCAAACGACAATAATTTAGACTGGTCCAAATTGAAAGCATTTGCAGACGACAAAATAAAAGTAACTGAAAATTTGAAATCTGTTTTGTGAAGGGTAGAAAACATTGTGGAAAAAGGAGAAAATGCTGGTTACAGCATTTTCTCCTTTTTCCACAATGTTTTCTAAAGGCTTCTTTCTCAAGGGCGTCAAAAGTAGGGATTGTGTGGTAATGGGTTAAACTGCCCTCTTGGTGTTTTTAAACTCTCTACCACACGACAGTATCTTGGGGTTATCTGAATCGAAACCATTTGCAGACGACAAAATAAAATGGACTGAAAATTTGATATTTGTTTCGTAACAGGGTAGAAAACACTGTAGGAAACAGAGCAAAATTAATATGCTGGTTACCAACATTTTCTCCTTTTCCCACGATGTTTTCTATAGGCTTCTTTCTCAGAAGTAGGGATTGTGTGGTAATTGGTTAACAGCCCTGAAGAAAAAAAGCCTTTGAAACATTCTGAAAAAACAGACAAGACTGGTAACCAGCTATGCTGTGTCTACCCTTTTATCATAAGACAAATGACTAAAATACTATTATTTGCTATGCACAAAATACTTTCAAGATTAAGAAAGTAAAAAAAAATATTGTTGTCTGCTTTCATGGTACCTATTTTGTTGTCTGGTTCTCTGGAACCTTACAAGTTAAGAAGGGTAGAAAACATTCTGGCATTTTCTCCTTTTCCCACAATGTTTTCAAAAGGCATCTTTTATAGAGTCGTGCAACCCAGGCATTGTTTGGTTAAGAGTCAGTGATTCACCTTTGTAACCTGTAACATTTTTTCACTGGTGTAAAGTTACCCATGCAGTCATCGTTTGAAAAATACTGCTTCAAAAAAAAAGCACAACCACATAAACGTGATACTTGGTTTACATAAAGTGGACTAATTTTTTCATAGATCTCTTATTCCGTAACCACATGACAAAATTTTCGACTCGTCGTCTGCGCATGTCATATTCTTCGAAGATTCGACTGTCTTATATGACGCATCACTACTAGCCCCGAAAGCTTTTCTCCTTTTCCCACATTGTTTTCTACCCTTCCCCAATCAAATTTCAATTTTTAATTCACATTCATTTCGTCGTCTGCAAATTCTTTCAATTTGAACCAGTCTATAATTTTGTCGTTTGGTAAAGAGTTAACCCATTACTAAACAACAAAATTTTAGGTTTGTCAAAATTGAAAGGAATTGCAGACGACAAAATAAAAGTGACTGAAAATTTGAATTTTTTTTTGTGAAGGGTAGAAAACATCATGGGAAAAGGAGAAAATGCTGGTTATCAGCATTTTCTCCTTTTCCCACAATGTTTTCTAAAGGTTTCTTTCTCAGGGGCGTCAAAAGTAGGGATTGTGTGGTAATGGGTTAAGAGGCTATGTAGCCTCTTTAGCTAATTTTAGATTTCTCGCCAAAAATAAAAAAAATGCATTGTGGGAATTTAAAGTGACTGGCATGTGACTAATGACGCTTAAATTCCATTACATAACAAACATGTAATTATTTTTCATAATATCTTCTTCGGAAACTATGTTTGAAGCTTTGTCTGTGTATTTCCAGTATGTAAATGAGGGAGTTGTTCATGTAAAAATAGAACATGCTTCCCGTCGATGTCAACCTTGGCCATAGTAAATCTCTAATTTCTCGTGTTGTCGGATGGTTTTCGACTACTGGGGTTTTATGAATGATGATTATAAGCTTTTGGGAGTGTAAGGATGATATTTTTGTATTTTTGTAAAATTTTCATCCCAAATTCTGAAGGGCCACCTTTAACCAGTCACAAGTTGTGTTACTTTAAAATATACAAACTTAGGAGAATAAGCTTTCAAAATGGTTCATGAATGCAAATTATGCAACTGGTAACCATGATATGCAAGAAGGCTTTTTCTGGCCCTTCCTTTGAATCGTTCGGGATCTAATCTTTTCGGGACACATGTACCCATGATTCAAGGCAGTGAAAACGTGAGGAAGATGTTCCGCTTATATTTAAATTCATTTGAATATTCCATGCGGCTAGGACAAAAATTAGAACACTGTTTAACTCATTACCAAATGACAATATCTTAGACTGGTCCAAATTAAAAGCATTTGCAGACGACAAAATAAAAGTGACTGAAAATTGGAAATTTGTTTTGTGAAGGGTAGAAAACATTGTGGGAAAAGGAGAAAATGCTGGTTACCAGCATTCTCTTCTTTTCCCACAATGTTTTCTAAAGGCTTCTTTTTTAGGGGTGTCAAAAGTAGGGATTGTGTGGTAATGGGTTAACTGGGAAAATAAAAAAAGTTGTAACACAATACAACCATTACAGTTACCTACATCCTGTACTTAACTCTTTACCACACAATGACGACTTTTGACGACAGCCTTTTGAAAACATTGTAGGAAAAGGAGAAAATGCTTATAAACAGCATTTTCTCCTTTTCCCACAATGTTTACTACCCTTCCCAAATCCAATTTCAATTTTGCAGTCACATTTATTTTGTCATCTGCAAATGCTTTCATTTTGGACCAGTCTCTAAATTAGTCGTTTGAAAAAGACTTTAAACTCTTCACAATACAATCCTGACTTTTAACGACCCTGAGGAAGAGGCTTTTAGTGACCATTTATCCACAACGTTTTTTAGATTATTGAGGCATTTTATTTTCATTTAGAAAAGCTTTTTATTTGTCATCTGCAAATTCTTTCAATTTGGGCCACTCTGAGATTTTGTCATTTGGTAAATTCTACTAATTAAATAGCAAAGTAAGTCAAAATCAAAATGTTACAGACTATGATAAAATGTAGCTGCAATAAATGCAAGTTGTCTTTGAAAGGACAGGAAACAAACATCGTGGGAAAAGGAGTAAATGCTAAAACCAGCCGTTTCACCATTGCAAACAATGATTTCAAAAGCCTTCTCCCTCTGGCTTATTAAAACTTTGCATTGTTTGTTAAATGGTAAGCTCTTCAGCCTGATTGTTTTTTTTCTTGACTAGTCCAAATTCAAAGCATTTGCACACAGCACACAAACTATGGTTAACCCATTACCCCACAATCCCTACTTTTGACGACCCTGAAAAAGAAGCCTTTAGAAAACATTGTTGGAAAAGGAGAAAATGCTGGTAAGCAGCATTTTCTCCTTTTCCCACAATGTTTTCCACCCTTCATAAATCAGATTTAGAATTCTCAGTCACCTTTATTTTATCGTTTGCAAATGCTTTCAATTTTGACCAGTCTAAAATTTTGTCATTTGGTATAAATGAGTTAAAGTAAGGGAATTTGTCTTCAGTGTGGCAAAAGTCACTACAGAAATGGAGAAATGCTGTTTACATGCATTTTCTCCATTTCCCGCAATTTTACAAGGGACTTTTTTCGGGAATGTGTATGAAAACAATCTGTTTGATCAAAAGACAGGATAAAGTGAGGATGAAACAGAAAAAAATTAACACTAAACCACTTGTCTTCAGTCTGCAACATTCAAAACATTATGGTAAAAGAAAACATATTTGAACCATGCTCTGTGAAAAGGAGGCTTAACTCTTTACCAAATGACAAAATTTAAGACTGGTCAAAATTGGAATTATTTGCAGTAAAAAACAAAATCAAGTTGACTATAAAGAAATGAAATTTGTTTTAAGAAGGGAAGAAAACATCATGGGAAAAAGGAGAAAATACTGATTACCAGCACTATTTGTGCATAATAATCATCTTTTCATGAAAGATTGACAGATATTTTTGTTTTATAATCTGTGATTGAATTTGCCTACAGTTGTTTCCAATTAAAAAAAAATAAAAATGTCAGTTTCAGCTGTGAGTGCAGACGAACGCACTGGCTTCAAGAATCTCGGATAACGAGCGACAACTCGGAGGCTTCAGTGGCATGTAAAATTATCAACAGCCGTCGAAGGGTATTGTCAGTGCAACATGACCAATGTTTATCCAGAACGAAAAGAATTGCCTTTTTTTTGTATTCACATATGAAATTTAATACATTCGGTAACTGTTCTTCCATAGTTTGCACTCGCATTTTTTAGCAAGTGCTTGGAATTTCAACCAGCATTTTCAAATTTTGGCTTGCATTTTGCAAGAAAATATGTGGGAATTTCGAACCCTGTATGGGTACAATTTTTACAAACTTTAATTCAGAGGACAACTTCTCTGGAGAAATTGTTCCCATGGGACAAATTCTCCAGAGAAATCGTTCCCAATTTCTCCAGGGGACGATTTCTCCTGACACCGATTTCAAGAAACAGGTAAACAAGGTTACAACACACTTGAATCTATAATCCTGCAATTCTGGATTTAACCCATTACCACACAATCCCTACTTTTGACGCCCCTGAGAAAGAAGCCTTTTGAAAACACTGTAGGAAAAGGAGAAAATGCTGGTAACCAGCATTTTCTCCTTTTCCCACAGTGTTTTCTACCCTTCCCAGAACAAATTTCAATTTTTCAGTCACCTTTATTTTGTTGTCTGCACATGCTTTCAATTTGGACCAGTCTAAAATTTTCTCGAGTGGTAATGGGTTAAATTACTCTGAAGAACTAGGCTCTAGAAATGGAATTTAAAAGAAGCAGAAAATATTGGAAACTACTGTTCTTTTCTTTATCCCCACAATATGTTCAACCCATCCCAATACATTTTCAGTTGTCCTTGACACATGCAATTTGTCGTCTGCAAATATTTTTGATATGGATAAATCAAAATCTTTGTCCTTTGGTTACATGTTAAAATAAACAAATGAGTTTTGATAACTTATAATTATATAACATTTAACATGCTAGAATTCAGAAATAAAAAAACAGTCACAACACAACGGTACCCGTCACATAAAAAAAATTAAACATACCAATTGTTGCTGTAATTAAACCGAATCACGATAAACGAACTTCACAGCCTGGTCTTCGATACAAATCTTTCGCATTATAAATAATTTACATGTACTTTTTTCGTGATCTAAATGGTCTATTTTTATCACGCTATATTGCACGTGAAATGTTCTGAATCGAGTCCCATTAAATGACCCTACTGAAGGGTCACAACTGAAATGTTGAAAAAAATGTAAAAAGACATGCGACTTTGATACAAAATGTTGAATTCCTTAAACTATTTATTATTCTTTAACTTTTCAACATATCAAATTCTATAGCAGAGGTTAATCATTCCTAAAACAGAGTACAGGTCATTGTTTACATAAATTTGTAGTTGGAAACCAACGCTGTAAACATCCAGGGAAACAGCTTAAAGTCCACTTCCTGTTATTGCTACTTCCGGTTTAATTTTTTAGACGAAAAACTGACAGATCCGTAAAAAATCACGAGATACAGTAAAAAGGCTGTAGCATATTTTATTGGCAAGACAGTACATTCCTTGTTCAATATGTACACATTTTGAAGAGTCTATTGCAGTCAACAGTCAACAACTACTTTCAGAAATATGGGTTAAAGACCATTTTTTGTTTGAAGCTGTGAACAACATCAAACAGAAGAATCCTGCAAGTGCCAACATTGTTCAGCAATGATGCTGATTCATTTGGTCTTAGCATTGTTTGGTAAGAGAAAAAGTCATATTGCTAAACAAAGTGTATTGATAGGTAAATGTAATGTCAAATAAATAACATACCCGGGTATCTACCTTCAGTCTGAAGGTGTCTTCTCCGATGCTATTTTTGTTACTGTTCTTCGCATACCCCTTCAGGCCAACCTTCATTAAATATGTCTGGAAAAAATATGATTTTACCTGCATCTTTTCGAACGTCTGTATGTGTAATTTCCAATGACAGCTTATAAAATGGGCATGGATCATTAGATAAATGATTAATCTTTACTATCACACAAACTGTGCTACGAAATACCAATTAAATCAATAGAAATTTACCTTTTTTCCCAACGTAAAGAAATCCAGTGTAATTTGTAAACAACTAACACAGCGACGTCCGTTAAACAGGCATGCGCGCTCAAAGAAATTTGAATTTTGAACAGTCTGGTTCCCTAACCCAAACAAAGATTTTCGCTCACGGTTCCTCTGTCATAAGCGAAATTCGCAACTTAACCATCCTGTAGCCTGTCAGAGATACTGCGATTTTTGCCGAGACATGCTCATTGATGATATCACCATGTTTTGATTTCTGGTGATGTAGGTCAGCGGTTATTTACGTTGAAAAGTACAGATTTGCACAAAGGTAAGATTTGGATATTAACAAACATCAGTCTTTTTGTAAAGATTGATCATTTATCTATCGATCCATGCTTATTTTATTAGTTGTCATTGGAAATTCTGTCGCATAGAGCCGTTCAAAAAGATGCGGGTAAAATCGTATTTGTTCCCAATACTTTTAATGAACATTGGTCTTAAGGTGAATGCGAAGACCAGTCACAAAAATAGCATCGGAGCAGACACCTTCTGACTGGAGGTACTGGGTATCCAGTCATTTCGACACCCACTCATTTCGAAGGTATCAAGACAGTTCCCCAACAAGACAGCTTCCAGACACAACTTTTTGAGACAGTTCCCCGACTGTTGAAGCACAGAAATTTGACATTCTGTAACCAAAATAAATGATATAATATGAAAAATAAATCGCCGGCGACAACACAAGACAGCACTTCCCACCCAAAATCACCCACAAAGCAAACGTTTATCATAAGTTCCTTTACAATAGCGATAGACAATACAAAAATGTACCTGGGACATTCTGCGATACCTCAGTAGACACCTTTTAACCGGAGATGTCTGTCATTTTTTACAGCTTTTTTGGCAAATGAAAAAAATGCCACCGAGGAGGCCATTTGCTGATATCAAGTTCTGCAGAAAATATTTCATTTTTGTTTTAAAATATATTAATGTGCCTGCATGATACTACATATTTTTCTAGAGGCACCTACTTAAAATAGTTGTAGATGGACTGGTCATTTTTCGCGATGCACAAGAAATGAAAATATCGACAATTTAACAAACAACCCCTTGTTAAATAAACAGCCTATGATTTAAGAAAAGGATTACGCCAAGTTTTACTGATCATTCTAAACTTTTAAATTAGGCCTTGTCTCATTATATTGTGAGTCTAGAGCTGAGGTCATGGAAAACAAGGCAGAGGCGCACAGTGGACTTGGCCGGAACATTTACCGCCAAAGGCCTCCTCGATGGCTTTAAAACTGTCAAAAAAGCTGTAAAAAATTACGGATATCTCAGGTGAAAAGGTTTCTACTTAAGGATCATCGAATGTCACGGGTACATTTTGGTGTTATCTGTTACTAGGGTAAAGGATATTGTGATCACTCTTTGTTTTGTTGGTGAATTTGGTTGGGTACGACATTTATTTGGTGTTGCTGGTAATCGAGGCGTTACATTCCTTGTGTTTCTTTATATAGGATTTATATTACATATTTTAGCATATATTTTTATTATAGAATGTCAAATTCCTGTGATTGAAGACACTTTTCTGTCATGCTAAATAACCTTTTTTATGGATAATTATGATCGAAAAACATGAGCTATTATACATAATTATGAATTATTCATGATGTGATTTAAATTTTTGCACCTTGTGAAGAAGAATAATATAATGTACATCGATGGTACTTATTCCCCAATGAGTGAATTCACAATGAGTGAAGATTGTCATGAAAACAAGGGAAGTTGAAAAAAGACTGTTAGCCAGCATGGAAGTTGATAAAATAGTGTTTCGAGATTATTTGGATTTAATTCTTTAAATTTCTTTCATAATTTGTAATTTAATGTGTATTCCTTTATGTTATAGAAAAACATAGGGAATGAGAGAGAAGAGGGAGGATTTACTTGAGTAAAATTTATTTTTCCCTTAACCTGGTGCACATAGTCCATAAATCCTACTTTCAGATACAAGTATATCATATGAACAGTTTGGAAAAATGTAGTGTATTTCGATAATGTTTGGTATTTTGCATCGAAGGCTGTCAAACTGTTTCCTCAAAAAAAGATAAGTTATAGAAAATTATAGACATTTCACAAGGCCATCATAGAAAATTGAATACAGTCGCGCATAGACCAAATTTACTCATCAATCACAGGTACTAGAAACACTTCAATCAGTCTCAAGAGAACATTCATCCAAAAAACTCGTCATCTGCCAGTTTATTTATTATGATGATTATCGTTTGACATTGAAAAAAGTCTCAGGGGAACTGTCTCCAAATATGTCCTGGAACTGTCTTAACCCTTTACTCCATAGATACTCATTTCTACGCATTGCTTGTAGGAGCCTTTGGAAAACATTGTGGCAAAAGGTGAAATTGCTCGTGACGAGCAATTTCACCTTTTGCCACAATGTTTTCTATATTATCAAAAGGTGTCATTTACACATAAGAAACGGCTTCATCCTTGCTGTTATTTAGGTTCAATTAGAGATACCATAGCAATGCCTTATGGGGTAAACGGTTAAAGACTTGTGTCAGGGAACTGTCTTGTTGGGGAAGTACCATCCTACATGAACTACTTGTTTTGCAATATGGGGGCTTGTTTTCGTGCGGGAGAGCAAGCTTGTCTTTCAAAAGCGATATAGTTAGTAATGGAAATTAATCATGTCATTCAAAGCACATGGCCCAATAACACTGTTACTCTGCAGGCACTCCATAGAGTTAGTTTTTCACTGTACAGTAGTTTCCCTGTGAAACAAAGTGGTTTTTCATCTGCCCAAAATTGCATATTTTATTTACAAATTAATCTAAACAACAGGGAGTGAGAGAACATCATTTATTCCTAAAAATGAGCCAATGACAAAATGGTATGGTACTTCAGATTTGAAATCTGTATACAAATTCTTCATGTAGAATCTAATGAAAGTTTCAAAAACATTTCACCAAAAAACTTGCATATTTTATATACATGCATAGATATTTGCAACAGTGCTTCATCTCAAATTTAAAGCCATATTATAAATGTATAAAAGTGTTTCCTTCCTTTCCAGACACCCTGTACTATCAAAAAATTCTTTGTACTGTTAGCTGCTTGGTTTTTTGCATTGTTTTGCATTGAAATTGAAATTTTACAATTTTTAACACCATGCATCAAACAACAACAACAACCCAATACAAAATTTTATCATCTAGTAAAGTGTTTATCAGCTGGTCTATAGAGTTAACCCCCACCAGACACCAAAATTTTAGACTCGTCCAAATTGAAAGCATTTGCAAAATTTAATGACAACCTAAATTTTGCCAAAATGATAATTTCTGTCTGTATTGGGGTAGAAAATATTGTGGCTACAGCATTTTCTCCTTTTCCCACATTGTTTTCAAAAGACTTCTCTTTCAGGGTTGTTGAAAGTCGGGATTGTGTGAAAAAGGATTAACTCTTTACCACACAAGAAAATTTTAGACAGGTCCAAATTGAAATCATTTGCAGACGACAAAATAGATATCACTAAAAAATTGAAATTTGCCTAGGGAAGGGTAGAAAACATTGTGGGAAAAGGAGAAAATGCTAGTTACCAGCATTTTCTCCTTTTCTCACAATGTTTTTAAACAGCTTCTTTCTCAGGTGCGTCAAAAGTGGGGAATGGGTTAAAACAGTGCCAAAGATCACCATTTGTTCCATGAAATGGTTATAAGTGCTTTATAAACCCTTTAGCACACAACAGAATTTTAGACCCACCCAAAAGTCGTCCTTGTGTGGTAAAGGGTTAACTCTTTACCACACGAGAAAATTTGTAGACTGGTGCAAATCCAAAGCATTTGCAGACAACAAAATAAAGGTGACTGAAAAAATTGAAATTTGTTCTATGAAGGGTAAAAAACACTGTGGGAAAAGGAGAAAATGCTGGTCACCCGCATTTTCTCCCTTTCCCACAGTGTTTTCAAAAGGCTTCTTTCTCAGGGGCTTCAAAAGTAGGGATTGTGTGGCAGTGGGTTAATCACCATTTACTCTTACATTCATTCTTATCTTTTACAGTTTTGTGGTCTTCAGTATCAAGTCAGTATTATAATGTAGATATTAAACTGGAGCTTGTAGATTCCTGTGTAACGGCTGCAAAGTTCGAATGGATGCTCTTTGGTCTAGCAGATAATGATGCAACCCTAAACTGTACTGTATACTACAGTCATGCCAAGAATTTCAATACCAGCCACACGAAAGTAAGGCCTTTCCCCAATATGAAAGCCATTGGAAGTTTTACGCTTGAGGATCTTGATTCCGGAGCTGGACGTCAGTTCTCCGTGCAGTTACAATGCGGAGATGCATTTTCGCCTGTTAGAACATTCGTGATAAATGGTAAGAGATCAGAAGTATGGGAATATCTATTTCTTTTCCTTAACTTAAGTCTTTACCACACAACAAAATTTTAACCTGGTCTAAATTCGAAGCATTAATGTTGCTGGCGACATATTTCATGGTATTCAATACATAAAAATTGTCTTTCAAAGGGTAGAAAACGTCGTGGGAAAAGAAAAAAAAAAAAAATGCTGGGTAACCAGCATTTTTCTTCTTTTCCTGTGATGTTTTCAAAGTTGTTAAAATCTGGGATTGTTAGGTTAAGGGTTAACTCTTTACCATACAAAATAAATATTCACTCGTCCAACTTGAAAGAAGTTGCAAAAAACAAATGTGGTCCGAAAGATGGAACTCTCCGCACAAGATTAGAAAGCATTGATAAAAAAGTAGAAAACGTTGGTCAACAGCATTTTCTCCTTTTCCAACAGTGTTTTCAAAGGTACTCATGTTGTCAGAGATATAAAAAACTTGGGATTGTGTGGTAAAGGGTTAACCCTGTAAGAAAGAATCCCAAGTTTCAATGACCCTGAGAAACAAGGCTTTGAACTTTTTTTCTTTTTTTTAAAGAAAGGAAAAATACTGATAACTGACATTTTTTTCTTTCACCATAATGTTTTCTAACCTTTCATAGAACAAATCTAGTCGGTTACAACACATTCAAGCATGTCCCTTCTTTAACCCTTTACAAAAAAAAATATTGCGCTGGTCCAAATCCAGAACGACTGCAGACAACAAAATGAATGTGGTTAACCCATTACCACACAATCCCTACTTTTGACGACCCTGAGAAAAAAAGCCTTTAGAAAACATTGTGAAAAAGGGAGAAAATGCTGGTAATCAGCATTTTCTTCTTTTCCCACAATGTTTTCTATCCTTCACAAAACAAATTTTGAATTTTCAGTCACTTTTATTTTGTCGTCTGCAAATGCTTTCAATTTTATCATTAACCCATTACCAAACAACAATATTTTAGACTGGTCTAAATTCAAATATTTGCAGATGACAAAATAAAAGTGACTGAAAATTTGAAATTTGTTTTGTGAAGGGTAGAAAACATTGTGGGAAAAGGAGAAAATGCTGGTTACCAGCATTTTCTCCTTTTCCCACAATGTTTTCTAAAGGCTTCTTTCTTAGGGGCGTCAAAAGTAGGGATTGTGTGGTAATGGGTTAAGTAGAGTCAAAATGTATGGATCTGACAGGAGTTGGTGTTTCAAGTAAGATTTTATTAAATGAGTCCAGAGAAAATGTTATTAGCTGATTACTATCTAGCTTACTATCATTTTTTCTTGACGAGTTTAATAAAATTTAGTTCAAATGCCAATGAATATCAGATTCTTTTTGCCACATAGCAATATTTTTCAAATTATAGATCAGAACACGCAAAATCATCTATAGTAGCACCTGCAGTAATCAGAGCTCCAAATAAGAGGGAGTGGTGGCATTCTAAATCCGTTATTTCTCTTACAAACCCTATGTTGTGGGTACTCATTAGAATCGTCTCAATGAGACGATTCTAATGAATACCCATAACATAGGGTTTAGTGAAGAATTATCAATATTTTCATTGTTGAAATCAAAATCACTCCCTCTATGTGGAGCTCTGAGTAATATCCATAAAATCCCATTCACTTCTATGAATCACAAACAGAATGATGTCACAAAAATTGACCTTTCTGTAAACGTGAGTTTGGCGTTCCCCCTTTAGTAACGCACTATATTGGTTATCAAGCCTGACAAGTTAACCAGAAATTGTGTCAGATTTTTTTGTTTACATGATGCCCAATGCTTTGTTTTCATTGGCGGATAAGACTTTGGTAGACCTGTCAATCAAAATCGGCAGAAAGGTCATGTGTGATATCAAACATCAGACAAGAAAATTTATAATGGGTATATGATACTGAAAACAAGGGCGGTTTTCTGAAAATGAAATCTCTTCTTGAAATAGTAATTACCGGCATTTCTTTCCTTTTTCCATATGTTTTTAAAAGCTTTTAGGGTCTTCAAACTCTAGATTGTGTGGTCAAGTGTTAAAATATGAAGGAAAATAGGAAATATACACATACATAGAAGATTAAAATACTGATTTCTGAAGCTATCTGCCACAATATATTCATATTGGTGTGTCAGATGATCGAAAAAGTCATCTGTAGAAGAAAACAATATAACCTGTAACATACCAAACAATTCTGTATGAAAGAAAACTCATGAAAACATTTAGGAAAAAAGGAGAAAATGCTGGTAACCAGCATTTTCTTCCTTTTTCCAAAATGTTTTATATTGTATACAAGGAAACTTTTACCATGTGAGCCACATTTAATCCATCATCTGCAAATTTATGATGAAAAAGTTTAAAATTTTGTCATCAAGTGAAGGATTTATACTAGTAGACTGTAGATGTTTTTATACTTCACAGACAAAAAGAGTTGCAACAACACAGACCAAACGAATACGGATGAGCCTGTCATGTTTAAAGATGATACCTCTATCTTGGGAACAAGAGATTCCCTATTAGGACTGTTAATTGGACTTTTTGGACTTATTATTATTGTTGTGACAACATTTTATGTTGTGAGAAAAATTCGCAGACGGAATAGACTGGAAAGAATTAGACGATACCTTGGGTATGTCTCCATGTTTAGTGACCATTATAATCTTTTATCATACTACAAGATGACACAACAAAATGGAAAGCATTTGCAGATGACAAATCTAGTTAAGCTTTAAAGACAAAATGGTAGGAAACATTGTGGAAAAAAGATTTAAGATCCATCCACAGTGCTGGTTTGATCTACCCTGGTCAGGAAACATTGGTTATTTAACTCTTTACTAAATGACAAAATTTTAGACTTGTCCAAACTGAAAGTAGATGCAGATAACAAAAAAAAAATGTATCTCAAAATTTGAAACTTGACTTTAGAAGACAGGAAAAAATTGTCGGAAAAAGAGAAAATCCTTGTTACCAGCATTTTTCCATATCCCACAATGTTTTCAGACGGCTTCATCCTCTTGGAAATTGTTTGGTAAAGGGTTAACTCTTTACCAAACGACAAAACTTTAGACTGGTCCAACTTTAAAGCACTAGCAGATTACAAAATAAATATATAAATCTCAAAATTTGAAACTTGTTTCCACCAGTGTAGAAGACATTGTGGGAAAAGGAGAAAATACTGGTTACAAGCATTTTTCTTTATCCCACAATGTTTTCAGGTAGCTTCTTCCTCTTGGTCGTAGAAACCAGGAATTGTTTGATAAAGGGTGAAAGGACTTTAACCCGTTACCACACAATCCCTACTTTTGATGCCCCTGAGAAAGAAGCCTTTTGAAAACACTGTGGGAGAAGGAGAAAATGCTGGTAACCAGCATTTTCTCCTTTTCCCACAGTGTTTCTACCCTTCCCAGAACAAATTTCAATTTTTCAGTCCCCTTTATTTTGTCGTCTGCAAATGCTTTCAATTTGGACCAGTCTAAAATTTTCTCTTGTAGTAATGGGTTAAGGGTAAAGAAGAAGTGGTTGCCCTTGCCACCAGTTTTTCACCATGTAGCCAGCATTAACTCTTTGGCAAACAAGTTTAATGAATAAACTGTCGTCCAAATTAAATGCATTGCCAGGCAGCAAAATTATCTGCTGCGTGAACAACTCTTTACCAAACAATCCCGACTTTTAACGACCCTTAGAAAGAAGCCTTTGTAAATGATTGTGGAAAAGGGAGAAAATGCTGGTAACCAGCATTTTCTCCTTTTCCCACAATTTTTTCGCCCGTTTCCAAATCAATTTCAATTTTTGGTTCACATTTATTTTGTCAACTTTAGATGCTTTCAATTTGGACCAGTCTAAAATTTTGTTGTTAAGCTGTATACCAAGCTTTACTTTTCACAAATGATACTTTATAAACAGACTCTTATGGCTTACACTGTTAAAGCACAAATGATATTGTCAGAAAGATAACAATGAAATTAAGATTCGGTTGATATGTATAATTGGCCACAGAATATGTTGATTTATTTCTCAAATCTTTAATCAGGTCATCTTTGATAGATCCATTTGAAAACCTACCTAACAGAGAAGCCTCAGAGAGAGAAACTGGTAGTGAGAGGTTGATGGGCTCAACGGAACCTCTGTATTTACACAGAACTTCAGGTAAAATGTTCTATGAGAAGAGGGCTTAATGCATGTGCAAAAATGTATTTTCTCAGTTCAGCCAGCACACTGTGAACAGGCTGACCTGAGTCACAGCTGTAAGGTAGGGTTAATGTTCTGTCTGTTCTAGGAGCAGTCTACCTCACAATTAAGTCGGTTATTCTAAAAAGGGTAGTTATTGTGGGTCCGTAATTATATGATGGCTTGATTTGTGTAATATATCAGGGAGATACATTAATTTTTTACTAAACAACAAAGTTTTGGACTAGTCCAAATTAAACCCATTTGCAGACCACAAAATAAATGTGAATCAAAAATTGAGATGTGCTCTGGAAAGTGTTGAAAACATTGCGGGAAAAGGAGAAAATGCTGGTTACCAGCATTTTCTCCTTTTACCACAATGTTTTCAAAGGCTTTCTTTCTCAGGGTCGTTAAAAGTGGGATTATGTGGTAAAGTATTAAGCCCAGGTTTCTCAGAGTGTGGTTAATTTAAAGATAACAAAAATAATACAAATGAGAAACAGGGAAGAAAAATGTTTAACTCTTTAATCCAGACTTTTAAAGACCTTGAGAAAGACTGATTAGAAAAAATTGTGGGAAAAGGAGAAAATGCTGGTATCCAGCATTTTCTTCTTTTCCTATAATGTTTTCTACCCCTCACGTAACAAATTTCACATTTTTAGTCACATTTATTTTGTTGTCTGCAAATGCTTTCAAATTGGACTAGTCCAAAGTTTTGTCGTTTGGTAAAGAGTTAATTCTATTTACATTCAAAACATAAGTATTTGAAGTGGTACTCTCAGACATCAGTGTCTTTTTATAATCGACTGACTCTATGATAATAGGGGAAACAGGTATTCCTTTCAGCTCAAATGTCCGTTATACTGTCTATGTAAGGAAGCGATGCATTTTACCTGTCTTAACTTGTATGTGTTTGTTTTGTTTTTTGTGTTTGTCAAAACTGCTAGTTATAACCATTTCGTCCTTTTCCATAATGATTTTCATGTTCATTAAAACAGGGAGTTGTTTAGTAAAGAGTTAGAGGCACAGCCACTTGTGAAAATATTACTGATGGTGTTCACGAGATGAAAAAAATTTCAATCTTACACAGGGAAAAAAGAAAAAATATATAATATCCTCTACTTATTATTTTCAGGTGAACAGTTTAACAGTGAACCTGCAGAGTGACTCGTAAACAATAATGGCAAGAATGTTTATAAAGATGGTATGAAATAAATATTGACAGCATTATAGGGAAACATAACTGTTTCTTTTAAATCACTCAGAGGAATGATTCTACAGGCGGATAAAAACCTTCAGAACAAGGACCATGATAATGATAGTATAACTATTCTCCAAACAACAGAATTTCAGACTCATCTAAACTGAGATTATTGGTAGGAGACAGATCAAATACAGCACAAATGATGGGGTTTATGCCAGAAAAGGGAGAAAACATTATGTGAAAAGGAGAAAATGCTGAAACTCTTTTAGGAAAAAAAAAAATTAGTTTAACTCTTTTGCAAACGACGAAATTTTAGGCTGGTCCAAATTGAAAGCACTTGCAGACCACAAAATAAACGTAACTCAAAAATTAGAAAACAGTGTGGGAAAAGGAGGAAATGCTGGTTACCAACATTTTCTCCTTTTCCCGCAATGTTTTCAGAAGGCTTCTATCTCGGGGTCATAAAAACCGGGGACTGTTTGGGAAAAGGTTAACCCATTACCACACAATCCCTACCTTATCAACCCTGAAAAAGAAGCCTTTAGAAAACGTTGGGGGAAAAGGAGAAAATGCTGGTAACCAGCATTTTTCTCCTTTTCCCAGTATGTTTTCTACCCTTCACAGAACAAATTTCAATTTTTCTATCACTTTTTATTTTGTCGTCTGCAAATGCTTCAGATTTGGACAAACCTAAAATTTGATTGTTTGGTAATGAGTTAAACGAGCTAAACTTCTTGTGAATAAATGTCGGGTTTGTGTAGTCAAGGTTTAACACTGTGCCATACAATCAAGTGTTATACACTCTTATACACAAAGACTTTTGAAATGTTATTGAAAAAAAGGAGAAAGTGCTGGTAATCAGTATGTTTTCCTTTCCTCACATTTTTTTCTATCCCTTTTAACCCTTTACCACACAACCCCAAGTTTTATTGACTCTGGAAGACTTCACTATTGAAAACATTGTAGGAAAAGGAGAAAATGCTGGCAAGCAGCATTTTCTCCTTTTCCAACCATATTTTCTAACCCTTCAGAGAGAAATCCCATCATTTAAACAATTATCACACAATCCTTACTTTTGACGCCCCTGAAAAAGAAGCCTTTAGAAAACATTGTGTGGAAAAGGAGAAAATGCTGGTAACCAGCATTTTCTCCTTTTCCCGCAATGTTTTCTACCCTTCACAAAACAAATTTCAATTTTTTAATCACTTTTATTCTGTTGTCTGCAAATGCTTTCGATTTGGACAAGCCTAAAATAATGTTGTTTGGTAATGAGTTAAATAATATTTGAGTTGTCTTCTGCAATGTTTTGAATTCGGACCAGTCTAAGATATCGTCGTGTAGTAAAGAGTTAAAAAAAACCTGTCAATTGAGCCTCATTTTATGTACTATCAACATATGCTGTCAATTTAGTGAAGTTTAAAATTTTGATGTTTTGTAAACACCAAAGAGTTAAAAGTAATCTGAGGTTTGGTCCAATAGAGATACTGCAAGATATTGCAAGAGATATTGGAGATGACAAGAATAAAGCCTTCTCAGCAGTTAGATGAATTATGTTTGCTTCACCAAAGTTGTTTGAATTTTGTTTGTGTGTAAGAGACCTTGTAAATAAACAAAGATAGATGTATTACTGGCTTCATTTAACCTGACTAGGTCAAAATCATTATTCTATTTTTACACTGGGCATCACATGGACTGTCTTGGTATGTATCTTGAATGATCACGGAAATATTACATACCCATATACAGGAATTGAATTGTTTACGAGGGGAGGTCAATAAGTTCGTAGAACTCGGTATTTTTCTATACAATTCAATATTTCTTCTTTCATTTTTTGGCAGTATAAACCTTTGTCAGTTGAATGATTACAGCCATTTAGTCAGCTCTTACTATTTTTTTGCTCTTACTTTTTTTTTGCTCTTACTTTTTGTTAGAAAACCTATACCCATCGGCAAAAATGGAAAGTCAGAAGCCACCCTGTAGCAGACTTGAGTTCATTATCGCCCGGAAATCTCGCTCCAAGCAAGTGGGATATCAAATTTCAGAACAGACAATAATCACTTGGGGCCAGGTCTGGACTGTATGGTGGGTGATTTAACTGCTTGAGCTTGCACTCACAAATAGCCACTTGTGCAACTCCAGACTTGTGCTCTGAACTCAATATTCTGACTTTTCATTTATGTCTATGGGTATAGGTTTTCCAACAAAAAGTAAGAGCAAAAACTGTAAAGTGTTGACTGAATGGCTTTTATCATTCAACTGGCAAAGGTTTATACTGCACAAAAATAAAAGAAAAACATTTGAATTGTAAAGAAAAATACCGAGTTCTACGAACTTATCAACCTCCCCTCGTACCTGTACTGTCTCAAGTACATATAACTTTCTGAATAATAATCAGAGTTCTATTTACCCTATATACCTACTTATGTATTCAGGATAAAGGTCAGGATTAGGTTAAATGAAGTAAGCAATATCTTTCTTTTTTCTTTTTGTTTGTTTTTTTTCTTTCATGAGTACAATGTAAGTGGTGCTTTTTAAGTTCAAAGAAATAATGAAGAAGTTGCTAGATATGTAAATATTTATGGTTTGTTTTAGCTATACTAGCCAAAGGCTAGCAGAGCATATGTCATGGTGTGGTTTCTTATATCCATTTGTCTGTCTATACCACAAGTCTTTTCTTGTTTACCTCTTTTAACCACACAATCCTTACCTACTTTTGACGACCCTGAGAAAGAGACCTTTAGAAAAAATTGTGGGAAAAGGAGAAAATGCTGGTAGCCAGCATTTTCTCCTTTTCCCACAATGTTTTCTACCCTTCACAAAACAATTTTCAAATTTTCAGGCACTTTTATTTTGTCGTCTATAAATGCTTTCGATTTGGAAAAGGCTAAAATTTTGTCGTCTGGTAAAGGGTTAAAACTTCATCAGTTTACCATGCCTGCTTATTATGCTGTCTTACTGATTTTAAGCCAGGTTGCAACAACAACTCCCCCAATTTCATTGTTTATGTGCTTTTGTCTTTTTTCATCTTGCATCATGAAATCACGATGTATGCTAGAAAATGAGAAAAATCACTGCCAGTTGAGCGATTCAGACCCTCTAGGGCCTCTAGTTTTTAAAGATGTCACTTTTATTGAAAATGGATTTATGATACTTTAATATGTGATATTATTTTGCTCATTTGTGATTGCCTTTGTATGCCTTTGCTGTAAATACCTTGCAGATTCAGCTTTAACATTATGTTGCTTGTATTATCATTTAGCTGTCATTGGAGAGGTATAGAGGATATTTGTTTGTTTGTTTGTTTTTTTTTTATGAAAGGTCAAAATTTACTTCATCAAGTGAACATCCTCAGTAATACTTTCACAATTACTAGTATGGCGCAGCCATCCATGAAAATATAACCAATGATTTTAAACCGATAAAATAAATTTTGGTCTCTTTTTTTCTTGGAAAGATCAAAATTTATTTCACTGAATGAATATCATTGTAATATTTTCATGAGTGGTATGCAGCCACTTTTGAAAATATTCCCATTGATGTTCACACAATAAAATGAATTTCAATCTTTTTTTGTGAAAGATTGAAATTTATTTCATCACATTAACTTCTTTGTTAATGTATCATGAGAGGCACACATGCAGTCGTGAAAATATTACCAATGGTGTACAGATGATGAAATATATTTTGATAATTCACCGAAAAAATAAATATTCTATTCATGTTTCTTACCCTTTTTGGAGACTTACTTTGTAATCCAGCACAGTTTCTTTCTGTAATTCTCTATGGTGTATCCCCTCTGCACAACAACACATTACAATACATTATGTAAAACAAGATAAATTTACATTAGATTACATTACTGGTTGAATGGCACACACTGTTTTTGCCTTCAATTGAAGAGCAAGAAAAAAATTATATTTATTACTTGAAGTAATCATGACATTTTGATCAATAAACTAGGTTTGATTCTTTACCAAAAAAAAAATTAGATTGGTAAAAGTTGAAAGCATTTGCAGACAACAAATTTAAAATGGTCCAAATGACAAGATTTTTCTTGGTAGGGTGGAAAACATTATGGCTAAAGAAGAGCATGCTACTTACTAGCATTTTTTTCCCCTAGAATGTTTTCAAAAGCCTTCATCCTTAGGGTAGTTGAAGTGGGATATGTAGGGTTAAAGGTTAACCCGTTACCATACTGCAAAATTTTAGACCTGTCCAAATTGAAAGCATTTGCAGACAATAATTTCATAGTGGTTCAAATGACAGTTTTTTTTCTTTCATAGGTAGGAAAACATTGTGGGAAAAGGAGAAAATGCTGGTTACCAGCATTTTCTCCTTTTCCCACAATGTTTTCAAAAGGTCTCTTCCCAAGGGTGGTTTTAAAAGGCGTCATTGTGTGGTAAAAGGTTACATTAACCTTTGAAAAAAGCTTTTCAAAACATTAAAGAAATGCTGGTCATGAGTATTTTCCTCTTTTCTAACAACAGTTTCCATTCGCTCAGGGGTAAATCTCATTATATGAAACATACCAGTACGTAATATGTTGTCTAAAAATGCCTCCTATATAAAACATGTTTTTTCCATCAGTCTCAATATCTTGCACGTATTCAGTATTCTAGTGTCATATACATTATTTTGTTTCTTGTTTCAGCTGTGTGTAATATGTAGCCAGAGCTATAGAGCTCTGCAAAAACAACATTAAAATAAGTATAATTTACTTTTTTTTAAAATAAACATTTTGTTGTGGTTTATTGTACTTTTTCAGAAGATGAAAACTAGAAACAGTTTTCCATTTTCACATATTTTATTAACTTCTTTTATATTTTACAAACTTTTTTGGAATCACTAGCTGTATGATAATCTTTATACTACTGAAGAAGAAACTTAATGGGCCATGTTCTTTTGTAAAGGAGTTAAACCCTTTGCTGCACATGACGACTTTAATGACCTTAGGAGAGAAGCTTTTTAAAAAAAACAATGTTGGAAAAGAAGAAAACGCTTGTAAAAAGCCTTTACCCCTTTTCCTGCAATGTTTTTTGTCCTATCAATGAAAAATTGCACCATATGAGCACAATATTGACCTTTAACGACCCTGGGAGAGAAATCCTTTTGAAACCACTGTGGGAAAAGGAGAAAATGGTGTTAACCAACCTTTTCTCCTTTTCCCACAATGTTTTTTATCCTATTAATAAAAAATTGCACCATATGAGCCACAATGATATTTTCATCTGCAAATGTATTTAATTTGGACAAGGTTGAAATTTTGTTGTCTGGTAAAGGAGAAAACGGTGTTAACCAGCCTTTTCTCCTTATCCCACAATGTTTTTTTATCCTATCAATGAAAAATTGCACCATATGATCCACAATGATATTTTCGTCTGCAAATGTATTTAATTTGGACAAGGTTGAAATATTGTTGTCTGGTAAAGGATTAATGCATTAGACAAAAGCATCGACCTAGGTCAGTCTGCGCAGGCTGACCAGGAGAACAATTTTCACTTTTGGTCAGTTCTCTGCATGTCAAAGAACCGGTCTACCTGATGAGTTATCATTTATCAGACTAAGTTGATTTTATGGATCTGTAATCATAAGAAGACTTGCTTGGTATATGCCTAACTTATTTAGATACATTTAACCCATTACCACACAATCCCTACTTTTGACGACCCTGAGAAAGAAGCCTTTGGAAAACATTGTGGGAAAAGGAGAAAATGCTGGTTACCAGCATTTTCTCCTTTTCCCACAATGTTTTCTACCCTTCACAAAACAAATTTCAAATTTTCAGTCACTTTTATTTTGTCATCTGCAAATGCTTTCCATTTTGGACAAGGCTAAGATATTGCCGTGTGCTAATGGGTTAAACCCCTTTTGCTAGAGTACAGCTCAAAATGTAAGAGGTTCTCATTATGCTGTAAGTGACCAAACTATTGTATTTGCAGGTTTGTTATGATTGATATTTGGTTAACCCTTTACCAGGCAACAAAATTCTAGCCTTGTCCAAATTGAAAGTATTTGTGGACGAAAATTTCAGTGTGGCTCAAATGGTGCAATTTTTCTTTTATGGGGTAGAAAACATTGTGGGAAGAGAAAAAAAATGCTGGTTACCAGCATTTTCTCCTTTTCCCACAATGTTTTCAAAAGGTTTCTTTCTCAGGGTCGTTAAAAGTCAGCATTGTGTGGTAAAGGGTTAAAATATACTTTTATCTCAAAGTAGGTTACCAGCATTTTCTCCTTTTCTTACAATGTTTTCAAAAGGCTTCTTTCTCAGGGTCATTAAAAGTTGGCATTGTGTGGTAAAGGCTTAAACTATACATTGTACTTTTAAGATCTAAAGGCATGCTGTATTTAGTAAAATCATTATCTAATAAAAGTGAAACCCTAAATTTTGCTACCTCAAAGGTATATTTTTTGGGGAAATATGTTATCAGACATTGTAGATCAAAGACTACAGACTACATGTTTTCTTGTTTTGAAAATACTGTTAGGTCAGACTTCATAATGGAAACACTTGCAAATGACAGGATCAAATTATTTTGAAAGGGAAGGAAACATGTTTTGAAAAAGGAGAAAATTAACAGCATTTTGCTCTTTTTTAACAACACTTTCTACCCAAGATGGTAAAAAATTGTGAATTTTTCATAGATTAAAAGAGCAAACATAGCCCATGGTATACTATTTAGAGATTAATGAGTCATCTGCCTGTGCAAATTTGCAGCCGCCATTTATATGAAAATATTCTTGGATTATGTGGATGTTGATAATTAATGTTCCTTTTTTTCTGCATTTTTTTTTTGTACAAAGACTGCACTATTATACACATTTGTTTATTTTGTACCATATTGATATATTAGCCAATGAACAATGCAATGCAATGTATTATTTGTAATTAAAGAAGAATATACAAGTACCTCTTTCTTTCCCTATTTTTGTATATCCCATGATCCTTTCGATTGCCCACTCTGGCCTTCCTCTCTATGTATCTCACACAGAGATACAGACATGGATTCATTGTGAGAACCTTGACTTTTTAAAACATCATGACTCATAAAAATCTTTGAGGTACATGCACCTACTCTGTATTTTTAGTTGACCTGAACACAAGGTGCACGAAGGTGAGCATAAGTGATTGTGCAGTGTCTGTTGTCCGTCATCATTATATCCATTGTGTGCAGTCTATGGGCCATGTTTTCAGCCAGTTACTCATGAAACCTTGTCAGAATGTTTGTCTTGATGATATCTCAGACAATTTCAAAAATGGCGTCGTGTTGGGTCAGAAGCCCAGTAGCTCAATTGACAGTATGCAGGACCTGAGGGCAGGAGTTGTGAGTTTGATCCCTTGTTCAGCCATTTTCTCCCCGATGATTGATTAAAGTCATTGCAAGAGGATTTATTTCTTGCCCGATGCTGACCATTGTCTCTATGATGGTTATGTGGGAAAGTAGCCAGTGGCTTGGAAAGAAAATTGTGTGTAGCACTGTTAATGACGTTTGGTACACGCACATCCATACTGCACATGTGTATTTCTCACAGATAGTAAAACTATCAGCGCTATCGCATATTTTTCACTCAAATGGCACTTTTACAAGTCGAACATTCTACGGATGGTATTAGCACGGTTGCACCAGCCATGGTATTCTATGGTCGAAATAAAATGGGGAAGTTTTCATCAAAACGAACGCTTATTTGTCTGGAAAAAGGAAATTGTCAGCCATCCAACGGGGAAAACGATACAGCTTTTGACGTTTTCCTGACAATGGCAGGCCAGTTGTCATGCTATCCTTTCAGGAATAAGGTGATAGAATCAAAACTGGCCTGCCAGTGTAAGGATGATATGACGGATAAAAAAATAGCCCGAAAAAAGTCCAGTTACACAATGAAACAGGCAGAAAATTGAAGCTGTTGAAGTATAGCTATTTCCTTTTGAAAAATAGTGTGGGAAATGGAGAAATTTCTTCTACTGAATAATTCTTCTACTGAATAATTTTTCCTTTTTCCATCACGTCTGCCGAGCTTTTATCTCATTTTTTCCACAGACATTTCTTTTTTTTTTGTATTTCTATGAGCCGTATGGCCATAATCATGTATGCAAATTTATAAAAAAAAGAACTACATGTAGACAATGAAGGGCTTGATATGAATTTGAAGTATATATGTTAATTTTGTGAAGGAGTATAAGATCCAAAATTAATGTGGGAAAAGGAGAATCACTTTTAATGAGCATGAGCAATTTCTTCTTTCCCTCTATGTCTGCTGAGCTTCTATTATATAGTTTTCCTTGGAAAAAATTAACTTCCAACGTGACCTTCATCCCTGTCTCCTGGGGAAAGAAGCACGGGTTGGTTCCATTTTTATTTTTTCTTATTGTCAAGATTTATAAGTACTATGATTGTGGAAATTTTAAAAAAAATCTGTCCGTTAGAAATTATGTCTTTATTGAAGATTAACCCTTAACCCCGTCAAATTATCTCCCTTTTTAACTAAATGGTCTATATATAAAATGCATATTGGTACATTTACCATGCTCAGAACCAGGCTTTTTCTTGTTTTTTGTGCAAAACTGAATTATTTTTCTTTTACTTGATCTATATTTTTATATTCTTCTGGTAATTTTCCTGTTTAATTGACTATTAAAGGAAAGTGTGTTAAATCTAGTATATGCTAAATTTTGGAACTGTATATACCTTTTTTAAAAGTGAATTTCTCGGAAACGAGCACGGGGACCTCCGTTTTTTTTCATTGTAATCTACAAGAAACATGATGAGCTTTGCATGTGCAAAGTTTAAAAAGAATTTGTCCGTTGGAAGAATTTGTCATAAACGTCCTTAAAAGAGACTCCAGGAAAGCATGGATATGTATACTGGCCTTCACAAAAGAAAAAATGTTGAAAATGGTTTTTAACACCATTTAATCAGTCAGTTGGGTCGAAACGTACAATTAAGTCACTAGGCTAAAGCTTAGGAAAAGCTTTTGTGCACTCCAGAGGCCACATTTTCAGCCTGACACTCATGAAACTTGGTCAAAATATTTGTCTTCATGATATCACGTACAAATCGAAAATTTGGTCACATCAGATTTGAAAGGAGGTCACAGGGCTAAATCTAGAAAAATATGTTTGCAATCTAGAGGCCTCACAATGTTTTCCAGAGGCTTTTTTTCCCAGGATCGTTAAAAGTCGGGATTGTGTTAAAAAGTTAAATAAAATTGAATCTTAAGACTTTAAAATTATACATGATGTAGATAATGAGCATGAGTTGAAACCTTGAATAAAACTGAAATATTAGGGCATGAACATACACTGCTCACTATGATCCATTTCTCCAGTCATATTGTTTTCAAAATTCAACAACTGAGAACTGCAAACAGCACTGCATTCATCATGATCTCAGAGAGGGAGGAGAAACCCCATCCCAGAGTCAAAATGGTGAGAGTGAACATTTTGAGTGAATTGCAGATAAAATTTATCTCAATAACCTCAATTTCACATACCTGTAATCCTTTCGGCATCTTAGCTGAAAACAAGAACTTTTTCGGGCAGCATAGATGGTGTACAGCCTAGAGACTACATTTTCAATCTGATACTCATGAAACTTGGTCAGAATGTTTGTCTTGATAATACCTTAATCAAGGTCAAGTAAAAAAGTTGGCCACAGGACTGAATATTAGAAAAAGCTTGTTTGTACTCTTAAGACCATATTTTTGGCTCGATACTTTTAAAATTCGGTCAGAATGTTTGTTTGACGATATACTGGCCAAGTTTGAAAATGGGTAATGTGGGTTCAAAAAGTAGGTAACTGGGCTGAATATTTGAAAAGCCCTGTGTGCACTCCAGAGGCCTCATTTTCAGCCTTAAACTTATCACGCCTGGTCAGAATGTTCGTCTTGATGATATCTCACACCATTCAGAATTGGATTATATACTCGATTACCCTGATACTCTTGAAACTTGGTCAGAATGTTTGTCTTGATGATAAATTGGATATATTTGAAAATGAGGCATGTGGGTCCAAAAAGTAAGTTTACGGACTAAATCCTTATACCACCTTATCTACACACTAAAGGCCACATTTCAGCATGATACTGTCTAAAATTTGTCAGAATGTTTGCCTTGATTTTATCTCGGACCAGTTCAAAATTAGGTCACTTCTGGTCAAATAATACGTCACAGGGCCAATATCAGAAAACAAGAGGGCAAAGATGGCCCTGAATCGCTCACCTCGGTTTTTGAGAGAACCATAGCCCCCCCTTTTTTTAAGGTATTGAAACTTCCAAACGATTTTGAAAAGGTCACCTGTAAAAGTCATTTCAAAATCTGTCACCACCCCTACAATCATCACCACAGCAATAATTCTGATTAATCAGAATTTAGCAAATAATATTTCGGATAGATCACCCAAGGGCAATTTCTTGAAGAAGAGCACATGCTCGATAGTGACTAATAACATAAGTCAAACAAGAGCACTACATGCAGGTACCAACAAATGGCTTTTGTTTTTCGAAGGATAAAAAAAAAATCACGAACAGTTTTTGAAAAAGGTCACCAAAAGATCATTTCTGTGAAATTATTTTGTAATCTGACCAGCCATTTCAGAGAAGAAGAATTTTCAAGAATTTCTTCTTGTCCTATAGTGCAAGTAGCCCCCATTCATCAGAGCTATATTTCTTGACGGATCAAAATTTCGCAAACACTTTTTGAAAAGGGTCACCAAAGGAACAATTCTGTGAAATTATTTCAAAATCTGAACAGTGGTTTCAGAGAAGAAGAATTTTTAAAGATTCCTTCATTTCAGGATATTGCAAGAAGCTCCCATTCACCAGAACCACGTTTTTTGACGGATCAAAATTTTGCAAACAAAAAAGGGTCATCTAAGGAATATCTGTGTGAAATTATTTCAAAATCTGAACAGCAGTTTCAGATGAAGAAGAATTTTTAAGAAATTCTTCATTTCCGTATAGTACAAGTAGCCCCCATTCACCAGAGCCATGTGTCTTGACGGATCAAAATTACGCAAACACTTTTGAAAAAGGGTCACGAAAGGAACATCTGTCTAAAAATTATTTCAAAATCTGACAAGCGGTTTCAGAGAAGAAGAATCTTTAAGAATATCTTCATTTCCCTATAGTGCAATAAGCCCCCATTCACCAGAGCCATGTTTATATAACGGATCAAAATTTCGCAAACAACTTTTGAAAAAGGTCACCCAAAGAGCATATGTGTGAAATTATTTCTAAATCTGACCAGCAGTTCCAGAGAAGAAGATTTTAAAGAGTTTCTTAGAAAATTCCATTTGGTTGCTATGGCAACTAGAGTTTTTCATGGAATCAAATTCTGTGAACAATTCTTAAAGAGGACCTCCCAAGGAACATTCCAGCCAAGTTTGGTCCAAATTGGCCCAGCGGCTTAGGAGGAGTTGATGTTTAAAGAGTTGTTGACGACGCACGACGGACGACGCACGATACCGGGTGATCCTAAAAGCTCCCCTTGAGCACGTTGTGTTCAGGTGAGCTAAAACGCTTGTGTGCACTCTGTCTAGGGGCCACCTATTACACACATGTATGCGTTTTACATCATTAAAACAAGGATCTCTCTAGCTTAACCCATTACCACACAATCCCTACTTTTGACGCCCCTGAGAAAGAAGCCTTTTGAAAACACTGTGGGAAAAGGAGAAAATGCTGGTAACCAGCATTTTCTCCTTTTCCCACAGTGTTTTCTACCCTTCCCAGAACAAATTTAAATTTTTCAGTCACCTTTATTTTGTCATCTGCAAATGCTTTCAATTTGGACCAGTCTAAAATTTTCTGGTGTGGTAATGGGTTAATCAGTCATAGATGACTTTATTACTCCGCTGAGCCATAAGGGCCATTGCCCAATGTTTAATTAACCAATTATGCTCTTATCTAGATAGACATTTTATACAAATATCAACTTCACACTGGAAATATCTATGGAAAATCTCTTAGACGAATGCCAAGATGTTTCATTCTTGGTAAGAGTTACTTTGTTATTATGTTAAAATCAAACAGAGAACATTGTATACACTCCTGTAAGCCCACACCACTTTGTCAAATTATTTGTTTTTTTTTTTCAGATACTATTGTACATATTTTGTAGTACTAAGGAAAAGGGAATTTTGATTTTGTTGTTTTGGGTGATTGGCATTTAAAATTCAAATGCTGCTTAGATTCAGTTTTGAAATGTATAAATGATTATAGATCAGTTGTAATTTTAGAACGATTTTTCGATCACAAACACATCAGGAAAAGGTACTTTACTGGAAGTCATGTGTCCGATACACCAGGCCATTGTCAAAGAAGTTATTTTTTTTATAGTTTTTGCATTATCATAATTATCTTACTTTTTTTTCAGCAATATCGTTGACTGACAGAAAGATAAATACGCCGATTTTATCTCTGAAAATATAGATCTATACTCTTTTATTTTTTTTTTTGCAAATATTTAAATACCCAAGTGTTTGACACTAAACTCTTTTAGCGCCAAAATTGATACACTTGACCTCTTTTGAGCCAAATTGTAACAAGCAGATGGTATATAGAATTAAATTCAAGATCAGACTGCACGTTCTTTGCAATACGAGCTTGATCTACGTTAACCCATTACCACACAATCCCTACTTTTGACGCCCCTGAGAAGGAAGCCTTTAGAAAACATTGTGGGAAAAGGAGAAAATGCTGGTAACCAGCATTTTCTCCTTTTCCCACAATGTTTTCTACCCTTCACGAAACAAATTTCAAACTTTCAGTCACTTTTATTTTGTCGTCTGCAAATGCTTTCAATTTGGACCAGTCTAAAATATTGTCGTTTGGTAATGGGTTAAACATTACAATTCGCACTAGCCCCTGTTTTCGCCTTTATATGGTGCTATATGGTGGCAAACAGATAACCGTTGCCAAAACATCCTGGCCTAAAAAGTCCCTGCCAAAATGTCGGTGGCCAAAACGTCCGTCCAACGACTTTGAAAACCTCTTCATAAAGCATAGAATACGTTGGAAGGCATAAAATTGATTGATAATGTTTGAACAAAAGGTATAATTCTTCTTTACGTGTTTTTGCTCGATTCCACATTTTCAACAATTAGTCATCTGGCAGGTGATGAAATTAGACCAAACATCAGACTGCACTTTGATAGGACATAAAACATTGTGAAAAAGTGAGAAAATGTTGATCACTAGCATTTTCTCCTTTTCCCACATTTTTTTCCAGCATTTTTTTTTTTTTTATCTCAAGGTCGTTTTAAATCGAGATTGCGTGGTTGATGGTTAAAGTCGCCGGAAGCTGATTATTTTTTTCTTGAGGAGGAGATGGGAGAAGGCAGGGATTAGAGGATTTTAGCTGTATAGGTGCATTTAACCACTTACAAGATATTTACGACTTGCCCAAATTGATAGGATTTACAGATGACAAATGAAATATAGCACAAAGGATGCCTTTTTGTCTGAATAACTTTGTGGGAAAAAGAGAAAAATGACAGTTACCACCATTTTCTCCTTTTGAAACGATATCTTTCACATTGACTGTTTATTAGTTGGGCCTTTCAATACAAAGACTTACTTGGTAAATGATTTAAAAAAAGTAAACCTCTTTGTGCAGGTAACAAACTCCTGTTTTGACAATCTTTGAACTGTAGAATGTATGCCTACCATACAAAACGCGTCTATTTCAAAGAACACAGTTAGGGATGATGGTAAGGTTGCTCCAGTGCCAAAGTTCTGACAAAACTTGATTTTACTCTTTCACTGTAATCGCCTTTTCTTTTTATCTCAAAAAGCCATATATTCATGCGAACCGTTGATAAAGCCTCCAGGCATAGGGTCTGCGCTCGAGGGGCCGTATTCACCAACCATTCTTTAGAATATTCTCAGTCTTATTCTCCAGAATTTTCTAAATTTGTAAGTAACACAACATTTGATTGGCTAAACCAATTGGTTTAGCAAATCAGATGATGTGTTACTTTCAAATAAGACGATTGCGCTTCATAGGTACGAATTTTCATATGAACATGTATACACAAAAGAATGTTACCAACCACACGTATAAATTAGCAAAACCATGCATGACACACATATTACACTGACTTTTTTTGCGAAGTGTCGAGAAGACACTGGTCGATCCAAGACTGACATTTTGTGTCCGAGTCATCTTGAGATATATCTAACGAGTGTAAAACGTCCGAAAAACTCTTTGGTGCACGTTTGAACGGGTCCTCATTCAATCTTGTACGATTTCTCTGTGTTGGCAGACCTTTGTCCGACCTTGACCTTTCACGTTTTATTTTTAGACTACTTTCTATTCGGCTACTTAATGGCGGTGGACTTCTGGCAGATTTACGTGGTGACTGTTGTTGAACATTGACAGAAATGTGAAGATCTTTCACATTTTCTTTGGTTTCTTCTGTAATTGTCATTGAGCTCCGAGATGTCGACAAGATTTCCTCTTCGCTCGACCCGAGCACAATTCTCGGAGACTTCTTGTTTGGGTGAAGTATCTTATCGATTCTTTCTAGCATCATAAAAGTTTTTTCACGTTCGATATTTTCAACATCAAAAACATCGGGCTTATATGTCTTCTGATATTTCTCGATCTCGGGCAAAGGATCCAAAGGCTTGATGACCCGAATGGTACCATTTCGGGATCGAAAGTTGGTTACCGTTCTTTGGTGGCGATCCTTTTCATTTGCAGCAACTCGGCTCATTGGCATGTATTTTTTTGGCATTGGTTTTACTGTAAGTTTTCTGCTGTCTCTATACTGGAATGGAAGCTCTCGTGGCTTCATGTCTTCCTCGGTAAGTTTTGTCTTATCGTCAAGGGATGAATGGCTAGTTCCCCAAGGATTAAAATTTTGTGACGGTGCTAGATGTTCATCTTCTTCCTCCTCGACTGGGGATTCCAGAACAAATGGCCGATGGTGAGTTATTCGAGAGAGGCTTTGTGGCAGACTCCCGTGGCTGTTGGGCATGTAACCAGTGACAGCTGTGACTGTACTCTCACTGGATGACATCATCCTGTCATTTGTTGATATTACTCTCTCATTGTTTGACATCATAGATAAACTTTGACGAGGTGTTGAAGTCATATTTAATAATGTACTTCGGCGGATGTTGAAGTCTGGTTCACTAAGAACAGAAGTCGTAATTTTTGGAAGAGTGGAAGTTCTTCTGCTGACAGCTGGTAGTTTTGGTATATTTGTTTTCCATTGAGCCTCAGCAATATGATCTAACTTTTTATAATATTCTGCGCCTCGTTTCACATCAGCTAATCTTTTATTTCGAGTTCCTTGGTTGTGAAGAGCCGTCGAACCGTGACCTAATGAAGTTTCTGCGAGCATTATCGGTTTCTGTTCGTTTCCACTTATAATTTCCAAAAGTATCTTGTAGATGATGACATTATAACACGTGGCATTTGTTCCACTTCATTAACTTTCACTTTGGAATTGTCTGAAAAGAGAAAGGAGAAAGTTACCAAATTTATTTTGACAGAATGGTGAATTCACTTGGATCTTACAGTTATTTCCTGGAGGAATCCATAAATAAATTTACAATTTCAGACGTTAATTTTTTAGGTTTGAAAGATTTCTTTATGTTACTTACGCGAGCAATTACTTTCGTTCTAACATGTTGTTTAAGGTTTTAAGGTATTTGGATTTTTTTGTCATCTGCAAATGCTTTCAATTCAGAAAAGTCTGACATTTTGTCAGTTTTGTGAAGAATAAAACAACCATGATAAAAAATTACGAATTTAAATTTGAGTCACGTTTATTTCGTCGCCTGTAAAGGTTTGTCGTCTGCAAATGTTATTCGATTTTGTCGTTTGGTAAGAGTCACATCAACTTTGATGAAAAAATCCAATGTAAATTCTTAAGGTAAGAATTGTGTAATGCACTTCTGGTGAACATGAGGCAAAAATTCTAATTGGTTGATAAATAAGGATAAATAAGGATTTATGCAGAAATAATATTTTTGCACATTTCTTACGGATCAGAAATTCCTTTTGAAATCATTTTTGATACTTTTGTTAGCTTTCTGAAAGGGGAGGTAATTATTATCTCTTTTTGAATTGAGAATATAGTGGTTTTAGATTTATAAATGATAATTAAATGAAGGAAAAAATGGGGAAAAAATGAATCGGTGAAAGTAGTTCAATAATACCCATTTTTAATTATAGCTAATTTTGCAGGATGATATCTTAGTGGAAATAGCTATTTTCCATTACAGAGGTCTTACCTTCACTGTTAAGTTACGTTTATTTTACCGTCTGCAAACGCTTTTAAGTTGGAAAAATATGAAATTCTGTCAGTTTGGCGAATAGTCAAATCAACAGGATGCAAAATCGCAAATTTGAAACATTTGAGTCAGGTTTGATTGCAAATGCTTTCAATTTGGAAAGAATCTAGAACTTTATCGTTTGGTAAAGAGTTAACAGGGTGAATCAACAGGGTTTCAAAGCGTAATTATACACTAGCGTAATGAAAACTGTTCCATAGCTCAATACAATATTATTCTCTAACAAAAGCAGTCTGAAACAGATATTAAGTACAAAATAACCGGGAGTCTGTATTCAAATCATTCGGGAATTTGTCAATACGTCTCTACATTTGAACCATTCTCTGTGAAAAAATGATTACCGAATCTGCAAAAAGTATCGATTCAGGTCAGCCTCGTTGTCTGCGCATGTCATATTCTTCGAAGATTCGACTTATATGACGCATCACTAGCCCCAAAAGCGGGCTGACTGTAATATTACGCCCTATAAAGTAGTAATGTAGAAAATAGCTTTTATCAATACGTTTTAGGAGAAATGAGACCTGTTTAGCTCCAGATTTCTCTAGACTGCTGATCATAGCTGAGTGAATTGCACGAGGTAGCGTTTTATTGAGTAAACGTTTATTTTAGTTTAGTTTAAACTTTATTTATTATGTTGATACAAATACACATGTAAAATAAAAGAAATTATACATGGTATAACAATTTTCAAAGGTTGATAGGTAGGATTGGAAAACAAGCTAAGAATAACTTATATTAATTCCTCTCCTAAAGATGATTCCATACTTATTAAAAAATACCACATATTAAGATGCCATAGTTTTAAGAGTAAAGAAAGTTGATATTATGCCGAAAATAAAGACAAAAAATATAGAAATGAACCACTTCCTGTTTTCTTCTCCCGTCACTTGGGAGTTCAAAAAGCGTAATATACAGGTGAATTTAGGTTATTTTAGTTTGAAATTCAAAGTAACGGTTGTCGCGTAGGAAAGTGGTTCGGTTCTGTACCCAGGATGCCCAAATTAGATAGATGAGTATTCATAGAATGTCATCTAGTGGGAGATAATGAGGTCAGCCTGCGAAGCCCGCGCAGGCTGACCTGAGTCGATGCTTTTTGCCATTTTTAAATTTTCTGCATGTCCTTTATACGAGGGTTGTCCAAAGATTACGTGACAAATTTCATAAACGAGTCATTTTTAGCGGCAGGACACTCATTTTCACACATTTCACCCATAAAGATATTATTTCACTTTATATTAAGTCTCCAATGAAATAGTAGCTTTATTTTAACTTTCACAAAATTAATAAAGAGGTGTGATTTGCCGGCGCACTTGCCATTTTCTCCATAACCGTTTTTGTAAGAACTCCAGTCATGTAGGAATATTATCGATATTTGATAACATTCCTGCTTCAAATTATATGGACGTTTTCTTCTGAAACTGATTCCATCACAGAAAATTCGAATGTGGTCGAGTAAATAACATAGGGTATAGAAACAAACGAAAACAATCAGTTGAAAATAATAAATTTGAAATGACGACGTCAGAAGATTGCGCGGCACAGCGAGCAGTTATAAAATTTTGAGCCGATCTTGGAATTACACTCGAATAGACTACAGAACAAATATGGCGTGCTGAAAAATTGTATTGGTAACGTTTCATTTTCTTTTAACTCTTTCCAAAACAAGCCCTTGTTGGTACGTGTCTGCAGTACAAGTCTTTTGAAAACACTATGGGAAAAGGAGAAATTGCTCGTAACGAGCAATTTCTCCTTTTCCCACAGTGTTTTCTGCCCTTTCGGATAATTTTCTACCATTGTTGTGAAAGTTAAAATTGTCGTCTGCAAACTCTTACAGTTTGGAAGAGTCTAAA
Organism: Tridacna crocea; assembly: GCA_943736015.1. Taxonomy (NCBI): domain Eukaryota; kingdom Metazoa; phylum Mollusca; class Bivalvia; order Cardiida; family Cardiidae; genus Tridacna; species Tridacna crocea. The sequence continues at coordinate 53,217,728 of OX031059.1, forward strand.
ATTTGTCGTTTGGGAAAGGGTTAATATTGAAATTGTCACGGAATTTTGGGACAACCCTCGTACCTCACGACTCCGTCTGTTCTCGGGAAAAATACATTATTTAATGGATTCATAATTATACTGTTTATTGACTTGTTTGATGTGATGCAATCACAAAGATGAGCTTAACTCCCTTTTGCCAGACCATGGTTCAAACTGATTACAAAGCTAAAAATATTGATTAATTTCCAAGTTCCTTCGCTCATTCCTTCGCCATTTGACGCATGCATAGATTGCAAGATTTAGAAGCACTGTATTTTGAAAAAAAAAAGCAGCACACATATACACCGAAGACGATTTCTCATTGAGAGGACTTCCATCTACCACAATGATTTTATTCAGTCTTGTTTGTCAAATTCTGTCAATATCGCCAAAATATTTTACATTAGATTATTTTAAGTTTTTAGCCGACGAGAACTCAAAATTTTGCACAAGGGGTAAATTATTAACGAAATGGCTATTCACATTTAATTATATACCGTGCAAAAATGGAAATATAATGAAAGACGATGGTAATATGGCTATTATACTTAATATTTGTGTAGAATTTAGTCCGGTCCATACAAAAACGACACCCCCATGTATATTGTTCGCTACTTTTTAACCCTTTACCACACAATTCCAAGTTTTACCAACCATAGAGAAGGAGAGTTTTGATAATATAAAAAGAAAAAGAGAACATGCTGGTAACCAGCATTTTCTCCTTTTCCAACAATGTTTTCTATCTGATCAAAGTAAGACATTATCATTATAGCTACCATTTCCTAATTTGTCGTCTTCAATTGTATTCACCAATTTGGTAGATAACAAGATATTAATTTTTGGTAGATAGTTGATTATATTTTTTACGTCTTGCAGCAGGACTCTTCTGCTTACATACATGTATCAAGGACGAAGAAATTGCTACGACGGTGAACAAATTTTCCTGGCGCCACAATAGTTCCCTCATAGACGTGTGTCAAACCTCGTCAAATGAGCCGTACTCTGTTAACCTTTTACCTGATATGCCAATTTGAGGCTCTTCCATTTCAGCAGCAAATAAAGATATGATGTCAAAAATATGGACAAATGAGGATACAAATATCAGATTGAGTGGAAAACATAGTGGGGAAAGGAGAAATTGCTTGTTACGAGCAATTTCTCCTTTTCCCACAATGTTTTCAAAAGCTGTCTGTTGTTGATACGTTAAAATGAGTAATTATGGAGTAAAGGGTTAAAGGGGAGGGGCTTGATGCATCTGCAAAAAAGTATCGACTAGGGTCAGCCTGCGCAGTTCGCACAGGCTGACCTGCATCTAGAAACTTTTCGCTATTGGTCAAATTTCTGTGACAAGCCTACCATATGATTCAGTCAGTTACTTAACCCTTTGCTCTATAGATACTCATTTTGACGTATCAGTAACAGACAGCTTGGGAAAACATTGTGGGAAAAGGAGAAATTGCTCGTAACGAGCAATTTCTCCTTTTCCCACAATGTTTTCCAGTCAATGAGATATTTGTATCCTCATTTGTTCATATTTTTGACATCATATCTTTATTTGCTGGTGAAATGGGAGAGCCTCAATTGGCGTATTTCAGGTAAAGGGTTAAACAATGTTTGTTATGAATCTAAAATTATGAAATGACTTGCTTGGTATCATGTACCACGGTGATTCATTAAGTCTCTTTTTACCATAGCATAGCTCTATATCATAGTTTCATTTTTTATTTTATGAAACTATAATCACTTTTGCATCTTCATGCCAAATGGCGCCATTGATAATTGCGAGGTTGCACAGATTACCACAGCTAGAAGATACATTTTACTCTCTTGAGGCTATCAAAGACATCATCATGGTTGTTTACATATACGACTAGATTCTACACATCATCAAGTTTCAACAGCATTTTTTTTCCTCCTTGCAAGAAATGCTATGACAAAATGGGGCTTAATGCATCCCTGTAATGCATTGTCCTAAGCAAGATAGCTCTTAATTTGCGGGGAATCATGAAATTCATTTTGTCACCTAAATGACTGAATTATGCGTTAGACTGGCCCCTTGACATACAAAAAAAAATGACCTATAGCAAAAAGTTTCGGCCCAGATCAGCCTGCGCGGATTGCGCAGGCTGATCTGGGCCGAAACTTTTTGCAGGTGTATTTAGCCCCCTTTTCACAGAGCATGGCTCAAATATATATGTATGAAAAGGTAAACCTCGCATTAAACCTCTTCGTAATGATTTAGTCACACCACTTTATCCCCAGATCAGATGTCATCTTGTTGACATTATTTCTTTATTCGATACGCGGATATGTATATAAACAATGCAGGTCCTTGTTTGGTACGAGTTGCCGGGTGTGATATTTGGCAAGCTAGCAAATCGTATCGCAAACAATCTCTATGAATCAATACTTACTGTATTATACACTATACTTACTGAACTACACTTTGCTACACTTTGTCTCTCTCTCTCTCTCTATCTCTCTCCCTCTGTCTGTCTCTATCTCTCCATTTTTTTTTGGGGGGGGGGGGAAAGAGGAAGGAGGAGCAAAGGAGCAGTTCCCTCAACTCTTGAAATATCTGAATACTGCACGAAGTTTGCGACTAAAATAAACCTGTGCATATCATAGACAGACAGACACACGGACAGACGGACGGACGGACGGACGGAAGGTCAGGTTGATTCTAGTCTACCCCGTAAATATTTGTAGGGGGAGGGGCGATTGACTGATTAATTTAAATGGTGTTTTACACCGCTTTCAACATTATTTTAGTCATATCACGGCGACAGCTCACATATATAGGCCTATGTATTTCCTGGGTTTTACCAGTACGGGGCTAGTGCTCTGAAGTGTCTTGCACAAGGACACTCCCACGAAAAATCCATTGGATCCAGGAAGACTCAGACCTGTGGCTAGAAGAGTAGAATTTTTTATCCTTTCTTTGTGCCAGATATTATTGTATTAATCCTGTATCAAATGACAAAATTTAGATCAGTCCAGATTGAAAGTATCTGAAAGAATGTGTGACTGAACAGTTTGAAATCTGTTTTGGGAAGGATGGAAAACATTGTGGGAATGGGGGAAAAGGGCTGCTTACCTGCATTGTCTCCTTTCCCCACACGTTTTCATGCGCCTTCTTTCTCAGACTTCCTAAAAGTTGCGATTGTGTGATAAAGGCTTAACCCTTAACCAAACAATCCCTGAATTTAAGGCCCTGAGATAGAAGTATTTTGAAAACATTATGGGAAAAGGAGAAAATGCTGGTAACCAGCATTTTCTCCTTTTTCCCACAATGTTTTTTTACCCTGCTGGAAACAAATTTCAATTTTACAGTTTTGTTTCTTTTGTCATCTGCAAGTGCTTTCAATTTTGACCAGTCTAACATTTTGTCGTAAAGAGTTAAAAAGGGAAAAGAGTTAAAAAGGGTAAAGAGTTAAACTGACCTTCCATGTATACATAAAACGTTAAAATACGTTGACGTTTCATCCTGACATCTTAAAACTTCGAATAGGCCTACGCTTGATATCAATTAAGTAAGGCTATGTATGTCCTATTGTGAAAGCTACACATGCCAATATAATTGTATCAGATATTTTGTGTCACCCTGTACATATCCAAAGTTTATGCGTTATCCTGTACACATCCAAAGTTTATGCGGAAATATAAAAGTGCCTTTACAAATGAAATAAAAACTTACACTTCTTGCTTTAGTCCGCTAAAATGATAGTCAAAAGTAGATCAAACAACATTCCATTCCGGTATTTTCATATCCAAGAAACGCGAAGTTAATAATCAATAAAAACTGTATAAATATTTTTGTACAAATCATTCAACTTTTATTGATCTTTTAAATCCCTGCTACAAACAAAATACGTTTTTGATGTCTTCAGAAAATGTGAGAAAACGATCACAGAATTTCAACGATTCTAAAACGTGATAAAGAATATTTTCTTGCATTCCGTCATTTTGATGACAAGAAAAAAAGCTCGACGCTGAACGTCTCTAGACAGTAGATTCTCAAACAATCCCTGCTTTTCACGACAAAGAAGGCATTTAAAAAACATCGTGGGAAAAGGAGAAAATGCTGGTAACCAGTATTTTCTCCTTTTCCAACAATGTTTTCTACCCTTTCAGAACAAATTTGAATTTCTTAGTCACGTTAATTTTGTCGTCTGCAAGTTCTTACAATTTGGACCAGTCTAGAATTTTGTTGTTTGGTCAAGAGTTAAAAAAGAGAGTTAAATGCTTCTCAGTTATGAATTATACAAATTAAATTCTCACATAATAATCTATAACATCCGTTTTGTCTTTCAACTGAGTGAATTATAAGGTAGAGTGGTCCTTGAACATACAAAATATCGTCGGTCTACTTCGAAAACCTCGTAACTACAGCTTGTAACAAGCTGTAGTTACGAGGTTTTCGAAGTGACCCGACGATATGTCTAACAGCTGAGAGTTCGCTTCAGGTCTGCCTGTACAGGATGCATTATTTTGTTCAAATGCATAAAACTCCCCTTTCTCATATATAGAATTACTCGTTTTTTCTTTAACCCTTTACCAAACAACAAAATTTCAGACTGGTCCAAATTGAAAGCACTTGCAGACGACAAAATCAATGAAAGTCAAAATCTGAAATTTGTCTCCAGTAGGGTAGAAAACATTGTGGGAAAAGGAGAAGATGCTGATTACCAGCATTTTCTCCTTTTCCCACAATGTTCTCTAAAGGCTTCTATCTCAGGGTCGTAAAAACCAGGGATTGTTTAGGAAAGGGTTAAAATTGTCCCATAAATGTTAACACGAAAATTAAAGTAAACATAAATCCAGTTTTCAGTCAAAAAAGAAATACATGTATTAAATTAATTTTTTTTAACGAGACTGCTGTTGACAAGAATGTGTTAACATAGGTGGCTGTGTCTATCCAAGATCAGACTGCACGTTCTTGATAGCCTGATCTTGATCTACACGGAATTTAAGTTGTGATGGTTAAAATTGCATAATTATTTTGTACAGTCTGATCTCGATCTAAACCAACTGCAAATGGAACTCTGCTTGTGATAGTTGCCTTTCTCCACATCGTTTTCTTACCCTCTGAGAGACAGGAAGGCGGCAAAAAACAGCAAACCTACGCCTTAACTCTTTTTCAAATGACAAAATTTTAGGCTGGTTCAAATTGAAAGCATTTGACTCAACTCAAATATTGAAAGTTGTTTCCAGTAGGTAGAAAACATTGTGGGAAAAGGAGAAAATGCTGGTTACCAGCATTTTCTCCTTTTTTCCACAGTGTTTTCAAAATCCTTATATCTCAGGGTAGTAAAAACCAGGGATTGTTTCGGAAAGGGTTAAAGACAATACACCAGTACACGGTAAAAGAAAATGGGGGGGGGGGGGTACACTCGGAGAAAAAAAGAGCATTGAGCAATAATATTGGCCGTTTCGACGGCCAACAATTTTTGACAAAAAAAAAAATCAAAACTGGAAATGAGACACAATCGTTTGAAAAAAAAAAGACATCAAACAATTTGTTCATAATATAGGCTTTCACAGTGTTATTAAAAAGGAATGAAAACTGATGCGCCAACCCATTATAATGCAAATATAACTTCTATACCCACTTGCCATGGATAGTCTTTCAAAATGTCCTGAGAACCCATTATCTCCTGCTATATGGTATTCTATAAATACTCATCTATCTCATTTGGGCAGCCTGGGTACAGAACCGAACCACTTTTCTCTGCGACAACCGTTACTTGATATTTCAAACTAAAATAAACGTTTACTGAATAAAAAGCTACCTGGTGCGATTCATTCAGCTGTGATCAGCAGTCTAGAGAAATCTGGGGCTTAAACAGGCCTGATTTTTCCTCAAACGTATAGATAGATAAAAGCCTTTTTCTTCGTTGCTACTTTATAGCGCGTAATACTACAGTCTCCACGATATCGGGGAGAGTGATGCGTCGTATATAAGACAGCGCAGACAACGCATGAGAACCTACAAATGATGCCTAATGAATCCGGAAAGTTGTTTGGAACATGAAATAAAAAGAAAATAAGAAGGAAACTTTTGAAGTGTCTCTGGTTTATAGCGCTTGCACTGCTTAAAGTCTCAGTAAAGTCCAAATGTTAAAAGGCCTTTTAATAAAATAAAAGTGAATTTTATTTTACCATGTGAAAATATGGCGATTTTTATGACTTTAACGATATGTAAAGCTGCAGTTCGTATACGTTTCAGTCAATGGCAGAAAAAAGAATATTTCAAAAACCTAGCTTGGTATTCGAATCTGCGACATTCTGGTTTAAAAAAGGTATAGACAACAGGCAGAGCTATCGAGCTTAGCGCAGAAATAGATATCACGATAAAATTGTTTAACAAAACATGATAAAAATCAAATTTGTTATAAAGACCATTTTCAATGACGATTAATAAAAGAATGAGAATTAAAGATACACTTACCGATCTCGGAACATTATTTTCTCCTCAGATTCGGCATATTGAACAAATACCTTTAATAAGTCCTTTAAAAAACCCCGCATACAAAACAGAAATATGTCCCTTTGATTCAAATCTTCATTTGTTAAAGAATAGTTTCTTCTAACTTTTATCCTTTAACCATATAACTCCATGTTTTAATGACGCTGAGGACGAAAGTTTATTATTATTATTATTATTAAAAACATTGTGGGAAAATGAGAAAATGTTGGTCTCCAGCATTTTCTTCCTTCCCACAATGTTTCCTTTTAACTTACAACCTAATTTCATGACTAAATTTACATTAAATTTGTCGTCTGCCAGTGCTTTCAATTTGGACACGTGTAAAATTATGGTCGTCTGGTAAAGCGTTTACACTAAAAGCAGTGCACATTTCCAGTGTGTCGCACTGACTGTTATCCTCGCTTTATATCTCTATTATATTATTGCTTCGCTCATTACCCCCACCCCTTTTCCGAACAAATACATACAAGACAACATTGTAAATAATCCTTGTATAATATTTATAATGAATATGCATATAAATTTAATGAAAGAAAGTAGGTGAAAATACCTAGACGAAAGGAACAACAATCTTCTTCATTAGGGCTGTCTGCTTTGGCCATAAAAGGTCGGCCGCAAGTCGCGAAGGACCATGTGCTAAAGGTGCAAAGTTGACCCATTACAGCATGAATACAGGTTTGTTCTCATCTTCAGTGTTGACATTGGGAAACATTGTCGGAGAAGGAGAAATGTCATGTGTAAACAAGGAACTGTTTTTTTGCCCACAGTGTTGTCTATAACCTGTTACAAGGTACACTTGTCCTCTCTCTTTATATTCTTCAGTTCATGAATCGCAGTACTACATGCAAAATCCTGATACGACCGATGTAGTTAGGGGTGAAATATTTCCCGCCTCATTTAGAATTTGTTATCCTTAACATAGAAATATATAGGGATAACCCGGACTTCAGATGAAGTCAAAATTTCATATTCATCTTTGTGACAGCATCTGTTTATAACAAAACGTTTGTAGCTTAAATGATGAAAATGGCGTTCGACTGGACACAGCACCTTTTACAAGTTACCGGCTTCTTCTCCTTTTAATACACTGTTTTCTTTTTCAAAAACCTTTTATCTCTGTGTCGTAAAACTGTGGGATCGTTTGGTCAGGTTAGACTCTTTACCAAACGGTATGGTTTCGACCAAACTGAAAGCATTTGCTCACGACACAATAAATGTAGCTCCAGTGACGTGTCTTTGAAAGGGTATAAAATATTGTGAGAAAAAAAGCTGGTTACCAGCATTTTCTCCTTTTCTTACAATGTTTTCAATTTTGTCTATATTCAGCATCGATAAAACTCGGATTTTTTCAAGTAAGGGACTAATAAGTCGCCATCAATAGATCGAGTGGGCTAGAGGGTAAAATCCGATATATCCAAATACAGCTCAGTAAATATCGATATCGGATCAGAGCGACGACAAAAAATCGCGATTTTATCACCTATTCAAACAGCACTATCAGAATACAGAAGCCCTGCTCCTGGATACTTTTAACACTTGTCTTGCTAAATAAGGGAAATGAAAACCCAAAAATTTCTTTTTCGAAGATTTTTTTTTTTCAGTGGGGGGTGTCCTTATCGGACAACCGTAGATCAGAGATCTGTGCAGTCTGATCTTAATCTACACTGTCTGCAAAGGGTCAGTTATTCGCTCTTAGCAGCCTAATGGTTTAAGCAATTTATTTCATGAGCCGAATGACCTCAGCCCGAAAATATTTTCTTAAGTTGTTAAATCATTCTTGCATTATCTAGATCGGACCTATGTTCAGCAACTGTTCTTTAATTGCAGTTTTTAGTCATGCCCCAGATTTAGACATTAACGAAGCTTCTAATTGGCGAAACCGAATAGATTAGCCAATCATAAGTTGCATTACTAAAAGTATAGAATATTGTTAATGCCGTCACACTACTGGTTTTTACCATGTTGAAATCGTCCATCTTTGAAGCATTAGATTAGATCGCGTAATGGCAAACCTTTGGCTTTTCCGTCTTTTGTTTCTAGTCCTACAAAAATGCATAAAAACAACTTGTCAACCTATTGCGCTTTTCGCTGAATCCTAACAAACACAGGCACCCAAGAATTTGTCCTGTCATAAACACCTGTTTACACCATGGCTACATTTTTTTTTTCGTTAGTACTCCGGTGACACAAAACAGTTCTCTAAATATACAATAAAAATACGTCCATGTGGTCAAACACTGCCTAAATTTGAAGAAAATCTATATTGCATACCACTAATACCTCTGAGCACCATGAAACAGTGCAACAAAAGTGCTATCGCAAAATTTCACATGGGACTACTTTTGATACTTAGACCCAGAGGTAGTCTCGAAGCGGTGCAACACCCAACTATCAGACTAAGAGCTCTTTTAAAACAGTCAGTAAATATCAGTCAGAAAGACATATCGTGGGTTTACTTCAAAAACTTGTAACTACAGCTTGAAACAAGCTGTAGTTACGAGGTTTTGAAAGTAAACTGACGATATACGCCCATGACTCGGACAAGCAGTTAAATGATCCTATTCGATTGATTGAATTTACCTTTATTCATCATCGCTACCGGTTGCCCATATGGGAGAAGCCCCTGCATGGGGGCTGATAATATTGTTCCCGTGGATAGTTCAGGTCTAGGAAGAAACTCATACTTGTTTATGCCTGGTTCAATCCTTGGTTTTTACGAGCCAGAGACGGAAGCCTTTTGAAAACATTGTGGGAAAAGGAGTAAATGCTGGTAACCAGCATTTTCTCCTTTTTCCACAATGTTTTCTACCCCGCTGGAAACAAATCTCAATTTTTGTGTTACATTTATTTTGTCATCTACAAGTGCTTTCAATTTGGACCAGTCCAAGATTTTGTCGTTTGGGAAACGGTTAACATGCTCGGTGCTCAGCGAACCTTTTCGAACTGTGCAGGCGGTTTTTAAAGGTGTGGATCCAAAACCATTGTCACCCAGTCCCAGATCTTAAACAACCCCGAAGCAAGAAACGTTTGAAAAAAAAAAAAATCGAAAAAAAAGAGAAGATGCTAGTAACCAGCATTTTCTCCTCCCCCCCCCCCCCCCCTAATTTTTTTCTGTTCTATCATAGTTGAATTCCATGAGTTGGGTGGAATTTACTTTGTCGTATCTGAACATAGTCCACTCTACAATTTTCTCAGTTGGAGTTTATGTTATTTATTTATTGAGCTGTAGGCCTACATTAAGTTGAAAACGAGATTTCCTGAGTCGAATATTTCCAAATAGATACAAGGACCCAAAGAAATATCTCTTTACCATACAACAAAATTTCAGCCTAGTCTAAAATGAAAGCATTTGCAGACAAAAATTTCAGTGAAACTAAAACGGTGCAATTCTGCTTTGATAGGGTAGAAAAACATTGTGGGAAAAGGAGAAAATGCTACATTAGCATTTTCTCCTTTTCCCACAATGTTTTCAATGAGGCTTCTATTCCAGGGTCGTTAAAAGTAAGCATTGTGTGGGAAATGGGTTAACTCCGTGAAAAGTCTGAGACTTTTGACTGTGCTCATTTCCAAAGGTAAAGTCTGTACACGAGACTTAGTGGTAGGCCTACACGTTCACCGACGTCAATCATTTTTTTCTACTTTTTTTTTTGGCATGGAGGACAACGCAAGTCTATCTTTGTAAATTAAGAAAAAAAAACAGGGGGATCAACAGGATTTTTTGCGTGCATGTTTGAATCCCAAACATGTGACAACAGTTGCTCTAGCTATACCTTGTTGGAGAGGTCATCAGACCTCTCTAACAGTGTTGAGTTTAAAAGGCAGATTGCAACAAAATTTGCTGTCTAAATCCATTTTTCTTACGAAAATGTACTGATACACCGTCTGTTTCGTCATGGTTTTGTAAATAAAGCGAAATAAAAAAAAAATCGAAACAGGAAATAGGCACGGTTTATTTTTTTTATGACGAATATCAGAAAAAATATTTGTTAAATCAATTTGCCATGTCTGCAAATGACTCCTCAAATAATTTGTAATTTTTCTTAATCTAAGCAGCAGAAAAAAAGAATTTCGTTAAAAAAGAGAAAAAAGACTGTTGGACAAGATCATGCGACTTGAAAAAGCGACAAGAAGGCCAAATGACCGTCATGTAAAGCATAATAATGAGGTGTTTACTCGGCGGCTTTTTTACTTGTTTGTTTACATGTACCAAAATGTATTGAAATTAAAAGCCAATAAACTATTTAAAAACATTGATGCTGACCTCTTTTGGCTTCTTTTTTGAAGAAGCCAACTTGTAAATCTAGATCAGACTTCATTCAACCAGATTTGGCCTGTTTTTACCAACCACTTTTAGTTGTATTCCTATTTTAGATCCAGAAAGAAATACAATACCTGATTGACCGAACAAAGTTGTTTAGCTAATCAAACATTGTGTTACTTTCCCTCGTAGAAAACTCTTGCATATCTTCACTCAACTTATTTTATTCAAATTGCAATGTTTTTTTTATTCTCTGAAAATTTCAAAATAATTTACTTATGCTCTTAAATGTCCCTGAGTAATGATATTTACCACGTTCAAGAAATTTCAGTTTGTTTGAAAGTGGAGTCTGGCCTTTGTTTACCTGTAAAAGATCTTACTTATCGGACTACTGATATGCCTGGGGAGGCTTTTATCGGATTTTTCACTCGGTATGCTATTAAGACAGCGTGTGCGTGTAAACACGGTATCGCAGCATACACTCGGCATGTTCACTTGGAATAAAACGTATACTGTTATGATGAAATACAGTAAGTCATTGTTTGCCATTGTAACTATTTTTTTTCTTAATTTTCCCTTTTTGCATGTGTAAAGTGTCTCAAAGCTCTTTACCAAACGACAAAATTTAAGCTTTGTCCAAAACTGAAAGTGTTTGAGGTGACAAAGAAAACTTGGCACGAACAGGAATTAGTATGGAAACTGTTGTTGGAAAAGGATACTATGCTGGTTGCAACATTTTCTCCTTTCCCGTGCAGTGTTTCCAAACACTTCTTATACAGTTTTGTGTGGTAAAGGGTGTAGAATCAAGTCGACATAGAACATTTAAAGCAGAAATATCGGAGAAGGAAGGTAAAAAAGAGAGGAAGACCTCTAATGGCAGGATTTTCACACTTTACAATCTAATTAACCCTTTACCACACATTCCACGGTTTGAACAACCTGGAAAGAGAAACTTCTGAAAAACATCATGGTAAGAAAAGAAATTGCTGGTAACCAGCATTTAATCCTTTTCCCTCAATGTTTTCAAAGACAAACCCGATTTCAGTCATGCGTGATTTATCATCTACAAATGATTTCAATCTTGAGGAGTCTGAAATGTTGCCGTTTAGTAAAGATTCTTTACCAAACAGTAAAATGTTTTACCTTGTATAAAATTAATGCATTTGCAGACAAAAATTAATTGTGGTTTAAATGTTAGAGTTTTTCTGTGAGATGACGGAAAACATTGTGAAACAAAGAGCAAACTATGATAACCAGGATTCTCTCTTTTTCTCTCATAATATTTTCAAAGCCAACTCTGTCAGGGCTCTTAAAACTCAGAATTGTGCGGTAAGGGGAAAACAAGAATATAATTGCAGTCGACATAGATCAGGACCACACTGCAGAGAACGTGCACTCTGATCTTTGGTTAATGTCGTCCGCTTGGTTTGCCAAGCCTATGAGGCGAAACCCTTTCCCAGTTTCAATAGATGGAATTTCAAACCAAAGATGATGATGACTTTGTAGAATTAAGGTCTCTTCTTGATCTGGCATATAATTATGGGATGGACCATTGGAGAGAAAGAATTTGATACAAGGAGATCCGGGTACAAGCTCCTTGCTCTACTTCTAATAGACCTCCTTGGTTCTTTAACCCCTTACCCCATTAGGCATTTCTATGGTATCTCTAATTGATCCTAAATAACGGCAAGGATGAAGCCATTTCTTATGTGTATATGACCCCTTTTGATAGTGTAGAAAACATTGTGGCAAAAGGTGAAATTACTCGTCACGAGCAATTTCACCTTTTGCCACAATGTTTTCCAAAGGCTCCTCCAAGCAATGTGTAGAAATGAGTATCTATGGAGTAAAGGGTTAAGATGCCTGGTGTAAAGCACGGATATACACGAGGCTACTTCTGGGTTTCAAACCAGTACATCTCTACTTGGGTATCTAAAACCGACGGACGAGGTCAAGTCTCTACTTATAATGCTAAGGGACTTAATTCTCTCCGTACCAAAGATATCGCCAGAAGCTTTTGTGGACATTGTAGATTAAGATCAGACTGCACAAAAGGTGCAGTCTGATCTCGGATCTACACTGTCCACTGCTATAATCTGGATTATGAAGTAAATACCTCTTGAATCTGTAGAGGAAATGTGCAATATATAGACATTGAGAAATGCTATTTATTCATTCAGTGATGATTTCAAGTGTTAACCCATTACCACACAATTCCTACTTTTGATGACCCTGAGAAAGAAACCATTAGAAAACATTGTGGGAAAAGGAGAAAATGCTGATAACCAGCATTTTCTCCTTTTCCCACAATGTTTTCTACCCTTCACAAAACAAATTTCAAATTTTCTGTCACTTTAATTTTGTCGTCTGAAAATGCTTTCGATTTTGACAAACCTAAAATTTGGTTGTTTGGTAACGAGTTAACCCAGGGGAGTCTGATGACATCAGAAACATTAGGCATGTATGTCTGCAAACACAGCACGCCACCTACTGGGTGAACAAAACGATAACATCAGTGACAGCTGATTGAACTGATAAGCAAATGTAGATCAGATGTCAGCTATCTTCTGTATTGATTCTGTAAATATGCGCTTGTAAATATTATACAATCATCCTCTAAAACATGCTAATCATTTTAACCCTTTACTCCATAGATACTCATTTTGACGCATCAACAAGAGACAGCTTTTTGTAAACATTGTAGGAAAAGGAGAAATTGCTCGTAACGAGCAATTTCTCCTTTTTCCACAATGTTTTTTTTTTCACTCAATCAGATATTTGTAACATCATTTATCCATATTTTTGACATCATATCTTTATTTGCTGCTGAAATGGAAGAACCTCGAATTGGCACATCAGGTAAAGGCTTCAGGTATAGCAGACTAATAACAATTCTAGTGCTACACGGAGTAAAATTTCATGATAGTTGATAAGTACGGATTTATACAGATATAATACTTTTTCACAATTCTAACCGACCAAAAATTCCTTTGATATCTTTCTTGAAATTATTTGTTTATACTTTAAAAAATTTGCTAGTTTTCAGAAAATGGAAGTAATTATTATCTCCCTTTGTAATGAGAATACATGTATAATGGTTTTAGATTTATAAATGATAATTCTAGGAAGGAAAACAGGGAAATGGTGTCTTGGTTTATGTAGTACAATAATACTCATTTTTAATCGAAGCAGATTTTGTAGAATAATATTATAGTGAAAATAATTATTTTCTATCACGGGTCCACTACCTTAAGGAAAGAAATATTGTAATAAAAGGACTGTATACTGAGATAAAATTAATAAAAGTGTTAGACACAGAAACGAACAAACTTTTGTGCATACTAAATTCGACAGAATTTTCGACTACCCGTATTTTAATAGTTTCTAGAATAACCTTTTGGGTCTTATTAATTTCAGTAGAAGCAATGGCAACCCCGTTTTTTTTTTCAATCTTTAAAAATCAGCTTAACTATCCACTGCATAGCGTCAGAGAGCGTATTTAAGACGTGAAAGTAGTAAGATAACCATACCAGTTTTAAACCTTTACCAAACAATCCATAGTTTTTACAAGTTTGGCATTTCCTTCTGTTCCCAAAATATTTTCCACCTTTTAGAAGATAGATTATATAATTTCAGTCGAGTTTAATTTGTCGGCGGCAAATTCTTTCATTAGTGGCTGGTCTAAAATTTTGTCGTCTGTTAACTCTACGCGACATAATTCCGAGTTTTGACGACCGAAAAAAGGAGGCTTCTGAAAACAAAGTGCGAAAAGGAGAAAATACTGGTAACCAGCATTTTCTCCTTTTCCCACTTTGTTTTCTATACTGTCACAAACAATTAACATCACATGAGCCACATTAAATTGTCGTCTGCAAATACTTTGCTTTTGGAATAGACCAATATTTTTGTCGTTTGGTTAAAGAGTTTAAGAGTCAGTTTGTCATTTGGTACAATACTTAACTCATTACAAAACAACAAAATTTTCAGTTTGTCCAAATCGAAAGCATTTGCAGACGAAAAAAGAAAAGTGACTGAAAATTTGAAATTTATTTTTTGAAGGGTAGAGAACACTGTGGAAAAAGGAGAAAATGCTGGTTACCAGCATTTTCTCCTTTTCCCACAATGTTTTCTAAAGGCTTCTTTCTCAGGGTCGTCAAAAGTAGGGATTGTGTTGTAATGGGTTAAAGCAGACTCGAAGTAAATGAGGGATGCTTGAAAATCACTGTCTTGACCAAAGCTCGCTTTTACCTTATAAACATCAAAGTATTTTTTCTGTTTCAAGTAAAAGAATGAGCCACGTTCATCTAGATCTATAAGTTTTTTTTGCGTTGTGTAATTTTTTTTCTTACCCTTTTCCTACTTAATAAGTGAAATTAAACTTAAGCTGATAGTAAAAACCTAAGTTTTGCCATTTTAAGGGTAACAATATCATTTTCGGACAGTGTAGATCAAAGATCAGACTGCACGTTCTGTGCAGTCTGATCTTAATCTACACTGTCCGCAAAGGGTCAGTGACACGTACATGTACCTAGCAGCCAAAGGGTTAATAATTACTTTTTTCTCTTTTATTTTAGCATTTCCAAGATTGACGTGGATCTCAAGAAAAGTGCGAAGGCGAGTACTGCTCCTTGCCCTCTCAATCCTTGTGATATACTTCCTGGCTGACGTCACCACCAGTCTCGTTTCCAAAACGAGGCAAATCCAATCTCCATTGAAATTCCATCAACAACCGAATCATAGTGCATTCCTTGTAGACACTCCACTATGTAGAATACCTGCTGTTGATCCGTATGATATTACAATACGGCACATCGTGAAGAAAACCGGGAGACGAAATTGTCCATATAATGCTTCCCTCACATTCGAGGACGGGTTGAGTTTAAACATCAACTGGACTGCGGCGGAACTGCCGCCATATTATGGAAACATAAGCTACTGTTCCTACAACCCTTTGATAAGACCGAAATATGAACCAACGCATAATAACTATTTAAGGTACCTTGAAGAAAGTGAACCCTTTAATGAAACGATTGACATATCACATGACTTTGTCAAGGTCACATGCTATGACCTCGAGGATAAAAGTGTATATGTTAACTTTCACGGTTTTATTCAACCAAACAAAACGGCTGGTCATGAACTAAGAAACTTATTTCTCAAGCATGCAGTCACAGATAAAATTACAGAACCTCTAAATGTCGTAATGCTCGGAATGGATTCTGTTTCCCGGCTTAGTTTTATACGTCAAATGGTAAAAACTAGACGATTTCTAGAGGAAAAGCTGGGAGCCATAGATATGATGGGGTACAACAAGGTCGCTGACAACACATTTATCAACATTGTTCCGATGACGCTTGGAAAGTTTGTGGCCGAAATGCCCTGGGACGAAAGCATGGCCAACGTGCCTTTTGACGACTTTGATTTCATATGGAAGGAATTTGCGAATAAAGGTTACACGACTTTTTATGCAGAAGATGCACCTGATATCGCCATCTTCGATTTTCTGAAAGCAGGATTCCAAACACCTCCAGCTGATTACTTTAACCGACCAGTAAGCATTGCAATGGAGACAAAAGAAGATCTTTGGTACAACAACCATCATTGTTTCCAGGATAGACTTGAGACCGACATTGTACTTGATTATAAATTCAAGTTTCTAGAAACCTTCCAGCACGAGCCTCATTTTGCTTTCACTTTCATAACAAGACTGTCCCACGATGACGTCAACAGTGCTGGTGCAGCAGACGAACCATATTTTAAGTTTTTCAGAAAACTATATGAAAAGGAAATTTTACGGAACACTGTTGTTTTCTTTTACAGCGATCACGGAATGCGATTTGGGAAAATTCGAGAATCCTTCATTGGCAAACTTGAAGAACGTTTGCCATTTATGTACGTTATTGTCCCCGAATGGTTGAGGAAAGCATATCCGTATCTGGACAGAAATCTTAAAACTAATCAACACCGACTTTCTACACCATTCGATGTTTACGAAACACTAAAGGATGTTTTATATTTTAACGGACAAGAAAAGTCAAATGACATTGATTCGCGGGGAGCCAGTTGGTTTCGAGAAATCCCATTGATGAGGTCATGTGATACAGCTGGAGTGTTACCTCATTGGTGCACATGTTTACATCATGAAAAGTTAGATCTGAACGATCAGGTCGTTGTTAAGTCAAGTATTGTGCTGCTATCCGAAATCTTAAACTCTCTGAAAGACTACAGCCACATTTGTGAACTTTTATCGTTGTACAATATAAGGGAGGCAACCCGACTGGTTGAATCTGAAGACGTGCTTAAGTTTGTCAAGAGTCATAATGAAATGAAGAAAATGAGTGTTGTATTTGGTGAAAGAACGAAACCTCTTGAGGATATTCAAATCGTTATCGAGACTGTTCCCGGAAATGCTTTATTTGAGGCAACAGTTCGGCTGGATACTGTTTACGATAGTTACAAAGTAGTCGGCGATATCAGTAGAATCAACGTATACGGGCACCAGTCAGATTGCATTGACGTATTTAAACTGAAGAAATATTGCCAGTGCAAAGAATTTAACGGGAAAGAGGGTCGAAAGATTTAGGCAAATGTGCAAACAAAAAAGTTGAATAGAACAAATAAGTTTATTTTAGCGCGAAAATGTCTTCGTTATCATTACGTGTAGTTTATACCAGCTTGCGCATTAACTCTTTACCATACTTGAAAATTTAAGACTGGTCCAAATTGAAAGCATTTGCAGACGACAAAATAAAGATGACTTAAAAATAGAAATTTGTTCTGGGAAGGGTAGAAAACACTGTGGGAAAAGGAGAAAATGCTGGTCACCAGCATTTTCTCCTTTTCCCACAGTGTTTTCTAAAGGCTTCTTTCTCAGGGGCGTCAAAAGTAGGGATTGTGTGGTAATGGGTTAATGATTGCTACAATTAGAGAGTAACTGACATTGTTTTTGCATGACCTCTTCCATTCCTTTGTCTGTCTTTCTCTCTTTCTGTCCGTCTTGGTTGTCAGAATGTCAGAGCGGAAGAAAAATAAAATACTAGGAAAAAAAATCATCTTATTATGCAAAGTATTTTCAGACAATACATCAAAATTGGCTGAAATGATGGGGTTTGTCTTCGAAAGGCTAGATAAAATGGTGGAAAAATGAAAAATGTTGGTGACCAAAAGCCACGTCCTTTGGGGTCCTTAAAATCATGATATTGTTTAGTAGTAGATTGTGTGATAAATAGAGGATAATCAACTGGTCATTTTTGATATGAAAAATATTTCACGAGGATGCGTTGTTTGGCGTTGAAAAAACGAGTGCGCAGCACGAGTTATTTTAACGCTTTACGACGCATCCGAGTGAGATATTTTCCATATCAAAAATTACCAGTCGATTATTCTATTTATTATATACCTTATTAACATTATTATTTTTAATTTTTCGTTTGAAAAACAACAAAAACTATCTATAAGTGCTTAATGAAGAAAAAAAGTAGTTCCTAAATTACGGCAGGAAGTGAAAGACAAAGTTGATATCGTCACTAGTGATGATATCAAAATTTATTACACTGGGAAATTCCAGGATTTCACTGCTAGGTATATAATAAAAAAGTTTAACGTCACAAATTGGGTTTCCCAAATAAATGATTTATTCATTGATCGATTGAATTTGAGTTTATATATCGACGCCACCTGTTGACGGCTGTTAGTATTGTTACGGAGGATAGTGCAGATACCGGACAAAACACATCGTAAGTTACGCCTGGTTCTTTTTACGTGCTCGTCGTATAGCACCGTCACATCGAACCTCGGTTTAACGTCTTATCCGAAAGACTATTTGTAATTTAAGATGGCCAGCCGTAGGAATTGAACACACACCCTCAAGTGACTCGAAAACATCACGTTCACGAGTCCTATGCACTACCAACTAAGCTACTACCAACTAAGCTATGCAGGCTGGTTCTGTATTCACCAACCATTACTTAAAACATTCTTTGTCTTACTCTCCAGATATTTTCCTATGTTGAAGGTAATACAACTTCTGAGTCTGAAGGTAACACAACTTCTGAGTCCGTATTTACCAACCATTCTCCAGAACGTTCTTAGTCTTATTCTTCAGAATTTCACCAATGTGAAAGTAACAGAACTTCTGATTGGCTAAACCATTTGGTTTAGCCAATCAGAATTTCTGTTATTTCACATTGATGAAATTCTGAAGAATAAGACAAAGAAGGTTCTTAAGAATGATTGTGAATACGGACCCTGATTGGCTGATTCATCAATGTGAAATTAACAGAACTTCTGATTGGCTAAACCATTTGGTTTAGCTAATCAGAAGTTCTGTTACTTTCATATTGGTGAAATTCTGAATAACAAGACAAAGAAGGTTCTTAAGAATGATTGTGAATACGGACACTGATTGACTAAACAAAATGATTTAGCCCAATCAGAAATCGTGTTACTTCAAATTTCCTAGGAGAGGTTGCTGAATAGGGACCCAAAATACATAGAGTGAGATGGGTGCTATTTATACCTCGCACGTTTTATCTCAAATGTAGCTTTATATCTGTATAGATCAGCAGACACACTGTTGAACAAACAGTTGAACATAAGTGTATTTATCACCAAACCCTTTTCATCCATTGTTGAAATCGGGGATGGGGGCGTGGCTCGTGATGGTTTATTTGGAGAACATTTAGACAAAGTGACTCATGAACCGGTTCAAAACAGATTCTGCATCTACCACAACGTATACATACAAATATAAGAATATAAATATATGTATTTTGTTTTATACCATTTATTTGAAATTTGGTCGTTTGGGTTAAATCTTTTGCGTTCAAAAAAGAAATTTAAACCTTTTTCCACGGTTGTTAAAAAAAGAAAAACTTCTCTGAAAATCAAGGGACAATCTGGCCAGAACTCAGAGCAATGTATCAGACGGCCAGTGTAAAAACAAGATCAGATCGCTCGTTCTGAGCAGTTTGATCTTGTTTTAAACAGTCAGCAGTAGCTCTTTCTGCAGTCCACGACAAGGATAGAGTTCAACCTTTTACCACACATTCCCGTGTTATCACGTCCCTTGACCCTTTATCAGACGACAAAATTTTAGATTGGTCAAAATTGAAAGAATTTGCAGACAACAAAACAAATGTGAATAAAAGAATAAAACTTGGTTTGGGAAGGATAGAAAACATTGTGGGAAAAGGAGAAAATGCCGGTTACCAGCATTTTCTCCCATTTTTCCACAACGTTTCAAAAAAGCTTCTTTCTCAGAGTAGTCAAAAGTCGGGATGGTGTGCTAATGGGTTAAAAGATGAAGGCTTTCGAAAACATTGTGGGGAAATTTTGCCAACCAGATTTTCTCCTCTCCCACGACATTTACCACTATTGCTGACTTTACTCATCTCAATGAGCTACTTTTCCTCTGTTTTTTAGCAAATGCTTTGAAAATTGTCGAGTATAAAATTTTGTTGTTGGATAATTGAGTTACAATCAGTAAAGGTCAACAAAGGGCGAATAGTTAAATTAACCCTTTACAAAAAAATCACAAATTTCAACGATCCTTAGCAACAAACCTTTGGAAAACATTGTGGGAAAAGGAGAAAATGCTGGTAACCAGCATTTTCTCCTTTTCCCACAATGTTTTCTTTTCTGTCAGACACAAATAGCATAATTTAAGCAGCATTTTTTTGTCGTCTGCAAATGCTTTCAATTTGGACCAGTCGGAAGGTTTATCGTTTGGTAAAGAGTTAAAGGGTTTTAAAGGGAAAGTTGTTATCATATTAATAATAGTTGCCGATATAATGTGACTTATTACTTGTATAAGACTCTGGATTTTATGTACATGTATATGTGGATCAAAAACTGTAACTTTCCTTGATACAAGTCTGTGGAATTTGAATATTACTATAGTGTTTGTAAGGTTTTTTTCTATTCTTTTCTTTCTTTATACTAAATGCTAGTTAATTAATTTTAGGTTTCTTTGACGAAATTGTGACATTTTTCTATCAATAAAAGAATCAAATTTTGAAATATTTTCTGTCATGTCGTGGTGGTCAACGTTCCGTCCTCTAGAAGAAGAATGATTATCAAAACTAGAATAAATGTTGCAAACAGTATAGTACCCGATGATAGCACCAGCTCACCGAATCACGTTTGCCCTGGTTTTCAGCAGCTCTAGACTGTGGCTTAGAAATGCTTTGATCAAATACTTTCCCAAGCTGTGGATCAGATCACTACAAAATCATTCATTTAGTGATGCAAGCATCGAATTTGGTACAGTCAAAGTCCATTGTCTGTCTAACTTTCATGAAAAGTATTATCCACCTCAAATCTAAGATGCCTGCCAGTTTTCAAGATGGCAGCCAGTCTTAGCTATGATCGTCTGATTGTATATCAGAAAAGTATTTTTTTTTTGTTTATTTTTCTGAAGGACCTTATTCTTTCATAATTTAACAAAATTGTGAATAATTTTTGAAAGTAAAACCTCTACAGCATCCATTTGCAGTGAAACTGCTAGCAGTGAAATTGCTATATTATGAACTGAACGTATACTTCATTTAATTTCTGAGATATTTATGGGGTACTTCCTCGTGTCATAGACTTGTAATACATGTATGTGATATAAGAATAAAAAAACCTTGTGAGTTACAGGAGTGAAAGTTATTATGAATAAACCTTGTAAATCTGAAATGGCCTTCTATAGACAACGTTGTTATAATTTCAATAAAAAAAAACAGCTTCGAATTAGCTTCATGCTCCATGAAGGGCCACATTAAAGGAAAATATCAAAGCAACTTTTTTCAGTGGGTTATCACATAACCAATCTATGAAGTAATTTACTCATTGTTCATCACAGAAGTATTTGCTACAATCTAAACTACAATGAGTTCTTAAGCGTTAACAGCTAAAGGAATTTATATTAATTCCTATAAGGATTTCAAACTAAAAAGTCTAGCTTTGGCGCTGTTATTACACTTATTTGCAAGGCTAAAACAGCTTATGGAAATCATTAATCATAATGAAAAGGCACATTGCTTGCATAATAGCTATCATATATCACTAACATCATAAAAGGTGATTTTAGATGTATATACAGCAGATACGTTTTTGAGTACCAGCGATTTTAGGCTTTAAAAACATGAACAAATACAGTTCTTTCCGTGCTTTGATTTAGATGAAATTGTGTCTGTTTCTGTGAAATATTATATAGAAATTTAATAATAGTTATGAGTGTAGTAAGCCATTCCTAATTATGTTTAAATCATGAATACAACCATGTCTTACAGAAAAATAAACCTAAAAATACTTTTATAGTATTCAACAAGGCGGTCATAGCTATGACTGGTTGCCATCTTGAAAACTAGCGGGCATCGCAGGTGGATGCCGTATTTTTCATAAAATTCATAAAATAGACTTTGACCGCGCCAAATATGGTGCTTGTTTCATAAAGTGGACGGTTTCATGAAATTTGGATTTGATCTGTGCCACTGTAAAGAATAGTTCTAACGGTGACCACACGGAGAAAACATACTTAAGGATATCGTGTGCTACCTTTTAAACTTAGAACTGAGTTGTATACGGTCACTTATCATTGGGAAGAGGCCCGTCTACACTTGCAAACAAACACCACCAAACACAATGTCTACTGTTTGCAAACAAGTTTGCTAGTCATGTTAGACCAGTCAGCAAACGCAAACTATCATCACTACCTGTTTTTTTGCTAATGTTTGCTAGTGTACTCATAATAACTTTGTGACCAAGTATGGACCGAAAAAATCAGATCAGAACACGCATTCCGATTTTGATCTATACTATCCGTGAATATGAGAGAATCGTTTGCCTTCACAGGTTGGATATGGCATCATTTCAGGATTCTCATAACACTCATTGAACATTTATACTATTGATATGACACTTCAGTCTTTTACTATCAAAATCGTCTTTTTTACATCCTAACGTTTGAAAGCTTTTGAGCGGAAACTGTGTAAAGAAGCAAAATACCTATGCAATTCTTTAATTCCCTCATCTTCCTACAGCTCATTTAGGAAAATAAAGCATTTTCTTTCAGATAATTCAATTCTGTATTGCTTTTACTGGCAGGGCGGAAGGGGGGGGGTATGCTTTAAATATACAAAACAACTTTGAAAACGAATACCACGAAGTTTTACACAGCATTTCCTTCTTTTCATACATTATTTTCAATGGCCTTATTCGTTGGGGGTAGTTAAATCGCGGGATAGGGTTAAGAGTTTCAACATGATAACACTTATCGCCATTGACGTGAAACTTTCTGACATCGTATTTTCTACATATAGAGGCATGTGATCTCATCACGTTTTCAAACTATACAAAAGTTCATGTTAACCCAAAGGCTACTAAGTGCGACCCGAGGACCTTTTCCATACAGTGTAGATTAAGATCACAATGTACATAACGTGCAGTCTGATCTTGGGTCCACACTGTCCGACGAGGAGATATGTTTTCACCAGTGTTGCTTATACAATAGCAAAATTTGGGATTTTACTATCAGTTTAAAAATTTCACTTCATTTATTTAGCAGGATAATGGTTATATCTCTACAGTACAGATAGTCAAGGTGGTGGATCAGTTACCCCAGAGTTCTAAGGCCCAATCCTTAACCCCGTCGTTGGGTTTTATCAAGAGCATGTCTTTTGGACAAGACGCATCATAGCTTAAACCTATAGTTCTTGTGAAAACAGGCTACCCGTTTTTTCTTACTCTACTTTTAGTCTTCGTTTTAAGTCATGTTTAAGTGGGAAGCCTGGAAAACCTCAACATTGCAAATGAAATGCAAATGTGTCAAAATGGAATTGTATTGGTATACTACGAAAATGAACAGGCAAAACAAACCCAGCCTGATTCGGCAAACCTCATGCGATCGGTTGACTCCCTCGGCTGTGTTATAATGGATTATACCGTCGGTTTACTTAAAAAACCTTGTAACTACAGCTTGTAACAAGCTGTACTTACGAGGTTTTCGAAGTAAACCGACGATATGCACCTTCACCACTTGTCACTACTCGGCTGATTCCGTGTTACGTACATCCAACCTCGTACGTATCAAGGAGGTTTTCATTTCTAAATACTACCAATCACATGATCTTAAACATGGCGGCACCTAGGTTAATCGATTAGCAAGGGCAATAACACCTACAATTGAGATATGCAGGTCTATCCACCTGAAAAATACCAAATTCCGTCCAGTATTTTCTTGTTCTAAGCGGAGTATTATAATTTTAAGACCGGTAATGCTAGCAGAGATATTCTGAAGTACTCAAATAAATCGTATTTGGTCTTTTCAGGATAAACGTTCTACACAGATGAAAAAATAGATACAACTTTAAACGAACATCAGCAGCAAATTGCTCTCGAAAATCAAAGATGCAGCTAACTAACTCTCCAGGATATCACGAACAATGAATCAAGTGAAATCGAAGGATGTGTTGAACTTTAACCTGGTCGTCATGGGCGACCAGTACAGTGGAAAAACTTCTATCGTAGAGCGATATGCCAATGGCACCTTCGGTCCCTCCTATATACAGACACGAGGTACGGGTTTGTCGAATAGTGTTATAACACTAGTCTGGATAAATTGGCCTCTTTACAAAAGAAGCCAGTATAAGTCAGCATCAATGTTTTCAAATGGTTAATTAGCTTTTAATATCAATATATTTTGGTACAAACAAATAAAAAAGCTACCACGTAGAAATCTCACATGCTTTACATGACGGTCGCATGATCTTGTCCAGCGGTCTTTTAACGAAAGTCTTCTTATATTTTCTTCTGCTTGGATTTATTTGCTAAATGAGAAATTTCTATCATTTGATGGGTCACTTGCAGCAATGGCCAATGAATATAACAAATATTTTTTTCTCTGAAATTCGTCATATAAATATAAACCAAGCCTATTTCCTGTTTCAGTTTTTGATTTTGCTTTATTTATAAAACCACGACGAAACAGACTGTGTATCAGAATAATTTCGCAAGGAAAAAGGATAAAGACAGCAAATTCTGTTACAGTCTGCCTTTTGAACTCACTACTGTTGGAGAGGTCTGATGACCTGCCCCTAATTACATCATCAAGTTGCGCAGGCTGAACAGGGCTGATACCTTTTCAGGATTATGAGGATACATTAAATCACTGTTTCACTGAGCTTTAAATCTTTTTCTAGGCCTGTTCACTATAAATCAGTCTGACCTCTTATCTAGTCGTTCGTCCAACTTTTGTCTCTTGGTATGCATTTAAAACTGTGTGGCAAACTCCTCCTTCAGTTTTGTTGCCATTCTAGTGATACGTTATACAATGCCTTCTTTTAAACGTTGAAAAATCGTCTCTTTTTGAAGAAAGTTGTGTGTAATCGCATACAAGGTTTTAATACCTGTCTTCTGTTTTAATGTATATTTTTTGGGTACTTATGCATTACCATGCAAGTTTGTGCTTATCGTTTCTTTGAGAAAAAAGATTTTGGAAACACTGAGTGGAAAGGAGAAAATGCCGGTATCTAGCATTTTCTTCATACCATACTGTGCCTTCCATCCTTTCTAAACTAAGTCCTATCATTTTGGCACACTAAATCTGCAATTGCTTTCAGTTTGGACAAGGCAAATTGCTTTCCGTTTGGACAAGGGAAACTTTTGTCTTCTGATTAGGAGCTAAGCCACTTTTCATTGAATTTCTAGTTTTTTCAATTATTTCTTTTGTCCAGGGTCGGAGTACTACAAAAAGACAGTGCGTATAAATGGGGCAGCGGTGACGCTTTTCTTGTAGTAAGTAACAGCAGAAGGATCGCATTCTTCATTTTTTTTTCAGGATTGTTTTCGAATGCTCAAGAACTTTCTAAAATTCAACGTAACCCAATTCCTGATAGGCTACACCACGGGCATTTGAATCTCTATTTGTCTATGCACGGAACACTGAGATTTTCCTTGGTCGATCATCGAACGCTTACAGCACATTGGTGCATCGCCTGTTTATTACGGAATGTACTCAATTTTTCATCAACACCGTTTCTTTAAATAGCTCACTGGCGGCTCCCTCGATATCGTATATAGTAATAAAATTAGTCTAACTATATACCATAAAGAGAGAATCCACAGTGTGCGATTTATAGTAACGGTGTCCGATAATGAAACTTTCGTTATCCCTTGATAGATCAATGAAGTTTCAGGGGCCTATGACTAGACCAAATTATGGTTGTGCCAAATCCGAATTGTGCAATTCCATTGATATAGAATTAAACTAAAATGTATATGAGTCATATAGTCAGTTTGTCAGTGAATAAGTTAGTCAAATTAATAAATACATACACTTACGCAGATGTAACTACTTATATAATGTCTACATGTATTTCAGTGACACTGCTGGACAGGTCAATATGAAAACTGTTATCCGGAGCATTTACAGGAGAGCTCAGGTATTATGGCTTGTAAAACTTGAAAAAGGGCATTCGGACAATTGCGTAAAGCGTCATCTCGAATCAGCCTGCGCAGTCCGCACGGGCTAATCCGAGACGGCACTTCAAGACTACATTAGATTTTGAGTGTTGAAAAAAGGAAAATCACATACAGTGTCGTTTCGGATTTGCGGAGTGCGCAGGCTGATTTGAAACGGAATATTACACAAATGTCCGAATGCCCCTTTTTCGCGTATTGTAGGCCAATTATGATTTGTTTTTCTGAATCTATACCAATCATTTTTCAGTATCTATAATCTGAGAATGAAATCATTCAGAAAAAACACTGAGCTTATACTCTTATAGGACAGTCACATGTTTCCAGTCACGATTCTATGGTACATTTAAGCAAGGAGATACTGTCTTTGAAAAATTTACAGACGAATCTTCTTATTCATTGTTTCCGATGATAAATCAGCATTTTACCACCTTATTTTTGCTTCTATCTTGTGTCACATTACAAAGAATCATGAGAACATTGATGAAAGTTTCGTCAAAGGCAAGTCCAGTTAATTAAGCATAAATTGATGCATTGGCCCCTGCGATATAACTGAAATATCACCTTCGTGGATTATTTATTGCCTCTCATAACTCACAAACTGTGGTTTATTGAACGATAAACCACGATAGAAAGAATATTATTTCTTAAATAAACCAAGTCGTAAATTTTTAAGCGTAATGAATAAATCACTCAGGCTATCACGCTAGTGGACCATCACTATATTTTGCCTCATAACTCACAGCTGTGGTTTATTCCAGAAATAATCTTCTTTCTGTCGTGGTTTATCTTTTCAATTAACCAAAGTTGTGAGTTATGAGACACAATAAATAATCCACGTGGGCAATGACTAACTGTGTGAAACGGAAACACGTTCATACTTACAGTAATTTTAAACGCAGATCATGCAGATCGTATTTAATTGAATATCTTACTTACTTTATACAGAATGACGCCTCTCTACATAGAATAACGTAGATTTTACCACCCTTTTCTTTACACTGTGTTTATAGTGCTGAATTCACGTGTCATGTTAGAATGAACGATAAACAATAGTAGAAAGTAGATTATTTCTTAAATAAATTAGTAAAGTGCTATTGATTTCATGATCACTTTATACTTCAAATTATTTGATTAAATTTTGTCTAATTTTAGTGTACTTTGTCCTTGTCAAAGTTAGGAACCTCAGACAGTTTTGCATACAAGATACACTGTGCTTTGTATTTCATCTTATTTTCTAAACTTACACGCTACAGCCAACAGTGCAAAATTGAACCTAAGCATACAGCTACAGATCTACCCCCATTGCCATTTCAGGGAATTATCCTGGTATTTGACTTCGCACGCAAAGACACCTTAGACCACATCAAGGATTGGATAGATCTGATTCAAACGGTGAGATAATTACTAAAAATATGTGAGCCGTACTCCGAAAAAAGGGGTTTAACTCGTTACCAAACGACAAAATTTTAGGTTTGTCCAAATCAAAAGCATTTACAGTCTAAATAAAAGTGACTGAAAATTTGAAATTTGTTTTATGCTGGTTAAAGGCTTCGTTCTCAGGGTCGTCAAAAGTAGGGATTGTCTCAATGCATCTCCGTAGTATAGCGTACCACACAAGTCATTGTGTAAAAATCCACATTGCCATACAACTAACTAAATAACTGGTTAGAATGGTTGCCGATTGCTTGCTAGCCTGAACCCATAATCTTTCTACCCTTTCCAATAAGATTCTTATAGTTAAATTTGAGTCATACCTAATTTTGCTCCTTCAAAAAGGTTTCCATTTGCACGTATTTGATTTTACATGTACTATATGGTACCTTTGGCAAAGAATTAAGCACCCACTCTTGGAAACGAAGAAAAGTGACCTAAAAAGAGTTTGTTTGGTTGTTATTCAGGGACATTTTTTTTTTCTTTTTGTATCAGCTTTTGGGACTTAGTTAAATGACTGATTACTAAAATGTGGCTTCAGGATACAGGCTATACTTTTCACAGGTTCGCAGTATCGGTTCCTAAAGTTTTTTTTTTTTTTAAATCAATGATTGAATTTCCAAGGCGAAAATAATGCAAAAAGAGGTCCTTTTTCTCTCGTTAACTATGAGGCAATCTCGGCACATGACATTCGCTTAATTTCATTTGTTTCTTCGGTAGTGGATGGATGGATGGATGGATGGATGGATTGTTTGATTGATTGATTGCTTAATGTTTGATGTAATGGCGTAATGATTGATGTGTTGATTTGCTTATTTATTATTGATTGATTTTTACAGCACTGCGAAATTGAACCAGAAATATTAATGGTGGGTAACAAGATAGATCTGAATGAACAATTCAAGAATATTTCTAGTGATGAAGCACGTCAAGTAAGTTTTAATGGTTTTCGTTTTGATTTTTCTTTAACTTAAGAATTTTCAGATTACTTTGCCAGTTGCTCTATAGATATGGATTTTTACCGATATATCTTGACATATGAAATGTTGAAAAAAAAAAAACAACAACATAGTCACCCCATTCCCAACAACTTATGCAAGTAATTTTTATAGGATTTGTCAAAGACAATACAAGTATGAATTTGATATTTAATTTTGAAGACCATGTATCGTATTTTGTGCAAAGTCAAGGAAATAAACCCAATTTAACTAATTTTTCTCAAGCAAATGAGTTTTCCGGTAGCACTCAAATATGCAATTGGAAATGGCATGTTAAAATACATTGGCTGAGGCCACCGATCGTAGAAATACTAATTTCTGATTGAAAATAGCTTCATTCTCTCACAACCATATATATTGGCGTAATGATACAAAAATTGTCTAGCCATCGCTTTAGTCCTAGGCTGTTTCGTTCCAAAACCAGTTCATCCTATGATTGTGCTCCGTTTGATTTGGCATGAATATTTATAGATCGAAATAATTGACAGTAATATTGGGAATTTTAAAACGTTAACGACCAAAGATATTTCAAAATCATAGTTTTCAGGTACGAACTTAATTTTATTCGATATATTCACGCGATCTCTATCTATCTCTATATCCATTATGCATTGTATAGTCAAGGGACGTTACTCCTTACTCGTCCTAATGATCAAAGGGAGACCGCCAATACACAAAAAGTCTTTGTCTTGAGTACTCTCCCTTCAACCAAAGAGGTATTCATTCGCATGGTTGCATGACTTTTAAACCAATATATTGATAATATTTTTCTATTTATTTCAAAGTACTGATTCAGCATAACGCTTCCTTGACAAATATCAGTTCAGCGTTCTCAACGCTTTGATTTTTTTCAATGGCTGTGCCCTCCCTGTAACTGAGAATTATAGATCTGAATCGGTTTGTATTGTGATTGGCGACTATCTGCAACATTCCATCGGAAACGTAACTTGAAGGACTATGTTTTTCTGGAATGCCAATATCAAGGCGTAACTTAAACTTGGAAGTGGGGAGTGGTTGAATTTCATTCATGGAGTGTTAAATAAAAGAAAGAAAATATATATATATATATCAGACATTCAATAAAATCGACAAATTCCGAAATTTTCCGTGTCATATTGCCTAACAACTTGCCTCTTTCTTTCGGTATTTCCCGTACGTGACCATCATAACTATCAATCATAAACGGCAGGACTGATTAGTCAAAACACGGAGAAATCACTGGTCTAGCTTTACTAAGTAACCATTCATTTGTAATGTTAATGATCAATGATCAACACCCTAGTAATTACACTTGGCATTCACCGCTTACTTCCTTTTGTAGATGGCGAGCTACAACAACATAGATTTTATGGAAGTCAGTGCAAAGAGAAACATCAACATCGAAAAAGCTTTCGAAAACCTCACCACAAAAGTTCTACGTAATAAAGACAGGGTAAGTCTGCATATGCCAAAACATGTCTTTTTGTGGACGGCAGAAACTGTGCTGCCTGATGTTGGATTCATAATAAAGTCCGCTTGTTTAGTCTAACTTCTCAGAATATGTTGTTTATAATACATGTAGATCGAAGATTACACTTACAGGTCTATCTAGTCCAATTATTACACTGTCCGCTAAGCCTTTCTACACACTTCCAAGGTTTAACAGCGTTTGTTCCCTGTAGCTGTGAGGAAGTATCTTTAAATATAAAGTATTTACCTTACTATTATCACTTTTATCATATGAAACAAAAAAAAAACTTTCTGAGTTCTTCAACTTAATCAATTTTTTTTCATGGATTAATACAAGCAAATTTTGATTCTATACATATATATCCAGTGTGAACCCATTCTCCACAGAAGTTGTTATCTATTGTTTATGTGTATATCTATTGATATATCACGTGATATATGGTTTTTGTGGCATTTGTCGATGATAATGCCACTATGAGTCCAACAATGAATGTTCAATATTGAATTTTGAAAGCCATGTATCGTACTGTTCAAAACGGAAGGAAATAAACCACATTAAATTTAATTTTTCTCAGACAAATGAGCTTTTCGATAGCATTCAGATATACTTGTATAATTGATAATGGCGTATTGAAATAGACTGTACTGGGCGATCCATAATGGAAATAAGACCTCTTAAAATTTTATAGGGGGGGTACTTCAATTAGTCTTCTATTGGCGCAATGATATACACAAAATTTGTCTACTGACATCTTTGATGCCGGACCTGTTCATTCCAAAACCAGTTCGTCCATGGGCTTCGTCGTCCAACAATTACTCGCCACTCCATTTGATTGTACGTACATATTTACATATCGAAAAAGTTATTTTAGTAATGTATGGAATTAGATCTTGACGACCAAAGATATCTCACAATCATAATTTTCAGACATAAACTTAATTTAATTCAAATTATTAACTCAATACAATGGCTTCCTTGACAAATGCCACATCAGCGTTTTGAACGTTTTGATTTTTTCTTTTTGTTTTAAAAATGGCTTTGCAAAACTACTATTCGTCATTAGAATTTGTGTTATTTTTTCATTGTTACTTATCATCATCTTCACCGTTGTTGCTGTTCGTATTAATTCTATGTTTATTATTTCTAATTACTTTTTATTTTTCGCAGTTTCTCATCGAGCGACAAGATAGCATCGTTTTACACAAGCAGGTCAAAGAAGACACTTCGTGTTGCCCAAGCTGATGAAAAGAACTTATAAACAGTTGAAACTCAAGCCATGCTCTGTGACAAAAGGGGGTTTAATGCATCTGCAAAAAGTATCGACCCATGTCAGCCTGCGCATTCCGCGCAGGCTGACATGGTTCGAAACCTTTTGCTAGGATTAAATTTTCTGCGTGTTAAATCACCATTCTACATCCAGATTTAGTCAGTTATTAGAAAAGATGGATTTTTTTTTGTAGATGCATAGAACTCTATGTGATGACTTGCTAGTTATTACACATCAGTAAACGTTTACCAAAGCATGGCTCTTACATACTTGCCCTATATATATAGGGTAAAACTGAACAACGATAGGCAACCCTAGATTCACGTATACATGTAATTATACAGTTACCCTTGTACCAGACAATAGAAATACTTTTCCGAATTGAATGAATTTGCAGACGACAGATAAACCCTTTACCCCATAAGGCATTTCTATGGTATCTCTAATGGGCCTTAAATAACTGCAAGGATGAAGCTGTTTCTTATGTGTATTAACACCTTTTTGATAGTATAGAAAACATTGTGACAGAAGGTGAAATTGCTCGTCACGAGCAATTTCACCTTTTGCCACAGTGTTTTCCAAAGGCTCCTACAAGCAATGCATAGAAATGAGTATCTATGGAGTAAAGGGTTAAAAAAAGGCTACATTGATTGTATATAACTGAAAAATGATAAACAAAAAAAAAAAAACAATGTGGAGAGAGAAGAATAGGCCTATGCTTTTTTCCTTTTGTAAAAAAAAATAAACATTGGTCGAAATCGAAAGAATATGTTGACAAAAATTTAAAATGGCTCTAAATAATGGTAACTGTTGTAAAAGCGGGTAAAAGAAGAAAATGCTGGCGACCAGCATTTTCTCCTTTTCCTGAAATGTTTTTAAAAAGCTTTACCCACCAGTGTTGTTAAATTGCAGAATTGCTTTGACTATAGGTTAAGTTCATCTTTCTATAAACTGTTACGCACAATGTCACCTGAGCACGAAGTGCTAAAGATGAACATTTGTGATCAGGCTGCGTCCGGCGTCCGTCGTAATTCGACCGTCGTTTATGTACACTCTAGTGGCCATTTCTCTCAAATACTAAAGAAAGATTTTGTAAGAATGCTTGTCATATCTCAGAAAAGATTGTAAACGGTTCATCTTTGGTCAAAAGGCTCCGGTGAGCGACTTCAGGGTCATCAAGGCCCGCTTGTTGTCATTATCTTGTCATTATTACCCACTATTAATCCTAAGAGTGATAAATAAACGAAAAAGACCTTTTCAGCTTAGTAAATATAAGCATGTGTTGTGTTATATCTGGCCTTGAACACGTGGAAAAGGGGCATTCTGGCTTTTGCTTAAAACATCGTCCTGTATCACTCTGCGCAGTTCTAGCAGGCTCATCCGAAACGACACTCTCCATTTTTGTGTAATATTTTGTTTTGGTAAAGTCTTATACATTTACGATAACATCTAATGTAGTCATGAAGTGCCGTTACGGATTAGCCTGCGCGGACTGCGCAAGCTAATCCGAGGAGACACATTACGCTAATGTTCGAATTCCCCTTTTTACGTTTTGCAGGTCATATATGGGTAAAGATCGGCAGGGTCCGTAATCACCAACCATTCTTCAGTTTAAACATATTTATTTTACATCGATTGAGAAACAAGTTCTTACAACTTATACTTACTTCTCTCGATTCTACTTCCTGGGATCTACACCAGTACTCGCGCCGAATGTGTGGGCCAATGAAAAATCCCAAAGTTGACCCCCGCTCCCGGGTATCAAACTCAGGACCCTTAGGTTATGAGGCCGACGCTCTACCTAACGGCCACGGACACCACAACCCTTCTTTAGAACATCATTAGTCTGATTCTGTTGAACTTTCTAAACGTGACCCATCACGCAAAAAAGAACCTTCTGAGAACTGCGAAAAGTGCTAACCCTGGTCAGACTGCGCGAATTGCGCAGGCTGACCAGGGTTGACACTTTTCGATTTTATGATATTTTCTGTATGAAAACCTTGTTATATAATCATTTTGAACTGTCAACTCGAAATGACCTACACTATATCGTTGATTTGTTTTCATCCAACTGATATACGGGATTCCAAGATAGTCCCTTTGCTCGTGAGGGATCATTAAAATTTGAAAGTAACGCATAAATTGGGAAGAATACAGCATACTCGATTCTCGAAATTATGAAACAGGAAAATTTCACTTAACGCGCTTTGACAGGGTAAAACTTTGCATATAATAAATTCGTTGTACGTTCAGGTGGCAGTGGACTTTGAAACATGATTAAGGCTGTGGTGAATCATGTCTCCACCTCGCTTTCGGCTCGGGGCGACATGATTAACCACAGCCGTGAACATGTTCCCAAGTCTCCTGCCACCTGACCGTACAACTAATATTGTTCACGTCTTTGGTTAATCATGTCGCCCCGAGCCGAGGGCGAGGCCGAGGGCGAGGCGGCGACATGATTCACCACAGCCATGAACAAGTTTCCAAGTCCCTCTGCCACCTGACCGTACAACGAATTTATCATACTGTAAAGTTTTACCATTCCAACGTTTGTTAAGCGTATTTTACTTGGTTTTTTTTTTGTTTGAAAAACTAAGCGTGCTGACTAAGTAGGATTCCCCCGCCCCTCTGACTGCCCCAATTCAATGAAAACTTACGTCACTGGGAACTGACGTCATTGAAACCTTGGTTGTACGTGCTAAAACGTGCAGCTTGCAGCATAATCTTGATGTAAATCTTGATCAACGCCGCCATTTTGGATGTTGTCTTGATACATAGCCATGTATACGGGGCTCCTAAAAGGGAAACTGCTTTTACGTTGGTTTTGCCAGTGTACGTGATATATATGTTCGAGGCATATTATCCAATAAGATCACGAGAAATTTCTTTGCAGTATAATAAAGCAAACTGTTTCGACCCATGTCAGCCTGCGAAATGCGCAGGCTGAGATGGGTCGATACTTTTTGCAGATTCATCAAACTCCTTTTTCACAGAGCCTAAAATGGAAAGGAGGAAGAAACAATGAGGATCCTCTGCAGAGAATGTAACTATTGAACAAGCAGAAATAGATATTAGAATAGCGCAGATGGAGAAAGATCTATGTGGACGATGTAGTGCAGAGAAATGGCCCCCCCGCTACGTAGAGAAATAACCCCTGGGTCATTATTCTACATTGAAAAATGACCCCAGTGGGTTATTTCTCTGCTAGAAATAATGACCCGGGTCATTCCTCCACGTAGTGAAATGACCTATGGGTCATTTTGTAGGAGAGGGTAATTTCGCTGCAATACACCGGATCTATAGGCCCTACCTGTGCTATAGAAATTTAAAAACAAGGAGACATAGAAAACGTTGTGTGTGACCCCGTAAATTATAGTTTTCAACCCACCAATCAAGCCAGTTAACACATATTCATTTTACATCGATTGAGAAGCAAGTTCTTTCAACTTATAATAATCTCTCTCGATTCTGCTTCCTGGGAACTACACCAGTACTCGCGCAGAATGTGTGGGCCAACGAAGATCCCGCTGTTGACACCCGCTCCTGGTTATCGTACTCCGAACCTTATGGTTACGAGGCCGACGCTCTAAATCACGACCACGGACACCACAATCAAGCCAGTATTGTACACATATCTATCTTGTGCCTCTTTCAGCGCCAGATATCTGTGAGTGGCGCTCCACCAAAAGGGGGCTTAATATCTCCGTGCTGTATTATACCCAGCAAGTCGCCATAATTGGCCTGTAATATGCTAAAGGGGAGATTCGGATATTTGCGTAAAGTGTCGTCTTAGATCAGCCTGCGCAGTCCGCTCAGGCTGATCCGAAATGACACTTTCCATTTTAATGTAATTTTCTGTTTTGCACAAGTTTATCGAAGCACAAAAGCTAATGTAGTCGTAAAGTGCCGTCTCGGATTAGCCTGCGCGGACTGCGCAGGCTGATCCGAGACGACACTTTACGCAAATGTCCGAATGCCCTTTTTCGAGTGTTGCAAGCCAATTATCTTAACTACGGACCAATAAAATGTGTTTTGTATAAAAACCAATTGAATCTTGAGGTAGACTGATTAAGATCAGTCTGCACATTCTGTGAAGTCTGGTCCTGGTGTTTGCAGTACTCAAAAAAAAAAACACCTTTGTCTTCGTCAGTAGTGCAGAAAGAATTAATTCAGTGTTGTCAGTTTTGTTTCCGGATCGACCGAAAATTGTTTCGGGGAATGAATGAATGGTTGAATATTATTCCTATCGGCGATTCATTAATCTCTCACCATTTAAAAAAAGATATAGTTTTGACTTTGTTTGAATGGAAAAGCAGCCAGTAGCTTGAAAAGCATAAATGCCTGAAAAAAAGAAAAAGAAAACAACGCACTAGGCATCATAATGTTTCTGTAATAATGTTACCAAAGAGCGTGAGACTCGACTCACATTGGCTGAATCGTTACAAAGGGAAGTGACTCTGGATTCATGTTTTCAATCACGTATTACAGTTAAGTCCCTTGTACACCCCAATAAAACATGCCTTGCTTAGCGGTAACGACTCAACCCTTTCCCAAACAATCCCTGTTTTTACGACCCAGAGATAGAAGCGTTTTAAAAACATTGTGGGAAAAGGAGAAAATGCTGGTAACCAGCATTTTCTCGTTTTCCCACAGTGTTTTCTACCCCACTTGAAACAAATACCATCTTTTTGAGTTACCTTTATTTTGTTGTCTGCAGGTGCTTTCAATTTTGACAAGTCTAAAATTTTATTGGTTGGTAAAGGGTGAATTTAACTGACTTAATCTTGAAGAAGACTGGTCCTTGAACAAACAGTTAACTGACAATACCTAAAAATTTTGGGCCCAGGTAAGCCTGCGCAGCCTGCGCAAAGCGAACCTTGGAAGATCTTATCGCAGATGCATTTAACCCCCTTGTCACGGAACATGGCTCATATAAAACGTCTATCCGTCCGTCGACCAATTTCTGTCTGTCACTTCTCTCTCTCTCTCTCTCTCTCTCTCTCTCTCTCTCTCTCCCCCTCTCATTAACCAAATTAGACATTTTAGCGTAATGCAGATTATTGTGCATTAACAAGACGTAATGTCTGTTGTCACTTTTGAAAAGTTTAAAAATCTTTGTTTGGCAGCATAATTATAAACCCAGACTCCATCGCCGTCTGTTTCTTGAAGTTTGTGAGCTTGTCTTAACAAACCGTGCAACCCGATCTGGGATCTTTGTCGTCCGTTAAATCTCCTGTTTAGCCTGTGGTGTTAAACTATACTACTCAAACTTTGATAGGGATCACTTACATATTTCCCTATGGGTTTATATGTTACTACAGTTTTGCATAATCTCTTTACCATACTGCAAAATTCTGGATTTGTCCAAGTTGAAAGCATTTGCTGACCAAAAACTATATGCAACGTGCACTATGCTGTCTGTCATAGGGTAGAAAACATCGTTGGAAAAGGAGAAAATGCTGGTATCCAGCATTTTCTCCTTTTCCAACAATGTTTTCCAAAGGCTTCTTTCACAGTGTCTTTAATAGTCGGCATTGTGAGGTAAAAGCTTGAAGATCCATTTCCACTGGTCTTTTTATTGATTAGGTTGGCGATAAAACATAATTGTAAAACCATACATGATACCATCTTCGCAAGCCAAGGCTGACGATTCATTACGCTACTCTACCCTTGGCGGATCGAGCTTGATCTTTACATTCCCCCGATACGCCCTTTCATTGGGTGCAGTCAGCTCTAACTGCAACGAATGAAATCGCTCATAGGATTTCATCTTTGATAAAAATAGAACAAGGTCGCTACCTTTCGAATAGAAGGTAAACATGGAAATCCACGTGGATGTCTGCGTATCGCTTCATGTGTACTCGTAAGCGGTTTGTAAAACGATATTTTATTGGCTTATAGAAATATTATATAAAGGGGGGTAATAACCAGCATCCATTTGAGGGCGCATCGCAGGAATCACTCAGCCAAGGTAAGATCCACGCAGTGATCGTAACCTTGGCTCGCGAAGATAAGATGACATGATACATGCCACATATGTA
Organism: Tridacna crocea; assembly: GCA_943736015.1. Taxonomy (NCBI): domain Eukaryota; kingdom Metazoa; phylum Mollusca; class Bivalvia; order Cardiida; family Cardiidae; genus Tridacna; species Tridacna crocea. The sequence continues at coordinate 53,255,149 of OX031059.1, forward strand.
TTTAGAGTGAATCTTAAAGGGTGATCCCTTGCAAATTTTGAGTAGTATAGTTAAGACAACGAAAAAGTGAACGAGTTTATATAAGCTGCACATGGCTACGATCAATCGAATGTGATTTTTGTTCACTAAGGTAATTTTTTATTTTGTAAATTCAGTCTCAAGTGGTAATAATAACCCTTAGAATGCTTAGTGCAATACATTGATCTTTATTGGACAGTGTAGATCAAGATCAGACTGCACAGAACGTGCAGTCTGATCTTGATCTACCCTTCCAATTAGGGAATATTTCTTCCCCGAAATATACGTATGAAAAAGCAAAATTTGGATTCCTCCAATTGATTCGAAAGTTTTATTACACTTAATTAGCATGTAAAGGCGAAAAAAAAATACAATACACTGAACGGATGGATACTATACACGGTGATAGGAATAAGGAAGGTAAATTTTGTAATTTTTTCTTTAATCATGTAATGTATCGGACTTATTTGTAAATTTGAAATGTCAAATTATAGAAACCTCTGGAAACTGTTTGGCTGCAGTATGACTGTCCATTCAAGAGACATTATCCCTTGAATCGTAATCATACGAGGAAATTGTGACCCACCACGCAAAAAAGGGACCATCTAGGAATTCTGTACATTAATTAGATGAAAACAGATCGGCTATAGTGCAGGTCAGTTTAGGTTGATAATTCAAAAATAATTGTATTACAAGGTACAATAACCATTTTTCATACAGAAAATGTCATTAAAGCGAAATGTGTCAGCCCTGGTCTGCCTGCGCAATTCGCGCAGTCTGACCAGGGTTGACACTTTTCGCAGTTCCCGGAAGGTCGCTTTTTGCGTGATGGGTCACAATTGTATAATAGTTCAACCCGAAAGTATTATTAGAAAGTATCAAACTCGGATCAATTGGTGCCGTTTTTTCTTAATTTTTGAGGGGGTAAGTATATTAGAACATAGTGGGGAAAAGGGAAAGAAAAGGGTAACCAGCGTTTTCTTTTTTTAAACAATGTTTTTAGGCTACCTTCCGTAGGGATGTCAAACATGGGTTTAGTTAGTAAAAGGTTGAACTGCAAAAATTTGTTCCAATTTATAATTTAGCCACTGTTAACGAAATATTGAATGTGTGCATTAACGTAGAATAAACCTGAGATGCATTTTTTGGTTTAACCCTGGTTTTCACGACCCCGAGATAGAATCCTTTTGAAAAACATTGCGGGAAAAGGAGAAAATGCTGGTACCCAGCATTTTCTCCTTTTCCCACAATGTTTTCTACCCTTAACAAAACAAAGTTCAAATTTTCAGTCACTTTTATTTTGTCGTCAGCAAATGCTTTCGATTTGGACAAGCCTATGATATTGTCATTTGGTAATGAGTATAAGATAAAACAGAAAAAAAAACTTACATTTTTTGTGGTTGTTGTCTATCGCTTTTTAGTAAGATAATCAACACCTATACAAATGATTGGAAGATATTTTCTTGGTCATTACCTTTGTTCAAATAATTTAGCCTCTTAACGCTTATTCTGCCAAACAAGAAGAAATGTTTACGATTACACAAAGATATTTTGCTAAATGTACGGGCATTATTGGGCTGGGCTGATGCTATGACCACACCCAAAGCAGTGGAGGGTGTAGAGGAAGATCAGACTGCAGGCTGTAAGTGCAGGCTGATCTTGCATAGCCATGGTCGCTAACGGAAGGATAAGGATTAATATATCAACTCTTGCACTGCTAAGTAGAACTTACCCCTTTACTCCATAGATTCTCATTTTGACCTATCAAAAACAGACAGCTTTTAAAACATTGTGGGAAAAGGAGAAATTGCTCGTAACGAGCAATTTCTCCTTTTCCCATAATGTTTTCAACTCAATCATATATTTATATCCTCAATTGTCCATGTTTTTGACATCATATCTTTATTTGCTGCTGAAATGGAAGAGCCTCAAATTAATTGGCAGATTAGGTAAAGGGTTAAGTCACTTTTTGCCCTAATATAGAGTAAGATCAGATTGGGTATTGTAGGTGAAGATTAGACTGCACAGAACTTTTTTTATAATTATACAAGTTCAGGGCCTGTATTCACCAACCATTCTTCAGAATATTCTCAGTCTTATTCTCCAAGTTTTTCTACATTAGTAAGTAACGCAGCTTCTGATTGGCTAAACCATTCGGTTTAGCCAATCAGAAGTTGTGTTGCTTACAAATGTAGTAAATGCTGGAGAATAAGACAAAGAACGTTCTTAAGAATGGTTGGTGAATACGGGCCCAGAGTTCGACAGATAGACCATTGATCTGCCTGTTTGGGTCTGTCTATCGGTAAGTCTGTATCACTCTCTGTCCTTTCCTATCTCTCTCTGCCCTTTCCTATCTCTCTATCTCTCTCTGCCATTTTCTATCTCTCTATCTCAGTCTGTCTGTCTGTCTGTCTGTCCGTCTGTCTGTCTGTCTCTCTCTCTCTCTCTCTCTCTTCCTCCCTCTCTCTGTTTTGAAGTCCTTTAATCATTTATGAAATTCATTGCTCTCATTTGTTTCAGATGACAAGAAGTTCAGTCTACGTTCTTTTTACATTCTTTTTTAATGTGGCATTGGGACAGGACGGTTTCAGTAAGTAGAACTATGTATTTAGCCTGGCATTCAGGCTCTGCTTTTTTTTTTAGTCATTCTAAGAAACAAGGTACATAACTCTAATAACCCTGAAGAAAATGTGAACTAACATAGAGAACATTCTTAACCCATTACCACTCAATCCCTACTTTTGACGCCCCTGAGAAAGAAGCCTTTAGAAAACATTGTGGGAAAAGGAGAAAATGCTGGTAACCAGCATTTTCTCCTTTTCCCACAATGTTTTCTACCCTTCACAAAACAAATTTCAAATTTTCAGTCACTTTTATTTTGTCGTCTGCAAATGCTTTCAATTTGGACCAGTCTAAAATATTGTCGTTTGGTAATGGGTTAATGTATTTATTTGCAGTTTTACTTCTTTTTATTTAGATGAAAATGCTATAATCAACGAACTAATACCAGTTGACTTTGAATTTTGATTGGTTACCATCATTTTCTCATTTTCAAAAATTATTCATTTGTTATGGAATTGTTTGGACTACAGAAAATTAGATTCTTTCTTGTTTTTATATATCGTCGAGCCGGTGTAACGCAGAGATATGGCCCTCCCCTAGAAAATGACCCATGGGTCATTTCTCTACGTAGAAGAATGATCCGGGTCATTATTCTACGTAAAGAAATAACCCCAGGATCATTATTCTACCTAAAGAAATTACCCCAGTGGGTCAGTTTGTAGGGGAGGGTCATTTCTCTGCATTACACCGGCGTGATTGATTTATTGATTAATTGATTGATTGCTTATTGCACGGGGTCTAAGGTTCAATCCCTGGCTACGACCCCTGGCTCTGCCCATCTCTTTCAGAGGTTTGATAATAGTCAGTGCGACAGGATTCACTCCTCCCCCACCGCTGACCATTGTTTCGACAATTATCATGTGGGAAAGCAGCCAGTGGCTTGGAAACAAAACTGTGCGAAGTACTGGTATAAGAAGCTCCAGGAACGCATGAATAGGTGCACTGGCCACATCGATATAACTCAAATAATGTTGAAGCGGCATCAAATACAAAACAATCTGTCGATCAATCGATCGATCCATTGATTGATGTTGGACGCTGTTTTCAACATTAGTTGCAGAGCACCTATCTTTTCTTGAGTTTTCATTTACCAGTACTCCGAACAATATTCTTGCCAAAACACAGGCTGCTTTCCCAGATAAAATCGTCAAAACAATAGTCAGAAATGTGTCCGAGTCGGGGATGGAACCAACAACCCCCCCCCCCTTCTCAAATCCTGCACACTTGAGTTCCTGGGGCTCGGAAATAGCCCTCTGGGTTCATTTCTCTACCTACGTGGATTATTTTGTAGGGGAGGGTCATTTTCCTGCATAACACCGGTGTGATATAAACTAATTAACTGAATTAAGTTGTAAACGGCATTAAATACCGTACACAAATACAAAAAATCTTTGTTTCAGCTTGTTACCCGAACTTTACGATCCACTTCACAAATCCAAATACAACAATTTACACACACCACACTGCAATCTATGACGACAATGGTATCACAAAGGACTGCAATTCATCTGCTGATGTCGCGAACTATAACATATATTTTTACTGTACAACAGTAAGTGTTTAAATTTACATGTTTATTCTAGATATTTTTGACCTATTTGCGTCAAGCTCTATGCCAAAAGGACTTCGTGTATCTGCAAAAAGTTTCGACTAGGCTTAATCGAAACTTTTTGCTATTTGTAAATTCTCTGCATTTCAAATAAATAAGTCGACTTTTGTATGTTTATCCTGGCAGCCAACATGTAACTGGTACATCGCCAAGGTGAGACCGGACCAATGGCTGTCAAAGAATAATGGTACAAGTTTTTGTCAAGTGTCGAGTTTAAGTCTATCCCAGCATTCCCGTTCCTTGGCTGTTACGCGCAAACTTTACGTTGGTGGGCAGTGTACAGGGGCATGCACAAGTAGTATCACTTGCTCCTTTATAGGTATGTCCTGGAAATGTAACCGGTACAGCGCCAAGGTGTGGGCAACCACTACAGGGTCAAACCAATTGAAGCGCTTCTTGGTACTTTATATGTTTGGCTGCCTGGGAGTAATTTGACTGAATAGGTTTTCAGAATTTGTAGGTTAAGGTCAAAATGCTCGTTAAAATATGATCTATGACTTAGATAAGACCCAATTAATTGTGACCTATCACGCAAAAAGGAACGGACCTTCTGGGAACTGCAAAAAGTGTCAACCCTGGTCAGACTGCGCGAATTGCGGGGGCTGACCAGGGTGACACTTGTCGCTTTAATGACATTTTCTGTATGAAAAGTGATCATTGTACCTTGTTAATCAATCATTTTTAAATTATCAACTTAAATTGACCTGCGCTATCATTGATCTAATTGACGCACAGAATTCCCAGATGGTCCCTTTTTGCGTGATGGGTCACAGTTGTTTTTTTTTTCCATTTAACTCTGGTCCTGAGAGTCATTGCGAAGCAGATGATGTAGATAAAAGATCAGAGGGCACATTTTGTGCATTCTGATCTTTGTCTACACAGAGCGCAAAGATAAATATAGTTGTGAAAAATGCTAACGGGGTTGAGTATTTTTTAAACTTTCGCATAATTAATCCTTTACTCCATAGCTACTCCTTTCTACGCATTGCTTGTAGGAGCCTTTGGAAAACATTGTGGCAAAAGGTGAAATTGCTCGTGACGAGCAATTTCACCTTTTGCCACAATGTTTTCTACACAATCAAAAGGTGTCATATACACATTAGAAACGGCTTCATCCTTGTTGTTATTTAGGGTCAGTTAGAGATACCATAGAAATGCCTTATGAAGTAAAGGGTGAATATACGTGCTTATGTACAATTTTGTATATATGCTCTATGAACAGATGGCTCGATGCATAATTGTAATGCATTATACTTACCATACTGCCAAAAAATGGACCTATTATACTAAAAAACCTTCTGGACCAAGAAACAGAATGTAGAATAGTCCTTTTACATGCAAAAAACTAATCAGTGGCAAAAAGCATCGACAGCACAGGCTGATATGGGTCGATACATTTTTGCACATCCATTAAACCTGCTTTTTCAAAGAGCATGACTCAACCTGTATCTCTGATTTTTCAGACAACGACAGTCACGGCTTATTTCACCGACAACGCAATAGAGGAGGACAAATTAATACGCGGCAGTGCGATAGCGTATAAGGTCCAGTGTCGGACATTTACTCCATACATTGAATCAGTATCGAAGGATATACCTGTGAGGTAAACTTTTTTTTTTCTTGCGTTACTTGTGTTGTAACATACCTTCAGTCATGCAGTCAGTAGCGCAGAGGATTTAGGAGGAAGGATCCGCTAGTTGGAATCCCGGGCTTAGACATTTTTTTCTGAGCTTTGACGGCAGAATTCATTTATCTCTCACTGTTGATCATTTGTTCGGCGACACCCATGTGGAAAGGAGTCAGTGGCTTAACCCATTACCACGCAATCCCTACTTTTGACGACCCTGAAAAAGAAGCTTTTAGGAAACATTGTGGGAAAAGGAGAAAATGCTGGTAACCAGCATTTTCTCCATTTCCCACAATGCTTACTACCCTTTACAACACAAGTTTCAAATTTTCAGTCACTTATATTTTGACGTCTGCAAATGTTTTTTTTTCAATTTGGACAAACCCAAAATTTTGTCGTGTGGTAATGAATTAAACAGATTGTTTTCCAAGGTAGGCCTTTTGGTATCAGAAACTCCAGGAAAGCATGGGTAGGTGTGCTAGGTTCCGCGAAAGGTATGAAATTTTGATGTGAGGGACACAATACAATAAAATAATTATTAATTTAGTCGTACATGTACCTTCTTCCTTCTTTTTTTCTTGTGATCTCGTCTGCTCTTCTGGTACATTTCTTCAACTGAATCATAATTTAATGATAAATACTTAACTCTGATTACTTAAGGCAGTATATCAACTACACTTGGTGCTTAGTTTGCATTGAATAAAAAACATTCAAAGCGTTGAGAACGCTGAAGTGGTATTTGTCAAGGAAACCAGTGTGTGGAATTAATAATTTACCGGAAAACGAAAAATATTATTCAAATATTGGCTTCAAAATCAACCTTCTAGGCAAATAAATACCCATTTGTTTGAAGGGAGAGTACCCATGACAAAGTTAGGATTATCTGTGTACTGGTGGTCTCCCTTTGATCATTAGGAGTCAGGAGTAAAGTCCCTCGACAGAAGGATACATAGAGAGAGAAACCACGTGAATATCGAATAAAATTGTACCTAAAAACTATGATTTTGAAATATCTTCGGCTTTAACATTTAATTCCCAATATTACAATAAATCATTTTAATCTATAGATATTCATGTCAAATCATATGGAGTAGCGCGCAATCATGGTATGAACACGTCAAGGTTTTGGAACGAATAAACCCAGGGCCAAGCGATCGGTAGACAAATTTTGTATCATTGCGCAAACAGAAGGCTATGAGCGAGTGAAGCTAATTCCAATCAAATTAGTATTGTTACGATCGATGGCCTCACCCAGTGTATTTTAACATATCAGTTTCATGTACATATCTGAGTTCTACCGAAAGACACATTTGCCTGAAATTAATTGGGTTTATTTTCTTCGGCTCTGCACAAAAATACGATACATGGTCTTCAAAATTCAATATTGAACTACATGTAGATCTAATAGTGGTATTGTATTCGACAAACACCACAAAAACTATGACTACAAATTTAAAATTATCTTTTTATCAAGTTGCATTTTCAACAACTGGTTTCAAAAGTATGACGACTATACTTTAATGACTTTAAATAGTGAAATGATTTCATGATGACTGTGTTTTCACAATTTCAGTATTGACGAGGACGTCGTTACATCCACGGTCGAGGTTGATATAAGCGCAGGGTTTTATTATTACATCCATAAAGAAGCGTTACAAGCTGACGTGGGAGAACAGCTATTTTTCACCATAACAGGGCCAGGTAAATTATTGCTGCTTTTTTCAATAAGAATCGAGACTTGCTCTGTGAAAAGGGAACTTAATACATCTGCAAAAAGTATCGATTCAGGTCAGCCTGCGCAGTCCGCGCAGGCTGACCTGGATGGATACTTTTTGCTTAGACGTGTATTATGTTACAACAGTTTTTTAGTGGCATAAGATGCATGACTGTATACTCGTGTATAGTATATATGCAAAAGACTTTACGGTGCACGGAAAAAGTATAGATTCATCCGAATTGAAGACTGTTGTGGATGACAAACTGAATGGAGCCCAAATGATGAAGTCTGTCTGTCATAGCATTGAAGATTTTCTTTGTATTTACCAGCATTTTCTCCTTTTCCGACAGTTTTCAAAAGCCTTTTTCTGCAGGGTTGTTAAAATTTGGGATCCTAGCGTAAAAGGTTAAGGTTTATTAGCTAATACTGAAAGGATAATGTGTGAAGCGCATGCGTATGTGAAAGTTTTTAGTTCCGGTTTGTATGCGCTCGTACAATCAAAGCGAGCTTATTTGCTTTAAAGTTTCGTTCACTCTCTTGCACTCCGGATCATTCACATTCACCTCTGTAGTTGGCTCAGAAAGAAGTCCGTCATTACGTGATATTTTGACACATGACCATCATGAACTCAAAATGGCGACATAAACGCAGCTGAAAGAAAGACCAATATCGATTGTTTTGTGTGCTGTTCAAACAGCATACGGCCAATCAGACTTAGTGGTAGGAAATGTGAAAAGAGGGATTTTCTTAATTGCTTAAATGTCTTTTAAAGGACGATAACTTGTTTTTTTAATCTTACAAATTTAGATCCATCAGTGTGTCAAAACTTGTCATCTTTTATGGGCGCAGCCATTTTGGCTAAAATTAGCGTAAGATTCTGATTAGTAAAGAAGCTCAAAAAAGAATATTTCCATTGTATAATGGTAAATTCATCAGTTGAATGCACCTATAATGTATCCAGAATTATATTTCCTTTGTCTATATACTTTATAATGTTACACATGAAGCTGTTAAACAGTAATAAAACATGTTTTCCTCGGTTTTACCAGGGATCGTATATACATTATATAAGATCCCTTGTTTGACAAGATTGTTGTCATTTAGCCAATTGCATAGATGTAATGGTGAGAGTAACGAACGACAACTGCTAGGGGATTGAGTTTCGTTAACAATAATCCTTTGTGTAGTCCGTTGTCTGCACATGTCATATTCTTCGAAGATTCGACTGTCTTATATGACGCATCATGAGCCCCGAAAGCGGGCTGACAGTAATATTACGCTCTATAAAGAAGCAATATAGAAAATAGCTTTTATCAATACGTTTGAGTAATAATGAGACGTGCTTTAGCTCCAGATTTCTCTAAACTGCTTATCATAGCTGAGTGAATTGCACGAGGTAGCGTATTATTGAGTAAACGACAGCAAATTATCTTTTCTTCAGCTGAGTATAGCTTGAAACCTATACAGTGTAACGCAACGGGAGGTCCGGAGACAGGCCATGTTGTTGTCATCACAAATGGGTGAGTTGTATAATTTTCCTTGAAGCAGACAGGATATAAACCATTCCGAGCTTGTATTGTTCAGCTATCAAAGACATTCAAGTTAATCCTGTACCAAGGAATCTGAGTTTTAGCGACCCTTGGGGAAAAAGGCTTTGGAAAACATTGTGGGAAAAGGTGAAAATACTGGTAACCAACATCAATAAATCATCAAACTGAAACCTTTATCATGCTTTCCTGATTCTCTTTCAACAGAAACTCGCACAATATTTCTCCTTATCTACTGGCTGGTTATCCACACCACCATCGTCGACACTTTGATCTGCTGTGAGTGAGGAACGAATCCTGTCGCAATGACTATCATCAGTCCTATTAAAAATACCCTTTTGAAAACTTTCCGGGGAAAGGAGAAAATGCTGGTAATCAGCATTTGCTCCTTTTCCCTTAACCCTTTGGCTGCTAAGCGCGACTAAAGGACCTTTTGCGGACAGTGTAGATCAAGATCAGACTGCACAGAACGTACAGTCTGATCTCAGATCTACACTGTCCGATAAGAAGATGTTATTTCCCAAAACGAAAACTTTGAAAAAGCAATTTTTGGGTTTTCACTATTCATTATGATAAAGATTAACCCTGTACTAAACAATCCCTGGTTTTTTACGACCCTGAGATAGAAGCCTTTTGAAAGCATTGTGGAAAAAGGAGAAAATGCTGGTAACCAGCATTTTGTCCTTTTCCCACAATGCTTTCCACCCTGCTGGAAACAAATTTTAATTTTTGGGTTAGGTTTATTTTATCATCTGCAAATGCTTTGAATTTGGACCAGTCTAAAATTTTGTCGTTTGGAAAAGGGTTAAGCATTTAGACACTTACAAAGCCAATCATCATCATTTCAGGTACAAGTAGTTTGCCGTGGAGCCAATGCTTTCAATTTCGACAAGTGAAGAATTTTGTCGTTTCCTAAAGAGTAATTCCAGGACTTTATATGACTATTAACGAGTTATTCATACAAGAAAAACCACACATCCTGGCTTCATATGTACAAACAATTCCTAAAAACTTTTTTAGACTTTTTTTCCGAAAAATTGTCTAATCTGGAAATTAACAGATCTTCAGATTGGCTAAACCGAATGGTTTAGCCAATCAGAAGTTCTGTTACTTTCAAATTTAGAACACTTCTCGAGAAATGAATCTAAGATGGTTCTTAAGAATGGTGGGTGAATACGGAACGTGTTTCCTTCATTTCAGATGCAGCAATGCCCCGCACTTGATACGGTCTTTTAACAATTTAGTTAGTCGGGGTAAAGTCCATCTTTTCGCCAGATTTTTTGTATTTAGGTTCTTCGACTCGGAAAATCTGACTCTGACTTGCCGTGTGAAGGTGTGTCCTGGTCTAGGCTGTAACTATGTAAGTATTGCAGAATCTTTCGTGCCCATATAGTTTAAAGCCTATCTTAGCAAACCATTTTTTAGCGCTGTAGGCTAAAGGCGCGGTCTGATCAATATCCACTTCCACGCCTTATGCTTATTTACTGAAAAGCCATTTAACCCTTTCCCAAACAAGCCCTTGTTTTTACGTGTCTGCAGAACAAGTCTTTTGAAAACACTGTGGGAAAAGGAGAAATTGCTCGTCACGAGCAATTTCTCCTTTTCCCACAGTGTTTTCTACCCATTTCGAGAACTTTCTGCCATTTTTATCAAATTTGAAACTGTCGTCTGCAAACCCTTTCAGTTTCGAAGAGTCTAAAATTTCTCGTTTGGGAAAGGGTTAAAGGTGGGTATTTAGAATTTTTACATCTGGCCAAATTAAAAAATAGATTTATCACTGAAATTCATATGAAAAAATAATACAAATCATCAATCATTAAGATAAGATTACACACACAAAAAAATTTGATGGTGTTCCCTTAAAAGGCTACGTAGCCTCTTAAGGTATTTTTAGATTTCGCTCCAAAAATCAAAGAAGCATTTTGGGAATGTCAAGTGACTGGCACCTGACTCATAACGCTTAAATTCCATTACATAACAAACATGTAATAATTATTTCCATAATGTCTTCTTCGGACGCTATGTTTGAAACTTCGTCTGTGTATCCCTGTTTGTAAACGAGCGAACTGATCATCTAAAAATAGTACGTGTCTCCCATTGGTGTCAACCTGGGCTGTAGTAAATCTCTAATTTCTCATGTTGTCGGACGGTTTTCGACTATTGGGGGTTTTATGAATGAAAATTAAAAGGCTTTGGGAGTATAAGGTTGATTTTTTTGCATTTTTGTAAAATTTTCGTCCCAAAATCTGAAGGGCCACCTTTAAAGTATTGAAAATAGCGTGAAGATGACAATCTTCTGGGGCTTTTATTTGTTGTTGTTGTTGTCATACAGGCATTCATTATACAGGCATGCCGCCAAATAATTTTGGATCCTTTAAACCAATTCTATCAAATAACCGTCTGAATCATAACGTAGTTTGGTACTTTGACATGCAAAAAAAATGACAAATGGCAAAAAGTTTAGATTGATGTGGGTCTGCACAGTCAGTGCAGCCTCACATGGGTCGAAACTTTTCCCCAATTGCATTAAGCTCACAATTGTCAGTTTCCACACAGCATGTCCCATTTATTTTTTATTTTCCAAAGAGATGCACAGATAGAACGAAACGTGCCCTGTCACCCGTGCAAGGCTCTATGACTGGTGACGTCACCATTTCCACTGTAAGCGGTAAACTGAGGATAGTAGATTTTGCCATTGGACAATCGGTTCACCGTCGAGGTAAAATGTTATAATCACAAGCACTTGTTTTTCTTTTACGAATATCCCATCTAAATCCTAATATATCCGGTAGTGTATACTCACACTGATCAACGTGAGCCGCGGACACCATGTGTTCTCGGTACACCAGATCAAATTTTTACGTGGAAGAACCGGAGGCGGTGTAAGTATTTTCATTTTTATGGACCTGATTTACCTAGAAAGAAATGTCAGGACGAATGATTGATCTGTTTACATACATACTAATAATACCATCATCTAACCGAGCTGTAGCTTTATGAGCAACTGGGGTCTTATTGTTTTGCAGTTTATTGCCAAATTTTGGACAAAATTCCAAACTATCAAATCTGCGTCTCAGATTTGATAGCTCGTATGAACATTTGCGATTTATTAACTGCTTAGTGTACATGTATTGCCTTCGTGCAATTGCTCTCGGTATTTTTCATGAAATCGCACATTTTTTAAGCTTTAATTGCCACGTCTATCGGTGTGTGAGGGTCGTGCCCATCCCCCAACATACATGTTAGTAAATATTTTGTTAGTAGCCTATGTTGTTTATAATATCGTTATGTTTCATTGAGTTAAAAATTTCAAAAATCTTTTCTAATTCAACAATTTCCCCACATGTCACATGACCTAAGGTATGGTGAATTTTCTTTGTATTACAAGATACATACATACATATTATAATGTTATTTATCAAGTGATTTCGTATTGGCCCAGTTACAGGCCTTCGACCTCGGGCCAATACGGCTGACCTAGGACCTGTAACTGGGCCAATACGAAATCACTTGATTAATGACAATTTTATTAATTAACCCTTTACCAAACAATCTCTGGTTTTTACGACCCTGAAAACAATGTGAGAAAAGGAGAAAATGCTGGTAACCAGCATTTTCTCCTTTTTCCCACAATGTTTTCTACCCTGCTGGAAACAAATATCAGTTTTTGGGTTTCGTTTACTTTGCCACCTCCTTGAACGTCATTGGCTAGAAGTAAGCGCAGACGCTCACGCGACTGAACTTTTGACCAATCACGTTCAAGGATTTCTGTATTGGTCGCGGGTCATCAATATTGATACGAGGTCAACTGTATTGATCGGAGGTCAAGTCGTATTAAGCCGAGGTTACGACCTGTATACTATACGAAGTCAGAAATGTGACTGGTATCGCGTAAACCGGTTTCCATTTATAACTTCTATATATCCAATAGTTAATTAATAATTATAGGTAATAAAGTATGCCTATGTGTCTGGTATGTTCATGCGTTTCGCCAGATATTTCGAATTGATCGATGTATTCGGACTATAGACACTTTGAACAGTCAAGATTTAACTTCATTCTCTACCTTTCGTTTCAGGATTGGGCAGTTTGAGTCTCGTTCTGCTGATCGTTGTTCTTCTAACCTGATATATATTTCGATGAATGTTGGATGTGTCACTTGAAATGTGCTGTTCATATTCGACCTTTAAGTAAATATAAAGATTGGCACAGCATTCTTGACTTTATTTATTTATCAACATATTGAACTATTGTTGACTTTACTGATTTATTGGAGTATAAGGATGATTTTTTTTTGTATTTTTGTAAAGTTTTTGTTCCAAAATCTGAAGGGCCACCTTTAATCTGTTGTTGATTAAAAGAAAAGAAGCTATGAATTTTCAGACTTAACTCCATAGAACTGAACTTCAGGATTAAATCTCATAGAAATTTGCGTTAAATTTGCATGTAATCTCCAGTTGCAGCTTTTACATGGTCTGGTTAATAAAGACTATATCGTAAATGAATAAGTCAGAGAAAACCCCAAGAACATTTGAACTCTTTACCACACGACAAAATTCTAGACTGGTTCAAATTGAAAGCATTTGCAGACGACAAATTAACCATTTCCCAAACAAGCCCTGGTTGTTACGTGTCTGCAGTAAAAGACTTTTGAAAACACTGTGGGAAAATGAGAAATTGCTCGTAACGAGCAATTTCTCCTTTTCCCACAGTGTTTTCTACCCTTTTTGAGAACTTTCTGCCATTTTCTCTAAAACTAAAATTGTCGTCTGCAAACTCTTTCGGTTTGGAAGGGTCCAAAAATTTATCGTTTGGGAAAGGGTTAAAGGTGACTGAAAAATTGAAATTTGTTCTGGGAAGGGTAGAAAACACTGTGAGAAAAGGAGAAAATGCTGGTTACCAGCATTTTCTCCTTTTCCTACAGTGTTTTCAAAAGGCTTCTTTCTCAGGGGCGTCAAAAGGAGGGATTGTGTGGAAATGGGTTAAATCACTCTGAAAAACATCCAAAAACACTGTATTTTTGTATACCAAACGACTTTCCCAAACCTTATACCGCATGCAAAACGTTTAGATACACGATTTTATGGAAAATAGTCACAAAATAATAATCTCAATTGTAGAAAAAATGTGATACGTCAGATAAATGAACTGTTAATAAAATAGTCCTGACTGTTGAAACCTATTTTCAATTTTTTACCCATCATCTTACGGTACTATTACTAATTTGATTGATCATAGTTCAGCATCGCGAAACAGGCTTTGTAGATCAAAGTTCCAACGACTCATTCTGTGCAGTCTGATCTAGATCTACGCCTTCCATAAGCACAATGTAACTTGCCAATGGCGATGAGAAAGTTAATACTGCACATGCCTAATTATTATACTGCTAAATGGTTATTAGAAGAAAAATTGAAATTAATGTATAATAAGGATTCCTATACTATAAATTTCAATCTTGAGTTTTCTTTTTTTTCCCGAAAGCTCTTACCGTATTAGAGAGTGTAAATACCAGGTAATGTAAAAGATTCGAACTAGGACCTCCTATTTAAAGTCCAATGCGTCAATTGCGGTTACTCAGTAGGTGACTTACAGGGCTTGAAACCAGGGTCTATATTCACCGACCATTCTTAAAAACATGCTTTGTCTCATTCTCCAGAATTTCGTCAATGTGAAAGTAACAGAACCTCTGATTGGCTAAACCATTTGGTTTAGCCAATCAGAGAGTTCTATTACTTTCACAGCCAGGTAATCGCTGGTTCGAACCCCCGGCTCTGACAATTTCTTTTCGAGGATTGATGAAAGTTATTGTCGTAGGATTCACTTTCTCACCGCTTATTATGGTTTCGATGAAATGTGGGAAAGCAGTCAATGGTTTCGAGAGAATATTTCACAAAGTACTAACTTGAAAAAAACACCAGGAAAGCAAACAAAGATGAGTGCACAGATCGTCGCGATATAATTGAAATAATTTTGAAAACGGCATAAAATACATTAAAAAAGGTTACAAATAAATCATAAGATTAAACGCTGACCCACGGGCGACCTCTGACCCCCAGATTATAAGTCAAATTTACTTATTCGAGCGATAAAACGGTTGAACCCTTTTCCGAACAATCCCGAGTTGTAATGACCTCAAGGTAGAAAGCTTTTGAAAACATTGTGGGAAAAGGAGAAAATGCTGGTAACCAGTATTTTCTCCTTTTCCCACAATTTTTCCAATCGTCGAATCCACACGAATGTTTCGTCTGTAAATTATTTCAATTAAGTAGAATTTCAAATTTTTGTCGTGAGGTAAAAA
Organism: Tridacna crocea; assembly: GCA_943736015.1. Lineage (NCBI taxonomy): Eukaryota > Metazoa > Mollusca > Bivalvia > Cardiida > Cardiidae > Tridacna > Tridacna crocea. The sequence continues at coordinate 53,270,587 of OX031059.1, forward strand.
GTTCAAAGGTATTTTGATTTCTAAACACAGTTGTCATAAAAAGCCCATATAAAAGATGTTCTTTTGGATACTGAGGTTTGATGTATTTGTTCAAGGATGTAGATACTGCAAAAAATCGATATCTAATCCTTAAGATTTCATGCTAAGTGCGACCAAGTGCGATTTTGTGGACAGCGTAGTTCAAGATCAGCCTGCACAGAATATGCAGTCTGATCTTGGATCAACACAGTCCGAAAAGGTGAAGGGTTGTTTTTTTTTTCGGTGAAGAATATTTAAATGTCGCAGTATTTGGGCCATCCATCATTGGCAGCCAATTTTTATTTAATTTTTCCAGCATTTTAGTGGATGAAGCTTCAGTACTGACCGAGCTAACGTGTTTAATCTTTACCACACTATCCCGACTTTAAGGACACCGAAAGAGATGGTTTTTGAACACATAGTGGGAAAAGGAAAAAACTACTAGAAACCAACATTTTCTCCTTCACCCTTAAGGTTTTTCAGCCTTTTGGGACACTGAAAATCGTCATTAGAGTTAGATTTAATTTGTCGTCTACGAATGCAATTACATGTAATTCGGTCGTCACCATAAAGTTTTCTTTTGGTAAAAGAGGTAAGCATTTTCTATTCAAATACGATTTTTTACACCTCTGAAGTTTATGTCGATTGATCAGTTGTTTAACCCCGTTTTCAAAAAAATCATTTCATGTATATAGTAACCAGCATTTTCTCCTTTTTCCACTATGATTTAAAAGTCGTCTCCGTCAGGGTTGTTCAAACTTGGGATCGTGAGTTAACCCTTTACCAAACAATCCCTGGTTTTACGACCCTGAGATAGAGGCCTCTTGAAAACATTGTGGGAAAAGGAGAAAATGCTGGTAACCAGCATTTTCTCCTTTTCCCACAATGTTTTCTACCCTGCTGGAAACAAATTTCAATTTTTGAATTACGTTTATTTTGTTGTCTGCAAGTGCTTTCAATTTGGACCAGTCTAAAATTTTGTCGTTTGGTAAAGAGTTAAACCATTGAAGGATTCGTAGACCACCAGTTGTGTAGCTTAGCGAACAAAAATGACAAAAAATCATAGATTTATTTCCCCTTCTCTGTAGCAGTCTTACCTTCCCAAAACTGTGTTTCTATCTAAAACAATCAACTGAGATGAAGGCTGTAAGGAATTGGACTTCCTCACCTCCATCGTATCTGACCGTTAAAAACGTGGGGAAAAACAGAAACTGCTGGTTACTCGCATTTTCTCCGTTTCCCCACAATGTTTTCTAAATGCTATACTTTCTTTGGGTGGTCAAAAGTAGGGATTGTGTGGTAATGAGTTAACTATTCACCAAACGACAAAAATGTAGAATTGTTCAAATTGAAAGCAGTTGCAGACGACATTCAAATATGGCTTAAATGATGGAATTTGTCTTTGATAATGTGAAAAACATTGTGTAAAAAGGGAGAAACTGCTGTTTTCAAAAGGCTTCTTGCTCAAAGTCGTTTAAAATCGTTATTAATTGTAGGTGATTGGTCTGATTGGCCTCTCTGCAGCGAAATTCGTTTTCTTAAGGTATTATGAATAGTCAGAAATATAAAACATGAAACAGAATGTGAAGAATACGCTCAATCCTTTTATTACAATACAAGATAAAAAAACAACTTAGATTTGAAAGCGTGTAAAGACGCCGCATTTAATTTGACTCCAGAAACTTGATGAACAATTCACAGAGAGGAAAACATGGAGGGAAAAGTAGAAAATGCTGGTATCTAGCATCTCTTTCTTTTCCCACATTTTTTTTAAACGTATTTATTTTACATGAAATTGAGTTCTCAAAAGGTATTACAACGTCTCCTAAATCTCTTTCGATTCTACTTCCTGGGAACTACACCAGTACTCGCGCCGAATGTGTGGGCCAATGAAAAATCCAAAAGTTGCCATCTGCTCCCGGGTATCGAGCTCTGTACCTTATGGTTACGACACCGACGCTCTATCTCACTGCCACGGACACCACAATGTTTCGAAAGCATTCCCTCCCCGCGTCATTTACACTCTCGGTTGTTTGGTAAAGGTTTAACCCTTTACCCCATAAGACATTTCTATGGTATCTCTAATTGACCCTAAATAACAGCAAGGATGAAGCTGTTTCTCATGTGTATATGACACCTTTTGATAGCATAGAAAACATTGTGGCAAAAGGTGAAATTGCTCGTTACGAGCAATTTCACCTTTTGCCACAATGTTTTCCAAAGGCTCCTACAAGCAATGCATAGAAATGAGTATATGTGGAGTAAAGGGTTAAAAACTTGGTATAACCAGTAAAACGGCGATAAAACGTTTAATATATACCTGTAAAACTGCAATTAATAATGTTGAAATTTTCAATTTTTAGGGGTTTGGGTGGGAAAATATGATAATAGCTTCTCTTGCTTTCATCCGAACATAATAACCTTTCTGGTTTTATTACTCACAATGATAAATCGGTTTATTTTGAGGCTCTCTTTGATACAGATCACTTTAAGAAAGTTTGTTGTTTGGGAAAATCCGCCAATTGTAAACGGTGGCATACAAGTTCGTTTACAATATTTCTGAAGGTCATTGGAAATGTTTGCTGAACTTTTGATAGGCCTAACGATAGGGCAACCTAACGCTTCTAACTGCACCATGGAATAAAATTTCTTATTTCATTCAGGCTTTCCAGTAGTATATCGAGAAATAGCAGTGAAAATATTTTTCGATCTTACACTGGTACCGCCAGTGAAAATACTGATTTTCACGTTCTTGTTGCCGAGGTAAACTGCGCGTGCCTCACAAGTAGATGGGAAATATGACGTCATATACCTAACAATTCTCGCGCTTAGCGTAATATTGTAATGCGTTGCTATGCGGGAGGGGTACACCACGGGATATAACGGAAAATAATTGTACTGACTTTTGATAAAGCTGCTCCCAGATAGGATTAAAAGCATGAAATAAATAGAATATTTGTTTTTGTTTTCCGGTGAAAGTTTGAAATTTATTTCATCTCGTGAATACCATTGGTAATATTTTCACTCGTGGCTGAACCACTCGTGAAAATATTACCGATGGTATTCACTCGATGAAATGAATTTCGATCTTTCACCGAAAAAACATTATCCTCTTTATATTTTATTTCATGTGTCTATCTTTAGACATTTTATGGGTAAAGAAATGTCGTAATTTAAGCTGGAGAAATTATTTCCCTGTCACAGTGAATATTTTCCTTCTGCCGAAAATCTGGAACTACTTTTTTGTTCTACTTTGTTAGAACTTGAGATCACTATTTTTAAAAAAAGGCATTCGTTTACAAAATAATCAGAGGAAATATAATATATAATTTATTTCATAGCTTGTTGTTAATATGGGGAAATATTTGCCTCAAAAGGGAAAGGTCTGCGAAAATAACTTGTGCCATACACCACTCGTTATTTTCGCATACCTTTCCCTTTTTCGGCAAATATTTCCCCATATTAACAACCACAAGCTGATGAAATAAACTCTATTTGTTAGTTGATAAATATGGATTTATATTCAGAGCTCCAGATAAGAGGGAGCGATGCTATTCTAAAGTCATTATTTCTCTTCAAAACCCTATGTTGTGGGTTCTCATTAGAATCGTCTCAATGAGACGATTCTAATGAGTACCCACAACATAGGGTTTGGTAGAGAAGAACTCTTATTTTCTTTTTTTTTCAATTTTGAAATCAAAATCACTCCCTCTATTTGGATATCTGTATATAGATATAATACTTTTGCACATTTTTAACCGACCAGAAATTCCTTTCGATGTCTATCTTGAAATTATTTGTTGATCCTTTTGTTAGTGTCATGAAAAGGGAGGTAATTGTCATCTCCCTTTGTAATGAGAATATAATGGTTTTAGATTTATAAATGATAATTCTAAAAAGGAAAAAAACGGGCTCTGTTAAATTAGTACAATAATACTCATTCTTAATCATAGCAAATTTTGTAGGATAATATTAGAATCATAGTGGAGAAATCTGTTTTCCATTAGGAAAAATGGTGGTTTAAAAAAATGATTGCTCCCTTTCTTATGTGCACAGATAAAGAACAAGGTAGGCCCAAAAGGAACAACCATTGAAAATTGGCATGTACTTCCTTGTAGATTTTTACACATTCCTGTTATTATGAAATATCCAGGCAATTTCAAATTGTTGATTGTAGAACGAAATCTCTCACTATTTCTTAATTCAGGGTAATTAAATGACTGCATTGAAAAAGAAGATGAGAGTGTTGCCCAAGATTAGCCTGCACGAATTTGCAGGCCTTGGTCCTCACGCACCTCACTGTACATCCATGTTCACCGCTCGCAGAGTATTGATTAAAACAGAGCCATTGTTTCCCACCTTTAACCCATTACCACACAATCCCTACTTTTGACGCCCTTGAGAAGCCTTTAGAAAATATTGTGGGAAAAGGAGAAAATGCTGGTAACCAGCATTTTCTCCTTTTCCCACAATGTTTTCTACCCTTCACAAAACAAATTTTAAATTTTCAGTTACTTTTATGTTGTCGTCTGCAAATGATTTCAATTTGGACCAGTCTAAAATATTGTCATTTGGTAATGGGTTATGATGCAACAAAATGTTGCAATCGTATTTAGCGTCATTGTATAATGACATTGCAATATGACACACAGAACAAAGTTTCCCAGGGATGAAAGTACGCAAGGTATTTAGACAGTATGCCCCGGTGTGAAACAACATGGTTTCGTCTTTTTTTTTATGTCAATCTTAACTCCAGTATCTTGTCACTTCGGGATAAATTGCTATTGATCCTTCACCATCCAATACAATATCGTTTTTAACGACCCTGGGTAAAATGCCATTTAAAAGCACTGTAGGAAAAGGAGAAAATGCTGGTAACCATCATTTTCTCCTTTTCCCATTTCCCACAATGTCTTCTACCTCTGCAAAGATACCTTTTATTATTTGAGCAATGCTGTACAGTATTTCTCGTCTGCGAATAGAATATTAAGTTTGAATTGTGCCGTTCTGTAAAAATGGAATGCATTTCACATAACGTCAAGGGTCTTGGGTTTTTTTTTTTTGTTTGTTTTATTTGAGCCACGCTCTGGCAAAAGGGGGCTTAAACATCAAGTCAACCACCTTGAAATACGTAATAAAAAAGGTGTAAAACAGAAAGATTATTATTGTCAATATAAAATTCATAATCTACATAGAAACTAGGAGCCTCGACAATTCGTACCAGGACAATTGGTATCGAAAATTCGTACCCAAGACAACTCATACATAGGACAAAAAAAAAAGGGGTACGAAAAGGGCATTAAGGTAAATATTTCTTTTCTTTCCGTCAAATTGTCCTTTTGTTTCGTGGAACAATGTTATCGGCACGCAAAGAGAAATCTAAAACCTTTTATCTATTCTTCCCACGAATTCAAGCTATGCGTATTTTCACCTTTATTCTGCTGTACAAGTTAAACAGGGCTCCAGATATAGAGAGTTATTTTGATTTCAAAACTGAAAATATTAACTATTCTCCACTAAACCCTTTGTTGTGGATACTCATTAGAATCGTCTCATCGAGACGATTCTAATGAGTACCCACAACATAGGGTTTTGAAGAGAAATGAAGGATTTAGAATACCATCGCTCCCTCTTATCTGGAGCTCTGGTTAAATGAAACCTCCAAGCCAATAGTAAAAACCCATTTTAAGCATTTCAAAGTTATTTTATGTAGAAAAAGTATCTCTTCATCGGACAGAGTAGATCAAAGATCCGACTGCACGTCCTGTGCAGTATGATCTTGATCTACACTGTCCACAAAACGTCAGTGAAGGGATTTGCGCTTAGCAGCCCAGGGTTTAATCCTTTACCAAACAATCCCTGTTTTTTACGACCTTGAGATAGGGGTCTTTTGAAAACATTGTGGGTGACCAGCATTTTCTCCTTTTCCCACAATGTTTTCGTCCCTGCTTGACACAAATTCCAAATTTTGAGTTACATTAATTTTAATTTGTCGTCTGCAAGTGCTTTTGATTTGGACTAGTGTAAAATTTTGTCATTTGGTCAAGGGTTAGCAACAATCCTGTGGACTTATACATACATTAAGAAATAATGGTTTTAGATAACATTGTGGGTGACAAGAACATGTTGGAGGCCAGCATTTGCTCCTTTTGTCGTAATATTTAATACCTTTCTAAAGAAGGTTTCGCTCACTAAGGTTAAGTTTAGTTTGTCCATTGTTCGTAGATGCCTCTTGAAGCATCTTGTTGATCGGTGCTTCTAAACACCTTACAAGAAAAAAAAGCGTATTTTAAAGATCCTGGGAATGAAAACTTTTATAGAGATCGTAAGGAAAAGGAGAAAATGCTGGTCACCAGCACTTCTCCTCTTTCTGTGATTTCTTTTCCATTCTTTCAGAAACGAATCCAGTTATACATGTATGTGTTGTACATGTATTTAATTAATTTTGTCCACTGCAATGTTTTTTCAGTTTCGGAAAGTCTCAAATTTTACCGCTTTTAAAGACTTTAACTGCCAATTTTCAATACAAAGTAAAGCATCTTAGATCCACTTCAGACTCTGAACACTTCTGAATGAACCAGGTTGCGCCATTCTCTGCAATATTTTATGAGAGAGAGGCAACTTCCTTCCCCAGCTTCTCAAACTTCTCAGTCCACATGAAAGAAATGCCAGGAATTTCCATCCCACCTCAACCCTTCAAATTTACGTACTTGGAGATGACAAAATACAAATGTAACTCAAAAATTGAAATTTGCTTCGAGCAGGGTAGACAACGACAAAAATTTAGACTGGTCCAAGTTGAAATGATGTGCAGACGACTAAATAAACGTTACTAAAAACTGAACTTTTGTTTCCAGGAGTGTGGAAAACATTGTGGGAAAAGGAGAAAATGCTGGTTACCAGCATTTTCTCCTTTTCCCACAATGTTTTCAAAAGGCTTCTAGCTATCTCAGGGTTGTAAAAACCAGGTATTGTTTGGTAATGGGTTAAACAGATCAAAACTTGGCTCTGTAATTTTCTGTCTACCTTATTACTTCTTTCGCCACAGAAAGTATCGACCTTGAATTATACAATACAATACAATACAATAGGGGGTACCTATTGGAGCAGTTTGCGTGTTTTAGAAAAATAAATCTTTTACATGTCACAAACATAATTACGGGGGTGTTCATTTTCTAACAGTATAAATGCAAAAATTGTATTGTTTGTTTGTTGAAACCGTGGAATTCAAGAAACGTATTTATTTGTTAGTGAAGGCAATAGTCCGTTAACGCACGGTGAAATTTGCCGTGTGCTAAGACAGGGTTCCATGCAAGGCCTTTTTTTAATTCTTAGCCTGCTGAGCGCAAACGAAGGATCTTTTTCGGCACAGATCAAGATCAGACTGCGGCCAACATGAAGTCTGGTATTGGATCTACACTGCTTGATAAGATGTTTTTCATTAGAAAAGTAACTTTGAATTTATAACTAGTCTTATTTTACTACTTTTTTTTTTAAACCGAGCCAATTCTCCCCCCCCCCCTTTTTTTTCCTTCTTAGAATTATCAATTATAAATGTGAAACCGCTATATTCTCATTACAAAAGGAGGTAAAAGTTACCTCTCTGTTCTAGAAACTAACCAAAATATCAACAAATAATTAAAGATAGATATCATAGGAATTTCTGATCGGTTAAAATGTCAAAAAGTATTATATCTGAATGAACCCTTATTTATCATCTATGAAGATATTTTATTCTTTGTTGCACCAGAAGCATTAGGGGTCAACTACCTTAATGTATGTAGCAGATTAAGGTTTAACCCTTTCCCACACGCCAAATTTTGGACCAGACCAAATTGAAAGCATTTTGCAGATGACAAATTAACAGTTGCTATAAGATTATTTTTCTATATGATAGGTTATAAAACATTGTGGGAAAAGGAGAAAATGCTGGTTACCAGCATTTTCTCCTTTTCCCACAATGTTTTCAAAAGTCTTCTATTCCTGACCCGTTAAAAGCCAGGGATTGTTTGGGAAAGGGTTAAAACTTTTGTCCGGGATAACTGTTGAAAACATTCTGGGAAATGGAGAGGTGCATGGACAGTTATTTTGCGCTGTGTGTTTTTTGTTTGTTTGCTATTCTAAAACAATCTGTATTTGATTAACCCTTTACCCCATAAGGCATTTCTATGGTATCTGTAATTGACCCTAAAAACAGCAAGGATGAAGCTGTTTCTTATATGTATATGACACCTTTCGATAGCATAGAAAAGATTGTGGCAAAATGTAAAATTGCTCGCCATGAGCAATTTCACCTTTTGCCACAATGTTTTCCAAAGGCTGCTACAAGTAATGCGTAGAAATGAGTATCTATGAAGTAAAGGGTTAAACCTTTCTCAAGTCTTTTACAACTATACAGTTGCCTCTATGGCCATAATTGATCAGGATCAGACTCACTAAACGTGTGGTCTTATCTTTTATCTACATTTTCTGCTATGGTGAGGTGAGACTTTCTGAATAAAATCAACCTTGATATTGCATTTTTTAGTGTTATTCCCATATCGAAGCTTTTAACGCTTTCCAAACAATCCTTGGTTTTTAGGACCCTGAGATAGAAGCCTTTTGAAAACATTGTGGGAAAAGGAGAAAATGCTGGTAACCAGCATTTTCTCCTTTTCCCACAATGTTTTCCACTCTCCTGGAAACAAATTTCAATCTTTAGTAACGTTTATTTTGTCGTCTGCAGGTGCTTTCAACTTGGACCGGTCAAAATTTTTGTCGTTTGGTAAAAGGTTATGGGTAACAGGGAAAAAAACTGCCTGAAGCATAAAGATGTCACCTTATCATTTATCCTTAACGTCCGATAAACCTGACAGACATTTTCCATCTAGATGGAAGACCAATGTTATTGCAGGCCCATGATTGCTCTTGTCTAGAGTGACACAGCCATGCAGACAGTATAGATCAAAGATCAGACTGCACGTTTTGTAGAGGAAATTCAACTGTGACAGCCATGTTAAGGGCTAAAATTAATGAATGAACAGTTTAGCACAATAAGAAATTGATTAGACTCGAATTGGTAATTTAACACGACAAGACGTTCTTGTATTAGTATAAGGTAATATGAGTACTTTATGAGCAATTTCGGATTCTTGTGGCAGTTTGAAAATCTTGCACTCTTCTTATTCAGATAAAGCTAGTATTCAATTATGTTACGATAAATGTTCGTATGTTACGTTGTTTAATGTCCTTTTTTCCACATTACCTTAAAGCCCCAATGAATAGCGGTCAGAAGTAAATAATGCCGGTGTAATGCAGAAAAATGACCCTCCCTAAAAAAATTACACATGGGTCATTTCACTACGTAGAGGAATGACCCGGGTCATTATTCTACCTAGAGAAATAACCCTTGGTTATTTCTCTACGTAGTGAAATGACCCATGGATCATTTTGTAGGGGATGGTCATTTTTCTGCATTTCACCGGTGTTAAAATGCATTTTATTTTAAACCGTAAGCTTTTGTATCGAATTTTTATGAAGATGACAATCTGTGAGTATGAGGTTGATCCAAGAGTTAATCGCTGTAAAGTCGGTGAAAATGACCAAGTGTAATCTTGCGCTCTATCCTAGTGGCTCAGTGGTCAAGTGCAGGGCATGTGACCTTGAGGCCCATTATTCGAGCCTCACCGGATCTACTTTGATTTTGGTTGGATTGTCCCTGGGCAAGACGCCTCAGAGCCCTAGCCAAGTACTGTTGAAACCCAGGAAATACATGATATGTTACAAGCTGTCGCCGTGATATGATTGAAATAGTGTTAAAAGCGGCGTAAAACCCAATTCAATCAATGGATCAATCAGTCTGTCTTGAACTATAAACATAATACAGCTACAAGTGAAACCGATACAAATGAATGAATGTATAATTTCCGTTGACAAATACACGTTCAGAATGAAGAGGAAATAAGACTATTCGTGCTTTCTGTTTAATTCTTTACCACACAATCCTTACTTTTGACGACCCTGAGAAAGAAGCCTTTAGAAAACATAGTCTTTAGAAAACATTGTGGGAAAGGGAGAAAATGCTGGTAACCAGCATTTTCTCCCTTTCCCACAATGTTTTCTACCATTCACAAAACAAATTATATAGTTTCAGCCACTTTTATTTTGTCGTCTGCAAATATTAGACAAATCTAAAATTGTGTCGTTTGGTAATGAGTTAAGTTGAATTGTCGACGTCCAGTAGTATTCAAATATTGCGAAATAAGACCCTTTCTTCTATGTTGAAACGGTGTATTGTTCTCGTTTGAAGAAGTGTTTGTTTTGGTTCGAACAAAGGAAAAACAATTTAAGACTCACTATTTCTGTCCCTCGTCTGCCTGTTTATAACTAATTCATTGCCGAATGAACAATGTAGGAAGGTTGTGAAATACTTTGATATTCGATTTGATTTGATTTGAAATAAAGGAGGACTTTCAGCTATCCTTTATACCCAGAGGTCGTCATTTTAGAGAAAGGATCAGACTTCAACTGTTTTCAATCAATCAATGCTTTACCAGGACCAAGTTCAAAAGACCTGTGGGTGTCAACTTATAAGAAAAGTGACCTTAGATAGATTTAAGTTTGAGGGCAAGATAAAAACACAGAAAAGATTGAGAGTCACTATCGTGAGGCCTTGCAAGCCTTGGTCGTACTAACACAAAGTCTACAAAAAAACAACAACACCTTATTTTGTTCTTAAAACTTGACAAACCCAAGGACAACAGGATGAAATACAGGAAAATACTGTTTTCAAGTTGGCTCTACATAATGTACTACGACCCAAGTCTTCATGTCATTTCGCCTAGCATGTCCAACAAGTTTCAAATGTCGCGCTCTTGATAGCAGAACATCACATTCTTTGCGGAAGACCTCTCAGATCGCGTCACGCGCTTTCTGCGCACTTATCAAGTTCTCATTACCCCTTTGCGATCTTGCAAATTTGGACCTACGCACACCGTGGTGTCATTCGTTTTGCAAGATTTGTTGGAAGAACAGTGCAATCTTCTCCGTCCGTATCAGGTTTGGACCACGACAGCGAAGACCATATGAGGTTCATGACACGTTGGACTGCGCATGCGTCAATGTCTTTGTTCGCATGTCCTTACTGGGTCTTTACCTGAAGAAGGAAAGCTTTTGAAAGAAAAAAAAAAATAGTAGGAAAAGGAGAAAATGCTGGTTACCAGCATTTTCTCCTTGTCCTACAATGTTTTCTACCCTAGCAAAGACAGAAATCATCACTTGAAAAAAAAAAGATTTGTTTGGTTGTACATACTTTTATTGAGTTGAGAAAAAAAAAATGTTTTGCAACGATTTAACATGTTTTTCAAAATTTACCCACGTCAGGCAAGACCACAGAGATCACATTATATCTTCAACAATTTCGTTTACGTTCCTCCTACGTCGTACGATTTCGTTCCGCGGTAGGCAGAATGATGTACCTTGGGGTTGGACAATATTATAGGCCTTAGGAATAAATAGATGAACCCATTACCAGACGACAATATTTTAAACTGGTCCAAACTGAACGCATTTGCAGACGACAAAATAATAGTGACTGAAAATTTGAAATTTGTTTTGTGAAGGGTTGGAAACATTGTGGGAAAAGGAGAAAATGCTGGTTACCAGCATTTTCTCCTTTTCCCTCAATGTTTTCAAAAGGCTTTTTTCTCAGGGGCGTCAAAAGTAAGGGTTGTGTGGTAATGGGTTAAACATGCATTTTTTTGAAGATCCAAATGAACTAAGTATATTTGGCCAATAACAATATGAACGCAGAAAAAAGGAAAGCGGTTGACAGGTTTATCAAAATAATACGATTCGCATCGGAACTCTTCAACCGAAAGATACCTGCGGTCATCACTGCATGGTTGGACTAATAATTTACCTCCACTTTTTCATCTTGCTACAGAGTTGCTTTGAAAACATTGTGACAAATAACAAATGGCGATTACTCCTTATGATCACTTTCTCCTTTTGCTACAATGTTCTGGTCAAGACTCATGTTTCAAACCTTATAAAACATAATCATGTGTAATGCTTAATATTATCTCTATATTTCACAGATGGTTTCAATTTTTTTCCTGCTTCAAATTTTTGAAGGGGGTAGCGAAACTGGGTAAACTGAAATCTTACCCCGTTATTAACTAAAATGTGACATAATTCACCCAATACCACACTATCCCTACTTTTGACGACCCTGAGAAAGAAGCCTTTAGAAAACATTGTGGGAAAAGGAGAAAATGCTGGTAACCAGCATTTTCTCCTTTTCCCACAATGTTTTCTACCCTGCTGGAAACACATTTTAGTTTTTTAGTTAATGTATTTGTTGTCTCAAAGTGCTTTTAAATTTGTACCTGTCTAAAATTTTGTCGTTTGGTAAAAGTTTAAGTAACCGTGGAATTTTAAAACAGCACACATGTTCGGAGCTTGAAATCGTCTGAGATACTATGAGAAAGAGACTTTTTTTTTGCTTTTACCACAATAATTTTACAGCCACCTTTCTCGGGTCATTCAAAAGTTGGAACTGTCTAGGTAAAGGACCAACACTTAGCATACCACGTACCTAAAACATCCGTTCTCAGTTGATAAAAAATAAAGAGTAAGATATCGCTGTTTTAAGATAATATCGACCAGAATATCTCACCAAAATATCCTAGAGAGTAGATCTAAGATCTGACCGCACGTTCTGTGCAGTCTGGTCTTAGATTTACGCTTTTCGAGAGATCACAAACAGATGTCCTTTTGACATTGCAAGGGTAAGATAACGTACCATCTACGATACATCGCAGGTAATTTTGTGGTTTTGACAATTATATGTAATTGAATGTTGATGTCCGGTTATTGCGAATAATGATCTCACGGACCTGTTATCCGTCCTTCCGTGGTTTTTGTTGTTACATTTTAAGTTTAACCCTTCGGCTGCCAAGCGAGACTCACTGACTTTTTGCGGACAACGTAGATCAAGATCAGACTGCACGGAACGTGCAGTCTGATCTTGGATCTACACTGTCCGCTAAGGAGATACCATTCCTCAAAACATACCTTTAGAAAAAGCAAAACTTCGATTTTTATCAACGAACTAAGTTTCATTTCAGTTATTTTGCACTGATAAGGGTTAAGAATAAGTATAGCCAGTTATTTAGGAGGGAGGGGGCATTATGGTAAACAACACTGGATTACCAAAAGAAATGGTCCGATGGTCCTGGCCTCTGTGAAGAATTTTCAGGAGTAGACGCAATTTGTGTGACCCAACTAACTCTACAGTTTGGCTGGTAGGAAACATAGAAAATGTTTTCGCGTGCTTCACAACTGGTAGTTCTCTCGTAGAACACCATGATTTCTATGATCTAAAATATAGCACTAATCATTTTGTCGTTTGCAAAAACTATGAATTTGGTAGAATACAAAATGATTCTGTGGTACAGTGTTAAAGCGCCTTCCACTTCCATTTATTGATAGCCAATAGAGGATCAGACAGTGCATTCTGATCCTAGATCACAATTTCCGCGTTTACTGAGACCTTCTATAGGAAAGCGCAAGTTTGAAACTGAAAGTACTATTTCTGGATGTTAATTTTAGACTGCAAATGGTCATTAGATTTCACAAGACCCTCCAATGGTTTAAAAATGAAAACATATGACGCGTCACGCCAAAAAGGACCATCTGGGAACTGCTAAAAGTGTCAACCCTGGTCAGACTGCGCGAATCGACCAGGGTCGACACTTTTCGCTCAAATTATGATATTTTCTGTATGAAAATTCGTCATTCAACCATTTTATACAATTATTTTGTAACTATATTACTTAAACTGACCTGCACTATCGTTGATCTGTTTTTGTTTTACTGATAATGGAATTCCCAGATGGTCTCTTTTTGTGTGACTGGTCATAAATCATTTTAAGTATGCACTGACATGGAAAATTGTTCAAAGTAAGGGACTCTTAGCTCGTTAAACGTGTATTTATAAATACTCACACTGCAATTCAATTTAACTTTTCATCAACCGGTGAAACAAATGGGCGCCAAGAAACCTTGAAAACATCCTTAACCCATTACCACACAATCCCTACTTTTGACGCCCCTGAGAAAGAAGCCTTTTGAAAACACTGTGGGAAAAGGAGAAAATGCTGGTAACCAGCATTTTCTCCTTTTTCCACAGTGTTTTCTACCCTTCCCAGAACGAATTTCAATCTTTCAGTCACCTTTATTTTGTCGTCTGCAAATGCTTTCATTTTGGACCAGTCTAAAATTTTGTTGTGTTGTAAAGAGTTAAACGATACAGGTATTAATCGTAAGTAAGAGTTTAATACAGTGACACTCGTCAAAACGTTGTTACAAAAGATTATTTTTTTTCTATTCAAGGAAATTCTTCGTTTACCATTATATCTTTTTGTTTCCAAACGCATTCTGCTGCAAGACGAACATATTATTTAACTTTGAGGCTTTTCCAAATTTTGACAATTTGAAGCCGACAACTTCGATATGGCTAGGTGACTGAATTTTTCTTTGATAAGACAGAAAACATTGTGGGAGAGGGAGAAAATGCTGGTTACCAGAAAATGCTGCTGTCAAAAAGTTTTATCTCACAATGTCGTTAAAACACAGGATAGTATGGTAAAGGCAAACAAACACCCATCGTTTGTAATTAGACTCTCCCACCATCCAGCACAGTGAGGTAAAGTTGTCATTTGAACTCTAGTGACAACTGGACTGTGACACCTGGTTTTACTCGTATTTTCGCCCAATACAAATTAACGTCCCTCTGTGTGTATAATCAGTGAACCAGACCAAGGTTTCCCAAGGTAAATGTTAAAGGGGACCAATCGAATATAAAAAAAAATACAAGCGCATGGGAAGGTGAGAATAATGGTACATTCGAAATTAGGATTCTGTTGTGTACAAACACTTCGACTGTGTGGCTGCTTTCAGCTTTCTGAGTACAGTCGTTTCGTTCAGAAAGGATTTACGTATACAGATAGGAGGTATGGAAATAATGGTCATAGATTTCAATTTCATTGGTATCAACACTATTGCGTGTAATTTTATGTCCAGTATTATAACTAATTTTAGCAAAATTACTCATCATCATCATCATCATCATCGTCGGCATCGTTTTTGTAGTCGTCATCAATTGCATTATTTTAATTCTATACCAAACAACAAAGTTTTAGACTTGCCAAACTGAAAGCATTTGCAGACAACAAAATTAAAGTGACTCAAAATTTGAAGTTTGTTTTTGGATGAGTAAATAATTCAATAAACTTTATTTCTTCCACGTATGTACAACATATAGTATGGAAATACAAAAAATAAATGAATGTCATAGATATAATAATGTGATTGGACCTTGAGAGTATAAAAAGAGAGAAAGAGTAGAAAATTTAGAGGAAGGGTAACATTTGTCTAAAAGGGAAAATCAGTAAATGCTTGTAACAGGTACATATCCTAACTCTTTACCAAACGTAACAATTTTGAACTGGTCCGAACTGAAGGCATTTGCAGATGACACAATAAATGTGAATCACAACTTGAAATCAGGCTGCACTGCATATGGCTGATCTGGAATAGAGAAAACATTGTAGGAAAGGAGAAACTGTTGGTATCCAGCATTTTCTATTTTCCTACAAGTTTTCAAAAGGCTTCTTCCTCAGGGTCATGAAATCCACGGACTGTTTGGTAAATTTTTCAAAAATGTTGTACATTGTGATAGTGTTATGACGTAGTACCTAGAAAAAGCTTTACAACAGAAAGTCCGTTTACCATGCCAGTCTTTCATACTGATGGAAAAGAACAAGCCACAGAATGTGTTTTCCATGCATGATCAGAAAGGGCAGAAAGAAAGGTACTTTCTATAAATCAGTAAACTCATTGATTGAAGTTTTGGCCCGTTTTCACTAACAGAGCTCGAGATACTAGTAAGTGGGAGTTGTGGTGTTCTAAAGTCATTATTTCTCTTCGAAACCCTGTGTTGTGGGTACTCATTAGAATCGTCTCGATGAGACGATTCTAATGAATACTCACAACATAGAGTATAGTGCAGAATTTCTTACATTTTCAATTTTGAAACCAAAATCTCTCTATCTAGAGCTCTGCACTAATATTCTTTACTCTACATATTTAGTCTTATTCTAAAATTATAAACCATGTTGGCCATTCTCTGTGAAAAGAGAGTTTATTACATCTGCTAAGAATATCGCCCGGTGTCAGCCTGTGTAGTGATTTCGGTGGAAACTTTTTGCTATAGGTCAATTTTCTGCATGTCAAAGGACCAGTTTTCATCATTATTTATAATGTCAAAATTGGCGTAATTTACCATTCAATCTTTATGAGTTAGTTGGTTGTAAGATATAGATATCTGTTTTTTTTACGGTGAAAGATCGAAAATTATTTCATCGGATGAACATCATCGGTAATATTTTCACAAGTGGCCCATCCAATATTGAAAATATTACCGATGCTGTCAACGAGATGTATTGGATTTTGACATTTCACCAGAATTAACAACTATTCTGTTTATTTCATGTTTTTAACTTTTTCATTTGGGGAACTTAATCAAAATCCAGGACAGTTCTTTTCGGTTATTCCCCGTGGTGTATCCCTTCCGCATAGCAACGCATTATAATATTACATCAAACGCGAGAAATGTAATGCAAATTACGTCATATTTCCATCTGATTGTGAGGCACATGCATTTTACCTAGGTAACTTGTGCACGGGAACAACTGTTTCCGCTTTCTATTGAAGAGGTAGACTATAAAAAAAAAACGGTATTTTCACAGGTCACAACCATGAAATATCGAAGAATATTTCACCGATATTTTTCGATAACCTACCGGACAGCATGAAATAAAAAAAGTATATATTTTATGGATCAAGAACTTTGTAATGACTTGCTTGGCATGCACTATCACGTGACCCCCTTTTTTCCCAGAGCATAGCCAATTTATTAACACATTACCATACAATCCCTACTTTTGACGACCTTGAGAAAGAAGCCTGTAGAAAACATTGTGGGAAAAGGAGAAAATGCTGGTAACCAGCATTTTCTCCTTTTCCCGCAATGTTTTCTACCCTCAACAAAACAAATTTCAAATTTTTAGTCACTTTTATTTTGTCGTCTGCAAATGCTTTCGATTTGAACAAGCCTGAAATATTGTCGTTCGGTAATGGGTTGAAGTTGGTGAGAACTTGTGTTTCTTTACAAATTGAGAAAATAATCTAAAAATTATGCTATTAATAAAAATGCGTTCATTGTAAAATAACGTGTAATGTTACAACATAAACTATGCTTAAAGTTGTAAAATTATTTTCTTTTTCATGACTTTGCCCACGCGTAGTCAATAAAACTTTAATCGCCTAAACCAGCCTGAGAACTGAACTTTATATCAGCCTGTCGATTTAGCCCTTTCCCAAACAATTCCTGCTTTTTAAGGGTCTGGAATAGTAGCCTTTTGAAAACATTGTGGGAAAAGGAGAAAATGCTGGTAACCAGCATTTTCTCCTTTTCCCACAATGTTTTCTATCCCACTAGTAACAAATTTCAATTTTTGAGAGTGCTTTCAATTTGGACCAGTCTAAAATTTTGTCGTTTGGTAAAGGGTGAAAAGGAATATCCGGAATTTACACTTGGAATTAGAAAAGAACTGAAAATCGAACAATTTTCTGCTTGGCCCAAATAATTTTCTCATCCTAAAGGAACCTACTCTGAAATTAGGGGGTTGGGGGCGCAAAAATGGTCACATTTGACATTATAACAGAGTCGTTATTATTCATATATGCAGAATATTGACAGGACGTAAAGGTGCAGCCGACATGTTCCTAAATAACGACACCATTATCTTTCTTTTTTTGTGATTATTTATGTGATCAGATAGACCCTTACCGATTTTTTTTAAAAAGATCTCAGGTGCACTTGTTGCCATTGGTATAAGACGCCATGATCTGGACTCGTCTTCACCGTTGTCTGCGCATATCCTATTCTGCGAAGATTCGCCATGTCTACTATGACGCATCACCCATTCCCAGATACTTGGTAAAGTACGTAGGACTTATATCGAAGCTAGTAGGACTTATACAGAAGCTAGTAGGACTTATACCGAAGCTAAACCCAAGCCTGTAGGGACTGTTTTAATAAACCAGTGCATAGGTTACCTGCTAGCTGATCATGACTGAGTGAATCGCACCAGGTAGCATTTTATTGAGAAAACGTTGATTTATTTTGAAGTTAAAAGTAACGGTTGTCGTTTTGAAATAATAGACCGCTTATGTGCCCAGAGATCGTTGTGTATTTGTAGAATGCCATATAGCGGGAGATAATGCGTCGTCACCAACTATGTCTCCCAAGACATTACCATTCCGACAAGTCATCTCAGAATAAAGTGTAAACACGTTGTTTGTTTGTAATTTAGAGATTTTACCATGTACTTTAGTCATGCTTTGTGTAAAGATTGATTGATTGATTAATCGATTAATAGATTGATTGATTGTATGGTGTTTAACGCCGTTTCCAACATTATTTCAGGCTACCAGTGCACATATCCATGTGTTCCTCTAGCGTTTCTTTTACTTCGCACAATTCTCCTTCCATCTCACTGGCTGCTTTCCTACATGATCATCGTCGAAACAATGGTCACCACCCATCACGCAAAAAGGGATCTTCTGGGAACTGCGAAAAATGTCAACCCTGGTCAGACTGCGCAAATTGCGCAGGCTCACCAGTGTTGACAAATTTCGCTTTAATGACATTTTCTGTTTTAAAAGTGGTCATTGCACCTTGTTATACAATCATTTTTCAATTATCAACTTAAACTGACCTGCACTATCGTTGATCTGTTTTCATCTAACTGATACATGTACAGAATTCCCAGATGGTCTCTTTTTGCGTGATGGGTCACCTATCAGTTATTTAGCAGGATAAGTATCAATAGGCATTTTTCAATGCATCTGGAAGTTTTAGCACCAAGAATCGTACCTATATAGGACTATTCGTACTTCTTCAACCTCTTTATAGAATGATATTAATATCGGTTAATAAATTATGCTATGAGTAATTTATTTAGCGTATGAATTTTAATGTAAACCTGAATAATTCAATCAAATGTTTCAATTTGTCATACTCCAGTGCTTCAATGTTATTTTCTCAAACTTTCAATTTCTGCTAAGTTAGTTTAACTCTTTACCAAACGACGAATTTGCAGACTTGCCCAAATTCAAAGCATTTGCAGATGACAGAATAAATATGGCTCAAAAATTGAAGTTTGGTGTGGGAAGCGTAGAAAAATATTGTGGGAAAAGGAGAAAATGCTGGTTACCAGCATTTTCTCCTTTTCCCACAATGTTTCCAAAAGGCTCCTTTCACAGGCCTGTTAAAAGTCGGGATTGTATGGTAAAGAGTTATTTTTTTCAGCGCCATAGTACGGATCTATATCAGTGACAGCACAGAATGTGCAGATTAATCTCACATGTATATCGTCCGGTACGGTATCTCACGTGTATACCGTCCGGTACGGTATCTCACGTGTATACCGTCCGGTACGGTATCTCACGTGTATACCGTCCGGTACGGTATCTCACGTGTATACCGTCCGGTACGGTATCTCACATGTATACGGTACGGTATCT
This sequence comes from Tridacna crocea, assembly GCA_943736015.1. Classification (NCBI taxonomy): domain Eukaryota; kingdom Metazoa; phylum Mollusca; class Bivalvia; order Cardiida; family Cardiidae; genus Tridacna; species Tridacna crocea. The sequence goes on from OX031059.1 coordinate 53,290,240, forward strand.
CACATGTATACCGTCCGCTTTCTGCTACTTTGGCATATAGATGGGTAAAACAATACCATGTCTATTGAAAAGACTATCTCATTTGGTATAATACGATATTTTGAAAATTCCTTTTGGTGTCGCATTAGATTTCATATTACAAAGATAAGTATACATGTAAAGAAAGGAATGTGATACGTATTATGTTCTTCTTTTTTGTCTTATACTTCTCATTTGAAAGAGAAAAAGAAAAAGAAAACGCTCGTGTTTGTTCTATGTACAGTAAGATTAAACGAAGTTTTTGCATTAAATTGAAAATGAGTAGGGGGAAAAACCACCGTTGACAGCCCCCCCCCCCCCCCCACACCGGATTTATCCTTAGGCTTCTAGGCGTGACTATAGAGCCTCTTACCGACAGTGTAGATTAAGACAAGAATGCACAAGGCGTATTGCCGTGTCGCTTACTTATAGATGAATAATATGTTAGGACCTATGTTATAATATGTTTGGGATAACTATTTGCAAGAAAATATTTATGTATTTACTGGTACACCGCCCGGCTCCTTTACTCTTAGCTTGTCTCACTGACCTTTTACGGACAGTGTAGATCAAGATCTGACTGCACAGAACGTGCCGTCAGATCTTTAATCTACAATATCCGTTAAGGAGATATTTGCCCTCAGAAGTAGCATTGAAAAAGCAAAATTTGGATTTTTACTGTCGATTTGAAAGTTTCTGTCGGTTTAAAAAGTTTCATTTAATTTAGTTAACTCTTTACAAAACGACAATATTTTAGTCTTGTCCAAATTGAAAGCTTTTGCAGACGGCAAAATCAAAGTGACTGAAAATTTGAAATTTATTTGAAGGGTGGAAAACATTGTGGGAAAAGGAGGAAATGCTGGTAAGCAGCATTTTCGCCTTTTCCCACAATGTTTTCTACTCTACTGGAAACAAATTTAACTTTTTGAGTTATGTTTATTTTGTCCTCTGCAAGTGCTTTCAATTTGGACCATTCTAAAATTTTGTCGTTTTGGCAAGGGTTAAAAATGGGATTGTTTGGTAAAGGGTTTACCAATCTCTCTCTCTCTCTCTCTCTCTGTGTGTGTGTCTCTCTCTCTCCAGAAACAATCCCAATATGAAAACATCACTAACAAAGGTATATGTTACGCTTAACATACTTAAAAGTGTCTGATTGCGAAAAAGAATGAAATTACATGTAAGATGACTCATCTACAAATATTTTTATGATTACGTACGTATGTATGTCAAACTTCAAACACAATCGGGGCAAAGTTTTGTATTTCACTCTTTCAGCGCGTAGCCATATAAACTCCACTTCCTACAACGACAGAAAATGAAATCAGCTGAAACCCGGAAAGATATCTATCTAATAATATTGACTTAACAGGCGGACGGTATAGATCAAAGATCAGACTGCACGTTCTGTGCAGTCTGATCTTGATCTATGCCATCAGCATAAGTTCAAGTTTTGGCTTCTGCTGCTGAAAGGGTTCAAATGATATTCGACATCTTGGTTCAAATAGCAAAACCCGCCCTTTCCCAACCGAGTCTTTTCCCATGATATTAAAATACCTAACTTTTTAGTTCGCCCCCGTCCAAGGTAGCTTTTGCAAACATTGTTGGAAAAGGAGCATTGCTTGTTCAAAGACAATATTCTTTTCCCCAGTCATTTTACCTAAACTTAAAAGAAACTTAAAAGAAAAAAAAAACCAAAATAACAATAACCAAAATAACAATACCTTTTCTTTTCCTCCATATATACGTATTACTTCGGTGAAGTTTTCTATTGTCTACATCTACAGTTTGTAAAAAAGGTCTAAAATTAGTTGATTTTCTTTTTATAGAAGCAAGTTCAAATATACTGACTGATTGTACAAAATGAATGTGACTAATAGTACGGTCACAAATCAGTAAATGCCGCCTGCCGGCGTGGTAACTGCCAGTTTTCACTCAAATTCGGCCCGTGGCAGCCCGGTGGCAGCTCGGTGGCAGGCACAATCGGCAGGCGGCAGGCGGCATTTTAGACGCCGCTAGGACGCCGCTGAAGTTTTAAGAAAAAGTTAAAATTCTGACTGCCACCGGCCGATTTTTTCCAATTGTGGCTGTCGTCAGGGCGCCGGCCGGGCGCATTTCGTGGTCGCGCGGTGGCAATCAAGCGGCAGACGGGCGGCAGCGCGATTTTTACTCGGTCGTCACGGGGTTGGAGGGCCTTCAATCTTCGGCCGGCGATCGGTAGAACTAACTGCCACTCTCCAGCATCCGGCCTGCTACCGTTATGCTACCGACATGCCACCGTGCGATTTCAAAATACCTGCCGGCGGCAGGGCGGAGATTGAAAAGCAGATGGAAGGCGGCTGTCGGTGTTGGTAGGTGGCAGGATAGCGATCTGCCGAGTGCAGACTCCCGGGCCCCGGAATATAAATCCGAGGCTATTCACAATAAGAAATTGTCGTCATGGCGATTCTAACAGCACCATAGTGACTCATAGACTTGCGTATTGCTGGGTTGGGCTCGGGTCTCTTGCGCTTCGGTGCTGGCGCTTTGTCTTACCCCTTGCCTTTAGGGAGCAACTTGTTGGAAGGAAAAGTTTCTTAAAAATTAGATCTATTTATCTTGTGGTTGATAATAATGATGAACACTTTGTAGTGATACGAGAGCAATCTAGCTATATATATCCCCCGTAAACCAGCCTGCCGCCGTCAGATTATCGGGCGGGCGCCTGTCGGTGGCAGTTCGAGCGCCCGATCGCCGGCCGATGTCAGTTGTAAATGGTCGGTGTCCGCCAGGCCGCCGGGCGGTGGCAGGTAAAATCTGACGGCTGCCGGACTGTCGCCTAACTGCCACCGGCCGACACCCTGATGACACCCCACATCCCTCGAACTTAAGAAACTGCCTGCCGCCGCCCGGAACCCGCCAGGCGGCCTTTTAGTGGCAGTTATTTATGACCACTCTCGTCGATTTGTAAAAAATCGGCCGGCGGCATGTAATTTTAAGAATCCACCGATGTCTAAAAATCGGCAGGCGGCAGTTTCACATTGTGACCATAGTGTAAAGAATTGAATTTTGTTTTAGGAGGGGAAGAAAAGAGTGTGGCAATAGGAGAAAAATGCTGGTTACCAGCATTTTCTCCTTTTATTTTTTTTAAATATTTTATTCTTCGGAAAGATTTATCCTTGTGGGACAGTGTTGATAAAAGATCTGACTGCACGTTCTGTACAGTCAGATCTTGATCTACACTGTCCGCCAAAGGTCAGTGAGTCGCGCTACGGGTTAAGGAATTTGGCGGTGTAAAAAGTTATCACAACATTGACTCAGGTCCTAACATATTATTCATCTATGGGTAATAAAAAGGGGACACAACAATACATCGTAGTGACATTAAAAACATAATCTTTGAAACATCTTTAACATCAAAATATAACACACACCCTGTATTCCATATATGGCCTGCAACTCGAAAAAAGGGACATTCGGACATTTTTGTCAAGCGTCCTCCCGAATCACCTTGCGATATCTGGACAGCATAATCCGAAACGATACTTTACGGGGTTTTTTTTGTGTGTGTGTGTGTAATTTTCTGTTTTGCGCATGTCTACCGAAGGACAAAATCTTATGTAGTCGTAAAGTGCCGTCTCGGGTTAGCCTGTGCGGACTGCGCAGGCTAACCCGAGACGATACTTTACGCAAATGTCCGAAATTCCCCTTTTCGCGTGTTGCACGCCATTATACCATTAATATTAGCCTAAAAATACTATGCTGTTGCTACAAACGCCTAGATAAAAAAAAAACAGTTTGGCAAGTAGTAACGAGAAACTGTTTTTTTTTTTGGATTATATTTTACTTTTCCTCGAAAAAGCCTTAACGTTTGAGTAAATTGTATAGGGGAATCGGGTGCAGTATTTTTTTGTTTCTCGCTAAACTCTGATTATTGCAAATAAAAGTGGATAGTCATGAATGGGGTCGATCGGGTGAACGAAAGCATATGAACCAGGCCCTGTGAAAAGAGGGCTTAAAAAAGGTATTAACCCATGTCAGGCTGTGCGATCCGCGCAGGCTGACATCGGTCGAATCTTTCTGATATTGGTCAATTTTCTTTAAACTACCTCAAGGTTCAGTCATTTTTTAGACGAAAGGGAATTTATAGATCCATAATTATGTGAAGACTTGCATGGCATAAGCATCACGGAGATGGAATAAGTACCTTTTTGCTTGAACATGGATCACATTTATTCTTTGTGTTGCTATTGCATTTGATTTTGAAATTCTGTGACCGGCCGGAAGTGAGGATCATATTACCCATCAGCAAAATGTCTTGCCGCTTTAAAAAGTAAATCTATAAAGCCACTATTGTAGTTTGATAAAAAAAAAAAATCCGCCTCAGCAAGTTTGCAGCAGACAACTTGAAAATCATCATTACAAAATATGAAATCAAAATTGTATTATTCAAAATTTTAATAAAAGCGTACATTTGCGAACAAGGCTTTAATATCAATCTTGGAATTAGAATTAAAATCGTGCTTACTCTTTCTTTACTGTTTACGACACAAGAAGCTTTTATGCGCAGTGTAGATCAAGATCAGACTGCACATCGGTGAATACAGACCCCAATAGACTCCATTCCAGCCGAGGTAGGAATTTATACTAATTCAGCTATTCGAACTCATTTTCCTTTTAGGAAAGATAACTGTTTCAGTGTCCGGTCATATATGTGTTCTATACCGAAAGCATTGTAGTATACTATTAAAACACGCATATTTTCATAGCTGAATGGCCACGAACATAATGGCGTTATCGTAAAAATGTCAAAGTGCCCTAGTTAACAGCCCCAGCCCTTGTATTGTGCGTTATTAATGTGAAATATGGGGGTTGTGAAGGTCGCCCGTAAGTTCAGCTTTTAAGGGCTTTTTGATCTTATACAATGACATGCATTCAAGCAGAAGCACGGCTAGCTTTAATGTCATCTTGGGAAGCATGCGTAACAATTTAATCAGAATCTAAAACGGACCTTCTTGGCTCCGCTTGCACGTTCATCAGCCGCATAGCTCAATAGATAGTCCTAGGACTTGTGAACATGATGTTTCGGGTCTCTTGAGGGTGTGGGTTCGATCCCCACGGTTGGCCACCTAAAATTGCTAACAGTCGTTTGGTTGGTTGGTTGGTTGGTTTCTTTGGGGTTTAGCGCCACTTTAACAGCTAAGGTCATATCATTGCGGTCTTTTCATGCAAATGTGTTTCCTGGCTTTCTCACACCATTACTTACACAACTTTCTTTTCAAAGCCACCGACTATACTTTTCTCACATGCTTCACCAGAGGTGAGAGAACAATCTTTCGGATAAGACGTTAAGCCGAGGCCCCGTGTGACGACGCTATACACGAGCACGTAAAAGAACCAGGCGTAGCTTAACCCTTTCCTAAACAAGCCCTGGTTTTTACGTGTCTGCAGTACAAGTCTTTTGAAAGCACTGTGGGAAAAGGAGAAATTGTTCGTAACGAGCAATTTCTCCTTTTCCCACAGTGTTTTCTGCCCGTTCGGATAATTTTTTGCCATTGTTATGCAAGTTAAAGTTGTCGACGGCAAACTTTTTCAGTTCGGAAGAGTCTAAAATTTATCGTTTGGGAAAGGGTTAAAATCGGTTAGATGGGTTCGTCCTGTATCTGCACTGTCCCCCATAACAATACTAACAACCTTCGACGGGGTGGGGGGGGTCGCCCATATGGGAAACTGGTGGCGACGACAAATGACCGCAAATTCAATCAGTCTGCTCGCACGTTTTCTCTGTTCTATTCTGTTCAGTAATATTCTTATATTTTTCTGCCCTAATTTAGTTATGTCAATATTTACAAATCTTGAAAGAAATTACAACTTTTCCATAGCCGAAAGAAAGTATTTACATGATTTTACACCTTCATAAACCGGAGCTTATTCAGAGCCCCAGTTAACCCTTTACTCCACAGATACTCATTTCTACACGTTGCTTGCAGGAGCCTTTGGAAAACATTGTGGCAAAAGGTGAAATTGCTCGTAACGAGCAATTTCACCTTTTGTCACAATGTTTTCTATGCTATCTAATGTTTTCTATGTACACATTAGAAACTGTTTCATCCTTGCTGTTATTTAGGTACAATTAGAGATACAATAGAAATGCCCTATCGGGTAAAGGGTTAAGAGGGGATGGTGGATTTCTAAATACATTATTTCTCTTGGAAACCCTATGTTGTGGGTACTCATCAGAATCGTCTCGATGAGACGATTCTAATGAGTGCCCACAACATAGGGATTAGTGGAGAATAATTGATATTTTCAATTTTGAAAGCAAAATCTATCCTTCTACTTGCGCTCTGTTTTCTTTTTTTACCAATTCTCAAGAAATATCGAAAGTCTTTGTGTCATTTACTCTTCGGGTAGGCAAAGAATCTTTAAGGAATCCAAGCAAGCACCTTATACGATTTCTTTTTCTATTAACCTGTATTCTGCAAAATAAATGAAACTATCAAGCCAATAGTAAAAAGCTGATCAATGATATTTCATTTTTTTTTATAAAAAAGATCCCCTTATTGGACAGTGTAGATCAAAGTTCAGACTGCACGTTCTGTGCAGTCTGATCTTGATCTACACTGTCCGCAAGAGGTCAGTGATTCGCGCTGAGCAGCCTAAAGGCTAAAAGGTTTTAATTCATTGGAAAAAAAAGGAGATATAACTCGCATGGGAAGTCGTTGTAAAAGGTAAATCCTTTGAAGTTTTTGAAGGACCTGTAGGTTTTGTTGGAAGGAAAATAGCTTCCCTTTTCCCACTCCATCACTCCCTGAAAACACGATTTGCGGATGGCGACTTACGAGGAAAATATTCTTGTAAATGTTTGATAATAAGCTCACAGATCTTATATATGCAACCACGCTAAAGACTGTGCGAAAAGCAAAAAAGGACATATTATCATTTCGCCCAGTTGATTTGTTTTCTTTCAGGTTCGCGACTAGGAGAACCATAATAAGCTGATACCCTTTGACGCCTTCAAGCTAAGTTTTTTTTAAACTCTTTGCCACAGATTTTGGACATATCCAAATTGAAAGCAATTGCAGTGGACAATTTCGTAATGGTTCACATAACACAATTTTCCTTTGATAGGGTAGAAAACTTTGTGGGAAAAAGGAGAAAATACTGGTTACCAGCATTTTCTCCTTTTCCCACAAAGTTTTCAAAAGGCTCCTTCCTCAGGGTCGTCAAAAGTCGTCATTGTGTGATACAGGGTTAAAATTGTTCAGGAAGGCATTTATGGTAAAGGTCGAAAGATGAATGGAAGATGTATTTGATATGAGTGTAAAAAAGCTACAATCAAAATAATACCTTGAGTCAAAACTGGGCCGAGGATGAACAAACAGTTTTCTTTGCAGTTTGAAAAAGTACTTTTTTTTAACTCACTAAACTCTCGTCTTAACGTAAAACCCATTACCCGCAAGGTCTGTTTACGACTCACCAAAATCTGATACAAAATAGTCCAAAGCCACATATTTGGAAAGGAAAGAAAATTTAGAGTAATTTGACAGTATCGATAAAATTCACGGAAAAAAAGCAATTTCTTGTTACAAGCAAAACTTTGCCTTTTGTTTCTCAAGTGTTTTCAAAATTCAAAAATCTGTAAGCTGAACAAACGGCGTAGAAAATTCGTTACTGAACAGTGACGGTTTTTGTTATTCAAGATGGCTGATACAACAAAGCCAAACGCCTTTTTTTCCTAACCTTTCATAAACTAAGACTTTCTTACTAAATTAACTCTTGACTCAACAAAATATTGGACCCTACCAAATTAAATGCATTCGCAGACAACAAAATATAAATGTAAATCAAAAACTGAAAATTGGTCATGGAAAAGTAGAAAACATTGTGGGAAAAGGAGAAAATGCTGGTGACCAGCATTTTCTCCTTTTCCCACAAAGTTTTCGAAAGGCCTGTTCCTTGAAAACAAGGGTTAAGGGTTAAGACCTCAACTTTGCAAGCTTCGTTTGGCCAATGCTTTGCCATCAATAGTTTAATTTTCAGTCAACATTTAGGATGTTTCGTCTTAGTTGTAACCAGTTCCAACTAGGCAATTTTGGCAAAAGAACAGCTTTTTGGAAAGGGACCATATTTCATCAGAAGCATTTGCTGGATAGCCCACACTGTTTCCATTTGGTTTCGAATTTCTTATCTCCTAACCTTTTCCCAAACGACAAATTTTGGATTCTTCCACATCAAAAGAGTTTGCACACGACAATTTTTAGATTTGGAGAAAATGGCAGTAAGTTCTCAAAAGGGGTAGAAAACACTGTGGGAAAAGGAGAAATTGCTCGTCACGAGCAATTTCTCCTTTTTCCACAGTGTTTTCAAAAGACTTTTACTGCAGACACGTAAAAACCCGGGCTTGTTTGGGAAATGGTTAATTCCTTTTCTCTTCATTGTTTATTTTTTATTGCTTATTCGGTATAAAATCTCTGATGTGTTAGAAATTATCTTGTATGTGAATGGGGCATTTCAGGATGACTATATAAAGGGTTAAAGTTTACATTCTTTCGTTGTCAAGTTCCCTACACGAGCGAGAAAGACCCCGTCATCACGAATTCTCTTCGATTATAAAGCCTGCCATGATAAAAGTTTGATTGTATTTGAACCGTGCTCCGCCAAAAAGGGGCCTAATGCATCTCGGTGAGCCATGCTATCAAGGAAGTCATCTCATACTTAATGAATCCACTCAATTAACTATTAATTTAATCATAAAGTAGACTGGTCCTTGGACGGAAAATTGACCAGCAGCGAATAGTTTCAGCCCGGGTCAGCTTTCGCAGTCCGGGCTGACCTGGTTCGATACTTTTCACAGATGCATTAACTCTTTACCAAACGACAAAATTTTACACTGGTCCAAATTGAAAGCACTTGCAGACGACAAATTAAAAGTTACTCAAAAGAATGAAATTTGTTTCCAGCAGGGTATAAAACATTGTGGGAAAAGGAGAAAATGCTGGTTACCAGCATTTTCTCCTTTTCCCACTATGTTTTCAAAAGACTTCTATCTCAGAGTCTTAAAAACCAGGGATTGTTTAGTAAAGGGTTAAGCCTCCCTTAAAATTATGAAATTTGTCAAATACATGGAGGCATTGCGGAAACGGGAAATAAAATTGGTTACCAGCATTTTTTCTTTTTCCCACAATGTTTACAGAAGCCTCGTCTTTAGATCCCTGAAACTAGGGGATTTCTTTTAAATGAACCCTTTACCAAACAATCCCTGGTTTTTAAGACCCTGAGATAGAAGCCTTTTGAAAACATTGTAAGTAAAGGTGAAAATGCTGGTAACCAGCATTTTCTCCTTTTCCCCAAAATGTTTTCTACCATGCTGGAAACAAATTTCAAATTTTTGAGTTACATTTAATTTATCGTACGCAAGTGCTTTCAATTTGGAACAGTCTATTTTTTTTTTCGTTCGGAAAAGAGTTAAGGTAGGGCAGAACCTAATACCTTCTTACAGCAGACGGCTCTAACACCATTCTCGTAAAAAAATATAATAATGATCATACATAATTGCAAACTGAAGACAATGAAAAGGAAAAAAAAAAGGGGGGGAATGGAAAACAATGAGATAAAAACACACACACACAAAAAGAACCCGCTATTTTTTCAGTCGCAATGTTTTTACGAGCGTTTACAAAAGTGGTCTTATGTAGGAGGGCAAAAGTCGTTTGCAAGCAAGATGTATTGACCTGACAATAAAAGAAACCACTCGAAATCTTGAAATAACTTTACAAACAGCTTAACATTCCAGTTTCCTTTTGAAAAGGTTGACACGGGATTTACTATGTATTCTTGCGCGTAATCTTTTTTTTTCTCTTAACCTATTACCACACAGACCCTGCTTTTGACTACCCCGAGAAAGAAGCCTTTCGAAAACATTGTGGGAAAAGGAGAAAATGCTGGTAACCAGCATTTTCTCCTTTTCCCACAATGTTTTCCTCCCTTCACGAAACAAATTTCAAATTTTTAGTCAGTGTTATTTTGTCGTCTGCAAATGCTTTCGATTTGGACAAGCCAAACATTTTGTCGTTTGGTAATGAGTCTTTGCGTCACATTAAAGACGTTTCGACAAATCTTTAGATTACAGCTCTCAAAACCTTGTGGCAAATGGAAAGAAACGTATGATAATTATTCTACCCATTTGTCCCAATGTTTTATTGGCAATCTGTCATTTGATTACTTCTTTTCGCCTCTCATCTTTGCTGAAGCATGTGAGAAAAGTAGTCAGTGGCTTTGGAAAGAAAGTTGTGTAAGTACTGGTGTGAGAAAGCCAGGAAACACATGTGCGTCACCGACCGCCATGATATGACCTTAGCTGTTAATGTGGCGTTAAACCCCAATACAACCAGCCAACAAATCAACCAACCAACCATTTAATTACTTTTTCAGTGTGTACTTTAATGTGGCATTTTATTGTTTGTGACGGAAGGAAGGAAGGGAGGGAGGGAGGAAGGAAGGGAGGAAGGGAGGGAGGGAGGGAGGAAGGAAGGACGGAAGGAAGGGAGGGAGAGAGGGAGGGAGGAAGGAAGGGAGGGATGGAGGGGGGAAGGAAGGAAGGAAAGAAAGAAAGAAAGAAAGAAAGAAAGAAAGAAGTAGGAAAATAGAACAAAAAAGAAAGATGTCTTAAATATAGCAGACTGGCCCAAAGACACTGAGAGAAAGTCGGACAGACGTACAGACAGAACGACTCAAAAAAGTAAGATAAGAAAACCTGAGTGTTTACCACATTTTGTGATTACAGATAGTAGTTTTGATCTTCGTCTATAATAATGTACTGAAGTAGCTAAATGACCTTGTTACCTGGGGTTTAGAAAGTTTTATGACAATTTAACTGACTTTAATTCACCCAGAATGTCTTCATTTAATCCTTTTCAGGAAAAGCACAATCTCTGGTACTTCTGCGGACGATGTAGATCAAGATCAGACTGCACGCAACGTGCAGTCTGATCTTGATCTACAGTGTCCGGTAATTGTGAGTTATTTTCGTCTAAACAGCTTTGAGGTTACATTCCTTAACTGGTCTAGATATGACCAATACCTTATTCTTTATTACAACTTCATTAGTTTAAAGCATAGTCACATGGGATGTGGATTTTTATAGACGCTGTGAAATTCTTATAATATAGCGTTGTTTGGGTAAGTCGGTACTTTCTTACTTTGATTTTGCAATTTTTTTTATTTTATAAATGCTATCGTTTGCAACGGGCAATTCATCTAAATTTGCTCTTTTATCGAACGATTTTCTTTTCATCTTAACCGATGTGAATTTTCATTTGTTGTATTGCAGACAATTTGCATTGTAATTATACTTTACATTCTTTTTGTATATAAGTTTTATTTATCAAACTTGGTTTTACTTAAAAGTCTTTGAATCTATTGGTCGATGCGTTTTGGAGTTTGAAACAGAATGAATAGGAATCACGTTCTGGTAAAAGGGGGGCTAAATGCATCTCCTTTAATACATGATACCAAGCAAGTCTTTACTGTATTATGGATCCGTAAAGTCTAGTTTGTACAACGATCGAAGGAATCATGGGATACACAGATCCTGTGAGTTGCAGAAAATTGCAAACTGTTAAAAAGAGCAAAAAGTATCGAGCCAAATAAGCCTGCGCGAACTGTGCAGGCTGATTTGCCTCGATACTTTTTGTAAATTAGCATTTTGATTTCTTTGATTAACCCTTTACCTCATATGCCAATTTGAGGCTCTTCCATTTCAGCAGCAAATAAAGATATGATGTCAAAAATATGGACAAATGAGGATACAAAGATCTGACTGAGTGGAAAACATCGTGGGAAAAGGAGAAATTGCTCGTTACGAGCAATTTCTCCTTTTCCCGCAATGTTTTCAAAAGCTGTCAGTTGTTTTACGTCAAAATGAGTATCTGTGGAGTTAAGGGTTAACTCTTTATCAAATGACAAAAAATTAGACTGGTCCAACGTATTTTAAGACTGGTCAACGGATTTGCAGACGACAAATTAAATTAACTGAAATAATGATTTTTGTTTTTGGATGGGGTAAGGAAACATAGTGGGAAAAGCAGAAAATGCTGGTTACCAGCATTTTCTCCTTTTCCCACAATGTTTTCAAAAGACTTCTTATATAGGGGTGTTCAATGTCATGATTGTGTAGTTATGAGTTAACTTCAGGGCTCGAAAAAGAAAGAGTCTTGCTTTGACTCGAACAAATCGTCACGCGTCACATTGATGACGCACTGCTGTCTCAACTTATACAGTTTGGCATAATAGACCGATCGCTATGCACAGGCAACTATGCCAAAATAACACTGTATTTCATACAGGTATATAGTAGGCCGACAGCTATACACAGGCAATCATGCCAAAACAACACTGTATTTCATACAGGTGTATATAAGGCCGACCGCTGTGCACAGGCAACTATGCCAAAATAACACTGTATTTCATACAGGTATATAGTAGGCCGACAGCTATACACAGGCAATCATGCCAAAACAACACTGTATTTCATACAGGTGTATATAAGGCCGACCGCTGTGCACAGGCAACTATGCCAAAATAACACTGTATTTCATACAGGTATATAGTAGGCCGACCGCTATTCACAGGCAATCATGTCAAAAGAACACTGTATTTTATACAGGTATATAGTAGGCCGACAGTTATTCACAGGCAATCATTCCAAAACAACACTGTATTTCATACAGGTATATACTGTAGTAGGCCGACAGCTATGCACAGGCAATCATGCCAAAACAACACTGTATTTCATACAGGTACATAGTAGGCCAAAACAACGCTGTATTTCATACAGGTATATAGTAGGCCGACAGCTAAGCGCAGACAGTCATGCCAAAACAATACTGTATTTCATACATGTATATATACTAGGCCGACAGCTGTGCACAGGCAATCATGCCAAAACAACGCTGGCTGTATTTCATACAGGTATATAGTAGGCCGACAGCTATGCGCAGGCAATCATGCCAAAACAACACTATATTTCATACAGGTATATAGTAGGCCTACAGCTGTGCATAGGCAATCATGCCAATACAACACTGTATTTCATACAGGTATATGTAATAGGCCGACAGCTGTGCACAGGCAATCATGCCAAAACAACACTGTATTTCATACAGGTATATAGTATACCGACAGCTATCCGCAGGCAATCATGCCAAAACAACACTGTATTTCATACATATATATAGAAGGCCGACCGCTATTCACAGGCAATCATACCAAAACAACACTGTATTTCATACATATATATAGAAGGCCGACAGCTATTCACAGGCAATCATACCAAAACAACACTGTATTTCATAAAGATATACAGTAGGCCGACAGCTATGCACAGGCAGTCATGCCAAAACAACACTGTATTTCATACAGATATATAGTAGGCCGACCAATATGCACGGGCAGTCATGCCAAAATAACACTGTATTTCATACAGCTATATAGTAGGCCGACCAATATGCACGGGCAGTCATGCCAAAATAACACTGTATTTCATACAGCTATATAGTAGGCCGACCAATATGCACGGGCAGTCATGCCAATACAACACTGTATTTCACCAAAAAGGCTACTCATTTCTAGTTCTTGTTTTACATGATTGCCCGTGTCACAAACATGACACGCAAACTCGCAGCCACACACACACGAAAAACAAAAAAGATAAAACAACTAGAACAAAGCAAAAGCGTTGTTCTCTTTTTCGATGGCTCGGCCATGTAATTGTTTTTCATGTCGATGTATATCTGATATCTCCCCGATCTTGTCGATAGGATCAATGCTTCACTGATTGTTTCTGAAATTGATAGCATTAATCATCCCTTACATTGAAAATAAACAAAATAAACTTTTTTTTTTCCAGTCTGCACATTTGACCGAGATATTTCGAATTAAAGGTTTGCTTTGTCTATAAATATCTTGCAAAGTATTGTCAGACAGTGCAGATTAAGATCAGACAGCACGTTCTGTGATCGCAAAATGTTTTCCATACTTTCCTTAGAGTGTATAACAGTAGTACTTTGATACACATTTAAGGCTGTATTTATATCTATTTCAATTTAAAAAAATTGATGTTGGGCAATAGAGAAAATTAATGGCTGACTCACAAATCCCCCTTTATATTTTCACTGGAATTTTCTCTCACTATAATTATTATAACACTGGTCCTAAGCAACCACTTTGAAGAAAAACACTATTAGTTCTGCTTTCGTTCTGATCCATCTTGCAGAAAATACTGAATTATTTATAATGATTATTTACATTTCATAAGAACAAATATGCAAACTCAATATGTTTAAACTAGAACCTCCAAAAACAGGGAGAAATTTGCATCAGCTACCTGTCAACTTTGTTATAATGAGTTCGCCAAAAATAGCCTATAAGTACCAATAAGGTTAAGGGTGTTGGCATTAAAGAAACATATTAATTAAAATCCCAGGTGTCAGAAGATGAACTGGCCAGCTTAAAGTGTCACGATGGATTAGATGTTATCGAAAAGGAATAAAATCTAGTCTAAAGGAAAGAAAAATAGTCACACGTGTTCACTATTATGACACTGGGACTTTGTTGTTCATTATCAAGCGTTCATCTTTATTTTTTAGATACAGTCAAACTAGAATTATGCAAGCGGCTACTTTTAAAGGATAACTGGAACATGCCCTTTGATGGCAGGTGTTTGCTTAAAGACCGACCAGCGACCAGAAATAAACAATTTGAGGCTAAAGATGCAAGCTAAATTAATTCACACCATTTGAACTGTTTGACTTTTTGTATTAGTATAGTCTGTCAAAATTCCAGTTGTTGACAGAAAAAATGAATGTCAAACTAAAATTAAAGTTGGTATCTGTAGCTCTAGTTTTGAACTTTATTTTTTCTACAAACGACTTAAACTTTGACAGAATAAACTGTGACACATAGTCAAGCACATCACTATGTCCATCCAAAATAAATGATTTAGTTGCCCTAGAATCTCTAATTCTAGTTTCCAGCATGTCTTTAATACAAAGAACGAACAGACAAAATGCTTCATTTTCAAAAACTTGCAAAATCTTTTAGTCATAAAATGCATGAAGAATACAAAATGTAATGTAATCGTTTAATAGCGAAAACAGGAAAATGGCTTACAGGTTGGCAAACAGGAAAACAAGAAGTAAATAATTTCACAAGTTAATATATAAGTATGATATGTATTTACTGTATATATGTGTCATAGTAAGTAAACTATTTTGTTTTATTTCTTTTGCTATTGTATCAACTTAAAGCCCCAGTAAAAGCCAAAAATAGTTAATTTTTACCGTTTATAAACTCGAAGATATAACGGATAGTCAATCACAACATACATATATATGTTCGGTGAAAACCTGAACGTGTCAGTTACTGCATTAGTTGTCATGATGTGCGTTTTGCGAAAGTGCATTGAGAAGCACGTTACCCAGGGACGCCATTGATCGAGACAACCTTCGCTATCGTTCGTGTATTTCGAACTAAGTCTTCGAGAAAGTCACGTGATATCATTGCATTTCATTAGTACACAGGGGTCCAATATTATGCCAACGAAGAGTAAACTTGCTCATTCTTAACCTGTTTTTTTATTTCGATGTATTCCTGTATTAATGATGGATGAATAACCGACGATCAGTCTGTCTCGTCGTATCTGTTTGCAATGTCGATAATGTTAGTTTTTCAAGCCTAAAATGGGGACACAACGATTAAGGGAATGAAAGTTTTGTTTCGACTCATTGAATTATCACGTGGTGTTACGTCACTGTTACGTCTCTGTGGAGATTTATGACGAAAAGTTGGCGTGTAGTTGGCGATTATCGATGTAAACAAACAGACAATGCGACATGGTAGGATCTGTTCTAGATTCACTTTTTCGTGGTATTTGTCGAAGACAATACCACTATGAGTTCAATATCGAATTTTGAAGACCATGTATAATACTTTGTGCAAAGCCGAAGGAAATAAACCCAATTAAACTCATTCTTTTCAGGCAGATAAGTGTTTCGGTAGCACTCATATGTGTGGTTGGAAATGGCATGTTAAAATACACTGGGTGAGGTCATCGATCGTAGAAATACTATTTTTTTCACTGAAAAGAACTTCGCTCGCTCATAGCCTTCTATTGGCGCAATGATACAACATTTGTCGTTTGGTCCTGGGCGTTTTTGTTCCAAAACCAGTTCGTCCAATGGCTTTTTCATTAAATGATTGCGGGTTACTCCATTTGATTGCGAAAGAATATTTACAGATCGAAATAATTGATTGTAATGTTGGGCATATTAACACCTAAGATATTTCAAAATCATAGTTTTCCGCTACAAAATTAATTTCATTCGATATATTCACATGGTTTCTTTCTCTATCCATCATCTATAGTACTGTCAAGGCTCCTGGCTCCCACTAATGATCAAAAGGATACCACCAATACACAAATAACCCTAACTTTGTCATTAGTACTATACATTCATCCGAAAAGATATTCATTTGATTAGTTGGTTGACTTTCAAGCCAATATTTGAATAATATTTAGACTCCATCTTTTTCTTTCAAATTATTAATTCCAAACAACGGCTTTCTCGACAAATACCACTTCAGCGTTCTGAACGCTTTGATTTTTTCTGACATTGACGGAAACTTTTACGAATTGTACCTTTACATAACGTTAAAGTCATAATAATCACCATATTTTTACATGGTAAAAACGAAATGTACTTTTATTGTATAAACAGGATTTTTTTTACAGATGGACTTGACTGTGACATTTAAAATTTTGGCTGTTTAAGGCAGACTGATTGATAAACAGTGATAGTCTTAAAGATATCCAACTATTAAGGAAGACGATTTTAATTCACAGTTAGAATTGAACTTATTTTGAAGACCTGACCTTAATCTACACTGTTTCCAAAAGTTCTGAGTCACCTTAACCTGAAAACTAAGCCATTTCCATTCTTTATTAACCCTTTCCCAAACGGCATAGTTTTAGACTGGTCCAAATTGAAAGCACTTGCAGATCACAAAATAAATGGAACTCAAACATTGAAATTTGTTTCCAACAGGGTAGAAAACATTGTGGGAAAAGGAGAAAATGCTGGTTACCAGCATTTTCTCCTTTTCCCACAATGTTTTCTAAAGGCTTCAATCTCAGGGTCGTAAAAACCAGGGATTGTTTGGTAAAGGGTTAAACAATCCCACATTTTAACGACCCCTAAAAAAGACTTTTTTCTGTAACCGACTGTGGGGAAGGGGTGAAGATTCTAGTTGCCATCATGTTCTTCTCTTTCAACAATGTTTGCGATACCTTCTGGTCGTCTGGTAAAGAGTTAGATAAAATAGATGTTAGGGATACAGGTGCTTTATGAGGCTGTCCCGGTCCAACTGCAAGATAAAAGGTACTAGAGCTCAAAGATCAGACGGCACTTAAGGTAGTGGACCCGTAATACTTCTAGTGCAGCATGGCATAAAATTTCTTGACAGTTGATAAAGACAGATTTCTACAGATATAATACTTTTGCACATTTTTAACCGACCAGAAATTCCTTTGATGTCTATCTTGAAACTATTTGTTGATACTTTTGTTATTTTCCAGAAAAGGGAGGTAATTATCATGTCACTTTGTAATGAGAATATATTGGTTTTAGATTTATAAATGATAATTCTAGGAAGGACAAAAAGGAAAAATTGGCTCGGTGAAAGTAGTACAATAAATACTCATTTTTAATCTTTTTGCAGGATAATGTTATAGTGGAAATAGCTGTTTTTTATTACGGGTCTACTACGTTAATATCCAGTCTGATCTTGATCTACAACAGAAACAAACAAAGTTGTCGTACAAGTTTACGTTTTCGATCCAATAATAGAAAATGTCTCATGATAAAACATGCCTCTGTAATTATTCACAAAATTACGTCGATCCAAATTTAACAACTCATTTGTACAAGAATAGATTCTAAAGAAAAGCAAAAGATAATTTCTCGACAATTATATTTTGACTGCTTTTGTGAAGTAAGCAATTGTTAGCATTGTTCACTTTTGAATGAAACCCGTAATTATGCAGAAGTGAAATTGACGTTAACTTTTAAAAAACTGAAGTAATTTTGAATGCGTTATTTCAGGCCTAGCCCAACCTCGCCCTTTAGTTTATATCATGTGATTGGGGGTGGGGGGGGGGGCGCTTAATGCATCTGCGAAAAGTATCGACCCAGGTCAGCCTGCGCAGTCCGCGCAGGCTGACCTTGGCCGAAACTTTTCGCTATTGGCCAATATTCTGTATGCCAAAGGACCTGTCTACCATACTGTTAAATCATTTTAGGTGAACATGCCATTATGGATTGATAATTGTGTGGTGGCTTGATAAATATATTACATCACAAAGGTGCATGAAACATCCTTTTGGAAGACGGCGGCTCAGTCTTATGTTTTCAAGATTTATGAGACAATCTCTACCTTCTGCGACCTGGGTTTATATTTACCAACCATTCTTTAGAACGTTCTTTGTTTTAATCTTCAAGATTTTCTGACTGTGAAAGTAACAGAACTTCTGATTGGCTAAACCAGTTGGTTTAGCCAATCAGAAGTTCTGTTACTTTAACAATGACAAAATTCTGAAGATAAGAATGTTCTTAAGAATGGTTGGTGAATACAGGCCCTGAACTCATTGCCAAACGACAATAATTTAGGCTTGTCTAAATCGGAAGCACTTTTTTGCCGACGACAAAATAAAAGTGACTGAAAATTTGAAATTTGTTTTGCGAAGGGTAGAAACATTTTGGGAAAAGGAGAACATGCTGGTTACCAGCATTTTATCCTTTTCCCACAATATTTTCTGTGGGCTTCTTTCTCAGAGTCGTGAAGAGTAGGCATTGTGTGGTTATGGGTTAAGTAACATAAATTTTAAGCATGAGATTTTGGGAACCAGCATTTTTCCCCCTCTACATTTTCTGTACTTTCAAAGACGAATTTTATTATTCTAGCTATCTGAATAAATCATAATTTTTCAAAATAGACCAGTCTACTAAATTTCGCATAGAGTGTAAATCTTTATCTGTATGAATATAATAGAATACTTTTAATACAATTTATAATATTTATATTTATTCAGATTAACGGTTTATTCTTTGAAATCAGAATAATCCGTTATTTATGCAACAATGGGCAATCACTATCAGATTTCTTTTACTGCGCGCCCACTAATCCGGGCCAGTGAATCTATCAACTTTCTTATTATCAAATGATTTTTTTTTTGAAAGAAATGCATTTTCTGATTAGCTAAACCAAATGGTCTAGACTGTCAAAAAATGCATTATTTTCGACGTCTAGAATTTAAAGAAGAAAGCAATTTAACTCTTTACCAGACGACAAAATTTTAGAATTTTCTAAATTGAAAGCCTTTGCAGACGACAATTTCATTGTACCTCAAATGGTACAATTTTTTTCTTTGATCCAGGTAGAAAACATTGTGGGAAGAGGAGAAAATGCTGGTTACCAGCATTTTCTACTTTTCCCACAATGTTTTCAAAAGGCTTCTTTCTCGGGGTCGTTAAAAGTCGGCATTGTGTGGTAAAGGGTTAAAATGATTGGTGGTTACTACTGCTGATATACGTCTCAGACAAATACCTCTATTCCTATTATGGACCTGGAGTGGTACTCTCAAATCATTCTCAACAACATCTCTTGTCTTATTCGCCAATATTTTCACCATTCGAAAGTAACACAACTTCTGATTGGTTAAACCATACGGTTTAGCCAATCAGATGTTATGATACTTTTTAAATTTAGAAAGTTCTGGAGAATAAGACTGAGAGCGCTCCTAAGAATGGTTGGTTAACTCTATTACTCCATAATTACTCATTTTGACGCATCAACAACAGACAGCTTTTGAAACACATTGTGGGAAAAGGAGAAATTGCTCGTAACGAGCAATTTCTCCTTTTCCCACAATGTTTTTCACTCAATCAGATAATTGTTTCCCCATTTGTCAATGATTTTGCCATCATAATTATGTTTATTTGCTGCTGAATTGAGGGAGCCTAAAATTGGAATATGAGGTAAAAGGTTAATACGAGGTTGGCGCTTTGCTGTATATGATTTTGATCTGTTGCATTTGCCATTTTCACTTTCTTAGAACACGCATTCAGTTAGGGTTTAAGTTAAGGTTAAACATATTCATTTTTGACATCGATTGAGAAACAAGTTCTCGTAAGCTATATCGCGTTCCCTCGACAATTTAATGTATGGTTTTGTTTAAATCGGTAATTTTCAACATTTCTTCTGAATATAGCAGTACTGCATTTCACAAAAGACTTGAGCAACTGAGGGTGGATAATGGTTATTCAGCCTTACACAACTTTGTGTCTGATCTTGATTCACACTTGTCGCAAACGGCCCTTGATTCGCGCCTAGCAAACCAAGGGTTAATGGTTTAAATCATATTATTTTCATTAAATAACAATAAGATCAGCAATTTTCTTATATAGATTTTTTATTAAATACCAAGAAAAATCAAGGATTTTCTCATATAGTCAGTAATATATTGCCAATTCGACTTCATTACTGTTTAAGAATCAAAATCAAATTTCATCCCTTTGAAAGAACTCATTATTTCATGCAGACATCTGTTTTCGTCTCCCAGCAGATTAATCTTAAAAAAGAATGTGTGGGTCTATGCGAAATCCCAAAGTTGTCACCCGCTCTTGGGTATCGAACTCTGAACCTTATGGTTACGAGGCCGACGCTTTACCTCACAGCCGCAGACACCACACAAGAACCATTGGCTGTAAGTTGGTTTTAGGCGGTTATGAGAAAAACGGTTTAACCCTAATCCTGGCGAATATAAATTGTCGACGTTTTGTACAGAAATGTTATGCTGAAACTTTGCCATGGGCATTGAAATTGGCAGATTTATGCCCGAGACTAGTGATAAAATAGTGGGGAGTATAGAACAAGATCAGACTGCACGTATGTGCAGTCTGATCTTGTTCTACACTCTCCGCAAAGTTCATCCATCGTCACGAACCGCAGGATAAGGTGGTTGAAAGAGCGTTACAATGGCAGGGTGAAATTTTAGCCATAATCAAGCTATAAGAGGAATTTTGATCCATTAACAATCTACACTATCTTTTCTTCAAAACTTGAAAGAAATCGGCATGGAATAACTTGGAAGAAATTGGATTTAAAAAACATGGTGGAGAAAAGGAGAAAATGCTGGTAACCAGCATTTTCTCCTTTTCCCACAATGTTTTTTTTTTAATCCCTCCACAGACAAATCCTACCATTCGAGTCAAGCTTTTAAAGGTTATAATTAACTGTGCCAGGTTTAAGAAACAAGTGTAAACTATTTATTCGTTTTGGGAAAGAGTTTTTAAAACCTCATGTTTGCCTAATTCACCGTAAAGATCTATTGTTGTGTATTTTCTTTATTAGCCGGGTGTCATTTTTTGACATAAATCCAACCAATCGGAGCAACTTATTATATTTGAAATTCTACACACTCAGTTGGCACTTTGGTCCCCCCCCCCCCAACCCCTGGTCTTTCTAAGCCATCGGAATGGTATAAATCCAGAGGGGGTAATTTAATTATCATCTTTTTTTATTCCATCTGAACGAAATTTGCAGTAGATAACTTTGAAATCACTCACGTAAGCTATTTACCTCATGATAAATTTAAGAGTCAGCCAAAGTCAAATGATGCAATCCGCCTTTTAACCTTTTCCCAAGTGACAACTTTTGACTCCACCAAAGTGAGAGAAGCAGCCACTGGAATATCAAATATAGATTTCGTAGAACTGAACGGAAGTTTGCTGATATGGGAGGAAGCATGGATGGATAAGGAGAAAATGCTGGTTGCTATTGTCTTCCGGGGGGAGCGGGACAGAAACAAGTATCATCCACATGAGAGAGAGAGAGAGAGAGAGAGAGAGAGAGAGAGAGAGAGAGGGAAAGAGAGAGAGAGAGAGAGAGAGAGAGAGAGAGAGAGAGAGAGAGAGAATGACTGACTAAATGACTGACCGACCAACTAAAAATAAACAGGACAAAATGGCAGTACGACTATAGTCACCCAGTTTGTACAGCAAACGGACTAAAGGGTGTTAAAATTCACTCGAGTATATTTTTAAATAAATTCCATCCTCAATGAACCAATTTTGAAGGTTTTTCTAACCAACCAATTGTACGATAATACTCTATTGAACATACTTCATCTATATACTTTGAAATGAAACTCTTTACAAACCAACAAACGGTTTTAGACTTCAGTGTAACTGAAATTTTGATGTTTATCGTACAGTGGAAAACATTGTGGGAAAAAAAGAGAAAATGCTGGTTACCCGCATTTTCTCTTTTTCTCACAATGTTTTCAAGAGGTGTCTTCCCCAGGGTGTTAACCCTTTACCCCATAAGTCATTTCTATGGTATCTCTAATTGACCCTAAATAAGAGCAAGGATGAAGCCGTTTCTTTTGTGTATATGACACCTTTTGATACAGTAGAAAACATTGTGGCAAAAGGTGAAATTGCTCGTCACGAGCAATTTCACCTTTTGCCACAATGTTTTCCAAAGGCTGCTTCAAGCAATACGTAGAAATGAGTATCTATGGAGTAAAGGGTTAAAAGACAGGATTGTTTTGTACAGGGATAATGTCTCCGCGATGAGTTTTCAGCTGAATTAGAAACCAGGAAATAGATAAAGGAAAAAAAGGAAGGAAAAACCAAAAAATTGAAAACACGGTGAAAATGATGGAATCGCTCATAATGAGCAATTTGCGCATTGGCCACATATGTTCACATGTCTGTTAAAACTATATAAAAAAATAGTGTGAGAGGGGAAGCTAAGATACATTTAGATTACTAGGTGCAATTGAAGGTACTCATGTTAGTGTAGATCAAGATCCGATTGCACGATACTTGCAGTTTGATCCAGGATCTATACAGCCTAGAAAAATATACTTGCAGTTTGAACAGGGAACAATCAGAAAAAAATATTTAGATGTTCTTTTTTGAGCGGAAGAATTAACGCTAAACACAAAAATTTGTATTGTGGGTCTAAATGTTAACAAAACGATAAACTTTTAAACCTGTTGATTCACAAACGACAGGTTAAGTAAATGGTAGAAAACATTGTGGAAAAAGGAGAAAATGCTGGTACCAGCATTTTCTCCTATTCCTTCAATGTTTTCAATACCTCTTTCTCAGGGTACACGGAATTGTGGGGTAAAGGGAAAAAAAGGGACTGTTTGCTATTTGTAGCGAAAAATATTACAACGTGAACAGTGTCAATATTTTCAGTGTGACTTTCTGTTTGGGAAGCATAGGTGGGATTATTCCGAATCATCTCTTGATAAAGAATTGACCGGATTAACGAGGGGATTATTTTCAGTACTTATATTTCAATAATTATTACTTTTTTTGATCCGATTAACGATGGAATTAATAATAAAGAATATGGTAATAAAAGGTTGAAAAAAAAAAAAGAATGTCCGTTAGTTATAGAAAAGAAATAAAATCGATTAAGTATATGTGACATATTTGTGAATTCAGCGGTGAAAAAGTGAATGAATATTTTAAGTAACTATAGAGCTGAATTGATTTTAAGAGGAATGCGCTGGGATATAAACACGAGGTAGAATCTTTGTCTTTTTATATAGAACAGAAGATAATCTCTCTCTTTGTTGTTGTTGTTGTTGTTGTACTGTTTACCTAAGGAAAAATAAATAAATTTGGACTTATTCAAATTCAAAGGAAATGTTGTCAACAAATCAAATGGGACACATATGATGCCATCTTTCTTTGGAATGGTAATAAACATTGTTGAAACAGGACAAAATACTGCTTTGCTGTTACATCTTTTCTTGGTTCCATCATCAACGATTCTTAAGTCTTTTCGTAGTATAAAAATAGATTTCTGAGAAAATTACATAACGTCTAGTTGGCTGAACCATTTGGTTAAGCCAAGCAGAAGTTGTGTGGCTTTCAAACTTGGAACGTCCTCGAAAATACACGTAGTTTGAGGGGTGATATAACGTATATAGGTGATAAGGATCTTACCACAATAAAGCTGTGATATAATGTTATTTTCATTATTTAGAATGCTACACTTAATCACGTGATTCTGTTTACAATTTATTTTTGTATTATGTATAAGGACAATATATGTTCAGAGCACAAGATAGAGGGAATGATTTTGATTTCAAAATTGAAAATATTGATAATTAAACCCTATGTTGTGGTAACTCATTAGAATCGTCTCATCGAGATCACTCCCGCTTATCTGGGGCTCTGTATATAAAGTTGTTCTCATCTTAATGAAAATATGGCGGCACTAGTTGCAAAGGGTAAGACAACGTGACATGAGAGCGACGTTTAAGTGTACATGTGTTTTATAAAGTTTTCTTTTCTGTTAAAAATTATCGATGGAGCTGTCAGAACGTCAACCCAATCTTTGCCAACGTTATAACTCAGGTATTTGAAATATGTGTTTCCTGACAAATAAATATATCTATTCTCATTATCACGTTTTTGACATTTCACCCAAAGAAAAAATACTCTCATGAACCGGTGGCTTTTGAAAACATCGTGACGAAAGGAGAAAGTGCTCGAAACGAGCCATTTCTCCTTTCGGCACGATGCTTTAGTTTCAGTTCGTATTGAAAATGTTCTTTTTCGTCTTAGATATGCTTACGGGTTTGAAAGAGATATAACATTTCATACTTATGCAATTTACCTCGTTATGACGTTTAACTTTCAATATGTCAGAACTGCAGATGAATTATGCAAATCATGTCAAAACTTCAGTTACTTTTTATGATCTAACCTGACTGGAATGCGTCTTTTAATTAAGGCTTCATAAATAATGATGTGTGGAATAGAACTCGAGTATCATGAAGGTCGTTATCATTATTATAAACATCATCGTTATCAGGACCACAGCCATCATCACTATTGCAATCATCATCATCACTACTACTACTACTACTACCACAGACATCGTTATTATACGGCTCTCAACACGCGAAAAGGGGCATTCGGACATTTGCGTAAAGTGTCGTTTCGGATCAGCCTGTGCAGTCTGCGCAGACTGAATCGAAACAACGCTTTCTGTTTTCATGTAATTTTCTTTTTTGCGCAAGTCTGCTGTAACATGAAATCTAATGCAGTCGTAAAGTGCCGTCTCGGATTAGCCAGCGTGTACTGTGCAGGCTGATTCGAGACGGCTCTTAACGCAAATTTTCGAATACCCCTTTGTGCGTGTTTTTTGCAGGCCATATATTATTATGGAAATCAGCATCAGAATCAGCACCATGAATACTGCCAATCTCTCTGTCTCTCTCTCTCTGTCTCTCTCTCTCTGTCTCTTTGTGTGTGTGTGTGTGTATCTCTCTCTCTCTCCCTCTCTCTCTCTCTCTCTCTCTCTCTCTCTCTGTCTCTCTGTCTCTCTCTCTCAGTCTCTCTATCTCTCTGTCTCTCTGTCTCACTCTCTGTCTCTCTCTCTCTTTGTCTCTGTCTGTCTCTATCTCTTTGTCTCTGTCTGTCTCTATCTCTTTGTCTCTGTCTGTCTCTGTCTCTGTCTCTCTCCCTGCCCCCCCCCCCCCTACCCTTTAGTAATATATAATACTTATTCTTGTCTGAAATATATCATGAAAGAAGACTGTGAAGAGTCGGTTGGTTGGTTGGTCAGCTGGTCTGATTTTATGTCAACACGGAGTCTCTAGTCAAGATAGATTAATTTAGTGATAATATTTGTAATATAGTAGACAAGAAAACCCGTATCTGTCATCAGTCGGTCTGATCTGATGTTAATGGTTTTAGTTATTGACCCTTTTCCACACAGCAGAATTACAGACCTATCCAAATCGAAAACATTTGCAGATAAAAATTTCCTAGTGGCCCAAATGATTCAATTTTTCTTTGATAGAGAAAAAAAAAAACTTCGTGGGAAAAAAGGAGAAAATGCTGGTTACCAGCATTTTCTCCTTTTCCCACAAAGTTTTCAGAAGGCTTCTTTCTCAGGGTTGTTAAAAGTTGGCATTGTGTGGTAGAGGGTTAAATGTTTACCTCTAGTTTCATATAGCTCTTCACTTATACTTTCAGTCTCGATATGCAGACAAAAACGTTTCGATTACAAGCTTAAAAAATATCTAATTATTTTGAGCCTTGTACTGGCAAAGGGGTGGGGGGTATTTTTTTTTAACCCTTTACCATACGACAAAATTTCAGCCCTGTCCAAATTGAAAGCATTTGCAGACGACAATTTCTATGTGGCTCAAATAATGCAATTGTTTATTGATAGGGTAGAAAACACTGGGAAAAGGAGAAAATGCTGATTGCCTGCATTTTCTCCTTTTGCCACAATGCTTTCAAAAGGCTTCTATCCAAGGGTCGTCAAAAGTCGTCCTTGTGTGGAAAAGGGTTAATTTTAATGCATCCTTGAAATGGATTGATCCGAGGTAGCCATCATATAATTATGGATCGGTCCAAAAGATAGATTCATTTTATCAAACAACTGACTGGGTAATGAGTCATTAAGTAGAGTGGTCCTTTGGCATGCAGAAAATTGGCCAGTAGCAAAATGCAAACAGTTTCGTATCGTGTCAGCCTGAACTGACTGCACCGGCTAACATAATTCGATTCTTTTCGCTAATGCAGATTCACATTTATTTTGTCGTCTGAAAATGCTTTCAATTTGGACTAGTCCAAAATTTTATCGTTTGGGAAAAGAGCTGAAATGGATGTATCGCGGATAAGCCTGAAAACCCATTTTTAACAGCTCGCCGCTCAAATATGAGTGTAACTTGTCTTCACTGAACATTCAGACTGCTTTGTAAATGTGGCTGTTCAGCTATATCCGCAAAACGTCCAGAGCCTGTATTTACCAACCATTCTTGAGAATATTCTCCAAGGCTTTCTAAATTTGTAAGTAATACAAAGGTCTGATTGGCTAAAGCGAATGGTTTAGCCAGTCAGAAGTTGTGTTACTTACAAATGTAGAACATTCTGGAGAATAAGACTAAGAATATTCTTAAGAATGGTTGGTGAATACGAGCCCTGGAGTTGCGCTTAACAGCGAAACAGTTAACGGATGTTTAAAAGGCTTCTTGTGACCAATTCAATGTCGCTTCGGCCAAACTATCTCCCAAAATATCGAACAGTGTAGATCAAGGATTAGACTGCACGTTCCGTGCAGTCTGATCCTTAATCTACACTTTGCAAATGCACTGAAGTTGCTATCAGAGATAAAAGTTTAGAGTTGAAATATGCATACTTTGACCATTACGCAAAGACTTTGATGTATTAATCTGGATGATGAGTGACATGTGTAGTTGCTGCGGGCGTATATAACTAAACGGTGAGAAAAAAAAATGATGTGTGGGTGGATTGTAAATGATGAGAAATTTTGTCTGTCTGTCTGTCTGTCTACCTGTCTGTTTGTACGTCCGTCCGTCCGTCCGTCCGTCCGCCCGCTTGTCCGCCCGCCCGCCTGCCCTCCCGCCCTCCCGCCGGTTGGTCGGTTAGTCGGTCGGTCTTCTTTCTTTCTTTCTTTCTTTCTTTCCTTCCTTCCTTCCTTCCTTCCTTCCTTCCTTCCTTCCTTCTGTCCTCCGTTTCTTCCTTCGTTCCTTCTTTCGTTCGTCCTAAGTACATTCAACATCATCATATCTTTTCAATTCTACAGTACTTGATTAAAAAAAAAGAAATATGGAATTTCATATTACAGAGTTTGTGATACAATGGTATTTACCTAATCTGCGTTGCATTTACACTCTAGAGACAGAATAGTTCCATAAGCTGTTAGTTAGGTATTGCTAGTTCTAGGTTAGGAATCAGCAGTGCCATGGCAAAGGGCACTAGTAGTATATAAGCAGCAACAGGGATCTAGCTCAGAAAATATTATATAAAGATACGTTAATCGCTTGGCCACAGAGGGACTCCGGCTTTAGATAAATTCAATGTAATAAAAATCTATTGAGAAATCAATCTGGGCCAGTTTCCGATAAAATGCAGATCAATGAATATTTATAGTTTACCATACATACCCATTTTTTTAAAAAATAACTGGAAACAACAGGCTTCTGAAAACACTGTGGGAAAAGGAGAAAATGCTGGTAACCAGCATTTTCTCCCTTTTCCCACAATGTTTTTTACCTTTTCAAAACATTAACCTTGCCGTTTAGCCACACTGAATTTTTCGTCTGCAAATTCTTTCAGTTCGGACATGGGAAACTTGTTTGTCGTCTGGTAAAGAGTTAATTTACATACGACCACACGCAGACGACTTTGAGCGTCTTGCTGCCGAATGATTAGAGAAAAATACTGACGCAAAAGGAGACACTGTTCACAATTCTGCAACATTGTTTTCACTGGTGCGCATTCACTAACCTTAATTGATTTGCATTGATTTTACAAGAATATTTTCAATAATCTTTTATTTAAAAGTGCTTTTCTTTAATACGAGTTTTGCACCCTGTATGAGACTTCTTATATAAAATCATTGTAACAAAATGAGAAATTACCCGTAAGGAGCATTTTCTTTCTTTCTTCAGTAACGTTTTTACTCGTACATGTAGATTTATTTGCATTAAATGTGTAATTTTTACAATGACATTTTCAAAGTAGCTTTGATTACATGTACACTTTTTACCAAACAATCCCGAATGCTTGCGGGCCCAAAGAAAGAAATATTGAAGACATTGTTGGAAAAGGAGAAAATATTGATAACCATCATTGTCATTCTTTTTCCACCGTTTTTTCCTCCCCTAGAAATACAAATATCATGTATTGAATAACAATTTGATCGTCGTCTGCAAATGCCTTTCAATTTAGACGAGGCCATAATTTTGTCGTTTGGTGAAGAGTTAAGCCTTTACCACACAATCCCTACTTCTAATACCCCTGTGAAATAGCCTTTTGAAAACATTGTGGGAAAAGGAGAAAATGCTGGTTACCAGCATTTTCTACTTTTTCCACAATGTTTTCCTTTCTTCCTAAAACAAATTTTAATTCTTTAGTCAAGTCGTTTTTTTTTTTCGTTTGCCAATACTTTCAATTTTGGACCAGTCTACAATTTTGTTGTTTGGTACAATTTTGTCGTTTGGAAAAGAGTTAAAGAAATGCAAAACTAGACCAGTTTCCGAATGCACGCATACCAATGAAGATAAATTAAGCTTATGTAAAAGTTCATTCGGGTTTATCTATCGGTGGGTAAAAATGTTTGATCTAGTCTACTTCCTTATAAATAACGTATTTCATGCTTTCCGGTAGGATATCGCGAAATAGCGGTGAAAGTATTTTTCGATATTCCACAGGTATGACCAGTGATAATACCGATTTTCATATTCTAGTTACCTGGGTAAAATGCGCGAGACTCACAACCAGATGGAAATATGACGTCATTTACCATAAATTTCTCGCGCTTGACGTGATATTGTAATGCGTTGCTATGCGAAGGGGGTACGCCACGGGGAATAAGTGATAAGAACTGTACTTGATTTTGATAAAGCTTCTCCCAGAAAGGATTGCAAGCATGAAATAAACAGAATATTAATTTTGTTTTTTGAACTTTTTTCGGTGAAAGATCGAAATCTATTTCCTCTCGTGAACACCATCGGTAATATTTTCACTCGTGCCCCACCCCTGAAAATGATACCGATGATGTTCACTCGATGAAATAAATTTCGATCTTTCAAAAAAAAAACAAATATCCTCTATATCTTTACCATACGACAATTTTGTAGACTGGTTTTAAATCGAAGGCATTTGCAGACGACAAATTAAATGTGGCTCAGATGGCACTGTATGGCAATCTTCTTGACAAAAATTTAGGTTTCAAAATCATGCATCTTTTGGCATAAATAATCTTTTTTTTTTTAACCTCTCTCGGACTTCTTGATAGAATTTTGATCCATGAAGAAAAAAACATGGCCGTATTCATATGACTATCTTTTACAAGGTCCTCGGCAAAACACTTTGGTCTGAAAGAGGCGATAAGCGAGGCTTATTACGGGAGACAACTCCTTCACGCATGGCTTCGTCCCGATTTAAATACAATACCGAACAACGGCGTTGGGGAGATAACTCTTTAGCTCAGTGGTTAAGGTATTGGCTTATCGTCCGGGTGTTCTAGGGTTCGAATTCTGCCTGGTCCCTTATTTCTGCCATGCATTAATTTTGTTAAATTGTCCTTTTTACGAACATTGTTCGTGAGATAGGGGCTCGTCCAGGATTGGCCACTGAGCCATTAATCCCATTTGTTGTCCAAAAATTGACTTTCTGTCTAATAAATGATGACTTTAAGAGGGTGTGTGTGTACGCGGCCAAGGAATTGGCTTTTTATCCGGGCTAGGGTTCGAATTGTGCCCGGTCCCTTATTTCTGCCATGCATTTGTTTATTTGTTTCTTTTGTACGGACAATGTTCGTAAGAGGATTCAACAGTAATATGAAGTCATAACAGTCGACAGGTGTTGTAAAATAAATAAAATCCTCAACTCGGAAATACTTTTAATCACATAAACTTAACTCAACAAACGAACGAACGGCATAGATCAAAGATCAGACTGCACGTTCTGTGCAGTATGATCTTGATCAATGACGTCCGCAAAGGGCCCTTATTTTCGCCCACAGTGCAAAAAGGGCCAATCTAAACTAACAAAGTAATCAATTGAACAAATAAGCAGTGTTCACTTCACCCTTAGACTGTTAAGCGCGGCTCACTGACAGTTTACGGACAATGTAGATCAAGATCAGACTGCACAGAACGTGCAGTCTGATCTTCGATCTACAGTGTCGGATAACGAGATATTGCTACCCCCCACCCCCGCCCCTCCAAAACAACCTTTGCAATAGCAAGTGTTGGGTTTTTACTATCGACTCGAAGGTACCATTTGGCTTCTTCAACAGGATAAGGTCAGAATCTTTGTTCCAATTATTTGCACACTCGAATTTTCAAATACTAGGCAAATAGAAGGAATTTGTACTAGATAAAAGTGGCTTATTTACACTTTGGAGTATGTGCTTAAAATGGAACATAAGTTATTCCTGGTGCATTTGTTGGTAAGACAAACTAAAATGGTATCTTATCTTTTTTTTTTAAGACGAGTCGCGGTAGATCAGTGCGTAGCGTACAGGACTCCGGAGAAAAGGGAGTCGCTTGTTCGAGTCTGCGCAGGCTGACCTGGCCAAAACCTTTTGCTTTTTGTCAATTTTCTGCGTGTCAAAGGAACATTTTACCCCTTGTCTCAATAGTTTGTTACAGGCTACAAAATAGATTTCATGTATCCATAACCATATAATTATTTGCTTTGTTATATGCAATACGGAAATGCAATAAGCCCCTTTTTCACAGGGCAGGTTCAGTATATTTTCTAAATAATCTAATACAGTAGTGATTCTGGATAAACTACATGTACGTAATTCAGATACAAATATGCTGCTCTCATGCTTTCCCATCCTTTGAGCTAGTATTCAATCACAACCACCCTCTGTTCCTGGGTGACAAGGGGGTACAGTTTCGGCGGTGTTCGTCCGTCCTTTGTCAAGCTGTTCTTCTGTCCGTCCAATCCACTGGTGCCTGACACGTCTGGTATCATACAACCCCTGTATAATTATAGATCTAATAAAGTTTTTTATTATTTTTATATACAGGGGTTGTATGATACCAGATATGTCAGGCACCAGTGGTCCAGTCTGTTTTTCTGTCTTTCATTTAAAATCTTTGAAAGTTTGATCAACAGCCAAAATCTCAGTATGTGTGATGCATGTGCAAAATACGTATGATTCATTGTGGAAAATGCACCCCTTCCCATGCCCAGAGCAAACACGTAAAAATGCAGGATGCGTCATGCATGCATCAAGTGTAATTTGAGATTTTTTTTAATCCTAAAGGGTTCTATCACGAGCCAAGTTGTTGCTTTTGCGGACAGTACAGGTTAAGATCAGACTACACAAAACGTTAAGTCTGATCCCGGACGTCTACGTTTGCTGTCCGTTATTGATTTAGATATTTTATCGAATCTGAGTCCCAGAATTAAAGTATTCACCCTTTCTCAAACGACAAATTTTTGGACTAGACTAAATTGAAATCATTTGCAGACGACAATTCAACTCTTGCTGAAAAGATTATTTCTGTCTATGATAGGGTAGAAAACAATGTGAGAAAAGGAGAAAATGCTGGTTACCAGCATTTTCTCCTTTTCCCACAATGTTTTCAAAAGGCTCCTATTCCAGACCCGTAAAAACCGGGGATTGTTTGGGAAAGGGTTAAGGTCCGTATCAACCCATTGACTATAAGTCAAATTTGCTTTTTACCACTCAACACCGTAGTTTACCTACCCTCATGTAAAAAGACCCTTAAAAACATGGTCGGCAAAAGGAGGAAATGCTGGTAAACAGTATCTTCTCCTCTCCTTTGAAGTCAAATCCTATGACCTATATTTTGTCGTCTGCAAATGCTTTCTGTTTAGACAAGCCTGAAATTTCGTCTTTTGATAAAGAAGTAAAGGAAGAAAAATATTGAGATTTTCGATCAAAACTTCCTGCTTTTAATGTTTCAGTTGGCTCCTGAACTCTTTCAGCCAAAGTAAACTTGCCAGAGAGCATTTTATATCAGTCTATAATAACTTTAACTTCTATATGAAAATATAAAAAGGGCTACGTATTCTTGTAAGAGTTCTAATTTATTTTGATTTTTTGCAGATGATTCGGGTTTGGACATGCAAAGATTTTGTTTTTTGGTAACGATTTGACGTTGCTATCGTGTAAACAATTCTTTTTTCGTTCTCTAGCAGACTTTAATTCTTTGCCAAACGACAATTCTGAACTCGACCAATTTGCTCAATCGATGAGTTCTATCTTTGACAGGATAGAAAACGTTGTTGGAAAAGGAGAAAAATGCTGGTTAACTGCATTTTTTCCTTTTCTGATAATGTTTTTAAACGCCGTCTTGCTATAGGGCTAGATTGTCAAGTATACGGATAAGATATTTAAAAAAGAGAACAAAAATAGAATTTGCTCTTAACCTTTTTCGCCAGCAAGGGCCAGTATCGTGATAGGTCTTTGTACCCACATATCGTCCATGTACTTCAATAACCCCGTAACCACAGCTTGAAACAATCTGTAATTACGAGGTTTTTGAAGTAAACCGAAGAAGTGTTACTTAATAATTCAATTTCAATTAACTTCATCTGTATTTCGTGAGCTGAATAAAAGCTTAACCAACACGGACGTATCCGAATTCTATTAATTCTTTCTTTCAGTAGATGCAATTTGCTGCATACAATTTGATGGGTATTTAACCCTTTACCACACAATGGCGACTATTAACGTCCCTGAGGAAGAGGCCTTTGAAACTTTATGGGAAAAGGAGAAAATGCTGGTAGCCAGCATTTTCTCCTTTTCCCACAAAGTTTTCTTCTCTATCGAAGAAAAATTGCATCATTTGAGACCCTATATTATCGCCTACATATGCTTTTATTTTGGATATAGGTCTAAAATTCTTCTGTGTGGTAAAGGGTTAACTCTTTACCACATAGCCCCGACTCTTAACGACCTTGAGAGAGAAGTCTATAGAAAACATTGTGGGAAAAGGAGAAAATGCTGGTAACCAGCATTTTCTCCTTTTCTCACAATGTTTTCAACCCATTCCAAATCAAGTTTCAATTTTTGATTCATATAGATTTATATCTATTTTGTCGTCTGCAAATGCTTTCAATTTGGACTAGTCCAGAATTTTGTCGTTTGTTATAAAGAGTTAATGCATTAACATGTTGCATTATGGGAAGCAAGTCATTATACATTTCAGGATCCATACAATTGATGCTTTGTAACATCCTGACTCAATCATGAGGCAGAAAGGTCCTTTGACTCGTAGAAAATTGACCAGTGGCACAAGTTTCGACTCAGGCGCGGTCTGAGCAGATTGATCTGGGTGGATACTTTTTGTAGATGCATTGATTGAGCCCCCCCCTCCCCTCATTTTCATATACCACGACTCACGTAAAAATACCTCTCGAATACACCTAAAGATTTGAAGATTGATTAACATTTCTTTAACCCTTTACCCCATAAGGCATTTCTATGGTATCTCTAATTGACCGTAAATAACAGCAAGGATGAAGCCATGTGTATATGATACCTTTTGATAGCATAGAAAACATTGTGACAAAAGGTGAAATTGCTCGTCACGAGCAATTTCACCTTTTGCCACAATGTTTTCCAAAGGCTCCTACAAGTAATGCGTAGAAATAACTATCTATGGAGTAAAGGGTTAAATATTCTCTTATTCTAAAAAGAAAAAAAAACATTCGTATTAATGAACCCATAAATAGAAAAATGCTATCTCCCTTTCTCTCTCTGTTCACCATCATCATCATCATCATCATCATCATCATCATCTTCGCCAGCAATAAAACGGCGGCGAGTACGAAGATAGCAGTAGCAGACCCTCATCAATAACAATAAAAGCAGCATTAAAATGCCATAAATTACCCATTAACTCATTACCAAACGACAAAATCTTAGGTTTGCCCAAATCGAAAGCATTTGCAGACGACAAAATAAAAGTGAGTGAAAATTTGAATTTTGTTTTGTGAAGGGTAGAAAACATTGTGGGAAAAGGAGAAAATGCTGGTTACCAGCATTTTCTCCTTTTCCTACAATGTTTTCCAAAGGCTTCTTTCTCAGGGGCGTCAAAAGTAGGGATTGTGTGGTAATGGGTTAACTCTTTCGCTTCTTACTATAATTATACACAATACCAGAAGAAAAAGCTGAAAAGCCACGGCATTCAAAGTGCTGGAGTAAATTTATTGGCATTATATCAAGCGTTGTCTGCGCATGTCATAATCTTCGAAGATTCGATTTGTCGGCTATGCCATTGTAAAATGCCATCTAGCGGGAGATAATGACTTGATATATCATTATCTCCCGCTAGATGGCATTCTACGAATACACATCTATCTCTAATTTGGGAATTCTGAGTACAGAACCGGACTACTTTTCTACGCGACAACCGTTACTTTGAATATCAAACTAAATTAAACGTTTACTCAATTAAATTATCTGGTGCGATTCATTCAGCTAAGATCAACTAGCGTATAACCTGTATTCTCCGGATATTTATTAAAACAACCCCTACATGGTTGGTTAATAGCTTCCATGTAAGCCCCTACTTTTCCCAAGTATTTGGGATCGGTGATGCGTCAAAGCAGACAGGTCGAATCTGTGAAGAATATAGCGTGCACAGACAATGTATATTCAGTTTTTGACAAAGGCGCATGTCATTTCATCTTTCTTAATTTCACGGACGATATTTAAGAAATAATCTTCTTTCTATCGTGGTATATCGTTCAATAAACCACAGTTGTGAGTTATGAGGCACAACAAATAATCCACGAGGGCGATAGCCCGAGTGGGTTATTCATTGCGCCTCATTACTCACAACGTGGTTTATTGAACGATATACCACGATAGAAAGAAGATTATTTCGATTCTAACTTGTCCAATTCTTAATGAAAGGAAAACAACTTCAAACTAAGAGTAAAAACGCGGATGAAGATTATATTCCATTGAATAACTCACTCATTGAATGACGTCACTCTACATGGATTGTCGCAGATTTTACCACGTTTTCCTTGCACTGTGTTTATAGAGCCAAAGTCGCGTGTCATGTTAGAATAGTTTTTCTACGCAAGGAAATTATAGTCAAAAACAATTATCCATGGCTTCTCGAGTGTCAATTGCAGCATACGCAGACAGGAAATAAAAAAGTACCAAAATATTGCGTTTTAACCCTTTACTCCACAGATACTCATTTCTACGCATTGCTTGTAGGAGCCTTTGGAAAACATTGTGACAAAAGGTGAAATT
This sequence comes from Tridacna crocea, assembly GCA_943736015.1. NCBI lineage: Eukaryota > Metazoa > Mollusca > Bivalvia > Cardiida > Cardiidae > Tridacna > Tridacna crocea. Next base: position 53,326,126 of record OX031059.1, read on the forward strand.
GCTCGTGACGAGCAATTTCACCTTTTGCCACAATGTTTTCTATGCTATCAAAAGGTGTCATATTCACATAAGAAACAGCTTCATCCTTGCTGTTATTTAGGGTCAATTAGAGATACAAAAGAAATGCCTTATGGGGTAAAGGGTTAACCTAAAAACGCCTGACACAACAATTTTTGCCTTTGCGAGCAGTGTATGTCAACATCAGACTTCATGTTTTACACAAGGTTTTCAAAAGGTTTCTTTCTCTGGGTCGTTAATATTTGGGATTTTGGCGGCAAATGGTTAAGTGCGAAAATCAATAGTAATAAAGCCTTTTGTTTATCATTTCAGACACCGAACATCAACCGTAAGTGGGCAATAAAGACTCAGTGATAATGGTCAATACACCACAACGGCGTGAAAGTACTTTCCTGACCACTTATGACCGGTTTATCCGATGATTTATGACATTCAAACAGAGAGAGAGAGAGAGCAACAGAAAACCACAAAGATGATGTGAGAGCGGTTTTTCGAAAGAAGACAATGTGGCTGTGATATGCGTACTGTGTCAAAATCGTAAAAAGTTTGGTGTTTTTAAAATGGCGACATCTTGTTTCGGAATCTCTCTGGTTGTGTCCTTGATGTTCTACCTCGGACAAATGGTCATGAACGGTGCTGTGGCTTACAGACTGTATTTTAACGACGGGATCAAGACTTGGTTCTTGCCTTATATAGGGCTACTTCTCATACCATTGGTTTTGATACAGCTTGTATCAGCTATCTTGTTTCTGTCAAAGAACGGAGATAAGCTGTCGGTGACGTCATGCATCCTGGTAGCCGTTTTACACGTCTTTCAACTCGGATTGATATGGAGGCATTTTACGACCTTTCGCCAGGTCGATCCAAAATGTCGGTCGAGAGAGTTGGCAGATTTCAACATTTTACAGCTTGTGCATTTATTTACATCTATGCTACCATTGTTGTGCATACAGACATTCTTATTTTACCACCACGAAGTAGGAGAAATCATTTTATTAGTAACAGTGGCAGTAACACTGTTTGGAACCTGCTGGCATCTTTCAACGTATAGTGTCACAGACAATGACGTCATGATATGTGTAAGGATACTTGTAAAGTTCCTATGGCGCCTTGGGGAACTACTTTCACGAGTCATATCACTTACAGTTTTTGCATCCGTCTATCATTACTGGATATTTTTAATTGTTGGCCTACATGGAATAACGATGTTAGTCTGTCTTTGTACATCGATCATGGGAGTATTTGATAGCCGAGGTGGGTCAAGGTCACACAAAGTACAGTGGAGTTTAATGTTCTCATACATGTACTCATTCTGTTTTATTAACATTGCATCGCATTCCTCTGCATTTCGATATGCTTTGTTTTACATTATCATGTTTTTCGAAAACGTGGTCTTAACCGTGGTATGGTATATGCAGGTTGAAGAACCACATGGGTACATAAACAAGAACCTCGTGGCAGCTTTATCGGCAGGGTCTTTCATTATTTCGATGATATTTTTAGTAATCTATTACAAATCGTTCAGCTTAAAATATACCAGCGATGACGAAAGGGAACTCTGTAATGAGAAGTACTCCTGTATCAACTGCAAACTAAGCGTGTGTTCTAAGCATAATTTAAAACTGCAGAGACCTTTCAGTGCCGGTTGGATGTCTCATTACCAGAAAGCGCTTGCCCATGGAAATTATTACAAAAACATCCTACATGACACATTACTTGATTCTGATCGTGAATCTGTCCATGATATTTTGAATTCATCCGGAGAACATTGTCAGATACGCGACACTGATTTAGAGAGTATCCGAAACAGTGAGCGGAAATATACAAGTGTTCAGGGAACTGGAACTTACACACATAAGCGATTCTTCGATTCAGATCCTAATATCAAACAGTTAGCAGAAACTGATTCAATATCCGGCGGAAGTGGAATATATGACGATGATTGGAGGCATAAGCCAGACGCTTTATTGTCTCAGCTTACTGCACAAGATACCCTGAGCTTACTTAGCAGCAAAACAAAACTGTTAACAGACAGTTGGGACGATCTGAAGAAAGAAAACGTCAGTCTCGACAAAGATCCGAAACACCCTAAATCACTGGATGTCCTGAACTCGTTGATAAAAAAAGATTTAGATTCTAGTTTTCTTTCAGACGGGTATACAACTGATTACACATTAGAAAGTTACCAGTTACCGGTCACAGTGTTGGCTAAAAGGCGTGCACGATTATTCCGACGACAGCCAGAACCGGCGTACTCGGTAACTTCGGATTCTACGGATTGCACAATATGTTCGTTTATTCGTAATAATCCGTCAAGTCCTGAATCCTCACGCCGGAAGTTCTCGGTCCACGAAGACATTCCTGAGGAAACGTACGCTGAAGTTCAAAAAAGGTGCAGGGATATAAGACATGAAAGACAAATGAAATATAAAAAATACAGGACTAGGTCAGCTGATTCACATCTAAGAAATGACAAACCGTACAGAGAAGTGATTAACTTAAATGATATTTATAGTAAACCGAAACGTAAAACAGAAAGGACTGTTCAAGTTGATGTCAAAGAACGACAGAAACTTCAAAACAAGACAATATCAAAAATACCAATTCCTACCTCAAAAAACTATAAATCAAATAATCATCAAGTGCCCTTAGTTGTCAAAGCACCTCCTGTTCCAGAAGATAAAGATACAACTAGAAGAGAACGTGCTTTAAACAAACTGCCAGAGTCTAATGTCATTAGCACGGCTCACAAACCACGTGACCTTGTATTCGTGTCACGTGTCAAGGAAACAACTCCATGCTATGCTAGTGATTCCGGTGATTCCGCTTTCCCGAGAAATACGCCGTTAAGCTCCTATTTGGCGGCAACGGACGATTATCAGGATGGCATCAGTGAATCGTCGGGTGAAATGATAATATAGATCTAGAATATTTGACGTGATCTGCGTAAAAATCTCTAACGGCTAAATCAAACACATGTGTGAAATGGTCAAACTGATTGTTGAATTTACCATCCGTGCCTCTTGGTGATTAACTCTATCACACCATTCCGAATTTTGAAGCCTCTGAAAAAGAAGCCTTTTGAAAACATTGAGGGAAAAGGAGAAAATGCTGGTAATCAGCATTTTCTCAATTTCCATTAATGTTGTTTTTTACTCATTGGAGAGGTCATCAGACCTCTCCAACAGTGTTGAGTTTAAAAGGCAGACTACCTCAGAAATTGCTGTCTAAATCCAATCTTTGTAGGGGAATTGTTCCGATACACAGTATGTTTCGTCATGATTTTATAAAGAAATCGAAGTCTAAAAACTGAAATAGGAAATAGACGTGGTTTGTTTCTATATCGCGAATTTCAACAAAATTGTAAGGATTTATTTGCATATTCCCTTTCCAACAATTTTAATTTTGTATTACAATCTTAAATCTAAACAAAAAGAAGAAAAAGAAAAAAGAATTTCGTTAAAAATAGAAACGAACACAGCGGAAAAAATCACGTGACCTTAAAACGCGGGAAGATGGTCATGTGACTTACATAAATTACAAGGACGGATGATACGGAATCCTGTTTTTGCCATCCACTTTGATGAATGTGTATTTACAACTGAACAGATTTCAACTACCCGTTTATTGTCTTGCTTGTTTCTTTATATGTACCTAGATATATTTAACCTAAAAGCATAAAAACTATTAGAAAATAATGATGTCGACCTCTCCTGGCTTCTTTTTTAAAGAAGCCACTTGTCTTAAGTCAAGTTTCAATTTCTTGGTCACATTTATTTTGTCGTCTGCAAATGCACTAAATTCGGACAAGTCTAATATTTTGTAGTTTGGTTAAGAGTTAATTAATATCCTATTGATTTCGAGATTTCCGCCAAGTTTTTTAAATTACAATATTCTGACATGTTTCTAGACTTGTTCATGTTTTAGGCCCACATGTTAACCCATTGGCACACAATTCCTACTTTCACCGCCCCTGAGAAAGAAGCCTTTTGAAAACACTGCGGGAAAAGGAGAAAATGCTGGTAACCAGCATTTTCTCCTTTTCCCACAGTGTTTTCTACCCTTCCCAGAACCAATTTCAAGTTTTCAGTCACCTTTATTTTGTCATCTGCAAATGCTTTCAATTGGAACCAGTCTAAAATTTTGTCGTGTGGTAAAGAGTTAAAGATATCAAGTGCTGACTGCCAGTGACCGCATTGCTTTCTATCGGGAGCTTTTCAGATTTCCTTGTCGTAAATCAAAAAGCGTGTTAAACAATTTTTACTGCTGCTAGATATGTATTACGTTACAGGTCTAAGAAAAATGGGCGTTAACAGTCAGAAAAGAAATGCATTCTTTTATCTGTTTTAGGTTAATTGTATTGTAATTTAAGCTCTTTTCAAGATTAACTTTCATTGTATACTCTACATTCTGAAAGTTACGTAGGGGTAGGGTGAGAAAAAAAACTTTTATAAGGGAGGTAATCGTAATCGAAATTCCAAAAGAATTGTATTAAGTTATGTTTCTTGGTACAAACGGGTTTACATGATATGTGCGATAATAAGGCAACGTTTTCAGATGGATATTAATTTTATATTATTGTTTTGTACTATAATAAAGATGAAAATGTGTTTATCTCCGATTCTTCGTCTTTGATGTCTTCATTAATATACTGGTAGTTATAGAGTTTCAGTTGAACTTTATTTTGGGAGTTTTCCAAAATACCTCGAATTCTTCAGTTGTATATGCGCTTTAGCACTGAACAAACCATAGAGACATTGTAACCCTTTCCCAAACGACAAAATTTTAAACTGCTCCAAATTCAAAGCATTTGCAGACAACGAAATTAACCCTTTCCCAAACGACAAACTTTTAGACTAGACCAAATTGAAAGCATTTGCAGACGACAATTCAACTCTTGCTGAAAAGATGAAATCTGTCTGTGATTGGGTAGAAAACATTGTGGGAAAAGGAGAAAATGCTGGTTACCAGCATTTTCGCCTTTTCCCACAATGTTTTCAAAAGGCTACTATTCCAGACCTGTAAAAACGAGAGATTGTTTGGGAAAGGGGTAATATGATCCAAAACTTGAAATTTGTTCAGGGCAGGGTGGAAAACATTGTGGTAAAAGGAAAAAAAATGCTGGTTACCAGCAATTTCTCTTTTTCGCACAATGTTTTCTAAAGGCTTCCTAATGAGATTCATGAAAACCCGCAATTGTTTGGTAAAGAATTAACCCTCTACCAAAGGACAAAATTGTAGACTGGTCCAAATTAAAAGCACTTGCAGATAACAAAATAAATGTAACTCAAAAATTGAAATTTGTTTCCAGTAGGGTAGAAAACATTGTGGGAAAAGGAGAAAATTCTGGTAATCAGCATTTTCTCCTTTTCCCATAAGGTTTTCAAAAGGCTTCTATCTCAGGGTCGTCAAAACCAGGGATTGCTTGGTAAAGGGCATCTTCGCTAGCCAAGTTTACGATCACTACGTGGATCTTACCTTGGCTAATTGAGCCCGATTTCGAGATTCCTGCGATGCGCCCTCTATTGGATGCTGGTTATTACCCTCTTTACATCATATTTCTAAAAGCTAATAATATATCGTTTTACAAACCGCTTACGAATACACATGAAGCGATAAACAGACATTCACGTGGGTTTCCATGTTTACGTTCTATTCGAAAGGTAGCGACCTTGTTCTATTTTTATCAAAGATGAAATGCTACGAGCGCTTTCATTCGTTGCAGTTAGAGCTGGCTGCATCCAATGAAAAAGCATATCGGGGGAATGTAAAAATCAAGCTTGATTCGCCAAGGGTAGAGTAACGTAGTGAATCGTCAGCCCTGGCTTGCGAAGATGGGTAAAGGGTTAAATCTGAAATGAGAGCCAAATAAAAGTAATTTCAAAATCGGCTTTGTTTCGAATGTCTTGGCAAAGCGGACCGAGTAGATCAAAGATCAGTCTGATCTTGATCCTCGTTGGCTGCAATAGCAATAGATAAAGTTGTGAAAGGCCCATTAATTTTCACCCTATGGTCCTTTACCACACAATGGCTAGATTTAACGACTCTTACAACGAAGGCTTTTGAAAACATTGTGAGAAAGGAGAAAATGCTGGTAACCAGCATTTTCTTCTTTTCCCACAATGTTTCCTACTCTATCGAAAAATGGTTTCTACTCTGTCAAAAACAAATTCCATCTTTTGAGCTATACTTAGATTGTCGTCGGCAGTTGCTTTCAATTTCGACAAGTCTATTATTTGCTCCTGATTTTGACGACCAAGCAGAAGACGTATTCTGAAAACATTGTGGGAAAAAGAAAACATGCTGATAACCAGCATGCTCAAAATTTCCAACAGTGTTTTCTGCCTTTCTTTCAAGTTTTGAATCACCGTGATTTTGTCGTCTGCAAATGCTTTCAATTTGGACAAGTCTAAAATTTTCTCGTTTGGTAAAAGAGATATATAATTCCTGTCGTATCAAACCTTACGGCATATTTTTCAAATCCCCTCCGACAAAAGGCTATGTTATTCGAATAAAATTCTTGGGAAAAGGCGCAATACTGCTTTTAACCTTTTCCTCTCAAAAGGCCACTTGTCATACTGTCAAAATTACTCTTAAATCTTTTAGTTGTTGTCATTGCTTTCTCACGTCCTCATTGCAGCAACAAAGTTGGTCTGTTTATCGTTTGGATTTTGTGTTGGAAAGACGCTAGAGCCAGACAGACAGACAGACAGACAGACAGACAGACAGACAATCTCCGTCACGTAAAATGACCTACAGCAATAATTAATCAACAAAGACGTCCGTGTGCCTTTTATGTTCCAATATTTGCCAATAATTAACTCCCTTCTGTGTCACAAAGGACTTAATTATTATTGCTAGACCAGACTCGTTTTAGTATTGATGACAGCCATTGCTGCAAGATTAATTCCTCTCTTTCGCCGGTATACATTAATGACGGTGTTTTAGTGGGAAAGCAGCCTGCGGATTGGGAAGCCTTAAATTGTGGGAAGCACTGCTATAAGAAAGTACTGTAATACATGCTCGGGTATCCTTGCCTACGTGATATGATTAAAATAATGCAGAAAATTTCTTAACACACCGATTAATAGAGTTTTTTGATCTTAGTTTTGCCGTTACTAGATGCCAACAGATAATTTAAATGAGCATTTTACCCATTACCACACAATCCCTACTTTTGACGCCCCTGAGAAAGAAGCCTTTAGAAAACATTGTGGGAAAAGAAGAAAATGCTGGTAACCAGCATTTTCTCCTTTTCCCACAATGTTTCCTACCCTTCACAAAAGAAATTTCAAATTTTCAGTCACTTTTATTTTGTCGTCTGCAAATGCTTTCAATTTGGACCAGTCTAAAATATTGTCATTTGGTAATGGGTTAAAGGATAAAGGAAAAACACTGACAAAGAGAGCAATGTGTAAAAGTACAGCTTCTTTTGAAAAAAAAACACTATAATCTGGTAATCTTATTTTAGCAGTTTCTTGCTTGTGTACTGAAGTGCAACCAACCTTATTATCCTATTTTGAACCATCAGTATAAATTGAAATGTAACCTTTATACTGCGATTTGATTTCTAAAAAAATAGTTTGATAAAATAATGGATTTGTGACCGATTTCTTATTTACGTTGAGATAAAAAATAATATTTGGTTGATCTATGGTCCACGGTTCTTTTACAGGTAGTTTAAAGGGCTTAATATTCTTTATATTTTATGTATGATTCATTAAGAGGAGGTTCAACTCGTAGACCAAATGGTTTGATAAAATTACTTTATTTTGAAAGAGTATTTTGTGCGGTGGATTAAAAATGTCATTGTAAACCGGATTTTTTTTATTTGAAGCTAGTTTAGTTACGTACTGTAGGGATAGTTTTTTCCTTCTATCATATAAGGATGGCTCCTGGGCCTCTAAATACAAACTTGTGACAGATGACGTACGGAAAGCTTTCAAAGCTAACCTAAAACCCTGATGATGAATAGTGTACAACCTTTTTAGGTAGCTTTTTCGTGCAGAGCCATATATAATACATCCATAATCCAGTTTCTAGCGTATTAAAGATCTGTATAGATTTAATAGATTTAATAGAGTTTTCTTATCTCCTTTACAGTCAGAATGGGAAAGTACTGTGAAAATATTTTAAAAAGCTTTTTGAGTTTCAAAGCATTAATATGTGGAATGACAAAAAGTTTTCTGTCAAAGATGATTCCTTATACTTTTCCTTGATCTACTATGGAAACTAGACTATTACATATTTTATACTTGATGGATCCAAGTGCGCTCTTGAAAGAAGTGTACGCAGTTTGTCTTTGTATTGGAAAATTTAAAACGATGTTCTATAGTCCATTTCTCAACTTTATCTAAATCATTTTGAAGCTTAGTTTCAATTGTTTTCATATCTTTGGACCTGTAACCTATCAAAAATCATCCACGTATAAGGAACAGTTCACATTATCATCTAAACATTTTACAATATTGTTAATCTTGATATTGAACCGAGTAGGTGAGAGGATATTCCTTGCAGAACTCCCTGTTCTTGTTCATAGGCAATAGAAAAAGATGTGCCTACCTTAACTTTGAAACATCTATTTGACAAAAAGTCTAAAATAAACTTAGGTAGATTTCCCATTAATCCAATTTTACGAGTGTCTTTTATGATGCCATGTTTCCATGTGGTGTCATAAGCTTTCTCTAGATCAAAAAGATGGCAACTACTTGTTGTTTCTTTACAAAAGCACTTCTGATAATTTTAAGATTCTAATCGTACCAACTGATCTGTCCTGCTTCTGTTTTCTCGGAACCCTGATTGATGTTCCGATATAATATTATTGGATTCGAGGTAAAAATTAAGTCTGTTGTTTATCATTCTCTCCATAGTCTCACATATATAACTAGTTGAAGCTATGGGTCTATAATTTGTTGGATTTGCATGATCTTTATTTGGCTTGGGAACTGGAATGATTGTAGCTTTGGAATTTGTAATGAAATACGAGGTAAATGTTTTAAAAGATGACAGTGCACTTCGCCTCCACCTGCAGCAGATTCGTGAGCATCTTTTTTCAGAGAATTTTAAAGTTCCGATTGTCTGAGTTTTCATTTGTATCTGTTTCAAAATTAAGTTATTCCATTTCTGCTTCTTGCTTATGCTTTTGTAAACTGTGGTTTATAATTGGCAGAAGAAGAGTTTGTTTTGAAAGTTTTACCAAGGATATTAGCGATTTCTTCTTTACGTTTCTGTCATCTACCTTTATCTGCGAGTGTTTCATGGTTGGATTCTTTTCACTGATTTTCCTTAAACTATTCCAAATGGTTGTCATGGGAGTTCTAGCATTAAGTTTAGAAATGAAATCTTTTGAAGATGATCATCTTGCTTGTTTAATAATACATCGAACTTTAGTTTTCACAATTTTGCAAACTTTTAATTTTGTTTTAGTTGGATATTGCTTGAAACGTTTTAAACCGTCTTCGTTTTAAACCTTTTTAAAGTTTTTAATAGCTTCTTTACAACCATCATTAAACCATGGCTTTTTCTTCTTAAAAAATATTTGTTGAAATCTTTGGGATGCACTGATTTGATATGTCAATTAAAGTTTCAGTAAAGGAAAGCGTTGGATCTGCTGAATTTTCAAAATTGTCAATCAGTAAAGAATATTGAATTTTTTCCAGTTAATTTTTTTAAAACTCCATTTTGGAATCTCCTCATCTTCTGTTTCTCCAGTTTCTTTCTTAATGATAGGAAAACGATCACTTCCATGAGAATCTTCACATACTTTCTATTCATAATCAAAGAAGGATGGCAAAGTGAAAGATCTGTTGCTGTAAAAGAACCTGATCCAGGATGCAGGTATGTATGTTGATTGGAATTTAATAAACATAAATTATTCTCTGTAATGAAATTTTCAATTAGTTTACCTCTATCACTGGTATCTGAACAGCCCCATAATTCGCTATGTACATTGGAATCACCCAAATGATGTAAGGTTGAGGAAGTTGTAGTAAAAGATTTTCTAAATCATTTTGATCTTTTCTTTTATTTGGTGAGATATAGATAGAACATATCCTTATAGTTTTATTGAATGATGCTTTTATTGGGGTGAGGGGGGTATAAAAAATTCTTGAAGACAACAAATTTTTGGTTTGGAATTCAATAATGATAAAAGAATTAGTAGTTCATCTAAGTTGGCTTTTAGACTTCTGCAATTCCATTGTAAAGTTGAGTTTTGACCCATTACACTTGTATATCGGGAGTTTGAATTAACTCAGAAGTTATTCGACCGAGGAGGCACTTTCTAATTCAATATCTTCTGAACTTTTATACTCATTTGCCAGCTTAAAAGGATCCTGTGACCCTTTCTTCTGTCTGTTTGGTTGTTGTTCATCATTTTCTTTTTTATCTGTTTTATTTTTCTGGCTTTTATTTGGTGATTTATGGCATTTATGTTTTAATTTCGGGTTTGCTTGTTTTTTACCTGGATATTATTTAATCCTATTGAATTTAGTGTCTTTTTCTTCATATTTAGGTTGATTTTTTTTCTAATATTTACTTTGGATTGAATTATTTTGAACCTGTTTTATTAATTTTAGTTTTATTATTATCGGTCTCCTCTGTTTCTGGGGACTTTTACCTCCCATATGCCACAGAGGCGAAGGTAGCCACCAATTTCTAAGGCCCCGAGTGGCGGGGGCGCCCAGCCTGATTTAGCATGACAATCGTATTTAACATCTGGTCCTTATAACCGACTACTCCCAAGAACATTCAATGTCTTATTCTCTAGGACTTTCTAAACTTGAAAGTTACATAATTTTTGATAGGCTGAACAAATTGGAATAAGCCAATGAGTATTAGTGTTACTTTCTTACTCTAGAATGAAATTATGTATGGTTTGTGATTACGGACGGATTGCAGATCCAAGCACCTAGCTGCCTTTTCTGTAACTCTTAAAATTGCTGAACAAGAGTTTGTTTCGATGTGTATTCTATAATTTCTGGACATGCATTCCTTTCTTAGTGTACTCGGTAATTTGCTGAACAAGAATTGCCCAACAAAACTTGCTTAACATAAATTGCTGAACAAGAGTTGATCAACAAGAATTGCTGAACAAGTATTTCTTTCAAAATGTGTTTCGGAGTTTACCTTAAGAAATAAAAATATAGTGTGCTTTTTTTTTCTTTCTTTTTTTTTTGTCAAAGTGTACCCTATAAATGCGAAACAAGATAAGGCTCTGTTTCGAAGAGTACCCAATAAAAACTCAACGAAACTGTTTTGAAGTAAAGCTTAAAAAACTGAACTAGGCTTTGTTACGAAGTGCACCCTACAAAAACTATACGAGTCTTCTTTGTTTCGAATTTGTACCCTTTAAAAACTGAACAAGTCTTTGTTTCAAATTGTACCCTATGTAACCTGAACGAGTCTTTGGAAGTATACCCTATAAAACCTGAACGAGTCTTTGTTTCAAAGTGTACCCTATAATAACTGAAGGAGTCTGTTTTTTTCACAGTGTACCCTATAAAAACGGAAAAAAGTATTTGCTTCGAGGTGTACCCTTTAAAATTTGAAAAAAAAAATCTTATTTTCAGAGTACACCTTATAAATCTGAACAAGTCTTTGTCTCAAAGTGTACCCTATAAAAGCTTAACGAGTCTTTGTTTCAAAGTGTGCCTTATAGAAACTGAAAACTCCTTTGTTTCCGAAGTGTACCCTATAAAAGCTGAACGAATCCTTATTTCAAAGTTTCCTTTAAAAACTGAACGAGTCTTTTTTATAAAGTGTATCCTATAAAAACTGAAGAATCTTTCTTTCGAAGTGTTCCCTATAAAAACTGAACAAGTCTTTGCTTCGAAGAGTACCCTATAAAAATGAACAAGTCCTTGAAACAACGTATACCCTATTAAAAGTTAAAGATGTCTTTTTTTAAATGTACCCTTTAAAAACTGAACGAGTCTTTGTACCGAAGTATAACCTATAAAAACTGAACAAGTCCATTTTTCAAGGCGTATCCTATAAAAATGAACAAGTCTTTGTTTCGAAGTGTACCCTATAAATTACTGAACGAGTCTTTGCTCCACAGTGTAGACTATAAAAACTGAACGCGTCTTTGCTTCAAAGTGTACCCTATAAAAACTGAGCAAGCCCTCCTTTCAAAGTGTAGCCTATAAAACTGAACAAGTCGTTGTCTCAAAGTGTACCCTTTAAATACTAAATTAGTGCTAGTATCAAAGTGTGCCTTATCAAAACTGAAGAAGTCTTTTTTTTCGAAGTGTACCCTTTAAAACTGAATGAGTCTCTGTTTCAAAGTGAACCCTATAGAAAACTAAACGAGTCTTTGTTTTGAAGCGTACCCTATTCAAACTGAAGAAGTCTGTTTTCAAAGTGTATCCCATAAAAAACTGAATAAGTCTATGTTTGGAAGTGTACTCTATAAAATCTGAACGAGTCTTTGTTTCAAAGTGTACCTATAAAAATTGAACGAGTCTTTGTTTCAAAGTGTACCCTATAAAAACTGAAGAAGTCCTTTTCTTAAGTGTACCAAATAAAAACTGAACAAGTCTTTCATTTAAAGAATACCATATATAGCTGAACAAGTCTTTGTCTCAAAGTGTACTTATATAAACTGAACGAGTCTTTGTTTCAAAGTGTACCTTTATAAACTGAACGAGTCTTTGTTTCAAAGTGTACCCTCTAAGAACTCAAGAAGTCTTTATTTAAGTGTACCCTACAAGAACTAAGGTAGCCTTTTCTTAGTGTACCCTATAACAACTGGACAAGTCTTTGTTTCAAAGTTTACCTTATAAATACTGAAGAGATTTTTTTTTAAATGCTGAGCAAGTTTTTCTTTCGAAGTGTACTTCACTAAAATTACGATTACTCCATCCCACACACTTCCAGAATATTTCCGTAAAAATGTCTCTCTAACTGCTGAAGGAAGTTCTTAATTTCCACCACAGAACTTTCGCATTTTTTTTCAAACGACAAAAATTAACCTGGTCAATACTGAAAGGAATCACAGACGCCAAATTAAACTTGACTTAAATAAAGACTTTTAAAGGATTAAAAGCATTGAGGGGAATGGAGAAATTGCAGGATATCAACAGTTTCGAGTTTTCCCTCATTGTTTTGAAAGACCTCTCTCCTCAGGGCTCTTCCATCCACAGGTAATTGATAATGAGCTTACTTTTACAAACACAGAAAAGGAAGACGTTTTGACACAATTAAAAACAAGAGTCATTGAACAGTAATATCGGATTGAAACACACATATAACCTTTTACATCTCAACTACGGTGGTCGACAGGCCACAATAATATTTCTAAGATCTATTTACAACACCCAGCCTGATCTTAAAGCTTAATCAGACAACAAAACTATATACATGTACTTTTCTACAAAACATTTAACTGCATTTGCAAACAAATCAACTGTGGCATAAATGGCCGGATATGGGTTGTAAAAGTTGAGGGAAAGTGAAGAAATACTAGTCTCCAGCATTTTCCATTTTTTTCACAAATTTTCAAGTCGTCTTCCTTGTGGTTGTTAAAACATGAACGATTACATAATATGAGGTGGTAAAGGTAAATCTATGCTCTCTGATCTGCCATATGGTACATTCTCTCCATCCAAAACGTCACATTTGGACTTTTTTCTTGCCGCAGGAAAAACGTCATTTCAGTTTATATTCTGCTGGTTAACCGAATATATTCAGTAAATAAAGGATAAACCGGCGGGAAAAAGAGCGGAATGACTGACATATATGATTGAAATATTTGACAGCACAAAACTGACAACTTTAATATTCAATACTTGATTTCCATTTTTTAGCTGTCTTTTACATTCTATTCTCTGTCCCATTTCTAGACTCACAACTTCAAAACACTCGTCATACCTTAGATAATGGGAGCAATTATATCCTTAGCCTGTATCAGGTGGATTGATATGCACCAGATCAGTCATACCCGGTAATATGCCGGTTTACCGTTCTGAAAATTCAAAGGTTTCTTTTAAAAAAGAAAAGTTGAGTTTCAATTTTCTATTGAAATTTTTCCAACTACATTTCAATTGAGTTGGCAAACAGTTCATACATTCATTATCTAACGTGGTTTATCAATTCCGATTGAAGTTTTCACCGACAGATAAACAAATGTAAATAATTTCATCGATGTTGTTAATGCCGTTTGCTAAACGACTGAAAGTGGCGCGCCATGAATAAGGTCACGTGATTCGTAATTGAAATGGAAACGACCGTTATACGGACAAGGTTAGATGTAGGTATGGAATCAGCCGAATTGTGAAGAGTGAACTTGACATCTGATCGATCGTCATTGAGCCATGATCATAATACGCATACACCTGTATGTAAGGGAACAATGTGTTTAGAGGAGACATTGTTGTTTTCGACAAAATCTTCCTATTGCCAAAACGTTTCAAAAGTGGTCGTCTGCAAGGCACAAAAATAGATATGTTTCAGGGTTGAATTGTTAACAAGACGAAAAAATGTTAAACTTGTCCAGGGTGAAAACTTTTGCAGGTGACTTTTTCGATGTAAGTAAAAAAAAACATTTCTGGTTTTGAAATGGCAGAAGACATTTTGGCTGAAGGAAAAAGTGCATTTGATCCTTTTCCCAGAATGATTTCAAAGTTCTCGTTCCTCGGTGTTGTTATTAAAAGCCAAAACTGCTTTGTAAAGGGATGATATTTGAAACAAAGAGAAGAATTAAACTCTGCTCTATATTTCTTAAGAATATTTTCCCGATTGTTTTGATGGTATTGCTGAAGATAGACATTCGACTGCATATATGAAAGTTTTGAACCTCTACCAAATGTCTGCTGAATACATGTAGAAAACAATCTGCCGCTCCAGAACAAACAATGGTGCCAGTACAGATAACTTTCCTCGAAGGCGATGTTACTTTTTGACTGTCGCCTCTGGGTACAGGGACTTTTCTGTAACTCTTAAAATTGCTGAACAAGGGTTTGTTACGAAGTGTATTATATAATTTCTGGACAAGCCTTTTTTTCTAAGTGTACTCTATAATTTGCTGAAAAAGAAGTACCCAACAAAAATTGCTGATCAAAAATTGCTGAACAAGAGTTTAACAACAAGAATTGCTTAACAAGAATTTCTTTTAAAATGTACTTTTTAAAATGCTGAACAATCTTTAGTTTCGGAGTTTACCTTAAAAAAATGGAAATATAGTGTTTTTTTTTTTTTTTTTTTTTCTTTTTTTTTGTCAAGTGTACCCTATCAATGCGAAACAAGACTCTGTTTCGAAGAGTTCCCAATAAAAACTAAACGAAACTTTGTTTTGATGTAACGCCTAAAAAAACTGAACTAGGCTTTGTTGCAATGTACACCTATAAAAACTATACGAGTCTTTGTTTCGAAGTGTACCCTATGTAACCTGAACTAGTCTTTGTCTGGAAGTATACCCTATAAAAACTGAACGAGTCTTTGTTTCATATAACTGTAACTATAACTATAATAACTGAAGGAGTCTTTTTTTCAAAGTGTACCCTATCAAAACGGAAAAAAGTATTTGCCTCGAGGTGTACTCTTTAAAATTTGAAAAAGTCTTATTTTCAGAGTATACCTTATAAATCTGAACAAGTCTTTGTCTCAACGTGTACCCTAAAAAAGTTTAAAGACAAAATCAATTGAAAGTTCCGCACAGATTCTGTGCGCAAGTTTAAACTCTTATAATTTCGCAAATAAAGCACAAAACTTGGATTTAAACATACTTTTGATTGTATATTTAATAACCTTCCCTTTGAAATACAAATATTTTCAATTTAAGCGCTGAACATAAGAGAAAACCGTGCATTTTATCTGTTACTCCAGTTCTTTACGTTCCCGAAAACACGAAACATGGCCGCCATGCACGATACATTTCGTAAGTGTTTTTCCCAGATTTACATGTTATAAACGACTTCTACAAACTCTCTATGTAATGAAAGGTTTCATAATTTGTCTTAGTAATCTTTGTTACTTAAAGTTAATTGCATTCTGCTGCAATACTGATTATACCGACGAAACGAAAGTCAGTATAGCACTCTGACTTTGCTACTGGAAAATTTACGACACACTTGAGACGGTAAGATGTTCAATAAATATCCAAATATGAAAAAAAAAACCGTAGTGTCTCATTATTGAGACTAATGATGGTGCATGTTTCGCACGGACTTATTTCGAGTGCCCTGTACTTGTTGCCAACATTTTTAGATATCTTTGCAA
The DNA here is from genome assembly GCA_943736015.1 of Tridacna crocea. NCBI lineage: Eukaryota > Metazoa > Mollusca > Bivalvia > Cardiida > Cardiidae > Tridacna > Tridacna crocea. The sequence goes on from OX031059.1 coordinate 53,342,362, forward strand.
ATTGAACCTGGCAGTGCATTGTTTTTCCTCTGCTATGTACTCTTTTTCAAACGAAATTAAAAAAAAAAACAAATGGCGAAACCAAAAGCATTCGGTAAAAATAACAAATTTAACTCAACTTGTAGAATATGTCTTCTTTCTTTCTCTCTGTCGTTATTTGACTTAGCAAAGAAATAAATACTCTTACTGGTGTTATTGTTTTTTTTATTAATACATATATTTTTATTACAGCACAAAACGGAATGAAACGAAAAGAAAACAAAAATGTTATTTGCTATAAGCATTATCCGATTTTTGATTGCATTGAAGTTCTAACTCATCGAATTTGTCCTTGTAAATAAACCAAATGCCGTACAAATTATTGAAATAGAACTGCAGATTTTTCAGTGTCATAACAATTAGCCTGCAACACGCAAAAAAGGAGCATTCGGACAGTGCGAGTGAAATGTCGTCCCAGATCAGCTTGGACATTCTGGGCAGATTGATCCGAGCCAACACTTTCCAACCGTGTGTGGTTTTCTATTTTAAGCAAGTCTATTGTAGGACAAATTTATTATTATACTGCAAAGAAATTTCTCGTGATTTGATTGGTTATCATGCCGGGAACATAAATATCATGTTCCCTGGCAAAAACCACGCAAAGCCAGTTTCCCTTTTGAGTGCCCCGTAAACATCACTAAACGAGCAACACAACATCCAAAATGGCGGCGTCGATCGATCACCAGACTGCACATTTATGCACTAAAATGCACGTTTAAGTGACGTCAGTTTCCAGTGACGTCAGTTTTCATTGAAGTGGGGCACTCAGAAGGGAATTTCTATTTCGTCATCATACTCGATTCGTGAGATTATAATACAGGAAAATTACGATTAACGCGTTTTGAAAGGGAAAAACTTTGCAGTTTAGCAAGTTCGTTGTACGGTCAGGTGGCAGGGGACTTGGAAACTTGTTCACGGCTGTGGTGAATCATGTCGCCACCTCGCCTTCGGCTCGGGACGACATGATTAACCACAGCCGTGAACAAGTTTCCAAGTCCCCTGCCACCTGACCGTACAACTAATAATGTTCACGTTAAGAGCCGTCTGGGTGCGCAGGGTAATCCGAGAGACAATTTACGCAAATGGTTGAAAGCCCCTTTTCGCATGTTGCAGACCATGTAACTGTTAAACAGACCAACTTTTCCAAATGCAGTCTGCAAATAGAGCCCGATTCGATCGTCAGACAGGGATCCTCTGTAAAACACAGAGGACAAACCAAAAATAAACTTCATCAGAAGTTAATGCCACAGTTTATTCTAAGAAATGTCAAAGGTAATCCTCAGTAAATAGTAGAAATTCGACATACCATCACTATCTTATTCCTGAGCAAATAAGTCAATATTGACAGCTGTCTGTTGTTCGCATCGATGTAGCTATAAATAGCACAAAGGTGCTTCTCTAGAAAATACATAAACAGAATTAGTAATCGAACTGTATATTTTTTTTGTGGTATTTGTCGAAGACAATACTACTATGAATTCAATATTGAATTTTGAAGACCATGTATCGTATATTGTGCAAAGCCGAAGAAAATAAATCCAATTTAACTCAATTTTTCTCAGACAAATGAACTTTTTGATAGCACCCAGACATATACATGTAATACAGGCATATTAATTAAAATACCCTGGGTGAGGCCATCGATCGTGGAAACATTTATTTTTCATTTAAAATAGCTTCCCTCGCTCATACATGTATATCATTTTGTTGGCGCAATGATACAAAATTTGTCTACTGATCGCTTTGTCCTCGGCTTTTTAGCTCACGAAGTGCTCTGGGTGAGCTATTGTGATCGGTAATCGTCCGTCGTCCGTCCGTCCGTACGTCCGCCTGTTAACAATTTAGTTATTTTTTTTCTCCTCCAAAACCAGATGGCCAATCTTTAAAAAACTTGGCAGGAACGTTCCTTGGGTGAAGCTCTGCAAAAATCGTTAAAAGAATTTAATTCCGTCGAAAACTCTGGTTGCCATGGCAACAAAATGGCTGAAAATGGGAAAAAATCTTTAAGAATCTTCTTGTGACAAACCATAAGAATTGTCAAAGGACCAATCTTAATCATGAATTAGACGATTGTCATGCTTTACCAGCAGTCTCGAATATCAACAAATCAATGAAAACAAGTTGGCTTCTTTTTTTTAACAAAAGAAGCCAGGAGGGGTCAGATTCCAGTGTTTTCAAACAGTTTATTGGCTTTTATTTTCAGTATATTTTGCTACATGTAAACAAACGAGTAAAAAGAGCTGCTTTACATGACGATCATATGACCTTCTTGTCGCGTTTTCAAGACGCATGATCTTATCCAGCGGTTTTCTTTTTCTTTATAAACGAAATTCTTCATCTATTTTTTTCTGCTGAGATTTTACAATTATCTGAGAGGTCAATTGCAGCCACGACAAATTAATTAAACAAAACTTTTCTGTAATTCGACATTTAAAAATAAACTTCTACTTCAGTCCTGTTTCGGTTTTTCGATTTCGCTTTATTTTGAAAACTCTGACGAAACAAACTTATATATCAGAACAAACAAGATAAATGGATTTAGACAGCAAATTCTGTGACAGTCTGCCTTTGAAGCTCACCACTGTTGGAGAGGTAATACGTAAAGGTCGGTAGACCTGTCTTATTTTAAAACGTGGCTAGAATACTTGCATGACGACAACGTAATGTTGGGAGGAAACATTTAACGGTCAGCTGTTATTTTAAGACAAAGTCTAAAATTACTGCCGGAATCGCGAAGTCGTTACATGGCGATCACCGTGTTTTGGTTTGTTATCGTTTCCTGATAGAAACGTGACTTGGTGTTGTCTTGGACTTTGTGGCGATCTAGAAATGTGGGGATTAACCTAAATCAGGATCGTTGTTTTATTGTTACAACGTAAACACCCTGAACCTATGGTGGCGTTTTCTGCCGCTAGGTACGATATAGCTATTGCGATAATTCAACGGAACTATTGTGATAAAGTTTCCTGGAAATACTATATAGATGGAAATAAAGTTTTCACTAATAAAATATTGCGATTATTCTAACTGTTTTCACGATTTCTTTTGCTTCCGTGCCCACAACTAACATTCATGGATTCTATAATTAGATACGATTTCGAAACATCTTCATCTGCAACATTATAAATTCTCCTTTTCCTTGAATGATCTTAAAGTTGTATAGGTGGCATTTCGACTCGTCTTTGTGTTTAACAGACTTCTATTCATTTCGAGTCATGTTAAAATTCACAAGTTAACCTACAATTGCAAATTATTAGAATTCTTACTTGCTGCAATCTTGTGAAGTCAAAACTACAGAGTACATCAAAATGATGAATTTTCTGTTAACAGGTATAGAGAAACGGATGGAACAATCACGATCATTCTCAGGAATGTTAGTGCCGTGCAGGATTGAAAAAAAAAATTGAGTTAAAAGTTTATCATGTTATTTTTTTCAGGAGACTTTTTGCTCTCTCGGTAGAATTTCCAGGAAACTTTAATTTTTTTTGCAATAGTTTTCAAAAATTACCATGATACAAGTTATCTCGTATCTCGTGGCAGGAATATGTCACCATATGAACCATTTTCTTTTCCACACATCCATTTACTTCAACGTTCTCCACAAGCAACAAATGTTTCATTTCATGCAGAATGTATCCCTGAAATTGTTAACGAAGAAGCGAAATGTAGTATTTGAAACTTACAATATCCTGCTAATCTGGACCTCCCACACGCTCTGCGAAAAAAAAAAAATAACCAGAACCAGTTTGCACTTTAGTCATGAGGCGGATCTTAGTTACTCACGTGACATGCGATCCAAGCTAAGTCCACTCTAGCAGATCCTGACATTTGAAATATTTTAACAATATTTATTTTATTTTTAATGGTGTAACGAAATAGTATTGCAAAGCTCGATGTGCTCTTATAAGTTTTTTAAATCTACGGTCAGTTTTGAATCATATTTAGATCTCCTTCCAAAAAAATATAGAATTGTTTTATCTAAGCTACGTCTTTCATCCCATCGTCTAAGCATTGAAACTGGTCGCCATGGTAGCAACAGACTTGATAGACATGAACGAGTTTGCAATTTATGCACTAGGGCGGACATAGAGGACGAATTTCATTTCGTTTTGATATGTCCGATCTACCTGCATCTAAGAAAGAAATACATTAAAAAATATTACCATGTTAGACCCAGCATGTACAAATTTGTCGAGTTGTTAAAATTCCAAAAACCTAGTTATAATAAAGAAGCTAGGTCATTATATATATGAGGCTTTTTCATTACGTAATGAACTAACTGGTACCTAATTTGTTTTTATCTCAAATTCTGTATTAGATGGTACCAGTTTTACTAGTAGTGCAAGTTAAACCTTTATAAACTAATTTCTATTCAGTTTCCATATTTTTTTTTCTTCTATATGATAATATGCTTATCATATTAGATTTTTTTTTATGGCATGACTCACGTAATGTAGTTTGATGATTATAAATGTAATATGTGATGATAACCTGTACAGGTTAAGTCAATAAAATGTTCTGTTCTGTTCTGTTCTTTAATCAGTCTTTATTAAAGGTTTTTTTAACTCTATCAGACAGAGGGACTTATTTTGCTTTCAAAATCGGAAATGTTAATTATTCTGCACTAAACCCTAAATTGTGTGTATTCATTAGAATCGTTTCATCGAGACGATTCTAATGAGTACCCACAACATACTATTTGGAGGAGAATTATGGATTTAAAATTGCATCGCTCCCTCTTATCTGGAGCTCTGTCTATTTACTAGACCCGTATAATCATAGGCACCATCAGTTGCACGAAACACATCAAGACGGCACTCGATTTCTTGCAGTGTTAGCTGTAGGGTAGCCTAATCAATTGTGACAATGGCATTATGAGTTTTTTCCTTCAACTCAGCAATGTCCCGTTTCTTTGTTCGATACATGTTATCCTTTACAAGACCCCATACAAAGAAATCCAAGGGAGTGATATCTGGCGAATGCGGTGGCCATGAAATAGGCCCATCCCTTCCAATCCATCGGTCTGGAAGAGTTTGATTTAGAAACTGACGAACATGCAGTCCCCAATAAGAACAAAATTAAAATTAAAAGAAAAATATTTTTGGTATGGCTTGTCGAAGGATGGCAGACATTATATTGCATCATGTAAAACTTGTATAGAGTGCAAGAAGCCCAACAGGTACTTAAAATGCCCACTGACAAACTATCATGCTGGCACGCCTATGGAAAGGGTGCATGTAGATTTTATTGGACCATTGCCCAAGACATTGAAAGGGAATGAGCATATCCTAATGATGGTTGATGAATTTACCAAATGGGTGGAGTGTATACCATTACCATCGCAGACTGCAGAAGTAAAAGCAAGGTGCACAATCTCTCTGGAAAATGATGATTAGTTGTATTGTTTATAAAAACTCAAATAAACACTGATTAACATAAAACAAATCTGGTTAAGATATCTCAACTGCTTGAGTAATATATTTTTTTAAATGTAAAGAGACTTTATGGACACCCTGTACAACAGCCAAGGTCCGTATTCATCAACCATTTTTAAGCACATTCTTTGTCTTATTACTCAAGATGTGCTAACTGGAAAAGTAACAGAAACGGAATGGTTTAGCCAATCAGAAGTTTGGTTACTTTCACAATGACAAAATTTTGAAGAATAAGACTAAGAATGTCCTTAAGAATGTTTGGTGAATACGGGCCCAGGTCATTCTGAGCCAATTACGAGTATGTTGTTTTAAATCACGACAGCTGTTAGTGTGGCTACACGGTATCTAATGAGGGAGACGTTGTCCTTTTTTTTTTCTCGAAGCAAAGTTTAAAGGAACCCGGTCAATCATGGATATAATCTCTAATTACGTGAACAGCCCAGGGAAATATTTGACATGGAAAAGAAAAAAAAACATTCTGTGGGGAGTCAAGTATTAAAATGTGAAATAAAAAGTTCCTCACTTGCTAAATCTGAAAGTGCCATTCACTCTCTGCCTTTGTGGACAGCGTGGATTAAGATCAGACTGCAGAAAACGTACAATCTGATCGTTGATCCACGCTGTTGGCATTGCTGAAACATAATCGATGGACATGTAACAATGAAATCGCAGTTAATTTGGTTTTTGTGGTATTTGTCGAAGACAATACCACTATGAGTTCAAGATTGAATTTTGATAACCATGTATCTTATTTTGTGCAAAGCCGAAGGAAATAAACCCAGTTAAACTCATTCTTTCTCAGGCAAATGAGTTTTTCGGTAGCACACAGATATGTAATTTGAAATGGCATTTTAAAATACATTGGTGAGGCCATCGATCGTTGAGATACTTATTTTTGATTGAAAATAGCTTCTCTCGCTCATAGCCTTTTATTGGCGCAATGATACAAATTTGCCTACTGACCCTAGGCTTTTTCGTTCCAAAACCAATTCGTTCCATGGCTTGTTCGTCCTCTGATTGCGCGCTATTCCATTTGATTGCTCATGAATATTTAAAGATCGAAGTAATTGATTGTAATGTTGGAAATTAAATGTAAAAGGCTAAAGATATTTCAAAATTATAGTTTTAAGGTACATTTATACTCTCCCTTCAACCGAAAAGGTATTCATTTGCTTTTAAACCAATATTTGAACAATATGTCTCTTTTTCTTTCAAACTATTGATTCCACGAAATGGGTTTCTTTGACAAATACCACTTCAGCGTTCTCAACGCTTTGATTATATGGTCTGCAACAGGTGAAAAAGGACTTTCGGACATATGCGTAACGTGTCGTCTTGGATCAGACTGTGCAGTCGAGGCAGGCTAATACGAGACGGCACTTTACGTCCAAATTAGATATTTTCCAACAGTAGACTTGCGTGAAACAGAAAATCGCACACGATCAGAGAGTGTCGTCTCGGATCAGATTGTGCGGACTGCGTAGGCTGATCCCCACCGACACTTTTCGCCAATGTACAAACGTCGCTCTTTGAGTGTTGAAGGCCATATTACACTGATCTGGTTTATTCAGCAATTTATAGATTAAAAAAGGGGACATAAGTCGTGCAAAACAAAATGTCATAGACTGAAGCAGACAAAGCACGTCCAATTTGTCCATGAACTTTTGTATGAAGTTTGATCTTGATCTAGCAAGACTTGTTGTTCAAAGGGATATATATGATGATATTTAACTCATAACCAAACGAAAATATTATAGGCTTGTCCAAATCGAAAGCATTTGCAGACGACGACATGAAAAGTGACTGAAAATTTGAAATTTGTTTTGTGAAGAGGACAAAACATTGTGGGAAAAGGAGAAAATGCTGGCAGCATTTTCTCCTTTGCTCACAATGTTTTCTCAAGGCTTTTTTCTCAGGGTCGTCAAAAGTAGTGATTGTGTGGTAATGGTTTAACATGTACGCATGTAACAAACAACGGTAATATTTGTAACTATTTTCTACACGGAAGAGGGTAATGACTTTACTCAAGTCAAAAGCAACAGACAGAAAATAATCAAAGCGTTGAGAACGCTGAGGTTGTATTTGTCAAGGAAAGCATTGTTTGGAGCTAATAATTTGCAACAAAAAGAGGAATTGTTTTCAAATATTGGCTTGAAAGTCAACCTACAAAGCAAGTGATTATCTTTTATTTATTTATTTATTTTTTCTGAAGGGAGAGTACTGATTACAAAGTTAGGATTATTTGCGTATTTATGGTCACCTTTTCATCATTGGGGGGAACCAGGAGTAACGACCATTGACAGTAGGTTGACCTGGGCCGAAACCTTTCCCTATTAGGCAATTTTCTGTATGTTTAAGGACCAGTTTACCTCAACATTCTATCGAATGTTAGACAAAATGTTATTTTATGATCATGTGATTACTTCCTTTGTATTATGTATCAGGGAGACGCACAAAGTCCCATTTTACTGAAGCATGGCTCAATTGCATTTGCCGAAAGTGTGAAAATGGCCATAAATGTTACATAGATCAACAAAAGATTTTCAAAGAAAAAAAATCGATTTTGAACAACAGTCTTTGATGTCGGTAATCTTACGGTGTCTTGCCCTGTGGATCCAAGAACACACCAGAAGGTCTGTGCGGATCCTGATGTATTGTATTGCTGTTGCGGTACCTTAGGTGAAAACTATTTTGTCCAATCTGAAGGAGATGAGTAAAAACCTTGCGGAAATCCAGACTGTCAATGAGATTTGTGAAACCTGTTTTGCTAATTGCTCCTTTTTTTATACGAAAAAGGACAAGTTTATATGATTAGAGTGTTCTATCACGAGACTCTGACTAATTATACTGAATTCCCTGAAAGAAAAAACGTCCATCCCTAGACTACTAAATAGTTTGAATGAAAATTTGTAGTCGATAGTAAAACCCCAAAGACGTGTGCTTAAGTTACAAACATACTGTGCCAAAAGTATCCCCGTATTTGAAAGTGTAGATCCAAAATCAGACTGCATGTTCTGTGCAGCGTGATCTTGTCCAAAAAAGCACATTGGGTCGTGTTTAGCAACGTAAGGGTTATCATTTTGTTTTTCTTCCGCCAAGCTTGTCCAGAGGGAAATTCTTGCGGCAGATAATTACATGTGTACTTCGTAATGATAATAATTGTCCAAGACTCGTCGGATGCTGAATGAAGTTTTACATGCTTCTTCGGACAATATGAACAAAAGTATAGCTACTGTACAGGGAACTGCAGTCTGATCCTGGATTTGTTAGATCTGATATTTTGTAAGTTTCTTTGTATTTAATTGAACTATCTGCCGTTAAAGATGGGCTGAAATTTATGAGAAAAAAAAAGAAAAAAAAAGTCATCAATAATTAAGATTTCATAAAAATTACATTTAAAAAAATGATGGTGTTCCCTTACAAGGCTAGGTAGCCTCTTAAGGTATATTAAGATTTTGCGCCAGAAATCAAAAAAGCATCGTGTGAATGTCAAATGACTGGCACATGACTAATGACGCTTAAATTCTATAACATGACAAACGTGATTATTTTCCATCATGTCTTCTGTGGCCGCTATGTTTCAGGGGTAACAACCTAAGTCATAGCATACGTCATAGGAGACATTTTATGTCCGCCATTTTCGTTTTTAAAAGGTAAGTTTTTCATCTTGTAGACTACATTAATTGTTTTTGAAGATCTGTCCAAACAAAGCAGTGCATATGCTGCCTGACAACTTTCTTCGTTAGTATACATTAATATAATGCTCAAAGGGTGCAATGTTTCTTTAATAGGGTAGAAAACATTGTGGGAAAAGGAGAAAAAGCTGGTTACTGGAGACTTGAAAATCGCATTTCTCGAGCTTTACTTTTTAGTCGAAAAAGGTCAAAATAATTCGTCGGTTTACTTCAAAAACCTCGTAACTACAGTTTGTTTCAAACTGTAGTTACGAGGTTTGTAAAGTAAACCGACGATATCTTATTTACACCAATCCTGCTAAATTAGTCAAATAAAACACTAAAACTGATGGTAAAAACTCGAAAAGGGCTTTTTCATTATTTTTGACAAAATTATCTCTTTATCGGACAGTGTTGATCCAAGATCAGACTGCACGTTCCGTGCAGTCTGATCTTGATCTACACAATTTTCGCAAGAGGTAAGTAAGTCACACTTTGCAGGCAAAGGGTTAAGCAGATTATGAGTCCATTTAAAGACATTCATGTCGAGAAAGTTTGGTCCAGCTTCCTTTCATTACTTCTTTTTTCCATTTAAATGTCGCCTGAATATGTTGCTTTGTTGAAAATGTCATCGAAAAGTCAAAAGACAAAGTGCACGTGTACTTTAACTCTTAACAAAACTATCCTGTGTTTAAATAACCCTAAGGAAAATGGAATTTGAAAACATTGTGGGAAAAGGAAAAAGTGCGAGTGACTAGCATTTTCTCCTATTCTCATAATGTTTTCTACCCTTTGAAAAACAATTTTTATCCTGTAAACAACGGTTAATTTATCGTATGCAAATGCTTTCAATTTGGGTTAGTTTTTAAGCTTAGTCATAGGGCCTATGTTTAAAGAGTTGAATACACTCCTGCAGTTCGTCAACTCTCAGATTAATAATCCGAGAAAAAAGGACATTTTAAGGAAATCTAAAAGAAGATATTCCATTAGCTTGGCATTCAGGCCCTGCATTTAAGTCATTCTATTAAACAAGGTACACAACTACAGCAAAGTCACAGAAATATGTGTTGTTCCTTGCCCTCCTTCTGAAATAAAGGTGTTAAATCAGACATTTAGAACATTAAGAACAAAGAGTATTTGTTTTTCAGGTTTAAGGAGCTTTCACACCATGACGTTCTGGTCAACGTTTTCTGACATTTGAGGAAACGTTGTTAGTCGGTGATCGCCGGGGATCGGCGGAGAACGCTAGTCCAGAAAAAAAAAAAAAAGTTTTGGACATGCACAAAAGTTCTCACTGACATCAACGTTCTTCAACATTTAATTTTAAACGCTGAAGACCGTTAAAGAACGTTTGTGGAACGTTTTACTAACGTTCATCCAGCATTGCACGCGTTCGGCTATCGCTTGTCAGTCGTTACGCTAGCGTTACATGGTTGTTACTAATCGTTTGTTTTGCAGTGAACGACTCACTGGCGACCTGTCAACGACCGCTGAACGGTCTCCTATCGCACGAAGCGTGTGACTAAAGTGAAACAAATGCCCTTTTGGCGTCCATTGAGCGTTTCCTGAACGTCTATGCACATGGGGGTATCTTCTCGTGCATTAGATACACGCTAGTCATGCGTTAGGCACACGTTAATAACACGCCAGATGTGAAATCCTCATTCTAGAACCCTCAAAAATCGAACGATTGAAAAGCTCAGAGAACATCGACCAGAACGTCATGGTGTGATGGCTCCTTATTACTTGATGATTTTGTTTTATGAAAAGGCTCTACTTAAACGAGCCATCACACCATGACGTTCTGGTCAGGGTTTGAGCATTTCAATCGTTCGATTTTGGAGCGTTCTAGAATGAGAATGGCACATCTGGCGTGTTATAAACGTGTGCCTAACGCATGACTAGCGTGTATCTAACGCACGTGAAGCGTGTAACAGCAGCCATATAACATACCTCTGATACCTTCATATGCATGGACGTTCGGGAAACGCTCGAATGACGCTCAATGGACGCTAAACGGACATTTGTTTCATTTTAGTCACACGCCGCCTGCGCTAGGAGACCGTTCAGCGGTCGTTGACAGGTCCCCAGTGAGTCGTTCACTGCAAAGCAAACGATTAGAAACAACCAAGTAACGCTAGAGTAACAACTGACTAGCGATAGCCGAACGCGTGCAATGCTCGATGAACGTTAGTAAAACGTTTCACAAACGTTCTTTAACGATCTTCAGCGTTTAAAATTGAACGTGACAGTGAGAACTTTTGCATGTTCAAAACTTTTTTTTCTGGACTAGCGTTCTCCGCCGATTCCCGGCGATCACCGACGTTCACTAGAGTTCACACAACGCTCTTCTGGCGCTATCCCAGCGACCATGGGCGACTAACAACGTTTCCTCAAACGTCAGAAAACGTTGACAAGAACGTAATGGTGTGACGGCTCCTTAACGGACTGACACCAGTCTAAGATTCCATCTAAGATGTACCTTAACCCTTTTCCACACAATGACAACTTTTAACGACCCTTAGAAAAAGCCTTTTGAAAACATTGACTGGTATTCAGCATTTTCTCCTTTTCCAATAAAGTTTTCTACCCTATCAAAGAAAAAGTGAGTCATTTGAGCCACTATGAAACTATCGTCTGCAAATGCTTTCAATTTGGAAAAGGCCAAAATTTTGCAATGTGGTAAAGAGGGAAACAGTTCTTTCTCAACCCTTTACCAGACGACATGATTTAAGCTTTGTCCAAATTGAAGGCATTTGCAGACAACAATTTCAATATGTCTCAAACAGTACAATCATTTTTTGATGGAGTAGAAAACATTTTGGGAAAAGGAAAAAATGCTGGTTAGCAGCATTTTCTCCTTTTCCCAAAATGTTTTTTAAAGGCGTCTTTTCCAGGGTCGTTAAAAGTCGTCATTGTGTGGTAAAGGGACAGACGAAAATGCTCCGATTATACCCCTTCGAAAACATCTTCGATCAACGAATTCCAAAGTTTTAGAAATGAAACGAAGTTATCATATGCTTTCCGGTAGGATATCGAGAAATAGCAGTGAAAATATTTTTCGATCTTACACTGTACCACCTGTGAAAATACCGATTTTCACGTTCTTGTTGCCTAGATTAATTGCGCGTGCCTAACAACCAGATGGGAAATATGACGTCATATACCTTACATTTCTCGCGCTTGACGTATTGTTGCTATGCGGGAGGGGTACGCCACGGGGAATAAGGGAAAAGAACTGTACTGAATTTTGATACGACGCCACCCAGAAAGGGTAAAAAGCATGAAATAAATAGAATATTTGTATTTTTCGGTGAAAGATCGAAATTTATTTCATCTCGTGAACACCATCGGTAATATTTTCACTCGTGGCTGCGCCACTCGTGAAAATATTACCGATGGTGTCCACTCGATGAAATAAATTTCGATCTTTCACCGAAAAATACAAATATCCTCTATTTCTTTGACAGATTAGAAAACATCGTTGGGGACAAAGGAGAAAATGATAATCAATAGTATTTTCTTCTTTTCCCACAAAGTTTTCAAATGTTATTTTTTTTTTTGTTTCTTCTCAGAATTGCGAAAATAATTGACGCTCGGACAGACTCTACTTTAACAGATAGTTATCATTGCAATAACAGCTATGATTTTAAAAGGTGTGATTAAAATTTCGGTAAAAAAAAAAATGCACAGTACTTAAAGCACGTTATCCATTGAAAGTCTGTCAAAAGTTTTCATAGTTTGATTTATGAGATGTTCATATGTATGTTTAACTCTTTACCAAACTATCCCTGGTTTGTCCGACCCTAAGATAGTAGCTTTTTGGAAACATTGTGGGGAAAAAGATAAAAATGCTGATAACCAGCATTTTCTCCTTTTCCCACAATGTTTTATACCCTGCTGGAAACAATATATATATATGTATATTTTTTTTTTTTTTTTTAAGTTACGTTTATTTTGTCGTCTGCAAGTGTTTTGAATATGGACCAGTCTAAAATTTTGCCGTTTAGTTTAAACTTTATTTTATTTCAAAAATTTTCCATACACAGTACCATTTAACATGAACAAATAAGATGGGATTGGAAAACAAGCTTGTGGCTTATATTAATTCCTTTCCCGATAATACTTACGATAGAAAAAAAAAAAAATTACCGTTGTATATAAGGTGTTTTAGGTTGGGATACCTTTTTGTTTTACCAATGAATGAACATTTAATTTTTTGTAAGGTTACACTCACTTTTTGTCGTTTGGTAAAGAGTTAAAAGGATTCTACATGACCGAATAATTGTAGTTATTTTAGATTTGTAAAGTTTGAAAGAATTGCAAAGTACAAACACAAATTTTGCAAAAGTAGTGCAGAAAGGTTTCTCTAATGCTAAAGTAGTGCAGAAAGGTTTCTCTGAAAGTACTGGAAAACACACTATGAGGGACAAAGAGAAATTGTTGCATTTCCAAAAGCAATTCTTCCGTGGTCGTAAAAATAGCAGGCAGCTTAGTTTAGCTTAATCAGTCAGCAAGCGTGTAGACAGCAATTGCGATAAAACATGGCTGAAAGAAATGGATTTGCTATTGATACCATTAAAAACATCATTGGAAAAGTGATAACTGTGACACAATTAATCACAAGAATTATCTTTAAAAAAAGATAAGAGAAACTGGAAAATGAATATCTTAATTCTTTTTTGTGGCTAAACCCATTACCACACAATCCCTACTTTTGACGACCCTGAGGAGGACGCCTTTAGAAAACATTGTGGGAAAAGGAGAAAATGCTGGTAACCAGCATTTTCTCCTTTTCCCACATTGGTTTCTACCCTTCACAAAACAAATTTCAAATTTTCAGTGACTTTAATTTGTCGCCTGCAAATGTTTTCGATTTGGACAAGCCTAAAATATTGTCGTTTGGTAATGAGTTAAAAAGGGAAATGGTACAAATCAGCCTCAACAGCAAAATGTTTCTATTCCCTCAGTGCTTTTCATTTTGTTGAAAAATAGAATTTTTAATGGGATATAATTACATTTGAAGATTAAAGATAATTCTAAGCAACCACTCAAAAATAGAACAGCAATTTTATTGACGTAGACCTAATAATTAGACAAAGTTACATTAATCCTTTACCCCATCAGGCATTTCTATGGTATCTCTAATTGACCCTAAATAACAGCAAGGATGAAGCCGTTTCTTAAGTGTCTATGACACCTTTTGATAGTGTAGAAAACATTGTGGCATAAGGTGAAATTGCTCGTCTCGAGCAATTTCACCTTATGCCACAAATATTTTCCAAAGGCTCCTACAAGCAATGCGTAGAAATGAGTATCTATGGAGTAAAGGGTTAAACAAGGCTGACCTAGGACGATACTTGTTGCTTTTGACCAATTCTCTGTGTGTCAACAGACCATTCTAATTCATGATTCGGTTGGTTGTCAGAAAAAGTGGGACTAATGGTTCATAATTATGTGATGCGTTGCTTGGTACAGTGCATCGATGAGATACATTAACCACCTTTTTCCACAATATGGATTACTTAAATAGCCTGCAACACGCAAAAAGGGCATTCGGACATTTGCGTAAAGTGTCGCCTCGGATCAGCCCGCGCAGTCTGCGTAGGCTAATCCGAAACGACATTTTTCGTTTTTATATACTTTTTCTGTTTTTCGCAAGTCTATTGTAGCACAAAATCTAATGTAGTCGCGAAGTGCCGTTTTGGATTAGCCTGCGCGGACTGCGCAGGCTGATCCGAGACGACACCTTACGGAAATGTCCGAATGCCCCTTTTCACGTGTTGCAAGCCTTTTATGACAAATGCTAGGGTAAATGCCTGTCTGTTTGTAGTGGGATCCTGTTTTCAAAAGTCTTTTTTTAATCATTCCTCAATTGCTTTACCTGTCCTACGCAGAACATTGTTACCAAGACGTTGTCTGCAACCTTACTTTCAATTACAAGGACAGGATTATATAACGGTAAGATATGAAATCAAGTCACAAATACCATCATCCCTTGGCAAAAGGATGGCCAAGCATACAGGGTTTCGCACTTGCAACATTTGAAAAAGGTCTTTCTTTGCTTTACCCCTATGTGGACACCAAGCATGGAGCTCGACACCATGTGCTAAATTAGAATGTTAGCTCAGGGAGTATTTACTTTTAAGCGCCAGATGAATAAACTTGGCTTCTTTCGAAGGCTGAAAACTCGGTCTAGTGAAACTTTATATACTTGATTAGGGCCTGTTGGTGTACCATCAAAAATCTCACCAGACAGTGTAGATAAAAGACCAGACTGCTCGTTCTGTGCAGTATAATGTCAAAAAACTCTAAAATGTTAAAATAAAAAACGAGTCGAGCTTAGCAGCCTTAACCCTTTACGCAATAAGGCAATTCTATGGTATCTCTAACTGACCTTAAATAACAGCAAGGATGAAGCTGTTTCTTATGTGTATATGACACCTTTTGATAGTGTAGAAAACATTGTGGCAAAAGGTGAAATTGCTCGTCACGAGCAATTCCACCTTTTGCCACAATGCTTTCCAAAGTCTCCTACAAGCAATGCGTAGAAATGAGTATCAATTGAGTAAAGGGTTAACTCATTACCAAATAACAATATTTTAGGTTTGTCCAATTCAAAAGCAATTTGCATACAAAAAAAAAAGTGACCGAAAAATCTGAAATTTGTTTTGTGACGGGTAGAAAACATTGTGGGAAAAGGCTTCTTTCCAAGGGTCGTCAAAAGTAGGGATTGTGTGATAAGGTGTTAAGGGTTAAATAAGATTCACCAAGTAGATTAATCCTTTTTATTAATGTTGACCGTGTTTTGTAAGGATGTACAATCGATATTCTTGAAACTATTTAACTTTACCATGTTACAGCCAGTCAACAGTCTGTTCTCTAACGGACACAGTAGGTCAAGATCAGACTGCACTTTCTGTGCAGTCTGATCTTAGATCTACATAGTCCGATACGCTATGAGCTAATTTGGTCAAAGTCTTGCAGTTCTGTGTTGAAAATGTTGAAAATAAAGAGAAAGTATTCAGGATATTGACCAGGCAGAAGGGTAAAGTTGATTAGAATGCAAAGTAATTAGGATAGAAATAACTTGAAAGCGAAAAGAAAAATTGGAGATGGGATTCAAATCTTGTTCAGCTGAATAATTCCCCTATTTTATACATGGAGATCAACATCTCCCAAGTGTACTTTTCAGGGGCTTTACTTTGTTTTTTCTCTTCTGTTTTTTTTTTCTTGAAAACATGGAAGACCTGGCACTTATTAGTTTGTATAGTGTTGAACGTGGTTTTGAATGTAGTTTGTAAAAGTACAACAAAATCGTTGTGAGTCAGTAAACGTTTTCAGCAACCATTTAATATCGTTCAGCAACCATGTGTCAGTGTCCGGCAACCATTTATCTGTGTTCAGTAACCATTTTGTCTGTGTTAAGCCACCATTTGTCTGTGTTCGGCAACCATTTCTGTGTTCAGCAACTTTTTCTCTATTCAGCAACCATTTGTTTCTATTCAGCCACTACTAATCTGTATTCAACAACCATTTGTCTGTGTTCAGCAACAATTTATCAGTGTCTAACAACCTTTAATCTGTCTCTCAGTAATCATTTGTCTATTTTCTAGAACCAGTCGTTTGTCCAGCATCATTTGTATATGTTCAGCAACCTTTTGTTAATATTCAGCAACCACTTGTTTATATTAAGCAACAATTATCACTATCAAGGTACCATTTGTTTGTGTTCAGCAACCATCAGTCTCTGCTTAGAAACCATTTGTCTATGTTCTGCAACAATTGGTTGCTAAAAACTGACAAAAGATTTCTGAACACAGACAATTGTTGCATAACACTGCACGGGTAGGAAACTTCATAATCAGAGCCAATGGCTCCGACGAGAAAATGTTGTGTTGGTCTTCCGTTTCTGAAGATGTCGGCTGAAAAACAACCCCAAAACAAGTAGGCATGTCAGTATTTGTAATTATGTGTTCTTATGTCTTTGAAATTCAAAAAAAGGAGAATGTCATTCGATCCTCAAGTCTTTCAACGTGTTTTCTGCACTACGGACAGTTGGAACAGGTGTACGATGTTGTCTGAATCATTTGTGGCGTGGGTTAACAGTAGCCAAAATGATACATCTCGAAGATAAATGCAGGCTCTTTATGCCCTTTGAAGAAGCAAAGTAAAGATTTTTGTCCTGTTCTACAGGCTTAGATAATTGTCTTTGACGTTTCCATTTGCTCAATGCAAGAATCGACAGAAAACTACCCAAAACGGGCGTAATTTAAGAAAGGCTCCGATTGTGTGGGTCGGTTACGAAAATATCGGTTGGCTCCGATGGAAGAGGAATTTCGTTTATTTTTTTCTCTAATTTTCGGGTATACAAACTGAAGGTGCGTAGAGTTAAATTTGAAGCAACAAGTTCATTCTAAACTAATTTTCTGTTGTGTTTTATATATAGAAATAGCAAAGAGAAGTATTTTACCAATTTTACATATTGTCAAATTGGCATTTTGCCAATATGAATGTACAATCAGAAAACGTAAAAGATGCCATTCATTCCATTTTTTAGCAACGTGCTCAAGTGGAGCTTTTAGGTCAAGATGTGTCTGTCGTGGGTCGTCTGTCGTGGGTCGTCCATCGTGCGTCGTCCATCGTGCGTCGTCCATCGTCAACTATATGTTTAAACATCTTCACTTCCTTTACCACTCGGCCGATTTTGACCAAACTTGGCTGGAATGCTCCTTGGGAGGTCTTGTTTAAAAAATGTTCACAGAACTTGATTCAATCAAAAACCCTAGTTGCCATGGCAACCAAATGGAATTCTAAGGAAATTCTTTAATAATCTTCTCCTCTGAAAACGCTCGTCAAATTTTGAAATAATTTCAGAGAGATGTTCCTTGGGTGACCATTTTCAAAAGTTGTTGGCGAAATTTTGATCCCTCAGGAAACATGGCTCTGGTGAATGGGGGTTACTTGCACTGTACGGACTAAATGAAAAAATTCTCAAACATTATTCTTCTCTGAATCAGCAGGTCAGAGTATGAAATAATTTCACATAGATGTTCCTCGGATAACCATTTTTAAAACATATTCGCAAAAGTTTGGTCCATCAATAAACATGGCTCTGGTGAATGGGGGGTACTGGTAATATACGGAAATCGAGAAGAAATTCTTAAAAATTCTTCTTCTCTGAAACTGGTCAGATTTTGAAATAACTTCACAGAGATGTTCCTTGGGTGACCTTTTCAAAAACTGTTCGTGAAATTTTGATCCGTCAATAAACATGGCACCGGTGAATGGAGGCTACTGGCACTATACTGAAATGAAGAAATTCTTAAAAATTCTTCTTCTCTGAAACCGCTGGTCAGATTTTGAAATAACTTCACAGAGATGTTCCTTGGATGACCCTTTTCAAAAACTGTTCGCGAAATTTTGATCCGTCAATAAATATGGCTCCGGTGAATGGGGGAAGAAATTCTCAAACATTATTCTTCTCTGAAAGGGCTGATCAGAGTTTAAAATAATTTCACAAAGAAGTTCCTTGGATAACCATTTTTAAAATTTGTTCGCAAAATTTTTATCCATCAATAGACATGGCTCTGGTGATCGGGGGCAACTCGCACTATACTGAAATGAAGAAATTGTTAAAAATTCTTCTTCCCTGAAATTGCTGGTCAGAGTTTGAAATAATTTCACAAAAATGTTCCTTGGGTGACCCTTTTCACAAAGTGTCCGAGAAATTTTGATCCATCATGAAACATGGCTCTGATGGCTGTGGGCTATTAACACTATATGGTCATGAAGAAATTCTAAAACAATCTTCTTCTCTGAAACGGCTGGTCAGATTTTGAAATAACTTCACAGATATTTTCCGAGAGTGATCCTGAATTTTTAGTCACTTTCAAGCATTTGCTCTTCTGCAAGAAACTGTTCTTGGGTGAACTATCCAAAAATTTATTTGCAGAATTCCGATTCATCAAAATCACTGCTGTGGTGATGATTGTAGGAGTGGTGACAGATTTTGAAATGACTTTTACAGGTGACCTTTTTAAAATTGCTTGGCAAAATAGTGATTTGTTTCCATATGTTCAATCGTGTATTAACAATTATGTCGATGACTGAATAATGATTTATAAACTGCATAATGCAAATTCATGCATCTATACCATTTAAACACGCGTTGCGTTTATCATTCTCGTACTTCTGAGAAAAAAAATATCATTATTTGTGCTTATGTGTGGGCTGCAATTACGACAAAAGCACTAAAAAATTAATATATGGACCATTCGGTCTAATCAAAAGCTATGCAGAAGTATTTTGAAAATTTAGATAGACTAATGCTAAGCAGCATTTTTCTAAAGTGACATTACCAGTCCTTTGTATTTTCATAAATGCGGTCATATTCCATCCAACAAATGAACTAAATTTTGGACTAAAAGATATCAATGGAAAAACAAAACTTACTTCCGTACTAATTATTTGCAGAAAACTAAATTTTGAAAGGGAGCCCCCATGAATCGGTGCCAATTAACAAAGTCAGAGCCGGCCCACATAATCGGAGCCCTTCTTTATTTTTATCAGTTCTTGTGCTTTCCTTTTCAATTTTTGACCACTAGTGAATGTAACATTTCAAGACATTAATTCAAGGTTTTGGGACAGCAAGACTCTCTCTTATTTGCCAAATAAATGGCAATAACAGACTGAATTTAGGCCCTTGACGTATTATTTTGGCAACGGTCAACCCACGCCACAAATGATTCAGACAAAATCGTACCCCTGTTCCAACTTTCCGTAGAGCAGAAAACAAGTTGAAAGACCAGAGGATCGAATGACATTCTCCTTTTTTTGAATTTCAAAGACATGAGAACACATAATTACAAATACTGACATGCCTACCTGTTTTGGGGTTGTTTTTCAGCCGACATCTTCAGAAACGGAAGACCAACACAACATTTTCTCGTCGGAACCATTGGCTCTGAATATGGAGTTTCCTACCCGTGCACTGGTAAATGCTTATCTATTTTCTATTACCATCTTTCAGTGATTATCAACTTTTTGTTAGTGTTCAGCAACCATTAGCACAGAACACAGACAAATGGCTGCTGAACACAGACAAATGGTTGCTTAACACTAACAAAAAGTTACTTTACGCTGACAGGGCATAGACAACCATATGCTTGTGTTCGGCAATCACTTGTCTGTGTTAAATAACCACCTGTCTGTGTTCAGTTATCGTTTACAAATTGTGTTAAATAGACATATGTCTGTGTTCATCAACCATTTGTTTGTGTTCAGTAATCATTTGTCTGTATTTAGCAATCGGTTACCCTTATTCAGAAACTGTTTTTATGTGTTCAGTAATCATTTTCTGTAAGTAACCATTGGTTTGCGTTTGAAAACCATTTTTCTGTGTTTAGCGACCGTTTGTCTGTCTTCAGCAACCATTTGTCAGTATTGAACAACCATTTTTCTATACTTGTACATTCCAGTGTTCGAATACATAGTCCTGGGGATACAAGTCCCATAGATTACGTTTGCTCAACCAGCACAATCTGCGTTTAAAATCATATCTTGCGTTGCAACACGAAGAAACTCATTGTAGCGATGCTCAATCAAAAAGAGTAGCGCCCCTTGAATTAATCTTATGAATATGTATGAGGGACTCTTTTTGACCCCGAGTTGGGAGGAATTTATTACGCTCTAGAAAGAGCACAAAACCTAATTAAAGACGCCCAGTGGAACTCATATGATAATGAAGAATGGCCCTTGTTCCCGGACAACTAGCACTTCCCAAAAAAATCGCCATATTAAGAATTTGCGGAGAAATTGAAATTTTCATTTTGTCTCTTTTGTAAGTTAAAGGTCGATTACGCTCGTCATTTTTATATAATTGTAAAAATAATTTGCTGTTTTTAATCATTCTAATGTTTTTATTCCATTTTTCGACTGGCAAAACATTCAATTTTCACCATTTGTGATTCCTGCGAAATGTCAACAAATAATCCAAAATGGCGGCGATGACGCAATCAATGTTGCAAACTATGAAGGATTTTCTTCATTTTCAAGCGAATGGCTTTGTTGTGCAGGGTTTTAACATGGTCTACTTGCATATTTAAGTTCAAAATTTAGATTTATAAATATTGTTACCATAACGCTTATTTTGATCGTCAGAAATACATAGAAAACTGCCTTGACTGCTAGTGCCTAGGTTCGCCCCAGTAAAGTTCGCTCCAGTTTCTTTCCATGAATTATGCACTTTATTTCTAGGTAATGAAAACACCAAATCCAGTGTTATGAGCGAAGATCTATTCGATACCTTAGAATCTGAAACTTGGGTGCAAAATACCATTGTTTTATCAGATTCATCTGAAAAAAGTGACGCAGACAACAATTCAACAATTTCGCCGAGTGATGTTTCAACTATATCTCCAGAACCCTTCAGTTTTGTGGAACCAGATCCTGTTTTACCACGCCAGGAGGCCACAGCAAGGTTTAGTTTGGACTTAAGCACTCAGGTAAAATTTGATGTCATATATTTTCTTCAATTCCAGTGACAAAAGTGACATACAAAATATTTCTGTATCATGTGATAGCGTGATATTTTTTGTTACTACACTTACAAATATTAAAGTAGAAAGCTGTAATATGCTACGGAAACAGGCTGAACAACGAATGTCTTTACAAAATATTTCAGGCATTACAAGAAGTTGAAGAACTCCCATCTACATCTGGAATAGGAAAAGTGAGTGACCCAACAGACTTTGACTACCTTGATCTCAGTACACAGGTTTGTTTTCTATCTTACAATAATGTGTGATATTATTTATAAATTTTTATACTAGAATGACAGGTGCATGTGTATGTTATGACAGTATTGGATTTTTTTTTGGTATATTTGCATGTCACATAATCTACATGAATTTCCTTTTGAGCCTTTTTTGAAAATCTGTCTAGCATTTACACTAAACCATACAGATGAAGATTTGTAATGATTGAGGTCTGAAACAGTGCAAATATTGAAGGATTTCACAGTTATTTCTTTAGCTCACTACAAAAACCTATGTTGTGGGTCCTCATCAGAATTGTGAAATATCTTTAATGTGAATCCCAAACATAGGTTTTAGTGTAAAAAATAATGACTTTAGGATATGTTTTTTTGATAGCCTGGAAAACGTTGTTTGAAAAGATATGTTTTTTTGATAGCCTGGAAAACATTGTTCGAAAAGGAGCAATTGCTCCATTTACCGCCCCCCCCCCCTTTTTTTTTAATTATATCACACTTTGGTTCAGCCAAAAAGTCTGTACACTTTGCCAGTTCATATCATGCACAGCACATATGTGTGAATTTTCTGTTTTAAGAGGATGTATTGAGACTAATTATATGAACATGTTTCTGACAAAAACCTTGCAGGCATTAAAAGACGTTGAATCCCAATCCAAAGTCAGGAAAAGACGATATTCATTAGGACAAATGCAACACATTGAGGTATTGAAATCAAACATATTAGAAACCCTTTACTACACTATCACAAGTTTCAACAACCCTGACGTAAAAGCATTTTTGAAAACATTGTGGAAAAAGGAGAAAATACTGATAACCAGCATGTTCTGCTTTTTCCACAGTATTTTCTACCCTTTGAAAGACAGAAATCATCATTTGAACAACATTGAAATTGTTTTCTGCAAATGTTTTCAGTATGAAAAAGTCTAAAGTTTCGTTATATACATGGTAAAGAGTAAATACATAAAAAAGTATTACAGTGTATTTCTGTTCACTATCATAAGCCAATCACAACTTTTATTTTCTAGAAGTGATATAAATTGGTACAAATAAAGTAGTAAATAGAACTTATCAAAGTGGAGTAGGGAAAAAGAGGAAGCTCTGTATAGATACATTTACATTCCCAGATAGTTTGAGAAAGCATTAATCTCATGCATATTTGTCCTAATTTTATGCAACTGCTGTTTAACTTTTAGATGAAATTTATTTCATATAAATTTCCTAGTATTAGTTGTTTTCATGTGCCCAAACACTCAAAGAAGGCTACATAAACATATATAATTATAGGTTCAGATAAGTGTGTGCACTCATATTTTTTTATCAAATTTGGCATTTTTATTAAGTTCTATGAAGATCTTGTTAATGGATTTGAAAGCAATGCCAAGACATTTTGAATAACTGAGACAGATGCACATGCTCATCTAAATTTTCATGAACTAGGTTTTTGTATCCTCACGTAGAAATATGTAACCATTTTTAGACTGCGTGTGAAGAAGAAGAAAGTCAGAGTATCCTGAAAAAGACTAGAAAAAGGTATGGGTCACATGTAACCACTAATAAACGCATACAAACAACACTGACAGGAAAATTGTACACTAACACAAACTTTTTAGTTTATAAAGAACTGTGTGAAAGTGAGGAAAGGTGCAAAGCAACACAGACAATAGTTTCATCGTTTGAGTGCTCAGCAAACTTACCATAATTTACAACTTGTATCAAACCGGAATGGATGATAAATATTGCAGGGAACAAGGCATTGACCTTTACAGTATATTAACATCTTGTGAAACAAAAGTGAAGGAACTTACTAATGGGAGTGTAATTGAAATATTTAGTTATTGTCAAAAGAAAAATGTCAATGTGGAGGAAATAATAAAGATTCTTCAAAAATTACCAGTACCAGTAACACAGCCGTAAAACCATGTTTAGCAAAAATATATAGGGTAATTAAAGTAAGCAAAGAAAAGAGGAGAACATATCAGGAAGAATACAATAGAAAAGTGTTCAGCTTTCCAACTGAAACCATATCATCAGGAAATGTGTCATCAGAAAAAATTTCTAATCCTGATACAGAAAAAGCTAAAATTGAATCACTTGAGAGAAAACTGGAGGAAAGAAGGGAAAAGGTTAAGGAGTTTAGACTGGAAAACAAAATGCTGAAAAGGAAGCTTGACAGACGTGAACATAGTGTAGAACAGAAAGCAGAAAAAAAAGCAAGAAAGGTTATTGTAAAGGAAAAAGTCAACATAGAAAGAATGAAAACTAGCATGAAGTCAGTACTGGAGAGACAAGAAGCAACTCTGACTAGGCAAGAAGTTGGCATGAGGACGCTGAAAAGAAAAATAGGACAAAAAGATTTGATTTTGACAAGCAAAGCATCTGAGGCACAGAAGTTAAAAAGACAAATCAAAGATCTACAGAAGTCAAAATGTGATTTAGAAATAAAAAACAGAAGCCAGAGAGAACAGATAGGGGAGCTTGAGGACCGAATTGTGGACCAGGACAGAGAAAAAAATGAACTCTATGAAAGTGTAAGGTACCTGGAAACTCTTATAAATGACAATGAAACAATAGACTCAAAAGAGCCAATGAAAAACATATACTCAAATAACCTTGTTAAATGTGTATTAAATTTAACTGATTTAAAAGTTGCAACAAAAAATGTTGGACCAGTCATCAAAGAAGCTGCAAAATTATTTGGAAAAAGGGTCACTAACATACCAACAAGTCAGTCTGTGGACAGAATTGTTGACCGAAAAATTTCTCTAACTCATAAACATGTTGGACAAGAAGCTGCT
This sequence comes from Tridacna crocea, assembly GCA_943736015.1. NCBI lineage: Eukaryota > Metazoa > Mollusca > Bivalvia > Cardiida > Cardiidae > Tridacna > Tridacna crocea. Next base: position 53,367,080 of record OX031059.1, read on the forward strand.
CCATCAAAAAACACTACTTTGTACACAGATGAGACGAGAAAATATGTACACACATATGAATCGTATATTATTACTGATGATAAGTCTAACTCCTACCTTCTTGGTTTACGAGAAATGATAAACAAAAGCGGAGTTTCAACAGCTGACACATTTAAACAGATTTTAGACGACATTTCTGATCATTGTAATGAGAAAGGTGATTTTGGAGTTGGACATGATTTGTTAGCAAATATTAAAAATACAATGTCAGATAGAGCCAGTACAGAAAAGGCTTTTAATAATCTACTGACTGCTTACAGAAAGGAATGTCTACCCCATATCATAGACAATTATAATGAGCTTTCTGATGAGCAGCAGAATCTTTGTGGTCGTTTGAATAGCTTTTTCTGTGGACTTCATTTGCTTGTGGCAGTTGCTGATGTTTGTGAATCATCTATTACTCAGTCTGAAAGGGATTACCAAACCGAAGATGCAGGATCTGCTACTGATGAACATTTAAAACGTTACCATTGCGCAAAAAGTGGTACTTTACGCTTACTTCGTACTTGTAGCAAAGTATGTGCTGTTGGAGAAGATGAGAAAAGTGGTGCAAGTTTGGAGTGGAAAACATTCCTTGGGCAGCAAAGGAAAAAGAATTTAATCATGCGATTTAGACACAACAGATTTAACATGATTTTTATGATAGGTGGTGCTGTATTCTATCATGCTGGTGATTTAGAAATTTTCTTGGACAATGTGCATGGGAAATCAAATGATTTACTGAAGGCGGTATCTCTAGATATAAAAGTGGACTTATACAAAGCAGGGGCAAAATCTCTTGGACTCATTTCAAAGATCATCACTTCTCCACTGTGGCGTTTGATTGAAGAACCAGGTCACATCTTGGATATGAACAACCATTTTAAGTCCCTTGTTGACTTTCTAGATCAAGCAGCAAATGTTGCCACCAAATTAGGCAACTTCATAACTGGACAAGAAACTCCATTCCAAATAGATATTGATGAAACTGATTATGTAAGGGCCAAACTAGTAGAACCAGATACAGTTGATACCATTGTCCTTCCATTGTTGCAAAACATATTCATTGCTATAAAGGAACTTCTTGAGCGCATGATCCCTGAGCATTTACCAGGAGGGAAATTTTGGAACCCCAGTGATGCCTTGTTGGAGGAGACAAAATCTGCTAAAAAACATAACAAGTTACCAGAGTTTGTGTTTGGCCAGTTGGATCATTTGATTTCATACAGACCAAATGCATCCTTATTGGCAAATGAAGCCTATATCATGTACTCATTCAACAAGACAGCAGAATGGCTCAGGAACCTCCCAGAAGATGAAAAGAATAAATACCTCGATGCATCTAGGCAGGAAGGAAGAAAGGTAAGAGAAGCATTTAAGGAAAGAACAAAGATTATCCAAGAAAAACGTCTAGAACAGCAAAGAAAGAAGCAGGAAGAGTTAGAGCGTAAAGAGAGGGACAGAATCAGGAAAGCAGAAAAGTATACAAATGATGTTTGTTTCTACGGGTTATGGCAGTCACCAACTCAAGTAGAGGAGGGCATAGCAGCACTAAAAGGAAGTAAAACAGAAATTGAGTCTGCTCTTAAAAGCCAGTTGCTTTTTAGAAAAAATGTATTAAAACAGCAGCACTATGATAAAAAAATATACAGCTTTTCCAAAAAGGATGACTCTGGCAGGTTCAGGAAACATGAAATTGAAGTACTAAAAAAGAATGTTCTCACTTTGGTTGAAAGAGCTGCAGAGGTGGATGTTGGTGAAATAAAGCATGGTAGTTTGCCCTTGTTTGTTGGAAAGTGGATACAGCATACTTTTTCCGGAGGGAATGTATATAAAGGCTATGTGATTGTTACGAGTCAGGCGTAACCAGAAAGAAGAAGCCAGCAACAAACGATAACAATTAACAGAATTTATTAACAAAAATATCAAATAAACAGTGACAATATTACAATAGTACAAAACAATACCTTAGACGTTAAATTCAAAAGACAAACTATTCCAGTCTTAATTCCAATCTGATCCTGATCCAAACTGAATGTAATCCAAGCACATGAAATAATCCTCACTTTAGTCCAGTCTGATCCGAATCCAAACTGAATGTAATCCAAGCACTAATTATGACACAAACACAAGATAATCCCCACTGTAGTCTGGCAATCATGTATTAATTAGTGAACACTGAGATGTAAAAAGCTTTTCCTTTTATAATAACAGAGAAACTTCCAGAAAATTCATGTTAAAATCAGTTGCATAATCAGATTGTAAAAAGGCCCGGAAGCTTCCGGAGCAATATTCCACAAAAGAGAATCCAGTTCTAAAAATAGCAGCAAATAGATACACACATGAACAAAACTAGGAATAACTGGGTATGTACATACATGTAACACTTCCCCTCTTGAAAAGAAAAAGAAAGGTTTATGAAATAAATCTTTCTTTTTTGCAATATTATTTATATACATGTATATGATACTTTAACTGAAGTATTACATAGGAAATGACAAACTCAAATATTAATTATTTCAGACTAATGAAAATAGTCGAGGTAATGAAACTACAATTTAAAAGAAAAAACAGTTTAAACTTGATTTAGGGAAAAATGACTATTGGAATTTCAAACTCTTGAAAGAGCATCTGGTATAATGTTATCTTTGCCATTTATGTGTCTTATCTCAAGATTAAACTCTTGAAGCAATAAACTCCACCTCAGTAATCTTTGATTCTTATTCTTAAGTTTGTGTAGAAAACTTAACGGGTTATGATCACTGAATACAACAATTGGTGAAGTTGAAGAGGTTAAATAAACTTCAAACTGCTGGATTGCCAGAATTAAGGCAAGACACTCTTTTTCTATGGTAGAGTAATTTTTCTGATGTTTGTTAAATTTCTTAGAAAAGTAACAAACTGGGTGATCAATACCATTATTATCTTCTTGTAAAAGAACAGCACCAATACCAACATCACTTGCATCAACAGCTAGTTTGAAACATTTGTCAAAATCAGGTGCCAAGAGAACTGGTGCGCTCTTTAGTACGGCTTTCAGACGATCAAATGCATCTTGACATTTGTCATTCCATTTGAACTTCGTGCTTTTCTTAAGTAAATTTGTAATAAAGTTCACCAATACCTGAGAAATTTTTACAGAATTTCCTATAGTAGCCAGCCATACCAAGAAATCGCATCAGCTGTCTTTTACATTTAGGCACAGGAAACTCAGAGATAGCATTGACCTTAGCTTCTACAGGTTTAACTTGACCCTGTCCCACAAGATGTCCTAAAAATGTTACAGTAGCATGACAAAATTCAGTTTTTGCAAGATTCACAGTCAGTTTCGCTTTATCGAGTCTGTCGAAGAACTTCCTGATTCTTTGAAGATGGTCACTCCAACTGTCTGAGTAGATGATGACGTCGTCAATATATGCATCACAGCCATCTAATCCACATATAACGTTGTTTATAAGTCGCTGAAACGTTGCAGGAGAATTTTTCATCCAAAACGACATAACTTTGTACTGGTACAGACCGTTTGGAGTAGCAAAGGCTGATACTTCTTTTGCTCTATCAGTCAGTGGAACTTGCCAGAATCCTTTTAGCAGGTCGAATTTGGTGACATATTTAGAAATTCCAACTTTGTCAATACAGTCATCAATTCTTGGTATTGGAAAAGAGTCTGTTTTTGTCACAGAGTTCACCTTACGATAGTCAGTACACATTCTATAAGTTCCATTTGATTTGGGTACTAATATACATGGTGAACTGTAATTACTCTGGCTAGGTTCAATAAGGTCATTTTCCAGTAAGTATTTTACTTCATCTTGGAGGTATTTCTGTTTCAAAGGATTCATTCTATATGGATGTTGCTTTATTGGTTTAGAATCTTCCACAATGACATCATGATAGATTTTATCAGTTCTTGTGGGGATATCAGGAAATAAATGTTCATATTCATGTATCAACTGTTTCAGCTCTTCCTGTTGTGATGGTTCCAAGTGAGAAAGTTTGTTGTTAAGGTTTCTCAAAATATCTGAATTCTCAAGTTTAGATGGACCAGGATCAGATTTATCATTAAAGTCAGAATTTACTTCAATTTCAAATACACTTGATTCTTGTGGGATAGTGTTTACAACTGTAATTGGTTTTGAAATAGAGCTATCTCTGTCAAAGTATTCCTTTAACATATTTATATGACACATTTGTTTGTTTTTACGCCTTCCTGGAGTATTAATTATATAGTTTAAATCACTTGTTTTCTTGTCAATAGTGTAGGGTCCAAAATATCTTGCCTGTAGAGGTCTGCCAGGTATTGGCAAAAGAGCAAGGACTTTGTCACCTGGTTTAAATTTTCTATCAATAACATGGTTGTCATATCTTGCTTTCATTTTGCCCTGAGACGTTTTAAGATTAGACCTAGCAACCTCACATGCCCTAGACAGTCTATTTCTGAAGTCAGAAACATACTGTAGTAAATTCAAAGGTGTTTCATCATTTGAGAGAAATTTCTCTTTCAAAAGTTTTATAGGTCCACGAACAGAATGGCCAAAAACTAATTCAAAAGGACTGAAACCAAGAGATTCTTGTAAAGATTCTCTGGCTGCAAATAGTAACAAATGGATGCCCTCATCCCAGTCTTTTTCAGTGTCAAAGCAATATGACCTTATCATATTTTTTAATGTCTGATGAAATCTTTCTAAAGCACCTTGACCTTCAGGGTGATAGGCGGATGACCTGTATTGCTTGATTCCTAATTCATGCATAACCTGTTGGAATATACCAGAAATAAAATTTGACCCTTGATCAGACTGAACTGATTTTGGAAGACCAACAAATGTGAAAAATTTTATAAGAGCTTTGACTATTGACTTTGTTTTGATGTTCCTTAAAGGAATAGCTTCAGGAAAACGTGTAGAAGTACACATAATTGTTAAGAGATACTCATTTCCTGACTTGGTTCGAGGTAAAGGACCAACACAATCTATATGTATCCTACTGAAAGGTTCATCAAAAGCAGGAATAGGTTGTAATTGAGCTTTGGGAATGGTTTGGTTGGGTTTACCTACCATTTGACATGTATGGCAAGTTTTACAATATTTAGAGACATCTGATTTGAGACCAGGCCAATAAAAATGAGTAATAATTTTGTGATAGGTCTTGTTTATACCTAGATGACCTGACATAGGACTTTCATGGGCTATACTTAGTATTTCATGACGATATGACTTTGGAACCACAATTTGGTGGTAAACAGCCCATTCATCATCAGCTGGGACATCAAATGGTCGCCATCTTCTCATAAGAATCCCATTCTTTACATAGTAACACATTGGGACCTGTGAAATTTCATCTTCAGGTAAAGCCCTAAAAAGTAATTTTGAAATCTCAGGATCAGTTTGCTGTTCCTGCATAAGCTGTGACTTTGACAGCGTGTCGTGACCTTGGTCAATAGACCGTGGTGATGAATGACAAGACATTGACGAGTCTATCTGAGTATCAGACAAACTGGGATCAAGAGACTTTTTAATCTCATTATTAAAATATTGACCGATAAAAGTATCTGTCAAGTCAATGTCAGAGTTTGAGTTTTTCAAAATGGCCTTTTTAGCCATAGCTCGGGTAGCTGCACAAGAAGGGTACAAGTCAGGAATTTCCTGCTCGATAGGGTCATCTGTTTGACCTATATTTGGTGTGTCAGTTACAAGTGGATTAACCACAACCTTATCTCCAGCTAAGTCATTGCCTAGTAGTAAATGGACACCTTTAACCCATTACCACACAATCCCTACTTTTGACGCCCCTGAGAAAGAAGCCTTTTGAAAACACTGTAGGAAAAGGAGAAAATGCTGGTAACCAGCATTTTCTCCTTTTCCCACAGTGTTTTCTACCCTTCCCAGAACAAATTTCAATTTTTCAGGCACCTCTATTTTGTCGTCTGCAAATGCTTTCAATTGGAACCAGTCTAAAATTTTGTCGTGTGGTAATGAGTTAAATGGTAAGGAAGGTTTAATACCAATAACCACAGGCTCAGTAACCAAATCTGATGACAAATTAACATGATGGAGAAGGATATTAACAGTTCCACACTCTACACCCTGAATAAGGACACTTACTAGTACCGGAAGAAGTCTTCTCAGAAAAAGGCAGTATATCTGCTAAAATAAGAGATTGAGAAGCTCCTGTGTCTCTTAAAATTTTAAAAGGGGTAGGTGGGCAATTATCACCTGAAAGTGATACAAAACCATTCAACATAAATGGTTAAAAAATCTCCATAGTAGAATCAGACTTGGGTTTTGTGACTATGTCAATTGTATTGGTTTTAATAGAAGACTGTGGCCTTTGTCTAAGAGTGGTGAGCCCTGTTGGTTTGGTTTCATCACTTTCTAACTTCCTTTTTAATTTCAAACATTCAGAAACAAGGTGACCAGGTTTCTTACAATAGTTACAAGTGGGTCGAGATAAGGGATATTGACTTTTGGTTTCACTAGTAGAATTGGATTTGGGTGTATTGGATTGACTGGGCATGACAGATGAATTACCAGACGTAAATTTATTTTGGGGATGTGAGGAAGTAGGTTTGGGTTTAGCAATAAAAGAAACTTTATGCGTAAGGTAGTAATTATCAGCCAGACGAGCTGCTTCTTCTAAAGTTTCAACTTGTTTTTCGTCTAAGAATGTCTTAACATCAGATTGAATACAACGTTTGAATTCTTCAACTAACATAAGTTGTCCTAGTTTATCATAATTTTGGTCTATTTTCTTAGAACAGCACCGTCTATCAAATAACTGTTCTTTGTTCCTAGCAAATTCAACATGAGTCTGGTTAGAATCTTTTTTACAATTTCTAAATTTTTGTCTATATGCTTCTGGGACCAGCTCATAACCTTTGAGAATAAGATCTTTAACAGTCTCATAATGATGACTTTGTTCAACACCTAGTTGTGTATAAATTTCACGAGCTTTGCCTATCAGAACACTTTGCAGAAGTAAAGTCCAATGCTCTTTTGGCCAATTTAAGTTTTTTGCAACTTTTTCAAAGTGTAGGAAGTATTTATCAACTTCTTTTTCTTGAAATGGAGGAACAAGCCTAATATGTTTTGTAACATCAAAATTGTATTCAATCTTTTGCTTCGGCTGATTTGCTCTTTCTTGCATTTCTATTTCCCTCATTCTTAATTGAAATTCTCTCTCCTTCTCTCTCTCTTCCCTTTCCCTTTCTCTTTCCTTCTCTCTCTCTTCCCTTTCTCTTTCTTCTCTCTCCCTTTCTCTTTCCCTTTCTCTTTCCTTCTCTCTCTCTTCCCATTCTCTTTCTTTCTCTCTTTCCTGAATTTCTAATTGTCTGATCTGAAGTTTTAATTCAAGTTCTTTCGAACTTGAAACTGACTGAACGTCAACTATCAGGGAAAGAGCATTTTCATTAAAAATTTCCTCATCAACAAAATATTGTACCAAAATGTTCTTAATTTCATGTTTACGCATTGAAGATTTTATTTCAGACAATTTATAGTGCTTAGCAAGATTAAGCAAATCAATCTTTTTACCTACATTCAATAACTCCACAGACGGTTCAGCCGTAAATTTATCTAAGTCAAAAGACATGTTTGTTTGTTGCTGGATTCAAGTACAAAATTGTATTATAATTACTGATTAGTAATTTTGACTAACAGGATGTATTAGATTTATTCAAATTGTGAAAAGCAAACGTCTATGTCTTTTTTTTCAATTGATGGTTAATCCCAAAAGGAAAACGAATGCGTTAGTCTAGTTTCCAATCCCGGACGAGCCCCCAATTTCTGTTACGAGTCAGGCGTAACCAGAAAGAAGAAGCCAGCAACAAACGATAACAATTAACAGAATTTATTAACAAAAATATCAAATAAACAGTGACAATATTACAATAGTACAAAACAATACCTTAGACGTTAAATTCAAAAGACAAACTATTGCAGTCTTAATTCCAATCTGATCCTGATCCAAACTGAATGTAATCCAAGCACATGAAATAATCCTCACTTTAGTCTAGTCTGATCCGAATCCAAACTGAATGTAATCCAAGCACTAATTATGACACAAACACAAGATAATCCCTACTGTAGTCTGGCAATCATGTATTAATTAGTGAACACTGAGATGTAAAAAGCTTTTCCTTTTATAATAACAGAGAAACTTCCAGAAAATTCATGTTAAAATCAGTTGCATAATCAGATTGTAAAAAGGCCCGGAAACTTCCAGAGCAATATTCCACAAAAGAGAATCCAGTTCTAAAAATAGCAGCAGGGAAAAACCATTCAGAAATAGATACACACATGAACAAAACTAGGAATAACTGGGTATGTACATACATGTAACATGATAAGCATTGTTCCAGGGTTCCCAGAATGGTATAATGTGAAATATGAAAATGATCCAGCTATACATGTATATGCTTATAAGAGAAGATTACCAGAATGGAGATGTTCAAATAATTATAGAAAATTTATAAGTGCTTAACAAAACTCAAATATTGCTCAATCCCCCCCTCCCCCCCCCCCCTCCTTCCCCCCCCCCCCCACACATACATATAGATTACTGGATAAGTTTAAAAGCAACCATATGTTCTACTGATTAGAATATGGACATGTACTGACAATTCCACAAAACCACTGGTTGGATATATAGTAACCCTTTCTCTCAAAAGCCGTCTTTGTGTGTGTTTCTTCATTGTGAATGATCATTTATAATGTTCCAACTTGTTATGAACATATACTGCTGTTTTTGTACATGTATTTTGCTTCTAGAAAGTGTGGTGTGGTACAAACAGCCTATTACTATGTAAGCACATATAAAAAACAGTTGCAGTTACACAGTTGAAGATAACATGTTTTGCATGAATGTTTTGCGCATTGCTAATATTTATTATTTATTGTTTTATTATTGAATTTATTATTTTACATTTTTTCTTTTTTCTTTTTTATTTTACCTGTTAATTGCTTTATTAATCATTTCAGTTTCTGAACAAAAAGAGAAAGCAAAATACTTTCATCTATATGTGGCATGGCAGTACTACCTGACATGGGAAGATGTCAAAATATGCTTTTCATGTTTTTTTGTTTTCATTTTGCATGTTGGTTTCTTTTATCCATTTTTCCCTTTCTTTCTGTCTCTAGGTTTAATGCTTGCAAAGGTGATTATTAAGTATCTTTTAGGTTAGAAATCAAATATAGGGTACAGAAATTTAATATTCCTAGATTTAAAAATGTTCAATATATTCATGCATATATATCAACACATTGGTAAATTTAGATGAAACTTAGTTAACTCCTTACCGTACGACAAAATTTGTAAATTGTCTAAAATAAAACTATTTGCAGACAACAAATAAAATGTTGCTGTTATGATGGGATGTGCACTTGAAAATGGAGAAAACATTGTGGGGAAAGGGAAAATGCTGGTTACCAGCATGTTCTTGTTTTCCATCTATGTTCACAAAATGCCTCTTTCTCAGGGTCGTTTGAACTTGGGAGTGTATGGTAAAGAGTTAAAAGTTGTTTAATTCAGCCAGGATTGAGAATATAAGGACACAATGGTTAAATGTGTGTTAATTTTACCTGGTTACTAATGTAACATGATCCCACTTAAAAAGTCAATAGATAAACTTGTTAACATAGTAAAAGATATTTCCTTTTTCTTTCAGGATATTTGCAACAGTTTTAGGCCAATTTTGAAGGAGTAAAGGGATAACAGAACATGTAAGTGTACTTTTTTGGGATACAGATTTATAATTTAGCATGTTTGTTACAAAATACAAAGGTAAATTACAATTCAAAACTGCTCAACATCCACATTAAAGTGTTGTAGCCCTTTCATTCAGTTTTGCGGTTTTTCTCATGAATTTCGGGGTTGGGTGCTAAGAGTAATTGACCTATAACTTCTCTTCAAGTAGAGATATTTCAATCAAACAAACTGTTTTGTACAGAGGAAAGGTGTAAGTTTTCAGATATGTCATTGTATTTTGGCTGTTTTCAAGTTGAGTATCATTTTCAAAGTTGGGACGCTTTTTCTTCACATTTTAGTCATAGGCCATTTTTAGGGGTATTTAGTGTCAAGGGTAAAACATGCTATAACTTTTTTTGTAATAGAGATATTTCAATAAAACAAACAAATTTATTTATTTGAAAGATGTATCTTTTCAGATATGTAGTTGTTTTTGACAAAATTTTACTTTGAAAAAATCATGTTGCATAGCTACTCATTGTAGGTTACTGTTAGATCCAAAGTCTCTAATTATCTAGCATGAATTGTTTTTCTATGAAAATCATATAAATATACCGTATGAGCAGTCAGAGCTAATTCCAGATATTTTAACTGTTAGTAGATACTTCAAGTAAAGCATTTTGACCAAGCTGTTGCTTATTGTGAGGAATGAGATCTTGCTGAACAATATATATAGAGGATAATCAACTGGTTGTTTTTGATATATCTCACGATATTTGAAATATCTCACGAGGATGCGTTGTAAGGCGTTGAAGAAACGAGTGCGCAGCACAAGTTTTTTTAACGCCTTACGACGCGTCCTATTTATTATATACCTTATTAACATCATTATTTGTAATTTTGCGTTTTAAAGTCGAACAAAATGTAGTCGAAAAAAAAAAGTAGTTCCCAAATTACGTCAGGAAGTGAAAGTGAAAGTTGATAACGTCACTAGTGATGATATCAAAATTTATTACACTGGGAAATTCCAGGATTTCACTACTAGGTATATAATAAATTATAATAACAGAGTAAATGAAAACTTTAGACAATTCTCGTGTTACATATTGATTTGTTTACAACTTGTCTGAAATATGATGCATGAATACACTAAATCCTTCTGCCAGACAGAATGTTGAATAGATTTTCGTCTGACCGCTGAACCCAAGAACCGTAAAATACAAAAAGCATCTTCGTGTGATTGAATAACAAACTTGAAAATTATCATAAAGTAAACCTGATTAGAGGTGCAATGGAAGCGTGTTCCCCCCAAATCAATCAAAGATAGAACGGCTTTCTCTTCCATTACTTTGCAAAACATTCTTTTCAACCCACTGGTTATTTCCAGTCAGAAACATGGCCCAAAACAGTGAGAGTGAGAAAGAGAGGTTTATGAAGACATATGAAACTTTTCTCTCTAAAATTCGTGTACAAGTTGAGAAGAACATGATACAGAAGAAACTTTCCATCATTGACTTCAAAATTTGACCATAGTGTTTCCTTAACGGCGTTCGAGTATGCAATACCTTTTCGTAGTTTATTTTGCGGGTTCATAAGAAAAATATGCAGTTTACCCAAACGAAAATCGTCTGCAGTCGTATTGCATTCAGAAATATATGGACCATATCATTTTAATTAAAAAGAAAGGCTCAAGCACTGTAAATGCAAAAAAAAACCCCAGAAAATCTAGATCTACATCTGATTTCGGGCTGATCTTGATCCAAACATTCTAAGTATGTTGAGTGCCTTGTAGCATCTTTATTACTGAAAACCGAACCTCTTAGCTGCTCAGCACGAATTACTGACCTTTTGCGGACAATGTATATCAAGATCAGACTGCGCAGAACGTGCAGTCTGATCTTGGATCTACACTGTCCGGTGGGGAGATATTATTCGCAAAAAATAAGTTTGAAATTAAAATATTTATTTTTTTTATAGCATCATTATTGCTGAAAACCAAACCTCTTAGCTGCTATGCACGAGTAACTGACCCTTTGCGGACAGTGTAGATCAAGATCAGACTGCACAGAGCGTGCAGTCTGATCTTGGACCTACACTGTCCGAAAGGGAAATGTTATTTCCCCCCAAAAATAACTTTGAAATTAAAATATTTATATTTTTTTAATCGAATTAAAGTTTAATTTCAGTTATTTGGCAGGACAAGGGCTTATATTATATACGGATATATCTTTTATGAATAATGAGACAAAAGGTCAACCGTCCAGACATATTCATAATGAATATTTCCCTACGGAGACCAATTCAGGAGCATTAGCGCACTCAGTAACCTTTATGCGAGGCCATAATTCACGGTTTGGCTCTCTCTCTCTCTCAAATAGATTGTTTATTTCTACCTACCAATTTCATCCTCTCGACAAAAACTGTTGCTGACGATATTAAAGACAAAATTTAGATGATCAGCATGAAGTCAGGCCATACTATTTTTACAAACAAAGTCCGTAACAAGAAACAAATACATAGCAGAAATACAGGGACGCGACAGGATTCGAGCCCAGAACGCCCGGACGCCAGGCCAAGACCATAACCACTAAGCTAAAGAGAATTTTTCCTAATACAGTTGTTAACCCATTACCAAACGACAATATCATAGACTTGTCCAAATTGAAAGCGTTTGCAGACGACAAAATAAAAGTGTCTGAAAATTTGAGATTTGTTTTGTGAAGGGTAGAAAACATTGTGGGAAAAGGAGAAAATGCTGGTTACCAGCATTTTCTCCTTTTCCCACAATGTTTTCTGAAGGCTTCTTTCTCAGGGGCGTCGAAAGTAGGGATTGTGTGGCAATGGGTTAAGTATTGTATTCAAATCGGGATGAAGCCATGCATGAAGGAGTGGTCTCCCGTAACAATATACATAAGTCAATGAATAAAATATTGTAGAAAAAAGATGTTACGCAGTTAGAGCAACACTCCTTTTTAATCCTTTACACAATCACACGAAATCACCAGATTTAAGTTGACCCCTCCTCCCCTCCCCGGAAAAAACACACACACATTTTGAGTCAAGTTTATTTTGTTGTTTAAAAAAGGGCTTTGAATTTGGACCAGTCTATAATTTGACGTTTAGTACAGAGTTAGAAAATCTGCAACAAAATGCAAGACTAGTTTATAATCTTGTCGTTTGGTAAAAAGTCAAGAAATCTGCTGTAAAATGCGAAGAGTTGTCTGCCGATTGCAATAGACTTTAAAAAATAACAGATACTAAATACTAGACATGATAAAACAAGTTGGGTCACATCTTCGCAAGCCAAGGCTTACGATTCACTACGCTACTCTACCCTTGGCGGATAGAGCTTGATTTTTACATTCCCCTGATACGCTTTTTCATTGGATGCAGCCAGCTCTAACTGCAACGAATGAAATTGCTCGTAGTATTTCATCTTTGATAAAAATAGAATAAGGTCGCTACCTTTCGAATAGAAGGTAAACATGGAAACCCACGTGGATGTCTGCTTATCGCTTCATGTGTATTCGTAAGCGGTTTGTAAAACGATATTTCATTGGCTTTCAGAAACATGAAGTAAAAGGGGGAGGGGGTTTAATAACCAGCATCCAATAGAGTGCGCACCGCAGGATTTCGAAATCGGGCTCAATCTGCCAAGGTAAGATCTGCGTAGTGATCGTAACCTTGGCTGGCGAAGATGGTTTAGCCATGGCTTGGCAAAGGGAGGGGGCGGGTGTGAGAGCATCTTCGTAATGCATCGTATAAAGCAAGTCATTATATGATTATGGATTCACCCGCAAAAGGTCGGTGAGTCGTGCTAAGCAGCTTGGGTTTATCTACATGTAGTTTGTGTTTGGGGAAGGCTTACTGTAATTCTTAGGCTAATAGGCTCTACTTGATGCGCAGTTGCAGCAAGCATAGATTCACATCAGGCCGCAAAGAAGATGAAGACTGAACTTCGTTCAGCATTGTCCGATAAGGTTAGATTTCATTATCGATGGGAAAATGATCAAAATATCTTCGAAAAGGTCTCTTTTTTAAAAAAAAGAAGTACTGTTTACTTACTATGGGAAAATGAACAATTGCAGTTATCAGTGCATTTTCTAATTACAGTTCGATCACAAATTGTCTTCATGTTTACCAGAGAAGCACCTATGCGCTATTTTTAGCCACATTCAAGCGAATGACAGACAATTGTCAATATTGACTTATTTGCTCTGGAACAACAATACGATGAGGTCTCAAATTTCTGCTATTTACTGAGACTGAACTTTGATATTTCTTAAAATAAACAGCTTTGTTTCATGCTTTCCGGTAGGATATCGAGAAACAGCAGTGAAAATATTTTTCGATCTTACACTGGTACCACCAGTGAAAATACCGATTTTCACGTTCTTGTTGCCTAGATAAATTGCGCGTGCCTAACAACCAGATGGGAAATATGACGTCATATACCTTACATTTCTTGCGCTTGACTAACGTTGCTATGCGGGAGGGGTACGCCACGGGAAATAAAGGAAAAGAACTGTACTGAATTTTGATAAAGCTCCTCCCAGGAAGGGTTAAAAGCATAAAATAAATAGAATATTTTTTTTCGGTGAAAGATCGAAATTTATTTCATCGAGTAGACACCATCGGTAATATTTTCACGTGTGGCGCAGCCACGAGTGAAAATATTACCGATGGTGTCCACTCGATGAAATAAATTTCGATCTTTCACCGAAAATACCAAATTGATCTATCCTCTATGTATTCACTTCTGATGAAATCTGTTTTGGTGTCCGCCATACTTTTGTGCAAGATCCTGGATTCTTTGCAGACTGCATCTTGATAGATGGGGCCATTGGGCTATATGCCACCAGAAAGATCTGCAGACCTAATCGAATGATTTCCGAGTCATTTACCTTATTTGCAAGCACAAATCTAATAATTCTGAACTTCAATGCATTCCACAATCGGATGATGCATCTGATAAATAACAAAATAGTTGTTTGTTTTTTCGCTGAATCACAAACAGATTTTGTTTTTCATTCTGTGCTATAATTCGGTACTTAAAGGAAAAAGGCAAACGAGAATTTGCCATTTAGCAGCATTTATCCTTTTCCCACAATGTTCCCGCCCTTCAAAAGACAACCCGGTCATTTGGCACACATTTTGTTTGTCATCCGCAAATACTTTTAACTTGAACAGATGTAAAATTTCTTCGTGTGATAAAGAGTATATATATTAGCTGAGGAAATACAATGCAGAGGTAGGTTCAATTTGCTCTGTTTACAGTTTCAGGAATTTCAGTGACCGGCTAAAACAGTCTACAAAAATGTTGAAGAATAATTGCACAGCACTCGAAATAATTCTTGGCAAAACACGCACCATCATTTGCTCTGCAGCAGTCGGTTTTTGAATCTAGAAAAAAAAAGAAATTGTTGGGTTCAATAACTTTCATTTTATCCTTATCTTTATTTTAACCCTTTACCAAACAATTCCTGGTTTTTACGACCCTGAGATAGAAGCCTTTCGAAAACATTGTGGGAAAAGGAGACAATGCTGGTAACCAACAATGCTGGTAACCAGCATTGTCTCCTTTTTCCGACAATGTTTTCTGCCCCGCTGGAAACAAATTTCTGTTCTCGAGTTGCGTTTATTTTTTCGCCTGCAAGTTCTTTCACTTTGGACCAGTCTTAAATTTTATCGTTTGGGAAAGGGTTAACATTTATCTTTTATAAAAAAAAAAACAATCCAGAGTTTTCATGACCTTGACGAAAACAATGTTTTAAACATTATGTCGCCATCACCTACAATGTTTTCTTCGATTTCAATGATACTCGGATCACCTTTTGAGCTATATCTAAATCAGACACTGCAAATGCTTTCATCTTGGACAGTTCGAAAAGTTTATCGTCTACTAAAAAAGTTATGACCCTGCAAAAATGTGTATCTTTCAGAAGACCAGTTTTGAAAACGTTTTAAAACAGGACTATTCTCTCCTTACCACCATATTTACGAACTAACCCTGAGAGCGCAAAATCAACCAATCAGACATTTGGAAAAATCTTGAAATGAGACCCAAATAAATACAATAACAAGGTCGATTTTGTCAATAATGTATTAGAAAAGCAGACAGGGTGGATCAAAGATCAGACTGCATGTTTTGTGTAGTCTGATCTTGATCCACACTTGCCACAAAGTTTGCAACTACAGTTGTGAAAGGTGCTTAAGGGTTGAATCTTAGAAAAAAAAGTCTGGCCTATAAATCCACGATTTACAAAAGAAGTTACCTGCCGCACTTCTCTTTTCAGAAACTTACGACTAAAGCTTCTTATTGCAGAAAAACTAAGAAGCAATCAGTTTCTTCTTGCATTGCATAACTGTCAAATGTAGCATCCCAGCTCCTTTTATAAAGGAAATTTCATGTTACGTTCCCTATAATCATGGTTCAATGACGATTGATCGGTTTTCAATTTGTAGTGAGTTTAGGAACAGGACAGGAAATAAAATGTAAAAGACAGCCAGAAAATGGAAATCAAGTATTGAATATTAAATTTGTTGTACCGTCAAACAGTTCAATTGTATTTCAGTCATTTCGCTGTCTTTCCCGACATGTTATCTTATTTTTTTATTTATTGCATATATTTTGGTTAACCAGGAGGCAGTGAAATAACAGAAATGGTGTTTTCCTGGTCGGAGAAAAAAGTTCAATTGTGCAGTTTTTGCTGGAGTGCATGTACCACACGGAAGATCAGACTGCTCAAATTTACTTATACTCACACTAAAAATGTCTTAACGATCCTGAGAAAAATTAAAGTCTTAAAACACGGTTGGAAAAGGAGAAAATACCCGTGACCATCATGATTCCTCTCCCACCAATGCTTCTAGCCTTTCAAAGAAAAGTGCGACCATTTTGAAAAGCCTGCATATGGCCATATAACAATACTGCAGTCTAAAAATCAGCGGTATATAAATTTATCCTCCGAGCCCGCCGAATAAACTTTTCTAAATGCTGGACTCCGCTTTTAATCGCGCAAATCCAAGCCGGAAAACATCTCGATACTCTCTACAAAGGAGACCATCATCAAGATACGAAAGATAATTCCATTTGAATAGTTGGTGTAAAAAACAAAAGATTTCACATTTTTGTCAATAATTCTCATACGAATGTGATATAAATACGAAAAGATTACATCCGCCCTAAATATGGATTGAAATCAAATAAGTGGTAAGAATGATATATCTAACAATTCAATCAAGCTCGAAACAGTCTCTTAGTAAACACAATGGGGCGAAATAAGGACGATGAAGGAAATCAACTCAAAGTGCTGTAAGCACTCGGGTATTCAGTAGGATGTTGAAGAAGCCATGTGTGTACCCTATCGGTGCCAAACCCAAGTTACAGTAAACCAAGGATCATGAGATCAGTTCAATGAGAATTGTTAGACTAGTCAGTTCAACTAAGCCCCTTTCTTTTTCACCTCTGCACTTCGTTTTCACAATGTTTCTGTAACAAAAAAGTTTACAAGTGTCTTAGAACAACGTTTGTAAGAAGTGTTTGGAAAGAAGCTCCAGGAACTAATTGATTGGTAGACTGCCAAGGTATGACTTAGATAAGGCTGAAAAGTGTGTAAGATCTAGTTCTTTGAAAAACTTTCCTAACCCTAAAGAGGAAAACTTTAACAAATATCAAACAAAAAGTAGAAAATGTTGGTGACTAGTATTTCTTTTTTTCACAATGTCTTCTGTCCTTCTAAAATAGATTTGAATTACTATGTAATATTTATTTTGTCATCGGCAAATGTTTTAAAATTGGAAACGTCTTAGGTTTTGTCTTTGGTAAAAAGTTAAAACCGAAGACAATAAAAGTGAAACATGCATAAAACCCAATAATACCCTGGCTATATACTTGACAAAACCACTGCAAGAATAAAAAAAATGTTTTCCTTGTTTTCAAAGGCTTGACACTATTTGATATTCTTTGAGAATGCATCAAACCTGCTACTCACAGAGCATGGCCATTGTACTAGATCGCCATTTCTCCTTTGTTGTCCTTGGGTGTTCAGGAAGAAAACATCCTGTATTGTTATACATGTAGCTCTGTGGTAGTCTGTGTCATTGAGGTAAAAGCATTTTTTCGTGTCTTTCTTATGACTATACTACTTCAAACAGGGTCCAGTTTTTTACCATCAAAAGAGGATACAATAAAATAATGGCAGCTAGTCCTATGAAAATATTTGATGCAGTTATGCCCCTTTTTCAACTTGGCATACAGCTTCAGCTGGATGTTGCTGGCTGCTTGAGCTGCTGTTGTATTCTTTGCTATCAGATTTATCTTTTGTTTAAAAAGAAAAAAATATGGCATGTCTATGTAATTCAATATTTAACCTGTTAACATTTTGTAATGTTGAAATCTGGTTAGGTATATAAATTGTTATCATGTAAATATATCTTGATCCAGTTCACGGACAAAGTTGTTTTTTCAACTCTGTCACAATTAATAGTTGCTCGATATGCTCATTAGGTAATGGTGAATCCAAAATAAGAATCACAAGAATTGGACAATGAAATAGATACATACTCCTACACAAAGATGTAATAATCTGATTACTTTGACCCAATAGGCTAATTTTAGACATAATGGAAACAAGTCCAAGGTAAACAATATTAGCAGAATACCTTCATTAGATGGGAAAACATACAGTGTCACAATGCGTTTGACAGAAGTTTGTTACAGGACTTTAACCTGTAGCAAGCTGGGAGCAGTTTCAAAGCTTTTAATAGAGAGTGTACATTTAGAATCAGCTGAACATGCAGTTCTTTGCAGTCAAATCTTTGATGTACA
The DNA here is from genome assembly GCA_943736015.1 of Tridacna crocea. Classification (NCBI taxonomy): domain Eukaryota; kingdom Metazoa; phylum Mollusca; class Bivalvia; order Cardiida; family Cardiidae; genus Tridacna; species Tridacna crocea. The sequence goes on from OX031059.1 coordinate 53,385,609, forward strand.
CTATCTGACATTGTGTGATTTTCTTGTCAAAGAAACTGCCTTACCCTTGCAACCTTTCCAGGGGAGAATTGGAAATGATTCTTGGGTTAACAGTTTACCTAGTATAAAATGCTGAGTTTTATTGACCCTGTAAAGGTTTAGGCTTTTGAAAAAATTGTGGGGAAAGGAGAAAATGCTGGTAACCAGCATTTTCTCCTTTTCTCACAATATATTCTATTCTGTCTAAACCAACCATTTGAGCAATGTTCAATCTGTCATCTGTAAGTGCTTTTGATTTGGACCAGTCTAGAATTTCGTCATTTATTAAAGAGTTAAGGGATAAACTTGTTATGTCCCTGTTAAAGAAATATTTTCATATTGCCATTAGCAGAAATGGTACCCTTCCACTGCTAAATGAAGAAAAGTGATTTTTCTGAACAGTTTAAACAGAGGTTAGACATATTGGAGCTGATAAAAATATCCAATATTTTAGATATATTAATACTGCATATTCTATTCTCACCTAAATTGTCAGCAGCCTGAAGTTTGGTATTCAGTTTCCATCTAGGAAAACATTAAAAAAATGATATCTCTTTAACAAGCAGAGCAGAAATACAGTTTTAGTCCTGACCATATTGGAAACTTATCCAATATTTTAGATATATTAATACTGCATATTCTATTCTCACCTAAATTGTCAGCAGCCTGAAGTTTGGTATTCAGTTTCCATCTAGGAAAACGTTAAAAAAATGACATCTCTTTAACAAGCAGAGCAGAAATACAGTTTTAGTCCTGACCATATTGGAAACTTTAACAGAAATATTTGCAAATGACAAATAAACTATGGCTGAAATGATAGAATTTGTATCTGAAGTGAATGAAAATGATGGAATATATTGTGGTGTCCATGGTAGTGCTGTAAAGCGTCCGCTTTGTAATCAGATGGTCAAGAGTCAGATGCCTGGGAGTGGCATCAACTTTGGGATTTTTCATAGGCCCACTATCACATTTGGTGCGAGTACTGGTGTAGTTCCCAGGAAGCAGAATTGAGAGAGATTAATTTAGGTTGGAAAACTTATTTCTCAATTGATGTAAAAAATAAATATTTTTAAACTAACTAAACTTAAGCTGAATATACTGTTGGAAAAGCAGAAATTCTTTGTACCAGTATTACATATTCTACCTTTTCATGGCTTCTTTCTGATACTTTTTACCTTGTGGTACTGCTTTAAAAAAAGGTAAACACCACCAACGAACCTATGGTATTTATAAGGAATACTTGTAAAGCATTCCATTTACTTGTATGAATATTGTTATTTTACTCACATTTTCGTTTCTTTTACTGTTTACCTAACAATCCAGATTTTAATAGCCCTGAGGATGAAGCATCCTGAAAATGGAAGCATCCTGAAAATGTTAGAAAAAGGAGACAATGCTGGTGACCAGCATTTTTTCCTTTATACACAATGTTTTTATACAACTGTATGATAGATAAAAGGTGAAATGTTTTGCAGTTACATGAATTAATTGGTTCAACTTATTTTGCAGGCTAGAAAAACAGTTACACAGCAACAGACTTGTTTTATATTTGTTGTCTTGTGGTGCATTGACAGCTTTGGTCATTTAGCACATGTGTCTGTATTGAAGTCCAAGATGATTAATTAAAACAGACTTGTTGATGAAGTTTTATATTTATGAAAAAGTTTACCGAATAATTCTAGGGTAAGACTAGAAGTTCTGCTCAGTGTGACCTCGATGTACACCATGCACAAGAGCTATACAATGTATGTACCACAATTTTTTCAAAAAAGGAGAAATGCTTGTAACCATCAATTTATGGTCAATTTAATTTTTAGTGAGGATCAAGAAACAGAGAATGCCATAAGGAAAGGTTTGCCTGACACATTTAGCTTTCTTTATGAGAGACAGGATCATGTTTTTTGAGATATGATGTCTGCAAGTAGATAGTGTTTTTGTTGTTCTTCTTGGTATTTGACCTGCCAGTAAACAATTCTGACAATGATGAATATTGAAAAGATCATGAGAAAAGGAGAAAATGCTGTAAGCCAGCATTTTCTTCTTTATCTACGATGTTTTATCAATCTTTCATACAAACATCACACATTTGTTGTCTTTAACACTTTCAATATTAGAAGAATTAATGGTTTTCAGAATTTGTCAATGAGTAAAGTGTTCTCTCCGGGATTGCTTAATAAATTCAATTACCATTCAGTTGGTAGAAACAGGTGCATATTGTGGTTTGCAGGCAGTTTTAGTCTGAATATTTCATGACTATTAGTTAGTATAGATATAGGATCAGACAGTTCAGCCCTCACAGTCTGATCTTGATCCCTATTGTCAGCAAAGGCAAAGTAACTCACTAATTGCATGGAAAGGATTAAAATAAATCACCAATCATTTCCTTAATGCGTCCGTCACGGAAATCTTGTACTGATGTAATGGACATTCTGACCAATCACTAATTAGTAAAGTGCTTGGATATCCAGACTGCAAGATCTAATCACCTTGCACAGATGAATGGTAGATGTGATTTGTTTGTAACATTATACTCTTAACCTACACAGAATTTTAACCCTGAACCAAACAAGAAAATGTTGGACTCGTCTTAATCCCAAGCATTTGCTGATGTCAAACTAGATTTGGCTCAAATATGGATTTCTCTGTAAAAGAGGAGAAAACTAATGGGAAAAGAAGGAAGTGCTGATTTTCTCCTTTTGCATCAATGTTTTCAGGAGCCGTTTTTCCTCAAGGTCATTAATCAACGGATTGTGTGGTGAAAGGTTAGCTTGTCAATATTGAAAGCATCAAGTAATAACTCATTACCAAACGACAAAATTTTAGGTTTGTCCAAATCAAAAGCACTTGCAGACGACAAAATAAAAGTAACTGAAAATTTTAAATTTGTTTTGTGAAGGGTAGAAAACATTGTGGGAAAAGGAGAAAATGCTGGTTACCAGCATTTTCTCCTTTTTTCATAATGTTTTCTAAAGGCTTCTTTCTCAGAGTTGTCAAAAGTAGGGATTGTGTGGTAATGGGTTAAGTTGCATTTTCAACGGAATAAATAATAGAAATGCCTTTGAAAGAGATAGAAAATGTTGTAGAAAATGCTGATCGATAAACACCATTTTCTCCTTTTTCTACAATGTTCTCAAAAGCCATCTGGGTTGTAAAAACATACAATTGACTGGAAAAGAGTCACATTCTATTTTCTTACTCATTAGGTACTTATCCATTCAGCAGTTCAGTAATATTTTTTTTGTTGAAGTATGCAGTGCAAGATCTGATCTTGGGCCACTGCCCTTTACTTCTTAGGATGATTTATGGACAGCCTTAACTGCATTACCTAGTTTGGTAAATAGAGGCATAGATTCTTTTAAGAAAATTTTATTTATTCCTAGGCTATGCAGGTATTTGACCTTTTTCCAGTTTGTCATAACATTGAGAATGAAAAACAGTTATTTTGATAGATGAATGGTATCTTACTCTTTACCAAATGACTGTCTTCCAGATACCTGAATTAAGAAAACAATGTGGGAATAGGAAAAGCAGACAATTTTTGGCTCAGGGCAACATGATTCACCACAGCCATAAACAAGTTTCCAAGTGACTGCCACCTGACCATACAATAATAATATAGTGTGCCAGGCTGAACTGTTCTATGTTAACCAAGCCTGCTCTGTACTCTTTAAGCACCAAATGAAATTAACTCTTTGACAGTCAATGCCGGATTTTAACAATCTTGGAAAGAAGCCTTGTGAAATATTGTGGAAAAAAGAGAAAATGCCAGAAACCAGCATTTTGTCCCATTTTGTTTTCTACCCTAAGACAGACAAAGTTAAGCATTTGCACCATCTTTAATTTGTTAGTCTGCAAATGCTTTCAGTTTGGAATTTTCTAAAATTTTCTCATTTAGTAAAGAGCTAAAAAAACACAGTATGGGATAAACATGTTGAAATAAACCTAGCCAAAGTTCAATAAAACAATTATGACATGGTAAAGGTTGGAATGATGAATTCTGTCATCAAAAAGCCCTGTGAGAAAAATAACGGGCAATAATTATTCCGATCATATTGACACGAGTGAGGTGGGATATTTTAATCAGTGCAATCATCTGTACATACTTAACTTTTTAAAGATTCTGTTCTGACAAAATAGCTTGAAAAATACCTTGGGGAAGAGCTGGTCCTTTACCTAGCAATCCTGACTTTAGAAGAAGCTTTTTGAAAACATTGTGGGAAAAGGAGAAAGGCTGGTAACTGGTATTTTCTCTGTTTCACAATTTATTTTCTATCCTTATTTGTAACTCTTTACCACAAAGTCCTAAGTTTTGACAACCCCGAGAAATGATGGCATTTGAAACATTGTGGGCAAAGAGGAAAATGCTAGTAACCAGCCTTTCCTTCTTCTCCAACAATCTTTTATTCTCATTCAGATAAATATACCATCATTTGAGCAAGGTTTAACCCTTTACCCAAAAATGCATTTCTATTGTATCTCTAATTGACCCTAAATAACAGTAAGGTTGAAGCCATTTTTTATGTGTATATGACACCTTTTGATAGCATAGAAAATATCATGACAAAAGGTGAAATTGCTTGTCAGCAATTTCACCTTTTGCCACAATGTTTTCCAAAGGCTCGTACAAGCATTGCGTAGAAACAAGTATCTATGGAATAAAGGGTTAAAACTTTGAAATGTCTAAACTTTTGTCAAGTGGCAAAGAGTTGTAAACTGACATATTAAATGTGGCTCAGAAATTGAAAATTGTGTAAGGAAGGGTATAAAACATTGTTGGAAAAAGAGAAAATGCTGTTTACCAGCATTTTCTCCTTTTCCTACAATGTTTTGTAAAGTCTTATGTAGGGACTTTAAAAGTTGAGGTTACGTGGTGAAGGGTTAATATGTCTATCATCTTTGCACATAAATTTTTACAGATTCTCTACCTGACAAAAGAGCTGGCAAAACATCTTGATGAGCACTTGAATGCTAATCATACAACATGCCTTCTAGGATGAGCCAGATGAAATTGATTTCATCTTGTCTGTCGGCTTCTCAGCCAATCTGTTTAACTATCTGTCTATGGGTAGACAAAATGTTCTCTTTTTTTCAAAGCTTTTTTAATCAATTGCTTGCAACATACATGAGCTGTTATGGAGAAAGAAGCCTGTTGAATTTGGGCCATCTAGAAAAGAGGTCAAGGTCACTGGGCTTGGTTGTTCCTAAAGATTTTGAAAATTCCAATTCAGAGACATTTTCTCTTATCTCTGAAGTAAATTGCGAAATTTTAGACTTTACCATATAGAGAGCATTTGCAGATGACAAAATCAAGTATGCCCCAAGTAATATGACATTGTTTCTAAAAGGATCCAAAATGGAGATAAACATTCGGCTTTGAAGGGTTTCTTCATAAGCACTGTTGAATCAATGAAATCATTTTAAGTAATGAGGTTTCAATGTATAAAGAAGTATGCCTTCCTGATTAATGGCAAAAATATGCTCTAAGTTGGTTAAAGATAGCCAGTGGTCGAGCTCTGACCTCATAAGGAGGGATCAGATGTAATTTTGCTTAAGATTTTTCCAAAGGACAACTTTTAGTTATGACTTGTCCACACTGTGGACACCTTTGAAGAAAAGAACTTAACCCTTTACAGATGCCTTCTGAAACATTGTGGGAAAAGGAGAAAATGCTGGTAACCAGCATTTTCTCCTTTTCCCACAATGTTTTCTACTCTGCTGGAAACAAATTTCAATTTTTGAGCTACTTTAATTTTGTCTTTTGCAAATGCTTTCAATTTGGACCAGTGTAAAATTTTGTCTTTTGGTAAAGAGTTAAGGGCTAATATTTATATGAAGGGATTTTTCTTGAAAGGATAGGAAATACTGTGGGAAAAGGAGAAAATATTTGTATCCAGCATTGAATCCCTCATTGATTTTTTATCTCTTCCAAAGAAAAGTTACATTGTACATAGCAGTCACATTGACAATGTCATCTGCAAATGCTTTCCTTTTGGACACATCTAAGATAGAGCATTCTGCTAAAGCATTAAAAACTCTTTACCAGATGACAAAATTTTAGACTTGTCTAACCTCAAAGCATTTACAGATGACAAATAAGATGAAGTTCAAATTTTTATATTTGTCTTGAAAAGAAGAGAAGACATTGTGGGACAAGGAGAAAATACTGGTAACCAGCATTTTCACTTTTTCCCACAATGTTTTCAAGAGCATTCTTCCCTAAGGTCTACAACATGTTATATTTGTCCAAATTCAAAACATTGCAATGCAGGCTACAACATTTTTTTTTTCAGGCAAAATTTAAAGGTGTGATTTGCCTTTAAAAGGGTAGAAAACATTGTGGGAAAAGGAGAAAATTCTGGTTAGTAACCAGCATTTTCCCCTTTTTCCCACAATGTTTTCAAAAGCATTTTTTTCCGAGGGTCATCAGAACTCAGGAATGTTTGGTAAAGAGTTAATAAAAACAGCTTGAATGGTAAATTGGTGAATTAGACAGAGACAAATGACAATGGAGATATGCAGAGAGATTTCATTGGAATGATTTCTGAATATTAAGTGTGTGCCCTTATCTTTTCTCCAGATATTAACCTTTTACCAAACAACAAAATTTTAGACTAGTCCAAATTGAAAGCACTTACAGACGACAAACTAAATGTAACTCCAAAATTGAAATTTGTTTCCAGCAGCTTAGAGAACCTTGTGGGAAAAAGAGAAAATGCTGGTTACCAGCATTTTCTCCTTTTCTTACAATGTTTTCAAAAGTGTTTTCAAAAGGCTTCTATATCAGAGCTTTAAAAACCAGGGATTGTTTGGGAGAGGGTTAAAAAATTAAGTCCCATGAGTGCAAAGCTAAATTTCAGCTTTTGTAGACATTTTTTATCAGGATCAAATCAGATAGAATACAGGCTTGATCTTGCTACTTTGTTTAAAAAAGAAAGACAAGACTTTGAATTCACACCCTATATTTTCTAGGTGTTTCTTCTAGTCTGAGAATTTCTAGTTCATGCACTCAGACTGCTTGGGAGATCAATATATAGAAATAAACATAAATTGATAATGACTTTTATATGTCTGTCTGTTCATTATGTTTTATTTGAAGAGATTAAACATGCTTTATTGTTTATTTTAGACAAAAGTTTTGTCTTTGATGTAAGCATTAAGGGTTATTGTCTGATTATCAGTGGGAACTCTGATACATAGTGTTAAATCTAGTTCAAATTTGAGAAGGAAACAATTAGAAAATATAATGCCAATTTTGATGTGATTCTGATATAGACCTTTAACTCATTACAACACAACAAAATTTTAGACTGGTCCAAATTGAAAACATTTGCAGACGACAAAATAAAGGTGACTAGGGTAGAAAACACTGTGGGAAAAGGAGAAAATGCTGGTTACCAGCATTTTCTCATTTTCCCATAGTGTTTTCAAAAGGCTTCTTTCTCAGGGGCATCAAAAGTAGGGATTTGTGGTAATGGGTTAAAAGTCCCATTCATTAAGATTTGTGAAGCCACAACACTAACCAGATTCTAAAATTGGAGAGAATTACTTATCGAAAGCATTGAATTTTGCAGATACATGTAATTATAAATTCATTTCTTCTCGGTTGACTAGATTTAGATTTGAAATGGTAGAAAGAAGAGTTGAAAAAGGGGAAAATGCTGATAGACAAGGACTTAGTTCTTTATCTCTCTTTATGTATTCAAAAAACTTACTCTCTAATACAATTATTTTGTAGAGAGTTAATGACATAATTTATACATAACAATTTTTTTTTTTCAGACAGATTTTTTAAAAACTTGGCTCATACATTGCTCATCATGTCTCTAGGAGATTACACTAAAAATAGATGTGGGTTTCAGAGAAATTCGCCTTTGGAAAAGGTATATGAAGTTCAAAATTCAGCTTATATTTGATTTAACTCACTACCAAACAACAAAATTTTGGACTAGTTCAAATTGAAAGCATTTTAAGACGACAAACTAAAAGTGACTGAAAATTTGAAATATTGCTTTGTGAAGAGTAGGAAACATTGTTGGGAAAGGAGAAAATGCTGGTTACCAGCATTTTCTCCTTTTCCCACAATGTTTTCAAAAGGCTTCTTTCTCAGGGGCTTCAAAAATAGGGATTGTGTGGTAATAGGTTAAAGCGCCTTTCTTTATTAGTTAAACATGAAAATTACAGGAAAATATACAAATACACATCATTTTAATGAAAATTCATAGATTTTTGTGCAAAAAAATCTATAAAATGCCTGGTTTTTAGCATAGTAAATGTAGAAATATGCATCATTGTAGATCATTGAGTTATAGTGGGAGATAATTTGACCAATTCTAGGGTTCATCTTAAATAAATAGAACAGAACAGAACAGAATTTTATTGCTGTAAGTAATACAATACTTTTAGCAAACATAAATAAAATATGAAGCCATGAGAGACTAACAGTGAGAAACAATTTTATACTTAATTGAAATGGTGAAAATATATATTATATTCAAATCACCCCCCTTAAAAAAATTTTTTTGAGAAATGTTTTCATTGCGGGTATTGTAGGATCAGGATTCGACTGCACGTTCAGTGCAGTCCAACCCTGATTCTACCAGCCAGAATCTATATAATTCACTGATATTTGGTGAAGGTGATACAGAGTCAAGATCAGAATACAACCTTTCTTCATTCTGATCTTGACTCTAATCTGATCATAGCTGTAATCAAAGAGTAACACGTATACTTAAAGACTAGATTCTCTCCCAAAAAAGTCATATAAATGAACCTTTGACTTTTGAAGTTTATTCTTTTACTTATAAATAGATAGTTACTCATAGTGCAGTTTCACAGCTTGACTTGTCAGAATTTCTAGGGAAAAAATGGACTGAGTAGAATACTGGATGCCTATTTCATTTTTTTGACACAACAAGGGTTCAGCAAGTTTACACTAAATTGACTACTAAATGATAAAATAATAAACAAAGCCATGTAATGAGTGTGGGTGTCATTGATTATGGTGGCAGATAGCTCCACAAAAGGAAAGTACTTTAAAGAATTTAACACAAATGAATGCTATGTTGCCATCTGATGATTAATGAGGCTTTTATTTAGTGTTCTCCCTTCATTCTGCAAAGCCTAGTAGAGGATTAACTCATTACCACACAATCCCTTCTTTTGATGCCCCTGAGAAAGAAGCCTTCAGAAAACATTGTGGGAAAAGGAGAAAATGCTGGTAACCAGCATTTTCTCCTTTTCCCACAATGTTTTCTACCCTTTACAAAACAAATTTTAAATTTTCAGTCACTTTTATTTTGTCGTCTGCAAATGCTTTCAATTTGGACAAGCCTAAAATAGTGTCGTTTGGTAATGGGTTAAGTGACATGCAGGGCTGGTATTGCAGGGGCCATTGTCATTGACCATTCTCAGTAATATTCTTACTCTCAGTGTCAAGAACTTTAAATATGTCAAACAACATAATTTGAGACTTAAGTCCAAATCGGAAGCAGCATTTTCTCCTTTTCCCTCAATGTTTTCAAAACACCTCTTACACAAGGTCATTAAAACTTGGGATAGTGTGGTAAAGAGTTATATGAAACTAAAGGGGTGTATTCGTAATTTCGCAATAAAACTCAAATTTTTTTTTTTATCACTGAATTTTGTTAACTCTTTACCCCATGAGAAAATTTTAGACTAGTCCAAATTGAAAAGCATTTGCAGACGACAAAATAAAGGTGACTAAAAAATAGAAATTTGTTCTGGGAAGCTGGTAGAAAACACTGTGGGAAAAGGAGGAAATGTTGGTTACCAGCATTTTCTCCTTTTCCCACATTGTTTTCAAAAGGCTTCTTTCTTAACGGCATCAGAACTAGGGATTGTGTTGTAATAAAATAAAAGGAAAAGCTGAAAAAACTTTCATTTTTCCAGATAAATTAAAGTTGTTACACATAACCAGATAAACCTAGCTAATGACTTAATTTTCTTTTGAGGAAAGAAAACAATGTGATCATTAATCTACATGTATGTTATTTTAGTAATTTCTCCTTTTTCCCCACAATGTTTCCACACATCTTCTTAGTCATGACTGTAAGGAGAAATACCAGTGTGGTGCTGGAATAGAAATGCCACTTAAAAGGAATTGGTGTTGTTGGTAAGTGAATGCAACAATTTTTTTTTGTCTAAACATCATGCAACATACATGTATGAGACAGCAATATTCAAAGATTGACTGTGCAGTCAGATCTTGACCTACACTGTAAAAAAGCCAATAGCTTTGTTCTATGGTCCAAGATTTAAAAGAAAAAGACAAACATATTGATCACATCCAATAAAACTAATGTAAGTGATCCACTAGTTTCCCAGAGGGATTTATTTATCACGTACAATGCATTCTATATGTATATTACCTATTACCGTAATTGACCTTTAGGTTTTCCCCTTTTTCGTCCAAATTTTTATGGGTCACCACGTAGGTATTAAGTACAAATAATAATGCCACCATGCTTATATAGTGACTTTCTGAGCCTGAAGAACTATGAAAACATTGTGGGAAAAGGAGGAAATAATGCTAACCAGATTTTCTTATTTTTTTTATTCCTCTTTTCAGGATGTTTTCTACCCTATCAAAGACAGAAGCCATTTGAAAATAGTTCGATTTGATCGAGTCTATAAATTTGTTGTCTGGTATAGAGTTAAAGGTTTTGACGCTGCACTACTCACAAAAATATCCACATTCAAAGATAGATAATCTCTAAAACTTCAAAAACAGACCATCAAAAGTGATGATTTCTACATCCTGTATATCTGCTTTATGTCATGACTGATTATACAAAATTTAACCTATTACCACACAATCCCTACTTTTGACCCCCCTGAGAAAGAAGCCTGTAGAAAACATTGTGGGAAAAGGAGAAAATGCTGGTAACCAACATTTTCTCCTTTTCCAACAATGTTTTCTACCCTTCACAAAACAAATTTCAAATTTTCAGTCACTTTTATTATGTCGTCTGGAAATGCTTTCAATTTGGACCATTCTAAAATATTGTCGTTTGGTAATGGGTTAATACAATGACAGCAAGACTTGGGCAGGATTATTTCTGATATCGGTAATAGTTTGATAGTCTAGGTCTATATAAAAATTGACAGTGCAGTAAACAGCATAGAAAATCATTGCTGCAGCTTCTGCATTCTTGATACACTAAGTCTTTAGCTATATTACTTTGTTGACAGTCTACAGTTCAATGCAAAATTTGGCAAATGGTTTTATGAATAAGAGTCGCAGTGTTTTTTCTTTCATATAACTTTAACTCATTACCACAAAATCCCTACTTTTGACGCCCCTGAGAAAGAAGCCGTAAGAAAACATTTTCGGAAAAGGAGAAAATGCTGGTAACCAGCATTTTCTCCTTTTCCAACAATGTTTCCTATCCTTCACAAAAAAATTTCAAATTTTCAGTCACTTTTGTTATATCGTCTGCAAATGCTTTCAATTTGGACCATTCTAAAATATTGTTGTTTGGTAATGGGTTAATACAATGACAGCAAAACTTAGGCAGGATTATTTCAAGTATCGGTAATAGTTTGATAGTCTAGGTCTATATAAAAATTGACAGTGCAGTAAATTGCATAGAAAATCATTGCTGCAGCTTCTGTAGTCTTGATCCACTGTGTCTTTAGCTACATGTATATTACTTTGTCGACAGTCTACAGTTCAATGCAAAATTTGGTAAATGGTTTTATGAATAAGAGTCACAGTATTTTTTCTTTCATATTACTTTAACTCATTACCACAAAATCCCTACTTTTGATGCCCCTGAGAAAGAAGCCTTTAGAAAACATTGTGGGAAAAGGAGAAAATGCTGGTAACCAGCATTTTCTCCTTTTCCAACAATGTTTCCTATCCTTCACAAAAAAATTTCAAATTTTCAGTCACTTTTGTTATATCGTCTGCAAATGCTTTCAATTTGGACCATTCTAAAATATTGTTGTTTGGTAATGGGTTAATACAATGACAGCAAAACTTAGGCAGGATTATTTCAAGTATCGGTAATAGTTTGATAGTCTAGGTCTATATAAAAATTGACAGTGCAGTAAATTGCATAGAAAATCATTGCTGCAGCTTCTGTAGTCTTGATCCACTGTGTCTTTAGCTACATGTATATTACTTTGTCGACAGTCTACAGTTCAATGCAAAATTTGGTAAATGGTTTTATGAATAAGAGTCACAGTATTTTTTCTTTCATATTACTTTAACTCATTACCACAAAATCCCTACTTTTGATGCCCCTGAGAAAGAAGCCTTTAGAAAACATTGTGGGAAAAGGAGAAAATGCTGGTAACCAGCATTTTCTCCTTTTCCAACAATGTTTCCTATCCTTCACAAAAAAATTTCAAATTTTCAGTCACTTTTGTTATATCGTCTGCAAATGCTTTCAATTTGGACCATTCTAAAATATTGTTGTTTGGTAATGGGTTAATACAATGACAGCAAAACTTAGGCAGGATTATTTCAAGTATCGGTAATAGTTTGATAGTCTAGGTCTATATAAAAATTGACAGTGCAGTAAATTGCATAGAAAATCATTGCTGCAGCTTCTGTAGTCTTGATCCACTGTGTCTTTAGCTACATGTATATTACTTTGTCGACAGTCTACAGTTCAATGCAAAATTTGGTAAATGGTTTTATGAATAAGAGTCACAGTCTATTTTCTTTCATATTACTTTAACTCATTACCACAAAATCCCTACTTTTGACGCCACTGAGAAAGAACCCTTTAGAAAACATTGTGGGAAAAGGAGAAAATGCTGGTAACCAGCATTTTCTCCTTTTCCCACAATGTTTTCTACCCTTCACAAAACAAATTTCAAATTTTCAGTTACTTTTATTTTGTCGTCTGCAAATGCTTTCAATTTGGACCTGTCTAAAATTTTGTCGTTTGGTAATGGGTGAAACTTTTGGCTAAGTCTTTGTTCAGTGCTGAATTGAAACATCTACCAAGTCAATTCTGTGTTCCTATATTTTTTAATTTTGCTTAAATAGGCAAAAAATAATAGCTACTATAACAGATAATTACGTGGATTTTTATTTCTAAAAAATTACTATCATCATTTATGATGGTATCAGTAGGTTTGCTTCCATGGCAACCACTCACTTGTACTAGAACAACAACAAAGCAAAAAAAAAGAACAGAGAGTAAAAAGATAATGAGATCCATTTTAACACTTTGAAACATAATTAAGTTGGAAGAAGCCTTTTCAAAGATATTACAGGAAGAAGAGAAAACGCTGATAACCAGTATTTTCTCCTTTTCCTACAGTATTTCCATTGTTTTCAAAGACAGTCCCATTAGTTGAGTTTGATTGAAGTTGTCTGCATTTTTCCCCATGGTGAAGGGTTTAACTCTTTACCACATGATCCCAACTTCTTAAGACCATGAAAAAGAAGCCTTTTGAAAACATTATGGGAAAAGGAGAAAATGCTGGTCACCAGCATTTTCTCCTTTTCCCATAATATTTTCTGCCCTTCCCAAACAAAATTTTGATTTTTCAGTCATGTTTATGTTGTCGTCTGCAAAATTTAATGCTTTCAATTCAGACTGGTCTAAAATGTAGTCGTAAGGTAAAGAGTTAACTCTTTACTGGGTCTTTACAAAACAGCAAAATTTTAGACTTCTCCAAATATTGAACACCGTGAATAATTTTGCAGACAACAAGTTTGAATGAATTTATTTAGGGGAAGGGTATTAGAAAGAATTCTGGGGAAAGGAGAAAATGCTGGTCACCAGCATTTTCTCCTTTTCCCACAATGTTTTCAAAAAACATTTGTTTTAAGGTTGGTAATACATGTGCTGGATTGTGTAGTAAAGGCTAACCCGGCGTCACCCTTTACCACACAATAACCTTTAACGACCCTGGGAAATAAAGCATTTTGAAAATATTGTGGGAAAAGGAGAAAGTGCTGGTAACCAGCATATTCTCTTCTTCCCACTATGTTTTCTACCCTATCGAAGAAAAATTACACCATTTAAGACACACTGAAATCGTCATCTGCAAATGCTCTCAATTTGAACTGGTCCAAAATTGTGTCCTTTTTGTAAAGGGTTAAAGAACCAATTAATTTTGTTTTTGCCTCCTACAATCTGAGTAATAATGAGAATCTTCATGACTTCATGACAATTATTGTGACATTCAACCTGATCATCTTTCGCAAGGTCTTCGATGGCTTTAAGTTAAAGGCCTTAAGGTAGTAGACTTGTAACACTTTTTGGTGCAGCATGGAACAAACTTTCTTGATAGTTGATAAAAACGGAGTTATACAGATATAGTACTTTTGCACATTTTTAACCGAACATAGATTCCTTTGATGTCTGTCTTGAAATCGTTTGTTGATACCTTTGTTAGTTTCCAGAAAAGTGAGGTAATTATTATCTCCCTGTGTAATGAGAATATAGTTGTTTTACTCCTATAAATGACAATTGTAAGAGGGAAAGAAAGGAAAACATAGATCTGTCAAAGAAGTACAATAATACCCATCTTTAATCAAAGCAGATTTTGTAGGATAATATTACAACTGAAATATCTGTTTTCTATTAACTCATTACCACACGAGAAAATTTTGGATAGGTCCAAATTCAAAGCATTTGCAGACGACAAAATAAAGGTGACTGAAATATAGAAATGTGTTCTGGAAAGGGTAGAAAACACTGTGGGAAAAGGAGAAAATGCTGGTTACCAGCATTTTCTCCTTTTCCCACAGTGTTTTCAAAAGGCTTCTTTCTCAGGGGCGTCAAAAGTAGGGATTGTGTGGTAATGGGTTAAGGGTCCACTACCTTAAGGATTTTTAATTGGAAAATCTCTCTGTTTATTCCTATAGGTTGTACTAGTCATATAGGATCATCCTTTGGCAAGGCACTGCAAAGCCTTAGCACACTAAGGACAAATCGAAAAAAGAAAAAATGGGAGGGACAAATAAACATGAGCTGATGCAGTGAGGTGGCTGAAACATACCATATTTGAGAGCTGTGTGATACACATCTTTCAAACAGACAAACAATTGCTCTCTGCTTAGCCAGAAGTCTATATATACGAGTATATAAGCATTAGTCTAGAAAGGATGAAACAAAAAGAAATAGATGAAAAAAGAGCCTGTTGCTGGGAGATGGGTGAAACATGTGTAATATCATTTAAACAAACACAAATACACCATTGCTCTTTGCTTTGCAAGCAGTTTAACTCATTACCACGCAATCCTTACTTTCGACACCCCTGAGAAAGAAGCCTTTAGAAACCAGCATTTTTTCCTTTTCCCACAATGTTTTGTACCCTTCTTTAAACAAATTTCAAATTTTCAGTCACTTTTATTTTGTTGTCTGCTAGATGTTGCAAGCCATTTCTTTTTTGTGTCATTTTTTTTTCTCAAAACACAACAAAAATCTTTTTCTTTTGATCTCATTTTTTTTTACAATTTAAAAACAAATAAATACTGTTAAGTATCATAAACCAAAAATTGTTTCCAACATCACAGGATGATGTTTTAGATATTGTATAAATGCAGTTTATTGGCAAGTGTGGTGGGCAAGAAAATTGAAGCCTAATTACCAAACTATCCAGATTACTTTAAAAATTCTGCCAGAAAAAGTTTTAGAAAAGATTGCATGAAAAGAAAAAAATCTGTTAAGAAGCACATTCTCCATTTCCCACAATGTTTTCTTTCTACCTTTAGCACATTTCAATTATTCAGTTGCATAAACTTACCGGTAGTTGTCATCAAATGCATCTAATTTGGACAAGTCTTCAAATTTTGTTGCTATGTAAATTGTTAACTAAAATGACAGGCAACATTTCGAATCACCGTAAAATTTAGGAGGTGGTGTTTAGTGTGCAAAGTATAGAGTCCCAGACAGTTATTAACAAACATTTTATGCCCAAATGTTTCCACCAATCTAGCTTTAGGTCTATATTCTTTTTTTTCAAATCATTTCGCAACACTTACACTCTTACCAAAAGACAAGACTTTAGACTTGTCTAGGTTTGAAAGCATTTGAAAACTTAGGGAGGGAGGGGGTGTTTGGGGGGGGGGGGGGCCGCATTGAGCAAAAAGACGAAAATACAGTGTGCTGACTCCTTTTTCCTCACTTCTGTCAAAAGCTTTTTTTCTCAGGACCATTGAAAATTTAGAGTGTGAAGCAAATGGTGAAAGGTTAGGTTTCAAGGGAATAATCAGAATGGTGTCTTGGATTGGGGGTGGTTAAAAAAGTAAATTAATGTTTATTTTCTGTTCTTTTCCCCAAAAAAACAAATGTCATTTGATTTCACAAAACAAAAACAAGGAAGTGTTGTAATAAAAAAATCCTTTGAGAACCATGTCTTTATTGGTAATGATACAAAATATTTTACAGAAAAAAAATGAATTTTTAGATTTCTTTTTAAACTGATGTGCTAAGGACAACTTCCTGTGCAGTCTGATCTTAATCTACATTGTTTGCTTATCTTTCAAGAAGATTAATGTATGATCCCATGTAATTTGGAGATATAGCATGTTGCCTGAAGCTGCATTAAATTAGATTTTGACAAAACAATGTTTTTAAGTTGATACATATGCATTTGGAAGGAAGAATCAGAAGGATACCCTGTTACTTTTTCTTACCTTTTTACCAAACGACAAAATTCAGCCTGGTCCGAATTGAAAGCACTTGCAGATGACAAAAACGCAACTCAAAAATTGAAATTTGTTTCAAGCAAAGTAGAAAATGTGACGGGAAAAGGAGAAAATGCTGGTTAGCATCATTTTATCCTTTTCCCAAAATGTTTTCAAAATGCTTCTATCTCGGAGTCAAAAAAAAAAAACAGGGAATGTTTGTTATTTAAAGACTTAAACCCCGCTTACACAGAGCTTGCGACTGCGATACGACTTCATTGCGACTTAACAAAATGACACTCAGAGTGAAGTTGCCAAGGCCTCTTAAAGGTTGCAATGGCGTCACTGAAAGGTTGTGAAACTAAAATAATTGCAACCAGTATTTTGAACATGCACAAAAACCTGTGGGTGATTAATATTTGGTCGCAGCAACATTGTGACACTTCATCGCAAAGTGGTTGCTAACCGATCTGCAATTTGTCGACGATTGTATTGGCAGAATATTCTTGGCAACCTTACACCGACCTGTATGCAACTAGTCAGTGAAGATGCGATGAAGTATCTGCACATTTGTGGCGATTGGTTGCCGATAAGTTGCAACGCAGTTTCAAGCATGCGCAGATTAGTTACCGACTTCAGCATGATTCACATAATCAATTTTCGTTGGGTACAACAGTTCCACATCATGGGCCATAGACAAGGGATGAAAAACATGTAAACCCCACCACCTCCTGAAATATCTTAGCAGGAAAATGTAAGGAGACAAGAGATAGCTGAAGAGCCACAAGCGCCCCTATAGAAAAGCGACCGAGCATTCTGGTTATTTCTTAGAGTTGTAACAATTGTAATAGCATACCTGTTCTCATTTTGAACACTTGAATAGAAATGACTTTATCTGTACGCTTCATCTCTACTAAGATTCTGAAAGTGGAAACATTGCAGGAAAACAAGAAAATGCAAATAAGAAGCATTTTCTCATTTTCTTGCAGTATTTTCTACTCTATCGAAAATGAAATTTTACTTTCTGATTCACAGTCAACTTGTCATCTGCAAATCATGCTGTCGATATGGACAAGTCTACATTTTGCTAAAGTTATTAAAAACTATCAATTTTTATTTCTTCAAAATGTTGTCCATTTAGTAGCTTCTATCAGTTGACCTCTTCCTCAGGGCTGTAAAGACCCATGTAATTGTGTGGTAAAGGGATAACCTTTTACCAAACAATCCAATGTTTAAACAACTCTTGGAAAGAAGCCCACCAGAAACGTAGCTGGAACAGGATAAAAGCAGCTCTTTTTTCTTATATCAACAATGTTTTATAGCCTTTTAGTGTTTGGTTCTATGAGTCCCATTTAGTTTGTTGTCTATAATAGCTTTGAATTTGAACTAGTGGGACATTTTGTAATTTGCTTGACCCCTGCCAAAATAATCCCTGGTTTCTACGATGCTGAGAAAACAGGCTTTCGAAAACACTGTAGAAAATGTAGAAAATGCAGGAAACCATCATTTTCTCCTTTTCCCTGAATGTTTTTTACCCATTTCATAGACAATAATTATAATTTTACTTTTAATTTGTTGTCTTTTGAAATGCTTTCAATTTGGTCTAGTTAAAAATCTTGTCATATGGGGAACGGGTTACAAGAGTTAAATATATAGCACGTACGCTCAGGATTTATCTAATGACAAATTTGGTATCGAAGGAAATTCATGTAATTCTGTTCATTCTACTGCCACTCACGAAACAGTTGTTTCGTATAAAAGCCTCGGTAATTTTTGTAATATACCTTGGGAACGAAAATAATGAAATCAGAATCCCTCTTCGCTTTGGACTTAATAGTATAAGCATGTCCTATAACCTCCCACTAATGGTCTTGAATAATCATTTTATCATTTGTCAATCTCTCTTGTAATGACAGTCTTTACCTTGTCACCATTTTTCTTACAAGAAAAACCTTTTTTGTGTCCACTCCTGCACTGCTCTCGGTTTCTGTGTGACATAGACATGTCAAAAATGGTTTCCGTGTGGTGTTCGTTGTCATGAGATACAGCGTCGGCCTCATAACCTAAAGGTCCTGAGTTCGATACCTGGGAGAGGGTGTCAACTTTGGGGTTTTTCATTGGTCCACACGTTCAGCGCGAGTATTGGTATAGCTCCCCGGAAGCAAATTCGAGAGAGATTAGTATAAGTTGAAAGAACTTGTTTCTCAGTCGATGTAAAATAAATAGGTCTAAACTAAAAATGGTTTCGGATTATTCCATATCAGTTGTAGACAAAAGGCATTGAAGTAACAAGCCCTTTTAGATGTATGCAACCCTTTTTATAGAGCTCAATAATCAAATCTAGTAATCAAATCTTGTAATCTTTCTTTTGTTCTATATATTTACAGTATCATAATTATGATTCTGGTAAGAAAAAATAAAAATTGAAAAATGGGTCACAAGTTATGCATATTTCAGTTACGAGACAGTGCTATTCTTTTAAGAGCACATCAACATTTATTAGTAGGAAACCTGTCTTTGTTATTCAAGAAGGATGACTGTTTGAATTAAAGACATTTATCAAACTTGCTGATTCACAAAATTAGTCAAATCAGTAGGCACATCACGTATATACCTTTAGAAAAAAATAAAACAAAAAATATGCAACAGAGGGATAAAACATTTTCAATTAATTTTTCACCAATATGCCACTACAATTCTGTTACAGGATCCTGCCAATCCTATATAGTAGAAATCCATTTCACAGATCGTTTGGAAGCAATTCATATGAATACCCACAAGATAGAATAACAGATTGGAAATATCTCCATTCATCAGGATCTCTGTGTAGAATTTCTCAACATTTTACCTGAAAAGGCAGTTAAAGGATTGACTTGGAGCAGAAAAAGTACAAGACCAGTTATGGTTCATGAAAAATAAAAACAGAATGATGTTGAATGCATAGGCTTGCACTGTTAACTGTGACACAGGTTTGACAAAATATCACATACATGTAGCAACTGATCAAAAGGCTATTTTGACCAGGGTCCGTATTCACCAACCATTCTTAAGAACGTTCTAAGTCTTATTCTTCAAAATTTCGTCCATGTGAAAATAACACAACATCTGATTGGCTAAACCATATGGTTTAGCCAATCAGAGGTTCCGTTACTTTCATAGTCAGAAAATCTTGAAGAATAAGACAAAGAACGTTCTTAAGAATGATTGGTGAATACGGACCCAGAATGTCTAACAAAACTTTGGCTAGGATAGATCAATGATCCTACTGCAAACTCTGTGCCATTTATGCATTGATCTGGGCTGTCCAAACAAGCACCTTATGTTGGTTTTAGCATGCTAAGAGTTAATTAGGAAGGCGATTCCGAAAAGTCTTGCCCATACTAATCCTTCTCCTTTGCAGAAGTCTGAGGGAAGGAAGTAATCCAGTGATTCTTTGCATGATTAAGTTCTTCCACAGAAGTGGTTCGCTGTATCTGTGGATAACAAAATCCTTAATGCCCAGTGTAGACCAAAGGAAGCCTGAACGCACTTTATGTAGGCTTACAGAATTGTGTGCTCATAATGGTGTGAGTAGTACCATTTCACTGTTCAAGCTTTGTTCCAACTGTTTTACTGCCATGACGGGTTTTGAAACAATTTGGAAAGATTTTTTGATGGCCTTCTAACAAGATTACTTAGACCATTGCATTTGGTTGTACAAGATAACTAATAAAGCTAAAAGCAGAAAAGCCTTTAACCCTATCATGTGCTTTAATGATCCTGAGGAAGACGGCTTCCAAAAATATTCTTTGGAAACATAGAAAATCGTGATGCTTTCTACCGTAGAAAGATGAATGTTTGGCAAAGAGTTAAACAGCTTCTTCCACAAAGACCAGCATTGCAGATTTTTTAAATAATTTGATAGGCATTGATAAACATGACAACAATGGGGCAGAAGTTTTCAATTTTACTTTACACCTTATTTATATGATACAGATTGGATTGGTGTTGGAGGGTAATTCCTCTTGCTTAATAGAATTACAGTGTTTCATGTGCTGAAATTTTAGGTGGGAAATTTCCAAGCATTATCACCCAGTCTTCATGGAACTTAGTAACTATGATGTTTGTCTCCTTTTTTGTTTAACTCTATTATTTATACTAAGTCACTAATGATTTGGCAAACAACGCCGACACAATCTGTTTTTTCTCTGTGAAGTGAAAGGCATGATACTGCTTATAACATGGTTCATATGTCCACAAGGAAATCAGATAATGAGGTAAAACCCAAATATAGAAACTGTAAATCCTAGTTTTTCTCTATACTTTATTGTGACACAACAATTGGTCTGATAGAAATTCTGAAGACAGTTTATGTGCAAGAGATACAAGATATATTTTCTTCTAATAGGCACCTGTGCTGACAAAACATATAATTTATATTCAACAAAGACATCATTGTGACAAGAAAACAATCCTGTGGTCAATAGAAAGAGAAATTCCATCTTTTTGATGGACTTTTTATTATAATTTGACTCTTAGAGCACCAAATAAACCCAAACGACACTTTCAGTCTAGTAATGACATCCAACTTACTGTGGTGTCCGTGGTTGTGAGGTAGAGCATCGGCCTCATAACCTAAAGGTCCCGAGTTTGGTACCCGGAAGCAGGTGTCAACTTTGGGATTTTTCATTGGCTCACAAATTCGGCGCGAGTACTGGTGTAGTTCCCGGGAAGCAGAATCAAGAGATATTAGTTGTAAGAACTTGTTTCTCAATCGATGTAAAATAAATATGTTTAAACTAACTTAATTGCAATCTCAAAATTGCGCTCGTACAAAATTTCCTAGCAAAGCAGATAGTATAGATGAAAAAACGAACTATTTTTTTCGCTAAGTTTGGTCTTGGTCTACACTTGCATCAAAAGCAAAGTTCTGTAGTTGTGACAGGCGCTTTAAATGTTTATCATGAATGATTACTTCCTATTGTTTGGGTTTATTTTCGGTATTAAATCCTTCATCTAATGATGTTTGTGGGAGGTATTTACCATTCAACAAGTAAAGGCAAATATTGAATTGAAATAAAAAAAATGGCTTAGAAAACAAACATTTATCATTTATACCTACAGGCTTAAGATTTGTAACATTTAAAGCTTTTCAGTGCAGCTTAGAAAAAAGATAAGTTTGTCAACCAGCAGTTTTCTACTTTTTCCCTCAATGTTTTCTACCTTTGCAGAAACGAATCTCATCTAGGTGACCAGTTTGGCAAAACATATGAGCCATGTTCTCTGAATAAAGGATTTTAACTCTTTACCAAACGACAAAATTTTAGGTTTGTCCAAATCGAAAGCATTTACAGACGACAAAATAAAAGTGACTAAAAATTTGAAATTTGCTTTGTGAAGGGTAGAAAACATTGTGGAAAAAGGAGAAAATGCTGGTTACCAACATTTTCTCCTTTTCCCACAATGTTTTTTAAAGGCTTCTTTCTCAGGGGCGTCAAAAGTAGGGTTTGTGTGGTAATGGGTTAATGCATCTTCAAAAAGTATTAACCCAAGTCAGCCTGCCCAGTCCAGGCAGGCTGACCTTGATCTAAACCTTTCACTGTTGGTAAATTGTCTCGATATTAACCTTTTACCCCATAAGGCATTTCTATGGTATCTCTAATTGACCCTAAATAACAGCAAGGATGAAGCCATTTCGTATGTATATATGACACCTTGTGACAGCATAGAAAACATTGTGGCAAAAGGTGAAATTGCTCGTCACGAGCAATTTCACCTTTTGCGACAATGTTTTCCAAAGGCGCCTACAAGCAATGCATAATAAAGGACCATTCTACCTCAGGGTCAAGTAGGTTGTTTGACAGAATGGGCTAAATATGGATACATGAACATTTGATGACTTCCTTGGAACCATGCATTACAGAAATGCATCAAGTAGGTTCCTAGTTAGAAACAGAACCAATACAAAATACAATGAAACAAAATTCAACACAACACAACGAAACCCAAATAGAAGGAAACAAGAATGAAATGGAACAAAACGGAATGGTACAAAGTCAAACAGAAGTAAAATCTGTACCATTTTAACTATTTACCCCTAAGGCATTTCTAAGGTATCTCTAATTGACCCTAAATAACAGCAAAGATGAAGCCATTTCTTATGTGTATATGACACCTTTTGATAGCATAGACCACACTGTGACAAAAGGTGAAATTGATCGTCACGAGCAATTTCACCTTTTGCCACAATGTTTTCCAAAGACTCCTACAAGCAATGCATAGAAATGAGATTCTATGGAATAAAGAGTCAATTAATGGAACAACGTAAATAAGAAAATTTGCAGGTGGTTGTACACAAGATGATCCATGGATGCATCTATCCATGCCTTCTTGAAGTTTGTATTACCAGTGCTTCCAACAGCATTTTTCCCAAGCCACTGATTTTATTCCCACATAACTATTGGTGCAACAATGATCAGTGGTGAGGGAAGAATGAATCCTGTCACACAGCTATCATCAGTTCTCAGAAAGAAGATTGAACAAGAGACCTCATGTTCTCAAGTCCTGTACTCCTGTACACTACCAACTGTGCCACAGGGGCTCAGCATACATGTATGTGGGCATCTTGCAGAAGTACTGTAGTACCAAAATGAAAGACAAACAGAACAGAGAGAAAATTAAATATCTCCTATAAGCCATTTTTTTTAAATTTTATTATATACTTAGCAGTGAAATCCTGGAATTTCCCAGTGTAATAAATTTTGATATCATCACTAGTGACGATATCAACTTTCGCCTTCAATTCTTGCCTCAATTTAGGAACAACATTTTTTTTCATTTAGCAATTAAAGATAGTGTTCAAGGTAAGTTCTATATTTTCAACCAGACAATCCAACTACTTTTCTCAGTCATATTGAAAATAATAATGTTAATAAGGTATATAATAAATAGAATAATCAACTGGTTATTTTTGATATGAAAAATATCCTACTCGGATGCGTCGTAAGGCGTTAAAAAAAACCCTCGTGCTGCGCACTCGTTTTTTCAACGCCTAACAACGCATCCTCGTGAGATATTTTTCATATCAAAAATAACCAGTTGATTATCCTCTATGTATCAAATCCACTGAATATTGTGCAACTTCCAAAGCCTTGGGACCTGGTAATGTCTGCCATATTTAGACTAATGATTATCTCTTTACCAAACGACAAATTTATAGACTGATCCAAATAGAAAACACTTGCAGATGACAAAATAAATGTGACTGAAAAGATAAAGTTTGCTATTGGAAGGGTACAAAATATTGTGGGAAAAGGAGAAAATGCTGCTTCTTTCACAGGGTCATCAAAAGTCGTTATTCTGTGGTAAGGGTTAATCTTGATTCTTCTAGGTTTTTTTCAAGCCCTACAAAAATGTATAAGATAATTACAAGATTTCAGCAAAACAAATCATACAAAGAAAAATAATTAATTGAGAGAAAAAAAGATAAATAAACAAAAAAAAAAATCATTTTTTTCTGTTCTTGTTTATTCTGTTTTGTTTAATTCCATTGCGTTTAATTATAATTTCCCGTGTCAGGATCGGGAGACGTATTGTTTTTCCCCATCTGTCCGTCTGTGTCTCTGTCTGTCTGTCCGTCTGTTGCAAATCGTACCTGCTCTATATCTGGAAAACCTTTTCAGATATTTGCATAAAACTTTACTCATTTGTAAAGCATCATGTGACAAAGTGTCCAGCACAAGAACTATAACTCTGTCTTTTATATTTCTCGAGTTATTTCCCTCTGATTATTTTCCGTACTCATTTTATGCACAATTTATATCCGCAATAGAAATCTGGGAGAAAAGATCTAGTTCACTGTTTGGTTATGTTTCCTATTTAATGGGGACTCTGCATCAAACCAGCTTTTACCAAAGTTCTGCTCATTTTGTAAAATCAGATAGAAAGTTATATTGGTCAATTCATTTTCGTGAGGTTAATAACTTTTTATCCCACGACAAAATGATATGCTGCCCGAAACTGAAGGCCTTTGTAGATGACATAATGAAATGAGCTTCAATTGATGGAATTGGTCTTTGAATATGGAAAAAACATTGTTGGAAAATGGGAAAAATGGGGAAAATGCTGGATAGCAGCATTTTCTCCTTTTGTCACTACATAGTATATTTTCTGAAGCTTTGTTTCCTGGGGTTGTCAGATCTCAATATCGTGTGTCCACAAGCGCTTTAAATTTTAGGCAAGTCTAAAAAAATGTTGCTCTGTAAAGAGTTATTGAACAATTCATCAAGATTTGTGGCCAAAGTAATTACAGATCAACCTGATTTGCTGCTGCTTTTTTTCCCTGAAAATACATAATTAACCTAACATCTAACATAATGGTTGAAGTGTGTTATTCAATAAATGTTGTCCTTTAGCCTTTGTGGGTAGAGTGACTCCTAGCTTGAAGGGTTAATACATTAATTTTATTAGCTGTTTTTTTTTTATAGAGTCTTTCTATAGACAAGATTGTATCAGAATTAGATTCACCTAATCTCTGTATGCATTTGCATGACATCTCTAATCAGGTTGACTGCATCAGCTGACAGGAACCTAAATTGAATATTCATGTCCCGATAATGATTATGCCTTTGTAACAGTATCGTAATTTATTTCCAGCAGCTTAGCTGTGAAAAGACTGACTGATGTGCATCCAGACCAGAATATTGAAAAGGCTTTGACAGACTTTTTTTATTGCATGGCTTGTTTACACTTGATGTAATGGGAATCTAATTTCCTTCTTGTATGGGCTTAACCCTTTCCAAAACGACAAACTTTTGGACAAGACCAAATTGAAAGCATTTTCTCCTTTTCCAACAATGTTTTCAATAGGCTACTATTCCAGACCCGTACAAACCAGGGATTGTATGGGAAAGGGTTAGAGCCATCCTACTAAATCTAATTTTCATTGTGAATTCCAAAACTAGCTATCTCATTGGTTGAGACATTGAGATGGCTAGCTATCTGATTGGCTGAGACATTGAGATGGCTAGTGATAGAATGCAGGGTTACCATAGATATAATCCATAAACATGCTGATTCTTACAAAATAAATGAAAATGAGAGCATAACTGTTGAGAAAGCTTTGTTTGATTCTGTTAAATTCTCTGCCAGATGACAAAGTTTTAGTCTTGCCCCTATTTAAGGCATTAATTTTGCAGGCAACATACAACCAGAAATGTCTCTTAGAAAAAAAGAGAGACGGCGGAAGATGCAATAAACGTGAATATTGAAAATCTATTGTTCGGTATGGAAAAAATCATCGAAAAATAATCTTACCAGCAAGTACTTCTCTTTCTTCTTTGTTTTGTTTATCATTTAAAAGATTGAGCTTTTGGTTAGATATATTTTTCCAAGATCAGATCTTCAACCAAATCATTGTTATAATAGAAGCAGTTGCTGCTAAGATTTATGTGTCCGGAAAATAACAATTTAGTATTCATACAGTGCGGTAGCGCTTTAAGAAATATTGGATTACCAGGGTTGGTATCCGCCAATCATTCCTGAGAACATTCCAAGACTTATTCCGCAGAATCACGTACGTCAGTATAAAATTAACAGAACTTCTGACTGGCTAAACCATTTGGTTTAGCCGGTCAGAAGTTCTGTTACTTTAACAGCTAGACAATCTTGAAGAATAAGACAAAGAACATTCTTAAGAATGGTTGGTGAATACAGAAGCAGCTTGTAGAAGAATAGGAATATCTCTTTTCATATTCATTGGGACCCTATTAATTTGCTATTCCATAATCAAGAGGATTGATAAGTGATAGCAACGCTTGTACGTCTGTAGGGGCATAGGGAATAAACATATTCATATTTTTGCCCATTCACAAAATACTCTTTATTCATTCTATACCAGTACCATAAAGAAGGTCAAAAGCCTGTGTATTCAGCTACCTTTATAAAAAATTCTTTGAAATATTGTGAAAGAAGAGATGGTGCTGGTTACTAGAATTTTCTCCTTTCCTATCAAAATTTTCAAATGGGTTAATTAAATATGGATATGTTTGTAAAGGTTTAAACCTTTACCACACAATCCCTACTTTTGACGCTCCTGAGAAAGAAGCCTCTAGAAAACATTGTGGGAAAAGGAGAAAATGCTGGTAACCAGCATTTTCTCCTTTTCCCACTATGTTTTCTACCGGTCACAAAACAAAATTCAAATTTTCAGTCACTTATTTTGTCGTCTGCAAATGCTTTCGATTTGGACAAGTCTAAAATATTGTCGTTTGGTAATGAGTTAAAGTATAATAACGTAAATATGTCATGTTGGGTTCTGCTCCTATAGGTTCATATGTTCCTTTAAATATGACACCAATCCAATGGACAATAAGAGCTTCACAGAGCAGCGCATGTACGCCTGAAGAGGCTTGTAAATGAGATAGGTTTTAGTGAAGGATGTAACGTAAAAGAATAGGACACTGTACAGTAAGGTTCCTCCCATACGACACCATGGAATTATTTGTTCTTCTGCACTGCACCTCTCAATGTGATCTATGCACCTGTAAAGTATCATTTTAACACCTTTAATTATACTTTTTGATTTACTGCTCCTGACAAAATTCAAGTATGAAAAATAAATAAGGCCAAGAACTCCTAAACTATGGGACTCAAAGTTATGGTTCTTGTACAGTAAACATCTCCTTAATGTTATCTACCTGTCTTTGAAAATTTATGTTTACACCTTTAATAATTTCTGAGTTATGCTCCTGACTCAATTTAAGTATAAAAAATAACAAAGGGCAATAACTCTAGACAGAAGCGATCCAATGTTAAACATCATATGGACAACTACACATCATAGAGCTTCATTGTGGTAAGTTTGAATTTATTCTGCTGGAAACTGAAAACGAGCTGTGTGCAGAAGAAATTGCTAACTCACAAATGGATGTACCGATGGATGGAGGACTAGGGCCATAACATGAAACAACCCATGATTCATGACTCATGATTTTAGTCACTTTCGAGCTTGTGCTCTTCTGCAAGAAATTGTTGTTGGGTGATCTATCCAAAGTTTATTTGCAGAATTCTGATTCATCAAAATCATTGATGTGGTGATGATAGTAGGGGTGGTGACAGATTTCGAAATGACTTTTTCAGGTGACCTTTTTAAATTGTTTCGCAAAATAATGATTTTGTTTCCAAAGTTTCAATTATATGTAAAGAATTATGTTGATGGCTGAATAATGATTCATAAACTTCATAATGCAAATTCATGCATCTAGACCATTCAAACACGTGTTGTGTTTATCATTCTCGTACTTCTGAAAGAAAATATTTTTCATTATTTGTGCTTATGTGTGGGCAGCATTTGCGACAAAAAAAAAATTTATATATGGACCATTCGGTCTAATCAAAAGCTATGCAGAAGTATTTTCAAAATTTAGATAGACTAATGTTAAACAGCATTTTTCTAACGTGGCAACACCAGTCCTTTGTATTTTCATACATGCAATCATGTTCCATCCAACAAATGAACTAAATTTTGGACAGAAAGATATTAATGGAAAACCAAAATTTACGTCCTGACTAATTATTTACAGAGAACTAAAATTTTGAAAGGGAGCCCTCTTGAATCAGTGCCGAGTAACATAGTCAGAGCCGGTCCACATAATCAGAGCCCTTCTTTATTTTTATCAATTCTTGTGCTTTTCTTTTCAATTTTTGACCAGTAGTGAATGTAACATTTCAGGACATTAGTTCACGGCTTTGGGGCAGTAAGACTCTCTCTTACTTGCCAATTGAATGGTAATAACAGACTGAATTTATCTCCGAGACGTATTATTTTGGCTACGGTCAATCCACGCCACAAATGATTCAGACAACATTGCACACCTATTCCAACTTTCCATAGTGCAGGAAAACACGTTGAAAGACCAGAGCATCGAATGACATTCTCCTTTTTTTGAATTTCAGAGACATAAGAACACATAACAACAAATATTGACATGCCTACCTGTTTTTGGATTGTTTTTCAGCCGACATCTTCAGAAACGGAAGACCAATACAACATTTTCTCGTCGGAGCCATTGGCTCTGAATATGAAGTTTCCTACCCGTGAATAAGTATATGACACCTTGGGATAGCATAGAAAACATTGTGGCAAAAAGTGAAATTGCTCGTCACGAGCAATTTCACCTTTTGCCACAATGTTTTCCAAAGGCTTCTACAAGCAATGCGTAGTAAAGGACCATTCTACCTCAGGATCAAGTAAGTTCTTTTACAGAATGGACTTAAAATGGATACATAAATATTTGATGACTTGCTTGGTACAATGTATTACAGAAATGCATCAAGTAGGTGGCTAGTGAGAAACAGAACCAATACAAAATACAATGAAACAAAATTCAATATATAGCACAACGAAACCCAAAATAGAAGGAAACAAGAATGAATTGAATGGTACAAAGTCAAGCAGAAGTAAAATCTATACCATTTTAACCCTTTACTCCATAAGGCATTTCTAAGGTATCTCTAATTGACCCTAAATAACAGCAAGGATGAAGCTGTTCCTTATGTGTATACGACACCTTTTGATAGCATAGAAAACACTGTGACAAAAGGTGAAATTGCTCGTCACGAGCAATTTCACCTTTTGCCACAATGTTTTCCAAAGACTCCTACAAGCAATGCATAGAAATGAGATTCTATGGAATAAAGAGTCAATTAATGGAACAACGTAAATAAGAAAATTTGCAGGTGGTTGTACACAAGATGATCCATGGATGCACCTATCCATGCTTTCCTGAAGTTTGTATTACCAGTGCTTCCAACAGCATTTTTCCCAAGCTACTGATTTTATTCCCACATAACCATGGGTGAAACGGTGATCAGTGGTGAGAGAAGAATGAATCCTATCACACAGCTATCATCAGACCTCGGGAAGAAGATTGAACCAGGGACCTCATGATCTCAAGTCCTATACTCCTGTACACTACCAACTGTACCACAGGGGCTCAGCATAATTATGTGGGCATCTTGCAGAAGTAATGTAGTTCCAAAATGAAAGACAAACACAGCAGAGAGAAAATTAAATATCCCCTTCAAGCCAATTTTTGAATTGTATCAAATCCATTGAATATTGTGCAACTGCCAAAGCCTTGGAACCTGGTAATGTCTGCCATTTAGACTAATAATTAACTCTTTACCAAGCGACACATTTATAGACTGATCCAAATAGAAAGCACTTGCAGATGGCAAAATAAATGTGACTGAAAAGATAAAATTTGCTATTGGAAGGGTAGCAAATATTGTGGGAAAAGAAGAAAATGCTGGTTACCAGCATTTTCACCTTTTCCCTCAATGTTTTCAAAAGGCTTCTTTCACAGGGTCATCAAAAGTCGTTATTCTGTGGTAATGGTTAATCTTGATTGTTCTAGATTTTTTTCAAGCTCTACAAAAATGTATAAGATAAATACAAGATTTCAGCAAAACAAATCATACAAAGAAAAATAATTAATTGAGAAAAAAAAAAAGATAAGTAAACAAACAAAAATTCATTTTATTCTGTTCTTGTTTATTCTATTTCGTTTAATTCCATTGCGTTTAATTATTATTTCCCGTGTCAGGGTCGGGAGACGTACTGATTTTCCCCATCTGTCCGTCTGTCTCTCTGTCTGTCTGTCTGTCCGTCTGTTGCAAATCGTATCTGCTCTATATCTGGAAAACCTTTTCAGGTAGTTGCATAAAACTTCACATACATGTATTTGCAAAGCCATGCAATAAAAAAAGTCCTGCACAAGAACCATAACTCTGGCTTTTATATTTCTCGAGTTATTTCCCTCTAATTATTTTCCATACTCATTTTACGCACAATTTATATCCACAATAGAAATCTGGAAGAAAAGATCTAGTTCACTGTTTGGTTATGTTTCCTACTTAATGGGGACTCTGCATCAAACCAGCTTTTACCAAAGTTCTGCTCATTTTGTAAAATCAGATAGAAAGTTATATTGGTCAATTCATTTTCAGGCTAATAACTTTTTTATCTCACGACAAAATTATATGCTGCCCGAAATTGAAGGCCTTTGTAGATGACATAATGAAATGAGCTTCAATTGATGGAATTGGTCTTTGAATATGGAAAAAACATTGTTGGAAAATGGGAAAAATGGGGAAAATGCTGGATAGCAGCATTTTCTCCTTTTGTCACTACATAGTATATTTTCTGAAGCTTTGTTTCCTGGGGTTGTCAGATCTCAATATCGTGTGTCCACAAGCGCTTTAAATTTTAGGCAAGTCTAAAAAAATGTTGCTCTGTAAAGAGTTATTGAACAATTCATCAAGATTTGTGGCCAAAGTAATTACAGATCAACCTGATATGCTGCTGCTTTTTTTTTTTTTTTTTTTTGAAAATACATAATTAACCTAACATAATGGTTGAAGTGTGTTATTCAATAAATGTTGTCCTTTAGCCTTTGTGGGTAAAGTGACTCTCAGCTCTAAAGGGTAAAAACATGGCTGTGTTTTTATAGAGTTTTTCTATAGACAAGATTGTATCAGAATTAGATTCACCTAATCTCTGAATGCATTTGCATGACATCTCTTTTCAGGTTGACTGCATCAGCTGACAGGAACCTAAATTGAATATTCATGTCCCGATAATGATTATGCCTTTGTAACAGTATCGTAATTTATTTCCAGCAGCTTAGCTGTGAAAAGACTGACTGATGTGCATCCAGACCAGAATATTGAAAAGGCTTTGACAGACTTTTTTTATTGCATGGCTTGTTTACACTTGATGTAATGGGAATCTAATTTCCTTCTTGTATGGGCTTAACCCTTTCCAAAACGACAAACTTTTGGACAAGACCAAATTGAAAGCATTTGCAGACGACAATTCAACTCTTGCTGAAACGATGATTTCTGTCTATGATAGGGTAGAAAACATTGTGGGAATAGGAGAAAATGCTGGTTACCAGCATTTTCTCCTTTTCCAACAATGTTTTCAATAGGCTATTATTCCAGACCCGTAAAAACCAGGGATTGTTTGGGAAAGGGTTAAGAGCCATCCTACTAAATCTAATTTTCATCCTAAATTCCAAAACTAGCTATCTCATTGGTTGAGACATTGAGATGGCTAGCTATCTGATTGGCTGAAACATTGAGATGGCTAGTGATAGAATACAGAGTTACCATAGATATAATCCATAAACATGCTGATTCTTACAAAATAAATGAAAATGAGAGCATAACTGTTGAGAAAGCTTTGTTTGATTCTGTTAAATTCTCTGCCAGATGACAAAGTTTTAGTCCTGTCTCTATTTAAGGCATTAATTTTGCAGGCAACATATAACCAGAAATGTCTCTTTAAAAAATAGAGAGATGGCGTAAGATGCGCTAAACGTGAATATTGAAAATCTCCTATTGTTCAGTATGGAAACAATCATCGAAAAATAATCTTACCAGCAAGTACTTCTCTTTCCTCTTTGTTTTGTATATCATTTAAAAGATTAAGCTTTTGGTTAGATATATTTTTTCCAAGATCAGATCTTCAACCAAATCATTGTTATAATAGGAGCAGTTGCTGCTAAGATTTATGTGTCAGGAAAATAACAATTTAGTATTCATACAGTGTGGTAGCGCTTTAAGAAATATTGGATTACCAGGGTTGGTATCCGCCAATCATTCCTGAGAACATTCCAAGTCTTATTCCGCAGAATCACGTTCGTCAGTATAAAATTAACAGAACTTCTGACTGGCTAAACCATTTGGTTTAGCCGGTCAGAAGTTCTGTTACTTTAACAGCTAGACAATCTTGAAGAATAAGACAAAGAACATTCTTAAGAATGGTTGGTGAATACAGAAGCAGCTTGTAGAAGAATAGGAATATCTCTTTTCATATTCATTGGGACCCTATTTATTTGCTATTCCATACTCAAGAGGATTGATAAGTGATAGCAACGCTTGTACGTCTGTAGGGGCATAGGGAATAAACATATTCATATTTTTGCCCAATCACAAAATACTCTTTATTCATTCTATACCAGTACCATAAAGGAGGTCAAAAACCTGTGTATTCAGCTACCTTGAAAAAAATTCTTTGAAATATCGTGAAAGAAGAGAAGGTACTGGTTACTAGAATTTTCTCCTTTCCTATCAAAATTTTCAAATGGGTCAATTAAATATGGGTATGTTTGTAAAGGTTTAACCCTTTACCACACAATCCCTACTTCGGACGCCCCTGAGAAAGAAGCCTCTAGAAAACATTGTGGGGAAAAGGAGAAAATGCTGGTAACCAGCATTTTCTCCTTTTCCCACTATGTTTTCTACCGGTCACAAAACAAAATTCAAATTTTCAGTCACTTATTTTGTCGTCTGCAAATGCTTTTGATTTGGACAAGTCTAAAATATTGTCGTTTGGTAATGAGTTAAAGTATAATAACGTAAATATGTCATGTTGGGTTCTGCTCCTATAGGTTCATATGTTCCTTCAAATATGATACCAATCCAATGGACAATAAGAGCTTCACAGAGCAGTACATATACGCCTGAAGAGGCTTGTAAATGAAATAGGTTTTAATGAAGGAAGTAACGTAAAAAAAGAAGACACTGGACAATGAGGGTCCTCACATACGAGACCATGGAATTATTTGTTTTTCTGCACTGCACTTCTCAATATGATCTATGCACCTGTACAGTATCATTTTTTACACCTTTTATACTTTTTGATTTACTGCTCCTGACAAAATTTAAGTATGAAAAATAACTAAGACCAATTACTCCTAAACTATGGGACTCAAAGTTATGGTAACCAGCATTTTCTCCTTTTCCTGCAATGTTTTCTACTCTGTCAATGGAAAGTTTCATCATTTGAGCCATATCGAAATTGTTATCTGCAAATGCTTTAAATTTGGATGGGTCCAACATTTTGTCATGAGGTAAAGACTTAAAGACGGATGTTACTGTGCATGTCATATAATAGTTAAATTGCTTCATTGCAGTTGGGCTACACAGGGCAGTCAGGATCCTCTTGTCATCCTGCAAGATGTTTTCAAGGCATCTCAAAAGGAGATGATTATACAGAAAATTGGGAAAGGTCACACAACAGTGGGGCAATAATTTGCAATAATATGCTTTTGAGGGAACAATAATGTAGTACACAAGACCCTTTTCTGTCTGTGGTATATTAGTGGAGGATGTTTTTTTTTTTGAAAATTATTCGGATAAACGGAAAACTGAGCACTGACTCTTTTTTCAATTGCATCTATTGATATTTCCAACAGTGTCACATGGTATTTGCATTGTGCTTTGAATTAAAGAATCAGTCAATCAAATTGATGCAAATCAATTATTTATATTTTTTGTGTAACTTTTATTTTTTTCATCTTCCCTGCAAAGATAGTTTCAAATTCCTTAGATAAATATCGAGGTTTGGCATACTCCTTTTCCAGGGATTGCTTCAAAAGCCTTCCACCACACAGGTTAGTTTACACACAATGCGTTGTTAATTCTTTATACAAAGGCAAAAATAAGAAAAAAAGAAAAGCTCACAAGTTCAAATAGAATGGTGCTGCTCAACTAGATTTTATCTTTGATCATGTAGGCAACATCATGGAAAGAAGAAAAATTATTGGTTTCCTGTATGTTCTCCTTTTCCAAAAACGTTTCCGATAACTGTCTCCATCAGGGTCATCAAATTGCATATTTGAGCCATCTTCTGGAATAAGAGACATGGTTCATTTCAACAAGTATGTCATCCCATGAATATGGATCAATTTTATCTATTATGTCTCACATTACTGACCCAATCACAAGGTAAAATGGTTCTTAGACATGCATACGTTTTTATAAAAATAAAAAAGTAAAAAGGTTTTAAACTGTGTTAGCTTATGCAGACTGTGCAGGGTGACATGAGTTGATACTTTTTACAGATGTTTTACCTATAAACCCCCATTTCATAGAGTGAAGCTCAACTTAATTGTTTGCTTTTTAACCCTTTACCACACGATCCCGTTTTTTAATGATCCTGAGAAAGAAGCCTTCTGAAAACATTGTCTCCTTTTCCCACAATATTTTCTTCCCTTCCTAAAAGGAGTTTTGAATTTCCAGTCAGTTTAATTTTGTTGCCTGCAAATGCTTTTCAATTTGGATCAGTCTAACGTTTTGTTGTTTGGTAAGACTTAAAGGTAAATTCAAGTCGTTACCAGCTGGTTTGGAATGTTGCTATGCTTTTACAATGCTCATTTTGCATTAACCCTTTGACTGCCAAGCACAACTCACAGACCTTTTGCGGACAGTGTAAATCAAGATCATACTGCATAGAAGGTGCAGTTTGATCATGGATTCACACTGTCCAATAAATGGATCTTTTCTCACCAAAAATAGCTACATACAGGTTTTCGCTTTTGGACTGACAGTGTCATCGAACTTATGTGGTAGGTTAAGGGTTAACTCTTTCCCAAACAACAGAATTTTGGACTTGTCCAAATTGAAAACATTTGCAGGAGACAAAATAAATGTGAATCAAAAATTGAAATTCTATTTGGAATGGTTAGAAAACAGTCTGGGTAAAAGGAGAAAATGCTGGTTACCAGCATCTTGGTCTTTTCCCACAATGTTTTCAAAGGCTTCCTTTCTCATGATTGTTTGGTAAAGAGTTAAGCCTTTACTATACATTCCAATGATTCTAACAAAGACAACATAATGTAAACAACATTGTGGGAAAAGAAAAAATACTGGTCACTATAGTATTTTTTGCTGTTTCCGGTGATGCTTTACACTCTTTCTCAGATCACATAAATTTAATTTTAAGTCAATTTTCTGACTGCAAATCCTTGAAAATGGGTGAGTCTGAACTCTGTTGTGTGGTACAGGGTTAAGTCAAAGGAATTATCTTACATTAAGATAATAGCTGTTATTTTTTACATCTAATGTCTGGAGGGGTTTTGCATTTACACATGGATCTTTTAAAAGGGAGGTAATATCCTACCATTTACCATAAATATTTTTTATCTTAACCCTTTACCCCATAAGGCATTTCTATGGCATCTCTAATTGACCCTAAATGACAGCAAGGATGAAGCTGTTTCTTATGTGTAAATGACACCTTTTGATAGCATAGAAAACATTGTGACAAAAGGTGAAATTGCTCGTCACGAGCAATTTCACCTTTTGCCACAATGTTTTCCAAAGGCTCCTGTAAGCAATGCATAGAAATGAGTATCTATGGAGTACAGGGTTAACATTTTGCTCTTTACCACATCTTCACTTCAGATTTGTCAATGATTCATGTACATGCAAACGACATTGGAATATAGATAAGAAAGATAGAAAACATGGTGGGAACAGGAGGAAATGCTGGTTACCAGCATTTTCTTTTTTTTCCCAAGATATTTTTATCTGCCTACTCCTTGTAGGTAGTTAACCCAGGATATACAGGATTGTTTGATGATGGAATTAACATCTTTTTCTTTTATCTTACAAGTTAAAAGAGAGAAATTATCAATAGGACTAACTGCAAATTCCTCCCTCAATTTTGTCTATACTTCTCAGGAAATAACTTCTCTTAGTATTTCTTTCTTTTAGCCAGTTACTAAATTTCAAGATAACATAATGTGGTACAACAAGCTATGAAAGACTGACACGCAGCAGAAAGAATATGTAGACAATTATGGAATACAGACATTACGTGTACACGTGAAATATAATTCTACCTTAACCTCAGTATTTGACCATGAGGACCCAAGGCAATATTCTGTATATTCTGATCTTGACCTGCTCTATCCACATTCATACAGCCTTAGACTATATTCAGTTATAAGAGTTTTTAGGCTATACACAAGTTAGGTATAAGTGAGAACAGCTGAGCAAAATTAGACTGTAAATAGCTATCCATTTGCAATATCAATTTTATTTAGACATTTTCATACCAACTTCTATTTTCATGCCTCAAACATATTTTCTCCTTTCCAAGATTGATTTGTGCACATATAAAGACAACTCTCATTTGATTTGTTGTTTACAAGTACTGTAGGTTGAGAGCTATCCTGGAACTTTGTTGTTTACAAGTAGTGTAGGTTGAGAGCTATCCTGGAACTTTGTTGTTTACAAGTACTGTAGGTAGAGAGTTAGCCTGAAACTTTGTTGTTTACAAGTACTGTAGGTTCAGAGCTAGCCTGGAACTCTGTTGCCTACAAGTACTGTAGGTAGAGAGCTCGCCTGGAACTTCGTTGTTTACATGTACTGTATGTTGAGAGCTCGCCTGGAACTTCGTTGTTTACAAGTACTGTAGGTTGAGAGCTAGCCTGGAACTTCGTTGTTTACAAGTACTGTATGTTGAGAGCTAGCCTGGAACTTCGTTGTTTACAAGTACTGTAGGTTGAGAGCTCGCCTGGAACTTCGTTGTTTACAAGTACTGTAGGTTGAGAGCTAGTCTGGAACTTCGTTGTCTACAAGTACTGTAGGGAAAGAGCTAGCCTAGAACTTCGTTGTCTGTAATTACTGTAGGTTCAGAGCTAGCCTGGAACCTTGAACATTGTCTACAAGTACTGTAAGGTAAGAGCTAGCCTGGAACTTCGTTGTTTACAAGTACTGCAGGTTCAGAGCTAGCCTGGAACTTCGCTGTCTGCAAGTACTGTAGGTTGAGAGCTAGCCTGGAACTTCGCTGTCTAAAAGTACTGTAGGTTGAAAGCTAGCCTGGAACTTCGCTGTTTACAAGTACTGTAGGTTCAGAGCTAGCCTGGAACCTTGAACATTGTCTACAAGTACTGTAAGGTAAGAGCTAGCCTGGAACTTCGTTGTTTACAAGTACTGTAGGTTGAAAGCTAGCCTGGCACTTCGTTGTTTACAAGTACTGTAGGTTGAAAGCTAGCCTGGAACTTCGTTGTTTACAAGTACAGTAGGTTGAGAGCTAGCCTGGAACTTGTTGCCTTCAAGTACTGTAGGTTGAAAACTACATGTATCCTGGAACTTTGTTGCCAGCAAGCACTGTAGGTTGAAAGCTACATGTATCCTGAACTTTGTTGCCTGCAAGTACTTTAGGTTGAGAGCTAGCCTGGAACTTTGTTGTCTGCAAGTACTGTAGGTTGAGAGCTATCCTGAATCTTCGTTGTCTGCAAGTACTGTAGGTTAAGAGCTCGCATGGAACTTCGTTGTCTCCAAGTACAGTAGGTTGGGAGCTAGCCTGGAGCTTCGTTGTCTGCAAGTACAGTAGGTTGAGAGCTATCCTGAATCTTCCTTGTCTGCAAGTACTGTAGTTTAAGAGCTAGCCTGGAACTTCGTTGTCTGCAAGTACAGTAGGTTGAGAGCCTGGAACTTTGTTGTTGACAAGTACTGTAGGTTGAGAGCTAGCCTGAAGCTTTGTTGTCTACAAGTACTGTAGGTTGAAAGCTCGCCTGGAACTTTGTTGCCTACAAGTACTGTAGGTTAAGAGCTAGCATGGAACTTTGTCATACAAATAGGTAAAGACATACTCAAGCATAAAAAACTTAGGTTTCGTAGCCAATTAAAGATAAATTAGCAAAATAATAAGGGATGGAGTAGCATAGGGGGTCAAAAAGACTCCCTCCTCCCTTTTTTTTTAAGGGGGGATTGGGGGAGGTGAGATGGGATATGACTCCTGCTGTCTCACTCTTCTACCCATTGTGCAAATTTGTAGAATAATTTATTAGTTGAATTAGGTATTTTTAATGACAGCACGTTTTCTGATGATCCACATCAGCAATTAGTGATAGATTCCTCTCTGTTTTCTTACTCAAATTGTGTCAGCCAATTCATTATATTGTTTACACAGTTATCTAATAGAATGAACTCATCAGCACTTCTAACAAGTACAAACATGTGTAACTATTAACACCTTTGATGTTTTGTTTTGTGAAAAATATGGGAAAGGGAGAAAACTTGCTTGAATACAATACAGCAAATACTGTTCCTTTTCTTCATTCATTCAAGGAAGCTCAAATGCTAGGTAGCTTTAGTCTGGCACATTGCTAAAAATCCAGTGGTGAGTTTGATCCCCAATTTGGATATTTTTTTCAATGACTGGAAGTTAATGAACACTTTCATCAGCTAGACATTGTCTCTTAACTTTGTGCTTCTGGAAAAGCAACAAGTGGCTTGAAAAGAGTTTTGTGATGAAATTCTAGGAATGCATGGAGAAGTTAGAAATTTTGTAGGCTACTACACTTGCCCCTGTGAGTTTAAGATTAAGTGTTTTCAGAATTATGTATGAAAATATTGTTTATATTACTCTGAAGGCTATCTTTGATGTTTGCTTTCTATCAGTATCTAAGCCCTAAATATCGGTTAAAAAAACATTTGGAACAACATTCTTGAACTGGTAATGAGTATTTTTAGCCAATGAAAAACAAATGCAGCAATTTATCAAAGTGTCAGATATTATGTATAATATTATCAATCATTAATATGTGTTTCTTCTCAAATCACTATCAGTTTCAGAAATATGCTATGAATATTTCAAGCTGTATCTATCACAGGGAATCTTGCATTACTTATATATACGCGAGAAACTGGTTTTTATATAAGGCAACAACACTAAGTTCATATTTATCATATGTTTGGAAAATAATTTGCAGTATATGTAATCTACAAGTAAATAACTGACAAGGGGAACATACTCCTTCTGCAGGATTTTCGTAAGAAAAATAATCAGTCCCTAACCCTTTTTATAGCAATTAATCCAGAAATGGCTTTTGAAGACATAGTTGGGATAAGGAAAAATGCTGGTAAACAACATTTTTTCCCTTTCTAAATTGTCTCCTCCCCTTTTAAAAAGAAAAATCCTATCATTCAAAGCATATAATTCCAAGCATGGCAAACTTCCAAGATTCATTCTCTCTCAGTGCTGACTGTTGTTTCAATGGTGGTTATGCATGAAAGCAGCCAGCAGCTAAGGAAGAATATTGTGCCAGGGTGAAAGAAACTCATGAAAAGCACAGATAGGTGAACCAGTCACTGTGATTCATCTGAAACAATGTTGGACACTGCATTGGACTCCATACAAATCCTTTGTTCAAGTAACTTTGACTCAAGTTCCATTTTTTGTGAGTTACTGATAAGCCAAAATTATCCACATTTTATTGTGTATTTTTTTTAATCCATAGTTTATCTTTTTACAACCCCATTGTCTGTGGTGATTGCTAAATGATATCTGCTGTCATTATGTGGCATTTAAAAAACCATTCATTCATTCATTTCAAAATGAATTTTCTGAAGAACTTGAGTCATAATACATGTAATCACAATTTAATTTTGTGATAAAAATGGAATGACAATTTGCTTTCAATGTAGTCAAACTTAAAATTTTGTCAGGTGAAGGGCTAACAATGATAAACAAAGCTTCAATGGTGTTGTATTGGATTAATGACTTGCTGAATCCTGAAAGTTCTATCAACCCTGAGGGAAAAAAATCTAATGAAAAAATTGTAGGGGGAAAAGGAGGATATGCTGGTAACCAATATTTTCTCCTTTTTTTCCAGCATGTTTTCTACACTTTTAGATAAAAATATGACCATGTTTGACACATTATTTTACTGTCTACAAATTACATCTAAATTCTAAAGTTTAAAATTTTGTTAATTAGTATTTAGAGTGTCAAGCCTTTTCCAAACGGCAAACTTTTAGACTTGGTCAAATTGAAAGCACTTGCAGACGACATTAAAACATTGTGGAAAAAGGAGAAAATGCTGGTTACCAGCATTTTCTCCTTTTCTCACAATGTTTTCAAAAGGCTCTGTCCTCATGGTCATTAAAAGTCGGGCCTGTGCGGTAAAGAGTTAAAGTAGATCTACTTAGATATAATGAGAAAGACATTATGTCTGTAAAGGATTTAGTTTTTAACTAATGTTAAATACCGGTAGATATAACAACCAAGTTGGATATAAGAGAAAACTGAAAATAAAGGACAAATTATGGAAGATTCTATCCAGGTAGTCATTGTCGGGGATGACAATATTATCTCTGTAACCTTTGACGGGACAACAAAATCTTCTGTCTTGTCCAATTTAAAAGCATTTGCCGAAGACAAATTACATTTCACTCATATGATTGAACTTGTCTGTAAAAAGGTGGAAGATTTCAAGGACAATTCTGATAACCAGCATTTCTTTCTTTTTAACCCATTACCACACAATTCCTACTTTTGACGACCCTGAGAAAGAAGCCTCTAGAAAACATTGTGTGAAAAGGAGAAAATGCTGGTAACCAGCATTTTCTCCTTTTCCCACAATGTTTTCTACCCTTCAAAAGAACAAATTTCAAATTTTCAGCCACTTTTATTTTGTCGTCTGCAAATACTTTCGATTTGGACAAAAACTTTTGTCTTTTGGTAATGAGTTAACTCTTTACCACACGAGAAAATTTTAGACTGGTCCAAATTGAAAGCATTTGCAGACGACAAAATAAAGGTGACTGAAAAATTGAAATTTGTTCTGGGAAGGGTAGAAAACACTGTGGGAAAAGGAGAAAATGCTGGTTACCAGCATTTTCTCCTTTTCCCACAGTGTTATCAAAAGGCTTCTTTCTCAAAAGTAGGGATTGTGTGGTAATGGGTAAAGGTTCTTTTTTCTCTCCTCAGGATCATTGAAACATGAGACTGTTCAGTATAAGATCTAAAATCTTTCACATTTAGAAACTTCCTCTTCAGACAGTGAAGATCAAGATCGGGCTACGCAGGATCATTGATTACCAATGTCAGCAACCTTGAAGAAAGTGATACAATGACTCAGTTTCCAAGATCCAATATTTATTGGTGTATGTTCCCTTTACTGACAAAGTCCATTTTGTTTATCTAGCGCTCTTACAGTATCAATGAGAAGAATGAAGGTGAGTACATGTTCCCCAAGGCAACACCTAGCAGAAAATTAAAATGGCTTCTGCTTCAATAACTAGTGTAACAACTTTTTTATATTGAAATATTGATAAAGCATCGCTATCTTTCTGATCAATATAGGATTTGTTAGGTCTCTAATGTCACAGAAATTTTTTTTGCCCTTTACCACACAATTCTTAGTTTTAACCACCATGAGGATCAGGCTTTTGAAAATATTGAGTGAAATGGAGAAATTGCTGGTAACCAGCATTTTCTCCTTTTTCACACAATCTTTTCTACTCTTTCAAAAGCAAATATTACATAAAAATGAGCGAAATGTAATGTGTCGTCAGGAAATCCTGTTTATATGGGGGAGTCCAAAATTTTACTATGTGGTAAAGAATATAATAGAGCTGTTTTTATTAACCCTTTACCACACAACAAAATTTTGGACTGGACCAAACTGAAGGCATACATACATAGTCAACAATTTAAATTTAGGTCTTAATGATGATTTCTGACTTTGATAGGGTAGAAAACATTGTGGGGAAAGGAGAAAATGCTGGTTGAAACCAGCATTTTCTCCTTTTCATACAATGTTTTCAAAAGCCTTCCTTCCCATAGATATGAAAACAAAGGATTGTTAGGTAAAGGGTTAACGTGTCGATCGAGTTTGTAATAGTGTAGATCATAATGTACTTTGAGTCCTTGGGGTAGTGATGAAGAGCGTCAAATGAAAACAGCCTTTTAAGACTATAGTCCGTATTAAAAGTTATTAAAGATAACAAAGTTTTTGTTGTTGTTGTTGATGTTTAACGCCGTCTCTAACATTATTTTGGTTATATCCCACCGTCTATTGCACCTATCCATGCTTTCCTGGAGTCTCTTTTACTAGTACTATGTACAAATTTCTTTCCAAGCCACTGGCTGCTTTCCCACATTATAATCATCGT
Organism: Tridacna crocea; assembly: GCA_943736015.1. NCBI lineage: Eukaryota > Metazoa > Mollusca > Bivalvia > Cardiida > Cardiidae > Tridacna > Tridacna crocea. The sequence goes on from OX031059.1 coordinate 53,427,985, forward strand.
CAAAACAATGATCATTGGTGGGAGAGAAATTAATCCTGTCGCCGTGACTATCATCAATCCTCAGAAAGAAATAGGTCAAGCCAGGGGTCATAGCCAGGGATGGAACCCTGGACCTCGTGTTCTCAAGTCCTGCACGCTACCAGCTGAGCTAACTGGGCTCGGTGTAAATGATAAATGTGGAAAAGAAAATGGAAGGTAGAAAAAAGAAATTGGGCATTGTGTTTGCCAGTATAATCGTCTTTGTCCACAATTGTTTCAAAGGTCTTTCTCTTCAGAACCATTTAACCTTTTACCACACAATGACGACTATTGATACACCTGGAAAAGAAGCCTTTTAAACATATTGTGGGAAAAGGTGAAAATGGTGGTAATCAGTATTTTCTCCTTTTTCCCCACAATGTTTTCTAATCTCCCAGAACAAATTTCAATTTTTACTATGATTACATATAATTTTATGGTCTGCAAATGCTTTCAATTTGGATCAGTCCAAAGTTTTGTCGTTTGCAAAAGGGATCACCAAATTCAAAGTATTCATAGGTGATTGGTATAGCTCAAATGATGATTTCTGTACTTGAAAGGGTAGAAACATTGTGGGAAATTGTAAACATTGCGGGAAATTGCAGTCTACTGGCATTTAATTTACTCTTTCCCTTTTTAATTTTTCCAACAGCATTTTTCGTAAAGTTGTTAAATCCTGAGATTTTCTGGCAAAGGATTAATTCCTTTATTGCACTATTTCATTTAAAAGTTAATGTGTTTATTGCATTACTTTTCTCCTGATAGATTCCCCATGGTGACTTGTTACAGCTTATTTTTACACAATATGAGACCATGTTTTACGCTCTTGGCTTTTAACATGCAACTGCCTGTCACTATCCTCTCTTTGTGGTCTTTCATTAATTTTAAATAATTAATTGGTGTCGTAATGCATGTTGAAGCACCCCGGTGAGTTTATTATTGTGGTCTACAGGGACCAATCACATTTCAATGGTACAGGTTTCATTTTTTTTTTATCCACTGGCAAATTTCAGCTACACTTGCCTTTCTTTCCATTCCCACACTAAAACTTGGACTCACATTTTTTTGGAAGCCCAGCACGCCTACCAATGGTGGAAAACATTGCACGTAATTTTACTGTTTCTTTCTAATTCTATATACAGTTCCATAAATAAGTGTGCACTTAATTTTCTTTTATTTCTCGTCCCATGTTTTACTGAAGTCCAACAAATTTGTATTATACTTTAGTTCAGAGTCTGTAAAAAATGCCAGACTAATTAGATCTTGATTAACAGAAAGTTTAAGTTAGGTTTTTTGCAGTTTAAATAAAGGTGGTACTAAAATCAAAGTTGCAAAAGTACTCAAAGACTAAGATAACATTAAATTATGTTCTTCTTAAAGTTTTTGTAATTTTTAAATCAATATCTTGTATGGCCACCTCTGCTGTTGATACAGGCAATTATTTGACATTCCATAGACCTGAGATCGTAAAATCATTGCATAAGGAATGTTATTCCATTCCTGAACGAGACCGGTGGCCAAAACATTATCATTATTATTTTCACTTGTGGCCATTACCAATAATGTTCACTTGATGAAATAGATTTCAGTCTTTTACTGAAAAAATCAAAGTACTGATAGTACCGAAGGCCAGGAAATTGAGGATACGAAACAATACAAGAGGTCAATTTTAATCAATACAAACAGGTAGACGGACAGGGAAACAAGCGGATTCCACTAAGCCCCTGGAATTCTTGGTTTTAACAGGAAATTTTGAACTGATACAAAAAAGCACCAGCCAGAAACTAATTAAGCCAGAACTAGGCATGTGCTCACAGTTATGGGGTGCTTGATAATGGCTTAGTCAAAATTGAACTATTCAATCGGCGCAATACCAACTTTGGTTATCTAAATTTTCTGAAAACATGTGAAGTCCTGAATGACGTTATTTTTCACATTTATGAGTCGTCTATTAACAGTAGCATATTTTTCCCCAAAATTTATCCTAATCAAATGACAAGTTTCTTTATTGTCAATTACGTCGCACAGTAGATTGTATACATGTATTAAAAATGTTTTATCTCTATTTTAATTGCCAAATCAACTACCTCTATTTAATTTCCATTGATGACCCACATGAAATTAGTAATCACTTCATGAGAGATTATAGGACCAACATATAATTACAATTAAAAACTGAGATTTTTAAGCAACTTTTACAGATGATAAATTAAGGTGCTTCATCAGAAGCAAAATTTAACATGGTGTTAGCCGAAAAAGCCTTGAAAAACATTGTGGTTTTGTCTCAAAATCAGGATGCTCTGTGGACAGCACGCTTTTTAAATCAGCCTGGCTGGTGTAACGTAATTTTGAGAGAGAGGGAAAATAGGCTGTTTGAAAGATATTTGTAGCTTGCACTAGTCAGTATGCCTCCAATCCCCAGATTTTCAGAATTATCAACATTGAAAGTATCTTGCAGAAAACTGAAGTGTTGCTAAAATGATGGTTTTGTCAGTGGAATATAGTTCAGTTGGTAGTGAAGTACACTTTAAGAGTCCACAAGCTTGGTCAATTTCCTATTGAGGATTGATGAGAGGTATTGTGATACGGTACAATTCTCTCTCATCACATACTAAACATACAGGTCTCTGAAATCTAAGTCCTTTGAATCTCTGTAAATAAGTGTTTTTTTTTTTTTTTTTCAAAAATCTCCCTTAACCAAAAGACTTTTTTTTCTGGAAAAAAAGTTGAAAGCAGTTGCAGAAGACAAATCAAATGTTAATAAAAAAGTAACATTCGTCTTTCAAATGCTAGAAAATATTGTGGGAAAAGTAGGAAATGCTTTTGTGGAAAAGGGTTTCAATATACAGTAACCAGACATGTGATTCAATAAAACACACTTTATGGGATCGAACTAGCTAATGACTTCACCATTGACGGCTGGACATGAATCCCGTATTGGGTGATGGAAAATGTACAAGTAGGAAAGGGCAGGAAAATATACGAGAGAGAGAGAGAGAGAGAGAGAGAGAGAATGAAAAAAAAATCTTCATACAATAAATCAAAATAATGGGCATATATGAATATAAAAAAAATACATTAAATGACAAGCGAACCACTAGAGAAAAAAATATAAGCATTTATTTGGTTTCAAATCAAAGTCAATCAAATACATATTTTAAGAATCACACAGGTGTAATCTATTTGTGACAGGTGTAAAAGGTGTGAAATACATCCTATCAGTGTGAAATAGGCAGTTATAAACAATGGCAAAACTACCAAATAACTCTTGGATAAAGGTAACTAATACACATAATGTACGTACTAAAGACAACGAAGTTTCAAAAATATTTTTTATAGATAACTTGAATAACGATATGGATGAAATTTGATGTTGAGGTCGATTTCTCTAAAATTTTATGTGGGGACGATTTCACCAGATTTCTCCGGAGAAATCGTCTCCAAGCATTTTGGGAACGATTTTTTCCAGGGGCCGATTTCTCCAGCAGTCAGAAATTGCTATCACAGCAGCGGGTGTTATGCAGAGAAGTGGACACAATTCGTGGGAAATAGTTGATTTTTGTCGGTGTAGAAAGCACCACAGTCAAAGTACCCTAGATTTCCTCATTTATATACAAAAGAAAAAGTGATAAACGTAACACGGGCCAATATTCTATATGTGCATGTAGTTTGCTTTATTTACAACCGCATTTCAGCGGAGACGTGTTTTGTGACACATACATGTATGTTCAAATGTCAACACAACGTTATAGATATTAACCGTATAGCGCGTAGGAATACACAACTGCCGGATAAAGCTAAGTTTATTAGGTTACCCCTTTATTAGGTCAATGTTAATGACGAAAACGGGATAAAAAAACACACACTCGTCAGTTATTTAAGGGTCGTAATACCCTTGCAATCCCATGGCATTTTGCAGATGAAAGCTTTGAGGGAAACTAGTTGTTTTGGCGGACTCAGCGATATCGAGTGGACACACCGTTCAACATTTTGTCTGAAAGTAGTCCGGAAAAGGTAGCTTACGATCCCTAGAGGCAAGGGAATCCCTTCAGAGGGATTCCCTGGCCTAAAAATCACATAAGGGAGGAGCATAAATGCAAGAATACAGTTGTACCTGCAAGATAACTTTGATAATATTAAAAAACTGGCATCAATTTTATATAAATCATAAATATGATTAACGCATTACCAACAATCCCTACTTTTGACGCCCCTCAGAATGAAACCTTTAGAAAACATTGTGGGAAAAGTAGAAAATGCTGGTAACCAGCATTTTCTCTTTTTCCCACAGTGTTTTCTACCCTTCACAAAACAAATTTCAAATTTCCAGTCCCTTTTATTGTGTCGTCTGCAAATGCTTTCAACTTGGACCAGTCTAAAATTATGTCGTTTGTTATGGGTTAATAATACTGATACTAGCCGTTTTGAAATCTGTCAAACCTAATGACTGATTAAAAAGAAGCGATGTTCAATGTATTCTTAACCCTTAGACTGCATAGCGCTATACAATGACCTTTTGTGCCAAGTTATATCAACATCTGGAATCTACTCTTCTAAGGAAATATTTTCTCCCGGGATAATACTTTTGAAATAGCAAAGTTTGGGGTTTTACTATCAGTTTGAAAGTTTAATTTCATCTACAATTTAGTAGGCTTATTGTTAACAAAATAGCTTTCCTGTGCATCGCTTGTCGTAAGAGTGAAAGTTTGATCACAGCAAAAGGAAGTAAGTGTTCTCTGCAAGTAAACAATTGTCTACAGTATGTGCATGTGTGGGGACATTTTAAGAGAAAAGCAAACTTAGGTCTGTCTCTTTTAATCAGACAACAGAATTTTGACCTCGTCTGTGTTGAAACCATCTGCTAATAAAAGGTCAAAATGTGGAATAATTGACATGATTTGTTTTTGACAGATTGAAGACGTTGTGAGGAAAGAGGAAAATGGTGGTTATCAGCATTTTCTTCTTTTCCCACAATGTTTTAAGAAGCATTTCTTCCTTACGATCATAAAAAAGAAGGGACTGTTTGAAACTTGTCAGCCACATCAAAGTTTTTATTACACTTGGAAAAGAGCACAAAACACTCCTATACCTAAGGAACCGTTGGAAAGGCCACATCAATAATTTACTATCATAGATGTACAGGGCCTCGTGGGACTCGTTTAGAATTAAGTGATTAAAACCTTTTTTCTGAGTAATTGCCTGTATTGCCTGGCTATTCAATGAAAAAGAGTTTACGAGCAAAATCCATGGATTGGAGATTGTGCTTAAAATTAAATACAGGAATGGCCGTCTTGAGACTTCTTTATATTCCTGTCCTATAATTTTCAAGCACACAATCTGGTGTTTTAACAATCACAAAATAAAAGCCCTTTGAAAACACTGTTTTAAAAAAAAGGAAACACGTTTTCTACCCTTCCCAAAACAGATTTCAAGGTTTCCGTCACATTTATTTTGTCTTTATTGCTTTGAATTCAGTCAAGTCTAGATTTTTGTCATTTGGTAAAGAGTTAACCCTTGAAAGCCCAGACCAAGTTCCCAATATGCCAAAGTAAAACCAGCCCAGAACTGTACAAAGTTGTGCTGTGTAAAAGGAATGTAAACCTACTGCAATCTTGGTTTTAGCTGACATGGCTTAATTTTGAACATGTTGTAAAAAAGAAGCAAGGATAAAATTGAAACAAGATGCACTTAGTATAACAACACTACAGTAAATATGAAGATGTACAGTACGAACTTGTACTACAGAAAAGGAATGCAAAACTATAAGGGCCTATTGTGATCTTTATGGTCATGGCTGACATGCGTGAATTTCGAACATGTGGACAAAAAGTTGAAAAGATTTTATGATATCATGCAATTTGAACATGTTACAAAAAAGGACATTATGAAATCAGTATGCAATAAGTATGACAACAAGACAATCATTACGTAGACAGGTGATCAACGGCATCAACATTATCTCCCGCTAGATGGCATTCTCTAAATACTCACCTATCTGATATGGGCATCCTGGGTACAGAGCCGAACCACTTTCCTACGCGACAACCGTTACTTTTGAATTTCAAACTGAAATAAAGGTTTACCCAATAAAACGCTACCTCGTGCAATTCACTCAACTATGGTCACCAGTTTAGAGAAATTTGTTGCTAGAGAAGGTCTCATTTCACCTCAAACGTATTGATACGTAAAAACTATTTTCAACATTGCTACTTTATAGAGCGTAATATTACAGTCAGCCCGCTTTTGGGGCTAGTAGTGATGCGTCATATAAGACAGTCGAATCTTCGAAGAATATGACATGCGCAGACAACGACGGCATCAATGCAGTGCCAACAGGGCATGAGTCTGATATGGTCTAAAAACCTAGTAAGGATCACCCTTTTATTTCAGGAAAACTTGAAAAATGAAAGAAAATGAAGAGATCATGGACTAAAGTTCATAAGTCACCAAGAGTGCAGTCAGAGAATGTGGTAAATGCATGGTAAGTGCAGTGTGCAATCTGACAGGTCTTAGCAAGAACAATAAAATTGCAAAGGACATGCAGCATGCCAGACAAAGATTAGCTTTGGCATGTTTGGTGTGATGAAAAGCTAGCAGGAGCATAATAAAAAAAAGTCATAGAACTTCGATATACATCCAGACAACTTGGAAAATATATTTTTTTCCCTGAATTTCATCCTTTTTCCCATGCATATATCAAGTTTTAAAAATGGGTTTGGGTCTGTATGGACTTAAAATAGTCAGTGTGTGATTTGGGTGTTACCAAACAATTCCAAGTTTTAATGAAGCAGAGCAAGATAGATCCTGAAAATATTTGTCGGAAAGGAGAGAATGCTGGTAATCATGGGTCTCACTGTTAATGGCTTATCTTATTAATTTGTTGTGTGCAAATGCTTTAAATTTGGTCAAAACTTACACACTTTTGGTTGCTTTGTCCGAGTGGTGTTCAATAAGTATTTGCCCCTGACCAACTTCCAGTTGTCTGATCTAGCTGCAATTTTGCATGTGTAATGATTTATATCTCTATGGGTTACATGTCAAATTACAACTCCAATTTTGGTTTGTGATTTACAGGTGTTTGAACTGAGTCAGGTGTATAACGGGAGCCTGTTGCGTGTCGCGCACCACAGGAGACTTTTGATGAAATCAAAGTTAGTTACGGTGATTATGATAATGCCCCATCATATGACCTTGTAAAACGCTGGCATCATGAATTCAAACATGGCCGAAAGTCTGTGTTAGAATTTACATGACCATTGGGTTACCATCTTCGCGAAACAAGGTTACGATCAATACGTGGATCTTACCTTGGCTGATTGAGCCCGATTTCGAGCATTATCTCCCGCTAGATGGCATTCTATAAATACTCATCTATCTGATATGGGCATCCTGGGTACAGAACCGAACCACTTTCCTACGCGACAACCGTTACTTTGAATTTAAAACAAAAAAAAAGGTTTACCCAATATAAAACGCTACCTCGTGCAATTCACTCAACTATGATCACCAGTTTAGAGAAATCTGTTGCTAAAGCAGGTCTCATTTCTCGGCCTCAAATGTATTGATACGTAAAAGCTATGTTCAACATTGCTACTTTATAGAGCGTAATATTTACTGTCAGCCCGCTTTCGGGGCTAGTAGTGATGCGTCATATAAGACAGTCGAATCTTCGAATAATATGACATGCGCAGACAACGCGATTTCGAGATTCCTACGATGCGCCCTCTATTGGATGCTGGTTATTGCCCCCCTTTACATCATATTTCTGAAAGCCATTGAAATGTCGTTTTACAAACCGCTTACGAATATACATGAAGCAATAAGCAGACATCCACGTGGGTTTCCATGTTTACCTTATATTCGAAAGGTAGTGACCTTGTTCTATTTTTATCCAAGATGAAATGCTACGAGCGATTTCATTCGTTGCAGTTAGAACTGGCTGCATCCAATGAAAAAGCGTATCGGGGGAATGTAAAACTCAAGCGCGATCCGCCAAGGGTAGAGTAGCGTAGTGAATCGTCAGCCTTGGCTTGCGAAGATGTTGGGTTACAAGAAATAATATTTTTTTGAAAATTTCTCTCCATCGAGGAGACCATTCGCTGACGTCAGGGGAAGAGCCAGGAGGGGCCAGGAAATGTATTTTCGGATTACGTATAGAGTCAAATATATTTTCTTTAAACAGAACAGGTCAAATACTTTAGTTAGTTACTTCTAGAAAAATCTTACGTATCATGTGATGTCCATAAATATATCTAAAAACGAAAAAAATACTAGCACACTGTAATACGTAATCCGAAAATACGGTTCCCGGATCTTCCCGTGACGTCAGCGAATGGTCTCCTCGATGGACAGAAATTGTCAAAAAAAATTGTAAACCATGACGGTTTAATCTCCGATTAAAAGGTGTCTACTGAGAAATTGCCGAATGTCGCAGGTACATTTTTCTGTTGTCTATCGCTAGGCTAAAGGAAATTATTATCAATGTTTGTTTCGTGGGTGATTTTGGGTAGGAAAGGCTATCTTGTGCTAGCACCGGTGTAATGCAGAGAAATGACCCCCATTACGAAATTACCCACGGTCATTTCTGGACGTAGAGGAATGGCCTATGGGTAGACCTGGTCATTTTTCTACGTCCAGAAATGACCCATGGGTCATTCCTCTACGTCGAGAAATGACCCGTCGTGGGTCATTTTGTAATGGGGGTCATTTCCCTGCATTACACCTGCAATCGAGACGTTGCATTCCTTATGTTTATATAGGGGATATTTTTTTTATATATATATTTGATCATTTATTTTGCTTATAGAATGACAAATTCCTGTGATCAGACAACTGGAAGTGGGTCAGGGGCATTACTTATTGAACGCCTCTCGTACATAGATCAATTATCAGGCTAGACCAAAACTTTTAGACTCATGATAAGGATGAATGCATCTTTCTTCCTGATGATCATTAATTTTGTTTGCATTGGAATTTGACATCATATTACCAGCTTACGTCATTTATCACAGTGGTCAGTGCGCCTATGGATGTGTTTCCCAGCTTCCTCACACCAGGTACTCACAAGGCTTTTTTCCAAACCACTCACTGCTTTTCTCTCATGCATGAAAACTGAGAAGCAAAAATGCAATTTATACAAAAAATTACCTCATTCGGGTACATCAAAGTCAAAACCACCAGATCACGAGTCAGATATTCTAATTAATTAGCTAGCACCGTGGCTTCTTAGATCATTTAACCCATTACCACACAATCCCTACTTTGACGACTTTGAGAAAGAAGCCTTTAGAAAATATTGTGGGAAAAGGAGAAAATGCTGGCAACCAGCATTTTCTCCTTTTCCAACAATGTTTTCTACCCTTCGCAAAACAAATTTCAAATTTTCAGTCACTTTTATTTTGTCTTCTGCAAATGCTTTCAATTTGGACGATCCTAAAATATTGTTGTTTGGTAATGATTTAACAGATACTAGTCAGGTAAATATAATCTTACCTTACAAAATGTACTAGCGTAAGTCTCAACCACATCAAAAGCAATTTAAATTTTGCCAATGACAAAAGTAACTAAGATAACTATTCCTGTCTGTAAAATGCAACAAAACAAGGGTGGAAAAAGTGAAAATGCTGCTTACCAGCATTTTCTCCTAAATTGTTTTCAAAAGCTATCTTTTTTTCCTGGTCTAAAAAAACCATGGGATTGTTTGGCAGAGGATAAACAGCTAGAATTTGTATGAGGAATGGCAGAATAATTAGGAGAGGTATTATAACTGTTTCAAATGATTAAAATTATGTCAGTTACCGGCTAATTGAATCTTCACTTAGAATAATTTATGAGCTTTTTTCTTTCCAATCAATGATTGTGTGTCAGTTCAAGACAAACAGATGCGGATTGGATAAGAAAAGGAATTGACATGAACAAGAAATATAGGTCAGATCATCTGATACCCCACTCACACTTTCTTCTGTTCAGTAGACTACTCTAAATTAATGTCACTCTGTTACAATATTTTGTCCTGTTGTTCAAGTATCAAAATCAGATTAGATTTATTTTTTTTGTATTATGTATATAATGCCATTTTCAATATGATTTCATTTATATTACAGCTGACAGCACACCTATCCATGCTTTCCTGGAATTTCTTCCTCTTTACCAGCGGTCAAAACAATATTCTGACTGCTTTCCTGCATAACCATCTCCAAAGTACTGGCCAGTGGTTTTGAGAGGAATTAATCCTGCTGCAATAACTATTGTCATTTCTCAGAAAGAGGTAGGCCAAGCTTGGGATCAAACCAGCAACTTACTGTTCTCAATTCTTGTACACTATCTACTATGCTAGCAGAGCTCAGCGATTTAAACACAGTGAGAATTGTATAATTAAAGATTGGCCCATCTCAAAAATGTGCAGGGACCAACAGCCTTTCCTCAAATGAAATTTGAAATAAACATCAAGAGAATGAAATATTTGAAGACTGGGTCCATATCGACAAACCAATGTTCTTAATTTCATTCTAGGTCAAACTCTGGATTTAACACTTTACCAAACAACAAAATTTTGGAATAGTCCAAACTGAAAGCATTTGCTGGCAACAAAGTTAATTAATGTGAATCAAAAATTGAAATTTGATTTGGAAAGGGTAGAAAACATTGTGGGAATAGGAGAAAATGTTGGTTACCAGCATTTTCTTTTTTTTTCCCCCGCAATGTTTTCAAGGCTTTCTTTTTCAAGGTCATTAAAGGTCGGCATTCTGTAGTAAAGAGTTAAGACAGTAACCTAAATTCTGGTTGATTAACCCATTACCACACAATCCCTACTTTTGACGCCCCTGAGAAAGAGGCCTTTTGAAAACACTGTGGGAAAAGGAGAAAATGCTGGTAACCAGCATTTTCTCCTTTTCCCACAGTGTTTTCTACACTTCCCAGAACAAATTTCAATTTTTCAGTCACCTTTATTTTGTCGTCTGCAAATGCTTTCAATTTGAACCAGTCTAAAATTTTGTCGTTTGGTAATGGGTTAAACCATTTGGTTAGCCAATCAGTAGTTTTGTTTCTTTCAAATTTGGAAATTTCCTTAGAATAGGACTAGTCCTGTTCAAATTGAATGAATTGATGTGGGCCATGGATGCAGACTTTGGAAGATGTCTGATATAATCTTGTTTCAACTTTGGACATAAATTTAAAGTTTTTAGCATAACCGTAAGTACAAGATGGTTAGATACCTTCTTGTGGTCTTAATCAGACCATTACAAGGACTATCACAGTATGGCTTTTCGGTATCAAATCAGTTATACCAAATGCTGCTCTTGTATTCTCGTACAATACCATTATGGGAATGAGATTATTGCCAAAACATAATGCAGCTAAAAGCAGTTCAATGACCTTTTGGCGTTGACAGGCCTCATGGTAAGATTTGGTTGCTTGATTCTAAACTGGACACTCAACCCTGGAATTACTGATTAACTTACGTTTTGAGTCTAGATATAAGACCAATAACTGGCAACTCAAGCTTTTTTCTTTGTTTACAATGTCTTGGGAAAGCCAACAAAGTAGATTAGAAAGTGCATTTTTGCAGTCTGATCATGATCTTCACTCCACAAAGATATTGTTAAAGTTGTAAAAAGGGCTTCAAGGGGTTAACTTTGTTGTGGGCGAAACTTTCCTGTTAGCTAGGGTCTAAAATAGATTTCTTTTGTGAATGTGAATAATGTTGTATCAAAGTATCCTTTAGATGTGACATAAAAATGACTAAATATTGTGTTCCACCTCCACAAAGATTGGTTAAATACCAGTAAAGTTTTCATTACTGTCGAAATGTTACTTAACTCATTACCAAACGACAATATTTTAGGTTTGTCCAAATCGAAAGCATTTGCAGACGACAAAATAAAAGTTATTGAAAATTTGAAATTTGTTTTGTGAAGGGTAGAAAACATTGTGGGAAAAGGAGAAAATGCTGGTTACCAGCATTTCTCCTTTTCCCACAATGTTTTCTAAAGCCTTCTTTCTCAGGGTCGTCAAAAGTAGGGATTGTGTGGTAATAGGTTAATACTTTACTGCACAATCCCTGGTTTTAATGAGCCTGGGGAAGAAGCCTTTTGAAAGCATTGTGAGAAAAGGAGAAAATGCTGGTAAATAGGATTTTAAACCTTCTTCTCTAGTTATAATTCTACCCTGTTATATAGACAGAAATCATTATTAAACTGCACTGTAATTTGTCATCTTCAGATGCTTTTAATTTGTTCCAGTCCAAAATTTTGCAGCATTGTGGGAAAAGGTGAAAATGCTGGTTTCCTGCATTTTCTCCTTTACCCAGAACATTTTCAGCTGGGTCCTAAAAACCAGGGATTGTTTTCTAAAGGGTTAAACTTGTCCAAATTGATAGTACTTGTAGATGACTGTATCAAATGTTGCAAACATTTCAAAATATGTCTTTGAAAGAAATCATTGTGGAAAAAGGAAATCATTGTTGAAAAAGGAGAAAATGCTGGTCAGCAGCATTTTCTCCTTTTCCTACCATGTTTTTTAAAGTCCTTGGAGGTAGTTAAAACTCAGATTGTATGGTAAAGAAACAATAATTTTCTCTCTCTCTCCTAGAGTGCTTTGTACTTTTTTTTAAGACAAATCCAATAATTTTTGCCACATTTGATTCATAAGTTCTGTCTTAACTTTAACCCTTTTCCCCACAAGGCATTTCTATGGTATCTCTAACTGACCCTAAATAACATCAAGGATGAAGCTGTTTCTTATGTGTATATGACACTTTTTGATAGCATAAAAAACTTTACGGCAAAAGGTGAAATTGCTCGTCACAAGCAATTTCACCTTTTGCCACAATGTTTTCCAAAGAATCCTACAAGCAATACCTTGAAACGAGTATCGATGGAGTAAAGGGTTAGTGGCTGTCACCTAGAAAATTAGTCCAGTTCTGTACCCAGGATGCCCAAATTACATAAATGGGTATTTGTAGAATGCCATCTAGCAGGAGATAGTGGAAACATTGAGTCAAAAGGAGAAGTAAATTTATGGTCTTTATACCCCCGAAAAATGAATGTTTTCAGGGGTATACTGGAATCAGCCTGTCTGTCCGTGTGTCCGTCCGTCTGTGTACAAAATACTGTCAAAGTGCTGGCAGGGCTATAAAGTTACATTCAGTGACAGCTCTAGTTTTTCACGCCTTGGATATATTTTGCAAGAACATTTTGGAATGTGATCTGTACAAGAACAAAATCCTTTTCCACATAACCCATTCCAAACAACAAAATTTTGGACTGGTCCAAATTCAAAGCATTTGCAGATGACAAATTAAATGTGAATCAAAACTCTGAAATTTGATTTGGAAAGGATAGAAAACATTGCGAGAAAAGGAGAAAATGCTGGTTACCAGCATTTTCTCTTTTCCCACAATGTGTTCAAAGGCTTTCTTTCTTTCTCAGGGGCGTTAAAAGTCAGCACTGTGTGGTAAAGTTTTAAAGACCCTGAGAAAGGAAGGCATTTGAAAACATGATGGGAAAAGGAGAAAATACTTACAACCAATTTTTTCTCCTTTTCTCATAATATTTTCTGCACTTTCAGAAGATACTATTATCATTTTGAACTATATTTCAGTGATTGTCTGCAAATGCTTTCAATTTGGACATGACAAAAGTTTTTGCCATGTGGTTAAGGTTTCAGTATATTTTCCACTGGTGGTGGTATGTTTATACAAAAAACAAAGATAAATAATATCTTGCCTTAAGATACCAGAAGATAATCATTGTGATGAATGGAAAATTTTGTTATTATCCCCTTTATAAAGCTGGAAGGTTATTTTTTGGCAATACCCATCCATCCTTTTGTCTGCTTATCAATACATCCATCTGTCTGTTTGATGAGGGTTTATTTTTTTTGTATAAAAGTTATATGTCTTTTGAAGTGGGCATCAGTTCATTGCAGTAAATTTCTATGATTAATTTTTGCAGATGAAAAAACATTGACCTGTAACGAGAAATGATCCATTCTTTTTGTCGGCGTCATATTTGCCAGTTTACCAATGGCCAGTTTATTTACTTTGTCCATAAATTCAGATCAAGTTAACTCTATGCCAAATGAAAGTAATTTGGGTCTGGACTAAGATGAAAGGATTTGCGGATGACAAATTAAATTGTTACCAAATATATATGATATTTGTCGTTCATCCCATAGAAAACATCATGAAAAAAGAAAAAATAATGCTGGTTACTTAGCATTTTCTCTTTTTCCCACAATGTTTTCAACCCTGCTGAAAATAAATTTCACTTTTTGAGTTACATTTACTTTGTTGTCAGCAAGTGCTTTCAATTTGGACCAGTCTAAAATTTTGTTGTTTGGTAAAGAATTAATAATAAGATGAGAAAATGCAAGAACACTTGATTGATAGGTGCATGTGTTTCTCCTTTACAGTAACCCTTTACCAAATGTCAAAATTTTAGGGCTATACAAATCAAAGCATTGAAGATGAGAAGTTTTTAGTGGTTCAAATGGTGGAACTTGTGAGGAAAAGTACAGAAAACATAATGGAAAAAGGAGAAAATGTGGGTCTCCAGTATTTTTTTGCTTTTCTCACATTGTTTTACTTTACCTTTTCTGTGAAGGTTGATAAAACTCAGAATTGTGTGGTAAACAATATAGAAAAGGAGTTACTTTTTCAGTCTTGGAAGAAATGCCTGAATAATTATTGAAGTTTCCAAGCTTTTGAAAAAAAAATCTTGAAATAATGGCCATTAAGCAATTACCATGCAATCCCTACTTTGACCCTCCTGAGAAAGAAGCCTTTTGAAAACACTGTAGGAAAAGAAGAAAATGCTGGTAACCAGCATTTTCTCCTTTTCCTACAGTGTTTTCTACCATTCCCAGATCAAATTTCAATTTTTCAGTCACGTTTATTTTGTCGTCTGCAAATGCTTTCAATTTGAACCAGCCTAAAATTTTGTCATCTGGTAAAGAGTAAATGGATCAATTTAGTCTGATTATATAATAATTCTAAGATCATAATCAAGTGTTGAACTATTTACAAGAGCACAAAATTATAACATTTGCAGGTAGCAACTAAACGTTATCTGAAAGGATAGGAACTGCCTTTGAAGCAGATGACAAAAAACACAGTTGGAATACGAGAAAATGACTGGCCACCAGCATTTTCTTCTTTTCCTTCTGTGATTACAAAAGCCTACTTTGAAGGGTTGCTAAGACTTAAGATTTTTTATTTGAGAATATTGAAAAGAAAAAAAGCACTTTCCTCTTTTCTCCTTTTCCTTCAGTGTTTTCAAAAGCTTACTTTGAAGGGCTGCAGAGACTCAAGACTGTTCAGAGAAATACTAATCTTTATAAATTTTTATTTATCAGTTGTCACTATTGTGACAGTATTTCTTTTGCTGTGCATTTCATATCCTTGCCCATTGGATCTTTTAAAACAGTCCAGTTTCGATGACTTTACCACATGAAATATCAAGTTCATTTGTCAGAAAATGGCTAAAATTTTGTTGGTAGCTTTGGAGGTCGGCATTCTGTATTCATAAAGAAAAAAAAAAGTTACACAATAACATACAAGATAATTTATTAAAGTCATTTTTCAATCACAGAAAATGCTTTTGTCAACAATCGAAAATAGAATAGGACTGGTGGCATGTTCAAATATAAAAAGAAACTGGTTAAGTTTAAAAAAAATCACAGCCTTTCTTCACAATGATCATAGTTGGTCTTGGTTGAAGACCTTGTAATGTCAGCTGAATCTTTGAAGAAAATTCTGTCCCGCTTGACTTTCTGAAATAGTTTGGGACAAGGGCAGATTTTGAAAAAAGTACTGGTGTAAACTTTCCTGAAATCTCGCATAAAAAAAGGATATATGATTGGATTAATTAAGCTATTACACCAACCAAGCCAAACTATGGCACTGAAAATTTTAGGTGGAACACATTTACAAACAGCATCAGTCAAGTTTGTCACTAAAAATGGTGCCCATGTCACTACATATGCACCTACAATTATTCCCAGAGTTATGGTGGCTTTTCTGGTGAAAGGCTCACGTATGTGTTTGTTTGCCATCTTGGCACCCAGCAACATGTTACTTGGAGTGATGAGAATTCCAACAAAACAAGCTTGTCTTTTGGCTTCCTTGGAAACCCTGTAGTATAAAACTATGGCAATAATGATTGGTAGTAAAATAGTCACTGTGGACACGATGAGGACATATAACAGACTTGGAATGAAAAGACACTGTGGGGTATCAGTCAGCAAGGTTAGATTTTTCAAGGACGGTAAGTCTGGATTGTGTAGACCTGTGAGTAATGGAATGAATGAAGCACAGATAGCAATTCCCCAGGCCATTGCCATCAGTATAAAAGCCCTGCGATAAGTCACTAGCATTTTATAGCGTAAAGGTGACATTATGGAGATATATCTGTCCAGACTTATGAGACAAACATTTAAAATGGAGGCACTGCACAACATGACATCAAATCCAGCCCAGACAACACAGAATGACTCCCATAATATCCACTGTTCAAATATCTCATTTAAAGTACCTGGTATCATGACTATGGTTCCCACCATAAAATCAGCCAAGCTCAATGACACTATGAACATGTTTGAAACTGATCTTAATTTCTTGGTCAGTGTCACTGCCAAAAACACCATCAGATTTCCAATGATTGTGAGAAAAACAATAGAAAACAGTACAACCCCAATCAGCACATTGCTTTTTGACCTTTCACCTGTAACATCCTGTACCACAACTTTCACTTCTGTTGTCACCTGCACATAATATGCTTTAGTTACAGCAACAGTTACATCCCCTTCCTGGAAGACAGTCACATTGTCATGTGAATCCTTATAAATAGCCAATATTCCATCTGTAGAATTCAATGTAGCTGACATGTCTTCAGTCATCGTCTGAGTTATGCAACATGTAAAACAAACATTAACACTTCTCAGGTTTCAGTGTTGTACCAACTTCACAGGCAATGTAATGGGCATTTGGATACTTCACCGTTTTTGATGTGGAGAAATTGGAAACTGGTCCCGTGACATGATATCCTCTAACAGAAAGCTGTTTAATGTCTTCTCTAAGCTTATATCCGTCATTTTATGGCATGGGAGATATTAAACCTAATGTCAGGAACCACACAATTCACAGCGGGTCTCTCTCCCAATCAGCAGGACAATAAAGAGTTACCTGTTTATGGCCTTGGCCAGAGAGATATAGATGGGCTTTTATCTTCTTAGTAGTGGATATATCAATTCCATCTCGCAATTTAAGAGACATCAGCTCTCTCTCTCTTCAATCAATAAAGGAATTTGCCTGGATTTCTGTTAATAAAGAACATGTTATAGATTAGTGTACACTGATTTTATTATTTTTTCACACGCAAGGGGTGGATCAAAGAAAAAAAGAAAGTTATCAGAGTATGAAAATTTTTTTCTAATTTCTTTGCAGATGCAGTTTATTTTATTAGAACTTGATATTAACCCCAGACGTTTTACCAGATGACAAAATTTTAGCCTTGTCCAAATTGAAAGCATTGCAGAAGACAATTCTTATGTGGCTCAAATCGTGCAACTTTTCTTGGATATGGTTGAAAACATTTTGGGCAAAAAGAGGAAATGCTGGTTACAAGCATTTTCTCCTTTTCCCACAATGTTTTCAAAAGGCTTATTTTCTATGGTCATTAAAAGTTAGCATTATGCAGGGTTAACACTGCTGACATGATGGGACTTGTCTTAAATTAATGAAAGGGTGCCAAGATCATGCAAGGGGGAGGGGAGACACTTGTGGAAAAGGAGAAAATGCTCAGGTAACCTGCATTATCTCCTTTTCCCCTAGTATTTTCTACTCTGCTAGTCCACACTGGAAACAAATTTCAATTTCAGAGTTATATTTATTTTGTTATCTGCCAGTGCTCTCAGTTTCGACCAGTCTAAAATTTTGTAGTTTGGGTAAAGAGTTCAATTATCTTGATTTGTTTTTATGTACAGATAGTGGATACTAAGTACAGAGCAGATTGTGCTGTGTTGTCATTACTTGACCCCTACTGTCTGCAAAAGCAACTACAGCAGTGATAAGAAATCTCCTAAAAAATATAATTATTGTCAGTTTACTTCGAAAACCTTGTAACTACATCTTGTAAAAAGCTGTAGTTACAAAGTTTTCGAAGTAAACCCATGATATGTTTTGTAAGGAATACTAGAATGGCAGTTTTTGCATGGATATTTATCATGTGCAAGAGTTTCTTTCTTATCTCAATAGTACCACTTCTCTACCAGTATTTTGGATATTTTTTCCTCAAATGACTTGTTGAAAATGTTACTCTAGTTTAAATCTTTACAGAACAATATAATTTCAGACTGGTACAAATTCAAATAGAATTAAAAATAAAATTTAAATTGATACTTGAAATGATGGGATCTTTTCTAGAAAGGGTAGAAAACATTGTGGGAAAATAAGAAAATGCTGATTACCTGCATTTCCTTTTTTTTTCGCACAATGTTTTCAAAAGCAGTCTTCCTCAGGCTCATTGAACCATAAAAATATTTTGTGAAAGATTACACACAAAAAAAAAAATATGACAAAAACACAGTTGCCCATGAGAAGTTTCTCATAAAAATATCAAAACATTATTATTAAGTGCCAGCAGCCTGTTGAAATGTCATGATTGATGCAATGTGAGAAAACAGTTGGGAAAACTCATTTAACTACTCAATGCATTTTAAATTATCTTACTGAAGTGAATCCAGATTTGTTAATTGTTTAAGCTGTATTTGAATGTGAATTGCATGTTCTTATCAATCAGATACTCTCAGTTTTGGCTGTAAGCCCTGTACCACACCACTCCAAGTTTTATAGACCTTGAAAAAGTTTGGTTTTTTTTTAATGTGGAAAAAGGAGATAATGCTAATAACCAGCATTTCTCTCTTTTTCCAACAATATTTTCTTTCCTATCGCAGAACTTAGCAAATTTGTATGAATTTGAAATTCATTATCTGCAGATTCTTTTCATTTGGAAAAGTCCAACATTTTTTTCATTTTCAAAAAGTTAGGTTTACCCATTACCACACAATCCCTAATTTTGATGTCCCTGAGGAAGAAATCTTTGGATAACATTGTGGGAAAAGGATATTTTCTACCCTTCAAAAAACAAATTTCGAATTCTCAGTCACTTTTATTTTGTCATCTCCAAATTCTTTTGATTTGGACAAACCTAAAATTTTGTCATTTGGCAGGTTATATCTTTATAAAACACAAAATTTTAGATTTGTCAAAATTGAAAGCATTTGTAGACTACAAGATAAACATTCTCAAAAATTGAAACTTGACTTTAGAAGAGAAGAAAACATGGTGGGAAAAGGAGAAAATGCTGGTTACCAGCATTTTCTCCAGCATTTTCTCCTTTTACCATAATGTTTTTAGAAGGCTTCTTCCTCTGGGTCGTAAAACCAGGGATTGTTTGGTAAAGGGTTAAAAAAAAGTAGATAAAAATTTACATGTTTTCAGCAATGGGACAGTAAACTTATGTTTGGAAGGCTGAACATGACTAACATTCTAAACTAAATTTTTATGTGAGCACTTGGAAAACAATGACAGCTACAGTGGTCCCTACATTCATGTATTTTTTTTCTTGCAGCATACGTAAATGATAAACTATTTCAAATAAGATATTCTTTGTGAAAAAAGTTTCTCCTATGCAACATTTACATTGCAATTACTAATATTGTAAACACCATAAATGATAAGATACTTGTTAAATTCACAGGCCTAATCTAGTATTGAGACACTTATTAACCTATTACCACACAATCCCTACTTTTGACAACCCTGAGAAAGAAGCCTTTGGATAATATTGTAGGAAAAGGAGAAAATGCTGGTAACCAGCATTTTCTCCTTTTCCCACAATGTTTTCTACCCATAACAAAACAAATTTCAAATTTTCAGACACTTTTAGCTTGTCGACTGCAGACATTCTTGATTTGCACAAACCTAAAATTTGTCATTTGGTAATGAGTTAAATTGCTTTAACTCTTTACCAGACAATCCCGAGTTTTGAAGCCCTTGATGAAAAAGCGTTTTGAAAACATTGTGGGAAAGGAGAAAATGCTGGCAACCAGCATTTTCTCCTTTTCCCAAAATGTTTTCTAACTTTCCCAAAACTAATTTTATTTTTTGAGCAATGTTTCTTTTGTCATCTGCAAATGCTTTGAATTTGGACGAGCCTGAAATTTTGTCGTTGGGTAAGTAGTTTATCTAAGTACTATACTAGGACGAAAAAGAAATGCAGGGTAACTTTTCAAGGTAGTTTAGAGGTGTATAACTTGATTGAAAATTCTAAATTATGATTTTAGGTTTACCACTGAGCAGTTTTGAATATTTTGACGAAATTTCATTAAACCCGTTACCACACAACACAATCCCCACTTTTGACGCCCCTGAGAAAGATGCCTTTTGAAAACACTGTGGGAAAAGGAGAAAATGCTGGTAACCAGCATTTATTCCTTTTCCCACAGTGTTTTCTACCCTTCCTAGAACAAATTTCAATTTTTCAGTCACCCTTTATTTTGTCGTCTGCAAATGCTTTCAATTTGAACCAGTCTAAAATTTTGTCGTGTGGTAAAGAGTTAAGTGTGGCCAAAAGAAATTAGAGAAAATGGCATCTTATTGACAGTACTTCCACCTCAGTGAAAAAAAGTATATTGCATTATGGAGACTAAAAGCTTGTTCAATATCTCTTATGGTACCTTGCGTTTTTTTTTTGTCCAAGTATAATTACACTGGCATTTCAAACAATCTACAGTCAATGTTCATTTTTTTCTAGAAATTTCTCCATTTGTTTCTATGTTTTCTAAGCTAAATGCTGAATCCTTACCCCTTTACCAAACAATCCCTGGTTTTTATGACCCTGAGATAGAAGCCTTCTGAAAACATTGCGAGAAAAGGAGAAAATGCTGCTAACCACCATTTTCTCCTTTTCCCACAATGTTTTCTCCCCCGCTGGAACAAATTTTAATTTTTGAGTTATATTTGTCGTCTGCAAGTGCTGTCAATTGGGACCAGTCGGAAATTTTGTCGTTTGGTAAAGGGTTAATATCTATTCACCTCTCCACATACCCTTTACTCTTTGTAGACTGATCCAAATTCAAAGCATAAAATTATTCAGTTGGCAAATCATTTGTGGCTCGAATATTTCAATTTGACTTTAAAAGGGAAGCAAACATAAAAAAAATTTAGACAAGTCCAAATTCAAAGCCCTTGAAGAAAGCAAAATAAATAAATTTGACTTAAAGACTGAAAATTGTTTAGGGAAGGTATTGAAAACATTCTGGAAAAAGGAGAAAATGCTGGTTACCAGAATGGTTACCACAATGTTATCAAAAGGTTTCTTTTTGAGGGTTGTTAAACGTCAGGATTGTGTGGGAAAGGGTTAAACCATCAGTTTCTCCTTTTGCCACAATGTTTTCTCTAAATCCTTCCTTTGCGAGGTTGTGAAGGAAAATAAGGAATGATGTAATAAAGACACACAGTCCAGACTTTTAATGACCCTCTAAGGAGGAAATGCTGATTAACAGCATTTTCTCCTTTTCCGACAGTTTGATCTAACCTATAAGATACAAGAATCAACATTTAAGTTAAAATTGATTTGTCGTCTGGATTGGCTTTCAACTTGGTCTGGTCCAAAATTTTGTCAAAATATTTAACTCTTTTATCAAAACAAAAATTTTGACAGGTCCAAATTGAAAGCATTTGCAGACAACAAATCAACTGTATCTGAAATGGCGGTTTTTTGTTTTGATCAGGAGGAAAACATTGTGGAAAAAAGGAGAAAATGCTGGTCACAGACCAGCATTTTCTCCTTTTCCCACAATGTTTTCAAAAGCCTTCTTTTACAGGGTTGTTAAAACTCGGGATTGTGTGGTAGAGGGGTATTTCTGTATTTCTTTTGTTTGCCCAGATGCATGCCTGTTCCTTGTAAAAAAATAAATAATGAAAAGGGTAAGATATAAAAACAAGCAATTACATTGTGGTAAATGGAGAATCAGCTTGTTTAACTCATTACCGTATGACAAAATCTTTGGATTGTCCAAAGTCTTCTTTCTCAGGGTGTTCAAAAGTAGGGAATGTGTGGTAATGGGTTTAAACAATTTGTTTTTGCCTAAATGTTTTCAAAAATAGCATGCTGCAGACAAAAAAGTGTCAGACAAGAATAATGGTTTTTCTTGCAGCTGTTTTTCTTGAAATTTTCTGTAGAATTTCTATGGATCATGCATTCTATCACTGATCAAGGCTGTTAAATCTATACCTTTGAACAAAATTGAAGACGGTCCAAATTGAAAGCATATGCAGATAACAAATTCAAAGTGGCACAAAAAACCAAAATTTGTCCATGTTAGATTAGGAAATATTGTCGGAAAAGGAGAATAATATTATGCTACCTTAGCATTTTCTGCATTTCTCACGATATTTTCAAAAGCTTTCTTTTTTAGGGTTGATAAAAGTTGGAAGAATGGTGAGTGGGTTAAATATTTTCAGGAGATATTCTGTTCAATATTCCTTCAAAATTGATAAAAGTAGGTTTTATCTACTGCTTGATGTACATTTATGCATTTTGCAGCAAAAATGGAAACCAGATTTTTTTTCCCTGTACCTGGATAAGATAAAGCATTTTGGAACATCTAAAATCAGTCTACATGGTTTGCAGTTTCATTTTAACCCTTTACCAGACAACAAAATTTTAGGCTTTTCCAAGTTGAAAGCATTTGCAGACATTTGTTTACCACACACTCCCAATTTTTTAATGATTATGAGAAAGAAGCCTTTTGAAAACATGGTGGGAAAAGGAGAAAATGCTGGTAACCAGCATTTTCTCCTTTTTCCACCAAGTTTTCTACGTTTCCCACAGCAAATTTTCTTTTTTTCAGTCAGATTTAAATCCCGCCTGCAAATGCTTTGAATTTGGACCAGTCTACAATTTGTCGTTTGGTAAAGAGTTCAAGAAAGCAAGCAGTGTCAGTAAATATTTGAAATGAGCTGTGAATGTAATGCCAATATAACATTGTAAATGGAAAAGTTGCTGGAGTTTTAATGCTACAAATGCATCGGACCATACAATTTTTATCGTTATTTTGGTGTATCTTGTGGAAATCTACCTTTCTTTTCATATTTCCTGGGTTTGCTTGTGTTGCGGAAAATGTATGATATTTAGAGGCAGTTTTCCCCAGTGCACAAAATGATGCAATAGTATCTGAAATATTGAAAAAAAGCCTAGATTAGAAATACTCCAGATTACTTTTTACTTTTTACATAATGGTGGAGTAAGAATTCAAAATTTATTAACCCATTACCAAACGACAATATTTTGGACTGGTTCAAATTGAAAGCATTTGCAGATGACAAAATAAAAGTGACTGAAAATTTGAAATTTGTTTTGTGAATGGTAGAAAACATTGTGGGAAAAGGAGAAAATGCTGGTTACCAGCATTTTCTCCTTTTCCCACAATGTTTTCTAAAGGCTTCTTTTTCAGGGGCATCAAAAGTAGGGATTGTGTGGTAATGGGTTAACCCTTTATCAAACAATCCCTGGTTTTTAAGACCCTGAGACATGCTAGCATTTCTTGTGGTAGCCAGCATTTTCTCTTTTTCCCAAATTTCCAAAAATTAATTTCAATTTTTGAATAACATTTATTTTGTTATCTGCAATATTGCATCCCATTTGGATGATTCTAAAATTTTGTTGTCCGTTAAGAGTTAAAATTTAAAGGCTTGGTCAGACATTACGGATATGTAACAGAGGGACAACGGACAAAAACATGCAGAATTTGGTTATCTTGTGACAAAAGTCATCTCCTCTGCCAGATAGTAAATGATCTGTTAACGGATATCACAATAAGAGTAACTGAATTGTACCCGATAAAAATAGAAGCGCAACGCATGAGAAACAGACAAAAGGTTCCTTCAACATACTATGAACGGAATTGTACCAAATTCCAACATACATGGAACGCGATTGTGACGTGACATGCCAAGAATATAAATCATGTATGCGTCCAAAGTCTGTCATTTGCATGACTCTGTCTATTTTGTCTGGTGGACAATGCCAGACAAGTAACAGATTCACTGTATAAGAAACAGACTTAACACATTACCGCACAATCCCTACTTTTGAAGACCCTGAGATAGAAGCCTCAGAATACATTGTGGGAAAAGGAGGAAATGCTGGTAACCAGAATTTTCTCCTTTTCCCACAATGTTTTCTACCCTTCACAAAACAAATTTCAAATTTTCAGCAACTTTTATTTTGTCGTCTGCAAATGTTTTCGATTTGGACTAACCTAAAATTTTGTTGTTTGGTAATGAGTTAAAACAGTTTCAAAAGGACACAAACAGATAAAATGATTTTTTATCCATTACTCTTCTGTTTGCGGAGTGTAACAAAACCTTAACTCTTTGGTCCAAATTGAAAGCATTTGCAGACGAGGAAATAAATGTGAATCAAAAAATATAACTCGATTTGAAAAGGGTAGAAAACATGGTGGGAAAAGGAGAAAATGCTGGGTACCAGCATTTTCTCCTTTTGCAACAATGTTTTCAAAGGCTTTCTTTTGCAGGGTCTTAAAAAGTCGGGATTGTGTGGTAAAGAGTTAAAAGAGAAACAGCTGGACAAGGAAAGAAATTATGTACCTATATTAAGTTATTTTTGTGACATGGTTTCCCAGAGGCTATTTTGATAGCATAAATAAATTTTGGCTGAAGTTTATAAAAACAAAACAAGACTTCAAACAAAATGATAGTATAAAACTACCTGTATATTAAAATTGAAAAA
Source organism: Tridacna crocea (assembly GCA_943736015.1). NCBI lineage: Eukaryota > Metazoa > Mollusca > Bivalvia > Cardiida > Cardiidae > Tridacna > Tridacna crocea. Next base: position 53,452,821 of record OX031059.1, read on the forward strand.
ATTATCCTGTTTGTAATAATTATTTATCATCACTTTTCTGGTAAGCTGGAAAAAAAATAATATAATTATGATCCGTAACCTATATGAACTCACACCAAAGGTTTAAATAAAAATGCACACCATTGCAAAAAGGAAATGATGAATTTGTGTTTTATTGAAAATCATTTACTGATGATTACCTAAATTATCAGCTAATAGTGATTATTACTTCCATTATCACCAATCGGAGATCACAGTAACATTCCGCTTCTAGCACAGTCAGTTTGTCCTATTGTAAGGTCTAACACTGGGAAAAACCAATCAAGTGATGCTGGGAACGGTAGTTTTTGTACCTTCCGTTGATATTTACCAATAGTTCACTTGCTTTTAACCTTTTACCTCCTAAATAACTAAAATGAAATTTTCATCTCAATATTTTAACCCTTTACCACACAATCCCTACTTTTGATGCCCCTGAGAAAGAAGGCTTTAGAAAACATTGCGGGAAAAGGAGAAAATGCTGGTAACCAGCATTTTCTCCTTTTCCCACAATGTTTTCTACTTATCACAAAATAAATTTCAAATCTTCAGTGACTTTTACTTTGTCGTCTGCCAATGCTTTTGATTTGGACAAACCTAAAATTTTGTCGTTTGGTAATGAGTTAATTAAACCCAAATATTGCTATTTCAAAGTTATGTTTTAGGGAATGATTATCTCCTTAACTCATTACCACACGAGAAAAAATTAGACTGGTCTAAATTGAAAGCATTTGCAGACGACAAAATAAATGTGACTGAAAAATTGAAAATTGTTCTGGGAACATTAGAAAACACTGTGGGAAAAGGAGAAAATGCTGGTTACCAGCATTTTCTCCTTTTCGCACAGGGTTTTCAAAAGGCTTCTTTCTCAGGGGCGTCAAAAGTAGGGATTGTGTGGTAATGAGTTAAGGGACAGTGTAGATCAAAGATCAGACTGCACATTCTGTGCACTCTGATCTTGATCTACACTGTCCACACAAGGGTCAATCAGCCATGCTTAGCAGCTTACAGGCTAATCCTTTCCCAGACAGAAGCATTTGAGACTTGTTGAAATTGGAGGCATAAGCAACTAACAAATTAAATGTGGACAGAATGTTTAATGCTATAATCCTATAGGAATTGATTATTACAGGATTGGAGAAAAGGCTTCATCCAAAAGAAAGATAACATTAAAGGAAAAGGAGAAAATTCTAGTTACCATTATATCCCTTTCCCTACATAATGTTTTCAAAAGTTTTCCTCTGTATGGTCATTGAGTGATGAGACAAAATTTTAGACTGGTTCAAATTGAAAGCACTTGCAGGCGACAAAGAAAACTCAACTAAAACACTAAAATTTGTTTCCAGCAGGATAGAAAACATTGTGGGAAAAGGAGAAAATGCTGGTTACCAGCATTTTCTCCTTTTTCCACAATGTTTTCAAAAGGCTTCTCTCTCAGGATTGTTAAATGTAGGGATTGTTTGGTAAAGGGTTAAAGGATGAATTATTCTGTGTAATTACGATTTTTATGAAGAGGGTTGTTAGAAACATTGTGGGAAAATGAAAAGACACTGGTAAACAGCATTTTCTCCTTGTTTATCCCTTTACCACAAAATCCCAACATTTAACAACCTTGAAAAAAAAAGGCTTTTGAAAAAAATGTGGGAAAAGGACAAAATGCTGGTAATCAGCATTTTCTCCTTTTCCCACAGTGCTTTCTACTCTTCTCAAAACAATCTTTGAAATTTGAGTCATATTTATTTTGTTGTCTACAATTGCTTTTAATTTGGGTTAGTCTTGAATTTTGACACATGGTGAAGAGTTAACGATGTTTTCTTCCATATCATTCTTTACCATACCATCCCTAGTTTTAATGACCCTGTCAAAGAATTCTGAAATAATTGTAGAAAAAAAGTAAATGCTGTAACCAGTATTTTCTCCTTTTCCCACAATGTTTTTCTGTTGTCAGAGGCAAATTTCATCATCTTATTGGTATTTATTTTGTTATCTGCAAATGTTTCATTCTGGGCTAACTAGAATTTTGTCCTTTGGTACAGAGTTAACCCATTACCACAAAACAATTCCTACTCTTAACAACCCCGGGAAAAAAAGCCTTTAGAAGATATTGTGGAAAAAGGAGAAAATGCTGGTAACCAGCATTTTCTCAATTTCCCACAATGTTTTCTACCCTTCACAAAACAAATTTCAAAGTTTCAGTCACTTTTATTTTGTCGTTTGCAAATGCTTTGGATTTGGACAAGCCAAATTTGTCATGTGGTACAGAGTTAAAAGACATATTCCATAATTTCAGTGACATTCAATTTGTCATTCTGCAAGGACTCTTTCACATTCTGTCAAAAATTAATAAGAGTTCTACAAAGGAAAAACATTTGATGGACAGGTTGACACAAGTTATTCCAACAGTCAAGAAAAATTAGAAAGAAAAGGAACAATCCCTGAATTTGTAACATGCAATTCTTAATTTTGCCAGCATGCTTATGAAACATGAACATTGAAGAAGTGTGTAAAAGTCATGACTGGCAATAGTATGCTAATAAATTAGATGGAGTTTATAGATTGTATCCATGGTGTTAAAGGCTGTTTTCACATTTCTTCAGATGGTAGCGAGTGCAACTGTCCTTGGAACGTTTTTACTAAGGTAGTTTGGGGCAAACATTGGTAAGAAATTTTGTAAGTTTTTATTTAACTTGGGTTTTTTTTTTACTAAAACTTTCACAGCTGAGTTTGAAGTTCAGTTTTTGTGCGACTTTACAAATGAAAATATCAGTCATAAGAAAAACATTTTTTGTAGGGGGCCTGTCATCGAGGAAGATATTTGAGTAAAACGCCATAATTATCCTCACAGCTATCGGGAATTTCATTTTTGATATATCATTTTTTTTTCTCACATTTACAGTATATCCATATTTAACGAAAGCCGAGCAGCTGCTGACATATTTGAGAAGACATATTATAAGAGTGTAAGTGCAAGAGATGTAAGTTAAATACACTTAGTCTTTGTCCTACTTTTCTATCCAATCAAACAGGTTATTTTTGAAAAAAAAATTATCATTTATTTTCTATAAACTACCAAATGCAGGTTTATTTTGATCATTTATTCATTTAACCCTTTCCCAAACGACAAACTTTTGGACTAGACCAAATTGAAAGCATTTGCAGACGACAATTCAACTCTTGCTGAAAAGATGATTTCTGTCTTTGATATGGTAGAAAACATCGTGGGAAAAGGAGAAAATGCTGGTTACCAGCATTTTCTTCTTTTCCCACAATGTTTTCAAAAGGCTACTATTCCAGACACGTAAAAACCAGGGATTGTTTGGGAAAGGGTTAAACATCACAATTTATATGGATTGTCATATTTCTCTCTGAAGTGCATGTGCTGGATTGTCATATTTCTCTCTGAAGTGCATGTGCTGTTTAACTCTTTACCAAACAATAATATTATAGACTTCTCCAAATTCAAAGCATTTGCAGATGACAAAATAAAAGTGACTGAAAATTTGAAATTTGTTTTGTGGAGGGTAAAAAACATTGTGGGAAAATGAGAAAATGCTGGTTACCAGCATTTTCTCCTTTTCCCGCAATCTTTTCCAAAGGCTTCTTTCTCAGGGGTGTCAAAAGTAGGGATTGTGTGGTAAGGGGTTAACTAGGTAACATTAGTGTGTGGGAACTTAACTGTTTCTGCCTTTAATTGAAGAGTTACAAAAATATTTACTTATTTTTTAGGCAAATTCCCAAAGATACAAACGTTTAATAGTTTAATAAAACCGATTCAAGAATTTCGTAACATAGGCATAAAGTTAGTGTAAATTCTTACGTAAATACTTACGATTTTTAAGTAAAATGGTCTCCTGGGCCCCATTTCACCAAGGAAGTTACGCACAAAATTTGCATAAGTTTTACATAAAGTTCTTTGGTATATTGGCATTTCATCAGCTGCAAGGTACATTTGTGATAACTATCATTGTATATATTTGAAAACTATTGCAAAAAATCAAAGTTTTCCTGGAAATTTTATCTAGATAAATTGAAAAGCTAAATTTCTAAGAAACTTTGATTTATGGCAATTATAAGTTTTTTAAATAATCGATACATATGTCGTATCTCAGAGCGGTTTAATGCCACTATACTACAGTTACGTAAAACTTACGCAAATTTTGCTCATGACTGCCTTGAAGTAACAGGGCCATGGACTCTAACTTAACCCTTTACCCCATCAGGTATTTCTATGGTATCTCTAATTGACCCTAAATAACAGCAAGGATGAAGCCATTCCTTATAATGTAAATGACATCTTTTAGTAGTATAGAAAACATTGTGGCAAAAGGTGAAATTGCTCGTCACGAGCAATTTCACCTTTTGCCACAATGTTTTCCAAAGGCTCCTACAAGCAATGCATAGAAATGAGTATCTATGGAGTAAAGGGTTAACAAGGTCTTTGTACAATATTCTTTCCATACTGCTAGCTGCTTTCCCACATAACTGTCACTGTAACAATGACCTAAACTAATGAATAGAATTAGGCTAAGAACAGTGTGACCAACCTGATAACAAGCCATAATATCCTCATTATCCTAACTGGTTGATTTTAAGTCTTAACCCTTCACTTTAGAACCAGCATTTTATCCTCTTCCTACAATATTTTCTATCTTATCAAAACCAAACTAAAATTGTAAGGGCCACATTTAAATTACTTTCAATATGGACAGGTCAGAATGTTGTTTGTGCGGTAAAGACTTTGAACTTTTAACAGAAGACAGAACTTCACACTACCTCTACTTTAACCCTTTACTCCATAGATACTCATTTCTACGCATGGCTTGTAGGGGCCTTTGGAAAACATTGTGGCAAAAGATGAAATTGCTCATGACGAGCAATTTCAACTTTTGTCACAATGTTTTCTATGCTATCAAAAGGTGTCATATACACATAAGAAACGGTTTCATCCTTGCTGTTATTAGGGTCATACAGACATACCATAGAAATGCCTTGTGGGGTAAAGGGTTAAAAGCATTCACAGAAAAGAGATAACATATTGCTCAAAATATGTGATTTGTCTTAAAAAGGATAAAAACAATCAAGGAAAAATAGGAAATGCTGATTAACAGCATTTCTTACTTTCCTGACAATGTTTTAAGAAACCGTGTTACAATGGTGATTAAATTTTTTCCTGGCAGACAAAGTTATAGCTTTGTCCATACCAAAAGTATTTATAGACAACAATTCAAACATGGCTGAAATGATGCATCTTGCTTCCAAAGTGTAGAAAATCCTGTGCAGGAAAAAAGAAAAACAATTCAGTGTTTTCCCCCAGTTTCCTGCAATGTTTCCAAATTTCTTCTTCAGTAGGATCAGAAACACAATGAAATGTTAATCCATATACAGCTGCCATTAGAAATTTCAAACTCATTAGTCGAAACCAAAATATTGTGATTTCAAAGTTTGATTTCACCAGAAAGAATACAGTATCAGATGGGGTAGATCAAAGATCAGACTGCACATATTGTGCAGTCTAATCTTTTATCTACACCAGCTGAAGAAGGTCAGTGAGTTGCATGTAGCAGACAAGGGGTTTAACCCTTACCCAAACAATCCCTGGTTTTTACGGGTCTGGAATAGTAGCCTTTTGAAAACATTGTGGGAAAAGGAGAAAATGCTGGTAACCAGCATTTTCTCCTTTTCCCACAATGTTTTCTACCCTATCATAGACAGATATCATCTTTTCAGCAAGAGTTGAATTGTTGTCTGCAAATGCTTTGAATTTGGTCTAGTCCAAAAGTTTGTCGTTTGGGAAAGGGTTAAGAGATGATCAGTAGGAAAAGAGTTTTTCAGTAGATCTAAATTTGTTCCCAGATTCATTTCTTTGATGATGAGACAGAGAGTGTAAATGCCACCATCAAGGATAATTAGTATAAAATTAGCCCTAAGTCTTTCATGTGGTCATTTGTCATTGATTTTATTGATTGCTGAACCTGACAGATTCATTAGATACTGTTCTAGGTACTACTTACACCTATTTACCCTTTTTCTGTGTCAACACTTGATGCTAAATATAGAAAATAGGCTTTTTGAAACCGTGACTTCCCATTATCTTCAGCTTGGTGGCAATTTTCAAAAATGTACTTCAAAGAAAATGAATCCGCAAACAACACATAACTTCCTGGTATATAAGACTATATCTAAGAATATTGTGGCTGAAGCAGAACTATCTCAAAATCACGTGATTCTAAGATTTCAATATGTAGGCTACATTGTATATAACTGTTTTTTTCTTTCTAAGAATATTGTGGCTGAAGCAGAACTATCTCAAAATCACGTGATTCTAAGATTTCAATATGTACATTGTATATAACAGTTTTTTTTTTCTAATCTTTTACCCTGTAAGAATCTTTCTAATAGATCTGAATCAAAAGCATTTGCAAACAAGTTCAATATGGTGGGAACTGAACAATTTGATTCTTTAATAGGGTAGAAACATTGTGGGAAAGGCGAAAATGTTGGTTACCAGAATTTTCTCTTTTTTCAACAGTGGTTTCAAAAGCTGTACGCACTCCCCAACACTGAACATTAGAACTTAGAATTGTTTGAGAGGCTGTTTGGCTCATTAATTGCTGGTTACGAACAGAAACTTCATGACACTGGTACATTAGTGAGTAATTTTGAAATGTACATGTATCATATTGTTGATATATAATAATTTGTTCTATTCTGTGATTCACTAATTCATCTATGTTTCTCTTATCCAAGCATTTTTAGCTCTGCAGATTCCCATACTCGCACCCAGATCAAGGACCTATCTATCCAGATTTTTGAAATCGTTGTGCATCCCACCCTAACTGATATTAATCCTTTTACCAAATAACGAAGTTTTGGACTTGTCAAAATTAAGAGTACTTGCAGACAAAAATTTAAATGTTACTCAAAAATTGAAGTTTAATTTGGTTGGGGTAGAAAACGTGGTAAAAGGAGAAAATGCTGGTTACCATCATTTTCTCCTTTTCCCACAATGTTTTTAAAAGGCTTCTTCCTCAGGGTCTTGAAAACCAGGGATTACTTGGTAAAGAGTTAAATGATGAGAATAACTTTATTCCCCAAAGTGATATAATGAATATTCCATGATCTGCTTTTTTCCCCCCTATTATACACAGTTTGCATATTGTGTGTTGGGGGATTCTTAGTAACACTGGTGCAGATAAATTAAAGTATGTTTGCATAACCCTGAAACATTATTCTTTCAGTGGAACCTACATGTATATCATAATTATAAGTACTACGTTATGGATGAACAACAGAATTGTATTAGTGACATGGGTCCTATGAGCACAAAGAATAGATTTTGGTGGCAAATTTTAGAATTTTGACAATATTTCTGAGGAAGCACATATCAATCTCTAGCTGTGCTTAAATAATGAGAGCAAAATAACACATCAACTTGTTTGAGAAATGGACTGGTTTCTATCATATGCCAATTGCAAATGTCAAAGATATACCAGGGAATAAAGCTTTAAGACTTCTTGACGCTACCATTCTGTTGCCATATTATTTCTGGGCAAAAACATCCTAACAATTGAAACATATTATAATGCAGAGAGATGGAAAAATATAACATTGTATTGGTGAACTCTGTGCAAAATAAGAGAGCATGACGCTCATCCAAATGCAAAACGTATTGCAGACGACAAATCAAAAATGACAATTGTCTGTCTGATCTTTGATTTAACCCTTAGGCTGCTATGCAGTACTTACGGGCCTTTTATGGACAGCGTAGGCTAAGATCAGATTCCACAGAATATGACCTCTGATCTTGAATCTTCATTGTTAGGTGCGAAGATAATAGTAAGTTTGAATTACCATTCATTATTCAGGGTTTTACTATAATGGGCTTGCAAGTTTCATATTACTCATTACCACTCAATCCCGACTTTTAATCACCCTGAGAAAAAAGCCTTTTGAAAACATTGTGGGAAAAGGAGAAAATGCTGGTAACCAGCATTTTCTCCTTTTCCCATAATGTTTTCTACCCTTTCCAAATCAAATTTAAATTTTGCAGTCACATTTATTTTGTTGTCTGCGAATGTTTTCAATTTTGACCAGTCTATAAATTTGTTGTTAATGGTAAAGCGTTGACTGATTTAGCAAGATTTGGGTTTATGTCTCATATTCATTTCAACATATTATTCACCAAAACCCCTTATTATCTTGTAGACAACTTCAAATGCTTAGCCAGGATTAAACTATTTATGGGCACAATAGGGCAGAAAGTGGAAGGATTAGTTGGTTGGTTGTGTTGGGGTTTAACGCCACTTTAACAGCTAAGGTCATATCATGGCGGTCAGTGACGCACATGTGTTTCCTGGCTTTCTCATACCAGTATTAACACTACTTTCTTTCTAAAGCCACGGACTACTTTTCTCACATGCTTCAGCAGAGGTGAGAGGCGAAAATACGTTGGAAAGAAAGTTCGCCTCAACCGTTTATTGAACTCACAACCACAAAGTCATGTGTCCAACACGCTCACCACTGAGCCATCTGGGCGGGCTAGAAAGTGGAAGGAGGCAGAAGAGAATGTACCCCTCGGGCTGGTGATGTATCAGTTAACTCTTTACCAGACGACAAAATTTTAGACTGGTTCAAATTGAAAGCATTTGCAGATGACAAAATAAAGGTGACTGAAAAATTGAAATTTGTTCTGGGAAGGATAGAAAACACTGTTGGAAAAGGAGAAAATGCTGGTTACCAGCATTTTCTCCTTCTCCTACAGTGTTTTCAAAAGGCTTCTTTCTCAGGGGCGTCAAAAGTAGGGATGTGTGGTAATGGGTTAAACCCTTCACCTAACGACAAAATTTTAGACTGGTCCAGACTGAAAGTACATGCTGACGGTGAAATAAATGTAACTCAAAAATTGAAATTTGTTTCCAGCATGGTAGAAAACATTGTGGCAAAAGGCTTGTATCTCACGGTTGTAAAATCCAGGAATTGTCTGATAAGGGATTAACCCATTACCAAACAATCTTTACTTTTGACGACCCTGGAAAGAAGCCTGTAGAAAACATTGTGGGAAAAGGAGAAAATGCTGGTAACCAGCATTTCCTCCTTTTCCCACAATGTTTTTTCTACCTTTAAAAAAAACAATTTCCAAATGTTCAGTCACTTTTATTTTGTCGTCTGCAAAATGCTTTCAATTTGGACAAGCCTAAAATACTGTTCTTTGGTAATGAGTTAACTTACAGATGCACATGCATATTGTATGTAATGGACACATTTAAGCTTTCGAGCTTAAACTCTTGACCAAATGATAAAAATTTTAAACTAGGATAAAGCCATGCATGAAGAAGTGGTCTATGGTAATATGATAAATGGATACTAAATGCACAAATTATTGAAAGGATAGAAAACATTGAGGGGAAAAGGAGAAAATGCTGGTTACCAAGTCCTTTTCCTTAGGATAGTTGCATTTAGCAAATGAAAAGCAAATTAGACCACTAATGTTAATAAACATATTCTCAATGCATAGGCTTATAAGGAATAACAATATTTTTTTGACTTGTTTCATTTTTACTGCCCATATTTTATAACTGCATAAACAAGATTTTTTGCTGCAAAAATGCTCAACGGTTTTGTAATATGCATTGAATAAAATAAATCACTTTTTTCAACTTACATGTTCTCTAGCCTTAAAGTTACTTCCATTTTATGTTTCCTCTTCAGATTTCTTCAGTGTTGAATTTGATCAGGTCCAAACCTATTCGATGAATAGAGGTAAGTGCAAATTCTTTACCATACAAAACTTTTGACTGGTCCAATTTGAAAGCATTGCAGATGACAAAGGAGGCTTATATGATGGGGTTTGTCTTTGGAACAACAGAAAACATTGTGGGAAAAGGAGACAGTGCTGGTTACCAGCATTTTCTCCTTTCCCAACAATGTTTTCAAAACCTTTTTTTTCCTCCAGGATCACTAAAAGACGATAGGAGATGAGCAATATACTAACAATGAATGTCAAAGACCATTTGAATAACTAGTATAAAGGTCAGAAAAAAAACTATTTTTAAACTTTTGTGTGTTTGTTAAACAAAAGTGTATGAAACAATAAAAACCAAAACAAAAAGAGTATGATCACATAGAGAAAAACCTGTGCTGTATGTTTAAGCTATACTCTGTGAAAAGAGGGTTTAAGGCATCTGTAAACAAGAGGGCCATTGGCCCTGGAACGCTCACCTTAGACTATAGTTTATGACTGAAATTCAATTCTTTGAGCAATTTTGGTATTTAAAGCTTCACCCAAGGGACATCCCTGCCAAGTTTCATCAAGACTGGCCCAGTGGGTTAGCAGAAGAAAATGTTTAAAGAAATTGTTGATGGGCAACAGATGCAGGACATGGGGCAATCAAATATCAAAGCTCTACACCTTCCAGTTTCAAAGAAGAATTTTAAATTTTCCGTCTTTGTCCTATGTTCGAAATTGTGGTCCCCGGGGCTGGGTCAGTTTTAACCAATGCAGCATCCTTAGAACAAACTTGGTAGAGGTCTACTCAAAGATGCTACATACCAAATATCAAAGCTCTATACCTTCCCGTTTAAGAGAAAAAGAAATTTAAGATTTTCCTTCTTTGTTCCTATGTTCCAACCTGTGACCTCCGGGGCATGGCCAGTTTTGACACCAGGGACATCATATGACCAAACTTGGTAGAGGTCCACTAGAAGATTTTGCATACCAAATATCAAAGCTCTGCACCTTCAAGTTTCAGAGAAGATTTCTAAAGTTTTCCTTCTTTGTTGCTACGTTCGAACCTGTGACCCACCAGGGCAGGGCCAGTTTAGACCCCAAGGGCATAATATGAACAAACTCGGTAGAGGTCCACTAGGAATTGCTACATCTCAAATATCATAGCTCTATGCCTTCTATTTTTAGAGAAGAATAATCTTAAAATTTTCTTTCATTGTTCCTATGTTCGAACTTGTGACCCCCCTGGCAGGGTCAGTTTTAACCCAACAGGTATGATTTAAAGAGACTTGGTAAAGGTCCACTAGGAGATACCACATACCAAATATCAAAGCTCTACGCCATCTAGTTTCAGAGGAGAAGAATTTTAAAGTTTTCCTTCTTTGTTCCTATGCTCAAACTAGTGACCCCCGGGGTGGGGCCAGTTTTGACCACAGGGACATCATTTGAATAAACTAGGTAGAAGTCCACTAGGAGATGCAACAGACCAAATATCAAAGCTCTACGCTTTCTAGTTTCTGAGGAAAAGAATTTTAAAGCTTTCCTTCTTTGTTTCTATTCTCAAATTTGTGACCCCAGGGGCATAATTTGAACAAACTTGGTAGAGGTCCACCAGGAGATGCCACATACCAAATATCAAAGCTCTATGCCTTCAAGTTTCAGAGGAGAAGATTTTTAAAGTTTTCCTTCTTTGTTCCTATGCTCAAACTTGTGACCCCCGGGTTGGGACCAGTTTTGACATCAGGGGTATAATTTGAACAAACTTGGTAGAGGTCCACTAGGAGATGCCACATACTAAATATCAAAGCTCTACACCTTCAAGTTTCATGGGAAAAGATTTTTAAAGTGTTCCTTCTTTGTTCCTATGCTCAAAATTGTGACCCCTGGGGTAGGGCCAGTTTTGACCTCAGGGGCATAATTTGAACAAACTTGATAGAGGTCCACTAGGAGATGCTAAATACAAAATATCAAAGCTCTACGCCTTCAAGTTTCAGGGGAGAAGATTTTTAAAGTTTTCCTTCTTTGTTCCTATGCGCAAACTTGTTATCCCCTGGAGTGGGGCCAGTTTTGACCCTAGGGGCATAATTTGAACAAATTTGGTATAGGTCCTTTAGGAGATGCTACATACCAAATATCAAAGCTCTACGCCTTCTAGTTTCAGAGAAGATGATTTTCAAACATTTCATTTCTTTTCTTTTTGTTGCCATGGCAACAAGAGTTATGGGTGGAATTATATTTTTGGAATAATTTTGGTAGAGCTTTACCCAAGGAACTTTTCTGCCAAGTTTCATGAAGATTGGCGCAGTGGTTTAGGAGAAGAAAATGTTTAAAGAAATTGTTGACAGACGCCGGACATATGGTGATCACAATAGCTCACCTTTAGCACTTTGTGCTAAGGTGAGCTAAAAATATTGATCCATGTTAGCCTGTGTAGTCCACAAAGGCTGGCAAAGGTCAAAACTGTTTATTTTTCTTTTAAATTTTCTGCATGTCCAAGGGCCATTCTACCCCATGACTTACACAGTTGTTGTACAAAGCAGATTTTTGGGGATCCATTGTGGAGTTATGTGAAGACTTGCTTGATATAATGGATCACAGAACAATAGGTGAGCACAATACTATTCTAAGTGCTTGTATGTTGTACAGGCACTTAGAATAGTGTTGCACTCACCTATTGAGATGCACTGGGCCCATTTCCAAATGCAAAGCTCATTTACAGGGATAAATAGCTTGTATAGAATATTATTTATTTTGCCAAGGTTTTTTTTTAATTTCCAAGGATGCCATGGACAACTGTGCTAGGTAATATGCTTTGCAGACGATGTAGATCACAGTCAATTGAATAATCAGACTTCACAGAATCTCGTTATTGAATTACACTCTCCTTTACATACTGAATGCTATTCATGCCAAAAGAGCCCTAAAGTTGGGTATCTAGAATTTTCACATCACAACAAATTGAAAAATATATATGTCAATGAAATTTATATGAAAAAACAATACAAATCATCATTAATTAAGAATCATAATATTACAAAAAAAATTTGGTGGTATTCCCTTAAAAGGCTACATAGCCTCTTAAGCTATTTTTAGATTTCCCACCAAAATCAATAAAGCATTGTGGGAATGTTAAGTGACTTGCACGAGTTGTCGGATGGTTTTCGATTACTGGGGTTAAATGAATGAAAATTATAAGACTTTGGGAGTATAAGGATGATTTGTTTGTATTTTTGTAAAATTTCTGTTCCAAAATCTGAAGGGCCACCTTTAACCTGACTCTTTACACTTTTACCAGCCAACTCTTGAGTTTTTTTACAACCCTGTGGAAGAATACTTCTGCAAGAACTAGAACTGTTGCAAAGTGGACAAATAACCCACATTAGTACCTTGTAACCGAGGCAGCACAATCAGAAACGGAAATAATTTTCAATCAAAATTCACCTGTGACCTTGACCTGTGACCCATGTGACCAAAAACCAATAGGGCAATGGTACATGTGTCCCTTTTACAGCCAACATTTAGACAAAGTGAATCAATTCTTCAGTCCTACCTATCAGTAGTATACAAAAACTACAAGATAGTGATGCTTCTGGTTATCATCCGAATGGTCAGCTGCAAATATACCATAAATGAAAGGGTTCTGATGATCTCTGTTTCAAACTAGAGCATCATAAGTTTTCATATTACCACCTACACAACGTTCTTTCAGGTATTCCCAGCATTAGCTTTAACTCTTTCCCAAACAAGCCCTGGTTTTTACGTGTCTGCAGTACAAGTCTTTAGAAAACACTGGGGGAAAAGAAGAAATTGCTCGTTACTTTACGAGCAATTTCTCCTTTTCCCACAGTGTTTTCTAGTCTATCGGAAAACTTTCTGCCATTCTCATCAAATTTAAAATTGTCATCTGCGAACACTTTGAGTTTGGGACAGTCTAAAATTTGTCATTTGGGAAAGGGTTAAGTCATACAGATCATCCATGATGAAAATGGATGTTTTCAAACTGTCCCTGCTGCAAATCCATCTGAGTAGGCAATGGGTTGAATGATTAGCGCGAAACACTGGAGGGTATTTCTTCACATCTTGATGAAGAGCAAAGGAACGCATTGGTATTAGACTTTCTTAAACAAGTATCTTAAACTAGAGGGCCATGATATCCTGTATCGCTCTAACAGCTAGTAAGTCTAAACACTACAAGCCAAATACAATACTTGGCCTTTTTTCTATGAAATCCTACTAGAAAGTTATGACGCATAGGCAAAGCCAATTTTGGCAACAAAGCTACAATTACTTGAATCCTGGTGGAGGTCCACAAGATAAAGCCCCATACCAAATATTACAGGTCCAGATTGTGTGGTTATATACAAGAAGATTTTCAAAGTTTCCTTAATAAAAGGCCCCTAAAAACTTGAGATTCCTGAGACATGTCTAGATTTAGTAGCCCTAGGTCTTATATTAAGTAACAAGAAGAATTGTAAAGCTTTCACTAAACGCTTATGTTACACTTGTGACCCCCCCTCCAAGGTACATGCAAAATTTGGTAGCCCTAGACCTAATGGCTAGGAATGTGTAGATTTTTGAATTTTTCCTAGTATAAGCCTCGTAAAACTTATGACCCCCAGGGCGGGGCCAATTTACCTCAGGGCTACAGTTTGGACAACCTTAGTAGACACCCACTAGATATTTAAAGCTACATGCTAAATATAGTAGCCTTATGGCTAGGTCCGAGAAGATTTGTACAGTTTTATCTAGAGCTTTAAGCTCATTAAAGTAGCTTGTGACCTCATGGGAGTGGCCAAATTTGACCCCAGACCTATAATGTGAAGAAACTTGGTCCACTAGATAAAGTTACATGCCAAATTTTATAGCCCGAGGCCTCGTGGTTTCAGACAAGAAGGTTTTTTAAATATTTTCAATATTTTTCAGTTTTGTTGCCATGGCAGCTACATTCTTTGAAAGAATCAAATTCTGTCAAGAAATTCTAAAGAGGACCATGGCAGGATGATTTCCATGAAGTTTCATTAAAATTGAATGGGTAGTTTCAGAGAAGAAGGTGTTTGAAATAAAAGTTAACGCACGCACGAACGCAAGACGGACACTGGGCCATCATATAGGAATGCTGGCCTTCGGCCAGTTGAGCTAAAAACGAATATTTGAACGGGAAAATCTTGATAAGGGAGAGGGGAAGGGTAACTGAAGCAATTGCTGACACTCAGACATAACATGCTTGATCAGTTAAGAATGTTTTGTTTTCTTGTTTATTTGTTTGTCATTGTTTCTATTTGAAAACCATATGTGATTGTTATCAACCTTTCTATTTGAAAACCATATATGATTGTTATCAACCTATCTTTCACTGGTAGAAATGCGTTTGTAATTAACTCTTTGCTTACATGAACAAGTTTCTGGTAGATAAGTCTGCAAACGTATCAATGTGAAATACAGATTGTATACCAGAATCATGAATAATATATTACACTAAAACATTGTCACTAAACTAAAGGATTAATTGCATGTTACAAGCATTTTGTGATCGTTTCAATGGTGCTTTGCTGTTGTTTTCAACAGTACCGTATTTCAGTCACATTGCAGTGGCCTGATAACTTTTGATCTCATTTGTGAAAATTGGCTTGCTATTAAAGTCGTCTATCTTGACTCTTTAGAACAGAAGGTTGAAGCCAACAAAAATATTGTGTCAGAACAGTGTAGGCATGAATGAGCTTGTTTAATGCAGCAGAAAAGAATTTTGTCCCGCGGCCCTATGTCTTCCTCATTATTTGTTGAACATCAGGTAAAATTAGCTTTGCCCTGCTATATAAATGGAATAAAAAATTCAAGTCGATAGAAAAAAAGACAAGAGGGCCATGAAGGTCATGTATCGCTCCACTGGCTAATAAGTAAAAACACTACACTAAAGATCAGTGAGTTGTCCATAGCGGCCTAAGGGTTAACCCCAGGCCCGTAGGATAGCCCCCCCCCCCCTAATAATTTTGAAAATCATAGTAACTAAAATACGGGTTCTTAGCGCAATGAAACAACCACGCAAAAAATCTCAGTATTTCGAAGTTAGCCCCCCCCCCCCTTCCAATCTTGAAATAATTCCTACGTGACTGAACCCATATAGTTCTTAAATTGGTGAATTTGGCCTTCTCATTCAGAACCAAAGATAAAGGTACTACAATTTTATAAATGAATAGTTTTTTAAAAGAATAGTGTTTTATGGCCCGTCGACAACTTGAGTCATATTGGGCGCACTTGCTTAGTAAACAATAATGCGAGGTGAAAATAAGACAAACATGATAAATGAGGAATGGATGAAACACAAAATGATGCCCCTTTTGTCGCCTTTTACGACATGCATGCTGTCACTTTTGTTCCGCCAGATGAAATGGCAGATGTGACGATCGCGGGACTGCAGTGGTTTATTCTTATACCCCCGATTAAACCACACGGCGTCCTACACACTGTATGGAAACTCTGTACGGGAAATTTCTTCGGTGAATTCAAGATGGCGGACACGTGTTATTGACAAAGTAAGTGTCGTTTAATTTTGGTCCAAACTTGTTTCAAATTGCATCCCCTACAACGAGTAAGGTACATGTACCAATCTAAAGAGCTTTGATTGAAAAATCAAGCGATAATAGCTTATGAGAAAACGGGAGTGCCTGTTGTCCGTAATCCCGCGCTGAACATGATGTTTTGATGAAATTGAAAAACTAAGCGGGAGACCGGAGGAAAACAGATTTTTGACTTCATGTTTGTTACCGAAGCGTACAGAAATTCCGATCACCCAGCCGTACAGAAGTTTAGTTTCGGTTTGCACCGAAGAGTACACCATGCAAAATTTCAAAACTTTATAACAGCTAAATTAGTAAATATAAGCAACGTATTTTGGTACAGATGTAAGCGTATGACATTTCCCCACCGATTGAGGCATATTCTTTTATCATTAGCTTTCTAATCGATGAAATAAAGCCAGTTTTCTTCCGGTCTCCCGCTTACTTTTTTAACTTCATCAAAACATCGTGTTCAGCGTGGGATTACGGACAAGAGGCACTCCCGTTTTCTCATAAGCTATTATCGCTTGATTTTTCAATCAAAGCTCTTTAGATTGGTACCTTACTCGTTGTAGGGGATGCAATTTGAAACAAGTTTGGACCAAAATTAAACGACACTTACTTTGTCAATAACACGTGTCCGCCATCTTGAATTCACCGAAGAAATTTCCCGTACAGAGTTTCCATACAGTGCTACAGGCCGATTAATTCCCATTCCAAACCCTATTAACATCAAGAAAAAAAAAATATAGGATTTGGAATAAGAACTACCCAGCCTGCTGCAATCCTACGAATTACGAGGAAAGCAGCCGTTTGTCTCTAATTTTAGTCGCCTTCTACGACATGCCATAGAGAAAGGCCGAGGTCCTATTCTATAAAGTAAAAAAAAAAACCGGGACCCCACGGGGATACAATTTTATAACTGTTTATTGCTGAAATATCTGACATAGAGCGGCCAGAGTTGACCCAGGATCAGACTGCATGTTCTATGCCATCATATCGTCGGTTTACTTCCAAAACCTCGTAACTACAGCTTTTAACAATTGAATCCCTGCCTTAACCAAAGATAGCAATTGGACTATAGTTATCCGAATATCTAATGAAGTCATAAAATTATATAGTTCAGCAAAAATTGCTTTCAGACTATTATTGCTTACAAAATGTGGGTACGCAAATGTCGTGACTACGCAATTTAGTGAATGGTTTCACTAGGTTACCGACTGTGCGCGAATTCTATACAGAGTCAAACCAAAAATTGAAATCCGTGTCAAAATTTTTAACATGACCAAAATTTTTTCGCGGCCGTATCGTAGCCCAGGAATCCATCAGGAATTTACACAGGTTACAATGCGGGTCTATAGGGGTGGAACCGGGTCGATACGATTCTAATTCCCTATGGACCCGGATCGAAATCCGGCCGTGTGTGACTCTAGCTTTATCAAACGACAAAACTTTTGACTGGTCCAAATTCAAAGCATTTGCAGAAAACAAAATAAACATGAATTAAAAAATGGAAAATTGACTTTGGAAGAGTAGAAAGCACCGTTGGAAAAAAGGAGAAAATGCTGGTTACCAGCATTTTTTTCCTTTTCCCACAGTGTTTTCAGAAGGCATCTTCCTCGGGATAATAAAACCAGGGATTGTTAGGTAAAGGGTTAAAATAAATCGAGTGCCTTAAATTCAAAACAGATCCGTCTCGACTACTAATAGAACTGTTATCGCAGGACATGTACACACGCAGCTAATGAGCAAGTATGGAGTCAACAATACCCCAGGCAGCTTCTGTTGATTTCTCAGATCACCAACCTCGTTTGACCGAAAGTATTTCAACGAAGATACAGTGACAGAATTGGCAACAATTTTGTGACGAGCACTGCAAATGGTTCTTGAGAGGAAATTAGCTAAAGTGTAGTTCTAAGCGCAATTAGAGCATCAAGTCCATAGTTTCGTGAATATCATCTTGAAAATCTCGTAATTAACAGACATTTCAAGAAAATGTCGACAGTCGCCCATAGTTTCGTAATTATCATCTTAAAATTCTGGTAATTGATAGCTATCTTCCAAAAAAAAATATCGGCAAATTGTGGTGTTTTTTGGGCGGTTTTACAACAGAGGCTCGTTTTGCAAAAAGAAATAAACGTTTACTCAATAAAACGCTTGATGCGATTCATTCATCTATAATCGGCTAGCAAATAACATATGCATCGGCAATTTATTTAACCCTTTCCCAAACGACAAATTTTGGACTCTTCCAAACCAGAAGAGTTTGCAGACGACAATTTTAGATTTGGAGAAAATGCCAGAAAGTTCTCAAAAAGGGTAGAAAACACTGTGGGAAAAGGAGAAATTGCTCGTAACGAGCAATTTCTCCTTTTCCCACAGTGTTTTCAACAGACTTTTACTGCAGACATGTAAAAACCAGGGCTTGTTTGGGAAAGGGTTAATTAAACAGCCTCTACATGTTTGAGTAATGGGCTAAAAGCTTAGGTGTAAGACCTGCTTTTCCAAGGTATTAGGGGGATGGGGGATACGTCATAGCAGATAAGTCGAATCTTCGCCGGAAGAATATGACGTGCAAACAACGATATATGTGTAGACCTGTGCTCCGAGCCCTCTGTGATATTCCTGACCTGAAATGTGAAAACGATTGTAACTTCAATACATTATGTATGTCACAAAATCTTACGTGTCTACAGATCTTTCCGTGAGGTAAAATGGGCGATATCCAGCAACTGTATGAGCGTTTGATTGACGTCTTCTGTCGCATCTTGAGACTTTTGTGAACGCCTCTAGTCGGAAGATTTGACTGTAAACAATGTGACTGGAATGCAATAGAATTATACCAGACATTAACCTTGTAGCGTTAGCATGCTAGGATTTACTTGGCTCAATTTTATTTCAACATGTTTCGTAGATTTTGGCCTAATTTAATTTACCCCTACATGAGACTCTGTTCGTACATTGCAAAACACCAGTCGAGACAAAAGGGAGAATTGCTCACAAAGAGCAGTTTTGTCATCAGCGAGTTTCCCCTCTTTCTGGCCTATTAATACACCAAGAAAACGTAAACTGATGAAGCATGTACGCCTATTAAAGGCCGTCAAAAGTAAACAAAGTGCGTGTTAAGATGCATTGAAATTTATAACATAACATGAAGGATTCTAGGACAATTGCCCCCCGGACAATTGCCCCCCCCCCCGGACAATCTCCCCGGACAATTGCCTTCCCCCCCCCCCCCCCAGGACAATTCCCACCCTGACTATTGCCTCCCGGGGTCAAGGAATTGTCCTCGGAGGCAATAGTCCGGGGGGGGGGATTGTCCTCGGGGGCAATTGTCCCGGGAGACAATTGTCCGGGGGGCAGTTGTCCTGTTACGCCATTGTTATGTACATACCCAGTTATTATTAGCTTTGTTCATGTGTGTATCTATTTTCGAATGGTTTTCCCCTGTTGCTATTTTTAGAACTGGATTCTCTCTTGCGGAATATTGTGCTGGAAGTTTCCAGGCCTTTTTACAATCTGTTTACTAGAAATTATGCAACTGATTTTAACATGAATTTTCTGGAAGTTTCCCTGTTATTATAAAAGGAAAAGCTTTTACATCTCAGTGTTCACTAGTTAATACATGATTGCCAGACTACAGTGGGGATTATCTTGTGTTTGTGTCCTATAATTAGTGCTTGGATTATATTCAGTTTGGATTTGGATCAGACTAGACTAATGTGAGGATTACTTTGTGTGCTTAGATTACATTCAGTTTGGATCAGGATCAGATTGGAATTAAGACTGGAATAGTTTGTCTTCTGAATTTAACGTCTAAGGTATTGTTTTGTACTATTGTAACTGTTTATTTGATATTTTTGTTAATAAATTCTGTTAATTGTTATCGTTTGTTGCTGGCTTCTTCTTTCTAGTTACGCCTGACTCGTAACAGAAATTGGGGGCTCGTCCGGGATGGGAAGATGTCGACCTTTCTTTTTACCTCTATAAATTTTAAAGTACAAAGGCTATGGTGCAAATAGTTTATCACTTTTTGTAAGATCTTAATGATTTAAGATATGTAACTAATCTATTCAAAAAGATGCCCTCAATCCATAAAGCCATTACTCTATAGTATGATCAAAAGTATACTTGTTGTGTGTGGCTCTAAGTTCAGAGATTCTTTTGAGGTATACCACCCTAACTCTAATATTGGAGCCCGGAAGCTGCTGAGATTGACCGATTATATAACATTCACGAAAATGTCGACGTTTCACGATATTTACCGATGAGTTAGTGAGTGTACGGGCTCTAACTCTTATATCGAAATGCGGAAGCTGCCGAGATTGTCCGAATAGCCTTCACGAAAACGTCGATGTTACACGAAATTTACCGATGAGTTAGCGAGTCGCGGCCCCTAACTCCTACATCGAAATGCGGAAGCTGCCGAATAGCCTTTAGGAAATGGTCGATTTTACACGATATTTACCGATGAGTTAGTGAGTCTACGGACCCTAACTCCAAATCGAAATGCGGAAGCTGCCGAGATTGTCCGAATAGCCTTTACGATGACTTAGGTGTGGTAATCCTTCAATACTGTGAGAGAAATATGCAATATGACCTATTGATAGATATATATATCAGAAGCACCACTCGCTTTTGCCAATTATCTCCCCCTAATTATTCTACAAATACACATCTAATTTGGGCATTCTGGGTACAGAACCGGACTACTTTTCTACGCGACAACCGTTACTTTGAATTCCAAACTAAAAATAAAAGTTTTCTGAAGAAAACGCTCCCTGGTATGATTTATTTCAAGAGGTAGTGGGTGATCGTTCGTGTGCAAATTCTTCTAAAGGCGTGGGAGTGTCAAGTCTTTCCTTACTGTAGACGAAAGCAGAAGCTTTTTGTAGACAATGTAGATCAAGATCAGACTGCACAGAACGTGCAGTCTGATCTCTGGTCTTCACTGTCCACTGCTATATAATCTGGATTATAACCAAACCGTATCTTGATCCTGCAGGGGAAATGTACTTTAAGCTAATTGTAGCAATTGAGAAAATACAATTTATTTATTCAGTAGTGAAAGTGTTAAAATACATTTATTGCATGATTGTATGGATAGTTCTTTAGGGCCTACGAGCCCACGTTATTTGTCAATCATCAGCTCATTTATTGAGAAAAAATATAAGGTATCATTAAATACATTTTCTTTCAAAATGGGTGTTACGTCAACCTTCCGTGTTGCATTGGAAACAATTTTACAAAGGAAATGTATCTAATGATGGACAGGTAATTTTATTGCTATGTTGGTGCCATTTATTCATTAGTACCGTGCTACTTTGGTTTTTTAACCGCAGTTGCTGCTTCGCCTTACCTTATTTCAGAATGAAAAAAGTACCACAAAGTATTATCTCCGGCTAGATGGCATGCTACAAATACACGTCTATCTTATTTAGTACAGAACCGGACTACTTTTCTTTGCGACAACCGTTACTTTTAATTTCAAACTTAAATAAATGTTTACTCATATAAAACGCTGTCTGTTGCGACTCATACAGCAATGGTCAGCTTGCATAATAACCTTTGTACCGGTCATTTATTAAAAACAGCCATTATAGGCTTGGGTAATAGCTTCGGTGTAGGCCCTACTTTCCCCTAGCATATGGGATGGGTGATGCGTCATAGCAGACAGGTCGAATCTTAGAAGCATATGACATGCGCAGACAACGGCCACAATTTTTTTTACAAGAGTACAATGATGCCTCATACTGACTTTCATTAGGTGAGCTGTATGTGGCTTGACCAATGCTCGAAAGTCCGATTTATACCGAAATTATACCAAACCTTTAACAGCAGTACCCTTTTCACTCTAAAGTGAAGTCAAATGAGACGAACCATGCTCTGGCGAAGGGGGCTTCACAGAGACATTCCCGGGATAATTTGAGCTTTGACAAAAAGCTTCCTAAACATTCTTTTTTCTTTATGAATGCTGAGGTAAATAATGATGCAAAACAAAAAAAAAGACTTCTTTTTACCTAGAAAATTCAAAACTGCACTAGCACATTACAGGAAAGTTTGCTTAGAAGTATAGCAACACACTAGAGAAAAGTTAAGGTATAAAAGGAATAAATATATTAAATAGAGACATACAAAGGAGAGCGATTTCCCTTTGACTTTATTTCCAGGGGTAACAACCTATGTCATAGCATACGTCATCGGAGACATTTTAAATCCCCCATTTTCGTTTAAAAGATAATTTTTTCAGCTTATACATTATTGTTATTGAAGATCTGTCCAAACAAAGCAGTTCATATGGTACCTGACAACTTTCTTCGTTAGTATACATTGATATTTTGTTCATTAGTTTCGTTGATTTTGCAATTACCTCCGCACAATTCTCGAAGCCGGTGACACATGTGCGATTTAAATATATAGATTTCCGTTTAGAATAATTGTGCTGAAGTGTTTAGAGCTAGAACATTGTTTCAATTGAATAGGACAAATATATTTACCGTCACCAGATGAAATAGGTATTCTAAGTAAATTTTAGATACATATATCTTTTTAAGGTAATTAATCTACACTTTGTGCACAAAATGGCGGCTATTCCGACACCTCTGATATGACGTAGGTTATCACCCTTGTTATTTCTTTTTCGGCTTGGCTGAGTGCGATGGCTTTTGACCTACTTTTTGGTGCTGATAAAGATTGAATAAATGGTTATTTGCGATTGGTTGAAAAATGTACCCAATAACCCAGTAGAATCAACTACTTTGCAACAAAATGAAAAACAGGAGGAAAAAAAGCAATCGCCTGTTGGGTTACTTTTCATTCTGTTACTGCACATTGAGCCATAAAAGAATTTCAATAAAAGCGTTCTAATTCCAGTATCTCTAAGGCCGTGTATACATCTTTTAAAAAAAAAAAAAAGATATTTCTTGTTATTCATGCCAGACCTACTGCAACTTTGTATTTTGACTGATCAAAATACTAAATAGCTAAAGGGGTCCACACTAGGATCAGTTAAGCTGATTAGCAGATTATTTGAAAAATACGGTTTTGGAGAAAAAGACCTTTTGAAGATATTAATCCTTTCAGCTTTGTTGTTATGGAAACTAGGATTCCCGATAGAATAAAATCCCCAGTTGAAGTTTTAAGGAGGATCATGACAGAATTGTTCATGCATGTAAAATTTGATTGAGACGTTTCGGAGATGTTGAAAAGTTAACGGACGAACGGACGCATGAATGACATAAGGCCATGATATGCTGGAAGCATTTGCCAAATGAAGCTTACACTTTTTCCTGTTGCTTCAAGTAATTTCTCCTTTCTATAAAAAAGTTATCAGAGTGTTGGGAGGTCGAGTTGCTTTAGGTTATACAGTGTAGGAGTAGCGTAAGCGACGGTGTAATACAGATCCTTGCAAAAAGAACAGAACAACACAACAATTCTTTTGATAAGGATGTTGGCACATGAGTTAACGGTGATGCCCAGTAGAATATTTTGTCTTTAAATCCTTTCCAAACTTCAGCCAAAAACTTCAATTTAGTAACTTTTCGCCATCCTCAAACCCGTCGGTGTTTGGGTATAAGAGAATAATCGGGTACACCCGGAAACTTCCGGTCCAAGTGTTTTCGAGAAAATACCGTGGAATTAATGACATGAGGGTAGGTGCATTTGGATGATAGACATATAGTTAAGAATGGTGTTGAAAACATAAACAAAATGGATACCATATCCCACTTACCTCGTTAAAACATGACATCTCAATTTGACCAATACGAATAATAAACTGCTTAATCAGCACTAATGTCTAATAAAAGGTTGATTGGTAGATAGATTCAGTTCATTGGCCCGTGTGTTAGGACGTTACGAAGCTTCATTAGACTAATTCCTCTTGACATGCAATCAGCACGCCATAAAAAAGAATCGCAAAAGGAAAGAGTCAATTTATCAAATGTAATGGACAGATTTCAGACGCATCAGTTTTCTCGGTATATTTTGAAGAAAGCAATACATCAAAACTGTTTCAACTTTTGTCTGGTGTTTGGTCATCTTTTCCCCCGACATCAGATACGCAGTTAAAAGTTTACTTAAAAGGTATTTTTCCAAGATACAGAAACTTGTCAATGCACCTTGTCACGATATTGTTAGCATGTTCAGAACGGGGTGTTGCTCTTGTTTGAAATAATAAATGAACACCTCCTTTTTAATTCTCTTACGTGTTTCCCCTCCCAAAACAGTCCAGTAACACCGACTTAAACATACTGAGCTATCCTCTGGTAAAAGAGGCTTACTGCACAAAGTATCGATTAACCCATTACCACACAATCCCTACGTTTGACACCCCTGAGAAAGAAGCCTTTTGAAAACACTATGGGAAAAGGAGAAAATGCTGGTAACCAGCATTTTCTCCTTTTTTCCCAAAGTGTTTTTTACCCTTCCCAGAACAAATGTCTATTTTTTAGTCACCTCTTTTTTTGTCGTCTGCAAATCTTTCAATTTGGACCAGTCTAAAATTTTCGAGAGTGGTAAGGAGTTAAGGACAGCATTCGCAGTCCGCACAGACTGTCCTGAACCGAAACTTTTCGCTATAGGTCAATTTTCTGTATGACCCAGGGCTAGTGTACCTTGTTTTCAAGTCGATTGTTAAAATGGATATTAAGGATCTATAACTATACGATGACTTGCTTGGTAACATGGATAACGTGATGGTTGTATTTAGCCCCTCCCCCACTTTTACCAGAACATGGTTATTTTCAATATCTCCCGCTAGATGGCATTCTGCAAGTATTCATCTATCTAATTAGACTGGTTACCGCCCTTGATACTACCACGTGTATAGATAATACCCGGTATACAACGGTGGCCAGTTCACTATCTAATTTGGGCATCCTGGGTACAGAACCGAATCACTTTCCTACCCGGCAACCGTTACTTTGAATTTCAAACTAAAATGAAGGTTTACTCAATAAAACGCTACCTCGTGCGATTCACTCAGCTATGATCAGCAGTTTAGAGAAATCTTGGGCTAAAACGGGCCTGATTTTTGCTCAAACGTATTGATAAAAACTATTTTCTCCATTGCTACTTTATAGCGCGTATTACTACATTCAGCCCGATATCGGGGATAGTGATGCGTCATATAAGACTGTTCAAATCTTCGAAGAATATAATATGCGCAAACAACGTATTTATTTTACATCGATTGAGAAACCAGTTATCGCAACTCAGGGCCATAGGAACAGGAAAAGGGGGGGGGGGGGGGAATGACACAGGTGTCAGTGTTTGGACGAATATTGCTAGAAAATCGTCGTATATAAAGAGGATGAAATATTATTTCAGAATAGCTTACTGTCGATACGCTAATAGAAATTTTCAAGCAAATTAAAATAGTTCTAACAAATGGCGCCGAGCCACGGAATTTTTCGTCTACTTTTATTGTCTGACAGACACTAAACAAATTTCTGACGTCACATTTCATTCAGTGTGGTTTTCTGCTCTATGTTTTTTCTCCAAATCTCATAATTCACCATATTGTTGAACCAATTTCCTTCTATTCCTGTCTCTAGTATTAGTAGGTGGGTTATTTCACTGCATAACCAAACGCAATTTATGTCAAACCGGGACGAAAAGCCCATTCTGAAAATTTTGCCCCCCCCCCCATCCAAAATTGCTTCCTACGGGCCTGCAACTTATGCTAATCTGTTTGTGCTTCTTGGGAACTGCATACGTACTCGCACCGAATGTGTGGGCCAATGAAATCTCCAAAAGTTGACACCCGCTCTTGGGTATCGAAATCAGGACCTTATGGTACCAAGACTGACGCTGTATCTCACGGCCAGGGATGTAACACCGACTTGACCTTTAACCCTTTCCCAAACGACAAAATTTTGGACAAGTTGGTTACCAGCATTTTCTCCTTTTCCCACAATGTTTCAAAATTTTGGACAAGTCCAAAATGACGGCACTTGCAGACAACAAAATAAACTTAACCCAAAATTTGAAATTTGTTTCTAGCATGATAGAAAACATTGTGGGAAAATGAGAAAATGCTGGTTACCATATATTTATTTGACAGCAAATGGTCTCTAAAGTAATTGCAATTGTTCATTAAGACCAGCCCTCCACTAGGACCCGAAAGGTCCCCAATCGTAAAAATGACAGGAACTGGATGCTTCGGCACATCTTCGCAATGATCGGGAACCGTTCTTGGTGTTTCTTAAACCCATCTGGAAACATTCTTAGTGTGTCGGGGCCGATTCGGGATCAAAAAAGCTTCGGATCCAAATTTTAAAAGTTTTAAAATTTGGACGCCAATCGTTGAGTTCGGGGAAGCGTCGGGACTGTCGGCATCCCTTCAGGGAACCTTCAGCGATCATTCCGGACGTTCTGAAACACATCGCGCATAATCTGGCAGCATTCGGCGAGGTTTCTTATTCACTGTGTCACCCCGAGCGTTTCAGGAAAGATAACTCGCCTATATATACCTTGGCACTCACATCGCCAACATGTCGGCATTTATTCTTAAACGCTTCTGTATGTTCTGCAAGTGAACTGCAGCCATTCTGCGTGATCGGGAAACACTCGGTCAACAATCCTGGAACGATCGGCATTTTTCTGTACTGGATCCGCATACTTCGGTACCATTTCGGCATTGCGCATAATCTGGCAGCATTCGGCGAGGTTTCTTATTCACTGTGTCACCCCGAGCGTTTCAGGAAAGATAACTCGCCTATATATACCTTGGCACTCACATCGCCAACATGTCGGCATTTATTCTTAAACGCTTCTGTATGTTCTGCAAGTGAACTGCAGCCATTCTGCGTGATCGGGAAACACTCGGTCAACAATCCTGGAACGATCGGCATTTTTCTGTACTG
Source organism: Tridacna crocea (assembly GCA_943736015.1). Lineage (NCBI taxonomy): Eukaryota > Metazoa > Mollusca > Bivalvia > Cardiida > Cardiidae > Tridacna > Tridacna crocea. The sequence goes on from OX031059.1 coordinate 53,479,985, forward strand.
GATCCGCATACTTCGGTACGATTTCGGCAACCTTTCGCAAACTGTTCCGCGTAACACTGCCGAACGAGCCCCGTTTGCCAAGCTCCGCCCATTTTCATCCCGAAAGCTCCCCGAATCTGCAACCTTTCGACAAGCAATCGGGGTTGTAGTGGAGGGCAGGCCTAAGCAAATAAATCTAACCAGAAGAAAAAAATCAGAGAAATTACGTTAAAAGAGAGAAAGAAGACCGCTGGACAAGATCATGCGACTTGAAAACGCGGCAAGAAGGTCAAATGACCGCCATGTAAAGCATAATTATGGGGTTTCCACATGGCGGTTTTTTTAATTGTTAGATTACATCTACCAAAGTATGTTGAAATTAAAAGCCAATAAACTATTTAACCCATTACCACTCAATCCCTACTTTGGACGCCCCTGAGAAAGAAGCCTTTTGAAAACACTGTGGGAAAAGGAGAAAATGCTGGTAACCAGCATTTTCTCCTTTTCCCACAGTGTTTTCTACCCTTTCCAGAACAAAATTCAACTTTTCAGACACCTTTATTTTGTCGTCTGCAAATGCTTTCAATTTGGACCAGTCTAAAATTTTGTCGTGTGGTAAATAGTTAAAACATTGAAGCTGACCCCTCCTGCCATGGCTTCGTTTGTAAAGAAGCCAACTTGTTGATTAGCTTTGCTGCATTGCGTTCATAGAGAAAGTCAGCTTCAGGTGACTATCGTTGATTTCACAAAAAGAGTTCATTCTAGCCAAAAAAGTCACTCACTCCTGATAATGACATAGAGGGGACGACCAAGATTTGCATTCAAAGTCGCATACAAGAAAAAAATTGATGCATAACATCAATGGCGCCGCAAAACAGTTGTTTCTGAAACAACTACATGTGAAATTGTCAAAAGAAGATTTATGTAGAAATCGATGAGAAATGAACTGAGAAGCCCTAAACAATCCTTATAGAACCCATCTAAAAACTTAAGAAGGGAAAAGGCAATAATGGTAAGACACAGTCATAGCCATTCTTCGGCGAAGTTTAACGCAAGTTCAATTGAAGCTATGTATAAAAGCAGTTGACATTCGGCAAACATCGCAAGAAAATAGTAGTAAAACTAGATTCTACATTAACCAATTGATATTAAAAACTGTTTATGAAATGATTAAAGTTGGTACGAAATGATCAAAGTGAATACGAAATGACCAAACTAAAACGTATAGGTGGGTACGAAATCACCAAAATTGTACGAAATGGCCTAAGAAGAAATGATCATCTTACGAACTAACTGGAAGAAGCCGAGTAAACAATATGGCTGCCTCCATAGGCACTTTTTAAAAGCGAATAATAAAAATATAGTGCCGCCGCTCATACGGCGCCACAACAATTGGATGGTTGGTTGTACTGGGTTTTAACGCCACTTTAACAGCTTAGGTCATATCATGGCGGTCGGTGACGCACATGTGTTTTCTGGCTTTCTCATACCAGTACTAACGCTACTTTCTTTCCAAAATCACCGACTACTTTTCTCACATGCTTCAGCAGAGGTGAGAGGCGAAAATAGGCCGGCGCCACAACAAAGTAAAACGATAACTAAATAACACTTAAAACGAAACGCTATCTGCGTGTATGGAGCTAAATATTAAGTAGATGGTAGATTCTGGCGCATCATGAAATTTTGATTTAGCACTCTGCACTTTTATGTTAAATACACGGACATGAAGATCTGGGAGGGGGGATAAGTTTGCGTTGACATCACGCTATTTCCCCATTAGTTTCTCTGTGTTTGCAGACAAAGCCTCGATTTAACTCTTTTCCTCTTGTGAGCCACATTTAAATTACAGCCTTTTTTAAGTCGTTTCGAAAACTTACATGTGCATACATTAAATGAAGAATATTTGAGAATGTCTTTGGGACCCTATATTATCTGACGAGTTCTATATTTTTCAATCAGTTCGTAGATTGAGTAAAGATGTGGCAATGGTCACAGTTCTCTATATAGAGCCAATAATAGAAACTGCAGGGATGTTTTTTTCAAAATCTTTTGGAAGAGGGGATACCTTCTTATCAGCCAGTGTACATCAAGATCAGACTGCACGTTCTGTGCAGTCTGATCTTGATCTACACTGGCCGATAAGAGCGGTTTGGGTCATGCTCAACAGCCCACGGCAATGGATAACAATGGGAGGTTATTCAAGTAGAGTAAATTAAAACTGACAAGGGTACTTTGCTAGAGACCATTGTGTGTCGGTACCAATATAAAGCCCATTTCTGGTAATCTAGTTTGTATTAGACTAGATCCGGTGTCCAAGTGCTACGTTATTCACGCATTCTCAATAAAACGGTGCAATTCGATATCAGCAAAAGACGAAAAATGAAGGTTGACCAATGTTCCCAAAGTTGCCTGTTAACTAAAGCTCCATGACTGTACTTGTCGGAACTCACGGGGTTTGAACATGAAATTCTTGGTTTAGATTTTACTGCACGGCAAACTTGAGCCACTTTCAAACTCAACTTGTGCTTGTAAAGTTCGTTACTATCAGATATGCAAAACTCTATGCTAAATACAACCTTGATCTGTTGATCTTACGCAAAATAAGTAAGCCCTCATAGCTAAGTAAACCTTAACAAACTTAAATTGGTACATGATAATTATCAGATAGCACCCTTGTTACGCCACGTGGTGTCAAAATGCAAAGGGTAGAAATTTTACAAAGACAGATTCATATTTTTTTTATTTCTCTCTCTCACAAACAACGGTAATTTTCGGAGCGCACATACTATGCCTTTCAGTTGCCAACAGCAAGTACAGACCATGATCAACAAACTTATATGTGTGAGTTTTGTAAAAGTTAACTGGAATTTATACAGTATAATAACGGTTTTCCGTTAGTCATGCTATCGTAACGAACCTTATCAACGAAAATAGCGAATTGAATGTTCGTTTGTATTGTATCAAAAATCCGAAAATGAATTGTTCTATACTGTTAAAGTGTAACAATCTCTTAGAAACTACCATGAAATATGCAGTAGATTATTTTGGAGGAATGAAATACTACAGTCCTAACTAATCAGGCTCTTTTAAAAACTAATATAATCAAATTGAGAGATATTATCTTTTTCGGGCAATGTACAGTTTCCTGTGCAACGCATATGTTATTTTCTGAATATATAACTTCAAACGAATAGGAAGTAAACCAAAATCAAACGACAGAACGTTACTGATGAAGAAAACAGAACTTTATCAAGTTAACGTCAGGTTTGTTACAATCAATGCAAAAAAAAACAAGAGCCGTCAGAGACGGGTTATGCTTCCCGAACAAGTGCTTGTCATAAGATGTATGAAATTGGGAAAAAAATAACAAGGGCATGCACATGCTGAAATTTTCCATAAGCAATATGACCATGAAGTTTCATGAAATTTTGAAAAAAAAACTGAAAGATATTAGTAAACATTGCAATTTTGCATTAAACCCCTTTTTTCCATGACACAGTCTTAAATTGAAAAACCGGTCAAAGTACATCGGGCATTACCCAAAGGAGTTCATATATGAAGTTTTATCCAATTTGCTCCAGGGGTTGTGGAGAAATGGCTTCGGACGGACGGACCGACGGACGGACAGACGGGGGGACGGATGGACGGAAGGACGGACGGACGTACAGACGGACTAAGCGGCGACTATATGCTCGCCCTTCGGGGAGAATAAAAAATGTGTATCAAATTTATGCTAGATATTCTGCGTATGTTCTGGGTCAGCCTTTAAAGCGCTGCCTATACTCCACTCCCTTTGTATTCCCGCCCGGGACTTAACTATTTTTTTTTTTATCTGAAAATATATCTATATGTGTCAAGAGCAAGAGTCAGACTTGATAATTTGCGATATAAATTTAAAAATGGTGCATTCTTAAATGCAAAATAAAACGATTTCCTTACTTAAAAGGGAGTTCAAGTAGCCAAGCCAAGGATTAAAAGGGAAAAGGTAAAATGTATTACGGTCAGGTTCGTTACGCTATACTAAAGAAGCATATGCAATTTTATCAAAAGGTATTCACTTTTAAATATTCAATATAGCGGGTTTTGTATGCATATTTGTTTTTAAGATTGCTTTCTTGCAAAATTACATAAAACATACTTTCATCATAATAATTTCTGTCATCTTTTTAGTCACATACATGTAATTTTAATCGGCATTCATAGATATTTAAACGTTCATGATGCATATTGTAAACATTTTATGCATCCCTTTTTAGCCGTCATTATATTTAAGAGCATAGCTTATACTAACATTTTTTCACGATCAGTATTCAATCTACATATATATTGGGACTAAGAAAAAAATGAACTATTTTTTTATCAGGTTCGTTACACTTACATTACGAACCTGACCCATTAACAATCAAACTTTCCTGCTAGATTTGTTATTCAAATGTTTAAGATAGAATTGTGATAGGTAAAATGGTACAAACACCTTCAAAATCGATAGATTTTGTATCTCGATTGGTACTTAAGAACTAGAAATACCGGTATGTACTTACTATATGAAGTGTTTCTCCGTCAGCACGTTGTGGGAACATTTGAAGCGAAAAAGACCTTCCAGTCAGACATTTTTTGATACGTGGTAAGAGCTGACGTCAAATTCTTAAACTTATTACGCAATTTTTTATATCATAACTGAGCTGGTACATGTAGGCGAGTATTTTCTCTTTGGCTGAACGAACCTGACATTACGAACCTGATTTTGCCACGGAAAACATAGATCTTTTGGAACTTTTAGAATAGTAGTGGGGTTGATTTCCTTTATAACTGTCAGAGAGCGTTTTATCCCACAAGACATTGCAAATTCAATCCATTTGTGAACCATACATCTGAAAAAGCGCTGTCACGAACCTTACAGCTAAAGTAAGAAAATAGTACATGGACATGTAAAAAGTAAAACAATTGAACTTTCTTTGGGAATGGACCATAAGGATCGTTATTAATCCATACATATCGACATGGGACTACTTTAAAAGACATTTCTTAGTTTAAAAAAAACAACTTTTAATGCATTAAGTGTTCGTTCAAAAGAGGTAACAAACCTTACAGTAAATTCGGCGACAAAATCTCAAAGCATCTGGGATTTACAGTTGTCATGAAAATCTGTCGTAAATACCTTACAAAATCTAGATTTGGATCATATCGCCATCCATTAAAAACAGATGTTCAGTTTCGATCGCTACGAGCTAGAAAATTAAACGAAAAGGCAAAAGTTACAAAAAGCGACGTCTACGAACCTGACAAAATTGACTACTTCCTGAAAAGCAGCAAGAACCCTATCTGCTTGAGACTGGTTTTCGCATTTTTTTTAAGTCAAGGTATGTTCTTTTTATAAAAATAGCATATAAGATTATACCTAGCTATGACAGATCAAGAGAAATTCGTCGGCGACAAGCAAAATCTGTAATTGCACCGTTTTATTGAGAATGCGTGTATTACAAAGCACTCTTTTAGTGTAAAAAAGGGATGTACTTGTCGTCCTCTGACTAAAAGTTTGAAAGCACTATCGACGTTTGTTCGCTGGTTTCATTCTTGAACCGTGTCGGTGACGACTTGTATGGCTCTCGCGGACGGCATAGATCAAGATCAGGCAACGCAGAATGTTTTGTCTGATCTTTAATCTATGCCGCCCGCTGACTGATACTGACGTAAAAGAATCGTCCTCACCTAAATCTAGTACTTTTCTAGTATTTTTTAACTCCGTAATATTGAACTCTGACCCATGAAGAATACAAATGAGGGCCGCTATAGGGTGTTTTAACCTATAGGCATTCCTATGGTATCTCTAATTGACCCTAAATAACAGCAAGGATGAAGCCGTTTCTTATGTGAAAATGACACCTTTTGATAGCATAGAAAACATTGTGACAAAAGGTGAAATTGCTCGTCACGAGCAATTTCACCTTTTGCCACAATGTTTTCCAAAGGCTCATACAAGCAATGTGTAGAAATGAGTATCTATGGAGTAAAGGGTTAGTATCTCATTATGCATTTTGGTTCGCAAGTCATCACATAATTATCATTAATGGATCCACAAAATATATTCTTTCTAACAACCTATTGAATCATGGAGTAGAATGGTCCTTGGAAAAGCAGAAAATTTCCCAGTAGCAAAAACTATTAGCCTATGTCACGTGTTGCGCAGGCTGAAAATGGTCGATACTTTGTGGCAGATGAATTTAGCACTTTTTCACGGAGCATGGTTCAAATATAACTGATTGCAAGGGATCTAGCCGAAGCAGAAACAATGCCTGCGCGTGTCATATTCTTCGAAGATTCGACCTGTCTGCTATGAGGCATCACTCTCCCCAATATCGGGAAGGGGAGGGGGCGGTGGTTGTAGTAATATGCACCATAAAGTAGCAATGGAGAACATGGCTTTTATCAATACGTTTGAGAAAAAATCAGGCCCGTTTTAGCTCCAGATTTCTCTAAACTGCTGATCATAGCTTAATGAATCCCATCTGGTAGCGTTTTATTGAGTAAACGTTTATTTTAGTTTGAAATTCAAAATGTCAGTTATTGCGTAGGAAAATAGTCCGGTTCTGTAAGCAGGATGCCCAAATTCGATTGATGTGTATTTGTAGAATGTCATCTAGCGGGAGATAATGGAAGCAGAAATTCCAATGGGTTGACTTAACTGCAACTTACCATTTTTTTGTTGTTATTGTAAACTTCTGTCGGTATTATTAACCCTTTACTCCATAGATACTCATTTCTACACATTGCTTGTATGAGCCTTTGGAAAACATTGTGGCAAAAGGTGAAAATTGCTCGTGACGAGCAATTTCACCTTTTGCCACAATGTTTTCTATGCTATCAAAAGGTGTCATTTACACGTAAGAAATGGCTTCATCCTTGCTGTCATTTAGAGTCAATCAGAGATGCCATAGAATATGCCTTATGGGGTATAGGGTTAATATCAATAAATTCAGTATAGTTGCAAATAATTTTCATGTGTTGGATTTCATAGGAAAATAATAGAAGACTGCTGAACGTTCCATAAACGCTCCGGTAGCCTTTGTGTGATTTAGGGCCTACTTGATTGAAATTATTCGAATGAATACCATTTTCTTTTTTTCAATTTAAGAAAATTCGCACCGCCTCATTTGATTGTGATTGACACTCGTTATCACGTGCTCTATTAACCCATTACCACACAATCCCTACTTTTGCCTGCCCTGAGAAAGACGCCTTTTGAAAACATTGTAGGAAAAGGAGAAAATGCTGGTAACCAGCATTTTCTCCTTTTCCCACAATGTTTTCTACCCGTTGTTGAAAACAAATTTCAAATTTTCAGTCACTTTTATTTTGTTGTCTGCAAATGCTTTCGATTTGGACAAACCTAAAATTTTGTCCTTTGGTAATGAATTAATAGGAATCAAAACGCCCTGATGCGATGCGATACGATTTAAGTCTTTGTCAAATAAAAAAAAAATGTCCGATTTCAAAGCAGCTTCAGTCGGCATATTAAACATTGTCCAAAATGGTGAGATTTCTCTCTGAAAGAGAAGAAAACATTGTCGGAAAAGGAGAAAATGCTGGTTACCAGCATTTTCTCCTTTTCCAGCAATGTTTTCAAAAGTTTTTATAGTCAGGGTCGTTAAAAACTCGGAATCGTTTGGTTAAAGAGTTTTAAGAAGTCATCCTGTCGGATTCGATTTGCTTCCAATTAAAATGACGTGACAAGAATCTCTTTGCTTTTGTTTAGCGCGCTATTTCTGCCACATTTTGGAAACGCAATTTGCAAGTGTGACGTCGATATCCAAGATTATTTGAATGAGCCATGCTCTGTGAATAGGGGATTTGATGCATTTGCTATCGACCTATTTCAACCTGCGAAGGCTGATCTGGCTCGAAACTTTGTAGCTTCACTTAAATTTTCTGCATGTTAATAGACCATTCTATAATATTGTTTTATATACAAAATGGATCTTATTGATCTATACTACTCAACATTTGCGAGGGATCAATTCGATACTTCAATACAGGAATATGTTACACAAATACAGTTTTCCTTAAGACATTTTCATTTTCTTAGATAGTTTTTATCATCAGTGTGGTAATGTTATTTACTGAAAAACCATACAAAATGCATGCCGCGTTTACATATCGGCTCAATACAAGATGGTGATCCCTAGCAAATGTTGAGTAGTATAATTACTATATGTGACCCGTCACGCGAAAAGGGGCATTCTGGGAATTCCGTACATCAATCAGATGAAAAAGGATCAAAGATACTGCAGGTCAATTTCAGTTGATAGTTCAAAAATGATTGTACAGTAAGGTAGAATGACCACTTGTCATGCAGAAAATATCATAAAAGCGAATAGTGTCGTCCCTGGTCAGCCTGCGCAATCCGCGCAGTCTGACCAGGGTTGACACTTTTCGCAGTTCCCAGATGGTCCCTTTTTGCGTGACAGTTCACATGTTGAGCTTTGTACCATGCGAAGAGGGACATTCGGACATTTGCGTAAAGTGTCGTCTCGGATTAGCCTGCGCAGTCCGCGCAGGCTAATCCGGGACGACACTTTACGACTACATTAGATTTTGTGCTACAGAAGATTTTCGCAAAACAGAAAATTACATAAAAACGGAAAGTGTCGTTTTCGATTAGCCTGAGCGGACTGCGCAGGCTGATCTAAGACGACACTTTACGCAAATGTCTGAATGCCACTTTTCGCGTGTTGCAAGCTAATTATGAATTGTCTTGTAAAATGCATTACAGAAGTGCAATGAACCTTCTTTTGTTAAAGCATGGCCTAATTTAACCATTACGTCCGGAGACTGAAGAAAAAATTCAACTATTCGTACTCTATATTGATAAAATATTGATTAAATGGTGTTTCACTTTTTTTTTTTCAATTTTTTATCCAGTTTTATCACTGCGGCCACTGCATTTATCAATGCTTTCCTGGAATTTCTTCTTACCGATGCTTCGCACAATATCCTTCCCAAGCCGTTGACTGCTTTTCAAGATCAAAGCATTGAGAACGCTGGAGTGGCATTTGTCAAGGAAGCCACTGTATGGAATTGATAATTTGAAAACCAGAGGGCCATAATGGCCCTGGATCGCTCACTCGAGTCAATAGGCGAAAATCAATCCTCGTGCATAATTAAATTTCTGACCAATTGTCCGGTCAATTGAGCATAAAATGTGGCCTCTAGAGTGTCCACAAGGAATTTCTTGAAGTTGATCTAATTTATCGCCTGGCCGACCGAATTTGGAAGTCATCAAAACTATCAAGACAAACATTCTGAACAGATACAACGAAGAAATCAAATAATTCTTTTGTCAGAGCATGGCTAAATTTAACCTTACGTCCTGAGACTGAAGAAAACTTTCAATATTCGTACTCTTGATTAATAAAATATTAATTAAGGTATTACCATCCTTACGCTTCTAATGCAAAATGTAATGAAATTCCTTATTAGTTGAAAAATAAGGATTTATACTGATATAATATTTTTGCACATTTCTATCCGACCATAAATTCCTTTGATGTCCATCTTTAAGTAATTTGTTGATATTTTTGTTAATTTTCAGAAAAGGGAGGGTAATTATTATCTCATTTTGTAATGAGAATAGAGTGGGCTTAGATTTATAAATGATAATTCTAAGAAGGAAAAAATGGAAAAAGTGGCACGGTCAAATTAGTACAACAATACTGATTTTCTATTAAAGCAACTTTTTTAGGATAATATCATAGTGGAAATAGCTAATTTCCATTAGAATGGTACTTACTTAATGGTGTTTTACGTATATAATTTTGTTACTTTTTTTCCAGTTTATCACTGCAGCCAGTTCATTTATTAATGCCTTCTTGGAATTTCTTCTTACCAATGCTTTGCAAAATACCCTTCCCAAGCCGTTGGCTGCTTTTCACAAAAAAACATCGTCGAAACAGTGATAAGCATTTTCTCCTTTTACTACAATTATGTTCTACCCTTCCGGAAACAAATTTCATTTTTTTATTTTTATCAGGAGTATTTGATTTGTGTTGAAAGTAAGTCGATAAAATCTGTAACATTATCTGTATATTTTTCATAAAGTGAAAAAGTAATCTCTGTTATGAGACGATCGCGGTACTGCAGTAGTTTATTCTTATACCCCTGATTAAACCACACGGGGTCCCACAGGCCAATTGATTCCCATTCCAAACCGTATTTACATCGAGAAAAAAATATACCAGGATTTGGAATAAGAACTACCCAGCCTGCCGCAATCCTACGAATTACGAGGAAAGCAGCCGTTTGTCTCTAATTTTAGTCGCCTTCTACGACATGCCATAGGGGAAGGCCGAGGTCCTATTTTATACAGTAAACAAAAATACCGGGACCCCACGGGGAAATAATAACTGCTTGAGAAGTCGTCCATTTCGAACGTTGGAATTTGCCATAATCAAAGAGTTACATTTCTTCAAAATTAAACACGATGTTCTTAGCTCCAATTAAGATTTTCCAATTTGGAATTTCTTGTGAGAACTCACAGTGTAGGTAAATTAGCTTAGTGAAAGAATGATGATTTCTGATAACCGAACACGCTGACAGTAATTTATCTAGATAACAGAGTGATGCTGTTGGGAAGGGTTAATGACCTGCAATACACGAAAATGGACATTCAAACATTTGCGTAACATGTTGTCTGGGATCAGCCTGCGCAGTCCACATAAGCTAATCTGAAACTGCACTTTACTTTTTATGTAATTTCTTTTTTTTTTTTTTCGCAAGTCTACTGTAGCACAAAATGTAATGAAAGCGTAAAGTGTCGTCTCGGATCAGTCTGCGCAGAGTGCGCAGGCTGATCCGAGACGACACTTTACGCAAATGTCCGAATACCTCTTTTCGTGTGTTGCAGGCCACATAATTTTCATTGCTAATAATCGTGCCCGCAAATCTGATAACTTTATATTGCTTTCTGTCACGATAGAAACGCGTCAACAACATCTATGTTTGTCAAATCTGAATAGAGACAGTGAAAAAATTATAGTTAAAACCGTTGTCTGCGCATGTCATATTCTTCGAAGATTCGACTGTCTTATATGACGCATCACTAGCCCCAAAAGCGGCCAGACTGTAATATTACGCTCTATAAAGTAGTAAGGTAGAAAATAGCTTTTATCAATACGTTTGAGGAGAAATGAGACCTGCTTTAGCTCCAGATTTCTCTAAGACTGCTGATCATAGCTGAGTGAACAGCACAAGGTAGCGTTTTATTGAGTAAATGTTTATTTTAGTTTGAGATTCAAAGTAACGGTTGTCGCGTAGGAAAGTGGTTCGGTTCTGTACCCAGGATGCCCAAATTAGATAGATGAGTATTTATAGAATGCCATCTAGCGGGAGATAATGTAGTTAAAACATCCAGTCCGCGACTCTCGATGTAGCTCTACGCATAATTAATGTCTATTACGAAAGCTGGAACATTTGGTCAATATTTAAAGAGCTCTATTTAGAGGCTCATAATTCCACTCATCCAAAAAAAAAAATCTATAAAATTCGCAGAGCGTCAGCCGGCAAATAATTTGTGAAGAAGAAAGACATAAGTAAGATTTTTTAATGGTATTCCCTAAATGGGCTACGTCGCCTCTTATGGTATTTTTAGAAATCTCACTAGAGTTTTGCATAGACTTGTGGGTATTTCATGGGATCAATAACAGGCGTCCAAGATTCGATTTCAAATCGGTATGATGACGTCATATCTGCTAGAGTAAAAGTACCAGTAGTCGGGGTTTCCAAATGATCATGCCGTTGTTTAGGCGCTCAAAGCAGTATCACTTTATTTTTAATTTAATCGAATAGCTTATGTGATTGCAAAGAACAATATCTCTAGTTGTATTTAACGGTGCTTTACGAAAACCACCGGCCCTTGAGGACCTGAATCGCTCTACTGGCCCTGATATTTGCCCATTTTCTGGTATACATTACAAAGTAGACATGAAATACAGCAAAATTTGATGGGGTTTCAGTACACGTTGTATTGAACAATTCCTGAAAGTTTCAAAGAAATGTGATCTGTAATGTGGACTGTGTTGAGTAAACAACTTTAGGTCATCAAATGGCTGCTTTTCTTAAACTGATTGTTTGGATCTCTTCATTACTTTAGGGTTTATTCCTTTAGTGATACACAATGATCTGTGTATCCTTCAAACAAAAGCTTTAAAATTTTGACTCTGTAAACAAGAAATTTAAATGTCTATTGTAAATATTGACTTTTCCCCTAAAACGGGGTTTTCCCAAAATCAATAGGGTTCAAGCTTTTGATTTTATAAGCAACTATGCAAGTTATATGGAATGGCTACTTTTCCATTACTGATAGTCAGATTTTTTTCTAGAAATCGATAGGGTCTATATAAGCCATGGACGATATAAACGAAATGTGCACATTTAATAAAAATCTGAACACAAATGCAGACTTTATCGGGTTAAAAAATACACACGGACGGACAGACAGATGCGCAGAAACTAAGGCATGACATATGGTCTGCTAGCTTGCCGCAAGTAGAGCTAAAATGGCATAATACTTAAAAGCTCTCTTTAAGTGATTAAAAGGGGATTTCAGCGACATATCACGGAAGCAAGCGCATGAATACATTTATGAAGTTGCTTAGCCAGTATTTTTCAGTTGAACAATCTTTATGCCAACAGCTGCTTTCTCACACAATAGCCTGTGGTGGATAGGGATGACTCCTGTCACCAAAGACTTTCATGGAAAGCTTTGGCAGAGTCAAGATTCGAACTCACATCCCATAATAGCCCCACATGGCGTGTCACCCGTTCCTTAGCCTGAATAGTTTTATAATTCAGCCATTGTGTTACTTTCTAAACTAGAAACATTAGAATGCAGTTCAAAGATTTATTAGTGAAATTCGTTGTAGCATGCAATTTGTTTTTTCCACGCACCCTAGAGTTGATCTCTGCCAGTAGTCCGTGAAATAATCCAATTCAAAAGTCGATCTCAGTAATGGCGAAAATATCCCTTCTGTATTACAGGCGCCAATATTTAATTGTGTCGGTCAACCTTCAGTCGTAACTTGATATTGAGGTTACGGAGAGTTGATTACCTGCCATGATGCATTATGGAGCCACACGTCATTTCCGTGGCAACTGGTTATGCGGTTTCTCCGCAAGAATAAAGTAATAGTTATTGAGGAAACGGTAATTGAGAAACATTTCTGAACTCTATATGACGTAAATTAGTAGAGTTTCTCTTTGGTCACAAGGAACCCTAGTAACACCCACTTATCTTATTCTTATTGTTTCAAGCTGTAGTTGCGAGGTTTTTGAAGTAAACCGACGACATACTCAGTCTGTAACCGTCCTTTCCCAACCCACAAATTTTAGAATTGTTCAAATTCAAAATATACTCGTAGACCCCGAGTCCGAAGTTTTATAAGTAAGCTAGCCGCGGTTCTTGCAAACCTCGAGTGATCCCCTTGATCAAGTCTCTCGTCTATATCACGTGCCTTGATATGCACCTATATCCAAGTTTCTTCACCGGAAACGCACACTTTTACCGTTCCAAAATCGTAACATTCCACTAAGGAAAAGAAAATACCATTATCTCCAGCTAGATAGCATTCTATAAATACTCATCTATCTAATTTGGGCATACTGGGTACAGAACCGAACCACTTTCCTACGCGACAACCGTTACTTTGAATTCCAAACTAAAATAAACGTTTACTCAATAAAACGCTACCTCGTGCAATTCACTCAGCTATGATCAGCAGTTTAGAGACATCTGGAGCTAAAGCAGGTCTCATTTCTCCTCAAAAGTATTGATAAAAGCTGTTTTCAACATTGCTACTTTATAGAGCGTAATATTAAAGTCAGCCCGCTTTCAGGGCTAGTGATGTGTCATATAAGACAGTCGAATTTTCGAAGAATATGACATGCGCAGAAAACGAAGAAAACACTGATCACAATTATCTATCTATGGACGATTTCTCAAGCATTTACTACTATGGTAAAGTGATCAGTTTCTTTCCTAACAAAGATTTCTGTTTCACTTTATCAAAAGTATACAGATAATTTTACAGAATTTTCTTAAACTGGGATGAAGCCATGCCTTTCCCCCCACCCCCCCATCCTCTTTTTGGTTCGCCATGCAAATTTTTTATTTCACTTGTAGCAAAACGTTTACATCCATGGCCAAAGGGAAATCAATCTGTTACATTTTATGTATCAGTAAACTTGAATAGTATGTCTGCTACTGTACGACAAAAAAAGGTGGCTAGATGTTTTAGGTATATCTCTGTTTAAGCCTTGGTATTTAACATGTAATCCCTAAGGCCCCAGGGCAATAGTTTTAAAAATCTTGCTACATATCAACTAGATGGAGCTTAATGCAGAATTTGGTAACAAAGAACTAACAGTTTGCCACCAAGATTCATTTGATTTTCAGCATGCAGGCCCATGTAATACTTGTGACTCTCAGGGCAGGGCCTTTTTTTGACTCGAGGGCAATATGGACGCTCTAAGTAGATGTCCACTAGATGACGCTACAGGCCGAATTTGGTAGCCTTATCCAGTACAATTATGAATAGGAAGATCTTAGAATTTTTTTAAAACTAGGCCGATGTATAACCTTCTGCTCTTAGGCAGGGCTAATTTTGACCCCAGAACTATAAACCGAGTCAAAATACAGGTCGACTAGAGCTTCACGCCGAATTTCTTGGTCCTTTGCTTTAAGATTAGTAACTAAAGACTTTTCATATCTTCATGAAATTTTACGGGAGACCACTCCTTCATGCATGGCTTCATCCCGGTTTAAATACAATAAATAAAAGCGCTAGGGAGGATCCTCTTTTGCTGAGTGGTTATGGTGTTGTTCTTTCGTCCGGGCGTTCTAGGTTCGAATCCTCCCTGGTCCCTGTATATCTGCTATGCATTTGCTCATTTAGTTCCTTAGAACGGACTTGCTTTGTAAGATTGTGCTTGTCCTGGATTGGCCATTAATCCTATTTGTTGTCCAAAAACGATCTTTCTGCCCAATAAGGCTCTTAAAGCCATCAGTAATGATTTTAAGAGGAGGTGTGTTACAGTAGACCATTCCTTAATACATGGTGTCATCTCTATTTAAATGCAATACCTAACAAGGGGGCCTTCATTGCCCTGGATTACTCACTTGAGTCAAGAGGCGAAATTCACTTCATGTGCATAATTCAATTTCTACCCAACTGTCAGGTCAATTTCCTTAAGTTGATGTAGTGACCTAATTTATCAACCCATGAGACTAAATTTAGAACTCGTCAAAATATTTGTCAAGACAAACATTCTGAAAAGTTTTTAGCTCACCTGAGCACAACGTGCTCAAGGGGAGTTTTTAGGATCACCCGGTAACCGTCGTCCGTCAGCGAGTCGTCAACAATTCTTTAAGCATCAACTCCTCCTAAACCGCTGGGCGGATTTGGACCAAACTTGGCTGGAATGTTCCTTGGGAAGTCCTCTTTAAAAACTGTTCACAGAAATTGATTCCATCAAAAACTCTGGTTGCCATGGCAACCAAATGGAATTTTCTAGGGAATTCTTTAAAAATCTTCTCTGATGAAACCGCTGGTCAGATTTTGAAATAATTTCACAGATATGTTCCTTGGGTGACCCTTTACAAAAAGTGTTCGTAAAATTTTGATCCGTCAAAAAATGTGGCTCTGGTGAATGGGGGCTTCTTGCACCATATAAAAATAAAGGAATTCTTAAAAATTCTTCTTCTCTGAAACGGCTGGTCAGATTTTGAAATAATTTCACAGGATTTTTCCCTGGGTGACCCTTTTCAAAAGTTGTTCGTGAAATTTTGATCCGTCAAAATATGTGGCTCTGGTGAATGGGGGCTACTTGCACTATACAGAAATGAAGGAATTCTTAAAAATTCTTCTTCTCTAAAACCGCTGGTCAGATTTTGAAATAATTTCACAAGATGCTGATTTGTCTAGAAACATGGCTCTGGTGAATGGGGGCTACTTGCACTATTTGGGCATGAAGAAATTCTTTTTCTCTGAAATGGCTGATCAGATTATGAAATAATTTCTCAGAAATGTTTCTTAGCTAAACTTTTCAAAAATTGCTCTAGAAATTTTGATCCATCAAGAAACATGGCTCTGATGACTGTGGGCTATTTACACTATACAGACGAAGAAATTCTTAAAAATTCTTCTTCTCTGAAAGGGCTGATCAAATTTTGAAAGAAATGGCTATGGTTCTCTCAGAAATTTAGGTGAGCGATCATGGGCCATCTTGGCCCTCTTGTTAAGATAATTCAGCAAAAAAATGTGAACTCTAGAGTGCCCACAAGGTATTACTTAAATTTGATTTGTGATCCAGTTTGTGACCCCGGGTGATCAAAATTCAAACTCGCCCAAAATTTCACGAAGAAAAACATTGACAAATTTTCAAGTCAATTGAGCAAGAAACCACGGTGACCTCTAGAGTGCCCTAAAGGTATTTCATTAATTTGACCTAGTGACCTAGATTATGACCCCAGGTGATCCAATTTCAAACTCATCCTAGATTTCTTCATCAAAACATTTTAACAAATTTTCCAGTTGAACGATAAATGTGGCATCTAAAGTGCCCTCAAGGTATTTCTTTTCTTTAATTTGACACAGTGATCTAGTTTATGAATCCACATGACCTAAATTCAGATTCTTGTGAGATTTTATCAAAACAACTATCCTGAAGAAATTTCATGTCATTTACTCCAGAAATGTTTCCTCTAGAGTGCTCCAAAAGTATATCTTCAATTTGACCTAGTGACCTGGTTAATGATACCAGTTGACCTAAATTCAGACTCATGTGAGATTTTATCAACACAAAAATTCTGACCAATTTCCAAGTCAGTTGAATAAAAAAAGGTTTGTACTAGAGTGCACACAAGGTATGTCTTGAATTTGACCAACTGAACTAGTTTATGATCCAAGTTAACTCAATTTAAAACTTATCCCAAAGTTTATCTAGCAAACATTCTGAACAATTCTCAAGCCATTTGAGCAATAAATTTGGCTACTAGAATGCCAAAAGGTATTTCTTAAATTTGACCAAGTTACTTAGTTTATGACCCCGGATGACCCAATTTTAAACTCATCCAATATTTCACCAAGAAAAACATTGTAAGCAATTTTCAAGTGTAATTTAGCAAGAAATGCGACAAGTGCCCTAAGGGTATTTCTTTAATTTGACCTAGATTATAACCGAAAGGGACCCAATGTTAGATTCATCCAATATTCCACCAGGACAACCATCTTAAACAATTTTCCAATCAATTAAACAATTAGTAAGGCCTCTAGAGTGTCCACAAGGAATTTCTTTAATTTGACCAAATGACCTAGTTTAAAACACTTATGATCCAAATTCAGACTCGTATGAGATTTTTAACAAGACAAACATTCTGGCCAATTTTCAAGTCAACTGGGCAAACGACCTGTCCCCTAGAGTGCCCAAAAGGTATTACTTTGACCTAGTGACCTAGTTTATGATCTCGGGTGATCCAAACCCATATTTATCCAAGAGTATTTCAAGACAAATATTCTGACCAAATTTCAGATCATTCGAACAATAAAACTAATGTGGCCTCTAGAGTGCCCACAAGGTATTACTTTAATTTGACCTAGTGACCTAGTTTATGACGCAAGTTGGCCGAATTTTGAACTGAACAAGTTATGCTCTGGTGGGCTAACAAACGTATAACAAGTTCACTAAAAACCAAATAACAACTAAAGCTCTATGCCTTCCAGTTTTAGAGAAGAAGAATTTTAAAGTTTTCCTTCTTTGTTCCTATGTTCGAACTTGTAAACTCTGGGGTATGGTAAGTTTTGACCCCAGGGACATCATATGAACAAACATGGTAGAGGTCCACTAGGAGATGATAGATGTCAAATATCAAAGTTCCTTGCATCCAGTTTCAGACAAAGGAATTTTTAAGTTTTCTTTCTTTCTTCCTATGTTCGAACTTGTGACCCCAGGGCAGGCCAGTTTAGACCCCAGTGGCATTTAATGACCAAACCTAGTAGAGGTCCACTAGGAGATGCTAGATGCCAAATATCAAAGCTCTACACTTTCAACTTTCAGAGAAGAATAATATTGAATTTTTCCTTCTTTTTTCCCGTGTTCAAACTTGTTAACACCCCCCTCCTCTGGCAGGGCGAGTTTTGACCCCAGGGGCATCACATGAACAAACTTTGTAGAGGTCCACTAGGAGATGCTAGATGCCAAATATCAAAGTTCCACACCATCCAGTGTCAGAGAAGAAAATTTTTAAAGTTTTCCTTCTTTCGTCCTATGTTTGAACTTGTGATCCTCAGGGCGGGCAAGTTTTGACCCCAGGGGCATTGTATGAACAAACTTGGTAGAGAACCACTAGGGGATATTACACACCAAATTTCAAAAGCTACATGCCTTCTATTTCCAGAGAAGATTTTTAAAGATTTTGCTATTTTTTCTGCCAAGTTTCATCAAGATTGGCTCAGCAATTTGGGTGGAGATGTTTGAAGGAATTGTGAACAGAGCGACAAATGGATGCCAGACAATGACCGATCACAATACCTCATCTTAGCACTTCATGCTCAGGTGAGCTAAAAACTGCATCCTGGAATGAATGAATGAATGTTGTTTTATGGCGCATCGACAACTTTGGTCATTTAGCGCGCATATCTACAGTATGTTAAAAGATAATAAACGTGGAGTTGTTTAAACTGAATAAAGTTTGAATGACAATAAAAGAATTGAATTAAGAAAATTCAATGCATAAAGGGCATCATCGAGTTACAGGGCAATCCCTATATACTCAAATGTTTTAAATGATAAGAACTGAATTAAGAAGAATGCATAAAGGGCATTATCGAGTTACAGGGCAATCCCTATATACTCAAAAGTTTTAAATGATAAGATTTAAGAATGGGATAAAAAGGTTTAAACTCAATGCTGGTTTGATAAAAAGAAGTTTCTTTAAATGAAAAAGAAACATGTGTCATTTATAATGTGCATAAAATATGATATTGAGTGGCTGGGCATTCCCTGCCTACTCAACAGTTTTAGATATCGAGTTACAGGGCAATCCCTATATACTCAAAAGTTTTAAATGATAAGATTTAAGAATGTGACAAAAAGGTTTAAACTCAATGCTGGTTTGATAAAAAGAAGTTTTTTAAATGAAAAAGAAATATGTGTCATTTATAATGTGCATAAAATATGATATTGAGTGGCTGGGCATTCCCTGCCTACTCAACAGTTTTAGATTAAAAGGCAAGACTGATAATATTGTTTTTCCTTGGAAATGAGGTTAAAACTGGTAAAGATTGGAGCCTCCAATGGGATCAGATACTCCCATTAAAGAGGTCCTGTCTCCAATGAGATAAGATGCCCCCAAGAGGGCTAATCCTCCCATTAAGGAGATGCAAACTGAATATTAATGAAGTAAAGAATGCTGTAAAAAGATGGGTAAGAAACTCCAGAGTAAATATCACAGTTTATTGTAAATGCCAATCTCCTTTATGAAAGCGATAATAGATTCAACGCCGACAGAATCAAAAAGATTTTTCAAACTATCGACGTTGAAATATTTTGAACGAACTGGCTGAAAGTCAATGCAATCTAGTAGGATATGTTTTACAGAAAAGGTTGTATTGCATGGTATACATTCAGGGGCATCATCTCTTGTCAAGAGCCAGGAATGTGTGATGCGTGAATGGCCAATTCGAAGTCGTGCAATTATCACTTCTTCTCGACGAACGGATCTGTAAACGGGATACCATTCACCAAGGGATGGTTTAACTGAATGCAGTTTATTGAAAATATCAGCATCCCACTGGGATTGCCAAGAAGATTGGATATGTGATAAAACGGAGGCTTTAAAATCAGTGTGTGGAACTTTAAAGTCTGAAATGGGAAGGTTAAGTGCAGATTTGGCAGACCTATCGGCATTTTCATTGCCTTTGATGCCTACATGACTTGGAAGCCAGCAGAACACCAACCTATTCTTAGAAGAAATTTGTGAGATCCTTTCAAGTAAACTGCAGATTAAAGGATTCTCAAGTCGTTGATTTGAAAGGGCCTGTAATGTTGACAAAGAGTCTGAAAAGATAATAAAACGGTTGGAATTAGAACTTTCAACTAGATTAAGGGCCAGATCTACTGCTTTAATTTCAGCAGAGAAGATAGAGGAGTTGTTTGGAAGGCGGCATTTTAAACTTCTTTGTCCATAAACAGCGGCAGCTGCTACAGAATTGCCTTCTTTAGATCCATCTGTATAGATGGGTTTGAAGGAAAAATAATGTTCCTTTATCTCGTTGTATCTAGCATGAAATACAGTTCTATCCGTGACAGACTTTTTGTCAGATGCAAGGTCAAATCTGAATTCTGCACTGTTTAGTGTCCATGGAGGGATTTCAGAGATTTTATAGTCGGCAATAGACTCGGTGTCTATGCCAAGGTTATCTACAATGGGCTCCATGCGGATACCAAATGGAGGAATAACATTTGGTTTCCTTTCAAAAAGAGATTTATATTCAGGTTTAAAGACAACCTTATGAGAAATCTCTTTAGCTCAGTGGTTATGTCGTTGGTCTTGTGTCTGGGCGTTCTAGGTTTGAATCCTTCTCGATCCCATTTGTTCATTTGTTTTCTTGTAACGGACATTGTTTGTAACACTATATATAAGCTCATGTAAAATTTGTTACCCCTGGAGCTGTGCCAATTCTGACCCCAGGGCCATAATTTTTGGAACTAAGATAAAGCTACATACCAACTTGGGGTAACCAAAGGCCTTATGAGATTTTTAAACATTTTCAGTATTTTCTAGAGTACATATAATTTTTTTTTTTTTTGTAGCACAGTGACACACATTCTTAATTCGAGTAAAACTTTTTAAAGAAACTGATTATTTCCAAGAAGTTTCATCAGAAATTGATTGGTAACATAAACACATTCATACAAACATATGTATGGACACAAAGCTACATGACATAAGCTACCTGGGCGTCAGCTTTCATCAAGTGTGGCTAAAACCTTCATCTTTTTTCAAGGACATTGATTCATAGAAAAAGAAAACAAAGTTACTAAAATTTATAAAAACTTTAATAGATATAAACAAAATTCAAGAAGACCATCAAAGCAAATTTATTCAAGTAACAGATAGAAAAAATAAAATATCATTGAAAAAAAACTTTATCATTGTGACTGAGTTATGAAAGAAGAAAATAAACACATTTTCATTCATTTTCATTCTTTATCAAAAGAAAAAATAGACTGGTCCTATTTCAAAGCATTTCCAAACTTTCCAGAATTAAATGTGGCTCTTATGATGGAGATCTGACAAGACCAGAAAACCTTGTAGAAAAAGGAGAAAATGTTGGTTACCAGCATTTTCTCATTTTTCTGCAAGATTTTCCAACAGCTTCTTTCTCAGTGTCATTTATAGTTGGGATTGAGTGGAAAGAGGTAAAATGAACAAATTTTAACAAGAGAGCCAGGGAGGCCCTGCATCACTACACTGCCTAATGTATAAATGAGCCATACATGTAATTAGTATAATGAGGGACACTTACAGTAAAAAGCAATATATTTTCAATGAGAAATTAGCCAAGGGCTCAAAAAAAAGTCTTTTTACACACCATGTGACATTCAAAAATGAATACAAAGCAGGTTTACTCAAGCATAATGCATAACCAATATCACTGATGTGACAAAACTTTTCAACAGATATTAAATAAAACAAAAACTTGAAAGAATGTAGAATGAATGAATGAATGAATGAATGTTGTTTTATGGCGCATCGACAGCTTTGGTCATTTAGCGCGCATATCTATGTTAAAAGATAATAAACGAAGAGTTGTTTAAACTGAATAAAGTTTGAATGACAAGAAAAGAATTGAATTAAGAAAATTTAATGCATAAAGGGCATGATCGAGTAACAGGGCAATCCCTATATACTTAAAAGTTTTAAATGATAAGAACTGAATTAAGAAGTATGCATAAAGGGCATTATCGAGTTACAGGGCAATCCCTATATACTCAAAAGTTTTAAATGATAAGATTTAAGAATGTGATAAAAAGGTTTAAATTCAATGCTGGTTTGATAAAAAGAAGTTTTTAAATGAAAAGAAATATGTGCCATTTATAACGTGCATGAAATATGTTATCGAGTGGCTGGGCGTCCCTGCCTACTCCAAAGTTTTTTATTAAAAGCTAAGACTGATAATATTGCTTTGCTTTGGAAATGAGGTTAAAATTGGTAAAGATTGGAGCCTCCAATGGGATCAAATACTCCCATTAAAGAGGTCCTGTCTAGAGAATGTAGAAAAGAAGCATTTTCCAGTTTATCTGTTACCACTGGACAAAATTTCATACTTATCAAAATTGATATTTTCAGCAGATGACATCATAAACACAGTTTAACCCTTTACAACAAAATCCCAACTTCACTCCTGTGAAAGAAGCCTTTTGAAAACATTGCAGGAAAAGGAGAAAATGCTGGTAACCAGCATTTTCTCTTTTTCCCACCATGTTTTCTTTTCTTCCTAAAACAAATTTCAATTCTTTAGTCACATTTATTTTGTCGTCTGCAAATGCTTTCAATATGGAGGACCAGTCTAAAATTTTGTTGTTTGGTAAAGAGTGAAATATTAAGGCATCTCCATAAATAGGTAGAAAACAACCGAGTGGGATTGGGCAATGTGGGGGGTGTTTTAACAATTTTCCCTTTTCCCACAGTGTTTTCAAAGATAGTGTTTTAAAGGGTTAAACATATATTATACATGTACAAATTGTAACGAAAAACCGAATAATAAAATTTTTGCTTCTTGTTAAACATTCAAAACTTATTTTTTTTTAAACAATAAAATATTTTGAGATGTTCATATCAAATACATTTGAAGATGACAATGTACATGTGGCTGGAATTATCATATTTCACAGTGAAAGAGAAGGACAGCTTGTGGAAAAAGGAGCACATGCTAGTTACAACATTGTTGTCCTTTCCTAAAATGTTATCAACAGCCATTCTCCTCAAGTGTTTTAAAATTCAGAATTAATATGTGGGTAAGACCTAGACAGAACTTAAACCCTTTACAACATAATGTCTTCTTCAAACCAATCTTAGGAGAAGCCCTTGGAAAACATAGCAAGAAAAGGAGAAAAGTGCTGGTAACCAACATTTTATCCTTTTCCAACAATGTTTTCTTCTTTATAATCCTAACAATTGACTGATCAATTATATGGTTTTTAATGCCCTTTTTCTACATCATTTCAGTTATATTGCAGCTGCCAAAGCACCTATCAATGCTTTCCTGGAGTCTGTTTTACCAGTACTCCGCACAATTTTCTTTCCAAGCCACTGGCTGCTTTCCCACATAACCAGCATCCAAACAATAGTCAGCAGTGAGAGAGGAATGAATCCTTTCACAATGACTATCATCAATATTCGGAAAGAAACTGGCCGAGCCAGGGATTGAACTCATGACCCCCTGTTCTCCAGTCCTGTACGCTACTGACTGAACTACATAGGACTGGCTCATCCTAACAAACTCACCTTACTATAAATGTATTATTTTGGCTATCCTAACAAACTCACCTTACTATAAATGTATTATTTTGGCTATCATATGATGTATATTAAAGAATGTCAGAGAGTCAGATAATACTAATCACTTCAAAAGATCAATGATATACCAATGATGTGCTCTAACAAACAAACAAATGATGGATAATTTTCTTAAAATTTGTCCTGGTGCGAGACTGACTAGTTAGTGTTACTCACTGGCAAAAAATGAATTTTTAAATCAGGCAAAAAGTGTTGTATTAAGTACATATTGATCGACCCTTGATCGGTACATACATGTATGTAACCTCCCTAATTTGGATACCTTCTGTGTCTTTGGTTATAGCTAAAATACATGGCGGAAGCACGCCTGCTGTTTATCCAAGTTTTGTTGCTCTTTTACCATTGTTGATAACTTGCGCCATTCATGACATTTTTGACAAATTCTTCCAACGGACAGGTTTTTTTAAAACTTTGCACATACAAAGCTCATCATGTCTCTTGTAGATCACAATGAAAAACAAGAGGGCAATTGGCCCTGGAACGCTCACCTTAGACTATAGTTTATGAGTGAAATTCAATTCTTTGAGCAACTTTGATAAAGCTTCACCCAAGGAACATCCCTGCCAAGTTTCATCAAGATTGGCCCAGTGGGTTAGGAGATGTTGAAAGAAATTGTTGACGGGCGATAGATGTCGGGCATAGGGCAATCAAATATCAAAGCTCTACACCTTCCAATTTGAAATTTTCCTTCTTTGTCCTATGTTCCAACTTGTGGTCCCCTGGGCTTGGTCAGTTTTAACAAAAGCAGCATCCTTGGAACACACTTGGTAGAGGTCCACTCAAAGATGCTACATAGAAAATATCAAAGCTCTACACCTTCCCGTTTAAGAGCAAAAGAAATTTAAAATTTTCCTTCTTTGTTCCTATGTTTGAACCTGTGACATCCGGGTCATGGCCAGTTTTGACACCAGGGACATCATATGACCAAACTTGGTAGAAGTCCACTAGAAGATTCTGCATACCAAATATCAAAGCTCTGCACCTTCAAGTTTCAGAGAAGATTTCTAAAGTTTTCCTTCTTTGTTGCCATGTTCGAACCTGTGACCCCCCAGGGCAGGGCCAGTTTTGACCCCAAGGGCATAATATGAACAAACTTTGTAGAGGTCCGCTAGGAATTGCTACATGCCACATATCATAGCTCTACGCCTTCTAGTTTTAGAGAAGAAGAATTTTAAAATTTTCTTTCTTTGTTCCTATGTTCGAACTTGTGACCCCCGGGGCGGGGCCAGTTTTGACCCCACGGGCATGATTTTTACAAACTTTGTAGAGGTCTACTAGGAGATGCATCATACCAAATATCAAAGCATAGTGAATCGTCAGCCTTGGCTTGCAAAGATGAAGTAAACCCACCTAAACAATTCTCATTGGATGAATGGCCGAAATGGTCCCATTGATTTGAACAATTCCGTCAAGCATCAGGCCTGGTCAAAAAGGAAGATGTCATACAAAATCAACACCCTAATTTATTCCATGGGGATTGAGGCTGACGAGAGATTAAACTCATTTGTCTTGACAGAGGATGAAAAGAAAGATTACGGCATAATTTTGAATAGATTCAACGATTACTTTGTTGTCCGCAGAAACACTATTTTTGAAAGAGCCAAGTTCAATCCACGGAGACAAGGAGAAAAAGAATCCCTTGACAGTTTCATAACTTCCTCTACACCCTTGCTGAATATTGTGAATAGGAAACTTTACACCATGAAATGATTCAAGATTGAATTGTGGTTGGTTTGACAGACGAAAAACTTTCAGAAGGACTTCAGCTCGATGACAAATCGACTCTTGAACGGGCCGTAACTCAAGCACATCAGAGCAAAGCAGTGAAGAAGCAGCAATCAGTTGTCGGAAATCGTTTTGAGACTGCGGTAGGTAGATTAGATGCGTTAAACTGTAAGAAGCCATCTCAAAAAGCTGGGTTTAAGAATAGCACTTCTGCAAGTATGCCTAAGAGTAGAATCCCTGCAAAGCAGAAGGGCGGTAATCAAAATTTTAAACATTCTCACTTAAGTGGTCAAAAGTCTCCTTTCCAAAATGTCATTCCAAGGGAAATTGCCTTTCCGACTGAACACAGAATTGTTCTACAGACTGAAATTATGGATTTGCTTCGCAAAGGGGCTATTGTTGAGTCTCCTTGGGAAACAGTTCAATTTGTATCCAACATTTTTGTTGTACCTAAGCCTAATGGTAAGTTTAGGCCTATTATAAACCAGAAACACTTAAATAATTTTTTTTATTATGAACACTTTAAGCACTAACATTTCAGCATTGATGTTCAATTAATTCAAAAAGAAGATTTCTTTACTTCGTGGACTTACAGGATGAATATTTTTCTATCCCCATTGATGAGGATAGTAGAAAATTTCTAAAGTTTTTGTGGAATGACAAATTATATCATTTTGTTTGTCTTCCGTTTGGCCTCAATTCTGCGCCATGTGTATTTACAAAGATTTTGAAACCTATTTACACTTGGTTTAGATACATAGGTCTCCGTTGTGCCTATTACATTGATGGTTCCTTGAAGATGGAAAAGTCTTTTTCTGTTTGTTCAGAGAATACTCAGATTCTATAACCTTGAAATCTTTAGGGTTTATTCTTAATGAGAAAAAGTCTGTTTTAATTCCTTTGCATTGAATAGTTTTCTTTGGTTTTGTTATAGACTCCATTCAGTTCAAGGTCTTTCAGATGGGGAGAAAAAGTACATAATATTATAGAGAAGGCTAGGACATTGTTGAGCAAATCAACAGTTTGTATTAGAGATTTAGCATCTTTCATAGGTCTTGTTATTAATGCGTTAAATGCAGTGTTGGAGGCCCCCTTGCATTATAGAGATATGGACAGAAATAAAATATCAGGATTAGGGGCATCTAATAATGCTGATTTTGATACATTTGTTGTTTAGATTCTAATTGTAGAAAAGAAATTTCATGGTGGCACAACAATGTGGAAGCAAAAAATAGTAAAGCTCTCAGGCCAGAGCCTGTAAATTTCTTTTGTAGAACTGATGCTTCTCTAGAAGTTTATGGGGTCTATAACATTACCACAGGTGTTTGTGGGAATGGTAGATGGAAAGCATCAGAAATAGGCTGTTCCATTAATTATTTGGAGCTTTTGGCTATCTATTATTCCTTGGTACTGTTGTTTAAGGACAGTAGAGATTGCATATTTCTTTTCAGTCTGATAATACCTCAGCAGTTTGTTATATTAATGACATGGGAGGTATGACATCTCTTAACATGGACCTTTTAGCACATACCCGGTACTATTTGGAACTGGTGTATAGAGAGAAATATTTACATCTCTGCTTCACATATTGCAGGATCAGACAACTGTATTGCTAATTATTATTCTAGAAATTTCTCAGACACCACTGAATGGGTGCTTAAAAAAGACATTTTTCAAAGACTTTGCATTCATTTCTTTCTTCCTGATATTGATTTTTTTCTAGGTTGAATAAACAATTACATTGTTTTGTCACCTGGTACCCTGAGCCAGGAGCCTTTCATAGTGATGCTTTTTTTTTGGTCATGGTCGTCATTGAAGCCTTATATTTTTCCACCTCTTAATCTTTTAGGTAGAGTAAGATCCTAGCAGATAAGGTGGATGTAGCCATTTTGGTGTTTCCATTTTGGAAATCACAGCCTTGGTTTCCCTTGGTATTGGCTAATATTGTGTCTTTTCCTGTCAGGTAACCTTGACATCGAGATCTGCTTACACTGGCCCACAGCAGCGAGTGTCATCCACTGAACATATCAATGAAATTGATCGCAGTTTGTGTATCTGGAAATCCCTCAAGGGTTCAGGCCTTCCTGTCGAAGCTGCAGAACTCATCTTGTCCTCAGGAGGAGTGGAAACAAGAAGCAATATGACTTGGCGATGGTGTTTTAGGCGTTCTTTCAACAACAGTAATCCCCTTTGTGCAACTCAAGAAAAGGTAGTATGTTATTTACACTCCCTGTTCCTTGACAAGAAATCCTTTTCTGGGTTAAACACACATAAGGCCATGTTGCTGCAGACTCTTCCCTTTTTTGTGATTTTGTGGTGTAAAAATGATACAACTGTGATTTCCAGGTACATGAGAGGTGTATTTAACTCTACTCCACAATTGCCGAAATATAGTTTTACTTGGGATATAGGTTGTGTGTTAGACTACATGTACTTAAAAACCCTGTTTCCGTTACACTCTCTTTCTTTGAAACTGTTCTAAGCTTTTCATTTCATATATTACCTTTGAGTCCATTTGTTCAAGTACCATTGCTAGGTGGTTGAAATCAGTCCTGCAGTTAGCAGGGATCGATATCACTGTTTTCAAGGCTCACTCTTACAGATCTGCCTCAGTGTCGGCAGCTTTTTCGTCTGGATGTTCTTTAACCCATTTACGAATACTGGATACGAATCAATAGGTACCTACCCATTTCATGCTGGATGTGGATTGACCGGTATGTCAACAACATCTGCATAATACATGCGTACACAGAACTGAAAAACATCATTTTTTGTTGTGAACTCTTCAGAAATGAAGACCAATAATAGTTAAAGACTTCCTCTTTGACATGCCCAGTATGAAGCGGCAGTTTAGAAAATTCAGGAAGCGAAAGATCGAGTGCAAAATCAACAGCATTATTTTTTACTTTTCGGGAAAAAAAGGCAAGCAAATCTGGGAGATCGAGCGATGGAAGTGACATTAAGGTTGATTATTTATCCGACGGTGAAATGTTTGACAATTTGATGGTTGGAAATGAGTCCAACC
This sequence comes from Tridacna crocea, assembly GCA_943736015.1. NCBI lineage: Eukaryota > Metazoa > Mollusca > Bivalvia > Cardiida > Cardiidae > Tridacna > Tridacna crocea. Next base: position 53,508,346 of record OX031059.1, read on the forward strand.
AAGTTCAAGAAGGCGAAAACTACGATGTTGGCTTAGTAAACTTTTTTGAGAATGATGACAGCAACAAAGAATTTGAGGGGTTTGACTTCCACTGGAAAACAGACAATTTCACCCCTAGAAATGAATGTGTTTATGAAGATGGTGGTGGTTCGGTATTTCAACATCCACAGGAAGCTTTACCCCACCATTACTTTAATTTATTGTGGGATGATCGTTTGTGGAGTCATCTTGTCACAGAGACAAACAGGTCTGTAGCAATTAATTGGCCTCCATGTTTATAGTTTATCACAATGAGAAACAAGATCGGCCTCATTTTTTTGTTGCATGACAAACAAGGAATCGTTGAACAAATATAAAGACAAGTCACGAATTAACATATTCCTAACAAATTATGATGAAATTAATTGGTGTTTTGACAATTATGTGGACAAATTTAGGCCTGAAAATATAAATATATCTATGAAGAGCGGTTTGCCTTTTGATGTTTTCCTGTAATGAAATGTTTTCAATATTAATGTAAATGGAAAATAAATTTGAAAGGTGCATATTTAATTCAATCTTGTCACCTTTTTTGAATTGTATTTATACAGTATAATTTTTCATTTATTGATTTAATGATTGATCATTATCATTAGATTTTAGAAACAATTTTTGTAACACATTTCAGGTATGCTGACCAACAACGACATCAAAACCCACCACCACAGATTGCACCAAATTGGGTACATGTAGATGTTCCATTCATGAAAGCGTTTATCGGCCTTTGATTTTGTATGGGTGTCATGAGAGTACCATCAAGAAATGACTACTGGCGTTTGAAAAAGAGAATGTTCAGGACGTTATTCAACAAAATCATGTCTCGGGATAGGTACAACCTTGTGTGGAGATACCTGCACCTTACAGACAATGAAGCGCAAGTCCCTGCTCCTGAGAACCCTGATCGTCTTCAAAAGTCAAATGGTTTCTTGACTACTTGAACAATAAATTTAGGACAATGTATACTTCTTATGGTGACATGACAATAGATGAAAGCATAGTCAAATTCAAGGGTCTTCTGCAATTTCCCCAGTACATGCCTGCGAAACCAACGAAATGGGGAGTGAAAATATGGACTTTGGCTGAGAGTAGCCTTGGATATATCCATCAATTTCAAGTATACACTGGTAGAGACGGGGCTCAAAAAAAGGGACTAACCCACAGAGTAGTGACAGACTTACTGTACCACTTCCAGAACCGCAATATCCATGTCTTCATGGACATTTTTCATTCAAGTCCAAGCTTATTTCTGGAACTTTGGATGCAAGGCGTGAACGATTGTGCAACTGTAAGAAAACAAGAGGGCCAAGATGGCCCTGGATCGCTCACCTGAATTTTTGAGAGGATCATAGCCTTTTTTTTTTTGAAGGTATTGAAACACTGGAAACAAAATCATTATTTTGCCAAGCAATTTTTAAAAGGTCACCTGTAAAAGTCCTTTCAAAATCTGACCAGCAGTTTCAAAAAAGAAGAATTTTTAGGAGTTTCTTAATTTCCATATGGTGCAAGTAGCCCCCATTCACTAGAGCCATGTTTCTTGACCTATCAAAATTTCGCAAACAAATTTTGAAAAAGGTCATTCAAGGAATATTTCCGTTAAACAATTTTCAAATCTGACCTGCCATTTCAGAGAAGAAGAATTTTCAGGAATTTCTTCATTTCCATATAGTGCAAGTAGCCCCCATTCACCAGAGCAATGTTTCTCGACAAATCGAACTTTCACGAACACTTTTCCAAAAGGGTCACCCAAGGAATATCTCTGTGAAAATTTTCCAAAATCTGACCAGCCGTTTCAGAGAAGAAGAATTTAAAGAATTTCTTCATTGCCCTATAGTGCAAGTAGCCTCCATTCACCAGAGCCATGTTTCTTGATGAATCAAAATTTCGCAAACACTTTTTGAAAACGGTCACCCAAGGAACATCTCTGTGAAATAAATTTAAAATCTGACCAGCCGTTTGAGAGAAGAAGAATATTTAAGAATTTCTTCATTTCCCTAGAGCCCAAGTAGCCCCCATTCACCAGAGCCATGTTTCTTGACTGATCAAAATTTCGCTAACATGTTTTGAAAAGGGTCATCCAAGGAACATTTCTGTGAAATTATTTTAAAATTTTAAAATCTGGCCAGCGGTTTCTGAGAAGAAGAATTTTTAAGAATTTCTTCATTTCTGTATAGTGCAAGCAACCCCCATTCACCAGAGCCATGTTTCTTCACAGATCAAAATTTCGCGAACAATTTTTGAAAAGGGTCATCCAAGGAACATCTCTGTGAAATTATTTTAAAATCTGACCAGGGGTTACTGAGAAGAAGAATTTTTAAGAATTCCTTCATTTCTGTATAGTGCAAGAAGCCCCCATTCACCAGAGCCATGTTTCTTGATGGATCAAAATTTCGCAAACAGTTTTTGAAAAGGGTCATCCAAGGAACATCTCTGTGAAATTATTTTAAAATCTGGCCAGCGGTTTCAGAGAAGAATAGTTTTAAAGAATTTCTTCATTCCTGTATAGTGCAAGAAGCCCCCATTCACCAGAACCATGTTTCTTGAAAAAAAAATCTATTTCGTTGCCATGGCAACCAGAATTTTTGACAGAATCAAATTCTGTGAACAATTTTTAAAAAGGACCTCCCAAGGAACATTCCAGTCAAGTTTGGTCCAAATCCGCCCAGCGGTTTAGGAGGAGTTGATGTTTAAAGAATTGTGACGACGCACTAACACACAACGGACACCGGGTGATCCTAAAAGCTCCCCTTGAGCTAAAAATGTAAAGGCCTGCTACTCCATTACTGCCGAGGAACAACAACCTTGAAAAACACCAGTGCAAGGTTGCACAAAAAGACAAATTGTCCTGTTGCATTTGGCAACATACAAAGCCTGTTTTAGTTTTGTCAAACTATCATAATCCCACCGAAGTGACTGTGAATAGAAGATTTGGTCACCAAGTTCAACAGCACGTTATGGTTCCAACAATGTTAGCTGACTATCAGAAGTGTATAAAAGGAGTTGACTTGGCTGACCAAATGATAGGTTACCATATCATTCAACACGGATCTAAAAACTGCTTGCACAGACTTTTTTTCCATTTCATGATGGCAAGTGCACACAATGCCTATGTACTGGCAAAAGATACAAATCCAGATGTGGTTCACTCTGAATGGCCCAATTTTCAAGGTTTTATTGAAGATCTGGTCTACAGTTTAATTGGAGATGTTCAAGCTGGTAAAGATGCACCTATATTGCATGAAGTCAGACCGGCTCAGCGTCATGACATGGAGAGACTCTTTGAGAAAGAAAAACTATGTGTAGAGTGCAGAGCCAAAGCGAACTGCGGACAGCATGTTGGAAGATCAAAGTTTGGTTGTGTTCAGTGTAATGTAGCCATCCACCATCAGTGCTTTCCAAGCCATATTACACATGCAAATAACTTGTAAAATTGTGTCTTTGAAAACAATAGTCTGGAATATGAAGTGTCTTTCAGTAGTGTGTAAATAATATAAATTTTCCTTTAAAAAAATAAAAGTAAAAAATTAAAAAAAAAAATGGTGGTGGGACATTAAATGAGAAGCAAATAAAATTTAAAGATTTTTTTCAAATGTTAAAGAAGTGATATTAAGGAGTGCACAGACTGTCAAATATTTCTGACTTTTCTGTAACCTTTTGTGTTTTTCTTGGTGCATACCTGAAGTGAAACAAGAGGACCATGACGGTCCTATATTGCTCACCTGAGTGCTAAGCATTAAAGGTCTACAATAAAGATAAATACCAAAAATTGAGGTTGGCCAAATGATAATTGAACAAGAGTGGAAATTGTCGCAACATGTGCTTATCCCACCGGCAATTGTCGAGGAGGTATAATAGCTGCTAAGGGCAGGCAATACAACAAACATGTTCACCAAGTCTCAAGTCAATTTGACAAACCAAATATTGAAGCTCTCCGACAAATTTTGAAGTTTTCCTTTTTTGTTCCTATGTTTAGAACTTGTGACCCCTTGGGCGGGGCCAGGTTTGACCCCTGGGGCATATTATGAACAAACTTGGTAGAGGTCCACTAGTAGATGCTACATACATGTACCAATATCAAAGCTCTACACCTTCTAGTTTCAGAGATGAAGAATTTTAAATTTTTCCTTTTTAGTTCACATGTTTAAACTTGTGACCCCCAGGGCTGGGCCAATTATGAACCCCAGGGATGAATAAACTTGGCAGAGGTCCCCTAGGAAATGCTTTTTACCAAATATCAAAGCTCAACAACTTCTGGTTTCAAAGAAGAATTTTAAAGTTTTCCTTTCTCCCGTCATGTTCGAACTTGTGACCCATGAGGCGGGACCAGTTTGGACCCCAGGGGCATCATATGCACAAAATTGGAAGAGGTTTACAAGGAGATGCTTCATACAAAATATCAAAGCTCTAAGCCTTCCAGTTTCAGAGAAGAAGAATTTTAAAGTTTTCCTTCTTTGTTCCTAGGGCCAGTTTTGACCCCTGGGGTATCATATAAACAAACCTGGTAGAGGTCCCTTAGGAGATGCTACATACCAAATATCAAAGCTCTACTCCTTCCAGTTTCAGAGATAAAGATTTTTAAAGTTTTCCTTCTTTGTTCCTATGTTTCAAACTTTGGGCCAACAGGGCAGGGCAATTTTTGACCCCAGGGACATCATATGAACAAACATTGTAGAAGTCCACTAGGGGATCTTTTGTACCAAATATTAACGCCCTACATCTTCAGAGAAGAAGAATTTTAAAATTTTCCTTATTTCTATGTTTCAAACTTGTGACCCCCCTGGAAGGGACCAGTTTTCACCCCAGGGGCATCATATGTACAATCTTGGTAGAGGTCCACTAGGAGATGCTACACACCAAATATCAAAGCCCTGCACCTTCTAGTTTCAGAGAAGAAGAATTTTAAAGTTTTCCTTCTTTGTTCCTATGTTTCAAACTTGTGACCCCAGGGGCGGGGCTAGTTTTGACCCCAGGTGCATCATATGAACAATCTTGGTAGAGGTCCACTAGGAGATGCTACATACCAAATATCAAAGCTCTAGATACACCTTCTAGTTTCAGAGAAGATTCTCTAAGATTTTGCCATTTTTTTTTCCCTTTTGGTTGCCATGGCAACCAGAATTATGGCTGGAATTCAATCTCTTGAACACCTTTGGTAGAGCTTCACCCAAGGAACATCCCTGCCTAGTTTCATCAAGATTGGCCCAGTGGCTTAGGAGGAGAAGATGTTTAAAGAAATTGTGGACGACGGACAACGCACTATGGACGCTGGACATCGGGCGAGCACAAAAACTGACCATTAGCACTTTGTGCTCAGGTGAGCTAACAATAGGGCCAAGATGGCCCTGGATTGCTCACCTAAACATTTGCGCCTAAATACCCTCAATATTTGCACCGGTCGTTCCAAAAGTTCAGCCAATCATTTTGCATCATTGTTCAAATTTTGTTCCAAAAGTTTACCAATCCGGTCGCTGGAATCGTTCCAAAATTTTGACCAATGAAATTGCTGTGTGGGTGGCAGATGGTTGTGGAAAGCATTTACCGTTAGTGAAAGCTACTCCTGTGACATTTTCTCCAAATATTAGGCTTTTCATCGTGTTAATTACAAATTTATTGTTGTGTTACTGTTGCTTTGTGAACTAGTGGCAGAAGGAGTCTTCCACCGGAAAAGGTACAAGAAAATGCTGTGAAAGAAGTGAAGAGAATTGGTGGTGATTTGAGTTGCGCTAGAAGTGTATTAGGACAGTACCATGGACAGTTTGGAAAGTATGCTGGACATTCATTTTCATGGATGCTAACCAACTGCCTGGGCTACTCAGCATGTATTGCCAAGTCTGTCTCCAGAGGGACTGCTGTTGAAACAAATCTCAGCTACAACAAACAAAGTTTCCTTGTATGTATACTGCATTATGCTCTTCCCTGATCCCTTGTTTCTTTGAATTTGGACCCCCAGTTAGAAAATAAATGAATATGTTAGCTGTTGCAGTGATATAACTGCAATATTGGTGAAAGTGGTATAAAACACTCTTTTCCAAACATCAAAATATAAGATTGTTCCATTTTCATAGCATTTGCAGATGACAAAATAAATGTGGCTCATAAAATGGAATAGTGTTTGGGAAGGGTAGAAAACATTGTGGGCACAGGAAACCAACATTTTCTCCCTTTCCCACAATGTTTTTATAAGGCCTTTTCTTTATTGTCTTTAAAAGTAAGGATTGTGTGGTAAAGAGTTAAGAGAAAATGATGTTATTTATAAATGTTTTTTTTCTTCATTTTTTCAACACAGTTATCTACCCTACCTAATTCATCATATCAGCTGCATTTAATATGACATCAGCAAATGCTTTCAGTATGGTCTTATCTATATTTTTGTCCATTAGTAAATAGTTTAAGTTATGGAAATATGGTTAAACTATGATAGTTTCAGCTTGGCTGTTTTTAAAAGATGTGAAAGTAGATGCTTTGTCAAGGCCATGTCATTTGTTTAAAGGAGGCCCTTCAGATTTTGGGACGAAAATTTTACAAAAATGCAAAAAAATCATCCTTATACTCCCATAGCCTTTCAATTCGCTTTCATAAAACCCAGTAGTCGAAAACCATCCGATGACACGAGAAATTGGAGATTTTTTACGGACCAGGTTGACACCAACGGGAGACACATTCTATTTTTAGATTATCAGTTCTCTCATTTAAATACAGGAAATCACAGACAAAGTCTCAAACATCCGTCCGAAGAAGACATTATGGAAAATAACTATTACATGTTTGTTATGTAATGGAATTTAAGCGTTCTTAGTCACGTGCCAGTCATTTGACATTCCCACAATGCTTTATTAATTTTTGGCGCAAAATCTAAAAATAGCTTAACCCATTACCACACAATCCCTACTTTTGACGCCCCTGAGAAAGAAGCCTTTTGAAAACACTGTGGGAAAAGGAGAAAATGCTGGTAACCAGCATTTTCTCCTTTTCCCACAGTGTTTTCTACCCTTCCCAGAACAAATTTCAATTTTTCAGTCACCTTTATTTTATCGTCTGCAAATGCTTTCAATTTGCACTGGTCTAAAATTTTCTCGTGTGGTAAAGAGTTAACCCTTTACCCCATAAAGCATTTCTATGGTATCTCTAATTGACCCTAAATAACAGCAAGAATGAAGCCATTTCTTATGTGTATATGACACCTTTTGATAGCATAGAAAACATTGTGACAAAAGGTGAAATTGCTCGTTACGAGCAATTTCACCTTTTGCCACAATGTTTTCCAAGGACTCCTACAAGCAATGCGTAGAAATGAGTATCTATGGAGTAAAGGGTTAAGAGGCTACGTAGCCTTTTAAGGGAATACCATCAAACTTTTTTTTTCTTGTAATTTTATGATTCTTAATTATTGATGATTTGTATTGTTTTTTCATATAAATTTCAATGATATATATTTTTTAATTTGGTGTGATGTGAAAATTCTAAATACCCACCTTTAAGTCTTTACCACACAACCCCAACTTTTAACGATCCTAAAGAAGAATCCTTTGGAAAACACTGTGGGGAAAAGAGAAAATGCTGGTTATCAGCATTTTCTCCTTTTCCCTCAGTGTTTTCTTCTCTGTCAAAGAGAGAAATCATCATTTCATCAATATTAATTTGTCGTCTGCAAATGCTTTCAATTTGGGTCACATCCCGAATTTTGTCGTTTGGTAAAGGGTTAGAAAAAAAATTCATTTCTTTCAACATATCTTGGTAATTTAAGATATTTACTTCAATTTTTATACGCCCGTCGAAGACGAGACGTATTATGGGATCACCCGTGGCGGGCGGGCGGGCGGGCGGGTGGGCGGGCGGGCGGCGTCCAGTTCTTTGTCCGGAGCATATCTCCAAAACTATTCTAGCTAGGGTTATGAAATTTCATGGGTGGATAGATCTCATCGAGGGGAGTGCAGTGTGCAGAAATCATAACTCTTGCTTGCTTAATTTTTGAGTTATTGCCCTTTGTTGTTTTTCATACTTGAATTTTGTCCGGAGCATATCTCCAAAACAATACTACCTAGGGTTATGAAATTTTATGGGTGGATTGATCTCATCCAGGGGGAGTGCAGTGCGCAGGAATCATAACTCTAGCTTGCTTAATTTTTGAGTTATTGCCCTTTGTTGTTTTTCATACTTGAATTTTGTCCGGAGCATATCTCCAAAACTATACTACCTAGGGTTATGAAATTTCATGGGTGGATAGATCTCATTGAGGGGGAGTGCAGTGCGCAGGAATCATAACTCTAGCTCGCTTAATTTTTGAGTTAATGCCCTTTGTTGTTTTTCATACTTGAATTTTGTCCGGAGCATATCTCCAAAAGTATACTAGGTAGGGTTATGAAATTTCATGGGTAGATAGATCTCATCAAGGGGGAGTGCAGTGTGCAGGAATCATAACTCTTGCTCACTTAATTTTTGAGTTATTGCCCTTTGTCGTTTTCCATACTTGAATTTTGTCCGGAGCATATCTCCAAAACTATACTAGCTAGGGTTATGAAATTTCATAGGTGGATAGATCTCATCAAGGGGAAGTGCAGTGCACAGGAATCATAACTCTTGCTCACTTAATTTTTGAGTTATTGCCCTTTGTCGTTTTCCATACTTGAATTTTGTCAGGAGCATATCTCCATAACTATACTAGCTAGGGTTATAAAATTTCATGGGTGGATAGATCTCACCGAGGGGGAGTGCAGTGTGCAGGAATCATAACTCTTGCTTGCTTAATTTTTGAGTTTTTGCCCTTTGTTGTTTTTCATACTTGAATTTTGTCCGGAGCATATCTCCAAAACTATACTAGCTAGGGTTATGAAATTTCATAGGTGGATAGATCTCATCAAGGGGCAGTGCAGTGCACAGGAATCATAACTCTTGCTCGCTTCATTTTTGTTTTTCATACTTGAATTTTGTCCAGTGCATGCCCCAGCTTTACAACTTGGGGTAAGACGGGCGTATCTTGCGACAATTTGCCGCTCTTGTTTGTTATTGTTGTTGTTGGCAGATCTTCATCTGCACTGGCCATAAAGGCTTATAAAGTTATATGGGATGCTTTACGGTTACGTTATTGTTCATAACTGAAAAATTACTACTCAGTTCTGGCTCTTCAATAAAGTTATGATATTGGACATTGGATTAGCATAAAATTGTACTGACTTGCTCTTGGAGATCATAGACTACTTTGACAGTTGAATTTGCTACTTAGTAATTGTGAGGCTACTTCTGTTTCAGGAGTACATGAGATTGTATCCAAGGGATTGAAGCAATCAACATGAAAGCAGCTGAACGACAGAAGCGGTTAAAGAAACCACAGCAGGGCCTTACATCAGATAGAAGAGGCATCTTTCGGTCTCATCATTGCATCACATTGAGGGACTATTTGTTTTTTCCTGTTTACTTGTTATTCAGTCTCCAACTGAAGTCTGTAACATACAGAATTTGTAAGTTTTCAGCTGTGTTTATGAATATCTGACTCGGCTCATCTCTTTTTGGGTAGATGGTTTTTACCGCTAAAGATTTCAGTTGTGGTTCAACAGTGCTTTGTAACCTTGAAATGCCAAATGTATCTTTTTAGCCGTAGACTGCAAATGCCTTAGTCTTTCTGTAATTATGTCTTCCTTCTTAAGAGTTAATCCTTTACCCCTAATCCCGAGTTTTATTATAAATAAGGGTTTTGAAAACATAATGGGAAAAGGACAGAAATACTAATTACCAGCATTTTTTCCTTTTCCCTCTATGTTTTGTACCCTTTTCATTCCATTAACTGCGCATTTAAATTGTTGTCTGCAAATACTTTAAATTTGGAACAGTCCAAAATTTTGTCATTTGGAAAAGAGTTAAGTAGATCCTTGAAATAAAAATGCATTTTCAATTTTAAAGTATCTGTTGTTAAATATTTTACAGGAATCAGTTGGTCCAGATAATGTGGAAGGCCTCCGTAAAGTTGAAGAACTAGCAGAATATCTCACGGCGGGGAATCACGTGACACAACAACAACAACAATGACCGTTATTTGAAAAAATTCCCCAACTTCAGGTAAGAAAATCTTCAATAATTCTGTTAATACGAGACCGATTGGAATTTGGTTTGAAGCAGAGAAGGCGGAAGGACTCCGGGGATTTGCTTGGTGTGTTAGATTTTTTTAACAACACCTGATAAAAAAGTTATTGACGAGCAAACAAATTATCCAGGGTAAAAAATTTGTTTGCTCGTCAATAACTTTTTTATCAGGTGTTGTTTAAAAAATCTAACACATCAAGCAAATCCCTGGAGTCCTTCCACCTTCTCTGCTTCAAACCAAATTCCAATCGGTCATGTATTAACGGAATTATTGAAGATTTTCTAACCTGAAGTCGGGGAATATTTTCAAATAACGGTCATTGTTGTTGTTGTTGTGTCACATGATTCCTCGCCGTGATATCTACTAACATTAGGAGACCAGTCTACATTCCTCACAAATGACCAGGCATGGACAATTGTCAGGCTATGGAACTATTTGTCACCTTATGATAAACAGGCTGCTAAGTTGCCACCATGCTATAAGACCACATCATCTAAGGTCACTTCATGCGTAAGACAGGAACAAATGTAGTTCCAGGAGTGGAAGCAACCAGAAGGTGAATTGAATAATTTTTTTTATATATTTTGCACCTAATAAGAATTAAGTTTAAATATATAACAGCTTGAGCCATACCCTGGCAAAATGGGGCTTATTGAATGACCATATCGCCTCAGTGATACTTGATACCAGCCTAAGTTATCACTTGATTTCGGATCTGTAACAGCAGTTTCTTTATATCAACCTAATCATGAGGAAGACTGGTCCTTGGACAAACAGATAATTGACCAGTTAAAGTTTGGGCCCAGCTCCACATGCAGGGACTACACAGGATGACCTGGGTTTATACATGATTGTTTAAACTCCGCATGACTGTTTTCAAAGGAAGTGAAGAGTAAATGTCATATCCCTTGTAACGTCTGCATCTTTTATGCGCAGAAACTTTGACATCTTTAAAATTCTCTAATTCCTGAAAATATTTACCTCAAACCCAAAATAGTTATATGGCAAGACAAATGTTTTCTGGGTATACTGGAATCAGCCAGTCTGACTGTGTGTCCGTCTGTGTGTCCGTCCATGTACAAACTACTGGTAATTTTGTGTCGCAAATTCCTCCTACAGTTTGCACATACATTTCAACTCAGAGAAAAATTTTCAGTCCAATATACTTGAGAATTGGTCTGCATGTGTCTCTTGACAATGTCATGTGTGTGGTGTTTGTCATCTGCAAAGGGTTTAATGTGGTGGATGTTTTGTGTAAACTCCTACTTACTGTTTTGTATTTGATTTCAGGTGTTTTGTTGGACAGTAAGGAGAGCCAGCTCAATGGCCTGACTGCAACAGATACATGGAACAACTTATAATTCGCCTGTGCCACCGTCACCCAGTTCCAAAAAAGGCTAAAGGGAAGACTACACTAAGATGGACTTAGGTATGTCATGCCTACAAGAAAATCAGGGAAAAGATAATTTGCAATGCCATTATAAATAACATGGAAAACTGCCATATTCAACTCCTTGAGATCAACAATGCAACCCTGAGTACCTGGTACAACAGAAGAACAAACAAGAGGGCCAAGATGGCCCTGGATCGCTCACCTGAATTTTTGAGAGGACCATAGCCTTTTATTTTTTAAGGTATTGAAACACTGGAAACAAAATCATTATTTTGCCAAGCAATTTTTTAAAAGGTCACCCGTAAAAGTCTTTTCATAATCTGGCCAGCAGTGTCAATGAAGATGAATTTTTAGGAGTTTCTTAATTTCTGTACAGTGCAAGTAGCCCCCATTCACCAGAGCAATGTTTCTCGATGAATCAAACTTTCATGAACAATTTTTGAAAAAGGTCACCCAAGGAATATCTCTGTGAAATTATTTCAATATCTGACCAGCCATTCGAGAGAAGAATTTTTAAGAATTTCTTCATTTCCCTTTAGCCCAAGTAGCCCTCATTCACCAGAGCCATGTTTCTTGACCTATCAAAATTTCATGAACAATTTTTGAAAAGGGTCACCCAATACACATGTATGTGAAATTATTTCAAAATCTGACCAGCGGTTTCTGAGAAGAAGAATTTTTAAGAATTTCTTCATTGCTGTATAGTGCAAGAAGCCCCCATTCACCAGAGCCATGTTTCTGGACGGATCTAAATTTTGCGAACAACTTTTGAAAAGGGTCACCCAAGGAACATCTGTGTGAAATTATTTTAAAATCTGGCCTGCAGTTTCAGAGAAGAAGAATTTTTAAGAATTTCTTCATTTCTGTATAGTGCAAGAAGCCCCCATTCACCAGAGCCATGTTTCTTGATGGATCAAAATTTCGCGAACAATTTTTGAAAAGGGTCACTCAAGGAACATCTGTGTGAAATTATTTTAAAATCTGGCCAGCGGTTTCAGAGAAGAAGATTTTTAAAGAATTTCCTAAAAAATTCCATTTCGTTGCCATGGCAACCAGAGTTTTCGACGGAATCAAATTCTGTGAGCACTTTTTAAAGAGGACCTCCCAAGGAACATTCCAGTCAAGTTTGGTCCAAATTGGCCCAGCCGTTTAGGAGGAGTTGATGTTTAAAGAATTGTTGACGACGCACGACGGACACCGGGTGATCCTTAAAGCTCCCCTTGAGCATGTTGTGCTCAGGTGAGCTAAAAAGCTGGAGCATGAAACCATCAAAAAGGGAATTCATGTATGTCCTCCACCATACACAGCTTCCACACAGTTACCTGAACCAAAGGTTTTGCCTATTCTCCCGCAACCAGCTCTTACGAACAAAGTCCGTAACAAAGAAACAAATGAATAAATGCATGGCAGAAATAAGGTACCGAGCGGGATTCGAACCCCGAACTCCCGGACGCAAGGCCAATACCCTAACCACTGTGCCAAAGAGATATCTCCCTGACGCAGTAGCCAGGTATTGTATTTAAATCGGGAGAATGCCATGCAGGAAGGAGTGGTCTCCCGTAACACACCCCCTCTTAAAGTCATCATTTATTGATGACTCAAAGCCTTATAAGGCAGGAAGTTCAATTTTGGACAACAACAAATGGGATTAATGGCTCAATGGCCAATCCCGGACGGGCCCCCATCTTACGAACGAAGTCCGTAACAAAGAAACAAATGAATAAATGCATGGCAGAAATAAGGTACCGAGCGGGATTCGAACCCCGAACTCCCGGACGCAAGGCCAATACCATAACCACTGAGCCAAAGAGATATCTCCCTGATGCAGTAGCCAGGTATTGTATTTAAATCGGGAGAATGCCATGCAGGAAGGAGTGGTTTCCCGTAACACAGCACAGAGTACAAGCGACAAGCTTATCTTTGTAATGCCTCCCACCACTCCTGGACAGGCCAACACCAGGATGTAAAACACCTCTGTAGTACATAGTATTGATGATTTAACATCCGGCAGCTTGTAACAAATGTCAAGACGACAAACATACCAAAATCCACTTTGTGGTATAAAAAACAGCAGTTAGCTAAGGAAAAGGAGGAAACCGTAAACATTACAAGCGATCAGCCTCTAGCATGACCTACAGTAAGTGTGGAAAACCACGAGAACCAACAACTCATGAGCAGTATTACGGCAGCTGGTGGTGCTCCGAGAAATCTGGCGAGGATTACCAAACATGGAGGGAAAAAATGGCTCAGTCAAGATCCATTTAAAAGAAAAAATAAGATTTTTACAATTCAACTGGATATCTTTAAATATTTTATTAGATTCAGTTTGATCTATGGAACTGTGACTATTTTTCAATAATTTGTTTACAGATGTCCACAACTTGTGTCTTTCACTACTATTGTCCAACTTTTTAGTACACTCAACTATTATAATTGTGGTTTTTATTGCTTCAGTACACCGATGACTTACTGAGATATTACCAAACACAAAATACATAAGTTGTGCAGTATGCACATAAATGGATTATTTTCAAATGGTGACTGTTATGAAATCTTTCTTAACTGGTAATTTTTCCTGAGTTTTAAAGGTTCAGTACACTGACAGCTTATGGAGAAATTTTCAACACAAAATACAAATGTTTTGTGCATCATAAACACAAATGGATTTTTTCCAATGGATGCTATTCCTGCTTATAAATACTACAAGCCTATGCAAGGAGTACTGTGACAAAACTTTACAGCATATTGTGTTATGTGTGCTATGAATGCAAATGGATTTTGCCGGTTGAGACATTTTTTCAACCGTATAAGCAAGCTTTCCCGACTTATTTTATCACAAATTGTTGTTCCTGCTTATAAATACTGCAAGCCAATGCAAGGAGAACTCAGAAACAACTTCACAGCGCAAATCGTGTTATGTGTCTTCTGCACGCAAATGGATTTTTGACGGTGGAGACATTTTCAATTTCAGAGATGAAGATTTTTAAAGTTTTCCTTCTTTGTTCTTATGTTTCGAACTTGTGACCAACAGGGCAGGGCAACTTTTGACCCCAGGGACATCATATGAACAAACATTATAGAAGTCTACTAGGAGATCTTTTATACCAAATATTAAAGCCCTACATATTCAGAGAAGAAGAATTTTAAAGCTTTCATTCTCTATTTCTGTTTCAAACTTGTGACCCCCCCCCCCAGGCCTTTGTTCCTATGTTTCAAACTTGTGACCCCAGGGGCGGGGCCAGTTTTGACCCCAGGTGCATCATATGAACAATCTTGGTAGAAGTCCAGTAGGAGATGCTACATACCAAATATCAAAGTTCTAGCCTTCTAGTTTCATCAGAAGATTTTTAAAGTTTTCCTTCTTTGTTCCTATGTTTCAAACTTGTGACCCCTGGGGCAAGGCCAGTTTTGACCCCAGGGCTATCATATGAACAATCTTGGTAGAGGTCAACTAGGAGATGCTACATGCCAAATATCAAAGCTCTACACCTTCTAGCTTCAGAGAAGAAGATTTTCAAAGACTTTGCTGTTTTTTTTTCCTTTTGGTTGCCATGGCAACTAGAGTTATGACTGGAATTCAATCTCTTGAACAACTTCGGTAGAGCTTCACCCAAGGAACATCCCTACCAAGTTTCATCAAGATTGGAACAGTGGTTTAGGGGGAAAACATGTTGAAAGAAATTGTGGACGACGGACACTGGGCGATTACAAAAGCTCACCAAAACTTTCTACTGGTTAGCAACAGTTTATCCTTTTGCACTGACTTCTAAAGTCTTCTATATTAATTTGTAGCAAAACTGGGCTGTATCACCATTAGATGTATAATTAATAGCCCTTTTCGGAAAGTGATTTATCTCCCTTGCGGAAGTAAACTACATTCGCAGTGTCTCGGACGCTGGGTAGTATCTAATTAAAGATGGCAGACGCTACAGACAAAGAAAACGGAAGTATTTTAGAAGATAGCAATATTGATCACCTTAATGTGTCTCAGTTAAAAGATTATTTATGTCGGCATCACCAGTATATCTCGGGGGAAGAAGAAGAATTTGATTCTGTGAGCGAAGGGAGTTAGTAAATTGAAAAAAATCGATCTAGAACCAGAGCGAAGAGAAACTGACGAACAAAGGAAAATGCAAAAACTGGTGACACATCTCAGTGAGAAACTTCCTCACCCATCAATTTTTAAAACGTGGAGTAAAGATCTATCCGATGTGCCGGAATTTAAGGATAGCGATATTTATAACTACTTTGTGCTGAAGATGGGGTACAAAAAGCAGCTGAAAGCCAAAGTGTACTATACTGACAGACACGTCTATGGAATCATGTACAATGGAATTTCAGATGATTGTGAGCACTGTTTTGTTCGATGTAAATTCATGCCGTCCTTCCCATCAGCAAACAAGAGGGCCAAGATGGCCCTGGATCGCTCACCTGAATTTTTGAGATGGCCATAGCCTATTTTTTTTTTTTTGAGGTATTGAAACTTTATAATTTATAATTTTGCCAAGCAATTTTCAAAAGGTCACCAGTAAAAGTCATTTTGAAATCTGACCATCAGTTTCAAAAAGAAGAATTTTTAAGAATTCTTCATTTCTGTATAAGAGCAAGTAGCCCCCATCCACGAGAGCCATGTTTCTTGATGGATCAAAATTTACGAACAAGTTTTGAAAACGGTCATCAAAGGAACATTTCGGAAAATTTCTTTTAAAATCTGACCACGGGTTTCAGAGAAAGAGAATTTTCGAGAATTTCATCATGGCCATATAGTGCAAGAGCCATGTTTCTTGATGGATCAAAATTATATGTACAGTTTTTGAAAAGTGTGATCCAAGGAACATCTCTGTCAAATTATTTTAAAATCTGACTAGGGGTTTCAGAGAAGAAGAATTTTCGAGAATTTCTTCATTTCCGTTTAGTGCAAGTAGCCCCCATTCACCAGAGCCATGTTTCTTGACGGATCAAAATTTCGTGCACATTTTTTGAAAAGGGTCACCCAAGGATCATCTCTGTTAAATCATTTCAAAATCTGTCCTGCCGTTTGAGAGAAGAAGAATTTTCAAGAATTTCTTCATTTCCGTATGGTGCAAGTAGCCCCCATTCACCAGAGCCATGTTTCTTGACCAATCAAAATTTTGCAAACAATTTTTGAGAAGGGTCACCAAAGGAACATCCCTGAGAAATTATTTCAAAATCTGACAAGAGGTTTCAGAGAAGAAGAATTTTCAAGAATTTCCTCATTTCCCTATAGTGCAAGTAGCCCCCATTCACCAGAGCCATGTTTCTTGACGAATCAAAATTTCACGGACACTGTTTGAAAAGGGTCACCCAAGGAACAACTCTGTGAAATTATTTCAAAATCTGACCAGCGGTTTCAGAGAAGATTTTTCAAGAATTTCTTCATTTCCCTATAATGCAAGTAGCCCCCATTCACCAGAGCCATGTTTCTTGACCAATCAAAATTTCGCAAACAATTTTTGAAAAGGGTCACCCAAGAAACAACTCTGTAAAATTATTTCAAAATCTGACAAGCGGTTTCAGAGAAGAAGATTTTTTAAGAATTCCTTCATTTCTGTTTAGTGCAAGTAGCCCCTATTCACCAGACCCACATTTTTTGACGGATCAAAATTTCACGGAAATGTTTTGAAAAGGATCACCCAAGGAACATAATTATCTGTGAAATTATTTCAAAATCCAACCAGTGGTTTCAGAGGAGAAGATTTTTAAAGAATTCCTTCATTTCTGCACAGTGCAAGTAGCCCCCATTCACCAGAGCCACAATTTTTGACGGATCAAAATTTCACGGCCAATTTTTGAAAAGGGTCACCCAAGGAACATATCTGTGAAATTATTTCAAAATCTGACCAGCGGTTTCAGAGGAGAAGATTTTTAAAGAATTTGCTAAAAAATTCCATTTGGTTGCCATGGCAACCAGAATTTTTTATGGAATCAAATTCTGTGAAAAATTTTCAAAGAGGACCTCCCAAGGAACATTCCTGCCAAGCTTGGTCCAAACTGACCCAGCGGTTTAGGAGGAATTAATGTTTAAAGAATTGTTGACGACGGACACTGGGTGATCCTAAAATCTCCCCTTGCGCACATTGTGCTGAGGTGAGCTAATAAAAAAGTTAATCCAGATTATGATGTTTGGCTTTGTCTTTCAAAGGTCACTGGACAAGTCAATTCTGCAGAATGTGATTGCACAGCTGGGTGAGTTAAAAACAATTATATTACAGTCTTATCTGATAATCTTGTACATCTGGTAATCTTGTGCACTTGGGTTGATTCCTGTTTTGCGAGTTTGTTCCATGAATTCTCCATGTAGGCCCAAATCGAGCATAATTTATTCAAATGGGCAAGATCAACGGTCAATTGTGTGATGGGTAAAACCTTACAGTGATAGTTTACTGCTTAAAAGTTTTTTGTTGATCGGGAAATCTATAACTACAATGTATCTTGAGTCATAATCATATGACCAGATGCAATACTTCTATAGGTACATAAATAACTGGGGGGGCCTAATTATGCATTTTAGTGTCATACTCATAGGGATCTGTTTTTGAAAGGATACAAAACTGATAAAAGAGAAAATGACAGTCACAAGAATTTTCTCATTATCCTACTTTGTTTTCATACATAACTGTAAGCTTTCTTTCCCAAAGTGATACTGCAAGCATGGGAAATTAGAGGGCTGAATTATATCTAAAAATTCTAAATCTCTATTTATATTTTTAGCAGTGGAGAAGCTTGTAACCATGTGGGAGCCTTGATGTATGCCTTGGCAGACTTAACAGAAAAGAAGAAAAACTGTACTTTGGCAGTGACATCAAAGAAATGTGCTTGGGACCAATTCAATAATCGAGGAAAAGGAAGCTCACCCCAAAAAGGTCATGTGAACTTAAGTTTAAAAAGTACACTTTTCAGACATGTCAAGATACTGTGAAAAGAAACTGTAAGACGGAACTTTTTTCAAGATGTTCAGTTAATGAACACAGATTTAAAGAGAACCTGACAAAGGTTGTACCTTTTAATCCATTAACCGAGCGTTTAAATTGTTGTCTGCAAATATTTTGAATTTGGAACAGTACAAAATTTTGTCATTTGGTAAAGAGTTAAGTAAATCTTGAAATAAAAATGCATTTTCAATTTAAAAATATCTATTGTTAAATATTTTACAGGAATCAGTTGGTCCAGATAATGTGGAAGGCCTCCACAAAGCTGAAGAACTAGCAGAATATCTATTAACATTAGGAGACCAGTCTACATTCCTCACAAATGACCAGGCATGGACAATTGTCAGGCTATGGAACAATCTGTCACCTTATGATAAACAGGCTGCTAAGTTGCCACCATGCTATAAGACCACATCATCTAAGGTCACTTCATGCGTAAGATAGGAACAAATGTAGTTCCAGGAGTGGAAGCAACCAGAAGGTGAATTGAATAATTTTTTTTTTTTAATATATTTTGCATCTAATAAGAATTAAGTTTAAATACCGTAGATAATAGCTTGAGCCATACACTGGCAAAATGGGGCTTATTTAATGATCATATCACCTCAGTGATACTTGATACCAGCCCAAGTCATCACTTGATTTCGGATCAGTAACAGCAATTTCTTTATAACAACCTCATCATGAGGTAGACTGGTCCTTGGACAAACAGATAATTGACCAGTAAAAGTTTGGGCCCAGCTCCACATGCAGGGACTACACAGGATGACCTGGGTTTATACATGATTGTTAAAACTCAGTGTGACTGTTTTCAAAGAAAGTGAAGAGTAAATGTCATATCCCTTGTGACGTCTGCATCCTTTATGTGTAGAAACTTTGACATCTTTAGAATTCCCTCCTTCCAGAAAATATTCACCTCAAACTTAGAATACCAGTAGTTATATGGCAAAACAAATGCTTTCTGGGTATACTGGAATCAGCCAGGCTGTCTGTGTGTCCGTCCATGTACAAACTACTGGTAATTTTGTGTCGCAAATTCCTCCTACAGTTTGCACATACTTTTCAACTCAAAGAAAAATTTTCAGTCCAATATAATTGAGAATTGGTCAGCATGTGTCTCTTGACAATGTCATGTGTGTGGCGTTTGTCATCTGCAAAGGGTTTAATGTGGTGGATGTTTTGCGTTAACTCCAACTTACTGTTTTGTATTTGATTTCAGGTGTTTTGTTGGACAGTCTGGAGAGCCAGCTCAATGGCCTGACTGCAACAGATACATGGAACAACTTATAATTCGCCTGTGCCACTGTCACCCATTTCAGACAAGAGCCGTCAGAGACGGGTTATGCTCCCCCAACAAGTGCTTGTCATATAATATAAGAAACTGATATAAATTCACTTCTTTTGTCCTAGAAGAACCTGTTCATGCCCCCCAAAATTTGAAGTGAAAAGGCAATTACTATCTTAGAGATAGCCAACACAAACTTGTATAGGACAATAAGCCCAACAAGCCCCCTTTAAGCCCCCTTTTCCCATAAGACAATATTGGATCATTGCAATAAATACAACTGGTGTGTGGTTTGTGGCATTTTTTAATAATAATTCAAAATTCAAAATTTCATAAAATTTTGAGCAGTCAATGTATTAAATATTACATAAAACAATTTTTTACATGAAGCCCCCTTTTTCTGAGACGCAGCCTGAAATTGAGAAAAAGGAAGAGAGGTACCTGGGCAACGTTCCAGCAAGTTCAGATTTGAAATTTCACAAAGTTTTGAGCACTGATAAAGGAAAACCTAGTGAAAAACAATTTTTTCCATGAAGTCCCCTTTTTCCGTGATGCAGCCTTAATTTGAGAAACCAGGAAAGACGTCTGGGCATTAATAATTCATAGATTGCAAAAAGAAAGGGCACATGTTGAAACCTTTAAAACAAGATATAACCATGAAATGTTGACAAAAACTGAACAAGTTATTAGTAAAAATTGCAATTTTGCATTAGGGCCCCTTTTTCATTTTACAAGAAACCCCCTTTTTCCATGACAGAGGGTCAAATTGAAAAACACATAGATAAAGAAACAAGAGCACATGGTGAAACTTTGAAAAAACAGTATAACCATGAAGTTTAATGAAATTTTGACCAAAACTGAATGAAATATTAGTAAAAATTGGAATTTTGCAAGAAGCCCCCTTTTTCCATAACAGAACGTGAACTTAAAAAACGTCCAGATTAAAAATAGCAAGGGCACATGCTAAAACTATCCATAAACAATATAACCATGAAGTTTCATGATATTCTGACAAAAACTGAATGAGATATTGGTAAAAATTGCAATTTTGCATTAAGCCCCTTTTTTCCATGACACAGGGTCAAATTGAAAATCCGGGAAAAGTATATCGGCACCTTACCCTAAGGTGTTTATATATGAAGTTTTATCCAATTTGGTCAAAGGGTTGTGGAGAAATCGCTTCGGACGGATGGACGGACGGAAGGACGGACGGACGGAAGGACAGACGAAGCGGCGACTTTATGCTCGCCCTTCGGGGAGCATAAAAAGTCTAAAGGGAAGACTACACCCTGATGGACTTTGGTATGTCGAGCCTACAAGAAAATCAGGGAACAGAAAATCTGCAATGCCATTATAAATAACATGGAAAACTGCCATATTCAACTCCTTGAGATCAACAATGCAACCCTGAGTACTTGGTACAGCAGAAGAACAAAAAAGTTGGAGCATGAAACCATCAAAAAGGGAATTCATGTATGTCCTCCACCATACACAGCTTCCACACAGTTACCTGAACCAAAGGTTTTGCCTATTCTCCCACAACCAGCACAGAGTACAAGCGACAAGCTTATCTTTGTATTGCCTCCCACCACTCCTGGACAGGCCAACACCAGGATGTAAAACACCTCTGTAGTACATAGTATTGATGATTTAACATCCGACAGCTTGTCACAAATGTCAAGACGACAAACATACCAAAATCCACTTTGTGGTATAGAAAACAGCAGTTAGCTAAGGAAAAGGCAGGAGAAACCGTGAAACATTACAAGCGATCAGCCTCTAGCATGACCTGCAGTAAGTGTGGAAAACCACGAGAACCAAAAACTCATGAGCAGTATTATGGACTCCAAGAAATCTGGCGAGGATTACCAAACATGGAGGGAAAAAATGGTTCAGTCAAGATCCATCAAAAAGCAAAAATAAGATTTTTACAATTCAACTGGATATCTTTCAATATTTTATTAGATTCAGTTTGATCTATGGAACTGTGACTATTTTTCAATAATTCGTTTACAGATGTCCACAACTTGTGTCTTTCACTACTATTGTCCAAATTTTTAGTGCTTCAGTACACTCAACTATTATTGCGGTTTTTATTGCTTCACTACACTGATGACTTACAGAGATATTACCAAACACAAAATACATAAGTTGTGCAGTATGCACATAAATGGATTATTTTCAAATGGTGACTAGTGTTTATTCTAGAGCGGAATAGCAGGGCGCGCCACCCTGCCCCTTTTTCACTCCGCCCTTCTGCCCTCAAATCTGTGAACACCCGCCCTGTTGCCCTTATCAAATACATACAAAACTTGTTTGTATATTGTTCTGGTTTCAGAACAAACCACCGGGCTACATGGGCAAAAAACTCATCTTCAGTGTCTCGGCTCTGTCTCGTCAAGCTTGCACAGTCACAAAAAACGCCATAAATTTCTTCCGACCTGACTATATTCATGAAATACAGCCAATCTAAGACTAAGGGTGACACTAATTATCCTTTATCAACTTCGTCAGTTAAGACAGGACAGCAGGGTGTTATAATCCTTCTCTGTCATTAACTTGCTAAACCATCCCTTTATCCCTCGAAACCCTGACTTTTTTCCCCCCCACAGGTACTTTAACGTCTGCTTATTAAATGACGTCACACAATCAGTGAAATTTATCAATACTTGAATAGTTTTAAAATAAAGCTGAATTAACTCTTATTGCAGGTGGAGATTATCATTTCGTATATTTTTTGCATAAATTACAAGTATGGATGGTAAACCAAAGTTGCCAACTATCTTGAAAGTACTCGATCTTTGCTATTCAAGCATCGGCAATTTTTTTAAAAGCAAAATCTGCATTGCAGTGTTCTATTTTTAGCAGTCTATTTATAGAATGGCTATGCAGTAGTACACTACTCCATCAGTAGGCCTGCCTACACATTTCGTAATTCTTTCTATGTAATAATTAAGTTTTTTTTTTTATCAAAATTATTGTCATTTTGTAAAACAGCTGAGAAGAAGGTTTTTTTTATAATTACTCTGGACATTTTTTGTTATCTGACGAGAAGTTAGGTAGTGGACCTGTAATAGAAAACAGCTATTCCACAATATTATTATCCTACAAAATTTGCTAAAATGAGTATTATTGTACTACTTTAACCGAAAGAATTTTTCCTTTTTTTCCTTCCTAGAATTATTATTTATAAATCCAAAACCATTGTCTTCTCATTACAAAGCAAATTAATAATTACCTCCCTTTTCTGAAAACTAACAAAAGTATCAACAATTGTTTTTAAGAGACATCAAAGGCATTTCTAGTCGGTCAAAAATATGCATAAGTATTTTATCTGTATAAACCTGTATTTATCAACTATCAAGAACTTTATTCCATGCTTCAACAGAAGTGTTACGGGTCTACTACATTAAAGCTAAGTGTGACAGTGCATCGTGGGATCGTAAATTACATGGCAATCAAAACCTGTATAGTCAGATTGTGTTGCTTTGAGTCTATGAGTTGATATGAATCTTTCCTTATTCTTTTCTTTAATCTGCAATTCATATCCAAAGTTATAGTTAGAACTTGTTTCGAAAAGAGTGAAGGAAACTGATTTGCCTTTATCTGATATGAGAAGTCATTCAATAAGGCAATGTTCCTCCCTGCCCCTTTTTCCTGCCTCCCTGCCCCTTTTTCCTGCCTCCCTGCCCTTTTGCCTGGTCTAGAATAATCACTAGGGGACTGTTATGAAATCTTTCTTAACTGGTAATTGTTCCTGAGTTTTAAAGGTTCAATACACTGACAGCTTATGGAGAAATTTTCAAAACAAAATACAAATGTTTTGTTCTTTATAAACACAAATGGATTTTTTCCAATGGATGCTATTCCAGCTTATAAATACTACAAGCCAATGCAAGGAGAACTGGGACAAAACTTTACAACATATTGTGTTATGTGCGTTATGCATTCAAATGGATTTTGCCAGTTGAGACATTTTTTCAACCATATAACCAAGCTTTCCCAACTTATTTTATCTCAAATTGTTGTTCCTGCTTATAAATACTGCAAGCCAATGCAAGGAGAACTTAGAGAAAAATTCACAGCGCAAATCGTGTTATGTGTGTTATGCAAGCAAATGGATTTTTGGCGGTGGAGACTTTTTTTGAAATGTGGAGACATTTTTTCAACCGTATAATCAAGATGCAAAGAGCCCACCCCACCACCATGGCCATGTTTTTCGACAGATCAAAATTTCACTAACAAACTTGGAGAAGAGTCACTCAAGGAACGTTACTGTGACATGATCTGACCAGTGGTTTCAAAGGAGAAGTTTAAAGAATGCGAAAAAGCTTCCCCACAGCATCCAGGTTTTATGACGGATCAAAATTTCGCGAACAGTTTTTGATAAGGCTAGCCCAAGGAACATTTCTGTGAAATTATTTCAGAATCTGACCTGCTTTTTCATCAGAGAAGATTCTTGAAGAATTTCTTAGAAAATACTACTAGGTTGCCAGAGTTCAAATTCTGTGCACAATTTTTAAGGAGCATTCCTGCCAAGTTTGGTCCATACTGGCCCAGCATTTTAGGAGATGTTTAAAGAAATTAATGACGACAGACGACGCACGACAGATGACGCACAACGGGCACAGGGTGATCCCAAAAGCACCCTTTGAGCATTTTGCACTCAGGTGAGCTAAAAAGTTTATCCAAGGTTATAAGACTTTTTTGTGAAAACTTACATTAAACAAAGATAGAGTAACTTGTAAATTTATCACTCTAGCCTTCTGGAATGTTAATCTTGTTTAAACAAAGGAGAATTCAGAAACGAAAAGCATGAACATATCATATGCCTCTGAAGCAGTCTGTAAGTCTAATGACCAACAGCACCACTTCCATGATATCAAACTCGTCTTTCCAAAGGATCAACATCAGATTCAAGATGCATGCAATGAGTAATTCTATACCAGTAGAGCCAGTGTCAAGGGGGCTTTTCATGGAAGTGAAGGCAGTGATGCCCAGAGGCCACAATCCAACTGCTCCATGGAGCTGCTAATAACTAAAATTTGCGATGCTTTCCCTTCATCCCATAAAGAAGGTAGTAGAATGTTTACTATTTACCAAACACAAAAATTTTTGACTTGACCAATTTCAAAGCATTTGCAGACGACAAATTAAATCTAGGTAATAATGATGACTTTTAACTTTGATATGGCAGAAAATTTTGTTGGAAAAGGAGAAAAAGCATTTTCTCCTTTTCCAACAATATTTTCTATAGGCTTCTTTTTTAGGGTCGTTAAAAAGCAGCATTTTCTTCTTTTCAAACAATGTTTTCAAACGCCCTCTAACTCCGGGCTCGTCAAAAGTCACAATTGTGTGGAAAAGATTTAAAGCAGTAAACAACTTTCAAAAAGCTTAACACATTGATTTTTGCAATGATCTGACATTTTCTGTGACTTTTCACATGTCTTGAACAACCATGCTTCAGTTGAATTATACTTATCAAAACTTTCATCCTGTTTGCCTTTTTGAATCAAACTTGTGTGTTCTTTGTGAAGGTCTCTTTAACTTCCATCTTTCATCAGCCATTCTTGTATGTACAGGAGATGTAATCAGTTATTACTGCAACACCTGATTGATGGAATGGTAAAACAATATCCAGTTAAGTCTTTACCACATAATCCTGGCCTTTACAACCCCGAGAAATAAGCCTTCTGAAAACATTATGGGAAAAGGATAAAATGCTGGTAACCAGCATTTTCTCCTTTTCCCACAATGTTATCTACCCTTTCCCAAAACAAATTTCAGTTTTTGAGCCACATTTTTTTGGTCGTTGGCAAGTCCTCTCAATTTATAGTCTATGTCAAGTCTTTAGACAAATCTAAATTTTTTCGATTGGTAAAGAGCTAACAGGTCCATAAGCTGGTACCTGTTTATTGCCTAGTATCTTTTTTCACATGTAGCAGTGTCAAACTGGTACCAAGGTGACTTTAAATAAAACACTTTACTTTTTTTTACAGATTTCTGGAAAAAACAACCAAGTCAAATTCAATTTCAAGGGATGGTTTACCTTTGCAATCGGTTTATGAAAACACGGCAAAAGAGTCCTGTTGTTTGCAAATCTTTGTACATGTATGTTAAGCTTAGGTTCTGTGCCAACTCTTGGGCAGCATAGACAACCAGTGCAAATTTCATACTGTATCTTCTTCAGTTTTGGCAATATTAGCTCTGTTACTTCTGAAACTCTGTTACACATTTCCATATACAACTGAAAACCTTTCTTTGCCATTTTGCTGCTGTTTGTTCATCCAGTTGACATCCTAAGACAACATTTCTGGAAAAAAAGGAAAATATAAAAGATCATTTAGTTTAAACATATATATTTTACATCGATTGAGAAACAAGCTCTAACACGGATCATTTGAAAGAGTATTTTTCAAAGCAAAAACACTGAAATTGCTGTTCAAAACTAAAATCATTTTAACCCATTACCACACAGTCTCCATTTTAAACAACCCTGAGAAAGAAGTCTTTTGAAAGCAGAAAAAGAGAAAATGCTGGCTTTTAATCCATGCCTGGTAGAAAACTGGCTGTCAATGGCTGAGATGCGACATTTAAACCTGAAAGAAGAGTGTGTCCCAGTTACACGGTCATGTCCAACCTACGAAATTGACCCTAATTTATTCAATAGCTCGATCTGTGTTCGGTAAATTATTCGATTGATTAAGGTTATAATCTTTTGCATCACCGAAGAATGTATTCATTTAGCTGTGATTTGGTGCATTTCATGTCAAAATTGACTTTGTAATTGGACTTTAATATGAGCCCGGTTCTATCTGCCCTATGGTGAAGTTCGACCCCATTTATATCTACTTACAAGATACAAAAAAATTATTGGATCTAGTCCCTGTGGAAAATTAGTATGGACCATTTTTGACCACTATCCATTTCACTACTTAAAACCTCAAAATGATAATATTGTGATGTTAATATCTGTCCTCGAACGTTATGTATAGTTGCTTTTCATTTTGAGAAGCGGGCTCATTCTACTTGGTACACCGTTCCTACACTCGCAGTAGCGGTCCCCCTAAACACAGAACCTAACCGAACCTTAGCTATTTTTGCCGAACCTAAGTTGTTTTGGGGCCATACAGTGTTTGTATGACCTTAACAAATATATTTTCTATTTCAGAAACAGTTTGATAGTTATAATTCGAAAGAAAATGCAGCCTTTTGTGATATATAACAATATATTTGGACCATATCGTTCAACAAACCTAAAAACTCTCAGGACTGTCCGCCATATTGGAGGCTATTATAACCCGGGAATGCTATATACACCGGTAACAGCCTGTCGAATTCACTACATACAATGCATCTTGATGAAATTGTGGAATTTCTAAATCTGAATGAATTCTTTAATTTTCTAACCCATTTCCAAACATTAATTTCTACACCGTCCGAAATCGAAAGTACTTGCAGACGACAGTGTTTATTATGGTAGAAACCATGCAGTTTTATGTGGAGTATGGGAAATTAAAAAGGTGTTATTGTTGAGCATTTTCTCCTTTTCTCACAATGTTGTCCAAAATTAAAAGTATTTGCAGATGACAACGTTAATTTAATGTCGATAGAATTTGAAAGTATTTGCAGAAGACAATATTTACGCTTATACAAATCAGTTTTATATAGAGTATAGGAATAAGAGTCTGATGGAAATTTGAGAAGTTGGTATTGTTGAGCAATTTCTCCTTTCACACAATGTGGTCATGAGTGTTTCATGTCAAGGTCAACTTAAAAGGAGTACCGTAATTCCCCCAAGTATTCGGACGGAAAAAAATAATTATTTTTTTTGGTGTCCTAAAACTTATTAAATTATTTGTGTGACTGTCAGAAAATTTCGGGAAATCTCTTTCCAACAACAACAACATATCCTTTATAGACATTGTATGTACAACATACAGTAAAGCATATATTTCCCGAAAAGAACTGACATGAGATCGACCTTTATGGATTAATAAAATTTACTTGTAAAAAGAGTTCACACAATTTCGTATTCCAACGCAAATAGCTACTTCGCTAAACAATCCTAAATCATGGTTGTGATAAGGGTTATTCTTGACCTGACTAAACCTGGTTACGTCACCCATGTATACACGTGCTTGTCTCCATGCCACATGTCTGTGTACAGGTCGTTACAACTAGCCATCCCGTTATGCATTAAAAGTGTATCTTATAGCGTTTATAGATAAGATTTACATCTTTAATGCGTCACGGGTATTGGACTAAATATATTATACAGCCTGTGTGACACAAATTAGCACCTGCATTCAGTCTACCGCGATCAATCGGATACCAAACAAAGGATTTAAGCTTAAAACATAGATTGATTTACTCTTCTCAGGTACTTGCTAATTAACTCTTACCACACAATCACGACTTTAAACGATCCTGGGGTAAAACCTTTTGAAAACATTGTTAGAAAAGGAGAAAACGCTGGAATCATTTTCTCCTCTTCCCCCACAGTTTTCTTCCGTATCCAATCAAAAATCATGTTAGCAAAATGTAATTGTCGTCTGCTAACCCTTCGAATTTTATCTAGTCCAAGAACTTTGTCGTATGCAAACTCTTTCAGTTTGGAAGAGTCTTTAATTTGTTGTCTGAAAGAGAATTGCAGACCTTCGTCGATCTTCTGAACCATTTTAATTTGTTGTTTGGGAAAGAGTATAGCGGGTCTTCGTCAACTTCTAAACCATTTTAATTTGTTGTTTGGGAAAGAGTGTAGGGGGTCTTCATCAACTTTTAAATCATTTTAATTTGTTGTTTGGTAGAGTACTGCGGGTCTTCTAAACCATCATAATTTCGTGTCCGAAAATTTAGGGACAATTATTTTACCAAGTGTCCGAACTTAGGGACAAAAAATAAATTATTTCGGAAAATAATTAATGGTGTCCGAAAATTTAGGGTGTCCGAATACTTAGGGGAATTACGGTATCATTAATTCTAACCCTTTCCCAAACGTCAAATTTTACACTCTTCCAAAAGGACGAGTTTGTAGACAAAAACTTCAAATTTGAAAAAAAAAATGGCAGAAATTCTCCAAATGGATAGAAAACACTGTGGGAAAAGGAGGAATTGCTCGTTATGAGCTATTCCTCCTTTTCCCACAATTAACGAGCAATTCCTCCTTTTCCCACAGTGTTTTCAAAAGACTTGTACTGCAGACACGTAAAAACGAGGGCTTGTTTGGGAAAGGGTTGACGATTGAATGGGAAATGGGGGAAGGGGTATGTTGACAATTAGAGAAAAATATATTTCTATTTATTTTGTGGCCTTGAAAAGGGCCGTTTATGTTTACTGTTTTAAAGAAATGGACTTGAAGTATTGAGGTTTTATAAAAACATCTCTGTTTCCCGGAGCAGCCAGGTTTCCGTCTTCAAGTCTGTAAAGCTTAAGGCCGGCTTTCAAATAATTCTTCACGTTCAGGGATATAACAACTTCTGATCCGACTCTTAGTCTTTTCTTGCTGCATGCGAAATGTATATATTGGCGCTTCATCCTGCTGAGCCCTGATCTTTGATGCTCGACAGGGCGTCTTTAGTAGTGCCGTGACAACAGTAGCGGACATCAACTTCTGATAGAATTCTGATTGCTATCTTCTCTATATGGAGATTGGTACGCTGTGTCCTGAGCCTGCTCTGATGTAGGTGTTGCAGGTTGATAAAAACAATCTCTGTTTGTCTTTTGGCTGTTTGATGACATCCGATAGCTGGCGTTTTGCTATATTGAATTTATCCCAAATATGCTGTACTCTAACGTAACCGTAATTATCAAAAGGAGCAGACAAATCATGTCTGAGGTAGAAGACTATCCTTCTGGATAACGTTTCCATCATTTTTGGCTAGCTTGTAAATTGTACGTATGTATATATATATATCCAAGGTGTCAATTCAGATCGGATAATCATAATTCATTCAACGGAAACAAGGGAGATACAGTATATCACTGTATTTCTAATTGTTTCTTTATTGTTTCTTTAAGTAACACGTTATTCCGGAAAACACAATAGCCGCTGCAAGACAGATTTGCAACGCTTTTTGATAACAATACTTGACACAAGACTTGAATCAACCTAAATTTATATTAAACCCTTGATCTTTCAATACACATGCCTATGGTGCTTAGAAAACAATGTAGAAAAAGAAGTATTTGTTCATTTTTATCGTACAAAGAAAAGAAAAGTTAGTTGTATTCATGAAAAATCTTTTGCACGATTATGCCTTCCATTCTGAAAATGGGTTACAAAGCCAGAAGTACGAAACTCCCCCAAAAAATATTAAGTAGAAACATTGTACGAAAAGATGGGTTTGAAAGTCTAGTACTTCTTATCCCACGCAATCGTTGCAAGACTCTTAAATTAGTTCTTTGATAAGGGTAAATGATCGTAATACAACGTTCCAAGTCTTCAGCTGCTGACTATTGAACACATTTTAGGAGACGGAAAACAGGCAATTTCTTGTTTTCCCACACTGTTCCATATGGTATCTTGAGTGTGTTGTATGCAGGTTCTCTAAATATTTAACCCTGTCCCATACAATACAATTTTCCAGTTTGAAAGATGTCTGGACAAGACGAATTGAGTTTGAATTGAAGAATAAATATCTTCTAGTGTAGAAGACATTGTGGAAAAATGAGAAATTCCGTCATGCAGTCATTTTTGTGCATACTGTTTTTGTACGAGTCCAAGTTTTAATCATGATTATGCAATCAGTCAATAACAGTTTGATGTAATAAGGGCATTTCCTGCAACTTTTATTGCTATCAATTAATTTATCAACAATACAGTATATTGTATTGTATCATATAATAATCAATTTGCACAAGTCAAAAATATTTCAATGACTGTTGTTATTCCCCAGTCCTTTGTAGGTATCAACAAACACGAGTATTTGCACAATGATTTTCAAAAGAATGCCACCACTTAATTTCAAACAATGTTTTGTGTGTACCAACAAATTGAACATGTTTTACTCATAGGGTTGAAAACTGTGGAGGGAAGTGATAATTCATCCATTTATCATGTTATACATGGTCTTCAGTTGTCGTCTTCAAATGCCTTAACCCTTTCCCAAACCAAAAGAGTTTGCAGACAACTATTTTAGATTTGGAGAAAATGGTAGAAAGTTCTCAAAAAGGGTACAAAACACTCGTTACGAGCAATTTCTCCTTTTCCCACAATGTTTTCAATAGACTTTTACAGCAGACACGTAAAAACCAGGGCTTGTTTGAGAGAGGGTTAACTCATTATCGAACGACCAAAATGAAAGCATTAGCAGACGACAAAATGACTGAAAATTTGAAATTTGTTTTGTGAAGGGTAGAAAACACTGTGGGAAAAGAATATGTTGGTTACCAGCATTTTCTCCTTTTCCCACAATGTTTTCTGAAGGAGTCTTTCTCAGGAGCTTCAAAAGTAGGGATTATGTGGTAATGGGTTAAATTAGGACAATGTCAAAATTTTTTCAGGGAGGTAGGAAGGCAAGGAAGGAAAGATGGATAGGTTGGTAATTGGATGGGTAGTCAAAATGACCGATAACCAAGAATGGACAGACATAGTTTGAAATTGAAATGATCCAAATATTATCCCTGTAATATCGTTAATGGTCCTTTTCTAGTCATATGGGGATTACCCTTTTCTTGCCGAATCGAAATATTTGACGGACACAAAACCTGAGTTCAATTATGTAAATGGCATTGGGTGTGATTTCGCTGCCGTAAACTATTGAAAGAGCATCGAGGAGTGTGGAGCAAGGTCAGATTGCACATATGTGCATGCTGATCTTGATCCACACTCTCCGCAAAATTAGTCCATAGTCAAGAACGGCAGGATAAGGGTTAAGAGAAGAGGAACTCTGGGAGCTTATAAAACATCTTCCAAAACACCCCTTAACTCATTACCATCTGCACATAGCATTAATTTAGAGTTTACCTATGGTCAAATTTTTTTCGCTACTCACATTGAAAGCATTTGCTGACAACAAAATAGCCCTACCTGTGACTCAACGTGTTGTCTTTTTCATTGGATAAATGAAAAAAACATTGTAGGAAAATGAGAAAATGCCGGTTACCATTTCTTAGCCTTTTCCTACAATGTTTTCCAAAATGCTGTCTTTCAGCGGTGGTAACTGTTATTTTATGTTAAGAACAAAAGAACATTTTGTCACATTTCAACAACACAATTAGTTATATTTTCTTGAAATAAGGGGTCTATTTGTCTCAGCGAAACATAGGTTCTATAGATCGCAGGGTCCAAAATTTAAGCGGTCTAGATGGTCTGTGGTCGAGATGTCTGATATCCTTCAAGTTCTACATTTCCATATTTTCAATAAAAGCAAAAAATATAAACAGACACGAGGAAATTAATATGGGGACATAAAACAAACTAAAAATTCACAATAAGTCTTTATTAAGAAGGTAATCCGGATATCGTAGACAAATATCACGCAAAAGACTAGATGGTACCGGTGTATAGCATTCCCGGGTTATAATAGCCTCCAATATGGCGGACAGTTCTGCGAGATTTTTAGGTTCGTTGAACAATAAGGTCCTAATATATCGTTATATATCACAAAAGGATGCATTTTCTTTCGAATTATAACTATCAAACTGTTTCTGAAATAGAAAATATACTTGTTAAGGTCATGCAAACACTGTATGGCCCAAAAACAACTTAGGTTCGGTAAAAATAGCTAAGGTTCGGTTAGGTTCTGAGTTTAGGGGGACCCCTCGCAGTAGGGACGATTTTTCCGTGGGACGATTTCTCTGCAATCCAAGTGAGAACGCTCGTGGGTTCTCAGCGAAACATGAACACTGCAGTTTAGTGTTTTACGAAATAATGTACCGTGTTCAACTTAAAGATAGACAGCTATTACGAGTGTCTTCCATTTTTGCACCATTTATTGCATTATAGAGGCTTTAACTGCATGATACAGCTGATCCATGTTGTTCTACCATTTTTGAAGATAGCGGCTTCTGTCACGTGATCATATATGGGCGGGGGTGGAATAGCTACACAACTAAATTTTTAGTTTATGGTCGAAAAACAAATCGATCTAGTTAAATCTCTTCTTTGACTACATCATTCTCTAAATGCCGCTAGTAAACTTAAGCTTAATCGGCAACACCTATGACTGAAATATTCATAGATATTGTCTGTAAGCAATGGTAAAATTTAAATTACCTCCCTTAGAGATACGTAAATAAGTATGAAACTTGGTCAGATTATAATTAGAGTGATGGTATATCTGTGGCTGCTTTCCCTGGATATAATGTACACGCTTCGGCTGTACATATACTAAAATTGGAACGATACAGAGAAGATTAGCATGGCCCCTGCGCAAGGATGACACGCAAATTCGTGAAGCGTTCCATATTTTTTTTTGTTCATTCTGTCAAAAATACTTAGAACTGGCAGACAGTCTCCATAATATTACTGGAACAGTTTCCATGAAACCATCATCTTAATCACTTTTTTTTGCGCTTCAAAGCCAACATTTCAATAATTATTATCAAACTCCTAAAACACTTTTCTTAAAGAGCTTGATCACAATCGTATCTAGTTCCACACTAGGCAACTAGACCTGTACATAGTCTAAATCAATTAACACAAATATCTTTAGAAATCTAAAATTTCAAGTTTCATCAAGTTGGCATAAATGATGCATAAGTAATCATGGACCAGAATTCCTTACATTATTTCAATTCGTATAAAATAAGACTAAACCATAAGCAGGGCCAACTAAGCAAGGTTTTTTTTTTTTCTCAAGAACTAGACTGCATCATCGTCAAAGAAAGATACCTTGTAAGTAGCAAGGCTGTTTTTTTATAAGCATTATAATTGCTATTTACCGTAAATTTTAATAATAATTTATCAATCATTTCACTAAAACAATCTTACCCGAGGAGGGGACAATTGTTGTGTAGGAGCTCGGGGCAAGCTTTTAATCTATCAAGGGAGGTAATAATGGCTAGATTTCGCCAATTCGTGGAAGGAGTTCTCTCCCTTGCACAAAACTCTTCGTTCTGTATCTTTACTGCGAAATCTCGACATAATTATTCTCTGGTCGGTGAGAAAAGCTAAAAAGAACTGTTGTATTTTCCGATTTTTGTCAATAAAACGACTTGACCCAACTTAACATAAAGTTACTGTGAACACTTTACCACACGATCCCGACTGTTAACGACACTCAGAAAGAAAGCATTTCAAAACATTGTGGGAAAAGGAGAAAATGCTGGTAACCAGCATTTTCTCCTTTTCCTACAATGTTTTCTACCCTTTCCAAATCAAATTTCAGTTCTTTCGTCACATTTATTTTGTCGTCTGCAAGTGCATTCAATTTGGACTAGTCCAAAATTTTCACGGTCGTTTGGTAAAGTATAAACGCCATGTTTAAATTAAAGCAACTGTTTTTCCCCGTAAATTAATTCAGACAAGACAAAAAATGTTTCTTACTTACGCAAAATACCCTTTTTGTTTTATGAACTGTTCATCGGAGTTCGTTGACAGCTTGATTAGTCTTGGGTCTGTACTCTGTAGATACCATCGTTGATTAAAACCAACCATCAACCGATGTTGCTGACGTCGACTATTTTTTCTGTGGAATATTAAAAAGATTAAATTTAGTGGATAACCAACTGATTACACAATACATAAAAATTATTTCTCCAGAATGGAGTGTGATGCTGTAGAAATATCGAGTCCGAAGGACCACAGTAAACCCCATTCGAGAGAGACTTGTTATTTTACACACTGCCAGTTAACCCTTTACCACATAAGGCAATTCTATGGTATCTCTAGTGGATACCAAATAGCAGCAAGAATGAGGCCGTTTCTTATGTGTATATTACATCTTTTGATAGCATAGAAAACATTGTGACAAAAGGTGAAATTGCTCGTCACGAGCAATTTCACCTTTTGCCACAATGTTTTCCAAAGGCTCCCACAAGCATTGCGTAGAAATGAGTATCTATGTTGTAAAGGGTTAATTATTCTAGTTATTAGATATACCTAGTTCATTATTTTGTTTTCAAATGATAATAAAGAACGGTACAGAGAGACTTTTTCCCAACTGGTCAGTGTCGCGCCATCAAGGGATTCCCGCAACTTTTTTTAACATGTCCCCTAAAATAGGAAGAGCGTTTGATTTTAAAATTGAAAATCATTAATAATTCTCCACTAAACCCTATGCTATGGGCACTCAATAGAACCGTCTCATCGAGAGGATTCTAATGAGTACCCACGATATAGGGTTTGGAAGAGAAATAACAGATTTAGAATATCATCACTCTCTCTTTCCTATAGCTCGTGTTTTTTGTTTAACTAAATTTTTGGCACAACGGCGACGCAAACGACGTCAAGCCGGCGGCCAAGATACCTAAATGTTTTCTTCGGAAACACCCAGGCCAAAGATTGGAAATTGTGCATCTTCTTGCACATCGTCGCATTAAGTATCAATGGACCACTTTTGCGTAGCAAGAATTTCTTTAATTTGGTCCGCTCTTTTCAACAAAGCTTACGATTCTGCTTTTGAGGTAGCTGCGGCGCTGAAGAGCTTTAATTGGAATACTTTAAAAAAACTGCTCAGAATTATTAAATATTATTAAACACTTTTATCACTTGTAAAGTCTACGTTACCTGACGAATATTATTCCAAATTGTGATGCACAATGACGGACACTCCAGCACCGCTATAAAGAGCGGGAGAAAACTCGCGGAATTACACCTCAAAATAGAATCTGTGTCGCTGAATGTGTAGTATACGACAGGCGAGCGAGAGAGGAGTCACGTTACTCAACCCTTGCCGCGCAAGACACCTACCCTAAATCATGAGCTCCACAAACTTCCCTGCACAGTGTAAAGTACTGGAAGTCGGATGAAAATATGTCTTGTTTATCCATTTACCACACAATGACGACTTTTAACGACCCTGAGGATGAAGCCTATTGAAAACATCGTGGGAAAAGAAGAAAATGCTGGTAACCAGCATTTTCTCCTTTTCCCACAGTTTTCTGCCTTTCAAAGAAAACCTTTGTCTTCTTAACCACCAAAAATTTATCGTCTGTATATGCTTTGAATTTGGTTAGGTCTAAAATTTTGCCGTATGGTAAAGGGTTATTGGTTACCTTGGCTTATCAGCAATGTTAATCCATAGATTACTCGAAGCAAGACTCGAAGACCATCTTCGGACAGTATAGACTAAGATCAGACTGCAGAGAGCGTGCAATCTAATCGTGAATCAACACTGTCAGACGAGGAGAAACCCTTACTCTTCCTTCATTCAAGAAAAATGAAACAGCAGTACATATTAGATCTATTAGGATTTTCATTGTCGACAATATTCGGCATTCATGAAATCTTCATTCGACTTATTTAGCTGCTTAATTCTTTACCACGCGACAAAATTTTAGACTGGTTCAAAATTAATTAAAAGTATTTGCAGACAACAAAATAAATGTGACTGAAGAATCAAAATTTGATTCGGAAAGGGTAGAAAACATTGTGGAAAAAGGAAAAAATGCTGGTTATCAGCAGTTTCTCCTTTTCCCACAATGTTGGTCCCATTGAGTGGCCGGGATAGAACGATCACGCGGAAAAAGGTTACGTAAACATCATGGAAACGGGGAACTTAGGTCCAATACCATCGAGTTGATAATTACACGCTTTCCCATTGCACATTGCACAAGTATAGAATTTAGCCATATACAGAAATAAAGGGGCATGGGGATGAGGTATTGTTTACACTTAATCAATCACGTGATTAGCTCATCTGCAACAGCACACAACGATTATAAAAGAGCTATATGTGAGCGTGCTATCCAGCATTCGACCAATCTATTCGCTCACACTAAGTTTCTCTATATACTGCATGTTTTTTTTTTAACAGAATAATAATTTAACTCGTTACCAAACTACAAAATTCTAGGTTTGTCAAAATCGAAAGCATTTGCAGACAACAAAATAAAAGTAACTGAAAATTTGAAATTTGTTTTGGGAAGGGTAGAAAACATCATGGGAAAAGGAGAAAAATGCTGGTTACCAGTATTTTCTCCTTTTCCCAAAATGTTTTCTTCAGGCTTCTTTCTCAGGGTCGTCTAAAGTAGGTAGTGTGTGGTAATGGGTTAACGCAAACTGAGTCTGACAATAGCTTTCAGAGACTTGAATAGAATTAAAAAAAACAGTTGTTTTTAACCCTTAACCGACTTTTGACGCTCCTGGAAAAGAAGCCTTTTGAAAACATTGTGGGAAATGAAGAAAATGCAGGTAACCACCATTTTCTCCTTTTCCCACAATGTTTTCTACCCTATCGGAGAAAAATTATACCTTGTGAGCCACACTGGAATTGTTGCCTGCATATACTTTCAATTTGGAGCAGTCTAAAATCTTGTCGTATGGTAAAGGGTTAAAAAAAGGGGGAGGAAACCTGCATGTCTTAGTGGTAAAGCCAGAGTTCGATCCCGATTCCAGGTGCTACGTTTGTTGTGCGAGTTTCCTTTGGCAATACGATGGAGGGCCCGATCCTGGATCGGTTAAACCCAGGATAATTATGAATAAGTTCGCTTAAGTGAGCTAATACGACTAAAATTTAATATTGAGAGCGACGTGAAACATTTTTTTATCCCTCAACCATTGAAATCCCCGTCGTAGCAAAAAAAACCTCTAAAATTGCTAACCTTTCATAAATTTTGTGGTATTTGTCGAAGACAATACCACAATGAGTTCAAGATTGAATTTTGTTAACCACGTATCTTATTTTGTACTGTGAATTTAATACTCCATCGCGTTTAGGTACACAGCAGTAGAAAGAGATTGAGTTCAAGTAGTTCCAGCTTAAATTTTGCCGGAATATCCCGGACATTTGTAGCTTGAAAATCCTTCAAACGCTTTGGAATATCATTACTACGTTCTCTGTCCTAATCACATACAAACAGACAAAGCAATGATTATATGCTCTTTATCGCAAAAAAGCTAGACGGGCTGAAAAACGTAATTTCAATTGTAACAACTCAGCCCTTTTTTAAAAAAAGTCGGTCGTCAATGACACTTACAAATTAATCAACCTCCGAAAGGTCCCGGGCTTTAGCGCAAGAATATAAAACTTGGCATAAAGTAGTTCAATTTAAATAGATGAATATTGCCATTTTCTTCATAATTTGCAGCTATCTAGGACGACATTTCACTTTAAATCTTTATTTGCAGATCTTCTATATGATACATATTTCTACATATGGCAGCGTATCCATTGTGTCATAGCGTATCCAAACTCTTTAGAGTCTATACCGGGTCTACACCGAGACAGCGTACCCAAACTTTGTAGAGTTTTAGTCACCCATTTTGTGCAAAACCGAAGGAAATAAACCCAGTTAAACTCATTTTTTCTCAGGCAAATGACTTTTACAGTGGCACTCAAATATGTAACTTGAAATGGCATATTAAAATACATTAGGCGAGGCCATCGATCGTTGAGATACTTATTTTTGATTGAAACTAGCTTCGCTCGCTCATAGCCTTTTACAATCTCCGAGCAGAGTTGTCGTTCGTTACTCTCTCATACATCTCTGCGATGGGCTAAATGACAAGAATCTTGTCAAACCGAGGAAAAGATGTTTTTCACCGTTTAACTGCTTCGTGTGTAAAGTTATAAGGTAGACAAAGGAAATATGATTCTGGATACATTATATGCGCGTTCAAACTGATGAATTTACATGTATAAAATGGAACTATGTTTTTCGAGCCTCTTTACTTTTCAGAAACTTACGCCAAGTTTAACAAAAATGGCTCCGCCCATGAATGATGACAACAGTTTTGACACACTGATAAATCTTAGGGTATAAGATTAAAAAACAAGTTATGGTCTTGTAAAAGACATTTAAGCTTTTCAGAAAATCCGCCTTTTTAGCATTGCCTACCACTTAGTCTGATTGGCCGTATGCTATTTCAACAGCACACAAAGTAATCAATAACGGTCTTTCTTTCAGCGGCGTTTGTGTCGCAAGTTTGAGTCCTGGTCATGTGACGAAAGTATCACGTAATGACGGACTACTTTCTGAGCCCACTACAGAGATGAATGTAACTTGATCTGGAGTGCAGGAGAGTGAGCCTTTTATTGGCGAAATGATACAAATTTGCCAACTGACCTTGGGCTTTTTCGTTCCAAAACCAATTAGTTCCATGGCTTGTACGTCCTATGGTTGCACGCTATACTCCATTTGATTGCTCATGAATATTTATAGATCGAGGTAATAGACCATTTGCCAAATACCGTTACTGACGCGTCACCACGAGTTACTTCCCTTCCCACCCGACAATTTTTCCAAATCCTGTATATACCCGAGTAGTGAAAGTGTCATAGTTCTTAAATGGATTACACACTAAACGCAATGAATAAACGACCTAAAACGGCCGTCCCGTTAGTTTTATCAATTATCTTTTTCGAAGACACACACAAAAAAGAACTGTTGTTTTATCATTTTTTCGGTAGACTTCAGAGAGTAAAGCGTTATCATAAGCGCTGTCTCCTGCCGGGCGTGTTGATAGAGCTTTTTGTATGCAGACTGCATTAACCCTTTGGATTCTCAATTAGATACAGTTTAATTACAATATCGAATTATAGCTTTTATCAATCAACCCCATAAATGATGCCCATAGACTCGTGCTGCAAAACTCTCGCAGCCGGGATTTTTTAAAAAAAAAATGTCTAGGGTAGAAAACTCGTACTGTCTAGGAGTAAGAGTAAAGCAAGAGTAGCCGCCCTTATATTGATCCGCCCTTCATCATTTCTCCTAGACGCTTGACGGATCAAATAACTAAACACAAGGGAAAACGGTGACGTGCATGAAACGTTTTTAATCTGTTTTTGATGAAGATTTCAATTAATTTTAACAAAAGAGTGTCATTGATATTGATTTTAATACAAAACACTAGAATCTAAGTTTTAAATAAGACTATTTCTTGCTTTTTTGTACTTGAAATTCGAATGGAATCACCGAGAAAGATTTTTATCTTTGAAAATCGCCATTTGCAAAGGTATGAGGCTTGCGGACGGCATATATTTAAAATGACTCTTCACAGAATGTACGATCTGATTCCGAGTCTACACAGTTTACTTGTTTCGTAAACCTTTCAGTGCAAAATAAATAGATTCAAATTCCAGCGGACGGCTATAAGTACAATCTATTGAAAATTACAAAGAGTTTGTTTGTATAGGCTTGACTGCATCAGCGGACGGCATAGATATAAGATCAGACTGCACGTTCTGTGCGGTCTGATCTTGATCTATGCCGTCCGCAAAATTGTCTGCTTTCGCCTAAGTTGTCGAAAGGGTTTTAGCCTATTTGGATAGAGTTAAAATCTTTACAAGATAGATCTAGAGCGCTCTAGTTCCGGTAAACTGTTCAAATCGTCGACAGAGGTTCGATGTCTAAGGCGCGTACAAACGAAAACTTCAAAGTGCCATGTGTAATGAAAGTTGCCTTTATGGTTTGTGTAGATAATGATCAGACTGCACAGAACGTTCAATCTGATCTTTGATCTACAGCGTCCACTTTCCTCAGACTTTCTGGACAATTTTATGCAAATTTAAAACGTACCTTAATTGTTCGGAAGTTTTTTTAGACTGAAGTTATCTAGATTGTTTATTTGGCGCTCTGTGGGTTTGTAACGGTAACGGTTTGATATTCATTGGGATTTATTTTAACTAAACATCATCTTCCTACATAAGCAAATTTATGTTTTGAATTTGAGCTATAAAATGACCTGCTATATTTAGCGATATATGTCGGTATCGTTATTGAATGAAAACAGTTTTGTTTGTATAAGTTTACATTAAGTTATCCTAGTGATATCATTAACTCATTAATTTCATTTACTGAACATCTATTACCTCAATGATATCTGTAACCAAATGCTGCATTTTTTTTATTGTAGCGCGGTCTTACATTGAATTCCAAATTCAAATATTGGCGGTTATAATTAACATGAAATAAACGGGAGACTACCTGCCGCCTGTTAAGAAAAATAATAAGTTTGACTAATTTTTCATTTTTCTGTCTGAGGTGGCATGTCGTTTTTATAACGGTTAAAATTAACAATTTGACCATATGAAGTGATTGAAATTCGTTACACCTCTAGAGATGAAAAATTATCGTTTGTCAAACGGATCGTCTCTACAGACATTACCGTGTTTATTCGTCCTCGGTTTTATGCTTACTCTTGGCTAGCATTTTTTGTAAGGTGCACAGGCATATAAGGATCAGAGACAGGAAGAGGAGGTTCCATGTCCCGCCTTACAATGCACATACTGTAGTCGCAGTAATTTAGCACCTCCGGAAGTAGCTAAAGCGAGGTTTTGGGCGGGGTCTTTGTTTTGTAGGCGTACCATCCAATGGTATGCACATACTCACGACGTGAAGCAGTTAGAAAATAGCCCTTTCCTCTCCAATAAGGGAGGCAACTGTAACATTACTACTTAAAAAAATTTGTACGAGTTGTTTCCCTTTGACCATTAGTCGGTCATCATTCTCTTGCAAGACTCTTGTATTTTGAAAGAGTATCAGTCCGGAACAAAAAGCAAACCAAAGTGCAGATAAATGGACGAAAATAAGCGATAAATTAAACAAATTAAGGAGAGAAAGCAACGTGAATTGGTGTTACAAACAAAAATTGATGCGAAAGGAACAAACCGGAAATAGCAAATAAGCTTGGTCGAGAAGATATGGGACTATTTCCACGATTTCTTTACGATTCTACGGGTGCCAATGGTTGTAAGTCGCATGTTTCTTTTTTTAAAGTAAACACTTGTATATCTTTGCATATGAACCATATCAAAGACAATAAAACATGAACGAGATTCATTTGTTCAGTATCCGGATTATAGATATATTCGGATAAAAGTTTGAATTGTGAGAAAAATTTGAAATATATTCAATACAACACTTTAAGCAAGTTGAAAAGAAAATAAAGAAAATAACATAATTGAGAGAGTTTTGTATAAATACAGTTGTAAAAACTTGTTTCTATCGAATGGCAGTCATTTGAACACCCAGTAATTTCGACACTCAGACATTTCGACACATTTTGGTCATTTCTATCACCGGTGGAAAAATGTTTGCAAACTTTGGTCATATAGACACCTCATTTTTTTAGCACTTTTTAAACTCGACTTTTTATTATCAAATTACTTTAATTTCTTTTAAAGATGTCATATCATTATAATTTTGTGTTGGTGTTTAACCAAACATGTTTCTAAATAACTTTATTCAAGGGTAATTACTCCGAGTATGGGTATATCTGTACAATTTTCTGTTTTCTACTCAGCCTTTTATAAAGAGATTAATATGTAGTATAATATTTATCACACCTTCACCTGTCTTTAACTGTGTTTGACTTCACATTTTTATTGATCGGAATAAATCATAATTAATGAAAATCCTACAAAATATAACAAATGCCAAGGCTAGACCTCTTAAAAAAAGGTTAAGAAAACATGTATCCTTCACACGTTCAAGATAAAAATGTATCTACATACAGTACATCCGTTTTACCAAATCTGTAATTTACAGAAACCCTGAAAAAGAAGCCTTTTGAAAACATTTTGGGAAAAGGAGAAAATGCTGGTAACTACAAACTACTTCTATATAAATTACCAAAACAATGAGAGATTTTTGTACCCCCCCACACACAAAACGAATGTTTTCTGGGGTATACTGGAATCATCCTGTCCGTCTGTGTACAAAATACCAGTAATTTTGTGTCCCAAACTCCTACAGTTTTCCTTCAACTGTATTGAAACTTTGCAGATATATCAATCATTATATAGAAGATTTGCAATATGCCTTTTTCAAATGTCAACTCTTCCTGGTTGAAGAATTATCTCCCCTTTAACTTGACACTCTTTTCTGTCAAAGGGCTGGTAGCCCTGGTATTAAGTCACATTAAGTGACAGCTCTAGTTTGACTTGCTGAAATAAAAAGGAATTGCAGACAACAAATGAAATTTAGTTCAAGCATGAGATTTGTCGTTGACAGAGTCGAAAACATATTTGTCAGAAAAGGAGAAAATGCTAGTTCCCAATATTTTCTTGTTTCCACATTATTTTCAAAATATATTTTCCTAGAGGTAAACAAGGGCTAATGAATTCTGTTCTTTCCATCTTTGTAGTGTAAATATGGAAGTGAGGTGCAAAACGCAGAAACTAGTTTACCTCGTTTGAGAAGAGAGAAATCACCAAGCATGAGACAAAAAACCTTAACATTTTTCGGGAAGAAGTTGTGAAGAATTTAACGAAAAAATGGGGCAAGAGTCTTCCACCATCCACACTCAGTGCTTTTTGTGAAAAACAAAGAGAAATGGACCAGTGGTTCGGAAGATTACAGGGTTCAGACCAGCACACCAAAACACATGAGCCTGGATGAGACCCTTTATCGTTGGTACTCAGACTTAGTTCAAGACATATTGTTGTAAGTGGTAATATGCTTGTCAAGAAGGTGAAGAAACTCAGCTGTGAGCTGGGGATTTAGGATTTATCTTATTCCAATGGATGACTGGCCAAATTAAAGAAATACCATAACATTGCAGCATGCAAACCTAAATGTAAGAATGTTTCAAGTCCAACCCAAGTTTTTACTGGTTTTAACCCATTACCACACAATCCACACTTTTGACAACCCCGAGAAAGAAGCCTTTGGAACATATTGTGGAAAAAGGAGAAAATGCTAGTAACCAGCATTTTCTCCTTTTCTCACAGCATTTTCAACTCTTCACAAAACAAATTTCAAATTTTTAGTCACTTTTATCTTGTTGCCTGGAAATGCTTTTGATTTTGACAAGCCTAATATAT
Source organism: Tridacna crocea (assembly GCA_943736015.1). Classification (NCBI taxonomy): domain Eukaryota; kingdom Metazoa; phylum Mollusca; class Bivalvia; order Cardiida; family Cardiidae; genus Tridacna; species Tridacna crocea. The sequence goes on from OX031059.1 coordinate 53,551,958, forward strand.
TGTCGTTTTGTAATGAGTTAATTCTTTATCTGGACCAAATTCCTGTGGACTTCTTTTTTCACCAGCATTTTCTCCTTTTCTCACAATGTTTTGTACTCTATACAAAACAAATTTCAAATTTTTAGTCACCTTTGTTTTGTCATCTGCAAATGCTTTTGATTTTGACAAACCTAAAGTATTGTCATTTGGTAATGAGTTAACTCTTTATCTCGACCAAATTCCTGTTTATTTTGTATAACGCTTACCTTGATGATAGTCACTGTGATAGGATTCATTCCTCGCCCATCGCTGACCATTGTTATGATGATGATCATGTGGTAAAGTAGCCAGTGGCTTGGAAAGAAAATTATGCAAAGTACTAGTAAAAGAAACTACAGGAATGCATGGATAGGTGCACTGGCCACCGCGATATAACTGAAATAATGTTGAAAATGGTATTAAACACCATTTGATCAATTATTAACCCTTTACAAATCAATCCTTGGTTTTTATGATGCTGATATAGAATGCTTTATAAAACATTGTGGGAAAAGGAGAAAATGCTGATGACCTGCATTTCTCCTTTTTCTGCAATGTTTTCTACCCTGCTGGAAACAAATCTAATTTTTGAATTACAATTATTTTGTTGTCTGCAAGTGCTTTCAGTTTGTATCAATCTAAGATTTTATCGTATGTTAAAGAGTTGAAATGTCAGATTTAGCTGCAGGAACAGTCAAAATTTAAACGCCAATATGCTCTTTCAACAGGAAAAATAAATCTACTGACTTTATTTTGTTTTCATGATTTGTTTAACCCTTTCTCAAACAATCCCTGGTTTTTACGGCCCTGAGACAGAAGCCTTTTGAAAACATTGTGGGAAAAGGAGAAAATGCTGGTAACCAGCATTTTATCCTTTTCCCACAATGTTTTCTACTCTTCCTAAAACAAATTTCAATTTTTGAGTCACATTAATTTTGTTGTCTGCAAATGCTTCGAATTTGGACAAGTCTAAATTTTGTTGTTTGGTAAAGAGTTAATCATTGGAAGATTTTTATAAACTAAGTGTATAAATATGCATAAAACTGTATTTAGAAATAAATAAAGTTTATTTTATGACTTTTTGTCTTTATATTTCCTTTACTAGTTATCATACAATCTCCACTTTTAACAAAACCCAAGAAGGCTATTAAAAACAGTGCAAGTCTTCAAAAACACTGTGGGAAAAGAAGAAAATGCAGGTGACGAGAAGAGAAGGCTGTTGAGAAAAGAGAAGGCTTTTTAAAATACTGAGTGTTTTGGAAAACATGTTGGGAAAAGAAAAAAATTCTGGTAACCAGCATTTTCTCCTTTTCCCACTATGTTTTCTACCTTACAGAAGACAGAAATTATTGTTTGAGCAGTAGTCAAATTGTCATATATAATTGCTTGGAATTTGGTCCAGTCCATATAATTATTGTTTGGTGTAAGGGTAAGTCCTGTTGTAGAGATTTGCTGACAAAGGCTGTATTTTGCTGAAGTATGTAAGGGGAGGTCAAGGCTTTTGCCTGCCTCTCATATTTTATCTGTAAAAAGGTGAAAAAAGATGTTCTATTTAACTCCTTACCACACAATCCCAACTTTTAACCCTTTCCCAAACAACAAATTTTGGATCCTTCCAAACCGAAAGAGTTTGTAGACGACAATTTTAGATTAGGGGAAAATTGCAGAAAGTTCTCAAAAAGAGTAGAAAACACTGGGAAAAGGAGAAATTGCTTGTTACGAACAATTTCTCCTTTTCCCAAAGTGTTTTCAAAATACTTTTACTGCAGATACTTAAAATCCAGGGATTGTTAGGGAAAGGGTTAATGACCATGAGAAAGAAGCCTTTTGAAAACATTGTGGGAAAAGGAGGAAATGCTGGTAAACAGCATTTTCTCTTCCCACAATGTTTTCTAACCTTCACAAAACAAATTTTGAGTCGCTTTTATTTTTGTCGTCTGAATGTGCTTTCAGTTTTGACCCGTTGGAATTTTGCCGTTTGGTAAAGATTTAAAGTCAGGATATTCAGCCAGTTGCCAGTGTAGCAAGATGTCCAGTTTATGTTGATGTTTCTCTTACCCTTCCCAACCCTCTCAAAGTACAGCTTAGCCCTACAACTCCTTAACCCTTTACCAAACAATCCCTGGTTTTTACAACCTTGAGATAGAAGTATTTTGAAAACATTGTGGGAAAAGGAGAAAATGCTGGTAACCAGCATTTTCTCCTTTTCCCACAATGTTTTCTACCCTGCTGGAAACTGATTTCAATATTTGAGTTACAATTATTTTGTCGTCTGCAAATGTTTTCAATTTGGCCCATCCAAAATGTTGTCGTTTGGTAACGGGTTAATGAATAGGGCTTGAGAAAAAAGATGTCACTGGTTCAAATCTCCAGCTTAGCCTCTTTCTCTGGGAAAATATGTCATCCGTTATGCAAAAAGGGACCATCTGGGATTTCTGTACATGAATTATTTGAAAACAGATCAACGATAGTGCAGTCAGTTTAAGTTGATATTTATAAATGATCGTACAAAAAGGTATAATGACCACTTTTCATACAGAAAACGTCATTAAAGCAATTTGTGGAGTCTGACCAGGGTTGACACTTTTCACAGTTCCCAGAAGGTCCCTTTTTGTGTGATGGGTCACGTATATGATAGTCACTGCAACTGGATTATTTTCTCTCTTCCTACTGATTATAGTTTAGATGATGCCACAGCTGGTTGTGTGGGAAAGTAGCCAGTGACTAGGGAAGAACATTGTGCAAAGTACTAGAGAAGAAATGCTACGACAGCATGGATAGGTGAAGTGGCTGCTGTGGTTTCATTGAAAATGTTGGAATGGTGCTAACTGAAAAACAAATCTTGCTGACTACAAAACTGAATTTTTCAACATTGATAGAACTTCAGATGACAAATAAAAAACCAAGAAGAAAATCCTCGGACCTTGTCTATACACCCAGCTAACCCTTGACTAGCTTTTCAGTGAAAACAAGTATAGCACGTATTCGCTTCCTGAAAATGAATCTATAACATATTTTTTTCTAGAGGGAATGGAAGGTTTGAAATTTGAATTAAACTTTGTTATTACGATAGTCAACTTATAAGGTAGTTCAAACAGTAACATGGCAAACAGGCAACTATACAGATTTTTAAAAAATGTTATTTCAAAGTTAGGATCTTCGCTATAAATTCAAATGTATGATGTCCCAGTTTTTTGTTAGTAGACTGTCTCTGTCTTTTAGAAGTTACTGGGACGATTTTTCCGGAAAAATTATCACATTAATAGTTGAAATAAATCAAACCACAGATTCATGGACTTCGAGCCTGTACGTTACCAACTTGGGTACAGAATTATGCAAACATTGGTTGAATAATCTGACATAAAAATAGGAAAGGTCTACTGCAGGTCATTATCTCCCGCTAGATGGCATTCTATAAAATACTCATCTATCTAATTTGGGCATCCTGGGTACAGAACCGAACCACTTTCCTACGCGACAACCGTTACTTTGAATTTCAAACTTGAATAAACGTTTACTCAATAAAATGCTACCTCGTGCAATTCACTCAGCTATGATCAGCAGTCTAGAGAAATCTGGAGTTAAAGCATGTCTCATTTCTCCTCAAACGTATTGATAAAAGATATTTTCTACATTACTACTTTATAGAGCGTAATATTACAGTCAGCCCGCTTTTGGGGGTAGTGATGCGTCATATAAGACAGTCGAATCCAATCTCCGGCTGGCCAACTAAAAATTACTAATTGTCTTTCGGATGAGACGTTAAACCGAGGTCCCGTGTGACGGTGCTACACACCGAGCACGTTAAAGAACCAGGCGGAATTCTCAGTAGTTTCGTCCTGTATCCTTGCACTATCCCCCGTAACAACTAACCGTCTTCTGGGGGCGTCGCTCAGATGGGCAACCGGTAGCGACGATAAATAAACGAAAATAATCAATCAATCCGAGCAGAGTACCAGCCGATATAGCTCAGTAGCTCAGTAGGTAGAGCGTAGGACTTGTGAACACAATGTCCTACAGGTTGTGGGTTCGAATCCCCGGCTGGACAACTAAAAATTACTAATAGTCTTTCGGATGAGACGTTAAACCGAGGTCCCGTGTGACGGTGCTACACACCGAGCACGTTAAAGAACCAGGCGGAATTCTCAGTAGTTTCGTTCTGTATCCTTGCACTATCCCCCGTAACAACTAACCGTCTTCTGGGGGCGTCGCTCAGATGGGCAACCGGTAGCGACGATAAATAAACGAAAGTAATCAAATCCGAGCAGAGTTGTCATTCGTTACTCTCACATACATCTCTGCGATGGGCTAAATGACAAGAATCTTGTCAAACCGAAGAAAAGATGTTTTGTTACTGTTTAGCTGTTTCACGTGTAAAATTATAAAGTAGACAAAGGAAATATGATTCTGGGTACATTATAGGTACGTTCAAACTGATGGATTTATCTGTATAAAATGGAACTAATTTCTTCGAGCCTCTATAAGTACTAATAAGAATCGTACGCCAAGTTTAACAAAAATGGCTGCGCCCATGATATCAATCTCCGAGCAGAGTTGTCGTTCGTTACCTCACATACATCTCTGCGATGGGCTAAATGACAAGAATCTTGTCAAACCGAGGAAAAGATGTTTTGTTACTGTTTAGCTGTTTCATATGTAAAATTGTAAGTTAGACAAAGGAAATATGATTCTGAATACATTATAGGTGCGTTCACACTGATGAATTTACCTGTATAAAATAGAACTATTTTTTTTCGAGCCTCTTCACTTTTAAGAATCTTACGCCGATTTTAACAAAAATGGCTGCGCCCATGAATGATGACAACTGATTTGAGACACCGCTGGATCTAAGTTTGTACGATTAAAAATCAAGTTATTGTCCTTTAAAGATATTTAGACTTTTCAGAAAATCCCTCTTTTGACCATTTCGTATCACTAATTCTGATTGGTCCCATGCTGTTTGAACAGCACACGAAACAATCGATATTGGTCTTTCTTTCACCGGCGTTTGTGTAGCCATTTTGAGTTATGGTCATGTGACAAAAATATGACGTAATGACGGACTACTTTCTGAGCCCACTACAGAGGTGAATGTAATGATCCGGAGTGCAAGAGAGTGCCATGAAATGTGACAATAGTTTTGACACACTGATAAATCTTAGGTTATAAGATTAAAAGACAAGTTCGGTCCTTTAAAAGACATTTAAGCTTTTCAAAAAACCCGTCTTTTTAACATTGCCTACAATTTAGTCTGATTGGCCGTATGCTGTTTCAACAGTACACAAAGTAATCGATATTGGTCTTCCTTTCAACGGCGTTTGTGTCGCCATTTCTGGTCACGTGACGAAAGTAGATCTATCACGCAACGTTCGCCGGACTATTTTCTGAGCCCACTACAGAGGTGAATGTGAATGATCCGGAGTGCAAGAGAGTGAGTCGAATCTTCGAAGAATATGACATGCGCAGACAACGACGAGAAATGTGCTGAGTTACCGGAAAGACATTCAAATTGTAGTAAAAAAAAAACCCTAACATTTAGATCTATCAACAAGCTTCTACATATTATATCCTATTTGAATAGATCTAGATCTCATAGGTATATTTCAGATCATGCTGCGGTAAAAGAGGGTTTAATACACCTTCGTGATGCATGATACCAAGTAAGAGAACATTTGCCAACGACAAAATAAATTTTCCTGCAATGCGTTGTTCGTGAACACCTCAAATGGGCTCATCACATGACCTTATGCTGTAAGTTGAAGTTGAATTTCATTCAATTCTCCGAGGCACAAGGTCACCATGATGAGCTCATGAATGTGCCTGTCCGTTATACCCGCTCTTTTTGAAAAGTGCCTATATAACAATATATAGGCCTACATGGTTAATAACATTCAAGTTTAAAAAATGTTACATACAAACTGGGTAGATTTATTCGATGATGTCAAAAGTTAAAATGTTGAGTCAGAAAATGTGAATAAATTCCGTTGAAAAAAAGTTAAAAAACTGACCTCCTGGACAAAACATGCATCTCTCACAGGAGCTCATCACAGTAACCTTGGGACCGTCGGAAAATTGAAATCTAGCTTCAACTTACAGGTAAATCTCGTTTAATTTTCCAATTAGTTTCTATCAGTCTTATTTCCCTTGAAATATTCCCTCTCCATCCCTTCCCCTATCCTTGTCCAACTCGCCCGAGGCATTGTGGGCTCCTGTAAGTGATGCTTGGAGTCACTAGAGGGCGTGGTTTCGATCCCCATGGTTGGCCATCTAAAATTACGAACAGTCTTTCAGATGAGACGAGGTCCCAGGTGATGGTGCTATACACCGAGCACGTAAAAGAACCAGTCGGAACTTAGGATGGGTTTCGTCCTGTATCTGCACTATCCTCAGTAACAATACTAATTAACAGTCTTCAGGGGGCGTGGCCCATATGGGCAACCGGTGGCGACAATAAATAACGCAAATTCTATCAATGAACCATCCTTATCAGGCAAATCATAGTACAAAGCTGCACATTTTTGAAAATATTCTATTATCCACCATGTCTCATTTACAAGGGCATAAATATCACATTTCTAGTGAAAAAAGTCACAGTTGCGGGTAGATTCTATTGCCTATCAAGATCTAGCGAATCAGCTTTGATTGGGGCTTAATAGATCTTCATACAAGAGATAGACCATTCACGCCTATCTATCTATAGTTTTTGCTTTGATCAAATTAGGCATAATAAGTGTTAGAGATCAAAGGCAGTTTTTCTTCATCAAATAAAAAGCAACCCTACGAATGATTTATTTGCTCACAGACAGATTTACTAAAATTTACAAAAGCGGCAAAAAAGACAGCAAGCTTTACTTCTTATGAACCCTATCTTACTCACGAACGAGCAGTCAGCCCGCCCGGGTGGCTCAGTGGTGAGCGTGTCGGACTCATGACCTGGTGGTTGTGAGTTCGATACCCGGTTGAGGCGAACTTTCTTTCCGGCGTATTTTCGCCTCTCACCTCTGCTAAAGCATGTGAGAAAAGTAGTCGGTGGCTTTGGAAAGAAAGTAGTGTAAGTACCGGTGTGAGAAAGCCAGGAAACACATGTGCGTCACCGACCGCCATGATATGACCTTAGCTGTTAAAGTGGCGTTAAACCACGATACAACCAACCAACCAACACGAACGAGCAGTCTTGCTATGCACTTGCGTCTGGTAGGGCATGAAGGTTTTGGTTGAATCTGCACCTGTTTGTAAATCGCAAGGTCTTGGAAGCTCATTGTTTGCGGACGCTTTCTTACTGGCACCGTCTGGTACCTAGGACCATGTTGTGTCGGCTTTGACCGAGAAAAACTAGAAAATAATTAAAGAAAGAGGTTGACAGCTGATATGGTTAAGGAAAAAACAAATTCAATCCGAACTTACGATGAGGATGGATATAGACGTCGAGCGGCATGTTTATGTTTTCGCGACGAAACAGAACAAGAGGTGAGAATTGTCATTTTTCATGTGCTTTACTGATGTGGGGCGCTTTTGGGGACTATCTTATTAAAGCTGTATTTTGACAATAATCCTCCTAGTGTCCGCATACATTTTTGCTTTCCGATATAAGAATGAAATTTGAAATCGTATGACTGTTTATTAGTTATCTTTTTTCTTTAGTATTTTTAGGAAATCTTTGATCAGTATTTACGAAGGCCAATGATATTTACCGGATTGTCGTGTATGCCCAAGGCTCATACATTCGTTACGTCCCATACATTCGTTACGTCGTATATTCATAGAATTTTTTTCGCGCACCTGACTATCTTTCCATCTGAGTATCGATACAGTTTTTGCCAAATGATGAAATATGTATTTACATTGAAGAAAAAAGCTGAAATGCGTAAAAAATAGATACAGTGTGGTTTTAAAATCGTACCTTATTTCAATATTTCTCTTTTTTTATTAAGAAACGCGCTATTTCATGGTAAAATGGATAATTTGCCAATACCAAAACATGACGTAACCATTTTAGGTGCTCTCGTCTACATTCTTTTGCACACGGGCCAAAGATACTGAAATAAAATATGGTTAAGTTCACCAGTTTTGATCCACCACGCAACAAAACAATCTGGCGAGTGTATGTCTGATTGACATTTCGCTTAACCCTATCTTTATATAAAGTATCTTTGATCTGATCGAGTTTGCTTTTTTTTTTCTTACCACTTTGGAAAAACAGTATAAATAAACGTATGCCGAGTTTCCATCTACTTTCTCAGTTGGATTAGGTGGAAGACATTTGATGAAACTAACTGTAGCATGAAAATTTAGCCGGGAAATGACGTCAGTTTGATGTGGTAGTCTGACCAATCAGAGGGAACAAATGTATGAGTCCTACGCCCGAGCGATTCAGCTCAAAAAATACGCAAGTAAAAACAAAGTTTAAGTTGTTGTTAAGTTGTTTTTGCAAGATTTTTTCGCATTTGAGATCTGTAAATATGTCCAATGTCATATTTTTATAAAGTTTTATCAAATCAGCTACCAAGTGATAACTCGCATGCGCAAAAATATGGTGTTAGAGTAACGAATGTATGGGTCCACAGGCTACACACAGAAGAAAATTCATATGGCGAGGCCAACTGTCGTGTACTCAATGAAGGAAAACTTGTTTGGTACATGATGGTCTAGTACAGATAACTGTCCCCAAAGGCGATGTTACTTTTCGACTGGTCGCCTCTGGGTACAGAGACAATCCGGACAAAATCAGTTGAAAGTTCCGCACAGATTTTGTGCGCAAGTTTGAACTCTTATAATTTCCTATATATAGAGCACAAAACTAGGATTTAAACATACCCATGGCTTGCGTATTCAATATTCTTTCATTTGAAATACAAATATTTTCAATTCAAACGCTAATCGTGAGAAAATACCGTGCATTTCATCAGTGACTCGAGCTGTTTACGTTCCCGAAAACATTCAAAATGGCCACCACACACGATAAATTTCGTCTGTGATTTTTCCGAGATAAACATGTTGTAAACGACTTCTACCAGCTTTTTATGTAATGAATGGTTTAACAATTTGTGTTTGGTCATGATTAGTACTAAAATTTAATTGCATTTCACTGCAATACAGATAAAACCTACGAAACCGAAAGTCGGTATAGCGCTCTATATTTGCTACCGGAAAATTTACGATGGACTTGAGACAGTACGGTGTACAGTAAATGTCCAAATATGAAAAAGATCACCGGGGCGTCTCATTATTGAGACTACATGATGGTCGTGCTGGGACTGATGAAATATCGTCTTGGAGGCACAACTTACATGCACGCTATTTCCGATTTCTTTCATTCAGTACACAACGCAGTCTACCTTCAGTCTGAAGTTGTCAGCTCCGATGCAATTTTTGTGACTGGTCTTTGCATTCACCTTCAGACCAACATTCATTAAAAGTATCTGGAACAAATACGATTTTACCCGCATCTTTTCGAACGACTCTATGTGACAGAATTTCCAACAACAACTAATAAAATGGCCATGGATCGACAGATAAATGATTAATCTTTACAAAAAAACTGATGTTAGTTAATATCTAAATCTTACCTTCGTACAAATCTGTACTTTTCAACTTAAATAATCGCTGACCTTCTTCACGAGAAATCAAAACATGGTGATAATCATCAATGCGCATGTCTCAGCAAAAATTGCAGTATCTCTGACACACTACAGGATGGTTTTCTTGCGAATTTTGCTGTTGACAGAGGAACACATTGTATTAGCTGTCATTGGAAATTTCATTGCATAGACTGTTACACTGTGTAAATGGGTTGGGCCAAAACATGGAATAGCATGTGAACTGGCATGGTGTTGAAGGTCTCAGTGGAACACGTGGCAATAGTCATTTTATGCATGATGTCATAGATCAAATGCACGACCGCATCATGAATGAAGAAATCGAAAAATAGAGCGCACATAGGTCTTGCTTCCAAGACGATATTTCATCAGTCCGGGCATGACCGTCAGGCACCCAACAAGTTTTCCTTCATTGAGTACATGACAGTCATCCTCATAATATGAATTTTCTTCAGTGCGTACACAACAGTCAGGTAAATAGTCACTTTGATTTATGAAACGTAAACATGGTAAAGCAACTTGTTTGAATGGTAAGGAAAGGCTTGTGAATCTGGTGTAAACTTAATCCATGAATTAAGTTTATATTTCAATGTTTAACCTCACAGCAGTATGTGAACAAATTTCAGAGAAACCCTGTAGCTGTAAATATGATATCTTTCTTTGAAATGGTAGCAAATTTTGTGAGAAATGAAGAAAATGCTGATTACTAGTATTTTCTTTTTTCTTCGTCACGTGTCCTGAATGCCCTTCCTTTTCAGGGTGGTTGAAATACAGGATTATTTGTTTAACTCTTTACCACACAGTCGTAAGTTTCAAGAAATGCCTGAAACAGACTTTTGAAAACAGTCTGGGAAATGAAGAAAATGCTGGTAACCACCAATTTCTCCTTTTTCCACAATGTTTTCCACTCAAGTTTCATTGTGTGAGCCATATTTTATTTGTTGTCTAAAATGCTTTTAATTTGGACCGGTCTGAAATCTTGTTTTGTTGTTAAGAATTCACAGTTTACTCTCTACCAAGTACCAAAGTACTTGCCTAATCCATACATGACGGCATAAATTTATGCAGACCTGTATATTTACCTTTCCATCAATTTTTTTAACCTTTTCCCAAACAAGCCCTGGTTTTTAGGTGTCTGCAATACAAGTCTTTTGAAAACACTGTGAGAAAAGGAGAAATTGCTCGTAACGAGCAATTTCTCCTTTTCCCACAGTGTTTTCTACCCTTTAAGAGACCTTTCTACCATTTTTATCAAATTTAAAATTATTGTCTGCAAACTTTTTCAGTTTGGAAGAGTCTAGAATTTGTTGTTTGGGAAAGGGTTAAAGAACCCCTTCCCTTAGCATGAAAAAAAAAACAACAGAATTGTTTATGAAAGGGCAGAAAGGTATGTTGATGCTGGCAAGTTGGTAAATAGCATTTTGTTTCAAATTTTCTTGTCCATCATTAGAGGTACATTTAATTTATCCTCCAGAAATGCTTTCAGTTTTCTCTTTGAAAGGGTATGAAAAGGGTACAAATTTATTTAAGGAGGCAGGAAGATCAAGGTCGCATAAGGAGTTTTTCTTTTTTAACCTTTATCTCACAATCTTTACTTTAAAATTAATGGTCCTGGAAAGAAGCCTTTTGAAAAAACATTGTGACAATGGAGAAAATGCTGGTAATCAGCATTTTTTCCACTTAATATCACAACCTTTTGAACCCATTCAGAGAAAAATTGTTCCATTTGAGCCACATTGAGATTGTCGTCAGCAATTGCTTCGAATTTGGACAAGGCTAAAATTCTGTAATCTAGTAAAGATTTAAGTCTGATTTATTAGTCGTGCACATGAAATTCTTGGCAACTACAGACTACATAATTCCAAACATTTTTCATGCATGGTTTCACTTTTTTTTCCATATTCTTTTTGTTTGTTTGTTAAATTTGTGTCAAGCCTTTATTCATGTTGACTCAGTATTTTTTCGTGGGTTTTGTCATCTGCAAATTTGTGTTAAGAGGAAGTGAGTTAATTTTTCTAAACATTCCAATATGACAAAATTTTAGTCTTGTCCAAATTGAAAGCATTTGCGGACAATAAATAATCATGACTCAGAAGTCGAAACTTGCCTATAGAACTGGTAGAAAACATTGTGGGAAAAGGAGAAAATGCTGGTTACCAGCATTTTCTTCTTTTCCCACAATGTTTTCAAAAGGCGTCTTCCTCATGGTTGTTAAAAGTTGACATTGTGCGGTAAAGGTTTCAAATCCTTTTCTTTAAACGGTTGTTAAAACACAGGATTGCTTTGTAAAGGGTAAAAGAGGGTTCATTCAAGCCCATTTGAATATGTGCACCAGGCAGATATTTGCTGATAAATAACCTCATTGTGGCAGGGATCAAACCTCAAGGCCAACAAAGCATTTAACATTCTAATACATTTCTACAACTTTGTGCACTTTGAAAGACATAGATGTTCAAATTTTATACCATACCTCCTACAGCCTCCGTCTTATTTGTCCCCAGCACACTGCTGCATTCTGTAGACATTTTGAAAACTTTGTGACACCATGTCGAAGAATTTGCTATCTTTACATCAACATTTCATTCATTTGCATCTTTTACCTGTTGTTAAGCATATTGTCATTTTAAATCTTTTAAAGATGACAAAGCTTAAAGTCTCAGTACTACCGTCTAAATGTAAAAAGGCCTGTTTTTGAAATAAAAGTAGATGTCATTTTTTACCATGTAAAAAGATAAGGAGATTATCATGACTTTCATGATATGTAAAGGTGCAGTTCTTAAAAGTTCCAGTAAAAAGCAGGAAAAAGAATTTTGAAACTAGAACAGAACCTGCCATGCCGCATTATTTAATTACAGTGATGATCACCGACGATTAGCCGACTTTTCATCGTAAGTCTCTGCAGTGACATAATAGTGAGGTAAACACCATGATTGCTATACCGGTAATTCAATGTTTTGAAACAAACCCTTCATTTACTTGATCCTATATTAAAATAAGAAAACTGGTTCAGAGTGAGCAATCTTATTCTCTGATGACATAATATTGGAAGTGTAAACCAATAGTCCTATAACCCATTACCACACAATCCCTACTTTTGACGCCCCTGAGAAAGAAGCCTTTAGAAAACATCGTGGGAAAAGGAGAAAATGCTGGTAACCAGCATTTTCTCCTTTTCCCACAATGTTTTCTACCCTTCATAAAACAATTTTCAAATTTTCAGTCACTTTTATTTTGTCGTCTGCAAATGCTTTCAGTTTGGACCAGTCTAAAATATTATCATTTGGTAATGAGATAATTACTATGCAATGTTATCACTTGATGTTCTTGAAGACTAAGTTTGAACATACATGAATGATAACGAAGGTTGTCTCGGCCAGTGGCGTCCAAGAAATCGATGGGCTTCCCTATGCATTTTTGCACAAGTATATCATGGCTACTAATGCAGTAACTGACACATTGGGGGTTTCCTCCCTCTATAATTATGTGTGTTGTGATGGGTAATCCATTATATTTTTCAATTATATTTGGTGAAAATTACTAATTTTTTTTTGCTTTAGTAGACTGGGGTTTTAAATGCTGTGGTTTTGTGATGAGTTTTTAAAGGTGTGTTTAGAATTTTCACATCTCACCAAATCAAAAAAATATAATTACATGTACATGTATATATACCACTGAAATTTCTATGAAAAACCATTACAAAACATCAATAATTAAGAATCGTAAAATTAAAAAAAAAAATTTTTTTTGATGGTGTTCCCTTAATTTGCTATGTAGTCTCTTAACCCTTTACCAAATGACAAAATGCTAGACTGGTCCAAATTGAATGCATTTGTAGACGACAAAATAAACAAAACTAAAAAATTGAAATTTGTTACCAGCAGGGTAGAAAACATTGTGGGAAGAGGAGAAAATGCTGGTTACCAGCATCATCTCCTTCTCCTGCAATATTTTCAAAAGGCTTCTTTATCAGGGTCGTGAAAAGTCGGGATTGTGCGGTAAAGGGTTAAGGTGTCTTTAGATTTCACGCCAGAAATAAAAAAAAAACATTGTGGGAATCTCAAGTAAATGGCAAATGAAACAAGTCATTATTTTCCACAATGTCCTCATCGGACGCTAAGTTTGAAACTTTTTCTGTGTATTTACGGTATGTAAATGAGCGAGTTGCTCATGTATAAATAGTACATATACATGTTTCCTGTCAATGACGACCTGGGCCGTAGTAAATCTCTAATTTCTCTTCTTGTCAGATGGGATTTTATGAATGAAAATTAAAAGGCTTTGGGAGTATAAGGATGACATTTTTGTATTTTTGTTAAATTCCTCTCCAAAAATCTGAAGGGCCACCTTTAAAAAGATACCGCATTCTTTCACAAAAGTGAGTTAAAGGGTGACCCCCACTAAATAGCACATTGTGTCTACTTTTTAGTCTAAAAAAATTCAATTACATTGTTAAATATTTGCACAGTCTAGGGATAAATACGTAAAGTACCTTGAATTGAATTTTTGTTAAGTTCTATAAATAAATTTTCAAGGACATCATGACTGGTCTTCTGACAATGATTTGTTGCAATGCACTGTGAATATTTACACGTAATGCATTCCCCCCCACCCCCACCCCACTGAACTCAATTTACCAAACCACAAAATTTTAGGTTTGTCCAAATCAAAAGCATTTGACGATAGAATAAAAGTGACTAAAGAATTGAAATTTGTTTTTAGGAAGGGAAGAAAACATTGTGGGAAAAAGGAGAAAATGCTCCTTTTCCCACAATGTTTTCAAGAGGCTTCTTTTTCGGGGTTGTCAAAAGTAAGGATTGTGTGGTAATGAGTTGACCCACTATCTCAGTGCCAACTTTTAACAACCCTGAAGAAAAAGCCTTTCGAAAACATTGTGGGAAAAGGAGAAAATGCTTTTTCCACATATTGTTTTCTACCCTATCAAACAAAAACTACATCATTTAACCCTTTCCCAACCGATAAATTTTAGACTCTTCCAAACTCAAAGAGTAGTAGCAGATGACAATTTCAAATTTGATAAAAATGGCAGAAAGTTCTTTAAATGGGTAGAAAACACTGTGGGAAAAGGAGAAATTGCTCATTACGAGCAATTTCTCTCTTTCCCAAAGTGTTTTCAAAACACTTGTACTACAGACACTTAAAAACAAGGGCTTGTTTGGGAAAGGGTTAAGCCAGGTGGATATTGTTGTCTGCAAATACTATCAATTTGGGCAGTTATAAAATTCTGTCGTCTGCTGAAGGGTTAAAGCGCTTTTCACAACTAAAGCTGCCTTTACGGTCAGTATAGATCAAGATGAGGCCACACAAAATGTGCAGCCTGGTCTTTGATCTCCAGTGACTGTGTCGGCAAAGCTGAAGTACTCGAGACAAAAACACAATTGTGAAATTATGATAAATTGGGGCCTTCTTCCCAGACAAAAGATGTCTTGGTTTATTTGGCACTCTATGGGTCAAGGAAAATCTTTTTGATGTTTAGAAAATTGATATTTTCAAAAAAAAAAGTTCTAATACTTTACGGAATTTTAACGACCTTGAAAAGACAGGGCCTTGAAGATATTTTTGGTGAAATGAAAATCAGAGCTCCAGGTAAGAGGGAGTGATGCTTAATCCATTATTTCTCTTCCAAACCCTATGTTTGTTGGTACTCATTAGAATTGTCTTGATGAGACGATTCTGTTGAGTACCTGAGTACCTACAACATAGGGTTTAGAACTGAATAATTTATATTTTCAAGTTTAAAATAGAAATAATATACCTCTCTCTGGAGTTCTGAAAATGTTTTCTAACAGCCGGGGGAAGAAAGGAATTTGAAAATATGGGAAAAGCTAGGAGAAAATTCTTACTTCTAGACTTTTCTCCTTTTCCTAATATGTTTTGTAACCATTCTGAAACAAACCTATCATTTAAGTGAAATTTGATTAGTCTTCTGTTAACCCTTTACCAAACAATCCTTGCTTTTTAATACCCTCAGGTAGAAGCCTTTTGAAAACACTGTGGGAAAAGGAGAAAATACTGGTAACCTTTTCTCCTTTTCCCACAATGTTTTCTTCCCTGCTGGGAACAAATTTCAATTTTTGAGTTATGTTCATTGTGTCGACTGCAAGTGCTAAATCAATTTGGACCAGTCTACAATTTTGCCGTTTGGTAAAGGGTTAACTCATTACCAAATGACAAAATTACAGGTTTGTCCAAATCAAATGCATTTGGAGACAACACAATAAAAGTGACTGTTTTGTGAAGGGTAGAGAACATTCTGGGAAAAGGAGAAAATGCTGGTTACAAGCATTTTCCCCTTTTCCCAAAATGTTTTCTAAAGGCTTCTTTCTCAGCGTCGTCAAAAGTAGGGACTGCGTGTTAATGTGTGGGTTAAAGCTTTTAACTTGGACTCATTTAAAATTTTGTGTCAGATTCTGACCAAGCTATAAAATTTTTGACCCCACCAAATTGAAAGCATTAATTTTGCAGACAACAAAAGTTCAATGATTCTGTCTCAAAAGAGAAAACCTTGTGTGAGAAGGAGACAGATGTTGGTATCAGCATCTTTTCCCCTTTTCACTCAATGTTGTCAAACATCTTATTAAGGGTCTTAACTCTTTACCACACAAGAAAATTTTTGACTGGTCCAAATTGAAAGCATTTGCAGACGACAAAATAAAGGTGACTGAAGAATTGAAATTTGTTCTGGGAAGGGTAGAAAACACTGTGGGAAAAGGAGAAAATGCTGGTTACCAGCATTTTCTCCTTTTCCCTCAGTGTTTTCAAAAGGCTTCTTTCTCAGGGGCGTCAAAAGTAGGGATTGTGTGGTAATGGGTTAAGGGTCTTAAATCTACAGATTGTGTGGTAAAGGGTTAAACATGTGGCTTTTGAGTTTTACAAAGTCCAAATCTTGATATTATTCTGCCATGGAGCCTTGTAGTTCCTGGTCACTAAAACGTTAACCCTTTACCAAATTAATCCATATTTGAAAAACTCAGACAAAGAATTCTTTTGAAATCATAGTGGAAGAAAGAAGATAGGCTAGAAATTAGCATTTTTTCCCTTTCCTTACAACATTTTTTCTCCTTTCAAGGAAAAATGTCAACATTTTAACCTTTATTGAAGTTCTCCTCTACTAATGTGTACTCCTTTTGGACAAGTATTTTTTTAACCCATTACCACACAATCCCTACTTTTGACACCCCTGAGAAAGAAGCCTGTAGAAAACATTGCAGGAAAAGGAGGAAAATGCTGGTAACCAGCATTTTCTTCTTTTCCCACAATGTTTTCTACCCTTCACAAAACAAATTTCAAATTTTCAGTCACTTTTATTTTGTCATCTGCAAATGCTTTCGATTTGGACAAACCTAAAATTTTGTCACTTGGTAATGTGTTAAATGTCTGAGTGATTAGATTTTCTTTTATATTTAGATAGAAAATTTGGGGAAAAATATTCCTACGATACCCATATAAGATTTTGAATTACAAAACTGAAATGGGTCGAATTGCAGTGCAAAAAGTTCATAATTACCTTAGAGCAGCCATTTTGTCCAAGGCCAAGGGCAACAAAGTAAATTGTCTATGTTGGTAGACTTTCAGAACTTTACTCTGTGAGTATTCCAGGAGCAAGGCTGGACTTTAATTTCAGACAAAGAAGTTCAATTTCAACCCTTCCCCAAAATGACAAAAAGTTAGACTTAGTCCAAATTGAGAGCACACTGCTGACAAAATAATTCAGTAACTCAAGAACTGAAATTTGTTTTCAACAGGACATAAAACATTGCGGGAAATACAATTTATATGCAAAAAAAACACAGTAGATATAAGATTAAGAGAGGAGTCTGACTTGCCAATATAGGAGGAGGAATTCAATTACTTGTTAAAGATTATAGAGAAAGACATTCTACGCTGCATGACACAACTGTCCGTGAGGAAAGCATACGCGGGAATGCAGTAGAGACATAGGAATCTACTAATGCGTAGGCAAAGAGTGCTCACAGAATGCGTGGCCAAATTATCGTAACCAGCACCTGTCGGTAATTCCCGGAACGGTCTCTGTAAGCCAGCATACAAAAAGTAACCTGCTTTACAATAAATATCTAGATTATAGTCACTTGTGATTTGTTGTCTGCAAATGCTTTCTATTTAGACATGTCTAGATTTTTGTTTGGTAAATGGCTAAATGCTACAGATAAGGAAAATACAGGTAACTGGCATTTTTCTTCTTTTCCAGCAATGTTTTTTGAGACAAATATTCTTGATTTTACCCACTTGTGACTTGTTGTTTTTAAGTGCTTTTGATAAAGGCATGTGTAGATTTCTATTGTTCGGTAAAGTGTTACACATAGCCTGTAAAGTTAACTCATTACCAAACGACAATATTTTAGGTTTGTCCAAATCGAAACCATTTGCAAACAACAATATAAAACTGACTGAAAATTTGAAATTTGTTTTGTGAAAGGTAGAAAACATTGTGGGAAAAGGAGAAAATGCTGGTTAACAGCATTTTCTCCTTTTTCCACAATGTTTTCTAAAGGCTTCTTTCTTAGGGGAGTCAAAAGTAGGGATTGTGTGGTAATGGGTTAAGCAATATGTAAAAATCACACAAAATATTGGCTGAAAATAGATTTGCATTATATTATTTACATGAAACAACAAAGTATTGACAAATGATTTTGTTGTCAAATACATACCAGTAACTTGTATCAATTGCAAGTGGTTACATAATTATAGTAAAATCCTGTTGATTAATATCATAATAATTTCTTCCAATTAGCTCATAGTATACTGCAAAACAAGAAAGCTGTAGATTTTTCAGTTATCATTATATCTGAAAGCTATTAAAAGAAGAGTTAATTTAAATGATGAAAATTGCTTTTGAAATTGTAGAAAACATTAAAAAGTTTGTTTCCCACAATTTTTTCAAAAGCTCTCTTCTTCAATTTAGTTACAACATCCATTCAGTTGATGTGACTCAAGTTTTAGGATTTGTGTCTTGGATGGGATAGAAAATAATGATGCAAAAGGAAAAGGTGTTGCCTGGTAACCAATATATGTCTCGCAAAAAAGCTCAGAAAACACGTTAGCAAGTGTTTGGTATCAGGATGTTTTTTACAAAAGATTCATCTGTAAGTGTTAATGTTTCGAATTTCTTGGCCAAGTCCCAGGCCTGGTGTATTTTCAATCGTAATAGGAATCCAAATCAAACTGGCATTGATAAATTTTATGAGTTTGAGACCATGAAAGTTTTCTGTAAACAAGTTTTAATTCTTTAGCAGTCAAAGTTTTAGATTCATCCGAATTGATTAGTATTTTGTGGATGATAAATTGAAAGTTGCTATTATAGTTTGTATTTTTTTTAACTGATAGAAAAGATAGTGAAAACATTACCAGCATTTTCCTACAATGTTTTTAAAAACCTTCTCTGTGAAGATCCATAAAATGGGGACTGTGTGGTACAGGGGTAACGACACTACAAAGTTAAGCCTTTCCTAAACAATCCCTGGTTTTCACGAGTCTGGAATAGTAGCCTTTTGAAAACATTGTGGGAAAAGGAGAAAATGCTGGTAACCAGCATTTTCTCCTTTTCCCACAATGTTTTCTACCCTACCATAGACAGAAATAATCCTTTCAGCAAGAGTTGAATTGTCGTCTGCAAATGCTTCCAATTTGGTCCAAAAGTTTGTCATTTGGGAAAGGGTTAACTACCGGTATAAACTGACTTGTTTTCAAGATAAAAAGCTAAAAGTCTGTTAGCAGTTTCTCCCTTTTTTATTTCCATTCAAGTACCATCTAATACCCCCATTCCACTAGACCACGATCCATGGCGCTCTGGTGTAGGGCCGTGGATCGCCATGCAGAGCACCAAGAACGTCAAGAATGCTAACAGATCTTGAACGGATTGCCAAGATTGCCAAGATCGCCACCAGTCTACTCCCTTGCACAAAGATCCGTGGCGCTTTGTTCAGAAAGTCGCCACTTAATCGCTTAAATCACTATGGAAATGCAACTTTAACGTTAACATCCTAAATGGAGCGCTGTCGGATCGCTCAAGAGCACAAATTTTCCTCCAGTATGCCAGTCATTGCGCTCCTATGTGATCTGATAGCGACCATTAGGGATGCAGTGAGTGCTCCGTTGCAATCAAGTGACCATATGATGGTGGTCCCATACGATCAAGTGGCGATAGGATAGTGCTCCGTTACGATCAAGTAGGGATATGATGGCGCTCTGATGGCGGTTTTGGAGGACTACATAACAGAGTGTCTGTCTCTCAGATGGGTAGTGCAGTGGTTAAAGGCTGTACTTTCAATCCTGAGGCCCTAGGTTTGATACCCGGCCCAACCTGGACTTTTCTGAGATACCTTGTGTTTCCCACAAGGTGGACTAATTTGGAATCCAGAGGTAGCCTCGTGTGTGTCGATGCTTTACACTGGGCACGTTAAGGAACCAAGGAGGTATATTTGAAGAAGAGCTCGGGGCTTGTACCCGGATTTCCTTGTATTCGATTCTTTTTCTCTAATGGTCTATACCATATATGCCTCAAACACAGAGGGACCTTAACCCTACAAAGTCATCATATCAACGTTTCACATTTGGAGACCACCTGGTGTGGGTACTTTAAATTCTTTGGTCAACTACTGTATGCCACCCAGGGGTTTAGGAGCGAAAGGAGGATCAAAGCCTTGGGTAGCTTAACGGAGCGAAAAACAGGTTGTATAAGGTCCCAATACCTAGCCAGGCTATGATAATGACTGTGTACAGTTCAATCGCTTTCGGATCTCAATGGTTGTTACTTGATCGCCACTGGAGCGTCATCTGGTTTTTATCTGAGACGGAGTGTCCTCATAATCACCAATTGGACAGCAATCCGAGGCGATCTAAGGTGCTCTGTATGAGTGAACAGAGCGCCAGAGATCGCAGCCTAGTGGAATAGGAGAATGCTTATTAAGTTATTAGCAGCATTGCCCTTCTTTTACCACAATGATTTCCACCCTTTCGAATTTCCATTGCTTTACTCACGTCTAATTTAATCTCTGGGAATTTTTTTAATTTTAAATTAATGACATTTTGCTTTGTTTGTTTGTTTGGTAGATAGTTAAGCTGATGTATTTTTCCTATACTTTGTACTGAAACCCTTTGGGCAAGTGCTAGTTTTCATTTTTAAGTCTCGATCAGATAAGAAAAGTTTAGACAACCTGTATTGAAAGCATGACATGATGCAGAAATCGGGTTATATTTGGTTCAAGTGATAGTACTCGTCAAAAATTATCTAGAACACCTTTTAGAAAAAAGATTGTATTGAATACCTTTTTTCCCAACAATGAATTCCATAGCTTTCTTCCTTAAGTTGAAATCATTATGAAACAACAAAATTTTAGGTTTGTCTAAATCGAAAGCATTTGCAGATAACAAAATAAAAGTGACTGAAAATTTTAAATTTGTTCTGTGAAGGGTAGAAAACATTGTGGGAAAAGGAGAAAATGCTGGTTACCAGCATTTTCTTCTTTTACCACAAGGTTTTCTAAAGACTTCTTTCTCAGGGTTGTCAAAAGGGATTGTGTGGTAATGGGTTAAAGAGACATACTACACTTGCAAACATTTGTTTGTTTTTGTTGATCATGTTTATTCATGTTTGTCCATACTGTCTACATTAAAACCTATGTTTGATTGGGTTTGACAGATTTTGGAAGGAAACAATAATTAAGTTAGAAACAATGGCTTGTGAAATAGGAAATTTGTACTAGGGCAATTGGTATATCTGTGTATTCTGATCAAGAAAATGAGCAGGACTGGTGATTTTGCAAAAGAACAAAATATATGTCTACCCATAGACTTCTTCAAGAATCAAGGCTTCAAATGAATCATGCTCCATAACGTCCTCAGAATGGATTAGGGAACATTCAGTGAGCATCTTCATATTTAGGTTGCAGCTAGTATTTTAAAAGAAGACACTCATTTTAGGACATTGATCTTTGCTAAGGAAAGGCTAGCTTTAACCCATTACCAAACGACAATATTTTAGACTTGTCCAAATTGAAAGCATTTGCAGGTGACAAAATAAAAGTGTCTGAAAATTTGAAATCTGTTTTGTGAAGGGTAGAAAACATTGTGAGAAAAGGAGAAAAAGCTGGTTACCAACCAGCATTTTCTCCTTTTCACACAATGTTTTGTAACGGCTTCTTTCTCAGGGGTGTCAAAAGTAGGGATTGTGTGGAAATAGGTTAAGCTTTCTATCTCTTACTCTGATCCAGACTGCTTCCAGGAGGTTCCATTTTGAAGATGATGACTGTGATGCATCCATCACATGATAGCAAGACGCCTTCTAACTGGTTAGAATTTTTATACACCACCCAACCCTAGCATATAAGGAGAACAAGGAATCACTTGTCTAAATGTTACCAAAGACTGTGATATTTGCTGCAGTCTTTGCTGACTAGTCGACTTTAGTAAATTTGCAAAGAATTGTTTGCTTGTATATTCTGGTTTTTATTGCCAGGATAGCTTGGCAAATTGTTAATTAACTCTTTCCCAAACAAGCCCTTGTTTTTACTTTTTAGGTGTCTGCAATACAAGTCTTTTGAAAACACTGAGGGAAAAGGAGAAATTGCTCGTAACGAGCAATTTCTCCTTTTCCCACAGTGTTTTCTGCCCGATCAGATAATTTTCTACCATTGTTATGAAAGTCAAAATTGTCGTCTGCAAACTCTTTCAGTTTGGAAGAGCCTAAAATTTGTCGTTTAGGAAAAGGGTGTAACTCTGTACTAGACAACAAAATTTTGGACTTGTCCAATTTAAAAGCATTTTCAGATGATAGGTTAAATGTGGATAGATTGATGATAATTTGTCTTGGCAAGAGTGGAAAACATTTTGGGGAAAAAAGAAAATGCTGGGTATTGGAATTTTTCTTTGTTTCCATAATGTTTTCAAAAGTGTTCTTCCTATTATAAGCATTGCTAAAATATGAGGTTGTTGGATAAAGGGCAAAAACAAACACAGGATTTAATGTTATCAAAATATTCTGTGACATTTTTGGTTTGTTTTTCTAATATTGTAAATGTTTTTGTTCAAAGCATTGTTTGGATTTTGGGACACTTTGACTCCTTGAATTATGTAGTCACTTTGTTTTATGACAGACTTTGCCCTCTATAACTGAACATCAATTACACAGTGTTCAGGATGCAAGAGAAGACCCTCAGTCATTTGCCTCAGCTACAGCTCTATTAACATATATTTTTTAAAGGTGGGTATTTAGAATTTTCACATCACACAAAATTAAAAAATATATATATATGTCACTGAGATTCATATGAAAAAACAATACAAATCATTAATAATTAAGAATCATAATATTACAAAAAAAAAATTGGTGGTATTCCCTTAAAAGGCTATGTAGCCTCTTAAGCTATTTTTAGATTTCCCGCCGAAATAAAAAAAAGCACTGTGGGAATATTAAGTGACTTGCAAGTGACTAATGATTATTAAATTCAATAACAAAACAAACATATAATTATTTTCCATAGTGTCTAGAACTTCGGATGCTATGTCTGAAGCTTCATGTGTATATTTCCGGTATGTAAATGCTTGAGTCTCTCATGTAAAAATAGACCGTGTTTCCTTCAGTGTCCACCTGGGCTGTAGTAAATCGCTAATTTATCTAGTCGGATGGTTTTTTACTACTGGGGTTTAATGAATGAAAATTATAAGGCTTTGGGAGTGCAAGGATGATTTTTTTGTATTTTTGTAAAATTTTCGTCGCAAAATCTGAAGGGCCACCTTTAAAGTGAATGAGAATAAGGGTTATTTCTAACATGTCATTCAAAGACTTGCCTTTGATCTTGTACTGAAATGGAAGGAAGAGAAAAATATTTAAACATGCCTGTCTATGCCTGTCTACAGTCAGTGGGCAAAAATGCTGTTAAATTTCAAACAATTTAGAATCGTACAGAAATCAATCCTTTCTGTAAACATGGATAAATTACTGACATTAGGACTTGACAATTTTCTATCCATTTTGTATTTAATTTTGTTTGTCTTTCCAGAATTTAGGTGTTCTCTTTATCGCAGGATAGTCTGCTGTTGTCTTGACCTTATTGTTAATTCAGGTTATTTTTTTTGGAGAGCTATCGTGACTGAAATTAATATCATTGTACTAGTTCTGTTATGAATGAATTATCATTCATGATCAGGTACTAGATTAGGGCTTATGTATTTTTGTGACAACACATTAACTCTTTGCCACAACACAAATTATTTCAGACTTGTGTAAATTGAAAGTATTTGGTTTATTATGGATCGAAAGATAGAAATGCAACGTTTTTTCGCATAGTTTTGGGAACGGGTCCGAAACCAGGTAAATTGGGAAAATGCGTTGTTTTTTTCAAAAATTGGTAATTAATTTTTTTCACGATTTAGACACAGAATCAAGTCCTTGCATATAATTTACTATCATAGTACAAAACTAATGAAGTGCCTATGTAACTTAATAGAGGCATTTACAACAGTTTTGCTGTAAGCCTTCATATAGAGGTTCTTTTCCCTCTCAGTCATTGAAACTAAAACTGAACTCTAAAGTACCATGTCTTACTTTCACTTTAATTATTCAGTTTTCATGACCTGAAATACATGAATAAATCAATTGGTCTTTTGAAAGGGCAATATCCCAGCTTTTCATGTTTCTGAAAACACAAATAATCATAACCTTGTTAGATTTAATACTTGAACTGTTTTGATCCATGATTGCAGACGAGCGCTTACTTTCAGTTTTGTCAGGCTCGTCAACCTCATCCTGACTAGAATCATAACTTGACTACATATAGATAAGTCTGTTAACCTTTCAGACCCCAATGGTTTTGAATTTTCAGTAATACTTACTGCATGTTGTAGGTCATATTCACATTCATATTCACTTCTGAGTGAGCTCGTCTCCCCGCGAAAACACATGTTAGTCTGAATGGGAATTAAAATACAAAATGCAGCTGCATTGTATTTCAGGATAACTACCGAAATCTCCAAAATCAATACACTGGACCCTGGTTTGTTTAAATATTAGAATATATACTCCGGGACCAGTGAACCTAAAAAAGACTGTAACGTATGAGGAAATTCACCTTTTTAGACCGATGACATCACCGATAATTGGAATGCTGTGAAAAATCCAAACAACAGCCAACGGCAAATTTCAATCCTTTATCCTTGATTTTGGGTCTAAGTAGGGAGAATCTTTCGTTTTTGGGAATTTTTAAACTTGATTTTGGGAAAAATGGTCATTTGCTGGCACTGGGAACGGGTCCGCTTTACGGAGCCGTTCAAAGAAGGAAAAAAAAAAGGCTGAAATGCCTTTAAAAGGGTTAAAAAGATTAAAAGTTTGGGTTTTGAATTTGGCAAGATAAGGGCTGGGGAGTTGTAATCAGAAAATTCTTGTTTGATTGGTCACAGGCAGCAAAATTTTTGACTTGTTCAATTTTGAAGAAAGTTTCCAACAACAAGTATTAATGGCTTTCGACCTTCAAAGGCTGCAAAGAATTGTGAGAAATGGGGAAAATTCTGAATTTTGAGAGTTCGAAAATACTGATACATTTATGAAAAAGCTCTGTTGATATAATGTTTTCAAAAAATGATATGATGATAATTATATCTGGTTGTTGAAAAAGAATATTTGAATGTATGTTTACAGTATAGTATACAAGATTATGATTTTCCATTGCTCCATTGAGAATTAAACTTTTGGCTGCTAGGCACAACTCACTGGCCTTTTGCAGACAGTGTAGATCAAGATCAGACTGCACAGAATGTACAGTCTGATCTTAGATCTACACTGTCTGATAAGAAGTTATTAATCCCCAAACCATAACTTTGTAATAGTAAAAACATAGGCTTTTACTAGTGATTTGAAAATTTGATTTTATTTATTTATCAGGATAAAGTTAAAAGTTGCAGTAAAGCCAAAGAATTTAGGGACAATATTGATCCAGACAATCTTAGTTATCGTTCATGTATATTCGGAGTAGGTCTTTGAGAACATCAGGTGATCATTATTGCATCTCACTAGTGCTATGACATAATTATACATAGACAACAAAACTATTGTTTACACTTCAAACAGTATGTCATCGGAGAGTAAGAATGCTCATTCTGAACATGCTTTCAATTATTTCGATGTAGTAAATTGTGCCTGTATAAATGATAAACAAAATTTAATAAACAATGATCAGCCTGTGTCGTGTTTCGAGTGAATGAAAGTTTTTGTCTTGATGCATTGAATTATCGTGGTGTTTACGTCACTATTATGTCATTGTGGAGATTTACAAAGAAAAGTTGGCTAATCGTCAGCGATAATCAATGTCAACAAACATATAATGCAGCATGTTAGGATCTGTTCCGGTTTCAAAATCTTTGTTTCTGCCATTGACTGGAACTTTTACAACTGCACCTTTACATATCATTAATGTCATAAAAATGGCCATATTTTCAATTGGTAAAAATGAAACTTACTTTTATTTCATAAACAGGCCTTTTTACATTTGGATGCTTTTTGAGATTTTTAATTTCTACCTGTGCCACACGTCCCATATATCTTGACAGTTTTATCATGAATGCAGTGGAGGAAAGGGGATGACTAGTAAAATAACTCAATATATAATGTACAGTAAAATATTGTTTTGGTATCAAAGGTCATTAACCAGTTGGCCTTCCACCAAGGTTACAATATAGAACCTTGCTTAGTTGTTAACCCTTTACCCTCTACCAAACAATAAAATTTATGCTAGTCCAAATTCAAAGCATTTTCAGACAATTTAAAAGCTCTATGGGTGACTTCAAGAGATTGTATTAGCTGTTATCCAAACTCACTGGTACAAAGCCAGACAATCACTTACCACCTGAGGAAAATAACTGTTCAATGGCAGGGAAATTTGCAGATTTCTTCTTAACTCATTACCAAGCGACAATATTTTAGGCATGTCCAAATCAAAAGCATTTGCAGACGACAAAATAAAAGTGACTGGAAATTTGTTTTGTGAAGGGTAGAAAACATTGTGGGAAAAGGAGAAAATGCTGGTTACCAGTACAGTATTTTCTCCTTTTCCCACAAGGTTTTCTAAATGCTTCTTTCTCAGGGGTGTTAAAAGTAGAGATTGTGCGGTAATGAGTTGAACAAAACAAGATTCAGAACTCACTTACAGACTATTTCAGTTACACACCCAAATACAATGATACTCCTTGTTTTGAAAATTTCAGGCATCTAATCTCTGACGAAGTTGAAAGTATGATCAAAGAACTTCAAACAAAATCCTGCGAACTTGATACGCTTCCTACAAAACTGCTGAAAATGCATCTTGATCAATTATCTTCTATAACTATTAGTTAGTAAATTTATCACTTGGTCAAGGAATTTTCCCATTGGAAACATGCGATGTTAAGACCTCTACTAAAGAAGGTCGGACTAGAACTTGCGCTGACTTATTACTGTCCTGTGAGCAACTTGCCATTTCTTTCTAAAATCGTCAAGAAATCTGCACTTCTCAGGCTTAATGAGCATGTCGGTATATATATAAATACATACCATTACAGAGGAACTAGTCTGCTTATAGACATTTTCACTCTTGTGAGACTGCCCTTCTCCGATTAGTAGTGATATTTCTAGACGAAATGGAATACAAAGAGGTCATTGCCTTTATTGCACTGGACCTAAGTGCTGCTTTTGATATGGTAGACCATGATATCCTCATTCAAGTGTTATGATCCCAATATGGACTGTGTGGCACAGCTATTAACTGGATTGATTCATATCTTAGACCAAGCAGCTGTAGTGTTAAGGTAGATTCAGCAGTCTCTTCACCACGCCCTTTACAGTGTAGTGTCCCTCAGGGCAGCTGTTTAGGTCCATGGTTAATAGGTTATATCTTAAATACGGGGAACTCTGTTTGATGTTATTCCGGAATCAGTATCAGTTCACGCTTTTGCAGATGGCCGTGTCACATCTAAAAAATTTAAAACATCTTCAGAAAATGAGAAATTGGCCATCAAAGAATTAGAAAATTGTGCTTTAACCATTGATAACTGGATGAAGCATAACAAACTCAAAATGAACTCTGCAAAAACAGAATTCATCATTTTCGGTAGTAGACAATAACATGAAAAGTGTACAACTAAAGAAATAGACATCGCTGGTGATTAAGAAAAATCTGTCAAATGCATTAGGTACTTAGGCGCCTTCCTAGATGAACAACTAGATTTCATTGACCATGTTAAAAGAAAATGTCAGACTGCAATGTTCAATTATCTAAGGATTAGAAACATCAGAAAATATCTGCAACCAAAACTCTGTTACTATCTGTCGTCATTTCACATCTGGATTATTGTAAATGGATTCTTCATGGTATTTCGCAAAGTGACATACAAGAAATGCAGAGAATACAAAACATTGTGTGCAAAGCTCATTCTGAGACAAAACAAGTATAACAGTCCTAAATAAGCTCTTATTCAACTGCACTGGCTTCCTATGAAAGCACGAATTGAATTAAAAGTTTTGACTCTTATGTCACTGGCCTACTTGACTGAACTATTTACAGAACTGGTGCCAAAACGTAGGTTGAGGTCTTCTGACACCATGGCAGGTTGCTACAACAAACCTTTCAATAAATGTAAGACTTTCAATGACAGGTTTTAAGACAGTAGGCCCAAGGTTATGAGATAGATTGCTGCTAGACTTGAAAGTGGCCTTCAGATTTTAGGACGAAAAATTTATAAAAATACAAAAAAATCATTTCCTTTAGTCTTGGAAACAATCAAAAGTCACAGGGGGACAGTTCAGGGCTGTATGGGGGATGATCTAAGACATCGGGCCCAGATTCTTTCAGATATTCCTGTACCGTAGCGGATTTATGGGCCGGTGTGTTATCATGGAGTAATTTGATGCCGCAGACACCGGTGCGCAGTCTCCGTTTCTGATAGAAATCAACAAGTTGAGTAAGAACACTCTGTAAAAATTTCCAGTGACAGAACTACCTTTCAGGACTGGAATTTGAAGGACTGGACCTTTCGAATCAAAGAATATCGCATACAACATGTGATTTGATGTTTTGCAACGGCACGCAATGACAGATCTGTCGCTCTTAGATGAAACCCAAACCTTATTTTAGGCCTTAGAATTGGGTTGAACATGATAGATCTAGGTTTCATCACCTGTAACTATCTCTTCCAAACGACATGGGTCACATTTATCATATTTTTCTATAACTTGCGATGCAAGTCTAAGCCGACTTTGTTTCTGCTCGACAGTGAGCAAATGGGGCACCCAGCACGCGCAGATCTTGCGTAGCCCAACTCGTTCACGTAAGATCTTCAAAATACCTGACGAATTAATGCCACTTAATTCTTTTATCTCTTGCACGGTATAACATGCATCTTCCTCAATTAATGTTTTCACAGTAGCGACGTTCTTTTCTGTCAAAATGGAAACCGGCCTACCCACTCGAACGTCATTTTCAATTGACTCCCGACCATCATTAAAACGTTGTACCCACTTGCAAACTGTAGCGATGCATAGAGAGTAATGTTATGCTTCAAACATGGGTTCCCACAAACTAGTTGGTTGAGCTTTCCGTGATCTTTCTATGTTAGGTGCTTGTCTTGCTTCAACTTAAATTTAAGTATGCTCTTAAGGCCACATTTCATACTCATGAAACTTGGTCAGAATGTTTATCTTGATGATATCATGGACTAGTTCGAAAGTGGATTTAGTCAGATTCGAGCATTTTCTCCTTTTCAAACAATGATTTCTACCCGTCCTAAGCCGATTAATATTTTTGACTCAAAATTACTTTATCATCTACAAGGCAAAAAGCTTCAATTTATGCAAGTCTAAAATCTTGTGGTGTAGATATGGGTTAATGCTTAAACTCACTGATAGCAAACATTTAACAAGGCATTTGTCCCTGCAGCACATTATTTTATTTCCTAATAAACATACCCTTGAATCTTACAAATGGAAAGTAATTCTGCACTATTGTGCACTATATCTATATTTTCCCGTATTGAACCCCATTTGGTAGACTGACAGCAAATTAATAATCAGTCTAATGATAGTATTTGTCAAGCTGTATGTGGACAGGAACTACAGATAGACTGACAGATAACCACACTTTAGGTGTTCAAGGCAACCTAATCACAGGTTATCACTGGAAAAAAAGAACGCTTGATTCTCATTAATGACATGTTAATAGATTGATATTTCTACACTTATGATAGTGTTTGTTTACAATCGCTTACTCTGACCTTCAAAGGACACATTTTATTGGTTGTCTTTTGCCACAAGTAGGTCAGCTATTTATAAAAGTAATTTGATTGGTAGATATTTACTTCTGGATTATCCAGATGAATATTTATAGTTTACTACAGGCATGACTGGCTGTTATTTCGGTCAGTGTGTTTTATGGGAGAAAATCATTTAAAGCAGGTAGGCTCACTTAAGTAGAAGCACTTTAAGGGTGTTTTTAAAGGAGATCAAGAAGAGATTTGCAACTCAAATTCTCTTTTTACAAGCATGAGGACAGGCTTATCTTTATTGTTTCCCAATTTCTTCCACTTATATATGGTTTGATAAAGTCTAACCTGTATCAAGGTAGCATCTGACTAGCCGCATAGCTCAGTTAGTAGAGTGTAGGACTCATGATCATGAGGATATGGGTTCGATTCCCAGGGGTGGCCATCCAAAATTACTATTAGTCTTTTTGATGAGACCCAAAACCGAGATCCCATTTGACAGTACTATAATTATACCGAATATGTCAGAGAACCAGGCGCAACTTAAGATGGGTTTCATTCTATAGCTCATAAAGGAAGCCGGTGGTGACAATTAATAAACACAAATTCATTCAATCAAGGTAGTAACTATGGTACACTCAAAATGTGCCTGCTTAACGCTTTACCAAATGACAAAATTTTAGACTGGATCAAATTGAAAGCACTTGCAGAGGACAAACTAAATCCAACTCAAAAATTGGAATTTGTTTCCAGCAGGTTAGAAAACATTGTGGGAAAAGAAGAAAATGCTGGTTACCAGCATTTTCTTCTTTTGCCACGATGTTTTCAAAAGCCTTCCATCTCAGGGTCGTAAAAACCAGGGATTGTTTGGTAAAGGGTTAACTCTTTCCCAAACAACAAATTTTCGACTCTTCCAAACGAAAAGAGTTTACAGTCTCGACAATTTTAGATTTGGAGAAAATGTCAGAAATTTCTCAAACAGGGTAGATAACACTGTGGGAAGAGGAGAAATTGCTTGTTACAAGCTTGTTTCTTGAAGTGTTTTCAAAAGACTTTACCTGCAGACACGTAAAAACCTGGGCTTGTTTGGTAAAGGGTTAACTCTTTACCACAATTTCAATTTTAACTGACCCTGAGAAGAAAGCTTTTGAAAACATTGTGGGAAAAGGAGAAAATGCTGGTAACCAGCATTTTCTCCTTTTTCAATATTCTACCCTTTCCCAATCAAATTTCAATTTTTGAGTTACATCTATTTTGTTGTCTGCAAAATTTATGCTTTCAATTTGGACTAAACCTAAGTTTTGTCGTTTGGTAAAGACTAAAGAGTTAACCTTTTTACTACATAATCATGAGGTTTAACAATGCTGAAGAAGAAGCCTTTTGAAACATTGAGGAAAAAGGATAAAGTATCGATAACCAGCATGAATTTTTCCTCTTTAAAGTTCTGAAGACTAGCATTTTCTCTTTTTTCTACTTTGTTTCCTATCCTTTGATGGACAGAAGTTATGTTTTTTAGACACACACGACTTTTTGGTAGGCAAAATTTAGTACCTTTAATTTGCTCGAGTCAGGGTTATCTCTGCTTGAGTCAACAATCTTGAGAATTTGTGAAGAGTTTAACTCTATACCACACCACCCCGAGTTCTAACAACCCTGAAGAAGAAGCCTTATGAAAACATTGTGGGAAATGGAGAAAATTCTGGTCACCAGTATTTTCTCCTTTTCCCGTGATGTTTTCTAACCTTTCAGATACAATTTTCTACATTTTAGCAACATGAAAATTGTCATCTGCAACTGCTTTGAATTTGGATCAGTCTAACATTTTGTCATTTGGTAAATAGATAGGACAGGTGGTTGTTTAACGGAGAGATATCTCAACATGTTTGCCACCCATACAAGCTTGTAATTATGGACAAACTTGAAACAAAATCATGTGTGCATAGTTAGGTTTCTTTTCTCCTTTCCGTACCGTGTTTTCTAAAGCCTTCTTCTTAGACTTGCCTAAGTGTTAACATTGGACCTTATAGTAAAAGGTTGAATAATCTTTATTCTATTACAACATAATCCCTACTTTTGACAACCAAGAGAAAGAAGCCTTTAGAAAAAGTTGTGGGAAAAGGAGAGACTGCTGGTAACCAGCATTTTCTCCTTTTCCCATAATGTTTTCGACGACTCCTCACAAAACAGATTTAAAAATTTTTAGTCACTTTTATTTTGTCGTCTGCAACTGCTTTGGATTTGGACAAGCCTAAAATATTGTCGTTTGGTAATGAGTTAAATACTACAAGACAGAATAGTCTTCTGCTGACCCCTTTTGAACCATTTCAGTTAAGAAGCCTTGTCAAGATTGTTGAAACTCTGGATTTTGTAATAAAGGCTTGACGAAGGGCAATGGAAAAGAATTTTATCGGAGGGAGTGGACTTGACATAATAATTGTGCACCAATAGCCAGATAGTACAGTTCCTCTAACTTTTTATCAAACCACCTATTGTTTTATTGATCTTGAGGAAGAAACCTTTTGAAATCATTGAGGGAAAACGAGAAAATGCTGGTAGAACAGCATTTTCTCCTTTTCCCACAATGTTTTCTATCCTATCAGAGTACTTCAGCTCAACTGTATCAAATTTGAATTTGTACTCTGTAGATGATTAGTTTGAATTTTGGAGAGTCTACAATTTTGTCTTGTGATACTGGATTAAAAAGACTATATTTAGGTATCAAGAAACCATTTAGGTAGATACACTAATCAAACGTTTTATGGGTATTTAGTATTGTCTCTTCCTGTCCCTGTTAAGTTTTTCTAAAACCTTCATTTTAAGGGGTCACCATAAGATAAGATTGTCTGTGAAATGCTTTAACCCTTAAAGTGCTGAATTAACCCTTTCCCAAACAATCCCTGGTTTTAACGACCCTGATATAGAAGCCTTTTGAAAACATTGTGGGAAAAGGAGAAAATGCTGGTATCCGTCATTTTCTCCTTTTCTCACAAAGTTTTCTACCCTTCTGGAAACAATTTTCAATTTTTGAGTTATGTGTATTTTGTCATCTGCAAGTGCTTTCAATTTGGACCAATCTAGAATTTTGTCGTTTGGTAAGGAGTTAATACAAGTTGCTGTACAAAGGTTTTTTGGCCAGAATATGAAACTAAACAGTGGACGATGTACTGTAGATCCAAGATTAGACAGCACATTCTCTATAGTCTGATCTTGATCTACACTGTCCACAGAAACAAGTTAAGTTGGTTTCAGCGCTTTAACCCTTTCCCAAACGACAAAATTTTAGACTGGTCCAAACTGAAAGCCCCTGAAGATTACCATATAAACATAACACAACAATTTAAACTTGTTTCCAGTATGGTAGAAAATATTGCGGGAGAAGGAGAAAATGCTGTTTACCAGCATTTTCTCCTTTTCCAACAATGTTTTCAAACGGGCTGTATCTCAAAGTTGAAAAACCAGGGATTGTTTGGTAAAGGGTTAAGGGTTAATGGTGAGTAGGATGCCCCATGATTTCTAAAACAAAATTCTTTTTTTTAACATCATGGACAGATATTACTGGTCAGTAGCAGTAAATATCACGACAGATGGGTGGTACCGGGTGGAGGTATTGAGCCCAAAGAAGAGCCCAAATTGGCGGCTGAACGTGAAGCCCTAGAAGAGGCAGGTGCAAAAGGTCTACTTGGTAGACTACTGGGTGTTTTCGAGGTATGTGTGGTGCCCCTTATTGCAATTTCTTTGCTTATTAACCCTTTACATAACAATCCTGAGTTTTACAATCCTAACAAAGAACGCTTTTGAAAACACAGTGAAAAAGAGAATATGCTGGTCATAGGCGTAACTTCTATTACACACACCACACAGGTGCGTAATGTGAAGAAAATTGAGAACAGGTCGTAGGTTACCTCTTTTCACATATTTTTCAGTTTGGCCATTTTCTAAAACAGCCAAGATTGAAATATCTTGACTTTAGGGCTGCAATTCCATTTGGCTGATTCCGAATTGCTCTCGTCACCTGCCTTCAAAATTGCCAACTACATTCTTCAGTACATTCTAATTTTCTGGACCAAAAGCATAATAAAGGCTGTCTTTGGGGACAAACAAAATTTCTACCACAGAAGAAATCATTCTACAGCTATCTTGAATATCAAAATTTTCTTTGGGGAGGCCCCCCACCCCCTCCCCCCATGAGAGTGTGAGACTCCCTACGGCATTTACGCACGCCTCGAACATGCATATAATTTACTTTTGCTTGGTAAGCGTTTTTGTCTTTTCCCACTATGTCTTCTATTAAATCGTAAAAAATATCCTCATTAATTTCATGCCACATTTAAGTTGTTGTCTGCCAATTCTTTAAATTTGGACTAGTCCCATATTTTTTCGTGTGGTAAAATCTGAACTATATACTTCTAGCATACAAGTTTAATTTCTTACTGTGAATTATTAATAAAACACAGTGTTAAAAAGAAAAAGTCATGATGAGCAAAGTTTTCCTGTTGTCATAATGTTCTCACATGTATTTGTATTTGAATGGAAATCAGTTGAAATTGTAGTTGTAAATGATACTGCTCACAGCCGGTTATCAGCTTGGGTTACTTACTTTTTACAACACAACAAAATTCTGTTCAAGTCCATAATAAACAAATTTGCAAACAATGATTTCAAAGGCATACAAATGATGGAATTGCTCTTTGAAAAGGTAGAAAACATTAACTTATTACCAAATGACAAAATTTTAGGTTTGTCCGAATTGAAAGCATCAACAACAAAATAAAAGTGACTGAAAATTTGAAATTCGTTTTGGGAAGGGTAGAAAACATTGTGGGAAAAGGAATTTTCTCCATTTACCACCATGTTTTCCACCCTTCTCAAAACAAAATTCAATTTTTCAGATGCATTTATTTTGTCATCTGTAAAATTAATGCTTTCAATTTGGACTTGTCCAAAATTTTGTCGTTTGGTAAACAGTTTAGGCCCATTATGGCCTCCTTGTTTTATGGTCCACAAACAAAATTTGGTATGAATTTGCTTGATTTTGAAAACATACCCGGCTTGAGGTTACATTCTCACCTGGAAACAATACAGATAAGTTTGTTATTTTAGTAGTTATTATGCAGTTGTAGTAGGCTTAACATTTTACAGTAGAGGTAATGGCACTTCAAAATTTTTTTCTTCTTTTTGTAGAACAAAGAAAAGAAACACAGAACAAGCTTATATGCTTTCACAGTTACAGATCTCTTGGATGAATGGGAAGATGCCAAAATGATAGGTAACACAAGAATTCCCTTTGTTTCACTTTCTAACCATACAGCACTAGGCTTGCATCTAGCATGAAGGATTGCCAAAATCTAAATTTATTTGCGCACATTATCACAAACTAAAACAAAATAGCTTACAAAAAATGTCTGGTTGTGTGCACTTTAATGGAGGGAAAAGAGGGAAGAAAAAATGACTTTGGGAGAATAAACTTTCATAAAATTTGCTTGGTTCACAGCAATAATCATTCAAAACTGTTAACCCTTTGCAGATGACAAAATTTTAGTCTTGCCCAAATTGAAAGTATTTGCAGACCACAATTTCAGTGTGACTCAAATGGTGTAATTTTTCTTTGATTGGGTAGAAAACATCATTGGAAAAGGAGAAAATGCTGGTTACCAGTATTTTGTCCTTTTCCCAGAATGTTTTTTAAAAGTCACAGAGTCGTTAAAAAGTCGAAATTGCGCAGTGCAGGGTGAAATCATAAGGGGTTATTCAGAATGCATCACTAGACGTTGATCATCTTTTTCATGCAAATGAATAGCTTGACTGCAGGGTTCACTCTGTCGATCGCCAGTGGCACCAAATGTGACGATGTAGAAAAGATGTCTTAAAAAATGAGGCATTTGCAAAGTTTCTGGTGACAAGTTTTGTCTAAAGGCTACAAAATTCTTAAAAGAAGTGAGCATTATCAAGAATAAAGAAACAAACATCACCATTTATTTCAAGGCTTCTTAACAAGCTGACAAGTCAGTAATGAAAAGCTTGATGATGTTAATCCACTTATTTAGTGTAAAACAACATTTTTTGAAGTGAATTGCTACCCTAAATGTCAGGTTCTTGCTGTTTTGTATGGAAATATTGAAAATACATGTATATTAATGGACCATGATGTATCCTCTTCTTTAGATATGTAACGTTTAATTATAAAATAAACACAGGCTTTCGGCGATACAACCACCTTCTTCAAGTGTGATCCTGAGATAAATTTTATCACAGGATCACACTTGAAGAAGGCATTTGTACCGCCAAAAGCTTGTGTTTATTTTATATTAATGGACATAAATAAATTGCTGCAAAAAACATGAAAACCCATTATACAAGAAGATGTCAATTTGATGTAATCTGATCAGAGACACTTAAGACTGTTTTTTCAGCTTTGATAATATATTTAAACCGTGAGTTTACATTCAGTATCTGTATGAAACAATAGAAGAAAACCTTAACTAATGCTTGCACTGTACCATGGATAGTTCCAAAGGTTGAGTTCACATATGACAGGGCTTGAAGAAGCAACCTCTGATGTAAATGGTGAATAGTTAACCCATTACCAAACGACAATATTTTAGATTGGTCCAAATTGAAAGCATTTGCAGACGACAAAATATAAGTGACTGAAAATTTGAAATTTGTTTTGTGAAGGGTAGAAAACATTGCGGGTAAAGGAGAAAATGCTGGTTACCAGCATTTTCTCCTTTTCCCACGATGTTTTCTAAAGGCTTCTTTCTCAGGGGCGTCAAAAGTAGGGATTGTGTGGTAATGGGTTAAACTATACATCACTGTGTATCTTAGGAAGAGCTTATTGATGACGAGTTGAAATATTAGATTTTCTTTATTTTACAGGTCGTCAGAGAAAGTGGTTCAATATTATAGAAGCACGAAACCATCTATCACATAAGCCAGTACAAGTTTCTTACTTGGAGTTTCTCTCAAAAGACTTGAATGGTGTTGTGAAATGATAAGGGCTGAGGGTAGTTATGGATAGTAAGAAGATTAGAAAACAAACTATACTGTACATTACCACCCACATTTTCCCAGAATAGATACCATGTGACAAGAAATGTTTCAACCTGTTGATATACATATAGTTTGTAAATTCAACACAATGCTCCTGAAACTCTTGGAAAATGACATATATTCTAATACGGATCATCGACATTAATAAATGTTTAATTGTGTACCAAACAACAAAATTTTGGACTGGACCAAGTTAAAAACGTTTGCAGACGACAGATTCAGTCTGCACAGGCTGATCAGTAAAGATATTTTCCTGTTGGAGTAAGTCTACTCTAGGACAAAATGTATTATTATACTGCAAAGAAATTTCTCTTGATCTGATTGGTTAACCCTTTACTCCATAGATACTCATTTCTAGACATTGCTAGTAGGAGTCTTTGGAAAACATTGTGGCAAAAGGTGAAATTGCTCATGACGAGCAATTTCACCTTTTGTCACAATGTTTTCTATGCAATGAAAAGGTGTCATATACCCATAGAAAACAGCTTCATCCATGCTGTTATTTAGGGTTAATTAGAGATACCGTAGAAATTCCCTATGGGGTAAAGGGTTAACATGCCGGGAACATATATCATGTTCCCAGGTAGAAACCACATAAAGCCAGTTTCCCTTTTGAGTA
The DNA here is from genome assembly GCA_943736015.1 of Tridacna crocea. NCBI lineage: Eukaryota > Metazoa > Mollusca > Bivalvia > Cardiida > Cardiidae > Tridacna > Tridacna crocea. Next base: position 53,589,500 of record OX031059.1, read on the forward strand.
CCCTGTAAACATCACTATACATACAACTGAACATCCAAAATGGCAGCGTCGATCAGTCGATCACCAGACTGCACATTTATACACCAAACTGAATGTTTAAGTGACGTCAGTTTCCAGTGATATCAGTTTTCATTGAATTGAAGGGAATTTCTATTCCGTCAGCATATGCGATTTGTAAGATTATGATACAGGAAAATTTTGCTTAATGCGCTTTGAAAGCTAAAACTTTGCAGTATAGTAAATTCATTATATGGTCGGGGGCAGGGGACTTGGAAACTTGTTCAAGGCTATGTCGAATCATGTCGCCACCTCGCCTTCGGCTCAGCGACATGATTCACTACAGCCATAAACAAGTTTCCAAGTCCCCTGCCACCTGACCGTACAACTAATAATGTTGATGTATAGTGTTGTGGACTGTCCAGGCTGATCTGAGATGCCGCTCTAATAAAATTCCAAAAGCAATTTTTTGCAAAGTTGCAGATCACATGGAAAGCATTTACAGAGTGATGAGAAACTCATTTTTTGTGGGCCAAATTATGGGATGTGACTGTGAAAAGGATAAAAATCATGATGGGAAATGTGGCTCAAATTATGAGATTTGTGCGAGAAAAGGCAAAAATCACAGTGGGAAAAAGGAGAAAATGCAGGTTGCTGGCATATTTTCCTTTTCCCACAATGTTTTCAAAGAAATTTACCCTTTTATCATTAAAACTAGGGATAGTGTGGTCAAGGGTTAAACCATAAACCTGTTGTAGGTGATAGGGGTGAATAGTGTGATCTTATTCTGTTGGCATTACCAACAACAGCTGTATGGAAGATTTTACCATATTTCTCCTAAAAGACACCAACAGGGCTCTCTTGTTTCTTACTATGTTCATCAAAGCTTTAAAATTCTGCAAGTCATGACAAGCGAACTAAATGTAAGAATGAGTACAAGTAGCTTAACTCTTTGCCCAATGACAAAATTTTAGACTGGTCCAAATTGAAAGCACTTGCAGACGACAGAATAAAGGTAACTCAAAAAATAGACTTTGTTTCCAGCAGTGTAAAAAACATTGTGGGAAAAGAAGAAAATGCTGGTTACCAGTATTTTCTCCTTTTCCCTCAATGATTTCAATAGGGTTTTCTTTCAGGGTCGTTAAAAGTCGGGATTGTGTGGTAAAGAGTTAATGTCCCTTGTCATCCTTTTAGACTTCGATGAGGTAGTCTTGGTAACATTGTCAAGCCCTGCAATTTGCCAAATTTTTTAAATTAATAAGTGAAGTTGAGAGAAAAAAGAAATGTGCATTAAAAGTTTTTACCTATGTCTTTTTGATTCAAAGTTAGGGTAGTGGGTTGGTGGGTGGGGTTGCCCTGAAGTAAATATCAGGGAGGGAGTGTCTAGAATGTGAAATTTGGTAAAAGATTGAAATAAGATTAATAGCAAATAATTTGTTCACATTCATATAGGCAAGAGAATTATATTATCAAAGAAAGGTAAATATTGCTGGTTGTAGATTTAACCTTGTAGTGCACAATCCTGTGATTAAATCTTTACTCCATAGATACTCATTTCTACGCATTGCTTGTAGGAGTCTTTGGAAAACATTGTGGCAAAAGGTGAAATTGCTCATAACGAGCAATTTCACCTTTTGTCACAATGTTTTCTATGCTATTAAAAGGTGTCATATACACATAAGAAAAGGCTTCATCCTTGCTGTTATTTAGGGTCATTTAGAGATACCGTAGAAATGCTTTATGGGGTAAAGATTAATGATCTATGGGAACAGAAGAAAATGCTAATTGCCAGGATGTTCTCCTTTTCCGACAATGTTCTCCAACTTTACCAAGACAAATCCGATTATATGAGTCATGTTTGATTTGTAGCTCAGCAAATGCTTTCAATTTTGACAAGTCTAACAATTGTTGTCTGGTAAAGGGTTAATTAAAATTTTCCCAAATATATGTGGAGATTGATTGATATATGTTGTATGTGATGTCTTTAGTGCTTGAGATTATGAGAGTTTATCAGTATAGCATTAAAAGTGCTCTAGATGTTTTCATATCTTACTTACAATGCAACTTTTCACAAAAAATGTTCATAGTTTCAAACATTGATTGTAATGTTATTTATTTTTATGTTTTCTCTTATTGTATTGATATGTATGATGCAAGTAATCAGTATTATTTGAGACAAAAAAATCATGTACTAAAATTGGTTAAATGGGGTTACTAAGTAAATATTAAAGACAGTTTCTAAACTATATCTTCTTTGAGACTATATATAAAATCACTTAAGCAATTTCAGAAATTCATTACTAAATAAAAACAACTTTTTGTGCTTCCTACTGTACACAGGGTAAGAAAATAATGCAGGAAAAGGGGTAATTGCATATTTAAACAGTTTTTACCAAAATCTTTTGCATCTTGCCACCAAAAACACTATATTTTTCAAAGTTCTTTGTATTGCTGAAAGTATGTATTTCATTTTTGTATCATGTTTGCAGTTTTATTCTTTTTTCGTAATGGCCTTTGTAAGCCTTTGCCTGATATGATTTTCTAAACATGCCATACAACTTAAACTAGGTTACAGACTCAGTGGGATGGTCAACCTCCGACTCTGTGCTCTTTGGTACAAGCACTGGCTACATATTAACACTTTATCTGCCAATTGTTTTGAAAAAATTATATCTCAGTGGCAATTGTGTTTTCAGTATGTTAAAATTACTGTGCCCCCCCCCCCCTCAACGAAGTGGGGGTATATTGCTTTGCTAATGTTGGTAGGAGGACCTTTCCTTGTCCGGATTATAACTAGACACAGAATTGACCTAGGTTTGTCAGATTTGCATGTGTCTCAGAGAGTAAATGATCCCTATTGATTTTGAGGACGAATGTCAAGGTCACAGTGACCGTCAACATGTTGATATATGGACCAAACCTTGTCCGAATGATAACAAGACACAGAACTGACCAGGGTTCTTCAGATTGTATACAGTTATTCCTCTCAGAGTGCAAATGATCCCTATCGATTGTGAGATTGATTAATCAAAGGTCAAGGTCACAGTGGCCTTCAACTAGTCAACAGGTAAAATGTCAAGGTCACAGTGACTGTCAAGATGTTGATATATAGACCAAACCTTGTCTGGATGATAACTAGACACAGAATTGACCCAAGTTCATGAAAGTTGGCACAGACATTTGTCTTGGAGTGTAGATGATCCCTATAGATTTTTCGGTCAATGTGTCAAATGTCAAGGTCACAGTGACCGTCAGCATGTTGATAGACTGGTGGCCTTCAACTTAATGATATATAGACCAAACTTTGTCTGAATGATCACTAGACACAGAAATGACCTTGGTTTGTCAAATCTGGCAGACATGCGTCTTTGGAGTGTACTGATTTTGAGGTCAATGGGTCAAATCTCAGTGGCTTTGAACATGTTGATATAATTATAGACAAAATCTGGTCCGGATGATAACTAGACACATAATTGACCTAGGTTTGTCCAATTTGACAGACATTTGTCTCCGAGTGTAGATGATCCCTATTGATTTTGAGATTAATTCATCAAAGGTCAAGGTCACAGTAGCCTTCAACTTAATGATATAAAGACCATACCTTGTCCAGATGATAATTAGACGCAGAATTGACATAGGTTCTTAAAATGTAGGAGTGTAAACGATCCCTGTCAATTTTGAGATTAACCCTTTCCCACACAACACATTTTGGACTCTTCCAAACTGAAAGAGTTTGCAGACGACAAATTTAGATTTTGAGAAAATGGCAGAAAGTTCTCATAAAGGGTATATAACACTCACTGGGAAAGGAGAAATTGCTCATTACGAGCAATTTCTCCTTTTCCACAGTGTTTTCAAAAGACTTTTACAGCAGACACGTAAAAACCAGGGCTTGTTTGGGAAAGAGTTAATCCACCAAAGGTCAAGGTCACAGTGGCCTTCAACTTAATGATAATTATATAGACCAAACCTTGTGCAGATAATAACTAGACACAGAATTGACATAGGTTCTTCAAATTCTGTACAGACATTCATCTCAGAGTGTAAATAATCCCTATCGATTTTGACATTAATCCATCAAAGGTCAAGGTTGCTGTGGCCTTCAATTAAATGATATATAGACCATACCTTGTCTGGATGATAACCAGAGATGCCAACCCTAAACCACACTTACCCAGAATCTTGAAGGCATTTTTCTGAGGACATTTTCCGGAAAACCATAGACATGTACATAAAATATTATTTTAGTTTTGAATAGAGGCTTACCAAAGATATTTGGCCAAAGAGCATAGTACATACCCACTTCCTCTTTCTCCTAGATGGCTCTGGAACAGACCACAGATCAGTATATTTGCTGATAAATTTCTAGAAGACAAAAGTTTTACAATCGTCCTAATCAAAAGTAATCGCAGACAACAGAGTCCATTCCACTCAAAATCTGGACTTTGTCTTAGGAAAGGTGGAAAACATTGTTGGAAAAAGGATAAAATGTTGTTACCAGCATTATCTCCTACTCCATCAATGCTTTTAAAAGCCTTCTTACTAAAGGTAATTAAAAACTGGGGATGGTGTAGGCTAAGGTTGGTCGACCACAGGGAAAGCTTTTAGGTTAAGTATAATTATCTCACAATATGGCTTGCAGCACGCAAAGGGCATTAAGACATTTGCGTAAAGTGTCGTCTCGGATCAGCAAACGGCACTTTACGACTACATTAGATTTTGTGCAACAGTAGACTTGCGTAAAACAGAGAATTACATAAAAATGGAAAATGCTGTATCAGATTAGCCTGTGCAGACTGCGGAGGCTAATCTGTGACGAGACTTTACGCAAATGTCTGAGTGTCCCTTTTTGCGTTTTGCCACCCATATAATGGGTGGTGTAGGTCCAAGATCACTCTACAATTGTTATGCATTCTGATCCTCTTCTAAGTTGTTACACTAATAACCGAAGGTGAGGTAGGTATCCAGAAAATTAAACTTGAAGTTACAAAAATGTGTTACTATCTATTCCTCTATTTCCCACTATTTTTTTTCAGTACTTATGAAAATAAATACAAAACTTTTGTCAAGATAATTATGTGTTTTATAACATTTATTGATTGGTCCAAAATCAGCATGAATATAATTATATTTATACAAGGGTAAATCTTTACCAAACAACAACATATATTTTATACATGCTCAGTTTGAAAAGATTTGTAGACTACAAATTAAATATAGTTCAAATGTTAGGACAGAAAACACTGTTGAAAAAGGAAGAAAATGTGGGTTACCAGCATTTCCTCCTTTTCCCACATTGTTTGCAGTGGTCAGCATTGTTGAAATATACTTTTTGTTTAGTAAAGGGATACAAGATGTAGAAGATAGCATTACAATAATGAGTTATTTTTTGTCCTGTTGGTCCTTTTTTGTTTGTTTTCTTTATTAGAAAGTTGAATGGAAATAATGTCAATGATAATTATGACGAAAATGAATTGTCAGGTAAAATGGTTATTGTTGTTATTTTTGTTCAATACTTGTCATTATACCAACAAGCTCCCAGGAGTTCACTTGTGGATACAATCATGACATCTCAATTCATATCTCTCATTGTTACTGTATACGTGGATATATCCGTGTGTCAAAGAATTTGTGAACTATGATTACGGACAATTTGCGTGAAATTCAAGCCCATGTTAAACTTGTTACCCCGGACAGGGCCAATATTGACCCCCAGGGATGTAACATGAACAGTCTTAGTAGAGATCAATTAGGTGAAGCTTTGGGCCATATTTGGTAGCCCTTAGCTATATGGTTTAGAACTAAGAGAATTTTAAACTGTTCTCAACAATACCCCATGTGACCCCCAGAGCTGAGCAAATTTTGACCCCATGGCCATAATTTGACGAACATCAGTAGAGGTCGATGAAGCTAAATGCCAAGTTTGGTAGCCCTTGGCCATATGGTTAGGAAGGAGAAGATCAACAAAATTTTCTCTCTATATGCATGTTAACCCTTTCCCAAACAACAAATTTTGGACCCTTCCAAACTGAAAGAGTTTGCAGACGACAATTTTCGATTTGGAGAAAATTGCAGAAAGTTCTCAAAAAGGGTAGAAAACACTGTGGTAAAAGGAGAAATTGCTCGTCACGAGCAATTTCTCCTGTTCCCACAGTGTTTTCAAAGACTTTTACTGTAGACGCATAAAAACCAGGGCTTGTTTGGTAAAGGGTTTAACTTGTAAACCTCAGGGTGGGGGTCAATAATGATCCTGTGGCTACAATCTGAAAAAGTTCAGTAGAGATGCGTCAGATGAGGGCTACTTACCAAATTCGGTAGTCCTTGCTTTATGGTTTTGGACAAGGAGATTTTTAAATATTTCCAATATTTTCTCTATTTTTGCCATGGCAACCACAGACAGGAATCAGCTAGTTTATAGAAATTCTGAAGAGGACAATTTCTGTTAACACTTTACTCCATAGATACTCATTTCTGCTAACCAGCATTTTCTCCTTTTCCCACAATATTTTCTACCCTGCTGGAAAAAAAATCATTTTTTGAGTTACTTATATGTTTTTGTCTCCTAGTGCTTTCACTTTCAACCAGTCTGAAATTTTGTGATTTGGTAAAGGGTTAAAAGATTATAAAAAACAGACTCTTCTCATCATATTTTATTTCATAAACCAATAATTGACAGTAAAATTCATAAATAAAATCACCATTAATACAAGCAACCCTAGAACAACACTAAAGTATGCTGCAATTGTAAACCCCATATCCTTTTTGTGATGTTAACATACCCTTTTAAAAGGTAAAGTATTATTGAGATACTGCTACATGTATCAATGAAATCGCATCTAGATAACTGAAAAGCAACGTATTTTCTTTAAGCCTTCACCACACAATCCCTACTTTTGAGAAAGAAACCTTTAGAAAGCAATGTGGGAAAAGGAGAAAATGCTGTTAACCAGCATTTTCTCCTTTTTCCACAATGTTTTCTACCCTTCAAAAAACAAATTTCAAATTTTCAGTCACTTTTATTTTGTTGTCCGCAAATGCTCTCGATTTGGACCAGTCTAGAATATTGTCGTTTGGCAATGAGTTAAGCAGATTCACTTGTCAAGATGCAAAATGTCTTTAGTTGATAGACAACCCAAAGAATAAATGATTATTTGAAGACGCCGTGACTGAATTTCTTACCTTTGTTTTTCACTTAACTAGTTTGCAACCATTAAAATAAACCCTTGACTCATTACTAAATATTTAAGGCTTGTCCAAATCAAAAGCATTTGTAGACAACAAAATAAAAGTGACTGAAAATTTGAAATTTGTTTTGGGACAGGAGAAAATATTAGGCACCAGCAAATACTTTCATCTTCTCGTTTGTTAAAACATGAGATGATTTGGTTAACTCTTTACCAAACAACAAAATATTAGACTTGTCCAAATTGAAAGCATTTGCAGACGAAAAAATAAACATGACTCAAAAATTGAAACATGAGTTAAGAAGAGCAGAAAACTTTGTGGGAAAAGGAGAAAATGTTGATTCCCAGCATTTTCTCCTTTTCCTACAATGTTTTCAAAAGCCGTCCTTTTTCTGAGCAGTGAAAACCAGGGACTGTTTGGTAAAGGGTTTTGGGCTAGAGGCTACTTACGGGTATCAAAGTCCATAATACTGGCCAAACTTTCTCTTTAATCTTCAGGCTGTAAGTGCAGCTCAAGGGCCCTTTGCACAACAGGTAGATCAAGTAAAGACTGCACAGAATGTGTAGTCTGATCTTAGATCTACGTTGTCCGAAAAAGGAGACATTTTTCCCCGAAAAAAAAAAAAAGAAAATTTGAAAATGCATCATATGGACTTTAAAATCAACCTGAAATTTTCATTTTACATATTTAACAGGCTTGGGGTTAATAGTTTCCTACAACTGATTTAACCTTTCTCAAATGACAAATTTTACACTGTACCAAACTCATAGTGTTTGCAGATGACAATTTTGAATTTGATGAGAATAAGAGAAAGTTTTCCGAAAGGCTAGAAAACACTGTGTGGAAAGGAGAAATTGCTCGTAACGTGCAATTTCTCCTTTTACCGCACTGTTTTCTAAAGACTTGTATTGCAGACACATAAAAACCAGGGCTTGTTTGGGAAAGAGTTAAAGTGCTGACATATAATTTTTCTCACTTTAACCCTTCCCAAACAATCCCTGGTTTTCACTGACCTAAAAAAGACGGCTTTTGAAAACATTGTAGGAAAAGTAGAAAATGCTGGTAACCAGCATTTTCTCCCCTTCTCACGATGTTTTCTACCCTCCTAGACAAATTTCAGTTTTTGAGTCATGTCAATTTTGTTGTCTGCAAACGCTTTCAATTTGGACCAGTCTAAAATTTTGTCGTTTGGTAAAGAATTGAGTCTCTGAATGCAAAATACAGGTAATCCTACTACTAAATCATTTGTACTCCCCCAAAACCCATTTTGTGAGAACTAATATATTTCATTTCCTAGGCCATTCAGTCTTTGATAGCTCTGACAAAGAATATCGGACATTATGGACTGTATGTTCAAAATGAGACAACATTGTACTTTGCAATCTGGTCCTGACCTACTGAAATCGCAACTGCAATATTACAGCGTGTGGCCTCTAGCATAACAACAATTAACCCATTACCACACAATCCCTACTTTTGACGACCCCGAGAAAGAAGCCTTTAGAAAACATTGTAGGTAAAGGAGAAAATGCTGGTAACCAATGCTTTCTACTCTTCATGAAGCAAATTTTAAATTTTTAGTCACTTTTATTTTGTCGTCTGCAAATGCTTTCGATTTGGACAAGCCTAAAATATTGTTGTTTGGGAATGAGTTAACAAGTAACTGCACAGGCTTGGGTTTAAATCAACATGAAACATATGTTTTCAAGTGCTTTGAAAAATATTGTTGGAAAAACAGCTATTATTGCTTGTCACAAAAACTGCTCTTTTTTCAACATAGTGTTTAATAGCTATCAACTGCAGGACCATAAAAAGTCATATTTGTACTGAAAAGGGTGAAAAGTTGGCATGTGCCTATGATATGAGTGACTAGTTTGTTCACTGTAGCATCCAATCCTTCCAGACTTGCTGCTGTCACCTGCACGAAATTCACCTGGCTGATTATCTCAAACACTCCAATTGTTTTCACTTTGACTGTATTCTGTAGCCTATCGGTACTAAGCTTTGCTATGTATCGGCTTTACACTGGAAATGAACCAAAAGTCTGATCCCAAATAATGAAATATACCATTCTTTGTACACCACTAATATCAGTATATTTCATGACCCTCAGGTTATATCTTTCTGTAATGGAGGTCTGACAAAATTGTTCCTCTTTATACACTGTACTGTCCACTCAATCCCATCCATAACACCATCACTGTTTTGAAGAAAAATTAATTTTAATGAAAAATTAAGGACATGCTTTTTAGAACTACAACATCAAGACATAGAGGATATTTGTTTTTTTCGGTGAAAGATCGAAATTTATTTCATTGAGTGAACACCATCAGTAACATTTTCACTAGTGGCACAGCCCTGAGTGAAAATATTACCAATGGTGTTCACTCAATGAAATAAATTTCTATCTTTCATCGAAAAAAACAACAACAAATATTCTATTTATTTCATGCTTTTAACCCTTTCTGGGAGGAGCTTTGTAGAGTTCTTTCCCGTTATTCCCTGTGGCACGCCCCTCCTGCATAGCAACACATTACAATATTATGTCAGGTATATGACATCATATTTCCCATCTGGTTGTGAGGCACGCGCAATTTACCTAGGCAACAAGAACGTGAAAATCAGTATTTTCACTGGTGGTACCAGTGTAAGATCGAAAAATATTTTCACTACTATCTCTTGATATCCTACCAGAAAGCATGGAATAAAGTACAGTATTTATATTTTTGTAAGGGTTTAGAGTAGTATAGCCATTATATCACTATGATATCCAGTAGGTAAACTGAGTTTGTTGTAATATGCAATATCTGCATATAATTGTAATCCAGTGCTGAAAATTTAACCCTTTACTCCATAGATATTCATTTCTACGCATTGCTTGTAGGAGCCTTTGGAAAACATTGCGGCAAAAGGTGAAATTGCTCGTGACGAGCAATTTCACCTTTTGCCACAATGTTTTCTATGCTATCAAAAGGTGCCATATACACATAAGAAACAGCTTCATCCTTGCTGTTATTTAGGGTCAGTTAGAGATACCATAGAAATACCTTATGCGGTAAACAGTTAATGATGTATCCTAACTGCCATAGAGAAAAAAAATGCTGTTAAAACTTGATAGACTTTAACAATGGTTCAGAATTTGGTCAGCTGTGTAAAGATAGATAAATTAACCAATATATATGGTGTAAGGGATAAAAAAAATACTTAAGTGAATACCAGAAACGGCAGTAATTTCCAGAAAATGATGAGCTACATTTATTTTTATGTTTTTATCTGTGCACCCTTACGGAGCAACATTTGGCATAAAGGTACAAGAAGAATTTCATTTTCATAAAATAAAGATAAAATGTGTTAAATACGGGTTGAAAATGACTAACAATATATTCTTAATCCTTTCCATTCCCAAACAGGAATTTTAAGACTTTTCATAATTAAAAAGTGTGCAGAAGACAAACTAGTACAATTGTACTAATAAACTACAGCTCTCTGATAGTGCAGAAAAATGCTGGTTAAAAGTCATCTTTTCCAGGGTCGTAAAAACCAGGGATTGTTTGGGAGAGGGTTAAGAAATAAAAGAAGTCACTTGCCCTTGCAATGCATGTCACAACATGTCACTTCCTTGACGACATGTCACTACTGTTTAACTCTTTACCACATGACAACATTTAGACTGGTTCAAATTAAAAGCATTTGCAGACGACAAAATAAAGGTGACTGAAAATTTGAAATCTGATTAGGAAGGGTAGAAAACACTGTGGGAAAAGGAGAAAATGCTGGTAACCAGCATTTTCTCCTTTTCCTACAGCGTTTTCAAAAGGCTTCTTTCTCAGGGGCTTCAAAAGTAGGGATTGTGTGGTACTGGGTTAAAGGATCAACTTCCCTTCTTGCTTACGCAAGCAATCATTCTTTTTCTCACCAAGTTTCCTATATCACTGAGCAATACTCAGTGTTTCTTTGTCATGTTTTCTGGTTAACTTGAAATTAAGATAGCACATTTTACCCTTTCAAGGCTGAGACACCATTCACTCGACAATCTCTGTGACCAATCAATTCCCTGCTACTGTTGAATACAGACTTTATGTCAGCCACTGTTACAACTTGCTGGAGAAGGAAATTATATAAGAAATTAAAAATCAACATGTATGTTCTACATCTAGTTAGAAGTACTTCTTATGTGTTACAAACAGTGACACATTACCAAGCCCTGGTAGCTCAGTCAGCAGAGAACAGGACTTGAGAACAGGGGGGTCACAAGTTTGATCCCCGGCTTGGCCAATTTCTTTCTGAGGCCTGACGATTGTTGTTGCGATAAGATTCATTCTTCTCCAACTGCTGAGCATTGTTTCCGAGATGGTTATTTGGGAAAGCAGCCATTGGCTTGGAAAGAAATTGTGTAGAGTACTGGTAAAAGAGACTGGATAGGTGCACTGGCTGCTGCAATATTACTGAAATAATGTTGAAAATGGTGTTAAATACCATACAATCAACTATACAATAAAAACCAGCAGTGAAATTTATTTAATAAATAATCTTCTTCCTATCATGGTTCATCATTTAATAAACCACAGTTGTGAGTTATGAGGCACAATAAATAATCCATGAAGGTGATAGCCGGAGTGGTTTATTCATTGCACCTCATAACTCACAACATGATTTACTGAACGATAAACCACAACAGAAAGAAGATTATTTCGATTCTAATACGGCAAATTCTTAATGAAAGGAAAACAAGCTCAAACTTGTAAAAGCGCGAATGAAGATTATGTTCCATTGAATAACCCACTCATTGAATGACGTCACTCTCTATAGAATGATGTCACTCTACGTGGATCGTCGCAGATTTTACCACGCTTTCCTTGCACTGTGTTTACAGAGCCGAATTCGTATGTCATGTTAGAATTATTTTTTTGCAATCACTATGTAACATTTTCATTACTTTTTGCAGATAACTTTATGTGTTATACAATAGAATACTTTTAAAACAATATGGCAGAATCAGAACTTGGTCTGAATGAGAGTATTTTAGTACAATGGTTTCCACTCTGATCTGCAGCTAATTTTTCTTTTTGCATGTAATAATCATAACAGCAAACCATCAAAGTGCTGTTTATGAAGAGCAGAGTCAATGCTGTCTATTGCTTTAACAAATTCACATTTTTTAAAGACATCTAGTTTTGGGCACTATTAGTCACAAGGTTCTCCCCTCATGCTAGACTGTAGTTTCTTTCAGAAATTAGCATTGGCAGGCAAGAGGTATTTTAACCCTTTACCACCCAACAAAATTTTAGACACTGTCTGAAGTGAAAGCATTTGCAGATGACAGTTTTGATGTGGCTAATACCAAATTCTTTTTCCTTGATTAGGTAGAAAACATTGCGGGAAAAGGAGAAAATGCTGGTTACCAGCATTCTCTCCTTTTCCCACAATGTTTTCCAAGACCTTCTCTTTGAGGGGTGTTGAAAGTCGTCATTGTGTGGTAAAGGGTTAATGCATATCAGTGATGTATTACACCAAGCCAGTTATCACAATGTTATGAATCAAAAAAATAAAATCCATGCTGTCTCATAAGTGAATGAATCATCACACAGCTTGGCTAGAGAGAATATAAGGCATGTTTGATTCCAAGCAACAATATAATTTAACTTATTTCCAAATGACAAAATTACATTACTATCTAATTAAATGCTCACTGATTTTCATTCAAAACATGAAATTTTCATTTCTGAAGGTAGATAACATTGTTGGAAAAGGAAAAAAAAATGGTTACTAGTATTTTCTCCTTTTCTTACATTTTTTTTCAAAAGCCTACATCCTCAGGGTAGTTAAAAGATGGGATTGCATGGTAAAGGGTGAAATCAAAGAAGGGGATGTTTTGTACCCTTCCCAAATCAAATTTCTATTCTTCAGTCACCTTTATTTTGTCGTCTGCAAATGCTTTCAATTTGGACCAGTCTAAAATTTTGTGGTGTGGTAAAGAGTTAATTAATAATTATCAGTAACCAATAACGCGGGTTAGAAGTATAAAAGACATAAGAAAATATCAAATATTTTGCACAACTGTGAAAGGCCTTAGACAATATGTTGGTATTTTTCTTCAAAATAGCAAAGCGAAAATTAACATTTTGAAAAATGAACATGAACTCATTGGAAATATCAACTACAGACAAATTACCTCCAAATCCTGTTTATTGGCAAGTAGTAGGAGCGGCACACCAGACACACTCTCACTCCCAATCATTTTGTCTAAAATTAAGAGAATTTAAAATAAAAGAGGCCTTTGGGGACTGAAAACATTCTACAGACAGTAACTGGTACATTTGAGCCATGCTCTGTGAAAATGGGGGTTTAACCCATTACCACACAATCCCTACTTTTGACGCCCCTGAGAAAGAAGCCTTTTGAAAACACTGTAGGAAAAGGAGAAAATGCTGGTAACCAGCATTTTCTCCTTTTCCCACAGTGTTTTCTACCCTTCCCAGAACAAATTTCAATTTTTCAGTCACCTTTATTTTGTCGTCTGCAAATGCTTTAAATTTGAACCAGTCTAAACTTTTGTCGTCTGGTAAAGGGTTAAATGCATCTGCAAATAGTATCAACCCAGGTCAGCCTGCACAGTTTGCGCATGCAGACCTGGGTCAAAACTGTTAGCAGCGGATCAATTTTCTACACATCAAATGAGTCACTCTCATGATTTTAACCCTTTACGCCATAAGGCATTTCTAAGGTATCTCTAATTGGCTCTAAATAACAGCAAGGATGAAGCCATTTCTTATGTGTATATGACACCTTTTGATGGCATAGAAAACATTGTGACACAAGGTGAAATTGTGGGGGTGGGAGGTACAGATCTCAAATCTTGTTTCTACTTGCACCAAATTCAAGAGAACAGAAGTCCTAATTGTTATAAACAATACCTTTACCTTTCAAAGAAATAACTGTACCTGATACTCTAACCACTACAGTTGACTTTGCTATTTTGACAAAAATAAAAAATTAAGACCTTCTGTATCTTTAACAGGGTTTACCTTTTTATGGTAAAAAGAGTCTGCACAAGTTCCAACTAAGTGGATATACGATGCAGACTTGTAAGCAAAGAACACCAAATTCAAACAGCTACATTTTCACTAAGTAATTGCAGTATTTCCTATTTTTCTGACAGGGCTTGACCCATTACCACACACTCCCTACTTTTGACGACTCTGAGGAAAAGGCCTTTGGTAGACATTGTGGGAAATGGAGAAAATGCTGTAACCAGCATTTTCTCCTTTTCCCACATTGTTTTCTACCCCTCAAAAAACAATTTCAAATTTTCAGTCATTTTTATTTTGTCGTCTGCAAATGCTTTCAATTTGGGCAAACCTAAAATTTTGTTGTTTGGTAATGAGTTAAGCAACTGATGAAATAAATTAGCTATGCAACTTTCAAAAGAAATGAAGATATACAGTATATCTGGCATCTTGTGGGGATAGGGAGAAATTACAGGTTGTATTTTAAAGAATAGGACTTAATTTTGATTTGCCAAAAATATAAAGGATAACAGACACATATTACTCAAATTTACCAAAAGCTTCCTTGGATTCGTCAATTCTCTCCTTGTCTGATGAATCCACAACATAGATGATTGCATGAGACTCCGCATAATACTACAAAATAGAAAATAGTCAAGGGAAGCACTGTAACAAACTCTAATATAATATATCATAATCATTACCGATGGACTGACGTCTTGGCCACAGACGTTTTGGCAAGGACGTTTTGGCCAGGATGTTTTAGCCACGGACATTTTGGCCAGGTAAACGTACAAAGTAGGATGTGTTGGCCAAATGCTTTTTATCACCGAAAAGTGCAATAAATGTACTTTCTATGCTTTTAAGTATAGGTATTTTGATGCAAAAAAGCATATTCATTTCATCTCATGCTTTTTTTGCTTACAAAGAACCTCTTGACCAAAACATAATTTGACTCTGACTTTCAATCTATACCTTCTATAGCAAACTGCGTAGATTTTTTTATAGTTTAATTCAAACTATTGATGCAAGTAGAAATTTTAAGATATTAAATCATTACTGATTGTCAGGGTTGATAATTAGCAATTAATGCAATCATCAAATACAGTTTCATCCTTAATTGAGTATAAAAAATGAAGAAGTAAACTATTGTGACATCACTGATAAATTTTTACATAGAAATTAACCCAATACTCCATTTATTGCAAATATTAATTTCTCAGTTTGCTACAGTGTTTTAAAAACCATGTCCAACGGGGCAAAAACTCACAAAATTAACAAGTGGCCAAAACATCCTACTTTGTATATTGAGCTAGCCAAAACCTTCTGGCCAAATCGTCCATGGCCAAAACGTCCTACACGCATCATTTCCACAAAAACTCTCCGATATCTATCTTAAAATTTACTTTGTTATAGCTTAATCAATAGTAACTAGGAATGTCTCAATCAGCAGTACCTTCGCAGTGCTTTATCTTTCTCCCACTTTGCAATATAATAATATGTATCTTGTCCCATTGTGACTTTGCAATATGCTATCTTTCTGCCACTGTTACAAAGATTAACCTAATTGCAACTTTGCATGCCTCATCTCAAATTTATCTGAACAGCAAATTTGGAATACCTACTGAAAACAGACGTTTGAATATCTCACCCAACAGTGACTTTGTAATTTATATACCTTATCTCTTAGTGAGTTTGAAATACCTTATCCCAATGTGACTTAGTACACCGTTACCCCAAAATGACTTTGAAATACCTATCTTATAGAGTTAACTGCATTGGTAAGGCAATGTATTATGCTACCATGTCTTTGACATAGTTTATTCCACAGTGACTTTAAAATATCTCTTCCACAGTGTCTTTGCAATACCTCATTCCACAGTGACTCTCAATATCCCATGGCATTGTTGCAATGTCTTATCCCACTGTGGTACATGCAATGATATAATTTGTCTCACACGCACTTTGCAATATCTCATCCAATAATAACTGCAGTCAGTATAACCATAGCCGGCAATGTCTTGTAACACTATCATGGTGAGTTTGCTATGCCTTTAACCCTTTACCAGACGACAAAATTTTGGACTTGTCCAAACTAAAAGCATTTGCAGACAATAAAATCAATGTGAATCAAAACTTGAAAATTGATTTGGAAAGGGTAGAAAACATTGTGGGAAAAGGAGAAAATGCTTGTTACCAGCATTTTCTCCTTTTCCCACAATGTTTTCAAAGGCTTTCTTTCTCAGGGGCGTCAAAAGTAGGGATTGTGTGGTAATGGGTTAAGACTCTAAGACTTTGTCAAAGATTTACTTCACAATGACTCTGACATACCTTGTCCCACAGTGACTGTAATTCCTCCTGTCCACCAAGATCCCAAAAGTTCAATCTAACATTACCAATATCTATGGTCCCAACTGAAATACAATTTTGACACTTTATTACTTACACTAACACTTTTTCACCATAACCCATTCTCACACCTGCCATGTTAGTTGCAAAGTGTATCCATTTATAAAACGGGGATGATTCAAGTGACAAGTATGTTTTAGTGTGGTAAAAAGTTACATCATTGCAGCAAGCACTCTTATCTTTTTACCAAACAATCCCTGGTTTTTACCACAATCAGACAGACACCTTTGAAAAAAATGAGGGAAAAGGTAAAAATGCTGGTAAAATAGGGTAAAACTCCAGACAAAGTTTAGAGTTTGCCAATTTGAAAGCATTTGAAGATGACAAATTCTGTGCAGCCTAAATGTTGATTTCTTTTTTATATTTTGATAATCAGCATTTTCTCCTTTCTCTGCTGCATTTTCTGAAGCCTCCCTATGGGAGGGTAGAAAACATTATGGGAAAAGGAGAAAATGCTGGTTACCAGCATTTTCTCCTTTTCACATGATGTTTCCAAAAGGCTTCTTTTTCAGGGTCATGAAAACAGGGATTGTCTGGGAAAGAGTTAAGCCATTACCAAACGACAATACTTTAGACTGGTCCAAATTGAAACCATTTGCAGATGACAAAATGAAAGTGACTGAAAATTTGAAAATAGTTTTGTGACAAGTAGAAAACATTGTGGGAAAAGGAGAAAATGCTGGTTACCAGCATTTTCTCCTTTTCCCACAATATTTTCTAAAGGCTTCTTTCTCTGGGGCATCAAAAGTAGGGATTGTGTGGTAATGGGTTAAACTTTGTTGTATGGTGAAGAAATAAATCTACTATTCACAGAGCATGCTTCAAATACATATACTAACTGTTCAATCCTACAGTTGTTGTGATCTTTGACAGTGCCATTCCCTGGTAGTTTTTCTTAAACTTCATCTTTGTCTGTTCCAGGTAGGTCTAAAAGATCAAACAGCTTTATCTGTTTATCTATCTAAACCTTCAGCCATTAATAAAATGTTCAAACCAAATTGGTCTGATGGAAGCATACCCAGACCACAAACCAACTACCATTCAAATGATACAGATTTATCTCCGATAGGGTAGAGAGCCCTTTTGTTCAAAGATAGAACACTGGTAAGCAGCATTTTCCTTTTTCCTGAAAGTGCTTTCAAAAGCCTTCCATGCTAGCCCTGTGCGTGAACAATCTGAACTACCAGACTCAGCTTGTGTCCAGAAAGGCTGATATGGCAAATGTTGCATATGTGCAAAATGTATGTAGCTTGACCTATTTCTACCTAATAAAACTACAAACAAATTATTTCGCAGTTCAAAGCCAACTGGCCAATTATATATGTGTATACCAGTACATGTAATTCTCATACATAAATTATTTTGAGTGAATAGTCACTTTTTCTATTCTAGTAGTTCAAGCAAGTGTAATGAACAGTGTGGCATTTTGTACCAGTTTAGACAAATAAAAATCAAAATATGAGAGTAAAAAGTAGCATGTTTACAAAACCATACAATTAGGACCATTACCTCAAATACGCATTCAAAAGTCAAAGCATGAGTACTGGAAACTGTATTTGAAAGATATCCAAGTCTCCAGAATTTAGAAGTTTTTCGCATGTATTACCAATATGAAAGTTGCAATAAATACATTGCTGAAATGTAAACCATCCCGACTGGGATTCAAACCCATGCAGGGCATAACATAGCTTATACATAGCTACACTTCTTACTATGACATACAAATTCACAAAGCCTTACCATTCTGATAAAATATAATAATTTGAATTTTTTACTTACAGTTTTTCCAGCATTATCAAGTCCAAGAATCAAAACATTATATTCATCTTTCTGAAACAAATACTTCCACAAGCCAGACAATAGGGTAAACATCTGTAATAATGAAAAGAAGAATTCTAAATGATACCAATTGATTGGGCCTTACCCAAGTAGATAAATGAAATTTTCATTAAGTTTCAAGGGGCCCAGTGATATAAATTTTATATTCTATCCAGTCCACATAAAAAAAGTGTAGACTTGGCAACTGGCTGGAAAATTTTATTGGGAAGTAAGTCCGACAGGCATGAAAGCTTTGCCAGACTGAATCAAAATCTGCCCAAAATCAAATGAACAACCATTGGGTTTGGGATTTATAAGGTTTCACAATCAGATAAGGATTATTTGAATAGAACTTTTTGTTTGTCAAATGGTCCATCGTTTGTTTTAGGTACACCAAGAGGAAGTAAAAGAGCATTTCAGAATTTGCCCACACCAATGTGCAGGTCGTCACTAAATACACACTACATGCAATAGATAATTAGATTCAGGAACAGGGTACACACCATATAACACAGAATAAAAAGGTAGCTTTAGGAAATTATGGACAGTGACTAAATTCCCTTACATTTCAAGACTGATTTGCAGTACATACCATATACTTGATTGATTAGCATTATCTGGTGTATATGTAGCTATGGTGGGAACAAGACAGTTCCCCCGACAAGACAGTTCCTCGACACAAGTTTTCGAGACAGTTCACCGACAGATTTGGAGACAGTTCCCAGACATTTTTGAAGACAGTTCCCTGACACTTTTGTTCGATGTCAAACAACAAACTAAATACTATCATACATAAAAAGAAATGTTTGCTAAAGGATTTCATGGACAAATGATCTTTTGTGACTAATTTAAGTCTTTGTAGTTTGTACATGTGATTGGCAAGTACATTTTGTCATCATGGTAACGTCTTTAAGCTTAGTTTGACAGAACAATTTGACAGCCTATCTTCATAAAATACACTACATTCTCCCAATGCTTTATATACATGTAGAATCAACACAAAATACTCTCCATCCTTTTATCAACTTTGATGCTGGCTAAAAGTCCCCTTAGAATTCTCTAATGTTCATGACAGTCGTGATTAGTTGTGAATTCATCCATAAGACAATAACTGCCTGTCAATTTATATATAGCAATCTTCTTCACAGGGTACAGACAATTTGATCACAACATCAATTATCCATGAATATTTAAATCTCTCATGATTATCAATTATAATTGTGTTAATTTTACAGTATAAAAGGTCATTTGCCATGAAAAAAATGTATCGGGGAACTGTCTTCAAAAGTGTCGGGGAACTATCTTGAAAACTTGTGACGGGGAACTGTCTTGTCAGGGAACTGTCTTGAAACCCCTATGGTGTGTAATTAGACAAAACCAAACTGTGTGCTGAAACTGCAAGTACACTCTCCACTTCTAGTTAAAAAAATTATTTCAAACAGTGCAACAGTAATTTTGTAAGTTGCAGATAATGCAAGACAGTCTGAATGTTTTGAATTGGTCTTTCTATTAATTTAACACAGTAATGTCAAATGGTCTGACAGTATTTTGCCATGATTATGCCACAGGAATCAGACGTTTATTTGGTGTAAAAATAGCTAAATGTCAGCCGAAGTGATCGTTCTCTATTATAAAATATACAAGGAATGCAACGGATTTCCGATAAAAATTTGACACGTCTGTCACCGAAAATCATCGCTGAAAATGGGTTCAAATCAATATTAGCTGACATAAACACATATCTACCATGCTCTTAAATATCTAATCTATCGATTTATTATGTCCCTACCTGCCGTGAATCACTCTTTCCGTGTCATTCATCGGATTTCCCTAGTCGATATTTATCAAGAATCAGCTTCCCGGCGAAGCTTCCATTGTAGACCAACTTCCGGTTATCAGAGTGAATGAAAATGTCAGTGAACATTTTCCAATAAATCACGTCAGAAAATTTTCATATTATTTCCGTAGGTACAAGCTAAATCTCAGAAAAATCATGTTATATTTATATCAACACAATCGATACAAATCAAATATACATGTATATATTATATATTTTTTTTTTTACTGTATGGTCTAATTTACAAAGAGTAGAGACTAAATACAGAAACAATCCAACGCATTCGTTGGGGATACCTTCATTCACTCCGATAATCGGAAGTTGGTGCACAATGGAGGATTCGCCGAGGTTGATTCTTGATAAATATCACCCTAGGGAAATCGGATGAATGACGTGGAAAGAGTGACTTACGGCAGGTAGGGACTTAATAAATCTGCAGATTAGATATTTAAGAGCACGGTAGGTGTGTGTTTATGTGGGCTAATATTGATTTGACCACATTTTCAGCAATGATTTTCGGTGACAGTCGTGTTAAATTTTGATCGGAAATCATTGCATTCCTTGTATATTTTATAATGGAGAGTGACCACTTTGGCTGACATTTAGCTATTTTCACCAACTAAACGTCCGATTCCTGTGATTATGCATGGGAATCACTTAGAGTTGGAGCTTCTCTTAGAATGGATATTTGTCCTCAAAAGTGAAGCTACTTTTTGACTGGTCACTTCTGGGACAGTGTGTTGTACAGTCAATATCCCAATATGAAAAAAACTCACCAAAGCTTCGCATTATTTAGACTATCAGTATCTGGAGTTTATCTAAAGGCAGTAGAGAATAAGAAGTTATTCTATTACTAACAAAACTATACATAGTAAAACAGCTACGCCCTTATTTTTTCTAGAATGACTTGGTCAATACTGGGATCGTTAATTACACAGGCTTTCGAAGTTATGATCCAGCAGTATACCATAATATTATAAAATTATCCGAATGCAGAGTATCCGGAAAATGTACAAGCTAATTTAGAAACACTTATCGAGCTTCCTTCCATGCCTACAGTTGTGTATGGAAACCAGGAAAGGAAAATATACCTTTTCAATTCTAAAACAGGGATTCACAAACTTTTTCTGACCGCTTTTAGTAAAGATCTATGAAAATTTTGCTGTCATCTTCCATTTGACAGCGTCAAAGGTGGTTGTTGTTGTTATATTGTTGTGTTGTAGTTGTTTTCCGTTGTTGTTGTAAGTAAGTAAGTAAGTAAGTTAAAGTTAGTAAGTAAATTTTATTTTCAAAGTCAGGGGATATATAACAAGATAACATAAGCTCTGTTGAGCTTCTTACACCGACTTGACAATATATTTTGACATTATACAACACACACAAACAAGCACATAACAAGAAAATAAATCAAAGGACTGATAGTCCTGACAGTCGCCTGGTGGGTAATGTGTTGGTTTAGTTTTCACCCTTATTAAATTTCCGACGGTAATATATTACAAACGCTCAAGATAAAGGATAACTTAACCATAAGATAGTATTAAGCAAGCATAATTTCTGAGTTGTGGAACGCTGTAATCATATAAATCACATAAATAATATGAAAATCCACATGCAAAAAAAAAAAAAATATATATATATATATGCGGTGAGAATCAAAATTTATGCCAAGCAACATCTTTAAGAAGTTCAAAGACTTAATATTTGCTAGAACTGACGTACTAGTCTATTTTATGATATTTGCTTACCGCAGCTAACTGAATTTTGGGCGTACACTGACGGTAGCTTCCTATTTGCGAGAATGTACGTCGGTCCATGGTGCTAATGGGTAATTATCAAACAATTCTCACTAAGTATTCTCGACAAATGGTCTAAGTGTCCAAGTAGAAAAGACGCTTTTAGTTGAAAGTACTTTTAAGCATGTCCGCAAACTTCTGCAGTTCACGACCACTTACATCAGATGGGCAAATTACACGTTCAAGATTTCTCTGTGTAAATCCCCCGTCACACCATACTCTAGATCTTAGAAAGTCTTACCCCGTCATGATCTGAAAACGTGTTGCGGTCGGGGTAGGACGTGTAATTTTGGCCTGATAATATCTGAATCCACTGTCTCACTAAACATTTTCTAAGAAAGTCTTACCCCGATCAACAAAATCGTAAAATGGGTTGCGGTCGGGATACGATGTATAATTTTAGTCGGTAATATGCAAACGCGCTCCCTATGACCTACTGCACCGCGTCTTTAATAGGATCGAAGTATGGCAGTTCCGTTTGTAGTACGTCCATCTCGTTTCAAGTTCGTTGTCACTCCGTCTAATTACAGGACGAGCAAACTCAAAAGTTCTAGAGCACCATTCCCGTCCTAACCCGTCCATTAAGTCTGAAAACAGGTTATAGGAGGCGGTACCCATAGGAGGCAGGACCGTAGGAAGCAATTTTGGAGGGGTGGGGGGCAAAATTTTCAGAATCGGCTTGTCGTCCCGATTTGACATATACTGCAT
The DNA here is from genome assembly GCA_943736015.1 of Tridacna crocea. Classification (NCBI taxonomy): domain Eukaryota; kingdom Metazoa; phylum Mollusca; class Bivalvia; order Cardiida; family Cardiidae; genus Tridacna; species Tridacna crocea. The sequence continues at coordinate 53,612,254 of OX031059.1, forward strand.
TTTGTTATGCAGTTTAAAATAATCCACCTACTAACACTTGGGACCAATTTACATGGAAATTTGTTCAACAATGTGGTGAATGATGAGATTTGGAGAAAAAATAAAGCAGAAAATCACACTGAATTAAATGTACGACAAAATAAACGTGACTGAAAATTTGATTTTTTTTTTGCGGAGAGTAAAGACATTGTGGGAAAAGGAGAATACGCTGGTTACCAGCATTTTCTCCTTTTCCCACAATGTTTTCTAAAGGCTTCTTTCTCGGGGTCGTCAAAAGTAGGGGTTGTAAGGTAATGGGTTGAAACCGTCGTGCGTGACTTGGCTTCAAACACTGTCTTAGTCTTATTTGGCTTCAACGTGTTCGAACTAGTTCCTTTGAAGCACTTCAAATCTGCATGAAGCAGGCGAGGAACGGTGTCATGCTGTCAACGGTGTTAATCTGTGTTTCAGACCGATCTGTTCAACCCTCAATGTCTAGGCAGGAACCACCCGGGATTACCCGATATAGGACACTCGGAGGGTACAGGAACTCGGAGGTAAACGAAGATAGTCACGGTAGATCAGCGCCTGAATTATGTCAATTATAATATGACGTTGAAGTAACATCGGATGTTATTGGTGTTGTAGGTTATTGGCCAACATAATAATGAAACAGTTTATGAACATCATTTCTTATTATCTGGTCACTTAAAGATAATATACTATTTTAAACTCAGAATTATGTTAATGCAACGATATTATTCGTATTCAATGGTTAATTTTGAACGAATATACCATTTTAGCTACACACTACCATCCTTAAATCAAAATTTTGTTTTTTTACTACAGATCTTAGGTGTCATCGCGCACTGATGAATAAGGATAAACTCTATATGCATAAAAACATTAACGATGTATCACAAAATTTGATACGGGAATTCTCGGAGTAATTTCTAAATGTAATTTTGTGAACTCGGAGGTATGGGTTTGGGAACTCGGAGGTTTTAACTTTTCGAGGAGCTGATTGTTTTTGAAAATGTTAATGTGAGATTATATGAATGTGTCGGTAGGTAGGTATTACGGGAAGGTATTAAGGGAAGGTAAGTTTTCAATGTAGGCAATGAAAGTAGGTGAGTAACCGACAGGATAGTTTGTCTTTTTTTATGTAGACAGCCTTGCATCCCACCTTTATTAAACTGGAATGTATATACATTACTATTTCATATTTTTGATCTTAATTACGGTTTTGTGTACCTGTTAGAACCGCTCATAGAGGCTGTTCTAGTCTACACGCTAAGACTTCATTTGTGGATAAAAATCAACTGAAACTTTGTCACCTTTAGAGCTGTAAAATCGTTGTATATTGCATAGACGTCTTTTTGTAATGTATATTTGTACTAGTTTGTCCTAGTAAGAGGTTCAAATCTGGTTTCCAACTTTCCATTGATAAAATTTTACACGAGATTCAACCTAATCCTGTGTTATTGGTACTTATGAAAATCATCTTCACGAGACGATTATAGTGAGTACCAAAACATAGGTTGAAGCTTCTTATAAAACAATTTCTCAGCGACAACAATTCTTGTCGAGCATGCTTGCGGTGAGCGAGACACAGTTGTCACAATGACAGCTCGGTGTATGTGCGTGTGTGTGTCCGTCCGCCCGTCCGTCCGAACCATAACTTCTACAATTTTGGATTGATTTCGACAGAATTTGACACAATTGTTCTCCATCACGCGGCGTTGTTCCATTTGAAACATTCGTTCAGGTAGGCCCAAGGTCAAGGTCAAACTTGAAGGTCAAATATTTGTCTGGACCATAACTCCCACAATTTTTGAGGGATTTCAATATAAATTTGCACAATTGTTCTCCATCATGAGTAGATGTGCCATTTGAAACATTTTTTTCAGGTAGGCCCAAGGCTAAGGTCACGCAAGCTCGACATGTTTTTCCTGGACAACCTTCTAGTTAGTTAAGAGTTTTATGCTTTTGAATGGGGAAATTTAGTGCTGGTCCTTTAATAAAGGTGGTAGCTTGGGAAGAAAGTTTCACTGTGAATTAAACGTCTGATAGAGAATTTTCATTGCAAACGTTTGTTCGTTGAAAGGGAGAAAAATTTTTTATTAACAGTATCTTCATTTATATCTGACTTGAAAAGTCTCTTATGCAAACATTCTTTCATGAACAAGGTGACGTCCTATGTTCCAAAACTGCACTGTCTGAGGGAATTTGTAACGGATTTTTGATGTATTCTCTGTTGAAAACCATTCAACATCAAGGAAGAGTAAATAGCAAATATTATAGAAGGGCAATATACCAGAGGCTAGGAGTTCATTGTACATAAGATAAGAATCCAAGTGACCTGACTCTTCAAGACTTTCTATTTTTTTAGGAAGTAAAATTGAAATTTCGTCAATATCTTGACGAGATATTTGCTTAAAGGTTGTATTATAAGGTATATTTTCAGAGGCTTATAATAAACAGGACACTACTTTCGTAAAATTAAAGCCTAGTGAGGTTCAGAGACTAACGAACACCTTCTTCAGTATATGGATCCTGTTAGTTCACCCATATCATGAGTATGATACTCCGAGTTAACCATATCATACCTCCGAGAATTACCATACCCAAAAAATCGATACCTCCACTTTCATCTGGTTTAAGCCACGTGGTTTTTAACATACTGGAGACTAAAAATGTGTTAGCTCCTTAAAAAAGACCCTATAATTCAAGACACTAATAGAAGTATTGCGACAAATCACGCTTTGACCTACAATGAGACGATTAGAGCTGAAAATGATTTTCAAAATAGTAAACTTTCCAGTTTAGATGATTTTTTTCATTGTAAAATGGCCTGTAAACTTACACCAATAATGGTTATAGATCACTTGGCTTCTAAACATATACGATTATTTAATGTTCAAAAGGGTTTGTCTTTTAAAAATTAACCAGGATAAACATCGAGCCTAGTCTACCGTGACTATCTTTGTTTACCTCCGAGTTACCGCACCCTCCGATTGTCCTATATCGGGTAACCCCGGGCGGGAACTCTAAGACCAAACTTCTCAGCTTCGAACTGTTCCATACAGATTATTTCTGACAGAATCGTTAGATACTTTAGTCTTATCCCATAATATCGGAAGTATGCTTACGTCACCCCATTGATCAGTACGATAACAACGAGAGCCTGGTTGCTCCGCAACTAGGCGACTTAAAAATAGACCTAGGCAAAGCTTTCATACACGGGAAAGCTTAAGTATGCATGCAAGTGAACTGTAATCACTGTCCGAAACATTTTTGCCTAACCCGAGGGTCCAATCATGGCCAAAATTTTGATAAGCACGAACATATAGTGTTTATCTTACGTACACAAATTTGATTGCTCTCACCTACCCAGCCTTGTACATTGACCCTTTCCAATTTTAACTCTTACTGTAACCTGTTCATAGGTTTACCCTTTACCACACAATCCTGAGTTTTATCGACCCCGATTAGAAAAAGCCTCTGAAAACATGTGTGGCCTGGTTTCCTCACACCAGTTCTGACGCAACGGTTGCAAAAGGAGAAAAAGCTGAATACCACCATTTTCTCGTGTTAACTCTTTACTAAACGACAAATTTATTAACTAGTCCAAATTTAAAGCATTCGCAGCCAACAAAATATATATGACTGAAAAATCGAAATTTGATTTGGTAAGGGTAGAAAATATTCTGGGAAAAGAGAAAATGCTGGTTACCAGCATTTTCTCCTTTTCCCACAATGTTTTCAAAAGATTTCTACCTCAGGGTTGTCAAAACTTGTTATTGTGCGGTAAAAGGTTAAAACAGTTTTCAGAGGGCATTTTTTCTTAATGGATAATGAAAAGGATTTACATTTAAAATTCAAGTAGATCTACATCTATAGAAAAAACATTTTGGCAAAAGTAAAATTCTCGCCATGAGCCATAGATCTCTAGAAAGCCTTTGCCACACACCCCTACACACATATCAACTGGTTCAAATTCACAGCATTTGTAGACGACAAAACGAATGTGGCAACAATAATTGGTTTGTTTTAGACTCAGGACTGTGTGAGAAGATTTAACTAAGTTGTTTTTTTAAGAGAGCTGAATATGTTAACACCCTTTGAGCAATTATACCATGTTTTCCCGCGTTTATAACCCAATGTAAAACCTTTGGGGAGGAGCTAAAAGATGTCTTCGACATTCGGCTAAACTCGGTAAACACATTAGCTTCCCGTACGGAATCGGCCGTTTACCGACGAACGAATCCGTAGGTCTTCGGAGCTGTGATGTCACCGAAGCGATGCAATACCAGCTGAGCGCTTTTACTCACTGGTTCAAAACCTCCTTGGCGAAGTGACAACCCAGTTGGAACTACAGCGATATTCAGACTGCGAGTTTGGTCCAACTACAGTGATTCATAGACTGCAAGTTTTGCATTCTTCTTCGTGAGTACTGTCTGATTTTTGTAGTTATTACATCTACGTTGTTATCCAAAAGGCACTCGATTCTATTCAGTCTAAACATTGTTCAAATTGCATTGTGCAACACGAGATAACTTGCCACGCCGAGTTCGATTCCATACCTGCAACCAACCATTAGCGCTCGGTCTTACTTCAACTCTTTACCAAACCATTCCCGGTTTTTTACGACTCAGAAGAAGAAGCCTTCCGAAAACATTGTGGGAAAAGGAGAAAATGCTGCATTTTCTTCATTTCTCACAATGCTTTCTTCTCTTCCAAAGTCAAGCTTCAAATTTGAGTCACTTTTATTTTGTCGTCTGCAAAATGCTTTCAATTTGGACAAATGTTAAACTTTTTCGTTAGGTAAATAATTAACTCTTTCCCAAACAATTCTTGGGTTTTACGATGCTTGGAAAGCAGGCTTTTAAACATATCGTAGGAAAAGGAGAAAATGCTTGTAACCACATTTTCTCCTTTTCCCACAATATTTTCTACCATTTCTTAGACCAAAATCGTCATTTGAATTACATTTAATGTTGCCAGCAAATACTTTTAATTTGGTCTGGTCACAAATTGTCGTCTGGCAAATAGTTAATACTGTTGCATCTATCTAACCTTACATGAGCATGTATGTCAACCACATAAGGTTAACCCTTTACCAAAAAATCCCTGGATTTTACGACCCTGAGATAGAAGGCTAGAAGCCTTTTGAAAACATTGTGAGAAAAGGAGAAAATGCTGGAAACGGATACATTTATAGTATTATCCGCCAGTGCTTTCAGTTTGGACTAGTGAAAAATTTTGTCATTTGTTAAAGGGTTAAATTAAGATGAGTGCCAGTGCCTCTAACACCAAATCTTGAGCTTTTACAAACCTAATACTGCAGACTTGAAAACATTGTTGAACAGGGAGAAAATGCTGATAACCAGCATTTTTCTTCTTTGACCAAAATTTGTCCTCTTCAAAAAACTTGCCCCAGTTTCTGAATCAGATTCGTGTTTTTTGTCTGCAAATGCTTTCACTATTGCCAAATCTAAATATTTTTTGCATTAGATCGAGTTTTTATGTGGATGTAGAGCTTGTCGTCTGGTAAAGATTTAATGCGGTATACTTGAGTGATAAAAATTAAATTTGCTGATTGGTATTTGGTATTGTTGCATTGTATTGTTTACAAAAACAAAATAGGGAATTGTTGATTTTTATTTTTTTCAACATTTCAGTACATGATTTGTAATTGACATCCATTCATTTACAAACCTAATGACTATGAATTACATGTATATAAATAAAAGGAAATGCTGCTTATACTTTGAAAACTTCACATACAGTACCTTTAATTGTTATTAGCCTTTTTTATCACATGATCCTGACTTGATGACCCCAAGAAGGAAAGCTTTGTAATACATAATTGGTTGGTTAACAGCACTTTCTCCTTTTCCCACAATGTTTTCTAAATTTCTCAAAATAATTTCAATTTATGAGTCACTTTCATTTTGTTATCTGCAGAATGATGGTTTTAATTTTTACTAGTTAGACCTTTTGCTGTTTTGTAAAGGGTTAAGGAACTAGCCAGATGATGGAAATAATGTTTGTACATGTAAAATACAAAAAATACTAACAATTGCAGATGAAAAAGGCATGGATTAAGCACTGTTGATAGCTTTGTTTACCTTTTCAAATGGAGAATATCAATATCAGACTGATGAAAAAACACAATCAGATTTTAGATGCAATGCAGAATCTGTCAGTGATGTACGTACATATATTGCAATTTCTTGCTGTTCTTGTCAGAATCTCTAGCAGAAGAACTAACATTGTTAACTCAAGATCAGATTGCATATTCTGTTCTGTCTGATCTAGATCTTTACTCTTGGAATTAAGCTAGTAAATCCTGGTTCATCAGTACACGGGTTACTGAAAATTCTCTTTTTTTCTCTTTCCAGATACAGAGGAATTCAGTTATATGATAAGTACACTTTACATACTAAAGAATTAAAAATTGCACCTTTTTTGCGACATTTGGTTTTAATGCTGATGCAAAGAATATGTATAGAGGTTTACACAACCTGCACGACAAAATTTTAGACCTGTCTGAATATTGAAATCATTTGCAGATGACAGTTTCAATTTGGTCCATATGAAGTTATTTTTCTTAGATAGGGTAGAAAACATTGTGGGAAAAGGAGAAAATGCTGGTAAGGTCTTTATCAAAGAGAACTGCAAAATTATGACAACAAATTGATGGCTGTTATGTGGATTATGTGTAGTGCAAGATACCAAGTATATGTTTGTCATTGCTTTAGATTGAGCCTTTCTTTGACACTCGCCCTTATCCCTGTAGAGTTGTTATCCACTGTGTAAGTGGTTCTTAAGCATAAAAGTGGCATCAGGAAGGCAATGAATGGGATCTGTCCAAAGTGGACCAGGGAAAACTTAGTGACAGGTCTTTGAAGTTGGCTATCCATTGCACAGTCACAAACTTGGAGAGCCCATGGTCAATAAATGTGTTGGTCAAGGAATGATCATCCAACTGTTCCTGTAGAGTGTCAGTTCAGAGGGTGTCCAATCTATTGTAATGACAGATATGTTTTATTCTTGATGCTCTGCATTTCATTTATGCAGTGAGCTTATGTCATGGTATGGATTGTTGCAAGTTTTTTTATTCAGCTAACATATCTTTAACCCTTTTCCATAGAATGCTTTGTCTCTATAGGCCCGAATAACTTTAAAGAGAAAACGATCACACGTTCTTGCTTTCTCATTTCCTGACAATAGCTAACAAAAATGTGCCCTTCCAGTGTTTCTATTATAGATGTGTCTTGAGATTTGACCATATTATGTAGAGTGACTGGCTAAACTTTTATTACGGATGTGTCCAAAATCCAATCATGTCATTGAAAAATGATGGCTATGGATGTGTCTAAAATTTCTTGTACGGAACTACATGATGATCTCCAATGCTTTCCATAACTATGTTACTTCCCAAGTCTTCTTTTACTTGCAGAGTCTGCATGCATGGTGAAGGGAGAGGTGAAGCACCATTATTATTCCATACAGTAAAGTTTTATATCAAATAATCACAAAAACATCATCTTATAAAATACTGCATGGACTGAACTTGGTGTATTCAATTGTATCATGTATTTTTCATCCTAAATTGATTTACATACAGTGACAAAAAAGTATATGGTATAACCCCAGCATGCATTGAAGGACGTTTAATATTTCATCTGCATATGACCATTGCTGGGATTGAACAGAGTCTAATGTTTTTTATCAGTATGACTTTTGCTTGGATTAATCCAAATATTATATTTTACATCAGCATATAATCAGCCTGGATCGAACCCAAGTAATATTCAATTACATCATGTGCCTTTAACCCGTTATCCAACAATCATATTTACACAGTGATAGTTACATGTATGAGTGTGTCCATGGCATGGCTTGAACCAAGTTTAATGTTGTTATATCATGAATACCTGATCATCTTAGGTCTTTATCAAAGAGAATTGCAAAGTTATGACAACAAATTGAAGGCTGTTATATGGATTATGTGTAGTGCTATATACCAAGTATATGTCTGTCATTGCTTTAGATTGAGCCTTTCTTTGACACTCTCCCCTTATCCCTGTAGAGTTATTGTCCATTGTGTAAGTGGTTCTTAAGCATAAAGTGGCGTCAGGAAGGCAGTGGATGGGATCTGTCCAAAGTGGACCAGGGAAAACTTAGTGACAGGTCTTTGAAGTTGGCTATCCATTGCACAGTCACAAACCAGGAGAGTCCAAGGTCATTAAATGTGTTGGTCAAGGAATGACCATCCAACTGTTTCTGTAGAGTGTCAGTTCAGAGGATGTTCAATCTATTGTTATGACAAATATGTTTTATTCTTGATGCTCTGCATTTCATTTATGCAGTGAGCTTGCATTATTTTGAGACCTGTGGGTTTGTTATGATCAGGTGTTTTTATGCCATAGCATGGATTGATCCAAGTTTTGTATTCAGCTATCATATCTTTAAGGCTTTACCATAAATTGCTTTGTGTTTACAAGCCTGAAAAACTTTAAAGAGAAAGGAGAAGATAATGATTACATGCACCTGCTTTTCTAATTTCCTGATAATATTTGAGAAAAGATGTGGTCTGCTAATGTTTCTTTTAAGGATATGTCTAGAATTTGATCATATTTTAAAGGATAACTGGCTAGAATTTTATTTTGGATCTGATCCATGTAAAAAAAGAAGTGATGGCTATGGATGTGTCTAAAATTTCCGGAAACTGAAGGATGATTTTCAGTTCTTGCTATAACTGTGATACTTCCCAAATTTCTTTGTTCTTACAGAGTCTGCATGCATGGTGAAGGGAAGAGGTGAAGCACCATTCTTATTCCAGACAGTAAAGTTTTAGATCAAATTTTCACAAAAATACATCTTATAAACCATGGCATAGCCCGAATCAAGAACTCTTCAATTATATGCATGGATTAAAACAAAATATAACAATTTACATCAGAATAATGTAGGCCAGGATCGAACCAAGTATTATCCAGTTATATCATGTGTCTTAAACCCTTTATCCTACAATAGTATTTACACAGTGGTAGTTAAATCAGTATGATCATGGCCAGGATTGAACCAAGTTTTATATACTGTTATAGCTGCAATACTTCCCAAAATTCTTTGTTCTTACAGAGTCTTCATGCATGGTGAAGGGAAGAGGTGAAGCACCATTCTTATTCCAGACAGTAAAGTTTTAGATGAAATTTTCACAAAAATACATCTTATAAACCATGGCATAGCCAGAAGCAAGTAGTCTCTTCAATTCTATCGTTCAATTTCTTTTATCCATAGTCATATTTATATACAGTAGCAAACTTTATAAAGTAAAAGCACAGCATGGATTGAAGCAAGTTTATGTTCTACAACCATTTAACAATAGCTTGGATTGAACTATTAGTTTAATGAGTTTCATATGTATAACTGATGCATAGAATAAACAAAATATAACAATTTACATCAGCAAAACGTCGGCCTGGATCGAACCAAGTAATATTTAGTTATATCATGTGTGTTAAACCCTTTATCCAACAATCATATTTACACAGAGATAGTTACATCAGTATGATCATGGCCAGGAGTGAACCAGGTTTTATATACTTTTATAGCTATGATACTTCCCAAATTTCTTTGTTCTTACAGTGTCTGCATGCATGGTGAAGGAAAGAGGTGAAGCACCATTCTTATTCCAGACAGTAAAGTTTTAGATCATATTTTCACAAAAATACATCTTATAAACCGTGGCATAGCCCGAATCAAGAACTTTTCAATTATATCATATATTTTTTTAATCCATAATCATATTTACATAGAGTAGTAAAATGTATAAAGTAAAATCACAGCATGGATTGAAGCAAGTTAATGTTAAACAGCCATTCAACAATAGCTTGGATTGAACCAAGTTTAATGTTTTTCATAAGTATGGCTGTTGCATGGATTAAAACAAAATATAACAATTTACATCAGCATGTAGGCCTGGATCGAACCAAGTAATATCCAGTTATATCATGTGTCTTAAACCCTTGATCCTACAATAGTATTTACACAGTGGTAGTTACATCAGTATGATCATGGCCAGGATTGAACCAAGTTTTATATATTTTTATATTATGATACTTTCCAAATTTCTTTGTTCTTACAGAGTCTTCATGCATGGTGGAGGGAAGAGGTGAAGCACCATTCTTATTCCAGACAGTGAAGTTTTAGATGAAATTTTCACAAAAATACATCTTATAAACCATGACATAGCCAGAAGCAAATAGTCTCTTCAATTATATCGTACATTTTTTCTTATCTATAATCATATTTACATACAGTAGCAAAATGTATAAAGTAAAATCACATCATTGATTGAAGCAAGTTAATGTTCTTCAACCTTTTAACAATAGCTTCGATTGAACTATTAGTTTAATGAGTTTCATATGTATGACTGATGAATAGATTAAACAAAATATAACAATTTACATCAGCAAAACGTCGGCCTGGATCAAACCAAGTAATATTTAGTTACATCATGTGTCTTAAACTCTTTATCCAACAATCATATTTACACATTGGTACTAACATCAGTATGATCATGGCCAGGATTGAATCGGGTTTTATATACTGTTATAGCTGTGATACTCCCTAAATTTCTTTGTTCTTACAGATTCTACATGCATGGTGAAGGGAAGCGGTGAAGCACCATTCGAATTCCAGACAGTAAAGTTTTAGATCAAATTTTCAGAACAATACATCTTGTAAACCATGGCATAGCTTGAATCAAGTAATCTGATCAATTAAATCATATATTTCTTGTCAATAATCATATTTACATACAGTAGCAAAATGTATAAAGTAAAGCCATAGCATAGATTAAGGCAAGTTTAATTTTCTACAACCATTTAACAATGGCTTGGATTGAACCAAGTGTGATGTTATTCATAAGTATGCTGTTGCATGGATTAAACAAAATACAACAATTTACATCAGCATAACGTCGGCCTGGATCGAACCAAAGTAATATTCAGTATATCATGTGTCTTAAACCCTTTATCCTACAATAGTATTTACACACTGGTAGTTAACACAGTGGTAGTTACATCAGTATGGTCATGGCCAGGATTGAACCAAGTTTTACTTACTGTTATTGCTGTAATACTTCCCAAAATTCTTTGTTCTTACAGAGTCTTCATGCATGGTGGAGGGAAGAGGTGAAGCACCATTCTTATTCCAGACACTAAAGTTTTAGATCAAAATTTTCACAACAATACATCTTATAAACCGTGGCATAGCCAGACGCAAGTAGTCTCTTCAATTATATCGTACATTTTTTTTATCCATAATCATATTTATATAGAGTAGCAAAATGTATAAAGTAAAAGCACAGCATGGATTGCAGCAAGTTAATATTCTACAACCATTTAACAATAGCTTGGATTGAACTATTACTTTACTAAGTTTCATACGTATGACTTGCAGAGATTAAACTAAATATAACAATTTACATCAGCATAACTTCGGCCTGGATCGAACCAAGTAATATCTAGTCATATCATGTGTCTTAAACCCTTTATCCGACAATCATATTAACACAAATATAGTAACATCAGTAAGATCATGGCCAGGATTGAACCAAGTTTTATATACTTTTATATTATGATACTTCCCAAATTTCTTTGTTTTCTGTTCTTACAGAGTCTGCATGCATGGTGAAGGGAAGAGGTGAAGCGCCATTCTTAGTCCAGACAGTAAAGTTTTAGATCAAATTTTCACAAAAATACATCTTATAAACAGTGGCAAAGCCTGAATCAAGAACTCTTCAATTAAATCATATATTTTTTATCCATAATCACATAAACAACCATTTAACAATGGCTTGGATTGGACCAAGTTTTATGTGTTTCATAAGTATGACTGTTACATGGATTTAAACAAAATATAACAATTTACATCAGCATAATGTAGGCCTGGATCGAACCAAGTAATATCCAGTTATATCATTTGTCTTAAACCCTTTATCCTACAATAGTATTTACATCAGTATGATCATTGCCAGGATTGGACCGAGTTTTATGTATTTTTATATTCTGATACTTTCCAAATTTCTTTGTTCTTACAGAGTCTTCATGCATGGTGGAGGGAAGAGGTGAAGCACCATTCTTATTCCAGACAGTGAAGTTTTAGATGAAACTTTCACAAAAATACATCTTATCAACCGTGGCATAGCCAGAAGCAAGTAGTCAATTGTATCGTACATTTTTTTTATCCATAATCATTTTTACATACAGTAGCAAAATGTTTAAAGTAAAAGCACAGCATGGATTGAAGCAAGTTAATGTTCTACAACCATTTAACAGTAGCTTGGATTGAACTATTAGTTTAATGAGTTTCATATCTATGACTGATGCATAGATTAAACAAAATAAAACAATTTACATCAGCAAAACGTCGGCCTGGATCGGACCGAGTAATATTTATTTATATCATGTGTCTTAAACCCTTTATCCAACAATCATATTTACACAGAGATGGTTACATCAGTATGATCATGGCCAGAATTGAACCAACTTTTAAATACTGATACAGCTGTGATACTTCCCAAATTTCTTTGTTCTTACAGAGTCTGCATGCATGGTGAAGGGAAGAAGTGAAGCACCATTCTTATTCCAGACAGTAAAGTTTAAGATCAAATTTTCTCAAAAGTACATCTTGTAAACCATGGTAGTCTCTTCAGTTATATTATAAATTTTTTGTCCATAATCACATTTACATACAGTAGCAAAATGTATAAAGTAAAACCACAGCATGGATTGAAACAGGTTTAATGTTCTACAACCATTTAACAATGGCTTGGATTGAACCATTAGTTTAATGAGTTTCATAAGTTTTCATGACTGTTGCACATAAATATTCATGACTGTTGGGCATAAGTATTCATGACTGTTGCATGGATTAACCCATTACCACACAATCCCTACTTTTGACGACCCTGAGAAAACATATCGGGGAAAGGAGAAAATGCTGGTATTTTCTACTTTTCCCACGATGTATTTTACACTTCATAAAACAAATTTCAAATTTTGATTCACTATTATTTTGTCATCTGCAAATGCTTCAAATTTGGACCAGTCTAAAACTTTGTTCTTTGGTAATGAGTTAAACAAAATATAACAATTTACATCAGCATAACGTCAGCCTGAATCGAATCAAGTAATATCCAGTTATATCATGTGTCGTACAATAGTATTTACATAGTGGTAGTTACATCAGTATGATCATGGCAAGGATTGAACCGAGTTTTATATACTGTTATAGCTGTAATACTTCCCAAAATTCTTTGTTCTTACAGTAACTGCATGCATGGTGGAGGGAAAAGGTGAGGCACCATTCTTATTCCAGACAGTGAAGTTTTAGATCAAAATGTTCACAAAAATACATCTTATAAACCGTGGCATAGCCAGAAGCAAGTAGTCTCTTCAATTATATTGTACATTTCTTTTATTCATAATCATATTTAGATAGAGTAGCAAAATGTATTAAGTTAAAGCACTGCATGAATTGCAGCAAGTTTATGTTCTACAACCATTTAACAATAGCTTGGATTGAACTATTAGTTTACTGAGTTTCATATGTATGACTTGCATAGATTAAACAAAATGTAACAACTTAATCAGCATAACGTCGGCTTGGATCAAACAAAGTAATATTAAGTTATATCATGTGTGTCTTAAACCCTTTATCCGACAATCATATTAACACAGAGATAGTTACATCAGTATGATCATGGCCAGGATTGAACCAAGTTTTATATACTTTTATATTATGATACTTCCCAAATTTCTTTGTTTTCTGTTCTTACAGTCTTACAGTAATGAGTTAAACAAAATATAACAATTTACATCAGCATAACGTCAGCCTGAATCGAACCAAGTAATATTCAGTTATATCATATGTCTTAAATCCTTTATCCAACAGTCATATTTACACAGTGGAAGTTACATTAGTATGATTATGGCCAGGATTGAATCGGGTTTAATATACTGTTATAGCTGTGATATTCCCCAAATTTCTTTGTTCTTACAGAGTCTGCATGCATGGTGAAGGGAAGCGGTGAAGCACCATTCAAATTCGACAGTAACGTTTTAGATCAAATTTTCAGAACAATGCATCTTGTTAACCATGGCATAGCCTAAATCAAGTAATCTGATCAATTAAATTATGTGTTTCTTGCCAATAATCATATTTACGTACAGTAGCAAAATGTATAAAGTAAAACCATAGCATAGATTAAGGCAAGTTTAATGTTCTACAACCATTTAACAATGGCTTGGATTGAACCAAGTGTGATGTTATTCATAAGTATGACTATTGCATGGATTAAACAAAATACAACAATTTACATCAGCATAACGTCGGCCTGGATCGAACCAAAGAAATATTCAGTTATATCATGTGTCTTTTACCCTTTATCCTACAATAGTATTTACACACTGGAAGTTAACACAATGGAAGTTACATCAGTATGGTCATGGCCAGGATTGAACCAAGATTTACTTAACTGTTATAGCTGTAATACTTCCTAAAATTCTTTATTCTTACAGAGTCTGCATGCATGGTGGAGGGAAGAGGTGAAGTACCATTCTTATTCCAGACAGTGAAGTTTTAGATCAAATTTTCAGAACAATACACCTTGTAAACCATGGCATAGCCTAAATCAAGTAATCTGATCAATTAAATCATACATGTATTTCTTGCCAATAATCATATTTACCTACAGTAGCAAAATGTAGAAAGTAAAACAACAGCATAGACTAAGGCAAGTTTAATGTTCTACAACCATATAACAATGGCTTGGATTGAACCAAGTTTGATACGTTCATAAGTATGACTGTTGCATGGATAAACAAAATACAACAATTTACATCAGTATAACATCGGCCTGGATCGAACTAAAGTAATATTCAGTTACTAGTATATCATGTGTCTAAAACCCTTTATCCTACAATAGTATTTACACAGTGGTAGTTACATCAGTATGACCATGGCAGGTTTGAACCAAGTTTCTTTTACTGTTATAACTGTAATACTTCCCAAAATTCTTTGTTTTTACAGAGTCTGCATGCATGGTGGAGGGAAGAGGTGAAGCACCATTCTTATTCCAGACAGTAAAGTTTTAGATCAAAATGTTCACAAAAATACATCTTATAAACCATGGCATAGCCAGAAGCAAGTAGTCTCTTCAATTATATCGTACATTTTTTATTCGTATTCATATTTATATACAGTAGCAAAATGTACAAAGTAAAAGAACAGCATGGATTTAAGCAAGTTAATGTTCTACAACCATTTAACGATAGCTTGGATTGAACTATTAGTTTACTAAGTTTCATATGTATGACTTGCATAGATTAAACAAAATATAACAATTTACATCAGCATAACTTCGGCCTGGATCGAACCAAGTAATATTTAGTCATATCATGTGTCTTAAACCCTTTATCCGACAATCATATTTACACAGAGATAGTAACATCAGTATGATCATGGCCAGAATTGAACCAAGTTTTAAATACTTTTATATTATGATACTTCCCAAATTTCTTTGTTTTCTGTTCTTACAGAGTCTACATGCATGGTGAAGGGAAGAGGTGGAGCACTATTCTTAGTCCAGACAGTAAAGTTTTAGATGAAATTTTCCCAAAAATACACCTTATAAACCGTGGCATAGCCCTAATCAAGAACTTTTAAAATTATATATATTTTTTATCCTTAATCACATTTACATACAGTAACAAAATATATTAAAGTAAAATCACATCATTGATTGAAGCAAGTTAATGTTCTGCAACCATTTAACAATAGCTTGGATTGAACTATTACTTTAATGAGTTTCATATGTATGACTGATGCATAGATTAAACAAAATAAAACAATTTACATCAGCAAAACGTCGGCCTGGATCTAACCAAGTAATATTTAGTTATATCATGTGTCCTAAACCCTTTATCCAACAATCATATTTACACAGAGATAGTTACATCAGTATGATCATGGCCAGGATTGAACCAGGTTTTATATACTTTTATAGCTATGATACTTCCCAAAATTCTTTGTTCTTACAGAGTCTGCATGCATGGTGAAGGGAAGAGGTGAAGTACCATTCTTATTCCAGACAGTAAAGTTTTAGATCAACAAATTTTCACAAAAATACATCTTGTAAACCATGGTAGTCTCTTCAATTTATATTATAAATTTTTTATCCATAATCATATTTACATACAGTAGCTAAATGTGTAAAGTAAAACCACAGCATGGATTGAAACACGTTTAATTTTCTACAACCATTTAACAATGGCTTGGATTGAACCATTAGTTTAATGAGTTTCATAAGTATTCAAGACTGTTGCACATAAGTATTCATGACTGTTGCATCGATTAACCCATTACCACACAATCCCTACTTTTGACGACCATCAGAAAAAAAAACCTGTAGAAAACATATCGTGAAAAGGAAAAAATGCTGGTAACCAGCATTTTCTACTTTTCCCACCATGTTTTTTTAGACTTCATAAAACAAATTTCAAATTTTGATTCACCATTATTTTGTCATCTGCAAATGCTTTCAATTTGGACGAGTCTAAAACTTTGTTATTTGGTAATGAGTTAAACAAAATGTAACAGTTTACTTCAGCATAACGTTAGCCTGAATCGAACCAAGTAATATTCAGTTATATCATGTGTCTTAAACCCTTTATCGTATAATAGTATTTACACTGGTAGTTACATCAGTATGGTCATGGCCAGGATTGAATCGTGTTTTATATACAGTTATAGCTGTGATACTCCCTAAATTTCTTTGTTCTTACAGAGTCTGCATGCATGGTGAAGGGAAGAGGTGAAGCACCATTCGAATTCCAGACAGTAAAGTTTTAGATAAAATTTTCAGAACAATACATCTTGTAAACCATGGCATAACCTGAATCAAGTAATCTGATTAATTAAATCATATATTTTTTGTCAATAATCATATTTACGTACTGTAGCAAAATGTAGAAAGTAAAACCACAGCATAGACTAAGGCGAGTTTAATGTTAAACAACCATTTCACAATGGCTTGGAACGAACCAATGTTGATGTGTTTCATAAGTATGATTGTTGCATGGATTAAACAAAATACAACAATTTGCATCAGCAAAACGTCGGCCTGGATCGAACTAAAGTAATATTCAGTTATATCATGTGTCTTAAACCTTTTATCCTACAATAGTATTTACACAGTGGTAGTTACATCAGCATGATCATGGCCTGGATTGAACCAAGTTTTACTTACTGTTGTAGCTGTAATACAGTGGAGCTCCGTTATAACGCTGTCGGTGGGAGCCATGGTTGTCAACAGCGTTATATCCGGGGTTACGTTTATAACGTTGATCCCCCCCCCAAACACACACACACACTATCCGCAGCCCATCCGCAAATCATTGCCAGACTACAGAACTATGGCTTATTAATTACAGTTTATCGCAAATTTATTCTGACAAAAATGAAATAGCAATGTTCCAAATACTAAAACTAAGACATGCCTATTTACGTTTAAACATTATTTATAGGACATTGAACAATTTAGATTCTTTTCTACGTAACGCCTGAACTATTCCCAGTTAGTTTCTGACATCAAATAACGTTACAACTACGTAAAAGAGCTTATTTTACCTTTAGGACCGTTTCTTTTAGAATTATTCAGCCGCTGTTTTGCTAAATTACTGCAAGATTCATTCCAAAATTAAGTTAAATTAAACGGTATCGTTTTGGATTGCAGACAGTGCCGCCGCCATGTTTTTTTTAATCATGCTGACGATTGCAAAACGAACCCTAATCGGCAATGACGAAAGAAATCTCTTTCATAATCAAACGAGATAAGACTCCCATACATGTTGAAAGTCACAGGGGAATTTAACCTACTATCCGTAAAGAAATCACATCAGTTGTTTATCCACACAATGTTTGTAGTAAAGTTTGCATTAGTGGTACATGTATGACGTAACGCACCAATAATGCAAAGCGAAAGGGTTGTAAGTGCAAGTGTTTGTCGTACACACTTAAACTCTTTCGCCTGAAAAATTTACACCTGGCTATGGGCTGACCTCCATTCAAAACTATGCAATCACGCTATAAGCCAGTATCTCTGTTGCTTTATATTTACTGATACAACCTTTCTGCGTATCGTAATGATAATTGCAAGAGCACCCCAGTCGTGTCGCGTGCACGTTGTGTAGTCGGTAGAAAGAGAGTCATTCGGTTATTTTCTGATATCGCCGTTACGATCTACATGCAGAAAGACATATTGACGTAAAGTATGTATAATGCAAGATTGTTTGCAAAGACAATTATGGGATGAGGGCCTTTTGTTACCTACTGTGCGTGTATTTGTCAAAGTAATTGTGCAAAGTCATAGGTGATAAATGTAATCAACAAGGTAAAGGTGTGAAAAATTGTCACGTTATGTGTACGGTATCAATTTTTTTTTTTTTTAGCGAGAGGTCTTTTTTTACATCGAAGATTCTTGTGAGAGCAACGGTAGATTCGGATCAGACTCGAAAATGGTCAACCCCCGAAATTTTGGGAGCCAAAGGACACCCGCGTTATAACGGAATCAGCGCTATAGCGCACTTCGTTGTAACGGGGTTCCACTGTACTTCCTAAAATTCTTTATTCTTACAGAATCTGCATGCATGGTGGAGGGAAGAGGTGAAGCACCATTCTTATTCCAGACAGTAAAGTTTTAGATCAAAATGTTCACAAAAGTACATCTAATAAACCGTCGCATAGGCAGAAGCAAGTAGTCTCTTCAATTATATCGTACATTTCTTTTATCCATAATCATATTTATGTACAGTAGCAAAATGTATAAAGTAAAAGAACAGCATGGATTGCAGCAAGTTAATATTCTACAACCATTTAACAATAGCTTGGATTGAACTATTACTTTACTAAGTTTCATATGTAAGACTTGCAGAGATTAAACGAAATATAACAATTTACATCAGCATAACTTCGTCCTGGATCGAACCAAGTAATATTAAGTTATATCATGTGTCTTAAACCCTTTATCCGACAATCATATTAACACAGAGATAGTAACATCAGTAAGATCATGGCCGGGATTGAACCAAGTTTTATATACTTTTATATAATGATACTTCCTAAATTTCTTTGTTTTCTGTTCTTACAGAGTCTGCATGCATGGTGAAGGGAAGAGGTGGAGCACCATTCTTATTCTAGACAGTATAGTTTTAGATCAAATTTTCACAGAAATACATCTTATAAACCGTGGCATAGCCCGAATCAAGAACTTTTCAATTATATCATATATTTTATCCATAATCATATTTACATAGAGTAGTAAAATGTATAAAGTAAAATCACAGCATGGATTGAAGCAAGTTAATGTTAAACAAACATTTAACAATGGCTTGGATTGAACCAAAGTTTAATGTTTTTCATAAGTATGGTTGTTGCATGGATTAAAATAAAATATAACAATTTACATCAGCATAATGTAGGCCTGGATCGAACCAAGTAATATCCAGTTATATCATGTGTCTTTAAACCCTTTATCCTACAATAGTATTTACACAGTGGTAGTTACATCAGTATGATCATGGCCAGGATTGAACCGAGTTCTATATATTTTTATATTGTGATACTTTCCAAATTTCTTTGTTCTTACAGAGTCTTCATGCATGGTGGAGGGAAGAGGTGAAGCACCATTCTTATTCCAGACAGTAAAGTCTTAGATGAAATTTTCACAAAAATACATCTTATAAATCGTGGCATAGCCAGAAGCATATAGTCTCTTCAGTTATATCGCACATTTTGTTTTATCCATATTCATATTTACATACTGTAGCAAAATGTATAAAGTAAAAGCACAAGCAGGGATTGAAGCAAGTTAATATTCTACAACAATTTTAGTTTAATGAGTTTCATATGTATGACTGATGCATAGATTAAGCAAAATATAACAATTTACATCAGCAAAACGTCGGCCTGGATCGGACCGAGTAATATTTTTTCATATCATGTGTCTTAAACCCTTTATCCAACAATCATATTTACACAGAGATAGTTACATCAGTATGATCATGGCCAGGATTGAATTAAGTTTTATATACTGTTATAGCTATGATACTTCCCAAATTTCTTTGTTCTTACAGAGACTGCATGCATGGTGAAGGGAAGAGGTGTAGTACCATTCTTATTCCAGACAGTAAAGTTTTAGATCAAATTTTCACAAAAATACATCTTATAAACCGTGGCATAGCCAGAAGCAAGTAGTCTCTTCAATTTTTTCGTACCTTTTTTTTATCCGTATTCATATTTATATACAGTAGCAAAATGTACAAAGTAAAAGAACAGCATGGATTTAAAGTAAGCAAGTTAATGTTCTACAACCATTTAACGAATCAAGTAGTATCTTCAACTATGTCATATATTTTTTTATCCATAATCATATTTACATACACTAGCAAAATGTATAAAGTAAAAGCACAGCATGGATTGAAGCTAATTTTATGTTCTACAACCATTTAACAATGGCTTGGATTGAACCAAGTTTAATGTGTTTCATAAGTATGACTGTTGCATAGATTAAACAAAGTGTAACAATTTACATCAGCATAACGTAGGCCTGGATCGAACCAAGTAATATTCAGTTATATCATGTGTCTTAAACCCTTTATCCGACAATCGTTTTTACACAGTGGTAGTTACATCAGTTTGATTATGGCCAGGATTAAATCAAGTTTTAAATACTGTTGTATTATGAATAAGGCAACTTTAAGTCTTTATGAAAGAGAATTGCAAAGTTACAGCAACACATTGATGACACATTGATGAAGGTTGTTATGTGGATTTGATACTCGTTTATATTACTTCTTTTGGCTTATATGTCAATATTTCAAGTCATATCACAGTAACAGCTCACTTAGGTGTCCTTGGTTTCACTGGTTCAAGGGCTCTGGATTATAGACCCTAAAAACATCTGGTAATGTTATAAAGAAATGAGGGCTATGGATGTGTCAAAAATTTGTTGATTGGAACTAAGATGATGACTTCGAATGCTTGCTATAACTGTGATACTTCCCAAGTCTTCTTTGTTCTTGCAGAGTCTGCATGCATGGTGAAGAGAAGAGGTGAGCCACCATTACTAGTTAGGTTTTAACATATTTATGACTGTAATCTGGATTTTATATTTAGTTATATTACCTCATAATCAGGGAGAAGCTTTGTGTGGCTTGTATTTCAATATTTCATGTCATATCACAGTAACAGCTGACTTATTCATGTGTCCTTGGTTTCACCAGTACTAGGACTCGGAAGTCTTGCCCAAAGATACACTACAAGTAAATAAAACAGGCCTCTGAATTATATACCCTACAAACTCACCACTGAGCTACCCAGGGAGAAATGAGAAGAGCAGCTCCTAACAGATGGATGGAAGACCAACATTGATGAACAGAACCTAGATGGATTGTTTCAGTATGAAATAAGAAGAGCAGCCTTAAACAAACGGATGCGAGGCCAACATTGATGAAAAGAGCCCAGATGATCCTGAGAGAACCAAGAAGCACAGCCTATAACACACAGATGGAAGACTAACATGTGTGAACAGGCTAGATTATATTCAAGAAGAATTGAGAAGAGTAGCCAATACAAGATAAATGGGTAGACTGATGTTGATGAACAGTACCTTGATGATGTTCTGGAGAGAATCAAGACAAGTCACCACTAACAGATTGAGAATGTATGGCGATGGCTGATGTGTTGAAGAATATTCAATGGAGCGATAACGAGTAACTTTCTCATGAATATCTTTTCCAAAGAAACCTTTAAATCACAACTTTATCAATCAAGGCTTCTGCAAATACTGTACACAGCAATTTTCCTTTTCCTGCAGTGCGTTCTAAAACTTCAGAGATAAATCCTATTACTTAACTTTTTACCGAACAAAATTCTAGAATTTTCGAAATTGAAAGTACATGCAGATGTCTAAATTGGACTTTAATCTTGAAATTTGTTTTTTGATAGGTAGAAAACATTGTGGGGGGGAAGGGAAGGAGAAAATGCTGGTTACCATCATTTTCTCATTTTTCTTCCACAATGTTTACAAAAGTCTTCTTTCTGAGGGTCGTGATGACCCGTGATTTTTTTAGAAAGGGTTAAACATGTAATTGCTTGGTGAAAGTGTTAACCCTTTACTGCAGAATTTCGAGTTCTAAAGATCCTGAGAGAGAAAACTTTTGAAAACATGGGAAAAGAAGAAGAAAAAACAAATTACCAGTTTTAACTGCTCATCTCACTATGTTTTCTATCCTTTTTTATTCAAATTTTAATATTTGAGTCACATTTAATTTGTAGCCTGTAAATAGTTGTAGCCCTACTTTTGACGACCCTGAGAAGGAAGCTTTTAGAAATCATTGTGGGAAAAGGAGAAAATGCTGGTAAACAGTCCCACAATGTTTTCTACCTTTCGCAAAACAAATTCCAGATTTTGAGTCTGATTTATTTTGTCGTCTGCAAATTCTTTCAATTTGGGCAAACCTAAAATTTTGTTGTTTGGCAATGATTTTTTGTTGTTTGGCAATGATTTAGTTTTAATTTTAATTCTTTTTTCAGCAGACAACCTGAAGATTTGGAGAAAATATATCCCAAAGACAACTTAACCCATGTTAAGAGACAATCCCAAACCATCTCTAGATGACCAAATTAATACAATATCTAGATGTCAAGAGTGTAAGTGCTATTACTGTAATACTTCCCAAGTCTTCTTTGTTCTTGCAGAGTCTGCAGGGAACACCGTTCTAGAAATGTCCATTTTTTTTAAAATTTTACTACATAACAAGGGAGAAGGAGAAAATGCTGGTAACCAGCTACTTAACAGCAAAATATCAGAGTTATCCAAATTTATAGTATTAGCAAACTACAGTTTAAACAGAACTCGGTGATTAGTTTTGTCTTTAAAAGTTTGGAAAATGCTGAAGAAAAAGGAGAAAGTGCCAAAAACCAGCTATTGTCTTCTTCATTTCACCCGTTCCTGACCTAATGCTGAATATTTATGTGCATATAAATAGAACTCTTTACTATTATTCCGAAAATTATACATACACAGGAAGGTACCTAGATACACAGATATGCAATTTAACCCTTGGCGTGCAAAGTGTCACTCAAGGTGCTTTTGCATTTAGTGTAGACCAGGATCAGACTGCACTGAATGTGCAGCCTGATCTTGAATCAACACTGTCAGATGAGGAGATATATCCCTGAAAATGCAACATTTGCTTTTTTTTTTTTAAACTATGAACTGGAAATTTTCAAATATCTTGTATAGTTGATTAAGGGATGATTGGCATATGCGGCACGAGATATTTCCATGACTATTCAGAACATATGACAAGTGATGCTAAGGGTAACATTCAATATTAATGTATGTAAATGACTTTGACCTGGGTCAGGTTAAATGTAGGAGGTAATACCAAATGACAAAAAAATTGTCTAAGTTCAAAACATTTGCAGACAATTTCAACAAAGCTCAGTGATTGGGTTTGTCTGTAGAAGTTTGGAAAACATCATGGGGAAAAAAAGAAAATGCTGGTTACCAGCATTTTCTCTTTTTCTCACAATGTTTTCGAAAGGTTTCTGCCTGAGACCATGTTAAACTCAGGGTTGTGAAGTAAAGTGTTAGGTATAATTGTGTTTTTCTTTCAGATTTGCTACCGATACTTCATGAGTACAAGCAGTCCGACATATCCAGCTGGAATAAAGAATATCTAGAACCACACTTTTTTTTTTTAATTTCTTTGGACTACAAAACACCTAGAATTGATTTTCTTGTATCACAACAATTTAACAGTCTTTAACAAATTTTGATATGTCATTTTTGAATAGTTCTTTTTTATTTATTGCGTTTCTAAATGGTTGAAAAATTAATCTGTCGTCCAATTTTTGATATTCATATTTGTTTTCACTTTTTTTGTAAAAAAAACTTGCCATATGTAGGTTAATGTTTTTTTTTTTTACCTAAACCTATATTGTTGCTTTGTTTTGTAATCAATCATGTACATGATTATAGATGTTTAATTTTTGATATTTATTGTCATGCTGACTGGTTTTTTTTTACTTATTTTTCATTCTAGGCGCCTAGATATAGCTGTACATTTTGTTGTTTTTGCTCTAGATTGTTTGACTTGTTTCAATAAGGCGATAGCATGCTATTTTGTTTACTTGGGCTACTTTTATCATCAGACTTTTTTTCTTTCTATTGTTAGAGTTATGGGTACCCATACTTTTTGAAGCTGATCGCTTTTTTTAAAAATACCTTGGGCATATGGATACATTTAGTATATCATACTTAGGGTAGTTTGGTATGATTGTTTTTGTTTACATTTATGCTCTTCTGTATACCAAGGATTTATATCTGTTTTTAGCGATTTTATATTACATGAACTTCAGTTAATTTTTTTTCAGTTAGAGACAGTTCTTTTCCTGTAGTGATAATCAACAAGGTGCATATTAGACCTACCTACATGTATGAGTGGTTACATATATTCATTCCATGTTTTACTTCCAAGTATTTTTCGTTAATGTGCCCTGTTACTATTTATTTAGAAACATATTTCTATTGAGTATGCATGTGTTTGCTGGATGGTCTTAGTGTATACATGTATTAAAATCAGATACAAAGATTTACAGGTGGTGAAGGATGTGCTGAGGGGGAGGGGAGGCCAATTTCATCCAAATACAATTTGTTTATTCATTTATGGTTAAAGAAGTTTGGAAGCCTACATAAAAGTCTTGAGAATTATATTGTAGTCTATTAATTATTAGCAGTGAAATAAATCTGTTTTATTGAGTCAATGATTCGAATGACTGTTATTACCTCTGTTTACATAGAATTGTTATGACTTTATATTTTTTATCACAAGATCATTGGTACCAATATTGTTATTATTGAAATACAGTTGTTTAATTAATATGGATGGTTTACCTGACATAATGATGGTTGTTTAATAAACTTTATTAGTCTTGCTTTTTGTGTCCTTGCATACTGTTTCTGTACTGTTAAAATTCATTTACATCTGAGTTTGAAGAAATTGTATATTACATACAGTTTTCAGTCTTTTTTTTTCCAACTAGTTATGGACATTTTTTTGTTCAACTAGTTATGGACAGTCTTATTCCTATAGTGATCATCAACAAGATGTTTATTTGTCAAAGCTGAAGTGATTATTTAGATATTTTAATGACCACATAATTTCTGTTTGTGTGTCCTATCACATTTTATGTAGAAATATGCATGAACTGGTTATTTGTGCGTTTGCAGGATGGTCTTGGTGTACACTAAAATCAAATGCAGTGGTTTGAGGATGGTGGTGGTTGGCTGAAGGGGAGGAAGGAGGCCAATTTTTGTGAATGAATTTTGACTACATGTTTTCAGATGTTATGAAACTTACAAAACTGTGGTTTTTAACACAAGATCATTGGTACCAATTTCATTTTTAATCATCTATTAGTAAAGTTTGTTGACATGTTATTGCTGGTACATGTATTTCAATAAGTATGAGGTTTCTGATCATGTACTTATATTATTGAATGTTAAGAATTTGGGTTTTAACTCCTCCAGATGAGGTAATTTTGGTATGCTGAAATTGAAAAAAAATGCAGACAACAAATTTATAGTAGCCAAAATTGTGCTATTTTTATCTGAAAGGGAAGAAAACACTGTGTTTTCAAATGCCTTCATCCTCACAGCCATAAAAACCAGCAAGGCTTATCTGGGAGAGGGTTAAAACAATTTTTACTTGGACAATTTGTAATGGGTATTTGCTAACCCAAAATGGCCCTTACAGAGGTGGCCTCCTTGTGGCAAGGGCTGGGCATTAATTATCTTTTGCAGGTAATGATGGCAAACAACCTCTTGTTCTTTGTATTTTTGCAATAATGTGAATAAACATTTCTTGTTTTTAAACTTTGTTTTATTTATATCCTGTATGTTGAAGAGTTACAGACCAGACAAAATGCTTCCCAATGAATTCTCTGGGCACTGATATTTCCTACTTCAGCTAAACTATTTCTATCGAATTTCCCTGAAACTGCTATTTCCTTCTTTACCTGCACTATTTGTATCACTTCAATAAAATCACAATATTTAGACGGTATTGTTGGCTCTAAATACTTTTAATTCGGACTAAATAAATATCGCTTAACTCTACTAAATGACATTTTAGACTTTAAGGTTTTGGGGCATTTGTAGAGAATAAATAAAACATGCCTCAAATGATGAATTTGTCTCTGAAAGATCAGAAACATTATGGGCAGAGGAGCAAATGGTGGCTAACAATCTTTTTTTTTCCACAATTTTTTCACAAGGCTTCTCTCTCAGGGTTGTTAAAACTGGATTGTTTTGTAAAGGGTTAAAACACACACAAAATTCTTGTTTTAAAGGCCCAGAGAAAAGATTAGTTTCGAGAAACATGGGGTGAAAAAGAACCAAAAAAATATTTAAGCCTTTACCAAATAATTCCTGGTTTTTATGACCCTTAAATAGAAGCCTTTTGACATTGTGGGAAAGGAGAAAATGCTAATTACCAGCATTTTCTCCTTTTCCCACAATTTTTTCTACCCTGCTGGCAATAAATTCTGAATTTTTGGGGAGTTACATTTTTGTTGTCTGCAAATGCTTTCAATTTCTACCAGTCAAAAGGTGTCGTTTGTTAAAGGCTGAAAGAAAGGGAATCTTTAACCTTTCACCACACACTCGGAGAAGCTTTTCATCCTTTTTTCATAGAAAAAAATTCAAACTCTTTAATTCAAAAACATTTGCAAATGATATATTCAAGTTCTCTGATGAGAAAGAAATATTGTATGGAAAAAAAAAGAATGCTATCTACAAGCAGTTTCTCCATTTACTACAATGTTTTCAAAAGGCTTCTTACTTCGGGTCGTTTAAACCTCAGACTGATTGTTAAAGGGGTAGACTAAGGGGGGTAATTTTGAAAGCATTGTGGGAAGAAGAAAATAAAATGTTCATCAGGATTGCCTCCCTTGATATATTGTTGTTATTTATACTTTCAAAGACACGATCCAATCATTTGAGCCATTTTTATTTGTCGACTTCCAAAAATGACGGTTGATGGAAATCACAGCAGAAATAAATGTAACCAAACTCGACTAAATGATTTGGAAATGAAGTACTCTACCGATTTTATGAAAAAGGGAGATAATTTGATTGAATGATGAACGATTGGAATGCTGCTTTATCCCTATACTCCATAGATACTCATTTCGACGCACTGCTTGTAGGGGCCTTTGGAAAACATTGTGACAAAAGGTGAACTTGCTCGTCACGAGAAATTTCACCTTTTGTCACAATGTTTTCTTTGCTATCAAAATGTGTCATACACATAAGAAACGGCTTCATCCTTGCTGTTATTTAGGGTCACAGATACCATAGGAATGCCTTATGGAGTAAAGGGTTAAATTTATTTTAACCCATTACCAAACAACAATATTTTAGACTGGTCCAAATTGAAAGCGTTTGCAGACGACAAAATAAAAGTGACTGAAAATTTGCAATTTGTTTTGTGAAGGGTAGAAAACATTGTGGGAAAAGGAGAAAATGCTGGTAACCAGCATTTTCTCCTTTTCCCACAATGTTTTCAAAAGACTTCTTTCTCAGGGGCATCAAAAGTAGGGATTGAGTGGTAATGGGTCAAGTCATTTCATGCTGATTGTATATCTCCAAGGTTTCACCAGTACTAGGCTAGAGCACTGAATTGCCTAGTAAAGGACAATCTCGCTAAAACCCTAGTGTCTCTAATGAGCCTCAAACCTGGGGCTTTCAGACTGCGACTCCTACACCGAGCCCTGCAGGACCCCCAGGGGATACTTCGGGTTGTTCAGTGTTTTACCACACAATTCCCACTTTTAACAATCCTTAGAAAATGTCCTAACAATTCTTTCCATGCATTCTATGAAAAAAAAAAAAAAACATTTTAGCCAGTTTGGTGTTGTTGCTTACAAAAGATTTGGAAATCCATGAGGCAAGTCAAGAGTTTCTTTTGGTAAAGAAATTATAAGGCAAGTCTAAAATTGTGTGTGTGTGTGTGTGTTTGTGTGTTTTATAGAGATTTAACTCTTTACAAAATGACAAAATCTTAAACTAGTCCAAATTTAAAGCATTACAGACAGTAATTTCTGGCAAAATAAGCACGTATAGGTATAATTTTTATTGTGCAAAAATATATGAATTTTCATTAAAATGATGTATATTTATCCTATACTTTTCCTGTTTAACTGACAAAGAAAAACACCTAAATCCAAATACAATGTCAATTTCGGAACTGCGTATATACCTTTTTCAAACGTAAATCTCAGAAACGAGCACGGGTGCCCGGATCTCTATTTACTATAATCTCCAATAAACATGATCAGCTTTGTATGTGCAAAGTTTTAGAAAAATCTGTCCGCTAGGAAAAATCGTCATACATGTTCTTAAGGACATACTTTATGTGAATAATACAATTTTTGTCGTAGATCTATATTTCTTTTAAATTAGAACTCGGCTATATTAACCTTGCTCAAGTGAGACACTAGCGTCGCGTTGCTATAGGCAGCAAGCTCAATTTTTTTCTGGCGGGAATTGATACAAAGAAAAATACCACGCGGAAGTTGAGGAATTCCTGCATCAAAACATGTTATACTCTTTCCACACGCCGACAACTGCGAAAAGTCTGCTTTTCGCAAAATAAAAAGTTTCATTTGAAAAATGTGAACGAGACTAGCTCAAAGAAAGTCAGAACAACAAGAACTATGGAAATTACATACAAACCATTACAGGTAAATATATTTTGCGTAGTTTGCAATTTTGTTAATCTTCCTCTTCCACGGGTGTGCAGCAGACGACGGCCGAACGAAAAAGTAGCCTGTGTCATTTAAGTTAAGATATTGGAATCGTCCAAATTGAAAGTAGAGTCTATTTTTTAACTACTATTTAATATTGCTCAAATGGGAATATTTGTTTTTGAATGGTAGAAAACATTGTGGGAAAAGGAGGTAGTCCTGGTAACCAGCATTTTATCCTCTTACTTCAGTGTTTTTATTTTCTCCATTTCTTTTCCCACAATGTTTTTAGCATTCTCTTGTGGGGTTGTTAAATTTAGGATTGTGTGGTAAGGAGTAAAATCACTCTGGATACCTGCAACCTAATTTATGTTGGTTAGTTTACCAAAAAATTGGCCTTTCTAGCAAAGTAGCTCAAAGCAGTAGATCTGGGTATCGGTAAAAAAAAAAAATGTATCGTGATACTGTTGCGGTACCAGACAGGCCGATACGATGCAGTATCACGATAATTTTGATTGGTACAGCTTTGCTTTGTATTATTAAGTGAATATGATTTTTGTTGTAGACCGAGTGTACCCATTACCGAACACCTAAGCATGATAATTTGCAGTTAATAGATAAAACCACCCACTGAACAGGCGATGTGATTTGTATCATCTTTTGGGTATTAGTGTTGTGTCCGGCGTTCGTTGACTTACCTTGTTTATGTTCTTGATTTCACATTTTCACTCCGATACTCATAAATCTTGGTCAGAATATTGCCTCGATGATACCACAAACAACTTTGAAATGGGTCAGGTCAGGTCTAAAACTAGGTCATTCGATCAAATAATAGAAAAATCTTGTGTGTTATAGAGGCCACATTTTCAGTCTGATACTCATGAAACTTGGTCAGAATATTACCTTGATGATACCTCAAACAAATTTGAAAATGGGTCATATCAGGTAAAAAACTAGGTCATTAGATCAAATAATACAAAAATCTTTTTTGCACTCTAGAGGCCACATTTTCTGTCCAATACTCCTGGAGGGTGGTCAGAATGTTTGTCTCAATAATATCACAGTCAATTATAAAAAAATGGGTCATGTCCAATAAAAACAAGGTGACTGGGTGAGATTTACGTTTGAAAAAGGTATATACGCAGTTCCGAAATTGACATTGTATTTGGATTTAGGTGTTTTTCTTTGTCAGTTAAACAGGAAAAGTATAGGATAAATATACATCATTTTAATGAAAATTCATATATTTTTGCACAATAAAAATTATACCTATACGTGCTTATTTTGCCAGAAATTACTGTCTGTAATGCTTTAAATTTGGACTGGTTTAAGATTTTGTCATTTTGTAAAGAGTTAAATCTCTATAAAACACACAAACACACACACACACACAATTTTAGACTTGCCTTATAATTTCTTTACCAAAAGAAACTCTTGACTTGCCTCATGGATTTCCAAATCTTTTGTAAGCAACAACACCAAAGTGGCTAAACATCCCCAACTTTCAGCTGCAGGTCGAGCAAGAGTTACTCTCCTTGGAACTTATCGATTATCTGGTCCGAAAGGATTTCCGATAACGGTCTGTCATATAGGATTCAGAAGGGAAAATTTTTTGATCGACTAAAACACATTTTTCTTCTAAGATGATCAAAATCTATAACGTCTTGAAGTATTCTGTAATATCTCTACTTTACTTCAATATAATTTTAATTCCTGTAGCATAATGGGGAGTTGCGTCCATTTTGATTTAAAGTTACTGACCCATTCTCCTTCTTATTTCTATAGAAAGGTTTAAGAAACTTGCTCTTGCGCCGTTTTTGACGCTAAATAACATAAAAATGAATTGCAAGAAAGAAATCTATAACGTCTTGAAGTATTCTATGTTTTGTTGTGATTATGATCAAAGTATTCGTTTACATTTGTTAAATTGAGATCTTGCGTCCATTTTAGTTTAAAAACGACACTATCGTTAATTTTTGTATAAAAAATGCTGTATCGAGCAAAGTGAGATTTTAAGACTGGGTGAAAAGATTTAGCAACGGATAAAGGGAAGATGAGAACTGATGACATGATAACCTTGTCTGTATTGTTTTGTTAAACCTGGATCCTGTTTTTACACATTGTCCAAATATATAATGATTGTATTTATCATTTTTATACATGTACGTGTATATTATTTGCACCAGTGAAAACTTTTAAGAGATTTGTAAAAACCATTATCTTCCCAGTATCGTCTTTTTAATTCTTTTTGTAAAATAATTTCAATTTAGTTAGCATAAATTTCTTTAAATTGCATTTTTTTTTCTTTATTTCTAAAAAAGACTGAATTTGTTGTACTATTGGATCATTATAATAATTATGCAGTCAATAGACCAGTAACAAACTGTACAAAACAAGCAGTCTGATCCTGGGCCGAATCGGTTTTATTTTATGTGTCGAAATTCTTTTGGCTTAAAAAAATTGCCGTATCAATATATATGACTGAAATCAGTAGAAAACAATTTGCGTTTTGGGAGTATTGATGTGACCCGTACAGCACACTCTCGAATTTCAACGGTCCTGCATAAAACCTTTTGTAAACATTGTGAGAAAAGGAGAAATACCAATATCCAGTATTGATTCCTTTTCCTACAATGTTTTCTACTCTTTTAAGGTGAAGAATATCAATTTAGCTACATTTGATTTATTTTCTGAAATTGCTTTTTTTCTAAGTTGGTGAAGTCAAAAAGTTCTCCATATGGGAAAGGGTTTTAAATTATTGACTTTTGAAAACACATGAGAGGGAAAAAAATACATGTGATCAGATTGAAAATAGCGAGGAAATTTGAATATGTGAGCTGTCGCCATTAAATACTTTTGAAAATGCATTAATCATCACACATTTGCAAGTAAAGAGCTAAAGAGAGAAGGCGGCAAATTTGACTTCCTTATACAAGATCTTGTTAAACTTGACTTTAAATCCTTATAAATAATCTCGTGAAAAATTCTGATCTTAGTTTAAACATTTAGTTTTAATTTATTCAATATACTAACATCATTCATTTACAACAACATGTATTGCGAAAAGGATTGAAACGAAAGCATCAAAGCTTATATAGTTCCTCTCCCTAAAGAAGTCTGATTTTTTTCCTGATACATGTACTTTCTTTCCGATTACCCCGTATAAACGTATCAATGTATACCATTACGTAACACCAATCAAGATACCCGATAGGTGTCTTATCTAACAGTGAGACTCGGTCATCATCGGAGAACTCCGGCACAATGCAAACGATCAGGGAAAAGGAAAGAAAATACGATAGTTGCTTGAAAAAAGTGTAAAAAGGGCTAAAAATGTATTTTCTAAATGACTGAAAACTACGCCATATTAAAGAACAATAAATAAGCTCTCTGACTTCCCTGAAGATAATTTTGATTTTCCAACAATATTGTGCAGGCTGATTTATGTTTACTGTGTGCTCACAAAACCACTGACTTCTTCCAAAAAATGACGAAATTATTTTAAAAAGAACTGACCTATTGAACATAAAGGTTAAAAAATATAATTTGTATACGGTTGGTTTGTTTATGATAGATCAGACGATACCAGTGTGGTCTGATCTACCAACACACTTTCCCCAGCCTAATATACATGTACGTACATGTATTTGTGACGGCTCTATGCAAAACAATTACAATAAAATGCCGTCTGCTGACTATGTAATAGCTCTTTGCTACAGGTTGGAAATTAATGTTTTCAAAAACATTGTAGAAAGCCTCTTCATAATATCCTTAACTTTGTGGGTAGCTATTCAGAAATATATCCTATCGAAGTATTTTTACTATTGTACCATTTTTGTTGATAAATCAATAAAAATATCAGAGACTGAATTCAAAATTATGATGAAAAAATCAGAGATAAAATTCCAAAGACGCAGTAAACATATGTGCTGTAACATTTCGAGCGTTCGTGTCGCGCTCCTCCCCCGGCTTTAGTCTCATCATAAGAAACTTGTACTGCGGATATTTTTCTATTTTTTTAACTCTTCAGGAACTGCCAATGTATGACTGCCCCAATATTTAAAGCAGTTGTAGACAACACAATAAATATGGCTCAAATTATTCAATTTGTATCAATTAAGGCATGACAACATTGCTTGATAAAGAGCAAATGCTGGTCAAAAGCATTTCTATAGCTGACCATAATTTTTCAAACGCGTGCTTTCGGTAAAATTTGAGGTAGATCAAATTGTAAGACCTGAAAGGAAAACAAATCCTACAAGTTTTGGTACCCCAGTAATTTACAACCCCAGATATCCCGCAGAGTTGTTTTCCAATAAATTGAAACCCTCTACACTCGAAGCGCGAAATTCGGGTTATAAGTGCAAAGGGTTTGTAGAGATCACCAGCCAATATAGATAGATAGATAGATAGATAGATAGATACTTTATTGAAGTAACGTAAACTATACATAGTTTCTAGTTACACAATATGAAAATAGTACAATTTATACACAAGGTCATTCAAACAAATAAACAAACAAACAACAACACAAACAAACAATCGCACACACACACGCACCCACACAAGCACAAGTACGCAAACCCACCCCCACCCCCCCCACACACACACATACACACACAGAGAAGGTTAAATTAAAAAAGAAACAAGTAGTAGGAAAAAAAACAGAAGAATTATCATAGAGACTTGGCGTTAGGAAAAAAAAAATGCCGGAACTGTAGTATAATTGATGAAAGTTCTTCAGAGTACTTATAGTGAATTATCCATTTTCGAACGTTATTTTGCGCTTAAAGGCCTCTTTCAGAAACTTGGCTAAATTTTTCAAAATTGTTTTATTACTTGATTTTAATAACTGAACTAATTTATACATGCTTGGTCTATTTCTATAGTATGGTCTAATAAACTGATTACGTATGTCAGAATATGCTGGACAAATAAGAATAAAATGGAACTCGTCCTCAACTTCATTTTTATTACACTGGTTACAAATTCTTTGATTATAATCGATTCGTTGAGAGCCATATCTTCCCGTTTCTACTTTTAAAATATGAGAGGACAAACGTATTTTTGCAATAAATCTATATAAATGTTTAGGTAAAAGTGTAATATAATCCTCTATGCAGAAAGTCTCTTTAATATTTTTATATATCCTTGTAGATTGATTATTATTTATACAACTAGACCAATTTTGTATGAACATGTCGATAATTCGTCTTTTGAAGATTAAAGGGAACGGTTTAAGATTAGCACTTGACTGTGTATTCCATATATCAGAAAAGCCTGTAGTATCTAGGAGGAACTTTACATTCGATGCCCAGTTTTTAAGACCATTATTACAATCAATTAACATAGCTTGGTATATTTGCTGTAAAAGTATATTTTCAGATTTTAATAGTTTACACCAATACTTAATTATTCTAACATTTCTGGAAATATAAAGTGGGTATCGTCCTAATTCCCCATAAAGACTTATAGTACTTGTTGATTGCTTAACATTAAGTATATATCTCAAGAATTTCAGATGGATCCTTTCTATTTGTTTACTTTTCGAAAAACCAGTTATTTCGCATCCGTAATTCAAAGTAGATCCTACAAAAGTGTCAAAAAGCTGCAATAAAATTTTTACTTTAAAATCGTATTTACTGGTATTTGTTATAAGAGTGTGAAGGGCTTTTAAGCCTTTTCCAGTAATGAATTCATTGTTTAGAATAAATGTGCCAGTATAATTAAAAACTGTTCCTAGATAATTAAAATCATTTACGACCTGTATATAACTATTATTGAAATGCCAGCGCTCATTTTCTCTTAACAATCCTCTTTTCCTGAATACAACAATTTTGGTCTTCTCTACATTTACAGTTAATCCCCATTCATGACAATACAAATTTAAACGATCCAAACTTTTCTGGAGATCCTCCGGACTTTTCCCAAGGATAACCATGTCATCTGCAAATAAGAGTAGAATAAACATGATTTCATCAATTGTAATACCAGAATTAACATCGTCTGCTAAAAATAGCTCGAGATCTTCTAAAAATAGAGAAAATAATAATGGAGAAATTACCTCCCCTTGTTTTAAACCGACTGCACATTCGAAAAAGTCTGAATAATTATTACAGCTTCTAATACGTAGTTTAACTGCCGAGTACATATTGCGTATTACTCTTAAGCTTTTACCTTTAAGCCCTATATTATATAATTTAAACCATAATCCGTTTCGATAAACACTATCGAACGCCTTCTTTAGATCTATAAAGGCACAATAAAGTCTAGTTTTTCGATTTAAAACATATTGGATGAGGGAATGAAGAACAAAAACGGCATCTGTAGTAGATCGGTTTTTACGAAATCCAAATTGAGCATCGCTCAAAATACCATTATTTTCAATCCAATTCGAAATGCGATTATTTAATATGCCGGTAAAAATTTTGGAAAAACAACTTACTAGTGTTATGCCGCGATAGTTGTTTACATCTTTTCTGTCATTTTTTTTAAAAATTGGGATAATAGTACCTTCACACCAACTTTCAGGAAAACATCCCGAATTAAATATACTATTAAAAATATCTTCTAAATGTGATGAAAGTATGTCAATAGATTCGATAAAGTATTCATTTAAAAGGTTATCACTGGCATATGATTTATTACGCTTTAAATCGCGAACAACTTTTTCGATTTCTTGATAAGTGATACGTCTATCTAGTTCTTAGTAATTTGTGTAGTCTGAGTTAAAATCATGCTCCAATACAAAATTCTCTGCTTCATGATTGGTGATATTTCCTAGATTTTCGTCAAAGCTGGAAAAATATTTGTAAAAATCATCCATATATCTACCCGTATGTGATCGATTTCACGGCCAAAAGGGATCAAACTCTCATAATTTAATTGGCTTACATAGCGGTCAAATAACAGTTACCGGGTTTGATTTGCATGATAAAGTTGGCCATGATGTTTTTTTTTTTCATAGAATGCATGGAAAGAATTGTTAGGACATTTTCTAAGGATTGTTAAAAGTGGGAATTGTGTGGTAAAACACTGAACAACCCGAAGTATCCCCTGGGGGTCCTGCATGGCTCGGTGTAGGAGTCGCAGTCTGAAAGCCCCAGGTTTGAGGCTCATTAGAGACACTAGGGTTTTAGCGAGATTGTCCTTTACGAGGCAATTCAGTGCTCTAGCCTAGTACTGGTGAAACCTTGGAGATATACAATCAGCATGAAATGACTTGACCCATTACCACTCAATCCCTACTTTTGATGCCCCTGAGAAAGAAGTCTTTTGAAAACATTGTGGGAAAAGGAGAAAATGCTGGTTACCAGCATTTTCTCCTTTTCCCACAATGTTTTCTACCCTTCACAAAACAAATTTCAAATTTTCAGTCACTTTTATTTTGTCGTCTGCAAACGCTTTCAATTTGGACCAGTCTAAAATATTGTTGTTTGGTAATGGGTTAAAATAAATTTAACCCTTTACTCCATAAGGCATTCCTATGGTATCTGTGACCCTAAATAACAGCAAGGATGAAGCCGTTTCTTATGTGTATGACACATTTTGATAGCAAAGAAAACATTGTGACAAAAGGTGAAATTTCTCGTGACGAGCAAGTTCACCTTTTGTCACAATGTTTTCCAAAGGCCCCTACAAGCAGTGCGTCGAAATGAGTATCTATGGAGTATAGGGATAAAGCAGCATTCCAATCGTTCATCATTCAATCAAATTATCTCCCTTTTTCATAAAATCGGTAGAGTACTTCATTTCCAAATCATTTAGTCGAGTTTGGTTACATTTATTTCTGCTGTGATTTCCATCAACCGTCATTTTTGGAAGTCGACAAATAAAAATGGCTCAAATGATTGGATCGTGTCTTTGAAAGTATAAATAACAACAATATATCAAGGGAGGCAATCCTGATGAACATTTTATTTTCTTCTTCCCACAATGCTTTCAAAATTACCCCCCTTAGTCTACCCCTTTAACAATCAGTCTGAGGTTTAAACGACCCGAAGTAAGAAGCCTTTTGAAAACATTGTAGTAAATGGAGAAACTGCTTGTAGATAGCATTCTTTTTTTTCCATACAATATTTCTTTCTCATCAGAGAACTTGAATATATCATTTGCAAATGTTTTTGAATTAAAGAGTTTGAATTTTTTTCTATGAAAAAAGGATGAAAAGCTTCTCCGAGTGTGTGGTGAAAGGTTAAAGATTCCCTTTCTTTCAGCCTTTAACAAACGACAACTTTTGACTGGTAGAAATTGAAAGCATTTGCAGACAACAAAAATGTAACTCCCCAAAAATTCAGAATTTATTGCCAGCAGGGTAGAAAAAATTGTGGGAAAAGGAGAAAATGCTGGTAATTAGCATTTTCTCCTTTCCCACAATGTCAAAAGGCTTCTATTTAAGGGTCATAAAAACCAGGAATTATTTGGTAAAGGCTTAAATATTTTTTTGGTTCTTTTTCACCCCATGTTTCTCGAAACTAATCTTTTCTCTGGGCCTTTAAAACAAGAATTTTGTGTGTGTTTTAACCCTTTACAAAACAATCCAGTTTTAACAACCCTGAGAGAGAAGCCTTGTGAAAAAATTGTGGAAAAAAAAAAGATTGTTAGCCACCATTTTCTCCTCTGCCCATAATGTTTCTGATCTTTCAGAGACAAATTCATCATTTGAGGCATGTTTTATTTATTCTCTACAAATGCCCCAAAACCTTAAAGTCTAAAATGTCATTTAGTAGAGTTAAGCGATATTTATTTAGTCCGAATTAAAAGTATTTAGAGCCAACAATACCGTCTAAATATTGTGATTTTATTGAAGTGATACAAATAGTGCAGGTAAAGAAGGAAATAGCAGTTTCAGGGAAATTCGATAGAAATAATTTAGCTGAAGTAGGAAATATCAGCGCTCAGAGAATTCATTGGGAAGCATTTTGTCTGGTCTGTAACTCTTCAACATACAGGATATAAATAAAACAAAGTTTAAAAACAAGAAATGTTTATTCACATTATTGCAAAAATACAAAGAACAAGAGGTTGTTTGCCATCATTACCTGCAAAAGATAATTAATGCCCAGCCCTTGCCACAAGGAGGCCACCTCTGTAAGGGCCATTTTGGGTTAGCAAATACCCATTACAAATTGTCCAAGTAAAAATTGTTTTAACCCTCTCCCAGAAAAGCCTAGCTGGTTTTTATGGCTGTGAGGATGAAGGCATTTGAAAACACAGTGTTTTCTCCCCTTTCAGATAAAAATAGCACAATTTTGGCTACTATAAATTTGTTGTCTGCATTTTTTTTCAATTTCAGCATACCAAAATTACCTCATCTGGAGGAGTTAAAACCCATATTATTAACATTCAATAATATAAGTACATGATCAGAAACCTCATACTTATTGAAATACATGTACCAGCAATAACATGTCAACAAACTTTACTAATAGATAATTAAAAATGAAATTGGTACCAATGATCTTGTGTTAAAAACCACAGTTTTGTAAGTTTCATAACATCTGAAAACATGTAGTCAAAATTCATTCACAAAAATTGGCCTCCTTCCTCCCCTTCAGCCAACCACCACCATCCTCAAACCACTGCATTTGATTTTAGTGTACACTAAGACCATCCTGCAAACGCACAAATAACCAGTTCATGCATATTTCTACATAAAATGTGATAGGACACACAAACAGAAATTATGTGGTCATTAAAATATCTAAATAATCACTTCAGCTTTGACAAATAAACATCTTGTTGATGATCACTATAGGAATAAGACTGTCCATAACTAGTTGAACAAAAAAATGTCCATAACTAGTTGGAAAAAAAAAAAGACTGAAAACTGTATGTAATATACAATTTCTTCAAACTCAGATGTAAATGAATTTTAACAGTACAGAAACAGTATGCAAGGACACAAAAAACAAGACTAATAAAGTTTATTAAACAACCATCATTATGTCAGGTAAACCATCCATATTAATTAAACAACTGTATTTCAATAATAACAATATTGGTACCAATGATCTTGTGATAAAAAATATAAAGTCATAACAATTCTATGTAAACAGAGGTAATAACAGTCATTCGAATCATTGACTCAATAAAACAGATTTATTTCACTGCTAATAATTAATAGACTACAATATAATTCTCAAGACTTTTATGTAGGCTTCCAAACTTCTTTAACCATAAATGAATAAACAAATTGTATTTGGATGAAATTGGCCTCCCCTCCCCCTCAGCCATCCTTCACCACCTGTAAATCTTTGTATCTGATTTTAATACATGTATACACTAAGACCATCCAGCAAACACATGCATACTCAATAGAAATATGTTTCTAAA
Organism: Tridacna crocea; assembly: GCA_943736015.1. NCBI lineage: Eukaryota > Metazoa > Mollusca > Bivalvia > Cardiida > Cardiidae > Tridacna > Tridacna crocea. The sequence continues at coordinate 53,651,464 of OX031059.1, forward strand.
TAAATAGTAACAGGGCACATTAACGAAAAATACTTGGAAGTAAGACATGGAATGAATATAACCACTCATACATGTAGGTAGGTCTAATATGCACCTTGTTGATTATCACTACAGGAAAAGAACTGCTTCTAACTGAAAAAAAATTAACTGAAGTTCATGTAATATAAAATCGCTAAAAACAGATATAAATCCTTGGTATACAGAAGAGCATAAATGTAAACAAAAACAATCATACCAAACTACCCTAAGTATGATATACTAAATGTATCCATATGCCCAAGGTATTTTTAAAAAAGCGATCAGCTTCAAAAAGTATGGGTACCCATAACTCTAACAATAGAAAGAAAAAAAGTCTGATGATAAAAGTAGCCCAAGTAAACAAAATAGCATGCTATCGCCTTATTGAAACAAGTCAAACAATCTAGAGCAAAAACAACAAAATGTACAGCTATATCTAGGCGCCTAGAATGAAAAATAAGTAAAAAAAAACCAGTCAGCATGACAATAAATATCAAAAATTAAACATCTATAATCATGTACATGATTGATTACAAAACAAAGCAACAATATAGGTTTAGGTAAAAAAAAAAAACATTAACCTACTTATGGCAAGTTTTTTTTTTTTTTTAAAAAGTAAAAACAAATATGAATATCAAAAATTGGACGACAGATTAATTTTTCAACCATTTAGAAACGCAATAAATAAAAAAGAACTATTCAAAAATGACATATCAAAATTTGTTAAAGACTGTTAAATTGTTGTGATACAAGAAAATCAATTCTAGGTGTTTTGTAGTCCAAAGAAATTAAAAAAAAAAAGTGTGGTTCTAGATATTCTTTATTCCAGCTGGATATGTCGGACTGCTTGTACTCATGAAGTATCGGTAGCCAAATCTGAAAGAAAAACACAATTATACCTAACACTTTACTTCACAACCCTGAGTTTAACATGGTCTCAGGCAGAAACCTTTCGAAAACATTGTGAGAAAAAGAGGAAATGCTGGTAACCAGCATTTTCTTTTTTTCCCCATGATGTTTTCCAAACTTCTAGAGACAAACCCAATCACTGAGCTTTGTTGAAATTGTTGTCTGCAAATGTTTTGAACTTAGACAATTTTTTTGTCATTTGGTATTACCTCCTTCATTTAACCTGACCCAGGTCAAAGTCATTTACATACATTAATATTGAATTTTATCCTTAGTATCATTTGTCATATGTTCTGAATAGTCATGGAAATATCTCGTGCCGCATATGCCAATCATCCCTTAATCAACTATATAAGATATTTGAAAATTTCTAGTTCATAGTTAAAAAAAAAAAAAAAAAAAAGCAAATGTTGCATTTTCAGGGATATATATCTCCTCATCTGACAGTGTTGATTCAAGATCAGGCTGCACATTCAGTGCAGTCTGATCCTGGTCTACACTAAATGCAAAAGCACCTTGAGTGACACTTTGCACGCCAAGGGTTAAATTGCATACCTGTGTATCTAGGTACCTTCCTGTGTATGTATAATTTTCGGAATAATAGTCAAGAGTTCTATTTATATGCAATAAAATATTCAGCATTAGGTCAGGAACGGGTGAAATGAAGAAGACAATAGCTGGTTTTTGGCACTTTCTCCTTTTTCTACACAAACACACACACACACACAATTTTAGACTTGCCTTATAATTTCTTTACCAAAAGAAACTCTTGACTTGCCTCATGGATTTCCAAATCTTTTGTAAGCAACAACACCAAAGTGGCTAAACATCCCCAACTTTCAGCTGCAGGTCGAGCAAGAGTTACTCTCCTTGGAACTTATCGATTATCTGGTCCGAAAGGATTTCCGATAACGGTCTGTCATATAGGATTCAGAAGGGAAAATTTTTTGATCGACTAAAACACATTTTTCTTCTAAGATGATCAAAATCTATAACGTCTTGAAGTATTCTGTAATATCTCTACTTTACTTCAATATAATTTTAATTCCTGTAGCATAATGGGGAGTTGCGTCCATTTTGATTTAAAGTTACTGACCCATTCTCCTTCTTATTTCTATAGAAAGGTTTAAGAAACTTGCTCTTGCGCCGTTTTTGACGCTAAATAACATAAAAATGAATTGCAAGAAAGAAATCTATAACGTCTTGAAGTATTCTATGTTTTGTTGTGATTATGATCAAAGTATTCGTTTACATTTGTTAAATTGAGATCTTGCGTCCATTTTAGTTTAAAAACGACACTATCGTTAATTTTTGTATAAAAAATGCTGTATCGAGCAAAGTGAGATTTTAAGACTGGGTGAAAAGATTTAGCAACGGATAAAGGGAAGATGAGAACTGATGACATGATAACCTTGTCTGTATTGTTTTGTTAAACCTGGATCCTGTTTTTACACATTGTCCAAATATATAATGATTGTATTTATCATTTTTATACATGTACGTGTATATTATTTGCACCAGTGAAAACTTTTAAGAGATTTGTAAAAACCATTATCTTCCCAGTATCGTCTTTTTAATTCTTTTTGTAAAATAATTTCAATTTAGTTAGCATAAATTTCTTTAAATTGCATTTTTTTTTCTTTATTTCTAAAAAAGACTGAATTTGTTGTACTATTGGATCATTATAATAATTATGCAGTCAATAGACCAGTAACAAACTGTACAAAACAAGCAGTCTGATCCTGGGCCGAATCGGTTTTATTTTATGTGTCGAAATTCTTTTGGCTTAAAAAAATTGCCGTATCAATATATATGACTGAAATCAGTAGAAAACAATTTGCGTTTTGGGAGTATTGATGTGACCCGTACAGCACACTCTCGAATTTCAACGGTCCTGCATAAAACCTTTTGTAAACATTGTGAGAAAAGGAGAAATACCAATATCCAGTATTGATTCCTTTTCCTACAATGTTTTCTACTCTTTTAAGGTGAAGAATATCAATTTAGCTACATTTGATTTATTTTCTGAAATTGCTTTTTTTCTAAGTTGGTGAAGTCAAAAAGTTCTCCATATGGGAAAGGGTTTTAAATTATTGACTTTTGAAAACACATGAGAGGGAAAAAAATACATGTGATCAGATTGAAAATAGCGAGGAAATTTGAATATGTGAGCTGTCGCCATTAAATACTTTTGAAAATGCATTAATCATCACACATTTGCAAGTAAAGAGCTAAAGAGAGAAGGCGGCAAATTTGACTTCCTTATACAAGATCTTGTTAAATTTGACTTTAAATCCTTATAAATAATCTCGTGAAAAATTCTGATCTTAGTTTAAACATTTAGTTTTAATTTATTCAATATACTAACATCATTCATTTACAACAACATGTATTGCGAAAAGGATTGAAACGAAAGCATCAAAGCTTATATAGTTCCTCTCCCTAAAGAAGTCTGATTTTTTTCCTGATACATGTACTTTCTTTCCGATTACCCCGTATAAACGTATCAATGTATACCATTACGTAACACCAATCAAGATACCCGATAGGTGTCTTATCTAACAGTGAGACTCGGTCATCATCGGAGAACTCCGGCACAATGCAAACGATCAGGGAAAAGGAAAGAAAATACGATAGTTGCTTGAAAAAAGTGTAAAAAGGGCTAAAAATGTATTTTCTAAATGACTGAAAACTACGCCATATTAAAGAACAATAAATAAGCTCTCTGACTTCCCTGAAGATAATTTTGATTTTCCAACAATATTGTGCAGGCTGATTTATGTTTACTGTGTGCTCACAAAACCACTGACTTCTTCCAAAAAATGACGAAATTATTTTAAAAAGAACTGACCTATTGAACATAAAGGTTAAAAAATATAATTTGTATACGGTTGGTTTGTTTATGATAGATCAGACGATACCAGTGTGGTCTGATCTACCAACACACTTTCCCCAGCCTAATATACATGTACGTACATGTATTTGTGACGGCTCTATGCAAAACAATTACAATAAAATGCCGTCTGCTGACTATGTAATAGCTCTTTGCTACAGGTTGGAAATTAATGTTTTCAAAAACATTGTAGAAAGCCTCTTCATAATATCCTTAACTTTGTGGGTAGCTATTCAGAAATATATCCTATCGAAGTATTTTTACTATTGTACCATTTTTGTTGATAAATCAATAAAAATATCAGAGACTGAATTCAAAATTATGATGAAAAAATCAGAGATAAAATTCCAAAGACGCAGTAAACATATGTGCTGTAACATTTCGAGCGTTCGTGTCGCGCTCCTCCCCCGGCTTTAGTCTCATCATAAGAAACTTGTACTGCGGATATTTTTCTATTTTTTTAACTCTTCAGGAACTGCCAATGTATGACTGCCCCAATATTTAAAGCAGTTGTAGACAACACAATAAATATGGCTCAAATTATTCAATTTGTATCAATTAAGGCATGACAACATTGCTTGATAAAGAGCAAATGCTGGTCAAAAGCATTTCTATAGCTGACCATAATTTTTCAAACGCGTGCTTTCGGTAAAATTTGAGGTAGATCAAATTGTAAGACCTGAAAGGAAAACAAATCCTACAAGTTTTGGTACCCCAGTAATTTACAACCCCAGATATCCCGCAGAGTTGTTTTCCAATAAATTGAAACCCTCTACACTCGAAGCGCGAAATTCGGGTTATAAGTGCAAAGGGTTTGTAGAGATCACCAGCCAATATAGATAGATAGATAGATAGATAGATACTTTATTGAAGTAACGTAAACTATACATAGTTTCTAGTTACACAATATGAAAATAGTACAATTTATACACAAGGTCATTCAAACAAATAAACAAACAAACAACAACACAAACAAACAATCGCACACACACACGCACCCACACAAGCACAAGTACGCAAACCCACCCCCACCCCCCCCACACACACACATACACACACAGAGAAGGTTAAATTAAAAAAGAAACAAGTAGTAGGAAAAAAAACAGAAGAATTATCATAGAGACTTGGCGTTAGGAAAAAAAAAATGCCGGAACTGTAGTATAATTGATGAAAGTTCTTCAGAGTACTTATAGTGAATTATCCATTTTCGAACGTTATTTTGCGCTTAAAGGCCTCTTTCAGAAACTTGGCTAAATTTTTCAAAATTGTTTTATTACTTGATTTTAATAACTGAACTAATTTATACATGCTTGGTCTATTTCTATAGTATGGTCTAATAAACTGATTACGTATGTCAGAATATGCTGGACAAATAAGAATAAAATGGAACTCGTCCTCAACTTCATTTTTATTACACTGGTTACAAATTCTTTGATTATAATCGATTCGTTGAGAGCCATATCTTCCCGTTTCTACTTTTAAAATATGAGAGGACAAACGTATTTTTGCAATAAATCTATATAAATGTTTAGGTAAAAGTGTAATATAATCCTCTATGCAGAAAGTCTCTTTAATATTTTTATATATCCTTGTAGATTGATTATTATTTATACAACTAGACCAATTTTGTATGAACATGTCGATAATTCGTCTTTTGAAGATTAAAGGGAACGGTTTAAGATTAGCACTTGACTGTGTATTCCATATATCAGAAAAGCCTGTAGTATCTAGGAGGAACTTTACATTCGATGCCCAGTTTTTAAGACCATTATTACAATCAATTAACATAGCTTGGTATATTTGCTGTAAAAGTATATTTTCAGATTTTAATAGTTTACACCAATACTTAATTATTCTAACATTTCTGGAAATATAAAGTGGGTATCGTCCTAATTCCCCATAAAGACTTATAGTACTTGTTGATTGCTTAACATTAAGTATATATCTCAAGAATTTCAGATGGATCCTTTCTATTTGTTTACTTTTCGAAAAACCAGTTATTTCGCATCCGTAATTCAAAGTAGATCCTACAAAAGTGTCAAAAAGCTGCAATAAAATTTTTACTTTAAAATCGTATTTACTGGTATTTGTTATAAGAGTGTGAAGGGCTTTTAAGCCTTTTCCAGTAATGAATTCATTGTTTAGAATAAATGTGCCAGTATAATTAAAAACTGTTCCTAGATAATTAAAATCATTTACGACCTGTATATAACTATTATTGAAATGCCAGCGCTCATTTTCTCTTAACAATCCTCTTTTCCTGAATACAACAATTTTGGTCTTCTCTACATTTACAGTTAATCCCCATTCATGACAATACAAATTTAAACGATCCAAACTTTTCTGGAGATCCTCCGGACTTTTCCCAAGGATAACCATGTCATCTGCAAATAAGAGTAGAATAAACATGATTTCATCAATTGTAATACCAGAATTAACATCGTCTGCTAAAAATAGCTCGAGATCTTCTAAAAATAGAGAAAATAATAATGGAGAAATTACCTCCCCTTGTTTTAAACCGACTGCACATTCGAAAAAGTCTGAATAATTATTACAGCTTCTAATACGTAGTTTAACTGCCGAGTACATATTGCGTATTACTCTTAAGATTTTACCTTTAAGCCCTATATTATATAATTTAAACCATAATCCGTTTCGATAAACACTATCGAACGCCTTCTTTAGATCTATAAAGGCACAATAAAGTCTAGTTTTTCGATTTAAAACATATTGGATGAGGGAATGAAGAACAAAAACGGCATCTGTAGTAGATCGGTTTTTACGAAATCCAAATTGAGCATCGCTCAAAATACCATTATTTTCAATCCAATTCGAAATGCGATTATTTAATATGCCGGTAAAAATTTTGGAAAAACAACTTACTAGTGTTATGCCGCGATAGTTGTTTACATCTTTTCTGTCATTTTTTTTAAAAATTGGGATAATAGTACCTTCACACCAACTTTCAGGAAAACATCCCGAATTAAATATACTATTAAAAATATCTTCTAAATGTGATGAAAGTATGTCAATAGATTCGATAAAGTATTCATTTAAAAGGTTATCACTGGCATATGATTTATTACGCTTTAAATCGCGAACAACTTTTTCGATTTCTTGATAAGTGATACGTCTATCTAGTTCTTAGTAATTTGTGTAGTCTGAGTTAAAATCATGCTCCAATACAAAATTCTCTGCTTCATGATTGGTGATATTTCCTAGATTTTCGTCAAAGCTGGAAAAATATTTGTAAAAATCATCCATATATCTACCCGTATGTGATCGATTTCACGGCCAAAAGGGATCAAACTCTCATAATTTAATTGGCTTACATAGCGGTCAAATAACAGTTACCGGGTTTGATTTGCATGATAAAGTTGGCCATGATGTTTTTTTTTTTCATAGAATGCATGGAAAGAATTGTTAGGACATTTTCTAAGGATTGTTAAAAGTGGGAATTGTGTGGTAAAACACTGAACAACCCGAAGTATCCCCTGGGGGTCCTGCATGGCTCGGTGTAGGAGTCGCAGTCTGAAAGCCCCAGGTTTGAGGCTCATTAGAGACACTAGGGTTTTAGCGAGATTGTCCTTTACGAGGCAATTCAGTGCTCTAGCCTAGTACTGGTGAAACCTTGGAGATATACAATCAGCATGAAATGACTTGACCCATTACCACTCAATCCCTACTTTTGATGCCCCTGAGAAAGAAGTCTTTTGAAAACATTGTGGGAAAAGGAGAAAATGCTGGTTACCAGCATTTTCTCCTTTTCCCACAATGTTTTCTACCCTTCACAAAACAAATTTCAAATTTTCAGTCACTTTTATTTTGTCGTCTGCAAACGCTTTCAATTTGGACCAGTCTAAAATATTGTTGTTTGGTAATGGGTTAAAATAAATTTAACCCTTTACTCCATAAGGCATTCCTATGGTATCTGTGACCCTAAATAACAGCAAGGATGAAGCCGTTTCTTATGTGTATGACACATTTTGATAGCAAAGAAAACATTGTGACAAAAGGTGAAATTTCTCGTGACGAGCAAGTTCACCTTTTGTCACAATGTTTTCCAAAGGCCCCTACAAGCAGTGCGTCGAAATGAGTATCTATGGAGTATAGGGATAAAGCAGCATTCCAATCGTTCATCATTCAATCAAATTATCTCCCTTTTTCATAAAATCGGTAGAGTACTTCATTTCCAAATCATTTAGTCGAGTTTGGTTACATTTATTTCTGCTGTGATTTCCATCAACCGTCATTTTTGGAAGTCGACAAATAAAAATGGCTCAAATGATTGGATCGTGTCTTTGAAAGTATAAATAACAACAATATATCAAGGGAGGCAATCCTGATGAACATTTTATTTTCTTCTTCCCACAATGCTTTCAAAATTACCCCCCTTAGTCTACCCCTTTAACAATCAGTCTGAGGTTTAAACGACCCGAAGTAAGAAGCCTTTTGAAAACATTGTAGTAAATGGAGAAACTGCTTGTAGATAGCATTCTTTTTTTTCCATACAATATTTCTTTCTCATCAGAGAACTTGAATATATCATTTGCAAATGTTTTTGAATTAAAGAGTTTGAATTTTTTTCTATGAAAAAAGGATGAAAAGCTTCTCCGAGTGTGTGGTGAAAGGTTAAAGATTCCCTTTCTTTCAGCCTTTAACAAACGACAACTTTTGACTGGTAGAAATTGAAAGCATTTGCAGACAACAAAAATGTAACTCCCCAAAAATTCAGAATTTATTGCCAGCAGGGTAGAAAAAATTGTGGGAAAAGGAGAAAATGCTGGTAATTAGCATTTTCTCCTTTCCCACAATGTCAAAAGGCTTCTATTTAAGGGTCATAAAAACCAGGAATTATTTGGTAAAGGCTTAAATATTTTTTTGGTTCTTTTTCACCCCATGTTTCTCGAAACTAATCTTTTCTCTGGGCCTTTAAAACAAGAATTTTGTGTGTGTTTTAACCCTTTACAAAACAATCCAGTTTTAACAACCCTGAGAGAGAAGCCTTGTGAAAAAATTGTGGAAAAAAAAAAGATTGTTAGCCACCATTTTCTCCTCTGCCCATAATGTTTCTGATCTTTCAGAGACAAATTCATCATTTGAGGCATGTTTTATTTATTCTCTACAAATGCCCCAAAACCTTAAAGTCTAAAATGTCATTTAGTAGAGTTAAGCGATATTTATTTAGTCCGAATTAAAAGTATTTAGAGCCAACAATACCGTCTAAATATTGTGATTTTATTGAAGTGATACAAATAGTGCAGGTAAAGAAGGAAATAGCAGTTTCAGGGAAATTCGATAGAAATAATTTAGCTGAAGTAGGAAATATCAGCGCTCAGAGAATTCATTGGGAAGCATTTTGTCTGGTCTGTAACTCTTCAACATACAGGATATAAATAAAACAAAGTTTAAAAACAAGAAATGTTTATTCACATTATTGCAAAAATACAAAGAACAAGAGGTTGTTTGCCATCATTACCTGCAAAAGATAATTAATGCCCAGCCCTTGCCACAAGGAGGCCACCTCTGTAAGGGCCATTTTGGGTTAGCAAATACCCATTACAAATTGTCCAAGTAAAAATTGTTTTAACCCTCTCCCAGAAAAGCCTAGCTGGTTTTTATGGCTGTGAGGATGAAGGCATTTGAAAACACAGTGTTTTCTCCCCTTTCAGATAAAAATAGCACAATTTTGGCTACTATAAATTTGTTGTCTGCATTTTTTTTCAATTTCAGCATACCAAAATTACCTCATCTGGAGGAGTTAAAACCCATATTATTAACATTCAATAATATAAGTACATGATCAGAAACCTCATACTTATTGAAATACATGTACCAGCAATAACATGTCAACAAACTTTACTAATAGATGATTAAAAATGAAATTGGTACCAATGATCTTGTGTTAAAAACCACAGTTTTGTAAGTTTCATAACATCTGAAAACATGTAGTCAAAATTCATTCACAAAAATTGGCCTCCTTCCTCCCCTTCAGCCAACCACCACCATCCTCAAACCACTGCATTTGATTTTAGTGTACACTAAGACCATCCTGCAAACGCACAAATAACCAGTTCATGCATATTTCTACATAAAATGTGATAGGACACACAAACAGAAATTATGTGGTCATTAAAATATCTAAATAATCACTTCAGCTTTGACAAATAAACATCTTGTTGATGATCACTATAGGAATAAGACTGTCCATAACTAGTTGAACAAAAAAATGTCCATAACTAGTTGGAAAAAAAAAAAGACTGAAAACTGTATGTAATATACAATTTCTTCAAACTCAGATGTAAATGAATTTTAACAGTACAGAAACAGTATGCAAGGACACAAAAAACAAGACTAATAAAGTTTATTAAACAACCATCATTATGTCAGGTAAACCATCCATATTAATTAAACAACTGTATTTCAATAATAACAATATTGGTACCAATGATCTTGTGATAAAAAATATAAAGTCATAACAATTCTATGTAAACAGAGGTAATAACAGTCATTCGAATCATTGACTCAATAAAACAGATTTATTTCACTGCTAATAATTAATAGACTACAATATAATTCTCAAGACTTTTATGTAGGCTTCCAAACTTCTTTAACCATAAATGAATAAACAAATTGTATTTGGATGAAATTGGCCTCCCCTCCCCCTCAGCCATCCTTCACCACCTGTAAATCTTTGTATCTGATTTTAATACATGTATACACTAAGACCATCCAGCAAACACATGCATACTCAATAGAAATATGTTTCTAAATAAATAGTAACAGGGCACATTAACGAAAAATACTTGGAAGTAAGACATGGAATGAATATAACCACTCATACATGTAGGTAGGTCTAATATGCACCTTGTTGATTATCACTACAGGAAAAGAACTGCTTCTAACTGAAAAAAAATTAACTGAAGTTCATGTAATATAAAATCGCTAAAAACAGATATAAATCCTTGGTATACAGAAGAGCATAAATGTAAACAAAAACAATCATACCAAACTACCCTAAGTATGATATACTAAATGTATCCATATGCCCAAGGTATTTTTAAAAAAGCGATCAGCTTCAAAAAGTATGGGTACCCATAACTCTAACAATAGAAAGAAAAAAAGTCTGATGATAAAAGTAGCCCAAGTAAACAAAATAGCATGCTATCGCCTTATTGAAACAAGTCAAACAATCTAGAGCAAAAACAACAAAATGTACAGCTATATCTAGGCGCCTAGAATGAAAAATAAGTAAAAAAAAACCAGTCAGCATGACAATAAATATCAAAAATTAAACATCTATAATCATGTACATGATTGATTACAAAACAAAGCAACAATATAGGTTTAGGTAAAAAAAAAAAACATTAACCTACTTATGGCAAGTTTTTTTTTTTTAAAAAAGTGAAAACAAATATGAATATCAAAAATTGGACGACAGATTAATTTTTCAACCATTTAGAAACGCAATAAATAAAAAAGAACTATTCAAAAATGACATATCAAAATTTGTTAAAGACTGTTAAATTGTTGTGATACAAGAAAATCAATTCTAGGTGTTTTGTAGTCCAAAGAATTTAAAAAAAAAAAGTGTGGTTCTAGATATTCTTTATTCCAGCTGGATATGTCGGACTGCTTGTACTCATGAAGTATCGGTAGCCAAATCTGAAAGAAAAACACAATTATACCTAACACTTTACTTCACAACCCTGAGTTTAACATGGTCTCAGGCAGAAACCTTTCGAAAACATTGTGAGAAAAAGAGGAAATGCTGGTAACCAGCATTTTCTTTTTTTCCCCATGATGTTTTCCAAACTTCTAGAGACAAACCCAATCACTGAGCTTTGTTGAAATTGTTGTCTGCAAATGTTTTGAACTTAGACAATTTTTTTGTCATTTGGTATTACCTCCTTCATTTAACCTGACCCAGGTCAAAGTCATTTACATACATTAATATTGAATTTTATCCTTAGTATCATTTGTCATATGTTCTGAATAGTCATGGAAATATCTCGTGCCGCATATGCCAATCATCCCTTAATCAACTATATAAGATATTTGAAAATTTCTAGTTCATAGTTAAAAAAAAAAAAAAAAAAAAAGCAAATGTTGCATTTTCAGGGATATATATCTCCTCATCTGACAGTGTTGATTCAAGATCAGGCTGCACATTCAGTGCAGTCTGATCCTGGTCTACACTAAATGCAAAAGCACCTTGAGTGACACTTTGCACGCCAAGGGTTAAATTGCATACCTGTGTATCTAGGTACCTTCCTGTGTATGTATAATTTTCGGAATAATAGTCAAGAGTTCTATTTATATGCACATAAATATTCAGCATTAGGTCAGGAACGGGTGAAATGAAGAAGACAATAGCTGGTTTTTGGCACTTTCTCCTTTTTCTTCAGCATTTTCCAAACTTTTAAAGACAAAACTAATCACCGAGTTCTGTTTAAACTGTCGTTTGCTAATACTTTTAATTTGGACAACTCTGATATTTTGCTGTTAAGTAGCTGGTTACCAGCATTTTCTCCTTCTCCCTTGTTATGTAGTAAAATTTAAAAAAAATTGGACATTTCTAGAACGGTGTTCCCTGCAGACTCTGCAAGAACAAAGAAGACTTGGGAAGTATTACAGTAATAGCACTTACACTCTTGACATTTAGATATTGTATTAATTTGGTCATCTAGAGATGGTTTGGGATTGTCTCTTAACATGGGTTAAGTTGTCTTTGGGATATATTTTCTCCAAATCTTCAGATTGTCTGCTGAAAAAAGAATTAAAATTAAAACTAAATCATTGCCAAACAACAAAAAAATCATTGCCAAACAACAAAATTTTAGGTTTGCTCAAATTGAAAGAATTTGCAGACGACAAAATAAATCGGACTCAAAATCTGGAATTTGTTTTGCGAAATGTAGAAAGGAGAAAATGCTGTTTACCAGCATTTTCTCCTTTTCCCACAATGATTTCTAAAAGCTTCCTTCTCAGGGTCGTCAAAAGTAGGGTACAACTATTTACAGGCTACAAATTAAATGTGACTCAAATATTAAAATTTGAATAAAAAAGGATAGAAAACATAGTGAGATGAGCAGTTAAAACTGGTAACTAGATTTTTTCCTTCTTTTCCCATGTTTTCAAAAGATTTCTCTCTCAGGTTCTTTAGAACTCCAAATTCTGTAGTAAAGGGTTAACACTTTCACCAAGCAATTACATGTTTAACCCTTTCTAAAAAAATCACGGGTCATCACGACCCTCAAAAAGAAGACTTTTGTAAACATTGTGGAAGAAAAATGAGAAAATGATGGTAACCAGCATTTTCTCCTTCCCTTTCCCCCCACAATGTTTTCTACCTATCAAAAAACAAATTTCAAGATTAAAGTCCAATTTAGACATCTGCATGTACTTTCAATTTCGAAAATTCTAGAATTTTGTTTGGTAAAAAGTTAAGTAATAGGATTTATCTCTGAAGTGATAGAACGCACTGCAGGAAAAGGAAAATTGCAGTGTACAGTATTTGCAGAAGCCTTGATTAATAAAGTTGTGATTTAAAGGTTTGTTTGGAAAAGATATTCATAAAAAAGTTACTCGTTATCGCTCCATTGAATATTCTTCAACACATCAGCCATCGCCATACATTCTCAATCTGTTAGTGGTGACTTGTCTTGCTTCTCTCCAGAACATCATCAAGGTACTGTTCATCAACATCAGTCTACCCATTTATCTTGTATTGGCTACTCTTCTCAATTCTTCTTGTACATAATCTAGCCTGTTCACACATGTTAGTCTTCCATCTGTGTGTTATAGGCTGTGCTTCTTGGTTCTCTCAGGATCATCTGGGCTCTTTTCATCAATGTTGGCCTCGCATCCGTTTGTTTAAGGCTGCTCTTCTTATTTCATACTGAAACAATCCATCTAGGTTCTGTTCATCAATGTTGGTCTTCCATCCGTCTGTTAGGAGCTGCTCTTCTCATTTCTCCCTGGGTAGCTCAGTGGCGAGTTTGTAGGGTATATAATTCAGAGGCCTGTTTTATTTACTTGTAGTGTACCTTTGGGCAAGACTCTTCCGAGTCCTAGTACTGGTGAAACCAAGGACACATGAATAAGTCAGCTGTTCCTGTGATATGACATGAAATATTGAAAAACAAACCACATAAAGCTTCTCCCTGATTATAAGGTAATATAACTGAATATAAAATCCAGATTACAGTCATATATATGTTAAAACCTAACTAGGAATGGTGGTTCACTTCTTCTCTTCACCATGCATGCAGACTCTGCAAGAACAAAGAAGACTTGGGAAGTATCACAGTTATAGCAAGCATTCGAAATCATCATCTTAGTTCCATACAACAATTTTTAGACACATCCATAGCCCTCATTTCTTTATAACATTACCAGATTTTAGATCCATCCATAAGTTTTTAGGGTCTATAATCCAGAGCCCTTGTACCGGTGAAACCAATGACACCTAAGTGAGCTGTTACTGTGATATGACTTAAAATACTGACATATAAGCCAAAAGAAGTAATATAAACGAGTATCAAATCCACATAACAGTCATCAATGTGTTGCTGTAACTTTGCAATTCTCTTTCATAAAGACTTAAAGTTGCCTTATTCATAATATAACAGTATTTAAAACTTGATTCAATCCTGGCCATAATCATACTGATGTAACTACCACTGTGTAAAAACGATTGTCGGAAAAAGGGTTTAAGACACATGATATAACTAAATATTACTTGGTTCGATCCAGGCTGACGTTTTGCTGATGTAAATTGTTATATTTTGTTTAATCTATGCATCAGTCATACATATGAAACTCATTAAACTAATAGTTCAATCCAGGCTATTGTTAAATGGTTGTAGAACATTAACTTGCTTCAATCCATGATGTGCTTTTACTTTATAAATTTTGCTACTGTATATAAATATGATTATGGATAAAAGAAATTGTACGATATAATTGAAGAGACTACTTGCTTCTGGCTATGCCACTGTTTATAAGATGTATTTTTGTGAAAATTTCACCTAAAACTTTACTGTCTGTAATAAAAATGGTGCTTCACCTCTTCCCTCCACCATGCATGAAGACTCTGTAAGAACAAAGAATTTTGGGAAGTATTGCAGCTATAACAGTATATAAAACTCGGTTCAATCCTGGCCAAGATCATACTGATGTAACTACCACTGTGTAAATATTATTTTAGGATAAAGGGTTTAAGACACATGATATAACTGGATATTACTTGGTTCGATCCAGGCCTACATTATGCTGATGTAAATTGTTATATTTTGTTTTAATCAATGCAACAGCCATACATATGAGACACATTAAACTTGGTTCAATCCAAGCCATTGTAAAATGGTTGTTTAACATAAACTTGCATCAATCCATGCTGTGATTTTACTTTATACATTTTACTACTGTATGTAAATATGATTATGGATAAAATATATGATATAATTGAAGAGTTCTTGATTCGGGCTATGCCTAGATTTATAAGATGTATTTTTGTGAAAATTTGATCTAAAACTTTACTGTCTGGAATAAGAATGGTGCTCCACCTCTTCCCTTCACCATGCATGCAGACTCTGTAAGAACAGAAAACAAAGAAATTTTGGAAATATCATAATGTAAAAGTATATAAAACTTGGTTCAATCTTGGCCATGATCATACTGATGTAACTATCTCTGTGTTAACATGATTGAAAGGGTTTTATGACACATGATATAACTAAAAATTACTTGGTTCGATCCAGGCCGACGTTTTGCTGATGTAAATTGTTATATTTTGTTTAATCTATGCAAGTCATACATATGAAACTTAGTAGACTAATAGTTCAATCCAAGCTATTGTTAAATGGTTGTAGAACATTAACTTGGTGCAATCCATGCTGTTCTTTTACTTTATACATTTTGCTACTGTATATAAATATGATTATGGATAAAAAAAAATGTACGATATAATTGAAGAGACTACTTGCTTCTGGCTATGCCACAGTTTATAAGATGTATTGTTGTAAACATTTTGATCTAAAACTTTACTGTCTGGAATAAGAATGGTGCTTCACCTCTTCCCTCAACCATGCATGCAGACTCTGTAAGAACAAAGAATTTTGGGAAGTATTACAGCTATAACAGTATATAAAACTTGGTTTAATCCTGGCCATGATCATACTGATGTAACTACCACTGTGTAACTACCGCGGTGTAAATACTATTGTAGGATAAAGGGTTTAAGACACATGATATAACTGAATATTACTTTGGTTCGATTCAGGCCGACATTATGCTGATGTAAATTGTTGTATTTTGTTTAATCCATGCAACAGTCATACTTATTTAACACATTAAACTTGGTTCAATCCAAGCCATTGTCAAATGGTTGTTTAACATTAAACTTGTCTTAATCTATGCTTTGGCTTTACTTTATACATTTTGCTACTGTACGTAAATATGATTGTCTGAAAAAATATATATAATTTAATTGATCAGATTACTTGATTTAGGCTATGCCATGGTTTACAAGGTGTATTGTTGTGAAAATTTGATCTAAAACTTTACTGTCTGGAATTAGAATGGTGCTTCACCTCTTCCCTTCACCATGCATGCAGACTCTGTAAGAACAAAGAAATTTGGGGAGTATCATAGCTATAACAGTATATAAAACCCGATTCAATCCTGGCCATGATTATACTGATGTAACTGCCACTGTGTAAATATGACTGTTGGATAAAGGGTTTAAGACACATGATATAACTGAATATTACTGGGTTCGATTCAAGCTGACGTTTTGCTGATGCAAATTGTTATATTTTGTTTAACTCATTACCAAAGAACAAAATTTTGGACTTGTCCAAATTGAAAGTATTTGCAGATGACAAAATAATGGTGAATCAAAATTTGAAATTTTTTTTATGAAGTGTAAAAATCATGGTGGGAAAAGTAGAAAATGCTGGTTACCAGCATTTTCTCCTTTTCCCTATATGTTTTCTACAGATTTTTTTCTCAGGGTCGTCAAAAGTAGGGATCGTGTGGTAATGGGTTAATCAATGCAACAGTCATGAATACTTTGGCAAACTTTTCTTTTTGGGTATTTTAACCCAACTATACCCCAATCCCCCCACACACACCCTCCCCCCCACAAAAAAAAAAAAAAAAAATCAGCGTCTTGAATGTGAAAACAAATTTGCCATAGCAAATATCCATAAGCAAGGATTCGCAAATCTTTTGACGCACATATGTATCCATATATATAGTATATGAAAAAGTAAAGGGTTGATAAACTTTTCATTACCTTCGCCAGTGGCAGTCTTTGCATAATTTCAGTTTTTTAGCTTGCTCTCCACACCTTCATGAGTAGTGCATTTGTCAAGTATAACACACGTTTGTTCACACATAATCGTACATTGTTCATCAAGTCTGTAGTTATTGTTCATCAAATCTGTAGGTTGAAAGAAAAAGAATGCCCCTCTACTCCCCCAAGTGTTCCCTTCCACACACAAATGCAAATAAAGGGAAAATATTTACAGCCTTGCCAGCTAAGAAGACATCTCATCAGACTTTACTGGGTTTCTGTATGGGGAGGTTGGATAACAATCCTAACTTCATTCATGGATGCATAGCACAACATAAGTCGACATTATTGGAAACTTAAAGAGCATAAGAAGGCCTCACATCCCTTTCTTTACCGATAAACCCTTGAAATGAGCAGTTTTACAAACATAATTATGGGCTTAAGAGAGTTTTCCAAACCCTTCTTTATCTCTAAGCAACTGTTAATCAAACCCAAGAGACTGCATTCATTTTAAAACTGAAGAACTGAGGACGTTAAGCATGTGTGGGTCTTGGCTATAATGTATTTGACATACACAAAGAATGGACTTAACAAAGTTTTCAGCAAAATCCTTCTTTATCTCTCAGCAACTGTTGACTTAAACATGAGTACTTCTGTCATTTTCCGACTAAAACTCAAAACTAATACGATGTGAGGATCTTGGCGACAGGATTTTCATATACACACATTGTAGACTTACTAGTAATACAGTTTTTGTCAAAAATCTTATTCATCTCTTGGTACCTGTTCTCTTAATCATCAAGACTGCAGTCATTTTCAGATCGAGAAACTCCATGTAATATGATGTGTGGGTCCTCACAATATGAATTTGAAACACATACATTGTGGACTAAATGCGGTATTCGACTGATATTTCATCTCTCAGCATCTGTTGACTTATCCATAATGACTGCAGTTGTTTTAGGAGGAAAGCATTAGAAGACACAAGAAAATATAGCACATCCAAAGCCAGCAAGGATGGTACATAAACCCCACTAAAACAACTGACCAGGAAGAAGTTTTGAAGAGTCCACTCATTCTTCTCGCGTGAACAATGTCATTGCAAAAGAAGGGTATTTAAAAAATTGAAAGCTTGTCTGCAAATCTGATTCTTCATGTAACTAATTTCATTAACTTAGAAGTGTAAACATCTCCCTAGAGGAGCATGCATGATGGAGAAAAACATATAAAATTTTTTTGAAACATTTTCACCCATTATCAAATATCCATTAACCTCTGGCCTCTTCTTTGGTAGTCTGTGTTTCCAGTGGTCTGTTTGTCCTCTTCCTCGGAAGGTCATCACCAACTTAAAACAAGATTTCCTTTCTTTACTGTCAATGAATACAATATATACTAATCACATACACCAACTGTTTTGATGTCAAGTTCTAAGAATGTCGTAGTTTTTCCTCAATATATTTAAAAACAAAATGTTCATTAGTCAAAGAAATACATCAACTTTAACTTCATGTGTCCATTATTGAATACTTTCCCCCCAATTTTTCCGCCTGTTGATCCATGTTAATACATAAATGGCTTATTGATTTTCACAATATCATGAGGTGCTCTTAATTTTGCAAACAACCATGCCTTTAATATTTACACCCAAATGAAAACAACATTAAGAATGAAATTAGAAGATTTCCATAGAAGGCCTCGTGTGGAGAAACAGAAGTTTCCGCCTCCTTTGACATGTTTTCAAGTTTTGCAGAACAGCTTTCCTGTCTGAGTGGAAGGAATTTGTGAGTTATCTCTATTTCTAACCACTGATATCTTTTTGTAATTGTGTATTAAGCACAGTAATAGCAAAATAGATTGTTTTTTTTAAATTGCAAAATGAGAAATACAATAGTTTGGGAGAAATTATTAACATGTGTACCTATCCAATTAAGAAAAAGCACAATGTTTCGGCGTCATTCTCTAGGCTAGCTTCTGTAACCAAATTAGAAGGCAAAATTTTTTTGTTTCCATAATCTTGGAAACTTGGAATGAGAAGAAATTTGCCTATACAAATCTTTAGACACATATATATACCCACATATACATTATATGAAAAAGTAAAGGGTAGATGAAATAAATTGTTCATTGTCTTTGCAAGTGGCAGTCTTTCCTGATTTTCAATTTTTTAGCCGTCTCTCCACACCTTCATGAGTAGTGCATCTTTGAAATGAAACGCAAGTCTGTTCACACACAATCCTACATTGTTCATCAAAGCTGTGGTTATTGTTCATCAAATCTGTAGACCTGTAGAAAGAAAAAGAATCTCCTCCCCCCCTCCCAACCCCCAAGTGTCCCCTTGGGGAAAAAATACAGTATTGCCATTTGAGCATAAAAAGACATCTAATCAGACTTTACTGGGTTGCTGTATGGGGAGGTTGCACAACAGTCTGGACTGACTTCATGAATTGGTGCATATCCATGCGGTAGACTTGTAGTACAACATAAGTCTACATTGTTGGAAACTTAAAAGAAACAGCATAAGGCCATATATCCCTTTCTTTAATGATAAACCTTTGAAACAAGCAGTTTTACAAACCAGGCTCTGTTGTCAACCAGTGAGTCAACAGAGTACAAACTTCACCTTTGGCAAGCAATTACACTGTATGTGTGTTCTAGCAAATTTCTATTCATCCCTAAAAATGTTTTCACTTAATCATCAAAACTGCAGTCTTTTTCAGACCGAGAAACTCAAGATTCATATGATGTGTGGGTCCTGACAACATGAATTTGAAACACATTGTGGACTAAATGCAGTATTCAACTGATATGTCATTGCTCAGCATCTGTTGACTTATCCATAGTGACTGCAGTTATTTTCGGAGGAAAGCATTTGAAGACACAAGAAAGTATGAAACACCCAAGGCCAGCAAGGATCGTAGATGAACCCCACTAAAAACAACTGACCAGGAAGACGTTTTGCAGAGTCCACTCCATACTTCTTGTGTAAACAATGCCAATGCAAAAGAAGGTTATTTAAAAATTGAAAGCTTTTCTGCAAATCTGACTTCAATTAACTAATTTCTTAAACTTACAAGTGTAAACATCTCCCTACAGGAGCATGCATGATGGAGAAAAACAATAAAAGTAATTTAAAACATCTTCACCCATTATCAGGTAACCATTACTCGCTGGCCTCTTCTTTGGTAGTCTGTGTCTGCAGTGGTCTGTTTTCCTCTTCCCCGGAAGGTCATCACCTACTTAAATTACAACAAGATTTCCTTTCTTTACTGTCAATGAGTACAATATATACTAATCACATACACCAACTATTTTGATGTCCAGTTCTAAGAATGTAGTATTGTTTCCTTAATATATTCAAAAACAAAATGTTCATTAGTCAAAGGAATACATCAACTAAATATATCTATTTCATTTGTCCACTTTTGAATAATTTTTCCCAAATTTTTCCGCCTGATCCTTGTTAATACATAAATGGCTAATTGATTTTCACAATATCATGAGATGCTCTAAATTGTTCAAACAACCATGCCTTTAATATTTACACCCAAATGAAAGCAACATTAAGAATGAAATTGAAAGATTTCCATAGAAGACCTCTTGTGGAGAAACAGAAGTTTCCTCCTCCTTTGACATGTTTTCAAGTTTTGTAGAACAGCTTTTCTGTCTTATTGGGTAGGAATTTGTGAGTTATCTGTATTTCCAATCACTGCTATCTTTTTGTAATTGTGTATTCAGCACAGTAATAGCAAAACAGATTAAGTTTTTTTTTTAATGTGCATATTGAGCAATACAACAGTATAGGAGAAATTATCAACATGTGTACCTAAACAAATAAGAAAAAGCCCAGTGTTTGGGCGTCATTCTCTACGCTAGCTTCTGTAACCAAATTAGAAGGCAAAATTTTTTGTTTCCATAATATTGGAAACTTGGATTGAAAAGAAATTTGCCTATATACAAATCTTTGGACACACATATATACCCACATACACATTATATATGAAAAAGTAAAGGGTAGATGAAATAAACTGTTTATTACCGTCGCCAGTGGCAGTCTTTTCAATTTCTTAGCTGTGTCTCCACACCTTCATGAGTAGGGCATCTTTCATAGCAAATCAGATGAAATGATTTTTAAATTGTATAATGAGAAATACAATAGTTTAGGAGTCTCTTCACACACAATCCTACATTGTTCATCAAATCTATAGTTATTGTATATCAAATCTGTAGGTAGAAAGAAAAAGAATCTTCCCCCCACTTCCCCAAGTGTCCCCTTCTACACTCAAATGCAAATGAAGGGAAACTATTTACAGTATTGCCATTTGAGCATAGAAGACAACTCATCAAACTTTACTGGGTTTCTGTTTGAGGAGGTTGCATAACACTCCTGACTGACTTCATGTATGGGTGCATATCCATGCGGTAGACTTGTAGTACAACTTAAGTCTACATTGTTGGAAACTTAAAGAGCATAAGGCCATATATCCCATTCTTTACTGATAAACCCTTGAAATGAGCAATTTTACAGAGCATGGTCTGTGGTCAACCAGTGAGTTAACAAAATACAAACTTAACCAGCTTTGGTAAGCAAATATGTGTGTTCTAGCTGCAACATATAGCCGTAATAAGTTTTTTTGCATTGATTTCATCCCTACTTTTCAGAAAAGAATGTGCTTCAAAAGCATTGGATATGTTGAGCTTGGCCACATGAATTTTACATACACATATGGACTTAACAGACTTTTCCAAACCCTTCTTTGTATCTCTTAAGCAACTGTTCATTAAACCAAAGAGACAGTAATCATTTTAGAATTGAAAAACTGAGGACGATAAGGATGTGTGGGTCTTTTCTATAATGAATTTGACATGCAAAAAAGTATGGACTTAACACATTTCTTAGCCGAATCCAACATGAATACTTCAGTCATTTTCCAACCAAGAAACTCAAGATTAATAGGATGTGAGGATTTTGACAACAAGATTTTCATATACACACATTGTAGACTTAACACAGTTTTTATCCAAACTCTTATTCATCTCAATATCTGTTCACTTAATCATCAAGACTGCAGTCATTTTCAGACCGAGAAACTCAAGGGTAATATGATGAGTGGGCCCTGAAAATATGAATTTCAAACACACACATGGTGGACTAAATGCAGTATTCAACTGATATTCAATCTCTCAGCATTCGTAGACTTATCCACAGTGACTGCAGTTATTTTCGGAGGAAAGCATTTGAAGACACAAGAAAGTATGGAACACCCAAGGCCAGCAAGGATGGTACATAAACCCCACTAAAAACAACTGACCAGGAAGAAGTTTTGAAGGGTCCACTCCATACTTCTTGCGTGAACAATGCCATTGCAAAAGAAGGTTATTTAAAAAATTGAAAGCTTGTCTGTAAAGCTGATTCTTCATGTAACTAATTTCTTAAACTTACAAGTGTAAACTTCGCCCTAGAGGAGCATGCATGATAGAGAAAAATATATAAAAAATATTTGAAACGGCTTCACCCATTATCAGGTAACCATTACTCGCTGGCCTCTTCTTTGGTAGTCTGTGTCTCCAGTGGTCTGTTTGTCCTCTTCCTCGGAAGGTCATCACCTACTTAAATTGAAAAAAAAAAGATTTGCTTTCTTTACTGTCAATGAATACAATATATAGTAATCACATACACCAACTATTTTGATGTCTAGTTCTAAAAATGTCGTAGTTTTTCCTCAATATAATCAAAAACAAAATGTTCATTAGTCAAAGGAATACATCAACTATATACTTCATGTGTCCATTATTGAATACTTTCCCCCCAATTTTTCCGCCTGTTGATCCATGTTAATACATAAATGGCATATTGATTTTCACAATATCATGAGATGCCCTAAATTGTGCAAACAACCATGCCTTTAATATTTACACACAAATGAAAACAACATTAAGAATGAAATTAAAAATTTCCATAGAAGACCTCGTGTGGAGAAACAGAAGTTTCCTCCTCCTTTGACATGTTGTGAAGTTCTGTAGAACAGCTTTTCTGTCTGAGCGGGAAGGAATTCATGAGTTATCTCTATTTCACACCACTGATATCTTTTTGTAATTGTGTATTCCGCACACTAATAGTAAAACAGATTTTTTTTTTTTCAAATCGTATGAGAATACAATAGTTTGGTAGAAATTATTAACATGTGTACCTATCCAATTAAGAAAAAGCGCTGTGTTTGGGTGTCATTCTGTAGGCTAGCTTCTATACCCAAATTAGAAGCCAAAATTCTTTGTTTCCATAATGTTGGAAATTTGGAATGAGGAGAAATTTGCCTTTACAAATTTTTAGACACATATCTATACCCACATATACATTATATGAAAAAGTAAAGGGTAGATGAAATAAAGTGTTCATTATCTTCGCCAGTGGCAGTCTTTGCTGATTTTCAATTTCTTAGCCGTCTCTCCACACCTTCATGAGTAGTGCATCTTTCAAGTATAATGTAAGTCTGTTCACACACAATCCTACTTTGTTCATCAAATCTGTAGTTATTGTTCATGAAATCTGTAGGTAGAAAGAAAAAAGAATCTCCCCCTCCCCCACTCCCCCATGTGTCCCCTTCTACACACAAATGTAAATAAAGGGAAAAATGTACAGTCTAGCCATTTGAACATAGAAGATATCAGATTTTACTGGGTTTCTGTATGAGGAGGTTGTATAACAATCCGGACTGACGTCATGAATTGGTGCATATCCATGCGGTAGACTTGTAGCATAACATAAGTCTACATTGTTGGAAACCTAAAGAGTGTAATGCCCTATATCCCTTTCTTTACTGATAAACCCTTGAAACAAGCAATTTTACAGACCAGGTTCTGTGGTCAACCAGTGAGTCAACAAAGTACAAACGTCACCACCTTTGCCAAGCAATTACACTGTATGTGTGTTCTAGCAAATTTTTATTCATCTCTCTGTATCTATTCACTTAATCATCAAGACTGCAGTTAATTTCAGACTGAGAAACTAAAAGAGTAATATGATGTGTGGGTCCTGACAATATGAATTTGAAACACACACATTGTGGACGAGATGCAATATTCAACTGATATTTAATCTCTCAGTATTCGTTGACTTATCCACAGTGACTGCAGTTATTTCCGTAGGAAAGCATTTGAAGACACAAGAAAGTATGGAACACCCAAAGCCAGCAAGGATGGTAGATGAACCCCACTAAAAACAACTGACCAGGAAGAAGTTTTGAAGAGTCCACTCCATACTTCTTGTGTAAACAATGCCAATGCAAAAGAAGGTTATTTAAAAAATGAAAGCTTGTTTGCAAATCTGATTCTTCATTTAACTATTTTCTTAGTCTTACAAGTGTAAACATCTCCCTACAAGAGCATGCATCGATGCGCCATAAAACAACATTCATTCATTTATTCATTAGGAGCTTGCATGATGGAGAAAAACATAAAAAATCATTTGAAACATCTTCACCCATTATCAGGTAACCAGTAACCTCTGACCTCATTGGTAGTCTGTGTCACCAGTGGTCTGTTTGTCCTTTTCCTCCGAAGGTCATCACCTACTTAAAACAAGATTTCCTTTCTTTACTGTCAATTTACGGTCAATGAATACAATATATACTAATCACATAGACCAACTATTTTGATGTCTAGTTCTAAGAATGTAGTAGTTTTCCCTTAATATATTCAAAACAAAAATATTCATTGGTCAAAGGAATACATCAACTATATAATGTCCATTATTGAATACTTTTCCCCCAATTTTTCCACCTGATCCATGGTAATACATAAATGGCTTATTGATTTTCACATTATCATGAGATGCTCTAAATTGTGCAAACAACCATGCCTTTAATATTTACACTCAAATGAAAGCAACATTAAGAATGAAATTAAAAGACTTCAGTAGAAGGCCTCTTGTGGAGAAACAGAAGTTTCCTCCTCCTTTGACATGTTTTCAAGTTTTGTAGAACAGCTTGTCACAGTGGGACTTTAGGAATTTGTTATTCATCACCGAGCACATGCCTTGATGGAAATCAAAACAAATGGACCCCTTGTGTATTATACACATTTATACAAGTATATCGTCTGCCAAAGGCCAGGGTCAAGTTTCATGAAACAAGTTGGCTTCTTTTTTTCCAGGAGAGGTCAGCATCAGTGTTTTCAAATAGTTTATTGGCTTTTAATTTCAATACATTTTGTTACATGTAAACAGACAAGTAAAAAAGCCACCACGTAGAAACCTCATAATTATGCTTTACATGATAGTCATTTTGAGGGATCATTTGCATGGCAAATTGATTTAACAAATATTTTTCTGAAATTCGTCAGATAAAAATAAACCATGCCTATTTCCTGTTTCGGATTTTTGATTTCGCTTTATTTACAAAACCAAGACGAAACAGCCTGTTTATCAGTACAATTTCGCAAGAAAAATGGATTTAAACAGCAAATTCTGTGGCAGTCTGCCTTTTAAACTCACCACTGTTGGAGAGGTCTGATAGCTTAGGCATCTAGACTGCACACATTTTTTTTTTCTAGGATTTGGCTCAGTGACCTTTTCGATGTCCGAGATTTTCAAAATACCTTTCTGACCTAGATCTTGAGTATCGGGCTGAAATGTGGCCTCTAGAGTGCACCTAAGCTTTTTTCAGTTCTAGGCCAGGACCCTGAAATGCTTTGCCTATGGACAATCTTGCGAAAAGTTCAGTGCTTTCATTCAGGCTAAAGGCCTCCAGGTTACTAGACCTACTGTACACTTTCTTGCTGATCCATGCTGAAACCAATTTGAATTATTTAGCAACTATACTTCAATATTAATGATGGGTATGAGGATAAACAACTAGAAGGCCCTGAAGGGCCTGAATATGCCCTGCTGGCAGAGTTTGCTTTTAAACAAGCTTACATTATGAATTCATGATGCAAAAAGACAAAGTAGATTTTCAATCCCTTGACAAATCTTCAAAAGAATTGCATCAACACTGTGAACTTCATTGCCTAAACAAGAATTGGACATTTTCAACTTTTGAATAACTTTACATTTCCAAAATTGATTGTCAGATTTTCTTTAAATCAATAGGGTTCAAGCTGTTTATAATACAAAGCAACTGTTCAAGTTTTGTGAAAATCCAACCAAAACTGCTGACCTTATCACGTAAACAAGATTTTGAAATTTTGAACTTTAATTGGCTACTTTTCCGACATTGTTTATTGAATTTTTTTTCAAAATAAATAGGGTTGAAGCTACTAATACGATAAACAAACTGTGTGATTTTCATGAAAATTTGACAAGAAATGCAGACTGTATCGCGTAAACAAGAATCGAAAATTTTCAACTTGAAATGGCTACTTTTCCAATACTCTTTGTTGGATTTTTCTCAAAATCGATAGGATTGAAGCTACTGATGCGATAAACAAACTGTGCAAGTTTCACAACAATCTGATGACAAATGCACATTTTATCGCGTAAACAAGAATTTGAAATTTTCAACTTGAAATGGCTACTTTTCCTATATTGTTTATTGGATTTTTTTTTTCAAAATCTATGGGTTGAAGCTACTGATGATTTAAATAAACTGTAAAAGTTTCACGAAAATCTGACAACAAATGAAGACTTTATTGCATAAACAAGAATTTGAAATTTTCAACTTGAATTGGCTACTTTTCCTAAACTGTTTGTTGGTTTTTTTCTCAAAATCAGTAGGGTTGAAGCTAGTGAGGAGATAAATGAACTGTGCAAGTTTCACAAAAATCTGACGACAAATGCAGACTTTATCGCATTAACAAGAATTGGAAATTTTCGACTTGAAATGGCTATTTTTCCCATACTGTTTGTTGGATTTTTCCCAAAATGAATAGGCTTGAAGCTATTGATGAGATAAACAAACTGTGCAAGTTTCACAAAAATCTGACAACAAATGAAGACTTGATCGCGTAAACAAGCATTTGAAATTTTCAACTTGAAATGGCTACTTTTCCCATATTGTTTGTTGGATTTTTCTCAAAATCAATAGGGTTGAAGCTATTGATGAGATAAATAAACTGTGCAAGTTTCACAAAAATCTGACAATAAATGCAGACTTTATCGCGTAGCCTAAACAAGAAAAAGACTAACGGACGGACAGACGGACGGACGACGGAAACCCCGCCATGACATAAGCTCTGCTGGCTTTCAGCCAGTAGAGCTAAAAATGACTAAATAGTACAGTAATAATGATTTCTGCCAAAGAAGATGGGATTTATTGTTATAATGTCAGTAAAAAAGACCAGTGATTTATCGTTATATGTTAGTAAAAAAGAACAGGTTAAAAATAATTCTGCTGAACTTACTTGCCCACAACTTCCTAGTGCTACCAGTTTAAGACCCTGTTGTAATGGATATTTAGAATGCCAAGTTATCACAGCTCAGCTGATCACCCATAAGTGTGTGTGTTTTCCATGAATTGTGGTCACAGTCTAATCAAATTGCATAACAACGACTAATCCAGACCCAAAACATATAGAAACATTTCACACCCAATACTCACAGTGAAAACACTGATACACTTCACCCTTTATCCAAATGAAATATTTAGACTAGATCCAACTTTTTTAAACATAACTGCAATTAAAAAACCGCAAACATTGACTGATTGATGCTTTACGCCACTTTCTACATTATTTCAGTCATCTCACAGACACACCTATTTCATTCACTTTGCCCTTTATCGATCTAAGATGGTTTGACTATTTACAATTTTGTAAACATAACTATATTCAGATACCACAAAGACCTGATAGGTTGATTTATTGACAGATTGATGGTGTTTTGTGCTGCCTTCAACATAATTTCAGTCACATCACAAGCACTGCTTCTTGGTTCCATCAAGACTGGGCTAATTTTTGTGTTCATCAACCCTTTACCACATATTGTGGACTTGTAACACCCTGGAAGAGAAGCCTTTTGAAAACATTGTGGGAAAAGGAAAAATGCTGATAAACAGCGTTTTCTCCTTTTCCCACAATGTTTTCAGCCCTAATAAAGAGAAATTGCACCATTTGAGCCACATTGGAATTGTCGTCTGTAAGAGCTTTCAGTTTGGAAAAAGCTACAATTTTGTCACCTGGTAAAGAGAAATATCTATGTCCAAAATATCCCCATGAAAAACTAAGCACTTTTTGTGAGCATATTTTAAATGTTAATTTTATTAAAAAGATATATTCCTTATTAGACTGTGTAGATTCAAGATTAGCCTGTACATTCTGGAGGTTTGTCTTGAATATTTGAACAACTGACCAGGAGGTGCTGGCAAAGATGAGACTACAGGGATGTGTGGACTCATCTTTGTCAATAATTTCCAGCAAATATTGTCACTACCTTGTAATTGTACTTGTGAAAATATATAACGGTAAGCCATCTATCTGAATGATCCTTTATAATTAACTTTGGCAAACTCATGGAACTTCAAGTGTTTTGCCCTTATATGATGAAGATCTGAGGTCCTTGTGTATGTACCAATCCCTGTTATTGACAGAATTGTTGTCATGCTGGGCAGTGCTACTGTCTACTTGCATTGTCAAACGGCAACCCTTAATTTGTCTGCAGGTTAAAGGTGGTTATTTAGAATTTTTACATCTCACCAAATTAAAAAATA
Source organism: Tridacna crocea (assembly GCA_943736015.1). Lineage (NCBI taxonomy): Eukaryota > Metazoa > Mollusca > Bivalvia > Cardiida > Cardiidae > Tridacna > Tridacna crocea. The sequence continues at coordinate 53,680,226 of OX031059.1, forward strand.
TATATATCACTGCAATTCATATGAAAAAATAATACAAATCATCAAAATTACAAAACAATTTTTTTTTTTTTTTGATGGTGTTCCCTTAAAAGGCTACGTAGCCTCTTAAGGTATTTTTAGATTTCGCACCAAAATCAATAAAGCATTTTGGGAATGTCAAGTGACTAGCACGTGACTCAAAACGCTTAAATTCCATTACATAACAAACATGTAATAATTATTTTCCATAATGTCTTCTTCGGACGCTATGTTTGAAACTTTGTCTGTGTATTCCTGTATGTAAATGAGCGAATTGATCATCTAAAAAAAAGAACGTGTCTCCCGTTGGTGTCAACCTGGGCTGTAGTAAATCTCTAATTTCTCGTGCTTTCGAACAGTTTCGACTACTAGGTTTTTATGAATGAAAATTAAAAGGCTTTGGGAGTATAAGGATGATTTTTTTGTATTTATGCAAGATTTTTGTCCCAAAATCTGAAGGGCCATCTTTAACTAACATTTCTACAATCTAATTTTGCATGTCTCTTGATATGGATTAACGCAGTTCAAGTAACAGGAGCCGCGCGGGAAGGTGGGAATATGCCGGATCCTACAGCAGAGCCATACTCTTGTGTATACATGAGAAAAGGATTATACCCAGAAACACTGTGGAGTAGTACAATTTGCTAAAGTGTATCCAGCTCCAAGCAGCTAAATGCAAGACAAGACATACGCCACTCGCAGACAACGTAGATCAGGACAGACTGTAAAGAATGTGCAGTCTGATCTTGGATCCACACTGTCCAATTACGAATGTTTTATTTCCCAAAAATTTTACCTTAAAAAACAAAATTATGGGCTGTACTGTATACTTGAAACTGTCATTTCATTCTAAAGGCTAACGGAGAACACTCAACTCTTTACCAAATGACAAAACTTTGGACTAGTCCAAATTGAAAGCATTTACAGACAACAAAACAAAAGTGACTCAAGAATTGAAATTTGATTTTGGAATGGTAGAAAATGTTGTGGGAAAAGGAGAAAATGTTGGTTACCAGCATTTCGTGTGTCTGTCCGTGTATCCCTCCGTCTGTCTGTTTGTCCATCTGTTACTGCATTTTTTATCAGATTTCCATAAAACTTGCATGGTTTGTGTATATTATCAACAGGTTCAACTGTATTGATTTTGAGAAACATCCAACTATCAGCATTGGAAAAGTAGACATTTCAAGTTGAAAGTTTACCTTTCTTGTTTATGCGATAAAGTCTGCATTTGTGGTCAAATTTCCATGAAACTTGCACTGTTTGTTTATCTCATCAATAGCTTAAACCCTATTGATGTTGAGAAAAATCCAACAAACAGTTTGCAAAAAGTAGCCATTCAACGTTAAAAATTTTCATTTCTTGTTTATATGATAAAGTCTGCATTTGTGGTCAAATATTAGTGAGACTTGCATAGTTTATCTCATCAATAGCTTCAACCCTATTGATTTTGAAAAAAAAAATCCAACAAACAGTATGGGAAGAGTAGCAATTTCAAGTTAAAAATTTTGATTTCTTGTTTATATGATAGTCGGCATTTCCTGTTTTAATCTTTGTATTTTTTTTTTCTTTTTGCATCATGGTTTCATAATGTTTGCTGCCATAAAAGCAAAAGTTTGCCAGTAGACCAATTTCAGGTCCTTTCTGGGCCTTTAGTTCCTTTTCCCATGATGTTTCAAAGGCCCTGATCTCGGTGTTGGAGGGAAGGGGATTGCTAAAACTCTGGATTCTGTTGTTAAGTTTTGATTTAAGTCTCTTAGGAAGAGGGTTTTGAAAACAAAGTGGAATCAAAAGACTGATAGTTCTGAGAGTTGCCTGGTGGATAATGTGTTAGAAGTTTTAACTCTTATCAAATTTCCAAAGGTAAAATATTACAAACGTTCAAGATACAAGCTGATTTAACCATAAGATAGTATTATGCAAGCATAATTTCTGAGTTGTGGAAGGCTCTAGTCTTAAAAGCACTCACACAAATATGAAAATTCTTATGGAAAAATAAAAATATGTGGTGAGAATAAGAATTTATGCCAAGTAACATCTTTGAAAAGTTCCAAGACTTTATATTTGCTAGAACTGACGTACCAGCCTCTTTTATCATATTTGTTTACTGCAGCTGATTTCGGGCTTACAGTGACGGTAGCTTCTTATTTGCGAGATTGTACGTCGGTCCATGGTGCTAATGGGTAATTATCAAACAATTCTCACTAAGTATTCTCAACAAATGGTCTAAGTGTCCAGTAGAAAAGACGCTTTTAGTTGATAATACTGTTAAGCATGTCCACAAACTTGTTCAGTTCACGAACACTTATCTCCGGCAAACTAAACTTGAGCCCTCGGTGTAAAGCCCCCGTCACACCAAACTAGATCTTAGAACCTCTTACCCCGTCCTGATCGGAAAATGTGTTGCGGTCGGGGTAGAACGTGTTATTTTGGCCTGATAATGTCTGAATCCCCTGTCTCACCAAACATGTTCTATGAAAGTCTTAATTAGCCCGATCAACAAAGTCGTAAAAGGGGTTGCGTTCGGGATAGGACGTGTAATTTCAGTCGGGTATATGCAAACGCATTCCCAATTGATGCCGCCTACTGCACCGCTTCACCTTTTTTCACACAATGACGACTTTTAACACCCCTACAAGAGAAAACATTTGAAAACATTGTGGGAAATGGAGAAAATGCTGGTAACCATGCAGCATTTTCTCCTTTTCCCACAATGTTTTCCGCCCTGCCGGAAACAAATTTCAATTTTTGAGTTAAGTTTATTTTGTGATCTGCAAGTGCTTTCAACTTGGACCAGTCTAAAATTTTGTCATCTGATAAAGGGTTAATAGGATCGAAGTACGACAATTCCGTTTGTAGTACGCCCATCTCGTTAAGTTCGTTGTCACTCCGTGTAATTGCAGGTCGGGATGAAAGGCAAGAAATTTTGAGCACCCTTCCCGTCCTAACCCGTCCATTAAGTCCGAAAACAGGTTTTAGGAGGTTATTAATACGTCCACTCCGTCTGAACACCGTTTAAAATTCGTCCGGCAAATATTTTCAGAGCGGACTGAGAACGTGTTTGGTATGACGGGGGGTATAAGCGATTTTTAGGCCCGGGAATCCCTCTCAAGGGATTCCCTTGCCTATAGCGATCGTAAGCTGCCTTTTCCGGACTACTTTCAGTGTAGGACAAAACCCCCTAGGACAAAACCCTCCTAGGACAAAACCCCCATGGACAAAACCCCCTTTGGACAAAACCCCCATAGGATAAAAGCCCCCTAGGACAAAACCCCCATCATATATAAATAGCATATAAATTTTAGAAAAGACGCATAATTTGCAAACAGTTTTGAAGTATTCAAAACATGTCTCTTTGATTTAAGGAATAAAAATCAAACATGAAAGGCAAAAAATGATTTAGATATTATCTTATTTTAATTTGTAACTCAAGTTTGTTGATAGTTTCTATTGATATATTAACACCTATACAGACTTGGGTAAGACAGGTGTTGAGAAGGGATTAAGAAACCTGATTTGCAAGTTTACACCTGTCATATTCACTAATGTGTAGTAGTAGATTTGAATATATAAAAGCACCAAATAAGAAAAAAAAGTATGTAAAAACTTTAGATGAATTTATCATGAATGTATATACAAAACAACACATTTTTGGTCATAAAGCGCAATTTTAAGGAAAAAAAAACACACATTTTTTATCATAAAGCACAATTTTAAGAAAAAAAATCTTATCAAATCAATTTAACTTATACAAAAACATTATTTTTTACAACCCCCACAAGTATTTAAAGCAGTAAATTTTACTCAACTTTAACATGATTGTACAAAAAGAATCATTTTAAAACATGGGGGTTTTGTCCACTTTTCAGTTAAGGGTATGGGGGTTTTGTCCTAGGGGTATTTTGTCCATGGGGGTTTTGTCCTGTGGGGGTTTGTCCGTACCCCGTCACAAAACGCATCTATGCTAAAACGCGATTGTAAATAAAGCAAACTACATATAGAATATTTGCCCGTGTCACGTTTATCACTTTTTCTTAAGTATATCGACTAAATCTAGGGTACTTCAGCGCTAGAGATCGCATGCTAACTTTTTCCGAATTTTCGCATATCTGTCGCAAAATATCTATCGCATAAATCGGATACCTTTTGATTCTGGGGATGAATATCCACAGCTGTTTGACTGTGCTGCTTCCTAAACCAATAAAAATCTACAATTGCCCACTAGTGTGTCCACTTCTCTGCATAATACCCACTGTTGTTATAGCAATATTTCCGAACGCTTGAGAAATAGGCCCCTTGAGAAATCGCCTCCAAACTGCTTGGGGTCGATTTCTCCGGAGAAATCCGGTGAAATCGTCCCCAAATAGAATTTTAGAGAAATCGACCCCAACATCAAATTTCATCCATATCGTTAATCAGCTTGTCTATAAAGATATTTTTTAAAGTTCGTTGTCTTTAGTATGTACATTATATGTATTAGTTACCTTTATCCAAGAGTTATTTGGTAGTTTTGCCATTGTTTATACTGCCTATTTCACACTGATAGGATGTATTTCACACCTTTTACACCTGTCACAAATAGATTACACCTGTATGATTCTTATAATATATCTTTGATTGACTTTGATTTGAAACCAAGTAAATGCTTATAATTTTTTTCTATAGTCGTTCGCTTGTCATTTAATGTATCTTTTTTTTATATTCTTATATGCCCATTATTTTGATTTATTGTATGAAGATCTTTTTTTTTTCATTCTCTCTCTCTGTCTCTCTCTCGTATATATTCTTGTCCTTTCCTACTTGTATATTTTCCATCACCCAATAAGAGATTCAAGTCCAGCCGTCGATCATGAAGTCACTAGTTCGATCCCATAAAGTGTGTTTATTGAATCACATCTCTGGTTACTGTATATTGAAACCCTTTTCCATACAAGCATTTCCTCCTTTTCCCACAATATTTTCTAGCATTTGAAAGACGAATGTTACTTTTTTATTAACATTTGATTTGCTTCTGCAAATGCTTTCAACTTTTTTTTTCCAGAAAAAAAATTGTCTTTTGGTCAAGGGACATTTTTGAAAAGAAAAAAAAGTATATTTACAGAGATTCAAAGGACTCAGATTTCAGAGACCTGTATGTTTAGTCTGTGATGAGAGAGAATTATACCCAATCGCAATACCTATCATCAATCCTCAGAAGGAAATTGACCGAGCCGGTGAACTCTTAAAGTGTACTTCGCTACCAACTGAACTATATTCCACTGATAAAACCATCATTTTGGCAATACTTCAGTTGCATTGTTATTTATATCCACTGAATCTACAGTTATTATTTCTAATTAACGCAATAATATACAAGTTGGGACAAAGGGCTCATTCATGTGTATTATTTCATTTGCCCTTGTTGTATACAGTATTTGCTGTTCCTGGGTGACAATAAAAGATATGTTCTGTTCTGTTCAAAGTTGTCTGCAAGATGCTTCAGTGTTGATAATTCTGAAAATCTGGTGATTGGAGGCATACTGACTAGTGTAAGCTACAAATATCTTTCACACAGCCTATTTTCTCTCTCTCTCTCTCTCTCTCTCTCTCAAATTACGTTACACCAGCCAGGCTGATTTAAAATAGCGTGTTGTCCACAGAGCATCCTGATTTTGAGACAAAAACCACAATGTTTTTCAAGGCTCTTTCGGCTAACATCATGTCAAATTTTGCTTCTGATGAAGCACCTTAATTTGTCATCTGTAACAGTTATTTATCTCAGTTTTTAATTGTAATTATATGTTGGTCCACATGTTTCAGAAAATTTAGATAACCAAAGTTGTTATTGCACCGATTGAATAGTTCAATTTTGACTTGGGATTGTTTACAAGCACGACAAAATACTAAGTATTCTAAGCCATTATCAAGCTCCCCATTACTGTGAGGACATGCCTAGCTCTGGCTTAATTAGTTTCTGGCTGGTGCATTCTTGTATTAGTTCAAAATTTCCAGATAAAACGAATGATTCCAGGGGCTTAGTGGAATCCGCTTGTATGTCTGTCCGCCTACCTGTTTGTATTAATTAAAATTGACCTCTTGTGTTGTTTCGTATCCTCCATTTCCTGGCCTTCAGTACTATCAGTACTTTGATTTTATCACGTGCTCTTGTGTACGAAATATTTGTTTCAAAGATTTGAATCTGTCAAGAGATATGTTGTTGTTGATGATGATAATGATGATGATGATGACTGGGTTTGTTTTTCAGGTGCCAATGTCTTACCAGAGAATATGTTGATGTTCTGGTGATATATAGAATTTTCCTCAGGCTATCTGGCCTCAATTGATTTGAAACTAAAATCACATAAGCATCAAAATACTGTCTTAATAGATTATCCGTCGGACGGCAAACTACTGACTAATACAGTCTATGAAGACAAAGTGCCCAACTCAGACTTCTGTCATTGGTTTAAACAGACGGATATGAACCTTGTTTACCTCTTTACCAAATGACAATATCTTAGGCTTGTCCAAATCGAAAGCATTTGCAGACATTTGCAAACGTGACTGAAAATTTGAAATTTGTTTTGTAGAGGGTAGAAAACATTGTGGGAAAAAGAGAAAAAGCTGGTTACTTCAAATCTGCATGAAGCAGGCGAGGAACTGTGTTATGTGAACCGCTGTCGGTCTGTGTTTCAGACCGAGCTGTTCAACCCTCACTGTCTATGCTGGAATTGTAAGACAAAACTTCTCAGCTTCGAACTGCTTGGAACGTATCCGTTTAAGGTTAGGTCTGCAATGGACGTATTGAAGCAGCTCCCCGAGTCAGCCTATCGGGCTTGGAATTAGTCTGAGCCTTTCTGAAGCTAGGCTGTTTGAAGCTGTTCTGTTCAAGAGCCTCCCAAAGCCAGCCTGTTGTATTAGGAATGGGTCTGGATCTCTCTAGTTTAAAGCTAGTCTATTCAAATGTATACGGACGTCGTTTAATCCTTAGCATTATTGATAGGAAGACACTGAGCCAATGTCATATTTGTTTGCAGCTGCACCATTCTGTTCCGCCTAGATCCCCAGCGTGAAAAGGGTGGTCCTCTGAAGCAGGTTACGGAGACCTTGCTGTCACAAAATTTCATAGCAAGAGCGTAAGCTATGAACGAGGTGTTTCACCATTGTTAGTCAACTCTATACATGTAATATAAATCGACGAAATAGGGCAAGAATTTTGTGTTTCTAAAAACGTGATAATTTCTTGACCAGATAAATGTAAAACGACTTTAAACGTAAAATTACAATGTACCTATTTCAAAATATAATAAAAGAAAACAGCATATACTTAAGACAACAAAAACACTGATTGAAATTAAAATCTATGATTTATTCAATTGAGAATACGTATTCCAAAAATAGTAATGACGCATCAAATGATCAAAGTACACCTGGTACTCGCAATGCGGCACTGTCTAATCTTTACAGATTATTTCTGACAGAATCGTTAGATACTTTAGTCTTAATAGACATATTCATTATCACAAAGGCGCAATTTATACGTTATCTTCCACAGAAAAATAACAAAAACTGACGAACAATTACAAATAATATAATAATAATTACCTTACAATTACAATTTTATGCGCCTCATTTTGTCTACTAAATTTGCAGTGTCAACTGCACATGCTTTGCAGATATATGTACATTCACCATAATGTAATATAAGAACTTGGGCAAAGAACGTCGTTTGAGTAAGGTAAATTCAGGCGTTTTTAAAAGGGGAGACAACTCAAGTTTTGCATTTATATTTATGTAAGATTCCGTTATAGACAAGAAATACATCTTACAAACCAAATGTGAAATGAAATTCTGTTGACATATTTCTGAAAACTAAGCAATGGTTTTGAATTTCATCAGAAAAAGGCCTAAAAATAGAACAACATATAACTTTTTTGTATAAAAATATTAATGAAAAAATATATATTATTTCGCTTAGTTTCAAAACCATTTTGAGTTTTTAGCAATATGTAAACAAAATTTTATCTGACTGTAGTTAAAACGATAAAGAATTTGCATCGATATAAAAAAAAACATATAGACATAATTATATATAGATTTTCAATCACTAACAATTACAATAAATAAGTATAAACTTGAAATACAACATAATGAATCTTTCATAAAATGATATGTTCATAAATACGATATACATTATATGCAAAAACAACAGATAAATTAGGGAAAGAAGTACAACACATACATACAAATCTGAATGTGAAATATCTCATTCTAAATATCGTGATAAAATATTTATCCAACAACTATGATAAAGAGGTTATGTAAATACCCAAAATGTAAAATATTTATACATAAAAAGCTATCAATACAATTAATTTAAAAGATAATCATTTTCAAACTTTAACTACACGATAACGAAATTTAACGACCCGGGAGGAAAAATGATTTGACAACATTGGGGGAATAAGAAAATAATTTGGGAGCCAGGATTTTCTTCTATTCCCAGAGTTTCCTTTAAAATGCGTATGTATTATCCTCCATTATTTCCTCATCAAGTACATTGTACCTAAAAACAGCAGTCTAAAGCAGTCTGGTAGACCATTTACCAAAACAATCCCGAGATTTTTCAACTCCAATAGAAGAATGCTTTTGAAAGGATTTTGGGAAAAGGAAAAAAAAAATGCTTTCAACCAGCTTTTTTTCCAACAATGGTTTCTATCGTATCAAATCCGGTCATTTAAGCATTACTTTGTGGTCTGAAAATCTTTCAATTTTGGACAAGCATAAAGTGTCGTCGTCTGGATAAGAATTTAGGATTAAAAAGAAGAGTCATCTACAACTGTCACAAAGCGGACAAATATCTCCTACAAGCACCTAGTCACTGAAGCAGCACAAGCAGGTAACGGAAATGATTTTTAAAACAAAGATCATCGGTGACCTTGACAGATGATCCATGTGACCCAAAAACTATAATGTACGTCCTTGTGTCTTGAGCAACACTTGATTAAGGTTTCAAGGTCCAAGATCAAACGGCTTTTGATTTGGAGTAAGGAAACGAAACACTGTAATGACGGAAAGATTCACGGACAGACAGATGGTCAGGCGGATGAACAGACAGACATGGTGAAACCAGTACATCTCTTCTATTTCGTATGTGAGCGTTATAATAAGAACAAGTGCAATGAAGGGCTATCTTTTCAGCCAGAAAACATTTTCTGGCCACCTGTAGTATGTATCAGGATTGAGGAACTTAGACCTGAAAATTGAATCATACGGCAAAAATCCATCTCGGACCAGAATATCAACAATAGTTTGACCGCTTTGTTTATATCTGTGGTGCATCCATTCCATAAAGATTCCGATTACGTTTACTGTCTGGAAAAACGTTCGACTTGCAATAAGCGCTTTGTCTTCATTACCTTCTATATCAAGTTTAATAAACACTTTGTCTTGTTTCTGTAACAACGGTTTCTGATTTTCTGTTGGCCTAGCAACTAAGTCATCCAGTGTGATGGCTTCCACTGTTTCACGTATGGAATCATCAGAGACTACATTTGTATTTTCTATATGTGCACCGCCTATATTTTCATTAGGAATTAACAAAGAGACATTCGTGTGGGTGTTTGATACTGCATTCCAAATCAAAGTCACCTGATCGGATAGATTTGCCCTACGCACAGACTTTGAGAGAAGTCTCAGACTATCTTTGACGGCATCGATTCCGATGCATTTTGCACCTAGTTTAGAGATATACAATGTGTAAACTCCGATATTGCAGCCTATATCCAAAAATACCAAGGTTTTCTTCCGTCGGAAGAGTTTTCCTATCTGTGATAGAAACTCGTCTTCCCATGTCCCGTAATCATGTAGATGTGACGATATCATGTCAATTTTCGGGTTATAAATGTAAATCGTTATGTTTCCTTTCAATGTCATTAGACTAGTTTTATATTCTCTGTCAAGTCCTCCTGCATTTAATTTGTCTGCATTCAGTATGTTAATTTTGGCTGTACGTTTTGCACCAAACTCGTGTTTACTTTTGTCAACAGATAACAATGTAGGGGTTTCTTCTACATTCTGCTGGAAGACATAATCTCGATGCGGTACATATCGTGTTTCTTCTTTCTTGCTCGAATCCCAGTCTTTCAAAGTTATTATTGTAATCACCAATATTGAAACCAGACAGATCGCTGATCTTCGAAACCTACATCTTAGCATCACGTGATTATTCTAGTGCCCAGGTCCTTGAAAGGTTAGCTAGATAGCCACCTGCGAAAAAAAAGTGAAAAACATAACAAACATATTGAAACATAGGGTTGCAAATGTCTAAAAAGTGAAAAACATAACAAACATATTGAAACACAGGGTTGCAAATGTCTAAAAAGGAAAGCTTACTAAAAAATAGAAGTACATGTAGTCTTGTTTGGTTGAATAGAAAGCAAGTAGCACCGAAAAGGTGGGGGTGCAAGTGAGTGCGAAAAGCAAGATGCCGTGAAAAGGAGGACGTACACCGGCCGGGCCCGTATTCAACAACCATTCTTAAGAACGTTCTTTGTATTATTCTCCAGAATTTTCTGCATTTGTAAGTAACTTCTGATTGGTTAAACCATTCGGTTTAGCCAATCAGAAGTTGTGTTACTTACAAATGTAGAGTTCTTTGGAGAATAAGACTAAGAATATTCTCAACAACGGTTGGTGAATACAGGCCCTGGTTTACTTTGTATTATAACAAAGAAAGTGAGCATAATCATGTGGTACAGAACGTCTGATTATTTTTTACCCGTGAGTTTATCAACGTCTATCAGTTTTACCAGTAGCGAATCCGATTGTGACGAAACCATCTTACTTGGCCACGTACTGTTGATCACAGTAAATCGATATCCTTCACAGGTGATCCTACCAAAAAATACGACCAGAAGTTTAATGCATATTGAAAAAGAAATAAAAAAATATGAAAACTTACATTGTTTCAGTTGCATCTACGTCATTTTCCGAGCATCTTGATATCCTCCGCGAACACAGTCGTTTATTTCAACCAGCAAGTCTGTATATGACTATATTTAGAACGCTTTATCTAGCAGGTGCGCGAAAAAATATTCGTTGACAGGTATAATCTATATACAACCCTTAGTCTGTTAACCCTTTCCCAAACGACACATTTTGGACTCTTCCAAACCAAAAGAGTTTGCAGACGACAATTTTAGATTAGGAGAAAATGGCAGAAAGTTCTCAAAAAGAGAGGAAAACATTGTGGGAAAAGGAGAAAAGGAGAAATTGCTCGTCAAGAGCAATTTCTCCTTTTCCCACAGTGTTTTCAAAATACCATGGTTAAGTGCGACTCACTGAGCTTTTGCAGATAGCAGAGATCAAGATCAGGACTGCACGGAACATGCAGTCTGATCTTGGATTTACATTGCCCGATAAGCAGATATCTTTCTTCCAAAAATAACACTAAAATAGGGAAATTTTGGTTTTTACAATCGGCTTGAGAGTTTCACTTCTTTTATTTAACTCTTAACCAAATACGATTTTTTTTGGACTGGACCAAATTAAAACTATTTGCGGGCGACAAAATAAACGTGACTGAAAAGTAGAAATTTAGTTTGGGAAGGGTAGAAAACATTGTGGAAAAAAGAGAAAATGCTGGTTACCAGCATTTTCTCCTTTTCCCACATTTTTTTCAAAAGCTATCTTTCCCAAGGTTGTCAAAAAGCAGGATTGTTTGGTGAAGATTTCACAGGGTGAAGGGTTAAAATGTCTGAATCTTTCCCTCTTTGCTAACGAAATGACTGAATGCTGCGCAACGAGAGGAGGATAAATTACTACAACAACTTTCAGTAGTAAATGTCAGCAGAAAAACTAAAGACAAGACCTCTGCTTCCTTTTCAATTTCCTTTCTGTCTTTAGACAGAGAAAAAAAGAATGGACTGTTTCGCTCACTTGCCCTATGATATTTTCTGTATGAAAACCGTTCATTCTGCCTTACTTTACAATCATTTTTGAACTATCAACTTAAATTGACCTCATTATCTATGACCTGTTTTCATCTAATTGATGTACGGAATTCCCGATAGTTCCTTTTTGCCTGACGGGTCACATATTTTTATGGTGCCCATTTTTACAGCCTTATAAAGTCCCGGTATGTAAAATAGGTAACCTGAGATTAGGAAGGGAATAAACTCTGTACATAAAATCTACAGCGTAGTATTGGTTATTTCCCTTGATTTAGTATGCAACTCCGATTTTGAAAAAAAAATGACGTCAAATACTGCCTGTGGTCTCTTAGTTAGTCTCAACAATGAGACGCCCCGGTGATCTTTTTCATATTTGGACATTTACTGTACACCAGAGGCGACCAGTCGAAAAGTAACATCGCCTTTGGGGGCAGTTATCTGTACTAGTCTCTTAGTCTGCTCGGCGTCACCGTGGAGTCCTTACGAACAGAGTAGACCAAGATAAGAAGAACAGTCAGTCAAGTAAAAGGTTGAAAAGGAAAATATTTTGGCTTAGCACGTTCTTGTCAATTTAGCAAGGACTAGTACGGTACTTGGACCACTGCGTGGTAGCCAGCATTTTCTCCTTTTCTCAGAATGTTTTTAAAATCTGCCACCATAAGGGTCATTAAAACCCGGTATTGTGCTGTTAAAAGTTTAAACGTGGTCAGTTTGCAGACAAAAAAAAAAAGAAAAAGTCGGCTCCAGGTTGACATGTAAAAGTATTTACGTGAATTTCTCTTCAATGATCCTTCCATGACGAGGGGAAAAAAAAAACCCTCAGAGTGAAAACAATCAATAATTATCATCTTTTATTCTGATACCCCGCTATCATAACAAGTCCGTAGCAAAAATGTTTTGGGAAAAATGTACTGGGAAATAAAACGCTGGTTACTAGCAATTTCTGCTTTTCCTGCAGTGTTTTCATAAGCTATCTTTTTCAGTGTCCGTCAAACAGAACTGTTTAGCTCTGTTTTCTTTTAACCCTTTACCAAACAATCCCTGTTTTTTACGACTCTGAGATAAAAGCCTCTTTGAAAACATTGTGGGAAAAGTGAAATGGTAACCAGCATTTTCTCCTTTTCCCACAATGTTTTCAACCCTGCTGGAAACAAATTTCAATTTTTGAGTTACGTCTATTTTGTCGTCTGCAAGTGCTTTCAGTTTGGACCAGTCTAGAATTATGTCGTTTGATAAAGGGTTAAAAGTGATCAGCGTAGATATTTTTTACAGCATTTCACTCCGATTATATGTAACTGTGAGTAGTAACGCTTTAAAAGTTAATATCTTTATTCAAGAATGCATATCAAGATCAGTCTGAACGGATATGTGCTCCGATCTCAACCCACACCCTTAGCAAGGGACATCGGGGATCGTTCAACGTGGGATGTGGGTCACCTTTAAGTGAAACCTTTCGATTGTAAGTCATCAACCGGCACCTGGTTTGTGTCCTATTTTACCGATGTCAGTCCAGGTGACTTTTTGTAAAGTGATAATTAAATACCCTTAGTCAAACGTCGATCGCAACAGGTGTTAATTTAAAGCAGGTAGAGCACAGATATTGTTGTGATATCTTTGTATTTTCTTACGTTAGTCTTCTACCTAGCTCTATTCACTTACATAGTATTACTATATATACTTCATATCTCCGTTATTCCTTATCCTGCAGAATAACTAAAACATTTTTTTTTCAATTTTATATTAATAACCCAAATATTGCTGTTTCAAAGATATATGTTGGAAAAAAATATATTGCCATATCGGACAGTGTAGATTAAAGATCAGACTGCACGTTCTGTGCAGTCTGATCTTAATCTACACTGTACGCAAAAGGTCAGCAAGTCGCGCTTAGCTGCCAAAGGGTCAATAGTCTTTCATTGTTCAGCGATTCACCCTTGATATAACGATGCATGTCTGAACGACCCTTGGAAACATTTGCTTTCGAAATCATCGTGGAAAAAGTTGTTAAATGTTGTGTTGGTCTTCCGATTCGGAAAATGTCGGCTGAAAAATACAAAAAAAAAACGGGATCAGCTTGTCATTATTTGTAATCATGTGTTAATATGTCTATGACCATTTCAAAAGAGTAGAATTTCATGCAATGCTCAGATCTTTCAACGTGTTCTCAGCACTGCGTATAGTTTTAACATGTACGATGTTGTCTGCATCTTTTGACAGTATTCAAAATAATATGTCACAGACCTAAATTCAGTCTATTATTGCCTTTTAATTTGGCAACTACGAGAGAGCCTTGCTGCCACCAAAAGTGTAAATTGATGTCTTGAAATGTTACATTCACTGCTGGTAAAGAATTAAAAGGAATTAGCACAGAAATGATGAAAATAAAGGATGGCTCTGATTATGTGGACCGGCTCTGAATATGTAAATCAGCACACACTGATGAGGGCTTCATTTAGAAAAATTCGGTTTATTTGATGAACCTGTCCAAAGTTACGCTTGGTTCTTTACCGTGCTCGATGTATAGAACTGTCGTCAACCGGGACCTCGATTGAACATCTCACCCGCAAGGCTATCAGTAGTTTTAGATGGCCATCCGTGGGGCTCAAACCGACACCCTCAAGAGACCCTACCCTCTACCACTTGACCTTTGTAGACTGCTCGAATCTACACTGTAATGAACTTTTTCTGCTTTAATTATGACCTTGTAAATTGTTCCCAAAACGTGTGAAATACTTTTTTTGAAAACTCGTCATTAATCATGACTATTTTTGCTGTCATAAATAGTAAGGAAATGTGACCGCTCAGTGAATCGAAGAAAATAAAAAAGTTCAACGAACGAAAAAGGGCCACAGTGATTAAAAACCTGGCGTTAATTTCCGAAAACTTTCACAAGTTATAGATATTTATTATTTTATAATTATAATAAATTTTTTGTAAACGTATTTTTAAACAGTTTTATCAAAAGTAGCTTTCAGGCATAAAAGAGGAAAACACAGCCTTCGGTTATATAAAAGAGGAAAACACAGCCTTAGGTTATATTAAAGAGGAAAACACAGCCTTCGGTTATATAAAAGAGGAAAACACAGCCTTCGGTTATATAAAAGAGGAAAACACAGGCTTCGGTTCAGGCATAAAAGAGGAAAACACAGCCTTCGGTTATAATACATTTAGAAAGACGAAAGACTGGTTGGTTGGTTGACTGATTGATTGATTGATTGATTGATTGATTTGTATGTTTCTGTTACAGCTGAACATGTTTGAAAACATTACGTGAGAAAGTTAACTGATCCTTTCGAGAAATTTCTGTTTTTGTCACAGTGTTTTCACTTGTGCGATATGTAATAAATAGTAACTCAAAGTGGTTTTCAATATTCCGACAAAGACACGGGATTTTCTGCGAATAAAATTTGTTAAACGTTATCGATAGTGGATCGGTCGTCTTGTTCCACCGAAATGTTATTTAACCTTTTATTAGACTGCTATAAGCGTGACTCATTGGCCTTTTGTGAACAGTGTAGATCAAGATCAGATTGCTCAGGACGTGCAGTCTGATCTTGGGAGATGTTTCTCTCTCTTGGGAGATGTTTGGGAGACGTTTTTCTCTCATAAAAAAAGAAATAGCGTCATCTGGGATTTTACTATCGCTTTTTAAGTTTCATTTAACTCTTTACCAAACAAGCCCTGATTTTTTTTTATAACCCTGGGAAGAAAAGCTTTCGAAATCCTTGTGGAAAAAGGAGAAAATGCTGGTTACCAGCATTTTCTCCTTTTCCCACAAGGTTTTCTACCATTTCAGTGACAAATATCATAAATCGAGACACTTTTAATTTGTCGTCTGCAAATGCTTTCAGTGTGGACCGGTCTAACATTCTGTCGTTTGGCAAAGAGTTAACTTATTTTACAGGATAAAAGTTGAGAAATTGTGGGTAAAGACAGACGCAGAACTGCTGCTGCATTGTTTTAACACTTGTAAACAAGGACATGTTTATCCAATGAAAAAGTTCGATACAAAACTATCTACGTGGACATGTTAAATGTTCAGTTTCAATGTCTTAACCCTTTCCAAAACGACAAACTTTTGGACTAAACCAAATTGAAAGCATTTGCAGACGACAATTCAACTCTTGCTGAAAAGATGATTTCTGTCTATGATAGGGTAGAAAACATTGTGGGAAAAGGAGAAAATGCTGGTTACCAGCATTTTCTCCTTTTCCCACAATGTTTTCAAAAGGCTACTTTTCCAGACCCGTAAAAACCAGGTATTGTTTGGGAAAAGGTTAAATTGTCACCAAATACCCCATGCTCGATTCACAATGAATACAACAGGACAAGTAAGAACAAGTAACCACTCAGTCATTTAATTCCCAAAACAGAATGAGGATCTTATATTATGAAAAGAAAATGCGATATTTTGTTATATTCACAAACAAAAGCCGGGAGGGGGACGAGGAAAGAAAAGACCATTTGAGGGGTTATTTTCTCTGTTCACACAGGTGTCCGCAAACATAAGACAGTTTTTTTTTTCTCTTTTTCCTCTGCCAACCCTTTCCGCCATGAAAATCATTCTCACTGGTCTGTAGACGGATTGACAGTCTTTTTGGGGGACTGATTAATTGAAAGGTGGCTTACGCCATTTTCAACATTATCTCAGTCAAATCACAGCGACAGCTCACGTATTTATATGAATCCTGGTTTTTACCAGTATTAGGCCCGGGCTCTAGAGTGTTTTGCCCAAGGGGTATCCAGGGGCCATATTCACCAACCATTCTTTAGAACGTTCTTAGTCTTACTCTTCAAGATTTTCTGACTGCGAAAATAACAAAACTTCTGATTGGCTAAACCAAATGGTTTAGCCAGTCAGAAGTTCTGTTACTTTCACATTGATGGAATTCTGAAGTATAAAGACTAAGAACGTTCTGAAGAATGGTTGGTGAATACGGACCAGGAGGAAAAACGCAATGCTTCCAGTGGGACCCCCAGGTTCCTACTCGTTACTACCGAGCCACACAGTATCCTTGCCATTTCTGCAACAAATTTAAATCAATTGGATAAACCGTTTGTCTTGCAACTTTCAACATTTGGTACAACTTCTTTTTCTATCGATGCCTGTTTTTCAGTTCATGATTTTTTTCAAGAATAAACATTTAACACACGAAACCATTTCAGAACAACGGGACAACGGGAGAAATTGCTCGTTGGGAGCAATTTCTCCTTCTGCCGCAGTTCTTTCAAGCAACTAAACAAAAGGTCCGAAGGAGGCATTGTATTTTGCCCTTATTCTGCTATATAACTTCGGTTTACTTCTAAAACCTCGTAACTACAGCTTGTAACACGCTGTAGTTACGAGGTTTAGAAGTAAACCGACGATAAGTTACTCGAAACTTTCAAACCGATGATAAAGAAAAGCCATAGTAATCCTAGTCCGAAATTATTTTGAGATAAGTATTTCCGTATCGGACAGTGTAGGTCCAAGATCAGACTGCACGTTCTGTGCAGTCTGATCTTGATCTACACTGTCCGCAAAATGTCAATTAATCGAGCTGAAGCAGCCCTAAGGGTTAAGAAAAAATATTCACACGACAATAGCTGATAGTAAATACCCCAACCATTATTTGCCCACCTGCGCGCCGACTAATCAAAATTTCGGCAGACACTGTGGCGCCTTGCTACTTATATTGTATAGCCAAATACGGCTGAAATATTATTAAGTCTATATATATGCAGTATGCAAATATTGTTCTACCCTTCGTTCTTGTGGTGAAAATGATTTAAAATCATTATTGGTCACACACGACAATGGTCTTTTAACGAGCCCGAATAGATTTAGTGGTAAAGCTTTAACCCATTACCACACAATCCCTACTTTTTTGAGAAAAAAGCCTTTAGAAAACATTGCGGGAAAAGGAGAAAATGCTGGTAACCAGCATTTTCTCCTTTTCCCACAATGTTTTCTACCCTTCACAAAACAAATTTCAAATTTTCAGTCACTTTTATTTTGTCGTCTACAAATGCTTTCAATTTGAACCAGTCTAAAATATTGTCGTTTGGTAATGAGTTAAGAAACCTGCATGCGACAAATATCTTGGGATGCCAAGGGGTGTGGGTTAAAATTCCATCGGCTGGCCAGCTAAAATTACTGATAGATTGATTGATTGAATTTGCGTTTATTTATCGCCGCCATCGGTTTCCCATATGGGCGACGCCCCTGAAGGCTATTAGTATTGTTACAGAGGACAGTGCAGATACAGGACGAAACACATCCTAAGTTTCGCCTGGTTCTTTAACGTGCTCGGTGTATAGCACCGTCACAAGGAACCTCGGTTTCACGTCTCATCTGAAAGACTATAAGTAATTTTAGATGGCCAGTCGTGGGGATCCAACCCACACCCTCATGATAATGAGTCCTACGCTCTACCAGCTGAGCTTTGTAGGCTGGACAAATTATTGATTGGCTCACGAGTGAGATTGAAACGGGGGAGGAGGTGGGAGGTCTCAATGACATTTCGCCGAAAACTGTCTCGTGTCGTTCAAAGAACTTTTTAGTCGAAAATGCATCTTGCCGAAGTTTCGCGGAATGGCAGGCGCTGTTTGACTTTGCTATACACCAACCAAGTCAAAGGAGCAGGCGTAATTTACGATGTGTTTCGTCCTTTGTCTTGCACCATACCTTACAGCTTTTTTGGGGCTTAGCCCATGTATGCAGCCGGTGGCAAAGATCGAAACACAAAATGAATCAATCAGACGTTTTTTTTTATTATTTTTTCTTCGGTCATGCAGCAGCCAACGGACGAAAAAGAACAAGGTTGTGACCAGAGGAAACTGAGCAGTACTCCCTCATGCCTCACTGTTTATATAATGACTGTAATTATAACTCCTTAACTCTTTGCCGAGGGACAAAACTTTATAAGTGTCAGTATCTTAATCTACACTGTCCGTTTTGGCCACGAACGTTTTGGCCACGGACGTTTCGTCCACGGACGTTTTGGCCACGGACGTTTCGGCCATGGACATTTCGGCCACGGACGTTTTGCCATGGACGTTTTGGCCACAGACGTTTTGGCCACTGACGCTTTGGCCATGGACGTTTTGGCCAGCTAAATGTGCAAAGTAGGACGTTTTGGCCAAATGCTATTCAACACATAAAAGAGCAATTAACTTTCTATGCATTTAAGTATACATTTTTTTTTTTATCCAGGAAAGCATATACTCAGTGCATTTTTTTATTTGCTTTAAAAAATAAACTTTTGGCTAAAACATAGTTTGACTTTGATTTGCAATCTTCTGTAACAAATTGGTTAGGTTTTTACACTTTGTTGCAAAATAGTGTTGAAAATAGAATTTTTAAGTGATTGTTCAATCATTATCGATATCGATAATTAGCAATCAAAGCAATCATCAAATATAGGTTCGCCCTAAGTTGATTCTAAAAGTAAAATGATAACTGAAAGAAAATAATTTTCTTAAGCAATACCAATAAATTATAAAATGAAGAAGTTAATTATTTTGACCTCATGAATATTTTCTTTTTTCTCAATTGACCCAATTCCACATATATCGCAGATATATTAATTTTTTAGTTTCTTATAATGTTTTTAAATTATGGTCATTGGGGCAAAAATTGCACACAATTAACATTTAGCTAGAACGTCCTACCTTGTATATTTAGCTGGCCAATACGTCCTGGCCAAAACGTCCAGGCCAAAACGTCCTGGCCAAAACGTCCAGGCCAAAACGTCCTGGGCAAAACGTCCAGTCCAAAACGTCCGTGGCCAAAACGTCCTGGCCAAAACGTCCTGGCCAAAACGACCACAGGAGGTCTGTAGGTCGCGCTTAGCATCTAGGGATTAAGTTTGTTGAGATTAGAATAAATCTGAGCCCGTATTCACCAATCAGTCTTAAGAAATTTCCTTGTCTTATTCTCCAGAATTTTTAACATTCGTAAGTTACACAACTCCTGATTGACTAATCCATTCGGTTTAAGCCAATCAGGAGTTGTGCTACTTTCAAATTTAGAAAACCTTGGAGAATAAAAGTGAGAACATTCTAAAGAACGGGCCCCCAATAACCGTCACCCTCAGGGTTCAGTTACAGTTTGGAAATATAGGTATGAACTTTTTGCATTTTTTTTTTCTTAAGAATTTCTGAAATATAAGTTATCACGGCAGTACAAAATCATTTGGATGTGCTTTCTCTTTTCGGTTTATCGGATGTCAAGGAGAATTTTGGCTTCAACACCTAAAACATTAAAAAATCTTCACAAAGTTGTGTACTATGGCCACTCTTTAGATATTTGTCACTGCCAGACAAAAGCATGTATAGTACCCACGATATACGAGTAGCGTAACCTTACCCAGGTCAGAACAGAAATTCAGCACATAAGGAAGCAAAATGATAAATCTGATCTGGATGAAAAATAGACATTACCATATTGCAAATTAAATGTGACTTTTTTTCTACAAAACTTCATACAATAAAAACATCGAAAGGTTAATCAAATCTTTAACTTTTAACCTGCTAAATAAAATTGAATTGAAACTTTATAGCCTTAAACAAAAATCTAAATTTGGCTTTTTTAACGGATATTTCTAACAATAAATATCTCCGAATAGTACGGTGTAGATCCAAGATCAGACTGCACGTTCTGTACATTGTCCGCAAAAGGTGCTTGAGTCGCGTTCAGTAACCTAAAGGTAGTTCTAATACGCAATTTGCAGGCAAGCTAGAAAAATGATGCCCGCTGTAAGATGGCGTCCGACAAATAAAGAAAATTTCGAAACAACATGCATACGTATAAGCCAGTTACATAAATATATGCAGCATTGGCGCCAGTTTGTCTTGATTTTGCAATATAATAAATTCATTAACATTACAGTAAATGGCAAAATATTAATAAAGGAACTTTGTTCTCTGTCATTCCGCGTTGTTATCTGATAGGTATTTCAATAACAAGTGCAGCAAGACCTGTAATTTTCCTAAGGACAAGATTTTTGAGTGCATTTATGTGACGGAGACAAACAAAATATAGTTCTGTCGAACTACACCGGGGCCCGTATTCACCAACCATTCTTGAGAATATTCTTAGTCTTATTCTCCAAGATTTTCTACATTTGTAAGTAACACAATTTCTGATTGGCTAAACCGAATGGTTTAGCCAATCAGAAGTTTTGTTACTTACAAATGTAGAAAATGTAGAAGGCCCCACGCTTCTTGAACATTAATTCTCTTGATCGTGTGCCTTTGTTCTACGATTGACTGTGTGAACAAGTTTCCTCTGTTTAACACCTTAAAAAATAAGTTTTGGAAAAATTGTTATAAAAAGAGAAAATAATACTTGCAATTAATCCCCCTTTCCTACAATGATTTCTAAAAATCAAGTTTTCTCCGTTTTACAAAGTTTTCAGGACCCTTGGAAATAGGTTATGGAAGTACTGTGAAAAAGGATGAAATTAGGTTTGGAAACTTTGTGATAAAAGGTGAAATTATACCTACCAGAAATTCTCACATTTCCTCAATCTGTTGTAAAAAAAGTCCCTTAGCTTGAATTCCGTTTTTCTGAAAAGCATGCTTTTATACGAATGTTTAGTCACGGGCGTTTTGGCCAGGACGTTTTGGCCACGGACGTTTCGGCCACGAACGTTTTGGCCACGGACGTTTCGGCCACGGACGATTCGGCCACGGACGTTTCGGCCACGCACGTTTCGGCCACGGATGTTTCGGCCACGGTCGTTTTGGCCAAGGACGTTTTAGCCACGGACGTTTTGATAAGATCGTTCTGGCCACGGACGTTTTGGCCACGGTCGCTTTGGTCAGAACGTTTAGGTCAGGACGTTTCGGCCACGGACGTTTCGGTCACGGACGTTTTGGCCACGGTCGTTTTGGTCAGAACGTTTTGGTCAGGACTTTTCGGCCACGGACGTTTTGGTCAAGGACGCTTTGGCCACGGTCGTTTTGGCCAGGACTTTTTTGCCACGGATGTTTTAGCCAGAACGTTTTGGCCACGGACGTTTTGGCAAGCGAAAAATACAAAGTAGGACGTTTTGGCCAAATTTTTCTTTTGTGAATTTGTGTCCCATAAAGCAAGATTTAATTTTGTATAAAACATTGAAGGAAAAAGAGAAGTTGCTATTCTTTTATTTACATCGAGTTTTTTTTTAGCTTACAAATAGTTAACTGCTTTATTTTTTGTTTTTAATTTTTAATCCTTTCGTGTTTCTGAATAGAATTTCTTACGTTCAAGTGGTATTTTGCTTTTATACTCAACTCTGGATAAAACTGTTTTTGCTGATTTCTTTCATAGCCAATTATCAAAGTAAAAAGAATTGATGTGCTTTTCTGCTTCTAGAAATGTATACTTGAAAGCATAGAAAGTTAACTTATTGCGTTTTTCTATGTCATAAAGCATTTGGCCAGAACGTCCTACTTTGGACATTGAACTGTCCAAAGCGTCCGTGACCAAAACGTCCTGGCCAAATGTCCGTGGCCAAAATGTCCGTCCACCTTTGTGATATACCATCATTTCATATAGGAGAAAGCTTTTCATCCAGCGTGCCTTTTAATCCAGGGGGGCGCTTTGCTCCTAACGGCTTTTTGTCCGTACCTCAAATATTCTGGTGCCTTGATTGAACGAGGACATGCGACATCCTTTTTGCAAGACCAGCTTTTTTGCATTTTGAAACGATTCGTGTCACTCATTATTTCTAAAAGAACAACGAAGAAATACATAGCATAGATGAAAAGCTTAAAATGGTACTTAAGACAAGGCAAATGTTGAGGCCAAGTGAGAAATTGTTAATGACAAGGGCTCTCTCTCTCTCTTCGCCAAACTATTTTCAATCCTTAGGATGCTAAGCGCTGCTCATTGATCTTTTGCGGACAGTATAGATCAAGATCAGACTGCACAGAATGTGCAGTCTGATCCTGAATCTACACTGTCCGATACTGACACTGTATACGGATCTTGGATATAGACTGTCGGATACGGATATATTACTCCCAAATATATAACTTTGAAACAGCAGTTTGGGTTTTTTTTACAATTAAAATGAAAATTAACGCATAAATTACTTGTGAAAAGCTTCTTTTTCAACAATAATTATGCTCAAAACCGGTCATTTCCAAAATGGACAAAAAGCAGCTGTGTGAAGGAATGCCTTAACTTTTTTTCTAGGAGGGAGGAGGCAAAGAAAAACTGCGCACTGGTTGTCACCGCAAAGCTTTCGTTTCATTCTTAAACACCGAATATAAATCAGCAAAATAACTGGCTTTGAAAAGAAGGTTAAGTGTTTCATTTTTAAACAGTCCTTTTTTCAACCAAATAAACTGGGGAAATCTAGGCATGACATCATTGAAATCATCCGGGAACACTCGAGAGCACTTCAAAAAACACAGCCATCTTGTCGCCATGTCTGCTGTTGACCTTTTTGACAGGCAAGCTCCTTCATCACCGGGAAGAATTTTTCTTTTACCAAAGGATAGAAAATTTCACTTGTCTCCACGAAAGAATACAGGCAGCAAATTAAATCTTTACCAAACGACATAATTTTAGACTGGTCCAAATTGGAAGCATTTGCAGACGACAAAATTAATGTGACTCAAAAGCTGAAATTTGGTTTAAAAAGGATAGAAAACATTGTGGGAAAAAGATGAAATGCTGGTTACCAGAAGGCTTCGTCCTCTGGGTCGTAAAAACCAGGCATTGTTTGGCAAACGTCCTTTTGTATATGATCTTTGCTTTTTTCATCAATATAATCGCACCTTCTCCCACAATGCTCCAATTCTGCCATAGAAAGACTCTTGCATTTCTTTTAAACATTTATATACATATATTCCCTTTGGTTTTTCATTGGTGCACCAGTGCTGTGATGGGAACTTTGTCTTGCCTGACACTCTAACATTGGTTCCCGCAGGAATCGAACTAGGGCGTCCTTCTGACGAATCCAACGCATCAACCCCTCTCCAAAGCAATTGACCCTAAAAAATAATTTGGGGAAAGGGAAAATGCTAGCAGCCAGTGATTTTTTTTCTCCTTTTCTCAACAAGTTTTCTTCCTTTTAACAATAAAATCATTCCTTTTTACCACGTCTTGTAATTAAACTGGCTAATCTTTTCGTCTGCCGGTATGTTTTTGAATTTGGACAAGTCTATAATTAGTCCTTTGATATATAGTTAACCAACGGCACTACAATGGATCCCGAAAAAGATGAAGCACACACTTGCCGCAATAATGTTCGGTTCAATGAACCAATCTGTGAAGTTTTCCATGAAGAGATGTTTCATCTGCTTCCGCCATAAGGACGAGTGATTTTCGACACTTTACTGTCAATCACGTTTTTCGATTGCAGATTTCCGGAGTCTTGACCTGTCAAAATACAACGTATTTGTTTATTTCATACAATCCAAACATTATTTCTAGAAATATTAGGAAATAGTCGGAAGTGGCTGCAATAGAAAAAGTAGTTTAACTCTTTATGAAACGACAAAATTTTAGACCGGTCCAAATTCAAAGCATTTGCAGACGACAAAATAAATATGATTAAAGAAATGAAATTTGTTTTAAGAAGGGTAGAAAACATTGTAGGAAAAGGAGAAAATGCTGGTTCCCAGCATTTTCTCCTTTTCCCACAATGTTTTCTAAAGGCTTCTTTCTCATGGTCGTCAAAAGTAGGGATTGTGTGGTAATGGGTTAACAGTTAAAAGAAATATAATTGTGTAAATTTTTACCAAACGACATAACTTTTGGCTAGTCCAAATTGGAAGCATTTGCAGACGACAAAATTCATGTGACTAAAAAATTGAAATTTGTTTTTCGAAGGGAAGAAATTGTTGGAAAAGGAGAAAATGCTGGTTACCAGCATTTTCTCCTTTTCCCACAATGTTCTCAGAGGGCTTCTTTCTCAGGGTCGTGAAAACCAGGGTTTTTTGGGGAAATAACCCACATAAATATTGTCTGCTTCTTTAGCGGGAATCTTATTACCTCCTACAGCAAATCTGAAGCAAAATACTTTGTAATAAACCTCGTCAAAAGTTACCATATATGCATTGCAACACGCAAAAAGGGGCATTCGGACATTTGCGTAAAGTGTCGTTTCGGATCAGCCTGCGCAGTCCGCGCAGGCTAATCCGAAACGACACTTTCCGTTTTGATGCAATTTCTTGTTTTGCACAAGTGTACTGTGGCAGAAAATCCAATGCAATCGTAAAGTGCCGTCTTGGATTAGCCTGCGCGGACTGCGCAGGCTGATCCGGGACGACACTTTACGCAAATGTCCGAATATCCCTTTTCCTATGTTGCAAGCCAATTATAACGTTACATGCATAAAAGTGTTAAAATAAAGTGAAGCAAAGGCGGAAACTGCTGAGTACGAGAACGTTCCCCGTTCTGCCACAATTTTGTGACTTGTGCTCATTCAGTCTATACTGTGAGTCGCAAAATGACGTCGCCTGGGGAAAATTCATACACCGGATACCAGACGACAAAATGATAGACTTTTTGGCCAAATTGAAAGCACTTTCAGACGAAATGTTAAATGTGATTCTTTAAAAGGTTAGAAAAAGGGGAAATGCTGTTCTCCCGTAATGTTTTCAAAAGCCTTTTTACTCGGGTCATTAAAACCCTGGGTTCTTTTGCAAAGCCCTTTACCAAGCGAAAAATTTTTAGACTGGTCCAAGTTGAAAGCACTTGCAGACGACAAAATAAACGTGAGTAAAAAATTGAAATTTATTTCCAGAAGGGTAGAAAAAAAATGTGGGTAAAGGAGAAAATGCTGGTTACCAGCATTTTCTCCTTTTCCCACAATGTTTTTAAAGGGCTTCTATCTCAGGGGTCGTAAAAAGCAAGGGATTGTTGGGTAAGGGGTAATCGAGCAGAAACATTTGTGCAAAGGGTTTACAGCAGACGTTAGGGTAGCAGCAGATTGTCAAGGTACCTTGGACAGCTGGTCCGAAACACCGTGAGCAGATGACGGTGGTATGAACCGTCTGTTCGCCGTACAAAGTTCAACTTGCCCGTAATTTGATTTTAACACAACCCACCCACCGTGCCATAATTATCTTCATCTCGAAAAAAAAAAAGGTTATCAATATCAAAATCATATTTTAAAAATAGATACATGTATGTAGATTTTTGTCCAAAGGTTAAAATCCAATCAGGCGCTTTATCCTCGCCTGTAAATATGCGCCTTGGTCTTTCTCTTGCCAAGCACTCTATTTGTCCTTCCGTCCGTTCATCCGCCATCCGTTTCCCAGACTGATCATCAATCTGTCTATGCGTCTGCTTGATAGCTCTTTCTGTTTGTTTGTCCGTCCGTAAATCAATCAATTTGTCTGTTTAGTTCAGTTTAAACATACACTGACTGAGAAACAGCAAAAGCTGGGACACTGGCTCGAACCCCAGCTCTCCTAATTTCTGACCGAGGGAACTCTTGCAGCTTAAAAACTAATCTCTCTCGATTCTGCTCCCTGGAAACAGCACCAGTAGTCACGCCAAATGTAAGGGTCAATGGACAGTCCCTAAGTCGACACCTGCTCCCGGAAATTGATCTTGTAAATTGGCAGTCCGACGCTCTAACTCAGGACCAAAGACACCACAAATTCGTCCATCATCTACATGGCCCGTCTCTCTCTCTAAACACCGTTTTGTCTCCATTTCTCCATTTGTCCCTTTGTCAGTGGGAGTCGGACAAAAGATCTCGCTCACAAACTTTGTCACCTTCTACGCCATGTACAGCGGATAAAAGTATCCATGGACCAAAGATTCTACAATGGTGGGTCGAACTGCGGCAAAATTTGCATGAACAAATTATTGTATACAGGCTTATTTACAGTTTAACCTTCAGGCTGCAAAGCGCAACTCACTAATCTTTTGCGGACAGTATAGATCAAGATCAGACTACACAGAACGTGCAGTCTGATCTTTGATCTACACTGTCCGATAAAGAGATATCTTTTTTCCCAAAATTACCCTTAAAATAGCAAAATTTGGATTTTTTTCTCTCGGTTTGAAAGTTTCGTTTCACTTGTTTAGTAGGACAAGGGTTAACCCTTAGGCTGCTGAGCGCGACCCCCTGACCTCTTGCGGACGGTGTAGATCATGATCAGACTACACAGAACGTGCAGTCTGATCATGATCTACACCTTCGATAAGGAGAAATTATTCCCCAAAACATAACTTTAAAATAGCGATATTTTGGTTTTTACTATCGAATTGAAAATTTCGATTTAGTTATTCACCAGGATAAGGGTTTAAACGCTTTACCACATGAGAAAATTTTAGACTGGTCCAAATTGAGAGCATTTGCAGACGACAACATAAAGATGACTAAAAAATAGAAATTTGATCTGGGAAGGGTAGAAAACACTGTGGGAAAAGGAGAAAATGCTGGTAACCAGCATTTTCTCCTTTACCCACAGTGTTTTCAAAAGGCTTCTTTCTCAGGGGCGTCAAAAGTAGGGACTGTGTGGTAATGGGTTAAAAAAAGAAAGTAACCACTCTAATGACAGGGCTGTACAAAGTCGATTACAGCACAAATTGTACCCAGATGGGCCTAATAGCACAGTCTACATAATAAAAAAGTTTCTCTAAATAAGGCATAAAACATCAAATAGACACAGATGTTCAGAGCGGCCCAACTATTTGAACTGTAAGCAATATTCCACCTTCCTCCATTTTTTAACCACAAATCACGATCTAGCTATGCTAGATTGACCAACTTGTATTATCCCGATTAACAAATTTTGCAAGACTGTTTTGAAAGCTTCTTCGGAAAATAACAATTATTAATTCTTATCCTGCGAGACTGAATGAAATAAAACTTTAACTCTTTACCAAACAATAAAACTTCAGACTTATCCAAATTGAAAGTATTTGCAGATGACAAAATTAATATGACTCAGAAATTAAAATTTGTTTAGGGAAGGGTAGAAAACACTGTGGGAAAAGGAGAAAAAACGGGTTACCAGTATTTTCTACTTTTCCTACAGCGTTGTAAAAAGGACTCCTCCTCAGGGTCGTGAAAACCAGAGATTCTTTAGTTAAGAGTTAAGGGCGATAGTATTTTGGGAGAAAGTTTGTCACAAGCTACCAGGAACCAGTGTAGATCAAAGACCAGGGCTCGTATTCACCAACTATTCTTAAGAGCGATCTTTGTCCTATTCTCGAGAGTTTTCTACATTTGTAAGTAACACAGCTTCTGATTGGCCAAACCATTCGGTATAGCCAATCAGAAGTTGTGTTACATACAAATTTAGAAAACCCTGGAGAATAAGACTAAGAATATTCTCAAGGATGGTTGGTGAATACAGGCCCTGATCTTTGATCTACACTGGTTTCTGGTCGCTTGTGACAAACTGCAAATTCTCTCCTGCTAAACACAGTCAAACTTCGGTAGCTCGAACAGCCAAGGGACTGCATGTTGTTTTTTAAATAAAACTTAAGAGACGATAATACAAGCACACATTTTGGTATTTCAAATGTAATTTTTGAAAGAAAGTATATCTTTATCGGACAGTGCAGATCAAGATCAGACTGCACATTCTGTGCAGTCTGATCTTTGTTCTACACTGTCCGCACAAGGTCAGTGAGTCGCGCTTGGCAGTCTAATGGTAAACAATAAAACAAGACTAAATACGTGAGAAGAGAGAAATATCGTGACGTAAGGGGAAATTGCTCCTTATGAAACTACAGTTCCTTAGATTGAATCAGACATTTAGTTTGCCTTAGTCAACCAAGGACTTAATAGATTCCTAAATTTTCAACCTAGTTAATACATGTATAATATATCTTTATTTCTTCAAATGCGGAACAGAAATGATAGACATAGCTCTACAAGCGAAAAGGAAAAGGCCAAACTGTAGCATTTTCCAAGGTCTTTTGACAGGGAAATATACTCAGTTCTATAAATAAGTGTGCACTTATTTTTCTTTTATTTCTCGTCGCATGTTTTACTGAAAACCAACAAATTTGGTATCATACTTAAGTTCAGAGTCTGTAGAAAATGCCAGGCTAATTGGATTTTGACTAACAGAAATTTTAAGTTAGGTTTTGCAGTTTAACCCTTTCCCAAACAATCCCTGGTTTTTACGGGTCTAGAATTGTAACCTTTTGAAAACATTGTGGGAAAAGAAGAAAATGCTGGTAACCAGCATTTTCTCCTTTTCCCACAATGTTTTCTACCCTATCACAGACAGAAATCATCTTTTCAGCAAGAGTTGAATTGTCGTCTGCAAATGCTTTCAATTTGGTCTAGTCCAAAAGTTTGTCGTTTGGGAAAGGGTTAAATGAACGTGGTACTAAAATCAAAGTTGCAAAAGTACTCAAAGACTAAGGTAACATTACAGTAATGTTTTTCTTAAAGTTCTTGTAATTTTTCAATCAATATGGCCACCTCTGCTGTCGTTACAGGCAAGTATTCAACGTCGCATAGACCTTTACATAACGTAAAATCATTGCATCAGGAATGCTATTCCATTCCTGAACAACAGTGGTGGCCAAAACCTAACTTTAATGTTTACCTTATAGTCTTTGAGTACTTGTGCAACTTTGATTTTAGTACCACCGTCATTTAAACTGCAAATACCTACCTTAAACTTTCTGTTAGTCAAAATCTGAAACAATATTACAATATTTATCGCAAAACAAAAACATTTTCAAGAAAACAAAAATACCCCCCCCCCCCCTACCTCTGAAGAAAAAAAAATGTTGAGAACGGAGAAAATGCTTTTTGTTTCTCCTTTGAACACAAAGTGTTTCAAAGTTTCCTTCTACAAGACCATCAAAGCGCAGTATTGTTGGATTACGCATTAACCAGCTAATCAGAGCTCCAGAAAAGAGGGAGCGAAGGTATTCTAAATCCGTTATTTCTCTTCGAAATACTATGTTGTGGGTACTCATTAGAATCGTCTCTTCGAGACGATTCTAATGAGTACCCACAACTTACGGTTTAGTGGAGAATAATTAATATTTCCATCTTTGAAACCAAAATCACTCCCCCCATCTGGAGCTATGTAGATTTCTTGCAGCGTGGTTGGAAAAAAAATAGTAAACATAAGTGTAATAAAACCGCAAAATCAAATCACCTCGCTTGTCAAATCCTGTTACGGACTATTACCTTCGTCAATAGCGCAGTTATTGACAGTCATTCGATATCTCCGAACACTGACATCTAAAATAACAAGTTAAACATTTTACTGCTAAATGGATTAAATAAAGATTTTCAGCGATCAATAGAAATTAAATAATTGCTACTTCAAAGTTTTTTTTTTTTTTTTTTTGTGGGGGGGGGGGGGGGGGAGAAAAACTAACAACATCGGACAGTGTGGATCAAGATCAGACTGTAACATTCTTTCAGACTGATCTTAAGCTACATTGACCGCCCACTAGCTGACCGTACACCCTAATATAAGCTAGACATAGATCAACTTTTGCGAATTCAGTTCTGTTTTAGTCAAAATTATTACAAAAGAATATCGTAAAATCTAGGTTAAAGATCAGACTGCACTTTCTGTGCATACTGATCTTATGTGCAATGTATAAAGTTAAGTTCTTTTCCTACTTCAGTCCAGTTTTAGTCAAAATTAATACAAAGAACATCGTCCAGTCTAGATTTTAAGATTAGACTGCATTTTCTGTTAACTCTTTCCCAAACAAGCTCTGGTTTTTACGTGTCTGCAGTTAAAATCTTTTGAAAACACCGTGGGAAAAGGAGAAATTGCTCGTAACGAGCAATTTCTCCTTTTCCCACAGTGTTTTCTACCCTTCTCGAGGACTTTCTACAATTTTCTCCAAATGTAAAATTGTCGTCTGCAAACGCTTTCGGTTTGGAAGAGTCCAAAATTTGTCGTGTGGGAAAAGGGTCAAGTTAGGCTCATATCTACCGTACAGAAATCGCAGTAAAAATTGCCAAAAAAGAAATCTGACATTAGTTAAAATTACTGATATTTTTAGAAACTATTGATTTCCACCGGAAGTCATTTGAAGACTACACATATCTATTCAGGATTCCTTGTACATTTGTGTGTCATTAGTACAAGGCTTGGGCGCTGAAAACACCTTGCGAAAGGACATTCTTACGAGAACCTTATTGGTGGGGAGTTAAATAGTAAAGGGTTAAAAAATGCAAATTGTTTCTGTGGGTTTGGGCGCTGCACACAATCATTCATTAGAGCATGTTTATGGAGAAACTTGTTCCGACATTTTTATTGTAATACCATTGCAATGGTGAAATATGCGTCTAACTCGAGAATTTACGAGATTTCGTTATTGAAATTTGAGTTTTATATCTTAGAATTTTAATTTCGCGGTCTGGTTTCACCCTTAACGAAAAAACTCTCACGTTAACGAACCCTGAGAAAAATGGCTTATGAAAAATTGTGGAAAAGGGAGAAAATGCTGGTAACCAGCATTTTCTCCCTTTTCCACAATTTTTCTGCCCTGTAAAAAACAAATCCATTTATTGATTATCCACATATCTATTATAAAAGCATTGTTTATAATAAGCCTTTCCTCCTTTTCCAACATTGTTTTCTGTTTCATCATTAGACCCTCATGGTTAAAGGCCAATGACTCTGGTCCCATTGGGGCTATGGTCCTATATTTCTTTTTTATTCTGATGGGGCTAGTTGCGAACCCTATTTGAACCAAGAGCATGCAGGGAGTTGCTGATTTGATCCCTGATTCGACCAATTTCTTTCCGGGCGAGGATCATCGAAACAGCGACCGGATTCATTACTCGCTCACCGCTGATCACTTTCTCGGCGATGATTATGCTTGGAAAGAATGATGGTGCGGAGTACTTATAAAAGTCATCCAGGAAAGCATGACTAGATGTACTGGCAGCCGCGATACAACTGAAATAATGTTGAAATCGGCGTTAGACACCATGCAATCAATCAATCAATCATTCAATCATCCAATCGACCACTCAACCAATCAATCAATCGACCAATTGAACCAGACATGGGTTCATCTGCAAATGCTTTTAATAGAAGGACAAGTAAAAAATTTCGTCCTTTAATATAAAGTGTTAATTTCTTCAATATAGGGAGGAAGCTTTGACTGTGAACACTGTTTGAAAACAGTGCAACCGAAGAGTCAATAAGTAATCATGTTGGTCCTTAGAGATAACATGGGCAGGGGGTAGGTTGGCTTTTCACAGTGGCGGGTAAGATGGCGCAGATTGCGGGATTGAAGTTTAATGGTGTTAATTCTTGCTTTGAACAAAATAGTTTAAAGATACATATATTTTATTGCCATTGTTGGTACACATCACATGACCACAGGTATGGTAAGATCATATATAATATTACAAGATACATATATATGTATACATAATAAAGTATGTCTATGTCTATGTCATAAACATATTTATGACGTACAAACACAGACATAGTGGGCAAATGGGTCTGGCCACAAGTTCTAACAACTTAGGTTCGGCCATTCCCTTATGCAAGGGTGACAACCTACGTCATAGCAGAGGTGTCGGGATAGCCGCCATTTTGTGCGCAAAGTGCATATTAATTACTTTAAAAAGATATATGTATCTAAAATTTACTTAAAATACCTACTTCATCTGGTGACGGTAAATATATTTGTCCTATTCGTGAAATCAAAATGCCATGAAACAATGTTGTAGCTCTAAACACTTCAACACAACTATTCTTAACGGCATTGTATACGACATCTTTTTTTAGATCGCACATGTGTCACCGGCTTCGAAAATTGTGCGGAGGTAATTGCAAAATGAAAGAAACTAATGAACAAAACATTAATGTATACTAACGAAGAAAGTTGTCAGGTACCATATGCACTGCTTTGTTTGGACAGATCTTCAATAACAACAATGTACAAGCTGAAAAACTTACATTTTAAAACGAAAATGGCGGATTTAAAATGTATCCGATGACGTATGCTATGACGTAGGTTGTTACCCCTGTTATGGTTTCTTACACAGGCTATTTACCTTCAGTGTGTATATACAGTCATACAGTCATTGAACAAAAGACATGTTATATTGCAGTAACAGCCTTCTGTTATGAGCTAAATTCTGTGAATAGGGGGCTAAATGCATCTGCAAAGAGTATCGATTCAGATCATCCTGCGCAGTCCGCGCAGGATGACCTGAAACGAAACTTTTTGCTTTGGATACATTTTCTGCAACTCCCAGGAAACTCTATCTCATGATTTAATCAGTTGTTAAACAAAATTGATTTAACGGGTCCATAATTATTTGATGACTCCCTTAGTACAGTGTACCTCGTCGATACACTTAAGCCCAATTCCTAAGAGCATGATTCATTATTTTTCTAGGTCTCGCAAGAGCTGACTGAACCTCTGCATTGCTTAACCTTTTACCACACAATCCCCACTTTTAACGCCCATGAAAAGGAAAGCTTTAGAAAACAATGCAGGAAAAGGAGAAAATGGTGGTGACAAGCATTTCCTCCCTTTTTCCGCAATGTTTTCTACACCATTAAAAAACAAATCTGGTCATTTAGACAACCTTAGAGTTGTTGTCTGCAAATGGACCACTATAAAATGTTGTTGTTTGGTAAAGAGTTAACAAGACACTTACGAAAGACCACGAGTCTTGTTTAACTCTTTACCACACGATAATTTTAAGGCTTGTCCAAATTTAAAGCATTTGCAGACGACAAAATAAAAGTGACTGAAAATTTGAAATTTGTTTTGTGAAGGATAGAAAACATTGTGGGAAAAGGAGAAAATGCTGGTTACCAGCATTTTCTCCTTTTCCCACAATGTTTTCAGAAGGCTTCTTTCTCAGGGTTGTCAAAAGTAGGGATTGTGTGGTAATGGGTCAAGAATCGAACCAAGAACCTCTGCATTTTAAATGTAATCTCTTACCATTGAGTGACGCAAGACCTCTAACGGTTTTGTGGGAGAGATTTCGAGAATATGAATCAAGCTGAGCCTGTAAATACAGTGTCTGATCTTGGTCTACACTTACAGGATCTCGTTTTGATTTTTATCCCGATATGATTCATAACCTAATGCAAATGAAAATGGATAAAATTTATATTTCTTGTAGTTTAACCCATTACAACAGAATCCCTTCTTTTGACGAGCCTGAGAAAGAAACCTTTGGAAAACATTGTCGGAAAAGAAGAAAATGCTGGTAACCAGCATTTTCTCCTTTTCCCACAATGTTTTCTACCCTTTCCAAAACAAATTTCCATTTTTCAGTCACTTTAATTCTGTCGTCTGTAGATGCTTTCAATTTTGACAAGCCTAAAGTTTTGTCGTTTGGTAATGAGTTAAACGATTATAATACGAAACACATGGGTTAGCTTTAGATGATGATGATGATGATGATGAAGGTGTCATCATAAAAAAAAAACTCCAAAGATGAGTTCGAATGTAAGCAACTTGGCACAGGGAAAATAAGAAATTGACACTCAGAAAAAAATCTAAGCAGGTGATTTTAAACATGTCAAATTTTTGGCAGTTCCTAAAAACTATTGAGAAATCCTGTCACGACAAGGGATTGAAGGGTAATAAGCTTAAGGCGGATATATACTTATAGTTGAAAAATTTTTATCGGTCTTATACCCACGTGTGACTGCCTTTAACAGTGTGTACAGGTGGGCTACAGACAGGCCGGCGTCTAGCATGTCTCAAGATTTACCCTTCATACCTTTACTAATACAACGCAAATATTTCTTAAACATTGCTAGGATTTTAAGTTCTTATATCATTTTTCAGCATAATGTTAAGTTATTCTTAGATAGCAGTTATAAGCATTAGAAATGCATATTTTATTTTTTCAACATGTAACTAATAACTATACTATTTTGAAGGTGTTTGTACATTCAAGAAATGTATTCATACGCGAATGAATGTAAAATAAAGGGTTCTGTACAGGTAAACATTTCGATTCATGGCTCACACGTTAAGTTATGAATGCGGACCAAAAGGTTTTTTTCTCTGACAAGATCTGTATTAATCAAGATAATAAATACCTTTGCAGTAATTTACCGGTTTTATCACAGGTGTGGTCGTCTATCACAAGGACGGCGGCGCGATACTCAAAAATGGTAATCATTTGGTTGCTGATTTATTTCGAAAGGACCTTAGGCCGAATTTCAATAGTATGACAGTTGTATCGCGGCTGCAAGCTAACCTATTTATGCGTTGTTAGAACAAGTTTTGAAATAAAATGAATATTTGAAATAAAATTTCGACCTCGCTACAATCCTTCAATATTCATCCATCTACTTCAAAAAGCATATATATGGATGATTTTGATCCAGAATATTACAGTAACAGCATCAGAGATGGAAAAAAAATCGCATTTAAAAAAAATATGTAAAAACGCTGTTTAATTAAGCCAAAACACAATCCCTACTTATGCCGCCCCATGAGAAAGAAGCGTTTGGAAAACATCGTGGGAAAAGGAGAAAGTGCTGGTAACCAGCATTTTCTCCTTTTCCCACAATGTTTTCTACCCTTCACAAAACAAATTTCAAAATTTCAGTCACCTTTATTTTGTCGTCTGCAAATGCTTTCAATTTGGACCAGTCTAAAATATTGTCGTTTGGTAATGGGTAATTGGTTACCGACCTAAGAGCCGAACGGGCTTTGTTTAAAGCGATCATGTAAGTGAATTTGACTGTTTTGTGACCCATCACTAAGTTGCATAGAACTAGTAAAGATCAAGTCTTTGGCCACTTGAAGGTGTGGGTTCGGGCCCCAGAGCTGGCCATCTAAATTACAAATAGTCCTTCGGATGGAACCAGACACCGAGGTTCCTTCTGATGGTGCTATACACCGAGCACGTAAGAGAACTGGGAGTAGCTTAGGATGGGTTTCATTCCGTACCGTTTACAATCCCGTGTAACAACATAACCAATACGTCTTCTGGGGTTGTCGGCTACCTAAGAGCGGGCCAGCCAGGATGGCTCATAGGTGAGCGTGTCGGACTCATAACCTGGTGGTTGTGAGTTCGATACCCGGTTGAGGCAAACTTTCTTTCCGGTGTATTTTTGCCTCTCACCTCTGCTGAAGCAAGTGAGAAAAGTAGTCGGTGGCTTTGGAAAGAAAGTAGTGTTAGTACTGGTATGAGAAAGTCAGGAAACACATGTGCGTCACCGACCGCCATGATATGACCTTAGCTGTTAAAGTGGCGTTAAACCCCGATACAACCAACCAACCAACTACCTAAGAGCGACCGGTAGCAAAGGGAAATAAACGCAAAAATAATCAGACTTGTCCGAATTATTTGCAGATAATTATGAGATCGAATGAGGCTCGATTGTTTGAATTCAACGATGAAGGCAAAAAACATTGTCAGAAAAGAAGAAAGTCTTGTAACCAGGATTTTTTTCTTCTTACCGAGTCCATACTGGCATGTTTTCTAAGGCATTCTTGTTTTGGATCGTAAAATACCTGTATCTATCTTTGGCAAAAGATTAAAATATCGAATTGAATTTTGGATTATCAACAGTAGATACATGGAAAAAAAAAATCTTTTTTATGAAAGAAGCAGTTGCTCTATAGGAGTACATGTAGTTTCATCTTTTAGATACTGTTTGTCTTGACATCGTATGCTGGAAAAACAAGAAGAAGAAAAAGAAGAAGAAGTTGATGATGATGATGATGATGATGATGATGAAGGAGAAGAAGAAGAACAAGAAGAAGAAGGAGAAGAAGAAGACGTAATTTTAGGAGTTGACATGTAAACTTGTAAACTTTGAAATGCCGATGGTATGACCTAATCATGGATAATTTATGTTTAAGGATGAGTTTGCAGAAGTCTGGAAGTATTGATGGATTGGCTAAATGGTCCGGAGGGTTGGTTGATTACTCGATTGACTGAAGATCGTTCGATCGATCACCAATCGCTTATCGTATGTGATTTGTCAAAATGGCTTCGTGAGACTAGATCTGTAGCCCGCTTCACGTATGTATATCTTTCAAGGGTGTCCCTTCGAGGCTCAGCGTCTGGATGTAGGATTCGTAATAAATAATTATGCTCTAGGCTCTATCCTCACAAGAAGCTATTTTTCTTTAACACTCTCCTACTGTAGACGACACTAGAAGCTTTTGTAGACGGTGTAGGTCAGAGTCTGTATTCACCAATCATGCTTAATAACGTCCTTTGTCTTGATATGCAAGAATTTCTGGCTGTGAAAGCAACAGAACTTCTGATTGGCTAAACCATATGGTTTAGCCAATCAGAGGTTCTGTTACTTTCACATTGACGAAATTCTGAAGAATGAGCCTAAGACCGTTCTTAAGAAAGGTTTGTAAATACCGTACCCTGGACGGTCTACACTGCCCACTTCTTTCATTTACAGTAAGGCCAAACTGCTTCTTCGTCTATCTTGCAGGGGAACAATTTATAGCCATGGAAAAAGTGTAATTTAAATATACTATTATACTTAGTAGTGAAAGAGTTAAATGTTGTTGAGCGAGGCACTCCAGGGCTGCAGTCCATTCTCTGGTCAAAATCAGGATACACTCATCTTCGCAAGCCAAGGCCGACGATTCACTACGTTACTCCACCCTTGGCGGATTGAGCTTGATTTTTACATTCACCCGATACACTTTTTCATTGGATGCAGCCAGCTCTAGCTGCAACGAATGAAATCACTCGTAGCATGTCATCTTTGATAAAACGTCTCTACCTTTCGAATAGAAGGTAAACATGGAAACTCACGTGGATGTCTGTTTATCGCTTCATGTGTATTCGTAAGCGGTTTGTAAAACGATATTTCATTTGCTTTTAGAAATATGATGTAAAGGGGGTAATAACCAGCATTCAATAGAGGGCGCATCGCAGGAATCTCGAAATCGGGCTCAGTCAGCCAAGGTAAGATCCACGTAGTGATCGTAAACTTGGCTCGCGAAGATGGGATACACTATACTAACAAAGTCTCAAATAACGGTAAAATCGCCGTCGAACATCAGTAAGCCAAAGGTCCACCCGTTAAAGGAGGGAAACACAGACGGAATGGTTGTTTCGTCATTTACTCAGAAATTAATAAATTCTGTCTAGTCGAACAGTTGAAGATACTGTGACAACAGGAGAAAATGTTAATAAACCTAATATTTTAAAAATCCTTCCTCTTTGCTGTCATTGAAAGACAGGGTTAACCTCTCGACAAGACAGAAGTTATCAAGATCCGGCGAAGACTATAGCACTGCTTCAACAATCAACCGAGGTATGTAACGAAGTATAAGCTTCTGCGATTTAAAGTTCTCCTTGTCAGATTACCTCATTTACTGTATTTGACAGATGGATCGACCATCGGGAATAATAATGATCAATTTCTTATGCGATTTGATCTCGGTGTATACTATATTCAAAACTACCCGAAGTGCTCTTGTCATCTCAGGGGTACATACACCTGCGTCTCGAAATACTACATAAAAAGACGTTTTTTTTTTTATTGACAAAATATTGATGTTAATTTGACATTTTTCTCTCGGGGACATTTCTCATTGAAGAGCTGTCAACAGGGATGTTCTTTATGACGTGTAGTGACACCTGTGAGCAAAAACTGTGCAGCTGGACGACCCCCTGGTTGCGCCTGCAACTCCTTGACAACCAATCCTCATTTTATTTTCAAACAGCAGACATACCAATAAATAAATAGTACAAGGTAAAAGATTCGAAGGAAGAAAAGCTAGTACATATAGTTCAGTTACTGGTGAATACTTATGGAAATCAATTTGTTCGTTTGCTTTTTTTCCCCAGCAATGCTCATCGAAAGCTGACGAGGGTAGTGGCGTAAAAGGTTTTATTTGTATGCAAAAGGGTTAAGAAGTTCGAACTTCCACTCAAGGCCAAGGCGAAATTTGTTTTGTTTGTTTGATGTTATGAATACTTTAACCCTTTACTGAACTACTAAACTTTAGAGTCTTTTGCATTGAATTTAATGGCTGTTGTGATGGCATTTAACTCTTTACCACACGAGAAAATTTTAGACTGGTGCAAATTGAAAGCATTTGCAGACGACAAAATAAAGGTGACTGAAAAATTGAAATTTGTTCTGGGAAGGATAGAAAACTCTGTGGGAAAAGGAGAAAATGCTGGTTACCAGCATTTTCTCCTTTTCCCACAGTGTTTTCAAAAGGCTTCTTTCTCAGGGGCGTCAAAAGTAGAGATTGTGTGGTAATGGGTTAAATACTGGAAAACATTGTAGAAAAAGGAGAAAATGGTGGTTACCAGCATTTTCTCCTTTTTCCACAATGTTTTCAAAAGGTATCTTCTATAAAGTTGCAAAAAACACGGGCTTGTTTGGTACAGACGAACAGTGTTACAGGTCTGGCACCTCGGTCGAAGCTACGCAATGCAAGCCGAAATGTAAACAACAACAAAACTGTACCAAAGAGGCAATATTTCAAACTTCTTCAAATACTAGTATAATGCATTTATTTTGCAGACGATTCTCCTTTTCCCACAGAGTTTTCAAATGCCTTCTTTCTCAGGTCCATTATAATTAAGGATCGTTGGGTAAAATTGCTTTTACACTTATAAATGTTTGTGACAATCACCACATAGGTATTGCAGAACCCATGTCAAATAGCAAGCGATCTGCGTAGTAACTGTTCCACGCAGTCTGATCTTGTGCTATGGTAAGCTCAAAGATCTAGCTGCACACTTAAGAATTTTGCAAGAAAATAGAATTCGCAACTGTTACGAGTATTACAACTTTCATATGAAGTTTGGGTCCGCATTCAACAACCGTAGAATGGGGCAGCCTTCTGAACATTCCAGATAGAGAAAGTAGCACACACTCTGATTGGTTAAACCATTTGGTGTAGCCAATCAAAGTTGTGCTACTTTCAAATTCAGAAAATATTGAGAAAAATGATAAAGAATGTTCTGAAGAATGATTGGTGAGTACGTAATTTGACCTTGGACTTATTGTGTTCATACCAAGACCAATCCTTGTCAACTCAGGTGCACTTCATTTCCTACACTACAAACATCGCCAGCTGGGTCAGTCTTCCTCAATCATTCTTAAGAGCATTCTTTGTCTTGTTCTTCAAGATTTTCTAACTGTAAAAGTAACAGAACTTCTGATTGGCTAAACCAAATGGTTTAGCCAATCAGAAGTTCTGTTACTTTCACACTGACAAAATTTTGTAGAGAAAGACTAAGAATGTTCCCAAGAATGGTTGGTGAATACGGAACCAAGATTGTTTTTGTGCTTCATTTTCGTAAACTAGTCATTGCGATATGTTAACCCTTTACTCCATAGATACTCATTTCTACACATTGCTTGTAGGAGCCTTTGGAAAACATTGTGGCAAAAGGTGCAATTTCACCTTTTGTCACAATATTTTTCTATGCTATCAAAAGGTATCATTTACACATAAGAAACGGCTTCATATTTACTGTTATTTAGGGTAAATTAGCTATGCCATAGAAATGCCTTATGGGGTAAAGGGTTAACGAAAGCATTTGGGTATACAAGGATGCTAGCATCAGATCGGACATTGAAGTTATTACGATGAAATAAAAAAGAATCGTAGTTATTATTTTGATGTACTGAGAGTAAAAATTGTTACAAATTATGTTATAATAACTTGCTTTGCGATATCCCAACGTTTATTCGGTACAATCATTTTAAAACCATCTGTCAGATGCTTTGAAAGAGATGTTTAGATTAAGATGCATTTCTACGTTTAGGAGGTTTCCTCTCTCACTCAGGTGTCCTGTGCGGCAGTGATAAAGTGTAGGACTCGTAATCCGGAGGTTCCAGGTTCGAGCCTCTCTGAATCCACTGTATTTTTCGTGGGAGTCTCCTTTGGCAAGACTTTCAGAGCTCTTGCCTAGATACTGGTGAAACCCAGTAAATGCATGAATATGTGAGCTTTCCCCGTGATATAAATGAAATAATGTTGAGAGCAGAGTTAAACGCCATTCAATCGATCTATCAATTCCTTTCACTCACACATACATTTTGTGAAAAAGGCAATATAGGAACCATTGACCTGCATGCATTTATTTGGTTTCTCCCCATATAAAACGAGGGTAAAAGTTGGAGACGGGGGAAAAAGCGAGAATGGACATTAGAAAGGGTCAATGAAAGGGCCATTGAGTATAGGGGAATAGGGGGGTCGGCCATTCGATATGGGGTCAATTCGATACGGGGTCAATCTGATATCTTAGGGTACCAGGTGCGCAAGGTTCTTCCAGCTTTGAACCCTAGAACACTTTACCCTAAGCCCATATCCTGCTAAATAACTTAATAAAACTTTTAACTCTTAATCAAACGACAGAAAAGGTACAATACATTGTTGGAAAAGGAGATGTTGGTTACCTTTTCCAACAATGATTTTTAAGAAGGCTTCTTTCTTCCTGTGGGTGGTTAAAACCAGAGATTGTTTGGGAAAGGATTAAATCGATAGTAAACATCTGAGTGTTGTTATTTCAGACTTTGTTTTTGTAAAATATCTCCTGATCGGACAGTGTAGATCCAAGATCAGACTGCACGTTCTGTGCAGTCTGATCTGAATCTACACTGTCCGCAGAAGATCAGTAAGTCGCGCTAAGCAGCCCTAAGGGTTTAAAGTCGATGAACCCTGTCTGGCTTTTACGCTCATGACATTTAATTAAGTGAAAACAATCTTTCATAACTGTGGTCAGTCGGTGTCCATCTCTTATCACTAAACACGTGTTACGGTCATCTTGATTAAACGGACACCTTGATAACGACCCCCTTTTTTGTCTGCTCAGATTGAGCTGCACCCCTTTACCCTCAACTAGATACCAACGTATTAGATTTCTAATACATATGAGTACTATTCAGCGTTGCTCTTTAAAAAGGGCGTTTAATGCATTAACAAGAAGTATCGACCCATGTCAGCCTGCGCGAATTGC
Source organism: Tridacna crocea (assembly GCA_943736015.1). Lineage (NCBI taxonomy): Eukaryota > Metazoa > Mollusca > Bivalvia > Cardiida > Cardiidae > Tridacna > Tridacna crocea. The sequence goes on from OX031059.1 coordinate 53,722,023, forward strand.
GTGTCCAGGGATCAGTCTACCTCATCATTCAATTTCCTGTTGAATGAAATAAATTTTATAGATCCATAAGCATGTAATGATTTTCTTGGTATAGTTGATCACGAATATACATGAAGTCCCTTTCTGCCATAGCATGGTAAAGAGTTTGGCATCGCCATATATTTACAGACCACACTTTCATTGTGGCTGAAATGGAAGTATTTCTTTTTAACCCTCTCCCAAACGACGAATTTTGGACTCTTCCAAACCGAAAGAGTTTGCAGACGACAATTTTAGATTTTGAGAAAATGGCAGAACGTTCACAAAAAGGGTAGAAAACACTGTGGGAAAAGGAGAAATTGCTCGTTACGAGCAATTTCTCCTTTTCCCACAGTATTTTCAAAGGACTTTTACAGCAGACACGTAAAAACCGGGGCCTGTTTGGGAAAGGGTTAAAAGGGTTGAAAACATTGTGAGAACAAAGAGAAAAAGTTGGTCGCCAGCATTTTCTCTTTTCCAACTAACGTTTTCAAACGTTGTTGGTTTTATTTTTGACCTCAGGTTCGATACCGGAAAGTGTAGCACAGAATTCCCATGCTACACAAACTAGATAAACGTGTCCGCCCAACAAAGAAACTCAAATTTTACAGTCCTCCCAAGAATCTGTCTCGGACATTATCGGCCCAATATCAACTGTGTGTGCTGTACCGTCTTGAACTAGACCTACGCGGCTTGCAAAAAGGTTATTCATGCAGTTTCCTTTCAAATAGCACTTCGAGTTTAAAGAAATTTCTTTCCCGTTTTTTTTTTTGCTGTAAAGTAGAAAAGTTTGAGGATATCATTGTAGAATAGGACCAATCACCATGGCCAAGTGTTTGATAGGCCAACAGTGGATACATTGTAGCAAAAGGGGAAATTTTCATTTAACAACAATAAATTCTTGTTAACTTCGGACCTGTAATTTGAAAATATTGCCATACTTACGACTCTTGAGCTGGACATTATTGTTTCTAGTATCTTTTCTCGCAGGCAGTGGTTTCTATTGGCTGTTTCAGTTAAAATATCTAAAATAGGTCTATATCGTATAATGTAGATCGAATTCAAGATTTAAATTTGGTATTCGCCGACCGTTCTTTAAGAACATGCTTTGTCTCACTCTGAAGAATTGTCTAAATATGAAAGTAACGCAACTTCTGATTGGCTAAACCAAATGGTTTAGCCAATCAGGAGTTACATTACTTTCTAGATCTAAAATATTACGAAGAATAATATAAATGAATGGTTGTTGAATAGGAACCAAAACCTACACTGTCCACCAAAGTGTCTGAATTTTTGCCTGTCCTGATATAGGCTTTCAAGATATCTCTGAACACCAACAGATAACGTTATCAAACCTGTAATCAGTGAATGGACTTTGTAATCACTTTGTGTCCGATTGTGTTACCTCTGTTATCTGAACAGGTTTGGACAGTGATTTAAAACCTGTAAAGGATCTTCCACGCCAACAGCTGCCTCTACAGTCTGTGTAGATCGAGATCATTACAATTACATGTATTTTGGGTTCTAGGGATATTTCTTGACTAAAGGAGCCCAATAGTTTACTAGATTTAAACCCACTTCATTTTCACCATGGCAGTTCGATCCATCGCACATGCGATTTTGATATTTTTTCATGCTATTCAATAAATGAATGGCATCACTGCTGACTAAATGCTGCATCCATTTGCTGAGTAAAAAATGTATCAATGCTGGGTTCCGAATAGTAATGACGTCACGTTATTGAGGTTATGGACGTTACAGAAAAACCTTATTGGCGTTATGAATATGCCATTTTATATCATGCCTTTAGGTAGATTATCGAGAAATAAAGGTTAAATAATTCTCAATATTTCATGGTTACGACCAGTGAAAATACCAATTTTTTTTTAATATTCTAACTTTTCAATCGAAGACGAAAAAAGTTGCTTTCGCACACTACTTACCTAGGCAAAATTGTGCGTGCCTCACACTCAGATGGAAATATGACGTAATTAACCTTACATTTCTCGTGCTTGACGTAATATTTTAATAATGCGTTGGGCCTACTTTGCGGAAGGGGTGCGCCACTGGGAATAACCGAAAAGAACTGTACTGGATTTTGATCTAGTCTTCCCCCACCCCACTCCAGAAAGGGTTAAAAGCATGACATAAATAGAATATTTGATATTTGTTTTTTTTTTGTCGAAAGATTGAAGTTATTTCATCTCGTGAACATCATCGGTAATATTTTCACTCGTGGCTGCGCTAAACTCTAACTCCATCTCCTGGAGTAATCATTAGATCGTAGACTATTGTGACTGCATGAATTTCGGGCAATCTTTTTTCCAACAAGGTCATTTACAGTGTCTTTTCTGGTAAGTCGTCGTTTTACTTCAAAAACATCGTAACTACAGCTTGTTTCAAGCTGTAGTTACGAGGTTTTTGAAGTAAACTGACGATATGGTACATCAGTTAACATTAACTCTTTACTCCATAGATACTCATTTTTATACATTGCTTGTAGGAGCCTTTGGAAAACATTATTGTGGCAAAAGGTGAAATTGCTCGTGACGAGCAATTTCACCTTTTGCCACAACGTTTTCTATGCTATCAAAAGGTGTCATATACACATTAGAAACAGCTTCATCCTTGCTGTTTATTTAGGGTCAATCAGAGATACCATAGAAATGCCTTAGGATTAAGTGAACTGATACGATGAAAAGAAAACTAGTGTCTTTTCTGAAGTCAACAGTGTCTATAACAACATGTTATTTTTCTCAGGATGAAAATGTCAAATTACTTGTACATTCACGCTTTGCTGTATCGGCTATTTTTAGAACCTTCTCAGAATCTATAAGAAATAACACAACGGAAAAAAGAGGAAAAGAAAATTTCATTTCCGTAAGTATCGAAAACAAATTTGGGAATAGGAGCTATTGAGTAATACAAGCAAATGCTTCTTTCCCCACAATGTTTTAGTGAGTTGTCAACTGCAAGGCTGTAATGAGGTCGTATTTTGTTCAACGAAGGATCAAGGGTCAGAGGTTACAGGGCTAAATTGCCCGACGGGCCCCAGCAGGTTTCGGATACTATGGACCAGGTGTTAGCCAATGACAGGTGATAACCATATATTATAGATTTAGGGAAGGGGGGTGGTTTGTCCAGGACCTGCCAACTAAAGTTCCCTCAATACAAGCATAACCCATTTCCTATATACTTCTTCCAGTGCCGGTATTTCTTCCTGTATTTCTTCCCTATGAATGATTTCTGAAAATACTGAAGAAAAAGAAAGCGCGCACATTGCATTCACGTGTACGATCTCGTATAAGTGTTGATTTACTTCATTAACCCTTACTCAACATTTATGTTTGGAAAGTTGTCTTAACCCTTTCCCAAACAAGCCCTGGTTTTACGTGTCTGCAGTAAAAGTCTTTTGAAAACACTGTGGGAAAAGGAGAAATTGCTCGTAACGAGCAATTTCTCCTTTTCCCACGGTGTTTTCTACCCTTTATAAGAACTCTCTGCCATTTTTCTCCAAAACTAAAATTGTCGTCTGCAAACTTTTTTGGTTTGGAAGAGTCCAAAATTTGTCGTTTGGGAAAGAGTTTTAAGCACTTCTGTTTCGCGAGGACAGAAGATATCCTGGAATTTACAGTTTCAATGCCATTTTGGCCTAAGTTTCTCACAGAGGATCGGACAGTGGCGATCCAAATTATGTGTGTTTATTTCATTCTTTCCGGTAGGATATCGAGGAATAGCAGTGAAAATATTTTTCGATCTTACACTGGTACCACCAGTGAAAATACCGATTTTCACGTTCTTGTTGCCTAGGTAAATTGCGAGTGCCTAACAACCAGATGGGAAATATGACGTCATATACCTTACATTTCTTGCGCTTGACGTAACGTTGCTATGCGGGAGGGGTACGCCACAGGGAATGAGGGAAAAGAACTGTACTGAATTTTGATAAATCTCCTCCAAGAAAGGGTTAAAAGCATGAAATAAATAGAATATTTGTTTTTTTTTTTCGGTGAAAGATCGAAATTTATTTCATCTCGTGAACACCATCGGTAATATTTTCACTCGTGGCTGCGCCACTCATGAAAATATTACCGATGGTGTCCATTCTATGAAATAAATTTCGATCTTTCACCGAAAAAAACATATATTCTCTATATGATCACTAATATTATCATGGAAACAAAGCCAAAGTTGAAAACATTTAGATATGGCATTTTTTACCCTTTACCAAACAATCCCTGGTTTTTACGACCCTGAGATAGAAGCCTTTTGAAAACATTGTGGGAAATGGAGAAACTGCTGGTAACCAGCATTTTCTCCATTTCCCACAATGTTTTCTACCCTGCTGGAAACAAATTTCATTTTTTGAGTTACGTTTATTCTGCACCACTCGTGAAAATATTACCGATGGTGTCCACTCGATGAAATAAATTTCGATCTTTCACCGAAAAAAACAAATATCCTCTATATAATAAGAAGTGCAGCATCTTAATATAAATTATATTGTGGTTACCCCTTTACTATCACTTGAGTTTTACAGATACTGAGGAAGGGGGCTTTTTAAAACTTTTTTGGGGGGAAAAGAGAAGATGGTGGTAAATAGCATTTTTCTCCTTTTCCGACCATGTTCTATATCCTATTACAGACAGTAAGCACCATTTGAACTGCATTCAATTTGTCGCCTGCGAATACTATCAATTTAGTAGAGGATAACACTGTGTCGTTTGGTAAAGAATCAAAAGAGAATCCCAAATAATAATTGCTCACGGCATCCCGCAGGCCTATGTAATCACTCGATGCTTATCAGCTTATTTTAAGTTATTACCTCCAACTGTCGAAAACATTGTGACAAAAGGAGAAATTGCTCGTAACGAGCAATTTCTCTTTTTGCCACAAAGTTTTCAGTATTAAATAATTATGTATGTCTAGAAAAAATATACAAGGGAAAAAAACTGAGAGCTATAAACATATTTCTTAAAGCATCCCGCAGACCTAGGTAATCACTCAATGCTTATCAACTTATGTTAAGTTATTACCTCCTACTGTCGAAAACATTGCGACAAAAGGAGAAATTGCTCGTCACGAGCAATTTCTCCTTTTGCCACAAAGTTTTCAATATTTAATAATTATATAAGTCGAGAAAAAATAAACAAGAAAGAAAAAAAACAGCTATACCATGAACATAATAATTATTCTTACAGCATCCAGCAGGTCGTGGTAATCGCTCGATGCTTATCAACTTACGTTAAGTTATTTTTTCCTACTGTCCAAAATATTGTGAGAAAAAGAGAAATTGCTCGTTAAGAGCAATTTATCCTTTTCTCACAATGTTTTCAATATTTGATAATTATTTATATCTTAAGAATATACAAGAAAAAAAAACAGCTGTAAACATTGTTCTATAAGTGAAGAGCTTACCAGATAAGCTGGCATAAGAAGAAGATTTGTTTTAGAAGACAATAAGTATCATCTTGAACAGTAAAGCTGGTTATTTATTGATCACAGGTGCTCGCTTATCTTTACTTATACCTTATTATCGTTCTACTTTGGACTCGATAGGTTATTTTTTTCATGAGTAAGGTCGATCGTTGATTTTATGTTGCCTACAACTCTCGATTATGAGCTCTCTGAAAGGCGGACCTAATGTATCTACAAAAATTATGAAATCAGGCCCCGTATTCACTAGCCATTCTTAAAAATGTTCTTAGTTTTATTCTTCAAGATTTTCTACGTTTGAAAGTTACACAACTCTTGATTGGCTAAACCGAAAGGTTTAGCCAATCAGCCGTTGCGTTACTTTCAAAGTTTGATAAATTCTGGAGCATAAGACGAAGAACATTCTTCGGGATTGGGTGAATACGGACCCTTAAGTTCAGTCTCTGTGTCTCTGATATCCCTGTATCTGGCTTCTGATCTGTCTGACCGTGGTCTATTTCTCTGATATCCCTGTATCTGGTCTTTGATCTTTTTGACCGTGGTCTTTGTCTCTGATATCCCTGTATCTGGCCTTTGATCATTTTGGCCGTGGTCTGTGTCTCTGATATCCCTGTATCTGGCCTTTGATCTGTCTGACCGTGGTCTGTGTCTCTGATATCCCTGTATCTGGTCTTTGATCTGTCTGACCGTGGTCTGTGTCTCTGATATCTCTGTATCTGGTCTTTGATCTGTCTGACCGTGGTCTGTGTCTCTGATATCCCTGTATCTGGTCTTTGATCTTTTTGACCGTGGTCTGTGTCTCTGATATCCCTGTATCTGGCTTTTGATCTGTCTGACCGTGGTCTGTGTCTCTGATATCTCTGTATCTGGCCTCTGATCTGTCTGACCGTGGTCTGTGTCTCTGATATCCCTGTATCTGACCTTTGATCTTTTTTACCGTAATCTATGTCTCTGATATCTCTGATTCTGGCATTTGACCTTTTTGACCGAGGTCTATGTCTCTGATATCCCTCTATCTGGCCTTTGATCTGTTTGACTGTAGTCTGTGTCTCTGATATCCCTGATTCTGGCCTTTGATCTTTTTGACCGTGGTCTATGTCTCTGATATCCCTGTATCTGGCCTTTGATCTTTTTTATCGTGGCCTGTGTCCATGATATCCCTCTATCTGGCCTTTGATTTGTTTGACTGTAGTCTGTGTCTCTGATATCCCTGATTCTGGCCTTTGATCTTTTTTATCGTGGCCTGTGTCTCTGATATCCCTGTATCTGGCCTTTGATCATTTTGGCCGTGGTCTGTGTCTCTGATATCCCTGTATCTGGCCTTTGGTCTTTTTTTATCGTGGTCTGTATCTCTGATATCCCTGTATCTGGCCTTTGATCTGTCTGACCGTGGTCTGTTTCTCTGATATCCCTGTATCTGGCCTTTGATCTGTTTGACCGTGGTCTGTGTCTCTGATATCCCTGTATCTGGCCTTTGATCTGTCTGACCGTGGTCTGTTTCTCTGATATCCCTGTATCTGGCCTCTGATTCGTTTGACCGTGAGATGTGTCTCTGATATCCCTATATCCGGTCTCTGACGGTATATTTCTGTATCTAATGCCTATCTCTTGTCTCCCATTATCTGGTCTCTGATCTTTCTGACCGTGGCCTGTGTCTCTGATATCTCTGTATCTCGTCTCTGTCACTGGTCTCTCTGTATTCAATATCACTGCATCTAGTCTCGCCTGTCTCAGGTCCCGTGTCTCTTGTCCTACGTCCACCGGATATGTATGTCTCTGGTCTACGAAAATTTGGTCCACTGGCGATCTGACCGTTCGTCCGTCCGCCCGTTCGTTCGTCTCTGTGTCTTCGAAAATTTGAGCCACTGGCTGTCTGACCGTTCGTCTGTCCGTTCGTTCGTTTCTGTGTTTCTGTCTCCGTCTCTGTCTCCCTCTCCTTCTATTCTAACTAATCAACAATATCAAACATCAAAGCAAAAATCCACCATCATGAGGTATTACCAAATACAAATTATTATAGTGTATTACCCCACACACAGAGATCGGTACTTTGAAACTGACCGTGCGAAATGTAACACATACGTGAACGATATTATCATAATTCAATTAACGTCTACGATCAAACCCTATCTATTTCAATACACGATCTATTACTAACCAGCTAATTAAATCTTGGATCGATCAGTCGGTGAATCTTGTTTTCGCGTCAGCAGAGGAAACCAGCGTAGAATATGATCCATGCTCTGACGAAAGGGGGCTTAAGTCTTTACCAAACAACAAAATTGTAGACTAGTCCAAATTAAAAGCATTTGCAGACGATAAATAAATGAAACTCAAAAAATGAATTTTGTTTTGGATCACGCTTATCCAAAAAGACGGTAATGTCCGAATACTCCTGTTCATGTGTTTCAGGCCATATTAGAATTGGAATGCAATTCTCCTTCTCCTTCTCCTCCTCCTCCTCCTCCTCTTGTCCTTCACTATAACACCAATCACCATCATTTTCTTTTATCTCTACCTCAATTCCGAATTTCAACGACCCTAGGGTAATACCCTTTTGAAAACCTTGTTGGAAAAAGGAGAAAATGCTGGTCACCAGCATTTTCTCCTTTGCCTACAAGGTTTTCTTCGCTTCCATAGACAATGTACCATCGCTTCAGCTAAATCTGAAAGGTCATCTGGAAATGCTTTGAAATTCGTTTGATTAAGACCGAAGCCATCTTATCTCGGACAGGTTGTGAAGCTATCATAATTTATGTTGTATATAGGTGCAGGCTACAGAAGACACCTGTTTTCGTTCAGTGATACATCAGAGCCAAGTCAATGAATCTAGCTAGGCCTGTGATCTTACATTCAGCCAACATGCTTCCATACATCTAAATGATCAAGAATCAAAGGTCCATAATTACTACAATATCGAAATATGCAATGACATACGGGTGTATATCGGATAGATCATTCTTAATATAATTTCACTAACCGTAACCCAGGGTTCTATCTAGCTAGGTGATTGGTGCATAGCAAAAGTTTCGATCGAAACTTAACCTTAAATCTAAGCTTGTCAAGTTGAAGTGGCCATAGGCAAAGCATAACGCTATAATTATAGCAGAAACACAGAAAAGCGTTTTAACCATCTTGATGAAATAGCATTTACTCAGACGTATCCTGATTGAAATCGTTTTCAATTCGACAAATTTGATATGCCTGTCTTTAGAAGGGTTAAAATTTTAGGGACAAAGTGAAAGGGCTGATTGTACATAATAAACGGGTGAATGTTGTTTTATTTCAATCCGGCTGCTTTAAACTTATTTGTGTTGCGTTTACATATATCTTCTAAGTGTCATTTCAGCCATATAATTAACATTACAATCATAGTTTTCAGGTTAAAACTTAATTTTGTTCGATATATTCAAATGGCTTTGCCCTCTTTCCATCATGCATCCTGCTGTCAAGGGACGTTACTCCTGACTCCTAATGATGAAAGGGAGACCACCAAAACACAAAGTTAATAATCCTAACTTTGTCATGCGTAGTCTTCCTTCAACCTAAAAGGTATTCATTTGCTTAGTAGGTTGACTTTTAACCCATTACCACACGGAAAAATTTTAGACCTATCGAAATTGAAAGCATTTGCAGACGACAATTTCAAAGTGGCTCAAATGGTGCAATTTTACTTTCATAGGGTAGAAAACTTTGTGGGAAAAGGAGAAAATGCTGGTTACCAGCATTTTCTCCTTTTCCCACAATGTTTTCTTAAGGGTTCTTTCTCAGAGGCGTCAAAAGTAGGGATTGTGTGGTAATGGATTAAGTCAATATTTGAACAACATTTCTCTTTTTCCAATTATTAATTCCATACAAAGGGTTTCTTGACAACTACCAGTTCAGCGTTCTCAACGCTTTGATTTTTAAAAAGACCAGTGTATATTGTGAACTAAGCATTCCGAGTGTTGCATCACAACTACGGCTGAGTAAGACCATCCTTTCAAACATTTAAGGCGTTGGTTTCTAAAATGAAAGTTTAAAATTCCAAACGTAAAGCATCGATACAGCACGCAGTGTCTGGCCACTTGACAAGATCCAGTGCTACATTTCACACGTGTAAACTGGTGCAAATTATTTTATCCTTTCAGTGCAATAGACAAAAATACGGGCCTTTGCAGACGGTATAGATCAAGATCAGACTGCACAGAACGTGCAGTCTGATCTTTGATCTATACCCTCTGCTTGTGTCTTTATTCAGACCTATCTTTAGAAGTTTTATTGAGTTTCAGGGTATTGTAACTTTGAACCGTTAAAAGTGGTCCAGTTTATAGTTTTACGGTGAAAGAATCAATCCTTTACTACGAACAAAATCTTAAACTCGCCCAAAATGAAGGCATCTGCATACCTTACATCGCTTATAGAATGAAAATTGTCTACGAAAATGCTGGAAAAATCTGTGGAAAAAGGAGAAAATGCTGGTTAGCAGCATTTTCTCCTTTTCCGAAAGTCCTTCCCATCGGGGTCGTTCAAAACGTGGGACTGTTTGATATAAAATATAAAAAAAAACAGGGAAACGCCCCGTTTCTAAAAATGACAATGCCCTTTTTTATGAACAGTGTGATGCGGCTTTAAATCACTTATGCAGACAAAATATTCTGTAACTATATTGTCTAACCCATTTCTGTGCAGGTGAATCGGACATACTAAACAGCTGTTACAGATGGTTCAAAAGGCTAAAACATTTGAAGAAATTTAAATGTTTATTGATCTACGGTATACAAAACATTAATGAAATACTTGCTAGAAAAAGTTTGGTTGGAATGGGTGGGGGCGGGGGGAGGAGGGGGGCAGGTGGCCGCTGCAGAGACGTCAGGATGTTGATAAAGGAATGCATAAAATGCTACCACTTCTCTATCTCTATACTTTCTATCACTATCCCTAGCTTTTATAGTGAAGGCATTTGAAAACATTGTAGTAGGAGGAGAAAATGCTGGTGACCAGCATTTTCTCCTTTTACCACAACGTTTTTCATCCTCAGTGTACAGTGAATCTTATCGTTATCAACCACAATTATGTAACTTGAAGTCTGAAAAAACATTTGGACAGGTCTAGAATTTTTGTCGATTGGTTTCATGTTGTTTAGGGCAGATTATCAAGTGATAAAGTAGGGAACATTAAAGATCAAGATCAAAGTGCACGTTAAGAGCAGTTAAATCTTCATCTACATTGTCCGCCGAGGCAACTTGTACCAGTTCCATATTTGAAGCTTTCAACAAAAAAAAAATTAATCCGTGATTCAATGACTCTGAAAAAGGGGACTATTGAAAATATCGTTGAAAATGGAAAACATACTGGTAACGTACATTAGCTACTTTTCCAACATTTTTTCTGTACCTTTGAAGACCAACTCAATCTATTACACTGCACTTTTAATTTGTCGTCTGCAAATGCTTTAGACTGTAACAAGTCTAAAATTTTGTTGCCGAGCTTCGGAAGCTCAGTTGGTAGTTTACAGAACTTGAGAAGAGGGGATTGGTCGCTAGTTCGATCCCCGGCTCTGCCAATTTCTTTCCGGGGATTGATGATAGTCATAGCGACAGGATTAATTCCCTCTCACCCGCTGACTAATATTGAGATGATGGTTCTGAGGGAAAGCAGCCATTGGCAGAGAAAGAATAATGTGCGGAGTACTGGTAAAAGAAAATCCAGGAGAGCATGAACAAATATGTACACTGACCGCTACGATATATCTGAAATAATGTTGAAAATAGGAGGATGTACGAATGAATGAATCAATGAACCAATCAATCGATCAATCAATCAATCAATCGATCCACGATCGATCAATCAATCAATCAATCAATCAATCAACCAACCAACCAACCAACCAACCAATCAATCAATCAATCAATCAATCAATCAATCAATCAATCAAAGTTTGGCTTTTGGTAAAATGTTAAGGACTGTAATTCAGCATGGACTGGGAAGTCTGATTCTCGTTGTATTCTCGGAACTAATTAGGGGCGCATGAACGGACGAAAGGTCACAGTTGAAATTGTACAGACGATAATTCTCAAAGAAACGTAGAGATATGGATTCGTCTGGATAGTATAAAGGCGATGTTCTTCCCTATTTATGACTGTGTCATGTTTTGTGAAAAGGGGGCTTTATGCGTCAGCAAAAAGTATCGACTCATGTCAGCCTGCGCGTACTGCGCAGGCTGACATGAGTCAAAACTTTTTGCAATTGGTCGATTGTCTGCATGTGAAGGGACCTTTCTGTCCCCAGATCCAGTCAAATGGATTTTATAGATCCATAATTATGTGATGACTGGTGGAGATGCATTAAGCCCCCTTTTGCCAGAACATGACTCAATTACATCATGGAAACGAAATGAAAAAAAACGAATATGCATGATTACAATACAATACAATACAATACAATACTTTTATTGTAAATAAAGGCCACCGGCCTAAATTACATCATTACTGAAAATATGCATAACTATAACATTCATTAAGTATCAGTTTTGATTTCGAACGGCTGTGTCTCTTCTTTTTTCAGATGAAATTCCTTGATTAAAAAAAAAGTGTTGAAAATGGACTGAAAGATCAGTTTCCTTCTCTCAAAGTTCGCTTACAAATCGGGGAAAAGAAAACCACAAGTGTCTGTTAAGTCTAATGGGTTATTCATTTATACTTCAGATTCCCAAAATAAGTCACCACCTGACGAGTCCCAATTTTCAAGACATGGGCCAGTATTCACCGACCATTCTTAAGAGTATTCTTAGTCTTAATCTCAAGAAGTTTCTATATTTGAAAGTAACATAAATTCTGATTGGCTAAACCGTTTGGTTTAGCCAATCAGAATTTATGTTACTTTCAAATGTAGAAAATTCAGGAGAATAAGACTGAGAATGTTCTTAAGAACGGTTGGTGAATATAGATCAAGATTGTTCGGTAAAAAGTTCCAAAAATTTGCTATAGGAAATCATATAATTAAGATATATTCTGGTCATAAAAGTCCGAAGATTGCACCACGTTGGTTTTACGTCTAAACTCTCGGACATGATAACGTTATTCGATATCGATCTAGTACTTAATTAATGTTCTTACCGGTATATGATGTGAATTGAAATAGATGTTGTTTAATATAAGACGTTGATTTAATTATGATAATATTGTTCACGTACGTGTTACATTTCGCGTGGTCGATTTCAAAGTGCCGATGTAGAGGTGCTATAATATAATCATAATTGATATTCATAGACGGGCTCTAGCGCATACATGATGCTTGTATCCTGAAGGCTGTCTTGGTGGTGGCAGTGCGCCATGTTTCCTCTGTTTAAATCAACAAAACAGGCTGGATTCAATTCCCCTTGGCTGCTGATTTCGTTTGAAGGCACTTCAGCTGACAGTGTACGTGGACGTCAAAATCAGTGTATACATTCTGAAGTCTGATCATTGCTGGGTACCATGACATTATTTTCCTGCTGCGGATTGCATTATTTAGGGGTTCTTTTTTTCACGGTGTGCGCTGTTCAGTTCTTAATTCTAGAACAGACACGGTACCTCCGGAACATGTGCATACCGCTGTTTTGTTTTCCAATTTCTCATTTATTTCATACTAGCCACTTCACCACAGTCATTGTCATACGTTCGATTAAGGCATAATTGTGCTCTCTCCAACATATCGGCTGCTTTCCCCCAAAGGAAAAATTCATTATTTGACATTAAATTATTGGAGTTTCAGGTCCCAGACGGGAAGTAGACCAATACAAGCCCACAATACCACTACTGAGCGCCAAATTTCACTTCACTGTTGTCCATAAAAGTTTTCAATAATTATGGACCCGTCCAAACTCTTGTTGTTTGATAAAGAGTAAAAAGGACTCGTGTCTGCCGTGCAGAGTTCCTCGAGGAAATAATTCTGCTGAATAACTGTCTTAATCTTTTATCAAACGACAAAATTTTAGACTGGTCCAAATTGAACTTACTTGCAGAATACAAACTTGCAGACGACTAAATGTAACTCAAAAATTGAAATTTGTTTCTACAAGGGTAGGAACATTGTCGTAAAAGGAGAAAATGCTGTTAACCATCACTTTCTCCCTTTCCCGCAATGTTTTCATAGGGTCGTAAAAACCAGCGATTGAAACAAACTGAAAGCAGACGACAAAATAAACGCTACTCAAAAATTGCATTTTGTTTCAAGCAGGGTAGAAAACATTGTGGGGAAAAGAAGAAAATGCTGGTTACCAAAGGCTTCTATCTCAGGGTCGAAAAAATAACAGCGATTTTTTGGAAACGGTTTAACGCGCCAAACATCAAAATATGAAATTTCAACTATTTTCAAGCCAAAAGGCCCAGTTTTCTTGTGACGCTGTTTTCGCAGTTCATTTTCTCAAACTGTTTATTTTCTTCACAATACACAGGTGTATGTTTTTCATTCAACGAGTACTTACTCATTTGAGACGAGACTGTAGTAAATAGCAATTTGAGATTAAAACTGTCTCCGCCCTTCTCTCTCCTTATCGAAAAAAACGTGAATATCTCCGAGAAAAAAAAAAACAGGGTTTAAAAACATTGCATGAAAAAGACTTGTTTGTTATAAGCTGTTGTTTCTTTTCCCTCATCATTGTTTTGGTTATTAGTCGAAAACGGTAGGTTTTATTCAATTTGTTTCTCGTGTTTTTTGTTTTACTTGTATACGATTTATTCCTTCGTCATTATTTGGTATATAAAAATTAAATTTCAACTTCGTCAAATTGAAAATTACAGTAAGAACAAATATGAAATGTGAGAATGGTGTCTTATGGGTGTTGAAACAGTAGCAATCCGTTTTTACGCTGTTAGCAAAGGCAGTCAGTTCACTTGCTGTGCGTTTTTTTCCCCACAAAACTTGGATAAGATTCGTTACCTCATTCCTTAAATATGTTAATTCTTAAATTTTCCACAAAATTATACATCTTTTTTTTTTTAATGTTTAACAAGGTGGGTGGGGTAGGGGGGAAATGGTAAGAATAGACCACTCTCGTCTCGTGAAATTCTTTTATCGAGCAATAGATTCTTTATCGAAAGAAGATAAAACCCAAATACGGTCGACGGAAGTCGTACAGAGATACGGTAGGCTATGCAAAGGATTTAACGCTTTTTCCAAACGATTAAACTTTAAACTGTTTCAAATTCACAGCATTAGCAGACCAAAAATTTAAACCTGCTGAAATGATGGGATTTTTTAATAGAGGAATGGAAAACATCGTGGGAAAAGGAGAAAATGCTGGTAACCAGCATTTTCTCCTTTTCCCACGATGTTTCCATCGGCTTTATGTCTCAAGATTAGTAAACCATGGGCCCAATTCGGTAAAGGATTTAAGATACGAATGTAAAGAAGGTTTTTACTACGTTCAGGTGTCCCTCAGACAGTCTGGCGACAACCCGATTATTACTTAGTTCTGCACTTCAAAAAATCTACATAAAATATACACACTGCGTAACTTATACACCAACAACGCCGCTTCTGATAAGAAATATCACGGCTGTATAAAATATTATTGCATTATATCAAAGGTGATTTTTTTTTTCTTTCGTTCTTTTTATTTCACCTCCCTCGACACATGAAATAATGAGGAACTCAAAATTTCTGCATTAAGTAATGTAGAGCTTTTAATCTCGGTATTATATTTAATTTTCATTTCGTTTTGAATTAGAATGAAATTTATGAAAATCATACGTAAAACTGTTTGAAAATAATGTCTTATTTTTCTTTCCCCTGAAGAGGATGTTGAGAAAGAACAGGAGGGAAGGAATGGGGTGGGTGGGGAAAAGAAAGGCCGATATGAAGTATCAATATTTTCTTTATTTTAGTTTAACCCTTTCCCAAACAATCCCTGGTTTTTACGGGTCTAGAATAGTAGCCTTTTGAAAACATTGTGGGAAAAGGAGAAAATGCTGGCAACCAGTATTTTCTCCTTTTCCCACAATGTTTTCTACCCTATCATAGACAGAAATCATCTTTTCAGCAAGAGTTGAATTGTCATCTGCAAATGCTTTAAATTTGGTCTAGTCCAAAAGTATGTCGTTTGGGAAAGGGTTAAGATATATATCCATTTTGTTTCCCCGAAATAATTTATATAGAATCGAAAGTACATGAGTTTAGTTGATACCAGCCTGCATAGCTCAGTCGGTAGAGCGAAGGACCCATGAGGGTTTGGTTCGATCCCCACGGCTGGCCATCTAAGATTGCTAAAACTCTTTCGGATGAGACGTTAAACAGAGGTCCCACGTGATGGTGCTATACACCGAGCGCGCTAAAAGAACCAATCGTGGGTTTCGTCCTTTATCTGCACTATCCCCCGTAATAATACTGACAGCCTCAGGGGCGTTGACCATATATAGGCAACTGGCGGGACGATAAATAAACTCGAATTCAATCAGTCAAAACAATTAAGGTTTCCTCCTGTGATTAACTTCTCGAAAACATGGACAGATGCGTTGGTCGCTATATTTTACATGTAAATCATACTGTTGAAAACTCATAATGTTCAATATCAGCGGCGTATCCAACAAATTTTTTTAACGCGGGTCAATCGCCAAGGACTAAGGCGTATTTTGTTCAAAATCAAAGACAAGGCGTATCCACGACGTTTTCGTGGCGTTCCTCTGGCGTATTTGGCGTATGGATTTCGAGGAACATAAAGTACAGACTACTGAGACGTAAGAGTGGCGTATGACGCGTTGTCTTGGCGTAACCGTATCGTTAGCTCGACGTTCCTATTATGTGCAGCCTTGCCGTCGGTCAATGATGGAAAACGGCTCTGCTCACTTCTGGCTGTCATTCGTACAAAAGAATTCAAACGTATTAAATTAACCGATACGTCATTGTGGCGTAATAAGTGTTCAAACTACGCTCCCGCGGCGTCACTGCCGTTTTTGTTTTCGCTTTAACGGCGTATGTGTGACGTAAGCATGACGTATCGAAGATACGCATCAGTGAGGGGCGTCTTAAAATCGTTGATTTTCAGACCAACTGGTGTCTCCTGTTATGCCCAGGGCTGGTAAGTAAGAAATCGTGGTTCGAGCACCGCGCCGACGTAAAAACCTGATCGACTGTGACTTTTTTTCTGGTATTGTAGAATATTGTTACCAACAGGATTTATTCTCATTTCACAACAGTGACAGCGAAAAAAAAAAAACATGTTTAAAACTTGTTTTTTTTTTTCCTCAAATGCATCAGGCGACTTTCCAGACACTGCCTGAGTTCGCAGATTTGAAAAAAAAAAGTCTATAATTTGACAGAAATAGTACGTTACAACGTTACAATGAAAAAAGTCTATACGACACAAATAGTACGTTACATGTATATCAGTGTGTGTGGGATGCGGGAAGAGGGAGGGGAACAAATGAATAAGTGCACTGGCAGTCATGGTATGACATAAACGTTGTTGTAGAAAATACGTTCAAACAAAATCAAGTGTCAGTTATCGTGACATATCCACATACAATCTCTAAATGAACAGCCTGCATAGTTGGTAGAGAGTAGGACGTGTGATCATGAGGGTGTGGGTTCGACCCCAACGGTTTGTCATCTATGATGACAAATAGTCTTTCAGATGAGACGTTAAACCGAGGTCCCGTGTGACGGTGCTATACACCGAGCACGTTAAAGAACCAGGCGAAACTTAGGATGGGTTTCGTCCTGTATCTGCACTTTCCCCCGTAACAATACTAACCGCCTTCATGGGCGTCACCCATATGGGAAGCCGATGGCGACGCTAAGTAAACAGAAATTCAATCAATCAGTCTCTGAATAAACTTAATATGATAAACCAATGAGACAGGGAAGAACATCCAGGATGGGCAATCACTAAACAGTCACATCTCTCTCTTTTTTTTTTCTTTCATTTAAAAGACTTGTTCGCTCATAATGCAATGAAAACTGTTAACTCATTACCAAACGACAACGTTTTAGGCTTGTCCATATAGAAAACATTTGCAGACGACAAAATAAAAGTGACTGAAAATTTGAAATTTGTTTTGTGAAGGGTAGAAAACATTGTGGGAAAAGGAGAAAATGCTGGTTACCAGCATTTTCTCCTTTTCCCACAATGTTTTCTACAGGCTTCTTTTTCAGGGGCGTCAAAAGTAGGGATTGTGTGGTAATGGGTTAATTCAAGAAGGAATCGGCTAAAACGATCAGTCCCGGTCGTTTCCGTCTTCGGTAATTCAAAAGGCGGAATAAAAATGATTTAAAATTATGTTTACAGGTAAACTTGACAAAACAACGCAAACAAAAGACCATGTTTACACCCATAAATCTGATCTTTTATGTAAATATTGAGAAAATTCAGTGAGGCCTGATCACTCCCGGATTATATAATAATTGTTAAAAGACTTAAACGTGACATTTTTGAAAGATGTGACATTTCGATTATAAAGCAGCGTCATTACCCCTTTATCCGGACTACACCTGTGTATAAGTGTATTATTTTCTTTTGGAAATCGACGAGAAAAAGCTGTCACGGAACACCAGTCATGTTTCTACTTGGCGTCAATTTTTTAAGACTTGTACAAACTCGAAGTATTAAAAACGAAAAAAATAAAAAGAATAATGGTGCTCAGGTGGTAGAGTTTGTCCATGAGAGCGATAAAAACAATGTGGGAAAAGGAGAAAATGCTGTTTACCAGCATTTTCTCTTTTTCCTACATTGTTTTTACGAAAATCCCTCTTTGTTTAACGATTTCTTTTATAAATGATGGGATTTGTCCCCAATGAAGGCAAAAGCAGCATTTTCCCCTTTTCCCACATTGTTTTCAAAGGCATTTCTTTCCATAGATAGGTAAAATACCGAATAGTTTGGTAAAGAAAATTGCCACACTGCAGTCTGCATACCAGTGATTTCGTTTTACAGCAAACCAGGTTTAACAACATTCTGACAAATGGACACATTTTTCGTGACGTGCAATTTAGCATTTCTTTTTTTTTTTCAATTTACTGTATTTTTACATACATGTAATCAGTGTCTATATAAACCTGAATATTGGATATCAGTACGTTGATTTAGAGGGACACTTGGACCTTAAAGCCGTTTTCAACATTATTTCGGTAATATTGCAGCAGCCAGTACACCTATCTGTGTGTTTTTTTTTCAGAGTTTCTTTTACTAGTACTTCTGAAAAATATTCTTCAAAAGTTGCTGACCGCTTTTCGACATAATCATCGTTGAAATGATGATCAGCAGCGGAAGAGAAACGACATCTGTCGCAAAGACTATCATAAATTCTCAGAATGAAATTCTCACAGCTGAGGATTCGATCTAGCGACTTAGGCCCCCATACCAATATCTCCCGCTAGATGGCATTCTATAAATACTCATCTATCTGATTTGGGCATCCTGGGTACAGAACCGAACCACTTTCCTACGCGACAACCGTTACTTTGAATTTCAAACTAAAATAAACGTTTACTCAATAAAACGCTACCTTGTGCAGTTCACTCAGCTATGATCAGCAGTTTAGAGAAATCTGGAGCTAAAGCAGGTCTCATTTCTCCTCAAAGGTATTGATAAAAGCTATTTTCTACATTGCTACTTTATAGAGCGTAATATTACAGTCTGCCCGCTTTCGGGGCTAGTGATGCGTCATATAAGAAAGGTCGAAAATTCGAAGAATATGACATGCGCAGACAACGGCCCCCATACTTCAAATCCTGCACGCTTGATTACTACGCAGTTTCCGAGCTTCAAAAAATAAAGCGGACATTGTCAGACTGGGAAATTGATATGCACTGACCGCAGACTCATAATTATTTACGAGTCACGTTCTATGACAAATGTGGTATACTCAGTAAAACACGGACAAAAAGTATCGACTTTACGCCAACTCACGCGGTCCAGGCAGGCTGACCCGAGTCGAAACTTTTTGCAACGAGTGAAATTTTTTCTGCATTGAATAAGACCAGTCTACCCCATGATTCGGACCTTTTTTGTTCCAGACAAATTTGATTTAAACTGTGCACAGAATTGCCATGTTTGTTTACCCCATAACTACACAATCCCGACTTTTGTCGACTCGGAGAAAGAAGCCTTTAGAAAACATTGTGGTAAAAGGAGAAAATGCTGGTAGCCAGCATTTTCTCCTTTTACCACAATGTTTCCTACCCTTCACAAAGCAAATTTTAAATTTTCAGTCACTTTAATTTTGTCGTCTGCGAATGCTTCCGATTTGGATAAACCTAAAATCTTGTCGTTTGGTAATGAGTTAATGCATTACGAAGGCACATTAAACACCGTTTTTACAGAGCGTCACTTATCTATATAAGGGATAAGAGATCTATGACGTGACGAGCAAAATCTCCTTTTGCCACCATGTTTTTGTACCTATTAATTTGCTACAAGATCGATAAAAACTCATTCGCAGGTGTTAATATTTTCACTTGATTGAAAATGTTTGTACAAGTTCACGATCCTTTACAGGTGTCATTTCAAGTTAATAAGTATAATTGAAAGTAAAAATGTGCAGAATTATTTCATCCTTTGCAAGTCTAGCAAATAAAAAAGTCTTATTCAGAAACCCAAAAAAGATTCCAATATTGTGATTTCATACTTGTATTTGTCAGAATTTTGTAGCTGAACGTTGGACAGTGTGGATCAAAGATCAGACTGCACAGTCTGTGCAGTCTGATCTTGATCTGCAACTGTCCATAAAAGAAATTGCGATAAAATATGGGGCTCATAGGGTAAAATTATTGACACTGACAGAGATTGTTGACAGATGAGACCAGATGGTACAACTCACCCTTCTCGATCGTGACAACTTAAAGTCTATCCTAACCCTTTGGCTGATAAGCGAGGCTAACTAACATTTCACGGACGTTGTAGATCAAGATCAGACTGCACAGAACGTGCAGTCTGATCTTGGATCTACACTGTCCGTTAAGGACTTATTCTATTTCTCTCCAAAAAAATAAGTTTGGAGAATAGGGTAACTTAGCGGTTTTGAAAGTTTGATTTAATTAATTTAGCAGAGAAAGAGTTTAAATTCGCTCGACCAGTAAGAGGGAAAATTGTGCCCCTAGCGAAACATGACTAGTTTTCCAAGAATACCAGTATTTCCTAATAAACATGATTGCTACAAAAACTGAAAGCAAAGAGAATATTGTATTTGGATGATTTACTTGCCTTTTTTTGGCAAATAATAAATAAACTGAATAAGAAAAATGGATGAAAGTATTATACATGTCAAGGGGTGAAAGCGAAACAAACTATTCCATCTGCATTTTGGAAAATTTTACAGGCGAGGAAAAAAACTTGTCATTTCTCTGAAAAGAATTTTTAAATCACATTTTTTAGATATGTTGTGTAGAAATGTGTATATGAATTCAGCATTACATATCTAAGAATGATGATCTATCAATTCTTTCCAGAGAAATAAGAAGTTATTTCCCTCACATGTAAAATGTTTCAAAATACAGATGGAATAGTTTCGCATTCAGCCCTCGATGTACATAATGGACTTAGGCAGTATCTCTCCAGGTTCTACGGTGAAACCACCTTTTTGGGGGAATCTATCCGAATTGTCTATCCGAAGCAATATTATAATGATTTCTCACATTATGGGTTTTAAGGTAAGACCTGTGTATTGCACTTCCGGTGAACATTTGGCAAAAATTCTAATTGGTTGTTAAATAAGGATAAATAAGGATTTATGCAGAAATAATATTTTTGCACATTTCTAACGGATCAGAAATTCCGTTTATGTCTATCTTGAAACTATTTTTTGATACTTTTGTTTGTTTTCTAAAAAGGGAGGTAATTATTATCTCTTTTTCAATATTGAGAATATAGCGGTTTTAGATTTATAAATGATAATTCAAAGAAAGAACAAATGTAAAAAATGAAAAGGTGAAAGTAGTTCAATAATACTCATTTTTAATTATAGCTAATTTTGCATGATGATATTTTAGTGGAAATCGCTGTTTTCAATTACACAGGTCTTACCTTAAGTACAGGAATGTTACCATGATTTGTAAAGGAATAATGTTACTAAGATTTGTAAAGTAATAATGTTACTATAATTTGATGAACCTTCACTCCAATTTTCTAAGCCTCTGACAAAGTATTGGTCACACAATCATATTGAACGAAAACCAAGCGAATAAACTGAAACGGAGCATACGAGGAATAACTCCTCTCTATCATAAACAAAATAGCTGATACCGGGAACCAAATATCAAAGAACTAATGGTATTTAATGACAGAGTGACGATAATTAAATCATATCACTGACAGATCTTTGGTATTTTATCGTGCTATGTACAACAGCTCTACCGATTCGATAGGGGTTTTCACGCTGCATCAACGCTGTTCTCGTTATGAACGGCGACAGTTCATTCTCTCGTTGTTCCTGGGCTACAGCGGATCGATACTATGGCTAACGCACAATATATTCCTTGATGCCTCTAGCGAGTAGAAGGAAAACTTTTCTATGCAATCATGCCTGTTCCATATCGTCGGTTTACTTCAAAAAAACCTCGTAATTACAGCTTGTAACAAGCTTTAGTTACGAGGTTTTCGAAGTAAATCGACGATATGAATCTTTATCTTTGCAGATCGCGACATTAAGCCTTACCCTTTTAAACAAATTAAATAAAACTTTCAAAACGATATTTAAAACCCGAGTTATGTTGTTTTAAACTTATTGTTTTGGAGGAAACACCTCCTTATCGGAGAGTGTAAATGACATAGAGGATATTTGTTTTTTTCGGTGTAAGATCGAAATTTATTTCATCGAGTGGACACCATCGGTAATATTTTCACGAGTGGCGCAGCCACGAGTGAAAATATTACCGATGGTGTTCACGAGATGAAATAAATTTCGATCTTACACCGATAAAAAAACAAATATTCTATTTATTTTATGCTTTTAACCCTTTCTGGAAGGAGCTTTATCAAAATTCAGTACAGTTCTATTCCCTTATTCCCCGTGGCGTACCCCTCCCGCATAGCAACGTTACGTCAAGCGCGTGAAATGTAAGGTATATGACGTCATATTTCCCATCTAGTTGTTAGGCACGCGCAATTTACCTAGGCAACAAGAAGGTGAAAATCGGTATTTTCACTGGTGGTACCAGTGTAAGATCGAAAAATATTTTCACTGCCAAATCTCGATATCCTACCGGAAAGCATGAAATAAACGCTATTATTTAAAAAAATAAATCCCAATCGCCCTGTAAGAATTTTAAACTGATGACGTCACAGATGACATCAAGCAATACTATTCCAAACGTGTGTAATATAAGAAAATTGGTAGATCTAATGGGTGTATTTTTTTAAATTTTCAACATGGACTCTCCATCACCCATAATTTACTAAAACGTGTAGATCTACACGATTTCGAAAAAAAAAATCGAGAATAAAATTTCCTGTTAGGTGTTAATGACCGAGGCAGTACAAATACGGTTTTGAAAGCCCTGAAGATATCTATCATTTAACTAAACTGTAAGATTCTGTTCTTGAACTAGTCTACAATAATTTACATGCTTAAATCTTGATGCAATAGTTTGCTTGACAATCTACAGGTCTTCATATGCTCAAATACGAATTTGCATCGTCATCGACGAGCGGTTTCGGTCACAACAACCTCGTTCACGTTGACATAGCACCATCATAAATCTTGTTAGACATTGTTATTACGCGTAAATATGACTTTTTTTGACAGAGGATCATCTCCTGATTCTTACTGTACTAAGGTGCAGCCAAAGTTCTGCCATGGAGCACGTGTAAACTTATCGTAAGTCTGTCCTTACCGATATTACTGAAAAAAATTAACCCCTATAGGCTGATAAGCGCGACTCGCTGACCTTTTGCGAACAGTGCAGATCAAGATCAGACTGCACAGAACGTGCAGTCTGATCTTAGATCTACACTGTTCGGTAAGACAATGTTTTTCCTCAATAAATTAATTTGAAATATCATCATTGTTTTTCTATTTCCCACGACGTTTTCTTTCCCTTCAAACACTAGTCCCCCCCCCCCTTCTCCTACAAACCACATTTAAACTGTCGTCTACTGTGAATATGGATGAGTGTGAATTTTTGTCGTTTGGCAAAAAAGTAAACGTTATCGATTGAAATTGATTAGGTCTTGTCGTGATTCTCTTCCCCCAAACCTTTACTTCGACATGTATCAACTTAATTCCTCAAAAAAATATATATATATTTTTTTTGTTTCGAAGCATTTAAGTCAAATTAAAAGCATTCCTGTAAAATGTAGAACCTTCTTGGAGTGAGGCTGAATATACAAATCCGAGCAAAAACATTGCGGTAAAAGGTGAAATGGCTTGAAACGAGCAATTGAAGCAAGTTTTCATCAGCGGTCTACTGAAACACTGAAGATCTCGGTCTATCAGTATGTCAACGTACTTTGGGGTGTATTTGTTTTTGAAAAATAACTTAATAAATTACTTAACACGCTTCAGGCGTCCGGAGTGTGCATGCGTTTATTGACATATTCAACCTTTCAGGCAATCGTTTTTCATTTTTTTTTCTTTGAAAAGACACATGTCCTTGTCACATCGTTAAAGTACAACTTCGACTTTTGACGCCCATCCTGCTGAAAGCGCATGACCCTTTCTCCTTTTCCCAGAATGTTTTCAAACGTTTCTCCACTAGGGTAGATAAAACAAAGGCTTGTTTAGAAAAAAAGATTAAAAATCTTTGGAAAAAGTACTATTATCATTTCTCTGTCACTGTACATTTTCGGAGTTTTTTTTTTTGCGGGCAAGCAGCCAGTGGTGCACTATGGTTGTTATCCTCTGTCACAAATTTTGTTTACATTTTAACTCATTACCAAATGACAAAATTCTAGGTTTGTCAAAATCGAGAGCATTTGCAGACGACAAGATAAAAGTGACTGAAAATTTGAAAATTGTGTTGTGAAGGGTAGAAAACATTGTGGGAAAATAGAAAATGGGTTAAATCAAACAGACAACCGATGGCACTGGTTTATATATATTTTATAAGGACGATTTTTTTTTCAGAAACTTTTTATTCAGATTTCCGTTTCATTTCAAAAGTGGTCTGAACACGGCATACAAGATTTGAACTAAGTTGATCGTTTTACAAGAAATCTCGCAGAAAGAGAGTTGCGAAATGCATTATTGTAACGCTATGGCTAAAACCTTTCAAGAAAAATTGGAATAACAGAAAATCGGTTAAGTGCAATTGTTAAGAAAACACTGTTCCCCAAAAAAGAAAAGCAACAAAAGTTTGGGGATTTTTATTACCCACAATATTTTAAAGGTGGGTATTTAGATTTTTCACATCTCACCAAATTAGAAAATGTATGTATCACTTAAATTTATATGAAAAAAAAAAAAAAAAAACAATACAAAGCATCAATAATTAAGAATCATGAAATTACAAAAAAATTGATGGTGTTCCCTTGAAATGCTACGTAGCCTCGTAAAGTATTTTTAGATTACGCGCCAGAAATAAAAAAAATCATTGTGGGAATGTCAAGTGACAGGCACGTGACTAATGACGCTAAAATTCTATAATATAACAAATATATTATTATTTTCCATGATGTCTTCTTTGGGCGCTATGTTAGAAGCTTCCTTTGTGTATTTCCGGTATGTAAATGAGCGAGTTGCTCAGGTAAAAAATAGACCGTGTTTCCTGTTGGTGTCGACCTGAGCCGTGGTAAATCTCTAATTCCTCTTGTTGTCGGATTGTTTTCGGCCATTGGGTTTTTTATGAATGATAATTAACCCATTACCACATAATCCCTACTTTTGCCGCCCCTGAGAAAGAAGACTTTTGAAAACACTGTGAGAAAAGGAGAAAATGCTGGTAACCAGCATTTTCTCCTTTTCCCACAATGTTTTCTACCCTTTACAAAACAAATTTCAAATTTTCAGCCACTTTTATTTTGTCGTCTACAAATGCTTTCTATTTGGATAAGCCTAAACTATTTTCGTTTGGTAATGGGTTAAAAGGCTTTTGGAGTATAAGGATGATTTTTTTTTTTTCATTTTTTTTTTTTAAATATTCGTCCCAAAATCTGAAGGGCCACCTTTAAAAAGTTGTTTGCTGGGGTGTAAAATGTCACTTTTGTTTGGTAAAGGGTTAACTGTAATGCCACGGTCACACACCTGCAAAGTGAATAGGGAAAACACCTGAAGGGCAAAACGCGTTGAACATTTCATCAGGTATGGGAATGGGACATTCGGGTCACCAGAGGGAGAAAGGGAGAAGGGTCATATGTCAAGGGGTCAAATGACACGTGAAGCCCATATTGTTTCCGGGCTGGTCAAGCGAAGTGATTGATCGATCGTCACGCTATGTGTCCCATTCCAGTAGAGCCCAGTGCCTCAACCTTCAGAGTGCCTGTCATAACTTAACTCTTTACCAAACAGCAAATTTTAGGCCAGTCGAAATTGAAAGCATTTATAGCAGACAACCAAATGAAATGAAATTAGTTTGGGGAGGGGTAGAAAACATTGTGGGAAAAGGATAAAATGCTGGTTACCAGCATTTTCTCCTTTTCCTACAATGTTTTCAAGAGGCATTCTCCTTAGGGGCGATAAAACTCGTGATTGTGCGATAAAGCGTTAACTCCTATCTTGCTAAAAAAAACTAAATTGAAATTTTTAATTCGATAGTAAAAACACAAATATTACTAAATCAAAGTTATGTTTAGAGGAATTATATCCCCTTATCGAACAGTGAAGATCAAAGATCAGATTGCACGTTCTATGCAGTCTGATCTTGATCTACACCGTCCGCAAAAAGGTCCATTTGTCGCGCTTAACAGCCTGAGGGTTTACCTTTTACAGGACGACAACTCTTATTTCATTTTGAAAGCTGTTGCAGACGACAAATTTAATATGACCCAATAGACGGAATTTTTCTTTGGCAGAGTAGATGGCATTGCGAGAAAAAGAGAAAAAAATGCTGGTTGCCATTTTCTCCTTTTTCCACAATGTTTAAGAGTGTCTTACTCCTGAAGATCGGTAATACACAGGATTGTTCATGAATAGGGCTATACCATTGCAATGTTTGTTCAGAATTCTTGTGTCAAGTACAAAGCATTTTTTTCAAATAAAATTTCAGACAAATTTATGAAAAAAAAAACCGTGCTCTGTGAAAAGGGGGCTTAATGCATCTGGGAAAAGTATCGGCCAAGGTCAGCCTGCGCAGTCCGCGCAGGCTGACCTGGGTCGACACTTTTCGATATTGGTCAATTTTCTGTAAGTCAAAGGACCAGTCTACCTCATGATCAAGTAAGCTTTTTTTCGAAAAGTAGCCATAACGGATCTATAATTCTGTGATGACCTGGGCTAATATCATGTACATTATAACGGAGATGCATTAAGTCCCCTTTTGTCAGAGCATGGCTCATTTACGTAGCCAATCTCACAAGTTGACGGATTCGTTACGAGAAATATCTCCATACCATACGGTTTAAAAATTCGTCTACTTTCTGACCACATGGAGATCCTGTGCAGGTGGTAGTGTGCCCGGACGATTTTCTTGACACATACAGCCCTTGACTTTCCATTGGAGTGTCCTTGGGCAAAGCACTCGACAGCCCCTGCATAATACTGGTGAAACCCATAACATACACGAATAAACGAACTGTCGCGGCCATATGCATGAAATACCTGTGAAAAAGGCCTAAAACTGCAACAATCGATCGATCGATCTATCCATCCATCCATCCATCAATCAAGCAATAAATCAATAAATCAATCAATCAATCAATCAATCAATTATTTTAAGTTATAGTGCTGAAGATCGCCTGCTTCTCAGACCATAGATTCCGGGTTCGAACTCGATGATAAGACGGTTTAACCTTTAGAAATGTGCATACCTTGGTGCAAGTGCTGTGACCTAGTAACTACATAATCTCCCCCCCCCCCCACAATATTTTTTACCCTATCAAACACAGAAGTCATCATTTGACGTCCATTTGATTTGTCATCTGCAATCGTTTTGAATTTAAACCAGTCCAAAACTTTTTGTTTTAGTAAAGAGTTGAAATTCTGTTTCACCACATAGAAAATAATTATTATATTTGGCTGTTTAAGTAGGCGACACAAATTTTAAATTGTCCAAAATTTAACGCAACAGCAGAAGAAATGGTAAAATGGGCCTAAAATCGAGGAATCTTTCTTTGAAAGGGTTGAAAAACAGTGTGTAGAAAAAGAAAATGCTTGTTCAACCTTTCCTCTGTGGGGTCGGGAAAAAAAAGAACCGGATTGGCTGCTATTAAAAAGAGTTGAAGGGTCAAATACGACAGAATTCACAGACAGGTAAGGGTACCAGGTCAGAACTGTCAATCAAAATTAATGTCGATTTCTGCCACTCTACAGAGCACCTGGGCGTAAAATTGATCAGAAATCAAATACAAAATATTGACCCTTTGACTCTCTACCAAACGAAAATATTTTAGATTCATCCAAATTGAAAGCATTTGCAGACGACAAATTGAATGTTGATCAAATGATTCGACTTGTATTTGAAATGGAAGAAAACATTATGGGAAAAGGACAAAATGCTGGTAACCCAGCATTTTTCTCCTTTTCCCATAATTTTTTCAAAGTTCTTCTTCATTTGGGCCCTTAGATAGCGATGTTTTGTGGTAAATGGTGAAACACTGACTGAAACCTTCTTTTTCCCAACAGTCTGAGCAAATATAGGACTGCCCGATGATGCATTCTGATCTAGAAAGCATTTTCTGCTACCATTTGAAAAAAATACACACCAAGACCAATGCACTTTATCTTGGTTTAACTTTGATCTGAAAACATTAGTTTTATTCATTTAAAGCCCTCAGGGTTAAAAGAAGACCCCCATCCACCCTTTCGAGCCCCATCAAATTATAGAATTGTCTAAATTTTGAGTAAATTCAGCACTGAGCCACATACATAGCAGCCCCTTTCAGAGATCGCAATATGTACAGGGTCTGAATTTACCAACTAAATTCCTTCATCCCGATTCTAATCGATATTCGATAACCACTGATTGATTCATTTAACGCCTAATTTGAGCTTGAATATCTAAGTGTAATACGATCCTTTTTATGGACTAATTATAACTTGCTATATCTGTATTGACTTTGTAAAGAATTTCCATACAAAGTTTTAGATTCTTTCGCCAGATATCGTGGATCAAGATCAGCTTGCAAATTCCGCCCAGCCCATCTTGAGCTTCTATATTCGAATTTTCCCAAGCGTTCATGCCAAAAACAGCATGGAAGTTAAAAAAAAATCTTCCTCAAAATTCCCCAGGCATTCGAAAACTTCCTTTTGCTTCTTGGTTCGTTACAGAAGATTTGATCTTTAATACTATGTTTGATAGAAAGATTTAATCACTCTTCTTCTATATTGCGCTTTATGGTCTTATAATTTGGCCTGCAACATGTGAAAAGGGGCATTTGGACGTTTCCGTAAAGTGTGGTCTCGGATCAGCCTGCAAAATCTGCGCAGGCTAATCCGAGACGGCACTTTCCTATTTTGTGCAATTTTCTGTTTTTCACAAGTCTACTGTAGCATGAAATCTAATGTAGTCGTAAAGTGCCGTCTCGGATCAGCCTGCGCGGACTGCGCAGGCTGATCCGAGACGGCACTTTACGCAAATGCCCGAATGTCCCTTTTCTCATTTTGCATGCCATTTATGAGGTGGGGTGCGTACCAGACATGTCACAAGATAAGCTACCCGTTTAAGCATTTTATCTGACAGATTAATTTTGTTGTCAAACCGGTAACCCGCGGGGCTCTAATTCCCCAACCTTTCTTAGTTTCTGTTTTAGTCTTATTCTATATTTACATGGTTACCAGCATTTTCTCCTTTTCCCACAAAGTTTTTTTTAAAAGCATTCTCGGTCAAAGTCGTTATAATTCCGGATTATCTGGGAAAGGAATTACTGTATTTTTTTTTCCTCACATGAAATTGATGATTACATTGGGTCAACGGGTAAATCATTTCGTCTGCATTCCATTGGGGCTTCAATGCGAGTATCCCTCCCCCGTCAGACAGACTGGAGCCCATAAATGCCCGAATGGGTGGTACATTTAGTACCCGTATCAAAGTGGGTAACTCTATACCCGTTTATCGCTGTTCGATCTTCCTTCACTTTGTATTCTAAATATTCTATTTATTTCACGTTAAAATTTAATCCTTTAAAAGTAGACAGATGAATTTGACAGTTTTCTTTTGCTTAAAGTGAATCGCAACAGCAAGCGGAATTTTTGTCAAAGATAAGATTAAGGCAGCGATTAGACTGCACGCCGGATCAGACTGCACGCACGATCAGGCTACAAGCCATACTGCACGCACGATCAGATTGCACTCTAGACTGCACAACGGATCAGACTGCACGCCGGATAGACTGCACGCCGGATTAGAGTGCAAGCACGATCAGGCTGCAAGCCATACTGCACGCACGATCAGATTGCACGCCATACTGCACGCAGGATCAAACTACAAGATTGGACTGCACTACCTGTGCAGTCTGATCTTATCTACACCGTTGGTAAAAGTACCTGTTTGCGTCCAGCCCTCTTAACTCATTACCAAATATTCCCTACTTTTGACGACCCTGAGGAAGAAGCCTTTTGAAAACATTGCGGGAAAAGGAGAAAATGCTGGTTACCAGCAATTTCTCCTTTTCCCACAATGTTTTCTACCCTTCACAAAACAAATTTCAAATTTTCAGTCACTTCTATTTTGTCGTCTGCAAATGCTTTCGATTTGGACAAGTCTAAAATATTGTCGTTTGGCAATGAGTTAAGCTCATTTGGCAGAACGTAGGACTCGTGATGTTGCAGGTCGCTTGAGGTTGTGGGTTCGATTCTCACGGCTGGTCATCTAAAATTACAAACAAAATGTAGTCTTTGGGATAAACTTTAACCCTTTACCACACAATGACGACTTTTGACGACCCCGAGATAGAAAAATTGGGAGCCCCAAAAGCCCACATGCACTGTGTTACTTGTTCCACAAGTGTCATCTTTTAACAAGGCCAAACTATTTAAAGTGGGGGCAGAGACAAGATATGATATTCCTGGTACCCAAGGAAATAGTGCGGGAAATGAAGAATTTTCAAAAGATGTGAAGCTTTTCCTCTGGTTGCTTCTTTATATGGTTCGGTTTGCCAAACAAAATATATATGTGCATCAAGGGAAGGGTCTTAACAGATCGTGCAATTTCTATCAAGCGTTTTTTTAATCCATGAAAAAGAAAAAACCGCAAGATTCTATAGCAAAATAATACTGTGACTTTTGCCTTTGAACGACGTGTCGTGGCGAAAGAAAAGCGTTACCCACAATGCAATTTGATTTCTTAAACCATTGGCCATTGGCAGAAATAAGCGTCCCCAGTGCAAATGCTTCTTTAAAAGCCTCCCCCCCCCCACCCCCAACACGCACAGACGGATAATCAAGTCACATATATTTAACAATGAATTGCTTTTATTTCACAATTTTACCCAAGAAAACACGAATTCCGATATGCCTTATTTTAACCCTTTCCCAAACGGAAAATTTTGGACCAGACCATATATTGAAAGCATTTTGCAGATGACAAATTAACAGTTGCTAAAAAGATGATTTTTCTATATGATAGGGTAGAAAACATTGTGAGAAAAGGAGAAAATGCTGGTTACCAGCATTTTCTCCTTTTCCCACAATGTTTTCCAAAGTCTTCTACTCCTGACCCGTAAAAAACAGGAATTGTTTGGGAAAGGGTTAAATCTCTCCTCTTACCCACCACATTACTGTTCTTTTAGACCTAATAGGGCAAACATGTAATCCAGGACACAACTTAAGCTACTTTATGGTATGATACCACAGGCAACATGGTGGAAAAAGGCGAAATTGCATATTCCAACCAATTGTTCCTTTTCCTACCATGTTTCTACAAGAGGCTATTACAGTGAGCGTGAGAAGTTATATATTTATGATAATGAGTTTACGAGGCAATGAGCCGTCGAGTGGTCTCATTATTTGCAACAATGTCCGCTTTAAAAAGTCCCCTTTTCAAGCCCGTCGCCGGTTTGTCTGTGAGATCGGAAAACGTATCTCGTTGAAGGATATAGTTTGCACGTATTTTGAACGATAAGGTGTGTTTTTTCCCCTCCCCAGTTCATTTTTAGAAAGATTTTTTTTTCTAATTTTATAGATAACTGGTTTGTCCTCGTAAGAAAACTGCACGACTCACGCACAGTTATAACAGCAGAAAATTCTACGAAATAGAAACAAAATCTAAGAGGACATTTAAAATAGGCCAAGTTGCCTTTTTTTCTACACTGTATTGCCGCTACATAAAAAAGGCTTTTGTCTTTTGCATTTTGTAACTTAACTCTTTACCAGATAATCCCGACTTTTAACGACCCTGAGAAAGAAAGCTTTTTGAAAACATTGTGGGAAAATGCTGGTAACCAGCATTTTCTCCTTTCCCCACAATGTTTTCTGCTCTTCGCAAATCAAATTTCAATTTTTGATTCACATTTATTTTGTTGTCGGCAAATGCTTTCAATTTGGACTTGTCCAAAATTTTGTCATTTTGTAAAGAGCTCACCCTTATCCTGCAATATAGCCAAAAATAAAATTTTCAATACAAAATAGAAAAAACTGAAATATTAAAATTTCAAAGGTATGTTTCGGAGAATAACATTACCTTACCGGACAGTGTAGATTCAAGATCAGACTGCACGTTCTGTGCAGTCTGATCTTGATCTACGCTGTCCGCAAAAGGTCGGTGGGTCGAGCTTAGCAGCCTAAGGGATAAAGGGCTTGAAGCTTAGCCTTATCTGATTCGAGTTCCCCAGCTGCGGTTAATTTCATTTCAAAGATCGTCATTGTGACAGGGTGCATCCCTCTCTTACTGCCGATCATTGTCTCCAAAATCTTATTCACTTTATAAAATGTGCATTTGCCATCAGAAAAAATGAATTATTTGGATAATCAGTCTTAGAGATTATACTCTCAATATATGTGTTTATTTAACACATATATAAGTGTGTATGATCATTTTCCAATTACTAATTTCTAATATTTATTAATTCACTTATACAGAACTTTGAGAAATGTTAAAATAATCTTGTATGGATGAGAAACGTTTATGTTTAAACCCAATAAAATATTTGTTCTGTTCTGTTCTGTTCTGTTCTGTTCTGTTCTCCACAACGGTTTGTTGGAAAGTAGGCCATAGCTTGGGAAGAATATTACCTGAGTTTCCATTTCCCACAATGTTTTCAAAAGCTTTTCTTCCAAGGGTTGTTAAGACTCGGAACTTTTTTGTAACAGTTTAAGTTTCAAAACCGGAGATAGCTCTTTACCAAAGGACAAAATTTCGGACTGGTCCAAATAGGAAGCATTTGCAGACGACAAAATTTGTGAATCAAAAATTGAAATTCGATTAAGGAAGGGTATAGAAAACATTGTGGGAAAAGGAGAAAATGCTCGTTACCAGTATTTTCTCCTTTTCCTTCAATGTTTTCAAAAGCTTTCTTTCTCAGGATCGTTAAAAGTCGGGATTGTGCGGTAAAGAGATAGGGAAGATAATTACGTATATACGAAAAACAAAAAAACAATGTTTTGCCCCCAAAAGCACAATGGCGACCTGAATTTTGAATTATTCCCATTCTTTGCCCAACATTTTTGGCATTGCCAGGTGTTCATAAGGAAAGAAAAGAAGAAGAAAAAAACCTCTTTAGATACTCACATTGTATGAAATTTCAGAATTCTTTCTTTTAACCCATTACCAAACGACAATATTTTAGACTGGTCCAAATTTAAAGCATTCGCAGACGACAAAATAAAAGTGACTGAAAATTTTGAAATTTGTTTTGTGAAGAGTAGAAAACATAGTGGGAAAAGGAGAAAATGCTGGTTACCAGCATTTTCTCCTTTTCCCACCATGTTTTCTAAAGGCTTCTTTTTCAGGGGCGTCAAAAGTAGAGATTGTGTGGTAATGGGTTAATTCTATGATAATGATACAATACATTACAGGCTTTTGCAATGTGGCTTATAACCCCGGCATGACTAAAAGAGCTAGGGTTTTTACACTGTAATTACGTATTCTAGGTCTATATTCACCAACCATTCTAAAGAATGATTTTAGTCTATCTCCCAAAGATTTTCTAAATTGGAAAGTAACACAACGTCTGATTGGCTAAACCATTTGGTTTAGCCAATCAGGCTCTGTGTTACTTTCAAGTCTAGGTTTAGCAAATTAAATGTTGTGCTACTAACAAAATTAAGAGGATCTTTGAGAATAAAGCTAAGATTATGAATTCTTAAGAATGGCTGATTAATACTCGTACCCTATTATTGCATGATAATCCCCAATTGCTCGCACAGTATTTCCACCGGAACTAAGATGGGCCCTGAAGTGACCTGCCGAAGCACACCGCCCAATGACACTTCCGTGGCAGACCCAGTGGATCTAGTAAGACTCAAACCCGGGATCTCCAGGTCACGAGTCCTAAACTTCGCAACTGATCCAAGCGGGACCCCTGCAGACGATAACTCAAAGTGGATTGTCATCGACAGGTTTGATGTTCGAACCCAGAGGAGTTGAGTTCGACGAAAATTCTCTTCGAGGATGTATGAGCACGGAACTTTGCCATGTCTGTTTTCCTCTATTTTATTGATCCTGATAAAAAAAGAAAAAAAAGGCATATACAAAAATTATAAAAGCATTTGTACCCTTTGATTACTGGCATTTTCCCTTTTCCCACACTGTTTTCTATCCTCTTAAATAGATGTGCCGTCATTTTATCCAAGTTTAGTTTAGTTTAAACATATTTTATTTGCAAAATCAACTAAAATGTACAAGATGATTTACAAATACAGTTCAAAATTTTTTATGCAAAATGGATAAGAACGAAAGCAAAGCTTATAATGTTCTTCTCCAAGTTAAGTTCTTTATCCAAGTCCACTTTGTCCTCTGCAAATGCTGATGTAACCATAAACATGTTTATTTTGCATCGATTGAGAAACAAGTTCTTGTAACTCATACTAATCTCTCTCGAGTCCGCTTCCCGGAAATCTCTCCAGTTCTCGGTCCGAATATGGAGGCCAATGAGCAATCCCAAAATTGATACCCGCATCTGAGCATCTAACTCAGGACCTTATGGTTACGAGGCCGACGCTGAACCGCAACACCGCAGACACCACATATCGTCGGTTTACTCGAAAACCTTGTAACTACGAATTGAAACAAACTATAGTTACAAGGCTTTTGAAGTAAATCGACTATATGCTTTCGGTATGAAACACCAAACTTATGCCATCTGGTTACGACATTATATCATTGAACCAACATCGGCAACGCTATCAGGCACGCGCAGTGAAAACAAAGGTTTAAAAATCGAAGTCTTTAAAGCATTACGACACAATCCCTACTTTTGATGCCCCTGAGAAAGAAGCCTTTAGAAAACATTGTGGGAAAAGGAGAAAATCCTGGTAACCAGCATTTTCTCCTTTTCCCACAATGTTTTCTACCCTAGCAGAAAAAAAAATTCAATTTTTAGGTTACGTTTATTTTGTCGTCTGCAAGTGCTTTCAGTCTGGACCAGTCTAAAATTTTGTCATTTGGTAGAGGGTTAAAGCACGCGCAGTGAAAACAAAAGTTTAAAAATCGAAGTCTTTAAACACTGAGTATGACCAAAAAAAAATCTGTTACAAAAACTAAAAAAGAGACATCAAGCCGTATGCCTGTCAAATCAGCAGATGCTGAAACGTCTGTGCATTCCCGCGCTCTCCTCCAATTGATGCCATTGTGCTAAAAAATGCGGTAATTACTGGGTATTTTATTGCAGTGTTTGTTTGGGCTCGAATGCCGATGTACCCTGAATATCATTAACCCTTTTCTGTGTGACCTATCACTATCAATTACAACTTGTGCATATTGTGGGCGTTTGGAGACGGGAATTCTTACACTAGTATGTCTTAAACAACGATGTTAGTCATTAAAAGAGCAAAAACATTGTAGGAAAAGGAGAAAATCAATTTTTCATAATATTTTCAACATCCTTTTGCTCTGGGGTCGTTCACACGCGTGATCGTTTTGTGAAGCGTAGAAGCAAGATGTTTAACCGAATTAAAATCGGATAACAGGCTTGATAAAATGACTGATATTTTCCCCCGTTCAAAAATCCAAAAATCAAATACTATTCCTTTCATCGATGGCAGAGTCTTTTGTTCATCCAGGCGCTACGACGGGAAACAAAAACAAAACGTCCTCCTGGTTTTGGTACCCTGGCTTTCTACCTTTTTATCCTTTTAAAAACTTAATAAAGGCATTATCAGACGACAAAATCTAAGACTTAATCTATATTGGAAGCGTTTGCAGAAAAGAAATTCAATGTAGGCCGAATCATTTAACTCTTTACCAAACGACAAAATTTTAGGTTTGTCCTAATCGAAAGCATTTGCAGACGACAAAATAAAAGTGACTGAAAATTTGAAATTTGTTTTGTGAAAGGAAGAAAACATCGTGGGAAAAGAAGAAAATGCTGGTTACCAGCATTTTCTTCTTTTCCCACAATGTTTTCAAAAGGCTTCTTTTCCAGGAGCGTCAAAAGTAGGGATTGTGTGGTATGGGTTAAAAACTAAATAGAGGCATTATCAGACGACAAAATCTAAGACTTAATCTGTACAGGAAGCGTTTGCAGAAAAATTCAATGTTGGAAGACATTCTGGTAAAAGGAGATGCTGGTCAACATCATTTTGTAGTTATCATTGTCATCAGCATTTCCTTCTTCCCCCGCAATGATTTTACAAGCCCTCCCGCTGATGGTCATAAATACCTGATCGTTTGGTACAGGCTTAACGAACTGTGCCATTATTATTTAGGACCAACAATCTGATTTAAACGGATATATCGCAAGGCTGAGACATTGGTTGATTGATAGAATGATGTTTTACATCGTTTTCGACAAAATTGACTTCCAGCTTTGAGCTCTGGAGTGTCATGCCCAACCACCCCAATCAATATGATGCAGAAAAAAAAAAGAGTAATACTTATCGAAAGGGTAGCCATGCACTCAGTTGAAAAGCTGAAAGCCGAAAACGGCTATATAAGTGCATGGTTGCATTCGAAAAAAAAAAGTGAAAGGCGTCATTGGTTTGTGTTTTCGAAACCAAAATTATACTCTAAGTTTCTTGCGTACTATTTGGTGAATTACGTCACTGATTTGTGTGTACCTGCTTCCTGAATGTACACGATGGTTTCAATGAAGCTTTTTTTTTTTGTTTCTTGACGCCGTAACTGTTTTGTCATTTTTGAATACTAGTAAAAAATGTTCTTCTAAAATTTTGTATTATGTAATATGGTGGCTTACATGTACTTTTATGTGTATCCGACCGAAAACGTGGCGTCTAAAAGGCCTCTACAGGGCACACAATGTTCTTATAAGGTTTATCTAAGTGACCGAGTATTTGACCTGATATTTCGAACTTGTTCGAGACATCCGACTAAAAATCTGCCCTCAAGAATGCTTACAAGGTAAATGTTGATGCCTGGACGACGTAAGATGCACGACAGGATGACGGATACTAACCGTGAGCACTTTGCACTCAGGTGAGCTGAAAACTTGTTAAATCTGAAATCGTGCTTTAAGGCTGCCTTGACAAGGCAAGTCCACTACTGGCTAGATGCAAATTTTTACTGTCCGTTCTTTGCATTCTGTCCCTGATGTATTATCTTTTAAACAAGACAGAGAAATTGCTGAAAGTTACATAAATGAAAAGAGTATGTAAAAAGCATCAGCTATAATGAGAGAAATAAAAGAAACCCATCAAAGCTCGAGACTGGTAGAGCAATCAACTTTCTACACCTGGTCTTATTTTTCAAAGCCGACATATCTAAAGTTCTTGGTGTTCTTCAAACAGAGTTGTAGCAGACGAAACGGCGCCCGCTAGAATTGTGCACAGGTGGCTCTGAATATATAGAGCCAAACTTTATCTAACTTCCCGAGCCATTGTAAAGGGAGCCAGAGTTGAACTTTGTACCAGACAAACAAACAATTTAGACTTGTCCATGTTAGATAGCAAATTGCACATAATTAATTTAAACTTGGCACAAATGATGATACCTTTCCTAAAAAGTACAAAATCTTGTACATAAAAAATATGCTTGATACCAAGAAAATGGCTTCTACCTTGCCTTGTATCCAGAATTTCCAAAAAAAAAATACACATGTCATCATCATTCGGTATGTGTAAGCTAAAATTCGGAGATCAAGGTTGATGGATTGATTGAAAGATGTTTTTTTTTTGGCTGCTTTCAACATTATTTCAGTTATATCATGGCGACACCTCACAGTCATGTATTCCTGGATTTTACCAGTAATAGGCTTGGGCTCTGACTTGGATTTATCCTGCTGAAAAAGTGACATGGAACGTTTTTGGCCAATAATAAATAAACGTCATTTCAAAGATATTCTGGGGGGGGGGGGAAGTAATCATGTCTCAACCCTTTACCAAACAATCCCTGGCTTTTACGACCCTGAGATAGAAGCCTTTTGAAAACATTGTGGGAAAAGGAGAAAATGCTGGTAACCAGCATTTTCTCCTTTTTCCACAATGTTTTCTACCCTTATAGAAACACATTTCAATTTTTTTTCAATTATGCTTATATTGTCGTCTGCAAGTGTCTTCAATTTGGATCAGTTTAAAATTTTGTCGTTTGGTAAAGGGTTAATCGGACGGTGTATATCAAAGATCAGAGTGCAGTCTGATCTTGACCTTCACTATCTGCGATGATCAGTGAGTCGCGCTCAGCACCTTAAGGGACAAAATAATCGCACAAGATTTTTTGCAAGTACCCATACTTAAATTGAAATAATTTGTGTTTCCTGAATTCATTTTGTCAAAGTGAGGTTTATGGACGCTTTTAGCACAATCTTGACGATGTCGCGGCAACAAAACGTTTGCCAAAATAGTACCAAATCACACCAACCAAAAGTAGCTCATTCGCTGGAATACAGGCAGCCATAATTCATCATAATCAATACAACAATTGACATCTAATACTCCTGCGAAAAGGGGCTATGCACTAAAACCAAACTTTGGTTGGAGGAACAATGCGGCATAAGAAATTACACTCTCCATCAGCTAAAAGTTTCCTCTATCCACCAATAAAGTGTCAGCTGTAGAGACGCGCACAAGCAAAATTCCACACGTGCTAAGGAATGTGTGTCGACTGCAAAAAAATCATTTCGAAATAGTTTTCCCATAAGTTCACCTGGTACTGCATTCGTTTTGTTTGGCCTTATCACCTGGCGCACTTGTTTCATTTCGGAACCCTGATTCTTTTTTAGTGTTCCGCAGATTCGACTCAGACTCAGAGGCGCCGAACAAAATATGCACAGGTGTCTTTTCTGGGGAATATTTTATCATTTTATCTATTGGAGTAAGTTTGTTATATGCGTATAATATGATACGCAGATGCAGGGTGGAAGGAAAACGGCGCTCGAATGGCGCCGGTATTTAGATAGACTGTAATGAAAACCATAAACGTTCAAGCCAAAGCAAACACTCTTTTTTTTTATCGTACCCAAATGTTTCCACAGCCTATTCTAGCATACTAAATTGAAAGAATACGACCAAGATGCAAGTGATTAATTTTGCAAATTCCTATTAATTGTTCATTGTACCTTGTTATACAATCATTTCGTTTGAATTATTAACTGAAACTGACCTGCACTATCGGTGATCCGTTTTCATCTAATTGATGTAGAGAAATTCCCAGGTCCCTTTTTGCGTAATGGGTCACAAATGTTAAATTCAAGCGCAGAATAAAGGCGAAGTGTTCGACCTGGGCAATGCCCCTGTTCACAAGTCTTGTCTTTGCCATGGGTTCTAGAGATAATATTGGCTTTGAATTTATTGAGCACTGATCAGCCTTATTCGCCAAATCTCGCTGCATCGGACTTTATTCTTATTCCAAAATTTAAAAGACCATTTCCGGTACTACTTCCGGTCACATGATGATGTCAGTGTACTAGTCGCTAGCAAAGTGTATAAATACTGCGAGGGTTTTGTTGCAATATTTCAGTCAAAAGTGAAATCCTTACAATTTATAAATTAGCTCTCGTACACACAATCTTATTTTTTTTTTTGCGGTATAACTCACAGAGTAATAAACAATGTAGATTTAAGGTTTGATTGAACGATTTGTACAGCCCGATCTTGTAACATACCTCCACCAAAAGATACTACATACTCGTATTTCTGATGTTGATTCCATTAAGGCTCGACCTATCATCGGCATAGGAAAAATCGGATGCTCTCCTGGACGGCAAAGATCGAGATCAGATTGTATGGACAGTTCGTTATATCGTACTTTTCCCTTGTCAGGCCTATAGGGTAAAAAAATCTGTTGAAGTTTCAGTTCATAGGTTAAATTTCATACGTCGAAAGCGTATTTCAATCATCCTCTTTGAGGAGGAGTCTAAATGTATCTGCAAAAAGGATCGACTCGTGTCAGCCTGCGCAGTCTGCGCAGGCTGACACGAGTCGACACTTCTTGCAAATGCATCGAGTCCCCTTTTGACCCATCTTCGCGAGCCAAGTTTACGATCACAACGTGGATCTTACCTTGGCTGATTGAGCCCGATTTCGAGATTCCTGCGATGCGCCCTCTATTGGATGTTGGTTGTTACCCCCCCTTTACATCATATTTCTAAAAGCCAATGTAATATCGTTTTACAAACCGCTTACGAATACACATGAAGCGATAAGCAGACATCCACGTGGGTTTCCATGTTTACCTTCTATTCGAAAGGTAGCGACCTTGTTCTATTTTTATCAAAGATGAAATGCTACAAGCGATTTCATTCAATGCAGCTAGAGCTGGCTGCATCCAATGAAAAAGCGTATCGGGTGAATTTAAAAATCAAGCTCGATCCGCCAAGGGTAGAGCAGCGCAGTGAATCGTCAGCCTTGGCTTGCGAAGATGCTTTTAACCAGTCATATCTTAATTACATGTACGTGTCACGGAATGATTTAATTTATGTCATACATTAGAGAGTTTTGCCTTAAATCAGACCAGAATTTCGCACTTAGATAACGCAAGTGTAGATGCAGTTCACAGAAAACTGTACATAAGATATCTAGATATAAGTTACATCACGTAGAATGAAATTTAAATTGTAATAAAATGCGTCATCAAAATAGTCCGTAAGGTTTCTTTTATTGGGAATTTAGAGACTTAAAATAGCATTTTATCGGCGCTGCTATAAGATCTTTTCTTTCTGTAACAAATTTGTAAGAGATCCGCTTAAACCCATCCTTGTGGAATATTAACCGTTTACCCCATAAGGCATTTCTATGGTATCTCTAATTGACCTTAAATAACAGCAAGGATGAAGCTGTTTCTTATGTGTATATGACACCTTTTGATAGCATAGAAAACATTGTGGCAAAAGGTGGAATTGCTCGTGACGAGCAATTTCACCTTTTGCCCCAATGTTTTCCAAAGGCTCCTTCAAGCAATGCCTAGAAATGAGTATCTATGGAGTAAAGGGTTAATTACCAACATGAATTTAAAGATTTACTTTCATTAGTTTTAGGCAGTTTTCAGCCATGTTTTAACCCATTCTATTCTTTATGTTATGAAAATATAATCATTCTCGTATCTTTATGCCAAATATTGCTCCGACCAGCCCGTATAGCTCATTTGGTGGAACGTAAGACTCGTGATCATGAGATTGTGGGTTCGATTCTCAAGGCTGGCCATCTCAAATTACTTTAAGTCTTTCGGATAAGACGTTAAACCGAGGTCCCGTGTGACGGTGCTATGCACCGAGCACATTAAAGAACCAGGCGAAACCTAGGATGAGTTTCGTCCTATATCTGCTTGGTTAATTCCGTTTATTTATCGTCGCTACCGGTTGCCCATCTGATCGACGCCCCCAGAAGACGGTTATTTGTTACGGGGGATAGTGCAAGGATACAGGTCGAAACTAATGAGAACTTCAACTGGTTCTTTAACGTGCTCGGCGTATAGCACCGTCACACGGGACCTCGGTTTTATATCTCATCCGAAAGACTATTGGTAATTCTAGTTGGCCAGTCGGGGATTCGAACCCACAACCTGTAGTGACCCGAAACATTGTGTTCGCGATTCCTACGCTCTACCTACTGAGCTATATCGGCTGGTCCTGTATCTGCACCATCCCCTGTAACAATACTAAGGGCCTTCAAGGGGCGTCGCCCATATGGGAAACCAGTGGCAATGATAAATAAACGCAAATTCAATCAATCAAATATTGCCCCTCTCGGCTCACAGGCGTTCGGGTTATGACGCTACTTATGTAATGTACGAGTATTATATATTACATTATATAGGTAGCGAAGTTCGTCGTAACACGAACGCCTGTGTCACGGCTGCAAAGTTGTGCAATTTACGATAGATAGAAAATAAATTTCATGTTTTGGCTACCTTCAAAGCAATCGCTGTTGAAGTTACTAGTTTTACATGAGGACAAAAACAAGTAACTTGTGTTTTCCTATCCCATACATCGCATATATTGGTAGTTTACACAGATGAGCTATTCTTCACACTTTCAAGTTTTAAAAGCGTTTTTCTCCCTATATGCATCGATGTGTCTTTAATGTTTGGTCAAGAATTGAAAGAAAACACTGAAGTAATTATTTTGCAACAGCAGTTTTGAAAGGAAGCTAATGAAAGTTAAAGAATTACATAGGAGTCGAACTATGTGATTGGGTAATCTTTGTGGTTGCCTCTCGACTGATAAAGTACCAGCGAATTCTTCATCATTGTGTCTCGGGGTAGGTTTTTTTTTTCAACGTGTCGATCAAGATCAGCCTGGGTCCATATTCACCAACCATTCTTTCTTGAGAACTTTCTTTGTCTTATTCTTCAACATTGTCTAATTCTGAAAGTAACAGAACTTCTGATTGGCTAAACCGAATGGTTTAGCCAATCAGATGTTCTGTTACTTTCCCATTGTCGAAATTCTGGAGAATAAGGCTTAAGAATGGCTGATGAATACGGAGCTGACCCAACTTTTCGTCGTGCTTAACTTAGTTAAATCTGAAATTTCAAACAATCAACTTTTTTGGTGATGTCAATTTTGATGCAAGTTATCGAGTTAGCCTAATGAACACGCCTTGATTACCCCGCTTCAAGTTTGTTCTTTCATTCGTCTCATTGAATTAATCTTTTTCCCCTCCATTCCTGAGGCATGAATGAAATTTAAAGAAAAATCTTGAACAATGTCTCAATTTTTCAAGGTACAGACTTTGGAGCCGGAAAGGCTGGTTTTCGATCTGCTGTCCGATTTTCTCTCGCGAAAGAACTGCCTAAAACTGCAACGATTGAAATTTTCTGGGAAAAATTATTTGACAACAAAACAAAGTCTTGATTGCTATGGCTCTTGGCTAAAACAGAGTGCAATATGCCAATGACCACTTCAAACGGGAGTTCGGGTTCATGGCGAATTATCATGGCCACCAAGGTTCGGTCTTGGTAACCCCTAGTTTCCCACTACAAAATATCTGCGCTTCTGTTTCAAAATACTGTTTATCAAGTCTGAACACATTAGCTAAAATAGGTCAATTTCTTTCACTTTAAGCTAAATATTAGCTCTTTGCAAAATAACCCCTTGCTTCAGAGGAAAATGGCTTTGTAAAAAAGGGACATAATGTGGCCAAGAAGAAAATGCTGGTTACCAATATTCTCTCTGTTGCCAAATATGTTTTTCTGCTCTTTAACCCTTTACCAAACAATCCCTTGTTTTTACGATCCAGAAAAAGAAGGTTTTTGAAAAAATTGTGGGAAAAGGAGAAAATGCTGGTTACCAGCATTTTCTACTTTTCCCACTATGTTTTCTACCCTGCTGGCAACAAACTTTAATTGTATATTTTCGTTTATTTTGTCATCCGCAAGTGCTTTCAATTTGGACCAGTGTAAAGTTTTGTCGTTTGGGAAACCCTTTTTCACACAATCCGAGGTTGACAACCCTGAATAAATTTTTCTAAAAGACTCGAAAAAGGAGAAAATGTTGCGTCTTTTTCTCTTTTTCCCGCTTTGTTTCTAACATTATCATTGACGAAAGTCATCATTTAAGCTACATTTAATTTGCTGTCTGCAAATGCTTTCAGTTTGGTGGAGTCCATTACTTTTACGTTCGCAAGAGTTAAAGAAAAGCTCGAGCATTTGCTTTGCGATTGTTTTCAATATTGATGAGTTTAAAACTGTCGTCTGGTAAAGATATACACTGTCCGCAAACAATCCTTCGGTCTCGCTTGGCAGCTTAAGGATTGAATCGTGTTGGGTGGGGGTAAACTGGTATATCTTTATAACACGGAAAACAGAAAAGAAGCAGATAAGAAATAAATTATTACCTGCGTTTTCAGATGTATCATTATAACTTCATTATCAGATAAGCTTTGTTTGAAAGAAATTTATGGCAGCGAGTGCAAATATATCAATTCCTTGAATTTGGTCTGTTATGGAACTTGAAGAAACCATGGAAGGGCGTATCGGCAAGCCACGTCGCAAATCTCCTGCGTCCACCTTCCCATACCAAGTTCTAGCCTTATTCTCGATTCAGATTGCAATGATACCAGTCTAAATGTAACACAGCCTGCAATTTTGAACATCGTAATGCCCAGCTAATTGCATGAAAGAAGTGATCTGAATTGTTATAACCGCAAAAAAAGCCACTTGTTTCGGCAACGTAGCAGAGGGCCTTACATTATTTTGTCAAAAGGGATTTTTGAAATGTGCTGAATGTTTACATTCTTGAGGCGTGCATGCATATGCAAACAAGGACAAAAAGCGCGTCGATTCAAATAACAAAACATAGCAGACGACATTTCTTTCCTCTGATGCAGGTGACGGAGAATGCGTGCTGGCGCCCTCAGTAACAACAAATGTAGAGTTTTGTCAATATTTTTGTTGACAGATAATTTTCATTCTTTTGTTCTCCTGAAAGTAACC
The DNA here is from genome assembly GCA_943736015.1 of Tridacna crocea. Taxonomy (NCBI): domain Eukaryota; kingdom Metazoa; phylum Mollusca; class Bivalvia; order Cardiida; family Cardiidae; genus Tridacna; species Tridacna crocea. Next base: position 53,766,444 of record OX031059.1, read on the forward strand.
TTTTTTTCTATTTGATTTTGAGTGCACGGGGAAAACCCTCGTCGCCATTTTTATTGTCAAACTATGAAGGTATAATATGGAAACAAAACTAGGTGCAAGTATGTACAGGTTTAGCCCAGTAAGCTGAGCCATGTTTCGAGGACAGTATTAGTTGTATGGTCAGGTGGCAGGGGACTTGGTTACTTGTTCACGGCTGTGGTGAATCATGTCGCTCCGAGCCGAAGGCGAGGTGGTAACATGATTCGACACAGCCGTGAACATGTTTCCAAGTCCCCTGCCACCTGACCGTACAACGAATTTATTATACTGCAAACTTTTATCCTTTCACAGGGCCTTAAGCGAAATTATCCTATTTTATAATCTCACGAATCGAATATGCTGACGAAATAGAAATTCCCTTCTGAGTGCCCCAATTCAATGAATATTGACGTCACTGGAGAATGACGTCACTAAAACGTGCAGTTTGGTGCATAAAAGTGCAGTCTGGTGATCGATCGACGCTGCCATTTCGGATGTTGTGTTGCACGTGTAGTGATGTTTACGGAGCACTCAGGAAAACTGGCTTTACATGGTTTTTGCCAGGGTACATGATATATGCTCCCGGCATGTTAACCAATCAGATCACGAGAAATTTCTTTGCAGTATAATAATATGGTCTGGCCTCAGTACTACACTATTTAAATTTTGTGAGATATCCTAGCTTGAACAAAAATAAACCATATGATTATGTGATGTCTTTCCGGTTTTTTTTTTCCTCGACATTGTTGAAACCATCTTCGCAAGCCAAGTTTACGATCACTGCGTGGATCTTACCTTGGCTGATTGAGCCCGATTTCGAGATTCCTGCGATGCGCCCTCAATTGGATGCTAGTTATTAAACCCCCCCCCCCTCCTATTTCATCATATTTCTAAAAGCAAATGAAATATAGTTTTACAAACCGCTTACGAATACACATGAAGCGATAAGCAGACATCCACGTGGGTTTCCATGTTTACCTTCTATTCGAAAGCTAGCGACCTTGTCCTATTCTTATCAAAGATGCAATGCTACGAGCGATTTCATTAGTTGCAGCCAGAGCTGGCTGCATCCAATGAAAAAGCGTATCGGGTGATCCGCCAAGGGTAGAGTAACGTAGTGAATCGTCAGCCTTGGCTTGCGAAGATGTGTTGAAACTGAGGAAAAGTTCCAGGTTCAGATCTTGACCAGACGACAAAAATTTAATGGCAATCCCGAAATTGCTGTCTTGGTTAAAAGATAATGGACTGATGTACAGGGCTAGATCTTGGCCACTGTGGTACCTTTTTATTTCGGTTATTCATTTTATTCGAAATTTAGCCACTGTATTCCTACATCATTTTGTCATATTGGATATTTAACATGCTTTATGGTGATTATCTCTTTACCACACAAGAAAATTTTAGACTGGTCCAAATTGAAAGCATTTGCAGACGACAAAATAAAGGTGATTCAAAAATAGAAATTTGTTCTGGGAAGAGTAGAAAAGACTGTGGGAAAAGGAGAAAATGCTGGTTACCAGCATTTTCTCCTGTTCCCACAGTAATTTCAAAAGGCTTCTTTCTCAGGGGCGTCAAAAGTAGGGATTGTGTGGTAATGGATTATAGTAATCTTTGAGGTGGTTTCGTTGTACCACGTGACTGGTGATATTATCTATATGACTCCATCCCGTTGACCATCGCGGAAAATATCAGCATGTCACTGACGCTCTCGCGGTATGTCAGAACGTTGTCGGGATTTATGTATGGGGCTTTATCGGGATAAACCAGGCAAATCACCGTCATGCACCGCACTAAAACCGGGAATTTTTTTGGCTGCGCCGGGGTCAAAGATTCTTCTTCAAGACCTGACAGACACTGTGGTAACGTCGGTAATGTGAGCATGCAATCCATTTTCTAAGATAATAGTTCCGGATCATCACGGGCTTTCCTTTAACCGGGCGGCACCGGGACCAGCATCAGTGACAAGGAGAGCTGGTTTTAACACTTAAGCTGCCGTTGTCTGCGCATGTCATATTCTTCGAAGATTCGACTGTCTTATATGACACATCACTAGCCCGGAAAGCAGGCTGACTATAATGATACGCTCTATAAAGTAGCAAGGTAGAAAATAGCTTTGATCAATACGTTTGAGGAGAAATGAGACATACTTTAGCTTCAGATTTCTCTAAACTGCTGATCATAGCTGAGTGAATTACACGAGGTAGCGTTTTATTGAGTAAACCTTTATTTCGGTTTTAAATTCAAAGTAACGGTTGTCGCGTAGGAAAGTGGTTCGGTTCTGTACCCAGGATGCCCATATCAGATAGATGAGTATTTATAGAATGCCATCTAGCGGGAGATAATGCTTAAGCTGCTAAACGCGAATCACTGACTTTTAACGGACAATGTAGATCAATATCAGACTGCACAAGACGTGCAGTCCGATCTTGGTTCTACACCGTTCGATAAGGAGATATAATATATTCCCCCAAACATATCGTTGAAAGAGCAGTATTTGGGTTTTTACGGTGTAATGCAGAGAAGTGACCCTCCCCTACAAAATGACACATGGGTCATTTCTCTACATAGAGGAATGACCCGGGTCATTATAATGACTCCGGTCATTCCTCTACTAAGTGAAATTACTTCTAGGGGCCATTTCTCTACGTAGAATAATGACCCGGGTCATTTTGTAGGGGAGGGTCATTTCTCTGCATTACAGAGGCACTGCAGATCAGGATCAAACTGCAAAGAATATGCAGTCCCATCTGGTACCTTTACTGTCCACTTATTTAGTCAAGGCTGTTGGATGAAAATTGTGTGGGGTATCAGCAGGTTACATCTTCACCCTTCGAAAGAGATGCTCTACTCATCCTATTTTTATGAATCTTTAAGCTCATGTTGTCTAACAAAAGACATACACATAAGGTAGAACGGTCCTTGGACATGCAGAACCTTGACCAATAGCATAATGTTTCCATTCATGTCAGCCTGCGCAAACTGGTGCGCACACGTTGGTCGATACTTTTTGCGGATGAATTAACCCTCCTCCCTCCCTCCATTTTATAGAGCATGACTAATACATTCGGCGCTGTAAAAACAAGTGGCTTCTTTAAAAAAGAAGCCAGGAGAGGTCGACATCATTTTTTTCTAATACTTTTTATGCTTTTAGGTTAAATATATCTAGGTACATGTAAAGAAACAAGCAAGACAATAAACGGGTAGTTGAAATCTGTTCAGTTGTAAATATACATTCATCAAAGTGGATGGCAAAAACAGGATTCCGTATTCATCCGTCCTTGTAATTTATGTAAGTCACACGACCTTCTTCCCGCGTTTTAAGGTCACGTGATTTTTTCTGCTGTGTCCGTTTCTATTTTTAACGAAATTCTTTTTTCTTTTTCTTCTTTTTGTTAAGATTTAAGATTGTAATACAAAATTAAAATTGTTGGAAAGGGAATATGTAATTAAATCCTTACAATTTTGTTGAAATTCGTGATATAGAAACAAACCACGTCTATTTCCTATTTCAGTTTTTAGACTTCGATTTCTTTATAAAATCATGACGAAACAGACTGTGTATCGGAACAATTCCCCTACAAAGATTGGATTTAGACAGCAATTTCTGAGGCAGTCTGCCTTTTAAACTCAACACTGTTGGAGAGGTCTGATGACCTCTCCAATTATTACATGTAATAACTTCAGCACGAATTTTCAGAGATCGGTATAACGTATGATCGCTACAGATGGTTCTATGACAACATGGCGCCTTGTTGCAGACAAAAACAAGCATCGGAAATACTAGCTGTTGACTTCTGACCTTTTAAGGCGCCCGATATAATTTCGGTCGAATTGTTTTGTCTATTTAGATCAAGTGTGTGAGCTAGTTCAGTTCAACATACTCTTAATTATGCACTGAAATTATGGTACTTTATAAGGGCAATATACTCATTCTTTCAGATAGACCAATTCAAGGACTTTTTGATATAGATGTCGTAGGCCAGATTGGAATCTAGGCAGATCCGGAATCTGTCTAGACCAAATTAGAATTAGAATTTTTTCTGGACCCAATATATTTGTTTTCTATTTTTTTTTTAATTATATAAATCCACATACGCGTTTATAACAGATGTATTTTTAATTAACCCATTACCGCACAATCCCTACTTTTGACGCCCTAGAGAAAGAAGCCTTTTGAAAACACTGTAGGAAAAGGAGAAAATGCTGGTAACCAGCATTTTCTCCTTTTCCCACAGTGTTTTCTACCCTTCCCAGAACAAATTTCAATTTTTCAGTCACCTTGTCGTCTGCAAATGCTTTCAATTTGAACCAGTCGAAAACTTTGTCGTGTGGTAATGAGTTTTAATTAGCATTCTCCCTAAGAATCATGCAGATGGTGATAAGTGACTAGTCACAGAATTCATTGGTTTTACCTTCATTTAATCAGACTTGTTGAAAAACTTCCCCAAAACAAAGCATTCCCTTTTTCTGACAGTGGTTGCCATGGAAACGAGAAACAAAAATTTCTCAGAGATTGGTCAAAAGTTGTCGGCAAAAAAAATGAAAAAATGACACTTTTCAGGGTGGTTTTTGACAAATCATAATTGTTTAGATTATCCATACTACTACTTCTGTTAAAAGGAGGACATGAGTACTACTGGAAATTACATAGAAAAATGAAAAATGTCAATTGCATTGTGTTGCATAGCAACAGAAATTTAGCCATAGAAACCAGTTTTTCAAACTTCCAATTTTCAACATTTTCAAACCAAATTATCTTCTAACAGCAAAGGTGCATATGAAAAATACAAACAGTGCCTAAATGAGCAACATCTGATTTTTCACAGCCAACAATAAAAAAACTCAAAATATTTATAACTTTTGTATCCATGGCAACAAAACTATTGACCCATCAGTGATTTTGCAAAAAAGTGGCAATTTCAAAGCAAATTATCTCCCTTCTGCAAAGAGAAATATTTACAGTGTATTTATGTATTAAATGATCAACATCTGTTCAACCAATAAAGAAAAAATTCAGTTCTGCAACAACCCAAATATTAGTAACCATGGCAACCAAACTATCCAACAGTTTGCGATTTTAACAAAAATTAGCACATTCAAAGTAAATTACTGCCTATTTAGATTATCTATACTACTACTTATGTCAAAAGGAGGACATAAGTAGTACTCGAAATTACATAAAAAAATATAGAAAAATAAAAAATGTCACTTGCATTGTGTTGCATAGCAACAGAAGTTAAGCCACAAAAACCAGTTTTTCAAACTTCCAATTTTGAAGATTTTCAAGCCAAATTATTTTCTAACAGCAAAGGTGCATATGAAAAATACAAACAGTGCCTAAATCAGCATCATCTGATCTTTCACATCCAACAATAAAAAAACTCAAAATGTTTTTAATTTTTGTAACCATGGCAACAAAACTATTGACCCGTCAGAGATTTTACAAAAAAGTGGCAATTTTAGAGCAAATTATCTCCCTTCTGCAAAGAGAAATATGAACAGTGTATATAAATATTAAATAATCCACTTCTGTTCAACCAATAGAGAAAAATTTAAATTCTGCAACAATCCAAATATTAGTTACTATGGCAACTAAATTATCGAACAGTTTGCCATTTTAACAAAAATCAGCACATTCAAAGTAAACTACTGCCCTTTTAGATTATCTATTCTACTACTTATGTCAAAAGGATGGCAAGAGTAGTACTCAAAATTACATAGGAAAATATAGAAAATATAAAATGTCACTTGCATTGTGTTGCATAGCAACAGAAGTTTAGCCATAGAAAGCAGTTTTTCAAACCTCAAATTTTGAAGATTTTCAAGCCAAATTATCTACTAACAGCAAAGGTGCATATGAAAAATGCATATAGTGCCTAAATGAGCAACATCTGATTTTTCACAGTCAGCAATGAAAAAACTCAAAATGTTAATAATTTTTGTAACCATGGCAACAAAACTATTGACCCGTCAGAGATTTTACAAAAAAGTGGCAATTTTAGAGCAAATTATCTCCCTTCTGCTAGGAAAAATATTAACAGTGTATTTATGTATTAAATGGATCCACACCTGTTCAACTAATACAGAAAAAATCAAGTTCTGCAACAATCCAAATATTAGTTTCCATGGCAACCAAGCTATCCAACAGTTTGCAATTTTAACAAAACTCAGCACATTCGAAGTAAACGACAGCCCATTAACAAAGGATTACATTGATAAGTAATACTTACTTAAATTACCCACATCTGTTTGTCAATATTAAAATGTAAAAGAAAGAAATAATGGTCTAATCATGTTACCATGGCAACCAAATCATGACCATCACAAATAACAGCTTGTTCAAAGCAAATTAACCCCTTCCAGCTAAGAAGCATCTGAATAAATTAAACATACTTTAAATGACTAATTTGTGTTATGCACATACAAAAGATAAAAGGTATTCAACACTTCAGAAAAAGAAAATGTTACCATGGCAACAGAACAGTAAACTCATTCCCATAAAATATAGCAAAGTCAGTGCAAAGTATCTTCCATTGACTAGTGAGTATTTTATGAGTTCTGAAAGCATTTTAAAAAACCAAATACCTTAAAGGAAATGCTTTAATTGCTTCTTAAACAAGTAACCATGGTTACCAAATCAGCAGTGATTTTTAGCTGTACTGGCTGAAAGCCACTAGAGCTTACAATGTATATCATGGTATGGTTTCCATCGTCTCTCTGTCTGTAAGTCTTTTTCTTGTTTACGCAATAAAGTCTATATTTGTTGTCAGATTTTGGTGAAACTTGCACAGTTTGTTTATCTCATCAACAGCTTTAACCCTATTGGTTTGAAAAAAAAAAAGAATCCAACAAACATTTTAGGAAAAGTAGCCATTTGAAATTGAAAATGTCCATTTGCTGTTTGAAGTTGAGAATTTCCATTTCTTGTTTATGCGATAAAATCTGCATTTGTCGCCAGATTTTTGTGAAACTTGCACAGTTTGTTTATCTCATCAATAGCTTCAACCCTATTGATTTTGGAAAAAAAATCAACAAATATTATGGGAAAAGTAGCCATTTAAAGTTGAAAATTTCCATTGCTTCTTTACGCGATGTAGTCTGCATTTGTGGCCAGATTTTCGTAAATCTTGCATGGTTTGTTAATCTCATCAATAGCTTCAACCATATTGATTTTCGAAAAAAAAGTCCTTACAGTATAGGAAAATTTTCCATTGTTTGTGTATGTGATTTAGTGTCCATTTGGTATCAGATTATTTTGAAACTTGCACAGTTTTGTTTATCCCATCAATAGCTTGAACCATATTGGTTTTACAAAGAATCCAACAAACAATGTGTGGGTATGGGAAAATAGCCACTTAAAGTTGAAAATTTCCAATTCTTGTTAGGCAGTGAAGTCCACAGTTTCGATCCAGTTCTTTTTGAAACATTCAAAAATTGTTTGGTTCATCAAGGGGTTGAGCCCTATTAAGAGTGAAGAAGATCTACTGATCTGTTCAGGAAAAGCAGCCATTTGATAACTTAGAATTGCTTACGTAACAAAGTCAACCTTATTTGTTGTTTTCTTTGAAATTTGCTAGGATTGTTTAATTCAAGGTGTACTGAAACCCTATCAAATTTGGTTGGATTTCCAAATTTTTTTTTCAGAAATTGCACTTCATTTTTTTCACTCATTGTTCAATTCACCATCTTCTTAGTGGGCTGAAGGGCAGTTGTAATAACATCCCCCCTTTTTTTGTGTGTGTTTTGCCTTTTTTCGTTTCGCATCATGAGTTTATAGCGGATGCTAGCAAAAAAATAAAGTCAGTACCAGTAGAGCAATTTGACAGTCAGATTGAAGAATTGTTTTTGGGAAATACTAAATACAAAACGACAGAGAGTTGTGAATAGAATATTATGAAAGGAAGTGTTACCCTTTTTGTGTTCTGCACTTCTCCTCAGAGACAACTATCCAGCTGTGAAGTTATTTCATCTCCAGACAAAATTAAAGTATGGAAAATAAAATATCAAGGGCAATAATTCTTAAATTATGCAATCAAGAGTTATATTTTTTATGCACCACACTTCTCGTTGATGAGATCTATCCATCTGTGAAGTTTCATGTTTATCCCTCATATAGTTTTTGTGTTACGCTCTAGACAAAATTTAAGTGAGAAAATAAAGGGTAATAACCCTTAAAATATGCAATCAAGAGTTATGGTTCTTATGCACTGCACTTCTCTTTGATGAGATCTATCGATCTGTGTAGTTTAATGTTTATATCTCAAATAGTTTTTGAGTTGTGCTTCATACAAGAAATTGGGATGCGAAGACGGATAGACAGAATGAAGGAAGAATGGACAGACAAATGGACGGAAAGACGGATGGCTACTATTACCATATACCTAGCCGCCGTTTTGGCGGGGGATAATTAGCATGTATGCTACTTTTTGAATGAAAACTATCATGCTATGAACTATATATAGAGGGGTAAGAACATTCTTAATGGTTGGTCATTCTATTTGATAGATAATTGTATTTTCTCAATTTTACCGATATGTTGCCACTTTGGCTGCCATGGTAACCTGGAGTATGATATGATATGCTCATTGTTATTTTTTTATGGACAACACATTAGATTAATAGCTATTTCTAAAACCAAAGTTATTCAGTTTACTTACTCTTGTCTCTACAATTATGCCTTGAAAATAAGCAAAAATTGCAGTTTTATGCCAATGTTGAGATTATGGTTGCCATGGAAACCAGAGTTTTTAAAGGAATAAAATTCTTTCTAAAAAATTCTGAAGAGGACCATGGTAGGACCATTTCTGTGAAGTTTCATCAAATTTGGATGGGTAGTTTTAGAGAAGAAGATGTTAGAAATAAAATTTAACATATGCACGCATGTACACACGCACATACACACGGACAGACACACGGATGCAAAACGGATACCTGGCCAAGACATAAGCCCGCTGGCCTTCTGCCAGTGGAGCTAATGAAACTGACATGCCATGAACCATATATAGAGGGGTATGAAGATTCTTAATTGTTGTTCATTATATTCAACAGATAATGGTATTTTCTCAATTTTACCGATACATTGCCACTTTGGCTGCCATGGTTACCTAGTGTATGATATGATATGCTTATTCTTATTTTTTCATCGACAACATGTTAGATCAATAGCTATATCTAAAACAAAAGTTATTCCATTTATTTACCCTAGTCTCAACAACTATGCCATGAAAATAAGCAAAAATTGCAATTTTATGCCAGTGTCCAGATTCAGGTTGCCATGGACTCCAAATTTAGACACAAAACCAAAATATCTTGTTTGCAGCTTTTCAAATTTGTATTAATACTTCATATGTCATATTAACTGATGTTCAAATATTTGTGTTTAGTGGTCATTTTTTTGCATAAAATACAGCATTTTCCAAATTTTACAAATCTGTTGTCACTTTGGTTGCCATGGTATCATGACCTAAAAACATTTTGACCTTTTTTATTTTTTTATTTGTAACCCAATACATTAGTCTTTATGCCCAATATTGAAACCTTAAATCCTAGCTTTGCTGTTAGGAGATAATTGAGATAGAAATTTGTCAATTTAAGCCACCAGCAGAAATGCGAAATACAGCCTTTGTTCGTTGCCATAGAAACACATTCTGCAAGCTTATTTTTGCTATTGCATATTTTATATTGTAAGCCAATACATGGGTGATTATGTTTTAATAGTACAACTCACTGGACTTTTTGTGACAAATATGCTGCATTAGCTTCAAAGTGCTTCATTTTTCAAGTTTTAAAAAGCAAAAAATATGCTTCTGGGGGCAAAAACTTTCTGTAGCCGTTGCCATGGTAACAGCATGACAATAAAAGTTTCCCTTTGGCTTTTGAACTTTTGTGACTTAAGGAATCAATTGCACTAAGTTTTTTTGGTATTCTGAAAAAGTCACTTATCACCATTTCTACAGGGCCTGCATGATTCTTAGGGAGAATGCTAATTAAAGCAATTTATTTTTTTTTCCCACAATTGCTCCGTTTTCCACATTTTCTTTTCGCTAAAGTGCAAAACGTTTAAAAGTTAGTCTTTCTCTGAATTTCTGATTTAAACGACTTTTATTTTGGCATTTAATTTAATAAGACGGTTTATATGTAGTCGCTCTATATTCAATGGGAAAATACATATTCCATTTTCGCCCAGGCAAATTGTGGAGCTGCCTATACCCAAGCTGGACTCCTAATTTGGTCTAGACAGAATTCCAGTTTGGTCCATGCAGATTCTGGATCTGTCTAGATTCTAGTTCGGACTACGATACATACGAACAATAAAGAATACATTGTGACAAACAGAAAGGTTTTTCCCTTACTTGAATTACTTGAATGCAATTGAAAACATTATGGTAAAGAAAGGCATTTCTCTTCTTTTTGCAATCTTCCTTTTTACTATTACGTTTGCGGAAATTACAAATGTACATAATTCAGAGAAAGTTTTTCGATGGGGTAAGCGGTCGGGTAATTAGAAAAATTACGCCAGTGCTACTTTTTGGTTGGTTGTGGTTGTAGTGGGGTTGAACGCCACTTTAACAGCTAAGGTCGTATCATGGCGGTCGGTGACGCACATGTGTTCACCGACTTTCTCATACCAGTACTAACACAGCTTTCCTTCCAAAACAACTTCAGCAGAGCTGAGAGGGGAAAATACGCCAGAAAGAAAGTTCGCCTCAACCGGGTATCAAAATCACAACCTCCAGGTCATAAGTCCGACACGCTCACCACTGAGCCATCCTGGCGGGCGCTACTTTTGGGTGTTTCATGTATGTATCTATATAGTCAACATACATTAGCCGGATATAACAGCCTTCCGCGGTGGAAAAACAAGTAGATCCGACTTTTTTTACGACAAATAAAACCGTCTTAGACCTTTTCCACACTATACATATAATATACCCCTAGGCTGTTAAGCGGGACCTACTGACCTTTTGCGGACAGTGTAGATCAAGATCAGACTGTACAGAACGTGCGCTTTGATCAACACTGTCCGATAAAGAGATAATATACATAAAATCCCGAATTATATAACGACAAGGATGGAGTGACATTTTGAAAACGTTTCTAAGGGAAAAAAAGAGAATGCTGATCAACAGGAGAGCTCCAAACAAGGGGGGGGGGGGGCGGCGATGTTTGATGGTATCCTGACTCAATTATATCTCTTTGAAACCCTATGTTGTGGGTACTCATTAGAATCGTCTCCTCGAGACGATTCTAATGAGTACCCACAACATAGGGTTTGGTCCAGAATAATTGATATTTTTACTTTTAAAATCAAAATCACTCCATCTATCTGGAGCTATGACCAGCATTATCTCCTTTTCCTACTGTTTTCTTTTATTTCGAACAAAACTCATCGTTTGAACTACATTTAAATTCTTGTCTTCAGTTGCCTTGAATATGGACCTGTCTAAGATTGTGATTTTGTCTTTATGAAGAAAAGAAACGTTAAAATACTCATAGACTTTAAATGAAAGAAAACTTCCTTGTCAAAGGTAAGACTAAAGAAGTCAGAATTGCGGTCGAACCAGGATCAGACTTTGAAGGTTGTTTCGAATGTCCTTTTGACGAAAACTTCATAAACTACATGTGTACTATTGTCAACAGTAGCGGTTACTCACTGAAGGTTTTTGCATTGATATACTTATGATAAGACGACCTTAACAAGACAAAAAATATATGTATCAAAAATTCTAAACCCTTTAACCTAAAAAGGTGGATCTGGTTGCCAGCATTATCTCCTTTTCCTCATTGTTTTCGAAAATTTTCATCTTCAGGTTCGTTAACCCTTTCCCAAAGGGCAAATTTTGGACCAGACCATATTGAAAGCATTTTGCAGATGACAAATTAACATTTGCTAAAAAGATGATTTTTCTATATGATAGGGTAGAAAACATTGTGGGAAAAGGAGAAAATGCTGATTACCAGCATTTTGTCCTTTTCCCACAATGTTTTCAAAGGGCTTCTATTTCTGATTCGTAAAGACTAGGGATTGTTTGTTCGTTCGTTAAGACACCAGGGGGTCGGTATTCACTTACCATTCTTAACAACCTTCTTAGTCTTCAAAATTTTTGTCAGTGTGAGAGTAACAAAACTTCTGATTGGCTAAACCATTTGGTTTAGCCAATCAGAAGTTTTGTTACTTTCACAGTTAGAAAATCCTGAAGAAAAAGACAAAGAGTGCTCTTAACCCTTTCCTACAAAAAGGCATTTCTATGGTATCTCTAATTGACCCTTAATAACAGCAAGGATGAAGCCGTTTCTTACATGTATATGACAACTTTCGACAGCAGAGAAAACATTGTGGCAAAAGGTGAAATTGCTCGTCACGAGCAATTTCACCTTTTGCCACAATGTTTTCCAAAGGCTTCTACAAGCAATGCGTAGAAATGAGTATCTATGGAGTAAAAGGTTAAGAATGGTTGGTGAATACGAGCCCTTGTTGTTTGGAATAGAATCAAGGGTTTATAAGACGCTTATCGGACCTGACTAAACAACTAACTTTGTTTCATCATCGTCCCTTTAATCCCATTATCAGCCATATTAACGATATTAGCCATATAAGGCGAAAGCCGACTAATTATCAACACTTGAAAGAGACCGCTATTAAACACTATAAGCTTCTTTTGTAATGAAGTTGACTTAACTCTTTCCCAAACGACAAATTTTGGACTCTTCCAAACTCAATGAGTTTGCAGACGACAATTTCAAATTTGATAAAAATGACAGAAAGTTCTCGAAATGGGTAGAAAACACTGTGGGAAAAGGAGAAATTGCTCGTTACGAGCAATTTCTCTTTTTCCCACAGTGTTTTCAAAAGACTTGTACTGCAGACACGTAAAAACAAGAGCTTGTTTGGGAAAGAGTTAATATGTTGAGAAACTCTTTCTCCATATAGAACATAAAGAAATGTCCACAGCAGATGTGAAGAAAACATTGTTACCATTTCCTTATGAGTTAACCATGAAAACAAAGCTGTCCTTTGGTCGAAAATGAGCGTTGGTCTGCATGATTAATTGTTCGTTCGTTTCGTTTTTTCGTTGGCTTTGCGGGCGGTCGGTCGGTCGGACCGATGGTTAGTTGGCTGGCAAGCAGGCTGGCTGGCTGGCTAGCTAGCTAGCTTACTGGTTGGCTGGCTGGCTGGATGGTCGGTCGGTCGTTGGTTGGTTGCTTGGCAAGCAGATTGGCTGGTTTGCTGAACGGCTGGCTGATTGGTCAGTCAGTCGGTCGGTTGGTCGATGGGTCGGTCGTTGGTTGCTTGGGTGATTGATTGGTTGGTTGGTTAGTCGCTCGGTTGTTTAGTTGTTTGGTTGGTTGGTTGGCTGGCTGGTTCGTTGGTAGGCTGGTTGGCTGGCTAATTGACTGACTGGCAGGTTATTTGCTTAGTCGGTTTGTCGGTCTGTCGGTCGGATGGATGGATGGATGGATGTGTCACGGCACACAGCTTGCCTACTCATTCCTGTTTCATTATTACATAAGTGTCCGTGAAGAGCATCGTAGTGTCCTATACAACACACAGCTGCACACTTGTTCCATAGATAATCATTCTTCCTCATTTTTCCGGTTAGCCCCACTAAATCATGAAGATCAAAAAGGTGATAAATCATACACAAGGAAACTATTGAAACGAACGGAAATGTGTGGAACGGCAAACTCCTTTCTTCTGATATACTTGAGTATCATTGCTCTACCCTGGATCGGATCCTTTTACTCCTAACCAAGCTACAAATATTAGACTCTTCTATTTTGAAAGCATTTGCAGATGCCAAATCAGTTGCTGTTCAAACAATAATTAGATTTATTTTTGAAAGGGTGGAAAACGTAGTTGGAAAAGGAGAAATGCTGGTTCCCGGCATTTCCTCCTTTACCTATACTATGTTTTTTTTTTAAACTATTCATCGAGTTCTAGTCATCATTCAAAACTTCGGATAGTGCGGTAAAGGGTTTTACATGTTTAAAATGATGATTTTTGTCTCTGATAGAAGAGAAAATAATATTGAAAAAGGTAAAAATGCTATGGTTACCAGCATTTTTCCCTTTTCCCACACTGTTTTCAAGGGTCTCCTTGTTCAGGGTGGTTTAAACTCGGGATCGTGTGGTTTGCCCTGTACATAACACCCACGAGGATGACGGATTTTGGAAATATTGTTGGAAAAGGAGAAACTGCTGTTTGTCAGCTTTTCTTTATTTCCAACAATGGTTTTATATCATGTTATATCATTTCAAGTATGGATACCACTGTTACGTTATCTATTTCAGTCATATTTGCTTTCTGCATACACAAGCTTTGAATTTGGACAATTCTACAGTTTTACCGTGCGGTGAACAGTTTCCCATTAGTTGGCTATGCGCGACTCGTTTACCTTTTGCGGACAGTGTAGATCAAGATCAGACTGCACAGAACGTGCAGTCTGATCTTGCACCTACGCTGTCCGTAAGGAGATTTTTCCCTCAAAAAACGCTAACGTATCGAAATTTAAATTTTTACTAAGGGCTTTTAATTTCCTTTTCACACTTATTTAGCAGGTTATGGTTTTACAGTTTGCAATACGAAGAATCACGTGATCTACCTTAGGAATTAGGTCAGGATGAAAAATGGAGGAAAAATCTAAAACTTGTACTTTAAGACAGACTTGAAGGAATGTGGCAAAACAAAGAAACGGCTTGATTTTTGGAGGTTTATCCGTTTTGCCACAGTGTTTGAGGCAAGAATTTATCTTTTGTAAGTGAAACTTTGCGTTGAAGCAAAAGGAAGGGGTTTTAACTTTTGACGCATAATCTTTAGCAGACTTGTTGATACTTTTGAAAGTAGCAATTAGCAATAGCTCCTTCTACTACCATGAGCTGTGTACATGTTTTTTTTTTTTGTATGGGCTCTTCACTACACAACAAACTCTTTGGGCTTGTCCTAATTGAAGGCATCTGCAGACAACAAAATTAATCTAGATAAAAATTTGAAACTTGTTTTTTGGAGGGTGAAAAACATAGTCGATAATGAGAAAATGCTGTTGACCAGCATTTTCTGATTTTCCCACTATGTTTTCAAAAGTTGTCTTTCTGCGGGTGTTCAAAATCCTGTGCTGCTTAGTAAGGATTTAAGCCTAAATTCATATAAATCATCCATAAATAACAAGAAGCTTAATGGCTTCTTGGGTCATGCGGTAAAGAGTCCAGAGTCGTGCTGTACCGGACATCTCTGCCACTTAGGACAATAGAAAAACAATTACTAAGCCACTTATAGCATTTATAAATCACAATGGTTTCATTATCTATCGTAGTCACGTTTAAACATTGACTCATCTTCACAAGTGGCCACAATATTTCCTTTCTTGTTGAGGACCTGCCAGTGAAAGCCATATGTGTTTTCAAATTATGGGACGCCAAAGGTTACGTCTTTACACCCCGGTTACACAGACTGTCGGGCTTACATCGATTTCAAATCGGTCTAATTATTTTATTTTTTCTTCGCTTTTGATCGGTTGTCATAGGTGGCTTTATTTCAAGCTGTTTGTGTAACCTTGTATCGGCGATAAACAGGTGTTCAATCGATTTTAAAAATATTCCATCTTGCGCTGGTAGAGGCCCGATCGGGATCTGACCGGTGATTGAAGATACTTTCAACGATTGAAATGCTAAAATGTCGTCGGATCTCACCGCTAGTAAACCGGTGTTCAGTCGGGCATGTCGGTGATCGATCGGTGTTTGATCAGTGGTCAAACATTTTCTGTGGTATGTGGTCGGTGGTACATATGTGGTAATCCGATGCAGATCGTTGGTGTGGGTGTTAAAGAGCTTGCATTTCTCTTATCACAAGTTGTTGTCGGTTCTTTCAACAAAAAATGTGTATAAGTGATGAGAACCGATTAAATTCATGCAGTTCACTGGCTGACATCGTGGAGGATGGAAGAGCAATCGAGCAGTTTGGCCTTCTGCTGCAGCAGCAAGCCCTTCTCAATGTCAGACAGGCTATTCAGCTAGTCCATGAGCCCAGAAGAGACCATAGGCGCCTTCGTAGGAGACAAAGGAGGTGGTGGTCTACCGCCTGCACCCCTGCTACCACTGCCATAACCTCTTTCCTTCACAATGTAGTCTTCTTGGGCCTCCAAGACTTCCTTAGAGACAAACATGAGGGTTTTGCCTTTGCTGACGGATTTCTGGGAGTTCCCTTTGACCCACATATTAAGACAATCCGAAACTTGTCACAGAATTGTTACAGAATCGATCATATATGGCGCTGGTCAGTTATTGTGAAAACTGAATTAAAATGCCTGTTGCGCATGTAACAGTGTGTCTCATGGATTCCATATTTCGATTCTCAGCTTTTTACATCAGTGATTAGTATCAGTTCATCGGTGGCTCTTCGGTGGCTTGTCGATGGCCTATAGGTTATATCGGTGGTAGATAAGTGGTCAATCGGTTATTTTGTAATATTTTCACCGATTGAGAATTTTAAGCATGTTTAAAAATCTCAATCGGTAACTTTTCATCGATGAAATTCATCTTTTCCTGATAGCTTTTGATAGGTTGAGAATAGGTGACCAATATGTGACATCGGAGGTAAATAGGTTTTCGTCGGTTCCCTCCCTACTTCGGTTAAAAAGACCACCGATTTATCAGCGATAGCTCTGTGTAACCGGGGTGTTACCAAACGGCAAAGTATAAGACCTGTCTACCGTTTAAACACTCAAGTTTGCAGGCAACAAATCAAATATGTTTCAAACAAATTGGCCTCTTTACAAAAGAAACCAGGGGAGTTCAGCATCAATGTTTCCATATAGTTTATTGGCTTTTAATTTCAATACATTTTGGTACATTAAAAAAAACAAGTAAAAAAGGCTGCCGTATAGAAACCCCACTTGCTTTACATGTCGGTCATTTGACTTTCTTGTCGCGTTTTTAAGTCTCATGACCTTGTTCAGTGGTCATCTTTCTCTTTTTTGATGAAGTTCTTCTTACTTTTCTTCTTCTTAGATTCATTTCTTAATGAAAAATTACAATTATTCGAGATGTCATTTGCAGCCATTGCAAATTAATTTAACAAATCTTTTCTGAAATTCACAATGTTTTAAAAAGTTCTCTACTTAAAGGCCTTTCAAATATGGAATTGTTTGGTAAAGTTAAACTTTGGTTTTACAGCTAAAGTTGCAGGCTCCAATAGTTGCTGGGCACAACAGGGTTAGGCCGACGACAGCTAACTATCTCTGTGCAATTCAGGTAGAGACGATGCCCAGCAGAAAACTACCGGTAACTCTTTCCGGTCGGCTCCGGTTGGCTCCGGTCGACACAGGCCGGCAACGATCTCGAGGCGAAGACTGATCTAGTGAGAAATACACTCTGTTCAACGGGACAAGCCTGGCTCCAATATTGGCGACAATCCCGATACTGCTTGTTAGGCCGATTCCGGCTTGGAACCGGAAATTGGCCAACCGAGTTATAAGTGGGAGTCAGTCTTGTTGCAACTGAGCCCAACGGAGAGACTAACTCTGTTCAACAGAGAATTAAGTTTGTCCGATCATTTAAGGCTGGTGCCAGTAGAGGGACCAAGTGCAACCTGGTTAGCCAAGCTTCAGCTGACGTCGAACTCGGTACGGCCAGGTACCAAATCTCGTGCATGAAGCATTTTGTCTTGGGAGCACTAAAATCAAGAAAAACAAGTGGTATCAAAAGTTCATTGGTATCATTTCGCCAACTGTGAAGAAACAACATCTCCTACACTTACTTGCCCAGTGTTGGACGAGAAAATTTAAAATTTGTCAGCATCAAGTATTGTCCTCATTCAGTGTTATAAAAGATTGCATGTAAATTGAATGAAATTCGGTTCTATATGGGTTGCAACACGCGAAAGGGGGCATTCGGACATTCGCGTACAGTGTCGTCTCGGATCAGCCTGCGCTGTCCGCGCAGGCTAATCCGAGACGGCCATTTATGACTACAATAGATTTTGTGCTACGGCATCTTCGCAAGCCAAGGCTGACGATTCACTACGTTACTCTACCCTTGGCGGATCAAGCTTGATTTTTACATTCCCCCGATACGCTTTTTCATAGGATGCAGCCAGCTTTAGCTGTAACGAATGAAATCGCTCGTAGCATTTTATCTTTGATAAAAAAAATAGAACAAGGTCGCTACCTTTCGAATAGAAGGTAAACATGGAAACCCACGTGGATGTCTGCTTATAGCTTCATGTGTATTGGTAAGCGGTTTGTAAAACGATATTTCATTGGCTTTAAGAAATATGATGTAATAACCAGCATCCAATAGAGGGCGCATCGCAGGAATCTGGAAATCGGGTTCAATCAGCCAAGGTAATAGTGATCGTAAACTTGGCTCGCGAAGATGGTGCTACGGTAGACTTGCGCATAACAGAAAATTACATAAAAACGGAAAGTGTCGCTTTGGATGAGCCTGCGCGGACTGCGCAGGCTCATCCGAAACGACAGTTTACGCAAATGTCCTTATGCCCCTTAAGTTCGCGTTTTGCACGCCAATTATGACCCATGTTCCAGCAAATAGAGGCACAGTAGATCTGCACGATACATTATACCGAGGTCATCATAAACTTATCGATCCATGGGAACCATTTTTTCCCCAACAATCACGAGGATTATACGGTGGAAGTATCTTTTGAAACACAGAAAAAATAACAAAGGCAAAAAGCTTCGACTCAGGTCAGCCTGCGCGGCATTTCTTACATATATACATTGAACTACTAGTATCATTTCACAATATTTATCCTATATTTTGTACTCTAGATCGTGATCAAAACGTATAAACAGGGCCACAACAATGTTTCAAAATTACAGTTATAGTGAATACTTGATACTTTGTCGTGAACATGCAGCCTTTCAAAATTCTATGTTTCCATCATAATGCGCGTGCAGGTGTCACATGGTATATGGGACTTGGCAGCAGTTACACGGAAAAGCGCGGGAATTCCACCTCCTGCAGCAGCCGAATCAATATCGATCGCCACAATAAATTACAAAACCGATTAATAATTCCTTTTTATTTTCAACCCTTATTTTGCCAAATAAAAGAAACGTACAGACTCAATATGACCAGAAAAGAGACATTCGGACACTTACTGTAAGTATCGTCTTGGATCAACCTGCGCAGTCCGCACAGGTTAATCCGTAACAACACTGTCCGCTTTCATGTAATTTTCTGTTTGGCAGAAGTCCACTGTAGCACAAAATCTAATGCGGTCGTAAAGTTTTGTCTCGGATTAGCCTGCGCGGACTGCGCAGGCTTATCCGAGACGACACTTTACGCAAGTGTCCGAGTTCCCCTTTTCGCGTATTGCAAGCAATATCGTTTCAAATATTAAATTTGTAAAGGTCACACACCACCAAAAAACCCACCGGATACACCTGAAAGTACGGCTTTTGTTCTGCGCAGAATGAGTTGACCGACCATCTTATACAGTCCAAAAGTTGCAACTCGGATAAGGGTTTAGGTTAGCGTTTAGTAGAGATCGGGTAAAAAAAATGTCTATGAAGTAATAATTGCCTTTGTCTGATATTTTTTAAATATTTAATAAAACTTGAAGGCAGCGCGCCAGCCTTGAAAGGGGTGGCATAGGCTTTTCCCCAAAAGTCGTTTTTTTTTTTCGCCAGATATCAATGTTTTAGCTCTTTTATAATTGCATAAGGAGACCGCACTGTCGAAATTTCAAGCTTCATGCATGTTACATTTCTCTATGTGATATCTTTGTGATACTAATATTGATGATATCTTCCGTCACTGATTGTGGTAACTCGAAATGAAAACCAGTGAAACTAAAAAGTACCAGAGTCAGTTTTCTTCTTTAGGAAG
The DNA here is from genome assembly GCA_943736015.1 of Tridacna crocea. Lineage (NCBI taxonomy): Eukaryota > Metazoa > Mollusca > Bivalvia > Cardiida > Cardiidae > Tridacna > Tridacna crocea. The sequence goes on from OX031059.1 coordinate 53,786,310, forward strand.
AGAGTGGGGTGCCGACGCGGCTAAAATCAATACGAAATTCAAAATACATGTAGTAGGTAAAAAAATATACAGCCAAGAAATTCTGGGTTCTATTTCACTTCAACCCATCACCACACAATCCCTACTTTTGACGCCCCTGAGAATGAAGCCTTTAGAAAACATTGTGGGAAAAGGAGAAAATGCTGGTACCCAGCATTTTCTCCTTTTCCCACAATGTTTTCTACCCTTCACAAGACAAATTTCAATTTTTCAGTCACTTTTATTTTGTCGTCTGCAAATGCTTTCAATTTGGACCAGTCTTTAAATTTGTCGTTTGGTAATGAGTTAATCAGCCGATAGACTTGTATCGTCAGGTCTTGTAATTTTCCAGAGTTCAATCATTTCTTTATTACTGCCGAAGCTAAGTTATGCGATAGATTTCAAATGGGAAGCACATTATGATTAGTCTTTTGAAACAAAACTGAAATAAATCCCACTCGAGGCATCAAACAAAACCCCTTCCACAATACTGCAAAAGAAATAGGAGAGCCTTCCCAGAACTGTACTCTCAGACATGATTACACAGAGCTCCAGACAGAGGGAGTGATCATTTGATTTTAAAATTGAAAATATTACTTATTCTCCACTAAACCCTATGTTGTGGGTACTCATTAGAATCGTCTCATCGAGACGATTCTAATGAGTACCCACAACATGGGGTTTCAAAGAGAAATGATGGATTTAGAAAACCATCACTCCCTCTTATCTGGAGCCCTGGTTATTTATATAATATAAGCAGAGTCAACATGAACCGCTGTGGACTTGCTCTTGGCTCATTTTGTATACAGTACGATTTATCCCCAGGTCTGCATTCCCCTATCATTCTAAATTCGAGTTTCTTTTCAACTCTTTATCAAACAATCTCGTGTTGATACAATACTATGAAAGAAGTCTTTTGAAAATATTATGGAAAAAGTAGAAAATGCTGGTTACCAGCATTTCCTCCTTTTCAATAATGTTTACTACCCTTATAAATGACTTTTTTTGTTTGTTTTTTTTAGCAACAATTTACTTGTCTTCAAATGCTTTGAACGGGATCAGTCTGCATTTTGGTCTGTTGTAAGGAGTTAGATTTTACAACGAGCTATCTCATTGGCTTTGACGCCTGGTATTAGCCAATCAGAATTGTTAATCTCAGAAATGGAAATCTAGTAGGCTGCTAAGAAAGATCCTGTGCTCTGATGCAGGTAGTGAGGATCTAAGATCAGACTGTGCAGAACGTGCAGTCTGATCTTGGATTTACACTGTGCGACACAGTGATACTTTCCAAGGGAAAAGAATGTAGAAACCCCTATATACAGGTTTTTACTATCCAGTGGAAATATTCGTTTAGTTTATTCAGCAGTTTAGACTTTTGCCAAACGTGTTTTAATGACCCTTAAAAAGAAGAGTTTTGAAAACATTTTTGGAATAGGAGAAATGCTAGTGACTAGCCTCGTAACCAGAAGGTTCCGGGTTCGATACCTGGAAGCGGTTGTCAACTTTGGGATTTTACACTGGCCCACACAATCGGCGCGAGTACTGGTTTAGCTCTCAGGTTCTCTGTCAGGTAAGCAGGATCGATAGAGATTAGTCCCAAACGACAAAATTTTGGACCAGTCCAAACTGACGGCACTTGCAGACGACAAAATAAACGTAACCCAAAAATTGAAAATCGTTTCCAGCATGGTAGAAAACATTGTGGAAAAAGGAGAAAATGCTGGTTACCAGCATTTTCTCCTTTTCCCACAATGTTTTCAAAAGGCTTCTATCTCAGGGCCGTTAAAACGCTGGTTACCAGCATTTTCTCCTTTTCCCACAATGTTTTCAAAAGGCTTCTATCTCAGGGCCGTAAAAACCAGGGATTGATTGGTAAAGGGATAAACTAAGTGAACTCGTGAAATCGATTTGAAATAGATATGTTTATTTTATAGCAGCATTTCTTTTTGCCTTTTTCCACAACGTTTCTACTCATTCTAAGACAAATACCAGTAATTGGGCCACATTTTACTTTGTCGTCTGCAAATGCCTTCAATTTGAACAAATCTAATATTTTGTCGTTTGGTAAAGAGTTTAGTGTAAAAAACCCTTTAACTCATTACCAAACGACAAAATTTTAGGCTTGTCCAAATCGAAAGCATTTGCAGACGGCAAAATAAAAGTGATTGAAAATTTGAAATTTGTTTTGTAAAGGATAGAAAACATTGTGGGAAAAGGAGAAAATGCTGGTTACCAGCATTTTCTCCTTTTCCCACAATGTTTTCTAGAGGCTTCTTTCCCGGGGGAGTCAAAAGTAGGGATTGTGTGGTAATGGGTTAAAGAGAAACGGTTGTGAGTGGGGGTTTATCGTAATGTTTGTGACATTGTTGTCTGCTTGGAAAACGCGGGAAAAAAATCTCGATATGAATCTTTTCATCTTTTCATTGTACCGTCTGCAGGAAACCGATACTCGAAATCAATCGGGATTTCCCGCCAATTTCCGGCTTAAACATCTGATGTTAGGAAGCGGACAGACGAACACCTGCACAACCTCAGCGCAGCTGTTCCCTTCTGGTAATCTCAAACTTTCAGAACGGGAACAAAGACGGTAAAACCATATCTAAAGCCGCAAGTAAGCTCCGTCAGCCAGATGTAGCAGAGTCACGTGACTAAGGAATTTAGATTCGATTGCTTCGGTATTTATTGCATTTCCTTTGTTTTACAGGAAGAGAGAATTTGGCACAATAGGGGAAAAAAAAGATTGAAAGAAAAGAAGTTAAGGGGTTTTGTAGAATATGTAAAAGGCTTGAGGATGATTGATGATGATGATGACGATGACGACGATGATGATGATGAAGATGATGATCATGATGCTCATGATCGAAAGTTTTTACAACAATATGATTGTGTATAACTATGAGCCATGCTCTGGGGAAATGGAGATTAATGCATATCCGTGCTGTATGGTTTCAAGCAAGTCATCGTCTAATTATGGATTTAAAAGATCTATTTTGTATCACAAATGACTGAATTATGCGGTACACTGGTAATCTCCACGCAGAAAATTGACTCATAACAAAAAGTATCGATTTCGGTCAGCCTGCGCGGACTGCGCAGGCTGACCTAAATCGATACTTTTTGTTTGTTTTTTTTTTTATTGCAGATGCATTGAGCCTTCTTTTCACAGAGCATGGCAAATGTATTCTGATAATTCTTTCATTACTGGGGTAGCAAATTTTAAACTTGGATTACTGCACACTCCATGTAGTCCAATTCTGATCTCCTTCGTCAGCTAAACTTATAATGGAAAAATTGAATTATAAACGCTATATACAACTGCAACAAGCAGTCTGATTATTTGGCCTCCCGCAGACGATGCTTTCTTTTTGTAGCTGGCCGCCTTTAAAAACAGGGACCAAACTAGCACACACCGAGCTCAAGCCGGGCATTTTCTCCTTTAACTACGATGCTTTCAGATAAATGTAACGAATACAACGCTGAGAAATTAGGATTTTTGAGTCGCCTGTTTGCGTAGCAAACAGGCTCTCATTGTTATCGTCCTGATCTATGGGGTGACGTAAGCATACCTCCGGCCTTGTACTGCTTCCTGTCCCAAGTTCCGGTTTACGAGATAAAACAGTTTTCTAATAATTCGATGAACAACCCAGTTTTTTTATGTTGTAAATAATTTACAATTGTGCCTTTATGATAATAAATATGTCTATAAAGACTGAGCTGTTTAACGATTCAAACCTTTGAAACAATCATTTCTTAGAAAGAGCAGTATTTGGATATTAACTGTATACTGGCTGGAAGTTTTTACTTACTTTATTGAGCAGGTTAAGGGTGTATTCGTGCAAAATTTGTCCAATGTTTTTGTAAAAAAGAATGCTTTCAGGGTCGATTTTTATTTCATGAGACATTTAGTCAAACTGTAATAAACCAAAAGACCACACACAGTAATTTACTTCCAAATGAGGACATTTTCATCACTAAGTACTCACGTGCGTTTCCCTAAAATGTGAATTTTTGCACCCTATGTACGCGTAATTTCATGACACGCGATAAATAATGAGTGTATTATTTATGACATGGCTATTTTCATGCAGATTTGCAACATTATGATGGAGTGTTGTATTAATAAATTATGCAGTCATGATTGATTCTTTTATTTCGTAAATGAAGTTCTATTCCGTCTTGACCATGACGTAGGACGACCGATTCCGTTCCGCAGATGGCGGAGTTTTTACATGACCATGCGGCACAGACTAAAACCCGAGCTTATTCGTCATCTGTCTATATTTCCGCCACAGCTGTCTCGCCTTATGTCCATTTTTCCCCTTCTTTTTCTTTCTTTATTCTTTTTTTTTTTAATTCCTGATGTTTCTTTAATCAAATGATATTCAAAGGATGGTAATATCATTCACATTAATTATTTACTTTACCTGTTCATCAAAAGAGTAAATTTAGTAGTAAATCCAGGTATACCCAATAGATCATTTGGAATCGAAAATGATAATGAATACAAGCATCTGATATGGTTCTGATGTTCGCATCATTGTTATTGAACACTAGTAGTCACATTTACAATGTACAATGTTTAAACCTCATCCAGCTAAATAACTAAAACGAAATTTTCGATTCGATAGTAAAAACCCATGTGTTGCTATTTCAAAAGTATGTGTTGGGGAATAAGATCTCCTTATCGGACAGTGCAGATCCAAGATCAGACTGCACGTTCTGTGCAGTCTGATCTTGATCTACACAGTCCGCAAACTGAGGTCAGTGAGTCGCGCTTAGCAGCCCAATTCATATTTTTTTTTTTCAAAATAGAAATTTGTTTGTCATCAGTAAAGTCTGTAGGACAAACCTTTCTAGGTTTCAGTAAATTGACTATTCAAAATTTTCAAGTGTCGAGATGGGTCGATTTTTATGTGTAAGGAATGAAAAGATTACCCCGTGATGATATTATCCCGAATTTTAACCCGTAATCTGCTAAATAACTAAAAATCAAATTTTCAATTCAATAGTATAAATCCGAACATTGCTATTTCAAAGTTATGTTTTCGGGAATAATATCTCTTTATCGGATAGTGTAGATCCAAGATCAGACTGCACGTTCTGTGCAGTCTGATCTTGATCTACACTGTCCGCAAAAGGTCAGCAAGTCAAGCTTAGCACCTTAAAGGTTAACGACCGCGATAAAGGTCTTTGAAAACATTGTGATAAAAAAGATTAAAATATTGGTAACCATGTAACAATGTTTTTTCTTTTATTTCAAGACGACAAGTCTCGTTATTTGGCTCATGTTCAATCCCTTGTCTAGAAGTATTTTCGACTTCGACAAGTCTGAAAAAAATTGTGTTTGATGAATTGATTGTATAATACGTGGCTGCTTTTCCTCTGTAATGTGTTTTCGGGGCTGCCAAAAGCTGGTTAAATATGTTCGGCTAATCCATCGGCAAATTTTCCTCTTTTTTTACTAATCAACTTATTTCATTAATCAGTCGTGTTTTTATTTTACTTAGCTACCTATAATCTATTTCCTTATTTTTTCTCTTCAGCTACAGCACGATGACACTGCATTATGAATTTTTCATGTCAAATATGACAATGAAACTTTGGGTTAGTTTTGTTATTAGAATGCTTCGTTCGTTCGTTCGTTCGTTCGGTAAAGACCTGGGCCCGTATCACCAACCATTCTTAAGGATATTCTTTTGTCTCATTCTACATTTAAAAAGTAACGCAAGTTCTGGTTGGCTAAACCGTTCGGTTTAGCCAATCAGAACTCGTGTTACTTTCAAATTTAGAAAAAATTGTGAAAAAGACTCAGAACGATCTTAAGAATGGTTGGTGAATACTGCATGGATCCCTGATACTGCGGAAAATTACAGTGGAGGATTAGATCAGATGTCACAATCAGAAAAGTACATGTGTACCCTTCGATACATATAACAGGATGCAAGATAATTCTCAACAGATGGCGAGATATAAGACTTGTCTAAAAAATGTTACAGACAACAAAATAAAAATGTGACTCTGGATCGAAGGATTTAGGTCTGTGTTTGAAAAGATAGAAAACATCGTGGGAAAAGGAGAAAAGGCTGAGAAAATACTGGTTACCAGCATTTTTTCATTTCCCACGATGTTTTCAAAAGCCTCTTTCTCTGGTCGTTGAAATAAAGGATTGTTCTGTTAACGCTTTATCCTACAATGCAGCATCTTAACGACCATGGGAAAGAAGCCTTTTGAAAACATTTTGGGAAAAAGAGAAGATACTGGTGACCAGCATTTTCTCCTTTTCTCACAATGATTTCTACCCTTCCTAAATCAATTTCAATTTCCATGTCTATCAAAGAAAAAATACACCATTTAAGGCACACATTGAAATTGTTGTCTGCAAATGCTCTCAAATTGGACGAGGAAAAAATATTGTCGTCTGGTAAAGGGTTAACTCTTTACCAAACGACAAAATTTAAGACTGGTGCAAATGAAAGTATTTGCAGACGACAAAGGAGTAAACATAAATAACATTGTGGGAAAAGGAGAAAATGCTGGTTACCAGCATTTTCTCCTTTTCCCACAATGTTTTCAAACGGCTTCAGTCTCAAGGTCGTTAAAGGTTGGGATTGTGTGGAAAAGGGTTAAGTGTTTGTTAACCAACATCGCAATTAGACAAGGACCCCAATGTGTGACGACTCAAGAAAAGGAAAAAAAGTGAGGACTGTCAGATGTGAAGTGGATCTAATTGACTTTTGGCCATTATCTTTGTTTATCTCGATCAACATCTGCTACAAATATGTGACGAGGAGGAGCATGTGAACTGAGCAATACTGATACAAAACTGGAGGGGAATGGGGAGGGGGGGAAGCTTTTGACTATTTTCCTTCCAGGAATAGGGATTCGACTTTTGTCGAAGTGTAAAAGTAGATATCCAATTGGGGCTAAATCTGGTATATGTCATATCACAGTATAAAACAGCACACAGTGTAGATCAACGATGAGTCTTCCTGTTCTGCGCCGACTGCGAAGACTATATAATTTGAAATATCATTTGATGACAAAATCAAAATCAAAGTTAAAATTCAGTTCGCTCGGTCAGAGGAGAGGAGAGGAGAGGAGAGGAGAGGAGAGGAGAGGGGAGAAGAGAAGAGGAGAGGAGAGAAGAGGGGAGAAGAGAAGAGGAGAGGAGAGAAGAGGGGAGAAGAGAAGAGGAGAGGAGAGAAGAGGGGAGAAGAGAAGAGGAGAGGAGAGAAGAGGGGAGAAGAGAAGAGGAGGGGAGGGGAGGGGAGGGGAGGGGAGGGGAGGGGAGGGGAGGGGAGGGGAGGGGAGGAGAGGATAGGGGAGGGGAGGGGAGGGGAGGGGACGAGACGAGACGAGAGGAGAGGAGAGGAGAAGGGAGGAGACGAGACAAGACGAGGTGAGAGGACAGGAGACGAGATGAGGCGGGACGATACGTGGCAAGAAGAGGAGAGAGAAGAGAAGAGACGAGACGAGACGAAAGGATACGAGAAAAGACATTTCTTCGGTTATTATATAAAAGTACAAACCATATGGGCAGGATCATTCTTAAAGTCACTGACTCAAGTCATTCGAGAGCCGTCGGGCTCTTCAAAATGTTTCTTGTCTTATATTACTTTCTTGACCCTTCTAGCATCATAGGAGAAAACATGGGTCTTTAACTGGCGGCTATAGGCTCAAGATCAGAACGTGTTGTCAGTCTTGGATCAAACCCGTGCGATATCTAATCGTTCAAATCGGATTAATATCTTCCTGAGTTTAACCCTTTACCAAACAATCCCTGGATTTTACGACCCATAGATAGAAGTCTTTTGAAAACATTGTGGGAAAAGGAGACAATGCTGGTAACCAGCATTTGTCTCCTTTTTCCACAAAGTTTTCTACCTTGCTGGAAACAAATTTCAATTATTGAGTAACGTTTATTTTGTCGTCTGCAAGTGCTTGCAATTTGGACCAGTCTAAAATTTTGTTGTTTGGGAAAGGGTTAAGTGGGTTGTAGTCGATAAATGTCGAGTATTAAGCATTTAGTGTTGTAAAAAGTGCCCATCACAATCTGATTGTTACACTGTATACGAACTTGCATTTATTCATTACAATGTATATGTACTTAATGTACTTAAAGTAACAATAAAAGCCAACTGCAAACAAAGCGATGCATTCAATGCATTTGAATTTATATCACACCATTTAAAGCTTTGGAAATTATTGTGAAGATAACAATCTGTACGGCCGGTCCAAGTGATATTCGCTGACAGAGAAATTAATTTCAAAACTAAGTTAAAAGATGCCAGGTATCTTGTTTGTGGGGGGGAAGGGGTGTTGTTGACTATTTTGCCTGATTTTATTTTTCTTATCGTTTCTCTACCAGCGACTAACAAATGGTACGATTCAAATATAAATGTAAAATGACACAAGTTTTGCTTTTTGGTCTTTCTTGTGTCTTTAACGACTTCTTTGCCTTTTACTATATACAAATATTTAACTCTTTCTATAACAAGGAGGATACCATAAGCTTTTGTGGACATTGTAGATCAAGATCAGACTGCACTGAACGTGCAGTCTGATCTCTGATCTACACTGTCCACAGCTATTTAGTCTAGATTGTGACCAAATTGTTTCTTGGTCTTACAGGGGAATTTTTTATTTAGCCTGTGAGAAAACACATTTTATGTTTACAGTAGCGAAAAACCTAGATTTTGCTGAATACCCAAAATTGTAACACAACATAGAACATACAAGATGTTTCCAGAGTCATTTTCTGGACCAAATTTCTTAATGATACGTAGGTATTTCCTCGTGTCAATGATTTATATATAAATTTATCAGTAAATGAGAAAACGAACATCTTTCGTCGTGAAACCATATTTCTCCCAATTTCTCACGTACAAAACTGGACTGGATAAATATTTCTTCTCTATTCCCACAGACCAAAACAGAAAAGTAGTTCCGGTTGCTCTTTACCTCCGTAAATCCTTAGTGTTTATTCATCCGAATTGAAACTATAGTCATGCCGTGTGAAAGCCATCTTCGCAAGCCAAGGCTGACGATTCACTACGTTACTCTACCCTTGGCGGATCGAGCTTGAATTTTAGTGTTTTACGTTCACCCGATACACTTTTTTATTGGATGCAGCCAGCTCTAGCTGCAACGAATAAAATCGCTCGTAGCATTTCATCTTTGATAAAAATAGAACAACGTCTCTACCTTTCGAATAAAAGGTAAAACATGGAAACCCACGTGGATGTCTGCTTATCGCTTCATCTGTATTCGTAAGCGGTTTGTAAAACGATATTTCATTGGCTTTCAGAAACATGATGTAAAGGGGAGTAATAACCAGCATCCAATAGAGGGCGCATCGCAGGAATCTCGAAATCGGGCTCAATCAGCCAAGGTAAGATCCACGTATAGTGATCGTAACCTTGGTTCGCGAAGATGTGTGAAAAGTGGGTTTCGTGTACCTGCAAAACGTGTAGACCAATGTCAGCTTGCACGGCCGGCGCAGGCTGACCTGAGTCGATACTTTTTGCAATTAATCAATTTTTTGCCAATCTACCTCATGAATCAACTCGGTTATTAACTCTTTACCAAACGACAATATTTTAGACTGGTCCAATTTGAAAGCATTTGCAGACGACAAAATAAAAGTGACTGAAAATTTGAAATTTGGTTTGTGAAGAGTAGAAAACATTGTGGGAAAAGGAGAAAATGCTGGTTACCAGCATTTTTCTCCTTTTCCCACAATGTTTTCAAAAGGCTTCTATTCCTGACCCGTAAAAAGCAGGGATTGTTTGAGAAAGGGTTAAACAGAGTGAATTAAATTGATTCATGAATGTAATAATTAGCCTACAAGGGACATTCGGACATTTGCAGTCCGCGCAGGCTAATCCGAAACGACACTTTCCGTTTTTTATGTAATTTTCTGATTTGCACAAATCTACTGTAGCAGAAAATCTAATGTAGTCGTAAAGTGTCGTCTCGGATCAGCCTGAGCGGACTGCGCAGGCTGATCCGAGACGACACTTTTCGCCTGTTGCAAGTCAGGTGATAACCTGCTTGGTACTAATATGCCCCACGGAGACGCATTAAGCCTTCTTTTGCCAGAGTATAACTCAATCAATTAATACATTGTAACATCCATTAGAATCTCCTTTAAGGATATTCCTACTATAAAAATAATATATCTTTAATAGTTAACCTTTTACCTGTTTTTACGACCCTGAGATAGAAGCCTTTTGAAAACATTGTGGGAAAAGGAGAAAATGCTGGTAACCAGCATTTTCTCCTTTTTCCACATTGTTTTCTACCCTTCCAGAAAAGAAAATCATGTTTTGAGTTCAACTGATTTTGTCGTCTGCAAGAGCTTTCAATTTGAACCAGTCTAGAACTGTGTCGTTTGGTAAAGAGTTAAAATAGCACTGGGGAGTATAGACCAAGATCAGGCTGTACTAGACGTCGTAGCATCCGTTATTCTGATTGTATTCGTAAGAGTATACAAACTAAACTGCCGTCCCATGTTTTTTGTCTACAGGACGGTTTCTCGAGGCCGGCTTTTAAACAATCTCTGGACTGCTTCTCCCATTTTCCCACGGACAAAGACCGGACATGGGAAGCACATGAAAGAAAAGAAATTTACCCCTGACATAGAGCATCTGTTCCCATTAGTCTTGAGGGTGATGGCAGTCGAATGGACATGCAAAACATGTATTTAACTTTGTACCAGACGATAAGATTTTTGACTGGTTTAAACTGAAAGGAGCTGCAGGCGACAAAATTGAATACAGCTTAAATGGTGCGATTATAATTATTATATACGAAAAGCAAACAGTTTCGACCTAGGCTGCGCAGACTGCACTTGCTAACCTTGGTCGACACTTTTTGAAGATGTTCTTTATCACACATTCTCTATTTTTAGTGACCCTGAGGGAGAAGCCTTTTTAAAACATGGTGGGAAAAGGAGAAAATGCTGGTAACCAGCATTTTCTCCTTTTTCCACAATGTTTTCTACCCTTCACATAAAACAAATTTTCTTTTTTTTTATCCCTTTTCAATGTGTTGCCAGCAAGCAACTTTAATTTTGATTAGGGAGAGGAACTTTATAAGCTTTGATGCTTTCGTTCTAATCCTTTTCGCAATATGTTGTTGTAAATGAATAATATATGTTATTATATTGAATAAAATATGTTTAAACTAATTTTGATTAGTCTAAAAATTTGGTTATTTGGTAAAAATCTAATCCCTCTTTTCATAGAGCCTGACTCTGCCGTGATTCCCAGGGTCGTCAAATTCCTCATCGGACAGTGTAGATCAAAGATCAGACTGCACGTTCTGTGCAGTCTGATCTTGATCTACGCTGTCCGTCAAAGGTCAGCGAGTCTCGCTTAAACAGCCAAAGAGTTAAGGGATGAACTTTTGTCATTATTCATGGAAAAGGGTCAGTCCTGAATAAAATTTATTAATTATCCGTATCTGTATGGCCTTCAGCGTGTTTATATTCTGTTATCTAATGTTATCTGGTGGTTTATGACTGCCCTATCTTATCGTCATCGCGCATCCCTGATTGTTTTCCGTGTGTCGCTCTTATCGGACCCGTGACAGGTCGTAACCCGGACCTACATCTAGTGAGACGACTTGTTTACGTATCGCCAACTTTGGTTTTGAATTCTCATAGCTAACTCTGTATCAGAGGTCGAAATGTTGTTGAAATGACTGGATTTTTCTTTTTGTTAAAGAGTAGACAAGATTTTAAGTAAAGGTTAAAAAGTGCTGGTATTATTTTTGTCCTTTTACCACATCTTTTTTTTTCAACAGTTCTCATCCTCTGAGTTGTAAGCATTGCGATTGTTCGTCAAAGGTCTGACGCATTTGTGGAAGTCGATATTAGAAATTGCACTCAGCGAGATGTCTTCTTGTCCTGCATCACAGCTTACGATCTTTACTTTCCAAACGTCTTCCAAGATTTAAAGCTAACACTAAGAGTTAAGTATAGAAATCTAAATGGCTGTAACAAATCGCATGATGAAATCAATTCAACTGGCAAGTCTTAGATATTCAGAGCTGAAACAAAGATTAGTCTTTCAAGTCCCTCGGGCGACAAAAGGGCTCTTGAGGACGGCAAAGATCGAGATCAGACTACACAGAACATGCATTCTGATTTTACATCCATATCGTCCGTTTGTGTTGTCGAGCCCGTAAAATAAGAACCTTTTTGGGGTTTAGAAGATTCTATTCATAGCCCTTGAAAAATGTTTTTGTTGTAGATTTGGCACCAAAATTGTAAAATATTATCTGAATTTCAGACTGTTTGGTGAATACCGACCCTCTTAGACTTCTGAGAGAACAACTTGGGAGCGATGCAGGAGCTGATGCAAGGGTTGGATATCCTGAATCTTGCGTCATTCTGTTATCATATTGAATCCTTCAAAACATAAAAGGAAGGGGTGGGGGCGGCAAATATTTTATCGTTTACCCCATAAGGCATTTCTATGGTATCTCTAATTGACCCTAAATAACAGCAAGGATTTAGCTGTTTCTTATGTGTATTTGACACCTTTTGATAGCATAGAAAACATTGTGGCAAAGGGTGAAATTGCTCGTCACGAGCAATTTCACCTTTTGCCACAATGTTTTCAGTAGGCTCCTACAAGCAATGCGTAGAAATGAGTATCTATGGAGTAAAGGGTTAAACTTCGGACAGGTCCAAAATCGAGTAATTTACAGAAGACAAAAACAATGTTTCTCAAACGATTACATTTGTCTTTGGAAGGATAATAAACGTTGTGGAAAAAAAAAGAAAATGCTGGTTTAGCATTTTCTTCTTTTCCCACAACGTTTTAAAAAGTATTGTTCCTTCGGGTGAATAATCGTCGGAATTAAGTGATAAAGGGTTATTGACGAAGAGAATTTTCTAAAAGACACCAAAGTGAAATGCATGCCATTGCATCATAGAATGTGAAAGCAGCAAGGTATGACTGCCTTTGTAAATAAGATGGGTGGGGGTAATAATCTTTAATTAGTAACTTTATGCCTAATTGACTATTTTTTTTTTCAAACCTAATTTTTTTCTCGTCTTAGAATGAAGTGTTAACAAAATTATTTGATTCTTTTTCTGTATGACAATTTAAGAAATATTTTGCACTGATGAAATTAATGCCTGTTGGTTAGGGTGGGGTGGGATCTAATTGTCCTCCATAATATTGCGTAACACACTATCATCTTCTACCTGCCAATTCGCTCGTAAATGCCTGTCAAAATGTGACATAAATGGGGAGACGGGATCGATTGTCTGCAGGGGTAATAGTTCCCACTGTTTTATTAATTATTATTTATCCGATTACGTCAAACAGTGCCCGTCAATTATCCCCCACCCACCTAGCATTACCTGTCAAAGTTGCAGTGGTAAACTGCAATCACCCTTTCTTCCGACTGTTTCTTTCCCCCTTTCTATTTCTTCCGTAATAGAGTTGTCTGAAAAAGTATCTTCTAATTTAAGGAAGTTTAAAATTATTTTGCTAAATGAATTTTTTCCAATCAAGTACAAGACGTTAACCAAAAATGTTCGACCAGACCAAATTGAACACATTTGCAGACGATAAATAAAATAGTTCTTAGATGTTGGAATTTGTCATTGAAATGGTAGATAACATCGTGGAAAAAGAAAAAATGCTGTTTACCAGTATTTTCACCCTTTTCTCACAGTATCGTCTGGAGCTTTGCCAAGCTGGATCGTTCGGCAAAGGGTCGGCAGAAATTAGCAGGTTTTGCTTTTCTTTTTAAACTGCAATTCTCATTTTGCCTAAACGTTTTCATCTTTATTTTGGTACAAGACGCATCGCATGTTGTCATTAATTGAATGGTCGTTTGCATGGAATTTTGTTACGGGATAATGATTTGTATAAATAGAAAAAGTACCGTATAATCCAGGTACATAATCCCCCACCATTTTCTTTTTCAGAAAGAAGGGGGTGGGGTTAAGCGTTAAGTTTACACTTCAGAACTGACCATTTACAAAATGGCCGTGGGAATGTTTTGACCGCTCCCCGGGCTATTTGGTGCACCTGCACACCACCACCCTGTTATGAATAGCCCATTAATTAATGTTTGCCTTTCCCTTCTTCTATCTAAATGGTGGCACCTTTACTACACCAGGTATAGTAGCGTTTAATACTGACCCTAAAAAATAAAGAAAGGAGACTTTCAAGCCGACAGTTAACTGTTTGCCTGTGGAGCGCGACTGGCTGACCTTTTGCGGACAGTGTAGATCAAGATCAGACTGCACAGAACGTGCAGTCTGATCTTGATCTACACTGTCCGATATGGAGATATCATTCCCCAAGTTTGAAACAGCAATATTTGGTTTATTAACCCTTTACTCCATAAGGCATTTCTATTGTATCTAAAATTGACACTAAATATCAGCGAGGATGAAGCAGTTTCGTATGTGTATATGACACTTTTGATAGCATAGAAAACGTTGTGACAAAAGGTGAAATTGCTCGTCACGAGCAATTTCACCTTTTGTCACAATGTTTTCCAAAGACTCCTACAAGCAATGCGTAGAAATGAGTATCTATGGGGTAAAGGGTTAATATCGAATTAAAAATTCAATTTTAGTTCTATAGCAGGATGAGGGTTGAAACTGAAATACTGCTGTTTGAAAGATATTTAAAGATATCTTCTAGATTTGCACGTTTTGTGCAGTCTGATCTAAATCTACTGTGAAAGGTAAGTGGGTCCACTTCTATGGCAACCTAAGGGATCCGAACCCGAGGAAAATTGCAAGAGGAAAAAAAAGCGTGAAAATGCTGGTAACATCCTTGCTTTTGAAGACTCTGAGAAAGAAGCCTTTAGAAAACAATGTGGGAAGAAAGGAGAAAATGCTGGTAACCAGCATTTTCTCCTTCTCCCACAATGTTTTCTACCATTTACAAAGCAAAGTTAAAATTTTCAGTCACTTTTATTATGCCGTCTGCAGGTGCTTTCGATTTGTCGTTTGGTAATGAGTTAAGTGATAGAAAAAATGACAAAAAAAATAATAAATCGGAATGCGGGAAAAAAAAGTCTTGCGAAAGAAAACGAACTGTTTCCAAACAAGGGTCGACTTTGCAGATCAAATTTGTTTTAACACCTAGCTGTTTTCAGGCAGAGCAAATACGATATCTAAACACGATGATTTATGCTGTGCTGTGCGATTTCTCACTCTTTCTCTTGCAGAGTACGGACTATTTGTTTGGAGTAAGAATAAGACCTGAACGTGGGAATATTTACAAAGCTTGGCACTTCTAAACCCTTTGCCGACTTACCACGACCCTGGGAAAGAAACCTTGTGAAAACATTGTAGGAAAAGGAGAAAATGCTGATAATCAGCATTTTCTCCTTTTCCCACAATGTTTTCTAGCATTTCAAAGAAAATTTGCACCATTTGAGCCATACTGAAATTGTCGTCTGCAAGTGCTTTCAATATGGACAACGCTTATATTTTTGTAGTCTGGTAAAACGTTAACTTCTTATCAAAAGACAACATTCTGGACTGGTCAAAATTCCCAGCGTTTGCTGAGGACATAATCAATATGCCGTATATCAACAGATGCCTTAGACTGGGCAGGAGGACAAAGGAAAAAATGTGGGAAAAGGACGAAATGCTGTTTACAAGCACTTTTATCCTTTTTGCGCTATGTTTAAAAAGCTATTTTTTTTTTCTTTCGCCCTTTACCAAACGACAAATTTAAGGACATCCAAAATTGGAAGTATTTGCAGACGATACAATCCCGACCCTGGGAAAGAAGCCTTATGAAAACATTGTAGGAAAAGGAGAAAATGCTGATAATCAGCATTTTCTCCTTTTCCTACAATGTTTTCTAGCATTTCAAAGAAAATTTGCACCATTTGAGCCATACTGAAATTGTCGTCTGCAAGTGCTTTCAATATGGACAACGCTTATATTTTTGTAGTCTGGTAAAACGTTAACTTCTTATCAAAAGACAACATTCTGGACTGGTCAAAATTCCCAGCGTTTGCTGAGGACATAATCAATATGCCGTATATCAACAGATGCCTTAGACTGGGTAGGAGGACACGGGGAAAATGTGGGAAAAGGACGAAATGTTGTTTACATGCATTTTTATCCTTTTTGCACCATGTGTAAAAAGTTATTTTTTTTTCTTTCGCCCTTTACCAAACGACAATTTCAATGACATTCGTTTTACTAAGGGCAAAAAGTATTTTTTACTGTTTAAGGGAAAAGCAGAAAATGCTGGTTACAAGCATTTTCTCCTTTTCCACATAATGTTTATAAAAAAAAAAAATTCCTTTCTCTGTACTGTTTAAAGTCGAGATTGTGTGGTACAGACTAAAGCCGAAACAAATGACGACGGATATGGCCAAAACCTCGAGACAGTTTAGTATAGTAATAACTTTTTACCATAAGACAAAATTTAAGACTTGTCCAGATTCAAACTCAAATGATGCTATGTTTCTTTGAAAGGAGAGAAAACATCATGGACAAAAGGAGAAAATTAGGATAACAAGCATTTACTTCTTTTCCCGAAATGTTTTTTTTTCCTATCCTTCTGAAATAAATTGTAATGTTTGAGTTATTTATATATATATTGTCTGATAGTGCTTCCATTTTAGACAAATGTGAAATTTTGTCGTTTGGTAAAGAGTTCAACTGCTCCATAGATTACACGGGATCTTCCGGCAAATCCAAATACGTTTAGGTCTATTGCAAATTTCAAAATATTATACCCAGGCAAAATAATTTAAAAAAAAACTTTCTGAATTGCACGTTTTGTGCAGTCTGATCTTGATTTACATTTTCCGCCAGGGGGCAAGAGTTTAGCTTATCAGTATAAGGGTTGGGTTAAATTAATGATCACAGCTGGAATACAGTAGAATAAAAGACAAAAGGATAGAAAGAATGGAAAAAACAAAAGAAACATGCCTGTGATAAATAATAAATAATTAAACATATTTCCCCCTCATCGCAGACTCTTTGTTCTGTGTGCCGACTGTCCAGATCCCATGGGAAATATGGCAACACATGCAAGACTGAAAATCCATATGGAACTCTGGTTGTTTGATTCGATTTCCACCAGCCGGAAGATGGCGGTGCCTACAAATGGACATGTGCACGAAACGGGTACCATAAACTTTTTACCAAGCAACCTTGAAAATTTTAGACGTATCCACATTGAAAGCATGTGTAGAAAAGAATTTTAGAAATGCTTCGATTATGACATTAATTTGTTTGTGAAAGAAACAGAGGATATTTGTATTCTTCGGTGAAAGATCGAAATTTATTTCATCGAGTGAGCACCATCGGTAATATTTTCACGAGTGTCTGCGCCACTCGTGAAAATATTACCGATGGTGTTCACTCGATGAAATAAATTTCGATCTTTCACCGAAAGAATACAAATATTCTATTTATTTCATGCTTTTAACCATTTCTGTGAGGAGCTTTATCAAAATCCAGTACAGGTGTTTTCCGTTATTCCCCGTGGCGTACCCCTCCCGCATAGCAACGCATTACAATATTACGTCAAGCGCGAGAAATATAAGGTATATGACGTCATATTTCCCATCTGGTTGTTAGGCACGCGCAATTTACCTGGGCAACAAGAACGTGAAAATCGGTATTTTCACTGGTGGTACCAGTGTAAGATCGAAAAATAATTTCACTGCTATTTCTCGATATCCTACCGGAAAGCATGAAATAATAAAAAATCTTGTTGAAATAGAGTACATGATGATTTTCTTCCGGTTCCTCAATCTTTTCAATTGTCACCATTTTCAGGATAGTACAAACTCGGGGTTGCGACGGGATTAAGAATATATACTTCTTACCTTTTGCAACACAATCTTGAGTTTAAACGACTATGGCTTTTGATAACATTGCGATAAAAGGATTAAATGCTGGTGAAATGCATTTTATCATTTTCACACATTGATAAACCATCCTGTATATTAAAATTTGTCGTCTGCAAACACGATCTATTTGAGCTAGTTTAAAATTCCGTCGTTTTGTGAAAGGTTAAGCTAACCCATTACCAAACGACAGAATTTTAGGTTTGTCAAAATTGAAAGGAATCGCAGACGACAAAATAAAAGTGACTGAAAATTTGAACTTTGGTTTGTGAAGGGTAGAAAACATTGTGGGAAAAGGAGAAAATGCTGGTTACCAGCATTTTCTCCTTTTCCCACAATGTTTTCTAAAGGCTTCTTTCTAAGGGGCGTCAAAAGTAGGAATTGTGTGGTAATGGATTAATACGCACAGGTCTTTTACAGGGGCCATTTACAGACCGACTACTCACTCTGTATTAGTAATCCATCCCAGATCTTGTCACATTATTAAATATTGTTACGTGCATAATCATTATATATCATAGTAAATCTCGGACAAAGCTGAAAAATGTGGCCTTGTCATGTGCTGATGTTTTCGGCTTATTTGCAAATAAAATGTTTCATATGTTTTGAATTATGAAAGCATAGTGCTAAAAGAGAAAAATGCTACTATCCAGCATTTTTTTTTTCTCTCTATTTGCTCATTTATGTTTTCAAACGCTGTATTCAATACCCTATATTGTTTGGTAAAGGTTAAAAAAAAAAGATAGAATGAGTGGGAAATAAGAAAGAGAGATGGCTTTGGTTTCTGATAAGTTCTGCCGAAAAGAAGCTTGATGCATTGCCATATACATGTAAAAGGGGCACTGGTAGCTCGCACTGTTCTTTGTCCATTTCTCTGTTCACTTGCCACTGTACTAGTTCCACTGTAACTGTAATAGTTCCATTGTAAAACCACCAGTATTCTTACTTCCTCAATTTTTCTTTGTGTCAATTTGTTTGTCTACCGTTCTGATTAACTTTGAATACGGTTTAAGCTCGGGCGCAAAAAACTGTCCAATTTGGCGAGATAAAAGAATCACTGGGGGTGCCAGAGAGCGTAATTCAGTCGACAAAAATCGCCGAGATTTTCAGATGTCAGTAGTATTTTGGCATGAAAATGCAAAAAAAGAAATACTAGACAGTTCTGAAACATCCTTGATAAGCTATAACGATCGATTCAGTCTGGTCCCTATCAGAAAATCAGAAAATCACCTTTTTGGCCTAAAGGATTCACGAAGAAATCAAGTACGTATAAAAAGTGAGTGCAAACCAATCAGACATTTTGTAGGCGAGTTGTCGCCATTTTTATCTCGGGTCAGGTGCTCGTGATAGTTTTTCGGCTTTGAAATCATTTTATTATAAAAATCTATATCATCAGTTCTACTTTGCAAAATTCTTCTTGAATCCCTGAAACAATTAGTTTCTACTAAAGTAACACTTAAAGCGTATTAGACTGTCTTCGATAAACGCATCGTAGTTTTTGCGAAAATTGCATTTTCAGTGTTGATAAGATCTGATATTGAAGTTTATCTTTTTTTTATATTCTAAATTAAATGTGTTCTTGTAGATTAGATAACTGAATTCCCCCATTTCTAGCGATCACTTCGTTAAAGTCCTAAACATAGCATTGCACATTCTTTTTTACACCAAGTACTTTCATTAAAACTGTTTAAACAGACTTTTTTTTTCAAACATTTCTTAATGTCAAGAAGATGTGCCATGGTCAATTAAAACTGATATTTCTTTGCATATTTCTGGTACGTTCATATCTTAATTTTAAGACTGGCTGATCGTAGTACACTTTGCTCATCATTCCTAACTGTGAATTCTTTAAAATGAGCGATAACTGCATAAACGTATGGTGTTCTAGGGATGCCATTGCCCGACCAGGATATCACGATATCACCAAATCATTTTTTTTTTCATTTATGCATTCGGTAAAAGAGGGCTAAATGATGTTTTTGACAATAACAGTTTACGATGTAAATATGGCAAAATTCTAAGAAATATCGAATAATGACGAACAATGCCCTTCTAAATCACATCGGTCTTATTCTACATAAAGAAAGTAATACCTTTTCTTGTTCGCAATTCGCTTATTGTGACCGTCCTGTCTAACTTTATTTTTTCTCCTCTTTCCACACAATATTTTCAAAACCGTCACCGTCAGGGTCGTTGAAATATGGAACTGTTTGGCAAAGGGTTACCGATTTCCCCCCCCCCCCCCCCCCCGCCCATATGATTACTACGTCCTGCTCCACAAATCCCCTTTTCGGGACTTTCAGTCCTTTGATTAGACTGGGTTTATAAATACAGGTCCCAATCTACTTAACCATCAGGTAATTTCATGAGCATGAGTCAGAGACCTTTTGAAAACATTATGTGGAAAGGAGAAAATGTAGGTAAACAGCATTTTCTCCTTTTCCCATGTTTTTTACCTTGTCAAAGAAGTTAAGTTTATTATTTTAAGCTACGAAATTTTCGATTAAGAAAAAAGTCTAAAGTTTAAAGTGTATAAAGGGTTGAAATGAACAGGAAAATAAAAACTACTACTACCACTGATAAATGTCGAAAACAGGAGGAAAAATAAGCGGGAATATGTGGAAAGCATAACGTCGGGTTTACTTCGAAAACCTCGTAACTACAGCTTGTTACAAGCTGTAGTTACGAGGTTTTCGAAGAAAACCGATGATAACTCATTAACCATTTGCTACACAATTCCGAAGTCTTACGACAATTTGGAAGAAGGATGAATTTCAAACAATTTAGAAAAAAAAGGTAACTACCTTTTTCCTTGTTTCTAACTACACTTATTTTAACACCCTTAATTAACACGATTGCCTTTCGAACCATATTTGATTCGTTTTTTGTAAATGATTTGATCAAATCCAAAATTTTGTCGTTTGGTTCAGCTTTTAATTAGAGCAGATTTTTTGCGTTCTTTGTTCTAAGTTTTTTATGCAGTAAATCTTCAGTAGTTGAAAACTTGAATCGCTATAACAAAATAATCAGTTAAAAAAATAAATAATTAACATCTCTTTTTTATTTCATCCTTTTTTTTTTTTCCAAAACATAACGGACTCGTGCGTTTTGTCTGAACTAATCTTGATCTATATTTTCTACATCAACGCTTTCATTCGCCCTTATCGTTCCCAGAATTAACCCTTGGCCAAGCGACAGACTTTGAAAACTTGTCCAAATTGAAACATTTTACAGATGACAAAATATATGTTCCTTAAGTACAAAATTTGTCTTTGGGTTGGGAGTGGGGGGGGGGGGGGGGCGGGGAAAGAGTTGGTTTCCAGCATTTTCTCCTCAGTTTCCATCATTTTACTTAAGCCTTTCACTTCTAGTCAGGATTGTTTGGTAAAAGAGTTCACCCTTATATCTTGCTAAATAAATAACATGCACGAAGCTTTCAAGTCGATATTTAAAAGCACTAAAATATTGTTATTACTTAGGATTTTGGGATAGAAAGTATCTCTTAATCGGACAGTGTAGATCCAAGATCAGGCTGCACCTTCTGTGCAGCCTGATCTTGATCTACGCTGTCCGCAAAACGTCAGTGAATCACTCTTAGCAGCCTTTAAGGAAAAACTATCAAACTTTCTTTTAAAATTCGACCAGGATATAACAACAAGGAAAAGACGTAAATGTCCTAGGTTTTTCCCAAAAATTACTCATCGACACGTGCAGTTTAATGACAACTTTCCCTCGTAAATTTGCGTCTTTCCTTGATCATCTTCCTGGTCCTTATTTTGAAGTCCGTATCAGACACGTAGCCTACTTCTGGCGCCGTGGAGTTGCAAATTTGACTCCAAAATTAGCCATAAGAATTTTGTCCAAGTTTTACTTTCAGTGTCAAATATACATGTATATTAAACTCAATTCCTTTCGACGCACTTCTGAAACCAGAGTCCGTATTCCTTTCGCTAGTACTCCGAACACTCCGAAGATGTTCTAGTATTTCGGAACACTGTGCCGTGTTCTTCAAAACATGTTCTGAGACTGTTCTAATCAAATCGAGGTGCAGCGCACCTGCTGCGGCAGAACGGTTGCTAGGTGATACAAGATGGCTGAAAGACGGACAATACTTCATGGCCAGATTTGCAATTGTCCTTCTTTTACGATATGAATGCCATAAATAGGGACATAGTAGACTCGTCTCTACTCCCAGGCTGCAGCTAATCATGTCTTCAACTAACACAGCTATGACAGTAGCTCTTGCAACAGCCATCATGCCAATGTACCTTCATTTCGATATAGTTTAGAATATATCTTTAATCTTTATCACTCTGATGCTGTCTAGTACATTAGTCTTTGGTGTTCAGATGTATTATTATCTGTTTTCTTTATTATCCCTAACTACTGAAAAGTTTGAATTTTTTTCAGCTGCCATTAAGACTGTTGTTTCTTAAACATGTACATGTAATGGGAGGAGGGGAATGGCCGAATCTAAGTTGTGAAAACTTGTGGCCAGACCCTTTTACCAATGTACTTTTGTCATTCCATGTACTAGGAATTGTGTTTATGTATTGCTTTTGTTGACATGTACATAAGGCAATAAAATATGTTTAAACTAAACTATGGTTTAGAACAATGTTCCGAACATACTCCATTCAGAACATACTTCCTGAACAGTGTATTGTGTTCTAGAATATTCCTTTCGTACATTCCAAAACAGCATTCCAGAGCACAGAACATTGTGCCAGAACAGGTGAAAGGAAAACGCCCGGAAACATACTGACCATCTACACTTGACCGAACAAACGGGCAATATGAATTCACGATCAGACTGCTTCATACGACAAGCAGTCAGATATTAGATCTATAACACGCGAAAAGGAGCTTTCGGACATTTGCGTAGTGTCGTCTCGGATCAGACTTCGTTATTCGTGCAGGCTGATCCAAAACGGCACTTTCCGTTTTTATGCATTTTTCTGTATGGCGCAACTCTACTGTAGCACAAAATCTAATGTAGTCGTAAAGTGCCGTCTCGGATTAGCCTGCGCGGACTGCGCAGGCTGATCCGAGACGACACTTTACGGAAATGTGCGAATACCCCTTTTCCCATGTTGCAAGCTATACGATAAATGTCTCGGTGAATGTAATAGAATATGAGAGCATTCATGCAAAAAGAGGAAACGTTTCCATAGATTTCTCGTTTTTGTACATTTTTTTAAATGAAATAAAAAAAAAAAGGAGTGCTGCCAGACGAAAACAAACAAATCGTCATTGGGTGGCAATGTTTTAACCCTTTACTAAACGAGTCTAAATTAAAAGCACTTGCAGACGACATATCAAAGTGCAACTGGTCTCTGAAAAAGTAGCAAACGTTGTTGGGAAATGCTAAAATGCTGATCACAATAATTTTCCCTCTCAGAGGCGTTATAAAAAACGAAAAATCCAATTAAATACTGCAAAATTCATCAAAAGGGCATTTGATTTACGAAATATTTTTTTAAATAACGCTTGATTATTGATCCTTATCTTGCTGATTATATTATAATAAATGTAACTTTCAAGCCATAGTACAAAACCCTAATGATACTATCTCTTTATCTTTTACTATTATTATTTTTTTCTTTCTGAATATAAATACCTTCTATTCGGACAATGTAGATCCCAGATCAGACTACAAGGTCTGTGCCGTCTGATCTTAATCTAAATGTCCACAAAAAGGTCAAACATGCTCAATTTCTTAAATGTAAATCATACTATAGTTGTGATTTTTTTCAGATGTATATAGTTGTGATTTTTTTTTCAGATGTTTATATATTGTATTTGTAAATATTTATGCTATATTTCATGCTATATTATTGTAAAATGGTCAATGGCAAAATTCTTTTGCCGAATACCAAATAAAGTCATTTTGAGTTGAGTTGAGTTGAGTTATAATAAGGGAGTGTTATAGGCGACATGTGAAAGCCTTTGACTCACAAATTGCATTAGTCACGTTGTCACCTGTTATGCGTGGCAATAGCGGATGAATTTTACATAGGCCTACTCATACTTTTCCATATCGTGGGTTAATTCAAAAACTTCGTAACTACAGCTTGTTTACTTCAAAAACCTCGTAACTACAGTTTGTTTCAAGCTCTAGTTACGAGGTTTTTTGAAGTAAACAAACGATATGTCCATTTTCGTAGTATCTGCATTGACTTCATGTATACACATGAAAATACACGTGAACGATTACCTCCTACGATTTTTCATAGTCAGTTTTCATCAAATGGAAATCAATCAATCAGGGTTCTGCCCATCTTTGCGAGCCAAGGTCATGATCACTTCCTGGATCTTGCCTTGACGGATTGTGCTCCGGATTCCGAGATTCCTGCTATACGCCCCCTATTTGATGCTGGTTGTTATCCCCCTTTATATCATATTTCTGGTAGTCAATAAAATGTCGTTTTACAAACCGCTTACGAATACAATACAATAATTCAACATGAATCAATTACCACGAAGGTACTTCGAAATTTCATTGTAAGGTGCTGGAATATAGCCTAAAACCTCCGTTAATTGATTGGTCTCACTGAAACTTTCTGTAAATATTGTTCGTCTTTGTTTATTTGGTAATAAATCATCATAGTACTGTGTATACATCCACATAGTTATCCATGTTTACCTTCTATTTTTATTCGGAATGTTGCGACCTTGTTCTATTTTTATCAAAAATGAAATGCAACAAGCGATTTGATTCGTTCAGTTAGAGCTAGCTGCACCCAATGAAAATGCGTATCTCGCGAATGTAAATTCAGGCTCGATCCGCCGACGGTAGAGTAGCGCAGTGGATTGTCACCCTTTGGCTTGCGAAGGTGGGTTTTGCCTGGTCTGATAGTTCAGTCGATAATGGATAGGGGCCTGAAATCCTGGGGTAGTTAATCCTTTACCACACGACAAAATAAAGTATCAATGTCGTCTGTTAACCCTTTACTCCACAGATACTCATTTTGACGTATCAACAAATGAAAGCTTTTGAAAACATTGCCGGAAAAGGAGAAATTGCTCGTAACGAGCAATTTCTCCTTTTCCCACAATGTTTTCCACCCAATCAGATAATTGCTTCCTCATTTGTCCATATTTTTGACATCATATCGTTTTTTGCTGCTCATATAGTAGAACCTCAAATTGGCATATCAGGTAAAGGGTTAAAGGGTTAACCTCAAACGTAATGGCTATTATCAATACGTTTGAGGAGAAGTCAGGCATGTTTTAGCTGCAGATTTCTCCAAACTATTATAATTTAGCTGATGAAAGCCGAATGAGTCGTAGCGTTTTATTGTGTAAACGTTTATCAGTTTAGTTTGAAATTCAAAGTAACAGTTGTCGCGTAGAAAAGTAGTCCAGTTCCGTACCCAAGTTCCGTACCCAGAATGTCCAATTAGATGTGTAATTATAGAATGCCAACTAGCGGGAGATGATATCCACTACTGAATATTGGTTTGAGGAAATTTATGCGGGAAAGCAGCTATTAGGGTTAATATGGTATGAAACACTCCTGGAAAGCACACACATATGTGGCAGCCGCGTCATAGCTAAAATACTGTTAAAAACGATGCTCAAGATTTTGTTTTAACTTCCAACTTTGAAAATAAGATGTTAGACAGCACGTAACAGACATGGTAATACGGAAACAAATTTTGTGGTTTCAACTTTCGAATCAAACTTTTTTTTTTCAATGTATCACAATGTTTAGTAAAAAATATTTTTCTTCAGATTATGATGTTAGAAAAGCCATTATTTGTTTGATCGATAAAGAGTAATGAAGTCACGTGTTCTTCCTCCGCACGTGTTCGAGTGGTCAATGTGCGAACATGTACTGAAAAGTGAAAACGTGATTTATGGTACAAATTCGATCTGACTCTTGGCCAGGTGTTCAACGTGATGAGTGCGCGTACACGATTCATCGCCGTGTACTGAATCCATTCGGTTTCTAAGCGTGACTTAGTCCGCTCTTGCGGACAGTATAGATTAAGATCAGACTGCACAAAACGTGCAGTCTGATCTTAGATCTACACTGTCCGACAGATATAGATTTTTCCTAGAAAAAAAAAGCAGTTCTGAAAAATCGCAACTTTTTGGACTTTTCAGTTTTGGGTTTTCAGTTTCATAAAGTAACTCTTTACCAAGCGACAAAATTTTATTAAACTAGTCCAAATTGAAAGCATTTGCAGACGACAAAAATAACGTGACTCTAAAATTGACATTTTTCCTGAGAGGGTAGAAAACATTGTGAGAGAACGAGAAAAGGGGCTTTGAAAACCAGGGATTATTTTGGGAAAGGGTTAACCCTAAGGCTGGCAAGCGGGACCCAAGGAACTTTTTGTGGGGATCAAGATCAGACTGCACCAATCTTGGATCTCCCCTGCGAGATAACGAGATATTTTTCCTTAACTCTTTACCACACGACAAAATTTTAGACTGGTTCAAGTTGAAAGCATTTGCAGACGACAAAATAAAAGGGACTTAAAAAATTGAAATTTGTTCTGGGAATGGTAGAAAACACTGTAGGAAAAGGAGAAAATGCTGGTTACCAGCATTTTCTCCTTTTCCTACAGTGTTTTCAAAAGACTTCTTTCTTAGGGACGTCAAAAGTAGGGATTGTGTGGTAATGGGTTAAGGTAAAATCTGTGTAATGGAAAACAGCTATTTCCACTAATATAATCATCCTGCAAAATTAACTATAATTAAAAATGAGTATTATTGAACTATACTTTCATGCACCGATTCATTTTCTTTTTTTTTCCATTTTTCCTTCTTTGAATTATCATTTATAAATCTAAAACCACTATATTCTCAATTCAAAAAGAGATACTAATTACCTCCCTTTTCATGAAAACTAACAAAAGTATCAAAAAATAATTTCAAGATAGACATAAACAGAATTTCTGATCCGTTAGAAATGTGCAAAAATATTATTTCTGCATAAATCCTTATTTATCCTTATTTATCAACCAATTAGAATTTTCACCGGAAGTGCATTACACAGGTCTTACCTTAACAATGCCCTCGTTATAACTGAATCTAGGTTTTTCGCTAATGGCTTATTTTCTCTGCTAAAGCCTCCAACATGGACATGTCTGAAATTCTACAGTCTCTCGAGTTTTAACGAACCCGAGACAGGAGCTTTTGGGAGAGGAGAGAATGCTAACAACAACCAGCATTTTCTTCTTGTCTTACAAGTCTTTCTACCCGAACCGAAAATATCTATTTCTGAGTCAATTTTCTTTTATCAGCTGTAAAATATTATCTCATTCGGCAAAGAGTTCCGTGTTGATTGTGACAGACTAAAATTTTCTTCTGTCCTTCCGTCCGTTTCTTCTTCCTTCTTTCATAAGGACATTTCGATTCGACAAGTGGCCAGGTGTGAACCCTTGACCTGCGAGAGAAATGATTTTAAATTTCTAAGCCGATAGTAAAATCCTTTTAAAGATAATTCTTGGATTGAAAAATCTTCTCATCGGACTGTGTAGATCCAAGATCAGACTGCACGTTCTGTGCAGTCTGATCTTGATCTACGCTGTCAGCAAAATATTCATGTGTCGCGCGCAGCAGCTCAAAGTTAAGGTGTGTTTATGAACTTGTATTACGAATGTTATCTTCATACTAATTCGATCTGACCATGAGCCAGGTGTCAGAACATAATGTATGCGCGAACACGATCGTTCCACGTGTTCCATCACTCCTCACTCCGTCTGTCTATCTGCCTGTCTATTTGCTCATCGTTCTTTCGCCAAGAAAGGCACCTACATACAAAGTCGATCTTACTTTTGCCTAGGTGTAAGGCTTCATATGCAAGCCTGAGATCAATCAATATAAGTTTGATTACATGCGGTTTTTTTTCTAAATACCCGTCCGTTTCCGTCCGTTGAAAGCACTTATACAAAAGACTATATGATTATGACTCTTAATATGGAATTTGTCTATCATAGGGAAGAAAACATTGTGGGAAAAGGAGAAAATGCTGGTTACCAGCATTTTCTCCTTTTCCCGAAAAGTTTTCGAAAACCGAGACTATAATTGGTCCTACATGAGGCATGCAAGTTTTAACCTTTTACCACACGTCAAAATTTCAGGAGAGTCCAAATTTCTAAGCATTTGCAGACGGCAAACCGAACGTAGCTCAAATCATGAAATTGGTTTGACAAAATGTAGAAAAGAACATTGAGGGAAATGGAGAAAATGCTGGTTACCAGCATTTTCTCCTTTTCCCACAATGTTTTCAAAAGGCCTTTTCCTCAAGGCCCAAAACACTCGGGATTAGTGGTAAGGGAATTTTAAGTATAACCGCCCTAGTCCGTTCGACTATCTGCTGCAACTTATTTGAAGAGATCAATTTTGGAAATAATCTTTTTGCTACTTTAGTACATTTATATTTTCTGCATCTCCAAGGCCCATTCTACCTGCAGATTCATTCAGTCAGTTGCTCTACGAAATGGATTTAATAGTTTCAGAATAATTTGACTTGTTTGGTAGATTAGTGCTTATTTAAACATTTATTATTAAGTCATTTAAATGTACAATTAATTGAATATCGAAAATATTTTTGTATGTTTTTTTTATCTAGACAGGCTGGAGACAGATATCCAAGGTCAGACTAAACATTATGTGCAGTGTGATCGTGACCTACCCCGCCAGCAAGTAATCAGGGACTCGCTTATAGCGCTTGACGTTTAAATTGTTAAAATAAGGTTAAATCCTGTACCAAACAATCCCTGGTTTTTACGACCTTGAGATAGAAGCCTTTTTAAAATATTGTGGGAAAAGGAGAAAATGCTGGTAACCAGCATTTTCTCCTTTTCCCACAATGTTTTCTACCCTGCCGGAAACAAATTCCATCTGTTGAGTTACCTTTAATTTGTCTTCTGCAAGCGCTTTCAGTTTGGACCATTCTAAAATTTTGTCGTTTGGTAAATGGTTAAAAAAAAACATTGAGATAGTTGGAAAAAATACAATGTGTAGATGCATTTTGCCCTGTGTCACACGCGGAAGAATGTTTTAAAACACGGACAGTAAAAGTCTAAAGGCAGGTTTCGGCCGATCAGTACACCTTGTGCTTGATTAGTTTGTGTCACTTTTATTCGCTGACACTTGACAAAAAAAATGAACAGGTATTTCTTATCCATTGAGACACGAAAATTCTTCTCACCATTAAACTATTTAAACAACTAATCTATCCCCGACAATCGGCGCCAGTCTAATCGTAAAAGATTTTTTTTTTAATCATTTACATGAGTTATGTTGTTGCACAGGTGTATGGGGTGTGAAGTATCAATGGCCAAGAGGTGACGAATTTTAATGCAATCTATCAAGCACTTGAGCGCGGCACCTTTGAAGTGGGTTTGATTGACAGGTCGGTAACTGTAGCGACCGCCCGAACGGCGCCCGATACGACAGAGTATATATCGCAATGAATGAGTGACGTCACAGGCCTCGGCGCCGCTCTGTCTGCCGCTCAGCTGAGATTTGTGTACAGGAACGTGAAGTATATTTACTCTTATCAACAAACAATATATCCGGGTTTTATTGTGAAAAGTCAAATTTATTAATACTTTGCTTACGAAATATCAGTTTTTTAACGAAATATTATATGATATTCGTGCAATATGTGAAACAGCACTCAAAAGTTATCCATTTTGAACAACATTCCTACATTCCTTTGAAATTATATCGAAAAATTACAATCGATGAAAGGTGTAAAGGATTAAGACGGACTATTGCAGGTGTTCTCATCATAAAATATAGTGTGTACGTAGAAAATATATGCAAAAGTTATGAGAAAAAAACAGCGTTATGGTTTCTGCCAAGGTGGATAATTATAATAGCTGTTTGTAGCAACATAAATTTATGCTGTTTTCGATTATGACATGGCTGTTTTCTTCAGTTTATTTGTGTGATTGATGAAATTTTACGCTCAAGAATGAGAAGCCCGTACCCATGGTCATTTTAGGGACAGTGTAGATCAACGATCAGACTGCACGTTTCGTGCAGTCTGATCGTTGATTTACACTGTCTTGTTATTTCAGTCTTGAAAACTGCAGCCATTTGGCTTCGTCTGCTAACAAAAAAATTAATGCATGTGTCATTTCCTCTGTAATTTTACATTTAACACTTTTAGTGCCAAAGATATATAATGCAAACTCTTTCGCCAAATTAATTTAAGAGAAACTCAGTTGACCACTTGTCTCAGCACCCTTACCAAACAAACGAACGACATGGCTCGGATATCGAACTGTAAGTTCTGTTGAAGCCCTGTTTTGATTTCCGCCGTTCGCAAAACTTCTGTAATATCAGCAAATGTTAATTCTTACGTATATACGGACACTTTAACTGCTGGTATAATTAAGGTAGTTTTCACTTCCATAACAAAATGGGAGGATAGGGTGAAAAAAATGCCTCTAAGTATTCTAAATATCCAAAATTTCGAAAGCAACTTATCAACTACTATCGAAGCTTCGAAAAGATAGACCTATTTTCTTCTAAGCTTGAGACTGGAGCAAATACCGCTCTCTGGACCCAAAACATGATAACAAATCTGTAGTTTAGACTGATCGTTTCCAATGTAAACGTTGAAAAAGAATCTTGCTGAACATGAATTCTCATTATTTACTCATTATGTCAATATTCAATAATTATCGCGATCATCAAGGTGTCATGTACAATTAACAAGCGGGCGGGCTTTCCCACAATTATGTTAAACACTACTCGACGTGATTGGGCACACGGTTTGACGCCTGTCAAAGTTTACGTCGAAAACCACTCATATTAGGCGGAAGGCGGAGTTTTACTCTTATCGATT
Organism: Tridacna crocea; assembly: GCA_943736015.1. Taxonomy (NCBI): domain Eukaryota; kingdom Metazoa; phylum Mollusca; class Bivalvia; order Cardiida; family Cardiidae; genus Tridacna; species Tridacna crocea. The sequence continues at coordinate 53,817,013 of OX031059.1, forward strand.
AATGCGCAGTATAAATAGTGCCACTTCCTCGGTAGGATTACTACAGAGTTTGTACACGCTGATAAACACAACAACACTAAAGTTTTCTGGATTATTGTCATTATTTTTGTGCGAAGGAATTATTGAATATTGAAGATGAAGGCTGTTACACAAGGACTTACTAGAACACCAGAGTTTGGTTTGAAAACTGACATGTTCAAGATCTCGAAGCACGGTTTGAACGACGGCGAGATGGCAGCTTGCTTCCTGAAGCTAAAAGAGCTCGTTCCGTCAGTGCCACAAAACAAGAAGATCTCCAAGACACAGCTTCTTCAACACGTGATTGACTATATCTACGATCTCGAACTGTCTCTCGACTTTCAACCTATGGTCTTCAGTACGACACCCCGAGAACCATTGTCTGAGAAGGCTGAACAGAATTCCAACGTTTTAGCAGAGGTAAGTTTCAGTTTTAAATTTTTATACTTCAGATTTCGTTATCAACTTCTCATTATAATAGGAATACTCGAAGGGACTCTAGTCGAAGTTAGCTTTTAAAAAGGAGCAAAGATACTGGTCACGTGCAATATTTTCCCATTTCCCATATTTTTTTCAAAAACCTTTCATGGGGCCATCAAAATAGGGATTTTTGGGGAATAATACGAATTGTCTACTGCGAAACGATAACTTTGTTAGTAATATGTCGTTCTTCCTATGTTTTCAGATGGAAGCCATGGCGAGTGACGGCTCCGACGATTGTGAACGACCACCCTCGAAATAAACCCTGGACCCAGCAAAATTGTGGGACTTTTTATTTCTGGTGAGTATTTTAATTAATTAATAATAAGGCGATATGGATTTGTAAAGTCTTGGGCAGACGAGAACATTTCATGCTGATCCAATTTGAAAGCATTTGCAGATGACCGCTTCAGTATCACTTAAACCCTTTCCAAAATAACCTGTGGTTTTTACATCCACGAGAAAGAAGCCTTTTGAAAATATTGTGGGAAAAGGAGAAAATGCTGGTTACCATCATTTTCTCCTTTTCTCACAATGTTTTCTACCCTGATGGAAACAAATTTCAATTTTTGAGTTACGTTTATTTTGTCGCCTGCGATTGCTTTCAATTTGGACCAGTCTAGAATTCTGTCGTTTTGTAAAGAATGAAAAGTAGGAAAGTTGTCCTACTGATGGGACACATTGTGAAATGGAGAAAACTACTTTTTCCACAGAGTTTTCAAGGCCTTCTTCCCCAGGATCTTCAAAGCGTGAGATTGTCAAATAACACTAGGCATAATAATAATTGTGAGAACTTCTACAACACTGGCTCGAAACTACCTTTTTCTCCGTTACCACTTCAAATTATTAAATCGTCTAAAAGAATCTTTTTAAATTAGTCACTTATGGAAGACTTCATAGAAGACTTCATAGATCTGTGTAAATAAATCGGTTCTTACAAGAAAATGCAGTAACATACTCATCATAATGAACCTGTTGGCATCAAACGCTGACACTAATTTGACACTCGTCACAGGTGGCTCCGTTTTATTTGGTATTCTTTTCAGAGAATAATATACAAACTAATAGCGTATCTTGAATAGCAGGAACAATTTTCTACATGTACAAAATCTTTGGAGTAATTTTCTTCTTTTATAATCTGAGGATGCTGAGTGCGCTCAGCGTATATCAAGATCAGACTGCACAGAATGTGCAGTCTGATCTTGCATCTACACTGCCCGTAGGAGGTATGGTAACTGAGAAAATGCTGGTTACTAGAAATTTCTCCTTTACATACAATGTTTTCTACCCTTCCCAAACCAAATTTTTCAGTCACATTTATTTTGTCGTCTGAAAATGCTTTCGTTTATGTCGTGTCCCAAAAAAATCGTCGTTGGTAAAGAGTAAGTTATAGCCAGATAATGGTTAAAAGTTAATTGAACATTTTCTTTCACGGGGACACAATCCATTACTGTGTAACTTATGTCTAGTCAATGTTTAACACAATTCTAAGTAATATTTTTCTTTCTAATTCCAGGTTGTTGTCACGTACAGAATGACGTCGATGAGAATCTGCGGAATATTGACAGATCTCAGTCGTTAAGGGCAGCAGTGGCTCGAACGTGGACGGGTACGCAAGCAAGAAAAACGCCACGCCCTACAGGAAGCCAGTGCTGCGAGAGGAACTCCGATTTTCTCGTTTGCGGGACGTTTAACTGCAACTTATATATTATCAATGGAGATACAAAACTGGACTTATTTTCAGTTCAATTAGTTTCTGACTTCTTTTGCGAGGAGGATATTTTAAGTTTTTGTTGCGAGGACAATGAAGTTTCATGTGAAGTAAAGGGGGCGTATATACTGTCTGTATATTTATGGATTTGTAATATAGGCATGAGAACGAGGTTCGATTCTTGCTGGAAACTTAACTGGACTTGTAAAGAATGTGTCCAAAAGGACTGTGGTGTTGAACACTGCAGAAGTTTTTTTTTCCTAATTTAGTTATGTTCTTTTCAAAGTTTATTTTTTGTTGGTTCTTTACAGTTTTATTAAATAAATCTTATAAAACTTGAATCACTTTTGTAACTTATTTATATTGGTCGATATAAGATATTCGTTTATTGTGATTTGACTTTGTCACTTTCCTGCATGCGTATTGAATACATTGCTCGTTATCTGTATAAGCAGAAATACGCCTTTAACTCTTTACCACACGAGGAAAATTTAGAATGGTCCAAATTGAAAGCATTTGCAGACAACAAAATAAAGGTGGCTGAAAAATTGAAATTTGTTCTAGGAAGGGTAGAAAACACTGTGGGAAAAGGAGAAAATGCTGGTTACCAGCATTTTCTCCTTTTTCCACAGTATTTTCCAAAGGCTTCAAAAGTAGGGATTGTGTGGTAATGGGTTAAACCCTCTACCACACAATCCCGACATTTTACACCCCTATGAAAGAAGCCTTTAGCAAACATTGTGAGAAAAGGAGAAAATGCTGGTAACCAGCATTTTCTCCTTTTCCCACAACGTTTTCTTCCCTTCCGAAAACAAATTTCAATTCTTTAATCACTCACATTTATTTTGTCTTCTGCAAATGCTTTTAATTTGGATGTGTCATAAAATTTTGTTGTTTGTTTAACCAACCAGTTCTTACCTCAAGCAGCTTATATTTAAAAAAAAAAACATGATAAAAATGGAAAGGACAAAACCACCCATAAAACCCATAAAACGGGCCTATTGTGGACAACATGGATCAGAAACAAAAAAGGGCAGCCTGGTCAATGTCGTCCTCTAGTCGATCTTGTATGATAAAGACCAGTGCTCAAGATAGTGGGATTATTTTTTATTTCATTCAAATTAAATATTTTGGATTATTCTGCACTAAACCCTACGTTGTGGGTACTCATTCGAATCGTCTCATGGAGACGATTCGAATGAGTACCCACATCATAGGGTTTCGAAGAGAGAGAATGGATTTAGAATATTATCACTCCCTCTTATCTGGAACTCTGAAAAACCGGATTGTACTAAGAGCTGAGAGTTATCCAGCTGAAAGCAATTGCAGACCACAAAGTAAATGTAATTCAAATTTTGAAATATGTTCCCAGTAGGGTAGAAAAATATTGTGGGAAAAGGAGAAAATGCTGGTTACCAGCATTTTCTCATTTTCCCACAATGTTTCCCAAAGGCTTCAGGGTCGTCAAAAGTAGGGATTGTGTGGTAATGGGTTAAATAATAATCAGCATTTTTCTCTTTTCCAACAACGTTTTCAAAAGCCTATAGTTTTGTGGTTTGTAAAACCCCTGATTGTTGGGTAAAAGGTTGAATCATGGCATTGTGGAGGGAAAACTGAACAAGCAATGTCGGTTTTTCCAAAAAAACATCAATAAAAACCTTCACGAAAGACAATCAACCTTTAACCGCAAAATCCAAAATTCAAACATCCCTGAGGTATAGAAGGTCCTAGAAAACATTTGGGGAAAAAGAGGAAATGCCGGTGAGCAACTTCTCTCTTTTTTCCCAAACTGTTCTTTACCCTTATGAGTCTATAATCTGTTTTCGCCTGCAACTGCCTTCCATATCGATGCGTCCAAAATCTTGTTCTTTGACAGACAGCTGGAGTCTAAATCGTCCATAAAGAAAACAGTTACTGGCCAAACATTCAATGTTTTGAAGGAGAAAAAAAATACATCCTTGAAAAAGAGAAAAAAAAAAAACCGATAGATCCTTAACCATAAATCAACGAGTTTAATTAACCCTTTACCATACGACCAAATTCAAGCCTTGTCCAACTTGAAAACATCTGCAGTCGACAATTTCTAGTGGTTCAATTGGTGCCATTTTCTCTTTCTCAGGGTAGAAAATATTGTGGGAAAAGGAGAAAATGCTGGTTACCAGCATTTTCTCCTTTTCCCACAATGTTTTCAAAAAGATTCTGCCTCAGGGTCGTGAAAATCTAGGACTGTTTGGTACAGGGTTAACCTGTACTTGTGCTTTCCTGTTTGTTAGAGTCTAATCCTGAACAAGGCACTGTCTACTGTATAAAATAGTCTGATCCTAGGCTGTACTGTTGGTTATCTAGGATTTTTACATTGGATCTGCGCTTTCAGCCATTATCCCTTTACCAAACAGTCCCTGGTTTTTACGACCCTGAGATAGAAGCCTTTTGAAAACATTGTGGGAAAAGGAGAAAATGCTGGTAACCAGCATTTTCTCCTTTTCCCACAATGTTTTCTACCCCAATGGAAACAAATTTCAATTTTTTGAGTAACAATTATTTTGTCGTCTGCAAGTGCTTTCAATTTGGACCAGTATAAAATTTTGTCGTTTGGGGAAGAGTTACAGTTCTTCACACCTCATACTTTGGGCTTGCAATGACCGATATATGAGCCTATGCTAGGATAAGTGCTGTCCGCTTTACGAGAGCCCAGCTGTTCCCATGGGTCTGTCTGCATTACTGTTATCTGGTTTTCTCCGTCGTTTTCAACATTATTGCAGACATATCAGGCCTGAAATCATCTCTGTGATTCCTGAATGTCACTATCAATCCCTTAACATGCCAAATAACTAAAAAGAAATTCTAACTTCGATGGTAAAATCCTAAAATATCCAATATAGTTCGTAAAATGTAAATCCAACTTCCGACTGTAAGTTCTGTGCATTCTGATATTGATCTACACTGTCTGTAGAATGTCCAGGTGCCAATACGCTGGGGCTCTGTCTTGACCAGACGGCGACAAAAATTTATCTAAATTGAAAGCATTTGGAAACAATTAAATGGGATTCAATCGTTTGATTTGTTTCTCAAAGTTGAAGGAAGAAAATTCAACGTCAGGTTTGATAAAGTTTAACATGTTTATACATCAGGATTATTCCAGTTTCCTTCTTACTCGTTCCTTAATATTTTCTAAATTGCACCACCACAAGACGACTAAATCTTTTCATTACAAAAAACAAGAAAGTAGCGCAAATAGCAGAATTTATTTTGTCTACAAAAATGTAAAAAATGCCAAACGATTCATTTGACTTACATAAGATAGACAGATAAAGAATTGTTTCAGTCTTTACCACACCACAAATATGTAGACTGTAGTCCTGTCCAAAACCAATCATTTGCAGACATTTTTTTTTTTATGTGGCTCAAGTGACGGAAGTAGTCTTTGATAGGATAGCAAACTTTGAGGAAGAAGAAAATGGTGATTCCCATTTCTCCAACGTTGTGAACTCTTTACCAAACGACAAAATTTCCCTTTACCAAACGACAAAATTTTAGACTTGTCCAAATTGAAAGCATTTGCAGGTGACAGAATAAATGTAAAAAATGAAATTTGTGTCCAGGAAGGTAGAAAACATTGTGTGAAAAGGATAAAATGCTGGTTACCAGCATTTTCTCCTTTTCCCACAATGTTTTTCAAAGGCTTCTATGGCAGGGTCGTAAAAACCAGGGATTATTTGGTAACGGGTTAAAGTTGATTTCATTAGGTAAGAATTCAAATTATCTATTAGACTATCATTGAAGATCCAGATCGAACTGTGCTCGCTGTACAGTGTGAAGTTCCCTTCAGAGATGAATTTATAACGTTTCAGGCAGTAAGAATGACGGTTACGAGAGTTTTCGGTAACGAATTAAAACTGAGAATAACAAGCCGGTCGGAGTTATCTCCCTTCAGAAATCGATAAAAAGGTTATAACTTTCATGGCAATCACATATGGGTGGATATAATAAGAAGAGGAAAAAGAAGAGATACAACTTTTCTGGAAAGCAGTGTGAATGTCCTTACAATTAAGGCCTATTCTAACAAACGACAAAAAATTTAAAGCAATTACAACTCATTACCAAACGGCAACATTTTAGACTAGTCTAAATTGACAGACGACAAAATAAATGTAACTCAAAATTGGACATTTGTTTCCAGCAGGGTAGAAAACATTGTGGGAAAAAGAGAAAATGCTGGTTACCAACATGTCACTTCCAAGTATTATGTAGAAACTCTCGTAGAAAAAATATTTTGAGGTTGGCCAAAATTTAAGGGGTTGATTTTTCCATTTTTCAGCCAGTGATTAATCCTCTCTCGAATTTGACATATTTTAGACTGTCCCAAACTCGAAGTGTTTGCAGATGACAATTTTGAATTCGATGAGAATGGCAGAAAGTTTTCCGATAAGCTACAAAACACTGTTTCGAGCAATTTCTCCTTTTCCCACAGTGTTTTCTAAAGACTTGTACTGCAGACATGTAAAATCCGGGGTTTCTTTGGGAAAGAGTTAAGACAAAGACGCAGTGTACAACAACAGACTGTTATCTTCACATTAATTTATACTTACAAAAGGTGATTTCAATTCAAATTCATTTAAAAAGAAAAGGGACGTAAAAAAAAAATGCACCGATATCTTGTTCTATTTACTAGAGTTTTCAAATACTCTTTTAGTTTGTTCTAGGTAAATTTATGAAAAACAGTTGTATTTGAATGAGACTCAAATAAACGTGTTTATTACTGGTCGGTAGCTGGGCTTTAACAAAACGTTTATAAATTCATTGACTATTTCGACCTTTTAACAATGTGTGAAGCGAAGTATATTGACAGTTCGTCATCTGCCTGGTCAGCTGCTTTTGGGAAACAATAACTTGTGAACGATAGCCCACTACACTGATCTCATACTACGCTTCGACTGACATCTTTGGGCACAAGACAATAAACTTTGCCTTATCATTTTTCAAACATTGAGCGATTACAAAATAAAAGAAAACAGTCGTGGTAAATGTATCTTGAATCGAATTTCTCCATTTGTCCGTATGTATACAAGCTGTAAACCCGTTGACCATAATTATGTGTGTGAGCGTTGGTAATATCAGATAGCACCTGCCAAGCCACTGGTCAATCCGTCCGCTGCCATCGCGTGTTGTGCTGTCATGACAACCACGTGCACGGATGGACCAATCAATGTCAAGCATATGTCTGGTTTCGGAACCCAGATGTCCATTTCCTGGCAGTGTTATGGCCGACATGTTGCGATTGCGTTTTGACACGGGTGTCAGTCGATTTTATTGATTCCTGCTTCTTTTCTAACCGAGCTGAAACAAAAAACGAAAGGCTTATGTCCAAATCTATTCCCTTTGTTTTCTTGTTTCACCTAAACCATTATTTATTCAACCGAGATACATCAATTGGAATTCATTATCGAATCTTTTTTAACCCTTTACCAAACGATAAAGTTTTAGACTGGTGTTTATTGAAAGCACTTGCAGATGATAAAATAAACGTAACCCAAACATGGGCATTTGTTTCCACTAGGGGAGAAATCATTGTGGGAAAAGGAGAAAATGCTGGTAACCAGCATTTTCTCCTTTTCCCACAATGTTTTCAAAAGGCTTCTATCTCGGGGTCGTAAAAACCAGGGATTGTTTGGTAAAGGCTTTACCTTTAGAAAACAGTCCCTGGTTTTCACTACCATGGGATAGATGGCTTTCAAAAACTATGAGGGGATAGGAGAAAATGCTTGAAATCAAAGTTTTCTCTTTTTCTCACAATGTTTTCTACCCTATCAGAGACTTAAAGCTCATTTGTTTCTCTTTTTCTCACAATGTTTTCTGCCCTATCAGAGACCTAAAGCTGATTTGTACCCATTCTAACCTTGTCGTCTGTGGATGCTGTCAATTAACAATATAAAGGTTTAAAACCATGGGAAAGATGGCTTTTAAAAACTATGAGGGAATAGAAGAAAATGCTGGAAATCAAAATTTTCTCTTTTTCTCACAATGTTTTCTACCCTATCAGAGACCTAAACCTCATTTGTTTCTCTCTTTTCTCACAATGTTTTCTACCCTATCAGAGACCTAAAGCTGATTTGTACCCATTCTAACCTTGTCGTCTGTGGATGCTGTCAATTAACAATTTAAAGGTTTAAAAACTATTGTTTTGGAAAGGGTTAATATGGGTTACTAGCACTGAAAAACATGCCAACTTCCTTGAGCCTTTGTGGTCAGCGAATGTATATCAAATTCATTTAGATAGAATGCCCCGTATATTGCAGTCTGATCATGAAGTTACGAATGGAATCTTGAAGGCATAAAAGCACTGCAATATTTCGAAATTTAACCGTCTGCTTGAAACTTTCTGAAATGAACTATTTTGTATTTACCAGATTGGAAATTTTGGTCTGTTCTTAACCCTTTGCAAAACAAGCCCTGGTTTTTACTTGTCTGCAGTAAAAGTCTTTCGAAAACACTGTGGGAAAAGTAGAAATTGCTCATAACGAGCAAATTCTCCTTTTCCCACAATGTTTTCTACCATGCTGGAAACAAATTTCAATTTTTGGATTACGTTTATTTTGTCTTCTGCAAGTGCCGTCAGTTTGGACTGGTCCAAAATTTTGCCGTTTGGGAAAGGGTTAACGTAAATGCAGACAGCTCGCAAATGCAGACATCAAATTAAATGTATCTTGAATGTTGGTATTTTTGGGCTCGGTATATAGTGGGGTAGAAAATGCTGGTTACCAAACTTTTTTCTCCTGTTCCACCATGTTAACAATAAAATATTGATTTTGTCCATTTAATCGTTTAACTCCTAACCAAATGACAATATTTTAGGCTTGTCTAAATCGAAAGCATTTGCAGACGACATTATGAAAGTGACTGAAAATTTGAAATCTGTTTTGTGAAGGGTAAAAAACATTGTGGAAAAAGGAGAAAATGCTGGTTACCAGCATTTTCTCCTTTTCCCACGATGTTTTCTAAAGGCTTTTTTTCTCAAGGTCGTCAAAAGTAGGGATTGCGTGGTAATGGGTTTAAAAAAAAAGGACCAGTCTGGAAAAAGATTACGCGTGCAATAGAAAAAGGGTTTGAAATTTTCAAATAAGGTACTAAAAGCCAATAAAATACAAATGTTTGGTCAGTGTATTGTTATCCCAGGTGGTCAGGCAAAGCCATTGACCCAGATCTGGCCAGCCACTGACAGAGTTGACGTATACAGCTGCAAATGTGAGCAATAAATATTGGAAAATAAATCTGAACGTGCCATGGATGAGCTTAAAACCGAAACATAATGGAAAAGATGTCGTCCCTACAGTTCGACCGATCGATTGACTGAATTGTTAAACGATTGGTTGATTGATTGATTTATTGATTGATTGATTGAACAATTTATTGATTGATTGATCGAACGATTTATTGATCGAACGATTTATTGATAGAACCGATTGACGAACGGATGTTTAGTTCGTTCTTTCGTGCGTTGTTCTATCGATCAGCTGATTGTATCCTTGGTTTTTCGTTTTCTTGAAAAAAAAAAAAAACAGTCTTCGAGAACCTTTCTTCTCTCGTGAAATACATGTATCTTTAATAAGTGTCTCATTACATTAGCATTATTACTTGCAAGCTTGTGTCCTGTTGTTAACTATGAAAAAATTTAGATAACACAGAATATTGTATGTCTGAACTGTTGAAAAGCATGAAAATTTGCCATCGAAAAAAAGTTTTTCAATAAATGATAATAATTTAATAGCTGAAAAAATCATTTTACATCTTTTCCACCCATTTTCGAATTTTTAACAACTCCACCAGAGAAGGCTTATGAAAACACTGTGGGAAAAGGAGAAATATTTTAGACGTTTCTTTTCATTTCAGAGAGAAATATCACAAAATATCACCAGATGGGTAACTTTTTCACTACCAAGTAAATAAATAGAGGATATTTGTCGGTGAAAAATCGAAATTTAGGCCTATTTCATCGAGTGAACACCATCGGTAATATTTTCACCAGTGGCTGCGCAACTGGTGAAAGTACCGATGGTGTTCACTCGATGAAATAAATTTCGATCTTTTACCGAAAGAAAAATATTCTATTTATTTCGTGCTTTTAACCCTTTCTGTGAGGAGCTTTATCAAATTTCAGTACAGTTCTTTTTCGTTATTCCCCAAGGTGTCCCCCTTCCGCATAGCAACGCATTACAATATTAAGTCAAGCGCGAGAAATGTAAGGTATATGACGTTGTATTTTCCATCTGGTTGTGAGGCACGCGCAGTTTACCTAGGCAACAAGAAGGTGAAAATCGGTATTTTCACTGGTGGTATCAGTGTAAGATCGAAAAATATTTTCACTGCTAATTCTCAACATCCTACCGGAAAGCATGTTTACATTTTTTCATTGCTACGGGCTATAAATATACTTGCGCTGCTAGATGAAGTGTCAGTTTGGCCATAGTCTGAAATAAAGCAGCCGACAGTGCAAATCAGAGATCAGAACGAACGTTCTGTGCAGTCTGATTTTGATCTACATTGTCTACGACAGCTTCTGGTGTCAATAAGGAAATAGTGAAATTGTCGCCTGAAAATCCTTTAAATTTGAATCAATCTATACTTTTGTCGTATACTGAATGTATTTAAAGGTAAAGGCAAAATACACGACCGTTTCTTCTGTAAAACATGGAACTATAGAATGCCTGAAGACGGTTGCATTGTTTGGACAAATAAACGTCAACACTTCAGAAGCAATAAAAAGTGACATAAACTTATTGAAGATTATGACAGCCCTGAAAGCCAGTTTAATCCACACAGGTGGGTGGTCAATAGAAGTGGACAGCGGTCATTTCAGATGGCCCACCTGTGCAATCCGTAAATCAAGTAGTTTGTAGTGTTACGCACTTATCATAGAAATGCAAATCCCGTTCACGTAATGCGATTAACCCTTCGAGCAAGACAGAATATCTTAGTTCGACATAGGGAACACATTCTGTTTCTTCGTGATATTTCTCCTGTCTGTCTATCTGTTCGTTCGTCCGTCGGTTCCCCCGTCCGTCCGTCTCTGTCTCTGTCTCTCTCTAGCAATGTTTTCAAAAGATTTAACCCTTATGATTTTTTTTATGACGGGTCAAATGCAGGAAACAGTTCGTCAGATAAGCCGTACGGCTGATAAGCCCAAAGACCTTATTTCATAAGCGTAAATCAAAGAATACGACAGGACAAGCAAGCATTTGGGAATGACAATTTAAATGTGGCTAAGGAACCAGAATTTGTCTTCGATAGAATAGAAAACATTGTGGAAAAGGGAGAAAAATGCTGGTTACCAAGTGAAGGGTTGAGTACTCTTCGTTACACTAAAGGTAAATAAGCATCAGGAAATGGGCAAGGTGATGATGACTTTGTAGCCTTGATGACGATTGCCTTATAGTATTAAGGTCCCTCCGTGCTCTAGGCAAATTTGGACCATTACAGAGAAAATTCGGATACAAGACAATCCGGGTACAAGCCCCTAGCTCTTCTTCGAATAGACTTCCTTGGTTCTTTAACGTGCCCGGTGTAAAGGACCGACACACGCGAGGCTACCTCCGGGTTCCAAACCAGTTTACCTCTAATTGGATGGGAAACACAAGGTGTCTCAGAGAGGTCCTGGCTAGACCGTGTATCGAACCTCGGGCTTCACAATTGATAGTCACAGGTAAGGGGTGCACCATAATAAATACATACAGTATATTTGAGCCATGCTCTGTTAAAAGGGACATAATGCATTTTCAAAAAAATTCGACCCCGGTCAGCCTGCGCAGTCTGCGTAGGGTGGCCTGAATCTAAACGTTTTTCAAATTGTCAATTTTCTGCATGGCAAAAGACCATTTTACCTCACTATGGAGTCGGTTGTTATTCAAAATGATTTTTTGCCTACATAGTTATGTTATGTCTTGTTTGGTACATTGAACTCGGGGACTCATTAACTCATTATCAAACGACACAATTTAAGGTTTGTCCAAATCGACAGCATTAAAATTTTGCAGACGACCAAATAAAAGTGACTGAAAATTTGAAATTTGTTTCGCGAAGGGTAGAAAACATTGTGGGAAAAGGAGAAAATGCTGTTTACTAGCATTTTCTCCTTTTTCCACATTGTTTTCTTAAGGCTTGTTTCTCAGGGGCGTCAAACGTAGGGATTGAGTAGTAATGGGTTAAGCCCCAAATTGTAAGAGGGTGTCCCATACATGTATGTATATGTATACGGAAGATGTCACAGACAACGAGATTATCCCGCACTAATATAGATAATACCCTGGGATTATCCTTAATATACCTATCTCCAAGTTGGTAATCCGCTCATCTGGCTGCAAATAAAGCTTATCTGGAAAAAATCACTACGGATTTTCTATAAAAATTTAACGATAATAAATGAACCATAGTTATGTATGTTCTTTTCTGAACTCCTTACCAAATAAACATTTACTGGTTTTAATGACAATGGGGTAAAAGCCTTCTGAAAACATTGTGGGAAAAGAAGAAAATGCTGGTTACCAGCATTTTCTCCTTTTTCCACAATGTATTCTACCCTTCCGTAGTTAAATTTCATCTTTTGAGTCACGTTTATTTTGTCGTCTGCAAATGCTTCCAATTCGGACAAGTCGAAAATTTTGAAGTATGGTAAAGCGTTTAATTAACCCGTTACCAAAACACAGATTTTTGGACTGATCTTGTCCAAAGCATTTTTTCAGACGATAGATCAAAAATTGCTTAACCCATTACCACACAATCCCTACTTTTGACGCCCCTGAGATAGAAGCATATAGAAAACATTGTGGGAAAAGGAGAAAATGCTGGTAACCAGCATTTTCTCCTTTTCCCACATGTTTTCTACCCTTCACAAACTTTGTGACAAATTCCAAATTTTCAATCACTTTTATTTTGTAGTCTGCAAATGCTTTCAATTTGGACGAGCCTAAAATTTTGTCGTTTGGTAATGAGTTAAAAGACGAAATATAGTTACCAGCATTTTTCTCTTTGTCCAAAAATATTTTCAAAAAGTCTTTCCTTCTCAGGGGCGTTAACTCTTTACCAAACAGTCCCTAGTTTTTACGACCCAGAGAAAGAAGCCTTCTGCAGAAAACATTGTGGGAAAAGGAGAAAATGCTGGTTACCAGCATTTTCTCCTTTTCCCGCAATGTTTTCTGCTCTTCTAAAGTCAAGTTTCAAATCATGAGTCACGTTTATTTTATAGTCTACAAATGCTTTCAATTTGGACAAGTCTAAAACTCTGTATTTCGGTAAAGAGTCAAAAACAGGGATTGCTTGGTACGGGGGTTAAATACTGTGACCCTGGACCCTTAACAGCGTCACTTAACCCGACACCTGCAGTTGTTAGGGGACATATTTAGGGCCCATGGGTCTAACACGTGCAGCCCTGACACACGGAGTTTTTCCAATATCGCATCAGGTGTAGGTGTTTGTAAAGCATCAGGTGCAGGTCATGTGATCGACCTCTCCCACATGACCTTTCTTTTTTCACGGAAAAATAGAAAGAAAATGCTTATGAACTATGGGCCATTCCATATTCGTTATGCAAATTAAAAAAAGAAAGCAGTTGCCGCAGACCGTAGTCTCGAATGAACAGATCTGTCTCTGATGTGGCGTTAAAACTTAGTGGAAAAAGGAGAAACTGCTGGAAAACATTAATATGGTCAAAGAAGAAAATGCTGGTACAAGTATTTTCTTCTCTAACCATAATGTTTTCTAAAACTTTTCCTTTAGTTTTGTGGAAACGCGGGATTGTTTGATATGGTAAAAGGTTAAGAATACAATTTCGTGTATTTGTGTTCAATGGCTTTTGGAAGAAAAAAAGACTTTGACCAATCTTGAATAGTCCTCTTAGAATCAAAAGCAACAGAGATGCTTCTTTACCGTCAAATCCAACAAATTAGCCGTACATTTTTGGGGGAAAAAAGGAGAAATGTGGAAAATCTACAAAGTATAAGGTCTGCGTGCGTTCGTAAACGTCGTTTGGGTATATTTTGAAAGTACGTTTCCACAGTCGCCGCTCTCTCTCTTGCAATAACAAGCGAGGCTCGAGTGACACAGCGGATGGTATAGATCCAAGATCAGACTGCACGTTCTGTGCAGTCTGATCTTGATCTATGTCTTCCGCAAGAACTAATCCCTGTTTCCGTTTATTGCGCTGAAATGTTAAAAGATGTAAAAGTTACTGAAAGAAAAAATACAAAGGTAAAACGCAGAAAAAAAAACCTTCAATAGTCTAGTAAGCGTACTGTCACCTTTGAGTAATTACAATGAATTTCCAATTCGAAAAAGAAAAAAAATCAGCTGCACAGGCGGGGAAAAATGACGAGTGCAATAAAGGAAAAATTCAATTTTTTACAGCATAAAGAAATCAGGTGCTTTTTGAAAAATTTATGTTTCACCCGCAGATTGCGCTATCCGCGAACCTTGCTCCGTGTACAATCTAACCTTTTGTAATATTCACTCTTAGTACAGGCGCGGTAACCATCGTGTCGTCGGTTTACGTCAGCTGTAGTTACGAGGTTTTTGAAGTAATCCGACGACATTTTCTCCTTTTTAAAGGCATTCTCCGCCTTGAGAAAGCCTAATGAGTTCCACAATTTGAATTCCATCTACTTTATCATTTGATTTCATTTTTTGGACCAAATATTTATTATCACGATAGAGAGCTGATTTGCACGAAAGCCCAACAGTTCATTCGCTCAAGTAAAGGGTGAAGTAATTATCATAGTATTACCAGCATTTTTTATGCTAATAAGGCCAAACTATCAGTCACAAAATTAGTATTAAAATAGGGGCGGCCCCAGGGTGCGACCCGGGCACAACCAGGATGTCTTTTTTTCCTCTCTCTTCGTTACGTTGAAAATCGCACATTACCCAATCTGCCATGAGAGATTATCGTATTGTGTGTGATAGCCGGTGTACAATATTATATTCTTAAAAGAACAGAATCAACAACAGCACAGCGGCAGTTCCAGCCATAGTTTTGAAAGACACCCAAAACATGTTAGATATTGCCTGAAATAACCACATCTGATGTAGCTACTTTACAAACATTTGGAACGGAAACAAACAAGAGCATAGCACATCTGTATTTCTCCGCCAACTGAAAGCAGTTCGACTCCTCCTCAAATGGTAATGACGCGGATAGTTCAGAACTATATTTTGTTGGAAAGACATCCAATGTATTCATAAAGTCCTTCAAAAGTATTAACTCATTACCACACAACTATATTTTAAGCTTTTCCAAATCGAAAGCAATTGGAGACGACAAAATAAATGTGACTGAAAAATTGAAATTTTGTTTGAGAAGGGTAGAAAACATTGTGGGTAAAGGAGAAAATGCTGGTTACCAGCATTTTCTCCTTTTCCCACAATGTTTTCAAAAGGCTTCTTTCACAGAGGTGTTAAAAGTAGGGATTGTGTGGTAATGGGTTGAACCAGTAAAAGACGGATTCATCTAGGTTTACTGATTCATTTACTTACATTGGGCAGAATCGGTACTAGTACCATGACTGCAAGAAAAGGGGCTCTTGGTTGTACCTGCAAGTAACGTAGTGAACAATTTCTGCTTTTCAACCATTTGCTTCATATCTTAGAAAATCGGCATCGTCATTGTGTCGTTCCTAATGTCCCGTGAAGTGCTAATTTTTTTTGTAAAGAATGTGTCATTGTATCGAAGTTTACATTGGTATGCTACAAGGATGTATATGAGCTCTGATGTGTTTTCGTTTACCATCTCTTCAAATACATATTTCTTTATTTCTTAATTAAATTAATGAATCGCCTGTAGTGTACATCTCTCATTCCTTTAAAGAAAATTAAGGAATCAGGTGTTCGTAGAGTAGAGAGTTTGGGTTTTAAACCGAATCCTTTTCAGTTTTTTTCCTTACCTACTTGTCGCTTGCCGTATAGCGTAATGTCGCAGATAGACGGTTCAAACTCCTTTGACCGAACCAATGTGCTTTAACCGTTAAGCTGCTTGTATGAAATGAAAGGAATAAATGCTGGATACCAGCATTTTATTTCATGCTTTCCGGTGGGATATCGAGAAATAGCAGTGAAAATATATTTCGATCTTACACTGGTACAACCAGTGAAAATACCGATTTTCACGTTGTTGTTGCCTAGGTAAATTGCGCTTGCCTCACAACCAGATGGGAAATATGACGTCATATACCTTATATTTCTCGTGCTTGACGTAAGGTTGCTATGCAGGAGGGGTACGCCACGGGGAATGAGAGAAAAGAATTGTACTGAATTTTGATAAAGTTCCACCCAGAAAGGGTTAAAAGCATAAAATAAATAGAAAATTTGGTTTTTTTCGGTGAAAGATCGAAATTTATTTCATCTCGTGAACACCATCGGTAATATTTTCACGAGTGAAAATATTACCGATGGTGTCCACTCGATGAAATAAATTTCGATCTTACACCGAAAAAAACAAATACCATCTATTTCTCCTTTTCCAACATGGTTTTTTAAATGGGTAAAATAATGGTGATCAACTATATTCCAAAAGAACGATTCAAAGTAGTGTGATGTAAATTGTACCGTGCTTTATGGAAAGGGAACTTGATACATCTGCAAAACGTATAGACCCAGGTCAGCCTCTGCAGTTTTATTATTGGTCAATTTTCTGCTTGTCAAAGGACTGGTGTATCTCACGATTCATTCGGTTGTTAATTATTTACCCATTACCACACAATCCCTACTTTTGACGCCCCTGAGAAAGAAGCCTTTAGGAAACATTATGGGAATGTTTTCTACCCTTTCCAAATCAAATTTCGAATTTTCAGTCACATTTATTTTGTCGTCTGCAAATGCTTTCAATTTGGACCAGGCTATAAACTTGTCGTTTGGTAAAGAGTTAAAGAAACTCGATATCATGGGTCCACAATACCGTGATGACTTGCTTCGAATCATGTCTCACAGAGATTCATCAAACCCTCTTTTGCCAGAGAATGGGAGCAGTTAGTAGACTAGAATTGATTTCCGGCGACGAAAGCCGGGTCATTATGAGTAGACTCAAAATCTACAATAAATGGGAGAAAATATTGATGAAAGCTAATGGAGATATAATTCACGAGGGACAAAACTCGATATTTTGTTCTAAAGCTTGCTCTTACCACCAATAATTCCATGAATATTTCAGACTCTGGCAGATGGAAAACTATTTTCTAGAATTATGTACTGCGCAGGTGTCAGTATAATGACGTAGTCGCCCGCTAAAAGCACGGAAATGGCTCACAAAGCTGCTCGCAGAAAATCGTTGATGCCCGGAACTGGGACCCTGGTTTAACCGAAGAAAGCACTTAGGAACGGAGATGTATAAAAAGGGGAACCAGCGGTCTGGCGTGTGCCAGTATGCAAATTAGATTTATCACGTGGTTGGCAAATGCCTGATGATCCAGATGTCAGGAAATGGAGTCTGAGACAATGGGTGATTTATTTTTAAACTTTGGTAACGATGTGAAGTTTCCCATGATAAAACCATTATTGACCATCATCTTTTTAACCCTTTACTATATGAAGAATTTTCGGCTCTTCAAAACTGCATCACGAGAGCTTAGATGATTAAGTTTTTCTTATAACATAAAAGCACGATACTGGGTAGCACATTTTTTCCATCTTATTTATAGAATATTTCAAAAGCTTTCTTAGATGTCAGTAAAATATAAGACCATGTTTAATAAAGGTTTAACTCTTTACCAGACGACAAAATTTTGGCCTTGTCCAAATTCAAAGCATTTGCAGACGATTATTTCAATGTGTCTCAAACGGTCTCAAATGTGTCTCAGTCTTTCTTTCGTAGGGTAGAAAACATCGTGGGAAAGGGAGAAAATGCTGGTTTACCAGCATTTTCTCCTTTTCCCACGATGTTTTCAAAAGGATTCTTTCCAGGGGCGGTATTTCTTTGTAAAGGGTCAATCAACACCATTGTTATCTGTTTGGGTAAAAATGATGCTTCTATTTTCAAATGTTCACTCAAAGAAATATGCAAACTACTAACATTACTCGGACACACGGAGCGAAAGAACTTCAACTAATGCAACGCGAAATTTTGCAACGACTGATGTTTTTGTGTGGCATTTTCGATGTTTTCTGTACAAAATTTGACAACAATTTACTGGCCCACTAATATTAACCTCCTTCCGGCTAAACAAATGAAATGAAACTAATATTGCGACAATAGAATCGTTTCTTTTTTCTATTTCAAACGTATTCTTTGTCCTTATCGAACAGTGTAGATCAAAGAACGTTCTGTGCAGTCTGATCTTGATCTACACTGTCCGAAAAAGGTCAGTGAGTCGCACTTAGAAGCCTAAGGGTTTATACAAAGACAGCGAAGGCAAGGAAAGATTTCAATCCTATTTGACACCTCCGTATTGTTGTTTTCGGAACATCGTGACAGGGTTTAATGGCTTTGACAAGAATTTCAACCGCAGAGTTAAAATGCAGCAACCCTTAGTGCGTAAAAAGGAATTCTAGTTGCTTTTTGCATAGAGTAATATCCAGCTGAACATGTAGTCTGAACTTGGATCTATATCGTACATCGTCCATTATCCCATTCTAAATTATGAAAAAAAGATTACAATTCTAAAAAAGTTAAAAAAGTCTAAAAAAACTCTTTTTATGCGTGGAGAAGTTAATCCCATTAACTTTAGATATTGTACAAGAAAATATTGATGCGTGACATCAATGGCGCCGAAAATCAGTTGTTTCTAAAATAAGGCACATTGCGTCACTCAAAAAGTGACCAATGCAAATTTACGCAGAACTCGATTAGAAATGAACTGAGAACCCCTAGATAGTCTGTAGAATGCAACTTTAGACTTCAAAAAGATAAAGGAAATAATGATAAGACACAATCATAGTCATTCTTCGGCGATATTTAATTTAACATCAATTTGAGATGTGTACAAAAGCAGTTGTAGTAAAACTAAGTTCTAAATTACCGAATTGATATTAAAACCAGGTTATGAAATGACCAATGTGGTTATAAAATTATCGAAGTGAGTAAAAATTGATCAAAATAAAAAGTAAACTTGTTACGAAATTGTTTAGGAACTAAAAAACCTAGTTACGAAATCGATGGAAGCGAGGTTAACAATATGGCTGCCTCCAGAGGTACTTTTCAAAAGCGAAAAAAATATTGTGCCACCGCTCATACGGCGCCACAAAAATATAACACCAGAACATTTTGTTCTTGTAATTGTAGTTGTTGTGATTGTGTGTTGTTTTTGTTGTTGTATTTTTGCAATATGTTGGCTGAAACAAGTCTGTGCGCGCAGCGTTCATCTGAATTCCATTCAAAGTGTTAGTTCATTTAAAATATTTATTTTACATCGATTGAGAAACAAGCTCTTACAACTTATATTAATCTCCCCTGATTCTGCTTCCTGGGAACTATACCAATACTCGCGCCAAATGTGTGGATCAATATAGGATCCCAAAGTTGACGTCGCTGGCATCAAACTCAGAATCCTAATGGTTATTATGCCGACGCTCTACCTAACAACCACGCAAAAAGTGTTGCCATGCAGGATCTAGCAACCTACTTAACTACTTACCAAACTATTCACCTTTTTACAGACAGACATACAGACATACAGAAAAGCATGTCATACCATTTCTTTAATTATTTTTTCCCCACTCACGATAACCCATGACCTATGACAAATTTATCATTCGATGTAAATATATACATTTAAGAGAATAATGTTAGCAATCAATTATTTACAGTAACATTTTTATGTCACATGTTAAAAACAGTGTAACGTCCAGAGCTAAATATCGGTGTATATATTTACCAATGTCATCTATTCAAACATTATCTGCAACTGGACTCTAATGATAGTACTTGGGGGACACAAAGTCATGGGCGTATTCCATTTATGGGGTTTTTTTTTTTTCAGAAAAAAACTTCTGATATTCATCTTTCTTCCAATGTGCTCTGTTGTAAATTGAGCAAATTTCAGCGTATAATGCAGCCTCAGAAGCAAGTTCAACTGTTAATTTCACAATTTTAATAAGAGACACCAAATGAGCAGTAAAACTATCAAACCTTATTTCTAAAGGCTTTAGAAAAATATATATACAAAAAAAAGAAAAATGCATTCAAACAAGCACAGCAGAAGGTACCACCACCGATCATATTTCTGCAGATAGAACAAATTAGCTTCTGGATTCTGGACTGTTAAGAACGTGCTATTTGTATGGGACCAGATATGACGTCATTTTACGTATTGGAATACGACACAACATCACCGACGCTTGTTATTGATCATATTACATCAATAGAAACCTTAGAAAAATTCTGGTGCGAAATCTGCTTGTGCCTTGAAAAGCCACTTGTTACCTAACAGAAATACCTATAAAAATATTCTTTTCTTACACTTATCGGTCTGATTTGTCGACAGGGTTCGAAATATTCCCGCCGTAAAATAGCAATTAATAAGATATTTTCGAATTTTAGTATAATTGTTGATATTCTGAACCATCAAGCCATATCGGACCCGATTATGTTCTTCTTAGGCTTCATCATAGTTGATAGTTCCTAGTTTAACCCTTTACCACCGACTTTTAACGACCCAGTGAAGGAAACTGGCCTTTTGGAAACATTGTTGGAAAAGGAGAAAATGCTGGTAACCAGCATTTTCTCCTTTTTCCCACAATGTTTTCTACCCTTCCCAAAAAACAATTCAATATCTTCAGTCACTTTCGTTTTGTCACCCGCAACTACCTTGAACTTTGACAAGTCTACAATTTTGTTGTTGGTAAGTTAAAACTTTGTGACATCCCAAGAAATCTTGCAGCAGATGGGTTTGAAGTAAAGAATAATCCACATAGATTCCAGAAATATCACAAATATTGTATATAAACACTAAATACGAGCCTGCTAAACCCTTTATCAAACAACAAAATTTTAGATTGGTCAAAATTGAAGAAAAAAAATAAAAATAAAAATAAACACAACTCAAAAATTGAAATTTGTTTCCAGAAGGGTAGAAAACATTGTGGGAAAAGGAGAAAATGCTGGTTACCAGCATTTTCTTCTTTTCCCACAATGTTTTCAAAAGGCTTCTATCTCAGGGTCGTAAAAACCAGGGATTGTTTGGGAAAGGGTTAACGGTAAAAATATATGAATGTCTCATAAGGGATAGAAAAGATAATGGTAAAAGGATAACATCCTGGTTATAGGCATCTTTTCCCATTTTTTTTTTTTCAGAGGGTTCTTGCCCAGGATCTAAGAATGTTCAGAAAACAAAATGGTTATCTGCACTTTCTTTTTACCAGAATGCCCTGAAAAGCTCTTTTCGAGAGTAATGAACACCAAGGATCATACCCCTACGAGATAAATTCGCAGGCAAGCAACTTGAACAAACGTCCTCGCAGGATTGGGAATAGGAAGAATTTCGGATCGTTTTCAAAAGAAGCAAGTATAAAGCTAGTTAAGGATTCTTTTCTTCATCTCTTCTCAGAAAATCGAACGGTTTTCGCAAAATTATGAGAAACCATAGTAAAGGTTTATCACACTGTCATTAAATTACTTTATGTATATATATGGGTAACCAAGGTAACCAATGGAAATGACAAAATTGTTAATGTATCATTACCAAGCTAAGCAGAAGAAGAGCCGCTAAAATTATTCCTCACGACATCGTCTTTAACTTTTTCTTGAATGTTGAAAACACAAGAAGCTTTCATGGATGGTATAGATCAAGATCAGGGCCCGTATTCACCAACCATTCTTAAGAATATTCTTTGTCTCATTCTCTCAAATTTTTCTGACTGTGAAAGTAACAGAACTTCTGATTGGCTAAACCAAATGGTTTAGCCATTCAGAAGTTCTGTTACTTTCACATGAACAAAATTCGAAAGAATAAGAACAAGAACGTTCTTAAGAATGGTTGGTGAATACGGACCCAGATCGCGTTAGGGAGAGTTCTCTTTAGCTCAGTGGTTATGGAGTAGGCGTTCTATGTTAGAATCCTGGCCGGTCCCTGTATTTCTCCTATGCATTTGTTTATCTTTTTCTTTGTTACGGATTTTGTTCGTAAGATTGTTCGTCCGAAATTGGCCATTGAACCATTCATCCCATTTGTCCAAAAATGGACTTTCTGCCTAATAGGGCTTTGAGTCATCAATAAATGACTATAAGAGGGGGTGTGTGTTACGGGAGACCACTCCTTCATGCAAGGTTTCATCTCTATATTACACAAGGTTTCTTGGACATGGAAGGTTTAGAAGGGAAGAAATAGGACAATAACTTACAACTGCGTTAGTGAGAATTTTCTTTAGCTCAGTGGTTATGGTGTAGGCCTTTCGCCCGGACGTTCTAGGTTCGAATCATTCCCGGTCCCTGTATGTCTGTTATGCATTTGTTTATTTGTTTTTTAGATACGGACTCCGTTCGTAAGAGTATGAAACCACCTTTTTTGGCAGAGATTTGTTCAAGTATAGTTTCTGAACAGTATTAGAGAAACTTTGCGGTTTACAGTCGTCTATTTACCCAAAATATTTTCAAAGGCTCCCCAATGCAGGGACGTTAAAAGTTGAATAAGTACAAACTTATAGGTTGATACTCTTGTGGATAAAGGTAACGCGTACATTAACCCATCCGCCTATTTATTGCACAGTTTGACACGCAAACATCTGATATGAAACACCAAATAGGGTTGCAGAGCCAATCGAAAATGTTCTAAAACGTAGAGGACGGAGGAACTCGAATTTTCAAAATACTTTGGCTACATTATGTAGAGGTTACTCGAAACTTAAACATGTCTTCAAAGAATCAATCTTCCACTACACAATGCCGACGTTTGAAGTTCCTATAAAAGAAGCCTTTTGAAAACATTGTAGGAAAAGAAGAAAATGCTGGTAACCAGCATTTTCTTCTTTTCCCACAATATTTTCTACTCTATCAAAGAGAAATTACACCATTTGAGCCACACTGAAATTGTTGTCTGCATATACTTTCAATATGGACAAGGCTAAAATTTTGTCGTTTGGTAAAGAATTTAGGCGGCTATCTGCTTTTACGGCTCTGGAGAAAAAAAAAAAACACGTTTTTGTTTAAAGGTGGATATTTAGAATTTTCATATCATACCAAATCAAAAACTATATATATCACTGAAATTTATATAAAAAAAAAATACAAATCATCAATAATTAAGATTCATAATATTACACACACAAAAGAAATTGATGGTATTCCCTTAAAAGGCTACGTAGCCTCGCTATTTTCAGATTTCGCGCTAAATTTTAAAAAAAAAGCATTGTTGGAATGTTAAGTGACTGGCACATGACTAATGATGCTTAAATCCGATTACATAACAAACATTTAATTTTTTTTTCATAATATCCTCTTCGGACGCTATGTTTGAAGCTTCGTCTGTGTATTTCCGGTATGTAAATGAGCGAGTTGCTCATGTAAAAATAGAACGTGTTTCCCGTCGATGTCGACCTGGGCCGTAGTAAATCTCTAATTTCTCTTGTTGTCGGATGGTTTACGACTACTGGGGTTTTATGTATGACAATTATTAGACTTTCGGAGTATAAGGATGATATTTTATATTTTGTAAAATTTTCGTCCCAAATTCTGAAGGGCCACATTTAAACATGGGAATAATGAAAGAATTGAGAGGCCCTCTGTGAAATGGTGGCTACTAGATGCATCTCTGTGATGCCACGCAACATGCAAGTCTTTTCATAATTATGGATTCCATTTTAGCTGACAACCGACTGTTCTTTCTAAATTTACAAAAAAAGCAAAATGTTTCGACCCGTGTCAGCATATGTGTAGGTTTGAGCGAGCTGAAACGGGTCGGTAAGTTTTGCCGAAGCTTAAACCCTTTCCCAAACGACAAATTTTTGGACAAGACCAAACTGAAAGCATTTGCAGACGACAATTCAACTCTCGCTGAAAAGATGATTTCTGTCTAGAAAACAATGTGGGAAAAGGAGAAAATGCTGGTTACAAGCATTTTCTCCTTTTCCTACAATGTTTTCAAAAGGCTACTATTCCAGACCCGTAAAAACCAGGGATTGTTTGGGAAAGGGTTAAACCGCAGTTTTACGGAGCATGATTCAAATATATACTCGTAACCAGCATTTTCTCGTATTCCTACAATGCTTTCTATCATTTAAAGATAACCTAATTATTGAACAGCATTTGATTAGTAGCCTGAAAAAAAAAAATATGGAAAACTCCATAGTTTGTCTTGAAAAGAGAGACAGAGGGAAGACTACTACCACAGCGAGCAGTCATGTACAGTTCTGTAAGTCTACTCGTTACGAAAGAGAGAAAACTTTAATAAGATTCCATTAACATGGAAAGCAGACTTTTTCCTGATGGAGACTGTAATTTCCTGGAGACTGGATCAATCGATCGAGGTTCCGGCTGCACCTGCACCGGGATTGTCACACTTAACCCTGTTGTTTGGATTACATACATGAAAAGGTCCATACCAACATATGAATATAGTATAGAAAACACGGTTAAATCTTCGTTCTTAAATACAAAATATATATGATGAAAACAAGGCAGCGAACGAAGAACATTTTTAAGAAATTTGTAATTTTGTCGATTTTTTGTTGTTGTTTTTTTTTCTCCGAAATGAGATGCTTTGGATTTTGAGGAAAATGGTAAAACCGTATTGAACGTAATCTTGGTTGATTGCTGAAAATGAGGGGAAGTGCAATTAGAACGGCTGTTCCCAGGAGGACAGCACGTGGACACCGGATGTCGATTTTTTTTTTATCATTTCAGTAAATCCTCTTCATTGGTCTCATTCTGTTTTCTACGATTGTTGTTGTTGTAGAATCACTTTAGTTGTAGACGTTAATGGTATGTTGTATCATGTATAATATTGTTGTACTTATGTAACCAGTCTAAAGGCCGTACTATTGCTTACGACAGTCGACCGGAAGTACAGAGCGCATAACCACCAAAAAACGTATTACTGTGACATAAACTAAACCTTTTACGTCATTTATAGAAGTCACAAAAATAAGAGTCGTTTTCTTATTATAGCGTCTTCTTTTATTATTATTATCATCATCTCACATCATCATCATCATTAATATTATTATCATCATCATTATTATTATTATTATTGGAGGTGGTGCTGATGAAAATGAGGGTATTTAATTCGGTAATTATTTACAGTATAAGCCGGAAAACTAAGGCTGCATTGCCGCCGGATTTTCGTATGTATTGAATGTATAGACCAACGAACAGGCTCGAAGGTCCGATTGTATGGTCTTGCTCTGGACTTTAAATCCACTAATTTCCACAGATTCTACCGACTTGCCCTTTTAGAACAATATATGGAATCTACACAACAGTTGATTCTGTAATACCACTCAAAAGTTGCTCAAGGACCCAACACTTCAAACAGCATTATAAAGTTCGCATAAGGTAATATCAATGATATTTTAAGTGTGTATGGTTCAGTGATGAAATCAAAACGGCTCCAATTCACTAATTTTACTAATTTACAATTGATCTTCTAGTTTGAAAAGAGGACAAGTTTGCCTACAAGTCAATGTAATAATGTACCCCTCTATTTTCATCTTGTGTTGTTGCAATATTTACAAGAGCATGCAGTGCTTATTTTAAGCCTTCATCAAACAACAAAATGTTAGAAGACAAGTCCGAATTCAAAACATTTCCAGACGACCAATAGAATGCAGTTAACATGGTGTAATTTCGTTGTAAAAAATATTATGCCTGCATTTTTTCCTTTTCCAACAATGGTTTCAAAAGTTCTCTTCTTCAGGGTTGTTAAAACTCGGCATTGTTTGGTAAAGCGTCAAGTCAAAGGCTGTTCAAGCATTGTGAATGATGCATGACAAATGAAAATGGAAGAGGCATATACCGGAAGCAGAAATATGGCTTGACCATAAGAGTGTACCATATTGTTACCATCAGAGTCTGGGCGAGGTTTCAACACTATTTAACAGCAGTTTGGCAACAGGGTGGTAGTAGGTGGAGTCAGTATTCACACAAACAGAACAGAACAGAATAGAACATTTATTGCTCCAACCTGATTACATAGCAGTTCATCGTTTCATACAAAAAACAGCATGGCATACATGCAACAGTAACATAATAAATCAGAAAAAATATTAAAGATTTTTTTTTGTTCGCACAAGTTGGTATTCAATTTCATTAGATTCGATTTACGGAAGTAATATAAAAGTCGGAGTTTCATACATGTAATTCATTTTTCACTTTGTATATTTATGCATGTCCTGACACTTTGTTCAATGAAAGTTCATGAAAATATATAGTTGAAGAATGTATGAAATTACCTTGTTGGTTTTGAAACAAATATGCGGTACACGGCTTCGAAAGTAACACTTTATAATTTAGTCATCATGAATTGGTAATTGGAATTTTGAAACTAGTATGCAGAAGACAGCTTTAAGAAAATCCATATTTGACAAAATAATAATGAATAAGTGAAACAATACATAAGTGATAAGCGTATATAGATATTATGTTTATATATTCATACAAGTATATAGTCAAACTGGTGATCGACATGCGAGAAATAAGAAGACGACTATGTTTATAATAAAGTAATCCTGAATCGAGGAACAATAAATGAACAATAATTGAAGCATTATGATACATAATTGTAGCAGGTGGCTTGATAAACAATCCATAAGTAACAAAGTCAATATAAATGGCTGGCTGATGGTTAATGAACGAGTGAATAGGACAGTTGGATACAAACCTTAGATGCACAAGTTTGCCTGAAATTGACGTCTAGAAAACCGTGGATTCCAATTTCGTCTTTCTCGCATTAAATACTGGCTACGGTAAGTGTGGACCGTGGACCATGTATGTGGCATCAGGGTCAGTATTCACCAACCATTCTTACGGTCAATCTTTTTCTTATTCTCCAGAATTTTCTACATTTGAAAGTAACACAACTCCTGATTGGTTAAACCATTCGGTTTAGCCAATCAGGAGTTGTGTTACTTTTCTTACGAACAAAGTCCGTAACAAAGAAACAAATGAATAAATGCATGGCAGAAATAAGGGTCCGAGCGGGATTCGAACCCCGGAACTCCCGGACGCAAGGCCAATACCTTAACCACTGAGCCAAAGAGATACCTCCCTGACGCAGAAGCCAGGTATTGTATTTAAATCGGGAGAATGCCATGCAGGAAGGAGTGGTCTCCCGTAACACTTTCAAATTTGGAAAACCTTGGAGAACAAGTGCGAGAACATTCCTGAGAACGGTCGGTGAATTCGGACCCTGAATAGATTAGTGAACGGAAGTCTGATCAGAGGTGTACATAATACTGCGCCAAACATAACAGAAAGGCGTCCTAGGCCAAGGTCAAGAAGAGAAGAGAGCTTACAAGTTGTCAACGTTGTTGACCATGTTAGAAATAGATGTGGCTCCACTATGACCACGGGCAGGGTCCGTATTCACCAACCATTCTTACGAACATTCTTAGTCTTGTTCTTCTTCATTTTTCAGTCAACGTGAAAGTAACAGAACTTCTGATTGGCTAAACCATTTGGTTTAGCCAATCAGACGTTCTTGTTACTTTCACTGTCAGAGAATCTTGAAGAATAAGACAAAGAATATTCTTAAGAATGGTTGGTGAATACGGACCCAAAACCTGTCATGATGGATGTATATACGTCTTTGTCTATCAATTGTGCACACTGAAAACACAAAGGAATACAGATGATCTCGTATTTACCAACCAGTCTTAAGATTATTCTTAGTATCACTCTCCAAGATTTTCTAAATGTAAAAATAACAGAACTTCTGATTTGCTAAACCAAATGATTTAGCCAATCACAAGCTGTGATACTTCCAAGTTTTGAAATTTTTTAAGAATAAGATTCAAGGCTCAAGGAATGCGGACAGCGGCCTATATAAACCATGTTTGACAATGTAAATGTGTAGGTAGATGCAAAAAAAATCTGGGAATGGCGAATCTTTCAAAATGCCATGGAAACTGACAAATAATATCACACTAGATAACAGATTTGCGTATTGAATATCCAAGAGCACGTTAATCAAAGCGTTGCCTTGGTAACGGTTATTTTGAAGTCATTTGATTTATAACTTACATTTTTATGTAAGAAGGAACAAACATGGATCGACATAAGAAGGGTTTACCCCACAGTAACTAGATTTACATGATTATGCATGTTTTATATAATCTAAATCTATATTTTAGTCTTCAAGGAGACAATAGTTTGTCGATGGTTGGACTAATTGCATTTCTTTTAAATAGAAAGTAAGAAAGGCCGTGTTTAAAATCTCTTTCTGGTATTGATTTGATATTTATTATCTAAACGAGTCCTTTTCCTTTTCTTGAGGGAGTCTCTGGTGTCTGTGAGCATAAAAGGGACCGTGTTACTTAACCACAAAGAACTTTTCTCTAGCGTCATTTTACAACGTTTGAGGCAGAATTGCAATAACGGCAAACGGTTGAGTGCCCCTTTCACATTTTTTACAGGCTATTGGACACCATTTTATAGACATAAACTCATTACCAAACGACAATATTTTAGGTTTGTCCTAATCGAATTTGCAAACGACAAAATAGAAGTGAATGAAACTTTGAAATTTGTTTTGTGAAGGGTAGAAAACATTGTGGGAAAAGGAGAAAATGCTGGTTACCAGCATTTTCTCCTATTCCCATAATGTTATCTAAAGGCATTTTCTCAGGATCGTCAAAAGTAGGGATTGTGTGCATGGCAATGGCTTAATTGTTTAGTTCTGCACTAACCGATAAAAGAGAAGCGCGAGCGAAACATAGCATTGGTTTTAAACTTTTCACTTTATTTTCAAAGTAACAAAGAAGAAGCAGCAGCGTGACACGCAAAAAGCTCCTGTACAATAGTGGTCGTATACCAACTCACATACCAATCCCCATCCACCTAGTATTTTCTGGTATTTAGTGCCAAGTTTAGAATGGTCAGTTTAAACATTCCTCAAATGAATGCAATGAATCACAATCGTGGATGAAATGGGCAAGAAAATAAGTAAAGTTTATGATTCTGGTGCTTCTCCGAATCCCAGGAACACAGTTATAATTATTGTGTCATGGCTACAGTAAGAAAAATCATTATGATGATTTTATAAATAGCGAGGAGAATAAAACAATGACTACAATTTTAAGACAAAGGAACAATGAGTGGATGGCGGCAATTGGAGGTATTATTCACCCTGCTGTCTTCCTCTATGACCATCACAGATCTGTGGATATTCATTATCTCCCGCTAGATGGCATTCTACACATATACATCTATCTAATATTTGGGCATTTTGGGTACAGAACCGTACTACTTTTCTACGCGACAACCGTTACTTTGAATCTCAAACTAAAAGTTGACGCAATAAAACGCTACCTGGTGCGAGTCATGCAGCTAAGATCAACTAGCAGGTAATCTATGCAACGGCCATCTATTAAAACAGTCTCTACAGGCTTGGGTAATAGCTTCGGTGTAAACCCTACTTTTTTTCTAGCATATGGGACCGGCGATGCATCATAGCAGACAGGTCGAATCTTCGAAGAATATGGCATGCGAAGACAATTGCAGATATTAAGGTATTAGTTGCCATCAACAAAATAACATGTAATAAAATATTTGGATACTAGAATGGTTGGTAATTATGACCCCGCAGATCGTATATCCATGGCCGCAAGTATTGGTTTACTAAACAAAGAATAATTCTCCTCCGAGTGCAGAAAATGAGAACATGAAACTATTGTTGTGGATTCCAATTTACCACATATCTTTTACAGTGAAAGCCGCGTAAAAATCGATTATAGCCCATCGTACATCATCGCAAAACGCAATTTCTTGGTCGAATAAATGATACCCATTGTCAAGACGGTGTCGTTTCAATCAAAATAATGAAATTCCTCTGCTTGATTGTATAGCTATGTTCGTAACGTTATTACCCACCAAACAAAAGGCACGGTCATATTCATCCCCTATTGTTGGAAACAATTTATTTCGGGGAAAGCTTATGCGCCTTCACGATGCCGAAACGAG
This sequence comes from Tridacna crocea, assembly GCA_943736015.1. Lineage (NCBI taxonomy): Eukaryota > Metazoa > Mollusca > Bivalvia > Cardiida > Cardiidae > Tridacna > Tridacna crocea. Next base: position 53,847,303 of record OX031059.1, read on the forward strand.
GAATATTTCAAGGGGAAAATATCAGTTTCATTCCGGAAAACAGAACATCTGCTTTACTGTTTTTATGTCCTATTTTGAAGACTTGACTTTATGGTTTTCTTTTCAGGCTATGGTATTCGAAGAGCTCAAAGCAAGATTTTCTAAGTCGAGGAAGATAGTAATACATAATTCTTTCTCCTAATGGAATGCCCACGGGCTTGGGGAAAATCTAATCAGAGGAAAAAGCGTGAAGCCATGACTTATTCAGGAGAAAAATCAATGCAGACCTCATTCGTATTCATAAAGGAATTGCTGAGAAAGAAACTGCTGTATATACCAGGAAAATACATTGCAGAAAACTGAGACCATCTTGGTACGTATTCACGAAATGTTCTAAATTGCTTCGCTAGTCCGATTCTATATTTATTATTTATAAAGTAACACTATGTCGGATTGGCTAAACCATTTGGTTTAGCCAATCAGAAATAATGCTACCTTCTAAAATTATATTATTCTTGAGGATTAGATTCAGAGTACAATTGAGAATTGGCACTAAAAGCGACCCCTGTACATTCTTTCACTATTCACTCCAGGTTTTTCCTTTCAATGGCGTCTCCCACCAAATACCAAACATTGCTTTAGAATTAAATATACTTGTTATGTAATTGATGTAATCAGATCATAAGAGAGGAACGTTCCTGCGAAAGTAGATCTACAAATTGCAAGAAACAGTTTTTTTTTTTTTTCAAAGAAATAAACCAGTCATAAACCCTACATGAGGCAGCCTGTAGACAAGACTTAGTGCTAAGCTGGTGACTTGGATAAATGGACTTCTTTACTCTATTTGAGCAACATAAAGGCATGTAGCACTACTTAACTTCCGGCAGTCTTGTGCACCCTACTACAAACTGGCATAAAACTCACACCCTAAGCATTTATGTGCACTTAAATCGACACATGTATGGTTCGTTTAAATTTTCTTTGTGCAGCGTATATACACATATCTGGAATTTCCAAACTGATACTTCGTTTACAATCTGCTTAAATTTGATAATACATAATGATTGCTTTCGTCACGATCTTATACAATTGTACGGTTGTTTCTGCTGTTTTCCATCTGATATTAATTTTCTTGAATCCCGATTCTGTTTCCATGTACATGTGTACAAATTTAACACGGAAACCTCAGTAGGAATGGGAAACACTTTTTATTTGAATGTTCGGGACTGAAGATGGCTATGTGTGCTGGCTGGCCAGCTTGCGTTTGACGCCGTTTTCAACAGCGTTTCAGTTAAATCGCGGCTGCCACTGCACCTACACATGCTTTCAAGTAGTTTCCTTTTTACCAGCACTTCGCTCAAGGTTCTACCTAAGCCTCTGGTTGCATTCCTACATAACAATCATCGAAACAATGATCAACGCCGAGAGAGACATGGAACCTGTCGTAATACTATCATCAACCCTCGGAAACAAAATCGCCGAGCAAGGGATACTAACCAGTGACCTCCTGGTCTCGAGTTCTGTACACTATACCGATTGCGATTTTCCGAGACTCGGAAGGCTATGTAGGAACAAAAAGGCATCCATGTGATTTTAGAAAACAAAGGCTCTAGTATCTCTTATAGGAGGGTATAGACCAGCGAATTCCTGGCAATAATTCCCAGTTTGTAAAATGCCAATACAGTATCGGAATTACACGCTATAACCATTACCAAGACGTGATTTTGTCTCATCAATCAACTGGGAACCCTTGAATACCAAATATAGTCAACAACTGAACCGTTCAAAATCGATGTAATTGTTACTTTTCTTGCGTATGTACAGGCTACATGTTATTTTTCCCCGACCTTCGCCGTAGGCTGCGCCTTATTGGGAAGGTCATGGCTCTGTTATACTAATATTACTTATCTTGAGGCTCCGATTTTTAAAATACTTTTAACCCATTACCACACAATCCCTACTTTTGACGCCCCTGAGAAAGAAGCCTTTTGAAAACACTGTAGGAAAAGGAGAAAATGCTGGTTACCAGCATTTTCTCCTTTTCCCACAGTGTTTTCTACCCTTCCCAGAACAAATTTCAATTTTTAGTCATCTTTATTTTGTCGTCTGCAAATGCTTTCAATTTGAACAGTCTAAAAATATTATCGTGTGGTAAAGAGTTAAGTAAAGGCAGGTTTCAGCTACAAAACCTCCCAAGAGAGACCGTGAGCTAGAATCATTTTAATTTGACCTGGAGAGAGAAAATACAATCGAAGAGACTAGTTGCTTTGAAGTAATTGTTTTGGCATGAATAACTTGGATGCACAATATTGTTTACACGAGGTTCTGTCTTCAGTACATCTAGCGTTTGTGCTAAAATTTATTTCCGTGTATTATCCTACTAAATAAAGTCATCCACGGATTTGATACCAAACCTTTTTTACCCTTGCAGACATTTTTGTTTCTTTTAGCAGATCTCCCTGGCAAATATAGAACTTACAGGCAACAAGCAAATGCTTCTCGATCCATAAACGTTTCACAGTCATTCATAAATGAGCTATGCGCTGGTAAAGTGTGGGGGGGGGGGGGCTTTGGCTTAACCCTTTCCTTGATAGCGTATTTGAGGCTCCAGCAAATAAAGATATGATGTCAAAAATATGGAGAAATGAGGATACAAATATCTGGTTGATTGGAAAACATAGTGGGAAAGGGAGAAATTGCTCGTTACGTTCTCCTTTTAGTACAACTTTTTTTCTACCCTTCCCAAACCAAATTTCAATTTTTAATTCACATTTATTCAGTCGACTGCAAATGCTTTCAATTCGGACCAGTCTATAATTTTGTCGTTTGGTAAATAGTAAAAAGAGCGAAGAGATGACGATCAGTAGGATACTAGTATTGGAGAAGCAATGAGGAAAATGGTAAAATCAATACTCACAGACGACGGCAGCCATCTTTGTTTTCTAGGAGATGTTTATTGTAATTGTTGTTGTGTTTGTTTAGATCTACCATTAGCTTCTCTTTGATTTCTCTATGTCATAAATTTTGAGCCGATTTTACTGGTTTGTTTACCCACGTATCAATGTAATTGTTATTTGTAATGGCGACAGGTCAAATGATTAGCACTCGGTGTAGGGGGATGGCATCACGCACCCCATTCCCTGTTCAACCGTCTTCCCCCCCCCCCCCCCCCCAAAAAAAAAAAAAACACACATACACCACACATACACACACACCATCAACACCACTTGAGACGGTGAATATTTTAAGAAATAATCTTCTTTCTATCGTGGTACATCGTTCAATAAACCACAGTTGTGAGTTATGAGGCACAATAAATAATCCACGAGGGCGATAACCCGAGTGGGTTATTCATTGCGCCTCATAACTCACGACTTGGTTTATTGAACGATATACCACGACAGAAAGAAGATTATTTCGATTCTAACTTGGCCAATTCTTAATGAAAGGAAAACAAGTTCAAACTAAGAGTAAAAACGCAGATGAAGATTATGTTCCATTGAATAACTCACTCATTGAATGACGTCAATCTACATGGATTGTCGCAGATTTTACCACGTTTTCCTTGCACTTTACCAAACGAGAAAAAATCAGATTGGTCCAAATTAAAAGCATTTGTAGTGTCAAAAAAAATGTAACTAAAGAATTGAAATTTGTTTCAGAAAGGGAAGAAAGCATTGTGGAAAAAGGAGAAAATGCTGGTTACCAGCATTTTCTCCTTTTCCAACAATGTTTTCCACAAACGTCGTCCAATACTAATGTGTTGAGAGGAATAAATTCAGTTGCGATCTCTGTCTTTAATACTCGTACAGGATTCAGCTGTTCCAACAGTAATGGGATTTGTTCCATTGACAGTGCATTACAGAACAGAACAGAATAGAATATTTTATTGACTTAAACTATACAAGTTTTTCTTCATCAACAAGAAATACATAAATAAATCTATTACGGTACAAGTCAGCTACACGCATACAAACAATGAAAGCATAGAAGATAATGCTGTCCTTTTACATTTTACTATAAAAGCGGAGTGTAGAGAAAGAAGAGAAAAGGGGAAATGAATTATAGAATACTTAGGAAACAGCTGCCTAGACTTTACCGATTGAGCGACCAACATTAACCAGAGTTCCGGGTAAAAAAAGTGTGTTGTTTGGTTGATATTTGTGTGTCTATAGTTTCCACCGGAAATCCATAAGGGCGACTCCAACAGAAGATTGTTCTGTTACGGTAGATACTGACAGTACAGGGCTACGGACATAATCCATCCAACGTTACGACTGGTTCTGTAACGTGCTCAGTGTATGGAACTGTAACATTGAACCTATATTTCTTGTCTCATACGACAGACATTTTAGTAATTGTAACCCATCACGCAAAAATGGGCCTTCTGGAAACTAGAAAATGTCAACACTGGTCAGACTGCCCGAATTGCGCAGTCTGACCAAGATTGACACTTTTTGTTTAAATGACATTTTCTGTAGTGGTCATTGTACCTTGTTATACAATCATTTTTTAATGATCAACTTAAATTGACATGTACTGTCTTTTTTCATCTAATTGATGTACAAAATTCGAAGATGGTCCCTTTTTTGCGTGAGGGGTAACAATTTTAGGTGGCCAGCCATGGGCCCTGGAGATCGAACTTACACCCTCAAGTGGCCAAAGATTCGATTTTCACAAGTCTCTTGCTCTAATGGTTTTTTGGTAGGATGCTGCTGCTATTTGGATTCATGCCCTTCAAGTATACAGATCTGGGTCTGTATTCACCCACTAGTCTTAAGAACATTCCTTGTCTTATTCTCAAAGATTTTCCGATTTTGAAAGTAACAAAACTTCTGACTAGCTAAACTAAATGGATTAGCCAATCAGAAGTTGTGTTACTTTCCACTTTAGAACGTTTTAGGGAGTAGCCCAGATAGATAGAGAGAGCCTGTCTCAGTCAGTCTTAGAATAAGGTTTTGATATGGAATGTAGAATGATCGGTGAATTGGGCCTCAAAACATTCATGGTGACATCGAAATACAATAACTCACCGGGGTTATGTCAGATTATGTCGGATAATGACATATGATTGACACGTTAAAGACATTGTCCAGACAGAATGACCGCTGTCCGACACCGTGTGATACATGACTGGACAGTTTTCGAAACATGGCACATTTGTTTATACCATCCATGTAAATGTATTGATCAGCCATCAGTCAATATAAGATGTTCATTCAATCATTTGTAACAAACAATATAGTATATATGGCCTACAACATGCGAAAAAGGGGCATTCGGACATTTGCGTAGAGCGTCGTCTCGGATCAGCCTGCGCAGTGCGCGCAGGCTAATCCGAGACGACACTTTCCGTTTTTATGTACTTTTCTGTTTTACACATGTCTACTGTAGCACATAATCAAATGTAGCCTTAAAGTGCCGTCTCGGATTAGCCTGCGTGGACTGCGGAGGCTGATCCGAGACGACACTTTACGCAAATGTCCGAATGCCCCTTTTCGCGTATTGCAAGCCATATGTAACCCGTCACGCAAAAAGGGACCCTCTAGGAACTGCGAACAGTGTCATTGCGTGAATTGCGTAGTCTAACCAGGGTTGACATTTTGACATTTCCTATATGAAAAGTAGTCATTCTGCTTTGTTACACAATTATTTTTTAATTATCAACTTAAATTGACCTGCACTTTCTTTGAATTTTTAGTCGAACGGACTCAAACTGTTTTTTGGACGGAATGGACATAATTATAAGCAACCTTTTATGATCTGTTAAAGGACAGGTTAGGACGGGAAGGGTGCCCCAGATTTTTGAGCCGGTTCAAAAATTTTTTGCCGTCCATTCCGGATTGGCAACGTACTCTAAACGAGGTGGACGTTCGACAAACGGAACTGCCGTACTTTGATCCTGATAAACACGCGGCACAGTCCGGCATCAATTGCCAGTGCATTTGTATTTTACCGGATGATAATACGCGTCCTGTGCCGACTGCAGCCCCTTTTACGATTTTGTTTACCGGGTAAGACCTTTTAAGAAAAGATTTGGTGAGACGAGGGCTTCAGGTATTATAGTTATTATATATAAAACGTTCTGAGAACTAGTTCGGTGTGACGTTGGCTTAACCCGTTACTCCACAGATACTCATTTCTACGCATTGCTTGTAGGGGCCTTTGGAAAACATTGTGGCAAAAGGTGAAATTGCTCGTGACGAGCAATTTCACCTTTTGTCACAATGTTTTCTTTGCTATCAAAAGGTGTCATATACACATAAGAAACAGCTTTATCCTTGCTGTTATTTAGTGCCAATTAAAGATACATAGAAATGCCTTATGGGGTAAAGGGTTAAGAGAGCTAAGTGTATCAAGAAATATTTTTAATAATTTATTTGTACTAAATATTGAACTATTTACTGCAAAATAAAAGTTGCATCATTTCATATGTAAGTGTGTTATCCATTTTTTTTTTTCAAAAAGGTGATATCGGCCATCTTGATTTCTTGTGTGACATTCACCTTCGGGCTATTTCATGATGAATGTTGAATTGCTGATTATCTCTTTATGGTCAGCGGCGCTTCAAAGCACTTTCAATTGATAATAAGTATTTAGAAAAGGGATCAAGTGGTTGAGCGTTGTTTTTAACAAGTTTAGTTAATACCTGATCAATACTTTTCCCACCGTTCTTTGTGATCTGTAGTTGTTGTTATCTGTCCAAATATGACGCCATCATTTGTTTAGACTTAGTCTTGCACTTGTGCACATTTTGTGTGTTTATATTTTTTCTTTATAAACATTTACATAATAGATTACATACAACGGTTTTGGTGTTTGAACTCTAGGCTAGACTTTATAAAACCGTTCACAAAAAGGCACAAAGGTAATACAAGCAGAATTATGTCAAAGAATCCGGATTTTACATTTTTTCATATACTTTAACATTCTCTATATCTGTTTTACTCCATGACTTTGTACGAGGGGGGAGGGGTTAATTTCAAGATCAGGCTGTTCCGATATAGCTCTGTAGGTAGAGCGTAGGACTCTTGAACACAATGTTTCGGGTCACTACAGGTTGTGGGTTCGAATCCCCGTCTGACCAACTAAAATTACTAATAGTCTTTCGGATGAGACATTAAACCGAGGTCCCGTGTGACGGTGCTATACGCCGAGCACGTTAAAGAAGCAGGCGAAGCTCTCAGTAATTTCGACCTGTATCCTTGCACTATCCCCGGTAACAACTAACCGTCTTCTGGGGGCATCGCTCAGATTGGCAACCAGTAGCGACGATAAATAAACGGAAGTACGAGAAGCATAATTTTGAAATAGCTTTGACACAATGACGACTTTTGACGACCAAGAGGAAGAGGCCTTTTGAAAACTTTGTTGGGAAAAGGAGAAAATGCTGGTAACCAGCATTTTCTCCTTTTTCCACAAAGTTTTCTACTTTATCAAAGGAAAAATGCATCATTTGAGCAAGTATGAAATTATCGTCTGTAAATGATTTCGAAAATTCTGCCGTGTGGTAAAGGGTTAAAGGTTAAAGACAAGTCTAAAAGTTTATCCTCTGTTACAGAGTTCAATAATGGAAAGGATCGTGATAAAATTCGAGGCTTTGCTCGATATTGCATCTGTAAAAGTAATGGTCGGTTTTTGTATTGACATAAAGACTTAATGGTCGGCACATCACATCCTAAGTTAAATAGAAAATATTTAATAAATACCGGCGTTATGTAAGCTATTATCGAACAAAAGAAAACAAGCCGAGAAATGTAACAGTTAATGTCTATACATGTGCACGTATTTATAATCTCTCTCTCTCTCTCTCTCTCTCTCTCTCTCTCTCTCTCTCTCTCTGTATTGACTCTCTCCTCTCTGTCTTTCTGTCTTCCCCCCCCTCTCCCTCTCTCAACGTTCACTTGAAAACTGGAAGAAAAAAAAAAACTTACAAATTATCCGCAGAATGAGCATTGAACATTCTGTGCAGCCTGATCTTGATCTACATTGTCCCCAAAAGGCAAGTGAGTGTGTGTATTGCTGTTCCATGGTCATTTTTGGGAGGGGTGTTCAGTGGGAATCTCCTTATCGGACGGTAGAGGCGACGAATTACAGTTCCCACCATCCCAACCAACTACAAGAAGAAGAAGAGTAACAAGACGAGTAAGAAGAAGAAGAAGAAGAAAATGATGATGATGATGATGATGAAGAAAAAGATTAATTGTATGGTGTCCAACGCCGTTTTCAACATTATATCTGTTAAATCGCGGTGGCCAGTGCTGCTATCCATGCTGTCCAGGAGTTTCTTTGACAGTGCAAAATTCTTTCCAAGCCACCGGCTGCTTTCTCAAATAACCATCGTCGAGAGAATAGGCCTAATCAGCAGTGGGGGAATGAATCCTGTCGCGATGACTCATCAATCCTCGGAAAGAAATTGGCCGAGACGTGGATCGAACCAGCGACCCTCTGTTCCACTGAATGCGCAACCGGCTCGGCTGAAAAAGGAGAAGAAGAGTGTCAACACCGGCAACTACAACAAGGACTAGCATTATCTCCCGCTAGATGGCATTCTACTAATACTCATCTATCTAATTTGGGCATCCTGGGTACAGAACCGAACCACCTCCCTACGCGACAACCGTTACTTTGAATCAGTAAAAACAAAAATAAAGGTTTACTCAATAAAACGCTACCTCGTGCAATTCACTCAGCTATGATCAGCAGTTTAGAGAAATCTGGAGCTAAAGCAAGTCTCATTTCTGCTCAAACGTGTTGATAAAAGCTATTTTCAACATTGCTACTTTATAGAGCGTAATATTACAGTCAGCCCGCTTTCGGGGCTAGTGATGCGTCATATAAGACAGTCGAATCTTTGAAGAATATGACATGCGCAGACAACGCAAGGACTAGAACTTGGACAACAACAACAACAACAAAAATGTGTCATCGATGTACACATTTCCGATAATAGCGTCAATGTCACAAATATCGTCGGTTTACTTCGAAAACCTCGTAACTACAGCTTGTTTACAAGCTGTAGTTACGAGGTTTTTGAAGTAAACCGATGATAATTTTTATGATGCATCTAAACGTGATACTTTCACACGAAAATTTGAACCTTTGAACATCTGCGGTATCTGTTCGATTTTTTGTTTGAAAATGGAAAGTTTAGTCATGATCAAACTCGTGGTTTTTGTCAGACAATGCAGTCCTTTGAAGTACACTCTGAGCCCCGGAAGCTCAGTCCGTAGCGTGCAGAACTTGCCGGAGAACACGGGGTTCAGGGTTCGATCTCTGGCCATGACCCCTGGCTCGGTCAATTTCTTTCCGAGGATCGATGATAGTCACTGCGACAGGATTCTTTCATCTCACACCGTTGATCATTGTTTCGACGTTGGTTATGTGGGAAAGCAGCCAGTGGTTTGGAAAGAAATTTGTGTGAAGTACTGGTAAAAGTGACTACAGGAACGCATGGATAGGTGCACTGGCTGCAGCGATATAACTGGAAAAATGTTGAAAACGGTGTTAAATGCCATTCAATCAGTCAATCAACTTTTGAAGTACTCACGTGTATCTCTTTCACGATACGTCTGAATTATTAAAAGATTTCGTTTATCATTATTTCTTTTACATAATCAATACTGTCAAAGTCAATCAAAGCGTTTCCGCGGACAGTGTGGACCGACATCAGACTTCGCATATCGTATTTCATTTTATCATATATTTTATCGTATCTTATTTTACATCTTCACTGTTTAACCCTTTACCAAAGAATCCCTGGTTTTTACTACCGCAAGATAGAAGCCTTTTGAAAACATTGTGAGAAAACGAGAAAATGCTGGTGACCAGCATTTTCTCCTATTTCCACAATGTGTTCTATTCTGCTGGAAACAAATTTCAACTTTTGAGTTACGTTTATTGTGTGGTCTGCAAGTGCTTTTAATTTGGACCAGTCTAAAGTTTTGTCGTTTAGTAGAGGGTTAATAAGGTGTTTGGTCTACAAAATTTGCAAAAGCGCCCGAGTCCAGCTAAGCTACCAAGAGGGTTAATAAGATTGTTCTAGAAAACTGAAGTTAAATAAGTTGGATCATTTAACCCATTACCACACAATGACAACATTAATTGTTATGTAGTATCTTGTGGCAGAAATGTGCCACCATACTATAATTATCTAAAACTTAAGCAAATTTTATTTCTCGCTACCTTTGTAAAACGGGGCGCATCATGCTGAAGAAGATGGCCTCAGACAACAGAATCGAGACTGCTATTTCACTGTATGGTTGCTATTCATGAGGCAGCGCGCTGTAGCCAAAGGTTTAAATCAAGATGAAACTCTGCATAACGTGCAGTCTGATCTTGATCTGCAGTCTCGCATTAAACTGGAATTCCATCGATAAGAAGAAGGACTTGGATAAAACGCAATATCTATCTTATTACTTTCTATAGGAAATTTCCATTTCTTCGGGGACAGTTTTAGGCATTGTAATAAGACTGGAATTGTTCCATACAGTGATAAAAGAACGTTTTGCGTGGTCTTTTTTTTTTTTATAGTACATATAAATTGCGTATCATGCTTTACGCCTTTAAGATATGAAAATGTCAAAGTCTTCGCACGACGGCCACGGCGCAGGCGAGGAATACAGAATTTGGCCTTTCTCGAAAACGTCCGAGCTAAAAGCGGTCAGACAGAGTCCGTGTGAATTCCGAAAAGGTCGCTGGAGATTCTATGTCTTAAGATCTAAACACTTAAAGCGCTTTTCACGCCTTTGCGACCAGTTAGATCAAGATCAGACTGAACAAAACCTTTGATGTATATATCACTGGGTGAATGAATGGTAATGTTGTTGTTGTTGCTGTTGATATTTGATATACGCTGTCCGCTGTGCTAAGTCTTTAAAGACAAAAGCAATCATGAAATCGTCATTATTTTGGTCTTATTTCCGAACTGAAAATATTGATTCGGTTCATTCGGCGCTCTTAGCGTTAAACCTTAGGTTTCTGACCGCGACTGACTGACCTTATGCGGACAGTGTGGATCAAGATCAGACTGCACAGAACGTGCAGTCTGATCTTGGATCTACTCTGTCCGATAGATAGATTTTCTCTCTAAACCCTTTACCCCATAAGGCATTTCTATGGTATCTCTGATTGACCCAAATAACAGCAAAGATGAAGCAGTTTCCTATATGTATATGCCACCTTTTGATCATAGCATAGAAAACATTGTGAAAAAAGGTATAATTGCTCGTCACGAGCAATTTCACCTTTTGCCACACTGTTTTCCAAAGGCTCCTACAAGCAATGCGTAGAAATGAGTATCTATGGAGTAAAGGATTAAAAATATCTTGGAAATAGCCAAATTTAGGTTTTTACTATCGCCTTGAAAGTTTCGTATAAGTTTCTTTTAGCAGGGTGATGGTTTAGATTGTATAGGGAATCGGTGAAAAAAAAAAACATTGTTTTTGCGCGTGAAAGGGTTAAAGCTTTTAGTGTAGCAAGTTCTAAAGTGTATTTGTTCGGATTTTGTCGCATGGGATTATAACAATATGATGGCATATGTATCCGATACAATTGTTCTTCGTCAGAACAATTAAACAAACACGAGTTCATTAATTGTGTAAACTTGACATCTGGTGTCCATGTGGAACCGGCTAAATATGGAAAATATTAATCAAATATTGAGAACGAAATTATTAAATATTACTGGAAAAATACTCCATTGGGGAGAGCGGGCGCAAATACGGGCATCTGGCTCGCAGACGTGGCTATCAATACTCGTTCGATATTCATTGGCTGTTTTGTCCCACGTGATCAAATATGCGCGGAAGCAAGAGTAAGCACCATCTGCCGGGCGGATATGAATGCCGGATGGCCAAAAAATTTCTATTCTTTGATTATTTTTACCTCAGCTGCAGTTTTATTTTTATATCTACATTCAATATATTGATTGGATCGATCTCAGAACTAATATTTTAAAAACAAGCTGCCAACGGTACGAGTAGGTGAGGTTTCCGTGGTAAAACTTGATACGTAAATTACACACATCTGCCGCGAACACAATCGTAGTGCGCCAGGTTTCGGCACACTAGATGCGCATGCTTTATACGCCAAATTTACTTCAAATAGAACAGAAAAGTGATCGGCTTCATTTTTTTACTGACGAAAAAAATATTAGGGATTTTTTATGACTTCATTTCACGTGAGTATTGCAGGAAATAAGTATCGCTACAGTTACATTTTCCGCGCCACCAATGGCGAGAAGCAGCTGATTTAGAAAATGTGCAAGCTGATAAGTGATTGTGGTGCTTCACCGCTGGCTCATTGACTCATTGACTCTTACCAACAACAGTGTTTGTTTGAATTCACGAAAAATAACAATTATTTGAACTGAAATCAGGAATCCCATAAGGTAATTATTTGGCGGTAAAACGGTATAGAAGACTACTACGCACAAAGTAGATCTGTTTTTGTTTTGTTTTTAATCCGTCGGCGTAATTAACTTAACAAGTATCAGTTAAACCATGTAAGTGTCAAATATAACCTTAACTCATTACCAAACGACAATATTTTAGGCTTGTCCAAATCGAAAGCATTTGCAGACGACAAAATAAAAGTGTCTGAAAATTTAAAATTTGTGTTGTGAAGAGTTGAAAACATTGTGGTAAAAGGAGAAAATGCTGGTTACCAGCATTTTCTCCTTTTCCCACAATGTTTTCCAAAAGGCTTCGTTCACAGGGGCGTCAAAAGTAGGGATTGTGTGGTAATGGGCTAATTGCTTTGTGAATATGAGGTTTATTCATCTGCAAAAACTATCAGCCACCAGCAAAACCTGCTGAGTCCATGCAGGCTGAATTGGGTCGAACACCATTGCCGTTGACTTTTTTTCTCTTGGCATGTCAGAGGACAAGTCTATAAATTTGATTTCATACAAACAATCGATTGCTTCATTGCAATCGATTGTTTGTACGAAATCAAATTTATAGATCATAATTATGATATGTCTTGCTTGGTACAGTGTATTACGTAGACACATACAACATCAATTTGCCAGACCACAACTGAATTGCTTTGTGGACAGGGGCAGATCCATATAGAAACATGGCGTCTGTGATTGATCTTGCTTGGTTGGTTGGTTATTTGCGTTTATTTATCGTCGCTACCGGTTGCCCATCTGAGCGACGCCCCCAGAAGACAGTTGTTACGGGGGATAGTGCAGGGATACAGGTCGAAACTACTGAGAGCTACGCCTGGTTCTTTAACGTGCTCGGCATATAGCACCGTCACACGGGACCTCGGTTTAATGTCTCATCCGAAAGACTATTAGTAATTTTAGTTGGCCAGCCGGGGATTCGAACCCACAACCTGTAGTGACCCGAAACATTATGTTCACGAGTCCTACGCTCTACCTACTGAGCTATATCTTGCTTGTCTGATACATTTTTTTTTTAATAGACTATTTGCGATAATACTACATCTTTGTCTACTTCCCCTGATCGAATCTGTTATATTCCGTATACTGTCTGAAATGAGACTCCAACTAAAAACATGCATGAGGGGGGAAAATGACCTTTTCTAACTGTAATCGATGCTTGGAAATAAACGCAACAAGTTCAACGTAACAGACATCGACAAAAAGCTTGATTTTGAACATAGAATATTTCACAGTACGACAGCCAGGGACACTACAAGGGCCCTTGGGTATACAATACTCTTAATTATCCAGTGTTTTAACGACCGTTTTCAGAACAAAAACTCTTTTGAAAACATTGTGATAAAAGGAGAAAATGCTGGTAACCAGCACTTTCTCCTTTTATCACAATGTTTTCGAAACCCTCTTTCCAAGGACAAGTTCCGATTAGTTACACCATATTAATTTGTAGTCTGCAATTGCTTCCAGTTTAGACATGTGTAAAAAAAAAAACACAGTCGTATTGTAAAGAAACCAGCTGCCATAGAGGCCGTTTGCCAGCGGCACCGTATCCATACAGTTTGTGGTTTTTGTTATCGTAATGTGTAAGGGTTGCTCTCACAAATTCGTTTTTTCTGTTGATTTTTCTCGAATTCTATCAACAACCATTAGATGAGCCATGGGTGTCATACATCTTGGAGAAATCTCTACCCAGATCAGACTACGCAGTCTGCTTTTTTCGTAAATTTTGAGCATACTAAAGGCATAATATTTTAGGTACAGCCGGTTAATATACAAAATAGATTCTGTAAAATCCATAATATACGGAGTATGTTATGTTTTATTTAACCCTTTACACCATAGATGCTCATTTCTACGCATTGATTGTAGGAGCCTTTGGAAAACATTGTGAAAAAAGGTGAAATTGCTCATCAGGAGCAATTTCGCCTTTTGTCACAATGTTTTCTATGCTGTCAAACTGTGTCATATACACATAAGAAACGGTTTCATCCTGGCTGTTATTAAGGGTCAATTAGACATAATATAGTAATGCCTTATGGGGTCCAGGGTTAATATAATGTCGAATCTTTACGACCCTGGTATAGACAGATTATGAATATATTGTGGGAAAAGGAGAAAATGCCGGTAACTGGCATTTTCTCCTTTTCCCACAATGTTTTCTATTCCTTCCCCCAACACAAATTATGAATTGTGACTTAAATTTATTTTGTACGCTGCAAATGCTATCCATTTGGACACCAAATTTTGTTGCTTTGCAAAGTGAGTTCTACAGAAATTTTCATTTAATGACTTTCAGAGCTACAACTTGGGAAAGGTACTCCACTGCTTCTTATCAATTAACTCGGGGACAATTTAGACACCAGACCTTATTTATTTGTGCAAATATTCTTTGAGAAATATTCTTTCTGATGATAAACATAATTATGGAGAGACATTAAACTTATTAAAGCCAGAGCCTAACTCAAATGTCTTTGTTGTTAAAGTTCAAACTATTCAAATTACGCGAATGACTGTTTAACCCTTTACTAAACGACAAAATTTTAGACTAGTCCAAGTTGAAAGCACTTAAGGACGACAAATTAAACATAAGTCAAAAATTGACTTTTGTTTCCAGCAGGGTAGAAAACATTGTGGGAAAAGGAGAAAATGCTGGTAAACAGCATTTTCTCCCTTTCCCACCATATTTTCAAAAGGTTTCTATCTCAGGGTCGTAAAAAGCAGGAACTGTTTGGTAAAGGGTTAAGCTTCCACACGTACAGCTTTTCTAAAATTCCATGTAAAAGGAATGTTTTTGTGGTATTTATCAAAGACAATACCACTATGAGCTCAATGTTGAATTTTGAAGACCGTGTATCGTATTTTGTGCAAAGCCAAAGGAAATAAATCAAATTAAACTCGATTTTTCTCAGGCAAACGATTTTTTCGGTAGCACTTTGGAAAAAGGCATGTTAAAATACACTATGTGAGGCCATCAATCTTGGAAATACAATTTTTGATTGAAAATAGCTTCACTCGTTCATAGCCTTCTATTGGTGCAATTATACAAAATTTGTCTACCGATCGCTTGGTCCTGGGCTTTTTCGTTCTAAAACCAGTTCATCCCATGGCTTGTTCATCCCATGACTGCGGGCTACTCTATTTGATTGACCATGAATATTTATAGGTCGAAATAATTGATTGTCATGATGGGAATTAAATTTTAACGGCCAAAGATATTTCAAAATAACATTTTTCAGGTACAATCTCAATTCTATTCGATTATTCACAAAGTTTTTCTGCCTATCCATCAGGCATCGTACTGTCAAGGGCCATTACTCCTGATTCCTTCTAATAATCAAAGCGAGGCCACCAATGCACAAATAATTCTAACTTAGTAATGAGTACTCTCCCTTCAACCAAAAAGATATTCATTTGTTTAGTTGGTTGACTTTCAAGCCAATACTAGTATTTGAAAAAAAGTTTCTCTTTTTCTTTATTTATTTCACACAACGGCTTCCATGACAAAATCCACTTCAGCGTTTTCAACGCTTTGATTCTACAGGCAATTGCGATATAGCTTTTTCTAAACAACGTACAGGAACAAGAAAATTTCTTTACAAACAACCGCTTCTGCACAAACACCTTTTTTTCACATCATCAAAATGGGAACAATTATAATTTGTTTTTGGTAAGAAAAAGACGTTTTTCAGTAAAGAACTGGGTTAAAAGAAAAAGACGTTTTTTGGTCAAGAGCTCGCTAAAAAGATGAAGACGTTCAAACTTATTCTACTTAATACAATACCCATTACCACACAATAACGAATTTTAACACCTTTGAAGGAGAAAACTTTTAAAAACATTGTAGAAACCAGCATTTTTTTCCCTTTACCACAATGTTTTCTACCCTGCTTGAAACAAATTTCAATTTTTGAGTTACGTTTATTTTGTAGTCTGCAAGTGCTTTAAATTTGGACCAGTCTAACATTTCGTCGTTTGGTGAAGAGTTAAAAGGTGCCTTGAAGCTGATGGTAAATACCCAAACGTTCCAATTTCAAAGATATTTCTTGGGGAAAATATTTCACGTTCCGTACAGTCTGATCTTGATCCACACTGTCCGCCAAAAGTTCAGTGAGTCGTCCCTAACAGCCAAGGGGTTTCGTTGAAACATATTTATTTTACATCGATTGAGAAAACAAGTTCTGCCAACTTATACTAATCTCTCTCTGTTCTGCTTCCTGGGATCTACACCAGTACTCGCGCCAAATGTGTGAGCCAATGAAAAATCCCAAAGTTGACATCCGCTCCCGGGAATCGAACTCGGGACCTTTTGGTTATGAGACCGACGCTCTACCCCACGACCACGGACACCACTAAAGGGGTTAACCCATTACCATTTGAGTAAAAATTTAGACTGGTCCAAATTGAAAGCATTTGCAGACGACAAAATAAAGGTGACTGAAAAAAATAAAATTTGTTCTGGGAAGGGTAGAAAACACTGTGGGAAGAAGGAGAAAATGCTGATTCCCAGCATTTTCTCCTTTTCCCACAGTTTTTTCAAAAGGCCTCTTTCTTGGGGGCGTCAAAGGTAGGGATTGTGTGGTAATGGGTTAAGAATTCCGTGTTAAGGGTTACGCCTGTATCTAATTCTGCGACTATATTTTCAGGCACAAAGCATGCAGGAAACCGACAACTGTAGCCCGGTGTACTATTCTCACGTGTATGTTTAATTATGAATATGGAAATAATTGATTTTAGTTTCGCAAAGCAATCGCACCTGTATAAATACATTGTTTCATTATAGAAAAACAGCTTAACCCTTTCCGTTATTGGTTTACTTCCGCTTTCCTTAAAGCCCCAATGGCGAACAAAAGTAAACAATGCAGGTGTAAATCATACTATTTGAAAGTACTAGAATAATTGTGAAAATGGCGATCTGTTACTGCACAAAGTGTTAATCGCAGGCATAAAATGAACTTTAAAACCGGGCGAAAAGTGAACAAAAGGTAGAGCGACCTAGCTATCTGGCCTACTTTTAAATTCATTTCCAAAATTTTCAAATGGTGTATTTGAAATTTAAATGTATTTGAAACCTGCATCTTTTACTTTTTAGCCGCTATTTGGGCTTTAACGTTGATTGATTGCAATGCTGTCTTTAACCCATTACCACACAGTCCCTACTTTTGACGACCCTTAGAAAGATGCCTTTTGAAAACATTGTCGGAAAAGGAGAAAATGCTGGTAACCAGCATTTTCTCCTTTTTCCACAATGTTTTCTACTCTTCGCAAAACACATTTAAAATTTTCAGACATTTTTATTTTGTCATCTGCAAATGCTTTCGATTCGGACAAGCCTAAAAATACTGTTGTTTGGTAATGAGTTAACCCTTTCCCAAACAAGCCCTGGTTTTTACGTGTCTGCAGTTAAAGCCTGCGGTGAGGGAGAAATGAATCCTGTCAAAATGACTATCATCAAGTCTAGGAAAGGAATTAACCCTTTACCACACAATGACGCCTTTTAACGCCCCTGAGGAAGAAGCCTTTTGAAAACATTGTGGGAAAAGGAGAAAATGCTGGTAACCAGCATTTTCTCCTTTTCCCACAAAGTTTTCTACCCTATCAAAGCAAAATTGCACCATTTGAGCCACTTTGAAATTGTCGTCTGCAAATGCTTTAAATTTTAATAGGTCTAAATTTTTCCTGTGTGGTAAGGGGTTAAGAGTCATATGTACTTTATTTCATGAAAGAATAAATAGTTATTCAAGCCCTGTAATACAAAGACATCGAAATTAGATAACAGCTTGAAGCGTTCCAGAAACAGGCCAACTTTTTACCAAAAGTGTCCGTGCGTGAAAGACTCAGCAGAAAAAAAAAGACATTTAAAAACATCCTGGGAGAAGGAGAGTTTGAAGGTACCCATCCATTTTCGGCTATTTTTTTTTTTTACACGATTCGACGTTGTTTGCCAGTAATGTACATTGCCTGTAACCGTGACGCACAAAGTGGCATTCGGACATTTGCGTAAAGTGTCGTCTCGGATCAGCCTACGCAGTCTGCGCAGGCTGATCCGAGACGACACTTTCCGTTTTTATGTAATTTTCTGTTTTGCGCAAGTCTACTGTAGCACAAATTCTAATGTAGTCGTAAAGTGCCGTTACGGATTAGCTTGCACGGACTGCGCACACTGTTCCGAGACGACACTCTACGCAAATGTACGAATGCCCCTTTTCGCGTGTTGAAAGCCGTATTTCGCCTTTAGTCGTGCCAATCCTTCCCTATATACTTACATGTTCTCAAAGTCGTCTGCTGAATATTACTGTCAGAACGTAATGAGTTCGCTGTTTACCAAACGACAAAATTTTACACTTGACAAAATTGAAATTTGCAGACGAAAAAATGTACGTGGCCCAGATAATAAGGTTTGTCTTTGAAATGGTAGAAAACATTGTTATAATAGGGGAAAATGCTGGCAGCCATTTTTCTTTTTCAACAATGTTTTCAAACGTCTTCGTATTGACGGTCGATAAAACATGGGAGATTGTTTGGTTATAGTTTGCAGGAAAATACATTATTAAAACACGTTTAGACCTCATTTGTAACCGTGTTCGGGAAAACCGTCAGCTGCGAACGAACAGATGGAACCATGAAGGAAAAATCCAGGTTTACGCTTTCAAGTCCATGGCCAGTTTTCAGCGGAAAGTCCGCCATTTGGTAACCAGGTGCGTGACAGTCCGCGTTGCATCTCGGGAATTAGGAAACATGATGGCGGCCAGTTGCGTGCCAGATTGAAACGAGGCTTAAATGACACTGCACGTGTTGGCCTCTCCGGAACAAAAGAAATCTGATATGGACAAGGGGAATTTAAAAAATACAAATCCTCTTATGTTTAGTCCGTACCATATGTATGAATCCATAAAAAAAGTATAATCATAAAACATTGTCTGGAAGTTCTGTATTTTCTTGGCACAATGTAGTATAGCAATCAATTTATTTTTCTCCTGGAATGATTATTTTGCAAAAATATTCGACTGCATTGATGATAAATATTAATTCTGCTTTACTATATGATTGTATGTGAAAATATTGACAAAAGAGAAAATATACTTGCTATGAGTAATTTATCCCATGGCCGCAACGTTTTCAAAGGTGGTTTGCTGTAAAACGACAAAAGTCGCTTGTAGGTGAACATGTGTTAACGCGGAAACCGTAAATGAATTAACTCATTACCAAACGACAAAATTTTAAGTTTGTCCAAATTGAAAGCATTTACAGACGACAAAATAAAAGTGACTAAAATTTGAAATTTCTTTTGTGAAGAGAAGAAAACATTGTGGGAAAAGGAGAAAATGCTGGTTACCAGCATTTTCTCCTTTTCCCACAATGTTTTCAAAAGGCTTCTTTCTCAGGGGCTTTAAAAGTAGGGATTGTGTGGTAATGGGTTAAGGGAACTAAATGAACGTATAAATTAGAATAATGATATCATTCTTCTTGACTCTCTGTCGTTCTTTTAAAGAGCTTGGCTGATGGTTTCTAGCCAATACACATGTCTTGTTATGTCCAGTGATCCACACAAAACAAAAAAAATGTTAAAAGTATCTTAAACTATTTTTGTTATCGTACCTTATATTCAATTTCCTACAAGCATCACGGGTAAAAATGTTTCTATTTAGAAGTTGACCAATTCCCTTTTTTTTTTGGTCACAGAAACAAAAATGCAACACTACACCCTTGTTTCCAAATCAACATCATAACCTTTAGCCACGACATTTTGTGAAAAATAGGGCTGAAGAAATGTTGGATATCCAGTTTTTTATTGGTACTACTTTTTTTGCTAAAATTTTGATATGCTACACACCTGGACGTTCGGTGCTCGTCTGGTTGTCTACAAAGACTAAACCCATTACCACACAATCCCTACTTTTGACACCCCTGAGAAAGAAGCCTTTTGAAAACACTGTGGGAAAAGGAGAAAATGCTGGTAACCAGCATTTTCTCCTTTTCCCACAGTGTTTTCTACCCTTCCCAGAACAAATTTCAATTGTTCAGCCATCTTTATTTTGTCGTCTGCAAATGCTTTCAATTTGAACCAGTCCAAAATTTTGTCCTGTGGTAAAGAGTTAAATGTATAAATCCCTACTAGATACGGACTAAAATTTTGTCGTCGGGTAGGGAGAAACGACCACTTCTCCTAACCCTATTTAGTAGGCGACAGAATTTCAACCTCGAACAAACCAGGCTGAAAGCATTTACAGACGACTAACTATATGTGGCTGAAAAGATGCTAATTGTCTGTGAAGGTGTAGAAAAGCTTGTGAGAAAAGGAGATCATTATTTTTTTTTCATTCTTCATTTTTTTTCACCGTTACTCTTTAAATCTTTCACTGTCAGTTCATTATTTTGATGTCTTTATTTATTTTTGTTTACTGTAATTATCATACCACGTGATTTTCTTTAGGGAGAGGAACTATATAAGCTTTGATGCTTTCGTTCTAATCCTATTCGCAATATGTTGTTGTACAAGAATAATATCTGTAATTATTTTGAATAAAAAATGTTTAAACTAGAAAAGGAGAAAATGTTGGTCAGAAGCATTTTCCGCTTTTATCAAAGTGCTTTCCAGTGCCTTCCCATTCAGTGGTTATGAAAACTCAAGATTGTGTGCTACAGCGTTAACATACCAATTAAGGCAGAATTTAGCCATCCATATTTGGAATTTGTCTTCAGCCGGAAGTATGGACCGGTCACCGCATTACCGCCAACAAAATATAATGAAGGAATAAAAAAGTAGTTTTGTGATCTATTTCCGTGTTTTATGTAATACATGTATATCTACTATGCCATACGGATACTGTATTCACGATTGATTCCTTATTCAATTGTTTTATTACATGTATTTGTACATGTGCCATTTTACATGAAAGCCTATGCTCTATGAAAAAGAAATTTAATTACATCTCCGTGATGCATGCTACTTAGCAAGTCATAACATCGTTATCTGCGCATGTCACATTCTTCGAAGATTCGACTGTCTTATATGACGCATCACCAGCCCCGAAAGCGGGCAGACTGTAATATTACGCTCTATAAAGTAGCAATGTAGAAAATCGCTTTTATCACTACGTTTGAGGAGAAATGAGACCTGCTTTATTTCCAGATTTCTCTAAACTGCTGATCATGGCAGAGTGAATTGCATGAGGTGGCGTTTTATTGAGTAAACGTTTATTTAAGTTTGAAATTCAAAGTAACGGTTGTCGCGTAGGAAAGTGGTTCGGTTCTGTACCCAAGATGCCAAAATTAGATAGATGAGTATTTATAGAATGCCATCTAGCAGGAGATAATGGTCATAACATTATTACGGATCCATATTCCATAAAAGCTATTTTGTCTAACAATTGCCTTAACTTTTTACCAAACGACATAATTCTAGGCTGGTCTAAATTGAAAGCGTTTGTAGACGACAAAATGAAAGTTACTGAAAATTTAAAATTTGTATTGGAAGGGGTAGAAAATATTGTGGGAAAAGGAGAAAATGCTGGTAACAAATATTGTGGGAAAAGGAGAAAATGCTGGTTACCAGCATTTTCTCCTTTTCCCACAGTGTTTTCAAAAAGCTCCCTTCTCAGGGTAGTTAAGTGTAGGGGTTGTTTGGTAAAGGGTTTATAATGATGTAGGATGGTACTTTGATTTACAGAATATTTAATTTTTAAGAATTAAATTCTTTTTCTCAGAAGATTTTTTTAAATCGTATTTTGGTTTTTTAATCTTGGAAGTTGTCAATCTTTTCTTTTCTTGGCAAGGTAAGTAGCGGTATCATGTTTATGTCAAAAATGCCAGTATTTACCAATCACCACATTCTGTTGTGTCTAATCGTAGCTCAACTATGTGCAAATAATAAAAATCTCAATGAACAAAAAAAAAATCCGCAAAGAGTTTTACTTTGGAATTCATGTTCAATTAAACACATATCGTCGGTTTAATTCGACAACCTCGTAACTACAGCTTGTTACAAGCTGTAGTTACGAGGTTTTTGAAGTAAATCGACGACATGTTCAAAATTTCGGTCGATTTCTTCTCCTTGAGGTAACACAGTTCCTGTTTCAGTTTTCTTTTGGAGAGGCCGTCGGCCGAGACATAGGGAAAATGCGTCCTTTAATTTATGAATGACGAGTGTAAAAAGTCAATACGCTGAATGCCATTAATGATGGCTGCCAGTTGCAAAAAAGAGAAGCTGTGATTCAGGGTTAATTTTATCGACCCCGCATAGCTGCTGCACACGACCCCGCTATTCTTGAACACCTGTATAATGTGACTTTTTTCGAGAGGGAAAAAAATCTCATATCCGATCAAGTAATTAACCCTTTCATTACTGAATAAATAAATTGCATTTTCTCAAAGGCTGCAAATACAGCTTGGCTGCAAGATCAAGAGACATTTCTATCATAGTCTATAGTAAGCAAATGGACAGTGTAGATCAGAGATCAGACTGGACGTTTTGTGTTGTCTGATCTTGATCTACATCGTCGACAAAAAACTCTGCTGTCATCATTTGTTTAGAAAGAATTAACCCTTAACTCTTCACCACACGACAAAATTTTAGACTGGTTCAAATTGAAAGCATTTGCAGACGACAAAATTTTAGACTGGTTCAAATTGAAAGCATTTGCAGACGACAAAATAAAGGTGACTGAAAAATTGAAATTTGTTCTTGGAAGGGTAGAAAACACTGTTGGAAAAGGAGAAAATGCTGGTTACCAGCATTTTCTCCTTTTCCTACAGTGTTTTCAAAAGGCTTCTTTCTCAGGGGCGTTAAAAGTAGGGACTGTGTGTTATTTCATGCTTTCCGGTAGGATATCGAGAAATAGCAGTGAAAATATTTTTCGATCTTACACTGGTACCACCAGTGAAAATACCGATTTTCACGTTCTTGTTGCCTAGGTATTTTGCGCGTGCCTAACAACCAGATGGGAAATATGACGTCATATACCTTACATTTCTCGCGCTTGACGTAACGTTGCTATGCGGGAGGGGTACGCCACGGGGAATAAAGGAAAAGAAATGTACTGAATTTTGATAAAGCTCCTCCCAGAAAGGGTAAAAAGCATGAAATAAATAGAATATTTGTTTTTTTCGGTGAAAGATCGAAATTTATTTCATCTCGTGCACACCATCGGTAATATTTTCACTCGTGGCTGCGCCACTCGTGAAAATATTACCGATGGTGTCCACTCGATGAAATAAATTTCGATCTTTCACCGGAAAAAACAAATATCCTCTATGTAATGGGTTAAACCGGTGTACCCCCTTACCCTGGTAAAAAAGTGAAATGAAAATTTCGAACCGACAGTGCAAATCCAGCTTCTGCTATTTTAAATGTATTATGGAGGAAGAGATATCTTCCTATCAGACAGTGTAGATCTAAGATCAGACTGCACGTTTTGTGCAGCCTGATCTGAATCTAGATTGTCTGCAACAGGTCCTTGAGTCGCTAATGACAATCTAAGGCTTAAGAACGATAACTCCTCAAAACAAGAACTGAAATTTGCAATCTACACGAGTGCATTGTGTGAATAGATGTTTGCATTTTAGCTTTTACGTCCATACAAGGACAACGCACATTTCGATGGGTGAGTGCAACACTATCCTAAGTGCCTATACTTTGTATAGGCACTTAGGATAGTGTTGCACTCAGCCATCGATTTGAGGAGCAGGAAAATGTTACTACATAGTTTATAAGGGAAAATTTAGCCCTAAATTCTTTCCAGTAACAGTGGATGAGTTTGGTGCGTCAGATGGAGTTTTTAAATAGACAAATTTAACCCATTACCACACAATTTCTACTGTTGATGAACCTATGAGAGAAGCCTTTAGAAAACATTGTAGGAAAATGAGAAAATGCTGGTAACCAGCATTTTCTCCTTTTCCCACAATGTTTTCTACCCTTCACAAAACAAATTTTTCAAATTTTCACTTTAAGTTTGTCGTCTGCAAATGCTTTCTATTTGGACAAGCCGAATATATTGTCGTTTGATAATGAGTAAATGGTTGGTTTCTCGCCAATGTCACAGCAGAGGGGTGAATTTCTCGACACACGAGAAGTCACGTGTCCAATTTCAATGGAGTAAATGGAATTCTGGATTGTTATTGGCCGTTACGCACCTGCACTGGAACTCACTGTCAGGCTTAATTAAAAATTCTTAACTCAACGAGGAAACTACTCTATTGATTTCGAATCTTGACTCTAACATAAACGGCGTGAAAACAAAGTGTGAAAAAGAAGCGGAGGGCGTATATATGTAACATTGTTCGTAAGTTACGTTGACAAAAACATACAGAATCATAAAAATTTCTTGCGAGTTTCACTTTTCCATCATTCTTGGTATCATTTTTGGTATCATGACCGAGTAAAGGGCTTATGATAGCGAGAAAAAGTGTCAAAGACAATGCGATTTTGTAATTAGGAAGCGTCAACTCTCTTTTCGTTCTTTGTTTCTTTTTATGTAAGTGGCGTGGAAAAGCTGTATATCTGTTAGTCTCACCATTCATTTGGTCACCTCGTTAACTCTTTACCAGAGGACAAAATTTTCAGATTTGCTTGAATTGGAAGCATTGGCAGGTGATAAATGAATAATGGGATTTGCCTCGGAAAAGACAGAAAACGTTGTGGAAGAAAGGAGAAAATGCCAGTTACCAGCAATTTCTCCTTTGCCCGCAGTGCATTAACCCTTTACTCCATAGATACTCATTTTGACGTATCAACAACAGTCAGCTTTTGAAAACATTGTGGGAAAAGGAGAAATTGCTCGTAACGAGCAATTTCTCCTTTTCCCACAATGTTTTCCACTCAGTCAGATATTTGTATCCTCATTTTTATCCATATTTTTGAAATCATATCTTTATTTGCTGCTGAAATGGAAGAGCCTCGAATTGGCATATCAGGTAAAGGGTTAAAAAAAAAGGCTTATAGCAGCAGTTTACCCCAAGGCTCGTTGACAGAGATGTTGCCTCCTGAATGTACAAGACATAAATGAGAACCCTTCCTAACCCGTTATCACGCAATCCTGGGTTTCACTGACCCCAAATAAACAGACATTGAAAACATTGTAGAAAAAGGAGAAAATGCTGGTAACCAGCATTTTCTCCTTTTCCCACAATATTTCCTACCCTTTAACGGATCGTGCAAGCCACCATTACTTTGTCTTGTGCTAAGCTTTCAATCTGGACCAGTCTAACAGTTTTTCGTTTGGTACAGTGTATTTCGTTTCTTTTTCTTACATTTTTACAATACTGTACATGGGCCAAATTGAAAGTTGAAATTGAAATATTTTGCGGACGATAAGTTAAAGTGACATTAGTGGCCAAAAGTAAACAATAAGGCGTTGAAATTCATCTAAATTTAAGTTTTACCATTTAAGGTACCGATATTATTGGGATGATGGGAATCTGCTATTGTATAATCACTTTAGATGCTGGCAGGAAAATGAAATTTAAAACCACGATAAAAGTCAGGGTAACACTAGTGATCTGGTAATTTTTTACCTAATTTCGAAATTTATTGTGCTATTGTTGTGTGGCAAAGTGTAAACAGTTGTCATTTCTTTCTGCAGTTTACCAGAGGAACTGATACAAATATTAGGACAGGTCTATATTTATACACTTTATTTCCTCCCGCATTTACCGTTTTCTCATAGTCCAGAAAGAAAGTTTATCACATATTTTCGTTTTGCCATAATAATAAAAGTTATACACG
This sequence comes from Tridacna crocea, assembly GCA_943736015.1. Taxonomy (NCBI): domain Eukaryota; kingdom Metazoa; phylum Mollusca; class Bivalvia; order Cardiida; family Cardiidae; genus Tridacna; species Tridacna crocea. The sequence continues at coordinate 53,873,417 of OX031059.1, forward strand.
TTTGAAGAAAATGAACAAAAGAGTTTATCTGCCACCAGTTTTACGATCAACACTCGCTTATAAAAATTTTTTTTATTGTGAAATCTTACATAATTTTACTAAAAATGCTCTATTTTGTCTATGATGTCAATATAATACTGAATGTGTGTCGTTTCAAGGTGTCTCACCCTTCCATTCTACACGCTCTCGTATTTACCATCGGTAAGGATTTGGATGTAGATCTCGTACATAAATCAACTGAATGATAGAAAAAAATCCCGGAAAAAACCAGAAGTGAATCACTGTGATATGACATGGCTGGTCCACAGCCTATGTCTCAATCCTTGTGATTTCTTCCCTTGGGACTCTCTAAGTCGGGCAACCATCGATTTCGAAGATGAGAAATGAAATATCCAAAGGCTAAGTGTGAGTTAGATAATTAGATGGGAAGACGGGCCGAAAGCCAGTCTGGCGGCTGAGCTGGCCGTCGGGTGGACAGACAGACAGATAGGGGTCTAATTCATGCAAGTCCTTTTTTTTTTACAAGGGAGATAATCACAATGTACCTTCCATTCAGTATTGCAGGAGTTGTTTTTCTTCGATTTCCATAGACTTTCAGACAGGATGTGGTATCTCTGAACAGTTCAAACTAAGATTCGAATCAATAATTAGGTAAGGTTGGTCTTGCTAAAAAGGAATGAAGCGGTAGTTCTAGATGCTTAACCCTTTCCCAAACGACAAACTTTTGGACTACACCAAACTGAAAGTATTTGCAGACGACAATTCAATTGTTGCTGAAAGGATTATTTCTGTCTATGATAGGGTAGAAAACATTATGGGAAAAGGAGAAAATGCTGATTACCAGCATTTTCTCCTTTTCCCAAAATGTTTTCAAAAGGCTTCTATTCTAGACCTGTAAAAATCAGGGATTGTTTGGAAAAGAGTTAAGCAATACCAGTCAGTAACCCGGATATTTTTCGGATCGGTGATAATGCTGACATAACAGAAATGTCTCATGTACAAGCCCGGTACGAAATACTGGTTTATCAGTTGATATCCCTGAATATAAGTCAGAATAAAATTCACCATTGACAAGAATATATATATTTTTAAAGCAATTAAAAATTTGGCATCTTGGATTTTTTTTTTTAAAAAGGAAACATAAAACTTCACGCTCTCCCCCATTTGCATCACATTACTCCATGTCTACACCGAAATTATAAGTATTCTAACCATTATTAATATAAAATAAAAGAGGATTAATTTGAATGATGTGTCTTTATCAACAGAACAAATACTAACCCCCACTAATCGAAGTGTGAAAAGCCGTAAGAACGTAAACTGACAGGAGGAAAATTCATATTGATCCTACAAGAATTGTTTCCCTTTGAAAAACAAAATGTGCGTTTTCTGTGAACTTTGAACTCCTCAAAATCAACATTTATATCATTTGCATCCTCAGGCTACACTTCTGTAAACTATCAAGCTATGTTAACGCTGTTTTGGAAAGGTTGGGAGTTTGTGAAGAGGCACAGACGAAAATTAATTTTCACCGGAGTTATAGTAATAGGTGAGTAGTATTCGGACGTGAAAAAATTCGGACGTTCCAATGTCCTTTATTGATAATTCATCAATTGTGTTTTCTTCTAGGTTTAGATGACAACAGATAAAGATCTAAGGGATAATTGTAAAAAATTGTGTCGCACATAGAAAATAGTCTGTTCGATTCATTAGTTATTGAAGCATGCAAATAAGTACATGGAATTGCATCTCCTTAATTATTTTCACAATTATGACTTTTCAGTGATGATTTTTTTCCACATTTGGTCAGGGCCATTTTCCAAATTGCATGGATAAAGCTCTGTTTAGGCAGAAAGTAAACAAAGAGAAAGATTTTGAGAGGGATTGAGGTTGAGGATCATGTGATTGGGTTGTTTCTAGAAAAGTGTAATCTGTCTTAACTTTTATGATCTTTACATAACTCTTTACCAAACCACAAAATTTTAGACTGGTTCAAGTTGAAATCATTTTCAGTGGACAAAAATGATATCATTATGATTTAAAGAATTGATTGTTGATATTTTTGCTTTGGGTAGGGTAGAAAACATGGATAAAAGAAGAAAACGCTGATTACCATAATGTTTCCAAAAGCTTCTTTTTTAGAGACAATCTCAGACAAAACACAGGATTGTGTGGTTAAGAGTTAAACAGTGTGGCCTTTGGCGGTAACTACAAAAACTTAAAGAAGAATCTGTCATAATTTTGTTCTTAATTATTACTCACTTACTGTTCATTACATTTTCTTACAGGTGGTAGATATCTATATAGCTATACCCTAAAAAAGCTGAAAGACTTTCAAGAAAAGGAGACAGCAGAACTATTAGCCAGTGCAAGGTATTACATCTGTAAATATGCTTTTATGATAACCTTTAACCATTACCAAACAATCCTTACTTTTGATGACCCTTAGAAAAAAGCCTTTAGAAAAGTTAAACTTTGTGGGAAAAGGAGAAACCAGCATGATAACCAGCATTTTCTCCTTTTCCAACATTGTTTTCTTCTCTTCATGAAACAAATTTCAAATTTTGAGTCACTTTTTTTTTGTAGTCTGCAGATGCATTTGATTCGGACAAATCTAAAATTTTGTCGTTTAAAGAAGAGTTAAGATAATTGTTGAACTCTGTAAAACCAGAGTGCAAGGATGGGCGGATGGACAGACAGACGGACGGAAGGAAGGATATGTCATATTTACACAATTGTCACAACATTATTTTCTATATCCAAGTCTAAAGCTTTAACATAACTCTTTATGCCACAATTCTGGGTTTCAATCACCCTGGAAAAGAAGGCTTTTGTTTTAGCCCTTTATCACACAATCCCGCCTTTTAACGACCCTGAGAAAGAGGCCTTTTGAAAACATTGTGGGAAAAGGAGAAAATGCTGGTCATCAGCATTTTCTCCTTTTCCCACAATGTTTTCTACCCTTCCTAACACAAGTTTTGATTTTTCAGTCACATTTATTTTTTAGTCTGCAAATACTTCCAATTTGGGCCAATTTATAATTTTGTCATTTGGTAAAGAGTTATTCAGAAGAATAACTGTGATCAAAATTATGGGAGATAGAAAATATGAAGTTGATAGACTTACAAAAAATTTCTAACTTAGAAAAAAAGAATGGTAAATAATCCATGTAACATATTGTTAGATATTAAAATGCAAGAAAAAGATACACACTTCACCAAACCAAAGGATTTTAGACTGGTAGAAATCAAAAGCATACGCAGACAACAAATAAAATGTAGCTCAACTAATGAAGTATCGCTTTGAAAGGGCAGGAAACATTGTGGGAAATGGAGAAAATGCTGGTTACCAGCATTTTCTCCTTTTCCCACAGTGATATTAAAAGCCTGTTACCTTGAGTAATGAAAACTCAGGATTGTGTTGTAAAGGTTTTAGAAAAGCTTTCAGCTAATCTTGTGTATCTTATTTTTGACATTCAGGAGGCAGCATCACTTTGACAGTAACCAGAGGACATGTAATATGACAGGTATTTCAATTTCAAATCTTACATCAAACTTTTAGATTAGCCCCAGAATATAATTATGGTGACCAAATGATGACATTGGTCCTTGAAAGAAAAGGACACACTGTTTGAAGAGAAAGAAATGCTGGTTATAGCATTTTGTGTTGCTGGTTACCATGGCAACCAATCGAATTTTTAGAGAAATTTTTAAAGAGGCCTTTATACTCATTTTAAACCAGTTTTAACCCATTTTGTATTTATTTTATCAAAATATAGTCAGTCTTTACTCTTATATCTTTGTGCCAAATATTGCGCCTGACGGTTGCAAGGTTGGGTAGATTACGGTTGATAGAAAATGCATTTAACTGAGTTGCGGCCAGCTATGTAAACAGACTCGTCGTTTCTGGTTTTTGAATCGAAGATTTTTGATATATCCATTATACACTCGGTTATATTCGTATGATGATCATGCATTCTGTCGCGTGTCTATATTTGACCTTCAACCTGCGTATACTGAGGTAAACAAAGGAAAATGTAGGCTTCTCTGTTGCTCCCTCGATTTTCAAATGGAGGTCGAGGCCTATATGCAAGTTACACTGTATCTGACTCTAGACGGAAACCAACGATAAATCTCAGTGACGCAACGCCATTATTTACAGCTTCGATCGTCAGCCAGTTTTCTTCTGACCAATTTTCGGTTTCTAACACAAACCTCCGTGTTTCTTTTTTTCAGTTACACAATATATGTCAGTGATTTATCCTTGTGTACACAAAGGACAGATTTCTGTACGATTCTAATTTTCTTGAAATTTAACAGCGTTTCTGCTCGCCGGCTGTAGACAGGCATCTTTAAAAAATCTTTTCCTCTGAAACAGCTGGTCAGATTTTAAATAATTTCATAGAAATGATCCACATGGGGTGGGGTGCTGGGGTCTCTTTGCACTTATGGAGTGTCGACAATTCTCTAAACATCTTCTCCTCCTTGACCAATTTGGACTTACCTTGGCTGGAATGTTCCTTGGAAGCTCCTCTTTTAAAATGGTTTACAGAAAATGATTCCATCTAAAATTACTGTTGCAATGGCAACAGAAAAGGAAAAGGAAACTGATGTCGAAAAAAGAGATACCAGAATTTTCCCCGGTTTCCACAATGTTTTCTAAAGCCCTCTTTTTCTTCAGAGCCTTTAAAAGATAGGTCTATTTGATACTGAATTGATTGGAAAAAATTGTATTGTTTAGAGCATTTTGTACCCTTGCTTATATATATTTAAAATTTTTTTCAGCCCTGTCTATGTTGCCTACATTACGACAAAAGCTTATATCTATTTTGAATACAGAAGAAATCACAGAACAGTTAAAAGCTAAGTATGTCATTTTCTATATTTAAGAAATAATCTTCTTTCTATTGTGGTTTATTGTTCAATAAACCACAGACTTTGTGAGTTGTGAGGCCCAATGAATAAACCACTCGGGTGACAGCCTGAGCAATAGAAAGAAGATTATTTCGATTCTAATGACCAACTCTTAATCAAAGGAAAACAAGCTCATTAGAGTGAAACGCTGATCCGATGCAGAATATAATCCAATGAATAACTTACTTTGTACAGCATGACATCACTCTGTATGAATGACGTCGCTCTACATAGAATAGCATAGCTTTTACCACCATTTCGTTGCACAGTGTTTATACAGTCGAATTCATGTGTCATGTTAGAAATTTCTTTTAAGTTCTTATTCTTAGGAATCGGATATGGCTCTCAGTGGGAAAAGTAATAAAAAAAGATATGCTTACCAGCATTTTCTCCTTTTCTAAAAATGTTTTCAAAAGCCATTTATTAAAACTATTAGATTGTGCAGGTAAACCTAACCTTATACTGTACATTTTGGGTTTTTTTTGGACAATATGAAATTCTTTGCTACACATTATTGCAGGTACCTTTCTATGATATAGTTGTACTGTTGCTGGCCGTTAGTTTAGAACTTTTTAATTCTTTTCTTCTGTAAGATTTTATTTCATAATTTCAGTCCATCCAATAAAATCCAGTTGTGGGAGGATTTAAAGATCCTGAGTAAGTAGTCTGTATTTGTTTTTTACCTTCAAACTGTATGAATGTTAGTCACAACTTTCTTCTGGGCAAGATGTGGACCATGAATCTTGTTGAAAGTATATTGATATTAGCTTTCTCTTTGGGAAAGAAGCCTTGTCAAATGAAAGATTAGTTTAAATTTATGTTTGATATTTAAATGTATGTGATGTTATTATGACAAAATGAGAATTGCTCTTATTAAGCCATTTAATACCACACAATCCATATTTTTGATGACCCAAGAAAGAATCCTATAGAAAATATTGTGGTAAAAGGAGAAAATGCTGGTAACCAGCATTTTCTCCTTTTCCCACACTGTTTTCTACCCTTCCCAAAACTTATTTCAAATTTCAAATTTTCAGTCACTTTTATTCTGTCGCCTGCAAATGCTTTCGATTTGGACAAACCTAAAATTTTGTCGTTTGGTAATGAGTTCACTAAATGTTTCATGGGTATGATGCTTTTTTCCAAGATACAAAAAGTTGACTCCAGCCCTGCACGTATTCAACCATGTAAATTTTTTAGCAACAAAATTTTAAACTTTAAAAATATTTGTCGGCAACAAATTAATTTTGACTTAGCTGATAGGATGCGGCTTTGATAGAGTAGAGAACATTCTGGGAAAGGGAGAAGTGTTATCGTACAAAATAAGTCTCTAAGCTTTCAATTTTATTGTAAGAAATTTATTAATTTGCCACATTATTTCTGTTGTTTTTTTCTGCATGTAATATTATGTATGTGTGTTTCATCTTTAGGTTTTACCCGAGTTATTACTGTTGTGTATGGCTGTACATTGATGTGTTTGATGTTACGGGTACAACTTAACATTATAGGAGGCTATATGTATGTTGACAATGTAAAACAACACAAAGGAAAGGTAAGTCAATCAACTACCGTAGGTGTGTAGTTTGGGGAACGGACAAAAGCCCACTGGGACAGAAGCCCACTGGAACAAAAGCCCACTGGGACAAAAGCCCACTGGGACAAAAGCCCACTGGACAAAAGCACACTGCTAATTTTGGCAGGGAGGACCTAAAGCCCACTGCTAATAAAAAAGTGTTAGAAAATCATTATCATTTTTGTGGGAAAGCATTTTCTGCTTTTCATATAATGTTTTCTACTCTTCTAAAGACTAGTCACAGCATATATATGAACTTTTTTTGATTAAATACACAATTTTAACTAAAAGTGGGCTTTTGTCCTAGTAGTCTTTTGTCCCAGTAGGCTTTTGTCCTAGTGGGCTTTTGTCATACACCTGTGTAGTTTAGTCTATGTCTAAACAATCAGGTGTTTTTACAGCTCTCATATAGGAGACTTGAAATCTTGGGAAAAGGTGAAAATGCCAGTAAAAGAGCATTTCTCCTTCCACAAATTTTTCTACCCTTTCTTAGGACCACACCTATCATGGATTGAACTATGTAAAATTTGTAGTCTGCAAATACCCTCACCTAATCCGGAGGAGTCTAAAATTTTGTCATCTGGTAGAGAATTCCGATTCCAAATTAGATATTTGTTTTTTGTTTGGCACATTGGGCAAATCTATAAAGAAAGTGGTGGTCTTACAAGCAATTTTACTTTGCCATTAACTCTTTACCAAACACAAAATTTTTGTCTGGTCCAGATTGAAAGCATTTACATGCAACAAAATAGATTTACATGTAACTGAAATTATGATTTATGTCTTTGATAGAGTAGGAAAACATTGTGGGAAAAGGAGAAAATGCTGGTTATCAGTATTCTCTCCTTTTCCCACAATGTTTTCAAAAGTTTTCTCTTTCAGAGCTGTTAAAAGTCGAGATTGTGTGGTAAAGAGTTTTAAGTGGTAAGGAGAAAGTTATTGTGACCAGCATTTTCACTCATTTTTCACATTGTTGTATATCCTTCCATGACAAATTCCATCACTTGAGTCTAAGTTGATTTGATTGGTGCAATAAGTCAAAGATTTATAAAAATACATCCCAGTCTGAATACTGTATAGTATTTGCAGATGTCTTAACAGGTACAAAGGAAAAAAGTAGAATAAATGTTGTGATTGAAAGGTTTTATCTAGTCTTACCAGGTACAAAGGAAAAAAGTAGAATAAATGTTGTGTTTGAAAGGTCTTATCTAGAAAAAGGACAAATTGTTTGCTTCAAGTAAAACCTTCCTTTGCCTTATTGTTCAAAGTTAGTCTCTTTCAAAATTTGAAAAAATATCAGCACTCATTGATGATATAATGATAATCTTTATTATTTCATGCTTTCTGGTAGGTTATCTAGGAATAGGAGTGAAATAATTTTCGATATTTCATTGTTACAACCAGTGGAAATTTATACCAGTTTATATATTCTAACTCTTTAATATAAGGCAGAAACTTGTTCCAGTGCAGCAGTTACCGAGATAAAATGCACATGCCTCACAAAAAGATAGAAATATGATGCAGTTAAACTCGCATTTATTGCGCTTGATGTAATATTATAATGCATTGCTATGTGGAAGGGTACACCATGGGTAATAATCAAAAAGAAGTGTACTGGATTTTGAGTAAGTTTCCCCCAGAAATGGCTAAAAGCATGAAATAATATTGAATATTTAAATTGTTTTAAGGTGAAAGATCAAACTTTATTTCATCTCGTGAACATCATCAATAATATTTATTGCCGATGATGTTCTCTTGATGAAATAAATTTTGATCTTTCACTGTAAAAAACAAATGCCCTCTATTTTTTCTTTTATTTCAATATTTCAGAAAACCAATACTGTGATACATCTAACACCCAGCCATGTACAAGAGAGATATCTTGGTTTAATCAGGGAGTTTTTGGATGGTGGTAAAGTGATCTTTTATTTTGCTTAGTCTTCTTTTGTTTTTCTGTTGATGCAATTAAATAAAAATGGTTTGATTGATTGATTAGTGTTAACTGATGATATCTTTCGATGTTTTACATTTTAAAAGAACGGAACAAAATGTATGTTTACTGCTTTTGTTTCTATCGTTACTCTCTCATTTCTAGACCAAATTTGCAGCATAGAACTCAGAGAAGATCGTAGTGAAATGTTTTCACCTCTTGACCTAACAATATCGGTTTTTAACCCCCCCCTCCCCCCCCATAAAATAAAAAGGCCTTTGGTAACCAGTATTTTCTCCATTTCCCACAATGTTTTCCATCCTTCCAAAAAATGACTATTTTGATATAAGCCAAATTTAATGAGTTGACTGTAAATACATTCAGTTTGGACAAAACTAAAATTTTGTTGACTGGTAAAGTGTCAATCAATAGACAAATAAAACTACCAGCAAGAAGCACTGTATAGATGGATCTTGCCCCTTTATTACTGGTAAATAATTCTAAGTTTTAAGAGCCATGAAGAACAAGGCTCTTCAAAACATTTCCTGCAACATTTTCTCCCCTTCAAAAGAGAATTTCATAGTTTTATGTCACATTTGACATGTTATCTGCTAATGCTTTGAATTTGGATAAGTCTGAAATAATGTTCACCGGCTAACTCTTTACCAAACAACTAAACTGTTAACTCTTAACTCTTTGCCAAACAACTAAATTGTTTACTCTTAACTCTTTCAAAAATACTTAATTTTAGACTGGACCAAATTGAAGGCATTTGCAGACAACAAATCAGATATGGATAAAATGATGACTTTATCTTTTATAGAGTAGAAAACATTGTGAAATAAAGAGAAAATGCTGATTACCAGCATTTTCTCCTTTTCCCGCAATGTTTTCAAAAGCCTTCTCCATTGGGGTCATTAAAATTTGTGATTGTTTGGTACAGTGTAAACAGAATAGCTTTCTCTTCTTTTACAGGCATTTGTGATTTAGTAGCTGTAGTGCAAGAGGCAGTTTTCAAAGAAACACAAAGGTAAGTCATCATCTATGGTCATCTAGATGTTAAACTTTATTGTACAGAGAATAACAAATAAGACAGTATTAAATGAACTTAACCCTTTACCAAACAACAAAATTTTAGACTGGTCCAAATTGAAAGCACTTGCAGACGACAAAATAACTGTACCTCAAAAATTGAAATTTGTTTCCAGTGGGATAGAAAACATTGTGGGAAAAAGGAGAAAATGCTGGTTACCAGCATTTTCTCCTTTTCCCACAATGTTTTCAAAAGGGTTCTTTCTCAGGGTCGTAAAAACCAGGGATTGTTTGGGAAAGGGTTTAATAGACATGGCAGTTGCAAATAATTAACCCATTCCCACACAATCCCTACTTTTGACGAGAGAAAGAAACCTTTTAGAAAATATTGTGGAAAAAGGACAAAATGTTGGTTACCAGCATTTTCTCCTTTTCACGCAATGTTTTCTACCCTTCACAAAACAAATTTCAAATTTTCAGTCACTTTTATTTTGTCGTCTGCAAATGCTTTCGATTTGGACAAACCGAAAATTTTGTTGTCTTGCAAAGAATTAATGGTCAAATAACCTTTACAGTTCTTCCTCATTTGAATAGAGTAAAATATTCTCAGAGCAAATGGGCACATACGTTAGTCTTTTCTAATATAAGATCATTTCTTGAGCAACACATCTGCAATGTCTTTATGTTAGGGAAAGTAAAATTTAACCCATTACCAAACGACAATATTTTAGGCTGGTCCAAATTGAAAGCATTTGCAGATGACAAAAGAAAAGTGACTGAAAATTTGAAATTTGTTTTGTGAAGGGTAGAAAACATTGTGGGAAAAGGAGAAAATGCTGGTTTCCAGCATTTTCTCCTTTTCCCACAATGTTTTCTAAAGGCTTCTTTCTCAGGGGCGTCAAAAGTAGGGATTGTGTGGTAATGGGTTAATTAATAAATGAATGCACGTGGCTGAAGGGTGGCAAGTTTCTTAGAACCATGTAAAAACAGCATCACAACAGTTACTTTAGTGATTGTTATGTTGATTAAATTAGAATACAAATGTCATAATCGACTAAAATTGAGATTTTAATGTTTTTGGCTTTAACACTTATCTGTACTTGATGTTGTTGAACATACCTAATGTGAGCCACAGTATTGAGAAACTTGTGAAGGAAGGGGAAATAACTCTTTCTGAATGGTACATTAAAAGATGCTTGTTAACAAAAAAAGGTAAATAAGCCATGCTCTAGCAAAATGTGTTTCGTGTATGTCAGTATTGTTACAATAACTCTTCCCCACATAGTGCCCACTTTTGAACACCTTGAGAAACAAGACTTTTGAAAACTGTGGGAAAAGAGAAAATGCTCGCATTTTCTCCTTTTCTCACAATGTTTTCCACCCTCTTTCTACATCTTCCACAATTTTTGCAACATTTAAATTTTTGCATCTACATAATTATGCTTTTGATTTGGAGGGGTCTAAAATTTTGTCACATGGTTAAGGGTAAATTTTGCATCTACGAATGCTTTTGATTTGGACGGATCTATAATTTTGTCATGTGGTAAATGGTTAAGGAAGATCTCACATAGATATGGATCTAAAAAAAAAATCTTTTAAATTACGAGTAAAGACTGTCGAAGAAAATAGATCAATAACAAAAGGTTATTACCCATGTCAGCTGACATTTTACAGACATTAAACTCCTTTATGCATTAGTCATTTATAAAACTATTCCATGTTTTTACAATCCTGATGTAGAAGGCTTCTGAAAACATTGTGGAAAAATTAAAAATGTTGTTAACCAACATGAAATTGTGGAAAAGAAAAATTATTGTTTACCAGCATCTTACTCTGGTACCACAGTGTTTTCTACAGTTTCTTTCATTGTGAATATTTCGTTAAAGTTTTATTGTTCTTTCACAAGTTATCTGTGTATATTTTTTTTTTCAGTTTTTCCTTAAAAGAGAAGTTATCTTTACACAATATAGAGACACTAGTCAAACATATACGTGAGAGAGTGGAACATGAACCTGACCACCAAATGAAGACTGTTTCCTCACATCACCACACACACCTGTGTAAATATCTGATAAACAGAGACAGAGTGGAACAGGTATGCAAAGGGTAGAGTCAAACTCTTTACCAGTAGACATTGTCAGTCTTGTTCATTACTTACCCTTTATCACACAATCCCCAGCTTTATCAACCCCAGCCGAGCCCCGGTAGCTCAGTCGGTAGCGTGCAGGACTTGAGAACACAGGGTCTGGGCTTGGATCCCTGGCTACGAACCCTGGCTCGGCCAATTTCTTTCCTAGGATTGATGATAGGCACTGGAACAGGATTTATTCCTTTCCCACTGCTTGCCACTTTTTTCGAGGATAATCATGTGGGAAAGCAGCCAATGGTTTGAAAAGAAAATTGTGCAAAGTACTGGTAGAAGAAACTTGTGGGACGCATGAATATGTGCACTGGCCACCATGATATAACTGAATGTTGAAAATGGTGTTAAATACCATACAATATAATATCACTATTAATCTGATGAAGAAACGTTTTGAAAACATGGTAAGAAAAAGAGAAAATGCTGGTAACCAGCATTTTCTCCTTTTCTCACAATGTTTTCTACTGTATGAAAGATAAATACCATCATTTAGGCGAAGTTTAAACTGTCGTCTGCTAAAGGTTTTGATATGGATAAATCTTTACAGATAGTGTGTGGTAAAGACTTGAGACTTTACCACACAATCTCAAGTTTTAATGATCCTTGGGGTGGAAGGCTCTTTCAAAACATTGTGGAAAATGGAGAAAATTCTTGTACCATGTATTTTAAACTTTTTGAAGGTAAATCTTGATATATGAACAACATAAAATGTGCTGTTTGCAAATGCTTTTATATGGTACAAGTCTATAATTTTGACCTCTAGTAAGGAGTTGAATGCATTTCTAAAAAGATGTGGCCAACAAATCTGTGAAGGGATTAAAAACACTTGGGAAAAAATAATAGACATGCTTGTTACCAGCATTTTATTGTTGTCTCACAAAGTTTATAACCCCGTCATACACAATCGCAAGTTTGAATGACTATGAGGAACAATATTTTCTAGCCTTTTAACTCATTACCACACGACAATATTTTAAGCTTGTCCAAATCGAAAGCATTTGCAGACGACAAAATAAAAGTGACTGAAAATTTGAAATTTGTTTTGTGAAGGGTAGAAAACATTGTGGGAAAAAGAGAAAATGCTTGTTACCAGCATTTTATCCTTTTCCCACAATGTTTTCTACAGGCTTCTTTCACAGGGGCATCAAAAGTAGGGATTGTGTGGTAATGGGTTAAAGAGAAAATTAATCATTTGCACCACTTCTAATTTTATGTTTGCAAGTGCTTTTGGATAAGTGTAGACTTTTGTTTTTTGTCATGAAATTAACAATCTTCAGTGGTAGGGTCATGGAGGCAAGGAATACTAGTAATTTGGTAAGGACTTTTATGGTCAGTGCTACATCAGAATGTAATATAAAGCAGAAATAGAAAAAAAAACAGAAGGTTGAGTTTTAGTAAACTCATTAACTCTTTACCAAACGACAAAATTTTAGACTGGTCCTAACTGAAAGTGTTTGCAGACAACAAAATAAAAGTGACATGAAATGTGAAATTTGTTTTGCAAAGGGAAGAAAACATTGCGGGAAAAGGAGAAAATGCTGGTTACCAGCATTTTCTCCTTTTCCCACAATGTTTTCAAAGGCTTTCTTTCTTAGGGTCATCAAAAGTAGGGATTGTGTGGTAAAGAGTTATTCTAGATGACATTATTTTCTTTTACCTATGTTACACTTTGTCTTGTATCATCATCATCATCATCATCATCATCATCATTTTCATTTATATTATTGTTGTATCATTCATATAAATACTGTTATAGAAATTACCCTACCAGTGATTTATTCACAAAGTCAGTTTGGGGCAAAAGTTGGACATTTTATTGAAGTTTACTGAAGTAGTCTTACGAAGAAAGTCTGGAATAAAGAAACAAATAAATGCATAGCTCAAATACAAACTGCATATGGCAGGATTCGAACCCTTGAAGGGACAAATATCCTCGTTTTTTGAGGATTAAAAGACCAATACCATAACCACTGAGCCAAAGAGCTATCTGTCTGATGCAGTTGTCAGGTATTATATTTAAATCGGGACGAAGCTATGCATGAAGGAGTGGTCTCCCATAACAGTAGGAAAAGGTGTCCATGTGTTTTGTTTGCCATTTCGATTTTACAAGTATATAGAATTCTACAGATACTTTTTTTTTTTTGGTTTCAGATTGAGGATGAACTGTACGAAAGTCTATTGAAAGAAACTCAAGAAATACTTGAAAGGTGATTTTGTTTTCCCTATTTACACCCGCTGTATGTAAAGGGTAAATTGTATTATGAAAGGAATGTTAAACATTCCAAATTAAAACATAACTCAAACAACAGAGCGAAATGCATCCTCACAATTTTATACACTGTATTAGAACATAAATTATAACAACATGTATAATTTGAATAACCATTCAAAAGTGTGTATTTTGTTTACATTCTAAAAGACTGAATATTCTAATTCCTTTGTCCTACTAGTATCTCCAATTGTAGAAATTCTTATTTTATTTTCATTCTAGCCCAGATTTTCAAGAAGTTCTTAGAACAGCTTTAGATAAAGGATTTTCTAAAATGGTTGACTACGTGGCAGATTTTTTTAAGCAAGCTCAAAAAGATGGCGAAACTTTGCACAGGTTAGTCTTAGATAGATATGCTATCTCACAAATACTTGGCAAAAGGGGGTTCAATATATCTCTGTGACGCATATCACCAAGCACATCATCACAGTATTGCAGATCATTGAAATTTGTATTGTGTAACATCTGACTGAATTGACTGAAGGTACACATGCCGAAAATTTACCAAAAGCACAAAGTTTCGGCTCAGGTCAGCCTGCACGGACTGTGCAGGCTGACCTTGGTTCACCCTTTACTCCATAGATACTCATTTCTACACATTGCTTGTAGGAGCCTTTGGAAAACATTGTGGCAAAAGGTGAAATTGCTCGTGACGAGCAATTTCACCTTTTGCCGCAATGTTTTCGATGCTATCAAAAAGTGTCATATACACATTAGAAATGGCTTCATCCTTGCTGTTATTTAGGGTCAATTAGAGGTACCATAGAAATGCCTCATGAGGTAAAGGGTTAATAGTTTTTGCACATGTAATAAGCCCCCTTTTCACAGAGCATTCCTCAGTTCATTTTTGCTACATAGTTACTCTTGTCTTGAAATATAGCAGCAGACCATTTCCTGAAAAGTTACATGACAGCAGAGATGCTCTTTGAAATGCATAGGTCACATGACTATTTCCAGCCATTCATATCCAAAAGATATATTGCTGTTAAGTACAACTTAAATATGGCTAAAATGATTGGAAATTCATCTTTTGATGGGTGGAAATTATGAAAAAGGAGAAAAAATGTGTATTCAGCATTATCACCAAGCCTTCTATGGCAATGTTTTCAGCAGCCTACACCCACCCGTAGGGTTTCTAAACATATGATTGTTTGATAAAGGGTTGAAATACCAAAATTAATTGAGGGAAAGTTCAGATACATCTTGTAAATTTGAAATAAAACTTTGTGTATGATACATAAAAGTCTTTCTTTTCAGCATATATGATACTGTTTTTGGAGTGAGGATGAGAAAACTGAATAGTTAAAATAGTTTAACCCTTTCCCAAACGACAAATTTTGGACCAGACTAATTTGAAAGCAGTTTACAGATGACAAATTAACAATTGCTAAAAAGGTGATTTTTCTATATGATAGTGTAGAAAACATTGTGGGAAAAGGAGAAAATGCTGGTTACCAGCATTTTCTCCTTTTCCCACAATGTTTTCAAAAAGCTTCTATTCCTGACCCGTAAAAACCAGAGATTGTTTGGGAAAGGGTTAACTTATCTCCTATTACACATGCCTCTTTTGTCTTCCAGTGGTCTAGCGCAGAAAAAAATGCAGTATATGAAAAGTTGCTTGTGCAGAATAATCTCCTTTTTTGCAGCAATGTATCCGCATTTGCATGTATTTATGCAATTATTGTTGAATATCTCAAATTTTAAAGACATGTTTCAGGATAACCAATAGGGAATTTGTTTCAGGAGGTACTGATTTAACCTTTAAACAGCGTCATGAGATTAAATAACCCTTAGGAAAAAGGTGTTTGAAAATGTGGGGTACTAGTAATGCTGCTTTCCCCTACATCCCTATCTGTACACATACTCTGAACATTGTGGAAATTATGGATAGGAAATAATGAACCCTTTACACCCAATCCTGTAGTTTTAAAGAACTTGAAGAAAAGACATTTTAGAAATATAGAGGGAAAAGGAGAAAATGCTGCTAACCAGTTTTCCCCAACAATGTTTTTACCCTTCCTAAGGTGAATTTCTATTTTTGAGTCAGTTGTTTTGTTATCTGCTATAGCATCAATTTCATATGCATCCCCTGTGTGCAGGCAGTTTCTCCTTTTCATACAATGTTTTCAAAAGGGTTCTTTCTCAGGGTTGATAAAAGAATTGTTTACTCATTACCAAACGACAAAATTTTAGACTTGTCCAAATTGAAAACATTTGCAGTCAACAAATTAAACATGACTCAAAAAATAAAACTTGTTTTAGGAAGGGTAGAAAACATTGTAGGAAAAGGAGAAAATGCTGGTTACCAGCATTTTCTCCTTTTCCTACAATGTTTTCAAAACGCTTCCTTCTAAGGGTCGTTAAAAGTCGGGATTGTGTGGTAAAGTGTTAAGGTTTAGATGTGACATGGCAGGAACAGCCTTTGAAAAAACAGAAAGCATTTAGAGAAGAGGATAAATTGCTGGTTTACAACATTTTATCCCTTATTCTACATGGTTTTCATTTTCTACAGGGACTGTGGCACTTGGTAAAGTGCCAGTACTTTTCAAACCTCATTTCAACAATGTTTTTCTTTCAGCATCCATGAAGTAGCTATACCCATGGCAAAACTAATTCCTTTTATGAGCAGATTGTTACTGAAGCTAGGTAGTGATGCACCTAACCCACTTGTGCAGGTTTGTCAACAATGTTTGTTTATATATACATGTACTATGCTCTTTGAAAATGGGGTTAAACCTTTACCAAATGACAAATCTTTAGACTGGTCCAAATGGAAAGCACTTGCAGAGGACAGAATAAACACAACTCAAAAATTGAAATTTGTTTCCAACAGGGTCGAAAACATTGTGAGAAAAGAAGGCACTAGTTATCAGCATTTTCTCCTTTTCCCACAATGTTTTTAAAAGCCTTCTATTTCAGGGTTGTAAATATCAGAGACTGTTTGGTAAAGGGTTAAAGCCTCTTATGGTGTGAGCACCCCTCATACATATTTATCGCAGCCGTGGCAGTAGGTGTTTTATATGATTCTATATTGGACTGCTTTTTTAAACATTGCCTAAAAAGGATCATTTAGTTCTTTTCCTGCATTAAATTTGTATCAATCTTTCTCTGATAATTTTGTGCATAAAAAAATATGGTTGTTATTATAATCGGGTAAATGATGTTCTGACTCGAAAGAAGCCATAGAAAACATTTGGGAAAAGGAGAAAATGCTGGTAACCAGCATTTTCTCCTTTTCCCACTATGTTTTCCACTATATCAAAATCAGGAATCATCATATTAACATAAATTTAATTTGATGTCTGCAGATGCTTTGGATTTGTTCTAGTCCAAAAACTTGTAATTTGTAATTTGTTTTTAACCTAAGGGAAACCATGATACCGGTACTTTGAATTTATTCCAGTCCAAACATTTGTAATTTGTAATTTGTTTTTGTAAAGAGTTAAACTTAGGGAAAACATGAATAACTTAGCTGTCATGGTAACAGGATTTCACTACAGTATTGCACAAAAAAAAAAGAGAACACATGCACAGGCTTTTATCTCATTTCAGGAACTGTTGCTGTTAGAACAGACAAAAACACTGGCAGCTAATATATATGAAGCTTTTAGTCAGGTTGACGCTACTGAGGACCCACAGTTTGGACCCTGAGAAAATCTTAAGCCAGTACTGTTCATGCTGTTTTTAGACCTGCAAAAACCTATCAATGGAAAAAATATGTCTTCTAACCCTTTTCCACGCAGCAAAGTTTTAGACTAGTCCAAATTAAAAGCAAATGCTGAAAATAATTGAAATGTGGATCAAATGATGGTATCCTTACCAGCATTTTCTCCTTTTCCCACAATGTTTTCTACCCTATCCAAATCAAATTTCACTTTTTTATTCAGATTTATTTAGTCGTCTGCAAACGCTTTCAACTTGGAATAGTCCAAAATTCTGTTGTTTGGTAAAGAGTTAATAGGGTAGAAAACTTGATGGGAAAAGGAGAAAATACTGGTTACCAGCATTTTCTTTTTTTCCCACAATGTTTTCAGAAGGCCTCTTCCTTAGGGCCATGAAAAGGCGTCATTGTGTGGTAAAGGGTTAATTGAAATTTTACAAGGATGTGTTTACTGGTATTTATGTGTTGAGTGGGTCCTGTGTAGTGAATCTGTCGATTCTCAGTCCCGAGGTCATAATTGGATTCTAATCTGAGGCCTTTTTGTGGCAGTTACGTTACGTAACACCACTCTGAATCCAAACTTAGATCTGGTGAAACTATGAACACCCTTGAATAAGTGAACTGTGATATGATTAAAATGATGTGGGAGTTGCCTGCATTTCTATTGCAATGAATGTATGGGGAAAAAAAAAAGGCCAAATAATGAGAGATACCCTCTGTAGCTTGTTTGAAATCTTTTAGCAAATGATTCTTTTATTTTTAAAACCTTGCAGTAGTAAGCTTGTGGAACTGTTGCTATACCAGGAAAATGATGTTGAATGAACACATCTGATGTTTTACAAGACTTTTTTGTATCATTAATGTGTAAATATTTTTACACACCAAAATTTTGTATAATGAAAATGTATATATAAAAATGAAATATAAAAAGAAAATAGAAAGTCTCATGTTGTAATATTTATTTGTTCTATTCATTTTTTTTGTCCAAAAATCAATACTTTTGCAACCTGATCAGCTTAACCCCTTACAACACTGTTAAATGACATTATGATAAAAAGCTTTTTAAAAACATTGTTAGACAAGGAGAAAATGCTAGTAAACAGCATTTTCTTCTATCCCAGCAAAGTTTCCTATCTTCCCAAAACAAACTTTAATTTTTGAGTCGTATTTATTTTGTCATCTGCAAATGCTTAGAATATGGTTGAGTCTAAAATATTGTCGTTTGGAATTGAGTTAAGGCAATTCTTCTTGCATAACTCAATGCTTGGAAGAAGGCTTTTGAAAACAGACTTCAGTTCAAAAAAGGAGAAAATTCTGGTGGCCATCAAATTCCCCTTTTTCCGCACTGTGTTTTCTGCCCTTCTAAATGCAAGTTTCAATTTTTGCTTTAGTTTTATTTTGTCAATTGCAAATGCTTTCCAAATTTTAGAACAAGGTTTAAGTCAAAAGATAGAAGCCAAACACCCTCCTCTCCCACCTAGTCCCCCAAACCTTAACTTTGCGGGCTTTTGACATACTGTTATAAGGCTGTTTAGTGTTTCTGTCTGTCTAGCAACATATTTGTTTGTCCTCAACTACAGTTTACAATCAATTTAGCTGAAATTTGATGGAAGCCGTCATACTATGGGAAATCTTTGCACCTTGGCTTTCCATTATGATTGGTCAAGCATAACAGCAGTTGTATTTCTGTTTTTTCCGGAATCATCAACATGGCAACACGTGGGTTGGGGGTGGGGGTTTAAATGGCCTGCAAAAGTTTTGCTAACTTAAACTGCACAGAAACTTAATTAACCCATTACTTGTTGGTGACTTTTCAGCCTGGCTGTTTTTGAAGGAAAGTCCGAGTTATTGTCTTAGCCCTGTCGTTATTGTCACCCATGTCCTTGTGCAAAAACTCTTACATTTCATTATACATCTGTTACTATTGTTATCAGTAATTTCCTTTAAACTTCGCCAAGTTATTAACTCTTTACCCCATAAGGTATTTCTATGGCATCTCTAATTGATCCTAAATAACAACAAAGATGAAGCCGTTTCTTATGTGTAAATGATACCTTTTGATGGCATAGAAAACATTGTGACAAAAGGTGAAATTGCTCGTCACGAGCAATTTCACCTTTTGCCACAATGTTTTCCAAAGGCTCCTACAAGTAATGTGTAGAAATGAGTATCTATGGTGTAAAGGGTTAACTGCCAAACGGGGAACCAATATTATAGGGGCAGGTAACTGTTGAAGTACTTTTGACACAGTTTTGCCCCTTTTTTGACTTCAAAATGTCACTGAAAAGCAACTGCAGCAGAGTATATGCACCAATAAGCAGTGCTCTTGTTTTATCTTGAAATCATTGTAGAGCAGGGGACACTTTTCCATCAATGTTTTCTGTCACCTCATAGGAAAAACAAAGTATGTTTATTTTGTTGTCTTTAAATGATTTCAAAGAGTTTACCAAACAGTTCCTGGTTTTCACGACCCTGAGAGAGAATCCTTTTGAAAAAATTGTGAAAAAAGGAGAAAATGCTGGTAACCAGCATTTTCTCCTTTTCCCACCATGTTTTCTACCTGTCTAAAAACAAACTTGAATATTTGAGTCACATTAATTTTGTTGTCTGTAAATGCTTTCATTTTGGATGAGTCCAGAATTTTGTCATTTGGTAGAGAGTTAAGTCTCAAATTATGTCGTCCAAGAATGAGTTAATCCTTCACCACACAACTCTTAGTTTTAACAACCTTTAGAGAGAAAATTCTTGAAATTATTGTGGAAAAAGAAGAAAACAGTGCTTTTTGCCATCATGTTTTCTACCTTTTGAAAAACAGTTCAGATCATTTGAGCAATAACTGGTTTGTGGCCTGCAGGTACTTTCAAATAAGATTAGGCAAAAGTTTTGTCGTTGGTAACGAGTTGAACCATAGTGTGTCAATAGAATAGACATTGGTAAGGGTTCAAAAGAAACCAGGGTATATTCAGTTTGTTTTGCTCAGATATTTGACTATAAAGATCAAAATACTAAGTCTGTACAGTGAAATTTTGACCTATACTAACAGCTGAACCATTTACCAAACAATCCCTGGTTTTATACAACCCTGAGATAGAAGCCTTTTAAAAACATTATGATAAGAGGAGAAAATGCTGGTAATAATGTTTTCTTCCCTGCTGGAAACAAATTTCAATTTTTGAGTTATGTTTATTTTGTCGTCTGCAAGTGCTTTCAATTTTGTCCAGTCTAGAATTTTGTCGTTTGGTAAAGAGTTAACCTTGTAGCACAAATCCCATCTCTTAACCCTTTCCCAAACAATCCCTTATTTTTACGGGTCCGGAATAGTAGCCTTTTGAAAACATTGTGGGAAAAGAAGAAAATGCTGGTAACTAGCATTTTCTCCTTTTCCCACAATGTTTTCTACCCTATCATAGACAGAAATCATCTTTTCAGCAAGAGTTGAATTGTCGTCTCCAAATGCTTTTAATTTGGTCTAGTCGAAAAGTTTGTCGTTTGGGAAAGGGTTAAATATACACTGAGGACATGGACTTTTGAACCATGGTTGAAAAGGGAGAAAATGCTGGTAACCAGCAACCCAACTGCAGCTGCTGTAGCCGTTTACCACACAATGACGACTTTCAACGACCCTGAGGAAAAGGCCTTTTGAAAACATTTTGGGAAAAGGAGAAAATGCTGTTAACCAGCATTTTGTCCTTTTCCCACAATGTTTTCGTCCCTTCCTAAAACAAATTTCAATTCTTTAGTCACATTTATTTTGTCGTCTGCGAATGCTTTCAATTTGGACCAGTCTAAAATTTTGTCATACTGTAAAGAATTATCCCTTCACAATATATTTAAAAGGTTTCTATCCCATGGTCATAAAAACCAGGGATTGTTTTGGACAGCGTTTTTTTGTCAGGTGAAGAGATAAATGGCATTAGCTGTGTCTGACTCTCTTATTTTTATACTTCCCACAATGAAGTGCAGGGGAGTGTACTTGAATTGCCACAGCTGTCTGTCTGTCTGTCTGTCCATAAATACAAATTTGTCGGGAGAAATACTCCAAAAGTTTTTCACCAACTGAACACGAATTTACGCACAGGGTTCTTATATAATTATATGAAGTTGCGCAAGTGCAATTTTCATGACCCTGCTGCGATTTGTTACAGAATTATATCCCCTTGAATTTTTTTCAACTCTCACTTTTGCACTAAACCATTCTGCGTTTTGTGACAAAGACCTGTTTTTGTGACAAGGAGCTGGTGGGCGGGGTATAATCACTTTTAGTGATAGCTTTAGTTTTTTTCTCTGATTAAATTTCATTTGTGTCCAAATTTTTAAGTGTGTCTCTTCCCTACATAGGTGCACCTACCCGGTAATTGATACTTCAATTCTTTATCAGACAACAAAATTTTAGATTCGGTCAAATGGAAATCATTTGCAGAGGACAAATTAAACATTGATCAAGTGATTGAAATTTTTCCTGAAAGTTCAGAGAAGGTTCAGTGAAAAGGAGAAAATACTGGTTACCAGCATTTTCTCCTTTTCCCTCAATGTTTTTAAAAGTTTGAGCTTTTTTATCTCAGGATTGTTAAAACTCGTGATAATGTGTTGACCCTTACCACACAATGACGACTTTTGATGACCTTTGGAAGGAGGCCTTTTAAAAAGGTGGGAAAAGGAGACAATGCTAGTAAACAAAACTTTCTCCTCTTCCCACAATGCTTTCTACAGTACCAAAGACAAAGTGTATCATTTTGAGTCAAGTCTAAATTGTCATAGATCTGCAAATTCTTTAAATTTGGATAAGTCTAAAATTTTGTTGAGTGGTAAAGAGTTAAAGGGTTAAATGTTAATGATATTTCTAAATGATAACTGCTTATCAGTTGCTGATTATAGCCTATAAGTTCATTGGTATATGTGTATCATTGTTATGTGTGATAATAATCTGGTTAAATTTTTCCCAAACAAGCCTGTGTTTTTACATGTACAAAACTTTTGAAAATGTACTGGGAAAAGGAGAAATTGCTCATAACAAGCACTTTCTCATTTTCCTACAATGTTTTCTATCCCACAGGAGAGCTTTCTGCCATTTCTATCACAATTTAGAATTGTTGTCTGCAAAGTCTTTCAGGTTGGAAGGTTCTGAAATTTGTCATTTGGAAAAGGGTTAAATTTTTATCACACAATCCTGAGTATTACCAACCCAAAAGAAGATGGTTTTGAAGACACTGTGGGGGAAAAGGAAAATACCCTGATAACCAGCATTTTCTCCTATGTCCAAAATGTATTTTACCCTTTTAAAGACGGATTCCATATTTGATCCACACGTCATTTTGTATCTGTAAATGTTGTCAGTTTGGCAGAGTCCAAAATTTTGACTTTTGGACTACAAATTATACTAAATGACAAAATTGTAGACAAATGCCGATTTGCTAGCATTCACAGAATACAAGTTCAATTTGGTTTATTGGATAGGATTTGTCTTTAAAAGGGCTGGAAACATTGTTGGAAAAGGAGAAAATGCTGACTACCAGCACCTTACCCCTTACTACACAATGACAACTTTTAAGTCTCTAGTAAAGAAGCCTTTTGAAAACATTGTGGGAAAAGGAGAAAATGCTGGTAACCAGCATTTTCTCCCTTTTCCGCACAATGTTTTGTTCCCTTTTGAAGGAAAGATTGCACCATTTGAATCACATTAAAATTGTTGTCTGCAAATACTTTAAATTTGGACAAGGCTAAATTATTTTCGTCTGGTAAAGGGTTAAACATGTATATAGAAAGGTGTGCTACCTGATTTGCTTACTATCTATCTGCCTGGTATTGATTGGTCTTTCTACAATTTCATTCTTATCGGATGACAAAGTTTCAGACTGGTCCAAATTGAAAGGATGAGCAAACAACATACTGAATTTGTCTCAGATGGCTGGATATGTGTTATAAATAATAGAAAATGTTACAGGAAAAAGGAGTAAATGTTGGTAACCAGCATTTTCACCAGCATTTTCACCTTTTCCCACATTGCTCTACACAGCCCATTTTAAGCACACCTTAGCACAAAGTGCTCAAGGTGAACTTTTGTGATCATGATTTGTCTGTCATGTGTTATCAACTTTTACTTTGCAAATGCTCTAGAGGCCACATTTTTTTATCAAATACCATCGAGCCTTGGTCAAAGATTTTCTTGATAATATCTTGAACACGGGTCATGTCAGGTAAAAAACTTAAGTCACTAGATCAAATCTAGGAGAAATAGTGTTTACAGTCTGGAGGCCACATTTTCAGTCCTATATTTATGAAAGCTGGTCAAAATGTTTGTACTAATAATGTCTTGGAGGAGCTTGAAAATGGGTCACATCTGCAAATCTTAGAAAAACTTTTGTGCAGCCAATAGAGCCCTTATTTTTGGTGCAATTCTTCCGAAAGCAGTATGTTTATCTCGATCATTTATTTCATGCTTTCCGGTAGGATATCGAGAAATGGCAGTGAAAATACTTTTCGATCTTACACTGGTGCCACCAGTGAAAATACCGATTTTCACGTTCTTGTCGCCTAGGTAAATTGCGCGTGCCTAACAACCAGATGGGAAATATGACGTCATATACCTTACATTTCTCGCGCTTGACGTAACGTTGCTATGCGGGAGGGGTACGCCACGGGGAATAAGGGAAAAGAACTGTACTGAATTTTGACTAAACTCCTCCCAGAAAGGGATAAAAGCATAAAATAAATAGAATATTTGTTTTTTTCGGTGAAAGATCGAAATTTATTTCATCTCGTGAACCCCATCGGTAATATTTTCAGTCGTGGCTGCGCCACTCGTGAAAATATTACCGATGGTGTCCACTTGATGAAATAAATTTCGATCTTTCACCGAAAAAAACAAATATCCTTTATATCTTGTGTGAGTTTGAAAATAGGTCATGGATCAAAAAGAAGGTCATCAGGTCAAATTTTTCAAATATGCACAATCCAATAGGAAAGAAACATCATCAGAATGTTTATCATGATGATATCTTAAATGAGTATAAGAATGAGTCATATTTTAAAAAACTTGACATGGTTACCTAGTTTTTGAAAACTAGGTATAGTGTATGGTCTAGAGGCAACATTTTCAGTCTGATACTCATGAAAATTAGTCAGAATGTTTTTCTTGATAATATCACGGTCAAGTTTGAAAATAAGTCATGTTGGGTCAAGAACAATGGCACCAGTTTGATGTTGAAAATCTTTTTGTGTATTCCAGATGCAACATGATTATCAATCTGATAATCTTGAAACTTGGTCAGAATGTGTGTTTTCATGATACCTTAGACGAGTTAAAAAAAAGCTATTTTTGATAAGAAACTAGGTCTGCAGGTCAAATCTCAGGAAAAACCCTGTGTACACTCTTTCTGGACATATTTTCTCTCAAACACAATTTTTTCCTGGACACCAGCATTTACTCCTTTTTTCACATTACGTCAATTAGGTTGACTTTCAAGCCAATATTTGAATAATATATCTCTTATTCTTTCAAATCATTTATTCCACACAGTGGCTTCCTTGACAAATACCACTTCAGCATTTTCAGTGCTTTGATTTAACAGAGGATCTTTACAGCAGTACAGAACAGATCATTTGAGATACTCCTACCCAGCCATTGGACAGGCAGCAGTTGGAAAGTTTGGAAGCTAATTAAATGGTTCTATGAAACCAAAATAATGAAACAATAGTTCCATACCATGCTTATCAAAAAAAAAAATCAAGCTCTGTGTAAAAGGGGTTTAATGAATGCATCAGCATAAAGTATCAGCCCAGGCTGGCCTGGATCAAAATTTTTTGCTATTGGTAAAGTCTCTGTATGTCTAAGAACCATTCTGCCTCATGAATCAGTAGATGACATTCTACCTCATGACTCGGTTGTTACACCAAATAAATTTCTAGCTCCACTAGCCAAAGGCTAGAGGACTTTTGTCATGGCCTGGTGATGTGTGTGCGTGTGTTAACTTTTATTTCAAACATCTCTGAAACTACCCATACAATTTTGATGAAACTTCACAGAAATGATCCTGCTATGGTCCTCTTCAGAATTCCTTGAAAGAATTTGATTCCTACAAAAACTCTGGTTGCCATGGCAACAAAACTGAAAAATATTGAAAATTTCTAAAAAGCTTGTTCTTTGAAACTGAGGCCTAGGGCTACCAAATTTGGCATGTAGCTTTATCTAGTGGACCTCTACCAAGTTCCTTCAAATAATAGCCATGGGGTCAAAAGTGGCCCTGCCCCGGGGGTCACATGTTTTATATGTGCTTGAATAAGGAAAACTTTAAAATCCTTCTGGTACCTAGCCATTGGGCCTAGGGCTATCAAATTTTGCCTGTATCTTTATCAAATAGTTGTCTACCATGAGTGCCCAAATGATAGCGCAAGGGTCAAATTTGGCCAGGCCCCAGGGGTCACACAAGTTTTATATGGGCTTAAATAGGGAAAACTTTAAAAGTCTTCATGTACCAAGCCATAAGGCCTAGGGCTACTCATTTTTCTTGCATCTAGCTTTGTCAAGTGGTTGTCTATAAAGGTGCCCAAATTATAGCCCTGAGATAAAATTTGGCCCTGTCCTGGGGGTCACAAGTTTTACATGGGCTCATATTGGGAATTTTTTAAAAATCTACTTGTACCTAACCACAAGGCCTAGGGCTACCAAATTTTGCCTGTAGCTTAATCTAGTGAGCCTCTACCAGGAGGGCCCAAATTATAGCCTTGCGATCAAGTTTGTTCCCATACCAGTGGGTCAAAACTTTTACATGGGCTTTTGTGGTGAAAATTTTCTAGGTCATCTTGTTACTAACCATAATAAAGACTAGGGCTACTAAATTTAGCCCTGTCTCATGGGTTTCACTTTTTATGGGGCCAGCTTTTATTGAGAAAACTTTGAAATCTTTTTGTTTACAACCACACATTCTAGACCTGTATTATTTGGTATGGGCTTTAATCTTGTGATCTCCACCAGGATTCAGGTAATCATAGCTCTGTGGTCAAAATTGGCTTTGCACCGGGGGTACCAACTTTCTCGTAGGATTTTATAGAAAAACTTTGTATGTCCTCAAGTTTGAAACCAATTGGCCAAATATTGTAATGTTTGGCTTGCAGTGTTTTTACTTATTAGCCAGTGGAGCGATACAGGGCCATCATGGCCCTCTTGTATGGATTATGTGATGACATTCATCATTAAGATCCTATTACCCTTTACCACACAATCCCATATGTTAACTCTGTGCCAAATGACAAAATTTTGAAATAGTCCAAATTGAAAGCATTTTCAGACAACAAAATAAATGTGAATCAAAGACTGAAATTTGATTTGGAAAGGGTAGAACTGGTAACCAGCATTTTGTCCTTTTCCCACAATGTTTTCAAAGGCTTGCTTTTTCAGGGTCGTTTAAAGTCAGAATTTGTGGTAAAGAGTTAAGAATGCTGTGGGAGAAAGGCTTTTGGAAACATTGTGGAAAAAGGAAAGTAAATGCTAGTGACATAATATCTTATCAATATGTAGAGTGTTAAGAATTGTGAGTAAATGACACTAAGTGAAAATTCTTGACAGAAAGGGAAAATACTAGTAACTTCCTTGATGGATTGAAAACTATTGTGCAAAATAGTTGATACAAACAATTGCCTCTTTTTTAACAATACATGTACTTGTAAAAACTGATTGTTCCTTCAACAAACAGTGATAGTATGACTTGCCCAAGGCCAATTTATTTGCACACAACAATCTAAATGTACCTAAAATCATGGTTTGTTAACCCGTTACCAAACGACAATATTGTAGACTGGTCCAAATTGAAAGCATTTGCAGACGACAAAATAAAAGTGAATGAATATTTGAAATTTGTTTTGGGAAGGGTAGAAAACTTTGGTGACCAGCATTTTCTCCTTTTCCCACAATGTTTTCTAAAGGCTTATTTCTCAGGGGCGTCAAAAGTAGGGATTGTGTGGTAATGGGTTAAGAGTCAAAAACATTGGGAGGAAAGCGTTCAATGCTGGTAACCCACATTTTCTCCTTTTCTCACTATGTTTTGAAAAGCTTTCTCTTTTCAGGGTTTTGTAACTTCTGAGTTGTATGTTTAGGGGCTATAGAAGCCCTGGGCATTAAACCTTTGCCTCACATGCACAGACTTTAACAAACCGAAAAAGAACCCTTTTGAAAACATTGTGGGAAAAGAAGTAAATGCTAGAAATCAGCATTTTCTCAAAGACAAATTTTGTCATTTGAGCCACACATTAACAGTTTTATGCATTTGCTTTCAATTTTGACAGGTTCACATTTTTTGTCACATGGTAAAGAGTTACTGGTAACTGTATCACACAATCCCCAAATTTTAACGAAGAAAGAAGCATTTTGAAAACATTGTTGGATAAGGAGAAAATGCTGGTAACCCCTTTTTTCTATTTTTTGCAATGTTTCTACATTTTTAAGGGTGAAATTCCTCATTTCTGCTACATTTGATAGGTCATTTTGCTTTCAATCTGGACATAGCTAAAATATTGTTGTGTTTTAACTTTTAACCCTTTACCAAACAACAAAATTTCAGGCTGTTCCAAATTCAAAGCATTTGCAGGCAACAAAATAAACATTGCCCCAAAACGGAATTTGTTTTGGGAAGTGAAGAAAAAGTTGCGGGAAAAGGAGAAAATGCTAGATACCATCATTTCTCCTTTTCCCACAATGTTTTCAAAAGGCTTTTTTTTCAAAGGCATTAAAACTCAGGATTTTGTGATAAAAGAGTTAACCCATTACCACACAATCCCCACTTTTGACGCCCCTGAGAAAGAAGCCTTTTGAAAACACTGTAGGAAAAGGAGAAAATGCTGGTAACCAGCATTTTCTCCTTTTCCTACAGTGTTTTCTACCCTTCCCAGATCAAATTTCAATTTTTCAGTCACCTTTATTTTGTCATCTGCAATGCTTTCAATTTGAACCAGTCTAAAATTTTGTCGTTTGGTAAAGAGTTAACCAGATGACAAAATTTCACACTGTTCCTAATTGAAAGCATTAGAAGACAACAAAATTCAAGTGACTCAAAAATTGGATTTTTTTATTATTTGAAGGGTAGAAAATGTTTTGGAAAAAAGGAGAAAATGCTGGTTACCAACATTTTCTCATTTTCCCACATTTTTTTTTCAAATGGCTTCTTTCACAGAATTGTGAAAACCTCGGGTGATTGGGTTAACCCATTACCACTCAATCCCTACTTTTGACGCCCCTGAGAAAGAAGCCTTTAGAAAACATTGTGGGAAAAGGAGAAAATGCTGGTAACCAGCATTTTCTCCTTTTCCCAAAATGTTTTCTGCCCTTAACAAAACAAATTTCAAATTTTCAGTCACTTTTATTTTGTCGTCTGCAAATGCTTTCAATTTCGACCAGTCTAAAATATTGTTGTTTGGTAATGGGTTAAGAGTTAACAAGTTACCAGATGACAATATTTTAGGCTGGTCCAAATCTAAAGCATTAGCAGACAACAAAATGAAAGTGACTGAAAATTTGAAATTTGTTTTGTGAAGGGTAGAAAACATTGTGGGAAAAAGAGAAAAATGCTGGTTACCAGCATTTTCTCCTTTTCCCTCAATGTTTTCTAAAGGCTTCTTTCTCAGGGGTGTCAAAAGTAGGGATTATGTGGTAATGGGTTAATTAGCAAGTTAAACATGTAACTTGTATTTAAAATACTAATGGGTGAAGAAATCTAGTGCATTCTATTTGAAAAATACAAATAAAATTCAGGTTGAAGGGTATATTACATATATGTATATTATAGATATGCAATTCAACCATAACAGTTACAGAAGATAGTAATATGATACTACTTCACCTCATTTGATATGACTTTTGGCCATCTGTCAATAAGACAAGTTTTGATCTACCTGTATATTTAGATAAAGTGTACACTTTTTTCAAGAATGATAAACATTTTTTATCTGGAACCAATTAGACTATGAAATATTATGTAAAGAACAGTCACCCTGAGTAAATGCTATAGTTGTTGAGGTAGTTGAAGTCGTCTGCTGCAGTGATGTCACATTGAAAGAGTTAACTCTTTTTAAAAGGACAAAAATGTCAGACTGGTCCATATTGAAAGCATTTGCAGACGACAAAATCAAGAGTGTCCAAATTTATAATTTTTTATCTCTGAAAAGATAGAAAACTTTGTTGAGAAAGGAGAAAATGCTGCTTACCAAGGTTTTAAAAAGCTTTTTCTTCTCAGATTTGTGAAAAGCAGGGCTTGCTTGGTAAAGCGTTTACTCTTTACCACATCACAAAAATGGAGACTTGTCCAAATTAAAAGCATTTGCAAACGACAATTTAAATGTAGCTTAAACAATGGATTTCATCTTTTATTTGATAGAAAACATTGTAGAAAAAGGAGAAAATGCTGGTTATCAGCATTTTCTCCTTTTTCCACAATGTTGTCAAAAGTCTACAGTCTCAGGGTTGTTAAAATCCAAGATTGTGTAATAGAGAGTAAAGTCACATGTCTATCAGGTGTCTATGTTGCAACTTTGTGTTCGACTCTTTATGAAATGTAAGGTATTAAGATCCTAAAGCTTCTAGTGTAACATGGAATACAATGGAATAAAATTTCTTATTAGTTGATAAATAAGGATTTACCATATACTAATATGATATGTTTGCACGCCTCTAACTGACCAGAAATTTGGTTGATGTCAATCTTGAAATTATTTGTTGATACTTTTGTCAGTTTTCTGAAAAGGGAGGTAATTATTATCTCCCGTTGTAAAGAGAATACAGTCATATATGGAGTGCAACACGCGAAAAGGGTCATTCGGACATTTGCGTAAAGTGTCGTCTCTGATCAGCGTGTGCAGTCCGCACAGGCTTATCCGAAACGACATTTTCCGATTTTATGTGATTTTCTGTTTTACGCAAGTCTACTGTAACAAAAAATCTAATGTAGTCGTAAAGTGCCGTCTCGGATTAGCCTGCGCGGACTGCGCAAGCCAATCCGGGACGACACTTTACGCAAATGTCCGAATGCACCTTTTCGCGT
Organism: Tridacna crocea; assembly: GCA_943736015.1. Taxonomy (NCBI): domain Eukaryota; kingdom Metazoa; phylum Mollusca; class Bivalvia; order Cardiida; family Cardiidae; genus Tridacna; species Tridacna crocea. The sequence continues at coordinate 53,903,963 of OX031059.1, forward strand.
GTTGCACTCCATATAGTGGTTTTAGATTTATAAAAGATAATTCTAGGAAGGAAACAAAAGTAAAAAGTGGCATGGTTAAAGTAATACAATAATACTCATTTTCATTCATAGCAAATTCTATAGGATAATAGATACGGTAACAGTTTTCATTGGAATAAGTTCAAACATACCACAATGAATCTCAATGATGTTTAGTTGTGCATGTGACTTTCAGAATTTGGATATTTGCAGACATTCTACATTTTAACACATTTTACTTACAAGCCTCTAAGGGCATATATACCCGACTTTGTGAAGCTCTTGTTTTCCATGTCATTCCCTTTGTCCTTTAAGTCTTTACCAAACTTAAATTTAAGGTTTGTCGGAATTCAAAACATTGGCAGGCGACAAATTTCATATAGCTCAGTTGAAAGAATTTTGCTATTACAGGGTAGAAAACATTCTTAGAATTGCTGTTTACAGCATTTTCTTGCTTCAGACAATGTTTTTAAAGCACTTTTTATAAGTAATGTTCTTTACTCTCTGCAAAACCTCCATAAGTTTTGATGGACAACACTAACAAATAGTCTTTACTGAAAAAAAAAACAGAAACAGTGTTTTAGCAATGCTGAGGCTGACAATTTTCTGGTATTTTCTCCTTTTCCAGCAATGTTTTCAAAAGGCTTCCTTTTCGGGGGTCATCAAAAGTTGAGATTATGTGGTAAAGAGTTAAATCTTTTATTTCAGATAGACATTCACCACAGCATGATATAAAGTGATCCAACATATAGACAGATATAAGTGGTCCAAGCTAATGATTATAATAGTGAATAAATGAAGTATCTGGTGTAAAATTTTAAGTCAATAAAGGAGAATGATAGAATAAATATTCTGATAGCGTCTGAAATCAGTGGTTTTTGTATGCAAGTGTTTGAAATGAGTAATGAAGCAGACATTCAGGTAAGATATATTATTTTGTTTGTATTTTTTAATTTATTTACTATTAAACTCTTTACCAAACGACAACATTTTAGACTGGTCCAAATTGAAAGCATTTGCAGACAACAAAATTAACATGACTTAAAAATCGAAATTTGTCATGGGAAGGGTAGAAAACATTGTGGTAAAAGGAGAAAATGCTGGTTACCAGCAGTTTCTCCTTTTCCCACAATGTTTTCGGCGTCTTTTCAGGGTCGTGAAAACCAGGGATTGTTTGGGTAAGGGAATAAGACCAGCTATGGCAGCAACAAGTTGTCAAGAACCTCAAAGCCATGTTTGAATAACATATATTTTATTTTGTTGCCTACAAATGCTTTCAATTTGGCCCAGTCTAAAATTATGTGGATTTGTAAAGGGTTAACTCTTTACCAGACAACAAAATTTTAGCTTCCTCCAAATTGAAAGCATTTGCAGACAACGTTATCAGTGTGGCTTAAATGAAACTTTTTTTTTTCTTTAATAGGGTAGAAAACAGTGGGAAAAGAAGAAAATGCTGGTTTATTGTGACTGTCTCAAAATGTTTTCAAAATGCTTAATTCCCAGGATCGTTAAAAGTTAGCATTGTACGGTAAAAAGTTAACACCTCATCACTTGATTAAAAACATAGCATTTTCCATTAGACAATTAGTTGATGGTTATGACTGTAAGTATCCTGATACCGAAACAGGTGTGGGTACATTTGAACATTTACTGCAAAATTGTCCGTTTTACAGGAAAAAGTGTGATTTGAACACCTGATACTTTTGTGGAAAACAAAATGCTGGACAAAACATTTTGACTTAGATTTAATTAACTATCAAGCACATTGGTTACGAGCACTGAGAGACTTTTTAACTTGACAAAATTTTAGACTTTTCCAAATTGAAACATTTTCAGATGCCAAAATAAATGTGCCTCAAAAATTGAACTTTATACTTGGAAGGCTTTTAATCCTGACTTTTAATGGCGCTGTGAAAGAAGCCTGATAACAAGCCTTTTCTCCTTTTCCCACTATGTTTTCTACCTTGCTGGAAACAAACTTTAATTTTTTGTTGTCTGCAAGTGCTTTCAATTTGGACCAGTCTTAAATCCTGTTGTTTGGTAAAGAGTTACAAACATATAGGAAATAGAGAAAATGCTGGTAACCAGCTAGCATTTTATCCTTCCTCCACAATGTTTACAAAAGTCCTCTTCAGGGTCATTAACTATTGGTAACACTCTTTTTCACAGGACAAACTTACATAGATCTACTTCATTCTAAAAACTTTTAGAGATCTTTAGAGATGTCAACTTTTAAAATGATGGCATTTGCATTTAAATATGTAAAACAGATTGCCATAAGAGGAAAGCATGCTGGGTATCAGTATTTTCTCCTTTTCCTACAATATGTTCAAAAGCCTTCAATCATTCTTACGGCCATTAGAAAGTGGGTTGTTTAACCCTTTACGACACAATCCCAGGTTTTACGACCCTGAGATAGAAGCCTTTTGAAAACATAGTGGGAAAAGGAGAAAATGCTGGTAACCAGCATTTTCTCCTTTTCCCACAATGTTTTCAAACCTGCTGTAATCAAATTTCAATTTTTGAGTCACATTTATTTTGTCGTCTGCACATGCTTTCAATATGGACCAGTCTAAAATTTTGTCGTTTGGTAAAGAGTTAAAAAAGGGTTAGATATCCACCCTTCAAAATTCATCAAACGATCCTAATTTCTTTCTTGTGCCAAAAAAGGCTTGTAAAGGACATGCCCCATCACTGGTCCATAGTTAATTTTTTGCCTACAAATTAATACTCTGAAAATGGATATGTCTGGAACATTTTGGTCTGCTTAGACATACATTATCTTAGAGAGATTTTTCCTCCTAGCAGCCGCTTGTGGAAGAGAGAGCCAATGGATTGGGAATATTTACATGTGCTGTGTTTATTGTGGGCGAAATAGCAGGCTCCGGTGTATTGGCACTGCCTAAAGCTGTAGATGGCGCTGGTAAGGAAATTCTTCCCCCTTTCGCCCATCTTACCACAACCTCTTGTCCATGACTCTGAGGTAGAAGGCTTTTAAAAACATTATGGAAAAGGGAGAAAATACTGGTAACCAGTATTTTCTCCTGTTTCCACAATGTTTTCAAACCTTTTTTTATGGAAAAATCATATTTTTTGAGCCACTTTCAATTTGTTGCCTAACAATATTTCAAATCTGTACCAATCTTAAGATTTCATTATCTTTCGTACCCCTTTGTCCTGTTTTGTATGGTTACATGGATACAGGTTAATGCTTATTTGGTCATCTACAGACAGCATGAATAGTAAAGTCTGCTGTGCTGCTTTCACTAGCAGGCTGGGCTTCAGGACGTCTTGTCCAATGAAAATCTCACAATAAATTGAAAGCATCAAGTGAGAATCAAACCTTGGAGTTCTGGACTATGAATTTTATATCCTTATACTTAGTCATACAACACCCAGGCAGGTTTAGATGGAATTGAATTTTAAAATGAAGACTGATCTTTTAAGCAGAAACAAAAAATTCACTCCTTATGCTTTATCAAATATTTATAAGCATTAAGCATTTATCCAGGACCAGTATTAACAGTCAACCACACAATGCCGACTTTTACTGACGGAGAAAGAAGCCTATTGAAAACATTGTGGGAAAAGGAGAAAATGCTGGTTACCAGCATTTTCTCCTTTTCCCACAATGTTTCTACTCTGCCCAAAACAAATTTCAACATTTTTTAATCACATTCATTTTGTCATCTGCATATACTTTTGTGTTAGATTAGTGTAAAATTTTTGTATTTTGGTAAAGAGTGAAGCAAAAAAAAGATATTCTCTCATTTACAGGATGGTTTGGTCTGGTTCTCATCATTTTATGCTGTTTTCTGTCTGCCTATACCGGAGATATACTTGGCAAGTGCTGGTCTCTTGTCAGAGAGAGGAATGAGCAGTACAGAACAGGTCATGTGAGATATCCCTACCCTGCCATTGGTCAGGCAGCTTTTGGAAAGTTTGGAAGGTAATTGCAACAAAACCAAAATAATGAAGCAATAGCTCAATACTATACCATCAAAAAAACAATCGAGTCCTATGAAAAGGGGGGTTAATGAATGCATCTACAAAAAGTATAGGCCCAGGCCGACTTGGGTCAAAAAGTTTTACTATTGATAAATTTTGTCTGTCAAAGGACCATTCTACCTCATGACTCAGTTGTTACACCAAATGGATTTTATGGATTATGTGACGACATGCCTGGTATAATTCATCATAAGGATCCTTTAACCCTTAACCCCATAGATACTCATTTCTACACACTGCTTGTAGAAGCCTTTGGAAATAATTGTGGCAAAAGGTGAAATTGCTCGTGACGAGCAATTTCACCTTTTGCCACAATGTTTTCTATGCTATCAAAAGGTGTCATTTACACATAAGAAACGGCTTCATCCTTGCTGTTATTTATGGTCAATTAGAGATGCCATAGAAATGCCTTATGGGGTAAAGGGTTAAGCCCCATAATGTTTTCAAAAGGCTACTTTCACATAGACATGAAAACCAGGGATTGTTTGGTAAAGGTTTAACAATGGATAAACCCCATACATGCAAAACCTTTGTAGTATAACAGAAACTGTTTTGTATGGGCAATTTTCTTAGAGATAGAATGTTTGCGATAATTTTACTGAAACGAAAAAAAAATGTCTGTTGGTCATAATGAGCAAACATATTTATTACATGCAATTCCTGCCTATCGTTTAATGTAATCAGCACCAAAAAGAAACATTTAACTCATAACCAAAAGACAAAATTTTAGGTTTGTCCGTATTGAAAACATTTTCAGACGACAAAATAAAAATGACTGAAAATTTGAAATTTGTTTTGTGAAGGGTAGAAAACACTGTGGGAAAAGGAGAAAATGCTGGTCACCAGCATTTTCTCCTTTTCCCACAATGTTTTCTAAAGGCTTCTCCCTCAGAGTCATCCAAAGTAAGTATTGTGTGGTAATGGGTTAATAAAAAGAATGCCTTTCATTGTTGGGACAGGAAAAAAATGGCTTGCTACAAGCAATTGCCTCTTTTTCCAACAATATTTTCCAAAACTGTTAACAAGTCATATAATTTTGTACATTAATGAATAAATTTTTCAATTCCAGAAGACCGTTAACATGATGGTGATGCATTATAGTATAATCTTTGTTTTCAGGTACTTAGTATCTTTCTCTATCAATTTTACACTCTTTGGAGTAGGCGTGGTGTTTCTGCTTTTGGCTTCAGAGAATATTGTGTCTCTGATCAATTCCTATGCAGACTCAAATTTCAGTTTCTGTTACATGTGTGTGATTGTGGCTGCGGCATTGACCCCTGTATGCTGGCTAGGTACACCTGCCGATTTCTGGTATGTTATATCGACACTTTACAACACTCGAGTTTTAATAACCATGAGGAAGAAGGTTCAGAAAATATTGTGGAAAATAAGAAAATGTTGGTTTTTTTCCTTTTCTACAATGTTTGAAGGAAAATGACTACCGTTTTTGCATTTTCTATCCATCCGCTTGTTTTTCCATCTGGACAGATAATTCCTACAATCCTTGACGAAAATTTATAGAACTTCATTACTGTACCTATATTGGTCTACCAATATATATATTTTCTTTCAATTTTATACCTGATCATGGAAAAAGTATATTCCATTTTGGACCAATATCTCTCTTATTACTGGATAAAATTTTATGAAACTTCTTAGTTATATTATTTAGATGTATTATGAGCTACATTCATTACTTCTTTTATTGAATGAAATAATGTGTATCATGCAAAAAAGGGGCTTAATGTATGATTATATTATGGACAAATAAACATCTATCCCTCTGTCCATCTGGACACGTATCTTTTTACATCCATGACAAAGATTGATGAGATCTCATACATGTGTGCCCTATGATAGGCCACTGAAGTACTTTTTTTATTAATATTATGTCATGCCATGGAAAAGGGGCCTTGAAACTTCCATTATGGACCAATATCTCTTCAACTACTGGACAAAATTTTAGGAGACTTCATATTTATATTGTTTACCATAACATACAGACAGTCATACCTAATTCTTTTTATTGAATGAAATGCTATTTCAAGGAAAAGGGGGCTAAATGTATTATTCCATGGACATATCACAAAAAGGACATGTTTACATGCAAAACACATATATCTTATATGTTTCTATCAAAAAGTGTCTTTGTTGGCAGGGTATATAATTTCAATGAAGCAACTTGTTGTAATTTCCACCTTACAGGTTTGTTGCTGTTGGTGCAACTTGTGCCACAACCATCGCTTGTATCATCCTAGTTGGCAATATTATTTATGACAAACAGCATGACACCTCCACTGTTCTACATTCGGAGGTGACTTTCACCTCCTTCTTTATGGCATTTGGTAGTATATGTTTCGCATTTGGGGGTCATCCGGCCTTTCCAACATTCCAAGCTGATATGAAAGACCAGAAGAAATTTGGGTTCGCAGTGCTGGTAGGATACTTAAGTATGTTAATAACTTTTTAACTTCAAATTTTAATCCGCACAGAGCACGGCTTTACCACTTTGTTTTTTCACATCCTTTTATCCTTTACAATACAATCGCATGTTTAACCCATTACCCAACAATCCCTACTTTTGATGACCCTGAGGTAGAAGCCTTTTGAAAACATTGTGGGAAAAGGAGAAAATGCTGGTAACCAGCATTTTTTCCTTTTCCCACAATGTTTTCTACTTGCCACAAAACAAATTTCAAATTTTCAGTCACTTTTATTTGTCGTCTGCAAATGCTTTCAATTTGGACAAGCCTAAAATATTGTCGTTTGGTAATGAGTCAAACAGCCCTTGGTAAAAAGCTTTCGATAAACTTCTGTGGAAATAAGAGAAACTGCTGGTCACCAGCATGTTCTCCTACTCCCGCAGTTTTCTACCGTTGCAAAGACGTATCCCATTATGTAAGCCACATTCTCTAAATAAAGACAAGTTTAACTCTTTACCACACGACAAAATTTTAGACTGGTTCAAATTGAAAGCATTTGCAGACGACAAAATAAAGGTAACTGAAAAATTGAAATTTGTTCTGGGAAGTGTAGAAAACACTGTGGGAAAAGGAGAAAATACTGGTTACCAGCATTTTCTCCTTTTCCCACAGTGTTTTCAAAAGGCTTCTTTCTCAGGGGCGTCAAAAGTAGTGATTGTGTGGTAACGGGTTAAAGTTTTATCATCTAGTAAAGATATCTGTCATGAGAAATCACAACTCCTACTTTATTTTTCTCTAAAGACAAAGACATTTTATTCAATGCTTTAAATCAATCTACAAATGTTTATGGGTATGGGTTCCCCTTTAGATAATTAAGTCATTACCAAACAACAATATTCTAGGCTTGTCCAAATCGAAAGCATTTGCAGACGCCGAAATAAAAATGACAGAAAATTTGAAGTTTGTATTGTGAAGGGTAGAAAACATTGTGGGCAAAGGAGAAAATGCTGGTTCTCACAATGTTTTCTAAAGGCTTCTTTCTCAGGGTCTTCAAAAGTAGGGATTGTGTGGTAATGGGCTAAATGTGTTGAAAAATATTTTGAAAAATACCTATGGGTTCCCCTTTTGATAATTAACTTATTACCAAACAACAATATTTTAGGCTAGTCCAAATCAAAAGCATTTGCAGACGACAAAATAAAAATGACTGAAAATTTGAAATTTGTTTTATGAAGGGTAGAAAACACTGTGGGAAAAGGAGAAAATGCTGGTTACCAGCATTTTCTCCTTTTCCCACAATGTTTTCTAAAGGCTTCTTTCTCAGGGTCATCAAAATCAGGGATTGTGTGGTAATGGGTTAAGAACTATTTCAAGTTAGCATTAAACATCTTCAGTAAGGACAGAGAATATTGTTAAAGATTTTGCATGACAAAACAGACAAGGACACTAGGGCTATGAAAACACCATGAAGCTTCCTTCGAAAGTAGCCAAAAAACAAATAGTGTCTGTAATCTTTTTTTTTTTCTATTTCAGTTGTCTTGTGCATGTATTTTCCCGTCTCTACTGCTGGCTATTTCGTGTATGGACACCGGGTTACTGATAACGTCCTTGCATCTGTAACAGATGGACCCGCAAAAACTATTGTGACAATCATGATTGTGCTTCATCTACTGCTAGGGTTCACCATCGTTATAAATCCTTTCTGTCAGGAAGTGGAACATGTCCTGAAAATACCAGAAAGTAAGGAGAATATATGGCATATCTTGTACAAATCATTATGTGTTTTTGCTTATAGCTGCTTAACTCGTTACCAAACAACAAAATTATAGACTAGTACAAGTTCAAAGCATTTGCAGACGACAAAATAAATGTGACTGAAAAGTTGAATTTTTTTTTTGGGGGGGGGGGGGAAGAGTGAAAAACATTGCGAGAAAAGAAAATGCTGATTACCAGCATTTTCTTCTTTTCTCACAATGTTCTCTGAAGGTTTCTTTCTCAGGGTTGTCAAAAGTAGGGATTGTGTAGTAATGGGTTTACCCTTACATCCATTACCTTTTTCAACCATACTAAGGAAAAGACTTTGAATAAAAATGCTGGAGAAACCATTTTTTTCTTTTTTCACTTCTTTCTACTCTTTAACTCTTTACCAAACAACAAAATTTTAGACTTTTGCAAACAACAAAATAAATGTAACTAAAAAATTGAAATTTTCTTTTGGAAGGGAAGAAAACATTGTGCGAAAAGGAGAAAATGCTGTTTACCAGCATTTTCTCCTTTTCCCAGAATGTTTCCAAAGGGCTTCTTTCACAGAGATATTAAAAGTCGGGATCATGTGGTAAAGGGTTAAAAGGCAAATTATAACATCTTGGACACATTTCATTTGTTGTCTGCATATACTTAAAATTTGGATAGGTCCGATGTTTTGTCACCTGGAAAAAATATATTTTGGCCAAAAGTAAAAACATGTATAATATTTACATTATGTCAATTATGTTGAAAGAGAAAAATAAAAATAAATAAATATACATGTTTAGTATGAACCAATATGCTCTGATCCCTTTCCCAAACAATCCCTGGTTTTACGGATCAGGAATAGGATCCTTTTGAAAACATTGTGGGAAAAGGAGAAAATGCTGGTAACCAGCATTTTCTCCTTTTCCCGCAATCTTTTCTACCCAATCATATAGAAAAATCATCATTTTAGCAACTGTTAATTCATCATCTGCAAAATGCTTTCAATTTGGTCTGGTCTAAAATTTGCCGTTTGGGAAAGGGTTAAATTAGAACATTATATAGGACTAAATCTATAGACCTTTTGTTAACGCTAGTAATGTTTGCCAAAACAATTACATGCACTGGGTTTGACCTTATACAGCCTGCAACAAACGAAAAGGGGACATTCGGACATTTGTGTAAAGTATCATCTCGGATCAACCTGTGCAGTCTGCTCAGTCTAATCTGAGACAACACTTTACGATAACATTAGATTTTGCGCTACAGTAGTCTTGCGCAAAACAGAAAATTACATAATAATGGAAAGTGTTGTTTCGGATTAGCCTGCGCCTACTGCGCATGCTAATTCGAAACAACGCGTTTCGCACATGCCCCTTGGTAAAAAGCTTTTGATAAACTTCTGTGTAATGCCCCTTTTTGCATGTTGTAGGTCATATATCAACGTGTTTAATTTGGACATAAGCTATACTGGTGCATTTACATGTGTTTCAACATGTAGCAATAATATGTCTCTCATTGCAGGGTTCAACTGGAAGCGTGTTGTTTCTAGGACATGTATGGTTGCTATAGTTTTATTTGTAGCAGAGACTATCCCCCATTTTGGGGCAATCCTTTCCCTAGTGGGCGGATCTACAACTACCTTATTAGCATATATCTGTCCTCCTCTATTTTATTTAAAACTGAGCAGCGCAAAACCTGGAAAGGATGACACATGGGAAGAAAAGTTTGTATTTCAATTTATTTCTCTGTATTTTAATTTCATTCATGAAGTTCTTCTTTAACTCTTTACAAAACGACAAAATTTTAGACTTGTCCAAATTGAAAGCATTTGCAGACGACAAAATAAATGTAACTCAAAAATTGAAATTTGTTTCCACCAGGGTAGAAAACACTGTGGGAAAAGGAGAAAATGCTGGTAACCAGCATTTTCTCCTTTTCCAACTATGTTTTCTAAAGACTTCTTCCCCAGGGTCGTCAAAAGTAGGGATTGTGTGGTAATGGGGTAAAATCAACAAATCAACTGTATTCTGACAATATATCTCTCTCCTTTCTTTGAAAACAGCAATAACAACAATTGTATTTCAATGCCTCTTTGGCTTCATTACTTTACAAAATAGTGAATAGCATAGATCCTTTATAAGAATGAGATTTGGGGTCTGATTTTGATCTGTCTAAAAGCAAAAGTGTCTTGCACAAATAAGACATGAAAAATTTCTTTCTTTTTCAGACCAGTTCCCCTACACACAAAAATTTTGAACTATGAAATAATACTGGTTGGACTGGTTGCTGGCATAGCATCTACATACTCAGCACTCGAGGATTTGATAACAAGCCGATTTACAGTACCGTGTTACGTAGATCCAGTGAGGGCTGCTAATTGAAAGACATTTATCTGTGATAGAATTATTTATTATGAACCATCCATATAACAAAATGGGCTTGTGCAATATTAATCCTTTCTCTGATAACACATTTTAGACCCCTCTAGGATTAGCACATTACCAAACGACAAGATTTTAGGTTTGTCCAAATCTAAAGCAATTGCAGATGACAAAATAAAAGTGACTGAAAATTTGAAATTTGTTTTGTAAAGGGTAGAAAACATTGTGGAAAAGGAGAAAATGCTGGTTACCAGCATTTTCTCCTTTTCCCACTATGTTTTCTAAAGGCTTATTTCTCAGGGTCGTCAAAAGCAGGGACTGTGTGGTAATGGGTTAAAGCACCTGCAGATGATAAAACTTGTAATTGGTAATTATGAATTAAGTTCTCAGTATGGATGAAAACATTATGGGGGAGCGTAGAAAATACTGGTTATGAGCATTTTCTTCTTTTCCCAGCATGTTTTCGAAAAAGTCTCTTTGCCAAGATCATTAAGACACAGGATTATCAGGGAGAGGGTTAAAGACTATTATTTATTTGGTCAATATTGTTTGCATTAATCATCCATTGAATTGTCTGGAAAAGGGTTAAATCTTTACCACATGAAAAAAGTTTAGACTTGTCCAAATTGAAAGCATGTGTAGACAAGAAATCAATGATGGCTCAAAAATTGAAATTTGATTTTGAACGGGTAGAAAAGATTCTGGGAAAATGCTGGTTACCAGCAATTTCTCCATTTCCCACAATGTTGTCAATAGGCTTCTTCCACAGGGTCATGAAAACGGGATTGTGTAGGAAAGGGCTAATGACTTACTGGAAATAAAAACAGTCTTGGTTTAGTCATCTTCTGATTGAATCCATCAGGTGTCCATGTCAGATGATGAATCTGGAGTTTTCCAGATGTACATTTTGTCCCCTGCCCCTGTCAACAAGCATGTCTCTGATGGGTGGTAGCTTAGAGAGTGGACCACTTTCTGTCCATCATGCTTTAGTTTATGTATTAGTTTAGACTGAAACAGAATGATAGTGGTGTTATTGACCTCATGCCATGAATCAAATTTACAGATCACATTGTAAATGATGGATAATGAACATGAATTAACCCTATCCCAACTTTTAACTTCACTAGGGAAGAACATGGTTGAAAACATTTTGGAAAAAAGAGAAAATGCTGGTAACCAGCATTTTCTCATTTTTCCAAAATGTATTCTATACTGTCAACACTATAAATATTTAGGATTTAACCCTTTACCCCATAAGGCATTTCTAGGATATCTCTAATTGACTCAAAATATCAGCAAGGATGAAGCCATTTCTTAGGTGTATATGACACCTTTTGATAGCATAGAAAACATTGTGACAAAAGGTGAAATTGCTTGTTACGAGCAATTTCACCTTTTGCCACAATGTTGTTCAAAGGCTACTACAAGCAATGCGTAGAAATAAATATTTATGGAGTAATGGGTTAAATGAGTGGTCATATGACAAGTAAGATAAAAAGCAATAAAAAAATGAAGACAGTAGTAATATATTTCTTTAAATACCATATTCATAACTTATTTTGCTCGTAATAATGCATATATATTTTTTTACTATATGGAAAACTATGTAAGACATCTTTTAGCAATGAAATGAAGGTTTTTATTTGCAACTGCCTGGATTTTAATTGTGTAAATACGTTGCTAATTTCTGCATTTTTACATCTGTAAAAAGAATTGCTGTAAAAATATTCTTTCTTTTTAAAACAGGTTTTAAATTGGACACAAAATTATCTACTTTGACTAAACTTTTTCTTTGATTATTCATAAGCGATATTACATAGATTATTGAGTGCAATACAAGTTATTGAAAATTTATTATTCACTTCAGCACCGTTTCTGACTATGTTGCCAGTATAATATAATTATTAAACCTTTAAAAAATGATGAAATCTTGAACTTCCTTGAAAATGTGTGCAGACAATAAAAAATGAAGTTATGATAATGCTTCCTGTCTTTTATAGGGTAGAAAACATTCTGGAAAAAGGAGAAAATGCTGGTTACTAGCCTGTTCCCACAATGTTTTCAAAATTGATCTACCTTTACAATGGTTAAATTTTGTATGGTTTATAAGCCTCAAAATATCTAACATATAAGCCTTTCGTTGTTTTACTGGTAAGTCTCCTACCTCGATAAGATCCCAAATATACACCATACCATCTTCAGATCCACTCAGTATATGGGTATCCTTAGCATTCAAACAGCTGTCAATTCTATAGTCTTCATTCTTATGGCCTGTATACCTGCATGATGTATATGGAGGATAACTGTGTATCAACAGAAAATTGAAATGAAATATTTTACTTTATTTCATGCTTTCCGGTAGGATATCGAGAAATAGTAGTGAAAATATTTTTCGATCTTACACTGGTACCACCAGTGAAAATACCGATTTTCATGTTCTTGTTGCCTAGGTAAATTGCGCGTGCCTAACAACCAGATGGGAAATATGATGTCGTATACCTTACATTTCTCGCGCTTGACGTAACGTTGCTATGCGGGAGGGGTACACCACAGGGAATAAGGGAAAAGAACTGTACTGAATTTTGATAAAGCTCCTCCCAGAAAGGGTAAAAATCGTGAAATAAATAGAATATTTGTTTTTTTGGGTGAAAGCTGTGCCACTCGTGAAAATATTACCGATGGTCTCCACTCGATGAAATAAATTTTGATCTTTCACCGAAAAAAAACCAAATATCCTCTATCTGTTTCATGCTTTCTGGTAGGATATCGAGAAATTGTAGTGAAAATATTTTTCGATCTTACACTGGTACCACCAGTGAAAAAACCGATTTTCACGTTCTTGTTGCCTAGGTAAATTGCGCGTGCCTAACAACCAGATGGGAAATATGACGTCATATACCTTACATTTCTCGCACTTGACGTAACATTGCTATGCGGGAGGGGTACGCCGCGGGGAATAAGGGAAAGGAACTGTACTGAATTTTGATAAAGCTCCTCTAAGAAAGGGTTAAAAGCATGAAATAAATAGAATATTTGTTTTTTTTTGGTGAAAGATCCAAATTTATTTCATCTTGTGAACACCATTGGTAATATTTTCATTTGTGGCTGTGCCACTCGTGAAAATACTACCGATGGTGTCCACTCGATGATATAAATTTCTATCTTTCACCGAAAAAAACAAATATTCTCTATATGATCACTAATATTATCATGAGAAACAAAGCCAAAGTTGAAAACAGTCAGTTTTGGCATTTTTTACCCTTTACCAAACAATCCCTGGTTTTTACAACCCTGAGATAGAAGCCTTTTGAAAACATTGTGGGAAATGGAGAAAATGCTGGTAAGCAGCATTTTCTCCATTTCCCACAATGTTTTCTACCCTGCTGGAAAAAAAAATCATTTTTTGAGTTATGTTTACTTTGTCGTCTGCAAGTGCTTTCAATTTGGACAAGTCTAACATTTTGTCGTTTGGTAAAGAGTTAAATGAAACTGATTTCAATCTTTCCAGACAAAAAAGAAAGTTTTCAAAGTTCTAGTTTGACTATACCAGAGCACTGACTTTATGTTACATCCATCATATAGAAACATCTTTATTCTAACCCTCTGACCCTTTATTACACAATCCTGCCTGACTTTTAACAAGCCTGAGAAAGGAGCCTCTTGAAAACATTGTGGGAAAAGGAGAAAATGCTGGTAAACAGCATTTTTTATTTTTCCCAGTATGTTTTCTACCCTTCCCAAGCCAAAATTCTATTTTTCAGTCACAATTACTAGTATTTTATGGTGTGCAAATGCTTTCACTTTGGATCAGTCTATAATTTTGTTATTTGGTAAAGAGCTAAAAAGAACCTAAGTTTTAATGACCTTGAGGAAAAAAAACTTTTAAAAACAGAGTGAAACTAGAGCTATCACTAAACATGATTATACACCCCACCAGCTCCTTGTCATAAAAACAAGTCTTTGTCACAGAGTTGAAAAAACTTCAAGGGGGGATATTTCTGTAACAAATCGCAACAGGGTCATGAAAATTGCACATGCACAACTTCATATATAAAGGAACCCTGTGTGTAAATTTGAGTCCAGTATGTGAAAAACTGTAGGAGTATTGCTCCGGACAAATTTGTGTCTATGGACAGACAGACAGAATGACAGGTAGAATGACTGCCATCATAAACTGGAATTTTCCTTTAACTCTTTACCACACGAGAACATTTTAGACTGGTCCAAATTGAAAGCATTTGCAGACAACAAAATAAAGGTGACTATAAAAAAATAGAAATTTGTTCTTGGAAGGGTAGAAAACACTGTGGGAAAAGGGGAAAATGCTGGCTTCTTTCTTAGGGGCATCAAAAGTAGGGATTGTGTGGTAATGGGTTAACCCATTACCACTCAATCCCTACTTTTGACGCCCCTGAGAAAGAAGCCTTTTGAAAACACTGTGGGAAAAGGAGAAAATGCTGGTAACCAGCATTTTCTTCTTTTCCCACAGTGTTTTCTACCCTTCCCAAAACAAATTTCAATTTTTCAGTCACCTTTATTTTGTCGTCTGCAAATGCTTTCAATTTGGACCAGTCTTAATTTTTCTCGTGTGGTAATGGGTTAAGTCTTTACCCAAAAACAAAATTTTAGACCTGTCAATACTGAAACCTTTTAAAGACTACAAGTTGAATGATGCAAGTTTGTGAAGAGATGGAAAACATTGCAGGAAAAGGAGAGAATGCTGGTTACCAGCATTTTTTCCTTTTCTCACAATGTTTTCAAAAGTGGTCTACTTCAGGGCTGTTAAAACTTGGGATTATTTAGTAAAGGGTTGAACACTGTGCAACAGAGCCAGTCACTAGTACTTAATTGGGCACTGATTCGGAATAAATAAGTACATGTGCATGTTGTGCGAGTTAAAAATTATTGACAGAACTGCCAAGAACATTGTAAGAAATTCATTGTTTATATCATTTTATGCAAAACTTTAAAGGCATCAAAGAAAATGTATGGTCTGCAACACATGAAAAAGCATTCAGACATTTGCGTAAAGTGTCATCTCAGATTTGCCTGTGCAGTCCGCACAAGCTCATCCGAGACAACACTTTCCATTTTTAAGTAATTTTGTGTTTTGTACAAGTCTACTGTAGTACAAAATCTAATGTAGTCATAAAGTGCCATCTCGGATTAGCCTGCTCAGACTGCCATGGCTACCCGAGACGAAACTTTACGCAAATGTTCTAAAGCCCCTTTTTGCGTTATAAACCTACTCATTCAGCATTTCTCCTGTGTCTTTGTCCATCAGCTTGACACTGCTATCTAATGTAGATGTCAATACACACTGGGCATCTCGAGTGAATGTCACACTTGAAACTGCCTCTGAAAGTCATCAAACAAGTGACAATCTTTCAAAGTTCAACTTGCCTGCACCAAATCTTGTATCAAAAGGTAATGGATAAACAGAATACTAGATAGATACAATGAATGACATGAAATAACATAGAATACAGACAAATCTTTAGATTGAAATGGTCTTTTTATTGAAAGTATTTGCAGATGACAAATAAAATCTGGCATGATGACAAATAAAATCTGGCATGAGTTTTGGAATTCAACTTTAAAAGAATGGAAGATACTTCAGCAAATTTTCCCAAAAGCTTTCTTCTTAACCCTTTACCCCAAAAGGCATTTCTATGCTATCTATAATTGACCCTAAATAACAGCAAGAATGAAGCCATTTCTTATATGTATAATTATTATGACACCTTTTTGATAGTGTAGAAAACATTGTGGCAAAAGGTGAAATTGCTTGTCACCAGCAATTTCACCTTTTGCCACAATGTTTTCCAAAGGCTCCTACAAGCAATGCGTAGAAATGAGTATCTATGGAGCAAAGGGTTAAGATCATAATCACATGGGATTGTGTGGTAAAGGGTTAAACCTTCAATGACCTTTAATGACCCTGAGGTACAAGGCTTTTGAAAAACCAAGATTTTCTCCTTTTCCAAAAATGCTTTCTATCCTATAAAAGACAAATTTCATCAATGCGGGTTACCATTAATTTCTTGCCTGCAAATGCGTTCAAATTGGACCAGATTAAATGTGTGTGGTCTGGTAAGGGTTAACCAACAGAGGGCTAAATGCTGGTAAATACCATTTTTCAGTCATGAAAAAAGACTAATGCCTGGCAATTGTGAAGGTATTTTTTTCCATAACATTTCACAAAGTAGTAAGATTAGACTGTATGTCCTCTGTGATCAGATCTTGATCTGCACTTTCTACAAATAGAAGTTTGATCTTGTCGACACTGTTTTCAGTAACAGCTTAAGTCTTTACCAAATGACAAATTCAAAGCATGTGCAGACGACAAGTCAAAGGGTGTATATATTAGGAAGTTTTACTTTGAGAGGTTAGAAAAAATTGTAGAAAAAGGAGAAAAATGTTGGTTACCAGCATTTTCTCCTGTTCCCCGAATGTTTTCAAAGACTTCTTTCTCAGATTCTTTAAAACTCGGGATTGTTTGGTAAAGAGTTAAGTTGTGCACAGCACTTTGAGAGCTAACTCCGTAGGTTTTATACAAGCGATTTTTCTATCTCTTAGATATTTCTAAACTGCATTCTCTTGAACTAGATAGTAGTCAGAGCTCGAGATTACAGGGAGTGACGGTTTTCTAAACCCATTATTTCTCTTCCAAACACCATGTTGTGGGTACTCATTAGAACTGTCTCATCAAGACAATGCTAATCAGTACCCATAACAAAGGGTTAAGTGGAGAATAAACAATAATTATCTTCAATTTTGAAATCAAAATCACTCCCTCTCTCTATGGCTGTTCATGATGTAATAAACTGATATTCTATATCGCTATCTATCCCCTATTATATGGACTGCAACACATGAAAAAACACTTTGGGACATTTGCGTAAAGTGTCGTCTCGAATCAGCCTGCGCAGTCCGAGCAGGCTAATACGAAACAACACTTTCCTTTTTTATGTAATTTTCTGTTTTGCACAAGTCTACCGTAGCACAATATCTAATGTAGTCGTAAAGTGCCGTCTTGTATTACCCTGTGCAGACTGCGCAGGCTGATCCGAGACGTCACTTTACACAAATGTCCGAATGCCCCTTTTCGCGTGTAGTATGCCATATGAATAAAGTGTCTTTTTGCATGCAGCCTGACCACAAAGTATTTTAATTGCTATTTGATAAGGGCCAAACTATCTCCAAGAAACCGACCTATCAATCAAACTTTTGCGGAAATAGCTAATAAATCAAATGAAGAGCAGGGGCATATATTTTTTCATACTTATATATCTCTGTCGTCAATCATTGCTCCTAACTACGGAATTCTAACAGGGTTTCAGTGTACCTAAATCCTTTCCCGAACAATTCCTGTTATTCATGACCCTGAAATAGAAGCCTTCTGGAAACATGGTGGGAAAAGGAGAAAATGCCGTTCAGCAACATTTTCTCCTTTTCCGACAATGTTTTCTTCCCTTCCAGAACAAATTTGAATTTTTGAGTCATATTAATTAAAGTTAAAGCTTTATCTTATCAGCTACTTGGTGTCTGTTAACTCTTTACCACAAGAAAGAAGCCTTTTGAAAACATTGTGGGAAAAGAAGAAAATGCTGGTAACCAGCATTTTCTCCTTTTCCCACAATGTTTTCTATTCTATCAAAGAAAAATTACATCTTTTGAGCCACACTGAAATTGCAGTCTGCAAATGCTTTCAATTTGGACAAGGCTAAAAATTGGTCATCTGGTATGGGGTCAAAAGCTCTAAAAATTTTATCTACTCACTGCCAATCATGTCTGCAAACAATTTCCCATTCCGTAGATCATACCTTCTGATCTTTCCATCTGCAGATCCTGCAAGTATTTCATAGTCAGAGACCTGCATACATGTAACGCCATCTGTGGCTTCATCCAAAACCTGAAAGACAAGAGCATAGCATGTGAGTGATAACCGTTATATTGAAAGCATTTGCAGACGACAAAATAAATGTTGCTCAAAAATTGAATTTTGATTAAGGAAGGGTAGTAAACACTGTGGGAAAAGGAGAAAATGCTGGATACCAGCATTTTCTCCTTTTCCTACAATGTTTCAAAAGCTTTCTCAGGGTCCTTAAAAGTCGGGAATGAGTGGTAAAGAGTTAATTTGCTTTCAGAAATAGCTTGTTTATCAGTGAAAATCTATGGTGAAAAGGGGGCATAACTCTATCAAAAATATTTACATAGTTACCTGCTCCCGCTGTACAGGTTCCTCTTATGATATTTAACCCTTTACCAAACGAAAAAATTTTAGACTGGTTCAAATTGAAAGCACTTGCAGACAACAAAATAAATGTAGATAGAAAATTGGACTTTGTTTCCAGCAGGGTAGAAAACATTGTGGGAAAAAGAGAAAATGCTGGTTACCAGCATTTTCTCCTTTTCTAACAATGTTTTCTAAGGGCTTCTATCTCAGGGTCGTGAAAACCAGGGATTGTTTGGTAAAGGGTTAACATTTAGGCTGTGCAATAGATTTTAGAAAATGTCTGTCTTTGCGCAATGATCAGCAGTGATGGTAAAAGACGAAACAGAAGACACCACGGCTATTACAATGCTTCGAAGTCTTCTTTAACTCTTTACCAAACGACAAAATTTTAGACTTGTTCAAATTGAAAGCATTTGCAGATGACAAAATAAACGTATCTCAAAAATTGAAATCTTTTTTGGATACCAGCATTTTCTCCTTTTCCAACAGTGTTTTTCGAAGGTTTCTTTCTTGTTGTTGTTAAAACTTGGGATTGTTAAAGAGGGTTAAAGATTGAAATTGTCTTCACTTTCTCTCAATCTGAAAAAGCGTAGAATTTCGTTGGCTTATAAAGAGTTGAAAAAGATACAAACTTGAACTGGTTCTAATTTACGAGACTTAACATCCCATATTTTGACTGTGTTGTCAATGGATCCAGACAATACAAGGGTAGACTCTTCGTTGAATTTCACACAGTTGACCGTACCTGAAATGTAGAGAGACAACAAATCATAATCCAAAATACATAACTGTTGGCAATCAATCTTTTTATCCAGCCGAAGATTACTTCTAAAAACATTCCTGCAAAAGGAGATACTGACTGACACTTCTCACAATAATGTCATAATTATGTGCTCCTACAATTAAAATTACAAGGATTATTTTGAGTATAAAACCTCAAGGAAATAATAGATAATTGCCAATCCATGAGAATTCATTGCCTATACATTATGTCTCGGTTTCTCACGGAAAAATTTTCCAACATAATTATATTTAACATTTAGTGAATTTTTAGAAATGTGAATTTCACTACTTTTTAAGGCATAAGCATATTCTACATGTCTATTGTTATTTACTTTTTTTCCCCTCACATGTTTTATCTGTTTTTGTTTCTTTGTCCTTAACTATATGACCATGACTTGCGTTACTTTGTACGAGGAGAGAGATGGTTCCCCGACCCTCACACACCAATATACGGGGACAAAAAAAAAATTTTTTTTTAGGCATAAGAAAATGGACTTATTTATAATAAACAATAAATTAAATATTCCAAAAATGGTAGGATTTATCCCTGAAAGGATAGATAAGACCATTAAAAAAAGAGGAAATGCTGGTTTGTTACCAAAATTTTCTCCTTTACACAGTCGTGTAGAAGCCAGAGCAGGCCTTGCTTTGAGTCATACATACGACCCCTGGCTTGGCCGATTTCTTTCCAAGGATTGATGATAGTCACCGCAACAGGATTCATTCCTCTCCTACCACTGACCATTGTTTAGACCATGATCATGTTAAAATGCAGCCAGTGGCTTGGAAAGAAAATTGTGCAAAGTACTGGTAATAGAAACTCCACGAACCCATGGATAGGTGCAATAGCCGCCACGATATAACTGAAATAATGTTCAAAACCGGATTAAACACAATACAATCATTTCACTACCCTGAAGAAGAACACTTGTAACCAGCTTTCCTCCTTTTTCCACAATGTTTTATACCCTATCGAAGAGATCACCATGTTAGGGACATTCAATATGTCTTCTGTGGATACTTTCCATTTGGTCAATACCAAAGTTTTGTTGTTTGGTAAAGCGTTAACTCTTTACCACACAATCCCAAGTTTTAACAAGCTCGAGGAAGAGGTCTCTTGAAAACGTTGTGGGAAAAGGAGAAAATTCTGAAGAGCATTTTCTCCTTTTCCCACAGCATTTTCTACCCTATCAAAGAAAAATCAAACTATACGAGTAACACTGAAATTGTTGTCTGCAAATGCTTTGAATTTGGACAAGGCTATCATTTTGTCATATGGTGAAGGGTTCAGCATTTAACGGTTTACTAAACGATAAAATTTTGGACTGGTCCAAATTGAAAGCACTTGCAGACAACAAAAAATAAACGTAACTCAAAAATGGAAATTTGTTTCCAGCTGGGAAGAAAACATTGTGGGAAAAGGAGAAAATGCTGGATACCAGCATTTTCTCCTTTTCCCACAATGTTTTCAAAAGGCTTTCTATCTCAGGGTCATTAAAAGGCGAGATTGTGTGGTAAAAAGTTAACTAAGTAGGAGTCATGAAGACTGCTGTAGACAAGATGAATGTTAGATACAGAAAACCTTCCTACCATGAACTCTTTACCACACAAGGAAATTTTAGACTGGTCCAAATTGAAAGCGTTTGCAGACGACAAAATAAATGTGACTGAAGAATAGAAATTTGTTCTGGGAAGGGTAGAAAACACAGTGAGAAAAGGAGAAAATGTTGGTTACCAGCATTTTCTCCTTTTCCC
This sequence comes from Tridacna crocea, assembly GCA_943736015.1. Taxonomy (NCBI): domain Eukaryota; kingdom Metazoa; phylum Mollusca; class Bivalvia; order Cardiida; family Cardiidae; genus Tridacna; species Tridacna crocea. The sequence goes on from OX031059.1 coordinate 53,925,304, forward strand.
ACAATGTTTTCAAAAGGCTTCTTTCTCAGAGGCGTCAAAAGTAGGGATTGTGTGGTAATGGGTTAACTCTTTCCCAAAAGACAAAAATCTTCCCCTGGTCCAAACTGACAGCATTTGCAGATGACAAAAAAAGAGTGACTCAAAATTTAAAACTTGACTTTGGAAGAGTATGAAACACTGTGGGAAAAGCAGAAAATACTGGTTACCAGCATTTTCTCCTTTTCCCACAGTGTTGGCAGAAAGTTTCTTCCACAGGGTCGTTAAAACCAGGAACTGTTTGGTAAAGGGTTCATCTAGCACTACAGGGGTATGGCATTTAAGTGTGCAACAGGCAGCTGTAAGAAGAGTACTGAAGACAAGATTTATGTTACATACTAGCCTGGGTTCCAGGACCATGGCTAGTTAGATACCAGAAAAAAACAAAAAACCCTAACCAGCATGCCCTCTGTACTTTCTCAATGACTTGCCCGTCGCTACATCAAACAGCATCACTGTTTTATCCATTCCACAGGTACAGATCTGACTGTTGTCCCCCGAGCTCTGCGCATCCAAAACTTCATACCCATGTCCTGCATACTCTTTCAACTGAACAACTCTATGAGGATTCCATAGTTTCACAGTTTTGTCACTTCCACATGTTAAACAGTATAAGCCATCAACTGAAACAAAAACACATACCTCTCCATTCCATTGGCTGTTTATGATAGAAATATAAATGTTTACTGATGAAAAACCAGAAGGTCATAATAGACCCATGTGGTTTATGAAATATATATAAAAACAGTATAATAAAATATGGCGAATCTTTTCCAATATTATAAAAGGTAATACAGTAATCCTTTTTAGACATAACTCCTCTTAACCTTTTACTCCATAGATACTCATTTCTACGCATTGCTTGTATGAGCCTTTGGAAAACATTGTGGCAAAAGGTGAAATTGCTCGTGACGAGCAATTTCACCTTTTGTCACAATGTTTTCTATGCCATCAAAAAGGTGTCATATACACATAAGAACTGCTTCATCCTTGCTTTTATTTAGGGTAAATTAGAGATACCATAGAAATGCTTTATGGGTTAAAGGGTTAATGTAATGATATTTGAACCAATTTTTATCTTGAAAGAAAAATTAAAATTACAGGTTATCTGTATGATGTAAAAAAAAATGATGAGTACATGTACCGGTATTACCAGTTACATTTGAAAATAAATAAAAATTAGTTCTATTTGGGGTTTACATATAGCCTATAATCATGCAGCGCACTATGTTAAAATTTCTAAACAAGTCTGCTTACGATGCAACAGAGCTACCATCTGACAAAAGTAAAATAAGATTATAAGATATAAATTAAATTGTTCACAATGCTTTTGCTGTATGTTTGGCAGTCTCCTGGTCAAAATGTACTACACTAAAACCATGTGCCATTCACACTCATCGGAATTGTCTGATTGTTGATATTCTGATCACGAATAACATTTGAAAACACAGTGGCAAAAAGAGAATATACTTGTAAAAAGCATTACAGATAAAAAACAACACCTACAAATATAAATCTGCAAATTGCTTCAATTTCAGCAGACCAAAATTACCTCATCTGGTAAAGAGTCAATACATTTACCACATTTATTGTTGGAATTTTAGAGTTAATACATTTTAGGCAGTCTAATTTATAACATTTATTGTTGGATTTTAAGTGCGAAAAATTTGTCTCTTAAGCCCAACATAAAAAAATCCTGAATTTTCAGCAAATTTAAAGTTCCTAAAATTCAGACCTGGAATTATAAATCTCCCAAAACCATCCCTTAATGAAAGCACAGGAATTTGACATTCTATAATTAATGAAACAAGAGGGCTAAGATGGCCCTGGATTACTCACCTGAATTTTTGAGATGACCAATTTTTAGACAATTTTTTTTTTTTTTGAGGTATTGAAACATTGGAATCAAATTTATAATTTTGCCAAGCAATTTTCAAAAGGTCACCTGTAAAAGTCATTTCGAAATCTGACCATCAGTTTCAAAAAGAAGAATTTTTAAGAATTCTTCATTTCTGTAAAAGAGCAAGTAGCCCCCATCCACGAGAGCCATGTTTCTTGATGGATCAAAATTTACGAACAAGTTTTGAAAAGGGTCACCCAAGGAACATCTCTCTGAAATTATTTCAAAATCTGACCAGGGGTTTCAGAGAAAGAGAATTTTCAAGAATTTAATCATGTCCGAATAGTGCAAGTAGCCCCCATTTACAAGAGCCATGTTTCTAGACAGATCAAAATTATCTGCACTGGAATTAGAAGGCCTAAAAGCCACTAGACAGCATCAATGTTTGTTCTGATGAAGAAATATGGATTACTGCAAGGCAAAAGTTGAACTCAAAACTACAAATATAATTATGCAATAATATTTTTTTTACAGAAAAGGGAAGAACATAAAGATTGAATCAGGGATCTAATGAAACCACGACCAATGATTGAATAAAGTGCGAATAGAGCGAATATCTATGGGAACGGGTAACCGGTCATTTCGTACCTTGGTCATTTCGTACCTAGGTAATTTCGTACGGTTTTGGTCATTTCGTACCTGCTTCTTTGGTCATTTCGTACCTAGTGGCAACCATTTCGTACCTAGTCCATTTCGTACCTACTTTTTAATGACTTTGCTCTGGTCATGTCGTACCCAGCCACCTAAAATTTCTAAAGTTTAACATTTTTTAAACTCGTTATAGATTATTTATTTTAATAATGCTTACAGATATTTTCAGATAAAGATAATTGATTATTCTGTCAAATTGGATTCTACAATTTTGGTAGAAGTTCTGAAAAGCAAAACAACTGACACCTTGTTTGGTCTTTTGCAAATATGTCACCTTTTTATATACAGTTTTAATTGCTGATAGACCCGTTGCCAGATCGTTGTTGATTATTGACACCTCGGCATTACGTAACCCTTTACCTTTGTACCTTCAATGAATTAATAGTAAGAGTATTTTTATTAAAAGTAGCAGTAGTCTTAACTCTGGACATAGACACAGTTTTTCATTCACTTGCATTTAAGTGCTATGATAAACTATAGTAGAGGTGTGAATGATTGATGTATTGATCCAATTGTTATACATGTTATAACTGGATTAATTTGTGTGTGACGCTGTCATATCAGCAAATTGGGTGGTGTTAAAAGTGGCGTTAGACACAGGTGTCTGACACCATGTCGCTACATTTATTAAACTTCTTGTTTTTCTCTGTATATTTATGATTGCATCGAGTCTTCGTCGTAGTTTGTGCAGATGAACTTGCTCATTTGAATTAGAAGTTTCCTATACGATAAATATTTCTGGACTTTTAATGGCAAATTATTGACTTTTCTAAGTGCCTCAATGACTGTTTGTTGGATTTGTGTTGGGTGCGATTTCTACATTGCATCTTTTGAAGGGTTGTTCTTTTGTTTATGCACCGACTGACGGCGATTAAACAAAACATTTATGCAAATACATTTTTTTCCCCTAGGAAATGTATCAATACACTGGATAGTGAATATAAAAGATCAGGTTGCAAAGTCCATGGAGTGTGGTCTTATTATTTACTATCCAAAATAGCCTACGGAGGATGTCTTTTTTGTTTCCTTGTTATAGTTAAGCTTGGCCTTAATCTAAAAAGTTCGTGAATAACTAATTGTGAAAACCAGAGAACAATACGATCCACTTTCTGAGCAATTTCATTTTAATCTCAACTGTCTGGAAAAGCCCCCGTAGCTCAGCAAGTAGTGTACAGGACTTGAAAATATGGGGTCGCTGGTTCGATCCCGTATCAAACTATTTCTTTCCAAACATTGATGATAGGCATTTGGACAGGATTCATTCCTCTCTCACTGCTGACCATTGGTAAGACAAGACATGTAGGAAAGCGGAAGAATATTGTGCAGAGCACTGATACTCCTGGAAACTCCGGGAAAGCATGATAGGTGCACTGGTAAGCTGCCGCGATATATACACGTTACTGAAAAAGTATTGTATAAACAGCATTAAACACCACACAAACAATCGCTGGAAAAGCATGGAATACACTATAAAGTTTCGAGATTAAACTAGGCCTATCCTGATGAAGAAGCTTCTAGAAACTATTGTCGGAAAATGATAATATTCTGGCAACCATCATTTTCCAGTTTCCCGCAATCTCTTTTTTTTTTTTTATGATAAACAGTGCCCGACGTTTTTGCCCCTGATTTTTTCGTCGATCAAACGAACTTTGAACATGTACTTTCTTCTCCCTACATTGTAGAACTAAAAGACATACGTGAGTTGAGAAAGCTATGATACGATAATTGAAATACATGTACTACATACAAAGTCAATCAGCAGCTATTCTATCAATATGTTTAATTAACACTTTACCACACACACAAAAAAACTTAGTATTAACAGCCTGGCGGAAGAATCATCATGAAAGCAATGTAGCATGCTCTCCATGTAAGCAAGCCTATAACTATACTGTTTGGTAAACAGTGTTCATAAAGAATCATGGTTGAACAAGACAGCGCAAAAGTGGCCACTCTCCAAATTTTTTTTCCATAAAGTAAATTTACGCAGAAGTCGGAGAGAAATAAACAAAAGAGTTCTAAACAACCTTTGTGTTTTAAAAACTGGACCTAGGAAGAAGTAACCAATAATCGTCATATACAATCATAACCATCATCCTCCTTCGGCGAAATTTAACACAATTTCAGCAATGTACAATTTTAGCAGTGGCCATTCAACAAAAAACACAAAAATAGTATGAAAACTAGATACTTAATAAGCAAAAAGATCATTACACCTGGGTACGAAATGACCAAAGTGGGTACGAAATGACCAAAGTGGGTACGAAATGACCAAAATAAAAAGTATAGGTAGGTACGAAATGACCAAAATCGTACGAAATGACCTAGGTATGAAATGACCTAGGTACGAAATGACTGGAAACCTGGGAACGAATTGACCTGCAGATTAACAAGTTTACCCACAGTCCGTAAATATTCTTCCTACCATTAAATCGAACAGCTCTCACTGCTCCTTGTTTACAGTTTATGGTATGTACGAGCTTAGATGGTAATTCTTCCAGCATTACAAGATTAATTTGAAGCCGGTGTGGGACTTTGGAGGTTTGTTTACGTTTTTCGTTTGAAGTACGATATATGGTTTCCTGCCTTACAACAATATTTCAGGTGTAATACTAGAAATACGGAGACCAGGATTGGAACTCTCGCATATATCTCGTTTGAAATGAGAATTTACTGTCGAAAGAACTTCCTGACAGGTTTTCGCCCAGGACATCTGAAGTCAAAGAAGTGGCTGTACAGCGGTTCTATTCGATTTATCCTCACAGTGTTATGTCTTGAACGTACCGTTTTTCGAGGTAAGTATCTGATTGAATTAACTTTTTTTTTTACTTGTGACTCCGGACGCATACCTTAGGTGTGATCGACAGGTGAAAGAAAAAAAATTGAGAGAGAAGTTAGTGAGCCGTAAAATCCAATTTTAGTGCTTATGGGAAAATCATGGTGAAACAAATGTTAGAACGTAATGGAAATTATTTGTCAAAGTGTTTAAGAGTGCTAACGTATTCATTGGTAAAGAAATCATGTTTCTATAGTTAGTGCCTGGATGGGTGACAAGGCCGTTGCACGTTACATTCGGTGGCAGAGGTTGGATTGACAACTGCCAGCATACCTTCAGTCTGAAGGTGTCTGCTCCGATGCTATTTTTGTGACTGGTCTTCGCTTACACCTTCAGTCCAGCCATTCATTAAACCCGTATGGAAAAAATACGACTTTACCCGCATCTTTTCGAACGGCTCTATGCGACAGAATTTCAAATGACAACTAATAAAATGGGCATGGATTGTTAGATAAATGATTAATCTTTACAACAAAACTGATGTTAGTTAATATCCAGCTCTTACCTTTGTGCAAATCTGTACTTTTCAACGTAAATAATCGTTGACCTACTTCACCAGAAATCAAAACATGGTGATCTTTTCAATGCGCATGTCTCGGCAGAAATCGCAGTATCTCTGACACGCTACAGGATGGTTTAGTTGCGAATTTTGCTGTAAACAAACGCACCTTGATCGAACTTGGCTGTATAGGGTTAGGGAACCAGACTGTACAAATTTCAAATTCCGTTGAGTGCGCATGCCTGACTAACGGAAGTCGCTGCGTTAGTTGTTTACAAATTATGCTGGATTTATTTACGTTGGGAAAAAGGTAAATTTCCATTGATTTAATTGGTATTTTGCAGCATATTTTGTGTGCTCTTAAAGATTAATCATTTATCTAACGGTCCATACCCATTTTATTAGCTGTCATTGGGAATTTTGTCGCATTGAGCCGTTCGAAAAGATGCGGGTAACATCGTATTTTTTCCATACGGGTTTAATGAATGGCTGGACTGAAGGTGTTAGCGAAGACCAGTCACAAAAATAGCATCGGAGCAGACACCTTCAGACTGAAGGTACTGCCAGCATAGCCAGCATAATGCAGAGAAATTACCCTCCCCTACAAAATAACCCGTGGGTCATTTGTTGAGGTAGAGAATACCACCAGTCTGAAGGTGTCCGCTCCAATGCTATTTTTTACTCGTTACAGCTGATAAAATGGGCATGGATCATTAGACAAATGACTAGTCTTTACAAAAAGACTGATGTCAGTTAATATCTAAATCTTACCTTCGTGCAAATCTGTACTTTTCAACGTAAGTAACCGTTGACCTACTTCACCAGAAATCAAAACATGGTGGTATCATTGATGCGCATGTCTCAGCAGAAATCTCAGTGTCTCTGAAGCGTTCCAGGACGGTTTAGTTGCGAATTTCGCTGTTTGCAAAGACACCTTTTGCGAAAATGGTTGGTACAGTGAGATAACCAGATTGTACAAAATCCTTATTCCGTTGATTGCGCTTGCCTGTTTAACGGAAGTCCCTGTGTCAGTTGTTTACAAATTACATGTAACTTGGATTTATTTATGTTGGGAAAAAAGGTAAATTTCCATTGATTAAATTTGTATTTTGCAGCACTGATTGTGTGATGCTAAAGATTAATCATTTATCTAATGGTCTATGCCCATTTTATTAGCTGTCATTCGAAATTTTGTCGCAAAGAGCCGTTTGAAAAGATGCGGGTAAAATCCTATTAATTCCAGATACTTTTAATGAACATTGCTCTGAAGGTGTATGCGAAGACCAGTAACAAAAATGGCATCGAAGCGGACACCTTTGGTCTGAAGGTACGTAAAGAAATGAAAAATACCCCCCTCAGGTTCTCCACATAGAATAATGACCCTGGGCTAATTTCTGTATGTAGATTAATGACCAGAGTCATTCCTCTATATAGAGAAATTACCCATGGGTCATTTTGTAGGGAAGGGTCATTTCTCTGCATGACACCGGACTGGAGTTGCCTTACCCATGTATAATTCCCTTGGTTTATTTCTGTATTCATATTTGTATATAAGTTTTTAATAGAGACTTCTGAAAGGGGAGAGTAATGTCATGGAGAGAAGTGAGATATATTAGCACTAGTCTACAAACCTGCCTTGCTGTTGAGCCAGCTTGTACAGCAATTCGGTTTGTTGTAATTTTCTCTGTGCAAGTTAAGCAACATAAATATAGTTACTGCTTGGATGGGTGAGCAGGATGTAGAATATTACAGGAGCTAGCGTGGACCAACCTGTATTGAGGAGCTTATTAATTTTATTTCACACTTATTTAAATGAAGCTGAGGTTGTCAGTGACACACAAATCTGTGTCATTGATGCGATTTTAACTCGAGTGACACCAGAAATACATGTAAATGATATAGCGTCATCAGACAAAAGTTTCCAAAAATCTAAATCATCTACGAAATTTAATAAAACTACATAAATCCAAGTCTGTTCTTGCTTCAAGATCAAATGAACACTGTTTTTGCATTTGCAGATGACTAAATAAATTTGAATCAAAAATTGAAATTTGTTTTGGAAAGGGTGGAAAACGTTGTGGGAAAAGGAGAAAATGCTGGTTACCAGCATTTTCTCCTTTTCCCACAATGTTTTCAAAATGCTTCTTTCTCATGGTCGTTAAAAGTTGGGATTGTGTGGGAAAGAGTTAAAGTGAACCATAATTTTCTTGTCGTCTGCAAATGCTTTTTTCTGAAATTGGGCATGGCTGAAACTTTCTTTGTCTAATTAACATTTAACCCTTTACCACATGACAAAATTTTAGACTTATCCAAATTGAAAACATTTGCAGACGACAAAATAAAGGTGACTGAAAAATTGAAATTTGTTCTGGGAAGGGTATAAAACACTGTGGGAAAAGGAGAAAATGCTGGTTACCAGCATTTTCTCCTTTTCCTACAGTGTTTTCAAAAGGCTTCTTTCTCATGGGCGTCAAAAGTAGGGATTGTATGGTAACGGGTTAATCCTTTACCGCATGGTTTAGGGACTATAAAGGAAAAAGGCTTCAGAAAACATTTTCCAATCAGCGTTTTATCCTTTTCCAGCAGTGTTTTTTTCACCCATTCAAAGACCAAGTTTCCTTCATTTGAGTTACATTTAAATTGTCTTCAAAATATGTTTAGTTTTGAAAATTGCTTGATATGTTATGTGGGGAAGAGTTGAAAAATGTCTGCTATCAACTTCTTTGTTTCTTATGCCGGAAAGAAAAGGTGGCACTTTTTTTTTTTATTTCAGAGCCCCTTGAGAATCGCTTGGTCTTGTCAGCTACAAATAATTTCCTCAAGTATATACCCTCAACTCTTAACTCTTTACCAAATGACGAAATTTTGGGTTAGCCCAAATTGAAAGCATTAGCAGACGAAATAAATGTGAATCAGAAATCAAAAACCCTTGTTTGTTGGATTCTTACTTCCTCTGGCAAAGGGGGTTTAACCCATTACCACACAATCCCTACTTTTGACGCCCCTGAGAAAGAAGCCTTTTGAAAACACTGTAGGAAAAGGAGAAAATGCTGGTAACCAGCATTTTCTCCTTTTCCCACAGTGTTTTCTACCCTTCACAGAACAAATTGCAAATTTTCAGGCACTTTTATTTCGTCGTCTGCAAATGTTTTCAATTTGGACCAGTCTAAAATATTGTTGTTTGGTAATGAGTAATTCTTTACCAAAGGACATAATTTTAGACTTGTCCGAAATGGAAGCATATACTGACGATAAAAATTAATGAGACTAAAAAATTGAAATTTGTTTTGGGAAGGGAAGAAAACATTGTGGGAAAGTCAGGAATGTGTGGTAAAGAGTTAAACCATGAACGACACAGTAATAACTAGAGTCTTGAAAGAGTTTTGAAAACATGTGGGAAAAGAAGTAAATGCTGATAGCCAGCATTTTTGCTCTTTCCTTCAGTGCTTTCTATCCTTTCAGATGAAAATAGTTTTTGATATGTTGTCTCCAAATGCTTTGAATTGTGGACAAGTCTAAAATCCGCTTGTTTTGTTAAGAGTCAATCCATCTCTATGATGCATTATACTATGCTAATCATCATTTAAGTCTTTACCACACAGTCCCGACTTTTAACGACCCTGAGAAAGGAGCCTTTTGAAAAAAAAAGTGGGAAAAGGAGAAAATGCTGGAAACCAGCATTTTCTTCTTTTCCTACAATATTTTCTGCCCTTTCTAAGGCAAGTTTCAATTTTTCATTCACATTTGTTTTGTCGTCTGCAAATATAATTATGCTTTCAATTTGGACTTGTTGAAATTTTCGTCATTTGGTAAAGACTTAATTAAAGATGGATTCATAATACACATTTCGTCTATAAACTGACTGCATCATCAGGTAAAATGGTCTTTGGACGTGCAGAAAATCTATCAATAGCAAGGTTTGGACCCTTGACTGCCTGACATGCATTGATATTGTGTACAGATGCAATAACTCTAATTACAAAACGACAAAAATTTGGAGGCTACTGATTTTTTACAGCTCAAAATGATTTCTCCTGTCTTTGAATGGGAAGAAAAGACTGTGCAGAATATGAGAAAATGCTGCTTATGTCAGCTTTTTCTCCTTTTCTTACATTGTTTTCAAAAGTCCTTTCTCTTGGTGTTGTTTTACTCTTTTATTCTTTACCAAACAACAAATTTTAGACTTGTCCAAATTGAAAGTATACGCAGACAACAAAATAAACCTAATTGAAAAATTGCAACTTTCCTTTGGAAGAGTGGAAAAAATTGTGGGCAAAGGAGAAAATGCTGGTTACCAGCACTCTCTCCTTTTCCCATAATGTTTTCAAAAGGCTTATTCCTCTGGGTGATAAAAACCAGGGATTGTTTGGTAAAGGGCATCTTCGCAAGCCAAGGCTGACGATTCACTACGCTACTCTACCCTTGGCAGATCAAGCTTGATTTTTATATTCCCCCAAATGCTTTTTCATTGGATGCAGCAAGCTCTAACTGCAACAAATGAAATCGCTTGTAGCGTTTCATCTTTGATGAAAATAGAATAAGCTCGCTACCTTTCGAATAGAAGGTAAACATGGAAACCCATGTGGATGTCTGCTTATGGCTTCATGTGTATTCGTAAGCGGTCTGTAAAACAATATTTCATTGGCTTTTAGAAATACGATTAAAAGGGGGGGTAATAACCAGCATCCAATAGAGGGCGCATCCCAGGAATCTCGAAATCGGGATCAATCAGCCAAGGTAAGATCCACATGGTGATCGTAACCTTAGCTCGCGAAGGTGGGTAAAGGGTTAAAGTCATGATTGTGTGGTAAAGGTAAAACCCCTGTTTCACAGATCATACATGTAGCTCATTTTTTTTCCCCTGATATTTTTAAGTACTCGCTCTTAATAATAATGATTAACCCAATGGTAGCATTTTTTTGGGGACTAAATTAATGAAAATGCTGTTTTTACCAGAAAACTGAAATTGATGCAAGAAGATCATGCCATTGTTAACAAAGTCTGATCTTGATCTACTGTTCAGAAAAAGTATGAGTTTGTGCTATGCAACTGAAGTTTATACTTTTGAAAGCCTTTACCGTTAAGGGATGTGAGAATATCATGAGATAAAATGTCAGTTGTAATTTCAACCAGGAAGTTAATGTCTGTTTAGTTTTCAAGATAAGTGGCAGTATAATGCATAACATTTGGTTAAATCTTCACAAAAACAAATTTTGTGTGAATTTTTCTGTAGTGATAGAAATAGATAAAATTGTCACGTTGCCAGTCTGGTTGCCTTTGGGTTTTTTGTTAGTTTTAACATATACTAAAAGAGAAACTTTGGGTAATATTGAATCCTGTTTTGACTTCTTTGTTTAAAATTACGTAAATTGGTCAGATGATTATTTGGGTCAATGTGTACTCAACACAGTATTTAGAATACCAAAGCATTTAAAATACTGTCATGCAGTGCAAGCAGTTGAAAGTGAAAAAAAAACCAAGCAGAATAACACTTATGAAAATGTTAAGACATCTTGTCATATTACTTTATACTTAAAAAAGTTCTACCGATATCATTTTTTTTTTGCATCTCTTATGATCATCATCTTTGCGAGCCAAGTTTACGATCACTACATGGATCTTACCTTGGTCGACTGAGCCTGATTTCTAGATTCCTGTGATACGCCCTCTATTGGATGCTGGTTATTACCCCCTTTTACATTATATTTCTGAAAGCCAATGAAATATCGTTTACGAACACAATTATTCAACATGAAGCAATAAGCAGACATCCACATGGGTTTCCATGTTTACTTTCTATTTGAAAGGTAGCGACCTTATTATTTTTTATCAAAGATGAAATATATATAATGCTACGAGTGACTTCATTTGTTGCAGTTAAAGCTGGCTGCATCCAATGAAAAAGCGTATCGGGGGAATGTAAAAATCAAGCTCGATCCGCCAAGGGTAGAATAGCGTAGCCTTGGCTTGCGAAGATGATGATTATAGAAGGCTTACATAATTTCAGAGAGGTCAGGCTGTTGTGTTTCTAATGCAAGGTAAAACACACTGGAGAGACCTTACGAACTTGTTCCTGGTCAACGTTACTGTCCCTGTCAATTTTACGTACCCGTTCGAGTAAAAAACATTGCTGCGCCCACAAGATTACACAAGGTAAGCACAAAAACATATTTTTTTTTAACATGTTATTGAATAGATATGCAGTTGCAGGTTGTCGCACGGAATGTCTGGGATGTCAGTGCACGTTAATCTTTAGTTCTTTTGGTGGTTAATCGTTTGTTGAAGACGTTTAATCCAACAAAGTTTCGCCGGTAACTACGATTTCTGAAAAAACACTACTTGGAGTCTCCAAAAACCCTTGTAAAACATATACACTCAATATTCTGAAGTGTGTGCCGTGTCAGATGACCAATACAGTGATTATCCTCAGCACTATAAACCGATAAAATATCAAATTGCAGTTATTCAGGGATATTTTGCCATTTTTACATTACAACGTAAGATGCTCCTACAGTCAATACAACGATTCAGCTTCTGAGCTGAAAATTCGGTAAGCGTATGGGTTTGTGTTACAGTGAACAATTTTGTTATTAAGTTGGTCAAGATTCTATATTAATCATCGTAGTCACAGTCGTAGTGTAGTTAAATAAATACTTGAATGGAAGTACAATTCTACAACACATTGAACTCTTCTTTCTATCAATAGGCCTAATGTTACTGGGCATGTTCAGGCGATCTCGGGTTCTTTTTTTCTATCCCCAATTTTATTAAGCTGGCAGAATCAGACACCCATCGTGGAGAGAGAGAGAGAGAGAGAGAGAGAGAGAGAGAGAGAGAGAGAGAGAGGTATCATTAGGTCAGTAGACAAATCCTTGAACATACAGAAAATTGACCTAAAGCGAAAAGTCTTGGTCCACTTCCGCCTGCACGGAATGCACAAGCTGACCTGGGCAGATTCTTTCCGCAGATGCATTAAGCCCCCTTCCACAGAGTATCGCTGATCAATATTTAAAGCATAGTATTAGATATTAATAGTTACTTTTAGGTGTGCCGCTTACAAGGCATACGAATGGTTGGTCGTTGATGATCATTATTATTAAATCATATTCACAAAAACGAGTCTCTTGATGACGATATCGAAGATGGTATTTATAATAGTTATGGACCTTCTGCAAGATAGTTATGATAGACATCCTTTGCATGATACTGTCTGTCATCAAGCTTTTCATCTATATCACAGGAATTTGACATTCTATAACCAAAATAAATGATCAAATATGAAAAAATATCTCCCCTATATAATGTAAACACAAGGACTGCAACGTCTCGATTGTCTCATTCAGAATCCTAGAAATGCGCCCAACTGTCTCATAGGAATACGGAAGTTGCGCCTATATTTTTTGCAAATCTCTCTAAAACTAAAACAAAAGAAAAGTAAAGTTAGGTATTCTCGTATTTTGTGAATATTATTATTGATTGTATGCGTTAGAATCTAATTTTAACATCGGTATTCGGGAATGTTACTCGATAATACATTGATAAAATGCGACTTTATATCCGAGATATTGTGATTGAATCATCGGGACAGAGCCATAAATTAAACTGCTCATTGCAGGAAGTCCTTGTATCTATCACTTAGTGGTGGGCAGATGATCGGCTATAGTCGAAAGTCATTTGGTTTTGGCTTCCGATTCCGATAATCAATTGAGAAAACCCGGAATCGATTGTAGTCGATTCTTGAACTCGCTTGGTGCCTAAATTTGAATTCTTGGTTTTGTGACTATCATTAATCACAATCTTTGATTGAACAGTAGATAACAAACTTCAAAATTGGCCGGAAAATGAGGAAAAAAAAAATTTGTCCATGGACTATTTGACAAAACTTGACAACTCGGCACGCTTCTCATTTGATCCTTGAGTCGGGGTTTTGAGACTTGGAAATTTGAAATGATCTGTCTTTGACAGAGGAAAATATCTGACGCATGAAATTATCGTCCAGAACTTCATAAAATCTAGCTTGCGTACATCCGGCAGAAAATTGGGCTAAACACGATCAGTATAAAATGCGAAGGACACGCGGATGATAATGAGGCTGTCGAGTCATTTATTACAGAGTAACAAAGGTGTTATTCCTCTTATCTAGTGTAAAGTGACAGATTTTTTAATTTATTTGCTATTTAAACTGACTGGATGATGCCAAATCATGTAGCAATACTTCTCCAAAAATTAATTGTCACGAAAAAATAGAACGCCAAAAAACCGTGAAAACCCATGACAATACAATGACCAGCTTGGCATCGTCCAATCAGGGGGACTTCAAACTATCTTCTAATCTTTAATAATCAATTTATACAGTGAATTTACACAAATCTCTGAATGAAGCAATAACTGAAAGCTAAATTCCGTTCATGAGTGAAAAAAAATGTTGTTTTTTGAGATGAAAATATAGATCTATAGCAGAAGGGTGATAATGAAGCTGGCGAGTCATGTAGCAATACTTCTCCAAAAATAAATTGTCACGAAAAAATAGATCGCCAAAAAAGCGTGAAAACCCATGACAATACAATGAGCAGCTTGCCCTCGTCCGATCAGGGAGACTACAAAGTACATGTATCTTCTCATCAATAATGATGAATTTATACAGTGAATTTATACAAATCTCTGAATAAAGCAATAAGTGAAAGCTAAATTCCGTTCATGAGTGAAAAAAATGTTGTTTTATAAAATGAAAATATAGATCTATAGCAGACAGGTTTGGGGGGGGGGGGGGTTGAAGTCGTCTGCAATTTATGCTTTAAATATGTCTGATTGTTTTTTGTATATGGAAAAATGAACAGTATTGATTATTCATGTGCTAAAACAATAAAACAGAATAAAGTGTTTTACTTAAAATCTTTATAACGTCTCATCTGAAAATTTAAATTTCTCATTACTTTTGAAAATGTCCCATTGGTTTTATGTATTACATTTTTTTTTTTGACAATTTCTATCCATTGAGGAGGCCATTCGCTGACGTCACAGGATTCCCAGGAAGGGCCAGGAAGTGTATTTTCGGATTATGTATTAGAGTCAAATATCTTTTCTTCAAAAGATAATACGGTCAAATACTTTTGTTAGTTACTTCTATTAAGAATCATGTGATGTCCATAAATATATCTTAAAAACGAAAAAAATAATAGTAATACGTAATCCGAAAATACGTTTCCTGGCTCTTCCCGTGACGTCAGCGAATGGCCTCCTCGATGAATAGAAATTGTCTCCGGTTAAAAGGTGTCTACTGAGGAATCGCCGAATGTCGCAGGTACATTTTTGTGTTGTCTATCGCTAGGCTAAGGGAAATTATGATCAATGTTTGTTTCGTGGGTAATTTTGGGTGGGAAAGGCTGTCTTGTGCTGTCGCTTGCAATCGAGACGGTGCATTCCTTGTGTTTGTATTATATAGGGGAGATTTTTTTTTTTCCATATTTTATCATTTATTTTGGTTATAGAATGTCAAATTCCCTTGTCTATATCATGGCATTTCATTTCAAAAGCATCAAAAGTACAATAAACTTGACGGAAAGAAAACCTGAAAGATGGACAAGTAAACAGTTATACATATTGATTAAAAAAAGGGAAAAAATCCTTAAAATCGTACACAATCACATTATGATGTCGTTCTCTGTTTCAATTCAGGAACTGGATCGTTTTATTGTGTTCTGGAGCGTGGAGCGTTGCCTACAAAAATTGAGAGAAAAGTGCTTTTTAATGGATGTCTTATAGTTTTTTTTTTTCCAGCTGTGGTGAATAAAGCATATGTGATTCACTTGACACAACACAAACTTCAGATGATTGTGTTTGTATGTTTAAAAAAAACTTTTTGCTGACTTCCGGGTGTTGATTATTCAGAAATCGCAGTCGCTGACGGAAGTTTGTTGGATTAAACGTCTTTAACAAATAACAAACCACCAAAGGAACAATACAGAAATATGCATTAACATCCCAGACATTCCGTGCGACAACCATCTACAGCACATCTACTCATCTGGTTGTTATAGAAGTATGTTTTTCTGCTTACCTTGTGTAATTTTGTGGGCGCAGCCATGTTTTTTTACTCGAACGGGTACGTAAAATTGACAGGGACAGTAACGTTGACTAGGAACAAGTTCGTAAGGTCTCTCCAGTGTGTAAAAGGCAAAAGCAGGTTGCTTTAAGTTTGGTGTCTAAATTTGTACTAAGGAACACTTTATCTTGCTACAATGTCTCTCAGTCATCCATGCCATAATTTATTACTTAGTTCATAGACACAAGTTCATAGAAGATTGGTAATGAAGCAGTGAAGATAAGTGTTTTTCTTAGATAAGTCACGGTTGACTCTTTTTCATCTTTATATAGAGGTCGTAGGTAATGTTTTGGCAATGTCTGCATTACTGAGATGAATAGGATTAGAGTTGGCTTGGCTGTGGTGTGGGGGATGGAATATCTCATGGGGTTTTAAGTTATCATTTGTTGTTGTCGTTGGTATGTAATTAAAGCGCCGAGAGATACGGGAATAAAATCATCTGTGCAGTAGTTGTTCTGATGGTGCAAAAATATAACCTCATTTTTCATTATGGCAATGCAAGACCCCATATAGCAAAAGTCTTTAACTTGACTTGCCACCATACTGTCCAGATTTGTGTCCAACTGAACATTTTATGGAACAAATTGAACGGGGAGGTAAGTCAGCATTAGGACTACCTTACTGGAGGCTTGGAACATTTACTCCTTTAACCCTTTACCACACAATCAGGCCCTGGGCCTGTATTCACCAACTATTCTTGAGAATAGTCTTATTCTCCAAGATTTTCTACACTTGTAAGTAACACAACTTCCGATTGGCTAAACCGAATGGTTTAGCCATTCAGAAGTTGTGTTACTTACAAATATAGAAAATTTTGGAGAATAAGACAAAGAACGTTTTTAAGAATGGTTAGTGAATACAGGCCCTGATCTGTAGTAGCCAGGAAATTTCAACCATCCAGGTATTATTTTACAATGAAGGTGTCCATCGAGTATGCATGTATTTAGTGTGTTAAGTGTTTACTCTCCCAAGGAAGAAGGCTATTGAAAACTTTGGGAGAAGAGGAGAAAATGGCGGTGAAAAGTATTTTCTCAGATTGTTTTCTACCATAGTAAAAAGAAAAAAATCTGTTTTGAGTTACAATGAACTTGCTTGATGCAAGTGCTTATTAAACACATTTCTGTTTAGCCCATAGACTGGTCCAAATTGAAAGCATTTGCAGATGACTAAATGTGACTGAAGAATCAAAATTTTATTTGGGAAGGGTAGAAAACATTGTGGGAAAAGGAGAAGTAACCAGCATTTTCTCATTTTCCCAAAATGCTTCCCAAAGGCTTCTTCCTCAGGGTCGTCAAGTCGTCTTTGTGTGGTAAAGAATTAAAGGACCCTGAGATGAGGGTCTTTTTGAAAACATTGTGGGAAAAGGAGAAAATGCTGGTAACCACCATTTTTCTCTGCCGTTTTTTTTTTACCTTGTGTAAGACAATACATGTATAATAATTTGATTGCCATGCTTATGTTGTCATCTGGAAATTCTTTCAAAAGAGGGTAAAATTTTGCCTGGGAAGGGGTTATCTAGAAACTAGAAGGTGCACAGCTTTGATATTTGGTATGTAGCATCTCCCAGTGGACCTTTACCAAGATTGTTCATATGATGCCCCTGGGGTCAGAACTGGCCCCGCCCTGGGGGTCACAAGTTTGAAACATAGGAACAAAGAAGGAAAACTTTGAAAATCTTCTTCTCTGAAACAACATGGAGTAGAGCTTTGATATTTGGTATGTAGCATCTGCTAGTTGACCTCTACCAAGTTTGTTCACATGATGTCCCTGGGGTCCAAACTGGCCCAGCTTCGGAGGTCACAAGTTCAAATCATAGGAATAAAGAAGGATAACTCAAAATCGTAGAGCTTTGATATTTCATATGTAGTATCTTCTAGTGAACCTCTACCAAATATGATACGATGATCCTGGGGTTCAAACTGGCCCCGCCCTGGTGGTCACAAGTTTGAACATGGGAACAAAGAAGGAAAACTTTGAAATTCCTCTGTTCTGAAAGAAGATGGAAACTTTTTATGTTTGTTTCTTATGATAGTCTGACAACAACAGTGTTATTTTTTTAGCTTTTTTCATTAAATGTCCTGTCATTGAAAAAGGGGGCTTGGTGTAAATTTTCACTATGGACCAATATCTTTTTCACTACAGGTCAAAATGTAATAAAACTTCATCTTGTTAAGCGACAGACAAAAGTTATTTGATTTTATTTCATGAAACGACATGTTATCAAAAAAGGGGACTAAATGTATAATTTCATTATGGACCAATTACAGTCAGTTTGCCCATCCATCCACCTTGACGGATATTTTCTAAAGTCCTTGGCATTTATGAAACTTCAAACATGTTTTCCTTAGGATAGTCTTTTGATACAATTTTCTTCTGTAAGATGTGTTACCTTGTTGAGCCCCGATAGATCAGTCAGTAATGTTGTGAGCTGTTAGTCTAGGGTTCCCAATTTGTGCTGACTTGATTACTGTCTCGGCCAACATCCTTTGGCATTTGATCAAAAGTTACTGAAACAAGTCTCATTAAATTTTGTGTCTATCAATGAGCGAATGATGTTTTAATCTGTCATTCAACCACCATTTTGACCAGGAAATTGATGCCTGGCCTTCCAAGTTAATTCAATCCCTTACCATACAATCCTGACTTTCAATGACCCTGAATAAGAAAGGTTGTGAAAGCATTTTCAGAAAGGAAGAAAATGCTTTTTGCACAGTTACATATACTACTCAACATTTGCTAGGGATCAATTCGATACTTCAATATGTGAATATGTTACATAAATACAGTTTTGCTTATGAAATATTAATTTCCTTAGATAGTTTATATCATCAGTGTGGCAATTTTACGTACTGAAAAACCATACCAAATACATGCAACGCATACATAGCGGCTCAATATAAGATGGTGATCCCTAGCAAATGTTGAGTAGTATATATTACCCTGTCAGAATTAATATGGCCTGGAACTTTGATATTTGGTATTTATCTTCATTGTAGAGCTTTACTGCTTAGTACTCAGGTGAGCGATATAGGACCATCATGGTCCTCTTGTTTCTTTGATAGGGTAGATTTAACGTTGATGGAAAAGGAGAAAATGCTGGTTACCAGCATTTTCTCCTTTTCCCACAAATGGCAATGTTTTCAAAAGGCTTCTTCCTCAGGATCGTTAAAAATTGTCTTAATGTGACAAAGGGTTATGTTATATTACAAGTGCATGGAGAATTAGCACGGAAGTGATGTTATTTCAAAATAAAGCAAGTACAGTGTATTTGATAAAGAAATGAAATACTAGTACATCTACCCTTAAAGTGTTTCATTTTATCGTTTGGTGTGTGATATGTATCATAGGTTGTAGATATTTTATCTTTTCTGTGTGATGTTTACTATTGAAATGAGAATTGTGGTGGTATGTAACTGTACTAAATTTCACTTTTATTTTGTCTCAGATGCAAGAGAAAAGGTTTTCTAATATTATAGGACTTATTATTTCCGTCCTGAGTTTCAACTCTTTGTTACAATTCACACAACACTCTAAATTCAATTCTTAGTCTTACTCTGTACTTAAAAAGTATTACAGTTCCTGCTTCTTAGTCTCTTTCTACATTTATAATGTAAAACTTTTTGATTGGCTTAACCATTTGGTATACCCAATCAGAATTGTTGTTGCTTAAACCCTTTACCAAACAGTCCCTGATTTTTACGACCCTGAGACAGCAGCCTTTTGAAAACATTGGGGAAAAGGAGGAAATGCTGGTCACCATCATTTTCTCCATTTCCTACAATGTTTTCTACCCTGCCGGAGACCATTTTCAATTTTGAGTTATGTTTATTTTGTCATCTGCAAGTGCTTTCAATTGCTGTCAACGACCCTGAGACAGAAGCCTTTTGAAAACATTGTGGGAAAAGGAGAAAATGCTGGTCACCAGCATTTTCCCCTTTTCCTACAATGTTTTCTACCCTGCCGGAGACCATTTTCAGTTTTGAGTTCTGTTCATTTGTCATCTGCAAGTGCTTTCAATTTGGACCAGTCTAAAATTCTGTTGTTTGGTAAAGAGTTAGACAAGGACATTTTTTGATAGTAAGACTAGGAATGTTGGTGAGAGAGGGCCCAGGCTCCATGAGTTCAAACCCCAGCTTGGTCCAACTCTATCCTTGGATTTATGCTAGTCAGTGCACCAGTTTATGCTTCTTTCATGCCTGTGGAACTTTGTTTGGATGATGTTAATGATAGAGAGTTGCCAGTGGCTTAGAAGCAGCACTGTTTCAAAATACTAGGATTGTTGTCCTGCGTGGTTCAGTGGCTGTGTGAGAAACATGTAACCTGGGGGCCTCAGGTTAGATCCCCTGCCTTTGTGGGAGTGTCCTGGGGCTAAGAACTTCAAACCCCTAGCCTTGTACTGGTGAAATCCAGGAAACACATAGATGTCTGAGCTGTTGCCATGCTGTTACTGAAATAATATTGAAAGTGGCATAAAACACAATTCAATCAATCAACCAATCAATCAATCAGTCTTAGGCTAGCAGCACATGTCATATAGATACAGCTTAACCCTTTACCAAATAATCTCTGGTTTTTACAATCCTGAGAATGAAGCCTTTTGAAAACATTGTGGGAAAAGGAGAAAATGCTGGTAACCAGCATTTTCTCCCTTTCCCACAATGTTTTCTACCCAACTGGAAACAATTTCCAGTCTTTTAATTATGTTTATTTGTTGTCTGCCATTGCTTTCAATTTGGACCAGTCTGAAATTTTGTCGTTTGGTATAGATCTATATGATATTATAAGCATAGCCATGTACCAAACAAACAAATTGTTTTGGACTATGTGAGGAGGGTTTCCCACTTATCTTTTTGTCTGTGAGCTTATGTATTTCGGTCACACTTATTAAGTACTTTACTTATGACTTATGCCCTTCATTGTTTCAGTTAAGTTTAAGGATTTTTTCCGGAAGCTACTTGAAAGTGGTTTTCTGTAACCCTTTGCCACACAATGCTGACCTTTAACTCTTTACCAAATAACAAAATCATAGTCTTGCCCAGATTGAAAGCATTTGCAAATGACAAAATATATGTTACTGATCAATTGAAATTTTGTTCTGAAAGGGTAGAAAATATTCTGGGAAAAGGGGAAAATGCTGCCTTTTCTCCTTTTCTATTTTTGTTTTCAATTTTCACATAACAAACCCCATCCTTTTGGCCATATTTGTCATATTTGTCATCTGGCAGTGTGGAAAATTGTAGATCTTTCTTGTTGTCGAGATAAACTTGCAGAGTAGACTTCAATTTCACCCATTACCACACAATCCCTATTTTTGTTGCCCCTGAAACAGAAGCCTTTTGAAAACACTGTGGGAAAAGGAGAAAATGCTGGTAACCAGCATTTTCTCCTTTTCCCACAGTGTTTTCTACCCTTCCCAGGACAAATTTCACTTTTTCAGTCACCTTTATTTTGTCGTCTGCAACTGCTTTCAATTTGGACCAGTCTAAAATTTTCTTGAGTGGTAATGAGTTAAAACCAAAATAAGACAAACTCATCTAAGACTATTTGTCAAATGGACTTGAAATAGACCTGAATGCTTTATATTGTTATATTTTTTTCTAATTGAATGTGACAGTTTCTCAGAATTCTTGCTGGGTGAATGGGCTTAGTAAAAAAAACGGAGTGCTAAATAATGGTATATTTTTTCTAATTGAATGTGACAATTTCTCAGAATTTTTGCTGGGCGAATAGGCAAAAAGGGAACATCTTGGAAATTTGAATACTGCAAATGATCAGTCTGTATCTCAGAAATAATGAAAGATTCACCACAGCTGTTTTTATTAACTTTTTTTCTACACAATCTTAAGTTTTAACAACACTTAACCCTTTCCCACACAGTGACAAATTTTAACAACCGTCGGAAGCAAGCCTTCTGAAAACATTGTGGGAAAAGGAGAAAATGCTGGTAACCAGCATTTTCTCCTTTTCCCACAATGTTTTCTACCCTTTCAAAGGAAAAATGCACCATTTGAGCCAAGTTGAAATTGTCATCTGCAAATGCTTTCAATTTGGACAGGGCTTAAATTTTGGTTTTTGATAAAGGGTTAAAAACTGTCTGTAGGTTGGGATCATGTGGTACTATTATGGATTAAAATCATTTTGGGAGTGGGGGTGTGGGTGGGGGGGTGATGAAAACACTGATCTATCCTTCCATAGATAAATATTGTTGATCAGGCCAAATATTTAGTTTAATCAGGTCTGGATTCAGAGCAACATTGTTTTGCACCTGAATAATCTGTTAGTAAGAATATTACCAAATAGTACATTATTTAGTATGTAACAGCAGATCAACAGACATTAGTTTTGTAGTAGTAGTTACATTTTGGCAAATTATGTGTTTATATATTTACATCTTTGCGAGCCAAGGTTATGATCACTACGTGAATCTTACCTTGGCTGATTGAGCCCGATTTCGGGATTCCTGTGATGCGCCCTTTATTGGATGCTGGTTATTACCCCCCTTTACGTCATATTTTTAAAAGCCAATGAAATATTGTTTTACAAACTGCTTACGAATACACATGAAGCGATAAGCAGACATCCACATGGGTTTCCATGTTTACCTTCTATTCGAAAGGTAGCGACCTTGTTTATTTTTATCAAAGATGAAATGCTACGAGCGATTTTGTTTGTTGCAGTTATAGCTGGCTGCATCCAATGGAAAAGAGTATTGGGAGAATGTAAAAATCAAGCTCGATCCGCCAAGGGTAGAGTAGCGTAGTGAATCATCAGCCTTGGCTTGCGAAGATGATATATTTATAGCAGGAAAATGTCACCATTATAGCTTCTAGTCGAAGCTCTTTGCACAAGCCAGTGGGGTGATACAGGGCCATAGTGGCCCTCTTATGATTGTGTTATGTCTTTTTCAGTGGTATGCTGAAACCTGAAAGGTCATGGGGAGTTGTCTAGGCACAGAGGAAAAACAGAAAAGTTATCCTCCGTCTCAACAGGATCTGAATGCATCCCAGAATCCTGGTGGTATTGTGTCTCCCAACAGTGTAGATATACATCTCGGTAATGATCACGGTCGTCCATTACCCTCGACACCAAAAGCAAAAGGTGAGACTGTTTGAAAGATTGGTGTATACAGAGCTCCAGATAAAAGGGAGTGATAGTATTCTAAATAAATAATTTCTTTTTCAAACCCTATGTTGTGGGTACTCATTAGAATCGTCTCGATGAGACGATTCTAGTGAGTACCCATAACATAGGGTTTAGTGTAGAATAATTAACATTTCGAATTTCGATAGCAAAATCACTCCCTTTATTTAGAGCTCTGTGTATTGTCAACTTCTTGGTATAACTCGATAAAGCTGTAGATTCATGAAAAATGGAATCATTAACAGACAATTTTAATTGTTGCTGAAATGATGAAATTTTCTTTGCTAGGGTTGGAAACATTGTGGGAAAAGTAGAAAATGCAGATCAACAGGCTTTTAATGGGGAATTACACTTGATTGTTTTGCAATTTTCCAAGACCTTCTCAACATAGGCTGCTAATTTTTTTTGGCATGAAAAATTATAAAACATGCAAACATGGGGAGTGACCAAGTTTTTAGCTCACCTGAGCACTTCTTGCTCATGATGATCTATTGTGATTCTGCTGTGTCCGTTGTGCATCGTCTTTTGTCACCTATTACCTTGTGTATGCTCTAGAGGTCATAGTCTGTCCGATACTCATGGCATTCTTGTTTTAAACCCATTTCACTGACAAACTCCTTTGTGTGTACACAAGCCATTCTGCAAACCCCTTGTTTTACGCTTTCAAAGACAATTCCATCCTTTGACCGAGATTTTGTTTGTCTTCAGTAAACATTTCCAGTTTGGACTAGTCTTAAATTTTGTCTTGTGGCAAACATTTATCCCTTTACCACCTAATTACCAGTTTTATCGACCCTGAGAAAGAAGCCTTTTGAAAACACTATGGAGAAAGGACAAGATGTTGGTAATCAGCATTCTACTTTTCCCACAATGTTTTCTACCACATTGATGGCAAATTCCATCATTTATGCTACATGTTATTTATTGCCTGCAAATGCTTTCAATCTGGACAAGCCTATAATACTGTAATGTGGTAAAGGGTTAAAGGTGGGTGTGTGAGATAATCTGAAAATTATTAACTCATTACCAAATGACAATATTATAGACTTGTCCAAATTGAAAGCATTCGCAGACGACAAAATAAAAGTGTCTGAAAATTTGAAATTCATTTTGTGAAGGGTAGAAAACACTGTGGGAAAAAGAGAAAATGCTGGTTACCAGCATTTTCTCTTTTTTCCCACAGTGTTTTCTAAAGACTTCTTTCTCAGGAGTGTCACAAGTAGGGATTGTGTGGTAATAGGTTGAACAACGCACATGATCATTCTTTCTTTTTACATGTACTAGATAATGGATATGCACCACTTTATGATGTAGAAATGGGTTTCAGATTTCGATTGTATGCTTTGAGATAAATCCTCTTGTAGGAAATAAATACATCTTGTCAAGTGGAGCATGAATAAAGTGCTCTAAGGCCAGTATCTATAGACAAATTACCACACAATCCCTAGTTTGAATGGCCCATGGAAAAGAAGCATTTTCTCCTTTTCCTATAGTGTTTTCTATCCTTCCAGAATAAATCTTGACTTTTTAGTCACTTTTATTTTCATCTGATAATCCTTTCAAGTCCTACTTCTCTTAAATTTTGTTGTTTGGAAAGCTGTTGGTAAAGACCCAAATGTTGCTATTCTAAGTCTTTTACCAAACAACAAAATTTTAGACTGGTCCAAATTGAAAGTACTGTAGTAGCAGACGGGAAAATAAATGTTACAAAAAAAATGAAATTTGTTTTAGTAGGGGAAGGAAATGTTGAGGCAAAAGGAGGAAATGCAGGTTACCAGCATTTTCTCCTTTTGCCTCAATGTTTTCGAAATGTTTCTTTCTCAGGGTCATTAAAAGTCTGGATTCTGTGGTAATGGGTTATAGGTCTTGTTTTGGAGGAGAAACATTGCCATATTGGAATGTGTAGATCCAAGATAAGACTCCACATTATGTGCTGTCTGATCTTGTCCTATACTGTCTAAAAATGTCTTTGAGTGGTGCTTGTTAGCCTAAGCTTTAACCCATTACTAAACGACAAAATTTTAGGTTTGTCCAAATTGAAAGAAATTGCAGACGGCAAAATAAATGTGACTGAAAATTTGAAATTCATTTAGTGAAGGTTAGAAAACATTATGGGAAAAGTGTTGCATAGTAAGGGGCAGCAATTTGCATTTTGCTCACTGTGTTTTCAAAGTCTTGCGCCTATTGGGTTGTCTAAATGTAGGTCTGTTTGGTAAAGGGTTAAACTTTGATATGATATAATGATATTTCAGATATAAAAGTGCATCACAGGGTTAATCACTGAAATTTATATTGTTGTTACAAGTAGAAAGTCTACCAAAAGCTAAAAAGTAATATTTTGGCATAGGTCAGCCTTTGCGGACTGCACAGGCTGACCTTGGTTGCCACCTTTTGAAGTTGCATTAAAGTTAGTTTGCTTGGTAGTTCCAATCTTTCTACAGACATTACAGTCAGGCCTATCAAAAAAAAAAAAATCTGTGTTTAGGGCTTCAGTCCTAGATACTGTAGGTATGGTAGGTATGGATTTATTTTTTTCCAAAAACTTTTTACATGGAACATGATATGAAATCACACCCAACAGTTACTGATTTTTTTTTTCAATCATGGCATGAAAAGTTTAAGGTCAGCAGCATTTTCTAGGTAGGGTAGGGAAACCCTAAACACTGATTTTTGTTTTAGGCCTAAATGTTGTTTGAAAAAAAAATGGCCAGGAGGCAGCATTTTTCTTTTACCACAATGTTTTCTGCCAGTTAGATTTATCTCACAGTTCAGCTAGACTTAATTTGTTGTCTAAAAATGCTTCACTTCTGGATACCAGCACTTTCTCTTTTTCCGCCCTCCTGGGTGGCTCAGTGGTGAGCGTGTCGTACTCATGACCTGGTGGTTGTGAGTTTGATACCCGATAGAGGCAAACTTACTTTCTAGCATATTTTCGCCTCTCACCTCTGCTGAAGCATATGAGAAAAGTAGTTGGTGGCTTTGGAAAGAAAGTTGTGTCAGTCCTGGTGTGAGAAAGCCAGGAAACCGATGTGCGTCACCGACGGCCATGATATGACCTTAGCTGTTAAAATGGCGTTAAACCACAGTATAACCAGCAAACCAATTCTCCTTTTCCACAATGTTTTTAAAATACTTTTTCTCCCGGGTTATTATAATACAGGATTGTACGGTAAATATTCAACCAGCTAAATTATGGAGGTAAAATAAATCATTGCTACCCATTATTTTGCTTACTTGAGAATTACAATCATTATCGATTTTGACAAACCAGAATTTTCAAAATATCTTGCCAAATGGATGAATATCATGAATTGTCCATGATGAGGAATATTTCTCTTTCCTTTTCTGCACCGTGTTGTCTTTGTCAATCCTAGTAGGGTCTTTCTGTGTAATACAAGTTAACCCTTTCCCAAACGACTTCCAAAGTTTTTGACTTCCAAACTGAAAGAGTTTGCAGACAACAATTTTAAATTTGATGGAAATGGTAGAAAGTTCTCCTAAAGGGTAGAAAACACTGTGGGAAAAGGAGAAATTGCTCGTTACGTGCAATTTCTCCTTTTCTGACAATGTTTTCAAAAGACTTGTACTGCAGACACGTAAAAACCAGTACTTGTTTGGGAAAGGGTTAACAGTTGATGTACAGATAGGGTAAAGAAGCATAACAAATCTTATAATAAATTTAACCCCTGGCAAGTGTAACCTATTTTTTATTCAAATTTTTGAGAGAGATGGGGGTCCTTTGTTTTCATCTATTAAGTCTGTACTAAACAATCCAGTGTTGTAATAACCCTCAGAAAAATAGTTTTGAAAAAACACTGTCAATTTTTCGGAAAAGAAGAAAATGCTAGTAACCAACATTTTGCCCCTTTTGCTCACAATGCTGTCTACCCTTAAGATGAATATGCCTTTACTTAACCATTTACCCCATAAGGCCTTTCTATGGTATCTCTAATTGACCCTAGATAACAGCAAGGATGAAGCCGTTTCTTATGTGTATATGACACCTTTTGATAGTGTAGAAAACATTGTGGCAAAAGGTGAAATTGCTCGTCACGAGCAATTTCACCTTTTGCAACAATGTTTTCCAAAGGCTCCTACAAGCAATGTGTAGAAATGAGTATCTGTGGAGTAAAGGGTTAAGCTATCAGTAATATGTCATTATTTTTACAAATGCTTTCAAACTGGAAAAGTATAAGTATTTTACACATGGTAGAGGGTCAAACTATTTGTTATAACTGTAATGGTACACATTACCTCTTTCCCAATGAAAAAAACTTGTACTTTTCCAAATCAAAAGCATTTGCAGTCGACTACTTCAGTTACTTCAGTTTGGCTAAAATGGTGAAAATTGTCCTTGACAGGGTAGGAAACATTTTCTGAAAAGAGGAAAATGCTGGTTACCAGCATTTTCTCCTTTTCCAAAAATGTTTCAAAAGCCCTCTTTCTCAAGATCTTTAAAATTTGGGATAGTGTGATAAAGGGTTAAATCTTTATTTCTCAACAAAATCTGGACTTGGACCCATCCAAATTCAAGGCATTTACAATCAATATCAAATAAGCTCTGATGGTGACATTTGCTTAATAAAAAAAGAAAGAGAAAAAAATCATGCTTGGAAAAGGAGAAAAGCAGAGTGGTTAGTTATGGTACTAGTGAATTTTTTTGAAACGAATGGGCAAGTGAGCTGTTGCTTTGATAAAGATTGAATGGGGGTAATTTAAGTTACACCTGAAATAAAGTCCTTGTTTGTTTTCCTGTTTTACAGACCAACTTATAGTGAGAGCTCTCTATGATTTTGATGCTATTAACGAAGATGATCTCAGCTTTCGAAAAGGTGATAAACTTGAGGTGGATGAGGAAACGAGGTAATTATTATGGTGTAAAGATTCTCATGTTGTTTCTGGGCTCATCATTAATGCATTGTAACTTTGATCACTCGTCCTTTTTCCAAAGAATCTCTATTTTCAATTACTCTGAGGATTAAAGCTATAGAAAACATGGTAGGAAAAGAAATAAATGCTGGTAAATGGCATTTTCTTGTTTCCCACAATGTTTTCTATCATTTCAGATGCCAAAGTCCATCATAATTATGAGCAACATTTTAATTTTTGGCAGCAAATGCAGTTAATTTCATTGACACTTTAACCAAACAATCAAAATTTTAGACTCGTTAAGTTCGAAAATACTTGCAGACAGCAATTCAAACATGATTGAATAATGAAATTTGTCTTGATGAAAGGATAGAAAACACCTCGAAAAAGGACGATCACCTCTTTTCCCACAATGATTTTGAAAGGCTTCCTTCCTGTGGATTGTTCAGTGAAGAGTTAACCCTCTACTCCATAGATACTCATTTCTATGCAATGCTTGTAGGAGCCTTTGGAAAACATTGTGGCAAAAGGTGAAATTGCTCGTGACGAGCAATTTCACCTTTTGCCGCAATGTTTTCTACACTATCAAAAAGTGTTATATACACATAAGAAACAAGCAATTTCACCTTTTGTCACAATGTTTTCTACACTTTCAAAAGGTGTCATATACACATAAGAAACGGCTTCATCCTTGCTGCTATTTAGGGTCAGTTAGAGATACCATAGAAATGCCTTATGGGCTAAAGAGTTAATTCTTTACCAAACGACAGAATTGTAGACTTGTCCAAATTGAAAGCCCTTGCAGATATCAAAATAAATGTGACTCAAAAATTGAAATTTCTTTTGGGTAGGGTAGAAAACATTGTGGGAAAAGGAGAAAATGCTGGTTACCAGCATTTTCTCTTTTTCCCACAATGTTTTCAAAAGGCTTCTACCTCAGGGTCGTTAAAAGTCGGGATTGTGTGATTAACACTGGACTATACCAACACATCTTTTAACTTTCCTGTTGTTGATATTGTTTGTGAACAATGTTTATCAAGCCCACTGGCTCAGTAGGTGAAATACAGGGTTTTGAATCTGAGGCCTCTTGTTGGATTCCTAGTTTAGTAGTCACTGCAACAGTTTGTATCCCGCTCTCCCCTGTGAAGTTTGTTTCAATGATGTCTGTGTGTGGAGGAAGCCAGTTGCTTTTGAAGAATTATGTGCAAAGTTCTGGAAGAAACTCTAGGAAAGGAAAGATAGGTGCACTGGCTGCTGTAATTTTAAAAATGATGTTAAATACTTAACGAGGAAACATAAGATCGTTAGATACAGAACAGTTGCTTTTCATAAACAATTGTTTCTTTCTCCATAATGTTTTTCAAGAATTTAAACATACATGTATCTTATTTTCCTGCATATGTTTCTCCCTTGTATCACACGTGATTAAATGTTTTCAATTGGGTTTAAAACAGTGAAAATCATTATGAACAATGGAGAAAGTACTGGTTTCTAGCATTACTGTATGTCCTTTTCCAACTGTATCTTTAGCCTTCCTTTTAACCCTTAACTCTTTTACCAAATGACAAAATTTTACACTGGTCCAAATTGAAAGCATTTGCAGACGATAAAATAAATGTGACTAAAGAATTGAAAGTTGTCTTAGGAAAGGAAAAAAAAACATTGTGGGAAAAGGAGAAAATGCTGGTTACCAGCATTTTCTCCTTTTCCTACAATGTTTTTAAAAGGCTTCTTTCTCAGGGTCGTTTAAAGTCGGGATTGTATGGTAAAGAGTTAACCAACAACATATTTGAGATTCTTTCAGATTGAAAACATCTGCAAACAACAAAATCTGAAAGTGACACAAATGAACTGAAGTTGTTTGACAAAGCAGAAAACATTGTAAGAAAAAGAGGAAATACTGGTAACCATCATTTTCTTCTTTTCTGTAAAAGGTTTCCAAAAGTCTCCATTGTAAGGGTCATAAGAAAAAGGAATTGTTTGGTAAAGGGCCAGTGCTCAGAAAACTTGGTTTATCTTTCTAAGGGATAAACCCTTTACCAAATAATCCTATGTTTGAATAACCCTGAGAAAGAACCCTTTTGAAAACATTGAGGGAAAAGGAGAAAAATGCTGGTAGCCGTCAACTTTTCCTTTTCCAACAGTGTTTTCTACACTTTCAAAGTCAGAAATAATCTTCAGAGCTACATTTGGTTTGTCATTCGCAAATGCTTTAGATTTGGTGGAGTCTAACATATTGTTATTTGTTAAAGGATTAACCCATTACCACACAATCCCTACTTTTGACGACCCTGAGAAAGAAGCCTTTAGAAAATCTTTATGGGAAAAGGAGAAAATGCTGGTAACCAGCATTTTCTGCTATTCCCACAATGTTTTCTACCCTTCACAAAACAAATTTCAAATTTTCAGTTACTTTTATTTTGTCGTCTGCAAATGCTTTCGTTCTGGACAAACCTAAAAATTTGTGGTTTGGTAATGAGTTAATGCATTGTTTGATTTATTTTCCAGCCAAAACTCTGATTGGTGGAGTCTAACATATTGTCATTTGTTAAAGGATTAATGCATTGTTATTGATTTATTTTCCAGCCAAAACTCTGATTGGTGGGTAGCCCGTCACTTGAAGACCAATCAGAAAGGTTACATACCCAGTAACTATGTCACAAAAGACGATAACTCACCTCAGTCCCAAGAGTAAGTAAAATAACAATATGTTATTTATTTCCCTAAGATGGAGGATCAAGGAGCATTGTTTTTCTTTTGTCTTCATGTCTGTTTGTTGGTGTAACTTGGTTTCCATGAACTCTAGCCAAGCTAAAGAAGCGAAATTTTCCACTCAGTAATTAGAAGCCAAAAATTGCAATTTCAAAAGTTGATTTTGCTGGAAAAGAAATAATGTATTGGACAGTGGAGATCAAACTGCATGTTTTGTTCTGTCTGATCTTGATCTACACTGTCTTCCAAAACACATCTGATCATGCTTAGCAGACCAAGGGTTTAATAACTTCAATGCTTATTGTGAAATTGAATTCAGATTTGGTATAATGTATGCAGAGCACCAGATAAGAGGGCATGATGGTATTCTAAATCCATTACTCCTCTTTGAAACCCTATGTTGATGGTTATTCATTTGAATCGTCTCGATGAGTCGATTTTAATGAGTACCCTCAACATAGGGTTTAGTGGAGCATAATCAGTAGTTTCAATTTTGAAATCAAAATCACTCCTCCTATCTGGAGCTCTGTGTATGTGTTGTTATATTGTTATCCCCCGCCGTAGGCGGAGGGATATAGTTTTAGTGTTGTCCGTCCGTCCTTCCATCCGTCCTTGTGTCTGTCCCGGCAAATATCTCCAATACCATTGGACGGAATTTAGTGAAACTTTATACACATGTATAATGACCCATTCTCCCGAGACACTTTTTTTGTTTTTTTGATTCGATGCAAAATGGCCGACTGAGAGCGATTTTAAGTTTCACTTAAGTAACACTTAAGTACACTTTTAATGCTTGGAGTCTTCTCTTCAAAACTATACAAAGTTTTTACATGGAACTTGTCACATCTGCCAACCTCCATTAGGAAATGCAGGAAAAAAAGTTTCACCTACATTGGCCGTGCAACACCACAGTTATTTGCCCTTGTTTTTGTAATAAGGTGTCATGGAAAAAGGGGGTTTCATGTTACATTTCATTTCATTTCTTTTGAAGGCGACTCATTCCATATTTCTTGACGGAATTGAATAGAATTTTGACAGAATATTTCTTGCAATGTCACCTATTGCATATTGTCAACATTTTGCGATTTGTACCTGTGTCATGAAAAAAGGGGGTTTCATGTTTTATTTCATTTTATTTCTTGTGAATGCAACTAGTCCCATATTTCTTGACAGAATTGAAATGAATTTCACAGAATCTTTCTCATCATTTGACCTATCGCATATTCTCAAGGTTTTACGATTTGTAGCTGCATCATGAAAAAAGGGGGCTTCATGTTTTATTTCATTTTATTTCTTCTGAATGCAACTCGTCCCATATTTCTTGACAGAATTCAATGGAATTTTCACAGAATGTTTCTTATCATCTGAGCTATCGTATATTCTCAAGGTTTTGCAATTTGTGGCTGCCTCATGAAAAAAGGGGGCTTCATGTTTTATTTTATTCTATTTCTTGTGAAGGCAGCTCCTCCCACATTTCTTGGTAGATTTGAATGGAATTTTTACATTATCATGTGACCTACGCCATATTGTCCAGGTTTTGGGATTTGTAGCTGCATCATGGAATCAGGGGGCTTCATGTCATAATTTCAATTTTCACCTGTATCTCTTTAATTACTGGACGTATCTCAACAGATTTGGACGAGATTTTCACAGATCATGCGACCTAGCACATGTAGTCAGGGTTTTGCAATTTATCACTGTATCATTGAAAAAGGGGACTTTATGTCAAATTTAATTTTTTGTCAGTGTATCTCCAACTTTTATGAAATGCCAAGTTCTGCCAAAAGGATACTTAATGTATAATCCTGTTATGGACCTCTTTTGTATTTTTTTATGTAATGAAATCCTGTGCCATGGAACAAGGGAGCTTAATGTATAATTTCATAATGGACCAATAACAAAAAGGCCACATGTACATGCAAAACAGAATACCTCCTATACGTTTGTATCAAAAAAGGTCTTTTTCGGTGGGGGATATCATTTCAACGAAATTGCTTGTTATACATTGAGATGGCAGGTGAGTCCAGTTATTGTTAAAATGTACTGGTAATACTGTTTTGAAGAGTACTGGAAAGTCGAGACTGTTAAATATTGAATATTTTCTGCTTTTCATTTACTCTTTCTGTATTGTTAGAAAAACAAGAAGCTTTTGTGTATAGTGTTGATCAAGATCAGACTGCACAGAATGTTTGTGCAGTCTGACCTCTAACCTACACTCTCCTCTCTTTTATTCTAAATTATTACTGAACCTCTTTGTCTTGCATTAGAACTATTTATAGCCAGTAAAAAGTAACATATTTTTGTTAGTGAAACGGTTAACTCTTTACTACACAATCCCGACTTTTAACAACCCTGTGAAAGAAGCCTTTTGAAAACATTGTGGAAAGTAACCAGCAATTTCTCCTTTTCCCACAATGTTTTCTACCTTTCACATAACAAATTTCAAATTTTCAGTCACTTTCGTTTTGTCGTCTGGAAATGTTTTTGTTTTGGACAAGTCTAAAATAATGTTGTGTGGTAATTAGTTAACTCTTTTCAACACGAGAAAATTTTAGACTGGTCCAAATTGAAAGCATTTGCGGATGACAAAATAAAAGTGACTGAAAAATTGAAATTTGTTCTGGGAAGGGTAGAAAACACTGTGGGAAAAGGAGAAAATGCTGGTTACCAGCATTTTCTCCTTTTCCGAAAGTGTTTTCAAAAGGTTTATTTCTCAGGGGGGGTCAAAAGTACGGATTGTGTGGTAATGGGTTAAATGGCTGCAGTGTTTATGGTACATCTGTAGAGACAACACGTCGTTATTGTCCAAGATGAAATGCAGCCTCATGAATCTTTTATTACATCTGCTTATTTTTACTTTTCACACAAGATTTTTGTACAAACAAGGAAGTAAAGGAGAATGTGGATGTTTAACCCTTTCCCAAACGACAAACTTTTGGACTGGACCAAATTGAAAGCATTTGCAGACGACAATTCAACTCTTGCTGAAAAGATGATTTCTGTCTATGATAGGGTAGAAAACATTGTGGGAAAAGGAGAAAATGCTGGTCACCAGCATTTTCTCCTTTTCCCACAATGTTTTCAAAAGGCTACTATTCTAGATCTGTAAAAACCAGGGATTGTTTGGGAAAGGGTTAACTCTTTAGTACACAGTCCAGAGTTTCTTTGACCTTGAGAAGAAGGTTTTTGATAACATTGTGATAAAAGGAGAAAATGCTAGTAACCAGCATTTTCCCGTTTTCCCACAATGTTTTCTGCCGTTTTAAAGGACAGAAGCTATTTTTAGGCATGATTATCTATGTGGTTATGCAAATTTCAAGTCATTCCAGTCTACAGGTTTGTGCAAAGAAGATAGTTCGGAAATTAGTGGTTTTATAAACAGGAAGATTTAACTTATCTTGATGTGTTATCACTGAGTGGGTTGTAATTTCTTGAACATGTAGACAATTTTTTTTTGTCTTGCAACAACCTCCAAAATCCAAAGAGAACATCTCTTGCAATAGTTTTCTCTCATAAGTTTAGCCAATCATAGACAGTGGTTATGTGTGAAAGCAGCCTGTGTATTTTGAAGAATATTGTTCGAATTACCGATACACCAAACTCCAGGAAAGGGTGGAAATAATTTTGAAAACAACAAAATTTTAGACCTGTCTATATTTAAAGCATTTAACCCTTTCCCAAACAAGCCCAGGTTTTGATGTGTCTGCAGTAAAAATCTTTCGAAAACACTGTGGGAAAAGGAGAAAGTGCTCGTAACGAGCAATTTCTCCTTTTCCAACAGTGTTTTCTACCCTTTTTAAGAACTTTCTGCCATTTTCTCTAAATCAAAAATTGTTGTCTGCAAACTCTTTCAGTTTGGAAGGGTCCAAAATCTGTCGTTTGGGAAACGGTTAAGGACAGTGAATGGGGCTCAAATAAAAGGATTTGTGTTAGAAAAATTTAAGATTAGAAAACATCAAGGAAAAGGAGAAAGGTTGGTTACCAGCATTTTCTTCTATTCCCAAAATGTTCCCAAAGCCTTCTACCACAGGATTGTTAAAACTCAAAGTTGTGCGGTATCAGATAGCCCTTTACCACACAATGATGACTTTAAACGACCGCGAGGAAGAAGCTTATTGAAAACCTTGTGGGAAAAGGAGAAAATGCTGGTAACCAGCATTTTCTCCTTTTCCCACAATGTTTTCTACCCTATCAAAGCAGAATTGTACCTTTGAGCCACTCTGAAATTGTCATCTGCAGATGCTTTCAATTTGGATAGGTCTCAAATTTTGCCATTTCTTAAAGGGTTAAGTAGTTTGTCATACAATTTTGAAACCAACCGACTTTGATATTGTATGATAGTCTTTTTTTATGCCTTTTGTAGTTGGTGGTATAATGTTGAAAGAAAAGAAGCAGATAAACAACTGTTACTACCTGGAAATCCTACTGGTACATTCCTTGTCCGAGAAGCTGGAGGTAAATTGCTTTTATCATTGGGCTGCTAAGAGCAACTCTGAGCACTGTTACGGACAGTATAAACCATGATCAGACTGAACCAAAAATTTTTTTCATATTGAAATGATGTTACAAAACCATGCTATGTTCTTTGTGTTCCTGGTGGAGAAAACTTTTAGAAATATCTTGTAAAAAGGAGAAGGTCCTGGTAACCACCATTTTCTCTTTTTTTGTCTGTCAGAGCATGGTAGCTTAGTTGATAAGATGATAAGTTTAAAACCAGGGGCTGGTTGGTTCAGTGCCATACCAGGCTAATTTCTTTTTAGAGGATTGACAATATTGATTGAGATAGGATTTATTCCTTACTGGTGATGAATGTACTGATGGCAAAATTATTACTATGAATTTGACAATAAAATACTCTGAAAATACTGTGAAAAAAAACGTAAAAATGCTGGATACCAGCATTTTTGCTCATTTTTTTCCCACAATGTTTTTCAGCCTTACAAAGACAAATCCTGTATAATAGCTACATTGAATTAGATATCTGCAAATGCATTCAATGAATGTGATATTTCATGGTCGTGTTAGGAGCACTCCCAATTCTGTTCTTACACCTGTGGGTAAATATGTATAAACTTTACATCTCTCGACTGCTAGAAATACAATTGATTGGAACTTTGAA
The DNA here is from genome assembly GCA_943736015.1 of Tridacna crocea. Lineage (NCBI taxonomy): Eukaryota > Metazoa > Mollusca > Bivalvia > Cardiida > Cardiidae > Tridacna > Tridacna crocea. Next base: position 53,961,168 of record OX031059.1, read on the forward strand.
AGATTTTTCTCTCAATTATATTAGTAGATAGTGTAGATTCAAGAATAGGCTGCATATTTTGTCCTGGGTCTATGCTGTCAAGAAAAGGCACTGTTAATACATTTAATCCTTTACCAAAGAATCACTGGTATTTACAACCCAGGGGTAGAGGCCTTCTGAAAACATTGTGGGAAAAGGAGAAAATGCTGGTAACCAGCATTTTCTCCTTTTCCCACAATGTTTTCTACCCTGCTGGAAACAAATTTCCATTTTTGAGTTACATTTATTTTGTCGGGTGCGAGTGCTTCAATTTAGACCAGTCTAAAATTTTGTCGTTTGGTACAGGGTTTAATTTCAAAAAGGTTAAACCACAATTATACAGAATACAGGTGTATTTTATGATACAGACACAGATAGTTTCTTCATTATCATTATCTGTTTATTTCAGATAAGGCTTCCTGTGTATTGTCAGTCCGTGACTATGACTCGAGATCTAGTGATGCCTGTGTAAAACACTACAGAATAAGGAGACTAGATAATGGCGGTTACTATATCAGTCCAAAGAGAACCTTTGACAACATGCTTGACCTTATGTTTCATTATAGAGGTAAGCCTAATATATTTTAATTTCAAAGCTTTTGCCAACCCTTTTCACTCATTACCACAAATTCCTATATTTTAATGAATCTAGGTAATTACATTTTTGAAAACATTGTTGGAAAAGGAGAAAATGCTGATAACCAGTATTTCCTCCTTTTTCCACAATGTTTCCAAAAACTCTGAACTTTTCAAAATTGAATCCATTTATTTAACCTGATAATTTTGTTGTCTTCAAAATAATATAGATTGCCATTTGCGAGTGCTTTTGATTTTAAGAAAACTGGTATTGTTGTGTGATAAAGAGTGAAGACCTTGAGTTAAGTAGGGCTCACATGTTGGATTTTGTCAACGCAAGCTTAGAAAACATTGCAAGAAAAGGAGAAGTTGCTGGTAAACAGCATTTTCTCCATTTCCCACAGTATTTTCCATCTTTCTAAAGACAGCAATAGTCTTATGAGGAGGAACATATTATTTGCCGTCTCCAAATCCTTTCAATTATGGCAAGCCTAACATTTTGTAGCGTGGTTAAAATATCATAGAATGATGTGTGTATTTTCATTTGTTTTGTTTATGTAACAGAGGCAGCAGATGGGTTGTGTTGTAAACTAGAAATACCATGTCCAAAAGTTCGACCCCTTGTGCAATTTAGAGAGTTGGAAGTGGCCAGAGAATCTGTCAAACTGCTGAGAAAACTGGGCAGTGGATGTTTTGGTGAAGTCTACGCTGGTTTGTACTTTCTCTTTTTTCAACCTTCTCTTTTGAACAACTAACTCCATACCAGACTAAAATGTGGCCCATCACGCAAAAAGGGACCATCTGGGAATTTTGTTTATCAATTACATGAATACAGATCAAAGGTAGTGAAGGTCATTTTAAGTTGATAATTAAAAAATGATTATGTAACAAGGTACAATGGCCACTCTTCATACAGAAAATGTCATTTCGCACAGTCTGACCAGGGCTGACACTTTCCGCACTTCCCACAAGGTCCCTTTTTGCATGATGGGTCACAAATGTTTTCGACTTGACCATGTTGAAAACATTTGACAGCAGTTTTCAGTACCATTGAGTAAATGCATTACCTTACCTCCAGATGTTTCTCATGTTTTTTTCCTTGCTTTTTCAACTCTTTTCCTGCTACATAGATAAGTGAAACTTTTAACCCTTTACCCCATGACAAAATTTTAGACCTATTCGAATTGAAAGCATTTGCAGATGATAGTTTTATTGTGGCTCATATGAAATGATTTTTCTTTACAGGGTAGAGAACATTGTGGGAAAAGGAGAAAATGCTGGTTACCAGCTGGTAACCAGCATTTTCTCCTTTTCCCACCATGTTTTCTAAAGGCTTCTTTCTCAGGGTCATCAAAAGTAGGGATTGTGTGGTAATGGGTTAAGCCTGTAACACAGAAATTTTGCTTGCTTATAGTTTTGAGTGTATGAAATAAGTCGGGTATCTGTGACTTGTCCTCTGAGGAAATGGGCTTAATGCATCTACAAAAAGGTTTAAATTTTTCAATATTAGTCCACTTTCAGTATGTCTAAGGATCAGTCTACCTTTTGATTCAGTGGCTATTATGGATTATGGTTCCATAATTACGTGATGGCCTGATTGGTACAATGGAGCGTGGAGATGCATTAACCCTTTACCTCATATGCCAAATTTTAGGCTCTTCAGATTCAGCAGCAAATAAACATATGATGTCAAAAACATGGACAAATGGGGAAACACTTATCTGATTGAGTGAAAAACATTGTGGGAAAAGGAGAAATTTGCTCGTTACGAGCAATTTCTCCTTTTCGCACAATGTTTTCAAAAGCTGTCTGTTGTTGATGCGTCAAAATGAGTATCTATGGAGTAAAGGGTTAAGTTCCCTTTCATTAGAGACCAGCTCAAATATATTTGGCATTGAAAGAGTAAGTTGCCATTAATAGGGATATGATTGAAAATATCCTATATGATAATGGGTTAACCCTTTCCCAAAAGACAAACTTTTGGACTATGTCAAATTGAAAGCATTTGCAGACAGCAATTCAACTCTTGCTGAAAAGATGATTTCTGTCTATGATAGGGAAGAAAAAAAACATTGTGGGAAAAGGAGAAAATGCTGGTTACCAGCATTTTCTCCTATTGCCATAGTGTTTTCAAAAGGCTACTATTCCAGACCCGTAAAAACCAGGGATTGTTTGGGAAATGGTTAATCTTGTTTATCAAGCACTTTCTCGTTTTGAAAACCAGTCTTCTCTAGGGATGTCAAACTATTGGATCTATTATTCCAGGCAAATGGAGGAACACTGTAGATGTAGCTGTAAAAACATTAAAACAAGGTCAGATGTCTGTGGAAGATTTCCTGGCTGAGGCCAAACTTATGCACCACTTACGACATACTAAACTGGTTCAATTAATGGCTGTATGTACAAAAACGGAGCCCATTTGGATAATCACAGAACTAATGGTGAATGGGGCTCTCCTAGACTACCTGAGGAAGGATGAAGGGAAGACCTTACAGTTTACACAACTTGCTGATATGGCAGGGCAGGTGTGTAGTGCATTTGTATCTACTTGACTGTGTGTCCTGACCTACATTTAGACTTGCCTTTTTTCTTCACAAGTCTATCTGTTGTATACAGAGATTGTGGCAGGTAGTAACATTGATTAACCCTTTACCACAAGACAAGATTTTAGACCTGTCAGAATTGAAAGAATTTGCTGATGACAGTTTCAATGTGGTTCATATGAAATGAGTTTTCTTTGATAGGGTAGAGAACAGTATGGGAAAAGGAGAAAACGCTGGTAACCAGCATTTTCTCTTTCTCCCACTATGGTTTCCAAGGCCATCTCTCTCAGGGGTGTAAAAAGTTGTCATTGTGTGGTAAAGGGTTAACTCTTTTTACCAGACAATCAAGGGATTTAAAGAGTTTGAAACAGAAGGCTTACGAAAACATTGTGGAATGTACTATGTCATATTAAGGGCAGATTTTGTCTTTTAAGCCACCATGAAGTCCTAGTAACCAGCATTCTCTCCTTTTTTGCACATCTTTTATGGTATGATAAGATTTAAGCTCATTTGTACAAACAGTGAGTTTGTCATGTATAGACGTTATGAATTTGGAAGAATCTAAATTTCAGTGTATGGGAAAGGGTCAGTAAAACTTTTTGGACAAAGTGAGTTGTATCAATGAGATCTGTAATAATTTAATAAGGTCTGTCTGTCATACTGGGTTTTTTGTTTTCTTTATAAAAAAAAAAAGTGTTGCTTCAATAGAAGTCATTATTGTCCCTGCATGGCTTAGTGATTAAGTGTGGGACTCGTAACCTAGAGTCCATAGGTTTAACTCTTTACCCAAAATCAGGACCTTTAGCGACCCTGAGAAGAAGACTATAGAAAACATTATGGGAAAAGGAGAAAATGCTGGTAACCAACATTTTCTCCTTTTCCCCACAATATTTTCTACCCTGTCAAAGTCGGGAATCATCATATTAACAATATTTTCTTTTTGTCTGTAGAATGCTTTGAATTTGGTCCTGTCCAAAATTTGTTGTTTGGTAAAGAGTTAAACTATACTGGATTCATTTGGCCTTTAATGGGAGTGTCCTTTAACAAGATACTTCAGAGCCCAAGCCTAGTACTGGTAAACCAAAAGGAATACATGAATATGTGAGCTGTCACCGTAATATAACGGAAATAATGTTGAATTAGAAGTCATTAGGTAGTAGATTTGTCTTTTGCTGATGGCACATGCCTATTGCATGGCAAAGAATTTCATTCAGGTTCACTGCCAATCTATTACAGATTGCTGATGGAATGGCCTACCTGGAGTTGGAAAATTTTGTACACAGAGATTTGAGAGCAGCCAACATACTTGTGGGGGATCACAATGAAGTGAAAGTAGCTGACTTTGGATTGGCTAGACTTATACAGGAAGATATTTATGAAGCTCATGAAAGTATGTTTGCCATCTTTTATTAGTTACAGAGAAAACTTAAGTTTACAATGCAAAACCCACTTCAGTTGCTTTTGATCACATTGGAGATTCAGATCAGACTGCACCGACGTGTTTTGAGGGTTTGTAGAGTTGGAGCGCTTGTGTTGGGCCATGATTTCTGTGTTGTACTTAACCCATTACCACACAATCCCTACTTTTAACGACCCTCAGAAAGAAGCCTTTTGAAAACACTGTAGGAAAAGGAGAAAATGCTGGTAACCAGCATTTTCTCCTTTTCCCACAGTGTTTTCTACCCTTCCCAGAACCAATTTCAATTTTTCAGTCACCTTTATATTGTCGTCTGCAAATGCTTTCATTTTGAACCAGTCTAAAATCTTGTCGTGTGGTAAAGAGTTAACCCTTTACCAAACAATCCCTGGTTTTTTCTCAACCAAGAGGAAGACATCCTCCGAAAACACTGGGAAAAGGAGAAAATGCTGGTAACCAGCATTTTCTTCTTTTCCCACAATTTTTTTCTACTCTTCGAAAGTCTAGTTTCAAATTTTGAGTCATGTTTATTTTGACATCTGCAAATGTTTTCAATATGGACAAGTCTAAAATATTGTCGTTTGGTAATGGGTTAAGAGCCCTTTCCAAGGCATAAAATTGGCATGTACAGTGATGGTCAGAGCTGTAGATTTGTAAACTGATAGTGACACAAAGCAATCGCAGCAGAGATTTGTAAACTGTTATTGTGTTTGATTTTTCACCATAGTTTACTTCATTTCTACCTTTTTTGCAGATACCAAATTTCCAATTAAATGGACCGCCCCAGAAGCTGCGTTTGACAGAAAATTCAGTATCAAGTCTGATGTCTGGTCATTTGGGGTTCTTCTGTATGAGCTGGTCACTTTTGGAAGAGTGCCTTATCCAGGTATCTACTAGTTGATTTGCTGACAGAATTATGTTTTGTTGTAATTAGGTACCTTACCTTTCTCCTCTGATAAAAAATGTCTGCCTTATAATCAACAGAGACTTCCTATACTTTGGTACCAGTATAGCCAACCATATGCAAACACAATCCTCCAGTTTAAAGGTGCGCTAAATCACATTTTAATATTTTAATGTACTTTTGTGTGTGTGTGTGTGTGGGGGGGGGGGGGATTGCCCCAGATGAGACTTGAATAAAAGATTTCAAAACCATAGTTGTTGACCTCTACCAACTTACCTATACTGCCAACAGATTTTTTTCCCATGATGACAGTGTATTTGACTTTAATTATGCATTTAGCAGTTATTTTACAGGATATTTTTAAGTAAAACTATTAAAAATCAATGGAGTAATTGCTCAATCGACATGTATATTCATGTTTTGATTTCACAGCCACTTTTGCTTGCAAATGAATATTAGTGATCTTTATACTCTCACCAAAACTAATAGATGATTTATCACTGAATTTACCAAACAACAAAATTGTAGACTTGTCTAAATCGAAAGCATTTGCTGACAACAACATAAATATGACTAAATAAATTAAATTTAGTTTTAAAAGGGTAGAAAACATTGTGGTAAAAGGAGAAAATGCTGGATACCAGCATTTTCTCCTTTTCCCACAATGTTTTCAAAATGCTTCTTTCTGAGGATTGTTTAAAGTTGGGATTGTGTGGTAAAGAGCTTAACCCTTTCCCAAACAATCCCTGGTTTTTACGACCCTGAGATAGATACCTTTCAAAACATGATGGGAATAGGAGAAAATGCTGGTTACCACCATTTTCTCCTTTTCCCAGAATGTTTTCTATCCTGATGAAAACAACTTTCAATTTTTGGATTACGTTTATTTTGTCGTCTGGAAGTGCTTTCCGTTTGGACCAGTCTAAAATTCTGTCGTTTGGTAAAGAGTTAAGTAAGGCAGTAAGTGGCAAATCATCTATGATGAAGACAGACAACTGTAACATTTCATTGGTATTTACATTGTGGGCAATCTAATCATGGCAATAAATTTGTGATCAGAGATGGAAGTAACAGAAGAAAAAATTGATTTTAGATTTACTTTGATTATGGCTTTTACAAATGAATCGGAATGTGTCACAAAATAATGTGCAAAGAAATTAGTGCAAAATGCATGTATTTCTGTGTGGTAGGAGACCATACTTGTTTACACAAAGATCACAGATGAATGGCCATTAGAAGTACAGGCGCTTCCCACTCTTTGTAACTAATTCTCCTCGCATTGTCAAGTGTTGCAGGGAAAGGTGTGGGAAATTAGTATAGTACAAAGAACAAATATGTTATACTTGTACATTATAGGTATGAATGGTCATGAAGTTTTAAATCGGGTTGAGAAAGGTTATAGAATGCCAAAGCCATCAGGTGGACCATTCCCATGTCCAGAGCACTACTATGATATCATGCTGAAATGCTGGAACAGAATTCCGGAAAACAGACCAACCTTTGCTTATTTACAAGACTTCTTCAATAATTACGCCATATCCACAGAAGGGGAATACAAAGACACTGACTGAACAAATGGAACTTGAACTATTCATTACCTCCAGCAGATGCCTGTTTGTGGCTTGCAGCCAACAAATTTTCTAAACATTTTCGCAAAAGGAGCAATTACTTGTAACAAGCAATTCCTCCTACCTTTATAATCACTTCATCATACTGTATACTGCTTTTCCTTGCTAAATGGCATGCAAGAGGCAAAAAGGGACATTCGGACATTTGCCTAAAGTGTCGTCTCGGATCAGCCTGCGCAGTCTGTGCAGGCTGATCGGAGACGGCACTTTAGGACCTCATAAGATTTCATGCTACAATAGACTTGTGCAAAACAAAAAATTTCTTTACAGCTGAGAGTGACGTTTCGGATTAGCTTGCGCAGAGGGTGCAGGCTTATCAGGGACGACACTTTACTCAAATGTCCGAATGTCCCTTTTCGCGTGTTACAGGCCATATGTGGATATAAAGATCAAAGTCAAGAGTATTGCAGGAGGTAATGATTTAAATTCTTTTGTTGTTTTTTTTTAAATTTTAACTCTTTCCCAAATGACAAACTTTGGACTCTTCCAAACCAAAAGAGTTTGCCGACGACAATTTTAGATTTGGAGAAAATGGCAGAAAGTTCTCAAAAAGGGTAGAAAACACTGTGGGTAAAGGAGAAATTGCTCGTTACGAGCAATTTCTCCTTTTCCCACAGTGTTTTCAAAAGACTTTTACAGCAGACACGTAAAAACCAGGGCTTGTTTGGGAAAGGGTCAATGTTTTTGTTACCAGGGGCCATATTTACAAACTTTTCTTATTCTGCTATAAAAATCAAAATGACATTTTCAGATCGATAGTAAAAACGCCAAATATTGCGGTTTCAAGGTTAAGTTTTGAGGAAAAATTTCTGCTTACTGGACAGGCCAAGCCCTGGTAGCTCAGTCACAGGGTCCAGGGTTCGATCCCTGGCTACAACCCCTGGCTTGGCCAGTTTCTTTCCGAGGATTGATGATATTCACTGCGACAGGATTTATTCCTCTCCCACCACTGACCATTGTTTTGACGATGATCATGTGAGAAAGCAGCCAGTGGCTTGGGGAAAAAAGAATTGCAAATTACTGGTAAAGAAACTCCAGGAATGCATGGATAGGTGCACTGGCTGCCTTGATATAACTGAAATAATGCTGTAAATGGCATTAAACACCATACAGTCATCAATCAGCCTTATTTGACAGTATAGGTCCAAGATCACACTTCACATACTGTACAGTCTGATCTTGATCTACACTGTCCACTAAAGGTCAATAGCACTTAGCGGCATAAAGGTAAATTTCACTCCGTCTCATTCATAAACCTTTCCAAGTTTAAAGTAACACTTTCTAATCAACTGATATACATATAATACCATATTGTTCAGCCAATCAGAAGTTGTTCTTCTTTCTAAGTAGAATTAGACTAAGAATGAAACACAGTATGGTTTCTGAATATGAACTCAAATGTTTATAGTCTATAAACTGTGTTATGAATCATTCACGGTTTGTAACTTTTGAAAACATAAATGTGAATTGAGAAATTACCCAAACAAATATACATTCTCTTAACTTCTACCATATTTTTACAAATATTTATTGTCAATTTGGACAGTTGAACTAATTGAAGTTTTTTGTCAAACTTACTCATTTTATTTTTGATAATGTTGTAACTTTTAATGGCTCATTTTAGTGAAAATCATGTATCTAATTATATGTCTTAATTTTTGTGCAATTTTGTTTTATTTCAATCTGATTGAAGTGCTTGATCTCCCACTGATAGATCTGATGACAGCAGCTTTTACAGGGTCTTCTAAAAATCTTGATTTTCCAGTTTGAGGGTTGGGTTGTTGAATATCAAGAAAACTTTGCCAAGTTAAGAACACATTAACTCTTTTACTGTTTTCTATACTTTAACACTATAAAAGGTCACACCTCAATATTATAAAGCTATCGACTTTTCGAAATTTAAAGCATTTTCATATGAAAGTTTAGATATGACTAAATAACAGAATTTGTCTTTTATAAGGTTAAAAAACATTGTGGGAAAAGGAGAAAATGTTGGTTACCAGCATATTCCACTTTTCCCACAATGTTTTCAAAAGGCTTCTCTCCCATTAGCATTAAAAGTCGTCATTGTGTGATGAGGGGATAAAAAGTCGAACCTCAATATTATACAGCTGTAAATTTTTCAGTGATAAAAAATATGAAAATGAATGAGCTAACTCTAAATGTTGATTTTATCTATAGGTTTACTAAGGCAGGGTTTTGAGTTGCGGGCTTAGATATCAAGAGGCGACCCTACAAATAGGCTGTCTTTAGATCAACATGAAGAGGGGGCTTTGACAACTCTTCACCAAGCAACAAAAATGAAATTTGTCTTTCATAGGGTTAAGAAAGCATTGTGGGAAAAGGAGAAAATGCTAGGTACCAGCATTTTCGGCTTTCCTAACAATGTTATGCTAGGTACCAGCATTTTCAGTTTTCCTAACAATGTTATATCTAAAGCCTTTACCCAAGGGATGTTAAAACTAGGGATTGTGTTGTAAAGTATGAACAAAATTTGTTTTTATATCAATCATAGCAACTGCAAAGTGTCACTTACAGAGACTTTGCATCAATTATGATCTTTATTGTTGTTCTTTTCACACTATAATTGCTCCGATTCTTGTTTGATGAGTATGGAACCCTATACTGAGATACATTAGAAACAGATGATTTGGAGCCACACAATGACGACTTCTAACACCTCTTAAAGAGAAGGCTTTAGAAAACATTATGGGAAAAGGAGAAAATGCTGATTACCAGCATTTTCTCCTTTTCCCACAATGTTTTCTTCCCTTTCAAAGAGAAATCATTTCATATGAGCCACATTGAAACTATCATCAGCAAATGCTTCCAATTTGGAGAGGTCTTAAATCTGTTCATGTGATAAAGGGTTAAAGTTCTTAATCATCATGACTTATGTTTTGGTACATGACTGAGTAAATGAGAAAATATTGTGATAAAAGTTGTTTGGTGATTACAAGCAATATCTTAAGTGACTTGAATCATCTGCTAAAACACAAAAAGAAGCCATCTGAAGGTTATACGCGTATTGTGTAAATCCTATACTAGACAAAGACAACTTTTTATGTTCCTTTATCTGCTAATAACAGAAACTGAAAACATCAAGAGAAAGGAGAAATGATTATAACAACCCTTACCCTTTTCTCCACAGTGTTTTTGTATCATTTAAAATGATATATATTGATTGCCGTCAATTTTTTGTACATTGCATAATTTTTGAAAATTTTTGGCCTGTCTCAAGTTAAGCTGCTGAGTTCAGTTGTCAAGCTGATGATATACAGGGCTTGTTACCCAGAGGTTATGACTGAATCCCAGCTGTGGCAAGCAAGATGAAAAATAAAGGACTTACTCCCCTTCATACTGAACATTGCCTTAACAGTGTTTTGATGGGTGAAAAAGCAGCCGGTGGCTGTAACCCTTTCCACACAATGATTTTTTTAACGCCCCTGAGATTGAAGCCTTTTGAAAACAGCATTTTCTCCTTTTCTCACAATGTTTTGCACTCTGTAAAAGAAAAGTTGCACCTTTTCAATCACACTGAAATTATCATCTTTAAATGCTTTCATTTTAGACAAGGCTGAAATTTTGTCATCTGGTAAAAGGTTAAAAAAATCATGTGCAAGTGCTAGTAAAAGAATGCATAGATAGGTGCACTGGCTGCTATGTAAGGTGTTTAACACCAAGTAAACTCAACTCGGCCTGTACAGTATGTGTTAATTCTTGACCAAATTACAATTGTCAAGTGCGAATCCAAGGCATTATTTTGCAGAAAATAAATATGGCTCAAAGAGTGAAATTTAACTTTGTAAGGGTAGAAAACTTTGTGGGAAAGGGTGAAAATACTGATAACCAGTATTTCCTCTTTACTCCACAATGATTTCAGAAGGCTTCTTCTTCAGAACTGTTTTAACATAAGATTGTATGGTAAAGGGTTAATGTTTTAACTCTCTACCAAATGATAAAATTTTAGACTAGTCCAAATTGAAAGCTCTTGCAGATGACAAAATAAATGTAATATATGTAACTCAAAAATTGAAGTTAGTTTCCAGCAGGGTAGAAACATTGCGGGAAAAGGAGAAAATGCTGGTTACCAGCATTTTCTCCTTTTCCCACAATGTTTTCAAAAGGCTTCTATCTCGGGTTGTTGAAAGTTGCAATAGTGTGGTAAAGAGTTAGTAAAAGCAATATTCTTCCACTGCTGTTTAAGGATTGGAGTTAATGGGGTTATCAATTGTGTTATTACTTTTGAACAGTGATCATTGTAGAGCAATACTTTATCATGAAATTTGTAGATCATTATGTAAAAAAAACCGATATATATCATGCGTCTCACCAAAGTTTTTTTTTTGTAACATTCCATTTATTTCTGGATAGGCCTAGACATAGTGGTTTTGTCATTTAGCCATTGGAAGATAAGTAAACGTTTAGGTGGCTTTTGAAATGGTAGGGGGAATAAGAAGAAATTTCCTGTTCTGTCTATTCTATTGCTACTTTTCTGATTTTAGAGAGAAGGAGAGACTGAGAGAGTGCGAATTTTGTGTGTGTGTGTAAGGGGATGGAGAGAGAGATAGAGAGAAAGACACAGAGAATAACCTCTTGTAATCTGTTGACTGGTATAACTGGTGTGCATAGGGTTTTGGACTTGACTTTACTATTTTGTCTAGGCATCCATTTTTGTACATTCCTTTTGTTGTGTTGATACAGTGTTTTTGTTTAAGATATAATCTGATTTTATATTTTACTATCACTATACTTGTAGCACTTAGTTAAGTTTTTATGAATCAAAGTACTGGACATATCAATTCACAGATTGCCTTGCTACATTGTGTATCCTTTAACAAACTACAAAAATTATCTTAAGTGAGAGCTGATGACAAATGCAGATTATTTTATTACACTGCAAAGAAATTTCTCATGATCTGATTGGATAATATACCCCGAACATATATATCATGAACACTGGCAAAACCAACGCAAAAGCAGTTTCCCTTAGGGAGCCCCGTATACATGACCACACTGTCAACTCAACATCCAAAATGGTGGCGTCGATCAAGATTGGCATCAAAATTATGTGCCAAGCAGCATGTTTTAGCACATAATACAAAGGTTTCAATGACATTGTTTGCCAGTGACGTCAGTTTTCATTGAAATGGGGCACTCAGAAGGGAAATTCTACTTTGTCAGCGTACTTAATTTTTAAACCTCCTCCAGAAGAACAGGTAAAATTCCATTAACAAACATTGGAATGGTAAAACTTTGCAGTATAATAAATTTGTTGTACAGTCAGGTGGCAGTGGACTTGGAAACATGTTCATGGCTGTGGTAGATCATGTTGCCACCTCGCCTTTGGCTCAGCTCACATGATTCACCACAGCTGTGAACAATTTTCCAAGTCCCCTGTCACCTGACCGTACAAATAATAATCTATCACAAGGGAAACCCATATTTTTGACATAATCATTCCCCGTTTCTGACTTAAAATTTGTACTGAAAGTCAAGCAACTGCAGCAAATATTGGCACCAGCATGCCATGCTCTTGTTATCATACATTGTTATGTCCCCATGAAAAATACAATGTATAACCATTTACCTCCCGGAGGGCAATGAACTGCTTTTACTAGCATTACTGATGAGCATCAGACTGTACAGTATATTTTGAAATCCATGCAAAAATGGCTTTGGAATTTCAAAATTAGTTCTTTTAATTTGTTCAATTTTTAAAACTTCATATCATGGATTAATTTTTGAACGGCTAGTACATCATTTTGTTTCTTCCCTGTAGGAATATTAATATCTTGCTGTGTTCTCAAATGAAAGAAAGAAATGTACTCTGTCTTGAGTGGTATATTTCATTTAAAATGTAATATTGTTGCCTTGAAAGTGGAAGGATTTCGTGAAATAATTGTGTACTAAACTATCCAATGTGAGGAGAAAGACATTTGAAAACATTTTGGATGAGGTGCTGCTTCCAACATTTTCCATTTCTCTCACAATTTTTTCTACCATTTGCAAAGCAAATCTTATCATTTGTGAGACATCAGTTATTTCTTCTGTAAATTCCTTCAATTCTGGCATTTTGTCAAGAATTTCATTGTTTAATTAGGAAGTAATTTTCTTTCCATCATGGTTTATTGTCCAAGAAACCACATTTGTGGTTTATGAGGCACAATAAATAATCCAGGAGGGTGATAGCCAGAGTGGAGAAAGAAGATTATTTTGATTCTAACATGACCAAACACTTAATGAAAGGTAAGCAAGTTCGTACTTAGAGTAAAGATGAGGATGCAGATTATATTCCATTGAATAACTTTCAGTTTATACAGAATGACATTCTACACAGAATGATATTACTCTATCCCTTTCCCAAACAACAAACTTTTGGACTAGACCAAATTGAAAGCATTTGCAGATGACAATTCAACTCTTGCTGAAAAGATGATTTATGTCTATGATAGGGTAGAAAACATTGTGGGAAAAGGAGAAAATGCTGGTAACCAGCATTTTCTCTTTTTCCCACAATGTTTTCAAAAAAAAGGGTACTATTCCAGACCCGTAAAAACAGGGATTGTTTGGGAAAGGGTTAAATAGAACAATGTAATTTTACCACGCTATTGTTGCACCTTGTTTATAGTGCCTAATTTAAGCATCATGTTAGAATAAAGAGATAAACATTCCATCTTTTATCATTCCCAAATATTTTTGTATCACTTTGAGAAATCTTTCGATGAAGTGGGTATTTAGAAGGGCTTGTACAGTTTCTTTATCATATAATCTACTAATAAAGAGTTAAACTTTATCTTAAACCCTTTCCCAAACATTCCTGTTTTTTCACAACCATAAGAAAGAAGCTTTTTAAAAACTTTGTGGGAAAAGGTGAAATTGTTGGTTACCAGTATTTTCTCCTTTTCCCACAATGTTTTCTGAAGGCTTCTTTCTCAGGGTCGTCAAAAGTAGGGATTGTGTGGTAATGGTTTAATAAGGGCAGAACACAATCTTAACTCTTTACCACATGAGAAAGGTTTAGACTTGTCCAAATTGAAAGCATTTGCAGACGACAAAATAAAGGTGATTGAAAAATAGAAATTTGTTCTGGGAAGGGTAGAAAACACTGTAGGAAAAGGAGAAAATGCTGGTTACCAGCATTTTCTCCTTTTCCCACAGTGTTTTCAAAAGGCTTCTTTCTCAGGGGCGTCAAAAGTAGGGATTGTGTGGTAAAGTGTTAATTGAAACTTATTTCCATGTGTTTCTATATTCTTATCAGAAGTAAGTGTGCATTCTGTAGATTAAATCTCTAATGACTTATATAGCATTGAAATTTTTAATGATTACAAAGAGAATGGCTGAATCACTGTAAAATAGATAGGTTTTATATTCATATAAAAAATAAAATAACACTGTACATAGATGTTGGTTATCGTGCTTCTTTTAGCCCAGCAAAACAGCTGTTTTCCAGCTCACCTGAGCACAGAGTGCTCAAGCTGAGCTTTTGGGTTTGTGCAACAGTTACCTTGTGTCAGTTGTGTGCACCCTAGAGGCCATATTATTAGTCTTATACTCAAGAAAATTGGTCAGAGTGTTCATCTTGAAGCTATCTCAAATACACGTAAATTCGGAATTTGGTCATGTCCGATCAAAAAGTAGGTGGCTGGGCCAAACTTTAAAAAAACTTTGTGTGCTATATAAATGTCACATTTTCAGCCTGATGCTCATGAAACTTGGATAGAATGTTTGTCCTGATGATATCTTGGACAAGTTTGGAAATGGGTAATGTTGGATGGAAAAGTTGGTCACTGTGGCAAATCTTAGAAAAAGTTTGTGTGCATTCTAAAGGCCACATTTTCAGCCAGATATTTATGAACATAAGTCAGAATGTTAAGCTCGATGGCATGTTGTACAAGTTGAGGATTTCTTGATGTCGGGTCCGAAACTCATTTGTTTTTAATGATGTCTTGGACAAGCTTGAAATTAGGTCATGTTAGGTCAAAGAGTAGGTCACTGAGCCAAACTTTAGAAATACTTTGTGTGCTCTGTAGCTGTCACATTTTCAGCTTGATACTCAAGAAATTAACCTAGAAGAGGTCCACTTAGTCAGAATGTTTGCCTCGATGAAAATTCTCGGACAACTTCAAAATTGGGTCATGTCAGATCAAAAATAGGTCACCAGGTCAAATCTTAGAAAAACATTGTGTATGCTCTAGAGGCCACTTTTTCTCTCCGATACTCATGAAAGTTGGTCAGAATGTTTGCCTCAATGATATCTCATACGAGTTTGAAAATGGGTCATGTCGGTTCAAAAACTAGGTCACTAGGTCAAATCTTAGAAAAACCTTGTTTACGCTCTAGAGCCACATTTTCAGTCCAAAACTCCTGAAAGTTAAAAGAATGTTTGCCTCGATGATATCTTGGATGACTTAGAAAATGGGTCATGTCAGGTCAAAAACTAGGTCACTTGGTCAAATCTTAGAAAAACCTTGTGTACACTCTAGAGGCCACATTTTAAGTCCAAAACTCTTGAACGTTGGTCAGAATGTTTGTGTTGATGATATCTTGGATGACTTAGAAAATGGGTCATGTTGGGTCAAAAACTAGGTCACCAGGTCAAATGTTCGAAAAACCTTTTGTATGCTCTAGAGGCCACACTTTCAGTCCAAGACTTTTGAAAGTTGGTCAGAATGTTTGTCCTGATGATATCTCAGACAATTTTGAAAGTGGGTCATGTTGGGTTGAAAACTAGATTACCAGGTCAAATCTTAGAAAAACCTTGTATACACCCTGGATGCCACATTTTCAGTCCAACACTCTTGAAAATTAGTCAGAATGTTTGCCTTGATAATATCTTGGATGAGTATGAAAATGGGTCATTTTGGGTCAAAAACTAGGTCAATAGATCAAATGTTATAAAAACCTTGTGTATGCACTGGAGGACACATTTTCAGTCTGATACTCCTGAAACTTGTTCATAATATTTGTCTTGATGATACCTTGAATGCATTTGAAAATGGGTCATGTGGAGTCAAAAACTAGGTCATGGAGTCAAATATTAGAAAAACCTTGTGTACACTCTAGAGGCCACATTTTCTGCCTGATACTCTTCGAACTTGCTCAGAATGTTTGTTTTGGTGATGTCTCAAAAGTGTTTGATAATGGGTAATTGTAGGGTACAAAAATAGGTCACTTGGTCAAATCTTGGAAAAACCTTTTGTCCGCTGTAGAGGCCACATTTTCAGTCCAATACTCATGAAACTTGGTCAGAATGTTTGTCTTATTGATATCTCAAAAGTGTTTGATAATGGGTAATATCTGATAAAAAACTAGGTCACTGGGAAACTAGAATGAAAATGGTTCATGTTTGGTCAATAGATTCAGGTGAGCAATTTCAGGGCAATCGTGGCCCTCTTGTTTTAAAAGTCTCCTTGTCCGAAACCACAAGGTTGCAGATGTCCTTTAACTCTTTACCACATGATCCCGACTTTTAACAACCCTGAGAAAGAAGTCTATAAAACACATTGTGGGAAAAGGAGAAAATGCTGGTAACCAGCATTTTCTCCTTTTCCCACAATGTTTTCTATCATTTCCAAATCAAATTTCAATTTTTGATTCACATTTATTTTGTCGTCTGCAAATGCTTTCAATTTGGACTTGTCCAAAATTTTGTTATTTAGTAAAGAGTTAACCCTTAGCACAAATTCCCCACAATGTTTTCTATCCTTTCAAAGAAAAATCATTTCATACAGGCCACATTTAACCCTTTACCAAACAATCCCCGGTTTTTACGACCCCGAGATAGAAGCCTTTTGAAAACATTGTGGGAAAAGGAGAAAATGCTGGTAACCAGCAATTTCTCGTTTTCCCACAATGTTTTCTACTCTGCTGGAAACAAATTTCAATTTTTGAGTTACGTTTATTGTGTCGTCTGCAAGTGCTTTTAATTTGGACCAGCTTAGGATTTTGTTGTTTGGTAAAGGGTTAACCCTTTACTCCATAGATACTCGTCTCTACGCATTGCTTTTAGGAGCCTTTGGAAAACATTGTGGCAAAAGGTGAAATTGCTCGTAACGAGCAATTTCACCTTTTGTCACAATGTTTTCCATGCTATCAAAAGGTGTCATATACATATAAGAAACAGCTTCATCCTTGCTGTTATTTAGGGTCATTTAGAGATACCATAGAAATGTCTTGTGGGGTAAAGGGTTAAACTGTCATCTGCAAATGCTCTCAATTCTGACAGGGCCAAAATTTTGTCATGCAGTAAAGGGTTTACCATACAATTTCATGTTACGGCGACCCTGAGGAAGGGGGCTTTTGAAAACATTGTTGAAAATGGAGAAAATGCTTGTTACCAGCATTTTGCCCTTTTGCTACACTGCTTTCTATTCATTCAAAGGCAGAGGCAATCTCTTCATATTAGCCAGGTTTTCCTTCTGCAAATGCTTTCATTTGGACAAATGTAGTTTATCATGTCATAAAGGTTAAATAGAAACAAGTCACATTCTGTTCTACAACTAACAGATTTCTTCTTTGACTAAAACAAAAACTAAAGTTTCGCAGAGTGGCGCATATGCGCTCAAAAGGGCTTGTCAGTGAAATGGGTTAAGATTTAGAGTGCCTGCAGAGATCTAAATTTTAAAAGTCAGATGCACAACTACACATCATAGAGATTCATTGTTAAGGTTCAAGTTATTCCGATGGGAACTGTAAGAGTAGTAACTGTTGCCCACTCAAGAAATTGCTAAGAGATGGATGGACAGACAGATGGACGAAACAACTGTCAAATGACTAGAGCTATTACATAATACGATGCTTTGGGTGTATAAAAATCAAAGAATTTTTAAGTTTAAAACCTTTATTTAAATATGGAACATCGGTAACAGGATTTTTATCACTTTTAAAAAAAATATTTATTTAATGATTTATTGCACTTATTTAACAATTTTGGCACACATGAATAATCAAAGCTTGACATCCCTCCAGGGAACGGACACACACAAACAGAAACACCAGAAATACAGGGTAGAATAGGCATAGTAAAGTTGTCATCAGTCTTTAACTTTTCAACACAGATAAAACTTCAGACTGGTCCAAATTGGAAGCATAATTCTGCAGATGACAATTGATGGTGGTTGAAATAATAAAATTGGTCCTTGATAGGGTAAAAATTTGGACAAGCCTAAAATATTGTCTTATGGTAATTAGTTAAAACAACCAAATAATTTGCTATCATATAGATATAGCTCTATACAATACTTCACAAAAGTTTATATGACTGGCCCTTCAAATCACTTCAGTTAACATTTGGGTATAGCTTGAGAAATACTTTACACTTGTACAAAAAGTAAAAATAAAACATTATTTTTCTGATCTCTACGAACCTTTTTTTCTTTATCTCAACTTGTGTTTCATCTATTGAATTCTTCTGCACAATACTTTCACACAATTAAAGTAAAAAAAAAAATTAAAAAAGGACAATGTAGTTGTAGTTAAGTTTTACAGTTAGAATTACTTGCATTGATCATCAGTAAAAAATAAATATTATGAGAAAAAAAAAAACCAGTTTCAAAATAACAGGTAACATGTGTCTATGTCTGGAGTAGCATTTATCTGCAAGTAGCTGTTCCAACTTCCCATGTCTTGGCAAACCTGTTGTTAACATTGATGACCTTGTTAAATGAGGTCATGAAGTCGTTGGAAGGTTCATTGTCATAGATGCCAAGAAGTCCACCAGTTTTCCCATAGTACCAGCCATTGATGTGAACTGTCAGGTGATCTGTCTCTAAGTTGAAGAGCAAGTTGAAATCACGTCCTTCAACTGTGACCATGTTTCCTAGTCTGGTCACTTTGACCATACCACTTGTCATTGGTAGTTCTTTTACTGGTGTGCCGCCTAGAAGAACCTGTTTTAAAAGAATACAAAAAATGTACTACAAATTGTACTGTTTGTGACAAGATGGGGTTTTGTAAGTTCTTACACACTTCATTCTTGAACAAGTTTAAGATCGATAAGTATAGATTGGTAAAAACTCAGACCATGGAGAGTTGTTTAACCCATTACCACACAGTCCCTACTTTTGACGACCCTGAGAAAGAAGCCTTTAGAAAACATTGTGGGAAAAGGAGAAAATGCTGGAAACCAGCATTTTCTCCTTTTCCTACAATGTTTTCTACCCTTCACAAAACAAATTCCAAAGTTTCATACACTTTTATTTTGTCGTCTGCAAATGCTTTCAATTTGGACGAACATAAAATTTTGTCGTTTGGTAATGAGTAAAGTGTTTCACCAGCTTATGTATTAACATGCATTTCAACAAAGCCTTTGGAAATCATCACTGGAAAAGGAGAAAATGATGTTAACCAGCATTTTCTTTTGTCCCCACAAGGTTTCCTATTCAAAGGTAAATCCTGTCATTCTTACTACATTGTCTGTAAATGCTTTCCATTCGGAGCGCCTTAAAAGTTTGTCTTCCAATAGAGTAGCTCCTTTCATACCATAAACACTAGAAGCTATGGTGGGTGGTGAAGATCAAGATCAGACAGCACAGAATGTGCAGTCTGATCTACACTGTCCACTGTTATATTCTAGATCATGACCCAAATGTCTCTTGATCTGGGAGAGGAAATGCATTTTAGCCTTTGAGAAAAATGCAATTCATTTATTTATTTGTGAAACAGTTAGCCTTGAACACAGCCATGGTGGCAAGGGGAATACAACAGACGACATAGAAAAAGATTTAACCCTTTTCCAAACAAACCCTGGTTTTTACGTGTCGGCAATAAAAGTCTTTTGAAAACACTATGGGAAAAGGAGAAATTGCTCGTAACGAGCAATTTCTCCTTTGCCCACAGTGTTTTCTACCCTTTTTAAGAACTTTCTGCCATTTTGACCAAATCTAAAATTGTCGTTTGCAAACTCTTTCGGTTTGGAAGAGTCCAAAATTTGTCATTTGGGAAAGGGTTAAGAAATATAATTAAAAAGTCTAAAAGTATTTATTTCTTTCCCAAACAACAAGTTTAAGATTCTTTTCAAATTCAAAAAGTGTGCAAATGACAAATTCAGCAATTGTACTGTTGAGCTATAGCCATATGATAGGGCAGATAACACTGTGGAAATAGGAGATAATGCTGATAACCAGCATTTTCTCCTCTTCCCACAATGTTTTCAATAACCATCTTTTCAAGGATCGTAAAAAACAGGAACTGGTTGGTAAAGGGTCAAACTAACCTCTCCACTAAGTTTCAGCTCAATTGGTGCAGACTGAGACAGGATGATAACCGAGGGATCCTCGCTGTTGGACCTTATGATGGTGAAGTTGCCGTTATGATAATCTTTGGTCAGGATAAAGGTACAGTCGGACTCCAGTTCGTATGTCAAGCCATCAAATGTTGTTATAAGTCTTCCCTGGCTAACCATGGCTGTTCCTACACATAATTATAGAAAGAGGATATAATAATAATTAACTACTGTTCCTCAGTTTGATGGAATTTAACTCATTACCAGACGACAAAATTTTAGACTGGTTAAGATTGAAAGCATTTGCAGATGACAAAATAAAGGTGACCGAAAAATTGGAATTTGTTCTGGGAAGGGTAGAAGACACTGTGGGAAAAGGATAAAATGCTGGTTACCAGCATTTTCTCCTTTTCCTACAGTGTTTTCAAAGGGCTTCTTTCTCAGGGGCGTCAAAAGTAGGGATTGTGTGGTAATGAGTTAATATACAGATTTCTCCTTATAAAAGCTCTTGGGAGCTATGTGAAATATAGATGAGGAGCCTTTATTTTATATCCAATTTGCACAGCAAAGAATCTGTTTAGTTTATAATTCTTTGTACTTTTAGTGATTGCTGAGAGGAAATATTGAAATATTCATCAATTTCTTCATTTGGAAGGGCACTTCTATTAGGAGAAATGTTGTAACTCTTTACCAGATGACAAAATAAGGCATTTGCAGATACCAAAAGCAGCTCAAATAATGAAAACTGGTTTAAAAGGGTAGAAAACATGAGACATGGAGAAAACTCTGGTTTTCTAATCTTTTTCATGTAAAAGTATTTTTCTCCAGATTGTTTAAAGTTGATATTGTTTGGAAAAGGGTTATCCAATTCTTCTGACAGGAAGTTAAGGTTATTCTTGTAGCAAACAAATTTTAGACCACTCAAAATTCAAAGCATTTGTAGATAAGAAATTGGTTTTTCAACATGTTTCAAAAGAGAAGAAAGCATAACAGGAGGAAAAATTCCATGTGACTATTTTAATGACTACCCATAACAGGGTTTACTAAAAAATATAATTCACACTTTGATTTTGAAATCACAACCACTCCCCCTATCTGGAGCTCTGAATTAAAAGTTAACTTTTTACCATGCAGAAAATTTCTACAAAGACATCTAATGATGGACTTTTATTTTTCATAGGGGAAACGTCAAAAATGCTGGTTTAACCCTTTACCACACAATGACAACTCTTAACACCCCTGAGGAAGAAGCCTTTTGAAAACATTGTGGGAAAAGGAGAAAATGCTGGTTACCAGCATTTTCTCCTTTTTCCACAAAGTTTTCTACCCTATCAAAGACAAATTGTACCATTTGAGCTGTGTGGTAATGGATTAGGTACAAAAATGCATGCTCTAATGAGATGTAAGATCTTTATTCCTCACTTTGTTTCACTAGACTCCTTTGCTATAAGAGCTTACACATATCTAAATGGGCCAAAAGGTATTCCGTTACCTGTAAATGGTGGCATCCATTCTCCAGACATGTCAGGAACATTGATGGAGATTTTTTTGGTCTGTGCTTTGATCATCTCGTAATACTTGTATAGGTCAATGACAGGAAGGGAGTCCAAGGATTTTAGGGGGATGGGCAAGAAGAATTCTGCCTGAATTTCGCCATGTTCTGGATCATAGACGGTAATTGGCGAGATGAAGGTTGCTGTGACAAATCTTTCCAGTTTCAAAAGATCCTTTTTGATTTCTTTTTCTACAATTTTAAGGACTGCTTCCAGGGTAGTTTTGTAGTTTGCTTCCAGTTCCCAAGCTTCGTTCATTGTGGCAATCTGAGAGGATACAAAAAATACTTGTGCATAATTTTTGTCATCTTCGTGAGCCAAGGTTATGATCACTGTGTGGATCTTACATTAGCTGATTGAGCCTGATTTCGATAATCCTGCAATGTGCCCTCTATTGGATGCTGGTTATTACATTAGCGCTTTCATTCATTGCAGTTAGGGCTGGCTGCCTCCAATGAAAAAGCATATCGGGGGAATGTAAAAATCAAGCTTGAACCGCCAAGGGTAGAGTAGCATAGTGAATCCTCAGCCTTGGCTTGCGAAGATGAATTTTTGTTACATGTTATAGATTGACCTTTTATCACATGATCCCAAGTTCCTTCTTCTTCCTAAGGAAGAAGGTTTCTTTATCTCTTAAGCAAACGAAAAAATTCTGGACTCGACCAAATTCAAAGCATTAGCAGACGACATATTCGTTGTAGCTACAATGATGATATCTGTCTAAAAGGGATAACCCTTAACTCTTCACCGAACGACAAAATTTTAGGCAGGTCCAAATTGAAAGCATTTGCAGACAACAAAATGAAGGTGACTAAAAACTGGAAATATGTACTGGGAAAGGTAGAAAACACTGTGGGAAAAGGAGAAAATGCTGCTTACAAGCATTTCCTCCTTTTCCCACCATGTTTTCTACAGGCTTCTTTCTCAGGGTCGTTAAAAGTTGGGATTGTGTGGTAAAGGGTTCAGGGATAATCCTTTAGAAAGGAACAAAGTTCTAAACTGGTCCAACATGAATCTCTTGCAGACAACAAAATTAACATAAAAACTCAAAAAATGAAATTTGTTCCCAGCAGGATAGAAAACACTGTGGGAAAAGAATAAAATGCTGGTTACCAGCATTTTCTCCTTTTTCCACAATTTTTTCAAAAGGCTTCTATCTCAGGGTCGTAAAAACCACGGATTTTTTGGTAAAGGGTTGAAAGAAAATTTAATTGCAATGCGCAGCGTAAAAACACTCAACAACATACCTGGGAGTTGACTGGCTTGGGAAGGATGGATCCAACATTCTTTAAGATTTCCACAGACTGTGACGGAAGATGTTTACTTGGAAGTTTCACCATTTCTGAAAAACAAGGTTATATATATATAATCAACATTCCAGACATAGCTTATTCATGAACCCTTAATGACCCAGAGGAAGAAGCTTTCTGAAAACATGGTGGGAAAAGGAGAAAATGCTGGTTACCAGCATGTTCTCCTTTTCCCGCAATATTTTTTACTCTTCGACAATTTGAATTTTTGAGCCACATTCATTTTGACGTCTGCAAATGCTTTCAATTTGGATAAGTCTAAAAGCTTTTCCTTTCCTAAAGAGTTAACCCATTACCACACAATCCCTACTTTTGACGCCCCTGAGAAAGAAGCCTTTTGAAAACACTGTGGGAAAAGGAGAAAATGCTGGTAACCAGCATTTTCTCCTTTTCCCACAGTGTTTTCTACCCTTCCCAGAACAAATTTCAATTTTTCAGTCACTTTTATTTTGTCGTCTGCAAATGCTTTCAATTTGGACCGGTCTAAAATTTTCTCGTGTGGTAAAGAGTTAAAAAGTAACCACTTTTGGCCTACGAAAAAGGGGCATTCGGACATTTGCATAAAGTGTTGTTTCCTATCTGTAGCAGGTAAGTCAACTGTAGGACAAACTCTAATACTGAAGCAAATTGACGTCTCGGATTAGCCTTCGCGGACTGCGCAGGCTAATCTCAGACAACACTTTATGAAAATGTCCTTTTTGCATGTTACAGGCCATTTTATTTCATTACCTGTTAGGAGTTTTTGAAGAGTTTTTGAAATAAGTACTTCATAAACGTGTGGAATTTATTTTCAATGCTGATTGTGCAAATGCTAACAAAAAACATATCATATTTTATAAACTGCCAGTTTAAAAGTTCTGTTAAGTATAATAATGGTAAAAAAGCACACAGATCCTTTCAAACTATTTTTACATCCTTTTGTATCAGACAAAGGCCTTGCAGGCTATAAAACAGCTCAAAGCTAGATGTCTCTTAAGTTTTACTTTGTAAATCAAGCAAATGAAACATACCTAGGCTATAAAACAGCCTAAATAAATTTTAAATTTTCAGTCACTTTTATTTTGCCATCTGCAAATGCTCTCAATTTGGACAAGCCTAAAATATTGTAGTTTGCTAACCAGTTAATGATTAAAGGTGATCACAAAAGTGCCTTATAAAGATGCCTCTAGATTCCTTGCTAAGGGTTGACATTTATCATTAACGTATTTTTTTTTTCTTAAAACAACTGAAAGTAATAACTTACCCATTGCATAATCAAATGGTTTCCCAATTGGAACAGGCATCATGATTGGGGATTTTATTGCAATCTATCAAATAGACAGAATAAGTTAAGTTACAGACCAGTTAAAATATTCATGGGCTGAAATTAGAGCTCTCACAATAATGGCCAAAAATAAAGTACATGTTATTTATTTTCACACACGAGAGTTAATACTTTAATTTGATGAGACTCACTTTGACCTACTCATAGAAAACATTTTGCCAAGTTGATAAAAAATGTGAACAAAACTACATGTATTTCCTAACAAGTACCTGTGGGATAATATGACTATTTATTTGAATTTGAACACTGTTTAATCCTTTACCACGGAATGATGATTTTTGACGACCCTGAGGTAGAAGCCTTATGAAAACATTGTGGGAAAAGGAGAAAATGCTGGTAACTAGGATTTTCTCCTTTTCCCACAATGTTTTCTACCCTTCCCAAGTCAAATTCCGATTTATCAGTCACATTCATTCAATTTGGACCATTCTATAAATCTGTTGTTTGGTAATGAGTTAAGTTCATTCGTCCTGGTCCAACCATTCATGTTGTTCCTTATCAATTGTGTTATCAATACACAGTCAGAGCTACACGATACTTTTCCAACAAAACCAATCTTTTGAAATTGCTCAGTGATAAAAAGAGGATGAATCTTGTTTACCGACTTTCATACAAACTTATAAAGAATTTTTGATAGAGCCATATTTTCACCCACTAATTACAGACAAACATAACTTCACATTCCTCCAGTAGGCAACTTTTGAAAACAATAGGGGAAATGGACCACTTGCAAGCAAAAGCAAACTTTTACCCTAAATGTATTTTCTTTGTAGTTAAAGTAAATTTTTTTTCCTTTTCTGTTTACCCTTTACCAAACAATCCCTGGTTTTCACGATTCTGAGATAGAAGCCTTTTGAAAACATTGTGGGAAAAGCAGAAAAGCTGTTTACCATCATTTTCTCTTTTTCCTACGATGTTCTCTACCCTATTGAAAACCAATTTTAATTTTTGAGTTACATTGTTTTTATCCTCTGTAAGTGCTTTGAATTTGGATCAATCTAAAATTTTGTTTTTTGGTAAAGGGTTAGTGTTGTTTAACCCATTACAACACAATCCCTACTTTTGACGCCCCTGAGAAAGAAGCCTTTAGAAAACATTGTGGGAAAAGGAGAAAATGCTGGTAACCAGCATTTTCTCCTTTTTCCACAATGTTTTCTACCCTTCACAAAACAAATTTCAAATATTCAGTCACTTTTATTTTGTCCTCTGCAATTCCTTTCAATTTGGACAAACCTAAAATTTTGTCGTTTGGTAATGGGTTAATGATATTTCCCACATACCATTGCATCCCTGGCCCTCTGTGTCAGCATCTGGTATTTCTGCATTAGTGTGTTGTAATTATTCCTGTTGAAGAGTATACAACATTAAAAAAATGTCAAAAAATCTGACAAAAGTAACATAAATTATTAGATTTGAAAAAAATGCTTGTTTTTTCCTGTCAAGCTTCATCAATTTTTTGCTCCTTTCAACTCTCTCTCTCTCTCTCTCTCTCTCTCAGATATCTAAATGTCTCTCCCCATCTCCCTGTCCTCCACCATCTCACCAACTCGATCCTCCTCCATTTGTTCCTCTCTTACAATATGTTACTTTTGATGGTATATGCAAGTACCTAATCATACTTGTATATTTTTTTGGTATTAATCTCTGACATTGAATAAAAAGTATGTTTACAACATAACTAAGCCCTTGTGTTTCTTATGTACTGATATACAAGCCTGCCTGTCCTTAAATCTTAATTCAGTTATTTACAGTAACTACCTAAACGATCCATAACACATCGATTCATGAGAAAATAAAATGATCAGTAAAGTACTGGTGAACCTACCAAGTACTATTTGCTGA
Organism: Tridacna crocea; assembly: GCA_943736015.1. NCBI lineage: Eukaryota > Metazoa > Mollusca > Bivalvia > Cardiida > Cardiidae > Tridacna > Tridacna crocea. The sequence continues at coordinate 53,987,508 of OX031059.1, forward strand.
TATCTGAATCATTTGAATTAGTCTGTTAACATTGGCAACAATGTGATACTTGGCTGGCATGAATGTTTCGTCAACAAATCTCATATTTCTGTCACCAACTTCTTCCTCTATCATTGCATAAATCATTGTAGATTTGTCATATAATTCATCAACAATTTCCTGTCCCACGACAAATGCTGTTTTCTTCATTCTGTCCTTGTAACCAACCATTTTTCTCATGTAATAAACCTGAAATACAAATTGTTATTTGACAGAATTTGATTGAAAGATTTAAAGAATTGAAGAATATGTGAAGAAAGCACCAAATGCTTCCCACTGAGGCGCTTTTTTCAAGCCCAGCTCAGTGGCTCAGTGGTGAGCATGTCTGACTCATGACCTGGTGGTTGTGAGTTCGATACCCGGTTAAGGCGAACTTTCTTTACGGTGTATTTTCCCCTCTCACCTCTCCTGAAGCATGTGAGAAAAGTAGTCAGTGGCTTTGGAAAGAAAGTTGTGTTAGTACTTGTATGAGAAAGCCAGGAAACACATGTGCATCACCGACCGCCATGATATGACCTTAGCTGTTAAAGTGGCGTTAAACCCCAATACAACCAATACAACATATTTTTTCAAAGAAATCAGAACTGTCACTGAATGTGACTTAAATACTCCCACCAGTGCTTTGACAGTAAAAAGTGTCAAGTTCAAGGGGAGGTAACTCCTCATCCAGGAAGAGCTGACACTTGAAAATAGTGTCCTGCAAATCTTCAATATATGATCAATATACCGGTATGTGGAAAGTTTCAATACAATTGAAGGAAAACTGTAGGAGGTTGCGACACAAAATTACTGGTATTTTGTACACAGATGGACACACAGATGGATGGACACACAGACAGACAGGCTGATTCCAGTATACCCCCTGAAAATATTTGTTTTGCAGGGGTATAATTAATAATTAACTCTTTGCCAAACAACAAAATTTTAGACTAGCCCAAATTAAAAGCATTAGCAGATGACTAAATTAAACTGACAACTAAAATTGAAATTTGTTTTTGAAGCAGCAGAAAACATTGTGGGAAAAGGAGAAAATGCTGGTTACCAGCATTTTCTCCTTTTCCTACAATGTTTTCAAAAGGCTTCTAACTCAGGGTCATCAAAGGTTGTCACTGTGTGGAAAAAATTTAAATAGGGGCATATATGTGCCAAAATACCCACCATTCCTTCAATATTTTTATTTCCTATCATTTTTTTGTCCTGTGTGAATTTTTTCAATAATGTTTGGGTGAAAAGCTTCTTCCAAAACAAAATTATCAAACCTGCAGATCGTCTAAGATATATGGTCTCCAGTGAAGTCTAGAGTGGAGGAGACGGGAGCTGTTTAAACGAGTTGTTGCCAGTACATCAGTTATCTTTTTGTTGTTAATCAGACGATACATTTCTGCTTTGATGGCTGAGCTGTTTACATACTCGGCACGCAAGTGGAATTCGTTCAATGGTGCCTCTGTAGAGGTGAGAGGAAAATTGATTAAAGTTTCTCAACAAACCAAGATAATACCTCAATACATGTCTGATTCGTAGCTAACTTGGTTTAAAAAACTAAATGTGAAAAAACAAAAAAAATTAATCTCAACAGCCGATATCTTCTTTTATAAGACTTTTCTCAAATATTTCATAAATCAAACCTTGCTTGTTGATTACCCTAAACCCTTTACCTGAATGTTACAAATCCTGAAGGATGTGGGCATCTAAAAACAAAATCTCTAACTTGTCCAAATTAAGCACAATTTTAGTTTGGTCAAGTGTAAAATTTTGTTGTCTGGTAACGAGTTTGCCCCTTTCCCACAATGTTTTCTACCCTTCACAAAACAAATTTCAAATTTTCATCACTTTAATTTTGTTGTCTGCAAAGGCTTTCAATTTGGACGAGCCTAAAATATTGCTGTTTGGTAATGATTTAATATGTTCTTTTCCAAATTTGATTGAGGAATTAATGTCAAAAAAACTACATGTTCTTGCAAAGATTGAAGAAATCAATTTCGCAAGAAAGCCGTGAACATGAATTTCTATTACAAAGAAAAAACATACCCAAATCATAGTTGGCATGGAAGTCGATGAATCTCAGTTTCTGATTAAAGGTGAACTCTGTGTTCAGGGGTGTCTTCTGATCATACTTATTGACAAGGGTGACTTGAAATTCTTCATCTGTTTTTGCATTCCCAGAGATGCTAATTGTCTTCAGCGGGTTTACCATCTGAAAGGCAAGGGCATGAATCCTTGATTTGTCAAGGGTTTCCAATAGAGTTTATTTCATCAGCTTGTGGTTAATATGGAGAAATATTTGCCGAAAAAGGGAAAGGTCTGCGAAAAAATAACAAGTGCCGTAAGGCACGAGTTATTTTTGTGGACCTTTCCCTTTTGGAGGCAAATATTTCCCCAGATTAACCACAAGCTGATGAAATAAATTATATATTATATTTCATCTCATTATTTTGTCAACGAATGTCACTTTTAAAACTAGTGATCTCAAGTCAATAAACCAGATTTTCGGTAGGAGGAAATTATTCACTGTGACGGGGAAATAATTCCCCCAGGTTAAATGATGTCATTTCTTTACCCATAAAATTTCTAAAAATAGACACATGAAAAATAATATATATTCTAAAATGACACGTGACTTTGGCTTTATAAACACAGTGCAAGGAAAACATGGTAAAATCTGCGACAATCCATGTAGAGTGACGTCATCCTATATCGAGTGACGTCATTGAATGAATGAGTTATTCAATGGAACATAATCTTCATCAGCGTTTTTACTCTTAGTTTGAACTTGTTTTCCTTTCATTAAGAATTGGCCATGTTAGAATCGAAATAATCTTCTTTCTATCGTGGTATATCGTTCAATAAGCCACATTGTGAGTTATGAGGCGCAAAGAATAACCCACTCGGGCTATCGCCCTCGTGGATTATTTATTGTGCCTCATAACTCACGACTGTGGTTTATTGAACGATATACCACGATAGAAAGAAGATTATTTCTTAAGTAATATACAGTTACTTGATCCGGCAATTTACCATCCTGTCAAACTGTTTTCATGTGCATTCATATTTTAATCCTTCTTTTCATGTTGACAATCCCTACTTCACAAAGCCACTTCAAATTTTGTTCAATGAAATTGTTAAAAAAGAAAATGAAATGCAGTAACTTCATAATTATTGAATCTTTGCCAAATTACAAAAGTTCTTTTTCCACAATGTTTTTAATAGGCTTTTTTTGCATGGTTGTTAAAAGTAGAGATTGTGCGGTAAAGTGTTAAGGAGTAATTCCAGTTGACTATATCCATGTTTGACACCAATGTTTCCTGATGCCAGTTTACCAATGTTACAAGTTATTTCAACTGATTTATCACTTAACAACTAGAAAAATAGCCTCTACATTTTTTATTGCTACAAAAGCAGTTCCCCTGCAGGATGAAAAGACATACAGTTCAGTTATAATCTACAATAAGAGAGTGGAAAGTGTAGATCAAAGATCAGACAGCACGTTCTGTGCAGTCTGATCTTGATCTAAAAAGCTTACCGAGTCATAAATGATAACAAAAGAAATAACATTTTCCATAAAGTTAACATTATCTATACCTTATTATTTGGATATACATTATCCATACATTATCTATACCCACGTCGTTTTCAGATGTAAATAATTTAGACTCTGGCATAGAGAATGCATCTGTAGACTAAAACTTTGTCTGTTAAAGGATTGACAAAATTTCGGGGAAATTACCAAATGGCAGGTACCACCATTGTTTCTCCTCTTCCCACAATTGTTTTTTCAACACTTTACCCAACAAACCCTGGTTTCTGAGATAGAAGCCTTTTGAAAACATTGAGGGAAAAGGAGAAAATGCTGGTAACCAGCATTTTCTCCTTTTCCCACAATGTTTTCTACTCTTCTAAAGTCAACTGTCAATTTTTGAGTCCCATTTATTTTGTCGTCTGCAAATGCTTTCAATTTAGACAAGTCTAGAATTTTGGCGTTTGGTAAAGGGTTAAGATTCCTTTTTCAGCAAGGTCATGAAAGCAAAGAAGTGTTTTGTAAAGGGATACCATTATAAATCAGAGAGTACAGCCTTACCTCAAAGCGCATGGATTTGGTCTGACTGTCTACCTCGCCTCCAACACGGAAAGTTTTGATCTGTCGTTTTGCAGTCATGTATTCCATTCCCATTGCAGCTGAAAACCTGCTTCTTGACTTGCCAAGATGGGAATACATTCTAACCCCAACACTTGTGTATGGCTGACTTAGGCCAAATGTTACACTAAAATTGAAAACATTTCAGTGAATGTAGCTTTTAGAATGACTCAAAAGTTTGAAATCACTCAATGAATAAAAACACAAGTATTTGCAGAGAGAAGATAGCTCAGTAACCCTTTGCCTAATAATCGAAAGTAAAACCCTTTACCAAACAATCCCTAGTTTTTATGACACTCAGACAGTAGCCTTTTGAAAACATTGTGGGAAAAGGAGAAAATGCTGGTAACCAGCATTTTCTCCTTTTCCCATGATGTTTTCTACCGGTCAAAAAAACAAATTTCAATTTTTGAGTCACTTTGATTTAGTCATCTGCTAATGCTTTCAATTTGGAAAAGTCTAAAATTTTGTCGTTTGGTAAACAGTTAACTCTTTACCACACAATCCCAACTTTTAACACCCGGTGAAAGAAGCCTTTTGAAAACATTGTGGGAAAAAAGAGAAAATGCTGGTAACCAGCATTTCTCCTTTTTCCCCACAGTGTTTTCTTCCCTTCCTAAAACAAATTTCCATTCTTTAGTCACATTCATTTTGTTGTCTGCAAATGCTTTTAATTTGGAAAAGTCTTAAATTTTGTCAGTTGGCTAGGAGTAAAGGACTCTGATGAAAAAGATTTTTGAAAACATCCATTTCTTAATTTTGCCCTTTTGTAATATGAACAGTCATTTGTTCAGTTTCAAGTTTGGAGCAGCAAAACACAAGCATTTTGTGTTTCTTTTGTTTTGAAATGTATGTATTTCAAATATGGTTAAAAAAATGGCAAGGAATTCTTTCACCCATTTCATAATTGACCTTTCTGTAAACGCAAGTTTGGCACATCCCCCTTAGTATTGCGCTATATTGGTTGCCAAGCCTGTCAAGCTAACCAGAAATTGTGTTAGACTTTTTTGTTTACATGACGCCCAATGCTGCGTTTTCATTGGCCGATAAGATGTAATTGGTAGACCTGTCAATCAAAATCGGCAGAAGGGTCAGTTATGTTGTATTTCCCTTTCTTTAATTATTAACCAAGAAATTGCAGCTTCTTTGATGCCTTAAATTCAAGTTGGTTAGCTATGAATTACCTGTAGTTCATGGAATTTGGTCCAGTTGAAACATCCTCAACTCTGCTTGTCAGGACAATTTTCTTTCTTTCATCACGAGAGAAGGAGAAAGAAAGTTTCCCATCAAAAATCACACTGCCCCTGTGTACAGACATGTCAGATTCCACTTGAATTGTCTAAAAAGATTAAATGAAAGCCATTAAAAAACTGTGAGATACAAAAAACTAAATTTCAAAAATGAAAATCTTACTTGGAAAATATTTTGCTTGGATAGGACAACATTACTACACAGTTTTCTTTACAATGTGCGGAATTCTTTCTCTAGGCTATTTAACTTAAAGGTCCTGAACCCAATATAGTCCCTAATGCAAACAGTATTGATCAAAACCAGACTGCATTGATGACACAGGGCCTAGTAATGGTTGAAGGTAAACAATGAAGGTGTTAAAAATTTTACAAAACGACAAAATTTTAGACTTGGTCGAATTGAAAGCATTATTTTGCAGACAAACAAAATACTAGTAAATAGCATCGGAGCAGACACCTTCAGACTGAAGGTATAGGTTGAAAGACTTGGCATCTGTTAACCTGACAGTACTTTAAGATTCATTTTCCTGCCAGTGAATGAAAACGACCAGCCATATAATAGCAGACTCTCATCTTTATAATGACTTTCATACTTAATTGAGCTTTTAATTAAAGATGAATACATATTTTGATTTGCAACTCAAATCTTACCTTTTGTAAGCCAGGCACCATTACAGAGACAGCTCCTTTAAGTTGGTCAGATCTTCCAGTGAAATCACTCTTAATGCTAAACATCTTGGTTCGATCAACTTCTGCATCCCAAAAGAAATTAGCCTGTGCCATTCTCTTATTGTACAGCCCGTTCAGCTCCAGAACACGTGCATGCTCACCTGGTAACACAATTTTAAGAACTGCATCATTCTTATTAATATTTAAATCAAATCCTGTTTTTTCTGCTGAACTGATTCCCCAGGACAGATCAGACTTGCTTCTAGCCAATGAAAATTCGCCTTTGTATGTAATCTCTTTACCTGGTCTAGATAGTTTGAAATCAGCTGTCTTTGTTGAAAATCTCAGATCATAGCCGGCTTCCAGTTTCACCTGAGTGTTACTTTGGGCCATGTTGATAATAGCATCCATGTCTACACACATTGGGGTAAAGTCTCCACTAACTTCAAGTTTCATTGGCTGAGGAGCTCTTACATTGGAAATGAAGTGTTTCTTATCACCAAATGGGTTGAAGTCAATATCAAGGTCAAGCAGATTTTCACCATTAAATGAAGCTTGCAAACTCTCAGTGTATTTAGTGGGCATTTCTTGGTGAGAAAAGTCCACAGCTGCTTGGCTGAATTGTTTGAATGGAGTTGTTAGACTGGCACTTCCTTGCAGTCTGTTATTGACAGTTGACAGGAATCCGTCTAAAATCACCTTTTTATATGGGCCCCAGCTGCTCTCTATTCTGGTACCATATCTTCCTTTTTTGTTAAACTGGACACTGCTATCAAAGCCAAGAGATTCAAAACCTACAAATGGAGTTTTGGCAGTCATGGACAAACTGAGAGTAGATCTGGATGCTTTGATTATTCCTGAAAGTTCTGTTGATCCAATGGATAGTTTGGGATCACACTGGAAGCTGCTTTTATCACCTGTATGTTTGTAGACAAAAACAGACTCCTCCATGCCTTTAAATGGTGTTTTGATTGTTAAAGTTGTATCCATTTTTCTCCAGACATTGTTTTTCAGTTCAAACTCTGCACTAAGGGTTTGTTTTGGCATGTATTGGAGCTGACATTTTGACAGAAAATTGCTGGAGTGCCCACTGTGAGAGAAAGATGCCTTCATTTCTTCATAAGATTCAAATGGTGTAGTCAATATCATAGACCCTTCAATAACTGGTTTCAGTTGGAAAGAGGAATCAAGACGAATGGCTTTTCCAAATGATTCTACAAACATCTCTGACTTAAATCTGTCCATCGTGCCATCTAATTTCAATCCTGATTTCTGCACAAGTGTTTCACCACTCATTGTGGTTGAGATTGCTGAAGAGAAATCTAGTGATGTCTGCCCAGTTTTTAAAGCTGTATCTGCTTCAATCTTGTTATCTTCACCCACATAAAGTGCACATCTGCAAGTGAAGTCTGTTAGTGTACCACTGTGATATGTAGTCATCAAAATTCTATCTGTAAATTTGGACATAAAAGAGAAACGAGAATTCAGAGTATTTCCAATCCACATATGTTCCAGATCAACCTGTATGTCCTGTCCAGGGGCATATATAATTTTTCCGCCCATTTTGAAATTTTCAATTCCACCATCATGATAGAATGTCATGTCAATATTTTCTAACCCTTCCATGGCTGTTGCCATGGAGATTTCACCATTTATTGATGGTGCATGAGGAATATCAGCTGACACTCTGAAGAGTCTTCTATTGTTATTATTAAACTCAACAAATGATTTTATTGATGGAAAACTACCTGCATGCTGGAAATTAAGATTGGTGAGCATAAATTTTTCATGGGGTGTTTTCAAAGTGATGTCACCTTCCACAGCTCTCTGCCAAGTCAAGGTCATACTGCACTGATAGATATTGCTGGCGTCCATTTCTACAATGGCGTTTGTCTTAACATTCTTTCCTTTCCAGGAATGAGCGAATGAAGCTTTCACAGGTTCTCTTTCAGGAATCATCAAGCTCACAGACGCTTCTGTGCCTTCCAAACTTGATAACATTGCATCCACTGCATATTTCATGGAAGCTTCTGTCACTTGTACATGAGATTTAAACAAGTCAGTTGAGGTTTCCATCGTGTAGGCAAAACTATACTTGTTGACTGACAAAGACCCATGACTGCTCAGAGGTTTCTCAGACATTGAGAATTTTCCATCACTTGTTATGAGTTGTTCTCCATCATGTATGAATGATCCAGTAAATGAAAAGTCAGTCATGGTGCCTTCAGCATCAAAGCTGACACTGAGAGGGTGAAAACCCATTGACATGAGAGAGAAATCTCCAGAAATTTTGTTTAAGCTTGTAAATTTACCCCCAAGATTGATGATCTCATTATTGTTATTCTTTAGCAAACCCATTAGGTTGAAGTTTGACATTTTTCCTTTAAGATGGAAATCTGCTTCAATTTTTGAGAAGTTCTTGAGTGGAAGATCTAAGTTCAGGGATGCCAAAATTCCATTGTCCAAATCAAAATCAGATACAAATCCAAATTTTCTCACATCATTCATGATTATTTCAGATTTTCCAGTGAATTTTGCTGGATTCTGGGTGAGTACCATGTCAGCTGTATAACTATTGGACATCAGATCCATTCTAAATGAACCTTCTACTTTCTTGTTAAGGTTTAAAGACATGTCAACACTAGACTTTTTCTCCTCATCAATGAAGACAGAATAGCTACCTCTGTAAGAATCTTGCGAATACTCTACAGCCACATCCCCTTTCACCTTGGGTAGATCATCCATTGGAACCTTTACAGAGAAATATCCTTCAACAAACTTTTGTGTTACTAATGCCATTGTTAGGTGTCCTTTTTCAGTTCCATCAATAGTAATTTTACTATCTCCTTTGAAAATAGATGAACTCTTTGATAAAAGAAACTCAACTTTTACAGCAGGAGTAAAGACACTGTTCATGGTGAAGTGACCTTTCATATTGGGACTTGATCTCAACAGTATTTCCATTCTATTCTCATCATTTCCTTGGTTGAACTCCATTACTGAAAACACTTTCTGTTCCCTGATGATCTTGAACTTATAAACAGCTTTCACTGGTTTCATTTCAAATCTGGGTATGGGGGAAAGCCCAAAGGTAAGGGCCAAATCTGAAAGGTCACTTATATCAACAGCGAGATCCGCATCACTTGACCCATCAGGAAGACCTAGTTCTGCATGGCACTGAAATTTACTTGGGATTCCTGTGTGTTTGTAAAGAAGTGTGACTTTTTCAAATTCTGGTATAGGTGAAGTGAGTTCAAAATCAAAATTGACAGATCTACTAAGGGAGACTTTCATAACACCTGTATATCTGTCCATGCCATGTAACATATCAAAACTGCTTGTGAAATCATCTGGTGAACCAGAGTGAGTAAACTGTAAAGTAAGCAACTGTGAATTGATTTCGAATGATGTTTCAAGACCTTCTTGAAGGTTGACTTTTACCAAAGCCTCAGATTTGTGTCCCCCAACAGTAATGTTTGCCTTACTCAAAAAGCTTTTTAATTCCCCTTCATGTTTCATGTCCATAGAAATATCATCCATATAAGGTGAAACAAAGTTAAAACTAGAGGAGACAATTTTGTTGGATATACGAGCAGAAACATCTGCAATACTTCTGTCATTGCCATAGCCAATTTCTCCATGAGTGTTAAACTCATGCAATCCTCCAGAATGAGTAAACTTACCAGTCAATTTTGGATATTTAGGGATTTCAATACCAACATTCACAGCCATAATTGGAGTCATGCTGACTGATATATCAACTTCAGTCTTATCCATGTCACTTAAATATTCAACTCTACTTCTCAAGTTCCCAGGTGAATGGCTGTGTTGAAAACTAAGAGAAACTTCATTTGGAATATAGGTAGATTTCAAAAACATTTTACCTTCATAGTCCCCTAAAGTGCTCAATTGAACACCAGTTTCAAAAGAATCAGAAGCAAATTTGAAATCAGCCTGACATCTGAAATTATTGGCAGAACCCTCATGTTTCATAGACATTGAAACTTCTTCCATATAAGGTGAGTTGAGATGGAAACTTGCGGTTATTGAATTGTCTGAGGATGCTATGGCCAGGTCTCCAAAGCTTAAATCCTCTCCATACAAGTACTCTGCATGGGTGTTACAATTCCACAGGCCTCCTGAATGTCTGAAAATACCTGTCATCTTAGGTGTTCTAGGTATTTCAATGTTCATCTTAGCAACTACATCCTTTTCTGTGTTTACAACAACATCTATGCTTGTCCTTTCCGTACCGTACAAATATTCCACTCTGCTTTCAAAGTCTTTCAATGAACCACTATGTTCAAAATTGGCAGTTATCTCATTAGGAATGAGGGGAGACTTCAATGAAATTTGTCCTCCATATTTCTCAAGGGAGCTAAATTGTACATCTAGTTCCGATATATCTGAGTTCAGTTTTATTTCTCCATGACATTTGAAGTTATCCAAATGTCCTTGATGTTCTACATGGCCTTCAAAATTATTCTTAGGTGTGCTAATGATAATGGAACTCTTTAGTGATGGCTCTGTTATAAGAGTGAATTTAGCTTCATATTCATCTTGTTTATCTATAGCCAGTTTTAAGATGGAGTTTATTTGTGGTAGAGTAGCTGTATGTGACAGAGACATAGAAATGCCTCTCACATAAGGACTACTTATGTCAAAAGATCCTATGAGTTTTGAAGAAATGATACTAAATTCCATATTCATTTCACTTCGTTCTATATTTCTGATAAATTCAGCATGACTTTTAAAGTTTTGTGGTGTTCCAGTCAAGGTCAGTCTTGAGGACATGGGATACACAAGTGGTGTCTCTAATGATGCTGACCAGTCTAACTTGTTTTTGCTATCAAAAGATATATCTAGTCTGTGTTTGTCTTTACCAATATTTAGCTCTCCAAAAGAAGAGAAACTTCTCAAATCTCCAAAGTGAGACAATTCAAAGATCATGTCTTTCAGCTCTGAGCTACTAAGTGATAACTTTTGCTGGAGAAGGTTCCTTTCAACTCTTGAGGACAGTTCCATACTGGCAATGCTCTTTCCATATGATCCCTCTGTCACAAGCACGAAGTTGTCCAATTTCCCGTCCAATCTCACACTGGTATGTATTTTCTTGCTGAATGCTGACCTAATTGTGATATCAGTGATCACAGAAGAATCAAAATTTAAGGTTGCAGCTCCTCCTACCATTTCTTGACCTCCTCTTATCAAACTGGCTTTGGAGTCAAAGTACTTTTGTCCAGTAAAATGACTAAATGTAGCTTTAATGTTCTTTATTAGAGGTGATTTCACAAGGAGGTTTCCTTCAATGCTATTTGAAACATCAAAAAGAAGGTCAAATTCTGATTTTCCTTTGCTGCTTTTTGTGAAATAACCATTTGCTGTAACTTTTGTATTGGGAGCAAATTCAAGCACAAGCTGTGAATCATAATTATCCGGACACAGGAAAGCTAGTTGCCATGACGATCTGACATTCAGTCTACTAGTTGGACTAGATGAAAGTTCCATGTCATAAGTGAAATAATGCTTTCTGTTGTGCTTCATTTCAAAATGTGTTAAAGGCCCATCTTGGGTCAGGTAAAACTCAACATTCCGTCGTCTTGGTGAAGAGATAACAGCCATGCCTTCTATTTTAGAGGCAGTGCTTACCTTGAAACTGGCCCCAGCATATTTGCTATTATTTTCAAATAAGACAATATCAGATTCCATTGTTTGATCTCTCCATGAATGATCTAAGGAAACACCGTATGAAGTTTCTAAAAAGGCAACCATTATGGATACCATCTTCTTTTCTGCAGATTTGATATTGTGCATCATTTTCAATGACATCAGTTGATTAGGCTCTGACATGACACTGACTGACACATCTGATTCGTCTCTGTTTATCTGTGCATTTAGATCTAAACTAATACTAGGAACTCTTTTAAAGATTGTGTCCATCTTTGCAATGATAACAGCTCCTGTAGTTGTATCCACTGCCAGTGATGCTGACTTTTCCTTTAACGATGGAATAGATTTTATAGATGATTCAGCTGTAAATTTCTCCATCGATCCTTTGAAACTCATACCTCCTTCTAGTGTACGCATCATTTCAAATGGTGTTTTCAAAAGAAATTGTACCTTGCGATCACCAGTCTGCATCAAATAACTGGTTTGGAACTCTGTAACCATATCTGCACCACACTCTAATTTAGCCGAAAGTGAATTCAGATGTTCCTTTTGGAGTTCAGCAGTGTAGATGATCCTTTCAAAGTTTTTGAAAGAAGACTGGAATACTATAGAATGTAAGTAAGGTATATCTTTGCTGCCTTGGATCATTGAGTTCATTTGAATGACATATGATGGTGATAATGTGATGTCAAATTCTGTGGAAATTTCCTTTTGTCCGAAGGAATGTTTACCAGACAGCCTGGAGTTAATATCTAGAAGAGGAATCCTGACAGCTGCTTTTCCTTCTGTATTATCAGCAGTGTAATCAAAGAAACTTGACACAGTAACCATATCTGCACCATTTCTTTTCACATCCAGAGTCATAGAGTATGGAAGATTGTTTTTAGAGAAGCCAACATCAACTTCCAGATTTCCAGTAGATTTAAATGGTGTGTCTAGACTGATTCCTAATGTCATGTCCTTGATATTGCTATTGATTCTCAGACCCATTTGTTGGTTATTTTTCTTGCCCCAGGCGGCATTGGCAACTGATTTTATACTGTTTGAAGACAGCATATGATCCCAGGTCATGCTAGTTGATCCAAAGGGACAGGACATGTCGATTTTTCCAGTGCTGTCATATCTTAACTTTGATGGAGAATGAGTGATCTTGCTTGTAATTTCATATAATTTTTTATTCCTCTGGAAGCTTGCAGCCGTATTAAATGTCTGTCCATTGCTGCTGTGAGAGAGTTTCAAAATACCTCGTTTCATAAACTGATATGTTGTTTTCAAAGTCAAATCTCCCATAAATCCAACTTTTTTGGCTTTAGTTGTATTCTTTAATTCCAAATTGGCTTGAATTTGTTGCTTGTTCCACAAAAATTTCACCATACTGTCTATCTTAGTCATAGGACTCAGTTTGTGGTCAACATCCACTCGTAACTTCTTCATCCCCTTCATACTGGTAGTTGTCAAGAAATAACCTACAAATGTCCTTAAGGTTAAGGGTTTCTTGAGTTTAAGTTCCATATTGACGGATTCATATTTTCTGTAGCCAATATTTACTTTTGATAGATACTCTTCATTATCCTCATTATGGGATACTTTCATATCAATAGATGGTAATGTTGGGAAAGGTGTTCCAACTTTGGCTGTGCAAAATACAGATTTCTCTTTGATGTCTAAAGTTGTATCAGCAGAGATCTTCTTGTTTTTCTCCCACTGGAAGTCAGCACGGGTGGTGTATTTGTTCCCAACTTGGTGCAGTAAATTGAATATTAGGTCTCTTGAGGGGTAACTCAGGGATGTGGATACATTTATCTTCTCCATTGTTGGTTTCTCTAACCAAAAACTAGCATGTACTTTCTTCTTCTCATCCTTAGCTGCATCCCATTTAAAATCTGCATAACCAGAATATTTATCTTTCATACTGTTACCATTTATGTTAAAGACTACATGCCTTTCTGGGTACTCCATTTCAACTTTCAGGTCAGATGTTGTCTTTGTTGTTCTTGACACAACAGATCCTGAGTATCTCTGGCCAGCCTTTTTGAACGATACTTTTGAAATGAAATCTGCTGGATTCATATCAAAAGTGCCTTCAACATGAATTGGTTTTGTATTATTGATACTGATATCTGAGAAAATGTTCCATCTGCTCTTCCCAATGCCTGGTGCAGTAAGTTGAGTTACAAAAGTATGTCTATCTTTCTCCTGAGGCTCTAATTCTGATGTGAAGATGTAAGTCAGGTCATTTTTCTGTTCAACTGAGGTCTTGGTCACAAAGGTAAGCCCTGGATAGGCAAGGGAGTAGTTACCTGTGATGTCTAGAAGAGTTTTCGTGTTATCTTTCAAATGAACTTCAGATTCCATAACAAACTTTTTACCACCTTTCAGATAAATGCTGCTATCAAGGTGACGATCACTATGGCTGTGTTTACCCTTAAACGCCAAGTTCAAGTTCTGAAATGTATACGGAAAAAAGTCCATTGTTTATAAGATAATATTTCATAACTTGAATTTGATAATAAAAATCCACTTTACCATAACCTGTTACCACACAGCAAAATTTTAGACCTATCCAAATTGAAAACATTTGCAAATGGCATTTTCAAAGTGGCTCAAATGGTGCACTTTTGCTTTGATAGGGTAGAAAACATTGTGGGAAAAGGATAAAATGCTGGTTACCAGCATTTTCTCCTTTTCCCACTATGTTTTCAAAAGGCTTCTTCCTCAGGGGCATTAAAAGTTGTCATTGTGTGGTAAAGGGTTAACCCTTTATCACACAATGCCGACTTTTGACACCCCAAAGAAAGAAGCCTTTTGAAAACCAGCATTTTCACCTTTTCACACAATGTTTTCTACCCTATCAAAGAAAAATTGCACTTTTTCAGCAACTTTGAAATTGTCATCTGCAATATACTGTCAATTCAGACAAGGCAAAATATCGCCGTCTAGTAAAGGATTGACTAAGAATATTTTATGTTATAAGCTTGACAAAACTACTGATCAATATGGATGAAAGATCAGACTGCAAGATCTGTGCAATCTACTTTTGATCTGTGCATTTTGGAATAGTTCGTTTTTTTTTACTATGGCTCTGAAAAGGTTAATCAATCATCTACAATCAGAAGATGGCATGTCTTAACTCTTTACCAAACAAAAAAAAATTGGATTTGTCCAACTGGAAAGCATTTGCAGATGACAAAATAAATATGAATAAAAAATTGAAATTTGATTTGGAAAGGGTAGAAAACATTGTGGGAAAAGGAGAAAATGCTGGTTACCAGAATTTTCTCCTTTTCCCACAATGTTTCCGAAGACTTTCTTTCTCAGGGTCATTAAAAGTCAGGATTGTGTGGTAAAGAGTTAAAATATAGAAAGAGGCCAGATTTTACTCTTAACTCATTAGCAAAAGACAAAAGATTTTTCCAAATTTAAAGCATTTACAGACAACAAAATAGAAGTGACTGAAAATTTGAAATTTATTTTGTTAAGGGTAGAAGATATTGTGGGTAAAGGAGAAAATGCCGATTACCAGCATTTTCTCCTTTTCACACAATGTTCCAAAAGGCTTCTTTACCAGGGTTGTGAAAAGTTGTCATTGTGTGGTAAGGGGTTAAAGGAATATGTAGTCTGAAATGAATCTACAGTGTCAATGCTTTTGTAGGATTATCTGCTAACACCGTCGTGGTTTTACTATGTTTAACTCATTACCAAACAACAAAATTATAGACAGGTCGAAATTGAAAGCATTTGCAGACGACAAAATAAATGCGACTGAAAAATTGAAATTTGGTTTGGGAAAGGTAGAAAACATTGTGGGAAAAGGAGAAACTACTGGTTACCAGCATTTTGTCCTTTTCCCACAATGTTTTCAAAAGGCTTCTTTCTCATGGTTGTAAATAGTCGGAATTGTGTGCTAAAGAGTTTGAAAATCTTTCTTACTGACCACACACAAAAAATTCCATATTACTGACTTTAACTCTTTACCACACAATCCCAAATTTAAACGACCCTCAGAAAAGAAGCCTTTTGAAAACATTCTGGTAACCAGCATTTTCTCCTTTTCCCACAATGTTTTCTACACTTCCCAAGACAAATTACAATTTTTGAGCCATACTTAGGTTGTCGTCTGCAAATGCTTTCAATTTGGACTGCTCTACAATTTTGTTGTTTGGTAGAGGGTTAAAAGCATTCTAAGATTACTAAATACTGATTTTCAGAACCTTAACCCTTTACTCCATAGATACTCATTTCTACACATTGCTTGTAGAAGCCTTTGGAAAACATTGTGGCAAAAGGTGAAATTGCTCCTGACGAGCAATTTCACCTTTTGTCACAATGTTTTCTATGTTATCAAAAGGTGTCATATACACATAAGAAACACCTCCATCCTTTCTGTTATTTAGGGTCATTTAGAGATACCACAGAAATGCCTTATGGGGTAAAGGGTTAAAAGCATTCTAAGATTAATTAATACTGATTTTCAAAACCTTAATATATGTGTAGTGGTACAGTATATTTTGGAATGGACCTGGAAACCTAAACAGAAGACCCAGCAGCCTGATATTTGGCATGTATAAAGTTATAAAGTATTTGTTTTCTGTGACGAGACATTTCATTTGTAAGTTTTATCATTCTCATTTTATAAGCTTTGTCTCGAAAATTTTCAAACAGGCCTCGTAATCTTTGTGAGAAATGTAGATCAACTCTTAGAATGCCATAAAAATCTAATCATGTTTTCCAAAGCATTCAAGAAAGTATTTTTCCTTCTTTTGACATTTGTAAAACTAATCCTTAGCTCTAACAAAAGCTCTGCAGATATCATGTCAAAAGTTGTCATAAAAATGACGTATGCTCTGGCAATAGGGGGTTAAATGCACCTCTGTGATACATTACATCAAGCAAGTCATCACATCATCTGGCAAGCAACACGTGAAAAGGGGCATTCGGACATATGCGTAAAGTGTTGTCTCGGATCAGGCCACGCTGTCCGCGCAGGCTAATCCGAAAGGACACTTTATGTTTCTACGTAATTTTCTGTTTTTTGCAAGTATACTGAAGCACAAAATCGAAAGTAGTCGAAAAGTGCAGTCTCGGATTAGCCTGCGAGGACTGCGCAGGCTGTTCGGAGACGACACTTTACGCAAATGTCCGAATGCCCCTTTTCGTGTGTTGAAAGCCATATAACTATGGACTATTATTTTTAACAACTATCTTAGTCTTGGGATAGACTATCCTTATACATACAGAAAACTGACCAATAGGGAAAAGTTTTGGCCCAGGTCAGCCTGTGCGCACATCTATACTTTTCACTGATGCATGAAGCCCCTTTTTTGCATAGCATTGCTCAAATAGTTATTACTTACCATTGCTGGAAATCTAAATCTTGTCTCTAGATCAGCATTGGCTTTCATCCAGGTCTTCAAATTCCGACTCATTTCGAAAGAAAAGTCAATTTGTTTGTCTTTGTCCTTGAAGTCTTCTCCATAACTGATGTCAGCGAAAACTTGTGAGAGTTTATCATTATGATCAATGTTACCCATTAGTTTCAGATTGTATTCAGGGTTTCGATTCACATTCAGATTCCTGTAAAGACAGAAAAAAATGACATTCACTGAATTATTTACCATAGAATACTGTTTTAACCTTTAACCAAACAACAAAATTTTACACTCATCCTAACTGAAAGCATTAAATGTGGCTCAAATAATAGGGTTTACCTTTGAAATAGTCGAAAACTTTGTGGGAAAAAGTAGGAAATCCTGGTTATCCAACTTTTTTTCCCCCTTCCTGCAAAGGCACCTTATTCTGCAGTTGGTATATTAACCCATTACCACACAATCTCTACTTTTGATGACCCTGAGAAAGAAGCCTTTAATTTTCAGTCACTTTTATTTTGTCGTCTGCAAATGGTTTCGATTTGGACAAGCCTAAAATATTGTCGTTTGGTAATGAGTTAAAGAACTAACCATTTGCTCAGAGATAAATTATCTCTTTATCACACAAGAAAATTTTAGACTGGTCCAAATTGAAAGCATTTGCAGACAACAAAATAAACATTACTCAAAAATTGAAATTTGCTTCCAGCAGGGTGGAAAACATTGTGAGAAAAGGAGAAAATGCTGGTTACCAGCATTTTCTCCTTTTCCCACAATGTTTTCCAAAGGCTTTTATCTCGAGGTCATAAAAAACAGGGATTTTTTGGGAAAGGGTTAAACAAAGGATCTTTGATGAGAATTTTGATTATACAGTATATTAAACAAGATAAATTTCAGCTTTGTTACAAACAATTTCTCCTATTTCACGCTGATTTCCTTGGGTTTAAAATGTTAAG
This sequence comes from Tridacna crocea, assembly GCA_943736015.1. Classification (NCBI taxonomy): domain Eukaryota; kingdom Metazoa; phylum Mollusca; class Bivalvia; order Cardiida; family Cardiidae; genus Tridacna; species Tridacna crocea. Next base: position 54,005,590 of record OX031059.1, read on the forward strand.
CTTGCATACTTGTAATTACGTTAGTACTGGAACTTACAACGATCCTTTAGCTTTTGTCAGAGAAGAACTGCTTAGGTTGTTAATCTTGAACACCAACTTTATGCCGTTTCTGGACACACCCCTTATGACATAATTTGCTGTGATATCAGTGAACACCGAACGGAAGTTTCTGTTGTCGATTTTGGAGTTCACTTTGAAGTCCATAGGACTTGACCGAAAATCTGTGTTGACTCCATACAAAACTCTACCCGGTCGGAATGTCATTCTACGGAAATTACCTGGAAATGGTTGCACAAAACATAAAAATATATTTTCAACTAGTCTTACAAACAACTATGTTGTAGTCTTGATAATGATTTTGTTTAACCCTTTACCAAACGACAAAATTTTAGACTGGTCCAGATCGAAAGCACTTGCAGATGACAAAATAAATGTAACTCCAAAATTGAATTTCAGCAGGGTAGACAACATTATAGGAAAAGGAGAAAATGCTAGTTACCAGCATTTTCTCCTTTTTCCATAATGTTTTCAAAAGGCTTCTATCTCAGGGCCGTAAAAACCAGGGATTGTTTGGTAAAGAATTACACATTACAATATAAGTACAATTAAGGTATAACACCTCTAATAAGAACAGCTTTTGTAAAAAGATGTGACTGAAGGAGTAATTACTTGAAAAAAAGGACCACTGTGTACTGACACTGAAAAAACATAAAAGAAAAGCTCTTGAAATGCTTCATTTTAAGAACTGTCTTGACTTGTCATGAATGTTTCAAAGGATTCAACCGCAAATCAAAATTTACCTTGATGTTAAACACTTGGAGCCTAAAATTTTATTCATTTTCTGTTTGGTTTTTCTCTTTTGGATATTTTTTCAAATAGAAGTTTTACGGCCTCTAATTCATCGGTAAACATCATATACACCCACTAACTCATCAATCAACATCATGTAACATGGATGTTTTCGTAATGGCTGTTTGGCCATTCTCGGCAGTTTCCATCTTTTAATATATGAGAGAGTTGGGGGTCGTTGAACGTAACTTATTTAGCAGGTTACAGGACAAGTTTGGGATTCATTTAAAAATTTGCCTTTATGTAAAGGGGCACTCAAAAGGGAAACTGGTTTTTGCCAGGGAACATGATATTATGTTCCCGGCATGTTAACCAATCAGATCACCAGAAATTTCTTTGCAGTATAATAATAATCTTTTGATTTACTGCTTACCATATAACTCCAGGTTTCATTGAGCCAGCTGCAGTGAAACCTTTTGAAAACATTACTGGAAAAGGAGAAAATGACATTCACTAGTATTTTATGCTTGTCCAAGAGTGTTTCTATCCTTTCAAAACCCAAATTATCATGTGTTGCCAGCAAGCTGCATCAATACAAAATTATACAAAATTTCTCCTGGTAAAGATTTGATATTCTAATACAAGATAAACATTTTTGCAGAAAGATAAATCTGCCATTTATGTGCAATTTCTCCTTTTACCTTCGTTTTTCGTAGTAATGCACTTCAAGACAAGAGCGGTCATCTACATTTGGTTGTGTGTTAATTTTTAAACCTATACCACATAATCCTGAGTTTTAACAACCCTGATGTAAAAGCCTTTTGAAACCATTGTGGGAAAAGGAGAAAATGCTGGTAACCAGCATTTTCTCTTTTTTCCTACAATATCTAATTCCCCCTGAAAGAGAATTCCTTCAATTTGATCCTTAGCTAATTTGTCATCCACAAAAGCTGTGAATTTGGACAAGTCCACAAAATTTTCTTTTGTGATGAAGAGTTCAAAGTCTCGTCAGGATTACAGGAACCAATTCACCTTACCTTTCAGAGAAACTTTCTTTGTAGCAACTTTGTCAAGGAGCAGTTTGTAATCAATTTTCTTTCCATAGATATGGTTGACACTTCCACCAAGGGCAAGAACTTCAGCAGTTGGGGTCCTGATAGATACAAACGGTTTATACAATCTCTTCTTGCTATAGGAGGTGATTCCAACATTGCTTTCATACGAGTATCTCATATTCTTCTGCATTTCAAAGCTACCTTTCAGGCTCTTCATTTTTTGGGTATCTTTCATCTCAACTGAAAGTGTATAAAGTAACATAGTAACAATACAAGTATTATACATGAAATTCAGAAGTCACAGTAACTTTTTAAAGGAAGGAATAATTCTTCAATAGCTATAAAAAACCTTATTAACCCTTTACCAAACAATCCCAGGTTTTTACGACACTGAGACAGAAGCCTTTAGAAAACATTGTGGGAAAACATGCTGGTAACCAGCATTTTCTCCTTTTCCCACAATGTTTTCTACCCTGCTGGAAACAAATTTCAATTTTTGAGTTACGCTCAATTTGTCGTCTGCAAATGCTTTCAATTTGGATTAATCTAAACTTTTGTTGTTTGGCAAAGAGTTAATCTTGAAAGTATATGCTGATATTGAATAAAACATGGCTCAAGTAACACCATGCCTTTGAAATGTTACAGAATACTGCAGGAAAAGGAAAATGATGTTTACCAGCATTTCTATATTTTTCCTAAATGTTTTAGAACCTGTCTCTGGAGAGGTTTTTAGACATAAAATTATATGGAAAAGGGTAAAACAATCAAGTAAAGGAAGCAGTTGATTGTAAAATCAGTTTTCAAATCACATTTTTTTCTGTCTTATTGAAATCTGTGATTTGGTCGATTGACAGACTTGTGTGTCAACTCTCTATCATCTGATTGGTCCAAATTGAAAGTTTTCATATACAACAAATTAAATGAGGCACTAGAACAATATGTATCCGAGAGGTAAGAAAACATTGTGGGAAAAGGAAAAAAATGCCGTTACCAGCATTTTCTCCTTTTCTCCACCATGTTTTCAAAAGCCATCTTCTTCAGGGTCTTTAACCCTTTACTCCATTGATATTCATTTCTACGCACTGCTTGTAGGAGCCTTTGGAAAACATTGTGGCAAAAGGTGAAATTGCTCATCATGAGCAATTTCACCTCTTGTCACAATGTTTTCTATGCTATCAAAAGGAGTCATATACATATAAGAAATGGCTTCATCCTTGCCGTTATTTAGGGTCAATTAGAGATACCATAGAAATGCCTTATGGGGTAAAGGGTTAAAACATGAAATTGAAAGGTGAATTCATAACATACATGTAGCCTCAACTGGTTGAGCCATCACTCCTTTCATGGTAAAGTCCACTGACAAAAGGGCCAGTTTTCTGGTCTGTATGGTGGCTTGAAGCTCAACTGGTTCCATGCCAGAAGCTCCGATTTCTATAGTTGGTATGAGCTTTCGGAGCCCTGTCTTCATATTTTGCTCCATGTCAACTTTAGCATCAACTGAGTAGCTGTGTGATTTGTCGACATTTAGTTTACCATTAAATCCTGTTGTTCTTTTGTTAGCTGTGATTTGTCCTGTGAAATATAAAACCAAAGTAATACGAATTCAGGAAGCCAGTCTATTTTTTGCACAGGCAGCAAAAGAAAAGGAAGCTATGACACAAATCAATCAGTTTTGTAGAATATTTTTCTGCTTAAAAAGTAGGGTTACATGTACATATAGAATCTTGGGTCACTTCTCAAAGCTCTGGACATATTAAACATCTTTGGAAAGGGAAAAGCGTTTAATCCTTTACCACACAATCCCACTTTTTAACGACCCGGAGAAAGAAGGCTTTTGAAAACATTGTGGAAAAAGGAGAAAATGCTGGTAACCAGCATTTTCTCCTTTTCCCACAATGTTTTTCAACTTATTCAAGAACAGGTTTCATTATTTGACAACATGTTAAAATTTTCCATTGTGAATTTCTTCAATGTAGACGTGTATGAAATTTTGCTGTGTGGAAAAGTGTGAAATAAACATTTTCTCCTTTTTCCACTATGTCTTCCATTCTCTCATAGATACATGTATATCACTTCAATTGAGTCACATTCAAAATGCTGACCCTTTAAATTCAGAAAAAGTTTAAAAATTTGTGGTTTGGAAAAGTATTAATTCTACTACTAAGCATGACACAATGACTTTAAGAGGACGGTGTGGATCAAGATCAGACTGCACAGAATGTGCAGTCTAATCTCTGACCTACAGTGTCCGATATGGAGATAGTTTTCACCAAAACATAGCTTTGTAATAGTGATATTTGGATGTTTACTATCGACTTAATTTTTTATTTTAGTTGTTCAGCAGGATAAGGGTTGACTTGTTACCAAACAATTCCGAGTTTTAACAACCCTGAAGAAGTTAGCTTTTGAAAACATTGTGGAAAAAGAAGAAAATGCTGGTAACCAGCATTTTCTTCTTTTCCCACATTGCTTTCTACTTTTCCTAAAACAAATTATGATTCTGGAATCAAATTTGTTTTGCCGTCTGCAACTGCTTTTAAATTGGATGGGATCTAAAATTTGCCATGTGGTAAAGGGTTAATAATCTAGGTTTCCTTGCAGCGAGGTTTACCTAGACTGGTATCAGTCTGATAGGGTATTTTCAGAAAAAAAAAAGACCATCAAATAAAACTGAAAGAAAAAACACACAAACATTATGGTATGAATGTCTGTATTTTAGGTAAAGGGCAAAATAACAACTCGTATTTCTGTGAGTTTACTATAGTTGTGTACCTTCACAGTTTATGCCTTGAATGAGAATGACTTAAATGCAGGGCCTGAATGCCAGGCTAGGGTTTACCTTGTAGGTCAACACTTGTCCATGGTGAGGTCATGCTCACATCAACAGCCTTATCTTTTTTGTTCAGGTTCATGTTCAAAGCAAGATGTCTGTCGATCTTTGATCCAGGCGTGTCAAGAGAGACATGGAAGATGTTTGAGGTCCTTGTCTGTTAAAGAAATAAATGAAGGTGTAGATGTGAGTTGAGAATAAAGAGAGACTGTGTATATGCATCGCTAGTCAATACTCTCCTTCGTTTGGAAAGCACTGGCTAGTGGCCTTAGCATTGGTCTGATATATGGTAATAGATATAAGCCATGCCCTGGCAAAAGAGGCTTAACTCTTTACCACACAAGAAAATTTAAGACTGGTCCAAACTGAAAGCATTTGCAGACGACAAAATAGAGGTGACTGAAAAATTGAAATTTGTTTTGGGAAGGGTAGAAAACACTGTGGGAAAAGGAGAAAATGCTGGTTACCAGCATTTTCTCCTTTTCCCACCATGTTTTCAAAAGGCTTCTTTCTCAGGGGCGTAAAAAGTAGGGATTGTGTGGTAATGGGTTAACTTGTTACCAAACAATAAAATTCTGGACATGTCCAAATTGAAAGCATTTGCAGACCACAAATTAAAGGAGACTCAAGGGATGAAAGTAGTCCTAGATAGGGTGGTAAACATTGTGGGAAGAGGGGAGAAAATGCTGGTTACCAGCATTTTCTCCTTTTCCCACAATGTTTTCTAAAGGCTTCTTTTACAAGGTGGTTAAAGGTCTGGATTGTGTGGTAAAGGGTTAATGCACCTCTGTGATGCATGATACCCAGCTAGTCATCACTTAATTATGGGTCCATAAAATCCAATTTGTCTAACAACCACCTAAATCATGAGGTAGACTGGTCCTTTGACATGCAGAAAATTGACAAATAGCAAAAAGTTTCAACCCAGGTTAGTTGGTTGGTTGGGTTTAACGCCACTTTAACAGCTAAGTTCATACCATTGTTTTCGGTGACGCACATGTGTTTCCTGGCTTTCTCACACCAGCACTAACACTACTTTCTTTCCAGAGCCACCAACTACTTTTTTCACATGCTTCAGCAGAGGTGAGAGGCGAAAATACACCGGAAAGAAAGTTCACCTCAACCAGGTATTGAACTCACAACCACCAGGTCATGAGTCTAACAAGCTCACCACTGAGCCACCTGGGCAGGCACCCAGGTCAGCTAGCGCATATTGCATAGACTGACCTTGGTTAATTCTTTTTGCAGATATATTTTATCAGTCTCCTTTTCACAGAGCAAGGCCCATATTTACTATTTACTTGACTGGAAATAAGCCTATCATAAAATAAAAACAAATCTAAAAATGTAAGTAACGCAAATCGATCACAAAAACAGAATTTGTTAAGTTTATTGTAAAGTAATAGGGATTTGCATGACTGAAATAATTAAAAAGAAAACAGCAAATGTTTGCTAAGATAAGGTTAAACAGAAGCAGTGGTTCTTTATTTATAAAAGGATAGTGGATTTAAGACCAGGGCCCATATTCACCGACCAGTCTTAAGAATTATCTTTGTCTTACTCTCCAGGATTTTCTACATATGTAAGTAACACAACTTCTGATTGGCTAAACCATTCGGTTTAGCCAATCAGAAGTTTTGTTACTTACAAATGCAGAAAACTTGGAGAACAAGACTAAGAATATTCTCAAGAATGGTTGGTGAATATCAGCTCTGTTATGTTACTCAGAGATTATGTTACTCTAGATTAATCCTTTACCACACAATGACGACTTTTGAAAACCCTGAAGCCATTTGAAAACATTGTGGGAAAAGGAGAAAATGCTGCTAACCAGCATTTTTTCCCTTTCCCATAATGTTTTCTACCCTTCCCAAATCAAATTTCCATTTTTTAGTTGCATTTATTCTGTTGTTTGCAAGTGCTTTGAATTCGGACCAGTCAAAAATTTTGTCATTTGGTAAAGAGTTAAATTTCTTGTTTGGTAAAATGTAAATGAAACAAGACATAACTTACTTGGACAGATTTAGCGGAGAGCACATATTTTGTGTGGGTATCTCTATTGTAGAGGTACAGACCACCTGATACAGGACCTGTGAGGGGGAAATATGGGCTTGTTGACCTCAGGGAAAGATCTGGATAGGAGACCTCAGTGCAGAGTTCAAGTCCAGTGACGGTAACAAGTTTTTCTGGTGAGCACATTCGCTTCGTCTGGCGATTCTCTTCAATCATTTTCTGTTCTTTCTCTTCTTCACGGTGGATTGTGAAAAAGGAGTTCCTAAAAGCAATATACCTAGCTTATTATCAATAGACTTATAAGAAATTCTTTCCTCTTCTTTTCCTAAACAAACAAAATTAAAATATAAACCCTGTCCCAAACAATCCCTGGTTTTAATGACCCTAAAAAAGAAGCCTTTTGGTAACCAGCATTTTCTCCTTTTCCCACAATGTTTTCTACCCTTCCAAAAACAAATTTCAGTGTTTGAGTTGCATTAATCTTGTCGTCTGCAGAAGCTTCCAATTTGGACTAGTCTAAAATTATGTTGTTTGGTAAAGACTTAACCCTTTACTCCATAGATACTCATTTTGACACATCAGCAACAGACAGCTTTTGAAAACATTGTGGGAAAAGGAGAAATTGCTCGTGACGAGCAATTTCTCCTTTTCCCACAATGTTTTCCACTCAATCAGATATTTGTATCCTCATTTATCCATATTTTTGACATCATATCTTTATTTGCTGCTGAAATGGAAGAGCCTCAAATTGGCCAATCAGGTAAAGGGTTAAGTAAAAGAGAAAATCATTCCAATAACCGATGTTTTGAGATAGCTTTTGGCCAGGATATCTATGCATAGAGGAAAGTGTAGATCCAAAATCAGGCTGAAGGATTTGTGCAGTCTAACCTTCATCTACATCTACATGTATACCAGCAACAAAAGGTATCATGACTGTGACAGAAACTTAAAGCTTAACAGAAAATAGTTAACCTACTGTTTCAAGAGTTTAACAAAAAAGAACAAAGATGATAATAGCTGGTTACTATTTTTGAATAGATCTAGTTGCAACCATATAGATAGATATAGCTTTTTCCATACAACAGAATACAATAGAAGGGCTTTCAAAATGTGAAATATTAAAAATTCCAATCTTCTAATTAAAAAAAAAAGTTGATAATGTTACTGAAAAAGTTAAATTGTAAAACAATAAATTGTTTGCCAAAATTGTAACAATCAAAATCTGACTGTGAGTTAAAGATACATGTAAGTATAAAAGCAAGAATAATTACTTAAAATCAAAAACTTCCATTCTTTTCTGTGGCATTTCATACTCGGCTGTTAGAGTCCCAGAAGGTGACAAGTGAATTTTGCCCTGAACTGCTGTACTGGTGTGGAGTGTGGACATCATCTTGATTCCACATTTTGTGACAAAAGCATCGACACTCATGACTGATGAAATATCAATAGCAGCACTGAAAAAAAAAATGCCAATCTTGTATGACAAGAAACTTTTGCAAACAGACAGAGTTTGTACAAGTCTATCTCTTTCCTTATCCTTGAGTACTGGCACAGTAAAACAGCATAATAATGACCGTAAGGGATTAATAAGGTCTTGTTGAGGGCTATGACGGTAAATTCCTTTAAGTAATAATGTGCTATCAGCATGAAACACCAGGGAGCTTAATAGCATCACATTTGGTAGTTTCTTGAATATTCACTCAATGTAAACATGCTCATTCAATGCGATTACATAGGATATCAATCTAATTTAGTAAGAAAAATTGTAACACAGAATGCTTGATGACAAAAGTGTAGAAGTTGGGGGAATTTCTGATTGTCTCATTTAGCAAACACTTCTACACTAAAGTCTTTTTTGCTGGTTCATAATTTGCTCCCATGGAACTATATAAGTTTTTAATTTATAGGTTTCGGCAAAAGATTATAAGTGAATACTATCGTTTAACCAATTACATGTACCATACTTCATCGGCTATTTTTGGTCCTTCCAAAATCTTTATCTTTTCAGATAGAGAACACACATTTGATTAATATAACTTGATCACTTTGTAAGTGCCTTGTAAACATTGTGGGAAAAAGAGGCAATTGTATGTTAAATGCAGTTCCTCTTTCTCCCACAATGCTTTCCAAAATTGTCAAGCTTAAGGGATTCAATTGTTGCAATGGTATGATTGATCTTTTACTGCACAATCCAAAGTTTTATTGTCCCTGAGAAGGAAAGCTTTTGTAATCTTGAGAAGGAAAGCTTTTGAAAACATTGTGGGAAAAGAAGAAAATGCTGGTATCCAGCATTTTCTCCTTTTCCCACATTGTTTTCTACCCTATCAAGGATGAATTTCATTATTTAGGTCACCTTTAATTTGTTGTCTGCAAATGCTCTCAATTTGGACCAGTTAAAAATTTTGTCATCTGATAAAGGGTAAAGTAGTTAAGACTCTATGGCTGCCAAAGAGAAAGACATATCACATATTTCACAAACCTTGGCTTGACAAGTCCAACAATATCTGTATTTCTGAAGTCCATTTTGCCTTTCATTTTTAAGTCAACTGACACTGTACCATTGACAGTGAGAGACATTGGAAAACCAGAGCCCACGGGGATCACAACACTGCTGTCCAGAAACATAGTAGAATGGCTGGAAATAAAAGTTAACTCTTCATCAAAATATCAAAATTTTTAAGAAAGCTTTTAAAAATGTAACAGTTTTGACAAATAACCTCCCAAGGTAAGAATTGAACCCTTGACCTCCAGGTCTCAAGACGAACACTCCACTTCATTGCTACAACAGCTAGCTCTGTAGCAATACAATATACTGTAAGTGTCCCATTACACAAAGACAAGCGTACATTTACATCTACCTACTGAACAGACTAGTATACTTCAAAAGCACAGTGGGAAAAGGCTAAAGTGCCGGGAACAAGTGTTTTTTTTCTTTTTTCAACAATATTTTCCACCCTTTCAATGGCAATTTAAATCCAGATCAATCCATGCAAGTCTAAAGTTTTTGTCATCAAGTAAAGATTTTAAAATCGTTTACAATGCTGGTAACCAGCATTTTCTCCTTTTCCCACAATGTTTTCTGCCCTTTTCATTTCAAATTTTCTGTCACTCTAATTTTTGTCCTTTGCCAACTCTTTCAATTTGGACCAGTCTAAAACATTGTCGTTTGGTAAACAGTTAAGGTGAATGCTTAGTAGAATTAACAACTTACTCAGATCCAACTGATTTGTCCACTTTTTAAAGCAGAATTTTATACAAAAATCAGTTGGCGAACATTAAAGTAAACCTACCTGTATGTAACATCGTTGTCCTTTGTCATCTGGTTCAGTAAATCCAAAATGTTGAAGTCTGGCCCAGATAAGAGATCATCAAGACCACGAATGTTGTAGTATTTTAGTTCATTACCAAAGACACGCATATAAAGTGAGGCCCTCAAATCAGCCATTTTGTACTCAAACTGTAACAATGCAGAAAAAAAAAATAATACTCTTGCAGGTAAGCTCATACATGAGCACAAAATTTTGCCACACATCCTTTTTAACTCTTTACCACACAATCCCAGCTTTTAACAACCCTGGAAGAAAAGCCTTTCGTGCACATTGTGGGAAAAGGAGAAAATGCTGATATCCAGCATTTTCTCCTTTTCCCACAAGGATTTCAGCATTTTCTCCTTTTCCCACAATGTTTTCTACCCTATCAAGGATAGAAATCACTAGTTTAGCAACATTCAGTTTGTTTTCTGCAATTGCTTTCAACTTGGTAAACCTTTAAAGTTATGTCAACATTGTTGATGTCAAAGTACAGAAGGTTTTTGAAAATCATGTAGGAAAAGGAGCAAATGCTGGTAACCAGCACTTGATCTTTTTCCTGCAATTTTTCTACCAATGAAACAAAGATCACACCATCTGAGCCACTGTTTGTTTGTTGTCTGTAAAGAATTTAACCTAAATTTTAATCTACATTTTTTATATGAGCTAAATGTTAAGCTAACATAGTTACATTATTTGAACTTGAGAGAAACTGTAAAAATAAGTATCCTTACTCTTCTGTCAATCCTCTTGATCTTGTCAGGTTTTACTGATTTTACTGCAAGACTGTTGCTCTGGGATGTCTGACCTACTGCGTCACTGAAGTAACCATTGGGTCCCATAAAGGCCTCCAGAAAATATTCCAATCCTTCGGCTCTACCACCAAACTCAATCAAGTTCACAGACTGACCAAACAGGTCAACTGTTAGGTTTAACATGCTTGATCTCGGAACAAAGGACTTCTGGGACCAGATGAGATCCCCCTCAATTTTAGCGCCGGTGTTGATTGGCTCTACGAACATGGACTTTTCATAGTTTCGAGAATATTTCATCATGTCCAGATCAAACTCCTTTTTGAATGTTTCATCTTCAAGAATCTCTTTAATCCCTTGCTTGTGTCTGTCAGAGGTCTCCATCAAGTTTGTGAGATGGGACCAAATGTAGGAACCAACCTGGTATATCAGAAAGAAAACCTTGTAAGCACATAGTACTTTTAGATGTTCCATTAGAAACAATTTACACAATAGATAAACAATATAGAAAACATAATAGACAAAGCTCAATTGTTAATTTGATACAAGCAAGTTTTTCTTTTTTAAACCCCTTACAAAACAATCCCTGGTTTAATGACATTTGGGAAGAAGCCTTATAAAAACATCGTGGGAAAGGAGAAAATGCTGGTAAACACAATGTTTTCCAAAGTCTAGCTTCGATTTTTGAATCCAGTTTATTTTGTTGTCTGCAAATGGTTTCAATTTGAACTAGTCTAAAATTTTGTTGTTTGGTTAAGACTTATTATTGTTTTTCCAAGAAGCACAAGATCAATTTGCAAATTAATTGCTTAGACTGTTTACCTCATGTATATACCACAAAAAAGCTGTCGACTAAAACTCATTTTTCAAAAATCATTGTTTCCAAAAGCATTTTTCAGAAGTACAGAATGATATTTCTTGGAAGCAAGACAACCAAAGTTAAGGCTTAAGGTTGAAAACACTGTGGAAAAAGGAAAAAATGCTGGTAACCAGCATTTTCTCCATTCTCCACAATGTTTTCTAACACTTTTTTCTCAGGGATTGTGTGGTTAAAGCCAGGGTTGCTTTAAAACAAATAGATTTTCATACAATGACAAAGGAGTGATTCTGTCACATAGACTAGCATTGACAACTTGACCTTGAAATGTGAAGAAGACATTACCTGCTTAATTTCTTCTTTCTCCAGTATCTTCTTTATACTTGTGAGTGTTCCTTCACTGGCGCATTCCATGATCGACTTGTAGGCTGCAATACGAAGCTCTGGATCCTTGTCAACATCTTTCAGAATGACAAACAATGTATTTCTCTGTAAAAGAAAGATCAGATATGAAAGTTAACTTTTCATTACACAACCCTCTAATGACCCTAATGGAGGAGGCTTTTGAAAATATTGTGGGAAAAGGAGCAAATGCAGGTAACAAATGTTTTTTTCATGTCCAAAAATGTTTTCTACCTTCCAAAAGAAAGTTTCCAATGTTTGAGTCACATTTATTTCATCATCTGCAAATGATTTCAATTTGGACAATTATTAAATTTTGTCACAGGTAAAGACTTAAAGATAAAAGTCAAACAATACAATTTAAGACTATCATACAAGTATAGAAAATTGGCTATTTCTTTGATTGCCATGTTTCTGATGTATACTCTCTAAATTCTATTTAAAATCATTACGTGTCACATCTGAAACCTGCAAGGTGATGAAACACTAAGATTTGAGTTTGCAGTGGACAGACACACAGGTTATTGATCATGGCCTCTAGACATTTGTTGGAAAATTTGTTGCTGTACTGTGATATTGTAATCTTGAAAATCATTTTGGATTTGGGGGGTGTCTTACCTTTTGTAATTTATTACTTTGATAACAGAATGAATTTGTTAACTTTGTACCAAAACTGATTCAATTATTGTTTTTGAGTTTTCCTAGTATGTTAATGGTTTATTTTCATGTTTTTCCCTTTTATCTGAAATAATGATCCGCAACTTTTTTCCCAGTTATACTATCATCTCATATCACATTGTAACATTGTATTATGTGCTATGTCTAGAAGTTGAAATAACCCCTGATTCAAAGCTATCAGAAAAATCATATGCAAAAAAAAAAGTAACTAAAAAGCAAACTCACACTTGCTGTACATGGCATCCTTCTAAAAGCTTCGATAGCTGAAAGCTGGATTTCAATTGGATTAGACTTAATTCTCAAACATAGTTCCAGTGTTGGGATAGCAGTTGTGGCGTATCCAGCATTACCAATAGCTCTCAGGGCAAGAAGTGTCTGAAACATTGATGAAAATGGAAATTTTTATTATTGGAGGGGTAACTTATGGATACTCACTAACAATTACACATACATATTGGGTTCATATTCTCCAACCATTCTTAAGGTAAGACCTGTGTAATGGAAAACAGCTATTTCCACTAAAATATCATCCTGCAAAATTAGCTATAACTAAAATGGGTATCATTGAACTACTTTCATTGATTCACTTTTTCCATTTTTTTCCTTTTTTTTAATTATTATTTATAAATTTAAAACCACTATAAATTATTCTCAATTCAAAAAGAGATAATAATTACCTCCCTTTTCAGAAAACTAACAGAAGTATCAAAAAATAAATTCAAGATAGACATAAATGCAATTTCTGATCCGTTAGAAATGTGCAAAAATATTATTTCTGCATAAATCCTTATTCATCAACCAATTAGAATTTTTGCCCCATCCTCACTGGAAGTGCATTACACAGGTCTTACCTTTAGAACCTTCTTTGTCTTACTTTCCAGATTTTCTTTATTTGAAAGTAACAACTTCTGTTTGGCTTAACTCTTTACCACACAAGAAGATTTTAGACTGGTCCAAATTGAAAGAATTTGCAGATGACAAAATAAAGGAGACTGAAAAATAGAAATTTGTTCTGGGAAGGGTAGAAAACATTGTGGGAAAAGGAGAAAATGCTGGTTACCAGCATTTTCTCCTTTTCCCACAATGTTTTCTAAAGGCTTCTTTCTCAGGGGTGTCAAAAGTAGGGATTGTGTGGTAATGGGTTAAGAACCTTCTTTATCTTATTTTCCAGATTTTCTTTATTTGAAAGTAACAATTTCTGATTGTCTAAACCGTTCGGTTGGAGAATTAGACTAAGAATATTCACAAGAACGGTTGGTGAATACAGGCCCAGCTGTATTACTTGTCTGTCTGAACTCCAATGATAGCCATGCCATTGCTTGAGAATCTCTGTGTCATTTATAAATATTTTTCTAATTTTCCTCAGTTTAGAGACCAGCCATCTGATTGGGTGAGACATAAATTCTTAACCAATCACATCACTAACTTTAGAATTTAGAAAAAGAACTGAATTTAGAACACCAGGTACTATGTTAACCCTTTATTCCATAGATACTCATTTCTACGCGTTGCTTGTAAGAACTTTTAGAAAATATTGTGCCAAAAGGTGAAATTATTCATGACGAGCAATTTCACCTTTTGTTACAATGTTTTCTATGCTATCAAAAGATGTCATATACACAAAAGAAATGGCTTCATCCTTGCTGTTAGTTAGGGTCAATTAGAGATACCATAGAAATGTCTTATGGGGTAAAGGGTTAATACAATATAGGGGCCAGGGATTGTTGAACTTGTTTCACAATCTGCATCAAGAAAAGAAACATTTTAACTCTGATATACTTGTTTAAGTTCATTAACCGCCAAATAACTATCAGATTTGCTTTACATGACAGCATTTTTCAGTAACAAAAATTAGAAGGTGGCCAAAATGATTAGATTTGCCTGTGACAAGGCATAAATCATAGTGGAAAAAGGAGAAACTATTCTTACCTTCACTATTTAATTTACCAAACAATCTCTGGTTTTCAGGACCCTGAGAAAGAAGCCTTTTGAAAACATTGTGGGAAAAGAAGAAAATGCTGTTTACCAGCATTTTCTCCTTTTCCCACAACGTTTTCTACCCTTCCCATACCAAATTTCAATTTTTAAATTACTTTTATTATGTCGTCTGCTAATGCTTTGAATTTGAACTTGTCTAATATTTTGTGGTTTGGTAAAGAGTTTACTTTCCCTACAATGTTTATATAAAACATTTTTTCTCACGTACATAAACACAAAGGAGCACATGGTTTAGTCCTAATACAACTGACAGATTGTGAAAATACAACTTACAGATTTGAAGTTTGCATCTGTTACTTTGCATCTTGGTGCCATTTTTTTCTCAATGGCAGACACTAATGCCCTTACATTGTCATCTGCCTCACAGTTTCCTTGGTGTTTACAGTAGCTGTGGATCAGAGTCCCAACAGATAACAGAGTCTTTTCCTCATTACCTTCCATGTTTATTAAAGGCTGAAAATAGAATTATTTAGAATTTTCACTTTTTTGCATTAATACTTGTAGATACTTTTTTTCATGCATCAGCCAGCAAACGTTTGAAAAAAAAAAAAGTGATCTGAGGCTCTTAGCTATTTACCAAACAATCCCTGGTTTTAACAACCTTTTCCCACAATGTTTTACACTGTTCCAAATTCAAGTTTCAGCGTTTGAGTCATATTTATTTTGTTGTCGGCAAATGCTTTCAATTTGGAAAAGTCTAAAATTTTGTCAATAATTGGCAAAGAGTTAATGATTAAAGCCCCTGGTAAACTTAACCCTCAGAGTGCGGAATAAACCTATCAGACATTTTCATGATAGAAATATTTTACGAACAAAGTCTGCGACAAAGATACAAATGAACAAATGCATAGCTGAGATACAAATGGCATCTGGCAGGATTTGAACCCCTGACCGGCAAATATTCTCATTTTTTCGAGGTTTAAGTCTTTCCCAAACAAGCCCTATTATTACATGTCTGCAGTACAAGTCTTTAGAAAACACTCTCAGACAAGGAGAAATTGCTCGTAACGAGCAATTTCTCCTTTTCCCACAGTGTTTTCTAGCCTATAGGAAAACTTTCTGCCATTCTCATCAAATTCAAAATTGTCATCTGCAAACACTGAGTTTGGGACAGTCTAAAATTTGTCATTTGGGAAAGGCTTAAAAGACCAATACCATAACCACTGAGCATTGAGAATCCTTATATAATATAGTACTCTACAGGGGGTCTTATTGAAATTTTCTGCTGCAATGTTGTTCCAAAACGCAATGATTCAGTACCTTGACTTCATTCAAAACTGATATATCTGGATTCTTGATAAAGGCTAGGGAAGTAAGCCACATGTCTGCTTCAACACCAGTGACAGATTTTGAAGTCAACAGTCTGGTCATCAAGTTGAGAGCTGCACCAGTTCCTGCTAGTGGTAGGGTATCCATGAAAAATTTACTGAAATATGAGAAAAATCAATTTATCTTTTACTGTACAAACACAAAGGTTACTTTGAATCGAATAAATATAATCACAAATTACATAATTACTGATATTGGAAAGAGAAAGCATTACAGACAGAAACTTCGTTAAAGTGATTTTTGAGACAACAAAAGTACGGTAATTGGAATGACCAAACAAAGATGTCATCCTTTTACCAAACAATCTCATACTTTTACCACTCCGAGGGTGAGGGTCTTTGAAAATGTTATGAGAAAAGGAGTAAATACTCAGGTCAGCAACAGTTTGATCAGCTGCTATTTTCATTCTTTTCCAACAATGTGTTCTATCTTTTCAAAAACAAAACCCTTCCTTTGAGCACCTTTTCATTTGATGTTCATAAAAGCCTCCATAATAACAGTGTTAAAAATTTTATCATTGCTCATTCTTGTACTGCATGCAATTATGCTCAGATAAATAGTTCTGTAAGTGGAAATTTTTGAGACGTGGAGATTTTTGTGAGTTCGCAAAATTGGAAAACTTGTTAACTTGTCTGTTCGCATATTTTACCACCAATATACCAACAAAAAAAAAATCCCTTGAGTTTGCAAACATTTTGGTACGCAAAAAGTCCATAGTCTGTAATTCGGGAAATTTTCTTCACACATATAATCCACAAATACAGTAGATGCTAGTACCTTGTGCGTTCATTGTTGTCCTTGCAGATGGTCCCCTGCTTCAGCATAGCATAAATAGAATTAAGACTTTCAGAATCTGCAAGTTTCACCATGTAGACTAGTTCAGTAAACAATTTTGGTGTTTCTGGTTTCACCCCAGACTGTGTCTTTTCACAAACTTCCATCAGTTTACGGGTTATTTCCCTCTTGGATCTAGTTCCCTGCTCGTCTGTGTTATGTTGGAATTTCAAAGAAACTTTCTGCTTGGAAGGTGCTGAAATAGCATGAGGCATAGTAATTAAGATACAATATTGAATTAGATCATTTAAAATTGAGCCATGCTCTGTGAAAGGGGGGCTTAATGCATCTGCCAAAAACTAGCGACCGAGGTCAGCCTGCGTAGTCTGACCAGACTGATCTGGGCCGAAAGCTTTTGCTACCGGTCATTTTTTTACATGCACAAAGAAGAATCTACTTCATGAATAAGTCGGTTATTGACTCTACCACACAATCCCGAGTTTTAACGACACTAGGGAAGAAGTCTTTTGAAAACATTGTAGGAAAAGGAGAAAATGCTGGTAACCAGCATTTTCTCCTTTTCCCACAATGTTTTCTACTCTATCACATACGGAAATCATCATTTTACCTACATTCAATATGTCGTCTGCTAATACTTTGAATTTGGTCTCGTCCAGAATTTTGTAGTTTGGTAAAGAGTTAACCCTTTCCCACACAATGACGACTTTTGACGACCCTTGGAAAGAAGCCGTTTGAAAACATTGTGGCAAAAGGAGAACAGGCTGGTTACCAGCATTTTCTCCTTTTCCGACAATGTTTTCTATCCTATCAATAAACAATTGCACCATTTGAGCCACATTGAAATTGTTGTCTGCAAATGCTTTCAATTTGAACAGGGCTAAAATTTTGTGGTCTGGTAATGGGTTTGAAGAAGTGGCTATCATGAACCCATATGTGTTTTATGGCTTGCTTGGTACTATGGATCATGGAGATGTATTACCATAGTGAACCCGTAATAGAAAACAGCTATTTCCACTATGATATTTTCCTAGCAAATTTGCTAAGATTAAAAATGAGTATTATTGTACTTCTTTCACCGAGCAACTTTTTCCTTTTTGTCCTTCCTAGAATTATAATTTATAAATCTAAAACCACTATATTCTCATTATGAAAGAATATGATAATTACCTCCCTTTCCTGAAAACTAACACTAGTATCAACAAATAATTTCAAGATAGACATCAAAGGAATTTTTGGTCGGTTTAAAATGTGCAAAAGTATTATATTTGTATAAATCTGTTTTTATCAACTGTCAAGAAATTTTATGCCATGCTGCACTAGAAGTATTACATGTCCACTACCTTAAGTCTCCTTTTCCCAGAGCATAGTTCAATTATTTGTTTTTCATGATCTAGGGCAGATAACATCTAACTGACATGAAAATGTCTTTTTTTTTAATCAAATTCTGCTAAATAAGTTACATGAAACTTTCAAACTAAATGAAAGCCATGCAATGCTATTTTAACCCATTACTACACCCCGACTTTTGACGACCCTTTGAAAGAGAGCTTTTGAAAACATTGTAGGAAAAGGAGAAAATGCTGGTAACTATCATTTTCTCCTTTTCTCACAATGTTTTCTACCCTTCCAAAATTAAATTTAAATTTTTGAGTCACATTTATTTTGTCGTCTGTAACTGCTTTCAATTTGGACTAGTCCAAAATTTTGTTTTTTGGTAAAGGCTTAAACACATATTTTGGTAAAAAAAATACATCTCCCCATCAGACAGTGTAGATCCAAGATCATTGTAAGAAAAGGAGAAAATGCTGATCACAAGCATTTTCTGTTTTTATCACAATGTTTTCAGGGCCGTTAAAAGTCAGATTGCGTGGTAAAGGGTTAAGGAAGGCAAAAACTTGTAACTTAAGAATGGTATTTTTTTCTAAATCCTGTATTGGCAAATGGAATCACCTACCTGTTCTACTGATTCCCATGGTTGATTCAATGAAGGTCAGTTTCTGGTCACTCTTTGTCATTGCACCACTGTTTTCTCTAGAGAATGGACGGAAGAGATGTTTTTCCTGACACTCAACAGATGTTATGTATCTCTCCTGTTTGTTTATCTTGTAGAGGCAGACCTGTTCGCTCCTCAAAATTGGCATGGACTGATATTCCTACAAGAAAAAAATCACCCATGTAGATCCTGAAATTCAACATCAGTTTTCCTACAGCACATTTTTAAGAGGTAAATAAAGCAAAATAAAGACAAAACTCAAACCATTTTCCAAAAACTTTCTAAGAAGAGACTACTCCTTCTTGACAGAGGGCTCTGTGCCCTAGTCTATTTAATATGATTTTGGCAAGCCTTTCTTTTCTACTTTTTTGGCTGTGCCCCCCGATGTTTATTACTAATTAACCTATTACCACACAATCCTGACTTGTAGCAACCCCTGAGAAAGAAGCCTTTTGAAAACATTGTGGGAAATTATATCAAGAAACTGCTCCATAGATATTTCCATACCACCATTTCCTCCTTTTCCCACAATGTTTTCTATCATTTTAAAGAAAGATCTATTATTTTAGCCACATTTTATTTGTCATCTGTAAAAACATTTAAATTAATTCCAATCTAAATTTTGCAGTGTGGTAAAGAGTTAATGGCAAAATTTTAGGTTTGTCAAAATGGAAAGCATTTGCACACGACAAAATAAAACTGACTGGAAATTCGATTTCCTTTTGTGTAGAGTAGAAAAAATTGTGGGAAAAGGAGAAAATGCTGGTTACCAGCATTTTCTCTTCCCACAATCTTTTCAAAAGGCCTCTTTCTCAGGGTCGTCAAAAGTAGGGATAGTGTGGTAATGGGTTAAACGTCTTCATTTACATCATCTGTTCAAGCATAATGTCTGACACAGAAATAAAAAAGATTTAACCCTTTACCCCATAAGGCATTTCTATGTTATCTCTAATTGACCCTAAATAACAGCAAGGATGAATCAGTTTCTTATGTGTATATGACACCTTTTGATAGCATAGAAAACATTGTGACAAAAGGTGAAATTGCTCGTCACGAGCAATTTCACCTTTTGTCACAATGTTTTCCAAAGGCTCCTACAAGCAATGCATAGAAATGAGTATCTATGGAGTAAAGATTTAACATACAGAATTAGCTGAGTAAGGTATTCCCTGTATTGCAGAGTTAAAGCTGTGTCGGTCTATACATGTATGAAGTTTCTTGGATTTTCCAAAGCTAACTGTGAACCAGTCTCCGTCTTGTGCATAGTAATCTGTATCACAGGTTCCAGAAACGTCAGTCTAAAAAATAATTAACATGTAAAAAGAATTGAATGCTAACTCAAGTGTTTAACACATTACCAAACGACAATATTTTAGACTGGTCCAAATTGAAAGCATTTGCAGACGACAAAATTAAAGTCACTGAAAATTTGAAATTTGTTTTGTGAGGGTAGAAAACATTGTGGGAAAAGGAGAAAATGCTGGTTACCAGCATTTTCTCCTTTTCCCACAATGTTTTCTAAAGGCTTCTTTCTCAGGGGCGTCAAAAATAGGAATTGTGTGGTAATGGGTTAATTGATATTGAATAAAGCATTTACCAGTGCTCTCACAGCAGACAATAGACCTATTTACACAAATCTGTAACTTTCTTGCTCACAAATTGTCAGACCTTTAGTAGCTTTTGTTTGCTTATTGTTTGATAACATTCTCCACAGAGTTAGTTATTTTGCAGTCTCCACAGGAATTATCTATACAATCATGTTGCCACTTTACCATTCAAAGTTTTTCTTTAAACGATTGTAGTATACTGAACATCTATATATAGATCAAAATGTGACTGAGAATCAACCTTACAAAACTAACAAGACAGTGTTTGCATGGACTTGAGTGCCGGTAAGATAACAGTTGAAAAAATGTGGGGAACGCAGAAAATGCTGGTAACCAGCACTTTCTTTTTTTTCCACAATATTTTCCTCATGCTGAAAAAGTAAATTCATTCATTAGACTGTTGCAGCCCTTGTACCTTCTACAAATGCTTTCAATATTGATAAGTTTAAAACTTAATCTTGTCATAAACAGTTAATCTTTACCAAATAACAAAATTTTAGAATGGTCCAAATTGAAAGCACTTGCAGATGACAAAATGATCATAACTCAAAAATCAAAAATTTGTTTCAAACAAGATAGGAAACATTGTTGGAAAAGGAGAAAATGCTGATTCCCAGCATTTTCTCCTTTTCCGACAATGTTTTCTATAGGCTTCTATCTCAGGGTCATGGATCATGTTGTAAAGAGTTAAACCTTTTACCAAACGACACAATTGTAGACTGGTCCAAATTGAAAGTATTTGCAGACAACAAAATTAAAATGGCTGAAAATCTTTTAAGGGAAGGGTAGAAAACATTGTGGTAAAAGG
Source organism: Tridacna crocea (assembly GCA_943736015.1). NCBI lineage: Eukaryota > Metazoa > Mollusca > Bivalvia > Cardiida > Cardiidae > Tridacna > Tridacna crocea. The sequence goes on from OX031059.1 coordinate 54,026,764, forward strand.
ATAAAATGCTGGTTACCAGCATTTTCTCTTTTTCCCACAATGTTTTCAAATAGCTTATTTCTCAGGGTCACTAAAAGCCGAGATTATTTGGTAAAAAGTTACGCCTAAATTAAAAAGACTAGTGTATATTGACCAATACATGCCTCTTTTACAGTTTCATTCTTGCTGAAGTCTGTCATGCTTGTCTGGAACATGGAAATGATGCCCCTCTTGGCATTTAGAATATAATCTGGTTCTTGTTCCACAAGACACAATTCTTCGACTGCACCATCTTGGAAGGAAAGACGAATGGGATTCTTTTCAAGTTCATCTTTAAATCTACTTTCAACAGCCTTCATGTATTTGTTCTCCTGGTCGTATTCAGTCAAAGCTACATCTGTAAGCTGTCAAGGAAAGAAATGAAAAATGTCAGTACATGCTTCCAATTCTTAATTTTCTCTTTACTGTTTCATCACCTAAGCCATTGGCCTTGAGTGTTTTTACAACATCTAAAGCATTCTAAAGTGCACCTTAAAGTGAAGTAAAAAGGAAAGAAAATTCTAATTCCTGTACTGATTCTCTCTTTCACTCTGACTCTCTCTCTCTTTCTCATTCTCTGACTGTCTTACTCTATCTCTCCATCCTCGGATACCCCGGGGTCTCCCTATTTGCTACGCTACATCGACCCCTAGGACAATTAATTGAATTTCCCTCGCTTTACCGCTGGCCGAATGCTGGCTTTTCATTGATTCCATCATCATTTTGTGATGGTCGAGTGGACTGTACGCTATGACGTTTCGTATCGATTTTCGGCAGCTGATTCAAAGTTTTATTAGTCAATTGTCCCAGGGGTCAATGTAGCGTAGCAAATAGGGAGACCCCGGGGTATCCGAGGATGCTATCTCTCACTCTCTCTCTCTCTGTCTGATTCTCTGACTTTCTCTCTCTGACTCTCTCTCTGACACTCTCCGATTCTCTGACTCTCTGACTCTCTCTCTCTCTCTCTCTGACTCTCTGACTCTCTCTCTCTCTCTCTCTCTCTCTCTCTCTCTCTCTCTCTCTCTCTCTCTCACAATTCTTCAATTTCTTACCTTCATTGTAAGTTCACATTTTGACAGAATTTCCATCTCCACATTGGCTGAAAGATGAATTCCAGCATGATCTTCCATTGCATCAAAAATAGAGGATTGAACTTCTGCATCATATTTGTATCTGTAGGTTTGGCCGACCTGGTAATTCAACTTTCCATCGCCTACAGTGTAAATACAGTTAAAAACTTTACCAAAGGACAAATTTTTGGACTGGTCCAAATTGAAAGCATTTGCAGACCACAATTTAAAAGTGAATGAAAAGATGAAATTTGGTTTCAGAAGGGCAGAAAACATTTTTGGGAAAAGGAGAAAATTCTTGTTACCAGCATATTCTCCTTTTCTCACAATGTTTTCAAAAGGCTTCTTTTTCAGGTTTGTTAAATGTCAGGATTGTGTGGTAAAGAGTTAGTGCACCTTTTTAACATTACTTCAGTAAACCTAGGCCATTACAATGACCAGCATCTATTCTGTTCTCAAAAGAAATTTTCCAAACTGGACATTTGAACCAGTAATCCTCTGGTTTCAAAGCTTCAATCACCAACTGAGCTTCCAGAATCAGCTAAGGCCTAACATAATAAATCTGTGCTTAACTCTTAACCAAACAACAAAATTTTGGACGAGTCCAAATTGAAAGCATTTGCAGACGACAAAATAAGTGACTCAAAAAGTTACCGGCATTTTCTCCTTTTCCTCCAATGTTGTCAAAGGCTTTCTTCCAAAGTGTCATTAAAAGTCGGGATTGTCTGGTAAAGAGTTAACCCTTTACTCCATAGATACTCATTTTGACATATCAACAACAGACAGCTTTAGAAAACATTGTGGGAAAAGGAGAAACTGCTCGTAATGGAAGAGCCTCAAATTGGCATATCAGGTAAAGGGTTAAGGCTTTAGTCCAAGATACTGTAGAAAGGGTGGACAAGGATTTTTCTGCCATGAAGGTTTCACATGGACTATGTACTGAATCACACCTGACAGATGGTTTTTTTTTCAGTCTAAGGAAAGCAGCCTTTTCTAGGTGGGCTCAGGAAACCAGTAACAGATATTTTTTGACAGACCTTATATGTTTTGATACTGTGTGTCTGTAAAGTTCATGACAAGTGATACAGAATATAGTAAGTCGGAATTACCTGTACATGTTTTGGCACAGTTACCAGCCGCGGACAAAGTCTTCAGAGGTCCTGTAACAAAGATAAATCAAGATCATTAATTCATTACATGCAAGATGTTTTAACCCATTACCACACAATACCTTCTTTTGACGCCCCTGCGAAAGAAGCCTTTAGAAAACATTGTGGGAAAAGGAGAAAATGCTGGTAACCAGCATTTTCTCCTTTTCCCACAATGTTTTCTACTCTTTACAAAATGAATTTCAAATATTCAGTCACTTTTATTTTATCGTCGGCAGATGCTTTTGATTTGGACAAACCTAGAATTTTGTTGTTTGATAATGAGTTAAAATACATTTATGTATGTGTGTTTTTAGTAACTAGTCTATAACTAAGGTTCCACAATTATACATATACATGATGCAATGGTAGATTTGTTGAAATTGTTACTTAATCTAACTTTGAACCAACCTGAAGAGAATTTTTTTGAAAAAAAAAATCAAAAAATGTTTGAAGAGGACAAAATGCTGGTTGAAGAACATTTAACATGCAAAAAGATTTCATGAACTTTTAGTGCACATGTCCTGAAACCATTAATCAGCTACATTTCGGACATCATTACTCTTTAGCAGCAAGCAAACTTTGAGATATGTCCATTTTAAAAGCATTTAAAATTTTGCAGACAACAATTCAATTGCTGTTCAAAATATATGACTAGATCTATCTTTAACTCTTTATCACACAATAAGAACATAGACTTGTATAAATTGAAAGCACTTGCAGAGGACAATTAGATAATTATATAATCTAAATAATGGAATTTATCTTTGATAGGATATTTATCTTTCAATTGTGTTTTAAAACAATTTTTCCAGGGCTGATAAACTTGGGAGGTATCAGTTTTGGGTTAAGTTGGTGTTCTCTAAGGTGTAGTATTGTATCCGGATAATGGAACACTATTTACTGCTCATATTAGTCTTTCCTTTGTTCAGCACACGTTAATATTGTGCCACTTCGTTTTCAATATCTATACCGAGTAGATCTAGCAGGCAAAAATTATTACTATGAAGTATTTCTCAAATAGTGCGTCTAGATCTGATACTTAAGAACATTCAAGTGTTAAAAATTTCAACCAGCGCTTGGACAAGAAATGGTACTTTGGGGAACAGATAATGAAATGGCATGTTGACTTTTTGTCTCCGTATTCTGATACTTGAAGTACTTTTAAAGAATCCAATTCTACAGTTGGTTCCTGTTTGAATTTCGCGGCTGCGGCTTTTTACAGGTCTGTCGGATCAGGCATACTAAACCTTGTTTGCTCAATTTACAAAATACCTTACATAGCACCCATAGGACTACTACTGTACTTTAATTTGTAGTGAGCCAATCAAAATCTCACTCTTTCTACAATATTTGAATTTTTGAGCCGTCAAGACAATATCTTACCTCCAAATTGAAGAAAACAATCAAATTGGAAGGGAGAAATTATTTATTAGAAATAAATATTCAACAAAACTCAGTCACGAGAAAAAAGAAAAACAGATCAAAATCAACTTGTTATTTTATTTTCATCTTTTTTTAATCCCTTTTAAAGCACAGATCTTTTCATTTGTCATGGGAACTGAAAAAAAAAAAAACGGAATAGTGCCATACATGAGAATGATCCCTGTGAGCGAATGTCGTGTTTGCCAGTAATTTCAGGTAGGCTAGTTCAGCTTTATTCAGTTTTTTTTAAACATGCATATTTGTTCTCTTTAACGTCCGTGAACGTCTTGAGATAGTTGTAAGGTCCATAAAGTTCAATCCCAAATTTGACAAAGTCCGACGGGCTTTGGCAAATTTAGAAAGAGGAGTAAAGTCCATTATGTACAACGTTCAGACCAAAGAACTTAGAGTGCAAAATGAAGGCCCGATCCAATTAACTGTCGTCATGCAACCGAGTTGTGATACTTACTTTGATGTCAAGTTGTATAAGTAGATCTATAATATAACGCGCACTTTGTACTTTGAAACCTACAATCCTGTCTATGGTTACAAGTACAAGGTACTCGTTAGCACAGGATCTCTTTCAAAAACATTGCAGATATAGATCCACAATTTCAAATTTAACAAAATGCCATTTTTGAGGAATACAGTACTTAGTATCGTCATCATACACTACGGGCGCACAGACGAACAAAAACAGAAAAACCTATAGAATCTATAACACCAACCAAGGCAGGGTTAATGTTCAATGATGGTAGATCTATGTAGGCCTACATGTAGGCCTACATACATGGCACTATCCGTCTAGAACCTAAAACAGAGTTCTACCAAGCTCCAATAGGAATGCGATATGAAATCGTTTCACGATCGCTGTAGCCTTTAAATAAAGATAAGTCCAAAAGGTCATGATTTCACGTCAAGCTATGTTGCAAATTTTGAAAATGAAAAACCGAGAAATGTCTTTCTTTGGCAACGATGTATCTTCAAAAGCACTAAAATTGCAAGACGAAAAGTTCACAAACTTCCATAAGACATGAAGTAGATCTAGATCTATGAAAATTTAAATGAAGTATTTAATCCTTAACAGTGCTGGATTATGTTACTTTTTTGTATAGGCCTATATGGGGTAGAGGCTAGTATCAAAATTCCCAAAGAGAATTAGGTATATTATTTTAGGGCCCGTACTCACCAACTATTCTTGAGAATATTCTTAGTCTTGTTCTCCAAGGTTTTCTAAATTTGTAAATAACACAGCTTCTGATTGGCTAAACCTAATGGTTTAGCCAATCTGAAGTTGTGTTATTTAGAAATGTAGCAAATTCTGGAGAATAAGACAAAGAACGCTCTTAAGAATGGTTGGTGAATACGGGTCCAGGGTCGGTATTCACCAACCATTCTTAAGAACATTCTTTGTCTTGTTCTTCAAAATTTTCTAACTGTGAAAGTAACAGAACTTCTGATTGGCTAAACCGAATGGTTTAGCCAATCAGAAGTTCTGTTACTTTCACATTGATAAAATTTTGAAGAACAAGACAAAGACTGTTCTTAAGAATGGTTGGTGAATACAGACCCTGGTCATCTACTTATTGACCTTGTAACCTTTAATTTGACCAGTAACCAACTGCTCCAAGGTCACGGTAAAACTGTCTACAACGACCTGTCAGCCTTTACCTTTCACCTAATACAGCGGTCATCGCGTAATTTTGAGAGCATGTGACTTACAGAAAACTTTAACCAGTTTTATAGATTGCAAAGATTAAAGTTTGATAACGCATGCAGTTATCAAAATATTCAAATTAACAGTGTCCTAGTGACACCAGATACACTAATTAATTAACTTTGTCCCAAATCTGGGCCATCAGTTGCTTTACATGTGTTTCAAAAACAATGGTATTTAGCCAGTTATTAGACCAAATTGGGTTGATATTATGGATCAGTGATTATTTTTCCCCTTTTTTTTTTCACTTTTGAAAAAAAAAAGTTTCCTTAGCCCTTTACCAGACAATGAGGAGTTTCAACGACCCTGGGGAGAAAGCCTTTTAAAAACATTTTCGGAAAAGGAGGAAATGCTGATAATCAGTATTTTCTCCTTTTCCCGAAATGTTTTCTACTCCATCCAAAAATGATTGTACTGTCTGAGCCACGTTGAAATTGTCGTCTGCAATTGCATTCAGTTTGGACAAGGCTTAAATTTTGTCGTCTGGTAAAGAGTTAAATACCTAGGGTATTTTTGTGTAGCAGGGCCCGTATTCACCAACCATTCTTAAGAATGTTTTTTTCTTATTCTCTTGAATTTTCTACATTTGTAAGTAATACAACTTCTGATTGGCTAAACCATTCGGTTTAGCCAATCAGAAATTGTGTCACTTACGAATTTAGAAACCTTGGAGAATAAGACTAGGAATATTCTCATGAATGGTTGGTGAATACGAGCCCTGATCGCGCTGGCTTTTGACCTATCTCATGATATAATGAAATCAGATGATAAACGCTCATTTGTGATTGGTCAAAAATGGGCCAACTTTTATTCGGTTGAACCCTACTGGCCTATTTTATTATATACATAGCAGTGAAATCCTGGAATATCCCAGTGTAATAAATTTTGATATCATCACTAGTGACGATATCAACTTTCACTTTCACTTCCTGTCGTAATTTAGGAACTACTTTTTTTTTCATTAAACACTTATAGATAGTGTTCATTGTAAGTTCTATATTTTCAACGAGTAGTCTCGTTTTGTTCTTTTAAATTATGTACTCATTCGCACTATGTCCCTGATTTCTTCTCTCTATCCAAAGTATTGATTTCCACTTTCAAACGAAAAATTAAAAAAGAAATAATGTTAATAAGGTATATGATAAATAGAATAATCAACTGGTTATTTTTGATATGAAAAAAATATCTCACTCGGATGCGTCGTAAGGCGTTAAAAAAACTTGTGCTGCGCACTCGTTTTTCAACACCTTACAACGCATCCTCGTGAGATATTTTTCATATCAAAAATAACCAGAACTTTGATTATCCTCTATTTCTCGCACATTTATGACACAAATAAAGAAGCTTTTGTACCGCTAACCGATACCAAGAACTTTAACTCACACAATAGCAAACTAAGGTGACAGGGGATGATCCTTTTCTTTTACAACGTACGTAATAATCCATTACTATTATTATATTGTTTTATTAATTTTCATCCACCAAAACCTTGAAGTTTCCAGTTCGTTTGACGCATCCATCATTTTCAAAGATACAGGGTGACGCCCCCCCCCCCAAAAAAAAAAAAAAAAAAAAGAATAGAGCCCATAAACTTCTTAATTACTCCTACAAAAATAGAGAAAAATTGTTGTAATTTTGTACACCTAAACTTGTATCTGTGTATGATTATACCCAAAAGTTTCAGTGATCTAGGACGATTTTCAAAAAGATATGATCTCTCCAAGTAATGTACCAAATGGCTACTCCGGAGTTTGAGGCAGACTTGAATCCGATGAGCAAAATAGTCTCTTGCATGCGCTCCTCTCTGCGATTTTGCATCCTTAACTCTTTGCAACACAATCCAGACTTTGTTTATGGTTGTTTATGGTTCGAATGGTGGTAAGCTATTCTGTTGCACCAGGCAATTGTAGAAAAATCATTGTAGAACATTGACTTATTCCCCGAAAAAATTGACTTTCGAACGGGGCAAGCAATCAGTTGTTTCAGAGCTAATTCAAGTAAAAGCGGCAAAAAAAAAGTTAATTTCAGGATTTCTTAAAACGGCGAAATCCCGAAGATGTCAAAAAGCAGCAATTCTTATCCAGCTAAACATCTTGAATAGAACTTTCCAGTAGATTTTAAAAACCGGAGTAATGTTTTTTAAAACTGTTTTTTTTTTTGACAAGAATGTCTCTTTATCAGATAGAGTAGATCCAATAGGATGGCAGCATTCGCTAACAACTAAAAGGGTTTTAACTGACTGGAGTTTCGTGGAAAAAAAAACTGTATGACATGGAAGCATACTAACTATCAAAAAACTTTCTGCAAAACATTTGGTCTGCATGCAGTACTGGATCACTTACAAATGACAAACGTTTTGGCACAGGAAACACCCCTCTTAGCCTGAGTTTCGTTTTATCTTTTTTCTTTTTTACCGCGCTATCACTTTTTCAAAAAATACGGTATATTTATGTGACTTGTTTCGCAAAAAGGGACCATCCGGGCATTATCTCCCGCTAGATGGCATTCTATAAATACTCATCTATCATGGCTAATTTGGGCATCTTGGGTACAGAGCCGAACCACTTTCCTACGCGACAACCGTTACTTTGAATTTCAAACTGAAATAAACGTTTACTCTATAAAACGCTACCTCGTGCAATTCACTCAGCTATGATCAGCAGTCTAAAGAAATCTGGAGCTAAAGCAGGTCTCGTTTCTCCACAGACATATTGATAAAAGCTATTTTCAACATTGCTACTTTATAGAGGGTAATATTACAGTCAGCCCGCTTTTGGGGCTGGTGATGTGTCATAATAAGACAGTCGAATATTCGAAGAATATGACATGCGCAGACAGCGACCATCCGGGAATTCCCTACATCAATAACAGCAAAACAGATAAACGACAGTGCAGATTTAGGTTCATGATTCAGAAATAATTGTGTAACAAGATAGAATTACCACTTTTCAAACAGAAAATGTCATTTAAGCGAAAAGTTCGCGCAGTCTGAGCAGGGTTGACAACTTTTCGCTGTTCCCAGAAGGTTCCTTTTCGCGTGATGGGTCACAAAATATGAACAAAAGTAATAGAGATAGCGACCAAAGACCAATAGCAGACCACGATTCCATGGTAAGCATGACCACGAAATTATCAAAATTATTACCGCCCGTACCCAAGCTTTACGCCTCTCGAAATTATAATAAAAGCTCCACGATGAGTATTGACATATGATAAAAATGTACTAAGCTTTCTGCTTCAAAAAGAAAAATAAAAAGAGTTCATCGAAAGATTGAATAACGAAACAAATTCACTGAATGTACATCAGAAAAAATAATTTTGAGCCATGCTCTAGGATAAGGTGGATTACTGGTCCTCCATGATGCATAATACTAAACAAGTAATCACAAAATTATGGATCCATAAATTATCCATTTTGTAAGGCAACCGTCTGAATCATGTGGTACAATGGCCCTCTGACATGCAAAAAAAATAACCGCTAGCAAAAGTTTCGTTCCATGTCAGCCTGCGCGGACTGCGCAGGCTGACATGGGTCGATACCTTTTGCAAAGCAAATACATTAACCTCCCTTTTCACAGAGCAAGGCTCACTTCTAAATAAACTCCTGAACTCACCTGCTTGGGCCAAACCAAGCACCACCGCTAATAAAAATACAATACGCTCCATATTTAGGAGCGTAAGTCCGTTAATTTTTCCTATCTTCTGTCGGTTGTTGTGTCTTGACCACTGCCGATCTGTACTAGTTATTTCTGGTCGCTGTCACTCCGCACTATGGCTGACGAGGCCAAAGTCACAGCTATTTATACCGTTATCATATCCATCTATCTTATCATACAGCTAACACTTATCTAAACGACACAATTTTGGACTTGTCCAAATTACGAGCACTTTAAACGCTACATCTGATTTAAGTTGTCGGTCCCAGAATGGAATTTGCCTCAAAAAAGATTAAAGAAAAAAAACTTTGTGAGAAAAAGAGAAAATGCTGGTAACCTGTATTGTTTTTTTTTTCCTTTTCTCTCAATATTTTCAAAAGTTGTTTCTTTCAAAACATGGGAAAACACGAGATTGTGGGTACAGGGTTGATCAGCAATGAACGAGGCGTCAATAAAGGTGGAGGTTTTGACTGCCCAACCTCTGCAGTTTTACCCATTGCTGGACAGACCAAATTTCGACCGCCAAAAGAATATTAACAACTGTGACAAAACAGGCGAAACATATCAACGTCACGCTCGTTCCGAATTTTTCTGGAATATGCATGCTTAGTACCGACTTATTGACAGTTCATTATTTTTTTTCCGTTTTTTTTTTTCCCCAACTTCCTGGAAGATGTACATGTACGTAAAATATGGAAAAGGATCACCGATAGCTAATCAAGAAACAATACCATTAGTGATAAATTCAAATAGGTATTTATATAAGTGATGTATATTTGTGCAATTCGCTGGCTTTCCTATAATTTCGCTTCACAGTCAGTAATATAGTGCCTAAAGTAAGCACTTCACATCGCTCTAAAGTTCTTGTCTAAAGCATTTGGATGACTGATCTTATAAGTTTTCTTTTTTTCTTTGACGATATCTAAATTTCATGTGTCACCTAATAAACAGTTATAATCTTTATCCACAATACAAATTACTTTAAGAAATTCTTTTTATGCCAGTCCCGTAGCTCGGTCGGTAGCATGCAGGACTTGAGAACAGGGATCGCTGGTTCGATCCAAGGATTGATTATAGTCATTGCGACTGGATTCATTCCTCTCTCACCGCGGTTTCAATGATGGTCAGTGGCTCGAACGTGTTAAACCTGTATGCATGAATTCATTTACGAGGTAGATGCCACTTTGAGATCAAAGTACTGAAAGTACTCATGGAAGTCGATTTTAGAATTAGATTGAGTAAATGAAGAAATCGTTCCCCCTGGTCTGAAGGTGCGTTCAATTTGGATGTGACCAAAAGTTTCTCATCATGTGCAGAGTGAAATAGTCAACAAAACTCAATACTAGTTAAGGTGAAACAATTAAACAAAAAGAAGAACAGAAACAAAGCTTCTTTTCTTTTTTCAATTTAATTTGAAAGAAGTATCATCTTCTAGTAACATGAATCGAGTACCACAACAAAATGAATATTATGTAAAGGTAGTTGAAACAAGTAAGCAGTATATTTGTGAATAAACACCTCAATCTCAAGCAGGACATGTCAATACCCTTTCGCACACAATGACGACTTTTGACTACTCTTGGAGAGAAGCAGCTTGAAAATATTGTGGCAAAAGTAAATCAAAGGACTGAAGGTCCTGAAAGTCGCACTAATGGTGAAACCTTGATATTTTGGGACTGATAGATGGTCATCACCCTTTTACAGGACAATCTTGCTTTTACGTAATTCAAACAGCTTTGGAAAACAGAGCTGAAAGAAAGAAAAACTCATTTTTTTTTACTCAAGGTTTTCTTCCAATTAGACTCAAATTTAATGGTGTAGTCAAATTTGATTAGTTTTCAGCAATTCTTCGATTTTGACTAGTCTGCAATTTACTTGAGCAAATGCAGTTACTTGTAATAGGCAGCTTCCCACCAAGTTAGATCTTTTCATTTTTCTTTTTCTTTAATATATCAATGTTGGCATATAGCCTGACATAATATACCCAAAACAATATTAAATGTATGTCATTGGTCACCTCTATTACTTGGAACTTACTGAAACAGTGCCACTGCATACTGATGCTAGCACTTGACAATTTTTGAAAAGGGACACATAAGGGACATCTCTGTGAAATCATTTCAAAATCTGACCAACCATTTCAGTGAAGAAGAATTTTCAAGAATTTTTTCATGTCCGAATAGTGCAAGTGGATCCCATTTACCAGAGCCATGTTTCTTGATGGATCAGAATTTCGAAAACATTTTTGAAAATGGTCAACTAAGGAAGATTGCTTTGAAATTATTTTAAAATCTGATCATGGGTTTCAGAGAACGTGAATTTTCAAGAAATTCTTCATTTCCATATAGTAGCCCCAATTCACCTGAGCCATGTTTCTTGGCAAATCAAAATTTCGCGAACAAGTTTTTAAAAGGGTCACCCAAGGAACATCTCTGTGAACTTTTTTCAATATCTGATCAGCCGTTTCAGAGAAGTAAGAATTTTCAAGAATTTCTGCATGTCCATATAAGTACAAGTAGCCCCCATTCACCAGAGCCATGTTTCTTGACGGATTGAAATTTCGCAAACAATTTTTGAAAAGGGTCACCCATAGAACATCCCTGAGAAATTATTTCAAAATATGACCAGTGGTTTCTGAAAAGAAGAATTTTTTAGAATTTCTTCATTCCTGTATAGTGCAAATAGCCCCCATTCACCAGAGTCATGTTTCTTGACTGATCAAAATTTCACGAAAAAGTTTTGGAAAGGGTCACTTAAGGTAGTGGACCCGTAATAAGCATAGTGCAGCATGGCATAAAATTTCTGGACAGTTGATAAGACATATTTTGTACAGATATGATACTATTGCACATTTTTGACCGAACAGAAATTCCTTCGGGGTCCGTCTTGAAATTATTTGTTGATAATTTTGTTAGTTTCCAGAAAAGGGAGGTAATTATATCCATTTGTAATGAAATTATAGTAGTTATAGATTTATAAATGATAATTCTAGGAAGGACAAAAAAGAAAAAGTGGCTCGGTGAAAGTAGTACAATAGTGCTCATTTTTAATCTTAGCAAATTTTCTAGGGTAATATTATAGTGGAAATAGCTGTTTTCTATTACGGGTCCACTACGTTAAGGAACATCTCTGTGAAATTATTTTAAAATCTGGCCAGCTGTTTCAGAGAAGAAGATTTTTAAAGAATTTCTTAGAAAACTGTTTGGTTGCCATGGCAACCAAAACTTTTGACGTAATCAAATTCTGTGAACAATTTTCAAAGAGGACCTCCCAAGGAACATTCCAGCCAAGTTTGGTCCATACTGGCCCAGCGGTTTTGGAGGAGTTGATGTTTAAAGAATTGTTGATGACGCATGACGGATGACAGACACCAGGTGATCCTAAAAGCTTCCCTTGAGCATGTTGTGCTCAGGTTAGCTGAAAAAACTGTCCGAAGGTTTTTCATCTCAACCAAACTGACTCTCAAATTATAAAAAATATTTGCAAAGTAATTAATAACTATGCAATCTACAACAGGTTAAAGACCATTGTGAATAATTAGTTTAACTCATTACCAGACCAGCCCAATTTTAGGCTTGTCCAAATTGAAAGCATTTGCAGACGACAAAATAAAAGTGACAGAAAATTTGAAATTTGTTTTGTGAAGGTTAGAAAAAATTGTGGGAAAAGGAGAAAATGCATTTTTTTCCCTTTCCCACAATGTGTTCTAAAGGCTTCTTTCTCAGGGTAGTCGAAACTAGGGATTGTGTGGTAATGGGTTAATCACCACATTAAATTTGTTACACTCTTTTTGAGTTTTGAAATTGTATCTTTGCTATCCAAACAATGTAATTATTGTATCAAATTCTTTCTCAGGGTAGTCGAAACTAGGGATTGTGTGGTAATGGGTTAATCACCACATTAAATTTGTTACACGCTTTTTGAGTGTTGAAATTGTTATCTTTGCTTTCCAAACAATGTAATTAATGTATCACATTTTTCTGTTATATCATTTCTTTAAATGTGCTGATGCTTATGTTTTTTTTTTTTTTCATATATAAAACATATTTTTATAATGATGGATAAATATTTTTGAAGTATTCAATATGCTTTTTTTTTTTTCATTAATAGTAACTTTATCTTCCTTAAAAAAAAAAAATAGAAAGAAAAAAGTGATTTTATCACTAAGCATTTGATTGACTTCGCTATGTTTATTGTTAAATAAGTTTCATCATTGGTTTTAATCATGTAAGGCAAATTCAAAATAAAGCAAGAGTTATATAAATCGTCATGATGACGAATACGTAATTTCTATTAATTTTTACACAAATTGAAGTTAGAAATACTATAAAAATCATGTGTTCATTTTGACTACACATTGGGTACGTTTTGACTCCACTTGGGTAGGTTTAGACTTCATTTGGTTAAGTTTTGACTCCATTCGGGTACGTTTCGACTTGGGTACGTTTTGGTTTGAGTACGTTTTGACTGTAAACGCCTCAACACTGCAACTGTCAATGTACGGTCGTAATTGCTGTATTTTACCTTGCGTTCCATATTTCATGTTGTATTTACTGTATACGGAGGGGATGCAATATCCTTGTCGCCACTCTTTTGGGGTCCGAACAAATGCAGTAATCAACATTTTAACTTTACTGGTGTTAATCGTTATATGCGTTTGTTTTCTATCCCTTCCGCCATTTGCATTTTCTTAATCAAAGTACAATTTTGTACTTCAAACTTAAGCTGATCAAAGACCTAAAATACTAGAATTGATAGCAAAAGTTCATGTCTGATTTCCATAAAATCGTGTATGTAAGCGTTTCGCATGCAGTTTTATATGTTACAGAAGTTTTTTGATGTGTAATGGAATAGTTTTTGGGTGTTTTGGGGTATTCGAGTGGTTTGGGGTGTTTCATCCGAGACGTACGTTACAAACTAGGTCAAAGCTGCGGAACGAAACAAATTTTCAAATTTAGAGCGAGTTTTACGATATTTAACCCTGAATTCATGGTTTGCATGGTTTAAAAGAGTTGATTTCAAATGACATCACTCGAGTCCGAAATTCCACCTTTTTAAGCGAAGCTCTACCGGTCTCGATAATACATGAATATTTACAGTAAAGTGCTCTCGATAAGCCATATTAATCCGCGATCCCTTTTAAACTCACATTAAGCACTGATGGGGGATATCTTAGCTGAATTGTGTTTTCTTTACCCATCTAAACAAAGATAGATGTTAAATTTTCACATGATATACAAAATAACCGCATTTTTTTTTAATTTAAAATTTGAGTCACGTTCTCCTTTTTCTAGCGTAGGTATATGAGTTATATGAGTTACCGGGTCCAGTCCCATCATAAAGAACAAATTCCAGACATACCAAAGAAAAAGTAGTTCTACAGCGATTGGGTTTAAAGCAGAGTAACTGCACTTCGTTTATGAAGTATATACGACGTTTTTGATCCAATTTTTTTCATGATTCTTCAACCCACTATAGACACCCCCCAACCCACCCTGAGCTCCTCGAGCTCATCGCAAAAAGTCGAACGTTTTGACAAACGTGCGACTTAAAAACAATTGAATACTAAGTGTTACATTCTTATCCCAGTGCTTTGTCTCAATTCAGACCTGTCAAAAAGGCTTGCAAAAAGACTAGGAAGTTTAACTTTGAACTGCATAAAAAAGAAAATGTGGCTTTTATTGCATAATATTTCAAGGGACCAAAACAAAAATCTCATATTTTTCTTATATTTTCGAAACATCAAAATAAGTAATAATAGCTTGTAAAGATCTTTCTGATATATTTTTTTAATTGTATGCCCTTGTAGTATGATGAACATTGAAAGTATATTTTAATACTTCAGCTAGAGTATATTATCATATTGTTAAATTTGTTTAATGCAGAGAATACTTCTAAGACAACTTTAGGGACCATACAACTTGTATAAAGAGAAATAAATGGCCCTTGAATCAAAACTTAACCCATAGCCAACTAGCCCGATTTTTAAAGTTGTTCGGTATATTTTTGAAAGCACTGTGTCCAAAGGTAAAAATGCTTGCGACAAGCATTTTCATCTCTGCTGATGCTTTGAGTTGCAAATAAATGAAAGTAAAAAAAGCTCAAAGTCTTATAATTGATGATGACTTTTAAAAAGAAAACATGAGTACATGTATTTAGCCAACAACTTGCACACTATGTCAAAGGAATCTACAGATAAACACTGGTACATTGCAACACAATGCTTTCTTCATATAATCCAAATAGTGTCTCTTTCCAATAATGTTTATATTTATCCTTTCAGTACCTTTTCCACTTTTTTGGCCGTTTTTTGAAATTGTCTGCTGAAATCTGGGACAATTTAATTTTTGTCTGCTAGTAACTATTTATTAAAAAACAAAATTTTAGACTGGTCTAAATTGAAAGCACTTGCAGACAACAAAATAAAGTCAACTCAAAAATTAAAGTTTTCTTCCAGGCAAGGCGGAAAACGCTGTGGAAAAAGGAGAAATTACTAGCAACCAGCATTTTCTCCTTTTCCAACAATGTTCTCAAAAGCCTTCTATCTCAGGGTAGTGAAAACCAGGGATGATTTGGTAAAGGGTTAATTGGTTAAAGAACAGGCAAATATAGTAAGATACAGCATGTAAACATAAAGGTAGTGGCAAAAATATTATGAACATGTACCAAAAAGTAATCAAGTGAAAATATATACACAAAAACCTGACTAGCCAGACGATGTGCATGTAAAATATCAATCTATCACTCTATGTACATAAAAAAAAATTTAGTCTTGAAAAGATTTGCAAACAAGAAATGAACTTTTGCTCAAAGTGTGCAGTAGCCTTTTGAAGAAAGAAAACATGGTGACCGATGGAGTAAATACGCATTACAAGCACTTTCTCGTATACCCAAAATGTTTCCAAAAGCATTCTACCTCAAGTCTATAAACTAGAGGCACTTGAGCGCCTGTATCGCTCTACAGGCCTGATTTTTCTGCAACGGTGAAGAGAAGTTTTTAACAATTACCATTCATTCCTGCATTTTAGGTCACTTTAAAAGAAAAAAAGCTATGAAAACGTGAGAAAAGAAGAAAATAAAAGTAACCTGCAATTTCTTAGTTTTACACAATCATTTCTACCCTTTTTGATACAAGTTTCACTAATTTGAAGATTTATTATGTTGTCTGCAACATCTTTCAATTATGGCCAATTATAAAAATTTTGTCTTCTGGTTATAGTTAACTCATTACCAAATGACAACATTTTAGGGTTGTCAAAATGGAAAGCATTTTGTAGATGAAAAAATAAGTGACTGAAAATTTAAAAGTTGTTTTGTGAAGGGTAGATAACATTGTGGGAAAAGGTTACCAGCATTTTCTCCTTTTCCCACAATGTTTTCTGAAGTCTTCTTTGTCAGGGATCAGTTTGATCGGATAACAAAATGCCTTATCACAACAGTAAAGCCCTGTCCCTCTTTGTTACACAGTGTTCTCACTAGGATTTTAAAAGTTGGATTCCAGGAATCCAAGTCAAGAAAAAGTTGGATTCCAAACTGAAAAGTTGGATTCCAGCCTGAAAAAGTTGGATTCCAAAACAGTTCGGAAGAATTTTCACGTGCAAGTTATCAACATCTCAAAACTGTAAATTTTAGATTTGTGCATCATGGAGACATAATGTCTGTAATACACAAGTCTAGATTTACAAAGGAAATTACTTAGTATGTAAGATTTTATTGTAATAGCTCAAAGAAATAAAGAAGTTTAATAACTTTTCACTTATCTTTAATTTAGTCTATGTAAATAATTCAACATGATAATGCATATTTCAAATATTTGTGATAATAATACAAGTACATGTGGCAATAGTTGTAGATCCTTCGTGACAAAATTTTGTAAATTCAGTTCTTATTCCAATTTAATTTTTGTCAATATGGATTATGATGTCTACATTTTCCTTGACAATACTTTAGACCTGTCCAGATTTAAAGCTTGCATAAATTTGCAGATAACATAATCATGGATTGAACAATTCATTTTGGCTTTCAAAATGTTCTCAACTTGTAATTAAGTACACAATGAAAGTCAAATGAAATGAAAATCAAATGAAAATTCAATCTCTCTCCTTCTTTTCATGACAAATCTACATTTATAAAAAGTGCCCTGGCTTTGCTTCAAATCTACAAAAGCTCATCATAAATGCTATTTACTTCAATTTGATGAACAGGAATAATTGACAAAATTTTAGACTTGTCCAAATTTAAAACATTCGTAGATGACAAATTACATGTAACTCAGCAAATTAAAATTTATTTTGGGAAAGGTAGAAAATATTGTGGGAAAAGGAAAAAATACTGGTGGCCAGCATTTTACCACTTTTCCACAATGTTTTCAAATGCCTTATTTCTTAGAGTATTATAAGGTATTATAAGCTGAGGGACTGACAGACTGTGGTGAAAGTTAAGCAAAATCATTAAGTTGTTTACTCTCACTGTTCATACACATTTTATCACTTTCGTCTTATTCTCTTTGCTAAGAATCTTCTGACTGCTGGTTGTGGGCCAAAATCTTCTAAGGAGGGACCCTCTTCTTTCACTCCCATGAGTTTAGTGACAGTATCATGCTTAAGGCGAGCTCTTCCTTTTGTTTTGATCTTGTTGTGAACACTAAACCCTCTTTCACATGCGATGGAAGTGAGTGGTGAAGTCAGCACAATTGTAGTTTTTCATAATGATACTGCAGGCTTCTGGTAGTGAACAATTAAGTGATTTCAAAATAACTTTCAGTTGGTAGTAGTCTTCTTTTGCTTTATTTGCATCCAACACTCCATTTTCTTCTCCATACAGGTAAGTTAGCTGCCTGAGTTCTTCTTCACCATATTCTTCAAGGCTGTTTATATTCTTTGGTATTTCAGCTGGATTGAGGACTTTGTTCAAGAGTTGGAGATTTTTTATGGAGTTTTCATCAAATCTGGAAGTGATATTATCAATTAGTTTTTCAATATAATCTGTTGAGTTATTTTGAAACTACATTCTTAACTGTTGTTTGTTGTCAATTTCATTCCTTTGCAGATGCTTTTTGTACTTTCAATGTCATCATATATTTTTGTCAGTACAAATTATTTGTACTAGGTCACCAGTAGGTCAACAAACCTTTACCAGAACTAATCAAAGTGCAGAGGTTCTCTTGTTTTATATGAAAAGGATTATAGATTATGTAAAGCAACCATCTTTAACTCTTTACCAAACAACAAAATTTGGGATGTGACCAAACTGAAAGCATTTGCAGACAACAAATTAAACATTGATGAAATGATGATTTCTCTCCTTGATAGAGTAGAAAACACTGAGGTAAAAAGAGAAAATGCTGATTACCAGCATTTTTTCCTTTTCCAAGAGTGTTTTCTAAAGACTTCTTCTTTAGGGTCGTTAAAAGTCAGGACTGTATGGTAAAGACTTACCAGCATAGGAACTAACCTCCAATACAACAATGAAATCAAAATGAATAGTATATATGAGAGAAGAAATTTTTCAAAGGTCTGAAAGAGATTAACTCATTACCCAAATGACAATATTTTAGGCTTGTCCAATTGAAAGCATTTGCAGACCAAAGATAAAAGTGAATGAAATTTTGAACTTTGTTTTTTGAGGGGTAGAAAATATTGTGGGAAAAGGAGAAAATGTGACTTACCAGCATTTTCTCCTTTTCCCACAATGTTTTCAAAAGGCTTGTTTCCAAAGGTCGTCAAAAGTAGGGATTGCGTGGTAATGCGTTAACTTGAGGACAATACTGTCGAAAGTTTAATTATCCTTTTACATCTTGGTGATTCTGTTAAAGATACTGAAAGCCAGTTTGTGACATTGCTTTTCTGGGCTTTGTCAAATAGAACTTCAGGAGCAACATGTAAATGTGCTTGTGCTAATGGTGAACAGACACACAATAGTCAAAATACCAACCCATCACAACTGTTCAACATGAGCACTAGGGATAACCTGGGAAGACTAGAGTGGATTTAATACCTTAATTTCAGTCTTTGTTTTGGTTGACACTGACATCTCGTCTCTGTATGTACTGACAACAACAATTGTTAGCTGTATGTATTGACCCATTAGGTTCTTTGAACTCATCTTCCTCCACTCCCTCCATAGTGACACCTTTAAGTCATCTGTGCCATCTTGAGATCTTAACTGTCTTGACCTGGACGTCTGTCCCTCTGACCTGCACAATCTTCACAATCTCTTCCTAAAACAGATACAAAGAAATATAACCAAATGATAGCCATACAAAAATCTGAACAGTATTTAACTTAACATTCTTCTTTTATCAAAGATGCATATTGTAGATTGATGCAACATCAAGTTATTGTCCAAAGAATTGAAGAGGGCCTTGATTGTCTAAAATTACCCACCTTACTGTTCAGCAATATTTTCTTTAACAAAAATGTTTTTCAAAAATCTTTTCAAGGGTCAATTTTACCTCTTATGCTGCTGATTTCCCAGAATAGACTATTCCAGATTTGCTTCCGAATTTCAGTCACTGTAAAATTTGCCAACAGTGCAGACCAACATCAGACTGAATGGCTATGCAGGTTGATCATTGGTCTACACTATTAGCAAATATGACCAATGTTGCAATAGGCAAGATAGGGGTTAAGGCTTCCCGTTAAGCTCAGCCCGCATTTCTTTAGTTTAACTGCTTTATCCCACTTGAAAGCATCATGCTAACACATACAAACCAGGTCTAACCCCTTTACCCATTGACAACATTCTAGCCTTGTCCAAATTGAAAGCAGTTGCAGACAACAATTTCAATCTCATTATCTGAATCAAATGCTGCAATTGTTTCTATGACATAGTAGAAAATATTGTGTGAAAAGGAGGCTTCTTTCAAAACTCATCACCGAGTGGTAAAAGGTTAAAGAATGCTTCACATCTTTTGTAGATGATAAAATATTGGTTTTAATGTTCAATCAAGGATCATAATCATTTGAGACAAATCTCCCTGACTGTGGCAATTGTTAAAAGCTAAAGTGGTCCGAACAGACATACATGTATCTAAAATGGTTTGCATTCTGCATCAAATCAACAGTGCCACTGGTTACCTTAAACTCTTAAGACTACCAAACAATCCTGACTTTTAACGATCCTGAGAAAGAAGACTTTTGAAAATATTGTAGGAAAAGTAGAAAGTGTGGGTAACCATCATTATCTCCTTTTCTCACAATGTTTTCTATTCTTCCCTAAACAAATTTCAATTTTTGAGCCACATTTATTATGACATCAGCATGGCTTTCAATTTGGACCATTCTTAAATTTTGTTGTTTGGGAAAGAGTTAACTCATTTCCAAATGACAAAATTTTAGACTTGTTCAAATCTAAAGCATTAAATTTTGCAGACGACAAAATAAAGGTGACTGAAAAATTGAAACTTGTTCTTGGAAGGGTAGAAAACCCTGTGGGAAGAGGAGGAAACGCTGGTTACCAGCATTTTCTCCTTTTCCTACAGTGTTTTCAAAAGGCTTCTTTCTCAGAGGCGTCAAAAGTAGGGACTGTGTGGTAATGGGTTAAGCACACATACTGTACAGCCTTTTTACCTATGCAAACACAATTTTCAAAAAAAACCTTTTATATCAGATTTGACTCTTTACCACACAACAAAATTCAGACCGATCAAAATTGAAAGAAATTCCAAGAGACATAGTAAATGTGGCACAAGTAATAAGATTTGTCAGTAAAGGATAAGAACACATTATGGGAAAAGAAGAAAACATTGGTTACCAGCATTTTCTCCTTTCCCCACAATGTTTTCAAAAGCTTTCTTTTGTTCGGTTTTGCATGCACATTCATTTAGGTTTTTTTTTTTTCAATATTAATGTTTAACCCTTTTCTCTACAGAAGCAGGTATCAATTTTGCGAGATACATGTACTTGCCAGCTAAATTGAATGAATCTACTAAATATTATGTCAATTAACTTCAAAAACTTCAATACCATGACACTTTTTGTATACATTTTTTATGTTATTCCCTTAAAAGGCTACATAGCCTCTTAAGGTATTTTTGAGTTTCGCGCCAAAAATCAAAAGAAGCATTGTGGGAATATAAAGTGACTGGCACATGACTAATGACGCTTAAATTCCGTAACATAACAAACATGTTATTTTCCATAAACTTCTTCAGTCGCTGTGTTTGAGGCATCATTTGTGTATTTCCGGTAAGTGAGTGAGCAAGTTGCTCATCTAAAAGTAGACCATGGTTCCCATCGGTGTTGACCTGGGCCGTATTAGATCTCTAACTTCTCCTGTTGTCGGATGGTTTTCGACTACTGGGGTTTTATGAATGAAAATTAAAAGGTACTGGGAGTATCAGGATGAATTTTAATATTTTTGTATAAATTTCGTCCAAAAATCTGAAGGGCCACCTTTAAGTGAAAGTACAAAAGCTGCAATACTTTTGACTGAGCCAATTTAAAGATTTAAATGCATATATATGTTAGATCCAGGTTGACAGCATTAAAGTCAAAATTAACTATATGAAAGGGGAAGAATAGATCACCATTTTATATTTTTCCAACATTTCAATATACTTTCACCTTAGGGCTGCAAAATCCTAGTGCTGAAAGGTAAGTTTAAAAGATTATAAACGTGTAAGATTTATTACACAAATGCAAACCATGTAAACTCACGTTAGGAGAAAGGGCCGAAATTGTAATGGGCCGAAATTGTAATGGGACGAAATTGTTATCGGTCGAAATTTCCAGTCACTGTGAGGACTGTTGACATTTGGGATTCGTTAAATATTCTTCTTCGACGAAGAGCAATACATTCAACTAGTTATGGCAGCAAATGGAATACAAATCATTCATATTTATATACTAATGTAGCCTTCTGTAACGCAGGCGTAAAGCTTTTACGAACTTACAATCAATCAAAATGGCGACTGTAATCTTCATAAACAAACACTGACCTACTTCGTTTCTAAACAATACTTAAGTAAGGACGTAATGTCCTTCACGTTTAAAACAAAAACACATTTCAAAAAAGAAAAAAAAATACATTGAACTTTACCTTTGCAGCCTTGGGTTTGTTCAGATCAAATTGTGACTTGCTTGCCTTGCGTTTCACTCGCCGCCGTTTAAGCTGTGGTGTGGATGAAAGTCACGTTGCGAGTATGAATAAATTAGGTTACTAGCTATTCAACACTTCAGACATTCAAGCAAATTTTTGTTGAAAATGTAAATGCCTTGTAAAATAAACAAGCCAATAATTTTATTGGTAAGAGTATTAATGATGCGTGTTTAACGAAAGCTATTTTTTATGTGAACATGGATCCGAGTGACATATCATTCATAAAATAGTGCCCGATTGGAAATCGTAACATCTCGGCCGATTTGATGGCTCTCAACATCTGAGTAATGCCGAATGGCTAGATTCGTCCGCATTCATATAGAAAAATATAGGATCTGTGCATTAACAAATATTAAGATTTGATAATTATTCATTGAAATGTCATAACAGTTCAAAGAAAATATCTGTTTAGTGCAATAGTTTGGCTTATTTCATTTTTTATCTGAAATTCAATCGTTTTATATGTTTAAATGCTTGAATGTCATAGAACTTTTTTTTCGCTGGTTGAATATTGGTGTTGTTGGGTGATTTCCCAAATGCCTGAGCGTTGCTATAGGAAGACCGATTACTGACGTAATCGACTTCCAAAAACTAATCAGTTGTTCTTCGAGTTGTTTGTCGCCCCCTCCTGTTTGATCGTCACAAAGACTTACTTAACAAGCAGCTAGAAGAAAGTAGGTGTTAAGAAAGGTCATTAATGTGAATGTAACCGGGTTATCAAAGTTTAGTGAACTAAAGTGGACCAAAACATGAGGCTAGGTATCAGTCGAATGGTGTTTTTATGCAAGTATACTGGTGCAATATTCACGTTGTCTGCGCATGTCATATTCTTTTAAGATTCGACTGTCTTATATGACGCATCACTAGCCCTAAAAGCGGGTTGACTGTAATATTACGCTCTATAAAGTAGTAATGTAGAAAATAGCTTTTATCAATACGTTTAAAGAGAAATGAGACCTGCTTTAGCTTCAGATTTCTTCAGACTGCTGATCAGAGTTGAGTGAATTGCACGAGGTACAGCGTTTTATTGAGTAAACGTTTAAATTCAAAGTAACGGTTGTCGCGTAGGAAAGTGGTTCGGGTTCTGTACCCAGGATGCCCGAATTAGATAGATGAGTATTTATAGAATGCCATCTAGCGGGAGATAATGGTACTGGTGGAGGAAAAACCAGGAAACACATCCGTACGTGCACTGACTGTTGTGATATAACCTAAGCTGTTAAGACGGCGTTAAACTCCGATTCAGCCAACAGATCAGTCAATGAATTTAGTCTTTACCAAACGACAAAACTTTAGACTTGTCCAAATTGAAAACACTTGCAGACGACAAGATAAACGTAAGTCAAAACATCGAAATTTATTTCCAAAAGGGTAGAAAAAATTGTGGGAAAAGGAGAAAATGCTGGTTACCAGCATTTTCTCCTTTTTTCCACAATGTTTTCAAAAGGCTTAGAACTATCTCAGGGTCATAAAAATCAGGGATTGTTTGGTAAAGGGTTGATCAATCAATCAACCATATTGTTCGGTATAACATCACATAGATAGGCCTATGGCCCATCTTTACATGACACAAATAGCTCGTGCAAAATCCCTGCATTCGAGAAGGATCGGCTTAACCCTGCTTGACCTCACAGTCCCAAATTTTAACAAACCTGAGAAAGAAGCCTTCAGAAAACATTGTAGGAATAGGAGACAATGTTGGTAACCAAATAGAATACAGTAGAATACAGTATACATGATTACCACACAATGGCGACTTCTAACGACCCAAGATAGAAGCCTTTTGAAAACATTGTCGGAAATGGAGAAAATGCTGGTAACCAGCATTTTCTCCATTTCCCACAATGTTTTCTACCCTTCCCAAAACAATTTTCAATCTTTGAGCTATACTTATTTTGTTGTCTGAAAGTGCTTTTACTTTGGAACAGTCCAAAGTTTAGTCATTTGATAAAGAGGTAATTAATCATCAAACGACGTTATAGACCGAAATAGTACAGTCGTTCGTGAACTCTATACCACAAACGTCGAAATTTTTTACTGTTCCAAATCGGAAGCATTGGCAAACGACAAAATAAATACATGTATGTCTCAAATGCTGAATCTGTTTCGGGAAGTATAAAAAGCATTGTAGGAAAAGGAGAAAATGCTGGTTACCAGCATTTTCTCCTTTTCCCACAATGTTTTCAAAAGGCTTCTATCTTGGGTCGTTAAAAGTCGTCATTGTGTGGTAATCATGTACAGTTTTCTATTTTCATCTCCATCCTAATCTTTGATTGTTCTAGTGCAAAGTGCAAGTATATCGATACAATTCATAACCCCTCGTCCGAAATCATACACATTACACAAAAAATAACTCTTTTCCATAGGAAATTAGGACTTGTCCAAACTGAAAGCATTTGCTAACAATAAATCCAGTATTGGTGAGTCAAACAGTAGTACTCATTTGTTTTGAACGGTTAGAAAACACTGTAGGAAAAGGAGAAAATGCTGGTGGCCAGCATTTTCTCCTTTTCCTACATACATTCTTTAGAAGAAGGCCTTTTCCTTGGGATCGTTAAAGCACACTCCTTGTTTGGTGGAGGGTCAACATTTGTCATGTAATTAGGGCAACATTGAATACTTATGTAGTCTAGATCAAGGTCAGAGTGCACAGAACTTGTCTGATCCTAGATCTGATGCGTTGAGTGTCAGATACTCTGTGAGATACATATAGCCATAGCCTTAAAAAGGAAGATAGGCCTATCTAGGCCTATTATTAAATGAATTTGGTATAATTATATAGCAATTGAAATCATTTTGATCTACTCAGGATTAATCTAGTGTACATCTATGGGAATATAAGACCTAATATGCGAACTTTATCACAATGAAATAAAATTGCACAAGCTTGTCTATGTTTTCATCTATTAATTTTTTATCATCTTGAAAACTGATGAATTTATCCCTTCAGTGAAGAAATCTAAGATGTTATCTGGGCAAGAATGTCATTGTAGGCCTATAGCCCAGTGAAAAATGTAAATTCAAGATCACATATATATGGAGTGCAACACGCGAAAAGGTGCATTCGGACATTTGCGTAAAGTGTCGTCCCGGATTAGCCTGCGCAGTCCGCGCAGGCTAATCCGAGACGGCACTTTACGACTATATTAGATTTTGTGCTACAGTAAACTTGCGTAAAACAGAAAATCACATAAAATCGGAAAGTGTCGTTTCGGATTAGCCTGTGCGGACGGCACAAGCTGATCTGAGACGACACTTTACGCAAATGTCCGAATGCACTTTTTCGCGTGTTGCACTCCAATTATAGTATAGCAAGGGCATCTCATAGTGCAGTGACAATAGAAATTCAAGATCGGGTGCCATCTGGCATATTGTTAATTCTCAGGAATTTGACATTCTGTAATAAAATTATATAAAATATGTAAAACAATATATAGATCTAGCCACCTATATATACAGCAACGTTTCTATATAATATAGGGGAGATTTATTTTTCATATTTCATCGTTTATTTTGGTTACAGAATGTCTAATTCCTGTGGTTAATTCTTATCCTGCTGAATCTAAATTGACGACTACATAATTATGACAACAGTAAATTTCGATAGGTTTATTTACACTGGAAACGGGTAAATGGCCGAAGGTGCTGGGAGATTAGACTGTACATATATGCAGGTTGATCTTGCTGTACACTCTACGTGAATTACGTCCATGGCCATGAGCCAAGGATAAGGATTTAAATTCTTAGCAAAAAATTGAATAAAGATCTATTAACTTTCACTACTTTGATGTTTATTCATTTCCGGTTACGCAGGTGTGGCTGCTAGGCGGGAACAAAGGTACTCGATGAAGAAAGTGTAGATTAAGATCAGAATGCAAAAATTTGCAGACCTTTGATCTGTTTTTACACTATAAGATAAGGAAGAATTTAGAGTAACATGGAGGTTTGAAAAAGCAGTTACAGATCTATTTAGGGTTCATTAAGAAGCAGTGGATCTAGATCTATTTAGGATTCATAAATGGGTGAAAACTTTCGACTATAGTTTTGATTATGACCAGCACTGCAAGCCGAAGGATTTAGATTGGCAAAGAAGAACGAAAAAGGGATGAAATTCGTTCTCTGTTACCGACGATGATACAAGATCTAGATCTTGCCCTATTTAAATGTGGACTGTTACAATTTTAAGCACCTGGTTACATTCTGCTTTTTTAGCAGAATTGAATGGGGCTTGTAGCCTATGAACCAACAAGCAGCGGAGGATACAAAGCAAGATCAGACTATACGTATATACAGGCTGATCTTCCTTTACACTATCCACAAAATATATCTAAGGGTTTGAACGGCAGGAGGGAAATAAAAGGAGAGGAGTAGGAATGAGGGATAGGAATAAAGTATTTTGTCAAATTTAAAATGTTCTTATATTGGCAGTGCACTTTTGCTTTAACTCTAATAGATGTCTTAATTCACATGTGTACGAATTGAAAGCATACGCAGATGCTAGATACTGGCATTGTCTCCTTTTCCCTAATTATTGTTCCAAAACCCCATTTCCTGGAGGGAAGATGTAACAAATAGGGAGCTATTATTTTTTTTAACTTTTCACTGTCTTGGTGCTATTTCGTGTAACTATTTGTTGAACAACTTCGTCCACTTGCAGACACTAAATGCAGCTCAATATTTCTTGAACTGGTAGAAATCACTGCTGGAAAAGGGAAGATACTGTTCACCAGCATAGTTTCATGTTTCTACAACATTTTCTAAAGCAATCTTTGTGGAGGTTGTCAAATGTCAGGATCATCTGGTCTAGGTGTAACCCATTACCACACAATTCCTACTTTTGACGCCCCTGAGAAAGAAGCCTTTTGAAAACACTGTAGGAAAAGGAAAAAATGCTGGTAACCAGCATTTTCTGCTTTTCCCACAGTGTTTTCTACCCTTCCCACAACAAATTTCAATTTTTCAGTCACCTTTATTTTGTCGTTTGCAACTGCTTTCGATTTGAACCAGTCTAAAATTTTGTCGTGTGGTCACGGTTTTATCCATATCTGTGCAGATATATTGACATTGTTTATCTACAAATTATGTCAAAATAACACATGCAAGTTGAAAAAAAAAAACATGATATGCAATCAACAAGTAAAAGTACAATTCATACATACATACATACATACATACATACATATCTTTATTGCGTTGAATATCTACATACACGTATTCACAGCATTAAGATTAATACAACATATAATATACACAAAGTATGTAGGACATGGAACATTTGGAAGGAAGAAAAATAGTTGAAATGAATGTTAACAGAGAAGGGATATGTTGCTAACTATTTCTGAATAAAGCGCGGGTAGGTGCACTGGGATTAATCTGCATGTAGGCCTACATGATATATGATCACGATATATGATCACATAAGATTTGCAAATAATTTAGGTGGCAATGAAAGCGGCTAAAGTACATGTGATGCATGATTGAACCCTTCACCACACAATGACGACTATTAACGCCCCTGAAAGAGAAGGCTTCTGAAAACATTGTTGGAAAAGGAGAAAATGCTGGTTACCAGCATTTTCTCCTTTTCCCGCAATGTTTTCTACCCTATCAAAGAAAAATCTTTTTATATGAGCCACATTGAAACTGTCATCAGAAAATGGTTTCAATTCGTACAGGTCTAAAATCTTGTCGTGTGGTAAAGGGTTAACACATTATAGGAAAAGAAGAAAATGGTGATAACCAGCATTTTCTCCTATTCCACAATATTTCCAACCCGAAAGACAGTTTTTATCATTTAAACCTCTGTCGTCATTTAAGACTGTTGTCTTCAAATGCGTTAAATTTGGGAAAGTGTACATTTTTTTTCTTGTGGTAAAGAATTTAAGCTTTTACAAGGTGGAAGCATCTGTTTTGTAATTGAAAAATTAGTAAACACTGTGAGGGAAAAAGGAGAAAACACTGGTAACTCCAGATTTGCTTCCCCCCCCCCCATAATACTTTCTCAGGCTCACTACAGATGACTCTCTGGGTCTGCAGCAAAACGCTTTCCAAACCATTTACGCAGAAGTTCAACTTCAGGGCAAGAAGATCTTTTAATGTAAAGTTGGAACACCCAAATGCACACATCGTCTTTCATTGCCAAAGCCATATGGATTTGGCTCAGACTCCGGTAATTCTTATGGATACTGGGAACCAGCGTGCATTGGCGAATCATTTACACATTACCCAAGTCTCGATCGAATCTGTAAATTTTTTCGGCGGTGAAAGGCGATGTTACACAATCCTGTTAAAGTGCCCTAACCATAAAGTCAGACTTTGGGCTTTGTTCCCAGTCTGAACTATGTCCGGAATGTGCTTCAGAACAGATAAATGTTCTCATAGGTCGCTGGCAAAAAGGTTCAAACTTCTTTTGCAGTTCTTAACCTTAGCCATGGGAGAGACCAACTGTTTTGACATACATGTATTTGTTCATTATAGCTGACATGATTTTTTGTTTGTGATTGGAAGATCTAAAAAATCTGCTTGTCCTCTCATTGGAGAGGTCAGACCTCTCTCTGACAGTTGTGAGTTTAAAAGGCAGACTGCCACAGAATTTGCTGTCTAAATCCATTTTTCTTGCGAAATTGTACTGATAAGCAGTCTTTCTCGTCATGGTTTTTTAAATAAAGCGAAATAAAAAAAAAGGAACAGGAAATAGGCGTGGTTTATTTTTATATGACGAATATCAGAAAAAAAAAAATTTGTTAAATCAACTTGCCATGTCTGCAAATGATTGTAATTTTTCATTAAATAAATAAATCTACGCAGCAGAAAAAAAAAACGACGAATTTCGTTGAAAAGGAGAAAGAAGACGACTGAACAAGATCATGCGACTTGAAAAAGCGACAAGATGGTCAAATGACCGTCATGTAAAGCATAATTATGAGGTTTCTACGCAGCGGCTTTTTACTTGTTTTTTTTTTACATGTACCAAAATGTATTGAAATTAAAAGCCAATAAACTATTTGAAAACATTGATGCTGACCTCTCCTGGAGGACAAGTAAGAATTCTTAAGTTTTTTGGACCCAGGATTGATTAATAGCATGGTGTTTAACGCCGGTTTCAACATTATTCCAGTTATATCACATTGCACTTCTTATCCATGTTTTCCTGGAGTTTCTTTTGCCAACACTCCGCACTATGTTCTTTTCAGAGCTACTGGCTGCTTTACCACATTGCAAGTCGTAACTATATGGTCAGCAGTGAGAGAGAAAGGAATCCTGTCTCAATGACTATCAATGATCCTCGGATTGGCGGGGCTGGGGACTGAACCAGCCAATCAGTGACGTTATGTTTCCAGGCCAAGTACAAGATATCCCGATTGTCCTTCGATTTCTAACACTCAATTCAAGCCATCGGATAGGTTTAAGGAGAAAGGTTTAACCCTTTTCCAAACAGTCCCTGGTGCTTACGACCCTGAGTAGAAGCCTTTTGAAAACAATGTGGGAAAAGGAGGAAATACTTTCCTCCTTTTCCCACAATGTTTTCTACCTTGCTGGAAACAAGTTTCAATTTTTGAGGTCTGTTTATTTTGTCGTCTGCAAGTGCTTTGAATTTGGACCAGTCCAAGATTTGTCGTTTGAAAAAGAGTTAAAACCAGTTTGGTAGATGACATGATCCCGGGTTTTCATGACTCTCATTAAGAAGAATTTTGAAAAGATTGTGGGAAAATGAGAAAATGAGGGTAACCAGTAGTTCATGTTAATTTTGTCATCTGCAAATGCTTTGGATTTTTACCGGTCTAAAATTTTGGCGTTTGGTAAAGATTTAAAGTTTGTCTGCAAATCCTTTAGCTAGTTTTCGAATAAAAAATCGTACAAAATGTAGAATCATTTGTGACTATTGTGCTTTGACAAAGTTCAAAGTTGTTTCGACCAAATTATAATATCACATTACGTCAATAGGTACATGTACGTGTTTGGTCAAAGATCAGTTTTGAGAGCAAACAGCCTTTTTTCCCCTTTTCTTCGGCAGCAATGACTTATTGCTTTCGCAGACTGAGTAGATCAGGGCCTGTAGAGAATATTCATTGTCTTATTCTCTAAGGTTTTCTAAATTTGTAAGTAACACAACTTCTGATTGGCTAAACCGAATTACCATCAGAAGTTGTGTTACTTACAAATGCAGAAAATCCTGGAGAATAAGACAAAGAACGTTCTTAACCCATTACCACACAATCCCTACTTTTGACTCCCCTGAGAAGGAAACCTTTAGAAAACATTGTGGGAAAAGGAGAAAATGCTGGTAACCAGCATTTTCTCCTTTTCCCACAAAGTTTTCTACCCTATGAAAGTAAAATTGCACCATTTGAGCCACTTTGAAATTGTCGTCTGCAAATGCTTTCAATTTCGATAGGTCTAAAATTTTTCTGTGTGGTAATGGGTTAAGAATGGTTGGTGAATACAGGCCCAGGATAAGACTTCACAGACATCCAGTCTAATTTTGTGGTTATGCCCTCTACTGCATCAATTTATTTTAATCCTATAAAATCCCATAGGGAAGAATATGGCCTTTATGGTCAAGATCAGACCGCACAGAACATTAATATCATGATCTTGGATCTAAAACGCTCCTGTTTTTGATTAAATTTGTGAGACGAAAGTCTTTCTGAGTTTCAGTAGAGATTTTTTGGTTCAGCTGTCCCAAGAGATCACGTGAGTCATGCTCTGGCAAAAGGGGCTTTATGCTGTTCTGTGATACACTAGCACTCTCTTGCACTCCGGATCATTTACATTTACCTCTGTAGTGGGCTCAGAAGGTAGTCCGTCATTACGTGATACTTTCGTCACATGACCACAACTCAAAATGGCGACACAAACGCCGGTGAAAGAAAGACCAATATCGATTACTTTGTGTGCTGTTCAAACAGCATACGGCCAATCAGACTAAGCGGTAGGAAATGTGAAAAAGAGAGATTTTCTGAAAAGCTTAAATGTCTTTTAACGGACCATAACTTGTTTTGTTTATCTTAAATACACTAAGATCCATCGGTGTGTCAAAACTGTTGTCATCATCCATGGGCGCAGCCATTTTTGTTAAAATTGGCGTAAGATTCTGATCAGTAAAGAAACTCGAAAAAAAAAAATAGTTCCATTGTATACAGATAAATTCATCACTTTGAATATACCTATAATGTATCCAGAATCATGTTTCCTCTGTCTACTTTATAATGTTTCACATGAAACAGTTAAACAGTAACAAAACATCTTTTCCTCGGTTTGACAAGATTCTTGTCATTTAGAGATGTATTGTGAGAGCAACGAATGACAACTCTGCTCGGAAATTGATACACTACGGCAAGCCGGCCACTTCATGGTCATGGATCCGTTAAACCGATCTAAAACTCTAAAAACGCAACTTGAATTTAATCACTGCCTTGTGCACATAAAATTAATGGTACAGGACCTGGGAAAATTGTTCTTGCAAAATTTGGATTTGACTAGCAATATGGATTCAATTAAATACATGTGCAAACATTATGGCAAAGGCAGAAACTGTTCTGTTGTAGAAAGAAAAATGATCATTGTCAAATTTACAAAAGGGAAAAAGTTACCATAGGTATACAAGCCTATGTCTGCTTATTGGTCTAGGGAAGACTTGGGGGCGTCTAATGTAGTTTGCAGTATTAGTCTTTTTCATCTAGCTTTTCTAATCAATCCCTACCTTTAACTACCCTGGGAAAGAAGCCTTTGAAATCATTGTAGGAAAAGGAGAAAATGCTGGTAACCAGCATTTTCTCCTTTTCCCACAATATTTTCTTCCCTTCCATAACAATTAATTTCAGCCACAATTTGTTTTGTCATCTGCAAGTGTTTTTAATTGGAAAAAGTCTACAGTTTTGTAATTTGGTAAACTGTTACTAATATTTAGTATTTCTTCTCAAACAGGGTTGTTAATGGGGAGTCTATATTTGAAGATGAAATGGGACACTGAGATGATGGTATACATGTATAACCTTTTTGCAACACAATGGCAAGTTTTCCTGATATTGACAAAAAGGGCTTTGAAAACATTTTGGGAAAAGGAGACAATGCTGGTAACCAGCATAATTATTCTCCTTTTCCCACAATGATTTCTACCCTTTCGAAAAGAAACATCTCATTATTTATGCAACATCAAATTTGTCATATGTGAATGTTTTCGACTTGAACTTAAAATTTGGTTGAGTGGTAAAGCGTTAAAATACAACGATAATTTGCTATCATGAAACATGATTAGATACGAGTTATTTTATGGTGTTGCGCAATTTAACACTTTACCTGATATGGCAATTTGAGGCTTTTCCATTTCAGCAGCAAATAAAGATATGATGTAAAAAATATGGACAAGTGAGGGTACAAATATCTTATTGAGTGGAAAACATTGTGGGAAAAAGGAGAAATTGCTCATTACGAGCAATTTCTCCTTTTCCCACAATGATTTCAAAAGCTGTTTGTTGCTGACATATCAAAAAGAGAATCTTTAGAGTAAAGGGTTAACTCTTTTCCAAACGACAAAATTTTACACCAATTCAAATTCAAAGCTGTTGCAGATGACAAATAATGCCTCTGTAGATGAAACTTGACTCTGAGAAGGTAGAAAAGATTGTAGAAAAAGGATGAATTATCAGTATTTTCTTCTTTCCCCACATGTTTTAAAAGGCTTCTTTCTTGGGGGTCATTAAAACTTCGGACTGGTTGTAAAAGGTCAAGTGTAATCATCTCGCCAAACTGTCGTCGTCGTCATTCCCTCGTTTCCATCATATTAAACTTTCAATTCTTTTATATTTATCAATCCTTTAGATATATTCTTCATAATTTTGTTATTTTTTCATTTGAAATGACTTACAGAAAATAAAATCTGTATTATAATTAATGATTATTGTTTTAACAACAAAATGTCACAGTGCAAAATGTGATAACAGGATACATACACAGTGATGATAACACTTATCATGAAAGTTTGATGTACATAGTTTCACAAACAACTCTCTATCTCTCTCTCACTCTCTCACTCTCTCTCTCTCTCTCTCCTCTTTACACTCTTTTTCTGTTGAACATGTAATAACTAAATAAAATATTAAATAAATGATACATGTAGTTGCTAATATATTGCTTCAGTGCTGTACCTGCTGAAACCAAATTGAAGCAGACATTAGTTTTCACAACATAGAAATCTTAACATAGCCATTTAAGGTAAGACCTGTGTTATGGAAAACATCTATTTCCCCGAAAATATCGTCCTTCAAAATTAGCTATAATTAAAAGTGAGTATTATTTTTTCCATTTTTTCCTTCTTTGAATTATCATTTATAAATCTAAAACCACTATATTCTCAATTCAAAAAGAGATAATAATTACCTCCCTTTTCAGAAAACTAACAAAAGTATCAAAAAATAATTTCAAGATAGACATAAACGAAATTACTGATCGGTTAGAAATGTGCAAAAATATTATTTCTGCATAAATCCTTATTTATCCTCATTTATCAACCAATTAGAATTTTCACCGGAAGTGCATTACACAGGTCTTACCTTAACATAGCCATTTAAATCTTTACCAAACGACAAAAGTTTAGACTTGTCCAAATTGAAAGCATTTACAGACGACTCAATAAACACCACTCAAAATTTGAAACTTGACTTTGCACGAGTTATAAACATCGTGAGAAAAGGAGAAAATGCTAGATACCAGCTTTTTCTCCTTTCTCCACAATGTTTTCAGAAGATTTCTGCCTCAGGATCGTTAAAACCACTGATTGTTTGGTAAAGGCTTAACCCATACCACACTATCAGACGTTTTACCAACCTTAAGAACATTATGAGAAAAGGAGAAAATACTGGTAACCAGCATTTTTTTTTTCTTTTTCCAACAGTGTTTTCTATTCTTTCAGACACAACCCATAATTTGAGCCACGTTTGAATTGTTGTCTGCAGATGCTTTTTTCAGTTTGGACAAGTCTTAATTTTGACGTTTGGTAAAGGGTTAACCCTTTACCAAACAATCCCTGGTTTTTACGACCTTTAGATAGGGTCCTTTTGAAAACATTGTGGGAAAGGGAGAAAATGCTGGTCACCAGCATTTTCCCCTTTTCCCACAATGTTTTCGTCCCTGCTTGACACAATTTTCAATTTTGAGTTACATTTAATTGGTCGTCTGCAAGTGCTTTTGATTTGGACTCGTGTAAAATTTTGTCGTTTGGTAAAGGGTTAAACTCACGAGTGTTTTGTAATGGGTTTATAATGTGGAAATTATCTTTCATCCGCATTGTCTTGCACTTTGTAACATTATGGAATAACCTTTGAACAAACAAGCCAAAATAATAACAGCTTTAGAGTTGAGGCTTTCGCAAATTTTGTAGAGAAAAGAAGAAAGTTATCAGGCATCATTAAATGTGTTTTTAACTTTTTTTTCCTGCCATGCGTTTTTTGTTTATCTTTTCCTGGCCTATTCCTACAATTCGAGTCATTGAAATGGACTGCACAGGATTTGCAGTCTGATCTTTGATCCACACTGTTCAATCAGGAGATTCTGCTTCCCCCTTCCCCCCATTTTCCCGTCTCCCACCAAAAAAAAATTTCCCTTTTACCTTTTACGACACAATGCCGACTTTTATCGCCCCTAGAAAAGAAGGCTTTTGAAAACATAGTGGGAAAAGGAGAAAATGCTGGTAACCAGCATTTTCTCCTTTTCCCACTATGTTTTCTACCCAGTCTAAGAACCATTACACCATTTGAGCCACGCTGAAATTGTCGTCTGCAACAGCTTTCAATTTGGACAAGGCTAAAATTCTGTCGTCTGGTAATGGGTTAAAACAGCAAAATTGGGGTTTTTATTAACGGCTTAAAAATCTCATATCTCATTCCATTTATTTAGCAGGATAAAGATCGTCACTATGGCAAACAAGCCTCTTTTTTAGCCCTGTGTCAAGCGAAAAAAATCTTTTCTACCCTGCCAGTTAGAAAACACAAACATTTTTTGAGTCACTTTCTTCGTTGGCAAAGTTTAAATGCTTTCAGTTTGGATAAGTCTAGAAGAATCAGCTGACTGCTCACACGTCTGCTTAACCCCTTCCCAAACGATCCCTGGTTTTCACGACCCTGAGAAGGATGCATTCATGCAAGATTATCGTCGATTCTTTTGTTGAAACAGTTTGCCAAAGAGAATATTTATGGTCTAAGGGAGAGAACTCGTACAAGTGTTTGTGCAATCTCCAAGCAGAGTAGTCGTTCGTTACTCACCGTACATCTCTGCAATAGGCTAAATGACAAGAATCTTGTCAAACCGAGGAAAAACGTGTTTCGTTACTGTTTAAGTGTTTCATGTGTAACATAATAAAGTAGACAAAGGAAAGATAATTCTAGATACATCATAGGTGCATTCAATCTGATGAAATTACCTGTATACAATAGAACTATTTTTTCAAGCTTCTTTACTGATCAGAATCTTACCCCAATTGTTTAAAAAATGGCTGCGCCCATGAATGATGACACAACACCGATGGAGCTAAGTTTGCAAGATTAAAAAAGTTAGTGTTCTTTAAAAGATATTCAAGCATTTCAGAAAATCCTTCTTTTTCACATTTCCTACCCACTAAGTTTGATTGGCCGTATGCTGTTTGAACAGCACACAAAAGAATTGATACTGGTCTTTCTTTCACCGGCGTTTGTGTCGCCGCTTTGAGTTGTCATGTGACAAAAATGACGGACTACTTTTCTGAATCAACTACAGAGGTGAATAGGAATGATCCGTATTGCAAAAGAGTGGTTTTTGTCTTTTTTAAAGTCTTGTTGGTGACAGCATACAGCGAAAAACGGATATAGATGTGTTGCACGATTAACTCCATAAAGACGTCTGGGGGGAAACCCAATTTATGTTTCGTCAAAAAGTCTAAATTCTATATTTTTTAGTAGAGTGACTTTGACAAATTTGAAGATATAATAAGTATGGAGAAATAGCAATTAAAGACATGATTTTTTTTAAAACCTTGTAACCAAATCGTACTTGTCCCATGCGTATGATTTTTGTAAGCACAACAACAACCAAAATTTGGATTGAGAAATAACGATTTTGCTAGTAAGACTTGCAATGACTCCATTTTAAGTATTTTTTGGTGTTTAGATGTAAAAAAAAAAGACTAATTTAATTATTAACTAACCTATGAATAGATCTGCTTATCCGATCAGTTCAGAAATTCGTTAGAAAGGCTCCTTAGAAGCGGGTTCACAATAATCTCAAAATCTGTACTCAAAATTATGTTTTTATTTCGTAAATACTTTAACCAGATAATGCAGAAATAGGCTATTTGGAGAAAAAAAAAAGAGTAGACTACTATATAAGACGATTGTCTTTGGACGTGTTTGGGGTAGATTCCGATCTAAAGCTATCCTTTGTGGTCTACAATACGCGAAAAGGGACATTCTGACATTTTCGAAAAACTGTCGTCACGGATCAGCCTGCCCAGTCCATGTAGGCTAATCCGAAACAACAATTTCCGCTTAAAATGTAATGTTCTGCACTTCGCATATCTACTGTATCACAAAATCTAATATTGTCTCAAAGTGCTATCTCTGATCAGCCAGCGCGGACTGCACAGGCTGATCCTAGAAGACAGTTTACGCAAATGTTGGAATGCCCTTTTCGCATGTTGCATCCATTGTGAAGTTAGTTGACCGGAAAAAGGGGGGGGGGGGGGGGTGAGGGGGGAGAAGGGTGACACAGTGAGACACAAGTTTTCAGCAGCAATCGCTTCTTTTCCGAGATGAGTTTGACCAATATTATAACTTGACGCGTCTCTACATCTTGAACCACAAAATACATGTAGTTTACATATTCATCTCCCATTCCCTCTTATACCGTCTTTTTAGATATTTCTTGTTAAAAATTGTTATAGATTATAAAACAGAAATTCTGAAGAAGATTTTACCATTTTATTACAATACAACACGTTACTGTAAAGTTAAAAAAACAAAACAGCAAAATCTTTACTCTTTACTTAACCCTTATGCTGCTAATCGCAATTCATTGACCTTTTGCAGACAGTGTAGATCAAGATCAGATTGCTAAGAACGTGCAGTCTGATCTTGGATCTGTACCGTCCGATAAGGATGTGCTATTCCCCAAAACATATCTTTGAAATAGTAATATTTTGGTTTTTACGATCGAATTGAAAATTTCATTTTAATTGGTTAGCAGGATAAGAGTTAACCATTTCCCACACGACACATTTTTGGACGAGACCAAATTGAAAGCATTTACAGACGACAATTCAACTCTTGCTGAAAAGATTATTCCTTTCAGCTTCGTTTGATTTGCCGCTCGCAAAGGCTTTCAAAAACTGATATGCCTTCTCCAATTTTATCTCTGGTAAAAAAAAAACTTGATGATAAAAAGACATACCGATACCCTGTAATTGTTATACACTGGCAGCTATATACTAGTGCTTTTTGTGTAAGCCGTAACTGCTAATTAAATTAAAGAATTAGTCACGGCGTTTAAAGCCGATAGTCAAACTCCACATATCGCTATTTCAAAGGTATTTTTGGGCTATTCCTTTCGCTACTCCGAACACTCCGGACTTGTTCTAGGTCAATGGAGTATTTCGGAACACTGTGCCGTGTTCCTCAGAACATGTTCTGACTGTTCTAATCCAATCGAGGTGTAGCGCACCTGCTGAATGGTTGCTAGGTGATACAAGATGGCTGAAAGACGGGCAATTCGTCAAGGCAAAATTTTAAATTTTTGTTCTTTTTTATCACATGAATACCATAAATAGGGACATAGAAAACTGTTCTCTACTCTCTCTTTGCAGCTATGATAGTAGCTCTTGCAACAGACATTATGCCAATGTTCTGTCATTTCGATATGGTTTAGAACAATGTTCCGAACATGCTCCATTCAGAACATACTTCCGGAACAGTGAATTGTGTTCTGAAATATTCCTTTCGCACATTCCAGAACAGCATTCCAGAACACAGAACATTGTGCCAGAACAAGAGAAAGGAATACGCCCAAAATCTCTCCTATCGGACAGTGTAGATCTAAGGTCACACTACTAGCTCTGTGCGGTAAGATCTTGTTCACATTGCCGCTAAAGGTTCCCGAGTCGCTATTAGCAGCCCACGGGTTAAAAACGATCAAAAAAGGTAATGAAAAAGAAGTTGCATCAATAGCAAATAACTAAACTTAAAATAATTGCGCAGACTGGCCTGAGTCGATACTTTTATTTGCATGTGAATTTAAAAACGCCCTTTTTCACAGAACATATCTGATTTACAAATGTAGCTTACATACATACATACATACATACATCTTAAAGTCTAAAGGATACAAGTATAAATGGAATTTATAAATAACATCAAAACAGAATCAGATATTTGACAATATTAACCAATTTTAACAATCGTAGCTTACAATGCTTTGAACTGGGATTGGTATAGATCAACAAATTACACAAGTACCAGTTGACGATTTAAAAATCAATAGATAATACAGCTTGTCAAAATACCATCACACAATTGACAATGATTGACAACGAGTTTTAAAAAGATGTAGCATACATATAGAATGAACATAGTTATACATGAATGCTTGAACATAAGATGGTTTCTCCAGTAATAATTCTTGACCCAAGTAATATAATAACGCGACAAAACATTTAACCAAAATTCACAACTACATGTATTTATAACTATACTGATATGAGAAACTTGAACTGTGATCGTACATGTACATCAATGGGTGGTAGCTATAGGTAGGAGCTGTTGATCAATGATTTAGTGAACACAATACGTTCAGGCCTCGTTCAGGCTTATAAAAATAAAATGTTGAGAACGTTCTCATTCTCAGCATCAAATCCTACTCAACGGTCTGAGTTTTGCTCACGGAAGTTTTGAGCTCAGACGTCGCTTATAAACGGCGCCTTATCTAGTTCTAACGTTCTCGGCTGAGTAGAGTATGGTCCACCATTATCTCCCTTTAGATAGCATTCTACAAATAAGAATACAAGTTGGCTTCTTTAAAAAAGAAGCCAGGAGAGGTCAGCATCAATGTCTTCAAATAGTTTATTGGCTTTTTAATATCAATACATTTTGGTACATCTAAACAAACAAGTAAAAAAGCTACCCGTAGAAACCTCATAATTATGCTTTACATAACGATCATTTGGACTCCTTGTCGCTTTTTCAAGTCGCATGATCTTGTCCAGCAGTCTTCTTTCTCTATTTTAACGAAATTCTTTTCTTTTTTTTTTCTGCTGCTTTGATGTCCAGACATGGCGAATTGACTTCATAAATATTTTTCTGATATTCGTCATATAAAAATGAACCACGCCTATTTCCTGTTTAAGTTTTTTATTTCGCTTTATTTACAAAACCATGCCGAAACAGACTGTTTATCAGTAGATCTACAATTTTGCAAGAAAAATGGATTTAGACACCAAATTCTGTGGCAGTCTGCCTTTTAAACTCGCCACAGTTGGAGAGATCTGACATGCGCAGACAACACAGTACCAACTATTACTCGTGAACGTAAGCGACCAAACATCTAAAACTAGCGTACACCAGAAGATTCGGTCCAAAGAAGATTCGGGCCAAGGTAGACCACATTTTGAGATGATTTGGCCTAAATTTGGCTGTAGACGTGTGTAGGTGATGAAAGACAGGTAAAGGAGTGATAAAAATTATTGTACGGTATGTCTATGCCTTATATACCTTAATAGATCTTCAAGTAATTTTGCACATCACATCCTTTTACCGAACGTCGTTGTTATTTACCAAAAAAAAAAAACCCTCACCTTGGTCCAGGCGGTAATAATGTCTTATTTACTCCTTATTCCCCTATCCTGTGTTAGTATTATATAGAGATCCATGTAACCATCTTTTGCCGTATATGTACGTATTAGTGTGCCTTTCAACGATATTTCAGTTAATGTAGTAGACACCTAATACCTCCTTTGCTGCATTGCATTAAGTTTTCTTGATAGTTGATAAATACGGATTTATACAGGTATGATATTTTTGCACATTTTTAACCGACCAGAAATTTATTTCTGCCTATCTTGAAATTATTTGTAGACACTTTTGATAGTTTCCAGAAAGGAGGTAATTACTACCTCTCTTTGTAATGAAAATATAGTGGTTTTAGATTTATAAATGATAATTCAAGAAAAGACAAAAAGGGGAAAGTGGCTTGGTTAAAGCAGAACAATAACGACTCTTTTTTTAATCCTAGCAAATTTTGTAGGATAATACATGTATTATTGTGGAAATAGCTGTTTTCTATTTGGGGTCTACTACGTTAAGGTAGTGGAACCGTAATACTTCTTGTGCAGCATGGCATAAAATTTCTTGACAGTTGGTAAAGATAGATATATACAGATATGATATTTTTGCATATGTTTAACCCACCAGAAATTCCTTTGATGTCTATCTTGAAATTATTTGTTGATACTATTGTTAGTTTTTCAGAAAACGGAGGTAATTATCATATTCTTCTGTAATGAGAATGTAGTGGTTTTAGATTTATAAATGATAATTCTTGGAAGGACAAAAAGGAAAAAGTGGCTCGGTGAAAGTAGTACAATTATACTGATTTTTAATCTTAGCAAATTATATACACGGGTAGGAAACTTCATATTCAGAGCCAATGGCTTCGACGAGAAAATGTTGTGTTGGTCTTCCGTTTCTGAAGATGTCGGCTGAAAAACAATCCCAAAACAGGAAGGCATGTCAATATTTGTAATTATGTGTTCTTATGTCTTTGAAATTCAAAAAAAGGAGAATGTCATTCGATGCTCTGGTCTTTCAACGTGTTTTCTGCACTATGGAAAGTTGGAATAGGTGTACTATGTTGTCTGAATCATTTGTGGCGTGGATTGACCGTAGCCAAAATAATACGTCTCGGAGATAAATTCAGTCTGTTATTACCATTTAATTGGCAAGTAAGAGAGAGTCTTACTGTCCCAAAGCCATGAACTAATGTCCTGAAATGTTACATTCACTACTGGTCAAAAATTGAAAAGAAAAGCACAAGAATTGATAAAAATAAAGAAGGGCTCTGATTATGTGGACCGGCTCTGACTATGTTACTCGGCACTGATTCAAGAGGGCTCCCTTTCAAAATTTTAGTTTTCTGTAAATAATTAGTCAGGACGTAAATTTTGGTTTTCCATTAATATCTTTCTGTCCAAAATTTAGTTCATTTGTTGGATGGAACATGATTGCATGTATGAAAATACAAAGGACTGGTATTGTCACGTTAGAAAAATGCTGTTTAACATTAGTCTGTCTAAATTTTGAAGATACTTCTGCATAGCTTTTGATTAGACCGAATGGTCCATA
Organism: Tridacna crocea; assembly: GCA_943736015.1. NCBI lineage: Eukaryota > Metazoa > Mollusca > Bivalvia > Cardiida > Cardiidae > Tridacna > Tridacna crocea. The sequence continues at coordinate 54,068,257 of OX031059.1, forward strand.
TTTAAAAATGTTCGTGCTTTTGTCGCAAATGCAGCCCACATAAGCACAAATAATGAAAAAAAAATTCTTTTAGAAGTACGAGAATGATAAACACAGCACGTGTTTGAATGGTCTAGATGCATAAATTTGCATTATGCAGTCTATGAATCATTATTCAGCCATCAACATAATTTGTTAAATATAATTGAAACTTTGGAAACAAAATCATTGTTTTGCGAAACAATTTAAAAAGGTCACCTGTAAAAGTCATTTCGAAATCTGTCACCACCCATACTATCATCACCACACCAATGATTTTGATGAATCACATGCAGGTGCCAACAATAAGATGTTGTTTTTCGACGGATTAAAAATTTCCAAAACAATTTTTGAAAAGGGTCACCCTAGACATATCTGTAAAATTATTTCAAAGTCTGACCAGCCATTCCAGAGAAGATTTTTTTTTAATTTCTTCATTTACATACAGTGTTAATAGCCCACGGCCATCAGAACCATGTTTCTTGATGGATCAAAATTTCTCGAACACTTTGCGAAAAGGGTCAACCAAGGAACATTTCTGTGAAAGTATTTCAAAATCTGACAAGCCGTTCCAGAGAAGAATTTTTAATAATATCTTCATGGCTGAATAGTGCAAATGGCCACCTGCACCCCAATCAGGGCCATGTTTCTAGACAGATCAATTTTCGCGAACAGTTTTTGAAAAGGGTCACCAAATGAACATCTCTCTGAAATTATTTCAAAATCTGACCAGCCGTTTCAGCGAAGAAGAATTTTCCGTATAGTGCAAGTAGCCCCCATTCACCAGAGCTATATTTATTGACGGATCAAAATTCGCGAACAATATTTGAAAAAGGTCACCCAAGGAACATCTCTGTGACATTATTCCAAAATCTGACCATCGGTTTCTGAGAACAACGTGCTCAAGGGGAGCTTTTAGGATAACGATGTGTCCGTCGTGCGGTCGTCCGTAGTCCGTCGTCAACAATTTCTTTTAACATCTTCTCCTCTTAAACCATTGGGCTGATTTGGACCAAACTTGGCTGGAATGTTTCTTGGGAGGACCTCTTTGAAACTTGCTCACAGAATTTGATTCCATCAAAATCCTTGGTTGCCAAGAAATTCTTTCAAAATCTTCACCTCTGAAACTGCTCGTCAGATTTTGAAATCATTTCACAGAGATGTTCCTTGGGTGACCCTTTTCAAAAATTGTAGGCGAAATTGTAACCCCGTAAGAAACATGGCTCTGGTGAATGAGGGCTACTTGCACTGAACGGAAATGAAGAAATTCTTGAAAATTCTTCTTGAAACCGCTGGTCAGATTTAACATAATTTCACAGAAATGTTCCTTGGGTTACCCTTTTCCAAAATTGTTTGCGAAATTTTGATGTCAAAAGACCTGGCTCTGTTGAATGAAACCGATGGTCAGATTTTTTAATCATGTCACAGAGATGTTCCTTGGGTGACCTTTTTCAAATATTGTTCGCGAATTTTGATCCGTCATTGAATATAGCTCTGGTGAATGGGGGCTACTTGCACTATACGGAAAATTCTTCTTCGCTGAAACGGCTGGTCAGATTTTGAAATAATTTCAGAGAGTGTTCCTTTGGTGACCCTTTTCAAAAACTGTTAGCGAAAATTGATCTGTCTAGAAACATGGCCCTGATTGGGCTGCAGGTGGCCACTTGCACTATACGGCCATGAAGAAATTATTAGAAATTCTTCTCTGGAACGGCTTGTCAGATTTTGAAATACTTTCACAGAAATGTTCCTTGGTTGACCCTTTTCGCAAAGTGTTCGAGAAATTTTGATCCATCAAGAAACACGGCTCTGATGGCTGTGGGCTATTAACACTGTATGTACATAAAGAAATTTAAAAAAAAATCTTCTCTGGAATGGCTGGTCAGACTTTGAAATAATTTCACAGATATGTCTAGGGTGACCCATTTCAAAAATCGTTTTGGAAATTTTTAATCCGCCGAAAAACAACATCTTATTGTTGGCACCTGCATGTGGTTCTCTCGTTGAACTCATGATTTTAGTCACTTTCGAGCATGTGCTCTTCTGCAAGAAATTGTTGTTGGGTGATCTATCCAAAGTTTATTTGCAGAATTCTGATTCATCAAAATCATTTATGTGGTGATGATAGTAGGGATGGTGACAGATTTCGAAATGACTTTTACAGGTGACCTTTTTAAATTGTTTCACAAAACAATGATTTTGTTTCCAAAGTTTCAATTATATGTAAAGAATTATATTGATGGCTGAATAATGATTCATAAACTTCATAATGCAAAATCATGCATCTAGACCATTCAAACACGTGCTGTGTTTATCATTCTCGTACTTCGAAAAAAATTTTTTTTTCATTATTTGGGCTTATGTGTGGGCTGCATTTGCGACAAAAGCACGAACATTTTTATATATGGACCATTCGGTCTGATCAAAAGCTATGCAGAAGTATCTTCAAAATTTAGATAGACTAATGTTAAACAGCATTTTTCTAACGTGACAATACCAGTCCTTTGTATTTTCATACATGCAATCATGTTCCATCCAACAAATGAACTAAATTTTGGACAGAAAGATATTAATGGAAAACCAAAATTTACGTCCTGACTAATTATTTACAGAAAACTAAAATTTTGAAAGGGAGCCCTCTTGAATCAGTGCCGAGTAACATAGTCAGAGCCGGTCCACATAATCAGAGCCCTTCTTTATTTTTATCAATTCTTGTGCTTTTCTTTTCAATTTTTGACCAGTAGTGAATGTAACGTTTCAGGACATTAGTTCATGGCTTTGGGACAGTAAAACTCTCTCTTACTTGCCAATTAAATGGTAATAACAGACTGAATTTATCTCCGAGACGTACTATTTTGGCTACGGTCAATCCACGCCACAAATGATTCAGACAACATCGTACACCTATTCCAACTTTCCATAGTGCAGAAAACACGTTGAAAGACCAGAGCATCGAATGACATTCTCCTTTTTTTGAATTTCAGAGACATAAGAACACATAACAACAAATATTGACATGCCTACCTGTTTTGGGATTGTTTTTCAGCCGACATCTTCAGAAACGGAAGACCAACACAACATTTTCTCGTCGGAGCCATTGGCTCTGAATATGAAGTTTCCTACCCGTGATATAGGGTAATATTATAGTGGAAATTTCTAATTTCTATTACAGGTCCACCACGTCAAAACTAAAATCAAGACAGTTTTTTGTCATGAGTATATCAAGTAAGCGTAACCTTAAGTGAGGAAAAAACAGATTTGTGCGTACCGTTTCCAAAGGTTATATATCTGTTTTACCTTGAACAAAGTTTGCGTAGCATGCTTCTCATTTCCTCCCTAAAAACACGGCTAAGGCAGACATAGCACACGGGATTGATACAAGTTCGTGTTACGGCCAGTTTGGACAGCAAGAAACTCAAAAGACGAAAAGATGCTAATTCTTGCCCACTGACAAATCTCACAAATAGAAACGCTACCATGGAGGGAATGACTGCACTAAATATAAACAGAAATATCGTGAAAAAGATGATTTTTGTTGTGCTGTCGATCTTTCCAACTCGTGGTGCCTTGTTGGTCCTGGGCTTTGAGGCTGCTCTAGATGGAGAGGCAAATACTTCTCCGGATGAAATGGTAGATATTTGATGAAAGATCTTGCTCCGTTCTTGACAATTATCGTCGTACCCATTATTTTTGACTGATATCGAAACATCTTTAAGTACAGTTTCATTAATACTTGCTGAGCTCATGTCACTTTGTGAAGAATGACGAATTATGTCATTAAGATCTGACTCATAGACACATTCGCTTGTCCTGGTCTGTGTCTTTCCGTCTTTTAATTCATCATCATTGCGATCTTCAAAGGGGCTTTCCACATTTTCCGAACCAATGCTAGGCACCCTAGCATCCGGCTGTCCTCTGTTTGCAAGTGGCCCTCGGGTTCCACCGGAAGGCTCTCCTTGATTTGATCGATAATCTGATTTCAATCTGCCAAGTCGACGACGATACGATATTACAAATATTCTGAAATACATACCAGAAAGAAGAAGCAAGCTCAATAGAGAGCAAATAAACCTGAAGGTCGGCAAAACATTGACGATCATACCATTTCCCAGGATGCACCTTCTGGATGATTTTATGCTGGTTTCAAATAGGTAAGGCGTAGCGCATAATGTTGAGAACAACACAATTCCGATACAGACATATTTACTAGTGCGTTCGGTTATCATTTGAGAATGTGGGCGAGTAGTCATGAAGAATCTATCGAAAGCCACGAAATCAAATAAAAAGGTCGAGCAAATCACCAGCAAGAAAGAAGTGCCGTAGAACAATATGCAGAAGTAGCTGCTTCCAAACTTGAAAAACAAAGTTGGATACACGTTTATATAGTACATCGGCGCTTGTATCAGAAAGAACACGAGGTCTATCAGCGCCTGAGTAATGATAATCCTGTTTGTTGTAGTCCTCTGTCTTTTCAAAAATACAATTAAAATTAACAGGTTCCCAGGAAAACCGACCAAGGAGACAGAATGAATAACAGTTACCACAATTTTTGCCCAGTTCGGAGGAAACGGCTCAGCGGTCGTAAATCCACTCGATTTGTTTGTAAAATTCATTGTACTTATTTAAAATTATGTCCACAATGTCAGTTTGGTTGTCTGTTAACTGAATCTCCCTCTTCTGTAGCTTCTGGTCGTCGGAGATTTTTAAGAGTGCCGTATACTAGTCACAACCAAACCGTATATATATAATTGAGCCGTGTTCTGGCATGGAGGGCTTGATATATCTTTCTGATGCTTGATTCCAAGCAAGCTATCACGGTATTATATACTACTCAACATTTGCTAGGGATCACCATATTAGATTCACTGAATGATACAGATATTGTGTTTGGTTCTGTTTATATTCCACCAGTTCACTCTAGATTTTATAATAATGATGTTTATGGTATTTTTGAGAGAGAAGTAACAGAAATAAATTTTAAATTCAAAGATGTATACATTGTAGGTGATTTCAATGCTAAAACAGCAGAAATGAAAGATTATTATGATGATGATGACTATGAAAACCTGTATGACATCCTAGGTATGGACAATACAAATGTATATTTTCCAAATGACAAGTCGCAATTAATTAAAAATGATATTCCAACAGAAAGAAAATCACTGGACAAAAAGAAGAATAATCATGGATACCGTTTAATTGATCTATGTAAAAACAATCAGCTACTTATTATAAATGGTAGAATAGCTCCAGATAATAAAATCGGTCATATGACCTACAGAAATATATCTGTAATTGATTATTTATTATCTAGTATACATGGATACTCCAAACTAAATGCTTTTACAGTGAAAGAATTAGACGCTTTATTTAGCGATGGTCACTCATTACTTCAATTTACCATTAATCTGTGTGTACCATCAGAAGCAATATTTGAAAATTGTACTCATCAAACTATAGGAACAGATAAAACACCCATATGGGATGAATCAAAAGCTGATGCTTTTGCAGACAATATATCAGACAAACATATTGCAGAGCTTATGTTTGAAATAAATAAAACTTACACAACCAAAAGCCATCATTCTATAGATGAAATCTCTAAAAAACTGACAGACATACTACTGAATAGTGCAACCATAACTTTTCCCAAATGCCATAGAAACAATAGATATAAAGCAAAGAAGAAAAATACAAAACCATGGTTCAATTATAACTGCAACAAAGCTAAAAAACAATATAGAAAAGCTTGCAAAAAATATAAAAAGCACCCAAATTCTGAAAATTTGTCAAATAAAAGAAAAGCTTGTAAATCTTATAAAAAAAATCATGAATGCTAGTATAAATAAGTATAATAAAGAACAAATATCTCATTTAAGAAATATGCAAACAAAAAATCCAAAAAACTATTGGAAATTCATAAATCAAATAAGAGATAGTCCATCAACAAACTTGAGCCCTTCAATTGAATCTCTTTTTAATCACTTCCAAAAAGAAAGTAATAAACAAACTCACAATGAAAATTTAAATATTCATGTTGACACAGATTTAAACTTAGAAAATGAAAATAACACTCTAAACAAGAAAATCACAGCAGACGAAATTATGAAATGTACCCAGCATTTACTCCCTTTCTCACAATGTTTTCTAAACGGCCTTATTCTCGTCAAAGCTTAAGACTGGTAGGAAAAAGGGTTATAAATCTAAGACCAACCACTAATTTGCTCGAGATGGCGAAGATTGAAAGTACCCTAACACCGTAAAGTGCCAGTGATATTAAAAACCTTAAAATTAGACATGACTTCGATTTAATCTAACATTTTAATTTCCACAATACTTTTACACTTCCAGGCGCAAGAAAAAAATAAACAAAGTACACCATACACCCAGCAGTTATCACAAACTCGCACTTCTCAAAAGCAGGGAGGGTCAGCTCTGGTTAATATGCTAATGATAGTGGCCTTTTTTGCAGTTACTGAAAATTATTCAGAAAAAAATCCGTCTAATCGCAATGATAAAAGAGAGGCTTATATTGGATGGAAATACCTTTCATTAAGGATAATATCTCCCTTTCGTTTCCATACACCGCCTACGGGTATAGATTTTGTTTTTGAGTTAAAAGCTTAGGCTTGTTCATATTGAAGGTAGGCTATCCAGGCCCGTCGGAAGGAAATTTCATTTGGTTCGGCCAGTATGACGAGCGACGCCATGCTAGGGGGATCCGGGGGTATGCTCCCCCGGAAAAAAAATTGAAAATAAGATGGTCTCTGGTGAATTCTGGCGCATTTTTTGAGGTTTATATTACGCATTTAAGCCATGCTGGGGGGGGGGGGGGGGTCCCAGGGGTATGCTCCCCCGGAAAAAATTTGAAAAATAAGATGTTCCCTGGTGCATTCGGGCGCATTTTTTGAGGTTTATATTACGCATTTAAGCCATGCTGGGGGGGGGGGGGTCCCAGGGGTATGCTCCCCCGGAAAAAATTTGAAAAATAAGATGTTCCCTGGTGTATTCGGGCGCATTTTTTGAGGTTTATATTACGATTTAAGCCATGCTAGGGGGGTCCGGGGGCATGCTCCCCCGGAAAAATTTTGAAAATAAGATGCTCTCTGGTGCATTCTGGCGCATTTTTCAAGGTTTATATTGTGCATTTTTTTTTTTTTTTCGAAAATTGTTCTGGCCATTTTTCATTTTCGGCCGAAAATTTGGTCCGGCCATGGCCAGACCGGCCGGATCGCTTCCGACGGCCTTGCTGTCTGTTGACAAGAAATCAAGTATGGCTCAAAGAACATTTTTGTCCGTACATAGGCCTCTGATACTCCATTTGTCTATCAAGGGATAACGAAATCTTTATTATCGGACACCGTTACTATAAAAAAAAAACATATTGGGGATTTTCTCTATATTCTATACAGTACATTCGGCATACATCGGGTGATGGGAGCCATCAAATCCCTCGGCTGTATCCGGCCGATTGATATGCAAAGATCGGTACATACCCGGAAATACGTCGGTTTACCGTTCTGAAAATTGTAAGGCTCCTCTTCAAAAAGAAAAAAAAAACTCAACTGAGTTAGCAAACATTTCGTACATTCATTATTTATCAATTCCAATTGAAGTTTTCTCCGACAGATAAGCAGATGTGAATAACTTCATCGAGATTGTTTATGTCGTTCAACAACGACATTCGGCATACCTCGGGTGAGGGGAGCCTAGAGATGTAGGTACGGAATCAGCCGAGTTGTGATGAGTGGCTATACGACAGTGATGCGCCATCATATTAGATCACGTGGTTTGCAGTTTAAATGGAAAGGACCGTTATACGGACGAGGTTAGATGTAGGTAGGGAATCGGCCGAGTTGTGACGAGTGCTATACAGTACATATACGATGTAGAAGCAGTCACCGATGTGCTTTCTATAGAAACAGTGTTAATGAAAATTTGTATATATATTCCATGGTATACAGCCGATGGACCATTGAGTTCGATGATCGACCAAGGACAATTTTAGTGTTCTGTGATAGACCAATAGGGCTCCAAAGGCATGTGGTCCGTGAAAAGATAGTAAACTACATGTATAGGAAAAGAAGATTCAACCTCTACTAAAAGGGTGTTTACTGCATCGCACGGTGGTGGTGGGGAGCACTGACCTACATCAGCCTGTTCAGTCTGTTTTTACCAGCTAACTAGGGTCGAAACTTTTGGTACCTTTAAATTTTCTGCAAGTCCACATACCAGTCTAGCTCATCATTCAATCGATATTAGCCAAAATGAATTTTATGGATTCATAATTGTGTGATGAATTTACTGGTATAATGCATCTCCGTGATGCATTAAACCCCCCCCCCCCCCTTGCCAGAGTATGGAGGATAATCAACTGGTTATTTTTTATATGAAAAATATCTCACGAGGATGCGTTGTTAGGCGTTGAAAAAACGAGTGCGCAGCACGAGTTTTTTTAACGCCTTACGACGCATCCGAGTGAGATATTTTTCATAAAAAAAAAAAAAAAAAAACAGTTTATTATTCTGTTTATTATATACCTTATTAATATTATCATTTTTAATTTTTCGTTTGAAAGACGAAATCAATACTTTGGATAGAGAGAAGAAATCAGGAACAAAGTGAAAATGAATACCGTATTTAAAAGAACAAAACGAGACTGAGAAAAGTAGTTGGATTGTCTGGTTGGAAATATAGAACTTACAATTAACACTATAAATGTTTAATGAAAAAAAAGAAGTAGTTCCTAAATTACGGCAGGAAGTGAAAGTTGATATCGTCACCAGTGATGATATCGAAATTTACTACACTGGGAAATTCCAGAATTTCACTGCTAGGTATATGCAAATTCAACTAAAATGTACACAGTAATTTACAAATACACTTCAGTTTTACATATTTTATTTCCAAATTTAATTAAAATGTACACGATAATTTACAAATACAGTTCAAAACTGAACTGTATTTGTAAATCATTGTGTACATTTTAGTTGAATTTGCAAATAAGAATCTTAGATATATTTAAACTTAATGCGATTTTACGCCTCTTTATGACAGAACTTTTCAAAATGGACATACAGTTAAAGCCAAACTGAAAATAGGACGCCATATAGTCATTCAGCATCAATTATGCATGTCTCCTTCTTTGGAAACACTATTTCAAAAAGCATTTCGCGGCGATAGCACATATATTCACGCGAGTCTTGTGTTGACCCAATATAAGACTATGTCTCTATTACGATCTCTAACTTTCACATTATAAAAGACGGAAGCTATCGAGATTGGCAGAATAGCCTTTACGAAAACGATTATGCTACACGATATGTAGCGATGAACTAATGAGTCTATGGGTACAGTCATGTAAACTGTTTGCTTCGAATAGTCCAGAGTGAAAATTAAAAACAAGAAAGAAAGGTAGGTTTTCAATGCAATTTTGACAAGAAGAGTAGTTATTACACCCATAATTAGATCTAGATCCGTTGTCTGCACAAGTCATATTCTTCGAAGATTCGACTGTCTTATATGACACATTAATAGCCCCGAAAGCGGGCTGACTGTAATATTACGCTCTATAAAGTAGCAATGTAGAAAATAGCTTTTATCAATACGTTTGAGGAGAAATGAGACCTGCTTTAGCTCCAGATTTCTCTAAACTGCTTATCCAAGGGTAACGACCTACGTCACGGGAAGTGATATCGGACACTTTTCATAACTTATGTCCGCCATATTGAAAAGTAAGTACGATATGAAGATAGAATGAGGCTAGCTTGGGTGGATACAAACGGACTACAAAGACTCTCATATATTTATCAAAGACATTAGATGAATACATTTAATATTCTGATGTTTTAGACAGGAAGCAGATGTCTATATGCACAAACACTTTGACAAAATATCAAAAAGTGATTGGGTTTCAACAGTTGGTCGAAGTCTATTCCATTATTATAAGTAGTTAACAAAAGCTTTGACAAAAAACAAAATCCCTATGCATGTACGCTTTGGAGGTCTAAAGACTTTTTCATATCATTTAAAGCACAGGAATGGACATCACATGATACTAAAGATTTTTCTAGAATCTTTAGTATCATTTGATGTCCATAAATATCTTAAAAACGAAAAAAATAATAGTAATAAGTAATACGAAAATACGCTTCCTTGCACTTCTTTTGACGTCAGCGAATGGCTTCCCGGATAAATCAAAATGTCCTTATAGAGCTGTAAAACATGACGGATATCTCTGGTTGAAAGGTGTCTACTGAGGTATCGCCGGATGACGCAGGTACATTATTGTCTTGTCTATCGCTAGGCTAAATGAAATTATGATCAATGTTTGTTTCGGGGGGTAATTTTGGTTGGGAAAGGCTGTCGGGTGCTAGCGCCAGCAATCGAGACGTTGCGTTCCTTGTGTTTATATTATATAGGGGAGATTTTTTTTTTCATGTTTTATCATTTATTTTGGTTATAGAATGTCAAATTCCTGTGTTTAAAGGAACGATTACAAAAAAAAAAAACAGTCTTACCAAATGCGCACACTGACTTTATAACAAGGGTCCGATATCACTACCTGTGACGTTACACTGACGTACGTTGTGAGGGGTGTTATCATAGCTGAGTGAATTGCAACTAGGAAAGTGGTTCGGCTCTGTACCCAGGATGCCCAAATTAGATACATGTAAATGAGTATTTATAGAATGCCATCTAGCGGGAGATAATGGATCTAGATCTAGTTATACTACCTTTATTTTGTTGTCTGCAAATTCCTTCAATTTGGACCAGTCTTAAAATTTGTCGTTTGGTCAAGTGTTAATAGAAGCTAGTCTACATTGTCTTTGACTCTACGAATTCCGTCTTTTTGTCTCTTTTTCATTTGCCTACTGCGGCAGATAGGTTGGTCCATCGAGCAGGTTTGAAAGGCATGATCTCCCGCAAGATGCGTAACCTCGTTGTATTCAATTCTTGGTTACTTCCCTTAGATACTCTTTTTCAGTAGCCTACCCGGAAGACATGCAAATGTTCTGGACTGGTGATCATGAATGCATTTTGTTTGATGATCGATATCGGTCGATATTTCCAAGGTGTCAGTTACTAAAATCAGCGCACAGAACTGGTTTATACTTGTATAAATTGTCTGACGTACACTAATTAAACGAAGCTTTACTTAAAAACAGCAAAAGATGGAGATGAAGGGACGTGTTTTGGTTTACTCAATTGTTGGATGTCCACATTGCATGAGAGCGAAAAATTCTCTACAGGAACTGAATATTCCATACACTGATGTCAGTTTGGATAGGTTTCCGCACGCGAAACACGAACTGCACATGAGAACGCAGAAAAGAACTGTCCCCCAAATCTTCTTCAATGAGAAACATATTGGGGGAAATGACGATCTTCAAGCATTGGTAAGGAAATTCTTTACTTGATATTTATCTGTAGGCTGCTAAGTGCAACTTATGGACCCTTTGTGGACAGTGTACAGCAAGTGTAGAGCGAGTCCACCCATTAACTTTTTACCACACGAGAAAATTTTAGAGTGGTCCAAATTGACAGCATTTTGCAGACGACAAGCTAAAGGTGACTGAAAAATTCAAATTTGTTCTGGGAAGGGTGGAAAACACTGTGGGAAAAGGAGAAATTGCTGGTTACCAGCATTTTCTCCTTTTCCCACAGTGTTTTCAAAAGGCTCCTTTCTCAGGGGCGCCAAAAGTAGGGATTGTATGGTAAAGGGTTAAGGAACACTTTAGCATGATAATTTGCAGTTCATAAATAAAACCACGTACTGAACTGGTGTTAGACATCATTTGTATCATCTGTTGTGTATTCCTCACAATTGCGACTGACAATTTAAACCGGGTAGTGCACGGATATCGAGTTAATGGGCATTTCTACAGTGTAACCTAAGAGTTGAAATTACGAAAGGCTGGTTATGAATCTGAACACATATGGTCAAACCTGAACACATGGTTGTAAATCTGAACATGTTGCCAACATCGTTGGCAATTATAAAAGATACCACAAGGAGATTGTATTATTCAGTGAGATTTGGGAAATGGCCACTTTTCATACAGAAAATATAAAACCAAAAAGTGTCAACCCAGGTTAGACTGCACAATTTGCATAGTCTGACCAGGGTTGACACTTTTTGCAGTTCCCAGAAGGTCTCTTTTTGCATGACGGGTCACATATACTACTGTCAAAACTAAGAAAAAATTTTTTTTCTCCAATTTTTTTTTTTTTTAACTAAAAAATTGAAATTAGGTATGTTGATCTTTTGTTTGTCTTTTGTACATGGTATGTCTAGGAAGTAATAAGATAAGCTTATTCTACACCGCTGTCAGTCCTTTACAATGAAGTAATAATAATGAAATTAAAACCTTCTTCTCCAGATATACCAGTTTTCAGCTTTATGTGTTACAGCAAACCAGTAGCAGTATCTCCATAGTAACAATGTTTAGACCTACAGAGCACTTTGGAATGTCACATATAGGTGAATGTTATATGCTAAATATGTAGGTCACTTTTTAAGTTGGTAGAGAAGGGCAGTCTTTTAAAACGCTTGAAATATCAAAATTTTATTTATCTAAGACCTTCGAAATATGCTCCATCTGACTCCACACATTTAACACCGATCTACCCATTTCCGGAACACCGCCCGGTAGTCCTCTTTAGGTATATTTTGTGATTCCCGGAACTATAGAACAGCCATAAGAAGTGGTTTCCTACAGAAATTGCTTGTTACTAAGAAAATCATTAATGTGATTTTTAATAGATCAAGAACAAACAGATGCTGGCAGAAGCCCTGGACATTCTAAAGACTACTCCACCTGGAACGGGTGCACCCCCTGTGCCTGACCCAAGCACAGCAGTGGAATCAGCAGGTAAATTTGTCATGTCCATCTGAATCATGAGGTAGACTGGTCTGTAGACATACAGGAAGTTTTACAAGGTTGAAAAATTTAAACCTATGTTTGCTTACAGGGGATGAAAATTCATTAACCCTTTACCAAATGACAAAGTTTTAGTCTTGTCCAAATTCAAAGCACTGGCAGATGACAAAATAAATGTAACTCAAAAATTAAAATTCGTTTCTAGCAGGTAGAAAACCTTATGGGGAAAAAGAGAAAATGCTGATTACCAGCATTTTCTCCTTTTCACACAGTGGTTTCCTATCTCAGGGTTGTAAAAACCAGGGATTGTTTGGTAAAGGTTTAATACAAAAAAAATCAGGTTATGTTAGCCTAAACAGACTGTGCAGTCTGAATGGATGAATACTTTTTTGAAACGCGTTAATCCTTTACTAACAATCTCTGGTTTTTACGGTACTGAGATAGTAGCCTACTGAAAACACTGTGAGAAAAAGAGAAAATGCACATTACAATAATCTTTTCAACACTTTTATAGCAACTTTTCAAAATTTGAGCCACATTTGATATAATGCTGGGAAATGTTATCTGAGTGTACCTGTGTAGAATCATCCACACAATTCCGAGCTATAATGATTCTGAAAAAGAAGGCTTTTGAAAACATTACTGGAAAAGGAGAAAAAGCTGGTTACCAGCATTTTCTCCATTTCCCACATTATTTTCTAAGTTTTCAATATTTTTTAAGTTGTTATCAATAAATACTAGTACATGTACTTTCAGTTTGGTTCAGTCCGAAAGTTTGTAAGTTAGAAATGTGTTAGAACATTGTGATGTTTTGAGAAATTTCTGTTGGAGCAATTGATTCTTTTATCTTAATGTTTGCCATATTTGTACATTATTGATCTTTGTTTTATGTACAGTAAATGTTTTTTATCCTGTAAACCATTATTTGCCCATAATCATATCTAATTCAACATGATTTTGTCAAACAATGGAAGCAGTATTTGATGAATTTTTAAAATGTTTCACAGAACTACCGGGGCATATCATGATTTTATTTACCTGACAAAGAAGGCTTTTGAAAAACAAAATGCACGGTAACCAACATTATCTCCCACATCTCCAGACAGATGGGAATGATTGTGATTTCATATTATTGAAAATATTAGTAATTCTTCACCATACCTTATGTTGTGGGTACTCATTAGAATCGTCCCATCAAAACTATTCTAATGAGTACACACAACATAAGGTTTTAGCCTATTACCAAATGACAATATTTTAGACCGGTCCAAATTGAAAGCATTTGTAGACAACAAAATAAAAGAGACTGAAAATTTGAAATTTGTTTTGTGAAGGGTAGAAAATATTGTGGGAAAAGGAGAAAATGCTGGTTACCAGCATTTTCTCCTTTTCCCACAATGTTTTCTAAAGGCTTCTTTCTCAGGGGCGTCAAAAGTAGGGATTGTGTGGTAATGGGTTAAAGAGCAAAAAATGGATTTAGAATATCATCACTCCTTCTTATCTGGAGCTAATTTTTTTTTACTCTTTGGAGACAAATCCAATCTTTTGAAACAAAAGTTTATTTTTCATGTCTTGTCTGGTATACATTTTTTTTAAAGTTTTGTTCTTTCTTTAAGAAATTATTGCAGTTATTTCTCTTTTCCCTTTCATTTTCCAAAAAACACTCTGATAATATGTACTTCAGATCCTACTGATTTTGAATGTGAACCAGATGAGTATGCACAGTTTGTGAAGGAACTCAGAGCATCGGGGATTATCAAGGATCATAGATCTGGACTGAAGACATACAAAAACGCATTTACTGGGAAAGCCTTTGTGAACTGGGTAGTTGAGAAAAAAGGATTGGGTTGAGTATATCTTGCTTTGTAGTTCTTTTGTAAGAAAAGTTTAATGCTCAGGCTGTTAAGTGTGACCCACTGACCTTTAGCAGACAGCGTATATCTAGATCAGACTGCACAGAATGTATCTCAAGAGCATTTCCACAATTCTCTTGGCAACTAACTAACTGCCTGCTAGCCCACATAAACATGTTTTAAACCTTTTGCAGAGGTTAGAGGAATGAATCCTGTGGCAGTGACTGTCGTAAATCCTTGGAAAGATATTGGTCATGTTTTTGAATCAAACCTTACCTTAACTCTTCATCAAATGACAAAATTTTAGATTTGGCCCAAAATTAAAAATTTTGAGATAGGAAGAAAACATTGTGGGAAAAGGAGAAAATGTATGCCAGCATTTTCTCCCTTTCACATATGTTTTCTGAAGCTTTCTCTCATAGAGGAATTAAAGCTTGGGATTGTTTGGTAAAGGTTTAACCCTTTACTCCATAGATACTCGTTTCTACGCATTGCTTGGAGGAGCCTTTGGAAAACATTGTGGCAAAAGGTGAAATTGCTCATGACGAGCAATTTCACCTTTTGCCACAATGTTTTCTATGCTATCAAAAGGTGTCATATACACATAAGAAACTGCTTCATCCTTGCTGTTATTTAGGGTTAATTAGAGATACCATAGAAATGCTTTATGGGGTAAAGGGTTAATGGTAGATAATTAGTTGATTCTATTTTTAGACCGAGAGACTGCCATAGAAATGGGACAGAGTCTCATTGACCGTCATTTCGGTCACCAAGTGAAGAATGAAGAGACATTCCAGGACGCTGAAGTGTACTACAGGCTTTTGGATGATGATGATGGTTCTGCGTTAAACGGTGGATCAATGTCCGACTGTGAACCAAGGCCAGGTTTGTAGTTTTGGAAGAATATTCACTATCTGGTGAAACCCAGGAAATACATGAATATGTTAGCTTTCACTGTGATATGACTGAAATAATCTTGAAAGCAGTGTTAAACACCATTCAATCAATTGGTCATAAACCAGTTTTCAATGAAAATTCAGTAAGTCTCACACCATCTTGTACTAGGAAGTGATCCTAAGTTTAGCAAGTATCAGTTTAAATTCTTTACCCTTTGAATTACATGAATTTGAAAAGTGTGCCTTTAACCCATTACCACACAATCCCTACTTTTGACGCCCCTGCGAAAGAAGCCTTTAGAAAACATTGTTGGAAAAGGAGAAAATGCTGGTTACCAGCATTTTTACCTTTTCCCACAATATTTTCTACCCTTCACAAAACAAATTTCAAATTCCCAGTCACTTTTATTTTGTCGTCTGCAAATGCTTTCGATTTGGACAAACCTAAAATTTTGTTGTTTGGTAATGAGTTAATATGATAGAGGTGTAATGTTTTCAGCCAAATGATCTTTCTGCAGATCTAAGTTGACACCTACCTTAGTAATGCGTTGTGTTTTGCTGGCTAAGCTATCCAGAAAATGGCAATGGCATGGAATATGAAAAGAGAGTTAATTGCAGTTTGATTCTGGCTCATATATCATACCATAGTAACTCATAAATTCAGTACCAAACAGTGTAAAGGTTTGACAGGGGTAAAAATGAAACAAAAAACATTTACAAACAGGGAAACAGATTATAATGTTAACCCTTTACCTGATATGCCAATTTGAGGCTCTTCCATTTCAGCAGCATATAAAGATATAATGTCAAAAATATGGACAAATGAGGATACAAATATCTGATTGAGTGGAAAACATTGTGGGAAAAGGAGAAATTGCTCGTTACGAGCAATTTCTCCTTTTCCCACCATGTTTTCAAAAGCTGTCTGTTGTTGATACATCAAAATGAGTATTTATGGAGTAAAGGGTTAAAGATAAAGAGTCGGTGTGTCATATTACTATGACAATATATACCAGATTGAAAAGTACATTGTATTCACAATAACATCCTTAATGCCTGTTGAAGTGAAAATGAATAAATCGTAATTCTATTCTTGGCTTAGTGATAAAGTTTTTCATATTTCTAAAAGATAAATGCAGTGAAATTTTAGAGAATGAAATACTTATATTGTTTGAAACATGATATTTCCATTTCAAAGGTAAAAGATGTAGGAAAAGAAAAAAATGCTGGTTACCAGCATTTTCTCTTTTTCCAAAAATATTTTTAAAAGCTTTCCTTATCAGGGTCCATAAGACTCCACATTATTTGATAAAGGATTATTGATTTAGGAATTTGATGAGACTTCTCTTATATCTGCATTTGATTTTGACTATTTTAGCTGGGGAACTTGGAGAGGCCATCAGAAAACTGATCCTAAAAATTTACAATTCCTATCTCTCAGCAGATGGAAGGGTATGTAGACCAGATTACTGCTGCCTGTTAACTCTTTGCCCCACAAATTGAAAGCATTAATTTGCTGACAACAAAATAAATGTAACTTAACCCTTTACTCCATAGATAATCATTTCTACGCATTGCTTTTAGGAGCCTATAGAAAACATTGTGGCAAAAGGTGAAATTGCTCGTCATGAGCAATTTCACCTTTTGTCACAATGTTTTCTATGCTATCAAAAGCTGTCATATACACATAAGAAACTGTTTCATCCTTGCTGTTATTAAGGGTCAAATAGAGATACCATAGAAATGCCTTATGGAGTAAAGGGTTAAAAGTTAAAATTTGTTTTTTGAAAATGGAGAAAACATTGTAGGAAAAGGACAAAAATGCCGCTTACCAACATTTTTCCTTTTCTCAATGTTTTTTAAAATGGGTTTTTCACAAGATTGTTGAAAGTCGGATTGTTTGGTAGAGGATTTGTGAAAATGTCTGTTCATAAACACATGCCACTGGCTTTAGATCATATGTTGCAAATTTACAGCTATTAATTCCTCAGACACAATTTATTAGTAAAAGCAATGTTCTTGATTATTCTGGATATCAAATTTTTAAGTATTTAACAAAAATATTTTAATAATATCAATGTTCTTGATTATTCTGGATATCAAATTTTTAACTATTTAACAAAAATATTTTAATGCAACAAATTTGATGTACCGGTAATCGTTTTGTCAAAAAGTTGGATGATTTTAACCCTTTACCAGACAATCCAGACTTTGAATGATCCAGAGTAAAAAGCCTTTTTGAAAACATTGCTGTTAACCAGCATTTTCTCCTTTTCCTATGAAGTTTTCTTCTCTATGAAAGAAAAATTGCACCTTTTCAGCTACATTGAAAATGTCGTTTGCAAATGCTTTCAATTTGGACTGGTCTACAATTTTGTCGTTTGGTAAAGAGTTATCATTCCTGTAGTGAACTGCCTTTGTATCCATTGACTTAACCCTTTACTACACCACAAAATTTTAGGCCAGTGTGAATTGAAAGCATTTGCAGATAACAGTTTCAATCTGGATCATATCAAATGGTATTTCTTTGATAGGGTAAAAAACATTGTGGGAAAAGGAGAAAATGCTGGTTACCAGCATTTTCTCCTTTTCCCACACTGTTTTCAAAAGGCTTCTTCGCCAGCGTCGTCGAAAGTCGTCATTGTGTGGTAAAGGGTTAATTTTGTATGTAAAAATCATGACTACTTAGTTTTCTGTGCTACACTTGCTATACCCGGCTGAATTTAGGGGTGGGGGATATAGTTTCTGAGCTGTCTGTCGGTTTATTTGTTAGTTCGGACAGATGTCTTATAAAATCACTGGCAAAAACTGATGAAACTTGATCCATGTGTTCATTGTGATATTCCGTGATATTCCGTCAATATACTTTCTTTGCCTTTTTTTTCTCTCATTTGATGCTGTGTCGCAGAAGAACTAGGTTTGATGTATATTATTATTAAGACATAGGCAATCTTTATTTGTTTTATTTGATGAAAGGCCTTGTCAGGAAAATACAGGGCTTAATGCATAATTTCATTAAGGACCACTAACAATAAGGCCACACATACGCATGCCAAAGGCAGTACCTCCTATATGTATCTATCAGTAAAGTTGTGTTTTTGTCAGGGTATTTCATTTTAACCAAATTGCTTGTTTTTTTTCATGGAAACATTAGTGCAAGAAAAGCCTCTGATGGTTTAATATCTCTATTCTCTCTCTTTCCCCCCCAAAAAAAATCTGCTTATTTGTCCATTTGGTGAAAGAGCAATTGAAGGCCATCTTGATCCTTTCTTGGTTGTTTCTTACAGAAAGTGAACTATGGTGGGATAGCCTCAAGTGCTGAGTATAAAGCGTATGTCAAACTTACAACAGAATTACGCAGAGTCCAGTTGGAGGATGCCACAAGAGAGGAAAAACTAGCTTTCTTCATAAACGTTTATAATGCCCAAGTCATTCATGCAAATGTTCACAATGGGCCACCTGTAAACCTCTGGCAAAGATACAAAGTGAGTAGACTCTTTTGTATTAACCCATTTCCACACAATCCCTACTTTTGACGCCTCTGAGAAAGAAGCCTTTTGAAAACACTGTGGGATAAGGAGAAAATGCTGGTACCAGCATTTTCTCCTTTTCCCACAGTGTTTTCTACCCTTCCCAGAACAAATTTCAATTTTTCGGTCACCTTTATTTTGTCGTCTGCAAATGCTTTCAATTTGGACCAGTCTCATTTTTTCTCGTGTGGTAATGGGTTAACTCTTTCCCAAACAAGCCCTGGTTTTTACATGTCTGTGGTAAAAGTCTTTGAAAACACTGGGAAAAGGAGAAATTGCTTGTCATTTCTCCTTTTCCCACAGTGTTTTCCACCCTTTTTTAGAACTTTCTGCAACTTTCTCCATATCTGAAATTTTCATCTGCAAACTCTTTTGGTTTGGAAGGGTCCAAAATTTGTTGTTTGGGAAAGGGTTAACTCTTTACCACACAGTCCTATTTATTAACCCATTACCACACGAGAAAATTTTAGACTGGTCCAAATTGAAAGCATTTGCAGACGACAAAATAAAGGTGACTGAAAAATTGAAATTCGTTCTGGGAAGGGTAGAAAACACGGTGGGAAATGGAGAAAATGCTGGTTACCAGCATTTTCTCCTTTTCCCACAGTGTTTTCAAAAGGCTTCTTTCTTAGGGGCGTCAAAAGTAGGGATTGTGTGGTAATGGGTTAACGAACCTGAGAAAGATGCTTATAGAAAACATGGTAGGAAAAGGAGAAAATGCTGGTAACCAGCATTTTCTCTTTATCCCACAATATTTTCTACCCGATCAAAGTAAGAAGTCATCATCATATTACCAAGATTTAACCCTTTCCCAAACAACAAACTTTTGGACTAGACCAAATTGAAAGCATTCGCAGACGACAATTCAACTCTTGCTACAAAGATGATTTCTGTCTATGATAGGGTAGGAAACATTGTGGGAAAAGGAGAAAATGCTGGTTACCATTCCAAAGGCTACTATTCCAGACCCGTGAAAACCAGGGATTGTTTAGGAAAGGGTCAATTTGTTTTCTGCAGATGCTTTGAACTCCTTTTTGGTAAAAGGTTAAATCATCACCATAATTTATGACAAACCTTCTAACTGGTTCAAATTTAAAGCCTTTGCAAATAACAAAATATTAACTCAGGAATGGAAGTTTCTAGTAGGAAGGGTAGAAAACATTGTGGGAAAAGGAGAAAAGGCTGGTTATTAGCATTTTCTCCTTTTTCCTCAATTTTTTCAAAAGGCTTTTTTCTGACAGCTATAAAAACCTGGTATTATCTGGTGAAGGGCTAACCTGTTAACTTAACCCATTACCACACAATCCCCACTTCTGATGCCCCTGAGGAAGAAGCCTTTTGAAAACACTGTAGGAAAAGGAGAAAATGCTGGTAACCAGCATTTTCTCCTTTTCCCACAGTGTTTTCTACCCTCCCCAGAATAAATTTCCATTTTTGTGTCACTTTTATTTTGTTGTCTGCAAATGCTTTCAATTTGAACCAGTCTAAAATTTTGTCGTTTGGTAAAGAGTTAAATAAAGCCATAGCAAAAGGTGGTTTATTGAATCTTCATGATTTTGCATCCATGGATCTTTAAAATCTATTTTGTCAAACAGTTGACTGAATTATAAGGTTGACCGGTCCTTGGACATGCAGATAGAGCATGCACTGAACATTGCTGAAGAATTTTGATATACAGTTAAACCAGTGTCAGAGACCACCTGTATTAAGAGACCACCTGCTTTAAGAGACCACTGTTCTGATACAACAACCCTTCTTACATTAACCTAATATAACCTGTATTTAAAGACCACCTACTGTAAGAGACCAATTTCAGTACTCCCCTTGAGTGGTCTCTGAATACAGGTTGTACTGTACTTGTGGAGGATTGCTTTTTCAAAACATTGTAAGCAGTCCAGAATTTTCTAGCCAATCAGACGTTTTGTTACGTTTACATTGTTGAAATCTTGAAGAATAAGACTATGAACATTCTTAAGAATGCTTGGTGAATAAGCGCCCATAGCAATCATGGTCCTCTTGTTTTATTTAACATTATTATGCCTTTTCACCAGTGTTACCCTAAATCTTACATTAACCTAATATAACCTGTATTTAAAGACCACTTGCTGTAAGAGACCAATTTCAGTACTTCCCTTGAGTGGTCTTTGAATACAGGTTGTACTGTACTTCAGGAGGATTGCTTTTTCAAAACATTGTAAGCAGTCCAGAATTTTCTAGCCAATCAGACGTTTTGTTACGTTCACATCGTTGAAATCTTGAAGAATAAGACTAAGAACATTCCTAAGAATGCTTGGTGAATAAGGGCCCATAGCGATCATGGTCCTCTTGTTTTATTTAACATTATTATGCCTTTTCATCAGTGTTGCCCTAAGTCGTTGACTGCAACAACATATGAAAGTTTTACAGCAATGTTAGTTATAATTTACAGTTTTTCAATACAATGAGGTATGTGATTGGTGGATATGCCTACTCCCTCCAGGACATTGAAAATGGAGTGTTGAGGGCCAACAGGAAAGGAGTTGGTAAAGTATTTAATCCTATATAGCGCAATCCCCACTTTTACCTGGGTGGAAACTAATTTAACCCATTACCACACGATCCCGACTTTTAATGACCCTGAGAAAGAAGCCTTTTGAAAACATTGTGGGAAAAGGAGAAAATGCTGGTAACCAGCCTTTTCTCCTTTTCCCACAATGTTTTCTACCCTTCCTTCTAGAAACTTCAATTCCTGATTTAATATTTTGTCATCTGCAAAGGCTTTAAATTTGAACCAGTTAGAAGGTTTGTCACATGGTGGTAACCAACATTTTCTCTCCCACAATGTTTTCTATTTTTCTAAAGTCAATCTTAAATTTCTGAGTGAATTCATTTTGTCTTCTGCAAATGCTTCCAATTTTGACAAATCTAAAGTTCGTTTGGTAATGAGTTAAGGCGAGATTATCTGTAACTAGTGTTTTCTTCTTTCCCAAAACTATTGTCCACCTTGTCAAAGAAGGATTTAAAAAAATCCAGTATCATACAAGGTATTACCTAAACTAACAAGACACTGCAGTCTGCTGCCTTTTTACATGTGATATAAATTTGTGTCCTTATATCAGGCCTCCTAGTGAAACCTTTAAAACCTTTAAAAAACTTTAAAAACCTTTAATTTCAGAGCAAACCTTTAAAACCTTTACATTTCCCCAGAAAACCTTTAAAACGCCAAAATAGCCTGTAATTCTCACTCAAAACCTTTATATTTGCTATGACTGGTTGCCGTGCTAGCTTAGGTTTGGTGAAGCTACAGCATTCTGAACAAAGGTGATGTAGATCCTACACTGTAAAACAGGAGCTATGTATGATATAAATATGCAGAGAAAATAGGTATACACATTAAATAAGGTATATATTATATTGCATAATTCAAACAGTATATAACATCAAAAAATGACTTTGGTATGACTGTGGGTTTAATAAAGAAATGAGAACTTCGACGAAAATAGCCTTTATTTACTCTTTATTTTTTCACATTTTACACTAAAAGGCCTTTATTTTCATACATTGGAGCCTTTATAAAAACCTTTATTTTTGTTTTGGCCTGCTAGGAGGCCTGTTATATTCACTGTAGGCTTCAAATGTAAGTACTGTAAAACTATGTACTGGAAGTGAGTGTTTGAAAGAGTTGTGTGCTCTCTGTACTCGCCTGAGCATTTGCATTTTTTTCCCTCAGTTGAAAATCAAACCACATTGGGAGATGGTTCTCATGCCTTGAGTAGCTTTGCCTAGCAGTATGATCTATGAATAAACCTTATAGAAGGACTTGTTCGAAAAAAATATACATCAAATAGGTTTATCAGCACAGGAATTGTGTCCTTCACAGTATTTCTGACTTTAAAAAGGATTAACATTATTTAGCATGCAGCATTCAACTTTTCGTGACTTTCCAAAGAGCTCTGTAGGTCTAAACATTGTTACTATGGAGATACTGCTATTGGTTTGCTGTAACACATAAAGCTGAAAATTGATATATCTGGAGAAGAAGGTTTTAATTATGTATGCCTGGTTTCATTATTATTACTTCATTGTAAAGAACTGACAGCAGTGTAGTATAAGCTTATCTTATTACTTTCTAGACATACCATGTACAAAAGACAAACAAAAGATCAACATACTTAATTTCAATTTTTAGTTAAAAAAAAATAGAAGAAATAATAATTTTCTTATTTTTGACAGTGGTATATGTGACCCGTCATTCAAAAAGAGACCTTCTGGGAACTGCAAAAAGTGTCAACTCTGGTCAGACTGTGCAAATTGTGCAGTCTGACCACGGTTGACACTTTTTGGTTTTATATTTTCTGTATGAAAAGTGGTCATTCTACTTTGTTATATAACTTATTTTTTGACTATCAACTTAACCCTTTCCCAAACAATCCCTGGTTTCTACGGGTCAGAAATAGAAGCCTTTTGAAAACATTGTGGGAAAAGGAGAAAATGCTGGTAACCAGCATTTTCTCCATTTCCCACAATATTTTCTACCCTATCATATAGAAAAATAATCTTTTTAGTAACTTTTAATTTGTCATCTGAAAAATGCTTTCAGTTTGGTCTGGTCCAAAATTTGCCGTTTGGGAAAGGGTTAAATTGACCTGCACTATTGTAGATCTGTTCTCATCTAATTGATGTACAGAATTCCCAGATGGCCCCGTTTTGCGTGACGGGTCACCTATTTATATTTTACAGGAATGTTTACCAAACCTTTTGGATCATCAGACCCACGACTGAAAGTAGCCCTAACAGAGCATGAGCCCTTGATCCACTTCGCGTTGGTTTGTGGTGCAAAAAGTTGCCCACCCATTAAAACTTATTCAGCTGCTGTAAGTAACCTATGTGACAATAATGACTAAGTAAATGCAGGATCCAGGCTAATTACAGTCAAATCTGGTACACTTGTACATGTTAATTCTATACATTTTCAGGAAATAATATACTTTTAGTAAACAGAAAAGCAACAGTTTTGACTGAGAGTGCATCAGGACCTCTAGATGCCTTGTATCTAAAATTAAAAATGAAAACTAATTCCTGTTCGAAATGTAGATACATGTATAATCCTTTCATTGTGTTGTTTGGTTATTGAAAGGTACAAGGGGGGGAGGGGGGGTTGGTTGGTTATTCAAAGGTTTAACATTCATGCTTATGTGGTGAAAATAAAAAAAGAAAATGTTCCTGGGCATTAATCCTATCTTGTTCAGATCCCTGAGATTTAGAGCTGCATGCATTTGTTTGTGCTATCATCTTGTTCATACACTGCTGATTTGACAAGAAGAACAGTGTTTTAAGTACCTGTTTAGGTCTTCTAACCCTTTACCAAACAATCCCTGGTTTTAACGACCCTGAGGAAAAAGTCTTCTCAAAACATTGTTGGATAAGGAGAAAATGCTGGTAACCAGCATTTTCTCCTTTCCCGCAATGTTTTCTACTCTTCCAAAGTCAACTTTCAAATTTTGAGTCGCTTATATTTTGCTGTCTGCAAAGTCTTGATTACATTTGGACCAGTCTAAGATTCTGTTGTTTGGTAAAGAGTTAATGCCATATCTTCAGAATTAGTCTGCCACTATGTGTAAAGTATTTTGAGGACGAGAGTGTAGTGTTTTTACTGTTTACAAGATGACAAAATTTTTGGCATGTCCAATTTGAAAGCATTTGCAGACAACAAATTAACTGTGGTCCAAATGACAGACATTATTTGTAAGGGTTGAAAATATTGTGGGAAAAAGAGAAAATGTTTGTCGGCTTTTCACTAAGTGTTTTTAACCCTTTCCCAAACAATCCCTGTTTTTCACAACCCTGAGAAAGAAGCCTTCTGAAAACATTGTGGGAAAAGGAGAAAATGCTTTTCCCACAATGTTTCCTACCCTACTGGAATCAAATTTCAAGTTTTGAGTTAGGTTTATTTTGTCACCTGCAAGTGCTTTCAATTTGGACAATTCTAAAACTTCGTGGTTTGGTAAAGGGTTAAGCATTTTCTATACTGGGGTTACATAGAGGTTATTGTTTTTAGCATGGCTGTTTTATAAGAAAACGACAAGGTATTGCCACATCCCTGTCTTGTCGTCATGCTAAAACAATGGTATTCTACGTCGTCTTCGTCATAACTGGAGATATTTTCTTTAAACTCAGGCTAGTACTTAACTAGAAAATGGGGAAACCCATAAAGCAAGGGTAGATAATAGTTACAATATTTTTGACGCAGTCATACCTCTGTTTTGACTGAAAAAAACAATCTGATATAAAATGCCCCAGAGTGTTGGCACCCACATGCTGTGCTCTTGTTTGGTATAAGCTTAACCCATTACCACACAATCCCTACTTTTGATGCCTCTGAGAAAGATGCCTTTTGAAACACTGTGGGAAAAGGAGAAAATGCTGATAACCAGCATTTTCTCCTTTCCCCACAGTGTTTTCTACCCTTCCAAGAACAAACTTCATTTTTTCAGTCACCTTTATTTTGTCGTCTGCAAATGCTTTTAATTTGGACCAGTCTAAAATTTTCTCATGTGGTAAAAGCTTAAGCATACATGAACTGTTCTTCAGGATATTTATAAGGAACTAACAGTAGCTGCAGAATCATTCCTAGGAGAGGATGGATGTCAGATAGACATGAAAAAGAGACAGGTCAAACTGTCAATGATCTTAAAATGGTACAGCATTGATTTTGGGAGGAACAAAGATGAGGTATGGTAGTCTTCTGTGATGATCATTATCCTAACCTGTATTTTTGATTCACCTAAATACAGCATGAGCAAATTTAACTCCCTACCAAACAATAAACAAGCTCCTGGCGGGGGCTTGAAGCCTCGACCTCACATTCCAAACAGCAGCGGTCCCTACAATTCTCTACTGTGTCGTGTTGCAATGTAGTAAACCGTAAAAGACTGTGTGAATCCCTGCCTCTCCTTAGTACAACATATTAAGATCGTGACTTTCTATGACAGATCCATATCATAACCATAGCTAAAACAAAGTGTAACCATGCCAATACGTAGTTCTCTGTATCAAATGCTAAAACATTTTGGGCCTACAAATAAGTACAGACTGATACAGTTTTCATATGGACCAGAATGTATCAGTATTGTCTAATATGGACTAGTAAGATACGCTACGGTTGTTTGATCTGTAGCAAATTTTTGTGCATGTTCAAAAATTATCAGGGATCACTACGGATATACAAGGACTCTTATGAATGACTACGGTTACAATACAGAGAGCTACTGACTAGTATGAGTAGTTACGGACGATGCCGGAACGAATCTGTAACTCTTCCATGGGGTTCTTCCGTGAATATTTGACTGGGGTATTAACGTGTGTGTACGTTAGTTTGTGTGTCCTATCCTTATCTGAAGCGTAACTTCTACATTTATCAATGGATTTCAAGATAATTTTGCTCTCTTGTTCTCCTTAACAAGTACTTTTGTCATGTGAAATGTTTGTTTTGATTCCAGCATTTTCTTCTGTTTCTCACAAAGTTTTCTACCATATGCAATGCAAACCATATAATTTATTGTCTGCACATTGCTTTCAACTGGGATCAGTCCTCAATTTTGTTATCTGGCATAAATAATCTTTTATCTGCTTGGCTATATATATATATATATATATATATATATATATATATATATATATATATATATATATATAAAAAAAAAAAAAAAAAACAAACCTTAACCCTGTCTAAGCTGTTATCCGAAACAACAATTTTCTGTAATAGCTACTGATTCTCTCATATGACATATCTGTGACCAATTTCATTTAGCGAGGGCATCCATGTCTGACACACCTATTTCTAGTTCTGCAAATGTTTTCAAAAGCCCTTTTTTTTGTGATGAAATTTTTCCCATGAGGAGCAATATCTCATTTTCCTCTCATTGTCTTTTGTAGAATAATGTACATAAAAACTAAGATCATTTATTATCTCTATGAGGTTTCTCAACTTCATCTGTTGCAATGTTTGTTCCTGCTGATAGAGGAATACTTATATTTGTAGGTGTTAACCTGGGTGCATGACCACATGCCAGAAGGAGACAAAAAGGCCCAGTTGAAAGAGCTCCTTGACAGCAAAAACTACAAGCTGACTCACATGCCATATGATTGGGGAATCAATGCCTAATTCCATCACATTCTATGGGGAATGTGTACAGCACACCAGTGTGGAAAAACTGTGACCATAGCAAGCCATTTCTTTTTAACCATATTTGTTATTGTTTCTGTTGTTGTCCGAATTTTTGGGAACATATTCATGTTATCTCTATATTATAAGAAAAACTGCAGACAACAAAATATATGATACTGAAATGAGATTTGATATCAGAAATTAAGAAACAATGTAAGAAAGGGAGAAGATGCTGGTTTCCAGCATTTTCTCCTGGTCCCACAATGTTTGTGAAAATCTTTCTTTTCAAGGACCATCATCCCTTAACCAAATAATCCCAAGTTTCAGCAGCTGCCAAAAAAATGCTTTTGAAAAGATAGTAACCATCGTTTTTCTTGAATGTTTTATACCTGTTTTAACCCTTTACCACACAATCCCAACTTTTAACAACCCAGTGCAAGAGGCCTTTTGAAAATATTGTGGGAAAAGGAGAAAATGCTGGTAACCAGCATTTTCTCCTTTTCCCACAATATTTTCTACCCTTCTCAAAGGAAAATTTAATTCTTTATTCACATCTATTTTGTTGTATGCAAATGCTATGAACTTGGACCAGTCTAAGATTTTGTTGTTTGGTAAAGAGTTAAGACAAACCCAATCATTCTAGTTGCACAGAATCTGTTGTTTGTGAATCTTTTTAGTTTAAACATTTAAAAGATAGTGTGGACTAGTAAAGTGTCAAAATGTGACTATTTGTGAAGAGTTAAATTTTGCGGATGACTTTCTCTTCTTTTTGTCTTGCAGCATATGTATTTTAAAAACACTTGTGTGGCATATTTTGCCTGACTTTTGTTTCAGATTATCACCAAAGGCAAGCCTCTCATCCTGCAAAGACTTGTTTGAACTCTCTGTTACATGTATCAAACTTTGCTGGAATTTCACCCATCAGTTGCTGTGTGTATGTATATGATGTATTGTAGAAAGTTATATATCACTCAATCAAATGGATCTGTGCTTATCATAGCCAGCAATCTCAACATCTTGTACAATTGACCAGATAATATTAACCCATTACCAAACAAAATATATAAGCATTATAAGGTTTGTCGAAATCAAAAGCATTTGCAGATGACAAAAGAGACTGAAAATTTGAAATTTTTTTTGTGAAGGGTAGAAAACATTTCGGGAAAAGGAGAAAATGCTGGTTACCAGCATTTTCTCCTTTTCCCACAATGTTTTCTAAAGGCTTCTTTCTTAGGGTTGTCAAAAGTAGGGATTGTGTGGTAATGGGTTAACTCTTTTACTTGTTTATTTCCACATAATTACAGACATGAGATTCATGCAATTCGTTGGGAAAATCAAATTAATTGTGAGATTTCTCTCTTGTGATATTGATTTTAAAAATCTTTCAACCCATTACTGCACAAACCCCAGTTTTAACAACCCTGAAGAAGAAAGCTTTAGAAAAAATTTTTGGGAAAAGAAGGAAATGCCTGTAACCAGCATATTCTCCTTTACCCAGAATGTTTTCTACCCTTATAATGAAAAGCATGTAATAAGTGGAGGATTTTTTTTTTCGGTGAAAGATGGAAATTTATTTCATTGAGTGAACATCAGTTATGCTTTCATGAGAGAAGATATTACAGATGACAAATTTACTTGATGAAATAAAAAAAATTGCTTCTACATTCAATATTTTATTATCATGATGTGGAAAAGAATTTTTGCTGGCAGCTTAGACAGCATCATTAACCCTTTCCCAACCAATCCTTGGTTTTCACGACCCTGAAAAAGAAGCCTTTTGAAAACATTGTGGGAAAAGGAGAAAATGCTGGTTACCAACATTTTCTCCTTTTCCCACAATATTTTCTACCCTCCCTGGACAAAATTCAATTTTTGTGTCGTGTTAATTTTGTCGTCTGTAAATGCTTTCAAATTGGACCAGTCTAAAACGTCATCTGGTAAAGGGTTAATTCTTTACCATACTACAAATCCAAATTTAAAGTATTTGCAGATGACAATTTCAGTGTAGCTCGAATGACTAAACTTTCCTTCCACTGAGTAGAAAACATTGCAGGAAAAGGAAAAAATGCTGGAAACCAGCATTTTCTCCTTTTCCCTCAGTCTTTTCTAAACTTGCAGAGACAGATTTCTTAGTTTAATTTGCTGCTTGTAATTGTTTTCAATCTTGGTATCTAAAGTGTTGTTGTTTTGTACAGAGTTAAGAAAATATTTTAGGAATCAGAACAATAGCTTGTGAAAACTCAATTTTCCTTCCTTCAATTATTAATCCCTTTGGATGATTTATGGTAGTTTTAACACATCTAATATCAGCATTTATTGTGAAAGACAATGTAATTTATGGATGGAGGACTAATTGTAGAATAATGCATCATACATCCACAAGTATGAAATACGTGTTAACCATGTAACTTGTTTTCTGATAGTGGTATAAACATCAGTTATCTATATCATACTAACCCTTAAAGTGCCTTTTCCACTTTTAATTGCCTTTGTAACTAGTGAAGATCAAGATCAGACTGCACATAAAATACAATCTGATCTATGACCAAGATCATCCCATTTGCAGGGACTTGCTGGATAAAATCCATTTCAACATTTTAAATAGTTTGTCTTGCTTCCAGACAAAATTTTATATGGTGCTCTTAGGGTTATGATGATCATGCTTTTTTTCGTATCTTTTAACCCTTTACTCCATAGATACTCATTTTAACGCATTGCTTGCAGGAGCCTTTGGAAAACATTGTGGCAAAAGGTGAAATTGCTCGTAACGAGCAATTTCACCTTTTGTCACAATGTTTTCTACACTATCAAAAGCTGTCATATACACATAACAAACGGCTTCATCCTTGCTGTTATTTAGGGTCAATTAGAGATACCATAGAAATGCCTTATGGGGTAAAGGGTTAAACTTGTGTCTCACTTTTGATTTAAACTTCCGGAATCAAAAAGCTTCAAGTATAAAATACTTGTATGGCACATGTAGCTTATGATTGTTCTAGATAGAGATTATTTCTTGTATACATATATATTCTTTAAATATTAACCCTTTTCCACAAATCGGACTTCTGACGACTCTAGAAGCCTTTTGAAAACATTGTGGGAAAAGGAGAAAATGCTGGTAAGAGAAAATGCTGGTAAACAGCATTTTCTCCTTTACGCATAATGTTTTTTTACCCTACCCAAAACAAATTTCAGTTTTTCAGTCACATTTATGTTTGGACAAGTCTAAAATGTTGTCGTTTGGTAAAGAGTTAACACAACTGTTATGCTGTTACTTTGTTTTGGTATTGCTCAAATTTGCTTTCTGTGTATGAATTTCTAGTTTTGAAAAATGAAAGGCTTCAAGTATGAAATACTTCTGTGGACCATGTAACTTGTTGTGATTGTGATATTAAAATATATATCAATTCTTATCTATATTCTATTAAACATTAACACACAAAGGTTGTTGTATTGTTTTTACACGCAAGTCTTTCAGACTTTATTTCCCACCCATTTGTGGACAGTTATTGCAATATAAAATGAGAGCTATAAAGAAAAAATGATAGGGTGACTTTTTGTGAACTTTTTATGCCTGATAAGTTAAGGACTAAGTATACAGTGGATACTTTTTTTTTTTGTAAAGGTCAAAATTTATTTTATCAAGTTAACATCATTGCTAATTTCATAGCGGCTGAGATTCGATTTTTTTTTAGGTAAAGGACGACTGAAATTTATAGTGTTGTTCAGCACAGAACAATTGAACAATTGGACAATTTGCAAGTACATGTACATGCACTTAAAATGGAAAGTGACCAAAGCTGTAAGTGCTCCTGTATGGCTTTGACCAGGTTGTGCCTTTCTCAAGGGCATATATATATATAACCAGAGTCCATATTCACCAACAGTTCTCAGAACATTTCTATCCTTATTCTCAAAAGTGTTCTCAATTTAACAGTAACACTACTTCTGTTTGGGTCAACCATTTTATCTAGCCTATAAGAAGCTATCTTACTTCCTTAACCCTTTACCGAACAATCCCTGGTTTTTACGGCCCTGAGAGAGAAGACTTTTGAAAACATTATGGGAAATGGAGAAAATGCTGGTTACCAGCATTTTCTCCTTTTCCCACAATGTTTTTTCCCTGCTGGAAACAAATTTTGCTTTTTGAGTAACATTAATTTTATTGTCTGCAAGTGCTTTCAATTTGGACCAGTCTAAAATGTTGTTGTTTGAGAAAGGGTTAATCTAGAGTAACAGTAAGGATATAAAAGAATAGTCAGTGAATAAGGGCCCAAGGCTGTCAGTTTGAATGCAATCCCATACCTTAGTTACTACAGAGCCTTTGATAACCCTGCCATTAAATAATTACTGGACCAAAGGGGGTGGGGGGGTAAAATTTCGATTACTGTTTGTGAGAAAAGTCATTATTAAAAAACAATTTACAGAGGTAGGCATTACACTTTATATAATCCAGAGGATGAGGTTCATATACGAATATTGTTGAAACTTTACCACACAACCCCAACTTTTAACAACCCTGAGATAGAAGATTTTTGAAAACATTATGGGAAGAGAAAATGCTAGTTACAAACATTTTCTCCTTTTACCACTATGTTTTATACCCTTCCAAAATCGTATTTCAATTTTTAAGTCACATGTACATTTTGTCATCTGCAATTGCATTCAGTTTGAACCAGTGTAAAATTTTGTCGTTTGGTAATGAGTTAACCTACAAATGCATGTAAAAACTTTGCCTGGGTTTTAGGAACTGAAAAAGCATCCAGTTTGCTATGATAGCTGGCTGTTAACCCTCAGGCTGTTAACCCTCCGGCTGTTAACCCTCAGGCTATTAACCTCAGGCTGTTAACCTCAGGCTATTAACCTCAGGCTGTTAACCCTCAGGCTGTTACCCTCCGGCTGTTAACCCTCCGGCTGTTAACCTCAGGCTGTTAACCCTCAGGCTGTTAACCTCAGGCTGTTAACCCTCAGGCTGTTAACCCTCCGGCTGTTAACCTCAGGCTGTTAACCCTCAGGCTGTTAACCTCAGGCTGTTAACCCTCCGGCTGTTAACCTCAGGCTGTTAACCCTCCGGCTGTTAACCTCAGGCTGTTAACCCTAAGGCTGTTAACCTCAGGCTGTTAACCCTCAGGCTACTAAGTATGACTCACATACCATTTGCAAACTATGTAGATCAAGATCAGACTGCACACAACATGCTGTCTAGTCTTGAATCTATGCCCACCAGGGTGTCTCAGTGGTGACCGTGTCGGATTCATGACCTGGTGGTTGTGAGTTCGATACCCAGTTGAGGCGAACTTTCTTTCCGGTGTATTTTTGCCATTCACCTCTGCTGAAGCATGTGAGAAAAGTAGTCGGTGGCTTTGGTTAAGAAAGTTGTGTTAGTACCGGTGTGAGAAAGCCAGGAAACATGTATGGGACCGACCGTTATGATATGACCTTAGCTGTTAAAGTGGCGTTAAACCCCAATACAACCAAACAAACAACTTTAATCTACACTGTCTAGTAAGGAGATATATTTCCACCTGAAATACCTTTAAACTCTATTTCACACAATCCCGACTTTTCACAACCTTGGGAAGGAAAGGTTTTGAAAACATTGTTGGAAAAGGAGAAAATGCTGGCAAGCAGCATTTTCTCCTTTTCCCACAATGTTTTCTACCCTTCCAAAATCAAAATTAAATTTTTAAGTCACATTTATTTTGTTGTCTGTAAGTGCTTTCAATTTGGCTAGTCCTAAATTTTGTTGTTTGGTAAAGAGTCAAATGGTAATATTCAGATTTTTACTGCGGGATTGAAATTTTCATAATTTATATTTAGCAGGGTAAGGGGTAAACTAAATTCCTCTACCTTTAGGCCACATAAAGTTTAGTAATAAGACATAGTGTTTAAGTTTTAATACCAATAGATAAAATAATATTAAAAACAGCTGCAACAAGAGGACATTTTCAAAAAAAAAACCCAACGAAAAAAAGCTATTTAAATATTTTTCTAAAGGCAAAGATAAAAAAAAAAGAGATTAATAAGTTCTAAACCTGTAAAGAGAGAATTGAGGACATGGATGAAAGTGGTCGTTCAACTAGATCTGGTGTTTTAATGGCTCCAACACTACGCCTGCCTTCCATGAAATCTGGGGACTTAGGTAATGTTGGTGAAGAATTCTTCGGCATGTGTCGAATGTATCTGAAAGGGCCAGGTTTCCACGGACACACCACAAAAGCTTCCTCTTCGCGATGTGGAGAGTATGCACTGTAGACGGTCCGGAAATTTTTAAGCAATTTCTTCGGAAGAATCACATCTGCATATAATCTATCCCAATGATCCCAGGCATTTTGTATTTCTGTTTGACGCAAGTTGTGGTAATAATTATTTATAGCCTCATTCGCCTGAAATCAGGATTAACACAAACTATTACAGGCAGCTTTTTATATCTTGCAGAAATGTTGAAAGTTAATGTATCACAGAAACCGACTAATTGCTTCGGATAATTAATTTCTCTTGCCATAATGTTTCAGGGGTTCACATGTATTATTTTGGTTCATGCTTATAAACCATGTTCTCAAAGTTGTCCTTTGTATAATGTTCTGCCAAACAGATACTTCCACATAAGTTTTTACTCTTGTATCAAGACTGATTGTTGAAAAATTTACTATGTATAGCTAACCCTTTACCCCATAAGGCATTTCTATGGTGTCTCTAGTTGACCTTGAATAATAGCAAGAATAAAGCCATTTCTCATGTGTAAATGACACCTTTTGATAGTATAGAAAACATTGTGGTAAAAGGTGAAATTGCGTGTGACGAGCAATTTCATCTTTTGCCACAATGTTTTCCAAAGGCTCCTACAAGCAATGCGTAGAAACGAGTATCTATGGAATAAAGGATGAACACAAATAAAAAAGACTCAATTATTTTTGCACTAAATGTGTGCCATGCTCTGCGAAAAACGGGCTTAACATATCTGCGAAAAGTATCGACCCATGTCAGCCTGTGCAGTCCACGCAGGCTGACCTGAGCAAAAACTTTTCAATATTGGTCAATACTTTGTATAGTCAAGGACCAGTTTATCTCATGATCAAGTCTATTTTTAGAGGAAGAGGCCATTACTGATCCATGTTCATGTGATAGTTTGCATGATATCATGTGTCTTGCAATAGCATTAACCCTTAACTGATAACTAAACGACAATATTTTAGGCTTGTCCAAATCCAGAGCATTTGCAGACGACAATATAAAAGTGACTGAAAATTTGAAATTTGTTTTGTGAAGGGTAGAAAACATTGTGGGAAAAGGAGAAAATGCTGGTTATCAGCATTTTCTCCTTTTCCCACAATGTTTTCTAAAGGCTTCTTTCTCAGGGGCGTCAAAAGTAGGGATCCTGTGGTAATGCCTTAAAGTGCAGAATTAATACAAGAGACATTTTTAAAAAGGAAAAACATCCGAAATATTGCTGTACCAAGGGTTTTTTTGGCCAGAGTATGTAACAATATAGTGGACAGTGTAGATCCAAGTTCAGACTGCACATTCTGTGCAGTCTGATCTTGGACCTACAAAGTCCACAAAAGCAAGTTAAGTTGGTTCCAGAGCTTTATGGGTTAAGCCCCCTTTTGCCAGAGCTTGGCTCGTGTACAAAATACAAGAAAAGGAAACAGCAATGCTCCTTGAAAAGTGGGTTAAAAGCATTTGCAAAAGTATTGACCTATGTCAGCCTATCCAGACCTCACAGGCGGACCTGGGCCAAGACTTTCTGCTGCAGTGTGCCCAAGGACCAGTCTACCTTATGATTTTTCAGTGGATTAGAAGACAAAGTAGATTTCTATGGATCTATGATTGCTACATCGAGGAGATGCATTTAACACTTTACTCCATAGATACTCATTTCTACACATTGCTTGTAGGAGCCTTTGGAAAACATTGAGGAAAAAGGTGAAATTGCTCGTGACGAGCGATTTCACCTTTTGTCACTATGTTTTCTATACTATCAAAAGGTGTCATTTACACATAAGAAATGGCTTCATCCTTGCTGAGATACCATAGGAATGCCATTTGGAGTAAAGGGTTATCCCTCTTGTGCTACAGTAAAGCTCAAATTGTTATGAAGTTGGAGGTCAGACTTTTATTTCAATGAACCCATCGGCTAAGTTGGCATGGTGAAATTAAAGTAGCTCCAACATTCCGACAAGT
This sequence comes from Tridacna crocea, assembly GCA_943736015.1. Lineage (NCBI taxonomy): Eukaryota > Metazoa > Mollusca > Bivalvia > Cardiida > Cardiidae > Tridacna > Tridacna crocea. Next base: position 54,103,768 of record OX031059.1, read on the forward strand.
GAGAGTCTAAAAATCTGAAGCCTGATTATGCCACATTTCTGCTGTGTGAATTTTTTGTTTAATTGACCCGGTAAGGGTCTTTCACTACTATAGTTCAAGATAAGACTGGATAAAACACTGCAGACTGATCTTTCATCTACATGGCTTTACCAAGTCATTCTGGACAAAATCAACATTGAAATTGAAAACATTTCGGTCTTATTTTCAGACTAAAAATGTCAGGTTTATTTTACCCTTCAAGGCTTAATATCAATCAGTATTTCCAATATTAATTTGTAATTCTAACATGACACGTGAATTCAGCTCTGTAAACACAGTGCAAGGAAAGCGTGGTAAAATCTGCGACAATCCACATAGAGTGACGTCATTCTTCATTGAGTGACGTCATTCAATGAGTGGGTTATTCAACGGAACATAATCTTTATCCGCGTTTTTACTCTAAGTTTGAACTTGTTTTCCTTTCATTAAAAATTGGCCATGTTAGAATCGAAATGATCCTCTTTCTATCATGGTTTATCGTTCAGTAAACCACATGAGTTATGAGGCTCAATGAATAAACCACTCGGACTTTTGCCCTCGTGGATTATTTATTGTGCCTCATAACTCACAACTGTGGTTTATTGAACAATATACCACGATAGGAAGAAGATTACCGTTGATATCAAAGATAAAAGTTTTGCTAAAAGGGTCTTTTCGGTGTAAATCTAAAATACCTACAGATACCGAAATTTTAAAAGTCACATGCATAACTATACCCATCATAGATATATTTTGTGGTAAGTTTGAACTTATTTCAAATGAAAATTGTAGGAGGTGTTTCAAGAAATTGGTGACGGACGTACAGACAGACACCTGGGGCCATAACATAATATGGTCCTTCAGGCGTAGAGAAACTTAACAAAAAAGAAAAAAAGCCCTACTTTTGCTCTGATTCGATAAAAGTCATTGAATGTCGGCTTATTAGATTTCCGCTTCATTTTCATGCTTGGTAAAGGCACCTCCATGTATTGGATTCTGGGAGTGGTCCAGCCTAGTCCAGTCATCAGTTTCTTTCTGCTACTCTCTGTATGGAAAGCAACCAAAACTTAACCCATTACCACAGAGTCCCTACTTTTGACGCCCCTGAGAAAGAAGCCTTTTGGAAAACATTGTGGGAAAAGGAGAAAATGCTGGAAACCAGCATTTTCTCCTTTCCTCACAATGTTTTCTACCCTTCACAAAACAAATTTCAAATTTTCAGTCACTTTTATTTTATTGTCTGCAAATGCTTTTGATTTGGACAAGCCTAAAATATTGTTGTTTGGTAATGAGTTAACTTTCGAAAACACTTCCATAAAAGCAGCAACTGCTCAAGATTTTATTAAACCTGAATAATAATGATGGGTCATATTCAGAATTTTTAGCAGGTAAGTTTCGGAATGTCCCAATCTACTCAATACCAAACAACAAAATTCCAGGCTTGTCTAAATTGTAAGCATTTGCAGACATCAAATCAAAATAAATATAGACCAAATTATGACATATGATTTTGATTTGATAGAAAAACATTGTGGGAAAAGCAAAAAATGCTGGATACCAGCATTTTTTACTTTTCCCACAATGTTGTCAAAATGCCTGTTACCTAGGGTTGTGCAAATGGGACTCTTTGGTCAATGGGTTAAGTACAAGTAATTTATTGCATATCAGACAGTTTTACATGAGAAAGTACATGTATCACACGCCAATAAAATATCACACTGGACTGAAAAAATTAACATCTACACAAAGTGAAGTATGGTATGATGAAGTCATTAGGACAGAACTCCTGCTCCATACATATGTATTCATTTGCAAGTTCATTGGTCAAAGTTTTATGCTGCATCGTATTCAAGACCCAGTCTACCTCATGATTCAGGCTTTGTCAGACAAACTGGATTTTATGGATCTTCAATCTGATCACATGATGACCTGCACGACATACAGTACTGCATAACAGAGATGCATTAATCCTTTCCCAAACAATCCCTGGTTTTTACGGGTCTGGAATATTAGCCTTTTGAAAACATTGTGGGAAAAGGAGAAAATGCTGGTAACCAGCATTTTCTTCTTTTCCCATAAAGTTGTTTACCCTATCTATGACAGAAATCAAAATTTGAACTACATTCAAATTGTCGTCTGCAACTGCTTTCAATTCGAGCGTGGCTAAAATTTTGTAAAATCTGGTAAAAAGTTAAATCCCCTTTTGCCAGAGCATGGCTCAATTATAAATTTATAATCGTAAAAGACTTGTACGAAGAATCGCTAATCCTTGAAACTTACTGGGTTTTCTCTTTGGAGGACAGCTAGTTTTCGGCCTCTTTGGATTCGATCTTTTCAGGGAAGGTTCATCTTTATCTGATGGGTTGTTTAAGGCTGGTCCTGTCTCATCTTCTTCCGCACTACTCAAAAGGTCTGTAGTCTGCATCTTGGCTTTCACTGTAATATTAAATACAACAAACCTAATCTGTAATTTGTATATCAGATGGTTCTAATTTAATTAAGAATTAAACTTTTTTCTATAGTGGTTTATTGTTCATTCTAACATGACATGCGAATTCTGCACTATAAACACAGTGTAAGGAAAGCGTGGTAAAATCTGTGACAATCCACGTAGAGTGACGTCATTCTTTATCAAGTGACATCATTCAAGGAGTGGGTTATTCAATGGAACATAATCTTCATCCGCGTTTTTACTCTACGTTTGCGCTTGTTTTCCTTCCATTAAGAATTGGCCATGTTAGAACTGAAATAATCTTCTTTCTATCGTGGTTTATTGTTCTATAAACCACGTTGTGAGTTATGAGGCGCAATGAATAAACCACTCCGGCTATCGCACTCGTGGATTATTTATTGTGCCTCATAACTCACAACTGTGGTTTATTGAACGATATACCACGATAGAAAGAAGATTATTTCTTAAACAAACCACTGTTGTGAGTTGTGAGGTGCAAGAAATAACCCATGAGGGCGATAGCCCCAATGGGTTATTTATTGCGCCTCATAAATCACAATGTGGTTTATTGAACAATAAACCACAATAGAAAGAATATTATTCCGATTCTAACATGACCAACTCTTAATGAAAGGAAAACAAGTACTTGGAGTAAAAACATTGATGCAGATTACCCGGTATATTCCATTGAATAACTTTCTTTACACAGAATGAAGTCACTCTAAATAGAATAACGTAGTGGATTATTTCTTAATTTAACCGAGCTTTTGTTGCACTGTGTTTATAGATTACATTTAGCACTTCTGGCATGTTTCAGGCACGTAGGAAGCAATTCAAAATTTGGGGGAGGGGGGGGGGGGAAGTGCCCCCCCCCCTTCCCCCCTGTTCCTACGGGCCTGTTTGTTGAAATGCTTTCAAAATGGACAGATATTGCCATCAGCTTTTTTAACCCTCTATCACACACAATCCCAAGTTTCAATGATCCTGCAGATGAAACCTCTTGAAAATATTGTGGGAATTGGAGAAAAAGTAGAAAACCAGCTTTTTCTTGCTTTCCAGTCATGTTTTCTATCCTAATTAAGTTTCATGAAATAATTTCCAACATTTGAGCCATTTAATTTGCTGTCGTAATATGCACTGAAATTGGACTGGTTCAAATCTTTCAACGTGGGAAAGGGTTAAAGAGTTAACCCATTACCACACAAACCCTTCTTTTGACAACCCTGAGAAAAAAGCCTTTAGAAAACATTGTGGGAAAAGGAGAAAATGCTAGTAACCAGCATTTTTTCCTTTACCCACAATGTTTTCTAAAAAGAAATTTCAAATTTTCAGTCACTTTTGTTGTCTGCAAATGCTTTCGATTTGGGCAAGCCTAAAATACTGTCATTTGGTAATGAGTTAAACAGTGGTTATATACTAGTCCAAATTGAGAACACTCTGCAGACAACATAAGTATGTGTTCCCAAAATTGAAATTTGTCGGGAAAAAGAAAATGCTGGTTACCAGCATTTTCTTCTTTTCCCACAATGTTTTCAAAAGGCGTCTTTTTTTCAGGTTGTTTAAAGTCAGGACTGTGTGGTAAAGGGTTAAATACAAACCGCACCCTGCAGGATTTGAACCTGTGCAGAAAAAGTACTTCTTTATTAAGGTTTAACCCTTTACCACACAATCTCTACTTTTGATGACCCTGAGAATGAAGCCTTTAGAAAACATTGTGGGAAAGGGAGAAAATGCTGGTAACCAGCATTTTCTCCTTTTCCCATAATCTTTTCTACCCTTCACACACCAAATTTCAAATTTTCAGTCACTTTTATTTTGTTGTCTGCAATTGAGGAGAATTCTCCCCAAATTGAACAGTCATTATAAGTATTGATATTACACAGGCAGAAGCTAGCAGACAGGAAGGAGTTGTTTCTCGTAACAAAACCCCTCTTAAATTAAATTGAGCTATGTTTCATTTGATACTAGCAAATGCTTTCAACTTTGGCATGTCTAAAACTGTAATCTGGTAAAAAGATTAAATTTTGCCCTTGAAAAGGCAGACAACATATTGAGAAAAGGAGAAAATGTCAGTTACAGCACATTCTGTTTTTCTTACAATTTTTTTTTTTTCAAATGCCTTCACTGTTAGGGTTGTTTATTGTAGCAAAGGGTTAAAGAGTAATTTCCAAGCAAAGCTTCCTTACCTTTTCCTATTTTTTGTCTCAATTGCATGATCAAGTTAGCATCTCGGATTTTTGATACAATACTCCCACGTTGCTGAGTAAATAATTTCATTGTGTTCGTAATTTCCTGGCTCAGGTTTTCTACGATCTGGACATTCTCAGGGGCATCCATATTCTGTTTACTCTGGTTCAAATCCTTGTTGGACAATACTGATTTCTCTAATATCAACCCTGCACTTTTGATATTTTTCCTGTGGACAATTTTTTTCTTTGCCCCCATATGCACAAATAGAAGTGGCTTTGCATAAGGTGAATCATTTTGTCCAGCTGTTTTCTGCATTCGTTTCATCTGGCGTTCCAACTGTCGAGTTGTTAATCCAATGAGTCGTACTCCTGCAGAGTAATGACTGATCACATGGGGAGCTTGTGTCTTAAAGGTTTTTTCAATGTCAGCCAAGGTTTGTTTGATAGAGAATTGAGTGATGGCAGAGTAGACGAGTCGCTGGCGTCTTTTGTATTTCCTCTTTTGGTCCTCATTTACTTGATCAAATTGAAAAAAAAAATAAAAACTTAGCATTGTTGCTACGTTCACTTTTGATTGGCTCTTATTCAACCCTCAGGAAGTTATTTGAAAACACTTTGGGAAAAGGACAAAATGCTAGTTACCAGTATTTTCTGCTTTTTTCCACTAAGTCTTTCATCCTTTTAAAGGCACATTACATTACAAGAGTAAACCTGGCTGTTGTTTTAAGACGTTTTCAAATCTCAAATTATCTGGTTTGGTAAAATGTTAAGGTACTTAATCTTTGATCTTGAAGGAGTCTGATTTGTGAAATAATTTGTGCTTTTACAAGTTTGTGTTTGAGACTTTTGAAAATTCAACTAGCATATTTTCCAATTCATGAAATATATATGAAGTATGTCCATTGTGTAAATGGCCATAGTTTCCTTAGATTTGAAAGATGCCTGTCAACAGCCGTGAGCAGAAACGCTGTTAAATTTAAAAAAAATTAGAATGGTACAGAAATCTGTCCTTTGTGTACACAAGGATAAATTACTGACATATATGGTGTAACTAAAAACAAGAACCACGGAGGTTTGTGTTAGAAACCAAAAATTGGCCAGAAGAGAAGTGGCTGATGATCGAAGCTTTAAACAATGGCGGTGTGTCACAAAGATTTACCGCTGGTTTCCACCTACAGTCGGATACGGTGTAACTTGCATATGGGCCTCGACATCCGTGTGAAAATCGAGGGGGCAATAGAGAAGCCTACATTTTCCTTTGTTTACCTCAGTATACACAGGTTGAGGGTCAAATATAGTCAAGCGACAGAATGCATGATCATCATACAAATCTACCCGAGTATGAAACGGATATTGAAAATCTTCAATTCAAAAACCGGAAACGACGAGTCTGTTTACAACATAGCTGGCCGCAACTCAGCAAAATGCATTTTCTATCGACCGTAATCTACGCATATTTGCAACCGTCAGGCGCAATATTTGGCACAAAGATGTAAGAATGACTATATTTTGATAAAATAAATACAAAATGAGTTAAAACTGGTTTAAAATGAGTATAAAGGCCTCTTTAACAACTATAGAAGAAATTAATACCTGCAGTACCATCCTCTCCAAAAAGCTCGCCACCCATTCTTGTCATATGATATAGAAATTCATCAAAGTCAATCTCTCCATTCCCATCTTTATCCACTTTTTTCAAGACATCTTCTACCTCACTGTATGTAATGTCACTGTCAACATGACGCAATTCTTCATACAAGTTGTCCACTGTGATAATCCCAGTATTGGATTGGTCCAGCATGTTGAATAGCTGGAAAATTATATTTAACCCATTACCAAATGGCAATATTTTAGACTGGTACAAATTGAAAGCATTTGTAGACAACAAAATAAAGTAACTGAAAATTTGAAATTTGTTTTGTGAAGGGTAGAAAACATTGTGGGAAAAGGAGAAAATGCCGGTTACCAGCATTTTCTCCTTTTGCCACAATGTTTTCTAAAGGCTTCTTTCTCAGGGGCATCAAAACTAGGGATTGTGTGGTAATGGGTTAAACAAAAACATCAAAATCTTTTTGTCAACCCTATCTAATAATCAATGGTTGCAAGCTCACTTTTAATATAAATCTGACAATGCTTATAATGCATGGTTGAAGGTTATGAGTTTGCTGGCTAGACTTTACCATACAGAAAGTTTAAGTTAACCCTTTACCGCACAATGAAAACTTTTAACGTCAATGAGCGAGAAAGCTTTTATAAACGTTGTGGGAAAAGGAGAAACTGCTGGTTACCAGCATTTTCCCCTTTTCCAACAATGTTTTCTATCCTATCAAAGAAAAACCATTTGATATTGAAAGTGTCATCTGCATATGCTTTCAATTTGGACTGATCTAAAATTTTGTTGTGTGGTAAAGGGTTAAAAGCAAAAGCTAATCTTTACCAAACAATAGCATGGATCTTAGACTTGTCCAAATTGAAAGCATTGGCAGACGGCATACCATATGTTAAGAAAAACTGAAATTTGATTTTAGAAGGGTAGAAAACATTGTGGAAAAGGAGTTAAAGGATTAAATATACATGTATATATGTGTAGTGGCCTTCTTCTGGAAAATAAATTGCGAGCTTAGTGCACACCGCATATTTCTGAGTTTTAACTCTTTACCAAACAATCCCGACTTTTCACGAACCTGAAAAAGAAAGCTTTTGAAAACATTATAGGAAAAGGAGAAAATGGTGGTAACCAGCATTTTCTCCTTTTCCCACAATGTTTTCTACCCTTCCAAAGTCAAATTTCAATTTTTGAAGTGCATTTATTTTGTCGTCTGCAAATGCTTTGAATTTGGACTAGTCCAAAATTTTGGCGTGTGGTAAAGAGTTCATGACCCTAAAAGGGAAGGCTTCCGAACAGATTGTGGGGCAAAAGAGAAACTGTTGGTAACTAGCATGTCCTCCTTTTCCTAGGTTTTCTACCCTATCAAAGCTAGAAATCAATGATTGAGTTTCAATTCATTTGTTATCTGTAAACACTTTCAGTTTAGTTGAGTCCAATTTTTTCTTTTGGTACAGTAAACTAATACAGGTAACAATTAACCCATTACCACACGAGAAAAATTTAGACTGGGCCAAATTGAAAGCATTTGCAGACGACAAAATAAATGTGACTGAAAAATTGAAATTTGTTCTGGGAAGGGTAGAAAACACTGTGGGAAAAGGAGAAAATGCTGGTTTCCAGCATTTTCTCCTTTTCCCATAGTGTTTTCAAAAGGCTTCTTTCTCAGGAGCGTCAAAAGTAGAGATTGTGTGGTAATGGGTTAAAGACAGGTGTGGTTGTAAATAAACATGTATCTGGTTGTGAGTCTAAGATCAGACCATCAAGACTGTGCACACTTATTTGACTGACAGCTCCACTGACAATTCTACCATACTCACATCTCGAAAAGTTGCCAGGGTTGCTTCATCCATTTCTTCATGGTCATTGACTTCAGAGTTCACTGGACCTGTGTGACAAAGACATACACTTTTAACTCTTTACCAAACAGTCCAGACTTTTAACGACCCTGAGAAAGAAGACTTTTGAAAACATTGTAGGAAATGGAGAAAATGCTGTTGACCAGCATTTTCTCCTTTTCCCACAATGTTTTCTACCCTACTGGAAACAAATTTCAATTTTTTAATTACGTTTAACTTGTCATCTGCAAGTGCATTCAATTTGGATAAGGCCATCTTCGCAAGCCAAGGTTGACAATTCACTACACCACTCTACCCTTGGCGGATTGAGCTTGATTTTTACATTCCCCGATTACGCTTTTTCATTGAATGCAGCCAGCTCTAAGTGCAACGAATGAAATCGTCTTTGATAAAAATGGAACAAAATAGCTACCTTTCGAATAGAAGGTAAACATGGAAACCTACATGGATATCTGCTTATTGGTTCATATGTATTTGTAAGCGGTTTGTAAACCGATATTACATTGACTTTTTGAAATATGATGTAAAGGGGGAGTAATAACCAGCACCCAATAGAGGGCGCAATGCAGGAATCTCAAAATCGAGCTCGATCAGCCAAGGAATGATCCACATAGTGATCGTAACCTTGGCTCGCAAAGATGGGATAAGGCTAGAATTTTGTCGTTTGGTAAAGAGTTAACCCTTTACCAAACAATCCCTGGTTTTAACGACCCTGAGATAGAAGCCTTTTAAAAACATTGTGGGAAAAGGAGAAAATGCTGGTAACCAGCATTTTCTCCTTTTCCCACAATGTTTTCTACCCCGCTAGAAACAAATTTCAATATTTGAGTTACTTTTACTTTGTTGTCTGCAAGTGCTTTTAATTTGGACCAGTCTAAAATTTTGTCGTTTGGTTAAGGGTTAAGTGATACCCTCAGATGTATATGAGCCATGCTCTAATAAAAGGGGTCTATTATTAACCCTTATCCAGCTATAAAACTAAAATTGAACTTTCAATTCGATAAAATATTGCGATTTCAAAGTTACGTTGTTTTTTTTTTAAACCCTTTCCCAAACAAGCCCTGCTTTTTACGTGTCTGCAGTAACAGTCTTTTAAGAACACTGTGGGAAAAGGAGAAATTGTTCGTAACGAGCAATTTCTCCTTTTCCCACAGTGTTTGCTACCCTTTTTGAGCACTTTCTGGCACTTTATCCAAATCTAAAATTGTCGTCTGTAATCTCTTTTGGTTTGGAAGAGTCCAAAGTTTGTCGTTTGGGAAAGGGTTAAATATCTCCTCATTGGACTGTGTAGATCTTTTTGCCTGCTGCAAGCCATAAAAAAATTATGAATACAATGGATGACTTTGAAAATATCCTTTTACCATTTTACCACACAATTCTGTCTAAAACAACCTTGAGAAAAGGAAAAGAACAATTTTAACCCATTACCACACGAGAAAATTTTAGACTGGTCCAAATTGAAAGCATTTGCAGAAGACAAAATAAAGGTGACGGAAAAATTGAAATTTGTTCTGGGACGGGTAGAAAACACTGTGGGAAAAGGAGAAAATGCTGGTTACCAGCATTTTCTCCTTTTCCCACAGTGTTTTCAAAAGGCTTCTTTCTCAGGGGCGTCAAAAGTAGGGATTGTGTGGTAATGGGTTAAATAAAAACTGTAGGAAAAGCAGAAAAAGAAGAATCCTTTCACCATTTTACCACACAATTCTGTCTAAAACAACCTTGAGAAAAAGAAAAAAAAATTAAATAAACACCGTAGGAAAAGGAGAAAAAGAGAAAATAGCAGTAACCAGTGTTTTCTCCTTAAAGTTTTCTACTCTATCTAACTTCCACAATTTAGTCATAACTCAATTTGTCTTCTGCAAATGATTTGGTTTAAGATTTTGTCATGTGGTAAAAGGTTATCAAAGGGAAAGGAACATTCATTATAATTAGAGTGTTAACATAAATCCATGTGAAAACTGGTTAAAAGGAGAAATTGCATGAGCATTTTTTTGTATTTGTAAAGTTAGAAAGCTTTTTGCTGCAAGCAAAAAATTATCATTAAAAGGAGCTTGGTTATCTGTTTAACTGTTTTGACTTTCTTCCCCTGAAGCTACTGGTCAACATGGCATATTTTTGCTTTGTTGTTAGATTATTGAGAATTTAGAATGATTCCATAATTCTAAACACTTTTAACCACCCATAATATCTGTAAATGCCTATCTAAAAAGTTTCATACTTCTATTATAACATTTTTGTAAAGGTAGGTAATGATAATCTCCCTCTGAATTGAGGATGTAGTGATTTAGAATTGAAAATGATACTTCTACGAAGGCAAAACCTCCAAAAGTGGCTCTGTTAACTCTACCAAACAAATAAAATTATAGATTGTCCAAACTTAAAGCATTTACAGACAACAAAATAAATATGTCTGAAAAATTAAAAATCGGTTTAAAATGGGCAGAAAACATTGTGGCTAAAGGAGTAAATGCTGGTTACCAGTATTTTTTCCTTTTCCCACAATGTTTTAAAGAGACTTCTTTCTCAGGGTCATTAAAAGTCAGGAATGTGTGGTTAAGAGTTATGATTCTAAAATAGTGACGATTTTCATTGATATATTTTCCAGAGTAAAATTACAGTTGACATTGATGAGATATTCCGCTTCAAGGTAGGAATACCTTAAACATCTCCAAAAAGACAAAAATTTTGGACTCAACCAAACTGAAAGTATTTGCACACAACAAATTAAATGTAATACATATAGGATATTTGTTTTTTGCGGTGAAAGGTCGAACTTTATTCCATCGAGTGGACACCATCGGTAATATTTTCACGAGTGGCGCAGCCACGAGTGAAAATATTACCGATGGTGTTCACGAGATGAAAAAAGTTCGATCTTTCACCGAAAAAATCAAATATTCTATTTATTTCATGCTTTTAACCCTTTCTGGGAGGAGCTTTATCGAAATTCAGTACAGTTCTTTTCCCTTATTTCCCGTGGCGTACCCCTCCCGCATAGCAACGTTACGTCAAGCGCGTGAAATGTAAGGTATATGACGTCATATTTCCCATCTGGTTGTTAGGCACGCGCAATTTACCTAGGCAACAAGAACGTGAAAATCAGTATTTTCACTGGTGATACCAGTGTAAGATCGAAAAATATTTTCACTGCTATTTCTCGATATCCTACCGGAAAGCATGAAATAAAAATGATGATTTTTGTCTATGAAAAGGTAAAGGCTAATTATGACATGGTTTAGAATAGGTTTTTACTTGCCAACAACAGACTGAAAAGGGGATGAGACACAATATAGACCAGTAGTTTTTATCAAGTGTACAACAAATGACAACCATGTTTTAGTGCGTATATTATGAGAATGATGTCCTAAAAATCAAAATGCTCCATTCAGAACATCATTCCAGAATTTGCATATGTGCTGAAATGTTCCTTTCACCCATTCCAGAAGATCATTTGGGAACATAGTTCATCATGTCAGAACAGGTGAATGGAATATGCCCCTTATTCTTAATGGCTGCACAAATGTGAAATATAAATCCTCCAAGCAGTGTTTATGAAAGCATTGTGGTAAAATGTTTTGCACAATTTCATGGTAAAAGTAATATTGCATCTTGCTTGATGAAGTTTCCAATAATTCACAGTAGATATATGTATGCAATGTTCATTTCCTGCAATATTTCAACATTGATCGATGTGAGAAAGTTTGAAATTAGCCTTTGCACTCAACCCTTTTCACAAATAATTCCTGCTTTTTATGATGCTGAGAAAGAAGGCTTCTGGTAAATAGACATTTTTCTTTGTAACCCTGTACCAGATAACAAAGGGAAGTTGTAGGCCTGTTCATATCGAAGGTATTTGCAGATCTATCACTGATTAATCAAAGAATAAAAAACACTAAAGAGAGGGAGAAGATGCTGGTTAGGCCTTACCAAAAGATACATTCTGTATTTTGGCTTCTTATCCAAAATGCTGATATTTTTTGATGGGCTTTAAACGAATTTTCTCCTTTTCCTACACAGTTTTCTCAAGCTGTCTTCCTCCTGGTTGTCTTAACCCATTACCACACAATCCCTACTTTTGACGCCCGTGAGAAAGAAGCCTTTTGAAAACACTGTGGGAAAAGGAGAAAATGCTGGTAACCAGCATTTTCTCCTTTTCCCACAGTGTTTTCTACCCTTCCCAGAACAATTTTCAATTTTTCAGTCACCTTTATTTTGTCGCCTGTAAATGCTTTCAATTTGGACCAGTCTAAAATTTTCTTGTGTGGTAAAGAGTTAAAAAACATAGGATTGTTTGTTATAGAGTTATAAATGAAGTGAAGCTCAACTTACCATGTTCCTTCACCTTGATTGATACTTGACATTCTGGGCCAGGGGCAGACTGTTTTCTATCTTTCTGCTCTTTTATCAATGATTTCTTGGGCAGAAAATTCTTATCACTGTTATTCTTTCTCTTCTCTTTTGATTTTGCTTTTGGCTTTTCAGCCACATTTGGCTTTTCTTCAGGCTGAGAAACAGAAAAGAAAAGGACAACATCATCTTCATTACTGGAAATATAAATCTATGCTGTGGCACTAATGTCAAGAGGTTTTATATTTTCTTTCATTCCACTCAGACAAATATAAAACATTTATGTTCTATTGCATATACTTATTATGGAATAATAAACAACAAGTTGTAAATAGGAGTAGCGGCCTAGAGTGCGCATTGTAATCAAATTGTAATACTCAACATTTATCAACCTCTTAACATAATGAAATACATAAAAAGCAATACAGAACTGTATGTAATATTGAAAAAATTCCCTCAAAAAGCGGGTGGGCGGGCGGGTTATACGCAGTCGTAAGTAATGTGTAGTCTAGCCGTCGAATGACTGGAATAGAGCCGCGCTCTCTATTTATACTACAACAAGACGCGCCTGTGCACAACAAACACTTGACAGAGTATACTGAGTAATAAAGCACCCTATTATAAATATATTTATTTATTTCATGCTTTCCGGTAGGATATCGAGAAATAGCAGTGAAAATATTTTTCGATCTTACACTGGTACCACCAGTGAAAATACCAATTTTCACGTTCTTGTTGCCCAGGTAAATTGCGCGTGCCTAACAACCAGATGGGAAATATGACGTCATATACCTTACATTTCACGCGCTTGACGTAACGTTGCTATGCGGGAGGGGTACGCCACGGGGAATAAGGGAAAAGAACTGTACTGAATTTTGATAAAGCTCCTCCCAGAAGGGATTAAAAGCATAAAATAAAAAGAATATTTGTATTTTTCGGTGAAAGATCAAAATTTATTTCGTCTCGTGAACACCATCAGTAATATTTTCACTCGTGGCTGCGCCACTCGTGAAAATATTACTGATGGTGTCCACTCGATGAAATAAATTTCGATCTTACACTGAAAAAACCAAATATCCTCTATGTATTGATGACTTTTGAGCACTTGCCGCACAAGTGATTGGTCCTGGTTCAAATGCCATATTGATACATTTTTTTTCAGTTTGGAAATACTTAATATAAATCTGGATAGCATGACAATAACATTTATTGATGTGGTTGGTAAATTCTTGGTCATTTTAAAATGTGCATGATTTTAAGCAGAATTTAAGCAAAATAAAAAAGCATTTTCATGCCAGAAAATGATAAAAGATGAAAGTCATGCTGCTATATTTTCATCTTTATTTCAACAATCACTAATCTAAACTCCAAGGGAAAATGTGAATGGGGTGACTTTACAACTTGCTGTTTCCAGAGCTCAATAAGCTTCACATACCTGACCATCAACCGCAGAAATTGGAACACATAAAACTTGAAGAAAAAATATTATATGTTATTAAAAATCAGACAGGAAAAATACTTAGAGACTCAAATACTCTATTAAATCCGTGTTCTGTGATAAGGGGGCTTAACATCTGTGAAAAGTTTCGACCCAGGTCAGCCTGCAAGGTCTGTCTGGGCTGAAACTTTTCACCATTGGTAAATTTTCTGATTGCCCAAGGACCAGTTTATCTCAAAATTAAGTGTGTTTTTTTTTTTTTTAAAGCGTTCATGAGTATCTGGTAGCTTGCATGGTACCAAGGATTATAGAAATGCCTTAACCCTTTACTCCATAGATACTCATTTCTATGCATTGCTTGTAGGAGCCTTTGGAAAACATTGTGGTAAAAGGTGAAATTGCTTGTGATGAGCAATTTCACCTTTTGCCACAATTTTTTCTACACTATCAAAAGGTGTCATATACACATAAGAAATGGCTTCGTCCTTCCTGTTATTTAGGGTCAATTAGAGATACCATAGAAATGCCTTACGGGGTAAAGGGTTAAGCCTTTTTTGTCAGAGCATGGCTCATTCTTATATAGGATTTGTAGAGATGGCAATGAAAATTGTGTCATTCAATTCTAAAGCAGTTGTGCATATATTCCTATGCAGAATGTTTCACATACTTTACAACTATGAACATCTATCTTTTGAATATTGTGCAATGTACGCTTGTGTTAAAGCCCATTTTGCTTACAGATGTTCAGACCACATAAAAGATTTTTTTTTTCACTTTGTCTTTTTTTTTTTCAACATTTTATGAACTTTCTGGTATGTGTGTGTGTGTGTGTGTGATGAAATAGTGTTAACTTTCCTGACTTGGACATTTGAGCCAAAGATTAATTAGTTGTCTGTAGTTGGATTTGAAAATCAAGATTATAGCTAAGTAATTTGCCATAGTCAAATACCATTTTAGCATTTAAAAGTTGAAAAAGTTTCTGGTTACATGCTGAATTAAGTTTATGCAAGGTGGTCAATTTTATTTTTCTCAGACCACTTTGCATTGACAAGTTTTGAGTAGATCTACTATTTTCTAGTAGTCATTGGTATTTTGTGATCATCCAAATCTATCTTCACATTCAGATAGTGGCTGAATCTGGTTCCTCTTGACATAAGGCTGTTTGTTGATTACTGAAACCATGGCGTTCTGGAAAGAAGAGACCTAGAAAAACAATTGCAACAGAGAAAACGCCAAGTTATCTGACTCTGAATGTGAAAACTAAATTCTTTCTGGCTAAAAGCCAATGGATCTAATTTAACTTGATAACTGTCTCAGATTCAAGTGTCTGTTCATGGTGCAGTCGTTTTTAAAACAGTGTTTTAACTCTTTACTAAACAATTCATGTTTTTCTTAAACCCTGAGATAGAAGCCATTTGAAAACATTGTGGGAAAAGGAGAAAATGCTGGCAACCAGCATTTTCTCCTTTTCCCGCAGTATTTTCTACCCTGCTGGATTAAAATTTCAATTTTTAATTTACGCTTATGTTGTCGTCTGCAAGTAACAGTAGTGACCACAAAAACAAACAAAAAATCACTGTACGTCCAAAATCAGTTAACTTGCGCCAATGACTTAATTTCCATTCACAGTCAAATGAAAAGATAATTTAGGCCCTTCAGTCTACTTTTGCATGTTACACATAGTCCAAATGATATTGCCAAAAATATAAATGTACAAATCCAAGATCTGAACACTTTGAATTTGAACATTTGAAGCTGAGTGTAGACATATACTAACAAAAAGCCATGTCACAAACAAAAGGTTATATTAACGGAAAATATCGCACAAACATAAAACACATAGTATGAATAAGGGACAGTTCATTTTATTCGTAAATGCCAAACAATGAGGCACAAAATCGAAATAAAGCTTATAATTTGTTAGGTCTTTTGATATTTTTGTCGGTTTACTGTCTCTTAAATCATAGTGAATTACGTTATACAAAGTAACACCACTGCATTAAAATGAAATACGAAAGGTAGAGCACAAAACTGATTTTTTTCTCCTTCTATAAGCATCATATGTAACAGCTAAAATAATGTTTCGGGTTTACCGTAAAAAGAAATAAACCACACTTTATTCAAATTAGAATTTTCAATTTTTCAAATTTTTAGTGAATTACGTTACACATGTTTTCTAAGATACTAAACATGGGAAAGGAAATTAAACACCAATATGGGTAGACCATGTCCGCCTTTCTGATATGTCAAGATATCATTTATCTGTGTTATGTAATAAGGATTCAAATTGCATTTTAGACGCTGGGGTGAATTACGTTACAGTGAATTACAATACACTGAATGTAGGATTACCTGAACGAAACACCAAACTGTTCAAATACACGAGTTAATTTCGGTGTAAAAACTGACCTCATAGTTACGTCATATGTAAACGTCATTTACTGGTGCTGTTTATCTTTTTTGACCTTGGTGGATGCGAATACTTTATTGCACAGTAAAGATTATTGGTTTATATCATTTAATTAGTGTGTATCCCTGCTCATAACATGTGTGATGTTCGATTTTTAAGATTGACATTTGTATTCATCTATCGTGTCTGAATTAAAGAAATTAAAAGAGATATATTTGAATGTGATGTATGAATTATATGATAACGTAATTCACAAAAACTGTAACGTAATTCACTTTCTTTCACTATGACCCTAGTGACCAAGAATACTTTGTATCGTCCATGGTTAATGCAAAAAAAAAATAAATCCTTCAAGTGGCCCGGTAAGCAAGACACAGTCTGGATAACAGCCGACGCTATATTAATGGCTGTAAACTAACCAATCCGCCTTGGAAAAACAAAAAACACATTCAAATTCCGACAGGAAGAAATTAACACCATTGAGCAGTTGTTTGGCCTATAAAAAGTAAACAATAATGGACGAGAGACAGTTTGTGTTACACTGAGTTTCTTTAATTCTTTACCATACAATCCCGACTTTTAACGACCCTGACAAAGAGGCTCTTTGAACAGAGTCCGGGAAAAGGAGACAATGCTGGTAACCAGCATTTTCTCCTTTTCCCACGCTGTTTTTTACTCTTCCCATAACCAAAATTCATTTTATAAGTCAGATTCATTTTGTCGTCTGCAAAGTCTTTCAAATTGGACTGGTCTTAAATTTTGTTGTTTGGTAAAGAGTTAACCCTTTCCCAAACAAGCCCTGTTTTTTACGTGTCTGCAGTACAGGCATTTTGAAAACATTGTTGAAAAAGGAGAAATTGCTCGTAACGAGCAATTTCTCCTCCTCCCGTAGTGTTTTCTACCCTTTTACAGACCATTCTGCCATTTTTATCAAATTTGGAATTATCGTCTGCATACACTTTCAATTTGGAGGAGTCTAAATTTGTTCTTTTGGAAAGGGTTAAAAGTAATTTGATTTATTTTCCAAATAAATAAGTCACTGAAGTACAAGTGAATTACGTTATAGCTTTGACTTGAATTACATTACAAAATTTTCATTATAATTATAGTGAACAGTCTGTGCTCATGTTTGGTTATTATTTATGACTGGAACATTCTACAGCCTATTAGGAAATAGTAGACTTTTGCATTTTATTTGCTTTTTATGCCCTGCACATAGTACATTAGTAGTGTTTGTAAAGTTGTATCTATAACTGACGCAAATTGCTGCTGTTGAATCTCAAAAGTGTTATTATTCATTTCTTACAGTTTTAAAGGTCCATTTATTTTCAGTTTGCTACAGTATTCTTACAGGATTTGATTTTCTTAGTTTAATAAAAGGAGGTACATTTCTTAAATATTAGTTCATTTTACTTTTCTTCTATGTGTGAATTACGTTGCAAGTTACCACTCCATAGTACAAGCCCACCACAGTAAAATAGTTGCTTTCATCCATACCAAGTAAGCATTCATATAATGCAGGATAACACAGCTTCCTAATAAGCTATAAGTGATCGTCAATTTCTGTCACACAGATCCACGACAATTACCTTATTTCTTAGAATTCAATTCGATTAAGATTTGCAACCAAAAATTTCATCACATGTTCAAATCAAAGAGATACTGCTTTCTCATTATGCAATACATAACCAAAATTTGACGCTTGTTCATTTTAAAGACACATATGCAGTGTTCAGATTTAACATGAAAGCAATATATCGTATCATGTTCATAGTAGATATTAATTTTATCAAGTCGCGGTTTTGTAACGTAATTCACGGCTGTTTTTGACCCACTTCTAATGGGTCTGATTTTTGTGCTTAAAAAATCCAATGCAAACACTTTAATTATCGAATCTGTATATCAAAAGGTTGAAAGCATACAAAAAACGAGGTTGAATTAAATTTTGTGTTCCAAATATTATGGCCGAAATTACAGTGTAAATGGCGCAACTTAACTGATTTTGGACGTGTATCATTTTTCTTTGACATCTCTTTAGTTTACCGTCTATTTACCTTTTGTTTTCCCGCTAGTCTAAGAAGAAAAGAGCCAGTATCAACACATGAGGCTGTAGCTTTTAAATTTCTTGCCGAAGTCGACAGCGAAACATTTTCTGAACTCGGTATGTTCAGAGTTTGTTTTGACATAGTTTTGAAAGATCCCGGGAAAACTATGTGTTCGCCATGTCAGTGATTGGTTGTTAAGCGAATATCATAAATGACGTCACAATTTTGATCCAATCATATCATACGGGAAAGCTCTTCTTTTAGAGATACGAAAGTTGATAAACATGGAATAAACACAATTATAATTAATACACTGATAGTAACTTTGCTATTTTATTTTGTTTAAATACATATGGAAGAATCATACAATGTTTCATTGAGCAAAATATTCATGCATACATGGTAAAAGAATGAATCTGAGGAAGACAGCGGTTAAATTCTAGGTAATCGATGCGATCATGGATGCAATGCGAAGAAGAATAACAACAACCAATGAAAACAACAACAATCATTAGAACAACAACAACTACTTTGGTCGTCGGCTGAATTTCATACAAATATCGGTAGATTTTGTATTCATACAAGAAGAAGCTGCCAAAATTGGACCTTGGAGAGATTAAGTAATGTTTACATGCGACAGATAACGCTCAAAGTGTTTTCAAAGTCTTTTTTATGATATTTTAATCGCAAACTTTAGTCTGTGAATTGCCATTTCTATAACGTAAAACGCCCCAGTCTACAGCGGGTTCGTCTAAAATACGAATAGGAGTCGTGAAAAGGAGTCCTATCGCGAAAAGGACTTTAGATTTTACGAAAAGGAGTCATAGGAGTTAGTCCTTTTCGCAAAAAGGATTTATAAGTTCAAGAAAAAGAAACCTTCTCAAATTAGGATTTTTCGTTTTGTACATCGTTTTCAACATCATTATAGCGATAACACCGATATCGGGTTTTTCCCGTTTACCTTCTGACTTGCATGTATTTTGGTACAATTTCACTTACTCACAAAATCATCTTAGCACACAGAAAAAGTATATTGATATCGATATATGAAGAGAAAAAAATAGTATCGAATGGATTTTATTGATTTTTTTCCGTTTTGAAATGGCTCCTACCATCGTAGTGGGGAAATAGAAAATTCTATTTTTAGAACATGACATCCGGGGTCGCTATCGAAATCTAGTTATTTCTCAATGGCAGTCTGGCTTTGTGGGTAAAATGACGTACCAAGTTAAGGTCATTCCCCAAGGAAGACGTAGATACCAAACAAATGCGGGTTTTTTCAAAATTAAGACAATTTAAACAATTTACAAGTTTTTGAGAGCGAAGGATCATGAGATTATTGTCCT
This sequence comes from Tridacna crocea, assembly GCA_943736015.1. Taxonomy (NCBI): domain Eukaryota; kingdom Metazoa; phylum Mollusca; class Bivalvia; order Cardiida; family Cardiidae; genus Tridacna; species Tridacna crocea. Next base: position 54,123,478 of record OX031059.1, read on the forward strand.
CCGAAAGGATCCGAAAGGCATCTTGCTATTTTATGGAGTCTCTTCTTGCAGAAAACAGCGGTTTTGTCCCCAAATATGATAGCGCATCTTAGCGCAAAGCCAAAAAATCACCCTACCATTTACCGCTGCATGAACCGGAAGTTCACAGTTGCCGTAATTTTGATCGTTACTAAAAACCGGATAGATCGCAGTATCAAATACATTTTTAAATTGCATGACGTAAACTCACATTGGCCACTTTGAAATAGAATTTTGAACAATGTTTAGACCCATCACCAAGAATGTCGAGCGTTTTGTACATCGAGAAAGATTGTAGCAACATAAAAAAAAATAGAGGGTATTGTGCAATAGCCAATACTCACGTATCGCCAATACTTTGTATAGGCACTTACATCAGTATTGTACCAAGTCATCAAAATGTTGAATATTAGTATTTTTATTTTATTTTTCCACTAGATCTTATATTTTTTTGTCCATTCTGGCTTAGATATAATTTTTTTTAGCTTTAATATCTCATTTTTTCCCTGCAACATTGATTGAAAAGTAGAACTTAAGAAAATTGATTTTTTTTGCCATGAATGATTGTTTAGACTTGAGTCTTTAACTGTTATAGGCAGTATGCAGTTTTTCTGAAAAGTTCTCAATATTGCATATTGCTTTCTCTAATTTTGCTTATCCCATTTTATTTCCTGTCCTCATGTTTTGGCTCATTTCATTGTCTGCCACAACTTTCAAAACTCAGTCAGTCAAAAATTGTGTTGATGTCATCTGTTAAAGTAGAGTACTTAAACCCATTACCACACAATCAAAATTTTTAACATCCATGTGAAAAATAGCTTTAGAAAACATTACAGGAAAAGAAGAATATGCCGGTAACCAGCATTTTTTCCTTTTCCCCACAGTGTTCTCTTTCCATTTTGATTCAAATTCCATGGTTAAAGTGAAATCTAATTTGTCATCCACAACAGCTTTCCATTTGAAACGGTATAAAATTTTGTCATCTGGTAAAGGGTTAATACAATGTGATTTTTTTTTTCAGTGTTTCTCTTTTTTCTTATGATGAGACCCAATCCCCAGCACAACCTATTTTAGACTGAACCTGGAAACTGTCACTATCAGGAGATCATTTCTCTCAGACTCAGTCACAACCTCCCTCCTACTCAGCTAGAGGTACTGAAGTAGAAGCCTTGGGAAAACATCGTGGAAAAAAGAAAATGCTGGTAACCAGCATTTTCTCCTTTTCCCACCATGTTTTCTACCCTATCATAGACTGAAATCATCTTTTCAGCAAAAGTTGAATTGTCGTCTGCAAATGCTTTCAATTTAGTCAATTCCAAAAGTTAGTCATTTGGGAAAGGGTTAAAGTAAACAAACATGTAAACTTTAAAGAATCCCCTCAAATTCCAAAATTAAAAGCTGATTTGACGGAAGCTATAACCCTATAAAAAAAATGGCATTTGATCTTGCAACTGAGCTGCATACATCAAATCGTCATCTTCAAAAAGTGCAAGAAAAGTTTAATTTAATGAAAGGCTTACAGATATTATTTGAGTACCACACCCCTTGAAAACATTGTTGGAATAGAATAAAGTACTGGTATCCAGCATTTTTTCCTTTTCCCACAATGTTTTATATTTTTTCTAAATCATGTGTCTTTGTTTGAGCCATATCCAATTTGTTATCTGCAACAGCCCTGAATTTGGACCTGTCTAAAACTCAGTCTAAAATATTGTTGTCTAGTAAAACGAAGTGTCCAACAAATATGGTGAATTCATAGTTTCAGCACTCCTTTGCATAGATCTTTTTTGTATTAAGATATCAAATGCTTATTTCAATATCATTTTATTATAAATTAAAAGGCAAAATGATGTATAACACTTCATAATATTTGATCTGTTTTTACATGTAAAAAGACACTCATGTCGCAAATTAAATCAAATAGAAGATGTCAAATTAATTGTCAGACAGATTTATGACGGTATCCTCACATTTTTGGTAATAACTTTTTTATTTTAAGTGATAAAAGCTTAGTTTTTGCACCATTCTTTAGCAAATTGAAAGACCTTTACAGTGATATATAACATTTTAGGATTTGTTGAAAATGTAAAAATAGGATGTTACTGCTAATCATTACTTTATAGATAAATGCACCTATCTATGCTTTCCCGGAGTTCTGAAAAGGGGTGTCTATCTTAACCCTTTCCCAAAAGACAAAATTTAAGACTCGTTCAGATGGAATGCAACTGCAAACAAGACACTTATTTAACTGAAACAAGAGGACCATGATGGTCCTATATCGCTCACCTGAGTACCTAGTCTCAATAATGAGACGCCTTTTCCATATTTGGACATTTACTGTACACTGTACCGTCTCAAGTCCATCGTAAATTTTCCGGTAGCAAATATAGAGCGCTATACTGACTTTTGGTTTAGTCGATTTTATCTGTATTGTAGCGAAATGCAATTAAATTTTTGTACTAAAGATGACCAAAAACTAATTGTTAAACCATTCAGTACATAAAAAGCTTGTAGAAATCGTTTACAATATGTTTATCTTGGAAAAATCACGGACGAGATTTATTGTGCGTGGCAGCCATTTTGTATGTTTTCGGGAATGTAAACATTCGAGTAGCTGATGAAATGCACGTTTTTTTTCTCATGATAAGCGTTTAGATTGAAAATATTTGTATTTTAAACGAAGGAATATTGAATACGCAAGCCACAGGTATGTTTAAATCCTAGTGCGGAACTTTCAACTGATTTTGTTGGGGTTGTCTCTGTACCCAGAGACGACCAGTCGAAAAGTAACATTGCCTTTGGGGACAGTTATCTGTACTACTGAGTACCAAGCTGTAAAATCAAACTTGTGACCCCTGGGCAGGGCCAGTTTTGACCCCAGGGGCATCCTAAGAAAAAACTTGGTAGAGGTCCATTAGGAGATGCTACTTACAAGATATCAAAGCTTTACGCCTTCTAGTTTCAGAGAAGTAGAATTTTAAAGTTTTTCTTCTTTAATCCAATGTTTCGAACTTGTAACCCTTGAGGCATGGCAAGTTTTGATCCAGGGGCATAGTATGAAGAAACTTTGTAAAAGTCTACTAAGAGATGCTACATACCAAATATCAAAGCTCTATGCCTTCTAGTTTCAGAGAAGAAGAATTTTAAAGTTTTCCTTCTTTGTTCCTATGTTTCAAACTTGTGACCCCCGGGATGGGACCAGTTTTGACCCCAAGGACATCATATGAACAATCTTGGTAGAGGTCTACTAGGAGATGCTACATACCAAATATCAAAGCTCTGCGCCTTCTAGTTTCAGAGAATTTTTTTTTTTAAGTTTTCCTTCTTTGTTCCTATGTTTCAAACTTTTGACCCCCGAGACGGGGCCAGTTTTGACCCCAGGGGCATCATATAAACAATCTTGGTAGAGGTCCACTAGCAGATGCTGCATACCAAATATCAAAGCTCCGCACCGTCTAGTTTCAGAGAAGATTTTTAAAGTTTTCCTTCTTTGTTCCTAAGTTTCAAACTTGTGACCCCGGGGTTGGGCCAGTTTTGACCCAAGGGGTATCATATGAACAATCTTAGTAGAAGTCCACTGGGAGATGCTACATACCAAATATCAAAGCTCTGCGACTTCTAGTTTCAGAGAATTTTTTTTTTAAGTTTTCTTTCTCCGTCCCCATGTTTTAAACTTGTGACCCCCGGGGCGGGGCCAGTTTTGACCCCACGGGCATCATATGAACAATCTTGGTAGAAGTCAACTAGGAGATGCTACAAAGCAAATATCAAAGCTCTGCGCCTTTAGTTTCAGAGAAGAATTTTGAAATTTTCCTTCTTTGTTCCTATAATACAAACTTGTGACCCCCGGGGCGGGGCCAGTTTTGACCCCAGGGACATCATATGAACAATCTTGGTAGAGGTCTACTAGGAGATGCTACATACCAAATATCATTTGAAGCTCTTCGCCTTCTAGTTTCAGAGAAGAAGATTTTCAAAGATTTTGCTATTTTTTTCCTTTTGGTTGCCATGGCAACCAGAATTATGGCTGGAATTCAATCTCTTCAACAACTGTGGTAGAGCTTCACCCAAGGAATGTCTCTGCCAAGTTTCGTCAAGATTGGCTTAGGGGTTTAGGAGGAGATGTTTAAAGAAATTGTGGACGACGGACGATGAACATTGGGCGATCACAAAAGCTCACCATGAGCACTTCGTGCTTAGGTGAGCTATAAATGAAGTTTGTATCGAGAAGGGTAGGAAACATTGTGGGAAAAGGAGAAAAATAGGTCAATGGTTCGAACCTTCATTTTGCAATTTTTCTCCAAGGATTTATGATCAGTAATTGCAACAAAAATGATTCCTCTCCCACCGCTGATATTTTATTTATTTATTTATTCATTTATTTATTTATTTATTTTATTTATTTATTTATTTATTTATTTATCTATCTATTCTTTTTTTATAATGGTTGTCTGGAAAAGCAGCCACTGCATTGGTAGGACTATTGTGCGAAAAACTAGTGAACAGAAACTCTGGGAAAGCATAGCTAAGTGCACTGGTCTCTGCAATAGAACTGAAATGATGTTGAAAGCAACATACAAGGAAAAGGAATCGTAATTTGAACAGTAGAATTAAAAGTCCTTTTCGCGAAAAGGACCGACTCCTTTGACTCCTTATTGTAATATCTAAAGTCCTTTTCGAGAAAAGGAGCTATTTTTAACCGTTTTTTAACTCCTTTTCGCAAAAAGGAGTCCTTTTCGCGAAAAGGACTCCTTTTCGCATTTTAGACGAACCGGTCTACAGCGACCGTTTTATCATTTATGCACACTTCTTTTTTTTTTGACTCCGGTTAAATCTGGTTGAACTAAAACTCTACAGAGTTTGAGTATGGTGTCTAGGTATAGGCTCTAAAGAGTTTGCGTACGCTATAACAAAATGGATGCTGGAAGATGTAGAAATATGTATAGTCGTCCTCGCTGGTAGGGTCAATCCGGGTAAATACGGACAGAGGTATAAATAGGGACATGCACCATATTTTTGGAAAATACCAGAGCGTATTTCAACTCCCAATATCCATGCCACAATCTATATATAGCACTCCCATCTTATTTCTGTGTCAGTGCGCTATTTTTGATGACGATTAAGTTTATGTGATGATACAAGCACATTTAGTGTCAAACTTGATTCACCCTTTCTCAACTATGCTTGAATTTAAAGATTTGTGCTACAACTCTGACAGGTACTTGAACGCTTTCTTAAGTTTAAGACCTTTTTCACTAAGCTGTAATGGTGTTAAGAACTATGACAAATGATTGAAGAAAAGTAATAAATCATCAAAATAATGGCAAAATACACATTAGCAGAAATAAAGAAGAAAAAGACAACTGTCCGTATTAAACCAGTCGTTTGAACACACTGTAAAATTACAGACACTTACACAAAATATCTACAAAATTCATGTTTATCAAATATTTGTAAAAGACGATATCTAGAAGTTAATTTATAGCTCGAGCCACACTAGTAGAATCCAATACTTTTCAGAAATTAGACGCATTAAATAAAATTAAGCCACAGATGTACGGGCTACCGGAATGATTTTTCATTTCGCTGCATTTTGTAACTGTTGTCCTGCCTAATGTGCAGGTTGTGCTAGATCTATTGCTATTATTGTCCGTTTAGGCCACAAACAATCCATTGTTTTATTAGGTTTTGGCAGTATTGTTCTTTTGAAAACATAATAGGGAAAGAAAAAATAACTTGTGCCAAGCAATACCATATTTAACCCGTTTAAAGTGGGGTGTCTGTAATTTTCCAGTCTGTGTCCGTACTTCACCCTTCATGTCCGTATTTACCCGAATTCGACTATGTAACTTCAGCTGCATTTTCGCAGTATCTCGGGCGGAGTAAACTATACAATATAGCGAAAATATCAAAGGGGAAAGTCTTGAAATGTTAACTCATAGGTTATAGGGGCCATGGCTTTCACATAGTAACAGTAGTTGACTGGCGAAGTGAGCTGTGTAAAAATCGTCTGTATTTACCCGGATTGACCCTACTGCGTCATCTATGATTCCACTGTAATCCGGAAAATACCTAATTTGCATACATAGCGCCACATAACTCCTGTTTACTCTTTCAAATCGAGAGCAGAAGTATATTTTGTATTGCATCTGTCAAAAATAATAGATAAATTTCTTCATAAATGATAAGTTACTTTCAATATTCACAAACTGCAATGATAAAGCACAGGGGCTCGAAACATACTTTAATATGCATAAATATAGCTACTGGATTATTGACATTTCTGAAAAAAATCAGAATCTCTGAATATAAATATTCAGAGATTCTGATTTTTTTTCAGAAATGTCAATAATCCAGTATATTTATGCATATTAAAGTATGTTTCGAGCCCCTGTGTGATGAAGCACACTTTTCCTCCATGTTTTGAAAATAATTACCCCCAACTCTTCAAATCACCGACAATTTATTTTTGATGAGTAAAGGTCATCTGCTATGGCTTCATAGTCGTCACCAGATACAAAAACTATGGTGTAACTCATACTTTGAAAAAAATCTCATATTTTTTATTACTTTCCATATTTCAAGTGTTAACGCGGTACCATAGCGGACTCCTTTCGGAGCACCTGTAGTCAACATGTTAGCTTGACCTAGATATTTTTGTCTTAAAAACACGACTTTGGCTTGGGTCCTACTAAAACACGCCGTACCAGAAAAATACGCCGTACCATACGCTGTACGGATTAAAACATGCCATACCAAAATGTGAATTATATTGTATGCTTTTTTGGTATTTTATTAGCTCACCTGAGCACGAAGTGCTCATGGTGAGCTATTGTGATCGTGCTGTGTCCGTCGTCCGTCGTGCGTCGTCTGTCGTCAACTTTTTACCTTGTGTACGCTCTAGAGGCCACAGTTTTGGTCGGATACTCATGAAAGTTGGTCAGGATGTTTGTCTCGATGAAATCTCGGACGAGCTCGAAAATGGGTCATGTGGGGTCAAAAACTAGGTCACTAGGTCAAATCTTAGAAAAACCTTGTGTACGCTCTAGAGGCCGCTTTTTGAGTCGGTTACTCATGAAAGTTGGTCAGGATGTTTGTCTTGATGATAGCTCGGACGAGTCCGAAAATGGGTCATGTGGGGTCAAAAACTAGGTCACCAGGTCAAATCTTAGAAAAACCTTGTGTACGCTCTAGAGGCCGCATTTTGAGTCGGATACTCATGAAAGTTGGTCAGGATATTTGTCTGGATGATATCTCGGACGAGTTCGAAAGTGGGTCACGTGGGGTCAAAAACTAGGTCACCAGGTCAAATCTTAGAAAAACCTTTTGTACGCTCTGGAGGCCACATTTTCAGTCGGATACTCATGAAAAATGGTCAGAATGTTTGTCTGGATGATATCTCGGACAAGTTCGAAAGTGGGTCACGTGGGGTCAAAAACTAGGTCACCAGGTCAAATCTTAGAAAAAACCTTTTGTACGCTCTAGAGGCCACATTTTCAGTCGGATACTCATGAAAGTTGGTCAGGATGTTTGTCTGGATGATATCTCAGACGAATTCGAAAATGGGTCACATGGGGTCAAAAACTAGGTCACCAGGTCAAATCTTAGAAAAACCTTTTGTACGCTCTAGAGGCCACATTTTCAGTCAGATACTCATGAAAGTTAGTCAGGATGTTTGTCTGGATGATATCTCGGACGAGTTCGAAAATGGGTCACGTGGGGTCAAAAACTAGGTCACCAGGTCAAATCTTAGAAAAACCTTTTGTACGCTCTAGAGGCCACATTTTCAGTCGGATACTCATGAAAGTTGGTCAGGATGTTTGTCTGGATGATATCTCGGACAAGTTCGAAAATGGGTCACGTGGGGTCAAAAACTAGGTCACCAGGTCAAATCTTAGAAAAACCTTTTGTACGCTCTAGAGGCCACATTTTCAGTCGGATACTCATGAAAGTTGGTCAGGATGTTTGTCTGGATGATATCTCGGACGAGTCCGAAAATGGGTCACGTGGGGTCAAAAACTAGGTCACCAGGTCAAATCTTAGAAAAACCTTTTGTACGCTCTAGAGGCCACATTTTCAGTCGGATACTCATGAAAGTTGGTCAGGATGTTTGTCTGGATGATATCTCGGACGAGTTCGAAAATGGGTCACGTGGGGTCAAAAACTAGGTCCCTAGGTCAAATCTTAGAAAAACCTTTCGTATGCTCTAGAGGCTACATTTTCAGTCGGATACTCATGAAAGTTGGTCAGGATGTTTGTCTGGATGATATCTCAGAGGAGTTTGAAAATGGGTCATGTGGGGTTAAAAACTAGGTCACTAGGTCAAATCTTAGAAAAACCTTTTGTACGCTCTAGAGGCCACATTTTCAGTTGGATATTCATGAAAGTTGGTCAGGATGTTTGCCTGGATGATTTCTCGGACAAGAATGAAAATGGGTCATGTGGGGTCAAAAACTAGGTCACTAGGTCAAATCTTAGAAAAACCTTTTGTAGGCTCTAGAGGCCACATTTTCAGTCCGAAACTCTTGTAAGTTGGTCAGAATGTTTGTCTTGATGATATCTCAGCCAGGTTTGAAAATGGGTCATTGGGGGTTAAAAACTAGGTCACCAGGTCAAATCTTAGAAAAACCGTGTATATGCTCTGGATGCCACATTTTCAGTCCAACACACTTGAAAATTAGTCAGAATGTTTGCCTTTATAATATCTTGGATGAGTTTGAAAATGGGTCATGTTGGGTCAAAACCTGGGTCAGTAGGTCAAATGTTATAAACACCTTTTGTATGCTCTGGAGGACACATTTTCAGTCTGATACTCCTAAAACTTGTTCATAATATTTGTCCTGGTGATACCTTGAATGACTTTGAAAATGGGTCATGTGGAGTCAAAAACTAGGTCAACGGGTCAAATATTAGAAAAACCTTGTGTACACTCCAGAGGCTACATCTTCTGCCTGATACTCTTCAGACTTGGTCAGAATATTTGTTTTGGTGATGTCTCAAAAGAGTTTGATAATGGGTATTTGTCGGGTCCAAAACTAGGTCACTTGATGAAATCTTAGAAAAACCTTTTGTACACTGTAGAGGCAACATTTTCAGTCCAATACTCATGAAACTAGGCCAGAATGTTTGTCTTATTGATATCTCAAAAGTGTTTTGATATCTCAAAAGTGTTTGATGATGGGTAATGTCTGATAAAAAACTAGCTCACTGGGAAACTAGATGGTGCATGTTTGGTCAATAAACTCAGGTGAGCGATTTCAGGGCCATCATGGCCCTCTTGTATTGAAAAACAAATAATCTAACCTAAGTAGCGATATTATTGCCCAATTTTTCATATTTGTCAAGTTATTGGTAATTGTAGACTTCTTGTACGGGACCAACAGGTGCCCGTTACGCCGTACCAATTACATGAGTGCCGTACGAATTTTGAGGCACAAAACAACCAAATTAATAAGAATGTATGTTACAATGTGCAATTATCTACTTATTTATGAGTTCGTGTTGTTCTATTTCATGTCTTACAGAGGTTTCAGGTACATGTCAAGCATCCAGCAGATATTTACAGACGGGAAATAACTCTATGGTACTGTGGAAGTTTATTCTGAGAACTTTACGTTTCATTACTTTAATGAAACCTTGTGAAAAAATAAGAAATTGCTGGTCTTCAAAAGTAAGGTTATTGAAAATATTTAGGGAAAAGAAAAAAATGTTGGTAACCCTCCCGTAACAAATTTCATTTGTGTCGTCAGCAAATTTGGGCCATTTGAAAATTGTCGTTTGGTTAAGATTAAATGGTTGTACATAGAACTTTTTGCCCTTAAAATGTTTCCAGACTCAACGACGTGGACGTGGTTCTATGACGAGTCCTTTTGTTTTTAGTTTATTTCGCTGTTAAGTGTTACTTAGGGCACACAAATTGGATGTATCTAAGTTCACCTATCCTTATTTTTCCATACCATGTTTTCTACCCTTCTGGAGAACTCTCCGCCATTTTCACCAAGTTTAAAATTGTCGTCTGCAATCTGTTTCAGTTTGGATAGATCTAATATTTGACATATAGATAAAAGTCAATTTTTTTCACAGTGCGCAACGATACAGCATTGAAAAACCAGCACTAAATGAAAAATTGATTAAAGAATGAAAAAATACAGTCCACGTTCTACAATCATTAGTTTTTTACCAAACGACAAAATTGTAGACTGTTCTAAATTTGCAGACGACACAATTGAAATATATTCTTGGAGGGTAGAAAACATGTGAAAAGGAGAAAATACTGGTTACTAGTATTTTGTCCTTTTCCCAAGATATTTTTTAAAAGCCATATTTTTCAGGATCAGAAAAGAAGAGAAACAGTCATAAGCAATTTCTCGTTTTTCCACAAGGTTTCATTGAACTGTTCTCTATATAAACTTCAGAGTTATTTCCCTTCTGTAAACATCTGCTGGATAAATGCTTGACATGTACCTGAAACCTCTGTAAGACATGAAATAGAACAACGTGAACTCATAAATAAGTAGATAATTGTATATTGTACCATACATTCTTATTAATTTAGTTGTTTTGTGCCTCAAAATTCGTATGGCGCTCATGTAATTGGTACGGCGTAACGGGCCCCTGTTGGTCCCGTACAAGAAGTCTATAATTACCAATAACTTGACAAATATGAAAAATTGGGCAGTAATATCGCTAATTAGGTTAGATTATATGTTTTTCAATATTAAAATACCAAAAAGCATAAAATATAATTCACATTTTGGTACAACATGTTTTAATCCATACGGTGTATGGTACGGCGTATTTTTCTGGTACAGCGTGTTTTAGTAGGACCGCTTTGGCTTTGATAGTTCAGTTATTGTAACTTTACATGCAACTGTTTATTACAGTATTAGAAAATAATACATGTGAGTTTCCTATCTTGTAGTAATTTTCGGCAAAATTAAGTACCGCGGTACGATTGAGGACCATCCTATCATATAGAAGATCTGCAAATCAAAATTCAATATAAATGTCGTCTTTGATAGCTGAAGCGTACTCTTTGAAGAAAATGGCAATATTCATGTTATTTTATCCATCTACTTTATGTCAATTTTTATATTCTTGAGCTAAAGCACAGGACCTTTCGGAGGTAGATAAATTTATTAATGTCTCAAACGGCCAACCTCTTTTGAAAAGTGCAGAGTTAACCCATTACCAAACGCCAATATTTTAGAATGGTTCAAAATGGAAACATTTGCAGACAAAAAAATAAAAGTGACTGAAAATTTGAAATTTGTTTTGTGAAGGGTAAAAATATTGTGGGAAAAGGAGAAAATGCTGGTTACCAGCATTTTCTCCTTTTCCCACAATGTTTTCTACAGGTTTTTTTTCTCAGGGGCGTCCAAAGTAGGGATTGTGTGGTAATGGGTTAATGCACATGAAATTTTATGTTTCAGTCTGTCTGTTTTTTTTTTTATGTAATCACTGCTTTGTATATATGTGATTAGTACACAGAACTAAAGTGTATTCCAAAGTTTTAAGGTATTTAAAAAGCAGTATGAACTCTAAATCATTTAGGTATATAAAGAAAAATAAGTTTAAAGTAAAAATGCATGTTTCTCTTTTGACGGCAACAACATTAAACGGCTAAAGCTTAATTGATAGTGTCCACGGTTGAGAGGTGAAGCGTCGGCCACATAACCAAAGGGACCCGAGTTCAAGACCCAGAAGCGGGTTTCAACTTTGGGATCTTTCATTGACCAACATATCTGGCTTGAGTACTGGTATACTTCCTAGGAAGCTGAATCTGAATTTGTATAAGTGGTAAAAACTTGTTTTTCAATCGGTGTTCAACGAATATGTTTAAATTTAAATAAGATGTTTTTGACTGAAATATGTTCAACAGACGCATTAACCCATTATCACACAATCCCTACTTCTGATAACCCTGAGAAAGAAGCCTTTAGAAAAACATTGTGCGAAAAACAGAAAATGCTAGTAACCAGCCTTTTCTTTCTTTATCACAATGTTCTCTACCCTTCACAAAACAATATCTAAATTTTCAGTCACTTTTATTTTGTGTCTTTTGATTGTGGACTCACCTAAATTTTTTCTTTGGTAATGAGTGAAATTCTGATCCCACATTCATTTACTTAGCCATCTGTCAAATACTCATACAATAAATAAGTTTTAAAGCACATTTGAAAGCATGGCCATCGAAAGAGATCAGGATTTAGGTACATACATGTAGATAACAGGAATGAGGACTCAAGAGAGATAAGGTACCTAGATAAATTTGATAAGAACTCTTAAGATAGATGAGAGACAACATAAATGATGACTATAAGAGGGACACTTTTTAAGTTCGTACAGTAGGGCGGTCTTTTTAAAACCACTTGAAATATCAAAATTTTATTTATTTAAGACCTTCGAAATATGCCCTGTCTGCCTCCACACACATTTTACACCGATCTACCTATTTCCGGAGTCCTCTTTCTGTATATGTTGCAGACACTGGTAGACCGCACTTCCTTTACCACAATGGGATTCAAAACGGTGCCCTACCAGCATTTCCTTTAGTCTTGGGAACAACCAAAGTCACGGGGACAGGTCAGGGCTGTATGGGAGATGATCTAAGACATCGAGCCCAGATTCTTTCAGATATTCCTGTACCGTAGTGGATTTATGGGCCAGTGTGTTATTATGGAGTAATTTGATGCCGCGGACACCGGTGCCCAGTCTGCGTTTCTGATAAAAATCAACGAGTTGAGTACTTAACTCATTACCACACAAGAAAATTTTAGACTGGTCCAAATTGAAAGCATTTGCAGACGTCAAAATAAAAGTGACTGAAAAATTAAAATTTGTTCTGGGAAGGGTAGAAAACCCTGTGGGAAAAGGAGAAAATGCTGGTTACCAGCATTTTCTCCTTTTCCCACAGGGTTTTCAAAAGGCTTTTTTCTCAGGGGCGTCAAAAGTAGGGATTGTGTGGTAATGGGTTAAGAACACTTTCTCTGTAAAACTTTCCAGTGACAAACTACCTTTCCAGACTGGAATTTGAAGGACTGGACCTTTCAAATCAAAGAATATCGCATACCACATGCGATTTGATGTTTTGCAACGGTGCGCAATGACAGGTCTGTCGCCGTCAGATGAAACCCAAACCTTATTTTTAGCCTTAGAATCGGGTTGAAAATGATAGATCCAGGTTTCATCACCTGTAACTATCTCTTCCAAATGACGTGGGTCACATTTATCATATTTTTCTATAACTTGCGATGCAAGTCTAACCCGACTTTGTTTCTGCTTATCAGTGAGCAAATGGGGCACCAAGCGCGCACAGATCTTACGTAGCCCAAGTCGTTCACGTAAGATCTTCAAAACACTTGACGAATGAATGCCACTTAATTCTTCTATCTCTTGCACGGTATAATGTGCGTCTTCCTCAATTAATGTTTTCACAGTAGCAACGTTCTTTTCCGTCAAAACGGAAACCGACCTACCCACTCGAGGGTCATTTTCAATTGACTCCTGACCATCATTAAAACGACGTACCCACTTGCAAACTGTAGCATATTTTAAAGCACCATTCCCATAAACCTTTTGCAAATCAGCATGAATTTCTGTTGGCGGAAACCCGAGCTGTGCTCGAATCTTACAAAATACCCTCTGTTCAGAGATTTTTCCATCCATATTGTACGCTATATTTTACTATAGTGTATAAAACCACATGTTGAAAATACCCAGCACAGCGTGCACATGGACCTTGTACGCCGCATACTGTGACACCGTTCGAGAGAGAAACGATTTCGCCAGTTCTGTGTTAAAAAATCGTGCAACTTCATAATTACGTTAGAAAGTTATAGGCTTACTCTACGAACTTAAAAAGTGTCCCTCGAATAAGAGATAATGTACATACAAAACAGAAGTTAAGACTCTAAAGAGATTAAGTACACGTATACACAACAGATTTGAAAACTCTAAAGAAATAAGGTACAAACAAAACAGAAAGGAAGACTCTAAAGAGTTTAGGCACTTATAAAACAGAAAGAAAGACTCTAAAGAGATTAGGTACATACACATCAGAAATGATGACTTAAAAGAATTGGGTCGTACACAACAGTGATAAAGACTCTAAAGAGATTAGGTTCATAACAATGATGACAACTCTAAAGAGATTAGGTACGTCAAAACAGAAATGGAGACCCTAAAGACATTAGGTACATGCAAAAAAAGAAATAAAGACTCTAAAGAGTTTAGGTACATGTACATACAAAACAGAAATAAAGACCCAAAAGAGATTAGGTTCATAAAAACAATGATAGCAATTCTAAAGAGATTAGGTACATACAAAACAGAAATGAAGACTCTAAAGAGATTAGGTACATGTACATACAAAGCAGAAATGAAGACTCTAAAGAGATTGGATACATGCAAAATAGAAATGAAGACTCTAAAGAGAATAGGTACATACACATCAGAAATGACGACTGTAAAGAGATTCGGTGCATACACAACAGTGATAAAGACTCTTAAGAAATTAAGTGCATAAAAACAATGGTGACATTTTTAAAGAGATTAGGTCATCAAAACAGAAATGTAGACTCAAAAGATATTAGGTAACAACCAAACAGAAATGAAAATTCTATAGAGTTTAGTACAGGAATTTGACATTCAATAACCAAAATAAATGATAACACATGAAAAAAATCTCCCCTGTATATAACATTATATAGGGGGGATTTTTTTTTTCATATTTTTATCATTTACTTTGGTTATAGAATGTCAAATTCCTGTGAGTTTAGGTACATACAAAATAGAAATGACTCTAACGAGATTAGGTACAACTACTGGGGTTTTATGAATGAAATTAAAAGGATATGGGAGTATAAGGATGATTTTATTGTATTTTTGTAAAATTTTCATCCCAAAACCTGAAGGGCCACTTTAACAATCACTAAAACATAAAGAAATACAAAATTTGACTGACTTTTTGCTTTGTAAATTAGCTACATAATAAAGGCTCCCAATCTATATTTTTGCGTAGCTCCTGTGCTTTTATTTGCAGAAATTTGGCATATAACAACCTATAGATTAGATGGGGGGGGGGGGGGGGGGGGGGGGGTAAGATGGAGGTTATGCCTTCTTTTCTTACAATATTAACACTGGAACAAGTGTTAACGAAGAAGTAATTGTGCAAATCAAGAATACTAGAATTTAACCTTTTACCCATAAGGCATTTCTATGGCATCTCTAATTGACCCGAAATGACAGCAAGGATGAAGCCGTCTCCTATATGTAAATGACACCTTTTGATAGCGTAGAAAACATTGTGACAAAACGTGAAATTGCTCGTCTCTAGCAATTTCACCTTTTGCCACAATGTTTTCCAAAGGCTCCTACAAGCAATGTCTAGAAATGAGTATCTATGGAGTAAAGGGTTAAAGAAATAACACTTTACAGGATGTGACCTTTATTTTCTCCCTTTTCCACAATGTTCTAGGATGTGAAAGATAAATCATTCCAGACTCATTTGAATTGTTGTCTGCAAATGTCTAAATCATGAGTGTATAATTTATTGTTTGGTACACATTTAGTTGTTTTGTGTCTGTTTTATGGAAATAAGCTGCATGCTAGGGCTGCATATTAAACATTTTCTGCTATCCACTTCGTTTCAACAAGTCTCTACACAAGATAAGTTGTTTTCTTGTCTAATTTCTGTCCATAGACAAAGAACATACCAGTATGTACATGAAAATTTGTCTTTTACCCTTATCTCTCCATGACTACCAAGTAATTTCGACCCTTGAACATTTCTCTTTGACTCCTGAAAATTCCATATTAATTATTTACCAAATAACAAGTTTTTGGACTGAACCAAATTCAAAGCATCTCCAGACAGACAACATATTAAATCTTAGTTACTATGATGATTTTCTGACTTTTATACTTTATAGGGTAGAAAACATTGTGGGAAAAAGGAGAAAATGCTTGTTACCAGCATTTTCTCCATTTCTTACAAGGTTTTCTATTTATAGGTTTCTTCCTCAGGGTCGTTAAAAGTCAGGATTGTGTTGTAAAGAATTGACTCGGAAAATTTGGCCCCAAGAGCCTTTGACTCTTAGGATTTTGGACCTAGTGAGAACCCTAATTATCTTTATGCTTTATTATTGACAGAGGAATGTAATATGGAAGAAGATGTGAGAAAACCTGAAAAAAAGTTTGATACTACAGATTTGGCGACCATTCCAGTAAGCAAGGTATGCAGTGTGTGTTGGGGAGGAGCTAGATACAGTCAGATTGCTTTCATTTATCCAACGATCAAATTGACTAGGAATTTTAAGGGTATCAAGACAAGTCCATGACATTGAAGAAAATTTGCTAACAGGATTTTTAAAAGCTGTCTTCCGACACTTTTGAAGACATTTCCTGACACTTTTTTGTCAAGTCAAATTATGTTTTTTTAATTAAAAACATTTGTTAACTGGTAAAATTAATGGATAAGTATCTGGTGTATTATTTATTGTATATTAACCCTTTACTAAACAATCCCTGGTTTTTACAACCCAGAGGAATGACCTTTCTGAAAACATTGTAGGAAAAGGAGAACATGCTGGTAACCAGCATTATTTCCTTTTCCCACAATGTTTTCTACTCTTCTAAAGTCAAGTTTGAATTTTTGAGTCAAGTTTGTTTTGTCATTGGCAAATGCTCTCAATTTGGACAAGTCTAAATTTTTGCTGTGCGGGAAAGGGTTAATTACTCTAAGACCTGACATTCCATTTCAGCCAAAACTTAAGGAACAAGCTAGTGTATCAAGTTCTGGTAAGAAGGTGCCAAGAAAAACAAAGCCATTATCATTTTGGACAAGTGCTGATGTCAACAAGTGGCTGAAGAAACATGGGGGTCAGTGTCATGATCTATATGGTGAACTATTTCTGCAACAAGAGGTTACAGGTGAAATTGGTTTTTTGTGTGTTTTATGTAGTTTTTAAAAACAGTATTGTTTTAACAATTTACCAAACGACAAAATTTTGGACTTGTCCAAATTGAAAGCATTCACAGACGACAAAGTAAATGTGAATCAAAAATTGAATTTTGACTTAGGAAGGGTTGAAAACATTATGAGAAAAAGAGAAAATGCTGGTTACCAGCATTTTCTCCTTTTCCCATGTTTTCAAAAGTTTTCCTAATCAGAGTTGTTAAGATTAAGGATTGTGTGGAAAAGGGTCAATGGAAAAATTTTGAAAATTGGTGTATATACTTCACATTATCAGTACAGCCATTGTACAGTCCTTCTTAACCAAATTTGGACATGTGCAGTTTTTTTACTGCCTGTCTCAATAATGCAGTTTTATACCAACTGGCTTCTTTCCTACCCTACTAAAGCATAAACTAAGGCTGTTACAGAGGCAATTTATGCTGTTGATTTTGCTATTCCTTTCTTGCCTTTGAGCTCAATTGGTGATGTTTATTTTTCTTCACTGCCTGATCTTTTGTCAGGTAGGCTCTTTAACCCTTTTGGATAAGCCCTGTTTTTTACTCATAAAGAACACTTTCTCCATTTTCCACATTGTTTTCTTCCCTTACAGATAAAAGTACAACCTTTTTGGCCACTCTTAATTTGCCATCTGCAATATTTTGAATTTCAGTAGACTAAAATTACCTCATCTGGTAAAGAATTAAATAGCAACAATGAGGCTTTCTCTGCACACTCCATTTTTGCATTCCAGGGCTTAATAATACGCCTGAAAATATTTACTGTATAGATTAGATAGCACACCACATTAAATATTTCATGAATGCAATGAATCATATATAACAAAGGCTTTAACTTTCCTAACACTCAAATTTTTCAAATATAATTCTTCAGAATCACATGGAAACATGGCAATTACAAATGAACCCCAGCAACTGGACTGTGCAGGTTGACATGGTTCGATATCTTTATGTCATCTTGTATGGACTCTGCAGGTTGACATGGTTCGATATCTTTATGTCAGCTTGTATGGACTGTGCAGGTTGACATGGTTCGATACCTTTATGTCAGCTTGCATGGACTGTGCTGGTTGACATGCTTTGATAACTTTATGTCAGCTTGTAAATTGACTTTACAGGTTGACATGATATGATGTCTTTGTCAGCTTGCATGGACTGTGCAGGTTGATATGGTTTGACATGGTTTGATATCTTTATGTCAGCTTGCATGGACTGTGCAGGTTGACATGGTTTGATATCTTAATGTTAGCTTGCATGGACTGTGCAGGTTGAAATGGTTTGACATTTTTTGATATCTTTATGTCAGCTTGTATGATATGATATGATATGAAGTCTTTGTCAGCTTGCATGGACTGTGCAGGTTGATATAGTTTGACATGGTTTGATATCTTTATGTCAGCTTGCATGGACTGTGCAGGTTGACATGGTTTGATATCTTTATGTTAGCTTGCATGGACTGTGCAGGTTGAAATGGTTTGACATTGTTTGATATCTTTATGTCAGCTTGTAAATTGACCATGAAGGTCGACATGATTTGATACCTTTATGTCAGCTTGTATGAACTGTGCAGGTTGACATGGTTTGATACCTTTATGACAGCTTGTAAGGACTGTGAAAATTCACATGGTTTGACGTCTTTATTTCAGCATGCTTTTATGGACTAAGCAGGTTGACATTGTTTGATATCGTTATGACAGCTGGCATGGATTGTGCAGATTGACCTGGTTTGATATCTTTATGTCAGCTTGCATGGACTTTGCAGATTGACATGTTATTATATCTTTATGTCAGCTTGCATGGATTGTGAAGGTTGACATGGTTTGAATCTTTTGTCAGCTTGTATGGACCATGAAGGTTGAGATGGTTTGATATCTTTATTTCAGCTTGTGAATTGACTGTGAAGTTTGAATGGTTTGATATCTTCATGTCAGCTTGTATGGACTGTGCAGGTTCACATGGTTTGATATCTTCATGTAAGCTTGTATGGACTGTGCAGGTTCACATAGTTTGATACCTTTATGTCAGCATGCATGGACTGTCCAGGTTGACATGGTTTGATATCTTTATGTCAGCTTGCATGGACTGTGCAGGATGACAGGGTTTGATATCTTTATGTCAGCTTGCATGGACTCTGCAGGTTGACAGGGTTTGATATTTTAATGTCAGCTTGCATGGACATCTGCAGGTTGACATAGTTTGATATCTTTATGTCTGCTTGCATGGACTGTGCAGTTTGGCGTGGTTTGATATCTTTATGTCAATTTCATGGACTGTGCATGGTAACCAGCATTTTCTCCCTTTCTCACAATGCTTTTTACCCTTCCTGAAACAAATTTAAACTTGTCCATACTGAAAGCATTTGCAGACAACAAAATAAAAGTGGCTAAAAGATCTCAATAATTTAAATCTTTTAGCCACTATTATATTGTTGTCTGCAAATGCTTTTAGTATGGACAAGTTACAATTTTGTTGTTTGGTAAAGAGTTAAAGTTTTTTGTTTTTTTTATTAGGTAGAACATTGATTCGGTTGAATGAAATAAAGTTGGAGAGAATTGGAATAACAAATCAGCAGCACAGGTATGTAGATATGGATGTATTTGAATGGATAATTTGTATAGTCTGATTGTGGTTTGCAAGTTTAGTCCCTAGCTTTGTACCATTTGCAAAACAAGTATCAAATTTTCAGTCACCTTTATTTTTGTAAATGCTTTCAATTTGGACAAGTCTAAAATTTTGTCGTTTGGTAATGAGTTAATCTGGGTTTAGGGTTCCAGAGGTAAAACATACATCACAGGAATCGGACGTTTATTTGGTGAAAATAGCTAAATGTCAGCCGAAGTGGTCACTCTCTATTTTAAGTGTATTTGTAATAGAGACTGACCACTTCGGCTGACATTTAGCTATTTTCACCAAATAAACGTCCGATTCTTATGCATACATCTTCACTGGTTTTCATCCTTTTTTTTTTACCTTTCTAATTTCTTTATTTTATGAAAGTAACAGTATAATCACATCTTCATCCCAAATATTGCCTCCTATGGTTGAAAGTTTGCACACATTAAGACAGACAGAAAATGCATTTCATTCTATTGAGGTTAGTCATAGATAGAACAATCACTGTTTCCAGTTTAAATTGAAGACAAATTCCTACAGTTTCTTTACCCCATATACTAGTACCTTACACATGTATTGATGTTTTGTCTACATATATACAGCTGACAAAATTACAACACTGTCAATTTTTAACAGCATTTGTTTACTCTCCGGCTGTAAATATGTCTCTTTAATCCTTTCCCAAATAACAAATTTTGGACCAGACCAATTTGAAAGCAAATTAACGGTTGCTAAAAATATGATTTTTCTATATGGTAGGGTAGAAAACGTTGTGGGAAAAGGAGAAAATGCTGGTTACCAGCATTTTCTCCTTTTCCCACAATGTTTTCAAAAGGCTTTTATTCCTGACCCGTAAAAACCAGGGATTGTTTGGGAAAGGGTTAAGATAGCCCATGAAGTTATGGGCTTTTCATCGACTGTTCTTGCTTATTCAGACAAGAGCTGATGCAATACATTCTGAAATTACGCCTAAAACATGAAGGGACAGATCTAAAGAGCCTTGATCAGAAAGGTAAAGCAACTTTTTTTTAGTCATGAAATCCATTTTTCTGACGTGTAGTGCCCGCCCGGGTGGTTCAGTGGTGAGCGTGTCAGACTCGTGACCTGGTGGTTGTGAGTGTGATACCTGGTTGAGGCGAACTTTCTTTCCGGTGTATTTTTGCCTCTCACCTCTGCTGAAGCATGTGACAAAAGTAGTCGGTGGCTTTGGAAAGAAAGTTGTGTTAGTACTGGTATGAGAAAGCCAGAAAACACATGGGCGTCACCGACCGCCATGATATGACCTCAGCTGTTAAAGTGGCGTTGAACAACAATACAACCAACCAAGTGACGCATAGTATCAGAGCTGAGCCTTTGTAGATTAGTCGGTAACATACAGGGAGTCGCTGGTTTGATACCTGGCTGGGTCATTACAGGGAATGATTAAGGTCATTGTGAGGGGAATCATTCCTCTCTAACTACTTACCATTGTTTCAACGATGGTTATTTGGGAAGGCAGCCAGCGGATTGGAAAAAATATTGTGCGGAGTACTGGTTGAAGAAAATCCAGAAAAGCATGGATAGGTGCTCAGGTCACTGCAATATAACTGAAATAATAGTGAAAATAGCATCAAACACCATACAATTAGTGCAGTATCGAGATTACCAATGATCTTTGAATTTGTGTAAAGATAATTTTGTATACAGGAAAAAGGTCTATTCTTCATTTGTTTTTCTTAGGTATTTCCTTTCAACATGAATATTACTTGTACAAATGTTGTATATAGCTACACCCAGACTTCACCAGTTGAAAAATAGTACTTACATGTGTTGATAGCATTCTACAAGCAACCAATTGAAGAAGGCTTGATGGTTTCTTTTAACTCTTTAACAAACAACAAGTATATGGACTGAACCAAATTCAAAGCATCTGCAGACAACAAATTAAGTCTTGGTAATATGATGATTTCTGACTTTCATAGGGTAGAAAATATTCTTGGAAAGGAGGAAATGCTGATTATCAGCATTTTCTCTTTTTCCCAGAATGTTTTCTATTGGCTTCTTTGTCAAGGTTGTTAAAAGTTGGGATTGTGTGGTAAAGAGATAACTATACAAATGTATATCAGACAAGAACATTGCAGACTTGAGCAAAGTGAAAGCATTTTCAGACAGCAGATTTAATGTTCATATATTCCAGTGACAACATTTGTCCCTAGAAATCAAGAGAATATTGTAGGAAAAGAAGAAAATGATGGTAACCTGCATTTTCTTCTTGATACACAGTGTTCATAAAAGCCCTTTTCATCAGGTTCATCATCTTCGCGAGCCAAGTTTATGATCACTACGTGGATCTTACCTTGGCTGATCGAGCCCGATTTCGAGATCTTGTGATGCGCCCTCTATTGGATGCTGGTTATTACCCCTCTTTACATCATATTTCTAAAAGCAAATGAAATATCGTTTTACAAACCGCTTACGGATACACATGAAGCAATAAGCAGACATCCACGTTGGTTTCCATGTTTACCTTCTATTTGAAAGGTAGCAACCTTGTTCTATTTTTATCAAAGATGAAATGCTACAACCAATTTCATTCGTTGCAGCTAGAACTGGCTGCATCCAATGAAAAAGCATATTGGGTGAATGTAAAAATCAAGCTTGATCAGCCAAGGTTAGAATAGTATAGTGAATCGTCAGCCTTGGCTTGCGAAGAACCCTTTACTACACAATGACAACCTTTAAAGACCCTGAGGAAGAAGCCTTTTGAAAATAATGTGGGAAAAGGAGAATATGTTGGTAACCAACATTTTCTCGTTTCCACACAGAATTTTCTACCCTGTCAAAGCAAAATTGCACCATTTGATCCACTTTGAAATTGTTGTCTGCAAATGCTTTGAATTTGGTGCGGTCTAAAATTTTGCGGTGTGGTAACAGATTAAAGGGTAAGAAATACAGTGAAAAAGGTGAAAATGCTGGTTGCCAGCACTTTACCCATTTGCCAGTGCTTTCAAAAGCATTCTTCCCTATGTTCATTTGAACATGGAACTGTATGGTGAAGGGTAAGAGGTCTCAAGGGTAGAAAACATTGTGAGAAAAGGTGAAAATGCTGGGTACCAGCATTTTCCCCTTTTCCTACAATGCTTTCAAAAAGCATTCTTCCTTTTGGTTCATGTAAACTTGGATGGTATGGTTATGAGTAAACTACTAGGCTATGTAAATTAATTCTTATGCTTCATCTTTACAGGTTCAGGGTTTGAGCTACCAGTACCAGACACAAAGAAACAGACAGCTTTAAAAGACAAAAAGGACAAGAGATGATACAAATAAACCTCTACACATATATATCATTCTACAAAGCACTATTAAGGCCATAGTGAATGCAGAAACAAGATTGTTTTTGTACTTAAATCATTTTCTTGCTTTTTAACCCATTGCAGCTCAAGTATGACTTTTTATGCAAGTGATTGCCTTAAAAAAGATTACAGAAAACGGATCATTTTGCTTAATTTTCTGCAATATATTCAGCTTTGATGGAAAGAAGTTGAAATATATTTCATTTATTGTGAGGCTGAAAAATTTATTGGGATTAATGATAATTTAAAACTGAGTGTAGATGAGTCTCAGGAACTTTTTGTTTAGTTTTTCACTTTATTTATTTGAATAATACAAAAATGATGTACATGAAAAAGATTGTTTGTGTTACAAATTCATTTTGTATCTTGTGTTATGTATCTTTACAAAAAATGGAAAACTTGGCCCCCTTATGGAATATTCTGGCTATCTTAGGAACCATTTAATGACAGTTCAAGAGGATTGACATACAATTTTTTGGCAAACTTGAATGTGTATTTGCTCAGAAATGTAATAATTGCAGTCTGCCAAATATTTTGCCATAAAAACAGTTTTTGCATACAGAATATCATAATGATATTTGCTAGTAACAAGTTAAATTTTTTTCCCTAAACAAAAAATGACAATTTCATAATAAAGAAACTATAATAAGAGAAAATAAGAGAGAAAAGACCTGAATTTCATAAAATTGTATATCAAAGAATTAATTGCAAATTCACCAAAGTTCAATTCATTTCTGAATTGGATTATTTTCAGACAAGCCAAGAACCAGGGCCCTTATTCACCAACCATTCTAAGAACGTTCTTTGTCTTATTCTCCAGAATTTTCTATTTTTGTAAGTAACACAACCTCTCATTGGCTAAACCAAATGATTTAGCCAATCAGAGGTTGTGTTATTTACAAATTTAAAAAAGCTTGGAGAATAAGACTAAGAAAACTTTCGAGAATGGTTGGTGAATACGGGCCCAGAATAACTGACACAAAGGGTAATTAATTGGAGCAAGGATTTGTTTTCATGTTATGGAAACTTCTTAGGGAGATAAGAGATGTATGTTATTGCTTTTTGGATCACCTGAGCACGAAGTGCTCATGGGGAGCTATTGTGATCGAGCTGTGTCCATTGTGCAGCATGTGTCATCCTTGTCAACTTTTCACCTTATGTACACTCTAGAGGCCAAGTTTTCAGTCTGATATTTATGAAACTTGGTCAAAGTGTTTGTCTCAACACAATCTGGCAGGCGTTTGAAAATGGTTCATGCTGGGTCAAAAACTAGGTCACTAGGTCAAATCTTTAAAAAAATTTGATTACACTCCAGAATCCACATTTTATGTCAAATACTCATGAAAGTTGGTCAGAATGTTTGCCTTGGTGATAATTGGAACGGGTTTGAAAATGGGTCATGTCGGGTCAAAAACTAGCTCACTGGATCAAATCTTAGAAAAATCTTGTGTACTCTCTAGAGGGCACATTCTTAGTCAAATACTCTTGAAAGTTTGTCAAAATGTTTGCCTTGATGATGTCTCGTACAATTTTAAAAGTGGCCATGTGGGGTTAAAAACTAGGTCACAGGTTCAAATCTTAGGTGAACCTTGTACCCTCTTGAGGTCACATTTTCAATCCAAAACAGTTACTGTTGAAAGTTAGTCAGAATTTTTGTCTTGATGATATCACAGATGAACTTGAAATGTTGGGTCAAAAACTAGGTTACAAGGTCAAATCTTAAAAAAAAATATGTGTATGCTCTAGAAAACATTTTTTTTTTTTTCAAAAACTCTTGAAACTTGTTCAGAGTTTTTGAGTTGATAAATGAAGAGTTGGATAATAGGTCCTGTTGGGTCAAAAAAAAAGGTCACTAGGTCAAAGCGTAGAAAAATGTACACGCTCTGGAGGATACATTTTCAGTCCAATGTTTCTGAAACCAGGTAAGAATGTTTGTCTTGATGATACCTTGAATGAAGTTGAAAATGGGTCATGTGGGGTCAAAAACTAGGTCACTGGTTCAAAAATTTAGAAAAACCTTGTGTATGCTCCAGAGACCACATTTCCAGTCTGATACTCTTTAAACTTGGTCAGAATGCTTGTGTCAGTGATATCTCAAAAATGTTTGATAATGGGTGATATGGCGTCAAAAACTAGGCCACATGGTCAAATCTTAGAAAAACATTATGTAGGCTCTGGAGGCCACATTTTCAGTCCAATACTTTTGAAACTAGGCATATAAACAGACAAACATCATTAAATATATCAGCATTGCTGATGTCACAATGAATAGATGGGTATGCAGATGTGGTTAAAAAAGAACATGTCTGTTTTTTTCCTGCATGTTTTTTTTTGCCGAGCAGTGAAGATGCACGGTTGGAAATTAGATTTTGTAACTTGCCTGATTAATTTTGCTCTCCACACAAAGAAAATCTGTATTATCCTTGTGGGTAAAAACACATGGATGGAAACAAGGGCCTATCCTTGTATTGATTGAAAGAACAGAGGTCATAATTATATTACTGAGCCCTTGACCCTTTCCCAAACGACAAACTTTTGGACTAGACCAAATTGAAAGCATTTGCAGACGATAATGCTACTCTTGCTGAAAAGATGATTTCTGTCTATGATAGGGCAGAAAACATTGTGGGAAAAGGAGAAAATGCTGGTAACCAGCATTTTCTCCTTTTCCCACAGTGTTTTCAAAAGGCTACTATTCCAGACCTGTAAAAACCAGGGATTGTTTGGGAAAGAGTTAAATCTTTACCATACAACTATAATGTTTTAGATTGGTCCAAATTATAGGCCAACAACCAATTTATTTTTGCACAAATGATGGAATTAGCTTCTGAAAGGTTAGTAAACATAATGGAAAAGGAGAAAAATCTGGTTGCCAGTCTCCCAGAGTTGTTTAACCCTTTATTCCATGGATACTCATTTCGACGCATTGCTTGTAGGAGCCTTTGGAAAACATTGCGACAAAAGGTGAAATTGCTGGTAACGAGCAATTTCACCTTTTGTCACACTGTTTTCTATGCTATCAAAAGGTGTCGTATACACATAAGAAACGACTTCATCCTTGCTTTTATTTAGGGTCAATTAGAGATACCATAGAAATGTCTTATGGGGTAAAGGGTTAAACTCAGGATTATGTGGTAAAGGGTTAACAAGATTAAAGAATTGATCAACATGATGTTGAAAGTGACATTGAATACTAGTATTCAATGATGCATTTTTGTTTACCAGTAAAGTAATCTAGTATTTTTCCCAGAGTTTTATTTTGGACACAAGTTTGAAATTTTATTTTACTTTTGTTGGTTTTTTCATATAATTATGTGGATTGTTTTATTAACTTCTAGTTAAGTACTTCAAGTATCACTTCTCACCTTTGTAAATGAGGTGCAAATGAGCCCAATATGACCTTGGCTGTGGGCAAGTGGTAAAAACTCCATTATTCATTCATTTATTTTCACTCTTTATCACACAATCTTGACGTTTTACGACCCTGAAGAAGAAAGCTTTGAAAAACTCTTGCGGGAAAAGGAGAAAATGCTGATAACCAGCATTTTCTACTTTTCTCACGATGTTTTTTATGGTTCCCAAAACAAATTTCAGTTTTTCGTTGAAAGTTGTTTTGTAATCTACAGATTCTCTCAATTTGTACAAGTAGTTTTGTTGTTTGGTAGAGAATGATTAATCCCATTGCCATTAATTATGTAATCAGAATTTCACATTCCATATAGTTAGGAGTTGTGCAATAATGATTAGATATGTATAATCTATTAGAATTATTTTGATTTTGTTAATCAATGTAGTAAGATTTTTTTTGTCCCCCTTTTTTTTTTTTAATTGTTATTTTTACTATTTTGATTCTTTTAATTGTTCAAACAGTTCATTTGAAGTAGGTGCAAGAATTTCAATAAGCAAGACAGATTTAAGATAGTTATTCAATACATACAAATACATTCAAATAATTTAACCCTTTCCCATACAGTCCCGGGTTTTCACAATCCTAAAATAGAGTTTCTTGAAAACATTGTTGGGAAAAGGAAAAAAAAAGCTGTTAACCAACATTTTTTCCATTTCCCACAATGTTTGCCAAAAAGAATGTCAACTTTTGAGTCAAATTTATGTTGTTGTCTGCAAATGCTTCCAATTTGGACTAGTCGAAAATTATGTTGTTTGGTCAAGAGTTAACCCTTTATCAAACAATCCCTGGTTTTTACAACCCTGGGATCAATGTTTTCTACTCTCTGACAGACAAGTTTCAATTTTTGAGTCACATGTACTCTGTTGTTTGCAAATGCTTTCAATTCCGACAAGTCTTAACCATTTACCACACAATGACAACTTTTGACGACCCTGTGATTGAAGCCTTTTGAAAACAATGTTGGAGAAGGAGAAAATGCTGGTATCCAGCATTTTCTCCTTTTCCCACAATGTTTTCTACCCTTCCCAAATCAAATTTCTATTTTTCAATCACATTTATTTTGTCGTCTGCAAATGCTCTCAATTTGGACCACTCTATAAATTTGTCGTCTGGTAAAGATAACTCTAGGTAGTTCCATTTTTTGTTGCATAAACATATCATGTTTATAAATATTACTATGTTTGTTGATTTCCTTGTAAATGCATAGCGGGGATTTTTTTTTTTGCTTTTCATTTTATGCTAACTAGTATTAAGTAATTTTTTTCAACTTTATAAAAAGTTGTAATTGCAGTGTAAAGTGTGTCTGTGCCTTTCCCTGATGATAAAATCTTATTTACATGCATATTGAAAGCTCTTTTGCATGAAAATTCAAATTTGGGATAACAGTCAAGTTAACCGCACAATCTTTTGTTTCAATGAAGCTGGAGAAAGAACACATCATGGGAAATGGAGAAAATCCTCTTAACAAAACTGTTCTCCTTGACCCACAATAATTTTTACCTTTACTAAGAAAAATTTCATGACCTGAGCAAGATTTTTTGTTGTTGTCTGTACATGCTTTCAAGGTGGAAAAGTGGTAAATAGTTCACTAGATCAAGTGATTTGTCCGTGAAAGGATAAAAAGCATCGTGAAAAATGGAGGAAATGCTAGTCATCAGCAATATTTCCTTTTCCTGTATTGTTTTGAAAAGTTTTCTTTGCCAAAACTGTTAAAACTTAGGATTGTTTGGTAAAAGGGTGAGACTAACTGTCACGATATTTTGCTTGCTAAAGAGATAGATTAGAATTTTCTCTTTAAGAAATTACAACATTCAGATATTTAACCCTTTCCCTAACAATCCCTGGTTTTTATGGGTCTAGAATAGTAGCCTTTTGAAAACATTGTTGGAAAAGGAGAAAATGCTGGTAACCAGCACTTTCTCCTTTTCCCACAATGTTTTCTACCCTATCATAGACAGAAATCATCTTTTCAGCAAGAGTTGTATTGTCATCTGCAAATGCTTTGAATTTGGTCCAGTCCAAAAGTTTGTTGTTTGGGAATGGGTTAAGCATGACTGAAAGACCTGTTACAGTGTAGGTCAAGATTAGACAGTACAAAACATGCAGTTTGATCTTTGATGTACATCATCCAATGAGGAAATATTTTCAAAAAAAAAAATTGCGTTTCAGATATCGGCCTTCCTTACTCAAAACTTGGCCCTAATTTAGGACATCAAAGATTAGTACCAGCCTTTACAGAACTTGCTGTCTGATTTATGACTCACACCTTTCAGTATTTTGTGAGATAGTTTGACCAATAGAGACTTGAAACTGCAATAATTGTTGAACATTTTACTGAACAACAAAAATGTAGACAGGTTGAAATTGAAAGCATTTACAGATGACATATCAGATCTAGCTAAAATGATGGTGAAACAGAGTCCCAGATAGAGGGCATGATTTTGGTTTTATAATTGAAAATATTAATTATTCTCCACTCAACTCTATGTTATGGATACTCATTAGAATCATCTTATCAAGACGATTCTAATGAGTTCCCACAACATAGGGTTTGGAAGAGAAATATCGGATTTAGATTGTGATCACTCCCTCTTATCTGGAGCTCTGGTGAAATAACCCATTACCAAACGACAATATTTTAGGGATGTCCAAATCGAAAGCATTTGCAGACGACAAAATAAAAGTGACTGAAAATTTGATTTTTTTTTTTTTTTTTTTTTGTGAAGGGTAGAAAACATTGTGGGAAAAGGAGAAAATGCTGGTTACCAGCATTTTCTCCTTTTCCCACAATGTTTTCGAAAGACTTCTTTCTCCGGGGTGTCAAAATTAGGGATTGTGTGGTAATGGGATAATTGTCTGTGAAAGTGTAGTTAACCTTGTGGTAATGAGGAAATGCTTGTAGCCAGCATTATCTCCTTCTCCCAAAAGGTTTTCAAAAGCTGTTTTCTCATTTCATTATTTAGTTCTTCAAGGATTTGGCTCTAGACATTAATGGCACCAGTTGGTTAAAAACTAATGGCATATTTTTACATGTATTTTATTTATCTTTTGCTTTTGGTAACTTTTGTAAAAGCTTTGTATTGTTCAATAAAAGAGAGAATCTTTAGGAGATTTTTTTCCCCCTCATTGCTACAGACCTAAAAAAAGAGCTGATCAAAAAAGTGTCTCTAACAAAATATCCTTTTTTTTTTTCCACATGTATTGTATGATATAGTATTTAAATGCTGTTTTCAACATTATTTCAGTTATATCACTGCGGCCAATGCACCTATCCATGCTTTCCTGGAGTTTCTTTTACCAGTTCTCTGCACAATTTTCTTTCTAAGCCACTGGCTGCTTTCCCACATAACCCTCATCGAAACAATGGCCAGTGGTGAGAGAGGAATGAATCATGTCGCAATGACTATCATCAGTCCTTGGAAAAGATTTTTTTTCACAATTTTGAAGAAGAAAGCATAGAAAATATTGTGGAATAAGTAAAAGAAAAAGCCTCTAATAGCTGCCATTTTTCTCTCATTGTGTACCAACAGTGTTTTCCTTCCTTGCAGAAATAAACCCTATGTTATACACCAATACTAACTGCATCATTTAGACCAAATTTAGATTTTGTCTACAATTGCTCTCACGATGGAACAGTCCAAAAGTAATTTAATTGTGCCAAATATGAATTTGTCGTCTGTTGACCTATTGACCTAGTTTATGACCTGACGTGACCCATTTTCAAACCAATCCAAGATATTAGCAAGGCAAACATTCTGACCAGATGTATAGAATTTTGAAGAGACTAAAATATGAGTTCACATATAGCAGTACATATATTTGCATTTTTCTCTCTCTCATTTTTATTGTACAGACTTGCTCTATGTTTTCTGATATGTTTACTACATGATCTTGAGTTTCAACCACACCAAAGAAGTTTTCGTAAGCATTGTAGGAAAAGGTGCAAAATAAGATAACGAACATGGTCTGATTTTTCTACATATTTTCTCACCTTTTTACACACAAAATATAAACACTGCATGAGAAAACACACAAATTTTTTAGCTCTCCTGCGCACAACATGCTCAAGGGGAGCTTTTAGGATCACCCAGTGTTCATTGTGTGTTGTCCATCTTGCGTCGTCCCTGTTGTGCCTCATCAACAATTATTTAAACATCAACTCCTCCTAAACCGCTGGGTCAATTTGGACCAAACTTGGCTGGAATGTTTCTTGGGAGGTCCTCTTTAAAACTATTCACAGAATTTGATTCCATCAAAAACTCTGGTTGCCATGGAAACCAAATGGAATTTTCTAAGAAATTCTTTAAAAATCTTCTCCTCTGAAACCACTGGTCAGATTTCGATAAAATTTCACAGAGATTTTCCTTGATTGACCCTTTTCAAAAACTGTTCATGAAATTTTGATCCATCAAGAAACATGGCTCTGGTAAATGGGGGGTACTTGCACTATATAGGGAAATGAAGAAATTCTTAGAAATTTTTCTTCTCTGAAAGGGCTGATCAGATTGTTAAATGATTTCACAGAGAAGTTCTTTGGTTGACCCTTTTCAAAAATTGTTTGCAAAATTTTGATCCCTCAAGAACCATGGCTCTGGTGAATGGGGGCTACTTGCAGTATACAGAAATGGTTTTCTGAAAAAACCTTTTTCCTGAAATGGCTGGACAGATTTTGAAATAATTTCTCAGAGGTGTTATTGACCCTTTTCAAAAAGTGCTCATGAAATTTTGATCTGTCAAGAAACATGTCTCTGGGGAATGAGGGCTACTTGCACTACATGGCAAGAAAGAAATTCTTAAAAATTCTTCTTCTCTGAAACCACAGATCAGATTTTGAAATAATTTTACAGATATTCTTTGCCAGACCCTTTTCAAAAAATGTTTGCGAAATTTTGATTCGTCAAGAAACATGGCTTGGGCTACTTATACTATAGGGAAATGAAGAATTTCTTATAGATTCTTCTTCTCGGAAACGGCTGGTCAGATTTTGAAATAATTTTACGGGGATGTTTCTATGATGACCCTTTTAAAAAAGTGTACACGAAATTTTGATCCGTAAAGAAGAATGGCTCTGATGAATGGAGGCTACTTGCACTATAATGGCCATGAAGAAATTCGAAAAAAATTCTCCGACCAAACAGCTGATCAGATTTTGAAATAGTTTCACTGATGTTCCTTTGGTGAACCATTTCAAAAATTGTTCACAAAATGCTGAGTCAAGAACAATGGCTCTGGTGAATGGGGGTTACCAGTTGGCACTATATGGCCATGGAGAAATTTGATCTTCTCTGAAAAGAAATAATTTCACAGATGTGTTTCTGGTCTGACCCTTTTCAAAAAGTGTTCAAGAAATTTTGATCTATCACGAAACATGACTCTGATGGCTGTGGGCTATTTACACTACACAGACATGAAGAAATTCTTAATATTTCTTCTTCTCTGAAATGACTGATTAGATTTTGAAAAAAACTGGCTATGGTCCTCTCAAAAGTTAAGGTGAGCGATCCAGGGCCATCTTGGCTCTCTTCTTTACTTTATGTATGTCTTTTCAACACTTGTACAAAAAAAACAATAACCTTTTTTCATCAAATCTACATCACAATAATGCCATGAAAATAAATGTTGATAACATGGTGGTTAACTATCATTACATGTATTAGTGGAGGTACGACTTCTCTGGAGAACTCGTACACTTGAGATTGGGGTGCAAGTTCTCTAGGGTACGAGTTTTCCTGATACAGTTTTGACTGATTACAGTAGATCTAGATCAAGGTAACTTAGTAAGTATTTATTGAAAAAAGATCTATCCTATTTATTTGAGTTTCAGTGGCACAAGTGGTCTCAAATTGTGTCTTAAATGCTGTAAATGTGAATTTTTCTAAGAGGTAGGTCCCTGAATCCCATTTGAGACAAGGATAACCTCCAGAGCAAAGGTTAGCAGATGCCCTAGCAGGGCTAGTCGGTAGCACTTCAGACAAAGCCACAATAATAACAACAGAGCTACCCTCTGAATGGAAGGTAGGCCTTGTGTCCTAACCAACTACATGTAATAAGAAAATCAAACTTTAATTAATCTAGATTACATCAAATCTCGGAATAAAGATAGTAGGCAATAGACCTATGGGAACAAATAGACCTTTTGATAGATCAAAATTTGACTAAAATAAAAAACTAGAGGCCCTTGAGGGGCTAAAGTTGCTCAAATTGAAATGAATTTTCTTTTAAGCTAGCATATATTATGAATTTATGCTGCAAATATATAAAAGAAAAAAGGCACAAAAGTGTGTTCTTGCAACTGGGCTTCAACGTCACTAGAACAGCATAAGTAGGTATCAAGGTATGGCAAATTGAAAAATGAAAAAAATGGTGAATGAAATGCAATGCAATTTATCAAAACTAAATGTTTGGAATCCAAGCCATGTTTGAAAGTGTTTTAGTACCAGGCCTCAGAGTGGCCCACCTGAAAAATATAGGTTTCTATATAGGTTCCTTCTACCCAAAAAAAAGATTCTTTTATAGGTATTTCACCTAATGTATAGGTACTTTTAATGACTTTTATACTCACTTTCATCACAATTTTAGCAGCTTTCTTCTGAATTCTGGAGCTTCCTTATCGTGAATTGATATATTGCAACCAAAGTAGAATGATAATACCTGTCGGCAGCACAGACTATTTCATGATGTACCTCTTACAGTAGCAAAAAGGTTCATGAGCCAGCCAGATATCGTCTTCTTCAGACCATCAATAGAAAAGACTCATCAAGTCCAGCAACCCTGCCTATGTTGAAGGTCTGATGAAGAAGAGCATCTGTAAAACTCAAAGAAAAAGCAAAAAGAGCACAAACAGCTGTTCAAAGAATGCATTTTCAAAACATTTTTCAAGCAGAAAAAAAAATACTGGTCTTACAATGATTCATCGCGCTTTTCTGCAAAGGTAAATTTTGGTTTTTGTAGAACAAGAGGGCCATGATGGCCCTGGAATCGCTCACCTGAGTCTATTGACCAAACATGAACAATTTTCAATCAAGTTCCCCTGCGACTGTCTCATGATATACTGTACCTCTCACAGCAGCCAGAAAGCTCATAAGCCAGCCAAATATCCTCTTCTTCAGACCATCAATAGAAAAGGCTCATCCAGTCCAGCAACCCTACCTATGTTGATGGTCTGATTAAGAGCATCTGGAAAACTCAAAGAAAAACAAAAAGAGCTCAAATAGCTGTTCAAAGAATGCATTTTCAAAACATTCACAAGCACCATAAAAAACACCATAAAAAACACAGGTCTTAAAATGATTAATCAGGCTTTTCTGCAAATATTGTAGGTTTTTGTGGAAAGATATACATGTAGGTTATTTATAGGTTTTTTAGCCATTTTTTGGCCAAAATCAAAATAAAGATAATATAGGTTTCTACTTAACTTGACAAAAAATTATAGGTTTTTATAGGTTTTGCAAGGAGGCTTGTAGTACGCCTTGTATTACACAATTCTAGCAAACTTCAAGGAAATGTGACTAATAATGTGGACTTTGTTGGGTAAGCAATACTAAGTCATCAAGTGGCTGCTTTTTCTGAATGGTTTACTAGATTTTCTTCACTTTTAATTGAATTTAATTCCTTGATGAACCAAACAATCTTTGCAAGTTTCAACAAACTTCATTTCCTAAACAAGAAATGGAAATTTTACACTCTAAATGGCTGCTTTCCCACACTGAATGTCGGGTATTTTTTTTTTCAAAATCAATAGGGTTCAAGCTGTTTATGATACAAAATAACTGTGCAAGTTTAATGGAAATCCGGCCCCGAATGCTGACTTCATTGCACTAACATGAAATGGAAATTTTCAACTTTAAATGGCTACTTTTCCCATACTGATTGTCAGATTTTTTCCCCAAAATCGATAAGGTTTAAGCTGTTGATAAGACAAAGCAGCTGTGTAAGTTTCATGAAAACCCGACCTCAAATGCTGACTTCATCTCATATATTGAAAAAATGCAAATTTTCGTCCGCAAAAGTCTACTTTTCCCATACTGTTTGCTGGATATTTTTATTCAAATTCAATACATGTAGTGTTCAAGCTATTTATGAGAATAAGAAACTGTGCAAGTTTCACAAAAATCTGATAAGAAATGCAGAATTTATTGCATAAACAAGAAATGGGAATTTTCAACTTGAAATGGCTACTTTTCCCATATTATTAGTTGTTTGCTTTTTTTTCAAAATCAATAGGGCTGAAGCTGTTGATAAGATAAAGAAACCGTGTAAGTTTCACTGAAGTCTGACCACAAATGTAGACTTTAAAAAAGAAATGATAATTTCAAACTTGAAATCGCTACTTTTCTCAAAATATGTGTTGGAATTTTGTCAAAATTGATAGGTTTTCTTGTTTCAAGCTATTAATGAGATAAACAAACTCTGTACCTTTCACGAAAATCTGACTAGAAATGTAGACATTGTCGCTTTTACAAAAAAGAAAAAACAGTGGACAGAAAGAGACAGACGGACGGACGACAGAAAACCTGCCATGACATAGACAGTGGATTTAAAAACAAGAGAAAGCTACTAAATATCACTATGGATCGGTCTCAGGTCTGTCCCAGATTTTTTTTTTATATTTTATCATTTATTTTGGTTATAGAATGTCAAATTCCTGTGGTCCCAAATATGTTCGCCATTAGATTCCATTGTGATTTTTATGGTCAAAGGGAAAGAACTCTAACAAACTGGTACCCATTAGTTATGAAGAGTTCTCTCCCTTATTGTTACCCCGCACTTATTCTTTTAAATGAGTAAAATGAGACTTTCAAGCCGATTTTGAAACCCAATTCTGCTATTATAAAGGAGCTTTCTTTTGGAAAAATATTCTGAATGGACCGTGAAGATTCAAGATCGGACTGCACGATAATTTTTTTATAATAATGATACATCCGTTAAGTCTCAGCGGATGGTTTCAACGCTGTGTGTGTACGTGTGTGTGTGTGTGTGTGTGTGTGTGTTTTTTTAGTCAAAGATGCGATGCTGTAGCGTTATTTTAATTAAATCAATTTATTGTTTCAGGGATTAAGTGTTCAAATTAATAGAGAGTAACCTCCCATCAAACAATCCCCTTCCACTGAAACAAGGGGTGGGGGTCTAATTTGGGATCAACATTAATAAAATCGGGATAAAGCCTAGCTTTCATCTTCATTTATTAGCTTGGAAGAATCAGACCTGTATGCTTTCACTATCTGTCCCCTGTTCCTTACGTTCAATGATCAAAGAAATGATTGGATTTTGACAATTCGGCCCATTTCAACTATATTTATTAATGACCTCGAAAACCTAATTGAACGAAAACATGTATGTCGTTGGCTCATAAGTTTAAACGTTGTAACATAATAAAACCTACATTCATCAGTTGATAAATTTTAGAGTAAAAATTACATTTAGATTCTGCGTGAGCTCTTACTTTGATAACCGAATATTGTTACCTCCAAGTTTAAATTTCGGCGGTCGCTTTGTCTACAATTGTGACGAAATACAAGGGAGACTACCGCCTGTTTACAAATTAGTAACCATGTCTGCCACGTTTTTTCTTTCTTTTATCTTCTGTCATGATTTTTCAGAAGTAAGCATCTGCAGTTTTGTCTTAAACTTTACAAGAAATAATGATAGCCCTACGAACATATTTTCTTTTTTGTGCAGACTGTTTTCACAAGCTGGAATGATTTTTATTCGTCTTCGGTTTTATGCTGTGCACAAATCTAAGGGAAGTAACTTTGCCATGAAAAAGTGACGTCAGTAATACGAGTTTTCTCCCTTTGACCATAAAATTACTCCTAATTTTAGCCGGTTTTGATTCGTGCCAAACACAAATCAGTGCAAACCGAATGAAGAGAGAGAGAGAGAGAGTAAAAGAGTTTATGAAATACAGGAACTTCTAAAAGTCAAACAAATTCATATGAAAATAGGCAAAGCCTAGTTCTAAACGGACGAAATAGACTTTTTTTCACAGACAAATACAACCAAAATCCGTACAACAACGAATCTGTGCAGGTGTGTTTATTTGACACTTCCTATCTTTTTTTGTGGCAGTAGATATATGGTCTCATTTTTCCACTCGTTTTCTCACCTTTCAAACACAAAATATAAACACTGCATGAGATAACACACACATTCATACTTTATTTATGTCTTTTCAACTCATGTAGAAAAAAATCCACAAATGTTTTCTTTTTTTTTCAAATCTACGTCGTAATAATGGCATTAAAATAAAATTTGACAACATGGTGGCAAACTAACATTAAGCAGGCACGTAGGAAGCATTTCGAGATTGGGGCTAACTTCGAAATACTGAGAGTTTTTGCGTGGTTGTTGTATTGCATTAAAAACTCATATTTTAGTTAGCATGATTTTCAAAATTATTAGGGCCAGGCTGAGCACCCCGCACTAACACCCCCCCCCCCCCTTTCCTGTTCCTACGGGCCTGTTATATGTATTAGTAGCGGGTACGAGTTCTCCGAGAACTCGTTTCTAGGTCACGACATTTCAGGAGAACTCTTACCCTTGAGATTTGGGTACAAGTTCTCCAAGGTTAGGGTTCCCCTGATAGTTATACGAACAAAACGAACAAACCGTCACCAATCGAGTAGTGGGTATAATATTATTCCAAATCAAAATTACCGTTTATCACCTGAGTTGTCTCCCATTGCTGAAGGTCAACAATGGCAGAAAAAGTGCCTGGACCTCCGACTATAGATCCCTCTCTAGAAGGCCTGAAGAGATGGCAGCTGGAGAGACAGATAGCTGACAATTACTATAATCGGGGAAGTAGATATCCACCGTTTAGTATAGAACCGGTTCCCTACCCCAATCAAAGAACTTCACGTATGATGACGGACGAGGAGAGATTTCTCAGGAGACAGTGGCTGAAGGACCAAATTTTGGCACCAGACGAGCCTGTACATGAATATCGACCCTACAACGCTATCAGAAGGTTTTATCGTGCACCCTGGGATAAGATTGAAAAGTCCCTTAGAGGCGTAATGGTACTTTTGAGTTTTATTCGATAGAAAAGATATAGGATAGGTTGTTATGCATAATATCTGACAGAGTAGAGTAGAACCTGGGTGGAGCAAATAACATCATAAGTGGTTTTTCCTTCCGCTTTAGTACATGAATGGAGAAACGAGAATAAACAGAGAAATGAGAAAAGGCCATACCCGACTGTCGTGTACACACTGAAGAAAATTCATACTGCAAGGCCGATAGTCGAGTACTCAATGAAGGAAAATTTTGGTGCTCAAAAATCGTGCCTGCACTGATGAAATATCGTGTTGGAGGCACGACTTACATGCGTGCTATATCCGATTTCTTCATTCAGTACATGATGCCGTCATGTCTACACAGAAAAAAACGGACACTTACGTACACTGTGTAAATGGGTTGGGCCAAAACATGGAATGGCATGTGAATGGGCAGTGGAGCACACGGCAAGTCATTTATACAGGGTGTCACAGAACAGATGCACAGGTGTAGCTGGCATCCTTTTTATACGCCTGAAGGGTCGACCGTCGTATTGTGTAATACACCTGGTCGTAGGGTGTATGTTAGAAATTTCTTGTGTGCACAACTCCTCCTAGAGTTTGTGTACGAATCAATGGCGCTTGATCTTAATTTAGAATAGTTGTATGTGTGTATCCTAATATAATAGTTTACACACATGCAACAATTCTAAATTAAGATCGAGGGCCAATGGTACAAATGTGCAACTTTAATCGGTGTGTATGCGACAGTCGGGTAAATAGTCACTTTGTTTTGTAAATGAAAATATGAGCCTACTCTATAAAGCCAGTGTTTTATTTCAGAAAACAAAAAATAAGGGCAAAGGTCCACTGGAGTAGAAAAGTCATTGCTCAATATGGACTTGAACAATGGACCTTCAGTTGTTTGTGTGCTGTTCCAATAAAAGACCATGACTTTTCCCTGATAATGATCATAACTGAAATTTTGTATTGTTTGTCTTATTCATGTGCTTTTGAAAACATTTTTGGGAAGGAAAAAAAAATCTCAAAAATCTTCATTTCTCACAATATTTTTCCACTCTTTCAAAGGCAAGTTAAGTTTGGTTATTTTTTCTACATGCATGTTGTCTACAAATGCTTCTGATATGGACAAGACAAAAAATTTTGTTGTTTGGGAAAGAATCAAACAAGTGCATGATCTTAATGCATGGTTTAATTTCAAGAGAAACCTCCCAAGCAGTTACAAAAACAATTAGAAATACACTCTTGTACTAAGTTTTCAACTGTTCCAAGAAGTAGAACAAGATACATGCACTGTATATCATGTTTTAAATCTATTTTCAGGGAGTGGAAGGTGCAAAACAGTTCCGAGTTTGTATTCCTAAACTCTTCTTATTCTATGGACTTGTGTTATTTGGATACTATCAATTGCGTTACCACCCAAATGTAAGTGCTGTTTTGCTGTTACCATACCTACTTTTAATCTCCTGTCAGATAACAAACTTTGGACTTGTCCAAATTGAAAGCATTTGCAGGTGACAGTTTATATTTATTGCAAAATAAATGCCTTCTTTGAAAGAGGAGAAAGCAGTGTGGGGGAAAGAGAGACTTTTGGATTTGCTTATTGCTAAGAAACAAATCTTGTTACACAAAAGTATGATTGTAAGGTATGCTTATTACTAAAAAATTTAGTTATCACTTTACCACACAATCCCGACTTTTAACACCCCTGTGAAAGAAGCCCTTTGAAAATATTGTGGGAAAAGGAGAAAATGCTGGCAGCCCGCAATTTCTCCTTTTCCCACAATGTTTTCTTCCCTTTCTAAAACAAATTTTAATTCTTTAGTCACATTCATTTTGTCATCTGCAAATGCTTTTAATTTGGACCAGTCTAAAATTTTGCCGTTTGGTAAAGAGTTATAGGATATGCTCCTTGCCCATGAAATATCTTGGCCAATTTCATTCTGGGGATTGATGATAGTCACTGCGAAGGATTCATTCCTCTTCCACAGCTGAGCAATTGTTTCAACGATGGTTATGTGGGAAAGCAGCCAGTGGCTTGGAAAGAAAATTGTGGGAATTACTGGTAAAAGAGACTCCAGGAACACATGGATAGACGCACTGGCTGCCGCAGTATAACTGAAATAAAGTTGAAACCTGCATACAACACCATACAACTATACAACCATTGCCCAAAAATATGATTTTGAAAAATGCTCATGGCTAATTGGATGGAAGGGTGATGCTTACTGATGTGAGTATAGAGTATGCTATAGAGTATCTTAACCCTTTACCAAACGAGTATAGAGTATGCTTAACCCTTTACCAAACTATCCCTGGTTTTTACGACCCTGAGGTAGAGGCCTTTTGAAAACATTATGGGAAAAGGAGGATATGCTAGTAACCAGCATTTGCTCTTTTTCCCCATAATGTTATATCTACCCTGCTGGAAACATTTTTCAAATTTTTGAGTCTTGTTTTATTTTGTCATCTGCAAGTGTTCCAATTTGGACAAGTCTAAAATTTTGTTGTTTGTAAAGGATCTGATAGAAGAATATTCTCAAGTTATGATTTTTAAAGGTGAGTATTTAGAATATTCACATCCCACCAAATTAAAAAATATATATGTCACTGAAATTTATATGAAAAAAAAAACAATACAAATCATCTGTAATTAATTAAGAATCATAAAATTACAAAAAAAAAAAACCATTTTTTTGTGGTATTCCCGTAAAAGGCTATGTAGCCTCTTCAGCTATTTTTAGATTTCCTGCCAAAATCAAAAAGCATTGTGGGAATGTTAAGTGACTTGCACATGACGAATGACTATTACATTCCGTAACATAACAAACATATAATTATTTTCCATTATGCATAGAACTTTGGATGCTATGTTTGAAGCTTCATCTGTATATTTCCCGTATGTAAATGAGCGAGTTGCTTATGTAAAAATAGACCATATTTCCCTTCAGTGTCGACCTGGGCTGTAGTAAATCTCTAATTTATCTAGTTATCGGATGTTTTTCGACTACTGGGTTTTAAGCAATGAAAATTATAAGGCTTTAGGAGTATAAGGATGATTTTTTTTTTGTAAAATTTTCATCCCAAAATCTAAAGGGCCACCTTTAAGGTATATACAGTGCTAAGAAAAATGCAGGGTACCGGTATGCTCCTTGCCCAAAAATCTGATTGTAGGGTTTCCTCAATAGTGTGATAGTAAGCGATGGGCAGTTTTCTGATCCTAGAGTATGCTGATTGTTGGGTATGCTGGTATCCAGCCAAAACAAAGTTTATATGTTTGTTGCTTAGAGCTGTCTCATTACCAAACAACAATATTTTAGGCTTGTCCAGATTGAAAGCATGTGCAGACGACAAGGTAAAGGTGACTGAAAATTTGAAATTTGTTTTGTGAAGAGTAGAAAACATTGTGGGAAAAGGAGAAAATGCTGGTTACCAGCATTTTCTCCTTTTCCCACAATGTTTTCTAAAGGCTTCTTTCTCAGGATCGTCAAAAGTAGGGACTGTGTGGTGATGGGTTAGATTAGAGCGATAAAACAATGTTTTACTGCTACTGTAAAGAAATAACTGACTAAAGAAAGGGTCATTAACCCTTTTCTACATAAACAAAACTGTAGACTAATGCATAGAACATCTTAGATGTGTCTCCAATGATAAAACTTGTCTTGGGGAAAGGATATAAAGCAATGCAGGAAAAGGAGAAAATGCTGGTTACCTTCATTTTCTCTTTTTCCTACAATGTTTTCATACCCTTCTTCTATAGGGTCGTTAAAACACAGGATTGTTTTGTACAGGTTAACCCTTTACCCTACAAGGCATTTCTATGGCATCTCTAATTGACCCTAAATAACAGCAAAAAAGAAGCCGTTTCTTATGCAAAAATGATACCTTTTGATAGCATAGAAAACATTGTGACAAAATGTGAAATTGCTCATCACGAGCAATTTCACCTTTTGCCACAATGTTTTCCAAAGGCTCCTACAAGCAATGTGTAGAAATGAGTATCTATGGAGTAAAGGGTGAAAGAGTTAATCACTAGTGATGACAGATCTGATCCGAATTATGTAAATCTATCTCTCTTGTGTTGTAGACATGGGAGACAGCGACTGGTGTACGACTGGTTGGGAGACGCAGGGCAGGCCTCCCGGTAAGAAGATGTGACCTTTTGACTTAACTCTTTACCACACAACAAAATTTTAGACTGGTTCAAATATGGCTTTTAACTCTTTACCACACAACAAAATTTTAGACTGGTTCAAATTGAAAGCATTTGCAGACGACAAAATAAAGGTGACTGAAAAATTGAAATTTGTTCTGGGAAGGGTAGAAAACGTTGTGGGAAAAGGAGAAAATGCTGGTTACCAGCATTTTCTCCTTTTCCTACAGTGTTTTCAAAAGGATTCTTTCTCAGGGGCATCAAAAGTAGGGATTGTGTCGTAATGGGTTAAGACTTGCCTTTGTGGTCATCCTGATTCAGTCTCTACCAAACGATTAAATATTAGACGGGTCCAAATCGATAGCACTTGCAGATGGCAAATGTAAATCAAGAATAGAAGTTTGTTTCCAGCAGGATAGAAAAAATTGTGTAAAAAGGATGCATTTTCTCCATTTCCCACTATGTGATCAAAAGGCTTCTATCCCAGGGTCGTAAAAATCAGGGATTGTTTGACAAAGTAAATAGCTAAGCTACTGTTAGTCTATGTCCATAACCCAAATTTCAGTTTCAAAACGATTTCAAAAGGACTATTTCCATTATGGTGGGTATTTACTATTTAGATTTTTTACATCTCAACAAAAAAAAAACAATACAAATCCTCAATAATTAAGAATCATAGAATTACAAAATAATTCTTTTTTTTTGACGATGTTCCCTTAACCTTTTACCAAACAATTCCTGGTTTTTACAATCCCAAGAAAGAAGCTTTTTGAAAACATTGTGGGAAAAAGAGAAAATGCTGGTAACCAGCATTTTCTCCTTTTCCAACAATGTTTTCTACCTTTCCCAAAACAAATTTTTATTTTTGAGCCACTTTATCTTTATAGTCAGTAAAATACTTTCAATTTAGACAAGTGTAAAATTTTGTTGTTTGGTAAAGAGTTAAATGGCTACATAGCCTCTTGACGTATTTTAAGATTTCATGCCTAAAATAAAAAAAGCATTTTGGGAATGTCAAGTGACCGGCCCATGCAAACATGTAGTTAGTTTCCATAATATCTTCTTCGGATGCTATGTTTGAAACCATGTCTCTCTATTTCCGGTATGTATTTAATGGTTATGAGCATTTTCTTCCTTAAGCACAATGTTTTCAAATCTTCAGTACCCTTCATGGTGGTTTTAACTGGGGACTGCAATAGTATTGAATTTAATTTATTGACTTTTTTTTTTTACAGGCTGATGTAGAAAAAATATACGGCGATGCCAGATTTTCAGAGAGGACATTCAGAAACCCCTAAGGGATAAAAGGCATACTTATAGATTTTGTCTACAGTTTTGTTTGAGATCGTCTGAAAGGAAATTTAAGTTGACAAGAATGACCCTTAGAGTGTAAAACACAGCTGTAGTTGTTATTGCAGTATGCTGTCAATGTACCTGTCCATCAAGATTTGACTGCATAGAGAAAGTACTATCTGCTCTTTACCAAAAACAACAAAATTAGAGACTGGTCCAAATTGAAAGCATTTGTAGAAGACAAAATAATTGTGACTGAAAAATTGAAATTTGGTTTTGAAAGGGAAGAAAACATCGTGGTAAAAGGAGAAAATGCTGGTTACCAGCATTTTCTCCTTTTTCCCACGATGTTTTCAAAGGGTTTCTTTCTAAGGTTCGTTAAAACTTGGGATTGTGTGGTAGAGAGTCAAAATGTTTTCTTGTAAAACGATCCTGAAGTTGCAATTTGTCGGATAATTTTCTTGACTGAAAAAGTCCATTTCGGTATCGGCCCTCTACTGGTCTTCAGTTGTGGACTTCCTCTGCCTATAAAACAAGTAGAAATGTGTGTGACACTCTAAACATTTGCATGTACATGTCATAACATCTTTGTTGGGTGCAGTGGAATTCTTGTTCTGTTGGAAATTTGTAATATGTAAATTTAAGCTGTGAAAGACACTTTATATTTAGAAAAATACAGTAAAAATGTTTGCTTTACTTACTTACTTCATTAATCTGTTA
Source organism: Tridacna crocea (assembly GCA_943736015.1). NCBI lineage: Eukaryota > Metazoa > Mollusca > Bivalvia > Cardiida > Cardiidae > Tridacna > Tridacna crocea. The sequence continues at coordinate 54,167,008 of OX031059.1, forward strand.
CCCTCAATTACCAGCCCGCTTGGGTGGCTCAGTGGCGAGCGTGCCAGACTCATAACCTGGTGGTTGTGAGTTTGATACCCGGTTGAGGCAAACTTTCTTTCCGGCGTATTTTCGCCTCTCACCTCTGCTGAAGGAAGTGAGAAAAGTAGTCGGTGGCTTTGGAAAGAAAGTAGTGTTAATACTGGTATGAGAAAGCCAGGAAACACGTGCGTCACCGACCGCCATGATATGACCATAGCTGTTAAAGTGGTGTTAAACCCCAATACAACCAACCAACCAACCAACTCAACCACTTCTCCTGCACAGATCGGTTTAAACTTGCACAGATCGGTTTAAACTTGCCTGTTTTCAAAGAAATCTTGAGGCATTGTCATAGATCTTTCGTCTGCATTGTGGTCAAACAAAATTTTGACATTTTCTTATGTGTTGTAACTGTAGATATTAATTTTAAACTTGTCGAGATCTTAACTGTCAAAAAGAGGAACCAATACAAGAAGGGCAATGAATAACCATCGAAATGTTCTAACAAATTTAGGACCTTTTTTGGGGGGCTCAGAATTTTTGCTGGAACAGCTGTTGTAGCTTAACGTTGGCACCCACATTCTGTGCCATAGTATACACAAACAGCAAAAGTTTAGGGATTGCCGTAACTCTTTACCACACGAGAAAATTTTAGACTGGTCCAAATTGAAAGCATTTGCAGACGACAAAATAAAGGTCACTAAAAAATAGAAATTTGTTCTTGGAAGGGTAGAAAACACTGTGGGAAAAGGAGAAAATGCTGGTTACCAGCATTTTCTTCTTTTCCCGTAGTGTTTTCAAAAGGCTTCTTTCTCAGGGGTGTCAAAAGTAGAGATTGTGTGTGGTAATGAGTTAATTGAAAGCATTTGCAGATGAAAAACCAAATGTGGTTGGGTTAACCCTTTACCACACAATCCCAAGTTTTGATGATCCTGAAGAAGAAAGGTTTTGAAAACATTGTGGGAGAAGAAGAAAATGCTGATTACCAGTATTTTCTTCTTTTCAGCAATGTTTTCTACTTTTACCAAAAAAAATTAGATTTTTGAATCTAATTTATTTTGCCATCTACAGCTTCTTCCAAATTGGACTGGTTTAAGAGTTATGTCATTTGGTACAGAGTTAGTGGATATTAAAAATATTGTGGGAAAAGGAGATTGGCTGTTATTTCATGCTTTCCGGTAGGAGATCGAGACATAGCAGTGAAAATATTTTTTTATCTTACACTGGTACCACCAGTGAAAATACCGATTTTAACGTTCTTGTTGCCTAGGTAAATTGCGCGTGCCTCACAACCAGATGGGAAATATGACGTCATATACCTTACATTTTTCGCGCTTGACGTGATATTGTAATGCATTGCTATGCGGGAGGGGTATGCCACATGAAATAACGGAAAAGAACTGTACTGGATTTTGATAAAGCTCCTCACAGAAAAAGTTAACAGCATGAAATGAATAGAATATTTGTTTTTTTCGATGAAAGATCGAAATTTATTTCATCTCGTGAACACTATCGGCAATATTTTCACTTGTGGCTGCACCACTCGTGAAAATATTACAGATGGTGTTCACTCGATGAAATTAAATTATGATCTTTCACCGAAAAAAAGAAACATCCTCTATATCACAAGCATGTTTTCAATATCCCACTCTCAAGGTCATTAAAATCGGGGATTGTGAGATAAAGGAATGATAAAGTAATTTAACCCTTCACCAAATGACAAATTTTTAGGACTGGAGCAAACTCTAAGCATCTGAGGACAAAAAATTAAATCTTGGTAATATAATGATTTCTGATTTTGATAGGGAAGAAAATATTGTGGGAAAAGGAGAAAATGCTGGTTACCAGCATTTTCTCCTTTTCCCACAATGTTTTCTATAGGGTTCTCTCTCGGGGTCATTAAAAGTCGGGATTGTGTATTCAGAAAATCGAACAATAATGAAAACATTTGGCCCTTGACATGGGTAGATACTTTTCACAGATTTGTTAAGCCCCCTTTTCACAGAGCATGGCTCATTCATTTTGTCATCTTTAACCCTTTCCCAAACAATCCCTGGTTTTTACGGGTCTGGAATAGAAGCCTTATGAAAACATTGTAGAAAAAGGAGAAAATGCTGGTATCCAGCATTTTCTCCTTTTCCCACAACGTTTTCTACCCTATCATATAGAAAAATCATCTTTTTAGCAACTGTTAATTTATCATCTGCAAAATGCTTTGTATTTGGTCTGGTGCAAAATTTGCCGTTTGGGAAAGGGTTTTAAATACTTTTAACCCTTTACCAAACAATCCCTGGTTTTTATGACCCAGAGGAAGAAGCCTTCTGAAAACATTGTTGGAAAAGGAGAAAATGCTGGTAACCAGCATTTTCTCCTTTTGACCACATTGTTTTGTACTCTTCCAAGATTAAGTTTCATTTTTTGAGCCACATTATTTTTTGCCATATCCAAATGCTTTCAATTTAGAAGGATCTTAAATTTTATGGTTTGGTAACAGGTTAATTTTGACTTGTCTAAGATTTTGTCATCTGGTAAAGAGTTATTTGAAATTTCGGGCAGAAATTAAATCAGGATGAATTCTATATATCAATTAACTCAAAATCTATGATGGAAGGGATGGGATCAGTTTCCTCTCTGTTATGACTAAAAAATTCCTTTTCCATGTCTGGTAATCGAGGGGTGAATACAAAACGACTCTTTCTACGTTTAAAAATTTCACAGGTGAAGGAAAAAAAAACTTCTCATTTCTCTGAAAAGATCCGTTGAATCACCTTTTTAAGTTAAGTTGTATTGGATTGGGCAATTGAATTCAAGACAAGAGATCTCAAAAAGATGGTCTAACAGTGTTCATTTTTTCAGAAAAATGAGAAGTTTTTTTTTTTTGCCTCACCTGTAAAATTTTCCAAAATGCAGATGGAATACTTTTTGTATTCACCCATCGGAATACAATTTCACTCATTAATCCTTCACCAAAAATGCCTACTTTTGACACCCCTGGAAAAGAAGCCTTTTGAAAACATTGTGGGAAAAGAAGAAAATGCTGGTAACCAGCATTTTCTCCTTTTCCCACAATTTTTTCTACTCAACCAAAGAAAAGTTACGCCATTGAAGATACACTGAAATTGTCGTCTGCAAATGCTTTCAATTCGGAACAGTGTAAAATTTTGTCGTTTGGTAAAGGGTTAAGAAAGATAATGTTTCATCATAGCGTAGAACCAGGCCTCTTACACTGTATCATCCCAAGCTGCGCTTACCCAGGGATCCTCTATCTCTATATACGATCCCTGACTTTCCATATCGTCAGATCCATATACTTGTTTTGCTGTAAAACCTACTTACATGGCCATCGGCCGTAAAAGGTGTAATTAAAAGAATGCTCGGGTCAAATATAGGAAGATTCATTAAAAATTTACTCCCTCCTGTTTAACGATCGTCTACTTGCACTAACCCTGACGGGCCATACGTGACTGTACACATACATTTACTCTGGACGAAAATCAGTCTACGCATAAGTGTGGTTCGATCTTGACCTACACTCTGCTCTTATCTACTCATGGTGTCAGTCATATAACGTCATTTAGATATCAATACTCGTAAACTTCACATTTTCTCAAGATAGGTGCAACGACATACAATGATACAGTCATCAAGAATTATGTGTACTTCTCCCAGACAAAGGGACCGGTATTTAAAACGGAAAATAAAAAAAGGGAAAAATAAATGTAACTCAAAAACTGAAATTGGTTTAACGAATATTGAAAAAAATGGGGGAAAAGGAGAAAATGCTGGTTACCAGCATTTTCTCCTTTTCCCACAATATTTTTAAAAGCCTTCTCCTTTTGGGGTCGTGTTTAAATCGGGACTGTATAGTAAAGGTACTGTATATATACAAGAAAGCTCACTAAATGAACCAAGATAAATCCGTTTACTTCTAAAGGGAACTGAACAATTAATGCATAATTTACAACCTTGGATACCATTGCCCTTAGAATACCTTTCACAATTCTAGTTGCTCTTGAAGACGGCAGAGTTTTAAGATCGGACTGAAACGAAGTATAGATTTTGAATCTATTTTTTTTTCTCATGTTGTGAGGTATTATGAGGAAAATACCCTTTATACTGCACTGTTTGTGACTTATCTCCCTACCGAATCTTCATGCTGCTGGGTTTCTATATGTTGTACTCTGTGAGAGCGTCCGTTGCCTGTATTTTTTTTCCACTAAACGGCTTGATGGCAAAATTTTAGACTCTTCCAAACTGAGAGCATTCGCCAAAATGAGGCTCAACAAACGAGATTTTGTCTTTTAACTCATTACCAAACGTCAAAATTTTAGGCTTGTCCAAATCAAAAACATTTTCAGACGACAAAATTAAAGTGACTAAAAATTTGAAATTTGTTTCGTGAAGGGTAGAAAACATTGTGGAAAAAGGAGAAAATGCTGGTTACCAGCATTTTCTCCTTTTCCCACAATGTTTTCAAAAGGCTTCTACCTCAGGATCATCAACAGTAGTTATTGTGTACAGTAGTAAAGAGCTAACCTGTGATAAAGGTAAGAAGAAGCGCAAAAGGTATACGATTGTATTTCTTTACTAAACAAGTGTTTTTACGACCCCTGAAAAGAAGCTTTTTGAAGATATTGTAAGGAAAAAAAAGAAAATGCATGTGACCAACATCTGAACCTTTAAATGGCAAATGACATGTTAACCCATTACCACACAAACCCTACTTTTGACGACCCTGAGAAAGAAGCCTTTAGAAAACATTGTGGGAAAAGGAGAAAATGCTGGTTACCAGCATTTTCTCCTTTTCTCACAATGTTTTCTATCCTCTACAAAGCAAATTTCAAATTTTTAGTCACTTTTATTTTGTCGTCTGCAAATGCTTTCGATTTGGACAAGTCTAAAATTTTGTTGTTTGGTAAAGAGTTAAGGAACATTTAACTTTTCGCTTACAAATGCTATCAAGTAAGACAAGGATAAAAATTTTGTCCTGTGGTAAAGAGTTAGGTAATCCAATAAGACGATCGGGTAGTTTGAGAGTGGGATGTTGGGATACATCTACTCGATACTAGGCACTTGAGTGTAAACTGAGGCGCCGTTTTCTGATGAGCGGTAATTAGATTGATAGAAAACAAAACTTAATAAATTTTGTTAATTGTTTAGTAAGAAATGTGAATATATGTGAGAAATAAGAGGACTAAAGATCTTTAAAACTTAGGTAGCTTTTTTTCTTGAATGTTCGTTGTGACTTACGTAGAAATGGGACTTTCTGGGAAGAAATTATCCACATGGCTATAATAGATAATCGTAAAATAGAATAAAAAAAATATAGAAAGAAAAATGCAACCCGAGGTAAAGCTATCGAAGTTTATGTTTCACTTAAAATTTTCACGGAAAGAAGATTATGTGCACGAACATGAACTGTATGAAGTGATGAGATCACGGAATTTGTACCAATACCAATTCTCGGTCAGGTCTAACTTTCAGAAAGAGATGCGTAATATTGAAATATCTGAAAAAGCACAGAGATACGGATTCGAGAATAGCAGGAAGTTATTCGTGCAGAGAATGAGGGAACGGAGAGAGCAAACTGATAAGTTACGAATGAAATACGACAGCCTCATGAAAAAGCTGCGAACTGGTGTAGACGGCAAGAAATTAAAGAGGAGATATGTGCCAATTCCTGCATCAACAATCGTGTACGAGGAGTTACCAGCAATCGCACCAAAAGTGAAATCACCGATTTCTCCAGTTCCGTCCATGACGCAGCGCTCTGCAGGTGAAAGATCACGTGAGTCGTCGCCCGTTCAAGCCCCACCCACCCCAAGTGCGATCACAGCGACGGTCATATCGGGACCCACACATAATGAGCCCAAGCTGAGGAATGAACTTATAGGCCATAGTAAAAACAAACACTTGACACCCCATACCCGAACTGGGATCGAAGATCCTAACCCGGAGCTACCGGAAAGCAGACGAAACAGTTCAATCAGTGAGACAAATCCCGGTAAAAAATCTAATCCAGATGAGAATGGGAACGATCAACATGAAAAAGAGATGGAAGATATTTTAGAAACGAATGAAGAATATGAACGCAAACGACAAGAATTCGAGAGTAAAGCTATTAGAGGGCATGGAAAACAGCACACATCTACAGTTCAATTTAATGATGATCCACTTACCGATCGGCCGAGATCAAAACCTGTTCCAGCGACCTACAATGACACCGTGTCAAAAATTGAAGTATGGAGAGAGAGACATGGACTTGTCAGTAAAACGGACTTTGAAAAAGAAGCTGCTCTCGGAAGACTGATGATCGACAGGCCCTCAAAATGGGCTCTGAGTCACGTGCACGATGACGCGGTCCAATCAACCGAACTGGGCATGCGCTATCAAATGTTGAAAATGTCTTTGAGAAAGTTTGACAGCAGTTTTAAAAAGAAATCACAACAGCTGGACGATCTTTCCACGAAACTTTTGATCAAGAGTAAGCAGAAGCTTTCACTTCCGGAATTAGACACGACGCCTAAACCGATGGCTAGTCTTGATCCAGGGGGGACAACCCCAGACGGTCGATTAATACTGACCAAGGCTGATTATGAAGATTATCTATCAGATTACAGAAAAGCTCGCATCGTGCGACTTGATCGATCCAAAAAGAAGGCAAAGTTGTTGAATAAACTGGTCGAAAATTTTACTCTCGATCCCCACCATCGTCTGCAAGATGACACAGATCTTTCGTCAGGAATTCACACCATTTAACTCATTACAACACAACCCCGAGTTTTAACGGCCCTGTGAAAGAAGCCTTTAGATAACATTGTGGGAAAAGGAGAAAATGCTGATAAACAATATTTTCTCCTTTTCCAGCAATGTTTTCCACCCTTCACAAAACAAATTTCAAATTTTCAATCACTTTTATTTTGTCGTCTGCAAATGCTTTCGATTTGGACTAAGCTAATATTTTGTCGTTTAGTAATGAGTTAACTCATTACCACACAACCTGGAGTTTTAACGGCCCTGTGAAAGAAGGGCTTTGGAAAACATTTTGGGAAAAGGAGAAAATGCTGGTAACCAGCATTTTCTCCTTTTCCCAAAATGTTTTCTACCCTTTCAATAACACATTTCAGCATTTGAGCCATGTTATGTCTGTCGTCTGCAAATGCTTTCAATTTGGACAAGTCTATAATGTCTGGTACAGAATTAAACCTCTTTACCAGATGACTGATTTTAGTCTTGACCAAATTATAAGCATTTTAGGACGACTAAATAGACTCAAGTGAATAACAACAGTTTGCCTTTTCGTATGGAATAAAACTTGTCCTTTTTCCCATATGGCCAGCAACACGCGAAAAGGGACATTCGGACCTATGATTCGCGTGAAGTGTTGTCTGCGATCAGCCTGTGCAGTCCCAGCAGACTAATCCTAAACGGCACTATCCGTTTTTATGTTATTTTCTGTTTTGTGCGAGACTACAGAAGAACAAAATCTAATGTAGCCATAAAGTACCGTCTCGAATTAGCCTGCGCGGACTGCGCAGGCTGATTCGAGACAAACATGACTATACGCAAATGTCCTAATGTCCCTTTTAGCGTGTTGCAAGCCATATTGGTTTCAGAATCTCTCTTTCTTGGGGTCACTAAGACTTTACGATTCAATCCCTGAGAAGGTGATGCCCTTTCAAAATATTTCGGGAAAAGGAGAAAATCATGCGGCTGGTTACCAGTTTTTTTTTTTTTTTTTTTTTTCTTACTTTCCCTACAATGTTGCCTTCTCTTTCAGACGCAAAAAAACCATCATTTGGGCCACATTCAAAACTGTCGTCTGCTAAGGCTTTCAATTTGGACCGGTCCAAAGTTTTGTCATTTGTTAAAGTTAAAATTCGGAATTGTTTGTGTTTTTTTTTTTGCAGCGGAAGAAATATGGACAATCCAAATGTATTGGGATTTAATGCATGATAATAGTCAAAAAACATTTTGTGGAATTTTGATTTTAATTATTTCTAACCTTACAGTGTTTGACTCTTTACCAAACGACAAAAAATTAGGCTTGTCCAAATCGAAAGCATTTGCAGACGACAATATAAATGTGGCTCAAAAATTTGAATTTGTTTTTGGGAAGGGTAAAAACACTGTGGGAAAAGGAGAAAATGCTGTTTACCAGCATTTTCTCCTTTTCCCACAATGTTTTCAAAGGGTTTCTTTCTCGGGGTCGTTAAAAGTCGGGATAGTGTGGCAAAGAGTTAATGCTCTTTACACACTTATTTCAATTACATCAGCGACAGCGACTTATGCTTTCCTGGAGTTTCTTATATACCAGTACTTCTTAGTTTAAACATATTTTATTCATCAGTATTAGATACAAATTTAACAAAACAAAAGGAAATACAAATATATGATAAATATACTGAGTACTTCTTACAGTATTCTTTCCAAGCCACTGGCTGCTTTCCCGCATAAACATCGTCGAGACAATGATCAGCGGTGGGAGAGGAATGAATTCTGTGGCAATGTCTATCTTTAATCCTCAGAGAAAAATTGACCGAGTTTAGTTTAGTTTAAACATATTTATTTTACATCGATTGAGAAACAATTTCTTACAACTTATGCTAATCTCTCTCGATTCTGCCTCATGGGAACTACACCAGTACTCGCGCCGAATGTGCAGGCCAATGAAAAATCCCAAAGCCGAGCTTGGTTGTGTAAAAAGAAACAAATTCGATACAAAAATACCTCCCTTTCGGACAGTATAGATCCATGATCAGACTGCACATTCTGTGCAGTTTGGTCTTGATCTACACTATCCGTAAAAGGTGGCCTAGCTGCCAAAAACTTAATAAATAAAGTGAATCTGCAGTACAATCTTACAAACAATATGATATTCTGGATAATATTTAAGTAGTAGGCTACACCGTAGACTATAAATAATCAGACCAGTCCGTATTCACCAACCATTCGTTCGAACGTTCTCCGTCTTATCCTTACAAATTCTCAAAGTTTGAATGTAACACAGCTTCTGATTGGCTAAACCAATTTGGTTCAACCAACCGGAAGTTGTCACGGTTACGTTCAAATTTTGAAAATATTGTATTATATCAGACAGCTTTTCTGCTGACCATGTTGCTGCTGTGTGGACGTAATAAAGCTTAATTTCATACGCTTCTGAAGCAGAATCTCACAGACTGAAACAGCCAAGAAAGAACCTAGAATCGTGATAATTCTGAAAGCATTCTTATCTCTATTCCTGATTTTAAAACTAACACAATTTCTGATTTGCTAAAGCATTTTGAAATTGTGTCTTTTTTAAATTCACCTTTTTTTAGAATAAGACATAAGAATGCTAAAAAGAATGGATGGTAAAATTCTAGCCCTGCCTAACATTTAAAATTTCCCCTTTTACTGATATTGAAGCCTTGTACATGGTCTTTAGTAAACATTTTCAGTTCAAGTATAGCATATCGGTTGATGAGAAAAAATGTCAGGATCTTGAAAGCGGAAGAAAAGGAGTGCCAGCGAACTGTACCGCTGCGAGGAGCCGAGGATGCGTCAGAGACGTAGCTAGCCCCTCAAAAAGGTGTGCGGTTTTAATACCGATGGTATTAAACATTTACCACACATTTCCGAATTTGACGCCCTTAAAGGAAAAGGACTTTTAAAAACATTGTGGGAAAAGGAGAAAATGCTAGTTACCAGCATTTTCTCCTTTTCCCACAATGTTTTTTTTTTTCATGTCGAAGAAAAAATTTCTAATTTCTGTAGCACTTCTGCAAATACTTTCACTTTCAACCAGTTTGAAATTCTGTAGTTTGGTTAACGGGGGTACGAAGGGTCGAGAGAGGGGTGGAGAATTTTCGAGTAGGGTGTGAAGGATCTTATCCCCAGAAAATTATTGAAATTTAGAATCAAATAGGTGGCCTCTGGTGATGATACTTCTTTTTTTGAAAAGGTAGCTACGCCTCTGTGCGTGTATGTCAATCGGAAACGCCATTCACAGAAATAAATCGTTATTAACCCTTATATTCTGCTAAATACCTAAAATGAAATTTTCTTTTCGACAGTAAAACCCAAAGTACTGTCATTTCAAAGTTATGATTTTGGGAATAATATCTCCTTATCGGACAGTGTAGATTGACTAGATTCAAGATCAGACTGCACATTCTGTGCAGTCTGATTTTGATCTACGCTGTCCGCAAAAGGTCAGTGAGTCGCGCTTAGCAGCCTAAGGGTTAAATCATTGGGTTGTTGTCTGTGTGAAGTGAACGGTGTTTTAAATCAAGTGACTTCTGACGAAGGTTAGGTCGGTGGATAATGTGTGATAAAGAAGAAGAAGAACAACAACAAGAAGAACAAGAAGAAAAAGAACAAGAAGAACAAGAAAATATTACGAATTAAAAAAGCATCCACCATTCTTTTCAAATTCTAAACTGCAGCAAAATATGCAAACTATTTCCAAAGATTTAATTTCCAGGATGGTTGAAAACAAAACACCTGAGCTGTTTAGTACGGTGGCACAAATACGGTGGCACAAAAGTGACATGGAAGATATATTTTATACTACGTGCGCACGCAGTAGCTAATACGTGCGCACGTATTAGTTATTACGTGCGCACGCAGTAGCTAATACGTGCGCACGTATTAACTAATACGTGCGCACGCAGTAGCTATTACGTGCGCACGTAATAACTAATACGTGCGCACGTATTAACTAATACGTGCGCACGTAATAGCTACTGCGTGCGCACGCAGTAGCTAATACGTGCGCACGTATTAGTTATTACATGCGCACGTAATAATCCACCAATCAGAATCATGAACGGAAGCCATTGTTTCAAGATGGAAGTAGACATTTATTGATTGTGAATAGGCCTCAAACCGTCACGCGTTGTTTATCGCGTTGCATTGTGGGATTATTTGGGGGGAATCTTGGATTGCAATAATTATGGTGGACAGAATAGTGAAACTATGAGAAGAAGATATAAAAGGCGCCGTACTACCTGATCCAGTTGTTGAGGACAACGATGCAAAGGATCTCGCAAGAAGGCTGAATTGTTGAGGCTTTGCGGCGAACACAAGTTGTTCAAAAAAGAGATTTACTAACAGGTAAATTAAGAGAAATATCTTGCCGACTAGCGCGACGAGCTGTGACTCTGAGCGAGTTTGAATCGCCGTCCTTATGTTTTCAGACATCGCCCATATAGACTGATTATACACTAAACTGTTTATCATGCATCCAAAGCCTAAGTTGTGGATATTCTTTTGAAAGGGAATTCCAATGGTTACAGGTCCGTAACTTTGATGTTTTGGCCTACGATTCGGGGTTCCCCTAAGATCCATTTTCTTCTATGTGCTGGCGGTTTTTAGCTCCACTTGCCGAAGGCCAGCGAGCTATTGTCATGGCGTTGTGTCGGTCGTGCGTCCGTCCGTTCGTCCGTCCGTTCGTTCGTCCGTGCGTGCGTCCGTAAACTTTTTCTTTAAAAAACTTCTCCTCAGAAACTATTGCATGGATTTGTACCAAATTTCACAGGAATGTTCCTTAGGTGGTCCTCTTTCAAATTCCTTCAAATAACTGTGTTCCATGAATAATTCTGGTTTCCATGGCAACCAAAGTAAAAAACCTTTAAAAATCTTCTCCTCCCAAACCACTAATTGGATAGCATCACTATTTTGCAGGAATGTTCCTTAGATAGAGGTCTACAGAATTCCTTAAAAAAAAAAAATCCATCAAAAAACACGGCTTTTATGGGAGACTCATTTTCCTTTTATGGTATAAAGTAAAATCTTTGAAAAATTTCTTCTCTCAAACTGTTTGTTTTGATTTCATTGTTGTATTGCAGGTTAGTTCCTATGGTGGTAAGTCTTTACCATACAATCCTGACTTTTAATGACCCTAAAGAAGAAGTCTTTGGAAAACACTCTTGGAAAAGGAGAAAATGCTGGTAATCAGCATTTTCTCCTTTTCCCTCAGTGTTTTCTACTCCATCAAAGAGAGAAATCATCATTTCATCAATGTTTAATTTGTTGTCTGCAAATGCTTTCAGTTTGGTCACATCCCAAATATTGTCGTTTGGTAAAGAGTTAAAGATGGTTGTTTTACATAATCTATAATCCTTTTCATATAAAACAAGAGAACCTCTGCACTTTGATTAGTTCTGGTAAAGGTTTGTTGACCTACTGGTGACCTAGTACAAAGAGGGACAGGGCTTTACTGTTGTGATAAGGCATTTTGTTATCCAATCAAACTGATCCCTGACAAAGAAGACTTTAGAAAAGATTGTGGGAAAAGGAGAAAATGCTGGTAACCTTTTCCCACAATGTTATCTACCCTTCACAAAACAACTTTCAAATTTTCAGTCACTTTTATTTTTTCATCTACAAATGCTTTCCATTTGGACAACCCTAAAATGTTGTCGTTTGGTAATGAGTTAACTATAACCAGACGACAAAATTTTTATAACTGGCCATAATTGAAAGATGTTGCAGACAACATAAATCTTCAAATTAGTAAAACTTGTATCAAAAAGGGTAGAAATTATTGTGTAAAACTAAGAAAATGCAGGTTACTTTTATTTTCTTCTTTTCTCACAATGTTTTTCATAGCCTTTTTTCTTAAAATGCAGTAATGAATGGTAATTGTTAAAAACTTCTCTTCACCGTTACAGAAAAATCAGGCCTGTGGAGCGATACAGGCGCTCAAGAGCCTCTAGTTATTTTACACAAGAATATTTTCTGTATTTGGTCTAAACCAATGTGGAAAAAGATGACTTCAGCATATGCAAACTTAAGCAATATGCACTAGATTCCCATTCAGCTGTAATTAATAAATTTAACACCTGTAAACGGCATTTATTAATGATTTATTTATTTATAAATATATCTAAATATAGGCTAGCATACTTATAACTTGAAAAGCCTATCACATAGAATCTAAGACTAGTAACATTCTACACTTGATGTACAGAATAACTTTTAAAATATTGTGCATTGTTTGATATTTCAGGGTGAAAGATCTTCAAGAGAATGGACTTTCAAAGTTTGTTGTTGACCCAGATGGATCAGAATGTAGTCAGAATGTGTTAACTGAGGCAGACTGCGGAATCCATAAAGATATTAATTTTCCACTTCCATTACTGAGAAACTGGACAACAAATATGGGTTCTATTCCAAGAGGTTTCAACTATGCTTGCATAGTTGACTATCTAGTTAAAAGAAAATTAATGATAGTTCATGCTGCAGACTCTGACATTGAAGACTCTGTTACAATCACAGATTTACCTGTTGCCCAGAAACCACTGAGGAAAGGTTTTAACTTTTTTAAATCTGGTCATGCAAGTGATGTAAAATTTAATAAACTGGAAGACTACACACATGTCAGTGGAATGGTGTTGTCATCATACAAGAGCAAGACATTTCAAACAGATTTAGTTTTAAAAAACAGCACTGGTGAAGTTATGAAAGGAAAGTACAGATTTATGTGCAGCAGGACTTGGAGGAAAGTGCAATCATATAGCCATTGTACTTTTTGGCCTATTGGACTTTCAAGAATCTTTAAATGATGCACCAGAAAGCTGCACTTCCAAGGAACAGAAATAGCACCTGCCTTCAAGAAAAGCAAAGAAGCTAACCAAACCCATAAAAACAGGTATTTTTTTTACATTGTCCAGTTGTGATAAAAAATCTATAAAATGTCTTTGATAGGGTAGAAAACAATGCGGGAAATGGAGAAAATGCTGGTTATCAGCATTTTCTCCTTTTCCCACAATGTTTTCAAAATGCTTCTTTGTTTGGGTTGTTTAAAGTCAGGATTGTGTGGTAGAGTTAAAATAGAGGTCTTGTGCATTTTCATTATACAATGTACAGTACTACAACAAACATCAGAAGCTTTCCCCATTTGTTCTGAAAATTTGTGACATTTGTGTGATGCTTTGCATCGCTTTCGAAGTGTATTTATAATGTTTGCTGCCGCTTTCGACAATTTTTTTTTCATTTTATATTTCTCATGTGACCAGAAGGTCTGTTGTTGGGACTTGAAACTTTGAACCACAATCAGTGTGACCACAATACCTCACAGGTCTGAGATTACAAGCTTTAACCACTGAGCCTCACTAACCCTGTTATGCATTTGGAAATAAACTTGGACTAAGAATGGAAACCAAAATGTTTGGTGAACAAAAGATCCATGCTAATCAAACTGTGTTCTTTTAACATTTTTACAAAAAATCTGATTCTCCCATTTCAGGTGTTCGTGTTGTCCAAAAACATGTATTTGGACGCTCTGTATGACGAAAAAGACCTCTTGAAAACTATGATGGGTACAGTGTACGAATGAAAAAGGCCGTCTTAGATACCACTGCCTTAAAAGAAGACTTGAAGCAATTACTTCATGAAACAGGCTTGCTGATGGTAAGCACTAAAATTTCAACATTGATGAAAACCATTCTTGGAGCTTCTTTGAAATAAGTAACATTTACATGCAGTGTCTTTTTCATTGTTGAAAATAATCACAGGGACAGCACTGTGCCAATCTTTCAGGTGGTTGACAAATGTATTCTTTAACTTTTAGGTTGACTTTTGTCAACATTTACAATGCTGAGTAAACATGATGAACTTTTTTCAAACATTGTGCAAGGTTGTTTCAACCATAACCTGTAGTAAGGTATTGGACAATATAGATCAAAGATTAGTGTGCATGCTCTGTGTAGTCTGATCTTGATCTGCACTGATGGTAAAAGCAAGTTTACTTGATTTTAGCATTGTGAAGGTTAGAATGAAAAGCAAAGGATAAAAAGGATAAAAAATAACCCAACATACATGAAAAACTATTTAATTCATTTTCTTCAGATTCTTAACTCAAGCACTGATACTGCTAGTGAAGGTGAAGAAGAGAGGATTAATACTCATCAACTTCCAGAGGAAATAGTTTGTCAAAAACTTAAGGTATTTACATATAAGACTTTATCTTATAATTTTTTATCAACAACCTCAGTTTAACTCATCACAAAAGGACAATATTTTAGGCTGGTCCAAATCGATAGCAATTGCAGATAACAAAATAATAATGACTGAAAATTTGAAATATGTGTTGTGAAGGGTAGAAAACATTGTGGGAAAAGGAGAAAATGCTGGTAACCAGCATTTTCTCCTTTTCGCACAATGTTTTCTAAAGGCTTCTTTCTCAGGATCGTCGAAAGTAGGGATAGTGTGGTAATGGATTAAATTACCTCAGTAAGAAAGTTAACATAAAGTTCTGTTAACTCCTTACGGAACAACAAAGTTTTAGACTTGTCCAAATTGAAAGCTTTTGCAGATGACAAAATTAATGTGACACAAAAAATGAAATTTAATTTGTGAAGGGTAGAAAACATTGTGGGAAAAGGAGAAAATGCTGGTTACCATGTTTTCAAACAACTTCTGTCTCTGGAGTCCTGAAAACCAGGGATTGTTTGGTAAAGGGTTAAAGACATCAAATCTTTAAGCAAGCAACATTTTTCATCTGCAATATTTTACATTAGGTTTAGTAAAGAAAGAAAAAGGTTGATTTTTTTCCCAGCAGGGTCAAAAACAATGTGTGAAAAGGATGAAATGCTGGTTACCAGCATTTTCTCCTTTTCCCATAGGGTTTTCTAAAAGGTTTTTTTCTCAGGGTCATTAAAAGTCGGGATTGTGTGATAAAGAGTTAACTTGAAAGCAGTCGATAAATGATAACAGCTAATTTATTGCCTTTATAGGTCACAGAGGCACGACAGAAAGAAATCGAAAAGCAAACTCGAGGACAAGCAAATAACCCATTGTGGTTCAGGCACAAGAAAGGCAGGATTACAGCAAGCAAGGCGAAAAAGTTTGTCGGAAAGGGAAATATTGGAACCCTAGTTAAAGATATTATTCAGATAAGAAAACCAAAATTGACATCCATTCCAGCTGTCAAATATGGGATAGATAATGAAGTTGTTGTCGTTAAATACAAGCAGCAGAAAGCAGCACAAGGTGTAAATATAACAGTCTGTGGGTGTGGGTTGTTTGTTGATTTTGAATTTGGGCAGCTTGCTGCTAGTCCTGATGGCCTGATTACAGATCCTTCAGAGAAAGATCCACATGGATTGGTTGAAATTAAGTGTATTTATTCTTGTAGAGATATTTCTCCTAAAGAAGCCATTGAAAGAAAAAGGTCTTCTAGCCAGTTTTCACTTAAAGCATTTGGAGAAACAATCATTATGAAAGAAAGCCATTCTCATTACTATCAAATTCAAATGCAAATGGGAGTGACGAAACGAAGATGGTGTGACTTTGTTCTTTTCACTAAAGAAGATGAGGAAGTTTTGATACTTCGTGTGAACTTTGATCCAAGTTTTTGGGAAAAAGTGAAAAAAAAGTTGTTGGACTTCCACACAATGAACATTGTACCTACTTTGGTAGCTCAGGGGTTTTATAAAAAAAAGATAAAAATAGGTCTTGAGTGGTAGAAAACATTGTGGGAAAAGGAGAAAATGTTTCCATTACTTTTTCCTTTTCCTACAATTTTTTCGAAAAGCCTTCTTTCTAAGGAGTGTTAAAAGATGGGATTGTACACTATGTGTTAGAACAAAGAATTTGCATTTAACCCTCTACCAAACAATCCCTGGTTTTTACGACCCAGAGGAAGCAGCCTTCTGAAAACATCGCAGGAAAAGGAGAAAATGCTGGTAACCAGCATTTTCTCCTTTTCCCAAAATTTTTTCTACACATCTAAAGTAAAGTTTCAGTTTTTGAATCACGTTTATATTGTCGTCTGCCGAATTTGGACAAATCTAAAAATTTGTCGTTAGGTAAAACCTAGAGCACTTGTGAGAAAATAGAAACTACTGGTAACCAGCATTTCCTCCTTTTCTCACAAAGTTTTCTAGAGCTTTCTTTCTTATGATAATCAAAACTCAAGGTTGTTTGGTAATGTGTTAATTTAAGATGTCCACAATGTCTACAATTATGCATTTTTTCTTCCATTTAAGACTTTCACTGATAAACATAATATATATTATGTAAAAAAGACTAAGGAAAGTTGACACATAATTTATTTTACTAGATGACAGAATTGTAGACTTACTCACTTTGAAAGCATTAGCAGATCACAAATAAAATGTCAATGAAATATGAAATTTGTCTCTCATCTAAAGAAAGGAAACTTGGAAAGGGAGAAAATGCTGGTTACCAGCACTTTTTCTATCTTTCCACAATGTTTTCAAAAGTTTTTTTATAGTGAAATGCTTAATTCAGGACTGTGTGGTAATAGATTGAAATTCACAACACTTACTCACCATGTTTATAAAATGTGCCATTTTAATAAAAAATTTTGAAATTTAGTAATTGTTACTTCTTCAAAACATTTGTCCTGATGAAAATGGAAATAAAATGTAAGTGAAAAATTTAGACTCTGGTTAGCCTGCAGTCAGATTTATGAAAGTGGATGCTTTTCCCTTTTCCAGAGAAACCTTTAATAGCTAACATTTGTTTTACTGACAAGTAATACGTGGGTAAAAATGGAACACATTTGCACAGAAAGATTAATTATTAACCCTGTCCCAAACGACAAATTTTAGACTCTTCTCAATTGAAAGGGCTTGCAGACGATAATTTTAAGTTTCACTCATTACAAGCAATTTCTCCTTTCCCACAGTATTTTCAAAAGATTTGTATGGCAGACAAGTAAAAACCAGAGCTTGTTTGGGAAAGGGTTAATTAAAACTTAAAAGTTTTCAAATGCATTATTTCCAAGAGGAGTTGACAGTTGGCATTGCAGGATAAAGGTTCAAATCTTTACCAGACGACAAAATTTCAGACCTTTGTCAAAATTGTATCTGCAGATGACAAGTTCACTTTGTTAAATAATGACTGCTCTGCATTCATAATTCTGTTGAAAAGTACATGTATCATGACCATTTTGTTGGATGAGTTCAATACCATTCTAAGTGCCTATACAATGTACATGTATAGGCACTTAGAATGGTTCTGCACTCACTCATCAATTTACTCGAGTCCTTATCTACTTATGGGGGCCAAAATAAAACCAACATTACACACAACTGGAAGATGTGATTAATGTGCTTCCAAAAAGTGATAGGCACTTTAGAAGACAAAATGACCCACTGCTTCAAGCGCCCCATGAGCCTTTCAACATGAATTCTGACACGAGCAATAGAAACAGATTCAACAAGATTCTGTATTTGCATTTGGTCTTTATTGCTCAAGAAATGTGGCGTTACAAGTCTAATTTCATGTTTTGCAAGAGACTCCCGTCCTGTAAATCCACGGTCTGCCATGATGGCATCTCCCTCCTAAAGTTTTTCAACCATTCCACTATCAAAAATTATCTGATTGTCAGAAATAATCCCTTCGAAAAGATCTGAAACGAATGTCGGAATTCCATTTGGACTTATACCAATGAGGTCTTTCAACGTGTTGCAACTCTTGTACGTGGAGTAAGTTGCTGCCTGTACTTCAAAGTCAGATGGTCTTTCCAGTGATATTTCTGTACAGTCAATTATAATCTGTACATCCTGGTAAATTTCCTTGAATATATTTGGACTGTTACGCCTTATTTTTCCCCTTGACATCCAAATGTCTAAACTACACAAGACACTGTGCATAAAGTTCACCCATGTAATAAATATGCGTGACACATGGATTTCACTAATACCAAACCTCTCTGCCAGATCCAAGTTGGCAGAGCCTTGCCTTAGTTTCACTAGGGTCATGAACATTTCATCCATTGGAATAAGTGTTCTTTTTCTGCCACATTTCAAACTGTCTCCATCTTTAGTGGTTGAGTTATTTGCGCCCCAGTACTGTAAACATTTTGCCTCCTGCTCCAGCATATTATGATAGAATGTCATCAAAGCCTGGTAGGAGTAAAATCCTGTCCAAAAACCTAATGTCCAAATCACTTCCCTCAAACCTTTTTAGGAAAAATCTGTCATAATGTCTTAACTCAACCACACAGTCCAACTGCTCTTTCACATTCATAAGCAATT
Organism: Tridacna crocea; assembly: GCA_943736015.1. Classification (NCBI taxonomy): domain Eukaryota; kingdom Metazoa; phylum Mollusca; class Bivalvia; order Cardiida; family Cardiidae; genus Tridacna; species Tridacna crocea. The sequence continues at coordinate 54,186,024 of OX031059.1, forward strand.
TGGTCACAACAATCAGCAGGGCTTGTAATTCCCTTATACTGTTTGGATCAGGGTCAGAATCTTGGGAGGATAATTTGTTTAGAATATTTTGGAGCAGCTGTTGAAGTTTGTCTTTTACTATTACCGTACTACCCTTTTGGTTTTTGCAGGCTTTTTCCTGAAATACAAAATTATGATTTGGAATATAATAGTCATAAAGGCACAAGTCTTTTTGACTTGATTTTGTTCCTTAACCCTTTACTCCATAGATACTCATTTCTACTCATTGCTTGCAGGAGCCTATGGAAAACATTGTGGCAAAAGGTGAAATTGCTCGTGACAAGCAATTTCACCTTTTGTCACAATGTTTTCTATGCTGTCAAAAGGTAACATATACACATAAGAAACGGCTTCATCCTTGTTGTTATTTAGGGTCAATTAGAGATACCACAGAAATGCCTTATGGGGTAAAGGGTTAACCAGCTGTTTTTTTAGGTATTTGTTCATCTTGCCAAAGCAAAGAATGCAGGTCTTTTATGAACCTATCAAAAACTGAGGAGTGAAAAAGGGAGAAAATGCTTGTGTTCTGTATTTCCTCCTTTTTCCATACTTCTTTCTCCTGTAGGAGAAACAAACTTCATACTTTTGATAACATTTGTAATCTGCAACCAAAACTAAAACTTTGTACGATGCTAGGGCTCTGAAATGCTATGCTACAGTCTTGCCAGTTTTTCTCAACCACAATGCAAGATAACATCATGGGTTATAAATGTTACAAAATTCATTCTAAATCTTAAAACATTGACAATTTAAAGTTAACTTTGGGAAAAGACAAAAATACTTGTACCAGTAACCACAAAGTTTTCAACCCTACAAGATGCATATTTTGTGTAACATTTTAACTGTTATTTACAGACTCTTTCATAAAAATTTCTTGCCTGGTAAAGAGTTAAGAAAAAGACAGTATTATAACCTGAGCATTTGGCTGTCCGACTGTCTCTAACAACAAATGATTTTCATCTGCGATTGTAGATTCATCCAAGCTTACTGTATATGATGTTCTCTCCACATTTAAGGTACTGATATTTGCCTGAAATAGACAATACAGTATGAAAAGAAAAAATTACACCTTCATGTGGACCAAAAGATAGTGGAGGCTCCGAGTTAAAGCGTCACTGGATACACTATGTTTTTTGTTGGAGTGTCCTGGGCAAGACACTTCAGGGCACCAGCCTTGTACTACAGAAACCCAGGAAATACATGAATATGTGATACATGTACCAGTTAAACAATCCTTCAATCAAGTAAACTACACCATCAAGATCAAGGGTAATATTTTAGACAAAATATTGTGAAATAGCAAGAGACAGACTGAATCCTTTCAATGTTAGGCCAGTGGACTACCCTCTTTAAACTAGTCCTAATTCAAAGCACTTGCAGATGACAAATTAAAGGTGACTAAAAAATCAAAATTGTTTTGGGAAAGGTGGAAAACCTTTTGGGAAAAGGAGAATAATTATGCCGGTAACCAGCATTCAAAATCTTTCGACAACACCCCTTCCAAGCGCGGATCCAGATATCTTTCTCAGGGGGGGTCCCACCGAAAACACACTTGTCTTATTATATGATACTTTGGTTTCCGGATTTCAGTGGATGTAAGCCGTTTACAAGAAAAGTCAACGTTTCCAGTTCTAACCATGAGGAAGTCTCCACATTTAGAACCTTTCTTTTTTAAAGTTATGGCTGTATTTTACATAAATGCTGTTCAATATCAAACCAGTACTATTTCACGAATCCGGCAACCGCATTTTTGCCAAAATTCCAGGGGTGTCCGGACCCCCAGTCCCCCCCTCTGGAGCCGCCCATGCCTTCGTTGGGTCGTTACAAGGTAGGATTGTGTGGTAAAGAGTCAAGCCAATACCAGCTCTTAACAACCATATGGAAGAAGCATTTTGAAAACCAGATGGGAAAAGGAGAAATGCTGTTAAACAGCATTTTCTCCTTTTCTCACAATGTTTTCTATAGGAGTGGCAACATAAATCATCATTTGGTATGATGTGTTGTCTGCAAATGCTTCGAATGTGGTCCATTTAAAAACTTTGTTGTTTGGTAAAGAACTAAGCTGATTTGCTGTTAGTTTGTTTGATTGAACTTTAATCTTAGTAAGTTACGGGTTGTGATTTTAACCCTTGACCAAACAACAGACAATATTTGACACATCCAACTTTGCCGATGACATATTTGTCACTGACAGGTATGAAAACATTGTGGGTTAAGGAAAAATTGTTGGTTACTATAATCTTTTCAAAATGTTTCTTTCACATGGTCGTTTTAAAGTCGGGCTCGTTTGGTAAAAAAAAATGATTGGTTGGTTATTGTCCAAAATATGCATCCATTTGCATCTATTGATTTAAAAGAATATGGTATACCTGTGTATCAAAAAGTCTTTTTCTCATCCTCTTTTCTCTTGCTGTACTTCCGTCTTCACCAGTTTTCTGTCTTTTCCTGTAAGACTGAGGCTGAACCATTTTGAGTGATCTGAATTTCGGTCTTGCAGGGTCAGATCTGTTGTTATACGTGTAAATTACTTTCTCCCAATCTTGCGACCTTGGAAAGATTGTAGGACAAGAGTCATCATATGTCTTGCGTCCATTAACAAAGTGGAGACTGCACACGCTGGTCCATTGAGACTAAGTTCGCAAGTTTTCGTTCCGAATCAGCCTTATCCAAGTCTGTCTTTCACCCGTTCCTTTCTTGGGAAGCCGATAAAAAGGTAGGTTACCTTTAGATTCGGCAGTACACAAAGGAACACAATAATTTACTCGAGGCATGGTGAAAATGCAGCGCGACTGATATTTGTTTACCAGAGTGACATCATAGGGGTAGAGGTCTGATTGGTCGATTAATACATGCGCACGTAATAGTTATTACGTGCGCACGTATTAGTTAATACGTGCGCACGTATTAGTTAATACGTGCGCACGTATTAGCTAATACGTGCGCACGCAATAGTATTACGTGCGCACGTATTAGCTACTGCGTGCGCACGTACTAGCTACTGCGTGCGCACGTATTAGTTAATACGTGCGCACGTATTAGCTAATACGTGCGCACGCAATAGTATTACGTGCGCACGTATTAGTTATTACGTGCGCACGTATTAGCTACTGCGTGCGCACATAGTATAAAATATATCTTCCATGTCACTTTTGTGCTACCATACACAAAAGTGACATGGAAGATATATTTTATACTACGTGCGCACGCAGTAGCTAATACGTGCGCACGTATTAGCTATTACGTGCGCACGCAGTAGCTATTACGTGCGCACGTAATAACTAATACGTGCGCACGTATTAACTAATACGTGCGCACGTAATAGCTACTGCGTGCGCACGCAGTAGCTAATACGTGCGCACGTATTAGTTATTACGTGCGCACGTAATAATCCACCAATCAGAATCATGAACGGAAGCCATTGTTTCAAGATGGAAGTAGACATTTATTGATTCGTGAATAGGCCTCAAACCGTATGACGTCACGCATTGTTTATCGCGTTGCATTGTGGGATTATTTGGGGGGAATCTTGGATTGCAATATGGTGGACAGAATAGTGAAACTATAAATGAGAAGAAGATATAAAAGGCGCCGTACTACCTGATCCAGTTGTTGAGGACAACGATGCAAAGGATCTCGCAAGAAGGCTGAATTGTTGAGGCTTTGCGGCGAACACAAGTTGTTCAAAAAAGAGATTTATTAACAGGTAAATTAAGAGAAATATCTTGCCGACTAGCGCGACGAGCTGTGACTCTGAGCGAGTTTGAATCGCCGTCCTTATGTTTTCAGACATCGCCCATATAGACTGATTATACACTAAACTGTTTATCATGCATCCAAAGCCTAAGTTGTGGATATTCTTTTGAAAGGGAATTCCAATGGTTACGGGTCCGTAACTTTGATGTTTTGGCCTACGATTCGGGGTTCCCCTAAGATCCATTTCCTTCTATGTGCTGGCGGTTTTTAGCTCCACTTGCCGAAGGCCAGCGAGCTATTGTCATGGCGTTGTGTCCGTCATGCGTCCGTCCGTTCGTCCGTCCGTGCGTGCGTCCGTAAACTTTTTCTTTAAAAAACTTCTCCTCAGAAACTATTGACTGGATTTTTTACCAAATTTCACAGGAATGTTCCTTAGGTGGTCCTCTTTCAAATTTCTTCAAATAACTGTGTCCCATGAATAATTCTGGTTTCCATGGCAACCAAAGTGAAAAACCTTTAAAAATCTTCTCCTCCCAAACCACTAATTGGACAGCATCACTATTTTGCAGGAATGTTCCTTAGATAGAGGTCTACAGAATTCCTTAAAAAAAAAGATCCATCAAAAAACATGGCTTTTATGGGAGACTCATTTTCCTTTTATGGTATAAAGTAAAATCTTTGAAAAATTTCTTCTCTCAAACTGTTCGTTTTGATTTCATTGTTGTATTGCAGGTTAGTTCCTATGGTGGTAAGTCTTTACCATACAATCCTGACTTTTAACGACCCTAAAGAAGAAGTCTTTGGAAAACACTCTTGGAAAAGGAGAAAATGCTGGTAATCAGCATTTTCTCCTTTTCCCTCAGTGTTTTCTACTCCATCAAAGAGAGAAATCATCATTTCATCAATGTTTAATTTGGTGTCTGCAAATGCTTTCAGTTTGGTCACATCCCAAATTTTGTCGTTTGGTAAAGAGTTAAAGATGGTTGCTTTACATAATCTATAATCCTTTTCATATAAAACTAGAGATTCTCTGCACTTCTATTAGTTCTGGTAAAGGTTTGTTGACCTACTGGTGACCTATTACAAAGAGGGACAGGGCTTTACTGTTGTGATAAGGCATTTTGTTATCCAATCAAACTGATCCCTGACAAAGAAGACTTTAGAAAAGATTGTGGGAAAAGGAGAAAATGCTGGTAACCTTTTCCCACAATGTTATCTACCCTTCACAAAACAACTTTCAAATTTTCAGTCACTTTTATTTTTTCATCTACAAATGCTTTCCATTTGGGCAACCCTAAAATGTTGTCGTTTGGTAATGAGTTAACTATAAGCAGACGACAAAATCTTTATAACTGGGCCATAATTGAAAGATGTTGCAGACAACATAAATCTTCAAATTAGTAAAACTTGTATCAAAAAGGGTAGAAATTATTGTGTAAAACTAAGAAAATGCAGGTTACTTTTATTTTCTTCTTTTCTCACAATGTTTTTCATAGCCTTTTTTCTTAAAATGCAGTAATGAATGGTAATTGTTAAAAACTTCTCTTCACCGTTACAGAAAAATCAGGCCTGTGGAGCGATACAGGCGCTCAAGCGCCTCTAGTTATTTTCCACAAGAATATTTTCTGTATTTGGTCTAAACCAATGTGGAAAAAGATGACTTCAGCATATGCAAACTTAAGCAATATGCACTAGATTCCCATTCAGCTGTTATTCATAAATTTAACACCTGTAAATGGCATTTATTAATGATTTATTTATTTATAAATATATCTAACTATAGGCTAGCATACTTATAACTTGAAAAGCCTATCACATAGAAGCTAGGACTAGTAACATTCTACACTTGATGTACAGAATAACTTTTAAAATATTGTGCATTGTTTGATATTTCAGGGTGAAAGATCTTCAAGAGAATGGACTTTCAAAGTTTGTTGTTGACCTGGATGGATCAGAATGTAGTCAGAATGTGTTAACTGAGGCAGACTGCGGAATCCGTAAAGATATTAATTTTCCACTTCCAATACTGAGAAACTGGACAACAAATATGGGTTCTATTCCAAGAGGTTTCAACTATGCTTGCATAGTTGACTATCTAGTTAAAAGAAAATTAATGATAGTTCATGCTGCAGACTCTGACAATGAAGACTCTGTTACAATCACAGATTTGCCTGTTGCCCAGAAACCACTGAGGAAAGGTTTTAACTTTTTTAAATCTGGTCATGTAAGTGATGTAAAATTTAATAAACTGGAAGACTACACACATGTCAGTGGAATGGTGTTGTCATCATACAAGAGCAAGACATTTCAAACAGATTTAGTTTTAAAAAACAGCACTGGTGAAGTTATGAAAGGAAAGTGCAAATGTGCAGCAGGACTTGGAGGAAAGTGCAATCATATAGCCATTGTACTTTTTGGCCCATTGGACTTTCAAGAATCTTTAAATGATGCACCAGAAAGCTGCACTTCCAAGGAACAGAAATGGCACCAGCCTTCAAGAAAAGCAAAGAAGCTAACCAAACCCATAAAAACAGGTATTTTTTTTTACATTGTCCAGTTGTGATAAGAAATCTATTAAATGTCTTTGATAGGGTAGAAAACAATGCGGGAAATGGAGAAAATGCTGGTTATCAGCATTTTCTCCTTTTCCCACAATGTTTTCAAAATGCTTCTTTGTTTGGGTTGTTTAAACTCGGGATTGTGTGGTAGAGTTAAAATAGAGGTCTTGTGCATTTTCATTATACAATGTGTACAGTACTACAACAAACATCAGAAGCTTTCCCCATTTGTTCTGAAAATTTGTGACATTTGTGTGATGCTTTGCATCGCTTTCGAAGTGTATTTATAATGTTTGCTGCCGCTTTCGACAATTTTTTTTTCATTTTATATTTCTCATGTGACCAGAAGGTCTGTTGTTGGGACTTGAAACTTTGAACCACAATCAGTGTGACCACAATACCTCACAGGTCTGAGATTACAAGCTTTAACCACTGAGCCTCACTAACCCTGTTATGCATTTGGAAATAAACTTGGACTAAGAATGGAAACCAAAATGTTTGGTGAGCAAAAGATCCATGCTAATCAAACTGTGTTCTTTTAACATTTTGACAAAAAATCTGATTCTCCCATTTCAGGTGTTCGTGTTGTCCAAAAACATGTATTTGGACGCTCTGTACGACGAAAAAGACCTCTTGAAAACTATGATGGGTACAGTGTACAAATGAAAAAGGCCATCTTAGATCTATACCAGTGCCTTAAAAGAAGACTTGAAGCAATTACCTCATGAAACAGGCTTGCTGATGGTAAGCACTAAAATTTCAACATTGATGAAAACCATTCTTGGAGCTTCTTTGAAATAAGTAACATTTACATGCAGTGTCTTTTTCGTTGTTGAAAATAATCACAGGGACAGCACTGCGCCAATCTTTCAGGTGGTTGACAAATGTATTCTTTAACATTTACGTTGACTTTTGTCAACATTTACAATGCTGGGTAAACATGATGAACTTTTTTCAAACATTGTGCAAGGTTGTTTCAACCATAACCTGTAGTAAGGTATTGGACAATATAGATCAAAGATTAGTGTGCATGCTCTGTGTAGTCTGATCTTGATCTGCACTGATGGTAAAAGCAAGTTTACTTGATTTTAGCATTGTGAAGGTTAGAATGAAAAGCAAAGGATAAAAAGGATAAAAAATAACCCAACATACATGAAAAACTATTTAATTTATTTTCTTCAGATTCTTAACTCAAGCACTGATACTGCTAGTGAAAGTGAAGAAGAGAGGATTAATACTCATCAGCTTCCAGAGGAAATAGTTTGTCAAAAACTTAAGGTATTTACATATAAGACTTTATCTTATAATTTTTTATCAACAACCTCAGTTTAACTCATCACAAAAGGACAATATTTTAGGCTGGTCCAAATCGATAGCAATTGCAGACAACAAAATAAAAATGATTGAAAATTTGAAATTTGTGTTGTGAAGGGTAGAAAACATTGTGGGAAAAGGAGAAAATGCTGGTAACCAGCATTTTCTCCTTTTCCCACAATGTTTTCTAAAGGCTTCTTTCTCAGGATCGTCGAATGTAGGGATAGTGTGGTAATGGATTAAATGACCTCAGTAAGAAAGTTAACATAAAGTTCTGTTAACTCCTTACGGAACGACAAAGTTTTAGACTTGTCCAAATTGAAAGCTTTTGCAGACGACAAAATTAATGTGACACAAAAAATGAAATTTAATTTGTGAAGGGTAGAAAACATTGTGGGAAAAGGAGAAAATGCTGTTTACCAGCATTTTCTTCTTTTCCCACAATGTTTTCAAACAACTTCTGCCTCTGGAGTCCTGAAAACCAGGGATTGTTTGGTAAAGGGTTAAAGACATCAAATCTTTAAGCAAGCAACATTTTTCATCTGCAATATTTTACATTAGGTTTAGTAAAGAAAGAAAAAGGTTGATTTTTTTTCCAACAGGGTCAAAAACAGTGTGTGAAAAGGATGAAATGCTGGTTACCAGCATTTTCTCCTTTTCCCATAGGGTTTTCTAAAAGGTTTCTTTCTCAGGGTCATTAAAAGTCGGGATTGTGTGATAAAGAGTTAACTTGAAAGCAGTTGATAAATGATAACAGCTAATTTATTGCCTTTATAGGTCACAGAGGCATGACAGAAAGAAATCGAAAAGTAAACTCGTGGACAAGTAAATAACCCATTGTGGTTCAGGCACAAGAAAGGCAGGATTACAGCAAGCAAGGCCAAAAAGTTTGTCGGAAAGGGAGATATTGGAACCCTAGTTAAAGATATTATTCAGATAAGAAAACCAAAATTGACATCCATTCCAGCTGTCAAATATGGGATAGATAATGAAGTTGTTGTCCTTAAATACAAGCAGCAGAAAGCAGCACAAGGTGTAAATATAACAGTCTGTGGGTGTGGTTTGTTTGTTGATTTTGAATTTGGGCAGCTTGCTGCTAGTCCTGATGGCCTGATTACAGATCCTTCAGAGAAAGATCCACATGGATTGGTTGAAATTAAGTGTATTTATTCTTGTAGAGATATTTCTCCTAAAGAAGCCATTGAAAGAAAAAGGTCTTCTAGCCAGTTTTCACTTAAAGCAGTTGGAGAAACAATCATTATGAAAGAAAGCCATTATCATTACTATTAAATTCAAATGCAAATGGGAGTGACGAAACGAAGATGGTGTGACTTTGTTCTTTTCACTAAAGAAGATGAGGAAGTTTTGATACTTCATGTGAACTTTGATCCAAGTTTTTTTGGAAAAAGTGAAAGAAAAGTTGTTGGACTTCCACACAATGAACATTGTACCTACTTTGGTAGCTCAGGGGTTTTATAAAAAAAGGATGAAAATAGGTCTTGAGTGGTAGAAAACATTGTGGGAAAAGGAGAAAATGTTTCCATTACTTTTTCCTTTTCCTACAATTTTTTCGAAAAGCCTTTTTTCTAAGGAGTGTTAAAAGATGGGATTGTATGCTATGTGTTAGAACAAAGAATTTGCATTTAACCCTCTACCAAACAATCCCTGGTTTTTACAACCCAGACGAAGCAGCCCTCTGAAAACATCGCAGGAAAAGGAGAAAATGCTGGCAACCAGCATTTTCTCCTTTTCCCAAAATTTTTTCTACACATCTAAAGTCAAGTTTCAGTTTTTGAATCATGTTTATATTGTCGTCTGCCAATGCTTTGAATTTGGACAAATCTAAAAATTTGTCGTTAGGTAAAACCCAGAGCACTTGTGAGAAAATAGAAACTACTGGTAACCAGCATTTCCTCCTTTTCTCACAAAGTTTTCAAGAGCTTTCTTTCTTATGATAATTAAAACTCAAGGTTGTTTGGTAATGTGTTAATTTAAGATGTCCACAATGTCTACAATTATGCATTTTTTCTTCCATTTAAGACTTTCACTGATAAACATAAAATACATGTATTATGTAAAAAAGACTAAGGAAAGTTGACACATAATTTATTTTACTAGATGACAGAATTGTAGACTTACTCACTTTGAAAGCATTAGCAGATCACAAATAAAATGTCAATGAAATATGAAATTTGTCTCTCATCTAAAGAAAGGAAACTTGGAAAGGGAGAAAATGGTGGTTACCAGCATTTTTTCTATCTTTCCACAATGTTTTCAAAAGTTTCTTATAGTGGAATGCTTAATTCAGGACTGTGTAGTAATAGATTGAAATTCACAACACTTACCATGTTTATAAAATGTGCCATTTTAATAAAAAATTTTGAAATTTAGTAATTGTTACTTCTTCAAAACATTTGTCCTGATGAAAATGGAAATAAAATGTAAGTGAAAATTTAGACTCTGGTTAGCCTGCAGTCAGATTTATGAAGGTGGATGCTTTTCCCTTTTCCAGAGAAACCTTTAATAGCTAACATTTGTTTTACTGACAAGTAATAGGTGGGTAAAAATGGAACACATTTGCACAGAAAGATTAATTATTAACCCTGTCCCAAACGACAAATTTTAGACTCTTCTCAATTGAAAGGGCTTGCAGACGATAATTTTAAGTTTCACTCATTACAAGCAATTTCTCCTTTCCCACAGTATTTTCAAAAGATTTGTATGGCAGACAAGTAAAAACCAGAGCTTGTTTGGGAAAGGGTTAATTAAAACTTTAAAGTTTTCAAATGCATTATTTCCAAGAGGAGTTGACAGTTGGCATTGCAGGATAAAGGTTAAAATCTTTACCAGACGACAAAATTTCAGACCTTTGTCAAAATTGTATCTGCAGATGACAAGTTCACTTTGTTAAATAATGACTGCTCTGCATTCATAATTCTGTTGAAAAGTACATGTATCATGACCATTTTGTTGGATGAGTTCAATACCATTCTAAGTGCCTATACAATGTACATGTATAGGCACTTAGAATGGTTCTGCACTCACTCATCAATTTACTCAAGAGTCCTTATCTACTAATGGGGGCCAAAATAAAACCAACATTACACACAACTGGAAGATGTGATTAATGTGCTTCCAAAAAGTGATAGGCACTTTAGAAGACAAAATGACCCACTGCTTCAAGCGCCCCGTGAGCCTTTCAACATGAGTTCTGACACGAGCAATAGAAACAGATTCAACAAGATTCTGTATTTGCATTTGGTCTTTATCGCTCAAGAAATGTGGATTACAAGTCTAATTTTATGTTTTGCAAGAGACTCCCGTCCAGTAAATCCATGGTCTGCCATGATGGCATCTCCCTCCTGAAGTTTTTCAACCAATCCACTATCAAAAATTATCTGATTGTCAGAAATACTCCCTTCGAAAAGATCTGAAACGAATGTCGGAATTCCATTTGGACTTATACCAATGAGGCCTTTCAACATGTTGCAACTCTTGTACGTGGAGTAAGTTGCTGCCTGTACTTCAAAGTCAGATGGTCTTTCCAGTGATATTTCTGTACAGTCAATTATAATCCGTACATCCTGGTAAATTTCCTTGAATATATTTGGACTGTTATGCCTTATTTTTCCCCTTGACATCCAAATGTCTAAACTGCACAAGACACTGTGCATAAAGTTCACCCATGTAATAAATATGCGTGACACATGGATTTCACTAATACCAAACCTCTCTGCCAGATCCAAGTTGGCAGAGCCTTGCCTTAGTTTCACTAGGGTCATGAACATTTCATCCATTGGAATAAGTGTTCTCTTTCTGCCACATTTCAAACTGTCTCCATCTTTAGTGGTTGAGTTATTTGCGCCCCAGTACTGTAAACACTTTGCCTCCTGCTCCAGCATATTATGATAGAATGTCATCAAAGCCTGGTAGGAGTAAAATCCTGTCCAAAAACCTAATGTCCAAATCACTTCCCTCAAACCTTTTTAGGAAAAATCTGTCATAATGTCTCAACTCAACCACACAGTCCAACTGCTCTTTCACATTCATAAGCAATTTGGTCACAACAATCAGCAGGGCTTGTAATTCCCTTATACTGTTTGGATCAGGGTCAGAATCTTGGGAGGATAATTTGTTTAGAATACTTTGGAGCAGCTGTTGAAGTTCGTCTTTTACTATTACCGTACTACCCTTTTGGTTTTTGCAGGCTTTTTCCTGAAATACAAAAATATGATTTGGATTATGATAGTCATAAAGGCACAAGTCTTTTTTACTTGATTTTGTTCCTTAACCCTTTACTCCATAGATACTCATTTCTACTCATTGCTTGCAGGAGCCTATGGAAAACATTGTGGCAAAAGGTGAAATTGCTCCTGACAAGCAATTTCACCTTTTGTCACAATGTTTTCTATGCTGTCAAAAGGTAACATATACACATAAGAAACGGCTTCATCCTTGTTGTTATTTAGGGTCAATTAGAAATACCACAGAAATGCCTTATGGGGTAAAGGGTTAACCAGCTGTTTTTTTAGGTATTTGTTCATCTTGCCAAATCAAAGAATGCAGGTCTATTATGAACCTATCAAAAACTGAGGAGTGAAAAAGGGAAAAAGGGAGAAAATGCTTGTGTTCTGTATTTCCTCCTTTTTCCATACTTCTTTCTCCAGTAGGAGAAACAAAATTCATATTTTTGATAACATTTGTAATCTGCAACCACAACTAAAACTTTGTTCGATGCTAGGGCTCTGAAATGCTATGCTACAGTCTTGCCAGTTTTTCTCAACCACAATGCAAGATAACATCATGGGTTATAAATGTTACAAAATTTATTCTAAATCTTAAAACATTGACAATTTAAAGTTAACTTTGGGAAAAGACAAAAATACATGTACCAGTGACCACATAGTTTTCAACCCTTCAAGATGCATATTTTGTGTAACATTTTAACTGTTATCTACAGACTCTTTCATAAAAATTTCTTGCCTGGTAAAGAGTTAAGAAAAAGACAATATTATAACCTGAGCATTTGGCTGTACGACTGTCTCTAACAACAAATGATTTTCATCTGCGATTGTAGATTCATCCAAGCTTACTGTATATGATGTTCTCTCCACATTTAAGGTACTGATATTTGCCTGAAATAGACAATACAGTATGGAAAGAAAAAATTACACCTTCATGTGGACCAAAAGACAGTGGAGGCTCCGAGTTAAAGCGTCACTGGATACACTATGTTTTTTATTGGAGTGTCCTGGGCAAGACACTTCAGGGCACCAGCCTTGTATTACAGAAACCCAGGAAATACATGAATATGTGATACCAGTTAAACAATCCTTCAATCAAGTAAACTACACCATCAAGATCAAGGGTAATATGTTAGACCAAATATTGTGAAATAGCAAGAGAAAGACTGAATCCTTTCAATGTTAGGCCAGTGGACTACCCTCTTTAAACTAGTCCAAATTCAAAGCACTTGCAGATGACAAATTAAAGGTGACTAAAAAATCAAAATTGTTTTGGGAAAGGTGGAAAACCTTTTGGGAAAAGGAGAATATGCCGGTAACCAGCATTCAAAATCTTTCGACAACACCCCTTCCAAGCACGGATCCAGATATCTTTCTCAGGGGGGGTCCCACCGAAAACACACTCGTCTTATTATATGATACTTTGGTTTCCGGATTTCAGTGGATGTAAGCCGTTTACAAGAAAAGTTAACGTTTCCAGTTCTAACCATGAGGAAGTCTCCACATTTAGAACCTTTCTTTTTTAAAGTTATGGCTGTATTTTACATAAATGCTGTGCAATATTAAACCAGTACCATTTCACGAATCCGGCAACCGCATTTTTGCCAAAATTCCAGGAGTGTCCGGACCCCCAGTTCCCCCCTCTGGAGCCGCCCATGCCTTCGTTGGGTCGTTAAAAGGTAGGATTGTGTGGTAAAGAGTTAAGCCAATACCAGCTTTTAACAACCATATGGAAGAAGCATTTTGAAAACCAGATGGGAAAAGGAGAAATGCTGTTAAACAGCATTTTCTCCTTTTCTCACAATGTTTTCTATAGGCAACAGAAATCATCATTTGGTATGATGTGTTGTCTGCAAATGCTTCGAATGTGGTCCATTTAAAAACTTTGTTGTTTGGTAAAGAACTAAGCTGATTTGCTGTTAGTTTGTTCGATTGAACTTTAATCTTAGTAAGTTACGGGTTGTGATTTTAACCCTTGACCAAACAACAGACAATATTTGACACATCCAACTTTGCCGATGACATATTTGTCACTGACAGGTATGAAAACATTGTGGGTTAAGGAAAAATTGTTGGTTACTATAATCTTTTCAAAATGTTTCTTTCACATGGTCGTTTTAAAGTCGGGCTCGTTTGGTAAAAAAAAATGATTGGTTGGTTATTGTCCAAAATATGCATCCATTTGCATCTATTGATTTAAAAGAATATGGTATACCTGTGTATCAAAAAGTCTTTTTCTCATCCTCTAGCTTTTCTCTTGCTGTACTTCCGTCTTCACCAGTTTTCTGTCTTTTCCTGTAAGACTGAGGCTGAACCATTTTGAGTGATCTGAATTTCGGTCTTGCAGTGTCAGGTCTGTTGTTATACGTGTAAATTACTTTCTCCCAATCTTGCGACCATGGAAAGATTGTAGGACAAGAGTCATCATATGTCTTGCGTCCATTAACAAAGTGGAGACTGCACACGCTGGTCCATTGAGACTCCGTTCGCAAGTTTTCCTTCCGAATCAGCCTTATCCAAGTCTGTCTTTTACGCGTTCCTTTCTTGGGAAGCCGATAAAAAGGTAGGTTACCTTTAGATTCGGCAGTACACAAAGGAACACAATAATTTACTCGAGGCATTGTGAAAATGCAGCGCGACTGATATTTGTTTACCAGAGTGACGTCATAGGGGTAGAGGTCTGATTGGTCGATTAATACGTGGGCACGTAATAGTTATTACGTGCGCACGTATTAGTTAATACGTGCGCACGTATTAGCTACTGCGTGCGCACGTATTAGTTAATACGTGCGCACGTATTAGCTAATACGTGCGCACGCAATAGTATTACGTGCGCACGTATTAACTAATACGTTCGCACGTATTAGCTACTGCGTGCGCACGTACTAGCTACTGCGTGCGCACGTATTAGTTAATACGTGCGCACGTATTAGCTAATACATGCGCACGCAATAGTATTACGTGCGCACGTATTAGTTATTACGTGGGCACGTATTAACTACTGCGTGCGCACGCAGTATAAAATATATCTTCCATGTCACTTTTGTGCCACCGTAGTTTAGTGATGGGTTAATACGTCTTATACAAAAGCTTAGTCACTTCAGTAGTAAAGATATTCAAGTCAAATTCTTTTCGTATTTAACCCCCCCCCCCCTTTTTTATATCGTTTCCTCGTTACTTTCGACGTTTGGTCTCGAGCATAGATCTTCGCAAGCCAAGGTTGACGATTCACTACGCTACTCTACCCTTGGCGGATCGAGCTTGATTTTTACATTCACCCGATACGCATTTTCATTGGATGCAGCCAATTCTAGCTGCAACGAATGAAATCACTCGTAGCATTTCATCTTTGATAAAAATAGAACAAGGTTGCTACCTTTCGAATAGAAGGTAGAACATCGAAACCCACGTGGATGTCTGCTTATCGCTTCATGCGTAAGCGGTTTGTAAAACGATATTTCATTTGCTTTTAGAAATATGATGTAAAGGGGGGGTAATAACCAGCATCCAGTAGAGGGCGCATCACAGGAACCTCGAAATCGGGCTCAATCAGCCAAGGTAAGATCCACATAGTGGTCATAAACTTGGCTCGCGAAGGTGGGTTTCGAGCAAAATGAGCAACGTTAACCCTTAGAACTCCACATAAGCCCGACAGACACATTCAGTCTACAGATGAGACCTAAATAATCGCACTTTAATGATTGATTTTGTATATGGTGTTTAAGCTGGGCTGACAGTGTAGATCAAAGATCAGACTGCACGTTTTGTGCAGTCTGATCGTGATCTACATTGGCCGAAAAACCGACTGTAGTTGTGAAGAGATGAAAGGAGTTTAAGGATCAATTAAGACATGTTTCACTAGTACCAAACACAAAGCACAACTTTTGTCCTTGCAAAC
This sequence comes from Tridacna crocea, assembly GCA_943736015.1. Taxonomy (NCBI): domain Eukaryota; kingdom Metazoa; phylum Mollusca; class Bivalvia; order Cardiida; family Cardiidae; genus Tridacna; species Tridacna crocea. The sequence goes on from OX031059.1 coordinate 54,201,770, forward strand.
GATGTAGATCAAGCTCACACAGCGTTCCTCAGACATCGTATATCAAAATCCGGTGATTTACTGCACAGAACGTGAAATCTGAACTATGACTTTGTCCGATGTTTTTCGTGAAATAGCCTGATTAAAACTTCATAGAAATTAAGCTGATCTGGTTTGTCTCTGATTAAGGTAGCGGATTTCATTTGTTTCGTGCTTCTTTAAGTGTGGAGTGGAGGAACCATCATTTTAACCCTTAACTGACGAGTCCGCTTTTTCATCATTCTAGGAAAGGTTGTATTGAAAATATGTTGGGAAAAAAAGAAAATGTGTCAAAGCAATCTTTTTCTCTATTAAATAACCATTGTGTCTTACTCTTTCAATTACACTGAATTATACTTTCATTACAACCGGCAGTTTCAACTATGGTTTGCATATGCTTTCAAAACTGACAATCATGTCCAACTTTTAAGCCTCCCATGAAAATTGAGCGCAAAGTCCCTTTTTTTTTTGGGGGGGGGGCTTTGTTAAGGGTGAATATGGGATTTAGTGCAAAAGGGGTTAGAGTGGGGATGGGGGAATGCTCGGCTCTCGTACAGGTGGTAGCGGTATTCAACTGGATGCTTTATTTTAGAGTACGAGACATTGCGATTTATAGTTAAAAAGAATTGACCTATTTACCAGTGCAATCAGACTACACCAAAAGTCTGTTATAAATATGTAACCTGTTATTTACGCTAAAAGCAAATAACATAGATCACTAATTTAACTGTAAAAGAACGGAAAGAACATTATTTAAAATACTTTATAGACATACTCGTAGGACCATAGAAACCATTTTGTCCTGTAAATTTAAACTAAATACTTGTATTCAGCTGAATGTCAGTTAACCAGTAGGCCCCTACATTTGTTTCAAACTCGCCTGAAATGTAGCTCCGCAAACAAGCTCCACTTTTTAATGTTCTTTATAATCTTATATGCATATCGGAATTTTATAGAATCGTTACTTTAAACTGTAGGGTTGTCGTTACATACTGATGCACTGAAAGGTCCGATTTGAATTACTTATAAATTGTTGGTGTCTGACCTTTACCTGTTTAGTAATATACCTGTGAGAGCCATTTACCTGAAAACAAAATGGCGTTTCGAAATATTTTTATATGTATTTGGGTAGCTATATGTACCATACAGGTAGTCGGTAAGTCATATTATAGCTTTTGATCTGATTTGATATTGATCAGCTTTTTCCTAGCCTGATCTTAAATCTCCTAAGTGCAGGTACAAATGATTAACTTGATTGGAATTTCTGATTTCCGGGTACGGTTTTTTCGTCCGCCGTCAGTTGATTATTTGAAACTTCCTAAAATTCAATGGGAATGCTGACATAACATACGAGATATATTTTATTAAGGAGTAGGCAAGTGATAAGAACTTGTATCTAGGGTCTGCAGAGCAGTTGATGACAAACAGCTTTTTATTTGGTTTTGAGAAAGTTCTACTTCAAGTACTTGTAGTTGGTCTACTGAACAAGTTCAGCAAGTCATTGTTCCTATCTGCAGCAGATTTCAAAATTTTGATGTAAAACAAGCAGTGTCATTGAAATGACATCCCCCTCTGAAAAATTTACTTGACTCAGTAACTTAAATTCATTCCCAGTCGGCCATTTTTCATCGCATCCAAAAAGAAAAATGTGTCTCGGGGGAATGGGTTATTCCATATATAAAGTTTCACGAAATTCTGGCCAGTGCTGTTGGAGACATTCTCTTGGAGACATTCTCTTGGATGGCCACATGGACGGATAGACAATGCTAAAGTGTAGATGGAGGATAATAGAAAGGATGTTTACAGAAATTAACAGTAGATCTATATAATTCCTAGGCCAGGCATGCATATTAACCCTTTACTCCATAGATACTCATTTCTGCGCATTGCTTGTAGGAGCCTTAGGAAAACATTGTCGCAAAAGGTGAAATTGCTCGTAACGAGCAATTTCACCTTTTGCCACAATGTTTTCTATGCTATCAAAAGGCGTCAGATACACATAAGAAACAGCTTCATCCCTGCTGTTATTTAGGGTCAATTAGAGATACCATAGAAATGCTTTATGGGGTAAAGGGTTAAAACTTTGGCATAATTCAGGCAAACACCAGTAGTGCAAATAAGTGGCATTGTTTTATGAGTGAAAAGAATTAATGAAATTTTCAGCTTCATTCCATTGATGAATGTTGTATATAGTGTATATGGAATCAATCTGTCAAAAAAAAAAATTTTGTCATGCGTATTAACTTTGAATTTAGTAATATCGTAGGGGAACATTTACTTGTATTATGCTGAAACTTTGACATAGAGAACTTAGTAAATTCAAATGATTCTTGAACATTTTCAGTCAATTCAGAGAGGTATTTAACCCTTTACCAAACAGATAGAATTTTAGACTAGTCCAAATCGAAAGCACTTGTAAACAACAAAATAAATATAACTCAAAAATTGAAATTTATTTCCAGCAGGGTAGAAAACATTGTGGGAAAAGGAGAAAATGCTGGTTACCAGCATTTTCTCCTTTTGCCACAATGTTTTCTAAAGGCTCCAATCTCAGGATTGTAAAAACCAGGAATTATTTTGAAAAAGGATTTAGCTAACATAGTTTTAGTAAATGATAATGATACTGTGTAGAGAAACCAGGGCCCGTATTCACCAACCATTCTCAAGAACGTTCTTGGTCTTATTCTTCAAGATTTCCTGACTGTGAAAGTAACAGAACGTCTGATTGGCTAAACCATCCGGTTTAGCCAATCAGACGTTCTGTTACTTTCACATTGGCAAAATTCTGAAGAATAAGCCTAAGAATATTCTCAAGAATGGTTGGTGAATACGGGCCCAGGTGTAGGATCAAGGATACAAAGAGCTACTTTTCAATTGTTCCAGATTCGCAGGGACGTGATCGCTGCAATTTTCCAATTTACACAAGAGGAGAATGGTTCTACATGGATGATGGCAAGAGTTTACAAGTTTTGGTCACGCCAGATAGATGGGGAGAGAATCTTGTTTGTAATCAAGTATACAACCATTTCAAACCTGTCCCAGGGACAGTGGGAGCAAACCACACCTTTCTGCTGTCTAGCACGTAAGATAATACCGCATAAATTATACTTTGATGATAATAAAACAGTCTTTAGCCTGCTTTTTTTTCTTCATGGTGCCAGGGATTTTGATGACAGGCTTGGAGTTTGAGTTGTTAGATTTTTTAGCTGGTTTCATTCTCTAAACTACTGTTTCCCTTCTAAATTCAGTATGAGCATATCGAGGGGTCAACGCAAAACTATTCTAACTCAATTTTTGTCAAAAATTGTTTTTTTGCATTTATTGGATTGAAATGGTACAATACACGTTATGTTAAAATATTGCACTAATACTCCAAGTAGTTTTGGAGATATTCAATTTTTTAAAAGATATTCTATCTCCAAATCGGAATACTCTTGGTGCAAAACTATTCTAACTCAAGTTAGCATAGTTTTGCTCTAAAATCCAGCATGAAAATTTCAAATTCAAAGTGCAAGACTATTCTATCTTAATTCTTACATCTTAAATCTTGCTTCTGATTTCCTAATACTTTTCTTAAACTGTGTAGCTATTCTATCTGACATTTATCTAAGCCTTTAGTGTGAAAGATTTAATAAATTTAATGGAGAAAAGTTGTACACTTAGATACTCTTTGCTTTGACTTAAACTTATCTAACAAGTGGCCATTTTGCATTACTATAAGATTGATTTTATGATCAACATTAGGTAAAGATCCTGTACTAGATGTATTTGACTCCTTTTTATTCATCTTGCTAATCAACTCACCATACCATCAATGTTAAATGTTACACCAGTAATTTCAACATAAACTTTAGGCACTGAACAAGATTCTTTGCTGTTTGGTCTTGCTTTCTGTAATCCTGATACATCCTATATCAAAGATCATTGCAGTCACCTGTATGCTGCCTTTGATTATTATGTTTATTTGAAGTCTCATTTATTAAAAAATGGGCCTTGAACATCACTTAGATGCGTGGAAAACTACAAAATCTTAGGTTGTCAAAATGTGGCACAAGCAATGGAAAGATGGATATGTGGGCCACTCTCTTATTTGGTCATAAAGGAATCAGTTTGTGAGTACATTGTCTCGGATCAAACTTTCTGCATGTGCAGACTAAATAGTCTTAATCTTAGTCTTTGTATTTTCACACCATGCTGTAATTTCATAATTAAGTATATGAGCAGTCATTGATTCTGTTCTGCAGCTAGTATGTTTAATGATGTCTAACTATATTTATTAAACTGATGCCACTGAAATCCCTGTATACATTTATTTCCACCTGAAATGTTTATTTAAAACCTTTGAGACATTCGATTTGATGGTCACTATAGATTGAAAGAATTTGCTTATAATTATATGAATATGAAAACACAGAAATATTCTCAAGAAAATCATCAAAGAAATACTAATATCTGCTTTATCCACTTTCTGGTATATCTTACAAATATAATAAGTCTTAAAAATGTTATAGCCAAAGTTACTTGAAATGGTTAAATTTGATGCCAGTCACATATATTTCAAATAATATATACATGACCTTTGTGGCTGAATTTAGAATCTCTAATAGTGCAGAACAACTCAAAAGGTCTATGAGGACCAAAGCTTATCACTGTTTAAGCTTCCTGTATTCTCTTTTATTACAAAATATAATTTTTAAAAGAAAGTTAAAGTATTCAATATGGACAGGTACTTTTCAGTCCTTTCCATCAGACTATGTTTGAAAAAGCAATCACCAAAAAATTACTTAGGTGAAACTTGTATCTAAAATGATGTAAATTTGTACAAAAGAAACTTGGCAGACTGACTAGCACATTTTGGGCTAAATCAGCACTGGCATCCTTTTTAGATACTAATATAGAAAAATTCAGTAAGGTAGAAAACCTGGATGGTAATGCATCAATTAGCTGAGTTTACAGGAGCTAATTTGTAACTAGAGCTATTTTCAAAAAGCATGGGCAGCATTTCAATCTGTTGTTTCATGATGATGGTATCTATAGGTTTCAAAAACTCAGCCTAAGCATAGTCGACTGCTGAAGATGGCCCCATTATAATTAGTTAAACATGTGATCACCAAAAGGCGGAGGCTGGAAGGTGCTCATTTTTTACCTAATTAATGGGACACAGTTTGAGCAATTTTGAACATCTGACATTTGACAATGATACATACACATATTACACTATAAGTCTGGACTTTATGATTCCATGAAAAGAAACGAGGCTACAGCAAATCTAGAACATAGGACTCTCATGTTAGGACTGTTCTTGAATTACCATACATCGTACTTGTGACTGAAAGCATTTGCAGATGACCAATTAATTATGGTTCTCTTGATGGGATATGTCTGTAAAAGGCTGGGATACTGTATTGGAAAAGTAGATGATTGTTCTAAAGGGTACTAAATTATGAAAATGTTTGGTAAAGGACTACTCCAGACATGCTACATACTGCTACATATATGTATCAAAGCTGTAGGTCTGGTGGTTAGGGACAAGGTACCCAAGTTTTTAAGTACTGAACTCTATCTTAAACAACTGAATCCAGGACCAGGCCATCCCTGGAATTATTTTGGACAATATGAATTGAGGACTGTAAAATGATATTACAGGACTTATGTGAACTATCTAGGCTTCTTGGTTTCAGCAAAGTGTTAGAATAACTTTCGCCAAAAAGAACACTATTCAAAATGTGTAGCTCTCCCCATGGACACACTTTGGACAAAACTCAAATAATACTATATGATAATACTAGTATTAAAAATATAAACACAAAAACCAGTTCAATATTTTTTATGGTTTCAGAAAAGAAAATAATTTATAAACTCTTTCTAAAACATATGATCATAGGGCAGGGCCATGTCTACCCCCCAAAGACTCACTTTGAGCTGTGTAGGGTACCACAAGCATTTGCAATATACAAAACATTGAAATCTAGGCTTTCTGGTTCAAGACAAGGGCATCTTTAAATTTCTCTTTGTGTGTCTATAATTTATCCCCTCCCTTACTTAAAAAAAAAAGATCAATTTAAATCTGATTCTGATCATTTGAGCAAGCTTTATACTATCACTGGTGCTGTTGATGTTGATCATGTTCAGGTGGCACTGGCCAGACTTTTTTAGAAATCTATTGCTCCAAAATGTAAGGGAGATAATGGAATTTGATTCCTGATCTTTGAAAATAATGACAAACAACTAACTTTGGGTGATATTGAAGTTTGAGCAGTTTTTATGTTACACTTGAGACCGTAATCATCTTGTTATGAGAATGTTTCCGATTTCTGAAATCTTTAAAAGGAAAGAACAAAAAGCCACCATGTTAAATTCTCACAATGTGGATACAGAAAAGCAAAAGGAAGAGCTCAGAACATTCTGTATAAATCATAAAGATTTGAATAATATTGTTTTACAGTATAACAATTATATAGCCCTGTCTAAAACATTCACCTTGTGCAGAGTCTCAGAATGATCTCATCTGTTGTGAATCCAAAAAAGCAATTTAAAACAACTTTCTGATAACCAGCAACCTATTATTAGTGGGAAATATAATGATTTAATATCCATCTGCAAAAAAGGTCATTCAAAGAGTCCACCAAGGTCGGTATTCACCAATCATTCTTCAGAACGTTCTAAGACTTATTCTTCAGAATTTCATCAATGTGAAAGTAACAGAACTTCTGATCTGGCTTAGCCAATCAGAAGTTCTGTTTCTTTCACGGTCAGTAAATCTTGATGAATAAGACTAAGAAGGTTCTTAAGAATGGTTGGTGAATACTGACCCTGGTATTTCATTTTCTTTCATATCAGTAAGATGACTATGGGACAATTTGACAATACAGGTGGAGCATCTTTTACTGCTCACAATTATACATATAAGATTTACCAAGTTTGGCTATAAAACAAAGAATTTAATCCTTGTGTCATCTGTGTATCATAATAGGTAACAATCATGGGAGGTGATCATGATTCCAAAATCTCACTGGCTGAGTGGAAGATATCAACTTTTGTATCAAAAGTACATGTACATAATATTTTAAGAAAACTACTATATGACAAAGTATTTTTCTCGCTGCCATTCCAGATATTTTTTCAAACTGTTGTGATTAGAGTGCTTTGAAAAAATCTATTTCTGCTTATGTTTCAAACAATGCATGTATGTGTTCCATTCGCGAAAATGGTAGGTTTTATAATTTTACAGTTAAGACAGACTCAGCATACATGCAGGATTGTCATATCACCTCAAATATCAAAGTATAGACCTATAAGTGATCAGAAAAGTAGTCTAGAACTACTGAAAATTTAAGTTGGAATAGTTTTGCCTTCACCCTTTTTGGGTTTTTATTTGTTTTTGTATTGCAAAACTATTCCAACTTAAGATAGAATAGTCTTGCAAAACAAATCCCATAACATTTTCCTAATTTCAAGCGCAAAACTATTCTAAGTTGAAAAATGTGCTATAAAATCAAAATAATTTTTTTTTAATTAAAACTTTTAAGTATTTGTTGTTTCCCAAGTGCTTTCAGATATGTTGGTGGATAAAATGGTTCAAAAAAGCCAATACAAGAGAAATGAATCAGTTTTTTCCCTCTCCTGAAAAATTTGTCAAAACATAGTTAGAATAGTTTTGCGTTGAGCCCTCGATATGTACTTATTGGATTCGGTTGCTTTGTTATTTATTCAAAACTCTCATCTCTAAATTCAAAATGTGTACTTATAAATTGAGACCAGAGTCTAAGAGGAAATATTTTGAAGAGGCAAACTACCTGCAGACTTTATAGTGGTCCAAATTGAAAACATTTGCAGAAAACAATTTTACGGTGACTGGAGTTATGAATTTGGCTTTTAAAGACTTTAAAACATCCTGGACAAAAGGACAAATGCTGTTTACCAGAATCTTGCCCTTTATCCACATGTTTCAAGAATGTTTTTTCTCCAGGGTCATTACTAAGTGATCGTTCGAATAAGTATATATACAGATTACAGTGTACAACTAAAGAAGTATTACTCTATGGACATGGCAATGCATTATGCTCTTATCTGAACCTCTGATTTATACTCTTTAGGGAACCTGGCAACAACTGTTTCTACTGCCTAGATGTTTTATGGCGAACACCAAATGTTTTACAGACCAGAATGGGTAACTTGTTTCATTCATTTTTCATGTTGGTTTGGTCAAAGAGTGGAAGCCTTTACACCATTTTTTTGTTCTTTTTTCATATGTGGCCACATATGTAAGCAACATAATATTGTCATATATGACGCCACTGCCCATTCATGTGTTTACAGGTCCATGTCCACTATGTATCTTTTGAAGCACTTGTCTGATTTGAAAACATCTCAATCATTTGTGCACTTCGATGAGACACCATGCAGAGTGGGGTTTCAGGCACCAGAATGAAGGTCAGGGTAACAGTACGGGTAAAAGGTTGGCATGTTCTGAAATCATGTTATCTTAGACTTTTTATTCTTCAGAAACAGCAGGTCTGATTTTTAAAAAAAAATTCATACAAATACACCTTGATAATTTGATGAGACAAAATGTGGATCCAAGGTTGTAAATGCCAGGCTGCAAGGTTAAGGTCACATCAGAGGCAATGTAGGCAATTTTTGTGGCTTCAGTAGTTAGACTACTTAACTAATTACCAAACAACAAAAATTTAGACAGGTCCATATTGAAATTAAACATGAATAAGAAATTGCAATTGGTTTCCAGCAGGTTGGAAAACATCGTAGGAAATGGAGAAAATGCTGGTTACCAGCATTTTCTCCTTTCCCACAATGTTCTTAACCCTTTACCGCACAATGCTGCTTTTTAACGACCCTGGGAAAGGAGCCTTTTTAAGACATTGTAGGAAAAGGAGAACATGCTGATAACCAGCATTTTCTCCGTTTCCCACAATGTTTTCTATCCTATGAAAGAAAAACAACACCATTTGAGCCACATTGAAATTGCTGTCTGCAATCGCTTTCAATTTGGACAAGTCTACAAATTCGTCATCAGGTAAAGGGTTAAAAGGCTTAGAACTATCTCACGGTCTTACAACCCAGGTATTGTTTGGTAAAGGGTTAACTGAAAAGATGCAGAAGGAGTTTTAGGACTTCCATTCTACTCAGCTTTGAAATATTTTTACTTACAGGCAGCTGTTTGAGTGGGTTGACAGGAGATTCAGTAAATGTGAGCCGATCCTGTCCAGGTGTACAAAGATTACCAACAGTTGATCAGGCTATAACTTTTTTCAGTAAGTAAAACGTTCTCTCTTACATTGGATCAACCTTTCCCTATGCTAAATTAGTCCTTAACATTTTACCACATGGAAAAATTTTAGACTGGTCCAAATTGAAAGCATTTGCAGATGACAAAATAAAGCTGACTAAAAACTGGAAATTTGTTCTGGGAAGGGTAGAAAACACTGTGGGAAAAGGAGAAAATGCTGGTTACCAGCATTTTCTCCTTTTCCCACAGTAATTTCAAAAAGCTTCTTTCTCAGGGGTGTCAAAAGTAGGGATTGTGTGGTAATGGGTTAACAAGAAAGAAAGATGTCAAATATTCAATTTTTGTCTAAATATATATATGCGTAATTCAACTTCATTTCATCAGTTTTAATCAAGAAACCAGTTGCTGTTTCAATGAAAATGTGACCTAAGTATCTACCTGTTAGGTACAGCTATATACATGTAGATCTATTGGAATGAAACATGGTAAGTACATGGCTATGAATGATAAAAAGTTTAATATCCCTTTACCACACAATCCCGACTATTGACGACCCTGAGAAAGAAGCATTTTGAAAAAATTATGGGAAAAGGAGAAAATGCTGGTAAACAGCATTTTCTCCTTTTTCCATAATGTTTTCTGTTCTATCTAAGAAAACCTGCATCTTTTGAGCTACATTGAAATTGTTGTCTGCAAATGCTTTCAATTTTGTCGGGTCTAAAATTTTTATTATGTGGTAAAGGGTTGTTGTAGTTGTTTTGAATTTGCAATGAGTCATCAGCTGGCAAACGGGGCTTAACCCTTTACAACACAATGCCAACTTTTGACGCTTCAGGAAAAGAAGCCTTTTGAAAACATTGTGGGAAAAGAAGAAAATGCTGGTAACCAGCATTTTCTCCTTTTCCCACTATGTTTTCTATTCTATCAAAGAGAAATTACACCATTTTAGCGGCACTAAAATAATTATAGTCGTCTGCAAATGCTTTCAAGTTGGACAAGGCTAAAATTATGTCGTCTGGTAAGGGGGGTTAAATCTTTACCAAACGATAGAATCTTAGACTGGTCGGAATTGAAAGCATTTGCAGACATCAAATTAAAAGTGACTGAAAATTTGAAATTTGTATCAATGATTTTTAGACTGGTCGAAACTGAAAGCATTTGCAGACATCAGAATAAAAGTGCCTGAAAATTTGAAATTTGTATCAATGAGGAGAGAAAACAAGAAGAGAAAAATTATGCTAGTGACCAGCATGTTCTCCTTTTCCCATAATGTTTTCAAAAGGCTTCTTTCTCAGGGTCTTCAAAAGTCGGCATTGTGTAGTAAAGTGTTAACACATTATCTGATGTATTGTACCAAGCAAGTGATCACATAATTATGGATCCGTGAAATTCTTTTATTTTCCTAGCAACTGATTTAATCATGAGATACACTGGTCTTTTGACAGGCAGGAAATCGGAATAATGGCAAAACATTTTGACCCAGGTCAGCATGCGCAAACTGCGCAAGCTGACCTGGGCCAATACTCTTGCGGATGCATTAACCCTTTACCAAATGACAAAATTTTAGACGAGCCCAAACTGGAAGCATTTGCAGATGACAAAATAAAAGTAACAGGGTCGTCAAAAGCAGGGATTGTGTGGTAATGGGTTAAGGGGTTTCTTTTTCAAAGGGCTGGAAAGATTTTCCAAAAAAATTTTCAAGACCCTTTTGTTGTAGGTTTGTTAAAAAAAAGGATTGTTTTGTGAAGGGTAATTTGAGGACATGAAAATATATTTTAGTAAAAAGAGCTCATAATTAGAAATTTTTTCCGTGCAACAATATTCAGAAAATGGCCCAATTCCTAAGAGAATAGAGCATCATGGGATTTATTAGCCTGGCATTCAGGCCCTGTATTTAATTCATTCCAATAAACAAGGTACACAACTACATAAAACGCACAGAAATATCTGTTGTTATTTGCCCTTTTTCTGAAATAAAGGTGTTAAATCAGACCATTGAGAACACGGAGTATTTGATTTGCAGTTTTACTTGATGATTTTGTTTTAACCCTTTAACCCATAAGGCATTTCTATGGTATCTCTAATTGACCCTAAAAAACAGCAAGGATGAAGCTGTTTCTTATGTGTATATGGCACCTTTTGATAGCATAGAAAACATTGTGGCAAAAGGTGAAATTGCTCGTCATGAGCAATTTCACCTTTTGCCACAGTGTTTTCCAAAGGCTCTTACAAGCAATGCGTAGAAATGAGTATCTGTGGAGTAAAGGGTTAATGGAAATGCTCTATTTGACGGACTGACACCAGATTTATGTAAAGTTACTTTATTTCAGGAATGACAGAAGAAGTCAATGTTAATTGTATTTCCACATTTGAGGGTGTGTACCAGTTCACATATGAGGTGGATTACGGTGGTGGTGGTATCTGTGACAACCAGGACAGTCAGATTCGAGCTTGTCAAGATCCAGGTTCCGCTTATGTGGACAATCAAGTGTTCCGGATGCAATATGCCAAGTGTCGTGATGTCGAGACTTCTGAAAATAGGCGTATGATATTCTTCTCTCGCTCTTTTTAACTCTTTCCCAAACAAGCCCTGGTTTTTACGTCTCTGCAGTACAAGTCTTTAGAAAACACTGTGGGAAAAGGAGAAATTGCTCATAACGAGCAATTTCTCCTTTTCCCACAGTGTTTTCTAGGCTTTTGGAAAACTTTCTGCCATTCCCATCGAATTCATAATTGTCATCTGCAAACACTTTGAGTTTGGGACAGTCAAAAATTTGTCATTTGGGAAAGGGTTAACTCTTAACCAGACTACAAAATTTTAGACTGGTCTATTTTGAAAACATTTCTTGACAATAAGTTGAATTAAACTCAAATGATGGGGGTTGACTTTGAAAGAGTAGAAAACATTGGGGGGAAAGGAGAAAATGCTGGTGATCAACATTTTCATATTCAACATGTCATTTTCAAAAAACCCTTTCCACAGGGTCATTAAAACTTGAACTGTGTGGTGACAGATCAAGTCACGATATTCAACCTTGAGTCTTTACATAACAAAGAATTTTCAGATTTGGCCATAATTCAAACCGTTTGTAGAAAAAAAGAAAATGGCTCACTTGATGAGATCTGTCTCTGAAAGGAGAAAATGCTGTACTCATCCATAGGTAACTTCCTCAGAGTCTTTACTCATTACCAAATGACAAAAGTTTAGGCTTGTCCAAATTGAAAGCATTTGCAGATGACAAAATAAAAGTGACTGAAATTTTAAAATTTGTTTTGTGAAGGGTAGAAAACATTATGGGAAATGGAAAAAATGCTGGTTACAAGCATTTTCTCTTTTTCCCACAAAATTTTTTAAAAGGCTTCTTCCTCGAGAGTTGTCAAAAGTCGTCATTGTGTGGTAAAGGGTTAAAACATGATATTGTGGTTTATTGTAGAACTCAGCCAGTGTTTTTTATACAACTTAATGAAGGAATTTTAGTCAAAGAATTATCTTCCTATCATGGTTTATCACTCCATAATCCATGGTAGTGAGTTATTAGGCAAAATGAATAATCCATGAGGGCAATGGCTCAATTGGTTTGTAAATTGTGCCTCGTAACTTAAAACATGGTTTATTGAACGATATCCCATGATAGAAAGAAGATTATTTTGATTCAACAGGTCTTGAATAACTCTAAATCAAAGGAAAACAACTTCATACTTAGTCTTAACCCTTTCCCAAACAAGCCCTGGTTTTTACGTTTCTGCAATAAAATTCTTTTAAAAACAATGTGGGAAAAGGAGAAACTGCTCGTAACGAGCAGTTTCTCCTTTTACCACAGTGGTTTCTACCCTTTTTGAGAACTTTTGTCGTCTGCAAACTCTTGCGGTTTGGAAGGGTCCAAAATTTGTTGTTTTGGAAAGTGTTAAAACACAGATGCAGATGATATTCCATTAAATAAACCATGGCTGTTCCACTTGCTTACCAAAACAAAACTCCACTGCCCTGATAGTAAATATAAAAAAAGCAAAATTTCAATAAAACCTCATGCATCAAACACAACATATTAAACTCCTCTGTTTTACTGTTATATTTTCTCCCTTTCAAATGGCAAAGAAGAATGAATGTACATATATTGTCAAGCATAAGACTCGTAGTTGCTTTGAATCCTCTGAATATTTTTTCATCCCCTCCAAGTCCTGTTTCCACTCTCATTTTCAGGAGATTTGGGACTTTGGAATACCAAAAAACAAAAAAAAAATGACATTGTTTAACCCATTACCACAGAATCCCTACTATTGACACCCCTCAGAAAGAAGCCTTTAGAAAACATTATGGGAAAAGAAGAAAATGCTGGTAACCAGCATTTTCTCCTTTTCCCACAATGTTTTCTACCCTTCACAAAACAAATTTCAAATTTTCAGTCACTTTCATTTTGTCGTCTGCAAATGCTTTCGATTCAGACAAACCTAAAATGTTGTCGTTTGGTAATGAGTTAAAACATTTTATTTATCTTCCATTTGATGACATGTACATTGAAGTCTACTTCTCAAAAGTTTTTTTTTTTAACATCAATTGAGGCATAAAATTTTGGTGAAGGGTAGTTTAACCCATTACCACACAATCCCTACTTTTGACGCCCCTGAGAAAGAAGCCTTTAGAAAACATTGTGGGAAAAGGAGAAAATGCTGGTAACCAACATTTTCTCCTTTTACCACAATGTTTTCTACCCTTCACTAAACAAACTTCAAATATTCAGTCACTTTTATTTTGTCGTCTGCAAATGCTTTCAATTTGGACCAGTCTAAAATATTGTTGTTTGGTAATGAGTTAAGTATGAATTATTCATTGCACTGTGTTTACAGGGTGGAATTCATGTGTCAATTTACAATGTCTTTTTCATTACAATTTGTCTCTAGCAGATCTTTTACATCTTACACCTATTTTTTATCCAGTCTAAATGCCTTACGCTGTAATTGGTTAATCATTATTTACAGAGATTCGTTACCAGTGTTACGGTACCTGGTTTGCTGTGAGGAGTGGGATAGGTTATACTTTTGCTGCTATTTCTGACACTGTTGAAAAGGACAGCAGAGAGAGATTTAAGTGCTTGGTGAGTGTCTTTAACAGATTGAAGGATTAATATTTCCAAAGTATACATTAAAGTGAAGTATAAGTCCTTTACAAAATATTCAGATGTTTTAACTCTTTAACCTTTTCCCAAATGGCAAATTTTGGACCAGACCAAAGTGAAAGCATTTTGCAGATGACAAATTAACAGTTGCTAAAAAGATGATTTTTCTATATGATAGGGTAGAAAACATTGTGGGAAAAGGAGAAAATGCTGGTCTAATGTCACAGTGTTTTCAAAAGGCTTCTATTCCTGACCAATTAAAAGCAGGGGTTGTTCGGGAAAGGGTTAAGAAACGACAAAAATTTAGACTGGCCCAAATTCAAAGGATTTGCAAATGACATATTAAATGCAACTGAAAGTATGATTTTTGTTTTTGTTAGGGAAGAAAACATTCTGGAAAAAGGTGAAAATGCTGGTTAACAGCATTTTCTCCTGTTCCCACAATGTTTTCAAAAGCCTTCTGCTACAGGGTCGTTAAAAGTTGAGATTGTGTGGTAATTGGTTAATGCCCAGAGAAAAAAGAAATTTTGAAAACATTGTGGGAAAAAAAGAAACTGCTGGTAACCAGCACTTTCTCCTTTTTCCAGAATGTTTTCTTCCCTAATAGAAACAAAATTCATCCTTTCAGTTGCATGTAATTTCTCCTTTTCTCACAAGTGCTTTCTATCCTTTCAAAGACATATCTTTATCATCTAATTCACCTTTAGTTTTGCCGGCTGAAAAATTTATGCTCTTGTTTTGGATCAGTCCAAATTTTGTCATCTAGTATAGAGTTAACTGATATAAGTACTTTTTCAAATATTTTCTGTTTCAGTTTCATAACCCTTTTTACACACAACCTGGAGTTTTAATGACCCTGAAGAAGAAGCCTTTACTTAGAAAGCATTGAGGGAAAAGGAGAAAATGCAGTAACCAGCATTTTCTCCTTTTCCCACAATGTTTTCAGAAGGCTTCTTTTTTGGGGTCATTAAAAGTCGTGATTGTGTGATAAAGGATTAACCAAACATTGCTTTGTCAAAAATCTTGACCTTTTGCAGATGGAAAAAAATCTCCAAAAATTACTTGTAAAATGTGAAATACATGGAAAGGTACTTAACCCTTTACCAGAAACTGCCAACTTTTGACGCTCCTGGGAAAGAAGCCTTTTGAAAACATTGTGGAAAAAGAGAGAGAAAATGCTGGTAACCAGCATTTTCTTGTTTTCCAACAAAGTTTTCTACCCTGTCAAAGCCAAATTGCACCATTTGAGCCACACTGAAATTGTCGTCTGCAAATGGTTTCATTTTAGATAAAGCTGAAATTTTGTCGTCTGGTAAAGGGTAAAAGAATAAAATATAATTACTATTTTTATCAAACTGTTATTTTCAGATGACTCTGAAAAACCAGAAGGATGCTACGAACAAAATACGTTGGGTAATGTCAAGATTTGCAGACTGTAAGAAGTTGAACAGTATTTACAATGGTCCTGTGAGACTGGTTCTTACAAGAAGTAAGCAGCTTTTTAGGTTCAACATAATTATTGTCTCCGGCCCTCTTTACCTCAGGACTATCAAGTGAATAAACAACAGGAAATATCTTAACCCATTAGCAAACGACAATATTTTAGACTGGTCCAAATTGAAAGCATTTGCAGATGACAAAATAAAAGTGACTGAAAATTTGAAATTTGTTTTCTGAAGGGTAGAAAACAGTGTGTGAAAAGGAGAAAATGCTGGTTACCAGCATTTTCTCCTTTTCCCACAATGTTTTGTAAAGGCTTCTTTCTCAGGGGCGTCAAAAGTAGGGATTGTGTGGTAATGGGTTAAAAAATGATAGCATATTAGATAGAAGAATATTATTTCATGCTTTCAGGTAGAATATCAAGAATAGCACTGAAAATATTTTTTGATGTTCCAGGGGTAGGACCAGTGAAAATACGGATTTCTATATTCTAGTTACCAAGGTAAATTGCGCGTGACTCACAACCAGATGGAAATATGACGTCATTTACCGTACATTTCTCGGCTTTATGTAATGTTGTAATGTGTTGCTATGTGGGAAGGGTACGCCACAGGGAATAATTGAGCAGAACTCTGCTGGATTTTGATAAAGCTTCTCCCAGAAAGGGTTAAAAGCATGAAATAAATGGAATATTTGTTTTTTTCGGTGAAAGATCGAAATTTATTTCATCCCGTGAAACTATCGGTAATATTTTTACTCATGGCTGCGCCCCTTGTGAAAATATTACTGATGGTGTTCATTCGATGAAATAAATTTCGATCTTTCACCGGAAAAAAATAAATATCCTCTAGTTATTATTGAAAATTTGTTTGTGTGAAGTAAAAACTAACCTGCATTTTCTCCTTTTCCCACAATATTTTCTACCCTACCAGAACAAATTTCAATTTTTGAGTCACAAGTGCTTTCAATTTGGACCAGTCTATAATTTTGTCGTTTGGTAAAGAGTAAGAATTGCTCATTCTCCAAGAAAATTTGAAAGTTTTACAATAACTGCAGCTGCAGCAAACTGATACTATGGTAGTTTTCATGTATCAATTTTTTAAATAACTGTTTACCACATGATCCCAAAGGACAAATTTTATAATTTCAGCCACATTTAATTTGTCTTTAAAATGTTGTATTACAAGTTATGTATCTCTTTTTTTCCCACAAACATGCTGCAAACTGTGGTGGTGATGATGATGTTGATGATTATGATGATGATGATGATGGTGTAAATATCATCATCACAATTACCATCATTATCATGATCTTATTCTTAGTTTCTGGTAAGGGTGGTTGGTGTCCTACATTTTTCTCCTGTTCCTATATTTTATTCTAAAGCCTTTTTCCTCAAGATCTTTAACCCTTTCCCAAATGACAAGTTTTAGACTGTCCCAAAGTCAAAGTGTTTGCAGATGACAATTTTGAATTTGATGAGAATGGAAGAAAGTTTTCCTATAGGCTAGAAAACAATGTAGGAAAAGTAGAAATTGCTCGTTACGAGCAATTTCTCCTTTTCCCACAGTGTTTTCTAAAGACTTGTACTGCAGACACGTAAAAACCAGGGCTTGTTTGGGAAAGAGTTAAACCTTGGGATTGTTAGACAAGAGTCAATATAAACTTTTCTTCCACTTTTATTACAACAGTTCCGCCATCCACACCCTATCTTACACCACAGTGTAGTTTACCGAGGAACTTGACTGGTAAATGGTTAACCCAGGGAGTTCAGTACCAGTCTGATATAAACATCAACGAAACTCACATCTACTTTTACACGCCAATCAATGAATTTGAATACCAAGAAACGTACTATTCCTGTCAGCAGTCACAGGGAACCCGGTATCTGATGACAAAGGTGGTTGTCGGGCGATGGTAAGTCATTAAGCTTGAGAAACAAATAAGTGGCATTTTGAAGACATCCTTTGATGAATATGTGATTGCATCAGAGCTCTAGATAAGAGAGAGCGATGGTATTCTAAATCCTTTATTTCTCTTTCAAACCCTATGTTGTGGGTACTCATTAGAATCGTCTGGTTGAGACGATTCTAATGAGTACCCATAACATAGGGTTTGGTGCAGAATAAATAGTATTTTTAATAGTTGAATTGAAATCATTCCCTCTATCTCTAGCTCTGTTGCATGTTTATTGCATGAATAGATGATGTGAAAACATTTTAGCAAAATAAGAAATGAAATTGTTTATTTTAAGCCCATTTCTCTTTTATGCAGTATTTTCGAAAGTTATCTACAGCAAGGCAGGATTTTCTCCTCTTCCCACAATGTTTTCCAAAGCTTTCTTTCTGATGGTCGTGAAAAGTCTGGATTGTGTGATAAAGAATTAAAGCTTTTTTGACCAGAAATGCACATAAGACAAACCCACGGGACATCTTGGATATAATTATGCAACAATTTTTTACCGTCTGATCTTGTTTTATGCTGTTTGCAAAAGCTACACAAGCTGTACATACATGTATCTATGAAAGAGCTATAATGTTTTTCCTTGTTCTATTTCAGTGAAGTAGATTTTACCTGCTTTGATATTGTGTCTCGTCACCACAGTATTGTTCGGTACAGAGTGGGTAAGTTTGTTTTACTTTTGTAGCACTCTTCTGTTACTGCCAAGTAAATGGAGCCAACCTTTTTTTTTGTTAGGTTTATAACTGTCTTTTTCTGTTCAGCTGAAAAATAATTGTGGCTCAAAGATTCACCTTTGGAAGGGTAGAAAACTTTGTGGAAAAAAGGAGAAAATGCTGGTAACCTCAATGTTTTCAGAAGCTGTCTTGTTTAGAGTTGTTTTAAGTATGTGTTGTGCGGTAAAACTTAACCCATTACCACACAATCCCTACTTTTGACGCCCCTGATAAAGAAGCCTTTTGAAAACACTGTGGGAAAAGGAGAAAATGCTGGTAACCAGCATTTTCTCCATTTCCCACAGTGTTTTCTACCCTTCCCAGAACAAATTTCAATTTTTCAGTCACCTTTATTTTGTCGTCTGCAAATGCTTTCAATTTGGACCAGTCTAAAATTTTCTTGTGTGGTAAAGAGTTAACCAATCACTGTACAACTATTTTCAGACCTGCGCAGTTGTAATACAAAAAAAAAAATGAATAAACTTTTGAAGAAAAATTAAGCATTCTTTTTCAGCAGTCTGTAAACTCGTGGGAATAAAAGTCCATTGTAAAGTATTTCACCATATTAATCCTTTACTAAACAACAAAATTATAGACTGGTCCAAATTGAAAGCATTTGCAGACGACAATTTCAGTGTGGCTCAGATGGCTGAATTTGTACTTGATAAGAATAGAAAACATTGTGGGAAAAGGAGAAAATGCTGGTTACCAGCATTTTCTCCTTTTTCCACAATGTTTTCAAAAGGCTTCTTTTTCAGGGTCGTTAAAAGTCGGGATTATGTAGTAAAAAGTTAACACTCCCTCCCTAATAGTAGCGCTCCCCCGCAATATTACTTAGTCTGGAGGCCTACACCCAAGCTTACCCGAAAGTTGGCAACTGGAGTGACAAACTTCCAAATGCAAGATTACTTCACTAAAGCACAGACTGATGAAATTTATTGTTGACATAATTATATCTTATAAATAAACTTACCAGTGTGGCATTGACATAATTCTGATTAAAAGTACTTCACAACTTGATATCATAACTATCCGAATATACATATACTTCCAGTACCATTATAAACTTCCTGTAACACAAAATTTGTTAACTTAGTTAAATAAAAGAGAATGAGAAATATATATATAAATTGTGAATGCTATTTCATGTCTACATGAATCATTATAAGCATTAAAATAGATACATTAATTCTGCATTAATAAAATGGGTCATTCAAATGGCAATCAGTTGGAACATGGCTCTAGCCAAAACCTGGATCAAAGTACAATAATTACTCAACATGATGGCACTGAAATTTCAGGAAATTGGCTATGAAATAAGGGAGCCTTGTTTGTGTTTTGTATGGTGCCCCCGCACATTGATTAGGTGAAATACAGTATTTGCTGTGTCATAGTTAGTTGTTTCTTCCTTTTTTTCTCCAACATTGTGCATGATGCTGTTTTGATGAGGGTTTTGTGGGAAAGCAGTCAATAGCTATGAAAGAGTGTTGTGTGAAGTAAAATTAATCCATACAGTGCCAAATAAACTTAAAAGACCTTGAAAATCTAGAAATAAGACCCTATGAAATGTAATTTTGATGTCAATTTTGTCTAGAATGCCTCAGCAAAGGGAACTGTACATCAGACTGCATTTTTTGTGCAGTCTGATCTTGATCTACACTAGCAGCAGACACAACAATAGTTGTGAAAGGGGATTTAAAGGTATTCCAGGAACACATAGATTTGTCCTGTAGTGGCCATGATATGCCTAGAATTATGGTGAAAGCGTTAACTATTTACCAGACGACAAAATTGTAGACTGTTCCAAATTGAAAGCATTTGCAGACGAGAAAATTAAAGTGATTCAAAAATTGAAATGTGTTTTGGGAAAGGTAGAAAACATCGTCGGAAAAGGAGAAAATGCTGGTTACCAGCATTTTCTCCTTTTCCTACGATGTTTTCAAAAGGCTTCTTTCTGAGGGTCGTTAAAAGTAGGGATTGTGTGGTAAAGAGTTACAGAGATCCAAACAATCAGATAAACGCGCCCATTATGTCAACTTAGGTGGTGTGCAGTGCATTTGTCCAGTAGCAAGTTCAACTACATTTGTTTCATACCTTCTGGTAGGATATTGAGAAATAGCAGTGAAAATATTTTTCGAACTTACACTGGTACAACCAGTGAAAATATAGATTTTCACGTTCTTGTTGCCTAGATAAGTTGCGCATGCCTAACAACCAGATGGGAAATATGACGTCATATACCTTACATTTCTCGCGCTTGACGTAATATTGTAATGCGTTGCTATGCGGGAGGGGTACGCCACGGGGAATAACGGAAAAGAACTGTACTGGATTTTGATCAAGCTCCTCCCAGAAAGGGTTAAAAGCATGAAATAAATAGAATATTACGTCATATACCTTACATTTCTCGCGCTTGACGTAATATTGTAATGCGTTGCTATGTGGGAGGGGTACGCCACGGGGAATAACGGAAAAGAACTACTGGATTTTGATAAAGCTCCTCCCAGAAAGGGTTAAAAGCATGAAATAAATAGAATATTAAATTTTTTTTTTTTTCTTTTGTGAACACCATCGGTAATATTTTCAAGAGTGGCTGTGCCACTCGTGAAAATATTACCGATGGTGTCCACTCGATGAAATAAATTTCGATCTTTCTCCGAAAAAAACAAATATCCTCCATGTATTTTCTTACAGGTAAACCATACCAGTACCAAACAGTGTTACAGCAGACAGACCCTGAAGGGTTTTTGACTCAAACTTTCAGAGAGGCATGCAGTTGGACTGCCTTTACCTTTAACAGGGATGACTACAAGTGGAAATATGAAACTATGATATGTATGTAGAGAATTTTTTATTTCAAAATCTGTATCTTTATGAGAATTTGAACATTAACCCTTAGAGTATGCAAAAAACATTTACATACTACATGTACATATTAGAGCTTTATGAGAGTAACTTCGGAGGAGTTATTGACCAGAATGTCACAAGCAAAATGGACAATTATTGATCAATTTACCTTGTCTCAGGGGTTTTTGAGCTTCGTATATTGTATATTCTTTCTGTTGTTATTGTTTCACTGTTGAACAAAATTAAGACATTTCTAAGGTATCTCAAATAGACCCTAAATAACAACAAGGATGAAGCTTTTTCTTATTTGTATATGACACCTTTTGATAGCATAGAAAACATTGTGACTAAAGGTGAAATTGCTCGTCACGAGCAATTTCACCTTTTGCCACAATGTTTTTTTAAAAGGCTCCTACAAGCAATGCGTAGAAATGAGTATCTATGGAGTAAAGGGTTAAACCTCTAAATCTACTAGGGGACAACATGCTAGACTTGTACATTTTGATAGCACTTAAAGACTACATAATTATGAGCACCACTCTGGCAAAATGGGGCTTAATGCATCTCTTTGATACATGATAGCATTCAAGCCATCACACAATTATGGATCTATAATACATATGACAACCAACTTAATCTTTAGGTAGACTGTTCCTTGGACATATAGAAAATTGACTAATTGCAAAAAGTTTTGACCCGGTCAGCCGGTCAGATATCCTTGGTCCAGGTTGTGATAATTGGCAAATAACTTCATAAACCCTTGATAAACATGGTCAACTGTTTTAGCTTCCCACATCACAGAGAAATTTCTGTTCACATTTTTAAGAATCAATCATCAAGGGTGATTCATCTAAGTTATAAAAATTTGTTTCATAATTTCTTTGAGTAAAATCAGTTTGAACTTCACCCTTTACCAGACAACGAAGTTCTAGACTTGTCCAAATTGAAAGCACAATGCAGACAAGAAACTTGAAAGGGTAGAAAACAATGTGGGAAGATGATAAAATGCTAGTTACATATCAGCATTAATACTTTTTTTCTGGAGTAGTCTTTCTTAAAATCATTTAACTCTTTACCAAACAACAAAATTTTAGAATGGTCCAAATTGAAAGTATTTGCAGACGACAAACTAAACATAAATCAAAAAAGGAAATTCAATTTTTGAAGGGTAGAAAACATTGTGGGAAAAGGAGAAAATGCTGGTTACCAGCATTTTCTCTTTTTCCTACAGTGTTTTCAAAAGCTTTCTGTTTCAGGGTCATTGAATGTAGGGATTGTGTGGAAAAGAGTTAAACTCATTATCAGTATTTTCTATTGTAGAACTTGGTTAGAGTATTATGTTAAGTTTTATGAAGTTCTGCTATATTTGTGTAGAATCTGTAATGTTTCTTTTTCTTTTGAAATTCTATATAGTGAACCCACCCTCTCCAGTACCATGCCCAATTGCTGGACGATATAGTTTCACACAGTATCCCGCCTCAGACTACGAAAAGTATCAGACTCGAATCCGTGGTGTGACCGACAGGCCAAGAGTGCAAATTGCCTGCCGTAACTGGGTGACAGAGTTCAAATCCTGCAGTGACACAATGACAAGAATACAGATAGACGCAGAGTACTGTGAATCTGTTGATTACAGGGGTCGACCTATAGGAGAATATGGTATGTTTCGTAATTTAAACTTGGTAGCAACAAGATTAGGATACTTGTAGATTGATTACTTTGCCATGTGTTGACAAATTTTCCTGTCTTGCAGCAGACTGGACAAACCCAGTAGATCAGTTCTTAGTATAAAGGGTTAGTAATCAAGGGTCTGGAAGTTCTGATCTTAGCTGCACTTGCCAAACTCTTTTTCTAGATTTTATAATAGTTATTGCAACAGAATTTACTAATTTCTCAGTTCTGATCATTGTTTGGTCTTGGTTTACCTGGGAAATCAGACATTAGCTTAGATAGAATGTTATGCTAGGATATTGTGAAGAATCGTTGGATAGTTGCTCAGGATATAGTGATAAAACCTCCTTGAAGGGTCATCAATCATGTACAAGAGTTATGCTTTATTACATGAATAAATTTATGTCATTGTCAAGATTATAATCTGTAAATATCTATGTCATCAAGTTAGAAATTTTAATCTTTTCTGCACAAAACTAGAATTTCAATCCAGGGTCTAGGCAGATTTAAGATCTCCCAAGGTTCCAATCTGGCATACAACATAATGATATGACAGGAGAAATTACACATTAAAAGAACAAGTTTTTATCAGTCATGAGTAACTTGCTACCTCCTATTTCTTATTTCTTGTGGTGTTTAACCCTTTACCAAACAATCCCGACTTTTAACGACCCTGTGAAAGAAACCTTTTGAAAACATTGTGGGAAAAGGAGAAAATGCTGGTTACCAGCATTTTCTCCTTTACCCACAATGTTTTCTACTCTTCCCTAGGCATATTTCAATTTTTCATTCACATTTATATTGATGTCTGCAAATGCTTTCAATTTGGACCAGTCTTAAATTTTCTTGCGTGGTAAAGGGTTAAGCTAACTTCAACAGTCTTCTGATGCAGTTCATGTCGAAAGTAAATGAGATTTAAAAGAATTTTTTTTATTTGTAGATGAGCCGGACAATATCTTGACATGCGTTGGTTTCTGGATGGAAGACATGAAATCTTATCTTGTTACCTGGGATGAAGAAGATGCTGTTTCAAGCTACAGATGCTGGGTACACTTCTTTTGAGATTACCCCTCTATGAAACAGTTCCAAGTTTTAAGGACCTTTAAAGAGAAATACTAGTGAAAACATTGTTAGAAAAAGGAAAAAAAGCTGGTATTCCCACATGGCAAAATTTTAGACTTATTCAAATTGAAAGCATTTGTAGATAACAAGTTCACGGTGGCTCAAACGACTCAATTTTCCTTTGATAGGATAGAAAACATTGTGGGAAGAGGAGACTAGCTGGTTACCAGCATTTTCTCTTTATCCGAAAATGTTATCAAAAGGCTTCCTTTTCCAGGGTTGTGAAAAGTCGTCATTGTGTGGTAAAGGGTTAAAAGCAAAAGTTTTGATATGAATGTGGCCAGATTTATAAAGAAGACCATCATAGGTCCAAGATCAGATCAAGCATTATGCATAGATTAAACGTTATCCACGCTAATGTAATAAATGCAACCATTGTTATGATAGGGTTTTTGATATTATTGTTAAGTCTAAATAAGACAATAAGTAACAATGTTTTTAACAATTTTTGAACTTTGCACTTGTCCATAATGTTACAGCAAAGAGGACTATGTAGATCACAGTTTATACTGCACATTTTGTGCAGTCTGATCTTTGTCTACACTGGTCACAAGGTCAACTATACATTCGACTCTCATTATGTCGAAATTGCTTATCTTAAAAACTCCTTATATGTCAAAGTCAAAGTAACGTCTGAACTTTAAGCCTCTTTATGTTATACTAGTATTTATTTCAGTTTTTATCTCGAACCCATTGCATTCCAAAACCTGTTATGTCGAAGTAATTTAGAGAGCAATTTTGTACATCAGGTCATATTTTCGTCCCATATTTATATCCATTATTGTTTGTAGATAATAGGGTGCCAAATTCACACAACACTACATTATCATGATTGATTCAATAGATATATCAGATTATAAAAGGTGCGAATAAGTTTGTAGCAGCGGTTAATGTAAGACTTTCACTTCTCGAAAAATACGCTGAACGGTGAGGCTTGTTAGTTTGTCTCTCTTGGTTATTATATGTTTACTTCCGATTTTCGAATTCGGTCTTCGAATTCTTATATCGAACTCCTGTTATGTCAAACTACTTTTGGTGTCCCAAGAGATTTGAGATAACGACAGTCAACTGTAGTTGTGAAAGATACTTTAGGAGTTAACCCTTTACCCCATAAGGCTTTCCTATAGTATCTGTAATTGACCCTAAATAACAGCAAGGATGAAGCCGTTTCTTATGTGTATGTAACACCTTTCGATAGCATAGAAAACATTGTGACAAAAGGTGAAATTGCTCGTCACGAGCAATTTCACCTTTTGTCACAATGTTTTCCAAAGGCTCCTACAAGCAGTGCGTCAAAATGAGTATCAATGGAGTAAAGGGTTAACAGAGTTGCAAGACTAACTTTTTCTATCAGAATCATATTTCATATTATCAGGTATATGAGAGGAAAAGTTGGACAGGTGTGTATATGTCTAGGGCCCAAAATGCACGATGCCCTAGGGAGCAAGATGCTGAGTCTTATAAGATTGATGGAACTGGCTTGGCCTTAGATCTTCAAGAAAGTGAACGACTGTGTAAGTCCAATTTACATGGATATCTTCTACAAATTACTTTGTCCTAATGACCAATTTTTCTTTGATAATGTTGAAAGATGTGAGGATACTTTTCTGTGATTTTTTTTCTATAAAGCTGTACATATACCATGAAAGCCTTTGCAGATATTCAGGTAAATGTGAGATACGATATGGTAGAAAACGTTACTGGAAAAAGGAGAAATTGCTGATTGCCAGCATTTCCTTCCTGTCTCACAAAGCTTTCAGAAACTTTCTTTGTCAGTGTTGTTAAAATTCTGTAATGTTTAGTAAAATGTAAGAAAAACAGGGGACTTCTCAGAACTGTTTTCTCTGTAGTTTTTCTCTAACTTCCTTGTTATAAAAGACAATCTTTCCAGATCCATTAAATTTTTCAGTATTTGAATCTTTTTTTTGAAGAGTATTCTACCTTTTCTATTTCAGTTGATGACTGTCCCCAGAGATTTGACCCTGGGTCAAACCCATACAGCAAGCCCATTACCTTGTGGGTATTGAGCGGATCCCCACTGTTATCACCATGCAATTTCCTCATCTCTCTCATGCTGCTTCTTGTGTATAAAGTCCGATCTTAAACTGACATTCCAGCATATTTGATCTGTGTTAACATTCCATATAATTTACTTATTCTGGACATAATTCTTTACCAGGGGACAAAAAGAAAAACTGGCAGATTACAGATTAGATATTGCCCAAATTGTTCGGATTTGTCTTTTAAAATGATTCAAAATATCATGATTAACCCTTTACCAAACAAACCCTTGTTTTTACGACTTTGAGATAGAAGCCTTTTGAAAAAACATTGTGGGAAAAGGAGAAAATGCAGGTAATCACCATTTTGTCCTTTTCAGTCAGTATTTTATACCCTTCACAAAACATATTACAAATTTCAGTAATTTTTATTTTGTCATCTGTAAATGCTATCAATTGGAGGAGTCTAAAATTTTGCTGTTTGGTAAAGAGTTAAGGGTGAAAATGCTGACTACCAGCATTTCTTTTATACTGTGATTTTCAAAAGCAGTTTTTCTATCAGGGGCCATAATTATTCACCAACCATTCCTAAGAACGTTCTTTGTCTTATTCTCCAGAATTTCCTACCTTTGTAAGTAACACAAGTTCTGATTGGCTAAACCATTCGGTTTAGCCAATCAGAAGTTGTGTTACTTACAAATTTAGTAAACCTTTGAGAATAAGACAAAGAATATTCTCAAGAATGGTTGGTGAATACGGGCCCAGGTTGACATGAGCTCATTTGGTAAAGGGTTTTTTCACATAAAATACTTATTTTATTTTGTATAAGATATTTGATACATGGGTTTTCCATTTGCACAAGGACCAATCTGTTATGACATTCCAAGTATATCTAGAATGCAATATAATTAACCTGGTGAGTGCTATACTATGAATGTATCATAATTTTATTAAGGCATTGAAAAGGATAGATTGCGCGGGATGTGTTCCATGTTTTCGGCAGATTGATGTTGATACACTGTATAAAGAGGTGTATTTATGCTGAGTGATTTAAAGCCTTTATGAAACAAATCAATGTTTCAATGGCTTTTGAAAACATTGTGGTTGAAGGAGGAAATGCTGGTAATCTTTTCTCCTTTTTCCACAATGTTCTCTATCTTTACAGATACGAACTCTTATCACTTTAGCAAGGGAAAAAGTAACCTACAAAAAATCTAAACTTGCTTTCAAGTGCTTTCAAGTTTGTTTTCAGGTAAAGAATTTAACAGTGAAATTTAGATACAGGTTAATTATGCTAGTATTGATCAGGGTTTAATCACTCTTTGTCTAACCCATTACCACACAATCCCTACTTTTGATAACCCTGAAAAAGAAGCCTTTAGAAAACGCTGTGGGAAAAGGAGAAAATGCTGGTAATCAGCAATTTCTCCTTTCCACAATGTTTTCTACCCTTAAAAAAACAAAATTTAAATTTTCAGTCACTTTTATTTTGTCGTATGTAAAATTTAATGCTTTCGATTTGGACATGCCAAAGATTTTGTCATTTGGTAATGAGTCAAATAGATTTTTTGGAGAAATATAAAATGACCTGATATTAACCCATTACCACACAATCCCTACTTTTGACGCTCCTGAGAAAGAAGCCTTTAGAAAACATTGTGGGAAAAGGAGAAAATGCTGGTAACCAGCATTTTCTCCTTTTCCCTCAATGCTTTCTACCCAATCCAAATCTATTTTCAATTTTTGATTCATATTTATGTTGTTGTCTGCAAATGCTTTCAAATTAGACATGTCTAATATTTTGTGAAATGGTAAAGAGTTAGGGACTATTGCTTTTGACACATTTAGTAGTTATTGTCTTTTTTCAACGATCACTTTATCAGACTTTATCGAATTGAAGCACAAAGCACATTATGTTTTGAGGTACTTTTAACTTTCAGAGAAAAGGAAAAAAATTCAAATAGAACTGGAGTAAGTAAATCGGCAAACGACTAGTAATATGTGTACTTCAAAACTGTGCATTTATAGATTAAAGACTTACTTACAGAAAGAAGGGATACACGAAGCATTCACAAATAATGAAGTTATGTGTCAGTTTAAACTCGCCTTTATAACCAGCCAGAAAAGTGGAATTTAGGGCCGAAGCCTTTTCGTGATCTTACTAATTTGTGTGGTTACAATCTTGTTGACAACAAGGAAATTTATCCAAATATTTTGTAAATAGTCTTTTTTTTTTACTTTTCAATTTGTATATTATATGTAAAAAATAAGTATGTAAATTGTGAGTTTTCATATGTATATATTTCTACCATCACTTTTTATATACTGTTTGTCCTTCAATCATATTTTTCTCCTGCATTCATGATCATTTCAGCTTTTTTATATAACATTTTAACTTTTATCATTTGTACTTACTTGTAGCGTAAGTAAATGCCATTCATCTGTAAACAATGTTGCAAAAGAAAGTGATGCTACAAAACAAAACAATTCAAAATTATGGAAGACTATATTGTAGGGTTAGAGCATAGTCCTTACTCATCAGAGATGTATGCCTTTATTTACTCTGACAGGCCAGGGGTCATCCTGTGGAACATATCTGATCAAAAAGTGGGAACTGGTGAAGGTTTTCAGAAAACAACAATTGAAATCGAATTATCAGCATGATTTGTAAGAACTTGTTGCCCAATCGAAGTAAATTTAATCAGTTGACCCTTTACCAATCCTAAGTTTTAACAACTCTTAGACGGAAAGCTTTTGAAAACATTATCTAGTTACCAGCATTTTCTTCCTTTCCCGCAACGTTTTCTGCACAATTAACGGCAAGTTCTTTTATTTGAGCCACCTTTGGTATGCCATCTGCAAGAGCTTACCACACAATCCCTACTTTTGACGCCCCTTAGAAAGAAGCCTTTTGAAAACACTGTAGGAAAAGGAGAAAATGCTGGTAACCAGCATTTTCTCCTTTTCCCACAGTGTTTTCTACCCTTCCCAGAACAAATTTCAATTTTTCAGTCACCTTTATTTTGTCGTCTGCATTTGGTTTCAATTTGGACCAGTGTAAAATTTTCTCGTGTGGTAAAGAGTTAAGAGGTAAAAATGACAAATTCAACTTTGTTAAAGGCTCTTTACGAAACGACAAAATTTTACACTTGTCCAACTCACAAGCTCTTGCAGATGACAAAATAAACGCAACTCAAAAATTGAAATTTGTTTTTTTTGCATGGTAGAAAACATTGGTGGGAAAGGAGAAAATGCTGGTTATCGGCCTTCTATCTCAATATTTATCATGTCATGGTTTCTTGAACTTTTCACATACAGCTTTAACTTAAATCTACAAAAAAAAAAAAGGGTACAAAATACTAATGGAAAAAAAAAGATTCATTTTCAGCATTTTTGAAATCACTGGAGCAAATAACCGTTGTAAATGATTGCTCCTTTTCCTTCAAAAAGCCGTTACAGTAACTGTGTGTGGGCTAGAAGGTTCCACAAAATATCTGTCTAAATTCAAAGTAAGATAGAGCTTTCTGGACAAGCTGGTCGCGATGTACACTGCTATGCCACTTTTACCCATTACCACACAATCCCTACTTTTGTCGCCCCTGAGAAAGAAGCCTTCGGAAAACATTGTGGGAAAAGGAGAAAATGCTGGTAACCAGCATTTTCTCCTTTTCCCACAATGTTTTCTACCCTTCACAAAACAAATTTCAAATTTTCAGTCACTTTTATTTTGTCGTCTGCAAATGCTTTCAATTTGGACCAGTCTAAAATATTGTTGTTTGGTAATGGGTTAAATTAGCCCCATCTGAGTAACAGTTTATCAGACACAGTGGTAGGGTTTTTTCATCCTTTCAAGTGATTACGTTTGTACATTCCTATATATTATATTTTACAGCAAAAGAGATCAGTTTGTAATTAATAATAAAACATATTTTTGTACATTCCATACCGCATTTTGGTCTTACTATCTTTACCAAGTTGAAAATTCTTTTTCACGTCTTTTTAAGTTTATCATTTAAATACATTTATTTTCAATTTAAACGTGGAACGTCTTCAATAATAATACACACCGCATCGTGGTTTGAATGGTTTAACGCCTATGCAGGTCGATAGTATAAACGAAGTTGATGTCTTGGCTTACATGTATTTGAAAAAGAAACCAAAGATGAACACTTAACCTGTGTTTGCATATAAAGTTGGTGATTTGGTGCGCATTAGTTTTACTAAACAAATGTTTCGTCGAGCATATCAAGCACAATTCGCTGGTCTTTAAGGTGTCTGCAAACTTATCGAAACAGGGAGTACCCATGTACAAATTACAGGATTTAAAAAATGACAATACTAAAGGGTTGTTTTGCGCGGCTGAGTTGCAAAAGGTCAATAAGGACGAGAAGAGTTTGTAGTTTATTCAGCGAATCATACGAAAGAGGAATCTGAACAGGAAGCTTCAGTACTTTGTCGAGTGGCAAGGATTTCGGAAGACATTTAATAGTTGGATAGACGCATATGAGGTCAAAGATGTTGGTGAAAACATGTCGTAAACTGACATGGATCGATATATCTATGTTCAAAGTAATGAGAGCAAAGCTTACTTCGAGAGTAATCAAACCTTTAAATTTAGAATACATTTAAATCTAGCTTTATTTTTACCGGGGATTTGGAAAGTGGCATTAGTTCAGTTTACCGCCAAGGAAAAAAAACAAAATCTAAGGCATCTGATGGCATTTACATATATTACATATATTCAGATCTTTGCAAGGAAAGTATTGTACGCGGACAAGAAAGACCATTGCGGAGACGAACTGAAGAAAAATAAAAAAGATATGAGTGGAACTACGTATTTGACGATCCGTTCTATGTCCCTGTCAAAGGAAGTGAGATGAGAGAATTTGAAATCCATATAACGGAATGAGGACGATGAAAACGCGACAGAGTTGTTTGAACCAGTGTGCTGAACACTTCATTTAAAACCACAGCCCCCCTCCCAATAATTTTGAATATCATAGTAACGAAAATATGATTTTTAGTGCAATGCAACAACCACGCAAAAAATCTCGGTATTTGGAAATTAGCCCAGTCAATCTTAAAATGCTTTCTGCGTGTCTGAACCATATCCATTTTTGTAAAAAAACCAACGAAACGATGAAGTTCCTAAGCCAAAAGGAAACGGAATAATCGGGGGAAAAAATTAAGAAACGTGTTAAAAGACAATACGGTGCAGGAAAATCGTCGCGATCTATCAAAAAGAAATACAAGAGAAATCGCAGCACTAAACGATTGCTTGACATTTTCGAAATAAATTAACAATGTCAGTGCCTGACGAAGAACAAGTTAAAGAAGGACCTGTGTCTGAACTTGCTTTATTTGATTTGCTACCGACTCAAACCAGCTTGAATGACGTTTACTATGAAGAAGTTGGACCATTATCTCAGGTATTCAAGTTTAGGATTCATTCGCAAAATTCTAGTGATTATTGCGATCTGAAGAATTCCCAGATTTATTTGAAATTAAAAGTGGAAAGCAATCTAAAGAATTCCCAAATTTATTTCGGAAATTTAAAGTGGAGAGCGATCTAAAGAATTCCCAAATTTATTTCGGAAATTAAAAGTGGAGAAGGTTGACGCTGCTGCATTAGTGGAGGGGTATACTGGAATCACCATGGCTTTCTGTCCGTCTGTCCGTAGACACAATTTTGTCCGGAGCAATAGTCCTACAGTTTTTATGTATTAAACTCAAATTTAAGCACAGGCTTCCTACATTTGTGAAGTTGTGCATGTGCGATTTTCATGACCCTGCTGCGATTTGTTACGGAATTATCTCCACTTGAACTTTTTTCAACTCTTACTTTTGTACTAAACCATTCTGCATTCTGTAACAAAGACCTGTGTTTTTTTACAAGGAGCTGGTGGGGATCACGTTTAGTGATAGCTCTAGTTTTTACAGGCATTGTTTTCTACGAATGAAGTGACGCTTCAAAACAAAGTCAGTGTACCTACATACCATATCGAGCTTACATACAGACACTGTTGAAATATGGTCAAGATGCGCTGGCAAGTCAAATAAATTCAAACTCGTGTCTGGATGATCAATAACGCAGACTCTCCTGGTGTTACGGATCCAAGTTCCACCAACAATGGTATATATACGAAAGAGCAGTCCTGATAAGCAAATAAAAAACTTAAGACTTGTGTGCCCTCAGTATATGATTCCTATCATCTCACCTTAGCCCAAAGTGCTAAAGGTGAGCTATTGTGATCGCCCTATGTCCGGTGTCCGGCGTCCGTCGTCGGTCGTCAGTCAACAATTTCATTAAACATCTTCTTCTCCTAAATCACTTAGCCAATCTTGATTGGCAGGGATGTTCCTTTGGTGAAGCTCTACCAAAATTGTGCAAAGAATTGAATTCCACTCATAACTCTTGTTGCCATGGCAACAAAAAGGAAACAATACAAAATCTTTGAAAAGCTTCTCCTTTAAAACTTGTTGGCGTAGAGCTTTGATATTTGGTTTGTAGCATCTCCAAGTGGACCTCCACCAAGTTTGTTCAAATGATGCCCCAGGTGACAAAACTGGCCACGCTCCGGGGGTCACAAGTTTGAGCATAGGAACAAAGGAGGGAAACTTTAAAAATATTCTTCTCTGAAACTAAAAAGCATACAGCTTTGATATTTGGTCTGTGGCGTCTCCCAGTGGACCTCTACCAAGTTTATTCAAATGCCCCTGGGGTCAAAACTAGTACCGCCCCGGGGGACACAAGTTTGAGGATAGAACAAAGAAGGAAAACGTTAAAAATCTTCTCCTCTAAGACTTGAAGGCGTAGAGCTTTGACTTTTGGTATATAGCATCTCCTAGTGGATCTCTACCAAGTTTGTTCAAATGATGCCCCTGGGGTCAAAACTAGTACCGCCCTGGGGGACACAAGTTTGAGCATAGAACAAAGAAGAAAAATTTCTAAAATCTTCTCTGATGAAACTATATGGCGAGGAGCTTTGATCTAGCCACACCCCGGGGGGGGGGTCGCAAGTTTGAGCATCATGGAACAAAGAAGGGAAACTTTAAAAATCTTCTCCGACTAAACTTGAAGGCGTAGAACTTTGATAATTGGTATGTGGCATCTCCTAGTGGGCCTCTACCAAGGTTGTTCAAATGATGCCTCTGGGGTCAAAACTGGTCCCGCCCCGGGGGACTCAAGTTTGAGCATAAGAACAAAGAAGGAAAACTTATAAGATCTTCTCCTCTGAAACTTGAAGGCGTAGAGCTTTGATATTTGGTATGTAGCATCTCCTAGTGTACCTCTACCAAGTTTCTTTACATAATGCCCCTGGGGTCAAAACTGGCTCCGCCCCGGGGGTTACAAGTTTGAGCATAGGAACAATGAAGGAAGACTTTAAAAATCATCTCCTTTAAAACTTTAGGCCATCAAGACCCTCGTAAGAAAGCCTATCCATTTCTGCATTACGCAACTCGGATATTACCTCCTTTTGCGTCTACTTTATTTAGGGCTAGCTGTACTTTGATACTTCGACTGTTATAAGTTTCTGAAGTATAGAATACTTTCACAACACCAGAGACGGACAATGAGCTGGAAATTTGAATGTTTCGTGTGGAGATTTTCAACTTTAACATAATGTTGGTAGAATTGAGGCAAATAGTTCCAATTTCGAGGCAACTCTTTGTAGTTCTAAGAAAGGGTCTAGTGAGCAGAAATAAGTAGTTCAATTTTGATCCACTTTTTTGGTGATGCGATGAATTTGTCCAAATGCGCCCGCATAGCGAGTGCAAATCCATTTGCGGTATGATAATTATGTTACCCGATGAAAAAATACACAGATGCGAGACAAGGAGAATACTCATTTTTTATGAAGCAGCGAAAGCTTTAACCCAATAGCCGCGTGTAATGCAGAGAAATGGCCCTCTCCTACAAAATGACCCATGGATCATTTCTTCAATGGCCCTCCCCTACAAAACGACCCATGGATCATTTCTCTACGTAGAGATATGACCCATGGGTCATTTTGTAGGGAAGGGTCATTCCTCTGCATTATACCGGCCATAATGAAGAAAAAACTTTTGCAGCACGAAAAGAGGGATCACATGGAAAAATCTCAATTTGCAAGGACACCAGATGTTATTCTTGTATTTTCATAATGCCAAAAGTTAATTGGAGTTGCTTTGGATTACACAGCAAGCTTTTAAAGCCCCGAAAAAAATACAAAGTAGTCGAATTTTTAATGAGTTAAACTTTCGGCCCCCTTTTCTGGCGGCTTTTTTTTTTTGTCGAAATCAAGAATGTCTTTGTGAAAGCTGTTCGGCCCCTTAATTAACGTACTATAGGTACAATTGACGAGTTTTTATATGACAAATGGCCCTCTTAGTGTTTTTTTATGGAATGCGTGCTCTTGAATCTATTTATGATATGAATATTTTTATCAGTATAACCAATACAACTTTGCAAATGCGTCTGATGTTGATTCACCAGTCACAAGGCAGTCCATTTCATTCACAGTGCAGGCTGTTTTTCTTGCACTCGCTCCGACCTTTCATTCCAAACCAATGGCTAAGTTTTGACAAAGTCGACGCAAAGTTCAGATGAATGAGAGACGAGTGAATCATGTCGCACTGAATTTCATTCACAATAAAAACGATTTTGCCAGCATTTGAAATTGTTCTTGAATAGACCTGTGTACTGGCCAATGCAAAATATCTGAAACACAAATATTAGCAAACCTTCCTCTTCGAATGTGTTGTTCCCTTTTTATAAATGATTCTTTTAACCACACAAATTTCGAGTTGAAAGAGCCTTACATAATGAAGCCTGAGAGAGCATTGTGGGGAAATGAGAAAATGATAATAATCAGTCTTTCCATGTTTTTTTTTTTAAATCACCGTTTCACAAGAATATATTTATAAGTGTTTCTTTAATGATCAAAGGAATGCGTAGTTCAGAGGTAAAGCACTCGCCTTGAAATGCGAGGTTTTTGAGTTCGAGTCTTGTAGGAATTTTTTTTTTTTGTTTTTTTTTCTCCTTGTGCTGTTGTTATTGTCTCCAAGTAATTTCAATTTGGACGGGTTATTTTTTTATTGTTGACTGGTAAAGTATTTAGTACACAGAACTCTTCGTTAGTTTGCCATAAAAACCGTAGAAATTGGATTTATATATCGGGGGAATACAAATCGGTGAAACAAACTCGTGAAAAGATGAACTGTCACACTCTTGTAACTAAAATACCGTTTAGAAACGGCGAGAAAGGAATCAGGCTTACAAACAGATCCAATTGTTTAAGTTGGGGAAAAATTTAGCAGCGCCATAGCAGGAGTTTAGCCGAATTTCTTTTTTGAAATAGACTGTAAACGCAAGAGTTGCAACTCCAAATCGTTGTTAAAAACCAGCAATTTCTACTTTCCACAATGTTTTCTACCCTTTGAAAAATAGACCTATTCGTGCCATCTAGTTTATCGTTTTCTAATGGACAAGTTTAAAAAGAAAGTTGTCGTCTGGAAAAAAACAGCTGGAAAGTGTGAATGAAAGGACGTGTTTTGTGTTTGGTAAAGCAAGATCAGAAACATTTTTGCAAAGGTGCACTGTATTTACTGATATTCACGACTCATATTATAACTGAGTAGAGTGAAAGAAAACATAAAAAATACATTTACAGGACCATGTGTCAGAGAAACCCTCTTTAATTTTACCCAGGGTACGATAATTAAGGGACCGAACAGCTTTCACAAAAAATTTCTTGATTTCGAGCACAAAAAACAAGCCACCAGAAAAGGGGACCGAAAGTTTAACTCATTATTTCGACTACTTTATAACATTTTCGGTGCGCCAAAAGCTTGCTGTGTAATCTAGAGCAACTCCAATTAACTTTTGGCAGCATAAAATTACAGGAATTGCATCTGGTGTGCTTGCAAATTGAGATTTTTCCATGTGGTCCCTCTTTTCGTGCTGCAAAAGTTTTTCTTCAATATGGCCGGGTGTCGGCCAAAACTTTCGCAGCACCTTAAAAGGGGTATTTTCCTTGTCGCGCATCTGTGTAACTTTTTTATCGGATTCCTTTTGTCATGCCGCAACTAGATTTGCACGAGTTAAACGGGCGCTTTAGGATACATTTATACCGCCAACCAATAATGGGGGGATGTCTAAATAAAACTTCTCGTGCAAATCTAGTCGCGACATGACAAAAAGGTATCTGACATAAAGTAACGCCGATGCGCGACAAGGAAAATACCCCTTTTAAGGTGCTGCGAAAGTTTTAGCCGACATCCGGCCATATTGAAGAAAAACTTTTGCAGCACGAAAAGAGGGACCACATGGAAAAATCTCAATTTGCAAGCACACCAGATGCAATTCCTGTAATTTCATGCTGCCAAAAGTTAATTGGAGTTGCTCTAGATTACACAGCAAGCTTTTGGCGTCCCGAAAATGATAAGAAGTAGTCGAAATAATGAGTTAAACTTTCGGTCCCCTTTTCTGGTGGCTTGTTTTTTGTACTCGAAATTAAGAATTTTTTTGTGAAAGCTGTTCGGCCCCTTAATTATCGTACCCGAGGTAAAATTTAAAAGGGTTTCATTGACAAATGGTACTGTAAAAAAAATTTTATAGTAATTTGTCTTCCACTCTGTTTATTCATAATATGACTCGTTAATATCAGTACAAACAGTGCATCTTTGCATATGTTTCTGATCTTGCTTTACCAATCACAAAGCACGTTGTTTCATTCACAGTGCCAGATGTTTTTCCTGACGACAACTTTCTTTTTAAACTTGCCCTTTTGAAAACGATAAACTAGAAGGCACGAATAGGCCTATTTTTCAAGGGGTAAAAAACATTGTGGAAGAGTTGAAACTGTTGATTTTTAACATGTTGCGTTCACAGTCTGTTGCAAGAAATGATTCTGCTGAACTACTCCTATGGCACTGCTACATTTTCCTCCAACTTAAACAACTGGATGTGTTTGTAAGCTTGATTTCTTTCTCGCCGTTTCTAAACAGCATTTCAGTTTCAAGGGAGTGACAATTCATCTTTTCACGTATTTCCTTTGTTTCACCGTATTGCATGCCACCGATTTATAAATCCAATTTGTCCGGTTTTTATGGCAAGCTAACGGGGAGTGCGGTGTGCTAAATACTTTACCAGTCGACAAAACAAATAAATTGTCCAAATTGAAATTACTTGGAGACAACAACACAAATTTATTTTTAAAATGCCACAAACAAGGAGGAAAAAAATTTGAAACATGCAGGACTCGAACTCAGGACATATTGATCTCAGGACGTGGATGTTACCACTGAGCTACGCATTCTCTTAAATATAATTGAAACACTTATTAATATATATTTTTGTGAACGGGTAATTAGAAAAAAAAAAAAAAAAAAAACCAGGGAAATTGTTGATTATCAGCATTTTCTCATTTCTCCACAATACTTTCTCAGGCCTCATTATGTAAGGCTGTTACAACTTAAAATTGCAATAACACATTTGAAGGGGCAGGTAATTTTCATTTGTGCCTAAGATATTTTGCATTGGCCTGATCACCTATACAAGAACAATTTCAAATGCTGGCAAAATCGTTTTTATCGTTAATGAAATTCAGTGCGACATGATTCACTCGCCTCTCATTCAGCTGAACTTTGAGTCGACTTTGTCAAAATTTAGCCATTGGTTTGGAATGAAAGGTCGAAGCGTATGCAAGAAAAACAGCCAGCACTGTGAATGAAAGGAAGTGCCTTGTGACTGCAGTGTGAATAAAATTAATTGCCTTGTGACAGGTGAAACATTTGCACAGGTGCACTGATTATACTAATAAAAATACTCGTATCATAAATAGAATCGAAGAGCATACATTCCATGGAAAATAAACACACAAAGAGGGCTATTTGCCATATAAAAACTCGTTAGTTTTACCCATGGTAGTACGATAATTATGTTGCCGAACAATTTTCACAAAAAAAGTTCTTGATTTCGACCATAAAAAAAAAAAGCCGCCAGAAAAGGGGACCTAAAGTTTAACTCGTTATTTCGACTACTTAATTATATCATTTTCGGGGGATCGAAAGCTTGCTGTGTAATCTAGAGCAACTCCAATTAACTTTCGGCAGCATAGAAATACAGGAATTGCATCTCGTAAGCTAGCAGTTTGACATTTTTCCAATTTACCTGCACCGTATTGTCTTTTAACACGTTTCTTCATTTTTTTCCCGATTATTTTGTCACCTTTGGTTCCTCTTCTTCGATGGTTCTTGCTAGACTAAGGCATATCTACGACTGCAGATGGAGTATCCTGTTGTTGTAGTTCTGACTTCGCTTGAGCCGTTGGTCGCTCTCTCGGTAAAACTTTTTTGACAGGTTATTGCTTGTCGTCACGTCTTTCTTTTTTGCAGACAACAGGTATCATTTGTAATCTCCTATCAGCGTCTAATTGATTCAAGGATGCGTGACCGGAGCTGACAGCATCAAAGAAATCGATCAATTTTTGTGGATAAGGAACTTCATCGTTTCATCGTTTTTTTACAAAAATGGGTACGTTTTTAAATTAAGTGTTAAGCATACTGGTTCAATCAGATCTGTCGCGTTTTCATCGTCCTCATTCGTTATATAGATTTTAGATTCTCTCACCTCACTTTTTTTGACAGAAACATTGAACGGATCGTCAAATACGTAGTTCCACTCATATCTTTTTTATCGTTTTCAGTACGTCTCAGCAATGTTCTTTCTTGTCCGCGCGCAATACATTCCTTGCAAAGATCTGAATGTATATGTAAATACCATCAGATGCCTTAGATTTTGTTTTTTCCTTGGTGCTAAAATGAACTAATGCCACTTTCCAAATCCCCGGTAAAAATAAAGGTAGATTTAGATGTATTCTAAATTTAAAGGTTTGATTACTCTCGAAGTAAGCTTTGCTCTCATTACTTTGAATACAGATATATCGATCCATGCCTATTTACGGCATGTTTTCACCAACGTCTTTGATCTCATCTGCGTCTATCCAGCCATTAATTGTCTTCCGAAATCCTTGCCACTCGATAAAGTACTGAAGCTTCCTGCCTTTTGTAACTCGGCCGCGTAAAACAATTATCTCAATTTTTCAATAATACCACGATATTTATAAGAACTAAGTTTAATGGTCATAATAAACCGGTGACCTATTTATTTTAAGCCTGATTCTTTCAGTTTAGTACCCGAAGATTATTTACAGAAAACTGAATAAGAAAAATCTGAATGCTAGAACAGTAAAAAAATAACTCTTTTTTTTTTTTTTGTCTTTTTTTTTTTGTTCTTTGATCGTTTGTTTTTCCCCCCAGAAATAAATGTGTTTTAGCCATAGGTTAAGGGTTTTTTTCTTCAAAAATATTAGTATACTCTGATTTTTTTTTCATGAAATTTGATGTTTCAACAATACAATGATATAAAACTTGCGTATAATTGTGGTCATTTTAAAAAAAATATACATAGACTATAGTTTTCACAGGTGAAATTTCATTCAGAACTGCCGCAATGCAGGGTACTAAAACAAATACATGTTTTCATAGAGTTTTCCAAAAGCTAA
The DNA here is from genome assembly GCA_943736015.1 of Tridacna crocea. NCBI lineage: Eukaryota > Metazoa > Mollusca > Bivalvia > Cardiida > Cardiidae > Tridacna > Tridacna crocea. Next base: position 54,241,448 of record OX031059.1, read on the forward strand.
GGACCTCCTCTTTTTATCTCCTTTTTTGTAGATCAGATGATAAACTATCACCAAACAAAGTTTCATGAAATTCTAAATGTTTGGAAAAAATGGTGAAGCTGTAGCGATCGTCTTTAATCAACAGATATTACTCACACTGTTGCGGTCTTAAACCGAAATCGAACTGGCTTTTTGTAATGCATACGAATCTTGGTTGCTCAACCATTGTCGCACATTGTCGCAGTCGCATATAACACACCGGGATACTTTCGATCTGACACTTTCCATAACTTTTGCGGTCCACTAAAAGCTGCAGGATTTATTCTTCAAAGTAATATTTATTCAATATATTTTCTTTTTTCTGATCATCCATCTCTCTAACACCTAAACAAAAATCGAAAAAAATGAGTAAAATCAGTGGATTTTATATGTTCTGTTATGATGCCATTGATGCACTGAAAACAGCTAAACGAAAGATTGAAAAAATGTGTAAAATCAATGGATTGACGTCATCAGATCACCGAGGATTTTGCACACCGAGGATTTTGCTCACCGAGGACTTTGCTCCAAATACCGAGGATTGCTCCCGTACTTTTGACACAACTGCCACGGTACGTCATTTTAAACTTATTATCCAAAACAAAATAATATAAACTGATGATGGAACGTTTATCGAGTAAGAGAAATAATGCAAACAAATCATCACATTATGTATGTAAACTTTCTTTTTGTATAGTAACCGACTGAATACCAGTTGCCCTGGTCCTTTGAAAAGCAGAAAATTGACCAATAGCGAAAAGATTTGGACCCCCCCTATTATTTCCCGCTAGATGGCATTCTGCAAATACACATCTATCTAATTTGGGCATCCTGGGTAAAGAACCAGACTACTTTTCTACGCGACAACCGTTACTTTGAATTTCCAAACATAAATAAATGTTTACTCAATGAAACGCTACCTTGTGCGATTCATTCAGTTATAATAAGTAGTGTAGAGAAATCTGAAGAATTAACAGGCCTGATTTCTCCTCAAACCTATTGATAACAATCCATTTTTTTGCCATTACCACTTTATAGCGCGTACTACTATAAATCCCCCAATATTGGGAGGGAGTGATGCGTCATATCAGACAGGTCGAATCTTCGAAGAATATGACATGCGCGGACAACGTTTTAGATCTTTAGCAGCCTCTGCGGACTGCACAGACATACATTAAATCGATACTTTTTTGCAGATGCATTAAGCCCCCTTTCCACAGAGTATGACTCATTCTATTAATAGGTGTAGTGTGATTTTGGGTCTAAAGTATCTGCTACTTTAAGACCTGCAACAAGCGAAAAGGGACATTTGGACATTTGCGGAAAGTGTCGTTTCGGATCAGCCTTCGCAGTCTGCGCAGGCTTATCCGAAACGACACGCTCCGTTTTTATGTAATGTTCAGTTTGCTTAAATCTGCCGGAGAACAAAATCTGATGTAGTCGGGCGGGCTGCACAGGCTTACCCGAGACGACACTTTACGCAAATGTCGGAATGCCCCTGTTTGCATGATGTAAGTCATTTCGTCGGTTTACTTCAAAAAACCTAGTAACTACAGCTTGAAACAAGCTGTACTTACGAGATTTTTTAAATAAACCGACGATATGATGTCCTTTTGAAATTACGATATTTTGCGGTTTGTTTTTCACTACGACTGAAACTGCCCCCACGTTAAAAGTACTTTGTATGTCTGTATTTACCTCCTTGCTTCTTATACAAATGATCGACTGAAAAACAGCGCCACCAACACCAAAACTGTAGTACTGCATCGTTAGTATCAATTTTGACAATAGAATGGGGGACCATTCCTATAAAGCAAATTATCTCCCTTGGCAGATAAAGACAAAAAATAATTAAATAGCAGATTGGTCCTTTAACCTGTACTCCTTTGTTTTTATTCTTGATTCCCTTAGGGATGGTGCGATAAATGCAACATAATTTATGATATATGTGTACGCTCCCTTGAAGTATGAAAGCAACATTCTTTTCACAGTTATTGGAAAATACCGGTATATCGATTTGTAAACCGATCTAGCTAGATTTAGTTGAGATATTATTGCAAGAACATGGCTTTGTAGTGCAAGAAAATCAAGGATAAAAACCAAGTAATCCCCTTATCAGGACCAATGTAGTATATTAGAGAGAAATCAAGGGAAATAACTGAAGAATGGCTCTCATTAGAGGGCTAAGCCTTGGTACATGTGGCTCAGTCGGTAGCGTACGAGATTTGAGATCAGGAGGAAACTGGTTGGATTCTCGGCATGGCCGATTTCGTTACGAGGATTGATGGTAGTCATTGCGACAGAATTCATTCCTTTCTCATTGCTGACCATTGCATCGACAGTAGATTTGTGGGAAAGCAGTCAATGGCTTTGACAGAACATTGTGAGGAATACCGGTTAATGAAATACTGGATAGGTGCACTGGTCGCCGTGATATAATTTTAACAATGTCGAAATGATCTCATGAATGATCAATCAATCAATCAATCAATCAATCAATAATTAATCAGTCAATCAGACTTGTAGGAGGCTGTTCGAGATTTGCAACTAACATAACTTTTCTTTAACCCTTTACCCCATGAGGCATTTCTATGGTATCTCTAATTGACCCTAAATAACAGCAAGGATGAAGCCGTTTCTTTTGTGTATATGATACCTAATGACAGTGTAGAAAACATTGTGGCAAAAGGTGAAATTGCTCGTCACGAGCAATTTCACCTTTTGCCACAATGTTTTCCAAAGGCTCCTACAAGCAATGCGTAGAAATGAGTATCTATGGAGTAAACGGTTAAATGCAGTCTGATCTTTACTGCCATTCAAAATCTTGACACGCAATTTCAAAATGTGTTTCTTGTTTATCGTGACTGGAAGGGTTTATTTTATTTATTTAGTGGCTTTGCGATTAAAAAAAAAGTGCGAGTTTATGATACCATAGAGTGACATTCTAGGCTGCAATTAAGTAGGCAATCGATGATGACAAGATAACTTGGCAGTATAAATATGATAGGATCACCATGTGCCAGCCTTAATGGAAACGCTTCTATCCGCTTCACAGTATCAAAAGGTAAGAACCGTTTTCTAAACACTACCTTTAACCCTTTCCCAAACGATAAACTTTTGGACTAGACCAAATTGAAAGCATTTGCAGACGACATTTCAACTCTTGTTGAAAAGATGATTTCTGTCTATAATAGGGTAGAAAACATTGTGGGAAAGGGAGAAAATGCTGGTTACCAGCATTTTCTCCTTTTCCCACTATGTTTTCAAAAGGCTACTATTCCAGACCCGTAAAAACCAGGGATTGTTTAGGAAAGGGTTAATCTTTTTAATAAAACGTCAAACGGAGATAAAGACGAAGACGGTGGTGGAAAGAGGACTAGAATCCTTGATACCGGTAATTTGAAAACAAAAAATAGTACACTTGAACTTTCAAGAAATTACTTGAAAATTGTTTGAAATAATATTTATTCATATACATGCACCTTGATTTGTCTGTCCCTAGTATTCATACTTTTTTTTTCTTCTGAAAATATACATCACCAATTTTTATCGCTCGTATTCACATATCCGGTGTAGAAAGTCGCATAGCCGCTTTTTTACGTAAACAAAATTTTCTTGTATTAATAAATCAATTGATAATTTCCAAATATTTTTCAGCTTTCTAAGTTTTTTACCGGAAGGCAGGCTTGTACACATTAAAAAAGCTTTAGTATACGACATAAAATGAAACTCACATATACGACATAAAATAAAACTCACATGAAAACAACTTCCTTTGAAAAAAAGAAAAAAACATATTGTTGAAAAAGAATACAACACTGGTAACCTGCATTTTTTCCTCAACATTGTTTTTTTTTTTTTTAAAAATTCGACCTTTCAGGTCTTTAACACAGGATTATTGGCTAGATGTTAAATACACGTATTACTAATACGTAACAGATACCTTTAGATTTTCACATACACGTAGATTCATTAGCAAAATGAACATGGACGGGCGGCGCTATACCTTCCTAAATTCTAGAAAGCGTGTTTTCAGTTATGGTTACAAAATAAAATAGATGTACCAAACTAATGTCATGACTCTCTCTCTCTCTCTCTCTCTATCTCTCTCTGGCATGCACGCGAGCGTGGACAGGCGATTCGACTCCCGCAGGCACCTACCTACCTGCGCGCTTGCGTTGTTTGTTTAGGACTGCCGCGCCAACTTATACTATATAGATGAAACCTTTTTATATTCATCGACTCTGTGTCTAAGATTTTCAGTCCATCACAACACATAAACAATCTTCAACTGTCCATAAAAAGAAAATACGTAAAATAAAGAGTTAAAATACATTCCGAAATATAAGTTGAAATCTTCGAGTTTCATCAAAAACTAAACTAAATTCAGACCTTAAACTACTAAGTCTGACTCACTGTGCTTCAATGGGGGTCATTCTCGGAAATTAGATTATCTCCTTTCCAGATAAAACACTAAAGGTATACAAACAAAAGATTGGTCCTTTTAGCTATATTCCTTTGTTTTTATCCTTGGTTCCTTTGGGGATGTTGCGATAAATATAACAATGATTTATCATGTTTGAGTAAGGTCGGCATGTAATTCAATTCAAATTATTTTCTCAATCATCAGGAACAACACATACATTGATTTGTACAACAGTCTGACTAGATTTACTAACAATATTATCTCAAGAACATAGCTGTTCAGTGCAAGAAAATCAAGGATCAAATCCAAGTAATCCTCTAATCAGGACCAATGTAGTACTGGAGAAGAATCAAGGGAAGTAACTGAAGAATGGCTCTCATTGCGTACAACGTACATCTAAATGAGACTGGACAGAATGCATAGTTTGATCTTTGGTCTACACTTCCAGATACGACAGGGTTCTGTCGGTGAACCTTGGAGTCGCGATACTGGGATTACATATATTACCATTTACCGAAAGTTTCTATTCAGTTAATACAGCAGATTATGGTTATTAAAGCTCTTCAGTCTAAATCACTGTATATGACAACTAGTGTCTCAATTAACTCCTAGGTGCTAGGCGCGACTAACTGACCTTTTGCGGACAGTATAGATCAAGATCAGACTGCACAGAACGTGCAGTCTGATCTTGGATCTACACCGTCCGATAGAAAGATATTTTTTCCCCAAAAAATACCTTTTAAATATCAAATTTTGTGTTATTTGCTGTCCTTTTGAAAGTTACCTTTCACTTATTTTCCAGGGTAAGGTTTAACGAGTAAATATACATAAGAACACAATATGCCTATAGTTGCAGAGAGAGAAAATATTGCAAGAAAAGGAGAAAATGTTAGTAACCAGCATTTTCTCCTTTTCCCACTATGTTTTCTACCCTTTCCAATCAGATTTCAACTTTTGATTCATATTTATTTTGTCGTCTGCAAATGCTTTCAATTTGAACTAGTCCAAAGTTTTAACATTTGGTAAAGATTGAAGGCGTCCTTGTAAACCATTATACCCAGCATGTCATCCATACTATGGGCACATTTTTGTAACATCAGTCTGAATGAGGAAGTAGGTAGAATGTTCCTTTGAACTGCAGATCATTTACCAAAAACGAAAAATTTTCACTCAGGTCAGCCAGCGCGTATCATCCTTTCTGAATTATTCCCCCAAAAAGCTAAGTGCTTATACAAAGGCAGTTTTCTATCCAACTTAAAACACTACTTAGTATGTTGTCGTTTTACTTCAAAATCCTCGAAAGTACAGCTTGTTTCAAGCTGTAGTTACGATGCTTTTGAAGTAATCCGACGATATGGTTACTGATTATGAAAGGCTTGCATCGTTTATAGAAATCTCGGAATAAGCTGATTTTATTTTGGTTTTGAACAGGTGGTTATCTCAGGAAGACGTTCGCACCATATTTTCACGATAGAGGTTGACTAGAAATAAAGCAAATACTACATAAAGATGTCGGATTCAGTGACGGAACAGGCAGAGTATATGCATGCTGTTAGAATATGGAAAATTATACCTCCGTTCCTTATTATTCTCGGAACGCTCGGCAATCTTCTAACAGTGATCGTGTTAACTCGAACCAAGAGCAGAAACTCGTCCACGGCCATCTACCTCACGGCATTAGCATGTTCGGATCTGTTGGTACTATATACCGGTTTGCTTCGTCAGTGGATAAAATACGTGTTTGACATGGATGTTCGGGAGCTCTCGGAAACCGGCTGCAAACTGCATGTGTTCCTCGTATATGTTGGTACCCAGCTATCTTCATGGTTACTGGTTGCCGTCACGTCAGAAAGGTTTATTGGAGTGTGGTGTCCACATCGAGTTAAAACAGGGTGTACAACAAAAACTGCAATGATCGTCATTGTGCTTATTGTCGTTTGCTTGGCGGTGTTAAATGTACATTGGTTATACGGGATGGGAACATACAGAGTCGTGATCGAGAACGTCACGTTCACGCTGGAATGTTACTCGGTCTATGACGAACATTATGATTTCCTGTCATTCACATGGCCCTGGATAGACCTCTGCGTGTTTTGTTTGGTTCCCTTTTCCGTTCTCCTCGTGGGGAACATTTCGATCATTTTGAAAGTGATCTATAGCAAACATAAAACACAAAAACAAATTGCTCCCCAACAAAGTGCAGTTGCGAAAAAGGCCAAAAAGGACAACAAAACTTCTCAGCTAACATTGATGCTTATGACTATTAACATCGTCTTCTTTGTATGCGCTCTGCCAATTTCAATTTATCTAATCGGCGAACCCCATTGGTTGGAGACGATAGACACTGCGCATGAGCATGCCGTCTTAATTCTATGGTGGGCAGTTGTTAATATATTCATGTACATAAATCACACCATAAATTTCATCATGTACTTTTTGAGCGGGTCGCGATTTCGGCAGGAAGTCAAAGTACTGTTTTGTGGGGGAAGAACGAAGGCGATATTTGGTATTGGCACAGCTACCACCCGGATTGCACCAGAAGCTTCGGTTCGAACTATTCAGACAGATTACAATGTAACAGAGGCATAAAATGTACAAGTGCACATACATTTACAAAAACTCTTGTCTTATTTCAAATCTAAGATTATTTTTAACTCTTTCCCGAACGACGAAATTTTAGACGAATACGGAACAGAATGTTATTGTTTAAGTATTTAATTAAGAAATACATTTAGCAAACATAATTGAGAAAATGATGTCGTTAAAGGTTAAAGGCTAGAAACAAATTTGAACATAATTGATGTTTTAATATTGTTTCTGTTTTTTTTTTTCAGAGCATCCCCCTCTACAAAAAAAATATTGATAAATAAAATTCTTTAGTCCAGAATAGGAAAAACAAAATAAAAACAAATAGATTTCTATAACTCATAACCAAATTACAATATTTCAGTCATGTCCAAATTAAAAACATTTGCAGACGACAAAATAAAAATTTGAAATTTGTTTTGTGAAACGTAGAAAAGATTGTGGGAAAAGGAGAAAATGCTGGTCAATTTTCCTTTTCCCACAATAGTGTCTAAAGGATATGATCCACATTCGCTACAGTCAAATCTTGATTCTCACCGCCCACAAACTATAACTGTGATGATACTTTCAGGTTGTTTAGCTGTGTATATAAAGTCAAAGAAAGAACAATAGTAATAGGTTCGGTCTTGGTTCACAACTGACGCACAATTCAACGTTAGTTGTAGAAGCAGTTATAAAGTTCAAAGCGGTTGCAGAGGACAAATCAAGCGCGATTCAATTGACGAAAGGTTCCTGACAGCGTGGTAGGAAAAGGAGGAACTACTTGTTACCAGAACTTCCTAGTTTTCCTACAGTTTTTGCAGATGTGTTCTTCCTCACAGTCATAAAAAAACGCGGGATTATTTGGTACACCGTAAACTCTTTCCCAAGCGACAGCAACTTACACTTATTTAACTCTTTACCAAACAAAAAATTTTTAGACTGGTCCAAATTGAAAGCACTTGCAGACAACAAAATAAACCTTACTCAAAAATTGAAATTTGTTTCCAGCAGGGTAGAAAACATTGTGGGAAAAGGAGAAAATGCTGGTCACCAGCATTTTCTTCTTTTCTCATTTTTTTTTTTTCAAGAGCCTTCTATCTCAGGGTCGTAAAAACCAGGGTTTGTTTGGTAAAGGGTAAAGGGTAAAAGTAACAGCACTAAAAGTCAGTGCAAGTTTAAATCAAACTGCACAAAGAGTGCAGTCTAATTTTTGCCTGATTACGATTCGATAAGGTAATTATCGCGACTTAAAACCCTTTACCAGACGACAAAATTTTAGCTCTGTCCAAATTGAAAGCATTTGCAGACAACAATTTCAGTGTAGCTCAAATTGTGCAATTATTTATTGATTAGGTAGAAAACATTGTGGGAAAAGGAGAAAATGCTGGTAACCAGCATTTTCTCCTTTTCCCACAATGTTTTCAAAAGGCTTCTTTTCCAGGGGCGTCAAAAGTAGGGATTGAGTGGTAATGGGTTAAACAGCAATAATTTTGCAGTAGTAGTTATGCAGTAATGCGATTCCTGTCAAATAAGCGAAATTTGCAAAATTACATCCTCATTTAGATAGCAGTCTAAGGTTTAATTAGTACCCAAAGAAATAGAAATAAGCCTCTTGATGAAAAAGGAGGAAAGAGGAAGTGATACATGTAGAAAAAATATCTTGCAGCTCCATTACAAATACAGATACATGCACTTTTTAATGATGATTTAGAATCAAGAAGTTTATTGTGTACATCATAGATAAGACGGTTGCGGTCTGATCATAACACATTTCAAGCTGGTGTTAGTATGAAAATGGAATAACATTCCTGATGCAATGATTTTGCGTTATGTAAGGTCGATGCGACGTCGAATAATTGCCTTTATCTACAGCAGAGGTGGCCATACAAGATATTGATTGAAAACTTACAAAAACTTTAAGAAAAACCTAACTTTAATGTTACCTTAGTCTTTGAGTACTTTCGCAGCTTTGATTTTAGTACCACCTTCATTTAACCCTTTCCCAAACAAGCCCTGGTTTTTACGTCTCTGCAATAAGAGTCTTTTGAAAACACTGTGGGAAAAGGAGAAATTGCTCGTAACGAGCAATTTCTCTTTCCCACAGTGTTTTCTACCCTTTTTGAGAACATTCTGGCACTTTATCCAAATCTAAAATTGTCGTCTGCAAACTCTTTTGGTTTGGACGAGTCCAAAGTTTGTCGTTTGGGAAAGGGTTAAACTGCAAAACCTTAGTCAAAATCTGATTAGCCTGGCATTTTTTACAGACTCTGAACTAAAGTATGATACCAAATTGGTTGGTTTTCAGAAAAAACATGAAACGAGAAATAAAAGAAAATAGTAAGCGCAAACTCATTTATGGAACTGAGTTGGAGAGGTCATCAGACCTCTCCAACAGTGTTGAGTTTAAAAGGCAGACTGCCTCAGAAATTGCTGTCTAAATCCAATCTTTGTAGGGGAATTGTTCCGATACACAGTCTGTTTCGTCATGATTTTATAAAGAAATCGAAGTCTAAAAACTGAAATAGGAAATAGACGTGGTTTGTTTCTATATCACGAATTTCAACAAAATTGTAAGGATTTAATTGCATATTCCCTTTCCAACAATTTTAATTTTGTATTACAATCTTAAATCTTAACAAAAAGAAGAAAAAGGAAAAAGAATTTCGTTAAAAATAGAAACGAACACAGCGGAAAAAATCACGTGACCTTAAAACGCGGGAAGAAGGTCGTGTGACTTACATAAATTACAAGGACGGATGAATACGGAATCCTGTTTTTGCCATCCACTTTGATGAATGTGTATTTACAACTGAACAGATTTCAACTACCCGTTTATTGTCTTGCTTGTTTCTTTACATGTACCTAGATATATTTAACCTAAAAGCATAAAAAGTATTAGAAAAAAATGATGTCGACCTCTCCTGGCTTCTTTTTTAAAGAAGCCACTTGTATATTGATAGAAGTATACTTGATAAAAATCTGTACGAGCTGCACTGTGGCAAAAGGGAGCTAACCCTTTCCCAAACAATCCCTGGTTTTTACGGGCCTGGAATAGTAGCCTTTTGAAAACATTGTGAGAAAAGGAGAAAATGCTGGTAATCATTTTCTGCCCAATGATAGACAGAAATCATCTTTTCAGCAAGAGTTGAATTGTCGTCTGCAAATGCTTTCAATTTGGTTTAGTCCAAAAGTTTGTTGTTTGGGAAAGGGTTAAAATGCATGCCTTTGACGCATTATATCAAGTAATTCATCACATGATACAATAGTAATTGGTCTGCAGCACGAAAAAAGGGACATTCGGACATTTGCGTAAAGTGTCGTCTCGGATCAGCCTTCGCAGTCCGCTCAGGCTAATCCGAAACAACACTCTCCATTTTTATGTAATTTTCTGCTTTGCGCAAGTCTACTGTAGCAAAAATTCCAATGAAGTCGTAAACTGCCGTCTCGGATCAGCCTGCGCGGACTGCGCAGGCTGATCCGAGACGACACTTTACGCAAATGTCCGAATGGCCCTTTTTTACGTGTTGCAAAGCCATACGATTCCATATAAATCCATTTACTATCGCAACCACTTGAATAAAAAATCAGAAAGGTCCTGGAAATTTAGACCAATGGCAAAATGTTTCGACCCATGTCAGCGGACTGCGCAGACTGACATGGGTCGATATCCCCGTTTTTACAGAAAATGGCTTCCATACTTTAGAATGACCATGACAATGTTTGTTTTTCTGGTCCGTATTTCAGTCGACAAATAACTTAACATAATATACCATAACATACCATAACATAACGTTTATTCATCATAAAACAGCTCCATAACATAACATGACATTGATTCAGCATAAAGCAACACTTGCGTGTTTAAAGCTTGCAACAAATATTAAACAAATTCATGCTCACATGCACAGAAAATAAAGACCTCAGTAAATTATTGTTATCTGAGACGTATGAGATAAAAGATACACGATTGAGAAAAAAAAAACAACGCTGCATCAACATCAACAGCGTCAATTTTTGTAGCCAGATCACACTATCTGTCATGAGCAGTCCGATCTAAATCCATGATTAGGATGAATCTACACTAATTTTAGCCCCCTTCGAGGGATAATGTACTGGATGAGTTGTACTTTTTCGGTAAAGATTTCCCATATCAAATCAGTTTGTTTCGTTCAAGATCAGACCACTCCTCAAGGGTAGTCTGATCCCGAATAAAACTACCTGTAAGAATAGCAAAAAGTTTTATTGGCGCTGAAGGTTTGTACTGTTAATGATTGCACAATTTCTTATTGAAATATATTTTTGAAACTTTAGTAAGTAAAAGCGATTTTTTTTAGGGATTAGAACTCTGTATTTTGTCTTGTAGCAGCAAAAATAAAACGACTGACGTTATCTGTTGTTTTTGTTGACTTTGAACTCATTAGGAATTCAAATTTATTAATGGTTGGCCATTGATAATGGTATTTTCTTTTTCAGATATTGTTAAGGCAGTTCATAATATTTTGTGCAGATGGGAAGGAAATGGTATCCATTTTCAACCATAGTTTGATTATAATGCGAGCAAAGTCTATTTTCTCTTGGATATCTTAGTGTATTTATATATACCGTCCCATACATTTCGTCATTGCACATATTCCCTTAATTCTTTAAAGATGACCCTTCAGATTTGGGACGAAAATTTTACAAGAGTACAAAAAAAAATCATCGTTATACTCCCAAAGCCTTATAATTTTCTTTAATAAAACCCAAGTAGTCGAGTAGTCCAGCCACCCAACCTTTCATTCTCTCACTTACTCTCTCACTCACTTACCCAACCTTCCATTCTCACTCACTCACTCACTCATTCACTCAGTTTTCCTTGTATAATCTGTATATAATAGGAAGCCTGCCTACAAAGCCAATAGTAAAGGATATTGTGCGGTCGCGTGAATCTTTCTTCCTGTCTGTGATTGATTCTTTCACTGTCTGTCTGTCTATCTGTCTGTGAGTGTTGAGTGAAAAAGACGAGTAGATCTAATTATATCGATTTGTATATACATGTAGGTCATCGAAGAAAATTGCTGTACAGCCTTAACTTGACCTATCGGCAAAAACAGATCTATAGACATAAGCAAACACTTACCCTGTAGGCGGCTGGTCGCGTAGTGATAGTATTTATCTGATAGATCTGTATGCATAATAGCCCTTCCACTTCCATCAAGTAATTTGAAACTAGTACATTTTATTTACAAATGCAGATACTTTTTATCGACATTTCAAAGTCACGAAGTCACGAAGAGGATGGGGCATATCAAATATAACATGCTTCTACAGAGCTCTAGTTAGAGGGAGTGATTTTGATTTCAAAATTGAAAATATTAATAATTCTTCACTAAACTCTGTTTGATGGATACGCATTAAAATCGTCTCATTGGTTTCTTTTTCCCACAATGTTTTCAAAAGGCCTTCTTCACCAGAGTCGTTAAATTCGGGTCTGTGTCGTAAAAGATTAAAGGTAAAGCGGTTCGCTCTCCATATATGTACCCAATCGGACGATTCCGAAATCTAACGAGGTCGAATCTGTTGTCTGCGCATGTCATATTCTTTGAAGCTTTGAACTGTCTAATATGACGTATCACTGTGCTGTACCAAGTAAATATTAATATGTGGTATAAAAAGTAGAAATGGAGAAAAAATGGCTATAAACAAATAATTTGAGTAAAAATGTAGCCTGTTCTTTGCTCCAATTTTTTTCAAAATTTTAATTATTTCTGAACGAAAGATAGCTTTTACAAATACTATTTTTTTACTGCACATCTTTGAATACAGTTTCTGAATATAGACTTCAGGGAAACCATGATTTGTCCATGGTTTTGCGACATTCTTTTCAACAAGAAGCGTCTGTGCTTCTACTGAGGGTATCATCAAAGCTCATGGGGCTGGTTTTCTTTTTATCACCAGTGTATATGGTATATGTTAAGTGACCAAAGCTGAATGAATCGTACCAGGTTGCATTTTATTGAGTAAACATTTATGCATTTATTTTGAAATTCGAAGTAACGGTTTCCGGTTTGAAAAGTTGTCCGGTTCTGTACCCAGAATGCCCAAATCAGATACGTCTGTATTGGAAGAATGCCATCTAGCTGAAGATAATAGGTCGAGTCACACCTCTTTTGACATTATACTATTTGGGACGCATTTTTAAATATCACATTACAAAACAGTGCTGGAAAAAGATCATCACCTGTCATTTTAATTTGCTTTGGTGTAAATAAAGACCCTAGGGTGTCGGTTAGCGGGGTACCGAAGCTTCCATATTAGTGTCATAAATGTGCTAGGAAGTAGGCCAGCAGGATACCGCCAAATGAACGTGTGCACAATAATGACCAATCGCAAACTACCATCTATTCATCCCTCTTCAATCGTACCAAGAGACAGGTCAAAAGCAATACAGTTACACAAAATATATATAGATGAAAGATTAAGCTGTGATAGCACAGGGATCGTATATATCGTCGGTTTACTTCAAAAACCTCGTAACTACAACATAAAACAAGCTGTAATTACGAAGTTTTTGAAGTAAACTAACGATATATAATATATACGATCACTGGACAGCAAGTAGAGTTCTTTAATTAACTCTTTACATGATGACAAAATTTTGGCCTTGTCCAAATTGCATGTATTTGCAGACGACAATTTCACTGTGGCTCGATTGGTGTAATGTGTTCTTTGATAGCATAGAAAACATTGTGGGAAAAGGAGAAAATGCTGGTTACCAGCATTTTCTCCTTTTCCCAGTGTTTTTAAAAGGCTTCTTTCCAATCGTCGTTAAAAATCGGCATTGTGCAGTATAAGGTTTACCCTTCAACTCTTTCAACACCCACTTTACAAATTCGACCTCCACCGTTGAAACTCAGATTTTTTTTCCTCGTAGTCTTAATTCCCTATGGGGATATAAATCTCAGACCAAAATGCAATCTGATCTTGACATATCGTCCACAAAAAAAGCATTCGTCATTTTTTATCAGAACGAAATAGTGAATCATAAGCAATAACATTTAGCTTCGCCGACATTAAAAAAAAGCAACCAGCAATTTCCCCTTTGACCATAATTTTGTCATCTTCCCAAGCCAAGGCTGACGATTCACTACGCTACTCTACCCTTGGCGGATTGAGCTTGATTTTTACATTCCCCTGATACGCTTTTTCATTGGATGCAGCCAGCTCTAACTGCGACGAATGAAATAGCACGTAGCATTTCATCTTTTATAAAAATAGAACAAGGTCGCTAACTTTCGAATAGAATGTAAACATGGAAACCCACGTAGTTGTCTGCTTATCGCTTCATGTGTATTCGTAAGCGGTTTGTAAAACCATATTTCATTTGCTTTTAGAAATATGATGTAAAGGGGGGTAATAACCAGCATCTAATAGAGGGCGCATCTCGAAATCGGGCTCAATCTGCCAAGGTAAGATCCACGAAGTAGCTCGCCAAGATGTAATTTTGTGCACCCTTTGAACGATATAAATGATCATTTGGGCTATATTTTACTTTATTTCATTTGAAGAACTTTGTTGTGTGGGAAATAGTTAACTCTTTGACTCACTGACTTTTAACGGAAGGTGTATATCCAAGATCAGACTGAACAGAGCGTGTACTCGGATCTTAGATGTACACTGTCCGATAAGAAGATATCTTTTCGCAAAGATACCTTTGAAAAAGTAAAACTTTGGTTTATACTGTCGCCGTGAAAGTTTCAAATTAGTTACGAGGGGAGGTCAATAAGTTCGTAGAACTCGGTATTTTTCTTTACAATTCAATTCCTTTTTTTTTTTTAGTTCTTTGTGCAGTATAAACCTTTGCCATTTGAATGATAAAAGCCATTCAATCAACACTTTACAATTTTTGCTCTTACTTTTTGTTGGAAAACCTATAACCAAAAACAAAAATGAAAAGTCAGAATATTGAGTTCAGAGCACAAGTCCAGAGTTGCACAAGCGGCTATTCGTGAGTGCAAGCTCGAGCAGTTAAATCACCCACCATACAGTCCAGACCTGGCCCCAAATGATTATTGTCTGTTCCCAAATTTGACATCCCACTTGCTTGGAGCGAGGTTTTCTGACGATAATGAGCTCAAGGCTGCTACAGAGTGGCTTCTGACTTTCTATTTTTGCTTGTGGGTATAGGTTTTCCAACATAAAGTAAGAGCAAAAAAAAGTAAGAGCTGACTAAATGGCTGTAATCATTCAACTGACAAAGGTTTATACTGCAAAAAAAATGAAAGAAGAAATTTTGAATTGTATAGAAAAATACCGAGTTCTACGAACTTATTGACCTCCCCTCGTATTTAGCAGGATGAAGGGTAAACAGTAAATTGGCTGGGAGCCGTTATAGTCATAACCGTTTAGTAACCTCAAATGCAACACCTAGAGCGCCAAAATATTTTTTTTTTATCAACGTAAAATCCTTAACTCCGTGGACATTCATTTCTACACATTGCTTGTAGGAGCCTTTGGAAAAAATTGTGGTCACGAGCAATTCCACCTTTTGCCACAATGTTTTCTATGCTATCAAAAGGTGTCATATACACATAAGAAACGGCTTCATCCTTGCTGTTATTTAGGGTCAATTAGATATACCATAGAAATGCCTTATGGGGTAAAGAGTTAAACAAAAAAGAACTTTATACTGCATATTTCAATCCCATGCCAAATGATATTATTTGAGAATTGTCAAAACCAAAAGAATTTCCATACGGCAAATATAATGTGCCTAAAGCTGTTTTCGGTAAGAAAGAAAACATTGTTTGAAAAGGAGAAAATGCTGGTTACCAGCATTTTCTCCTTTTTCCAATAATGTTTTCAAAGACTTCTTTCCAGGCGTCTTTTAAAGTCGTGGATTGTCCTAGTAAAGGGTTAAATAGGTTTTTTTGACAGTATATGTGACAAACATCGGTCAACTGGTGTTTATGTCTAGATCAGATCGCACTTGATGTCCTCAAAGCTATGTACAGTTCAGCCACGTAGGAAGCATTTCAAGATTGGGGGGGGGGGGGGGGGGGGGGGGGGGGCTAACTTCGAAATACTGAGATTTTTGGCGTGGTAGTTGCAAGTTGCGCTAAAAACTCATATTTTAGTTACTATGATTTTCAAAATTATTGGGGGGGGGGGGGGCTGAGCCCCTCCCTAGCCCCCCCTGTTCCTACGGGCCTGCAGTTTAACTTTCATTAATTATGGGTTTTACATCATTAAAACTTACTCGACTGTGAACAACAACAACAACAATCCATTTTTCCTGCACTGCTTTGTTTATTCTAAATCTAAATTTATTTTTATACCGTGCTCCAGTAGCTGAGACGGTTTCGGACTTGGGAACAGGAGGTCGTGGGTTTTATTCCTGGCTCAGCATTTTTTTTTCGGGCATTGACGCAGTCATTGAGACAGGCTTCATTCCACTCCAACCACTGACCGTTATCTCAACGATGGTCATATGGGAAAGCAGCCAGTTGATACGAGTGCTTCTAATTTTTACGGTTTAACAATGTCAAAAACTTAAAAAGATGTATTGGTGCTTCTATAGATGCTTACTTACCTAAGTTGTTCTTAAATCTACGCAAAGGCGGCTGATTTGTTCAGCTTGTTTAACCCTTTCCCAAACAAGCCCTGGTTTTTACGTGTCTGCAGTAAAAGTCTTTTGAAAACAATGTGGGAAAAGGAGAAATTGCTCGTAACGAGCAATTTCTCCTTTTCCCACAGTGTTTTCTACCCTTTTTGAAAACTATCTGCCATTTTCTCAAAAATCTAAAATTGTCGTCTGCAAACTCTTTCGGTTTGGAAGAGTCCAAAATTTGTTGTTTGGGAAAGGGTTAACGTAAGCTTGCACAGCTCCTAGTAATACAAATTAATGGTTACAATACAATAAATTACATACATTGAAAAATATCACGATGAAGTAATTTACAAATGAATTCGTAATATGCTGCTGGTAGGCTAACATTAGACAGAGAGTTAGATAAGTGACACTGGAAAATCAAAGCACTGAAAGTACTGCTGAGGTGGGGTACATTTCATCCCAATGAAGTTGAAATTTAACTGTTATACCACTTGACAAATATGTAGTGCTGTAAAATTGCAAGGAAAAAAATGGAAAGAAGCAAACTGATATTTGTAGACCATTAGCTTTACCTGTAAATTAGAGAATTACACATATTAACATAAGTCACATCTTATCTCTTTACCAAATGACTCAATTTTAGACTGGAAGGACTTGTAGACGACAAAATAAACGCTACTCAAAATTAAAATATGTTTCCAGCAGGGTAGAAAATACTGAGGGGAAAGGAAAAAATGCTGGTTATCCTTTTCCTTCTGTATCAGGGTCGTAAAAACCAGGGATTGTTTGGTAAAGGGTTTACCATGAATGGTGATTTAAGACTTGTGTGTCTTTGAGGCATTGGAGACTCCAAAGAAAAACCCAGTAAAGCTCGAATCCGAGGCCTCTAGGTTATGAGTCATACACTCCACCATTGAGCCACATACTATCCCTAGAAGTTTAAAGGGTCGTCACTACTCAACGAGAACTTGCAGACAAAATATGTGCACGTTGCCCTAAAATGTAATTTTACTACGAAGTTTCATTGAATTGTAATAAGAGTCGTACTGTTTTTACTCTAAATGACTGCTTTTCCCTTACTAATGGTTGGATTTTTTCTTGAAAACCGATATGGTTCAATTTATTGGCGACAAAAAGAAACTCTCCCAGGTTGCACGTATTCGAACGTTGATTACTGAATGTTACCATAACGACGGTGATAGAGGACACATACTACATGCTGTGATTCTATTCTTCAGCGACGCAGTTTTTATCATTTTTGTAGTATTTGTCGAAGGCAATACAACTATGACTTCAAGATTGAATTTTAATAACCATGTATCTTATTTTGTGCAAAGCCGAAGGAAATAAACCCAGTTAAACTCATTCTTTCTCAGACAAATGAGTTTTTCGATGACACACAAATACATGTATGTAATTTGAAATGGGATTTTAAAATACACTGGGCGAGGCCATCGATCGTTGAGGTACTTATTTTTTATTGAAAATAGCTTCTCTCGCTCACAGCCTTTTATTGGCGCAATGATACAAATTTGCCGACTGACCCTGGGCTTTTTCATTCCAAAACCAATTCGTTCCATGGCTTGTTTGTCCTATGATCGCGCGCTACTCCATTTGATAGCTCATGAATATTTGTAGATCGAAGTAATTGATTGTAGTGTTGGAAATTAAATGTAAAAAGCTAAATATTTCAAAATTATAGTTTTAAGGTACATGAGTACTTTCCCTTCAACCGAAAAGGTATTCATTTGCTTTTAGCCAATATTTGAACAATATGTCTCTTTTTCTTTTAAACTATTGATTCCACGCAATGGGTTTCCTTGACAAATACCACTTCAGCGTTCTCAACGCTTTGATTCATTCTTCAGCTAGTTAGTCAGGCGGACAAAAACGTGACAAAAATACAATAATGTTCTCACATTACTTTAGTACATAAACATGAACATACCGTTGTCTGTGCATGTCATACTCGAAGATTCCACCTGTCTGCTATGACGTATCACCTATCCCATATGCAAGGGAAAAGAAGGCCTTACACCGAAGCTATTACCCAAACCTGTAGGGGCTGTTTTGATAAATGGCCGGTGCATAGGTTACATGCTAACTGATCATAGCTGATTTCATCGCACTAGGTACAATTTTATTTAGTAAACATTTATCTTAGTTTGAGATTTAAAGTAAACGTTGTCACGTGGAAAAGTAGTTCAAAGCATTTGCAGACGACATTTCAATGATGGCTCAAAAAATTGAATTTAATAGGATTAAAAAGAAAGACTGGAAAGTGGGAAAATGCTACTGAGCAGCTTTCCTCCTCCTCTGAAAAAGAAATTAACTTGTTAAAGTTCAAAACATTTGCAGTCGGCAATTTAATCTGGCTAAACAGTAAATTATTTTGATTGGATAAAAGATATTATGGAAATAAAAATGGAAAATGCATTAAGCTCACTTTTTTCACACAGCATGTCTCATTTAGATCTCGTTTTAAGTATAGAAGACATTTGTTGGGTACATTCTGCGCTCTAGGGGTTAAGCAGTTAAACAATATCACCAAAGCTATTAAACCCTTTACCACACAACAAAATTCGGGACTGGACCAAACTGAGAGCATTTGAAAGCAACAATTTAAATGTAGCTTAAACAAGTTGACTTCTTTAAAAAAGAAGCCAGGAGAGGTCACATCAATGTTTTCAAATAGTTTATTGGCTTTTAATTTCAATACTTTTTGGCACATGTAAACAAACGAGTAAAAAAGCCACCGCGTAGAAACCT
The DNA here is from genome assembly GCA_943736015.1 of Tridacna crocea. Taxonomy (NCBI): domain Eukaryota; kingdom Metazoa; phylum Mollusca; class Bivalvia; order Cardiida; family Cardiidae; genus Tridacna; species Tridacna crocea. The sequence goes on from OX031059.1 coordinate 54,260,821, forward strand.
CATAATTATGCTTTACAATTACGGTCATTTGGCCTTCTTGTCGCCGGCTTTTTCACGTCGCACGATCATGTCGAGCAGTCTTCTTTCTCTTTTTTAACGATTTTTTTCTCTTTTTTTGCTGCTTAGATTTATTTGCTTATTGAAAAATTACAATTATTTGAGGGGTCATTTGCAGACATGGCAAATTAATTTAACATTTATTTTTCTGGTATTCGTCATATAAAAATAAACCAGAGCTATTCCTTGTTTCGGTTTTTTTATTTCGCTTTATTTACATAACCGTGACGAAACAGACTGTGTTTCAGTACAATTTCAGAAGAAAACTGGATTAAGTCATCAAATTCTGTGGCAGTCTGCCTTTTAAACTCACCGTGACTTTTGGAGAGGTCTGATGACCTCTCCAATGATGATTTCTGTCTTTGATAGAGTAGAAAACATTGTGGGCAAAGGAGAAAATGCTGGTTACCAGCATTTTCTCCTTTTCCCACAATGTTTTCAAGAGCCTTCCTTCCCAGAGTCGTGAAAACCAGGGATTGTTTGGTAAAGGGTTAACCCTTATCCTATTAGATAAATGATATAAATTTTGCAAGACGATCGTAATATTTAGCCCTTATAATGCTAGTTCAAACTTGCATTTTGGAGACAACTTACCTCCTTTGACATTGTAGATCAAAGATCAGACTGCGCATTTTGTGCAGTCTGATCTTGATCCACACTGCTCGCACAGGGTTAGTATGTTGCGCTTAGCAGCCTAAGGGTTAATCTTTTTCCTGCTAAATAACTAAAATGAAATTTACAATTTGATAGTAGAAACATTACTATTGCCATTTAAAAGGTATGTCTTTGGTAATAATATCTCCTCAGCGGACAGTGTATATACAAGATCAGACTGCACACAACGTGCAGTCTGATCTTGATCTAAATGCTGTCTGCAAAAAGGTTAGTGAGTCGCGCAGACTTCATCTTCGCAAGCCAAGGCTGACGATTCACTACGCTTCTCTACCCTTGGCGGATCGAGCTTGATTTTTACATTCCCCCGATACGCTTTTTCGATACGCAGCCATCTCTAACTGCAACGAATGAAATCGCTCGTAGCATTTCATCTTTGATACAAATAGAACAAGGTCGCTACCTTTCGAGTAGAAGGTAAACATGGAAACCCACGTGGATGTCTGCTTATCGCTTCATGTGTATTCGTAAGCGGTTCGTAAAACGATATTCCATTGGCTTTTAGAATTATGATGTAAAGGGGGGTAATAACCAGCATCCAATCCAAGGGCGCATCACAGGAATATCGAAATCGAGCTCAATCAGCCAAGGTAAGATCCTCGTAGTGATCGTAAACTTGGTTCGCGAAGATGCACAGACTTATTAAAGAAGAAAATGTCACTTATCAGAGCTCCAGATAAGATGGGGTGATGGTATTCTTAATCCATTATTTCTCTTTGAAACCCTATGTTGTGGGTACTCATTGGAATTGTCTAATCGAGACGATTTTTATGAGTACCCATAGCATAAGATTTGGTGGAGATTGATTAATATTTTCAATTTTGAAGTCAAAATCACCTCCTCTATCTGCAGCCCTGACTAACTGAATTAGTCTTGTCTGGAAAGTTGACGTCTCGTAAAAAGTTGAGCATCATTGATGTCCTTGAGTTCATTGGATGATTTTAGAACATGAGTTTCGTCCGAATCATTTAATTATAGCTTAGTACAAGTGCTAACTGAGGCTTAAGTCAAAGTCCCCCCTTAAACAGGACTTTGACCCTCTGTATTCAGGCTAATTGTACAAAGAAAATGTGACTAATTAATACACGTGTCGCAAATTAAAAAAAAAAAAAAAATTATCAGAATAGGAGAAATCAGGAGCCTGTGCTGTCTGATGTTGATCCTTACTATCCCATACTGCATTTTCTTTTCAGTGAATTCAATTTTGAAACCGCCATATTTGAGTTTTTACCATTTAACTCTAACAAACGACTGCATTTTAGACTGGTCCAAATTCGAACCACTTGCAGATTCAAAAATTGAAATTTCTTTTCAGCAGTGTAGAAAACATTGTAGGAAAAGGAGAAAATGCTGGTAATCAGCAGGTTCTCATTTTCCCACAATGTTTTCAAAGGGTTTCCATCTCGAAGACGTAAAACCCAGGGATTGTTTAGTAATGGGTTAAGCCATGAAATTTTCGTTTCCGATGATTTGTCTAGCAGTTACATTGTAAAAGTTTATTTTTTCGTGGCCAATAATCGTTGTCTGCGCATGTCATATTTTTCGAAGATTCAACCTGTCTTATATGACGCATCACAAGCCCCGAAAGCGGACAGACTGTAATATTACCAGGCCCGTAGGAACAGGGGGGCTAGGGGGGGGCTCAGCCCCCCCAATAATTTTGAAAATCATAGTAACTAAAATACGAGTTCATAGCGCAATGAAACAACCACGCAAAAAACCTCAGTATTTCGAAGTTAGCCCCCCCAATCTTGAAATCCTTCCTACGTCGCTGATTACGCTCTATAAAGTATAGCAATGTTGAAAATAGCTTTTATCAATACGTTTGAGGAGAAATGAGACCTGCTTTCGCTCAATGTCTCAAACTGCTGATCATAGCTGAGTAAAATTCCACGAGATGGAGTTTCATTGTGTAAACCCTTATTTTAGTTTTAAATTCAAAGAAACGGCTGTCACGTAGGAAAGTGGTTCGGTTCTGTACCCAGGATGCCCAATTAGATAGATGAGTATTTATAGAATGCCATCTAGAGGGAGATAATGGCCAATAAGAGCCTCTAAATTTGGACGAGTCTACAATTTTATTGGACGGTTAAGAATTGAGGAAGTAAACATCTGTTTGATCCTGCGTGCGTTTTAAAAGCCTGAGGATTTTCCGTCATTGATGAACCCTTAATTAACTATAAATCATATCCAATAAGACGATGTGGAACAAAGACAAACAAGGCTAGTTAAACATAGAGATGACACGAGTTCTATAATCCTATAATTTCAAGCTTAATGAACGGCTTCAAATGATTTTCTAGGAAAGCAGTACTCAATTGAAAGTGGGGACACTTTTACGGAGCAAGCCGACATTCCTTAATCTAATACCTCTTATCATCAAACTAACAGCTCAGTCGGCTTTGAAAGCATCTTTGTAGAACTGTATCAGGGTGTCTCCATCTTCGCGAGCCAAATTTACGATCATTACGTGGATCTTGCCTTGGCTGAATGAGCCCGATTTCGAGATTCCTGCGATGCGCCCTCTATTGGATGCTGGTTATTTCCCCCCTTTACATCATATTGCTATATAAAAGCAAATGAAATATCGTTTTACAAACTGCTTACGAATACACATGAAGCGATAAGCAGACATCCACGTGTCTCCATGTTTACCTTCTATTCGAACGGTAGCGACCTTGTTCTATTTTCATCAAAGGTGAAATGCTACGAGCGATTTCATTCGTTGCAGCTAGAGCTGACTGCATCCAATGAAAAAGCGTATCGGGTGAATGTAAAATTCAAGTTTGATCCGCCAAGGGTAGAGTAGCGTAGTGAATCGTCAGCCTTGGCTTGCGAAGATGGGGTGTGTCATAATATACGCTACCATTTTAGGGTGTCTCAAAATATATGCTACCTTTCCGACCGCTTATTACTCTGTATCATTGTAAACACCTGTATAACTGCCATACATAGGCTATTATTTGTGGTATGAATATTCAAACTTGATTAGATCTACATGTTTACCGAATGTTGGCATATACAAATCATCGTCATCATCATCACTATCATCATCATGATCATCCCAGGTTGTTTACCCTCGCCATGGCGCTTGTCGAATGTAATAACTCTATCCCAAACGGCAAATTTTGGACCAGACCAAGTTGAAAGCATTTTGCAGGTGACAAATTAACAGTTGCTAAAAAGATGATTTTTCTCTATGACAGGGTAAAAAACATTGTGGGAAAAGGAGAAAATGCTGGTTACCAGCATTTTCTCCTTTTCCCACAATGTTTTCAAAAGGCTTCTATTCCTGGCCCGTAAAAACCAGGGATTGTTTGGGAAAGGGATAACCCCAGATGATAACGATGGCTGTCATATGCCAACATTCTGTATACAGGTATACAAAGTTTGATCGAATGTTCATGTCACCACAAACATAGCCTATGTAGAACTACAGAAAATGAAAATAACATGCCAAATGACACACTATTTTTTAACTACGACTTCGAAACCTATATCCTGTATTCTTAACCCTTTACTCCATAGATACTCATTTCTACGCATTGCTTGTAGGGGCCTTTGGAAAACATTGTGGCAAAAGGTTAAATTGCTCGTGACGAGCAATTTCACCTTTTGTCACAATGTTTTCTATGCTATCAAAAGGTGTCATATAGTCATATACCCATACGAAAGGGCTTCATCCTTGTTGTTATTAAGTGTCAATTAGAGATATCATAGAAATGCCTTATGGGGTAAAGGGTTAAAGAAAACAGAAAGTTTCAATATATATATACATTTGTTCTCGAAGTCTGGTTTTTAGGGTTGGGAACAAACAGACTAGATTATAATAATTTCGCATTCAGCACGCACAAATGGTAGATGTTCACGCAGTTTGGATCCGGGACCCATAACAATTCACTAGTCTCTTTTTTACAAGGAATCATTTAGGGAAGATCATGAAGAATAATCATATTTTCATTACAATCTTTTCGGTAGATTATCCGGTCTAAATTACAGTAGATTACAAGGTTTGATAGATCATGGTTACAACCAATAAAATTTGACGTAAATATTTCCGTAACTCTTCAATCATCGGAAAAAAAGTAGTTCCCGCGCACTTGTTTCCTAGATAAACAGTGCATATCATTAATCCTTTACCCCTTAACCCATTACCACACAATCTCTACTTTTGACGACCCTGAGAAAATAGCCTTTAGAAAACATTGAGGGAAAAGGAGAAAATGCTGGTAACCAGTATTTTCTCCTTTTCCCACAATGTTTTCTACCTTTCAGAAAACAAATTTTAATTTTTCAGTCACTTTTATCATGTCGTCTGCAGATGCTTTCAATTTGGACAAACCTAAAATATTGTTGTTTGGTAATGAGTTAAGTCATTTCTATGGTATCTCTAATTGACCCTAAATAACAGCAAGGATGAAGCCGTTTCTTATGTGTATTATGACACCTTTTGATAGCACAGAAAACATTGTGACAAAAGGTGAAATTGCTCGTCACGAGCAATTTCACCTTTTGCCACAATGTTTTCCAAAGGCTCCTACACCTCCTGTGGAGTAAAGGGTCAAACCAGACGGAAATGTAACGTAAATTTACGGGCATTTACCCCACATATCTCGCACTTTCCTTCTGTTTGTATCTATCAATGATTGACATCATTCTTCTTATTCTCAAATAATCTATTTATTTGTTCAATCTAAATTTATGAGAAAAGCTTTACGTAATGTTGTAATGTGTTCTTATATGTGTCTGGGGAGCACGCCATAGGAAACTACCTGAAGCACCTGTACAAAAATTTGATAAAAGTCACAACAACTAAAAAGGATGGTTTAGATTCATGAAATAAATGGGTTATTTTTTGTTCAGTCAAAGATCGAAATTTATTTCATGCCTCCCGGTAGGATATCGAGAAATAGCAGTGAAAATATTTTTCGATTTTACACTAGTACAACCAGTGAAAATACCGATTTTCACGTTCTTGTCGCCTAGGTAAATTACGCGTGCCTGACAACCAGAAAGGAAATATGACATCATATACCTTACATTTCTCGCCCTTGACGTAACTTTGCTATGCGGGAGGGGTACGCCACGAGGAAAAGGGAAAAGAACTGTACTGAATTTTGATAAAGCTTCTCCTAGAAAGGGTTAAAAGCATAAAATAAATAGAATATCTCGTGAACACCATCGGTAATATTTTCACTCGTGGCTGCGCCACTCGTGAAAATATAACCGATGGTGTCCACTCGATGAAATAAATTTCGATCTTTCGCCGAAAAAGACAAATATCTTCTATTTATTTCATCTAGTGTACATCATCGGTTATATTTTCACTCGTGGCTGCATCATCTGTGAAACTAATTGATATAAATTTCGATTTTCCAAAAGAAAAACAAATATCTTCCATTTCTTTTCCTAAATCTCTATATGACGTACAAGAGCAGAGATCAGCCTCATTTAAAAGTCAAGGTTATCGTATCAGCCATGTTATTACGATTTCTTAAAGTTGATTAGAGGAAGAGACAGATCATGACAGACAAGCCTATTATAAATAATTTGTCAACTTCATTAGTCTTGCTCTAAAATTATTAATTTTCTGTCGGATCATGACCACGGAATTAAAAGTTTCGCGGCTTCCTTTTAAATCTCTCATAGCTAGTGCGGTAGTACTGACCATAACAACAGAAGTCAAAGCTCCAGATAGAGGGAGTGATTTTGATTCCAAAACTGAAAATATTAATAATTCTCTACTAAACCCTATGTTGTGGGTACTCATTAGAATCGTCTCATTGAGACGATTCTAATGAGTACCCACAACATAGGGTTTGGAGGAGAAATGATGGATTTGGAATACTCCCTCTTATCTATCTGGAGCTCTGCGGAAGTGTTTTGAAATTTAAATCGGTCTTTCTAATTGGCCGAGACAAAACTCATAAGCCAATCCGATGCCACCAGAAATATATTCGACTGTATTCTCTCTGTATTTCCCTCCTCAATTATTGGGGTTATAGAACCAGTTTAATACGGCTTGCGCAATTAGACAGTATAAATTATTATGAAGAGACATAATCATCCGAAAGGTATATATCTAAAAGCATGTTATTATCATGTACTCCAGCACATTCATCCTTGTAGTACAAAAAAGTTGACCCTTGAAGGCCAGAAATTTCTTTGTTAACTTACTTGTGCTGATGTTTGTATTTCTCATGCCGTCTTCAATTTATGGTCAGTAATAAGTTCAGACAACACAGAATGAGATCTCGCGTGTTTCGCTCTGGAAATGGGGCACCAGCGACGGACACACAATATATTTACTCTTAGGCTCCTAGGCCCGACTCTGGAACCTTTTGCGGACAGAGTAGATTAAGCTCTGCACAGAACGTGAAGTCTGATATGATCTACCCCGTCCGATTTGGGAATATTTCACCCCCCCCCACAAAGTATACCTTTGAAATGGCCCCATTTGGGCTTTTACCAATGGCTTAACTCTTTACCACACGAGAAAATGTTAGACTGGTCCAAATTAAAAGTGTTCTCAGGCGACAAAATGAAGGTGACTGAAAAATTGAAATTTGTTCTGGGAAGGGTAGAAAACACTGTGAGAAAAGGAGAAAATGCTGGTTACCAGCATTTTCTCCTTTTCCCACAGTGTTTTCAAAAGGCTTCTTTCTCAGGGGCGTCAAAAGTAGGGATTGTGTGGTGATGGGTTAAAACTGTTGTAAGTTTCATTATTCAGAAAGTTAAGCGTTAATATGTCTTGACCAGACCCAGATTCAGTAAAACTAAAATGATTTGTATTCAAAAGGCTAATTCTTTAACAATCGACACAATTGTGGACTTGTTCATTTTAACAGCAAATGTAATTTTCTGTTACAAGCAAGGCTACTGTAAGACTAAACTTAAGTCGTAAAGTGCCGTCTTGGATTAGCTTGTGTTGCGCTGATCCGCGACGACACTTTACGCAAATGTCCGAATGCCCCTTTTCGCGTGTTGAAGGCGATTAATATAGTTCACATCATGGATTTTTTCATTGTATACTACTCAACTTTTGCTAGGGATCAAAACAAAAAATGTTTTGTTTTTTCCAAATTGAATTTATTCAGACAAAAACAGGTTAATTGCATCTATGGTCATAGTAAAGGAAATAAATATCAAATAAACAGAATAAAGCTCTTTCAAACAACGTGGAAGGTGAAAAAAAACGGATTGCCCGTTCGAAAAAATAAACAATATTTTGGTTTTGATCCTTAGCAAAAGTTGAGTAGCATATTTTTTTTCCATATCAGGTCAATGTTCTTGATTTATAGCCTTCTTATTCTAGAATCTAAAAACAAAGGATTATTCGCTGTTCGATATGGAGAAAGTTGTGATTTATACACAGTGCGAACACTGACTGATTGGTGTTTTACGCCACTTTCGACATTATTTCGATCAAATTACGAGGTCAGCTCACATAACTGAGATATGTCCTGGGTTTTACCAGTGCATGGCTAGGGGTTTGAAGTGTCTTGCCCAAGGACTATTATACGAGATAGAGGATATTTGGGTTTTTTTTTTGTTTTTGTTTTTTTTTTTTTTTTTCGGTGAAAGATCGAAATTTATTTCATTGAGTGAACATCATCGAAAATATTACAGATTGTGTTCACGAGATGAAATAAATTTCGATCTTTCACCGAAAAAAAAACCCCAAAAATTCTATTTATTTCATGTTTTTAATCCTTTCCGGAAGGAGCTTTATCAAAATCAAGTGCAGTTCTTTTCAGTTATTCCACGTTGGATACCCCCTCCGCATAGCAGCGCATTACAATATCGAGAAATGTAAGGTAAATGACGTCATATTTCCATCTGGCTGTGAAGTCGCGCTATTTTACCTAGGTAAGTAGAATATAAAAATTGGTATTTTCACTGGTCGTACCCGTGGAAAATCGAAAAAACTTTCTCTGCTATTTCTTTATATCCTACCGGAAAGCATGAAATAAGCCTAAATATTAATTGGAAAGAAGAAAAAAGAATAATGAAAACACAGTTCACATTGTATGACACTTTTTTTGCCATTGTTCAATTTTCTGCCTGTCCAAGGACCAGTTTACTTACAGATTCAGTCAATTGTTAGCCGAAATGAAATTTAGGGATCTTTAATTATGTGAAGACTTTCTCATCTACCCTTTACCCAATAAGGCATTTCTGTGGTATCTCAAATTGACCCTAAATAACAGCAAGGACGAAGCCGTTTCTTACGTGTATATGATACCTTTTGATAGCATAGAAAACATTGTGACAAAAGGTGAAATTGCTCGGCACGAATTTAAATTGACCTGCACTATCGTTTATCGGTTTTCATCTAATTGATGTGCGGAAATGTCCCTTTTTGCGAGACGGATCACATATAATGGCTGCGAAAGAATGTTGGTTTACTGGAGAAACTCCAGAAATACATGAATGGGTGCACTGACTACCGTGGCACAATCTTGAGAAACTAATTTGCCGATCTCTACGGAATCCTGATGGGGGCCAGGCGAGTGTTTAGAATGTACAATCTCGTCCATGTTATCTCGCGAGGATTGTACAAGCTCGTATGTATTTGAGTTAACCCATTACCGCAAAATCCCTACTTTTGACGCCTCTGAGAAAGAAGCTTTTTGAAAACAATGTAGGAAAAGGAGAAAGTGCTGGTAACCAGCATTTTCTCCTTTTCCTACAGTGTTTTCTACCCTTCCCAGAACAAATTTCAATTTTTCATTTCACCTTTATGTTGTCGTCTGCAAAGGCTTTCAATTTGAACCAGTCTAAAATTTTGTCGTGTGGTAAAGAGTTAAGTGAGATGCAAGAATTTGACAAAAACTCAAATTGCCGCTTGTAGAGACAAGCAAGGATTTGGGTGGCCTCATCAGGATTCTGTAGATTTCGGATTCAAACACCTAGACCCACGAAAACATAAACGTCACCGCATTTCTGAAAGAAAGAAAAAAGCCAATCATTCCGTTCAGTGTTTCAGATGGGAGGGAGGGGTGGAATTGAAGGGAGACAACTATGACTGTTACTCATTGTTATCATTGTTAGAGTTGCTTTCTGTATACTGGAAAAAATCGCGTTAAGTACCATTTTCTGTTCGCCTTTCATTTTAGAGACTTAAAATAACCATTCGTACAGAGTGCACATATGGCAAGAAAAAGGAGATGTTATCGCGAATCAAAAACCACAACAGCTTCTTTTCCATCATATTTTTAGAAGCTAAAGTGCGGCGTGGTAAAAGTCAATTTGTGCTTTGCTGAGTCCGATAGCTCGGTCAGTGGGTTCAAGGGTTGCTAGTTCAAATCCCTAGATCGGACATATTCCTCCAGAGGATGAACCCTTTCCTTAACGACAAAATTTTGGACTAGACCAAATCAAAACGTTTGCAGACAATAAATTAAATGTAAAACAAATGATTATTTTTGTTTATTAAAGGTAAGAAAACATTGTAGGAAAAGGAGAAAATGCTGGTTACCAGCATTTTCTCCTTTTCCTACAATGTTTTCAACTCTTTTCCAGCGCAGTAAAAACCAGGAATTGTCTGGGAAAGGGTTAATGATAGCTGTCACAGCAGTGATTATTCCTCTCTGAAAGATAGCTTACCATTATATCGACGATGGTTATGTGGGAAAGCAGTCAGCGACTTAAAAAAATAAATATTGTGTGAAGTAGTGGTAAAAATAAACAAAGTTCCGGAAAGTATGAATAGGCAGCCGCAATATAATTGAAATAAAATTCAAATGGGCCTTAAGGTAGTGGACCCCTAATAGAAAACAGCTATTTCCGCTCTACTATTATCCTACAAAATTTGCCATGATTAAAATGAGCATTATTGTACTACGTTTAATCGAGCCACATTTTCCTTTTTGTCCTTTTTTAGAAGTACCATTTATAAATCTAAAACCACTATATTCTCATTACCAAGAGAGATAATAATTACCTCCCTTGTTTGGAACCTACAGTAACAAACAACAAATAATTTCAAGAGAGACATAAGAGGAATTTCTGGTGGGTCGAAAACGTATACAAGAATCATATCTGTATAAATCCGTATTTATCAACTATCAATTATCAAGAATTTTTATGCCATGCTGCACTAGAAGTACTACAGGTATACTACCTTAAGGTAAGACCTGTGTAATGGAAAACAGCTATTTCCACTAAAATATCATCCTGCAAAATTTGCTATAATTAAAAATTAGTATTATTGAACTACTTTCACCGATTCATTTTTTCCAATTTTACCTTCTTTGAATTATCATTTATAAATCTAAAGCCACTATATTCTCGATTTAAAAAGCGATAATAATTACCTCCCTTTTCAGAAAAGTAACAAAAGTATCAAAAAATAATTTCGAGATAGACATAAACTGAATTTCTGATCCGTTAGAAATGTGCAAAAATATTTTTTCTGCATAAATTCTTATTTATCCTTATTTATCAACCAATTAGAATTTTTGCCCTATGTTCACCGGAAGTGCATTACACAGGTCTTACCTTAAATACAATGCAAGCAAAGAAAAAGTATGTACTTTATAAAACGGGTGTATTGAGACAGATATACCTGAGATCAATAAATCCTGTAGTAAGATTCAGTAAAGCTTTGAAATACCATTAACTCTTTACCACACGATAAAAATTTAGACTGGTCCAAATTAAAAGCATTTGCAGACGAAAAAATAAAGGTGGGTGAAAAATAAAAATTTGGTTTGGGAAGGGTTGAAAACACTGTGAGAAAAAGGAGAAAATGCTGGTTACCAGCATTTTCTCCTTTTCCCTCAGTGTTTTCAAAAGGCTTCTTTCTCAGGGTTATTAAAAGTCGGGATTGTGTGTCAAAGGGTTAAGCCCTTGGCTATATACTAGGCACGACTCGAGAATGTTTTCGCGGACAAAAACATGAAGGAAAGGATAATTTCTGAATGATAATTGAAAACATCGTAGGAAAAAGAGCAATGACTTTTACAAGAAATTACTCCATTTCCAACCAGTGTGTTTTCTTTTAAAGCTCTTTGAGTAAATTCGTATTGTTATAATCATGGATAATCGAAATTGGTCCAGAAATGATAGAGCGCTTCCAAATGAATATGCCTCACTCAGAATGTAATATATTCCAGGAAATTCAATTTATACCGAACCGTTGACAGACATTCCTTCACAAAACTTGAAATGACTTCCGGTTCAGTAGATCATCGTGCAGCCCCCGTAACTGTTTAATATGTGTTGCCATCTACAGCCATTATTTTTCACGCCTCATTTCACGGCGTATTCTTAAAGCACTGCTTCGATTCATGTTACGTTAACGCTCGACTGTTCGTCTGCTTTGAATGCCAATTTCGGGAGTACGCATGACCGGAAATAGAGTAGTTACCGCCTAGACACAAGAACCAATATAACTCTTGAAGCGATCAACTTGTCATAAGGTACCCACTCTCATTCTGACGTTGCAGTCAACCTCAATGAATCCACTTCGTCTAAAACCCATTACCATCCTTAACCGTTCAGCATACAGTTCCATGTTTTAACTCTTTGCCACACGACAAAATTTTAGACTGGTTCAAATTGAGAGCATTTGCAGACGACAAAATAAAGGTGACTGAAATATTGAAATTTGTTCTTGGAAGAGTAGAAAACACTGTGGGAAAAGGAGAAAATGCTGGTTACCAGCATTTTCTCTTTTTCCTACAGTGTTTTCAAAAGGCTTCTTTCTCAGGGGCGTCAAAAGTAGGGATTGTGTGGTAATGAGTTAACCTTTTACCACACAATGACGACTTTTAACACCTTTTGAGGATGAAGCCTTTTGAAAACACTGTGGAAAAAGGAGAAAATGCTGGTAACCAGCATTTTCTCCTTTTCCCACTGTGTTTTCTACCCTGTCAGGGTCAAATTTCATTATTTGAGTCACATTTGAATTATTGTCTGCAAATGCTTTCGATTTGGACAAGATTAAAATTTTGTCGTCTGGTAAAGAGTTAACTACAATAAGGACGAAGGCTTTGAAAAACATTGTGTAAAAAAGAGGAATTGCTTATCAACAATATTTTCTATTTTTTTCCACAATGTTTTTACCCCTTCCAAAGAAATGTTCCTTAATTTTAGTCGCACTAAGGTCTTTGTCTGCTACTGCTTCGATATGGAAGAGCCGACAATTTTATTGTGCGGTAAAAATTTGTACCATCATCTCCCGCTAGATGGCATTCTACAAATACGCACCTATCTGATTTGTGCATTCTGGGTACAGAAGCGGATTAATTTTTCAAAACAACAACCGTTACTTTGAATTTCAAAATGAAATAAACATTTACATTTACTAGATAAAACGCTACTTGGTGCGATTCATTCAGCTATGATCGGCTAGCATGTAACGTATGCAACGGCAATTTATCAAAACAGCCCCTACATTCTTGGGTAATAGGCTAAAAGCTTCGCCCTACTTTTCCCAGGTATTGGGGGTATGGGGGTGATGCGTCACAGCAGACAGGTCGAATCTTCGAAGAATATGACAATGTGCAGACAACGAAACTTGTACTAATGTGCAGCAGATTCACTGTATTTTAACCCTTTACCAAACAATCCCTGGTTTTTAAGACCCAGAGGAAGAAGCCTTCTCAAAACATTGCGGGAAAAGGAGAAAATGCTGGTTACCAGCATTTTCTCCTTTTCCCACAACGTTTTCTACTCTTCTAAAGTTAAGTTTCAATTTTTGAGACACATTTATTTTATAGTCTGTAAATGCTTTCATTTTGAACGATTCTAAAATTTTGTCGTTTGGTAAAGGGTTAAGTTTATTTGTCTGTTTGTACTGGAGTTTAACGCAGTTTTAACAGTTAAGGTCATCACGTCAGTCACTGCACCTGCGTATGTCTTTACTGGCTTTCTCACACCATTTTACTAACTCAAATTCCCTTCCGAGTAACTGGCTATTTTTTCCTCAAACGTATCAGGGGTTAGAGGCGAAAAAAAAATTACAGAGAAAATTTTCCTAGACTGGGTATCGAACCCGCAACCACCGAGTCACGTGTCAGATACCCCAGTCACTGAGCTACCCGGCAGGGCTATGATTTAAAGTCTTAATCTATGGAAACAAAACCAAACGTTGTGGCGAAAGGAACACAGGCTCGCAACGACAATAATTTCATTAAATGGTTAGCCCCAAGACAATATACAAAAGTCGCTTGTTTATATCTGAGCTATACTCTGACAAAAGGGGGTTTATATGTAACCCCATAATGCATTGCACCCAGCAAGTCATCATATATATAGGATCTGACATGAGTTGGCTTTTGAGATATAGAGGATAATCAACTGGTTGTTTTTGATATAAAAAATATCTCACGAGGATGCGTTGTTAGGCGTTGAAAAAACGAGTGCGCAGCACGAGTTTTTTTAACGCCTTACAGCGTGTCCGAGTGAGATCTTTTTCATATCAAAAATAACCAGTTGATTATTCTATTTATTATATACCTTATTAACATAATTATTTGTAATTTTGCGTTTGAAAGTCGAAAAAAATGTAGTCGAAAAAAAAAAGTAGTTCCCAAATTACGTCAGGAAGTGAAAGTGAAAGTTGATAACGTCACTAGTGATGATATCAAAATTTATTACACTGGGAAATTGCAGGATTTTACTGCTAGGTATATAATAAATAGAGGATAATCAACTGGCTGTTTTTGATATGAAAAATATCTCACGAGGATGCGTTGTTAGGCGTTGAAAAAACGAGTGCGCAGCACGAGTTTTTTTAACGCCTAACAACGCGTCCGAGTGAGATATTTTTCATATCAAAAACAACCAGTTGATTATTCTATTTATTATATACCTTATTAACATCATTATTTGTAATTTTGCGTTTGAAAGTCGAAAAAAATGTAGTCGAAAAAAAAAAACGTAGTTCCCAAATTACGTCAGGAAGTGAAAGTGAAAGTTGATAACGTCACTAGTGATGATATCAAAATTTATTACACTGGGGAATTCTAGGATTTCACTGCTAGGTATATAATAAAAGATTTTATTAAACGAGTCTAGGGAAATGTTATATTAAGCGAGCCTTTGGCGAGCTTAATAACATTTTCCTTGACGAGTTTAATAAAATTTTATCTGAAACTCCCACGAATGTCAGATTCTTTTTATTACATAACGATATTTCACAAAATATAGATCTGATGGTGCTAAAACATTTATAAATGCACCGCACCCGGGGTATTTTCCATGAGACCCATTCACTGGTATGAAATGCGTACAAAATGACGTCACGCAAATGTGATATCAAGCGTGTGTAAGGTAAGAAAATTCGGTAATGGGTATATTACACTGAAAACAAGGGAGGTTATGTGATAAAAAAAATAAATCTATAAAATTTATATTGTCCAACAACCGGCACAATCATAAGGTAGGATGGTCCATGCAGATAACTTGGTTTAATTGATTTTATTTAAGATTAATACAAATGAGCCATGCTCTGCAGAGACGGGTCTTAGGGCATCTGCGAAAAGTATCGACCCAGGTCAGCCTGCGCGGACTGCGCAGGCTGACCTGGGTCGAAACTTTTCGCCACTGGTAACTTCTTCTGTATATTTAAGGACCCAATGTACATAAAGTCGATTAATAAAATTGTAGCTGTTATGGGTTCACAAACTATGTAATGACTTGATTGGTTCAATATCATCAAGGAGATGCATTAAGCCCCCTTTTGTCATAGCTTGATTCAAATAACTAAATGAATAAACATAAGTAAAAATAAATGAATGAATGATAGAATGGAAAAATAAATAAACAAATAGATAGATAGATAGATAGATAGATAGATAGATAGATAGATAGATAGATAGATGGATGGATAGATTGATAGATAGATAGATGGATGGATAGATAGATAGATAGATAGATAGATGGATGGATAGATTGATAGATAGATGGATGGATGGATGGATGGATGGATGGATAGATAGATAGATAGATAGATAGATAGATAGATAGATAGATAGATAAAAGCTCAGAATCGCTCATAAGTCAATGGTCATCGTATGAAAAACGTCCTAGCAAGGGAACATTAATTAATCAATGATACGAGGATATTTAACCAGGGAGGTTGTCCAGAATTCAAGGACAACAATATAGTTAATGTTTCTGGAGTTGTACATTTGGGCTGGTCATCAAACCAAAAAAAAAAAGTTTTGTTAATACCGCAAATCTTTTATTTCCGGTGTCTGCGCATGTCATATTCCTCGAAGATTCGACCTGTCTTACATGACGCATCAACCATTCCTCAATACCTAGGAAAAGTAGGGCTTATACCGAAGCCAAAACCAAGCCTGTAGGGACTGTTTTAATAAATGGCCGGTGCATACGTTACCTGCTAGCTGATCATAACTGAATAAATCGTACCAAGTAGCGTTTACTGAGTAAACGTTTGTTTTATTTTGATTTGAAATTTAAAATAACGGTTGTCTTTTTGAAAAATTAGCCCGCTTAACCCATTACCACTCAATCCCTACTTTTGACGCCCCCGAGAAAGAAGCCTTTTGAAAACGCTGTGGGAAAAGGAGAAAATGCTGGTAACCAGCATTTTCTCCTTTTCCCACAGTGTTTTCTACCCTTTCCAGAACAAATTTCTATTTTTCAGTCACCTTTATTTTGTCGTCTGCAAATGCTCTCAATTTGGACAAGTCCAAAATTGTCTCGTGTGGTAATAAGTTAATATGTACCCAGAATGCCCATATTAGAAAGGTGAGTATTTGTAGAATGCCATCTAGCTGGAGATAATGCTTTTATTTCTGGACGAAACAAACCATAAGATCCATGCTCTGTGAAAAAGGAGCCTAATGCATCTACAAAATGTATCGACTCATGTCAGCCTGCGCAGTCCGCGCAGGATGACATGAGTCGGTACTTTTTTGCTTTTGTTCAATTTTCTACATGTCAAAGGACCAGTAACTTCATGATTCACCCGGTGTTACACAAAATGGAATTTATTGATGAATAATCATAAGATGACTTACTTGGTGTAAAGCATCAAACCTCCTTTTTCCAGAGTAAGATTTGGTCGTGTTAAAGCAGTGTTATTTTTCTAGAATAGCATGTTGCATGAGTGTTTGTTGTATTGTAACGGTGAAATGCTATGTGTGTTATTAAATACATGTATTCGGTTCTGTTCTGTTTCGCCAAAAATTAAAAGTTGACCATTGAAAATAAAAAAGGATATGTGAGCTGTCAAGCAACAAAAATAGGGAACTTCTGGGAATAGTGAACCATACATAAAACAGTGTAACTTTTTTTTTTCGACTTTTTTTTCTTATCGCTGTACGATATCTATTTTATTTCAACTATCTTTACAGAATCATTTTATATCACATATTTCTCTACAAACTCATTATTCGCATTCATACAGGCTATTTTTCCTCTCTTTTTTCTTCATTGTGCGCTAGCAGACCTTAGATGTCGATGTGCTATAAAACACCGTATACCTCTCATAGAGGTAACTTCTATTACGCACACCACGCACATGCGTAACGTAAAAAAGAATCGAGAATAGGTCGTAGGATGCCTCCTTTCCAGTATTTTTCAGTTTGGACGATTTCTAAAACAGCCAAGATCAGAAATATCTTAATTTTACGGCTCTGATTCCATTCGACTGATTCCGAATTGCCCTCGTCATCGGCCTCAAAAATGGCCAATTTCGGCGTGCGTATAATTTACTTTTTCCTGGTTACGCCTATGCCTCTGCTTCCCTATGAAACATTGACGCTCATAAAAGAAGGCTAATTAACGGAGAAATTGTTCGGAGGGAAAAAAAAAAGATTTTACCTTGATTAACGCATTTTGATTTGTTCGCTGTTGATAATCTTGATTTTACTGTGATGTTGCCAAAGAAGTTTGTCCCTTTGATTAAAAAGGTAACGAGTTAAAAATACATCGGATATTGCCACAGGGGAATCCTGTCTATGTCTCCGATGAATCTTTTGATAACAGCGGAAAGTTATTTATTATTGTTAATGCTTTGAAAAGAAATCCAACATTTCCAATGCCGGGAGCAACTAAGTCTGCTCCTGTTGACAGTGCAGAATGTGCAGTCTGATCTTGGATCCACACTGTCCGATACGGTGGTGTGTTTTTGTCTTAAATAGGAAATTGGAAATTCAAATATATTGATTTTTCCTAGTGGGTGGAGATGTTTATTAATCCTTTCCCAAACGGCAAATTTTGGACCAGACCAAACTGAAAGCATTTTGCAGATGACAAATTAACATTTACTAAAAAGATGATTTTTCTATATGATAGGAAAGAAAACAATGTGGGAAAAGGAGAAAATGCTGGTTACCAGCATTTTCTCCTTTTCCCACAATGTTTTCACAAGGTTTCTATTCCTGACCCTGAAAAAAACCAGGGGTTATTTGGGAAAGGGTTAAATTCATTTAGTTGTATAAGGATTAATGAAATATTGTTCCGTTTTGGGGGTGAACAAAAGGCTTTAATCTTTTATAGTATAAATAATTCATTTCCTTATACGTGAAGCTAGATAATTTTAGCGGATGTTTGTAGTTTTGTCTATGGGATGAACGCGCTAACAGTTCCGTCAGCTATTTACCAAACGACAAACTTTTAGACTGGTCTAAATTGGAAGCATTTGCAGACGACAAAATTAATGCGACTCAAAATTTGAAACTCATTCTGCAAGGGTAGAAAACATTGTGGGAAACAGGAGAAAAATGCTGGTAACCAGCATTTTTTTCCTTTTCCCACGATGTTTTCAGAAGCCTTTTTTTTTCCAGGGTCGTAAAAATCAGGGATTGTTTGGGAAAGGGTCAATCATTATCCCCTGCATACGACATTTTTGCGACTTGCAGAAGACAGCTATTTTACAATTATGTGGTTTAGGTTAAATTGCCTGCGACGAGCATTTTGTCCTTTTCTCACAATGCTTCCTGTCCATTTGAATTAATATCAGTCTATCTTTTGGACGATTTAGTTGCTAATGTATGGCTCTTCAAATTTTGTCGTCTGGTACAGAGTTATCCCTTTACACAATCCCGACTTTTGACGACCCTGAGAAAGAAGCCCGTAGAAAACATTGTGGGAAAAAGAAGAAAATGCTGGTAACCAGCATTTTCTCCTTTTCCCAAAATGTTTTTTTTTA
The DNA here is from genome assembly GCA_943736015.1 of Tridacna crocea. Lineage (NCBI taxonomy): Eukaryota > Metazoa > Mollusca > Bivalvia > Cardiida > Cardiidae > Tridacna > Tridacna crocea. The sequence continues at coordinate 54,279,686 of OX031059.1, forward strand.
TCCTTCCAAAAACAAATTTTAGTGTTTCAATCTCATTTATTTTGTCGTCTGCAAATGCTCTCAATTTGGACAAGTCTAAAATTGTGTCGTTTGGTAAAGAGTTAAATACAAGGGGTGCTCATTTCCTACGGAAATATCTTGAAGATTATTCCCAATTACAAATATTTCGCCGATATCTTGTCAAAGATAGGTGTGAGATAAGTCGCTACTGATGGACGGTGCAGATCAAGATAAGATTGTACAATATGTGCAGTCTGATCTTAGATTTAGTGTCGACTGAGATAGGCCTATATATCTGAGCTACATTTGGATTTTTTTTTTTTATGTACATGTAAAGGTGATTTTGATTTTTTGTTCTTTTTCTATGTAATAGAAGAACATGTTTGGAAATTGGAAGATACAGACCCAGATTATGGATGAGCAGTTCTGTTGTACGTTTTAAGTCTTTACCACCCGAGAAAATTTTAGACTGGTCCAAATCGAAAGCATTTGCAGACGACAAAATAAAGGTCACTGAAAAATTGAAATTCGTTCTGGGAAAGGGTAGAAAACACTGTGAGAAAAGGAGAAAATGCTGGTTACAAGCATTTTCTCCTTTTCCCACAGTGTATTCAAATGGCTTCTTTCTCATGGGCGTCAAAAGTAGGAATTGTAAAGGGTTAAAGTACATACAGCCTAACCTGACCAAGAGAGAGAGAGAGAGAAAGAGAGAGAGAAAGAGAGAGAAAGAGAGAGAGAGAGAGAGAGAGAAAGAGAGGGAAAGAGAGAGAGAGAGAGAGAGAGAGAGAGAGAGAGAGAGAGAGAGAGAGATTTGCCTAGAGTGTTGAATCGGATCAGCCTGCGCAGCCTGCGCGGACTGCGCTGCCTGATCCGAGACGACACTTTACGCAAATGTCAGAATGGCCCTTTTCGCGGATTACTAGCCATATTATGGAGGCCTTAAAGGTGGATATTTAGATTTTTCACATCACACCAGATTAAGAAATATATATTATATATAAAGGGGTACATACTGGTTACCAGCTTTTTCACTTTGTCATACGATATATCATATCTTTTCAAAGATAAATTTATTTGAGCCACATTTTTTATATAGAGCTACATGTGGGTTTAATTTGAAAGCCCAAATTTCTTCTTCTGGTGTAGAATTAGAAGAATCGAACGAATAAGGAATTCTTATATCTTAGTTGTTTTTTTTTTAATCAATAACGGAAGTTGTGATCCCGTCATGATAGAAAATATAGCGTTAACCCATTACTACACAATCCCTAGTTTTCACGACTCTGAGAAAGAAACCTTCAGAAAACATTGTGGGAAAAGGAGAAAATGCTGGTAATCAGCATTTTCTCCTTTTCCCACAATGTTTTCTACTCTTCACAAAACAAATTTCAAATTTTCTATCACTTTTATTCAGTCGTCTGCAAACGTTTTCGGTTTGGACGAGCCAAAAATATTGTCACTTGGTAATGAGTAAAACATACAGACGAGAAAAGTAAAAATTCTGGGAAAAAATGTTTACAAATAAACTCTCCGGTGTGTTTGTCATATTTTCAATTATAGGATAGGAGGGTAGGTACGTTTTAACTCATTACCAAACGACAATATTTATGGCTTGCCCAAATTGGAAGCATATGCAGACGACAAAATAAAAGTGACTGAAAATTTAAAATTTGTTTTGTGAAGGGTAGAAAACATTGTGGGAAAAGGAGAAAATGCTGGTAATCAGCATTTTTTCCTTTTCCAACAATGTTTTCTAAAGGCTTCTTTCTCAGGGGCGTCAAAAGAAGGGATTGTGTGGTAATGGATTAACTTGGGAGAAAAAGAGACGTCATAAATCTTTAGTTCCCATTCCTTTGATTGGGATAGTAACGTCATCACTAAGGCGGGGCTAATAATTTAGCGAACATGCTCCGATTCGCTACAAATTAATGAAATCCACAAGAGATAACAAAACTCCTCTTACGGGATGGAACTATCGAATTTCTCGAATACTTGACAATAAGGCAAGCCGATGTTAATTCTTTATTTTGGTATAAACAAACATCATGTTAACCTCTATAATATTGTCAAAATGATTTAACGAAATGTCGACAATATTTACAGTTGAAAATTTCTTGTCGGATAGTTTCGACAACAGACTACATGGGGTACTAAAACCGAACACCGAAGCTTCCTCAAAATGTGACGCACGAGTCGCGGATCAACGGTTTCCACGCACGCCAAAGTGTGCCCGATGTCGGAATCATGGAGTTGTGTCGGCTTTAAAGGTACGTGATTTGGCAAGCCATCTTCCCAATTTGATTCTTTCTTCTAACTTGTATTTTTTTTTTTTTTCTTTTAATTTGAAAAATATATATTCCTCTACTTCACAATTCTTAGTTTTAACGACCAGGTTTAACGTGAAACTTTCTTTGGAAACATAGTAAGAAAATGGAAAAATGCTTGTAACCGGCATTTTTCCATTTCCCCCATTTTCTCAATCAAATATCTTACCAAAGATAACTTCAATCTTTTCAGTTGCAATCAATATGCAATCTGCAACTGCTTTGAAACCGGACAAGTCTACAATTTTCTCGTCTGGTAAAGGATTAAAAAAGACTTTTTAATGTTTATTTCGACGCAGTAGATAGTTTTAAACGTATTTATTTTACATCGATTGAGAAACAAGTTCTGACAACATATACTAATCTTTCTCGATTCAACTTTCTGGGAACTACACCAGTACTCGCGCCGAATATGTGGGCCAATGAAAAATCCCGAGGTTGAAACCCGCTCCCGGGAATCGAACTCAGGACCTTTTGGTTACGAGGCCGACGCTCTGCCTCACGACCACGGACACTACATAGAGTAAATAAATATATATTCTTTATTGACAAAATCGACAAAAATTGTCTATGGCCGTTTACAAAATGATAGAATATGGCAAAGACAAATATATACATGTACCAATGCAAAAGCATCATAATTAACACATACAAAAGAAAAGTACAAAGTTCTTAAAGACTACTATAGGAATTGATTTAAGGAACAGCAACAGTTTGAATGACTTCATCCCGAATGAAATAACTTTCTGTAAGATATTTGCAAATAGAAAACAAAGTTGTTTTTTTTTGACGATGACATTAATTTAACAAAATAATTAGTATTCGGCCTTAATGTATATCCAATGTGCTTTCGTCTCACATGCTCGTATTGTGGACAGCAAAGCAAAAAATGAAATTCATCCTCGACAACTGGTGTAGAGCAAATTTTACAATGTCTATTATCTCTATGTGTACCATTAAATCGTCCGGTTTCAATTTCTAGTTTATTAGAACTAAGCCTAAAACTTGCAAATAATTTTAACCACTTTTTGTTTGTTATAGTGTCAAGGTAGTTTTCATATATAAATTCATTTTTAAATCTACAATAGTAAGTAAGCTTACTGCAATTATTAATTGACGTATTCCAGCTCTGCACATATTGGTCATATAATCTGGTTTTCAAAATTACAGCATTGTTGACATTTACATCAAAATTTAGTCTAATGTTCGTTAGACCAAGATGGTCAATCATTGAATTGACCCTCTTGGCCCAACAAGCATTAGGCACATAATTACATTGATCGATATTAGCATCGTATAAATTTGAATGGTTTTCGGACATAACTTTACACCAAAACTTTAAAGCACGTTGCTTACATATCACAGAGAACGGTAGTCTACCAAATTCGCCAAAAATTGCACAAATTGGAGTTTGTTTTTTAACCCCCAATAAATTTCTTAGAAATCTTAAATGTAAATCATCTATGCTTTTAAAATTGTACACACCCCACACCTCTGCACCATACAATAAAATTGGTTTTACCATCAAATCGAACAATGAAATTTTTGTCTTAATATCAAGGGGATTTTTATCAAAGATTCTCAAAAGATTATTATACGCCCTTAGAGCTTGGCGATTCAAAGTTTTAACAGCTAAATTGAAGGAACATGTATAATTAAAAACGAGTCCCAAGTACGTAAAATTGTCAACAAAATCAACTGCTTTTCCATAAATAAAAATATTTTGCTGTTTAAAAGATTTTCTTTTTTCAAATACACAGACCTTAGTTTTCTCAATATTTATTTCAAGACCCCATTTACATGAGTATTGATATAAACTATCGACTTGCGATTGAAGGCTCTCTTGACTAGTTGTAAAAAGAACTATATCGTCTGCAAATAAAATCAGATACTTTGATAGTAATTCTAAATCAGAATTGTTCAATGAGTTAAAATCCAAATTTTCAGTTATATCATTAATGAAAAGAAGAAATAATATTGGCGATAAAGGCTCTCCTTGTTTCAGACCGAGGCTCACATTGAAGAATTCTGATAAATTAGTACTGTTCGTTAATTTTACGCATGACTGAACCGTTTCATACATTGATCTTATATTTGTAAATTTACAACTTATACCCAATTTAATAAGCTTATGAAACAGAGCGTCTCTTTCAACAGTATCAAATGCCCTCTTGTAGTCAATGAAGATACACCAAAGTTTTTTATTTTTTGATAAAATCTTCTGTATAATAGTATGAAGAATGAAAATTGCATCTGCTGTTGAACGTCCATTACGAAATCCAAACTGATTTTCATAAGATACACCATTATTTTCACACCAGTTGTTTAACCTATTTCTAAGAACCAATGAAAAAATTTTTGCAGTTATATTAACCAGCGTAATACCTCTGTAACATTCTGGGTTATTATTATCCCCCTTTTTAAATAATGGAACTATTGAACCTTTTGTCCACGCGTCCGGATACTTACCTGAATTATAAATGTAATTAAAAATAGAAGTGAGATATGGAGATATAAAATCTTTACCATCAATAAAAAAATCGGCAATATTGCCTTCAACATCACTACTTTTGTTTCTATTCATGGAACTTATAACTTTTTTAATTTCATCAGTGGTGATATCTCTATCTAATGCTTCTATAAATTCTTGACTGTTTGAGTCAAAATCAAATGACTCTCTGAGGTTTTGCGTTTCCTGATTATTAGAAATATTTGAAAAATATTGAGCAAAATCGTCTACCGATAATTTCGAATTTTTCTGTACAGAGGAATTAGAGAGACGAATCTTTTCCCAAAATTTTCTAGGATTGACTTTAGCCATATTAGAAAGATTTACTTTTTCTTTTTCATAATAGGCCTTTTTAGATTTACGTTTTACTTGATTAAAGTCAGATCTAGCTTTCAAAAAATAATCTCTATTTATGCGGGTCTGGTCGGACAAAAATTTACGTTTTGCTTCATAAAATTTAGTTTTAGCCAATCTGCAAGCATTGTCAAACCATGGAGATTTAAATTTTTGACGCTTTTTTGACCCCGTATAGACTGTTTTTCCACACAAGGAGAAAGAAATGTCATATACAAGCTTTGAAAAGTGGGACATACACTCATTTACATCAATTTGTTCAAGTCTAAGACTATCTACTAAATTTTGAAATAAACGACTCTTGTCTTCTAAAGAAGAAGACAAGTCATCCTTTACTTCCCTTAGAGTATTAGAATAATGCAGGGTTAATCAGGATAAGTAGCAAAAACCTTATGATACTTAATATTATTACTTATGATGCAAGGGGAGAAAGTGGTGACCGACCATAATTTATCTTTTGAATGAAAAATATCGTGGCAAAGAGATAAGAAGAAATTCATGAAAAGAAAAAAGAAAAAAAATCTAATCTATCAAGTAATCAGTATTTTCGCCTTTTCTACTCTTTTAACCCATTACCACACGATCCCTACTTTTGACGACCCTGAGAAAGAAGCCTTTAGAAAACATTGTGGGAAAAGGAGAAAATGCTGGTAACCAGCATTTTCTCTTTTTCCCACAATGTTTTCTACCCTTCACAAGACAAATTTCAAATTTTCAGTCACTTTTATTTTGTCGTCTGCAAATGCTTTCGATTTGGACAAGCCTAAAATATTGTTGTTTGGTAATGAGTTAAGGACAAATTCTTTGATTGATCGTGTTTTGCTGCAACGCTAAATGTGTATTAGTGGGCTGCTTAAAGCACGCGGTCTGCGCATGTCATGTTGTTTAAAGATTCGACCTGTCAGCTATGACGCATCACCCACCCCATAAACATGAGAAAAGTAGGGCTTACACCAAAGCTATAAGCCAAGCCTTTCGAGGATTGCTTTTAATAAATGGCCGGTGCATAGGTTATATACATACTAGCTGATCATAGCTGAATTAATCGCACCAGGTGGCGTTTTTATTGAGTAAACTTTTATTTTATTTTGAAATTCAAAGTAACGGTTGTCGTTTGGAAAAGCAGTTCGGTTCTGTACCCAGAATGCCCAAATTAGATCTAGATGTTTAATTGTAAAAGGCCTTCTAGCGGGAGATAATGTCTTGAAGCAATGATTCGATACAGTGTTTAGAAAATTGAATCGGGACCTTCCTGTGTTTTCAATATATTCAACATACATAATAAATGACAGAAAAACAGAAACTTGCCTTAGTTTTGAAATGTACAACGAATGGGTTGTTGTTTTTTGTTTGTATGGTGTTCCACGCCGCTTTCGACATTATTTTAGACAGTTCTTAATATCAACGTCATCGAAGGAGGGAAATTTTGAAAACATTATAGGAAAAGGAAACTGTTGATAACCATGCAGCATTTTCTCCTCTAACCTTAATCTTGTCTACTCCATAATAGAGAAATTTTATCTTATGAGCAACGTTCGATTTATGACCTACAAATATTATCAATACGACAAATTATTTCATGCTTTCCTGTAGGTTATCGAGATATATCGGTGAATTATTTTCGATATTTCACGATTACGATCAGTGAAAATACCGATTTCTATATTCTTGTTACCTAGGTAAAATGGCGCGTGCCTCACAACCAGATTGACATATGACGTAATTTACCTTACATTTCTCGCGCTTGACGTAATATTGAAGTGCGTTGCTATGCGGGGATGGGGAGGGGTTACGGCACGAGGAATGACTGAAAAGAACGGTACTGGATTTTGATAAAGTTCTTCACAGAAAGGATTAAAAGCACGAAATGAATAGAATATTTGAGGGGGGGGGGGGGGGGTGTTCGGTTAAAGATCGAACTTTATTTCATCTCGTAAACCTCATCGGTAATATTTTCATGAGTGGCGCAACCACTTTTGAAAATATTACCTACGATGTTCACTCGAGGAAAGAAATTTCGATCTTAAAGTAGAAAAAAACAAATATCCTCTATGTCATAAAGTTTGTTACATGCATACGGTGAAGAATTAACCCTTTCCCAAACAATCCCTGGTTTTTACGGGTCAGGAATAGAAGCCTTTTGAAAACATTGTGGGAAAAGGAGAAAATGCTGGTAACCAGCATTTTCTCCTTTTCCCACAATGTTTTATACCCTTTCACATAGAAAAATCATCTTTTCAGCAACTGTTAATTTGTTATCTGCTAAATGCATTCAATAAAAGCCTTTTGAAAACATTGTGGGAAAAGGAGAAAATGCTGATAACCAGCATTTTCTCCTTTTCCCACAATGTTTTCCACCCTCTCACATAGAAAAATCATCTTTTCAGCAACTGTTAATTTGTCATCTGCAAAATGCGTTCAATTTGGTCTGGTCCAAAATTTGCCGTTTGGGAAAGTATTAACCCATTACCAAACGACAAAATTTTAGGTTTGTCAAAATTGAAAGGAATTGCAGACGACAAAATAAACGTGACTGAAAATTTGAAACTTGTTTTGTGAAGGGGAGAAAACATTGTGGGAAAAGGAGAAAATGCTGGTTACCAGCATTTTCTCCTTTTCCCACAATGTTTTCTAAAGGCTTCTTTCTCAGGGGCGTCTAAAGTAGGGATTGCGTGGTAATGGGTTAAACAGTGCTTTTGTCGGTGCGAGTCCAGTAAATGCCTCACTGTGACTGTTGTAGGGACATAAGCGTTACTGTCGATGGCGGGACTGTATGTGTGCTAAATGTACCCTTATTGCCGAAAGACAGCGGGTAATGGCCGCCCAAGTGGCTCTACGTCGTCAACAAGCACAGGAAGAGAATGAAGCTCGAGAAATGGGGATGCTGTATGGACCAAATGGTTTACTTCAGTTAAACACGGACGATGGAATGGAGCCTCGGAATAACACTAAAAAGAGATCCTTGCCTGAAGAACTAGAAACAGGTAAGTTCAACATTGCAAATACAGGAATGTGATTGCTTATTTAACCCTTTCCCAAACAAACCCTTGTTTTTTTAGGGTCTGGAATAGTAACCTTTTGAAAACATTGTAGGAAAAGGAGAAAATGCTGGTAACCAGCATTTTCTCCTTTTCCCACAATGTTTTCTACCCTATCATAGACAGAAATCATCTTTTCAGCAAGAGTTGAATTGTCGTCTGCAAATGCTGTCAGTTTGGTCTAGTCCAAAAGTTTGTCGTTTAGGAGAGGGTTAAAGCATGAGAGGAGAGAAAAAAAACCAGGAAACTTTTAGTATTTTAGTATTTGATGGGTACAGAGACGATCGCTACAAAAATGGTTGAAGTCTCGGCGCACAGATATTGTGCGCATGTTTAAACTCTCATAATTTCAAAAATTGACAACGAAATTAAAATATCAAAATCCCATTGCTTGCATATACAATGAAACTTCTTTTTCAATAGAAATATTTTCAATCTAAACGCTTAACATAAGGTTAAAAAAAAAACATTTCATTTCATCCCTTACTAGAGATGTTTATATTCCCAGAAATAATTACAAAATTGCAGACGGATGAAATCATTTAGGTTTTAAGACTTGCAAAAAAAAAAAAAAAACTTACACAGAGATAAAACGGTTACTTTTGTTAGTTTTCTGTATTATCTCTTTTGAATTGAGAATATAGTGGTTTTAGATTTATAAATGAGCGCGGATCTGGGAAAAGGTGCCTTAAGGCGTCGAGTTGTGACGTAGAGATATTGCGGTTCAAAGTTACGTCATCAATTTTGTGATCGTCACATGTTTCTCTAAAAATAGTCGATAAGAGTGTACGTGAAAAATCTTGAATTTTGATGTAAAAAAACATCTGTTTCCACTGAAAATTTATTTATTATAAGAAGGTATCGTTTGTTTGAATGAACAATGTTATTAAATTTCTTTTTGATACGAGTTATTTGCATGTGAAGCCATAAATCTGGAGAGGAAATTTATGTAAACCCACACCTTCCGAGAAAGACATCGTAATGGAGGTAAGTTTACTCTTATCGATATAAAGCCTAAGTTGCATTTCTGATTTCAAAGATGTTTTCAAAATACAATGTTGCAAACCTAGCTTTGTTTCCATATCAGTTTATTTTTATGCTCAACCTTAAATGCAGCTTCGTAGGTCTATGGCCGCATCAACAAGTGATCACTACGAAATGCGAAAAAAAGGTAGTTATTAGAAAACAAATCTCGCAAATGTTAATGTTAGGTAGTTTAAACCCTAATATATGGAAGATGTACCTGCTATTTATATTTTTCTTGGGAGTCTAATATTACGTGGGCGATGTTAAGAACTGAATTATCAAAATAAACTACATGTACCTTAAACTTTACATCATCAGATGAAGCGTGGGTAGCGCAGTCGGTAACGCTGCCTACTTTAATTCATTTTTTAACGTAATGAAATCGGACTGTAAGATCGAGGCGCATCGATTACCAGTTACATTTTCTTCTTCTGGTCTCCTTTTTTTTTTTCCATGTAAAAATGTTATTTACATTTTTCCCTCGACAATAACCCATTATTTCAACCCTGATGTTTATTTCTTCCTTCAGGACATAGAGAGGTACTTTGGACGAACACCAATCAACACACCGTTTGGTTCCTAAGATGGCTCATTATCGTGTGCTATTGACAGTTCCGATGGGGAAGATGACGAAAATCCTTACATCAAGATCAATGGACGGGTCCTACAGTTTATCCAAGAACTAGGTCAATATGATTGTACTGAGGCTAATATTGAGACCTAAGTGACCAGGAGCCGAGCAGCGGTAACCCAGTCGGTAGCGTATAGGACCTGAGGACAGGGAGTCGCGAGTTCGATCAACGGCTTGGCCAATTTCTTTCCGTCTCAAATAATTTTGAAAACGGCGTTAAAAACACTACAATCAATCAATCAATGAGTGACCAAAAAGACGGGAGAAATGGAGATTCAGAGAAAGGTGATCCGAATGCCAGTAACAACAGTCAAGAGATCTTAGATCAGGGTCACGATGGAGATTTTTTAATAAAGATGAGGAGTTTGAAGAGAGATGGTGTAAATGTAATTGAACTGTCCGTCAAAATTCACGAAGAGAGGCATGATCGACCACATATAAAATATGCGCGAAATGGAGAAAAATAAAAAAGACGTGTATGTAATGCGAACTTAGATGGATTTTGATATAGAAAAACAAACAAAAGGAGAGAAAAGGAAGAGAAATAGGAAGAAGTTTATGTTTTGGGGAAATGCTTGTGTAGGACATTTTTTATGGTTGTGTTTGCCATTGGACGAAGGCAACTCAAAAATTTAATGCAGCTGAGCACATGGACAAAAATGGACCAGGTGTGCGAACACATGGAAACACTGGAAAAAGAGTCCACATCCCCATAGTGTTTGAAAACATTAGAGTATCTATTCAGTTCACTGTGAACTATGCGAACGTGCATGGTCTTCCTCAGCCAGCTGCACCTCGAACTACTGATAATACTCCACTCATATAATTATCTTCACTGTGAGAAAACCAGAAAGTCAGTGCATAAGGAGTATGTAGATTCCCTCTCTGAAAATGCACGCTGCATTGAGTACTCCACATCTACAAAGATATGGCGGAGCTGCGTGCCACACATTCGTACAACAACACCAAAAGACTTGAACACATTGTTTTCCTGTTCTCTTTGTAACTGATGCGTCCAGTTCCGTTTACATTGTGTACTCCAGAAACAAAGGGGCATATTAGACTAGTTTAGATAATTTATATGGCACACATAGTTAACAAAATTTAACCCTACATCGTTTGTCGAGTTTTTCTATGCAAAATTTTGACAACCATGGGTTAGACTGTTTAAAAAAAATGTAGGCAAAGGAGAAAATACTTATGACCAGTATTTTCTTCTTTTCCAACAACCTTGTATGTCCTTTTAATGACAAATCTCATCATTCGGGATATATTCAGTTTGTCGTCTGAAAACGCTTTCAATTTGGTACATTCTAAAATATTGTCACCTGATATATACATGCACTTTACAGATAAATATTTGGCAAGCTCTTTGGCCTGAATCTTCTCTAAAGACTTTTTAAAAGTTCGTATTACATGTATTTGTGTTTATTTTGATAGTCTTGACAACCGATCTTTAGATGTTCATGTTATGTAGCAGCTGCTAGCTTTGAATGACCAAAAGATAGGACATCATTATTTTAGGGATGCTGATATGTTTTCTTTTTTGTGTATTTAATACACCCAGACTTTAATGCGTACATGTATCAATCTTTATACATTTTTACGGAACACACAATAGAAGGGTTTGTTAGAGACGTTTTAACATTCTTTGATGTGCTTGAAAAAAAGATGGATTTGCGCTTTGGTTCCCATTTGTAGACCAAGATCAGGCTGCAATTATATGCGTGCTATTTTCTCTACATTCTCCATGATATAATTTCATGCTAATGTGCGGCAGCAAAGGAATGACACTGTTTCACTATATCTTTGCGCCTTCATTTCAAAAATGAGCACGGCATTCCGACATTTTTTTTTACCGAAAGACAAAATTTCAGACTGGTTCAAAATGAAATCATTTGCAGAGGACAAATAAATAAAGACTGTCTTTGCAAGGGTAGAAACTATTGTGAGAAAAGGAAAACACACCGGTTACTAGCATTTTCTCATTTTTTCCAGTTTCAGAAGTCTGTTTCTTTGGGGGTCGTTAAAACTACGGGTTGTGTGGTAGTTTTAACAGCATTATAAATAGATCGATAAGTTTATACATGTATTTTACGTGATTCAGTCTACTATAAACCTAGTAGTTTTTGCTAACATTAAAGATCAAGGTAAGACTTCAAAGAAAGATATATACTGTGCTATACTTTGCAAACTGTTTTAGAAAGAAAGGAATAGTTTGATCCTGTTTTCTAGTATACCTAGTATACGCTAAGAGTTCTTGCTGAAACTGATCTTAAGAATTTTTAACTGCACCATGTTCTGGCAAAAGCGAGTCTGATACGTATCAACACAAAATTAGGGATCTATACAGCCCATATCGTCATAGAAGTGGCTCAATAATCCTGAGGTAGAATAGTCATTGAACATGCTAAAAATTCACCAAAAAAAATCCGAAAGGTCGACGCAGTTAATTTTCCACACTTCGTGCAGGTTGGTCTTCGTCGATTCTCCTTATAGATGCATCAAACAACCTTTTACCAGAGAGCAACTTCTGTTTTTAAGTAGATCTACGTTTATTACCAGTAAATTTTTCTGGATCCAATACAAGCGTTGAATCGAATTGAATAACACACACGACAGAAAAAAAAAATCTACACGCAGTGAATACGGTCCCAAATATGGTACGAGGACGTAATATTAATCCGCCATTCACGAAGACAAGAGTTACTACCATCCGCGCTGAATGATTTTCTATTTTATCTGCCGTTTTCAAATGAAATGTCAATAACTGCAAATCTTGTTGAAAGTTGTACGTATATAATAAAAGCAATATTATGCTGTAGTAACTTTCATGGTGCTTGTATTTACTTCTCTCAGCGTAAGAAAATTTTGACATCGCGCGACATCAAATTTTCTTATGCTGCACGAATTAATTACAAACACAAAGAAAGTCACTTCCGTATGTATTCCTTTATATCACGTAAATAGTAATTGCTGTTTGGTAGTTTCTTTATTGAATATGATTTAAATCATTCCGAATGACGAATATGTCATATGAATATGCTCATTGTTTTTAACATTACATTCAGTAACAACGAATATGTTGTTTGTGTGTTACTTTTCTGTCCCGTTTTTTTTTCCCAAATGCATGGCAAACTGCCTAAGTAATCAGGTAGCTAAACAGCGTCACGTTGTCGTTTAATCCTTCGATTAAATCAAGGAACAAACTCAAGAAAAACATGTAGAGATGTGCTTTTACATTGACGCTTCACACCCACTGACAAAAATGTACGCATTTTACTGCGTTTTAGAATTGACGTCGCTGACGTGACGTTCGTAAACAAAACGCACTGTGGAGGGTGCCTGTATTTAAACGTGCATATCTCCGAAACTACACATCATATCAATGAAAATTGATAAACACATCAGACAGAAATGAATTCCCTTTAATAAAATGCAAAAAAACAAAAATCGAAAATTTTGGCCATAAGGCACCTTTTCCCAGATCCGCGCTCAAATGATAATTCAAAGAAGGAAAAAATGAATCGATGAAAGTAGTTCAATAATACTCATTTTTAATTTTAGCTAATTTTGCAGGATATTTTAGTGGAAATACCTGCTTTCCATTACACAGGTCTTACCTTAAGGCTATCTGAATGAAAAAAAAAAACATCAGTACAAATAAGTCTGCATAGATCATTTATTTTATTTTCTCACACCATTTATAACGCATTTCATTCTTTCTTCTTATTTAACACGAATTAAATGCTTGATATCAGAAAATAGAATAATACAAGTTTTTGCTTTCTTCTTGTGTGCAAGCAAATTCTAAAAAAAAAAAAATTGAAAAAAAAAAAACTTATAGAAACGGGCCATGCTCTGTAAGAGCCAGGGAGTGGAATGGAAAGGGGGGGGGGGGGGGGGGGGAACCGGGAATTGATGCATCTGAGAAAAGTATCGGCCCAGGTCAGCCTACGCATTCTGCGCATGCTGACCTGAGCCGAAACCTTTCGCTATTGGTCAATTTTTCTGTTTGTCCAAGACCAGTCTACTACATCGTTAAAAAGTTTATTGTTAAAAAAAAGTGGCTATTGTGGATCACTAGTATGCGATGGCTTGGTTGATATCCTGCATCATGGGAACATTTTAAATCCTCTCTTACGAGACCATGACTAAAGAAGCTTATGTGTCATGCTCTGTGAAAAGAGGATTTAACCCTTTACTCCATAGATACTCATTTCTTAGCATTGCTTGTAGGAGCCTTTGGAAAACATTGTGGCAAAAGGTGAAATTGCTTGTCACGAGCAATTTCACCTTTTGTCACAATGTTTTCTATGCTATCAAAAGGTGTCATATATACACATAAGAAACGGCTTTGAAATCCTTGCTTTTATTTAGGGTCAATTAGAGATACCCTAGAAATGCCTTATGGGGTAAAAGGTTAATGCATGTTCAAAAAGGCATCGATATATATCAGGGTACACACTTCACAGAGGGTTACATGGGTGGAAACTTACTGCAGTTTGCAATTTTTCTGCGTTATCATTTGAACTATTCTATCTTACGTTTCATACGGTTTGTATGTGTCGTAGACCAGATTGGCATCTAGGCAGAGCTGGAACCTACCTAGACCAAATTAGAATTATAATTTTGTGTAGACCAAAATAGGTTGATTTCTAACTTGTGTCTATCCTTATTTCTGTCATCCTCGGATACCCCGGGGTCTCCCGTCGATGTAGCGTAGCAAATAGGGAGACCCCGGGGTATCGGAGGATGTATTTCTGTACAACTGAGAGGTATTCTTAATTGAAAGCAATTGATTTGTTTTTCCCCACAATTGCTACATTTTTCTACATTTTTTTTTTTTAAATGCAAAACATTTCAAGTTTAATCTTACTCAGAATTTCTTATTAAAACTTCTTTTATTTTGTGGTTTAAGTTAAATAAGAAGGTTTATATGTAGTTGCACTATATTAAACGACAAAATATTCCAGTTTGGTTTATGTTGTTGTATTGTTGTATTGGCGTTTAACGCCACTTTAAAGGTGGCCCTTCAGATTTTGAGACGAAACTTTTACAAAAGTGCAAAAAAATCATCCTTATACTCCCAAAGCCTTTTAATTTTCATTCATAAAACCCCAGTAGTCGAAAACCGTCCAACAACACGAGAAATTAGAGATTTACTACGGCCCAGGTTGAAACCAACGGGAGACACATTCTATTTTTAGATGATCAATTCGCTCATTTACTTACAGGAATAGACAGAAGGAGCTTCAAGCATAGCGTCCGAAGAAGACATTATGGAAAATAATCATTACATGTTTGTTATGATAGGGAATTTAAGCGTTATGAGTCACGTGCCAGTCACTTGACATTCCCACAATGCTTTATTGATTTTTGGCGCGAAATCTAAAAATAGCTTAAGAGGCTACGTAGCCTTTTAAGGGAATACCACCAAAAGAATTTTTTTTTGTAATTTTATGAATGTTAATTATTGATGATTTGTATTATTTTTTCATATGAATTTCAGTGATATATATTTTTTTTAATTTGGTGAGATGTAAAAATTCTAAATACCCACCTTTAACAGCTAAGGTCATATCATGGCGGTCGGTGACGCACGTGTGTTTCCTGGCTTTCTCATACCAGTACTAACATTACTTTCTTTCCAAAGCCACCGACTACTTTTCTCATATGCTTCAGCAGAGGTGAGAGGCGAAAATATGCCGGAAAGAAAGTTCGCCTCAACCGAGCATCGAACTCATAACCACCAGGTCATGAGTCCGACACGCTCATCACTGAGCCACCCGGGCGGGCTTCAGTTTGGTTTAGGCTGATTGAGGAGTTGCCTAGCTAAACTGGAACCCTAATTGAGTCGGGACAGAATTTCAGTTTGGTCTAAGTAGATTCCGGATCTGCCTAGATCCCAGCTTGGACTACAACATATACATAATGGAATTTTGTGCCCATATTTCTGTGTTGACCTGCTTGGTAAATTGCATGGCAAAGATGAATTAAGCATCTATTTAAAGAATGTGGCTCTTATATTTTCGTCAATGTCATGAAAACATCCTGAAGAAAATGAACAATTACTTGTTACAAGCAATCGCTGATTTTCCCACAAGGTTTTCCAAAGCATCAGGGCGTTCAAGGCGTATTCGCACAATGTTAAGAATAATAATCATTGTCATGTTTTACTTATGCTGATGTGTCAACAATATATAAACCATCCTCAGTGAAAAGGGGGCTTAATACAAAAAACAAAATGTATCGACCCAAGTCAGCCTGCGCGGATCGCGCAGGCTGACCTGGGCCGAAACTTTTTGCCAATTTTTTTCATGTCAAAGGACCGGTCTACCTCTTGACTCAATAGGTTGTTCGACAAAATCGGTTTTATTTATCCATAATCATATGATGGCTTACTTGATATCATATGCCTACATCATACAGCATTAAGTCCTTTTAGGTCAGAGCTCATCTTCGCAAGCCAAGGGTTACGATCCACTACGGTACCGTACCCTTGGCGGATTCAGATTGATTTCGACAATCACCCGATACGCATTTTCATTGGTTTCAGCTAGCTCTAACTGCATCAAATCAAATCGCTCGTAGCATTTCATCTTTGATAAAAATAGAACAGGGTCGCGATAAAAATAGAAGGTAAACATGAATACTTCCGTGGATGTGTGCAGGATCTGTAATGATTTATTACCGAAGAAAACATAGACGAACAATATTTACATAAAGTTTCAATGTGACCAATCAATTATCAGATGTTTTAGGCCATATCCCAGCACCTGACCATGGAATGTCGAAGTACGTTTATGGTTATTGCTTCATGTTGAATTATTGTATTCGTAAGCGGTTTGTAAAACGACATTTCATTGGCTATAAGAAATATGATGTAAAGGGAGATAATAAGCAGCATTCAATAGGGGGCGTGTCGCGTGAATCTCGAAATCGGGCTCAATCCGCCAAGGTAATATCCACGTAGTGTTCGTAACCTTTCTTTGTTTTTATTCCCAGAAGATGATGAGCCGATAAAGAAGAAATCGAAAGAAAAATACGATCCGAATGACAATACCGAAGATTCAGATGCATCATCTGACAACCCGGAATCAAAACCTCACAACATGGCCAGAGAAGTTTCCCCGGATACACACACAAAGTTTGTACCCCGCTCCCTCTCTTTCTGTAGTCCATGGAATATAAAGTCTAATCTTACATCGGATTCGGCTAGCGCCCTTCGAGAACCAGTCAGAGAAACACGTGATCCAGTGCGCATGTCACATGACACGACACAATATGGCTGCCTGGACACCATAAAGCACGTCAACAAGTTCTTTGAGAAGAAGCAGTTTAAGTTTGAAACATTTCAACAACATCCAGGAATGAAACATGACACGGACAATACTGAGAACGAATCTTTTGATAGCAAAGGGGACAAACGCAAAGATATAGAACATATTCTATCAAAGACACACGATTCCTTGAAAACGCGAGCTGGAGGATCCCATTTTATGAATAACATACTTATACATCCCGATTTGTGCTCGGCAACTCCAGCCTTTCCGACCGCTGTTTACCCGTATCCATGGCAATTCTTCAATCGTTGGCAAGGTTTTCCAGTCTCATATTCTACTCTATCAAGAAGCATAAATCAGGAAACATCTGAAGATAGTATTTAACCCTTTACCAAACAATCCCTGGTTTTTACGACCATGAGGAAGAAGCCTCCTGGAAACATTGTGGGAAAAGGAGAAAATGCTGGTAACCAGCATTTTTCTCCTTTTCCCACTATGTTTTCTACTCCTCTAAAGTGAAGTTTCAATTTTTCAATCACGTTATACTGTCGTCTGCAAGTGCTTTGAATTTGGACAAGTCTGGAATTTGTCGTTTGGTAAAGAGGTAATTATTTTCCATGGAGGGCAGGCTCTAAATTCCTATTTAAATTGTTTTTGTACTTACTGAACGCGCAGACCTAGTGGTTAAAATCATTTAAATCTAACTGTTTAGGCTTTACTTTATTAATTTGAAATAAATAAGTTAACCTTTCATGATTCTAGGCGAATAATATTAAATTTGCGCTCATCTTTTCCCATACATAAAAATAGATCGGCGGTAAATTCTTTAACCGGCTAGGCTCTCTTGGTATATATTCCGAACGTGTACGAGTATATATGTGCGACTTCATGCGCTTTTATGGATGGTTTTCATCAAGATCAGACTTACAGAATATGCATTCTGATCTTGGATGTAAGCTGTCCCATGTGGTGAGGGTTTTTCCAGGTAAAGGAACTTAGAATTCGTAATGTTTGAAGTTTAAATCCCTTGTTAGAAAGAATGTTTTTCAAAAAGTTGTTGGAAAAAGGAGAAACTGCTGGTAACCAGCATTTTCTCCTTTTTCCACAATGTTTTCTACTCTATCAGAGATCAGAGAGCTAAAGTTCATTTGTCAGTTTTTAATCTTTTGAAGAGTATCATGTGATGACTTGGGCTAGTATCATGCATCACGGAAATGCATGTTGCCCCCTTTTGTCAGGGCATGGCTCATATATATCAATGTTTTATTAAAGAATAGAAAAAAAAATCTTTCATTCTCGCACTTTTTCCTTTTCTAATCAAGGATTGCATTTTATCACATAACTCTTCTTGTTTTCAATGTGATACAGGCATTACGAATTTTCTTGTCTCACACATGTGTGAGATAAGAAAATAGTGTTGTATTCGGTCAACACTCTGTAATTGTGCGCTATGTTCTAAAACATTGCTGACCCAGGTTTCTGAAGGAAATTCACTCCATTTCTAAAACATTGCTGACCTAGGTTTCTGAAGGAAATTAGCAGTCAAAGTTCTTGTCGTGATAAAGTTGTTAATTTAATCACTGTTAGACTGAAACAAAAATCAATATTATGCAAGTTTCTTCGGAACTATTTTCGCTCGTAATGTACATGTCAAAGTAAGTGCACAGGCTTCATGTAAATTTCACTACACATGATACATGTATGCCTCTGGTTTAATACATTTTGTACTATAATTCTTTTTCATCAGTAATGTGATAAAAAGAATCTGACACTTTTATTAAACTCGTCCACAAAAAAAAAACGTTATTAAGCTCGCCAAAGGCTCGCTTAATAATATTTTTGTAGACTCGTTTAATAATTTTTTATCTCAAAAACCAACTCATATCAGATCCTATATATCATATGACTTGCAACACACGAAAACGGGCGTTCGGACATTTGCGTAAAGTGTCGTTTCGGATCAGCCTGCGCAGTACGCGCAGGCTAATCCGAGACGGCACTTTACGTCTACATTAGATTTTGTTCCTCAGTGGACTTCCGCAAAACATAAAAAATCATAAAAACGGAAAGTGCCGTCTCGGATCAGTCTGGGCGGACTGCGCAGGCTGACCCGAGACGACACTTTACGCAGATGTCCGAATGTCCCTTTTCGCGTGTTGCAAGCCATATGTAATCTCACGCTTTATTGAATAGTCATGTGATTTAACAGTCTTGAGTAATTAGGCTTTGATTACCACTTTACCAAACAACCTCTGGCTTTTACGACCCTGAAATAGACTCCTTTTGAAATCATTCTGGGAAAAGGAGAAAATGCTGGTGACCAGCATTTTCTCCTTTTCTCACAATGTTTTCTACCATGCTGGAAACAAATTTCAAATTTTGAGATATGTTAATTTTGTCGTCTGCAAATGCTTTTAATTCGGACCAGTCTAAAATTTTGTCGTTTAAAAAGTGTTGGGACAGGAGAAAATGCACTAAGAAAATTCCCGACCCTTGCAGAAATTTCGCACAATAGGATTCGACATGTTGAATTTGTCGTCTGCAGCGATGCTTTCAGGTACAAGGACCTTACTAGCTCTTGGGTCCAATAAAAAGTAATGATGTAAAATATTATTAGTATACATTTTTTTTGTTGTTGTTGTTTTGTTGCACCACCAAAGGTGGGATGGATGTAAAAGGTAGTTTTAACTTGTGAATGCAAACAGAGATTCGAGAAATTTATTAAGGACAGAGAAGATATACGTTCAGACTGCCATAGTAACGAAACCTGATGAGTAATCTTAAATCTAAATCTTTCGAGATTAAGAAAAATACAATGTCCTAGAACAGAAATACTTTTTTTCATTCTTAACAGAGGCAAAATGTACGAGTATTTTTAAAAGCAATGCACATGTTGTGGAATTTAGACTATCAGCTTTCATTTGGCTTACATTATGCAAAAAGGGACTTTCGGACATATGCGTAAAGTGTCGTCTCGGCTCAGACTGCGCAGTCCGCCTAAGCTAATCTGCGACGCCACTTTACGACTACATTAACTTTTGTTTTTCAGTAGACTTGAGCAAAACAGGTAAACGGAAAGTCTCGTTTCGGATTAGCCTGCGCGAATAGCGCAGGCTGATCCGAGACGACACTTTACGCAAATGCACGAATGTCCCTTTTCGCGTATTGCAGCCATTTACTGCAGTACGCTCGTATCAGAAAATCGACGTTGTCAAAATCTAAGTTTCACTTGCAGGTAACTGCGTCAAACATCGTCGAAAAAGCACTTTTTTGACAGCTATCCGGAAGTCCTTATTCCTGACGACGTAGATGATCGGACCTGACACACTGGTCGACTTGGCTAGGACGGGTGCTGCGACTGCAACCATCGTGTTCAGATTGGACATATTGTTAAATATTGACCAAACAGCCGTTATCCAGTATGGTGTCATCCCAACAACAAAAGCAACTGAAATAGAATCGATTCATTAATTACGTCAAATTAACACTACTATCATCTTCGCAAGCCAAGGCTGACGATTCACTACGCTACTCTACCCTTGGCGGATCGAGCTTGATTTTTACATTCACCCTATACGCTTTTTCATTGGATGCAGCCAGCTCTAGCTGCAACGAATGAAATCGCTCGTAGCATTTCATCTTTGATAAAAATAGAACAAGGTCGCTGCCTCTCGAATAGAAGGTAAACATGGAAACCCACGTGGATGTCTGCTTATCGCTTCATGTGTATTCGTAAGCGGGTTGTAAAACGATATTTCATAGGCTTTTAGAAATATGATCTAAAGAGGGGTAATAACCAGCATCAAATAGAGGGCACATCGCAGGAATCTCGAAATCGGGCTCAATCAGCCAAGGTAAAATCTACGTAGTGATCGTAAACTTGGCTCGCGAAGATGCACTATTTGTATAATTCTTACATAGCATTTATCGGTATTTAAATCATTATCACTGCTGAAGCTCACTTATTCCTGTGTTTGCTGTGTTTCACCAATACCAGGCTGATGCTCTGCAGTTCCTTCCCCAAGGACATGTCCAAGAAAGACCCCTGTTTTAAGTGGGGAAAGATGTCAGGATTTTCTGTCAGCGAATCCAACAACTTAACTCTTGTGAAAGGCTTTTGCAAGCGAAAAAGTTTAATAGTAATCAAATACATGTAATTGAATTCGCCTTTGAAATGACAGAAAACAACGTGAGGAAAGGAGAAAATACTGGTTACCAGCATTTTCTCCTTTTCCTACGATGTTTTTCAAGTTTCTTTTTTTTTTTTTCAGAGTCGTTAAAAGTCGAACTTCTGGTAACAGGTTCACAAGTGTGCCAAAGTGCTCCTTCAAATTCGAGCCTGGTTTTCACCTCACTTTTTGACAAATATTTCAACGGCTTGGCTCACTGCCAGACGACAATCTATTAGACATATTCAAATTCAAAGCTTTTGCACACGAAAAAAAAAATGGTGTTCGTCAAATAATTCAATTCGTCTTTTCCTACGATTTTTCAAAATCTTTTTTAGTCAGAGTCGATAAAATTCGGGCCTGTGTGGTAAAAGGTTCACAATTGAGTCACAGAGATCCTCAAAAAATTCAAGCCTGTTTTTCTGTTTATTTTCACGCTATTGTAAGACAAATTCTGCACTACAAAGATCAGTCAGCTTCCACGAGGCGTAAACAGCTAGTGTTTCCGCTGTGACGCAACGGTAGCTCGGAATGTTGACCCATCCTATCAAGGCATCCACCCCATAATCTAGGATGGGAAAAGGTGACGCTGTTTCCAATGACAACATCCCCAACCACTCAACTAAATCTTTAGAAGGCAACAGTTCTTCTCTGTTTTCACGTGAAAAGTAGCATTCGGACATTTGCGTAAATGATCGTCTCGGATCACCCTGCGCAGATCGCGGACTGCGCAGACTGATCCGACATGACATTTTACGACTTCATTCGATTTTATACTACGGTAGATTTGCATGAAAAAGAAAACTGCATAAGAACAGGAAGGGTCGTCCTGGATTAGCATGCGCGGACAGCCCCTTTTTGCGTATTGCAAGCCCTGATTACGGAGGCTGTTCATTATCAACTTCATCAACTTTTACCAACTTCGTCATTATGATAATGACGTCGATGACCCATATTCTATCAAGATCAGGTATACCTGCCAGCGACAATTTTCAGGAATCCTTTTCGTACTCTGCAAAAAGGGGGTATATAATATTAAATGTGTCTATTTTTAGAAATGTTATGGGTAAAGAAATGTCGTAATTTGAGCTGGGGGGGATTATTGCAGTCACAGTGAATATTTTCCTCCCGCCGAAAATCTGGAACTACTTTTTTTGGTCTTTCTTTAAAAGTGGCATTCGTATATATAAATCATATATTTCAAATATAACATATAATTTATTTCATCAGCTTGTGGTAAATAGGGGGAAATATTTGCCTCAAAAGGGAAAGGTCTGCGAAAATAACTCGTGCCTTACGGCATTCGATCGTTATTTTCGCGGACCTTTCCCTTTTTCTTGAATCTACATTGTACTCCTGTTTATGCAAACCTGTCAGACAAGAATCTTTTACAGTTTCAGAGGAATGCACTTTCAGCAGTAGAAAGAGTTCTTTATGAACCTTGCTCTGCGAAAAGGAGGCTGAATGCATCTGCGAAAAGTATCGACCCAGGTCAGCCTGTACAATCCGCGCTGGCTGACCTTGGCCGAACCTTTACGTAATCTGTCAGTTTTCCGTATACACAAGGACCAGTCTACCTCGTGATTAAATCTGTCGTTAAATTAAAAAGTAGCTATTATGGGTCTATAACTATGTGATGACATGCTTGGTATAGGCCTAATGCATCATGCATGCAGCCCCCTCCCCAACCCACTTTGCCAAAGCATGGCTTATTATTTATAAATAGCCTGCAACACGCGAAAAGGGGCATTCGGACATTTCCGTAAAGCGCCGTCTCGGATGAGCCTGCGTATGTATACTTCTGTGCAGGTTAACCCGAAACGGCACTCTCCGGTTTTTTATAAAATTTTCTATTTTGAGCTGGTCTATGTGGCCTAACTGAAACCTAATGAAGTCGTAAAGTGCCGTTTCGGATTAGCCTGCGCTGAATGCGCAGGCTAATCCGAGACGACACTTTACGCAAATGTCTTTAATATACCCCCTCTCCCCAGAGCATGGCTCTTGTATTTGCCGATGAAAGAGTTACAAAGTGCCGGTGAACGGTACGGTGTCTGTACTTACAAATAGCAATAAACGCTGCATACGAGACTTGGATTTCCTTGGACCGAATCGCCTGAATGTGGATCGCGAGGGTGTTGTTTCCGTTGAGTGGAGAGACACTGTTTTTTGAAACCTGGGGAGAAAGACACAAGAATATGACCACAAAACAGGTGCAAATGAACTTTCTTTGTCATGTGACTTAATACACGGTTGATTGAATGACTAAATGACTATTATCCCCCGCTAGATGGCATTCCACAAGTACACATGTATCTAATTGGGGGCATCCTGGGTACAGAACCGGACTACTTTTCTACGACGCGTAGAAATTTTCCCTTCTGAATCCTATATGACAGGCCGCTATCGTGAATCCTTTCGGACCAGATAGTCGATAAATTCCAAGGAGAGTAACTCTTGCTCGACCTGCAGCATAAAGTTGGGGATGGACAACCGTTACTTTGAATTTCAAACTAAAATAAATGTTTACTCAATAAACCGCCATCTGCTGCGATTCAATCAGCTATGCTCAGCAGTTTAGAGAAATCTGAAGCTAAAACAGGCCTAATTTCTCCTCAAACGTATTGATATAAAAGCCATTTTCTCCATTGCTACTTTATAGTGCGTATTCCTACAATCCCCCGCAAAAACCGGGAGAGTGATGCGTCATAAAAGACAGGTCGAATCGTCGAAGAATGTGACATGCGCCAACAAGGCTAAATGATTGAATGGTGTTTGACACCGCTCTCAATTTTATTTAGTCATGTCTCGGCGATAGCTCTGTTATTCATGTGTGCTATTGGTTTCACTAGTGCTGGGCTGGGGTTCTGAGCTGTCTTGCCCAAGGAAACTCCCACAAAACTCCCAGTGCTTCCAGTGGGTCTCGAACCCAGAGTCTTCGTGTTATAAAGTCTCAACCTTTACCTCTGAGCCACCACGGACCCCGGCTTTAACCTATTTCCACTCAATCCCTACTTTTAACGCCCCTGGAAAAGAAGCCTTTTGAAAACATTGTGGGAAAAGGAGAAAATGCTGGTGACCAGCATTTTCTCCTTTTCCCACAATGTTTTCTACCGAATCAATTAACAAATGCACCATTTGAGCCACACTGAAATTGTCGTCTGCAAATGCTTTCAATTTAGACAGAGCTAAAATGTTGTCGTCTGGTAAAGAGTTAACCCTTTACTCCATAGATACTCATTTCTATACGCATTGCTTGTAGCAGCCTTTGGAAAACACTGTGGCAAAAGGTGAAATTGCTCGTCACGAGCAATTTCACCTTTTGTCACAATGTTTTCTATGCTATCAAAAGGTGTCATATCGGCATAAGAAACAGCTTCATCCTTGCTGTTATTCAGGGTCAATTAGAGATATCATAGAAATGCCTTATGGGGTAAAGGGTTAATGCATGAAAATATAAAAAATAGATACAAAGCTGATTAAAGCCTCCCCCCCCCCCAACCCCCTCCTTTCACCACGCCCGCTTTAAAAGGCAGCATTGAATTGTACCATGATTTTCTTGCGAATTTGCTTAATATTTTAGTTATTCTCTGGCAAAAGGGGGCTTAATATGTCTCCGTAATCCATCATACCATGCAAGCTATCACATGCTAATAGATCCATGACAGCCACGTTTTTTTAACAACTGACTTAATCATGAGGTAGACTGGTCCTTTGACATACAGAAAATTGATCGATGGCGAAAAGGCTGACCTGGGTCAATACTTTTCGCAGATGGAATTTAGCGTCCCTTTTCACAGCGCATGGCTCGTTAGAAATTTTATTTGTCAACAACACAATAATGCGATGCTAATTTGAGTCGGAAAACGCCAGAAAAAGACTCTTTGTGTGTGGAAAAAATGACTTTTTCGTCTTTGAGTCGAAGATGATTCCGTCATCAGGAACGAGAAATTATTCAGCGGATTGATTTCAGAAATTTGATCTGTCACGCGAAAAGGGACAGTCTGGGAATTTCCGCGCATCAATTAGATGAAAACAGATCAACAACACCGAAGGTCATTTTAAGTTGATAGTTCAAAAATGATTGTATAACAAGGTAGAATGACCACTTTTCATACAGAAAATTATCATAACAGCGAAAAATGTCAACCCTGGTCAGACTGCGCAGTTGGCGCAGTCTAACCAGGGTTGATACTTTCGCAGTTCCCAGAAGGTCCCTTTTTTGCGTGGTGGGTCACACATATCTACGACTTTTTTTTGTCTTACTAATTTAGATGACAAATCATTTCCTATTTTAAGGAACAAAGAACAGCTAGAGCCAAGCCTTACGACACAAAGAGTGAGCCAATTTCCGTGAAAAAGGGGTTTAATGCATATGAAAGCAAAAAGTTTCGACCAAGGTCAGCCTGCGCAGTCCTATGTCAAAACTATCTGGTAAATTTTCTGCATGTCCGACTACCATTCTATCGCAGGACAGACCCGATTCTTAGACACTACAGATATTTAGAATCCATAAACATTGTGATGACCTGCTTGGTATAATCGATCTCAGTGTATCTACAAAGTTTTGCTGGAATTTATAAATAAATAATCCTTAGGCTGCTATGCGCGACTTATTGACTTTTTTGTGGACAGTGTAGATCAAGATCAGACTGCACAGAACGTGCAGTCTGATCTTGGATCTACACTGTCCGATTAGGAGACATTATTTCCCAGAAGATACGTAACTGTGAAGTAGTCGAATTTGGGTTTTTGCTATCGATTTGAAAATTTTGTTATATTTACGAGGGGCGTTCAATAAGTAATGTCCCTGACCAAATTCTAGTCGTCTGATCTAGCTGAAATTTTGTGTGTGTAATGATTTATATCTCTATGGGTTATGTGGCAAGTTACAACTCTGAACTAATTGTGGTTTCTTATTTGCAGGTGTTTGAACTTAGTCAGGTGTGAAATGGGAGTCTGTTGAGTGTCACGCACCACAGGAGACGTTTGATGAAATTAAAGTTACTTATGGTGAAAATGCCCCATCATATGACCTTGTAAAAACGCTGGCATCGTGATTTCAAACATGGCCGGAATTCTGTGCTGAAATTCAAATGACCATTGGGTTACAAGAAGTAATATTTACTCATCAAGTTTTCTATCAGATGTCAGTCACACACCTGACTCAGTTCAAACACCTGTAAATCAGAAACCACAGTTTGTTCAGAGCTGTAATTTGCAATATAACCCAAGAAGATATAAATCATTACACATGCAAAAATTTCAGCTAGATCAGACAGCTGGAAGAGGGTCAGGGGCATTACTTATTGAACGCCCCTCGTATTCAGCAGGACAAGAATTGAGACAGTTACAAGCCGGACAGTAATACTAGGTAAAACTCAGCCATGCTCTGTGAAAAGGGGGCTTGATGAATCTGCGAAAAGTATCCACCAAGGTCAGCCTGCGCAGTCCGCGTAGGCTGACCTGGGCTGACACTTTTTCGCTGTGGGTCAATTTTCTGTATGTCAAAGGACCTTTCTACCCAATGATCGGGTCGGTTCTTGAAATAAGTGGCTATTTTGGATCCTTAATCATGTGATGAGTTGATCATGTGATGACTTGCCTGGCATCACGTATCACGGAGAATCATTAAGCCCCCTTTTGTCAGAGCATGGCTCAAATACTTTCCAATGACCATACCTGCATCATGAACCTGATGTAACAAAACGCCATGGCACTAAGTGGGAAGATCAGTACCAAAATCAGCAGAGTTAGGCCATAGGAATACTGCGAATCCACTTCTTTGTCCCATTCTAAGCTACAACTCGTACCGGCGGCATCCACTATGTAGCTCCCCCAGCCAACCAGTGGGAAAGCAGCCCACATCAAACCGTATCCAAAACAGGATAACAGAGTCATACATGCCTTAAACATGGTTATCTTTTTTGCAAACTCCGCCAGAGTCACTACAAGATACCGTTCAAATGCTATTGCCGTGTAAATACAAACACTGCTGACCCACAATAAGGTCACAATGAAACCGTGTCCCTGGCACCAATGGGGTCCGAAAATCCACTCGCCGTAGAAGTTTGAAACTATCTCAAATGGCATGGATATTAAGACAAGTAAGTCACAAAGAATGTGACCAACCGCAAGAAAATTGCACGGCGTGTGCAGCTTGCGCGTGCATCTAAACGAATGTAACACAATCGAGTTAAATATGAGTCCAACAACACAGAATATAATCAGAACGATAGCGGCCGCTTGTTTGACTGCTATAATTGCAGTTTCGTCTTCCCGTCCTTTGAAACTGAGAGACCTGTTATAAACCATGTTTGAGTTTTAGACAAGGTTTTTGGAGATTTTTGAGTAAAGTCCGCGCTTCTTGTAGTTTTTATCGTTTTACAAAACCACTATTTAAACTTATAAGCACCGCCGAGGAATCAAATGTATCACTTA
Organism: Tridacna crocea; assembly: GCA_943736015.1. Lineage (NCBI taxonomy): Eukaryota > Metazoa > Mollusca > Bivalvia > Cardiida > Cardiidae > Tridacna > Tridacna crocea. Next base: position 54,307,461 of record OX031059.1, read on the forward strand.
TGAAAACAATGTGGTAAAACGACAAAAACGCACGTGATGGACAGTTTCTCCTTTAGCCACAATGCTTCAACGTGTATTCCTGTTCTGAACCTTGATTCATGTTGATTTTCCATATTTCACGATAATGTCAGCGAAGCCATCTGCTATAAGTTCGTTACTGAAAGGAGTTACTAAATGTTTTTCTTCATGTTGTATAAAGGAATGTTTCCCGTTACCATGCATACAGTAGATCTACGCACATGTGACCTGTCACATGAAAATGGGAAAATCTGGGAATTTCGTATATCAATAACATAAAAAACAGATCAAAGATCAAAGATAGTGCAGGTCAGTTGAAGCTGATAACTCAAAAATGATTATATAACAAGGTAGAATGACCACCATTTATACAGAAAATATCATGAAACCGAAAAGTGTGGACCCTGGTCAGACTGCGCGAATTGCGCAGTCTGACCAGGGCCCACCCTTTTCGCAGTCCCAGACGGTCCCTTTTTGCGTGACGGTTCACACACATATATATATATCATTAACGCAACTTGTGACGATCTTGCTTGTTGCCCCTCTTACAAGACAACAGAACTGCATAACTTGCCAGATTGGAAGCATTTGAAGACAACCATATTAGATGTGGTTCAAATCGTAGAATTAACCCATCACAACACAATCCCAACTTTTGACGACCCTGAGAAAGAAGCCTTTAGAAAACATTGTGGGAAAACAATTTTCAATCATTTTTATTTTGTCGTCTGCAAATGCTTTCGATTTGGACAAGCCAAAAAGTAGTGTCGTTTGGTAATGAGTTAAACTTTCGTATGGTTAAAAAAAAAAACATTGAGGGAAAAAAGAAAAAAGGTGATTACTAGATTTTTCTCCTTTTCCTAAAACATCTTCAAACGCATTGTTCACTCAGCGTATTTAAAGCTCGTGATTGGTTGATAGATTCAATGGTGTTTAACTCTTTACCACACGAGAAAATTTTAGACTGGTTCAAATTGAAAGCATTTGCAGACGACAAAATAAAGGTGACTGAAAAAATTGAAATTTTTTCTGGGAAGGGTAAAGAACACTGTGGGAAAAGGAGAAAATGCTGGCTAAAATTTTGTTGTTTGGGAAAGCGAATTTTCTGTCAGTTTTTCAATATTCACTTAATGTTTGTAATACTTCTTATTTCCGTTAACTAAGTAGGCTAAAAGACGCTATTAGATCTATTATCGGGGCCACGTATAACCACACTTTCCTGCACTACGGAACATTCCAAATCACGTCTGTAGTTGGCTCAGAAAGTAGTCCGTCGTCAAGTGCTATTTTCGTCACATGACCATAACTCAAAATGGCGACACACAAACGCCGGTGAAAGAGAGACCAACATCGATTATTTTGTGTGCTGTTCAAACAGCATACAGTCAATCAGACTTAGTATAGTAGAAAATGTGAAAAGGAGGGATTTTATGAAAAGCTTAAATGTCTTTTACAATTGGCGTAAGATTCTGATCAGTAAAGAAGCTTGAAAAAATAGTTCCATTGAATGCACCTACAATGTATCCGAAATCATTTTTCCTTTGTCTACTTTATTATGTTACACATAAATCAGTTAAACTGTAACAAAACTGGTTTGACAAGATTCTTGTCATTTAGCCCATTGCACAGATGTATTGGTGAGTAACGAACGACAACTCTGCTCGGTGATTGGTGTAACCAAAGATGAAATCAATGGCCTGATACAATCGCGAAAGGGCATTCAGACATTTGCGTAAAGTTTTGTCTCGGATCAGCCTGCACAGTTAGCGCAGGCTTTTTCGAGACGGCACTTTACGACTGCATCAGATTTTGTGCCACAGTAGACTTGCACAAAACAGAAAAATACATAAAAACAAAAAAATGTGTTCAGATTAGCCTGTGCGGACTGCACAGGTTGACCTGAGAAAATACTTTACGTAAATGTCAGAATGTTCCATTTCGCGTGTTGCACGCCAAATTACATGATACCCGTTATTCAAATCTGTTCCGACGGAAGTAAATTTCATAGCGGTATTCACCCCTCACGACGTACGTCAGTGTGACGTCACAGGTAGTGATATCGGACCCTTGTTAAAAAGTAAGTGTGCGTGTTTGGTAAGACTGTTTTTATTTTTTTGTAATCGTTCCTTTAAATGATCTGAAAAAGTCTTTAGACCTCCAAAGCGTACAATGCCTAGGGACTTTGTTTTTTGTCAAAGCTTCTGTTAACTACTTATACTAATGGAATAGACTTCGACCAACTATTAAAACCCAATCACTTTTTGATATTTGGTCAAAGTGTTTGTGCATTTAGACATCTGCTTCCTGTCTAAAACATCAGAATATTAAATGTATTCATCAAATGTCTTTGATAAATACATGAGAGTCTTTGTAGTCCGTTTGTATCCACCCAAGCTAGCCTCATTCTATCTTCATATCGTACTTACTTTTCAATATGGCAGACATAAGTTACGAAAATGCGCAGGTCCGATATCACTTCCTGTGACGTAGGTTGTTACCCTTAGTATTGTGGTGTAGTAACAAGCAGTATATCGAGGCTTTAATTTCTTATTTTCTTTTCTCGTCGCGAGATCTTCTCATCTTCTTACCAAATACACAGTGTCCAAAAAAGCAACTATATCGTATCGGCGATAATTAGTATTGTTTACTTGATTAAATGATAAGAAAATAAAACTAACAGTTTAGAATTACGAAAATATGTCAAACTTGTCCCAGAGATCTGTGGGATATCGGCTGACCTCAATTTCAATTACCTGGTAATCTCAAAAAGAAAGAAAGTCCCTACATCGACATTCGTGTCCCCGTCCCAATCCTCCTACATGCAGAACGTGGCAGCAGATTAATACTCGAACTAATGTTGTCAGAGTTTCTACAGATTTTGTGTAACAGAAGAATTTTGGCTTTTCTGCATGGCCTTAGTGCAGTTTGATATGCCAAATTTGGTTTGTCACCCATTACCTATAGGACTTTTTGTCAGTATCCGACTTTACAGATCGTGCAACCTAATTTTTTGATATACCCTAACCGATACTTTATTACTTGTACGATCAGGTAGCAGGGCACTTGGAAACTTGTTTACGGCTGTGGTGAATCAAGTCCCCTGCCACCTGACTGTACAACGAAGTTATTATACTGCAAAGTTTTACTGTTCATACGTTTATTAAGCGATTTTTTTTGTAATAAATGATTACGCTGACGATGTAGAACTTCCCCTATGAGTGCCTCAGTTCAATGAAAACTGACGTCACTGGGAACTGACGTCACTGAAAACCTTGATAATAATGTGCTTTACCGTGCAGCTTGGTGCATAACCTTGATTTAATCTTGATCGATGCCACCAACTTGCATGTTGTTTTGATGATGTAGTCATGTATACGGGGCTCCTGAAAGGGAAACTGCTTTTACGCTGGTTTTGCCAGTGTACATGATATATATGTTCGGGGCATATTATCCAATCAGATCACAAGAAGTTTCTTTGTAGTATAACAATGCGAAATGTGCCTTTGGTCTGTCACCTTCGAATAAATTGTAACTCTGTTGACATATCTCTATCCTCTGCTTATAACTTGCGCTCAGGCTGAAAAACATTATATGTAGCCTGAATAGCAAGTCTGTTTTGGGATGAGTGCCATGTTCGTCTCTTCCATGATTTTAGTAAAATCATTTCTTTATGTAAACACCACTAAACAAAACCTGTATCTAAGCGACTGCGACATATTGATCTTTTTTCCTCGGTTTGCGTGATATACTTCTACAGACCTGCTAATAGTTTTCAACACTAGGAATGTGCCTCCAAAACTTTAGTCTTATAAAAGATTTAGAAAGTAACACAACTTCTGATTTGCCAAACCACTGGTTAACTTCAACTTTAGAAAGTTCTTGAGTAAAAGACCAAGACTGTTCTTAACAATAGTTGCACTACAGATCATTCCCATTCACCTCTGTAGTTGGCTCTGAAAGTAGTCGTCATCACGCAGTATTTTCGTCACATGACCATAACTCAAATTGGCGACACAAACCCCGGTGAAAGAAAGGTAACCGAAAGAAAGACCAATATCAATTGTTTTGTGTGCTGTTCAAACAGCGTAAGGCCAATTAGACTTAGTGGTAGGAAATGTGAAAAAGAAGGATTTTATGATTTTGTGAAAAGCTTACACCGTCTTTTAAAGGACGGTCACTTGTTTGTTTAATCTTACAAACTTAAAGCCATCGGTGTATCGAAACTTGTCATCATTCATGGGCGCCGCCATTTTTTTTTACAATTGGCGTAAGATTCTGATCAGTAAAGAAGCTTGAAAAAATAGTTCCATTGTATACAGGTAAATTTATCAGTTTGAATGCATCTATACTGCATCCAGAATCATGTTTCCTTTGTCTACTAAATTATGTTACGTATAAAACAGTTAAACAGTGACAGAACTCTTTTCCTCGCTTTGACAAGATTCTTGTCCCCGTTGCACCAGTTCTAACTTGAACTTCATGACCAATCAAATGACTAGGCTGGGGACTGAAAGGAAAAGTGCTAGTAAATGTCAGTTCTGTTGTCCCCATGATAGCATGCCATGCCCTGATAGTGGCAAAATCAGTAAAAATTAAACCAGGCCCTCAGAAACAGCAATGTTATTAACCAGTTACCACACAATCCCTACTTTTGACGACCCCGAGAAAGAAGCCTTTAGAAAACATTCTGGGAAAAGAAGAAAATGCTGGTAACCAAAAACAAATTTCAGTCACTTTTATTTTGTCGTCTACAGATGCTCTGAATTGGACAACCCTAAATTTTTGTTGTTTGGTAATGAGTTAAATATGAATGCCATCAAAGTGGTAATGCCAGTAAATACCAATTCTAGAGCACGGATAGTGGAATTGTCAGTAAATACCAGTCCGAGGGCCCCACAGTGGCTTACTTAATAAACACCAGTCTCGGTGCCCTCATAGTGGCAATGTTAGAAAATACTAATACCAGTGCATTATCAGTAAATACGAATCATATTGGTCTCATCATTATAATGTAAATATCAAGCACCAATCAGGAATCACTGCAGTTTGATAATCAAAGGAGGTAACAACCTTTATCCTTTATAACAGGAGTTACTTCCTTTGATTAATGTTTAAAATGAAGAGAATATTACAGGGAAGTCCATGTTAAACTTGTGATCCCCGTGAAGTTTCGTCAAATTTGAATGAGTGGTTTCAGAGATGTTTGAAATAAAAGTTAACCCATGAATGGACGGACAAACGGACACCGGGCCATGATATAAGCCTGCTGGCCTTTGGCCAGTGGAGCTAAAAACGACTCTTTGCGTCCTTCTCTAAAGGCATAAGTCAACACCAATCCTACTGCTTCTGTAGTGGCAATTTAACTCATTACCAACCGACAATATTTTAGGCTTGCCCAAATCGAAAGCATTTGCAGACGACAAAATCAAAGTGACCGAAAATTTGAAATTTGTTTTTGTATAGGGTAGAAAACATTGTGGGAAAAGGAGAAAATGCTGGTTACCAGCATTTTCTCCTTTTCCCACAATGTTTCCTAAAGGTTTCTTTCTCAGGGATGTAGAAAGTAGGGATTGTGTGGTAATGGGTTAAGTGAATATCAATCTCAGTGCCCCCACAATGACAGTGCTGGTGAACACCAATCCCCATAATGGTGATTTTAATAAATAAAATACCAACTCTGGTGCCTGCATAATGCATATAAACACCACTTCTGGTTCCCTATAGTGGCAAAGTAAGTAAGTACTGCCTTGGTGTTTCAATCCCATTGTGACAATGTCAGTAAACACCAATGCTGGTGTTCCTATAGTGGCAATGTAAGTAAATATTATTCTTAGTACCCCATGGTGGCAATGTTAGTATTCAACAATCATGATGCCCACATAGAGGCAATGTAAGTATATACCAAACCCAGTGCTCCCATTGTGGCCATGCAGTAAATTCCAATCCAGTTACCTGAACGGGAAAAATTAGTAAACACCAATCCTGGTGGCCCCGTATTTTCATTTAACTAAATACCAATCCTGGTGCCCCCATATTTTCATTTATGAAAATACCAATCCCTGTCCGCCCATAGGGGCAATGGCAGTAAATACCAATCTCAGTGTCCCCATTGTACTGGCAACATCCACATTCTGGAGTCATTATAATGGCAACGTCAGTAAATTTAAGCGTTCCTAAATTGGCAGTATCAATAAATAGTATTGTAAGTGTGTCAGTAATGGCAATCAAACTCTTAAGGTTTTAAGGTAAACTTTTAATATTCAGACTGACAAAGATTTGCAGTTTCTTATATTTAGTCAAATTTAGGTTACTATTTCATGCTTTCTGGTAGGATATCAAGAAATAGCAGTGAAAATATTTTTCGATCTTACACAGGTATGACCACTGAAAATACTGATTTTCATGTTCTTGTTGCCCAGGTAAGTTGGGTGTGCCTCACACGCAGATGAAAATATGACGTCATTTACCTTACATTTCTTGCACTTGACGTAATATTGTAATGTGTTGCTATGTGGGAGGGGTATGCCTCAGGAAATAACGGAAAAAAACTGTACTGGAATTTGATAAAGCTCCTCCCAGAAAGGATTAAAAGCATGAAATAAATAGAATATTTGTTGTTGTTTTTTTCAGTGAAAGATCGAAATTTATTTCATCTTGAGAGCACCAACAGTAATATTTTCACTATTGGTTGCGCCACTCATGAAAATACTACCGATGGTGTTCACTCGATGAAATAATTTTCGATCTTTCACCGAAAAACAAAACCAAATATCTTCTATATCATGAAACAACTGAATTATGTACATTTTTTTCTGGTCTCTGTGCACAACACTTTTCAAACTTAAAAGGCAAAAGGAGAGCAAGAAAGCAGGAGAGAGAGAGGCAGCAAGAGCCAGAGAGACCTCTCTCGTTTCTTTGCAAATTCTTTTAAGTTTTAAACACATAAAGTTCACAATGAACATAAAGAGTAAATCTAGACCTTATGATATTTAATATGAAAGTGAACATGAAATAAAATGAATAAGCAGAGAACTTTGTACAATCACAAGTTAAAATTTGCTTTGCCAAGTCTGACTCATACAGCACCAAATTCATAGATCAAGACATTTTTGGTCAAAGTGACCGACACAAGCCTTCATCTAAAATTACAGAGTTTTAAAAATCCAAAGGAAAAATGCTTCCAACAATGTTGAAAAAAGGACAATGTTCTGCTACCCAGCAAATCAAAAAGGTGCTGGTAACCAGCATTCTCACCTTTTACCACAGTGTGTTTCACCTTTCAAACCACAAATCTCAATTTTTGGCTTCACATTTATTTTGTCTGCAAATGCCTCCAATTTGCATAACTCTAAAATGTTGTAGTTTGGTGAAGAGCTACATGTAACTCTTTTTACCACATAATCCCGAGTTTTAATGACTTTGAAGAAAAAAAAAAACTTTTGAAAACATTGTGGAAAAAGGAGAAAATGCTGGTTTCCAGCATTTTCTCCTTTTTCCACAATGTTTTCTACCCTTCCCAAAACTAATTTTATTCTTTTAGGTACGTTTATTTTGTCCTTTGCAAATGCTTTGAATTCGGACCATTCTAAACAACTGTAGTTTGGTAAAGAGTTAAAAATAGACAATATATCTGACTGTGTATTCTATGCTGATCTTGATTGGGACAACAAAAGCAACATAAGCTTTGCTAGAGGCCCATAAAGTAATTGTACTCCAAACAAATCCATATGCAACATTCACAATCACTAGGACTTTTTAGTTGAAGGTCTCAATTCCTCAAAGCATGATCGCAGGAAAATATGCGGCTTCATCTTCTGTGGATCGAATCCTTCATGACCCTAAAAAGAAAGACGAAACATTTATATAGCAGAGCAGAACTTTCCTTTTTCCATTGGTATATCTTTCTTAGAATAATTTCAGTAACCCACCACAGGTAGTTCACTTCCACTGATTGATTGTATGGTGTATTAGCCGTTTTCACTATTATTTCATTTCACCTATGCATGCTTTTCTGGAGTCTTTTAACTCTTTACCACACAATCCCAAGTTTTAACAATCCAAAGATCGAAGCCTTTTGAAAACATTGTGGTAATAGGAGAAAATGCTAGTAACCAGCATTTTATCTTTTTCCCACAATGTTTTCTTCCCTTCAAAAAACAAATTTCAATTTTTTAAGTCACATTAATTTTGTCGTCTGCAAATGCTTCCAATGCCCCCATCTTACGAACAAGGATGTTCACAATAAATGCATAGCTGAAGTACACATGCCCTCTGGCTCGATTTAAACCCATGAGGGGCAAATATCCTCGTTTTTCGAGGTTTAAAAGACCAATACCATAACCACTGAGCTAAGGAGACATTTCTCTAACGTAATTCTTTGGTAAGGTATTTAACCCGTTACCAAACAACAATATTTTAGACTAGTCCAAATTGAAAGCATTTGCAGACGACAAAATAAAAGTGACTGAAAATTTGAAATTTGTTTTGTGAAGGGTAGAAAACATTGTGGGAAAAGGAGAAAATGCTGGTTACCAGCATTTTCTCCTTTTGCCATAATGTTTTCTAAAGGCTTCTTTCTCAGCGGTGTCAAAAGTAGGGATTCTGTGGTAATGGGTTAATAGGTACGACGCCTGCATGAAGGAGTGGTCTCCTGTAACACACCTCCTTCTGGCAGAACATGACTAAAACATACCTTTGACCAGTCATAGCTGGTTGCATATGCAAATATGTTTCCTTGTGGATTGAAGTTGCAGGAGGTCAAAGGTTGGTCAAAAAGTTCAGAAGTTTTCAGTTTAATCCGGGCATCCTTATCCCAGAAACTAAATCTTCCATCTGATCCAACAGTTGAGAGAGTGCCATGTGCTGGATGGAATGAGATATCATTGACCTGAAAAAAAAAAAAGAAAACGGCATTACATATCAGTAGGCCTAAAAACAAAATATCTGTGTTCAGGGTCTCTCTACCCAACCTATAAAATACTGCAGACCCTAAACATTTTTCGCCATGATTGAAAAAAAATTATCAGTCGGGAGTGATTTCACTATATGTTCCATGTAAAAAGTTTTTTGGGAAAATATAATTCCTATCTATCCTATCTTCAGCATCTCGGACTGAAACACTTAACACAGATTTTTTTTTTCTTAGGCTGTAGGGTTCATACCTACCAACTACTCCCGCCCTCTATCATGGAATCCTGTGTTTTCATGATTCCACAGAAAAAGACCTCTGGATACATTTATCGGTAAACGAGACAATACTGATGACAAGCATTTTCTCCTTTTCCACTATGCTGGGATCAAATTTCAATTTTTGAGTTGTTTTGAGTTATTTTGTTGTCTCAAGTGTTTTCAATTTGGACCAGTCTAAAATTTAGTCATTTGATAAATACTCACAGCATAAATATCTTGCACGTTGTTGGCCCCATTTGACCTATGACACTTAAAGGTGAAATTGTCTTTAGGGTTAGTTGGGTTCACATAGTGTATTGCCACACGTCCTTCAATACTGCCAAGTGCAAACCCAGTTGGTTGATTGGTCTTTTTGTCAGAAAAAATGCTCACACATCGATGCTGTAATACAAAAAATCCTATGATAAACATAGTTTTTACACCAGTGGCTGCTTTCAAAGAAAATTAGGACAAAGATGAGACTGTATTATAACAGTATGGTCTCCAACCAATTCTTTTTAAAAGAAATTTTGAGCCTTGAGATTATAGAACATTTTAGTTTCAAACACATGTACTAGTTTCATTCACTCAGCAATCTTTAACTCATTACCAAACGACAAAATTTTAGGCTTGTCCAAATCAAAAGCATTTGCAGACAACAAAATAAAAGTGCCAGTAAATTTGAAATTTGTTTTCCGATGGGTAGAAAACATTGTGCGAAAAGGAGAAAATGCTGGTAAACAGCATTTTCTCCTTTTCCCACAATGTTTTCTAAAGGCTACATTCTAAAACTTTTGAAAATACAGTTAGGAAAAAAGATGATCGAATGCACGATAACAACAATGTCTTCTACCTTCCAATGACAAATCCTACCAACTTAACCCTTAGGCCGTCTGCATATAATTTCAATTTTTTTTCTAAACATTTATTGTCTGGATAGCATTTATGCAAACACAAAATCAAGTCTAATGATATCTCTCTTACTAAGTCATATTGTGCATATAACAATACACATATATACAAACAGAAAAATGTACATAAAAAATACCTGGTACTTTAATGGCGACTCAAATTTTCTGAATTCTTGTGGTTGATTCTCAAGCTGATAAATGATAAGGCCTCGCCCTGCTGTGCCAACAACTGCCATGGGGTATTTCTGAAATAAACAAAAATTATATGCTTTAAGCTTCAATCTACTTAATTTTTTTGCCACCATTTTTCATTTTTTCACCCCATTCTGGGAAAGTCATTTTTACCAAATTTCTATGTGGAAATCAATTATACTGATATAATTAAACTTCAGCAAGAATTGAATTGTCGTTTGCAAATGGTTTCAATTTAGTCTAGTACAAAAGTTTGTCGTTTGGGAAAGGGTTAAATGGCTCGAAATACTGTAGATATTAAGTTAGTTAGCAGAAAGATCAAAACCAGGCCACAGAGAATGTTCAATTGGGTCTTGTGTGTATGCTGTGCATCCCTAACTGAAGAAATTCAGAACAGTCTTTCAGTTGGATGGGGCTTCTTTTTCTAAGGGCTTTTCTGTTCCTGAAAATCTGCTGTCTATATATGTCTTGGATTTCTTAAGTTTTGCCACATAGTGACGAGTGAATCTTTGTTAGTTTTGATGCCTGTGTAATGCAGAGAAATGACCCCATTAAAAAATGACCCACGGTCATTTCTCGACATAGAGAAATGACCCGTCGGTCTTTTCTCTACATCGAGAAATGACCCAGGGATCATTTCTCGACGTAGAATAATGACCCAGGTCATTTTTCTACATAGAGAAATGACCTGTGGGTCATTCCTCTACGTCGAGAAATGACCCGTGGATCGTTTTGTAATGGGGGTCTTTTCTCTGCTTTACACCTGTTGACAGCCCAGGTCACATGGCAGTGCACTTGGGCAAGGCACTGTAATGCCATAGGAAGGCCATGATAAAGTACGCTGTCATGAAAATATAAAAGAATTATGTCGCAAATAGTGTTAACCCTTTGCCAAAGAACCTGGGTTTTCATGACCCTTGAAAAAAAAAAAAAGAAACCTTTGAAAAAAATTGTGAGAAAAGGATAACATGGTTGTACAATGGTTTTTACTCAATTAAAGACAAGTTTCATTACATGACTCATCTTTTAACCCTTTCCCAAACAATCCCTGGTTTTTATGGGTTAGGAATAGAAAAACTTTTGAAAACATTATGGGAAAAGGAGAAAATGCTGGTAACCAGCATTTTCTCCTTTACCCACAATGTTTTCTACCCGATCATAGAAAAATCATCTTTTTAGCAATTGTTGATTTGTCATCTGCAAAATGCTTTCAATTTGGTCTGGTCCAAAATATGCCGTTTGGGAAAGGATTAATGTGTCATCTGCAAATCATTCGAACTTGGACAAGTCTAGATTTCTGTCATGTGGTAAAGGGTCACACATTTCAGAAGTAATAAATTTCCTACCACGTCAGCACAATAACATCTCTCAGGTAACTGTATGTTCATTATAGGGGTTGACTGGCGGGTGTCCCAAAACTGTAAATTAAAATAACAAACATTTTATTATTATTAAATGTTCTTGTTATTTATTCCACTGTCAGAAAATACTGTTCTCAACCCTCAGGCTGCTGTGTGTGACTCACTGACCTTTTGTAGACAGTGTAGATCAAAATCAGACTGCACAAAACAGGCAATCTGGTCTAGGATTCACCAGAGCCATGTTTCTTAACCAATCAAAATTTCGCAAATACTTTTTAAAAAGGGTCACCCAAGGAACATCCCTGAGAAATTATTTCAAAATCTGACCAGCGGTTTCAGAGAAGAAAAATTTTTAAGAATTTCCTCATTTCCCTATAGTGCAAGTAGCCCCCATTCACCAGAGCCATGTTTCTTGACCAATCAAAATTTCGCGAACAGATTTTGAAAAGGGTCACCCAAGGAACAACTCTGTGAAATTATATCAAAATCTGACCAGCAGTTTCAGAGAAGAAGATTTCTTAAGAATTCCTTCATTTCTGTATAGTGCAAGTAGCCCCCATTCACCAGAGCCACATTTTTTGACGGATCAAAATTTCACGAACACTTTTTGAAAAGGGTCACCAAAGGAACATATCTGTGAAATTATTTCAAAATCCGACCAGCGGTTTCAGAGGAGGAGATTTTTAAAGAATTCCTTGATTTCTGTATAGTGCAGGTAGCCCCCATTCACCAGAGCCACATTTTTTGACGGATCAAAATTTCACGAACACTTTTTGAAAAGGGTCACCCAAGGAACATATCTTTGAAATAATTTCAAAATCCGACCAATGGTTTCAGAGGAGAAGATTTTTAAAGAATTTCCTAAAAAATTCCATTTTGTTGCCATGGCAACCAGAGTTTTTGACGGAATCAAATTCTGTGAACAATTTATATAGAGGACCTCCCAAGAAACATTCCTGCCAAGTTTGGTCCAAAAAGTTTTCTAAGCTATCAAAGCAAAATTGCACCATTTGAGCCACTTTGAAACTGTCGTCTGCAAAGGCTTTCAATTAGGATAGATCTAAAACTTTGCTGTGTGGTAACGGCTTAATTATATTGTTTTCTATCATCCATAACTAGCACTCGAAATAGTCCAACAAGGATTCAGATACCTATATTACATTGTCCCGTCTATTAACCACCATTAGGAAGAAACTTTCTGAAAACATTGTGGGAAAAGTAAAGAATAATTGTTACAAGCATTTCCTCCATTTCCCACAATGTCTTCCCCTCTATGAAGGACAGTTTTCATTTTTACAGTTACATTTCATAAAATTTTGTCATCTTTAATTGCCTTCAATTTAACAAGGCTAAAATTTCATTATATGTTTAAGACTTGAGCAATGTCATTCCGACCTAAAAAAATATCTGTTTTCAGGGTTTCCCTACCCTACCCAGAAAATGCTGCTGACCCTGAACTTTCTTTCACTATGACTAAACAAGAGGGCCAAGATGGCCCTGGATTGCTCACCTGAATTTTTGAGATGACCATAGCCTATTTTTTTCTTGAGGTATTGAAACATTGGAACCAAATTTATAATTTTGCTAAGCAATTTTCAAAAGGTCACCTGTAAAAAAAATTTCGAAATCTGACCATCAGTTTCAAAAAGAAGAATTTTCAAAAATTCTTCATTTCTGTATAAGAGCAAGTAGCCCCCATCCACCAGAGCCATGTTTCTTGATGGATCAAAATTTACGAACAAGTTTTGAAAAGGGTCACCCAAGGAACATTTCAGAAAATTTCTTTTAAAATCTGACCAGGGGTTTCAGAGAAAGAGAATTTTCAAGAATTTCATCATGTCCATATAGCGCAAGTAGCCCCCATTCACAAGAGCAAGGATCACCCAAGGAACATCTCAGTCAAATTATTTTAAAATCTGACTAGGGTTTCAGAGAAGAAGAATTTTCAAGAATTTCTTCATTTCCATATAGTGCAAGTAGCCCCCATTCACCAGAGCCATGTTTCTTGACCAATCTAAATTTCGCACACACTGTTTGAAAAGGGTCACCCAAGGAACATCCCTGAGAAATTATTTCAAAATCTGACCAGCGGTTTCAGAGAAGAAAAATTTTTTAAGAGTTTCCTCATTTCCCTATAGTGCAAGTAGCCCCCATTCACTAGAGCCATGTTTCTTGACCAATCAAAATTTCGCGAACAATTTTTGAAAAGGGTCACCCAAGGAACATCCCTGAGAAATTATTTCAAAATCTGACCAGCGGTTTCAGAGAAGAAAATTTTTTAAGAATTTCCTCATTTCCCTATAGTGCAAGTAGCCCCCATTCACTAGAGCCATGTTTCTTGACCAATCAAAATTTCGCGAACAATTTTTGAAAAGGGTCACCCAAGGAACATTTCTGTGAAATTATTTCAAAATCTGACCAGCGGTTTCAGAGAAGAAGATTTTTTAAGAATTCCTTCATTTCTGTATAGTGCAAGTAGCCCCCATTCACCAGAGCCACAATTTTTGACGGATCAAAATTTCACGAACAATTTTTGAAAAGGGTCACCCAAGGAACATATCTGTGAAATTATTTTAAAATCCGACCAGCGGTTTCAGAGGAGGAGATTTTTAAAGAATTCCTTGATTTCTGTATAGTGCAAGAAGCCCCCATTCACCAGAGCCACAATTTTTGACAGATCAAAATTTCTAGAACAATTTTTCAAAAGGGTCACCCAAGGAACATATCTGTGAAATAATTTCAAAATCCGGCCAGCGGTTTCAGAGGAGAAGATTTTTAAAGAATTTGCTAAAAAATTTCCATTTGGTTGCCATGGCAACCAGAGTTTTTGACGGAATCAAAATCTGTGAACATTTTTTTAAAGAGGACCTCCCAAGGAACATTCCTGCCAAGTTTGGTCCAAATTGGCCCAGCGGTTTAGGAGGAGTTGATGTTTAAAGAATTGTTGACGACGCACGATGCACGACGGACACCCAGTGACCCTAAAAGCTCCCCTTGAGCACGTTGTGCTCAGGTGAGCTAAAAAAAGAGTTTCCATTAAAGGTGATTTCATTATATGTTCCATATAAACAGTTTTTAGACAAAAAAATAATTCCCACCTACACTATCTTAGACTGAAACCCTACATACAGATATTCTTCTTTTAGGCCTTGGATGCTACATTGTACGTCTGAAATACAAAATAACGGGTAATACCTTCAATGTTTTATCCCAACTACCTGTCATCACACAGGAATAGTTTGGTGCTTTTATCCAATGCACTGTCTTTACTGGTGCTTCATGCTGAAAATGCACAAATTTTCTATCTGATAAAAAAAATGAAATGTTAACACTAAGGTAAGACCTGTGTAATGCACTTCCGGTGAACATGGGGCAAAAATTCAAATTGGTCGATAAATAAGGATAAATAAGGATTTATGCAGAAATAATATTTTTGCACATTTCTAACGGATCAGAAATTCCATCTATGTCCATCTTGAAATTATTTTTTGATACTTTTGTTAGTTTTCTGAAAAGGGGGGTAATTATTATCGCTTTTTGAATTGAGAATATAGTGGTGTTGGATTTATAAATGATAATTCAAAGAAGGAAAAAATGGAAAAAATGAATCGGTGAAAGTATTTCAATAATACTCGTTTTTAATTATAGCTAACTTTGCGGGATGATATTTTAGTGGAAATTATAGAAGTTTTCTTTTACACAGGTCTTACCTTACGATAATCCTTGATAAATTGGTTTCAAGACAACATACTGTATCAAACCTTTACCACACAACCCCAAGCTCTAATGACCCTGCGAATGAAGGCTTCTAAAAACATCAAGGGCAAAGAAGAAAATGCTGGTATCAGCATTTCCCTGTATTCATACTTTTTTTCTTTATTTTCAAATGCAAATTCCATGATCTTATCAACATTTGTTTTGTGGTCTCCAAATGCTTCAATTTTGATAAGTCAGAAAATTTGTTGTGTGGCAACAGGTTAACCCATTACCACACAATCCCTACTTTTGACACCCCTGAGAAAGAAGCCTTTAGAAAACATTGTGGGAAAAGGAAAAAATGCTGGTTACCAGCATTTTCTCCTTTTCCCACAATGTTTTCTACCCTTCACAAAACAAATTTCAAATTTTCAGTCACTTTTATTTTGTCCTCTGCAAATGCTTTCAATTTGGACCAGTCTATAAATTTGTCGTTTGGTAATGAGTTAAGCAAAATACACAGTTTTTAAACATACAGCCATGCAAGTTGAACGGCAGTTCATTCTTTCTAGAGAAAAAATGTCTTTCAGGATTCATATGATAACTGAGTATCTTAGTACATGAGCATACTTATCCCTAAAAAGCAGGAATACTTTTGCTCTGAAAAACTCTTACATTTTTTCTTGTATCTGTTGAAGTGTGGTAAAGAAGAAAATGCTAGTGACCTGCGTTTCTCCTTTTCTAACAATGTTTTCTATAATTTTCAATCCCATCTATTTGGCTTTTGTTGTCTACCAAAGCTTACAACTTGGACAAGTCTAAAAATCTGTTAACCTGGTAAAAGAATTACAGTCAGAGCTCACCTGTGCTATCTGAACAAACTGGTTGGTATTTAAGTCCCACATGTTGGCTGTTTTGTCACATGAAGCTGTAAATACTTTGGTTCCATCCTGTTAAAATGCAAAAAAGAAAAAAGTGAGAGTTGTCACCCTTTACCTCACTACAAAAATGTTCACATGACCACATCAAGAGCATTTTGTAACAGACAAAGTAAATCTGTAGCAAGGAATGCTATGAGGCCCCAATCTCTTGTCATCAGAAGACCTCTTTTCTTCTTTTTTTTTAATTCATGTTTTCAAAAGCTAGTTTTTTTGAGGGCCATTAAAAGTTTCTTTTATTGTGTAAAGGCCAAAAGAAATCTTACATCACTCCAATCTACGTCTAACACAGGTCCAGTATGGGTCTGCTGAGCCTTTGGAACTGTCTGGCCGGTTTGTTGAACTTCCCAACACCTTACCTGTTAGGTAAACAAAGAACATCACCTATAAGCTGTATAAAAGTGCATGGCTACTTTCCCACAATATTTCTGATATCAGTAAAAATGAAAGCTTCGCATAGCAGAACAATAAACGCTCCATGGAAGCTATCAAAAGCATAATTTATCACTTTTGACCACATACAACGATCTGGAAGCCTATCATCTAAAACTTTTGCTTTGCATATGTTCTCATCAAGGTGTATTTTGTTGTGAAATACTTTCAAAATCAGACCTTGAGTTTAAGAAATAATACAGTGGCCTTGGGTCAACCCATTACCACATAATCCCTACTTAAGACGCCCCTGAGAAAGAAGCCTTTAGAAAACATTACGGGAAAGGGAGAAAATGCTGGCAACCAGCATTTTCTCCTTTTCTCGCAATGTTTTCTCCCCTTCCCAAATTAAATTTCAAATTTTCAGTCACTTTCATTTTGTCCTCTGCAAATGCTTTCGATGTGGACAAACCTGAAATTTTGTCGTTTGGTAATGAGTTAAAAGCATACAACCTTTGACACGTCCTTCCTTCTTACCTTGGCCTCGAAACCTGGAATCTGAACCCTTATATCTGCACAACATCTTATCAAAGGTGCACAAGTACATGAAATATATGTACTATTAAAATTGGGGAAGGGGTTCAACAGATATGGTGTGGACAAAAAAATTGCTAACACAAAAACATCGAGAGGCATAAAGTTTTTTTTTTTTAAGCTTTAATTGCCACGTCTATCAGTATGTGAGGGGTGTGGCAATCCTTCAACATACCTAACATATCAATGTTAGTAAATATTTTGTTACTAGTACATGTACATGTTTACAATATTGTTGTTTCATTGTGCTATAAATTTCAAAATGTATTCCAATTTAACAATTTCCCCATTCCAGAAATTTAAGTCAACTAATTTGTAATTGATGTGCCAAAATAATAATCAAGTTGCGACAACAAAACTTATTTTTTTTTTATGTGGTGAAAAAGTGTGCGGCATAAAGATATATACATGTACGGTATGTACCTTTGGACAAATGAATATATTGATTCTTTTTATCCATCTGTGTCAATTGTACCAGAGTTTTATGGTTTTGTAAATAGCATAAAAGGTTTCAATCAAGTGTTTACTTTTAACCATTTTCTTACATGTAGCTGTCTATTACATATTCAGTGTTGACATAAAGTGTATCAAAAGATGAGTTCTGTAACTTAAAGCACTTTGCAATAAAACCCTATCCATAAATATGTGCTCTTTAACCCATTAGCACACAATCCCTACTTTTGACGCCCCTGAGAAAAAAGCCTTTTGAAAACACTGTAGGAAAAGGAGAAAATGCTGGTAACCAGCATTTTCTCCTTTTCCCACAGTGTTTTTTCTACCCTTCCCAAATCAAATTTCGATTTTTCAGTCACCTTGATTTTGTCATCTGCAAATGCTTTCAATTTGGACCAGTCTAAAATTTTGTTGTTTGGTAAAGAGTTAAATCTTATTTAACTCCTAGGCTGCTATTAACTCATTAACAAATGACAATATTCAAGGCTTGTCCAAATCGAAAGCATTTGCAGACGACAAAATGAAAGCGACTAAAAATTTAAAATTTGTTTTGTGAAGGGTAGAAAACATTGTGGGAATAGGAGAAAATGCTGGTAACTAGCATTTTCTCCTTTTCCCACAATGTTTTCTAAAGTCTTCTTTCTCAGGGGTGTCAAAAGTAGGGATTGTGTGGTAATGGGTTAAGCATGACTCATGTGGACAGTCCAGATCAAGATGTAACAGCACAGATTGTGCAGTCTGATCTTGGATCTACCCTGTCCTATAAAGAGATGTTTTTTTCCCAAAATGGTACCATTAACCCTTTACCCCATAAGGCATTTCTATGGTATCTCTCATTGACACTAAATAACAGCAAGGATGGAAGCAGTTTCTTATGTGTATGTGACATCTTTTGGTAGCATGAGCAATTTCACCTTTTGCCACAATGTTTTCCAACGGCTCCTACAAGCAATTCGTAGTAATGAGTATCTGTGGAGTAAAGGGTTAAACAGTAAAATTTGGGTCTTTTACTACTGCCTTGAAAGTTTCATTTCATTTGGCAATCAGCACGTTGCTTAACCCTTTACCACACAATCCCGACTTTTAAAGACCCTTAGAAAAAGGCCTTTTGAAAACATTGTGGGAAAAGGAGAAAATGCTGGTAACCAGCATTTTCTCCTTTTCCCACAAAGTTTTCTACCCTTTCCAAAGCAGATTTCCATTTTTGAGTCAAAGTACTTAAGTCGTCTGCAAATGCTTTCAATTTGGATTAGCCCAAAATTTTGTTGTTTGGTAAAGAGTTAACAGTAAAATGGTTTCATTTAAAAATCATGTCACTTTATAAGCAGAATGAGGATTGACAGTAAAATATAATGTAACAGATAGTGGCTTCTTTCCAAAAAAAAGACAAGGGTAGATTCAGTGGTGAAGAAGGAATTATCTCTAGTACAAAGACTTATGAAAATTCTCTAAAAGAATTCTAAACCCCTGATATATTGGTTCTATTCATTATGACTGACTAAGCTAACAGGACTTGGCACTTGTAAGGTGTTAAGGGTGGGGAAAGGAGTTGCCCGATTATCAAATGAACATTAAAATAGATACTTGTAACTCACATTGTTATCCCAGCTTCCGGCAACAAGGAAAGTATTCTGCCCCAAGGATATGGGGCTGAATTTAACAACACTAACACTGTCATCAGGAGGGGACGCCACCTTGTGAAAAAAATAAAAAAATAACAGAGAAATCTTCATCATTTATGAACAAGTAAGACCAACAATACATATTTCCTACAAGTACATGTATAGCTACTGGAATCTTCAATGTACATGGTGTTTATGAAGTAATACTCCATCCTGATTTTACCCTGTACCAAACAGAATCATGTTTTAATGACCCCTTAATAAAAGGCTTTTGATATAATTTTTTTATTGTGGGAGAAAAGAAAATGGTCACCAGCATTTACTCTTTTTCTGACAATTTTCTCTTCCCTTTTTAAGACAAATCCTTCCATTTGAGCAGGCAACATCTAATTTATCATATACACAGACTTTAAGCTGTTTGGATGAGTCACCGGACACTATTTCACTATTCTAAGGCTTTCCGTGGTGACCTTTCAGCTTTAACCCATTATCACTCAATCCCTACTTTTGACGCCCCTGAGAAAGAAGCCTTTTGAAAACACTGTAGGAAAAGGAGAAAATGCTGGTAACCAGCATTTTCTCCTTTTCCCACAGTGTTTTCTATCCTTCCCAGATCTAATTTCAATTTTTCAGTAACCTTTATTTTGTCGTCTGCAATTGCTTTCAATTTGAACCAGTCTAAAATTTTGTCGTGTGGTAATGAGTTAAGAGATTAATGCACTCTTGGCAGATGGTGTATGACCTCTGTAAATCTCACTATGACACACAGTGACAATATGTTAAAATTTTCCATCCAGAGTTGTGGACATGTAATTATAAGAAAGTTATTAGAATCTTCACCATTCAAAGCTCTGTAGTGCATTTTTCAGTGACAGTCCCACACACACACAAAAAAAAACAATTTCATGTAGTAACAAAACTAGTATCCACTGAATAAGACTCTGCCATTCTTAAATATGGCTATGTCTGAACCCTATTTGTCAACAGAATCAAAGAAGTACTGATAAATATTATAACCATTGTCTACAATGGGCTTTTGGTTAATATGTTTACACATGCCGTTATGTATGTGCTCTTCACCACACAATCACAAGTTTTCAAAAACCAAGAAAGAAAGGCCCTTCAAAACATTGTAGAAAGAACAGAAAGTTTATAATGTCCATTCCTTTTTCCAAAAAGGTTATCTTCCTGTCACACAAATTTGGTTCATTTCTATTATGTTCGAAATTTGATGTCAGACTCTTGAAATTTGGAAGAGTCTAGATTTTGTTGCTTTGTAAACAGTAAAGCCAATCAATGGTTATACTATCTTCCAATCACTAGTTATAAATTGAAATAAAAAAAAATTACAGGGGCAAACACAACTTACAGGGTATCATATTAGAGTTAGCAAAATACTTACAAATGCAGTAACTTTTAGCCTATCTAATCCAACTAAAACATTGTTTGGTTTTTCTGGCAAAAGATGTCCATTTCATATTGATTAGAAATTAACCCATTACCACTCAATCCCTACTTTTGACGCCCCCGGAGAAAAAAGCCTTTTGAAAACACTGTGGGAATAGGAGAAAATGCTGGTAACCAGCATTTTCTCCTTTTCCCACAATGTTTTCTACCCTTCCCAGGACAAATTTCAATTTTTCAGTCACCTTTCATTTGTCATCTGCAAATGCTTTCAATTTGGACCAGTCTAAAATTTTCTCGTGTGGTAATGGGTTAAACAATAGCGAAATTATCCTGTCTTTCAAGGACCAAAACGAAGGGTGGTTTGTAAGAAAAGGAGAAAATGCTAATAATAAATATCCATTGTTTCCTTATTTTCTCACAATGTTTCACATCCTTTCAAAGATGAATTCCATCCATTGAGCTTTTACCTCTTTAACAGCAAAATTTTAGACTGGTCCAAACTGAAAACATTTGCAGATGAAACAATAAACACAACTCAAAAATCTGAAATTTGTTTCAAGCATAGAAGAAAACAGCATTGGTTACCAGCATTTTCTCCTCATCCGAAAATGTTTTTAAAACCTTCTATCTCAGGGTCATAAAAACCAGGGATTGTTTGGTAAAGGTTTAATTTGTTGTTTTCAAAATGAGGGGTGACTGCCTAACTATTCCATTTTCATTTTGTAAAATTCTAAGGGAAAACCCTGTCCATTTCTGTGAAAAGCATGATGTTTTTATCATCTTGTTTAGATGACTTTTTTTGCTTTCATTCACAAAATTCAGCACAACATAAAATTAATAAACATGAGGATCAACAACAGGTCAAATAATGAAATTATACAGATTACACAAACTGATGACATCACTCTAGGGGAAAAAATTCTCCTTCCATAGTAAATTTCACAATGGAAAGAGGATAAAAAGGAGTAAAGTTTGATGCAATTTACTTACATGGATAGCAAAAAAAATATCTATTTTAAATACCTCAATATCTTTCATAGCATTTGAGTTTGTGTTAGATGTTGTTCCAAACATACTGCCAGTACTTGAACTTCCAAATCCAGTTGAAGATGAGCCAAAAAAACTCATTACGTTGTAAGTTCAAATCAGAGGCTGGAACATAAAAATGATATGTCAGAAATATCCATTATTTTATTTTCAAGCAATGGGGATGACAAACGATTATGGCTGACTTATCAATAGTAAATGTAATTATAAAAGCTGGAACCAGCAACCACTTCAGGTTGAGGCTGACTGTACTATTAAATTGCAGGTTATTTCATGACCAGCCTGTCCAGGTAGCTCAGTGCATTTTACTCCTGAACTAGTGGTTGCAGCAGATGTTGTAGCAGACTTTCTTTATACTGTCCTTTTAGCCATATTCCTTGTCTCTGTGTGTTATATATTTAATTTATGTTTGGACTCGCCCAATGCTTCCAAAGTCTCACACTTCTCAAATTGTGGTTGCTTAGAACTGAGATTTAGTAATAAAGCAAACTATTTTCTATGAATATATCCACCAAATGATAGCTAATCAAAAAAATTGTTCTAGTTTGAAACAATTTCCACAAGAGGAGATAATGGCTAGACTATCACCAATTCCTAAAGGCACCTGTACCATCAGGTTACAGGCTAAAATAATGTGGACTGTGGAACATTATCGTAAAAGAGCTTTAAACCTTTACAGCACAATCCTGACTTTAACCACCCTGAGAAAGACACCTTTTAAAAAAAAACATTGTGGGAAAAGGAGAAAATGCTGGTAACCAGCATTTTCTCCATTTCCCACAATGATTTCTACCATTTCAAAAACTCATCCCATCATATGAACCAGACTTAAATTGTCATCTGCGAATGCTTTCAAGTCTTCATTTTGTCAGGATGCAGTAAAGAGTAAATTGGCACTAAAATGATACTAATACAAATATTCATTATAATGATTTTGAAATTTATCAGACATCTTTTCAAAGCTTAAAAATTGGTAGGCAAAACAGCTGCATATTTTACAGACCCGGACATCTGCAGTGAATGGGGTTGACAGATGTTTCGGTTACATACGAGTTTGGTAGCATATACCTACAGGCTACTGACTACTGTAAATTGATTGGATGTTTCGGTAACAAAGCAATTATATAGTGTTTATATACTGTGCTGTTCTTTAAACCCAATACAAGGCTTTATTTTATTTTTATTTTTCCATTTTTAACCATATTTCAAGTAAAGAATAATACCCATGCCTAATCTTGTCCAACTGAATTTTCAGTATTTCATACATCTACGTTTATATTGGAAATTAGTTCATATGACGCTCTTAACCCATTACCACACAATCCCTACTTTTGGCGCCCCCTGAGAAAGAGGCCTTTAGAAAACACTGTGGGAAAAGGAGAAAATGCTGGTAACCAGCATTTTCTCCTTTTCCAACAATGTTTTCTACCCTCCACAAAACAAATTTCAAATTTTCAGTAACTTTTATTCTGTTGTCTGCAATTGAGTTCAGTTTGGACCAACCTTAAATATTGTCGATTGGTAATGAGTTAAAGTTATAATCATATTAAATTAAGCTGCGAAAATCAGGTTGAAAAATATTCGATATTGTGGCAAATGAAGAGAAGGAGTGAGAGAGATACTAAGACCTCAACAAGCATTTTTTCACAATGTAAAAGCAAGCCATGTTTGAACTTAATGTGCATTTATGTGCACTCTGATATGTCAATTTTCCTGCTCTATGTGAGGTTAAGCTTCTGACAGAAGAAAATAAATGAAAAATCTGAAGAAATGATTCGCAAAGTATCCTCCATAAGTTGGGATAACACCATCTTATGACAGTTATGGAAGTTTACTCAAGTTAAACTTCGTTTTCATGGGGTATATTCTAAAGGGTGACAGATGTTTCTGTAACAGATGAGTTCGGTAACTTTGACTTATAAAATAAATCGATTGGATGTTTCGGTAACAAAGCAATCATATTGTGTTTATGTTCTGTGACATTCTTTACACCTAATGCTTGGCTTTGTTTTGTTCAAACCTTTTACTTTTGCACTTTTCACACTTTTATCCCTTGACATATAAGTTCAAACCTTCCCACCACTTCCTTGGAAGATATACAATCCACATGGTCAATACATACAACATGGAAAGTGTTACCAGTCCTCAAGATCATCTTCTAGGCTCCTTTCTCCCTGACCCATCTCCATTAGTCTGAACTTTTATTTCAGCTTCCGGTCCGTAAAAGTCGGGTAAAAATTTGGCTTGCTTATTGTACCAAAATTTGTTAAGTTCATGTTTAGGAGAAGTGGTACATAACAAAAATATCATTTATGAAAAATAGTGGGAATTACAAATGAAGGTTTTAAATATCGAAGATTTGAACAAAATAAAGCCATGCATTGGGTGTACTGAACGTCATGATACATAAATACTATATAATTGCTTTGTTACCGAAACATCTTATCGATTTACTCTATAAGTCCATGTTACCGAACTCGTCTGTTACAGAAACATCCATAAATCCCTTCTAAACACAATGTATTGTCATGGAATAACTTTTCTTCTTTCACTCAGTAAAGCTTTTTTAGCTTTTTTATTATTTATTTCACTGATAGATATTTTGAAGACAATAACAATGGAAATTTACGAAAACCCGACGACCAGATATCTCGAATATCCGAAAAATAATGCTGTCCGATTTATATTCCGCCCTGAACCTCGTTGTTTTCGGGCCTCAGCTAACTCGTTTCTTATAGAAGGCGCGGCACCTAGGCTGTCACACATAAAAAAAAACAAATGATGTTAATATTTACACGTGATGAACCCAGGGAAGTCTCTCAGCTGTGGTTACACTTGCAAATCTGAAACTGCAATTTATTTTCACTTTCGT
The DNA here is from genome assembly GCA_943736015.1 of Tridacna crocea. Lineage (NCBI taxonomy): Eukaryota > Metazoa > Mollusca > Bivalvia > Cardiida > Cardiidae > Tridacna > Tridacna crocea. Next base: position 54,332,112 of record OX031059.1, read on the forward strand.
CCGAAGCGGTGCCACTCGTCAGAGCTCGGGCGATTCCGTAACTTTATCCGGATCACCCGAGGCTTGTCGAATGAAGTGGTTCGTAAAGTTGGTCTAGGCTAAAACCTCCAAAATCTGACCCTCTCCGGTACACATTGCGAACCGACAGTCACTGCCTCAGGGAACGAGGAGAGGGAGGGAACTAGGGAAGGCTGTCCCCATAAAAAGAATTGCCAATGTTACAATAAGTATCAACAAAAATCAAACAAGCACCCGCACAAACACACACACAAAAGCGTTCACTAAAAAACTAACCCTTCATAAGTAGATCTAGTTCTTAATGAATTATAGGTATTAGTCGAACAAATTGACATGAAATAAATGACCTCTATTGCCATATATTTTACGCTTGAATTATTGTCCAAACTTGGCTTCAGTTAATGTCGTCTGCATGCGGAACTATGTGCACGTTTTTTAACTCTTTAGGTGGCCAATAGATTTATACTGTCTTCAAAAAATACTTAAAACATCTTAAATGAAAATTATTTTGTTGGTTTAAACTGGTAATAGGTGGCAAGTGACTCGGATCTAAGATGCACTTTCTGTGCAGCCTGATCTTGATCTATGCCACCCGCAAAAGCTTTTTGATTTGACTATAGCGCAGTAAGGGTCACACCCGACATTTACTGTAACAGAATTTCCGTACGGTTCGATTATACCGATGATTTAAATATTCACGTTTTAATTATTCTTTGCATAAAGGTCAACTTCAGGTCAATTTATATCAGTAATATGTCTGTCTTAAGCTCGTAAAAAATGATGAGAGGTGTTTGTAGACATTGATCTAGCACCTAAATCATCCCAAAATTAAAATGATACACCCAACATCAAACACAAACATATATATATAATATGTGTTTGATGTGGGCTGTATCATTTTAATTTTGAGATGTTTTAGGTGTTATTCTTGAGGTGTTACAGATTTGGCTAGATGTATATTATAGGACATTACTTCGTTCAAGACTTGTGCTCCACCTCACGTTTGCTTCCTACGGGTCTGGGTGATTATTGTAATAGTTGCAATAATACCAAGTAGATCTAGTCCGATTATCTCAGCGATTTGATTTCTGGTTTTTGTGATCCATTTTTCTGTATACATAAAATATATAGTTCTAACAGAAGTTGTAAATAGCAGGCTGTACATTTGAGAAGCTGTGCCAGTCTCGAAACAGGGCGAGATCGAGGCAAATTCAATTTCAAGGCTAAGATGAATAAAGTTCTATGATTCACCCTTGTATATATGTAGCCATGCCCAATCATTCTTAAGAAGTTTTTTAGTCTTATTCTTCAAGATTTTCTGACTGTGAAAGTTACAGGACTTCTGAAAGTTACAGAACTTCTGTTACTTTCACATTGATGAAATTCTGAAGAATAAGACTTAAGAACTTTCTTAAAGAGTGGTAGGTGAATACGGGGTGTGGTTTATCCTGTAACAGGGGAGGTAACCAAGTTGGTACATGTGGTACTGAGGACGTTGAAGAAGTCCTCAATAGAATATTTCTCTTTAGGCTATATAGGCAAAGGTTAAAGTTCTGCACTCTAGGTTAGCCAAGATGTGTGGATCCGTGAATTGGTGATTTTTTCATTCTGTCAGAACTCTTGTTTACATGTATATGTTTATTTATTACTGATAAAATTCCGTTTTTTAATATTCCCCAATGATATTTCTTATCTATGGTATCAGGAGAAGTCGTACCCTGGAGAACTCGTACCCTGGAGAGCTCGCACCCCAATCGCAAGGGTCTGAGTTCTCCAGAGAAGTTGTACCTCGGATACAAGTTTTCTGGAGAACTCGTACCCCCGTTAATACGTATAATGATAGTTTACCACCATGTTGGCAACATTTATTATGCCTTTATTGTGATGTAGATTTGATGAACATGTATTTGTACATCTGTTGAAAAGACAAAGTTAAGAAACTTGTGTGTTTTCTTATGCAGTGTTTATATTTTGTGTTTGATAATCTGGAGTTAAATTTCTTCCAAAGTTAAGTCTCTTTTACACAAACGCGAGTCTAAACGAACCTGAAGGAGAAGTAGTCTCAATCTGAAAACCTTGCGGAGAAAGAAGATAATTCTGGTAACCAGCGTTTTTCCATTTTCCACGATGTTTTCGACCCTATTGAGGGCCATGGTTTCATTTGTCTCACTTTCGAATGTTTTTTGCCGAATTTTTCAATTTAGAAGAGTGTAGACTTGGTCGTTTGGTAGTTAAAGCATTATAAATGTATCTATTGCCAAAAAGATTTGCTGAGCAGTGTCAAATAAACACATCTGCACAGATTCGTTGTTGTACGGATAATGATCGTATATCTCTTAGAGAAAGGTCTCTTTCGCTCGTTTCTAGGCTTTCATATTTTCGCTTAATCCCTGAGACAATAAATTGATTTGATTAAAATAACGCAGTGTTCAGCATTCTGCTTTTGACTGAAAAATATACCAGCGGGGAAACCATCAACCATCAACACAGACTAAACTCGGGTGTATTTATAAATGAAGGTGCAGGCTGATCCCGAGTCTACACGATCCCTTCAGAACATTTTTCCAAAAGAAAACTCCTTTGAAATAGCAGAATTGTGTTTCAAAATCGGCTTGAAAGTCTATTTTTACTTATTTAAGTGATAACAGAGGGTCCGGGTTTTTCGATAGACCGTATGGATATAAATTAAACCTAAACCGGTTGTGAAAGTTTCGTATGACTGTCTGTAATAGTTGAAAAAAAGACTATTCCGAGGGGAAAGGAGGTGTGTGTGTGGGGGGGGGGGGGGGGTGCGAAATAACAAAAAGGGAGAGTACTCTTTTTAACTAATGGATACTAGATTCTTGGAGTTTTTTCCCTTAGGCTATAAAATCACAATGGAATCTGGTGGTGAACGTATATAATACAAAACCGAGACCGATTCACGGCGATATTTAGGAGATTTCTTTCGTTTTTAGGCCAGGGAATCCCTCTCAAGGGATTCCCTTGCCTATAGGGATCGTAAGCTGCCTTTCCCGGACTACCTTCAGACAAAATGTTGAACGGTGTGTCCACTCGATATCGCTGAGTCCGCCAAAACAATTAGTTTCCCTCAAAGCTTTCATCTGCAAAATGCCATGGAATTGCAAGGGTATTACGACCCTTAAATAACTGACGAGTGTGTGTTTTTTATCCCGTTTTCGTCATTAACATTGACCTAATAAAGGGGTAACCCAATAAACTTAGCTTTATCCGGCAGTTGTGTATTCCTACGCGCTATACGGTTAATATCTATAACGTTGTGTTGACATTTGAACATATGTGTCACAAAACGCGTCTCCGCTGAAATGCGATTGTAAATAAAGCAAACTACATGTACATATAGAATATTGGCCCGTGTTACGTTTATCACTTTTTCTTATATATATATCGACTAAATCTAGGGTACTTTGACTGTGGTGCTTTCTACACCGACAAAAATCAACTATTTCCCGCTAGCGTGTCCACTTCTCTGCATAACACCCGCTGTTGTGATAGCAATTTCCGACTGCTGGAGAAATCGGCCCATGGAAAAATCGTCCCGAAACTGCTTGGAGACGAATTCCCCGGAGAAATCTGGTGAAATCGTCCCCAAATAAAATTTTACAGAAATCGATCCCAACATCAAATTTCATCCATATCGTTATTCAAGTTATCTATAAAAATTATTTTTGAAACTTCGTTGTCTTTAGTACGTACATTATGTGTATTAGTTACCTTTATCCAAGAGTTATTTGGTAGTTTTGCCATTGTTTATAACTGCATGCCTATTTCACACTGATAGGATGTATTTCATACCGTTCACACCTGTCACAAATAGATTACACCTGTGTGATTCTTAAAATATGTATTTGATTGACTTTGATTTGAAACCAAATAAATGCTTATATTTTTTTTCTGTAGTGGTTCGCTTGTCATTTAATGTATTTTTTATATTCATATATGCCCATTATTTTGATTTATTGTATGAAGATTATTTTTCATTCTCTCTCTCTCTCTCTCTCTCTCTCTCTCGTACATTTTCCTGCCCTTTCCTACTTGTACATTTTCCATCACCCAATACGAGATTCATGTCCAGCCGTCGATCGTGAAGTCATTAGTTCGATCCCATAAAGTGTGTTTTATTGAATCACATCTCTGGTTACTGTATATTGAAACCCTTTTCCACAAAAGCATTTCCTCCTTTTCCAACAATATTTTCTAGCATTTGAAAGACGAATGTTACTTTTTTATTAACATTTGATTTGTCTTCTGCAACTGCTTTCAACTTTTTTCCAGAAAAAAAAAAAAAGTCTTTTGGTTAAGGGAGATTTTTGAAAAAAGAAACACTTATTTACAGAGATTCAAAAGACTTAGATTTCAGAGACCTGTATGTTTGGTATGTGATGAGACAGAATTGTACCCTATCACAATACCTATCATCAATCCTCAATAGGAAATTGACCGAGCTTGTGGACTCTTAAAGTGTACTTCGCTACCAACTGAACTATATTCCACTGATAAAACCATCGTTTTAGCAACACTTCAGTTGTCTGCAAGATACTTTCAATGTTGATAATTCTGAAAATCTGGGGATTGGAAACTAGTGCAAGCTACAAATATCTTTCAAACAGCCTATTTTCTCTCTCTCTCAAAATTACGTTACACCAGCCAGGGTGATTTAAAAAGCGCGTTGTCCACAGAACATCCTGATTTTGAGACAAAACCACCATGTTTTTCAAGGCTCTTTCGGCTAACACCATGTTAAATTTTGCTTCTGATGAAGCACCTTAATTTATCATCTGTAAAAGTTGCTTATAAATCTCAGTTTTTAATTGTAATTATATGTTGGTCCTATAATATCTCATGAAGTGGTTACTAATTTCATGTGGGTCATCAATGGAAATTAAATAGAGGTAGTTCATTTGGCAATTAAAATAGTGATAAAACATTTTTAATACATGCAAACAATCTACTGACAATAAAGATATTTGTCATTTGATTTGGATAAATTTTGGGGAAAAATATGCTACTGTTAATAGACGATCTCATAAATGTGAAAAAAACGTCATTCAGGACTTCACATGTTTTCAGAAATTTTATATAACCAAAGTTGGTATTGCACCGATTGAATAGTTCAATTTTGACTTGAGATTGTTTACAAGCACGACAAATTACTAAGTATTCTAAGCCATTATCAAGCACCCCATAGCTGTGAGCACATGCCTAGCTCTGGCTTAATCAGTTTCTGGCTGGTGCTTTCTTGTATCAGTTCAAAATTTCCTGTTGAAACCAAGAATTCCAGGGGCTTTGTGGAGTCCGCTTGTAACCCTGTCCGTCTACCTGTTTGTATTAATTAAAATTGACCTCTTGTATTGTTTCGTATCCTCAATTTCCTGGCCTTCAGTACTATCAGTACTTTGATTAATTCTACCGTCTATGTCATGGCGGGGTTTCCGCCGTCCGTCCGAACCGTCCGCTCGTCCGTCTGCCCATCCGTTAATCTTTTTCTTGTTTACGCGATAGAGTCTGCATTTCTCATCAGATTTTCGTAAAACTTTCACAGTTTGTTCATCTAATCAATATCTTGAGGACTATCGATTGTGACACAATTCCAACAAATAGTATGGGAAAAGTACCATTTCAAGTTTGAAATTTCCATTTTTTGTTTATGCCATAAAGTCTACATTTGTGGTCATATTTCATTGCAACTTACACAGTTTCTTTATCGTACCAATAACATCAGCCCTAATGATTTTGAAAAAAAAAATCCAACCAACAATATGGGAAAAGTAGCCAGTTCAAATTTTCTATTTCATGGTAATGCAATAAAGTCTGCATTTGTTACCAGTTTTTTTTTAACTTGCACAATTTGTTAATATCATAAATAGTTTGAACCTTATTGAATTTGAAAATAAAAATCCAACAAACAGTATTGGAAAAGTAGCCTTTTGCTGATGAAAATTTCCATTTCTTCAGTTTATGCGATGAAGTCTGGATTTGAAGTCAAATTTTCATGAAACTTACACACTTGCTTTGTCTTATTAACAGCTTAAGCCTTATCGATTTTGGAAAAAAAATCTGACATTCAGTATGGGAAAAGTAGCCATTTAATGGTTAAAAATTCCATTTCTTGTAAAATGCGATGAAGTCCGTATTTAGGGTCGGATTTTCATTAAACTTGTATACTTACTTTGTATCATTAACTGCTTGAGCCCTATTGAGTTTAAAAGAAAAACTGTCAATCAGTGTGGGAAAAGTAGCATTCAAAGAGTAAAATTTCCATTTCTTGTTTAGGCAATGAAGCTCACAATGTGGTTCCAATTCTGTTGAAACTTGCAAAGATTGTTTGGTTCATCAAGGAATTGAACTCTAGTAAAAGTGAAGAAAATCTAGTGAACCATTAAAGGAAAGCAGCCATTTGATGACTTAAGATTGTTTACTCAACAAAGTCCACATTACTAGTCACATTTTCTTGAAGTTTGCTAGGATTGTGTAATACAAGGCATACTAAAACACTTTCAAATATGGCTTGGATTCCAAACGTTTACTTGTGAGAAATTGCACTTTATCTTATTCGCTGTTTTTTCAATTCACCATCCATACCTACTTATGCTGCCTTAGTGGGTTGAAGCTCAGTTGCAATAACACACTTTTGTGTGTGTGCGTGTGTTTTTAAATTTTCTTTTTATATTTCTACATCATAAATTCACAATGTATGTTAGCACAAAAGCAAATTCACTGCCAGTAGAGTGATATCAGGCCCTAAAGGGCCTCTAGTTTTCATTCTGGTCCATTTTCGCCAAGATTTGTAATACAAGGCCCACTAAAACACTTTCAAATTTGTGAAATGCTTTATTCCTCATAGTCTTTAATATGCGAAGTCGTTTGGTAGGGGATTAATGGACAGACTCTTCTAGTATTTTCCACTTGTAACATATCTCGTATTTAGCGCGCCCCTGCGTGGCTCAGCGGTAAGGCGTAGGCTCATAACCTGTAGGCCCCGGGCTCGAGCCGCTATTGACCCACTAGACTAGAGTCCTTGGGCAAGATAACTGAAAAGCCCTAGCCTAGCACTGGTAAAATCTAGGAAATATATGAATACGTGACCTGTCGCCTTGATATGACTGGAATAATGTTGAAAGCAGCATAAAATACAATTAAACCAATTCAATCAAGCCGTATATAGCATGTACTACCCATTTTATTGCTTTTGTCATGAGTAATAGAGACATTAACCGCTTTGGCTGCTTTGCGCGATCCAAGAACCCATAGCGAACAGTGTAGATCAAAGATCAGGCTGCACATTCTGTGCAGTCTGATCTGTAATCTACACTGTCCACTAAGGACATATTTTTACCCAAAATTACCTTTGAAGTACATGTAGCATGATAGTGGTATTTCCTGTCGCCTTGAAAGATTCATTTCACTTATTTCAAAGCTTGAGGGTTAACCCATGTCGATAGACCAAAGTAGTAAGTTTTTCCTTTAACCCTTTACCAAACGACAAAGTTTTAGACTGGTCCAAATTGAAAGCACTTGCAGACGACAAAATAAACGTAACTCAAAAATTGAAATTTGTTTCCAGCAGGATAGAAAACATTGTGGGAAAAGGAGAAAATGCTGGTTACCAGCATTTTCTCCTTTTCCCACAATGTTTTCAAAAGGCTTCTATCTCAGGGTTGTAAAAACCAGGGATTGTATAGGAAAGGGTTAACTCTTTTACCAGACAGCAAAACTTGGATCTTGTCCAAATTCAAGGAAGTGGCGTTCTGGCAAAATGAGGTCTAATGTACATCCTTGGTTCATTATAGCAAGTGACTACAAATATATGGACCAATAAACAAACTAATTTTATCAACTGATAGAATCATGGGGTAAATTGTTCCTTGTACATGCAGCAAATTCACAGGTACAAATGTAGTAAGTGGTTTCGACCGATGTCAGCTTGGCGGGCAGCGTTGGCTGATCTAGGTCGAAACTTTTTGCAGATCCAGTGAACCTTCTGTTCATATAGAATGACAAATCAATTGCAGACCACAGATTTAAGGCGACTCAAATGATGGTTTGCCCCGGATAGTGTTGAGAACATAGCTGGAATAGTGTAGAGAACATAGCTGGAATGGTGTAGAGAATGTAACTCAGAATAGTGTTGAGAGGAATAGTGTAAAGGACATAGCTGGAATGGTGTAGAGAATATAGCTCAGAATAGTGTTGAGAGCAAATAGTGTAGAGAACAGCTGGAATGGTGTAGAGAATATAGCTCGGAATAGTGTTGAGAGGAATAGTGTAGAGAACATAGCTGGAATGGTGTAGAGAATATAGCTCAGAATAGTGTTGAGAGCAAATAGTGTAGAGAACAGCTGGAATGGTGTAGAGAATATAGCCCAGAATAGTGTTGAGAGCAAATAGTGTAGAGAACAGCTGGAATGGTGTAGAGAATATAGCTCAGAATAGTGTAGAGAACATAGCTAGAATAGTGGAGAGAACATAGATTGATTAGTTAGAGAACATAACTAGAAGACTGTAGGAAATATACATGTGGCTGGCATAGTGTAGAGAACATATCTGTAATAGTGTAGAGAACATAGCTGGAATAGTGTAGAGAATATACATGTGGCTGGCATAGTGTAGAGAACATATCTGTAATGGTGTAGAGAACATAGCTGGAATAGTGCTGAAGATATACATGTAGCTGGGTTAGTGTAGAGGACATAGCTGGAATAGTGTAGAGAACATTTGTGTAAAGTGATGTCTCAGATCAGCCTGCGCAGTCCGCCCAAGCTAATCCAAGACGGCAATTATCGTTTTTATGTAATTTTTCTGTTTTGCGCAAGTCTACTGTAGCACAAAATCTAATGTAGTCGTAAAGTGCCATCTCGGATTAGCCCGCGCGGATTGCGCAGGCTGATCCGAGACGACACTTTATGTAAATGTCCGAATGCCCCTTTCCGCATGTTGTAAGCCCTTATCATAGCATTGGTCTATCAACAACCAGCAATTTACGACAGATCGCATCTCTCTTTCTCTGTCGTACTTGAAATGATTTGATTTTTAAAAAGAGCTGTACCGAATTGATGGATAATGGACACCCTTTTCAGGGAAAGTCAGGATCAAATATTACCAAGAAAGACAGTTTATCAATCTTTATTGCATGAATACCGAGTAAAAAAAAATGGTAAAGATTTTATTAATATATATAAAAGATGTACATGTATTCAAACAGATATATATTATTGTGCATAAAGTACAGTTTGAGCTAAAATTAAGAAAAAGGCGAAATGATATGTCGATCTTAATCACGTAAGTGTTTTGGAATTTGTATTGGTCAATTCTTTCTGCGCCAAAGATGAAACAGGACCTTTGCGTAAAGAATAGATCAAGATCAGACTGCAAGAAACCTTCAGTCCTATCTTAGATCTATATGCTCCGCATAAGATCAGTTTATCTACATTGAGTTTTCCTTTTGTGTGAATGTGAGTGTGTGAGCGTCTATTCTATGTTTTTTTACCTCGTTATGTAAAATGTGCTTATTGATCTACCCGTTTATTGCCGATTTCAAAATACTTCTCAGAGAATAAGAAGTATTGCAGTTCAAAAATAAAATTAACCCTTTCCCAAACAATCCCTGGATTTTACGGGTCTGGAATAGTAGCCTTTTGAAAACATTGTGGGAAAAGGAGAAAATGCTGGTAACCAGCATTTTCTCCTTTTCCCACAATGTTTTCTACCCATCATAGACAGAAATAATCTTTTCAGCAAGAGTTGAATTGTCGTCTGCAAATGCTTTCAATTTGGTCTAGTCCAAAAGTTTGTCGTTTGGGAAAGGGTTAATAGCTAATAAAGTTCAAAAATAAAATTAATAGCTAATAAAGTGATACACTAAGACTAATATTTTGAGGTATTCATTATTTAGCGTTGAGTGCACTGATCTTGCTCTTCAAGTTGTCTTCACTTGCACCAACAAGCTCATCGACCTGAGAAAAGAAGAAAAAATAGAACGGATTAGACTTCATCTCTGTTCAGTCTAACATTCTACATAAAAAATCTGGAGTTGCTCATAAGAAACACAGTGTGGGGTTACAAAAGTATAATCAAAGTGCCTATCTTTCGTCCTAAATTGATAGGTGAAAGGTGATCAACATCCAGTAAGCACCTACCACTTCAGAACTACAATTGGATAAACTTAGTTTGACTCTTTACCACACGATAAAATTTTAGACTGGTCCAAAATGAAAGCATTTGCAGACGACAAAATAAAAGTGACTTAAAAAATAGAAATTTGTTCTGGGAAGGGTAGAAAACACTGTGGGAAAAGGAGAAAATGCTGGTTACCAGCATTTTCTCCTTTTCCCATAGTGTTTTCAAAAGGTTTCTTTCTCAGGGGCGTCAAAAGTAGGGATTGTGTGGTAATGGGTTAAACTTTCAACAAAATCAAAGGAATGCTTCTCTGGTATAATGTTGCAACAAACCTATTCTCTTACTAATATGTTCTGGTCTGTGTTATCAGACAGTATGCTATTCTCATGATCTTTAGCGCATTTACGGCACCATTTGCTTGTATATGCTTATATTTTTCCCAAGCTACTGGCTGTTTTCTCACATACGTCTATACAATGTTCAGAGATATGATGGGAAAAGGTTAGATAGAGTATGACAACAAAAACAGCAATATGTCAGCATTACCTTGCTGCCGCCGAGGTAGAAGTGGAACGTGGGCATAGCACTAATGCCACATGCTGAAGCTGTCTCCTACAACAGAACAACAACAACAACAATGAGGGACATTCTTCATTTATTCCCCTTGATTCTTCTCCAGTACCTACATTGGTCCTGAATGATTGGAGGATTACTTGGATTTTATCCTTGATTTTCTTGCGCTTAACAGCCATGGTCTTGAGACAATATCACAAGTAAATCTAGTTAGATTGTTTTACACATCAATGTATGCATAGTTCCTGATGATTATGAACAGAATTTTCATTGAATCACATGCAGATCTTACACAAACATAATAATTCATTGTTATATTTATCGCAACATCCCCAAGGGAACCAAGGATAAAAACAAAAGAATACAGGTAAAAGGACCAATCTGTTATTCGGATACTTTTAGTGTTTTATTTGTCAAGGGAGATAATTTAATTTCCAAGAATGACCCTCATTACTGTGACAAAATAGGCCTGAGGTGCAATATCATCAATGTCTTGTTACATACGAAAAGCGCTCAGGGAAAATGGTATTTAACCGTTTACTCCATAGATACTCAATTGTACACATTGCTTGTCGAAGCCTTTGGAAAACGTTGTGGCAAAACGTGAAATTGCTCGTGACGAGCAATTTCACCTTTTGTCACAATGTTTTTTTTTATGCTATCAAAAGGTGTCATAAACACATAAGAAATGGCTTCATCCTCTCTGTCATTTAGAGATACCATAGAAATGCCTTATGTGGTAGTGCCAAATTTTACACTGGTTCAAATTGAAAGCTCAAATTGAAAGCACTTGCAGACGAAAAAATAAACGTTATTCAAAAATTGAGAGTTGTTTCTAGCAGGGTAGAAAACACTGCGGGAAAAGGAGAAAATGCTGGTTACCAGCATTTTCTCCTTTTCTCACAATGTTTTCTAAAGGCTTCTATCTCAGGGTCGTGAAAACAAGGGATTGTTTCGTAAAGGGTTGATGCATCTTCATATTCCACTATGCTGGTCTTCACGTAATATGGACATAATATTCACGTAATATGGACCCACTTTGTCAGAAATGGACATATATCACAAAGTAGAACGGTCCTTCGGGATGTAGAAAAAAATACCAGTAGCTAAGTTTCAATTCATGCCCGCCTGCGCGGACTGCGGGCTGACATGAGTCTATACCTTCTTTTCAGATGTCCAAAACTACCCTTCTCACATGACTTATAAACATTGTAGAAAGAAGGCCCATGTTATATACAGCTAGTCTCTTTTTTTATACGCCCGTCGTAGACGGGACGTATTATGGGATCACCCGTGGCGGGCGGGCGGGCGGCGTCCAGTTCTTTGTCCGGAGCATATCTCCAAAACTATTCTAGCTAGGGTTACGAAATTTCATGGGTGGATAGATCTCATCAAGGGGGAGTGCAGTGCACAGGAACCATAACTCTTGCTCGCTTAATTTTTGAGTTATTGCCCTTTGTCGTTTTTCATACTTGAATTTTGTCCGGAGCATATCTCCAAAACTATACTAGCTAGGGTTACGAAATTTCATGGGTGGATAGATCTCATCGAGGGGGAGTGCAGTGCACAGGAACCATAACTCTTGCTCGCTTAATTTTTGAGTTATTGCCCTTTGTCGTTTTTCATACTTGAATTTTGTCCGGAGCATATCTCCAAAACTATACTAGCTAGGGTTACGAAATTTCATGGGTGGATAGATCTCATCGAGGGGGAGTGCAGTGCACAGGAACCATAACTCTTGCTCACTTAATTTTTGAGTTATTGCCCTTTGTCGTTTTTCATACTTCAATTTTGTCCGGAGCATATCTCCAAAACTATACTAGCTAGGGTTACAAAATTTCATTGGTGGATAGATCTCATCGAGGGGGAGTGCAGTGCACAGGAACCATAACTCTTGCTCGCTTTATTTTTGAGTTATTGCCCTTTGCCGTTTTTCATACTTCAATTTTGTCCGGTGAATATCTCCACAACTATACTAGCTAGGGTTATGAAATTTCATGGCTGGATAGATCTCATCAAGGGGGAGTGCAGTGCTCAGGAATCATAACTCTTGCTTGCTTAATTTTTGAGTTATTGCCCTTTGTTGTTTTTTATACCTGAATTTTGTCCGGAGCATATCTCCAAAACTATACTACCTAGGGTTATGAAATTTCATGGGTGGATAGATCTCATCGACGGGGAGTGCAGTGCACAGGAACCATAACTCTTGCTTGCTTAATTTTTGAGTTATTGCCCTTTGCCTTTTTTTATAGTTGAATTTTGTCCAGTGAATATCTCCAAAACTATACTAGCTAGGGTTATGAAATTTTATGGGTGGATAGATCTCATCGAGGGGGAGTGCAGTGCACAGGAACCATAACTCTTGCTTGCTTTATTTTTGAGTTATTGCCCTTTGCCGTTTTTCATACTTCAATTTTGTCCGGTGAATATCTCCACAACTATACTAGCTAGGGTTATGAAATTTCATGGGTGGATAGATCTCATCAAGGGGGAGTGCAGTGCTCAGGAATCATAACTCTTGCTCTCTTAATTTTTGAGTTATTGCCCTTTGTCTTTTTTCATACCTGAATTTTGTCCGGAGCATATCTCCAAAACTATACTAGCTAGGGTTATGAAATTTCATGGGTGGATAAATCTCATCAAGGGGAAGTGCAGTGCTCAGGAACCATAACTCTTGCTTGCTTAATTTTTGAGTTATTGCCCTTTGTTGTTTTTCATACCTGAATTTTGTCTGGAGCATATCTCCAAAACTATACTACCTAGGGTTATGAAATTTCATGGGTGGATAGATCTCATCAAGGGGGAGTGCAGTGCACAGGAATGATAACTCTTGCTCGCTTAATTTTTGAGTTATTGCCCTTTGCCGTTTTTTATAGTTGAATTTTGTCCAGTGAATATCTCCAAAACTATACTAGCTAGGGTTATGAAATTTCATGGGTGGATAGATCTCATCAAGGGGGAGTGCAGTGCACAGGAATGATAACTCTTGCTTGCTTAATTTTTGAGTTATTGCCCTTTGTTGTTTTTCATGCTTGAATTTTGTCCGGTGCATGCCCCAGCTTTACAACTTGGAGTAAGACGGGCGTATCTTGCGACAATTTGCCGCTCTTGTTTCAAAATGTTTTTTATTATCTTTCAAATCCGATATTTTTGTGCTGTCGATAACAAATAACAAACATTGATTAAACTAGATCTATCACTAACGTGATTATACCCCCACCAGCTTCTTGTCACAAAAAAAGGTGTTTGTCACAAATTGCAGTATAGTTAAGTACAAGAGTAAGAGTGGGAGAAAGCTCAAAAGGAGATCATTCTGCAAGAAATCGCAGCAGGGTCATGATTAATTCCACATGCACAGTAGTACATAGGCCAAAACTTCATACTTTGCACATTTAGCTGGTCATAACGTCCGTGGCTAAAACATCCAGGGCCCGTATTCACCAACCATTCTTTTGAACGTTCTTTGTCTTGTTCTCCAGAATTTTCTATATTTGTAAGTAACACAACTTCTGATTGGCTAAACCATTCGGTTTAGCCAATCGGAAGTTGTGTTACTTACAAATTTAGAAAACCTTGGATAATAAGACAAAGAATATTCTCAAGAAGGGTTGGTGAATACGGGCCCAGTTCATAACGTCCATGGCCAAAACGTTAGTCCACCCCATCCCATACACATAACTATGGTCAATGACGAAAATTTAGCACAAGTGTAATACATCTACATCAAGAATGATGCTTTTTTATAGATTATGTAAATTCTAAATGTTAATGTACATATAAAATTATTTAGATCTTTCCATAAGAATATTACTACCTAAACCTCTCATCTCCTTTGCTCAGGGTTTATTACAAAATTATCAAACCGTTTACAACTTCATATTCAGAAGATTCCGCCATAAGATAAAGTGCAACCTATTTTCATTGTATATGTCGTAGGCCAGATTGGAATCTAGGCAGATCCGGAATCTGTCTAGACCAAATTAGAATTCAAATTTTGTGTAGACCAAAATGCATTGTTTCTAATTTTTTTTTTAAAAAAATATATTGATTTAATTATGTTTACAATTGAGAGGTATTTTCATTTAAAGCATTTTATATGATTTTTCCACAATTGCTCTTTTTTCCACCTTTTTTATTAGTACAAAACATTCAAAATTTACATTTAAAATTGCTTTTATTTTGGGGTTTATGTTTAAAAGTAAGATGATTCAAATGCAGACGCTCTATATTCAACGTGAAATTATTAGAATTTGGTTTAGGTAGATTGTAGAGCTGCAAAGCTAAACTGGAATCCTGATTTGTTATAGACAAATTCCAGTTTGGTCTAGGCAGATTCCGGATCTGCCTGGATTCCAGTTTTGACTACTATATTCTCAGTCTTTTCAAACAAATACTGACGAAATCTTAAAAGAAAATTACTTACGCTATTTTCATCCACATCGACCTTGATAAACTTGATGTCTGGGAAATCCCCGTCCATTGCCTTGAAAACAAAAATATATCAATTAGGCCATGCTCTGGCAAAAGGGGGCTTAACTCATTACCAAACGACAAAATTTTAGGTTTGTCCGAATCGAAAGCATTTGCAGACGACAAAATAAAAGTGACTGAAAATTTGAAATTTGTTTTGTGAAGGGTAGAAAACATTGTGGGAAAAGGAGAAAATGCTGGTTACCAGCATTTTCTCCTTTTCCCACAGTGTTTTCTCTTATGCTTCTTTCTCAGGGGCGACAAAAGTAGGGATTGTGTGGTAATGGGTAAAAGCATCTCGCGATGCATGATATCAAGCAAGACATCACATGGTCATGAATCTATTAAAACCATTTTGTCTTACAACAGACTCAAACAGCAGGTAGACTGGTCCTTGGACATACAGAAAATTGATCAAGAGAGAAAAGTATTGACTCAGGTCAGCCTGCACGGAATGTGCAGGCTGACCCGAGTAGATACTTTTCGCAGATACATGAAGCTGTCTTTACATAGAGCATGGTTCAGCTATATACATACGAAAATAAAATGAGAAATGCTCTTTGAAAAAGGGGAAAAGGGGGGGGGGGCGTTAACCCATTACCAAACGACAATATTTTAGACTGGTCCAAAATAAAAGTGACTGAAAATTTGAAATTTGTTTTGTGAAGGGTAGAAAACATTGTGGGAAAAGGAGAAAATGCTGGTTACCAGCATTTTCTCCTTTTCCCACAATGTTTTCTAAAGGCTTCTTTCTCAGGGGCGTCAAAAGTCGGGATTGTGTGGTAATGAGTTAATGCATCTGCAACAAGCATAATATACGCAGGTGAGCCTGTGTAGTGCAGAGAAATGACCCTCCCTTACAAAATGACCGGGGTCATTATTCTAAGTAGAGAAATGACCTCAAAAGTCATTTCACTACGTAGACAAATGACCCGGGTCATTATTCTACGAAGAGAAATGGCCCATGGGTCAATTTGTAATGGGGAGGGGGGTCATTTCTCTGCATTACACCTGCGTATTCCGCACAGGCTGACTTGTGTCGAACCGTTTTGCTTTTGCTATATATTCAGCATGTGCAAGGACCATTCTACTTCAATATTCAGCCTGTTGTTACGCTAAACGAGTTTTATAGATTCGTTGTTACGCAATAGCTCGTTTTGTATTATGCATCAAACTTTTACATTTGTCGAACTTAACCCTTTCCCAAACAATCCCTGGTTTTTACGGGTCTGGAATAGTGGCCTTTTGAAAACATTGTGGGAAAAGGAGAAAATGCTGGTAACCAGCATTTTCTCCTTCTCCCACAATGTTTTCTATCCTATCATAGACAGAAATCATCTTTTCAGCAAGAGTTGAATTGTCGTCTGCAAATGCTTTTAATTTGGTCTAGTCCAAAAGTTTGTCGTTTGGGAAAGGGTTAAGGTAAGACCTGTGTAATGGAAAACAGCTACATGTATTATCCTGCAAAGTCAGCTATAATTAAGAATGAGTATTATTGAACTACTTTCACCTTTTCATTTTTTCCATTTTTTCCTTCTTTGAATTATCATTTATAAATCTAAAACCACTATATTCTCAATTCAAAAAGAGATAATAATTACCTCCCTTTTCAGAAAACTAACAAAAGTATCAAAAAATATTTTCAAGATAGACATAAACAGAATTTCTGATCCGGTAGAAATGTGCAAAAATATTATTTCTGCATAAATCCTTTTTTATCCTTATTTATCAACCAATTAGAATTTTCACCGGAAGTGCATTACACAAGCCTTACCTTAAAAGCATTAATTTTGCAGGCAACAGGATGTTTATGATTCAAACAATAGAATTTGTCTTTGCAAGGATATTTACCAGCATTTTCTGTTAATTGTCAGTTCTAAGTCGTCTTTCTCAGGATCGTATAAAAAATAACTTGAAAAAAAAATGCAGCTTATCAACACTTTCTTCTTTTCGTACAATATTTTCAAAAGTTTTCTTTCTCAGGGTTGTAAAACCTCATGCTGTTCTGGAATAGGGTTGGGTTTGGACTAAAGACCTGTGAAAAAGTAAATAAAGATGCAAGTCTGTCTAAAAGGGAAAAGCCGGACCCCTTACCTCAAATTTGGGTCCAATCATCCTGCAAGGGCCACACCATGACGCCGTGAAATCTACAACCACTTTATTGTTTTTTCCTAAAATGTCTTGAAAGGCGGCCTAAAAATAAATAAATAAATAAATAAATAAATAAATAGGAGACGAAGGTCATCAAAAAACGACTTGTAAGTGCTTGTACATGTTTTTCTGATGCATCCAATGCTATCTCTGATAGAACACAGCCGAGCAGTGGGCGCCAAATATCACTAGCTGATAACTGATCTGCACAGTCATGGCAAGGTTCGAATCACAATCTCACTACCTGTAGGTCAGCAAGCGAACATTAAACGTAGTCGCCAAAAGAGTTGGCTCACAAGTGTTAACCTCTACCACAACAAGCTTCATACGAGTACATCGAAAGCGCACTCAGTTCGTTGTCTGCGCATGTCATATTCTTCGAAGATTCGACCTGTCTTATATGACGCATCACTAGCCCCGAAAGCGGGCAGACTGTAATATTACGCTCTATAAAGTAGCAATGATGAAAATAGCTTTTATCAATACGTTCGAGGAGAAATGAGACCTGTTTTAGCTCCAGATTTCTCTAAACTGCTGATCACAGCTGATTGAATTGTACGATGTAGAGTTTTATTGAGTAAACGTTTTAGTTTGAAATTCAAAGTAACGGTTGTCGTGTAGGAAAGTGGTTCGGTTCTGTACTCAGGATGCCCAAATTAGATAGATGAGTATTTATAGAATGCCATCTTATGGAATGCCATAGCAGAAAATATTCAAGACATAAAAACACTATCAAAATATTTAAAGTATTCAATAAAGATAGTCTCAATTATACCAAAATGATATATAAAACCACTTCAAGACAAATAAATATACTTCAAGATGTAAAAACAACATCCACATTTTAAAAACTACACCAAGACAAATAAATATAGATCTACTTCAAGATGTAAAAACAGCATCAACATTTTAAAAACTACACCAAGACAAATAAATATATAGATCTACTTCAAGATGTAAAAACAGCATCAACATTTTGAAAACCACACCAAGACAAATAAATATACTTCAAGATGTAAAAATAGCATCAACATTTTGAAAACCACACCAAGACTCACGTGACCAATCAAGACTCACGTGACCACAAAATCCATGACATCACTCGCCGTACCACGATAATTATGCTCCAGTGTAGTGTGTAGGCCTAGTATCGTCGAGTGGCCTTATTCCGTGATTGTCCTTGAACCGGTGATTTTTGTGTACATCTCGTACAGGGCATGTTTTGATGACATCACACGATATTTCTGCGCGTAACCCTTACTAATATTCCAATGTCTCATTGTCCTTGAATTTCAGACAAATACAAGACAAATACACAAGAAAAAAAAACTTATATTAAAGAAATCGACTCCTTTTTTCTTGATGTTAGAGCATTAGATTAGTGTTTCTTCTTAAAAAATACAAAGATCGTCGACTTTCTGCTGTAAATAATACCGAGCTACCAGAATTGGGTCACGCCATGTTTGCACATTTAAAGGCCGACCGTATGTTCATTATTTATGCACAGTGAACATGAAAATAGTTATCTAAGTTATTATTTTCATATGAAGGTGACCAGAAATGATTTTTTGTGAAGGCAAGTAATTTCTAGCTCATATTCTGGTATCATTTCTTAATGTCATCAAGTTGTTTCCTTATCATCAAGGAATACGGACACTCGAGGCTACATCATGGTGTCAGCGTATTTAGTTAGACGTGAAATATTCGAGGTGGCCATTAAGAAAAGGCAAGATTTGACTGTAGATTTGAAGGTTCGGATTGATACTGGTGCTCTGAATGATTTTAAAATATGAAATAAAGCCCATTTGCAAATGCGAAACTAAAAGGTCATGACCTTTCCACAGTTTACCGGAACAATGCATCGAATGCAATCCAGTAGATTTAAGATCAAGTTAATCATTCATATCAACTCTAATGATCAAACTGAAAGCATGTATAGAAGCCATTAATCATGTAAGAATCATGATTTCTCATTCCAGTTGGATAGAAAACACTGTGGAAAAAGGAGAAAATGCTGGTTACCAGGATTTTCTCCTTTTCAAACAATGTTTTCAAAAGTCTAGATCTACCAGGAAGTTTAAAACTAAGGATTATACATGTGGTCAAGGCTTACACTCGTATTTCTGTCAGCTCCTTACTAAATGACAAATTTTCGGATTTGTTCAACTTCAAAGCATTTGCAGACGACAAATTAATCAGTGCTGAAATAACGATTTCTGTCGGTGAGGGGCTAGAAAACATTGCGGAATATTTCTTCCGGTTACCATCATTTTCTCCTTTTTCCACAGTGTTTTCAAAAGCCTGCTCTTCAGAGTTGTTATAAGACAAGATTGTGTAGTGAACCGTTAAAATTTTACAAAACTGTGGTGTTTTTAAGATCTTGGGGTGGTCAATGAATAACGTGAATACGCCGAATAAAAATGACAGTGTGACTGTCAACAGTCAAGCAGCAGCAGTGTGTGTTCGTTCTTTTCGCCAAGTGATGACGTCATGGATTTTGTGGTCACGTGAGTCTTGATTGGTCACGTGAGTCTTGATTGGTCACGTGAGTCTTGGTGTAGTTTTTAAAATCTTGATGCTGTTTTTACATCTTGAAGTATATTTATTTGTCTTGGTGTAGTTTTTAAAATGTTGATGCTGTTTTTACATCTTGAAGTATATATGTTTGTCTTGGTGTAGTTTTTAAAATGTTGATGCTGTTTTACACCTTGAAGCATATTTATTTGTCTATCCCAGTGTAGTTTTTTAGAATTTTGATGCTGTTTTTACATCTTGAAGTATATTTATTTGTCTTGAAGTGGTTCTATGTTTTGATATGATAATTTTACTTTCATATATCAATTTTTTATATCGTTTTGGTATAATTGCGACTATCTTGATTGAATATTTCAAATATCTTGATAGTGTTTTTATATCTTGAATATTTTCTGCTTTGGCATTCCATACCATCTAGCGGCAGATAATGGCATCCAGTTTTTCTTCAAATATTTACGTCACAGAAAACACACACACACACACACACACACACACACACACACACACACACACACACAAAACCAAACTTGTGCAACGGTTTGAGGCATTCCAACAGTATCCCCAAAAAGCTGACGGGCTGAGGGATTACCGGCCGAAGGCAAATAATTTCATGCTAAAATTTAGCGATATTTTACTAGACTTACGATCATTGATACTTGCTACAAATTCAATTAAAAAAAACTGAATCAGAATAACATAAACGACGAAAGACTTAATAAAACCACTGACTACCAACCCGGTGTGTTAACTAGGTTTTGAACTAAAGTTGATATTTTGTACGGAAACATAAACAATGAAATGCTTAGCCTACCCTTAGCAGGAGGTTTGATTTGAATGGTATTTTACGCCGCTTTCAACGTTATTTCAGTCATATCACGGCGACAGTTCACATATTCATGTTTCCTGGGTTTCACCAGTACAAGGCTAGGCTCTGAAGTGTCTTGCCCAAGGACACTCCTGTGAAAAAACCCAGTGGAGCTAGTGAGGCTCGAACCCGGGACCTCCAGATCACGAGTCCTGCACTTTACCACTGAGCCACACAGGACCCATTAGCAGGAGGTTGGGTGATGCTTAAAAAAACCAAGAGGAGCCATGATGGCCCTGTATAGCTCCAGTGGCTAATAAGTAACAAGAGGGCCATTAACCCTAAAGCGTTCACCTGAGTAGTCCTATAAGGTTAACCCTTTCCCAAACGACAAACTTTTGGACTAGACCAAATTCAAAGCATTTGCAGACGACAATTCAACTCTTGCTGAAAACATGATTTCTGTCTATGATAGGGCAGAAAACATTGTGGGAAAAGGAGAAAATGCTGGTTACCAGCATTTTCTCCTTTTCCCACAATGTTTTCAAAAGGCTTCTATTCCAGACCCGTAAAAACCAGGGATTGTTTGGGAAAGGGTTAATGGAGCTGATTAGATACGTTTTAATTATGTAAAAATCACATGAGTGTAAGTGACCTACTTGTTGAAAAACTCGACATATTTCTAAACGTGTCAGTGATGTCATCAAAACAAACATTCTCATCAAGTTTCATGAGTACTAGGCTGACATGAATGACACATTAGGCCCAGTGACCTACTTTTTGACCAAAAGTGATCCAATTTCGAACTTGTCCGAAATATCATCAAGATTATCATTTTAACAGTTATTAGAGCGAGAGAGAGAGAGAGAGAGAGAGACGGAAGGACGGACGGCGGGCGGGCAAGCAAGACGGAGTGGTGAAGATAATAAAGGACGAATGTTAAATCAGGTATAGAGCGGAGGGCACACCTAGGTTCCTATGAAACACATCGAATAGTTTTGAGCAAGGAAGCTAAGAAGAAAATGTATCAATTTCAGTTGACACGGTATCCTATTTTGTAACGGATACGTGGTAACTGCACCACACCAGACCCCAACTACTCAAGTGCCTTGAAAACTTTCAAAAGACTTTCTCACTCGTCACAACTCGGCCGATTCCGTACCTACATCTAACCTCGTCCGTATCAAGGAAAGTTCCATTTTGAAATTAAAATCACGTGATTCTATATATAGCGCGCCACTGACAGTTGTTTAAACAACTGTCAGTGGCAACGACATATTAAACAACCCGGATGTTCGAAGTTATTCACATGATTCATCTGTCTCTTTGTCAGTGAAAACTTCAACCAAAATTGATAAACCACGTTAAAAATGAATGTACGTGAACTGTTTGTCAACAGTAAAATATATTTAGAAAGATTTTGATAGAAAATTGATAGAAAACTCACGTTTTCTTTTGAAAGAGGAGCCTTACAATTTTCAGAACGGTATAAACCGGCGTATTTCCGGGCGATGGATGTACCGATCTGACGCATATCAATCCACCGGTTACAGCCGAAGGATATGATGACTCCTATCACCCCAGGTATGCCGAATGAAGACTTTGTCTTAGCTTTTTTTCTAAAATCTTACCAATACATTAATCTCAAACAAACACTACTGAGATTTTGCCACGATGCCGAAAGTCTAAATCGACAGGTGAGTGCAACACTATTCTAAGTGCCTGTACAATGTACAGGCACTTAGAATAGTGTTGCACTCACCTATTGAAATGCTCCCTGAGCCTTTACCGCACAATTATATGTAGACTTGTTCAGATTCAGGTGAAAATCTAAATGTGGCTCAAATAATGAAATTCGTCTTTGATAAGAAAAAAAAAACATTGCGGCAAGAGAAGATGTTGGTTCTCCTTTTCCGCAATACTTTCAAAAGGCTTCTTTCTCAGGGTTGATAAAAACTAGAGTTGAGTTGTAGGCCTAAAGGATTATAGCGGGATCGTATGATAAAGTTTGTGTCAAATGTCTCTAGCTAGATAACACTGTTTAACCTTATACTGAAGCCGTACACGTATAGGCTTCATAATTACCGTACTGAAAACACGCAGACACACACTTCCAGCTAGCCTGGCATTCAGGCCCTGCATTTAAGTCATTCTAATAAACAAGGTACACAACTACAGCAAAGTCACAGAAATATGTGTTGTTACTTGCCCTTCTTCTGAAATACAGACATTCAGAACATTGAGAACACAGAGTTTCCATTTTGCAGTTTTACTTCATGATTTTGTTTCAATGAAAAGGCTCTATTTAATGGACTGGCGCCAGTCTAACTTCCAGCTTTTGATAAATGAAACCGTAGCTGTTGCAGTTCATATAAAATAAGTCGAATCGAGGGAAAAGGCGTTAATTATTAGACAATATTTAGTCTAAACATTTCAAGAGAACTATTAGAACTATTAGCTGTTTCCATGCCAAAGACGACATCTCAAGCTGTTTGTAATGAGTGTAGATCGAGGTCAGACTGCACAGAACTTGCAGTCTAATCTCTGATTTTCACTGTGGACCCACTGCTATATTCAAGATTATGGCCGAATTGTCTCTTGGTCTTGCAAAGACAATGCAATATATTTATTCAGGAATTTTGATTTCAAACTTGACAATATTAATTATTCTCCACTAAACCCGAAGTTTTTGTGGGTACTTATTAGAATCGTCTCATTGAGACGACTCTAATGAGTACCTACAACATAGCTTTTTGAAGAGAAGTAATGAATTTAGAATACCATCCTCTTATCTGGAGCTCTGACTGTAAGGTAACAGCTAAAGGTAAACAACAGTCACAGTTTTTCTTTCTTCCACAATGTTTATAGAAAGCCACTTTGTGAGAGTCGTATAACCTAGGGTTCAACGGATGCGTATGTTGTCGTTTGATGAGGGCTAATCTAGTGACAATCGGCGAAAAATATCAGATAAAATAGGGACATCTTGATAATCGTTTGAAATTGTGTGCTAATATGAGATACCGTCTAGAAATATTGGCATGCTTTCGACAGATCAGGAACTGACAAGTGACTACTATAACAATGTAAAAAAATATATGGTAGATCTTTGAAAAATTACATACGCTCGCTTACCTCTTGACCAAACGACAAAAATTTAGACTGGTCCAAATTTAAAGCACTTGCAGACGAAAAATTAAATGTAACTCTAAAGAAGAAATTTGTTTCCAACAGGGCAGAAAAAACATTGTGGGAAAAGGAGAAAATGCTGGTTATCAGCATTTTCTCCTTTTCCCACAATGTTTTCAAAAGGCTTCTTTCTCAGGGTGGTAAAAAAAGTCGGAAATGTGTGGGAAAGGGTTAACTCTTCACCGTGCACAATCCCAAATTTTAACACCCCTGTGAAAGAAGCCTTTTGAAAACATTGTAGGAAAAGGAGAAAATGCTGGTAACCAGCATTTTCTCCTTTTCCCACAATGTTTTCTCCCCTTCCTAAAACAAATTCAGTTCTTTAGTCACATTTATTTTGTCGTCTGCACGTGCTTTCAATTTGATCCAGTCTAAAATTTTGTCGTTTGGAGTTACAGACGTGTACCATCAGTGCCAAACAAAACATTAACATATGTTGCCCTTGACTCAACGGTTGAACCATTAATAATTTTGTTCTCATCAAGTATTTTCGTCGCTTTTTACAGACGGGCTAAATAAAAACCGACCTATACTAACACTTTCAGCACCATAGATATAAGCTGAAGCTTCTGTGCATAAATCATAACTTGCACGTAACGTGCGTGCTGATCTTAGATCTATGCGACAGAGCTCCAGATAGAGTAGTTTCAATAATGAGACGCCCCGGTGATCTTTTTCATATTTGGATATTTACTGTACACCGTACTAGACTGGTGTCAGTCCGTTAAATAGAGCCTTTTCATTAAAACAAAATCATCAAGTAAAACTGCAAAACGAAATCTCTGAGTTCTCAATGTTCTGATGTCTGATTTAACGGACTGGGGAAAAGCCTTCGAGCGTGAAATTTGCCTAACGGTTCTGCACAGCAGAAAGAATTTAGCCCCCTCCCCAAAATCATGCTAATGGTCTGTGAAAAATCAGATTCCTATCTCTGTTGCCATAAATAACAAGCTTGACCATTAAGTGGTCAGTTGGTGTGTGTAATTCATTTATAAATATTGTTTATCTGTGTAGCCATGAATTCTGGAGGCTGAGAATTTATCGCTGTTGTACAATACTGATTTATCTATATTCACCAAATTTTTACAAATTAAAATTCTAATCAAGGAATCTTCTCAGAATGAATTTAAATGATTCATGATAATGTTTAGTGATAGAAGCATATTAACAAATTTATTATCTGGGAAAACAGATAAACAAAACTATACGTAATTTTCTTTCCATGGGATATATGTTTGAAAAACTCACAATAACAACACTTAAAAGTATTACTTGTAATAATCCTATGCATGATACATGTTTTTAAGTTAGGTTCTCTGCCATTTTCCTCTCTTTTTGTACGTAGTTTTATATAATCATGTAACTAAGCATAACTGTAAAAGGTCTGAACCCCTAATGTTCTCTGGATTGAAAATCTATTTATCTAAGGATAAACTAAAACTGTCACAAAAGTGCTGCATACCCAAAACATCGCCTTGTCACAGATCAGGTTTCATTTTATGATTTACGCTCCAAACAAAAATCAAAATTTAAAATTCACTAATCAAAATTTAAAATTCATTAAGTGCAATAACCCTAAAACTAGTGGGAAAAGAGTTATGTTTCTTGCATACTGCACCTCTTGTAATTGTAGTCTATACATGTATGAAGTTTGAAGTCACTAGGTTTTATACCAGACAAATATCCACTATTAATATGTATTTACAAAGGGGAAAAACTATGAAAAAGTGGGAATGGAGTTATAGGTTTTGCGCAGGGCACTTTGCTTTAATTAATGTGATCTAATTTTAAATAAAGTTTGAAGTTACTAGCTTTTGTTCTTTGCAAGTAATGCCCCAGGTAAAGATTCAAAGTTCAAATTTACAAAGGGCAATAACTCTAAATACAGTGAGAATAGAGTTATGGTCTGTGTACACAGTGCTTCCTATTAATGTGTTCTATCTGTGTGTGAAATTTGCTTTTATACTAAGGAAAAATATTCAGCACTTCTTGTAATTGTGGTCTGTGTATGAAGTTTGAAGTCACTAGGTTTTATATATTGGAAGTTATGCTCAAGACAAAAATCCATAGTAAAAATTTAAAAGGTAATAACCCATAAATACTGGGTATAGAATTATGTTCTTGCACAATGAAGAATTTAGTTAATAGCATCTGGTTGTACATGGAGTTTTAATTTACTAGCTTTTGTACTCCGCAAGTTATGCCCCAGATAAAAATCCAAAGTTTGAATTTACAAAGGACAATAATTCCAAATAAAGTGGGAATTGAATTATGGATTTGTTCACTGCACTTTTCATTAATGTGGTCTGTCTGTATTATGAAGTTTAAAGTTACTAGGTTTGGAATGGAAAACAGCTATTTCCACTAAAATATCATCCTGCAAAATTAGCTATAATTAAAAATGAGTATTATTGAAGTACTTTTCATTTTTTCCTTTTTTGAATTATCACTTATAAATCTAAAACAATGATTTCCAATTTATCTGAAAATATCCATACTGTTACTGCCGATTCCATTCATAATTGTAACGGTATGCCATTTATTATCAACTGTCACTTTATATGGCTTAAAGCAGCCATTAATATTGTGAGAAAAGGAAGATATCTCTTTTATGGTCAATACGAGTGTTGTTTGGCAAGTTTCTAATTGTGTTTTCTCATCTGTTTGAGGAAAAGATGACACAAGGAAACATATTTGTTTTCGATAAATATTGTGGGAAAAGGAGATTGATAAGTGTTTTAATGCTGCTTTTTCAAGCATACGGCAGTGGCGTTCACCTATTCGTGCATTTCCTTGAGGTCACCAGTGCTGTGCTGAGCATCTGAAGTTACTCTCTTAATAAATGCTCTCCGTCATTGATGGTTAGACCATTCAACCTTTCAAATTAATGTTGTGTTTCCAAATTAAAATTTTTTAAAAAATCTTAAGGAAAAGACAAAAATACCAATAAAACGCAATTTTGTATTTTCTGTTAAACTAATGAATCTTATCATGTAGCCTGCCTTACGCAAAAATGAGCCATTGGACAATTTTGAAAGTGTATCGTCCCAAACAAGCCTATGCCATCCGAAAAGACTAATTTGAGATGACTCTTTTCATTCTTATGTGATTTCCTGTTCCTGTCAAGTCTACTACAGGTTAAAGTCTAATGTAGTCAAAAATTACCGTCCTGGATTAGCCTGATTAGACTGTGTAGGCTGATGCAGGATTGAACTTTATGCATTTGTCTGAAGGCATTTTTGCATGTTGTAAGCCTAATAAGAACCATGTTTTATTTTCTATTTTTTTTTTCATTTTTGGGTCATGGTGGCTCAATAGGTAGGTCATTCGGCAAAATCATATATAAATTCTGATAGTCATGAACCCAGGCCAGGATGTTGTCTCAAATAAGTTCAAAATTGGGTCATGCTGGGTCAAAAGTAGGTCAAAGAGCCATATCTTAGAAAAACCTTAAGTGCAAGCTGGTGGCCACATTTACAACCTGACACTCTTGAATTTTGGTCAGAATATTTTGATTGCTGTTGTGTCACTTAAATTTGAAATTGAATTATGTCGAGTCAAAAAGTGGGTCACTGGACCAAATCTTAGAGAAAACCTTGTGCATGCTTTGGGAGCTATGTTTTCAACCTGATACTCATAAAATCAGGTCTTGATATCTGGGACAAGTATGAAATTTGGTCATGTCGGGAAGAGTATGTCACAGGACCAAATCATAGAAAAAAAAACACGTGTGCACTTTAGAGAGCACATTTTCAGCCAGACACTCTTAAAAGTAGCTGAGAACTTTTGTCTTGTTGATATTTTGGACATATTGGATCATGTTGGATCAAAAGGTAGGCCAACTAACTAAATCTTAGAAAAGCCTTGTGTGCACTGTAAAGGCCACATTTTCAGCCTAATACTCATGAAATTTTGCCAGAATTAAATATGGGGTAAAAACTTTGGAAAAAAAAAAACCATTGTGCATTGTAGAGGTCACATTTTCAGTCTATTACTATTGAAACTTGGTCAGAATGCTTCCATTGTTGTTATCTTGGACAAGTTTAAAAATGAGTCACTTTGGGTAAAAAGTAGGTCACTTACACTCATGTGTTTTACACCATTAAAACTGATGTCTTCAGCTTAATCAAACCCTACATGATTTTACTCAAAATTGTAACTGGTGCCATGTGACAGGATATGATTTTTTTTACGGATCACCAAATGTTGCCATGGAAGCAAACATGGCCAATATAGATCACTTATTAAACAAGGCTTATTTCTCCATCTTTCCGAGATAAATATTCGTCAAATTATGAGTTTTCAACGTTACTTTAAAAAGCTGGGTCTCCAATTTGAAATTTTACGTAGTTGAATATTGACCCATGTACAAAAATGCTGTATATTTGTAATTATTCCCAATAAATAAACATGGCTGCAACTCCTATGAAGATGATAACCAGATTGCAGTTAACCCCCTCCCCCCCCCCCCCAAAAAAAAAAAAAAATATATATATATATATATATTATTTGTGGAGGAAAATTAATATTCTTAACAAAAGCTACATTAACCAATATGGCTCTCAATATTTTTTTCTCCGATTGGGCTTTAACTATGCTCCAACGATCACCCAATATATAGTCTGGACTAGGCCTAACAGGCCAAGATATCAAAGTTGTCCCCAAATCCGCCATTGGAATTTCAGCATTTTTTTTCTCTCTACAGGCCAATTTATCAAAATTGTCCCCTAATCCGCCATTGGAATTTCAGCATTTTTTTCTATAAGTCACATCAGTCAAATCGGCATCTTTCAATCCCAGTGACTTCAGTTTTTGCACACGAGTTCTCATCTAAGACACAAGCAGCAAAAGAACAATCACTGATGAAGTGATGCTAGCAAGGCATCTCTGTCATAACTTTAGGTACAAAAACTAAATAAAAGGGCGAAATTTCAAATATAAAGGATTTTTCACTGACTGTTAGTGAACAGAAGAAAAAAAAAACTTTTCCATTCATTTAACCCATTAACACACAATCCCTACATATGATGGTAACCAGCATTTTCTCCTTTTCCCACAGTGTTTTCTACCCTTCCCAGAACAAATTTCTGTTTTTCAGTCAGATTTATTTTGTTGTCTGCAAATGCTTTCAATTGTGTGGTAAAGAGTTAAACATTCACAACATCTTTTTGACTTTCTCTCATATTTCAGTTTGCTCATTCCAAGTAAAATTGCCACATGAACAATGGTTCTTTTTATGTGTTCAAGATGGACTGCTTATCAACACAAATCAAATGCGTTTGGACATACAAAAAGAACCTGCAACTGCTAAAGTTTAAATAGTATTGAGGATTAGGGATTGCTGAGAATTAGCTGAACCATAAAGTTCTCACTTTTCAGCTATTACACATTGTATCATGCTGTGAACTTCAGCCAGAGGTCAGATTATCTAATCTAGGTAATCTAAGGAATTTTAACCTGTTCTGACCTTATCTTAGCGACCTGTATATTGGTCGCCTCTCATCGCTTTTCACCAGGCCCTGTATTTCAGAAGAAGAGCAAGTAACAACACATATTTCTGTGAGTTGATGTAGTTGTGTACCTTGTTTATCAGAATGACTTAAATGCAGGGCCTGAATGCCAGGCTATACACCGTACCAGAGGCGACCAGTCGAAAAGTAACATCGCCTTGGGGACAGTTATCTGTACTACAGATAGAGGGTCTGACTTTGATTTCAAAATCAAAAATATCAGTTATTCTCCACTAAACCCCATGTTGTAGGTCCTCATTAGAATCGTCTCATCGAGACGATTCTAATGAGTACCCACAACATAGGTTCAGAGAAGAAATAAAGGATTTAACATACCATCACTCCCTCTTCTCTGGGGCTCTGGAAAATAGTGCCCGTTTGTCCAGTCAAGCCATCAAGATTAACATTTTAGCGGTTATTAAAGAGAGAGAGGACGGCCGGACGGACGGGCAAGCGAGGCGGAGTGGTGAAGAGAATAAAGGACGAATGTTAAGTCGAATGTTAAATCAGGTATAGAGCGGAGGGCACACCTATTTTTTTTCCTGGTTTTCGTGGTCTATATTTATTCGATCTTGGTAAGAGGTGGACTTAAGGTCTATGTATTTGGTACCAAAAGGGTTAAACATAAAAATTACCGGCTGACACTTGAAACAATATTTTGCAAGGTATTTTGACCACGTCAGTGAACGTGTGACCAATTCCCCTTTGTCCCTTTATATTTTGGTCTAAAAATCAAAATGTGGGACAAATGGGATTAAACCAATGAAATAACCTGACCGAATTAAATAATGTACAGTGCACTAAGTAACCAGGTGTTTAGCCAACAGACCAGATTCGGCCGATTTCGAATCCTCGGAAATTCAGATAGATTTTTTGGCATATAAAATTGACATCCCAAACGCTCGGCACAGCTCAGAGATTAGACCAGATCGTTCAGTCGAATCTTGATCTTTGTTGACCGCGAAAGCCAATGTTTTCGCCTACGCTGCTAAATGTGTTTAGCGATGACAAGCATAAAAAAAGTGTCATATTTTTACTTACATGTGTTTCAATAAGTTCCGGCATCTTGCTAATATTTTTTTTTTTTATATCCGAGTTTCCAGGCGTTAAATAAAAGAATGTGGTATACAAAGTCCGTGTGTTACACCTTATATCCCAGGTAGAACTAATGCACTGACCAATAGGTTACGTTGTGTTGAACTTTAGATGACCAGGTATCGCTGCCCCAAATTTTTTTACACTCTTTTCGTTAGTGTTTCGGACTGTTTCAGCTTCATTGATTTTTGTTCGGCATAGTTGCATAAGTTAACGTTTGACATACTTTGTGGTATTGATAAGCTAGCTCAAAATTTCAGCCGTGCTCTCGCAAAAGGGGGCTTAATTCTGTAACACAAGACGAAATTTTAGACTGGTTCAAATTGAAAGCATTTGCAGAGGACAAAATGAAGGTGACTGAAAAATTGAAATTTGATCTGGGAAGGGTAGAAAACACTGGGAAAAGGAGAAAATGCTGGTTACCAGCATTTTCTCCTTTTCCTACAGTGTTTTCAAAAGGCTTCTTTCTCTGGCATGTCAAAAGTAGGGATTGTGTGGTAATTGGTTAATGCATCTGCGTGATACCATGAAACCAAGCAAGCCAGTGCATATTTCATGGTCTATGGTATTCATATTTTTTCAACAACCAACTCTATCCTGAGTTAGAACGGTTCTCGTACATACATGAAATTGACCGATAGGCAAAGTTGTCAGCCCGCTAACTCAAAATGGCGAGACACCGCCGGTGAAAGAAAGACCAATATCAATTGTTTTGTGTGCTGTTCAAACAGCATACGGCCAATCAGACTTAATGGTTGGAAATGTGAAAAAGAGGGATTTTCTAAAAAGCCTAAATGTCTATTAAAGGACGATAACTTTTCTTTTTAATTTTAAAAACTTAGATTAATCGGTGTGTCGAAACTGTTGTAATCATTCATTGGGGCAGCCATTTTTGTTACAATTGGCGTAAGATTCTGATCAGTAGAGAAGCTTGAAAAAATAGTTCCATTGTATACAGGTAAATTCACCAGTTTGAATTAGTCTCAATAATAAGACGCCACGGTGATCTTTTTCATATTCGGACATTTACCGTATCAGAGGCGACCAGTCGAAAAGTAACATCGCCTTTGGAGACAGTTATTGGAGAGGTCCTCAGACCTCTCAAACAGTGGTGAGCCTTTAAAAGTCGGACTGCCACAGTATTTGCTGTCTAATTCTATTTCTTCTAGCGCAATTGTTCTGATACACAGTCTGTTTCGTCATAGTTTTGTAAATAAAGCGAAATAAAAACAAGAGCTTCGCAAAGCGGCGCATATACGCCCGAAGGGGCTTGTCAGTGAAATGAGTTGAAATGACTAAAGGGCCATGAATGAAGAGTAGTTAATCTCCATGATATGTAAACAATATTAAAGGGCAATAGCTAAAAAAGGAAGGGTGGCACAGTTACAAATTTTGTGAATTGCTGTTCTCCACAAGGTGTTCTATCAGTTTTGAAAGATTCAAAATCATAGCTTTTATATTTTAGAAATTATGGCCCAGACGAAAATTCAAAGAGAAAACTAACTAAGGGCAATAACTAAAAAGGAAAGATGGCAGAGTTATGGTTCTTGTGCGGTGCACTTCTTCATAATGTGTTCTATTAAGTCTTTGAAGTTTCAAGATGATAGGTTTTAAAGTTTGGGAGTTATGGCCTGGATTCAAACTGAAAAAAACCTGAAAATTAACAAAGGGCAATAACTAAAAAAATAAAGGCCGCAGAGTTATGGTTCATGTGCAATGCACTTCTCCATAATGTGTTCTATCAGTGTATGAAGTTCGAAGTTATTAGCTTTTATAGTCTGGAAGTTATGGCCTGGACAAAAATTCGAACTGAAAATTAACAAAGGGCAATAACAAAAAAAAAAAAAAAAAAAAAGTGGCAGAGTTATGGTTCATGTGCGATGCACTTCTCCACAATGTGTTCTATCAGTGTATGAAGTTCCAAGTTAATAGCTTTTATAGTTTAGAAATTATGGTCTGGACAAAAATTCAAATTGAAAATTAACAAAGGGCTGTAACTCAAAAAATAACGGTGGCAGAGTTATCGTTCATGTGCACTGCACTTCTCCATAATGTGTTCTATCAGTGTATGAAGTTGCAAGTTATTAGCTTTTATAGTTTGGAAGTTATGGCCTGGACAAAATTCAAACTGAAACTTAACAAAGGGCAATAACTCAAAAAATAACGGTGGCAGATTTATCGTTCATGTGCACTGCACTTCTCCATAATGTGTTCTATCAGTGCATGTAGTTTCAATTTGATACCTTTTATGGAATGGAAGTTATGGCCTGAACAAAAATTCAAAGTGAAAAGTTGGTTATTTCAGAAATCAAGGGCAGATAATTTTGAAACGCAAACAGCGATCAAAATTCTAAGACCCAGGTGCACAACTAGACATCATGGAGATTCATTGTGGCAAGTTTCAAATAATTCCGATGAAAACTGTAGGAGGAGTTGCACACACAAGAAATTGCTAACGGACGGACGGACGGACGGACGGACGTTCTTAGGGGACAGACCTTGTGGGGTCAAATTGCTCTTTATTCAATGTAACAAAAATAACCCCACAAGAGCACCTTTTTTAACCCCACAAAGCCTAACCCTAACCCCATAACTATGGACAGAAGGAACCCCATAGTGACTAAATGTACAGTCACCTGTAACCCCGCAATGTTGGGCTCGTAAGTACGGACAGACGGACGGACGACCGGGGGTATAACATAATACGACCCTTCGGGCGTATAAAAAAAACGAAACAGTAAAAAGACGTGGTTAATTTTTATAAATGGCGAAATACAGAAAAGATTAAGCTCTGGTCGGAGATTGTTAATTTTGATCGATGCCGCCATTTTTTTATTGTGTTTATAGTGTAGTCATGTATACGGGGCTTCCGTAAAGGAAACTGCCATTATATCCCGCTAATGGCATTCTACAAATACTCATCTATCTAATATGGGCATTTACAACTTTCTGGATGTCCAAGCGTCATTCTATTTCATGATTCAGTCGGCTGTTAGACATTATTAGTTGTACGGTCAGGTGACAAGGCGAGGTGGCGACATGATTCACCACAGCCGTGAACAAGTTTCCAAGTCCCCTGCCACCTGACCGTACAACGAATTTATTATACTGCAAAGTTTTACCCCTTCAAAGCGCGTTAAGCGAAATTTTCCTATTTTATAATTTCACGAATCGAGTATGCTGACGAAATAGAAATTCCCTTATATGTGCCCCAATTCAATGAAAACTGACGTCACTGGAAAATGACGTCACTAAAACGTGCAGTTTGGTGCATAAATGTGCACCACTCTCTTGCACTCTGGATCATTTACATTCTCCTAGAGCTGTAGTGGGCTCAGAAAGTAGTCCGTCATTACGTCATATTTTCGTCACATGACCATAACTCAAAATGGCGACACAAACGCCGGTGAAAGAAAGACCAAAATCAATTGTTTCGTGTGTTGTTCAAATAGTATGGGACCAATCAGACTTGGTTGTAGGAAATGTAGTAAAGAGAGATTTTCTGAAAAGCCTAAATATCTTTAAAGGGCGTTAACTTGATTTTTAATCTTACAAACTTAGATCCACCGGTGAGTCAAATCAGTTGTCATCACTCATGGGCGCAGCCATTTTTGTTAAAATTGGCGTAAGATTCTGATAAGTGAAGAAGCTCGAAAAAAATAGTTCCATTTTATACAGGTAAATTCATCAGTTTGAATGCACCTATAATGCATCCAAAATCATATTTCCTTTGTCTATTTTATAATGTTACATATGAAACAGTTAAACAGTAATAAAACGTGTTTCCCTCCGTTTGACAAGATTCTTGTCATTTAGCCCATTGCAGAGATGTATGGTGAGAGTAACGAACGACAACTCTGCTCGGAGATTGAAATGTGCAGTCTGCTGATCGACCGACGCCGCCATTTTGGATGTTGTGTTGCACGGGAAGTGATGTTTACGGGGCACTCAAAAGGGAAACTGGTTTTACGTGGTTTTTGCCAGGTAACATGATATATGTTCCCGGCATGTTAACCAATCAGATCACAAGAAATTTCTTTGCAGTATAATAAAATTAGTTTTACGGGTCCATAATTATTGATGACTTACTTGGTATGATGTATCATGAATACGTCTTAGTCAGCTTTTTCTCAGAGCATCAGTCAGTTGTTTATTTGCGACCAGCAAAAGATCAGACGCCTCGGTTCTTGGTTCTACACAGTTCGATATGACAAAACACTCTGACATAAAACAACCTGAAAATATGCACACAAGAAAAGTTCTTTTAATCGGAACGAAAATTTCAATCGTGTTGCATTAGTACGTACTAGACTAATTAGGGACTAATGCAGCATGAAATACAGCGGCCGGAAGGAGCTTTTTAAAAGAACATTTCCAAGATTGGATCTGATTTTGGATCCACAGTGTTCGATATGGCTTGCAACACGCTATTTCGGATCAGCATTCACAGTCCGTGTGGGCACTTTACGACCGCATTAGATTTTGTGCTACGTTAGACTTGCACAAAATAAAAAATACATAAAAATGGACAGCATGATTTCGGATAAGCCTGCGCAGGCTGATCCGAAAGTCCCTTTTCGATTGTTGCGGGCCATACTGTTTTTATCACAATGATCTTACCCTAATACATGCAGTAATAATCCTCTTCCTTATTGCACAATCATGGCTTTACATGTACAAGTTCTTTTAACACTTTCCCAAACGACAAACTTTTGGACCACACCAAACTGAAAGCATTCTGCAGATGACAACTTAACAGTTGCTAAAATGATGATTTCTCTATATGATGGGGTAGAAAACATTGTGGGAAAAAGGAGAAAATGCTGGTTACCAGCATTTTCTCCTTTTCCCACAATGTTTTCCAAAGGCTACTATTCTAGACCCGTAAAAACCAGGGATTGTTTGTGAAAGGGTTAAGCTTCGACCAGCGCGCATGAGACGTGTGATCGATAAGTCTTAGGCCAGTTGGAGGTGTTAGGTTTGACTAACTTATCTGACAAACTAACAATACAAATGGTCTTTTGAAAGAGACATTACACTGAAGTCCCGTATGATGTGCAGGGCACGTTAACCCTTCGGCTGCTAAGCGCGACTCACTGACCTTTTGCGGACAGTATAGATCAAGATCAGACTTCACAAAACGTGCTGTCTGATCTTATATTAAAACTGTCCGATAAAGGAATGCAATTCCCTAAAACATAACTTTGGAAAAGCAATATTTGGGTTTTTACTATCTAACAGAAAGTTTCATTTTAGTTATTCAGCAGGATAAGGGTTAAGGAATCAAGTGTAACTTACAGTGTGTTTCGTTCCGTATCTTGGACCATCCCCTGAAACATATGTAAGAACCTTTTGGGGCGTTACCTGTTCGTGACTGATAAATCCATTTGCATAGGATTTTAAGTATGAAGAGAATCTTCATTTACTTTTGCCATCTTCGCAAGCCAAGGCTGACGATTCACTACCGTGCTACTCTACCCTTGACAGATCGAGCTTGATTTTTACATTCCCCCGATACGCTTTTTCATTGGATGCACCCAGCTCTAACTGCAACGAATGAAATCACTCGTAGCATTTCATCTTTGATAAAAATAGAATAAGGTCGCGACCTTTCGAATAGAAGGTAAACATGGAAACCCACGTGGATGTCTGCTTATCACTTCATGTTGAATAATTGTATTCATAAGCGGTTTTAAAACGATATTTCATTGGCTGTCAGATATATTATGTAAAGGAGGGGGGAGGGGTTTAATAACCAGCATCCAATAGAGGGCGCATCGCAGGAATCTCGAAATCGGGCTCAATCAGCCAAGGTAAGATCCACGTAGTGATTGTAACCTTGGCTCGCGATGATGTTACTTTTGCATAAGTATTAGAAAGATTCAACGAGTTAACACTGTTAAGCGCATGACATGGCTTAGAAATAGAATAACGGACTCGTGAAAGACGGAATCCAGTTGAATAAGATCGTCCATGTGGTACTTTGCCATTATTTTACTGCGATGTGAAGGTCATTGCAAATTTATTCGGGTGTTTTAATGGTCTCTTTCGTAAAGGACTATAGTCCTGCACTGCAATGCGGACGGACACTTTCACTTTATAAGCAACCTCAATGGTGGACATTCCATTAGAAATCAAAGCATTGAGAACGCTGAAGTGGTATTTGTCTAGGAAGCCATTGCGTGGAATTAATAATTTTAAAGGAAAAGAGAATTATTATTAAAAAATTGGCTTGAAAGTCAACCAACTAAGCAAATGGGTACCTTTTTTTGGTTGAAGGGAAAGTACTCAAGGCGAAGTTAGGGTTATTTGTGTATTGGTGTTTTCCTTTTTAGTAACTTCCTTTAACAGTAGTATGCATGATGAAGTGAAACCATGTGAATATATCCAATAGAATTAAGTTTGTACCTGAAAACTGTGCTTTTGAAATATCCTTGGCCATTAGCATTAACCCCCAACATTACAATCAATAATTTCGATCTATAAATATTCATGCCCAATCAAATGGAGTAGCGTACAATCATGAGATTAACAAGCCATGGGACGAACTGGTTTTGGAACGAAAAAGCCCAGTTCAGTAGACAAATATTGTATCATTGCGCCAGTAGAAATCTATAAGCGATCCAAAATCCAAAATCAGTATTTCCACGATCGATGGCCTCATTTACGGTATCTTAACATGCCATTTCCAATTACATACCTGAGTGCGACCGAAAAACTCATTTGTCTGAGAAAATTTGAGTTTAAATGGATTTATTTCCTTCGGCTTTGCACAAAATACGATACATTGTCCTCAAAGTTCAATTTTGAACTCATAGTGGTACTGTCTTCGACAAATACCACAAAAATATTACACTATCATCATCATTGTTAATCTAGATTTTATTAAGGTAATAGACCCGTAGCACTTCTAATGCAGGATGGAATAAAATTTCTTGATAGTTGATATATACGTTTATTTCATGCTTTCCGGTAGGATATCGAGAAATAGCAGTGAAAATATTTTTCGATCTTACACTGGTACCACCAGTGAAAATATCGATTTTCACGTTCTTGTCGCCTAGGTTAATTGTGCGTGCCTAACAACCAGATGGGAAATATGACGTCATATACCTTACATTTCTCGCGCTTGACGTAACGTTGCTATGCAGGAGGGGTACGCCATGGGGAATAACGGAAAAGAACTGTACTGAATTTTGATAAAGCTCCTCCCAGAAAGGGTAAAAAAAATGAAATAAATAGAATATTTGTTTTTTTTCGGTGAAAGATCGAAATTTATTTCATCTCGTGAACACCATTGGTAATATTTTCACTCGTGGCTGCGCCACTCGTGAAAATATTACCGATGGTGTCCACTCGATGAAATAAATTTCGATCTTTCACCGAAAAAAACAAATATCCTCTATATATATTCTGATGTAATACTTTTGCTCATTTTTAACCGACCAGAAATTCCTTTGATGTCTACCTTGAAATTATTTGCTGATACTTTTGTTAGTTCCCAGAAAAGGGAGTTAATTATTATCTCCCTTTGTAATGAGAACATATTGGTTTTAGATTTATAAATGATAATTCAAAGAAGAAAAAAAAAAAAAGGAAAAAAATGCCTCGGTTAAAATAGTACATTAATACTCAATTATAATCATAGCAAACTTTGTAGGATAATACTGAAGTCCAAATAGCTGTTGTCTATTTCAGGTCCACTACCTTAACCCATTACCACACAGTCCCTACTTTTGACGCCCCTGAGAAAGAAGCCCTTAGAAAACATTGTGGGAAAAGGAGAAAATGCTGGTAACCAGCATTTTCTCCTTTTCCCACAATGTTTTCTACCCTTCACAAAACAAATTTCAAATTTTCAGTCACTTTTATTTTGTCGTCTGCAAATGCTTTCAATTTGGACCAGTCTGAAATTTTCTCGTGTGGTAAAGAGTTAAGGGATTGAAACATTTTATGGTCCTAAGCAGCCTGCAAGGACAGCATTAATAACACTGGATGTAGACATGAGCGAACGTTCGTTCAACTACAATTGCTTTTTCTGTGAAAATTTTTAAAACTGATTTACCTCTCTAATCTGGGTTCCACAGGCTTATAACGAGGGAAAGGGGGTCGCATCACCTGATGTGTTTTTTTTTTTTGTTCACCTGTAGATGTTGTCCATTACCTTTATTTGGCACTTTCAATTGGCTGCAGATTCTTGTTAGCCACAGATAATCCAGGAAAATTAGGCCTAATGTTTGATAAATGAACACACATGAAATCACCGAGGGGGAATTGTTGCAGAATTTTGCTCTCTATCCCTTTACAACCTAATCCTGAGCTCCAAAGAAGAAACTTTTTGAAAACAATGCGAGAAAAGGAGAAAATACCGGTAACCAGGATTTTCTCCTTTTCCCAAATCGGTTTTGTATTCTTTGAAAGACATTTCATGTTTTGAGTTGCACTTGATTTGTCGTCTGCAAATCCTTCCAATTTGGACGAGTCTAGACCTCTGTAGAGAGTTATGAAACAAGAGTAACCACTTCAGCAGGAATTTTTTGTTCTTAGCCATGCCTTGGATTAACCCTTTCCCAAACTGCTAATTTTGGACTAGACCAAATTAAAAGCATTTTGCAGATGACAAATTAACAGTTGCTGATAGGGTAGAAAACATCGTGGGAAAAGGAAACAAGAGGGCCAAGATGTCCCTGGATCACTCACCTGAATTTTTGAGAGGACCATAGCCTTTTTTTTTTTTAAGGTATTGAAACACTGGAAACAAACTCATTATTTTGCCAAGCAATTTTTAAAAGGTCACCTGTAAAAGTCCTTTCAAAATCTGACCAGCTGCAGTTTCAGAAAAGAAGAATTTTTAGGAGTTTCTTAATTTCCGTACAGAGCAAGTAGCCCCCATTCACTAGAGCCATGTTTTTTGACCTATCAAAATCTCCAGAACAAATTTTGAAAAAGGTCATTCAAGGAATATTTCCGCGAAATAATTTTCAAATCTGACCAGCCGTTTCAGAGAAGAAGAATTTTCAAGAAATTCTTCATTTCCATATAGTGCAAGTAGCCCCCATTCACCAGAGCAATGTTTCTCGACGAATCAAACTTTCACAAAAAATTTTTGAAAACGGTAACCCAAGGAATATCTCTGTGAAAATTTTCCCAAATCTGACCAGCCGTTTCAGAGAAGAAGAATTTTTAAGAATTCCTTCATTGCCCTATAGTGCTAGTAGCCCCCATTCATCAGAGCCATGTTTCTTGACGAATCAAAAATTCACGAACAGGTTTTGAAAAGGGTCACCCAAGGAACATCTCTGTGAAATTATTTCAAAATCTGACCAGCGGTTTCAGAGAACAAGAATTTTTAAGAATTTCTTCAATTCTGTATAGCGCAAGAAGCCCCCATTCACCAGAGCCATGTTTCTTGACGGATCAAAATTTAGCGAACAGTATTTGAAAAGGGTCACCCAAGGAACATCTGTGTGAAATTATTTTAAAATCTGGCCAGCGGTTTCAGAGAAGAAGAACTTTTAAGAATTCCTTCATTTCTGTATAGTGCAAGAAGCCCCCATTCACCAGAGCCATGATTCTCGACGGATCAAAATTTCCCGAACAAATTTTGAAAAGGGTCATCCAAGGAACATCTCTGTGAAATTATTTTAAAATTTGTCCAGCGGTTTCAGAGAAGAAGATCTTTAAAGAATTTCCTAGAAAATTCCATTTCGTTGCCATGGCAACCAGAGTTTTTCACGGAATCAAATTCTGTGAACAATTTTTAAAGAGGACCTCCCAAGGAACATTCCAGCCAAGTTTGGTCCAAATTGGCCCAGTCGTTTAGGAGGAGTTGATGTTTAAAGAATTGTTGACGACGCACGACGCACTGACGCACGACGGACACCGGGTGATCCTAAAAGTTCCCCTTGAGCACGTTGTGCTCAGGTGAGCTAAAAATGCTGGTTACCAGCATTTTCTCCTATTCCCACATTGTTTTCAAATGGCTTCTATTCCTGATCCGTAAAAAGAAAGGATTGTGTGGGAAAGGGTTAAAGGGGGCTTAACCCATTACCACACAATCTG
Source organism: Tridacna crocea (assembly GCA_943736015.1). Lineage (NCBI taxonomy): Eukaryota > Metazoa > Mollusca > Bivalvia > Cardiida > Cardiidae > Tridacna > Tridacna crocea. Next base: position 54,372,654 of record OX031059.1, read on the forward strand.
TACTTTTGACGACACCGAGAAAGAAGCCCTTAGAAAACCTTGTGGGAAAAGGAGAAAATGCTGGTAACCAGCATTTTCTCCTTTTCCCACAAGGTTTTCTACCCTTTACAAGACAAATTTGAAATTTTCAGTCACTTTTACTTTGTCGTCTGCAAATGCTTTCGATTTGGACAAGCCTAAAATATTGTCGTTTGGTAATGAGTTAATGCATCCTGCATCCCAGTGATGCATCATACGAAGCAAGTTATCACATAAGTATGGATACATAAAATCCATATTTTCTAACTACCGCCTAAATACTGAGGTAGAATGACCCTAGGACATGCAGAAAGTGTATCAACAGCAGAAAAGTTTCAACACAAGTCAGGCTGCGTGGACTGTACTGTCTGACCTGAATCCACACCGTTGGCAGATGCATTAACCCTTTACACCATAAGGCATTTCTATGGTATCTCTAATTGAACCTAAATAACAGCAAGGATGAAGCTGTTTCTTATGTGTATATGACACCTTTTGATAGCATAGAAAACATTGTGACAAAAGGTGAAATTGCTCGCCAAGAGCAATTTCACCTTTTGTCACAATGTTTTCCAAAGGCTCCTACAAGCAATGTGTAGAAATGAGTATCTATGGAGTAAAGAGTTATACCCCTTTTTCACAGAGCATCGATTAGACCTTGGAAAGCATCCACATGAAAACACAAATCATCGAGAATGGGTTACTTTTTCTTTAACATCATGAATACCAATAAAAACCTTATCGTTCAAGAAGTTACAAGAAAAAAGCACTTTCTCCTTTTGCCACGGTGGTTTACAAAGTAATCACTGAACAACACAAAATGTGGTATGGATTGATGTTTTACACCATTTCAACATTACTTCAGTCAGTTCACATCAACAGCTCATTATGTACTTCACGGGGTCACCAGGAATAGGCTAGGGCTTTGAAGCATTGCCCGAAGACTTTTCCAGTGCCAGACCCAGTGCTTCCAGTGAGACTCGAACATCAGACTCCCAGGTAAAGAGTTCAACACTTTACCACTGAGCCATGCACTCGATTAATTTTTTTTTCCCAATATGGCCTGGCTTTGACCGAATATAGTATCAGCTTTCAGCGTTTTACTTTCTAAGCATCTAGCATTACAGCCCCATATCATATGATCTGCAACACGCCAAATGGGGCATTCAAACAATTGCTTAAAGTGTAGTCTCCGATCAGTTTGCATGTTGGCTAATCCGAAACGACACCAAGTTTTCATGTAATTTTATGTTTTGTGCATGTCTACTGAATGACAAAATCTAATGTAGTCATAAAATGCCTTCTGCGCAGACTGCGCAGGCTGATCCGAGACGACACTTCATGGAAATGTCCGAATGGCCCTTTTCGCGTTTTGAAAGCCATGTGGAAATATAGACTTTTTGCCAAGTGCTTTCGAAGGCCTCTGACATGTAGAAAAGCAAATTTTAAAGTAATGTAAGTTCATACTTGTCCAGAGCAAATTTATTTATCGTTTTCAGATCTATTTCACCAAAAATCATCTGCAGCAGCTTTGGCAACAACATTAAAATACGACATAAAAGTATTTCTTGTTTGGCATCAATGGTAAAGTTTTGTACAAAATAATACAAACCATGCTTCTTTCTTAGCACTAAACACATGTAAGCATGACTACAGACATGGTACTCAATCTTTATGACTGTAAAATGGACACTTTCTAACTAGTAAACATAACATACTAGCTCTTTACCAAACGACAAAATTTTAGACTGGTCCAAGTTGAAAGCACATACACACAACAAAATTAACGTTACTCAAAAAGTGAAATGCGTTTCCAGCAGGTTAGAAAACATTGTGGGAAAAGGAGAAAATGCTGGTTACCAGCATTTTCTTCTTTTCCCACAATATTTTCAAAAGGCTTCTATCTCTGGGCCTTAAAAACACGGGATTGTTAGCACTGGTACATGTATATGATTATCAAGGGAAATAATGGCAACAATTACCTATATGAGAAAACGAGAGTTGCTTCCCTCAATAATTAACCAGCTTCACATGTACAAGTTTAGCCAACAACCTTATAATTTTTATACTAATTAAACAAATAAAAATAGTTTAAACGAGTTTGCAAAGAACTCCTACTTGTAGTTTTGACGAAATATTTTTTCAGCTTTGCTGCCCCAGAGTTTTTAGTGGAATGGGTTTCTATGTTGACATTAGAAGAGGAGGACCATGGCAGTATCGCTGAGGTTTGGTTAAAATTGTTTCTGTAAGTTCAGCAAAGAATTTCTTTTAAACCTTTACCAAACAACTGAATAGTAGACTTGCCCAAACTGAAAGCACTTGCAGACAAAACTAGAGCTATCACTCAAAGTAATCATACCCCCCATCAGCTCCTTGCCACCAAACAGGTCTTTGTCACGGAATGGAGAATGGTTGAATACAAAAGTAAGAGTTGAACAAGAGCAGCAAATTGTCGCAAGATACGCCCGTCTTACCCCAAGTTGTTAAGCTGGGGCATGCACCGGACAAAATTCAAATATGAAAAATGACAAAGGGCAATAACTCAAAAATTAAGCAAGCAAGAGTTATGATTCCTGTGCACTGCACTCCCCCTTGTTGAAATCTATCCATCCATAAAATTTCATAACCCTAGCTAGTATAGTTTTGGAGATACGCTTCGGACAAAATTCAAGTATGAAAAACAACAAAGGGCAATAACTCAAAAATTAAGTGAGCAGGAGTTATGATTCCTATGCACTGCACTCCCCCTTGATGAGATCTATCCATCCATGAAATTTCATAACCCTAGCTAGTATAGTGTTGGAGATATTCACCGGACCAAATTCAAGTATTAAAAACGACAAAGGGCAATAACTCAAAAAGTTAGCGAGCAGGAGTTATGATTCCTGTGCACTGCACTCCGCCTTGGTGATATCTATCCAGCCATGAAATTTCATAACCCTAGCTAGTATAGTTTTGGAGATACGCTCCGGACCAAATTCAAGTATTAAAAACGACAAAGGGAAACAACTCAAAAATTAAGTGAGCAAGAGTTATAATTCCTGTGCACTGCACTCCCTCTTGGTGAGATCTATCCACCCATGAAATTTCATAACCCTAGCTAGTATAGTTTTGGAGATACGCTCCGGACAAAATTCAAGTATAAAAAACAACAAAGGGCAATAACTCAAAAATTAAGCGAGCAAGAGTTATGATTCCTGTGCACTGCACTCCCTCTCGATGAGATCTATCCACCCATGAAATTTCATAACCCTAGCTCTTATAGTTTTGGAGATATGCTCCGGACAAAATTCAAGTATGAAAACGAAATTTGTCCAGAATCATCAAAGGGCCTAACTCCATGAAACCTGAATAAACCATAACCAAAATAAGATATGCACATCTCTGCTTGATACTGAGTCTATTTGTGTAGTTTGAACCAAATCTGTCCAATAGTTGATGAGAAAAAGAGTGGACAAGAAATTTCATGAAAGGGCCATAACTCAGTGAAAAATCAATGAACCATAATCAACATTTCATATGCACATCTCTGCTTGATACTGAGTCTACCTGTGAAGTTTGAATAAAATTCGTTCAGTAGTTTATGAGAAATTGAGCGGACAAAAAGCTACAGACCGACCGACGGACGGATGGACGGACCGACCGACCGACAAGCTGACTCTTATATACCCTCCAAACAGAGTCTCGGGGGGTATAATAAATGTAGCTCAAAAATTGAAATTTGGTTTGGGAAGCCTGGGTAGAAAACATTGTGCAACAAGAGCGGCAAATTGTCGCAAGATACGCCTGTCTTACCCCAGGTTGTAAAGCTAGGGCATGCACCGGACAAAATTCAAGTATGAAAAACAACAAAGGGCAATAACTCAAAAATTAAGCAAGCAAAAGTTTTGATTTCTGTGCACTGCACTCCCCATCGATGAGATCTATCCACCCATGAAATTTCATAACCCTAGCTAGTATAGTTTTGGAGATATGCTTCGGACAAAAATCAAGTATGAAAAACAACAAAGGGCAATAACTCAAAAATTAAGCAAGCAAGAGTTATGATTCCTGTGCACTGCACTCCGCCTCGGTGAGATCTATCCACCCATGAAATTTCATAACCCTAGCTACTATAGTTCTGAAGATATGCTCCGGACAAAATTCAAGTATGAAAAACAACAAAGGGCAATAACTGGAAAAATAAGAAAGCAAGAGTTATGATTCTTGTGCACTGCAATCCCCCTCAGTGAGATCTATCCATCCATGAAATTTCATAACCCTAGCTACTATAGTTCTGAAAATATGCTCCGGACAAAATTCAAGTATGAAAAACAACAAAGGGCAATAACGCAAAAATTAACCGAGGAAGAGTTATGATTCTTGTGTACTGCACTCTCCCTCGATGAGATCTATCCACCCATAGAATTTCATAACCCTAGCTAGTATAGTTTTGGAGATATGCTCTGGACAAAATTCAAGTATGAAAAACAACAAAGGGCAATAACTCAAAAATTAAGCAAGGAAGAGTTATGATTCCTGTGCACTGCACTCCCCCTCAATGAGATCTATCCACCAATGAAATTTCATAACCCTAGGTAGTATAGTTTTGGAGATATGCTCCGGACAAAATTCAAGTATGAAAAACAACAAAGGGCAATAACTCAAAAATTAAGCAAGGAAGAGTTATGATTCTTGTGCACTGCACTCCCCCTCGATGAGATCTATCCACCCATGAAATTTCATAACCGTAGCTAGTATAGTTTTGGAGATATGCTCCGGACAAAATTCAAGTATGAAAAACAACAAAGGGCAATAACTCAAAAATTAAGCAAGGAAGAGTTATGATTCCTGTGCACTGCACTCCGCCTCGATGAGATCTATCCACCCATGAAATTTCATAACCCTAGCTAGTATAGTTTTGGAGATATGCTCCGGACAAAATTCAAGTATGAAAAACAACAAAGGGCAATAACTCAAAAATTAAGCAAGCAAAAGTTATGATTCCTGTGCACTGCACTCCCCCTCAATGAGATCTATCCACCCATGAAATTTCATAACCCTAGCTAGTATAGTTTTGGAGATATGCTCCGGACAAAATTCAAGTATGAAAAACAACAAAGGGCAATAACTCAAAAATTAAGCGAGCAAGAGTTATGATTCTGTGCACTGCACTCCGCCTCGATGAGATCTATCCACCCATGAAATTTCATAACCCTAGCTTGTATAGTTTTGGAGATATGCTCCAGACAAAGAACTGGATGCCGCCCGCCCGCCCGGACGCCCGCCCGCCCGCCACGGGTGATCCCATAATACGTCCCGTCTTCGACGGGCGTATAAAAAGGAGAATATACTAGTTACCAGTATTTTCCTTTCCCCTTGATGTTTTCAAAAGGCTTCTTTCTCAAGGTTGCTGAAAGTCAGGACTGTGTGGTAAAGAGTTAAACAAAATTCAACACACATAGCCAGGGACAGGCAGCCCACACAGCACATGCAAGACAACTAAATGGTGTTTTACGCTGCTTTCAACATTATTTCAGTCACATCAAGGTGACAGCTCACATCTTCATGCATTTCATGGGTTTTCACCAATTTTTGGTTAGGGCTTAGAGGTGTTTTACCCATGGACACACCCACAAAAAACCCAGAAGATTGAGTGAGGCTCAAACCAGAGACCTGCACTTTACCAAATGAACCACACAGGACCCCATATGCTTGCAGCCAAGGACAGGGCCATGCCATAAAGTATGTGGTCTTCAGGTAATCAAGCTAAAAAAATTACGGGAAAACACATCAACAACAACAACGCAACTTTATACACAGTATTTTTTTTATTGATGAAAGTCCAGTATAAAGAAAGCAGATTAAAAGAACCCTTTCGCCCAACAATTATTTCAATACAATCATAAACAATACCCATCAGTTTAGCGATGTTTGGTTTCCATCTGCAAATGCTTTGGAACTGCATAAGGCCAAACTTTGTTCAAAGTCCAAAGTTACACAGGTACTTGATGTTAAGTTCTCTTTACTTACAATTAACAACAGAAGAAGTTTACTGGACTGTGTAGATCAAAATCAGACTGCACAAAATGCACAGTCTGATCTCTGATCTACACTGTCCAATCTTTTTATTCTAGATTATATCTGAACTGTCGCTTCATTTTGCAGCAGAACAGTATTTGTAGCCATATGCCCTTGTCATCATTAGTCATGTGCCAGTCACTTGACATTCCCACAATGCTTTTTTGATTTCTGGTGTGAAATCTAAAAATAGCTTACAAGGCTATATAGCCTTTTAAGGGAACACCATCAAAAAAAAAAATTTTATTGTAATTTCATGCTTCTTAATTATTGATGATTTGAAAAAAGGAAAGGTATGCGAAAATAATGAAAAAGGCACGAGTTATTTTCGCGGACTTTTCCCTTTTGAGGCAAATATTTCCCCATATTAACCACAAGCTGATGAAATAAATTATATAGTATATTTCCTCTGATTATTTTGTCAAAGAATGTCACTTTTAAAACGAGTGATCTCAAGTCAATTTACCAGATTTTTGGCAGGAGGAAAATATTCACTATGACGTGGAAATAATTCCCCCCAGCTTAGATGACGTCATTTCTTTACCCATAACATTTCTAAAAATAGACACATGAAATATAATATACCCATTTTGTCTAGCAGTTGGCTCAGTCTTGAGGAACAATATTGGTCCTTATTCATGCAGAAATTTTCCCAAAAGCAAATTATTTTGAAACAGGTTGGTTGCGCAAGGTTTGCAAGCTGACCTGGGTCAATACTCTTCATATAGCATAGCTCAAATAGTTATTTCATACAAAAAACAACCTCCCTAAGCATTACATGGCACTAAAAAATTCTACATGGCACTATTATGCATAATTACTTTAAGTACTCTTTACTAAACCACAACATTTAAGACTAATCGACAGCATTTGCAGACAATAAAATAAATGCAATTCAAGAATAAAAATGTGTTTTCAGAAGGACGGAAAACATTGTGGGAAAAGGAGAAAATGCTGATTATCAGCATTTTCTCCTTTTCCTACAATGTTTTCAAAGCCTTTCTTTCTTGGGGTCGTTAAAAGTCCAGATTGTGTGGTAAAGAGTTAAATTGACATAAATATTGCTAAACAATATTTATCAATTCATAATATATATTTACTATAAACCTAAAACTATGATTCACTCGTAACTCGATTCACCTGTTTTGAAAACAGTTTGTAAAATATGGTATTACCCCAAACAGTGTCTTTCACAATTGCAGTTGCCTTTCCCAATAAAGTTTTAGACAGCGGTCTTCAGATCCAGAAAATGTTGTTACAAAAAGTTGATGATTAGAGACCCACACCTTAACTCTGGTCACACTGTTTGCTGGTATAGTATGAGGAAAGTGTGAGGCAAGATCAGGTTGCATATATATATAGCAGTTTTAACTTGCTCTACACTCTTTGCTGCTGGTTCAGTACTCTAAATCATGTTTACCCCATTCAATGTTAAATAATGTATTTTCTCCGTTTCCCACAATGTTTTCTACTTTTCTGTAGTACAGTTTCAATTTTTGAGTCACATTTATTTTGTCTGCAAATGCTTTCAATTTGGACAAGTCTAGAATTTTATTGTTTGGGAAAGAGTTATACCTGCTGGCACAACAGTTTCTGTATGTTTTTTTTCACAAAGTGGATCAAGATCAAACTGCTCAGTACGTGCAGTCAGATCTTGCATCTATGCTGTCCAACAAAATGTGGGAATTTGAGATTCACTGAAAATTTTCCTTGGAGAGATGATCAGACCTCTCCATCATTGTTGAGTTTAAAATGCAGACTGCCACAGAATTTGCTGTCTGAATCCATTTTTCTTGCAAAATCATTCTGATACACAGTCTTTTTCATCATGGTTTTGTAAATAAAGCAAAATCAAAAAAGCAAATCGAGAAATAAACATGGTTTATTTTTCATATGATAAATTTCAGAAAGGATTTGTTATACATGTATTAATTTGCCATGGCTGCAAATGACCTCTCAAATAATTGCAATTTTTTCATTAAGCAAATAAACCTAAGCAGAAGAAAGAATAAGGATAGTTTAAAGAAAGAAAGAAGACCGCTGGACAAGATCATACGACTTGAAAACGCAGCAAGAAGGTCAAAGGACCATGATGTAAACCATATTTATGGGGTTTCCAGATGGAAGCTTTTTTACCTGTGTGTTTACATGTACCAAAATATATTGAAATTAAAAGCCAATAAACTATTTGTAAAAATTGATGCTAACCTTTCCTGGCTTCTTTTGTAAAGAAGCGAACTTGTTCTAACAGTAAAGTAAAAACTACTGCATTAAAACTTTTTCAGAAATAAATCCTGCAGTGACTTAAATTGTATGGTGCAAAATGTGTCTGTTTAACTTTTCAATACCTTACTCTGCAAAAAACGCCCTCTAAGCAAGACAAAAAGGAAATATGAAAGAAAGATAAGTAAAAAAAACCAGGCTGTACATGTACATGAATGTCCAAAAAACCCCTTCATAAAGTTACATTCTAGATTCAGCTGTCAGACAGCTAAACCTACAAGCCAACTAATGTTTGAAGCTTTTCCCTCAGTTTAGTTTCATTTGCGCCAACCAGCTCATCGACCTGGAAAGATATGAGACACTGTGTTATGCCTTTCTTTCACAAGCAATTATTAAAGAGAATGGTTGGTGTCTTGAATTGGAAAAGTTTATCATACAAGATATAGAGGATATTTGTATTTTTCTGTGAAAGATTGAAATTTATTTCACTGAGTGGACACCATCAGTAATATTTTCACAAGTGGCACAGCCACAAGTGAAAATATTACCAATGGTGTTCACGAGATGAAATAAATTTCGATCTTTCACAGAAAAATACAAATATTCTATTTATTTCATGCTTTTTACCCTTTCAGTTTCTGGTTGGAGCTTTATCAAAATTCAGTACAATTCTTTTCCCTTATTCCCCGTAGCGTACCCCTCCCGCATAGCAACGTTACGTCAAGCAAGAGAAATGTAACGTATATGACATCATATTTCCCATCTGGTTGTTAGGCACACACAATTTACCGAGGCAACAAGAACGTGAAAATCGGTATTTTCATTGTTGGTACCAGTGTAAGATCAAAAAATATTTTCACTGTTATTTCTCGATATCCTACCGGAAAGCATGAAATAAGTAGGAATCTTTTCCAGAGAGCCAAAGGCAAGGTCAATGAAGTTTCAGAGCTGTGCCTGATAAACTTTCTCAGTCTGAGAAACCAACCATCTATTTATCCTAATGCCTATTAACAACAAATATTTTAACAAATTAACTTTTTATCAACGACAAAATTTAGGCTAGTCCAAATCATTTGCAGACTTAAAAATAAATGTGAATCAAAAATTGAAATTCCATTTGGAAACGGTTGCAAACATTGTTGGAAAAGGAGAAAATGCTGGTAACCAGCATTTCCTCCTTTTCCCACAATTTTTCATAACCTGTGTCGTTGAAAGTTGGGACTGTGTGGTAAGGAGTGCAATAGTTATTTTGTAAAATGCACATACTGACATTCTTTTTAACAGAGAAAAGTGGAGAACTATGTATGGTTTTCTTTTAATGTGCATGCAGCTAAAATGAAGATTTCAGGTTTCAGTAATAATATAGAAGCCCCCCCCCCAACACACAAACAAAAAAAGACTCTTTAAATCCTGATGTACATTAGTCGATTAAAATGATAATATTTGAAGAATTTTATGAATATTTCCTCTAATTGTTCTAATTTGTTAGTATTTCCTCTTAACAACCACTAAAATACATAGAAATACAAAGTTGGAACAACTTTTTGCTTTGAAAATTGAGTACAAAATACCATACAAGTACTTTCATTGAAATAATATTCCCTGCCAAAAAAGGCTCTTTTTAACATAAACATATGAGAGACATTGTGTTTTGCAAGTACACATGGCCATTGTGTAATTAGTTCAGGATGAAACAAGCAATTTCGTTGAAATGACATCCCCCGCCGAAAAAGACCTTTTCTGATACAAACGTATAAGAGGTATTGTGTTTTGCATGTACATGTGGCCTTTTTGTTATTGGTCCATGATGAAATTATACATTAAGCTCCCTTGTTCCATGGCACAGGATTTCATTACATAAAAAAAATATAAAAGAGGTCCATTACAGGATTATACATTAAGTACCCTTTTTGCAGAACTTGGCATTTCATAAAATGAAAACAAACAAAGGAAATATACATAAAAACCCCTTTTCCATGACATGTCATATATAATGACATGTCATGGAAAGAGGGGGTTTTATGTATATTTCCTTTATTTTCATTTCAGGATTTCATATATGTGGTGGAAAAAAAATTTATCAACAGACTATCTAATGGAAAAGAAAACATGAATGAAGTTTCATCAATTTTTGTGAAGGACTTTAGAAAATATCCCTCTCACAATATAAGCCGCCACACTGCTGCCATTTCAAGCAGGTAGCTAGAGACTAAAGTGTTGAAATTTGTAGCACCTGCCTGGGTAGCTGAATGGATATATGGTATTACTTGTGATCTAAAAGGTTTACGAACAGACGACTCATTGGTCACTGGCTTTGATCAACCAATAAAAATATGAAGTTCTATGAAAATAATGTGCAAAAGTTGGAGATACACAGATAAAAAATTAAATTTGACATGAAGTCCCCTTTTTCCATGATACAGTGATAAATTGCAAAACCCTGACAACATGTGCTAGGTTGCATGATCTGTGAAAATCTCGTCCAAATCTGTTGAGATATGTCCAGTAATTAAAGAGATACAGGTGAAAAATTAAATTATAACATGAAGCCCCCTTATTCCATGATGCTGCTACAAATCCCAAAACCTTGACAATATGCCGTAGGTCACATGATCATGTGAAAATTCCATCCAAATCTGCCAAGAAATGTGGGAGGCATTGTGTTAGGTCACATGATAATGTAAAAATTCCATTCGAATGTGCCAAATGTGGGAGGAGTTGGCTTCACAAGAAATAGAATGAAATAAAACATGAAGCCCCCTTTTTTCATGATGCAGCCACAAACTGCAAAACGTTGAGAATATGTGATAGGTCAGATGATAAGAAACATTCTGTGAAAATTCTATTCATTTCTGTCAAGAAATATGGGACGAGTTGCATTCACAAGATATAAAATGATATAAAACATGAAGCCCCCTTTTTTCATGACGCAGCTACAAATAGTAAAACCTTGAGAATATGCGATAGGTTAAATGATGAGAAACAATCTGTGAAAATTCATTTCAATTCTGTCAAGAAATATGGGACGAGTTGCATTCACAAGAAATAAATGAAATAAAACATGAAGCCCCCCTTTTTTCATGATGCAGCTACAAATCGCAAAATGTTGACAATATGCAATAGGTCACATGACAAAAAATATTCTGTCAAAATTCCATTCAATTCCTTCAAGAAATGTGAAAGAAGTTTGCCTTCACAAGAAATGGAATGAAATGTAACATGAAAGCCCCTTTTTCCATGACACCTTATTACAAAAACAAGGGCAAATAACTGGTATTGCACGGTCAACGTAGGTGAAACTGTTTTTCCTGCATTTCCTAATGGAGGTTGACAGACATGACAAGTTCAATGTAAAAACTTTGTATAGTTTTGAAGAGAAGACTCCAAACATCAAAAGTGTACTTAAGTGTTACTTAAGTGAAACTTAAAATCGCTCTCAGTCGGCCATTTTGCATCGAATCAAAAAAACAAAAAAGTGTCTCGGGTAGAATGGGTCATTGTACATGTGTATAAAGTTTCACGAAATTCCATCCAATGGTATTGGAGATATTTGCCGGGACGGACACACGGACGGACGGAAGGACGGACGGACAGACGAAGCGGCGACTATATGTTCGCCCTTCGGGGAGCATAAAAATATAAGCATTTATGTGGTTTCAAATCAAAGTCAATCAAATACATATTTTAAGAATCACACAGGTGTAATCTATTTGTGACAGGTGTAAAAGGTGTGAACTACATCCTATCAGTGTGAAATAGGCAGTTATAAACAATGGCAAAACTACCAAATAACTCTTGGATAAAGGTAACTAATACACATAATGTACGTACTAAAGACATCAAAGTTTCAAAAATAATTTTTATAGATAATTTGAATAACGATATGGATGAAATTTGATGTTGGAGTCGATTTCTCTAAAATTTTATTTGGCGACGATTTCACCAGATTTCTCTGGAGAAATCGTCTCCAAGCAGTTTGGCGACGATTTTTCCAGGGGCCGATTTCTCCAGCAGTCGGAAATTGCTATCACAACAGCGGGTGGTATGCAGAGAAGTGGTCACACTAGTGGGAAATAGTTGATTTTTGTCGGTGTAGAAAGCACCACAGTCAAAGTACGGTACCCTAGATTTAGTCGATATACATAAGAAAAAGTGATAAACGTAACACGGGCCAATATTCTATATGTAGTTTGCTTTATTTACAATCGCATTTCAGCGGAGACGCGTTTTGTAACACATATGTTCAAATGTCAACACAACGTTATAGATATTAACCGTATAGCACGTAGGAATACACAACTGCCGGATAAAGCTAAGTTTATTAGGTTACCCCTTTATTAGGTCAATGTTAATGACGAAAACGGGATAAAAAACACACACTCGTCAGTTATTTAAGGGCCGTAATACCCTTGCAATTCCATGGCATTTTGCAGATAAAAGCTTTGAGAGAAACTAGTTGTTTTGGCGGACTCGGCGATATCGAGTGGACACACCGTTCAGCATTTTGTCTGAAAGTAGTCCGGAAAAGGCAACTTACGATCCCTATAGGCAAGGGAATCCCTTGAGAGGGATTCCCTGGCCTAAAAATTAAGTTTTCCTTCTTTGTTCCTATGTTTCGAACTTGTGACCCCTGGGGCAGGGCCATTTTGGACCACATGGACATCATTAGAACAAACTTGGTAGAGGTCAACTAGCAGATGCTACATACCAAATGTCAAAGCTCTACTCCTTCTTGTTTCAGAGAAGAACATTTTCAAGTTTTCCTATTTTATTCCCATGTTCGAACTTGTGACCCCCAGGGTGGGGGGCCAAAATTGACCCAAGGGCCTTGTAAGAAAAAAACTTGGTAGAGGTCCAATAGGGGATGCTACTTAAAAAATATCAAAGCTCTACACCTTCTAGTATCAGAGAAGAAGAACTTTATAGTTTTACTTCTTTAATCCTATGTTTCTAACTTGTGACCCTTGGGGGTGGGGGTGGGGGTGGGTGGGAGTGGGTGGGAGTGGGTGGGAGGGATGAGCAAGCTTTGACCCCAGGGGCATCGTATGAACAAACTTTGTAGAAGTCTACTAAGAGATGCTAAATACCAAATATCAAAGCTCTAGTTTCAGAGAAGAAGAATTTTAAAGTTTTCCTTCTTTGTTCCTATGTTTCGAACTTGTGACTCATGGGGCGGGGCAAGATTTGACCCAGGGACATCATATGAACAATTTATGTAGAAGTCCACTAGGGGTCCTACTTACTAAATACCTAAGCTCCGCATTTTCTAGTTTCTGAGACAAAATTTTTAAAAATTTTCCATCTTTATTTCTGTTTTTAATAACCAGGACTGGGCCAGTTTTGACCCCAGGGACATCATAATTTATGAACAATCTTGGTAGAGGTCCACTAGGAGATGCTACATACCAAATATCAAAAGTCTGCACCTTCTAGTTTCAGAGAAGAAGAATTTCAAAGTTTTCCTTCTTTGTTCCTATGTTCAAACTTGTGACCCTCAGAGCAGGGCCAGTTTTGACCCAAGGGACAATCATAAGAACAATCTTGGTAGAGGTTCACTAGGAGATGCTACATACCAAATATCAAAGCCTTCTAGTTTCAGAGAAGAAGATTTTCAAAGATTTTGCTATTTTTTTAGGCCAGGGAATCCCTCTCAAGGGATTCTTTTGCCCATAGCCATCGTAAGCTGCCTTTTCCACACTACTTTCAGACAAAATGTTGAACGGTGAGTCCACTCTATATCGCTGTTTCCGCCAAAACAACTAGTTCCCCAAGTATACATATACAGATTGCTTTACACACGGTGTGAATGCTTTCCTTCCTCAAAGCTTTCATCTGCAAAATGCCATGGATTTGGAAGGGTATTACCAGGGGTAAAAGTTAAAGAAATTGAAAATACTGAAAAATGAGCTGGGGGCCAGGGGGCTGAGTTTTAGCTATTTTATAACCCTCAAATTCCTCTAATGAGATCCAGTTTTAGTATTTTAAATCTGAAAAAATCTTGAATTTAATGAAAGATATGATATGCTAAAACCTAAGAAAATCTTTAAAAAAAGATTGCCCCCCCCCCCCACACACACACACATTCGATCTATATTTTCATTTCATAAAACAACAATTTCCTTCACTCAAGACATAATTTTAGCTTCCACTTATTGTTTTATTAAGTAACTTGTGTAAATTCACTGTCTAATTTCATTATTAAAGATGAGAAGATGATTTGAAGACCTTCTGATCGGACGATTCCACGCCGATCATTGTAGTGTCATGGGTTTTCACGTTTTTTTTGACGATCAATTTTTCGTGTCAATTAATTTTTGAAGAAGTATTACTACATGATTTGACATCAGTTAGTCATTTTGAATTGCAGTTAACTTTAAAATCTGTCACTTTACAGTAGATAAGATTAACACCTTTGTTACTTTGTCATAAATGGCTCGCCAGATTCATTAGATTATGCGCGTGTCCTTCGCATTTTTTACTGATCGTGTTTAGTCCATATTTCTGCCGGATGCATGCAAGTTTGTTTAAATGGAGCTCTAGACGATTATTTCACGCGTCAGACAGACCATTAGGCAGATCTTTTTCAGCGTCAAAGACAAGTCATTTCAAATTTCCGAGCATGAAAAACCCGGGCTCATGGATCAAATGAGAAACTTGCCGAGTTGTCAAGTTTGTCAAGAAATCCATGGAAAAAAAAATGTTTATGATTTTTCCGGCCAATTTTAGTGTTTGTTATCACTATGTTGGATCCTAGAGTGTGATTTTAATGCAAGTCACAAAACCAAACGCTAAAAAGTAATCAAAGTACTGAAAGTACTCATGGAAGTCGATTTTAGAATTAGATTGAGTAAATGAAGAAATCGTTCCCCCTGGTCTGAAGGTGCGTTCAATTGGATGTGACCAAAAGTTTCTCATCATGTGCAGAGTGAAATAGTCAACAAAACTCAATACTATTTAAGGTGAAACAGTTAAAGAAAAAGATGAACAGAAACAAAGCTTCTTTTTTTTCCAATTTAATTTGAAATAAGTATCATCTTCTAGTAACATGAATCGAGTACCACAACAAAATGAATATTATGTAAAGGTAGTTGGAACAAGTGAACAGTATATTTGTGAATAAACACCTCAATCTCAAGCAGTACATGTCAATACCCTTTCGCACACAATGACGACTTTTGACTACTCTTGGAGAGCAGCTTGAAAATACTGTGGCAAAAGTAGAAAACAATTGAATACTAAGTGTTACATTCTTATCCCAGTGCTTTGTCTCAATTCAGACCTGTCAGAAAGGCTCGCAAAAAGACTAGGAAGTTTAACTTTGAACTGCATAAAAAAGAAAATGTGGCTGTTATTGCATAATATTTCAAGTGACCAAAACAAAAATCTCAAATTTTTCTTATATTTTCGAAACATCAAAATAAGTAATAATAGCTTGTAAAGATCTTTCTTGAAGGGTAGATAACATTGTGGGAAAAGGTTACCAGCATTTTCTCCTTTTCCCACAATGTTTTCTAAAGTCTTCTTTGTCAGGGATCAGTTAAATGCCTTATCACAACAGTGAAGCCCTGTCCCTCTTTGTACTAGGTCACCAGTAGGTCAACAAACCTTTACCAGAACTAATCAAAGTGCAGAGGTTCTCTTGTTTTATATGAAAAGGATTACAGATTATGTAAAGCAACCATCTTTAACTCTTTACCAAACGACAAAATTTGGGATGTGACCAAACTGAAAGTATTTGCAGACAACAAATTAAACATTAATGAAATGATGATTTCTCTCTTTGATAGAGTAGAAAACACTGAGGGAAAAGGAGAAAATGCTGATTACCAGCATTTTCTCCTTTTCCAAGAGTGTTTTCCAAAGACTTCCTCTTTAGGGTCGTTAAAAGTCAGGACTGTATGGTAAAGACTTACCAGCATAGGAACTAACCTACAATACAACAATGAAATCAAAATGAATGGTATGAGAGAAGAAATTTTTCAAAGATTTTACTTTATACCATAAAAGGAAAATGAGTCTCCCATAAAAGCCATATTTTTTGACGGATCTTTTTTTTTTTAAGGAATTCTGTAGACTTCTATCTAAGGAACATTCCTGCAAAAAAAAATAATGCTACCCAATTAGCGGTTTGGGAGGAGAAGATTTTTAAAGGTTTTTACTTTGGTTGCCATGGCAACCAGAATTATTCATGGAACACGATTATTTGAATGAATTTGAAAGAGGACCACCTAAGGAACATTCCTGTAAAATTTGGTAGAAATCCAGTCCATAGTTTCTGAGGAGAAATATTTTAAAGAAAAAGTTTACGGACGCCAAACGTAAACGTCTTCTTTTGTAGAGATAAGTCCGAGTCTGCACTGCTGTAGTCTAGTGCTTTACGTAGCGGTTCTTAATGATGGTGTACTTGTTTTCTGCAATGTATGCCTGCAACTCCCCTTCTACTTGGGAGGATGGCTCCTGGCAAGTCTGAAAAAAAAAAAGCCATTGAAATTTAAAAAAACAAGAGCCGTCAGAGACGGGTTATGCTCCCCGAACAAGTGCTTGTCATAAAATATAAGAAACTGATATAAATTCACTTCTTTTATCCTAGAAGAACCTGTTCATGCCCCCCAAAATTTGAAGTGAAAAGGCAATTACTATCTTAGAGATAGACAACACAAACTTGTAGAGGACAATAAGCCCAATAAGCCCCCTATAAGCCCCCTTTTCCCATAAGACAATATTGGATCATTGCAATAAATACGACGGGTGTGTGGTTTGTGGCATTTTTTAATAATAATTCAAAATTCCAAATTTCATAAAATTTTGAGCAGTCATGTATTAAATATTACATAAAACAATTTTTTACATGAGGCCCCCTTTTTCCGAGACGCAGCCTGAAAATTCCAACAAGTTCAGATTTGAAATTTCACAAAGTTTTCAGCACTGATAAAGGAGATCCTAGTGAAAAACAATTTTTTCCATGTGGTCCCCTTTTTCCGTGATGCAGCCTTAATTTCAGAAACCAGGAAAGACGTATTTGCGCATTAATAATTCACAGATTGCAAAAACAACGGGCACATGTTGAAACTTGTAAAACAAGATATAACCATGAAATGTTGACAAAAACTGAACAAGATATTAGTAAAAATTGCAATTTTGCATTAGGGCCCCTTTTTCATTTTACAAGAAACCCCCTTTTTCCATGACAGAGGGTCAAATTGAAAAACACATAGATAAAGAAACAAGAGCACATGGTGAAACTTTGAAAAAACAATATAACCATGAAGTTTAATGAAATTTTGACCAAAACTGAATGAAATATTAGTAAAAATTGGAATTTTGCAAGAAGCCCCCTTTTTCCATGACAGAACATCAACTTAAAAAATGCCCAGATTAAAAATAGCAAGGGCACATGCTAAAACTTTCCATAAACAATATAACCATGATGTTTCATGATATTCTGACAAAAACTGAATGAGATATTGGTAAAAATTGCAATTTTGCATTAAACCCCCTTTTTCCATGACACGGGGTCAAATTGAAAATCCAGGAAAATCATATCCGCGCCTTACCCTAAGGAGTTCATATATGAAGTTTCATCCAATTTGGCCCAAGGGTTGTGGAGAAATCGCTTCGGACGGATGGACGGACGGACGGACAGATGGACGGACAGACGAAGCAGCGACTATATGCTCGCCCTTTGGGGAGCATAAAAAAAAGCGTAAAATGAATTTTCTTTTGAAAATCAAACAAACAAGTTAGTATGAAATTCCCACAAAAATAATATTCTGGGCTTTTTTTCACACATAATTTGTGTTAGTAGCAGTTAACATTACCAAACAACAATATTTTAGGTTTGCCCAAATCAAAAGCATTTGCAGACCAAAAAATAAAAGTAACTGAAAATTTGAAATTTGTTTTGTGGAGGGTAGAAAACATTGTGAGAATGCTGGTTACCAGCATTTTCTCCTTTTCCCATACTGTTTTCTAAAAGCTTCTTTCTTAGGGTTGTCAAAAGTAGGGATTCTGTGGTAATGGGTTGACTATGTTTCCTAATAATCAGCTACAATATGCATTAGCAATGCAAGGATTTTCTGCAGTATCTCTGCACTTTTCTTGATCTATGCCCATTGAAATTAGAATTTCTGGTGATAATGAAAATATATAATTTGAGTCACAGTTACTTTGAGAATTTTAGAGAATCACAGTGGTTCTATTATTTTCAATAGCAAATGACTGAGGAAACAAGTGAGTCAAGATAGCCCTATTTCAGTCTCCTGAAAAAGAATGTTGAATTATCATCAATGCTGATACACCAATAAGAATGTCCCAACATGTTAGTAAACAAACGGCATAAGATCAATCTTTTTCCAGATCTTACGTTGGGCCATATAAGGTCTGAAAGAGATTAACTCATTACCCAAATGACAATATTTTAGGCTTGTCCAAATTGAAAGCATTTGCAGACCAAAAATAAAAGTGAATGAAAATTTGAACTTTGTTTTGTGAGGGGTAGGAAATATTGTGGGAAAAGGAGAAAATGCGACTTACCAGCATTTTCTCCTTTTCCCACAATGTTTTCAAAAGGCTTGTTTCCAAAGGTCGTCAAAAGTAGGGATTGCGTGGTAATGGGTTAACTTGAGGACAATACTGTCGAAAGTTTAATTATCCTTTTACATCTTAGTGATTCTGTTAAAGATACTGAAAGCCAGTTTGTTACATTGCTTTTCTGGGCTTTGTCAAATACATGTAGAACTTCAGGAGCAACATATAAATGTGCTTGTGCTAATGGTGAACAGACACACAATAGTCAAAATACCAACCCATCACAACTGTTCACCATGAGCACGAGGGATAACCTGGGAAGACGAGAGTGGATTTAATACCTTAATTTCAGTCTTTGTTTTGGTTGACACTGACATCTCGTCTCTATATGTTTTGACAACAACAATTGTTAGCTGTATGTATTGACCTATTAGGTTCTTTAAACTCATCTCCCTCCACTCCCTCCAGAGTGACATCTTTAAGTCATCTGTGCCATCTTGAGATCTTAACTGTCTTGACCTGGACGTCTGTCCCTCTGACCTGCACAATCTTCACAATCTCTTCCTAAAACAGATACAAAGAAATATAACCAAATGATAGCCATACAAAAATCTGAACAGTATTTAACTTAACATTCTTCTTTTATCAAAGATGCATATTGTAGATTGATGCAACATCAAGTTATTGTCCAATGAATTGAAGAGGGCCTTGATTGTCTAAAATTACCCACCTTACTGTTGAGCAATTTTTTCTTTAACAAAAATGTTTTTCAAAAATCTTTTCAAGGGTCAATTTTACCTCTTATGCTGCTGATTTCCCAGAATAGACTATTCCAGATTTGCTTCCGAATTTTAGTCACTGTAAAATTTGCCAACAGTGCAGACCAACATCAGACTGAATGGCTATGCAGGTTGATCATTGGTCTACACTATTAGCAAATATGACCAATGTTGCAATAGGCAGGATAGGGGTTAAGGCTTCCCGTTAAGCTCAGCCCGCATTTCTTTATCCCACTTGAAAGCATCATGCTATTCCAACACATACAAACCAGGTTTAACCCTTTTACCAGATGACAACATTCTAGCCTTATCCAAATTGATAGCAGTTGCAGACAACAATTTCAATCTCATTATCTGAATCAAATGCTGCAATTGTTCTTTGACATAGTAGAAAATATTGTGGGAAAAGGAGGCTTCTTTCCTTGGGGTGTCAAAACTCATCACTGAGTGGTAAAAGGTTAAAGAATGCTTCACATCTTTTGTAGATGATAAAATATTGGTTTTAATGTTCAATCAAGGATCATAATCATTTGAGACAAATCTCCCTGAATGTGGCAATTGTTAAAAGCTAAAGTAGTCCTAACAGACATATCTAAAATGGTTTGCATTCTGCATCAACTCAACAGTGCCACTGGTTACCTTTAACTCTTAAGACTACCAAACAATCCCGACTTTCAACGATCCTGAGAAAGAAGCCTTTTGAAAATATTGTAGGAAAAGTAGAAAGTGTGGGTAACCATCATTATCTCCTTTTCTCACAATGTTTTCTATTCTTCCCTAAACAAATTTCAATTTTTGAGCCACATTTATTATGTCATCAGCACGTGCTTTCAATTTGGGCCACTCTAAAATTTTGTTGTTTGGGAAAGAGTTAACTCATTTCCAAATGACAAAATTTTAAACTTGTTCAAATCGAAAGCATTTGCAGACGACAAAATAAAGGTGACTGAAAAATTGAAATTGTTCTTGGAAGAGTAGAAAACACTGTGGGAAAAGGAGAAAATGCTGGTTACCAGCATTTTCTCCTTTTCCTACAGTTTTCAATAAACTTCTTTTTCAGGGGCGTCAAAAGTAGGGACTGTGTGGTAATGGGTTAAGCACACATACTGTACAGCCTTTTTACCTATGCAAACACAATTTTCAAAAAACCTTTTATATATCAGATTTGACTCTTTACCACACAACAAAATTCAGACCGATCAAAATTGAAAGAAATTCCAAGACACATAGTAAATGTGGCACAAGTAATAAGATTTGTCAGTAAAGGATAAGAACACATTATGGGAAAAGAAGAAAACATTGGTTACCAGCATTTTCTCCTTTTCCCCCACAATGTTTTCAAAAGCTTTCTTTTGTTCGGTTTTGCATGCAGATGCACATTCATTTAGTTTTTTTTTTTCTTAATATTAATGTTTAACCCTTTTCTCTACAGAAGCAGGTATCAATTTTGCAAGATACTTGCCAGCTAAATTGAATGAATCTACTAAATATTATGTCAATTAACTTCAAAAACCTCAATACCATGACACTTTTTGTATACTTGGGCAACCTGGTTCAAAATCAACCTTCAAGTGAAAGTACAAAAGCTGCAATACTTCTGACTGAGCCAATTTAAAGATTTAAATGCATATACAGTCAAACTTCGGTAGCTCGAACACCCAGGGGACCAGCCGATTTGTTCGAGTTATCGGAAGTTCGACCGAGCCGAAGATAATTCATAGATCGCCAGATTCGATCAAGAAATATATTATATCCGCAGTAGGTTATGTCCGACATTACCTACGCCCAATAGCATTTTAAATGACCGCACGGAAAAAATTGATATTTTTACCATTTACAAACAAAATAGTTGTTCAGGAAAATAACTTTTATTTACTTAACTTAGCACGTGTCATCTGATTTTTAATGAGAATTAAATACACAAGATATAAAACCAATGAAACCTCTTCTTTATTTCGATTTACATGTACATTTATTCTATTTATAGAACAGAAGTTTAATATACGGTCTCAGTTTGCAAGAAAAATACACAGTTTGATGCAAAAGGCGTGAAAAATTGATTTAAGGCAGAGCAAACTTCCAATCAAGAAAAAAAAAATACAATCATTATTAATCAGCGTTAATTAAAGCTAGTTATTTTTCACGGAACGGGTTAATATTACGCACCGTTTCAATCAGTGGACATAAGGTGTCATAAACTGATATACAACCTACATGTGTGAAATTCACCAACACTTGTCAACTAATTTATCGGCCAACCTTTTGTTCGACCTTTCCCAGGTAAAACGTATAGTGATTTTACCTTTGGGACCATGAAATGTGTTCGAGAGTTCGAGTTTCACGGTGTGCAAGTTTTCCGAAGTCGAACTCGCTGAATTAAGAGCATTTTTTGTCGGGACCGAGATTCTTGTTCGAATTTTCGGTAGTGTTCGAAGGTTCCCGTGTTCGAGCTACTGAGGTTTGACTGTATATGTTAGATCCAGGTTGACAGCATTAATGTCAAAATTAACTATATGAAAGGGGAAGAATAAATCACTATTTTATATTTTTCCAACATGTCAATATACTTTCACCTTAGGGCTGCAAAATCCTAGTGCTGAAAGGTAAGTTTAAAAGAATATAAAGGTGTAAGATTTATTACACAAATGCAAACCATGTAAACTCACGTTAGGCGAATGGGCCGAAATTGTAATGGGACGAAATTGTTATCGGTCGAAATTTCCAGTCACTGTAAGGACTGTTGACATTTGGGATTCGATAAATATTCTTCTTCGACGAAGAGCCATACATTCAACTAGTTATGGCAGCAAATGAAATACAAATCATTCAGATTTATATACTAATGCAGCCTTTTGAAATGCAGGCGTAAAGCTATCACGAACTTACAATCACAATGGCGACTGTAATCTTTATAAACAACCACTGACCTACTTTGTTTCTAAACAATACTTAAGGAAGGACGTAATGTCCTTCACGTTTAAAACAAAAACACATTTCAAAAAAGAAAAAAATACATTGAACTTTACCTTTGCAGCCTTGGGTTTGTTATAGATCAAATTGTGACTTGCTTTCCTTGCGTTTCACTCACCGCCGTTTCAAAACTGTGGTGTGGATGAAAAAGTCACGTTGCGCATATGAATAAATTAGGTTATTAGCTATTCAACACTTCAGACATTCAAGCAATTTTTTGTTGAAAATGTAAATGCCTTGAAAAATAAACGTGTAACGCACCAATAATTTTTTTGGTAAGAGTATTAATGATGCGTTTTTAACGAAAGCTATTTTTTATGTGAACATGGGTCCGAGTAACATATCATTCATAAAATAGTGCCCGATTGGTAATCGTAACATCTCGGCCGATTTGATGGCTCTCAACACTTGAGTAATGCCGAATTGCTAGATTCGTCCGCATTCATATAGAAAAATATAGGATCTGTGTATTAACAAATATTAAGATTTGATAATTATTCATTGAAATGTCATAACAGTTCAAAGAAAATATCTGTTTAGTGCAATAGTTTGACTGATTTCATTTTTATCTGAAATTCAATCGTTTTATATGTTTAAATGCTTGAATTTCATAGAACTTTTTTTTCGATGTTTGAATATTGGTGTTGTTGGGTGATTTCCCAAATGCCTGAGCGTTGACATAGGAAGACCGATTACCGACGTAATCGACTTCCAAAAACCAGCAGTATTCACGTTTGGCGATCGAACGAGCTTCGGTACCGACTACAATCGATTCCGGGATTTCTCAATAGCTTATCTCAATCAGAAGCCAAAACCCAATGACTTTCGGCTATCATCAATCATTGGCCCACCACTGCAAATCGGATAATGGTGTATGAATGAATTCACGCCCCCTTTTTAGGAGTTTGAGTTGCACTTACTATTAACATCGGAAGATAGTTGCCGATCCGCAGCTCTGACATTCATATGTTATTTAAAGAACAAAGATAATTTAAATTGAGCCATCTTTTGCTGGTTAACAATCGAATTGCATCCAATATTCCACCGCTAGAACAAACGGCTTTGTTAATGCTTGATTTTCTTTTACTGTCTTAGAGGCAAAAATATTAAAGTAGGCAAACCAATCAAAACACAGCCGCAACATTTTGGACACAAACAATATAACATCATACGACGACCTTAGAACGTTCCATTTCAATATCATTATCTCCCGCTAGATGGCATTCTATAAATACTCATCTATCTGATAGGGGCATCCTGGGTACACAACCGAACCACTTTCCTACGCGTCAACCGTTACTTTGAATTTAAAACTGAAATAAAGGTTTACTCAATAAAACGCTACCTTGTGTAATTCACTCAGCTATGACCAGCAGTTAAGAGAAATCTAGAGCTAAAGCAGGTCTCATTTATCCACAAACATATTAATCAAAGCTATTTTCTACATTGCTACTTTATAGAGTGTAATTTTACAGTCAGCCCGCTTTCCGGGCTAGTGATGTGTCATATAAGACAGTCGAATCTTCGAAGAATATGACATGCGCAGACAACGGTTTCAATATCCTTTTTTAGAATCGGCAAACCTAAGCAAGAGTGAATGACTGTGAACATTTCAGTGCCATTTTTAAAAATAGACCATTCGAAATGCCATTCGGCATGCTTCAGTAACTATTTCGAGTATACTGGGCCACTAAACTCGGCTGATTCCGTATCGGAATCTCTCACCAGACATTCGGCGAGAGCCATGCCGAGATCAACCCCAGACAAAGCAAATGCAGTGGGACAGTAATTTTTATTGATACGGCATCTGAAAATCTGTTGACTTGCAAAAGATACGAGATAAAGGGGTACCCCCCCCCCCCCCCCCCTAAATTTTTCTCCTCGGATTTAGACGATTTGGAAAAATGACCTGGTTGGCCCTTGAAAATACGGAATTCTGTCACAATACGGAAAACTTTTACCCCTGTATTACGACCCTTTAATAACTGACAAGTGTGTGTTTTTTATCCCGTTTTCGTCATTAACACTGACCTAATAATGGGTAACCTAATAAACTTAGCTTTATCCGGCAGTTGTGTATTCCAAGGCGCTATATATGGTTAATATCTATAATGTTGTGTTGACATTTGAACGTATGTGTCACAAAACACGTCCCCGCTAAATTACTATTTTAACCCTTTCCGAAACAATCCCTAGTTTTTACGGGTCTGGAATAGTAGCCTTTCGAAAACATTATGGAAAAAGGAGAAAATGCTAGTAACCAGCATTTTCTCCTTTTCCCACAATGTTTTCTACCCTGTCATCGACAGAAATCATCTTTTCAGCAAGAGTTGAATTGTCATCTGCAAATGCTTTCAATTTGGTCTAGTCCAAAAGTTTTGTCGTTTGGGAAAGGGTTAAACAAGCAATTTCGTTGAAATGATATCAACCCCCCCCCCCCCTCCCCCGAAAAAGACCTTTTTTGATACAATCGTATAAGAGGTATTGTGTTTTGCATGTATATGTGGCCTTTTTGTTATTTGTCCATGATGAAATTATACATTAAGCTCCCTTGTTCCATGGCACAGGATTTCATTACATAAAAAAAATAAAAAAGAGGTCCATAACAGGATTATACATTAAGTACCCATTTCAGGATTTCATATATGTGGGGGGGGGGGGGGGGGAATGTATCAACGGACTATCCAATTGAAAACATGCATGAAGTTTCATCAATTTTTGTCAAGGACTTTAGAAAATATCCCTCTCACAATATAAGCCGACACACTGCTGCCATTTCAAGCAGGTAGCTAGATACTAAAGTGTTGAAATTTGTAGCACCTGCTTGGGTAGCTGAATGGATATATGGTATTACTTGAGATCTAAAAGGTTTAAGAACAGACTGATGCAAGGAGAGACGAATGCACAATTGACTCATTGGTCACTGGCTTTGATCAACCAATAAAAATATGAAGTTCTATGGAAATATGTGCAAAAGTTGGAGATACACAGATATCAAATTATATTTGGCATGAAGTCAACCTTTTCTGTGATACAGTGATAAATTGCAAAGCCCTGACAACATGTGCTAGGTCGCATGATCTGTGAAAATCTCATCCAAATCTATTGAGATATGTCCAGTAATTGAAGAGATTTTGGTGAAAAATGAAATTACATGTATAACATGAAGCCTCCTTATTCCATGATACAGCTACAAATCCCAAAACCTTGACAATATGCCGTAGGTCACATGATCATGTGAAAATTCCATCCAAATCTGCCAAGAAATGTGGGAAGCGTTGTGTTAGGTCACATGATAATGTGAAAATTCCATTCAAATCTGCAAAGAAATGTGGGAGGAGTTGCCTTCACAACAAATAGAATGAAATAAAACATGAAGCCCCCTTTTTTCATGACGCAGCTACGAATCACAAAACCTTGAGAATATGCGATAGGTCAGACGATGCAAAACATTCTGTGAATTTATTTTTTCAATTCTGTCAAGAAATATGGGACGAGTTGCATTCACAAGAAATAAAATGAAATAAAACATGAAGCCCCCTCTTTTCATGACGCAGCTACAAATCGCAAAATGATGACAATATGGAATAGGTCACATGACAAGAAATATTGTCGAAATTCTATTCAATTCCGTCAAGAAATGTGGAAGGAGTTGCCTTCACAATAAATGGAATGAAATATAACATGAAACCCCCTTTTTCCATGACACCTTATTACAAGAACAAGGGCAATAACTATGGTGTTGCACGTTCAATGTATATGAAACTTTTTTCCCTGCATTTCCTAATGGAGGTTGACAGATGCGACAAGTTCAATGTAAAAACTTTGTATAGTTTTGAAGATAAGACCCCAAACATCAAAAGTGTACTTAAGTATAACTTAAGTGAAACTTAAAATCGCTCTCAGTTGGCCATTTTGCACTGAATCAAAAAAACAAAAAAAGAGTCTCCGGGGAATGGGTCATTGTAAATGTGTATAAAGTTTCACAAAATTCTGCCCAATGGCATTGGAGATATTTGCCGGGACGGACACACGGACGGACAGATGGACAGATCGACGGAAGGAAGGACGGACAGACGGACAGACAACGCTAAAACTATATCCCTCTGCCTGTGGCAGGGGATAACAAGCAATTTCGTTGAAATGATATCCCCCGCCGAAAAAGACCTTTTTTGATACAAACATAATAAGAGGTATTGTGTTCTGCATGTACATGTGGCCTTTTTGTTATTGGTCCATGATGAAATTATATATTAAGCTCCCTTGTTCCACGGCACAGGATTTCATTACATAAACAAGAGCCGTCAGAGACAGGTTATGCTCCCCGAACAAGTGCTTTTCATAAAATATATGAAACTGATATAAATTTACTTCTTTTATTCTAAAAGGACCTGTTCATGCTCCCCAAAAATTGAAGTGAAAGGGCAAGTACTATCTATGAGATAGCAAACACAAACTTGTAGGGGACAATAAGCCCACTAAGCCCCCTTTAAGCCCTCTTTTCCCATAAGGCAATATTGCATCATTGAAATAAATACAACTGGTGTGTGATTTGTGGCATTTTTTAATAATAATTCAAAATTCGAAATTTCATAAAATTTTGAGCAGTCATGTAGTAAATATTACATAAAAAGACTTTTTACATGAAGCCCCCTTTTTCCGTGACGCAGCCTGTAATTGAGAAACAGGAAGAGAGGTACCTGGGCAATGTTCCAACAAGTTAAGGTTTGAAATTTCACAAAGTTTTGAGCACCGATGTAGGAGATACTAGAGAAAAACAATTTTTTCCATGAAGTCCCCTTTTTCCTTGATGCAGCCTCAAATTGAGAAACCAGGAAAGAGCTATTTGCGCATTAATAATCCATAGATTGAAAATAATAAGGGCACATGTTGAAACTTGTAAAACAAGATATAACCATAAGTTTCATGAAATTTTGACAAAAACTGAACGAGATATTAGTAAAAATTACAATTTTGCATTAAGGCCCCTTTTTCCTTGGCATTTGACAAGAAACCCCCTTTTTCCATGACAGAGGGTCAAATTGAAAAACACATAAAGAAACAAGAGCACATGGTGAAACTTTGGAAAAACAATATAACCATGAAGTTTAATGAAATTTTTACCAAAACTGAATGAGACATTAGTAAAAATTGGAATTTTGCAAGAAACCCCTTTTTCCATGCCAGAACGTCAACTTATAAAAACACGTAGATTAAAAATAGTAAGGGCACATGCTAAAACTTTCCATAAACAATATAACCATGAAGTTTCATTGTATTCTGACAAACACTGAATGAGATATTGGTAAAAATTGCAATTTTGCATTAAGCCACTTTTTTCCATGTTTCGGGGTCAAATTGAAAAACTGGGAAAGATACGTCGGCGCCTTACCCTAAGGAGTTCATATATGAAGTTTTATACAATTTGGTCCAGGGGTTGTGGAGAAATGGCTTCGGATGGACGGAAGGAGGCACGGATGGACAGACGGACAGACAGACGATGCGGCGACTATATGCTCGCCCTTCGGGGAGCATAAAAATAGCACCTACCTGTGCTTCTTTCCCCAGGACACAGGAATGAAGGTCACGTTGGACGTTAATTTTTTCCAAGGAAAACTATATAATAGAAGCTCAGCAGACATAGTGGGAAAGAAGAAATTGCTCATGCTCATTAAAAGCGATTTCTCCTTTTCCCACATTAATTTTGGATCCTATACTCCTTCAGAAAATGAACATAGCCTCTGTGCCTCAAATTCATATCAAACCCTTCATTATCTACATGTTTCTTTTTTTTTAATAAATTTGCATACATGATTACGGCTCATAAAAATGCAAAAAAAAAGAAAAGTCTCTGGAAAAAATGGGTTAAAAGCTCGGCAGACATGATGGAAAAAGGAAAAATTATTCAGTAGAAGAAATTTCTCCTTTTCCCACAGTATTTTTCAAAGAGGAAATAGCCATACTTTCAGAAATATGTATACTTCAACAGCTTCAATTTTCTGCCTGTTTCATTGTTTGCTGTGTAACTGGACTTTTTTTCCAGCTAGTTCTTTACCAGTCATATCATCCTTACACTGGCAGGCCAGTTTTGATGCTATCACCTTCATCCTGAAAGGATAGCATGACAACTGGCCTGCCAGTGTCAGGAAAACGTCAGAAGCTGTATCATTTTCAGCGTTGGATGGCTGACATTGCGTAAAAAATTTTCTTTTTCCATGACAAATAAGCATTCGTTTTAATGAAAACTTCCCCTTTTTATTTCGACCATAGGCTAGTGCAACCGTGCTAGTACTATCTGTAGAATGTTCACACAAAAGCGCTGATAGTTTTACTTTCTGTGAGAAATACACATGCGCAGTATGGATGCGCGTAAACATTTATACCAAACGTCGTTAAGTGAAACTTAAAATCGCTCTCAGTCGGCCATTTTGCATCGAATAAAAAAAAAACAACAAAAGTGTCTCGGAAAAATGGGTCATTGTACATGCGTATAAAGTTTCACGGAATTCCATCCAATGGTATTTGACATATTTGCCGGGACAGACACAGACCACCAGGGGTAAAACATAATACGACCCTTCGGGGGTATAAAAAGGTAACATATTGTTATTGGCAGACTATCATAAGGAAGACACGTACGAAGTTTCCATCTTCTTTCATAACAGAGGAATTTCAAAGTTTTCCTTCTTTGTTCCCATGTTCAAAATTGTGACCACCAGGGCGGGGCCAGCTTGGACCCCAAGATCATCGTATCATATTTGGTAGAGGTCCACTAGAAGATGCTACAAATGAAATATCAAAGATCTACAACTTCCAGTTTCAGAGATTTTTTTTTTTTAAGTTTTCCTTCTTTGTTCCTATGTTTCGAACTTGTGACCCCTGGGGTTGGGCCAGTTTGGACCCCAGGGACATCATTTGAACAAACTTGGTAGAGGTAAACAAGCAGATGCTACATACCAAATATCGAAGCTCCACTCCTTGTTTCAGAGAAGAAGATTTTTAAAGTTTTCCTTCTTTGTTCCTACTTGTGTGACCCCCAGGACTGGGCCTGTTTGGACCCCAGGGGCATCGTATCAACAATCTTGGTAGAGGTCTACGAGGAGATGCTACATACCAAATATCAAAGCTCTGCACCTTCTAGAATCAGAGAATAAGATTTTTGAAGTTTTCCTTCTTTGTTCCTATGTTTCAAACTTGTGACCCCAAGGACCGGGCCAGTTTTGACCCGAGGGGCATCATATGAACAATCTTGGTAGAGGTCCACTAGGAGATGCTACATACCAAATATCAAAGCTCTGCACCTTCTAGTTTTAGAGAAGAAGATTTTTAAAGTTTTCCTTCTTTGTTCCTATAATTCAAACTTGTGACCCCCGGGGCAGGGCCAGTTGGGCCCCTAGGGGCATCATATGAAAAATCTTGGTAGAGGTCCACTTGGAGATGCTACATACCAAATATCAATGCTCTGCACCTTCCAGAATCACAGAAGAAGATTTTTAAAGTTTTCCTTCTTTGTTCCTATGTTTCAAACTTGTGACCCCCGGGGCAGGGCCAGTTGGGACCCAAGGGGCATCATATGAACAATCTTCATAGAGGTCCACTAGGAGAGGCTACATACCAAATATCAAAGCTCTGCACCTTCAAGTTTCAGAGAAGAAGATATTCAAAGTTTTACCTTTTGTTCCTATGTTTCAAACTTGTGACCCCCAGGGTGGGGCCAGTTTTGACCCAAGGGACATCATATGAACAATCTTGGTAGAGGTCCACTTGGAAATGTCACATACCAAATATCAAAGCTCTGCACCTTCTAGAATCACAGAAAAAGATTTTTAAAGTTTTCCTTCTTTGTTCCTATGTTTCAAACTTGTGACCCCCGGGGCAAGGCTAGTTGGGACCCAAGGGGCATCATATGGACAGTCTTGGTACAGGTCCATTAGGAGATGCTACACACCAAATATCAAAGCTCTGCACCTTCTAGTTTCAGAGAAGAAGATATTAAAAGCTTTCCCTTTTGTTCGTATGTTTCAAACTTGTGACCCCCAGGGTGGGGCCAGTTTTGACCCCAGGGATATCATATGAACAATCTTGGTAGAGGTCCACTAGGAGATGCTACATACCAAATATCAAAGCTCTACGCCAACTAGTTTCAGAGAAGAATTTTCAAAGATTTTGCTATATTTTTCCTTTTGGTTGCCATGGCAACCAGAGTTTTGGCTGGAATTCAATCTCTTGAACAACTTTGGTAAAGCTTCACCAAAGGAACATCCTGGCCAAGTTTCATCAAGATTGGCCTAGTGGTTTAGGAGGAGAAGATGTTTAAAGAAATTGTGGACTTCGCACGATGCACAACCGAAATTGGGCGATCACAAAAGCTCACCATGAGCACTTTGTGCTCAGGTGAGCTAAAAGTATGATTACCAAACTCCAGTAATGAATAAGTGCAGTTTGATAAACAAGAGAGGGAAATAGTAATAAACTTTATCTTGTATAACAGGAGTTATTTCCCTTGATAACTATCTCTTTTAAATTACAGTCACTATATAAGTCAATCTTAAACTTGTTATCTCTGGGGCAGAGCCAATTTTCACCCCAGGGCTATAATATGAAGGAATTTGATAGAGGTTCATTAGATAAAGTTACATGCCAAATTTGGTAGCCCTGGACCTTATGGTTTCAGACAAGAAGATTTTCAAAGATGTTCAATATTTTTCAGTTTCATTGCTTTGGCAACCAGAGTTTTTGAAGGAATCAAATTCTTTCAAGAAATTCAAAAGGGGAACATGGCATGATAATTTCTGTGAATTTTAATCAAATTTGCATTGGTAGTTTTAGAGAAGAAGTTGGAAAACAAGAGGGCCAAGATGGCCCTGGATCGCTTACCTGAATTTTTGAGATGACCATAGCCTATTTTTTTTTTTTTTGAGGTATTGAAACATTGGAACCAATTTTATAATTTTGCAAGCAATTTTCAAAAGGTCACCTGTAAAATTCATTTCGAAATCTGACCATCAGTTTCAAAAAGAAGAATTTTTAAGAATTCTTCATTTCTGTATAAGAGCAAGTATCCCCCATCCACGAGAGCCATGTTTCTTCATGGATCAAAATTTACAAACAAGTTTTGAAAAGGGTCACCCAAGGAACATTTCAGAAAATTTCTTTTAAAATCTGACCAGGGGTTTCAGAGAAAGAGAATTTTCAAGAATTTCATCATGTCCATATAGTGCAAGTAGCTCCCATTCATAAGAGCAAGGCTCACCCAAGGAACATCTCTGTCAGATTATTTT
Organism: Tridacna crocea; assembly: GCA_943736015.1. Taxonomy (NCBI): domain Eukaryota; kingdom Metazoa; phylum Mollusca; class Bivalvia; order Cardiida; family Cardiidae; genus Tridacna; species Tridacna crocea. Next base: position 54,404,512 of record OX031059.1, read on the forward strand.
AAAATCTGACTAGGGGTTTCAGAGAAAAAGAATTTTTAAGAATTTCTTCATTCCATATAGTGCAAGTAGCCCCCATTCATCAGAGCAAGCTTCTCGAAGAATCAAATTTTTGTGAACAATTTTTGAAAAGGGTCACCTAATGATCATCTCTGTGAAATCATTTCAAAATCTGTCCAGCCGTTTCAGAGAAGAATAATTTTTAAGAATTTCTTCATTTCCCTATAGTGCAAGTAGCCCCCATTCACCAGAGCCGTGTTTCTTGACGGATCAAAATTTTGTGAACAATTTTTGAAGAGGGTCACTAAAGGAACATCTCTGAGAAATTATTTCAAAATCTGACCAGCGGTTTCAGAGAAGAAAATTTTTTAAGAATTTCCTCATTTCCCTATAGCGCAAGAAGTCCCAATTCACCAGAGCCATGTTTCTCGACGGATCAAAATTTTGCGAACATTTTTTGAAAAGGGTCACCCAAGGAACAGCTCTGTGAAATTATTTCAAAATCTGACCAGCAGTTTCAGAGAAGAAGATTTTTAAAGAATTCCTTCATTTCTGTATAGTGCAAGTAGCCCCCATTCACCAGAGCCACATTTTTTGACGGATCAAAATTTCGCGACCATTTTTTGAAAAGGGTCACCCAAGGAACATATCTGTAAAATTATTTCAAAATCCGACCAGCGGTTTCATCAGAGAAGATTTTTAAAGAATTCCTTCACCTCTGTATAGTGCAAGTAGCCCCCATTCACCAGAGCCACAATTTTTGACAGATCAAAATTTCACGAACAATTTTTGAAAAGGGTCACCCAAGGAACATATCTGTGAAATTATTTCAAAATCCGACCAGCGGTTTCAGAGGAGAAGATTTTTAAAGAATTTGCTAAAAAATTCCATTTCGTTGCCATGGCAACCAGAGTTTTTGACGGAATTAAATTCTGTGAACAATTTTTAAAAAGGACCTCCCAAGGAACATTCCTGCCAAGTTTGGTCCAAATTGGCCCAGCGGTTTAGGAGGAGTTGATGTTTAAAGAATTGTTGACGACGCACGACGCACGACGGACACCTTGTGACCCTAAAAGCTCCCCTTGAGCATGTTGTGCTCAGGTGAGCTAAAAAAAAAGAGTAAACACACAGATATAAAGATGGACAGACACACGAATAGGTACACTCACGAACAGATGCATGGATGCAAAGTTGCATGACGGACACAGGGCCATGACATAAGCCTGCAGGCCTTTGGCCAGTTGAGCTAAAAATTAAAAATTTACAAGGGGCAATAACTCTAAATATACTGAAGACAAAGTTATAGTTCTTGTACCCTGCACCTTTCCTTTATGTAACCTATCTGAACATGAACTTTGAAGTAACTAGCTTTCATACTTTGAAAGATATGTCCCAGACAAGATTTTCATGACCCATGGATGAATAGTCAGACAGAAGGAAGAACAGAAGGACAGATTGACATGATGAAACCAGTATACTCCTTTCTACATATTGGTAGGGGGTATTAAAACATCTGAAATAGAAATTTTGAAACAATAGATTTACAAACTATGGAATGTTACAATGACACTTTGGATTCCTCAGGGAATTATTAAAACACTATGAAAAATAACACTCTACTGTTCAATACTTCAGCTATTGCCTTTTTCAAGAGTTGGAAACAATTTATCCTTCTAGATCATCTTTTCAGTGTCAAAGTATAGTGTGTATAGCATGCAGTCATTCATCCATGTGTCCGTCCATCTCTATGTCTGTGTGTATAGCATAGCATAGTTGACGTCACCGTTTATTAGTATAACAACATGTCTGCATGTCATAAAAAAATATTCTAGAAGGATAAAGTGTTTCTAACTCTTGAACAAGAGGGCCAAGATGGCCCTGGATCGCTCACCTGAATATTTGAGAGGACCATAGCCTTTTTTTTTTAAGGTATTGAAACACTGGAAACAAAATCATTATTTTGCCAAGCAATTTTTAAAAGGTCACCTGTAAAAGGCCTTTCAAAATCGGGCCAGCAGTGTCAAAAAAGAAGAATTTTTAGGAGTTTCTTAATTTCTGTTCAGTGCAAGTAGCCCCCATTCACCAGAGCAATGTTTCTTGACGAATCAAACTTTCACGAACAATTTTTGAAAAGGGTCACCCAAGGAATATCTCTGTGAAAATTTTCCAAAATCTGACCAGCCGTTTCAGAGAAGAAGAATTTTTAAGAATTTCTTCATTGCCCTATAGTGCAAGTAGCCCCCATTCACAGAGCCATGTTTCTTGATGAATCAAAATTTCATTAACAATTTTTGAAAAGGATCACCCAAGGAACATCTCTGTGAAATTATTTCAAAATCTGACCAGCCGTTCGAGAGAAAAAGTATTTTTAAGAATTTCTTCATTTCTGTATAGTGCAAGTAGCCCCCATTCACCAGAGCCATGTTTCTTGACCTATCAAAATTTCATGAACATTTTTTGAAAAGGGTCACCCAAGGAACATCTCTGTGAAATTATTTCAAAATCTGACCAGCGGTTTCAGAGAAGAAGAATTTTTAAGAATTTCTTCATTGCTGTATAGTGCAAGAAGCCCCCATTCACCAGAGCCATGTTTCTTGATGAATCAAAATTTCGCGAACAATTTTTGAAAAGGGTCATCCAAGGAACATCTCTGTGAAATTATTTTAAAATCTGACCAGTGGTTTCAGAAAAGAAGAATTTTTAAGAATTTCTTCATTGCTGTATAGTGCAAGAAGAATTTTTGAAAAGGGTTACCCAAGGAACATCTCTGTGAAATTATTTTAAAATCTGGCCAGCGGTTTCAGAGAAGAAGAAATTTTAAGAATTTCTTCATTTCTGTATAGTGCAAGAAGCCCCCATTCACCAGAGCCATGTTTCTTGGCAGATCAAAATTTCGCGACCACTTTTTGAAATGGGTCACCCAAGGAACATCTGTGTGAAATTATTTAAAAATCTGGCCAGCGGTTTTAGAGAAGAAGATTTTTAAAGAATTTCCTAGAAATTCCATTTCGTTGCCATGGCAACCAGAGTTTTTGACGAAATCAAATTCTGCGAACAGTTTTTAAAGAGGACCACCCAAGGAACATTTCAGCCAAGTTTGGTCCAAATTAGCCAAGCGGTTTAGGAGTAGTTGATGTTTAAAGAATTGTTGATGACGCATGACGGACGAAGCACGACGGACACCGGGTGATCCTAAAAGCTCCCCTTGAGCATGTTGTGCTCAGGTGAGCTAAAAAGGCATTAGCCAAAATATTGAACATTAGAGTGTTATTTTTCATAGTATGGAATGTTAGTTTACAAAGAAATTACCTTTGTTCCATCTTTGAAAAACCTGAAAGTTGGCATGGCTGAGATTTCCTGTGCTTCTGCAGTCTCCTATAAAAGAACAAAACAAATAAGTTTTAGCATGATTTTACTCATTTATAATGGAAGATGTTCTACTTATTATCGTGTCATACAAAACTAGTAACAGGAGGGCCATGATGGCCCTGTATTGCTTCACTGGCTAATAAGTCAAAACATTACGAGACAAACATAGCAGTACTGGCAAACTGCTTATAAACTGAAAGATGTACAAAACCTCTTCCATTAAGTCCTATGAGAAAGTTATGACCCCAGGGTACAGCCATTTATGGGCCACAAAGCTACAATTACAGGAATCCTAGTAGAGGTCCACAATAAAAAGCCCAATACCAAATAATACGGCTCCAGAATATGTGGATATAAACAACAAGAATATTTTCAAAGTTTCCTCAATAAAAGGCCCTGTAAAACATAAGACCTCTGACACAAGGCTAAATTTAGTGGCTGAAGTAGTAGAGGTCCACAATATAAAGCCCAATACCAAAAAAATACAGCTCCAGAATATGTGGATATAAACAACAAGAATACTTCCAAAGTTTCCTCAATAAAAGGCCCTGTAAAACATGAGATCCCTGACACAAGGCTAAATTTAGTAGCTGAAGTAGTAGAGGTCCACAATATAAAGTCCAATATCAAATAATACGGCTCCAGAATATGTGGATATAAACAACAAGAATACTTTCAAAGTTTCCTCAATAAAAGGCCCTGTAAAACATAAGACCCCTGACACAAGGCTAAATTTAGTAGCTGAACTAGTAGAGGTCCACAATATAAAGCCCAATACCAAATAATACGGCTCCAGAATATGTGGATATAAACAACAAGAGTATTTTGCAAAGTTTCCTCAATAAAAGGCCCTGTAAAACATGAGATCCCTGAGACAAGGCTAAATTTAGTAGCCCTTAGTCTCATGGTTCATTAACAAGACGATTTCTGAAGCTTTCACTATAAAGGCCTGTGTAAAACTTGTGACCCCTGGGGTGGGACCAAACATGACCCTAAGGTTATAGTTTGGACTCCCTTGGTAGAGGCCCACTTGATAAAGCCAGACGCAAAAATTAGTAGCCTCAGGTATCATGGCTAGATAAGAAAAGATTTTTAAAGTTTTCTCATTAAAATGAAGATAAATAGCAAATATCAAAGCCAAATAATTCTGACAGTGTATGTAACTGTGCAAAAAGCGTTTTTTTTCTTTTCCCAAAATGCTTTCACAACCTTTCTTATTCAGGGTCATTGAAAGTCAGGATTGCATGGTAAGGGATTGAATTAACTTGGAAGGCCAGGCATTAATTTCCCGGTCAAAATGGTGGTCATTGGCAGGTCAAAAAAAACATCATTCACTCACTGGTAAGACACAAATGAGACTTGTCTCAATAACTTTTTATCAAATGTCAAAGGATGTTGGCTGAGACAGTTATCAAGCCAGCGCAAACTGGGAACCCTAAACTAACAGCTCACAACATTACTGACTGATCTATCTGGGCTTGACAAGTCCAGTATTTGAAAGGTAACCCTTTTTTCCATGACACATCTTACAGAAGGAACTTTTATCAAAGGACTATCCTAAGGAAGACATGTTTGAAGTTTCATAAATGCCAAGGACTTAAGAAGATATCTGTCAAGGAGGATGGATGGGCAAAATGACTGTAATTGGTCCATAATGAAATTATACATTTAGTCCCCTTTTTTGATAACATGTCGTTTCATGAAATAAAATCAAATAACTATTGTCTGTGGCTTACCAAGATGAAGTTTAATTATATTTTGTCCTGTAGTGAAAGAGATATTCATCCATAGTAGAAATATACACCAAGCCCCCTTTTTCCATGACATGACATTTAATGAAACAAGAGGGCCATGATGGCCCTGAAATCGCTCACCTGAGTCTATTGACCAAACATGAACCATCTAGTTTCCCAGTGACCTAGTTTTTTATGAGACATTACCCATCATCAAACACTTTTGAGATATCAACAATAAGACAAACATTCTGACCAAGTTTCATGAGTATTGGACTGAAAATGTGGTCTCTACAGCATACAAAAGGTTTTTCTAAGATTTCACCAAGTGACCTAGTTTTGGACCCGACAATTACCCTTTATTAAACTCTTTTGAGACATCACCAAAACAAACATTCTGACCAAGTCTGAAGAGTATCAGGCAGAAAATGTAGCCTCTAGAGTGTACACAAGGTTTTTTAATATTTAACCCATTGACCTAGTTTTTGACTCCACATGACCCATTTTCAAACTCATTTAAGGTATCACCTGGACAAATATTATGAACAAGTTTTAGGAGTATCAGACTGAAAATGTGTCCTCCATAGCATACAATAGGTGTTTATAACACTTGACCTATTGACCCAGTTTTTGACCCAACAAGACCCATTTTCAAACTCATCCAAGATATGATAAAGGCAAACATTCTGACTAATTTTCAAGCAAACATTCTGACTAATTTTCAAGAGTGTTGGACTGAAAATGTGGCATCCAGAGCATTTACAAGGTTTTTCTAAGATTTGACCTGGTGACCTAGTTTTTAACCCCCAATGACCCATTTTCAAACTTGTCTAATATATCATCAAGGCAAACATTCTGACCAACTTACAAGAGTTTTAGACTGATAATATGGCCTCTAGAGCCTACAAAAGGTTTTTCTAACATTTGACCTGGTGACCTAGTTTTTGCCTCCATATGACCCATTTTCAAACTCGTCCAAGATATCATAAAGGCATATATCCTAACCAACTTTCAAGAGTTTTGGACTGAAAATGTGGTCTCTAGAGCATACACAAGGTTTTTCTAAGATTTGACCTAGTGACCTAGTTTTTGACCCCACATGATCCATTTTCAAACTTGTCAGAGATATCATAAAGACAAACATCCTGACCAACTTTCAAGAGTTTTGGACTGTAAATGTGGGCTCTAGAGCGTACACAAGGTTTTTCTAAAATTTGACCTAATGACCTAGTTTTTGATCCCACATGACCCATTTTCGATCTTGTCTAAGATATTATCCAGGCAAACATCCTGACCAATTTTCATGAGTATCGGACTGAAAATGTGGAGTTTAGAGCTTACACAAGGTTTTTCTAAGATTTGACTTAGTGACCTAGTTTTTGACCTGGCATGACCCATTTTCAATCTCGTTCTAGATTTCATTGAGGCAAACTTTCATGAGAATTGGATTGTAAATGTAGCCTCTAGAGCGTACACAAGGTTTTTTTAAGATTTGACCTAGTGACCTAGTTTTTGACCCGACATGAACCATTTTCGGACGTGTTTGAGATATCATCAAGACAAACATTCTGACCAACTTTCAAGAGTTTTCGACTGAAAATGTGGCCTCTAGAGCGTACACAAGGTTTTTCTAAGATTTGACCGAGTGACCTAGTTTTCATCCGACATGACCCATTTTCAAACTCATCCAAGATATCATCCAGGCAAACATCCTGACCAACTTGCATGAGTATCAGACTGAAAATGTGGCCTCTAGAGCGTACACAAGGTTTTTCTAAAATTTGACTTTGTGACCTAGTTTTTGACCCGACTTCACCCATTTTCAAACTCATCTGAGATTTCATCAAGGCAAACATGCTGACCAACTTTCATGAGTATCGGACTGAAAATGTGGCCTCTAGAACCTACACAAGGTAAAAAGTTGACGACGGAAAACGGACACAGCACGATCACAATAGCTCACCATGAACACTCCGTGATCAGGTGCGCTAAAAAGGTAAAATACTACTATTGTTATTGGCAGACTATCATAGGGAACATGCATACGAAGTTTCCATCTTGATTCAGAGCAGAAGAATTTTAAATTTTTCTTTCTTTGTTCCCATGTTCAATCTTGTGACCAGCGCGGGGCCAGTTTGGACCCCAGGGGCATTGTATGAACAAACTTAGTAGAGAAGATGCTACAAACGGAATATTAAAGCTCTACAACTTCCACTTTCAGAGAAAATTTTTTGTAAAGTTTTAATTCTTGTTCTTATATTTCGAAATTGTGAGCCCCGGGGCTGGGCCAGTTTTGACACCAGGGGCATTGTTTGAAGAAACTTGGTAGAGGTCCACTAGCAGATGCTACATACCAAATATCAAAGCTCTGCACCTTCCAGTTTCAGAGAAGAAGAATTTTAAAGTTTTCCTTCTTTATTCCTATATCTCAAACTTTTGAACCCCGGGATTGGGCCAGTTTTGACCCCAGGGACATCATATGAACAAACTTTGTAAGAGTCAACAAGAAAATGCTACACACCAAATATCAAAGCTCTACACCTACTAGTTTCAGAGAAGAAGAATTTTAAAGTTTTCCTTCTTTGTTCCTATGTGAGGCCAGATTTCACCTCAGGGACATCATATGAACATTCTTAGTAGAGGTCCACTAGGGGTGCTACATACCAAAGCTCTACACCTACTAGTTTTAGAGACAAAGTGTTTTAAAGTTTCCTTCTTTGTTCTACTAACTAGTTTCTTTTATCCCATTACCACATAACAAAATTTTAGACTAGTCCAATTTGAAAGCATTTGAAGATGAAAAATGCAGCTCAAATGATAAATTATGTTTTTGATAGGGTAGAAAATGTTATGGAAAAAGGAGAAAATACTGATTACCAGCATTTTCTCCATTTCCCACGATCTTTTCAAAAGCCCTCTTCTTCAGAGTCATTAAAACTTAGTGTTGTATGGTAAAGGGTCAAAACACTACAGAGACGTACATGAATAGAAACAGTAATACTTACAGAATTTTCATCAACATCCACCTTGATAAACTTTACTGATTGAAACTCCTTCGCCATTTCCTGTGTAGAAAAATAAGAAATAAACAAAACGGTTATGATGGCCCCCGATGCTGCTCACCTGTGCCTTTTGACTAAACATGATCCCCTTTCAACTTCTTCAAACATATAATGACATTTTTATCAAACATTCATTAAAATGTTGCCTCTATAGGGTAGACAAGCTTTTATATAGACCTCTAAAAATAATCTTATTAACGGAATGCGATAAGGAGTGGCCCTTGTTTTCAATAATTCTTCGTATATGGGACGAACAGTTAAATTAAATGATAATTTTAGTTAAAATGTTCATTAAAAAGGCTTAAATGATTTACAAGCTATCGATTCTACTAAGCAAGTAGAAGTGAAATGGATAAAATCCCTGCCTCTCAAACCAGTTATCCTGGTTTAAGCCATTGGACCCATCTTTTTAGGATGAAAGTTCTATATTTTTTGGTTTTCTCCTTTCTTCTCCTTGTTTGATTGTCTTTTGTGTTTCTTTTTCCTTTCTTTTTTTTTTAGGTGTGAATGTTTTTTTGTCATAGATATTGTTTTTTATTATTACATTTATTACAACTGTAGGGAACAAGAGGACCATGACGGTCCTATATCACTCACCTGAGTACTAAGCAGTAAAGGTCTACAATGAAGATAAAATACCAAATATCAAAGTTCAAGGTCAAATAATTCTGACAGGGTATGTAACTGTGCAAAAAGCATTCTCTTCTTTTTGGAAAATGCTTTCACAACCTTTTTTATTCAGGGTCATTGAAAGTCAGGATTGTGTGGTAGGGGATTGAATTAACTTGGAAGGCCAGGCATTAAATTCCTGGTCAAAATGGTGGTCAAATGACAGATTAAAAATCATTCACTCCTTGGTAAGAGACAAATGAGACTTGTCTCAGTAACTTTTGATCAATTGTCAAAGGAGGTTTTTTTTTCAATGACATGACATTTAATGAAAAAAGGTAGAATATTGTTATTGGCATATTACTGTAAGGACTACACATACAAAGTTTCCAATTTCTTTCTGAACAGAGGAATTTCAAAGTTTTCCTTCTTTGTTCCGATGATCAAACTTGTGACCACCAGGGCAGGGCCAGTTTGGACTCCAGGACCATTGTATCTGGTAGAGGTTCACTAGAAGATGCTACATATGAATTATCAAAGCTCTACGACTTCCAGTTTCAGAGAATTTTTTTCTTAAAGTTTTCATTCTTTGTTCCTATGATTTGAACTTGTGACCCCCAGGGCTGGGCCAGTTTGGACCCCAGGGGCATCATTTGAACAAACTTGGTAGAGGCCCACTAGGAGATGCTACATACCAAATATCAAAGCTCTGCGCCTTCTAATTTCTGAGAAGAATTTTAAGGTTTTCCTTCCTTGTTCCTAAAATACAAACTTGCAACCACCCAGGCCGGGCCAGTTTTGACCCCAGGGGCATCATATGGACAATCTTGGTAGAGGTCCACTAGGAGATGCTACATACCAAAAGTCAAAGCTCTTCACTTCTAGTTTCAGAGCAGAGGATTATTGAAGTTTTCCTTCTTTGTTTCTAAGTTTCAAACTTGTGACCCCCAGGGCGGGGCCAGTTTTGACCCCAGGGGCATCATATGAACAATCTTGGTAGAGGCCCACTAGGAGATGCTACATACCAAATATCAAAGCTCTGCGCCTTCTAATTTCTGAGAAGAAAATTTTTAAAGTTTTCGTTCTTTGTTCCTAAGTTTCAAACTTGTGACCCCAGGGACGGGGCCAGTTTAGACCCCAGGGGCATCATATGAACACTCTTGGTAGTGGTCTACTAGGAGATGCTACATACCAAATATCAAAGCTCTGCACTTTCTAGTTTCAGAGAAAAAGATTTTTAAAGTTTTCCTTTTTTGTTCCTGTTTCAAACTTGTAACCCCCCGGGGCTGGGCCAGTTTTGACCCCAGTGGCATCATATGAACAATCTTGGTGGAGGTCCACTAGGAGATGCTACATACCAAACATCAAAGCTCTGGTTTCAGAAGAAGATTGTTAAAGATTTTGCTACTTTTTTTCCTTTTGGTTGCCATGCAAGTTTGGCAAAAAGCCGGTCAATATGAGTATTGACTGGGCCAGCGGTTTTAACCGGTTAAAACCGGTCAATGCTGGTCAATACTGGTCGATTGATGGTCAATTGAAGTGGTTGATTGGGTGGATTGAATCACTAACTTGGATACCTGTCCTGTTACTAAGCTGGTCTTAAAAGCTCTCCTAAATCCTGTACTGAAGACATACATGTATTACATATTATCATCAGTATCATAGTTTTTATCAGTAAGGTCTTGCTGGTCAACTGAAGAGGTTGTCTGGATTGACCTTCCTCTTTGAACTTACATGCAGGTCAGTTCTTTTCAATCAAAGAACTTTAGAAGTTTTATTTTTCATCATTCCTTATAGGTTACATATCTGTTTACAGTACTGCATCTTTTCTCTTTTTCTCTTCCCCACTACCACCACAAATACACTTAGGTTTTAGATTATTTAAAAGTTCAGATAGCATAAAAAAGCAGCTAATTTGAAACTTTCATGTAAAATTGAAGAAAAAAGTGTCACCCATGTGTAAACCATTGTGAAATTTACCTGTCACTAATCTATAGGCACATTGAGTGATTAACAAAACAATAGTTAGGGATTAATGTCTGAAGCATATTCAAGTGTCTACTTACACCTTTACATTGTTGTCAAACCACATTAAAAGGTGTAAAAGTTGCCCCTTTCTATCCCAAAGGGTGTGGCATAAATTACAAAAAGGACTAATCATGTATCCCTATTTTGGGTAGGAACACTTGACACTAGGTGTTATTCCTAAAGTGTGAAATACTGACTTAAATGCAATCAAGTTAATATCATATCATCACACAGTTACTTAAGGTGTCAAAAATGAAACCTAAAGACCTTATTAGGAACTTATATAGAGTTTTGAAAAACTGGCAAAAGCCAGCTGATAAGTAGCCTTGGCAGGGTCAAAACATTCTTTCCACTTAAGTCAACTCTCATATTGGTGAATTCAACCAACCTTGAAACCAAAATAGGAAGAAAACCCACAATAAATATCAACTAAATAGCATCACTATCCACTTAAAATGCGTCTGACCAGTAAAATTTCCAAATGACCACTACAAATATCCAATCGACCAGTATTGACCAGTATTGACCACTTTGGGAGTATTGACTGGGGCGGTTTTAACCGGTTAAAACCGCCGGTTAAAACCACCCCTGGTTTCGACCGCCCAACCTTGTTGCCATGGCAACCAGAATTATGGCTGGAATTCAATCTCTTGAACAACTTTGGTAGAGCTTCACCCAAGGAACATACCTGCCAAGTTTCCTAAAGATTGGCCCAGTGGTTTTGGAGGAGAAGATGTTTAAAGAAATTGTGGACGACGGACGACGGACATTGGGGGATCACAAAAGCTCATCATGAGCACTTTGTGCTCTGGTGAGCTAAAAATGTGTGGACATGTCTTTCCTGTCAAAGCCATGAAACTGGAAGAAAACTAGTAGCCAGAAATTTGTGTCATCTTAAAGGTCTAAAACAAGACGACCATGATGGTCCTATATTGCTCTCCTGAGTACTAAACAAAGAGGTCTATGAGGAAGATAAACACCAAATATTGAGGTTTAAGGCCAAATGAAAATGAAACAAGAGCGGCAAATTGTCGCAAGATATGCCCTTACTACCGCCAGTTGCCAAGGAGGTATGATAATTGCAAAGGGCAATGCAAAGGTAATCCTACAATAATGTTTATCAAGTCTCCAATCAATTTGACTTAGACTTCAAAGCTCCAATCCCGACAAGCAAAAAATACTGTAAAAATGAAGATAAAAGGGGATTACTCATAAATCGCCCAAGGTAGAGTTATTGTTCTTGCGCACAGTACTGGGTAATATTACAACAAACATGCATACCAAGTTTGAAGTCCTTCTGACTCAAGATGACAAAGTTATATTACGGACAAGCATTAAACACTGCAAAACTGACGATCAAAGGGAAATAATTCAAAGACAGCATGAGGTAGAGTTACAATTCTTGAGCATTGTACTTCCAAATATTGCAACAAATAAGCATACCATACATTTCAAGTCATTCCTACTTAAGATGACAAAGTTTTGCTCCGAACAAGCAAGAAATGCTGTAACAAGATAAACAAGTTGTGCAAGTTTCACAAAAATCTAATTACAAATGCACATTTTATCCCGTAAACAAGAATTCAAAATTTTCAACTTGAAATGGCTACTTTTTCCATAATGTTTGTTGGATTTTTCTCAAAATCAATAGGGTTGAAGCTTATTAACTGATAAGATAAACAAAATGTGTGATTTTCATGAAAATCAGGCAACAAATACAGACTTTATCGCATAAACAATGATTTGAAATTTTCAATTTGAAATGGCTACTTTTCCCATACTGTTTGTTGGATTTTTTTGAAAATCAATAGGGTTGAAGCTATTGATGAGATAAACAAACTGTGCAAATTTCGCGAAAATCAGGCAACAAATGCAGACTTTATCGCGTAAACAAGAATTCAAAATTTTCAACTTGAAATGGCTACTTTTTCCATACTGTTTGTTGGATTTTTCTCAAAATCAATAGGGTTGAAGCTACTGATAAGATAAACAAACTGTGTGATTTTCATGAAAATCAGGCAACAAATGCAGACTTTATCGCGTAAACAATGATTTGAATTTTTCAGCTTGAAATGGCTACTTTTCCCATACTGTTTGTTGGATTTTTTTGAAAATCAATAGGGTTGAAGCTATTGATGAGAGAAACAAACTGTGCAAGTTTCACGAAAATCGGGCAACAATTGCAGACTTTATCGCGTAAACAAGAATTAGAAATTTATAACTTGAAATGGCTACTTTTCCCATACTGTTTGTTGGATTTTTCTCAAAATCAATAGGGATAAAGATATTGATGAGATAAACAAACTGTGCAAGTTTCACGAAAATCGGGCAAGAAATGCGGACTTTATCGCGTAAACAAGAAAAAGACTAACGGACAGACAGACGGACGGAAGGACGGACAGACAGACTACAGAAACCAAGCCATGACATAAGCTCTGCTGGCTGAAAGCCAGTAGAGCTAAAAATAAAGGTCGAAGGGCGAATCACTCAAAATTCATGATAGGAAGAGTTATGGTTCTTGTGCACTACACTCTGTAATTCTTAAATCATGCATACAAAATTTGAAGATGTTCAGGCTAGAGATGGCAAAGTTATATTCCGGGCAAGCTGAAAATGCTGTAAAATGATGGTCAAAGGAAAATAACTCACAGACAGTATGAGGTAGAGTGATGGTTCTTGCACACTGCACCCTATCTTATTGCAACAAACACAAAATGCCAAGTTTTAAGTCAATAGGACTGGAGATGACAAAGTTATACTTGGGACAAGAGCTATTCCATAGAACTTTCTCATTCAAGGGCAAATAACTCTTCTCACTTCGGTCTGATTAGACCCATAAACGATCTAATCCAAGATCTTATGATCATATATATTTTGACCAGGTTTGGTGCTGACTGGTTGATATTTATAGATACCAGAGTGTAAACAATGTCAAATATAGTAGTTTTTATAATTCAAAGAACAATTAACTCCAGTTGCTCCAGTCTGATTATACCCATGATCAAAGTCATCCAAAATCTTATATACTATACATATTCTGACCAAGTCTGGTGCTGATTGGTTGATACTTGTAGATGCTAGAGTGTAAACAAAGTCAGATATAGCAATTTTTCTCATTCAAGAGCAATATCTCTATGTGAAATCCAAGACCAACAATATAGGGCTAATTTTCACACCAGGGCCATAATTTGAAGTATTTTGGTAGAGGGCCACTAGATGCTGCTACATATACCTATAAGTAACTGCTTTGTCCCTAGCATTCCCTATATGAATGTTTTGAACTGATTATAACAAAGGCCATATCCATTCTGTTAGTACTTTCGATAGAAGTCTGGTTTCAGTCAATGTTTTGATTTACAATTCTTGTGCTTGTCGATTCAACTTATATGATCCAATGAGTTTAAAGTATTATGGGGGCCTTTATTCATTTCTGCTGTGCATGACATGCGCATATTAGACTAGGCAAGTTAGAGATTTTGGGTGAGATTTCATGTTTTAGCGCATGATTCACACACGCGAGTGGTGTCCAAGAATTATGTAGACTTTTGCCGTAACTTTTTTATTTGCATGTGCATTGTAACTAAATTTATATAATACTTATAAACTATTTTGAATATGGCGTTTTAGCCAGCTGTGATAACAAGAGGACCATGATGGTCCTATATCACTCACCTGAATTCTAAGCGATAAAGGTCTACAATGAAGATATACCAAATATCAAAGTTCAAGGTCAAATAATTCTGACAGAGTATGTAACTGAGCAAAAATATCTTCTACTTTTAGAGAAGAAGATTTGTAAAGTTTTCCTTCTTTGTTCCTGTGTTTCAAATTTGTGACCCCCGGGGCTGGGCCAGTTTTTACTCCAGGGGCATCATATGAACATTTTTGGTAGACATCCTTTAAGAGATGCTACATTCAAAATATCAAAGCTCTGCATCTTCTAGTTTCACAGAAGAAGAATTTTAAAGTTTTCCTTCTTTGTTCCTATGTTTCAAACTTGTGACCCCTGGGGCGGGGTCAGTTTTGACCCCAGGGGCATCATATGAACAATCTTTGTAGAGGTCCACTAGGTTCACTTCTAGTTTCAGAGAAGAAGAGGGATTGTGTAGTAATGGGTTAATGCTGTTAATTTTTTTTTTTCAGTTTTGTTGCCATAGCAACCAGAGTTTTTGGAGGAAACAAATTCTTTCGAAAAATTCTACAGAGGATTAGGGTAGAAACATTTCTGAGAAGTTTCATCAAGTTTGGACAGGTAGTTTAAGAGAAGATGTTGAAATAAAAGTTAACGCAAGCATGCATCCATGCATGGACGGACACAAGGATGGACGCATGACCGATGCCGGGCCATGACATAAGCCCGCTGGCGTTCGGCCAGTGGAGCTAAAAATGTCTTTCACTTTGTTTTTAAAAACTCGGATAGCTTACTGAACAAAACCTCAGCTGTGACATTGCCAGACACTGAGAAAAAATGTATGCTGCTGAAAAGTGTCAGTATCTGCAGTGCTGCCATGAATGACCAGCTTCTTTGTGACTTTAATATCTCTTTGCTTTCAACAATTAAAACTGAAAATTATCCTTTTTTATTTAATTTGTAGTCTGTTTCTTCATTAACTCTTTACCACACGGTTTTTAGACTGGTTCAAATTGAAAGCATTTGCAGACGACAAAATAAAGGTGACTGAAAAAATAAAATTTGTTCTGGGAAGGGTAGAAAACACTGTGGGAAAAGGAGAAAATGCTGGTTACCAGCATTTTCTCCTTTTCCTATATTGTTTTCAAAAGGCTTCTTTCTCAGGGGCGTCAAAAGTAGTGATTGTGTGGTAATGGGTTAATTACCATCTCAATACAACTTTGTGTTCCTTCAGCACTTTGCCACGATGTGTATGTAACATTTTTTCTCTGATCTAGCTTGGTCAAGGCTTCACAGTTTTGCATTTTACAAAAGTTGATTAAAGAACCAAATTTAATTCCTTCTTTAGCCAGCCAATAAGCACAATGCATGGTACTGATAACTGCATCTGACTTTTGTGAAACTTAGCTGCTAGTTGCTTTGGATAAATTGCTTCTTATAGAATCCTCCCTAATGGATTCCTGGTGGTCTGATGAATCTGCATACCATGACAAAGTAGAGTCTGAAAATTAGTACAGCCTGTCACCATGACCTTGTTTTTGTTTGCTTTTTTGCATAAAGTACAAATCATACAGCCTTTATTCACATCATATTCAAGCCATGAGTAAACCCCTTTCCAAGACTCTTGAAAAGAATGTGCATAGTTTTTTTTTTTTTTTAACGTTGGTACCTTTGATGAATCGCCTGATTGATCAGGCTTTCGATCACCTGAAGTTTGTGATGGTGTTACTTTTCCTATTTTCCTGTATTTGATGGTCCTGCCTTTTCACTTTCATTTCGGTGTGTGAAAAATTCAGTAATCCTTCTTTTCATTTTTATGCCGGTTGTTTCCTAGTTCATCATGAAATGGTTTCTCTGCTGTAGATTACCCGCTCTTTGAAACTTTTTTAAAACTTTATCATTGTTCGATATTAAAGGGGAGGAGCCAATACAAAAGAATTATGACTGGTTTTGCGCATTTTATACTTCGTGTTACTAAAGGATTAAACAGTCACCATTTCCTTCAATTAATTCTTTTATGCAATGCAGTTTCACTCCATACACTTTTGTACATTGCGCTGCCGTACACGAGCAAATTGATTTGCGGGGGGCCAAATATGATTTTTTTGCGCCAGATCTGGCATGCCATGATTGGAATGTGGGGAATTCTGATTTATTTGCAGGAATCCCAAAAGGGCACATCCTGCCTGTAACACTGTGAACAGAGTGGTTTAATTCTTTTCATAGTAACCAAGGATCTGTCAGGCAGAGCAGTCCATTTTTTGTTATGTGCTTGTAAAGCCTCTACCTTGTATATCTTTTGTGTTTCTTCTGCAAAGACAATGAGATGTGGCATGATTAATGAGTGATGCAAAATCAAAACAAGGACATCATAACTGTAAATTAGTGTTTACTTACAGAAAAGTAACAATTGTTGCTTATAGAAATAGAACAAAATATGACGTCAATGCACAATACACTAAACATCGCACTATCATCTAGAATTGTGTCAATATCTGAAAGACACCTACCCAAGATCAAAACAACAACATCATAACTGTAACTATCTGTGTTTACTCACAGAAAAGTAACAACCATTGCTTACAGAAATCGAACAAAATATTACGTCAATGCATTACACTGAACATCCCACTATCATCAAGAATTGTGTGAATATCTGAAAGACACCAACACAGACAAGTGAAATGTTAGAACCAGCCAGAATCAAGCCTCCTAATTTTCCAGCATTAATTTCTAAGTGGCACAGGTACTTTCCCGATGGCAAGGGTTGAGAGAAAAAATTAACTTTGACTGCAACGTCAATTTGTAACGTCAAAGATGTCATTGATCGAGAACTGCGTTGTACCATTCAAGATGTGTGTGATTTCAACAGAACTGTTAGAAGAGCAGTACATTGCCTATCAACTGATAATTTAAACTTGACGAAATTTAGTTCACAATGGGTATCTAGGCCACTTACACATTTCAGATTATTTCTAGTTATCAAATCTGCACTGTAAGGAAGGAAATCAAATTCATTTCAGGAACTGTCTATAGTGATGCAGTGGTTTAGTAGGCGATGTTTAAAGAAATTGTTGATGACCGACAACGCACGACACAAGATGGACACACCGTGATCCTAAATGCTCCATTTGAGCATGTTGTGCTAAGGTGAGCTATACAGGAGGGCCAAAATTGCCCTGGATCGCTCACCTGAATTTTTGAGATGACCATAGCCATTTTATTTTTTTCTTTTTGAGGTATTGAAACACTGGAAACAAAATTATTATTTTGCCAAGCAATTTTCAAAAGGTCACTTGTAAAAGTCATTTCAAAGTCTGACCAGCCATTTCAGAAAAGAAGAATTTTTAAGAATTTCTTAATTTCCGTATAGTGCATGAAGCCCCCATTCACCAGAGGCATATTTCTTGACCTATCAAAATTTCACGTACAACTTTTGAAAAGGGTCATTCAAGAAACACTTCTGTGAAATTATTATAAAATCTGACCTGCCGTTTCAGAGAAGAAGAACTTTCAATAATTTCTTCATGTCCATATAGTGCAAGTAGCCCTCATTTCACCAGAGCCGTGTTTCTTGAAATTTCACAAACACTTTTTTGAAAAGGCTCACCCAAAGAACATCCCTGTAAAATTATTCTAAAATCTGACCAACTGTTTAAGAGAAGGAAGAATTTTCAAGAATTTCTTCATTTCCATATAGTGCAAGTAGCACCAAGTCACCAGAGCCATGCTTCATGACGAATCAAATTTCCCAAACAATTTTTAAAAAGGGTCAGTCGAGGAACATCTCTGTGAAATTCTTTCAAAATCTGACCAACCGTTCGAGAGAAGAAGAATCTTTAAGAATTTCTTCATTTCCCTATTGTGCAAGTAGCCCCCATTCACCAGAGCCATGTTTCTTGACAAATCAGCATTTGGTGAACAAATTTTGAAAAGGCTTATCAAAGGAACATTTCGGTGATATTATTTCAAAATCGGATCAGCCATTTCAGAGAAGAAGAATTTCAAAGACTTTCTTCATGGCCATAATTATAGTGCAAGAAGCCCCCATTCATCAGAGCCATGTTTCTTGAGGTATCAAAATTTTGCAAACAGTTTTTGGAAAGGCTCATCCAAGGAAAATTTCTATGAAATTATTTCAGAATCTGACTAGCGGTTTCAGAGAAGCAGAATTTTTAAGAATTTCTTCACTTCCATGAAAGTGCAAGTAGCCCCCATTCACTAAAGCCATGTCTCTTGACGGATCAAAACTTCGCGAATATGTTTTGAAAAGGGTTACAAAAGAACATGTCTGTGGAATTATTTCAAAATCTGACCAGCAGTATCAGAGAAGAAGAATTTCTAAGAATTCCTTCATTTCTGTATAGTGCAAGTAGCCCCCATTCACCAGAGCCACATTTCTTGATGGATCAAAATTTTACAAACAGTTTTTGAAAAGGGTCACCAAAGGAACTTTTCAGTGAAATTATTTCAAAATCTGACCTGCAGTTTCAGAGAAGATTTTAAAAGAATTTCCAATAAAATTCCATTTGGTTGCCATGGCAACCAGAGTTTCTGATAGAATCAAATTCTGTACACAATTTTTAAAGAGGACCTCCCAAGGAACATTTCAGCCAAGTTTGGTCCAAATTGGCTCAGCAGTTTAGGAGGAGTTAATGTTTAAAGAATTGTTGACGATACACTGACACATGACGGACACCAGGTGATCCTAAAAGCTCCCCTTGAGCATGTTGTGCTCAGGTGAGCTAAAAACAAGAGGACCATGATGGTCCTTTATCACTTACCTGAATACTAAGTAGTAAAGATCTACAATTAAGATAAATACAAACAAGAGATGTTTGTATAACATGTATGCCCCCCTAATGGCATCCAATTCTAAATATAACAAAAAACAAGCGCTCACCTGAATTTTTGAGATGACCATAGTCTATTTTTTTTCTTTTGAGGTATTGAATCATTGGAACCAAATTTATAATTTTGCCAAGCAATTTTCGAAAGGTCACCTGTAAAAGTCATTTCGAAATCTGACCATCAGTTTCAAAAAGAAGAATTTTCAAGAATTCTTCATTTCTGTATTAGAGCAAGACCTCCCAAGGAACATTCCTGCCAAGTTTGGTCCAAATCCACCCAGCGGTTTAGGGGGAGTTGATGTTTAAAGAATTGTTGACAACGCACGACAGACGACGGACACCGGGTGATCCTAAAAGCTCCCCTTGAGCACAACGTGCTCAGGTGAGCTAAAAATTAAGTACGAAAATCAACAAATGGCAATAACTACAAAAAAGTAATAGGCAGAGTTATTGTTCTTGTGCAATGCACTTCTCCTGAATAAGATCTATCCACATATAAAGTTTCAAGATGACACCTGAAAAACCTTTGAGTTATGCTCCGGACAAAAATTAAGTATGAAAATCAACAAAGGGCAATAACTCAAAAAATATGATGGGCAGAGTTATTGTTCTTGTGCACTGCACTTCTCCTTAATAAGATTAATCCACCTATGAAGTTTCAAGGTGATACCTGAAATACTTTTTGAGTTATGCTCCGGACAAAAATTAAGTATGAAAATCAACAAAGGGCAATAACTCCATAAATACGATGGGCAGAGTTATGGTACTTGGGCACTGCACTTCACCTTAATGATATCTAATCACCTACGAGGTTTCAAGATGATACCTGAAATACTTTTAGAGTTATGCTCCGGACAAAAATTAAGTATGAAAATCAACAAAGGGCAATAACTCCATAAATATGATGGGCAGAGTTATGATTCTTGTGCACTGCACTTCTCCTTAATGAGATCTATCCACCTATGTAGCTTCAAGATGATACATGAAATACTTTTTGAGTTATGCTCCGGACAAAAATGTGGTCTTCGGACAGACCAACGGACTGACCGACTGATCGACCGACAAGTGCAAAGCAATATACCCCCACTTCTTCAAAGGGGGGTATAAATATCAAGGTTCAAGGCCAAATGGTATGAAAGCCATAGCCTTTACAGTTTGGGACAAAGATTTTTAAACAAGAGGACAATGATGGTCCTACATCGCTAACCCGAGTACTAAGCAGTAAAGGTCTACAATGAAGATAAATACTACATATTGAGGTTCAAGGCAATGAAACGAGAGCAGCAAATTTTTGCAAGAAATGCCCATCCCAACGGCTGTTGTCGAGGAGGTATAATATTTGCAAAGGGCAGGCAATACAACAAACATGTTTACCAAGTCTCAGGTCAAGTTGACTTGAGACTTGTAAGTTCCATTCTGGACAAGCAAGAAATACTATACTAGAAGGCCCTGATGGGCCTGAATATGCTCTAATGGGAGATTTTGCTTTTAAAGAAAGCATACATTAGGAATTCATTATGCAAAAAGACAAACTAGAAGGCCCTGAAGGGCCTGAATATGTTCTACTGGCAGAGTTTGCTTTGATAATAGCATACATTATGAATTCATGGTGAAAAAAGACAAGCTAGATATTCAATCCCTTGAAGAATCTTCAAAAGAATTGGATCAACACTGTGAACTTCATTGCCTAAACAAGAATTGGAAATTTTCAACATTGAATGGTTACATTTCCAAAACTAACTTTCAGATTTTATTTTTAAATCAATAGGGTTCAAGCTGTTTAAAATACAAAGCAACTGTGCAAGTTTCGTGAAAATTCAACCAAAACTGCTGACCTAATCACATATACAAGAATTTGAAATTTTGAACTTAAATTAGCTACTATTCTGATATTGTTCATTGAATTTTTTCAAAATCAATAGGGTTGAAGCTATTGGTCAGATAAACAAACTGTGTGATTTTCAAGAAAATCTGACAAGAAATGCAGACTTTATCGTGTAAACAAGAATTTGAAATTTTCAAATTGAAATGGCTTCTTTTCCCATACTGTTTATTGGATTTTTTTCAAAATTGATAGGGTTGAATTTATTGATGAGATAAACAAACTGAGCAAGTTTCACAAAAATCTGATAACAAATGCACATTTTATCGCCTAAACAAGAATTTGAAATTTTCAACTTGAAATGGCTACTTTTCCCATATTGTTTGATGGATTATTCTCAAAATCCATTGGGTTGAAGCTATTGATGAGATGAACAAACTGTGCAAATTTCATGAAAATCTGCCAACAAATGAAGACTATTGCATAAACAAGAATTTGAAAGTTTCAAATTAAAATGGCTACTTTTCCCATACTGTTTGTCAGATTTTTCTCAAAATTAAAAGAGTTGAAGCTATTGATTAGATAAACAAACTGTGCAAGTTTCACGAAAAACCGACAACAAATGCAGACGCGTAAACAAGAATTGAAATGGCTACTTTTCCCATACTGTTTGTTGGATTTTTCTCAAAATCGGTAGGGTTGAAACTACTGATGAGATAAACAAACTGTGCAAGATTCACGACAATTTGACCACAAATGAAGACTTTATCAAGTAAACAAGAATTGGAAATTTTCAACTTGAAATGGCTGCTTTTCCAATACTATTTGTTGGATTTTTTCTTAAAATCAATAGAGTTGAAGCCATCCTCGGACACCCTATTTGCTACGCTACATCGACCCCTGGGACGATTAATTGAATTTCCCTCGCTTTACCACTGGCCAAATGCTGGCTTTTCATTGGTTCCATCATCATTTTGTGATGGGCGAGTGGACTGTACTCTATGACGTTTCGTATCAATTTTTGACGGCTGATTCAAAGTGTTATTAGTCAATTGTCCCAGGGGTCCATGTAGTGTAGCAAATAGGGAGATCCCTGGGTATCCGAGAATGGGGTTGAAGCTATTGATGATATAAACAAACTGTGAAAGTTTCACAAAAATCTGACCACAAATGAAGACTTTGTCACACAAACAAGAATTTGAAATTTTCAACTTGAAATGCTTACTTTTCCCATACTGTTTCTTGGATTTTTTTTCAAAATCAATAGGGTTGAAGCTATTGATGAGATAAAAAAACTGTGCAAGTTTCACAAAAATCGGACAAAAATAGAGATTTTATCAAGTAAACATGAAAAAGACTAACAGACGGACCGATGGACAGACGGACGGCGGAAACCCCGCCATGACATAAGCTCTGCTGGCTTTCAGCAAGTAGAGCTAAAAGATTGACATTTTCAACTTAAAATGGCTTGAATTTTTTCAAACTCAACAAGGTTAATGAGCTATCGATGGGATAAACAAGCTGAAAAATTCACAAAAATCTGATCACAAATAAATACTTTATCATGTAAACAAGTAATGAAATTGTTCAATTTGAAATGGCTACTTTTCCGATACTTTGTGTTGGATTTTTTTCAAAATCGATAGGGTTTAAGCTATTGATAAGGTAAACAAACTGTATAAGTTTCACAGAAATCTGACCAAAAATGAAGACTTTATCTCTTGAACAAGAAATGAAAGTTTTCAACTTGAAATGGCAATTTTTCGCAGTTACTGTTCTTTGGATTTTTTTCGAAATCAATAGGGTTAATGCTATTGATAAGATAAACAAACTCTGCAGTTTTCATGGAAATCTGACCTCAAATACAGACTTGATCACATAAACAAGAAATGGAAATTTTAAACCTGAAATGGCTACTTTTCTCATACTGTTTGTCGAATTTTTTTAAAAATCAATAGGGTTAAAGCTATGTCAATAGGGTTAAAACTCTGTAAGTTTCACAGCAATGTGACCAAAAGTGACTTTATCGTGTAAACAAGAAATGAAAGTTTTCAACTTGAAATGGCTACTTTTCCCATACTGTTAGTTGGACTTTTTTTAAAAATCAATAGGGTTGGAGCTATTGATAAGCAGACCTGGGGTCATTGTAATCTGTAATCGTGATTACATGTAATCGATTACAAAATCTGAGTAATCGCAATGTAATCTGTAATCGTGAGTTTTCATGATTACATGTAATCGTAATGTAATTGATTACATTGTAAAAATGCCTGTAATCATGAATACATTTCAATTACTTTATGATTACAATGGGAAAATATTCTTTGCCACTTGTCAATTAATGTTAAGGAAAATACTAAATGGGAAAAGGCAGTAATAAATTTGTTATTGTAAGGGCCACTGGTTGTTTAAACCCTTTTTCACACAATCTGGATTTTTGAGGACCTAACAGTTTCTTCTTGTCCCACAGTGTTTTCTACCCTTCCCATTCTGCAAGTTTTAATTTTTGATTCACATTTAAATGGTCGCTTGCAAATGCTTTCATTTTTTTGGACTAGTCCAAAACTTTGTCACTTGTCACAGAGTTACAGTATTAACTAACTGTAGCTTTGTTTTTCTTACTTTGTTGCAATTATCTGAATTATTAGTCTGGAAAACAAAAAGAATATCTCCACTCTTGCAGAATCTAAATCAATCAAAGGCAATTAAAGGTAAAGAGATACAAATGTCTTTATCACACAATCCCAACTTTCAACAACCCTTAAGAAGAAAGCTGTGGAAAAAACTTTTGGAAAAGGAGAAAATGCCCGTAACCAGCATTTTGTCCTTCTCCCACAGTGTTTTCTAATCCTTCAAAGAGAGAAATCATCATTTTAGCTGCTTTTAATTTGTCATCTGCATATGCTTTCAATTTGGTAACATAAAAAATTTTGTCATTTGGTAAAGGAATTTATAATGTCTTAAAAGTCAGTCATGTGGTCAACAGTGATAAAGGGTGGAAGAGGTGTCAAACTGAGATAACAGTATACAGCAAGTTTCATGGAAATCTGACCTCAAATACAGACTTTATCATGTAAATAAGAAATGTAAATTTTAAACTTGAAACGGCTACCTTTCCCATACTGTTTGTCGGATCTTTTTTAAAATCAATAGGCTTAAAGCTATTGATAATATAAACAAACTGTGTAAGTTTCACCGCAATGTGACCAAAAATGAAGACTTAATCGTGTAAACAAGAAAAAGACTGACTGACAGACGGACAAACAACCGAAACCACACCATGACATAAGCTCTGCTGGCTTTCAGCCATTAGAGCTAAAAAAGGAATATCAAAGTGGAATTACTCAAAATCTGTGCTAAGTAGAGTTATTGTTCTTGCACACAGAACTCCCTAATATTGCAACAAACATGCATAGCAAGTTTGAAGTCGTTCTAAAATGAGATGACAAATTTATACTCCGGACAAGCACTATGTGAGATTTTATGAAAATTTGAAAATTGTTTTGTGAAGGGTAGAAAACATTGTGGGAAAAAGAGAAAATGCTGGTTACCAGCATTTTCTCCTTTTCCCACGATGTTTTCTAAAGGCTTCTTTTTCAGGGGCATCAAGAGTAGGGATTGTGTGGTAATGGGATAACCGTTTACCACACCACAAAAGTTTGGAGTGGTCCAAATTAAAAGCACTTGCAGACGACAACATAAACATAAGTCAAAAATTGAAATTTGTTTCCAGCAGGATAGAAATCATTGTGGGAAAAGGAGAAAATGATGGTTAACAAGATTTTCTCCTTTTCCGACAATGTTTTCAAAAGGCTACTATCTCAGGGTTATAAAAACCAGGGATTGTTTGGTAAAGGTAAAAGAACAAGAGGGCCAAGAGGGCCCTGGATTGCTCACCTGAATTTTTGAGAGGGCCATAGCTTTTGTTTTTTGAAGGTATTGAAACACTGGAAACAAAATCTTATTGTGCCAAGCAATTTTTAAAAGGTCACCTGTAGGTGTCCTTTCAAAATCTGACCAGCTGTTTCAGAAAAGAAGAATTTTTAGGAGCTCCTTAATTTCCATACAGTGCAAGTAACCCCCATTCACCAGAGCAATGTTTCTTGACCTATCAAAATTTTGAGAATATATTTTGAAAAGGGTCATTCAAGGAATATTTCCGTGACATAATTTTCAAATCTGACCAGCAGTTTCAGAGAAGAAGAATTTTCAAGAAATTCTTCATTTCCATATAGTGCAAGTAGCCCCCATTCACCAGAGCAATGTTTCTTGATGAATCAAACTTTCACGAACACTTTTTGAAAAGGGTCACCCAAGGAATATCTCTGTGAAAATTTTCCAAAATCTGACCAGCCGTTTCAGAGAAGAAGAATTTTTAAGAATTTTTTCATTGCCCTTTGGTGCAAGTAGCCCCCATTCACCAGAGCCATGTTTCTTGACGAATCAAAATTTCAGAAACAATTTTTGAAAAGGGTCACCCAAGGAACACCTCTGTGAAATTATTTCAAAATCTGACCAGTGGTTTCAGAGAAGAAGAATTTTTAAGAATTTCTTCTTTTCCCTATAGCACAAGTAGCCCCCATTCCCCAGAGCCATGTTTCTTGACGGATCAAAATTTCACAAACACTTTATAAAAGGGGTCATCCAAAGAACATCTCTGTGAAATTATTTCAAAATCTGACCAGCTGTTTCAGAGAAGAAGATTTTTAAAGAATTTCCTAAAAAATTCCATTTCGTAGCCGTGGCAACCAAAATTTTTGACAGAATCAAATTCTGTGAACACTTTTTAAAGAGGACCACCCAAGGAACATTCCAGCCAAGTTTGGTCCAAATTGGCCCAGCGGTCTAGGAGGAGTTGATGTTTAAAGAATTTTTGACGACGGACACCGGGTGATCCTAAAAGCTCCCCTTGAGCATGTGTGCTCAGGTGAGCTAATAAAAGAGTGAATTAAGATTGATACCATGGTACATTCGAGGTAACTATAAGGCTACTTGATTTCAGTTTTAGTATAATGCCTTTTGGACATGAAAATTCGATTCCACAATTATGTTAGAGAAGACATTAAAAATTTCACTTATCTTTTTCATGTACACACGTCTTAACTATTGTCTTAAATTTTTCAACAATTTTCAGTTTTTTAGCAATGTCAACCATTTTTGCTGGAAACAAGTTCTTTGCCAAAGAATCTTTGTAGAAACTCTGTAGAGGGCTATGAGTCAATAATTTCTGTGAAGCTTTGTTCAGGGAAGACATTTCAAAGAAAAGTCAATGCATGAATGGACATTGGACAGTCACACACAATCAAAGACCTGCACAAAGGCCACTGCGCCATGATATATATACGCTGGCTGGCCTTTGGCCAGTGGAGCTTAAAGTAGAGATATACCTCAAATTTTGGTCCAATCATCCCGCAGGGGCCACACCAGGTTGCAGTAAAATCAACTGCTACTTTTGCATTTTCCTTCAAAATGTTCAGGAATTCATCCTGAAATTGTAGAAATAAAAAATAATGATTGGCCCTTACAGGTGGCCCTTCTGATTTTAGGACAAAAAGTTTACAAAAATGCAAAAAAATCATCCTTATACTCCCAAAGCCTTTTAATTTGCTTTCATAAAATCCCAGTAGTCGAAAACCATCCGACAACAAGAGAAATTACTGATTTACTATGGCCCAGGTCGCCACCAACTGGAGACATTCTATTTTTACATTTGTAATTTGCTCATTTACATACAGGAAATACAAAGACGCAGCTTCAAACAAAGCTTCCAAAGAAGACATTATGAAAACTAATCATTATATGTTTGTTATGTAATGGAATTTAAGCCTTATTAGTCACATGCAAGTCAGTTGACATTCCGAAAATGCTTTTTTAATTTTTGGCGCAAAAATCTAGAAATACCTTAAGAGGTTACGTAGCCTTTTACCACATAATCTTGACTTCTAGTGACCCAGAGAAAGAAGCCTTCTGAAAACATTGTGGGAAAAGGAGAAAATCCTGGTAACCAGCATTTTCTCCTTTTACCACAATGTTTTCTTCCCTACCTAAAACAAATTTCAAGTCATTTTTATTTTGTCATCTGCAAATGCTATCAGTTTGGACCAGTAGAAAATTTTGTTGTCTGAGAAAGAGTTCAGGGAATACCATAAAAAGAAGGGTTTTTTTTTTTCTTTGTAATTTTATGGGTATTGATTATTGATGATTTGTATTGTTTTTTCATATAAATTTCAGTGATATATGTATTTTTTAATTTTAGTGAAATGTTAAAAACCTCAATACCCACCTTTAAGAGATTGCTGTCATTAGTAATTCCAAATAGTTTTTACAAGCTAACATACAGAGTTATCCTGATGCAAACTAGAGCTATCACTAAACGTGATGTGTATTTCCGGTACATATAAAGTTGCTCATGTAAAAATAGATCATGTGTGCTGTCGGTGTCGACCTGGGCTGTAGTGAATCTCTAATTTCTCTTGTTGTTGGATGGTTTTCGACTACTGGGGTTTTATGAAGGAAAATCATAAGGCTTTGGGAGTATGAGGATGATTATTTTGTACTTTTGTAAAATTTTCGTCCCAGACTCTGAGGCCAGGGGCCACCTTTAAAAGACCCTAAGAAATAAGCCTTTTCCAACAATGTTTTCTACCCTTCCTGAAACAACTTCCACGTTGGTGGTGTTGTTAGTACAGATAACTGTCTCCAAAGGCAATGTTACTTTTTGTCTGGTCTCCTCTGGATACGGAGACGATCAAGTTGCGCAAGTTTGAACTCTCATAATTTCACAAATAGAGCACAAAACAAAGATTTAAACATACCTGCTGCTTGTGTATTTCATAATCCTTCAATTGAAATACAAATATTTCCAATTTAAACGCTAAACACAAGAGAAAATCATGCAATTTATCTGTTACTTGAGTTATTCACATCCCCGAAAACACTCAAAATGGCCACATGCGATAAATTTGGTCAGTATTTTTTCCGATATTTACATGTAATAAACGACTTCTAGAAGATAAAATCACCATAATGTCTCATTATTGGGACTAGTGGTGTTGTCAGCAAATGCTCGATATATGTCTTTTTTTTTTAAACTGGTTCGGAAATTAAAATCGAAAGACTGAAATAAATGATATTGAATAAATAAAAAAAATTAATGGTATTGGGTTTCCATTGATTTTTACAGAACAAAACACAACATCTTTATAAAATTAATATCAAGTAGAAAAAATGGTCACAGTATTTAAAGCAAAAAGGCATTCTCAGTTAAATGGAGAAAACCTGATTGCCCAACACTATCGATTTGGTAGATTTTGCACAGGAATTGGACCAGTTTCATAGTATTTCACTAACCTGCTTGATCCATATTGAATCTTGTTTCTTTTGTTTTGATAGGCTGCCATTAAAATTTGATATCTAAATTTATAAAAGTATGTAGTTTAGATCCGAGCCCCCATCCTTGTTTGTGTACCCCCAACTCCAGTTACCAAAGGGTACAAGAACTTCAAGCTAGAAAAAGCACAGCACACTTTATGTAATGAAATCCTATATATTGTCGATAGACACTTGTCCCATGGCTGTAACCCGACTTTAGATTAAAGATACAAGTAACGCTTTGTATCAGTATTTTTTTTCTCCAATGGTTGCAGATACAAAATTTTGACTTGTGCAAATCTTGCAATTTTTTACATTAGCACCAAATACGGGTCCTACTAAAACACGCCATACCAGTAAAATATATTGTACCATACGCCATACAGATTAAAACACGCCATACCAAAATGTGCAATATATTGCATGCTTTCTTTTGTATTTTTATATTGAAAAACATATAATCTATCCTATCTAGCAATATTACTGGCCAATTTTCATGTTTGTCAATTTATTTGCCAATTAGACATTCTTGTACGGGACCAACTGGTGCCCATTACATCGTACATATTACATGAGCGCCATACAAATTTTGAGGCAAAAAACAACCAAATTAATAAGAATGTATGGTACAATATGCAATTATCTACTTAATTACGCGGTGAAAATTGCCCTTTTCTCAAGATATTTTCTAAAGCCTTATTTTTCAGGATCAGAAAAGAAATGGTCATAAGCAATTTCTTCTTGTTTTTTCACAAGATTTCATTAAAGTGATGAAACATAACTGTATAAACTTCAGTAGTACAATGGAGTTATAGTTATTTACCTTCTGTAAATATCTGCTGTATGCTTGACATGCAGCCACGTAGGAAACGCCATGTAGGAAACATTTCAAGGGGGGTGGGGGGGGGCTAACTTCAAAATACTGAGATTTTTTGCATGGTAGTTGCCTTGCACTAAAAACTTGTATTTTAGTTACTATGATTTCAAAATTATTGGGGGGGAGGGGGCCTAGCCCCCCCCCCCTCTGTTCCTACGGGCCTGTCACGTACAGGTCTGCAACCTCTGTAAGACATGAAATAGAACAACATAAACTTGTAAATAAGTACCGTATATGCTCGACCATGAGACGCCTTCGCTTATAAGATACTCCCCTGACTTTGTGATTCAAAATCAAGGATTTCATTGATGACCTCCTATAAGACGCATGTAGACTTCACATGAACCATAACAATGCTAAAATTTTGATTATTCATCTGAATATATACCACACAGATATTACGATCTATCGTCAGGTGTCAAAGTTGCATCATTCCAAAAATGAATAGCCTATATCTTAGCTGATCATACAATGATTCAGCTTTAATGCTATTCTTTTAAAAATTGGGGTGAAAAAGCATGATAAAAGTGTAAGGCATAGACCAAAACCACACACATTTTCTGTTGAAATAATCCTTTCAGGGAGATAAGGCCTTCGACGGTTTGCTTTAAATGTTAATTGCCAATTGGTGTACAGACTTCTTATCTGGCCGACAGGAAGAGTTAAATCAAGGAACTAAAGTGCTCAAGTGTATTACGCTCAGTATGATGTAATTTAACTCTCTACCAAACGAAAGAAATTTGGACCGGTCCAGATTCAAAGGATTTGGAAATTATAAAAGTACCGGACTCAAAAACAGAATTTCATTTCATCAGCACTTCCACAGTTCAACACATTATGTTGTATATAAGTCTTTTTCTTCCAGGTTGTAAATACCACAAATTATATGGTAAGGGGTTAAATACCTATATGACGAGGATACTTTCTGGCCATAAATGATGAGTTATCACAATAGAGAATTGGAGTGTAGTGCTTACTAATTCAAACCTAAATTATATAATCAGCAAACCTCTTCGTAAATTTAGGATGTGTTAACTCTTTACCAAATAATCTCAAGTTTTCATGACTGTGAGAAAAAACCCTTCTGAAAACATTGTGAAAAAAAGGAGAAATTATGGTAACCAGTATTTCCTCTTTTCCTACAATGTTTTCTACCAGCCCATAGCAAGTTTTAATCTTAGAATCATTTTAATTTTTTGTCTGCAAATCCTTGAGTTTGGACCAGTCTAAGATTATGTCTTTTGGTACAAATTTAACTAAAGTCTGATGTAATTTACTGCACTAAATTTATTGATTTCTGCCTGGGTAGTTTAACCCTTTACTCCATAGATACTCATTCCTATGCATCGCTTGTAGGAGCCTTTGGAAAACATTCTGGCAAAAGGTGAAATTGCTCGTGACGAGCAAATTTCACCTTTTGTCACAATGTTTTCTTTGCTATGAAATGGTGTCATATACACATAAGAAACAGCTTCATCCTTGCTGTTATTTAGGGTCAATTAGAGATACCATAGAAATGCCTTATGGGGTAAAGGGTTAACCTATAAAAGTTTGACATCTTGCTGTAAGTATAAAATATTGATTTCATTTGGATGAAATTAAATCGGAGGGAGGCGAAGCCGACCGACGATTTAGTTTCATACAAATGAAATACCGGTATGCTGGTATACTGAAATACCGGTATACTGATCAATAACTAACTTACAGTTTGCCCTACTTTCTAATTGACTGACAGCTACAGATGGGTGGAAAGAGCCATCACAAGAACAACAGAAAGCTCATTTCGCCACGCCTCTATTGATTGAAGGTTGTACGAACGTGCGTTTTGAGTCATATGGCGTTAACCATTACTTATTCTTTCCTTGAACTAGTATCAGGACAATTATTTGCAGTCATGCTTATTTGGCATACCACGGGTGATGGTAGCCATCATATCCCTCATCTGTCACTGTGTCTGGTGGATTGATATGCGTGCAGCAGATCGGTACATTCATCGCCCAGAAATACGCCGGTTTACCATTCTGAAAATTGCCAAGCTCCTCTTACAAAAGAAAACTTAAGTTTCGATTTTCTATCGAAATCTTTCTAAACATATTTCAGACAACAAACAGTTCTTACATTAATTTATTAACATAGTTTATCAATTCTGATTGAAGTTTTAACCGACAAATAGATAGATGTGAATAACTTCATCGAGGTCGTTCATGTCGTTGATAAACGAATCACATTTGCCCGCAATGTATAAGATCACGTGACTCGCAGTTCAAATGGAAACGATTGTTATACGGACAAGGTTAGAAGTAGGTACGGAATCGGCCCAGTTTCATGCTCTTTGAAGTGATAGATTCAGCAATGGATACATGCTTTGAGCTGGTTGAGGATGAGAAATTTTATAGAGAATTTATTTTCCCTGACACATTTGACGTCTCTGTAACACAACAGTTACTGCGTACAATAAACACTCAAGACCTAGATCCATGTCCCTCTACAGTTGCAGGCTCACTGTCCAGGATCAGTTTCATTTTTAACCCATATGATAAGCATTATTTTTTACTACCATAAAACGATGTGTATAACACGCAGGCATGTATAACACGCAGGCCTTTTTCAGCATCATATCCGAGTAAAAAAGGTTGTTCGGATGTACAACACGCATCAAAAATTGACCATAATATCGTAACATGTGAAGCTCAGGTCGCTATCTTGAAAAAATGTAAATGGCGGTACTTTATCAAAGGGAAGTAACCATTTTTCAATCAAAGTGGAAATGGTAATGATTCGTGGTGTACTCGAGGGATTATAAAAACATGCCAGCCTATGGCATGTTGCAAATTCACACATTGAACTGACGACCATATCGTAGTTAATCTCCTATTTTCTCACCTCGATCGACAAATGTGACAGGTGTGAAATAAACACAGATCTATATGATGTGAATCACGGTTTTCGTGAAAAGTAGCGATGAATTTTTTAAATCATTCATTTCTTTATCATTATTATACTTTTTTTATAACTGTTCAATTTTAGCCATTAACAAAGAATAAAAAAAAATATGAGACGAATCAGACAATAACAGTAACTCAGTATTTATCATTCCGGGGTACGTTCGCCATTGCCAAAATGGCTGATAGAATCGGGAAATTACGAATCCTAATCCATAAATTAAGAATGTACAAGACTTAGTACTTTTTAACAAAATTAAATCACATTTTTTTTTCTTTAAAGGGTTAAAATTGAAATAGAATGATGAAGAAAGTTAAAGCTGTGGCGAGAGAAGTTTGGCCATTTTTTACCCCCCACCCACTTTTAACAGGTATCCTATATGAGATTACAACCGATTTTCAAGGAGGAGAAAAACATGGTTTTGCCTATTGTTGTCCCTAGTTTGAAATTATTCAGAGCTGAAAAAATGTGCGTGTTATACACACCAAAACACGGTACCCTGAGGCAGAAAGGCACATGAAAACATTGCGGGTAAAGGAGACATTGCTTGTAAGGAGCATTTTCTCCTTTCCTGCTATGTTCTTTTTTTTTTCTGTCTGCAAATGGTTTCAGATAGGACCCAAGCCAAATTTCCTAGCATGGTAAAGACTTCCTTATCAGGGTCGTTAAAACCAGAGGTTGTTTGGAAAAGGGTTAAATATCACGCAGTCAAGTACAAGTTGTTTAGTCCAGATATTCATGTGGCAATTACGTCACTTTCTTAGCGATGATGCAATTAGTTGGAATTAGTCCCCGCCCCTTTTCTACTACCGTATATGCATGGTATTTACAAAGACGAGCTAAAATACTGTTGGCCGAGCTTCACGTAAACTGGGATATAGGTGTATATAGGTCAAACATTTAATGATTAACGCTATGGTCATAATGTGAAACTGCCGCCTGCCGATTTTTAGACATCGGTGGATTCTTAAAATTACCTGCCGCCGGCCGATTTTTTACAAATCGGTGAGAGTGGTCATAAATAACTGCCAGTAAAAGGCCGCCTGGCGGATTCCAGGCGGCGGCAGGCAGTTTCTTAAGTTCGAGGGGTGTGGTATGTCATCAGGGTGTCGGCCGGTGGCAGTTAGGCGACAATCCGGCAGCCGTCAGATTTTACCTGCCACCGCCCGGCGACCTGGCGGACACCGACCATTTACAACTGACACCGGCCGGCGATCGGGCGTTCGAACTGCCACCGACAGGTGCCCGCCCGATAATCTGACGGCGGCAGGCTGGTTTACGGGGAATATATATAGCTAGATTGCTCTCGTATCACTACAAAGTGTTCTTCATTATTATCAACCACAAGATAAATAGTCTAATTTTTAAGAATTTTTTCCTTCCAACAAGTTGCCCCCTAAAGACAAGGGGCAAGACAAAGCGCCAGTACCGAAGCGCAAGAGACCAGAGCTCAACCCAGCAATATGCAAGTCTCTGAGTCGCCCTGGTGCTGTTAGAATCGCCATGACGACAATTTCTTATTGTGAATAGCCTCGGATTTATATTCAGGGGCCGGGAGTCTGCACTCGGCAGATCGCTATCCTGCCACCTACCAACACCGACAGCCGCCTTCCATCTGCTTTTCAATCTCCGCCCTGCCGCCGGCAGGTATTTTGAAATCGCATGGTGGCATGTCGGTAGCATAACGGTAGCAGGCCGGATGCTGGAGAGTGGCAATTAGTTCCTACCGATCGCCGGCCGAAGATTAAAGGCCCTCGAACCCCTTGACGACCGAGTAAAAATCGCTCTGCCGCCCGTCTGCCGCTTGATTGCCACCGCGTGACCACGAAATGCGCCCGGCCTGCGCCCTGACAACAGCCACAATTGGAAACAAGAGGGCCAAGATGGCCCTGGATCGCTCACCTGAATTTTTGAGATGACCATAGTCTATTTTTTTTTTTGAGGTACTGAAACATTGGAACCAAATTTATAATTTTGCCAAGCAATTTTCAAAAGGTCACCTGTAAAAGTCATTTCGAAATCTGACCATCAGTTTCAAAAAGAAGAATTTTTAAGAATTCTTCATTTCTGTATAAGAGCAAGTAGCCCCCATCCACGAGAGCCATGTTTCTTGATGGATCAAAATTTACAAACAAGTTTTGAAAAGGGTCACCCAAGGAACATCTCTCTGAAATTATTTCAAAATCTGACCAGGGGTTTCAGAGAAGAGAGAATTTTAAAGAATTTCATCATGTCCGTATAGTGCAAGTAGCCCCCATTCACAAGAGCCATGTTTCTTGATGGATCAAAATTTACAAACAAGTTTTGAAAAGGGTCACCCAAAGAACATCTCTGTCAGATTATTTTAAAATCTGACCACGGGTTTCAGAGAAGAAGAATTTTCAAGAATTTCTTCATTTCCATATAGTGCAAGTAGCCCCCATTCACTAGAGCTATGTTTCTTGGCCAATCAAAATTTCGCGAACAATTTTAAAAAAGGGTCACCCAAGGAACATCTCTCTGAAATTATTTCAAAATCTGTCCAGCCATTTCAGAGAAGAAGAATTTTCAAGAATTTCTTCATTTCTGTATAGTGCAAGTAGCCCCCATTCACCAGAGCCATGTTTCTTGATCAATCAAAATTTAACAAACACTTTTTGAAAAGGGTAACCCAAGGAACAAGTCTGTGATATTAATTTAAAATCTAACCAGCTGTTTCAGAGAAGAAGATTTTTTAAGAATTCCTTCATTTCTGTATAGTGCAAGAAGCCCCCATTCACCAGAGCCACATTTTTTGACGGATCAAAATTTCACGAACAATTTTTGAAAATGGTCACCCAAGGAACAAGTCTGTGAAATTATTTCAAAATCTAACCAGCTGTTTCAGAGAAGAAGAATTTTTAAGAATTTCTTCATTTCTGTATAGTGCAAGAAGCCCCCATTCATCAGAGCCATGTTTCTTGACCAATCAAAATTTCGCGAACAATTTTTTAAAAGGGTCACCCATGGAACAACTCTGTGAAATTATTTCAAAATCTGACCAGCGGTTTCAGAGAAGAAGATTTTTTACGAATTCCTTCATTTCTGTATAGTGCAAGAAGCCCCCATTCACCAGAGCCACATTTTTTGACGGATCAAAATTTCACGAACAATTTTTGAAGAGGGTCACCCAAGGAACATATCTGTGAAATCATTTCAAAATCCGACCAGCGGTTTCAGAGGAGAAGATTTTTAATGAATTCCTTCATTTCTGTATAGTGCAAGAAGCCCCCATTCACCAGAGCCACAATTTTTGACGAATCAAAATTTCACGAACAATTTTTGAAAAGGGTCACCCAAGGAACATATCTGTGAAATTATTTCAAAATCCGACCAGCGGTTTCAGAGGAGAAGATTTTTAAAGAATTTGCTAAAAAATTCCATTTTGTTGCCATGGCAACCAGAGTTTTTGATGGAATCAAATTCTGTGAACAATTTTTAAAGAGGACCTCCCAAGGAACATTCCTGCCAAGTTTGGTCCAAATCTGCCCAGCGGTTTAGGAGGAGTTGATGTTTAAAGAATTGTTGACGACGCACGACGGAAGACGGACACCGGGTGATCCTAAAAGCTCCCCTTGAGCACGTTGTGCTCAGGTGAGCTAAAAATCGGCCAGTGGCAGTCAGAATTTTAACTTTTTCTTAAAATTTCAGCGGCGTCCTAGCGGCATCTAAAATGCCGCCTGCCGATTGTGCCTGCCACCGAGCTGCCACAGGTCGAATTTGAGTGAAAACTGGCAGTTACCACGCTGGCAGGCGGCATTTACTGATTTGTGACCGTAGTATAAGTGGCCACATATTGCAACATACTGAGTCTGTATGGAATTAAATCAAGCAGTTTTGAACGAAATTCAGCTTTTTCATTGGTTTAGAAAGTAGGGCAAACTGTAAATCTTCTACAAATAGGTGTGTACTGTCTTGTAAAACAGAGACTGCAGTCACAACCCTTTACCTAATTACCTCTACCATCAATTCATAAATGCTTCATAATTTTCATTTAGATCTGAACTGCACTGTGGAAATCTTTACTTCAGTTAGGTTACTTGTCAAATTACATCATAATTCATCACAATGCCAAAACGTATCAATTAGAACGCATGTGATTTTGAAAAAAGTAATGATTCATCTTTGAATTTTAGAATCGTCGAAAGGGTCATTCAGTAGACCATACTTTTATCCGTACTACAGGGAACTAGTGGGCCATATATGAACTGACTGAAACTGTGAGAGGAATAACTGCTCGGTTGAATAAATTTTAATCTAAACTAACTAGTACAACACGAAAACTCTGTGTTATAAACTTTTATTTCTTCACACAATGGGTGATAATAACAACTATTACTTAGTCACTTATAGCTTTAGATTAGAGCGACTCGATTGTGAGGTGTCTTTTCCTTCGTGCTGATCAGCAGGTAAGTTCGTTCTTCAGATGAAATTTCACAAGGTCCTTTGATTATGCGCTTATAAGACGCTCCCGCAACTTCAAGCTCAAAATTCTAGGGGAAAAATGTGTCTTATAGTCGAGCATATACGGTAGATAATTGCATACTGTACCATACATTCTTATTGATTTTTTTTATGCCACAAAATTCGTATGGACCTCACGTAATTGGTACAGCGTAACGGGCACCTACTGGTCCCATGCAAGAATGTCTGAAATTGGCAAATAAGTTGACAAATATGAAAAATTGGACATTAATATCGCTAGGCAAGTTAAATAATATGTTTTTCAATATAAAAAAAAAAATACAACATATTGCACATTTTGGTATGGCATGTTTTATCTGTATGGCCTATGGTATGGCCTATTTTTCTGGTATGGCGTGTTTAACCCATTACCAAACAACAATATTTTAGACTGGTTCAAATTGAAAGCATTTGCAGACGACAAAATAAAAGTGACTGCAAATTTGAAATTTGTTTTGTGAAGGGTAGAAAACATTGTGGGAAAAGGAGAAAATGCTGGTTACCAGCATTTTCTTCTTTTCCCACAATGTTTTCTAAAGGCTTCCTTTTCAGGGGCGTCAAAAGTAGGGATTGTGTGGTAATGGGTTAAGTAGAGCCTCAAAATACTGTAAAAATGACCCATAGTTGTCAAATTATGGAAAATCTTATCGAAAAATCTTTATTTAGCCTAATAGTTAAGCAAAGGAAAACAAAAAGTGTATATTGGGTGCAGTGTAGCAAAGAATGAGGTCGCTTACACAAACTAGTAGATCAAAATAAGAAATAAGAAGGGCATCAAAACTGATGAGCGTCAAAACATGATCGGATAATACTATATATGGCCTTTTCTCATTTCTCCGTTCATTCTAGCTTCTCCATTCATGTACTAAAACGGTAGGAATAAGCGCTTGTGACATTTTGTTCCACACTGGTTCTATTCTACTTGGTCAGATATTATGCATAACATCCTATCCTACATCGAAAGTATTTTTCTATCAAATAAGATGCAAAAAGTGCAATAAAAGTGAGTAATTTTCACAGTTTGAAAGAAAATATTTCATTAGATACAATAAAAAGCAAATTTTCGATGTTTTTCAAAAGTAAATACGGCTAAATGGGTTGCGTTTACCCTTTACTCTGAATAAGCTTGTCCGTCTGATCTAGAGTTTAGAATATTCATCAGTCTTTAGCGACCAGCTTTGACTTTCAATCAAATGAATTGAAAAATGAGAAAGTGGCCATACAACCCAGGTTGGTGAGGTGGGTTTGAAAAAATCCCCGGATCGAACCTTTTGATGCAAGTTATGTGACAATTTTTCAGTTACAAGTTTAATTCAGGTTTTATATTTGATCATTGCACAAAAAAATTTGATTCCTTGTCCAAATATGTGAATTTTGTGAGCTTATTTACGCTTAGGTGAACGGAGAAAGGAGAACACAATATACATGTAGGCTACGACTTTTCCTGAGGCCGATAGTGTTATCATCACCAACACGAGGAAAAACGAAGCCTGATAAAATTGAAATTCGAAAGAAAAAAAGATTAAAAAAATATATACTTACCTTAGTGTCAACCTTTAGTACCATTTTATTCGAAGTACAACTAAGAAACTAAGTCGACAAGCCAACTTTCTATCTATTTCTAAGACAAGTTATTAGCGATCGTTTCGCACTGTCAGAGGGCAGACTGTTTCCCGGTCTTGTCGCAAGTATTCGCTGCGTGGGGGAGGGGCGGATATTCATTCGCATAGCTAGTCGCGCCGCCCTTTCTTAAAAATCAAAGTGCTGTAAGCACTGTAATCGGTTGTCACTGAATATTTATTGGTTGGTTGGTTGTATTGGGGTTTAACGCCACTTTAACAGCTAAGGTCATATCATGGCGATCGATGACGCAAATGTGTTTCCTGACTTTTTCACACCAGTAATAACACAACTTTTCTTTCTTAAGCCACCGACTACTTTTCTCACATATGCTTCTGCAGGGGTGAGAGGCGAAAATACGCCGGAAAGAAAGTTCGCCTCAACCAAGGGTAGAATTCACAACCACCGGGTCATGAGTCCGACACGTTCACCACTGAGTCACCTGGGCGGAGCCATTGAATGATAAAGCAATGTGAATATTTTCAAGGGTATAATTGTTGGCAATCAGAGTTTTTAATGAAAATCACTTAAGTTAGTTTAAAATTTGACTCGAGAAAAGCATTTCACCAATTACTTGTGGACATAATATAACACTTGCTGTGAGTACGACAGCTTGGAGGAGAGTTAGAGTTCGTTCAAAATTTTCAAGTCATTTTTGCAAATAGATCTACTGCTGACATAGGCAATGTCAATAAGTGTCTGAGATAGTCAAATAGTAAGCTTAAAAGGATATTTGAAGCTTTTTGTCCTTATTTTTAAGCTTAAATTAGCATCACATTGTATGATTGAAAAAAATTCCCAAAACCTTATACTTCCCTGCACCTCCTTTTTTAATTTGACCAATGAAAACTGTAAAAACTATGAAATGTCATTTTGAGAGCTCTAAACCAAAAACTGCTTTCTTCGCAAAATGATCTGTGAAACTGAAAATATTAAATTTCTATTTTTTGGGGTTGTATTTTGTTAAATCTATTGAATGCACATAAAAGTTTTTTTTTTTTTAGATTTTGAACAGCTGAGCATTTGATTCTCAGTGAGTGGGAATAAATATTTTTATCCCGTCGAAAATATATAAGAACCCGTGCTAAATCTAAATTATCAAATGACCGGTTACGACTTCTTACTAGTTAAAAAAGTAAACAAGGAGTACTAACTCTAACCAAACATTAACCCATTACCACACAAGAAAAATTTAGACTGGTCCAAATTGAAAGCATTTGCAGACGACAAAATAAATGTGCCTGAAAAATTGAAATTTGTTCTGGGAAGGGTAGAAAACACTGTGGGAAAAGTAGAAAATGCTGGTTTCCAGCATTTTCTCCTTTTCCCACAGGGTTTTCAAAAGGCCTCTTTCTCAGGGGCGTCAAAAGTAGGGATTGTGTGGTAATGGGTTAAAATCGTACAGATAGATATTAAATAGAGTACTCGTATACAAACTTCTCAAAAGTCAGCTCTATATACATGAAGTTAAATAATTGATAAGTTTCTTAGATGACTAGTTCTAAATGGCAGTCCCCAATATCCCCATTTCCAGACAGACTGGTTCTCTTTTCAACAAATCTACAAACTTAAACGTTTGTGGGTTTGAACACATTGCCGGTTGATGCACAACTTATATCCGAGCAACGAAGATGCTTCCTTGATCATACACATCAAACCTTGCCGTCTAATTAACTTTAAAAATAGTAGAGGAGGGATACAGCATAAACGAAAACGATCCACGGGTATGCGAACCTAGCCCAAAGTGTACAAGTTCTGTCTCTTAAAAATTCAAAGGAATCAATCCAGAGAAAGAACTTGCATACAAAAATTACGTGAAAACTTAAATTCAGTTGTCGTTGCTTCTTATTTAGACTTTATCTCGTTCTCTCTGAGACTCTCTCCCTCTCTCTCTCTCTGCATCCTTCTTCAAAATGACGACTGTAGTGGACTTCAAAGCCTCGGTAATCGATCAGGTGATACACAAAGAAGAATTTGATTCGTTCTCCGTTCAGTTCTCACTTGTATCATGTGACTTCTATTTCGCCAGAAACCTCCACCTAAATGTATCACGTGACTAATTCTTCCCTTTACGTAGGAAATTTTCAATTTGTTGACCAGTATCTAGAATCTGTGCAATAACGTGCCGGTATTTATAAGACGAGTGTCATAATTCATTATTGTACGTATTGATAATTATATGCCATATTCACCATTCAAAGAAAACAAAAACAAGGTAAATTTGATGTTCCTTGAACAGTAGCTAATCTAATGTTACAGTCTTTATACAAATTATGTATAGTTTGTATGCGTCTATTCCAGTAAAGGGCCTTTTCGGGAATTGGGTCAGTTTGGATTGTGGAAAACGCCGTCTCTAATTGGTCCAACGACCGATTAACAACGCCTTACATTACAGGGAGACACTTTATACATGTATACTCGTGATGGTGTTGGGCAGGGACTTTGAAGACACTACACGATATACCCAGTGCTTCCGGCATTTTGCTGAAATCGTGCCCACAAGTGACATTCACAGTAGGCCTATCTACAAAAGTTTCAAGCTTCCTTTCTTTAAAATAGAAGCCGAGAGAGATTATCATCAATGTTTACAAATACTTTACTGGCTATTAATTTAAATATATTTGGTATATGTAATCAAACAAGTATCTAACGTTCAATGAATGAAAAAAACAAACGCAGCGCAGAAACCTCTCATGTCGTTGTCTGCGCATGTCATATTCTTCGAAGATTCGACTGTCTTATATGATGCATCACTACTAGCCCCGAAAGCGGGCTGACTGTACGTTCTATAAAGTAGCAATGTTGAAAATAGCCTTTACGTATCAATACGTTTGAGGAGAAATGAGACCTGTTTTAGCAACAGATTTCTCTAAACTGGTGATAGATGAGTGAATTGCACGAGGTAGCGTTTTATTGGGTAAACCTTTTTTTTTTTGTTTGTTTTAAATTTAAAGTAACGGTTGTCGCGTAGGAAAGTGGTTCGATTCTGTACCCAGGATGCCCATATCAGATAGATGAGTATTTATAGAATGCCATCTAGCGGGAGATAATGCCTCTCATGTAGCACATGGCAGCCAGGGTCCTGTATAAGCCCTACTCACCGACCATTCCTAAGAACATTCTTAAATTGTTCTTATTCTTCAAGATTTCCTGACCATGAAAGTAACAGGACTTCTGATTGGCTAAACCATTTGGTTTAGCCAGTAAGAAGTCCTGTTACTTTCACATTGACAAAATACTGAAGAATAAGACTATTCTCAAGAATGGTTGGTGAATACGGGCCCACGTGACCTTATTCCCTAGTTTCCGGCCAAGTCGCATGATCTTTCCCGCGGTGTTCTTTCTTTTTTTGAACGAAATAATTTTTTTCCTGCATAGATTATTCAGCTAAGTTAAAAAACATCATCTGCAATAAAATCATTAGATTAAGAAAATATTAATGCGTAGCGGAACCCATATATAGCGGTCGTCAATGGCGCCGCAAAGTTGTTTCTGAAATAAGGTACATTGCAATATTTCAAAATGACCAAAGTAAGTTTTGCAGAGCTCGGTGAGAAATGAACTAAGAAATCCTAAAACAATCTTTGGGATTCAATATAAAACTTTAAAAAAAAAAAAAAAAAAAAACGACAACTAGAGTTATCGTTAAACGTGATTACATCCCCACCAGCTCGATCCCTCATTGTCACAAAACAGGCCACAGAATGCAGAATGGTTTAGTACAAAAGTAAGGGTAGAAAAAAAAGTTCAAGGGGAGATAATGCCATAACAAATCGCAGTAGGATCATGGAAATTGCTCATATTTATAGGGACTCTGTGTGTAAATTTGAGTACAATACGTGAAAAACTGTAGGAGTATTGCTGCGGACAAATTTGCGACTAAGGACAGACGGATGGATAGACAGCCATGGCGATTCCAGTATACCCCCCTCCACTACGTTGTGGGGGTATAATAATAGTTAGACACAATCATAGCTTTTCCTCGGCGAAAATTTACATAGTTTCAATGGGAGCTATGTACAAAAGCAGTTGTCATTCGAGAAACAACACAGGAAAATAGTACTAAAACCTAGGTTCCAATTTAACAAATTGATATAAAAACTGGGTATGAAATGACCAAAGAGGTTACGAAATGATCAAAGTAAGTACAAAATACTAAAGAGGAATAAGTGGGTACGAAATGGGGTAGGTCCGAGATGACCTAATTACGAAATGACTTGAACCGAGTTAACAATGTGGCTGCCTCCGTAGACCTGTACTTTTCAAAAGCGAACAAAAATATAGTGCCGCCGCTCTGGCGTCGCCACGACAAATCTCTTTTGAAATCCTCATACAGAAACAAACCACATCTATTTCCTATTTCAGTTTATTGATTTCGTTTTTTATTTTGAAAGATTGTGCATTGATCAGAACTGATTTCGCAAAGAAAACAAATTTAAACGTCAATTTCTGAGACAGTCTGCCTGAAAGTCACCACTGTTGGAAAGGTCTGACGATCAACCTCTCCAATATAATATGGAGTGCAACACGCGAAAAGGGTCATTCGGACATTTGCGTAAAGTGTCGTCTCGGATCAGCGTATGCAGTCCGCACAGGATAATCCGAAACGAAACTTTCCGATTTTATGTGATTTTCTGTTTTTACGCATGTCTACTGTAGCACAAAATCTAATGTAGTCGTAAAGTGCCGTCTAGGATTAGCCTGTGCGGACTGCGCAGGCTAATCCGGGACGACACTTTACGCAAATGTCCGAATGCACCTTTTCGCGTGTTGCACTCCATATATGGTTTCGGAATATCTTCTTCTACAACCTTAAGAATTCTCATTTTCCCAGAATGATTTTGAATTTGTTAGTAGGAGGTATTTTCTTTTCATTTCGAGTCTTTTCAAAATCTACCAGTTAAGCTTCAATTGTTAATAATTCGAATTTTTACTTACTTCAATCGTCTGCAGTCAAAAACTACGGAGTTCATCCGAATGGTGAATTTTCTATGTATAGGTATAGAGAATCAGATGGAACTCCCACGATAATTTTATTTCGAATGTCAGAATGTCAGCCTCATGCACTATTAAGAAACTTTGTGTAAAATATTAAATTCACCGTGATAACTTTTTCATGAAACTTTTTACTATCTCGATAAAATTTCCAGGAAACTTGTCTTGATAGTTTTCAACAATCGCCACGATAGATGTCTCGTGTCTATAGTGTTTTTTTTTTCACTGTCACGAGATAGGTATCTAGTATCTATAGTGGCATATTTCCGTCGTCAGATAGGAGATAGCTTTTGCGATAATTTAAGAGAAGTATCTTGATAAAACAAAACAAAAATCTCGATGAAACTATCGCAATAATTCTAACTGTTATCATTTTTTGTTTTGATTTCGTGCCTACAACTGACAT
Source organism: Tridacna crocea (assembly GCA_943736015.1). Lineage (NCBI taxonomy): Eukaryota > Metazoa > Mollusca > Bivalvia > Cardiida > Cardiidae > Tridacna > Tridacna crocea. The sequence goes on from OX031059.1 coordinate 54,448,307, forward strand.
TCATGTACCTATAATTAGATCCATTTCGGAACATCTTCATCTAACTTACAACCTTATGAATTCTCCTTTTTCTTGAGTGGTTTTAAAGTTTCGTAGGAGGCATTTCGAGTTGTCTTTGTGATTTTACAGGCCTCTGTTTGTTTAGAGTCTTGTCTAAATTTACTAATTAAGCTACAAATGTTAACGATTCAAATTTTTATTTACTGCAGTCTAATGAAGTTAAAAACTTCCGAGTTCATCCAAATGATGAATTTTCTATTCATTGTAACAGGACAATTGCCCCCCCCCGGACAATTGCCGAGCGGACAATTGCCCCCAGAGGCCAACCCCCCCGGACCATTGCCCCCCGAGGACAATTCTCCCGGACTATTGCCCCCTCCGAGGACGGTCCCCCCCCCCCCGGATTATTTCCTCGAGGACAATTCATTGTCCTGGGGCGGGGAATGGTCCGGGGTCCGGGGGAATTGTCCTGGGGGCAATAGTCCGGGGAGCAAGTGCCGGAGGAGGGGGCAATTGTCCTATCTATTCATAGATATCGAGAAACGGACAGCTCTATCACGATAATGTTATCTCGAATAGATCTATCCGCTTCTTGCACGATTGAGAAATTTTGGGCTAATATATAAAGTCTGTCGTAACATTTTTGTAGGAAGCTTTCCACTATCTCGTTGAAACTTTAATTTATTGCGATAATTTTCAAAAGAAACTCCTGATATAGCTATCTTGTATCTCGTGGTAGAAATATGCCCCCATACGTATCTCGTCGCAGAAATATGCCACCATACGTATCTCGTAGTAGAAATATGCCCCCATACGCATCTCGTGGTAGAAATATGCCCCCATACGCATCTCGTCGCAAAAATATGCCACCATACGTATCTCGTGGCAGAAATATGCCACCATACGTATCTCGTCGGAGAAATATGGCAATATACGTATCTCGTCGCAGAAATGTGGCACCATACGTATGTCGTCGCAGAAATATGCCCCCATACGTATCTCGTGGCAGAAATATGCCCCCATACGTATCTCGTGGCAGAAATATGGTACCATACGTATCTCGTCGCAGAAATATGCCACCATACGTATCTCGTCGCAGAAATGTGGCACAATAAGTATCTCGGGGCAGAAATATGCCACCATACGTATCTCGTCGGAGAAATATGGCACCATACGTATCTCGTCGCAGAAATGTGGCAACATACGTATCTCGTGGCAGAAATATGCCCCATACGTATCTCGTCGGAGAAATATGGCACCATACGTATCTCGTCGCAGAAATGTGGCACTATACGTATCTCGGGGCAGAAATATGCCACCATATGCACCTCGTGGTAGAAATATGCCCCCATACGTATCTCGTGGCAGAAATATGCCACCATACGTATCTCGTCGCTGAAATGTGGCACCATACGTATCTCGTCGGAGAAATGTGATACCATACGTATCTCGTGGTAGAAATATGCCACCATAAATCATTAATAATTGCAACTCAATTACTAAATTCTGACAAGATCCGAAATGACCAGTAGTCTTCAAAATCACAAAGGCGACTCGAAATACCTCCTATGAGCAACTTAAAAAAAAAACACTCAGAGAAAAGATTTCACTGAGTTGTAGACGAAGATGTTCCAAAATCGTATCTATACTTGTAGATACCGTGAATGGCAGTTGTGGGCACGACAGCAAAAAAAACTATGATAACAGAATTATCGCGATATCTATGTCGTGAAATTTTTCATTATCTAGATAATATTTCCCGGAAACCTTGTTTTTTCACAATAGTTCTCTTAAATTATCGCAATGAGCTATTTCGTATTTGACGGCAGAAATATGCCACCATAATATCTAACTCGGCGTTTTCTGGATTTAAAATTTACTCTTTTTCACAAATAGGCCAATTGCAAACTTTCCTCAGCATTGATAGACTCTACCAGTGTGTAGCGTTGAGGCGAGTGAACTCTTTACCACACGACAAAATTTTAGACTGGTTCAAATTGAAAGCATTTGCAGATGACAAAATAAAGATGACTGAAAATTTGAAATTTGTTCTTGGAAGGGTAGAAAACACTGTGGGAAAAGGAGAAAATGCTGGTTTCCAGCATTTTCTCCTTTTCCCACAGTGTTTTCAAAGGGCTTCTTTCTCAGGGGCGTAAAAAGTAGGGATTGTGTGGTAATGGGTTAATCTTTTACCACCAATCCCAAGTTTACACGTCCCGACTGGGAAAAGATTTTTCAAACATTCACGATGGGTATAGTAGAAAACGCTGGTTTCAGTATTACTAATTAGTCCTATTTATTTTCTTCTTTCTCTGATCTTTTTTTCTTCTCTTTCAAAGACAATTCCCGTCATTACAGCAACATTATTTTTTTCATTACCAAATGCTTTCATTATGGATTAATTAACCCTTTACCCCATATAGCATTTCTATGGCATCTCTAATTGACCCTAAATGACAGTAAGGATGAAGCCGTTTCTTACGTGTGAATGACGTCTTTTGATAGCATAGAAAACATTGTGACAAAAGGTGAAATTGCTCGTGACGAGCAATTTCACCTTTTGCCACAATGTTTTCCAAAGGCTCCTACAAACAATGTGTAGAAATGAGTATCTGTGGAGTAAAGGGTTAAATATAAAAGGTATAAGTTGGGTTCTTTAAAAAGAAACCAGGAGAGGTCAGCATAAATGTTTACAATAGATTGTCTATCAATTTCAATATAATCTTGGAATACGTAATCAGTACAGTTGAACATACAACGAATAAGGATTAATTTTTCTAAACAACAACCTTTACTTTGAATTTCATTCTTAAACAAACGTTTACTCAGTAAACGGCTTCCTGATGCGACTCATTCAGCTACGATCAGCCAACATGTAACCTATGCACCGGCCATTTATTAAAACAGGCCCAACAGGCTTGGTGTTGCACATATACTCGATGTACCGTGTTGATCTACTGCTTATAGATACAGTATACAAAGATTTGCAGTAATCGATCGTATTTTTTTTAAAAAAATAAGTTTTGCTAGTAAAAATAATTAGAGTTTAGAGAAATCTGGAGCTTAAACAGGCCTGATTTCTCCTCAAACGTATTCATGATAATCATTTTCTCCATTGTTACTTTATGAGCGCGTATGACCTGTCTCAGATGACGCTCGTGCTGTACATGGTAGTCACGTGACCTTATTCCCGAGTTTCCAAGTCGCGTGATTTTTTTTTTTCGCGGAGTTCTTTCTCTTTTTCAACGAATTTTATTTCCTTTTGCCTAGATTATTCAGCTTAATGAAAATACGATCATGAGAGAGAGGACGTTTGCAGTCATATCAGTAGAACAAATCTCTTATCAAATCCGCCAAGTAAAAACACACCATGTCTATTTCCTCATTCGGCATACCTCGGGTGATGGGAGCCACCATTTAGATGTAGGGACAGAATCAGCCGAGTTGTAACGAGTGCTATTTCCTTTTTTTTTTTATTTCGGGTTATTTATAAAACCACTACGAAACAGACCGTGTCGTCTGCAAATGCTTTCAATTTGGATCTGTCTAGAATTTTGTCATTTGGTAAGGGGTTTAAAACATCTTTTTATAAAGCAGGATCCATATTATGCGAATACGTGTGCGTGACACTATATAACTGAATTTATGTAATGGTTAGAGCACAAAAAAGAGAATTCTTCGAGAAAATAAAAGCGAAGGCGCTCTGCGCCGTAGCTTTTATGTAATGGTTAGAGCACAAAAAAGAGAACTCTTCGAGAAAATAAAAGCGAAGGCGCTCTGCGCCGTAGCTTTTATTTTCTCGAAGAATTCTCTTTTTGTGCTCTAACCAACTTAGTGATCGACTGGGTTTTTATATAAATCATTTTATAGAGACTGCATTCTCTATAAAGTTTGTCCTAGATATTATGCAAAGACATGCCTTCATTACCGCATGACCCTATAGACACGCCCACATGACATAAGTATATCAAGAAACATGACTTTCATCAAATTTCATTGTTTTGTTTTATTGTAAAGACACGCCCGAAACACGAGAAAACAGCACTATGACGTGGATTTCCTCATCCACAGTACCCTCATGTTATGCGTGTCTCCAAGCCCAAATTTTGCGAAAGAAAAGTGCATAGCTTTGCTTTCTTTACAATGGCGGAAGCCAAACCACATTTTGACCTTTTCTTAGGAAATGACTTAGACGAAATTTTCAAGGATATATCATGTACGCAATTGTTGCAATTGCTCACACAAGAACTTGTAAAAACAGGTAACTGATATGATTTATGATTGCAGACCTTTTTTTCTTTTTTTCAAATAATGCAAATTCGTATGTTTATCAATAGATTTCGTTCTTTAGGTTACATGCAAAACACTATTAATTTTAGTATATGTTGATTTTTCAATGTCAACAATTTAGGTATCACAAATGTATCCACTTTTCATTTATAAATGCGTTGTCCTTGGATATATAAGATAATCTAGATATGACATTTGTAAACAATCTACCACCTCAATTGTTGTTGTTCCTCGTTATCAATTGTTATCACATGAGGTCGACATTTTAAGAGATTGAATGATCGGTTAATTTATTGATGATTGTTATTTTACACCGCTTCTGTTTCCTGGCTTTTTCACACCTGTACTGACACAACTTTCTTTCCAAAGCCACTGACTAATTTTCTCACATGCATGAGAGGTGAGATGCAAAAGTTTACCGGAAAGAGAGTTCGGCGCAACCAGGTATCGAACCCGTAACCTCCAGGTTACGAGTCAGATATACTAACCATTATACGTGGCTGGGCTGCTTTTAATATGCTAGAGCCGGGCTTAAGTTTTGGCATCTTGTAAAGAGTGCATGGCAAGCATTTTCGGACTTTCCTTTAAACCTGTACTTGCTAAATACTATCTTTTTTTAGGGTTATTTTTAAAAGAAAAAAAAAAAGGACAAGTTGAACTTTTCTAAAAACTAATCAGTTGGCTCTTGCTGTAGATAATCTTTTTTACTTTCGAGATTTTCAAATGTCATTTCTTTGTTGTCAAATGTTTGTCATGATACAGAACGAACAACGTTCAATCAGACCATAAATTTTAACATTGCTCTGTTTAGCACAATGTTTAAATTCATGATCCGACTACACGTTCTCTGCAGATTGATCGTTAAAGTACGCAAAAGCTACTTGGGTCGTCCATTTGGGTGTAAAATTTATTGGGGGTAAAAATATGGAGAAGAAAAATCAGATTTTGTTTTATTACTCAATTCTTCTATTGCAATTTCCCCTTTTTCTGCAATATTTTCTAAAATCAAACTTTCACCGATAACATACAGGATTACTTGGTAAAGGGTTTAGGTTGTGTTGTAACAAATTTCAAATCGTGCTTTAAATGGTTGGGAGGAGCATGAATTAATTTTATGTAGATGTGGGAGGAGCCAGTAGAATTCATACGTGCGGAACGGCTGTTTTTATTTCAAGCAGACAAAATTTTATGGACTTTTAGAGGTAGAAAATTTCCACAAATACTCCTCTCTGATTGGACAAAAAATTAGGTCGATCACTAATTTCTCGAAGAATTCTCTTTTTGTGCTCTAACCAACTTAGTGATCGACTGGGTTTTTATATAAATCATTTTATAGAGACTGCATTGTCTATAAAGTTTGTCCTAGATATTATGCAAAGACATGCCTTCATTACCGCATGACCCTATAGACACGCCCACATGACATAAGTATATCAAGAAACATGACTTTCATCAAATTTCATTGTTTTGTTTTATTGTAAAGACACGCCCGAAACACGAGAAAACAGCACTATGACGTGGATTTCCTCATCCACAGTACCCTCATGTTATGCGTGTCTCCAAGCCCAAATTTTGCGAAAGAAAAGTGCATAGCTTTGCTTTCTTTACAATGGCGGAAGCCAAACCACATTTTGAACTTTTCTTAGGAAATGACTTAGACGAAATTTTCAAGGATATATCATGTACGCAATTGTTGCAATTGCTCACACAAGAACTTGTAAAAACAGGTAACTGATATGATTTATGATTGCAGTCCTTTTTTTCTTTTTTTCAAATAATACAAGTTCACATGTTTATCAGTAAATTTCGATCTTTAGGGTACATGCAAAACACTATTAATTTTAGTATATGTTAATTTTTCAATGTCAACAATTTAGGTATCACAAATGTATCCACTTTTCAATTATAAATGCGTTGTCCTTGGATATATATGATAATCTAGGTATGACATTTGTAAACAATCTACCACCTCAATTGTTGTTGTTCCTCGTTATCAATTGTTATCACATGAGGTCGACATTTTAAGAGATTGACTGATCGGTTAATTTATTGATGATTGTTATTTTACACCGCTTCTGTTTCCTGGCTTTTTCACACCTGTACTGATACAACTTTCTTTCCAAAGCCACTGACTAATTTTCTCACATGCATCAGAGGTGAGATGCAAAAGTTTACCGGAAAGAGAGTTCGGCGCAACCAGGTATCGAACCCGTAACCTCCAGGTTACGAGTCAGATATACTAACCATTATACGTGGCTGGGCTGCTTTTAATATGCTAGAGCCGGGCTTAAGTTTTGGCATCTTGTAAAGAGTGCATGGCAAGCATTTTCGGACTTTCCTTTAAACCTGTACTTGCTAAATACTATCTTTTTTTAGGGTTATTTTTAAAAGAAAAAAAAAAGGACAAGTTGAACTTTTCTAAAAACTAATCAGTTGGCTCTTGCTGTAGATAATCTTTTTTACTTTCGAGATTTTCAAATGTCATTTCTTTGTTGTCAAATTTTTGTCATGATACAGAACGAACAACGTTCAATCAGACCATAAATTTTAACATTGCTCTGTTTAGCACAATGTTTCAATTCATGATCAGACTACACGCTCTCTGCAGATTGATCGTTAAAGTACGCAAAAGCTACTTGGGTCGTCCATTTGGGTGTAAAATTTATTGGGGGTAAAAATATGGAGAAGAAAAATCAGATTTTGTTTTATTACTCAATTCTTCTATTGCAATTTCCCCTTTTTCTGCAATATTTTCTAAAATCAAACTTTCACCGATAACATACAGGATTACTTGTGGTAAAGGGTTTAGGTTGTGTTGTAACAAGTTTTAAATCGTGCTTTAAATGGTTGGGAGGAGCATGAATTAATTTTATGTAGATGTGGGAGGAGCCAGTAGAATTCATACGTGCGGAACGGCTGTTTTTATTTCAAGCAGACAAAATTTTATGGACTTTTAGAGGTAGAAAATTTCCACAAATACTCCTCTCTGATTGGACAAAAAATTAGGTCGATCACTAAAGACGTATATATAATAAGTAGCCTTGTCCATCGAAACAAATGTATGCATGTTAACCCTTTCCCAAACAATCCCTGGTTTTTACGGGTCTGGAATAGTAGCCTTTTGAAAACATTGTGGGAAAAGAACAAAATACTGGTAACCAGCATTTTCTCTTTTTCTCACAATGTTTTCTACCCTATCATAGACAGAAATCATCTTTTCAACAAAAGTTGAATTGTCGTCTGCAAATGCTTTCAATTTGGTCTAGTCCAAAAATTTTTCGTTTGGGAAAGGGTTAACCGATGAAATGGGGTAGTTGGAACTGTGTGTGAGATGTAGGCAATTCCTCGTGTGAAAACTCGGCGTAACTATCTGATGTGTTCAGCGGATGCTCATTGGGATCTCTTAGCCCTTTACCACATGACAAAATTTTAGACTAGTCCAAATTGAAAGCATTTGCAGACGACAAAATAAAGGTGACTGAAAAATTGAAATTTGTTCTGGAAAGGGTAGAAAACACTGTGGGAAAAGGAGAAAATGCTGGTTACCAGCATTTTCTCCTTTTCCTACAGTGTTTTCAAAACCCTTCTTTCTCAGGGGCGTCAAAAGTAGGGATTGTTTGGTCATGGGTTAACACTACGTGACCATTGAACATAATTTTCAAGCTGAAATGACAGCTATTCTGACTCAAGGACAACCAAAATGATAATATTGCATTCATTGCAAAGCACTAGATATTGAACATTCAGGTTTAAGAAATCAATACAATTAAGGTATGTCTAACTAAACGCGTTCTGATTTTCAATAGCTATCGGCAAGTCATTATACTTTGCATATTTTTTTACTTTTTGGAAATCGACCAAACACAATGTCGACATAATATGGCTTCCAACACATGAAAAGGGGCATTCGGTCATTTGCGTAAAGTGCCATCTCGGATCAGCCTGCGCAATCCGCGCAGACTGATCCGAGACGGCACTTTACGACTACATTAGATTTTGTCCCTCAGTAGACTTGCATGAAACAGAAAAATACGATAAAACGGAAAGTGTCGTTTCGGATTAGCCTGCGCGGACTGCGCAGGCTGATCCGAAACGACACTTTACGCAAATGCCCGATTGTCCCTTTTTGCGTGTTGCAAGTCATATGGCATTTTGCCGAATAACACATTGGGTCCCAAGATTGTGATTAGTAACTTTTCTGGACGATTTAGCTCAAGACCGTAAAGCCTGTAATCTGAGCTCAGATCTTTATTGTATATTTTGTCATATCCTGCATTATTCAAACGGCCTTGAGAGCAGAATATGTCTATGGTGCACACTTTTTTATGTATGGGCTACGCTCTGGCAAAAGGGGAACGTTAATGTGTTTCTGTAATACGTCACACCAAACAAAGGCGTAGCCATGTTTATTTCGATTGTTCGATTGGTGCAGCGAAATTGATGAGCAAAATTGAGCTTCGAAGGAGCTGGCGCTAAACTATACTGGGGGTGGGGGTGGGGGGGAGCGGGCATGCTTGGTACGATTTCGTGCATTCTAGTGTGTTTCTTAGCATCAATTTCATCTCGTTTTTGAGACATTTTCTTAGCATTTTATCCTTTGATTTTTAAAATTTGTGAGCTCTATATACATTTACTTAAAGAAATATAATTTGAGAAATTTCGTATGCGTTTACATTCACCATAAATTCTTTAACAATTATCAGTTATTGGTGCGGCATCATACCGCGTCAGCCAATTTTACTTGGTGCGGCACGCCGTACCAACCGAAAGTATTGGTACGGCGAATGCCGCACCTGCCGTACCCGTGTCTACGCCCATGCCAAGAAAGTCGTCACAGAACAGTAGATTCATAAAATCCGTTTCGTATAACATCCGAATAAATTTTAAGGTTCACAAGTCTTTTGATATGCAGAGAACTTTACTGAAAGCAAAAGGTTTCGGTTCAGGACTGCGCAGGCTGACCTGAATCGATAACTTTTGCAAATGCAATAAGCCCACTTTTGACAAAGGACAATGACTGAATCGTCGATTTCTCCTTTCAGAAAAAATATATTCTAGCCTTGTTTTATTCGTTGTCTTCATGAGATAGTTTACGTTTCGATGAGTATTGAAAATTTCATTTCATGGAAAAACGTTAAACCAGTACAGTTTAACTTATAATATACATGTTACGTTCAATTTTTATACTTAATCTCTATATACTATTAGAGACGCAAAGGTAAATTATGAAAAGAAAAAAAAAAATGATTTCACCTTATGAAAATATTGTATGAAAAGAGTATCTACTCGTGACAAGTAGTTGCTCCTTTTCCCGTGATATATTTAATAATATTATTTATGAAATATACAAAAAAGTCTGAATGGTATGGAGTACGTAGGCACGGAAGGAGGCAGTTTTCTTCATGATTTTATTTGAACTTGTAACGAGAAACCACTCCTTCAGGTATGTGCTTTGTCCCTATTTAAATACAATACAGGTCGAACAGCTGCGTTGGGGAGATATCTCTTTGGCTCAGTGGTTAAAAAGTATTGGTCTTTTTAACTCATTACCAAACGACAAAGTTTTAGGCATGTCCAAATCGAAAGCATTTGCAGACGACAAAATCAAAGTGACTGAAAACTGAAATTTGTTTTGTGAAGGGTAGAAAACATTGTGGGAGAAGGAGAAAATGCTGGTTACCAGCATTTTCTCCTTTTCCCACAATGTTTTCTAAAGGCTTCTTTCTCAGGGGCGTCAAAAGTAGGGATTGCGTGGTATTGGGTTAAACCTCGAAAAACGAGGATTTTTTCAAATGGTTTATCCAATCAGAAGTTCTGTTCGTTTCACAGTCAGAAAATCTTGAAGAATAAGACTTAAGAATATTCTTAAGAATGGTTTGTGAATACTAGCCCAGGTCTTTAAAACAAGAGATTTTTTTTTAGAAACGGGTTAACCTAAATACATGTACATGGTGAACTTCTATAGGACTTATTTCGTTCTTGACAAATTCAGTCAAACGTGTATTGTATGCCTGGTAGGACTAAAAGACAAGCAAAAGTGTGTACCAAGGTCAGACAGCGCCAGTGTGCAGCACCGATCATGTTCTACCGTCTCGACAAAATCTTTCCAAAACCGTGGACGGCCTGATAAAAGTTCACTCTTTTCTAGACGACAGAATTTGATACATGGTCCACTTTACAGCAATTGCAACCGCCTTTTAAGGTGTGACTCGGATGCTGAAATTAGTCTCAGAAAGGATAGAAAAATATCATGGGAAAAGAAGATGCTGGTTACCAGCATTTTTTTCCTTTCTCACAAAATTTTCAAAATCTTCAATGACGTCAAAAGCTGAGACTGTTTGTAACTGGTGTAAAACATCATTTCGTGACTGTTTTAGACTTAGCCACAAGGATTAACCCTTTCCCAAACAATCCCTGGTTTTTACGGGTCTGGAATAGTAGCCTTTTGAAAACATTGTGAGAAAAGGAGAAAATGCTGATAACCAGCATTTTCTCCTTTTCCCACAATGTTCCTACCCTATCATAGACAGAAATCATCTTTTCAGCAAGAGTTGAATTGTCGTCTGCAAATGCTTTCAATTTGGTCTAGTCCAAAAGTTTGTCGTTTGGGAAAGGGTTAATCTGATTGGCACAGGTACTCAATGTAGTGTATTGCCATATAACAAGCGTTGTTGATCGGCCCGCATATCTCAGTTGGTAAAGCGTAAGACTCACGATCATGACAGTTGTGGGTTTGATTACCACGGCAAGCCATCTAAAAATTACTAGTAGTATTTCGGATGAGACGTTAAACCGAGGTCCCTTGTGCCGGTGTAATGAATAGAAATGATCCTCCCCTACAAAATGACCCATGGGTCATTTCCCTACGTAGAGGAATGGCCCGGGTCATTATTCTACGTAGAAAAATAACCCCAGGGTCATTATTCTACGTAGAAAATTGACTCATGTGTCATTCTGTAGTGGAGGGTCATTTCTCTGCATTAGACCGGGCTATACACCGAGCACGTTAAAAAAAAAACAGACGTAACTTAGGATTGGTTTCGTCCTAGATCTGCACTTTCCCTCGTATTAATACTAACACCCTTCAAGGGACGTCGCCCGTATGAGAAAGTGATGCAACGAAAAATAAATATAATTTCCTGCGTTTGAGGAACGAATTAGAAGGAAATTATTTTCTCTTTTTCGATGACGCTTCGATAAGTACCTGTAAGGTATGAGGGACGGGATTTATGAGAAGCATGTTGTACGTGTAGTTGGTACAAGGTTCAATCAGCTTTGTGAGGGCAACGCGTACAGACGTTTTTTCTTTGTACCTGTTTGTCGGTTTTCGGGAAAATGACAACTAACAAACAGAGTTAATACAAACTTCTCGAATACAAACGAAGATTCTTTTTCGAATAGGAGTGTCTTGTTCTAAGACTCGCAGTACCAACTGTCGAATTGAAGACAAGATGTTTTGCAAGAGATAACGTATATTCATAAGATAAGTAGTTTTTACCAATCCTTATTGACGAATGAGGGTCATGATAATTCAATCATGATAGTTCAATTTCATAGTGCATGGGAAAGATATGTAGTTCTCGGTGTTTAAGTTAACGCAATGAGACATGAATATTTATGCTCACAGTCCATACCCCTCTTCGTAATGCAAATGGAAAATTATAATACATGTAATATGAAAATTGTAATTAAGTAGTCTTTGATAATGTCCTTTCAGTTTTGAAGTTAATTATGTTTATGCAAATTCGGTTGTGAAATGCGACAAAGTACGATCAGGGGGTAGTATGATCGGTTTAAAAAAAAATACCTGCCAACACGACAAAATTGGATATTAGCATTCAACATATTCCATTGTCATTAATGATTCATTACCTGACTTTTCAGAATTAAGATGGAAAAACACCAAAATGATAACATTTCATGAAGGTATGGCTCTGTTTCATGTTTGGCTTGCTGGTAACCTTTTGATGCAAGTTGTAGTGACTTTTTTCAGTTACAAGTTTGTATCAGATTTTATATTTGATCATTACACAAAAAAATTGATTCCTTGACCGAAAATGTGAATCTTGTGAGCTTCTTTACGCGTAGGTGAACTGAAAAAGGAGAACACAGTATACATATAACAACTTAAGAATCCTTTATACATGTATATATTTAGATATGACCACTGTGGTACTGAATCGATCTGGAAAGAAAGAGTGAACTGTATATCTAATTTGCCTGTTGATTGAGGTACGCATGTCCGGTTGCTTGATAGCATTCAAAAGTTCGTCGAATACAACGGAAAAATTTGCAGTAGCGAACATTAGCATTTATGAGGAAATGACTATATAATAGCGATTGTTATACTGTGTATAGAACTTTACTTTTTTGTAATTCATAGACGTTATGGCTTTTAAAGTCATAGAAATCGCACAGATGATGTACTGGAGATCCTGGTGGAGACAGTGCCTTACTTCTTTGATTCGTCGGGTGGCGTCCACAGCAGTTGACACAGAAACGTACGATGACATTAATAGAGGTGTTGAAGTTGAACAGTAATCGGTCAGATTAAGAAGTGGTCACGAACTCTCCCTCATGTTTTCTTTTTTCCGTATTACATCTTGATTTCATTACTTAATTGCTGAAAAGTTCAAGTTCTGGACTTTCTGTTACACATATTTGTGCTATAAAGTTAACACAAGTTTCTTTGGTTAGTCTTTTTTCACAGATAGTTCTTTTATAGCGGAAACTTCAGAAGGCATGAACAGAAACTGCTCAAGCCATCTGTACGGAAAGAAATCTATTCATACTGAGATAATGTATTCCATGTTTCAGACAGTTGTTTCACGACGAAGAATAATTTGTGTTATACTTTGGTTTCTTGCTTGTTTTGCATGCTTGAATGTCTGTCGGTTAGTTCCAGTTATATGTCATGTAAATTCCTGCTGAATGTTAATGTATAATACTCTGAATCGTATTTAAGGACAGTGACCGATATGTTCGCCTCGATACATGTATTTGATATTACGAATACACGTTGCTTCATTCGAGCTTACAATTGAGTATGGTTTGGAATTCGTGCAGAATTCCTGTATTATTCTTTGCTTATTGCGTTGTATACATTTATAGCTTTGTCATTACCCTGTGATAGGACGAAGTACCTATACCGTTAGTGACAATGATACATTTCTATAATTCCTCCGGGTTCACATTGCACGTTTGAGAAACGATTTCAAATCAAGTTGTAAAAGTACTCGTACTCCTTCATGTGCAAATGATGTAGTTCAATGAGAATTAAAGAGTTAAGAAAGGTCTTCATTGTTATTAAAAAAAAAAACGTTTTTTTCATCATCGCTTTTGAGTGCTTAAGTACGTAGATATAATTGAGATTTCATATTTCTTCAGTTAAAGATTCGAATGGTATCATTCGATAATCCGTCTGTTCGCCCGTTCTTTTCGATCATGTATGTACGCTTGCTCTCTCTAGTGCTAACGTGCCAAATTACCATTTGAAATAAATATAAACTATATTTATGTTGACTTGGTGTTGTACGATGAGAAAGTCTGAGGGTTAAGGGAAATATAATTTCCTGCGTTTGAGGAACGAATTAGAAGGAAATTATTTTCCCTTTTTCGATGACCCTTCGGTAAGTACCTGTAAGGTATGAAGATTTATGAGAAGCATGTTGTACATGTAGTTGGTACAAGTTTCAATCAGCTTTTTGAGAGCAACGCGTACAGACGTTTTTTCTTCGTGAAAGTAAGCATGGGTACCTATGGAACAGTACTGTAGCTCTGAAGCACTGTCGATTATTTTTTGCAAGAACACCATCGATACATGAGTAATATTTACAAAGAAATCACTTGATATCCATGGGCGTTGTTATTGTCATACACTATTTTTTATTCGGTAGCTTAAGATCAGATTCGTTGAATGAGGCCCAACATTCCATGGCACTAGACATAGACAAATGGGCACAGGTTTGCAGAGTTCTTTCTACATGTTTTTGTCTCTGGTCTTTTCTTGGTGAGTCGGCCATGGAATAATTGATAACTGCAATGAACGATACTTATATTGTCAAAAATAGTGTTGAAAGAAACAACAATCATTATTTCGTTACTAATGCTATTGCATTACACATAGTTATGTATTGTACATACCGGTAATAATTTGAAAAATGTCAAGGTGTCACATGTATTTATATATTTGTGTCGCTGCTCATACCAGCTTTCCGTTTTGCTTAAAGGATTTCTTGTTGGTTGTTGTTGTAGACAGAGCATCTAGGAGAAGAAGTACAGATCAAATTCGGTCAAGCTAAATAAGAGTTGGTGTATTACTACACATGTTTGTTTATGTTTAGTTAATATATGTGATGTATCTGAAGACATGTATGTACGCTTGCTCTCTCTAGTGCTAACGTACCAAATTACCATTTAAAATAAATATAAACTATATTTATGTTGACTTGGTGTTGTACGATGAGAAAGTCTAAGGGTTAAGGGAAACGCAAATTCAATCAATCAGTCGGGCGTTGTTTGGCAAGACCTCAGTTCGGGTTGTTTCTGGGTGAAACTCATTTCAGAGACGTATCATGCGGGACAATTTTTTTCTTCTGTCACCGATGAACTTTGCATCGGCGTCAAATTTATTTTGGATAGCACCCAGTTGCTGTGAATTAGTCATGTTTAAAAATACGCGTAAAACGTATTAACAGTCCAGCTGTTTCCTGAACGAATCCCTTTAGCCATCGTCATGTCAGATCTAGATCTTCTGCATTTCCAAAACACAGTTTCTTTTTGTATTCTCAAGGCAACAGCTTTCTTTCCTTGGATTGCCAGAACTGGTACGGTTCATTGTAAGGCCTTGTCTATGGACCCTCCTACATCATATCTCTCAGAAAAAAATTCATTGTGGTCGATAGACGGAAGAGACAAACATTTCTGAGCTAAACCCTTACTTCCTATCTCTCACAGATGCAAAGTTCATGTCTTCATTTATATACAATAATGCTTTTTGATTTAATAAACTATTTCTTTATTTTTCTTTCATTTTTCTCCCACAATAACCCCAATAACTCTCTAGAAAGAAATTCATGTAGCTTTGATGTGTACAAACTTTTCATAATATACAAAAACAACAACCGTAACAACAACAACAAAAAGATCTGTGCTGTCTGAAGTCTTAATTATGGTAGTAGACCAATAACACTTTTAGTGCAGCAAGGAATACATTTTTGTAGTAGTTGATAAATACGGATTTATATAGATACATAACTTTTGCACATTTTTATCCCACCATCCTTTGATGTCTACCTTGCAATTATCTCTTGATACTTTTGTTAGTTTCTAGATGAGGGAGATAATTATTATCTCCCTTTGTTATGAAAATATAGCTGTTTCAGATTTTACAAATGATAATTCTTAGAAGGAAAAAAAAAAGAAAAAGTAGTTCGGTTAAAATAGTACAGTAACACTCACTTTTAATCATAGCAAATTTTGCATGATATTATTATGGTGGAAATACATGTAACTGTTTTCTATTACAGGTCCACTACATTAATGACCACGCCGAACTAAAATTCTAACCACTCGTTTAACCCTTTCCCAAATGACAAACTTTTGGACTAGACCAAATTGAAAGCATTTGCAGATGAAAATTCAACTCTTGCTGAAAAGATGATTTCTGTCTATGATAGGGTAGAAAACATTGTGGGAAAAGGAGAAAATGCTGGTTACCAGCATTTTCTCCTTTTCCCACAATGTTTTCAAAAGGCTTCTATTCCAGACCCGTAAAAACCAGGGATTGTTTGGGAAAGGGTTAAATTTCAGAAAAAAGGCTGATATACCCCAAACCCCAACAACTTTGATTGCGTCACAAATGTTAACGATGTAGCTGTAATACAGACTGCAGATCGTCTATCGTATCTTCATACACCTCGGCAACCTAGAAATAGATGATGCAGATTTTAGCGATGAAGATCAGCTAAATAACTGCTAAATAACTAAAATCAAATTTCCAATTCGACAGTAAAAGCCCAGCTATCAGAAAGTAATGCTTTGACAAATTACATATTTTTATCGGACAATGTAGATCCAAGATCAGACTGCACGTTCCGTGCAGTCTGATCTTGATCTACACTGTCCGCAAATGGTCAGTGAGTGGCGCTTAATGGCCAAAGGATTAATAAAACGCTTCATACACGACTCGACTTAACTCCTAAAGTGCCAATTTAACCAGAGACATTTGCAGTCGAAAAATAAGACCCAAATTATTTTAACTTTATGGTTGCCTTTGTCTGCAAAGATTTAGCGAAGGGGACAGTATAGATCAAAGATTTCTAATAGGAAATGGCATGTTAAAATACATTCGGCGAGGACACCGATCGTTAAAATACTAATTTTTGATTGAAAATAGCTTCACTCGCTCATAGCCTTCTATTGGCGCAATGATACGAAATTTGTCACCCGATCGCTTGGTCCTGTGCTTTTTAGTTCCAAAACAAGTTCGTCCTCTGGCTTGTTCATCCCATGATTGCACGCTCCTCCATTTGATTGGGCATCAATATTTATAGATCGAAATAAATGACTGTGATATTAGCAATTAAAAGTTAATGGCCAAAGATATTTCAAAACCATAGTTTATAGGTACAAACTTAAATCTAATGGATATATTCACATGGTGTCTCTCTCTATCCTCCATACATCCTGCTGTCAAGAGATGTTACTCCCGAATCCTTCTAATGATGAAAGGGAGACCACCAATACACAGATAATCCTAACTTTGTTATCATGAGTACTCACCTTTTAACCAAAAAAGTATTCATTTGCATAGTAGATTGACTTTCAAGCCAATATTTGATAATATCATTTTTTTTTCTTTCAAATTATTAATTCCACACTGGCTTCTATGGCAAATACCACTTCAGCGTTCTTAACGCTTTGTTTTAAGAACAGACTTTCAATTGAAATGTCTTTGAATACAGCAACACCTCTCTCTCTCTCTCTCTCTCTCTCTCTCCCCCCCTCTCTCTCTCTCTACCTTTTGTCCATATCTGTAGAACTGAATTGTCGGCAGGAAATCTACTTTGCAAACTGGTGGGATATCCTAAAAATTGAAGAAAAAGGTTATTGCTTATGTATTTGGTTCATGTTTGCATTTCTTATAGTTGGCAACAAAGTCTGCTGTCGAGTTTTCAGTCACTCTCTATAGCCATAAAACTGAATTATTTGAACTTTTTTGTAACAAAAGAAAAGAACAGTTATCTATAATTAACAACTCTTCAAATGGCCATTGCTCTTACGGCATTGCATACGCTCACAAAAATCAGCACTAATAGCAAATTACATGTATATAGCTCTTGAGGACGACTTATACCAAAGGAAAACTGCACAAAAAGGGTTGTCTGATCTTTGTCGAGAAAATACGGTACTAAGTTATAGAACATAACCAAACTCGTCACCAACAAAATTTTAGACTGGCCAAAATTGATAGCCTATTCAGGTGCCAAATCAAATGCAGCATAAATAGTAAAATTGTTTGTGACAGGGTAGAAAACATCGTTGAAAAAAAAAGATAAAATGCTGGTTACGGTTACCAGTATTTCTCTGTTTTCCTTCAAAGTTTTCGAAAGCCTTATTCCGATGAATGGGTGAAATGAAACTTTCAAGCCTATAGTAAAAACCTATATGTTTTTTGAGGGTGTAGAACTATCCTTATCGGAAAGTATATATCAAAGATCAGACTGCACAGAAGGTTCAGTCTGATCTTGATCTAAACTTTCCCGCCAAAGACCAGGAAGTTGCGCATAGCAGCCCCAGGGTTAATACATGGCATTGTTTGGTTAAAAGTGAAAGTTCGGCTTTTCTGTACCACCAGTCCTTTGATTGGAGAGGTCATTAGACCCTTCCAACTGTTGTGAGTTCAAAAAGGCAGACTGCCACAGAATTTCCTGTCTAAATCCATTTTTCTAGCGAAATTATTCTGATACACATTCTGCTTCGTCATGGTTTTGTAAATAAAGCGAAATCAAAAAACCGAAACCGGAAATAGACGTGGTTTAATTTTTATATGACGAATTTCAGAAAAGATTTGTTAGCCTATTATGCCATGGCTGCAAATGACCTCCCAAATAATTGTAATTTTTCATTAAGCAATGAATCTAAGCAGAAGAAAAAAAAGTAAGAAGAATTTCGGTAAAAAAGAGAAAGAAGACCGAAGATCCTGCGACTTGAAAACTTGGCAAGAAGGTCCGTCATATAAAGCATATTGGGTTTATACGCGGCGGCTGTTTTACTCGTATCTTTACATGTACCAACATGTTTTGAAATTAAAAGCCAATAAACTATTTGAAAACATTGATGCTGATCTCTCCTGGCTTCTTTTGTGAAGAAGCTAACCTGTTTTACCTCATTGTCGTCAACATCCACTTGTAGAAATACGACCTCGGAGAATTCCGGTTGATATAAAACGCTGTTCAGTCGGTTCCGGACGACGTTTTGTTTCGTACACCAAGTCGCTGTGAAATCCACAGCTACAAGTCTGTCCCCAGCCTCCCTCAGCTCCTCTTCAAATTCTTTCTGAAATAGGTACACGTTACTCTTTACCAGACGACAGCGTTTTAGCAGCTTCCATTCTGAGAACTTGCTGCAGACGTCTAAGTAAATTGTGGCTTGAGTTGAAAACTTTTGGCCTTGTTGAACCCTTAACTCATTACCAAACGACACAATATTAGACTGGTCCAAATTGAAAGGATTTGCAGACGACAAATTAAATGTAACTGAAGTAATGATCTTTGTTTTGGATGGGGAAAAAACATTTGGGAAAAGGAGAAAATGATGGTTACCAGCATTTTCTCCTTTACCCTCTATGTTTTCTAAAGGCTTCTTTCTCAGGATCGTCAAAAGTAGGGATTGTGTGGTAATGGGTTAAAGTGTCAAATAAATGGACCAAAAATTTCCACTCAATGGTAAACAGGTCGAAATTGTGATGTCAAATTTGAATTTAATCGGAAAGACAATACTGTATCGGACAAAATAGATCAAAGACCAGACTCTGCACATTTCATGCAGTCTGATCTTGATATTTAATGTCCGCAAAAGGTGCCCCGGGTCATGGATTGCAGTTTAAGATTTAGAATTCTAGAATACCATTATTTGTTTTAACCCTTTCCCAAACGACAAATTTTATACTCTTCCAAACCGATAGAGTTTGCAGACGACAATTTTAGATTTTGAGAAAATGGCAGAAAATTCTCAAAAAGGGTAGAAAACAATGTGGGAAAAGGAGAAATTGCTCATTACGAGCAATTTCTTCTTTTCCCACAGTGTTTTCAAAAGACTTTTACAGCAGACACGTAAAAAGCAGGGCTTGTTTGGGAAAGAGTTAATAGACTTATATACCACTTTAAATAATAAATTACAGCCATGTTAAAGCGAATTATGCCCCCTCCTTATTCACTTAATCGTGTCCCACCAGAATTTTATCTGTGCTAGGCTTCGACTCTGTAATGTCTTGCTAAAGGACATTCCGAAGTCGCTAGCGCTGCCAAAAGTTATACCGGTCCATGACTGGCTAGACCCCTATTAAATAGAGGATATTTGTTTTTTTCGGTGAAAGATCGAAATTAATTTCATCGAGTGGACACCATCGGTAATATTTTCACGAGTAGCGCAGCCACGAGTGAAAAATTTACCGATGGTCTTCACGAGATGAAATAAATTTCGATCTTTCACCGAAAAAAAAATATTCTATTTATTTTATGCTTTTAACCCTTTCTGGGAGGAGCTTTATCGAAATTCAGTACAGTTCTTTTCCCTTATTCCCCGTGGCGTACCCCTCCCGCATAGCAACGTTACGTCAAGCGCGAGAAATGTAAGGTATATGACGTCATATTTCCCATCTGGTTGTTAGGCACTCGCAATTTACCTAGGCAACAAGAACGTGAAAATCGGTATTTTCACTGGTGGTACCAGTGTAAGATCGAAAAATATTTTCACTGCTGTTTTTCGATATCCAACCGGAAAGCATGAAATAAAGTTGGTTAATCTTGCATGACGTAGTTGACTGTGTTGCAGTTTAATTCCGTTTTAATAGTTTTGGTCACATCACGGCAGTTTGTGAACCTACGCATGTGTTTTCTGGCTTTTTCATCGCAGTACTGACACAACCTTCTTTCTAAGTCACTGACTATTTTTCAGTTTTAAGAGGTGAGAAGCAGATTTTCGAAAACATCGAGGGGGGGGGGGGGGGGGGCAGAAAAAGCGCTAATCATCAGCAAATTCTTCATTTCCTGCAAAATGTTTTACGCCGTTTCAAAGATCTTATCATTATAACCTTTACCACACAATCCCGACTTTTAACGACCCTGAGAAAGACGCTTTTTGACAGCATTGTGGAAAAAGGAGAAAATGCTGGTAACCAGCATTTTCTCCTTTTCCCACAATGTTTTCTACCCTTCCCAAACCAAATTCCAATTTTTCAGTCACATATTTTGTCGCCTGCTAACGCTTTCAATTTGGACCAGCCTATATTTCTGTCATTTGGTAAAGAGTTAAGCCTTACCTAATTTGTGTTTGAAATTGCTTTAAAGCTTTAAAGGTGGGTATTTAGATTTTTCTCATCACACCAAATTAAAAAAATATATATGTCACTGAAATCTATTTGGAAAAACAATGAAAATCATCAATAATTAGAATAAAAAAAAAAAATCACAAAAAAATGGGAGTGTTATTCCCTTAAAAGGCTGCGTAGCCTCTTAGGCTATTTTTAGATTTCCCACCAAAAATAATTTAAAAAAAGCATTGTGAGAATGTTAAGTGACTGGCACGTGACCAATTACTCTTAAATTCCATAACATAAATATGTAGTTATTTTCCATAATGTCTAGAACTTCTATGTTTGAAACTTTGTCTGCGTATTTCCAGTATGTAAATGGGCGAGTTGCTCATGTAAAAATAGACCGAGTTTCCCTTCAGTGTCGACCTGGGCTATAGTAAATCTCTAATTTCTCTTGTCGTCGGATGGTTTTCGACTACTGGGTTTTTTTTATGAACGAAAATTATAAGGCTTTGGGGGTATAAGGATGATCTTTTTTTTGTATTTTTGTAAAATTTTCATTCCAAAATCTGAATGGCCACCTTTAAGCTTGGAACAGAGCCGATCTTAGATTGTGAAATTGGATCGGGCAGTATGTGTAACCAGAGGTAATTTCGGACTGGCGAAGCATATTAATTGTTTAAATCCAAGGACCAATACGTGGCGGTTTTTGTTTTGTTCTCTAAGTATTTTACAGGCTTCATTTAAATTCTATACATTTAAATGCCAATATAATAGCCTCACCATTTACCTCTTACACACATTCTTTATTGCCCAGTGCAGCATTTCTCTTTTTATTACATTGTGACGAACGATTTTCTCCTTCTGTCACAGTGGAAACCAGCATTTTCTCCTTTTCCCACAATGTTTTCTACCTTGCTGGAAAGAAATTTAAGTTTTTGAGTTGCATTATTTTGTCGTCTGCAAGTGCTTTCAATTTGGACCAGTCTAAACTTTTGTCGTTTGGTAAAAGAGTTAAGGTGTCATAACAGACATCGTACAATCATAATGTCAATGCGCTTGAAGATATTTGAGCCATGTTCCGTTAAATGGAATATCTGCAATTAGTATCGACCATGTCATCCTGCTCAGCACATGGGCTGGAATGTTTTGCCATCTTCAAATTTTCTCCAAGTCAAAGGACTATTTTTACCTCATGATTAATCCAGTTGTTAAAGCAAAATTGGTTTCAGAATATGAAAACTTTCTTGGTATATTGCACCAAAAATATTGATTTATTGATTGATTGATTGATTGTATGGTGTTTTCAACATTATTTCAGTTAAATCGCGGCGACCAGTGCATCTATCCACCCTTTCCTCGATTTTCTTTTACCAGTACTGCGCACAACCTTCTTTCCAAGCCACTGGCTGCTTTCCCACATAACCATCTTCGAAACAATGGTCAGCGGCTTACAAGTTCTATATAATACAATGTTTTTTTTTTACCCCTGCTAATATACGGCATTGGGGGGAAAAGGAGTAATTACTCGTGATATAACTTCGTTGCTGTTTTTCTTACACTGACGTATTGTGTATTATACAAGATAGAGAATATCAATTTTTTGAAAACGTCTTTGTATCTGTCAGTTGTGTATACGTAATTATATATGGCTTGCAACACGAGATAAGGGGCTTTCGAACATCTGCGTCAAGTGTCGTCTCGGATCAGCCTGCGCAGTTCGCGCAGGCTAATCCGAGACGGCACTTTACGACTAACGCTACATAAAATTTTGTGCTACAGTTGGATTGCGCAAAAAAGAAAATTACATAAAAAGAACTTGACGGAAAGTGTCTTTTCGGATTAGCCGGCAAGGACTGTGCAGGCCGATCCGAGACTACACTTTACGGAATTGACCGAATTCCCCTATTCGCGTGTTGCAGGCAGTATACGTCTTAAAAGCCATAGTGTCAGTTAATTCAAGAAGACATACCTTTGTCTTGATTTGTTTCATTCTTGCTTTAAGTCAATTAATATTCCCCCTATTGTAACAAAGTTTTCGAAAACAATGTACAGATACTATAAATATGGGCATATAAATTTTGAGTTTCATTTTTAGGCCCTAGGTCGTACAAAAAGCGCAATGGCTGTTTTTCATGGAGCATTGGGATCCTGAAACGATGTGGCAAAAGGACAAAAGTAATGAAAACATCGCTTAAAAGTATTAATTAAATCTCTCTGGCTAAACAAGATATTTCATATGATAATTTTGGGGTTTTTTTTTTACGACCGCCATTGCCTTGTGTTGAACTCTATTGTAACAGATAAAGTGTTTCAATTCTATAAGAGTCGTTTTTGTCAATACCAATATGTATCGAATATAACCCTTCAGGCCTTTCCCAAACGACAAAAATTTTAGACTGGTCCAAAATGAAAGCACTTCCAGACGACAAAATAAATAAAACTCAAAAAATTGAAATTAGTTTCTAGCAGGATAGAAAACATTGTGGGAAAAGGAGAAAATGCTGGTTACCAGCATTTTCTCCTTTTCCCACAATGTTTTCAAAAGGCTTCTATTTCAGGGTCGTAAAAACCAGGAATTGTTTGGTAAAGGGTTAAAGAAACTTATCCTGTCCTGCGAAATGATTGAAAATTGTGTTTTTCAGCTCCCAGAAAAATCGAACATGGGGATAATTAAAACACTGTCTATCTCGCACTTTCTGAAAAAAAAAAATGCATTTTTATGCGATTAGATCAGTATCAACTTGCATTTCTCTCACTAACATGCAACAAATAAATCGATTATAGATTTAATGTTATCAACCTTTTACCGGACCACAAACTACTCAAAACTAAACATTTGGAGACGCTAAAATAATTGCGGTAAAATCATAAGCTTATTCTGTGAAATGTTTAAAAAAGAACATTACGGGAAACTTGGAGAAAATGCTGGTTACCAGCATTTTTTCCTTTCTCTACAATATTTTCAATAATTTCATAATGGCCTTTCCCGCTGATTCATTAAGAATTCGGGATTGTTTGGGAAAGCACTAGATCCCCAAAGTTGTACACCTATGCAAAGGCTTTTAACCCTTTACCAAACAATCCCTGATTTTTACGACCTGTGATAGAAGTCTTTTTAAAACACTGTAGGAAAAGAAGAAAATGCTGGTAACCAGCATTTTCTCCTTTTCCTACAATGTTTTCTACTACCATGCTGGAAAAAATTCAATTTTCGAGTTTGCGTTTATTTTGTCGTCTAGGAGTGCTTTCAGTTTGGACCATTCTAAAATCGTTTGGTAAAGAGTTAATTCAAATATTTGACGGGGTATTTATAACCACACAAAACAATGCTGATATAAGCATAAACGGCGCTGGGCAGTCAAGTACATGTATGTTTCTATTTTCATTTCATAGAACTGACTTTTTACATCACAGTTCTGAGTTTTTCATTCCTGTCTTACAACCGACCAGTTTTTCGATTCTTAAGAAAGCAGTCAGTGGCTTGGTTAAATATTGTTCGATGTATTGGTTACCTGAGCTACAGAAAAGTAATGGATAGATGCACTGGCAGCTGCAAGATACCTGACGTAAAATTAAAAAGGGGGTTAGAAACCATACAATCAAATCATAGAAGGAAAAGAATGCAAACGAGTTTTGTGAGATATTTAATCATTTACAAAACTTGAGGGCCAAAAGTCAGAGACAGGGGTCATGAAAAAAAAAACCAGGCTTTGGGACTATACAGTGCCTTGCCAGAAGACACTCCTAATTGATCCATGCACCGCCATCTGGGCACCGGAATACCCGAATGTAGGTTAAAGACTTTTTTCGCTAGGCAATGATGACTACCTCTCAAAAACTTTCCAAACTTCCAGAATAATGTATTTTTCATTGTCTAAAGCAGGTGGTTTGTCATGAGCTTTCCGCGTTTATTTCCCTATAACTAGGTCATGACTATAGCAACATTACTTTCATTTAGCAAGATAAATTAGTACCTTTCGACTATCATTAATTTCGTCATACAGGTACATGTATAAGATGGTTGCCTTCCATTTTTGGGAGATAGCCACATTGTGGGAATGTCAAATGACTGGCACGTGACTAATAACGCTTAAATATTCCATTACATTACAAACATGTAATAATCATTTTCCATAATGTCTTCTTCGGACGGATGTTTGAAACGTTGTCCGTGTTTTCCTGTATTTAAATGAGAGAACTGATAATCTAAAAATAGAACGTGTCTCCCGTTGGTGTCATCTCTAATTTCTCGTGTTATCGGATGGTTTTCGACTACTGGGATTTTATGAACGCAAATTAAAAGGCTTTGGGAGTATAAGGATGATTTATTTGCCTTTTTGTAAAATTTTCGTCCCAAAATCTGAAGGGCCATCTTTAAGAATGGTTCGTGAATTCGAACCCTGGTGGTTGCAGGCTCGATACCCGGTTAAGGAAACTTTCTTTGTGCTGAACTTTTGCCTCTGATCTCTGCGATGCATGTGAGAAAGTAGCCAATGGCTTGAAAAGAAATTTGTGCCAGTACTGGTGTGAGAAAGCCAGGAAACATACACTGGCCGCCGTGATATGATCTCAGCACTTAAAACTGCGTTAAACGCCAATAAAAAAAACGCACGATTTTCAATGCTCAGAATACCGAGATATTCAGAGGAACAGAAGCCTATCTGCGTTCTGCTCATGATTGAAAGCTGCCTTCGTTGTCTGCGCATGTCATATACTTCGAAGATTCGACTGTCTTATATGACACATCACTAGCCCCGAAAGCGGGCTGACTGTAATATTACGCTCTATAAAGTAGCAATGTAGAAAATAGCTTTGATCAATACGTTTGAGGAGAAATAAGACCTGCTTTAGCTTCAGATTTCTCTAAACTGCTGATCACAGCTGAGTGAATTACACGAGGTAGCGTTTTATTGGGTAAACCTTTATTTCAGTTTGAAATTCAAAGTAAGCTGTACTCAGGATGCCCATATCAGATAACACTCTCTTGCATTCCGGATCATTACATTCACCTCTGTAGTGGGCTCAGAAAGTAGTCCGTCATTACGTCATATTTTTGTCACATGACCATAACTCAAAATGGCTACACAAACGCCGGTGAAAGAAAGACCAATATCGATTGTTTCGTGTGCTGTTCAAACAGCGTAGGACCAATCAGACTTAGTGATAGGAAATGAACAAAAGAGGGATTTTCTGAAAAGCCTAAATATCTTTAAAGGACGATAACTTGATTTTTAATCGTACAAACTTAGATCCAGCGGTGTGTCAAATCAGTTGTCATCATTCTTGGGCGCAGCCATTTTTGTTAAAATCGGCGTAAGATTCTGAAAAGTGAAGAGGCTCGAAAAAAATAATTCCATTTTATACAGGTAAATTCATCAGTTTGAACGCACCTATAATGTATCCAGAATCATATTTCCTTTGTCTAACTTACAATTTTACATATGAAACAGCTAAACAGTAACAAAACATCTTTTCCTGGGTTTGACAAGATTCTTGTCATTTTGCCCATCGCAGAGATGTATGTGAGGTAACGAACGACAACTCTGTTCGGAGATTGATCAGATAGATGAGTATTTATAGAACGCCAACTAGCGGCAGATAATGAGCTGCCTTTTAATCGAACAAAACCTTTCGAGTCTTTCGGGTCTACCTTGGACAAGCCACTGCACAAACTTCTATTAACTCTTTACCCCATAAGACATTTCTATGGTACCTCTAATTGACCGTAAATAACAGCAAGGATGAAGCTGTTTCTTATGTGTATATGACACCTTTTGATAGCATAGAAAACATTTTGGCAAAAGGTGAAATTGCTCGTCACGAGCAATTTCACCTTTTGCCACAATGTTTTCCAATCTTTGCTCCTACAAGCAATGTGTAGAAATGATATCTATGGAGTAAAGGGTTAAGTACTGGTGATTAAAGCCAAAATCAAGCAATACATGAAATGGTGCGTTGTCGACGTAATATAACAGAAATATTGTCAAATGCAAGGAAATACTGATATAAAGCATGATTTTACGCGCCTCTTAACTATCAATGTACAAACATGGCGTGTATGTTTTAAGTTGATCATAAATTCAATAAATATTTGAATGACAAGTAGGCCTATTTATGACGAATGCTTTAAGTAGCTCTTTGTGTACACGCTTTACTATGTGTGGCAGGTAATACAACAACTGTGTGTGCGTAAGTGTGGTAAGTGATTCAACTTTTTTTCTTGTATGAATAGATCTAAGTACTATTTTTGTTCGTCTTAGTAATATTTAGCCTGGTTTCTCGTTTCTGTATCGCTGGGATTGACTATTGTTGTTGTGACACACCATTAATTTGATATACTTAGCAGAGAAAGGTCTAGACAATCTAGATCTGCTTTCACGCGTAAACTATCTAACCCTTTAGATCTGCTCTCTACCGTCCCTTGATTAACTTTTGCAAGGTTGACATAATATATATTCCTGTTTAACATAAATGGGTCTCTTCAAGGCAGCGGCTAGTTCCGATAATTTTTTTCTTTTCATCAGATGATAGGTAATAAATTACTCAAGAACAGACATATATAGCTGCTCCAAAACCGGTATCAACAGTCTTGAAGAATCGGGTTGAGGTAACAGTTTCATCAAAGGGTAGACTTTTTATAGCTTACTTTTCTTGTAAGCAGATAAATGTGACGATGGTATTCAATCTGTCTCCTTCATGGGCTTTAAATGTTCTTTTTTTTAACTTAGAATCTATAAATTTTAATAACAAAAATACTGAACAGGAAGCCGTATAAGTTTACGCACTCATGACAAGTGTACATATTGTGTCCGTTGTCTGCGCATGTCATATTCTTCGAAGATTCGACTGTCTTATATGACACATCACTACTAGCCCCGAAAGCGGGCTGACTGTACGCTCTATAAAGTAGCAATGTTGAAAATAGCTTTTATCAATACGTTTGAGGAGAAATGAGACCTGCTTTAGCTCCAGATTTCTCTGAACTGCTGATCATAGCTGAGTGAATTGCACGAGGTAGCGTTTTATTGATTAAACCTTTATTTTAATTTTAAATTCAAAGTAACGGTTGTCGCGTAGGAAAGTGATTCGGTTCTGTACCCAGGATGCCCATATCAGGTAGATGAGTATTTATAGAATGCCATCTAGCGGGAGATAATGATATTGTGTCTGCATGTTTTGTCCTCGTACAGTCCAATAACTTTGCGCGAAGCGAATCCCTTTGAAATACACTCTATAAAATCAGATCTGAATTAGATCTAAACAACTTTTGTCTGCCTTATAGGGGGATTGTGCTATTTCAAAAACTAACAAACGTCCTTGAAACTGAATATTTTTAGTGTGCATTTTTAGAAAAAAAAGAAATATTCGCATAATTTACTGCTCGTCTGGGATTTTATTCTCCACGTTAACAAAAAGATTTTTACAAAGCGATCAGATTACATCCACCGAAATTTCCACTGAAAATTATCCAACTATCTATGCAAAGATTGTTGGAGCCATATTACAACATCTATTCATTATCTCTCTCCTATGTTTTCCTTTTTAACTTCACCTTAATCATTTCATTATCTGTAGTTTTCAAGGATGGTTTCAAAAGCTCTCGCTACTGAAAATTTGCTTCGGGAGGTAAATCTACCATTTAACTGCCCTCCCGGGTGGCTCTGTGGTGAGCGTGTCGGACTCATGACCTGGTGGTTGTGAGCTCGATACCCGGATGAAGCAAACTTTCTTTCCAGCGTATTTTCGCCTCTCACCTCTGCTGAAGCATGTGAGAATAGAAATCGGTGGCTTTGGAAAGAAAGTACTGTTAGTACTGGTATATGAGAAAGCCAGGAAACACATGTGCGTCAGCGATCGCCATGATATGACCTTAGCTGTTAAAGTGGCGTTTAACACCAATACAACCAACCAACCAACCATTTAACTAAACTTTCCTTGTGCAAAGTAGATGTATAATAAACCGAGCTCTTTCGTATGCTTTTCCCTGAAACTTGGATTTTTCTTACAAGCTTTACCAAACAAGCTAGTGCTGTAGATTCAAGAGAGGACTGTATGTTTCCGTGCAGTCTGACCCTGAACTCAGGCCTCTGAAATTCCATTGGTCTATTGTAGGATAAAGAATTTTTCATTGTTCTATCGAGGGATTAAAGAAGAATCTTTTTTATCGGACACCGTTACTATAAATAGCACATTGGTGATTCCCTCTTTATTCTATATATTATATACAGCAAAGAAGCAGTTGCCACTGTGCTATATTTAGTAACGGTGTTGAAAATTTCACTATTCCGTAATACATACAGGCGATGCACCAATATATGCTTTCGTAAGTGTACGAAGATCGACCAAGGAAAATTTTATTATTCTGGGATGGATGAATGGAAATTCAAAGGCCTGTGCCTTGACCTCTATATTCTGCAGAGGCCCGATTTTTGAACAGATCTATGACGTTTATTGGGTTAAAATATCACGTGATCATAATTATGTGAGCAAACGCAAAAACATAACCAACCATTTTGATACCCTAGAAAGATTCTTCAGTATACTAAACGCGGTGATGTAAAGTTAAATATGTTCGTGTTATTTTTTGCGGTGATGTAAAGTTAAATATGTCCGTGTTATTTTTTGCGGCGCTTTCAGTATACTAACGTTACATAGCGCTGGTGGATTCGAATACCGCCTTGGTCAACAACATCATGGGATAGTTGAAGCAAGAATTATTTCTCTCCAACCTCTCACTTAATCATGATTTACCTAACAATCCCTGCTTTTTACGACCCCGAGAAAGAAGCCTTTTGAAAACATTGTGGGAAAAGGAGAAAATGCTGGTGACCAGCATTTTCTCCTTTTCCCACAATGTTTTATTCCCTTCCGAAAACAAATGTCATTTTTTTATTTAAATTTATTTTGTTGTCTGCAAATGCTTTCAATTTAGACCAGTCTAAAATTCTGTCGTTTGGTAAAAAGTTAACATTGTATTTTGTAGGCACATTATGACATAGCTTTGATTGTAGGAGCACACGGGCTCATGGGCTTCCTGTTGAAATGTCAGGAACACGTGGTTTATAATTGCCATCGAGACATGATTGGGAATCGACTGATAAGAGTTCCAAACACCACAAATAAATTTGTAGGAAAGACAACAAACAAAAATATTATGCATCATTGAGAGTTAAACTTTCAAGATACCATTCGCTGATTGGTCAAATCACTATACTAGACCTAATAATGGAAAAAACTGCTTCAAATTGTCATCTTCAAGCATTTCATTTGGCTTTTTTAAAAAGCAAATTTTGCATGTACGTGTCCTATGTATATTTCAGTATCCACAGAAAGTGTTGCCACTATGGGAAAGTCCAGGATACTCGCAGAAATTGCCAGCTTTCAGGCCTTGATGACGAAAGGGTTTCTGCCAAGTACACGGGTACCTGTGATATTTCGGGAACCAGGTATTTTGACTGGTTACCGTCCATGTGGTAGGGGTTGGGGGTACTACTTTCTCAGTATATTTAAAGTGCACAACGAAACTGGAAACATCTGGACGCACGGCGTTGTATCATTCTTTATGCTGTACAAAACACTTGTACTATCAGGGGAATACAACAGAACAGGGGATGATCTGTACTGGCTGCTCTCCGTGTTTGGACTATGTGGACTGTTGAATACCCTGTTGAGCTCGTTTGCACATACATTCCATTCAAAATCTGTGATGATACATTATTTGTGTTACCAAGGAGATTATGCAGGTATAGGTATACTTGGTTTGGGGAACAGTTTATTGTTTTTCCACGCTTCCAGCTCAGATAGACTCTACGCCTTTTTAAAAGATTTTTCACTACCGGTGTATGTAATTTTAGTATGGGTTTTTATGACAGGAGCTTGTTTGGTCAAACTTAGATATAAGCGACCTTATCCGACAAGACGTAGAGTTATCCAGCTTACTTGTGGTTTGCTCCAGTCTTTTATGGGGGGCTTGCCAGTATTATATAACTATTTCACGTGTCTCTTCCGTAAGGAATGTTCTCTGACGTCACTAAATCACCACTCTATATGGCTGATAACACTTGCAGCGTCAGTCTTCTTTTTCTCAAGCCATTTACCTGAGAAGAAATATCCTGGCTCCTTCGACTGTTTTGGTCAGGGTCACCAAATCTTTCATGTGCTTATATCAATCACGATGATCCTGGAATTTGAAGCAGCCATGGTGGACGCTAAGAATGGGCAAGTTCGACCGATAGACAAAAACAGCGTCCTTTTAGCCTTGATAGTTTCGCTTATAGGATGTGGAACCATTATACTGTGTCTGTTGAAATTAACGCGCAACAGAGTAGAGACAGATTTGAAAGATAAATAGACATCCATGTAAATCTTGGTGAATAGACAAGATTTGGCTGTTGAGACATGAATTAACTCATTATCAAACGACAAAATTTTAGGCTTGTCCAAATCGAAAGCATTTGCAGACGACAAAATAAAAGTGACTGAAAATTTGAAATTTGGTTTGTGAATGGTAGAAAACGTTGTTCGAAAAGGAGAAAATGCTGGTTACCAACATTTTCTTCTTTTCCCACAATGTTTTCTAAAGGCTTCTTTCACATGGGCGTCAAAAGTAGGGATTGTGTGGTAATGGCTTGATCGATTCCGAGGAAGGAAAGTCATCATGCGAGCTTTTAGCAAGTGGAATTAGTTTTATTTTTTAATACAATTTCGATGAATTTTGCATTGTGTGTCAGTAATAACAGAAATCCTATTCCCACACTTGACAACTGTGCAGTCGGCACAGGCTAATCCGAAACGACACTTTCCGTCTTCATGATATATTCTTGTTTTGCACAAGTCTACCGTAGCACAAAATTAAATTTAGTCGTAAAGTGCCATCTCGGATTAGCCTACGCAGTCCGCGCAGGCTAATCCGAGACGGCACTTTCCGTTTAATGAAATTTTCCATTTTGTGCAAGTCTGCTGTAGCACAAAATATAAAATAGCCGTAAAGTGCAGTCTCGGATCAGCCTACGCAGACTGCGTAGGCTGATCCGAGACTACACTTTACGCAAATGTCCGAATGTCCCTTTTCACGTGTTACAAACCATATAGTAATTTTATGACGCCATGATCTTTGTTAAATTTATTTTGAAATAAAGAATCTCAGGCTTTACAATGTTTTTGTACATATGATCATTTAGATTACGGACTACTTTTTTGGTCTTTCGGCCGAACACTTTTTCTTGCGTGTAGCACAAATTTCCTTAAAGGTGGCCCTTCAGATTTTGGGACGAAAATTTTACAAGAATACAAAAATTCTTATACACCCAAAGCTTTATAATTTTCATTCATAAAAACCCAGTGGTCAAAAACCATCCGACAACAAGAGAAATTAAAGATTTACTACAGCCCAGGTCGACACCGACGGGAAACACGGTCTATTTTTACACGAGCAACTCGCTCATCTACATATCTGAAATATACAGACGAAAATTCAAACATAGCATCTGAAGAAGACATTATGGAAAATAATTATATGTTTGTTATGTTATAGAATTTCAGTGTCATTAGTCACTTAATATTCCCACAATACTTATTTCAATTTTTGGCGGGAAATCTAAAAATAGCTTAAGAGGCTACGTAGCCTTTTAAGGGAATACCGTCAAAAACTTTTTCTTTGTAATTTTATGATTCTTAACTATTGATGATTTGTAGTGTTTTTTTTTTTTCCATATAAATTTCAGTGATATATATATTTTTTAATTTGAGGGGATGTGAAAAATTCTAAATACCCGCCTTTAAAATAGAATATTTGAAAGAAATATTAGGTACACAACGGTTATGAATGATCATTAACCCATTACCACACAATCCTACTTTTGACACCCCTGAGAAAGAAGCCTTTAGAAAACATTGTGGGAAAAGGAGAAAATGCTGGTTACCAGCATTTTCTCCTTTTCCCACAATGTTTTCTACCCTTCACAAAACAATTTTGAAATTTTCAGTCACTTTAATTCTGTCGTCTGCATATACTTTCGATTTGGACAAACCTAAAATCTTGTCGTTTGGTAATGAGTCAACTTTACTCTTATAAAGATGGTTTTTGCTCTTCTGCTGCAGATTTGTCTCAAATCGCCATGAGTCAACGAAGCCGGGCCTTACAGCAGCGGAGAACTTGCTCCATGCAAGCCATAGCTCCTTTTCCACAATGCCCTCATTGCTTTCCTAAAGAAATTTGAAGGAGAATAGAGAAACTCCCAGCTAGCATTTTTGGTTAAAAGCTTAGTATCTTTGTCTCTGAAACAAGTCCCACTAGGCCGTTTTCTAGAACAATTCTTTACCCTTTCCCAAACGATTCTATCGAGTTCAAAACATCTGCACACGAAAAATCCAAAATTGGTTCAAATGAGCTTAAGTTCTATGGTAAGGAAGAAAACATTATGGGAAAAGGAAAAAAAAAATGCTGGTTATCGACATTTTCTCCTTTTTCCATAATGTTTTCAAGTCTTCCTACTCAGGGTCGTTAAAACACAGGATTATGTGGCAAAGGATTAATTCCATTTCAATTGTGCCTTCAAAGACAAGCTTTCTGATTGGCCGTGACAAGTAAATCTAAGCCAATCAGTTTGATTCGCACGTAGTTTATTGGTAGAAGGCTTTTATTGGTTGAAATGAACCCGGCTCACCGTAAATGCATCAAATCTCCACCAAACGATGAAAAAATTTAGTTTGTTGTCACAATATTGAAAACATTTGCAGACGACAAATAAGGTGTGGCCAAGAAGGTGAGATTTATTTTTCGAAACACTTGAAAAGTTCGTGAGAAAAGGAGAAAATGCTGGTTAACAGGGTTTTCTCCTTTTCCCACGTTGTTTTCAAAAGACCTCTTTTTTTCAAAGTCGTTAAAACTCGGAATTGCCTTTGGTACGGGATTGGAAAGCTTCGGATTAGAATTAATATTGTATGAACTGTCGTGCTGCTTAACTCTTTATCACACGAGAAAATTTTAGACTGGTCCAAATTGAAAGCATTTTGCAGACGAGAAAATAAAGGTGACTAAAAATAGAAATTTGTTCTGGGAAGGGTAGAAAACACTGTGGGAAAAGGAGAAAATGCTGGTTACCAGCATTTTCTCCTTTTCCCATAGTGTTTTCAAAAGGCTTCTTTTTCAGGGGGCGTCAAAAGTAGGGATTGTGTGGTAATGGGTTAAGTAGTATACTGTATTTGTGTGCTTGTTGCTATGTTTTCGTTAGGCCTAAAAAATTATCTGTGTTTAGGGTTTCAGTCCGAGATATACTGTAGGTAGATCTAGGGGTTTATTTTTTTTCCAACACTTTTTACATGGAATCACACCCGATGAATCTTTTTTTTTTTTTCAATCATGGTGCAAAAAGTTTAGGGTCGGCAGCATTTTCTAGGTAGTGCAGGGAAACCTTAAACACAGATATTTCTTTTAGAAATATAGTACCTGGGCCCGTATTTACCAACCATTCTTGAGAATATTCTTGGTCTTATTCTCCAAGGTTTTCTACATTTGTAAGTAACACAACTTCTGATTGGCTAAACCGAATGGTTTAGCCAATCAGAAGTTGTGTTACTTACAAATGTAGAACATTCTGAAGAATAAGAGAAAGAAAGTTCTTAGGGATGGTTGGTAAATACAGGCCGAGGTCTACTTTGTTATAGTTCGTCCACATGTTCATCAAAAATGGATGAAAATATCGATCTTGCCCGTTTTACCTGATAAATCTAAATGATCAAAAAAGCAATCCTTTTCTTGCTATACACAATTCAGGATCAAAGTTGCAAAAGTAGTAGATTTGGATCGGCCTGTACTGGCCTGCAAATTTGTGCCGGTGTAATGCAGAAAAATGACCCCATTACAAAATGACCCCCGGGTCATTTCTCGACGTAGAGAAAAGACCCATAGGTCATTCCTCTACGTCGAGAAATGACCGTGGGTCATTTTGTAATGGGGGTCATTTCTCTGCATTACACCGGTAGATTGTGGATAGATTCCAACAACATGTGCTGCATGACATTTGATCTATCAGTGCACTAACCGAAACCGTAAGATGGTTTCCTCGAAAAAAAAAAGTTTCAAATCGCTATGTTGGGATATGTACGATTGGCTGGATTTTTTCAGCACTCCATTTTTTCAAATCGTAAAAAGTCTAAAGGGAAATTATTATTCATCTACAAACCTCTCACCTCTTCACCAAACGACTAAATTAGCTCATTACCAAACAACAAAATTTTAGGTTTGTCCAAATCGAAAGCATTTGCAGACGACAAAATAAAAGTAACTGAAATTTTGAAATTTGTTTTGTCAAGGGTAGAAAACATTGCAGGAAAAAGAAGGAGAAAATGCTGGTTACCAGCATTTTCTCCTTTTCCCACAATGTTTTCTAAAGGCTTCTTTCTCGGGGGCGTCAAAAGTAGGGATTGTGTGGTAACGGACTAAAGACAAGTTCAAACTGAAAAGTATTTTCAAACGGCAAATTTAATGAGACTCAGAAATTGAAATTATTGAAATTTGCTTTAGGAAGGTTGAAAAAAAAAATAATTGTTTGAAATGGAGAAAATGCTGGTTACCAGCATTTGCTCCTTGTCCCACCATGTTTTCAAGAGCTTTCTAACCTAGAGACCTTATAAATCGGGGCTGTATGGGTTTAAGTTCTTAACTAAGATCTTAATAGAATAAACTTGTGAAATACTAGTATTTCTCGGGTGTTCTTTTATTTTTGGCCCGTGATATTGGATTTTAACTCATTACCAAACGACAAAATTTTATAGTTTAATAGTTTAAACATATTTATTTTCCCTCAAATTTACATGGAAATGGGGTTGGGTCACAAGTTATAACAACTTAGAAATCGACCCTCCCCCTACAATATAATGAATTTACAAGTGTTCCACAACTAATTATAATACACAAGAAAGAGATATAGAGAGAAGGAGAGACAGGCAGATAGACAGACAGATAAACAGACAGACAGAGAGTCAGAACGACAGACAGCCAAACATACAAACAGACAGACAGACAGAGATTTTGTCCATTTGCTCACTATAGTCAAAAGGAAAAGTCAGATCATACGACAGTATGCTTATATCAAGTAAATCGGCCAGTTTGTTGAATATACTCCTGGACTGATACAAATAATTCTGAATTTTCTCGATCTGTTAGGGATGGTTTGCCAAAAAGAAGATCATCTACATTCAATGGATTAAGGTGCTGAATAGAGTTAAATAAGTGCAGTCTTTGGATAACAAAAAGATTGCATCTGAAAAAATAGTGTTCGGCGTCTTCAGATTCCACCGAGCACGTGCAAAGCTGACTGTTACGAAGATAATTATGAAAAAAATTTTATACTGGTCCAAAATGAAAGCATTTGCAGACGACATATTAAACGTAACTCAAAAATTAAAATTTGTTTCCAGTAGGGTAGAAAACATAGTGGGAAAAGGAGAAAATGCGGGTTACCAGCATTTTCTCCTTTTCCCGCTATGTTTTCAAAAGGCTTCTATCTCAGGGTCGTAAAAATCAGGGATTGTTTGGTAAAGGGTTAAATACATGTATTCCTTGAGGCGACTCGATAGACATACAATTAATTGATGTGAATCACTTAAAGGTATTCAAGCAACTCAAACAGAATTTGAGTTTCTGAGTACATACGATCACATGATAGCTAAACACCCTGAAGTCTTGAAGTGTATAAAGTTTGCATAACTGAACATTAAACATTTGTTTAATAAATGAAATCTCTCAGTTAACAAATCTACGTGTACAAATAAAGTCTTAAGTGCCTTTTCAGTTAAAGATTCCTAAATCATCGGTAAATATCGTGAAAAATCGACGTTGCTGTAACAGGCTATTCGGTCGTTGTCTGCGCATGTCATTTTCTTCGAAGATTCGACTGTCTTATATGACGCATCACTAGCCCCGAAAGCGGGCTGACTGTAATATTACGCTCCATAAAGTAGCAATATTGAAAACAGCTTTTATCAATACGTTTGAGGAGAAATGAGACCTGCTTTAGCTCCAGATTTCTCTAAACTGCTGATCATAGCGGAGTGAATTGCACGAGGTAGCGTTTTATTGAGTAAGCCTTTATTTTAGTTTTAAATTCAAAGTAACGGTTGTCGCGTAGGAAAGTGGTTCGGTTCTGTACCCAGGATGCCCATATTAGATAGATGAGTATTTAACGAATGCCATCTAGCGGGAGATAATGGCTATTCGGTCTTTCTCGGCAGCTTCTGTCTTTTGATATGAGAGTTATGGGCCGTAGACACACGAACTCATCGGTAAATATCGTGTAACATCGACTTTTTTGTAAAGGCTATTCGGTTATTCTCGGCAGCCTCCGTCCTTCAACATGAGAGTTAGGGGCCGAGTAAAAAACCTTTCAACGTTCTTTTGATGATGTAAGGTAGACTGGTTACCGGCCCTGATACTACTACGGTATTATACAACGGTGGCCAGTTCAGATGTAAGGATAATGTTTTAACCCTATCCCAAACGACAAATTTCGGACTCTTCCAAACCGAAAGAGTTTGCAGACGACAATTTTTGATTTGGAGAAAATGGCGGAAAGTTTTTAAAAAGGGTTGAAAACACTGTGGGAAAAGGAGAAATTGCTCGTTACGAGCAATTTCTCCTTTTCACACAGTGTTTTCAAAAAACCTCTACTGCAGACATGTAAAAGCCAGGGCTTATTTAGGAAAAGGTTAAGCCGCTTTCAACACTTTCTCCAGTCCTACTATGGCGACTGCACATGAATCACGTCTGTACCTGAGAAATAAGGCATTCTGGGGAATCAGTCAGGTCCATCACTTACAAAAGTCCAGGGTTGTTATAGGAACGAACGAATATGTAAACTTTGCAACATGGAAGAAGTAGAAGATTAATACCACTTTGTCCTTATTTGTCCAAAATATATGCAATTGCGTAAAAAGTATATTAGTGATTTTTTCTATACAAAACCTAGCATGTATAAATTGGTTACTTTAATGCGAAGCAACAACATTGATACTTTAATTAAACTTGCCTCTTTTATAAGATCCGCATTAACTATTAGATTTGATAGTTTATATTCCAATGAGTAATAACATTTTATAACAGTTTACTATATTATCATTATATTTCTATATTTGAAACATGGTTATTCCATGTCATTCCCAGCTAAGTAATACTTGTCGTATCTGTGTGTGTGAGAGGGAGAGAGAGAGAGAGGGTAAGAGAGAGAGAGAGAGAGAGAGAGAGAGAGAGAAAGAGAGAGAGAGAGACTGAGAGACTGAGAGACAGAGAGAGACCTTGCTTATTATATACAATGTATGTAAACAAGACTATGTATGATGTACTTGTCTAATAAAGTAGATGTTCTGTTCTGTTCTGTTCTATAACTATTAACACTTTACAAGTCGATAAAATTTTGGATATGACCAATTTGAAAACATTTTGCAGAAGACAATTAAATAGTTGAAATTATCTTTTCTGTCATTAATGGGGTACAAAACCTTTCGGGAAAAGGAGAAAATGCTGGTAACCAGCATTTTCTCCTTTTCCCGCAATGTTTTCAACAGGCTTTTTCTTGGGGGTCGTTTATCAGACGGGATAGTGTGATCAAGGGATAAATGTTTAATTACTAATGGTTACATTTGTTTGTTGGGCTCGTCAGAAGTTTTAATTGACGATTCCTCAAGGGAATCTAATAGTACTCTATTGAAAATATCGTGTCACTCAGTTCAGTAAATGATGTTTTTACTCTTTTTGTCCGGCTGTGATTTATTGAAACAATTTCGACCTGAGTATTCGGAATTTTCATTTAACATTAGATGCCCTTAAAGGGCGTTACTCTATCATCACTTTTCCGGTAGTGCAATTTTAAGCCACATATGGCATGCAACACCCGAAAAGCGTCATTCGGACATGTGCGTAAAGTGTCGTCTCGGATTAGCCTGCGCAGTCTGCGCAGGCTAATCCGAGACAGCACTTTCCGTTTTAACCCTTTCCTAAACAACAAAATTTTAAATTGTTCCAAATTGAAAGCACCTGCAGACGGCAAAATAAACGTAACTTAAAAATTGCAGTTTGTTTCCAGCAGGGTAGAAAACATTGTGGGAAAAGGAGAAAATGCTGGTTACCAGCATTTTCTCATTTTCCCACAATATTTTCAAAAGGCTTTTATCTCGGGGTTGTAAAAACCAGGGATTGTTTGGTAAAGGGTTAATGAAAGTTTCTGTTTTGCACAAGTCCACTGTAGCACAAAATCGAATGTAGTCGTAAAGTGCCGTCTCGGATTAAGCTGCGCGGACTGTGCAGGCTGATCCGAGACAGGCCATATGGTTTGCAACACGCGAAAAGGATCATTCGGACGTTTGCGTAAAGTGTCGTCTCGGATCAGGCTGCATAGCCCTCGCAGGCTAATTCGAGACTGCATTGTGTGCGTCTTTATTAGATTTTGTTCCTCAGTAAACTGGCCCGAGACAGAAAATTACTTAAAAACGAAAAGTGTCCCCTCGGATTAGCCTGCGTGGACTGCGCAGGCTGATCCGAAACTACACTTTACGCCAATATCAGAATGCCCCTTTTTGCGTGTTGCTAGCCAATTACGATATCTCTCTAATCTAAGGGTAAATACCAAGGCCTCGGATCAGACAGGGCTTTCTTTTTCTGTCATCTGCTCTGTGTCATGTACTAAGCGCTGAAAAGTTGCATCAGTTTTGTAACATGGACGTTGTAGAAGACGAATAGCATTATTTGTTAGTCAGCCCGAAATATAGCAATATAAGAAATGAAATATGGCCGAAGTATAAATGCAGATGGCAAACAAAACGTAAATTTGTACAACTGATGGGTAGCATTTCTGCAGTATTACTTCATCACCTAGCCAAATTTGTTTCTATTACATCCATTCCGATCTAATGGCCAGTAAATAATGATTATTTTTCTCAATTATACAAAATGTCTGTCTGTCTGTCTCTGTCTGTCTGTCTCCCTCTTTCCCCCTGTGTGTGTGTCTCTCCGTCTCTCTCTCTCTCTGTGACTGTCTCTGTTTCGCTCTCTGTCTGTCTGTCTGTCTGTCTCTCTCTCTCTCTCTCTCTCTCTCTCTCTCTCATTAACATGTATACCTGCATTACATGTATAATCTATAACGTAGCCCGCTTATTCAGGCTACGCACCTGACTTACTCATATGATTGTTAGCTAGGAGATATCGATTTCATCATTTTTTATACTCGTTTTAAAAAAAGAATATGTTTGGTCAAGATCTGTTCTGTTGATTTCGGAGAAAAAATAATAATCAGTGCTATTTACGGGTATGGAGACGACTCACCTGAATAATCATTTGTTAAATATGAGAGAGCTATTTAATCGTTTTCAAATGATTTCGAAAGAAACATTAATTAAAGATCTTTTTTCATTCCATTTCTGAGAAAAACACATTGTATATAAAAGTGATGGGCAAATCCGATGCATTAATTCGAAATGCTGAACAACTTTCGATATTTTTAGAGATGATATTGAGATAAAAAAAAAAACTGTTTCGCCACCTCTCAGTTGATTCGCTCCAATACACTTAAGCCGTGCTCTGCGAAAAGGGACTCAGGACTTTAATATTTCTGCTTGTCATAGGACCTCTCTAACTTATGATTCAGCTGGTTTGTAAATAAAAAGGACCAATATCATTCAGCTACTTGCTTGGCCTAATGGTTTAATCTTTCACCCAACAATACCGACTTTTAACGACCCTGGGAAAGAAGCCTTTTGAAAACATTGTGGGAAAAGGAAAAAATGCTGGTAACCAGCGTTTTCTTCTTTTCCGAGAATGTTTTCTACCCTATCAAAGTACAATTGAACCATTTGAGCCAGACTGAATTTGTCGCCTGCAAATGCTTTCAGTTTGGACAAGGCCAAAATTCTGTCGCCTGGTAAAGGGTAAATTCTATCCCCATATATATAATTAGACTCATTCTTATTAAAAGCTTTCAAGCACAACGAATTGACTTGAATTTAACTTAAGAAATTTTGTTTCTGAAGGGGCAGAAAATATTGTGGGAAAAGGAGAAAATGCTGGTTACCAGCATTTTCTCCTTTTCCCGCAATGTTTTCAAAAGACTTCTTCCTTCGTTTAGACTTTGAACTGTGCAGTAAAGGGTTGATGTTATGCTTGATACCAGGTTTTTCTTTTTCATTTTACCCCCGTGTTTTCAAAAGGCTTCTTCCTCAGGAACGTTAAGTTTTGGACTGTTTATCAATATGCATGTACATGCAAAATTTATCTCAGTGCTACCTAACACCGCCCCCCCCCCTTCCCCCCCCTCCCCCCATTATTCAGAAATAGTGAACAACATGTCGCTTCTCTGTCAACATCTTTTTCTCATATTTTCTCCCTTTCAAACCTTCCATGCCCTACATACTTCGTGTAATATGTACCATTGTTAATCACAGTGTTATGAATATGCTGATATTCAACGCAAATAAAGATATGTATGTATGTATGTATGTACATGTATGTATGTATGTATGTATGTATGTATGTAATGTATGTATATATGTATGTATGTATGTATGTATGAATCAGAGCTCCAGATAGAGGGACTGATCTTGGTTTCAGAACTGAAAATATTAACTATTCACCACTAAACCCTATGTTGTGGGTACTCATTAGAATCGTCTCATCGAGACGATTCTAATGAGTACCCACAACATAGTGTTTGGAAGAGAAATCACGGAATAAGAATACCATCACTCCCTCTTATCTGGAGATCTGATGTATATTTAATTGTTCGTTTCGAAACAGATTAGTGTCAGTTACATGTAGGTTGTTATTTTCATGAGTTCATAATCGTTTCAAACTAAACTTCCATGTACGGGATATGAATTCTGGTATATCTTTTACATTTTCTTAAGTTGGGCAAGAATCATCGAGTTCTGTGAACTGTTCCATGTTTTCATTAAACTGGGATGACTTTTCTTCAGTATGGGGCAAGTTGTCTCTAGTTTGGGGCGACTTGTCTTCTAAATGTTGCTGTATGGCAGATCAGGGATATAAGATCCCTGGGCAGATATGTGCCTTAATTTCATAAATAGCTCGCACTATTGATAAAACATATCACACTTATATTTGAATGAATTTGTATGTTAAAAACTGGGGACTATGATGTAAAGGGTTAATGGATTACGAAGATGCACCGTTCCCTCTTTTCATAGAGCACCCGTCAAATATTTGTTAACCTTTTACTCCATAGATACTCATTTCTACGCATTGCCTGTAGGAGGCTTTTAAAAACATTGTGGCAAAAGGTGAAATTGCTCGTTACGAGCAATTTCACCTTTTGCCACAGTGTTTTCTATGCTATCAAAAGGTGTCATATACACATAAGAAACAGCTTCATCCTTGCTGTTATTTAGGGTCAATTAGAGATACTATAGAAATGCCTTATGGGGTAAAGAGTTGAAATAAGGCGCAAAACAAATATGTTATTCAGTAATGGTTTAGAACATCGATATTTTTAGAAACGAAATTGCAGGTACCATTTCACAACTTTACAAATTGATTTCGTAGAAAAACAGTTTTTCTAATGAAAAATCAAAGATGACAACAGACGGGCTCAATCAATTCTTCTTCTCCGTGGTCGGGCTGTTCTGTAAAGGGTTAACCCATTACCAAACGAAAAATATTTTAGGCTTGTCCAAATCGAAAGCATTTGCAGATGACAAAATGAAAGTGGTTGAAAATTTGGAATTTGTTTCGTGAAGAGTAGAAATCTATGTGAGAAAAGGGGGAAATGCTGGTTACCAACATTTTCTCCTTTTCCCACAATGTTTTCTAAAGGTTTCTTTCTCAGAGTCGTCAAAAGTAGGGATTGTGTGGTAATGGGCTAACTTTTTACAAACGGCAAACTTCAGACCAGTCTGAATTTAATCGAATTGATTGTAAAGTGTTTGACGTCGTTTTCAACATTATTTCAGTTATATCGCTGCAGCGATTGCACCTATCTATGCTGTCTAGGAGACTGTGTTAGCGGTAGACTACTCCGCTCAATTTTCTTTCCAAGCCACTGGCTGCTTTCGCGCATAACCATCGTCGAGAAAATGGCCAGCTTGAACCGAAAGTATTTGTAGATGACGATGTAAACTTGACTCAACAATTGAATTCTGCGCTTTAGAAGGACAGAAAACATTGTAGATAGAGGAGGAAATGCTGCCATTTTCCCCCTTTATCCACACAGTTTGTATGTTGCTTTTTAATCAGGGTTGTTAAATTTTAGGCGTGTGTGGTAAAGAGTTAGAAAACTATGCAATATATAACAGGATTTGAAAATCATGACAATTGGGGAGAAATATCCTCATCTTAATGACCATCCGCTTGTTCCTCTCAAATAGAGACCCTTACAGCTAGCGAAAGAAAAACGCTGTTAACCCTTTACTCCATAGGTACTCATTTCTCATTTCTACGCATTGCTTGTAGGAGCCTTCGGAAAACATTGTGGCAAAAGGCGAAATTGCTCGTAACGAGCAATTTCACCTTTTGTCACAATGTTTTCTATGCTATCAAAAAGTGTCATATACACATAAGAAACGGCTCCATCCTTGCTGTTATTTAGGGTCATTTAGAGATACCATAGAAATGCCTTATGGGGTAAAGGGTTAAGACAGACAAACAAGAAAATATTGATGCATAACATCAACGGCGCCGCAAATCAGTTGTAACTGAAATAAGGCACATTACATTGGTTGGTTGTGTTGGGGTTTAACGCCAC
This sequence comes from Tridacna crocea, assembly GCA_943736015.1. Classification (NCBI taxonomy): domain Eukaryota; kingdom Metazoa; phylum Mollusca; class Bivalvia; order Cardiida; family Cardiidae; genus Tridacna; species Tridacna crocea. Next base: position 54,491,882 of record OX031059.1, read on the forward strand.
TTTAACAGCTAAGGTCATATCATGGCGGTCGGTGACGCACATGTGTTTCCTGGCTTTCTCATACCGGTACTAACACAACTTTCTTTCTAAAGCCACCGACTACTTTTCTCACATGCTTCAGCAGAGGTGAGAGGCGAAAATACGCCGGAGAGAAAGTTCGCCACAACCGGGTATCGAACTCACAGCCACCAGGTCATGAGTCCGACACGCTCACCACTGAGCCACCCGGGCGGGCAAGGCACATTACAGCTTTTTAAATCAACCAAAGTAGATTTATAGCAGAACTAGGCGAGAAAGGAGCTTAGAAAACAATCCTTAAAATGCAACTTAACCCTTTACTCCATAGATACTCATTTCTACACATTGCTTGTAGGAGCCTTTGGAAAACATTGTGACAAAAGGTGAAATTGCTCGTGACGAGCAACTTCACCTTTTGTCACAATGTTTTCTATGCTATGAAAAGGTGTCATATACACGTAAGAAACGGCATCATCCTTGCTGTTGTTCAGGGTCATTTAGAAATACCTTAGAAATGCCCTTATGGGGTAAAGGGTTAAAATTAAAAGAAATTTAACATAAATTTGAATTTGAGCTATGTACAAAAGCAGTTGTCATTCGAGAAAGAATCCAAGAAAATAGTATTAAAACTAGGTTCTAAATTACCAAATCGATATCAAAAAAACTGGGTATGAAATGATCAAAGTGGGTACGAAATGATCGAAGTTAGTACAAAATGACCAAAATATAAACAATGCGTGGATATGAAAAGACTAAGAATTGTACGAAATAGCCTAGTCACGAAATGACTTGAAGCCGAAATAATCTTGATGAATTTGCTGCCTCCACAGGTACTTTTCAAAAGCGTATAAGGTGTAACACCAGAAAGAAATGCTTCCGGGTCGTAGTAGTGCATTTCCGGGTCGTAGTAGTCAAAAGTAGTCCCACTTGAAAATTTGATACCAAGCCCTTCTACTACACTGTTCTATCATGAAGTATGAGAGGACAGGTCTAAAATGTGTTTCTGAAGTTAATTTGATTATTTCCTCAGAGAATGCATGCATTTTATGTATCTCTTTTAGGACTTTTTTTATATGTGACCAGGCAAAGAGGCATGGTCTATCACCAGTTATAGGGCCTAGACCGACAGCAATTTTCCGAGGGTCCATGTGTTTGAAGAGGAATAGCAAAAAAGTTCATCGCTCATGATGCCATTTTCTGCTGCTTTTTGTGGAGGGCATTGAACATATATATTTTGAACGAAAAAAAAAACTGCAAAGTTCCCGCTTCGTCAGGAATTCAGCAGCAGCCAGTCAAAGACAGTGGTTTTTACCCTATTTTCTAAAAGCGAAAAAGTTACCGGTGTGACACCATAAAAATATAGTGCCGCCGCTCATGCGGCGCCAGAATTACTAATACAGGTGGTGTAAAGGGAAAGGAAAGAAAACTCAAGAGATTGGTCCTCTTTTAACCCCATTACCACACCACTCCTGACGGCCCCGAGAGACAAGCCTCTAGAAAACATTGTGGGAAAAGGAGAAAATGCTGGTAACCAGCATTTTCTCCTTTTCCCACAATGTTTTCTAACCTTCACAAAACAAAATTTCCAATTTTCAGTCACTTTAATTTTGTCGTCTGCAAATGCTTTGGATTTGGACAAGCCTAGAATATTGTCGTTTGGTAATGAGTTAAAACCGGAAACGACATCAATAGTTGCTTTGAAGACCTTGAAAACATGAAATGCATTTTCTATCCGTCATAATCTGTGCGATCTTGCAGCCATTAGGGGCGATATTTGGCACATCTTCGCTAGCCAAGTTTACGATCACCACGTGGATCTTACCTTGGCTGATTGAGCCCGATTTCGAGATTCCTGCGATGCGCCCTCTATTGGATGTTGGTTATTACCCCCCTTTACATCATATTTCTAAAAGCAAATGAAATATCGTTTTACAAACCGCTTACGAATACACATAAAGCGATAAGCAGACATCCGCGTGGGTTTCTATGTTTACCCTTTATTCGAAAAGTAGAGACCTTGTTCTGTTTTTATCAAAGATGAAATGTTACGAGTGATTTCATTCGTTGCAGCTAGAGCTGGCTGCATCCAATGAAAAAGCGTATCGGGTGAATGTAGAAATCAAGCTCGATCCGCCAAGGGTAGATTTACGTAGTGAAACGTCAGTCTTAGCTTGCGAAGATGTATTTGGCATGAGGAAACAAGAATGTTTATAGTTTCATGAAATAAAGATGACAAGGGTGAAAAACTATCTCAAGACATGTACAGTCGTATCTTTAAAAGTGGCCCTTCAGATTTTGGGACGAATGTTTTTTAATCAATTTCGACAAGTGTCATCTGATACAGGATGAACCCTTTACCAAACAATTCCTGGATTTTACGGCCTTGAGATAGAAACTTTTGAAAACATCCTGGGAAAAGGAGAAAATGCTGGTAACCAGCATTTTCTCCTTTTCTCACAATGTTTTTTACCCTGCTGGAAATAAATTTCAATTTTTGAGTTACTTATATCTGTCTATTTTATTATGTCTGCAAGTGCTTTCAATTTCGACTAGTCTAAAAATTTGTCGTCTGATAAGGATTAACAAGGTTTACCAAACGAAAAAAGAAATCATACTCAACCAAATTCAAAGCACTTGCAGACGACAAAATAAATGGTCAGAGGTCAGATGATGATCTCTGCTTCTGCTAGGGTAGAAAATATTGTTGAAAAAGAAAAAAAATAATGACAACCAGCATTTTCTCCTTTTCTCATAATATTTTCAAAAGCCATCTATTTGAAGGTCGTTAAACCTCGGGGTTGTGTGGTACAGAATAAGGAATATTGTCGGTTTACTTCAAAAACCTCGCAACTACAGCTTGTAACAAGCTGTAGTTGCGAGGTTTTTGAAGTAAATCGAAGATATGCAGACTTTAACTGCAATTGGAGCCAGATGACGGCAACTTGTCTTTGAAATGATAGAAAACCTTTTGTGAAAAGGAAAATAATTATGCTTGTTGCCAGCATTAATCTTTTTCACATATTTTTTTTTCACATATTTGTCTTTCTCAGGGTTTGTTAAACAAGGGAGTGTATAGTAAAAACATTACCTCACAATACCGGCTTTTAAAGACTCCGAGAGAGAAACCGTTTGAAAACATTTTGGGGAAAAGTGAACATGCTTGAAACCACCATTTTCTCCTTTTCTCACATTGTTTTTTTTTTACCCTATCAAAGACGAATTATATCAAGTGAGTTATACAAAAAAAAAAAATTCAACTGCATGTGCTCTCGATCTGGGCGAGTGTCCTTTTTGCCGTTGGATGAGTTCAGAGTAGGTAAAGCTTTAGTCCCATTGTTATTTGAGCATAATTGTTTTGACATAATGTTGCATAGAGCGCTTCAATATCCAGTGACATGACTGTATATTATTGCAACACTCGAAAAATTATTGCAACACTCGAAAAGGGGCATTCGGACATGTGCGTAAAGTCTCGCCTCGGATCAGCCTGCGCAGTCCGCGCAGGCTAACCCGAGACGACACGGTACAATATTATTAGATTTTGTGCCACGGGAGACTTGCGCAAACCAAGAAATTTCATAAAAAAACGGAAAGTGCCGTTTCGGATTAGCCTACACGGACTGTGCAGGCTGATCCGAGACGACACTTTACGCAAATGTCCGAATGCCCCTTTTCGCGTGTTGCAAGCCAATTATACTAGCCATGTTCTGGCAATATTGGGCTTGATGCATTTTCGTAGTACATAGTACCAAGCAATTAATGAAAGGCTTAAACCTGAGGTAGAATGGTGCTTAGACATGCAACAAATAAATTGATCTATAGCAAAAAGTATCGGCTCAGGTCAGACTTCGCGCAATGCGCAGGCTGATCTGAATCGATGCTTTTCTTGCAAAAGCATTAATTTCCCTTTTAACAGAGTACGGCACATTTAGAGAACAAAGCGTCCATGACGACCGGTGGTGGGCAAGCGAAAAGGGGCCCCCGGACATTAGCGTAAAATGTCGTCTCTCTTCAACCTGCGCATTCTGTGCGTGCTAATCCGAAACGACACCTTCCGTTTTTATGTGATTTTCTGTTTTGTGCAAGTCTTCTATAGCATGAAATATATTGTGGTCGTACAGTGCCATCTCGGATCAGTCTGTGCGAACTGCGCGAGCTGATCCGAGACGACACTTTACGCAAATGTCCGAATGCCCCTTTTCACGTGTTGCAAGCCATACATATCGATAGGTGAGTGCAACACTATTCCAAGTGCCTGTACAATGTACAAGCACTTAGAATAGTGTTGCACTCACCTATTGATATACTGTCTCAAGATCCGGATTAGCCAAATCCTTGCATTGTATATAGAAATATGGGTCAATGAAAATGACGTGTTGTCACGCGTGAATTTTCTTTTACCCTTTTTCTTGTGGAAAAAGAACTCGTATTCTAATTACTAGTACTATAGCAATACTTTATAAAAATACGAATATTTACGTCCGTACAGTGTTCAGCATTTAACCCTATATCACACAATGACGACTATTAACGACTTTTAACGACCCTGAGGACGAAGCCTTTTGAAAACATTGTGGGAAAAGAAGAAAATGCTGGTAACCAGCATTTTCTCCTTTTCCCACAAAGTTTTCTACCTTTCAAAGAAAGCTTGTGTCATCTTAGCCACTAAAAAATTGTTGTCTGCATAAAAAATATGCTTTGAATTTGGTTAGGTCTAAAATTTTGCCATTTAAAAAAGTTAGACTTATCCAAAATCAAATATTTGCGGAAAACAATTTAAATGTGACTCAAACGATGGAATTTACCCTTTGATAGGATAGAAAACATTTGGGGAAAGGGAAAATGGTGGTTACAAGCATTTTCTCCTTTTCTCACGTTTTCAGAGGAATTCTTCATTACGGTCGTTAAAACTCGGGATTGTGTGATAAAGGGTTTTAAAAATAAAATGTGTCAAAAAGAGTAGTTTCTTCTAAACAATTCCTAGTACTTTTAGAGCTCCAGATAGTTGGAGTGATTTTGATTTCAAAATTGAAAATATTGATTATTCTCAACTAAACCCTATGTTGTGGGTACTCATTAGAATCGTCTCGTCGAGACGATTCTAATGAGTACCCACAACATAGGGTTTGGAAGAGGAATAATGGGTTTAGAATAACGTCACTCCCTCTTATCTGGAGCTCTTTGTTACTTTTATTTCGCCCTTATATAGTGCCTTCAAGATCCTTACAAATTAGCATCGCTCAGTGAAAAGGGGCCATAATGCTTCCCCAAAAAAGCATCAACCCTTGTCAGCCTGCGCAGTTCGCGCTGGCTGACATGGACTGAAACTTTTTGCACTTGATCGGTTTTCTGCATGTCACTGGACCATTCTACCTCACTATTCAATCAGCTGTTCGACATAAAGGCGTTTGGGGGATCCATAATAATGCGAAGACTTGACTGGTATCATACATCACGGAGAAGCATAAAGCGCCCTTTTCCCAGAGTATGTCGCAATAAAGTATTATAATTGGCTCGTAATACGCGAAAAGGGACATTCGGACATTTGCGTAAAGTGTCGTCTCGGATCAGCCTGCGCAGTCCGCGCAGGCTAATCCGAGACGGCACTTTACGACTATATTAGCTTTTCTGCTTCAGTAGACTTGCACAAAGCAAAAAATTACATAACAACGGAAAGTGTCGCCTCGGATTAACCTACGCGGACTGCGCAGGCTGATCCGAGACGACACTTTACGCAAATGTCCGAATGCCCCTTTTCGCGTGTTGCAGACCAATGATATATTAGTCCGTGCTTGTACATATCTGTTCACTGAGTCATATAGATTAGCGCTTGTACTTTTTTCTATTCGATGGAAACGAATTGGCCATTTCTTCGAGACACTGTAAGAATTTACGGTATATTTCTGAGGTCTTAAGTTTGAGACCTTAAAACATTTCGGTTCTTTTGCTTTCACCCTTATCCTACTATATAACTAAAGTTAGATTTTTAATACCATGTTAATAACCCAAAAAATTATTGTTGTCACAGAATTACGTTTTGGGAAATAATATCTCCTTATCGGACAGTGTAGATCAAAGATCAGACTGCACGTTCTGTGCAGTCTGATCTTTGATCTACACTGTCCGCAAAAGGTCAGCTAGATTCGCTCAACAGCCTAAGGGTTTAACATCAGTTTTGAATGTCGAACGAAGACGTGCATTTCCTGAATACGATAGATAAAATACGGACAGAATGTAAAAGTCGACTCTCTTTTTTTTTAAAAAAATGAAAGTATGAAAGGATAAAGGGTAACTGGACTCTTAACCACATGACAAAGAAAAGGACTTGTCCGAATATTCCATTCGTTCGCAGGCGACGACGTAACTCTTTCATCACCAAACAAATAAATCCGATCCTATTCGATGCCTGAAAATAGAATCCACTGAGAGTCAGAAGTATTTTAGTCTCATAAGCTTGACTAAACAAGGCGACGGAATGGATCCAAAATTAGACTACACGTTCTGTGCTGTCTGATCTTGATCTATGGCGTCCGCAAAAGTTCCTGTTTTCGCCTACGGTGCCGAGAAGATTTTACCCATTCATAATCACACAATCACTACTTTTGAAGATCCTGAGAGAGAAACCTTTAGAAAACATTGTGGGAAAAAGAGAAAATGCTGGTAACCAGCATTTTCTCCTTTTCCCACAACGTTTTCTACTCTTCACAAAACAAATTTCAAATTTTCAGTCACTTTTATTTCGTCTTCTGCAAATGCCTTAAATTTGGACCAGTCTAAAATCTTGTCGTTTGGTTAAAAGTCAATGTGTTTCAACTTGTGGGATTCACATCTGAAAGAGTCGGAAATGTTACTAGAAAGGAAGAAAATGATGGTAGTTTAAGTTTTTCTTTTTTTCATTTTTCAACAATGTTTTCAAAAGCCTTCTCTCTCATGGTCGTAAGGGATTGTGTGGAAAAGTATTAAAAACAACATTGTCACGGTGAAAGGATAAGCAAATATGAACTGGAATACATTTTTACGTGACACGTACTCTTAGGTATGACACCTCTAAATTTTTTTTTTCTCGTATTTCATCATCCTTGAGTTTTGCTTCTTTTCTCGAGCAGAAATGAAAATGAAAATTTCTATTTTCACTTTTATCTTGAATGAATCACTTTTCTTTGGTTAAACACTGGAAACTGATTTGAATGTAATGAGATAAGAAAAAAAATTAAAATGTCGTGATTGTGACAGATGGATTTTCTTAATACAAGGGAAGTAACTCGGAGAATTAAAACATTGATAGTCGTGAACTTACCTAACTTCTTGGAGAGCGCAGACGGATCGATGGACGGTGTTTTAGAGCTGTCCATGGCGACAATGTTTATTTTGTTATTAAATATTTAATGACTTGTGAGAAACATCGATATTAGTTGTACTTGTAACTTTAAGCTACCCATTAACCCATTACCAAACGAGCAAAATTTTAGGTTTGTCCTAATCGAAGTCATTTACAGACGACAAAATAAAAGTGATTGAAAAAATTGAAATTTGTTTTGTGCAGGGTAGAAAACATTGTGGGAAAAGGAGAAAATGCTGGCTACCAGCATTTTCTCCTTTTCCCACAATGTTTTCTAAAGACGTCTTTCTCAGGGTCGTCAAAAGTAGGGAATGTATGATAATTGGTTCAGGCTATTGTTCCAGGTTTTCTGAGTGAACAATAGATGTGTTAACGACCCAAACTCTCGAAATCGTGAAGTCAGTTGAATCAGCCTGGGATCTGCTGACAACCAGTGTCCGAGTCCTTTGACTCATTACCAAACGACAAAATTTTAGGTTTGTCCATATCGAAAGCATTTGCAGACGGCAAAATAAAGATTACTGAAAATTTGAAATTTGTTCTGTGACGGGTAGAAAACATTGTGGGAAAGGGAGAATATGCTGGTTACCAACATTTTCTCCTTTTCCCACAAAGTTTTCTAAACCCTTCTTTCTCAGGGGCGTCAAAAGTAGGGATTGTAAGGTAATGGGTTAAGCGACACAGATTTTGCAGACAGAGTAATTTCTAATCAGACTGCACAGAACGAGCAGTCTGTTCCTGGATGTATGCCGTCGTTTTTATAGTATTTTCATTTGATAATTTTCAGCTCTATGGGTTTGTATTCAGGTAATCTTAGTTTGATTGGGTCTGGACACATAGGTGTATCATTGGCTAAGAAACTGTGCGGCCCTAGCATTGTACATGTACTGGAAAAGTCCAAGAAACGAGCAACACGTGAGCTTTTACCACGTTTTCAACAAAAAGAATAGAGATTCCAGGATTCCAGGTTGAGTTTTTATGTTTGTATATTTTTTTAAACTTTGGGTTTTAAATCAGAGTTGGATTCCAGTTAACAATAATACACTTTATTCAACATTCACAAAAAAAAACCAACCATAACCTTTTGATCACAATAATATTCATGCATGCATAATCTGTATCAATTATACTGACTATTATCCGGGGTTAAAAATGCGTTTTAGAGGAGAAATGAAAACAGTCTGAAAACAGTGGATCTACATTTCCATTTCAACTCTTCACACACAATACTCAGCGCTGTGTGTGATTTTCCAGTAAAGTCGAGTGGCAAATTTTGTACACAGTCGGGACAACGGAAATAAGTACTAGTATACAGTCAGACATAAGTTAAGCATCACCCTAGCAAATTTAGTCATATTTTTCTTTAACGGATAACCTTTTATTTGGTATATTTTCAAGCTATGCAAGGACCCACTAGACAAGTAACAGGTTGCTTTATGACCCATGAAAGGATGGCTACGAGAAAACTTTCCGAAGCCCAAAAATGGCAAATTGTGGGCATGAGTAATGCTGGTCTAAGCACATCGGCTATTGCTGGTCAGTTTTGGTGATGCTTAACTTATAAAAAGACTGCAAAAAAGTATCGACCTATGTCAGGTCTGTGCAGTCCAAGCAGCCTCACCTGGGTCAAAATTCTTGCTATGGGGTAAATTTCATGCATGCCAAAGGACCATTCTACCTCATTCTAACTCGTTGTTCAGGAATCTACAGATAAAATACGTCTATCTTATGCGACACCTGGCCTGGTATAGTACGTTACAAAGATCAATTAACTCTTTACCACACGAGAAAATTTTAGACTGGTCCAAATTGAAAGCATTTGCAGACGACAAAATAAAGGCGAATGAAAAATAAGAATTTGTTCTGGGAAGGATAGAAAACACTGTGGGAAAAAGGAGAAAATGCTGGTTACCAGCATTTTCTCCTTTTCCCATAGTGTTTTCAAAAGGCCTCTTTCTCAGGGGCGTCAAAAGTAGGGATTGTGTGGTAATGGGTTAAACCATCTTTACCACCTTTTTATGAAGCATATAGCCCAAATATAATTATTGCATGTTTAACTTTATCCTGCTAAATGAATTATATAAAACTTTCCATCCGATAGTAAAAATCTAAACATTGCTATTTCAGAGTCAATTATTCGAGTAAATATCTCCTTATCGGGCAGTGTAGATCAAAGATCAGACTGTACGTTCTGTGCAATCTGATCTTGATCTACACTGCCCGCAAAACCTCACAGAGCCCTGCTCAGCAGTTTAACGTTTTAATGCAAGACAGGATCAAATGAAAAGCGATCGTTCTTCTCTGAACCCTGCCATTCATTTAGAATCTGGTACAATTTAAACCTTTACCATACAATGACGACTTTTAAACGACCCTGGGAAAGAAGCCTTCTGAAAATATTTTGGGAAAAGGAGAAAATGCTGGTAACCAGCATTTTCTCCTTTTTCCCAAAATGTTTTCTACTCCACCAAAAAAATAATTGCACTGTTTGAGCCACACTGAAATTCTCGTCTGCAAATGCTTTCGATTTGGATAAAGCTTAAATTTTGTCGTCTGGTAAAGGGTTAAAGACAAAACATTTTTTTTTATTTGAAAAAAAATCACTCTTATCCATTCTTGAACTACCATAGATGTACTCTGTAAAAAATATGGATTATATCGTCGATTTACTTCAAAATCCTCGTAACAACAGCTTGTAACAAGCTGTAGTTACGATGTTTTTGAAGTAAACCGACGATATATTCTTAACAACAAACGAACACTATCAATTATCAATATGATGATGAGACAGAATTATAAAGAAAAATGCATGCATAACAATGACAATAATGTAAGTTGATGAACGCATAAAATACTGATGATAAAACAATAAATTGTCTGAAAATGTAAGACCAAAAAATGAACGCTATCTATCCGTCGATTTGCACAGAATAAAATTTAAGGCAGAGGAAAAACGCACCGACAAATTAAAACAAGAGCACCGCCTGCATGCGGCTGCTAAAGCTCGGCTACAAAGCACTTCCAGTGAAAACTTAACTGTGTATAAAAAATACATTTTGATAGTTACTTGCCCACCTGGCATGGCTTTTTTGTTTAGATAACAAGCACTAAAGTTTGAGGTAAATATCTTCATTAAAGGCACAGATATAAAAAAAAAAACCCGAAGTTTCGCCATTCGCAGACGACTGAGCGGACGACATGGGCTATAACTCTACCTCGACGTTTTGTCCAAAACGGCTGAATTTAAAAAGGGGAGGGTATAAGAGGGAGGAGCAAAAAAGTCTGATCGAAGAATGGATGATCACAAAATGATGATGGTTTTGACGTGATGGTTTAACCCATTACCACTCATTCATTCCCTACTTTTGACGCCCAGTGAGAAAGAAGCCTTTAGAAAACATTTTGGGAAAAGGAGAAAATGCTGGTAACCAGCTTTTTCTCCTTTTCCAAAAATGTTTTCTACCCTTCACAAAACAAATTTCAAATTTTCAATCACTTTAATTTTGTTGTCTGCAGATGCTTTCGATTTGGACAAGTCTGAAATTTTGTCGTTTGGTAATGAGTTAAACAGGTTCTGATTCTACATACAGGATAACAAAACAGTTCTGCAGTGACATGGCCTTATCGATAATAAATGTTAGACCAACTTTAAAAAAAAACCTTAAAGTCTTCAGTACAGCATAAGTAGTTTTCTGCCGGTGTAATGCAGAGAAATGACCCTCCTCTACAAAATGACCCGGGTCATCATTCTACGCAGAGAAAGGTCCCCAGAAGTCATTTCACTACGTAAAGGAATGACACGTTCTGTGCATTCTGATCTTGATCTGTAATGTCCGGAAAAAGGTCAGTGCGTAGCGGCTAGCAGCTTGTCTTCTTGACATATTTCCTTCCATAAGGCTATCTTTACGCTTTTCAGCAGACTATTTTTTGAAAAAAATTGTGTCATCAGGAGACACTGATGCTAGCAAGCAAGCTCTCCTCTTGTCAAACTTTCCCTAGTTCTATTCAAGCACTATATCCGCATAACGATTATATTATACTCGTACAAGAATTAATGCACGGTTTCGTTGGTTTACTTCAAAAACCTCGTAACTACAGCTTGAAATAAGCTGTAGTTACGTGGTTTATTAAGTAAACCGACGATATTTATGCCTTGCAGCAGATCAGTTTTTGAAAAAAAAAAAAAACATTGTGTCAAAAGGAGACACCGATGCTATCAAGTAATTTCTCCAATTCTACTCAAGTACTCAATCCCCATGACGATTTTTCATATTTCTCCCTTTCAAACTTGTGCATGGATTATTGAAAAACTTACTTTCACCTATTTAAATACTCGTACAAAAACTTACGTGTTATTTCTTCGGTTTACTTCAAAAACCTCGTACCTACAGCTTGAAACAAGGTCGGTTTACTTCAAAAACCTCGTAACTAGAGCTTGTTTCAAGCTGTAGTTACGAGGTATTTGAAGTAAACCGACGATTTGCCTTGATGTGATTGGGTTGGAGTTAAACCCTTTCCCAAACAATCCATGGTTTTTACGGGTCAGGAATAGAAGCCTTTTGAAAACATTGTGCGAAAAGGAGAAAATGCTGGTAACCAGCATTTTCTCCTTTTCCCACAATGTTTTCTACCCTATCATATAGAAAAATCATCTTTTTGCAACTGTTGTCATCTGCAAAATGCTTTCAACTTGGTCTGGTCCAAAAGTTGCCGTTTGGGAAAGGGTTAACACCGTTTTAACACCTTAGAGGTCATATCACAGCGGCCAGTGCACCTGTACATGTATTTCCTGGCTTTCTCACATGTATACTGACACAGCCTTCTATCACAGTCACTGACTACTTTCTCACATGCAACAGAAGTGAGAGGCCAAAGATCGCCGGAAAGAAAGTTTGCCTCAACCGGATATCGAGCTCACAACCATCAGTTCCACTAGTCCGGTACGCTAAACACTGGGCCACCCGAGTAGGCTATTTTCTATGAATTTTGATGATTGTTTTACAAATGGCGAAAACGGCAAAATGCATTATCAGTACCTAATGAGGACCATTTCTTGGTCCTCATAACGGATTACTCGGTTTTTATCCTTGACATTCTTACGCTGAATGGCTTTTTTCTTGAGATAACATTTCAGGTAAGTTTCGTTAGATTGCTTTACAAATCGCTATATAAATAGTTCTTGATGATAAAGAACAAAATGTTGATTGAATTATATGGGGACCTTATGCATATATCATAAATCATTATTGTATATTTCGCAACATTCGCAAGGGAACCAAGGATAAAAACAAAGGAATACAGGTGAAAGGACCAATCTGATAATTGGTTACCCTTAGTCTTTATCTGACAAGGAAGGCAATTCGATTTACAGAAATGGCTATCATTGGGTGGGAATAGGTTTCATTTTGGCGGCGGTCTATAATTGAATGTAATTCAACGGTATTAATTCTTGATGCTGTACTTTAAGCAACCTATCTGCTTACTCCTCGTCTCGCATCAGATTTCTTTATAAGTATTGTGGCAAAAATTTCGTACAGTACTTTAACGATGAACAATTCATAATTCATTAAATCAATTATTCTCAACGATTCTGGGTCTACAGGCCAGGTCCTCTTGCATCAAGAGAGCACATTGCTTCAAAGACACACTTTCTCACGCATGCAGTTTTGTTTTCGAGGACCTATAAACTAAACTGTTCGTAATGATGAAGGTTTGGCTGTAGTCATGGTTAACTCTTTAACAAACAATCCCGAGTTTTAATAATCGTGGGGGAATAGGGGATTTTGAAAATGTTGTGGGAAAAGGAGAAAATGCTGGTAACCAGCATTTTCTCCTTTTCCAACAAAATTTTCCACACTTTCAATGACAAATCCATTTATTGAAACCATAGTCATTATTTCGTCTGCAAATACAACATTAAATAGGGCACAAGTCTGAATTTGCGTTGTCTTGTACAGGAACAACAACAGTTTTGCGGCAGAACTGTGGCCTATGAGTCTATCTCTCTTGCAGAAGTTTCAGTCTCTGGTACGATTGTAGTCACACTGGTGTTTGGCCGTATGTCCTCTACCGATTGTGTCAGTTTAAACAGTAAATAAATAAACATAGATCCTGCAAAAATAATAAGAAAAGAATATTAAACCAAGAAACGGTCGTTGAAAGTGCATTTATATTTAACCCATTACCACACAATCCCTACTTTTGACGCCCCTGAGAAAGAAGCCTTTAGAAAACATTGTGGGAAAAGGAGAAAATGCTGGTAACCAGCATTTTCTCCTTTTCCCACAATGTTTTCTACTCTTCACAAAACAAATTTCAAAATTTCAGTCACTTTTATTTTGTCGTCTGCAATTGCTTTCAATTTGAACCAGTCTAAAATATTGTCGTTTGGTAATGGGTTAAGCCATTCTCTTTGAAAATGGACCAGTACAGTGAATCTCATCTTCGCGAGCCAAGTTTATGATCACTGCGTGGATCTTACCTTGGCTGATTGAGCCCGATTTCGAGATTCCTGCGATGCGCCCTCTATTGGATGCTGGTTATTACCCCGCTTTACATCATATTTCTTAAAGCAAATGAAATATCGTTTTACAAACCGCTTAGGAATACAAATGAAGCAATAAGCAGACATCGACGTGGGTTTCCATGTTTACCTTCTATTCGAAAGGTAGCGACCTTGTTCTATTTTTATCAAAGATGAAATGCTACGAACCATTTCATTTGTTGCAGCTATAGAGCTGGCTGTATCCAATGAAAAAGCGTATCGGGTGAATGTAAAAATCAAGCTCGATCCGCCAAGGGTAGATTAACATAGTGAATCGTCAGCCTTGGCTTGCGAAGATGAGTGCATCTCAGCGATGTATTACATCAAGGAAGTTATCCAATAAATATGGATCCATAATAATCCATTCTGTCTAGCAATTAAACTACTGAATAAAGCAGTATCTCTGTCGCCTACACATACTTTTGACGAGTCTAACTAGAAGGCCCTGAAGGGCCTGAATATGCTCTACTGGCAGAGAGTTTGCTTTTAAACAAAGCATACATAGGAATTCATTACGCAAAAAGACAAAAAAGTTGACATTTTCAACTAAAAATGGCTATTTTTCCATCACTGTTTGTTGAATTTTTTCAAACTCGAAAGGGTTAAAAAGCTATTGATGGGATAAACAAGCTGAAAAATTCATAAAAATCTGATCACAAATAAATACTTTATCATGTAAACAGGCAATGAAATTGTTCAATTTGAAATGCCTACTCTTCCCATACTGTTTGTCGGATTTTTTTTCAAAATCAATAGGCTTAAAGCTATTGATGAGATAAACAAACTGTGTAAGTTTCACAGAAATCTTACCAAAAATGAATACTTTATCGCATAAACAAGAAATGAAAATTTTCAACTTGAAATGGCTACTTTTCCCATACTGTTTGTTGGATTTTTTTCAAAATCAATAGGATTGAAGCTATTGATAAGATAAACAAACTCTGCAAGTTTCATGGAAATCTGACCAAAAATACAGACTTTATTGCGTAAACAAGAAATGGAAATTTTAAACTTGAAATGGCTACTTTTCCCATACTGTTTGTCGGATTTTTTTCAAAATCAATAGGGTTAAAGCTATTGATGAGATAAACAAACTGTGTAAGTTTCACGAAACTCTGACCAAAAATGAAGACTTTATCGCGTAAACAAGAAAAAGACTAACGGACGGACGGACAGACGGACGGACGGACGGACGACGGAAACCACGCCATGACATAAGCTCTGCTGGCTGAAAGCCAGTAGAGCTAGAAATTCTGTGATCCATATTCATGAAATATGGAAGGACTTACGGTCTGATCTTTCATCTGTACGTCTGCATTTAAAAAAAAAGACTTAACCCTTTCCCAAACGGCAAATTTCGGACCAGACCAAATTCAAAGCATTTTGCAGATGACAAATTAACAGTTGTCCCCCAAAAAAGATTTTTCTATCTGATAGGGTAGAAAACATTGTGGGAAAAGGAGAAAATGCTGGTTACCAGCATTTTCTCCTTTTCCCACAATGTTTTCAAAAGGCTTCTATTCCTGACCCGTAAAAACCAGGGATTGTTTGGGAAAGGGTTAATGCTGTATTACACCAAGCATAATTTTAAGAAAAAAATTATGATGGACCCATAAAATCCATTTGGTGCAACAATAGGCTGAATCCTCAGGTAGAGTGGTCTCTTAACATGCATGAAAAAAAGGGCATTCGGACATTAATGTAAGATGTCATCTCGGATCAGTCTGCGAATTCCGCGCAGGCTTATCCAACACTACACTTTTCGTTTTAATCTAATTTTTCTGTTTTGCGCCAATCTACTGAAAATCAAAATCTACTGAAGTCGTAAAGTGCCTTCTCGGATTAGCCTGCGCGGACTGCGAGAAGCAATAAATTATCGATATAGGTCAGCCTGCGCTCAGCGCGTAGGCTGACTTGAACCGAAAACGGCACGAACACTATAGATGGATAAATACTCAATGATAAAGGCAAAAATTTACTTACACATTGTTTCACATTTAACCAAAGGACGATAACGGTATACACTGCCCATTCAAACAGACCTGTAAGGACAAAGAAGTACAGTTTAGCCATTATCCTCTGAAACAAATCTGCCATTGTCTGCGCATGTCTTCTTCTTCGAAGATTCGTCCTGTCTTCTATGACCTACATGTGTGATCACCCATCCCCGTATACCTTGGAAAAGCAGGGCTTATACTGAAGCATGTAGGGGCTGTTTTAACTCTTTACCATTTGATAAATTTTGGACTTGTCCAGTTTGAAAGCATTTGTTGTTGTCTCTTGACTAGACGTTTGTCTGGCTGATTTGGTCTTAACTCATTACAAGACGACAAAATTTTAGACTTGTCCAGTTTGAAAGCATTTGCAGACAACAAAACAAATGTGAATCAAAAATTGAAAATAGATTTGAAAAGGGTAGAAAACATCGTGGGAAAAGGAGCAAAATGCTGGTTACCAGCACTTTCTCCTTTTTCCACAATGTTTTCTAAAGGCTTCTTTCTCAGGGGCGTCAAAAGTAGGGATTGTGTGGTAATGGGTTAAATCAAACGGCTCGTCTTGAAATTTTCGCTACTGAATTCTGTTTAGAAATTGGACCTTCTCATACAGTTTTCAAAGCAATGTGAATATCAGATTTTTTTTTAAGAAAAACAGAGTAGCTGTTCTGATGGTTAATATAACATATGGGAACTTTCTACCTTACAGTTTTTTTCTTGGAAATGTTCTTTTAACCCTTTCCCAAACGGCAAATTTTGGACCAAATTGAAAGCATTTTGCAGATGACAAATTAACATTTGCTAAGATGATGATTTTTCCATATGATAGGGTAGAAAACACTGTGGGAAAAGGAGAAAATGCTGATAACCAGCATTTTATCCTTTTCCCACAATGTTTTCAAAAGGTTTCTATTCCTGACCCGTAAAAAGCAGGGATTTCTTGGGAAAGGGTTTAATTATACCTTCCGATTAACCTTCAAACTGCCAGACAAGCGAGACAGAAATTTACTTTTAATAGTAAGAAAGAAAAAAAACCAAGCATCGCTGTTTCAAATTGATTTCACTGATTTCACCGGAAAAACAGTACCGTATCGGACAGTGTAGATCAAATGTCAGACTGCACGTTTTGTGCAATCTGATCTTAATCTACACCATCCACAAAAAGCATCCCGATCGTGCTTGGCAGTCTAAGCATCAATACATGTTCGTCCAACCGGGAACCTTTTTTTTTTTCAAAGCTGTAAGTTACGTACATTCCCTGTGCCGCAACTCGTCCCGTCCACAGCTGGCTCCGATCTTGTATATCTCCATTGTCCTTTGGCGTCATCACAACATAAATGCTCACACTGCTTCGGACCAATCTATGGAAAGGAAACCCGAAACCCACATTAATAAAACTGTGACGTATTGCAGTGCAAATACATAATGACGCACCACTCCCCCAAATATCGGGAGCCGGATTGTAATAATACGCGTTATAAAGTAGCAATGGAGAAAATGGCTTTCATCAATACTTTTGAGGAGAAATCAGGACTTTTTTTTGCTCCAGATTTCTCTAAACTGCTGATCATAGCTGAATAAATCGCACCAAGTATAGCGTTTTATTGAGTATACGTTTATTTTAGTTTGAAATTCAAAGTAACGGTTGTCGCGTAGGAAAGTAGTTCGGCTTTGTACCCAGGATGTTTAAATTAGGTAGATACGTATTTGTAGAATGCCATCTCGCAGGAGATAATTATAATGTTGAAAACAGCGTTAAACACAATACGATCAATCAAAACAAATACATGTTAGTTATGTACTTCGAAAGGAGTTTCTTAATGTATCTCCGCGACGCGTTATAAATACCAAACGATTCATCATTTAACCCACTAACACACAATCCCTACTTTTGACGACTCTGAGAAAGAAACCTTTAGAAAACATTGTGGGCAAAGGAGAAAATGCTGGTCACCAGCATTTTCTCCTTTTCCCACAATGTTTTCTACCCTTCTCAAAACAAATTTTCACTTTTATTTTGTCGTCTGCCAATGCTTTCGATTCAGACAAGCCTAAAATATTGTCGTTTGGTAATAACTTAAATATGAATTCGTAAAATCCATTTTGTTGTACAACCGGCTGACTAATAAGGTAGAATGGTCCTTGAACACGCAGAAAATCTTATCAAAAGCAACAACTTTCGACACAGGTCAGGTAGTGCGGACTGCGTAAGCCGAACTGGCTCGAAACCTTTTTGCAGATGATGGATTGAAACTCCCTGTAACAGATCTTGGTTCATGTTCTTGTCGACAAGCTGTCCTACAGGCAAAGATAGGGGATAAACTCCTTGACTCTTTACCAAACTGCAAAATATTTGACTGGTCCAAATTGAGAGCACGTCTAGATGACAAAATAAACATTAACCATCAATTGTAATTTGTTTACAGCAGGGTAGAAAGCATCGTGGGAAAAGGAGAAAATGCTGGTTACCAGCATTTTCTCCTTTTCCCACAATGTTTTCAAAAGGTTTGTATTTGAGGGTCGTAAAAAACCAGGGATTGTTTGGTAAAGGGTTAACAAAGATCTATTTTCGCCACGTAGCTCGTTAAACTCAGTTTCCAGACTGATAAATCTTTGAAGCATTGCGTAATAGTGTGTATGTACTTTACCGAGTTTATAACGTTATTTGTAACTCCAGAAAGGTCAGTTTCAACCCCATCAGATGTTTTTTTTTAAATATCTATAGACTTTTCATTCATATCTGCACAGTTCAAGTGAATAAGCTTTTAACCCTTTACCACACAATCCCGACTTTTAACGACCCTGAGAAAGAAGCCTTATGAAAACATTGTGGGAAAAAGGAGAAAATGCTGGTAACCAGCATTTTCTCCTTTTCCCACAATGTTTTCTACACTGCTGGAAACAAATTTCTTTTTTTTTTGAGTGACGTTGAATCTGTCGTCCGCAAGTGCTTTCAATTTGGACCAGTCTAAGCATTTGTTGTTTGGTAAGACTTAACCCATTACCACACAATCCCTACTTTTGACGCCCCTGAGAAAGAAGCTTTTAGAAAACATTGTGGGAAAAGGAGAAAATGCTGGTAACCAGCATTTTCTCCTTTTCCCACAATGTTTTCTACCCTTTCCAAATCAATTTCATTTTTTGATTCACCTCTATTTTGTCGTCTGCAAATGCTTTTAATTTGGACTAGTCCAAAATTTTGTTGTGTGGTAAAGAGCGAAGCAATTTAAGTTACATACGAAACACTGGACACTAGTATGAGCTACACAGAAAAGAAAAATGTGGAAAAAATGTGAACTAGTAGTGTAGATATTTTTTAAAGAATGTGAAAAAATCAATAGGAGAAAGGTAGAAATTTCTTGTCAAAACTCATTGCTCCATTTTATCAAATGTTCACATATTCTTCTAGATGCTTTATAGAATGAATGAAACAGACCTTTTTAATAAGAAAAAAAAAATGCCAAATATTGCTACGATCATTACAAGGAAGATTTTGCCAGTATTATGTAACAAAATAATGGACAGTATAGATCTAAGATCAGATTGTCCTGTGATCCCTTCGTGCAGTCTGATCTTGATATACTCTGTCCATCGAAGCAACATAAGCTGCTTTCACTACTTTAACCCTTTCCCAAACGATAAATTTTGGACCCTTCCAAACCAAAAGAGGTTGCAGACGACAATCTTATATTTTGAGAAAATTGCAGAAAGTTATCAAAAAGGGTAGAAAACACTGTGGGAAAAGGAGAAATTGCTCGTTATGAGCAATTTCTCCTTTTCCCACAGTGTTTTCAAAGACTTTTACTGCAGACACGTAAAAACCAGGGCTTGTTTGGGAAAGGGTTAAGGGTTAAAAACAGCTTTCACCGTTTGGAGAAATGGATTCTAACTTGCTACAGTGATCATTTTATCAAATATTCAATATCGAACATCAAAACATTGATAAAGATGCCCGTCTTACCTCACAAGGAGGGCCACCTGTAAAGCGTCTACACTGTTCGTGAACTGACATATATGTCCCAGGGAATGAGGTCGGGAACTTCATAATTTCAGCACTTCCTCTACGTTTTAGACAGGCGGATCTTTCCATTCTACACAAATATTAAAAAAGACATTATTATCAGTATGCCAATTTCTCATTCTCACATACAAGCCACCGTAGCTAAACAGAAGGTTTGTTTTACCAGCTAGTTTGCAAAACCAAAGTTTAGTCCAAGGATTTACAAAAGTCTCTCAGAACTTCAGATAGAGGGAATGGTCTCGATTTCAAAATTGAAAATATTTTGAGATATTTAACCCATTACCAAACGACAATAATTTAGACTGGTCCAGACTGAAAGCATTTGCAGACGACAAAATAAAAGTGACTGAAAATTTGAAATTTGTTTTGTGAAGGGTAGAAAACATTGTGGGAAAAGGAGAAAATGCTGGTTACCAGCATTTTCTCCTTTTCCCACAATGTTTTCTAAAGGCTTCTTTCTCAGGGGCGTCAAAAGTAGGGATTGTGTGGTAATGGGTTAACATGCTTGGGTACAATACTGAATTCTATTAGGTGACAGCCGAGTCCAAAATATAGACTGGTTCTGCAGTGTACGAATCCAATTGAATTCAGTATTGTACCCAAGGATGTTAAATGACCTCTTTATTTCACACTTCCGTATTCAACTTAAAGTAAACGACAAGTATATGGCCATTTCAATTTGAATAATTAAAAAAGATAAAAACATATCAATAGAGGGTTTTGAAGTTGCTTTTTTACAACAGACTTCGCTAGACTACTCTTCCGGTCCAATATCGATATTCGAGACTCTAGCCTTGTTCTGAAAAATCCGTATTGGACTCTTGCCTCGTTCTGAAAAATCCGTATTGGACTCTTGCCTCGTTCTGAAAAATAGGTATTGGACTCTTACCTCGTTCTGAAAAATCTGTATTGGACTCTACAGTGTCTAATATAGGCTAAGATATTTTGTACTCACGTGGTAGTATTACAGCGATTTCACTGGACGTTAAGTTGTACGTGTGAAATACTGAATTCTATTGGATGAGGACACTGCAGAACAAGTCTATAGTTTGGACGAGGCGACAGTTGAGTCCACAATATATACTGGTTCTGCAGTGTACGAATCCAACTGAATTCATGCAAAAAATGAGAACATGTTCGTTACCAGCATTTTCTCATTTTCCCATTTTCAAAGGGTTCTTTTCTTTGGTAATGGGTTAAGTGTACTTACTTTAAAAAGTTCTGAAAGCTGGATACTGAGCATGGAGAAAATCGACTAAATTTGTAAGCATCTTCTCTTGAATAACTCATAATATATCCCGAGTTACTTGGACAGCCTCGGGCTTCAGCCTCACCGTCATGATAGGCTCCTAGGCTGAAACAAAGATATAGAGTTTTCAAATACAAGTTTTTACTAGCAAAGTCCGTAAGAGAGAAACAAATGAACAAATGCACAGCGGAAGTACAGGGACCGGGCAGGGTTCAAACCTAGAACACCCGGACGAAAGATCATAATCATTTCAAGCGAAAGAGATATCTCCCTGACGCAGTAGTCAGGTATTGTATTTAAATCGGGACGAAGCCATGCATGAAAGAAGGGTCTCCTGTAACACATCCCCTCTTAAAGTCATCATTTATTGATGACTCAAAGCCTTTTTAGGCAGGAAGTCCGTCTTTGGACAAGGCAGAAGTACAGGGACCGGGCAGGATTCAAACTTACAATTAACGCCCGGACAAAAGATCAATACCATAACCACTGCGCGAAAGAGAATTCTCCCTAACGCAGTTGCTAGATATTGTATTTAAATCGGGACGAAGCCATGCATGAAGGAGTGGTCTCTCAAAACAAAGTAGACCTTTAGCACAGAGGCCACAACAAGAGCTCTGAAGCCCGTTGTTCTTTAATTGCTTTCGCTATCAGAGAAACTTCGAGGATATTTTTCATATACAGATGCTTTTCTTTGTAGACATCCTGGAAGGAACCAACCCGGCATTTCAGATTAACACCAATTTGTCATCCATATTTGTAGCTCTTTGGTTTTGTTATAGAATCTGGGTTGCGGGGGAGAAGGGGGTTCCATTGTTACTTTCTCCGAGTTAGGTTTACAGTTATCTGTATGGCACCATGAAGCAAGGAAATAACAGGAAGCAACATGCCACAATTCGTAAACGAGGCTAACTATAAATGTACGAAAATTAGAATTTTTGGTTTTGATATGCAAACTGATCGAGTCTTAACATATGACATGACGATCCTTGGCCTTTTTTCCCATTCGTTTACCCAGTTTCATTCAATTTCCCTCTTTATGTTCAACATACATGTAAATAAATAGCCTCTTCAAAATATTATTAAGAAAACTTAAAACTTTATAAAGACAGTAATTTTAACCTCAATCCATCTGCGAAAGGTATTGATCCAGAACAGCCAGTGCGGGTTGCGCAGGCTGTCCCGGACCGACACGTTTCGATATTCGTCAAGTTTCTGTATGTCAAAGGACCAGTCTACTTGATAAACGGGTTAGTTGTTCAAAAAGCGAGTATTATAGATC
This sequence comes from Tridacna crocea, assembly GCA_943736015.1. Lineage (NCBI taxonomy): Eukaryota > Metazoa > Mollusca > Bivalvia > Cardiida > Cardiidae > Tridacna > Tridacna crocea. Next base: position 54,514,326 of record OX031059.1, read on the forward strand.
CATAATTATGTTATTACTTGGGCTGATATCTTGTATAACAGTGATGCATTAAGGACCCCCTTTTGGCAGAGCCTTGCTCGATTATGTATCTATGAAGTTCATTTTGTCTCACGACCGAATTAACCATAGGGTAGGCTGATACTTTGCTATGCAGAAAATTGACCGATAGCAAAAAGTATCGACCCAGGTCAGCCTGCGCGGAATGCGCAGGCTGACCTGGGTCGATACTTTTTGCAGATGCTTTAAACCCTCTTTTCACAGAACTTGGGTCTTTTTTATTTATTTCATACCTGAATAATTGAAGTTTAATTGTAAATGTTAAATGGCAGTCATTAGTTATCATTTACGTGATTAACCCCTTACATTGCAAAATACACTTTCAGCAGACGACCTTACAACCATCCTTGATTATATCATGTCTTGATAAACAAAACAATACAATAGGAACATGTGAAAACATGTAGACAAAAGTACGAATTGCTGGTTCAGAGAAATTTCTCCTTTTCTCACAAAGTTTTAAAAAAAAAATCTGCCGTTAGACTCAAGACAGATCCCTGTAGGAAAAAGTGTTTTGAAGAAATTATTACAGAAAGCTTTTTTACTTCCGTCTAACCACAAAATAATGACAAAACCTCCACATGCAATAAGATGTCGTCGGTTTACTTCAAAAACCTCGTAACTACAGTTTATAACAAGCTGTAGTTACGAGGTTTTCGAAGTAAACCGACGACAGGATTTACCAATTACTTTATCCTTAACAAAACTTCAAACGACCCTGAGAAAGAAAACAGGCTTTTAAAAACATTGTGGGTATAGGAGAAAATGCTCTGATGACCAACATTTTCTCCTTTTTCCACATGTTCTGTACACTTTTAGATATAAATCCCATGATTTGAGCAATATTCATTCACCAGTCTGCCTTTACTTTCAATCTTGTTAACTCTTTACCAAACGACAAAATTTTAGACTGGTCCAAATTCAAAGCACTTGCAGAAGATAACATAAATGTAACTCAAAAATTGAAATTTGTTTCCGGCAGGTTAGAAAACATTGTGGGAAAAGGAGAAAATGCTGGTTACCAGCATTTTCTCCTTTTCCCACAATGTTTTCAAAAGGCTTCTATCCCATATCCCATATAAAGGGTTAATCAGAAAATTATATCGTAATAGGGCAAAGCGTTACCCCTTATCCTTCTAAAGAATTGAAATGTAACTTTCAAACCGATAACACAGACCCAAATTTTTCTATTTTTGAATTAATTTTTGTAGAAAGAGATCTTCTTATCGGACAGTGTAGATCCAAGATCAGACTGCACGTTCTGTGCAGTCTGATCTTGATCTACACTATCCGCAAAAAGGTCAGTGAGTCGCTCTTAGCAGCCTAAGGGTTAAATGTGAAGCATGACAAGCACAAATAGAACATAATAATATATATTTATCACCAGCCTCTGGCTTTACATTTTTCGCGCTTTTTAAGATAGATTTTTTTTTTTCAACACCTCAAATAATCAATGCAGCTTCTTTTTTATGCCGCATATACATTATGTGTTTCAAACATTTACATAAACCGGCATTTCACTTTCCTTAACCCTTTCCCAAACAATCCCTGGTTTTTACGGGTCAAGAATAGAAGCCTTCTGAAAACATTGTGGGGAAAAGGAGAAAATGCTGGTAACCAGCATTTTCTCCTTTTCCCACAATGTTTTCTACCCTACCTTATGGAAATATCATCTTTTTAGCAACTGTTAATTTGTCATTTGCAAAATGTTTTCAATTTGGTCCGGTCCAAAATTTGCTGTTTGGGAAAGGGTTAAGGTAGTGGACCCGTAATATTTCTAGTGCAGCATGGCATAGAATTTCTTGATAGTCGAAAAATAAAGATTTATACAGATATAATACTTTTGCACGTTTTTAACCGACCAGAAATTCCTTTGATGTCTATCTTGAAAATGTTTGTTGATACTTTTGTTCGTTTCCAGAAAAGGGGGGTAATTATTATCTCCCTTTGTAACGAGAATATAGTGGTTTTAGATTTATAAATGATAATTCTAAGAAGGACAAAAAGGAAAAAGTAGCTCGGTTAAAGTAGTACAATAATACTCATTTTTAATCCTAGCAAATTTTGCAGAATAATATTATAGTGAAATATATATTATATTACAGCTGTTTTTCTATTATGGGTCCACAACCTTAAGATAAATGTATCTGTGAGTGATGCCCTATGGAAAAGGCCTAAATGCTTCTGCAAAATTCTGTTATCAACATATGTCAGCTCGTGCATTTCCCCATAGGGTGACATGGGTGGAAACTTTTTGCTGCGGGTCAATTTCGCGTTTTAAAGGACAGTCTACCACATGTTTCAGTCGGATGTTGATGCATATCGTCGGTTTTTTTTTCAAAAACCTCGTAACTACAGCGTGAAACAATCTGTAGTTACGATGTTTTTGCAACTAAACCGACGATAAATAGAATCGATGGCACGCAACATGCGAAAATGGGCATTCATACATTTGCGTAAAGTGTAGTCCTGGATCAGCCTGCGAACTCCGCGCTGACTGATCCAAAACGACACTTTTTGTTTTTTATGTAATTTTCTGCTTTTCACACGTCAGCTGTAGCACAAAATCTAGTGTAGTCGTAAAGTGCCGTCTCGGATTAGCCTGCGCGGACAGCGCAGGCTAATCCGAGGCGGCACTTTACGCAAACGCACTACTGTCCCTTTTCGCGTGTTGTTGACCATTAATATGAGATGTGTTGCTTGGTACAATATAATACGGAGATACATTGAACCCCCTATTGCCAGAGCATGATCGTTTAACCCTGTATTATTCAAAGGCTACTATTTGCGCATCTTCGCGAGCCAAGGTTACGATCACTACGTGGATCTTACCTTGGCTGATTGAGCCCGATTTCGAGATTCCTTCGATGCGCCCTCTATTGGACGCTGGTTATTACCCCCCTTTACATCATATAGTAAAAGCCAATGTAATATCGTTTTACAAACCGCTTACGAATACACATGAAGCGGTAAGCAGACATCCACGTGGGTTTCCATGTTTACCTTCTATTCGAAAGGTAGCGACCTTGTTCTATTTTTATCAAAGAAGAAATACTACGAGCGATTTTATTCGTTGCAGTTAGAGCTGGCTGCATCCAATGAAAAAGCGTATCGGGGGAATGTAAAAATCAAGCTTGATCCGCCAAGGGTAGAGTAACATAGTGAATCGTCAGCCTTGGCTTGCGAAGGTGCTATTTGCGATGAATCAAAACTCTAATTAATATGATCAGTTAGAGTACCACGAGGTACCCTATATAAAAACATCCTGCCAGGCGCCAACTTAAGCTCGTTTAAAACTCTGCCGAGAAAAAACATCTCACTATAACATAATTCTCTCCCTGCGATCCCTGACAAGCCTACCGAATTTAACATCAAGTTTAAAATTCAATTTCAATGTTAATTTCGAAGACTATCCATCCGATTGGCTGAGGTATAACGTCTCAAGACATCAGAAAGATAGTCGTGGAATCTAGACTTCTATCTACAGGGTCTCTATTCACTAATCGTTCTAAAGAATATTTTCAGTTCTATTCTCAAGGATTTTTAAGTCTGAAAGTAGTATAACTTCTGATTGGCTGAAGCAAATGGTTTAGCCGATCAATGTAACTTTGCAAATGTTCTTAACAATGATAGGTGAACGTGGACCCTGGATGGTAGGTGAATACAACCTCTTTGCCCATTAAAGTACTCACAGATGGCCCACTTCGTGTGCAGCTATAATAACCCCGTTAAAACTGGTTGATGCTTCTCCGATACCGAAGTTGTATGCCAGTTTCCGGAAGTAAGGTGCTGATAAACAGGCTCCTCTAACGTATGCTACCCCTGGAAAATATGCAAGACACGAGTTGTCATTAAAAACTCTTTTTATTATGATAATTATGTGACCCATCAGGCAAAAAAGGACCATCTGGGAATTCTGTACATCAATTAGATCAAAACGGATCAGAGATAGTACAGCTCAGTTTAAGTTGATAATTCAATAATGGTTGTATAACAAGGTATTATGACCATTTTTCATACAGAAAATGTCATTAAAGCGAAAGGTGTCAATCCTGGTCTGCCTGCGCAATTCGCGCAGTCTGACCAGGGTTGACACTTTTCGCAGATCCCAGAAGGTCCCTTTTTGCTTGATGGGTCACATATCAATACGACATGGAGTAGAAAGCCTTTTAACAAAAAATACGATTTTCAATGGCGCTGGAGTAGAGAGCTTCAGAAAACATTACAGGTGATTATACAATCATTTGGCTGTTTCAAAAAAATAAATGATGCAATTAGAAAAGGTGGAGGTTTAACCCTTTCCCAAACAATCCCTGGTTTTTAAGGGTCAGGAATAGAAGCCTTTTGAAAACATTGTGGGAAAGGGAGAAAATGCTGGTAACCAGCATTTTCTCCTTTTTCCACAATGTTTTCTACCCTATCATATAGAAAAATCATCTTTTTAGCAACGGTTAATTTATCATCTGCAAAATGCTTTCAGTTTGGTCTGGTCCAAAATTTGCTGTTCGGGAAAGAGTTAATGCACCGCTGTACTGCATTGTTCCAAGCAAGTTATCAAATAATTATGAACCTATATAAAGTGCTCCAGATCAGAGGGACTGATGGTATTCTTAATAATGCATTTTATATAATAGTTCTCGGACACGCAAAAAAAACCTAGGCTGGCATGGGTTTATATTTTTTGTAGATGTATTTAATATCCTGCTACACAAAGTATGGTTGCACCTTTTTGCAAATCACTTAGAGAAAAAAATCATTCTTTTATTCTTCAGCAGTTACGCTTGTTAATGATTTGTTAGAAAAAGAAACATGTTAATTGATAAGTAACTCTACGAGTTCCACAGGTACTTTTTCTCCGTCAAAAAAAAGATGGTCAAAGCTAATCAAAGTTGCATCTTTAATCAAATCAAAACAAAAAATGTTTCTCAATGTTTGTCTATGAGGATTCTCTTGCCAAAGGCAGACCTTTTGGTGCTCTTGTTGAAACTGTCTTAACCCTAACCAACTCACTCAAGGTTTTGACAACTGTTCTGGTTCTCGACCAACTAGAAAAGGAAACAAAAGTAAAATGTTGTCCTACCAGCGGTACCAGCCACACAGCCATCAATTTCCTCTTCATCTTCTTCCGGGAACCTGCTGTCTTTAAACCGTCTGGTATGGCTGGTCATTCTGCAGGCATCGTTCCTGATATTGGAATGAAAGAGGTGATCATTGTGATTCATCATTGACCAACTATTTTCTTAAAATGACATCCTTTGTTACTATGAAATACTTTCCGCAAACTTTATTAGGATTTCTTGAGGGATTGTATGACTTGAAGCATCAACAGAAAAGTAGAAAAGAAATACCAAAATTTGACTGCACTGGTTATCGAATGACAGCTATGTTTCGGATACTGGTCAGAATTGTCTCTTACAGATGCTAGCAGTTTAAACAAGTAGCAACAACATGGTTTTACATGTAACAAGAGATGTTTGTAAAACATGTATGCCCCCCTATAATCTCTTACGTTCAAAATGTAAAAACGAACAAAGGGTAATTAGTCAAAAATTATTAATGATAAATTAACAATTCTTGGGCACTGTACTTCCCATTTAAGTGAACTATCAACTTTTAAAGTTTCATGATTTTACCTCACATACTTTTTGAGTTATGCTCCGGAAAAAAAATAAGTACGAAAATCAACAAAGGGCAGTAATTGCAAAAATATAATGGGCAGAGTTATGGTTCTTGTGCAATGCACTTCTCCTGAATAAGATCTATCCACATATATGGTTTCAAGATGATACCTGAAAAACCTTTTGAGTTATGCTCTGGACAAAAATTAAGTATGAAAATCAACAAAGGGCAAAAGCTCCAAATTGGGCAGAGTTATGGTTCTTGTGCACTGCACTTCTCCTTAATAAGGTTAATCCACCTATAAGGTTTCAAGGTGATACCTGAAATACTTTTTGAGTTATGCTCCAGACAAAAATTAACTATGAAAATCAACAAAGGGCAATAACTCCAAAAATATGATGGGCAGAGTTAAGGTACTTGTGCACTGCACTTCTCCTTAGTATAATCTATCCACCTATGAGGTTTTAGGATAATACCTGAAATACTTTTAGAGTTATGCTCCGGACAAAAATTAAGTATGAAAATCAACAAAGGGCAATAACTCCATAAATATGATAGGCAGAGTTGTTGTTCTTCTGCACTGCACTTCTCCTTAATGAGATCTATCCACCTATGTAGTTTCAAGATGATACCTAAAATACTTTTTGAGTTATGCTCTGGACAAAAATTAACTATGAAAATCAACAAAGAGCAATAACTCCAAAAATATGATAGGCAGAGTTATGGTTCTTGTGTACTGCACTTCTCCTTAATAAGATCTTTTCACATATAAGGTTTCAAGGTGATACCTGAAATACTTTTAGAGTTATGCTACGGACAAAAATTAAATATGAAAATCAACAAAGGGCAATAACTCCAAAAATATGATGGGCAGAGTTATGGTACTTGTGCACTGCACTTCTCCTTAATGAGATCTATCCACCTATGAAGTTTCAAGGTGATACCTAAAATACTTTTTGAGTTATGCTCTGGACAAAAATTAAGTATGAAAATCAACAAAGGGCAATAACTCCAAAAATATGATGGGCAGAGTTATGGTTCTTGTGCACTGCACTTCTCCTTAATGAGATCTATCCACCTATGAAGTTTCAAGATGATACCTTAAATAGTTTTTGAGTTATGCTCCGGACAAAAATTAAGTATGAAAATCAACAAAGGTCAATAACTCCAAAAATATGATGGGCAGAGTTATGGTTCTTGTGCACTGCACTTCTCCTTAATGAGATCTATCCACCTATGAAGTTTCAAGATGATACCTTAAATAGTTTTTGAGTTATGCTCCGGACAAACTTTGGTCTACGGACCGACGGACCGACGGACCGACCGACCGACGGACCGACGTACCGACGGACCGACGGACCGACCGACAATTGCAAAGCAATATACCCCCATTTCTTCGAAAGGGGGGCATAAAAATCATATTAATAAGTCTTTATCTGTGGGCCAAACTCTTTTGATGCTTGAATAAGGATGCAGTGTACAGATTGTATAAAAAGAAAAAATAGCACTAATAAGGATGCTGTACCCAGTTTGTAGAAAAGCAATATCATGTAAAGGAAGCACCGTCTCGTATTTAATTAACCATCGCTGTAAGCTGTCCATGGCGTCGTACAAAGAAAACAGACGGCTTCCTCGTCGAATTCGATTTTCTTCAATAAATGGTTGAGCGTTCGCATCTCTAAAGACGCCGATCTCTCGTATTTTTACATCTATGTGAGGCCATTGACGTTGTAGAGATATTGTTAGAAATTTCCAGTTAACCTGCAAAACATACCGTTTACAGTAGTCAATACAGCAAAGGCGTCGTCAATATGTTCAAGCATTCTGTATGATACTATTATAAAAAGAATTAAGGTTCACATGTCCTTAACTTTGATCTGGATATAATAATTTAGGTACAAGACAATGCAAATAATTTTCTGCTCGTCAGTTCAGTCAGTCTTAACACTATAAAATCTAAGAACAGGTATAACAATTTAATTTGCACAAAAGATGAATGGGCTGTTCCTGTCAAAGCCGTCTTTTTGATATGCCACACAGCCTTTTGGGGGAAGCAATGGTGTCATTTTTTTATTGGGAAGCAATGGTGAGCCTCGTATTGTATTCTACAATTCATAATTGCTGATTTGGGGCAGACCTTTGAAAATGACGAAAATAACTTTGACCATCACATCACATCTTTTATCTTCAGCATTTTTCAAAAACTGCTTTTTGACTTCTCTTTTTCATAATGAATGATTACCAGTACTGTCACATAAAAAAAGTCAAAGGGTTCATTTTGTTCATTGCCAGCAATATCTCTGTCCAGAGTAGCATGGTCACTGAATATACTTGTACCATGTTCTGGCAAAAGGGGACTTAATGCATTTCTGCGATTCATTAAACAAAGCAGGTCGTCATCTTATTAAAATCCATAAAATCCATTTTGTCAACCTGAATCATGAGGTAGAATTATCCTTTGACATGCAAGAAATTTCAAGATAGCAAAAAGTTTCGGCCCATATCAGCCTGCGCGAACTGCGCAGACTGATATGGGCCGAAACTTTTCGCAAATGCATTCAGCTTCCCCCTCCCCCCCTTTTGACAGAAGATGGCTCACATAATTATGTCCGTGCGTGAACTCATTTTTTTTTTCCGCAATTCTAAGAAATTCATTTCTCCCAGCAATGCTTTCACGCATATTCTGCTAAATAACCAAAATTAATTTTCAAATCGATAACAATAACCTAAATATTTCTGTTTCAAAGTTATGTTTTGGGAAATAATATCTCCTTATCGGACAGTGTAGATCAACGATCAGACTGCACGTTCTGTGCAGTCTGATCTTGATCTACACTGTCAATGGTTAAGAACCCTCTCAAGGATGATCGTGCGAATTAACCCTTTACCACACAATCCCCACTTTTGACGACCCTGAAAAAGAAGCCTTTAGAAAACACTGTAGGAAAAGGAGAAAATGCTGGTAACCAGCATTTTCTCCTTTCCCCACAATGTTTTCAACCTTTCATAAAACAAATTTCCAGTTTTCTGTCACTTTTATTTTGTCGTCTGTAAATGCTTTCAATTTGGCCTAGTCCAAAATATTATCCTTTGGCAATGTATTAAATGGAGACAGCAGTGGTAACCAGCATTTTCTCCTTTTCCAATAATGTTTTCTACCCTTCATGAAAAAAGAAATCAAATTTTCTGTCACTTTTATTTTGTCGTCTGCAAATGCTTTCCATTTGGACAAGTCAAAAATATTGTCGTTTGGTAATGAGTTAAATATGATAAGTCTTACAGCGTGCCAGAAATGCAGCAAGTACTCCAAAAGTTCGTCTGTATCCCCTTCAAATTGTGTGACCATGGCGTTATCACAGAAGAGCAGCAACTCCGGCTCAATTCGTCTGATGCCCACATTAATCTGCCGTTTTCGTCTGCTTTTACTTTTGTTTTTGTATGGAATGTTGTAAACTTTGTAAGAATTCAGAGGTTTCGCAAAACTTGGTATGTCGGAGGGATAGTATGATGAGTACTGTAGTTTGTCTATGTTCTCTGGCACTGTTAGGAGAAGTGAGAATATTTTAGTATGCTACAATGCGAATTGAATAAAGAACTATTGCACAAACATGCTTTTATGCTGCCGAGGTTGACAACTTTGGAATTCCAAACATCGTTAGAAAACGGCAAATTCTTAGTTTATTTTAACCCTTTACTCCACAGATACTCATTTCTACACATTGCTTGTAGGAGCCTTTGGAAAACATTGTGGCAAAAGGTGAAATTGCTCGTGACGAGCAATTTCACCTTTTGTCACAATGTTTTCCATGCTATCAAAAGGTGTCATATACACACAAGAAACTGCTTCATCCTTGCTGTTATTTAGGGTCAATTAGAGATACCATAGAAATGCATTATGGGGAAAAGGGTTAAGGTAAGACCTGTGTAATGCACTTCCGGTGCACATGGGGCAAAAATTCTAATTGGTTGATAAATAAGGATAAATATGGATTAATACAGAAATGATATTTTTGCACATTTCTAACGGATCAGAAATTCCGTTTATGTATGTCTTGAAATTATTTTTTATGTTAGTTTTCTTAAAAGGGAGGTAATTATTATCTCTTTCTGAATTGAGAATGTAGTGGTTTTATATTTCATATTTTTGTATTATTGTGAATTTTCAAGATATGGTAAAGGAAAGAAATGTTTGGGTCAACTAAATATCACAAAGCTCAGCAAAGTTGCGGGCGAAGTGAAAAAGAAACTTGAGACATCTGTCCTATGAGAATACTTACGGAATAACTCGTCGCCGTTGAAGTCGTGAACTTCCGGTGCTTTCCGCCAAACCGTGTGTGTCTTATTGTGCAGCGACCTCTTGTGACGTTTATGTGCTACAGGTGGCGCTATTATCAAATGATCGTGAATAATACCTTCCTGCAAAACAATACATTTTACGTATGACCCGTTCTTTTAATGAATATATAATACTTATCATTTTTTCACACGGATTATTATAACGAACTAATTGGAGAGAGGTCATCAGACCTTTCTATCAGCGGTGAGTTTAAAAGGCAGACTGACACAGAATTTGCAGTCTAAATCTACTTTTCTTGCGAGATGGTTCTGATACACAGTCTATTTCGTCATCTTTGCCAAATAACTCCAGCAGCTATGGACTAAAACAAAAAAGTAACCTTTTCTATCCATTGGTTGTATATGTAACCTGCACCAAATGAGAAATGGTAACGTTAAACATATCTGTTCTTCACAGTGACGTATATGAAATTTTCATAAATCAACATTCCTGTACAGTTAAGACATTTTATAACATTGGCACCTGCTGTGGAGTTTGTTTCCTTTACAGAAAATCGCATTGTCAAAAAATAATAATTAAAAAAAAATAAAATAAAATAGAACATATCCATTTTGAGGAATTTCTACTGTTCACGTTTTGAAAAGTGGTCCTGGATTCACAATGAATATTCATATCATACAAGAAGGTTTTTCTGTCGTTGGCTGCACTTATGTTTCAGGAAATGATATGTTATATATTATTACATTGCAGTCTAATAAATAATGTATTTATAACGTTTAATCCGTTACCACACAATCCATACCTTTGAAGACCCTGGGAAAGAAGCCTTTAGAAAACATTGTGGGAAAAGGAGAAAATGCTGGTAACCAGCATTTTCTCCTTTTCCCACAATGTTTTCTTATCTTCAGAAAACAAATTTTCAGTCACTTTTATTTTGTCGTCTGAGAATGCTTTCAATTTGGACCAGTCTAAATCTTTTTTTTTTTGAAAGAAGCCTCTTGAAAACATTGTGAGAAAAGGAGAAAATGCTGGTAACCAGCATTTTCTCCTTTTCCCACAATGTTTTCTACTCTTCACAAAACAAATTTCAAATTTTCTGTCATTTTTATTTTGTCGTCTGCAAATGCTTTCAATTTGGACCAGTCTAAAATTTTGGCATTTGGTAACGCGTTAATGATGTTATACTTTCAGGAGAAGATTGACTTACTACATAATGTTGCATTCCTCGTTCTTGTAAAGGTGTTTTCTTTACACTGAGAAGAGTACCAGTTAAAACATCGTGGTAAAAGTGTAATTGTTTAGCTTTTTCTTGTAAAATATGCTGAAAAAAAAAGGAACATGTGAATTGGAAATATATCTCTGTATATTCAAATGCTGAAATTATCGTTTTTATGAGGCCTTTTTGAAAGAGTCATCTCTTTTTCTCTATCTGCAATTTATGAAAAATTTGGGATTTCCTTGGTAAAAACATATCCTGCTTGTTAACTTTTCATTGAGTTTCTTACCTGCTCAAAACACAGTCAGATGCAAAATATTCTACAAGTCAGCATGAATTTACAGACATGTAACCCATTACCACACAATCCCTACTTTTGATGATTCTGAGAAAGAAGCCCTTAAAAAACGTAGTGGGAAAAAGAGAAAATGCTAGAAGCCGGTGTAATGCAGAGAAATGACCCCATTACAAAATGACCCGGGGGTAATTTCTCGACGTAGAATAATGACCCATGGGTCATTTCTCTACGTCGAAAAATGACCCATGGGTCATTCCTCTACCTCGAGAAGTGACCCGGGGGTCATTTTGTAATGGGGGTCATTTTTCTGCATTACACCGGCACTTTCTCCCTTTTCCTGCAATGTGTCTACCCTTCACAAAATAAATTTTGAATTTTCAGTTGCTTTTATTTTGTCGTCTGCAAATGCTTTCGATTTGATCAAGCCAAAAACTTTGTCGTTTCGTAATGAGTTAAGGAATGAAAAGAATTTCATTCTTTTTTTCATGGAGGTATGAGAAGGAAAAAAAACCTACAAAAATGTGATTACGTTTTTTTTTCATACCTCCTTGAAAAAAAAATATCTTCATTCCTTATAATTTAATATTACAGACAACATACATCCACGGAAATAATTCAAACTATATTCATTTTCTTTAGTTCTAAATCTAACGTTAAAGTTTCTAAAGCCCCTTCCACTCGTATTTGTACTCAAGAGTATACAATCGGGAAGCAGTTTTCAGATCCCCAATACTGAAAATTAACCAACAGAGCGAAAGTAACTGAGAAAAGCAGTGTATAGGACCCGCAAAAGTAACCTTCAGCCAAAGTAGTTCCGGCACAATGTGGTTTCATTTTCATGGAGCTATGAAAAAAAATCTTTTTAGCCAATCAGAGCTCGCCAATGTTAATGAAAACAACTGATATTAAATAATTTACATGTATTGAGCACCAATTCTCGGATAATGTCGTTTTCCTCCAAAATCCCGTATGCATTCAATAGACTCTGAAAGCATAGCATTACCATGGGGAGAGGTCAGTGAATTGTACTAGTGTTTCACTCTTTGTGCAAAGAACAGAATAGAAACAAGGCAAAATATATGAATGATATGATTTTAGAATGTGAGATATCACTGTTACATATTACAGAATGGTTGATGATAGGTATAAAACGCACAGCAAATAAATAAAATACAGGTGTGCAATTTACATCATCTATCTAAGCCCAAAATAGATGTATTAATTTGATATTTAATCGGCTAATAATCCAAAGAGGCCATTTTTCTCTTTACCTAGGTTATAAAGCTCATGGAATTAGTTATCATGGAGTCAAGGCCGATATCTGGCTACAAGAGCCTTCAAAAACAAGTCTTAATCATTCCATGCCTTAAAAGACTTCAGCTTTATACATGGTAAGATATTACCGTATACCTCATGTAACAACATGGATCTGAGAATGCAACAAGCATTCTGATAGTATTGCATAGCAATACTGAGTCCCCTACCGGCCGTATATATATTGCTGGCAGGTACAGTTTATGAAACCTTGTGGAGGAGAAAGAACGTATTTGACCCACTTTCACAGTTATAAGCATCATGTCTGTCTTTGTATGCAATGCTTTAACGAAAGTGAGATATGTAAGCAGTTTTCTCGTTAATATAAGTTCATCGAAGCAATTTTAAAAAGACAGGATGTGTATGTGAAACACAATTGCCCCTGTAAAAGCAATGTTTTAGAAATATGACCTTTAACTTGTGAGATGACCATGACCTTATCATCAGCAGGTGTGTACCAATGAGAGGTAATAGCTTACTGTGTATAAGTGTTATAATTTAATTATTTAAACTAGAGCTGTCACTGAATGTGTCTTAATACGCCCGCCAGCGCTTTGACAGAAAAAAGAATCAAGTTCAAGGGAAGATAATTCCTCGACCAGGGGGGAGTTGAAACTTGAAAATTGCGTCATGCAAATCTTCAATATATATTCAATATATGTGCATAGTTTCAATACAATTGGAGGAAAACTGGGGGAGTATTCACGACACAAAATTGCTAGTATTTTGTACACATACGGACACACAGACAGACGAACAGACTGCACTCGGTGAAAAGTGAATTTGGTGCTGCTCCGTGACGCATTATGTTAAGAAAGTCATCATACCATGTTGGATACATACAACCTATTTTAATGTACAACCGATTTAACCCTTTGACAAAATCGCCCTTGTACTAGCGAAACATTTACAAATAGAATAAAAGTTTGATAGAGGTCGGCCTGTGCAGACATGGGTCGATACTTTCTGCTATAGACTTTAATCCCTTATCGTCAAGTACGACTGAAATATTTTGCGTCTAATTGGCTTGCAACACGCGAAAAGGGACATTCAGATATTTGCGTAAAGTTTCGTCTCGGATCAGCCTGCGCAGTCCGCGCAGGCTGATCCGAGACGGAACTTTACGACTACATTAGATTTTGTCTTACAGTAGACAGACTTACGCAAACAGAAAATTGCATAGAAACGACACTTAACGAAAATGTCAGAATGTCCCTTTTCGCGTTTTGCAGGCCAATTCCTATCATGTAGAACTGTACTTGTCGAATCATGTGAACAAGAAAATATAGATGCATAACATCAATGGCGCCGCAAATCAGTTGTTCCTGAAATAAAGTACTTTACAGCGGGTTATTTTTTACGCCAAGGGAATCGCTTGAAGAAACTTCTTAGAGTTCCACGTGATGATACTATATGGCTATCATTTAAACTCTGGACCATTTGGGATACGATCTGATTCTTTTTTCGATCTGGCAATGAAAATAAGGATTTTTTTACATGTTAAAAAACTAAAAAAAAAAAACAGCCCAAATAGAAAAACGAAGTCGGTAGGGGCTCGATCTGGTAATGAAATACTTGTATGTTAAAAAAAACCACTGAACTACTCCATACAGGAAACAATTTGACTACCTCCAGGGGCACTTTTCAAAAGCGAATAACAATATAGTGCCGCCGCTCATGCGGTGCTACCACAATGCCGAACAAAAGATTATACAATAACGGCGATGGCTGGAGTCGTACAGCGATGCCCAAAGAAGGCTTTTATGGTTGTTCTTATTGTTTCAGTCTATATCTTATCTAAGGTGCATTTTCCAGTGCAAAAAGGTATACGTGAGTCATAGGATCATTATCTCATATTAACACAGATGTCTCGCCAGTTTATCCAAGAGTGAGGACAAAGCCTTGGCTACAAATACAAATCCGCTCTTGATCTGTCCTCTCCGTACAAGGCAGCCGTAGTAGCGATTCTCTGCCTATAAATCAACAGTATTTTTTCCTGTTTCTTCCGGTTTTCTGCTGCACTAATAATCCTTATTCTTTGACAACGGCATAACACATATTATGTTCTAAATTACCACTTGCGCTAAGGGAATGCCTAAACAGTACTTCATGTTGAGGATTATGTTATGTAAGAGAACTTTCTTATAGAGTAAATATGCATAACTTTGTGTCAGTGCCATTATTATTTATATTCGTACGAAGACGTTACGACACTCTGGGTCACATTACTCTAATGCAAGCAAAAAACGCAATAAAAATTAAAAGCAACCTGGCCAAAGTCGGTCGCTCTGCTGCACTAAAAGAGGGGACCACATACTAAATCTACATACATCCATCATTAACCCTTGACCCTATAAGGCATTTCTATGGTATCTTTAACTGTCCCTAAATAACAGCAAGGATGAAGCTGTTTTTTATGGGTATATGACTCCTTTTGATAGCACAGAAAACATTCTGACAAAAGGTGAAATTGCTCGTCACGAGCAATTTCACCTTTTGCCAAAATGTTTTCCAAAGGCTCCTATGAGCAATGCGTAAAAACGAGTATCTATGGAGTAAAGGGTTAAATGAAATACTTTACTAAACCAAAGGAATCAGACTTAAAAAGCAAATGTGTACTTGGTTATGAACGGAATGATGTGGGGATCCAATGGCAGGTGAATCGAAAGCAGTTAATAATCATACATAGCTACAGCTCACAAACTTACTGGTCACAGAGCGAAACCGACGGTAAAAGATACAAACAAAAAATACACGGTGATGAAATGAACAAAATACCCTTATTCGTGAAATTAAACTTCTAATTTTCTCTGTGAGAGTTGGTGGGGGCATTTTTAAAAGACTTCGAAAATGCTTCATGAAAATCGGTGCTGGATTATTAAATACATTTCAAAATTAAAGGGGTCCCTATAGACTTCAAACTACCTAAATATATATATCTTTTAGACTTCAAACTACCTAAATATATATATATATCTTTTTCATCGAATGAATATATTCGTTTTATTTATGGTTTTAACCCTTTCCCAAACGACAAAATTTTAGACTGGTTCAATTCAAATTTAAAGCACTTTCAGGCAACAAAATAAATGTAACTCAAAAATTGAAATTTGTTTCCAGCAGGGTAGAAAACATTGTGGGAAAAGGAGAAAATGCTGGTTACCAGCATTTTCTCCTTTTCCTACAATGTTTTCAAAAGCCTCCTCCTTCAGGGTCGTAAAAACCAGGGATTGTTGGGAAAGGGATAATGGATAAGTCAAATGATATACATAAAGAAATTCTTCTCATTTTTGATAATTACGTTATAATTCAAACAATTATACATCTCGTTCATCCGTGCGAATGGCAATAAAAATAGAGAAGGGATTCATTACTTTCGTATTCAACCTTTATTATGATTTATAAATAACTGATTCATTGATTTGTCAGTGATGTTATTTGGATCTACATTTTACATTCCAAGAACGTCAAACTAATTGCTGTCAATTTAATTGATAAAGTCAAGTCGGCTATCTGGTGGTAAATGGCAGGGCACATCATCCAGGGTCCACATGTACATTCAAATCCCTGCTCGAAAGCATAAGAATTCAATTTCATTGTATTTTTAAGGCAATTCTTTTGAATATGCTTCACTGCTGTATTCATCAAGTTTTAAGACAAGGGTGACGAAGAACAATTACTGACCCACTTACCAAAGGAAACAAAACTTTCGCCTATCTTAACCACATATCTGTAGCACACAAGCTAAGACTCATTTTGAAACTAAAGCACTTGCTTTATTGTTTCCCACTAATGCTTGAGATAGAAGTTTCTTTGAGGCTTGATTTACATGTTTACATGTGTTTTTTTTTTCTTTTTAGTTTTCGTTTATCTGATAGAATAGTTGGTTGATCAAAAGGACATGTTCGTCCAACAATCGAGACCGGAATGTATGTTGCAGGGTACTCAATTGAAGAGATCGCCCTGTAACTTGATCGAGGTGCAATCACTTTGTTTTAGAGAAAGCTACATTTAATATAACCCATATATCCTCAAAATGATATATAAGACTAGATCACCAAATGTATTACCAGCCAAACACATCTCAGGGTTAATTGTTAGTATAGATCACATACTGTCGATTTACTTCGAAAACCTCGTAACTACAGCTTTCAACAAGCTGTAGTTATGAGGTTTTCGACGTAAACCGACGATTTTTCTAAACTCGAAAGGAAAACATCGTTCTTTCTATCCTGCTATGTAACAATCTATCTTAAATCTGGGACACGGAGCCGAACAAGTGGATTAATCTTGCAGACTTTTCTAAGTTCGAAACTTGCCAAGCAGAGGTTGTTTTTATTTTAGTCTCACCGTGAGACAGCCGAGTTTACATTGAACGAATATTGGTCAAAGCAATTTTCAAATCTGTATTGAAATAACGGCGTGATGCTAAATATTAATCTGAAACAGCAAGATATGTCTAATATGGCATCAGTGCGAGAATCAAACACGGAATGCATATTACAAATACAACATTCGTCACTTGGAACTCTGTTATGCAGATGTAGACTTATCAGATCTGTGTAGAATAAATAGTTTGACGCAATGGTAGTTATCCAAGAGGCTTTTGACAAGAAGGAAGAAATGGAAACGAATACCATACCTGCTGTGAATCTTCATTGAATACAGTTTTTCCCGTGTTGTCCGTAAACACATTGAGCACTTTAAAATTCTCATGAAGAATGTTTTTATCCAGTCTTTCTAGATTTAAGTTAAAAGTTCTTTCTGGAGTTTCTATTTTCATTTTAAGTTTCTTATCCACTGTTGGATCACCATGAATACTGACGTCGGCCGGATGTTGACCCGTTGTGTTACCTGGAAACGACAAGAAGAATGGTATCATTTAACCCTTTCCCAAACGACAAACTTTTGGACTAGACCAAATTGAAAGCATTTGCAGACGACAATTCAACTCCTGCTGAAAAGATGATTTCTGTCTATGATAGAGTAGAAAACATTGTGGGAAAAGGAGAAAATGCTGGTTACCAGCATTTTCTCTTTTTCCTACAATGTTTTCAAAAGGCTACTATTCCAGATCCGTAAAAACAAGGGATTGTTTGGGAAAGAGTTAAGTAACAACGAAGGCCAAACGTAAAAACAAGGCGGACGTTTAACCTTTTACCACACGACAAAATTTTAGATCTGTCCAAATTGAAAGCGTGTACAGACAACAATTTCAGTGTAGCTCATTGATGTGATATTTGTTTCATGGAGAAGAAAACATTGTGGGAAAAAGGAAAACTGCTGGTTACCAGTACTTTCCTCTTTTCCCACAATGTTTTCAAAAGGCTTCCATCCCAGGGTCGTAAAAACCAGGGATTGTTTAGTAAAGGGTTAACCCTTTACCAAACAGTCCCTGGTTTGAACGCCGCTGAGGAGAAAGCCCTTTGAAAAAATTGTGGGAAAAGGAGATAATGCTGGTAACCATTGTTTTCTCCCTTTCCCTCAATATTTTCAAGCATGTCAAAGAAAACTCCAAATGTTTGAGTAACATTTAAAATGTCTTAGTTTAAACATATTTATTTTACATCGATTGAGAAACAAGTTCTTACAACTTATACTAATCTCTCTCGATTCTGCTTCCTGGGAACTACACCAGTTCTCGCGCCGAATGTGTGGACCTATGAGAAATCCCAAAGTTGACATCCGCTCCCAGGTATCGAACTCAGGACCTTTAGGTTATGAGGCCGACGCTCTACCTCACGACCCACGGACACCTCAATGTCATCAGCAATGCTTTGGATTTGGTAGAGTACATAATTTATCGTGTCGTGTAGAGATGGGGATTTTAACCCTTAAAGTGCTGATTTAAAAAAAAAAGAGACAATAATAAATGGGAAAAACATCTGAAATATTTCGGTACCAAGGTTATTTTTGCCAGAATATGAAAAAAAAATAGTGGACAGTGTAGATCCAAGATCAGACTGCACGTTCTGTGCAGTCTGATCTTGATCTACACTGTCCACAAATACAAGTTAAGTTGGTTCCAGTGCTTTAAAGGTTAATATCATGCACAATTTTATAGGAATTTGAAGATAGGATAACTCTGAATCAAGGTACTCAGAATGTGCAGTCGTGTGCTTGGCCATGTACCGTAACATATCCCGTGAAACAGGTATGGCCATTATCTCCCTTAGATGGCATTCTATAAATACACGTCTATCTAATTTGGGCATTCTGGGTACAGAACCGGACTACTTTTCAAAACAACAACCGTTACTTTCAAATTTTAAATGAAATAAACGTTTACTCATTGAAACGCTACCCTGCTACAAATAGCTATGATCGGGTAACATGTGACCCGTGCACCGACCATTCATTAAAACAGCCGCTGCATGCTTGGATAATAGGCTAAAAGCTTCGATATATGCCCTACTTTCCCAGGCAACCAGCCGATATAGCTCTGTAGGTAGAGCATAAGACTCATGAACACAATGTTTCGGGTCACTACAGGTTGTGGGTTAGAATCCCGGCTGGCCAACTAAAATTACTAATAGTCTTTCGGATGAGACACTAAACCAAGTCCCGTGTGACGGTGCTATACGCCGAGCACGTTAAAGACCAGACGAAGCTCTCAATAATTTCGACCTGTATCCTTGCACTATCCCTCGTAACAACTAACCGTCTTCTGGGGGCGACGCTCAGATGGGCAACCGGTAACGACGATAAATAAACGGAAATAACCAGACCAATTTCCCCAGGTATACGGGGGATGGGTGATGCGTCATATAGCAGACAGGTCGAATCTTCGAAGAATATGTCATGTGCAGACAATGTAGGTATGGCATATTGCTTATTTATTGCATAATCCAGGTCTGCCATACAGACAATCAACGTCCTTTTTCAGTTACATGTCCTCAACACTCGAGTGTCATTATTCTAAGTTGGTTGGTTGTATTGGTGTTTAACGCCACTTTAACACCTAAGGCCATATCATGGCGGTCGGTGAAACACATGTGTTTCCTGGCTTTCTCACACCGGTACTTACACAACTTTCTTCCCAAAGCCATCGACTACTTTTCTCACATGCTTCATCAGAGGTGAGAGGCGAAAATACGCCGGAAAGAAAGTTCGCCTCAACCGTGTATCGAAATCACAACCACCAGGTCACGAGTCCGACACGCTCACCACTGAGCCACCTGGGCGGGCTTGTCATTATTCTAAACGTCACTGAACTCTCTCTCTCTCTCTCTCTCTCTCTCTCTCTCTCTCTCTCTCTCTCTCATGCCCTTACGCCAATTAATGAATGGTAGGTTTTCACTTGTAAAATAATTATCATCATATTATTATTATTATTTATCTGTCACTCTACACAATTTCCCAGCCTATCAATTATCACCGTCTG
Organism: Tridacna crocea; assembly: GCA_943736015.1. NCBI lineage: Eukaryota > Metazoa > Mollusca > Bivalvia > Cardiida > Cardiidae > Tridacna > Tridacna crocea. The sequence goes on from OX031059.1 coordinate 54,534,511, forward strand.
TCATGTCGCTGTTAAACTACTTGTAATGGAGGTAAAACTGTCAATCACGAAAGCATGCTCTCCAAGGTCAAAACATCAATAAACCGAACATGCTAGCCACAACTTCCTCTTGTCAACCAGCTGTTGCTCGGAATAATGCGGGGACGAGCTATCTGAATAAAGTAGATCATCCCCTGATGATAGATTTGGCATGGCTGATCTCATCGGGTTATTTTCCTGTAAATCTGAGCCGTAATTTGTAGAGAACGGGGCTTAATGCATCTGCAAGAAAAAGTATCGACCCAGGTCAGCCTGCGCAGTCCGCGCAGGCTGACCGGGGCCGAAACTTTTTGCTCTTGGTCAATTTTCTGTATGATAAACGACGACTCTACCCCATGATTCTGTCAGTTGTCAGATAAAGTGAAATATATGTATCCTGATTATGCGGTGTCTTGCTGGGTACAACAGTCATCCGAAGATGCATTTAGCCCACTTTTTTTCTGAGAGCACAGCGTGTGTGGTGTCCGTGGTCGTGAGGCAGAGCGTCGTCCTCGCATCCTAAAGGTCCTGAGTTCGATCCCCGTGAGCGGGTGTCAACTTTGGGATTTTTCATAGGCCTACACTTTCGGCGCGATACTGGTCTATTTCCCATGAAGCAGAATCGAGAGAGATTATAATAAGTTGTAAGAACTTGTTTCTCTATCAAAGTATAATAAATAGGTTTAAACTAAATTAAGTTACTGATTATATACTAGGACGAGAAAGAAACACAGGGTAACCTGTTAAGGTAGATTAGAGGTGTATAACTTGATTGAAAATTCTAAATTATGATTTTATGTTTACCACTGATCAGTTTTGAATATTTTGGCGATATTTCATTTCAGTGTGGCCAAAAAGAAATCAGAAATTGGCTTCTTTATTGACAGTACGCCATCCTCAGTGAAAAAAGTAGTGACTGACTGCATATGGAGACTCAATATCTCCGTTGTCTGCGCATGTCATATTCTTGGAAGATTCGACCGTCTTATATGACGCATCACTAGCCCCGAAAGCGGGCTGACTGTAATATTACGCTCTATAAAGTAACAATGTTGAAAATAGCTTTCATCAATACGTTTGAGGAGAAATGAGACCTGCTTTAGCTCCAGATTTCTCTGAACTGCTGATCGTAGCTGAGTGAATTGCACGAGGTAGCGTTTCATTGAGTAAACCTTTATTTTAGTTTTAAATTCAAAGTAACGGTTGTCGCGTAGGAAAGTGGTTCGGTTCTCTTCCCAGGATGCCCATTAGATAGATGAGTATTTAAAGAATGCCATCTAGCGGGAGATAATGTCAATATCTCGTGTGGTACCCTGCGTTTCTTTTTCGTCGTAGTATATATATCTCGTCCAATCAGATAAGTAATTTTGATACTCCATCTGTTTCCTCCTCGAAATTATGAATTGTAAAAATGGTGTGACAAAAACTATTTTGAAATTAGAGCAGGTTATATATAGAAGTAGGACGTATGACACAATAACAGAATGTTAATTTAAAGCCATGAAGAACTATTCGAAATTCTCATTAATTTTTCTAAGTAGGTCTACACATAAATAAATTTGAATAATGGCTGGCAGACAGAAAGATCAAGTGGACGAGATTTTCTCAACTCCGTCCTAATTCTAACCCTTTGGCTGCTAAGCGCGACTTGCTGACCTTTTGCGGAGAGTGTAGATCAAGATCAGACTGCACAGAACGTGCAGTCTGATCTTTGATCTACACTGTCCGTTAAGGAGATATTATTCCCAAAAAACTTCGAAATTTGTGTTATCAATATCGAATTGAAAATTTTCTTTTAGTTACAGAGCAGGACAAGTGTTGAAACTCTTTACCCAAACAACAAAATTTTAGACCGGTCCAAATTGAAAGCACTTGCAGACGACAAATCCAACGTAACTTTAAGAAAAAGGAATTTGTTTCCAGCAGTGTAGAAAACATTGTGAGAAAAAGGAGAAAATGCTGGTTACCAGCATTTTCTCCTTTTCCCACAATGTTTTCAAAAGGCTTCTTTCTCAGGGTCGTTAAAAGTCTGGATTGTGTGGTAAAGGTTAAGTCACACACACGGGTGCAGAAATTAATGAGGTAATGAGGTTTGAAGTGCAGACTGTTCTTGGCAAAAGCAAACGAGTCACGTTCCTCTCCGTGGTTCATCGTACCAAGTGAGTCATCAACGGGACTTTCGACATGAAGAAAACTGATGCATAACAAAAGGTTTCTAACCAGGTGGCCCTGCGCGGACTGCGTAGGCTGACCTGGATCGATACTTTTCGTAGCTGGATTGAGTCCCTTTTTCCCAGAGAATGGTTGGTTGGTTGGTTGTATTGGGGTTAAACGCCAATTCAACAGCTGAGGTCATATCATGGCGATCGGTGACGCACATGTGCTTCCTGGCTTTCCCACACCGGTACTTACACTACTTTCTTTCCAAAGCCACCGACTACTATTCTCACATGCTTCAGCAGAGCTGAGAGGCGAAAATACGTCGGAAAGAAAGTTTGCCTCATCCGGGTATCGAACTCACAACCACCAGGTCATGTGTCTGACACGCTCACCACTGAGCCACCCTGGCGGGCCCACAGAGAATGGCTAAAATTCATTACTGCTGTTGATTAGATAATCATTAGATAATAGGTTAATGAAATATATACTAGGACGAAAAAGAAACGCAGGGTACCATAAGAGATATTGAACAAGCTTTGAGTCTCCATATGCAGTCAGTCACTACTTTTTTTTTTTTCACTGAGGAGGGGGTACTATCAATAAGAAGCCATTTTCTCATTTCCTTTTGGCCACACCGAAATGAAATTTCGTCAATATATTCAAAACTGATCCGTGGTAAAGATAAATCATAATTTAGAATTCTCAATCAAGTTATACACCTATAAAGTACCTAGAAAGGTTACCCTGCGTTTCTATTTCGTCCTAGTAACGTTATATATGTTTAATGTGGCTACATGTCAGGACTCTACTTCTTGTATGTGTACAGCTATAATTTGGCTTGCAACACGGGAAAAGGGGCATTCGGACATTTGCGTAAAGCGTCGTCTCGGATCAGCCTGCGCAGTCCGCGCAGGCTAATCCGAGACGGCACTTTACGACTACATTAGATTTTGTGCTACAGTAGACTTGTGCAAAACAGAAAATTACATAAAAACGGAAATTGCCGTCTCGGATTAGCCTGCGAGGACTGCGCAGGCTGATCCGAGACGCCACTTTACGCAAATGTCCGAATGCCCCTTTTCGCGTATTGTAAGCCATATAGTATGCAAACATGATCGACTGTCTTTACCAATCACCGAACAATTCCGTATTTTAAAACACTGAGGGAGAAGCCTTTAGAAATGAGAAAATGGGAAAATCCCGGAAACAGCAATGTTTTCAACTCTTTTAGGGATAATTCACATCATTTCGACATCATTTAAAAAAGAAGAAAAAATTCAGTCGCTGTCTGTGCGTGTCATATTCTTCGAAGTTTGACCTGTCTGCTCATTCGGCAAACTTTGGATGAACCGTTGATCAAATCTTTCGGCTGTATCACGTAGGTTGATATGCACTTATAAGGTGTACATTTCTTCGCCGGAATTACGCCATGTTACCGTCCTTAAAATTGTCAAATTCCTCTTAAAGAATTCACAATTGTGTATCAATTTTTTTTCTAAATCCATTTCCGCTGACACAAAGTTCGTACAATCAATTTCATCTTGGCAAATCATTTCCGTTGGAATTTTTCACCACCGGAGTTATAGATGTGGATAACTTCATTGTGGATCATTATTTCGTTGCTACTCCATTTTCTTTGGCGCCCCCATGTTCAAGACTATATTATGGTCATATTATGATTAACAGTTCAAAGTGGAAACCCCCGTGATATGCACATTAGATATATATAGTTAGGGAATTGGCCGAGTTTTGATAAATGCTGTCTTCTATGACGTATCAATATTCTGTACAGGATAAATATGAATACGCGGTGTGCATAACTCAACCTCTGTCGCGAACAAGTAGCGATCAGAAAATGGCCATAAATTACGCGTTTGTGGACAAATAAAATCTGTTTCTCGCTCCGAACTTCTGAAAGAATATAAATACAAGTAGTAATTTTTGCAGGGAAAAAAGTATTCTTGAAATGCCATAGCGTGTGTCAAACCAATGTACTTGCCCATTGAATGAGAAAATGTCTATATAGGTCAGCTTGCACTTTACATGGAAGTTTGATCTTTTTCAGTATCTAAAAGTTCAGATTTTTAAAGGTACTTTGCTTGTCAAAACTGAAAAGTATTTCCAATTATATACTTTGTCCTTTTTAGTTCTTACTAAATACAGAGAGAAAAAGGTTCGGTTCAACAGTCGTACCTATAAAAAGTCTTGATGCATCGGCAGACTGTCGCCGTGATGAATCACGTGAATGTATGGCGTTTTTTAAAGGTGTTGTGAAAATAGATGGACACGAAAAGAACGTAAATTTTCGTAATTACTGGGCAATTGACGTTTGCTCCTTTCCGTCAGAGCATATCTGTGACCCATCACGCAAGAAGGGGCCATCTGGGAACTGCGAAAAGTATCAACCCTGGTCAGACTGCGCAAATTGCGCAGTCTGGCCAGGGTTGACACTTTTCGCTCTTACGATATTTTCTGTATGAAACGTAATCATTCTACCTTGTTATATGACCATTTTTGAACTATCAACTTAAATCAACCTGTACTATCTTTGGTCTGTTTTCATCTTATTAATGTACGGAATTCTCAACTTGTCTTTTATCGCGTGACGGGCCACATATTAAAATTATCGCTGTTGCAGACAACTGAGGCCTGATTCTTGTAAAAGGTGATAATACTTACAATACTTACAATACTTTATTTGCCATACATGTACATATAAGTACATAAGCAAAACAACATGTAAATCATACAAAACGCATGGTGAAAGAGTATGTACAGTGTCAAGAAGCCCTGTAGATACAGTAATGTTACAAATTAACTGTTTTTAAGTGCATTTTTTCTTTTTAAGTTTGCATTATAGAGATACTTAGATATATTTAAGATAGTTTTTTTATTTAAAAAGGTATCAAGATTAGAGATACATACGGTATGGTCATTTATAGGTATATGGAGAAGGACTGATACAAAAATAAAAGGTAAAAACATGATGATGAAAAGAGGAACTGCTCCTTATGGGCGTCGTCCCTCAATAAAACGCTACCTGGTGCGATTCATTCTGCTATGATCAACAGTTTTGAGAAATCTTGAGCGAAAACAGGCCTGATTTCTCTTCAAACATATTCACATAGGCAATCTTCTCCATTGCTACTTTATAGGGCGTATAGCTACAATTCCCTCCCCCCTCCCCCCCCCCCCCCCCCCCCCAATAATGGGGGAGGAGCAATGCGTCATATAAGACAGGTCGAATCTTCGAAGAATATGACAAACGCAGACAACGTTTCCAGCCCCTTTAGCAAACAAATGGTACGACAGTACACATGGTCTGCAACGCGCGAAAAGGAACATTCGGACATTTGCGTAAAGTGTCGGTTAGGATCAGCCTGCGCAGTTCGCGCAGGCCAATCGGAGACGTCACTTTCCGTCCTTATGTTGTTTTCTGTTTCGCGCAAGTCTACTGTAGTTCAAAATGGAATGAAGTCGTAAAGCGCCGTCCCTTTTCGCCTGTTGCCCGCCATATGCTTTGTCAATTAAACGAAGAAGATGAACGAGTCCTACTATGACAGAGGTTAAATGATTTGTCCATAACACGCAATTAACTCATTACCAGACGACATTATTTTAGACTTGTCCAGATTCAAAGCATTTGCAGACGACAAGATAAAAGTGACTTAAATTTTTAAAATTTGTTTTGTGAAGGGTAGAAAACATTGTGGGAAAAGGAGAAAATGCTGGTAACCAGCATTTTCTCCTTTTCCCACAATGTTTTCAAAAGGCTTCTTTTCCAGGAGCGTCAAAAGGTAGGGATTGTGTGGTAATGGGTTAACAGGTATGATATTTGAAAATTTCAATCAATATATTTAACTTTGTGATCGAAATTTCAATATCAGAAATCAGTTTAAAAGAAAGTGTGTATACTGCCACGGCAACCAATAAGCAAACAGCCTCTCTCTGTAGATAAACCTAAAGTTACTAGACCTAAAAGTCATAAGAAATATCTGAGAAAAACTGCTTTTTTTAAGCATTAAACAAAATAATGAAGAAATAGGGGCTCCTAACAGGCAATTACTCCCTTATTGCAGCAGGAAACGTATAATTATACAGATATAGCCTCGGTCCACGCAAAATCCATGAAAAAAGAGTTTTCCTTTTAGGACCCCCTGTATACATTAACCCATTACCACACAATCCCTACTTTTGACGCCCCTGAGAAAGAAGCCTTTAGAAAACATTGTGGGAAAAGGAGAAAATGCTGGTAACCAGCATTTTCTCCTTTTCCCACAATGTTTTCTACACTTCATAAAAGATATTTCAAAATTTCAATCACTTTTATTTGTCGTCTGCAAATGCTTTCGATTTGGATAAGTCTATAATATTGTGGTTGGTTGGTTGTATTGGGGTTTAACGCCACTTTAACAGCTAAGGTCATATCATGGCGGTCGGTGACGCACATGTGCTTCCTGGCTTTCTCACACCGGTACTTACACTACTTTCTTTCCAAAGCCACCGACTACATTTCTCACATGCTTCAGCAGAATTGAGAGGCGAAAATACGCCGGAAAGAAGGTTCGCCTCAACCGGGTATCGAGCTCACAACCACCAGGTCATGAGTCCGACACGCTCACCACTGAGCCACCCGGGCGGGCCTATAATATTGTCATTTGGTAATGGGTTAAAACGTGCCATCCCTCCGAAAGGTAAGCAAACTGTGAGGTGTTGAAATTCAAACTCTTTATTACATTATGCTAATGAAATATTGATTGATTTTGATAGTTAAGAGGATAACCCAATGGTAAATCGAGGCAACAAATGGTCTTCTTTGTTTACATTAAAATGCACAGTTACTTACAATGGAGATGTTTAAGTCCATGTTAAAAACAAAATACGTCGAATGTCTATTGCGTCAGTCAGTCTCAGTGAAGTTAGCTTGCATTGAACTGGAAACATGTCGCCACCTCGTCTTCTGCTCGGGGCGACATGATTCACCACAGCGGTGATCAAGTTTCAACGTCCCCTGCCACCTGACCGAACCACAGCCTTTAACAATTTTCCAAGAGGCCACCGGAACATGGAACTGTTTAAGCATACTTTTTCTTTTTACTTTTTTAGTAAAATGTCGAAAGAACAGAGTTTTCGGATGGGAAGCGTTACATTACGGTTCTGTATGCTCCCTATGAAACTCTGGAAGAATTTAAGCCATGGTATGTGAAAAGGGGAGCTTAACCCATTATCACACATCCATACTTTTAATGCCCTTGAGAAAGAAGCCTCTAGAAAACATTGCAGGAAAAGGAGAAAATGCTGGTAACCAGCATTTTCTCCTTTTTCCCACAATGTTTTCTACCCTTCACAAACAAATTTCAAATTTTCAGTCACTTTTATTTTGTCGTCTGCAAATGCTTTCAACTTGGACAAACCTAAAATTTTGTCGTTTGGTAACGAGTTAATGCATTTGCAGACAATATCGACCTACGAGGGGCGTTCAATAAGTAATGCCCCTGACCCACTTCCAGTTGTCTGATCTAGCTGAAATCTTGTATGTGTAATGATTTATATCTCTATGGGTTATGTGACAAATTACAAATTTTAACTAATTGTGGTTTCTTATTTACAGGTGTTTGAACTGAGTCAGGTGTGAAATGCGAGCCTGTTGAGTGTCGCGCACAACAGGAGATTTTTGATGAACTTAAAGTTACTTATGGTGATAATGCCCCATCATATGACCTTGTAAAACGCTGGCATCGTGAATTCAAACATGACCGGAAGTCTGTGTTCGAATTTAAATGACTATTGGGTTACAAGAAGTAATTTTTACTCATTTTTCCATCAGATGTCAGTCACACACCTGACTCAGTTGAAACACCTATAAATCAGAAACCACAATTAGTTCAGAGCACTAATTCGCCACATAACCCATAGAGATATAAATCATTACACATGCAAGATTTCAGCTTGGTCAGGAAACTGGAAGTGATTCAGGGGCATTACTAATTGAACGCCCCTCGTAGAGGACCCGGGTCATTCCTCTACGAAGTGAAATCCCGGGTCATTCCTCTACGAAGTGAAATGACTTCCGGGGTCATTTCTCTACGTAGAATAACGACCCGGGTCATTTTTTTGTTGGGAGGGTCATTTCTCTGCATCAAAGGGGCATGACTGTGTCAAAAAGACGTTGATGAATACCTGGCTCTGTTGTATGGGTTTCCCTTTTGATAGTTAACAATCAGTCCAAGTTTGAAGTAATACCTACAATAATGACAGAAACATTAAAAACACACATTTTCGCACCACGACGACGCGAGTGCTAAGGACAGTATCTCAACGTTTTCCTCGAAAACAGCCGAGGAAAAAAATCCGTATTCAAATTAAAGTCTGCAAGTTGCTTTCAATTCCGACAAGTCTGAAATATTGTCGTCTGGTACTTGAAGGTCAGCTATAACAATATATCTGTCAAAATAACCTTTTGATTATGATTTTAAAAATGGTATTCACAGATCTGAAAAAAAAAATATTTAAATGTCAATGGATGTTTGAAGTTACCGGAATATTTATACTAATGTATATCATATAACTGTACATTTCTCAACCTATTTATGCAAGGAAAAAAGCACGGAAAACTTTTCAAACAACAATGCAAAACATTAATAAACAACATAAAGAGACACAGATTAAATACAAAAATCCAAGCGAAAACATCGTGGCAAAAGGAGAAATTGCTAGTAACGAGCAATTTCTCCTTTTGCCTCGGTGTTTTCTACTGTACGTGTTCTTCTGCAATACACAGAAAGACATCTGCGAACGTTTATGAGTTAAATATGTGGTTAATTTAAATATCTGTATATGTAAATATTGTTATTTTTAGCAGGTAGGGCAATCATGTAGTCAGGTCTCTTTTTACGCTTTAGCCTACATGCCTAACATCTAATCACATTCCTGTTCAAATCTATATACCAGTAATTTTTAACCAGTGTCACGATCGTTTTAAAGAGCACACGCACCTTTGTTAAATTCTAGGAAGATGATGCCAAATCGCAATCGGTTATATATACATATTCAAAGATTGAAACTTCATACTATCTATAACAACGGAGATAACACCGTGCTGTTATAATTTAAATGTAAATTTTACACAGTTGTAAAAATGGTATGAGCGGTTGGCCATCTGCTTTCGTACGATAATTTTGTCCAAAATTAGAACAACTCGAAAAATACAATTTATACAGTTATTAGCATTCGGTCCGTAATTTAAAGTCTTTACAATGCAGTAAAGTGGGTTAGCCAATGTAGGTAATGGGGGTTGTGTCCGAATCTCAGACACACGTCCTTGGCAAAACTGTCCGCTTCAAAACAAAAAAAGAAAGAAAGGGCCACTGTAACTGATGGTCATGCCTTAAAACCAACCCGGAGATGGGGAGGTGAGGGAGAGGGGGAAGGGATTGCAGCAACGAAAGTTTCGATGAATCTCAATTTTAACCGTTATCCTGTTAATTAATGACATGAACTACGTGTTTTTTTGGGGAAAGAAAAAATATCTTCCTATCGGACAGTGTAGATGCAAGATCAGACTGCGCGTTTTGTGCAGTCTGATCTTGATCTACATTGTCCGCAAAAGGTGAGTTAGTTACTGGATAAGAACATGTTTCCTTACCTGTTTGATCTATTTTGTAGTTGTATATAGTATTTGCAGATTTGATTTGTTCTTGAACTATCGCGGATTTAAGTACATCTGTCTTCGGTAACGGGTCTATCCTGGCAAAACCCTGAAAAGATATGGAATATCAGTTTATAAGACTTGACAAGCAAATGGATGAATGGATCTGAAAAGAACGAACGAACGAACGAACGAACGAACGAACGAATGAATGAATGAATGAATGAATGAATGAATTTAGTTGCTGTAGCAGATAGCGTAGACCAAGAGCAGACTATACTGAGCATAAAGGGTGAGGTGTTTTGTGAAGGGTAGAAAACATTTGGACCGTCAGATACGTCGCAAGATATTTTGACAAAAACAGCTCTTAACTTATTACCAAACGACCGTATTTAAGGCAAGTCCAAATCGAAAGCATTTCCAGGCGACAAAATAAAAGTGACTAAAGATCTGATACTTTTTGTGAAGAGTAGGAAACATTTAGGGAAAAGGAGAAAATGGTAGTTACCAGCATTTTCTCATTTTCCCCTAATGTTTTCTAAAAGCGTCTTTCTCTCTGCCTCACTAGTATTGATGAGCCTGTTCATTTCATTCATACAGCACAGTAAGGGTTAGTCGACTATACTAAGTTCTATTATAGACACACCGATAACTGGATTAAGGTTTTACCATTCTAACGGTTCTAATGCAACATGGAATAAAATTTCTGATTAATTGATAAATAATGATTTATACTGATAAAATACATTTACACATTTCTAACCAACCACAAATTCTTTTAATGTCTGTCTTAAAATTATTTGTTGATACTTTTGCTAGTTTCCTGAAAAGGGAGGTAATTATTATCTCACTTTGTAATAGGAATATGGTGGCTTTAGATTTATAAATAGTAATAATTCTAAGGAAAAAGTAGGAAAATGTGGCTCGCTTAAAGTAGTAAAAGAATTTCTAACCTACCAGAAATTCTTTGAATGTCTATCTTAAAATCATGTGTTGATACTTTTGTTTGTTTCCTAAAAAAAGGAGGTACATGTAATTATCATTTCACTTTGTAATAAGAATAATTATGGCGATTTTACATTTATAAATGGTAATAATTCTAAGGAAAAAGTAGGAAAATGTGGCTCGCTTAAAGTAGTACAATAATACTCCTTTTTGATCACAACAAATTTTGTAGGATGATATCATGGAAATGGCTGTTTTCATTTGAAAGGCACTACCTTAAATTAACCCTTTAGCCCATAAGGCATTTCTATGGTATCTCTAATTGACCCTACATAACAGCAAGGATGTCCGATGAAGCTGTTTCTTATGTGTATATGCTACCTTTGATAGCATAGAAAACATTGTGGCAAAAGGTGAAATAGCTCGTCATGAGCAATTTCACCTTTTGCCACAATATTTTCCAAAGGCTCCTACAAGCAATGCGTAGAAATGAGTATCTATGGAGTAAAGGGTTAAGACAAGAAGGGTTTAAAAAAAAATCACTAAAACGGTTCCATTTTTTTAAACACTAAAACGGTTCCATTTTTTTTATACACTAAAATGGTTCGAAGATCTAGAGACATTTACTTTAATGCTTTCTTTCTGACAAAAGTTTCGCATTTTACCAACAGCAGAGGCGAAAAGGGTGTATTGCATAGCTTTCAATTCAAATTATTCAAATCTTTTTTTAGTTATATAAATCATATTGTTTTACGATGCAATATTCATAAGAATTTGTTGAATGCCAGTTCCATTTCAATAAACTATTTCATGCATGTTAAATTGATAGGAAGTTTTCAGGACGATTTATCTATATCAGTTACGGCTTCATACTATAATCCGTTTGATTTGATCATCATATCGTTCGTTGAAGTCATGAAAACTGATGCATCGGGGTAATAACAATTAACATTTAACGCAACTTTATAAAAAGATCATTCTTTTTTTCTCTGAAATGTTTCATTAAGCTGTTGCGCCATGTAACTACTGTGTCAATTATTTCTGTATTCTTCCGCCAACCTTTAACTCTTTCAGCGATAAATACAGAAAACCGACCTCTTTCCATGTTGCATATCGTCGGTTTACTTCAAAAACCTCGTAACTACAGCTTCAAACAAGCTGTAGTTACGAGGTTTTTGAAGTAAACTGACGATATGTACACAATTTATTTACTTATTGGCTTGACTAAACTTGTGCACGGCATAAATCCAAGATCAGACTGCATGTTTTGCGCTGTCTGATCTTGTCTCTATGTAACGTTAGTATACTTGTCAATGCCACTTATAGATTCAAATGTATACAGCTTCTATTTGAATCAGGGACACTTACAAGTCCTGCCCTGCCTTGCTACAGAACTAGTTTTTCGTGAGTTACCTATTGCATTGACGTGGTTGGAGTGTTCGCCTTTGGAGCTTCAGATAAGGGTTTGATACTTGCAAATGGAGGTTATCTATCAGAAATGTTACAAAGGCGGGAAAAAATGCCTACTTAGTTGAGAATAAGGGGAACGGTAAATGAAGGATTCGTGGACGAATCTTCTTATGGCGGGGTGGTATGTAATACACTATCCCTCAGATTGAGCTAGCTTTTTTTATATTTGAGCTAGCTTTTGTAGCGACGTAGTAAAGCGTTCGCCTTGGGACCAGGGAGGTTATCTGTCAGAACTGTTACATCTATAGATTGAGCTAGCTTTTTTTTTATTTGAGCTAGCTTTTGTAGCAACGCAGTAAAGCGTTCGCCTAGGGACCAGGGAGGTTATCTATCAGAACTGTTACATCTATAGATTGAGCTAGCTTTTGTAGCGACGTAGTAAAGCGTTGGCCTTGGGACCAGGGAGATTATCTGTCAGAACTGTTACATCTATAGATTGAGCTAGCTTTTTTTATTTGAACTAGCTTTTGTAGCGACGTGGTAAAGCGTTGGCCTTGGGACCAGGGAGGTTATCTGTCAGAACTGTTACATCTATTAATTGAGCTAGCTTTTTTTTATTTGAGCTAGCTTTTATAGCGACGAAGTAAAGCGTTGGCCTTGGGACCAGGGAGGTTATCTATCAGAACTGTTACATCTATAGATTGAGCTAGCTTTTTTATTTGAGCTAGCTTTTGTAGCGACGTAATAAAGCGTTGGCCTTGGGACCAGGGAGGTTATCTATCAGAACTGTTATATCTATAGATTGAGCTAGCTTGTTTTATTTGTGCTAGCCTTTGTAGCGACGTAGTAAAGCGTTGGCCTTGGGAACAGGGAGGTTATCTGTCAGAACTGTTACATCTACAGATTGAGCTAGCTTGTTTTATTTGTGCTAGCCTTTGTAGCGACGTAGTAAAGCGTTCACCTTGGGACCAGGGAGGTTATCTGTCAGAACTGTTACATCTATACCGTCTGCTAAGCTCACACTGAAAGATCCACGGCCCCTATCTCATCGGTCAACATCGACGTTTTCGTAAGGGCTATTTGGCCAATCTCGCTTTTGGTATGAGCGTAGACTTATTAACTTGTCAGTAAATGTCGTGCAACATCGCCATTTCCTCAAATTCCAATGGAAATAATTTTATACTCTAATGCAAACGGTTACCAAAAACAATAATTCTAACTTCTGTCATGTGTGAAAAATACCGAGGAATGACCTGTGGTATTTCTCCTATCCATCATTTGTCAACTGCGGCTGTTTCCGAAATGGACATGTCTATTTTTGTCGTCTTGAAAAAATTTAAGTGGTTGTAAGTACTAGGTCAGAACGACCAATCCTGACAAGCGCCGTAAAGACGACAAATTATGCGGCTGAAGAACCCATATTTCATGCAAAGCCAGGGCCTGTATTCACCAATCATTTTCGAGGATATTCTCAGACTTATTCTCCAATATTTTCTAAATTTGTAAGTAACAATACTTCTGATTGGCTAAACCATTAACCAATCAGAAGTTGTGTTACTTTCAAATATAGAAAATTATGGAGAATTAGACAAAGAACGTTCTTAAGAATTGTTGGTGAATACATGCCCAGGTCAAAGATAAATAATTCTATTCATTAAAAGCAATGCATTGATTTCCAAAACTTTTTACCACACGACAAAATCGTAGACTGGTCCAAAATGAAAGCAGTTACAGACGACATGATAAATATGTCACAATAATTGGATTTCTCTTTGAAAACTTTGTGGGAAAAGGAGAAAATGCTGGTTACCAGCATTTTCTCCTTTTCCTACAATGCTTTCAAAAGCTTTCTTTCTACTTGTCGTTAAAACATGGGATTGTGTGATAAAAGGTTATGCTACAGTTTCCAAAATCAGCTATCGAAAATAAAGATACGAGAAACTTTTTAGTTCATCTTATGACCATATCGTCGGTTTACTTCCAAAACCTCGTAACTGCAGCTTGTTTCAAGCTGTACATACGAGGTTTTGGAAGTAAAGCGACGATATGTACAACACTAAACTGTGCAGAGACAAAGAAGAAACAAATTTTCTAGTGACCCATTATGTCTGTTGGGCAGAAAAATTTATTTCCCTAAAAAAATGCGTCACGCCCTAAGTCGAAAACTAAGATCTACTGTGGACTTCGGGTCGAAATAAACCAATAAAACATGTCGTCTTCATGAAAATATAATTTGTATCACTTTCCAAGGTTTTATAGCTCTTAGTCTATAGTGGGCGTAGCGTACAAATTTGCCCAATAAAAATAATAAACATGTAATAATGGTCCTGTCACTCACAAAATCGGAGACTGGACGGCGATTACACTCAGTGCCATGTCTAGAAGGCGATGACCTTTCAGATTTCACTTCCTTATCACAACCGTCAGACTGAAGCCCAGTCAAGACGAATGACTCCTCTCTTTTAGGAAAAATAGTTCCTCTTAAATCAATGAACAGACGCGTCTATTTCATTTGATTTGTGAAAAAAAAAATGCAACTTAAAAATCTGTGCAAACTATTTATAAAAACAATGAACGTCATGGAGTTGAATGAATAGAATAGAATAGAACAGTTTTACTATTTTCATAGTAGGCCCTTTAAAGGTGGGTATTTAGAATTTTTACATCTCACTGAATTAAAGAATATATTTATCAATGAAATTTATATGAAAAAATAATACAAATCATCAATAATTAAGACTCATAAAATTACCAAAAAAAAATTTTGTGATGGTGTTCCCTTAAAAGGCTACGTAACCTCTTAAGCTATTTTTAGATTTCGCGCCAAAAATTCTATTAAGCATTTGCGGGAATGTCAAGTGACTGGCACGTGACTAATAACGCTAAAATTCCATTACATAACAAACATGTAATAATCATTTTCCGTAATGTCTTCTTCGGAAGCTATGTTTGAAACTTCGTCTGTGTATTCCTGTATGTAAATGAGCGGATTGATCATCTAAAAATAGAACGTGTCTCCCGTTGGTGTCAACCTGGGCCGTAGTAAATCTCTAATTCCTCGTGTTGTCGGATGGTTTTCGACTACTGGGGTTTTATGAATGCAAATTAAAAGGCTTTGGGAGTATTAGGATGAGTTTTTTTCATTTTTGTAAAATTTTCGTCCCAAAATCTGGAGGGCCACCTTTAAGGGCATACATAACACATATCAATATACTAAATAATACATACTTATGCAAAGATACATAATAAATGAGTCATCGCATGGCATTAACGGCAATGCGACATGGACACCCAGCTAAGATGCAGATCAGCCTACGTATAAGTGGAGTCTGATCTGGATCCTTGTATGAATGTTTAGAAACAGGACAACGTTTGAAATCAGCCTCGTTCCAAACCTTTGACGTGGCCTAGTTCATAATTTTACATGGCGGACGGATAAGGAAGAGAAATACCCTCAAACCTTTCCCAAACGACAAATTTTAGACTCTTCGAAACTGAAAGAGTTTGCGGACAACAATTTCAAATTCGATGAAAATGGTAGACACTTCTCCTAAAAGGGTAGAAAACATTGTGGGAAAAGGAGAAATTGCTCGTTACGAGCAATTTCTCCTTTTCCCATAGTGTTTTCAAAAGACTTGTACTGCAGACACGTAAAAACCAGGGCTTGTTTGGGAAGGGGTTAAAACACCCCAAAACCATTCGAAAAGCATCCAAATTCACTATCCTTTCCCAAAACCAACTTTCCCAAAATATACAACCCGCGGCGCACAGCACTCCTAGTTACACAATATTATGGAAAAATCATTAAATAATGTTATCAAAAGTTTAGAAATAAAAGTCTAGTCAACCTTCATTGGAATAAATTTTCAGTATTTTAACTCATAATCTTCAAAATGATTTTTTGAAGCAGTGCCACATGCCTTGGGTGACAAACAGGAGATATTATTGCACGAAAGGAACGTCCCTCTTTTTTTAAAGAACATACTTAAGAAATAATCAAACCGTTGAGAACGCTGAAGCGGTATTTGTGAAGGAAACCTATTGTGTGGAATTAATAGTTTGAAAGAAACAGAGGCATATTGTACAAATATTGGCTTAAAAGTCAACCCACTAAGCAAATGAATACCTTTTCGGTTGAAGGGAGAGTACTCATGACAAAGGTTGGTTTATTTTTGTATAAGTGGTCTCGCTTTGATCATAAGGAGGAAGCAGGGGTACTGCTCTTTGACAGTAGGATGCATGACGAGCAGAACAGAAAAATTCTGTTGAAATATCGAACAAAATTAAGCTTGTTCCTGAAAGCTATAATTTTGAAATATCTCTAGCCTTTTACATTTGATTCCCAACATTACAATCAATTACCTCGATCTATAAATATTCTTGAGCAATCAAATGGAATAGCGAGCAATCATAGGACGAACAAGCCATGGAACGATTTGGTTTTGAAACGAAAAAGCCCAGGCTCAGTTGGCAAATTTGTATAATTGTGCCAATAAAAGGCTATGAGCGAGAGAAGCTATTTTCAATCATAAATAAGTATCTCAACAAACGATGGCCTCGCCCAATGTATTTAATATGCCATTTCAAATTACATATCTGAGTGCCACCGTAAAACTCATTTGCCTGAGAAAAAATGAGATTAACTGGGTTTATTTCCTTCGGCTCTGCACAAAATAAGATACATGGTTATCAAAATTCAATCTTGAACTCATAGTGGTATTGTCTTCGACAAATACTACAAAAATCGTGTGAAGGGAACAGTGACTATTAATGATTGCTTCTTTTTCACAGATTTTTTTTTGATAAAAAAAAAAACACTTTCTTAACTGGTTTAAATGAAACTGCTTTTTGATGATATTAATCACGGACTAATTATAGAGAACTGGATGAGAGGGGCCTGTCTAATTTTGACAGATAGGGTAATTACTATTTATATATATATGACGGGATTGTAAGCTTCATGTATACTGATATCGACGGTTTACATAAAAAAAAAACCCTCGTAACTACAGTTTGTTTCAAGCTGTAGTTACGAGGTTTTTGAAGTAAACCAATGATATACCTATTTACTATTGGCAGTCAGCGCAGGCTGACCAGAGTTTATGCTTATCTCGAGCCCAGGTCGAAAGTACGCATTAAGACGCATTAAGCCCCCTTTTCATAGAGCATGGCTCAAATAATATTGAAGTTCTAGTTTTTCAACAGATGAGTATCCAGTATGCAAGAAATGTTCGGGAGCGTATTTAGAATTTTCACAAATCACCATATTGAAAAAAATAAATATATATCACGGAAATTTACATGAAAAACAGTACAAATCATCAACAATTAAGAATCATAAAATTACAAAAAACAAAATGATGGTGTTCCCTTAAAAGGCTACATAGCCTCTTAAGGCATTTTTAGATTTCGCACCAGAAATAAAAAAGAAGAACCGTAGGAATGTCAAGTGACTGGCACGTGCCTAATGGCGCTTAAATTCCATAACATAACATACATAATGTCTTCTTTGGACGCTATGTTTGAAGCTTTGTCTGTGTATTTCCGGTGTGAGCAAGTTGCTCATGTAAAAATAGACTGTGTCTCCCATCGGTGTCAACCTGGATCGTAGTAAATCACTGAATTCTCTTGTAGGATACTTTTCGACTATTGGAAGTTTTATGAATGAAAACTAAAAGGCTTTAGGAGTATAAGGATGATTTTTTTTTTTGTATTTTTGTAAAATTTTCGTCCCAAAATCTGAAGGGCCACCTTTGAATTCTCTATTTGGTTGCTTAACCCATTACCACACAATCCCTACTTTTAACGCCCCTGAGAAAGAAGCCTTTAGAAAACATGGTAACCAGCATTTTCTCCTTTTCCCACAATGTTTTCTACCTTTCACAAAACAAATTTCAAAATTTCAGTGACTTTTATTTAGTCGTCTGCAAATGCTCTCAATCTGGACCAGTCTAAAATATTGTCGTTTGGTAATGAGTTAATTAATCAGACTTGTTCAGCGATTGATTA
This sequence comes from Tridacna crocea, assembly GCA_943736015.1. Classification (NCBI taxonomy): domain Eukaryota; kingdom Metazoa; phylum Mollusca; class Bivalvia; order Cardiida; family Cardiidae; genus Tridacna; species Tridacna crocea. Next base: position 54,552,701 of record OX031059.1, read on the forward strand.
GTCGACTTATTGAGGTAAAAGTTCCTTTGATCGTTCAATGATTACAATCAAGTTTTACCTTCATGTATCTATATATCTATACAATCGTAATTTCACAATTGAAAATATTCATTTCGTTTATTTACTTATTTCAAATACGATTGTCTATACAGAGCTTTTGAAATATAAAATGGAGTACCGGTATCTAAAGAAAACGCGTGATGTGTGCGTATTTTAACCCTTTCCCAAACGACAAACTTTCGGACTAGATCAAATTGAAAGCATTTGCAGACGACAATTCAACTCTTGCTGAAAAGATTATTTCTGTCTATGATAGGGTAGAAAACATTGTGGGAAAAGGAGAAAATGCTGGTTACCAGCATTTTCTCCTTTCCCCACAATGTTTTCAAAAGGCTACTATTCCAGACTCGTAAAAACCATGGATTGTTTAGGAAAGGGTTAAGACATTTATAGAACATGTCTGACGATTTTATAAACTTTGTACGCTTTTTGTCAAATAAACGATGTTCTGGGCCCATATTCACCAACAATTCTTGAGAATATTCTTAGTCTTATTCTCCAAGGTTTTCCACATTTGTAAGTAACACAACTTCTGATTGGCTAAACCAAATGGTTTAGCCAATCAGAAGTTGCGTTACTTACAAATGTAGAAAATTCTGGAGAATAAGACCAAGAACGTTCTTAAGAATGGTTGGTGAATACGGGCCCTGTTCTTTTTTTGTTGTTGTTGTTGTTGTTGTTGTATAATCTCCTTCAGGTAAGGAAAAATTAGACCGCTCCTCCAAATCTAAAGCAGAAGACAGATTGAACTTGGCTCCAATGGTATGGTTCGTCCCTTAACTCTTTACCAAACGACAAAATTTTAGACAGGTCCAAACTGAAAGCATTTGCAGACGACAAAATAAAAATGACTGGAAATTTGAAATTTGTTTTGTGCAGGGTAGAAAACATTGTGGGGGAAAAAGAGAAAATGCTGGTTACCAGCATTTTCTCCTTTTTCCCACGATGTTGTCAAAAGGTTTCTATCTCAGTTTCGTAAAAACCAGGAATTGTTTGGTAAAGTGTTAAGACAGAACAGATAGAAAAAAAACGTGAAAAACGAAAAAAATGTAACTTATCAGCATTTTCTTCTTTTCCCTCTACGTTTTCAGACGCCTTAATCCCTGGTTGTTACATCACGAAATCGTTTCGTAAAAAAGTTAATGTCCTAGTTATATAAAATTTCAAAAATGTATAAATTTCGAGATATCCTTATTCAACGTTACATGTAGTTGATTTGTGTCTTCCTTTTTCTTTGTATCTATTGGTTAGATTTTTTTTCTAAGTCTGATTAATTACAGAACTTTGCATTGAAAACGGAAAACATTCACGACCATCTTTGTCATTTGTCAATGTCTAATTGAATTAAATAAAATAAATATAAAAGAAACATAGCCTCATTTGTTTTATTTTTACGTGTCGTTCACGTTGGTAAGATGGTGACTAAACAAGTGACTAATCATTTAACCCGTTACCACACAATCCCTACTCCTGACGACCCTGAAAAAAGAAGCCTTTGGAAAACATCGTGGGAAAAGGAGAAAATGCTGGTAACCAGGATTTTCTCCTTTTCCCACAATGTTTTCTACCGTTCACAAAACAAAACTCAAATTTTCAGTCACTTTTATTTTGTCGTCTGTAAATGCTTTCGATTTGGACAAGCCTAAAATATTGTCGTTTGGTAATGAGTTAACCCATTACCACACAATCCCTACTATTGACGACCCTAAAAAAAGAAGCCTTTAGAAAACATCGTGGGAAAAGGAGAAAATGCTTGTAACCAGCATTTTCTCCTTTTCCCACAATGTTTTCTTCCCTTCACAAAACAAATCACAAATTTTCAGTCACTTTTAAATTTTGTCGTCTGCAAATGCTTTGGGTTTGGACCAGTCCAAGAATTTGTCGTTTGGTAAAGAGTTAACTGTCCTCATCCAAATGGTTATATACATGTATTATCGTATATTGACCATCCTTTAGTTTTATGTCCCATATTGTCGAACTCTTAGTTACTAGTAACCGCAAGGCCTTATAAACTTTTAACCCTTTACCACACAATGACGACATTTGACGCCCATGAAAGAGAAAGCTTTGGAAAACATTGTGGGAAAAGGAGAAAATGCTGGTCACCAGCATTTTCTCCTTTTCCAACAATGTTTTCTACCCTATCACATTCCTCTCTCACCGCTGATCGTTGTTTCGACGATGGTTATGTGGGAAAGGAGCCAGTGGCTTGGAAAGAATATTGCGCAGAGTACTGGTAACAGAAACTCAAGGAAGGCTAGATGGGTTCACTAGCCGCCGTGATATAACAACAACAACAACACCACACTTTTATAATTACACCTAGGTATACATGGTATACAATAAGGACAATATACAAATGCTTTCAATTTGGACAAGCCTTAGATATTTTCGTTTGGTAATGAGTTAAAACAATGTTACATTTTGGTATACAGAAAGCTCGTAATGTATTGTTCACAATGGCTGGCCAGGGTCTTCATCCTGTAGGTGTGAATCCGCTTGTATCTACAAGCCTATATGCCAAAATAGTACGCCCGACACGTTTATGGGGGGTGGGGGGCAGAATTATGAAATAAAATGCCTGTAAAAGACGGATAGAGACTACCTATTTCAGTATTTGTCAACACTTCTTTGCAAAAAAAAAAAGTTCAGGGGTTTGACATGGCCGAGCTGGTGCCAGGAATATTCAGAATAGTAAAGCTGATTACAAAAAAGTGCTGTTTCTCTATAAAATGTTATGTAGAGACCTGTATCACAAAAGACTGTGTTAAAGCCGAATAGTCTGTTTCACTTGTCTCTATACCCGAATTCTGCTGCGTTCTTACTAAATACAATTTAACATCGTTTTTGAATGACTACTTCTGCATCAACGCTTTACCCAGCAAACTTACATGAAAATGTTTGGTTAGCGCCGCAATAAAGACGCGCGAACAAAATCTATGAGAGGCGCGGCTATCCGCAAACCCAGAATTTGTATTCCTCCAAGTGCTACAGCCAGATATTGAACCGAGCATCGTTTACAAAAGTTATACAAAAAGCAGGGCAGCCTAAAAGTTATGCTCTATGACTCTACAAAGTTTACAAAACATGTTTAAGTACGGACTTGACATTGTTTTAATAATACAAGAATTGATCGAAATTCCAGTATTGAACATAATTGCAAATAAAAAGCCTAAACAATATTTCTCATCAACATTCCGTGTGTTTCTTTGTAAAATAAACAGTTCTGTCAAATTACAACAGACACATAGTCAGTTCGGAATAATACCGTAAAACGCCCCGCCATAAATCGCGAAAACCCATGAAAATAAAAAGTATATGTCAAAAAATTGCAACTGGTTTATGGATTCATTTCGTATACATCAAATACAATATTTTTCGACGGTATGAAGCTGAAAATTTCATTAAATTTCTCCTTTTAACCCTTTCCCAAACGACAAAGTTTTGGACTAGACCAAATTGAAAGCATTTGCAGACGACAATTCAACTCTTGCTGAAAAGATGATTTCTGTCTATGATAGGGTAGAAAACATTTTGGGAAAAGGAGAAAATGCTGGTTACCAGCATTTTCTCATTTTCCCAAAATGTTTTCAAAAGGCTACTATTCCAGACCCGTAAAAACCAGGGACTGTTTGGGAAAGAGTTAATTAAAAAAAACATTGCCGCATGTAAGCATTGACTGTATAGCAGAGGAGCGTTTTACGGTATTATGCCGTAAGTTTAAACAATGAACGCAGTCCCTGCAGTCTTTGACATACTTTATCAATCGAAAGTTAACATAACGTTTTCAAAATATTGCCGACAAATTACACCAGTCAGATCTTAATTCTGTACAAATAGGTTTATTTCGTTTAAAAATCACAATGATAAGTTAGCATTTTTGATATTTATGAATTTGTACCTTATGTTTGCTTCTTTTGGACCAGGTGCAAAACTTTCATTTCAACAATCACAGCAACTCCATTTTGTAACATGCTTTTTATCTTACAAAGAAATGTACAATGACATTAAAAGCACGAATAAATAGTCACGTGGTCTAAGTAAGATAGAAAATCTCGTGCCGTGATATATGGGAAATATACACTCGCTAAATGCTCGTGTATATTTCCCGTATACCACGACAATCGTTTTCTATTCTATACATAAAATTGTGAGGTACGCTGGTCAATTTAAATGTAGAAAATCGACCGACGATACAAAGTTTCGGCCCTTTTCGATGATTTTTCCAGATGCATAAAGCACTTTTTTCACAAAACATAGCTCCATTGATATCAATATCTTTGAAAAGTGTACAATATACATTCTGAATCAGCAAGTTATTGATAGTATATCTTGTAGGTACCTTAGTATGTTCTCTTCTTGCTTGAAATCAATTGTGATAACATTATTATAATGTATGATAACCTTAGAATAACAAATCCCTAGAAATGAGCGATTTATCCTTTTGCCTGAATGTTTAAGCCTGGATTAATGCTGATTCGCCATATTTCTCAGTCGTATTCTACAATTTGTTAAGGGGGTTACCGGTTCAAATGCAACGTCAGCATTATTAACCCTTATCTTACTAAATAAGTGAATTAAAATTTTCAAGTCGATAGGCAAGCTAAATTTTGGCTATCTCAAAAGTATTATTAGAAAAAATATCTTCATATCGTACTCTGATGATCAAAGATCATACTACACGTTCTATGCAGTCTGATCTTGATCTACACTATCCGCAAGACGCACTTAGCTGCATTAAAGTTAATCTTTGGCCATTTATAATTTGACCGCAACACGCGAAAAGGAGCATTCAGACTGTGACATTCGCGTAAAGTCTTCTCTCAGGTCAGACTGTGCTCTCTGCGCCGATTAATCCAAAACGACACCTTCCGTTTTTATGTAATTTTCTGTTTTGCGAGAGTCTATTAGGGGACAAGAGCTAATAAAGTCGTAAAGTGTCGTCTTAGATCAGCCTGCGCGAACTGCGCAGGCTGATCTGAGACGACACTTTACGCAAATGTCCGAATGCCCCTTTTTTGCGTGTTGAAAGCCACAAAATACAGTGGAATTATGCAAAAGTTATATTTTAAGCAATAAGCACAGATTTCGTGCAAGCACTTCTAGCTTTAGGGCATATCAAATATGAACCATCCTCTGAAAAAAAAAAGGTCTTTAACCCATAACCACACAATCCCTACTTTTGACGCCCCTGAGAAAGAAGCCTTTAGAAAACATTGTGGGAAAAGGAGAAAATGCTGGTAACCAGCATTTTCTCCTTTTCCCACAATGTTTTTTTTTACCCTTCCCAAACAAAATTTTAATTTTTCAGTCACCTTTATTTTGTCGTCTGCAAATGCTTTCAATTTAGACCAGTCTAAAAATTTTCTCGTGTGGTAAAGAGTTAATGCATATAGATCCATGATGCATTGTGCCAAGCACGTATCCACACATTCTCGGATACCCCGGGGTCTCCCTATTTGCTACGCTACATCGACCCCTGGGACAATTGACTAATAAAACTTTGAATCAGCCGCCGAAAATCGATACGAAACGTCATAGCGTACAGTCCACACGCCCATCACAAAATGATGATAGAACCAATGAAAAGCCAGCATTCAACCAGCGGTAAAGCGAGCCGCCGAAAATCGATACCAAACGTCATAGCGTACAGTCCACACGCCCATCACAAAACGATGATGGAACCAATGAAAAGCCAGCATTCAACCAGCGGTAAAGCGAGGGAAATTCAATTAATTGTCCCAGGGGTCGATGTAGCGTAGCAAATAGGGAGACCCCGGGGTATCCGAGAATGGTATCCACATAACTAAGTACATGTATGCATAAAATCGAGTTTGTTACCGAATGACTGCATCACGAGTGGAATAGTCCTGCGACATGCGTAAGAATCCATAATCAGCAAAAGGTTTCTACCTATGCGGAACTGAGTGTCAACAACTTTTTTTTTTTTCTTTCATAAGATGCAATAAGCTCCCTTTTCACAAAGCATGTCTCACATTCAAATTACCATACTTGCTAAATAACTAAAATGAAATTTTCATCTCGATAGTTTTTAATCCTTTAGGAAACGATCACTAATTTTTACGCCCCTGAGATAGAAGCCTTTTAAAAACATTGTAGGAAATGGAGAAAGTGCTGGTAACCAGCATTTTCTCCTTTTCCCACAGTGTTTTCTACCCTGCTGGAAACAAATTTCAACTTTTCAGCAAAGTCTAATTTGTCGTCTGCAAGTGCTTTCAATCTGGCTAGTCTAAAATTTTGTCGTTTGGTGAAGAGATTAAACCCAAATATTGCTACCTCTAAGTTATGTTTTAGGGAATGATGTCTCGTTATTGGACAGTGTAGATCAAAGATCAGACTGCACGTTCTGTGCAGTCTGATCTTGATCTACACTGTCCGCGAAAGGTCAATAAGTCGCGCTTAGTGGCCTAAGGGTTTTAAACCTGTCAATAATGTGGTTAAAATCTATGATCGACCTCTCCTGGCAGCTGAAAGTCCAATCTACTGAAACTCGAACAGTTTTGTATGTGATCGACTTGATTAACCCATTACCACACAATCCCTACTTTTGACGCCCCAGAGAAAGAAGCCTTTTGAAAACACTGTGGGAAAAGGAGAAAATGCTGGTAACCAGCATTTTCTCCTTTTCCCACAGTGTTTTCTACCCTTCCCAGAACAAATTTTTATTTTTTGGTCACCTTTATTTTGTCGTCTGCAAATGCTTTCAATTTGGACCAGTCTAAAAATTTCTCGAGTGGTAAAGAGTTAAAGAAGCCCACTATATAGATCAAAGATCAGACAGCACGTTCCGTGCACTCTAATCTATATAGATCAAAGATCAGACAGCACGTTCCGTGCACTCTAATCTTGATCCATGCCGTCTGCAAAAAAAAGTATTGCTTTTTCGCTTTTGAAAGGGTTGACTCTTCACCACAAAATCTCGGGTTTCAACGAACCCTGAGAAAGAGAGCTTTTGAGAAATTGTTGGAAAAAGGAAAATGCTGATAACCAGCAACGTCTTCTTTTCCCACAATGTTTTCTTATTTTTTTTACAGACGGAATCCATTATTTGTGCCACTCTAACTATGTCCTTTGGAAATGCTTCCAAATTGGGTCTGTCTAACATTTTGTCACGTGGTAAAAAGTTAATCAAAGTTAAAACACGAGAGGGCTAAACAAAAATAAAAAAATAACTGATGATAATTTAATGGCCTTTACTCAACAGAGGATGACATGATGGAATTTTCATTTTTGACGAAATCAACATTTTTTTTTGCATTAATAACCTTTACTGAAATAAGTCAGGACGCCACGCATTTTAATTGCCCTGATTAAATGATTTGTAAAACCTGTCTATGCCTATGATCGTAAATTAAATAAAGAATTGTATCAAAAGTAATAATTTATAGAAGTTCCCTCGCAATCCTTTTATCATTTCCCTGTTCCTTGGGACAAATACCCGTAATTTACTTATAACCGCACTAACTGACTGAGTGACTGATTGGTTGATTTTCTAGTTTTTATCGTCGCCCAAAGAATGCTGTTTATTGTCTTACCAGTGATGGTGCAAGCCACAGAACATAATTCAATGCCTTGTGTTTTAACTCTTTACCAAACGACAAAATTTTAGACTTTTCCGAATTGAAAGTAGACCTGACCCAAAAATTCAAACTTGACTTTAGATAGAGTAGAAAACATTGTGGGAAAGGAGAAAATGCTGGTTACCAGCATTTTCTCCTTTTGCCACAATGTTTTCAGAAGGTTTCTTCCTCTGGGTCTTAAAAACCAGGGATTGTTTGGTAAGAGCGAGCGTGCTCGGACTTTAGATAGAGTAGAAAACATTGTGGGAAAGGAGAAAATGCTGGTTACCAGCATTTTCTCCTTTTGCCACAATGTTTTCAGAAGGTTTCTTCCTCTGGGTCTTAAAAACCAGGGATTGTTTGGTAAGAGCGAGCGTGCTCGGTCTATAGCACCGTCACATGGGACCTTGGTTCAATGTCTAACCCGAAGGACTATAATAAGTAACTTTTAGTTGACCATCCGTGAGCATAGGCACTCGATTTCCGTCTTTTACTTTTGTACCTTACCTCTTTCATTTCTGTATATCATAATTACTTGAAAGTTTCGCAGCGGCCATGTTTCAAAGCAAACGGAAGACCTTGATCAGGTTTCGATTTCCGCTGGCTCCCTAATCGTCATTAACACGCTGCCCGATACGGATACCGACATGTTTCCTATCCTGGTACCCGTATCGGCCAGCGCCTTACAGATGATTCGGGAGCCAGCAAATGAAAACTGACCGAGGACTTCCGCTGCTTTAAAACATGGCGGCTCCAAAACACTATAGTATGTAAGATGTAGATGCACAGAAATAAATGTTAAGTCGTCAAAGTAATGTAAACCGAGTGCCTATGGCCGTGAGGCTTGAATCTACACCCTCCTGTATCTCGAAATTTGTGGACTACTATCTCATTGCCTTCCCCTTGAGTTTTTTTGGCTGACTCAACTGTATACACTGTCTGAAACTTATGGGTAAGCATTTTAAGAAAGTAAAATACATGTATATTCTTTTGGGCTTGTATAAATATCACTGAAATCATGATGTTGGCCTTTTGTGTCACTGTATAGTAATTATATTGGGCCTAGAATATATCAGTGACGTAATGATAACCCTTAACCCCATAAGGTATTTCTATGGTATCTCTAATTGACCATAAATAACAGCAAGGATGAAGTCGTTTCTTATGAGTATATGACACCTTTTGATAGCTTAGAAAACATTGTGACAAAAGGTGAAATTGCTCGTGACCTTTTGCCACAAAGTATTCCAAAGGCTCCTACAAGCAATGCATAGAAATGAGTATCTATGGAGTAAAGGGTTAATGCTTTAGCATGCCACTTAGTAATTATAACATGATCATATCACTAAGTCATGATGAAGGCTTGAGTATATCACTAGAACGTGATGGTATGTGGCTTAATATATCCTTCGGTCATTGTGTCGATTTGAATTTACCAATAAAGTAATAATTTGGATTAGAATATACCTTTTACGTGATGATATAAGCTGATAAAATATGATGATTTGAACGTACCATTGAGGTATCAATATCATAGAATGTGGTTCTTAAAATCACTGAGGTCATGATATATGTCCGGATATGTAAGTAAGATCACAATTTGGACCTATCATCCGTGGACAAAAAGGCTTCACAAAACATAGAGGGAAAAGAGAAAATGTTGGTTACCAGCATTTTCTCCTTTCCCAACAATGTTTTCTATCATCTCACAGACAAGTCTCACAATTTGAGCAATGTCTGAAAGCCTGGATATGTGACTGAGATCGCTATTTGGACATATCACTAAGGTAACACTATGACCCTAAATCACGGTATTAATCTGGGCTTAAATATACTCTCTCAAAAAAGAAACGCAACATCAGATTATCTTTTTGAAATATTATACCAGATATTGACAATTTATGAGTGATTTATTGACAATATGTGACAAACTGTGATATTCCAAGGTAAAAGAACTCATGAACAAGAAGTGTGCCAATTTTTGCATTCCTGCGTAAATTATTTATATCATAAATTATGAAAATAATATATGAAGTAAATTTCCTATTTTCTGTATGTTGCGTTTCTTTTTTGAGAGAGTATATATTAGTGAGGTCTTGATGGGTCTGTCACTGAGGTAATGCCATTGACTGAAATACATTAGTGAGGCCATGATATTGGCTTGAATATTAAACTGGGCTTATGATAAGGGCCTATCACTAAAGTATTAATCTGGGCTGAAATATATTAGTGAGGTCTTGATGGGTCTGTCACTGAGGTAATGCCATTGACTGAAATATATTAGTGAGGCCGTGATGGGCCTTTCACAGGGATAATCATATTGACTGAAACAAATTAGTCAGGTCATGATATTGGCTTGAATATTATCATGATATCGACCTATCAGTGAGGTATTAATCTGGACTTGAATATTATTAGTGAGGCCTTAGATTGACCTGAACATATCTGGGTTATTGTATGACCCAATATTTCGAATCAAAGGTTTAATCTATAGGCTGCCAAGGTCGACTCAAGAACCTCTGGTGGACAATGAAGGTCAAAATCAGAATACAAAAAACGTGCAGTCTGATCTTGGATCTACACTGTCCGATAAGAAGATATCTTTCCCCTCCCCCCCCAAAAAAAAGAGAAAATAACCCCTTAGAAATAGCAAAATTTATTTCTTTGTCCCATGCTCGAAACTTTCATTTCACATTTTAACTGGATTAATGTAGTAGACCTAATTATCGTTGTTCCACCCTGACGTAGTCCGTAACTGTTAAATGAAAGTTTCTCATCAATTGATCAAATGAACACAAATTACATTACGATCACAACGATTTAAAGAAATGGAAATTCTGGATTAGCAGAATATAAAACAAAGTGGGAAGAGGTCCAGATGTTACAAGCAATTGGTCCTTTTATCAACAATGTTTGCAAAATCTGTCAGCTTCTGGGGTGTAAAAAGCTATGTTTATACAATCATAAATAAAAAGTACATAAACATTCAAACATTACTAGTCATGACGGTGGATTTCGTAGTCAGCTATCACAAACAGATATTAAACTTTAAGTTTGTTGTCAACTGAAAAGCGTACAAAATTAAAATATCGCCTGCATTTCCTTGTCCGGAGGCGAAAGAGAAGTACATTTTATTGACTAGAATTAGAAAAACAAGCTTGAATCACTAGTAAGTTGTAGAGTTTGCCGTGTTAAATAAAGGTCAACATCGATGAATAAAATTGATGTCGGAAGGTCCCGTGTTCCCATTATTTTATACTAGAATCTCTTCAGATGGCTTTACTTCATTTTCTTTCACAGTTCGGTCATCATGATTTATTCGAGGATTGAACATTTAGTCAGTACGAAAGGATTTCATTTCTCACCGATGACCATTTTTGAAAATTTATGAAAAGCAAGTAGCCATTGACTTGGGAAGAATGCTATGCTAAACACTAGTAATATTAATTAACTGTACATATAATTTATTTGGTAGGAAATAGATATTAATATGATGGTAAAAAGTGACAAATCCCACTTGCACTATTGTCGGTTTGCTTCCAAAACCGCGTAACTACAGCTTGTAACAAGCTGTAGTTACGAGGTTTTGGAAGCAAACCGACGCTATGCTTTTCAGGCCAGCATAAACAGCAGCCGATCAATTTTGTCCGTTTATGGTATAACCTATAGGTAAAGTCCACGTCCGGCTGTTGTTGCGGACGTTGCTATTTATTGAGACCGTTGTTATGATGGCAAGATTTCACCACCACCCCCACGAAGACGGCCAATGGTTTGAAATTAATGGATTGATGGATAAAGAGAGAAACCATGTGAATATAATGAATACAATTAAGTTTGTACCTTATCTTTGGTCGATAACATTTAATTCCCAAAATTACAATCAATTATTTCGATGTATAAAAATATTCATGCTCAATCAAATGGAGTAGAGCGCCATCTGGAGATAAGCAAACCATTGGACGAACTGGTTTTGAAACGAAAAAGCCCAGGACCAAACGATGAGTAGCCAAATTTTGTATTATTGCGCCTATAGGCTATTAGCAAGTGAAAATGATTTCAATTAAAAAAAAAAATAGTATATATTTCCACTATCGATGGCTCCATCCAATATATTTCAACATGCCATTTCCAATTACATATAGATCTGAGTGCTTCCGAAAAATTCATTTGCCTGAGAAAAATTGAGTTTAATTAGGTTTATTTCCTTAGGCTTTGCACAAGATACAATCCATCGTCTTCAAAATTCAATATTGAACTCATAGTGGTATTGTCATATTTCTGAAAGGGGACAGGAGTCAATTCGATTTTGTAGCACACATTGTCTTGCTATATGCGACATAGAGAGAAGCGCCAATGTTCTATTTATAGAAACGGTGTTAATGAAAATTTGAGTAAATTCCGTGATATACAGGCGATGCACCAATGTGCTATAAGAGTTTGATGATCGACCAAGGACAATTTTATTGTTCCGAGATAGACCAAGAAAGCGTCAAAGGCCTGTGGATAAACTTGCATCAGCTTAACCCTTTATCACACAATCACGACTTTTATCACCCCTCTGAAAGAAGACGTTTGAAAACATTGTGGAAAAAGGAGAAAATGCTGGTAACCAGCATTTTCTCCTTTTCCCACAATGTTTTCTTCCCTTCCCAAAACATATTTCAATTCCTGTCAGTGTTAAATATTGTTATATAAAGACATCAGGTTTAAATTCATAAAAAGATTCTCAAAGATGCATCTAAACTCGTTTTCAGTGAATTTTCTTCCATTTTAAACCCATTTCATCCCTAATTAATGAAACTCTAGCTGCATTTCATGTTTAGAAGGCCTTCACAGCAATGGCTATTGTTGTTTCGGTTTAAATTGAGGACAACTGCCTCGTCTTTTCCAACCCTTACACCATGTAAACTAGTAACATATTTAGTTTACACAACTGAGGCCATTCTACACACTTTCAAAGTTTTAATAGCGTCCCCCAGCCTCTCTCTCTCTCTCTCTCTCTCTCTCTCTCTCTCTCTCTAAGGATGTCATTATCTTAAAGAACAAAAAACTTGCTTTCGGTGCTTTTTTTCGACATGTTTTAAATGAAACTTGTGTAAACTAGTGTAAACCCCTGACTATGTCGTCTCTCAGTTTATTTATAAATAAAGCATAAGTCAACTGAAGCAACGAAACACGGCGACTTGAATGTGTATTCCAAAAATAACCCAGCATAATCCTTAATTTAGACGAAACAATTAAACATTCTATGACACAGTTAAATGCTGAAGTGTCAAAGTGAAACGGATACGTTTTCGGTTGAAAATTTAAACCAAAAAATCTGATTTCAGTCTACCATGTCTTCTGGAAAAAAAATGTAACCAGAATTGCCGTCGGCGCCGCCTGGATTTTTTAAAATTATGTTGTACATAGTGACATGACGGAACAATAAATTCATTATAATATATAATATATATGTTCTGCGCAATGTAAGAATCGGGACAATTCCGGAATTGTCCTGCGCAAAGTAGGAATTCCTACTTTGTCCGCCGATTCTGGAATTGTACCGGACAATTCTAGAATTGCGCAAGGGAGATATATCGTATCGTGGTCAGATATGGTCTGTGCGCAAAGTAGGAATAGGCGTGGACAAAGTAAGAATTCAAATGGTAGAACAAAGTGAGAATAGTCTAGATATATTGCAAAGGTTTCAGATTCTAGTAATCATGATTCTTTTTTCATTGTTTCTTACATCTTAAACTGATGCCTATACTTTACATAGATTTCTTGATAACTCTATTATTCTATGTACTGCGTTTATTCAGTATCCAAAGGACAGAGGTTTTCATGATATACAATAAAACGCATGGTATCTTATTTGTTATATCCTGTCGGATAAAATTTTTTGGCTGATTGTATGGTGTCTAACGCCGTTCGTAACATCAATTCAGTGATATCACGGCAGCCAGTGCACCTATCCATGCTTTTCTGTGGTATCTTTATCATTACACCGCACAATATTATTTCCAAGTCACAGGCTGCTTTCCCACATAACCATCGTCGACACAATGAGAAAGGAATGAATCCTGTCACAATGACTAACACCAGTCCTCGGAAAGTAATTGGCCGAGCCGGGAATAGAACCATCAATTCCCTGTTCTCAAGTCCTGCACGCTACCGACTGAGCTTTTGGGCTCGGCACCAAAATTCAAAAATACGATGTTAGGCACATGGTTTATTATCAACGTAGCTATTCCACCTTGTTCGTGTTATGATGCCTTTCAACAGTATTTCAGTTAGATCTTCCTTCAAAATATCATGAATATCAAACCCTGTCAACCAATAGTCTCTCTGTACTATTGGACAAACATCAATTATACCGGTAAGAAAATTATGAAAAATGAAAAAAAAAAAACCCTAACTTTGTCTGCAATTCCTACTTCGCGCAGGGAAACAATAGATTCTCACTTTGTCCCGATTCCTACTTTGCGCAGGGACAATTCCGGAATTGAACTGTGCCAGGTAGGAATTCTTACTCCGCCCGACAAAGTGAGAATTCCTACTTTGCGCAGGACAATTCCGGAATTGTCCCGATTCCTACTTTGCGCAGAACATATATAACCTAACCACATTACCCTCTTTGGTCTGGATTTTATTGTCGATCGTCAGAGTACTTTTGAAAACATTGTGACCAAAGGAGAAATTGCTCGTTACGAGCAATTTCTCCTTTGGTCTCAGTGTTTTCACAGGTTTAAATGTATAGAATTTCACCTAAAGGTGATTTTGCATATTTCATATGGATGTTTTTTTAAAGTCGTTTGCAGATTTTTTCAGGTAATACATAAATCTGACACCAGACAGTTTTGTGTAATGTCATTGTTTTACGGGCGTAGTTATATAAAGAGCAACCTTGAAACATTAATAATGAACATTTTGTTCTTAATGTCGTTCTTGCTTTGATTTAACTTTGAAAACGCTTAAAAAATGTAAAGGGGTTCTCAAACAAGATCAACAGATCCATGCACTTTAATTTTAATTTCCATTCCTGTCTCCCAGCTAAACATTGTTTCCACTTTTCTAGGCGGGAAAGCAGCTGGTGGCGTCGAAATCGCGTTCACTTTAAAGTGACAAAGAAAGGCAGGAAAAGTACATCATAGGCCTAGGTGCCCTCGAGGCCGTATGATAGAGGTAAAACTATAGTAATCGGTGTCTTAAATAAATTTAAGTTTTTCTGGCAACTAAACACAGTGAAACTATCGAAAATAGTTCCGTTAATGGCAGAGGCATATACCAAAACACAAAATACAGACCAAAACGAAATACATGCGGTCTGACGAATACTGAAAGCTATTGGTCTCAAAACTTGCAAAAAGCCGTAATCTGCGTGGTGTTCGATTAAGCTTTTACCAAATGATTCCGACTTATAATAAACCAGAGAAAAAATAAAGAGCATGTAACAAAATTGTGAGAAAAAAAGAAAATGCTGGTAACAAATTTTCTTCTCATCCCTCCGATGTTTTCTACCATTTGAAAGACAGATTGTATGCTCTGAGTAACGTTTAAAACGTCTACTGCAACGCTTTCAATTCGGACAGGTCTTAAATTGTGTCGTTTGGTAATGAGTTACTTCCATCAACATTATGTACAAAATATGGGAACTTCGCTGACAACATAGATAAAGATCTGGGATCTACAGCGCATGCGTGGTGAGACAAACCTATTCAGATAAAAGTCCGAGTTGACGTGATTTGTAGTTTCACCCGTCAAAAGAAGTCAAGGGTCCGTTTTCACCAAACATTCTTAAGAACGTTCTCAGTGTTATTCTCCATTGGCTAAACCATTTGGTTTTGCCAATCAGAAGTCGTGTTACTTTCCAATATTGAAAATTCTGGAAAATAAGACAAACAACGTTCTTAAGAATGGTTGGTGAGGGTGAACCATGTATATATTTGGTGCGGAAAAAGTTAATTTAAATACTGAAATACATGTATACATGTGCTTTGCTCTCTCTCTCTCTTTCTCTCTCTCTCTCTCTCTCTCTCTCTCTCTAACACATGATTCTAATGTAATAAGTTTACATTTGGTTTGCAGTGGGTTAACCATTGGTTTGTATGTACATTAGACCAATAAATAATATTGAGCAATAAGTTTCCATCGCTAATCAAATAAAAGTCACATACGTATCATACGCTTTGTGGTGCCGTATGTTTTACGGCAATGTTTCATTTTACAACATCTTTCCCGTTAAAAGGCTTTGGTCGATAGCGCAATGTATAAGAGGTGATAATTTCTTTTTAAGTTTGAACATTTTATAATCAGATGATGTCTTTTTACATGTACTGGAACCTTTATGCTATTCACAGTTCTATTTTGAAAACAAAAACAAAAAATTGACACTTTTCGATATCGGCCTATTTTCTTCTCAAGTCAAAGGACCAGTCTACCTCATGATCAAGTTACTTGTTCAAAAAGTGACTATTACGAATCCATAATTATGTTATAACTTGGACTGGTATTATGTATCACGATGATGCATTAAGCCCCCTTTTTCACAGAGCATGGCCCATATTAGTCAGACTCTGTGAAAAGGTAGCTTAATACATCTGTTAAAAAGTTTCGAATCAGAAGGGGGAGAAAACATTGTGGGAAAAAGAGAAAATGCTGGTTACCAGCATTTTTCTCTTTTTTTCCCACTATGTTTTTAAAAGGCTTCTTCCACTGGTAGGTTAAACTCAAGATTGTTTGTTATGTGGTAAAGGGTTAAAGCTATATAATAATTATGAGGGTTGGAGTTTTATAATTTTTGTTTTCCTTGTGGACAATTCTGGGCCAGTATTCACCAACCATTCTGAAAAACCTTCTTTCTCGTATCCTCCAGAATTTTCTTCATTTGTAAGTAACACAACTTCTGACTGGCTAAACCGAATGGTTTAGCCAATCAGAAGTTGTGTTACTTACAAATATAGAAAACGTTAAAGAATAAGACTGAGAATATTCTCAAGAATGGTTGGTGAATACGGGCCCTGGACTGTAAAACATTACTACAGAACAATGATGGAGCCGAAACTTTTTGTTTATTGTAAATGTTCTGCATTTCAAAGGACCAGTCTATCTCAAGATTCAGTGCGTTGTTAGGCGGTGGAAAAGAAGTATTTTTATGGAATCATAATTTTACGTAATGACATGTATAGCCAGCCCGGGTGGCTCAGTGGTAAGCGAGTCGGACTCATGACCTGGTGGTTGTGAGTTCGATACCCGGTTGAGGCAAACTTTCTTTCCGGCGTATTTTCGCCTCTCACCTCTGCTGAAGCATGTGAGAAAAGTAGTCGGTGGCTTTGGAAAGAAAGTTGTGTTAGTGCTGGTTGAGAAAGTCAGGAAACAAATGTGCGTCACCGACCGCCATGATATGACCTTAGCTGTTAAAGTGGCGTTAAACCCCAATACAAAACAAACAAACGATGACATGCATATAGTGTTCTGCATCATCGCAATGCATTAAGCCCCCTTTTTCACAGAGCATGGCTCATATATACAGCGGTGAGAAAGTTGATATATATGTGATCATTTTAGCGTGAATATTTATCACAAAATTCCCAGAGCATGTCAAGGCATATGTCATTGTTTAATGAACTTTCACCCTACCGTAATTTTTTTCAAAAAGGAGACTAAAGTAAAAAAGAAAAAAAAACAATATATCGTGGTAAGTGCTAATTTACAGGCTGACATAACTTTAAGTGTAATATTTTTTTGTGGAAAGGTGTGTAGAAACTAGAATGTCATCTTCGCAAGCCAAGGATACTAAGGTAGTACATAACGAACAAAGTGGAGTTAGTACCCTTGGCTTGCGAAGATGCTAGAATGTGAACTCACAATAAGAAATTGAGAAATATGCCTACATTTTGCTGCATTAGATTATATAGGACAGTTTTCTTTGAATTTCAATGGCTCTTCACCAAACGACAAAATTTTTGACTGGTCCAAATTCAAAGCACTTGCAAACTACAACATAAACGTAACTCAAAAATTGAAATTTATTTACAGCAGGGTAAAAAACATTGTGGGAAAAGGAGAAAATGCTGGTTACCAGCATTTTCTCCTTTTCCCACAATGTTTTCTACCCTTCACAAAACAAATTTCAGATTTTCAGGCACTTTTATTTTGTCATCTGCAAATGCTTTCAATTTGGACCAGTCTAAAATATTGTCGTTTGGTAATTAGTAAACCCTTTTCCAAACAGTCCTTGGTTTTTACGATCATAAGATAGAAGCCTTTTGAAAACATTGTGGGAAAAGTGAAAAAAAATGCTGGTAACCAGCATTTTCTTCTTTTTCCACAACATTTTCTACCCTATTAAGGACAGTAAAGAGATAAAAGATTGTAGCATTTGAGCAAAACTGAATGCTTCCAATCTGAAGCAGGCTTAATTTTGTTGTCTGGCAAGGGGTTAGTCCTTTACCACACAATGACAACGTCTGACGACCTTGAGGAAGAGGCGTTTTGAAAAAATTATGGGAAAAGGAGAAAATGGTAGCGTTTTGAAAAAAATATGGGAAAAGGAGAAAATGCTGGTTACCAATGGTATAACTAGCATTTCCTCCTTTTCCCACATTTATTTTCCCACTATTTCAGAGAAAGAAACTAGCATTTGAACTAGATCTACATTTAAACTGTTAACTTCAAATATACTCTCAGTAAAATCAGGTCCAAAATTTCGTTGTGTGGTAATGGGGTAAAACCCAAACGGCGACGAGGAGTGAACATTGCGGACTTTTTAGATGGATTTAGATTTAAAATCATACCATTTGAAAGTAAAATTTGAATAGAAATTCTAGAAATGGTCGGTGCAAGAAATTCGAATTTTGACACCAGTCGAAAAGTAAGCGAAAAACATAGAGACTTGGCAACTTTTTAACAGCTACGTTTTTAAACCATTTAAACTAATGATGGAAATTTCAGAACATGTACACAAGGTATGAAAAAGTCTTCAAAACCGGAGAAATGCGTGGAGGAAAGAGTGTCTTTCAAATTGATCTTGAGAAAAACTATTCGAAAAGGGAAAGTTACTAGTAACAATGTCATGTTCCTTTTCCAATTAAGTTGAAGCCATACTGAAGAAATGAAACAAGTTTTATGTGGATGTCAACCGTATGCCAAATTCATACTGTGACCTCCCGAACTAAGTATGCGACAGACATTTTTGAAAACACCATCGAAAAATGTTGACGATTAACATGAAATGTGGTTAAGTTAACGAAAACTTTCGGCAGAAGGAAGAATTGATAATTCAAAACAATGCTACCCTGCCCTACGACTATCACAAAAATGCCATGCTGCCATAGGAGTTAGATAGTATGGATACGGTAACGTCTAAAGATCTCAAATCGTTGAAGGTGTCGGAAACGAGAAACAACAACAACAAAAATGATGATAACAAAAAATAAATAAATGAATAAATAAATAAAGATACATGTACGGAAAAAAAGACTTACCTTCGTTGAATCCCAGATAACAAAAGCTAGGAAAATCGAAAAAATCATTTTTGTTGTATCCACTGACAACATCTTTATCACAAATATCAATGTGCTATAATTCCATAATTTTGTTTTGTCCTTATATTATAGTCCCGTGTATTATTCCAAGATTTCAAGATCAAACCTTCTGTCGATTTTATTTGAATATGATACTTTAAGATAGTCTTCTTTTATCAGTATAATTTTGTTAACATCTCCAGATTGTTCTTTTTGTTTGAGGACGCCTGCTAACTCACATCTCATTGAAATTTAATATAAAGAAAAAAAAGAAAACGTATGAATAATTGTCACAAATACTCAGAAATGTCTTCACGACACACACTTGGTCAAACTTCGAAAAATCCGGAAACTATTGATTTCCTGTACAATCGAAGTACGAACCGTCGTTGCGCAGGCGTCCCTTATAGCCAAATGAAAGTTGAGAGAGTATCGAGCAAGTTAAAGACAGTTATCAATCAACTGCTTGACAGGTCCTCGCTTCGCCACGGCTTTTACCCCCACCAACATGTTTTGATCGACTGTCGTATTAGTTAATGCTTCATTCATGCTGTGTTCTTTAAATTGTGAACGGCAAACTTTGAAAAATGAACCCAACAACACGAGTAGTATTCGGTTCGCGACTTCGGCTTTTGTATTAGTTTCTTAAAAAACATAAAAACAACGAAACTTTCCCTTGAAGCATGTCCAGACCTTATGAGTAAAGCGAAATTACATTAATATGTATGTATGAATATATTTATAGCTACCATCAAGTAGAATGCAAGGATTACATGTTTACAATGGTGTCTGCTAGTCCCATTTCAAGTAAAGCTTTTTTATCCTTTATAGAAAGTAAACAAGGAATTGTATTTGTTTATAGCCTAATGATAACTTGAAGAAAGTACATTCTTCATATATGAGCTCTATAAAAAGGGGGCTTGATGAATCTGCGAAAAGTATCGATTCAGGTCAGCGTGCGCAGTCCGCGCAGGCTGATCTGGGCCGGTACTTTTCGCTACTGGTCAATTTTCTGTAAGTTCAAGACCCAGTGTACCACATGGCTAAGTTGGTTTTAAAAATGTGGCGAATTTTGGTCAATGATTATGTGATCGCTTGTCTGGTATCATACATTTTACGAAAATGCATAAAGCCCCCTTTTGTCATCCCATAGCTCATATGGTTTAACCCTTTACTCCATAGATACTCATTTCTACGCATTCCTAGTAGGAGGCTTTTGAAAACATTGTGGCAAAAGGTGAAATTGCTCGTCACGAGCAATTTCACCTTTTGCCACAATGTTTTCTATTCTATCAAAAGGTGTCATATACACATAAGAAACGGCTTCATCCTTGCTGTTATTTAGGGTCAATTAGAGATACCACAGAAATGCCTTATGGGATAAAGAGTTAAACATGGGATCCTTATCATAAATAAAAAGGACAACGAAGCTTTAGAAAAGTTAAAGAGATACGGAAATTTATGGATCCGTGATCACGTGATTCCTTGATTGGTCATAATTCATCATGGAGATCTATACATTGACTCATCACCAAACGACGAAATTTTAGGCTTGTCCAAATCGAAAGCATTTGCAGACGACAAAATAAAAGTGACTGAAAATTTGATTTTTTTTCCCTTTTTTTTTTGTGTGTGAAAGGCAAAAACATTGTGGAGGAAAAGGAGAAAATGCTGGTTACCAGCATTTTCTCCTTTTCCTTCTATGTCTTCTAAAGGCTTCCTTCTGAGGATGGTCAAAAGTAGGGATTGTGTTCCATAGGAGATCTGACTAGAACGCGTAAGTTGTTGAATTCCAGTAAACAATTTCAGCACTGTATTACTACTGAAATTGGGATCCCAGCCACACAGAATTCTTTCAATTTGTTGCAAAAAGATCCCTGCAAAGGACTACTTTGAAGAAAGAAATTCCTGAGCGTCAGGAAGAAAATAACACGGAATGGAGTTCCAGACAAGCTCTTGAGTGCAAAACAAGTTCTCTTGCCTCCTACAGGTGAGGCACCTACCTCGTTTAGCACTATTTATCTCATTACCAAACGACAATATTCTAAGCTTGTCCAAATCGAAAGCATTTGCAGACGACAAAATAAAAGTGAATGAAAATTTGATTTTTTCCTTTTTTGTGAAGGGTAGAAAACATTGTGGGGAAAAGAAGAAAATGCTGATTACCAGCATTTTCTCCTTTTCCCACTATGTTTTCTAAGGGCTTCTTTCTCAGGATCGTCAAAAGTAGGGATTGTGTGGTAATGGGTTAAGCCCCTGTTCCATAGGAGATCTGACAAGAACGCGTAAGTTGTTGAATTCCAGTAAACAATTTCAATACTGTATTACTACTGAAATTGGGATCTCAGCCACACAGAATCCTTTCAATTTGTTGCAAAAAGATCCCTGCAAAGGACTACTTTCAAGAAAGAAATTCCTGAGTGTCAGAAAGAAAACAACATGGAATGGAATTCCAGACAAACTCTTGAGTGCAAGTTCACTTGAGTCCTACATGTGCATCTTCACGAGCCAAGTTTACGATCACTACGTGGATGTAACCTTGGCTGATTGAGCCCGATTTTGAGATTCCTGCGATGCGCCCTCTATTGGATGCTGGTTATTACCCCCCTTTACATCATATTCCTAAAAGCAAATGAAATATCCTTTTACAAACCGCTTACGAATACATATGAAGCGATAAGCAGACATCCACGTGGGTTTCAATGTTTTACCTTCTATTCGAAAGGTAGATCCCTTGTTCTATTTTTATTAAAGATGAAATGCTACGAGCGATTTCATTCGTTGCAGCTAGAGCTGGTTGCATCCAATGAAAAAGCGTATCGGGTGAACATAAAAATCAAGCTCGATCCTCCAAGGGTAGAGTAACATAGTGAATCGTCAGCCTTGGCTTGCGAAGATGCTACAGGTGAGGCACCTACCTCGTTTAGCACTATTTAACTCGCTATCAAAAGACAATATTTTAGGCTTGTCCAAATCGAAAGCATTTGCAGATGACAAAATGAAAGTGACTGAAAATTTGAAATTAGTTTTGAAAACATTGGGGGAAAAGGAGAAAAATGCTGGTTACCAGCATTTTCTCCTTTTCCCACAATGTTTTCAAAAGGCTTCTTTTCCAGGAGCGATTTTGTGGAAATGGATTAAGCAAGTTTATGATATAAGAGGACTTGATACATCTCCGTGATGTATAATACCAAGCAAAACATGAAAACTAACAACTAAAATGGTATTGACCAATCAGATTTCTTTAATGTATTAGCTGCGGAATTAAACTTTCAATTTCATGGTGGGACTGGAAAAAAAATGTCCGCCTCCAAAGTTTTGACTTTTAAACTTCCTTAACCCTTATCCCGCTGAATTACTGAAATGAAAGTTACAAGTTCATTGTAAATCCATCCGAGTGGCTCAGTGGTGAGCGTGTTGGACTTGTGACCTGGTGGTTCTGAGTTCGATACCGGGTTGAGGCGAACTTTCTTTCCGGCGTATTTTCGCCTCTGATCTCTGCTTAAGCATGTGAGAAAAGTAGTCGGTGGCTTTGGAAAGAAATTTGTATTGGTACTGGAGTAAGAAAGTCAGGAAACACCTGTGCTTCACCGACCGCCATGATATGACCTCAGCTGTTAAAGTGGCGTTAAACCCCAATACCAACCAACCAACCAACCATACAAGCTCATTGTAAAACCCCCAAATGTTACTATTTCAAGGATATATTTCAGGAAAAAAATATCTCTATATTGGTAAGTGTAGATCAAAGATCAGACTGCACATATCTCTGTATTGGAAAGCGTAGATCAAAGATCAGACTTCACGTTCGGTGAGATTGTCAGCAAAAGGTCAGTGAATCGCGTTTAGCAGTCTAAAGGTTATTATCTGTCCATTTGTCCATGGCTAGGTTCCAGCTCGAAGATGAATTACTTTCAGATCATTTTCTATGCGGTCTGTGCAGTCTGATCGTGATCTTAGTCGTCCCCAAAAAGCGAATATGATTGCCAACAGCCATGAAGGAATTCTGTCCTGATTCAAATCTGTACTGATCCCATTACCTCCATGTTTATATTCCTTGCCATAATTGTAAATGTAACATAAGCCTTGCTCTGGCAAAAGGGGGCTTAATCCGTACATGATGCCAACCCAAGTCACCACATAATTAAGGATCCATAAGAGCCACTTTTTTTTTAAAATAACTGACTAGATCATGTGGTAGACTGGTCCTTTGACATACAGAAAAAAATAAAGAATAACGAAAAGTTTCGGCCAAGGTCAGCCTGCGCGGAATGCGCAGGCTGACCTAGGTCGATACTTTTCGCAGATGCTTTAAGCCCCCTTTTCACAGAGCACAGCTCACAATGTATGTGGTATTCTTGCCCTTATGTGGTAAAAGGAAAACTGTAACTCGGCCGTCTAAATTTGTTTACCTTTAGAGAGTCGAAGAAACCTAAAGGACATTTCCTGACAAAAGTGACACAAAAATAACTGTCATATCTTGGTTGCTCTTTTCCTGAAAATTATCAAGAAATAAGCTAGTGTTGACCAAAGATCGGACTGCACGTCCTGTGCTGTCTGATCTTGACCTACAATGGCTGCAAAGGCAACTTTAAGATGTAAAAGGTGCCTAAAGGAATAGGACATAACAAGATGTAGAGCATGAATGGGCTAATTGACAGTTTAATGTGGCTAATTATTAATTAGATTATTATCCGTTACGGCATGTTTCGTAAACCACCCCAGCTTTATTGTATTGCATATAGAATGCATTAACTCTTCATGACAGAAACACAAGTCACTTGTCAAAATGGCTTACCAACCAGGGCCCGTATTCACCCATCTTCGCAAGCCAAGGCCGACGATTCAGTACGTTACTCTACCCTTGGCGGATCGAGCTTGAGTTTTATGTTCACCCGATACGCTTTTTCATTGGATGCAGCCAGCTCTAGCTGCAAAGAATGAAATTGCTCGTAGCATTTCATCTTCGATAAAAATAGAACAAGGTCTCTACCTTTCGAATAAAAGGTAAAACATGGAAACCCACGTGGATGTCTGCTTATCGCTTCATGTGTATTCGTAAGCGGTTTGTAAAACGATATTTCATTGGCTTTTTGGAAATACGATGTTAAGGGGCATCCAACAGAGGGCGAATCGCAGGAATCTCGAAATTGGGCTCAATCAGCTAAGGCAAGATACACGTATAGTGATCGTAAACTTGGCTCGCGAAGATGGTATTCACTAACCATTCTTAAAAATGTTCTTTGTCTTATTCTCCAGACTTTTTCTACATTTGTAAGTAACACAACTTCTGATTGGCTAAACCATTCGGTTTAGTCAATCAGAAATTGTTTTACTTACAAATTTAGAAAACCTTGGAGAATTAGACTAATAATATTCTCAAGAATGGTTGGTGAATACGGGCCCTGGTTTTACCTTCTAAATTGTCGACTTTATCATGCTTCGACTGAATATCTAAAATGAAGTTGTGATCCATAACGCAAAACAGGGACCTTCTGGGAATTGCGAAAGTGTCCAAAAAAAGTGTTTTTTTCAGGAAACTTTTTACTATCTCGACAAAATTTTCAGGAAATTCTAATTTATCGCAATAGTTTTCAAATATTATCATTAGAGCTATTTTGTATCTCGTGTTTGAAATATGCCATCATAATGCAGAATATGATAATGTCACTATCAGTTCCCCACCACTTCTTCTAAAGCAAAGTGTACAGTCTCTAAACTCTATCTATCTGTCTATCTATCTATCTATCTATCTATCTATCTATCTGGTATATCTATCTATCTATCTATCTATCTATCTATACGTGTTCTCGTGATGAGAAATGAAATCAACATCGTAGAACAAGCCATTGAAAAGTGGTAGTCAAATTGGTAGCCTAAGTCGAGTTCTTCGCCTGCAGACGTGACTAAGTATGCTGTTGGAATAGGTCCAAGATCAGACTGCAAAATCTGTGCAGTCTGATCTTGAACTATGCCCTCCTCCACTGCTTTCGCCTGTGGTACCCAAAGGTAGAGTAGTGTTTCTTATTCAGAGTACTTACCACACAATTCCGACTTTTAACGACCCTGGGACAGAGGCCTTCTGAAAACATCGTGGGAAAAGGAGAAAATGCTGGTAACCTACATTTTCTCCTTTTCCCACAATGTTTTCTACCCACTGGAAACAAGAAATCAGCATTTTAACATTTAATTTGTCGTCTGCCAATGCTTTCAATTTGGACCGGACCAAAATTACCTCATGTGGTAAAGAGTTTTAAAGAATGCACAATATAACCAGCTCGCATACTTCAAGCATTTTACCAACCCTATTTTGAATGAGTATGAAAAATTACCATGTTTATTCGGACCGATCTTTACAGGTGGTCCTTGGTAATAGATGATCTGCACCTTAAATTTTACTTATCAAATGTTTTATTGTGTTTTCTGATAAATGACTATGTTTTTATGTTTTGAAAGTTTTTTTGCGTCGTCAGTTTTGGGTAAAACAAAGATTTTTGAGTGAAAATGTGACATGGTGGCCATGGAAACTAGTTTTGTTAAATCAAGAAAACCTAAACATGTCATGTTATTCTTTTTTTATTTGTAAATTTAAATAGTAGACTTCAAGGATTCTATACAGAAAAAAGGGATGAAATTTTTTATCACTCAGTTTTACTTGAAGAATTCTTCATTTATTCGGCTTTCTTGTAAACACAAAAATGCGATAAAATGACCCTCTCTACAAAAATGCATTATGAAAGTGTAAATGTTAGCTAAAGTCTTAAAGATATACAAATAGTCATCTCTGATTTAAAACAAGCTATAAAACCAAAACTGTCTGATAATGTTAATATCATCTTCAAATAAAAATCAAAATTTTCAGACTTTAGGGGTAAACGGTTACCTTTAAAACTATAGAAAACATTATTTTAAAATCTCATTTATATTCATGCATTAATCCATCTTCGCGAGCCAAGGTTACGATCAGTACGTGGATCTTACCTTGGCTGATTGAGCCCGATTTCGAGATTCCTGCGATGCGCCCTCTGTTGGGTGCTTGTTACAACCCCCCTTTACATCATATTTCTAAAAGCAAATGTAATATCGTTTTACAAACCGCTTACGAATACACATGAAGCGATAAGCAGACATCCACGTGGGTTTCCATGTTTACTTTCTATTCGAGAGGTAGCTACCTTGTTCTGTTTTTATCAAAGATGAAATGCTACGAGCGATTTCATCCGTTGCAGTAAGAGCTGGCTGCATCCAATGAAAAAGCGTATCGGGGGAATGTAAAATCAAGCTCGATCCGCCAAGGGTAGAGTAACGTAGTGAATCGTCAGCCTTGGCTTGCGAAGATGGCATTGATCATTCATTCTAAACAGCGCTCTCAGTCTAATGGTCAAGACTTCTTTTAGTGTTGTAAAATAACGAATTTTCTAATTGGCTAATCCAAATGGTTTTCAAAAGCCTTCTCCAACAGGGTCGTTCAAAACATGGGATTGTTTAGCAAAGGGTTAACCCTTTACTACACAATCCCTAATTTGAAGCCCATGAGAAAGAAGTCCTTAGAAAACATTGTGGGAAAAGGAGAAAATGCTGTTTGCCAGCATTTTCTCCTTTTCCCACAATGTTTTCTCCCCTTTACAAAGCAAATTTCGAATTTTCAGTCACTTTTGTCAGTCGTCTGCAAATGCTTTCGATTTGGACAAACCTAAAATATTGTCGTTTGATAATGAATTAAAGACTGGTGTCGCTCTTGGCGTTAACGCCGTTGCTTGGCAGGTACTTTTACAGTTTAGTTTTGAAGGAACCAATAGCCTTGGAAGTTGTTTCCAATCAATTTGAATGTTAAATGTCAAATGCATGTAACGGTTTAATGATGATTGGTACCTGTCACGTTGATAGACAGGCGAAGGAAGAGAGGCGTTGATTACCCACTGTAGGACACGTCAATAACGTGACAGGACGTAATAATTGAAAACAATATATAGCCTTGGTAATTATTACACGTCAAATACGTTATCCCTATAAATATACAGTCAATGAACCGTCCATTTCTTTGCTTGTAGAACAAGGCCAATTAATGGTTGATTTTGCCAGAGAACGGACGAGGCAATGTAGATTCAGAATCCACAAAGGATGATCAGGTACCTGACATGGAACATAGAGAGGCGGTATCAAGTTGCCATTAACTCCAACGGGTCGATATTGGATTGCTTCTAACGATAGTGACAATCAAGATCAAACTGTAGAGAAAGTACAGTCCGATCTTAGATCTAGAAAATCCGACGTGCAATAACTTCTGAAAAGTCTGATTTCATGTTTTTTTTTTTAAGATCAAGGGTTTAAACTAAGATCAAGGGTTGATTCTGCGGAATAAATAGGGGATATTTGGGGGGTTTTTTTACAGTGGATGATCAAAATTTATTTCATCGAGTGAACATCATCGGTAATATTTTCAAGAGTGGCGGGGAAAATCAAAATCCAGTACAGTTCTTTTCGGTCATTCCCCTTGGCGTACCCCCACCGCATAGCAATGCATTACAATATTACCTCATGCACGAGAAATGTATAGTAAATTACGTCATATTTCCATCTGGTTGTGAGGCACGCGCTTTTTGCTTAGATAACTAGTGCGCGGGAAAAACTGTTTCCACCTTCAATTGAAGAGTTAGAATATAAAAATCGGTATTTCACTGGTCGTAACCATGAAATATTTATCGATAATCTATCTGAAAGCATGAAATAATACTTCTTATTTCATGCTTTCCGGTGGGATATCGAGAAATAGCAGTGAAAGTATTTTTCGATCTTACACTGGTACCACCAGTGAAAATAACCATTTTCAGGTTCTTGTTGCCTAAATTAATTGCGCGTGCCTCACAACCAGATGGAAATATGATGTCATTTACCTTACATTTCTCGCGCTTGACGTAATATTATAATGCGTTGCTATGCGGGAGGGGTACGCCACGGGGAATAACGGAAAAGAACTGTACTGGATTTTGATAAAGCTCCTTCCAGGAAAGGTTAAAAGCATGAAATAAATATTACATTTTTTTCGGTGAAAGATCGAAATTTATTTCATCGAGTGGACACTATCGGTAATATTTTCACGAGTGGCTGCGCGGTGAAAGATCGAAATTTATTTCATCTCGTGAACACCATCGGTAATATTTTCACGAGTGGCGCAGCCACTCGTGAAAATATTACCGATAGTGTCCACTCGATGAAATAAATTTCGATCTTTCACCGAAAAAACAAATATCCTAAATATAATCGACTTTACACAGAGGATACAAAAATGTGTTGCAAGACATTTATCTACCAAACAATCCCGAGTTTTAACAACTCTGAGGGAGCAGCCTTTTGAAAACATTGGGGAAAAGGGAGAAAATGCAAAAAAATTTTTTTTTACCTTTTCCAACAATGTTTCTGCCATTTCAGAGACAGATTCCATCATCGGAGCCACATTTAATTTGTCGTCCCCAAATGCTTTCCATTTGAACCAGTTTAAGATAATGTCATTTGGTATAGAGTCTGTTTGTCACATCAAACGGGTTTGAAGCGTAGACGTTTGCCCATTTTGTTAACCAAATTATGGGGACCAAAATTCATGAATTATTCTCCTTTTTTTATGCTTTATTTTAAAAGAAAGTTTATTTTTGGCAACTTCTTTCGTCCTCAATTTCATACTATATCTACTTACACTTACAATACTTTGTTTGACCGGTCACCCAAGCTATTGCACGTTACACTGACCCATTTTTTCAGAAAAAAGTGAACTTTAAAAACAGGCAAAAAGTTAACCAAAGAAAGAGTAAGAGTTTGCCTTTGCTAGGATAGAAAACACTGTGGGAAAAAGAGAAAATGCTGGTTACCAGCATTTTCTCCTTTTCCCACAATGTTTTCAAAAGGCTTCTTCCCCGGGGTGTTAAAACTCGGGATTATGTGGTAAAGGGTTATTTCCGGTAATTTGACATGAGAGTGATGCAAAAATAGTTTGAAGTTTTCATCCACATATGACCTGCTTCAAGTCACATACTCGCATCTGAAGGTATAAATGCTTTCCTGAACAGAAAAAATGTAGATGTAGTTTCGACCCCTCGTGGGACCTCCCAGAAATGCTATTTTATGTTCCCTGCTCTCGGTATGCTATACCCATTTCCAGCACATAATCGAATCTAGAAAAGTATCCGAATTTCTGATGTTCGAAAGGTTCCGACTTTTTCGCATT
Organism: Tridacna crocea; assembly: GCA_943736015.1. Taxonomy (NCBI): domain Eukaryota; kingdom Metazoa; phylum Mollusca; class Bivalvia; order Cardiida; family Cardiidae; genus Tridacna; species Tridacna crocea. The sequence continues at coordinate 54,582,067 of OX031059.1, forward strand.
ATCTTCCGCTGGATGGCATTCTACAAATACACATCTATCTAATTTGGGCACTCTGGGTACAGAACCGGGCTACTTTTCTCCGCAACAACCGTTACTTTGGATTTCAAACTAAAATAAATGTTTACTCAATATATTGTTACCTGCTGCGATTCATTCAGCTATGATCCGCAGTTTAGAGAAATCTGGAGCTAAAACAGGCCTAATTTCTCCATAAATGTATTGATGAAAGCCATTTTCTCCATTGCTACTTTATACCGCACATTACTACAACCCCCAATACTGGGGAAAGGGATGCGTCATATAGCAGACAGGTCGAATCTTCGAAGAATATGATATGTACAGACAACGACTTTTTTGTACATATCAATACCTTCGGATGGTAAGTAATCTAATATAACAGTTAATCACGCATTTTATGCATAACCATTATGACACGTTAATTACCAAAACTGACATAAAAATGGGCATAGACCGTCAAATTATATACATAGAATGATGTGTAATTCATTAATTCATTGTCGTAAATTGATTAGCATTATTCTGACACAATTTTAAAGCCCATGCACGTGGCTTTGCGACTAATGATTTTTTAACCTGTCCATCAATAATAAAACTGTCGTGCTAAATGAAGGGACTTTAAAAATCAACTTCGTAAACAAGTATGCAGTAGGGCCTAGCTAGTCCAAAATAATGTATACACGAAAGTAATATTGAAGGATGATATTCGAGGCACAAAGTGCCGGGAGGGGAGAAAGGGGTGTTCCAGGAGAATCTAGAGGACCTCTTTCACAAAACTTTTGAAATATGGAACATGGAACATGATCATTTGGCGGCTTACGGTTTTTGGCGAAATTGTCCTTACTTTCTTTTCTTTCCCATAGTGTATTATGTAAGTTATTGCCAAATAGGAATATTATCAATATACAACGTAAGTATACATGTGGGATATTAACATGGATCGAAGGCATTTTTAAGGCACGAAAATAATACGGCAAAAGGAAAGGTTGCACATTACAACACAAACAAAATATGTCAATGTATACTTTAACCGTATCCGACAGTAACTGGGAACGTGTCCTCGCAGTTACTCGATGCTTACATAGTAGATCAGTGGTCGCAGAGATTCCTTATGTAAACATAACCCAAGAGACTTTTACAAACAGACGGGACAAGGTTTCTTATTAAATGGGATTTACAGAACTTCACTCAGTGTGTGAAAAAAAAAAAAGATTTCCAGGATCGTAACAGAGGTAAGTAACTAGACATTTACTAGAATAGATTACATGTAAAGTAATTACCTGTATCCTGTATAGGGATTCTTTCTTGTAATAAGCTGTGCTAGCTCCGAATCTCCTGTTTCTACTTCGGCTGGCTATTCTGCGGACCGTCTAGTTAGAGCGGAAACCGGATGTCTCCTGGGGTTCTCCTCCGAAGATCACGGGCCAGGAATTTGACTGGTACCTAAACTGGCAACATAGACTTGCCACCTCGCACTACACTTGGCTCCAGGATCCGTATTCACCAGTCCATCCATTCTTGAGAATATTCTTTGTCTTACTCTCCAAAGTTTTCCAAATTTGTAAGTAACACAACTTCTGATTGACTAAACCGAATGGTTTAGCCACTCAGAAGTTATGTTACTTACAATTGTAGAAAATTCTGGAGAATAAGACCAAGAATATTCTTAAGAATGGTTGGTGAATACAGGCCCATGACAGCCAAGTGAATAACAGGATATGCTAGCCTAACGATCACTTTTTTGTCCTGTTATGTACACTCGTTGGTCGATGTAGACATAAGATCAGACCGCCAGCTCTGTGCAATTTGATTCCAGTCCACAACATATAAAATAATGCGCTAAAAGTGGTGTATACTTGTCCAAAGGTTGTAACATGCTGCGATAGAAAACTGTACAGGGAAGCAAGGAATGCGGATCAGACCACATGTAGGCCTATGTCGTGGTCACATGAGAAAGACAAAAACAGTTATGTAATGTGGTATAAATATGAAAGTTACAGGAGGCATTGAGGGGAAATCACAATAAGATCTAACCTACAAATTATGCATGACCCTTTTCACAAATACACTCAGCTGTACTAGTGTTGGGATTGATGTTATCGTAAAAGTTATTTCTGTAGACATTGCATGTTGATTTAAGTGATTTGTCAGATATTATTGCCTAATAGTGCGGAAACAGGAGCAGTCAAACAAGTAATGTTTTTCAGAGCCTGCTTGGTCAGAGTCGCAGAGGGGACATATCCTATCGTCGAGCTGGGCCCCATATCGCGACCAGTTTCGATAGGGAGGCAGTGGTTGGCGGTTCTTAATTTAAGAGAGGTAAGTATTCTCATTCTGGTAATATTTTAAGGTAGCTTTCAAATTCATGTATTGCTTTGAAACTATTATAGATTTTACCTTTATTAGACAGCTGCAATTGTTCATGCCATATTGATCTATAAGAATTCCATTTACGTCGATGTTGTCATTGAATCACATCTGCTACCAAACGTGTAACGTGCATCAGCATTGGTCAGCAGTCAAGGCACTATGGTTTATTTGCTTAGTGTAATATGCTACTCAAACTCATCACTTACATATTTCTGTGTGGATTTATATGTTACAATAGTTTTGCATAAACTTTTTACGATACTATAAAAATCCAGATCTGTCCAAGTTGAAAGCATTTGCTGACCAAAAACTATATGCAACGTGCGCTATGCTGTCTGTCATAGGGCAGAAAGCATCGTTGGAAAAGGAGAAAATGCTGGTATCCAGCATTTCCTCCTTTTCCAACAATGTTTTCCAAAGGCTTCTTTCTCAGTAACTTTAACAGTCGGTATTGTGAGGTAAAGGCTTAAAGATTCGTTTCCACTGGTCATTGTATTGATCAGTGTAGCAATGTAACATATTGTAAAACCATACTTGACACATTTCACATATATATATTTAGAGTGAATCTTTTAGGGTGACCCCTAGCAAATTTTGAGTAGTATAGCTTAGGCCTTATCATAGAGGCAAGTACACCTACGAGTGCGTTCCCTTGCTTTCTCACACCAGTTCTGTATAACACAACTTCCTTTCCAAGCCAGTGTCTATTTTCTCAGAGGTGAGAGGCGAAAAAACGCCAGAAAGAAAGTTTGCCGGAACCGGGTATAGAATCTGCAAGCACCAGGTCATGGTTGATTGATTGGTCGATTGTATGGTGTTTAACGCCGTTTTCAACATTATTTCAGTTATATCGCGGCGGCCTGAGCACCTATCTATGTTTTCCTGGAGTTTCTGTTACCAGTACTCCTCACATTATTCTTTCCAATCCACTGGCTGCTTTCCCACATAACCATCGTCGAAAAAACGATCAGCCGTGAGAGAGGAGTGAATCGTGTCGCAATAACCATCAATTGAAACTATCCAAATTGAAAGCATTTGTCAAACGACAATTTCATAGTAGCTAACCTGACGTAATTTTTCTCTGATAGAGTAGAAAACTTTGTGGGAAAAGGAGAAAATGCTGGTTACCAGCATTTTCTCCTTTTCCCACAATGTTTTCAAAAGGCTTCGTCCTCAGTCAGGGTCGTCAAAAGTCGTCATTGTGCGGTAAACGGTTAATGTCACTGTGTCCAACAGATAAAACAACGCCCATTAATGACTTGTCCCCTACGTTACATGGGGTTCGGACGGTTTGTAAGTACATGTACACTACGACAAGATCACGATTTCAATATACATGTATATCTAGAGGGTCGGATTATAATAGCTTCACCAACTTCCAGCTTGGACTATAGCTTCACCGAACTTCCAGCTCGGACTATAGCTTCAGCGAACTTCCAGCTCGAACTATAGCTTCACCGAACTTCCAGCTCGGACTATATAGCTTCACCGAACTTCCAGTTCGGACTATATAGCTTCACCGAACTTCCAGCTCGTACTATAGCTTCACCAAACTTCCAGCTCGGACTATAGCTTCACTAGACTTCCAGCTCGGACTATAGCTTCACTAGACTTTCAGTTCGTAGTATAGCTTCACTAGACTTCCAGCTCGGACTATATAGCTTCACCGAACTTCCAGCTCGGACTATAGCTTCACCGAACTTCCAGCTTTATACGTCCCCGAGAAAGACAGCGTTAAAAAGTCTAATGAAAAAAAAAATGGAGAAAATGCGGTGACAAGTATTTTTCTCAATTTTTTTCCCCCGATGCTTTTAACTCTTTTAAGGAGAAATTTCATCATTTCTGTCTCATTTAACCCATTACCACACAATCCCTACTTTTGACGACCCTGAGAAGCCTTTAAAAAACATTGTGGGAAAAGAAGAAAATGCCAGTGACCAGCATTTTCTCCTTCTCTCACAATGTTTTCTTCCTTCTCTCACAATGTTTTCTATCCTTCGCAAAACAAATTTCAAATTTTCAGTCACTTTTATTTTGTCGTCTGCAAATGCTTTCGATTTGGAAAAGCCAAAAATTTTGTCGTTTGGTAATGAGTTAACCCTTTCCAAAACGACAAATGTTTAGAATTGTCCAAATTGAAAACACTTGCTGATGACAAAATAAAGGTAACTCAAAAATTGCAATACGTTTCCAGCAGGGTAGAAAACATTGCGGCAAAAGAACAAAATGTTGGTTAACAGCAGTTTCTCCTTTTTCCACAATGTTTTCAAAAGGCTTCTTTCTCAGGGTCGTAAAAATCGGGGATTGTTTGGTAAAGGGTTAGCTCGTTACCACAAGGACTGAAACAGACTTGCTCATGTCAAAAGCCAAGCAGGCCGACAATTCACATGTGGCTCAAAGAATGGAATGTGTCTTTCATGTGGTAGAAAACATTGTGGGAAAAGGAGAAAATGCTGGTTACCAGCATTTTCTCCTTTTCCCACAATGTTTTCTAAAGGCCTCGATCTAAGGGTCGTTAAAACTCGTGATTATGTGGTAAAGGGTTAACTTGTCAACTCGACATACATTTAAAAAGACAAGTCTTAACCCTGTAACAAACAATCCCTGGTTTTTACGACCCTGAGAAAGAAGCCTTTTGAAAACATTATGGTTAAAAAGGAGAAAATGCTGGTAACCAGCATTTTCTCCTTTTCCCAACAATGTTTTCTACTAAGCTGGAAACAAATTTCAATTTTTGAATTATGTTTAATTTGTCGTCTGCAAGTGCTTTCAATTTGGACCAGTCTAAAATTTTGTCATCTGGTAAAGGGTTAAATGTTGTTTTCTAGTGAAGAGTGTCTTAGCAATAATCACACGAGCTTAGCCCGTTACCAAAACAACAAAATTTTAGACTGGTCCAAATTGAAAGCACTTGCAGACTACAAAAATAAACGTAGCTCAAAAATTTAAAATTGATTTCAGGAAAAAAGAAAACATTGTGGGAAAAGGAGAAAATGCTGGTTACCAGCATTTTCTCCTTTTCCCACAATGTTTTCAGAAGTTTTCTTCATCTGGGTCGTAAAGACCAGGGATTGTTTGGGAAAGGGTTAATTAATGTAAGTACTACGGTAATTAGTCAGGAGCTGCCGTCATCAGTCATTTTCATTATCTACTCGCACGAGTTTTGAAATGGACACCGGCTATAAATAAACCTGAAAACAGTGTGATAAAGTAAAAAAAAAAAAGATCGTTACGAGCAATTTTTCCTTTTATCGCAATGGTTTGAAAAATAACCTTGGTCTACTGCAAGACGTAAGAAGTGGTGAATTGAACTAATATATGCCCATGAAAGGGAGCGAGGCATTTTTTTTTTACATAAAAACAGTAGGGGCAAAGGACTGGCAGTTTGACGAATGGAAAATGCCAAAACAGTATTCCCTTCTTTCGGCGGGGGTGGTGGGACACATCTGTTCTTGATGAATGACAATCTATATTGTTAAAATTTGCCATGATGGTTTTTTTTTGTATGTTTAACTGGTGACCTCTTTGTACATTGTAGCTTCAAAATAAAAGTATAGGGGAAAAGGGGGAGGTATAAATTACTTATTATTCTTCTGTCGTATGAAATAGAACGAAAGGTTCAACCTATCAGAAATTGAGAAAATACTAGTTAAAAGCATTTTCTCCATCTCCCACAGTTTTCAAAGCTTTCTCTTTCAAAACTCAGGAATGTAAGACAAAAGGTTAATAAGATCAAGAGCAATTCAAACGAGGCTGTAGGTTCAAGTGTCGGAAAAGAATTTAAAAAAAAAAGAAAGTTCAAATTACTTTTTTTATAACAGCTGTAAATCAGTGTCGACCATTCTATTCAAATGTATTCACACGGCTACGAAACATAATAAAAATTCTGAACAAAATCGTAAATTACTCAACTTACATAATATCTCGTCCGAGTTAAAAGAAAACTTAATTAAAACATTTTAACCCCCCCCCCCAAAAAAAAAATATCAGTGTGGTAACGTATGAGGATATGCTAAAAAGGTCGTGTAGAGGAATTTTTTTGTACCACGTTGAAAAGAGGTACAGGTTATTCATCCTGAGTTTCCTGAGTGCTAATCAAAGACTTTTTTGCGGACAGTGTAGATCAAGATCAGACTACACAGTACCTATAGTCTGATCCTGGATCTACACTGTCTGATAGAGAAATGTCTTTTTAAAAAAAAATACCTTTGAAATAGCAAAATCCGGGGTTTTTTTTACACTCGGTTCACTTATTTTGGCAGGATAATGGTTAATATAAATGAAACACTTTGTGCTTGTACCGGTGTAATGCAGAGAAATGACCCCCATTACAAAATGACCCACCGTGGGTCATTTTGTAATGGGGGTCATTTCTCTGCATTACACCGGCTCGTATTCACTGATCATTCTCCAAAGCATTACTTCAGTTCTCGCGAACATTCGTATTACAAACTTTTGGTTGGCTAAAACAATTGCTATATAGCCAACGAGAACTTGTATTAGGCTTCTTTTCAAATCTACATAAAACAAGAGCACTGCATGCGGATACCAATGCTCGACTGCTGTTCCTGTCCAGAGAAAACCATAAATTGAAAAAGATGGTAACATTGTCTCCCGCTAGATGGCATTCTACAAATACACATCTACTTAATTTTGGCATTCTGGGTACAGAACCGGACTACTTTTCAAAACGAAAACATTTACTTTGTTCACTCAATAAAACGCTTCCTGGTGCGACTCATTCAACTGTGATCAGCTAGCATGTAACCTATGCACCGGCCATTTACTTAACCCATTACCACACAATCCCTACTTTTGACGCCCCTAAGAAAGAAGCCTTTTGAAAACAATGTAGGAAAAGGAGAAAATGCTGGTAACCAGCATTTTCTCCTTTTCCCACAGTGTTTTCTACCTTTCCCAGAACAAATTTCAATTTTTCAGTCACCTTTAATTTGTCGTCTGCAAATGCTTTCAATTTGAACCAGTCTAAGATTTTGTCGTGTGGTAAAGAGTTAAACAGCCCCTACAGGCTTGGGTCATACACATGAATAGCTTAGGTGCATACCCTACTTTCCCAATGGGATCGATGATGCGTCATAGCAGACAGGTCGAATCTTCGAGGAATATGACATGCGCAGACAAAAGAGATGATAATTGACAAAAACAAGCTGATGGTTACCTGCAACAATTGTATTGGTTCCCTTTTTGGTATGTAAAAACTAGTATCAGTTTTAAGTAAACATCTTCCTACATGAAATGTCAGTCTTTGCATGACGCCGACGAAGACGCAGATTTTTTCTTCGCAAGCAGCCGAGTTAAAGATGTGATTTTAAATGATTGTTGACTACAAACCCTATTCGAATCCTCTGACCTGCCATCAGTTCAATGCTAAATCAGAATGGTCAGTCAGCCTTGGAAGGAGTCTTGGGTTCGAACTCTTCCACGACCCCTTGATAACTAGCGCTGTATGCAACCGAGCCATCTGGCTCGAATATACGCGTACAATTAGTGCAAAAGGTCTTTGTGGACCTTTAGATAATCAAAGAAATACTCGACCGTTTACCAGACGAGTGATACACTCGTTCATATTACAATGCCTTTACAAAACGAGCTGCTTGCGTTTTGATCCAACGAGGAAGAAATATCTTGTTACAAAACAAGGGTTTATAGACTTGTCTAAATTGAAAGCATTTTAAGTCAACCAAATAAATGTGACACAAAAATTGATTGTTTTCCAAATGCCTAAATCTGCATCTCAAACGACTAGTCAGAAAATTGGCCGATGGCAAAAAATTTCGACCTTGGTTAGCCTGCCCTGGTCGACCTGTCGATATTCTTTTTTGCAGATGCCCCAGAGATGATTTAAGCCCTCGCTCGCCAAAACCTGGCTTAAAGATGCCCATCTACAGCCGGTGAGCAAAAACGCTGTTAAATTTCAAACAATATAGAATGGTGCAGAAATCAGTCCTCTGCGTAAACATGGATAAAAAAGAAGAAACACGGAGATTTGTACCAGAAACCTAAAATTGGTCAGAAGAAAACTGGCTGACGATCAAAGCTGTAAACAGTGGGGGTGCGTCACGGAAATTTATAGTTGGTTTCCGCCTAGGGTCGGATACGGTGTAATTTGCATATAGACCGCGACCCTCCGTCTGAAAATCGAGGCTGCAACAGAGAAGCCTCCATTTTCCTTTGTTTACCTCATTAGACGCAGGGCGAAAGTCAGATATAGTCACGTGACAGAATGCATGATCTTCATACTAATCTACCCGAGTGTATAACGAATATATTGAAAATCTTCTATTCAAAAACCGGAGGAATCTGTTTACATGGATGGCCGCAACTCAGCGAAATGCATTCTCTACCGACCGTAATCTAGGCAACCTTGCAACCGTCAGGCGAAATATTTAACATCAAGATATATGAATGACTATAGCATGAGGGTCTCTTTAAGCTTATAAAGAGATATACCAATATGGCACACTTAGTTCACTCAATCTATTACAGGAACAGTTTTACGATTTTCTCGACAACTCCATTCGTTTTCCAACAGTTGAAGGACTTTCCACTAGGACAAAGTTTAGTGCACGGCACGGTGGCGCCAAAATAGTGCAATACATAAATCAATTAATGTTCAACCTTTACCTTTCTGAACTTTTCACCTTTACAAAAAATTTGGTGTTCTTCAAAATGTAAGCATTAATATGAGAAAAATTAAACGGGGCAAAAATAATGGGATTATTTATTTAACTCATTACCAAACGGCAATTTTTTAGGCTTGTCCAAATCGAAAGCATTTGCAGACGACAAAATGAAAGTGACTGAAAATTTGAAATTAGTTTTGTGAAGGGAAGAAAACATTGTGGGAAAAGGAGAAAATGCTGGTTACCAGCATTTTCTCCTTTTCCCTCAATGTTTTCAAAAGGGCTTCTTTTCCAGGGGCGTCAAAAGTAGGGATTGTGTGGCAATGGGTTAAAATCGTAAAAAAATAGAGTTGGAAAAAAGCAAAAATGTGGGTTAACAGGACGTATTCTTTTTTACAGTGTTTTCAAACGCTTTTCCTCTCGTGACGGTAAAATCAGGGAAATGAATTGCCAGCGGAAGCAATCACTGTTTGAAGTGACACATCTCGTGCAGTTGCGATAAACTGAGTATTGGAGACAGCAGGCAAAGATCAGACTGTATTCATATGTGAACTGATCTTATATTATTCTCTTCACAAATTCTGAGGGTGCGAGGCGCAGTTCATCTTGGTCGTAAAGAAGCCAAAAAAAAGTGTCATTCATAAATCCACTTTTAACCCTTAACGAAATGAAACAAGAGGGCCATGATGGCCCTGTATCGCTCCACTGGCTTTTTAACCCTTTACCACACAAATTGAAGTGTTCATGACCATGAAAAAGAGGGCCTTCAAAAACAATGCACGCTGTCAGGCAGTACAAGCAGGTTAATTCATTAGCATGAAAGGTAAAATCCTTGGAAAAATAAGCTGAATGATAGAAACCTTACTCTGAATTTATTATTCACTTCATGTGAGCATAACTATTAGCATCAAAAAAATGAATAACACTTGAAAACAGAATATTTTCTATCAAAAAACTTAATGTCTAGCATCAATCATGTATCAATGTAGTTCGATAATCAAGGGAGGTAAATAGTACTAAACTTTATCTTTCATAAAAAGAGTTATTTCCCTTGATTAATGTATAAATTAAAGTGACTATATCTTGAGGCCCATGTTAAACATGCGATCCCTGGAGATGGAGCCAATTTTGACCCCAGACCTACAATATGAAACTAGAATGTGTGGTTATAAACACGAAGATTTTTTAATCTTGCCCAATAAAAAGCCCTGTACAACAAGTTTGCTCAATAAAAGGCCCTGTAAAATATGTGACCCATGAGACAGGTTTATAAAGCCAATGTAAAACTTGTGACCCTTGGGATGGGGTCAAATTTGACCCCCAAAGTTAAAATTTTGGCCCTCTTGGTAGAAGCCCATTAGATAAAGCTACATGCAAAATTTGGTAGCCCTAGGCGTTATGGCTATGTACAAGTAGATTATTAAAGTTGCCCTATATAAGCCAATGCAAAACTTGTGATCCCCTGTGACGGGGGCTAAATTCGACCCCAGGGCTATACTTTTGGGCACCCTTGGTAGAGACCCCCTAGATAAAGCTACATGCAAAATTTGATAGCCCTAGTCCTTATAGCTAGGTGCAACAAGATTTTGAAAGTTTTCCCTATATAAGCCCATGTAAAATTTGTTACCCCCTGGGGCGGGGCCAAATTTGACCCCTGGGCTATAAGTTGGAAACCCTTGGTAGAGGTCCACTAGATAAAGCTACATGCCAAATTTGGCAGCCCTAGGCCCTATGGCTAGGTGGAAGAAGAATTTTGAAGTTCTCCCTATATAAGCCCATGTAAAACTTGTTACCCCCGGGGCGGGGCCAATTTTGACCCCAGGGCTATAATTTAGACACTCTTGGTAGAGGTCCACTAAATAAAACAACATCCCAAATTTGGTAGCCCTAAGCCCTATGCCTAGGTAGAAGAGGAGTTTTAAAGTTCTCCCTAAATAAGCCCATGTAAAACTTGTGACCCCCGGGGCGGGGCCAATTTTGACCCCAGGGCTATAATTTGAAGAAACTTGGTAGAGGTCCACTAGATAAAGCTACATGCCAAATTTGGTAGCTCTAGGCCTTACGGTTTCAGACAAGAAGATTTTCAAAGATTTTCAAAATTTTTCAGTTTTGTTGCCATGGCAACCAGAGTTTTCGAAGGAATTAAATTCTTTCAAGATATTCTGAAGTGGACCATGGCAGGATCATTTCTGTGAAGTTTCATCCAGATTGGATGGGTAGTTTCAGAGAAGAAGATGTTTAAAGAAAAAGTTAACGCACAGACGGACGGACGACGCACGACGGACAACGGGCCATGACATAAGCCCGCTGGCCTTCGGCCAGTGGAGCTAAAAATGAAAATTTTTTTTTCCTCTTAAATTTTCATTTATTTTTTCCTCTCGTACAATTTTCTATGTAGTTAACTTGATGTCTTTATCAATCATATACTCATGTTTGGCAACAACCTATAAGCTATTTTCTTATATTTTTTCCACTAGCTACAGCATGATGATCTTTATATTGCGTAATTTTCATATTTGTATATGACTATATAAAACTATTTAAGTTTTTGTCATTAAAGTAATTCGTTGTGTAAATCATGATCAGACAGAAATTGCAGCCTGATCTCAGATATACACTGTCAACCGTCTAGTTACATATTACAGCTTGCCTCAACTCATTACCAAACGACAATATTTAACCCTTTCTTAAACGACAAACTTTTGGACTAGACCAAATTGAAAGCATTTGCAGACGACAATTCAACTCTTGCTGAAAAGACGATTTCTGTCTATGATAGGGTAGAAAATATTGTGGGAAAAGGTGAAAATGCTGGTTACCAGCATTTTCTCCTTTTCCCACAATGTTTTCAAAAGGCTACTATTCCAGACCCATAAAAACCAGGGATTGTTTGGGAAAGGGTTAAGGCTTATCCAAATCGAAAGCATTTGCAGACGACAAAATGAAAGTGACTACAAATTTAAAATTGGTTTTGTGAAGGATAGAAAACGTGGGAAAAGGAGAAAATGCTGGTAACCAGCATTTTCTCCTTTTTCCACAATGTTTTCTACAGGCTTCTTTCTCAGGGGTGTCGAAAGTAGGGATTGTGTGGTAATGGGTTAAGCAACCTTGAAATACCAACATTTCCTCTATTTAACTAATAGAAATGTTCACTGCATTAATCCTGCATTCCAAGTTTTAAACCTTTACCAGATGACAAAATTTAAGCCTTGTCCAAATTGAAAGCATATGCAGACGACAATTTCATTATGGCACAAACAGTGCAATCATTTTTGGATGGAGTAGAAAACATTTTGGGAAAAGGAGAAAATGCTGGTTACCAGCATTTTCTCCTTTTCCCAAAATGTTTTTAAAAGGCTTCTTTCCAAGGGTCATTAAAAGTTGTCATTGTGTGGTAAAGGTTTAAGGCATTCCAATATTTAAGGTAGTAATAATGAAACCTACCACCAGATAAGCTATTTCGACAGTTACCCTGCTAAATATTAAAGTTATTTCTGTGAGTAAAATTGTCGATTTATCGGACAATGTAGATCTGTGCAGTCTGATCTTGATTCTCAAAATAAGCAAAAGGTGAGCATACATTTTTCTCCAGAAAATTAGTTTGAAATGGCATTATTTGGATTTTAATCTAAAAGTTTATTTATACATTATTTGACAGGATAAGGGTTAATACAGCCTTTGAGTGATTGGGAAACAATACATGTGACAGTTGTTTGTATCATTTTTTATTAAACTTTCATTAAACAAGAGGACCATGATGGTCCTATATCGCTCACCTGAGTACTAAGCTGTAAAATCAAACTTGTGACCCCTGGGCAGGGCCAATTTTGACCCCAGGGGCATCCTAAGAAAAAAACTTGCTAGAGGTACACTAGGAGATACTACTTACAAAATATCAAAGCTCTATACCTTCTAGTTTCAGAGAAGTAGAATTTTAAAGTTTTCCTTCTTTGTTCATATGTTTCGAATTTGTGACCCCTGGGCAGGGCAAGTTTAGACCCCAGGGGCATCGTATGAAGAAACTTTGTAGAAGTCCACTAAAAGATGCTAAATACCAAATATCAAAGCTCTATGCCATCTAGTTTCAGAGAAGAATAATATTGACATTTTCCTTCTTTGTTCCTACGTTTCGAACTTGTGACCCATGGGGCAGGGCAAGTTTTGACCCCAGGGGCATCATATGAACAAACAATGTAGAAGTCCACTAGGAGATCCTACTTACCAAATATAAAAGCTCTACATATTCTAAAAAAAAAATTTCAATTTTTCCTTCTTTATTTCTATGTATTAAACTTGTGACCCCCGGGGTGGGGCCAGTTTTGATCCCAGGGACATCATATGAACAATCTTGGTAGACCAATAGGAGATGCTACATACCAAATATCAAAGTCCTGCACCTTCTAGTTTCAGAGAAGTATAATTTTAAAGTTTTCCTTCTTTGTTCCTATGTTTCAAAATTGTGACCCCCCGGGGCAGGGCCAGTTTTGACCCGAGGGACATCATATGAACAATCTTGGTACAAGTCCACTAGGAGATGCTACATACCAAATATCAAAGCTCTGCACCATCTAGTTTCAGAGAAGAAGAATTTTAAAGTTTTCCTTCTTTGTTCCTATGTTTCAAAATTGTGACTCCCGGGGCAGGGCCACTTTTGACCCCAGGGACATCATATGTTCAATCTTGGTAGAGGTCCACTAGGACAGGCATGAGACTGAGGCCCAAAGGAAAAAATCTGAAAATGGAAGGGGGGTCTGGGGATCCTCCCCCAGTGGGGGTTGAGGGGGCATTGCCCCTCAAGGGGGGTCTAGGGGGGCGAAGCCCCCCAGCCACAAAATGAAAATTGCATTTCTGAGGTGCTTAAACTTCACCTCCTGAGAGCATTTTTCAGCCTTTAACTACTTACTGTTTAGATCTATGGTTTCAGTTAAAAAATGCTGCAGATCAATGATTACAGTTCAAAATCTACAGCAAAAAAAAAATGGGGCCAAATGAAAGTAAGTCAACACCAAAAAAAGAAAAATTGGCAATAGTGGCCCCTTAGGCCGAAGCCGTCTTTGTTTTTCCCCCAACCCTTTTATTAATCCATCAACTATAGGGGACAGAGTGGGTGGCGTAAGAACTTTATACCCACTTTCAATTAAAATGTGACGAAGACAGAACAAGACAGATAACAAAATGATTGCTAACCAAGTAAGCTGTAATTTGTTTGACAAGTCTTTAACTTGTCCATTTGGATTTTCATATAACAGTGGCACCCCAATGCCTTTCTCCCGCGTGATGCGAAATTCACTTCCTTCTGACACAAAGTGCAATACGCTTTTCCCGCAGTAAACAGCTTCCTAATGAACTGTCCAAGCAACTGTCCTGCAACCTCGAACCCCATCCATTCCCATTTAAAAACATTCTTTACTTCAGTGTCGGTATTGCTTTCACATCGTTTTTTCCACGCTCTGCCTGGACGCCGCCATTTTGAAGGAAGCAGTCTCCAGTTTTGGAAGTATAGCTCTCCTCAATGGAGGTACTATTTATACACAATAGCCGTGCGTTTTTTACCAAAGCGCGAGTCCGATCATTTTTAAAACCCCTCCGCGTCTTTCCACACCGCCCCCCCGCCCCCCCCCCCCTCCCAATTTTCTCATCAGATCTGCACAAATCACAAGACCCCGTCAGCCATCCGAAAAATCGGAAATCCGCCGAAAATCGGAAAAATCTCATGCCTGACTAGGAGATGCTACATACCAAATATCAAAGCTATATGCCTTCTAGTTTCAGAAAAGAAGAATTTCAAAGTTTTCCTTCTGTGTTCCTATGTTTCAAAATTGTGACCCCCCCGGGGCAGGGCCAGTTTTGACCCAAGGGACATCATATGAACAATCTTGGTAGAGGTCCACTAGGAGATGCTACATACCAAATATCAAAGCTCTGCACCTTCTAGTTTTAGAGAAGAAGAATTTCAAATTTTTCTTTCTTTGTTCCTATGTTTCAAACTTGTGACCCCCCGGGCCGGAGCCAGTTTTGACCCCAGGGACATCATATGAACAATCTTGGTAGAGGTCCACTAGGAGATGCTACATACCAAATATCAAAGCCCTGCACCTTCTAGTTTCAGAGAAGAAGAATTTCAAAGTTTTCCTTCTTTGTTCCTATGTTTCAAACTTGTGACCCCTGGGGCGGGGCCAGTTTTGACCCCAGGGTCATCATATGAACAATCTTGGTAGAGGTCCACTAGGAGATGCTACATACCAAATATCAAAGCTCTACGCCTTCTAGTTTTAGAGAAGAAGATTTTCAAAAATTTTGCTATTTTTTTCCTTTCGGTTGCCATGGCAACCAGAATTATGGGTGGAATTCAATCTCTTGAACAACTTTGGTAAAGCTTCACCCAAGGAACATCCCTGCCAAGTTTCATCAAGATTGGCCCAGTGATTTAGGAGGAGAAGATGTTTAAAGAAATTGTGGACGACGGACGACGCACGACGCATGGCGGACACTGGGCGATCACAAAAGCTCACATGAGCACTTCGTGCTCAGGTGAGCTAAAAACAAAACAATGTAAGCAAAGTTGTGAAGTGTGTACATACATGACTAAAATAAAACAGTACCAGTTATCTGCTAAATGGTCCTTGAAAATCAAGTAAACAGACATATCACTTTAAAAGACCTTGTTTCTATAAATTGAGTTTATGCTCAAGTAACTTGAACTGAAGTTTATTCAAAGCTTCAGAGAATTACAAGAACTGAAGTTACTTCTTTTTTCTATAACCCAATTATTAAAAAGGTTCCCGTCACGAATGTACAACGGCACTATTAAAGCAATTTTTAGAAAACGTGGGAAAAGGTCTGCTGGTAACTAGCACTTTCTCCTTTTCTGACAGTCTTTTCCTCACTTTCAACAGAAAATGCGATCATCTGAGCCCTATTCAATTTGATAATTTATCATTTGCAAAAGTATTTAGTATCACCGAGACTGATATTTTTGTCCTTTGGTAAAAGTCAGCACAATGAAGAAAGAAAGCTCTAGAAGTTTTGAAGCTACTCCAGTCAGGTGTATAGAAACAAATTTATATAACAAGAATTCATGCCAAGCCAAGCCGGACATCAAAAAAGATTTATTAACATTGGCCAAAGTTCGATATGCCATGTTTTCAGTCATTGGTTGGTTGAACAAGAAATACTGACAACCATTATTCAATGCCTTTTCAATGTCCAATTTCAAAACATCTGTCACTTTCAACTAGGCCCTGAAGCACCAAACATGACCAAAGTCATTCTGATCTCGGATCCACTGTCATTAGGCACTAATCTGGTAAAAACAGCATAGTTAAGTAGTGGCTTGTTATCGTCTGCGAGACTGAGTACCAGATCTCTTATCAGGTATTTCATCTACATCCTCCTCTGTTCCACTTTTTCTTTTTCTATGCTGGGTGCCAGATACTGAAGGCTGTGGTGTTGAACCTGTAAATATGCCATTATCATTTCTTATTAATGTTTTACCACACAATGCCCGTTTTTAACACCCCATAGGATGAAGCCTTTTGAAAACATTGTGGGAAAAGGAGAAAATGCTGGTAACCAGCATTTTCTCCTTTTCCCACAATGTTTTCTACCCTTCCCAAAAAAAACTTCAATTTTTCAGTCACATATATTTTTGTCGTCTGCAAATGCTTTCAATTTGGACTAGTCTTAAAATTTTCTCATTTGGTAAACGGTTAAAAACTACATTTATGATATACATAGCATTATAATTATTCCTGCCTTTATTCTTTTCATTGAAAAGAATTGTTCCCTGTACATACTAAACAACAGGTTCCTTTTTTGGAGAAAAGAAAATATAGTTTCAATAAACCACAGATAAAATCAGGGTATTTGCAATATACATGTACATGTATGTACATGTATTTTAAGCTGTCATATATTCTGGCTGTTTTGAGGTAAATACAGTATATATAATTTCGGAGAGGGTTTAATTGACCATTTTGGTTTTTACAAAATACACACATAAACATTACAAGCACAAAATAGAAATATTTCACAATTACAGAAATATAAAATTTTAGAAGCATGTAAAACTATAACTCCTATTTCTAGAAGGTGATGCTCTGAAAATAAATAACTTCAATTCCCCAACCAACCAAGACCAAGACACTTTCATGGGATTGAAAAAAAATGTGATATTTCCTTTCCCACAATCTTTTCAATAGATTTTTTTCTCAGGGTGGTGTAAACCTGGGATTGTAAGGTAGAGGGTTAAACTGTTCAACCCTTAACCCTTTACCAAACAATCCCTGGTTTTTACGACCCTGAGATAGAAGCCTTCCGAAAACAATGTGGGAAAAGGAGAAAATGCTGGTAACCAGCATTTTCTCCTTTTCCCACAATGTTTTTTACCTTACTGGAAACAAATTTCATTTTTTTAGTTACATCTGTTGTCTGCAAGTGCTTTCATGTTGGACCGGTATAAAATTTTGTTGTTTGGGAAAGGGTTAAAGTAACATTACTCAAATAAAGGGATTTGTCTCTGGAAGAGTAGGAAAATGCTGGTTCCAGCATTTTCTCAATTTCCCTCAATGTTTTCAAAAAGTCTTTATCCTTTGGGTCCTAAAAACTGAAGTATGTGTTGTAAAGGGTGACAAAAAAACAACTTACAATTTGCATTCCAAGGAGATCTACACACAGGACATTTACGATCAGATCCATTTTTAAAGAATTTTTCTGAACAGTAGTTGTGTAGTTTGGCATCACATTCTCCACAGGTCTGACCCTATACGAACAGACAAATTAACTCTTTACCACAAAATCCACACAACTTTTGACAACCCTGAGAAAGAGAGCTTTCGAAAACATTGTTGGAAAAGGAGAAAATGCTGGTGACCAGCATTTTCTCCTTTTCCCACAATGTTTTCTACCCTTCCCTAATAAAATTTCAATTTTTGAGTCACATTTATTTTGTCGTCTATAACTGCTTTCAATTAGGACTAGTCAAGAATGCTGTCGTTTGGTAAAGAGTTGATTCTTTTTTCATTTCCGCACACTCGTTCAAAACTTTTCTATATAATCCCAAGTTTTAGAACCTCTATTGAAGAAGGCTTTTGAAAACATTGTGGGAAAGGAGAAAATACTGATAAGCATTATTTTCTACTTTTTACACAATTTCTTTTACACTTCAAATGAGAATTTTCAGTTTTTGAGTCACATCTACTTATATCAGGCCATACCACAAAAAGTTTCATTAAGTGAGGAGTCATGTTTGCCTGCAAAGATAGCCTTAAATACTTTAATTTTTAACAACCTTGCATGATAAATACTTTTGAAAATATTGAAAAAAAGAATGAAGAAGTCATGTACAAAAGCTGTTTTAAATTGGATTACAGACAATTTTTTAAATGGAGAAAAAAAAAAAGACTTTAAGGATTTCCACCATTTCAAGACCCTAAAACTATAACTTGTACTAAATTAGTCAACAGCCAAAAACAGTCAAATTCATTCACTGGAAAATTATGAGCAATGCATGTTTGTGCCAAAGCTTAGTTGCTGCTGCATTTAAAAAGAGGTTGATTTTCAGTAAAAATTCCAGGATAAAAAAATGGCATGATCGTGTCAAAAATATTTCAGAAATAGCTTATATTATATTTCATGAGTTTATTTTTAGACATGTTATGGGTAAAGAAATCTCGTAATTTAAGCTGTAGGGAATCATTTCCCCGTCACCAGGGAATATTTTCCTCCTGCCAAAAACCTGGAACTACCTTTTTTGAAAATATCTGTTATCCGGTTAATTGACTTGAGATCACAACTAAAAGTGGCATTCATTGACAAAATTATCAAAGGAAATATGATATAAAAGTTATTTCATCAGTTTGTGGTTAATATGGGGAAATATTTGCCTCAAAAGGGAAAGGTTCGTGAAATAACTTATGCCTTGCGGCACTCGTTATTTTCGCATACCTTTCCCT
The DNA here is from genome assembly GCA_943736015.1 of Tridacna crocea. Classification (NCBI taxonomy): domain Eukaryota; kingdom Metazoa; phylum Mollusca; class Bivalvia; order Cardiida; family Cardiidae; genus Tridacna; species Tridacna crocea. The sequence goes on from OX031059.1 coordinate 54,601,052, forward strand.
TTTTCAGCAAATATTTCCCCATATTAACCTGAAGCTGATGAAATAAACTTTACACCAACCTGAACTGCTAATTTTTTACACATGTTACAGCGTATAGCTGTGTCTGGATACATGTCTAGAATGTACTGTTCTAATTCCAATATGGCTCTTGTGGATAAATAATATTTCCCACCACCTGTCTGTGGAACAGAGAAACAGAAACAAAAGTCAACTTATGATCCTATTCAAAAATGAATGGAAATCAATCAATAGTAACATGTTTAAATTTCATTGATAATACTTTATCACTGTTTTGGCTTATGCCTTCTTTCGGATATTTACAGAATTTAAATATACATGCACATAAAAGGAATTCTGGCATAATAAACAAATGTTATACAATAGAGCTGTCACTGAATGTGAATTAATACCCCTGCCAGCCCTTTGACAGAAACGGGCAATTACATGTACTAGTATTTTGTACACAGATGGACACAGATATGGACACATGGACAGACAGGCTGATTCCAGTATACCTGCGAAAACATTCATTTTGGAGGGTGTAATTATGGCTAATCAATAATTAGTGGACTCTTTTTATTGGAAGTAAATCAATACTAACATGTATAAGTATAGAAGTGTCATTGAAATTTCTTCATAAATGTTTTGCTTTATGCCTTGTTTAGGATGTTTACATAATTTTAAATACATGTATGTAACAGGAATCCTGAAATGATAGATAAAAGTGTTACCCAGTACCTTTTAATAAGAATTAGAAGACTCTTTTTAACCCTTTACCAAACAGCAATATTTTAAGCTTGTCCAAATCGAAAACATTTGCAGATGACAATTATAAAAGTGACTGAAATTTTGAAATTTGTTTTGTGAAGGGTAGAAAACATTGTGGGAAAAGGAGAAAATGCTGGTTACCAGCATTTTCTCCTTTTCCCACAGTGTTTTCAAAAGGCTTCTTTCTCAGGGGCGTCAAAAGTAGGGATTGTGTGGTAATGAGTTAAATTATACAATGAAATGCATACAAGATACCCTTTAGTCAAACAACATAAGGAGAAACATTTTACTGGTAAATCAATAATAGTAATATACAGATAAATGGAGTATGAATTGATATGAATTTGTAAAGCTCATTAATAACAAATTTCAATTGCTTTTAAATATGATTGATCTGACAATAACTGTCTTTTAGTTTATTCACATTTAGTGAAACAAGTTTTTTTTGACAAAAATACTTTGTATCATTACTCAAATTCCTACTTTACGTCTACTCTGAGTTTCACCATCATGAATGTGGGCCTAAGCAGTGCCTTTTCAAAGGACATATAAAGGGGACTTATACAACTGCAGAAATCAAACCAAACTTTCCTGGTCACAAATTTAAATGCCTTTACCTATTTCCACACACGTTTTAACCCTTTACCTAATATGCCAATTTGAGGCTCTTCCATTTCAGCAGCAAGTAAAGATGTGATGTCAAAAATACCTACAAATGAGGATACAAATATCTGATAGAGGGGAAAACATTGTGGGAAAAGAAGCAATTTCTCCTGCTCCCACAATGTTTTCAAAAGCTGTCTGTTGTGGATATGTCAAAATGAGTATCTATGGAGTAAAGTTTTAAAGACCCTGGGCAAGAGTGCTTTTGAAAAACTTGTGGAAAAAGGAGAAATTGCTGGTTACCAACATTTTCTCCTTTTCCTTCAATGGTCTCAACACTTCCAAACAGTAAATTTAACTTCTGAGTTACAATTACTTTATTATCTGCATATGGTTTCATTTTGAACATGACTAAAGTTTGATTGTGACTCTAACTCATTACCAAATGACAATATTATAGGCTTGTCCAACTTAAAAGCATTTGCAGATGACAAAATAAACGTGACTGAAAATTTCAATTTGCTTTGTGTAGGGTAGAAACCATAGTGGGAAAAGGAGAAAATGCTGGTTACCAGCATTTTCTCCTTTTCCTACAATGTTTTCTAAAGGCTTCTTTCTCAAGGTCGTCATATCGATTTGTGTGGTAATGGGTTAAGAGTTAATATATTTAGTGCTGAGAGGGATAAATACCTTGTCAATCCATTTTGCTGACACAAGTCTCTCCAGCAATTGTTCAGCTTCATTTTTCCCCATCTTTTTGGATAGAGAATCTGTGACATTTACAGCAGCTATTGATCCCAGAGTGCCTGTATCCGAGGTCATAATCATCTCAATCTACAAAACAGAACAAACCTCAACTCTCACTACAAGCTATACCCTCTCCTCACTTCAATACAGAAGACAGATGTTTAGGCTTAACCCATAACCACACAATCCACAGTGTTTTCTACCCTTCCCAGAACAAATTTCAATTTTTTTATCAGCTAAATATTTTGTCGTCTGCAAATGCTTTCAATTTGGACCAGTCTAAAATTTTCTTGTGTGGTAAAGAGTTAATAGCCATCAACTCTTTAACTCCTTACCAAACAACAAAATTTTCAACTGGTCCAAATTGAAAGCACTTGCAGACCACAACATGATCATATATCAAAAATTGAAATTTATTTCCAGCAGGGTAGAAAACATTGTGCGAAAAGGAGAAAACCCTGGTTACCAGCCTTTTCTTCTTTTCTCACAATGTTTTCAAAAGGCTTCTATCTCAGGGTTGTGTAAACCAGGGATTGTTTGGTAAAGGGTTAATAACCATTTAATACACAGTCCCTATGAGAGGAAGTACCTTGAAAACATTTTGGCAAAAGGAGAAAATACTAGTAAGCATAAGTGAGCTGCATTTTGTCCTTCCTCCATAACATTTTCAACCATTCTAACAACAAATTCCCACATTTAATTTGTCATCTGCTGATGCAATAAAATTGGACAAGTCTCAGATGTTGTATGGTAAAGGATTTAATAAATATTTGTGTTAATGAGTACATTTTTCCGCAATAAAAGCTTTTGCACGTGACAAAAAGAAAGTCAGTCAAGAAATAAAATTCCTTCAAAATGGGTTGAAGATATAGTGGAACACAAGCTTTGCAGAGGCACATGTATACATTCGAAAGGGTTTGTCAGTTAAATGAGTTAACCCTTTCCCAAACAATCCCAGGTTTTTACGGGTCCAAAGGAGTAGCCTTTTGAAAACATTGTGGGAAAAGGAGAAAATGCTGGTAACCAGCATTTTCTCCTTTTTCCACAATGTTTTCTACTCTATCATAGACAGGAATCATCTTTTCAGCCAGAGTTGAATTGTCGTCTGCAAATGCTTTCAATTTGGTCTAGTCCAAAAGTTTGTCGTTTCGTAAAGGATTAAAATGGTTAGTTTAGAATTCAAGGGCAGATAACTTACAAATACCTTAAGAGATACAAATAAAAAGTCACATGCACAACTACACATCAAAGGGATTCATTGCAGTAAGTAAATTGCTGTTTACTATCATGTTTCTCTTGTCTTACAATACACCAAAGGCATTCTTTTTCAGGTCATTTCTATGTGGCAAAACCCTGTAAATTGTTGAGTACTTACAAAAGTTCTTCAAGGGGAATAATTCAAGTTTGTTGTACTAAAACGTCTCAAAACTATGGTTTACAAACCTGTTTCTGGTTCCTAGTTGATGAACAGGCAGTGTCCAGATCAGCTAGCATTAAATTCACTTTGCTTGAAAATGACTTAACTCTTTACGAAATGACAAAAGTTTTAGAGTGGTCCAAATCGAAAGCACTTGCAGACGACAACATAAACAGAACTCAAAAATTGAAATTTGTTTCTAGCAGGGTATAAAACATTGTGGAAGATTAGAAAATGCTAGTTACCAGCATTTTATCCTTTTCCCAGTGTTTTCAAAAGGCTTCTATCTCGGGGTCATAAAAAAACGCAGATTGTTTGGGAAAGGGTTAACCCATTACCACACAACAATATTTTAGACTGGTCCAAATTGAAAGCATTTGCAGACAACAAAATAAAAGTGACTGAAAATTTGAAATTTGTTTTGTGAAGGGTAGAAAACATTGTGGGAAAAGAAGAAAATGCTGGTTACCAGCATTTTCTCCTTTTCCCACAGTGTTTTCTAAAGGCTTCTTTCTCTGGGGCGTCAAAAGTAGGGATTGTGTTGTAATGGGTTAAGACAGTTCCACACCACAGTTTCTCTCAAATTGTATGAGACTGATCATATTCACAAACTGTTCTAAATATTGCACTTGCAAGAATCAATAGGTCCAAGACTAGTCAAAGATTGCTTGAAGTGGAACATGTCCGTCTATCAGACAGCTAGAGATAGAACATTATTTTGTAAAAGTGGAAATTCAGCCCCTTAACCCTTTACCACACTATCCCCAGCTTTAATAACCCAGAGAAAGAAGGCTTTTGAAAACAGTGTGAGGAAACGAGAAAATACTAATTACTAGCATTCTCTCTTTTTTTTTCCAAAAATGGCAAAGCCTGAAATTTTGTCATCTGGTAAAGAGTTGACATAACCTTCTCAAAGAAAACAAGGCAAACAAAACACACTACATACCAATTTCTTGAAAAATTCTAGTTCATTGTCTGTGAACTGTGAGGCACATAACGTTATGTTGCTTTCTGTTGTATTTACCTGAAACACATTTGTTTGGATAACCATGCTTTTATGTGTGCAGAAAAAAAAATATACACGCAAGATTTTGGCTTGATCATACTGAGAGTTTAAAGGTGACCCTTCAGATTTCGGCACGAAAATTTTACAAAAATCATCCTTAAACTCCCGTAGCCTTTCAATTTGCGTCCATAAAACCCCAGTAGTCGAAAACCATCCGATAACACGAGAAATTAGAGATTTATTACGGACCAGGTTGACACCTACGGGAGACACGTTCTATTCTTAGATTATCAACTCTCTCATTTAAATACAGGAAAACACAGACAAAGTTTCAAACATCCATTCGAAGAAGACGTTATGGAAAATAATTATTACATGTTTGTTATGTAATGGAATTTAAGCATTATTAGTCACGTGCCAGTCACTTGACATTCCCAAAATGCTTTATTGATTTTTGTCGCGAAATCTAAAAATAACTTAAGAGGCTACATAGCCTTTTAAGGGAATAACATCAAAAACATTTTTTTGTTGTAATTTTATGATTCTTAATTATTGATGATTTGTATTGTTTTTTCATATAAATTTCCATGATCTATATATTTTTTTAATTTGGTATGATGAGAAAATTCTAAATACCCACCTTTAACCCTTTATTTTTTTTTAATAAACGATCCCTGGTTTTTAACGACGCTGAGATAAAAGCCTTTTGAAAACATTGTGGGAAAAGGAGAAATTCTGGTAACCAGTATTTTCTTCTTTTCCCTAAATGTTTTTTACCCTGTTGGAAACAAATATCAATTTTTGATCAACATTTATTTTGTCTGCAAATACATGTACTTTCAATTTGGACCAGTCGAAAATTTTGTTGGTTGGTAGAGAGTTAAGCAGGTGACAAATGACCGCCTCAAAAAAAAAAATGAAAATTGTTCCTAGTACAGTAAATAACATAATGGGAAGAGGAAACATCAATTACATGCATTTTGCCCTTTCCTCAAATGTTTTCAAAGGCCTTCTTCTTTAGGGTTGTTAAAACATAATCTGGTCCAAATAGGCCCATGCTACTTTTCCGTATCATTTAACCCATGACGACAAAATTTCAGCCTCCTCCAAGTTGAAAGCATTTGCAGAGGACAATTTCAGTGTGGCTCAACTGGTGCAATTTTTCTCCAATATGGCAGAAAGCATTAATTTTTGGGAAAGGATTCCATCTCAGGGTCGTAAAAACGAGGGATTATTTAGTAAAGGGTTAAACAGGACATTTGCCTTTCTTTCATGTATTTATCATTTAGCCCTTTATCATACATGTACCTTCCAGTGTTTTCATGACCACAATGCAGAAGGTTTTTATAAGCATTGTCGGACTAGAAGAAAATGCCTGTTAGGCTGTTACCAGCATTTACTCCTTTCCTTAAAATATTTCCTAATCTTTGCCATAGTAAACCCATAGTTTGAAACTCATTTGTTATTTGCACATGCTTTCAATCTGGACTGATCTGAAAGGTTATTATTTGTTATAGAGTTAATCCTTTACAAAGTACGAAATTTTAGACTTGTCCAAAGCATTGCAGAGGACAAAATAAAAATGACAGAAAATTTGAATTTTTGTTGGTGAAGACTAGAAAACATTGTGGGAAAAGAAGAAAATGCTGGTTACCAGCATTTTCTCCTTTTTCCACAATGTTTTTAAAGGCTTCTTTCTCAGGGTCGTCAAAAGTAGGGATTGTGTGGTAATGGGTTATGGGATCTCCCTCAAAGAAAAAATTCTTTGTAATTTTATGATTCTTATTTATAGATGATTTGTATTGTTTTTTCATATATTATGTTTCAGTGATATATAATATATATTTTAACTCTTTACCACATGACAAAATTTTAGACTGGTTCAAATTGAAAGCATTTGCAGGTGACAAAATAAAGGTGACTGAAAAATTGAAATTTGTTTTGGGAAGAGTAGAAAACACTGTGGAAAAAGGAGAAAATACTGGTTACCAGTATTTTCTCCTTTTCCCACATTGTTTTCAAAAGGCTTTTTTTCTCAGGGTCCTCAAAAGTAGGGACTGTGAGGTAAAGGGTTAATTAGATGAGATGTAAAAATTCTAAATACTCTCCTTTAAAGACTTAACCCATTACCACTCAATCCCTACTTTTGACGCCCCTGAGAAAGAAACCTTTAGAAAACATTGTGGGAAAAGGAGAAAATGCTGGTAACCAGCATTTGCTCCTTTTCCCACAATGTTTTCTACCCTTCACAAAACAAATTTCAAATTTTCAGTCACTTTTATTTTGTCGTCTGCAAATGCTTTCAATTTCGACAAGCCTAAAATGTTGTCGTTTGGTAATGAGTTAATAATATTTGCTACCTTTCACCCTAAAGGTGGTAATGACACAGTACAGGTTGAAAAAGGGCTAAGGTTACCTTCCCTATAATACTCACCAGACCATAGTAGCCTGAACCATCCACCTCATCAATCCCTCGCTTGATTTCCATACCAAAACCCTTCAAATTGGCATTAATCACACCAACAAACTCTATCAGTTTTTCTCGTTTCTCATCATCGGATATGCTTTCTGAAGTACAAATAAACCAGAGCACAAAATATAGATGCAAAATGCTTGGCTGTTGTTGCTTTTTGATAAAGGCTTATTAGGGTTGTCTCCAGGTACAGTAGTAGTTGCATGGTCAGGTGGCAGGGGACTTATTAGCTGTCATTGCTAATTTTGTCACATAGAGCCGTTCGAAAAGATGCAGGTAAAATCATATTAGTTCCAGATACTTTTAAAGAGGGCTGACGTGAAGGTGTATTCAAAGATGAGTAACAAAAATAGCATCGGAGCAGACAGCTTCAAATTGACGGTGGGTGAATCTAAGTTAAGTATGTTTAATTTTAAGTTTAATAAACATTCTAAAACAACATAATGTGTGAGCCTCATGGTGTATTGAAATTCTATTAATGTCCAAAGACTTATGTTGTATGACTGTAACCTACCTTCAGTCTGAAGGTGTCTGCTCCGATGCTATTTTTGTGACTTGACTTCGCATTCACCTTCGTATCAGCCCTCATTAAACACATCTGGAATAAATACAATTTTACCCACATCTTTTCAAACGGCTCTATGAGACAAAATTTCAAATGACAGCTAATAAAATGGGCATGGATCATTAGATAAATGATTAATCTTTACATAAAGACTGATGTTTGTTAATATCCAAATCTTACCTTCGTGCAAATCAGTACTTTTCAATGTAAATAACCGCTGACCTACTTCACCAGACATCAAAACATGGTGATATCATCAATGCCCATGTCTCAGCAGAAATCGCAGTATCTCCGACATGTTACAGGATGGTTTACTTGCGAGTTTTGCTGTTAATGAAGGCACCTTGAGCGGAAATGATTATTATGGTTAGAGAACCAGACTGTACAATATTCAAATTCCGCTGAGTGCACATGACTGTTTAATGGAAGTCGCTGTGTTAGTTGTTTACAAATTACACTGGATTTATCTATGTTGGGAAAAAGGTGAATTTCTGTTGATTTAATTGGTATTTAGCAGCACAGTTTGTTTGATGTTAAAGATTAATAATTTATCTAACGATATATCCCCATCTTATAAGCTGTCATTTGGAATTTTGTCGCATAGAGCCATTTGAAATGAAAAGATGCAGATAAAATTGTGTTTATTTGGCATAATACCGTAAAACGCCCCGCCATAAATCGCGAAAACCCATGAAAATCAAAATTATGTGTCAAAAAATTGCAACTGGTTTATGCATTCATTTCGTTTACATAAAATACAATATTTTTCAACTGAATGAAGATGAAAATTTCATTAAATTTCTTCTTTAAACTCAAAAAAACGATGCTATATGTAAGCATTGACTGTATAGCAGAGGGGCGTTTTACGGTATCATGCCGTTTATTCCAGACATATTTAATGAGGGCCGATATGAAGGTGAATCCGAAGACCAGTCACTAAATAAATTAGTCTTTTTATTTTCATACTGTTCTATCGCGAAAACACATAACATTACCTCCAATAGCCTCTCTAGCTGTTTTGTGTAAAGAGAAGACATCTGCAGCGTTCAAAATTCCGCGTGACATGAACGCCTGTAGAAATAACTGATGGCTTCTTTTCATTACAGTAGGCATGGTAGTAATATTCTTGCTGAAATGTTGTAGTCGAAAGTCCAAAGTGAAAGTGCGCGGCACTTTAACCATTGATGTTTTGAGACCAAAAGTTTTCGTACCACGGTGCTGCCCACCTAATGTAAAATATTTAAACAGGTGTGTTTAAGTGTGATCAAACATATTATCGTACAAAATTTTTTAATGTATCTGTTAAGATCGCTCATCTTGGTTTTTTTTTTTTGTAAGAAAAATAAATGCACAGATCTGTGAGATAGTAGCGAAAACATTATTGACGAAGGTAAGCCTGGAAATACTGGTAAATACCAAAGAGACTGGAATAGACCAGAATGGACCGGAATGGTTTGGAAAAATGGCACTGACATTTTCGACTTTGTTCTGTGTATATCAATAATTTATCAAGCAGCATTATTTTCCAAGCCAGTGCTTGTTTTATCTTTATATTCACAAAATACATAACAAGAGGGCCATGATAGCCCTGACATCGCTCACCTTCGTCTTTTGACCATTTTCAATCTCTTTTGAGATATTATGACAAACATCCTACAAAGATTTTCATGAGTTATTGACCTAAAATGGCACACTAGCAAACTAGCACAAGACCAGCAGTCTGACCTAGTTTCATTAGTATTGCATTTAGAATGTGGCCTCTAGAAAGTAGGGTGGCTCAGTGTTGAGAATGGCTGACTCATGACCTGGTGGTTGTGAGTTCCATACCCGGCTAAGGCGAACTTTCTTTCAGGTGTATTTTCACCTCTCACCTCTGCTGAAGCATGTGAGAAAAGCAGTTGGTAGCTTTGGAAAGAAATTTGTGTTAGTACCAGTGTAAGAAAGCCAGAAAACACATGTTGACCTAGTGATCTAGTTTTTTATGCGACCTTACCAATTTTTTTAACTTTTTCAAGATGTTATCAAAACAAACATTCTGACCAATTTTCAAGAGTTTTGGACTAAAAATGTGGCCTCTAGAGCATATACAAGGTTTTTCTAAGATTTGACATAGTGACCTATTTTTTGACCCCACATTACCCATTGTCAAATTCTTTTGAGATACATGTATTACCAAAACAAACTTTCTGACCAAGTTTTAAGAGTATCAGACTGAAAATGTGGCCTCTAGAGCGTACACAAGATTTTTCTCATGTTTGACCCTGTGACCTAGTTTTTGACCCCACATGATCCATTTTCAATATCGTTCAAGGTATTACCAAGAAAAACATTTTGACCAAGTTTCAGGTGAATCAGACTGAAAATGTGTCCTCCAGCACGTACATGTACACAAGGTTTTTCTAAGATTTGACTTAGTGACCTGACATGACCCATTTTCAAACTTGTATGAGATATTTTTCAGACAAACATTCTGACCAAGTTTCAAGAATTTTGGATGGAAAACATGGTCTCGAGAGCAAACACACATCTTTTCTAAGATTTGACCTAGTGACCTAGTTTTTGACCAGACATATCCCATTTTCAAAATCTTCTAAGATATTATCAAGACAAATATTCTGACTAGTTTTCAAGAGTGTTGGACTGAAAATGTGGCCTCCAGATCATACAAAGGGTTTTTCTAAGATTTGATTTGGTGACCTAGTTTTTTACCCGAAATGGCCTATTTTCAAACTCATACAAGATATCATCGAGACAAACATTCTGACAAAATTTCAAGAGTGTTGGACTGAAAATGTGACATCTAGAGCGTATACAAGGTTTTTCAAAGACTTGATCAAACATGACCCATTTCCCATCTCTTCAGAGATAATAAGATAAACACTCTGACAAACACCCTTTAGTATTGGGCTTACAAATATGGCTTCTTGAGTGCACACAAGCTTCTTCTAGAATATGTCTCAGCGGCCTTCTTGACATGTAGAAATTATCCGGACATACTTTCATTTCCAAAATTTCATGACCATTTGAGAGAAAATGTGTCCTTTAGGGCGTATAAAAGGGTTTTCCCAAGATTTGATCTTGTGACCTAGTTTTTTATCCAACATGACCCACATACATACAAGTCTTACATATCATCATGACAATCATTCAAAGCAAATTTCAAGATTATTGGACAGAAAATGTGGCCTCTAGAGTGTAAACACGGTTTTTCAAGGATGAAACTTGGTGATCTAGTTTGTATTCCATGTGACCCATTTTCAAACTCATGCAAGATATCATCAAGACAAACATTCTAACAAAAGTTTGAAGAATATTGGACTGTCATTATAGTACAAAAGGTTTTTCCAAAATTTGACCTTGTGACCTAGATTTTTATCCAACATGACCCATTCTCATACCAGCCTAAAAAATTACCAAGACAAATACTCTGACCAATTTCCAAATTACTGGCCTGAAAATGTGGCCTATAGAATTTACAGTTTTTCTAAGATTTGACCTGGTAACCTAGTTGTTGACCTGACATAACCCAATTCCAAACTCATCCAAGTTAATATCATGACAAACATTCTGACCAACTTTGAGAAGCATTGGACTGAAAATGTGGCTTCTGGAGCATACACAATTTTTTACAAAGATTTGACCTCGTGACCTAGGTTTTGACCCCACATGGCCCACTTTCCAATTTATCTGGGATACTATCAAGAAAAACATTCTCACCAAATTTCAAGGGTAATGGACTGAAAATGTGGCTTCTGAAGCATACACAAGGTTTTTTAAGGTTTGACCTGGTGACTTTGTTTTTGACAAAAGCAGATCTATTTTCAAATTTGTCAGTAACATCATCAAGACAAACATTCTTACCTACTTCCAAGGGTTTTGGACTGAAAATGTGATTTCTTAGAGTCTACACAAGGTTTTTCTAAGATTTGACCTGGTGACTGAGTTTTTGACCCAACATATGACCCATTTTCCCCAAGATATGATCAAGCCAAACATTCTGACCACCTTTCAAGAGTATTGGACAGAAAATGTGGCATTTAGAACGTACATGAACTTTTTAAAAGATTTGACCTGGTGATAAAGTTTTTGACCCCACATGCCCCATTTTCAAACTCATCTGACAAAGCATCAGTACAAACATTCAGACCAACTTTCAAGAGTATTGGACAGAAAATATAGCCTCAACAGCAAACACAAAGTTTTCCTGTGATCTGCCATAGTACATAACCTAATTTTGACTCGACATGGCCCAATTTCGAACTCGTCCATAATATCAGCAAGACAAACATTCTGACCAACTTTCAGGAGTATTAGACAGAAATTGTGGCCTGTAGTGAGTATACAAGGATTTTCTAAGATTTGACTCACTGACTTAGTTTTTGACCTGACATGACCCATTTTTCAAGTTGTCGGAGTTATCATCAAGGCAAACATTCTGACCAATTAAGTTTCATGAGTATCGGACTAAAAACATGGCCTCTAGAGTGTACACAAGTTTTTTCTAAGATTTGATTTACAAAGATTAAACAGAAGTCTATTGATTCAGGACCTAACTGTTCACTGAAAATGAAAAGATCGACACATATGGCCCTTTGAAACCATGCCAGTATTCCAATTTTTCACTCCAGATCCATGGGTCAAAAGAGTGGCTGCGACGGGGGCTAGCGGAGAAACAATCTCAAAGCTATCATCGGAGCTAGTCCCCGAAACAGGGTTAAGTCTTTCCTTTATTCTTCTTCTCATACTGTTGCAGTTTTGTTTTTTCTAAGAGAGTCAGAGTCAATCAATTTTCCCCTAAAGAAATCAGTTTCCCTACAAATGTTGTCATTGTGTGGTAAAGGGTTTAAAGGTGTCTACATAAGTATCGCTGAATAATGCAGGTACGTTTTTGTGTTGTTTATCGCTAGGCTAAAGGAAATTATGATCAATGTTTGTTTCGTGGATGATTTGGGGTGGGAGGGGCTGTCCTGTGTTGGCCCCAGCAATCGAGACGTTGCATTCCTTGTGTTTATATCGATATTATATATGAGGGATTTTTTTCATATTTTATCATTTTTTCATTTAGTTTTGGTTATAGAATGTCAAATTCCTTTGAATGAAGGTTGCTTTGAAGACATGCGGAGTAACAAAAATAACATCGGAACAAGCCTTCAGACTGAAGGTAATTTAAGGGCCGAGTCTTCTTTGCTTTGGCCTTGAACAGTCCGGGAATCCTGACATAGTTTCTTGGCTTTGCATATTTTCATTTTAAATTCAAATAAAATGCACAGGAAAACGGCAAGAAAAAGCACCATAGGATTAAAACTAAGTCTGTCGCCTTTAAATTACCTGCATAAATGCCATCTCGCGTTATCGATTACTGTATGGTTTAAATCTAACTACACCCATGCCGACCATTTTGTTTCCAGACCCGGAAAAAAAGTTTTTTGTAATATTATCATTGATTGGTGCAGTCGCTTTCGATTGACCAATCAGAAACAAGAATATCAGACAGCTGAACTGATAAACTTTTTATGGTCTAAGGGAGAAAACTCGAACTTAATTTTATCATTAATCCTAACAGAGTTGTCTCCCTTATAAGAGATGGACGACATAAAACCGCAAACGAATAAATTACGGTATATATGTAACGTCTTTAGGACAATCGGAATAAAAACGATTTTAGCATTAATCTGAAAAAAAAAAATGTATGTTTTTACGATAATTTTAGGAGTGTATGTAGTCCAGAAGATAATGTCAGATATATTGAAGAATATGCATTTAGAGATACATTTTCTCTTTTTGTGTGTGTGTGTGGGGGGGGGGGGGGGCGGTATTCTCGCTTGTATATCAATACATTGATTGATTGATGTGTTTCATGCCACTTTGATTTCTTTTCCGGTCATGTGATAGATGTCATATCCTGTATAAAATTGGTTTCATCAGTACGCTCATGGGGCTCTGAAGTGTCCTTGCCTAAGGAAACTCCAGTATTTCCAAATGGTACCAGCCCAAGGCCCCCAAGTTAACAAGTACAGATGTTTAAGTCAGATAAGCTGTATTATCATATTATATTGCTTTAACCCTTTCCCAAACGATAAATTTTGGACTCTTCCAAACTGAAAGAATTTGCAGACGACAATTTTAGATTTGGAGAAAATGGTAGAAAGGTCTCAAAAAGGGTAGAAAACACTGTGGGAAAAGGAGAAATTGCTCGTTACGAGCAATTTCTCCTTTTCCCACAGTGTTTTCAAAAGACTTTTACTGCAGACATGTAAAAACCAGGGCTTGTTTTGGGAAGGGTTTAAAATGTCCTAAATTTAACCTGCTTGGACACTTTCATCTGAAGGGTTACTTGATTAACCTCGTCTTTGTAATAGGCACAATTGTATCATAGAATAAAAAATAGATCTTCATTTACAGTACATATATACAAACTTATTTTTGTAGATCAAATTGTCGATATTTTTACAGGAATCAAAAAACAAAATGAACAAAATATATATCATTCTTATATAATTTATAAGAATTCTTCGGGTTAACGGGATATCGCATTTTTTCCGATCTTTACCTATAAACTGTGATTACGGAACCCATTTCATTCGTTTGCGGTTTTATGCTTTATATGGGAGACTACTCTGTTTGACATAAAGCCGTAAGTAAGTACGAGTTTTCTCCCTTAGACCATTAATCGATCACAGTTTCAAACGTTCATCTGCTCCTGATTCTGATTGGTTAATCCATTAGACACAACTCTGTAGTCCACCAATCAGAATTACGATTTCTAATTTCAATTGTTTCTGGGTCAGGATAACAAAGTTACCGACCGGTACCAATGAAGGCCGACTTTGAATCAAGCAACTTGGCTTGTGATCAGTTTTATAATTAAAATGGTAACTGATATCGCTTGATAGCATCTAGCTGTTTGGGGAACATGAGGAAATGTTGTGTGTGTTTTATTCTGTATGTATACTTTCAGCGTATTTCGCTTCACTTTGAAATTGTCAGTAGCGAAAGTTGAAAATATATCGACCCAACTTGTTACTGGCGAGCACCTGTTTTCGAGCCCAAACATTTTCCTTTTCTTTATTTCGAAATACGTAGAGAAAAAGTATACATGTAAGTTTTTGAGAATTAATGCTATGAGTGTATGCAGTGTTCTAGCTTCTTTTGTTTGAAAATTTGAAATGTGGAAAAACAAATGCTATTTCCAAGAAAAATTTTTGCCGAACCATTTCAGGGATCTTTCGACACAATGCAACTGCAAGTCATCCTGAAAAGTTTTTTCTTTTATAAACTTTAATTTTATGCCAGAAAAGTCTTGACAGATGACCTATAGTCTATTTGACCATATGCAAATTGGTAAAAAGGACAGATGTCTCCATTTTTTTTTTGTTACCTGTCCTTAAGATGAAGCCGTTTCCTATGTGTAAATGACACCTTTTGATAGCATAGAAAACATTGTGACAAAAGGTGAAATTGCTCGTCACGAGCAATTTCACCTTTTGCCACGTTTTCCAAAGGCTCCTACAAGCAATGTGTAGAAATGAAATGAGTATCTATGGACTAAGTATTATGCCTTCCTACGTCCTGTCATCACTCTTCAACAATTAAAGTCTATACTTTTGACATGTAGACCTGTAAAAAGTCTTGGAAATTTCATTAACAAAATGGAAATTATCGTCATGGTCTTCATTGATAAATTAGTGGATTTGTTTCACAAGGAATAATGATACCATATTATTTGAGTAATTTTGAAGTGAAATTAGATTTACCTAATTTCAGTAATAATTGAAATATTTGAATATCAAGTTCACATTGATTACCCCCGTCTTAGCCGAGTCCATGCAATTTTGGCAATGAAAGGCTGAAAGGCTAAGACCATTTGACTATACAGTTGTATTTCCTTCCGTATATGTTTTGCCAAAAACACAGGATGTCATAGAATTTTCAGCTATGATGTGGATGCTTGTTCCATAAAATGTCATGGCAAGGTGTTTGCAAAGAGAATGAATTTTTATGACACCATATATACTCTTGTATTGTCATTTGACCTGGACACTGGAATGTAATGCATGGATCATTCATTAGAATGAAGCGCAGAATACTGAAAAAAGCCATTTACCTCGAGCATTTTAACAAAATTCCACCATTTTTCACTACAGTGTATCAAGATAAAAGACCACTTGATTGTTCTCCGTGATTTGGAAGGATTTTCTCACATTAATTCTTTACCAGACAACAAAATTTTAGCATTATCAAAATTAAAAGCCTTTGCAGACGACAAATTTAGTGTGGCACAAATGGTCCAATTTTTCTCTATGGGTAGAAAGGATTTTTGGAAAAGGTGTACCAGCATTTTCTCCTTGTCCCACAATATTTTCAAAAGGCTTCTTTCCCAGGGCTGTTAAAACTCAGGATTATGTGGTAAAGGGCTAAAGTAAAAACTGAAAATTCAGAAATGCCTCAGCTCTCAAGGATCTGCTAAAAAATGATCTACTTACTTAAATCTTTACCACACGACAAAATTTTAGACTGGTTCCAATTGAAAGCATTTGTAGACGACAAAATAAAGGTGACTGAAAAATTGAAATTTGTTCTGGGAAGGGTAGAAAATACTGTGGGAAAAGGAGAAAATGCTGGTTACCAGCATTTTCTCCTTTTCCCCACAGTGTTTTCAAAAGGCTTCTTTCTCAGGGGTGTCAAAAGTAGGGATTGTGTGGTAATGGTTTAACTCTTCAACTCTTCACCACACAATCCTGACTTTTAACGACCCTGAGAAGGAAGCCTTTTGAAAACATTGTTGGAAAAGGAGAAATGCTGGTAACCAGCATTTTCTCATTTTTCCACAATGTTTTCTACCCTTTCCAAATCAAATTTTAATTTTTGATTCACATTTATTTTGTCGTCTGCAAATGGTTTCAATTTGGACTAGTCCAAAATTTTGTCATTTGGTAAAGAGTTAAATGTTTTAGCACCAAATAGATGAACTCAACCTCATCTGATAGCTGAAAATATAATCCTGTGAAAGTTAGGTAGTTTTTTATAGCATAAGGTTGACTATACAAGTGGACATCATGGATCCAAGATCAGACTACATAATGTGCAGTCTGATCTGTATCTATGCTGTTCATACAAGCCATTTTTTCCACCTATTGCACTGAAAGGGTTGGTGTGTGGGATGGAGGGATGGAGATAATCTAATCATCTTCCTCCCCTCTCTAGTATTTCATTAACCCTTTACCCCAAAATCCTGAGTTTTAACGACTCTGGGGAAGAAGCCTTTTGAAAACGTTGTGGGGAAAGGGGAAAATGCTGGTAACCATGATTTTCTACTTTTTCCACGATGTTTTCTACCTTTTTGGAGCCAATTTTTATAAATTAAGCCTCAGTTAATTTCTCGCCTGCAACAGCTTTGAATTTAGACATGAGCAAAAATTTGACTTTTGGTAAAGATTTAAACACCCGTCAGCAAAGCATTCTTTAAAAATCCTGCAACATTTTGTTTACTTGGTTACAGGTTCCAGTCTAGTGATGTTTGTCCAATGGGTGCAAGGCTGTCAGCATCAGGCCAAGGAAATATGCAGTGCCTGAGAACACTTTAAAATTCACAGGCCTAGACAGATAGAGCTGCAGGTAAAAAAAAAACTGCATATAGTGGTAATATCAGCATTTTCTCTTTTTTTCAACAATGTTTTCTACTTTTCAAGAAAGAAATTAAATTTTCAAGTATGTTTATCTTTCCATCTGCATACAGTTTGATTTAGACCAGTCTAAAATTTTGTAGTTTGATAGATAATTTAGAAATCTTAGGTGACAGAAGGGCAGTATTTAGAGAAGAAAATAGTTGTTACATAAAACTGCACAGATAGGGGACATTTTCAATGTAGCGCTTACTGAGACAAAAATGTACTCTTGAAAGACTACTTCTCACATGTTAACCACGCTCTGTGGAAAGGGGGCATAATACATCTCCATGATGCTTGAAACTAAGCAAGTCAAAACAGTTATGGTTCAATAAAATTTATTTAGTCTTAACAACAGGCTGAATCGTAGGGTAGAGTGGTCCATGGACATGCAGAATATTGACCAACATATAAAAAAGATCCATGTCAGACTGTGGAGGTGTGTGGGACAATACCTTTGAACCCTTTCCCAAACAACAAAGTTCTAGAATGGACTCCAAATTGAAAGCACTTGCAGACCACAAGATAAACATGACTCAAAAATTGAAACTGCTTTCCAGCACGGTAGAAAACTTTGTCGGAAAAGGAGAAAATGCTGGTTACCAGTATTTTCCCCTTTTCCCACAATGTTTTCAAAAGGCTTCTTTCTAAGGGTCATAAAAACCAGGGATTGTTTGGTAAAGGGTTAAGTTTAGCTGGTGCATTAACCCATTACCACAAAATCCCTACTTTTGACGCCCTTGAGAAAGACGCCTTTTGTAGTCTGCAAGTGCTTTCAATTTAGACCAGTCTGAAATTTTGTCATTTGATAAAGAGTTAAACAACAGGGCTCTGGCCAACATAGTTTGTATTCCTTAACCCATTACCACACAATCCCTACTTTTGACGCCCCTGAGAAAGAAGCCTTTAGAAAACATTGTAGGAAAAGGAGAAAATGCTGGTAACCAGCATTTTCTCCTTTTCCCACAATGTTTTCTACCCTTCACAAATCAAATTTCAAATTTCCAGTCACTTTTTTTTTGTCGTCTGCAAATGCTTTCGATTTGGGCAGACCTAAAAGTTTGTCGTTTGGTAATGAGTTAAGCCTATATATGTTCACAGTGCATGAAAAAGGGACAAAGTCCTTTCTAAATGCATTTTGATGGGAGATTCTTTTTATTGAGTTGAACAATGTCCCAGAATATCTCCACTCAGAAAAACATTGGGACAGAGATAATGGTTTATTTTTACCATTTTCTAATACATATATTTTCTGTGTTCAGGTCGAAACGGAATATCTTTGAGCAAGTTGAAACCTGTAGCATGCTGAAAACTGGTCATATACATGTATCACAAGATTAGCTCAGGTAACAGATACTTGCAGGAATTCACTTACTTTGAAAATTCAGAACTTCTATCTACTGACCCTTGATGTATGCACTATCTCATAGAGTTTGTGAATGAGGAACTATGTGCGTAAGAGGTTTGTACAAAATACAAGTAGAAGAAACACTAGAGCTGGTACGGGTAGCTCATTTGTTAGTATATCGTTAGTGTACTTCCAAAACCTCGTAACTACAGTTTGCAACAAGCTGTAGTTACGAGGTTTTGGAAGAACACTGACGATATGTGACTCATGACCTGGTGCATGCAAGTTTGATACCTGGTTGAAGCAGCGTTGTTTTTTTTTTTCCTCTGACCTCTGATGAAAAGTAGCCAGTGACCTGGAAAGAAAGTTATGTCAGTTCTGGTGCGAGAAAGCCAGGAAAGGTATTGCACTGGCATGATATGCCCTAAGCTGTTAAAATGGTGCACAATTATAACATAATTAATCTATGTGACGTTGATTTCATCAACCTTTAATAATAAACAATATGTCCCTTGATACAGGTTTGAAATAACCGAAACTAGTCAGGATTAAAATATCTTTTCAAAATGATATTTGAAGTCTGATCTCTTTTTATTCATTTATAATTAATCTAAGAATCCTGCACTTCTTCCTCCTGACCCCTGTTGTATACAGTAACTTATTGAGTCTGTACATGACTAACTCTGGGCTCAAATTCCATGGAGCTTTTTCTTCACCCTTGCCATACTAGAATGAATTTGTAACCAGAAAGCAAGGTGTAGAACTTTTTTTAGTAAGCCTGAATATTATCGATTACCACAGAAGAAAAATTTAGACTCGTCCAAACTCAAAGTATTTGCAGAAAACAATTTAATGTGACTCAAGTGATGGAATTTGTCTTTGATAGGGTAGAGGACATGGTGGTAAAAGGAGAACATGTTACAGTTACCTTTACCTATTATTTCAAAAGGTCACTGAACCCCGGAATTGTGTAGTAACAGATTAACCCTGAGGCTGGTAAGCGCCACTCACTGACCTTTTGTGGACAGTATATATTAAGATCAGACTGCTCAAAACATGGAGTCTGATCTTAGATCTATACTTTCTGATAGGGAGATATTATTTCCCTGAACATACCTTTGGAATAGCAGTTTTTGGGTTTTTACTATTGAATCAAACATTTAACCCTTTCCCAAACAAGCCCTTGTTTTTACGTGTCTGCAGTACAAGTCTTTTGAAAACACTATGGTAAAAGGAAAAATTGCTCGTAACGAGCAATTTCTCCTTTTCCCACAGTGTTTTCTACTCATTTAGAGAACTTACTACCATTTTTATCAAATTTGAAATTGTTGTCTGCAAACTCTTTGAGTTTGGAAGAGTCTAAAATTTATTGTTTGGGAAAGGTTTAATTTTAGTCATACAGCAGGACAAGCAGTAGCGTAACCAAGTAAAGGTAAGTTATATGCACACAGAAGGCACGAGTGGGGGGGAGAGCACGAGAGGGGGTCTCTCCCTGTCTGGGGGTGGTTTGGGGGGCCTCCTCCAAGAAAATTTCAATATTCAAGATGGCTGTAAAACGATTTCGAGCCTCTTCTGAGGTAGAAATTTGGTTTTCTAATCTTTGCTGTTTTAGAAAATGGCCAAACTGAAAAATACGCGAAAAGAGGCAACCTACGGCCTATTTTCGACCTTTTTACTTTACGCACATGCATGGTGTGTGTAATAGAAGTTACACGTATAATAAGGGTTGAAATAATTACAGATTTTGATTAATCATTGTCAACCCCGACATTAACATTTACAAAACAAAAACGTTATAGATCAGATTAAGATGAAAGCAAGTGCAAGCAATACAATCGACTTGGTGCATGTTGCAGATCATTTCCTTGAAAAAGTTTAAAAAATATGGTAGATAAAGGAGTAAATACATTTTCTCCTCTTCCTACCATGTTTTCAAAAGGCTTCTTCCTTCAACCATTTTTTATTTCAAACTTATTCTTTTTCTAGATAAAGAAAGTAACACAGCTTCTGATTGGCTAAACCATTTGATTTATTCAATCAGAAGTTGTTTACTTTTATATGTAGAATGTCATTGAGAATAAGACTAAAAATATTCTAAAGATTGGTAGATGAATAAAGACCCAGCAATGTCTAAACTTGGGAATGTGTGGCAAGAGGTTAACTCTACCAAACGACAAATTTATAGACTGGTCAAAATTGAAAACATTTGTAGACGACAAAATAAATGTTACTGAAAAATCAAAATTTGATTTGGAAAGGGTAGAAAACATTGTGGGAAAAGGAGAAAATGCTGGTTACCAGCATTTTCTCCTTTTCCCACAATGTTTTCAAAAGGCTTCAACCTCAGGGTCATCAAAGGTCGTCATTATGTGGTAAAGGGTTTAAGGACTATTTCTAAGACTCTAACAAATGCTGCCATATTCTCTCTTTTTCTTTGGTTTTTCAGAGAGATGGTAATGACAAGCAGAATATTCAGAGATGTTAATCCAATGACAAAGACTTATGTTGTCAAGAGCGATATAATACTGTTGTACCTCTTCAAAAATAAATTTCAAAACTTTACCCCAAAATTACAAGTTTGTACTGCTCAGAGGTAGGGGACTTTTGAAAGCATTGCAAAAAAACAAGGCTGGTTATCAGAAAGTAAATCGTGTGAACATGATTCATTGATGATTCTGTCATGAACATTCTATAAAAAGTATGAGTTGAAGAATATTGGCAATAATGGATTTTACTGTATCATAAATTGAGCCATATTCAATATGTCAATAACAAATGCTCTCAATACAACAACAACAATGATAACTGTTAAAGATTATTCTACAACATTGTCATCTGAAAAAAGGTCAATACACAAATACTTTTTACCAAACAACAAAATTTTAGACATGTCCAAATTGACAGCATGTGCAGAAAGCAAAATAAACTTAACTCAAAAGTTGAGATTTGATTCCAGCAGGGGAGAAAACATTGTGGGAAAAGGAGAAAATGCTGGTTACCAGCATTTTCTCCTTTTCCCACAATGTTTGCAAAAGGCTTCCATCTCGGGGTCATAAAAACCAGGGACTGTTCCATAAAGAGTTAATAACATCGTTAAAAGACTCAAAACAAGTTTATTATCTCTCCACCAAACAACAAAACTTTGACAAAGACAATAAAGTGAATGTAGATGTATAGTGATGGAATTTGTCTTTCAAGAAGTAGGAAACATAATGAAAGAGAAAATGCTGGCTAAAAGTACATTCATCATTTTTCACAATGCTTTTCAAGGAAACATAAACATCTAGTTTTAAACCTTACAGCCCCTTTCACAACAATAGTTGCTTTTGAAGCCTGTGTAGATTAAAATCAGACTGCACAAAACATGCAGTCTGGTCCTTGATCTACACAGTTGGTTAAGCTGAAAAAATCTGAGGAAGGTTTAACTCTTTACCACTGGACAATATATTAAGACTTGTCCAAATAGAAAGCACCTGTAGACAACTAAATGATTGTGAGTGAAAATTTAAAGTTTGTTATGGGAAGGATAGAAAACATTGTGAGAAAAGTAGAAAATGCTGGTTACCAGCATTTTCTCCTTTTCCCATAATGTTTTCAAAAGGCTTTATTCCTAGGGTCGTTAAAAGTAGGGATTGTGTGGTACAGGATTAATGTAATATGGGAAAAGGAGAAAATGCCAATCAATTTTGATCTCTCTTTTAACCCTTTACCACACGATCCCTACTTTTAACGACCTTGAGAAAATGGCCATTTGAAATCATTGTGGGAAAAGGAGAAAATGCTGGTAACCAGCATTTCTTATTTTGCCCACAGTGTTTTTTACCTGTTCAGCAACAACGGTTATCAGTAAGAAAAAAAATATGCGAATTGTCCACTGTGAATTCCATGAATGAAGACCTGTCTGAAATTCTGCTGTGTGGAAAAGGGTTAAGACTACTTTACTCATATGAACCAAATTTGATTGATAATTTTATAGTCCAATAGAGAGTTTATAATTCCAAAAAGTGTCCAAAGAAATGGGCCATGCTCAGTAAATAGGGTGCTTAGTGCATCTGCGAAAAGTATCATTACCAAAGAAATCATTTCTTTTTCAATATACAATACATAGTAGGAAAAGTATTTACAAGCTTATTTGAAATAATTTGACATTGAGGGTTTTTTGACCCCTAGGGCATGATTAAAAATTTCTTGCCAGAAGTCTAGCAGATGATGCCTTTTAGTTTGGATTAAAAGATTTTTCAAAAATTTTCACAGTAAAAACCACCATAAAAAATGTGAAACCCTGGAGAGGGTAACTTTTTGGGGGGGGTTTACCCCAGGTCAATGCTTTGAAAAAAATATTTGTTCACTTAACCCTTTACCCCATAAGGCATTTCTATAGTATCTCTAATTGATCCTAAATAACAGCAAGGATGAAGCCGTTTCTTATGTGTATATGACACCCTTTGATAGCATTGAAAACATTGTGACTAAAGGTGAAATTGCTCATTACGAGCAATTTCACCTTTTGCCACAATGTTTTCCAAAAGCTCTTACAAGCAATGCGTAGAAATAAGTATCTATGGAGTAAAGGGTTAAGGAATACAATCTATGTCGGCCAGAGCCCTGTTGTTTAACTCTTTACCAAACAACAATATTTTAGGCTTGTCCAAATCCAAAGCAATTGCAGATGACAAAATTAAAGTGATTGAAAATTTGAAATTCATTTTGTTAAAGGTAGAAAACATCGTGGGAAAAGGAGAAAATGCTTGTTACCAGGCTTCTTTCTCAGGGTCGTCAAAAGTAGGGATTGTGTGGCAATGGGTTTAGGCAATTTTTGAAGATCTACAAAATTAGGTCAAAACAGTCTTGAAATTACAATTCTTTTTTTCAGGTAGCAGCAGGTTAAATCTTCACTTCACTGACAAGTACTCCTAGCTTGAAAGATTCTGTGTAACACCTCTGTGTGTGTGTGTATCACACTGTCTTCCTGAAAAAACAAAGCAAAATTCACATTGATTTAAACTCTTTTTTCAAACCCTTCAAATGCCTTTCACAACTACAGTTGCTTTTGCAGGCAATAAACTCTTTACCAAAAGATAAAATTTAATATTGGTCCAACTTGAAAGCACTTGCAGACGACAAAATAAACGTAACTCAAAAGTTGGAATTTGTTTCCAGTAGAGTAGAAAACATTGTGGGAAATGGAGAAAATGCTGGTTACCAGCATTTTCTCCTTTTCCCACAATGTTTTCAAAAGACTTCTATCTCAGGGTCGTGAAAACCAGGGATTGTTTGGTAAAGGGTTAAGATCCTAGATCAAACTGCTTGCCTATTTGAGACTGACCTGGGATCTGCATCAATCACTGTGTTCCGTTGAAAGGCAATTTCACAATTAGAGTTGCCTTTTCAGCTAGTGAATCTTCAAGATCAGACTGCATGTTTAAAGCAGACTGACCTAGCAAGCGCAGATCCAGATATCTTTCTCAGGAGGGGTCCCACTGAAAACGCACTCGTCTTATTATATGATGCTTTGATTTCCGGATTTCAGTGGATGTAAGCCGTTTACATGAAAAGTCAAAGTTTCCAGTTCTAACCACGAGGAAGTCTCCACATTTAGAACCTTTTTTTTGTTATGACTGCATTTTACATAAATGTTGTGCAATATCAAACCAGTACCATTTCACGAATCCGGCAACCGCATTTTCGCCAAAATTCCAGGGGGGGGGGGGGGGCCGGACCCCCGGTCCCCCCCTCTGGATCCGCCCATGCCTAGTATCTACAGTGACCATTATACTTTCAAAAGGTTATTTCACAACCATAGCTGCCTTTGCAGCCAACTAAAATCCAGCATGTTAAGTGGATCCATCTGTGTTTAAATTTCAAAACCATCTTTGCAACTTTTATCAATAAGATGAAGAAATGTCACAAGTGGTAAATTACCGTATTTCTCCTAATAAGAGCTCCGAGAGCTATGCAAAACATAGGTAGGGAACCTACATTGTGTATGCAATATGCAAAGCCAAAATGTGTATCCAATTTTATATTTCTTTGTGTATTAGTGATAGTTATTAAGATGAAATATTAATCAAATTTGAGGAAATGTTCATCAAGTTTTTCAAATATTGTAATATCAGTTAACTTATGTGCGTAAGGTTATCATGATTTAACCCATTACTACATAATCCCTACTTTTGACGACCCTGAGAAAGATGCCTTTAGAAAGCATTGTGGGAAAAGGAGAAAATGCTGGTAACCAGCATTTTCTCCTTTTCCCACAATGTTTTCTACCCTATTACCACACAATCCCTACTTTTGACGATCCTGAGAAAGATGCATTTAGAAAACATTGTGGGAAAAGGAGAAAATGCAGGTAACCAGCATTTTCTCCTTTTCCCAAAATGTCTTCTACCCTGTCATTAGGGCCACCTATAATTTGTTGTCTGTTGGACAAGTCTATATTTTGCTTGTGTGGTAAAGAGTTAAGGCTTCTTCTAGGGGGGAGTTACTATTAGGGAGGGTGCTTTTATCAGGATAAATACATTACATCACTCATAATTGTGTTGGTATTTGAAATCCCTGAAAAATAATATCTTACTAACCACATCCTATTACCTGACAGGCGCATGAACAGAAGATTGGACTTCAACATCTAAAAAAGACATATGCAAAAGAAAGTGCCATTGGCATCTATGCTCAGTCAACACTTTCAATATGTGATATAAAATATTTATCCCATTCAAAATATACATATACAACTGTAGATTCCAAATGGATTAGGAAAAAGTTTGTACAGGTACATGTACCTCTCACTGACTCTGTCCAATGTTCATGTCAAACCAATCACAGACTTGTCTCCATCTTGTGAACGACACCACTTTCAGCAGTATACCAGTCACATCATGGCAACAGCTTCTTATTGGCCCATTTTCTGGGTTTAATCAGGCTTAAATTAGGAGCTGCAATATCATTTCCCAGGATAGGACCATAAATACCACAGCACCAAGTAAGGAACAAACCCAAAACCTCTAAGTAACAAATCTGTTAGATTTAATATGTTCATGATCTCACCTGTAAGTAAATAAGAGAGAGAGAGAGATTACTGTAAATAAACTCTCTACAAAATACAAATAACAGTTGTTACAGTTGTTCTAGTAGAAAGAACTTGTGAAGAAAAATGCTGCGGAAATATGGGATTTTCTGAAAGAGTGAAAATACATTTTAGGTAAAGGAGAAAACACTGGTTAGAATCATCATTTTCTCCTTTTTCCAACAGTAATAACCCCCATCCTTGTTTGTGTACCCCCAACTCCAGATACCAAAGGGTAATAAATACTCAAGCTAGAAAAAGCACAGCACACTCTGTGTTTCGTAAAGGGTCAAGTCTTTACCACACAATCCTGACTTTTAACGGCCCTGAGAAAGAAGCCTTTTGAAAACATTATGGGAAAAGGAGAAAATGATGGTAACCAGCATGTTCTCATTCTACCACAATGGTTTCTGCTCTTCCAAAACCAAATTTCAATTTTTCAATCACTTTTGTCGTCTGCAAATGCTTTCGATTTGGACAAGGCTGACATATTTTTGTTTGGAAAAGCGTTAAAATAAATCAGTAAACTTAATATGAAATATTCAAATGCTGAAAGAGAGGTCAACAGAGGGATAAAATATGCAAAAAATCTAACAAACTAGCAAAGTACTAAAAGTTTAAAACAGCTGGATACCAAGTGACCACAGTAGTTTAATTTCATACCCAGTTTAATCATTACCAAACAACAAAACTTAAGGCTTGAAAACATTTGCAGACAACAAAATAAAAGTGACTGAAAACTTGAAATTTGTTTTGTGATGAGTAGAAAACACTGTATGAAAAGGAGAAAATGCTGGTTACCAGCATTTTCTCCTTTTCACACAATGTTTTCTAAAGACTTCTACCTTGGGGTCGTCAAAAGTAGGGATTGTGTGGTAATGGGATAAGCAGGTAGGGCTCTACAGTAAAACAAAATACTTTAAAAATTAAAAAAAGAAGAAATATCAAAAGTCACTGAAAGCCTGTCTGGGAACGAACTGACCAGATTAAAAGTTATTTCATAACAGTACTATCTCATGAGGATTCAAAAACGAAAAGTGTATGCCTAATGAATTGGGTACTAAAATGGTTACTACTAATTTGAAAAGAGATACTTTCAGTCTCCTCAAATAACAAAAATAGCATCGGAGCAAGCTTTCTGACTGACGGCAGAAAGAAGGTATACCTGTAGGAAACGACCAAAGTTATACGAAATGACCTAGGTACGAAATGACCAGTCACTAGCCAAATTGCGTCAATTTCGTTTGAGTACGTTTGAGACAGGTTTTGAGAAAAAAATTCTTTCACCCGTTTCTAGGATTGGCATTTGCCTGTTTTCATTTCAACTTCGATTCAAGCAAAAAGCACCGCAGCAAAATGTGGTGAAAAAGCGCAAAAAAAGTGACAAATTCGTATAGCAAAAAATGCCATATAGCGTTATGGTTTAATTTACAAACAAGTAACATCCTTGAACTTCAAGTTGAAGTTCGGCCATGTAATATCAGCCATGTCATCATTCAGAAATAGTAGCCATTTCCCTCAAATCGCCTGTACAAATGCCACTACAAACAGTGAAACACGTTTTTAAAAGTCTTCACGGTAGCTATGTACCGGCCATATCGTCGTATTCAGAAGTGGTAGCTTTTTGAAACCTTACCCTTGATTGGTGGAATACGAAGATGTGTGGCTTTCGATTGACCAATCAGAGAAAAGGAAAGTCGAATAGCGGAAAATGTGAACGATTCATGGTCTAAGGGAGAAAACTCGTACTTATTTTGCCTTTATTCCTGACAGAGTTGTCTCCCTTAATACAATGGTTTGGCATAAAAACGCAAACGAATAAATTGTGTTATATGCGTAACGGGTGTAAAGACAATCGGAATAAAACCGATTTTAACACTGATCTAAAGGAATAAATATTTTTACAGTTAACCCATAAATTGTTAAAGTTCTGGAGACATAATTACGTCAAAATTATAGAATAAAATGCATTTATAGATACCGTCTCTTACTTATTGGGATGTATTCTACCCCGTACTTTGAACATTACCTTGATTGACAGATTGATAGACTGAGATTCATGCTTTATGCTGCTTTTATTATTTTTTCAGTCATTTCATGGCGACAGATTTCATATTCATGTATGTATGTACTGGGTTTCAAAACTAAAAAGGCTGGGGCTCTGGATTGCCTTTGCCCAAGGAAATTATAATGAGTCTAAGATGTCCAAACCCAGGACCTTCCAGTTAACAATCTCTGAGCCAAGCAGGACTGCCTTTCATCACATTTGTGAACAAAACAACCAATGACTTGAGGTTAACTCACGAGTAAACCTTATATATCTTCCATGAGATTTCGATCTCTTTCGACATTCTGTTAGTGATATATGACAAATTCTGTGTTCGGGCACATTGTATTGTTTTGAAAAAAGAAAACAGAATAAAGAGACATCTTAGAGTTGAAAATATCCTTAATTTGATTTACTTGAACACTTTCAATACACGGGGTTCTATTTATTCTCGTGTTCTGATAATCACAACTGAATTATATAGAATTAGAGATAGATCTCGACATACTTTACAATTAAAGCTTATTTCTGTAGATCAAATTTTCAATATTATTGCCGAAAACAAAACAAAAACAAGATAAGTTTTATTGCTATTATATGTAATAATTCCCTCCAGATAATCGAAAAATCGTTTTCATTCCGATCTTTACTCACAATCTTTGATTCCGTCACAATTTATTCATTTGCGGTTTTATGTTGCCTACTTTAATATGGGAGGCAACTCTGTTAAACATAAGGACGCAAGTAAGTACGAGTTTTCTCCCTTAGACCATAATTCGATCACGATTTCAACCGTTTATGTATTCCTGTTTCTGATTGGTCAATTCGTGTGACACCCCTATACAGTCAACCAATCAGAGTTTAGATATCTAATTTCAACTATTTCCGGGTCAGGAAACAAAGTTCCGACC
Source organism: Tridacna crocea (assembly GCA_943736015.1). NCBI lineage: Eukaryota > Metazoa > Mollusca > Bivalvia > Cardiida > Cardiidae > Tridacna > Tridacna crocea. The sequence continues at coordinate 54,629,671 of OX031059.1, forward strand.
GGCACGAATGAAGATTCACTTTAAATGTAGATCTTGTGATCGTTTTCATAATCAAAGCCTTAACTCATAGCACTTGATGACACTTGTAGGCAAAATTTAAAGGAATTTGATGTCACTTTATACCGAAGGTGTACTTTCAACGTATCTGGCTATACTTTGAACTAGTCAGTAGCGAAAGTTGATATGTATTGACCAAACTTATTCTAGGCGAGTAGGCCTACCTGTGTTCGAACCAAATCATTTAGCATTCTTATTTGGCGAATTATGTATGGTTCCTGTAAACTGATTCTATGAGTGTACCAATATATAGCCTTCGGTTTTTTAACCCTAAACCACACAATCCCTACTTTTGACGACCCTGAGTAAGAAGCCCTTGTAAAACAGTGTGGTAACCAGCATTTCTCCTTTTCCCACAGTGTTTTCTACCCTTCCTAAACCAAATTTTAACTTTTCTCGGCAAATGCTTTCAATTTGGACCAGTCTAAAAATATCTCGTGTGGTAAAGAGTTAAATGAAAATTTGAAATGTGTGTATATGACACCTTTTGCTAGCATAGAAAACATTGTGACAAAAGTTGAAATTGCTCATCACAAGCAATTTCATCTTTTGCCACAATGTTTTCCAAAGGCTCCTAGAAGCAAATTGTAGAAATGAGTATCTATAGAGTAAAGGGTTAAATAAGCTCCATTTATGATGGGTTTTGGAAAGCCCAAAACTTTAACAGACAATCACAAGTTTTAACCACTTAGAGGGAGAAGGCCCTTGAAATTATTTTTGGAAAAGCAGAAAATGCTGGTAACCAGCATCTTCTCCTTTTCCCTAAATATTTTCTAGCCATCAAAGGGAAAATTTCACTTTTTGAGTCAAATATAATATGCAGTCTGTAGCTGCTTACAATTTAGACAGGTCTAAAATTTGTCTTTTGATTTAGTCTGTATCTTGTAAACTGTACTACAGATACTGAAAGGTTATAGGCAACTTTCTTCTGGACAACATTGTCGTTTTTCATCACAAGGTTGTCCAGAAGAATCACGTTTTTTTTTTTTAGTAGTACAATGTATGTGTACTCACAAAAGGCAGGCTGTCATAAGATAAAAATCAAAAGGAAATTTTGATGCTTCATGTATAACTCTTTACCAAACGACAAAATTACAGTCTTGTCCAAATTTAAAGCATTTGCAGACGACAAAATTAATGTGACTGAAAAATTGAAATTTGTTTCGGGAGGGAAGAAAATATTGTGGGAAAAGAGAAAATGCTGGTTACCAGCAATTTCTCCTTTTCCCACCATGTTTTCAAAAGTTTTCTTTCCAAGGGTCGTTAAAAGTCGGCATTGTGTGGTAAAGGGTTAAATCAAATGTTCACCACAAAATTCTAGATTTTAATGATCTTAAGGAAAAAGGCTCTCTGAAAATATTGTGGGAAACGGAGAAAACACTGGTAGCCAGCATTATCTCCTTTTCCAAAACTGCTTTTCACCCTTCCAAAGAAGAATTTCTATTTTTGATTTATGATTATTTTGTTGCTTGCAAGAGCTTTTAAATTGGGCAAATCAAACATTTTGTTTGGTGAAGAGGTTAAAGTGTCATGACAAGGTGTTTGCTAAGTGGATGGAATTTTTTTTTATTTCATTTTATTACTGTCATTCAATCTGGACATGAGTTTGCAGGAATGTGATCCACTGATCAATACTTTTAACTCATAACCAAACGACAATATTTTAGGCTTGTCCAAATCAAAAGCATTAGCAGATGACAAAAGCAAAGTGACTGAAAATTTGAAATTTGCTTTGTGAAGGGTAGAAAACATTGTGGGAAAAGGAGAAAATGCTGGTTACCAGCATTTTCTCCTTTTCCTACAATGTTTTCTATAGGCTTCTTTCTTGGGGTCGTCAAAAAGTAGTGATTGTGTGATAATGGGTTAAATCAAGTATAAACGACAGAAAAGCCATTTATATAAGCATTTTTACGAAATTCCACCATTTTTCAGTGCAGGGTATCAAAACGAAAACCACCTGATAGTACCATGTGATTTAGAAGGATTTCTTCCCTTTGAAATGAAAGTTCAAGACTGCTTTGGCTCTCAAAGATCTGCCTAGAAATGATCTACATGTATTTACTTAGGTAAGTATGTTGAGGGAGAGGTGGTGTGATCAGGGCCTGTGCATCACCAACCATTCTAAATGTTCTTGTCGAGTTCTTATTCTCTAGAATTGTCTAAATTTGTAAGTAACTCTAATCCTGATTGGCTAAACCATTTGGTTTAGCCAGTTTAGCTAGTTAGGAGTTGTGTTACTTTCAAATTTAGAAAATCTTGGAGAATAAGGTTAAGAATGTTCTTTAAAATGGGTTGTCAATATAAATCTGGTCAGTTTCCTTCCTTCTGATATTTTATCAAACACATCTCTACAAGACATACACAAAAAAAGTGCTGAAAAATTACTATTGTAGCGTACTTTCGCCGAGCGGATGCGAATCACGGTGATTTATGGATGATACTCTTACAAATTTACAAATTATGAAAATAAATAAAATAAAGAGCGAAGTTAATTTGTAAAATATACAGCTTGATTAATATAACAATTTTTCACCAGCTACCTGATGGTACGAGCACAATGATTTATAGATGTAAGAAAATAGTATAATCTGAGACAATAATCAGCAATAAGAATCAAGTACGGTGATTTCTAGACTACCTGTCTATTTGATTTACAATGATTTATAACGATGTACAAAGAAAGATCAATTAAATGGGCCTCGTCTCCTCCAAACTTAACACAGCTCGTCCCCAGTCTGAAACACCTCCAATATACCCAAAATAGATGAGACTAGAATGACAAGCACTAATACACTGACTGATAAACGTTTCCCTTATGACCAAGGACGCTGGGCATCAATGGAAACTAAGGGCATTATCTGCAGTGATTTTACCTGTCAAGTCTAAACTCACTCTATTTAATTGGAGTAAACACCTATAACCTAGCCACCGGTTATAGCAGGAAAATATAACCTGTTAATTCGCTTTCGACCGTAACACCACGAATTCAACAGCCAGACTGACTGAAATCCACTGAGCAAGCCCTATTTATACTAGATGATATGTTACGCCACCTAGTGGGCAAAAATGCAAGTTTAATATACTTCAATGAGCGCCCAAAGGAAAGATTGTAATACATGTACTTAAATTAATAAGCTTCAAAATGATCTAAACAAACAAAAGAATGTTTACCTGTTTTGCCTAGCAACCACTTGATACGAACGGAACAAAGTGATCCCAATGAAAATCAAAGTACCTGGGGTATTTTCATTACATTACCCACGCCTCCGGGTCCAAGCGTCCCTGCTTGATGCAATAATAAAACAATTCAAAAGATCAAACCATCATTTATTTGAATGAATTAACGTAAAACAAAGGTATTGCAACCAAATGACGTAATAACAACTACTAGATCAGTCACTGTTAAAGAAACAAAATCATGGAACTTTCCCTAAATAAAGTCATTAATTTTGTAGTTGAAGTCGATCTTGACTTCTGTCCCATTAGAGGTAGCCACTCTCCTAATGACGATACCCTTTGTAACCTCTGCGCCTGGAGGTAACATATCCTCAATATTGATGACTACGTCGTCAGTGGTCCTACCATCTCTGCAGGAAATGACAGAGCTCATGATTTCTTCACCATCGTCTGTAAAAGACACACTGTGTCGACTAACGTGTTTTTGGCCGTCCATATTACACGCGATTTTAACTGAGCAAGGACAAACGTTTCTTTTGTCCTTCTCACTATGCACTTCATCACTGTTCCTCTCATCAAACTCAGTCTGGACTCCTTTATGACTAGTACTCTTCGACCTGGGATCCGGTTCTTTCACACATCCATCCGTAGATGACATCATCAAAGTGTTTTTAGACTTAGCTGGTGCTTTAACAGGCAAGGGTTTGGTCGGTTTACGGAAAATTCTTCCGAGTGAAACTTCATCGACGATCCCAGAATCGACCTGTACATCAGGATCGTGATCCCAGTCACTATTCACACTACACATATCATCATCACTTTTGTCCACATCATCACTCTGTGGATTCTCGAGACACGTCTTCGTACAAATGTCACCACATTCACTAGTATCCACCTTTCTTTTCTTTTTGTCTTTTATAGCTTTACTTGCTTCCCCCAGCTCACAATCAGCTTTCTGTCCATGGCCGCATCTTTTCTGATGTTTTTGAAGATATTGCTTCTTCTTGAAGCTGATGCCACAATCATCACATTTTAGTCTGGCTTCGGTGCACTTTATTACATGCTCTGTGTATGGTTCACCACACACATCCTCCCTGCACACTGGACAAATAACAGATTTCCTCTTAGTGGTCTTTGTATTTACCATCTTTTCTCTGAAAATAGATGAAACATAACCTTTCATCCAATCTGGTTTCATTCTCTTATGATTTTGATTACAAATATCATCATTAACATCATGGTCAACATCATCAAGTTTCTTTTTCTCACTATCATACTGAAACTCATTTCCTGTGATCCGAGTACCACTGTTTTGAAAAATACTCATATAACATACTTTTCCTTCTACAGTAAGGGACCTTTCTGTCATGTCTAACTTACAATTATATTTGAGGAAGAAGTCCAACCCTAAGATTATATCATTGTCAATATCGGCGACAATAAACTGTACAATGCAATCAACGTCAGCTATACGTATACGCACACTACATTTTCCAGAGACATTTATTTTATCACCTGACGCTGTATATAAATTTGTTTTAAAATTCTTGAGCGAGACCAAAGTCTTTTCACGCAAGGAGCTGCATGCCCTTTTGCTAATGAGTGATACCGTTGAACCAGTATCAATCAAACAGTCGGTCTTAACACTATTGATCATACTTTGGACATATAGTCCAGACCCAACGGAAGATACTTGTTGTGTCTGATACGTTCTATCATCATTATCTTGTTGACCTTGATTTTGCCTTTGAGGACAGTTTCGTTTCAAATGATCCTCAGAATTACAAATGTAACATCTTCTCCTCCCTTTACCATCCCATTTCCTAGACCGGAAATTTGAAGCATTGCTCTGCTTCGATACCGAACTCTGAGAAGAAATGAACTCTTTTAACACAGAACTAAGACCCTCAATTGTGTTTTGAAGTTTACTAATTTCGCTATGGTAAGTATCTGATGTTCTAGTATCATGATCTGAGGCAGATCTAAGGTACCCTTTACCTTCATGTATCCTACTGTCAGCCTTCACATAGGCTTCAAGTTCAACTGCATGACGCACTGCATCATTCAGATTCACAGGACGTGCCTGTCGTACTCGAAGTTTCATGTCTGAACTCAATAAGGCATCTATAAACTGCTCCTTGGCTAGAGTTTCTCTGACATCGCATGGTGCCGTAGGATATGCAAGATTTGTCAATCTCCGTATATCTTGTCCCAACTGAGACAGAGTCTCAGTTGCTCTCTGCCTTCTCTCCTTCAGCTGCACTCTATGCAACTCTGTCTGATTTGGGGGTGCAAACCTAGACTCAAGAGCTTGAGTTAAATCCTGGTAACTATGTTTATTTGGTCCCAAGTTACCTAGAACTCCCTGTGCTTGTCCTCGTAACGATACCGCTAAGTACAAACCCATTTCATCTTCCGTCCACCCACCAAGTTCTGCACAAGCCTGAAAATGTGCTTTATAGTCCAACCAACTCCCTGTGCCATCAAAAGTCGCAGGCCTGACTTTTGCTCCACTTGAGCTGGTCCTATCAAATATCCTGGTACCGGATATTTTATCCTTGTGCCCCATGGGTGTTGATGATAATGGCCAATCTCCTGGTAGTTCACCAAATTGTACCTTCCTATCGTAGCGATCACCATGATCACCGTGCACGGGGCTAAGGCAAGGCGGTGACCTTTGAGCTTCATGCTCCTTGTCAAAGCATGAGGACGTCTTCTTTATTGAAGTCATCGGCATCTCTTCTTCATGCTTCAAGGTTTTTAACTCTTGTTCAAGCATAGTGATCTGGTGATGAAGCTTGCTTCTCTTGTTATGGTCCGAAAGCTCTTCTAACTTTTTATCCAGACTTTTCAGCCTGTCATCAAAAGATTGTGTATCATCCATTATGACAAAGGTAAGCAATATCTGTATTGATTATTGATATCCCACCTCTGCCACCAAATTTCTGTAGCGTACTTTCGCCGAGCGGATGCGAATCACGGTGATTTATGGATGATACTCTTACAAATTTACAAATTATGAAAATAAATAAAATAAAGAGCGAAGTTAATTTGTAAAATATACAGCTTGATTAATATAACAATTTTTCACCAGCTACCTGATGGTACGAGCACAATGATTTATAGATGTAAGAAAATAGTATAATCTGAGACAATAATCAGCAATAAGAATCAAGTACGGTGATTTCTAGACTACCTGTCTATTTGATTTACAATGATTTATAACGATGTACAAAGAAAGATCAATTAAATGGGCCTCGTCTCCTCCAAACTTAACACAGCTCGTCCCCAGTCTGAAACACCTCCAATATACCCAAAATAGATGAGACTAGAATGACAAGCACTAATACACTGACTGATAAACGTTTCCCTTATGACCAAGGACGCTGGGCATCAATGGAAACTAAGGGCATTATCTGCAGTGATTTTACCTGTCAAGTCTAAACTCACTCTATTTAATTGGAGTAAACACCTATAACCTAGCCACCGGTTATAGCAGGAAAATATAACCTGTTAATTCGCTTTCGACCGTAACACCACGAATTCAACAGCCAGACTGACTGAAATCCACTGAGCAAGCCCTATTTATACTAGATGATATGTTACGCCACCTAGTGGGCAAAAATGCAAGTTTAATATACTTCAATGAGCGCCCAAAGGAAAGATTGTAATACATGTACTTAAATTAATAAGCTTCAAAATGATCTAAACAAACAAAAGAATGTTTACCTGTTTTGCCTAGCAACCACTTGATACGAACGGAACAAAGTGATCCCAATGAAAATCAAAGTACCTGGGGTATTTTCATTACACTATTTATACGCCCAAAAGGTTGTATTATGTCAAGGCCCTGGTCGTCTGTTTGTCCATTAGTAATTTCTTTTGCACACAACTCTTCCTCCAGTTTTTCATTGGAATAATTTTAAACTTACAACAATTAATCTCTATGATGTGTTGTTGTGCACATGACTTTAACCCTTTCCCAAACAAGCCCTTGTTTTTATGTGTCTGCAATAAAGTCTTTTGAAAACACTGTGGGAAAAGGAGAAATTGCTCGTAATGAGCAAACTATCCTTTTCCCACAGTGTTTTCTACCCATTTGGAGAACTTTCTGCCATTTTTATCAAATTTGAAATTGTTGTCTGCAAACTCTATGAGTTTGGAAGAGTCAAAAATTTGTCGTTTGGGAAAGGGTTAAAATCTGAATATCTGCAAGCGTTCAAGATTTTAAGCCATTTCACTGACAAGCCTCTTTGGGCGTACATGTATATGCCAAGCTATGTAATTTATTCACTTTTTTACAGGTTCCAAGTCTAGTGGTGATTGTTCTAATGGTGCAAAGTTGTCACTGTCAGCCTCAGGCCAAGGAAATATGTAATGTCTGAAAACACCACAAAATTCACAGACCCAGGCAGGCAGACAGACTCAGCTTCAGGTAACTTTATTAACCCGTTACCATACAATCACTACTTTTGACAACCCTGAGAAATAAGCTTGTAGAAAACATTGTGGAAATGGAGAAAATGATGGGTACCAGCATTTCCTCCTTTTCCGAAATTGTTTTCTACCCTTCACAAAACAAATTTCAAGTTTTCGGTCATCTTTATTTTGTTGTCTGGAAATGCTTTCAATTTGGACAAGCCTAAAATTTTGTTTGGTAATGAGTTACACAGTTTTAGTTTGCAACTATTTACCAGACAACAAAAATGTAGACTTAAGTCTTTACCACACAATCCTGACTTTTAACTACCATAAAGAAGTCTTTGGAAAACACGTTGGGAAAGGGAGAAAATGCTGGTAATCAGCATTTTGTCCTTTTCCCTCAGTGTTTTCTCCTCTGTCAAAGAGAGAAATCATCATTTTATCAATGTTTAACATGTTGTCAACAAATGCTTCCAATTTGGTCACATCCCAAATTTTGTTGTTTGGTAAAAAGTTAACCAACTTGAAAGCTCTTATTTTGTAGACATCAGAATAATTATCACCTAAAATCAATTTGTCTTTGTCTTGGTGGAAAACAATGTGAGAAATGTGGGTCACAAGCCAATTTCTTCTATTCCCAGGATATTTTCTATTCTTCCCAAATCAAATTTCAATTTTTGAGTATATTATGTCATTTGCAAATGTTTTGAATTTGGACGAGCCTAAAACTAGATTGTAGTTTGGTTTAGAGTTGACAAGTATGGGTTGAAATTTGGCAATGTTCTGCCAATGATTGATGCATTATAGCATGCAAGTCATCACTTAGTTACGAGCTCAGCATCTTTGCAAGCCAAGACTGACGATTCACTACGTTGCTCTACCCTTGGCAGATTGAGCTTGATTTTTACATTCCCCCGATTCGCTTTTTCATTGGATGCAGCCAGCTCTAACTGCAATGAATGAAATCGTTCGTAACATTTCATATTTCATCTTTGATAAAAATAGAACAAAGTTGCTACCTTTCGAATAGAAGGTAAACATGGAAACCCACGTGGATGTCTGCTTATCGCTTCATGCGTATTCGTAAGCAGTTTGTAAAGAGATATTTCATTTGCTTTTAGAAATATGAAAAAAGGAAGGGTGGGAGGCGGGGTTAATAACCAACATCCAATAGAGGGCAAATCTCAAAATCAGGCTCAATCAGCTATGGTAAGATCCACATAGTGATCGTAACCTTGGCTCGCGAAGATGTGGGTTCATAAACTCCATTTCATCATAACAACAGGTTGAATCCTAGGGTAAAATGTTCCTTGGACATGCAAAAAAATAAACCAATTTCAAAAAATTTCAATTATTGAAAGCCTGTTTGAACTGTGCAAGCTGACATGGGATACCTTTTGCTGGTGCATCAACCCTTTACCACACAATCCCGACTTTTAACGACCCTAACATTAAAGCTTTTGAAAACATTGTGGGAAAAGGAGAAAATGCTGGTAACCAGCATTTTCTCCTTTTCCCACAATGTTTTCAACCCTTCCAAAGTCAAAATTCAGTTTTTGATTCGCATTTACTTTGTTTTCTGCAAATGCTTACAATTTGTTTAACCCATTACCGCACAATCCCTAGTTTTGACACTCCCGAGACAGAAGCCTTTAGAAAACAATGTTTTCAACCCTTCCAAAGTCAAAATTCAGTTTTTGATTCACATTTACTTTGTTGTCTGCGAATGCTTTCAATTTGGTTAAGTCCAAAATTTTGTCATTTTGTGAAGCTTTAACCCTTTACCCCATAAGGCATTTCTATGGTATCTCTAACTGACCCTGAATAACAGGAAGGATGAAGCCATTTCTTATGTGTATATGACACCTTTCAATAGCATAGAAAACATTGTGACAAAAGGTGAAATTGCTCGTCACGAGCAATTTCACCTTTTGCCTCAATGTTTTCCAAAGGCTCCTACTAGCAGTGCGTAGAAATGAGTATCTGTGGAGTAAAGGGTTAACCCATTACCACACAATTCCTACTTTTGACGCCCCTGAGAAAGAAGCCTTCAGAAAACATTGTGGGAAGAGGAGAAAATGCTGGTAACCAGCATTTTCTCCTTTTCCCACAATGTTTTCTACCCTTCACAAAACAAATTTTCTCACTTTTATTTTGTCATCTGCAAATGCTTTCGATGAAAGTATTGCCGTTTGGTAATGGGTTAAGCTCTTTTTTCACATCTAAAGGGGCAAAGTCTAAGTGCATTTTGATGGGACAGTTTTTAATTCAATTGGACGGTGTCCCAGAATCTCACACCTCATAAGAACACTTAGTGCAGAGATAGTGTTTCATTTTTACCATTTTCTAGTATTTTCTTTGTTCAGGTCATGATCTGTGGAAGGTCCATGGTGTGAGTTGAAACCTGTAGCAAGCTGAAAAAAAAACGTTTATGTCGGTAGTGTGTGAGTTGAAACCTGTGGCAAGCTGAAAACAAGTTACCTATGACAAGACAAGTTCAGATAACAGACACTTGCAGAAATGTATCTTCATTTCCTTTGAAAATTCTGCCTACCCAGGTCGCTTATTTGTTATCATATCCGACTTGTGACCTGGTGCCTGGCCAGGTAGCTCAGCTCAGTGATTAGCATATCGATCTGGTGACCTGGAGGTTATGGGTTCAATACCAGGTTGCAGCAAACTTTCTATCAGGTGATTTTTCACCTCTCCCCTCTGATGCATGTGAGAAAAGTAGACGGTGGATTCGGAAAAAAAGATGTGTCTATGGTGTGAGAAAGCTAGGAAACACATGGGTGGGTCAGTGACTGCCATGATATGACCTATGATGTTAAAGTTGTGTTAAACTCTGATACAATCAATCTAACACTTCTGTACTTCTACCTCCTGACCTCTGTTGTATACAGTACATGTATCTCACAAAGTCTTTACATGAAGACCTGTGAGATCCATTTGGTTGAGCCAATCAGAAGCTGTGTTACTTACAAATGTAGAAAATTCTGGAGAATAAGACAAAGAACGTTCTTACGTATAGTTGGTGAAAATGGGCCCTGATGACTTTTTAACAAGAAAGCAAGGTCAAATATTTTTATCGGTGGAAATTTTATTAGCAAGCCTAAATCTAACTCTTTACCAAGCAAGAAAAATATAAATTTGTCCAAACTGAGAGTATTTACAAACAAGAGGTCCGTGATGGTCCTATATTGCTCACCTGAGTGCTAAGCAGTATAATTCTAAAATAAAGCGAAATATCAAGGGTCAAGGCCAAATGATAAGGAACAGGAGCAGAAAACTGATGCAATTTAACTTGAGACTTTGAAGTTCCATTCCGGACAATCAAGAAATACTGTAAAAATGAAGATCAAAGTGGAATTACTCAAAATCTATGCTAGGTAGAGTTAATGTTCTTGTGCACTGAACTCCGTAATATTGCAACAAACATGCACACTAAGTATGAAGTCCTCCTGACTAGAGATGACAACGTTATATTACGGACAGGCACTAAGTGCTGTAAAGATGACATTCAAAGGGGAATAACTCAAAGACAGCACAAAGTAGAGTTACAATTCTTGTGCACTGCACTTCCAAAAATTGCAACAAATAAGCATACCAAAGTTCAAGTCATTCCTACCTAAGTTTGCTCTAGACAAGCAAGAAATACATGGATCCGTGGCGATAAGATAAACCGACTACCTTAGTTACTGTTGCCAAGGACTCACAAACAAACGCTGTCAATACATATACAGTATAGCAGATGGGCTACTTAAATCGTGCTGTCATGAATGTTTCTCTCAATAAAATTTCAGAAAAAATATTTTAATCATATATTTCTGTCGATGATAAATTCTCGGTAAGTAATTTAAAGATGCTTAAACGAATTTTCACACGGATATGTATTAAAAGGGAGAATCATCGGGTCAACAGACAATGTAACAGATATACGTGTTTAAACAAAATTTCGAACTTCAAAGCGAAAGAAAAAAAAAAAAAAAAAAAAAAACAAATCTCCGTTCTGCCTCAGAATTATAGAATTACAGATACTGATTGCTTTCTTTTGGCTGGTAAAGTCATTTCAGCATCATACCAAATTAAATAACACTGAATTACAAACCTTTTGAAAACTTTATAGATTGTCTGATTCAACAGAGAGGTTTAAGTTCATGAAAACTTTCAATATCAGGTTAAGGGAAAATGGTTGTCTGATGATTATAAAATGTGTTAAGTGTGTTGTCAGTTATAAAAATTGTTAATATCATTGACGGTAATTTGTTTTATCTTATGATATACTGATGACAATGGGTGGTCAAGTTGATTAGAGCGGCAAATTGCTTTGCAATTAAACACGCTTCCTATCAATTGACAGTTTACTAAAACATTCTTTGTGCTAATGTGCAGATGTGCTAATCCAATCAAACTCTTAACCAAATGACAAAATTTTTAGAACAATCCAACCTGAAAAATTTGTAGTCAAGAAAAGAAATGATGCAAAAATTGAAATTTGTTTTTGAAAGAGCACAAAACACTGTCAAAAAAGGAGAAAATGGATGTTACAAGCATTTTCCCCTTTTTCCACGATGCTTTTAACAGCTTTCTAAGGGTCATTAAAACTCGGGTTTATGTGATTAATGGTTGAAAAAACTCAGTCAAGAGAAAAATTAATATGTTGCCCATTGAGCTAAACTTCCACCAGTACAAAAGATAAACCTTATTAAAATTGAAATTTACTTTTAGTGAGGAAGTACACATCATTTGAAGTGCTTATTGTAAATAGCAGTACTTTAAATCCAAGACTAAACATCATGTAATTTTCAGTCTGATCTATATCTACACATTTAGCATATTCATACACCATGGGTTAAGATTAATGTCAAACTGAAACATTGGTGACAAGTTACGCGGCCACTTTTTAGATGTGCATAGGTTATTGAACAAGGTTAGATATTCAAGTAAATGTATTTTCTTTTTATTAGTATTTCATATAGGTCTATTTTTGTGGCGGTTGTCGCCACAGAGTCAACGAAAATTCCAAAATTCGAAAAAAAAAAAAATCCGAAATTCGAAACAAAATTCGAAAAATAAATAAGTCTAAAAACCAAACTCATTGCCTATGATTCCGTTATGAACATACCAAATAACCGCCATAAAATTTAAGTTAACTCCATAAAAAGTAGTCCACCAAATAAGCTACTGCTTCTAAAGAAGAGGGCTTAAACTAATTTTACTGATTAAAGAAGTGTTGATAGTGATTGATTTTATGCTTAAAAATGCATTCTAAGAGACAGTTAAGGTTGGCCAACTGTTATTGCATTCTGAAACATCGGCTAATGTCGGTATACTACGTACTTGTAACAATCGAATTGCCTCGGTAAGCTGCAGAGAATGGTCAGGCATTCACGTCAATTACCGCCGGACACGGCATGATTAAATCATCTTTAGCATTATTTCGTTTCAATATACAGTGATACTTTATGAAGAATATAAATATTTTATAGGTGTTTTGTCGATTAATATAACCGATAGATCTAAAATAAAAAAAAAAAACGATTTTTTTTCTAAGACTTCCGCACTCTCTCGCACGGTGAGAGTAACGAACGACAACTCTGCTCGGAGATTGAGACTTCCGTGAGACTTCCGGTGCAGAAGTTTGTCATGCAATTTCGCGACTCTACCGATTCACGCAAAACAGAAAGAAAGGCTGCCCAGTCTTACCCCGAGATCAGTTTTAACTGGCATAACTATGCTTGTGGATCGTTTGCCTGAGGCTTGTGATCATGTTGAAGTTGCCTCGACAGGTTATAGTTTGAAGGTTGGCCGACGTAGGTTAAATACGATGTTCTCTCGAAAACAATGAGGGCGTATCAATTTTGCCTTCTCTGGCCTGTTTCCTTCTCTTACGACAGCGTTGTTTGGAGAAATATAGAAAGGACACGGTGGATCCTTATATGTGAAATGTGAATTTTGTTATGATAAATAATGTGACCCATATGACCCACCACGTCAAGAGGGATGGAACTGAGTTCAGGTAATTAAGATCTATCATATTTTCTTTTTATGTTTGTAAATTTTGTTATACATGAGTTATTTGCTTAACCCATTACCACAAAATCCCTACTTTTGACGCCACTGAGAAAGAATTAAGCCTTTAGAAACCACTATGGGAAGAGGAGAAAATGCTGGTTACCAGCATTTTCTGTTTTTCCCACCATGTTTTCTGCCCTTCACAAAACAAATTTGAAATTTTCAGTCACATTTATTTTGTCATGTGCAAATACTTTAGATTTGGACAAACCTAACATTTTGTCGTTCGGTAATGAGTGAAAGTACCAATCCATGTACATGTCTCTGACTCACTTTTACTGCAATAAAATATATTTCTCTACTCTTTACCAAATTTTACCTGATTAACTCAGGCCTGATTTTTCTGTTACGGTGAAGAGAAGTTTTTAACAAATACCATTCATTCCTGCATTTAAAGTCACTAAAGAAAAAAAGCTATGAAAAACATTGTGGGAAAAGAAGAAAATAATAGTAACCTGCGTTTTCTTTGTTTTGCACAATAATTTCTACCCTTTTTGATACAAGTTTTACTAATTTGAAGATTTATTATGTTGTCTGCAACATCTTTCGATTATGACCAGTTATAAAAATTTTGTCTTCTGGTTATAGTTAACTCATTACCAAAGGACAAAAATCTTACACTGGTTCAAATTGAAAGCATTTGCAGATGACAACATAAAGGTGACTGAAAAATTGAAATTTGTTTTGGGAAGGATGAAAACACTGTGGAAAAAGGAGAAAATGCTGGTTACCAGCATTTTCTCCTTTTCCTACAGTGTTTTCAAAAGGCTTCTTTCTCAGGGGCGTCAAAAGTAGGGATTGTGTGGTAATGGGTTAAAGAGGGTCTTGTTACAAACCATTTTGGGTGGGGAAACATCAAAATATAGAAAATATGTACTGTGGCAATTGTTTTATTGAAGTTGCAGGATCAGTTTGATTGGATAAATTAAAAAACTAAATTCTAAAAACTAAATCGGGCCCTTGTAAATTGCAAATTCTCCTCAGAATTCCATCTACTTCTTGTTTGTGACTGTGAAACAACATACCAATTTAAAGGTCTGCCAGCTACATTTGAAAATGGCAACAAAACCCATTCTATGGAAAATTTGCAATTTTGGTGGAATATTTTCACAAGTGTTTACAAGTAACATAGAACAATTACAGAATTTCTGGGCAGACTGGTGGATCATGTATAATTTATTTTCATTGTCTTTATGACCAAAGATTAAAATTTGAATTTTTTCACTGTATGGTAGGTAATTCTAATACATTGTAATGCAATAAGCTGTATTTCTATAAAACATTTTTTTACAGCCATGATTGATAACCTGGTTGGACAACTTCCTGGCTGCTTTTTGAAGCCACTAGTGATGCAAATATAAAGAATATGGAAGAGCAACTTGGGAGGTGCAATTGAATTACTTTCTAAGGAAATCAACCCAGATAGCAGCTAAGCAGGCATACATGGCAAAATACTGAAGGTTTTATATTTTTAAACCTTTTTTTCATGAAAATAATAATTAATGCTCTGAGATAGGGAGGCAAAATGAAATTGAAATTCAAAATGATCAGCTGTCTTGATTTTTTGGCTATAAGGAATTATTAGATTCATTTTTCTAAACCCTTGAATTATGTAAATTAGAAGCATGCTGTATTTTTTAACCCTTTACCACAAAATTCGAAATTGTCTTTTTCAAATTGAAAGCATTTGCAGATGACAATTCAGATGTCTTATATCAGGTAAACTTTGCTTAAAATTGTGACTACTCTTGGTTATAAACACCTATTTACAAAGTGACTAACAGCATGACTTATTGTAACTTTTTGTTTGTAGAAGCCGAAAATAGGTTTTGCCTTCTGCACAGGAAAAATATTCATTCATTAGCAACTTGAAATTATAGGTTCTTCTGAACTGGAAATATATGCAGGACATAACTTGAAATGCCATACTCATAGGCTGATGATTTTCCTTTTCATGGTATTAAAATATGGTGTGAAAAATGAGAAAGTGTCCTGCATTGAAAGTTTTAGATCAACATATCTAGTAGGTAAAGGTTTGATTGGCGTAAACTGTGAGAAATATTTCCTTGACCATTCTGGACATAATGATTATGCCGAGCAATGCTGAGGATAAAAATAGAATATTGATTTATGTAAATGATTGTTACCTGGGTCAGGTTAAATGAAGTAGATAATAATGAGCATTTCATTTCAAATTGTGAAAATCATTAATATCACATACACTCATTTAGTAATCTGGCACTGTTTCACCACATGGCATAAACACAAAAAGATAAATATTTGTCAAAATATGGGCCGTGCTCTATGAAAAAGAGACTTAATGCATTTCTTTGATCTATTATACCAAGCAAGGCATCAAATAATTATGGATCTATAAACTCCATTTTGTCTAACATTCCACTTAATCATGAAGTAGACTGGTCCATGGAAACACACAAGATATTCAAACGGCAAACATTGTGGGCCCATGTCAGCCTGGGCAGACTACACAGGCTGACATGGGTGTATTCTTTTTGCAGTTGCAGCTCCTTTTTTTTTTATAGAGCATGGCTCAATAATATATATAGTAAATATACATATTCACAGGTATTGGCTATGAGCAACATGATATTCTGGATACCAAACAGATTCAAGCTGCTGTTTGGAAACAGGTGAAATGGTATAGAAAGAGGATCAGACCAGAAAGACCTTACCAAAATCAGACTAAAAAGATGTATAGAATGCTTTTTGTACAATAGTGTTTTATTAGTATTTATAGATGATGTTGTCTTTCTTCTAAATATTTTTTCAAATGTTGTCATTATGAATAAGAAGTTATCCATTTGAAACAATACTTAGACTGCAGTAAGCATTGTTATTTTTCATATTGGTAAGTCCCACTTTTGTTGTATTTTTATATTTTTGTAACTAAAGCTGGAAACATGACAGGAAACATGATTTGGTTGTCTGAGCAAATGCTTCTTTTTTTCATAATGCTTTCATATTAACTCATTACCAAACGACAAAATTTTAACTTTGTCCAAATCGAAAGCATTTGCAGATGACAAAATAAAAGTGACTGAAAATTTCAAATCTGTTTTGCGAAGGGCAGAAAACACTGTGGGAAAAGGAGAAAATGCTGGTTACCTCCTTTTCCCACAATGTTTTCAAAAGGCTTCTTTCAGCCGTGTCAAAAGTAAGGATTGTGTGGTAATGGGTTAAATATTTTCAAGTGGACATGAACTGTTTTCAGTCATTTAACTTGTTACCAAACGACAATATTTTAGACTTGTCAAAATCAAAAGTATTTGCAGACGACAAAATAAAAGTGACTGAAAATATGAAATTTGTTTTTAGAGGGGTAGAAAACATTATGGGAAAAGGAAAAAATGCTGGTTACCAGCATTTTCTCCATTTCCCACAATGTTTTCTAAGGCTTCTTTCTTCAGGGTCGTTAAAAGTAGGGATTGTGTGGTAATGGGTTAATCTATGGTTACCAGAGTATTCGAATCATACTCCAGTGTGATTCATTGGAGGCTTTGCTGTGCAAAAAGTGTTCATGAATGTTTGTGCCTAATAATTAAGAATTCTTTGACTCATTTAACAATTACAAACCTATGACTTTCCCAAATTTAGAGCATTTGCAGCTGACAAATACTTATTGTATGGTAATCGGTTAAGCTACAGTAGTATTCCCCAGGGTTGCTTGCTATATTTTCCATTATGAACATTTATGCAAAGTCATTTGAAAATTCTCAAATGGTTGAACAACAGCTTTGATGAGACTCTTGACATTTTGATCTCCTTGACCGTGTATGAAAAAAATAATTATTTAATCTTACATATTGTTGTTAAAAGGCCAGTTTCTGGTCTTTGTTTATTTTAGATTTCTCTGTGTCTTAATATGACTAGGAACTTTCAGCCTGTCATTGTTATGCAAAAAAGTTTGTCTCAGTTGAGAGTCATCTGCCAGTATTTACTTTTGCCTACCATGTATGCTGGGAAATCAGCTTTGCATGGGTGTCATGTTAAAAGCTTTCTTCACAAAGATTTGTATGTTAACCCATTACTACACAATCCCTACTTTTGACAACCCTGGAAAAGAAATCTTTTTGAAAACATTGTGGGATGAGAAAATGCTGGTAACAAAACAAATTTCAAATTTTCAGTCACATTTATTTTGTTGTGTGCAAATGGTTTCAATTTGGACAAACCTAAAATTTTGTTGTGTGGTAATGAGTTAAAGTCTTAAAAACATTTTACTTTGTGTTTCTTCTGAGTGATTTCAGTATGCATCTTTTCTTGACCGAAATGCTTGTGTACCACAGTGAAATGGACAAAATCTTGTGGTTTCACTTTCAAGACTGGTTTAAATTGTAAATATAAATCTCTAAGCACTAATTAAGATTAACTTATCAATAAATAGTTTACAGAGATACTAAGTGGTGTGTTTTGAACTTAAGAATTGAAGATTGATTTTAGGTAACAGTTTTTATATGTTTTTGTTGAAACGCCAGAGACAAATATCTCTATGTATATTTCATGATACATGTACTGAGGCTAATGAAGCAACTGGTTTTCCAAACTCAACAATACAATGTTTCCTTAAATGTACATAGGATAAAATTGTTGCTGATAACTTAACAAGGGTAATGTGAAGAACTATATTATTGTGAAGATTTTCCAAATCATATGTCTCAAGATTTCTAGGTGAAGACAATGACAAAAAAAAATTACTTGGAATATGCAGTATTTTTTGTTAGAGTTTACATTTTTTTCAAACAGAATGTTTCAATGAGCATAGACTCTGTACATGCATTATTGACCACCTCAAAAAAAATCTCTCAAGATTATTTACTGAAAACATTGACAAAAATGCAATTTTGCTAAAAGCATGAAGTTGCTTTTTGTTAGTGTCAGACATATCTGTTAAAACAGAAAGACTGGGCCTAGATTCAGTAGATGCATTATTGATTACATGGAAAAATATATCAGGATTATCAAGGTGGAAACATTTACAAAAATGCAATTTTGCTTGAAATATGCAGTTGCTTTTTGTTACTGTTGACATATCTTTTAAACAGAATGACTGAGCTTAGATTCAGTAAATGGGTCATTGATAACCAGAAAACAATAGTGTCTAATTTTGGTCTTGTTATAAGTTTTAATCAAAGAGGGAAGCTTCAGCGAGCTGATGTTATTCTTAAAATGCTTCGATTAGGTCAATTCAGATCACATATTCAGCAACTTCTGCAGATATTTGCAAATTAGTCTGTACATATTTGATCATGTGAGATTTTAGTCTACATTGATGTCGTTACCAAATTGGAAAGCATAAGTAAAAAGCTGCGTTCTTGCCAAAACTTGTAAAATTGTAGGTGATAAAATTATTCAGGTGAAAACATGGACAGAAATGCAGTTTAGCATGGAATATGCTGTTACTTTTTGTTGTTCACGTTGACATATGTCACCTGATAGTAAAAAGCATAGATCGGAGAACAAAAAAAAAACTACCGAGACCTGTAGTTTGTTTTGACAGATTTGTGTAATTACAAGGCTCAGAGTTGCTCTTGAGTACTTTTAAATCAATGGGTATTTACTATTGTATTCCTTATGTGTATATACAGATTATTTAACCCTTTACCCCATAAGACATTTCTATGGTATCTCTAATTGACGCTAAATAACAGGAAGGATGAAGCCGTTTCTTATGTGTATACGACACCATTTGATAGCATAGAAAACATTGTGGCAACAAAAGGTGAAATTGCTTGTCACGAGCAATTTCACCTTTTGCCACAATGTTTTCCAAAGGCTCCTACAAGCAATGCGTAGAAATGAGTATCTGTGGAGTAAAGGGTTAATTTACTAACAGCATGATGATCATTGAGTAGTTAGTTAATGCCATTTGGTCGATAGATCAGGGACATACTGTTTTAAAGTTGTTCAGTCTTAAAGCTGGATATTTTGTTTAGTAGCTCTTTTACATGCCAACAGGTTATTGCACGACTATTGTAGTCGAATAATTAATCCTTTACCAAACAACAAAAGTTTAGATGGTCCAAATTCAAAGCACTTGCAGACAACAAAGTAAATGTTGCTAAATAATTGAAATTCGTTTCCAGCAGGGTAGAAAACATTGTGGGGAAATGAGAAAATGCTGGTTACAGGCTTATTCTCCATTCTCAAAATGCTTTCAAAAGACTTCTATTTAAAGGTTGTAAAAACCAGGGATTATTTACACTTACAGTAGTTTTGTTCAGTAAGCACCTCCATGTATATTTCATGATACATGTTATCAGGCTAATGAAACAATTTGTTTTCCAAACTCAACGACACAATGTTTACTTGGATGTACATCAATAAAATTTTTGCTGATAACTTAATATGCGTATCGTGAAGAACTATGTTCTTATGAAGAATTTCACAATCAACTGTCTCAAGTTTAAGATGGAAACATTGACAAAAAATCAAATTTGCTTGTAATATACAGTTTGGTTTTTTATTTGTGTCGATACATTTTTTAACTCTTTACCACACAATCCCGACATTTAAAGATGTTAACAAAGAAGCCTTTTGAAAACACTGCTGGAAAAGGAGAAAATGCTGGTAAAATGCTACCCTTTCCAAAAAAAAGTTGAATATTTAAGTCACATTTATTTTGTTGTCTGCAAAGTATTTCAACACAGACTGGTTTAAAATTTTGTTGTTTAGTAAAGAGTTAAGCAGAATGATGAAGTTTAGATTCAATAAATGCGTTACTGATTACCTTAAAAAATATGTTCAGGATTATCCAGGTGAACACATTGACAAAAATGCAATTTTTGTAGGAATATGCATGATTACCTCGAAGAAATATCCAAGATTATTAGGCCTAAATGAAAATATGGACAAAAATGCAATTTTGCTTGGAATATGCAGTTGTTTTTTGTTAGTGTTGACACATCTGTTTAAACAGAATGACTGAGCTTAGGTCCAGTGAATGTGTTATTGATTAACTGGAAAGAATAATGTCTAATTTTCTGTTGTTTTTTTTTTAATTATTATTATTTTAAGTTTTGTGCTCGGTGAAGTTGAACTTGAAAAAAAAATTATAGTCATGGGGGGTAATATTTCTGACATTTGTTACTGTATAGTTTACATTTAAATAAATACATGTACCAGGTGATAAGCAGAACTGTTTTACCTCTTTGTAATACCCACAGCAAGCAAAGTTTTAGTGGGTAATGCTGGAGTCACCTTGTCCATCAGTCTGTCTATTGTTTCACCTCGAATTTATCACCTGGGCTTTCAAACTATAAAAACTATCAACTTGAAACTTCATACATTGGCAGAACACATTATGGAGAAGTGCAGTGCATAAGAACCAAAACTGTCATTCATGTTTTTTGTGTTATTGCCATTTGTTGATATTCAGATGGAATTTTTGTCCAGTCCAGGCCATAACTTCCTAGCTGTTGAAGCTCAAAACTTATATCCCCCACATTGTGATTGGGCGGTATAAAAGGAGTCAGCTTGTCTGTCTGACCAAAAACTCAAGATCAACCGGACAACCGCCACAACAGTGCCTTCAGCGCTTTGATTACCTTTGTTTTCAATTTTTCTCTTTCAGAGGGGTAAACATTATTTAAATTAATCCATTTTCCAGCGCTTATCAGAACTCTTTACATTAGTCCAAATTTTCAGTCAATATCATAATTCAAACTTGTCTATAGCCTCTGCGTGATCTCATGTCAGCGGTACATGCTCGCCAAGCACATATTTTAAGGTTTTTCTTAAATTCAAATGTTAAAAACACAAAATAAATAAATAGTATCGCATCCCTCCAACGTTAACAGTCGTTTATTTGTGAGCCGAAATAGCAGAACACAACGATGCACATCGGGTAGAATAAATGCGATGACCTGATTGGTCAAATATCTATTTCCATGGATTCATGTATGCTATGAAAATGAAGGTCAAGAAATAACTCAAAATTTGTGCCAGGAAGAGTTATGGTTCTTGTGCACTCCTTTACTTTTCAACAACCATGCATATCAAATTTGAAGATGTTAAGGCAGTAGATGATAAAGTTATTTCAGATGAGCAGAAAATGCTGTAAAAATTATCATCAAAGGGAAATAACTCATATACAGTACAAGGTAGAATTACAGTTCTTTCACACTGCACTCTGTATTATTGCAACAAACACAATTGCCAAGTTTTAAGTCAATTGGACTTGAGATGACAAAGTTATGCTCCGCACTAAGAACTATTCTACAGAACTTTCTAATTCAAGGGCATATAACTCCAGTCTGATTACTACCATAATCCAACTCATCCGAGATCTTAGTCATATATTTTTTGACCAAGTTTTGTACTGTTTGGTTGATTTTTGTACATGATAAGAGTGTACATGAAGTCAAATATAGCAATTTTTCTAATTTAAGGGCAAATAACTCCAGATGTTCTGGTCCAATTACAACCATAATCCAACTCATCCAAGATCTTGTGGTTATATATGTTTTGGCAAAGTTTAGTACTGATTGGTTAAAAAATGTAGATGCTAGAGTGAAAACAAAGTGAAATATAGCAATTTTTCTAAGTCAAGGGCAAATAACTCCAGATGTTCTGGTCCAATTTGACCCATAATCAAACTCATTCGAGAACTTACAGTCATAAATATTTTGACCAAGTTCGGTGGTGATTTGTTGATATTTGTAGATGATAGAGTGTGAACAAGGAAATGTGAACGGAAGGACGCCTGATGCTGACGGACGGGGAGTGATCACAATAGCTCACTCAGGTGAGCTAAAAAGCAATAATTTTTGCGCATTTTCAAATGCAAACATGGTGTCAGTGATTGCAGTCATTCCTACCAAATATAAATGAGATGTAACAAAATTTCCAAAACATTAGTTGCAGAAAAACATTTTATGTATCACATAAATGGTAAATAAAATTTTGGAACGATAAAAATGTTACTTCATGTTATTAACCTCATCCGAGTATAACAATTAATAATTAATGTAAATCACTCTCACTGAAAACTGAGCATTTTCCATCCCAAATACACATACTTGAATTTCCAAGACCAATTATGTAATGGCTCAAATTGATAATAAAGGGAGGTAAATAGTAACAACCTGTTACGAATGAACTGGGGTTACTTCCTACAAATGATATTTTTTCTATTAGCTGTTCTCAATCATGACATCATGTACTTCAAGAATGTTTTTTTAACTTTTCACAATCATAAGTCTTTGTAAAATATGTGGCCTCCCACTGGTGACCCCGGGGCTATAGTTGTTAACAAACTTGCTACAGATCCTCTAGATGAAATGATGATTTCTCTCTTTGATAGACGAAAACACTAAGGGAAAAGAAGAAAATGCTGATTACCAGCATTTTCTCCTTTTCCAAGAGTGTTTTCCAAAGACTTCTTCTTTAGGGTTGTTAAAAGTCAGGATTGTATGGTGAAGACTTACCACCATAGGAACTTACCTGCAATACAACAATGAAATCCAACAAATAGTTTGAGAGAAGAATTTTTCAAAGATTTTACTTTATACAATAAATAGAAAATTAGTCTCCCATAAAAGCCAGATTTTTTGACGGATCTTTTTTTTTTAAAGGAATTCTGTAGACCTCTATCTAAGGAACATTCCTGCAAAATAATAATGCTATCCAATTAGCGGTTTGGGAGGAGAAGATTTTTAAAGGTTTTTTACTTTGGTTGCCATGGCAACCAGAATTCTTCATGGAACACAATTATTTGAAGGAATTTAAAAGAGGATCACCTCTAAGAACATTCCTGTGAAATTTGGTAAAAATCCAGTCAATAGTTTATGACGAGAAGTTTTTTAAAGAAAAAGTTTACAGGCGGACGGATGCACGGACGGACGGACGCATGACGGACACAACGCCATGACAATAGCTCGCCAGTGGAGCTAAAAATTGCAATGATTAAAGGAATAACAGAAATGATTAATGCTTTACCAAACAATCCCTGGTTTTCATGACTATGGGAAGGAAGGTAATCACCATTTTCTCCTTTTTCCTTAATGTTTTCTATGCTATCAAAGGCAGAAATTATCGTTTGAGCTACATTTAAGTGGTTGCCTTGAAATATTTTCTGTTTGATCCAGAGTGAAATTTTGTGTGGTAAAGGGTTAAAGGAAAAAAGGCAACATCAGCTGAACATAATACTTTTGAGTTTATTTCTTATAAACTGCTAATTATCACAATCATTACTCTAAAAGCCTTCTGTTATTTTTATGTACAAATTATGTGGTCTATGAAAAGGGGGCTTAATGCATCAACAAAAACTATCTGCCAATGTCAGCCTGCGCAATCAGTGAAGGCAAACATGGGTCATACCTTTCTGCATGGCCAAGGACCACTCTATGTTCAGATTCGGTTGGTTGTTAAACAAAATGGATCCGTAATTATGTGATGATCTACTTGGTACAATGCATTACTGAGAAGCTTTAAGCCCCCTTTTGTCAGATCATGGCCAGACCACGGCTCAATTCGATTTAACAGCATTAAGTTTCCAATGACAAGCTAGTTTATAATATGCTGAAGCTCAAAGACTGAAAAGTAAAACATGATTATTAATTCAACCATTTCGTGTTACCACATAAAACACAAGTCCTACAAAATAACATCCAATAAAATTACATTAATGCTACCAAGGAGTACAAAATATTTGAATCCTTATTAGTACCTATAGAGTCCTCGATATGGATATTTCAAGGTTTGCCTGTAGCTTATTCTAAAGAAACTTTACAGAAACAGCAACCTGGGTCCATATTCACCAAACATTTGTATGAACATTCTTAGTCTTCTTCTTCAGAATTTTGTCAATGTGAAAGTAACAGAACTTCTGATTGGCTAAACCATTTGGTTTAGCCAATCAGAAGTTCTGTTACTTTCAGTCTGGAAATCTTGAAGAGTAAGACCAAGCACGTTCTTAAGAATGGTTGGTGAATACGGACCCTGAGCCTTTATAATCATTAGCAATAAAAAACATGTACATGTAACATATATAAAATTGTATCATGATTATGCAGAGTAATTTCAATTTCTTGAACAATTTAACTCTTTGATGTCTTTCAGGAAAGAAACTTCTGGAAATTGTTAGAGAAAATGAAAAAAATATCGATTTCCAGGATTTCGCTCTTTTTCCACAATGTTTTTTCAAAAATGTCTATCGACAGGGTCGATTAAGGGTGGGATTGTACGATATAGGGTAAAAGCCAAGTCTGTCTTCTATCAGATTCAACTCAAAGTGCCATACAAATTTTTTATCCAATATGGATAGAATTTCTTTGTGAAGCAGGAAACACAGAGAAACAGTTAACATCACACAAACAAATGCTGATAAGCGTAACTTTAACCCTTTCCCAAACAAGCCCTTGTTTTTACATGTCTGCAGTACAAGTCTTTTGAAAACACTGTGGGAAAAGGAGAAATTCCTCGTAACGAGCAATTTCTCCTTTTTTTCCACAGTGTTTTCTACCCATTTAGAGATCTTTCTGCCATTTTTATCAAATTTGAAATTGTTGTCTGCAAACTCTTTCAGTTTGGAAGAGTCTAAATTTTATCGTTTGGGAAAGGGTTAAACTATAATATATGATTACCACAAAAATAAAGATCACTATACATATAATCTGCGTTGTCAATCCATAAAAAAATAGTCATTTAAACAAAAGCCATACTTTGGCAAAAGGAGGTTTAACCCTTTACTCCATAGATACTCATTTCTACGCATTGCTTGTAGGAGCCTTTGGAAAACATTGTGGCAAAAGGTGAAATTGCTCGTGACCTTTTGTCAAAATGTTTTCTATGCTATCAAAAGGTGTCATATACACATAAGAAACGGCTTCATCCTTGCTGTTATTTAGGGTCAATTAGAGATACCATAGAAATGCCTTATGGGGTAAAGGGTTAAGGTAGTCGACCCGTAACACTTCTAGTGCAACATGGAATAAAATTTCTTGATAATTGATATATACAGATTTATGCCATATAATATTTTTGCACAATTCATACCCACCAGAAATTACTTTGATGTCTATATTGAAATTATTTGTGGATACTTTTGTTGCTTTCCAGAAGAGGGAGGTAATTATTATCTCCCTTTGACACGAGAATAAAGTGGTTTTGAATTCATAAATGATACTTCTAAGAAGGAAAAAAAAGGAAGGAGTGGCTCTGTTAAAGTAGTGTAATAATACTTATTTTTAATTATAACAATTTTTATAAGAAAATATTATCATAGAAATAGCTCTTTTCTGTTAAGGGTCCACTACCTTAATGTATCTCTGTGATGCATTGTACCAACCAATCATAATCATGGATCCATAAAGACCATTAAGTCGTACAAAACAACTGGATCTGGGGGTAAAATGGTCCTATACCTAGCATAAAAATTAAAAAAAATATATTGGTGATACATTCTGACTCAGGTCAACCTGTGTTGACTCTGCAGGCTGACCTGGGTCTATACTTTTTGCAAATGCATCAAGCCTCCTTTTCACAAAGCATTGCTCAAATAGTTATTATAAATGAACCAGAAATGGCTAAAATGTGTCTACACTTCAAACAAGAGGATTTCTGTTATTATGGCAAGAATGAAAGAATAAAAACTGATGAAAGCAGAAAATGCCGATTACGAGCATTTTCTCCTCTTCCCTCAGAATTTTTCTAGAAGCCTAATTCCTCAAGGCGGTTTCAACACAACTTTGTGTGGATAAGGGTTAAAGGTAGCTCGAATAATTAAGATCTGTCTTTGACAGGAATCAAAACATTATGGGAATAGGAGAAAATGCTGGTTATCAGCACTTTCTCCTTTTCAAATAATGTTTTCAAAAGCCTTTTCCCCCTAATCTATTAACATGAGATTGTTTAGTACAGAGTTAACTAGATGCAGACTGTCATATAACTTGTTTCCCAGTACCAAATATTGTATACACAATCCAGCCAAAGAACGCCACTACAGCTGTTTGATTAAATACAGCACTCCAACTTTTGGTCACTTCTAGGATATGACCAGCCATATACACCCCTATAAAACCAGGAATTGCTCCAGCCATGTTCATTATACCTGAAAAACAAAAGATAGAGACAACTTATTTCTTGTTATTAGAGCTCTATCAGAATATTACCGTTAGATTTAAAGCTCTTGATTACCTTGAGAAATCGCTTTAAAATGTCTCTGCTCAAAGACACTTCAACATTTTACCATACAACAAAATTTTAGAATTAAACCTATTGTAACCTTTTTCGCAAGAAAGGTCAAGATGAAAAATATTGTTGAATGCCTCCTTCCTCAGGGCAAATAAACTGGGCAATGTTTGGTATATAGACAACTTTGGCCTTAACCTCATAAACATAACTTTCTACAACCCCTTTGGAAAAAGCTTTTGAACACATTGTGAGACCGAGAGTAAATGTTGTGAACCAGCATTTTCTCTTTTTCACACTCTTTTTTTCTTTTCTCTAAAATCTCATCATTTGAAAAATTATTTTGTCTTCTGCATATACTTTCCATATGGACGGGACTAGAAAGAATTTTGTCGTGAGTAAAAGAGTGAACAACCCGATTTATGTGCATCAGATAAACAAAAAAGTTCAATACATAATAGATTCATGAATCTACTTTTTTTTAGCAAGACAATGAGCACCAGCATGTCATTTTTTGACCTTCACCTTTATGAAATGATGGATAAAGAACAACCCCACATATGGACCTTTTACATAGTTATCATCACGCCAGTGAGTGCTTCCTACACAAAATTATTGCCATAAATGAGAAAATGACAGTTATTTTGACAGTAAACATCTCTGTATGTTTTTTACTCTCTCTGTATATCTGAGCCTGTTTTCCATGCCTCTGACTTGCTCTCGAAATTTAAGTTATCCGACAGCGTTATTTTAAAGTAAGAGAAGCAGTTTAGACACACAATCTCACACTTACAATAACTTTTTTAAACATGTACATAAAATATAATCTAGTTCTGACACATTTTACAAAACACTATTTCTGTCTGTATTCACTAATTCTCCGATTTATTTGTACCATTCAGCCACTAATTCCAAACATATGAGAAACAAAATATAGATCGACATGTGGGCATAAAACATGATTACACAATGATAATGCAGTTAAACCCATTACCACACAATCCCTACTTTTGACGCCCCTGAGAAAGAAGCCTATAGAAAACATTGTAGGAAAAGGAGAAAATGCTGGTAACCAGCATTTTCTCCTTTTCCCACAATGTTTTCTACCCTTCACAAAACAAATTTCATTTTTTCAGTCACTTTTATTTTGTCGGCTGCAAATGCTTTCGATTTGGACAAGTCTAAAATAGTGTCGTCTGGTAATGAGTTAAAAGCATAGTGACAACTGGAATATTTACTCGCTATCTATATTAGCAATATCTACATTATACACAAATTATACCAAAATCAGATGAAACTGTCCACGTGGGGTAATGTTAGGTAAAACTTTTCACAAAATAATTACCAAAAACTGAGCCAGCATGTTTGGGGGCAATGTCCTGTGGATTGACAAGAATTCCGCTGTTATGAAATCCACAACAAGCAACAGCTGCAGCCATACAGATCAAGGCACCTCCATAACTACTTGTGTAGGAAATGATGATTAGAAATGAGGCTGTGCCTAACATTGTGATTGTCTGAAAATACAAACATAACTACAGCTTTAACAAAAGATTTTGCTGCATGATCCATGTTTATCAAAGCTGAACTTTGTTAAATAATTGGTAACATGTTGCTTAAATTCCTTGTTCCAATACTTGTCTGATTTGTTGACTTTTGTAGTAATTAATCCATTACCACACAATCCCTACTTTTGACGCCCCTGAGAAAGAAGACTTTAGAAAACATCGTGGGAAAAGGAGAAAATGCTGGTAACCAGCATTTTCTCCTTTTCCCACAATGTTTTCTACCATTCACAAAACAAATTTTCAGCCACTTTTATTTTGTTTTCTGCAAATTCTTTCAATTTGGACCAGTCTAAAATATTGTCGTTTGGTAATGGGTTAAGGAAGAAAACATCATCTGTGTGTAATCTCCAAAGATGTCTTCAGTACTACTACTAGTATCATTTCAACTAATGGAAAAAAGAAACATTTGTGACAGCTTGTTGGCAACTCATATTTGAGTGACCCTTTACCAATCTATTGGAATTTTAACAACCCTGAGGAAAAACTCATTTAAAACATTGTTTCATAAGGAGAAAATACTGGTGACAAGCATTTGTTCTTTTGCAACAATAATTTCTATCCTCTTAACCCTTTACCACACAACAAATGCTAGAATTGTCTGAATTAAAAGTTTTGGCAGGCAACAAAATAATTGTGACTCCTAAGAGAAAATTACAAACCTGCATAGCTGAAAATATCTTAACTCTTAACAAAACAACAAATTAAAGTTGACTCAAAGAGGAAAATTTTCCTTGATAGGATACAAAACATTGAGGATAATGGAGAAAATGCTGGTAACCAGTACTTTTTTACTTTACCCGCAATATTTTCAATGTTTCTTCTTCGTGGTCGTTTAAAGTCGGGACTGTGTTGAAAGCGAAACTTAACCCTTAGGCTGCAAACAACAACTCAAGGACCTTTTGCAGACAGTTTAGATGAAGATCAGATTTTTTTCAGTTCTACACTGTTAAAAGTGTTCCTTTTAATTCCTTCACAGCTCTAGCAGTTAGCTCCTTCCATGATGACAAAATTCTCGACTTGTCCAACCATTCAAAGCATTTACAGATGATTTAACTGTATGCAGCCTGTTACTCACCTTTGGGAGAAAGGAAAATATTGTAGGCTAGGAGAAAATGCCGGTAATGTTCTTAAAAACAAGTTTTGATTAGGTTTCTTAAACTAGAGGCACTTGAGCGCCTGTATCGCTCCACAGGCCTGATTTTTCTGTAATGGTGAAGAGAAATTTTTAACAATTACCATTCAATCCTGCATTTTAGCTCCCAACTTAAGAGAAAAAGCTGAGAAAAAGATTGTGAGAAAAGAAGAAAATAATGGTCACCTGCATGTTCTTAGTTTTCAAACAATAATTTCTACCCTTTTTGATACAAGTTTTACTAATCTGAAGCTATATTATATTGTCTGCTACATCTTTCAATTATGAGCAGTTACAAAATTTTTCATCTGGTTAAAGGGGTCTTGTCACAAACCATTTTGGGTGGGGAAACATCTAAATATAGAAAACTAGGTCACCAGGATTAACACCCCTTCTGTCAACTTTGCACTTGTAGGTCACCAGTAGGTCAACAAACCTTTACCAGAACTAATAAAAGTGCAGAGGTTCTCTTGTTTTATATGGAAAGGACTATGGATTATGTAAAGCAACCCTCTTTAACCCTTTACCAAACAACAAAATTTGGGATGTGACCAAATTGAAAGCATTTGCCAACGAAAAAATAAAAACATTGAAAAAAATGATGATTTCTCTCTTTGATAGAATAGAAAACACAGTGTTTTCCAAAGACTTCTTGTCTTTGGTTGATTATGAGTAATTTCACTTTTTCCACAGTGAAAGCAACGATGAAATCCAATGAATAGTTTGAGAGAAGAAATATTTCAAAGATTTCACTTTATACCATAAAAGGAAAATGAGTCTCCCACAAAAGCCATATTTTTTGACGGATCTTTTTTTTTTTAAGGAATTCTGTAAACCTCTACCTAAGGAACATTCCTGCAAAATAATAATGCTATCCAATTAGCGGTTGGGGAGGAGAAGATTTTTAAAGGTTTTTTACTTTGGTTGCCATGGCAACCAGAATTCTTCATGGAACACCATTATTTGAAGGAATTTGAAAGAGGACCACCTAAGGAACATCCCTGTGAAATTTGGTAAAAATCCAGTCAGTAGTTTCTGAGGAGAAGTTTTTTAAAGAAAAAGTTTACGGACGCATGCACGGACGAACGGACGCACGACGGACACAACGCCATGACAATAGCTCGCTGGCCTTCGGCCAGTGGAGCTAAAAAAAAAGGAATGTATAATAAAAGGTTAAGGGAAATTCCATCACTTGAGCAATTTTTGTCTGGAACTGCTTTTAGTTTGGATGATTCTAGCATTTTTTTCACCTCATCCTCCGGTAAAATTCTAAAAAGGTCATGCAATATTATAGTGAAAAATGGTAAAATGTGTAATCCTCTTTTCTCAGAAAAAGAATAAAAAAAATTATTTAATCACACCCTTAAATACAGAATCTGTAGCTTCCAACAAGACTTCAACCTGTGCAAGAGGTTTACAATGTCCATTACTAGGCAACCTCAATTGACTAGTTAATATCATCTAGCCATCTCTGCCTAAAAGCTTAAGATCTTTGAATTCCACTCCTCACAGTGTTTCTTTCAATTTTTTTTACCTATAGTCAAATCATTTTCTTTGATGTTTTTTACATGCAAAAATACAGTATAGAAACTTACATTCATAAATTTTCTAACAAATGTAACACTGAGACCTGAAAAAAATAAAATGAAAGACATAATTATTATCATATAACAATAAATTCTCATATGTATATTTTAGTGTCTAAAAGTACTTCAGCATATAGCAATAGAGAATCTACAACTATATATATTTTAATATATGAGGCCAAATCTCTATGAAAAGGCAGATGATTACCTTGGAAAAATATTTAGAGTAAGAGTTGTCTTAGATTTTGCAAACAATCTTTTGTAGGTTGCACCGAGTTGTAATTTGAATATTTTTAATTCTTTACCAGTCAATAGAATTTTACGTGGAAGCATTTGTACGCTATGAAATGATACAAATTAAAAATTAGAATTTGTCCAAGGATGGGTAGAAAACATTGTGCAAAAAAGAGACAATGCTGCTAACCAGCATTTTCTCCTTTCCTGCTATATTTTTACTCAGCTTTTTTCCTTAAGGTCCATAAAATAAGGGATTGTCTGGTAAAGAGTTGTAAGGTTCAAAAGTTTTCTATTTATAATTAGTCTTACAGGTTTAGATTATGAAGATTTACCACCCACCATGTCCTATCATGTAATCTGCCAACCAGCCACCAAATATAGAGCTTGGAATGGTGACCACCCAAGGTACCACATTGAACACCCAGCCCTGTAGACAGATAAATCAAAATATCATTTTTCAAGTAAAAACAATCAAATATTCACTGTCACCTATATATTTGCTTTTGTTTTCGTTACATGTACCCTTTTTAAAAATTGAGAAAAGTATGTTGTATCAATCGGTAGGAGCAAAAAATCTTTACTTTTATTTATTTTTAAAAACCACCAAACAATGAGTTATACATGTATTCCTATCCTTAACATGTCACTTACAGATAAATAGGTTTTCATGCTGTACTCAAATTACCTATTAAAAACTCATCAGTGCACTTGAAAAAAAAATAACAACAGGTAAGTAACTTTTGTACTTCTGTACTTTTTCATCTTGCAGAAGACAACCAATGAAAATGTTGCGGCAAAAGTATTAATTGTGCATATGACAAATTAACAGAATAAAATCAATAAGAAATTGTCCCCCAGTCTTACCACAGTCTTAATCAATAATCTAAGTCCTATTTTCAACCCCAAGGAAGAATACTTCCAAAAAAGGGTTGTGGGAAAAGGTGAAAATACTTCTACACTTTCACAAGCAAATCACGTCATTCCAGCCAAATGTTTTCAATATAGATATTTCTTTTTTTTTTCAGTTAAGCTTTACATTAAATGTAATCATGAAATATCACAAACCTTGGCATCGGGAAAGTTTTCATGAAAGTATGTGGGTATCCATGACAACAAGATGAAAAATGCATAATTCTCACAAAAATGACCAACAATTAATGACCTGTGGAAGAAAAGCAGATATCAAATAGAACTCTCACAAGAAGTTCTTCAAAAGGAACGTAAAACAGTTTCATTTCAAGTTGCATTAAAAAAAAAACTCTTTTTCCTACCCAGCTGAGGCTAAGAAAAAAATCTACAAAAATCAAAAACTGATCACTGATATTTACCTAAGTGACAAAAAAAAAATCACAAATAATACTTTTACTCATTTTTACTACATGATGGTATGTAAAAACACAGCATACAAAGCCATGCAATGATTTCCATACATCTCTGCCTGAGTAACATGCAAAACTTGACTAGTATATGCAAATTTCTGTCCCTCATTGATGGAAATTTGAAGAATGATAAGATTTTAAGATCCAAATCACTTACCAAAATGCTGATTTTACAAATAAAGTAACCCATGGGGTTGATTTGCCTTCGTCTGCGCTGGGCACTAACTTCTTATTCACCGAGATTATTGGTAAATATTTCCGTCTATGGCGGTTGATTAACAAAAATCTAATACACAACATCCAGGTTAAACCAAACGCACCTGAAACAGATTTAACAAACATCAATATGAAATATTATGTACCGTACATGTACCTTATGAGTGGTCACAATAACTTACCCTGGGTACCATGTGCTCACAGTCTGCATCATACAGGATGAATAAGAACTGAAAACCAATGAGTTCCTCTAGCAAAGAGTGTAAATCAAGATCAGACTACATAAAATCTCTGGATGATCTGTACTTAAACTAATATATTGGCAAATATTTCAACTACTTGTCATCAATTTGCAGTTATCTGTTGTTCCTGTTAACCTTTAACTCTTTACCAGACAACAAAATTTTAGACTGGTCCAAATTCAAAGCATTTCCAGACATCAAAATAAAAGTGACAGAAAATTTGAAATTTGTATCGAAGAGAAGAGAAAACATTGTGGGAAAAGGAGAAAATGCTGGTTACCAGCATTTTCTCCTTTTCCCACAATGTTTTTCAAAAGGCTTCTTTCTCAGGGTCGTCAAAAGTTGGCATTGTGTGGTAAAAGGTCAAAGCTCCGTTAACAAATACAGTTGCCTTTGAGGCCAGTATAGATCAAGATCAGACTGCACAAAAGATGTAGTCTGATCTTTGGTCTACACTAATTGACAGAAGCAACCATGAAATGGGGGGGGGGGGTTTGTTGTTGTGGCCAATCAGGCTCTAATAAATTTGGTATACAAACTAAATTACTGTCTTCAGATATAATTTCATGTCTAAAGACCCAAAATGAGGAAACAAAAATTGACATTATCTCCTGCTAGATGGCACTCTATAAATACTCATCTATCTAATTTGGGCATCCTGGGTACAGAGCCGAACCACTTTCCTACGTGGCAACCGTTACTTTGAATTTCAAATTAAAATAAACCTTTACTCAATAAAACGCTACCTTGTGCAATTCACTCAGCTATGATCAGCAGTTTAGAGAAACCTGGAGCTAAAGCAGGTCTCATTTCTCCTCAAAGGTATTGATAAAAGCTATTTTCTACATTGCTACTTTATATAGCGTAATATTACAGTCAGCCCACTTTCGGGGCTAGTGATGCGTCATATAAGACAGTCGAATCTTCGAAGAATATGACATGCAAAAATTGATACACTCTTGGTAAGGATAAAATACAACAGACTTACCTAATAAATAAAACACTGACTGCCATCCATAGGTCTCAAGTAAGAGAGAACCTATACTGCCACACAATAAGGTCCTGTTTATAAATAGTATAGTTCTAGGTCAGTAACATTCAACTTTCAGATTCTGAGGTAAAAATTCTCAGTAAAACTGAAATGCATAGCTTGATCCATTTACAGTTTATGTCATGTATAGAAATCAAACAATCACTACCTTTTTCTTAACTTAACCTTTTATAAAACATGATTTTCACTTTCGTGTTTCATGACCCTGAAACCTTTTGGAAACATTTTGAGAAAACAAAAAAAATTTGGGTAACCAGCATTTTCTCCATTTCCAACCATGTTTCCTACCCTGTCAAAACACTTGCGCTCATTTGCATCCCCCTCAAGTTTGTCCTCTGAAGATGTTTTCAAATTTCAAATGTCTAAGTTTTTGTTTTGAAAGTGTTAACCCATTACCACACAATCCCTACTTTTGATGCCCCTGAGAAAGAAGCCTTTAGAAAACATTGTGGGAAAAGGAGAAAATGCTGGCAACCAGCATTTTCTCCTTTTCCTACAATGTTTTCTACTCTTCACAAAATAAATTTCAACTTTTCAATCACTTTTGTCATCTTCAAATGCTTTTGATTTGGACAAGCCTAAAATATTGATGATCGGTAATGAGTTAAAGGTGACCCTTCAGATTTTGAGACGAAAATTTTACAAAATTGCAAAAAAATCATCCTTATACTCCCATAGCCTTTTAATTTGCGTTCATAAAACCCCAGTAGTCGAAAACCATCCGATAACACGAGAAATTAGAGATTTATTACGGACCAGATTTACACCAACAGGAGACACGTTCTATTTTTAGATTATCAATTCTCTCACTTAAATACAGGAAAACACAAAGTTTCAAACATCCGTCTGAAGAAGACATTATGGAAAATAATTATGACATGTTTGTTATGTAATGGAATTGAAGCGTTATTAGTCACGTGCCAGTCATTTGACATTCCCACAATGCTTTAATGATTTTTTGCGCGAAATCTAAAAATAGCTTAAGAGGCTACGTAGCCTTTTAGGGGAATACCATCAAAAAAAATTTTTTCTGTAATTTTATGATTCTTAATTATTGATGATTTGTATTGTTTTTTCATATAAATTTCAATGATATATATATTTTTTAATTTGGCGTGATGTGAAAATTCTAAATACACATGTACCCACTTTTAAGATGTAACCTGAAATCCACATACAAGAATAGAAATAAACAAAAATTGACTGATTCAGGGGATATTTAAGCATAACTTTATGGGACAATTGACATGCTAAATATTCTTCATTTAATATCAAAGGATATGTCACATTTTATGCAGTTGCCAATGTTCAGCTCAATCGTCCAATAATCCAATTTGAAAGTAATTGCGAGTGACCAACTAAATATGACTTGTTCAATGAGATTTGTCTTTGACAAAGTAGATATTATCGTGGAAAAAAAGGAGAAAATACCAGCATTTTCTCTTTTCCCATGATATTTTCAAAAGCTTTCTTTATTCCAGGGTTGTTCTAACTGTGACTTGTGTGGTAGGGGGATATCATGGTACCACAAAGCAAAATTTTAGACCAATCCAAATTGAAAGCATTTGCAGAAAACAATTTCAAAGTGGCTCAAGTGGTCAATTTTCCTTTGATAGGGTAGAAAACTTCGTGAGAAAAGGAGAAAATTACCACAATGTTTTCAAAAGGCTTCTTCAGGGGCGTTATTGTGTGGTATAATCTTTTCTTCCTTGAAGCTCTAGTAAGTTTTCTGCGGAACTTAACCTTACAAAAAGAGTATACTATAACATAGTATGTAGCTGGACAGTTTATACATGCCTATACTGGGACAGTTTGGGGTAAAGGATGATTTGGAAGGTAACTGGGGTAAAGTATTTGTGACTATATTTTTTTTCACACTGGTTTGTCATGATGACTCTTTTATTATGCAAACCTGACTGACGGAATGACCATGTCCTCTTTCAACTACAAACCAATGAGAAGAGAATCTATTCAGAGGGTTGTAAATGAAGAATAGGTAATACAATAAACATTATTATGAAAATTTTGTCAAAATGCAGAGTATTTTGCTGCAGTTGAAAATCACTTGATAATTAAAACTTTCAATATTAGAGCACACCAAAGAAATAACCCTTAATGTCTTAAATCCATGACCACATAGATAGATACATGTACAGTGCATGATTTTGACATTCCTACAACATACAATTTGTGGAACCCTTACACAAGGTCTTCAACACATTTCAAAACAGTTTTTAAACTTCCTTTCTTTCAAACATTTCTCTTGGTTACACATTATAAGTAGATCTAGTTGGTAATAAGTTAACCAGCAGTGTAACTGTTTACAGCACAAATAGCAAAAAACAACACTCATGACAAATACAACAAGAGCTTCTCAGAGCGGTGCATACATGCCAAAGGGGCTTGTCAGTGACAAAGGTTAAAATCAAGAACGCCTAAAGAGATCAAAATTATAAGAGTCACACACACAACTACATATCATTGAGGTTCATTGTGGTAAGTTTGAACTTATTCCAATAAAAACTGTAGGAGTTGCAAACACAAGAAACTGCCAACAGATGGACAGACCACTGGGGCCATAACATAATACAACCCTTTGGGTGTATAACAAAAATGGAGAAAAAAAATCACAAAACTCTGAGTCACCATCTTGGTTCTTAGTCTTACCATAGGCATGTTGCATAAAAGGACCTGGGATAACCAGAAATATATAAAAGTGCCTAACTGGGATACTTCATGCAGACAGACAGAGTGAGAATTCCAACATTTCAATGGAAACACTTCAGTATCAGATGACATTATCAAGCATTCCAACACTTTGACAGGCTTATCTAATCTGTACCATATTGAAGGGAGATAACTATGACATCCCTGACAGTTTCTCTCTTCTAAGAAGTTAACTGCATGTTGATAGACTGATTGTATGGTTTTAAACAGCATTTTTCTAGATTTTCTTTTACCAGTACTTGGCACAATATTCTTTCTGAGCCAGTGTCTTCTTTCCCACATAACCATCGTCTAAACAATGTTCAGCAGCAAGACAGGATTGAATCCTGTCACACAGACTACCATCAATTCTAGGACAAGAAATTGGCCATTCTGGGGATCGGACCAGCAACCTACTGTTCGCAAGTCCTGTAAGCTGCCAACTGGGCTACCGGGCCTCGGGCCAACATTATGTTGAGGTAAAACACTGTTCAGCAAGGCAAATCAAAGGGGCCATTCTTTTGATGACAAAAAGCCATTTTGGTATCCAGCATAGTCTTATATAAGACATACTAAAAGCCCCATTTCATTTCATAAGCATGTTTTAACCCTTTACTCCATTGATACTCATTTCTACGCATTGCTTGTAGGAGCCTTTAGAAAACATTGTGGCAAAAGGTGAAATTGCTCGTGACAAGCAATTTCACCTTTTGCCACAATGTTTTCTACACTATCAAAAGGTGTCATATACACATAGGAAACGACTTCATCCTTGCTGTTATTTAGGGTCAATTAGAGATACTATAGAAATGCCTTATGGGGTAAAGGGTTAAAGGGAATTTAGTTATTCCTTTACTACACAAATGATTTTTATCCTTAGTAAACTTCTGTTTATTTCAACCAGTTCTGAACTTGTCAACTACAGATGTTTTTAATCTTAAAAGAGTCTAGAATTCATCATTTTGGATAGGGTAATGTGGTTATGTGAGCAATTAACCCATTACCATACAATCCCTACTTTTGACGCTCCTGAGAGAGAAGCCTTTTGAAAACACTGTGGGAAAAGGAGAAAATGCTGGTAACCAGCATTTTCTCCTTTTCCCACAATGTTTTCTACCCTTCCCAGAACAAATTTCAATTTTTCAGTCTCCTTTATTTTGTCGTCTGCAAAATTAATGCTTTCAATTTGGACGAGTCTAAAATTTTGTCGTTTGGTAATGGGTTAAAGGATATAACAGAACGTTGGATACTGTGATCAATTGTCAGTGTGAGAGGACTCCTAGACCCTTCACAGTTATATGAAACTTCACGCTCAAAATGAACAGAACTGATGCCATAAATCTACAGATGACATGTAGACAAGCCACATCAAAAACATCCAAAGGTTTCATTTAGAAACTGAGGCTTTTATATACTCTAGAGATTGTATTACTAGCACTGATAAATGGTTGAATAGCTCTTACACTAGCTAGTACATGTGTTTATAATAATATATTTGATAAATATAAAAAACAAAAAAGCACACATGCAAATAACAGGAAAAACAAAAAGTCCTGTGATAAGTAGGTTTTCAGTTTAAAATAGAAGTTTCAGGTATGGTCCACGCCAAAAGTAAGCTTTATTCCAATAAAATAATTCACCATTAGCCATGTGTTAGGGCTATCAGAAAGATAAGTGAGGTATGCTAACCGAAAGTTCGTTTTTAAAAACCATTACCATACAACATCTAGTACTGTACGTGTGAAAAGTGTACTTGTATTTGAAGTTTGAAGGAAAGCAATACATGTATGTCTAATTTGACTAGTATAGATATCATGGTGAAAAAAGGAGCATTTGCATAAATGATCTTTGAAACACAGAGGGAAAATTAAAGAGTAAATGCAAATTACAAGCAACTGCTCCTTTTCCAACTCTGTGTGTCTGCAAAAACATGGATAATAAGTCTAAATACTTGATAATAAAATATTCATACACTTTCAACAGACTTAAACTGCTTATCTACGTATTTCAACACTGACAGGTTTAATGTTGTTAGTTTCCACCTATGGCACAGGATTTTTTGCAGAAAGAAGGCAGGGACAACTGGGAACCAGTGGTGTGCGTCCTTACCCTAGGTGAGAACCAGAACAAATCACACTGTAAGTAAGGGATCTTTCCTGTTCATGGACCTTCCGTGAGACAAGAGAACTTAAACCAGGGTAATGAAAACCTGTGGGGACAGAAATAAGCCATACATTTATAGAACTCTATATACATACTGTTGCAAAGCTCCAAACAGAGGGAATGATTTTGATTTCCAAGTTGAAAATATGAATAATTCTTAACTAAACACTATGTTGTGAGTACTCATAAGAATCGTCTCGTTGAGACGATTCTAATGAGTACCCACAACATAGGATCTGGAAGAGGAATAATGGATTTAGAATTCCATCACTCCCTCTTATCTGGAGCTCTGTGTTGGATGTTTATCCTACTACATGTATGTGAATTTTACCCACTATGGAAGTCAAGCTAAGGGTGGCATGATTACGAACAACAAGTTTTGCTAAAGCCTTCTTGAACTTTACAACAATGACTCTCAAAAGAGCTGTCTCAACTCTTCACCACACAATCCTGACTTTTAATCATCCTAAGAAAGGAGCCTGCAGAAAACATTGTGGGAAAAGGAGAAAATGCTGGTAACCAGCATTTTCTCCTTTTCCAACAATGTTTTGTACCCTACTGGAAACAAATTTCAATTCTTGAGTTACATTTATTTCTTCGCCTGCAATTGCTGTCAATATGGACCAGTCTAACGTTTTGTCGCTTGGTAAAGAGTTAATGAATGACATCTAGAAAAATGCATCATAAATTCAGATGCGAACACTGAAAGCAGATCTACAAAATGTTCTTTTAGATTGGCTATCCTATTTTCATTCAAATTACCTCCCTTATCTATCTTCTTCACAAATCTTTCTTTATTCCATGCTCAAAGATTTACAATTATAATGCATTACAAAATATAAGATGGAATCTCTCTTGTAGATTATTTGTATCATTTCATCCAAATATCCAGTAAGATTGTTCTAAGAATTGGTGAGATGAGCATCCTTTTACATCTTTACCAGTCAACATTAGCTTAGATTTGTCCAAAATGATAGCACTTGCAGAACTAAAAATGAACACGATTCAAAATTTTAAATTGAAATACATTTTTCAGAAGGGTAGAAAAAACTGAGGGAAAATAAGAAAATGCTGGTTACCATCATTTTCTCTTTTTCAACAATGTTTTAAAAAGTACTATTTCCTAGGTTGTTCAAGTTTTTGTTGCAAAGGGTTAAGCAAAAAAAAAAAATTGCATAAGAAGAAAAATTATGATAAGCTTCAAAGAATGAGAGCACATTTGAATCCCTTTAATACAAGATATTGTTAACCTTTTATTACATGGTCCAAAGTTTTCAAATAACACTAGGAAATAGGACTGGAAACATTTTGGGAATTGGAAAAAATGCTAATAACCATTCTCCTTTCTCAACAGTATTTTCTAACTTTTCAAAGAAAAAATATCAGTTTTTGAGTCACATCTATTTTGTCTGCATGGACAAGACTAAAGTTTCATTGTTTAGTTAAAAAAAAGTTAAAGCAAATGCTATTTTTCAACATGTGTACCGAAGACAAGACAAGGGAAAGCAGCCATAAGATCAGAATGGGCATTACATGAACCTTGAATTGTTTTATCACTGTATCATTTACTTAACTTTCCACCAAACAATGAATTTTCAGACTTGTCAAATTTGAAAGAATTTGAAGATAAAAAATAAAATGTAGCCAACGTCTGTCTTTGAAAGGGGTGAGAAAGAGAATGTTTGTTATCATTTTTGTCCTTTCCCATAAGTCCCTGAGATTGTATCATAAAGGGTAACAGGGTGAACAATATAATACATTGCCCATCCTTTCTCTACCATAAAAACAAATCATAAATGGTAAATCCCTGAGCATGGAAATTAAGCATAAAGATATTATCTATAAGTAAAATGCATCAGAATAAAAGAAAGGCTCCTCTCTCTCATTAAATAGCATGTCTATATTACCGGTACTGACATTGCATTGAAGACTTGGAAAGGAGTTCTGTAACAAAATGTGGGGAAATGGTGGGAATAGTAAATACATGTAATATATAATGTATATATACTTGTATAATTATATTTACAAGATTGTTACACAGTCCTTATTTTGTCCCAAAAAATTCTGTACATTTGTTTGTTTATTCATACTATTGATTTAAAATCTTACTGTCATTTTATATTGTTTGTTTGTAATGAAGTTAATATCTAGTTTAATTCTTTACCAAACAACAACATTTTAGACCTGTCCGAATTGAAAGCATTTGCAGACGTAACAATAAATGTGATTTAAATATTGAAATATTATTTGGAAAGGGTGGAAAAAATTGTGGGAAAAGGAGAAAATGCAGATTACCAGCATTTTCTCCTTTTCCCACAATGTTTTCAAAAGCTTTCTTTCCTAGGGTTGTTAAAGTCGGGATTGTGCTGTAAAAGTTAACAGCTTAGTCATGTCACGTAGGTCAGTGCACCTATGCATGCGATTCCTGGCTTCCTCACACCAGTACTGACAGCTTTCTATCCCAGCCACTGACATCTTCGCAAGCCAAGGCTGACAATTCACTATGCTACTCTACCCTTCGCGGATTGAGCTTGATTTTTACATTCCCCCGATATGCTTTTTCATTGGATGCAGCCAGCTCTAACTGCAACGAATGAGATCGCTCATAGCATTTCATCTTTGATAAAAATAGAATAAGGTTGCTACCTTTCGAATAGAAGGTAAACATGGAAACCCAAGTGGATGTCTGCTTATCGCTTCATGTGTATTCGTAAGCGATTT
The DNA here is from genome assembly GCA_943736015.1 of Tridacna crocea. Taxonomy (NCBI): domain Eukaryota; kingdom Metazoa; phylum Mollusca; class Bivalvia; order Cardiida; family Cardiidae; genus Tridacna; species Tridacna crocea. The sequence continues at coordinate 54,671,552 of OX031059.1, forward strand.
GTAAAACAATATTTCATTGGCTTTTAGAAATATGATGTAAAGGGGGTAACAACCAGCATCCAATAGAGGGCGCATCGCAGGAATCTCGAAGTCGGGCTCAATCAGCCAAGGTAAGATCCACATAGTGATCATACCCTTGGCTAGCAAAAATGAGCCACTGACTAGTTTTCTCACATGCTGCAGGAGTGAGTGGCGAAAGAAAGAAAGAAAGTTTTCCTCAAACCCGCAACCAACAGGTCATGAGTCCGATACACAACTATAGAGCTACTCAGCCAGGCTTAATTTGGCATGAGAACGTTGCAAAAAAATATAATTTTGCATCACCTGAAACCCCCGAGTTTTGGTAAATACAATATTGATATTCTACATGAGCCATGTTAGGTACAAGAACAAAGATTTTCATCAACAGTCAGTCTTCAAGTGGGACAGCAATTGCAATCAGGGTTTAACCCTTCACCACACAATCCCGAATTTTAACGACTGACCCTGAGAAAGAAGCCTTCTGAAAACATTGTGGGAAAAGGAGAAAATGCTGGTAACCAGCATTTCTTACTTTTTCCATAATGTTTTCTTCCTTTCCTAAAGAAATTTTGAATATTCAGTCAATCTTATTTTGTCCTTTGCAAATGCTTTCAATTTGGGCCAGTCTTAAATTTTGTCATTTAGTACAGAGTTAAAGTATACGCACTTATTTAAGATTTTACAGAAATGTGTGATCACACAGCCTAGACACTAATCTTAACCTCATCATTAGCTTGCCTCGTTGATGTTTACAAAACCTGACAACCTTTACATGATTCTTTTTGATTCCTCTTCACATCCTCAGACAAACAATGTCAAGGAGATAGAAAAAAAGAGATAGGATCCAACTAAACCTGAAACTAACAGAACTACCGTAACTGAAGTGTAGAAGAAATTAGTATTGAATGAGTAAATGTTCGACAAGCTGGTTATAAGGATTCTGATATAAGCAAAGAAAAATATGATACATGTTTGGAGTTGGAATGTGTGACTGGATCAGAATTAAAATGTGGTGTTTTTTTTTTTTTAATTTTCTGACTAAATAGTCTTTGGATATGAATTTGATAAAATTTTGGTCTATGGACATTCTTTATGTCCAATGGAAAATAGGTATCTGTCAAAAAACATGGAAATATCCTACACACAAAGCATGATGTGAAATGTTATAGAAGAAGTACTACTATTTTACACTATTTCATGTCATCTTGTAATCCAATTCGCCTTCAGACAATAACAGATTAACCTATTACACCAAGTACAAAAAAATAGGCCGACACTGAAAACATCTTTGTAAAATGTGGATGATCAACATGAGCTATATTTCTCTACACAAATATATTTGAAAACATTGGAGCAAAAGGAAAACTTCCATGGAATCAAGTAATATACCTCTGGATGCAGAAGTCATTAACTCATTACCAAACAACAATATTCTAGGCTTGTCCAAATCGAAAGCATTTGCAGACAACGAAATAAAAGTGACTGAAAATTTAAAATTTGTTTTGTGAAGGGTAGAAAGAAGCCTTTTGAAAATATTGTGGGAAAAGGAGAAAATGCTGGTTACCAGCATTTTCTCCTTTTCCCACAATGTTGTGTAAAGGCTTCTTTCTTGCATTCGTCAAAAGTAGGGATTGCCTGGTAATGGGTTAAGAGGTTTAAACGACACCAAACAATTCCCTATTTTCACAACCTTGAAGAAGTAAAGTTTTCATTAAATTGTGAAAAACATGAAATATGCTGGTTACCAGCATTTTCTCCTTTTCCCTCATTTCATACTATTGTTAAACTAAAATCATCATTTTAGCGACATTCGCATTAACGTTTACAATTCATTATATTTATTTCAGATGAATTAAAAAATTGTAGCTTAAAAGAATGTTAAAAAATATCAACTTTGATTGACATACTGTTGCTGACCATTTGCTTAAGACAATTATTTCATGGTATATACATGTATTTAATAGGAATTGAAATTTGCAAAGTTTTTTTTTTCCCTTTCATTTTTTTATTGGAGTAAATGAAGCAGAAGATGTAATTGCTTGCAAACTAAAGACCTTGGATACAATTTTTTTTTTGGCAAAAATATCTCTATTCATATCTAAAAGTTTCTATAAGTGGTTTACTAGATGACATGAAATACACTGCACACTACAAGAACTTTTCCTGACTCAGTGTTCTGTTGCTGGAACTATTCTTCGACATTATTACATTAACCCATTACCACACAATCCCTACTTTTGACGCCCCTGAGAAAGAAACCTTCAGAAAACATTGAGGGAAAAGGAGAAAATGCTGGTAACCAGCATTTTCTCCTTTTCCCACAATGTTTTCTGCCCTTCACAAAACAAATTTCAAATTTTCAGTTACTTTTATTTTGTCGTCTGCAAATGCTTTCAATTTGGACAAGCCAAAAATATTGTTGTTTGGTAATGAGTTAACCCTTAACCCTTTACCAGATGACAAAATTTTAGCCCTGTCTAAACTGAAAGCATTTGCAGATGACACTAAGTCTTGCATTGTGGCTCAAATAATGCATTTTTTTATTGATCGGGTAGAAAACAGCGCGGAAAAAGGAGAAAATGCTGGTTAGAGGTTACCAGCATTTTCTCCTTTTTCCCACAATGTTTTCAAAAGGCTTCTTTCTCAGGGTCACTAACAGTCGGATTTGTGTGGTAAGGAGTTAAGTCAGAGATGTCCCCTCTCTGAATAGTCCTTTGAAGAACACTGTTGTCTGATTACATATATGTACATCAACTAATTTATAACAGGCACTATACTCATGCTTTAACTCTTTACTTAATGACAAAATTATTCTAGCCCAAATTGAAAGCATTTGCAGACGACAAAACAAATGTTACTGACCAATTGAAATTTGGTTCGGAAAGGGTAGAAAACAGTGTGGGAAAAGGAGAAAATGTTGGTAACCAGCATTTTCTCCTTTTCCCACAATGTTTTCAAAAGACTTCTTTCTCAGGGTCGTTAAAAATTTGGGATTGTGTGGTAAAGAGTTAATCAAGAAACAAGAAAATACATGCATGGCTGATTTCTGCATATTAGACACATATAAACAGACTGCATCACAGACAAGTAACACCCATGGCAGTAAGTCACAAATAATAAATATAACCTATGCAGTAGTACATATACATGTCATCCAATGAATAATCATGAGAAGCTCTTTGAAGACCTCCAAGGTGTGAATGAGAGCCTACAGAGTTCAGTGTATTTTTGGCCCACGGAAACCCACCAGGAAACATCCCTGTGATTGTGGCTTAGCCCACTCTACCTTTGTAATTTGAAAATCTGAAATATGGCTACATAGGTAGACACTGATCAGCAGTAAATATTATTGTTGTTAATGGCTGAAACACAAGATTGAACATTCAACTAACCTTGTACATGACAACAGAGTGTTTAAAAAAAAAAAAACCTACGGAATAAGGCTTTTGAAAACATGGTTGGGAAAGGAGAAAAAACCCTGTAAACCAAACAATCGAATACAACTTGAATCAGGTCTTTTTCTTTGACAGAATAGACAACACTGTGGAAAGAGTGGTTGACATCAGTGTTTTGAAAAGCTTTCTTCTTTGGGGCTGTTTACATACAAGAGTCTATCCCCTCAAATTTAATCTAAGTCCATCAAAACTCAGTATCATCAAGACATTATAACACTGATCAATGTTTACTTTTCCAGCACAATATTTCAATTTTAGTTCACAAAGGAAAGGTTCAATGGTTGTGAATGCCCTCACATACTCACCCCCCATAAGTGCCCGAAACCACAAAGGCAGAAAATGACGATCTCTCAGCCATTGATATAAACTGTCCGATAAAACTTGTAATGCATGGCATATAGACCCCTACAAGTCAGGCAGAATGGGTAAAAATATGGAGCAATAATTTCATTCATTTCATCTTAATGTATCATGTAGGCAAGCAAACTGATATTACTATTATAAGTCATTCCTGCAAAGGCTTATTATAGATCTACCTGAATGTAGGAAAGGAAAATAGCATAAATGATAACTGACAATAAAACTTATTGATAAAACTTAATTATTTAAGAAATAAATGAGGGAATGGGAGGAATTACTTGTGATAAGCAATTGCACCTCTTCCGACATTTTTTTCTTTCTGATTTAAACCTGACTTCTGAGGGTCATTACGCTAAGAGCCTTGCTCTGGCAAAAGGAGAGGTAATGCACCGATGTAGCGCATTGTAGTAAGCAAAACATCACATCATTAGGGATCCATAGAAACCTATTTTGTTTTACAACTGACTGAATCATAAGGTATGCTTGTCCTTGGACATACAGAAAATTGACATATGACTAAAAAACTCTGGTCCAAGTCAGACTACACGGGCTGACCTGGGTTTACATTGTTTGCAGGTGCATCAAGCCTCTTTTTCACAAAGCAAGTTTCACTTACACTTAACATAAGTTAATATTGGAAAACTGGAGCTGCATATGATATAGAATCAACATCAATCTTTCTTTTTTTTTTTAACTAACCCTTCACCAAACAATCCCTGATTTTTACAACCCTACGAGGAAGCCCTATGAAAACTTTGTGGGAAAAAGAGAAAATGCTGACAACCAGCATTTTCTCCTTTTCCCACAATTATTCTATCCTGCTAGAAACAAATTTCAATTTTTGAGTTATGTTTACTTTGTTGTCAGCAAGTGCTTTCAATTTGGACCAGTCTAAAATTTAGCCATTTGGTAAAGGGTTAATAGGCTAAATCAATTTGTCCAGTATGGTTGTGACCAAACTCTACAGGAGATATAGAAGTCATGCCATGCATATCAACCTACATCATATATCCTGACATATAAAAACCTTTGTGAAGACTACTGAAAACAATTAGATTGCACATCCATGCAGTCTGATCTTGGTCCATACAATTTACCAGCAATTTCTTTACAAGTTTTCAAAGCTGGTCAGCTCAAAGACATGAAAAGTCGTAAGTATGAAAAAAAACTTGTTTGTTTAACCCATTACCACACAATCCCTACTTTTGACGCCCCTGAGAAAGAAGCCTTTTGAAAACACTGTGGGAAAAGGAGAAAATGCTGGTAACCAGCATTTTCTCCTTTTCCTACAGTGTTTTCTACCCTTCCCAGAACAAATTTCAATTTTTCAGTTACCTTTATTTTGTCGTCTGCAAATGCTTTCAATTTGGACCAGTCTAAAATTTTGTTGTGTGGTAATGAGTTAAGAGTTTAACGCTTTTTGTGGCTGGTGCATCTAAGCATCTGTTTACTGTCTTTCATACACTAGTATTGAAACAGTCTTCTTTCCAAGTCTTTTGTTACTTTCTCACATGCGTCAGAGGTGAGAGGCGGAAATTTGCCAGAAAGAAGGCTTGCAGAAACCACGTATCAAACCTGCAAGCACCTGATCCCGTTTCACCAAGGTAGTTACCAACAAAATTTGCGCAAGTTTTACTTAGTATAGCACAGTGGCATTAATCTGCCACGAGATAACTATATTTTAGAAAACTATCACGATAAATCAAAATTTCTTCTATTCATCTTTTCAGCTTATCTAGATAACATTTTCAAGAAACTCTGATTTATCTCTCTAGTTTTCTAATCATGATAGTTACCATGACTGCATCTTGTGGCAGATAAATGCCCACTATACTATAGCTACATGAAACTTACTCAACTTTTGTTCGTAACTATCTTAGTGAAAGGGGGCCTAGGTCATTAGTCGGATAATTATGCTAACTGTCAAGCTACCAAACTGTGCCAAGAAAAAATGGTCTCTCTTTACTTCTTTTAATGAAACCTCCACAAAACACATTCTTGTTATTTAAAAGAAAAAGTGTGCACTCAATTTTTCAATTTCATTACTTGCCTCTACAGTATACAAGCTTGCTTTTTATTTTTGTGTTTCATGAAAACCAGTGGCAAAGCAATTATCCACACTTATTAACAGTAATGCAAACCCTAAGCCCCATAAAACCAATCCATATTCTGTACAGAACTGTCATGGAAATCACTCGAGATCTACAAATGTTTGAAAAAATCTTTTATTGAAATCTTGTTCCACTCTTATCATACACTAGAAACTACATCAAGAGTTATTTAGACTGCCCAAACATCATTTTTTGAATTGTTTCTATCATGTCAGGCTGATGCCACTTACTCATTAGCTTCCTGATTTTAACCAGAACTGCAATTACTGTTGTTGCCTATAACATAGTTAAGCATGCAAACAAACACATTAGAGTCTTAAGTTTGAGTATTTTCAAAAAGCATTTTGCCAACTTGTAATTCATTTAACATTCTTTCCCAAGATTTTAAAAACTATGATAACAAAACAGTCTGTACTTCACGAAAACATAATACATGTACTTACCATAGAAGTTATGCTTCAGTGATAAGAGAATGTTAGTCCATGTCCCAACTTCCGACATAATTAGAATATGGACTAAAAATAATAACAACACAAAGACATAGATCATAAATATTTTTGGTTTACCTTGAAATATTCCGAGAAACACTCTTGACAAAATAATAAATCTAAGGGCTAGATATTTGTCTTCTGATAGATAGGCAAGTTGTGGAGTCCAGAAGGTTATTAGTGACCAACAACATGCAGCAATAGGAAGGACAACATCTCCCCCAACTCTGTCACTGAGGTATCCTCCCAGAAACTGGGTCATAGTGTAACCCCAGAAAAATGCTGACAACACTGAGCCCTGTTAAGAAAAGAATGCACATTTGAAAAAAAAAAGAATGGTTTAGTAGCAGTTAAATCCATTTGAATATGCTGTACGACGAGTTGACAACTATATTATTCATCTGTCTGTATTTTGTCTTCAACCTTTTTAGATCAAAGAAAGACAATCCACACTGGAAAATCCAATCTTCTAGCAGAATACACAGATGAAATAACCAGTCATTATTATATAACTTTTATCATATCTTGCAATGGCAATGAATGACAAAAAGTTTAGCAAGTTGGTGACATGATTCAGTTTTTTGTGTCTTTTCGGCCTTTGACATACATTTCTTTTCCCCTCTTCTGCTATAAAACCCACTAAACCCTTTACCAAACAGTCCTGGATCTTAACAACCTTAAGACAAGAAAGCTTTTGAAAACATTGTTGAAAAAAGGAGAAAATGCTGATAACCAGCAAGTATACAACCTATTTCAATCACTCTCAACAAGTGTTTATCAGAAAAACAACCAGTATTAACAAATAAATTTTATGTTTCAAGGACACAGCCCCCACCTCAAAGGATTTCCCTCAAGCCTACTGTGTGGGAGATTCTCAGCAAGATCTTCTACCCAAAGAAATACATAATATGTAATAAATCTTACTGATTCTGTCTTATCCCATCCTAGCTCTTTTGAAATTGGCATAATACACAATGGCATGACGGTCCTGCATGAGTACAGGGCTGCACAACCAGTAAATAGACCTGCTGCCCATTGTTTCTTCTCAGATCTGGAAAAAATATAAAATATGCCATAATTGTCAAAACTAACACTGTTGCATTAACCCTTTACCACACAATGACGACTGTTGACAACCATGAGGAAGAAGCCTTTTGAAAACATTGTGGGAGAAGGAGAAAATGCTGGTAACCAGCATTTTCTCCTTTTCCCATGAAGTTTTCTACTCTATCAAAGGAAAATTGTGTCATGTGAGCCACCATGAAATTGCTGTCTGCAGATGCTTTCAATTTAGATCGGTCTAAAATTTTGCCATGTGGTAAAGGATTAAGCTTTATAGCTGTGGCAGGTGAACTGGAATGCATGTGCAGACGATAGATTTACTGGTAGTTCGATAGCATCGGAGCAAGCCTTCAGAATGAAGTTAGGACAGACCAGAGTCTAACTTAGGTAGGATCACCGAAATCACTGGAATCACCACGTGATTTTGTGGAATTGCCGTTTTGATAGTGAATAACTACTTAAAGTAAATTATATATGACACTTAGAATCTGGTTTATACCATTTTGAGGACATTTAAACGGAAAATTACCACAATTTCAATGAAATCCTAGATTTGTCCTTGATTCTGAAATAACCCATGAGGTGAAATAGCAAATTCACCCAAAAGAGTTGTGAAATAATCAGTGAGTCCAGATAAAATAACTGTTTTTGACAGGGTTATGAATGTAAGGCTAGTTATTTAATTCTGTAAAAAATCATTAATTAAATTTAGAAGCAATCTCCTTTTAGTGCATTTTCTTTTTTTTTTTTTGATAATCTGTGAAATCACTGGTCACTGAGCTTCGGACTGCTGAGCTTCTGATCGGACCACATCATACCTTGAATTAGAGAAATCACCTTTTTAATTCACAAAAAACAAACTTTTATATTATACACATCATCAAAAGAAGTTGCACAGTTATATTTTCTCTTTTCAATGCCTCTTTGATGAAATTGTTGAAATGGCCGATTTTAATCACTGCATTTTGGAATCGGTGAAATAGGTTCTTCAACAAATTAACTCTTTACCACACAATCCCGACTTTTAACGACCCTGAGAAAGGAGCCTTTTGAAAGCACTGTAAGAAAAGGAGAAAATGCTGGTAACCAGCATTTTCTCCTTTTCCCACAGTGTTTTCTACCCTTCCCAACCCAAATTTTAATTTTTCAGTCACCTTTATTTAGTTGTCTGCAAATGCTTTCAATTTGGACCAGTCTATTATTTTCTCATGTGGTAAAGAGTTAAAGGAATCGCCTGAAGATATGTGAATCACTGGAATCACCTTGTGATTTCATGGAATCACCATTTTGTTGGTGAAAGCAATTTCAGCAGAAAATTTCTGAATTTTTCATAATTTTTTTTTTTTTTTTTTATTTGACCTGGCTCCTCAGATAGCGAAATCACCTAACAAAATAATGAAATCACCATTCATTTCTGAAAAAAATTTTTGACAGGTTTATGAATCTAATTCAAGGGATGATGTTGTCCGATCGGAGACTTGGTGACGGCGATTTCACAGATTACCAAAAATGCAGGAAACGGGGATTACTTCTTGATTTTGATTAATGATTTTTATTTCTGGATTAAATCACTCTATCTTTAGATTCATAAAGCTGTCAAAAACAGTAATTTTATCTAGACTGACTTGTTATTTCACTATTCTGTTAGGTGATTTCGCCATTTCAGCTCACAAAGATTTTATTGTAATTTTTGTTTAAATGTCCTCAAAATGGTTTACATCAGAATGCAATATCATATATAACGTAATTCAAGCAGGTATTCACTAACCAAATGGCGATTCCACAAAATCGCTTAGTGATTCCAGTGATTTCACGAATTCGTCCTACCGGTCTAACTTCATGTTCAAGATACGATTCAGCGAATGCTGGAGTCCTTTTCAACAGTCCTGCAAGGTGACAGTATTTTCGGTATCAAGACAGTAACTATGAAATATAAATTCTATAGCTATACTACCTAGTCCAAAATCTGTGTTCCATTTCTTCATCTGTCTCATGTTCTATCATTATTTGAAGTTTTACAATTTTCTTAGTGTCTTTCAGCTCAGGGAACTTCCATTTTGACGCGTGAGCATTTCCGGAATGTTGTTGTTTGTTGTTGTCGTTCAATTAGACAATTGGACCCTGGCCATTTCGATCCCATTTTTATTTTAGGTGACTTTCAGGCCCATTCCACTGGAAACAGAAATTATTTTTCGATTTTTTTTTTTTTTACTTTTATCCATGTTCTTTGACTGAAAATCTTATTCTCTACTGTTTATTTTTTTGTTTTTGAAAGCATCTTTGATTCTATTTTTGGCTTTGTTAATCCTTTAATTTTCACCTTGAACTCCTAGAAAAAAAAGTAAGGTATCTGAGTCTTTAACTAGAAAAAAAATGCAAGAAACAAAAAGGGTTTTCTTGAGTTTTCCTTTTTATAAATAAAAAAAGTGCATAAAAAAAAATGTTTTCTCAAGTTCTTTTTTTTCCTATGAACAATTTTGCAAATGAGGAAATACATGTATTCACAGTCTTGTTCCAACTAGATTATATCTCCTTCAAATAAAATAATCAGCCAATCCAAGTCATCAAATATGTTTTTCAAATGAGGGATTAGTCATGTTCACAATATATCCAATCAGATTCCTTCTACTATTTTTCTAATTTTTTTCCTATTTGTGTTGCATACACTTACCCATATTATCTTTCTACTGAATGTAAAATGCAGCCATGAATGCATAGTCCAAATGGCATCAGTTTATAATAGCGATCCATGCATATGTCAGATAAAATTAGGCAAAGGTGCGCTGTCTGTCCGTCTAATGAATCGCCTGGATGTTCTCTGTTCTACGCCTGCCAACCTGAAAGTAGATATGAGCCATGCTCTGTGAAAAGAGGAGCTTAATGAATTCATGAAAAGTATCAACTTATGTCAGCCTGACACAGGTCAAAACTTTTCACTATCTTTAAATTTTTTGCATGTAACAGGACCTTTCTACATCAATACTCTATCAGTTTTTTTGACACAATGGATGTGATAGATCCACAATAAGGTGATGTCTTTGATAAGGGACTTAATGCATCTCCATGATCCATGATACCAAGGAAGACATCATCTAATTGTGGATCCATTACATCCATTGTGTTACATCCATTGTGTCACAGAATGGTTTTTAGAACCATCAGATGTCTTTCTCCAACCTATTGTGTCTTTCTATGTCTGTTTCCCCTCTCTCTCTCTCTCTCTATCTTGATCGGGTATTATACTCGATCTCTCAAACTGTATACTTCCGCTGCATTTTCTGACTCTCTCTTTCTATCATTTTTCATTGTACTACAAGTGACCCGGTTATTTTGTGTAATTAGCTCTTTACCAAACGACAAAAATTTAGACGGGTCAAAATTCAAGGATTTGCAGACAACAAATTAAATATAACTGGAAAAATTGTTTTTGTTTTTGGGTGGGAAAAATTGTGGAAAAAGGAGAAAGTGCAAAAGTGCTGACATTTACTCCTTTTCCCACTATGTTTTTAAAAGCCCTCTCTTACAGTTTTTTTTTTAAATGCATCCTTTTTTTTTCAATGAAATAAAATAGAGTCCACAATGGCCTTATTATCAGTTATATCACTCTTTTATATACAGCGTTACAATGATTCATACTCTCGTTGGAGAACTCTTTCTTTGATCGAACCAATGATCGATTAACTTAACCCATTACCGCAAAATCCCGTATTTTAAAAAACCTGTAGGAAAGGGCTTTTGAAAACATTGTGGGAAAAGGAGTAAATGTGAAAAGGTTGAAGAAAGACAACTGATGGTTCTAAAAACCATTCTGTAACATGAACAATATTCATTAACACAAAGAGAGAGAGAGAGGGTAAGATCTGATCCGACGAAGAACAACAATATGAAATTGATAACAATTACCTATGCCGAACATGCAGAAAGGGACAGAGATCGAGAGAGAAAGGTGCAAAAAAAAATAGGTTTTAAAGATATAACAAATACACATATATGCATCATGAGCATTTATAATTCATAATTCGTTCAATATCAATTTCAAACAAACACAAACATTCAACAATCTTTCAGGTGTAGGCTACCTGTGTGAAGGTGTGAAAAAAAGAACAATCGGTGTGAAAAACTATGAAAATTGCCATAAAAACAACAAAGAAGGTGTAATCAAATACAACTTGAAACAAGACATGGCTTACACAGTGAATGTGTTAAATAAAACCTAAATGGAAATTACATTTTCTGAAAAAGCAATATCTATATAATAAAATTTGGCATTGGGGACGATTTCTCCAAAATTTCTGTCGGGGCCGATTTCTCCAGAGAAATCGTCCCCAGGGGCCGATTTCTCCGGAGAAATCGGCCCCAAGCATTTTGAGGCCGATTTCTCCCGGGGCCGATTTCTCCAGGGGCCGATTTCTCCTGACACCGATTAAGTCAATGGATGACTTGCATTGGCTGATTATCTCATAGTATAAACCAAGTATATATATAGTATAAACCAGGTACATTATTATCATTATTATCATTATTATACCATTAAACCCTACACCACATAATCTCGAGTTTTACTAACTCTGAGAAAGATACCTTTTGAAAACAATGTGGGAAAAATTAGTATAGTGCATTTTCTCCTATTCCCAGAACATTTTCTATCCCATCAATGAAATATATCATTGTTTCAGTCACTTTGTTTTCTGCTGATGCTTTGATTTTGGACAAGTGAACATGTTTCAAAAATGACTTAGTTAGCAGCAGAAATATGAATTTCAAAACTAGGTTTACAGTTGCTAATTCGCTCTACATTTTGTTTCCTTTATCTGGTTTTGAAATCAAATTTTCTGCACATAGCCAACACACGGACCAACCATACAATAACAGGTTTGTAACATAAAATGCCATTTAGATAGTAAATTTTACAGATAATAATGAAAAAATCAACTGAGAAGGTAAAATAGGGCAAAGGGACTAAATGCAGGAAAGGGTCCTGGATTCATACATCTACGGATATGTACAAACCATTGAGACACATAGAATCGAGATATCAAGAATCCAGATCTTGTTGATTTTTATTTTTCATTGTTTTCTATACTTTTTACCAGTGAGGTATGCACACTGTGTATACCTCACACAATTCTAAATTCCTCAAAAAATGGTGGTAAAAACTCTAATTTTTAGAGTTCCTCTCCCCCCTTGCCCCCATCCCAAAAATTAACCCTTTAACCCATTACCACACAATCCCTACTTTTGACACCCCTGAGAAAGAAGCCTTTAGAAAACATTGTGGGAAAAGGAGAAAATGCTGGTAAGCAGCATTTTCTTTTCCCACAATGTTTTCTACCCTTCACAAAACAAATTTCAAATTTTTAGTCACTTTTGTTATGTTGTCTGCAATTCCTTTCAAATTAGACAAACTTAAAATTTGGTCATTTGGTAATGAGTTGACAGATTTTTTTAAACTTATCCATATTAAAAACATTTAAATGATCATTATCCTGCAAATGCAAATACATGTACTATCAAATTTGGCTCAAAGTATGGATTTTTTTTAATTTGGAAGAAAAAGGAGAGACAATGCTTGTCACAAGTATTTATCCTTTTCCAAAAATATTTCCAAAAGCCTAGTCTTTTAGGTCTGATATGAAGGGACTGTTCATTAAAGAGTTTTGAAAAATGCTTAATTTATATATTTTGTCACTTTAGATAAACAATGAATTGATTTCATTTAGGATAACCATGTTTATTTCATTTAAGATAACCATGTTTAATCTTTCACAAGTAGGAACAGGAATATTGGTGGTCATTAAGTCATCTAATGATATCAAATGGTCCTTACACAAAACTGAGCAAAAATTTGAATAGAGTTAATATTGTTGCATGTTACAATTTATTTTGTGGTATAAGGGAAGAAACTCGAACAACATTAAACAGCAGACATATCAAGAGTGGCATCCCTTAACATATCTCTCTTCCACCACCCCACCCCCCTACCAGCTTCTCTGCCTCCGAAAAACAATCAAAGGAGGAATCAACACTTTCGATAAAAAAGAAATCTTGTCTAGATTTCTCTTCAACCGAGAGGAAACTTCTAGGAAATTTTGGCAAGTCATTCCGACCTTGAGACGTCTAGTAACAAAATTACTTTTATTGGTAGACTAGATCTATATAGATATAGATCTAAATTGTAATGAATTGTGTATCGTGAAGAATTTCAAAATAATCGCTTAGAAGGATAAAGGCAGGTAATATTTAATCGCACTAGAACACATTTATTCCCATGGGTCTACTGGTAAAACACAAACTAAATTTGTTTTCGGCATCAAAGCTTACCTCGAGACGAAACCATTATATTCCGCTTTAAATTTTGGCGGTTATTGGGTTGACTGAATGTCGAAGAGCAAGAGGCCACAGGGGAGACTACCGAGTATCGGATGACAAAAAATTGCACACGCTTGTCATGTGTGCCCCCTTTCTTTTGTCTAAATTTGACATATCGCTACACCTGTAAAATATTATCAACCTTTTATTATAATAAATAAGATTTCGTCACATTTCGACAATCTCTAAAGGCAACGATTTCCCCAAAGCTCGTCTGTTCAAAACTAAAAATACCGTCATTCATCTCTGGTTTTATCTTGTCCCCCAAATGCTAAGGGAAACGACTCTTGTCTAAAGAATGACATGTTTATGCGAGTTTTTTCCCTTAGACCATAAATTAATTTGATTATCAGCGTCCACTTTTGAGTGAAATTGGTTTAAAGCTCCGGAGCGGGAAGGGTTTAATTTTCTTTTTAGCTGAAGAAGCGTTAATTGTTTTTTCAATTGTTTTAAAATTATTCCTGTCCCAAATTAAACCGCCTGTAGACCGAGATCTATTTTATACAATCCCTACAGAGATCGATCGACACCGGCTTTATCTATATTTTTTAATCTGTTAGATCTATCTGTTTCATATTCGTCTGAGTCGTACTGTATACATCTGCGGTAAAACATTTCAGAATGAATCAGTTAGGCTGTGCCTTCTTATCAGTCTACATGCGTGTATCACACAGTGTTGAACAAAGTATGGGACGAATCAACCGTCTCACGATTTAAAATTACTACGCAGCTGCGTTACTATAGAAACGTTAAATGCGTTGTGATATATGAACTGTCAGAAAATATTGATATTTTTACATACACAGAATCTAAATATTTTGTTTCTAAGAAATGATAGTGCCTAAGTTATTTATCTGACCGTATGAATGCTATTTGGTGGAACAACCAGAGAACTATTTAGTGTACCACTGTAAGATTATGGCGTCTTTTTGTGTTATGAGGTGTTTATCCGGTTTTACAGAGGCAACATATTGACAAATTGTTGAATTTTAAAATCTTTTAAACAATGTCTCGATCAGCAGGAACTTTAATCACTACTCATAATTCAACTTTTATACCTCCAAGGTTTATGCCAGGGTATGCATAATTCTTTTACATGTCTACAAAAATGACTATTATGATGTGAGAACATTTAATTTGACTCGTCGTCGTTCGAAAGATCATGAGATGCGAGATGAGATTGCTGGCCATGATAATTTTTCTGTATCTGTTCTCTATCGATTTGGTGCTATAGCAAAACCACTAACTTAAATTCTACCCAGCGTTTGATTTTATTACATGTACATGGGTAAATGTTTAAAAAAAAACAAAACTGAAGTAGATCTAAATCAAGCGAGAAAAGTGCCAGACACGGAACTCGAACCCACGACCCCCAGAACACCAGTACCGCAGCGCTACCAATTGAGCTAGCCGGGCATCTGGTCGTGAGTCTACCCAAAGTAATATTTCACAAAACTCCTCCTCCTCCTGATTTTTTGAGAGTTACCAACTCCCCCCTTCAGTCCCCATGGACCGCGTTCACTAATCCCATCCTCATCACCAATGAAGTAATTAAATCAAGAGAGAAAAGAGTGCCTGATGCGAGACTCGAACCCACAATCCTCAGAACACTAGTACCGTGGCTCTACCAACTGAGTTAGCTGAGCATCTGGTCGTGAGTCTACCCAACATCATATAACAACACAACTGAAGTAGGTAGAAAGCGAGAAGGGGTCAAAAGAAATCCTCCGAAGAGGAAACTCATCCAAGCAGGGATCTTAGCTCTGGTCCAAAGGAATAAATTATGGCTGGTGCAAGACTTGAACATGGCCATCATGGCTCTTATGTTGATTCCTTTATCCAATTGACCTAACCAGATATCATGAATATTAAATATAATTATGCTTTTTTAATTCTTAAAACCCACAAAACTACACATTCCCTACTTTTGAGGACCCTAAGAAAAAAGCATCTGGAATACATTGTGGGAAAAAGAGAAAATGCTGGTAACCAGCATTTTCTCCTTTTCCCACAATATTTTTAACCCTTCACAAAATAAATTTCAAATTTCCAGTCACTTTTATTTTGTCGTCCGTAAAATGCTTTTGATTTGGACAAGTAAAAAATTTTGTGGTTTGGTAAAGAGTTAAGTTTTTTAGTGTATTTACTGTATCAGACCAAAAAAAGCCCTTAAACCACTCAGGATTGTTCTGAATGATATTGTAACTAAAATTGTACAATCTCTTGGTACTAGATATCTATTGTCCTGGATTAAGGTGTATGGCCCTAACTCATCAACATTTTTGTATAGGTTATTCAGCCAATTTGGCAGCTTCTGTCTTTTGACATGAGAGTTAGGGGCGAAAGACTCACTATAACTCATTGGTAAATATCCTGTAACATCGATGTTTTAGTAAAGGTTATTCAGCCAATCTCAGCAGCTTTTGTCTTTAAATATGAGGGTTAGGGAGCCGTAGACAATAAGTGTGGCAAAATTAAATGTGATTGAGATTTGTTGTCTTTATTATACATGTAAAAAGCCAAGTAGCTGTGAAACCATTTAAGTATTTTCTTAACCACATTTAGAAGATTCCTGTAGTTTTTAAATCTATTCCTATCACTACTGAAATAGGGAGAAAGCACTGGTTTATAGCTGACATACAGGGTGCATGCTGTACCCACTCATCTACATTTATCTAGACCATACATTACCCTCACTTCATATCTTAATTATAGTTTTCATAGCACATGAGTAAAGTAGGGGAAAAGAACAATTGATGTTGGAACTGAAAAAGAGATCCACGGATAAGAGCAGTGTCACTGAACTGCTCAAATTACTTGACATATCTGGCTCTTTAAAAATTTGCATCTATCAAATTTTGGGGAGTGATCCAATTTCAATATCCAAAGTACTTTGAAGCAGCCATGCTGAAACACTAACATATACCAACTTATGGTACTTGTTGTCAAAGCCAAGAGAAAACTTAAGCTGACACATACATCATTCTACAAATCAAAAACGGAATTCAAATCTTGCAGAGCTTTTAGTACTGATATATCATAAGGGCTCTGTGGTATGCTAACTCTTTTTGTGTGTGTGTTCAAATCAAAGAGGGTTTGAAATTACTTATAAAAGATTTTTTTATCTATTATTTCTAGGTATAGAGGTCATTGTCCAACAACCAAGTATGACTATGGAGAGACCTATGGAAATGCCACTAACAAATATTTCCAAGATTATAGATCTGAAGTACTGAGTGCCTCACATGATCCATATGCAAGAGGAGGTGAATTTCCAACATACTATACCCACAAGCCAGAGTCAGTCATCAGTGCAAGAGGACGAACAAGAGATAGATGGCTTGCATCACCCAAATATTCCTTGTCCAACATTGACTTTGACAGGAAGGAGGAATTGAAATCTTTTGATAATGTAATTGTCTTAACCCTTATCCTGTGAAATAAGTTAACTCATTACCAAACAACAATATTTTAGGCTTGTCCAAATCGAAAGCATTTGCAGACGACAAGATAAAAGAGACAGAAAATTTGAAATTTGTTTTGTGAAGGGTAGAAAACACTGTGAGAAAAGGAGAAAATGCTGGTTACCAGCATTTTTTCCTTTTCCCACAATGTTTTCTAAAGGCTTCTTTCTCAGGG
Source organism: Tridacna crocea (assembly GCA_943736015.1). NCBI lineage: Eukaryota > Metazoa > Mollusca > Bivalvia > Cardiida > Cardiidae > Tridacna > Tridacna crocea. The sequence continues at coordinate 54,689,057 of OX031059.1, forward strand.
GCGTCAAAAGTAGGGATTGTGTGGTAATAGTTTAAGTTAAACGAACCTTTCAAACCAGAAGTAAAAAGCAGAATGTTGCTAGTTCAAACTTTTTTTTTATGAGAAAAATATTTCCATATTGGAAAATGTGAATCTGAGGTTAGACTGCATTTTATGTGCAGTCTCATCTTGATCTACAGTATTCACAAAAGGTCAATGATTTGCACTTGGCAGCTTAATTCTTTACCAAACAACAAAATGTTTTACTTTTCCAAATTGAAAACATTTGCAGACAACAAATCAAAAGTGGCTCAAATGGTGAAAATTGTCCTTGATAGAATGGAAAACATTGTTGGAAAAGGAGAAAATGCTGGTTACCAGTTATTTGTTTGACTAAAATTTCAGTTCATTCATATGAAGCATTGGTTAGGTCTTTCTTTTACTATCAATTCTTTGTGTAAGATTTAAGAAAAAGTGATGACAGTAGTCAGTGTACAATGGAAGATTTGCTGGTTTTTAAGCCTTAAAACTTTTTTTTCTCTTTTTTTTTTCCAGCTTGGCCAGAAACATCGGGAATTCTATTGTGATAAAAGTAACACAAAACCTAGAATTGATTATTTTATGATTCCAAGTAGTGCAGAGGACCAAATTAAACGTAAAACTGGATTGTAAGTATGGGTGTACTATTCAAAAAGATCTTTGCTATCACTTTCTCTCCATATTTAATCCAAGTTCTTATAGCTTTGTTAAACATGCCATGTAGAAATTCTAGATCTTCTTTCACCCATTAGTTACCTTTAGAAACTCATAGACTAATTCAGTGAGCCAGATGTCTAATACATATTTGCATGGATTTTAATTGTCGTTCTTTTTGTTGTTCATGTTTTATGTTTAACTTTAGAACTTCTGATACATTTTTTTTGTCTAGATGTAGACCTCAGCTACAAAACATTGTGGTAAAAGGAGAAATCATTCCTGATGAGCACTTTCTCCTTTTACAACAATGTTTTGAAATGTTGAACCATTTTGCCTTTCCCTATTTCATATATAAAGGAGTTTTCAAAGTTGTTTGCTGTACCTTTGTTGAAAGAGGTAGTAGTTTAATCCTCTCATTTTGATAATGTCATTCTGATTCATTGTAGAAGCTAGGTGACTAGTTAAAAATAATCGAGAAATTTGCTCATCATTTGTAACCCTCCATTTGTCACCATGCTCTCTTCACTATAGTCATGCATGCATCTATAGATACCATTCATTAGTATTCACTTACGTTTCCCTTGGATGTCTAAACCCTTTCCCACACAATGACGACTTTTGACAACCCTTGGAAAGAAGCATTTTGAAAACATTGTGGGAAAAGGAGAAAATGCTGGTAACTAGCATTTTCTCCTTTTCCCACAATGTTTTCTATCCTAACTATAAATGATTGCACCATTTGAGCCACATTGAAATTGTTATCTGCAAATGCTTTCAATTTTGACAGAGTTAAAATTTTGTCGTCTGGTAAACTTAAAAGGGTTAACTTTACACTGAATTATTCCAAGGTTGTGAAAGAGGGAAATGGCTAACAAATCTTCTATTGTTTTGTTTTCATTTCCCTAATATGCCTGTGTCATTAAAACAATACTGAAAAATAGGCTTGCAACATGTAGACTCACATTTAAGCCAATTAGAAATGAGCCATGCTCTGGTAAAAGACCTAACTCTTTAACAAACGACAAAATTTTAGACTGGTCCAAATTGAAAGCAATTGCAGACGACAAAATAATTGTAACTCAAAAAATGAAATTTGTTTCCAGCAGGGTAGAAAACATTGTGGGAAAGGGAGAAAATCGTGGTTACCAGCATTTTCTCCTTTTCCCACAATGTTTTCGAAAGGCTTCAATCTCAGGGTCTTAAAAACCAGGGATTGTTTGGTAAAAGGTTAATGCAATGCATCTACATGATGCATTAATTTATACAGAACATAATCGTACAATTATGGATCCATAAAAAAATAACATTTCTCTAATGATTGACTTGATCTGGAGGTAGAGTGCTCCTCAGACATTCAGAAAATTTACAAATAGCAAAAAAGTTTTGACCCCAATGCTGGCTAACTTGGACCAATTCTTTTTGCCATTACATTAAACCTCCTTTTTAAAGAGTATGGTTCAAATATTTTGCAACCTATCATGAACTTAAGTTTCTACTATTTTTTCTTGTCTTGCATTAAGGGCTAGATATAGTTGGAATGTGCCAAAGTCTTCACTTTACACATAAAGTTAATTAGAGAATGGAGAGTTTACAAATAGATCTGTAATTGAAAACTCATTTGTTAGTGTGGGATTAACAGAAATTTATCAAAGACCACATTAGAATGCAACTTTATAAAGTGCAGTGAAGAAGGCAAACCATATGAGCTTGTTAATCCTTTACCCTTTACCAAACACTACCGGATTTTCATGACCCTGAGAAAGAAGCCCTTTGAAAACATTGTGGGAAAAGGAGAAAATGCTGGTAACCAGCATTTTCTCCTTTTCCCACAATGTTTTCTACCCTTTCCAAAACAAATTTCAATTTTGGAGTCACATAAATTTTGCCATCTGCAAATGCTTTCAATTTGGACAAGTTTGAAATTATGCCGTTTGGTAAAGAGTTCAGCAAACATTCTGTGTTTATAGAACTTTAAAGAACGAAAAAAAAAAAATACTGGTAATCATTGTTTTCTTCCTTTCCCACAATGCTTTCTTCCCTTTCAGATCCCAGTAGGTTTGAGAGAATCACTATTTACAAACCTTACCATTTACCAAAAACAAATTTCTGAACTTAGCAAATTGAAAAGAATCTGGCTATAAATTGAATGTGGGCTAAATCATGGAATTATTCTATGGCAGGGGAGAAAACACTGATGGAAAAGGGAGAAAATGCTGGTTCCAAGCATTTTGCTTCTTTTAACCCTTTACCGGACAACAAAATTTTATCCCCGTCCACATTGAAAGCATTTGCAGACAACAGTTTCAATGTGGCTCAAATGGTGTAATTGTTTAGTGATAGGGTAGAAAACACAGTGGGAAAAGGAGAAAATGCTGGTTACCAGCATTTTCTCCTTTTTCCACAATGTTTTTAAAAGGCTTAATTTTTTATCAAGGTCGTCAAAAGTCATCATTGTGTGGTAAAGGGTTAATTCACAGAATTTTTTTAAATGCCTTTTTCCTATTTTTTTTTTTTAACTAGTTTTCAAGTTAATCTATAGATTACTAATGTAGATAATTATTTAATTTCATTCATTTGTTTTCATTTTTAAGTATATTTACTGTTTACAGCTGTTATCTCCTAGCTAGCTTTCACCAAATATATGTTTAAAATTAGACACTTTTCTAAAGAGACTGCTTTTGTTCCCATACTGTAAATGATAGCTACATATTCTGGATCAAAACAAGAATCCATGATCAAAACAGGACACCTGAACTTGTAAAATTTGACTGCACTTATCATATACAAGTATATACAGGTATATGCAATGTGGAAGGAATACCGTTTCCTTAATTACATATTAGATACCAAAAGACATTTATTTTTATGATGACTTTGATTCCTAGGTTGCCTCTCTAAAACTTATATTTGTATAGAAAATGATAATAAGGATATCAGTATGGATAGATCAGTGTACATCATTTTGAGATTTGGAATTTGGAAAATGTCTTTCACATGCAGTAAATATACTACAATAAATTAGAGTTCAACGAAACACAATCAAATTTTCTGTCTGACAGTCTTGAAATCATATTAACCCATTACCAAACGACAATATTTTAGGCTTGTCCAAATTGAAAGCATTTGCAGACGACAAAATAAAAGTGACTGAAAATTTGTTTTGAGAAGGGTAGAAAACATTGTGGGAAAAGGAGAAAATGCTGGTTACCAGCATTTTCTCCTTTTCCCACAATGTTTTCTAAAGGCTTCTTTCTCAGGAGCATCAAAAGTAGGGATTGTGTGGTAATGGGTTAAGGGTCAAATAATGGGTTTTGTCATTGAAAAGGCATTTAAAATACATTGAAAAGGTAAAACATGTTGTAGGGAAAGGACAAGATACCAGTATTTTCTCTTTTTGCCCACAATGTGTTCAAAAGCCTTTCTAAGGGTCATTAAAAAACAAGATTGTTTAGTAAAGGGCTATATTCTATCACTAGTAGTTTCCTTTATAATGTAACAAATGCTATAGTAAAATAGTTTTGCACACCTCTTGCTTGCATAGAGTTATAGTTCTTTTAATAGCACACAATCAGTCTCTTCTCATTTTCCAGTCTGTAGATTTGTAATAGAAAAATTAAAGTACACCCATACTGACGTGAAGATCTTTTTTTATGTAAAGATACTTAAAAAATAAGAACTAGAGTATAAATTTGTGAGTTAATTAAATAAAAGCTTGTGCAATCGATTACCGGTAATTGTGTAATACATTCTGAGAAATTTTCTTTGAATATATATCATCAAATGTCCCATAAATATTATAATCTTTGATTCATTTGTTCAATGAAGTTTTTGTATTTATAACTTTCAACTAATGGCACCCAAACATATGAGCTTGACATAATTATGAAAATGCATTTTTCCTTAATCAAGTGCTATCTCCGAACAAATCTGCAATATTTCCTGAAGACATTTTATATTTTTTACTTTTTCTTAATCAGTAATTTTTAGAAGTGCAATTTCAAGTTTTATTGTAATAATTGGACAATTTGAGCACAATCTGTGATGTCAGATTCCTTTATATATTGGTTTGTTTACACCTGTACAGGGCTGGGAATATTTGATTACCAGTATACTATTTTGAAATTCTTTTACAATTATTCAGGCTAATCCATTAGATATTTCCAAACAACATATTGGAAATGAAATGACAATCAAGAAAACATTCAGGCTAAAAGAAATACATTTAGAGAACTTTGAACAATTTCTTTAGTACTACTCTTCTTTGACAAAGATATCAAAAGGTGTAAGAGAAAGAAATATTGAAATATCTGTAATAGATTTGTCATGAAAAATTAACTGCCTGAAATTAGATGGCCGAAATTGCTGTCACTGTTCCCAGCACTGAAAGGTTAGGGTTTGTGTGTGATGTGAAAACTGGTGTTCTCCACTGTTTGCTGTGAAAAAAAACATTGTTTGGTACTCATCTCTCTGGCATGGTCATCTTACAGAGTGTAGAGGTAAGAGTTTAATTATCAAAATCTTTGCACTATTACTTCATTCAATGGACAGACCATTAATCCACATGACTGACACGGGACTTTGAAATGTAATTAGTGAAATTTGCATACTGTTCTTAGATCTTGGAACATTTTAGGCTTTTATCTTAATGATTCTGTCTATAAGCAGATTTGTTTTTTTTCCAGACTTAATCATTATCTTAATAAATTGTCTCAGAGTCTCCTTGATTGGTGGACTTATCTTTTTAAACCTTTCCCAAACAAGCCCTTGTTTTTACGTGTCTGCAGTACTAGTCTTTTGAAAACACTGTGGGAAAAGGAGAAATTGCTCGTAACGAGCAATTTCTCCTTTTCCCACAGTGTTTTCTACCCATTTGGAGAACTTTCTGCCTTTTTTATCAAATTTGAAATTGTCGTCTGCAAACTCTTTGAGGTTGGAAGAGTCTAAAATTTGTCGTTTGGAAAAGGGTTAATAGAAACTCAGTGGTTAGCATATCAGATCAGACTGATGACCTGGTGGTTGAGGGTTTGATATCTTGAGGTAGACTTTCTTACTGCATGGACGTAAAAAATAGCAGTTGGTGGCTTGCAAAGATATTTGTGTCAATATATACTGCTGTGAGAAAGCCAGGAAACTTGTACAAGCACACTGACCCCTGTATATGACACAAGATGTTTAACCCGACTTTTAACGATCCTGAGAAAAAACCATTTGAAAACATTGTGGAAAATGGAGAAAATATTGGTATAAACCAGCGTTTTCTCCTTTTCCAACAATGTTTTTTACCCTGTTTTGTTTGCCGTCTGCTTATGCTTTCAATTTGGACCAGTCTTAAAATTTTGTTGTTTGGTAAAGAATTAAAAACAGTGATAAATTTTAAAACAAATCAGACAGCAAGTCATGGAATCCCATGCTTTAACTCGTTACCAAACGACAATATTTTAGGTTTGTCCAAAGGGAAAACATTTTCAGACGGCAAAATAAAAGTGACTAAAAATTTGAAATTTGTTTTGTGAAGGGTAGAAAACATTGTGGGAAATGGAGAAAATGCTGGCTACCAGCATTTTCTCCTTTTCCCACAATGTTTTCTAAAGTTTTCTTTTTCAGGGGCATCAAAAGTAGGGATTGTGTGGTAATGGGTTAACCCTTTACCACACAATCCTGAGTTTTAACGACCCTGAGAGAGAGAGGTCTCTTGAAAACATTGTGAGAAAAAGAGAAAGTGCTGGTAACCAGCATTTTCTCCTTTTCTCACATTGTTTTCAACCCTATACGAGACAGAAATTATCATTTGAACTTCATTCAGTGTGTCACCTGCAAATACTTTCAGTTTGGTCTAGTCCTGAATTTTCTTGTTTGGTAATGAGTTAATGACATGTAAGAAAGACAGTTCTGAAAATAATGTTGATAGAGAATAAAAATAATGTTGATGAAAGAGAAAATGCTTGTAATTAATCTTATGTTTTCAACCTTTTTGATTAAAAGTACTTTCAAGTAAGTCACATTTTATTTGTCATCTGCAGATCCTTTGCATTTGGACAGATCTTAAATGATATCATATGATAAAGAGCTATTGTTTTCACGTTGCTGTTGAATTTGCAGTTATTTTTGTTGGCTAAACACATGAAGGTAGTAAACCCGTAATGGAAAACAGCTATTTCCACTGTAATATTATTTCCAGAATTTGCTAAGATTGAAATTGGGTATTATTGTGCTACTTTAACTGTTTACCAAACAACAAAATTGTAGACTGGTCCAAATTGAAAGCACTTGCAGACAACAATTTATGTGTAACTCAAAAATTGAAATTTGTTTCCAGCAGGGTAGTAAACATTGTGGGAAAAGGAGAAAATGCTGGTTACCAGCATTTTCTCCTTTTCCCACAATGTTTTCAAAAGGCTTCTATCTCAGGGTCGTTAAAAGTCGGGATTGTGTGGTAAAGAGTTAATTAATAGCCACTTTTTCCTTCTTAGAATTATCATCTATAAATCTAAAACCACAATGTTCTAACTACAAAGGGAGATAATTATTACCTCCTTTCTCAGGACACTAACAAAAGTGTCACCCAACAAGTGAACTTCTTTACAAAAGACGTAAGGAGAGGTCAGCATCAATGTTTTCAAATAGTTTATAAGCTTTAATTTCAATATATATTTTGGTACATGTAAACAAACAAGTAAAAAAAGTTGCCATGTAGAAACCCCTTATGCTTTACATGACGGTCATTTGACCTTCTTCTCGCATTTTCAAGTCGCATGATCTTGTCCAGCGGTCTTCTTTCTGTTTTTAAGCGAAATTCTTCTTTTTTCTTCTGCTTAGATTTATTTGCTTAATGAAAAATGATAAAAATTACAATTATTTGAGAGGTCAATGTCTACTATGGCAAATTAATATGACAAATCTTTTCTGAAATTTGTCATATAAAAATAAAGCATGACTATATTTCTTGTTTCATTTCTTTTTATTTTGCTTTATTTACAAAATCATGACAAATCAGACTGTACTTGAGAATATTTTGCAAGGAAAATGGATTTAGACAGCAGATTCTATGGCAATCTGCCTTTTAAACTGGCCATTATTGGAGATCGGTCTGCCTCTCAAATGATTTCAAGATAAACATCAAAGGAATTTCTGGTCGGTTAAAAATGTGCAAAAGTATTATATCGGTATAAATCCTTATGTATCAAATAACAAGAAATCTAATTCCATGTTGCACTAGAAGCATTAGGGGTCTGCTACCTTAACCCTTTCCCAAACGAAAAATTTTAGACTCTTCCAAAATGAAAGAGTTTGCAGACGACAATTTTAACTTTTCATAACAATGGCAGAAAATTATCCGAACGGGTAGAAAACACTGTGGGAAAAGAAGAAATTGCTCGTTACGAGCAATTTCTCCTTTTCCCACAGTGTTTTCAAAAGACTTCTACTGCAGATACGTAAAAACAAGGGCTTGTTTGGGAAAGGGATAATGTACAACCATTGTTTAACTAAATTGCATTGTACTACCCTTATATAGTCTATTTTCATCTACATACATGTACCTAACAGCTTATCAGTAATTTGAGTTTTTGCAGGTTTTCACATACACCTCATCGATGATTACCTCCTGATATGAGCTTAGTATGATTCATTCTGTAGAACACTATGAAAAATAACACTCTTTTCAGAGCTCCAGATAGAAAATTGAAAATATTAATTATTCCCAACTAAAGCCTATGTTGTGGGTACTCATTAGAATTGTCTCGTGGAGACGATTCTGTTGAGTACCCACAACATAGGGTTTGGAAGAGAAATAATGGATTTAGAATACCATCACTCCCTCTTATCTGGAGCTCTACTCTTTTTATTTAGGAACATTGGATTGTTATTTTTCATATTTCATTAATCCCTATGGAATTCATAGGTTATTCTCTAGTACTCCCTGAGGAATTCAAAGTGTTCTTCTGTAGAAGATACAGTTGTTGCTGTAATTATTATTATTATTATTCAATAAAACATATAGTTGGGATTATTTTGCAGGTATACGTGATTGGAAGAAGTGCGTTTAAAATCGATGCACACCACTGTACCCTTTGCATTTGCAGTGCTGGATGAGAAATGTTCTGTATTACTTTAACCTTCAACTTTACATGCTTATTTCAGAGCTACAGAAGAATTTTGTTTTAAAGTGCAACAGAGATACATACATTCATTAGAAATGAAAGTACCCCTTAACCCTTTACTCCATAGATACTCATTTCTACGCATTGCTTGTAGGAGCCTTTGCAAAACATGGTGGCAAAAGGTGAAATTGCTTGTGACAAGCAATGTTTTCTACACTATCAAAAGGTGTCATATACACATAAGAAAAGGCTTCATCCTTGCTGTTATTCAGGGTCAATTACAGATACCATAGAAATGCCTTTTGGGGTAAAGGGTTAATTGTACACAAAGCCTTCATAGAAAATAAGTTCATCCTTGTGATAATTGTTGCTTTTAAATAGTTTAAAACAAGATTATCAGCCAATAGGTCACGCCTTCCCTATTTTTAGGTACATGTATTAAATAGTTTTAAAGTTGGATTCTTACAGGGTAGTCCGATAATAAGCTGCTGAATATTAATATTTTCTTTTTGACAGATGATAGTACGAGTGGAAACTGTATCCACTTGACCAAGCTTCAAGATTTTCTTCTTTGTCATGTTGCCATTATATGTGTATTTCCATGAAGTCCTTTATATAACCATGAATTTTATACAGACATTTGCTTCTCTATATACAGCCAAAGAAAAGGAAATATGATAATAATGATACTAATTTATAGATAGTTAACCCTAAGTGCTCCAAATAAACCCAAAACACAGTCATGTTCATTCGCAAAATAAAGCCAATACATGTAATTGCAATTCCATGGTTGCATTTATCTAAGAATGTTAAGCAAAGTGGGCAATGTACATCAAAGAACAGACTGCACATTTTGTACAGTCTGATCTTGATCTACATTGGCCTCTAAGGCAACTACAGTGGTGAAAAGCACTTCAAATCTTAAAACATGTGGCAAATATTTGAATTGCTTCTTAAAATCAGCATTTCTCAGTTTGCAACAATATTTTTAAAAGTAACCTGTGATGATAATTATATTTGTTTAACTCATTACCAAACGACAAAATTTATGCTTGTCCAAATCAAAAGCATTTGCAGCAGACAAAATAAAAGTGACTAAAAATTTAAAATTTGTTTTGTGAAGGGTAGAAAACATTGTGGGAAAAGGAGAAAATGCTGGTAACCAGCATTTTCTCTTTTTCCCACAGTGTTTTCTAAAGGCTTCTTTCTCGGGAGCGTCAAAAGTAGGGATTGTGTAGTAATGGGTTAAACATGTCTGCATAAAGTTCAGAATTAACCCCTTACTAAACAATGGCTTTTGAAACCTTGAAAAGAGAGGAAGTGCTGGTAACGAGCATTGTCTCCCTTTTCATGAATGTTCGTACTCTTTCAAAGAAGAGTCTAATCATTTAAGCCTCAGAGAGTCCAATCATTTAACTTTTTATCACACCATGCCGACCTTTGACGACCCCAAGAAAGAAGCCTTTTGAAAACATTGTAGGAAAAGGAGACAATGCTGGTAACCAGCATTTTCTCCTTTTCCTACAATGTTTTCTACCCTATCAAAGAGAAAATAGCATTATTTGAGCCTCTAGAAATTGTCGTCTGCTAAATTAATGTTTTCAAGTTGGACAAGGCTAAAATTTTATCGTATGGAAAAGGGTTAAGCCATGTAGACTTTTTCATCTGAAATTGCCTTAACCCTTTCCCAAACAATCCCTGGTTTTTACGGGTCTAGAATACTAGCCTTTAGAAAACATTGTGGGAAAAGGAGAAAATGCTGGTAACCAGCATTTTCTCCTTTTCCCACAATGTTTTCTACCCTATCATAGACAAAAATCATCTTTTCAGCAAGAGTTGAATTGTCGTCTGCAAATGCTTTCAATTTGGTCTAGTCCAAAAGTTTGTCGTTTGGGAAAGGGTTAAACGTAGGAGAATTTGCCTCTTTGCTACACAATCCCGAGTTTAATGACCTGAAGGAAAAGGCCTTTTGAAGACATTGTGGAAAAAGGAGAAAATGCAGGTAACCAGTATTTCCTCCTTTTCACAACTATACTTTTTATCTGTGAATTTGTGTTAGAACTATTTTGTCGTCTGCAAAAAAAGTTTTCATTTTTTAACAAGTCTAAAACATTGTCTTTTGGTAAAGTGTTAACTCATTACCAAACGACAATATTTTGGACTGGTCCAAATTGAAACCATTTGCAGACGACAAAGTAAAAGTGACTGAAAATTTGAAATTTGTTTTGTGAAGGGTAGAAAACATTGTGGGAAAAGAAGAAAATGCTGGTTACCAGCATTTTCTCCTTTTCCCACAATGTTTTCTGAAGGCTTCTTTCTCAGGGGCATCAAAAGTAGCGATTGTGTGGTAATGGGTTAAAAGGTCTAGAGATTCATTTTACAGCCCATCTGCATTTTTATTCTTTGTTTCAGCATGATTCTGGCTACTCGTCACACAGATGATATAAACATGCCGTACCTAGATCACGCTGCAAGAAGACTCCCACTTCTCAAACGAACATCAGCAGTGTCTTCAGAGCGTGACAGGGAAATGAGAGATGTATATTTTGAGAAGCGCTAAACAGTTCAACTGATCAGTTTTAAGCAAATAGTTTTGTAACAGCCTGTGATATGATAAGATTTGCAATCATGTTTATGTTGAATAATTGAAAGTTTTTGCTTTTTTGGATTTATGTACATCAACATCCACAAAACTAGAAGAAAGCTTCTGTAAATGTCTCTTTTTTTGCATTTTTTCTAATATATATTTTTTTTCTTTTTTGATACAAGAAGGGATATTTTAGCCCCTCTGGTAGGAGGTCAGGCACAGTTATGCCATGGCCTGGTGTCTGTTCAGACTGGGCCAAACAAAAAATTATTTTCATGGTTAACTCAAATATGCATGGGCTTTCAAAGTTGTATACTGGCAGTTAACTGCTTACAGTTCTGATCTGTTGAATGATACAGGACCATCATGATCCTATTGTGTTACAATGTCTATTTGATATATGTTTTTCTTCAAAAAAATCCATACGGTTTCTGAAATACTTTGTAAAATGGACATTTTTAACGACAAATGTGTTGCCTAAAGTTATTACAACAAAATGTATGTCACAATTTTTGCCGGCCACTCAATTCAAATTAAATCCAACTTAGTCCAAATTGAAAGCATTTGATGAAGATGAAATACCGTAAGTGTGACTTAACTCTTTACCACACGAAAAATTTTTAGACTTGTCCAAATTGAAAGCATTTGCAGACGACAAAATAAAGGTGGCTGAGAAATAGAAATATGTTCTGGGAAGGGTAGAAAACACTGTGGGAAAAGGAGAAAATGCTGGTTACCAGCATTTTCTCCTTTTCCCACAGTGTTTTCAAAAGGCTTCTTTCTCAGGGGCGTCAAAAGTAGGGATTGTGTGGTAATGGGTTAAAAATTTGAAGTTTGTATTGAGAAGGGTAGAAATAATCATAAAGAAAGGAGAAAATGCTGGTGACCAGCATTTTCTCCTTTTTCTACAATGTTTTCAAAAGCTCTCAGGTTGTTAAAAGCCTGAATTGTGTAGTAAAGGGTTCATGAATGTATGCCATTGTATATTATCACTTGAAGCTCTAAACACAAAGTCATGTTTTTAGGACAACAAAGACCAAGTTCAAACTTAAAAGAATGGATATACACTGCCCAATATCTTGCAAGACATTTTTGTCGAAACAGTCATTCATACTGTCAGCCCGAAAAGGCAATCTTTGAGTTAGAGTTAACTTTCTCAATCTGTAATTGAGCATGGAATGTTATTGATTACCAGTTTTGAGATTTTCAGCTGATAAGACATTTCTACCAAGCAGAAAAAAAAACCACTATTATTCATTCACTCCTCCCTACTACAGACACATACTGTTCAAAGACAATCTTAAAAACATGAAAGTGTCTATCAAACGCATCTATAGTTGAAATACAAACTACATCTGGTAGGATTTGAACTTGTGCGGACAAATTTTTCAAGGTTTAAAAGACCAATACCATAACCTCTGAGCTACAGAGATATGCATGAAGGAGTAGTTTCCCATAACACACCCCCTCTTAAATCTTTACCAAACGACAAAATTATAGACTGGTCCAAATTGAAAGCATTTGCAGACGACAAAATAATTGTAACTAAAATCATGAAAAAATATGGTTAGGGTAGGGTAGAAAACATTGTGGTAAAAGGAGAAAATGCTGGTTACCAGCATTTTCTCCTATTCCCACAATGTTTTCTGAAGGCTTCTTTCTAAGGGTTGTTAAAAGTCAGGATTGTGTGGTGAAGAGTTAAACCTTTCCCAAACAACATTTTAGACTGGTCCAAAGTCAAAGCAGGTGCAGATGACAAAATAAACGCAAGTCAAAAATAAAAATTTGTTTCCAGTAAGGTAGAAAACATTGTGGGAAAAGGCTTCTTTTTCAGGGCCCTAAAAACCAGGGGTTGTTTGGTAAAGGGTTAAAGTCATCAATTCATTTATGACTCAAAGCCTCATTTGGCAGAAAGTTCATTTTATGACGGCAAATGGGAGTAATGGCTCAATGGCTAATCCTGGAGGAGCCCCCATCTAACGAACATGAAAGTTCGCCACAAATGCATACCTAAAATATAAAAAACATTTTGCTGGATTCCAACCCATGCGGACAAATATCCTCTTTTTTTCTAGGTTTAACACATTACCAAGTAATTCCTACTTTTGATGCCCCTGAGAAAGAAGCCTTTTGAAAACAATGGGGGAAAAGGAGAAAATGCTGGTAACCAGCATTTTCTCTTTTCCCACAGTGTTTTTTACCCTTCCCAGAACAATTTCAATTTTTCAGTCACCTGGCTTTATTTTGCCGTCTGCAAATGCTTTCAATTTGGACCAGTCTAAATTAAAATATTTTTGTTTGGTAACGGGTTAAAAGACCAACCTTTGAGCTAGAGAGATATCTCCCTAATGCAGTTGTTAGGTATTGTATTAAAACTGGAATGAAGCCATGCATGAAGGAGTGGTCTCCTGGAACGACAACATTCTGTAAACATCTTAAAATGATGATTTCTTTCTCTTAGAAAGTAATAGCTATGCTTGAGTATCTGTACTGTTTTGCTTCAGAATATAAAGCAGATAAGTTTAGATCTTCTGTACTGTCTGTTAAGATTGTTAATGATTTAATCCTGTGACAAAATTCTAACAACTGAAACTTCAAAAGAAGTTTTCAGTTGTTAGAATTTTGTCAAAATGAACTCATGAACTGATACTCAAGCATAGCTATTACTTTCTGAGAGAAAGAAATCATCATTTTAAGATGTTTACAGAATGTTGTCACTCCAGGAGACCACTCCTTCATGCATGGCTTCATTCCAGTTTTAATACAATATTGCAAAAGCAATACATTTTGTTCCCACTACAAACACAAACTGTATAGAAATCTATCAAAGTTCTGAACTGCCTTATGTAAGTAAATGTTGTTCATTTTGTGATTGTGATTTTAAATCAGTGATAACAATTAATTTATCTATTTATAAATTTTGTTACCTGTGTATTCCTGTTTACTTTATCCTGAATTATTAGAACCTTTACTTTGATCAGCATAATTAAATCTCTAGCAGTCTTTTATCAACTTGTTATACTGTCCCCATCTTCCATTCCCATTTTCTGTGGTGGTCATGTAGAACAAGCCAAGCCTCGGTAGTTTAGTCAGTTGCGTGCAGGACTTCAGAACATGGGGTCCAGGGTTAGGTCCCTGGCTATGATCCCTAGCTCGGCCAATTTCTTTCCGAGGATTGATGATAGTCAGGATTCATTCCTCTCCCACCCCTGACCATTGTTTCGATAATGATCCTGTGGAAAAGCAGCCAGTGGCTTGGAAAAACAATTGTGCAAACTACTGGTAAAAAAAACTTCAGGAACACACGAATAGGTGCACTGGCCACCTCAATATAACTGAAATAATGTTGAAAATAGTGTTCAACACTATACAAACAAATCATGCAGAACAAACAGAATTTTTTTATAATCACAGCTAATCCATGTTGTTTTGAAAACTTCCTATAAACTTGTTTTAACCCATTACCACACAATTATTACTTTTGACGCCCCTAAGAAAGAAGCCTTTAGAAAACATTGTGGGAAAAGGAGAAAATGCTGGTAACCAGCATTTTCTCCTTTTCCCACAATGTTTTTTTTCCTTCACAAAACAAATTTCAAATTTTCAGTCATTTTTATTTTGTCGTCTGCAAATGCTTTGAATTTGGGCAAATCTAAAATATTGTCGTGTGGTAAAGAGTTAACTCTTTACCACGCGACAAAATTTTAGACTAGTTCAAATTGAAAGCATTTGTAGACTACAAAAAAAATGTGACTGAAAAATTGAAATTTGTTCTGGGAAGGGTGGAAAACACTGTGGGAAAAGGAGAAAATGCTGGTTACCAGCATTTTCTCCTTTTCCTACAGTGTTTTCAAAAGGCTTCTTTCCCAGGGACGTCAAAAGTAGGGATTGTGTGGTAATGGGTTAAAGAAGATGCCTAGATCTGTGAAAATCAACCATTCTATGTTCATGTGTCATGACTAGCCACTTGACTGGTGAGGACAAATTGTCTCAACCAAAGAGATACCTGCCTTGGAATAAAGAATTAGATAAAGGTTTGGAATGGCTTGTGAGTACAACACCAGGGTAACCAATCACCAACTATTCTAAAGAACAATTTTAGTCTTATTCTGCAGGATTTCCTAAATTTGAAACTAAAGCAACGTCTGAGTGGCTAAACTAAGTGGTTAACCCAATCAGACATGTGTTACTTTCAAATATAGGAAATCTTGGAGAACACGACCAAGAATGTTTTTCCCATAATGTTTTCTAAAGACTTCTTTCTCAAGGTCACTATAGGGAAGTAGAAAATCAAACTCAATATAGACCATAGCTGGTATTCAGATTTTCTACTCTTCAAAACATAATGTTTGTTTCCAATTACATTAGCCGTCACCTGCAAGTACAAGGCTGCAAGATGTTTCTCCTTTTCCTAAAATGTTTTCAAAAGCCTTCTTCAACAGGGTACTTATTAAAAGTAATTGTTTGGTAAAGGTTCAATTTTATCAAAATAAAAAGGGAAAACAAATACTGTAAGAACAACTACTTAACAAAACCCTTTTAATGAAACATATAATAAAAATATTTAAAACAAAGGGCCATGATTGCCTTGATGTCACTCACCTGAGCCTTTTGACCAAAACATGTCGGGCATTCTTACCAACTTTCTTAAGTATTGTATAGAAATTGTGGCCTCTTGAGTGTACAAAAAAACTTTTTCTAGGATTTGTCTCAATGACCTACTTTTTCACTTAACATGGCCCTTTTACAAACTCATTAAGGATTTCATCAACAGAAACATTCTGACATTCATTTTTATGAGCTCTGGGCTGAAAGTGTGAACTGAAGAATGTACTCAAGGTTTTCCAGAGATTTGTCCCAGTGACCTAGTCACTTACTTTTTGATTTGCAGTGTCCCATTTTTAACTCTACCAGAGATATTCTCAAGACAAAAATTCTTACCAATTCTTATAAGTATTGACTAAGATTATGGCTTTTTAACATACAAGCTTCACTAAAATTTGTCTCATTGACTTACCTTTTGACCCAAAATGACCCAGATTCAAACATATCCTAGATATCATTAAGACAAACATTCTAACTGTAACTCTAACACCCTGAGTATTGGACTGCATAAGTCCCCTCTAGAATTTATACAAGGTTTTTTAAAGATGTGACCCAATGTGATCCATTTTCACACCAATCTGTAGAATCTAAACATGTTTTTTTCAAAGATATAACCTGGTGATCTAGCTCTTGATCCCATATGACCCATTTCAAAACTTGTCAAAGATATGATCACGACAAACATTCTGACAAGCATTCAAAAGTATACAAAAGAAAATGTGGCCTCTAGTGCATACACAAGGTTTTTCAAAGATTTTGACAAACTTTTGGACCAGACATGACCAGTTTTCTAACTCGTCCACTATATTATTAGCCTACTAAGTCTCATGAGAGTTGGACTGAGAATATGGGTACACAAGGTAAAAGTTGACAGTGAATGACACAAGATGTACACTAGACACAACACAATCACAAAGTTCATCTTAAGCACTTCAAGCTCTGGTGAGTTTATATTAAAGTACAGGAAAATAAAATTATACAGATAGCTCAAGGATAGAATTGTGAACAAAGATGCCTATTTTCTTGAATAAAAAAAAAAGATATAAATGTATTGACAAATAGACCAACGACACCAGAGTTTACCCCCAAAAATGGATATGATTTGAACACTCTTGTTTAGGAAATACTTGAATACACTTCATACATATTATCAATGATCTAGGCATTGTTGTTTCATAAATGAAGTTTTGAAAATTTCAAAATATGTATGTCTTTAGTCATCTCTTCTGATTCAAGGGCCATAACTCAGAAAAAATGGTAAAGGACCACAAGATGTCACCCTATATCATTTATCAAAGGTCATTAAAGGACTGCAACTTAATATTACAAATAAATTATGAAGGATCCATGCTATGTTGAGATGAGAAGAATGTGTAATCTGTTTAACCCTTTCCCAAACGACAAATTTTGGACTCTTCCAAACAAAAAGAGTTTGTAGATGACAGTTTCAGATTTGGAGAAAATGGCAGAAATTTCTCAAAAAGGGTAGAAAACACTGTGGAAAAAGGAGAAATTGCTCGTTACGAGCAATTTCTCCTTTTCCCACAGCATTTTCAAAAGACTTTTACTGCAGACACGTAAAAACCAGGGCTTGTTTGGTAAAGGGTTAAGAAATAGTTTAACTCTTTACCAAACGACAAAATTATAGACTTGTCCATGTTGAAAGCACTTGCAGACAACAAAATAAAAGTAATTCAAAAACTGAATTTTTTTTACTAGCGTGGTAGAAAACATTGTGGGAGAAGGAGAAAATGCTGGTTAGCAGCATTTTCTCCTTTTTCCCCACAATGTTTTCAAAAGGCATGTATCACAGGGTCGTAAAAACCAGGGATTGTTTGGTAAAGGGTCAAGGTTAACCTACAGTTTTACCACATAGAATCTGAGTATTGACTGCACAGCAAATATTGGTTACTTGTATCAAGTTTGATTGCAACAGTGATAAAGATACTCCATTGTGATCACTCATGGTCTGTTCACTCATTGTTATGGCTCAAAAACTGTTTTGTTAATGCTAAAATTTCAGGCGTCCCTGTCCTTGGTTGAAAAACAAAAGTTTAAATCTGTTTCACCTGTTATTTCTTTCTTAATTTCTCATATGAATATCTGATAAGTAGACAAAACAGCAAAAATGATTCTTTAAGAATAAAGTATATATTAAAAATAACAGACTGATTTCTGCAGTTGATATCACAGCTAATTCCTTCTGCATAGTTTAAAATAGTTTAAATAAAATTCTTTTTGCATCACTCAGAATAAAAAAAAATCAAACTGTTATCTTTATATGTGTTGATACAATTTTGACTTAAGTATCATGATTTGGTCTTTTATATCCACCCCTTATGTCAATCATCACTAAACTTTTTACTTACAATGGAATGCTTCACATTTGTGTGAGACAAGAAAATGTCAAGGATTTAATATATAAAAAAATGTATATATGTTAAGAAATGCTTCAACATCTACATAGATACACAGTTAGGGAACAAAAAGAACACAATAAAGTATAGAGATGGATTTCAGTTGACTGGTTCACTTTTACACTTATTTAAACATGGTTAAACTGTTGGAACTTGCCTCAGAAAAAGTGTAAAATATTGTTGGAAAAGGAAAAGAATGCTGTGTCCTAGCATTTTCTCCTTTTCCAACAAAGTTTCCTAAACCCTCTTTCCAAAAGATTAGGAATACAGAGGATCACTCCATAAAACATGACGACTCAAAACGATACAATTATTAAACCACCTACAGACAGTGAACCAATCACAGATAATTAAGGGTGGCAACAGTTATCCATTTGATAATAAGATTGTCTGAAACTGCCTACTAGTTAACAAAAAATACTATTTCATTAACACATTTAAATACATAAAATCATTGAAACATTAAAATAGTAGAACTACGTAAAAATTGGTAAATTTGTGTGTATTCCATTAAAAATATTGTACAAGCAGCGTACATTGTGTTGTCCCAAGAATGAATAATGTTGACCCATATATGTTTATATTCTTTTTCTTGTAATCTTCACCAAATTCCTTTCTAGTGAAGCAAATGACCAGTGTTCAGTCATATTTTCCATATAATGTATTTCTATATATGCAGTGGACAAAAAGGGATTGCTTCTGAACGTGGAAAATTATACACAGCTATATAACACTTACAATTTGATACAGAATTAGTTGGAATCTAATTCACTTATTTATCTATTTGACCATTATAAGCTTGAAACAGATGCTTATTAATAAATTCTTTCACTGCCAATGACTGCTACTTTTGCAGCAGGTACAGATGAAGATCAAACTGCACAGAAAGTGCAATCTAATCTAAGAACTTTACCTGCTATATCATATTAACCTATGACCAATTTATTGTGACCATGTAGAGGATTTTAATAGGTTGGCAGTTACAAGGTTAAATGATTTTCCAGTTGAATGAAATATAATTTACTGATTATAAAAATAGGTAACAGTTGCCATCCTTTGTCATTTTTTCATCCATAATGATGATCTTGAAACGCAAGTTTTGGGATCAATATAATTATGCACAAACATTAAAAGCCACACTAGATCTTGATAAAAGTTCCTTATTGCAATGAAAATATACATATTAAGAAAATAAGATTGTTTCTTGTCTTATAAAATTCATTTTGTTTCTTATCAGAAGAAGACACAATATAAAATAATTATTTGTATATCTAATAACACAAAAAAATTTTTCTTTTAATCTTTAAAACTATAAATAGTCAGTTGTTCCCTCTGGAGTTGATATTTTCCTCAATCTTTCATTATAGACGAATTCTGAAAGAGCTGAAAATACAAAGCAAAATCTGTTTACTTTAAAAAATAATTTCAATGACGAAAAATCCACAGAACAAAGATCTTCTACCAAGTAACACAGCTAAAAGAAGATAAATTTATTTCTACAAATTAAAAAAAGAATCATAGTATTTACTCAGCATTTTATAATTTTTAATGGTGAATGCAGTATATGACAAATAGTAATAAACGATAGTCATATTACACATGTACTGAAGAAATGGATCAGAACGGAAGCTACAGCTTATAAAGTTCTTCTCCAATTTCCAGACAACGGTTATGGTACATGTATTTCATAGTCAATGCGATAAAAATAATTTCAGAGTAGAAAGAAGTAGAAAGAAAACAATATTAACAAGAACAAAAAAAAAAAGAAAAAAACATTATAAGTAGATTGAGTCAGAATGGTCTGAAGCGTTAATGATAGAGATTTGTCAATCTATACAGATTAAGAACTCATAGTAACACCTTCTGCACAATGATGAAGAAGCAGACATGGCGATATCAATACTCAGTATTTTCTAACATGTGATATTCAATCACCTATAAAAATGCAAATTTCAAGGAAAACTCTAGCAAAGTTCTCCAATCATGAAATACAACAGATGCAAAACTATATCATCACAATAGCTCATCTTTAACATTGTGCTCCATCAGCACAACAGTCTAGGTATTCAATCAGACAGAAGATTTCATAAGTCATCAATTTTGCCTTTGGTAACATGAGAAAGACCACTTACAATAAATAGAATAAACCAATGACCAAAATAGAACAGCAATGTTTGAACAACATTAACCCTTTTTGAGACCACAAACCCTGCGCTCTTTTAAGTTCAAAACATCTGCACACCACAAGTTCAAACTTGGTACAAATAATTCCAAGTTCTCTAGGTTAAAAACCATACTGAGAAATGCAGAAAATTCTTCATAGAATTCTGAACATAAATAAGAAAGTTTTATGAATCGTCAGTGAATACCATCCCTGTTTACAAGTATCTTCTTTGTTTTTCAACAATGTTCTTAACCCTTTACTCCATAGATACTCATTTCTACCCATTGCTTGTAGGAACCTTTGGAAAACATTGTGGCAAAAGGTGAAATTGCTCGTGACGAGCAATTTCACCTTTTGTCACAATGTTTTCTATGCTATCAAAAGGTGTCATATGCACATAAGAAATGGCTTCATCCTTACTGTTATTTAGGGTCAATTAGAGATACTATAGAAATGCCTTATAGGGTAAAGGGTTAAAAGCTTTCTACCTCTGGGTCAGCATCATACAATCACAGGCACTCGGTTTTCTTTGTTTTTTACTTTTGTACATTATTTCTTCTATTCCTGCATATCTTAAATACTAGAAGGTTTCGCAGCGGCATGTTTTAAAGCAACGGAAGTACTTGACCAGGTTTCGATTTACGCTGACTCCCGAATCGTCATTAACATGCTGGCAAATACTGGTACCAGGATATGTAAACAAGACGTTCTATCTTAAGAATAGAAAAATATTTCACTTCCGTTGCTTTAAAACATGGCCGCTGCAAAACCTTCTAGTATTTAAGATCAGCAGAAATAGAAGAGGTAAGGCACAAAAGTAAAGACAAAGAAACCAAGTACCTATGCATACAATAAACAGCTTCGCAAATACATGGCTGAGCAGAGACATTTGGAGCTATAAAAACAAAATTTGTACTTACTTGACAAAGTCTGGAGCTTTGGATATCACATGTTCAAATTCAGCAAAGGACAGGGAATCATCATCATCTAAATCAGCCTCTTCAAAAATCTAAAAGAGAGCAAAGGGTGGGTTTATCTATGGTGGTAATTACTATCTTCTTGTTCTGTTCAGAACTGACAATGAACAGAAAAAAACATCCACCACCAAGACAATACAGTATACCGTAATTCCCCCAAGTATTCGGACGGAAAAAAATAATTATTTTTTTTGGTGTCCGAAAACTTATTAAATTATTTGTGTGACTGTCCGAAAATTTCGGGAAATCTCTTTCCAACAACAACAACATATCCTTTAATAGACATCGTATGTACAACATACAGTAAGGCATATATTTCCCGAAAAGAACTGACACGAGATCGACCTTTATGGATTAATAAAACTTACTTGTTAAAAGAGTTCACACAATTACGTATTCGAACGCAAATACAGTAGCTACTTCGCTAAACAATCCTAAATCATGGTCGTGATAAGGGTTATTCTTGACCTGACTAAACCTGGTTACGTCACCCGAACACGTGCTTGTCTCCATGCCAACATGTCTGTGTACAGGTCGTTACAACTAGCCATCCCGTTATGCATTAAAAGTGTATCTTATAGCGTTTATAGATACGATTTACATCTTTAATGCGTCACGGGTATTGGCCTAAATATATACAGCCTGCGTAACACAAATTAGCACCTGCATTCAGTCTACCGCGATCAATCAGATACCAAACAAAGGATTTAAGCTTAAAACATTGATCGATTTACTCTTCTCAGGTACATGCTAATTAACTCTTTACCACACAATCACGACTTTAAACGATCCTGGGGTAAAACCTTTTGAAAACATTGTTGGAAAAGGAGAAAACGCTGGAATTAATTATTTTCTTCTCTTCCCCCACTGTTTTCTTCGTTATCCAATCAAAAATCATTTTAGCAAAATGTAATTGTCGTCTGCGAATCCTTCGAATTTTATCTAGTCCAAGAACATTTTCGTTTGGTAAAAGTTTACCATATCCCAAACAAGCCTTTGTCGTATGCAAACTCTTTCAGTTTGGAAGAGTCTTTAATTTGTTGTCTGGGAAAGAGTATTGCAGACCTTCGTCGATCTTCTGAACCATTTTAATTTGTTGTTTGGGAAAGTGTATAGCGGGTCTTCGTCAACTTTTAAACCATTTTGATATGCTGTTTGGGAAAGAGTGTAGCGGGCCTTCGTCAACTTTTAAATCATTTTAATTTCTTGTTTGGTAGAGCACTGCGGGTCTTCTAAACCATCATAATTTCGTGTCCGAAAATTTAGGGACAATTATTTTACCAAGTGTCCGAACTTAGGGACAAAAAATAAATTATTTCGGAAAATAATTAATGGTGTCCGAAAATTTAGGGTGTCCGAATACTTAGGGGAATTACGGTAAATGAGTATTATCTGTATCAAACTAACAATGATTATTTAATTGATAAAAGGACAGAGCTATCGATCAATGAGCCAATCAGCAATCAGCATTTCTTAGACATTCTGACAATTACAATTTACAAGTATATGTAAATGTATACAGCAGATATAGTTAAAAAAAAAAAATCTAAAATTACTAACAGTTTTTCGGATGAGATGTTAAACCAAGGCGCTGTTTGACGATGCTTTACACCGACCACGTAAAAGTACCAGGTGTAACTTAAGATGGGTTTTGTCCTGTACCTGCACTATCCCCTGTAACAATACTAACAGTCTTCCAGGGCGCTGCCCATGAGGGAAACCGGTGGCAACAATGTTTAAATGCAAACTCAATCAATCAGTTTAAAAAAACCCTAAAGAAATACATGTACATTAAAACGGATATCTATCTTTAATCCTTCGATCCATGATTTCAACATACAGATTTATAGCAGGTTAAACTATTGATGCAGATGACAATTTCAATAGTAAAGAAGACGAAAAATGTTTGTAAACATTATACTGTCGTAATTTTTCCAGAATTCTAATCTTCAAAGCTATAAATACCCATTTCTTTACTGTGAGAAATACATTTTTCTAATATTGTTTTCTGTAGCTTTCTTATTCAGGCTCATGAAGAAGATAACTTTTCAATTGTTTTCTTCGTTTCCAACAATTTTGTCTTTCCTTTTAAAATCAGATCTCACTACTTCAGTCAAATGTGCTTTTCATCTACAAATGCCTCCAAACAAGGACAAGTTTAAAATCCTGTTGTTCGGTAGAGAGCTAAGCTCTTCTAACATTTAACCCATGACCACACAATCCCTACTTTTGATGACCCTGAGAAAGAAGCCTTTAGAAAACATTGGGGGAAAAGGAGAAAATGCTGGTAACCAGCATTTTCTCCTTTTCCAACAATGTTTTCTAACCTTCACAAAACAAATTTCAAATTTTCAGTCACTTTTATTTTGTCGTCTGCAAATCCTTTCGATTTGGACATACCAAAGATTTTGTCGTTTGGCAATGAGTTAATCAGTGATGTAACAAAATGTATGAAATATAATGTTATATATTACATTATCAATAAGCTGTTGCATATCTTCATTCTCCAGCTGTTTCTCCCCTGTAAGTCTGTCAACCACTTCTTTCAGATCTTTGCTGGAAATCATATCATCTTCATCAAAATCTAAAAAAAAAACATGATTACGCTTCTCTAGTTACATACAAACAGAAGAAACTCTCTTATTTAACCCTTTACCACACAATCCCGACTTTTAAAGACCTTAAAAAAGACAGCTTTAGAAAACATCGTGGGAAAAGGAGAAAATGCTGGTAACCAGCATTTTCTCCTTTTCCCACAATGTTTCCCTATGAAAGACAACTTTCATAATTTCAGCCACCCTTGATTTGTTGTCTGCAAATGCTTTCAACTTAGACTAATCCAAAATGTTCTTGTGTGGTAAAGAGTTTAAGGGTATGTACTCATTAATTTTGAAAAGCAATAAACTTATTTCAATTATGAGTGCAAAAGACGTTTACACAAAATTATAAAATAAATGAGCCATACCTTGGCAAAAGGGGACTTAATGCATCTCCATTGGTTTATACCAAGTAAAAATTATTAAATGCCACTTTTTATCAGTTATTCATACTTCAGGTCATGGTGCAAGATTGTATTATTATGGTACGAAGTGGCAAGGCTATAGTACAAAATGGTCAATCTATGGTACAACATAGTCATAAACGGAATGGTAAGATTAAGAAATTATTATGGTACAAAGTGGTAAATCTATTGTACAAAATAGTCATAAATGGAATGGTAAGAAATTATTATGGTACAAAGTGGTAAATCTATTGTACAAAATAGTACAAAATAGTCATAAATGGAATGGTAAGAAATTACTATGGTACAAAGTGGTAAATCTATTGTACAAAATAGTCATAAATGGAATGGTAAGAAATTATTATGGTACAAAGTGGTAAATCTATGGTACCAAATAGTCATAAATGGAATGGTAAGAAATTATTATGGTACAAAGTGAGTGCATACTGCCTACTCAATCCAGAGTTTTAATGACTCTTATGGAAAAGGCTTTTGAAAACATTGCGAGGAAAGGGAAAAATACTGGTACAGAGGTTTTTCTCCTTTCCTCAAAATGTATTTTACCCTTTTGAAGACAAATTTGATCATAAAACATTGCCACTGGCATTGTAGCAATTCATTCATTCAAATCAAAATCACAAGTTTCAACAACCATGGAGAAAAAGGCCTTTTACAATATACTTGGAAAACAGAAATAGCTGATAACCAGCACTTTCTCCTTTCCCAAACATGTTTTTCACCTCTTCCCACCAAATTTCAGTTTTTGAGTCATATGAGTCACATGACTGTATTGTCTGAAAAAGCTCTCAATTTGGACAAACTTAAAGGTATTTTACTTTGGTAAAGAAATTATCCCTCACCACACCATTCCTAGTTTTAGTACCCTGACAAAGAAAACCTTGGGAAAAGACTTTTTCCATCCACGTTTTCAGCCCTTTTAACAACAAATTTCTATTTTCAAGTCCAACTTTATTTCATGAACTGCAATCGTTTTGAATTTTGACAAGTCCAAAAATCTGTTGTTTTGTGAAGGGTTAAGACAATAATCTGCATGAGTGTTTTCAGTACAAAATATCAGTCTTTATCCCCTTGGATGACTGAAAATACATGCCACTCAAGATTGTATTGATGAGCATATAGGCTTTACCAAACAATGGGACAATGTAAATCCAAGATCTGACAGCATATCCTGTGCAGTCTAATCTTAACTCTTTACCACACAATCCCGACTTTTCCAGTCCCGAGAGAGAAGCCTTTTGAAAATATTGTAGGAAAAGGAGAAAATGCTGGTAACCATCATTTTCTCCTTTTCCCACAATGTTTTCTACCTATCCTAAAACAAAATTTTAATTTCAATATTTGAGCCAAATTTGTTTTGTTGTCTGCAAAATTAATGCTTTCTATTTGGACAAATCTACAATTAAGTCATTTGGAAAAGAATTAACCTAAGCTGTCCATGAAAGGGCTTTTTTTACTGATGCATATCCTTGCAGAGGACAAGGGTTATGCAGGAAAATCTCTCTACATAGTAAAACAATAGCAATAGTTACCATAGATCCTAAAGGCATATTCCACCTTCACACTTTTAGGAGCATTATCACTGAAAACTGACATCATGTCTAGAAAATCTTCAAATGTCATGTCTCCATCTCGACTTGAGGAAAACACTTGACAGATTCTGTCTTTGAATGGGTTAACCTGGGTGAATAAAGTATAGAAAAACATATGACATAGTCAGACATTATATAAGACAATCATCACACCAAGAAATTTCCTAATATGCATAGTTTGAGAACATTTCGGAAAAAGTCTAATTCGCTCATTTTGAGCCTTTCTCCTTGTAACACAATGTACTACCATGGATTAACACTTTACCAAATGACAAAATCTTGGACTAGTCCAAATTGAAAGCATTTACTGACAACAAAATAAAATTGACTTAAAAATGGAAATTTGATTTTGAAAGGGTAGATAACATTGTGGGAAAAGGAGAAAATGCTGATTACCTGCATTTTCTCTTTTTCCTCCAATGTTTTCAAAAGCTTTCTTCCTAAGGGTCATTAAAAGTCAGGATATCATGGTAAAGAATTAAATCATTTGAACATAACTTAAGTTAGGATTTGCCACGGATCTGAATATTCACTATAATGACTGTTTAACCCATTACCACACAATCCCTACTTTTGATGCCCCTCAGAAAGAAGTCTTTAGAAAACATTGTGGAAAAAAGAGAAAATGCTGGTAACCAGCATTTTCTCCTTTTTCCACAATGTTTTCTACCCTTCTCATATCAAATTTGAAATTTTCAGTCACTTTTATTTTGTCGTCTGAAATGCTTTGGATTTGGACAAGCCTAAAATATTGTTGTTTGGTAATGAGTTAAGTGACTGATCAAACCCATCCTTTAACCCATTACCACACAATCCCTACTTTTGATGCCCCCCCCTCCCCCAAAGAAAGAAGTCTTTAGAAAACATTGTGGGAAAAGGAGAAAATGCTGGTAACCAGCATTTTCTCCTTTTCCCACAATGTTTTCTATCCTTCACAAAACAAATTTAAAATTTTCAATCACTGTTATTTTGTCGTCTGCAAATGCTTTCGATTTGGATAAGCCTAAAATATTGTCATTTGGTAATGAGTTAACAAAGTGTGTTTTATTAACCCTTCTGAAAACACAGAAAGGAGAAAATACCAATAACAATAATCTATCTATACAAATAATGTTTTAAACTCTTCCTGAAACAAATCTCATCATGTGAGTAAGTGAGTAACGCATAACTTCTGATCTACTTCTGCTTTTCATCTACATATGCTTTTCATTATATAAATGCTTCACCAAATAACAAAATTTTAGACTGGTCCAAATTGACAGCACTTGCAGACTACAAATTTAAAGTAACTCAAAAGATGGAAACTTGTTTCCAGCTAGGTAGAAAAAATTGTGAGAAAAGGAGAAAATGCTGGTTATCAGCATTTTCTCCTTTTCCAACAATGTTTTCAAATAGCTTCTATCTTACGGTCATAAAAACCAGGTATTGTTTGATAAAGGATTAAATTCATTTAAATTAAGTATATCAACTCTTTATCACACAATCCCGATTTTTAACGACCCTAAGAAAGAAGCCTTTTGAAAACATTCTGGGAAGAGGAGAAAATGCTGGTAACCAGCATTTTCTCCTTTTCCCACAATGCTTTCTACCCTTAACAAAATAAGTTTCAAAGTTTTGGTCACTTTTATTATATTGTCTGCAAATGCTTTCGATTTGGACAAACTTAAAATTTTGTCGTTTGGTAATGAGTTAACCTATGCTACAGTTTCCACAGTCTTCACAGCCTGACATGGGTCATTACTAAATGTTAACATTTCTGTAACTCAAAGGACCATTCTACCTCAAGACCAAGTCAATTGTTGAACAAAATAGATTTTATGTATCAGTGATTATGTGAAGTCTTGTTATGTATTATTGCATCACAGAGATGCATTTAGCACCCTTTTGCAAAAGCATGGCTCATATACAAAAACATTAACATATGAGCCATTCTTTGGCAAAAGGGGGCTAAATGCATCTCCGTGATATGTGATACCAGCTCAAGTCATCACATAATTATGGACCCATAGGAGTCACTTTTTTAAACTCTTTACCAGACTATAAAATTTTAGCTCTGTCCAAATTGAAAGTATTTGCAGACGCCAATTACAATGCTTGATGCAATTTGTATTTGATAGAGTAGAAAACATTGTGGGAAAAGGAGAAAATGCTGGTTACCCGCAGTTTCTCCTTTTCCCACAATATTTTCAAAAGGCTTCTTTTCCAGGGTTGTCAAAAGTAGGGATTGAATGGTAATGGGTTAACCCTTTCCCAACAATCCCTGGTTTTACCTCCCGGAGATAGAAGTCTTTTGAAAACATTGTGGGAAAGGAGAAAATGTTGGTAACCAGCATTTTCTTCTTTTCCCACAATGTTTTCTACCCTGTATGAAACAAATTCTAATTCTTGAGTTACCTTCATTTTGTTGTCTGCAAGTGCTTTCAATTTGGATCTATCTGTAATTTCGTCATTTGGTTATAAGTTTAAGGTTGCCCTTCAGATTTTGGGACGAAAATTTTACAAAAATACAAAAGAATCATCCTTATATTTCCAAAGCCTAATAATTTTCATTCAATAAACCCCAGTAGTTGAAAACCATCCGACAGCTAGATAAATTAGAGATTTACTACAGCCCAGGTCGACACCGAAGGGAAACACGGTCTATTTTTACATGAGCAACTCGCTCATTAACATACCGAAAATATACAGATGAAGCTTCAAACATAGTGTACGAAGTTCTGGACATTATGGAAAATTATTACATGTTTGTTATGTTATGGAATTTAATAGTTATTAGTCACGTGCAAGTCACTTAACATTCCCAAAATGCTTTTTTTGATTTTGGCGGGAAATCTGAAAATAGCTTAAGAGGCTACGTAGCCTTTTAAGGCAATACCACAAAAAGAAATTTTTTGTTTAATTTTATGATTCTTAATTACTGATGATTTGTATTGTTTTTTCATATAAATTTCATTGACATACATATTTTTTAATTTGGTGTGATGTGAAAATTCTAAATACCCACCTTTAAACAACCAACTTAATCATGAGATACAGTGGTCCTTTTACACGTAGAAAAATGACCAATAGAAAAAAGTTTTGACCCAGGTCAGCCTGTGCAGACCGCTCAGGTTGACCTGGGTCGATACTTTTTGCAGTTGCATAAAGTCCCCTTTTTACAGAGCATGACTCATATTATATCATGTATAACAAACCTTCAGCTCTGGCAGTTCCAAAATTTTCTCTTTCCTAAGCTTAGCATTTTTTTCTTTGGCCACGGCATCCTTGTCCAGCTCTGAAAATCTTTTGAAGACACTGAAAGTAACAATATTCACCAGCATAACTATTTATCTATGTTGTCTCCTAAACTATCACGGTGACCCATTAACAGACTATAGGTTTTTAGAAAAACAAAACTATCTACATGCATAATGTATCAAACATACTTCTCTGGAAGATTAAGTACTACCTAATGTAGAAAACAAATTACAAATGATCACTTTCGATTAATCTTCATTTACGTATCACACAATGAGCCTGAGTGAGTTTTTTGTACCTTGTACCTACGAAAGCATTTCGGCCATACAAGAAACAGCTCAGATGGATTCAAGTTCTCTGAACATTTTTTAAAGAGGACCTCCCAAGGAACATTCCAGCCAAGTTTGGTCCAAAATCGCTCTGTGGTTTAGGAGAAGATGTTTAAAGAGTTGATGATACTGTTGGTCACAAAGAGCCCCCCCCCCCCCCCCACCCACCATCATCATCATCACGGCCATATTTTTTGACAGATCAAAATTTAGAACAACTTTTGAAAAAGTCACCCAAGGAACAATTCTGTAAGACTATTTCAAAATCTTTAGAAGCAACAGTTTCAGAAGAGAGGATTTTTAAACAATTTCTTGCAAAATCCATTTCAGTGCAATGGAGTTTTACATGAAATCAATTTCTTTGAACAATTTTTAAAGGAAACATCCCTAGGGACCATCCCATTTAGGTTTGATCCTTATAAACCCAGCTGTTTAGGAGATGTTTAAATAATTGTTGATGCAGCACGACGGATGACACACAACGGACACAGCATGATCCTGAGAGCTACCCTTGAGCCTGTTGTGCTCAGGTGAGCTACAAACTTATAATGACCAGGCTGACTGTTCGTTAAACTTACTGTAGAATTTCCTGCTTTGTGAAATATGTCAGCTCCTGAAAATAAAAGAAAACCATTTAAACGTATCTACTGTTGATAAACATTGAAAATTTGCATTTTAATGTATCTAAATTCTAATGCAATATTTTCTTTCAAACTGTGAAAAATTACACTGTTGCAATTTTGTGTCTTATTCAATAGAAAAATACTATCGACTTAAAGAGTATGTAGGATGTTATGCATAATATCTGACACAGCAGAATATTTAGAAACTGGGTGGAACAAAACGTCAAGATGGGTTATTCCTTCCTCTTTAGTGCATGAACGGAGAAATGAGAATGAACAGAGAAAGGAGAAAAGGCCATACCTTTCTTTTACCATTTGAAATTTGTCTATCATGCTATCTTCACCTAAGGCTTTGAGTGGAACAATTGTTTAGTGCTTTGAAGGGGATGCGGTCAAAACGTACCCAAACCAAAACGTACCCAAAAAATAAGTCAAAACGTACCCAAAAGTTAAGTCAAAACGTACCCAAAATTTAAGTCAAAGTGTACCCAAAGTAAATTTTTCATTTCAGTGTTAGTTATAGATTAAAAACTTCACGTATCTTACCTTTTAAGGATGTTTTTACTCCTGACTCACTTTATATCCTTTTAATTCTTTAAAAATGATGTATGTTTTCAATCCTACGTTACATTCAATTCTGGGTGATGTGTTTATGTCAAGACTAATCAGGTGTAACAAACTAGTTGTCATTAACAGTTTTATTTTCATAAAAGATGATTTACAAACATTTGTACACAATGCAACAAAGTATTAATTGTATTCACCATTCTGTAGTACATGTATTTACAATCCTGATGAAAAAAAGCTTTTTACAACATTATAACAACTTCCTCCCGTTTCTCACAATGTTTTTTACCCTTCGAAGCCTTGTATTATAATGGTTGTTTGCAAATATTTTCAATCTGGAAGAGTCCAAGATTTTATTGATTGGTAAAGAGTTAAGTTTACAATATTTTCAGTGCAGAATATGTCTTACAATATTCACCCTCTAAATGTTAAAGTTTTAATTCACTGAAAAATTGTGTAAATATTTATACTTGTAATGGTAAGAAGGTGTAACCGAGTCACCACTCATAGGCAACAAAAATCTTTTACTTATCCATATTTAGGGAATTTCCTGATGATAAAAATGTTACAAAGAAGAACTTTCAAAGGGAAGAAAAGGATAATATAAGAAAAATTCATATAAGAGCATTTAATGAATTTACAAAAAAAATCAACCCTTCAGTTTTTCATCTAAAGTAAACTGTCTCTCAGATCATCAATTTTTACAAAGCATTCAAATATATAATCAGGCAATATACAGCGGCTTTAACTCTTTCCCAAACAATCCCTGGTTTTTACGGGAAAGGAATAGAAGTCTTTTGGAAACATTGTGGGAAAAGGAGAAAATGCTGGTAACCTTTTCCCACAATGTTTTCTACCCTATCATATAGAAAAATCATCTTTTTAAGCAACTGTTAATTTGCCATCGGCAAAATGCTTTGAATTTGGTCTGGTCCAAAATTTGCCGTCTGGAAAAGGTTTAATACCACTGTGAATAATTAACCCATTACCACACAATCCCTACTTTTGACGCCCCTGAGAAAGAAGCCTTTAGAAAACATTGTGGGAAAAGGAGAAAATGCTGGTAACCAGCATTTTCTCCTTTTCCCACAATGTTTTCTACCATTTCCAGAACAAATTTCAAAATTTCAGTCACTTTTATTTTGTCGTCTGCAAATGGTTTCAATTTGGACCAGTCTAAAATATTGTCGTTTGGTAATGGGTTAATTTATTCGCCACATTATTATAGTTTATTACACACTTTTTGGGTGTGAAAATTGCACCTTTTGTTATCCAAACATTGTAATTAACGTATCTCATTTTTATAAAACTAGATCTACTAATTCTTATGAAGATTTTTTTTCCCGATTTTTTTTTTAATGGATAAAATATATATTGATAATGATGGATAACGATATCAAGGTTGTGATGCTTTTTCCCTAATGTTAATTGTATTTGCATAAAAAGAGAGATACAGTGTAATTTTATCATGAAGCGTTTGATAGACTTAGCTACATGTTCTGTGATATGCTTCATTATTTGTTTTAACCATGTAGGGCAATTTTGGAAATAAAGCAGAATTTGTGGAAAGATGGAAGATAAAAACACTATAAAAATCATGGGTACATTTTGACTTCATATTGGGTACATTCTGACTCCACTTGGATACGTTTCGACTTCAGTTGGGTACGTTTTGACTCCACGTGGGTACGTTTTGACTTGGGTACGTTTTGGTTTGGGTACGTTTTGACTGTAAACCCTTTAAAGTAGTACGGTATGCCTCATATTAATTGTACATTTGGACCATAATAATGGTCTGGCATAATACCGTAAAACGCCCCGCCATAAATTGCGAAAACCCATAAAAAATCAAAATTACGAGTCAAAAACTAGCAAATGGTTTACGGATTCATTTCGTTTACATCAAATACAATATCTTTCAACGGAATGAAGCTGAATATTTCATTAGATTTCTTCTTTTAACTCAAAAAACAATGCCACATGTAAGCATTGACTGTATAGCAGAGGGGCGTTTTACGGTATTATGCCAATGGTCTTAAATACTATCTTAACTCAATACCACACGAGAAAATTTTAGACTCGTCCAATTTGAAAGCATTTGCAGACGAAAAAATAAAGGTGACTGAAAAATAGAAATTTGTTCTGGAAAGGGTAGAAAACACTGTGGGAAAAGGAGAAAATGCTGGTTACCAGCATTTTCTCCTTTTCCCACAGTGTTTACAAGAGGCTTCTTTCTCAGGGGTGTCAAAAGTAGGGATTGAGTGGTAATGGGTTAAATATGCAGAAAAAGAAGAGCTAATGTATAAAAGTAAAAGACAAGGAAACCGTGCGTCTATGATTTGACTAGGTGAGAAAAATCGTGACATGACGTCATATTGTACTTGTGTTACCGCAATATAATGTTACTGTCCAGCAGTTTAGAAGCAATACCTGATTCTTTTTCTTGTAGATATCAACATTACCTGATAATCGTTCAGTTCCTGTTCAGTAAAAACGCTCTGTGAGCTTCCCATTTTCAGTACTTCCTACAGTGGTTTTGTTTACAATTTCGCCATTAATAAACTTGGAGAATTTTTGTTAAACAAAGTTGTAAAAATAAGAAATGTAAAAACTTTATTATTTCTGTCGTATTACTCTCTTGGTGATTAAGAAAAAATAAGATAAAATGTCAATATTTATCAAATTTGTTTTCATGATGAAAATTGCCATAAAATTCTCTTTTAAAATAGAAACTATTTCGCTATAACAAATTTTTATTTTTTATTGTTCCGCCATAGTTTTCAGAGGTTGGAAAGTTTAGGATAAAGCTAAAATGTGGTCAATATCTCTCCAATAATTCATATCATAGAAATAACCATTTCAAATTTCAAAATTTTCTTTGTTATATTTGTGTCTTTTGCATGTTATAAAAATCTCGGGTGTCTTTTCCATATTATAGGCCTAAAAATTCAGAGATCCTTTTTCAAATCAAAGTCCCGAGAGTGATGATTCGGTGTTGGCATAAAATGAAAAGTGGGGGGATGGGGGAAGGGGGGATAATTCAGTATTTAGTAAAAACAACACTTTCCAATGTAGAAAACTACTTAGGCATACCGCTAAATACCGCTGAACGCCCCTCCATTATACAGCCCTATGCATACATGTGGTCTTGTGTTACAAATTAAAAGATGAATCGCAGGAATTTGACATTCTATAACCAAAATAAATAAACATGAAAAAAAAATCTCCCCTATGTAATATAAACACAAGGAATGCAACGTCTCGATTGCTGGCGCTAGCACCCGACAGCCTTTCCCAACCAAAATCACCCACGAGACAAACATTGATCATAATTTCATTTAGCCTAGCGAAAGACAAGACAATAATGTACCTGCGTCATCCGGCAATACCTTAGTAGACAACTTTCAACCAGAGATATCCGTCATGTTTTACAGCTCTATCAGGACATTTTGATTTATCCGGGAAACCATTCGCTGACGTCACAGAAAGTAGCAGGTAGCGTATTTTTGTATTACTTATTACTATTATTTTTTCGTTTTTAAGATACTTATGGACATCACATGATACTAAAGATTTTTCTAGAATCTTTAGTATCATTTGATGTCCATAAATATCTTAAAAACGAAAAAAAATAATAGTAATAAGTAATACGAAAATACGCTTCCTTGCACTTCTTGTGACATCAGCGAATGGTTTCCCGGATAAATCAAAATGTCCTGATAGAGCTGTAAAACATGATGGATATCTCTGGTTGAAAGGTGTCTACTGAGGTATCGCCAGATGACGCAGGTACATTATTGTCTTGTCTATCGCTAGGCTAAATGAAATTATGATCAATATGTTTGTTTCGTGGGTGATTTGGGTTGGGAAAGGCTGTCGGGTGCTAGCGCCAGCAATCGAGACGTTGCGTTCCTTGTGTTTATATTATATAGGGGAGATTTTTTTTTCATGTTTTATCATTTATTTTGGTTATAGAATGTCAAATTCCTGTGGATGAATAAACCAAATTCTGTGCATTATTCCATACGATCCCTGATTATTCTGACCAACATTGTATTGAATCATCAGAATGTATACTGTTTTCTTCTTTCTTCGACCACCTAAGCATAAATAAGCTCACAAACTGCACAGTTTTGGTCAAGGAATCAAAATTTTTGTGTAAGGATCAAATATAAAATCTGAAACTTTTAATTGGAAAAGTCTTCTACAACTTGCATCAAAGGCTCAATCCAAGGACATTTTCAAACTACATCCCCAATTTGGGATGGCCACTTTCTCGTTTTTCCATTCATTTGATTGGTTGGAAAGCCGTTTGCTAAGGACTGATGAATATTCTTCACTCTAGACCAGACGGACCTGCCCATTCATAGTAAAGTGTAAATACAACCTATTTAAGGCATATCTAAATTAATGTGGAAAAACATTGAAAATTTGGTTTTCAATATATCTTATACAATATTTTCTTTTAAACTGTGAAAATTACACTCTTTTAATTGTTGCATTTTTGTGTCTTATTCAATAGAAAAATACTATCGACGTAGGATAGGATGTTATGTATAATATCTGACAGAGTAGAATAGAAACTGGGCTGAACAAAACGTCATGAGCGGTCATTCTTTCAGCTTTTGTACATGAAAGGAAAAAAGAGAATGAATGGAGAAATGATAAACGGCCATACATGTATATGGAATGAATCCATATGAAATAAAAATTCTTCTGATGCATGATTTAGATTTTCATAGAATTTCGCGATACAGTGGAGGGGCGTTTTCCGGTATTATGCCACTACTTCATCTCTCTCCTTTTCAAATGACAAATATCCCAGGGGTTCAAAGAGATCCATTTTATTTCTGAAATAAAAGTGCTGAGAGTAATGATTTTGTGTGGTCATTGATTATGTGAACATAAATTTTGTATGTTGCAGTACCTGTTTATATACAAACTTTGATTGCAGATTTTACAGTGACAATGGATGATGGGAAAGCACCAGCGTCTTTATTTCAACAATGTATACATTTTGTTGCTGAGAATATTGACATTGTGGAAAGTTTTATTGGCTTCCCATCACAAGTAGGAGAACAGATTTTCAAGTTGTGTTTAGAGAAAAAGAAGTTCATGACAAAACATCTTCCTGCCCTTTCACTTTTCACATCTCAATTTGGTTCTGATTTGTTGGACACTCTCAATTTGTCTGGTAAGTTTAACCCTTTCCCAAACGACAAACTGTTAGACTAGACCAAATTGAAAGCATTTTGCAGACGACAATTCAACTCTTGCTGAAAAGATGATTTCTGTCTATGATAGGGTAGAAAATATTGTGGGAAAAGGAGAAAATGCTGGTTACCAGCATTTTCTCCTTTTCCCACAATGTTTTCAAAAGGCTACTATTCCAGGCCAGTAAAAACCAGGGATTGTTTGGGAATGAGTTAACTAACATGTAATAGACTACCTTCAGTAAGAAGGTGTCTGCTCTGATGCTAATTTTGTTACTGGTCTTTGCATGCGAAGACCAGTAACTAAAATAGCATCTGAGCAGACACCTTCAAACTGAAGGTAGTGATAAACTAGTTTATCCAGGTCAACGGTTTAATTTCATTCATTATCAGATTCGTTAGCCATTTACCAAACAAACCCTAGTTTTTACGGTCCTGAGATAGGCTTATGAAAACATTGTGGGAAAAGGAGGAAATGCTGGAAACCAGCATTTTCTCCTTTTTCCATAATGTTTTCTACTATGCTTGCAACACATTTCTATTATTGAGTTACATTTAATTTGTCATTTGCAAGTGCTTTCAATTTGGACCCGAGTCCAAAATTTTGTTGTTTGGTAGATTTTTAAGGCAAGAAATCATTGTAGGTATAGAACAAAATGCTAGTTTTCATCGCTGTTTTTCTTCTGGGTCATTTAGATATAGGACTGTTTCATGAAGGATTAATCAAGTGAATTTTTATGGCTTTTATTTGTATTTACAGGAAAGTATCTGTGTTTGAACTACTTCATTGACAGTCTTGTACTATTTACTGCCCTGAGAGAACTGGATGTGTCAGACTGTGGGATAGGAGATAGTCATGAAATACTGGCAAATTTTGCAAAGCTTGGCAGGTGATGAAAACCAACAAAGTCTGTTTAGTTCTTCTTTATGCTTGTTGACCTTTTAGTTCATATAGGGCCTATGTGCATTGAGCTTGGCTATTTCTGAAAAAAGTATCAAGTATTTTCATATCCCTGTCATTGCCTGCATTGCTGCTGTTAAAGAATATTATCTCTTTACCAAACGACAAAATTTTGGTCTTGTCCAACATGGTGGCATTTGCAGACGGCATGTTAGATGTACCTCATAACAAGAAATTTGTCTCATATAGAGTAGAAAACATGGTGGAAAAAAGAGAAAATGCTGGTTACCAGCAATTTCTCCTCTTCCCACAATGCTTTCAAAAGGCTTCTTTCTCAGGCTGGTTGGAATTCAGGATTGTGTGGTAAAGAGTTAACTCTTTACCACACCATCCCGACTTTTAACGACCCCCAAGAAAGAAAGCTTTTGAAAACATTGTAGGAAAAAGAGAAAATGCTGGTAACCAGCATTTTCTCCTTTTCCCACACTGTTTTCTACTCTTCACAAAACAAATTTCAAATTTTCAGTCAGTTTTATTTTGTCGTCTGCAAATGCTTTCAATTTGGACGAGTCTAGAATACTATTGTTTGGTAATGTGTTAAATACTAACTACTGAAGAAAGTTACTGCAAACTTAGGCTAGCTGTTTAGCTACTAACACTATAAGAAGGGGAACCTGCACAAGAATGGAAATTAATCTCAACAATGTTTTGACTCAGTTATGCCCCTTTTTTGGCCTGAGTTTTCACAAAGAAAGGAACACCCTGAGACAGTGACTGGCATGTGTATGTGGTGCTCTTCTTTTGAACTCTTTCCCAAATAACAAACTTTTAGGTTCATCTAAATTAAAAGCATTTGCAGACAACAAATTAAGTGTGAATTTGAACTTGAAATGTTCTCAAAATGTTTCTTTCTCAGGTTGTTAAACTTGGGATTGTTTGGTAAATGTGGTCTATAATGCAAAAAGGGACTATCTGGGAATTCAGCACATCAATTAGATGAAAACAGATCAACAGTAGTGAAGGTCAGTTTAAGCTGATAGCTCAAAAATGATTGTATGATAAGGTAAATTGCAGTCTGACCAGGGTTGATACTTTTGAGGTTCCCAGAAGATCCTTTTTTGCATGACAGGTCACAGATAATAAGTTGATCCCTTTTGTATGTTAATTTCTGTTAGAGGAAAAAATAAATAATACTGTATGAGTGAATGTAACTGAACATCCTCATACCTCATTTTACAGTGTCAGATAAGGTCTTCCATGACTCCCCTCCAGTCATTTAACTTTTTACCATATGACAAAATCATTATAGACTGGTCCAAATTGGGAGCTTTTGCAGACGGCCACTGTTCCAAATTGGGAGCTTTTGCAGACGGCAAAATAAAGGTGACTCAAAAATTGAAACTTGACTTTGGAAGAGTAACTAGTAAACTTGGTGGGTAAAGGAGAAAATGCTGGTAACCAGCATTTCTCCTTTTCCCACATTGTTTTCACAAGGCTTTTTTCCTTAGGATGGTTAGGTAAAAGGGTTAACCCATTACCACACAATCTCTACTTTTGACGACCCTGAGAAAAAAGCCTGTAGAAAGCATTGTGAGAAAAGGAGAAAATGCCGGTTACCAGCATTTTCCCTCTTCCCAGAATGTTTTCTACCCTTCACAAAACAAAATTCAAATTTTCAGTCACTTTTATTTTGTTGTCTGCAACTGCTTTCAAATATTGTCCTTTGTTGAATATTAACCTCATTAACCCTTTCCCAAACGACAAATTTTGGACTCTTCCGAACTTAAAGAGTTTGCAGACGACAATTTTAGATTTTGAGAAAATGGCAGAAAGTTCTCAAAAAGGGTAGAAAACACTGTGGGAAAAGGAGAAATTGCTCGTTACGAGCAATTTCTCCTTTTCCCACAGTGTTTTCAAAAGACTTTTACTGCAGACACATGAAAACCAGGGCTTGTTTGGGAAAGGGTTAATAGGTAACAATTTCATTGTGGCTCATATGATGAATTCTGACTTTGATAGGGTAGAAAACATTGTGGGAAAATGAGAATATGCTGCTTAACAGCATTTTCTCCTTTTCCTACAATGTTTTCAAAAGCCTTCTTTTTCGGGATTGAAAAAAACTCTGGATTGTGCAGTAAAGGGTTAAATTAGCTTCACATAGCATATTCTTCATATAGCAATATAGCTAATTCTTATTTGATGTTCTGAATTTTGACCTAGCATAATCTATCACAAATCATGAATTAAGAAAAAACTTGAGAAGAGAAAAATGTTCTGTATGTTATGGAAAACAGTGTTTGAAAAGAAGCAAGTGCTTGTTACAAGCCCCTTTTTCCACAGTGTCTTAGGATGTGGAGGATTATTAATATGACAATGAAATTACCAAAAAATGTTTCTAGGTTGGAAGCCTTGAACCTGAGCAACAACTGTATAAGTGATTTAGGGATACAAAAAATGACCATGCCATACAGACTACTGAAAAGAGGTCCACAGAATCTTAAATACCTTACTCTTACAGGTAAAGTTATTTTCTTATTTTCACAATTCCTAGAAATATACTACATTACTAGTTTAACTGGTTGCCACACAATACTGTCTAAACACCTTGGAGGAAGATGACTCTTGAAAACAGTGTTGGAAAAGGAGAAAATGCTGGTAACTAGCATTTTCTTCTTTTCTGACATGGTTTTCTACCCTTCCCACAAGGACCTTCAATATTTAAGTCAAGATTATTATGTTGTCTGCCAATGCTTTAAATTTGGACAAGTCCCATTACTTTTGCTTGTTTGGTTAACTCTTTACCAAACGACAAAATTTTAGACTTGTCTGAATTCAAAGCATTGGCAGACAACAAAATAAATGTGATTAAAAAATTGAAATTTGCTTCCAGCAGGGTGAAAAACATTGTGAGAAAAGGAGAAAATGTTGGTTACTGATATTTCATCCTTTTCCTACAGTGCCTTGAAAAGACTTATTTCACAGAAGTGTTAAGAGTGGAGATTGTGTGATAAAGGGTTAAAGGTGGGTACTTAGAATTTTCACATCACACCAAATCAAAAAATATAGATATTACTGAAATTGATATGAAAAAACAATACAAATCATCAATAATTAAGAATCATAAAATTACCCCCAAAATTTTTTTGATGGTATTCCCTTAAAAGGCTACGTAGCCTCTTAAGCTATTTTTAGATTTAGCGCCAAAAATAAAAATGCATTGTGGGAATGTTAAGTGACTGGGATGTGACTAATGACGCTTAAATTCCATTACATAACAAACATGTAATTATTTTTCGTAATATCTTCTTCCGAAGCTATGTTTGAAGCTTCATCTGTGTATTTCCAGTATGTAAATGAGCGAGTTACTCATGTAAAAATAGAACATGTTTCCCGTCGATGTCGACCTTGGCCGTAGTAAATCTCTAATTTCTCGTGTTGTCAGATGGTTTTCGACTACTGGGGTTTCATGAATGACAATTATAAGGCTTTGGGAGTATAAGAATGGTATTTTTGTATTTTTGTAAAGTTTTCGTCCCAAATTCTGAAGGGCCACCTTTAAAGGTTATTGGGTATATTTCATGTCATCTGAGGAGCAACATTTTCTGTCTTTCTCTTTTGTATTTGTGACTTATTGAACATTTTCTTTTTATTCATTTAACTTTTGTCTGAATTACAGAGTAAGTTTTATAACTAGAACTTAAACAATTACAGCAGGAAAAATTGGTATCTCGACCTACATTTAAGCAGTAGACACATTTTGAACTTTATTTCCTTATACCCATTCCTCATTGATTTTTTTTCATGCGAACACTTCTTCCAATGTTTAGAAATAGCATGAATCAATGGTAATGGCTTTACTTTAAGCCTTCACTATACAAAAAAAAACCTATGACTTGTTTAAATTGAACCCATTTGCAGACAACAAATTGTGATATTAGTCAAATAATGGAAGTGAAAACATGGGAAAAGAAGAAAAAGTTGCTCACTAGAATTTTCTTCTTTGCCACTAATGATTTTTAAAGCCTATTTTCATGTTTTTATAAAATGTGTGAGATTATTTTATATAGGGTAGATGCATTTTGTTTTATATTGTTACAGGTAACTCAGAAGTGTCTGTAAAATGTTTGAAGTACCTATCACCCTTCAGGAACCTTTCAGTGGCATTATCAGGGAATATTCCAGAAAAGGTTTTCTAAAATTTTTTATACCCCTACAAATAACCCTTTCCCAAACAAGCCCTGGTTTTTACGTGTCTGCAGTAAAAGTCTTTAGAAAACACTGTGGGAAAAGGAGAAATTGCTCGAAACGAGCAATTTCTCCTTTTCCCACAGTGTTTTCTACCCTTTTTGAGAACCTTCTGCCATTTTCTCCAAATCTGAAATTGTCTTCTGCAAATTCCTTTGGTTTGGAAGAGTCCAAAATTTGTCGTTTGGGAAAGGGTTAAAATGTTTTAGCTTGCCTGTCTTTCCATATATCTGTATATGTAAATACACAAAAAAAAATATTTTGTGTTACTAAATGTTTGCTTAGTTTTTACACTGATACCAAGCCACTCATTAAAATCTTCTCACTTACTGGGTAACCTTTTACCAGATGACAGAATGTTAGCCTGGACCAAATTGAAAGCAATTTTGCTTTGATAGGGTAGAAAACATGATGGAGAAGGGAGAAAATACTGGTAACCAGCATTTTCTCCTTTTCACACAATGTTTTCAAAAGGCCTCTTCTACAGGGTCATGAAAATCTGGATTGTTCGGTAAAGGGTTAACCCTTTTTTCCACAGATACTCATTTCTACACATTGCTTGAAGGAGCCTTTGGAAACAATGTGGCAAAAGGTGAAATTGCTCGTGACGAGCAATTTCACCTTTTGCCACAATGTTTTCTACACTATCAAAAGGTGTCATATACACATAAGAAACGGCTTCATCCTTGCTGTTATTTAGGGTCAGTTAGAGATACCATAGAAATGCCTTAAGGGGTAAAGGGTTAAGCTGCATCTCTTGGTCACTAAACATAGCACTTTCAACTCTTTACCAAATGACAAAATTTTGGACTGGACAAAATCAAAAGCATTGGTAGATGACAAATGCAGCTTAAACGATGAGCAACATTCAAATTTTTCTTCAATATGGATTAATCTAAAAACTGGTCTTGGTTGTAGACTTTAACTCTTTACCATTTGACAAAATGTCGGACTTGTCCAATTTGAAAGCACTTGCAGACGACAAAATAAATGTGAATCAAAATTGAAAATGGATTTGGAAAGGGTAGAAAACATTGTGGGAAAAGGAGAAAATGCTGGTAACCAGCATTTTCTCCTTTTCCTACAATGTTTTCTAAAGGCTTCTTTCTCAGGGGCGTCAAAAGTAGGGATTGTGTGGTAAAGGGTTGAAGAGACCTATATGTAACAAATAGATTACAAGATTCCTTAACAGAATAGCACTGAACAAGATTCCTTAACAGAGTAGCAGTAGGTATTTAAACCTTTACCCTACAATCTGGTCACCAGCATTTTCTCCTTTTCCCACAATGTTTTCTAAAGGCTTCTTTCTCAGGGTCATCAAAAGTCGGGATAGTGTGGTAAAGAGTTGAATAAAAAATAAATATTGCATTCGAGTTAATAAATTACTTCAAAGATATTCAGTTGGTTGAAAGATAAAAAAAAAAAAACCAGACATTTTCTGCACCCCTTTTTTCTACCCTTTCAATGAAAAGTTTCCAATTTGAGCCACTTTAACACTTTATCAAACAATCCCTAGTTTTTATGACCCTGTGATAGAACTCTTTTGAAAAATTTGTGGGAAAAGGAGAAAATGCTGGTAACCAGCATTTTCTCCATTTCCCACAATGTTTTCTACCCTGCTGGAAACAAAGTTTAATTTTTGAGTTATGTTTATTTTGTTGTCTGCAAGTGCTTTCAATTTGGACAAGTCTTAAATTTTGTCGTTTGGTAAAGAGTGAAAAGCTTAGTCTGCAAACCCTTTCATTATGTACAAATATAACATTTAATACATGTAGTCTGATGAAAATTTGAAATAATGCCTATCGTTTGGACTGGGCTAGATTGAAAACATTTGCAGACGACTCAAAAATGAAGAATTCTAATATTTGAGATGTTGGAAAGCATTGGAAAAGGAGAGAATGTTGATTGCCACCATTTTCTCCTTTTCAGCAATGTTTTTGAACACAGTTGATTTCTAGGTTGTTAAAAATCTAGATTGTGTGAAAAAGAGTTTATTATTTAAGCTTGTACGCAACTCTTGTAATAGCAGTTTCTGTATCATGTATCATGTATTTTGGGCAGGTGGCCTTTAATTACGAATAAAGAACTTGAACTTGTTTATAACATTTTGGATTTACAGGAAGCCGACTACATGAATTGGGCATTCACAAAGGAAAAATTGCACCACCCAAAACTGATCATTACACATGGATGGGCTTCTTGTCTTATTGAGGACTGGATTACATTTGTTGAGACACGGAAGCCAGCTCTCACATCAAGGACACAAACATTCTGTAAGTACAGTATTTAGATTCTAAAACTCTGTTCTAGGGTTAGGATTGGACAGATTGAATGTGAGCCATGCTCTGGTAAATGGACTTAACCCTTTACCAGACAACAAAATTTTAGCCTTGTCCAAATCATAAGCATTAGCAGTCAACAAATTTTGACTTAATTTGACTTAAATATTACTATTTGGTCATGGAAAAATAGAAAAAATTGTGGGAAAAGGAGAAAATGCTGGTTAACAGCATTTTCCCCTTTTCACACAATGTTTTCAAAAGGCCTTTTCCCAAAGGTCGTTAAAAGTCAGGATTGTGTGGTAATGGCTAAACTCTTTACCACACGAGAAAAATTTAGACTCGTCCAAATTGAAAGCATTTGCAGATGACAGAATAAAGGTGACTGAAAAATTGAAATTTGTTCTGGGAAGGGTAGAAAACGCTGTGGGAAAAGGAGAAAATGCTGGTTACCAGCTTTTTCTCCTTTTCATACAATGTTTTCAAAAGGCCTTTCTTCAAGGGTCGTTAAAAGTCAGGATTGTGTGGTAATGGCTTAATGCATTTCTGTGATACACATTACAAAGCAGGTCATCATATAATTATGGATCCATTAAATCCATTTTTACTAACAACCAACTGAATCATGAGGTAGACTTTCCTTAGACATGTAGAAAATTGACTAATAGCATTTTGGCTCAGATTTTCCTGTGCAAACTGCACAGGCTGGCCTGGATGGGTGTGGCCTGAAGATAAATTAGGCCCCCTTTACCCAGAGCATGGTTCACATGCTTATTGATCTTTTGCCCATCTCAGATCAATGTATAGATGGAAGGTGAAGGGCCATGTCTACCAGTCTTTCTGAATATAACATACTGTTTTAATTTCTCATCACTTTATCAAACAAAAAATTCAGACTTTTCAAACTTGAAAAACTTTTGCTGAAGACTAATTGATTGTGACCCCAAAACTGGAATTAGTCTTTTGAATGGAAGAAAACTGTGTGGGAAAGAAGAAAATGGAGGTCACCAGTTGATTCCTTTTCACCCACAATGTTTCAAAAGGTTTCCTTCTAAGGATCATTGAAATTTGGGATTCTGTGGTAATGTACTAGTATTAACTCTTTACCACATAATCCTGACTTTTAAGGACCCTGAGATAAAAGTCTTTTGAAAGCATTGTGGGAATAGGAGAAAATGTTGGTAACCAGCATTTTTTTCTTTTTCCCACGATGTTTCTAACCTGTCAGAGAGAAGCTTAATCATTTTATCTATATGTAATTTGTGCATATGAAAATGCTTTTAATTTGGGCAAGTCTAAAATTTTCAGAGTGGTAAAGGGTTAATCAATAATCATGCAATTCAACTTTCATTAATTTCTCTGAATCACTTTTTAATGCATAACCACACAGGATATCTAAGTAGTTTAACTGTACTCCATACAGTAAAG
Source organism: Tridacna crocea (assembly GCA_943736015.1). NCBI lineage: Eukaryota > Metazoa > Mollusca > Bivalvia > Cardiida > Cardiidae > Tridacna > Tridacna crocea. The sequence goes on from OX031059.1 coordinate 54,734,014, forward strand.
GTTTAGACTGATCCAAGTTGAAAGCACTTGCAGATAATACCGGTAGATCAAATGTTGCACAAATCATGAAATTTGTCTTGGAATTCATTGTCAGAAAAGGAGAACATGGTGGTCACCAGCGTTTTCTCCTTTTCCCTCAACGTTTTCAAAATTCCTTTTCCTTGGGGTGTTAAAAGTAAGGGTTGTTTGGTAAAAGGTTAATCTAAACATTCAGATTATTCTTATTAATTTAGTTAATTTTCAGCAAGGACTATTTTTTAGCCCATTAGATGAACACATTTTCTCTTTCTTTTACTTCTCCATTAAATTTTTCAGATACCAAGCCAAAATGTTCACAAGATTTCATGTCAAGTCAGAAAAAGAGTGTTTGTTTAGACTGCATCATTGCTCAAAACAAAACTACAGAAAAAAGTGGAAAGAGTCAAAAGTTGCCAAGAAGTCCCAAACAAGATAGTAATGAAGATGGGGAGAGACTTATGGCTTTGTACAAACAAACTGGGCCAAATTCTACAGACCATTACAGTCCATCTTTCAGTGTTTTTGACAACCTTGAAAATACCAATCCATATCCAATTAAACAGTTACTCTGTCAACAGTCAAAGTTTAGGCTGAAATCAAGTGAATGTCAGATAAACAAAGAAAAATATTCAAATACAGAAAACAATAAAGAAAGATGTTCTATAGTTTCGAAAAACATAAATTTTAAAACAAAGTCAACAAAAGAAGATTACAAAACACTTCCAACATGTCCAACTTTGGTTAAAACATTTCTGAATATTGAAAAGGAGAGTAAAACTGATTCAGACTCCGATTTAAATCTTGGAAATAGTGGCCAGCAAAACAGACTGTCGAAAATATGTACTTTAAACAAGAAGAGAAAGAGAATACAGATACATCGACCAGATCAAGTTGATCACAAAGTGAGGTATCCTAGACTAGAATCAGATTGTCATACAGACAAAACTACTGTAGCTAAACAGAAATCATCTTTCCTTGAATGTCTGGACTCATTTATATAATGAAACATGTTAACACTTTACCATACAGTCCCAATTTTTAATGACCTTAACCCTTTACTCCATAGATACTCATTATGACGTATCAACAACAGACAGCTTTTGAAAACATTGTGGGAAAAGGAGAAATTGCTCATAATGAGCAATTTCTCCTTTTTCCACAATGTTTTCCACTCAATAAGATATTTGTATCTTCATTTGTCCATATTTCTGACATCACATCTGTATTTGCTGCTGAAATGGAAGCACCTCAAATTGGCATATCAGGTAAAGGGTTAACTCTTTACCAAATGACAAAATATTAGACTTGTCCAAATTGAAAGCATTTGCAGACAACAAAATACACACAACTCAAAACTTAAATGTGTTTCCATCAGGGTAGAAAAACGTTAAGGGAAAAGGAGAAAATCCTGGTTACCAGCATTTTCTCTTTGGCCCATAGTTTTTTCAGAAGGCTTCTATCTCAGGGTTGTAAAAACCAGGGATTGTTTAGTAAAGGGTTAAGACAGAAGCCTTCTGAAAACATTGTGGGAAAAGGAGAAAATGCTGGTAACCAGCATTTTCTCCTTTTCCCACAATTTTTTCTACCCTTCCCAAATCATATTTCAATTTTTCATTAACATTTATTTTTTCTTCTGCGAATACTTTCAATTTGGACTAGTCTAAAATTTTGCCGTTTGGTAAAGAGTTAATGAGTCATGTTCTGGCAAAAGATTGCTAAATGTTTAAGAAATAATCTTCTTTCTATCATGGTATATCGTTCAATAAACCACAGTTGTGAGGTATGAGGCACAATAAATAATCCACGAGGGCGATAGCAGACAGAAAATTGACCAATAGCGAAAAGTTTGGCCCCAGGTCAGGCTGACCTGGATTGATACTTTTCGTAGATGTAATAAGCCCCCTTTTCACAGAGCATGGCTCATTTATAGATTAACTCTTTACCAAATGACAATATTTTAGACTGTATCAAATTGTAAGCATTTGTAGATGACAAAATAAAAGTGACTGAAAGTTTGAAATTTCTTTTGGGAAGGGAAGAAAACATTGTTAGAAAAGGAGAAAATGCTGGCTACCAGCATTTTCTCCTTTTCCCACAATGTTTTCAAAACGCTTTTTTCTCAGGTTCGTGAAAAGTCGGGATTGTGTGGTAAAGAGTTAAGAACATTGTGAGAAAAGAAGAAAATGGTAGTAGCCAGTATATTCTGCTTTTCCCACGAAGTTTTCAATGCTGTGAAAGACTTATTTATATTTTGTGAAACATTCAAGTTGTTGGCTACATTTTCTCCTTTTCCCACAATGTTTTCATAAGGATTTCTTCTTAGGGTCATAAGAAGTCAGGATTGAGTGGTGAACAGTTAACATTTAGATTGCTAGGTACAAGTTGAGAGGTGCTTGCAGACAACACTGATCTATATAGGATTTCACTGAATATACAGTCTGATTTTTGATTTACATTGTCTGATGTTTTGTGAGATAATCTGAAAAAAGCAGCTTTTGGATTAAATTTTAGATCTTTAGATTTCTTCTTTGCACAGAAAAATGTCCATTTATTTGATATTTTTAGTTTAACCCATTACCACATGGTCCCTACTTTTGACACCCGCGAGAAAGAAGCCTTTAGAAAACATTGCGGGAAAAGGAGAAAATGCTGGGAACCAGCATTTTCTCCTTTTTCCACAATGTTTTCTACATTTCACAAAACAAATTTCAAATTTTCAGTCACTTTTATTTGTCGTCTGCAATTCCTTTCAGTTTTGACAAACCTAAAATTTTGCCGTTTGGTAATGGATTAGATTGGTTATACATGTACTTCGTACATATTCTTAGGTAAATTGTTAAGACATTCTACATACATGTGACTTTGGGGTAAGGGGCCCTGTTAACCCTTTACCACACAATCTGGACTTTTAACACCTCTGTGGAAAGAAGGCTTTTGAAAAAACATTGTGGGAGAAGGAGAAAATGCTGGTAACCAGCATTTTCTCCTTTTCCCACAATGTTTTTCGCTTTCTAAATCAAATTTCAATTCTTTAGTCACATTTATTTTGTTGTCTGCAAATGCTTTCAATTTGGAGCGATTTATACTTTTGTCGTTTAGTAGAGTTAGAGTTCAATTTTCTGCTGGCAACTGAAACTTTGAGTTGACAGTTTGTATTGTTACACATTGTCAGACACAAAAGTAATATCCATGTAGATGTGATAAATTAAATTTGTCTGCTTTTGCCTCCAACATCTTTTGCTTTTGGTGGCAAATATACTTTTACTGTCAACACTGTAACTATCAAAAGGGGAATCTATACAACAAAGAAAGATAACCTTCAAAGTATTTTTGACAAGAGTTATGCCCCCTTTTCAACTTACAATTTTCACTGAAAATCAAACAACTCTTCCTCCAACATCTTTTGCTTTTGCCGGCTAATATACTTTAACTGTCAGCACTGTAGCTATCAAAAGGGGAATCTATACAATAAAGAAAGATAACCTTCAAAGTATTTTGACAGAGTTATGCCCCCTTTTCAACTTACAATTTTCACTGAAAATCAAACAACTCTTCCTCCAACATCTTTTGCTTTTGCCGGCTAATATACTTTAACTGTCAGCACTGTAGCTATCAAAAGGGGAATCTATACAATAAAGAAAGATAACCTTCAAAGTATTTTGACAGAGTTATGCCCCCTTTTCAACTTACAATTTTCACTGAAAATCAAACAACTCTGGTTTGTTCTATTGCTTTTGTTTTCTTCACTGTACACTTTATATAGATAAAAGAAACATGTTTTTTTGTGTTCAACTTCTATTTTCAACATTATATCAGTCATATTATAGTAGCCAGGGCACCTGTTCTTCTCATATTTCCACATTATTAGTTTCATGATATTACAGCAGCCAGTAAACCACCCATCTATTTGTTCTTGTTAACAAGTAAATTGTTCTCAGCATTTTTCCAAGCCATTGTGTATTTCCACATTTAAACTCATTTTAACCCTTCACAGCCCATTAAGGCCTTTAACCCTTTACCACACAATCCCTACTTTTGACGACCATAGGAAAGAAGCCTTTAGAAAACATTGTTGGAAAAGGAGAAACTGCTAGTAACCAGCATTTTCTCCTTTTCCCTCAATGTTTTCTACCCTTCACAAAACAAATTTCAAATTTTCAGTCACTTATATTTTGTTTCCTGCAAATGCTTTCGATTTGGACAAACCTAAAATATTGTTGTTTGGTAATGAGTTCAGAACCCTGAAGAAGACTTTAAGAACGTTGTGAGAAAACAAGAAAATGGTAGTAGCTAGTATATTCTACTTTTCCCACAAAGTTTTCAATGCTGTGAAAGAATTATTTATATTGCGTGAAACATTGAAGTTGTTGATTGCAAATGCTCTGAGTTTGGGCAAGGCTAAGATTTTATTTGTCCTTGTAAGGATTCAGTGGATATTCAGAGGTGAGAGAGGATTTTATCCTGTAGGAAGAACGACCATGCTCTGTATGTAACTGAACTTCAGCTGATTTCAGTGTTAAATATCAAATATAGTAAAGGTAACACCTACTTCTTTGATAATAAATGATTTGAAAGTTCCTGGTTGTGTTTTGATAACTTAAACAAGACTCATCCTCGGAACCCAGGTTTAAGCATTACGTTACACTACATGCATTACCCCTTGGAAAATGGATTAGCAAATCTTCGTTTTACATTAATATTCATATGATCGGAAAGTACCCTAATAGCCAATCAAAAGATCGATAACATATTCTTTCTCTCATGTAGGTAGAGCAATTTCATTTCGTCAGTTACTGAAAATAGAAATGACGGCATATTTGTGATAAGAATAGTTTAAATTTTCTCAAAGAAAAACTGAGATTACCAATCAAAATGCTTCATGAATAATTCATGAGAACGAGAAAACGCCAGCCAAATAACCCAGGGTCGATTACAGTATGAATGGAAACTGGGTCAACGAGGATGAACAAGACTATGAAAGAGAACTTATTTCTTATAAGACTTCTCCGATTATGATTTAGTTGTTTGTGCCGACTCTTTACCAAACAATAATAGCCATGTCTTCTCTAAGGACCTCTAACAATAAAGCATTTGGAAACATTTTTGGAAAAGCAGAAAAATGCTGGTTTGCTTTTTACCTGTTCACTGACATATCCATTTTTCTCTTTTTTCGGCCAGATTTAATTTTGTCATCTGCAGGCACTTCTTCATTTAGACGAATGTAAAATTGTTTGGTAAAAATTTAGATACCTTTCTCAATAGATTACCAATCATGTCACAACAGCTAGAACACAGATAATTATATTGAAATTGACAAAGTATTCTTTGAATCCACTAGCCCTAGGCCAATGAGCCTTTGTCATGACCTGATGGTGCTTCCTACACTTTTATGTATTAATATATGAAAAAAAAAATATCATCTAGCCTTCAACTATCAAGCAAATCATGGTCTGTTGTGGATTTGATTTCACAAACATTTTTTTTTTTAAATTGTGGTATGATTTGTTTATCATTCAATAGAGCCAATGATGGTATGTACGTAATATTGAGATCTCCAGTGCAATGTTACTGGGCTCTTTTCTTAAAACTACTGCATATAGCACTGTTTTATCACTTAAAACCAACACTTGCATTTTTTCAGCAAAAGGTTCATCCCAGTGTAAAACTATTTGAGATGGAAGATTATTTATTCCAACTTGACATGTGAATTTGGCTTTATAAACACAGTGCAACGAAAGCATGGTAAAATCCATGTTATTCCATTTAGAGTGACATCATTCCATATAGAGTGATGTAATGCTGCACAAAGTAAATTATTCAATGGAATATAATCTGCATCTGCGTTTTCACTCTTAATTATGAACTTGTTTTCCTTTGATTAAGAGTTGATCGTGTTAGAATCAAAACAATCTTCTTTCTATCGTGGTTTATAGTTCAATAAACCATGTTGTGAGTTATGAGGTGCAATGAATAAACCTCCCCGGCTTTCGCCCTTGTGGATTATTTACTGTGCCTCATAACTCACAACTGTGGTTTATTGAACAACAAACCACGATAGAAAGATTATTTCTTTAATGACATGCTTTTAACCAATGTATGCCATGAAGGAAATATTTATATAAATGTTGCTTCTAGTTTATCAAGCTGCGTACAAAAAAAGAAATTAAAGTTGATAAATGATAAGTTACATCATTCATTTCAAGATGAAAAACAGATCCGTCTTGTAAGCTACTGAAAGTATTTGCAGTTGACAAATGTGGTTCAAAATTTATGATCGAATTTGTTTTGCAAAAATTTATGAAATAGGAAATTGGTTACCACATTTTCAAGAGATTATTTTCCTAATGTTCATTGAAACATGCTGATATTTGGTATTGACTGATCAATACAAACAAAATGTTTTAACGTCAAACTTTATGGAAGGTGCCGCATAATACACCTGAATAAGAAACACTTGACCGTGAAATAAACTTGTAAAGATGTCTGCGCCCATGGAGGTAACGTGAATCCTTCCTTTCAGTTTTTAAGCGGTTTCCTTCACGAATAATTTATTACGTGCTGAGGTCATGAAGTTTTTTAAGAAGAAAAAATCTAGACGATTTCTTCTTAAATCTAGGAAGCACCGTTTTTGTCTGATTAACTCTTATGGTTTACAGTCAAAACGTACCCAAACCAAAACGTACCCAAGTCAAAACGTACCCAAGTGGAGTCAAAACCAACTGAAGTCAAAACGTACCCAAGTGGAGTCAAAACGTACCCAATGTGAAGTCAAAATGTACCCATGATTTTTATAGTGTTTTTATCTTCCATCTTTCCACAAATTGATAGCAATATTGTTTTAACCATCTTGATGATGATAATTTTCAATTCTGCTTTAATTCAAATTTGCCTTACATGATGAAAACAAATAACGAAGCATATCACAGAACATGTAGCTAAGTCTATTAAACGCTTCATGATAAAATTACAGTGTATGTGTATCTCTCCTTTTAGGCAAATACAATTAACATTAGGGAAAAAGCATCAGATACCTTGATATCGTTATCCATCATTATTAATAAACATCTTAACCTTAAAAAAATCGGGAAAAAATCTTCATAGGAATTAGCACTTTTATAAAAATGAGATGTTAATTACATTGTTTGGATAACAAAAGGTGCAATTTTCACACCCAAAAAGAGTTGTAATAAACTATAATTATGTGGTGAATAAAGGAATTATTCACAGTGGTATTTAAGCTGCTGTATATTGCCTATTATACTGTGTTCTCCTTTCTCCGTTCACCTAAGCCTAAATAAGCTCACAAAATTCACATTTTCAGTCAAGGAATCAAAATTTTCGTTTAATGATCAAATATGAAATCTAAATCAAACTTGTAACTAAAAAAAGTCACTACAACTTGCATCAAAAGGTTCGATCCGAGGATTTTTTCAAACCTACCTCGCCAACCTGGGTAGTATGGCCACTTTCTCATTTTTCCATTCATTTGATTGAAAGTCAAGGCCGGTCGCTAAAGACCGATAAATATTCTATACTCTTGTTCAGAGGGACTAGCTTATTCATAGTAAAGGGTAAACACAACCCTTTTAGGCGTATTTAATGTTGAAAAACATTGAAAATTTGCTTTTTATTGTATCTAATGAAATTTTTTCTTTCAAGCTGTGAAAATTACTCTCTTTTGTTGCATTTTTGTGTCTTATTCGATAGAAAAATAGTATCGATGTAGGATAGGTTGTTATTCATAATATCTGACAGAGTAGAATAGAACCAGGGTGTAACAAAACGTTACGAGCGCTTATTCCTTCCGCTTTAGTACATGAACGGAGAAGCGAGAAAGAACGGAGAAATGAGAAAAGGCCATATATATTTGAATGCATTGTAAATATTGATGATCTGACAGTTTGTTTTAGATGAAAAACTGAAGGGTTTATTTTTTATTTCTTTTTTTTAAATTCATTAAATGATCTGATGGAAATTTTTCTTATATTTTCATTTTCTTCCCTTTGAAAGTTCTTCTTTGTAACATTTTTATCATCAGGAAATTCCCTAAATATGGATAAGTAAAATCTTTTAAAGATTTTGTTGTCTATGAGTGGTGACACGGTTACACCTTCTTATCATTACAAGTACAAAAATTTACCCAATTTTTCAGTTAATTAAAATATTAACATTTAGAGGGTGAATATTAGAAGACATTCTTCACTGAAAATATTGTAAACTTAACTCTTTACCAATCAATAAAATCTTGGACTCTCCCAGATTGAAAACATTTGCAAACAACCGTTATAATATAAGGCTTTGAAGGGTAAAAAACATTGTGAGAAACGGGAGGAAGTTGTTACAATGTTGTAAAAAGCCATTTTTCAGAAGGATTATAAATACTACAGATTGTGTAATTAAATGTAACCTGTGCTTCTTGTGGTTGAAAAAAAAAATGTTCAACTAAATATCATTGAGCATTTTCATTTTAAACTTAAATTGACTTGATCTAACCTATCATTTGTTAACTTTGAAAATGGGATGGGTGGTGAATATAATTAATAAGTTATGTAGCATTGTGTACAAATGTTTGTAAATCTTCTTTTATGAAAATAAAACTGTTAATGACAACTAGTTTGTTACACCTGATTAGTCCTGACATAAACACATCACCCATAATTGAATGTAACGTGGGATTGAAACCATCTTCATTTTTAAAGAATTAAAAGGATATAAAGTGAGTCAGGAGTTAAAACATCCTTCAGAGGTAAGATACATGAAGTTTTTAATCTTTAACTAACACTAAAATTATTTCAATGAAAATTTACTTTGGGTACGTTTTGACTTAAATTTTGGGTACGTTTTGACTTATTTTTTGGGTACGTTTTGACTTATTTTTTGGGTACGTTTTGGTTTGGGTACGTTTTGACCGCATCCCACTCTTATAATAAGACTTGTATAGATCTGTACGTTTCGTTCCAAACCTATTTCGCAAAAGGACTTTTCGCTTCTGTCGCCAAGTATAAAAGTATTTTGATTTTAGTATCGGTTCAAAAACTTTATTTTTTCGGCATAATACCGTAAAACGCCCCTCTGCTATACAGTCATTGCTTACATGTGGCATTGTTTTTCTTTGGTCTGCTACTGGTAGAGGTCTGTGATGAATGTTTTGCTATTGTACCAAGAAAATACATTGGAAAATACTCTTCAATTTGCTAGTAGCTGCTTTCAACCTAAACTAAGTAAGCTGTTTTCAACTAATTTCACCCATTCATGATAATTGCTTATGTTTGTTCTTAAGTTTGTAAAGTCATCATCAGCAATTGTAACAAAATAATTACTGACAGATTTACCTTTTTTTTCTCAGGTATTACTTTCCAGTGAATCATCTGGCCAAATGTGGAGTATGTGTGTTTGGGATCCACATACAGGAAGTACTCTTGTCACATTTAAAGGTGGAGTCATCGCACACAGATGTCTATGTGTACTTGGTAATGACTACTTGTTAGGGGCCTCCACTGTAAAACCCTTGATACATGTTTGGAGTCTTCATAGAAAGGTAACATTTTATCATTAGATAATTATTTAACTACTGATTTATTCAAGCATTTTACCTCAATGGTTTCAACTCTTCCTGTGCCAAAGATATAACTTCATTACCAAACAACAATGTTTTGGGCTTGTCCAAATTGAAAGCATTTGCAGACAACAAAATTAAAGTGACTGAAAATTTGAAATTTGTTTTATGAAGGGTAGAAAACATTGTGGGAAAAGGAGAAAATGCTGGTTACCAGCATTTTCTCCTTTTCTCACAATGTTTTCTATAGGCTTCTTTCTCAGGGTCTTCAAAAGTAGGGATTCTGTGGTAGAGAGTTTGATCTACCTTTTTCATTAGCAGAAATTTGATCCACTGAAACTAAAAAAGTTAGAATTTTTCATGTAAGCTTGACTTAACTCTTTCCCAAACGACAAATTTAGACTCTTCCAAACTCAAACAGTTTGCAGACGACAATTTCAAATTTGATAAAAAGGGCAGAAAGTTCTCCAAATGAGTAAAAAACACTGTGGGAAAAGGAGAAATTGCTCGTTACGAGCAATTTCTCCTTTTCCCACAGTGTTTTCTAAAGACTTGTACTGCAGACACGTAAAAACAAGGGCTTGTTTGGGAAAGGGTTAAAGAGCCGATAGGATAAATTAAGATCAGAAGGCACATTCTGTGCACTCTGACCTTTGTCAGTGCCATCCACAAAAGACTCTGCATTCCCAAAATGGAATTTAAAGGCTTGATCTTATTGTATTTAAGTGTAACTTATAATTTTAGATCCTGCATATTTCATAAGGATGCTTTCAGAGTTGTCTCCTGCAAACTTTTTTCAGTAGAAAATGAACCAAAGTGAATACTGAATTCAATTTTCTTTACACCATTCTTGTAGGACCAGAGTCAGATGAAGATTGTTGCCCCAGGGAAAGTTAGCAGTCTAGCAGTAACCCATGATGGCTCCTATTTTGTTGCAGCTGTCAATGAAAATATTCATGTTTGGCAGGTACCGGTATTTGTTTTCCATATTGTCTATTGATGTCTCTTTCTAGAAGCAATCTATTTCATTTCTGTTTTTAAAAAAAAAAAAATTGGAGACAATAGGTAGGGAGAGTGCATTGGCCTCTTACATGGCAGATTTTTGGTTTAAAGGTGTCCCTTCCGATTTTGGGATGAAAATTTTACAAAAATGCAAAACATTCTTATACTCCCAAAGCCTTTAAATTTCCATTCATAAAACCCCAGTAGTCGAAAACCGTCCAACAACAAGAAATTAGAGATTGACTATGGCCCAGGTTGACACCAACTGGAGACATGTTTTATTTTTAGATGATCAGTTAGCTCATTCACATACAGGAATACATAGACGAAGTTTCAAACATAGTGTCTGAAGAAGACATTATGGAAAATAATTATTACATGTTTATTATGTAATGGAATTTAAACGTTATTAATCACACGCCAGTCACGTGACGTTCCCACAGTGCTTTATTGATTCGGCGCGAAATCTGAAAATACCTTAAGAGGCTACGTAGCCTTTTAAGGGAACACCATCAAAAAAGATTCTTTTAAGTAATTTTATAAATCTTAATTATTGATGATTTGTATTATTTTTTCTTATAAATTTCAGTGATACAGATATTTTTTAATTTAGTGAGATGTAAGAATTCTAAATACCCACCTTTAAATCCTGTGAGCCTGGCAGGGTAGCTCAGTGTTTAGCCAGAAAGCGAGGAAACACATGCATAGGTGTACTGGCTGCCATGACATAATTTATGCTGTTAACTCTTTATCAAACAACAAAATTGTAAACCAGCCCAAATTGAAAGCATTTGCAGATAACAACGTAAGTTTGGCTCAAAAATTGAAATTTGTCTTGGGTAGGGTAGAAAACATTAAAGGAAAAGGAGAAAATTCTGGTTTTCAGCATTTTCTCCTTTTCCTACAATGTTTTCAAAAGGCCTCTTTCTCAGGGTCGGGATTGTGTGGTAAAGAGTTAAAGGTGGCCCTTCAGATTTTGGGACGAAAATTTAACAAGAATACAAAAAAATCATCCTTATAATCCAAAAGCCTTATAATTTTCATTCATAACACCCCAGCAGTCTACAAACATCCGACAACATGAGAAATTTGAGATTTACTACAGCCGAGTTTGATACCGACGGGAAACACGGTCTATTTTTAGATAAGCAACTCACTCATTTACACACCGAAAATATACAGACGAAGCTTCAAACATAGCGTCCAAAGAAAACATTATGGAAATTAGTTACATGTTTGTCAAGTTATGGAATTTCAGAGTCATTAGTCACGTGCCAGTCACTTAACATTCCTACAATGCTTTTTTTTTACTTTTGGCTGGAAATCTAAAAATAGCTTAAGAGGCTAAGTAGCCTTTTAAGGGAATACCATCAAAAAAAATTTTTTTTTTGTAATTTTATGATTCTTAATTATTGATGATTTGTATTGTTTTTTCATATAATTTTCAGTGATATATATATATTTTTTTATTTCGTGGGATGTGAAAATTCTAGATACCCACCTTTAAGGCAGGGTCGAACACCAATGCAGTCGATCAGATACTGTGATGAGCAGGCTAAACCTTTGGAATTTTAGGAACAGTTTGAGGTTCAAAGGGACCCCCTTAATTTTGAAATACATGTATCTTAAATATTCTCTAGCTATTGTATTGAAAATTTGCATAGTCCTTAATAATGCATTCACCAAACACTTTATCGACAGGAAAACATTGAAAGAACAAAGAAATTTCTTGTTACTAATAGTTTCTCGTTTTTCCACAATGTTGCTGTCTGATGTCGTGACATAGAAATTTATACCTGTGCTGCAACAGAAATCAAGCAATCAGAATTGATCGGGAATACAAACATGGATGTTATTTCAGGTGTGCAGTGGACAGATTGTTGCTACTGTTTGTCGACATTATCAGAAGATTAATGTGATTCGATTTACAGACGATGACAGCCATTTTATATCTGGAGGGGATGATAATATTGCAATTGTATGGTCACTGTCAAGGTACATTTTGATTTTAACCCTGTACTAGACTGCATTGTATTTTTTTGTGTGTGGAAGCTCACTAGGTGACATAGGGTTGAAACCTAAGTGCCTCATTTGATTCCAAATCTTTGACACATTGGTTTCTAGGATTTAACCTATTGCAACACAAACCCTACTTTTGACGACCTTGAGAAAGAAGCCAGTAGAGGACACTGTGAGAAAAGGAGAAAATGTTGGTAACCAGCATTTTCTCTTTTTCCCACATTTTTCTACTATTCCCAAATCAGATTTCATTTATTTTTATTCACAATTATATTGTCTTCTGCAGATGCTTTCAATTTGGACTAGTTCAAAATATTGTCGTGTGGTAAAGAGTTAAATTTTTGCCTATACAGCCATGCAGGCTTTCCCGATGGGACGTTACATGCATACTCCTGATGAGAAGTATAAAATTAAAGTTGTTTGTATTGTATCGTAATTGTATTGTATTATATGTAAAATTTACCTTTGTATTTGTATGTTTATTCCTGGTGTTGTATATGTATCATGCTGTTATTTTCATGTGTAATGGGCCGGAGGCCTAAGTCACCAATAAAATATTGTATTGTGTTATTGTTATTGTATTGATAGTAAACTTTACAACAGGATTCATTCCTCTTTCACAGCTTAACTCTTTACCACACATAAAGATTTTAGGGAAGGGTAGAAAACATTGTGGGAAAAGGAGAAAATGCTGGTAACAAGCATTTTCTCCTTTACCCAGAGTGTTTACCAATGGCATCTTTCTCAGGATAATTGAAAGTTGGATTTGTGTGGTAAAGGGTTAAGATTGACAAAGAACATCATTTTAACCCTTCACTCTTTACCAGAAGACAAATTTTAGACGGGCTAATATGTAAAACAGCTACAGACAAAAATATTAGTGTTGCTCAAATTTTGATTACTGTTTTGGATAGGGTAGAAAACATTGTGGGAAAAGCAGAAAATGCAGGTTACCAGCATTTTCTCCTTTTCTAACAATTTTTTTCAAAAGGCTTCATTCTCAGGATTGTTAAAACTCGGGATTGTGTGGTAAAGAGTTAACTTTTAAAAAACTTGTAAAGCCCAAATATTGAATTTTCAAAATATCTGTTTAGGGAAAAATATCTCCTTTTTGGACAGTGTAGATGCAGGATCAGACTCCACTTGCTGTGTAGCCTAGATCTGATCTTGATTAATACTTGCCATTAAAGCACCTTGAGTTGCTCCTAGCAGCTTAACCCTTTACCAAGGGACAACATTTTAGACTGGTCCAAATTGAAACCACTTGCAGACGACAAAATGCAGGTAACTTAAAAATTGAAATTTGTTTCCAGCAGGGTAGAAAACATTGTGGGAAAAGGAGAAAATGCTGGTAACCAGCATTTTCTCCTTTTCCCACAATGTTTTCAAAAGGCGTCTGTTTCAGGGTCGCGAAAACCAGGGATTGTTTGGTAAAGGGTTAAGGGTTATCAATGTTTATGTGGGAATATAGTCAGTGGCATGGAAGTAATGTTGGTTTCCATTACCACACAATCCCTACTTTTGACGCCCCTGAGAAAGAAGCCTTTAGAAAACATTGTGGGAAAAGGAGAAAATGCTGGTAACCAGCATTTTCTCCTTTTCCCACAATGTTTTCTACCCTTCACAAAACAAATTTCAAATTTTCAGTCACTTTTATTTTGTCGTCTGCAAATGCTTTCAATTTGGGCAAGCCTAAAATATTGTCGTTTGGTAATGAGTTAAACACTTGAAGACAAGTTTCAGGAAAGCATAGATAGTATACATATTTTGCCCCCTTAGGGAAAACAGCCTTTGAAAACGTGGTTTGAAAAGGATATAAATCATATAATCATGGTTTTTAGCATTTTCTTTTGTTTCCTTACTGTTTTGCACCTACTTAATGTCAAAAGGGTGTGTAACCTATAGGCTTGCTTGTTTAGGTATATTATGTAGAGAAAGAATGATTCTTTTTCATTTTGGTCTCTTGACTTTTAATAGTTTTCTCTTAAATCATGGTATTGAACTATTATTTTCATCATCCACAATTCATAAAGGTGTTTCAGAAAATGTGTCAGGAGATGATAATAAGCTAAATAATAAGATGTATGATTTCTACAGAAAGAAAGAAAAAATACAGACATGATTACATTTGTTTAGTTTGAAATACTTGTACCAAAGAAGAAAAGAATCCTAGACAGAAAAGATGATTGAAGAATTATTGAATATCTCTGCTTATTTATTCGAATTTAATTTTAATGACTGTTTCAGTGTTTTATCAAGCCAGCATTCTAAAGTAAACAAGCCTGAGCCTGTGTATATATGGTCTAGTCATTCCTTACCCATCATGGATATACATGTAGGAGCAGGGGGCAACAGATGCCGAGTAGTGACAGCTTCGTTGGACCAGTCTTGTAAGGTATTGGAAAACTTTGAACTATTGGGAAATGTTCAGTTCTGTTATAGACTGGTTCAAATTGAAAGCAATTGCAGACGACAAAATAAAAGTGACTGAAAAATTAAAATTTGTTCTGGGAAGGATAGAAAACACTGTGGGAAAAGGAGAAAATGCTGGTTACCAGCATTTTCTTCTTTTCCTACAGTGTTTTCAAAAGGCTTCTTTTTCAGGGGCGTCAAAAGTAGGGATTGAGTGGTAATGGGTTAATCCTTTTCCAGAACAATCCCGCGCATTCATGACCTGAAG
Source organism: Tridacna crocea (assembly GCA_943736015.1). Lineage (NCBI taxonomy): Eukaryota > Metazoa > Mollusca > Bivalvia > Cardiida > Cardiidae > Tridacna > Tridacna crocea. The sequence continues at coordinate 54,749,289 of OX031059.1, forward strand.
CAAAAAGGCATTTGAAAACTTGTTGGAATAGGAGAAAATACTTTTTCCTTTTCTGACTCTATTTTTTGCCCTTACAATGACAAATTTTATAATTTGAGCCACAGTTGTCATCTTCAAAAGCTTTCGATTTTCTTGTGTAGCACAGGGTGAAGCCATTAATGTGCAAACTATTTTTAGATGTACAATACCACTTAAAATTGCCAATGAATCAGTAAAGAAATATTTGAAAGAAAGATAAACCTCAGTGTTTTCCACATCATTTTGCAAATATTGCTATAAAAAGTTGTATTTAACACTATACGAAACACCCAAATTTTGGTCTTGTCCAAATTGAAAGCATTTGCAGATGACAAAAGAAACATACATGTATTTCAAAAATTGAAATTTGTTTCCAACAGGGTAGAAAACATTGTAGGAGAAGGAGAAAATGCTGGTTACCAGCATTTTCTCCTTTTCCCACATTGTTTTCTAAAGCATTCTTTCACAGGGTATTTAAAAGTCAGAATTGTGTAGTAAAGGATTAAACAGTTACAGGTTTGCATCCATTATGAAATGCTCATACTTCTCTGAATCCAGGCTTTGAGGTTTTCCAAAGATAAGTAAATGCAGGTATTTACATTTTCGACAGAAACAGTGAATTATTCAAAACCTAAAAAAAAGAAACTTTATCCCTAGAACAGGAAGTAAGATGATGTTGACTTGGCAAAGATTAAAAAAAAAAAAGTTTAGAAAAAAAAGTTGAATGCTATTTTGTATGTGGCATCATAAGTGTTTTTTGCTAAAGTTCTTCGAAAAATTGGTCTTGAAATTTAAAAATCACATTTTTGGCTCACCTGAGCACAACATGCTCAAGTGGAGCTTTTAGGATCACCTGGTGTCTATTGTCCGTCATTCATCGTCCGTTGTGCGTCGTCAACAATTCTTTAAACATCAACTCCTCCTAAACCGCTGGGCCGCTGGGCCAATTTGGACCAAACTTGGCTGGATTGTTCCTTGAGAGGTCCTCTTCAAAATTTGTTCACAGAATTTGATTTCATCAAAAACTCTGGTTGCCATGGCAACCGAATGGAATTTTCAAAGAAGTTCTTTAAAAATCTTCTTCTCTGAAACCGCTGGCTAGATTTTAAAATGATTTCAGAGGGATGTTCCTTGGGTGACCCTTTTCAAAACTTGTTTGCAAAATTTTGATCCGTCAAAAAATATGGCTCTGGTGAATGGGGGCTACTTGCACTAAACAGAAATGAAGAAATTCTTGAAAATTCTTCTCTGAAACAGCTGGTCAGATTTTAAAATAATTTCACAGAGATATTCCTTGGGTGACCCTTTTCCAAAGATGTTCATGAAATTTTGATCCATTAAGAAACATGGCTTTGGTGAATGGGGGCCACTCGCACTGTATGGAAATGAAGACGTTCTTAAAAAATTCTTCTTCTCTGAAACCGCTGGTCAGATTTTAGAATAATTTCACAGCAATGTTTCTTGGGTGACCCTTTTCAAAAATTGTTCACGAAATTTTGATCTGTCAAGAAACATTGCTCTGGTGAATGGGGGCTACTCGTACTATACAGACATGAAGAAATTATTGAAGATTCTTCTTCTCTGAAACCGCTGGCCACAGTTAAAAATAATTTCACAGGGATGTTACTTGAATGACCCTTTTCAAAAATTGTTTGCTAAATTGTGATCCATCAAGAAACATGGCTCTGCTGAATGGGGGCTACTTGCACTATATGTCAAAGAAGAAATTCTTAAAAATTCTTCTTCTCTGAAATGGCTGGTCAGTTTTTGGAATGACTTTTACAGGTGACCTTTTGAAAATTGCTTGGCAAAATAATAATTTTGTTTCCAATGTTTCAATACCTCAAAAAAAAATAGGCTATGGTCCCCTCAAAGATTCAGGTGAGCAATCCAGGGCCATCTTGGCCCTCTTGTTACATCTTGTCATACTGAAGAAAATTTCATAATTTTTTTGGTTATGTCATCAGAATCAAAGGTCAATCTACTTAAGGGTTTGCTTTTTTAACCCTAAATAACACCAAGGATGAAGCTGTTTCTTATGTTTTTATGATACCTTTTGCCACAATGTTTTCCAAAGGCTCTTACAAGCAGTGCGTAGAAATGAGTATCTATGGAGTAAAGGGTTAATGTAGAGATGGATCATTTATAAGAAAATAAAAGATCTTGTCTGGCCAAGAGTGACAACACAGTATTTCAGTCATTGAGTGGTCCTTTCAGGAATCTTTTCAGCCTCTGTTCCTGGAGTTAAAAAAAGGCTCAACCCAGTGTTTGGTCCTGTATATAATAATTATGTGTAAACCATGCTATGTGAAGAGGGGGATTACCGGTAATGCATCTGTAAAAACTAAAAAGTCTCCACCCGTGTCAGCCTGCATAGTCAGTACAGGCTGACTGGGGTGAAAAACTCATTGCCAATTGTCCACAAACCATTCTACCTCATGATTCAGTTGTTTGTGGTTTTATTATGATTCGATAACTTGCTAGGTATAAGGCACCAGGAGATGCTTTAACCCTTTCCCAAATGACAAATTTTGGACTCTTCCATACCAAAAGAGTTTGCAGACGACAATTTTAGATTTGGAGAAAATGCCAGAAAGTTCTCAAAAAGGGTAGAAAACACTGTGGGAAAAGTAGAAATTGCTCGTTACAAGCAATTTCTCCTTTTCCCACAGTGTTTTCAAAAGACTTTTACTGCCGACACGTAAAAACCAGGGCTTGTTTGGGAAACCTTTAAATGTCTTTTTCATTTGACATCGCTCCTGTAGCATGTTGAGCAATAAAGGACTATGATAGCCATATTGTTGTATATGTAATTGTCATTGGCATGTTTTTAATCATTTCAGTTATGGGATCTTGTATCGGGAGATTTGTTGCAAACTGTTGTTTTTCCTTCCTCTATCCTGTCGGTTTCCATGGATACTTCAGAATACCGTTTGTTTGCTGGTGGAGAAACGGGGGATATCTATTGTGCCTTCATGTATTCACAGGTAACTACAATACCACCAAGTTTGAATTCTTAACGTCATATTGATACGAAATTGATACTTGTGTAAACTACCAGTACAGTGTATATAGAATTGGGATGTTCATTGCAATCTCAATTGTTAAAATGTGCAACTAAGTGTGCATTAGGATAGTGATAATTGGAGATAAACTATTTTGTGCAATAATAAGTACTTGACGTATGAGTTGGAATGACAAAGTGTAATCTCTTTGGGAAGATCAGTCTTACTATATGCTAGCATGCATTTAAATCTGTTAACACTTTTTCTTCTTCTTATGTAGCCTGTAAGAGACAGTCAGATAACATCAACAGAAAGAGAGATTACTGTTTTTAAAGGACACAGGTAAATGGCAAACACATCCTTATTTTTTTAATAACTGTGCGTTTTTTGTCTTTTAAAATGTTCATGTTATGTTCTGCTGAGAAATACTTTTTTTATCAAAAGTTGTAGATGACTTAACACATAACCAAACACTCACATGCTTCGGTGAACTTCAGGAAAAAAACCTTCAAAACATTTTCGGAAAAGGAGAAAATACAAGTGACAAGGATTTTGTTCTATTCTGGTAATGTTTTGCCTACCCTTTGAAAGACATTGAACAACACTTATTAATTTGTGATCTGCAGAAGCTTTCAATTTGGACAAATCTAAAATGTTCTTAGTTATACACTCGAAGGGTCGTATTATGTTATGGCCCCAGTAGTTTGTCTATCTATCCATTAGCAGTTTCTTATATGCTCAACTCCTCCCACAGTTTCCATAGGAATAAGCTCAAACTTACGACAATGAATCTCTATGATGTGTAGTTGTGCATGTGACTTAAAATTTCTCTCAATTTTAACCCATTTTCCTGAAAAGCCCCTTCTGGCATATATGTGCTGCTCTATGAAGCTGTTTGATAAAAGTCAGGCTATGAACAAATGTTTTTATTTTGATGAATGTTGAACTTTCATGATGTATAAATTTTAATTGGTGTTTCTCTATTTGCATATACTCTTTGTGAATTTCTTTTATGTCTTTGTGTGTAGTCTAGAGTTCAAATTTTACAGATCTTCAATCATTTACTCTTCAGTCCTATTTTAAAAATATTTATGGAAGATTTAAAAAAAAAAAGAATGGGAAAAAGAGGAAATTTGTGCAACCTTTTCAAAGACAAATCTGATAATTCTAGCCATAGCTAGTTTGATGCCTGCTACTGCTTTGAATTTGTCATCTGGTAATGAGGTAAAATTTGAAAAATTAGAACTATACACAGCAATTTCTTTTATAGTGATTCTCTGTAAAGCACTGTAACACTTATATACAATAATGGAAATCTGTGTTTCAGTCAGAAGGTCACATGTTTGTCAATCTCAATAGATGGTACAAAGCTGGTCTCAGGATCACATGACTGTACTGTCAAAATCTGGGAAGTGAACAGTGGTCAGTCTGTCCTTACTCTGAATCATAAAGGTTAGTAATTGATTGAATGAAATTCCTGAATAGGATAAAAGATGTTATGATGATGAAAAAGATAAATAAAGTACATGTAATATGACAATTTTTATTGTCATGATTTTTACATGACAGCTTCTACTATGAAAGATACAGAGAAAACGTTGTGCAAGTAATGACTCCTCTTTGCTCAATGTTTTTGAAAAAGCTGTCTAATGTAGACTCACTATAGAGACACTTGTAATGGATAGAGTAAGAAAAGTTAAGTTTTGAGGTTACTGTGTCATCAATCCTTTACAAAACAATCCCACATTTTACCGACCATAAATGCAGCTGTTATAAAGATTATTCAAATACATGTATGCCAGCAACCAGCACTTTCTTCTGTTTTGACAAAGTTTGCTTTCTCTTCCATCCACAAATTACATCATGTGTGCTACCTTTAACACTTTACCGAACGACAAAACTTTAGACTGGTCCAAATTGAAAGCACTTGCAGACTACAAATTTAACCCAACCCAAAATTTGAAATTTGTGCAGGGTCAAAAACATTGTGGTAAAAGGAGAAAATGCTGGTTACCAGCATTTTCCCCTTTTCCAACGTGTTTTCAAAAGGCTTCTATCTTGGGGCCGTAAAATCTGGCAATTGTTTGGTAAAGGAATTAATTCTTTGTCTGCCAAGGCTTTCAACATGAGCCAGTCTTAAAGCTTGTCTGTGGAGAGTTAACTTATTACCACACAATCCCTACTTTTGATGACTCCGAGAAAGAAGCCTTTAGAAAACATTGTGGGAAAAGGAGAAAATGCTGGTAACCAGCATTTTCTCCTTTTCCCACAATGTTTTCTACCCTTTACAAAATTAATTTCAAATTTTCATTCACTTTTATTTTGTCGTCTGCAAATGCTTTCGATTTAGACAAGCCTAAAATATTGTCATTTGGTAATGAGTCAAATGCACTGTTTGTGTTTCAGGCCAAGTGAACAATGTATTAATGATGATGACTCCAACAGCATTACAGAGTACAGACTGGACGTCCCAAATACCTCTTCCACAGTTTAAAAGTTTGAGGGAAGGGGATCCAGACAGTGTCATTATGAGTACAAAAATACAGTACTGTAAGGTAGAGTTCACAGTTTGTATTTTTTGCGTTATCTAACCTAAGCAGTAAGAAATTATAAATACATTGAGACAGTACCCTAAGGGCGTATTCCATTCACTTGTTTTGGTAACTTGTTCTGTATTCTGGAATGCTATTCTTGAATGTGCAAATGGAATACTTCAGAACACATACATACACTGTTTTGGAATTACATGTATGTTCTGAATGGAGCATTTTCCAAACATTGTTCTAATCAATACCAAAGTGAATGTACATTGCCATGATGGCTGTTGCAAGAGCTACTGTCTTAGCTGTGCTAGTTGAGGATGTGATTAGCTGCTGATAGGTAGTAGAGACTGAAACCAACAACTCTACATTGCTCCTATTTATGGGGTTTGGATTGTAAAAAAGACAATTTAAAGTTTCGCAGTGAAGAATTGTCCATCTTTCAGCCATCTTGTATCACCTAAAAACTGTTCAGCAGGTGCGCTGACCTTTGATTGAATTAGAACACCAAACATTGTTCTAATCAATACCAAAATGAATTAATATTACATGACTTAATACTGAGGTTTGACCTTTATGCTTGGTATAGGCATTTCTCCTTTTCTAGCAAAGTTTTCAGAACCTTTTTCCTCAGGGTCATGAAAGTATAGGATCTGTTGTAAAGAGCTAACAAATCATTTTCTGTTATCTTTCATTCAGAGTGGCAAGGTTGTGGAAGATGAAGAACAGATGATCAGTTATGATGGCAACAAAGAAGATCGTGTAGATAGTATGATAAAAGAAAAACTAAGAAAGTCCTACCTGAATAAAATAAATGACATCTTAACTTGAAATTTATAAACATTGTCTCGCATGTTTCTTATTATACCCCCACAAAACGAATGTTTTCGGGATAACTGGAATCAGTCTGTCTGTCCATCCTTCCATCCGTTTGTGTGTGTGTCAGTGTACAAATTACTGTCAAAGCATTGGCCGGGGTATAAAGTTTCATTCAGTGTTGGCTCTAGTTTATTTCTGACAGCAATACTTACAGTCACATTACTACCTTACTGTCTGCAGACAAGACTTCTGTGTTACAGTTGACCCGTTTTGAAAATATTCCAGCAAAGGGACAAACTTCCCAGAATGAGCAATTTACTCTAATGCCATATTTTCACATGTGTTCATGGTCAAACCTAATTTATACTCCTAATCACTATTACACGAGGATGTTAGCAATTTTGTTTCAGAAGATAATGACCTTAACCCTTCACCCCACGATCCCTTGTTTTAACAATGCTGGGGAAGAAAGTTTTTTCAAAAAATTGTGGGGGGTTGTGGGGAAATGTATTTTTCGTCTGCAAATGCTTTGAACTTGGACCAGTCTAAAATTTTATTGTTTGGTAAAGAGTTAGAGGCTATCTTTGTTGATATCTTTTGTCCTTTTCCACTTGCAAATTAACTTAACTCAAACAACAAACATTTGGACTAGTTCAATTTGAAAGCATTTGCAGACGACAACATAAACGTGAATGAAAAATTGAAATTCCATCTGGGAAGGGTAGAAAACTTTTGAGGGAGAAGAGAAAATGTTGGTCACCAGCATTTTCTTCTTTTCCCACAATAATTTCAAAAGCGGTCTTTCTCAGGATCGTTAATAGTCAGGATTGTGTGGTAAAGAGTTAAGAGTTTTTGTAAATGTTTTTTCTCAGGAGTGACTTGTGCAACAAACCGTATTTTGTCCCAGTGTTTTGAAGATGAGTGTTGAAAGCTTTAAAACCTAAAAACAGGGAAATGATAGTAAATTGACATTCAGATAAACCCATGACCTTTTTTGGGGTGGCTCAGTAGATAAACTGTATACCTAGTTTGAGACACCCATCTTGATACCCAATCATTTACTGTCTTTCTGCTGAGAATTTTTCATATTTTCTCAGAAACAAATTAATTTGCCATCAGACTCAAAGTGTGTACTCTAAAGGCTGGAAGGAGACCAGGAATATTTTTTCCTTGACCACAGATTTTACCTGAAAATGTGTCTCAGTTGTAGATACTGCTGTATCAATTCAGTGATAGTACAGCTTCAAAGTCATACAGGATCAATAGCCATAAGTTGCCAATATTTTAGTACTCCATCTTCAGATATAATCATCTTTATAAATGTAAGGAGTGTGGAAAAAGTTAAACTCAGTACTGTGACACAAGGCCTTAAAGTAACAATTGCTGCCAAGAGTGCACAAATGAGTTTGAAATGCATGTAGATTTAAATCATAGCATTCAAAAGTATGGATTTTTTTTTTAAAGATGACAGTCTATTATTGTACAGTTGGTCCAGGTGTTAGTTGTTGGCAGAGAAAATTGCAGAACTAGATTAAAAGTTACCTGGTCACCCCTGAATTCACTTTTCACTTCACAAGTCGGGATTGTGTGGTAAAGCAGTAAAAGCAGTAATATCTACTATGTCAAATGAACACTGACCATTGAGCTGCATGGTTGTTGCGTGCGACTCATCAGTCCACATGATCATTTGTGCAAACCTGTTTTATAATCAGATAGTAGATTTCAAAGTTATAGGAAAGGTAGAACATGAAAAGTACCATTTCCCTCATACTTACAATGCAGAAGTAATCAATATCACTCAATAATTCAGTATTCAATCAATAATTTATTACAATAAATGTTGCATATACACTCATTATAAACTTTCTCCCATAAACATCTCGTCTCAAACCCCAGATTGCCAAGTTCTTCTTTACTTTAGACACAAAGAAGAATTGCTCCCTTTTCTCTCGATGCTTTTAAAGCTGTCAACTGTAGGGTTATGAAAAGCAGTAAAGAATAGAACTAGCATTTAAACTGTATTCTGACAACTACCACAGCCCACAGGTGGCTCAGACAAAATAGAAAAAGTATAATGTAACATCGAGATCTAATGATATGGCCATTGTACTAAAGACTTTACCACAAGCCAAAACCCTCTGAGATAAGCCTTTTTAAAAACATTGTTGAAAAAAAGAGAAAATGCTGGAGACCAGCATTTTCTTGTTTTCCTACAATGTTTTCTGCGCTATCAAAGACAGAAATGATTATTTGAGCCACATCTACAGTGTCATCTGCAACTTTTCAAATTAGACCAGTCTATAATTTCGTCATCTGGTAAAGTGTTAGACAGCAGAGAGCAAAGCGAAAAGTTATTCCTCAGATAAATTTACTTTTAAAAGTCTTGTTTGAAATGTGGACCATAAGACAGAAAAGAGAACATTGTATTTTAGACTATTTGAAGAGGCACTGGGCAAATATCAATTAGAAAGGAAAGTCATTTTAAATATGAAAACATTGTATGAAAAGAAGCAATTATTCACACATTGTTGTCAAATCTGCTCAGAAGACCCACAGCCTTATTGAATGCATAGCTGAACAATACACTGACATGGCCTAAGTATGGTACTGCAGAGAGTAGACTGAAGCATCTGATAGTGTAAAAATAGCTTAACTCTTTACCAAACCTTTAACCACAATTTTTAGACTACCCTAAACTGACAGGATTTGCTGATGAATAAGTGATTGTGACTCAAGAATTCAAATTTGTTATGGGAAAAAGCGAACGACAAATTTATATTTTCGAGTCATTCACCAGCATTATCTCCACTATTTTCTAAAGTTTCCTCACATGGGGTTGTTACAAGGTTGGAATGTGTGGTAGAATGTTAAAATTCTTTCATGAAAACATCAGTATTTATACAAACACACCATCACTTGAACACAATATGACCATGAGAGGTAAATTTGGAAGTATGAGCAAGCTAATCGGTTTACTTTTCCGATGCTATTATATAAACAAACAAATAAATATCAGATTTCCATTGCATATGATGCATTGTTTCAATTCAATATTGGGTTATTTTGGATTCTAGTTGATATCACTGCTCAGTCTTCCCACAAGTTCATATCGGTGTCGATGTCCATACAGTTGTAGGATGCGTAGCGAAGTTTCTCCTCAGCTACTTTTGCACTGTAAATATAAACATTGTTTACTTGAGTAACTCTTAACAAGGGGACAAAAGTTTAGGCTTCTAAATATAGAAAGCCTTTGCAGACGAGTAAATGTGTCTTGAATTATACTATTGGTTTTAGAGTAAATTACAGAGGGAAAAATGCCGGTAAATAATTTTATCCTTTTACCATGATGTTTCGAAAACCTTTCCCAGGGTCAATAAAACTTCTGATTGTTTATTAAAGAGCTAAGCATAAATTATTTTCATCGGCTGGAAAACAAGTTCACAGCTTGCACTGTACTCAAGATGTGTTTCATAGAATTCTAACACAACCATGGGTAGAAACTATTTAGTATTGCCAATTTCTTTCTTTTGAAACAATGTGGTTTTGAGGTCTTAATACATGTATTTTCAAGTAACCCATGAGAATACCATTATAATGATCAAAACAATGCTACAAATTACTAGTTACTGTAACAAATAAAGTGTTTTATGAAGATGGAACAATTTTGAAAAAAAACTCTTCTTATAACACACAAGTTTCATGATGATAAAATCTGGTTCTAACCCTTTACCACACAATCCTGACTTTTAACAACCCTGGGAAAGGGGTCTTTTGAAAACATTGTGGGAAAAGGAGAAAAATGCTGGTAACCAGCATTTTCTCCTTTTCCCATAAAGTTTTCTACCCATTGAAAAAAGAAATCGCCATTTTAATAACATTTTATGTCATCTGCAAATGCTTTAAATTTGGGCCAGTGTAAAATTTTGTTGTTTGTTAAAAAGTTCAGTTAAATGAGCCATGTTCTTCGAGAAGGGGAATTAATGCATCTACATAAATCACTGACCAAGTCAGCCTGTGCAGGCAGTCCTGGAACAATACTTTTTGCTATTTGTCACTTTTCTGTACATCAAAGAACCATTTTATCTTATGATTCAGTTGTTTGTTAGACAACATGGATCCATCATAATGTGATGACTTGCAGAGTTCAGTGCATTACAGAGGTGCATTAACCCATTACCACACAATCCCTACTTTTGAAAGAAGCCTTCAGAAAACATTGTGGGAAAAGGAGAAAATGCTGGTAACCAGCATTTCCTCCTTTTCCCGCAATGTTTTCTACCCTTCACAAAACAAGTTTCAAATTTTCAGTCACTTTTATTTCGTCGTCAGCAAATGCTTTCAATTTGGACAAACCTTAAATATTGTCGTTTAGTAACGAGTTAAATCCTGTTTTTCTCAGAGTATCACCTAAATGAAATGGCATCAACTATCACAAAATTTCCATTTTATAATGGCAGAACAGGGATGTCTGCCTATACTACCTTGTATAGTTAGGTAAGTACAGCATATTGGCACATGTTGATGACTCGGGTAAACAGTCAACTGCATCTCTGAAACAGAAAGGAAAAGAGCTTTTTTCAGTTTTATACTTAACCCATTACCACACACTATTTTAGACTGGTCCAAATTGAAAGCATTTGCAGACGACACAATAAAAGTGACTGAAAATTTGAAATTTGTTTTGTGAAGGGTAGAAAACATTTTGGGAAAAGGAGAAAATGCTGGTTACCAGCATTTTCTCCTTTTCCCACAATGTTTTCTAAAGGCTTCTTTCTCAGGGGCGTCAAAAGTAGGGATTGTGTGGTAATGGGATAACTAAGTTTTCAGAAAACATGCTTTATCTGTTAGCTCATTACCAAACGACAATATTTTAGGCTTGTCCAAATCAAAACAATTTGCAAACAACAAAATAAAAATGACTGACAGTTTGAAATTTGTTTTGTGAAGGGTATAAAACATAGTGGGAAAAGGAGAAAAATGCTGGTAACCAGCATTTTCTCCTTTTCCCACAGTGTTTTCTAAAGGCTTCTTTATCAGGGTCGTCAAAAGTAGGGATTGTGTGGTAATGGGTTAATATCTGCTGCTTTCTCAATCTACAACTTTTTTACCCACATTTATTCCTATCACAACAGTTACATACAATTTCTTTTTCTTCAGATGTCCATTCTCTTTGCAACACCAAGTTGTTTTGGGGGCAAGCCGAGATAAATTTAGACTTTAGCACTTGGATAACTATGTATTTTTACATAATTTCTTGTAATCTACAGTAGCAAACATTTGGGCCGCATCTGATTTCTCACCTGCTTTCAATATGGACAACTCTAAAATTTAGTCACTGGTACAGATTTAACTCTTTACTCTGTAAATACTTGTTTCTACACATTGCTTATAGGAGCCTTTGGAAAACATTGTTACAAAAGGTGACATTGCCCGTGACGAGCAATTTCACCTTTTGTCACAATGTTTTCTATGCTATCAAAAGGTGTCATATACACATCAGAAACTGCTTCATCCTGGCTGTTATTTAGGGTCAATTAGAGATATCATAGAAATGCCTTATGGGGTAAAGGGTTAAGGCCTAGCTCTTTTGATTAACCTAGAAAAATAACATCAAAGTGTATAGATTAACCCTAAATCAAATCAAACATTTTATACTGTTCAAAATTCAAAACATCTGTAAAATTGATACAAGTGAGTGTGAGTGCTTTTATAGGATAAAAACAATGTGGGAAAACCAGAAATGCTCGTCCTCGCTTCTTTCAATTACACATCTTAGCCAGCCCTTTTTATATTATCTTATATTTTTTCTTAGTATTCAAGAATTACCCTCTTCCAGTTGAAATATAGATCGTAGCAGGTAATCTTCTTCTCCCAGTAATGAAACGTAAAAATCGACTTCTGTCCTCATTTGAAAAGTTTTTCAAGGCATCCCACATATATTTGACTCTAGTATCTTTCTCTTCTACATCATCATAGTGGGCTGTAATTAAAATAACACACAAAAAATCTCAAGTTCTCTCTTAACATGCAATAATTCAAGTTGGTTTAATTCATTACCAAACAACAATATTTTAGGCTGGTCCAAATCAAAAGCATTTGCAGACAACAAAATAAAAGTGACTGAAAATTTGAAATTTGTTTTGTGAAGGGTAGAAAACATCTGCAAATGCTTTCATTGTAGATAAGTCCACATTTTTCTTGTCTTGTAAAAGAGTTGAAAAAAGCATACAAGCAAAATCAGCAACAGCAATTTTTTTTAGCAGTTTAGAAAACAGTCCCATGTTTTAACAATGCAAAAGGACAACATTTTTTTTTGTAAAAAATAACTGTTTAGAAAATGCTTTTAAAACATCATTTTACTGTTTCCCTTCCTGTAAGTGACAGTCCTGTCTTTTAAACAGCATTTGTCCTTTTCAGATGTTTTCAATTTGGACCTGTCTAAAACTTTGTTGATTGGTTAAGAGAAAATTTAAAAGTAATTTTTATGATACAGTCTTAATTACTAGTATTCCTTTCCAGAACAATCCCTGGTTTTAACAACTCTCAAAAAGAAGGATTTTTAAAAAAAAACTGTGGGAAAAGGAGAAAATGCTGGTAACCAGAAAATTCAATTATTGAGTCATATTAATTTTGTAGTCTGCAAATGCTTTCAATTTGGACCTGCCTAAAATTTGTGTTTGGTTATCAGTCCTGTAAATGTAATGTCATGTATTTTTCACCGAAAGTCTGAATAATTTCATACTATTTTCATAGTTTTCTTTTAAATGAAGATTGCAGCAAAATCTTACTGACATGAAATGGAAAGAATTTTTCAGACAATACATCAAAAGTGGTTAATAGGTGAAATGGTAAAAAAACAATGCTGGAAAAGGAGTAAATGCTGGTTAAATACAAGCATTTTCTCCTTTTCTGGCAATGCTTTCAAAAGCCTTCTATTTTGAGGTTGTTAAAACTCAGGATTGTTTGATAAATGGTTAACACTTTAGACAAGGCTTTTGAAAACATTGTTTTTCCCACAATGTCTTCTAAAATGAATTTACAATTTTTGATTCACATTCAACTTGTCATCTGTAAATGCTTTAACCCTTTACCAAACAACAAAGTTTTAGACTGGTCCAAATTGAAAGCACTTGCAGACAACAAAATAAACATAACTCAAAAATTGAACTTTGTACCCAGCAGAGTGGAAAACATTGTGGGAAAAGGAAAAAAATGCTGGTTACCAGCGTTTTCTCTTTTTCCCACAATGTTTCCAAAAGGCTTCTATCTCAGGGTCGTAAAAATCAGGGATTGTTTGGGAAAGGGTTAAATATGGACAGGTCTTATAATTTGTCTCTTTGTAAAAAGTTAACAATTAATCAGTGAGACAACAGCGAGGACCATGATTACAATGCATGAACTTGTACACTGGATCCTGATTAGGAGATCATGATCCAGGGTAATTAGAAAATTATTAACTTGAATCTAGGCTGGTAATTATGAGTTAACTCTTTACCACCCAATGATGACTTTTAACACCCCCTGAAGAAGAAAGCTTTTGAAAACATTGTGAGAAAAGGAGAAAATACTGGTAACCAGCATTTTCTCCTTTTCCCACAATGTTTTCTACCCTGCGGGAAATAAATTTCAATTTTTTAGTTATGTTTATTTTGTCATCTGCTAGTGCTTTCAACTTTGACCAGTCTATGATTTTGTCATTTGGTAAAGAGTTAAATTTTTCAAAGCAACGAATACTGACTAGATCTTCGAAGAGCCTCCAATGATATGTCTGGGTCACCACTAACTCTGTTTTCTAGTTCCTGCCATGTTAATAGATCTAAAACTGCCTGTGGTATAACCTTTAATAAACCTGTGCGTATGGAACTGATCTGGAAAATACAAGAACAGTGAGTGTGGTAAACAGAGGAGTCGATTATATAGAGAATATTTGATTTTTTTCGGTGAAAGACCGAAATTTATTTCATCAAGTGAACACCATAGGCAATATTTTCATGCGTGGCACTGCCACGCGTCAAAATATTACCGATGGTGTTCACAAGATGAAATAAATTTCAATCTTTCACCAAAAACATCAAATATTCTATTTATTTCATGCTTTTAACCCTTTCTGGGAGGAGCTTTATCAAAATCCAGTACAGTTCTTTTTTATTATTCCCAATGGTGTACCCCCTCCAGCATAGCAACACATTGCAATATTACGTCAAGCGCGAGAAATGGAAGGTATATGACATCATATTTCCCATCTGGTTGTCAGGCACGCTCAATTTACCTAGGCAACAAGAACATGAAAATTGGTATTTTCACTGGTAGTACCAGTGAAAGATCGAAAAAGATTTTCACTGCTATTTCTCAATATCCTACCGGAAAGCATGTGGTAGCATGCTAGGGGCTAGAACAGTGCTTACCTGTACTTGACTGTATAGATCACCATAAAAAAGAAAAGCTGTACAATAGCAGATATGATGTTATGAAATGAAAAACTTTGAAGTATTTTGGTAATGATAAATCATTTTGAAAAAAAAAAAAAAATCTCAATTTTAGAAAATGTTCACAAATTCCAGATGGTTTATGAAACATGCAGGCAGGCAACGCCCATTACCACACGACTGAAAAGTGTAACTCTTTATGTTTAACTCTTTACCACACAATCCCGACTTTTAACAACCCTGAGAGAGAAGCCCTTTGAAAACATTGTGGGAAAAGGAGAAAATGCTGATAACCAGCATTTTCTCCTTTTCCCACAATGTTTTCTATCTTTCCCAGAACAAATTTCAATTTTTGAGCCACATATATTTTGTCGTCTGCATATGCTTTCAATTTGGACAAGTGTTCAATTTTGTCGTTTGGTAAAGAGTTAACAGTATTTTCTCCCTTTCCAACAATGTTTTTACTCTTTCCAAAGCAAATTCCATACCTTTAACAACATTTAATTTGCAATCTGCATATGTTTTCAATTTTGACTAGGCTAGATTTTAGATATGTAGAGAAGAACTCATTTGTTACCTGCAGATGCTTTCCATATAACATTTCCAAAACTTTTTTTTCTGATAAAGATTTTAACTTTTACATTGACAAATCATCTTACCTGTTCATCTGATTCCATCATCCTAATTTTCCTAACTTGATCACAATATAGGTCCCTGTCTTCATATTTTAGAGGTTTTGCATTTCCGTCATCATCCATCTTTAAAAACGTGACTGTTCCATCACATAAATGTACGCTCCAGTTACGTCCCAAAGTATTAAATACTGACTGGCTCATAGTTTCTAAACTATCCATTAATTTAACCTGAAATATTAACAACAGTATTACAGTGTTAATAATCAAGTGATTTCGTATTGGCCCAGTTACAGGTCCAAAGTCAGCCGTAATGGCCTGAGGCCGAAGGCCGAGGCCTAATACGGCTGACCTCGGACCTGTTACTGGGCCAATACGAAATCACTTGATTAATGACAATTTTATTAATTAACCCTTTACCAAACAATCCCTGGTTTTTACGACCCTGAAAAAGAAGCCTTCTGAAAACATTGTGAGAAAAGGAGAAAATGCTGGTAACCAGCATTTTCTCCTTTTTCCCACAATGTTTTCTACCCTGTTGGAAACAAATATCAATTTTTGGGTTACGATTACTTTGCCGTCTCCTTGAACGTGATTGGCTAAAAGTAAGCGCAGACGCTCACGCCACTGAATTTTTGACCAATCACGTGCAAGGATTTCTGTATTGGTCCCGGGTCATCAATATTGATACGAGGTCAACTGTATTGATCGGAGGTCAAGACGTATTACGCCACAGTCACGACCTGTATACTATACGAAGTCAGAAATGTGACTCGTATCGAGTGGACCGGTTTCCATGTATAACTTCTTTATATCCAATTGTTAATTAAAAAAATTTTTGAAGTCAGAACTTGATACGATTTATACACAAATATGAAACACCCATGCATCTCCTGGCATACCACACTTACTTCAAAAACCTGATTTTTCATGTCCAAGCAATGAGACTTTACCAGATAACAAATTACAGCCTTGTCCAAATTGAAGTCATTTGCAGACAACAAACTAAATGTTACTAAATCACAAAATTTGTCTTTCATATGACAGAAAACAGCGGTAGAAGGGGAAAATGTTGTTTACCAACATTTTATCCTTTTCCCACATGTTGTCAAAAACTTTCTTCTTCAGGGTCGTTTAAAGTCGGGATTGTCTGATAAATGCTTTAACTAATGGAAAAGAAGCAATCCCTTATAAAAAGCTCTTTTCCAACAATGTTTTCCTTTTTTGAAATAAATTTACCTTTGACATTTTGTGAAAGAGCTTACACATTTTTCTAAGAAATCTCCCAGTGACCTATTTTTTTACCTGACATGATCAATTTTCGAACTAATCCAAGCTTTCATCATTACAAACATTTTGACTAATTTTCAAGGGCATTGGACTGAAAATGTGGCCTCTGGAGTGTATACAAGATTTTTCTAAAATTTTACCAGATGACCTAGTTTTTTGACCCGACATGGTTCACTTTCAATCTCTTCTGCGATATCAACACAAACATTCTGACCAACTTTCAAGAGTATTAGACAGATAATGTGGCTACTGGAGTGTACACAAGGGTTTTTCAAGATTTGACCAATTGACCTAGTTTTTTAGCCAACACAGCCTTTTTTTGAACTTGTCTGAAATATCATCAGGACAAATATTCTGACCTCCTTTCAAAAGTATTAGAATGAAAATGTGGCCTCTAAAAGTACACAAGGTTTTCTAAGATATGACATGGTGACCTAGTTTTTTGACCTGTCATGGCCATTTTTGATCTTGAGTAAGGTATCATCAAAGCAAACATTCTTACCAACTTTCAAGAGTTTTAGACTGAGTATGTTGCCTATAGAACATACACATGCTGACCTAGCTTTTGACCTGACATTACCCATTTTTTTTTTTATTCATCTGAGATATCATCAGGGCAAACATTCTGATTAACTTCAGGAGAATTGGACAGAAAATATGGCCTCTTGAGTGTACACAAGGTTTCGAAAATTTGACATAGTGACTTAGTTTTTGGTCCAACATGGCCCATTTTCGAACTATTCTAAAATATCACCCAGGTAAATATTCTGACCAATAACTCAAGAGTTTTGGACTGAAAATGTGGCCTCTAGAGCATACACAAGATTTTTGTAAGATTTGACCTGGACACCTTGTGACCTAGTTTTTGACCCAACATCACCCATTTTCTAAGTCATCTGAGATATCATCAAGGCAAACATTTTGACAAACTTTCAGGGGTATTGGACAGAAAATGTGGCCTCTAGAGCATACGAAAGATTTTCTAAGATTTGAGCTGGTGACCTAGTTTTTGGCCTGACATGACCCATTTTCAAACTCGTCCAAGATATTATTGAGGCAAAAATTCTGACCAAGTTTCATGGGTATCAGACTGAAAATGTGGTCTCTAGAGTGTACAAAGGGTGAAAAAAGTTGATAATGTATGCAGCAGGCTGCACACCGGACACAGAACGATCACAATAGCTCACCATGAGCACTTTGTGCTTAGGTGAGCTAAAAACACTCTGAACAGAAATCGTTAAAAAACGATCCTCACCTCAGCTGCGTCTACGGTTGAATAATCTTTCCATGACACTCTCTCTCCCACTAATTTTTTCCAGACATATGTTGGCAAGGTAAGGACAAGTTTCTCTTTGCCTCTAAGACAAGCTCCCATTAGTTGGCCTATCCATTCATATTTGTTGAATTCTTTGCAGGAAGGGTTTGGTACATATACATCTCTATTGACATTCAAATCTTCACAGTTCTAGAACAAAAAATAATTGTCATCTTCCCAATTCATGATTATTTTTCTTTATTACACAATTCATTTTCTTGACTACCCTGAGCAGAAAGACTTTGGAGAACATTAAGGGAAAAAGGAGGAAATGCTGGTAACTGGCATTTTCTCCTTCTTCCATCATGTTTTCCGTGCTTTCACAGACAAATTCAATCATTTGAGCAATGGTACTTTTCAAAACAATTTTCATATTTCAAGATAATGTGAGTTCTTTTTTTGTAATTGCTTCTGATTTTTGCCACATGGTAGATTTGAAATCAAAGTAAATTGAATATGGCAAATATTAGTATATAATTTGTAAATACAAAGTTTGAATGAATGCTTTATGTTGCATCACTACGCAAGGTTATGTAGCACACAGGACTAGCAATACGGCCGCATAATAAACTAGAGCTGTCACTGAATGTGACTTAATACTCTCGCCTGCACTATGACAGAAAAAAGTGTCAAGTTCAAGGTAAGATAATTCCTCAGCCATGAAGAGTTGACACTTGAAAATTGCGTCTTGCAAATCTTCAATATATGATCAATATATGTGCAAAGTTTCAATACAATTGAAGGATAACTGTAGGAGGAGTTAGCGACACAAAATTATTAGTATTTTGTACATAGACGGACACACGGATGGATGGACAGACACGCTGATTCCAGTATACCCCTGAAAACATTCGTTTTGCAGGGGTATAATTAAGAATTGAGAATTGTGCAAAGATCTGAAAAGATGTTACACTGAAAATGATTAGATGATAGTCAGATGTACACAATGAAAAAAAAAATTGCTATATACATAGGACATTATCAAGTGACTTTGCATACCCTGCCTTCTAAATAGTAAACATAATTTATTTGAATGAGAGCCAAATGTGATTAAGACGCAGAAAGTGAACTGGCAATAAAGAAGTATATTATATTTCATGAGTCTGTTTTCAGAAATGCTATGGGTAAACAAATGTCGTAATTTAAGCTGGGGGGAATTATTTCCCCGTCACAGTGAATATTTTCCTCCTCCCGAAAATCTGGATCTACTTTTTTTATTTTACTTGAGATCACTAGTTTTAAAAGAGGCATTTGTTGACAAAATATGCATAGGAAATACAATATATATTAATTTATTTCATCAGCTTGTGGTTATTATGGGGAAATATTTGCCTCAAAAGGGAAAGGTCTGCAAAAATAAGTTGTGCCTTACCACATTCGTAATTTTTACATACCTATAGATCCCTTTTTTGGCAAATGTTTCCCCATATCAACCACAAGCTGATGAAATAAACTATATCATATCTTGGGGTAAATACCAATGGGTAGCACTAACTCTTTACCAAATGACAAACTTTTGGACATGTCCAATCTGAAAGTATTTGCAGACGATAAAATAATTGAAATTTGATTTCAGAAGGGCAGAAAACATTGCAGGAAAAGAAGAAAATGCTGGTTATCAACGCTTTGTCCCTTTCCCACAATATTTTGTAAGGTTCATTAAAAGTCCGGATTGTGTTGCATCTTTTCTGTATGACAGCCATGAGAATGTCAACCATGAATCAGAGCTCCAGAAAAGATTCATTATTTCTCTTCCAAACCCTATTATCTTGATGTCACAATTCTACAGAGTGCCCATAACATATGGCCTGCCACGCGCTAAAAGGGACATTCAGACATTTGCATAAAGTGTCGTCTTGGATCAGCCCGCGCAGGCTAATCCAAGATGGCACTTTACGCCTACACTGAATTTTGTGCTACAGTAGACTTGCGCAAAACAGAAAATTACATTAAAACGGAAAGTGCTGTCTCGGATTAGCCTGCGCTGTCCGCGCAGGCTAATCCCAACGACACTTTACGCAAATGTTCGAATGTCCCTTTTCGCGTGTTGCAAGCCCCATGGTTTAGTGTAAAATAGTTAATATTTTTAATTTTGAAATCAAAATCATCCCATCTGTCTGGCGCTCTGATGAATGCCAAATTCAAATGTGATGACCTTTTACTTCTTCACCACACAATCCAAATTTTTAGCTACACTGATAAAGAAAGCCTCAAAAAACATTGTGGAAAAAGGAGAAAATGCTTGGAACCAGAATTTTCGCCTTTTCTCACAGTGTTTTCTACCCTTCCCAAAACAAATATCAATTATCAAGCCAAATATAATTACATGTAGTTGTTTTAGTCTATTAAGTTACAAATGCTTGGAATTTTCAAGTCCAAATTTTATGTAGTTTGGTAATAATGACTATAGAAGAGCAATGGAACTATGTAATTTGATGTACAGTTGGTAATTACCTGGTTAGGTGATCGTATAAAGAAAGGTAATGGAACTTGCCCATCACTGGAAGATGGACAGAGTTCCTCAGCTAGATCCGATATACTGTCCCGAAATCCACCGCCTTGATCAATCACTCCTTCAGATAAAAATTTACACTCCCACCACTGGTCATAGCGAAACGACCATCTGAAACGATCACTTATGAGATTAATGAAAACTGAAACAAAAGCTCAAATGAGACAGAAAGGAAATATTTAATAATTAAATACGTAATTAATCCTTTATCAGACACAAAAACTTTGGACTGTTCCACACTGAATACTAGTACATTTGGAAAATAAATTAAATGTGGTTAGAAATAATGTTATTTGTCTTTGATGAAGAAGACAGCATTGTTTGAAAAGGAGACAATACAGGATGGCAGTGAAACATGGGACCCTTTCATACTGCATTTGATCAAATTATAAGCATCAGATTTTAGCATAAAACCGCTTAAGAAGTCTAACAGATACCAGAGTTCATTTGTATGGTCAATTCTGCTTCATACAAAAGCCATAGGCAAGCTTTCCATCAAATAAAAGTGCAAAAACAGATCAGAGTGCTCACATGAGGTATAAAATCTATCCCAAGTTGGAATATTCTTGGTATCAACATAATTATGTGCCTCTACATACTTCCTCACAGAACCATAACAAGTGCTTATTTAACCCTTTCCCAAACAATCCCTGGTTTTTACGGGTCTAGAATAGTAGCCTTTTGAAAGCATTGTGGGAAAAGGAGAAAATGCTGGTAACCAGCATTTTCTCCTCTTCCCACAATGTTTTCTACCCTATCATAGACAGAAATCATCTTTTCAGCAAGGGTTGAATTGTCATCTGCAAGTGCTTTCAATTTGGTCTAGTCCAAAAGTTGGTTGTTTGGGAAAGGGTTAAGATACTGGTAAATTGTAACACCGAGTTTCTGATAAGAAGACTTTCAGAGATTGACCAATGAGTCATATAAAGAAAAATAAAGAAATGGTACTGTCTCCCAGTCTTGTTCAAATCAAATACCACAAAAATCTGGCATTTCACCCACCTGTAGCAGATAGTTTCAGGGTTTTCCATGACACACAAATCCAGCGTCAATGATGCGACTTCAACCATATGACACCCAAATAAAAAACAGTGCGTTATCAGTGACGCAACTTTCCAAAATCTAACTTATCTAGGAAAGTGAATAAAATGTCATAAATCCAAAGTTTGTATTTGCTTCAATCATTTCAGACAATCACATTTTTTTTTTTTCACCACAGGATTAATTTTAGACAAAAGTGTTTTTTCAGAAATTTATTCATAGAAAGAGACTGGTTACACATTATTACCATAAAGTACAACATATAGTTGTGGTAAAGTTAGTCTTAGTTGGGTTCTCTGTAATTTACCGCTTATTTTACGCAACATCAAGTATATAAAAGTATCCATTACAAGTCCGTTCTGTTCATGGAAAGTAATGTCTCAGCCATGTAAACAGTAGCATTCTATTCAACTGTCTGCTTAGCTGCCAATCAAAGCAACATCAAGCAGTGACTTGGACAAGAATGTCAAAATTTGAGTAGAGTTTTTGACTGGAAATGACTAAAAGGCTTTACTTTCTTGAAGTCTAAACTTGAAATGCATTGTAATCCATGCTTTAAGTTGAAGACGAAGAGACCCATTTCTTTTGACCCCCCTAAGTTAAAGAAATGACCTCAACTAAACAGGCAAGGGATCACAATGAACTCCAAGTTTTAGTGCTGGGGGCCCCCCATACAAAAAAAACCCAAACCAACCTATAGTTCATTGGCTTTGTATTGCGATCTCTGGGTTTCAATCCTTCATAAATTTGCATGAAAATAGAGTTTTTGTATTCTGGATCAAGTAATGGATCGCATCTGTGTTCCATCGCTGCTCGTCTATTTATGTACAACTTTGGCATCTCAGGAGGTCTTCTGAAATACAGTTTACAGTGTACACAAATATTCCTGGTGTAACAGAATATAGGTCACTCTTCTTTTTTCTATTCTGTTCTTTTTAACTCTTTACCACACGAGAAAATTTTAGACTGGTCCAAATTGAAAGCATTTGCAGACGACAAAATAAAGGTGACTGAAAAACTGAAATTTGTTGTGGAAAGGGTAAACAAGAGGGCCAAGATGGCCCTGGATCGCTCACCTGAATTTTTGAGATGACCATAGTCTATTTTTTTTTTTTTTTTCTTTTTTAGCGTTGAAACATTGGAACCAAATTTATAATTTTGCCAAGCAATTTTCAAAAGGTCACCTGTAAAAGTCATTTCGAAATCTGACCATCAGTTTCAAAAAGAAGAATTTTTAAGAATTCTTCATTTCTGTATAAGAGCAAGTAACCCCCATCCACGAGAGCCATGTTTCTTGATGGATCAAAATTTACGAACAAGTTTTGAAAAGGGTCACCCAAGGAACATCTCTCTGAAATTATTTCAAAATCTGACCAGGGGTTTCAGAGAAAGAGAATTTTAAAGAATTTCATCATGTCCGTATAGTGCAAGTAGCCCCCATTCACAAGAGCCATGTTTCTTGACGGATCAAAATTATATGTACAGCTTTTGGAAAGGGTCACCCAAGGAACATCTCTGTCAGATTATTTTATAATCTGACCACGGGTTTCAGAGGAGAAGAATTTTCAAGAATTTCTTCATTTCCATCTAGTGCAAGTAGCCCCCATTCACTAGAGCCATGTTTCTTGGCCAATCAAAATTTCGCGAACAATTTTAGAAAAGGGCCACCCAAGGAATATCTCTGTGAAATTATTTCAAAATCTGGCCAGCGGTTTCAGAGAAGAAGAATTTTTAAGAATTTCTTCATTTCTGTATAGTGCAAGAAGCCCCCATTCACCAGAGCCATGTTTCTTGACGGATCAAAATTTCGCGAACAATTTTTGAAAAGGGTCACCCAAGGAACATCTCTGTGAAATTATTTTAAAATCTGGCCAGCGGTTTCAGAGAAGAATAATTTTTTAAGAATTTCTTCATTTCTGTATAGTGCAAGTAGCCCCCATTCACCAGAGCCATGTTTCTCGACCAATCAAAATTTCGCGAACAATTTTTGAAGAGGGTCACCCAATGAACATCTCTGTGAAATTATTTCAAAATCTGACCAGCGGTTTCAGAGAAGAAGATTTTTTAAGAATTCCTTCATTGCTGTACAGTGCAAGAAGCCCCCATTCACCAGAGCCACATTTTTTGACCAATCAAAATTTCACGAACAATTTTTGAAAAGGGTCACCCAAGGAACATATCTGTGAAATTATTTCAAAATCCGACCAGCGGTTTCAGAGGAGAAGATTTTTAAAGAATTCCTTCATTTCTGTATAGTGCAAGAAGCCCCCATTCACCAGAGCCACATTTTTTGACGAATCAAAATTTCACGAACAATTTTTGAAAAGGGTCACCCAAAGAACATATCTGTGAAATTATTTTAAAATCCAACCAGCAGTTTCAGAGGAGAAGATTTTTAAAGAATTTGCTAAAAAATTCCATTTGGTTGCCATGGCAACCAGAGTTTTTGATGGAATCAAATTCTGTGAACAATTTTTAAAGAGGACCTCCCAAGGAACATTCCTGCCAAGTTTGGTCCAAATCCACCCAGCGGTTTAGGAGGAGTTGATGTTTAAAGAATTGTTGACGACGCACGACGGACGACGGACGACGGACGACGCACGACGCACGACGGACGACGGACGACGGACACCGGGTGATCCTAAAAGCTCCCCTTGAGCACGTTGTGCTCAGGTGAGCTAAAAACACTGTGGGAAATGGAGAAAATGCTGGTTACCAGCATTTTCTCCTTTTCCCACAGTGTTTTCAAAAGGCTTCTTCCTCAGGGGCGTCAAAAGTAGGGATTGTGTGGTAATGGGTTAAAGCATGCCATAAAAAAGCCTGATAATCTATACTGATTTATAAATACTCAAGAGAAAAATCTATGAAGAAATGCAGAATAAGATTGATATATGGCTTGCATCACCCGAAAAGGGGCATGGTGACATTTGCATAAGGTGTTGTCTCAGATCAGCCTCTGCTGTCCACATAGGCTAATCCAAGACGACACTGTACAACATTAAATTTTGTGCTTTGGCAAACTTGTGCAAAAACAGAAAATTGCATAAAAAATGGAAAGTGCTGGCTTGTATTAGCATGTGCGTACTATGCAGGCTGATCCGAGATTAACACTTTACGCTAATGTCTGAATGCTCCTTTTCATGTGATGCAAGCCACATGATATCAATTCAAATCTTGAAGATAAATCATAAACTTATCTCCTACAACAGACATTTTTCATTTTATGGCTGACATTTCTGAAGACATTGTAACAGAAGAAGAAATTTCTCACAATGAGAAATTTCATCTTCTATTGCTATGATTTTACAAACATTCATACTTCAGACCTCATAATGATTGTCACTATTTTTCAAGGAATTTTTTTTATGCTGTCTGCAACTAATTTGTTTCAGGCTGTAATATCTTAACCCTTTCCCAAAGAAGCCATTGTTTTTACGTTTCTGTAGTACAAGTCTTATGAAAACACTGTGGGAAAAGGGGAAATTGCTCGTTACGAGCAATTTCTCCTTCTCCCTCAGTGTTTTCTGCCCGTTCGAATAATTTTCTGCCACTGTTGTGAAAGTTACAATTATCATCTGCAAACTCCTACAGTTTGGAAGAGTCTAAAAATTTGTCGTTTGGGAAAGGGTTAAACATATGTCTATCTATTAAATTTTTTCATCAACTTCATGCCTTAACCCATTACCACACAATCCCTACTTATGACCCTGAGAAAGAAGTCTGTAGTAAACATTGTGGGAAAAGGAGAAAATGCTGGTAACCAGCATTTTCTCCTGTTCCCACAATGTTTTCAATTCTCCACAAAACAAATTTCAAATTTTCAGTCACTTTTACTTTGTTGTCTGCAAATGCTTTTAATTTGCACAAGCCAAAATTTTTGTTGTTCAGTAATGAGTTAAAAAAGTAATCATATTTCATCTGCTTCTGCAATATTTAGCCTATTCCTATTTGAACTGAGCTCATTGCTTATGTGAAGTCCCTGTCTTCTTTTTATCACATGATAAAATGTAGATTTGTCCAAATTGAAAGCATTTCCAGACAACAATTTAAATGTTATTCAAATGATGGAATTTGTCTGTGATAGGGTAGAAAACATTGTGGGAAAATGGAAAATGCTGGTTGCTAGTATTTCATTCTTTTTCAATAATATTTTCAAAAAGCATCTTTCTAAGGGCTGTTAAAAATATGTGGTGAAGGATAAATTCTTAAAAAAAATCACAATTGGTCATTATGAACAAGCTACTTAATAAGTCTATCAATGGTGAAAAAACTGCATCTTACTCAGATGAAGACTCCTTCAGAAATGTTTCGATTAATGATAATCTTTTTTTGGATAAAGGAAGTAACTGTCTAACTACCTGAAATACAAGAAAACAATCTAGAATTAGTTATACCACTATAACTTGACTTATTGTTAATTTATTGCAGTGTATTGGTTTTGAAAAGTGTTCAAAGAGGTTGTTGCCTTGTGCAAACAATTGTTCCTTTTCCTTCAATCTTTTCAACAGCATTGAAACTGACATTTTTCCCATGAAATGCTTGTCCTATGTTTTACTATCTGTATTTGCATTTTTTCCTATCAGATCTAAATTGAAATTAGATTTAGTACTTGGGTTACTTTTTGGTTTATCAAAACTGCAACTGCTTTCATTAGATTCTCTGTCTTCTCACAGTGACTGCATGCTAATTTATAATATGTTTTCATTTATTCTGAGTTTCAACAAAACCTAAACAGAATAATGGATGAGGTGTGTATGAGAGACCTGTGTTTTATAAGCCTAACAGCATACATCCACAGATAAATTCAGACATGCAAAAATGAAAGATTAAAAATATAAACAGTTATCGATAGATTATCTCCCACACAGCTACATATTACAACAAGAGGGCCAAGATGGCCCTGGATCGCTCACCTGAATTTTTGAGATGACCATAGCCTTTTTTTTTTTTTTTTTTGAGGTATTGAAACAATGGAACCAAATTTATAATTTTGCTAAGCAATTTTTAAAAGGTCACCTATAAAATTCATTTTGAAATCTGACCATCAGTTTCAAAAAGAAGAATTTTTAAGAATTCTTCATTTCTGTATAAGAGCAAGTATCCCCAATCCACGAGAGCCATGTTTCTTGATGGATCAAAATTTACGAACAAGTTTTGAAAAGGGTCACCCAAGAAACATTTCGGAAAATTTCTTTTAAAATCTGACCAGGGGTTTCAAAGAAAGAGAATTTTCAAGAATTTCATCACGTCCACATAGTGCAAGTAGCTCCCATTCACAACAGCAAGGTTCACCCAAGGAACATCTCTGTCAAATTACTTTAAAATCTGACTATGGGTTTCAGAGAAAAAGAATTTTCAAGAATTTCTTCATTTCCCTATAGTGCAAGTAGCCCCCATTCACCAGAGCCATGTTTCTTAACGGATCAAAATTTCGTGAACAGTTTTTGAAAAGGGTCACCCAAGGATCATCTCTGTGAAATCATTTCAAAATCTGTCCAGCCGTTTCAGAGAAGAAGAATTTTTAAGAATTTCTTCATTTCCCTATAGTGCAAGTAGCCCCCATTCACCAGAGCCATGTTTCTTGACCAATCAAAATTTCACGAACAACTTTTGCAAAGGGTCACCCAAGGAACATACCTGTGAAATTATTTCAAAATCTGACCAGCGGTTTCAGAGAAGAAGATTTTTTAAGAATTCCTTTGTTTCTGTATAGTGCATGTAGCCCTCATTCACCAGAGCCATGTTTCTTGACCAATCAAAATTTCACGAACAATTTTTGAAAAGGGTCACCCAAGGAACATATCCGTGAAATTATTTCAAAATCCGACCAGCGGTTTCAGAGGAGAAGATTTTCAAAGAATTCCTTGATTTCTGTAGAGTGCAAGTAGCCCCCATTCACCAGAGCCACAATTTTTGACGGATCAAAATTTCACGAACAATTTTTGAAAAGGGTCATCCAAGGAACATATCTGTGAAATTATTTCAATATCTGACCAGCGGTTTCAGAGAAGAAGATTTTTTAAGAATTCCTTGATTTCTGTAGAGTGCAAGTAGCCCCCATTTGCCAGAGCCACATTTTTTGACGGATCAAAATTTCACGAACAAGTTTTGAAAAGGGTTACCCAAGGAGCATATCTGTGAAATTATTTCAAAATCTGACCAGCGGTTTCAGAGTAGAAGATTTTCAAAGAATTCCTTGATTTCTGTAGAGTGCAAGTAGCCCCCATTCACCAGAGCCACAATTTTTGACGGATTAAAATTTCATGAACAATTTTTGAAAAGGGTCACCCAAGGAACATATCTGTGAAATTATTTCAAAATCCGACCAGCGGTTTCAGAGGAGAAGATTTTTAAAGAATTTGCTAAAAAATTCCATTTCATTGCCATGGCAACCAGAGTTTTTGACGGAATCAAATTCTGTGAACACTTTTTAAAGAGGACCTCCCAAGGAACATTCCTGCCAAGTTTGGTCCAAATTGGCCCAGCGGTTTAGGAGCAGTTGATGTTTAAAGAATTGTTGACGACGCACGACGGACGACTGACACCCAGTGACCCTAAAAGCTCCCCTTGAGCATGTTGTGCTCAGGTGAGCTAAAAAAAACATATAGTTAGCAATGTCACATTGGAACAATAACTCTTGTACTACGGTAATTGACCGATCATAATAAACTTAGCGCCTTCACACTGTCTCATTGTAGAAAAGCTTCCATAAAAATCTCAGACAAATTGCATGAAAACTTTTACAGGTGGAGACACAAAGCTTTTTCAGACAAGCTCTTTTCAGTAACTCAGCTTTGAATTTTTTTGAATTTTCTATTTCTGTGTCAGAAAGTGAACAACATTAAAACTTTACCAAACGAAAGATTTATAGACTGGTCCAAATTGAAAGCATTTGCAGATGACAAAATAAACGTGACTGAAAAATTGGTATTTGATTTGGGAAAAGTAGAGAACATTGTGGGAAAAGAAGAAAATACCCACAATGTTTTCAAAAGTCTTTTTTCTAAGGGTCGTTAAAAGTCGGGATTGTGTGGTAAAGAGTTAAGTAAGTGTGTGACCCTTGAATATCAGTAAACTAATATGTAACAAATGTGTTAAAAGTGAACAACAACAAATGAGTAGTTGCAACCCTAAACATCAATTTACCAATATGTAACAAAATGTGTCTGGCTGGCTAGCTCTGTGGTAAGCAAATCTGACACATGACCTGATAGTTGTGGGTTTGATACCTGGGAGAGACAAACTTCTTTCTGTCAATGTTTTGCCTCTCACCTCTGATGCACGAGACAAAAACAGTCAGTGACTTAGAAAGATAGTTGTGTCAGTGTGTGTGCCAGGTGTAAGCATAGGTGCACTGACTTCTGTAATATGACCAAATCTGTTTTAATGGTGTTAAACTCTAATACAAACAAACAAGCAAATGTAACAAATACATGCCTCAGAGGCAAAATTGAACAATAGTTAGGATGACCAAAACTTACTTCTAAAGAACTGTAAGACCCTATAGAGTATTCCCAGGCAGGAACAATATACTGTAAAACACTGTCTACTACTTCTATAAACCTGGCAAAGCAAAAAATAAAATAATTTTCCTTAGTTGCATACTTACAATTTCATTTTAATTCTTTACCATATGAGAAAATTTTAGACCGGTCCAAACTGAAAGCATTTGCAGACGACAAATAAATGTGACTGAAAAATTAGAATTTGGTCTGGGAAGGATAGAAAACATTGTAGGAAAAGGAGAAAATGCTGGTTACCAGCATTTTCTCCTTTTCCCAAACCGTTTTCATAAGCAGCTTTCTTTCACTGGGTCATCAAAAGTCAGGATTGTGTGGTACAAGGGTACATATGCAGGCATTATCGTCTGGTTGAATAGCAAACACTGTTAACTAGTATCAAAACTACTGCCCTGCCTCCACTTGAAGATATTTACCTACGATAATTATCAGTAACTAAAGTTTAGTTAAACAGATTTACAAATTTTGAAAATCTGAGCTTAGGTGTAAGGTTAAAGAAATCTTTGCAAAAACTTTTAACACTTTACCAAATGACAAAATTTTAGACATGGCCAAATTGAAAGCATTTACAAACATCAAAATAACCATGCCTCAAAAATTGAAACTTGATTTTAGAAGAGTAGAAAACATTGCGGAAAAAGGAGAAAATGCTGGTTACCAGCATTTTCTCCGTTTCCAACCATGTTTTCAGAAGGAATCTTCCCCTGGGTCATAAAAACCAGGGATTGTTTGGTAAAGGGTTAAATCAATTTTAGCATGTCACATTGATCACAATGGATCAAGTTAACAAAGCAATTTTTTCAGAGAGAATGGTGAAGAATGTATTGTATTCAAAAGTTTGACTTTCCTCTAGTTTTACAGCATAAGGCTGTTATAATTCTGTGACTTTAGGAAAAACCCCAAAAACTTTTCAGCCTACCTTTGTAATATTTGCGATCTCATATAGAGCTCATCAGCAGTATAAGTTTCTAACATTGGAAAACGGATCAAGTTATCTCCTTTGAAATAATCTCTGTCAAAACCTAGTATTTTCTCCTCTGTGGACAAAATTTTCAACTCTCTTATCCTTGTGTCAATTCCTCCAGCTAAAATTGAAAAGCAACAAAATAAATATGTATCAAGTCTGACACCTTTAACAGTGACCTATAATAATCACGAGTATGACTTCTACATGCTTAGAATCTTAACCCTTTACCAAACGATCCCTGATTTTTACGAACCTGAGAAAGAAACCTTTTGAAAACATTGTGGGAAAAGGAGAAAATGCTGGTAACCAGCATTTTCTCCTTTTCCCACAATGTTTTCTACCCTTTACTAAGCAAATTTCAATTTTTCAGTCCCTTTTTCTCCTGTTGTCTGCAACATCTTTCGATTTGGAGGTATCAATAATTTTGTTGCTTGGTAAAGAGTTAAAGAAGCATTTTTTTTTTTATTTTACACTGACATTTTCAGGAAATAGCACCAAAAATCTAAATATTGTATTACATATAAATTCCAAAACTAGTCAATGAATTATAAATACATTCTCTGTATTTCAGGTATATCACGGTATTCACAGCCTCTGGTATGTGTCCAGGAACTTCTTTGATTGATTATTGTTTTTTATTATATACCTAGCAGCAAAATCCTAGAATTTCCCAGTTTAATAAATTTTGATATCATCACTAGTGATGATATCAGCTTTCACTTTCACTTCCTGCCGTGACTTAGGAACTACTTTTTTTTCATTAAGCACTTACAGATATTGTTAATTGTAAGTTCTTTATTTTCAACCAGTTGTCTCATTTTGTTCTTTTAAATTATGTATTCATCCGCACTATGTCCCTGATTTCTTCTCTCTATCCAAAGTATTCATTTCGACTTTCAAACGAAAAATTAAAAATAATAACGTTAATAAAGTATATAATAAATAGAATAATCAACTGGTTATTTTTGATATGAAAAATATCTCACTCAGATGCGCCGTAGGGCATTAAAAAAAACTTGTGCTGCACACTTGTTTTTTCAATACCTAACAACGCATCCTCGTGAGATATTTTTCATATCAAAAATAACAAGATGATTATCCTTTATATGTCACTTTCTACATTTATTTCAGGCATGTCACAGCAACAGCTCACATTAATAATTCATGTCCTTGGATTGGCTAAAACCTGGGGCCTCAAGGCCATGGCTCCTACACATGAAAAAAATCTGAGCAATGCTTGACAACCTTTTAACTTCTTACCACATGAGAAAGTTTCAGACCAGTCCAATTCGAAAGCATTAAAATTTTTGCAGACCACAAAATAAATGTGACAGAAAAATTGAAATTTAGTTTGGGAGAAAACATTGTGGGAAAAGGAGAAAATGCTGGTTACCAGCATTTTCTCCTTTTCCCACAATGTTTTCTAAAGGCTTTCTTCTCAGGGTCGTCAAAAGTAGGGTGTATTTGGTAATGGGTTAAAGCAATTTCCTGCTATTCTTCACGAAGTTGACACTATGTCCAGCCAAGAGAGAGTAATGGAATTCATAACACTGACTTTCATTTAACCCTTTACTCATTTCCACACATTGCTTGTAGGAGCCTTTGGAAAACATTGTGGCAAAAGGTGAAATTGCTCGTGATGAGCAATTTCACCTTTTGTCACAATGTTTTCTATGCTATCAAAAGGTGTCATATACACATAAGAAACAGCTTCATCCTTGCTGTTATTTGGAGTCAATTAGAGATACCATAGAAATGCCTTATGGGGTAAAGGGTTAAAAAAAAATCCTGCTATTTCAACCACATTTAGCTCGTTGTATGAGAATTACTTTCAACACGGGTAAGTCAAAATAAATCAGGTAAAGAGTCAAACAAGCCCATTATGTTACCTTTACAATCTTTAATTCTAATTGTAATAACAGGATAATGTTCTGTCATATTTTCTAAAATAGTAATGGACCCAGCTTCTGTTACCTCCCTGAAAAGAAAATCAATACAAATTATGTTAACCCATTACCATACAATCCCTACTTTTGACCCCCCATGAGAAAGAAGCCTTTAGAAAACATTGTGGGAAAAGGAGAAAATGCTGGTTACCAGCATTTTCTCCTTTTCCCACAATGTTTTCTACCCTTCACAAAACAAATTTCAAATTTTCAGTCACTTTTATTTTGTCGTCTGCAAAAACTTTCAATTTGGACTATTCTAAAATATTGTTGTTTGGTAATTGGTTAATGTATTGTATATCAAACATACTGTAATGTCCATTATTTGTACAAACCTGAGGGAAGAATGGGTTTGAAAAGATGGGAAAAGGAAAACATTGCTGGAAACTGGCATTTTGTTTTTCCCAGAATGCTGTATACCAATTTAAAGACCGATCTCATCATTTATCCCTTTACCAAACAATCCCTGATTTTTATGACCCAGAAAGAGGAGCCTTTTGCAAAAATTGTGAGAAAAGGAGAAAATGCTGGTAACCAGCATTTTCACTCTTCCCACATTGTTTTCTACCTTGCTCTAAATAAATTTCAGTTTTTGACTTATGTTTATATTGTCGTCTGGAAGTGATTTCAGTTCGGACAAGTCTAAAATTTTGCTGTCTGCGAATGTTTTAAATATGGATGAGCCCTAACTTTTGTCATCTGAAATAAATTTAATCTTTTTCCACACAATCCTGACTTTTTATGACAATGAGAAACCAGGCTATTGAAACATAATGGGAAAAAGAGAAATTAATAGTAATCAGCATTTTCTTCTTTCCTAACAATGTTTTCTACTCCATCAATCAAAGACAGGATCATCATTTGAACCACATTTAATTCATTGTCTGCAAATGCATCCAATTTGGACAAGTCTTGAATTTTCTCATTTGGTAAAGAGTTAAGTGATTCATACTGACCAATTTTAAAACCTAGTACTGAGCCACTACACAAAGGAGTAATATTTAACCCATTACCACACAATCCCTACTTTTGATGCCCCTGAGAAAGA
This sequence comes from Tridacna crocea, assembly GCA_943736015.1. NCBI lineage: Eukaryota > Metazoa > Mollusca > Bivalvia > Cardiida > Cardiidae > Tridacna > Tridacna crocea. The sequence goes on from OX031059.1 coordinate 54,782,368, forward strand.
AGCCTTTTGAAAACACTGTAGGAAAAAGGAGAAAATGCTGGTAACCAGCATTTTCTCCTTTTCCCACGGTGTTTTCTACCCTTCCCAGAACAAATTTCAATTTTTTCAGTCACCTTTATTTTGTCGTCTGCAAATGCTTTCAATTTGAACGAGTCTAAAATTTTGTCATGTGGTAAACAGTTAAATATGGGTCCTTTGTGTCATGTATAAGACAGTATTACACTAGAAAATGAACATGACAACCATTCAATAAAAGGAGCAATTGCTTGAAATACGAAAAAGCTCCTATCCTAAAAATACATTTAAATTTATTTCTAAACGCTGTCTAGAGCAGCAATGTACATTACAAAGTATTAGCATGGTAATAGGCTAACCCTAAATGGAAAAGATATCTATAAATTACAATCTGGATCCAAGATCAGAGGGAATACTGAGCGTAGTCTGACACCAAACTTCGATTGGTACTAATCACTTAAACTTACTAACAAAAGTTAGGAATTGCGTCTTTCCAGAAATGCTTTCAAAAGTCTGTATAGGTATAAATGTGCAACATTTTTATTTTACAATTTTATTTACAATAGACAAATTATTTTCTAATATAAATTATATGTATAAGGTAAGTCATTACCAATCAATAGTGAGCATGTTCAGAGTTTTCTGGTTGTCCGTCTCGCCACCTTGTACCACAAACTTGGATGGTAGGTAATTATCATCTGAACTATCAACACACACTTGTAGCTTTCTGTTAGGATAAAATTAACAACAAAATATATAACAAATAAGGAAAACTGTTAGCAGATAAATCATAATCCAATTATTATATTTTGACTTATGACATGAAGAAAAATACTGATTATTCACATATTGACGGGTGAGTACAACACTATTCTAAGTGCCTGTACAATGTACAGGCACTTAGAATAGTGTTGCACTCACCTATCAATATGTTATAGTACTAATATATACTTCAGCCATACTCTGGCAAAGAGGGGCCTGATGCATCTCCCTGTTGTATTTATACAAAGTAAGTCATCATTATGGTTAACCCTTTCCCAAACAAGCCCTTGTTTTTACGTATCTGCAGTACAAGTCTTTTGAAAACACTGTGGGAAAAGGAGAAATTGCTCGTAACGAGCAATTTCTCCTTTTTCCACAGTGTTTTCTACCCATATAGAGAACTTTCTGCCATTTTTATCAAATTTGAAATTGTCGTCTGCAAACTCTTTGGGTTTGGAAGAGTCTAAAATTTGTCGTTTGGGAAAGGGTTAAGGATCCATAAAATCCATTTTGTCTGACAACCTAGTGAATAATGAGGTAGACTGGTCATAATCATGCTGAAAATCGACCAATAGCATAAAGTTTTGACCTAGGTCAACATGCCCAAACTGAACAGGCTGATCTGGGCCCATACTTTGTTCAGATACATTAATACTTAATGTGCTGAATTTACTCTTTACCAAACGACAAAAATTTAGACTTCTTCAAACTGAAAGTATTTTGCAGATGACAAAATTTATGTGACCAAAAAATAGAAATTTGTGCTGGGAAGGGTAGAAAACATTGTATGCAAAGGAGAAAATGCTGGTTACCAGCATTTTCTCCTTTTCCTACAATGTTTTCAAAGACTTTCTTTCTCAGGGTCGTTAAAAGATGGGATTGTGTGGGAAAGAATTAAAAGCAAGAGACATTTTTAAATAGGAAAAACATCTGAAATATTGCTGTACCAAGGTGTTTTTGGCCAGAATATGTAACAAAATAGTGGACAGTGTAGATCTAAGATCAGACTGCACATTCTGTGCAGTCTGATCTTGATCTACACTGTCCACAAAAAAAAGTTAAGTTTGTTCAGATACATTAAGCTCCCTTTTCACAGAGCATGGCTCATACATGGTTACCAGTTCTTCACATAATCAAGGAAAAAGACCCATTTTGAGAAAATGCTGTACCAACAGTTCTGATTTTTCATTTTTTCATTGATTGTTAACCCATTACCACACAATAGCTACTTTTGACACCCCTGAGAAAGAAGCCTTTAGAAAACATTGTATGAAAAGAAGAAAATGCTGGTAACCAGCATTTTCTCCTTTTCCCACAATGTTTTCTACCCTTCACAAAACAAATTTCAAAATTTTCAGTCACTTTTATTTTGTCCTCTGCGAATGCTTTCAATTTGGACATGTCTATAATACTGTCATTTGGTAATGAGTTAAGCAATGTCAGTATGACCCCAGTGTCAATCTTTGACTCTCTGGAGGAAATTGAAAATTTGAAATGAAATTACGTGTGATCTATTGCAAGAGAATATTTTAGCCAAAAGACATATTTTGGATAATTTCCCTACAGCACCACCGGAAAATGTATCAACATTCTTATGCTGTAATTTCAAAAAAGAAAACTTGGATAGGTCAAATTCTGGTGGAGATGATTTTAAAGGTTGTTCCTATTTTTGTGTAATTTCTCTTTTTACCTCAATCTTTTCACATGTATTTGTGTACTAACCCATCGTTAACGCTAACTGTCAACATTTTACAAGAATATTTACAAAGTTTTCAATATTATGAAACTATTATAAAAAAAATCTTACTTGATGATGGTTCCTTTTCTCATTCTCAGTCGTATCCAGTGTTGACCTTGACTTCCGTCACTTTCCCAGTACGTCTCTGGATCACCATCAGTTAGACATGACACCCCACACTCATCCTGTACAAACACATTTAATAACCATTATGATAATCGTTGTCTGCGTATGTCATATTCTTCGAAGATTCTACCTGTCTTATATGACGCATCACTCTCCCCGATATTGAGGAGACTGTAGTAATATGCGCTATAAAGTAGCAATGGAGAAAATGGCTTTTATCAATATGTTTGAGGAAAAAATCGGGCCTGTTTTTGCTCCAGATTTCTCTAAACTGCTGATCATAGCTGAAAGCATTTCATTGAGCAAACGTTTATTTTAGTTTCAAATTCAAAGTAACGGTTGTGACAAAAAAAATTAGTCCGGTCCTGTACTTAAATTATGCCCAAATAAGATAGACAAGTATTTGTAGAATGCCACCTAGCAGGAGATAATGTTATGATAATTGTAAAAGCCATGCTCTGGCAAAAGGGGGCTTAACCCTTTACCACACAATGATGACACTAAATGCCCCTAAGGAAGAAACTTTTGAAAACTTTGTGGGAAAAGGAGAAAATGCTGGTAACCAGCATTTTCTCCTTTTCCCAAAAAGTTTTCTACTCTATCAAATATTGCATCATTTGAGCCACTATGAAATTATCGCCTACAAATGCTTTCATTTCGGATAGGTCTAAAATTCTGCTGTGTGGTAAAGGGTTAATGCATCTCTATGATGCATTTGACCAAAAAAGTGGGTGTAGTTGCATACCTGAAATCAGTACACTCTTTACCGCATGACAAAATTTTAGAAAAACTGAAATTTGCAGCATTTCTAGACAAAAAAGCGAATGTGGTTGAATGATGATATTTGTCTGTAAAAGGGAGAAAGTATTGTGGGAAAAGGAGAAAATGCTTGTTAAAAACACTTGTTACCAGAACTGTTTTTTGTTTTTTCCTGCAAAGTTCTCAAAAGTTTTGAAACTATTATCCCTCAGATTTACACCTCTGGGGGTAAGTGTACCCTTGAAATAAAAAGCTAGTAGGGACACTGTTTCAGGAAGCACTAATGCTTTAAGAAAAATCTCAGTTTTAGCAAACCTGGAGAAGACCTTTGAAAATATTGTGAGAGGAGAGAATGCTGGTAACCAGTATTTTCTCCTTTTCCCATTATGTTTTTGTATCATTTCATAAACAAAGTTTTTACTATTTGAGTCAATCTAATTTTTTGTCTTCAAGTGCTCTCAATGTGGACCAGTCTGAAACTTTTTTTGGCTTATGATGAATTAACCCATTACCACACAAGAAAAATTTAGACTGGTCCAAATTGAAATAAAGGTGACTGAAAAATTGAAATTCGTTCTAGGAAGGGTAGAAAACACTGTGGGAAAAGGAGAAAATGCTGGTTACCAACATTTTCTCCTTTTCCCACAGTGTTTTCAAAAGGCTTCTTTCTCAGGGGCGTCAAAAGTAGGGATTGTGTGGTAATGGGTTAATACCTATCTAAAGTGTAGTAATGACAGGGTACATTTCCTGATATATGATTGATCACTTACAATAAATGATGAGACATCAATATTTTCCACATATTTCTTTATGCTCCCCAGCTGATTGTTCTCTGGTGACAGCTGTTTGGCCATCAGCCTGACAAGAGCTTCATCATGTTCCAGACTCCAGTTTACAGGTAATTTCCGTAACTTATGTACAGCTGAGATATCAGGTAACACAACATGGACAGATTTTTTACGTAAATCCAGACTAAAGTGATGAACTAAGACGTTCTGCCATCTGAAAAATAGATTGATTGATTGTATGGTGTTTAACATCATATGCAACATTATTTCAGTTATATTGCTGTTTCCAGTGCACCTATCCGTGCTTTCCAGGAGTTTCTTTTACCAGTACTCTGCACAATATTCTCTCAAAAGCCACTGGCTGCTTCTCACATAACCATCGCTGAAACAATGGTCAGCAGTTAGAGAGGAATGAATAAGGCCCAGAGCTGCCAGCGACCACCCTGTTCTCAAGTCCTGTACAATACCAACTGAGCAACAGGGGCTTAGGCTAGGCATAATGTTGTCTATCACATTCTCAATGAAAAAATTATGGACTGATTCCAACTGAAAGCATTGCCAAGCAACAAAATAAGATTTCTCACCAAAAAAAAATATCTCTTTTTGAAAGAAAAGAAAGGAAAGATTGTGGAAGAAGGAGAAAATGCTGGTTAACTCTTCACCAACAACAAAATTTTGGGCAAGTCCAAATTGAAAGCATTTGCCGACAACAAAATAAATGTGAACCAAAAATTGAAATTTGATTTCTCCTTTTCCCACCATGTTTTCTACAATGTTTTAAAAAAGCTTTCTTTCTCAGGGTCGTCAAAAGTCAGGATTGTGTGGTAAAAAGTTAAATTGCCCTCTTTCTTTCTTTTGATAGTTAACCCATTACCAAACGACAAAATTTTAGGTTTGTCAAAATTGAAAGGAATTGCAGACAACAAAATAAAAGTGACTGAAAATTTGAAATTTGTTTTCAGGAGAGGAACTTTATAAGCTAGCAGCTTTCCTTCCAATCCTTTTCACGTAACTTTATCTACCAGAATATTACCATGTATGTAAATATTATATTGAATAAAATATGTTTAAACTAAATTTGTTTTGCGAAGGTTACCAGCATTTTCTCCTTTTCCCACAATGTTTTCTAAAGGCTTTTTTCTCAGGGGCATCAAAAGTAGGGATTGTGTGGTAATGGGTTAATATTGCCAATAGCATAATTTATGCATATTTGTGAAGTATTCCCAGGATTTCAAATGATTATCTAGCATTTAACCTCCTACTAAGCAATCCAGACTTTTAACCCATTACCACACAATCCCTACTTTTGACACCCCTGAGAAAAAAGCCTTTTGAAAACACTGTGGGAAAAGGAGAAAATGCTGGTAACCAGCATTTTCTCCTTTTCCCACAGTGTTTTCTACCCTTCCTAAAATCAAATTTCAATTTTTCAGTCACCTTTATTTTGTCGTCTGCAAATACTTTCAATTTGGACCAGTCTAAATTTTTCTCCTGTGGTAATGGGTTAAGCATTGTTGGTAAAGGAAGAAACACTGGCTACGAGCATTTTCTGCTTTTTCAACAATGTTTTCTGTTTTATCACAGACAAATCTTGCCATTTGTTCAATATTAATATACTGGTTGCAAATGTTTTAACCCTGTACCAAAAATCCTGACTTTTAAGGATCCTGAGAAAGAAGGTTTTTTGAAGCATTGAGGGACAAGGAAAAAATGTCGGTAGCGTTTCTATGCTATCAAGAACACTTGACTGCAAATTTGGACCAGTCTAACATTTTGTTGTTTGGTACAGATTTAAGTTTGGACCAGTCTAAAATTTTGTCTTTTGGCTAAGAGTTAATCTGTAATGTATAGGCTAATTCCAGGCCTACCTAGGGCAGGAAAAGAAAAAGACATAAGACAGAAATATCTGACAGATAAGAAAACACCTTCTTGATTTGTCTGAATAGTACAGAAGAAAAAGAACCATTTGCCTGTTTCTGAATACATGTATTCTTTTTTTTTTTTCTTTATAACTATGGACATGAAAGTACGAAAACATTCCGAGGAATAAGTTACTAGTCTCAGCGTTTTCTCCTATGCCTTTATTGTTTTCTATCTTTTCTACATTCGTCACTGACACTTTATCAAACGACAAATTTTTGGACTGGACCATAATTATTCAAAGGACCTGCAGACAACAAATTAAATCTCGTTAATTTGTTGATTTTTGATGCTGATTAGGTAGAAAACATTGTGGGAAATGGAGAAAATGCTCGTTATCTGCATTTTCTCCTTTTCCCACAATGTTATCTACAGGCTTCTTTCTTAGAATTGTTAAAAGTAAGGATTGTGTGGTAAAGAGTTAACCCATTACCACACAATCCCTACTTTTGATGACCCACAGAAAGAAGCCTTTAAAAAACATTGTGGGAATAGGAGAAAATGCTGGTAACCAGCTTTTTCTTCTTTTCCCACAATGTTTTCAACTCTTCACAAAACAACTTCCAAATTTCCAGTCATTTATTTTGTCATCTGCAAATGTTTTTGATTTGGACAATCCTAAAATATTGTTGTTTGGTAATGAGTTAAAGCCAAACCTAACAAGGAGTCTGCAATGCTAGTCAAAATTTTTGTCGTCTAGTAGAGTTAACCCACACAAGCTCCTCATTTGATGATCCATGGGAAAAAGGCTTTCGAAAACTGTAGAAAAGCATAAAAAATGCTTGAGCCTTGTATTTTGTCCCTGTTTTCTACGCTTTACATGACTAATCTCATCATGATAACCTTGATCGGTTTGTCTTTTGCAGAGACAATCATTTTGGATGAGAGTTAATTCTTAACCACACAACAAAAGTTTAGACCTAACCAAATTGAAAACATTAGCAGAATTTCAAAGTAGCTCAAATGGGGCAATTTTGCTTTGATAGGGTAAAAAACTTTGTGGGAAATGGAGAAAATGCTGGTTTCCAGCATTTTCTCCTTTTCCCACAATGTTTTCAAAAGGCTTCTTCCTCAGGGGCATTAAAAGTCATCATTGTGTGGTAAAGGATTAAATTTTAACCAAATGACAAATACATGTACATGTATTAGACTTATCCAAATTGAAATCATGTGCAAAATGCAAATAAAATGTAGCACAAATGAACAGACTGAAGGACTACAAACATTGTGGAAAAAATAGAAAATGCTGATTTCAAGCATGTTTTTTCTTTTTCCACACTGTTTTCTAAAGCTTTAATTCTCATGTTCAATTAAAGTCAGGATTGTGTGTTAGAGGGTAAAAGAATACATATACCTATTGAGCGATATGGTGTACGGATGAGGTGGGACGACAGGCAGCTCTGTGAGAGAGAGGATATCTTCATTCTGGTTGGTTGTGGCAAACAACATAATCCATGCCTCCATATCAAATAGAATCTCTTCTTCTGAGGGGCTGGCTTTGAACTAAATGATATAAGATAAATAACGTAATTCTGTGGTACACCGTACATGTATCTCTAATTGACCTTAAATAACAGCAAGGATGAAGCCACTTCTTATGTGTATATGACACCTTTTGATAGCATAGAAAACATTGTGACAAAAGGTGAAATTGCTCGTCACGAGCAATTTCACCTTTTGCCACAATGTTTTCCAAAGGCTTCTACAAGCAATGCGTAAAGATGAGTATCTAAGGAGTAAAGGGTTAATGCTTTACCAAGCAATCTTTAAGTCATTACAAAGCATTATTGGAAAAGGAGAAAATGTTGTTAACCGGCAGGGTTTTTTTTTTTTCATTTCTAGACAATGTTTTTTATCCTTTTAACCCTTTGCCACACAATGACGACTTTTAACAACCCCAGGAAAGAAGCCTTTTGAAAACCTTGTAGGAAAAGGAGAAAATGGTGGTAACCAGCATTTTCTCCTTTTTCGCAATATTTTCTACCCTATCAAGGAAAAATTGCACCATTAGAGCCACATTAAAATTGTTGTTAAATTTGGACAAGGGTAAATTTTTTTACATCAGGTAAAGGGTTAAGAGCAAATCCTTCCATCTGAGCAACAGCTATCTACAAATATTTTCACAGTGGAAATTTTTAAGATGATAATCCATATTCACCAACCATTCTTAAGAATATTCTTAGCCTTATTCTTCAGAATTTTGTCAATGTGAAAGTAACAGAACTTCTGACTGGTTAAACCATTTGGTTTAGCCAATCAGAAGTTCTATCACTTTCATAGTTAAAAAATCTTGGTGGGTGAATACGGACACTGGTTCTTTTGCAAAGAATTGAGTTGTATTTCCCTCATAATCACATTGTTCTTTAACTCTTTACCAAACGACAAAATTCTAGATTGGTCCAAACTGAAAGCATTTGCAGATGACAACATAAAAAGTGACAGGAAATTTGAAATTTGTTTCGGGAAGGGAAAAAACATTGTGGGAAAAGGAGAAAATGCTGGTTACCATTTTCTCCTTTTCCCACCATGTTTTCAAAGGCTCTCTTTCTCAGGGTTGTTAAAACTCAGGATTGTGTGATAAAGGGTTAAAGAAGTTCAATACATACCTTTTTAATTTTCAACCATTTTGCACCGGAACAGCACATTTGCTCTCCACTAGCAACAAGTTTAGACTCCGCAGATCCTGTCAAGTCGCGGATGCGCTTACTCTCCTTGGATGGTTCATGAAAGACCTGTATGAAGCAGCGTGAATTACACTGGTAGTGGATTTCTGATGGAACATAGGAAAGACATTCAGGCAAAGGTCTCTGCTCTTTTAGACATAAAATACATTCCTGAAGACATCGGATCTTAGCTAATCGTTTTCTAGTTGGTACTTCCATCTGCGTTAAAAGAGACACTGTAGGAAACCTGTAATTATAAATAATTGTATTAACCCATTACCACACAATCCCTACTTTTGACGTCCCTGAGAAAGAAGCCTTCAGAAAACATTGTGGGAAAAGGAGAAAATGCTGGTAACCAGCATTTTCTCCTTTTCCCACAATGTTTTCTACCCTTCACAAAACAAATCTCAAATTTTTAGTCACTTTTATTTTGTCGTCTGCAACTGCTCTCAATTTGGACCAGTCTATAAATTTGTCGTTTGGTAATGAGTTAAGGATATTTTCTCTTTATCTAGGCAAATACCAAGTCCTTAGGGATAAATAACGTTTTATCCCTAAATGTCTGAAAGACTATGAGTAATAACTGTAACCATAAAACATGCATCCATTATCAAGCATCCATATTATTGTGAACTTGAATAAAGGTGCTTTAGAAAACTTTGCTGGAAAGGAAGAAAATGTTGGTAACAAGCATCTTCTCCTTCTCTTACAAAGACCTACATTGTTTTCAACCCTTTCAAGAGCAATTAAGTTCTATCTGTTATCCAAATTTCAACGCAGGGCAGGTATCTTTGAACCCTTCACCACATGACGAAGTTTTGGACCTAATCAAACTCAGAGCATTTGGAGTCAACAATTTAAATGTAGCTCAATTGATATTTTCTGTCTTTGATTTTTATAGGATAGAAAACATTGTAGAAAAATGAGAAAATGCTGGTAACCAGCATTTTCTCCTTTTCCCACAATGTTTTCAGAAGCCTTCCTTCCCAGTGTCGTAAAAACTAGGGATTGTTTGGCAAATGGTTAATAAATCTGGTCGAGCAGCACTTAATTTTTATTTCATCATAACAAAAATCTATGCCGTCTAACAGCCGGTGGAGCCACTTGCATTTTTGTTGTTTTCAATCCTCACACTTCATTAGCTCTTTACCAAACCACAAAAGTTTAGACTCCACCAAATTGAAAGCATTTTCAGATGAAAAATTTAACATAGGCTAGTTCAAAAGATGAATAATATCTTTGATAGGGGAGAAAACATTGTTGGAAAAGGAGAAATTATTGTTGCCAGCATTTTCTCCTTTTTACACATTATTTTCAAATGTCTTCATATTTCTGGGTCATTAAAAATCAAGGTTGGATGGTAAACATTAACTGCAATGAAAACTGCCACAATACAAGTTTTTAATGGAAATATATTCTGAAAACAGTGTATGATAGTCAGCAACTTGTCTTTCATTTTGATCTACAGGTCCTAAATTTACCCCACTTTCTAAAACTTTATCAAAAGCAAATTTTGATAGAGATCTGCAACGTAGATCTGCAATGTAACATGACATAAACCACTTGTTGGCCTAAATTGTCGTCTGCAAAAACTTGGCATCAATCGATGACCAGCATATGCAACTTTTTTATTATGCTGTAGATGATTATGCGTAAATACACACTGCCCGGGTTAAGATGTTAATAGATCTAATGGTAAACCGATCTAAGTAGTTTTCAGTTTCGGAAATCAGTGTTTGTTTATAAATATCATTAACAAAAACAAGAAAGGTTAAAATTTCAACAAAAAAGGAAAGACTTTCATGCAACAAAGGTAAATGAACATGTTTTTGTCTATATAACGATTCAATATAAATGTAAAAGTGCATGTTTGACCTATGATAGTCACAGGATTGCAACAGGCATTTCCATTAACGACATAATGATATATCCGGTTTCTCTTCTTTTCAACCATTTGCTGAACTGCAGGTGTACTTATCCGTGCTATACTATAGAAAGAGGACGGAAGAAAAATTTGGACCCAAGAAGATTCGGCTCGCATAGAAGATTCGGCCCCTACTGGTGAAGATTCAGCCCAATTGAGAAGATTCGACACCAATTTTATACTACATAATTTTAGTTGATATTGTTACTTTCACCTATTGCTGCATAATCATTGCCGATTCATATTCAAATAATTTTAAAATTAGACCATAACGAAAATGCATTTTTCATAGTTTTAGGGCATTATGCATATATCGATCATGAAAGGCTTATAATGTTTAGTTTCATTTTGTGTTTGATTTAATCTTTATATAATATACATTGATATAAATGTAGCTGGCTTTAGTTGTGTAAATATATTTCAAACTGAGCTTATGTTTCTTATGTCCATTTATATTGTGATTATTATAATTATATTGTGGATTATTTAATGAGTAAATCTTTATGAAAAAAAGTTCTGATGAACTTAAAAAAGAAAAGGTGTTGTATATTATATGTGTGTGTGAATTTTAGTTCATGCATAATCTTTGATGATGTATTTGAGGTCGTCTTTGTATTATTTAGTAGGACCGAATGAAACACATAAAACTTAAAAATACATCATACTTATCCACTATATAACCACAAGGATACCCCGCAAAGACACAGATCAGCCTACGTATCAGTGCAGCCTGATTTAGCAAGTTGGTTAAAGTAACACTACTAGTCGTATGATAAATGACGACAATAGAACACGTTAATGGTCATTGTGTTCTTTAAAAATTCTTAATGAAAGATAAAGGTCACTGTAATGTTTTAAAATACACTTCTATTTCTATAGATTTTTCGCTTAAACAGCTGTAAAACACCCTGGGTCGAATCTTCTCAACCTTGGGCCAAATCTTCTCATATTCGGGCTGAGTCTTCTCGAAAGTCGCCAGGTGGCGTTTTGGTCCAAATCTGAACATTGACATCTGAGAGAGAGAGAGAGAGAGAGAGAGAGAGGTGAAGACTAGGGGCCAAAAAGTGTGGACAAGAATTAGATGCATTTTGAACCCAAAAAATTGTCACTCATTTGTTCACAAATACTACTATTTCAAACTCAGTACACCGAGATAAATTGACTACAGATTTTTATTCAACTCGAGCGCAAATCTTAAAGGTGGCCCTTCAGATTTTGAAACGAAAATTTTACAAAATAAAAAAAAAAAAAATCCTCATACTCCCAAAGCCTTTTAATTTGCGTTCATAAAACCCCAGTAGTCGGAAACCATCCGATAACACGAGAAATTAGAGATTTATTACGGACCAGGTTGACGCTAACGGGAGACACGTTCTATTTTTAGATTATCAATTCTCTCATTTAAATACAGGAAAACACAGACAAAGTTTCAAACATCCGTCCGCAGAAAACATTATGGAAAATAATTATTAAATGTTTGTTACGTAATGGAATTTAAGGGTTATTAGTCATGTGCCAGTAACTTGACATTCCCACAATGCTTTATTGATTTTTGGTGCGAAATCTAAAAATAGCTTAAGAGGCTACGTAGCCTTTCAAGGGAATACCATATTTTTTTTCTTTGTTATCTTAAGAATCTTAATTATTGATGATTTGTATTGCTTTTTCATATAAATTTCAATGATAGATATATAATTTTCATTTGGTGTGATGTGAAAATGCTAAATACCCACCTTTAAGGTATTGATCATATATACCGATTTTCATCTAATATCCGCATCTTAAACTTCAAAATTACAGACTTGTACAGTGAAGTAGACAAGAAGGAACACAAAAGACTGAAAATCGATATAACAGTTCAAGACTTAATGAAGACACGGCGAATTATTGTTAAATTTGTGCAATGAACACTATTTTATTGTGAGTATAGAAACCCTTTAGGAAGAATTTACTTTATTTTCTACCTGGAACAATGCGCTTGTTTTGACAACTCTGTAGTCAAATATTGCAATAATCCGGATAGGAAGATTATTCGGATACAGAGACACCTCTGCCCACAATTTTGGTCCAGAACAATTTGGTTCTAATTGAATTTCGGCCCATATTTGTGTGCCAGTTGAAATTACTGGACGCGTCCATCTACGCCCAATTATTAGACTGTATGGATTTTCTTTTTTACAGTAGCACGGCCAATTGATGTATAAAAATAAATTCCAGATCTACATTTTAAGTCTTGAATAAAACAAAGAATCTCTTCTTGATCACTGTTTCTTTGAATATTTTATTGTGGTGTCTGTGGTCGTGAGGTAGAGCGTCAGCCTCATAACCTAAAGGTCCTGAGTTGGATACCCGGGAGCGGGTATCAACTTTTGGATTTTTCATTGGCCCACACATTCGGCGCGAGAACTGGTGTAGTTCCCAGGAAGCAGAATCGAGAGAGATTAGGATAAGTTGTAAGAACTTGTTTCTCAATCGATGTAAAATAAATATGTTAAAACTAAACTAAACTTTGAATATTTTCTCTTCTACACTGCAGAAAATTCAATGCAGTCACAGTTCTTTGATGATTTAGCTCATAAATAATAAATACTTGATTTGTGATCATAACATTTTTTTTTCTTTATTTTCTTGCCAAAGGCACTCTAGCTGGCTGTAATGGTATTCCTGGTTCCATTATCGAAGGATAAACAGTTACAGTTATAAACAGAGCCGTTGACAGTCAGTATGTCAGGAAAGCCTGTGGTTGCATATTTTTATGACCAGGATGTAGGGAACTTTCACTATGGTATGTATAATGAAGCCTTCATTTAAGCCTTTCCTTAACAAGCCCTGGATTTTACGTGTCTGCAGTACAAGTCTTTTGAAAACACTGTGGGAAAAGGAGAAATTGCTCATAACGAGCAATTTCTCCTTTTCCCAAAGTGTTTTCTACCCATTAGGAGAACTTTCTACCATTTTCATCAAATTCAAAATTGTTGTCAGCAAATTCTTTCAGTTTGGAAGAGTTTAAATTTTGTCTTTTGGGGAAGGGTTAAAGATACATCTTTAAAGACAGAGAAAAAAAACAACACTGTGAAAACTTGATAATGCATAGAATCTAGTCAGCTGTGAAAACAAAGATAATTAATCAATATATGTACGGTGAATAGGATAAAAAAAAAAGCCTCCAAAGAATCAAATGCATTTTCTAATCATCATAATCTGTGCAACCTCGCAACTGTCCAGGGCTCAAAATTCCCACATATTTAATCGCAAAATGCAAGTCAGAATTGCAGAATGTGAATTGAAATTTCAAGCACTTGCTAAAAAATATGAGTGCAAATTATTGAAAAACAGTTAACAATATAAACTTAATTTCATATGTGAATACAAATAAGGTAATTCTTTTGGATAAACATCAGTCATGTCGCAAAGAGAGAATATCATTTGATGGCTGTTTTATAATGTAACAAGTTGCCATTGAAGTTTCGGAGTTGTCGTTTGTAGGTGCATTCGTCAGCACTCACGGCCGATACTGAGGTTTTGCATTTTTCATATGGAAAAAAATGGTAGGTGAATTCAATCTCTGATTATAAAACAAAAAAATTGTCAGTCTTTCATGAAAAGATAATTATTATGCACAAAAAGCAACAAAAAGCAAGCCGGACGTGGTGGACTCGCTAAACAAGTTATTGGATGTGATACGTCCGTAATTCATTTACAAAATCGTCCATCAGACCTCCACTGTAAATTTTATAGAAATTTAACATGGTTTGAGAACAGAAATTCAACTGGAATTGAAGGTTTTAGTATTAATTAAAGTTCCTTTTTTGTTTGTGGTTTGGCTGTTGTCTTTATTCGACAGGTTACAGAATAGAATAGAATTGAACAGTTTGTACCGGCCATTCGTTCCTTAACATTGGTAGGCAATCCGAGCTTCAAAAAAAAGGCGAGCCCAACTTCAATTTTGCAAGTGGGTAAAAAAGCCACTTGCTAAAATTTGCAAGTGGATAAAAAAATGAAATTCGAACCCTGGTGTCATGGGTATTGCTTGGCATTAACATACAAGAATGATTATAGTTAACCCATTACCAAACGAAAAAATTTTAGGTTAGTCAAAATTGAAAGGAATTGCAGACGACAAAAGAAAAGTGACTGAAAATTTGAAATTTATTTTGTGAAGGGTAGAAAACATTGTGGAAAAAGGTGAAAATGCTGCTTACCAGCATTTTCTCCCTTTTCCACAATGTTTTCTAAAGGCTTCTTTCTCAGAGGTTTCAAAAGTAGGGACTGTGTGGTAATGAGTTAAATGAAATAAATATTAAATTGTTTTTAAAACAGGATGAAAATGAGTAAAGATCAGAGCTGCAGATAAGAGGGAGTGATAGTTTTCAAAATTTCTTTAATTCTCGTGGAAACCCTATGTTGTGGGTACTCATTAGAATTGTCTCAGTTGAACGATTCTAATGAGCACCCACAACAGAGGATTCAGTGGAAAATTAATAACATTTTCAATTTTGAAATCAAAATCACCATAACAGAGTTCTTGAATGGGAGGCATGTGTATTTGAAGCATGTTGAAAGTCTATCTGTCTTCCTTTCCTACTTTATGTAAACAGTATTTTTTGTCAGACGGTTTCCATAGGCTAATGTAGTGAAAATTTCTTGTCTCAAAAAGGCAAGATATTTATCTATTTGTTGCATCATCTCATGGACATCCTTAAAGGATATTTATTTATTTGTTGCTTCATCTCGTGGACATCCTTCAAGAATGTTAAATTAATTATACATGTTCTTGTGTTTACAAACAATCATTATAATTCAGTATGTGGAGGAAACAAATGACAAGATAGAAAACTGTAAAAAGACAATAAATTGAAAAATATATGTACAGGTACTTTGGATAATAGAATTTGACAGAAGTTATATATGCTTTGCCATTTTACAAGTTGAGCATAAACAAATGTCTGTTAGTTATGTTTTGTCCATTCATTTAGGGCCGGGACATCCCATGAAACCTCAAAGAATTGCTCTAACACACTGTCTGGTCTTGCATTATGGCCTTCACAAGAAGATGCAGGTAGATATGACTCTACTGTTTTAACCCTTTTCGAAACAACAAATTTTGGACCCTTCCAAATCGAAAGAGTTTGCAGACAACAATTTCAGATTTGGAGAAAATTGCAGAAAGTTCTCAAAAAGGGTAGAAAACACTGTGAGAAAAGGAGAAATTGCTCGTAACTCCTGTTCCCACAGTGTTTTCAAAGACTTTTACTGCAGACACGTAAAAACCAGGGCTTGTTTGGTAAAGGGTTAATTTTCTTTTGGTGAGTTAACCCTTTTACCAAACAATCCCTGGTTTTTACGGGTCTGGAATAGTTGCCTTTTGAAAACATTGTGGGAAAAGGAGAAAATGCTTGTAACCAGCATTTTCTCCTTTTCCCACAATGTTTTCTACCCTATCATAGACAGAAATCATCTTTTCAGCTAGAGTTGAATTGTCGTCTGCAAATGCTTTCAATTTGGTCTAGTCCAAAAGTTTGTCATTTTGTTAAGGGTTAAGAGTCAATTAACTCTTTATTAAACAACAAAATTTTGGACTTGTCCAAATTGATAGCATTTGCAGAAGACAGAACAAATATGAATCAAAAATTGAAATTGGATTTGGAAAGGGTAGAAAATACTTTTGGAAAAGGAGAAAATGCTGGTTACCAGAACTTTCTCCTTTTCCAAAAATGTTTTCAAAGGCTGTCTTTCTCGAGGTTGTTTTAAAAGTTGGATTGTGCGCTAAAGAGTTAAATTTTAAGCACCAGACTCTGCTGAAATTTTGGTGGATATTGTGTATAAGTTTAGGCTGAGCTGAATAATGCAATCTGCTCTCAGATTTACGGTACAATGTCCACAACCTTTTGGCATATCCTGACCAAGGCAGCCTTAACCCATTACCACACAATCCCTACTTTTGACGCCCTTGAGGAAAAAGCCTTTAGAAAACGTTGTGGGAAAAGGAGAAAATGCTGGTAACCAGCATTTTCTCCTTTTCCCACAATGTTTTCTACCCTTCACAGAACAAATTTCAAATTTCCAGTCACTTCTATTTTGACGTTTGCAAAAGCTTTCGATTTGGACAAACCCAAACTTTTGTTGTGTGGTAATGAGTTAAAATACCAATATTTTTTCTGTTTTCCCAAATTTAAAAGGTATTTATTAATGCTTTACCACATGATAAACCTCTAGTCTTTGCCAAATCCAAGGCATCTACAGACAGACTTACTACAAGTTAAATATTTGCTCAATTGATGCAATATGTCTAAGGTTAGAAAATGTTGTAGGAAAAGGAGAAAATGCTGGTTTTCAGCATTTCTTTTCTTTTCCCACAAAATGTTTAAAAACCTTCTTTCTCAGGACTGGTAGAACTCGGTACTGTGTGGTAAAGGGTAAATAGAACTGAAAAAACTAAAAGAACTAATGTGCACATGCAAATTTTATAAATCATAGCGATAGATTAAGTAAAGCTTTTACAAGAAGCTGCTGATCTTTTTTCCTGAACTCTTCACGACACAATCCCGACTTTTAACAACCCTGACAAAGAAGCCTATAGAAAAGATTGTGGGAAAAGGAGAAAATGCTGGTAACCAGCATTTTCTCTATTTCCCACAATGTTTTCTGCTGTTTCCGAATCAAATTTCAGTTTTTGATTCACATTTATTTTGTTGTCTGCAATTGCTTTCAATTTGGACTAGTCCAAAATTTTGTCGTTTGGTAAAGAGTTAAGATTTTCTTTGTCATTCAGAGACAACTGCTTTTTTGAGGTTGTTCCTTTGGTTTACTTTTCCTACATTTTAGTTGATTTTAAATGAATGTGACAGCAAAGTTTTTTGAAAAAGTTTCAGTTAGGCAATGTTTTTAAACTCAGCTTTTTATGTCTTGATTTAACCCTCCATAAATTTTATGTTCTAATTTAACCCTTCACAAACTATCTCCAGTTGTAATGGGAAAGATTGCATCTGAAAGCAGTCTTGGAAAAGAATAAAATGCTGATAGCCAGTGTTTCCTTCCTTTTTTACAATGTTTGCGGCTCTATTACAGACAAATTTCATTTGAAGCACTTTTAATTTGTCAACTTTTAATTTGACAATTGAAAACAAGAACATAATTAAGCTTTGGAAATTCCGAATAATTCACTTTTATGTTATCATTGTCTAAAAAAGAAATAACAAAAAAAGAGAAAGTGTTTGATGTCTCACTTCTTTTTAAAAAATGAGGAAAAGTAATCTGAATAAGTGAACTGATTTGTCTTCAAAGGGGTTGATAAACAGAGTGGAAGAGGGAATGCATGGAAACTAGCATTTTAAGCTTTTGTCATAAAGTTTTGAAGCTTTCTTCTTCAGGGTTGTAAAATTTAACCCTTTACCACACGACAAAATTGCAGACCAGTCCAAATTGAGAGCATTTGCAGGGGACAACCTAAGAACGGCTCAAAAATTGAAAATTTGTCTTGGGAAGCGTAGAAAACATTGTGGGAAAAGGAGAAAATGCTGGTTACCAGCATTTTCTCCTTTTCCTACTATGTTTTCAAAAGGCTTCTTTCTCAGGGTTGTTAAAAGTCGGGATCATGTGGTAAAGAGTTAAACTCTGAATTTGATGATTAGTGCTTATCATATTTGTTAAGTTGTACATGTAGAAACATAAATTATGATGTGGTTCCTTTACTTTTATGATTGTTAGGTGTACCAGCCATACAGAGCTAATATACATGATATGTGTCGCTTTCACTCTGATGAATACATGGATTTTTTGATGAGGGTTTCACCACAAAACGTTCAAAACTTCACCAAACAATTAAGCATGTTTAATGTTGGAGATGACTGGTAAGAAAAAAAAAAAGGGATTTATCGTTACTGTAACTTATGTTTACATTGCATGTTTTATTTTTTTGCTTTTCCTTTCTGGGGATAATGTAAACAAATCCTGAAGGAATCAGTTGAATGTATTATATAACATCCATTGCAGAAACAACAAGGGAAACAGGAATCTGACTGTTACACCTGTCGGAAATAACTTAACTGTGTACATGGTTATAGAAGCATATTTGAGCCATGCACTGTGAAAAGGAGCTTAATACATCTCGGAAAAGTATCGACCCAGGTCAGCCTTCGCAGTACGCGCAGACTGACCACGGCCGAAACTTTTCGTTATTGGTTGATTTTCTGTATGTCCAGGGCCCAGTCCTATTAACTCTTTACCACACAATCCCTACTTTTAACGACCCTGAGAAAAAAGTGTTTGAAATCATTGTGGGAAAAGGAGAAAATGCTGGTAACCAGCATTTTCTCCTTTTCCCACAATGTTTTCTACCCTTCCCAAATCAAATTTCTTTTTTTGATTCCCATTTATTTTGTCGTCTGCAAATGCTTTCAGTTTGTGGCTAGTCCAAAATTTTGTCGTTTGGTAAATAGTTAAATCGGTAGTTAAAAATTGTAGCTATTATTTATCCATAGATATGTCATAGCTTACCTGGTACTGTGGATCATGGAGATGCATTAAGCCCCCTTGATCCTAAGCATGGCTCATTTCATGAAAATTTTTAGCTCGGCTACTTTCGAAGAAAATATCGGGGTACAAGTATTGTCATAGCCCTGTTGCTGCTTGCATCATGCAAAAACTTCGACATTTTATAATATTTCTGTCATAACTGAAGAAATTTACTCTTAACCTTTTACCACACAATGACGACTTTTAACGCCCATCAGGGAAGAAGCTTTTTGAAAACACTGTGGGAAAAGGAGAAAATGCTGGTAACCATCATTTTCTCCTTTTCCCACAAAGTTTTCAACCCTATCAAAGCCAAAGTGCACCAATTGAGCCACTTTGAAATTGTCTGCAAATGGTTTAAACTCGGATAGGTCTAAGATTTTGCTGTGTGGTAATGGGTTAAGTTGGACAATGTATTAACTATCTGAAGAGGAACCATACAATAAAGGCAAAGGCAAGTAACCACCAAAATATTTTTGACATTTATGTGGCTTTTTTGACCTAGAATTCATCATGCAAAACCTTTGCCAGCTTGTAATATTACAGTCATTAGTTAAGATATTTACTTCAGACTACATATCAGCTATCAAAAGGCAAAATCCATTTATATTCAAAAAGGGAAAAAATAATCATCAAAATATTTCTAACACAATTATGCCCCTTTTTTTTACCTTGAATTTTTCAGTGAAAATGGATCTATTTCTGAAAGCAGCTTCCATGGAGCAATTTTTCACTGAAAATGGATTTATTTCTGAAAGCAGCTTCCATGGAGCAATTTTTCACTGAAAATGGATCTATTTCTGAAAGCAGCTTCCATGGAGCAATTTTTCACTGAAAATCGATCTATTTCTGAAAGCAGCTTCCGTGGAGCAATAAGCACCCACATGCAGTGCTCTTCTTTCCATTAATTACCATGTTTTCTGGGCATACATACCTTTGAAATTACATAGACCTTTGATTCTTATGATAAACATAATTATGCCATTTTTTATATTTTCGTTATGTTTCCTTGCAGCCCCGTATTTGATGGTATTTACGATTTTTGCTCAATGTACACAGGAGCAACACTGGAGGGAGCTGTCAAACTTAACAATCGTGTAAGTAGCAGATAACAGAATTTCAGACTCATCCAATTTCAAAGCAGTTGTGGGCAATAACTTAAATGTGGATCATAGAATGATATGTGTCTCCATTATAGACAAGAAGAAAAAGCTTATTACCAGCTTAGCCACCTTTCCCATAGTTTTCAAAAGCCTTCTTGCTTTAGGGTTATAGAAATGCTTAAAAAGCGTTATAGGATCAGAGATGGAAATTACACAATGTTTCTTATCCTTTGAAAGTAATAAAAATATACTTTAATATCCACATGTAATCAAGCACACCGGAACTTGTGAGTTTGTCAAGTCAGCCAACTTGGCTTATGTAGATCACACATAATAAATTTTATGTTCATAGCTCTGTGCCATTTTCTGTGAAGTACCGGTATATTGACCAAAGTACCCTTGATATGGCAATGTTTGGGTTAGTTTTTTTTGTCTTAAACTGAAAGCTGAAAGTGTTTGTTTTTGCACTTTCAGGCTTAACCCTCTACCAAACAGTAGAGTGTTTTGACAAGGAAAATGAACCCTTTAAAAAAAAATTGCAAGAAAAGGGTAAAATGCCTGTAATGAGTATTTTATTCTTTTCCCAACAACTTTTTCTGCTCTTCAAAATCGGGAAACACATTTTAAGTTACATTTTATATGTCGCCTTCAAATGCTTTCAAGTTGGTAGAATCTAAAATTGTGTTGTTTTTAAAGAGTTTAGTTATGGTTTTCAGCTGAATATTTAAATGCTCCACTTTTATTGATATTCAGTATTTTCTACTGTTTCCATTCAATATTTTTAAGTTAGTTAAGACTGGATTGTACAGTAAAGGGTTGAGACATGGGACATAACAATGTGTTTCACAAAATCTTGTTTTATAGGATTGTGACATTGCTGTAAACTGGTCTGGAGGTCTTCATCATGCCAAGAAATATGAGGTAGTATACATCTCTTTTAGATGACATTATAATCTTACACCAATCATTTCTGAAAACATTGTTGAACAGATTGTTATATCTGTGAAACGTTTCTTAATTTCATCTGTTCTCATATTTCTTTATCTCTATCAGTAAACCTGAGCCATGTGCTGTACTCATCTTTAGTCAAATTTCAATTTTTGAGTCAATATTATTTGTCGTCTGCAAATGCTTTCAATTTGGACAAGTCTGAAATTTTGTTGTTTGGTAAAGAGTTAAGGTTATGTTCTTAGATCTCAAAATATGCTCAATTTATTTCTGTGGCGCCAAATTTCGAGACCAAATGATTGCCAATCCAACTTTATCAGATGAGTTGTGATGTCTAACGATATACGAGTATTCTGTGACAAATAGCTGACAACTTTTTATGTAGCGGGTAATAGATGATTGCCAGTAACAGATTCTGTTTTGTGTATTTATTTTCAGGCTTCTGGGTTTTGCTATGTGAATGATATAGTTATTGGAATTTTAGAATTACTGAAGTAAGTAAATTATTTGATTTTAAATAAATTTTTAGTGAATTTGTAAGATTTTTTTGTAAAATCTAGTGTGTAAATGCCTGTACAGTGTTGCAGGCTTGAAAAATACTTTGAAAATGTAGGAGAAATTTTGAAACAAGATACAGGCATGGGTTTTAAGAACTCCTAACATGGAGAAACTTTTATTGATTTCCACCCAAGTAAAGCTTTTTTTTCATACAAAGAGAAGCATTTGCTTGAAGGAAGCAATCATTCTTTTATCTGATGATGTTTTAAAAAGCTGTTTTTACTGTAGAGACATAAAATATCTATTTTTATGTGAGTGGGTTAAATGAATGGTTTTACATCAAACTCGGATATTATATAGGTGTGGGTTGAACATTTTAAAGTCATCCTTCTAGCATATGTGACCCATCATGCAAAAAGAGACCTTCTGGGCTGGGAAATGAGGAAACTGTCAACCCTGGTCAGAATGTGCGAATTGCGCAGGCTGACCAGAGTTGACACTTTTTGCCTTAATGACATTTTCTGTATGAAATGTGGTCATTGTACCTTGTTATACATTCATTTTTGAATTATCAACTTAAACTGACCTGCACTATTGTTGACCTGTTTTCATCTAATTGATGTACCGAATTCCCAGATGGTCCCTTTTTGTGTGATGAGTTGCATATTTAACTAAAGTGAAATATAAGTTTGATATACAAATACCTAGCTAAACCAGAAATTACTCTTATACGCATAGTTTCTCAATTCAGTTTTGCTACAAAAAAACAAAATGTCCAGAAGCAAAACATTTCAGAGCAAACATTTCTCTTGTGCTTGTAGATTTCATCCACGTGTATTGTATATAGACATTGATATTCATCACGGTGATGGCGTTCAGGA
Source organism: Tridacna crocea (assembly GCA_943736015.1). Lineage (NCBI taxonomy): Eukaryota > Metazoa > Mollusca > Bivalvia > Cardiida > Cardiidae > Tridacna > Tridacna crocea. Next base: position 54,805,010 of record OX031059.1, read on the forward strand.
GGCCTTTTATCTCACAGACAGGGTCATGACTGTCTCATTTCATAAATATGGAAACTACTTCTTTCCTGGAACAGGTAACACATACTTTTATGTCTTGTCAATATGATATTAAGATTGCTCATAAAAATAAGAATGATTATTGGATCTATTCCTTTGGGATTATATGCTGCTGTAAACAGTATTTCAATGAATCTGAAAACAACCTCTCATTGTAATTGAAACAAACATACCTTGAAGTGTAAGTAGTAGCTGAAGCTGAAATGTCTACCAGGCAAGAGAATATTCATGTAAATTTTTTTAGAAAGACCAGTGATGACCTGTTTACATCATTATCCAAACTGTGTATTTTTTTGTTATGTACTCTCAAACTGAAATCAATACCTCCATTGTCTATGTTTTCAAAATACAGTTTTAAAATAGTGACATTAAAGATTATATCTAATTTCTAAGAGATTCATCAAAGGAGTTTTTAGTTTACTAATATATCTTCACATTACTGGATAGACTACTTTTTCATATCTATCAAAAGTTTTTTATAATTTCCATGAGGACTAACTTTTTAACTCAATACCAAACAACAATATTTTAGGTTTGTCCAAATCAAAAGCATTTGCAGATGACAAAATAAGAGTGACTGAAAATTTGAAATTTGTTTTGTGAAGAGTAAAAAACACTGTGGGAAAAGGAGAAAATGCTGTTTTCTAAAGTCTTTTTTCTTAGGGGTGTCAAAAGTAGGGATTGTGTGGTAATAGATTAAAGGAAGTGGAAATACTGTATTTCACAACAAGATTTAGCCTTGTTCATATTGAAAGTATTTGCCGATGATCAATTCAGTGTGACTAAAAACATAAAATTTGAAAAGATTATAGGAAAAGGAGAAAATGCTGGTTACCAGCATTTTCTCCTTTTTCCACAGTGTTTGCATAAGCTTTTTTTGTCATGGGTGTTGAAAGTCAAATTGTTTGGTGAAGGGTTAAACAAAAACTTCTTTTTATTATTGCTTTTTACAAAGTTTTCAACTTCAGGGACATAATGGTTGTATTTCTACAGTAAATGAGTTGACTTAACTCGTTACACAGGAAAAGTTTAGAACCAACCAAATTGAAAGCTTTTGCAGACGACACTCAGAGTTGCTGAAATAGTGCAATTTTGTTTTGATAGGGTAGAAATCTTTGTGGGAAAAGGAGAAAATACGGGTTACCAGCAAATTCTCAATGTTTTCAATAGGGTTCTTCCTCAGGGTCGTTAAATGTCGTCATTGTGTGATAAAGGGTCTTAACACTATTCATTTTCAGGGGATATGTATGAGATTGGGTCAGAGAGTGGCAGATATTATTCTTTGAACGTACCTCTCAGGGAAGGCATGGATGATACCAGTAAGTTGTTCGGGATTCAATAAATGAGCCGTGCTGCGGCAAAAGGCGGCTTAACCCTTTCCCAAACAATCCCTGGTTTTTACGGGTCAGGAATAGAAGCCTTTTGAAAACATTGTGGGAAAAGGAGAAAATGCTGGTAACCAGCATTTTCTCCTTTTCCCACAATGTTTTCTAGCCTGTCACATAGTAAATCATCTTTCTAGCAACTGTTGATTTGTCACCTGCAGAATGCTTTCAACTTGGTCTGGTCCAAAATTTGCCGTTTGGGAAAGGGTTAATACATGTTCATGATCCATGGTACTAAGTAAGCGATCACATTATAACAGATCCATATGGATCCACTTTTTAACAACTGACTTTATAATGATGTACACTGGTCCTTTGACACACAGAGTTACGGAAGGTCAGTCCTTCCTTACGAAATAGCTTTCTGTATAAAATGTATACCTGACAACTGCGTCGGATAGAATTCTCCTTGGCTTTGTGGTTATGGTATTGGCCTTTAAACCCTTTACCCCATAAGGCATTTCTATGGTATCTCTAATTGACCCTAAATAACAGCAAGGATGAAGCCATTTCTTATGTGTATATGAGACCTTTTGATAGCATAGAAAACATTGTAGCGAGCAATTTCACCTTTTGCCACAATGTTTTCCAGAGGCTCTTACAAGCAATGTGTAGAAATGAGTATCTATGGAGTAAAGGGTTAAACCTATAAAAACAAGGATATTTGTCTGTCGTGGGTTGGAATCCCGCCAGATGCAGTTTGTATTTGAGCTTTGCATTTTTGGGGAACCTTCATGTTAGTAAGGAGAGGGAAAGGGGGGGAGGGGGAGGGGGGGCTAATCAGGGATTGGCTATTGAGACATTAATCCCATTTGTTGTCCAAAAAAGGACTTTCTGCCTACTAAGACTTTGAATTGTCAATAAATGATGATTTTAACCCTTTCCCAAACAAGCCCTGGTTTTTACGTGTCTGTAGTAAAAACTTTGAAAACACTGTGGGAAAAGGAGAAATTGCTCGTAACGAGCAATTTCTCCTTTTCCCACAGTGTTTTCTACCCTTTTGAGAACTTTCTGCCATTTCCTCCAAATAAAAAAAAAAATGTCGTCTGCAAACTCTTTCTGTTTGGGAGAGTCCAAAATTTTTCGTTTGGGAAAGGTTTAAGAGGGGGTGTGTTAGGGCAGACCACTCCTTCCTGTATGGCTTCATCCTAACATAAATACAATACCTGACTACTGTGTTGGGGAGTTGTCTCTTTAGCTCAGTGGTTAAGATACTGGCCTTTTGTCCAGGCGTTCTGGGGTTTAAATCCTGCCCAGTCCCTTACTTCTGCCATGCATTTTGTACATTTGTTTCTTTGTTATGGACTTTGTTTGTAAGATGGGGGCTCGTCCGTGATTGGCTACCAAGCCATTTGTTGTCTTACTAATAAACTTACTACCTAATTAGGCTTTCTGTCATCAAAATGATGACATTTAACCCTTTCCCAAACAATCCCTGGTTTTTACGGGTCTGGAATAGTAAACTTTTGAAAACATTGTGGGAAAAGGAGAAAATGCTGGTAACCAGCATTTTCTCCTTTTCCTACAATGTTTTCTACCGTATCATAGACAGAAATCATCTTTCCAGCAAGAGTTGAATGGTCGTCTGCCAATGCTTTCAATTTGGTCAAGTCCAAAAGATTGTCGTTTGGGAAAGGGTTAAGAGAGGATGTGTTACAGGAGATCATTCCATCCTTACTGCATAGCTTTCCAATATAAAATCAATACCTGACAACTACGTTGGAGAGAATTCTCTTTGGCTCAGCAGTTTGTATTTTAGCTATGCATTTGTTGCAAACTTTTATGTTCATAAGAACAGAAAATTGACCTATTGCGAAAACTTATGGCCAAGGTCAGCTTGTGCGGGCTGTGCAGGCTGACCTGGTTCATACTTTTTATACGCCGAAAGGGTCGTTTTATGTTATACCCCCGGTCATCCGACCGTCCAGTATAAATTTCTTGTGTGCGCAACTCCTCCTACAGTTTCCATCGAAATTATTTGAAACTTGCCACAAAGAATCTCCATGATGTCTAGTTGTGCACCTGGGTCTTAGAATTTGGATCACTGTTTGCGTTCTAAAATTATCTGCCCCTGATTTCTGAAATGACCAACTTTTCACTTTGAAGTTTTGTTCAGGCTATAACTTCCATACTATAAAAGGTATTAACTTGAAACTACATACACTGATAGAACACATTATGGAGAAGTGCAGTGCACACGAACCATAACTCTGCCGCTGTTCTTTTTTTGAGTTACTGCCCTTTGTTAATTTTCATTTTGAATTTTTGTCCAGGCCATAACTTCTAAACTATAAAAGCTATTAACTAGGAACTTCATACACTGATAGAACCCATTATGGAGAAGTGCATTGCACATGAACCATAACACTGCCACCTTTATTTTTAGAGTTATTGCCATTTGTTAATTTTCAGTTTGAATTTTTATTAAGACCATAATTTCCAATCTTCAGGATCCATCATCTTGAAACTTCAAAGACTTATAGAACACATTATGAAGAACTGCACATGAACCATAACTCTGCCATCCTTCCTTTTGAGTTATTGCCCTTTTCACTTTGAATTTTCGTCTGGGCCATAATTTCTAAAATATAAAAGATATGATCTGGGACCTTCAAAGACTGATAGAACACCATGTGGATAAGAGCAGTTCTCAAAATTTGTAACTTTGCCACCCTTATTTTTTTAGTTATTGCTCTTTAACATTTTTCTCATGTCGTGGAGAATAAGTACTCTTCATTCATGGCCCATCCATCAATGCCACTCATTTCACTGACAAGCCCCTTCGGGCATATATGCGCCGTTCTGCGAAGCTCTTGTTGCTGATTCATTAAGCTCCCCTTTTTGCATTGCAAGGCTCCAATGAATTTGACTATTATCTTTTACAAAATAAAATGTGTACAAAACGTGTGTAGAGCTTGTTTCAGCATGTTACTGTTAGAGCCAGATGGCTTGCAGCAGAGCACCATTGAAAACATAGTGGCTAAAGGAGCAATTGCAGGTCTTGTTAATTACTTTACATCCTTTTGATGAAGGTAAATACTATGTGTTGCAGGCTGATAACAAAAGTTATAAATGATATTTTTTTCTTTCGAAAAAGTTTTGTTTTTGTACTTAGTGTATTATCCATATATGCATGCCACTCTGACATACTCTTATTCATTCACAGCCTATATGAGCATATTCAAGCCTGTAATCCAACAAGTCATTGAGTATTATAGACCCACAGCCATAGTGTTACAGGTGAGTGTGCACAGCTTCCTGTTTCTAAAGGGTTAAGAAACTATTTTGGTGTAGTTGTTAGCCCATTACCACACAATCCCCACTTTTGCTGAGCCTGAGAAAGAAGCCATTAGAAAACATTGTGGGAAAAGGAGAAAATGCTGGTAACCAGCTTTTTCTCCTTTTCCCACAATTTGTTCTACCCTTCACAAAACAAATTTCAAATTTTCAGTCACTTTTTTTTTTTTGTTGTCTGCAAATGCTTTCGATTTGAACAAGTCTGAAATTTTGTCGTTTGGTAATGAGTTAAAGCAAGCTTTTGACCTACTTTGTGGAACTAGTCTCGAATGAATTCAGCAAATAAACTTTGTCTAAAGCACTAATTTTGATGATACTTGGTTAACTATTTATTACACAGTCCTAAGTCTTAATGACTCTGAAGAAGAAAGCCTTTAGACAACATTGAGGGAAAAAGAGAAAATGCTGGTAACCACTATGACAATTTTCTCCATTTGAACCACATTGAAAATGTTGTCTGCAACTGTTTTTGATTTGGATGAGTCAAACATTTTGTTGTTTGGTAGAGTTAATAGTTAACTCTTTACCAGAAAAAAATCTTAAAGACCAGCCAATGTTGAAAGACTTTGCAGACAATTAATTGAATAATAGAATTTGTGTTTTAAAAAACAGAAAACATGGGAAAAAGGAGAAAATGCTGGTTATTAGCATTTTCTACTTTTTTCTTTCTCATGAAAATTGCAAAACTTGGCTTCCTAGATTGTAAAATATGGGAATGTTTCGTTAAAGGTTAACGTGTTGTGAAAATCTTCTCTTAAATCAAGAGGCTATTTTTTGGTAAAAAAAAACTAATATTTTTTCATATGTCTTTAAGACAATAATTATCACTGTTTAATCCATGGTTGGAAGTAAGTCTCCTGGTTTAATGTTAGACATACCATAGTTCTTTATAGGTCACAATTTTCCTAAACTTGGCCAGACAGTTTTTTTTTTTGGCAACTATGTCATGGACAAATAAGGGTAACTTTACTTAATATTAGAATAAATTGGTATCACTGCAGGGGCCTCATTGTTTTCCCAAAACTTTGAAATTTGTTTAATCCTTTCCCAAACAACACATTTTATGCGCTTTCATACATAAAAGATCTGCAGATGATAAATTGGAATCTATAACAAATGAGCATCATCTGTCCAATACGGCAGAAAAAATTGGGGAAAAGGGGGAATATGTTGGTTACCAGCATTTTCTACTTTTCCACCAATGTTTTGAAAAGCATTCTTTCACAAGGTCATCAAAAACCAGTATTGTTTATGAAGTGTTGATTTGTATTTGCGCAAGTTTGAATAGGGTCAGCTACATACAACAAAATTTTAGCCACACTCAAAATTTTTTGGCAGCTGAGAGTAAGGTTACAGACTGAGCTGTTGGCAGCTTAACTCTTTACCGCACGAGAAAATTTTAGACTGGTCCAAATTGAAAGCATTTGCAGACAACAAAATAAAAGTGACTAAAAAATAGAAATTTGTTCTGGGAAGGGTAGAAAACACTGTGGGAAAAGGAGAAAATGCTGGTTACCAGCATTTTCTCCTTTTCCCATAGTGTTTTCAAAAGGCTTCTTTCTCAGAGGCATCAATAGTAGGGGTTATGTGGTAATGGGTGAAGGAAAACATCTAGTAAAGTCCCCATCATGATCTACCCTATTTTCTGTTTCAGAGATATACATCACTAAATATGAATTATGTGTATAACTAACTCAATTAACCCATTACCACTCAGCAAAATTTTAGACCTATCCAAATTGAAAGCATTTGCAGATGACATAGAAAACTTTGTGAAAAAAGGAGAAAATGCTGGTTACCAGCATTTTCTCCTTTTCCCACAATGCTTTCAAAAAGTTCTTTCTCAGGGGCATTAAAAGTCGTCATTGTGTGATAAGGGATTAAGTCAGATTCCTCATGTTTAATGTTTAATTGACTGTTTGCAGTGTGGTGCAGATTCTTTAGGCAGTGACAGACTTGGATGTTTTAATCTCAGTATTAAAGGACATGGGTAAGTACATTAAATGTATCTCATGCAGTCATTTTATTTAAGCTTTATGTTTCCCAACTGGAGAACAAAGGCTGTACCTACCAACCATTCCAACACCAGTTCAAATTTTGCACCTGTGGTAGAGACCTGATAGGCTGAGACTTTCTGTAGATGGTTAGTCATGGATTGGAATTTAAACAGTATTTATAACAGTTGATGAATATAGACCAAGAGTTTTGGATTTGTTTAGCCATTGTAGTTTCAGTGTTCAAAATAAGAATTGATTTCAGATGGCGCCAAATGCGAAGCACAGTGGGGCTACCTATGGTAGCTTTCAATAATAAATTAGCTAAGCACATTACATTTTTATGTACGATAGGAAAGTAATATCTATTAAGAAACTGACAGGAATGATTGTGAAAGCAAAGTTCAGCATAATGTTTTTAAGTTCATGGAGGAAAACCAGGTTTAGTCTCAGTCTTTAATTTCATTGTCCAAACTCAATTTGTATTTTGATTTTCTTGCTTTGGTGTAGGCATCTCACAGCTTACTTTTGTATTCTTAACCCTTTACCAAAACAATCCTGAGTTTATACGCCCCAGAGGACAACTCCTTCCTAAAACATTGTGGGAAAAGGAGAAAATGCTGGTAATTGTCATTTTCTCCTTTTCCCACAATGTTTTCTACTCTTCTAAAGTCAAGTTTCAATTTTTGAGTCATGTTTATCTTGTTGTCTGCAAATGCTTTCACTTTGGACAAGTCTAAGATTTTGTCATTTGGTAAAGGGTTAAACCATGAAACAAATTAATAAATAAATACACAGTTGCTGTAAGATTTAGGAAATACTGTCAAACATGCTCTAAGTCTCTACTCAAACAAAAATACTGCCTGTGATACCAAAGTGAGAGTTTTGAGGTTACAAAAGTTTTAAGGATAGACAAAAATTCTTTTAGAATGGTATGAAAAATATTGTGGTAAAATGATCAAACAAAACTACAACAATTGGCACAACTGAAAATGGTTTGAAGATAAAATGTTGTCCAACCCTTTACCACTCAAAGAGGGGCAATAACAACCATGGGGAAGAAGGCTTTATCAAAAATAGTGGAAAAAGGAGAAAATGCTGGTAACCAGTATTTTCTTTTCCTAAAGTGTTTTCTGACATATTAGAGCTCATTTACCCTAACCCATTACCACACAATCCCTACTTTTGACACCCTCGAGAAAAGAGCCTTTTGAAAACATTGTGGGAAAAGGAGAAAATGCTGGTAACCAGCATTTTCTCCTTTTCCCACAAAGTTTTCTACCCTTCACAAAACAAATTTCAAATTTTCAGTGACTTTTATTTTGTCTTCTGCAAATGCTTTCAATTTGGACCAGTCTAAAATATTGTCGTTTGGTAATGAGTTAAGTTTTCTACAGATTTTTTTTAAAATTAAAGTCTAACATTTATTGTTTGGGAAAGAATTGAATGATACAGGGAACATTGTGACTGGTAGTTGCTCCTTTTCAAACCTCACCCTCTGGGTTGATGATGAAAAAAGGAGATACTCCTCTGAAATTTAGGGCATCAAACTCATTTTGGATTTGCCATTTAATCCATTTATTTTGCAAAGTTAATTTTGTTGTTGTTCTTGTTGTTGTTGAAAAAACAATTGTTTGGAAGCTTTTATACAGGACAAAATGAGCATTTAACCCTTTACCCCACAAGGCATTTCTATAGTATCTCTAATTGACCCTAAATAACATCAAGGATGGTGCCGTTTCTAATGTGTAAATGATACCTTTTGATAGCATAGAAAACATTGTGACAAAAGGTGAAATTGCTCGTGACGAGCAATTTCACCTTTTGCCACAATGTTTTCCAAAGGCTCCCACAAGCAATGTGTATAAATGAGTATCTATGGAGTAAAGGGTTAATTTGGATTTACCAGTGACAGAGCTTACTTGCTTGTAACATCATATGTCTGTTTATTTTTCAGAGAATGTGTAAAGTTTGTTAAAGATTTTGGTTTGCCATTATTAGTGCTAGGAGGGGGTGGTTATACAAAGAGAAATGTTGCCCGATGCTGGACCTACGAAACAGCTGTTATTTTGAATGAAGAAATAAGTAACGATATTCCCTATAATGGTAAGCCATAGCTACAGATTTTGAAATTTCATTTTCTGTATTAGACCAAATTTTCGTGTCTAGGGCATGAGTAGTTGATAAGTATTTATGTTGGTAATGTTGAAAAGTCAAACTAGCAAAAATATGTGCAATGAACAACTTAATCAGAGATGCCAACCCTAAACGACACTTATCCAGAATCTTGAAGACTTTTTTCAGGAATCTGAGGACATTTTCCGGAATACCTCATACATGCACTAACAATTTAATTAATTTGTGAATATAGACTTACCAAAGACATATGGCCAAAGAGCACAGTATATACTGTCGGAAAATATCGGAATTTCGATGCCAAAGATCGTAATGTGGCAATTATACTTAAAAACCGGTATGATTCCGCAAAAATCAGAATTGGTTGGCATTTCTGTTTAATGATTACTTTCCAGGAAATAAGTTAGAACAAAAAACATTATTGTAAAAGGAGAAATTGTTGCTGTGAGCAATTTTTCCTATCAACAAAATGTTCTCAAAGTGTTGTGCTCTGGAGTTGCGTACATATTTTAATTTTTCTTCCAAGAACTCGGGAAAAGTATTACCCTTTCCTTCTAGTATTTTCTGGTAGATCACCTGGACAGTAGTAAGTCTTAACATCTGTAGGAATGGGTTAAAGATAAAAATCCACCAATAACTAGACATAGTACAGCACTACTTGCCATCATTTACTTAAAGAGTTGTCTCGAAGCTATTATTTAGGAAAACTTAGGATACCTATTATTTAATTTTTTTTAAGTTTTTGAAACTTTGGTGTCTAACCTTCCGTAGGGATCCATTTTGGTATCTGCTTTGGTTGACCATGGAAATATTTTCTTACTTGTGAAGAAATGCTTGTCAGTATAGTTAACTCTTTACCAAATGTCATCACTTGTCATCACAAATGTCAAAATTTTGCTCTAGTCTTAATCGAAAACATTTGCAGACGACAAAATGAATGTGAATCAAAAACTGAAATTTGATTTTGAAAGGGTAGAAAACATGGGAAAAGACTTTCAAAGGTTCGATGTTCAGAACTTTCTTTCTCTGGTTTGTTAAAAGTCGGGATTGTGTGGTAAAAATATTTTGTAACATTGAAACAGTTCAGTCTGAATGAACTAAACATTAGTTGATTTCACAAAACTAAATTATCATAACTTTCACTTTTTTTCTGTTTCAGAGTATTTAGAATATTTCGCACCCGATTTCACATTACATCCAGATATTTCTACAAAACAAGAAAATCAAAATACAAAACAGGTAAAATGATTGTTATAGCAGTGATATTCTGTTATGGAAAAACCCCTTACATTCTTTTCCTGGAAAGACCCCATATACCTTTGGAATACAAAGCTTTAGACAGTATTTTTGGACAGAGATCAGCTTCCATTGAAAACACTGAACTTTTCTCATAAAAAGTTAACTCTTTACCACACAATCCCGACTTTTAACGACCCTGAGAAAGAAGCCTTTAGAAAACATTGTGGGAAAAGGAGAAAATGCTGGTAACCAGCATTTTCTCCTTTTCCCACAATGTTTTCTACCCTTCCCAATAAAAAATTCAAATTTTCAGTCACTTTTATTTTGTCGTCTGCAAATGCTTTCAATTTGGACCAGTCCAAAAATTTGTCGTTTGGTAAAGAGTTGAGAGGTTACTTCTTTATCTTTCATTCAAATATATGTTATTCCCCTTCATTTGAAAATGCTTTCAATTTGTATAGGTCTAAAACTTTGCTGTGTGGTAACTTCTAACAGCTGTAAACTAGTTTTGATTGATAAAGCATTGATTGATAAAACAAGAGGGAAGCTTTTCAAGTACTTTTTACTTCTCTGCAAATGAACATTGTATTTTTTCAAAATAAGGGGAAACTTGAATCAGCCCTTTTGTCTGATTGTTGGCACTGTCACAGACGAAAAATTGTATAGAAACTTTGGAGAGGTTTACTAAAAGATGTGGGTGTTCAAGACACAATTTTCATGTGCCTGCCCTGAAGCCCGGAAGCATTGTCTCTTTTTCTTTTTCCCCTACTCAAGTGTTCAGTTTTATTGTCTTTTGTATCAAGGCACTCTGAAAAAAAAAAAAATTCAAATTTCTCCTGTGACAAAATTTTCATCAGTCATCCTTTTGAAGAAAATAAAATACTAGTAATAGATTTATGGATATTTGTTTAGTAATGTTCATTTCAGTTTTCTGCACAAGGATACATATGTCTATGTTATTAATTGAAAACTTTCAGTACATAGAGAATCTAAAGCAGCTTGTACATGATAATCTGAAGCAGTTGACATGTTCACCAAGTGTAGAAATGCAAGATATTCCACCAGATTTGTTGTCACTTGAGAACTCAAATGAACCAGACCCAGACATCAGGAATCACCAGGACGAGATAGATAAAAGGTAAGGCTCTAAACCATGACAGCCCTAAACAAATGAGCCATACTCAGTGAAAAGGGGGTTTAATGCATCTGCGAAATGTATAAACCCAGGTCAGCCTGCGCCCCAACTTTTCACTTAGTCAATTTTCTGTATGGCAAAGGACCGGTCTACCTAATGATCGAGTAGGATGTTGAAATAAGTGTCTATTTTGGATCCATAAGTATGTGATGGCAGCTTTTTATGATGGATCAGGGGCATGCCTTAAGCCCCCTTTTGCCAGAGCATGGCTGGAATATAATCAGTTTTTTAACAGGTACCTTTGCCAGATGACAAAATTTCATAACAGTCCAAGTTGAAAGCGTCAGTAGAGGATAAAATGAACATGAGTCAAAAATTGAAATTTGTTTTGGGAAGAATAGAAAACAATGTGAGAAAAGAGGATGATGGTTACAAGAATTTTGTTCTTTCCAACAATTTCTTCAACAGCTTTTTTAGTTTTCTTTCTCAGGGTTGTTAGAAGTTGGATTGTGTATGAAAGACTAAGGAAAACAGACTTGAGGCTCTATACATTGACTTTTCTAAATTCATTTCTAGAAGTGGCTAGTCAGATAGCATACAGTGGGGTTTAGAACATTGTAGGAAAATGAGAAATGTTGATAACCAGCAGGATCTATTACAGGATTGAACATTCCCTTCTAAATTTCTAATGTTGAAATATTTGAACAAGATAAAAAGAAACAATAAAAAAAATCTTCCATGTTTCAGATGAAAAAAAACCGAGTTGTAGTGTCAGCCTCCTATACATTTTTCTCTAGCCAAATTTGTTTGACAGATAAGGATACAGATATTTAGCATGAATGCATTTCAGTCATGATTATTATTCCGTTTCAGAATTGAAGCCAATAATGAATATTATGATGGAGACAATGACAATGCAGGGGAAGCTGATGGAGTGATTGATGTGTAATGAACAGCGAGTGGGAACACCTAGTTTCAGCATACTGAAGATCTGTTGGAAGTTCTGATGGACCTTTTTTATCCAGATGAAACACAGAACAATCAGTAAATCTGTATCAGCATATTTCAGATGAATTTGGTAAACAGTTTGACCAGTCAAGATGAAACTTCAGGTTACTGACATCCCATCTTGATCCATCCATGTTAATGTGATGCTTTTCGAAAGGTTGAATGGTTGAACTATGCTGGGGGTTGCAGCAACTGATTGTATGCAACAAGAATGTGTATGCTTGATTTTAGATATCTCACAGAGATTCGGTAAGATGTGCGGTATTACAAGGCAAAAATAGTGAGAGATGTTAAAAGAAAGTGCAATGGTAGCGTTCTTTATGTCATTATGTGTTTGTGTTCAAAGAAAGAGCTGACATTATGACTTTGGAATATTTTTTTGACTTTCTCACTTGTAGAGGCAATAGACTTTAGGAATATATTTCATGACAAAACATTTGTTCAAATTTGATCAATGAATACACATTCAAGCCTTTTAGGTGATTGTAGAGCACTCTTCACCAAACTACGCAGTCTTAACAACCCCAATTTTGCAAGAAAATAGCCTTTTAAAAACCTTGTAAGAAAAGGAGAAAATGCTGGTAACCGGCAGTTTCTCCTTTTTCCCACAAGGTTTTGTATACTTTCATGTACAATTACCATCATTCCAGCTACATATTATTTGTTGTCTGCAGTACTCTCAATTTGGACTTGTCTAAAATTGTAATGTTTGGTAAAAATTTTCTGAAATAAGTCAGCTACATACATTTATTTAAGTACTGATCATCGGAACAGGTGAAACAACATAGATTTTCAGGGAGATACTGAAATGATTATGGACAAGTTCCTGGCATTTTCTAGCTTAGTCCCTAAGCTTTGCTTTAATAAATTCAGCAATATTTGCATTGATTACCACAGTTTACTTAAAATTGTGTACATGATTATATTTTCTTATGAGTACATAATGTAGTAAATCTCTGAATGTCGAGCCTTTTATTTCCATCTTGGTTATTAACCAAAGAACCAGAGTAGGGTAACAAGCTTCATTTTAAATGTGATCTTCTCTGTCATTTGTTAGAAATTGAAGGAATCTAAACATTGGAACAATTAACAGAAAGAAAAACCAGAACAGTAAGTCCACAGTAGCTTGATAAAGGCCACATGCAATTATCTGTATAGAATGTGTTACAAACATGTACATTCACCTAAAAGCCAAAGAATAGGTCATTTTCATTGTTTATAATTCAAAATATAACCTGTTACCTATCATAACACACGTATTTAAGATCAGAGAAAAACCCCCAATGTATCAGTTACTGCGCTGGTTGTCATGATATACATGTGCGAAAAAGCGTGGAGAAGTCCGTTGATTTCAGGGACGAAATTGATCGAGACAACCTTTGTTATCGTTTGTGTATATTCAAACTGGGTCTTCAAGAACGTCACATGATAACCTTGCATCTCATCAGTGCTATGACACAGAAGACAGGACTACTGTTTACACTTCAAAGACAATGTCATCGGAGAGTAAGATTTCTCATTCTGAATCTGTTTTCTTATTTCGATTTAGTAAACTCTTCCTGTATTGACATTAACCCTTTACCAAACAATCCCTGGTTTTTACAGCCCTGAAAAAGAATCTTTTTGAAAACATTGTGGGAAGAGGAGAAAATGCTGGTAACCAGCATTTTCTCCTTTTCCCACAATGTTTTCTACCCTACTTGAAATAAATTTTAATTTTTGACTTGCGTTTATTTTGTCATCTTAAACTCCTTTGACTTTGGACCAGTCTAAAATTTTGTTGTTTGGGAAAGGGTTAAACAATAAGTGACAATCAGCCTGTGTTCTGTTTACAATGTCAATAAACTTGGTTTTTCAAGCCTAGAATAGGGACAAAACCATCAACTGAATGAAAGTTTTGTTTCAACCCATTGAAGTATCACATGTGGTGTTTACATCACTAATATGCCACTGCGGAGGTTTCTGACGAAAAGTCTGCTAATTGTCAGCAATCATCAATGTAAACAAATAGATAATGCGGCATGGAAGGATCTGTTGTAGTTTCAAAATTCTTTTTCCTGCCATTGACCAGAACTTTTACGAAATGAACCTTCACATATCACTAAAGTCATAAAAATTGCTATTATTTTCACGTGGTAAAAATGAAATGTACTTTTATTTTATTAACAGGCTTTTTTACACTTGGACGCTATTGAGACTTTAAATTTATATTTAACCTCTAGTTTGAAATTAAATGTCTTCATAAATTTTCAGTAGGCCAAGTATTTGATAGTATATAATCTAAATTAGAAAAGAAAATTAATGTTGAGTTTTCTACAGTCCACAATAACCTTGGAGAAATTTCTTTCTTCGCAATTAGCTATTCATATTCGTAAAGATTTAGACAGAAATTGTAGACTTCCTGTCAAGGAAGAATTTTACAGTTAGCTCACAAGTACCGGTATTTCCTCAGTTGTATGTAAGAACTTGTTGTGTTTAACCCATTACCACACAATCCCTACTTTTGACGCTCCTGAGAAAGAAGCCTTTAGAAAACATTGTGGGAAAAGGAGAAAATGCTGGTTACCAGCATTTTCTCCTTTTCCCACAAATTGTGACAATGGTTTCTACCATTCACAAAACAAATTTCAAATTTTCAGTCACTTTTATTTTGACATTTGCAAATGCATTTGATTCGGACAAACCTAAAATTATGTCATTTGGTAATGAGCTAAGTAATACAACACAAAGAACATTGACTCAAGGGAGAAACTCCTTACAGAGTATTTGTGGTAAGACTAAATATTTTCTGCCAAAAACTGTTACTGAATTCATTACCTTCAGCAAACAACTTGTGGTGCCTTGAAGCAGCTTTGAAAGTATTGTGGAAAAAACACAAACAACTCATACAGTGACATTTCCCTTGTTTTCAAACTTTTTGCTTTAGTAATAAAGTGCGAAGAAAAACATAAAATGAGCTGTGAGTCAAATAGATCTGTGCTGGGAAAATCAATGTAAGCACAGATTTCACTAGTCTTTTTCAATAGCTTTTAACCAAACATACCACAAACATACTTTTTCATTCTTGATGTTTCTTTTATTTGGACTCGATATACAGCTACCCTAGGCAACATTAGAGTCAAGTAGTTGCATGAAAACAATGCAATAGCATCACAGAAAACAATGTACACTGTGCTATCTTTCAGTAATGAGTGAAAAATTCTTTACATTCTCCATTATAATACCTTTTACCACACATGAGAATTTTAGACTTGTAAAATTAAAAGCTTTTTGCAGACGGAAAATTGAATGTGGCTCGAATGATGGAAAATGTCTTTGAACTGGCATTTAGGAAAGAAGAAAATGCTGGTTACTGACAATTTCTCCTTTCCCCACTATGTTTCAAGAAGCTTTTTTCCTTGGGTCATTAAAACTGAGGACTTGGTTATTAAAGTATCAGAAAAAGATAATTTCAAAACCTTTTAATGTCAAAAACACAAGACTTGACTCTTTCTCACAATCTCACTACTCTTGACAACAATGTGACAAGAGGATGAGTTGCTTGCGATGAAATTTTCCATTTACCAAAGGTTTTTGTTTATCCCTTTCATACACAGTCCCCAAGTTTAGCAACCCCGAGGAAGAAGCTTTTTGAAAAGATTGTGGGAAAAGGAGAAAATGCTGCTAACCAGCCTTCTCCTTTTTCTCCTCATCTCCTTTTTCTACAATCATTTTTTCCCCTCTCTTGAGTTTCCAAATGCTTTCAATTTGACTCGGATCAAAAGTTTGTTCTTAAGTAAATGCTAAAAGGAGTTTCTTATTTCAATGTAAAAGGTTTGAAAATGAAGAAAGTATGACCGACTTAAATTATGCAGAATCACAGATGTAGACAAGTAAAATTTCTATAAAAAATAACTAGTATTATACATGTATTTAGGTAAAGATGGATCACAATTCTTCTTTTATCTCTTCAGTTATGTGTCCAAACTTTTCAACTGCAGCTGTCATGGTGTTCCCAACTGCAAAAAAAAGTCAAGAATAATGTATAATTTATATATTATGCCCAATTTTAGTTCTGCAACAAAAAATTTAATTTTTTTAACAGACATACTGAATAATTATGGTATTCTGATAGCTGTTAATTCTTGATCAGACAACAAAGTTATCTCTTTACCGATAAATAAAATATTTTAGACCTGTCCAAAAGATAGGATTTATTGATGGCTTATTCACTGTGGTGCAAATAATGAGATTTCTCTTTTAAGGGATAGAAAACATCGTAGGTGAAGAAAGCATTTGCAGCTGACAAAATCAATGTGGCTAAAATGATGATATTTGCCGTTGAACAACCATGCACATTCATATTTATTCCTTATACATGTACTACTATATAAATTAAAATGACACCCAAGCAGTGCGTGATAAAAAATCATGACATTTTAACTCATTACCAAACAACAATATTTTAGGCTTGTTCGAATTGAAAGCATTTGCAGACGACAAAATAAAAGTTATTGAAAATTTGAAATTTGTTTTTTGAAGGGTAGAAAACATTGTGGGAAAAGGAGAAAATGCTGGTTACCAG
This sequence comes from Tridacna crocea, assembly GCA_943736015.1. NCBI lineage: Eukaryota > Metazoa > Mollusca > Bivalvia > Cardiida > Cardiidae > Tridacna > Tridacna crocea. The sequence goes on from OX031059.1 coordinate 54,821,825, forward strand.
CATTTTCTCCTTTTCCCACAATGTTTTCTAAAGGCTTCTTTTTCAGGGACGTCAAAAGTAGGGATTGTGTGGTAATGGGTTAAGCTGTTTTTGTCAGAATATCTAGCAGTGTAGATCCAAGATTAGACTGCACTCTTTATGCAAGTCAGATCTTGATCCAAACTTTCTGCATATTAAATCGTAGATCATGTTTAACTTGAAAGTATTAGCAGACAGTTAAATGTGTCTCAAGTGATGGTAATAGTATTTGAAAAGGGCAGGAAATATTGTGGATACAATACAGACCTATTATCAGATTGCACTAAATTGGTGCAATCTAATTTCGAACCATATTGTATGCATAGACTTGAGGCTGATGACTTCAATAAAACCTATGTTGTTTGTTATCATACCTATCCCAATGACATATTTCTAAGTCTCTGAACAGGGGCTTACATCAAGAACTAAAGTGACAATAGTTCTTGAACCGCTAATACTGGCTATCTTGTCCATGCCTACTCTATGCCATAGTGGGATGCATTAATTCTAAATTTCTAAATTATTACAGCTATCATAAATCATAATTTCTAGCAGCAGATTGCTGTTCCTGCAGATGCAACCTCCAACAGAAGATTGTTTGCAGTTCTCTCCTTACACATCAAGTGCAGCTCATTGTTTTTTCTGCAACCGGTATCAAAGAGCAAAACTTTCTCCAGGAAATGTACCAATCAAATGATTTTGTGCAAATTAGCTTACTTTATACATATTTCATGTATATTAATAGCTGTCTCATAAGCTAGTTTGCTGTTTGTCATCAGCAAACACTTCCAACTTGGAAAAATCTAGAATTTTGTCACCTTGTAAAACTAAATTAAAATTGAAAGAGCAATATTTTCAAAAGGCTTCTTCCTCTGGGTCATAAAAACCAGGGATTGTATGGTAAAGAGTTAACCCTTTACCACACAATCCCTACTTTTGATGCCCCTGAGAAAGAAGCCTTTAGAAAACCTTGTGGGAAAAGTAGAAAATGCTGGTAACCAGCATTTTTTCCTTTTCCCACAATGTTTTCTACTCTTCACAAAACAAATTTCAAAATTTTAGTCACTTTTATTTTGTCGTCTGCAAATGCTTTCGATTTGGACCAGTCTAAAATTTTGTCGTTTGGTAATGAGTTAAAGACTTGTCCTCTGCAGATGTTTTCAATTTGAAAAGAGTCTAAAATTTGTCATGTGGGTCCTGTAGTTAACGCTACTGAATGACAAAATTTTAGTCTGATCCAAAATTCAGAGAATTCGTAGGTGACAAAAGTAGCACAAATGAAGATTTCTATCTTCGATTGGGTAGATAACATGGTTGGGAAAGGAGAAAAATGCTGGTTACTGGCATTTTCTTCTTTTACCATAATGTTTTTAAATGGTTCCCTCTCAAAGGACTTTAAATGTCATGATTAGGCGCTAAAGGGTTAAAAGAAAGGAGAAATTCTAGAGTCTGGAAAAAAAACAAAAGTCAGGTTCTATAATAATACAGGTACTATCCAAAGTTGTTTACTTCAGGGGTGTGAAAAATGTACAGTAAAGGGTTAACTCAAGACCACAAATTTTTAGACTTGTCCAAATTAACCCATTCCCAAATGACAAATTTTGGACTCTTCCAAACTGAAAGAGTTTGCAGACGACAATTTTAGATTTTGAGAAAATGGCAGAAAGTTCTCAAAAAGGGTAGAAAACACTGTGGGAAAAGGAGAAATTGCTCGTTACGAGCAATTTCTCCTTTTCCCAGTGTTTTCAAAAGACTTTTAACTCTTTACCAAACGACAAAATTTTAGACTGGTTCAAATTGAAAGTATTTGCAGACGACAAAATAAATGTAACCCAAAAATAGAAATTTGTGTCCACCTGGGTAGAAAACGTGGGAAAAGGAGAAAATGCTGGTTACCAGCATTTTCTCCTTTTCCTACAATGTTTTCAAAAGCTTTCCTTCACAGGGTCATTAAAAGTCGGAATTGTGTGGTAAAGAGTTAATGCAGAAATGTAAAAACCAGGGCTTGTTTGGGAAAGAGTTAAGAGCATTTACAGGTTACGAATGAAATGTTGCTAAAATGATGAGCGTTATCTTGAAACGCATTACCAAACGACAATATTTTAGGCTTGTCCAAACCGAAAGCATTTGCAGATGACAAAATAAAAGCGACTGAAAATTTGAAATTTGTTTTGTGAGGAGTAGAAAACATTGTGGGAAAAGAGGAAAATGCTGGTTACCAGCATTTTCTCCTTTTCCCACAATGTTTTCTAAAGGCTTCTTTCTCAGGGGCATCACAAAGAGAGATTGTGTGGTAATGGGTTAAACTTTAATAAAGGATAGAAAACATAGTGGGAAAAGGAGAAAATACCAGTTACTTCTTTTCCCATAATGTTTCAAAAAGTGTTCTTCCTGTGTTTCTTAAAAACATGATTTTTTTGCAAAGGGTTGAATAAAAGTCAACTGTTCACCTTTGAGAAACATAAATTCTACAATAAACAACTAGTAAAATGTTCCTTACCTCTTCTACCAAACAAAAAAAAGACAACTGATCAGGTTTGACTTATAAATTGAATGGTGTATTTGGAAAGGTAGAAAAGATTGCGAGAAAAGGAAAATGCTGGTTACCCACAATGTTTTCAAAAGGCTTTTTGATCAGGGTCATTAAAACCCTGGACTGTATGGTGTAGGTTTGAATTATAAGATTTGCCTTTTATGAGGTGAAAATCATTGTGGGAAAAGGAGAAACTGCTTGTTACCAGCATTTTCTTCTTTTCCTACTATGTTTCCAGAAGTCTGACTTAACCAGGTTCGTTTAAACTTAGGATTGTATGGTAAAGGCTTAAACCAAGGGAGTATTTACTTAATTTACTAAAACTAGAATCTAGTTTACAGCATGGCCAAACATAAAAAATACAGCTTCTATATTTACTTCCAAGGAGCGGGTCTTAAATGCATCGGCAGCCTTGCGCATTGTTTGTAAGACTGAAAAAGACCAAGACTTACAAACCTAAACTCCGCCTTCACATCTCTTTAACCCTTTAACACGCAGCAAATTTTAGACTCATCCACATAAGAAGAATTTGCAGAAAGCAATTAACTCCTTACTACATAACCATAGTTCTAGACTGGACAATATTGTAAGCATTTAAAGATATAATAATAAAACCAGCTAAAATGATTTTTTTTCTCATGAAAGAGGAGAAACATTGTTGGGATGATATTTTTTGTCATTGAAAGAGGAAGAAAAACAAACATTGTGGGAAAAGAAGAAAATGCTGATAACCAGCATTTTCTTCTTTTCCTACTATGTTTTTAAAAGCCTTTGTGCTCAGACACAACAACACAGGTTTGTTAGGTAAAGAGTAAATATGTTTTTCAAATGATATGGTTTATCCTTGAATAGGTAGAAAACATTGTGGAAAAGGGAGGCAATGATAATTAACAGGATTTTCTCTCAATTCCATGATGTTTTCGAAAGCCTTCTTTCTGAGGATCATTAAAACTTGGTATAGTGCAGTTCAAGGTTAAGAGTAAAATCACCTGATGCAAAAATGTTTCAGGTGTAGAAAAGTTTAAAAAGAATGAGAAAAAAGGAAAATAAATGTATGTATGGCCTGCAGCACGCTAAAAGGGCTTTCCGACATTTGCATAAAGTGTTATCGCGGATTAGCATGCGCAGTCTAATCCGAGATGACATTTTGTGCTACAGTAGACTTTTGCAAAACAGAAAATTATATGAAATAGTGACCTGTTGTTTCGGATTAGCCTGTGCGGATTGTGCAGGCTGATGCAAGACAACACTTAACTGATGTCCGAATGGCCCTTTTCGTGTGTTGCAGGCGATACAAAGATAGATAACATTCTGATTCATCTTCATGTGATATTCTAAAAATATTCATGACAAATGTAACAGCTACTCAAAACAATACATCTTCATGTTTTAGCTTGTTGATTTTCCACATCATAAAATTTAGTGGTTTACAAGATGGCAAAATTTAGTACCTTATTTGGTTGAAAGGATTTGCAGGCGTCACATGTTGCTAAAACAAAGGGATTTATTATTTAACTCTCTACCAATCGACAGAATTATAGAGTGGTCCAAAATGAAAACATTTGCAGATGACAAGATATACATGACTGAAAAATTAAAATTTTATTTTGGAAGGGTAGAAAATATTTTGGGAAAAGGAGAAAATGCTGGTTACCAGCATTTTCTCCTTTTCCCACAATGTTTTCTATAGGCTTCTTTCTCAGGGATGTCAAAAGTAGGGAATGTGTAGTAATGGGTTAATGTGCTTCACACATAGGCTAACAGGCCAATTAGAATGGTTGATATACTATTTGTTACCAGCATTTTCTCCTTTTCTCACAATGTTTTCTATAGGCTTCTTTCTCAGGGTCGTTTAAAGTCGGGATTGTGTGGTAAAAAGTTAATAGCTTTGAAACATTGGCAAAAATGATAGATTTTCACCTTTTCTTACAATGTTGTCAAAAGCCATATTCTTTACAGTTGTAAAAAGAAGTGAATGTTTGCTTAACCCGTTACCACATCGCAAATTTTTAGACCAAACCAAATTGAAAGCATTTGCAGAGGACAATTTCAAAGTGGCTCAAATGGTGCAATTTTGCTTTTCTTGGGTCAAAAACTTTGTGGGAAAAGGAGAAAATGCTGGTTACCAGCATTTTCTCCTTTTCCAACAATGTTTTCAAAAGGCTTTTTTCTCAGTTTTTAAAAGCTGGGATTGTGTGGTAAAGGGTTAAGATAAAGTTATAACTGCCAAAAGATTGAAATTCACCTACCTGTGGGAAATTCTAAAATGCTAAATAACTTTACAATGTACTTTGAGATAGTTATTGAGGGCAGCAATATTCAAGATTGTGTTTTCATAGTTAAAAGAACGGTGTGGATACAGAATTGGACTGCATGTTTTTTTGCAGTGTGAAATGCCTGGAAAAAACTACTAATGAAGAGTTTTCACCGCTAAAAGAACAGTGTGGATACAGAATAAGACTGCATGTTTTGTGCAGTGTGAAATGACTGGAAAAAACTACTTATGATGAGCTTAACCTTCTTGTTTCGATGTATCATTTTATGGCATGCTGCTATTTCTTTGGTTTACTGAAAACTAGATACTAGCAATGGAAAAAAAAAAAAATTGCCAAATGGTTTAACAAAAATCAGGGGACACCCGGGTTCGAACCGGGGACCTCTCGATCTGCAGTCGAATGCTCTACCACTGAGCTATATCCCCTTGTGTTGTGAACATGTAAAATTTCAGAATTTATTCCAAACACCTACCAGTCATACGCCCCCTTTCTGTGTACAAAAACCGGATATAAATGAACCTGGCTTATTCAATCTAAAAATGACTTGTCCAGTAAATTACAATTAGTCATTTGAGGTTTTGTTGCCTGGGTAATAAAATAACCACTATCAGCAGGTGCCACATCAGCAATGTAATTCGACAACCACTTGTCAGGCTATTTTTAGCACTATTGTTGACATTTCCAGCAAGGGAGAAAACCTAAGTATTGTATCAGACATTTCGTATTAGTTACCTCCCTTGTACTGGCCAGAAAAAATGAGGATTTAAATACAGCTTACAGTCATGTTCAAATTAATACCAACATTTCATATCTTTTCATTGAACCTGGGAAAAGGTGTTTTATGTTTTTGATAAATGTGGGAAAAGTATGCAATTCTGCTTGAAAGCATATAGTAGAATTCTAGAAATGTTTACTCTCTCTTTCAAAGGAAATTTTCTTTTTCAGAGTAAAAATGGAAGTTGTCTCCAAATGCATTCAAAACAAACAAGTCTGTATCTTAACTGTCTGGTAAAATGTTAATCAATCATCAATCAAATTATTCCGAGATAAACTTTGCATTAACCCATTACTACACAATCCCTACTTTTGACGACCCTGAGAAAGAAGCCTTTAGAAAACATTGTGGGAAATGGAGAAAATGCTGGTAACCAGCATTTTCTCCTTTTCCCACTATGTTTTCTACGCTTCCCAAAAACAAATTTGAACTTTGAGTCACATTAAATTTGTCTGCAAATGCTTCCAATTTGGACCAGTCTAAAAGTATGTCGTTTGGAAAAGAGTTAAACACCCATACTTTCTATGGCTTTTGAAAGTATTTTCTGTGAAAAGCAATCACTGTTACTCCTTATCCCATTACCAAATGACAAAATTTTGGACTTGTCCAAATTGAAAGCATTTGCAGACGACAAAATAAAAGTGACTGAAAATTTGAAATTTGTTGCGTGAAGGGTAGAAAACATTGTGGGAAAAGGAGAAAATGCTGGTTAACAGCATTTTCTCCTTTTCCCACAATGTTTTCTAAGGATTTCTTTCTCAGGGGCATCAAAAGTAGGGATTGTGTGGTAATGGGTTATGTGTTTTTACCTTGTCAAAAGTAGAGACTCATTCAATTTAGTTTCTGTACATGTAAAACAGAAATTTCTTAAAAATATTGTGGCAAAAAGATGAATTGCCTAGTATGAGCTATTTCTCTTTAAACTACAACAGTTTTGAAAGTCCTCAAATAAAAAAAAATCTGAGGCTGATGCCTTACCAAGGGATGCTGTGTTATAGTAGAACTTGTAGTTTGGATTTCCTTTCACATTGTATAGATCCTGTATCACTTCTCCATCTTCTGTAATGTTTAAAAGGAGAGAATAAAAGTTACTTTTCTAAATATCATTGATCTTGATTGTCTATCAGAATTTACAGCCAAAAAAAATATGTAATATGATACAACAGGGCCTTGATGGCCTTTTGACCAAACATGACCAATTTCCAGTCTCTTCCGTGATACCATGAAAAAAATTCTAACAAGCCTTCATAAATATTCGACTGAAAATTTTGCCTCTATCATGTATAAAAGCTTTGTTCTATAATTTGTCTTGGTGACCTACTTTTAAGCCCAAATTTTGCAACATATTGTAGATATTATCAAAAGAATGATTCTGCTATCTCTTTACCAAACAACATAAGTTTAGACAAGTCCAAACTAAAGCATTTGCAGACGGCAAAATAACTACAGGTCAAAATGGACATTTGTTTTGAGACTGATAGGGAACATAGTGGGAAAAGGAGAAAATGACAGAATTTTAGACTAGTAAGTCCAAATTGTGAGTAATTGCCAACCATAAAATAGACTTGACTCATTTTTTTTTTCAGAAGATTAGAAAACATTGTGGGTAAAGGAGAAAATGCTGGTTACCAGTATTTTCTCCTTTTTCCTACAATGTTTTTCAAAAAGCCTTTGATGGTCTTTACAATTTGTTAAAGGGTCATTAAAATTTAGTATTGTGTGGGAATGGTTTAATTGTACACAAAAAAAGCAAAAAAAAAAAACTCATACTTATAAACATAATTCTGGGTATATATCCACCATCTGGTCTGTATTTATCTTCTTGTGGTTCATCGTCATCCTATATGTACATGAAATCAAACTTTTACTTTAGATATTCTAAAAATATCCTCAAAATACAGGCACTCTAATGAGTTATCATTGTAATTACGCTTATTTTCAAAATATAATCATACACATGTAACAAATTAATCACTCTGTATACTCTACAAATGGACATGTTGTACAATCTAATTTCTCTTCGTACATCAAAATTATTCTCAACATATAAATACTGTATCATATTATGTGATCTACCTTTCACTTTGTGGTCACGGTATCCTAAAGACCTAGTGTTATACCATCAAACTTCATTTTGGATAACTATAAACATATAGTCCTTGGATATAAGTATCAACTTTGTCTTTATCAAAAAATATCTGTGTTTAAGGTTTAAGCAAGCAATCCCTGGTTTTTACAACCCTGAGATAAAAGGCTTTTGCAAACACTGTTTTAAAAGGAGAAAATGCTTGTAACCAGCCTTTTCTTCTTTTCTAACAATGTTTTCTACCCTGATGGAAATTTATATCAATTTTTGAGTCACTTTATATTTGTCCTCTGCAAGTGCTTTGAATATGGACCAGCCTAAAATTTTGTTGTTTGGTAAGGAGTTAATAAGATAATTGAAGTTTGTGAAGTTAACTTACCCCTGCAGCAACCATAAGAAAGTGCTTACTCAGCTCTCCAATCTGCTTGGAGTTGTGAAACTGTGGCTTTAAAGCTTAAAAAAACAAATAGTATATCAACCATTCTAGTTAGCCTGTAAGCATAAGACTTGTGAAGCACATTAACCCATTACTACATAATCCCTACTTTCAACGATCCTGAGAAAGAAGCCTGTAGAAAACATGGTGGGAAAAGGAGAAAATGCTGGTAACCAGCATTTTCTTCTTTTCCCACAATGTTTTCCACCCTTCATAAAACAAATTTTAGATTTTCAGTCACTTTTATTTTGTCGTCTGCAGATGCTTTCCATTTGGACAAGCCTAAAATTTTGTCATTTGGTAATGAGTTAAAATTAGATTTACAATAAAAAAACAACATAATATGGATCTTTCATACAGGTTAATTCTTTGCCAAATGACCAAGAATTTTTGCAGGGCTTGCCTAAACTGAAAGTATTTAATCTTGCAGACAACAAAATTAACTTTGGCTCAGGGAATGTGATTTGCTTTATTCTATTTGTATTGTGTACTTTAATGCCCTTTTGACAGTTTTGGCAATTCATCGCTGCCCTTTGAACAGTTTTGGCCATTCATCGCTGTCAGTGGGATTTGCTTTAAAAAGGTAGAAAAAAAAATGTGAAAAAACTAAAAAAGTCCTTCCACAGGATTAATGAATCACAGGATTATTAGGTAAAGGTTCAAATATTGATTGAACAGAAGTTTAACCCATTACCACACAATCCCTACTTTTGACGCCCCTGAGAAAGAAGCCTTTTGAAAACACTGTAGGAAAAGGAGAAAATGCTGGTAACCAGCATTTTCTCCTTTTCCCACAGTATTTTCTACCCTTCCGAGAACAAATTTCAATTTTTCAATCACCTTTATTTTGTCGTCTGCAAATGCTTTCAATTTGAAGCAGTCTAAAATTTTGTCGTGTGGTAATGAGTTAACAATGTTTTAACAGCATAGGTCAAGGTAAAGGATCAACAAAGATTTCGTATCAACAGTCAACAAAAAGTCCAGTGCATTTTCACTTGAGTCAGACTGAATAAAGGATTTTGTAAAACTGGTAAATAAGTTGTCTATGAAAGGGTAGAAAACATGAATAGGGAGAAAATGCAGGTTACCCGTATTTTCTTCTTTTCCCTAATTTTAGGGTTATTAAAACCTGGCACTATTTGCTACAGGGGTCATCAAACTCAGATCCTTAGAAATAACTCAAAACAAGAGTTTACACACCTTTGCATGCTCCACACCAAGATTTATAGATTATCAGCATAACTGGTTTATCCCTGAAAATGGACAGACATCATTTAGCATTAGAATGCTTGGGCCAAATTTAATTGTTGTTGACTATAAGGATCAAGATCAGTCAAACACTCATCTTTAAAGGCAGACTTATTCACTGCATTGGTGTTTAACTCTAAACCACACCATCCCGACTTTTAACACCCTGAGGAAGAAGCCTGTAGGAAACATTGTAAGAAAAGGAGAAAATGCTGGAAACCAGCATTTCCTCCTTTTCCCAAAATGTTTTCTACCCAGCTGGAAACAAATTTCAATGTTTTAATCACATTTATTTTGTTGTCTGGCAGTGCGTTCAATTTGTACCAGTCTAAAATTTTGTCGTTTGGTAAAGAGTTAATAGCTGTTTAACTCTTAACTACAAGATGAAATTTTGGACTGGACCAAACTGAAAAAATCTGAGGTCAACAATTTAAATGTTGCTCAAAATGATGATTTCTGTCTTTGATAATGTAAAAAACATTGTGAGAAAAGGAGAAAATGCTGGTTACCAGCATTTTCTTCTTTTCACACGATGTTTTCAAAAGCCTTCCTTCCCAGACTAGTGAAAACCAGGGCTTGTTTAAAAAACAAACCTCATGTTTTGAGTACCTTTCATCAATTTCATCATGAGCAATTTCACATTTTGCCACAATGTCTTACAAAGGCTCCTACAAGCAATGCATAGAAATGAGTATCTATGGACTAAAAGCATCCTCGGATACCCCGGGGTCTCCCTATTTGCTACGCTACATCGACCCCTGGGACAATTGACTAATAAAACTTTGAATCAGCCGCCGAAAATCGATACGAAACGTCATAGCGTACAGTCCACTCGCCCATCACAAAATGATGATGGAACCAATGAAAAGCCAGCATTCGGCCAGCGGTAAAGCGAGGGAAATTCATTTAATTGTCCCAGGGGTCGATGTAGCGTAGCAAATAGGGAGACCCCGGGGTATCCGAGGATGGACTAAAAGGTTAACAAATGACAACAACAGCTTTGCAGAGCTGCACATAATTATATGCCCAAAAGGGGCTTGTCAGTCAAATGGCTTAACCCTTTGCCATACAATGATACAGTCTGAAAGTTGAATGACCTGGATGAAGAAGCCTTTTGAAAACATTGTTGGAAAAGTAGAAAATGATGGTAACCTTTTCCCACAAAGTTTCCTACCCTTTCACAAGCAAAGTTCAGCATTTAAGTTACATTAAACTTGAAATCATTCTGCAAATGCTAAATCAAGTTTTATACGTCCAAAGGGTCATATCACGTTATGGCCTCAGTCGCTCTTCAATCCTTCAATCCTGAACCAAATTTCAATTTTTCAACCATATTTATTTTGTTGCCTGCAAATCATTTCAATTTGGAATAAATCTATAATTTTACTGTTTGGTTAAGACTTAAGTCTTTACCAAACAATCTCTTGTTTTCACAGCCCTGAGATAAAAGCCTTTTGAAAACATTGTGGGAAAAGGAGAAAATGCTGGCAACCAGCATTTTCTCCTTTTACCACAATGTTTTTTTACCCTTACCTAACCAAGTTTTTAATTTTTCAAACATTACATATATAGTATGTTGTCTGCAAATGCTTTCAATTTGGACCAATCTATAATTTTATTATTTGGTAAAGACTTAAACTATGGAAAAAGAGCAGCGTTCTCTTCCACAAGACAAACACAATTACAAGGTGACTTACTGTAGTCTAGACAATTCCAGTGCTTCATCCAATGGCAGCCAATCTACATTCTCATGCCATTCTGAAAACAGAAGTTTCCCTTTCTTAACCCTCAACGCTTTACCAAACAACAATATCCTAGATTAGTCCCAATCAAACACATCTGTAGACGCCAAAATATATGTAGGTGTGACAGGGAAGGGTAGAAAATATTGTGGGAAAAAGAGAAAATGCTGGTTACCAGCATTTTCTCCATTTCCCACAATGTTTTCTGAAGGATTCTCTCTCTGGTCGTGAAAAGACGGGATTGTGTGGTAAAGGGTTAAATTACGAAACTGTACTCAAGGACCTGCTGGATACAATGTAGATTACGATCAGGCTACAAAAACATGTTGTCTGATTTTGGATCTGCCCTGTCAGAGTTATTTTTCCCCTAAAAATAGCTACATTAAGCATCATGAAAATATTATAAAAAAAAATTAGCATGTTAAAGGTGGGTATTTAGAATTTTCACATCTCAACAAATTAAAAAATATATATATCACTGAAATTTATATGAAATAACAATACAAATCATCAATAATCAAGAATCATAAAATTACCCCCAAAAAATGTTTTTGACGGTATTCCCTTAACTCTTTACCACACAATCCGGACTTTTAATGACCTTGAGAAAGATGCCTTTTGAAAACATTGTAGGAAAAGGAGAAAATGCTGGTAATCAGCATTTTCTCCTTTTCCTACATTTTTTTCTACCTTTCCCAAAACTAACTTTAGTTTTTGAGTCATGTTTAATTTGTCTTCTGCAAATGCTTTCAATTTGGACAGGCCTAAAATACTGTCATTTGGTAATGAGTTAAAAAGCTACGTAGCCTCTTAAGGTATTTTTAGATTTCGTGCCAAAAATAAACAAAAGCATTGTGGGAATGTAAAGTGACTGGCACGTGGCTAATGACATTTAAAATCCATAACATAACAAACATGTAATTATTTTCTTCTTCTGATACTATGTTTGAAGCATCATTTGTGTATTTCCGGTATGTAAATGAGCAAGTTGCTCATCTAAAAATAGACTGTGGTTCCCGTCGGTGTCAACCTGGGCCGTAGTAAATCTCAAATGTCGTTGTTGTTGGATGTATTTCGACTACTAGGTTTTTATGAATGAAAATTAAAAGGGCTTGGGAGTATAAAGATGAATATTTTGTATTTTTGTAAAAAAATTTGTCCCAAAATCTGAAGGGCCACCTTTAAGGGTTATCATAGATTTCAAATTACCTTTCTTGTGTTATACATTTTGCCTACTATGAGATGTAAAATCTGAAGAAAATATTTCACAATCCATGATAAAATTAATACATTATGTTCGTTCTATTAACCTTATACCACACACATAGTTTTGCACTCATCAATATGAAAAGGAGTTGCAAACGAGAAATAAAATGTTGCTCAGATGTCAAAATTTATCCACGAATGAGTAAAAAAAAAAAAATCATTGTGGTGGCAGCAACATCTCCTTTACCATAGTGTGCTTAGCTGCTCTTGCATTTAGAAATTCTTACAAAGTCTGTAACAAAGAAACAAATCGTCGGTGTACTTCCAAAACCTCGTAACTACAGCTTGTTACAATCTGTAGTTACGAGGTTTTGGAAGTACACCGACAAAATGAACAAATGCAAAGCAAAAATACATTTACATGGACTGGGCAGGATTCGAACCACGAATGCCTGGACGAAAGGCCAAGACCATAACCATGGAGCTTAACTCTTTACCAAAATTTTAGACTGGTTCAAATTCAAAAGCATTTGCAGACGACAAATTAAAGGTGACTGAAAAATTGGAATTTGTTCTGGGAAGGGTAGAAAACACTGTGGAAAAAGGAGAAAATGCTGGTTACCAGCATTTTCTCCTTTTCCTACAGTGTTTTCAAAGGGCTTCATTCTCAGGGGTGTCAAAAGTAGGGATTGAGTGGTAATGCATTACGAGAATTCTCCCCAACACAGTTGTTTGGTATTGTATATAAACTGGGATGAAGCCATGCATGAAAGAGTGGTCTCCTGTAATAAAATCGATTGATTCTGGGTGAAAATTCTGAGTCAAGAAAGGGGCATAACAGCATCAAAAATATTTTGATGGTTACCTGCCTTTGTTGTTTGGGTTCCCCTTATGATAGTAAACAACTAGTCCAAGTTTGAAGAAGTTCTCTTAACCCATTACCACAAAATCCCTACTTTTGACACCCCCTGAGAAAGAAGCCTTTTGAAAACACTGTGGGAAAAGGAGATAATGCTGGTAACCAGCATTTTCTCCTTTTCCCACAGTGTTTTCTACCCTTCCCAAAACAAATTTCAAATTTTCAGTCATCTTTATTTTGTCGTCTGCAAATGCTTTCACTTTGAACCAGTCTAAAATTTTGTCATTTGGTAAAGAGTTAAATATTGAAAGAGATTTTATTAAATTTGACCCATCACACAAGAAGGGACCATCTAGGAACTGCAAAAGGTGTCGGCCTTGATCAGACTACACAGATTGCACAGGCTGACCTGGGTCAACACCCTTTGCTTTTATGAAATTCTCCATTATCTCCTGCTAGATAGCATTCTATAAATACTCATCGATCTAATTTGGGCATTCTGGGTACAGAACCGAACCACTTTCCTATGCGAGAACCGTTACTTTGAATTTCAAACTAAAATAAATGTTTACTCAATAAATCGCTATCGTGTGCGATTCACTCAGCTATGATCAGCAGTTTAGAGAAATCTGGAGCTAAAACAGCCCCGATTTTTCCTCAAACGTATTGATAAAAGCCGTTTTCTCCATTGCTACTTTATAGCACGCATTACTATAGTCTCCCCGATATCGGGGACAGTGATGCATCATATAAGACGGGTCGAATCTTCAAAAAATATGACATGCGCAGACAACGTGATATTTTCTATATGAATGGTAGTCCTTCCGCTTTACCATAAAATCAGTTTTGAACTACCAACTTAAATTGATCTGCACTATATCTGATCTGTTTTCATCCAATTGATTATACCGAATTTCTAGATTGTCCCTTTTCGCTTGATAGGTCACAAGATGACAAAGATTTTACACTATGATGCAGACAACAACACACCTGTAGCAATACTCTCTTTGAAAACAGCCTAGCTGAAATTGGTAGTAAGGACACTAGAACTTTTTCAGCACATTATTTTTACATATATGAGCCCTGCTCTGTGAAAAGGGGGCTTGATACATCTGTGAAAAGTATCGACCCATGTCAGTCTGTGCAGTTTTGCTTATGTAACTTAAAACACAGTGCTGAAAGCCATACCAGGGAGCAGGTGTCAACTTTGGGATTTCTCATTGGCTCACACTTGGTACTAGTACAATTTACTAGTGTAATTCTCAGGGAGCAAAAACGAGAGAGATTTTGCGTAAGTTGGAAGAACTTTTTTCTCCATCAGTGTAAAATATACTGGTATATGTTTCAACCAAAGCCATATGAACATAAACCAATAATACTACTTTTTATTTAGCAAAAGTAATAAAAAACATTTAAAAACAATGTGAAAAAGAAGAAAACAAGTATGAATTTCTCCTGTTACCACAATGTTTTCAGATCCATTCATGAAAATGTGTATCTAAGAAACAAGGGAACCTTCCACAGTCATCTTCCGCTAACCTATTACAATGCAGTAATGTGTAATACAGATATCCACCATATGTTACCTTTAATTAACAAGGCTAATAATTATATTCTCTTTAACCCATTACCACTCAATCCCTACTTTTGACGCCCCTGAGAAAGAAGCCTTTTGAAAACACTGTGGGAAAAGGAGAAAATGCTGGTAACCAGCATTTTCTCCTTTTCCCACAGTGTTTTCTACCCTTTCCAGAACAAATGTCTATTTTTCACTAACCTTTATTTTTTCGTCTGCAAATGCTTTCAAATTGGACCAGTCTAAAATTTTCTCCTGTGGTAATGAGTTAATACAATACAGCCAGAATTGTTTTCTCAGTTTACCAGTAATACAAATATGGCACATTGATTGAGATAGATAAATGAGACAGCTGTTCTATTAATTAATACAATGTCAATCACAACTTGAAATAAAGGTATGCTCTGTTCTGTTCTGTTTTGTACTTTATGTCTTTACCAAACAACATTTTAGACTTCAATTGGTAGACCAAATCATAGTTCAAAGAGTGGGACTAGCATTTAACCCTTTACCAAACGACAAAATTTTATACTTGACCAAATTGAAAGCATTTGCAGACGACAAAATAAATGTGTATCAAAAATCAAAATTAGTTTAGGGAATGGTAGAAAACATTGTGGAAAAAGGAGAAAATGCTCATGTAAAAATAGAACATGTTTCCCACTGGGTGTCGACCTGGGCCGTAGTAAATCTCAAATTTCTCTTGTTGTCGGATGGTTTTCGACTACTGGGGTTTTATGAATGAAAATTGTAAGACTTTGGGAGTATATAAAGGATGATTTTTTTGTACTTTTGTAAAATTTTAGTCTCAAAATCTGAAGGGCCATCTTTAACCCTTTATTCCATAGATACTCATCTCTATGCATTGCTTGTAGGAGCCTTTGGAAAACATTGTGGCAAAAGGTGAAATTGCTCATGACGAGCAGTTTCACCTTTTGTCACAATGTTTTCTAGATGCTATTAAAAAGTGTCATATACATATAAGAAATGGCTTCATCCTTGCTGTTATTTAAGGTCAATTAAAGATACCATAGAAATGCCTTATGGGGTAAAGGGTTAAAGAGCTCAAATACAGTGCACTGTAGTTCTCTGACAATAATCAGTTAACCCTTTACCACACAATCCTGGGTTTTCACAACCCTAAGAAAGAAGCTTTTAGAAAGCATTGTGGGAAAAGAAGAAAATGCAAGCGACCAGCATTTTCTCCCTTTTCCCACAATGTTTTCTACCCTTCCCAAACCAAATTTGAATAGCCGAGTCACTTTTATTTTGTCTTCTGCAAATGCTTTAAATTTGAACACATCTAAAATTTTGATATTTAGTAAACGGTCAACAAACTTAATTCTTTTAACTCTAATACAATTTGTAGTATCTATCTATTCATGGCATACCAATAGGTCTACCTAATATTTTGGGATGTGTGATTATTACACACACCGCCAGAAAAACGTTTGCTGTACGTTACCTGTATATTCAATAGAGCCTGTTAATAAACGGTCTGAAAACAAACGAGCTTTGTATACTATAAAACTGACAACACAAGCTTTGTATACTATAAAACTGACAACACGATACAACTGAATAAATTACATCAAAGATCAAGCTACAGTTCAATCATTATTTTGAATATAGCAGAGGACAGATCAGAGATTAGACTGGGTGTTCTGTTCAGTCTGATCTTGATCTGCATTGTCCACAAAACCTGGGGTCGAATATAGTATGGATAGAGTTGATATGCTTTCACCACTATATTTCTCTTTGCAACCAGTGAATATTAAGATCAGACTGCACAAAATGTGCAGTCTGATCTTTTATCTACAATGTCTATTTTGCTGAGCCAATGAAGATTCAAAAACAAAAACAACCTTAAAATTTCAATTATTTGGGTTCTATTTCTAGATCTAGGAAGTGTTTGTAATGTCATTTTGAAGAAAGAAACATCAGAATAGAAAAAAAACATGGAGATGATCAGACTTCAACACTGCTGGCCTATCTCCGAGGTTTTTTAAATCAATTGGTAACCCCATTCCTGTTAACACATGTATTGTTGGTACAGAACCCAGTCCAGTTGTCTCGGTCAGTGAATAAAACGTAGTTTTAGAAGAAACTTTTTTAAAAAAGTAATGACTTTCATCTTTGTTTTCAAACCATAGTGATTTTGGGAAAACGCGGGAAACAGAAAGTGACAGGTGATCTCAGCGAAATCATTCTCACTTCCCAGTCCATATAGCTAGGCTCGAAAATAATCGGTAACGATTGAACCAAACTTTCAAAAGTTTAAACAAAAGCGGATCGTGCAAAAACTCATTTAGAACTGCAAATGTAAACTTGAACGCTTACCCTTAGGAGAATCAGATGCAGACATAATTCCTAAAGTAGAAAAGAGTAATAAAAGTATTGTCTTCATTTTCATGAACGGTCTGATCAAGTTTGCCTCTTCATAAACCAACGAGGTTAACGCCCATCCTACTCTATATGGCCAATCAAATTTTCAAATTCCAAAATAGGCGGGTCTAAGGTTTTTTTTAATGGGCGCCATGAAAACTATTTTCGAAGGTATGAAAAAAAGACAGGTTATGCCCGATGGTCAACTTCAAAATAGGATAGATGATTTTTTACAATCTTTATTTCCGAGAGAAAGATATATGAAATGTTTCACTCTCTACAATTTTTGAGAAAAACGCAAGAATCTATCAGAAAAATTGAATAATTTTAATTTATTCACAGCCAGAAATAGTAAGCTTGTACATTAAGTAACAAATACCTTTATCTCCGTTTCTGTAAACACATGTATACAACTTCCTGTTTCGAAAATGGCAGACGCTTTTGGCGATGACCTGTTTAACGTCTTTAACGAAGATACTCCAGAAAATAGAGCTGTACCTTCCGTAGAAGATTTGAAAGGGGAACTGGAGGTACATAAAGAACCTGTGGATGAAAACGAAATAAGGTATTGCGAAAAGATAAATCATCAAACGAGTGTACTTCTTTACATCTCTACTATATACTG
Organism: Tridacna crocea; assembly: GCA_943736015.1. NCBI lineage: Eukaryota > Metazoa > Mollusca > Bivalvia > Cardiida > Cardiidae > Tridacna > Tridacna crocea. The sequence continues at coordinate 54,839,590 of OX031059.1, forward strand.
TGTTCTCCTTTCTCCGTTCACCTAAGCCTAAATAAGCTCACAAAATACACATTTTCAGTCAAGGAATCAAAATTTTCGTGTAATGATCAAATATGAAATCTAAATCAAACTTGTAACTAAAAAAAGTCACTACAACTTGCATCAAAAGGTTCGATCCGAGGATTTTTTCAAACCTACCTCGCCAACCTGGGTAGTATGGCCACTTTCTCATTTTTCCATTCATTTGATTGAAAGTCAAGGCCGGTCGCTAAAGACCAATAAATATTCTATACTCTTGTTCAGAGGGACTAGCTTATTCATAGTAAAGGGTAAACACAACCCTTTTAGGCGTATTTAATGTTGAAAAACATTGAAAATTTGCTTTTTATTGTATCTAATGAAATTTTTTCTCTCAAGCTGTGAAAATTACACTCTTTTGTTGCATTTTTGTGTCTTATTCGATAGAAAAATAGTATCGATGTAGGATAGGTTGTTATTCATAATATCTGACAGAGTAGAATAGAACCAGGGTGGAACAAAACGTCACGAGCGCTTATTCCTTCTGCTTTAGTACATGAACGGAGAAGCGAGAAAGAACGGAGAAATGAGAAAAGGCCATATTTAATTTTAGAAAATATAGCCCCTTTAACCCTTTCCAAAAACAATCCCCGGTTTTCACGACCTTGGGAAAGAAGACTTCTGAAAACATTGTGGGAATAGAAGAAAATGCTGGTAACCAGAATTTTCTTCTTTTGTCACAATGTTTGCTACCCTCCCAAAATCAAAAATCAATTTCTGATTTGTATCTATTTGTCATCTGCAAATGCTGTCAGTTTGGTCTAGTCCAAACTTTTGTCACTTGTTAACCCTTTACTCCATAGATACTCATTTTTACGCTTTGCTTGTAGAAGCCTTTGGAAAACATTGTGACAAAAGGTGAAATTGCTCGTGACGAGCAATTTCACCTTTTGCCACAATATTTTCTATACTATCAAAAGGTGGGAAGTGTCTATCGGCATGACGGTCGTGCCGATAAGGTCCCTTATTCGCACGACAGTCGTGCCGATAAGGTCCGGTATTCGCACGACGGTCGTTGACCTTCATCAAGAGCGTGTAAATCATAGCCCTAGGGTCGTAATTATTGCCAAGGGTTTATATAGTGAAATCTTCTTGTTACTATTCATTTTAGCCTTATCTTAGGCCTAAGGGGTCTTATCTTTTAACCCATTACCACACAATCCCTACTTTTGACGACCCTGAGAAAGAAGCCTTGAGAAAACATTGTGGGAAAATGACAAAATGCTGGTAACTAGCATTTTCTCCTTTTCCCACAATGTTTTCTACTCCTCTAAAGTCAAATTTCAGTTTTTGAGTCACATTTATTTTGTCGTCTGCAAATGCTTTGGACCTATCCAAAATATTGTCGTTTGGTAAAGATTTAAACCATTCCCAAGTATTGTAATGTTTAGTGTGAAAGGATCTTACCTAGGCCTATCAGCCAGTGGAGCGATATGTACAGGAGTGTTGTGGAACAAATCCAGTAAAGGAAGAAACATTTGAGTTTCATTGGAGAGGAGGAGGAGGAGGAACTTGGAAAAAAAAGATCCCAATCCCCAGTCAAAGTAGGGGGAAAATTAGCCTGATCACCTACCCTCAATGGCCACAGCTATATCCGCACAATCGGTGATATCTTTAGAATTTTGAGAAAAAAAGTAACTGGATCAAAGGGCCACCGAAAATGAAAAAAAAACGGCTTTGATAAATGGCAAACAAAATTTCCGGTACCTAAACCCTATCCCCCCTTTAACCCTTTCCCATACAACAAAATTTAAGTCTGGTCCAAGTGGAAAGAACTTGTAGGCAGCAAAATAAATGCAAATCAAAAATTGAAATTTGTTTCAAGCGGGGCAGAAAACATTGTGGGAAAAGGAGACAACGCTGTTTACCAGCATTGTCTCCTTTTCCCACAATGTTTTTCAAAGGCTTATGTCTCAGCGTCATTAAAACCAGGGATTGTTTGGTAAAGGTTTAAAAAAGTGAATATTTCTTTCCCAAACACAATAGGTAAAGTAATGTCAGTAACTAATTTTCTGTCGTGCGGATAGTGGTGCTTAGCAGCACGACTGTCGTGCGAATAAGAATGGTTATCGGCATGACCATCGTGCCGATAACCTCCATTATAGGCACGACCGTCGTGCGGATAGCCTCTGCCCAAAAGGTGTCATATACAAATAACAAATGGCTTCATCCTTGCTGTTATTTAGGGTCAATTAGAGATACCATAGAAATGCCTTATGGGGTAAAGGGTTAAAGAGTTATCTGGTATGATTTCTAGTATAGCCAATGTCTGTTCAGTGATTGATGCTACAATGTTAACCCATATGCTGCTAAGCGTGACTCACTGACCTTTCGCAGACAGTGTAGATCAAGTACAGACTGAACAGAAGGGGCAGTCTGATCTTTGATTTTCACTGGCCGATCAGGAGATATCTTTAACTCTTTACCACACAATCCCGACTTTTAACGACCCCAAGGAAGAAGCCTTTTGAAAACACTGTGGGAAAAGTGTTTTCTACCTTTTCCAGAACAAATTTCAATTTTTCAGTCACTTTTATTTTGTCGTCTGCAAATGTTTTCAATTTGGACCAGTGTAAAATTTTCTCCTGTGGTAAAGAGTTAAAAAAAAAAAACTTTTGAAATAGCAAATTTGGAATTTTTACTTGTTAGTTTTTTAGCAGGATAAGGGTTAATTATGTGCTACTGTGGTAAAGAATTAACTCTTTACCAAACGACAAAATTTTAGACTGGTCCAAATTCAAAACTTTTGCAGACGACAAAATAAAAGTGACAGGAAATTTGAATTTTTTTGGGGGAAGGCAAGAAAACACTGTGGGAAAAGGAGGAAATGCTGGTTACCAGCATTTTCTCCCTTTCCCACAGTGTTTTCAAAAGGCTTCTTTCTCAGGGGCGTCAAAAGTAGGGATTGTGTGGTAATGGGTTAAACAGCTGTATTTTTTCAGAGATGCTGAACTTCTCAAAGGTATTGGTGGAAAACGACCAGCTAACAAAGATGATGGAAATAGTGAACAGCAGAACAAGAAAACAAAAACAGAAGAGGAAACAAGGTTTGGTTTATGCATGTTTCAATGTAATATACCAGTAGTTACCCTTTAACAGACGACAGAATTTTAGACTGGTCCAAATTTAAAAAATTTGAAGATGACAACACAAAGTTGACTGAAAAATAGAAAAAATATTTTGGGAAGGGTAGAAAAGATTGTGGGGAAAAGGAGAAAATGCTGGTTACAAGAGAAAATGCTGGTTACAAGTATTTTCTGCTTTTCCGGCAATGTTTTCGAAAGGCTTCTTTTACAGGGTCATTAAAAGTTGGGATTGTGTGTAAAGGGTTAAAGTTTGAGGTTCAACATTAAATTATAGATATCACAATATGTCTGGATGCTGTATAAAATTTAGCAACAAGATGACAACTTGGAATTGCTTTAGTTTTTTTTTCCCATTTAACCCTTTATAAAAAAAACCCTGAGTTTTAACTACCCTGAGGAAAAGGGCTTTTAAAACATTGTTGGAGAAGGAGAAAATACTGGTTATTGTTGGAAGAGGAGAAAATGCTGATAACCAGCATTTTCTCCTTTAACGACAATGTTTTCTATACTGTCAAAGACAGATCCTGTCATACGAACTACATTTAAATTGTATCAAAGGACAAATCAAAGGTTGTTAATTAGTGATTTCTGTCTTTTAATATGGCAGAAAACATCGAGGGAAAAGGGGCAAATTCCTGTTTTTTTTTTTTTTTTTTTTTTTTTTTTGAGACAAAATTATTTTTTGTCACCTGCAAATGCTTTCAAATTTGGACTTGTCTTAAATTATGTTGTTTGGTAGAGTTAACAGTTTTCCCACTCACACATATTGTTTTGTAAATCACATAATTAAATTGAAATTCGCATAACAAATTTTGGTTACATGCGAGACCTCACATAAGGGAAAAAACATAAAGAATCCATAATCTGCTCATCTTGTGCAAAACGATGGGATTTGAAGTTACTTGCTACCCTAATCAATAAATTTTTGTCGAATCACGTGGAAAACCCTATCCATAAATTAACACACATGAAAAAGTGCTCGATGCAAAAAGCATGGAGACCCGTGACACAATACAATGTTCCTTGTGACATTGTCCGATCAAAGCCACGTCAGACTGTATTTTCAGCTTTTTAATTACTTGAAACAGTAAATTTTCATACATAACTTAATATAACATACTTTTGTGGTGCAAAACATCATCATTGATTACTTTACTACTAATTTGGACAATTATTGTCATACCCTCAAATTTTGAAATCTTATCCCCAGATTTACAGCTCAGGGGGTAATTTTACCCTTCAAATAAAAAGCCAGTGGGAACACTGGTTAATCTGTCCAAATCCAAAGCATTTACAGACATCATACTTATTGTGGCTAAAATGGTGGCAATTGTCTTTAAACAGTTACAATGTGTGGTCTTTAACCCTTTCCCAAACGACAAAGTTTGGACTCTTGCAAACCAAAAGAGTTTGCAGACGACAATTTTAGATTTTGAGAAAATGGCAAAAAGTTCTCAAAAAGGGTTGAAAACACTGTGGGAAAAGGAGAAATTGCTTGTTACGAGCAATTTCTCCTTTTCCCACAGTGTTTTCAAAGGACCTTTACTGCAGATACGTAAAAACCAGGGCTTGTTTGGGAAAGGGTTAAACAGTTACAATGTGTGGATTGCTCAAAGCAAATGTATTTGAGTCCTGTAATCCTTGCTAGAACCTCTGTGGTAGATGCTTATTAGAATGATCTCAACAAATTCAGATTTATGATAGTGAAATTATTCTATCTCCAGTCAGATGGATGTTATGCAGAGAATACAAGTGCACACAGTTGAGACAGTTGAAGCATGTTTACATGAGGTAAGAACCATTGTAGAGCATGAAAGAAACAAGGAAAAATACTTGAGTATTTTAATGTCATGTTTTTTTTTTGTCAGAAAACCTAATGAATTTGAGTCATGCTGTATGAAAGGGGGCTTAAGAGCCAAAAGTGCCCCCTGCCAGGCTGATCTAGGCTAAACTTAGGTGCATATGAGCAGTTTTTTGCATGTCAAAGGACCAATGTACCTCATGATTTAGTAGGCTGTGATACAGCACAGACTTTAGGGAATAGGGATGTGTAATACTGTGATGGTGGCCAGCATTTTCTTCTTTTCCCATAGCGTTTTCAAAAGGCCTCTTTTCCAGGATGATTAACCCATTTCCACACAATCCCTACTTTTGACGTCCCTGAGAAAGAAGCCTTTAGAAAACACTGTGGGAAAAGGAGAAAATGCTGGTTACCATAGTGTTTTTTACCCTTCCCAGAACAAATTTCAATTTTTCAGTCAACTTTATTTTGTCGTCTGCAAATGCTTTCAAATTGGACCAGTCTAACTATTTCTCGTGTGGTAAAGAGTTAAAGTTGGCATTGTGCAGTATAGGATTAAAATGTGCAATTGTTGCAATTACATTGTAAATGTTCAATGGAATGTACATATAACTTGGATGTACAATGTATTACAGGTAGCAGTGCCCCCAGAAGAAGAGTTTGTGCCCTTAAAACAGCCCTCATCTGAGCCGGCTAAAACTTACCCATTCATCTTAGATCCATTTCAGAAAGAGGCAATTTTATGTTTAGAAAACAGCCAGTCTGTTTTAGTGTCTGCTCATACCTCGGCAGGAAAGACAGTTGTTGCCAGGTAAAGTCAACTACAATACCAGGAAACAACTTTATACAAGACTTCATAGTTACAGAGTCTTACATTTTTAAAGCATTTTAGACAACATTATTAACCCTTTCCCAAACGAAAAATTTTGGTCCTTTCCAAACCGAAAGAGTTTGCAGACGACAATTTTAGATTTGGAGAAAATTGCAGAAAGTTCTCAAAAAGGGTAGAAAACACTGTGGGAAAAAGAGAAATTGCTCGTTACGAGCAATTTCTCCTTTTCCGACAGTATTTTCAAAGACTTTTACTGCAGACACGTAAAAACCAGGGCTTGTTTAGGAAAGGGTTAAATGTGATTTAGATGACTGATACTTGAAGGGTTAGAGAACAGAGGGAAATGCAAGAAACTAGTATTAAAATATCAATATCGTCAATTTCATCAACTAACTGTTAGCTGCACATTTTCATTCATAAAGTAAACATATTTTGAAACCATCAAAATATAACAAGAAATAGCCAATTCCTGTAAAAAGAAATATTAGTCTCTTTCCTTCAATGTTTCAGTATAATCCTCCCAATTTTTTTTTCTATATGATTTTGTTTTGTATCATTTACACGCAATTTTCTCCAAGTCTAAACATAATTTGTCCTGCACACTGATAAATGAATTGCATGTCATGACTTTACATTCTCTGATGTTGTTTTCAGTTATGCTATTGCAATGTCGCTGAGAGATAAACAAAGGGTGATATATACAACACCAATTAAGGCCCTGAGTAACCAGAAATATCGGGAAATGTTTGAAGATTTTCAAGATGTAGGCCTGATGACAGGGGATGTAACAATAAATCCAACAGCAAGTTGTTTAATTATGACCACAGAGGTAGGTAGAGAAATAAAGTAATATTGAAACATATTAGTTTTAATTTTTAATTCTTTTATCAAAAGCAGTTTTAAATGGGATAATGTGATTTCTGTATAAAATTGCAGAAAACATTGTGGGAAACCGAGAAAATGCAGGTTGTTAGTATTAACCGTTTACTCCACGATACTCATTTCTACGCATTGCTTGTAGGAGCCTTTGGAAAACATTGTGGCAAAAGATAAAATTGCTCGTGATGAGCAATTTCACCTTTTGTCACAATGTTTTCTATACTATCAAAAGCTGTCATATACACATAAGAAACGGATTCATCTTTGCTGTTATTTAGGGTCATTTAGAGATACCATAGAAATGCTTTATGGGGTAAAGGGTTAATAGAGAAACTTAATCAAGTTTTCATTTGCAATTTTAGCCAAAGATTTGAACTTTTAAAACTAGAAAATCCTAATTAATGTGCCATGAAGAGTTTGGTATGTGAACATAAATTCAGATTTTGTTCACAGAATTTGTTCAAAATATTTGACAGCTTTTGATGCATATTGTAGGAAAAGCAGTAATTGTTTGTTACAAGAATTATTCCAACAGTTCTCCCCTAGTTAGCTCTTTATCACACCTTAGAATTGTAGATTAGTCCAAATTGAATGCAGAGTACAAAGTAAATGTGGCTAAGATTATTGAATTTGTCTTTGATACGGTAGAAAGCTTGTAACAAATTTTTTTTCCTTTTACCACAATGTTTTCCAAAGACTTGATCTCACAGTCATTAAAATTTGGAATTGTATGGTAGTCTATTGGTCAACCCTTTACCAAACAGTCCCTGCCTTTTATGACTGAGATAGAAGCCTTTTGAATACATCATGGGAAGAGGAGAAAATGCTGGTGACCAGCATTCAGTGTTTTCAATTTTTGAGTTATCATGTGTCGTGTGCAAGTGCTTTCAAATTGGACCAGTCTATAAAATTGTCGTTTGGTAACAAGTTAATATGTTCATGTAAGAGTTTGCTTCCTGTTGACAGATTTTACGGAGTATGTTATACAGAGGATCAGAAATTATGAGGGAGGTTGGCTGGGTTATCTTTGATGAAATACATTACATGAGAGATAAAGGTTGGTATCTTTGTAGCTATAACTCTCTACTTCTTTACTCTGTGTCAAAATTTTAGACTTATCTGAAGTGAAAGTATTTGCAGAAGACAAATAAAATTGTTTGTTCAACTCTCTACTGCATGACAAAATTTTAGACTGGTCCAAATTGAAAGCATTTGCAGATTACAAATTAGACCTGACTCAAGAATTAAAATTTGTTTTGAGAAGGGTAGAAAACATTGTCGGAAAAGGAGAAAATGCTGGTTTCCAGCATTTTCTCCATTTCCTACAATGTTTTCAAAAGGTTTCTTACTCAGGGTGCTTAAAAGTCAGGATTGAGTGGGAAAGGGTTAAAATGATGAAGATTTCCTATGAGAGGGCAAAAACGTTGTGGGTAAAAAGAGAAAATGCTGTTTACCAGCATTTTTCTTCTGTTCTCCACAATGTGTGCTAAAGCCGCCTTCCCCAGAGTTGTTAAAAGTTGGAATTGTTTGTTTAGATCTAGTTCAGTTTTCCAGGAAATGATAACCAACTGTTACCATTTGGGTAAAGTCAGCCATAAGAAACATTCAGAAGGCATATGTAATCAGTTTTCACAAAGGGATAATTGATTTATTTCTTCAGGTTCTTCTCCTTTGTATGATCTGTTTTATTATGTTGTCAATTGAAATAGGTAAGCCTGCATGAGAACTTAAAGGTGGGTACTTAGAATTTTCACATCACACCAAATCAAAAAATATATATATCACTGAAATTTATATGAAAAAACAATACAAATCATCAATAACTAAGAAGCATAAAATTACCAAAAAAAATTTTTTTGATGGTATTCCCCTAAAAGGCTATTTTTAGATTTCGCGCCAAAAATAAAAAAAATGCATTGTGGGAATGTTAAGTGACTGGCACGTGACTAATGACGCTTAAATTCCATTACATAACAAACATGTAATTATTTTTCATAATATCTTCTTCGGACGCTATGTTTGAAGCTTCGTCTATGTATTTCCAGTATGTAAATGAGCGAGTTGTTCATGTAAAAATAGAACGTGTTTCCCGTCGATGTTGACCTTGGCCGAAGTAATTCTCTAATTTCTCGTGTTGTCGGATGGTTTTCGACTACCTGGGTTTTATGAAAGACGATTATAAGGCTTTGGGAGTATAAGGACAATATTTTTGTATTTTTGTAAAATTTTCGTCCCAAATTCTGAAGGGCCACCTTTAATGTTTTGAAATGTTCATGTTTCAGAAAGAGGTGTGGTGTGGGAGGAGACCATTATTTTATTACCAGACAATGTTCATTATGTTTTCCTATCAGCCACCATTCCTAATGCCAGGCAGTTTGCAGAGTGGATTTGTCATCTTCATCATCAGGTTGTATTATAAAACATATGTATACAGTATATGTAATTGGAACATAGTTTTTTTTTCCTGGTTACATATTTTTCATACATTATATATCAGGCACCTTGCAAATTACTGGTTTTAAAATCTGTATGAAAATTAGGGTGAGGTTTCAAGAAAAGACTGTACTCTCTTGTTTTGCACAAATCCACTTAAGGACTCAGTTTCTCAATTAACAATTAATATTTACATCACAAATGTCTGCATGCATCCCACTGGGCATGTATTTTTGTTATTGGTAGTGAAAAATGTGCACCTTTGTATTTTTATTATTTTGCTGAGTTGAGTCTGTGACTTTGTGTCAACTTAAGATTTGAGAACAAAACTAAAGTCTGTTATTTTTAGTAAAATGTGTTTGAAACGATCACTTAAACCCTTTCCCAAACGACAAATTTTAGACTCTTCCAAACTGAAAGAGTTTGCAGACAACAATTTTAACTTTTATAACAATGGCAGAAAATTATCCGAAGGTGTAGAAAACAATGTGGGAAAAGGAGGAATTGCTCATTATGAGCAATTTCTCCTTTTCCCACCGTGTTTTCAAAATACTTGTACTGCAGACACGTAAAAACAAGGGCTTGTTTGGGAAAGGCTTAACTTAAGTCAGAAACTGAGCTTGTCAGTGGATTTAAGCAAAATAGGAGGCTCAATTATTTTCATTAAATTGAGCCCAGACTTGCCAGACTTTAAAGCTTCTTTCCTACACTTCTTTTCAAATTTGCTCCATGATTTATCATTTACATATACATTCAATATAGGGCTCACAAAGCTATTGGCTTGAATTTCATTTCATAGATAAATTGAGTTTGTTAGGTTCTTTTGAACTTTAGGTTGCCTCACTATGTACCTGCTTTTTTTAATCTCAATACCGAATGACAAAATAATTAATTTTTCAAAATGAAAGCATTAGCAGAAAGATTAATGAAATGTGAATCAAATACTAGGATTTTTGTTAATGGAAAGAGTGAAAAAATGAAGGGGAAGGAGAAGATAGTGAAAAGATTGAAAACATAGTAGAAAAAAAGATGAAATAAATGTTTACCAACATTTTCTTCTTTACCCATAGTCTTTTCTAAAGCGCTTTTCTATTTTTATTTGTGTGTGTTTTTGTTGCAGCCATGCCATGTTGTATATACAGACTACAGACCTACACCATTACAGCACTACATATACCCAGCTGGTGGGGATGGAATTCATCTTGTAGTGGATGAAAATGTAACACCCTTTAATTTTCTATACCTATCATTTTTTGTGATTGTTTGTTTGGAATTTGTATAAAGATAAAGTAATGGTTTATTTTGACCTAGTTTGAGTTACAAATTGTGATTGCAATGTGATAAAATCTAGTAATACAAGGGAAACGCATTATATCTGAAGCTATTCTAGGAAGTGTAACAATAATGGAAATCTTCCACGTTTTAGGGAGAGTTTAGAGAAGATAATTTCAATTCTGCCATGTCTGTGTTACAAGATGCTGGGGATGCAGCAAAAGGAGACCAAAGAGGGAGGAAAGGAGGCTTTAAACGTAAGATTTTTACTAGGTTATTTTAAGCACTTAAAAACTAAGTATCAACTCTTCTGAGCTTGCTCAAACAAAAGAAGGAGACTGCCATGGTCAATCAGTCAATTGATTCTTATTTTGTGTACTGTAAAGAAAAATGCTTGTGTTTGTAATTAATACTTTTGATCAAGGGCTGTTCATTTCACATAAGAATAAACAAAATTGATGAAGATGTAAGTATTCAATCTAAATATTGTTCAGTACACTGAGTGCCTTGATTCCTTCTGGCTAGTAGATGCTAAAGTGTTGTTACCCAAATAAACGTTGGAAACTTCCCATTAATGTTTCAAGATGTTCTTATGAAATTTTATGAAGATACATAATGTTCTTGTTTCATTTTCATATGCCCAGAGCGTCATATTATGTTGTGGCCATGGTTATCCGTCTGTCTGTTAGCTTTTTCTTGTGTGTGCAACTCCTCCTACAGTTTTTATCAGAATAAGTTGATACTTACCACAATAAATCTATGTTATGTAGTTGCACATGTGACTCTTGGAATTGAATCTCAAGGGGTTCTCAATTTTAACCCATTTCCCTGACAAGGCCCTTCAGGCTTATCTGCTCTTACTTATTTTTATTGCCATCCTATTTGTAACAGAAAGAAAAAATATTATGAAGTAATATCATACAAATTCTCTATGACTGATTTGATGCGATGGTTATGATTTCCACCTACCCCAGACATAAATAGTTTATGTATATAAATAAGAAACAATATCAAAACTTTGTGAGTATTCTGTTAACCCTTTATTGAACAATTATGAGTTCTAATGGCCCTATAGAAAGAATTTTGAGAAATAGAGAAAATACTGGTTTAACCCTTTACCAAAGAAGCCCTGGTTTTAACGACCTAGAGGAAGAAGCCTTCTGAAAACATTGTGGGAAAAGGAGAAAATGCTGGTATCCAGCATTTTCTCCTTTTTCCACAATGTTTTATACTCTTCTGAAGTCAGGTTTCAATTTTTTAGTTACATTTATTTTGTTGTCTGCAAGTGCTTTCAATTTGGACCAGTCTAAGATGTTGTCGTTTGGGAAAGGGTTAACTGCATTTTCTACTTTTCACACAGTTTTCTTCCATATCCCAGAACTTATGCTCATTTATGCCAATTTCAAATTTGCTGTTTGTACTTACTTTCAGTTTTGAAGATTTACATTTATCGACTGGGATAGTCATGAAAACAAGATTAATCTAAAAACACTGGGATTACAACTGTAATTTACTGCTTATGTATCATTCTTGATTTTGGAATTTCAGAAAATGAGAGCAGCTGTTTCAAAATAGTGAAAATGATTTTAGAGAGGAAGTTTGCTCCTGTGATTGTATTTAGTTTCAGTAAGAAGGATTGTGAGGCTTATGCAATGCAGATGACAAAATTGGATTTTAATACAGGTAATAAACAGCAGATTCAATATGGCCTACCAAAAGACACAGTAGTTTTTAAAAGTAAACATGGGGGAAGTCAAAATACTGACAGATTTTTAATTCATACCATTAAAAGTATGGATATCATTTAAAATTTCTGCCCCCCCGGTTGGCTCAGTCAGTGTTTCAGCCAGGATGCGCCCTTGTGGGATTCCCGCAAATAAATTAGGATTCCCGCGCATTTCCAAACATGGCACACCAGATCTGGCGCTTAAAAATCATATTAGGCCCCCAAAAATCGATTTGTTCGTATACGACCGCGCCAAGGTGCAAAAGTGTATGGGACGAAACTGCATTGCGTACGAAAATTAATGGAACGAAATCGTGACTGGCTTAGCGTTTTTAACCCTGTAGTACTACATAAACCATAGAATGCGCAAAACCAGTCATAATTTTTTGGTACTGGTTCCTCGCCTCTAACATCAAACATTTGTGAATTGAGAAAAAGCTACAAAGAGCGGGTAATCTGTCTATAGTAACGTTTTCATGACAAACTACGAAACAACCGGCGGAAAAATTAAAAGGAAGAATAACCGACTTTTTCACACATCCAAATGAAAGTGAAGAGGCAGGGCCATCAAATTCTGGAAAAAATAACAAAATTAACATCACAAACTTTCGGTGGTTGAAGCCTGACTAATCTGGCGATGTATCAAAGGGACCAATGACAATAAAAAAAAATCAAATTTTGAGTGGTTTGACTTCGGCACAGCTCCACAGAAATACAGAAATGGACAAACTTGAACGGAAAATCTTTATTTCTTAAGGTATTTAAAAAATGTTATAGACATGTATTCAGTCAAATATTGAAAGAATACAACCCCTTCCCCCCCCCCCCCCCCCTACTCCCCCATTGCTCAAGATGATTGGCCCCTGTTTAGGATTTCAGGGGGCCAACTGGCCCCTTTTTTGTCAAAGCTGGCTGAAACACTGCTCAGTGGTGACCGTGTCAGACTCATGACCTGGTGGTTGTGAGGTCGATACCCGGTTGAGGCAAACTTTCTTTCCGGCATATTTTTGCCTCTCACCTTGCTGAAACATGTGAGAAAAGTCGTCGGTGGCTTTGGAAAGAAAGTTGGGTAAGTATCGGTATGAGAAAGCCAGGAAACATGTGCATAACCGACCGCCATGATATGACCTTAGCTGTTTTAAAGTGGCGTTAAGCCCCAATACAGCCAGCCAATACAGCCAGCTTTAAAACTTCTGATAATGTGTAAAAATACATTCAAAGCTCAAATTACTGGCAAGAAAATGTATTGTGGGAGTAGGAATCCAATTGCCAACTTTTGGTCTAGCTTAACCCATTACCACACAATCCCTACTTTTGATGCCCCTAAGAAAGAAGCCTTTAGAAAGCATTGTGAGAAAAGGAGAAAATGCTGGAAACCAGCATTTTCTCCTTTTTCCCACAATGTTTTCTACTCTTCACAAAACAATTTTCAAATTTTCAGTCACTTTTATTGTGTCGTCTGCAAATGCAAATAATATTTCCCATTTGGTATCACTTGATGAACTTTAAACAAAATTTCTCAAATTTTGGTAAGATCTTTAATACAGAGTGTATGAGGGAATGCCTCAAAATAATTTGCCTAAAGAGTTTGTTTGGGGAAAAATTAAAAATGTTTTGGTTTATAGCCTTCATGTTTTTGTTTATAGTAGTGTCTTATGTAGATCTACCAAGATTTTTACAAGCTATTTCCCTTTTCGCAAAGCAGTCTTCAATTAACTTTAGGATGGAAACAGTTATCTGTAGGAGATAAAATATAATAAATTGTAATTCTTTTTGCAGATGAAGAAAAAGAGCTTGTACAGGAAGTGTTCAATAATGCCATAGATGCATTGTCTGATGAGGACAAAAAGTTACCACAGGTTGGTTTTGTTTGTCTTATCAAGTCTTCTATACCTTATCTGAGTATATCATAGTGAGATCAGTTTTTGTGATCATCCAGTGTCTGTTGTGGTTGTTCTCTGTGGTCAGTAGATCTTTGTTTGCCTTGCCTAGAATTGTTTATTACCAAATGACAAAATTTTGGACTAGTCCAAATTGAAAGCATTTGCAGACAACAAAACAACTGTGAGTCAAAAATTGAAATTCAGTTTTGGAAGGGTAGAAAACATTGTGGAAAAAAGAGAAAATGCTGGTTACCAGCATTTTCTCTAAAATGCTGGTTACCAGCATTTTCTCTTTTTCCTACAATGTTGTCAAAAGCTTTCTTTCTCAGGGTGTTAAAAGTCTGGATTGTGTGTTAAAGAGTTAAACAAGTTCTCCTCACATTTCTCGGCGTATAATATGATTCATATAGAGTGTTGTGTTATGTACAGTGCTATGTGAGAAAAATTCTTTAAAACTCTCTTAGCTTAGAGCCCTGGTGTTAGGAATGAAGCATTGGCTTTTGGGTCTCTTCAAGTAAGACTCTAATTTAAACCTGGAGCTAAAGCTTAAAAGAAGTCCATTGTGTCCCTTCGGCTTTCTGCGAATCAAGTTCAATCCCAGTGCTAGTGGGATGTTTCTGTCATGCTGTTTGGTTGTTGATGGAAATTTATGACAATATAATGATAGCAGCCAATACAAAGCAGAATGTGGAATGTATACAGAGCTCCAGATAAGAGAGAGTACCCTAAATCCATCATTTCTCTTCCAAACCCTATGTTGTAGGTACTCATTAGAATCGTCTTGACAAGACGATTTGAATGAACACCTACAAGACAGGGTATATTTGAGAATAATTAATATTTTCAATTTTGAAATCAAATTCTTTCCCCTGTCTTTAGCTCTGCATAAAAGCAACACAGTTTCTGGTAAAAGGAAGCTATATGCATCTCTGTGGTGCCAAGCAAGCCACCACATACTAATGGAGACAAGATTTTTACTTTTTTATATCAAACAACTTAATCATGAGGTAAACTGATCCTTCGTCAAACAGAAAGACGACAAATAAACTCAAAAATTGAAATTTGTCCTGATCAGGGTAGAAAACATTGCGGGAAAAGGAAAAAATGCCGTTACCAGCATTTTCTCCTTTTCCCACAATCTTTTCTTAAGGCTTCTGTCTCAGGGTTGTAAAAACCAGGGATTGTTTGGTAAAGGATTAAACCCCCTTTTCACAGAACATGGTACATAATTACAGTATACATTGTAGGTTGAACATGTGTTACCTTTATTGAAGAAAGGTATAGGTATACATCATGGTGGACTTCTTCCACTGCTGAAGGAGACAATAGAAATTCTCTTCTCGGAGGGACTTATCAAGGTAAATATTTCTCATACTGTAAGAAAATGGAAGAAGACTAATACACGAATTTTACTAATTATACTTCAAATTTTTGACAACCAACAAAAAATGGATATATCCGAAATTAACTCTCTGTGTCACGGATTATCTTAACTCATTACCAAAAAACAATATTTTAGACTGGTCCAAATTGAAAGCATTTGCAGAGGACAAAATAAAAGTAACTGTAAGTTTGAAATTTGTTTTCTGAAGGGTAGAAAACATTGTGGGAAAAGGAGAAAATGCTGGTTACCAGCATTTTCTCCTTTTCCCTCTATGTTTTCTAAAGGCTTCTTTCTCAGGGGCGTCAAAAGTAGGGATTGTGTGGTAATGGGTTAAATCTTGTGCTTCATGCTGACATGTTTTTGAAGGCACTTCCATTATTCAGCAAATATATTAGCGGTATAGGATGTTTTTCTCTAGAAAGGAAGTTCCTCACTTGATACTATGTTTTGTTGGGTCTAAATGCATCTTTGTGTTATTTTTTTTTTGTAAAATTTATGGTTGCCTTTTCATAATTATGAAGTGTGAAGGATTATTAAATTACAAATATGATTTATTTACACTTATGAATGTATTTATTTTCAAGTGTTACATTTTTTGTTCTTTCATTATCTACATGTATGTAAATAAATAATATATTCAATTTAGGCATTATTTGCTACGGAAACATTTGCTATGGGACTGAATATGCCAGCAAGAACAGTTCTCTTCACAAGTGCCAGAAAGTTTGATGGCTCAGACTTCAGATGGGTTTGTTATAATTATATTTTAACTTCAAATTACTGATAGATTTTTTTGTCATATACATGTACCTTTAATATGCATACTACATGACCCTACCTGTTGCTGCATCATAAAACAGGATTCATTCATTCCTCATAACATTGAAATTAAAAGGTATTTTGTGTCTTGGTCATTTTACAATATATTACAAAGAAAGGTTTTATATCTGACACTACATAGCTAATGTTTATTTAAGTTCAAGGAAATGAATTGGCAATGCTTCCCAAAATGGATGAATAGACATTTAGTTTATTTAGGTATACAGCTCTATGTTTCTGTGACCGTCAGAAACAACTGTGCTGGAAAATGCTTTGGGTAAAAAGAGAAAGTGAATCATTTTTCCCTAAACCCATTATGTTATCTAACCTATCAAAGACAACTATTGTTGGTTGGACCAATTTAATTTAGTGCTTGCAATATGGGCAAGCCTAGAACTTCACCATGTAGTAATCGGAACAACATGTCTTTCTCAGTCTTATTCTACAAGGTTTTCCAAATTTGTAAGTAACACAACTTCTGATTGGCTAAACCAAATGGTTTAGCCAATCGGAAGTTGTATTACTTACAAATGTAGAAAATTCTGGAGAATAAGACAAAGAACGTTCTTAAGAATGGTTGGTGAATACGGGCCCATCATGTCCAATATTGAACATGGCCAATGGGTGTTTTACACTGCATTCATTGATAACAGTGCAACAGATCACATGTTCGTTCTTTATCTGGATTTTATCAGTACTAGACCTGAGCTCTCCTTTGCCTAGCACATTGTTCTAAAGTTTATAATAGAATTATACATAGTAAGCTGGGCTGTTTAACCCATTACCACTCAATCCCTACTTTTGACGCCCCTGAGAAAGAAGCCTTTTGAAAACACTGTGGGAAAAGGAGAAAATGCTGGTAACCAGCATTTTCTCCTTTTCCCACAATGTTTTCTACCCTTTCCAGAACAAATTTCAATTTTTCAGTCACCTTTATTTTGTCGTCTGCAAATGCTTTTAATTTGGACCAGTCTAAATTTTTCTTGTGTGGTAATGGGTTAAGAAGAAAACAATGAGTTACTGTCATAGCTCTGGCATTGTCTGCATTGTTGTGTGAAAACTATACTATTTTTTATGAGCTCTATTATTCAGTGATCGGGAAAGAATTTATTTCAATGAGACAATGTCTCCTGTCTTTGAAAACCAATGAGACAATTTCAAAAGTAATGAGACATTTTTATTTTCAGATGAGACATTATAAAGATTTCAAGTAAAACACTTTGTTCTGTTTTATTGTTTTAAGACATGAATAATCAATACTGTTCATTTTTTCCATATATTTTAATTTCCAAAGGAGTTAAAAAACAAAAACAATCAGACATATTTCAAGCGTTTGCAGATGACGACTTTATTCTGTTTTATTGTTTTAACACATGAATAATCAATACTGTTAATTTTTTCCATATATTTTAATTTCCAAAGGAGTTAAAAAAAAAAAACATTCAGACATATTTCAAGCGTTTGCAGAGGACAACTTCACCCCCCCCCCCCCCCCACCACCACCATCACCTGTCTGCTATAGATCTATATTTTCCTTTTATAAAACAACATTTTTTTAGCTTTCAGAGATTGCTTTATTCAGAGATTTGTGTAAATTCACTGTATAAATTCATTATTAAAGATGAGAAGATAGTTTGTAGTCCCCCCTGATCGGACAATGCCACGGTGCTCATTGTAATGTCATGGGTTTTCACGCTTTTTTGGCGATCTATTTTTTCGTGACAATTTATTTTTGGAGAAGTATTGCAACATGATTTGACATCATTTAGTCAGTTTAAATAGCAAGTGACTTAAAATCTGTCACTTTACACTAGATAAGAGGAAAAACACCTTTGTTACTCTGTCATGAATAACTCGCCAGCTTCATTATCACCTTTTTGCTATAGATCAATATTTTCCTTTCATAAAACAACATTTTTTTTTCACTCATGAACGGAAATTTAGCTTTCAATTAGTGCTTTATTCAGAGATTTGTGTAAATTCACTGTATAAATTCATTATAAAGGTGAGTAGATAGTTTGTAGTCCCCCTGATCGGAGAATGCCACACTGCTCATTGTAGTGTCATGGGTTTTCATGCTTTTTTGGCGATCTATTTTTTGGTGACAATTAATTTTTGGAGAAGTATTGCTACATGATTTGACATCATTTAGTCAGTTTAAATTTCAAATAAATTAAAATTTTGTCACTTTACTCTACATAAGAGGAATAACACCTTTGTTATAAGAGGGATAACATCTTTGTTACTCTGTCATAAATGACTCGACAGCCTCATTATCATCCGCGTGACCTTCACATTTTATACTGATTGTGTTTAGCCCAATTTTCTGCCGGATGCGTGCAAGCTAGGTTATATGAAGACCTAGACGATATTTACATGCGTCATATTGATATTTTGGATGATATTTTCCATTGTCAAAGACATTTCCAAGTCTCAAAACCCGGGCTCAGGGATCAAATGAGAAGCACGCCGAGTTTTTAAGTTTTGTCAGATAATCCATGGACAAAATTTCTTTCTCATTTTTCCGGCCAATTTTGATGTTTGTTATCCACTGTTTATCGAAGATTGTGATTAATAATTGTCACAAAACCAAGAATTCAAGTTTAGGCACCAAGCGAGTTCAAGAACCGACTACAGTCGATTCCGGGATTTCTCGAGTATGACTTTCGACTATAGTCGATCATCGGCCCACCACTGAGTGATAGATACAAGGACTTCCTACAATGAGCAGTTTAATTTATGGCTCAGTCCCGATGATTCAATCACAATATCTCGGATATAAAGTCGCACTTTACATTGTAGTATAGAGTAACATTCCCTATTAGTGGATTACCAATGTTAAAATTAGATTCTAACACATACAATCAATAATAATATTCACAAAATACGAGAATACTTAACTTCACTATTCTTTTGTTTTAGAAGATTTTCCAAAAATATAGGCGCAACTTCCGCATTTCTATGAGACAGTTGGGCGCATTTCTAGGATTTTGAATGAGACATTTTTGGTTTTTATGTGCCAATGGCGCATGGCACAGGGGTTTCCCGATCACTGATTATTACTAAAGATTTTTACATCAGACTTAGACTAGTTGTTAACTACCAAAAGGGAAAGTCACACAGTAGGGCATGTAACCATCTAAATATTTTTTGTCTCGGTTATGCCCCTTTTTCGATGGAGAAATTTCACTGAAAATGAAACAATTGAACCCAATCTTTGACACTCACATTTGGTGCCCTTGGTTTTGAAGGTGACATCTGGAGAATACATACAAATGAGTGGTAGAGCTGGTAGGCGTGGATTGGATGACAGAGGTATAGTTATTTTGATGATTGATGAAAAGATGCCCCCTGCAACTGGGAAAGCATTGCTGAAGGTAAGTGTGTTTAAAATTGATACTAGATTGTGTATTTTCAGATCGCAAAGTGAACATGCGACAAATAAGCACATAATGTATGATGATTCCAGACGACTTTGTTCAAAGTAGTTGGAAAAGTAAAACAAGAGGTTTTGTTGCAAGTGATTTTGAAATTCATTTAACCCATTACCATACAATCCCTACTTTTGATGCCCTTGAGAAAGAAGCCTGTAGAAAACATTGTGGGAAAAAGAGAAAATGCTGGTAACCAGCATTTTCTCCTTTCCCCACAATGTTTTCTACCCTTCTCAAAACAAATTTCAAATTTTCTGTCGCTTTTATTTTGTCGTCTGCAAATGCCTTCAATTTGGACCAGTCTAAAATATTGTCGTTTGGTAATGGGTTAAACTAATAGCTAGATTTTGCAACCAATGTGGCAAAAAGGGAAATTTTTCGAATATGTTTTTATCAAGTATTCATATATTGAATCTTCATACATATTGATGAACTCTATCTGATATAGATTTGCCCAAATTCATCTGCTGCAAATTTGCATCTGGATGTGAAGGAGGCAAATCTTTACCAAGTAATAAAATTGTATATTTGTTCATGTTGAAAACTATTGGAAACAACAGACCGAATGTAACTGAAAACGAAATTTATCTTTGAAAGTGCTGAATGGTCTTGGATTTTGTTTTATAAAGGATAAATATTTAAGAGAATTTTTTTTTCCATATCCAGCCACAGCACTAGTACATATTGCAAAACTTACAGGATAGATACATTATATTTTTTATCAGGGTGACCCAGACCCACTGAACAGTGCTTTCCATCTTACATACAATATGGTGCTAAACTTGTTGAGAGTGGAGGAGATCAATCCAGAGTACATGTTGGAGAGATCCTTCTATCAGTTTCAGAATTATGCAGCAATACCAGACCTTTGTGAAAGTAGGTTTTTTATCTGTGTCTCATGTGAATATTTGTCAAACATAGTTAACCCTTTACTTCACAGATACTCATTTGTACGCATTGCTTGTAGGAGCCTTTGGAAAACATTGTGGCAAAAGGTGAAATTGCTCGTGACGAGCAATTTCACCTTTTACCACATTGTTTTCTACGCTATCAAAAGGTATCATATACACATAAGAAACGGCTTAATCCTTGCTGTTATTTAGGGTCAATTAGAGATACCATAGAAATGCCTTATGGGGTAAAGGGTTAATCATGTGATGATGAAGCTTTATTTCATATGGTTTTGGAAGCTACATAGTTACCAATTTAAGATACATGCTGATACATACTTAGACAAAAAAAATAGGAAAAAAATTAGCCCATAGATCATTGTTTATCAAAGTATTCCATATTGGTTTTGTTAGTTCTATAACACTTTTTCGCAGAGCCCAAAGCTCATTGTATGGTTATAAAGTCACTTTAACCAAAAGTAAATAGGTATGACCCAAGCTTTTAACCAATACATAAGTTTTCTTTTGTTGTGAAAATGTCTAGCTTTTGTTTGAATAGGCTGATATTTTTTGACAGGAAAAGATGTGTTTTGTTAAACTTGACCAAACAACGAATTTTAGACTCTCCTAGATTGAAATAATTTGTCGACAACAAATTTAATAATCTGTTGAAAATGATGAAAGTTTCCCTTAGAAAAGGTGAAAACATGGAGAAAATGCAGGTCATTATCATTTTCTCTCTTTGAGGTACTGTATTTAACTCATTACCAAACAACAAAATTTTAGGTTTGTCCAAATTAAAAGGAATTGCAGACGACCAAATAAAAGTGACTGAAAATTCGAAAATTGTTTTGTGAAGGGTACAAAAATTTGTGGGAAAAGGAGAAAATGCTGGTAGCCAGCATTTTCTTCTTTTCTCACAATGTTTTCTAAAGGCTTCTTTCTCAGGGGTGTCAAAGTAGGGATTGTGTGGTAATGGGTTAAAAGACCTCTTCCCAGTGGTTGTCAAAACATAGGATTGCTGTCACAGGTTGAGTGTAATATTCTAAGATTTGATACCATTGTTTTACTTCATATCAGAACTCAAGAACACAGAAGAAAGATATAACAACATAGCGGTCCCTAATGAAGAGCAAGTTGGAGCTTACTATAAGATACGACAACAGTTAGATCACTTGGGCAAGGAACTATTGACGTACATACAAAAACCACAATATATTCTACCATTCCTGCAGCCTGGCAGACTCTTATCTGTAAAAAATGGAGAGGATGACTTTGGATGGGGAATGGTGGTCAATTTCCAAAAGAAAGCCAATCAGAGTAAAGTAAGAGATTTAATTAATTCTTTACCACAATACAAAAGCGTAGAATTGTCTACATTGAAAAAGTTTGCAGATGACAATTTAAATTTGGTCCAAATGATTGTATTTGTCTTTCATAGGGTAAAGTTTTTGTAAAGGATTGGTTAACCATTTACTACACAATCCCGACTTTTAGCAACCCTGTGAAAGAAGCCTCCTGATAACACTGTTAAAAAAGAAGGAGAAAATGCTGGTTACCAACATTTTCTGCTTTCCCCACAATATTTTCATCCCTCCGTAAAACAAATTTCAATTTTTTGGTTGCATTTACTTTGTCGTCTGCAAATGCTCTCAATTTGGACTAGTCTAAAATTTTGTCGCTTGGTAAAAAAGTAAATGTTTCACATATTTTACAAAACACAGTGAATATTCTGGTAATATATCACTGCCTAATGAGATTCACTTCTCTAACGAGATGTACACAAGAGTGCTCCAAAAGAGACAACTCAATTGAACTGGTGATTGTATGAATTTAAAGTCTTGATACCCATTCCTCTTAAGATACATGTATATGTATGTCTGTTCCAGTAATTGCAAAGTCAAGTAATTGATATAGGTTTGGGTTTACTGCATGACTGTAGTTGCTTTGTTTTGTCAATTACAGGCATTAGATGCAGTTCCTATATATGTTGTGGAAGTACTTTTAAATATCACGAAAGAATCAGCAAAGACCAAAAATACGGCTCTAGTAAAGCCAAGTCCCCCAGGTGTCCTTGGTGAAATGCAGGTATGTACCTTACATCATTCCTAAGTTGTTGCTTCAGTTTGGCTTGAAGCATATTGGGACAAAAGTAATACGGAAAATTTCTAAATCAAAATACAGGATTTCCTTGCTTAGCACTCATACAAACTGATGAAATTCCCAAAAATAAGTGTGGGTTTAGCAATCCTTTTGGAAGATTTCACTCGGGATGAAAGCCCAGATCAGCCATAACAAACTTAACTTCTTACCAAACAACAGCATTTTCAGACTGTTTTGAGCGAAGATTGTTTTTTTTAATTTCAGGTTGTTCCTGTCATGTTACATCTAATTAAATCAATTAGTGCTGTTCGCTTGTACTTGCCTAAAGATTTGAGGTCATTTGATAATCGACAGAGTGTTGGCAAATCAATACAGGTTTGTACCCAATAATTTTGAAATTATCACTTCTGTTGTCTGTCTACTTATATGTATCTCGGGTTTTATGCAGAATTATCATTGCAAAGCTCAGAGCTAGAGATAAGGAAAGAATTTTAATGTTGGTACGGAAGTAAAATGTATTTGTTGTAAGGTTGTCTTTAAAGTTGGCCCTTCAGATTTTGGGACGAAAATTTTACAAGAATACAGCCTTATAATTTTCATTCATAAAACCCCAGTAGTTGAAAACCATCCGACGAGAGAAATTAGAGATTTACTACAGCCCAGGTCAACACCGACAGGAAACGAGGTCTATTTTTACATGAGCACCTTGCTCATTTACACACAGGAAATATACAGAAGAAACTTCAAACATAGCGTTTGTGGTATATATATTTTCTGATTTGGTGAGGTGTGAAAATTCTCGATACCCACCTTTAAACTGAAGGTTGGGTTTGTTACTTCACTGAATCAGTGCATGGGAAAAATAATGTAGAATGAGATCAGTAATGATGACAAGGTAGTATATGGGTAGAGCTTGATTTGAGATATGGTTTGATATACTTCATTAGTTCTTTGCTAGAACTAATTGTTGTAGATTCTAAGTGACTTTGGGGAAGAAGACTATTCCAATGACCACCCACAACTTAAATGATGATATTTCATTTAGATAAAGAATTTAATTATCATTTTAGAAATAGACTACAACTACATCCACTGTCTGAACTTCTGGGGTTTTTTATAGAAGACAAACATACAAAAAGAAAAGCTTAAAAAGAAGAAAAAACATTAAAATGTAAAGTTTTTTTTTTTTAACAACCAAGAGAGAGGTCCCTTTAACCCTCCCCTAAACAATCCCTGGTTTTTACGACCCTAAGATAGATGCCTTTTAAAAACATTGTGGGAAAAGGAGAAAATGCTGGTAACCAGCATTTTCTCCTTTTCCCACAATGTTTTCTACCCTACTGGAGACCAATATCAATTTTTGAGTTACGCTTATATTGTTGTCTGTAAGTGCTTTCCATTTGGACCAGTCTAAAATTTTGTCGTTTGGTAAAGAGTTAAAACATATTGTGGGAAAAGGAGAAAAATTTTGAAAGCCAGTGCATTCTATTTTCCCAACAATGATTCTAATTCTTTCAAGGACTTACTCATTTAGGGGCTTAAATGAGGATACATTGTAATTTAAAAATTCAATCACCTGATAAAGGTTTATATACTCTGTTTTACAGGAGGTAAAGAAGAGATTCCCAGATGGTTTACCACTTTTAGATCCTGTAGAGGACATGGGAATTAAAGAGAAAGGCATGAAAGAAATTGTCAAGGTAAAACATTTTTTTTTAATGACATAAGAATGTAAGGTACATCTGAAGTTTCTTTTGAAGATAATTTAGATCGAAATTTGACTGCTCACTCACTAAGACATGTATTAGGTGAAAAACACTTTTAATTTGTAGTACATGTACTTCTGTTCTTTTATAACCCTGATAATGTCTACTTCTGTCAAGGCTGTTGGGTAGAATAATGTTGAATATCCCACACAGTGAAATTTAAGTTGCATACAGGGATCAAATATATCTGTTTGTCAGCCAATAGGTGCAGAGTTGTTTCCTATATTGCTCCTCCAGTTGTCGACCAGATTGGCGTGGAATTTTTAAAGCTTTCCAACCATTGGAAGGTTTGACCTGCAAAGTTAATTAGGATTAGTTGACTATAACAGATATTATAATCCTTGGAATTTTTTTCCTTGTCCAATGACAAGGCAACAGCTTCTATTATATGTCCACCTCAGACAGTTCTACTTTATTTCTTTACCAAACAACAAAATTTTACACTAGTCCAGGCTAAGAGCAGTTGCAGACAGCAAAATAAATGTGATTTGAAAATTGAAATTTGTAGGGGGAAGAGAATAAAAGACTGGGAAAATGAGGATTTCAGGCCCTTTTCTCACAATGTTTTCAAAAGCCCTCCTTCTACAGGATTGTTAAAATTTTGGATTGTGAGGTAATGGGTTTATCAATCTCGATACAGTCTCTACACACTTAATTCATTTTGATATAGATCCGAGTACTTTGTCATTTTCAAGATGACAAAAAGGCAAAGTTCTGTTGTACTAGAAGAGAAAAAAGAAGCTGACATTTTGGACCCATGAGCAGACTACATTTTCTGTTCAGTATTTTCTTTTATGTTCATGTTTTCTTGTAATTTTATATGCAATATGATACTGTTATGTTAATCTTTTGACCTATTCCTTTCAGAAAATTGAGGCCTTTGAGCACAGATTGCACTCACATCCACTGACAAAAGAGCCTAAGTTAGAAGAATGGTACAGTCTGTATGAGGACAAAGCAAAGGTTTGTGAAATCTTACTGGACAGCAAGCTTTATTTCTCGTTACTGCAATTTCTTGTGGGTTTTTATATTAACAGATTTTCACAAGCCCAATGGCAAAAAGTAAATAGTTATGCAGGAAAGTTAAGCCTTTACCAGACGACAAGATTCTAGCCTTGTCCAAATTGAAACAGTTGCAGACGACAATCACAATATGGGTCAAATGCTACAATTGTTTTTTGTTAGACTAGAAAATATTGTTGGAAAAGGAGAAACTGCTGGGTTTCAAAACTTGTCACTGTGTGTTAACTCATTACTAAACGACAATATTTTAAGCTTGTCCAAATTGAAAGCATTTGCAGACGACAAAATAGAAGTGACTGAAGAATTGAAATCTGTTTTATGAAGGGTAGAAAACATTGTGGGAAAAGGAGAAAATGCTGGTTACCAGCATTTTCTCCTTTTTCCCACAATGTTTTCTAAAGGTCTAAAGGCTTCTTTCTCAGGGTCGTCAGAAGTAGGGATTGTGTGGTAATGGGTTAAAGGGGAAGATATATGTAACCCCATGGCTGCTAAATGGAACCATGTGTGGAATGAAGATTAAGATCAGACTGCACAGAAGGTGCATATAAAGAGATATAGTACCTCTCAAATTAAGGAGCAATATTTTAGTTTTTAACATTGGGTTGATGATTTCTTTTATCATTTAGCAGGTTAATGGTTAACCTTTTACCACACAATCCTGGCTTTTAACACCTCAATGAAAGAAGCCTTTTGAAAACATCGTGGGAAAAGGAGAAAATAGTGGTTACAGGCATTTTCTCCTTTTCTCACATAATTTTTCTTCCTTCCTAATGCAAATTTCAATTCTTCAGTCACATTCATTTTTTTGTTTACAAATGCCTTCAGTTAGGAACAGTCTAAAATTTTGTTGTTTGGTAAAGAGTTAAATGGCTCACTGAGGTAGCCATGCTTATGCTACAATAAAAGTTCAGCTATTCTAGCTTACAAGCTTAAACAAGCATAAATTTCATATGGACCTTGTGTACTGCATCTAACTCATTACCAAACGACAATATTTTAGGCTTGTCCAAATCAAAAGCATTTGTAGACGACAAAATAAAAGTGACTGAAAATTTGAAATTGTTTTGTGATGAGTAGAAACCATTGTGGGAAAAGGAGAAAATGCTGGTTACCAGCATTTTCTCCTTTTCCCACAATGTTTTCAAAAGGCTTCTTTCTCAGCATCATCAGAAGTAGGGATTGAGTGGTAATGGGTTAATGCATGTTGACTATCCTAACTTTACAAAGCATTTGTTAATAATTCTTTAGATCAAGATAACTAGAACTTATTAGACTCAACTTTCTATCTATTAAGGATAGAATACCTTAATTGGATCCATGTAACATTGCCTTTCACTTCTAAAATTGTTAGGATTCGGCTAAGACTTGGGCAATTTCGAATCAATGTGGAGAAGCAATGTCTATTGGCCGATCAGTTATCGATTACCCGCGTCTAGGGCCTAATCTGTTATTGTATTTTGGGCGATAAAAGGGGATCTCCCAAGAATTCCATTAGGGTGACTTATCCTTAAGCCTTTACCACACAATGACAGCTTTTGACGACCTTGTGGTAGAATTTTTGAAAACATTGTGGGAATAGGAGAAAATGCTGGTAACTAGCATTTTCTCCTTTTTCCAAAGATGTTTTCTACCCTATTGAAGATATATTCCTTTATTTTACCCACATTAGAAATGTTGTCTGCAAATGCTTTCAGTTTGGTCCAGTCTGAAGTTTTTTCATATGGTAAAGAGTTACATGTAAATACCTTTAGGCTATTTTGTGTAACCTAGGGTAAAAATGATTGGTCTCTTGTTCTTCCCATTTTCTCCTCACATTTTCTTTATAATTTGGCATAACTGATTGTAATAAAAATGAATGGTTGATGACCATGCTTAGTTCCATTGTAGGTTGGAAATGAGATAAAACTGTTGAAAGCTGAACTGAAGAAGAAAAAGTCATTACTACAGATGGATGAATTGAAATGTAGAAAGAGAGTGTTACGTCGTCTTGGTTACTGCACTGCCTCTGATGTCATTGAAATGAAAGGAAGAGTGGCTTGTGAGATCAGCAGGTAATTATTGTATTCGTCCATTGTGGTAAGATTATGGTTCATAGGCATATTATGATTGGATACAATGAGAAGTCAGGCATTTAGGTAACTAAAATACAAGAGTTTAACCCTTTCCCAAACAATCCCTGGTTTTTACGGGTCAGGAATAAAAGCCTTTTGAAAACATTGTGGGAGAAGAAGAAAATGCTGGTAACCAGCATTTTCTCCTTTTCCCACAATGTTTTCTACCCTGTCATATAGAAAAATGATCTTTTTAACAACTGTTAATTTGTCATCTGCAAAATGCTTTGAATTTGGTCTGGTCCAAAATTTGCCGTTTGGGAAAGGGTTAAGCTAGTCTTACATATTGCCTAGGACAGAGGATGCCAAGCATTCCGAAGTTTTATTGACCTTGAAGCAGAAACTTTTGAAAACATTGTGGGAAAAGAACAAAATGTTGCGAACCAGCATTTCTTTTCTTCCCTCATTGTTTTTTTTCCACATCAATGACAAACCTTATCACTTGGTCCACATTTCCCATTTCATCTGACAAAGCTTTCAATATTGGCTTGTCCAATAACTTGTTGTGTAGTGTAAGGGTAGTGGTAGACTGCTTTTCAAGGCATTGTGGCAAAGGGAGATTATATTACAACAGTTTGTCCTTCAAAAAATTGTTTTCACATGTACTGAGTTAGTAAAACACAGTTCAGGTCCAGTATAAATGTTTTTAAAAGTTATTTTAGATTTATCGGTCGAAAATTTATTTCACAAAGTAAAGAGTAAATGAATGTAATAAATATCTTTTTTTCTCACAAATCATCAACTTTAACTCTTTACCTCACGAGAAAGTTTTTTTTTTTTTTGCACTTGTCCAAATTGAAAGCATCAAGATGACAAAAATGTGACTGAAAAATAGAAATTTGTTCTGGGAAGGGTAGAAAACACTGTGGGAAAAGGAGTAAATGCTGGTTACCAGCATTTCCTGCTTTTCCCACAGTGTTTTCAAAAGGCTTCTTTCTCAGGGGCGTCAAAAGTAGAGATTGTGTGGTAATGGGTTAAGTCTTAGCACTATTACTTTTCAAGGACAGTGTTGATCAAGATCAGACTATATAGAACATGCAATCTCCCGGAATTAAATCTACACGGCTCAATAAGGAGATGTTTTACTTTGATATAGCAATATTTGTGTTTTTACTATCAACCAGAAAGTTTCGCCTTTCTTTTAAGCTGGTTAACCCATTACCACACAATCCCTACTTTTGACGCCCCTCAGAAAGAAGCCTTTTGAAAGAACTGTGGGAAAAGGAGAAAATGCTGGTAACCAGCATTTTCTCCTTTTACCACAGTGTTTTCTACCCTTTCCAGAACAAATTTCAATTTTTCAGTCACGCTTATTTTGTCGTCTGCAAATGCTTTCAATTTGAACCAGTCTAAAATTTTGTCGGGTGGTAAAGAGTTAAGGATTAAAATTTATTCATGGTTTGTAAACATGTAGTTATTCTTGCCAATGTCAGTTGTAAATTTATGTTACAGTGGAGATGAACTCATGACAACAGAGCTATTGTTTAATGGTGTTTTTAATGATCTGACTCCTGAACAAGCAGCAGCTTTACTGAGCTGTTTTGTATTTGAAGAGAAAGGTGGAGAAAGTCCAAAGTTGTATGAACAGCTCTCAGGACCCTTGCGATTACTGCAGGTTTGTAGGTTTATGTGATTCTTTTGATACCAAATACTTTGTATTATAGAACGGATGTTTTGTATTGCTAACTTAGTCAGAATCTGAAATAGACTCTCTGTGCAGATGGTCCTAATATCAATTTACCGGTACAAGTTCCTCAATAGAATTAAAGTTGTTAAACAGCTACTCCTTTATTTTATGCTGCATTTTAGTGGAAAAGTAACTAGACAGAAAATCCATGTGATCATAAACTTATTCTCCTTTTATCATCATCATCATCATCATCTTGCAATAACCAAATCATTTTTCTCTCTTCACCAATACCACTCCAAGAAAGTGTTACTTTAGCAGTGTACTGATTGTATAACCATCATGTGTGAAAAATTCATAGATGCACTTTTGATTCAATAGCCACATCAAAAATACATGGGGAGTAGGATGCACGCAAACATTTGTCTTACACATTGTTAGCTTATTTTTGTACATGCTACTTTTAGGACAACTAATACATGTAACAAATTATTCAAATAAAATATGATTATAATATTGTTTCATTTAAAAAGATCAAGTTCTGGTATTGCTAGGAGCAAGGTATCATACAGATTTGATTGTGTTATTTCCATAGGATACAGCTCGCAGGATAGCTCGTGTCAGTAAAGAGGCCAAGTTAGAGATAGACGAGGAGAATTATGTTGACAGTTTTAGACCCCAGATGATGGATGTAGTACACTCATGGTGCAAGGGCTCTTCTTTCTTGCAAATATGTAAAATGACAGATATTTTTGAAGGTATGTGATTTTCATTTTATGCATATAATTATAAGTTACTGTCAAAATTTAATGATTCTTTCGTTTTCATACTCCAGAAGGGTTGTATTATGTTGATTTACAAACGTTTCGCACCATAACCATTTCGTACATGTCACTTCATACCATAATTTGACAATTTTGCACCATAGGTTATACCATTCCGTAACATAATTTTACTACATCGTACCATGATAACTCCATTACATACCATACTTCTGGTACCTGTGACAAAGTTTTGACGATGAAAAACATCCATTATGACGATTTTGACAGAAGATTAACAAAATCAAAAACGCTAAATTTATTGAAGTTAAATTTATATTGAAGTGAAGCAATGTATAATAAATGCGAAATACCGTAATACTGTCTGATTACTCCCTATTCCCATATCGTTTTCAAAGCACTTTCTCTGAAAGTCATAAAAAGGAACTGCTTTTGTTAGGTGTGTAATATTAGCGAATGAATATTGCTGAAAAAAGGCGTTTTTACAAGAATTAAAACTGTCACATTGACGAGGATGTTTGACCTTGTCCTTCTCTCGGCATCATGTTTGAAAGAATAATAATAAACCAGATTGAATTGGAATGGATGACAGATTGGGGTATATAAAGTGATCAAGGCAATCAATGGGTAATGTGGCTCAAAGGCTGATTCTGGTCTTTGATGGGATAGAAAACATTGTGGAAAAAGGAGAAAATGCTGGTTACCAGCATTTTCTCCTTTTCCCACAATTTTTTCAAAAGATTTTTTTAAGGGTTTTTAAAATTCTGGATTGTGTTTTAGAGGATTAATTAAGTGATCTTTCAAATTGTTAGAAATGGAGCTTAAAGAGATTTTCCATGATGCAGACATTTCATCCGTTTTGTCTGTGTTTTGCTATGTATCCAGGTAGTATAATTAGATGTATGAGACGACTAGAAGAGACTTTGAGACAGATGGTACAAGCTGCTAAAGCAATAGGCAACACAGAGTTGGAAAACAAATTTAATGAAGGTATATTGAAGTTTTTATCCAATAAAAAAATTCTAGACTTAACTTAACCCATTACCACACAATTCCTACTTTTGACGACCCTGAGAAAGAAGCTTAGAAAATGCTGGTAAACAGCATTTCTCCTTTTTCCTCAACGTTTTCGACCCTTCTTAACTCAAGTTTTAATTTTTGAGTCCCATTTATGATGTTGTCTGCAACTTATTTCAATTTGGACAAGTCTAAGTTTTTGTAATTTGGTATTTGAAGAGTTAATTGAAAGTATTTGCAAACAACAAATTAATGAAAGGGTGGGATTTGATGACTTAATGATGTTAAAAGTAGTATACGAATAATATCTAGAATTAACCCTTTACCACACAATGCCAACTTTTAACCTATAAGGATGGTGTAATGCAGAAAAATGACCCCCATTACAAAATGACCCCCGGGTCATTTCTCGACGTAGAGGAATGACCCGGGTCATTATTCTGCGTCGAGAAATGACCAGGGGTCATTTTTCGACGTAGTAAAATGACCCCGGTCATTATTCTACATCGAGAAATGACCAGGAGGTCATTTTTTGACGTAGAGAAATGACCCATGGGTCATTATTCTACGTCGAGAAATGACCATAGGTCATTTTGTAATTGGGGTCATTTCTCCGCATTACAGATGGCTCATTTCAACCATGTTATAATAACAAACTTTTCATTTAACTTTGAAAAATGATTTTTTGCAGCTTAAATGACAAAAAACAAGGGAAATAAGTAATTATAAGGTGTATTCGACTTGTGTGGGGTACTTACTTTGAATTGAAGCCACCATCTTGGATTTTGTGTTAACTGTTTACCACACAATCCTGCCTTTTAATGACCCTGAGAAAAAAGCCTTTTAAAAACATTGAGGGAAAAGGAGAAAATGCTGGTAACCAGTATTATTTCCTCCTTTTCCTACAATGTTTTCTACCCCCCCCCCCCCCCCCCCCCATAAATTTTAATTTTTAAATCATGTTTAAGTTGCATCTGCAAATGCTGTCAGTTTGGACAAGTCTTAACCCTTTCCCAAACAAGCCCTTGTTTTTACGTGTCTGCAGTACAAGTCTTTTGAAAACACTGTGGGAAAAGGAGAAATTGCTCATAACGAGCAATTTCTCCTTTTCCCACAGTGTTTTCTACCCATTTGGAGAACATTCTGCCATTTTTATCAAATTTCGAATTGTCGTCTGCAAACTCTTTCAGTTTCAAAGAGCCTAAAATTTGTCGTTTTGGAAAGGGTTGAATTATGTTGTTTGGTAAAGAGTGAAATGCATTACCCAACTACTGCCACATCTTTTCCAGGTATAAGACAGATGAAGAGAGACATAGTGTTTGCTGCAAGTTTATATTTATAGACTCTTGTGATGTTTTACCTCCTGAATAACACTTCAGTAGAAATGTTTTTATGTTCAAAGGTACAGTTAAACCTTTTTAAGCCCTTTGCCACACAAACCTAACTTTTAGTGGCCCTTAAGAAGAAGGATTTCAAAAATATTGAGGGAAAAGAGTAAAATGCCGGTAACCAGCATTTTTTCCTTTTCCCAAAAATGTTTTCTACCCTTTCTAAAATGTAAATCCTATGGTATGGCCATATTTGATTTATGGGCTGCAAATGCTTTCAGTTTGGATGAGTATATGTATTTTTTTTTTCATCCAGGATAGGGTTAAGGGTATACTGGAACTATTATAGATCTGGTATTTCTGTCCCGATCTAGATAGATCTAGAACTATTTCAATAGAGAAACCTCTAATGAATTTACCTGAAGCATGGGTTTTAGTAAAGGTTAAAGATGCAGTCTTTAACCAAGCATACTCCCCATGCCTGTACCTCTGACTTTTCAAACTTCAACTTTTAGCCAACCACAAACAGTCTCAAGTTTTAACAAACCAGACACCGAAGGCTTTTGGAGGCATTGTGGGGTGAGGGAAAGAGAAAACGCTTAGAGAGAGAAAGAGAGAGAGAGAGAGAGAGAGAGAGAGAGAGAGCTTCAATGACCCCTTGTAATATTTGTACTAAGTTAGTACAATGTGACGGTATTATTGTTAAAGGAGGAAAAAAAAGTTAAAGCTATGTGTCCAACTGCCACATTGTTTTCTGTCAAGTTGACTGTGAAACATGGAAAGTCAGGTGTTGCTGTGTCAGATAGGGCAGTGATATTCTGACTTGAAGTGGAGAAACTGATTCGTCAAAATTCCCTTCATATCAATCTTTGCATCAGTCATGCTAAAAACTGCAGCCTTTTACTTGTACCAATTTTCAGTATCATCCAGTCTTCATTTACACATTACACTTCATTTGTAAATAAATCAGATCATGATACTCTGAAATCTGCAGCTGTGTTTTTCATTCCATCATCCGGCATATAGGTGTTGTTGTCACATTGACCGACTTCACTTTTTCTCTTTTTACGACTCTGAGATAGAAGCCTTTTGAAAACATTGTGGGAAAAGGAGAAAACGCTGGTAACCATTATTTTCTCCCTTTTCCACAATGTTATATACAGTGCTGGAAACAAATTTCAGTTTTTGATTTTTGTTTATTTTGTCGTCCGGAAGTGCTTTCAATTTGGATCATTTTTAAAAATTTGTCATTTGGAAAAGGGTTAAACTGCCTAACCCTTACCAGACAATGTTGAATTTTAAAACTGTTGATGGAGAAGGCTGTTGAAAACATTGTCGCAAAACAAGAATATGCGGTTAACATGCATTTTCTCCTTGTCCAACAAGGTTCCCTACACTTTCACAGACAAATGACTTAACCCTTTACCCCATAAGGCATTTCTATGGTATCTCTAATTGACCCTATATAACGGCAAGGATGAAGCCGTTTCTTATGTGTATATGACACCTTTTGATAGTGTAGAAAACATTGTGGCAAAAGGTGAAATTGCTCGTGACGAGCAATTTCACCTTTTGCCACAATGTTTTCCAAAGGCTCCTACAAGCAATGCGTAGAAATGAGTATCTATGGAGTAAAGGGTTAATAGAAGCTAAATCTAGTATGTCTTCTGCATTGCATAGAGTATGTATGGGAATAAAGGTTTGTTACCTGGTAATAAGTAAGTTAGTAGATCTATTATATCTCCAGTAACAACCAGAGTGATGCAATTTTATATGTTTTGAGTACTCGTAGTTTTTAAGATATTCTTCTTTTCATCATTTTGATTGATTGTGGTTTTTATAGCAAATTTCACAAGCTTGTATGATAATTGTGATGACTCACTACTTTCCAAAGCATGTTTGTAACAGGTGAATCCAGAAAACAACCTTGCACATGAATAATCAACATGAATTAAATCTTTACCAGACAGTCCCGAGTTTTAATGACCCTTGAGGAGAAAGCTTTTGAAAACATTGTGGGAAAAGGAGAAAATGGTGGGAACCAGCATTTTCTCCTTTTCCCCACAATGTTTTCCACCCTTTCCAAATCAAATTTCAACCACTGATTCACATTTATTTTGTCGTCTGCAATTGCTTCCAATTTGGACTAGGGTAAAATTCTGTCATTTTGTAATGAGTTAAGATTGAGTAGGTGTAAGAATATTTTGGCAAATAGACTAACCATTGTGGAAATTTTCTCTCAGTCTGATCTTTTTAAAAAAGTCTGTAGCAAGACATACACATACTTGTAAAGTTGCCTGCAAGACATGAGTGCCCACAACACAGAGTCTGGAAAAGAAATAAAGGATTTAGAATACCATTACTCCCTCTTATCTGGAGCTCTGCTACCAAATTAAAAGCATTTGCGAACTATTAAGAATGTAGGTCAAACAGGGTCAGTGTCTTAATTAGGGTAGGACGCATTGTGGGAAAAACAGACATTGCTGGTTCCCATCGATAGACGTTTTTCCTCTCTTTCTCTAGGTAGCTAAACAGGGGATTGTGTCATGGAAGGTTAACTTGCAAATCTTTTATTATGGCCCCCTTCGAAGAAGCGGGGGTATATTGCTTTGCAATTGTCGGTTGGTCTGTCGGTTGGTTCGTCGGTCGGTCCGTCTGTAGACCACATTTTTGTCTGGAGCATAACTCAAAAAGTATTTCAGGTATCATCTTGAAACAAAATAGGTGGATAGATCTCATTAAGGAAAAGTGCAGTGCGCAAGAATCATAACTCTGCCCATCATATTTTTGGAGTTATTGCCCTTTGTTGATTTTCATACTTAATTTTTGTCCAGAGCACAACTCTATAAGTATTTCAGGTATCACCTTGAAATCCCATAGGTGGATTAATCTTATTAAGGAGAAGTGCAGTGCATAAGAACCATAACTCTGCCCATCATATTTTTGGAGTTATTGCCATTTGTTGATTTTCATACTTAATTTTTGTCCGGAGCATAACTCAA
This sequence comes from Tridacna crocea, assembly GCA_943736015.1. Taxonomy (NCBI): domain Eukaryota; kingdom Metazoa; phylum Mollusca; class Bivalvia; order Cardiida; family Cardiidae; genus Tridacna; species Tridacna crocea. The sequence continues at coordinate 54,874,845 of OX031059.1, forward strand.
CAGGTTTTTCAGGTATCATCTTGAAACTTTATATGTAGATAGCTCTTATTCAGGAAAAGTGCATTGCACAAGAACCATAACTCTGCCCATTATATTTTTGCAGTTATTGCCCATTGTTGATTTTCATACTTAATTTTTTTTCTGGAGCATAACTCAAAAAGTATGTGATGTAAAATCATGAAACCTTATAAGTTGATAGTTCACATAAATGGGAAGTGCAGTGCCCAAGAATTATTAATTTATCATTAATAATTTTTGAGTAATTACCCTTTGCTCGTTTTTACACTTTGAACTTAACAGTTTATAATCACATATTATATTTAGAATTGGATGCCATTAGGGGGGCATACATGTTTTACAAACATCTCTTGTTCTAACAGAACTGCAAACAAATCAAGCTGCATGTTATTTGGACATTTTGCATGCATGATATGGAATGAAACAATTATGTTTGACTTCACCGCTGATTAACATAATATATAGACCATTTCAACCCGTTACCACACAATCCATACTTTTGTCGACCCTGAGAAAGAAGCCTTTATAAAACATTGTGGGAAAAAGAGAAAATGCTGGTTTCTTTGGTAACCAGCATTTTCTCTTTTTCCCATAATGTCTTCTACCCTACACAAAACAAATTTCAAATTTTCAGTCACTTTTATTTTGCTATCTGCAAATGCTTTCGATTTGGACATGCCTAAAATGTTATTATTTGGTAATGAGTGAGTCTTCTCGAGTAATGGACTTTTTCCTGGAAAGTGTTAAAAGCAGTGTGGATAAAGAATATTCTGGTTACTGGTTACCCACATGTTCTCCCTTTTACCACCATGTTTTCTGAAAACTTAATTCCTGAGGTCGTTAAAACACCGGATCTATTAGTAAAGGTAGGGTAAAGAGTAAATTCCTTACCAAATGATCCCATCTTTATAAAGATCATATATAAGGGAAGAGAGCTTTGAAAATAGTGCTTTAAGGTAGTGGACTCCAATGCTTCTAGTGAAGCATGGCATAATCGTCCTGGACAGTTGCTCAAGACGGATTTATACAGATACAAGAAAATATTGATGCTGAACATCAATGGCGCCGCAAACCACTTATTTCTGTAACATGGCACAATGCATTTGGCCGCGTTAAACCGTTTATGAAAATCACGTGATCGTTCAACTCATTATCAAACGACAAAATTTTAGGACAGTCCAAAGCGAAAGCATTTGCAGACTACAAAATAAAAGTGACTGAAAAATTGAAATTTGTCTTGTGAAGGGTAGAAAACATTGTGGGAAAAGGAGAAAATGCTGGTTACCAGTATTTTCTCCTTTTTCCACAATGTTTTCTGAAGGCTTCTTTCTCAGAGGCGTCAAAAGTAGGGATTGTGTGGTAATGGGTTAACAGCTCAGTAGGAATCATATTGTTGATCACCTGACTCATTTTGTCCCGTTTAACATCCAGTATAGTATATGTGGAGAAAATCGTGGCCCTTGTAAGATTTTGTCTACATAAACGGACATTTGTCGGCAATGAATGAACAGTTACGCAAGTTTTTAGGTTTGTTGAACAATAGGGTCCAAATATTTGGTCATGTATCACAAATGGCTATATTTTCTTTCCAATTATAACTATCAAACTGTTTGTGAAATACAAAATATACTTTTTAATGTCATACAAACACAGTATTGCCCAAACAAAACTTGGGTTCAGTAAGGTCAGGTAAAGTTCGGTAAGGTTCTGTGTTTAGGGAGACCGATCTGTCACCCGCTCAAACATTGACCTAGTTACAGTTAGTTGGTCTTAAAAACACGATCGCGATAGGAAAACAATATTTCTACAATCCATACAACACTAGAACAAAAATATAACGGGGGTCACAAGTACCACATAGGGTGCTATAGGGTCAAAGAGCTTGAAAATATCTCTTAACCTTTTTCCAGGGTAAGATATTCAAAATGGCGGCTTCGAAAATTTGTGACAGATAATTTTTTATCACGTGACTTATTTTTCGAAATGGATCTTTATTATTTTTCGAAAGGAAAATGTTGATATGTCTACAATCCCGGTTTTTTATCCTTCTAACAATGAGAGTACAATATAATTATTATATATTAAAAAAAAAAATCCCACAAATAAATAAAAAAAGTTGATAATATGGACCCCGATCTGGTAATCAAAGTATACTAGATATAGATGGATGTTTAAACAAAGCATGGAACCAGTTCAATATGGCTGCCTCCTTAGGCACTTTACAAAACCGAATAAAAATATAGTGCCGCCGCTTCAGGCGGCGCCACAATAATACATGTTCACATTTTTTACCGACCAGAAATTCCTTCTTGAAATTATTTGTTAATACTTTTGTTAGTTTCCTGAAAAGGGAGGTATAATATAATAATAGGTGCTACCTATGAACGGGAAAAGCACAAACCCATCAGCCGGGGGGGGGGGGGGGGGGGGGGCGGAGGGGGGTCCAATCTGAAGTAGACTAGAAATTTTGAACAACTGTTGGCAGATGGAAATATTATCCCCTACAAAAATGTATATAGAGGGCAGCACAGAAAAGCAAAGCCACGAAATTGAATATGAATAGATGTATGGCCTTTTCTCATTTCTCCGTTCATTCTCGCTTCTCCGTTCATGTACTATAAAGCGTAAGGAATAAGCGCTCGTGACGTTTTGTTCCACACTGGTTCTATTCTACTCGGTCAGATATTATGCATAACATCCTATCCTACATCGAAAGTATTTTTCTATCAAATAAGATGCAAAAATGCAACAAAAGAGAGTAATTTTCATAGTTTGAAAGAAAATATTTCATTAGATACAATAAAAAGCAAATTTTCAATGTTTTTCAACAGTAAATACGCCTAAATGGGTTGTGTTTACCCTTTACTATGAATAAACTAGTCCGTCTGATTTAGAGTGTAGAATATTCACCAGTCTTTAGCGACTGGCCTTGACTTTCAATCAAATGAATGGAAAAATGAGAAAGTGGCCATACAACCCAGGTTGGTGAGGTAGGTTTGAAAAAATCCCCGGATCGAACCTTTTGATGCAAGTTGTAGTGACTTTTTTCAGTTACAAGTTTAATTCAGATTTTATATTTGATCATTACACAAAAAAATTGATTCCTTAACCGAAAATGTGAATTATGTGAGCTTATTTATGCTAAGGTGAACGGAGAAAGGAGAACACAGTATACTAGATCTATTTAAAACAAAATCACATAGGCCTACATAAATTCATGTACTTCAAACCCTCTGATACAGTCCATGACCAACTTAAAGTGGGCATCACTGCTTAAAGGTGGTGGATCTAGAAATGGATCGGCATGAACTTTAAGTTTTTGTTCAGTGGAGCTTATGTTCTTCATATTTCTCTTCATTATGTTATACTTTTGCGTTTTTGATTCAGAAGAGACTGGGGCATAATACTTAATTCCAAGCTTCCTACATTTCTGAAAAGTATCCTACTCATAAGGACTTAGTTGTGAAATAGATTCACTGTCAACAAATTGCTGCGCATTTGGCTTCAGTGTTTGTCTCGGTTTTTTAAGAGGAGGGAGAGAATTGGTTTTGACTTGTACTTTATTTATCTTCCTTTTCAATCCATACAGCTTCATATTGACATTTAATTTTGTGTCTGAAGTATTTGTGGATGTCTACATGTGTTTTTTAATGTCAATGACTTACATATTGCACCACTTGAAAATGGATGAAGTAGGGTGAAATGTGAATTGGCTAAATGTAGGTATATAGTTTGTGTTGAATTTATCGATGAAAACGTTTCACAGTGATAGCGTGTAATAAACTTAATCTGGTCCCTGTTAAATGCAACTCCTTTAAGAAATGTTTTGATGTCAGTTTTCAGTATTTTACTTGCTACTTTTATTTCACATGAGGTAGCCCAACCATTTCTGCTTAGCATGTGATGTATAGATGCTTGGGAATTGCATACTGATGCATCGTGTGACAAGATCACAAATTCGCACCATGTGCCCCAGTTTTTTTAAAATGTGACTGCAGATGAGATTACGCAGTATACCTCCATTTGTATAAGTGCCATATAGTTCAAGGTTAAGACAACTGAAAAAGCAATTCCCATCACCAGGAGCATCGAATTGTTTGAATGCCTGATTTTCTATTTGTAAAACAGGGGCTTCCATAAATTTGGAGTGGTTGTCCAAGTCATATAATCCATAATTCCGGTGTGCCTCATGTGAACCAGTTGTTGAATCATTATTGAATGATTTAAGAACTGAGTTTTCTTCAAGAGGTGTGCTAAGATTTTTTTTTCCCAACAACCCTGTTTGCATTGATTTGGTCCTTCTACATGATTTCATCAAGTTATCCCCCTTTACTTGTTGTTTCAAGCTGTTTCTTTTTGCCTTACTTATGTCTGTATATATTTTTTGGTTTTTAATGTCTGTATATGTTCTTTTGAAGTCTGTATACATATTTTTTTGTTTCCAGTGTGACTTTTGCAACAGTATGAGTGATAATTTGAAACATATCTTTTCAATCTTACCATGTTTTTTGTTGAACTGAAATAGCAAGAATGGTCTGCTTTTGCATAATTACTGATAGCTGTAAGGCTTAGGGCATTGTTGTAAGAATGGTCTGCTTTTGCATAATTACTGATAGCTGTAAGGCTTAAGGCATAGTTATGCTCAGTCAAAGCATTTTTACTCATTTTGATGAATCAATATATTATACATCAACGATAATTATAGGGAATGAAATGCACTCCAGATAGATATGAAATTGAAGATGAGAGTGTTAGATCTATTGAACGAGGGAAAAAATATGGGATGCAGGAGACAAAACTCTGCTATAGTTGTTTTTCAGTGAAAATAGTATCAAACAAGGGGCACAAATGCGTCCAATTGTTTGATAGTTACCTGTCCCTGTAATATGGACTATGTTTCTATATTTATTTGTTTATAACTAGTCGAAGTGAGGAGGAAATATTTTTTATTACGTACAGATTGTATTATATATTATAAAATGACACAGTTTTGCATGGCAATAATAAAGAAGACACGAAAATAGACAGGGCTATGACAGTATTTTGATGTTGTTTCTGAAAAAAAGCCTAGAAAAAAACAAGAAGTGTTTGTGAAACACAAATGACCCCGAAACGGCCATTTTTTGAAAAATGTAAACTTGATATTCAACATTGACCTTTGCAGATGACATTGACCTTGGTACCAGCAGATGTGATTGATAAGGTGTGCCTTCATACCAAATAGGAGCCTTGTAACTAAATTAGTTTAAGAGTAGAAAATGTTAAGTTTTCAGGTTAAGTTGCGCAGACAGACAGACAGCGGTAAAACAATATGCCCCCGATCTTTCCATACGGGGGCATAAAAATGGGGAAATACGTGATTTTTAGAGTCAAACAACAAGTGCGTCTTAAAACAAAATGGAGACAAATTGAAAAAAGAAAATTGTGGTTTTCAAGGCAATGTTGCTTTCAGACTAGTCTACTGTAGACTAGATCTATAAATTATAATCATGTGGCAGGGATCTAGATCTGGTCCTTCATTGGCATTAAGGCCCTTTTGATAAAAAGAATTGAAACTAGATCTACTAAATAAATCATGCGGGGGACAATGGATTTAAATATGTCGATTTTACTTTTCAAATTGCACACAGTAGTTGTAGAGTGCAAATTTAATTTATATAGATCTACTGGATCTACAATAATGCAACAAGAAAGAAAAATAAACTGTTTTCAAAGACCTAGTTCTGATAAAAATGAAAAATGGCTTACAGTCACTATTACAGTCACTTTAACAATACTATTCATTGTAAAATAATCTACATCAATTATTATTCAATCAAATTGATAATTATGAGATCGAATATGAAAGAGGAATAGTTCATTTCTATTTCTATTTACCATCGCAGTCCAGCAGCAGTTAACTCTCTTTGAATACGAAACGTGCTATGACGTAATATGTGTAGGATGACGTCACTGGTCTGGAATGAAGTCATGACGGCATTTGGGTTGTGTTTCAGTTCTTTTTTTTTGTATTTTTTTTTTTATATTTCGCCTTAATTATTACCCGTTAATTGTCGACTCTCAATCTCTTAATTTTCGTGTCTTTTAAAAAAAAGAAAAATAAGCGTAATTATAGATCTATGCATTGCATTTTCTAACGGAAACACCGCATTCGTTGTAAAGGAAGCACCGTTAGACTGGTAACCTATACAACTGTTCGAATAATAACATGCATATAGCTCGAAAGGGGGACCAACGCCGGATCCAAGATGGCTCCATGAAAACTGGAACCGAGATTTGAGTCTCACGGGTATATAGATATATGTATATATTTTTTTTTTATATTTTCTTATATTTTATTTTTCGCGTTACCTAAATGCGGGAAAACCGTAAAACGGCTTTTCCCGTAATATGAATATAGGCAAAGCCTATAGGCGAGCAGCGCTGCAAGTTTGTGCTACTTTGATAAAGTTTACATGAATTTTCATATCAAATGCCTAAAAAAAGGCAAAGCAACTGTAGGTGAACCAACAGAAAAAAGAAAGACAAATGCATAGAATATTAATAATCCCCTCTACTTTACCCCCTCCCTTGCTAACTTTCTTTCAAGCTATTGATTACTTTTCTCAAATGCATCAGAAGTGAGAGGCTAAAAGTGCTGGACTGGTTCCGCTGGAATTATAGTATGCCTGAACTGGGTATTGAACCCACAAACACCAGGTCATGAGTCAGGTACATTACAAATCACTGAGCTACCTGGCCAGGATGGTTTCATAATTTCTGAATTAGGCAAAAGTGACGAAAAACTTTGAATTGATCAGTAAAGTGCATCTATTGTATGTGATTGTATTCAAATTAGTATGACGATGTCATATTTGCTGGCAAAGCAGTAAACAGAGTAACATAATGGCAAATCACATCTATTATTTGAACACAAAATTTGCACCTTTTCCTAGATGTGATTTGATAAGAGGTCTGTAGGCTTGTTCATCTCAATGTAAAAATAGCTGATAATTCTCACTGTGAACTTAAGTCTTAAGATGATTTTTATGTTCATCAGGGACATCTGCCATTCATGGTATTTATGATTAGATACAGTTTTAGAAATCTTGGTTTCCAATGTTATGAATTATCCTTTTCCCTAAATAGTTTTAAAGTTGTTCTTAAGTGGCATTTCAAGTCGTCTTAACAGGCCAGTTCATTTCATGACTTGTGTAGTCAAATTTTAACTATTAAGCTACAACTGTAAATTATTCAAATTATAACTGCCACTTTACTGCCACCTTGTGAAGTCAAAAACTACCAAGTTCATTCAAATAGTGACTTAAGTATTTTGTGTAAAAATAATTATATGATCTGATCAATGTGAAATTTTCTTGATACCAAAGTTTGTCATAATTTGTTTTTTCAAAGAGTTTTGAGTTGTCTTGGATAGCTTAGTGCTAAAGGTCTTAAGTCAATAATTTTAAGTTCCTGTGTTAGATCCTAAGCCAAGATACATGTAATGTTTTACTTGAATGGCAGTTTGTATGGGTAAGGAAAGCCACATCCTAAACACGGACTGCTTTTAATACAAAGGAAAATAATTTATGAAAAGAGCTGTCAGCTTGCAACTAATATGATTTTGAAATGGGAGTACCAACAGCAATTGATCAGTCCGAAAAAGTCCCAGTTTCAATAAGGATTAGGCCAAAAGAGACTGGTTGAATATCATGGGCCTGATCATTATCTCACATTGAATACATATCCATGTAGTTATTTGTTTTTCTCCATTAAAGTTATGAAAAACAATGGTTCACATTCATGGATAAAGGGACATAAATCTAGGAAAGATTAAGAATTTTCAGAGATTTAGATTTGTAGATCTGAAACTTTGTATTTTATTTGTTTAAATGGACTTTCACGTTACTTTCCATTGCAATTCAGCATACATAATGTCATTAACATCTTTACTTAGTGATATTTCAACCAGTGCTGGCCTCTGGCTGTTGCATGCCTTGCTCAAGGATACTCCTATATAACTGGCAGGGCAATCAGGGTTTTAACTCTTTACCACATATTCCCCACTTTTAACGACCCTGAGAAAGAAGTCTTTTGAAAACATTGTGGGAAAAGGAGAAAAAACTGGTAACCAGCATTTTCTCCTTTTCTAACAATGTTTTCTACCCTTCTCAAACCAAATTTGAATTTTTCAGTCACATTTATTATGTCGTCTGCCAATGCTTTCTATTTGGACCAGTCCAAAATGTTGTCGTTTGGTAAAGAGTTAAACAGGATTTCAAGAGAACAAACTCCTTGCCTAGACCTAGAAATAAATTTCATTCACCTACAAAAAACAAACCTGTATATATTTTAGTGGCTTCCAAGTCTTTGCCATTACTTTACCATAAATTTACTCATAACTCTTAACATCAGACAGCTGATGGTTTTGCCTTAATGAAATAAGCTGAAATTTGTTAGAAGCAGATGAATACAGGGCTGAGAAAAGAAAGCATTATATCAGATTTTGTTTTGGTAAGTTAAAAATAACAGAAGAAAATTGATTTTCTAAATACTTGTACATTTCAAAATGCCCAACATATAGTGTACCATATTTCTTTTTATTAAATTGGATGATTAAGAATGGTTCGGTGAATAATGAAGGCATATTGTAAAAGCAGTCATTTGATTGGTAATTAGTTTGAGCCCAGCCCTGGTGCAGACAATCTTAATGGTGTCTTCTTTCTTACCTAGGCCACTGCTGTTTCAAGATGACCCAACAATGTAGGCCCATTTTCAGAGAATGCTATGTCTGTGGGTAGATCTACAACAACAGCTTGCACACACACACAAAAAAAATTCATATTCTATTGTCGTTTGGTAAAGAGTTAAACAGGATTTCAAGAGAACAAACTCTTTGCCTTGACCTAGAATAAATTTCCCTTACCTACAAAAAACAAACCTGTATATATTTTAGTGGCTTCCAAGTCTTTGCCATTACTTTGCCATAAATTGGTAAAGAGTTAAACAGGATTTCAAGAGAACAAACTCTTTGCCTTGACCTAGAATAAATTTCCCTTACCTACAAAAAACAAACCTGTATATATTTTAGTGGCTTCCAAGTCTTTGCCATTACTTTGCCATAGATTTACTCATCAGACAGCTGATGGTCAGAAATAAGCTGAAATTTGTTAGAAGCAGATGAATACAGGGCTGAGAAAAGAAAGCATTATATCAGATTTTGTTTTGGTATTCAAATATAACTTTAGAAAATTGATTTTCTAAATACTTTTACAATTCAACATGCCAAACATATAGTCTACCGAATTATTTTCTTTTTATAATAAACTGGATGATTAAGAATGGTTTAGTCAATGAAGGCATACAGTAGAAGCAATCATTTGATTGGTAATTAGTTTGAGCCCAGCCCTGGTGCAAACAGTCTTAGTGGTGTCTTTTGTCTTACCCTGGCCACTGCTGTTTCAATATAACCCAACAATGTAGGCCCATTTTTGGAGAATGCTATGTGGGTAGATCTACAACAGAAGCTTGCACACACACACACACAAGAAAAAATCATATTCTATGCAAATTGTAATCTAGATGTATACAGTCAAAAGATCAGAGTGAATGCTGACAGATTTTAATCAGGTTTAGATTTTATTGCAATTATTATTATGGCACCTAGATCCAATTCAGAACAAAACAAGTGGGCTAAAAGAAACCACTTGAAATTTCGTTAAAAGAAAATGAAGAAAATTTACTGCTGCGAGTAGATCTAGACCGTTTTTTTATTTAAAACTGAAAAAAAGATAACCTTTATAAGCAGCTGTAATCTAGATCCCGATGAGAAAAGTTTTTTGTTAGATCTACATTATGTTCAGAATAAAAGACACGCTCGTAAATCCGCCTATGTAGCCTTCCTATACGTAGATTAACACTTTGCTGGAGCAGTGTTGACTTGAGGACGAGTAAGTACTGGCCGATTTGTTTCGCTCCCTTTACCGTAAAAGACTTTATAAGTTAGGGAGAACAACGTTTTCAAAAGCAAGAGCGCGAAAAAACTTTAAAGCACAAATCTATTGACTCGCCCGAAATGGTTCAGCAGTTTTATTAATCCCGTAATGTTTATTTCTGTATTAGGAAATTTCCGTAACTCAGACAGATAACGGAAAAGACCGAGTTCCATCGTATTTGACCAGATCTCGCGAGGATCTCGTTTGTAGACTGGGACACTGTTTCAAATCACGTGACTGTTAAGGGTGTAAGGAATTACGGGTTACAGACGCTCTTAGTGACAGTCTTTTTACATCACTTCCGTCCGCCATATTTAAATTTGTTTACTTCCGGTCCACCACTCTGTCGAAGGCATAAGGTATGTACAAATTTGACACCATTTGTACCAATGAGCTCTCGCTTCGCGAGGCGTCGCTTCGCGACGCCTCTCGTGCGCTGCTCGCTATAATTATCATCTTCCTTTGAAATGAGAATATAGTGGTTTTAGATTTATAAATGATAATTCTGTTTTCTCAGGTCCACTACGTTAATCCATTATTATACAATCCCTACTTTTGACGACCCTAATAAAGAGGCCTTTAGAAAACACTGTGGAAAAAGGAGAAAATGCTTACCAGCGTTTTCTAACCTTCACGAAATAAATTTCAAATTTTCAGTCACTTTTACTTTGTCTTCTGTAAATGCTTTCGATTTGGACAAGCCCAAAATGTTATCTTTTGGTAATGAGTTAAACGGAGACACCACTGGTTACCAACATTTTCTCCAAAACGCATCTTTCATCCTTTTACCTAACAACAATAGTGTAGACTGGTCCAAATTGAAATCACTTGCAGACAACAAAACAAACGTTACTAAAGAATTGAAATTGAAAGAATTGTTTCTGGCAGGGTAGAAAATATTGTGGGAAAAGGAGAAAATGCTGGTAACCAGCATTTTCTCCTTTTCCCACAATGTTTTCAAAAGTCTTCAAACTCAACATCGTAAAAGCCAGGGATTGTTTGGTAAAGAGTTAAGCTGCATTTAATCTGCGCAAATGCTTTCAAAATGGAAAAGGGAAAAAAACTGTCTGGTGTCAAAGAGAAATGATAAGAGTCAGTCTGTCGAAATGGGCCACATGTAATTTTATCTGACACACCTGTTGACAAACCGTCTCGGTCCCATGTAAGAAAAAAAAAACACTAACAGTATCGTCAGGCATGTCAGTATAAAAACCAGTTTCCAACAGTTACCACAGAAATAAGACGTATAATAATACATGTACTCTTGATGTAGAAAGCTTTTGAAACACAGTGAAACAAGAGGGCAGTTTCTCATTTGCATACTACTAAAGATACAGTTTGCATGTAAATGAGATATGGTCTGTAAAAAGATTGCTTATTGCATCAGCTTGCACGGTCCACGCAGGATTACATGGAACGAAAGTTTTTTTTGAGAGCTCCAGATGAAGGGGGGGGGGGTTGATAGTATTCTAAATCCATCAGTATCTTTCTTTCAAATCCCATGTTGTGGGTACTCATTAGAATCGTCTCGTTGAGACGATTCTAATGAGTACCCATAACATTGGGTTTGGTGCAAGATTATTAATATTTTTTATTTTAAGATAAAAAAATCACTCCTTTCTGGAGCTCTGAATAAAGTCATTATATTGTAGCGGATCCATTACATCCATTTTAACCACATTACCACACAATGCCAGCTTTTGATGACCCTGAAAAATACGCCTTTAGAAAACATTGTGGGAAAGGAGAAAATGCTGGTAACCAGCATTTTCTCCTTTTCCCACCATGTTTTTTACTCTTCACAAAACAAATTTCAAATGTTCAATCACTTTTACTTTGTCGTCTGCGAATGCTTTGGATTTGAACAAACCTACAATTGTGTCGTTTGGTAATGAGTTAATTAACCCATTACCACACAATCCCTATTTTTGACGTCCCTGAGAAATAAGCCTCTAGAAAACATTGTGGAAAAAGGAGAAAATGCTGGTAACCAGCATTTTCTCCTTTTCACACAATGTTTTCTACCCTTCACAAAACAAATTTCAAATTTTCAATCACTTTTACTTTGTCGTCTGCGAATGCTTTCGATTTGAACAAACCTACAATTTTGTCGTTTGGTAATGAGTTAAGAAACAACCGACCGAATCAAGAGGTTCATTGGTCCTTAGACATGCAGAAAATTCACGAAAAGCAAAAAGTTTCGACTCGGGTCGTCTTATGTCAATACATTTTGCAGATGCGTGAAGCCCCTTTCTCACACAGCATGGCTTATGTGTATTTCACAAAAATGTTTTCCAAATCGTCCATTGCAAGTTTGGGTAGGAAGTACTGGGCCTGTATTCACCAACCATTCTTGAGAATATTCTTAATCTAATTCTCCAAGGTTTTTCAAATTTGTAAGTAAAACAACTTCTGATTGGCTAAACCGCATGGTTTAGCCAATCAGAAGTTGTGTTACTTACAAATGTAGAAAATTCTGGAGAATAAGACAAAGAACGTTCTTAAGAATGGTTGGCGAATACGGGCCCTGATCAAATCAGATAAAAAAATCGTCAAACAGATTCCGAGAGGTGAGAGTTCACTGGAGGTAGTAAATGCTCAGTTTCAGGCACGGGACTGCGTCCTCTGGGCTCAATGTCAACCACACAGGTTTCCGAAGAATTCTTCACTGCCTCTCGGACTGATGTCGCACTTTTAGTTCTGTCCTCAGATCCACGAATATCACTTAATGAATATTTCATCTTACGAGGTTCTTCTTCGTCCTCTTCACGAAAGCTGGATTCTTTACTCCAGCCGTGCAGAAACGATAGTCCAACTTTACCTATGGCGTGGTCCATACTCTGCCTTTTCCTATGTGTGAATTTATCTTTAATCCCGTGATGTATATTGAACAAACTAAGTTTTCTCGTGTTCCTGGAACGTTTTAACCCAGGACTTCCCGTGTCCATTGCATCCAGATGTTTTTTGAGTTCTATGAGTCGCATTCTTTCATCGTATTGCCTTACCATCTCTGTGTATTTACTGCGTAACGACTGCAGCTGCATATGAAAGCCCTGAAGTTTCAGTGTCTTTTCTTGTTTTAAATACTTGATCACTGCCTCGTCCTGCATTTCCCGATTCTGTTTGTTAGGCTTTTTGCGAATGTTGTTAATAAGTGTACAAAATACACCCATTGCTGCATACACTGTAACGGTGGCAATGATGAATTTCATGGCACCAAATCCGTCATAGTCGTTATTGTCCAGCTCTGTGCTGTTTGTGCGATTGTTTGGATCAGGTAGCCGATATGCCGATGTTACAACTGTTAAGTTTAGACACTCGGCCATGTTTATAAACCACGCCTACCTGAACACTTTATGAAACTTTGATCGTTAACCCTTCGGAATGAATAAGATGAATGGTTTTAGTTACGATCCCTCTAGAATGTTGCTATTTTCAGTTTGTTTTGGCTTTTCTATTACTAGTTATCGAACAGTATTGACCCGAGATCTGACCTCGTCTTTTGTGCAGTCTGATCTAAACATGCAATGTACAAAAGAAAATCTATGTTCAGCTTAACCCTTTCCCAAACGACAAACTTTTGGACTAGACCAAATTGAAAGCATTTGCAGACGACAATTCAGCTCTTCCTGAAAAGATTATTTCTGTCTATGATAGGGTAGAAAACATTGTGGGAAAAGGAGAAAATGCTGGTTACCAGCATTTTCTCCTTTTCCCACAATGTTTTCAAAAGGCTACTATTCCAGACCCGTAAAAACCAGGGATTGTTTGGGAAAGGGTTAAAGGTTCACCGAAAATATATCTAATCCACAATTTTATTCGTTTTATATGTATTTTCAAGCCACAAAATAGCTATTAAAAAACATAATAAACACAGATACATGCCCGCGCTGATTTCGAATGTCACCTCAATACCTTCTTGGACAATTTTGCACCAGACAACTTTGAAAGCATCATTGTGAAAGATGGACACTTACGCTCGATACATGAACAGGAGGTAAAGCATTTAACTCATTACCAAACGACAAAATTTTAGGTTTGTCCGAATCGAATGCATTTGCAGACGACAAAATAAAAGTGACTGAAAATTTGAAATTTGTTTTGTGAAGAGCAGATATACATTGTTGGAAAAGGAGAAAATGCTGGTTACCAGCATTTTCTCCTTTTCCAACAATGTTTTCTGAAGGCATCTTTATCCGGGTAATGGAATTTTAAGGAAGAAATAGTAACGAGCAAATGTTCTCTCCATCAAAATGCTTCCACACGATATCAGCAGCAAAGATTGTCTGAGGGAAGTTTTAACTTAGGTCGGACTAAATTCTAAAACACTGCATTTATCCACATGTATATTTGTAAGCGATCATTAATTTCCTTTTAAAACTGATTATTTAAAACAATCAATCATTCTTGTTGTCGTAATGACACAGTCAAATGCTTTTCGTTTGTCTTACTTAATCCATTTTTTGTTTTCACGTCTACACAGACCAATAAACTGTAAATCTTTTTACATTGACAAAATTTAAACTATCAGACCAAAACGTCACCGCCGGGCTATGTAATTAGGAAGCCCAAATTTAGCCCCCCTGTAGATAGTAAACCCAAGACCTTAACTCTTAACTCATTGCCAAACGACAAAATTTTAGGTTTGTCCAAATCGAAAGCATTTGCAGACGACAAAATAAAAGTGACTGAAAATTTGAAATTAGTTTTGTGAAGGGTAGAAAACATTGTGGAAATAGGAGAAAATGCTGGTTACCAGCATTTTCTCCTTTTCCCACAATGTTTTCTAAAAGGCTTCTTTCTCAGGGTCGTCAAAAGTAGGGATTATGTGGTAAAGGGTTAAGCTTCTAAGCGGGACCGTAGGACCTTGTGTGGACAATTTAGATCAAGATCAGACTGTACACAACGTGCAATCTGATCTTGGATCTACACTGTCTGAGAAAGAGGGTTCTTTTTTTATCCCCAAATATGGACTGAAACTTTCAATTAACTCTTTACCAAACAAACCCTGGTTTTTACGACCCTGAGATTGGAAAACATTGGAAAAAGGAGAAAATGCTGGTAACCAGCATTTTCTCCCTTTTCCACAATGTTTTCTACCCTGCTGGAAACAAATTTCAATTTTTTGAGTTACGCTTATTTTGTGGTCTGCAAGTGCTTTCAATTTGGACCAGCCTAAACTTTTGTCGTTTGGTAAAGAGTTAACTATCTGATTAGGTTAAGGGGTTAATATTATGATCCTGTTCACATCTTTAGAAAATATTGTGCAGAAAATGGGGATCCTGCCAGCAGAACCGCTTCCCTCAAAACAGTGTATTTCTTTCTTCCACGTATCTGTCCCGTAATTTGTAAGTTGTTTTTGTTTTCGAATTTTCTGAAAATAGCCTGCACAGTAACGGGCTAGCATTTTACCGGGGAACAAAATGTTAAGAATCGTCCACGTTTGCAGACGGGAAGTGAGCCGTTGCTCATATGATGAAATGTGCTTTCGACAAGGTTGAAATTATGAAACGTTGTAGGTAAAAAATTGTTGGAACATTTAACAGCAATATCCTGACTTTAAACGACACTACGAAAGAAGATTTTTGAAAACATTGTGGGTAAGGGAGAAAATGCTACTAACCAGCATTTTCTCCATTTTGTTACAATGCTTTCTAACCTATCAAGAATAATTTTATAGTCTTTGGAGCCATTTTTGATTTTTCATCTGCTAGTGCTTTAAATTTGGACAAGTCTAGAATTTTGTCGCATGGTAAAGATTAAACTCATTAGTACACAATCCCTACTTTTGACGACCCTGGGAAGAAGT
The DNA here is from genome assembly GCA_943736015.1 of Tridacna crocea. NCBI lineage: Eukaryota > Metazoa > Mollusca > Bivalvia > Cardiida > Cardiidae > Tridacna > Tridacna crocea. The sequence goes on from OX031059.1 coordinate 54,890,646, forward strand.
CTTTAGAAAACAATGTGGGAAAAGGAGAAAATGCTGGTAACCAGCATTTTTCTCCATTTCCCACAATGTTTTCTACCCTCCAAAAAACGAATTTCAAATTTTCTGTCAATTTTATTTTGTCGTCTGCAAATGCTTTCGATTTGGACAAACCTAAAATATTGCCGTTTGGTAATGAGTTAAACGGAGACACCAGTGGTAATCAGCATTTTCTCCTTTTCCCACAATGTTTTCTACCCTTCACAAAACGAATTTCAAATTTCCAGTCACTTTTATTTTGTCGTCTGCAAATGCTTTCGATTTGGACAAACCTAAAATTATGTCATTTGGTAAGAAGTTAAAAGTCTCTTTCTCCCGATTCGTAAATATAAGTGCCCGTCTGGTAAAGGGTTTGGGACAAATACACACAACTATATCTACGGATGAATATTGACAAAGTGCATACCTTTCAATAATCTTAAATTTAGCCAAAACTATTTATTTCAGAAGATGATAAAATATCACACTGACCCTTTACTTCATCAAGACACTTTTCTGACACATAAAACACCACCTCGGTGCATTTTGCAAACATTATGACTACTAGTAATTCGGAAACTTAGTCATAATGTTTCCATAAATGTTTATTTTACTTTTTTAAATGTAGATTTCCGCTTTTTCCTTTTACGGTTCAGAATAACCATGACAAATTCATGAATATGAGTGAAAAGATGAAAGGACAAGATAAGGTAAACAAAGTTGAAAACCAAATAATGTATGGGCCAATTATGTTTTCCCAATAACCATTACAATTGATGTAAAGAAATGAAAATAATATTTTCAACGGTATGATTAATATTGTCGGAAATGCAGTAATTGCTTGTTACGTACAGTTGCTCTTTTTCCCACAATATTTTCAAAAGCTGTCGACTCTCAATGCGCATTTAACTCTTTACCACACGAAAAAATTTTAGACTCCTTCAAATTGAAAGCATTTGCAGACGACAAAATAAAGTTGACTGAAAAAGTGAAATTTGTTTTGGGAAGGGAAGAAAACACTGTGGGAAAAGGAGAAAATGCTGGTTACCAGCATTTTCTCCTTTTTCTACAGTGTTTTCAAAAGGCTTCTTTCTCAGGGGTGTCAAAAGTAGGGATTGTGTGGTAATGGGTTAAAGTGTTGTCTGTCAATGGAGGAGTAAAATGGTTTTCTTTTTAAAAGATTCATCATATTGAATAATATTCTTAATATCTGGTTTTAAGCTTTTACATGCAAAATGCGTATATTTTCGTAGATGTGAAGATCAAAATCGTAACACAGAATTTGTACATAGTTTAATCTTTGAACTACGCTTCCCGACTTTGCCTGAGTTTTAACTCTGATAATGTAATGCTTAGGTCTTCTCTAACTTCTTATAAATGTTGTTCATCTTTTTAACCCATTACCACACAATCCCTACTTTTGACAACCCTGAGAAAGAAGCCTTTTGAAAACACTATGGGAAAAGGAGAAAATGCTGGTAACCAGCATTTTCTCCTTTTCCCACAGTGTTTTCTACCCTTCCTATAACAAATTACTATTTTTTAGTCGCCTTTATTTTGTCGTCTGAAAATGCTTTCAATTTGGACCAGTCTGAAATTTTCTCGTGTGGTAAAGAGTTAAAAAACCTTTACGAAACAGTCCATTTGCTATAAAGCGCCCAATGAATTTGGCATTGGAAATCATGGCGGGAAAAAGGTAAAATGGTGATAGCTAGCATTTTCTCCGTTTCCAAAGATTTTTTTTTTCCATATTTCTCAGGGACATAATCTACGATTTGAGCCGCACTTAACTCTTTCCCAAACAAGCCCTGGTTTTTACGTGTCTGCAGTAAAAGTCTTTTGAAAACACTGTGGCAAAAGGAGAAATTGCTCGTAACGAGCAATTTCTCCTTTTCCCACAGTGTTTTTCAACCCTTTTTGAGAACTTTCTGCCATTTTCTCAAAATCTAAAATTGTCGTCTGCAAACTCTTTCGGTTTGGAAGGTTCCACCATTTGTCGTTTGGGAAAGGGTTAATATATGGTCTGCGAATGCTTTCAAAAAGGACTTGTCTAGAAATTTCATCGTTTTGTAAAAGGACAAGCGGTGTTAACTTTTTTAGCACACGACCCAAAGTTTTGACGACCCCGGAGATATAACTTTCTGAAAACCTTGCGGGAAAAGGAGAAAATGATGGTAACCAGCATTTTTCTTTTCCAACAAGACTTTCTACTCTTTCAAAGACAACTGCCTTCGTTTTAGCTACAATTAATATGTCGTCTGCAGATGCTTTCAAATTGGACAAGTTTAAAATTCCATCGTTCGGTAATGAGAAAATTAGTTTTAATCACCGAGCAGATGACTGTTTTGCGCACGGCGGAAGTAAAGGGGAAATTAAATGAAGGGCAATATTGAGTTTATTTCTCCATTGAAAATATACGGTCTGAAAAGATTTTGCACAATAAGAGAAATTTAACGATATCATACAGGACAATAAGCAGATATTTTTTAGTCTTTTAAAAAATCAGTACACGAGAAAATGACCCTTCTTTCACAATAGTTTCAGAAATTGCTTGTTGAAGAAGCATTAACCCATTACCAAACAACCCCTACTTTTGACGACCCTGAGAAAGAAACCTTTAGAAAACATTGTGGGAAAAGGAGAGAATGCTGGTAACCAGCATTTTCTCCTTTTCTCACAATGTTTTCTACCCTTCCCAAAACAAATTTCAAATTTTCAGCCACTTTTATTTTGTCGTCTGCAGATGCTTTCGCTTCGGACAAACCTAAAATATTGTCGTTTGGTAAATGAGTGTAACCCACACCTGAGCTATGTGGTACAGCCCAGCTCGGTTTCAGACTACTGTACTTCAGTCCAACAAAAATTTCTAGACTTGTCCAAATTTGAAGCATAATTACATAGACGACAACAAAAAGTCGCTCGAATTTTACAACATATGTGAGACAGGGTGAAAAAAGAAGTAGAACTTTAGCCTGAAAGGGTAGAATACATTGCGGAAGAACGAGGAAATAGTGCTTTTCAGCATTTTATTTTTTTTTTAAAATGTTTTCTGTCGCAGCGGGAATTAGAATTCGGGATTGTTTTCTTATTGACTATATAATATGTGTCTACGTAAGTCTGTTTTTCCCGCGGCTCCACTGAAGGAAAGATAATATTTCTTTTGTAAGTTCACAAATGGACAAATTAGCTAAACCCTTTTCTCTTCGAATTAAATTTGCCTCTGTTCGACACAAAGACCATTTACAACTGACCTAATGTCCATTGAACTGATTTTGAGGAAACAACTCGAATTCTACTCCTTTACAACCCAACGCTTTGTTTTAACCCTTTACTCCATAAATACTCATTTCTACGCATTGCTTGTAGGAGTCTTTGGAAAACATTGTGGTAAAAGGTGAAATTGCTCGTGACGAGCAATTTCACCTTTTGCCACAATGTTTTCTACACTATCAAAAGGTGTCATATGCACATAAGAAAGGGCTTCATCCTTGCTGTTATTTAGGGTCAATTAGAGATACCATAGAAATGCCTTATGGGGTAATGGGTTAACGACACGAAGGAAAGTTACCAGCACTTTCACCTTTTCCACCATGTTTTCTACAAATTTCAGAGACAAATCTAATCGTTTAATCCTTATCTTACTGAATAACTAAACTTGAATTTTCAGTTCGATATCAATTCCACAAATATTGTTGTTTCAAAGTTATGTTCCAGGGTATAATATCTCGTTATCGGACAGTGTTGATCAAAGATCAGACTGCACGTTCTGTGCAGTCTGATCTTGATCTACACTATCCGCAGAAGGTCAGCGAGTCGCGCTTAGCATCTAGAAAGAGAAATAAACGGGCGAAAAAAGGAAAATATCATGATTCCTAATGGATTTAGTCACTGGCGCTTTGAAAAAAGAAAATGTAGGCCATAGAGGGATTTAAACCCCTCACCTAAAGTTATACGTAGACTCTATTCTTGAGAAAAGGTCATGCCCCTACATTGCTCCCTTATTAAAAGTGACCTTTGAATCTTCTTGACCTTCAATCGCATTATCTTTTTGTATGTACACGTAAGTTTTAATTTCAGATATAGAAGGGTACAGATCGACACAAGAATCGAACTTTACTCCTAGTAGGCGAATTCACATTTCCGAAATCTTGTTCGCTCTAAACTTTAAATCTGTTGTGTTTGAAAACTCTTTTGGGACATTCTTTGAACATTTTACCCATCTGTATTTACTGTTAAAGGTATATAGATTGCAAAACTGCATTCCAAATGCAATAGGTACTTATTCAAACCATTACAACTGAATTTCTGTGGTAAACCTGTATTATTTGTGAATTTTTCATCCTTGACTTTATTTATAAGTTTGTTACATGTATGTACCTCCTATTCTTAAATTTGTATTAACTCTTTACCAAACTCGACAAAAATTTAGATAGTACAAAATGAATGCACTTGCAGATGTCAAAATAAACTAAACACAAAAATTGAAATTGGCTTCCAGAAGGGTAGAAAACATTGTGGGAAAAGGAATGTTTTCAAAAAGTTCCCATCTCAGGGTCGTAAAAGGAATCACTCAAAAACGGGAATCCATAGACAGGCGCAGTCTACCGTGGTACCGTTGAAATACTGCTGACGTGGTTCTAAAAATCAAAGTACAAATTTACTTTGGTTTTAACAATTCTTTTTCAGTATGTATTTGCAAGGCTTTTCTTCATCCGTTATAGATCTAGATCTAAATTTAGAAAATGTTGAACAAGACATTTTGATTTTCTTTTTCTTAACTCATTACCAAACGACAGAATTTCAGGTTTGTCCAAATAGAAAGCATTTGCAGACGACAAAGTAAAGGTGACTGAAAATTTGAAATTTGTTTTGTGAAAGGTAGAAAACATTGTGGAAAAAGGAGAAAATGCTGGTTACCAGCATTTTCTCCTTTTCCCACAATATTTTCTAAAGGCTTCTTTCTCTGTGTCGTCAGAAGTAGGAAAGTATGGTGATGGGTTAATTAAAATCCAACGGTTTTCAGAATTCTTGCACAACTTATCCTGTAAAAACCCAATTATGCATGAATTTTGTAAGATAGTTATGATCACGATCAACGTTTTCACAGAGATAGAGATCTACAGTCTGGTCTTAGTCCTACACTCTTTCCTTTGCTATTATTTGCTTCAGTGACATAATTCTTATCAAATACAATAAATAAGAAAAAAAGAATTTGAGCGACAGAGAGTTATTAACTATAATGAGTGATCATTCCAGATTCTTACTCCACTTTTACCATTCCTGAATACTGGACCCCATTCTGATTTTCGCGCAAGAACAGGCCGGACAACAATGACTACTCTCTACAAAGGAGAATGTCGTAAAATTAGGAATGAGAATTCCACACGAATTTTGAGGTAAAAAACAGACGATTTCTCCTTTTTCTTGTCAATCATTCAAAATGAATATAACGGATTCACAAGAAACACAATATTCGACATACTTGTCAGCCAAAAAGCAAAATAGATCTAGGCCGTAAATATGTTAAGTTTCGCTAATTAGGCAAAGCTCGAAATAGTCTCTAGTTGAAACTACGGTGCAATTTTGGAGGCGAATAATGCAGCATTCCCAAAATAGTAACGAAAGATCGAAATAATCAAAGTGCTTCAAATGCAATTATAGTTTTCGTTGTCACTTTTACAAACAATCAAAGCACTGGATCGATTCCATCACCTGTGAACTAGAAATGCCTTACGCCAAAGTTTATTAGCTCTGAAACGAACTGACCAAATATGTTAATATCGCCCAGCTAAAACGTTGAAACCAGAGCATAACCAGAGCATAGGCTGGAGTGTACATAATGCAGCATTCTGTAAACTCTGTCAAAAATAGACTACCGCGTGACACAATATTAGATCTATTCTATCCATACTGAAAGCAGTTACAAGCCGCAAACTCATTATGGCCCAAACAATGGTATTTGTCTTTGAAAAGACAGAATCCATTGCTGTAAATGGAGAAAATAGGTCCACCAGTCATTGGCATTTTGTCCTTTTTCCAGCAATTTTTCTACAGTTTTCATCTTTAGAGATGTTGAAACGCGAGGTTGTTTGTTCGTGAAAAAACAGTATCCCTTAACCTGCGAAACAAATGAAATGAAGTGAAACTTTCGAGCCGATAGTAAAAACTCTAATGATGCTATTTCAAAGGTAAATATCTCCGTATCGGACAGTGTGGATCCAAGATTAGACTGCACGTTCTGTACAGTCTGTTCTTGATCTATAGTGTTAGCAAAAAGGTCGCAGAGTCACGCTTAGAGCTCTGCCTATGAAGTGATAGACGCAAAGCAGAATTCTAGCAGACGAAACGTATGCATGCACCATCCATTAGGCTAACAAAACTTATTTTCAAAATGCACCTGACACCAAGTTCAACGTTTCATTTGGAAATTCGATCTTTTCACATTTAAAACTGGGGATTTCTTACGTGACATTAAAATCCAACGATGATATATCGTGTTTCCACAGTCATACAGTGGGCTTGTTGTTTACATCGTATAATGTAAGGTGTTTATGTAAATGAGCCGTGCTGTGCGAAAAATGGACTTTGATGCCTCTGCAAAAAGTTTCGACCAAGGTCAGCCTGCGCAGTCCGCGCAGGCTGACCTTGGTCGAAACTTTTTAGAGTTTGTAAATTTTCTGTTGTTACAGGAGACCACTTCTTCATGCATAGCTTCGTCCCGATTGAAATATAATACATGACCACTGCGTTAAAGAGACATGTCTTTGGATCAGTGGTTATGGTTATGGTCTTTGAAACTTCGAAAAATGAGAATGTTTGTCCTTCATGGGTTCGAATCCCGCCAGGTGCGGTTAGTACTTAAGCTATGCATTTGTTCCTTTGTTTCTTTGTTAAAGACTTTTCTCGTAGGACTGTATACAAAAGGACCATTGTATCCCATGACGAAGTCGATTGTTATACAAAATGGGTTTCTCGTATGGGACCCATCTTTTTGTGATGACTTACATGGTGTAATGCGTCACGACTCTCTTTTACCGAATCATGGTTCAAATATAATCGACATTTTACAACGATTAATTTCATAGCTATATGCAGACGACTTTTCTTTTGCCGCAGACCACTGGCAAAATCATTGTGGAAAACGACTTTTCTCAAAGTTTACCGCAGACCACTGGCAAATCATTGTGGAAAAGTGGGAACTGCTCGTGGCGGGCAAGTATTCCGCTTGATGTGCTCACAGTAATTATTCACGTTGATATTCACATTTTACACTTGACTTTTATTGAAATCTTAGAACTGCTAATTTGTTTCGGATAATGATTAACTCGTTACCAAACGACAAAAAATTCAGGTTTGTCCAAATCGAAAGCATTTGCAGACGACAAAATAAAAGTGACCCAAAATTTGAAATTTGTGTTGTGAAGGGTAAAAAACATTGTGGGAAAAGGAGAAAATGCTGGTTACCAGCATTTTCTCCTTTTCCCACAATGTTTTCTAAAGGCTTCATTCTCAGGGGCGTCAAAAGTAGGGATTGTGTGGTAATGGGTTAAATCTTTAATCATGCAGCCTGCTCTGAGACTTACTACTATTGCAAGTTAACCCTTTACCACACAACAACGCCTTTTAACGATCCTAAAGAAGAGGCATTTTGAAAACATAGTGGGAAAAGGAGAAAATGCTGGTAACCAGCATTTTCTCCTTTTCCCACAAAGTTTTCCACCCTATCAAAGAAAAATTGAGTCATTTGAGTCACTTTGAAATTGTCGTCTGCCAGTGCTTCAATTTAGATAGGTCTAGAATGTTAACCATGTGCTAAAGAGTTAAGAAGATACAGCTTAGCCAACAGGTTTCGAATGATAATGGGAAAAAAACATGTTTTCCACAATGTGCCTTCCAAAGATAACGCTGTCCACTGTATAGGAGGAGCGACATTATTTCGTCCGGAGACATAGCATGATTTGATGGTCGGTGCACTCGTCACATCAAGTTTGAGATGACGAAGCGCAAAATGGTTTCAAATGGCGCCATGGACTGCCCTAGACAAAGTCGGTCGCTTGTGGTTACAAGTCAAAATATCACAATCAATCACCAGTAAAAATACAGTGGAATTTATACACCATAGCGGGCCAATAAGTTCAAACCGGAGCAAAGTGTTAGTTCATCTTAGTTTGAGTAAGAGCTGAGGTTCAGGCCTATCTTTGGTCATGTTTGAAAGCCCAATCCCTACCTTCAACGCGCAAGTTAGACGATGTCGATGTTGTTCAGTTTCTGGACTACGCATTTGGTGCGGCCTTTGATCGTTAGCTAGCTTACGACATTTGCGTGAAGGAACATCTACGATCGAACAAGAATTTCCTGATTACAAATCCAGCTCCCAAAGCATGGAGCCGCAATGATTGAATTATAAAATAACTTATCTTAACCCTTTACTCAATAGATACTCATTTTGACGTATCAACAACAGACAGCTTTGGAAAATATTGTGGGAAAAGGAGAAATTGCTCGTAACGAGCAATTTCTCCTTTTCCCCGTGACAATGTTTTCCACTCAATCAGATATTTGTATCCTCATTTGTCTATATTTTTGACATCATACCTTTATTTGCTGCTGAAATGGAAGAGCCTCAAATTGGCATATCAGGTAAAGGGTTAAAGGACGGGCGTTAATACACCATGACAAAAAAGAAACTTATAATCGAGAAGCGCTCTTGCAAAAGGGGTTTTAATGCATTTTTGTGATACATTTTAATGCATTTTTGTGATACATTATAGCAAAAAAAAAAAAGTCACCATATAATTATGGATCTATAAAATCCGTTTCGTCCAACAATGGATTGCTTTATGCGTAGAATGGTCCTCAGACATGTAGAAAATCTACCCAATGCAAAAAGTTTTGACCCATTTCATCGAGCCTGCACAGGCTCATATATATACTTTTTGAAGACGCATGAAAATAATCGCGGGTTTTTACGATCCTTGAGGGAAAAAAATCCTTGGAAAACATTGTGGAACCCAACATTTTCTCCTCTTCCCACAATATTTTCTACCCTATCAAAACGAGCAATCATTATTTCATCAACATTTAATTTGTCGTCTGCAAATGCTTTGAATTTGGATCAGTCTCAAAATGTTTCGTTTGGTAAGGAGTTAACCCATTGCCACACAATCCCTACTTTTGACACCCCTGAGAAAGAAGTCTTTTGAAAACAACTGTGGGAAAATGAGAAAATGCTGGTGACCAGCATTTTCTCCTGTTCCCACAGTGTTTTCTACCCTTCCCAGAACAAATTTCAATTTTTCAGTCACTTTTATTTTGTCGTCTGCAAATGCTTTCAATCTGGACCAGTCTAAAATTTTGTCGTGCGGTAAAGAGTTAAACCTATTTTTCTCGGAGTATGACTCAATCAGAGTTAGGGGTACCACTAACTTGTACTAGTGTTATTTTTGACGGCGGAATAGGATGTAGAATATTGTGGCGAGGGGAGCAGCTGCTTGTTACAGACTACTAGTATTCCATCCATGTTTTCACAACAGTTTCCGCTTCAGCAGTTTGAAAGTCGTATCTTTGTCACAATTTGAATTCAAACACGACAATGCATACACAACGGATCGTGCATAATATCTACAGAGCGATGCCAACCGAAAACATAGTCACGTTAATTAACGAGTAATGATATAGACGGTGTCCTCCAACGGGACTTTCCATCCACCCCAAGTCTATCCCAGACACCTCTTCGTGTTGCCAAGGATTGTCGCTTGAGTAATCAAGACGTAGATTTTGCACTAGGGAGGTGTTTAACGGAGCGTGATTATGACAGTAGCTAGCTAGATGGGGTTATAAGCATGTTACTGCGGTAAGTAACGGGTAGTCGCATTGTCTGTACCGCAAGTGAGGAACTAGGACAAAATAGTATTCATCAGGGAACTAAGTACTTAACGCTGTAGTCCGTCTTTCTACTCTCCAACTAACTGATCTGGTGAGTCTCTTTTAATCTCTGTAATTTTGTCGTTTACACTTGCATTACGGTCAGCGTTGATCAAGATCGAAATGCATAGTATGTATCTTACGATCTTCGATCTACATTCTCTAATATTATTTTTGATAAACCATGTGATTTGAATTAACGCATCTTGTTCAATTCCTGACATCTCATTTAATTCCTGACAGAAATGTATAGTACCGCATTTCGTGCATAAAGCAGAACTGTCCGCGATTTCCCCAGTTCCGTTTTCTTTTCTTATGGTGCCTTTGAGTACATAATTAGGTTCATACATTCGAATTACAAAAAAAACTGACAGTTGCAGATATGTAGGAAAGGTCCGTCTAATCTGAAGGGCCATGAATTAAAAAGATAAATTATATATAGACCTTCATTTTTCTCCTTCATACTCTTGTAATCCTTGTTTGATTACTGGTATTTTTTTTTCGCGTCGTTTTCAACATTGCTACAGTTAATATCACGTTGACTGTACGGCTATTCATGGTTATACTTGTACACTTGGGTGGCGAATTTCACCACGACCGACTCCAGCAGGAATCGTGTCCTGGGCGTCGTAGTTGTACTTCTCGCGTCTCAATCATAAGATCTAGAGGATAATCTACTGGTGATGCGTGATATTAAAAACCTGTAACCTGAATGTGATGCGGTAGAAAAAAAACGAGTCCGAAAGACGAGTTTTTTTAACCACATCAAACCCTATTCGAATGGTGACAGAATTATAATATCATACACAACTGGTTGATTATCCCAATTATTATATATTTCTAATTCATTTCGTTTATTCCAATAATTAAATCTCCCTAGAATGGTACAATATGAGTAATGTAGGGAAAAAAAGCAGTTCCAGCAAATACTCTAAAATCATATCACCACTAGTGAGGATATCATATCTATTATCACTAGTGGTGTAATTCACTCCAAAATATCAGTAATTTACCGATAAGAACATAATAAAGTGCTAACAACCTTTCGCGATCTGCCATTAACCGTACAGGGCATAATAAAGCCAACAGACGTGGTCAGACTAGGGCCCGTATTCACCAACCATTCTTGAGAATATTCTTAGTCTTATACTCCTTAAGGTTTTTTAAATTTGTAAGTAACACAACTTCTGATTGACTAAACCATTCGGTTTAGCCAATCAGAAGTTATGTTACTTACAAATGTAGAAAATTCTGAAGAATTAGACAAATAACGTTCTTACTCGTAAGAATGGTTAGTAAATACGGGCCTAGGATCAAGACCCAGTTAGTTGCAGCTTTATGATTGCTTATGTCAGTAGCGCTTAATCTAAGAGGACAGTGTAGATCAAGATCAGACTGCACACTTTGTGCAGTCTGAACATGATCTACACTGGCCTTCCTCATAAGCAGCTATAATAGTGAATGGCACTTTAAGGGTTAAAACATGGTAACTTATATTCTTAGTGAGCAGGATAATAGTCAAGAGCCTGTGCTTTTCATTGCCAATATATGTTCTGAAAAAAAAAAGCAACACCTTTGATGGCTTCTAAAACTTTCCTGTAAAACATGGATATTTATTGGATTCGAAAGAAGTGCAGCATAAGGAGACATTCCACTAAAGAGCAGATTTCCATTAAGTCAAAATGTTCCAGAAAAAGGTTTGCTACAAATCGTCTTTGGATCGTGACATTAAAAAACCTCTGAGCGCCAAGAGGCGGATCGATTGGTTGATTGATTGTATTCGGAGCTTTGGTCAAATCACGGCGATCAGCGCACTTACGTATGCTTTTCCTGGCTTTCTCACACCAGTACTGACACAACTCACTACTTTTCTCATCAAGAACCGGAGGTGAACGGCAAAACATCGCCATGATGAAGAAAGTTTGCCTCAACCGGATTTCGACCACAAGGTCACAAGTCTGCTACGTTAACCACTGAGCTACCCGGCCGGACTGCAAAGTTGTAGAAAACAAATTTGTTGTTAGATTCAATCGGTAAGGCGAGCTAAACGTTCCAGTTCTGTATCATTTTTTCTTTTTCAGATTTTATGACAGAATATCGAAGCCTGCTAATTTAATCGCATCTCTAATGATTTATCGGAAATTTTGAGCCATTTTCTAAGAAAAGGGGGTTTTACCATTTAATCCATAGTGCAAAAAGTATTGACAAAGGTCAGCCTGCGCAGTTCCCACAGGCTGACCTTTGTCGGAAATTCTGTTAGTTTTATTCAGTGCTGCATTTCAAAGGATCACTCTTCCTCCGGATTTAGACAGTTGTATGACAAATCATATTTTATGGATCCTTATTTATGTGATGACTTGCTGGATATAAAGCATCACAGAGATGCATTAAACACTCTTTTGTCAGAGCAGAGTTCATCGTTCATGATTTTTGACAGCACTAGCGTATCCTGATGAATTTTTTGTAATTGCTGCAAAAACTTAAATTCACTATTTCATGTATTTCATGCTGTTCAATGAAATTTTGAAAATGAAATTATTAACTATTTACCAAATGACGAAATTTTAGACTGGTCCAAATTTAACGCATTTGCAGAAAACAAAATCAGCGTGACAGAAAATTTGAAATTTGTGTTGTGAAGGGTAGAAAACATTGTGGGAAAAGGAGAAAATGCTGGTTACCAGCATTTTCTCTTTTTCCCACAATGTTTTCTAAAGGCTTCTATCTCAGGGGCGTCAAAAGTAGGGATTGTGTGGTAATGGGTTAATTGCTGCAAAAACTTAAATTCACTATTTCATGTATATGCCGTTCAATGAAATTTTGACAATGAAATTATTAACTATTTACCAAATGAAAAAATTTTAGACTGGTTCCAAACTGAAAGCGTTTGCAGTCGACAAAATGAATGTGACCAAAGGATTAAAATTTGGTTTAGGAAGAGAAGAAAACATTGTGGGAAAAGAAGAAAATGCTGGTTGCCAGCATTTTCTCCTTTTCCCACAATGTTTTCAAAATGCTACTTTCACAATGGTGTTAAAAGTCGGGATTGTGTGGTAAAGTGTTAATGGAAAAGCGGAGAGTAGAACACGATCAGACTGCTCGTATATGCAGGCGGATCTTATTTTTGAACTCTTGGCGAAATACGTTCAAAGTCCATCTAGGCAGCTAATATTTCTGCAGGTGTATAGAAACCTAATAGTGACACGACTCAAGGGTGAAGGAATTTATTCTAAAATTACATTTTTGATTTTTTTTTATATATATATCTAGGTACGTAGAATACAAAACTACAGATATACCATACCACCATGGCACGACGTTTTCTGTGTTTTTTGGCCCTCCTTTGGTTACCAAACACAGGTAACTCTATTCTCACTTTTTCTACGTTTTAATAACCTTTTACCACACAATCCTTAGTTTTAACCACCCTGACTGAGACATCTTTTCGGAAACTTTGTGGAAAATGGAAAAAGTAAAGTCTCTTCAGAGATTCTACTCATTTTTGTTGGGAATGGGAGGGGGGGGGGGAGCAACGCGTAAGTTTATGAGATAACTTTTCTAAACTCTTTGTCAAACGACAGAATTCTAGACTGGTCCAAACTGAACGCATTTGCAGAAAAAAAACAATCAGCGTGACTCAATAATTGAAATTTGACTTTGGAAGAGTAGAAAACATTGTGGGAAAAGGAGAAAATGCTGGTTACCAGCATTTTCTCCTTGTCCCACAATGTTTTCAAAAGGCTCCTATCCTAGGGCAGTTAGCCCCAGGTATTATTTGGTAAAGTGTTAAAAAATATTCAAGTAATTGTACAGGTTTTAAACCAGATACAGCACAGGTTCTATTTAAGACCTTCCAAAAGCTCAAAAACGTGTTCTGAAAAAAGGGGGTTAAATACATATTTAAAAATATCAGCTCAAGTCAGCGTGAGCAATCCGCACAGGATGAACTTTTTTTTTTATATCATTGGTCAAAATTCTGCACGTCAAAGTATCAGTCTAATTCCACAATTCAGTCGTTTGCTGGAAAAATGGATTTAAGGTTGTGGACCCGTAATGGAAAACAGATTCTTCCACTGTATATTATCCTTCAAAATTTGCTAGGATTAAAAATGAGAATTACTGTACATCTTTAACCGAGCCACTTTTTCCTTTTTGTCCTTCTCAGAATTATCATTTATAAATATAAAACCACTATATTCTTATTACAAAGGGAGATAATAATTACTTCCCGTTTCTGGAAACACTAGCAAAAGTATCAATAAATAATTTCAAGATAGTTATCAAAGGAAGTTTTGGTCGATTAAGAATGTGCAAAAGTATTATATCTATCATCTTCGCAAGCCAAGGCTGACGATTCACTATGCTACTCTACCCTTGGCGGATCGAGCTTGATTTTTTACATTCACCCGATACGCTTTTTCATTGGATGCAGCCAGCTCTAGCTGCAACGAATGAAATCGCTTGTAGCATTTCATCTTTGATAAAAATAGAACAAGGTCGCTACCTTTCGAATAGAAGGTAAACATGGAAACCCACGCGGATGTCTGCTTATCGCTTCATGTATATTCGTAAGCGGTTTATAAAACGATATGTCATTGGCTTTTAGAAAATTGATGTAAAAGGGGGTAATAACCAGCATCCAATAGAGGGCGTATCGCAGGAATCTTGAAATCGGGCTCAATCAGCCAAGGTAAGATCCACGTAGTGATTGTAACCTTGGCTCGCGAAGCTGTATATCTGTATAAATCCGTAAATTTCAAATTTCCAGAAATTTTATGTCATGCTGTACTGGAAGTATTATTGGTCAACTACCTTATTTGATAGACCCATAATTACACGATGACTTGCTCGGTATTTTTACCAGTTTAGACCGTCTGATCTTTATATACACTGATTACAAAAATGCAGCAATTGGCCAAGAATTAAATATTTTCATGGGAAAAAAAAAAAGCCCTTTTATTTTTGTCGAGCGCTAGTGAATATTTAACTTAGTTTAATTGGCTTGCAATACGCGAAAAGGGGCATTCGGACATGTGCGTAAAGTGTCGTCTCGGATCAGCCTGCGAAGTCTGCGCAGGCTAATCCCGAACGAAACTTTCCGTTTTAACGCAATTTTCTCTTTTGCACAAGTCTACTGTAGCACAGACTTTAATGTAGTCGTAAAGTGCCGTCTCGGATTAGCCTGCGCGGATCGCGCAGGCTAATCCGAGACGACACTTTACGCAAATATCCGAATGCCCCTTTTCGGGTATTGCAGGCTAAATGACAGTTTTGTATTGCAGTTTTCTTCTTGTTTAATGGTAATGGAGGAGAATATGAGACTTCATATTTTGTCAAATGATTGACCCGAAAGTAATACGCTTTGTAGACGCTGTCAATCTCTTATTACGTTTATGATTTTTTTCCAAATCTGAAGCTAAAATAAGCATTTCTTTGGGTCTTAAAAAAAGTGTTATTAACTTCTAAACAGACCGGATGCAAGTTAATTGTACGTCGATTTTATGCAAAAAGCATGGGAAAAGGAGCACTCTGTAATCTAGAAGCCGTATTTTCCAACCAATTATGACAACTTATTTGTCTTATTCTCCAGAACATATTCAATTTTAAAGTAACACAAGTTTTGATAGACTAAAACCTAATAGTTTTGCTAATCAGAAGTGCAAATACTTTTAAATCTAGGGTTTAAACTTGAATTAGATAAGGAATGGCTGGTTGACGCGAATTTAGGGGGCGTTAGTCTGAATTCACCAACCATTCTTGAGGATATTCTTAGTCTTTTTCTCCAAAGGTTTTCTAAATTTGTAAGTAACACAACTTCTGATTGGCTAAACCATTCGGTTTAGCCAATCAGAAGTTGTGTTACTTACAAATTAGGTTTAGCCAATCAGAAGTTGTGTAACTTACAAATTTAGAAAATTTTGCAGAATAAGACAAAGAACATTCTTATTAAGAATGGTTGGTGAATACGGGCCAAGCTGATGGGCCAATCTGTTTTTCGAGAGTTGGTGATAGTCGTAACTACAGGCTTAATTCCTGCCTCATCACTTAACCCTTTACTCCATAGATACTCATTTCTACTCATTGCTTGTAGGAGCCTTTGGAAAACATTGTGGCAAAAGGTGATATTGCTCGTGACGAGCAATTTCACCTTTTGTCACAATGTTTTCTATGCTATCAAAAGGTGTCATATACAGATAAGAAACGGTTTCATTCTTGCTGTTATTAAGGGTCATTTAGAGATACCATAGAAATGCCTTATGGAGTAAAAGGTTAACCTTGTGCCGGTGATGGCCTGGAGTGCTGTAGGAGTATTGGTAAAACAAATTCAATGGACACACGGATATGTGCACTGACTGCTTTGGTATTTGATAAATCATGTTGAAAATAACGTTAAATAACGTTGAATAAAAATTAAGTGAGCTGTACTCTGTGAAATGAAGGCTTAATGCATCTGCGAAAAGTATCGACTCAATTCAGCCTGCGCACTCCGCCCAGGCTGACCTGGGCCGAAACGTTTCGCCATTGGTCAATTTTCTGTTTATCAAAGGACCTATCTACCTAATGATTAAGTCGGCTAATGAAAAAAGTGGGTCCTATGAACCCATAATTATGTGATGACTTGGGCTAGTACCGTGTATAACGGAAATGCATTAAGACCCCTTTTGCCAGGGCGTGGCTCAAAAAGACACGAGCCACGCCCCCAAAAAAAAGGGCTTGATGCATCTCCGTGATGTTTCATATCAAGCAAGAGAACACATCGTCGGTTTGCTTCCAAAACCTCGTAACTACAGCTGATAACAAGCTGTGGTTACTAGGTTTTGGAAGCAAACCAGCGACATACTAAATGTAAATTACTCTTGTGGTTCCATAAAAACATGTACGTCTAGGTGATGGAATTATCACCAAGAAAAATAGTTGTCTTTTAGAAATCTCGTTCATAGGACAGAAACACAAAATGTCTTTTCTGCCAAACTACAGATCACCGTTCCCCATTGGTCTATCACGAACTCAGAAATTTTGATTTGTCGATCAACGATGGCTTTTACACAAAACAGTATATCGCCTCTATATCAGAGATAGACAAATAGGGCTTTGGTGGCCACAGGGGCAACGATATCTTTGGATAAACCTGCATAACATTTAATCACGTTCTATGGATAACAGTTACGTTTTCTTTTTTCTTTTTGCTTTGCAACAATTAATGTGATAAAAGTGCCTGTCCCTACAAATCATTCTTTTTACCTTTGCTTCCAGGTGTCTGGGCACAAGAACTCTGTTCTGACAACGTTTACTGTGCATCATGCGACGACGAAGCTAATGTATGTACAGAGTGTGTTTCTGGAAAGTGGGGTTTGGAATGTGAAAACGAATGCAACACAACCAATTGTAACACAACGACCTGTAACAAAGTTACTGGAGACTGTCTAGCTTGTGAAGATGGTAGGTGGGGAGAGAATTGTTCTCAGATTTGTGACATTGCAAATTGTAACACGGGAAACTGTGATATGACGACTGGACAGTGTTTGGAATGCAAAGCTGGACGTTGGGGTACTATGTGCGAGATGAACTGTAGTCAAAGCTCTTGTAATGAGTTTAACTGCTCCAGAGAAAATGGTCTTGTTTCGTGTCAAAGCTGTCGGACTGGGTACTGGGGAGAGGACTGTACAGAACTGTGTGTGTCGGCGTGTTTCGATGGTTGTCATACATCGAATGGTACTTGTACAACATGTTTCTATGGTTATTGGGGCCAGTTCTGTGAGAAAGACTGCTCTACGACATGCGAGTGGGGTTGTGATATACAATCTGGAACGTGTGACGCATGTAAACATGGATTGTGGGGATCCTCTTGCAATTTTACGTGTAGTGATTTGTGTCGTAATGGTGCATGTGATATAGAAACGGGACGCTGTGAAGAATGTCCGTTTGGTCGTTGGGGAGAAACTTGTAATGAAACCTGCACTGATGAGTGTCAGTGTAATATTACTACAGGTATTTGTACGGAGTGTTTGGATGGCTATTGGGGAAATGATTGTAATAAATTATGTTCTTCATCATGTGATGGAACCTGCGATAAGCTTACCGGGGAATGTACACAGTGTAGACCAGGTTTAGCTGGCAGAGCATGTGACGTACACTGTAAAGACGAATGTTTTAGTTCGTGTGACAGATACACCTTACAATGTGATGCCTGTCGTCCAGGGTTATGGGGGAACAACTGTGAACATGATTGCAGTGTCAGGTGTGCTGGACTGATTTGTGACAAAAATAAAGGTCACTGTAACAGCTGTGACCTAGGCTACTGGGGGACAAACTGTTCATTCACATGTAATGGATCTTGTGACTGTGAGCAATACACCGGGAAATGTGCGTCATGTCCTGACGGACTATGGGGTAGTTCATGTGAGTTTATGTGTAACTGTAAATCACATTGTACAATAGACAGGGGATTGTGTATAGAATGTAAAGATGGTTTATGGGGAGACAATTGTACCAACCAGTGTATCGGCCATTGCGAATCACGATGTGACAGAGGTTCAGGACAATGTGCAACTTGTGCTGATGGTTTCTATGGTTCCAACTGTTCAGTAAGTTGTGATCCGGGATGTCAAACTTGTGACAGAATCAGTGGTGATTGCTTGACTTGTATTCCAGACAGATTTGGAGCACAATGTTCCAATAGTTGTCTAATTCTAGAGCTAACAAACCTCTCAAGTTTGACATGTATTGATCCATTTTGTGACCGAGTTCTGGGAAGACAATGTGCTGGATGTACACATGGTTATTGGGGAGCATTATGTCAGAATATGTGCGCCGAGCAGTGTGATAATGGTAGTTGTTTTGAGTCCAACGGGACTTGTCACACCTGTAAACCGGGATGGTCAGGTACAATGTGCACAGTTCTGTGTGATAGTAATCGATGTGTTGACGATAGATGTGACATGGAGACAGGAAAGTGCATGGAATGTCATCCTGGTTTGTGGGGCGAGGACTGTACCATCACATGCATTGACCTGAATAGTCTTACATGTTTTAGAAAAGACGGATCAACGTTGACGTGCAAGAACGGGTTCTATGGACAGAACTGTACAGATAACTGCCTGGTTGATAACTGTATTCAATATGAGTGTGATAAGAATACTGGCTCCTGTGATACCTGCAATACAGGATATTGGGGAGATAACTGCGAGAATACATGTTGGGAAGGCTGTTTTGAATGTTCTCAAACTGATGGTACGTGCACCAAATGTAAGGTTGGTCGCACCAGCCAAACTTGTCAAGATACATGCGACACAGGTTGTCTCGATGGATGTTCTATGTTTTCAAGAACTTGTTTCGCTTGTAAGAAAGGTTTATATGGTGTCTTATGCGACAGACCGTGTTTGACAGAAAACTGCGCTAAGTGCAACCAATTTACTGGACATTGTGAAATATGCATGGATGGGTTTTGGGGATACAACTGCAATAAAACGTGTACTCAGAACTGTTTTACGTGTGATCGAACTAATGGACAGTGTCTACATTGTGTTTCCGGTATATGGGGGCATGACTGCTCCCTTCCGTGTGACAGTCTCTGTTCTTGTTGTCATAGAGACACTGGACTGTGTGACCCGTGTAGACTGACAGCTTTGAAGAATGTGGTGGATGATCAATCAGGTACTGTGTTTGTTTTTTTCTAACTTTCAAATTGATCTGTATTTATATAGACTGAGAAACTAGGTTTGAAATCCCAAGTGCTCTTGTGTTATGCATGTCATCGTACTCTACTTTTATACGATATTTGATATTTCACTCGTGATGTTTTTATGAAACATAATTCAGTTCGGTAATTATTATGATTTAGACACATAAGGATTGTTCAGATTTCCAAGATACAGGTACATGTAAATGTATAGTCCTAAGGTATGGTTCTTCTATATGGAATGCAACACGCGAAAAAGTGCATTCGGACATTTGCGTAAAGTGTCGTCTCAGATCAGCTTGTGCCGTCCGCACAGGCTAATCCGAAACGACACTTTCCGATTTTATGTGATTTTCTGTTTTACGCAAGTCTGCTGTAGCATAAAATCTGATGTAGTCGTAAAGTGCCGTCTCGGATTAGCCTGCGCGGACTGCGCAGGCTAATCCGGGACGACACTTTACGCAAATGTCCGAATGCACCTTTTCGCGTGTTGCACTCCATATAGAAGTGTGTGTTGTAATGGTAAAATATATTAGACACTACCGGCCATTAACCCTTTGGCTTCTAAGCACGACTAGGCTTTGCGGACGGCGTAGATCAAGATCAGACCGCACAGAACGTGCAGTCTGATCTTGAATCTACACTGTCCGATATCATTAAAAATAACATGGCTTTGAAACAGCAATATTTGGGTTTTTACTGTAGAAATGAAAACAAACTTTATTTTAGTTATATAGCAGGATAAAGGGATATGTTAAACGCAATAGCGATTAAATATATGAGCCGTTCTCTAGCAAAAAAGGGTTTAATGCATGATCATCACAGTCTTATTTACCCCCTCCCTCATTCTGTTTTGAATAACAACCTACTGAATCAGAAGGTAAACTGTCGTTTAACATACAGAAAATTGCCTCAAATTAAAAAAGTTCCTGCCCAGGTCGGCCGGCACCGACTGCGCAGGCTGATCTGAGTTTAAAATATTTGCTAACACATTAACCCTCTTTCTACAGACCATGACAAAAACATATATGTGACACATCACACCATCTAGAAATTCTGTACATCAATTAGATGAAAACAAATCAACGATAGTGCAGGTCAGTTTAGGTTAATGATTCAAAAAATGATTGTATAACAATATACAATGACCACTTTTCATACAGAAAATGTCATTTAAGCAAAAAGTGTCAACCCTGGTCAGCCTGCGTAATTCGCACAGTCTGACCAGGGTTGACATTTTTCGCAATACCCAGGAGGTCCCTTTTTGCTTGATGGGTCACATGTATAATATATTCAACTACGTAGCCTTTAATAACTCATGGTATTGAATGCGCAAGGTCAAATGAAATTAAAAATAATGATTTGGGAATTTTGTGTTTACAGATTCGATCAGTTTCCTTACAGTTGTAGTGGCGTTTGGGGTATCATGTGCCTTGGTTATTATAGTGACCCTAATCTTGTGCTTGATGATCAAATTAAGGACCAGAAAAAGGTAGGTAATTTTTAAAATGTAACAAACTCTATGAGCTGTGATCAAGAAAAAGTTGGTCGGTGGTTGTATTGGGGTTTAACGCCACTTTAATAGCTAAGGTCATATCATGGCGGTCGGTGACGCACATGTGTTCCCTGGCTTTCTCACACCGGTACTAACACAACTTCCTTTCCAAAGCCACCGACTACTTTTCTCACAAGGTGAGAGGCGAAAACGCCGAAAAGGAAGTTCGCCTCAACCGGGTATCAAACTCACAACCACCAGGTCATGAGTCCGACACGCTCACCACTGAGCCACCCGGGCGGGCTCAAGAAAAACGATGTTTAATCAATTTGGTGATGCACTATGCCAAGCCATGTAATGGATAAAATGGATCTTTTTGTGAAAAACCGGCTAAATTAACCCTTTACTCCATAGATACTCATTTCTATGCATTGCTTGTAGGAGCCTTTGGAAAACATTGTGGAAAAATGTGAAATTGCTCGTGACGAGCAATTTCACCTTTTGCCACAATGTCTTCTGTGCTATCAAAAGGTTTCATATATACATAAGAAACAGGTTCATCCTTGCTGTTATTTAGGGTCAGTTAGAGATACCATAGAAATGCCTTATGGGGTAAAGGTTTACGAGGTAGGTTGGTCCTCTGACATTAAGAAAATTTACTTAAAGCGCCCAGATTAGCCTGTGCAGATTGCGAAAGCTGACATGGGTCAACTTTCTTTTCAAATACATGTAACCAGCATTTCACAGGATTGCTATTTTCAGTGGCCTCACAGTTATTTCACGGCACGTGAATTTAGCTTAACTTGAGACTGGTGGATAAACAGATTAATTCGATTTAGATGAAAATCTGAAAATGTGCACTGTGCAAGGATTAACCCATTACCACACAATCCCTACTTTTGACGCCTCTGAGAAAGAAGCCTTTAGAAAACATTGTGGGAAAAGGAGAAAATGCTGGTAACCAGCATTTTCTCTTTTTCCCACAATATATTCTACCCTTCACAAAACAAATTTCAAATTTTCAGTCACTTTTATTTTGTTGCCTGCAAATGCTTTCGATTTGGACAAGCCTAAAATATTGTGGTTTGGTAATGAGTTAAAACAAACACATTATAAAAACTACTTTTTCTGGACAGAGGGTACTTAGAGGTTAAGTAAATGTGAATGAATCAAATTAATTTAGTGGCTGCAAAAAGTTAGAAATATTGGTATTGAGTTGAATCTGAATCAAAATCGTATCATTTAAAGTTTAATAGGCTGATAGATTGTGATGTGTTTAACGCCGTTTTCAACACTATTTAAGTTAAATGGCGGCAACTAGTGCATCTGTCCATGCTTTCCTGGAATTTCTTTTACCGGTACTCTGCAAAATATATTTTTTTCAGACCACTGACTGCTTTCTTACATAACGATCGTTGATACAATGCATACCATTTAATTAACCCATTACCACACAATCCCTACTTTTGACGCCCTTGAGAAAGAAGTCTTTAGAAAACATAGTGGAAAAAGGAGAAAATGCTGGTAACCAGCATTTTCTCCTTTTTCCAAAATGTTTTCTACCCTTCACAAAATAAATTTAAAATTTTCAGTCACTTTTCTTTTGTCGTCTGCAAATGCTTTCGTTTTGGACAAACTGGAAATTTTGTTGTTTGGTAATGAAGCACGAAACTTTTGTGAAGATGACGTAAGTTACTGAAATGTTGATCCAAGTGTCACTCGCTGACAGAAAAATGAGTTTTAAAGGTAGGTTGAAAGTTGGCAAGTCGCTCTATATTATCAGTTTTTGCGTGCTTTTAAAATTGATTTTTGTTCCAGCAACGAACACTTGGACCAATCGTACGGCAACCGTTTTTTGTCATCTTCACAAATTTTTCCTGCTTTTAGGGTAAGACTTGTGTAATGGAAAACAGCTATTTCCACTAAAATATCATCATGCAAAATTAGCTATAATTAAAAATGAGTATTATTGAACTACTTTCACCTTTTCATTTTTTCCATTTTTTCCTTCTTTGAATTATCATTTATAAATCTAAAACCGCTATATTCTCAATTGAAAAAGAGATAATAATTACCTCCCTTTTTAGAAAACAAACAAAAGTATCAAAAAATAGTGTCAAGATAGACATAAAAGGAATTTCTGATCCGTTAGAAATGTGCAAAAATGTTATTTCTGCATAAATCCTTATTTATCATCATTTAACAATCAATTAGAATTTTTGCCAAATGTTCACCGGAAGTGCATTACACAGGACTTACCTTAAACGAATGGTGTAAAATGAAATGCATGTTGATACGTGTATTGTTTACATTTATCCCCTGTTTAACATTTAACTGAATTCTATGTCATTTTTGTGAATGGTGCCCAAACTGTATCTTTCAGCGATTTGGACAGAAATGCTGCTGTGCGAAGAAAACTTCCGTCAGCAAAATCTCTAAATGGCGATTTATCAGACGTAGAAAACCGCTACAGTGATGTAAATCCAGCTGGGGAGACAGGCTATGCCAGACCTAACACCATTCCGGAAGTGGCAGAAAATGAGTCCGGATATATGAATGTCAACATTGAAGGTGAGTTCTTTTCATAAAGTGGTCCATGATTATATTTTCGCCATAGAAATATACTATAATGGGTACAACACGCATAAAAGGGGCATTCGGACATTTGCGTAAAGCGTTGTTTCGGATCAGCCTGCGCTGTACGCGCAGGCTAATCCGAAACGACATTTTCCGTTTTAACGCAATTTTCTGTTAAGCGCAAGTCTACTGTCGCATAAAATGTAATGTAGTCGGAAAGTGTCGTCTCGGATTAGCCTGCGCGGATTGCGCAGGCTGATACGAGACGACACTTTACGCATATGTCCGAATGCCCCTTTTCGCGTGTTGCAGGCCAATAATGGTGTTACTTCTGAATTCGGAACATAGTGAAACCGAAAAGATGTTTGTCGTGAAAAGCTGTACGATAATTTTTGAACTACCTTTTGGTACTGATAACGAATGAATAAATGGTAATGTACCATTGGTTAAAAATGTGCACACGTTTATTCGGCGGACCCTTGCTGCCAATATTTTTTGCATTTTAATGAAACGACTGTTTAAAAGCATTGTTACTGTTAAACGATGGTTCGGGACTATAACTCATACCAGAGCAAATTAATGTAATAGCGAATGATCCTATTCTTTCCCTATTTGAAAATTCAACCAGTACTCCAATGACATATTTATTCTGCAGCAGTCTGCTTTTGTCAAACACCAGGTATAGAGTCAATACTTTCTTTAACATGAAACGGATATGCTAATTAACGTTTCCAAACTCAGTTGTTGACCAGATCCAGTTGTTGTCGAAGTCTTTTGTTTGAGTTATCTCTTAGAATTTGTCCTAACGATTACCACATACTATTCATAGTTCCACATTTAGATATGTGTAACAGATGGTGAAAAAATATCGCGGCCCGACCGGGATTCCAACCCAGGGCCTCAGGAATACCGTTCCTGCACTCTAATCTACTGGGCTATACCGAACCACATGTCGATACGTCCGCACGATATATCACCAAATACCTGTACCCAGCTACATATACCCCCTCCAAATTTAGAATTTGTCTCGAATTCTGGAGACAGAGAGCATTGTGAAACGTTCTCGAGGTGCCTAAGCAGTAGCCATCCACCTCGTGGGTTATTTACGGTGGGCACCAAATGTAACAGGTGATGAAAAAATGTCGCGGCTCGACCGGGATTCGAACCCAGGGCCTCAGGAATTCCGTTCCTGCACTCTAACCAACTGAGCTATACCGAACCACATGTCGATACGGCCGCACAATATATCACCAAATACCTGTACCCGGCTACATATGTATTCTTAAATGATACGTAGATTTGGCTCTCTAAACACAGTGCAACGGGAGTGCGGTAGAATGAATACTGTGACAATATTGTTTACATGATACTAAGTTGATAAAGATGTTGTGATTTGCACTTTATATTTTCTGTTTTATTCAACATCATTCACTTTTAGCTTTAATGACATTTTCTGTATGAAAAGTGGTCATTGTACCTTGTTATACAATAATTCTTGTATGATCAACTTAAACCGACCTGCACTATCGTTGATCTCTCTTAATCTAACTGATGTGCAGAATTCCCAGATGGTCCCTTTTTGCGCGATGGGTCAAATATATAGAGGATATTTTTTTTTTCCGGGTGAAAGATCGAAATTAATTTCATCGAGTGGACACCATAGGTAATATTTTCACGGGTAGCGCAGCCACGAGTGAAAATATTACCGATGGTGTTCACGAGATGAAATAAATTTCGACCTTTCACCGAAAAAAAGCAAATATTCTATTTATTTCATGCTTTTAACCCTTTCTGGGAGGAGTTTTATCAAAATCCAGTACAGTTCTTTTCTGTTATTCCCTGTGGTGTACCCCTCCCGAATAGCAACGCATTACAATATTACATCATGCGCGATCTCGAAATCTAAGGTAAATGACGTCATATTTCCCATCTGGTTGTCAGGCACGCGCAATTTACCAAGGCGACAAGAACATGAAAATAGATATTTTCACTGGTGATACCAGTGTAAGATCGAAAAATATTTTCACTGCTATTTCTCGATATCCTACCGGAAAGCATGAAATAATGAAATGTATTATTTTCATTTTAAATATGAAGCTCTTATCCTTGGTTGTATTTTTTTCATTAAATTTCAGGTCCAAATAAGGTAGTTACTGTAGGTGGAAGTCAGAGCGGCCATGACAACAAGGAAGAGCGGGCTATACATAAAGCGGAGACACCCGTCAACTATACCAATGTTGAAATAGGTTAGTACATTCAAATTTAAACGATTCAAATTAATTGAACACGCTTAGTAAACAAGAAAAGGAGCACATAATGGCAGTCCAGGGTTTGTATTTTCAGTCGAAATATCTCACTAAATCACAAACTGAAGATCAAAGTTTAGACTAGATTTTCTGTGCACTCTTTGACCAGCTATCGTCGGGTAACCATGGTTTACTTTACGATGATATTCGTAAGTAAAATTCAGTTTGTAATATGAAAAATCAATCTATATCCTGCTTTGCTTGACTTTAGGCCCTACATATTTAGTCTGATCTTCATCTTCTGTTTCTCTATGGATGAGTAACGCATTTAGTTGTTATTTGATGCCAATATGTTCGACAAAAGCTACTAGTGTATTCTGTCAACCAACAATAGAAATTTTGGTAGATTAACCCATTACCACACAATCCCTACTTTTGACGCCCCTGAGAAAGAAGCCTTTTGAAAACACTGTGGGAAAAGGAGAAAATGCTGGTAACCAGCATTTTCTTCTTTTCCCACAGTGTTTTCTACCCTTCCCAGAACAAATTCTATTTTTCAGTCACCTTTTTTTGTGGTCTGCAAATGCTTTCAGTTTGGACCAGTCTAAAATTTTCTCGTGTGGTAAAGAGCTAAGGAGTAATAAGCTTATGAAATTGTTTGGTTTGCAGGTAGCAGTAAAAAAGTAACTATAAAGAGTGACGCAATTGAGAATGGCAAAAGTGAGGCACCTGGCGGTTATTCAAATGTAGAAATAAATATATCTCGTACAGGTCAGTAATCTTTGTAATTTTTTAAGATATGTAGAAGATATTTGTTTTTACGGTTAAAGATCAAAATTTATTTCAATGAGTGAACATCATCGGTAATATTTTCACGAGTGGCGCAACCATGAGTTGAAAAAAAATCTATTTATTTCATACTTTTAATCTTTTCTGGGAGGAACTTTTATCAAAATCCAGTGCAGTTCTTCTCACTTATTCCACGTTGAGCACCCCGTCCGCATAGCAACACATTACAATATTACGTAAAGTGCGAAAAATGTAAGATAAATGACGTCATATTTCCATCTGGCTGTGAGTCATGCGCATTTTACCTAGGTAACTAGAATGCGGGAGCAACTGTTTTAACCTTTAGCTGAAGAGTTAAAATATAAAGATCGGTATTTTCACTGGACGTAACTATTATATATCGCAAATTATTTCATCGATATTTCTCGATAACCTATCGGATAACATGAAATAAACAGTTATACTCCTTTTCAATCAGTTTTTATCCAATTTCAGCTTTAATTTATCAGACTGTATTATATTTTTTTGTATTTTCATGCCTGCTGTAGCCTAAGACGGTTGCATAAACTTCGACCAACTGAAAATATAGTTCTTCACTTAGTAACTTCTTTATTTTCTTTTGTGTTTCTGTATTGACTGATGTTCATTCACAACCGACTTTCTTTTGAAACTGTTGATGCAAGATGTATGAAAATGATACTAGATGGTGTTGAAATAATCTAGGACATTTCATCCAATGCAAATGCCATACCCTACGTGCTTTTAGGAAAAAATTAAATCCCATGGAAATGACTTTTTTCAAACCTTAGAAAGAGCTTTTGCCAAGCCGAGAATTGAGCTTACCACTTCTGGATCACTGTCCTGCCGTTCGATTTAATAAATTATTTAACCCTTTCCCAAACAATCCCTGGTTTTTTACATGTCTGCAGTAAAAGTCTTTTGAAAACACCGTGGGAAAAGGAGAAATTGCTCGTAACGAGCAATTTCTCCTTTTCCCACAGTGTTTTCTACCCTTTTCAAGAACTTTCTGCCATTTTCTCCAAATCTAAAATTGTCGTCTGCAAACTCTTTTGGTTTGGAAGAGTCCAAAATTTGTCGTTTGGGAAAGGGTTAATTAAGCCTTCATGTAGCTGAAACTGAGGTTCTGTTTTATTCATATTATTTCAGCTCGAAAAATGCGCACAGAAGTTTCAAGTAACGTATCTGATCAACAAACATATACCAATGTGGCAGGTCATGTCGGTAAAGAATTGTTGACGTCACCACACGCCTATGAGGAGCTAAAGTTCGACACAAACACTGTCATGTATACACAACTACAGGACTGAGAAAACTGACTGGGCTGGAACATTTAACCTTTGAACTGCCACTCACTGACCTTTTGTGGACAGTGTAGATCAAGATCAGACTGCACAGAACGTGCAGTCTGATCTTGGATCTACACTGTCCGATAAGGAGACATTATTCCCCAATACTTAAAGGTGGCCCTTCAGATTTTGGGACGAAAATTTTACAAAAATGCAAAACAATCATCCTTATACTCCCATAGCCTTTTAATTTGCGTTCATAAAACCCCAGCATTCGAAAACCATCCGATAACACGAGAAATAAGAGATTTATTACGGACCAGGTTGACACCAACGGGAGACACGTTCTATTTTTAGATGATCAATTCTCTCATTTAAATACAGGAAAACACAGACAATGCTTCAAACATCCGTCCGAAGAAGACATTATGGAAAATAATTATTACATGTTTGTCATGTAATGGAATTTAAGCGTCATTAGTCACGTGCCAGTCGCTTGGCATTCCCACAATGCTTTATTGGTTTTTGGCGCGAAATCTAAAAATAGTTTGAGAAGCTACGTAGCCTTTTAAGGGAATACCATCAAAATTTTTTTTTTTTTGGTAATTTTATGATTCTTAATTATTGATGATTTGTATTGTTTTTTCATATAAATTTCAATAATATATATATTTTTTAATTTGGTGTGCTGTGAAAATTCTAAATACCCACCTTTAACTTTGAACTAGCAATATTTGGATTTGCACTATTGAATTGAAAATTTCATCTTAGTTATATGGCAGGATAAAGTTTAACTGTTAGAGAGTATTTCACAACTCCAACTGCCAGTGCTGTCTGTTTGGATCAAGATCACACTATAGAAAAGTTGCAGCCTGATTCGGCTTACACATTTTTCTTAACCCTTTACCAAACGGCAAAATTTTAGCCCTGTCCAAATGAAAGCATTTGCAGACGATACAATGAAAGTGACTGAAAATTTGAAATTTGTTTTGTGAAGGGTAGAAAACATTGTGGGAAAAGGAGAAAATGCTGGTTACCAGCATTTTCTCCTTTTCCAACAATGTTTTCTAAAGGCTTCTTTCTCAGGGGCTTCAAAAGTAGGGATTGTAAGGTAAGACCTGTGTAATGCACTCCCGGTGAAAATTCTAAATGGTTGCTAAATAGGGATAAATAAGGATTCATGCAGAAATAATATTTTTGCACATTTCTAACGGATCAGAAAATCCGTTTATGATTACCTTGAAAATATTTTTTGATACTTTTGTTAGTTTTCTGAAAAGAGAGGTAATTATCATATCTTTTGAATTTAGAATATAGTGGTTTTAGATTTATAAATAATAATTCAAAGAAGGAAAAAATGGAAAAAAAAATGAAAAGGTGAAAGTAGTTCAATAATACTCATTTTTAATTATAGCTAATTTTGCAGGATAATATTTCAGTGGAAATAGCTGTTTTCCATTACACGGGTCTTACCTTAAAAGCTGCGCTGTTCTCAACATTAAAAAAAAATCAAATAACTACCAAAGCAAAGTTTTTTTTTTTTTTTTTTTAAATTAAGTAAAAAACTGTATATAGCGTGAAAATGTACTAAAGCATCATGCAACGCTTTTTAAAATTTCAAGCATGCTTTCATATTGTTATCATTATTATCACTGTTTTTGTAAAACTTTGAAAAAAAAAGAGATTTTTCAAGCTTTTTTGTGTTCCTTCCTTGCTGGTTTTTAACCCTTTACTCCATAGATACTCATATCTACACATTGCTTGTAAGAGCCTTTGGAAAACATTGTGGCAAAAGGTGAAATTGCTCGTGACGAGCAATTTCACCTTTTGTCACAATGTTTTCTATGCTATCAAAAGGTGTCATTTATACATAAGAAACGGCTTCATCCGTGCTGTTATTTAGGGTCATTTAGAGATGCCATAGAAATGCCTTATGGGGTAAAGGGTTATATTAGTGTATTATACTTAGACTATTTGTTTTTATTTTATTAGATAGTCTCGCAATAGTTACCTTTCCAGACCGATCTTTTCATATTCTATTACATTACCACATTAGCTAATTTCGAACCCTAAAATGTACGAATGACGGGAAGGAACAACATTTTAAAGACATCGAGGCACGAGTACTTTTCGTGGATTGTGTTAACCTCTTACAAAACGACAGAATTTTGGACTGGTCCAAATTTAAAGCATTTGCAGGTGACGAAATAAATGTTACTGAAAAAACGAAAATTGTTTTCGGAAGTGCAGAAAACAATGTGGGAAAAGGAGAAATTGCTGGTTACCAGCATTTTCTCCTTTTTCCACATTGTTTTCAAAAGGCACTTATATAGCGGTGTTAAAAGTCACGAATGTATGGTAATGAGTCAAAAGATACTAGTAGTTTTTTTTTTTATAATGATGAAAACCATTTTTGTTTTCTTACTTCCTTCTAACTTTTGGTCCGGGCGACAATGATTTTACAATGTTCAGTCACAATTTGGATCTCTATAGATCTGTGACAGCTATCTATCTGTCTTTACTAATCATACCATTTTTGACAAAGAAACTTCAGAAAATATGGAAGGAAAGAAAATGATTAGACCAGATTCCAGGCGCATCATTTACTATAGTAACTTACACAAATGGGAATAGCTATCAGGCAATGCGTATGAGAAGCAGTTGTCCTTTAACCCTTTACTCCAAAGATACTCATTTCTACACATTGCTGGTAGGAGCCTTTGGAAAACATTGTGGCAAAAGGTGAAATTGCTCGTGACGAGCAATTTCACCTTTTGTCACAATGTTTTCTATGCAATCAAAAGGTATCATATACACATAAGAAACAGCTTCATCCTTGCTGTTATTTAGGGTCAATTAGAGATACCATAGAAATGCCTTATGGGGTAAAGGGTTAAGTGTATGTATGACCGACTTCATATTGTGGCAGACAATATTTGAAAATATTCGACACTTGCAAAACGTAATTATCAAGATTTCCTTTTGCCGCCATGTTTTCAGTTGCATCAACGTATCTAACTTGATGCAAGATGCAAATCTGCAACATTTTTTTTCTGAAGGTAATATGTTCTGCAAAAGCTGTGCAACCCTTCTGTGCCATCTCTTGTTTTTCCTGGGTATTTGAAGAAATACCGATTCCCATTAGCGTGTAATTGTGCTTCATAACATAGACCACACATAGAATCGCTCCCGTTTATCGGAACAACCATTCTGAAAAAGAATGCATTGCCCACGCATTTAAATCTTTACCAGACAACAAGTTTTTATCCGTGTCCAGACTATCGCAGATGTCTACACACCAAATGCGACTCAAAAAAAGGGACTTGTCGTAAATACGACAGAAAAGACAACGCACTCGTAGTAAACATTTTGCCTATTTCTCATAGTTTTTCCGAAGCATTTTCCAAAGGCACGTTAAACTCCTGGACTGTTTAGTGGAGAGTTAAAAAAGATTGTGTCGTAACCACGTGGGGATTTTCCCAGTAAGGTCAGTCAGGTCAAAACTCAGACTTTTCCGCGTTCGTTTTGGAAAGATAAGCCGAATTTCCTTATAGGTTTAAATGAACTGTTAAGAGATAATCTGGGTCAGATGACTGTCGTGGATCGTGTCGGTGCGACATGGACTGGATTAGGTTACTAACGATCGGAATTTGTGTATCTCTCGTGGAATTAAAGAACGAGGATGATGCCAGAGTCAAACGTAATATTATTTTTATTATCATTATATGGCTTGCAACAGTGGAAAAGGAGCATTCGGACATTTGCGTAAAGTATCGTGTCGGATCAGCCAGCGCAGTCCGCGCAGGCTAATCTAAGACTATACTTTACGACTACATTAGATTTTGTGCTACAGTAGACTTGCGCAAAACAGAAAATTACATGAAAACGGAAAGTGTCTTTTCGGATTAGCCTGCGCGGACTGCGCAGGCTGATCCGAGACGACACTTTACGCAAATGTTCCAACGCCCCTTTTCGCTTGTCGCAGGCCATATGGAGTAGCCAACTTATTACTATGGTAAAATCAGGGACCGTATTCATCAACCATTCTTGGCAACCTTTTCAATGCTATTCTCCAGAAATTTCTCAATTTGAAAGTAAAACAACTTCTGACTGGCTAAACCAAATGGTTTACGCAATCAGGACCTTTTTTTACTTTCAAATTTTGAAAATCTGAAAGAATAAGACCAAAACTTTTTATAAGAATGGATAGTCAATAAGGACTCCATAATCTTTATTTTTCAATCATGTTTAGCCCTATATATATATAATCTTACGAATAAAGTCCGTAACAAAGAAACAAATGAACAAACACATAGCAAGAATACAGGAAAGGGCCGGTGTAATGCGGGGAAATGGCCCTCCCCTACAAAATGACCCGGGTCATTATTCTACGTATAAAAATGACCCCAGAAGTCATTTCACTACGTAGAAAAGTGACCCGGGTCATTATTCTACGTAGAGGAATGACACATGGGTCATTTTGTAATGGGGGTCATTTCTCTGCACTACACCGGATTCGAACCTAGAACGCCTGGATGAATGGCCATCACTATAACCATTGAGCTAAAGAGAATTCTCTTTAGCCAAGTGGTTATGGTGTTGGCCTTTCGTCCGGGCTATCCAGGTTCGAATCCTGCCCGGTCCCCGTATTCCTGCCATGTATTGCATGTTCATTTGTTTCTTAGTTTCGGACTCTGTTCGTAAGAATTGAAACAACCAGACATAACATTATTGTGATATCGTGGTGAATCTATCATCTTTATCTAAATCAGCCAAACTGAATATTACTAAAATTACATATTTTAAAATATCTATAGTATGTGAGCGGTGCAAAACTTGAATTTGACCACAGTCATAAAAGATAACGTTTAGAAAGGTAATATCGTTAGTTTATATAAGCTTATTTGCTCTAAGAAGGGGCGAAGAACTTGCCATACTGAGGTAACCACACAATATTCATTAGAGCTCCAGATAAGAGGGAGTGATGGTATTCTAAATCCATTATTTCTTTTCCAAACCCAATGTTGTGGGTACTCATTAGAATCGTCTCAATGAGACGATTCTAATGAGTACCCATAACATAGGGTTTAGTGGAGAATTATTAACATTTTCAATTTTGAAATCAAAATCACTCTCTCCATCTGGAGCTCTGATTCATGTCACCCGATCGCACCATTACTTTTCACATGAAAGGTATGTCAGAAAAAAAGTGATTTGGACGTATACTAACAAAGTCTTTTAAATGTCATACGTAAGCACATTTACTCACGTGCTAAAAAGCTGACGGTTTAAGTTTGTAAATGCTTAACCAAGAGGTTTTTACTCTGACTTTCTGAATCAACTTAAACAATTCAATCGTGGGCCAATCAGTGTTGTCGATATAGACATTCTGCTGTTCTCATAAAACTGTTGTACACTGGTGGACGATTATCTCTTTTGGTTTATCCACCCATGTACTTTCAGGATCGAGTGTCTGTTACGGTAGTCTTGGGTGCTTCAGCACGGGAGGTGCATTTACCGCTCTGTCCCGTCCCCTGAATTTGAATCCCCAGTCACCCCAAACGATCGACACCAAGTTCATGTTATTCACCCGGAACTCACCGTTGACCTTCACAAACGTACACTACGATGACTACAACGGACTAGGCGCATCTGGCTTCAACTCTTCCAAGTCTACAAAAATTGTGGTACACGGGTTTCTAGACAATGGCCGGGTGGATTGGATGGCTGTAGGTACCTGCTTTTTTCTGAACTCATTACCAAACGACAAATTTTTTAGGTTCTTCCAAATCGAAAGCATTTGCAGACGACGAAAGTGGCTAAAAATTCGAAATTTGTTTTGTGAAGGGTAGAAAACATTGTGGAAAAAGGAGAAAATGTTGGTAAACAGCATTTTCTCCTTTTTCCACAATGTTTTCAAAAGGCTTCTTTCACTGGAATGTTAAAAGCCGGGATCGTTTGGTAAAGAGTTAAGTCAGTGTGTTAAAAAATCAAATACAATGCAAGTCTAATTTCGTCTTTTCCCCAACAAATGGCATTATCAGGGCAAAGCTCTTACCTCCCTTTGACCCCTACTGATATCATACATAATTATGAGGTCTACTGGTTCAGAGTTTTAGAGATTTTAATCTAGTAAGAAGCTAAAATCATGACGCATTCATTAGTTCCATCAATCTGTTTCCCTATTTTCTACGCTGGGTATAAGTGATAAACCTTGTCTGTTTTTGACTGGTTTACTGAACCGTGCGTTTTCGAGGCTGTTTTTTGCGAGAAGTTCGAATTATATACGAAAACCACGACTTAACTTACAGGACATGAAGAACGAACTGTTAAAGTATGGTGATTACAACGTTATCCTGGTTGACTGGGGCGGAGGTTCTGGAATACCTTACACACAGGCAACAGCCAACACCCGAGTTGTCGGGGCAGAGATAGCAAAACTTATACAGGGATTTGTGGTAAGTTGTCCCAAAATTTGTCTCTTACATGTCTCAAGGCATCATAGTACTTGAGCTCTTCGGCACAAGTTTTAAGAATAGCACTCATCCAAGCCACTTTATGTTTTCGAAAACAAACACACATTTTCTCTTTGTTCCGTGGTTCTTCATTCATTCATAGGTTATCCTTTTCTGCGTGTAAATTTAAAACTACTCTCTCTCTATATGCAGGACAATGTTGGAGCTCGTGCCCGGGACTTTCATCTTATAGGACACAGTCTTGGAGCTCATATATGTGGCTATGCCGGTGAACGAACTTTGAACCTGGGCAGGATAAGTGGTTTGTTATACATTTCTGCTATACTCGTTGATAAAGACGGCTTAATGTCTATGCAAAAGTATCGACCCACGTCAGCCTGTGCAATACGCGCAGATTGCGCAGCTTGACGTGAGTTGAAACTTTATGCTATTTGTTAATTTTTGCATGTCTAAGAATCAGTCTACTTCATGAATCAGTCTGATGTAAAAGAAAATGAATTTAACAGATCCATCATTATGTGATGACTTGCTTTGAGTAATGCATCACAGAGACGCATTGACCCGTTACCACACAATCCCTACTTTTGACGCCCCTGAGAAAAAAGCCTTTAGAAAACATGGTGGGAAAAGGAGAAAATGCTGGTAACCAGCATTTTCTCCTTTTCCCACAATATTTTCTACCCTTCACAAAACGAATTTCAAAATTTCAGTCTCTTTTATTTTGTCGTCTGCAAATGCTTTCAATTTGAACCAGTCTAAAATATTGTCGTTTGGTAATGAGTTAAAGGCCCTGTTGCCAGCCAGAGCACAGTTCATTTATGTAATTGACTAGTTTTGTTACCTGATTCACGAGCCTATACTGTAATAAAAAGAACTCCGTTAACACTTTCCCAAACAACAAAGTTTTAGACTGGTCCAAATTGAAAGCAGTTTGCAGACGACAGAATAAAAGTGACTGAATATTTTGAATTTGTTTTGTGAAGGGTAGAAAACATTGTGGAAAAAGGAGAAAATGCTGGTTACCAGCATTTTCTCCTTTTCCCACAATGTTTTCTAAAGGCTTCTTTCTCATTTGGTCAAAAGTAGGAATTGTGTGGTAATGGGTTAACTAATGTCGTAACAAGTGCAACTTTGCGGACTCCATCTATAAAGATCTATACAGCACCAAAAAGGGTAGTTTTATCTTCATTCTATTCCATACGATATTTGGTATAATACTTGACCAAAACGCCAATAAAATTGATATATTTTTGTTAGTACAAATTGAGAAAAGCAGATTATTTTGAACTGATAAAGTTAGATATTTTGTAAGTAAAATTAATGATATTATCTTTCTATTGTTTAAGTTGCAAAACCCTAGTATTTACCTTTCAAACCTCCTTTTTCAAAAGATCTTCTAACATGTTGCCAAAAGTAGCAGTAAGGTTCGTGTTGTTAAAAATCGATTCAGTGTCACGCTGCAAGCTCTGTGAAGTCTGATCTTTATCTTCACTATCTTCAGCATATTGTTAGTTCCGTGAATTATTGGTCAGGCAACTCATTACCGAAAAATCAAATACTCTTTTGATGTCAGTGCGCTGTTAAAACTTCATGGTATTTTCTGATTACGAGACATATAAACATATTGTACTGACAAGGCAGATCAAAATCAGGCTGTTCAGAAATTTACGTCTCATCTGGAAACCACAATTCCAAAGCTTGGTCCTAGACGATGGCCAAAGAGCCTATTTTATTACAAAGTTCTAACCTCTTACAAAATTATATTTCGTCGGTTTACTTCAAAAACCTCGTAACTACAGCTTGAAACAAGCTGTAGTTACGATGTTTTGAAGTAAACCGACGATTTGCTCATTATAATCTAGACAAAGAGTACATTATCTGCCAACGATACATAGTTTATTTGAAATGTAAGGAAAAAAAAATAATAGATAAATAATTTATCCTCATTATAGATAACCTTCATCGTGAATAATTCTTTTTCATACAGGCCTTGATCCTGCAGATCCTTATTTCCAATACACGGACAAAGTTGTGAGGCTGGACCCTAGTGATGCCGACTTTGTGGACATCATACATACAAACGGAGCCAGTTTTTTACAGTTAGGTAAGTGTCCACTGCTGTAAGAAGACAAACAATCGGCTTAAGTTCATTTAACCCTTTACCAAACGACAAAATTTTAGACTTACCCATGTTTAAAGCACTTGCAGACAATAAAATAAACGTAACTCAAAAATTGATATCTGTTTTCTGCAGAGTAGAAAACATTGTGGGAAAAGGAGAAAATGCTTGTTACCAGCATTTTCTCCTTTTCCCACAATGTTTTCAAAAGGCTTTTAAAGGGTTAATCCTGGCCAGTGGTTCTTCTTGGCTCAGTTGTTACGACATTTGATTTGCCACCAGGAAGTCTTTGTTCAATCCCAGATGGCTTTGCTGACGCTGCTGATTGCCTGACAAGTATTCAGCAACACTGTTCCACTATTTTTAAGAGAGAGAAAGGGAAATAAAATTACAGTAATATCGAGCATTGCAGTGGTTTTTGAAATGAAGCAGAAATATTACTAATAAGGTCTATGTCTTCGGCCCTTACAGTTTCTTCGGTTATTGAGATTTTACGTGTTTCAGGTTATGGAATGGTTCAACCTTGTGGTCACGTGGACTACTTTCCCAATGAAGGCTTGAATCAACCTGGATGTCAGAAAAATGCATTAGACAAGATCCGACTGGAAGGAGATATATATAACGGTACTGCTGAATTGATTGAATTGTGCTTTACATTGCATTTGACATTATTGCATTCAAATCAAGACGGCAGCTCACTTATTTATGGATGTCTAGGTCTGTATTCACCAACCATTCTTAAGACATTCTTAGTCTTACTCTTTAAGATTTTCTGACTGAGTGAAAGTAACAGAACGTCTGATTGGCTAAACCAAATGGTTTTCCGACTGTGTGAAATGGTTTAGCCAATCAGAAGTTCTGTTACTTTCACACAGTCAGAAAATCTTGAAGAGTAAGACTAAGAATGTTCTAAAGAATGGTTGGTGAATACAGACCCTGGTTCTTTACCAGTACTAGAATATGGTCTGAAATGTCTTGCCCAAGGACACACCCACGAAAAACAAAGCTGCTTCGGGTGAGGATCGAAACCAGAGCAATATATTGATACAGATTGAAATTTAGGGATGTGGAGAGTCAATCCTATTTCACAATTGTCGAGAACACGTGTAAATATAGCGGTTCCATATGCTAGGATAGCTCAGTCTGGTCTTGGATTTCCATTCTACGCTATTTTGTAAAATTTTTGGCCAAAAAATATTTTAAAACAGTAGTATTTCAGATCTGTCTCTATATTGAAAATGTCCATATTGAAAATTTAACAATGAAAATTTAATGTCGTTAAGATCAATGTGAGAGCATGGTGCCATATGATCTGCAACACGCGAAAAGGGGCATTCGGACATTTGCGTAAAGTGTTGTCTCGGATCAGTCTGCGCACTCTGCGCAGGCTGATCCGAGACGACACTTTCCGTTTTAATGTAATTTTTCTTTTTTGTGCAAGTCTACTGTAGCACAAAATATGGTGTAGTCATAAAGTGGCGTCTGGGATTAGCCTGCGCGGATTGCGCGGGCTGATACGAGACGACACTTTACGCAAATATTTGAGTGTCCCTTTTCACGTGTTACAAGCTATATAAGCTTGGGTCATTTTTTAACTTTTATGGCCAAATGGCATTTGTTAACTTTTATGGCCAAATGGCATTTGATAATTTTTTATGGCCAAATGGCATTTGTTAGCTTTTATGTCCAAGTGACATTGACATTGTTGCATCATTTGTGTTTGTACCAGTATTTTCGAAATTATCGTCCTTTTATCTCATATATAAAAGATTTTTCAAACAAGAGGGATATTTGATCAAAGATGGAAAGTCATGACTAATTACAAATACAATTGATACAGTATAAGAACCGTTTGTAAAAATATGTAACTTTTACTGAAATTGACTGCTTCCGTTGACTGCTTCCTTTGATTTTTTTTCAGTTCGTAATAGTTTAAAGAAAAGTACTGCACCCCAGTCCAATTAATTGTTCTTTTTGAGGAGGCTATCCATTTTTGTGGCGTTTTTTTTTCTTCCAGGGGCAAAAGAGGTGGTTGCCTGTAGCCATTTGAGAGCCTACAGGTTTTTTACTGAGTCCATCAACACACACTGTCCGTTCAATGGTTTCGCCTGTAAGGACTACACAACTTTTACGGTACACAATATTACAATCATCAAGCTTGAGTATAGATAGAAAGTCATCCTCTCTTTCTCCATAGGACTGGATTCCATTACGGGTGGGATCAGCTTGAACATCAGCATCGGTGCCAAAAAGGCAAACTGGTTTGAGCGTACCCTAACTAGGATCTATTACAGTTTCGATGTATTTTTGGACGAGTAGTTCAACAATATGTCGTCCAATAAAGCTTTAAGATAACAGACTTCAAGGTGCCCGTTTCGGTCAATACATTGATTTAACCCATTACCACACAATCCCTAGTTTTGACGACCATAAGAAAGAAAGCCTTTGAAAACATTGTGGGAAAAGGAGAAAATGCTGGTAACCAGCATTTTCTCCTTTTCCCACAATGTTTTCTACCCTTTTCAAATCAAATTTCAATTTTTGATTCACGTTTATTTTGTCGTCTGCAAATGCTTTCAATTTGGACAGGTCCAAAATATTGTCGTTTGGTAAAGAGTTAAAAGATGCATTCAAATATTGTTGTTAATTTAAAAAAAAAAACGGGGGTTTTCTGTAATGTTTTGTGTTATCTACTACTTGTTGCTGGACTATTGAAAAAAACGCATTTTCTGATGCCACTGTTTAGTAAACTAAGGCCAAAAACTTTGAATTCGTCTGTGAAAGAGTAGAAAACATTGTGGGAAAATTAGGAATATGAGAGATTATACAGCTTTTTCTACACGCACTACGATCTAAATCTTAGGGTCGTTAATGCTGGAGTTATTTTGCTAAAAGTTTATCTGTTACATGACGTATGTTTAAGAGAGGACAGTGCCTACCCTGCACTGGTAATAGTTGTGGGTATATGGGTTTCCACGCTGACAGAGTCAAACCAGCCAAAGGTCAAACTCACGTGAAATACTACCTGAAGACCGGCGATACATCACCTTACTGCCGTATGCTTTCTTTTTTACATATAAGCCATGCATATTGACAATCATCTTCGCAAGCCAAGACTGGCGATTCACTACCGTTACTCTACCCTTGGCGGATCGAGCTTGATTTTTACATTCACCCGATACGCTTTTTCATTGGATGCAGCCAGCTCTAACTGCAACAAATGAAATCGCTGGTAGCATTTCATCTTTGATAAAAATAGAACAACGTCACTACCTTTCGAATTGAAGGTAAACATGGAAACTCACGTGGATGTCTGCTTATCGCTTTATATGTATTCGTAAGCGGTTTGTAAAACGATATTACATTTGCTTTTAGAAATATGATGTAAAGGGGGTAATAACCAACATCCAATAGAGGGTGCATCGCAGGAATCTCGAAATCGGGCTCAATCCGCCAAGGTAAGAATCACGTAGTGATCGTAACCTTGGCTCGCGAATATGATTGACAATACATTCTTGTAACGATATTGTCAAAACTGTAACATGGTTGTCTATACAAAGTTATAGTTCAGATCGTGTGGTGGAATTCGTTTCAAGAGATAATGAATAAATGGGTAACAGAAATTAAAAGTCATGCATATTCAGTCAACCAAGCTCTGTGCTTCCCAAATTTAAGGAAAATTATGATTTTCTAGCCGCTAACAGAATGATTAGGATTACATTAACCCATTACCACACAATCCCTACTTTTGACGCCCCTGAGAAAGAAGCCTTTTGAAAACATTGTGGGAAAAGGAGAAAATGCTGGTAACCTTTTCCCGGAACAAATTTCAATTTTTCAGTCACCTTTATTTTGTCGTGTGCAAATGCTTTCAATTTGGACCAGTCTAAATTTTCTCGTGGGGTAAAGAGTTAATCAATCCACAAATCGTTGCTTTACTTAAAAAAAAACCCTCGTAACTAGAACTTGAAACAAACACGGTTAGATCTACCAGACGGTTAGTCAGTCTTGGAGAGATAAGCTCGGTATGGAGAGTTGCGTGTTAACCCTTTACCCCATAAGGCATTTCTATGGTATCTCTAATTGACCCTAAATAACGGCAAGGATGAAGCCGTTTCTTATGTGTATATGACACCTTTTGATAGCTATAGAAAACATTGTGACAAAAGGTGAAATTGCTCGTCACGAGCAATTTCACCTTTTGCCACAAAGTTTTCCATATTATGTTCCTGCAAGCAACGCGTAGAAATGAGTATCTATGTAGTAAAGTGTTAATACGCTCTTACAAACAAAGTCTGTAACACAGAAACAAATGGTCAAATGCATAACTGAAATCCCAACCGGATTTGGCGGGATTCGAATCCATGGCGGACAAGATCCTCGTTTTTCGAGGTTTAAAACACCAATAACATAAAACACTGGGCTACAGAGACATCTCCCCAACGTAGTGGTCAGGTTTTCTTTCGAAATTCGTGAAAATGTTCTACAGAACTCCATCCTCGGATACCCCGGGGTCTCCCTATTTGCTACGCTACATCGACCCCTAGGACAATTAATTGAATTTCCCTCGCTTTACCGCTGGCCGAATGCTGGCTTTTCATTGGTTCCATCATCATTTTGTGATGGGCGAGTGGACTGTACGCTATGACGTTTCGTATCGATTTTCGGCGGCTGATTCAAAGCTTTATTAGTCAATTGTCCCAGGGTCGATGTAGCGTAGCAAATAAGGAGACCCCGGGGTATCCGAGGACAACAGAACTCCATTAACAGTTCGACTTGAATTATTGTTCAATAAAGTAATTTTTTAAAGTAATCTTTATTCACTTTGTTTAGGGACATTTAGAATGTACATGTATATAACATGCAGTATTGTTAATATTTATATGTACACAAATGTCTTTCCCATATTTCTTACTTTTCAATTGTAAATGGCCAAAGACATATACTATGTCGTTTATGCTAATAAATGAAACTGAAACTGAAACTGTATCTAAATCGGGACGTCTCCCGTATAAAACAGATAGTTTAGATCACGCCCTTCATCATTTTTACGAGTATTTTTGTATCTCATCTTAATTCTTTTTAACGTTCTTTTTCGATTATACATTTTGCATAATCTCAATGCTGCATATCTATGTCGGAAAGTAATTGATCGATCTAAATATTCGTGTCATATATGTCTCAGCTTGAAAGTGGGATCTTTTTGACAAAAATATTATCTTTCAGGTTATCACTATCAGATCGATGTCCAGTTTGGTCGGTTAGCCGGGGTTAAGACAGAAAAGGGCACATTGTTTATGAACCTTATTGGAAACAATGGGCAAACGGGGGAGACACAACTCCTGGCAAAGTGAGTGTGAACCGGTGTAATGAAGAGAAATGACCCCCATTACAAAATGACCCACGGTCATTTCTCGACGTAGAGGAATGACCCATGGGTCATTTCTCTACGTCGAGAAATGACCCCCGGGTCATTTCTCGACGTAGAATAATGATCAGGGTGATTTTTCTGCATTACACCGGCAAACGCATATAATAGGACTCTATTTAATGGCACTGTTATATTTGCAAAAGAACTAGTTGCCCACCTGAGTTTCTTTAAGTCACCTGGTCAAGGCCAGTAACTCAGAGGTTGCATGTTGGAAAACCAGACCTATCTTAAAAAAGTTTTTCTTGTTGTAGTATGAATGAGAGGCACTGAGACAAAAATGGTAGACTCTACTCTCACAGCTCCAAGTGTCTGAAAAAGTAGTCAGGAGCTTGGAAATGATGATGCATGTAGTACAAGGCCCGTATTCACCAACCATTCTTGGGAATATTCTTTGTCTTATTCTCCAGAATTTTTCTACATTTGTAAGTAACACAACTTCTGATTGGCTAAACCATTCGGTTTAGCCAATCAGAAGTTGTGTTACTTACAA
This sequence comes from Tridacna crocea, assembly GCA_943736015.1. Taxonomy (NCBI): domain Eukaryota; kingdom Metazoa; phylum Mollusca; class Bivalvia; order Cardiida; family Cardiidae; genus Tridacna; species Tridacna crocea. The sequence continues at coordinate 54,933,194 of OX031059.1, forward strand.
ATATAGAAAACCATAGAGAACAAAACTAAGTATATTCTCAAGAATGGTTAGTGAATACCGGCTCTGGTTAAAGAGACACCGTGTACTTTAAGATTGTCAAGCTGACTATCAATTACATTTGTGGTGAACAATGTCATCTGTGGATCAACTCTGGTAGACATTGTCTGTCGCCGTCAGTTGTCAGCAGGAATCTCTTTCTTTGTACTTTTCTACTCTCTGAATTACCACAATGCGTCTGTCTGTCTGTCCACCCTCATACCTGCACTCCTGCTTCTACGCCCGACCGTCCGTCCATCTATCTAAATCGAATTTCGATCGAATTCTTGTTTAAGGCAAAACCTGTGTAGTGCACTTCCGGTGAACATGGGGAAAAAATTCTAATTGGTTGATAAATAAGGATAAATAAGGATTTATGCAGAAATAATATTTTTTCACATTTCTAACGGATAAGAAATTCCGTTTATGTCTTTCTTGAAATTATTTTTTGATAATTTTGTTACTTTTCTGAAAAGGGAGGTAATTATGATCTCTTTTTGAATTGAGAATATAGTGGTTTTAGATTTATAAATGATAATTCAAAGAAGGAAAAAAAAGGAAAAAATGAATCGGTGAAAGTAGTTCAATAATACTCATTTTTCATTATAGGTAAGTTTGCAGGATGATATTTTAGTGGAAATAGCTGTTTTCCATTACACCGGTCTTACCTTAAAGATAAGCATGAATTCACTTTTACGCAGCCCCATCGAGATTCAGCCGGGCCACACTTACGGGTTTATGATGGCCGCACACCATGATATCGGAGATTTGAGTGAGATTGCGTTTAGATGGGAGACCGACTCACACTGGTACAATCCACTGACCTGGAGCCTCCTGTCCCATCATGCAATGCACATCAACTTTGTAGATGTCGTAAATGGCGAAACGGACAAGAAGTAAGTATTTTTTCTCATTTGTTTTCCTTTTGTAGCGAACACATGTTGCAAAAACAAAGTGAAAAAAAAAAATTACCCTCTTTTACCATAATATTTTTAATGTATTAATATATTTTGTTTTGATACATTGTGACAATTGTAACCAGGCAAAAACCACGTAAAGCCAGTTTCTCTTTTAAGTGCCCGTAAATATCACTACACTTGCAACACAACACCCGAAATCGATCGATCACCAGACTGCAGGTTTATGCACCAAACTGCACGTTTTAGTGACGTAAATTTCCAGTGGCGTCAGTTTTCATTGAATTGGGGCACTCAAAAGGGAATTTCTGCTTCGTCAGCATACTCGATTCGTGAGATTATAAAACAGGAAAATTTCGCTTAACGCGCTTTGAAAAGGTAAAACTTTGCAGTATAATAAATTTGTTGTACGGTCAGGCGGCAGGGGACTTGGAAACTTGTTCACGGCTGTGTCGAATCATGTCGCCCCGAGCCGAAGTAGGCTTGGAGCGACATGATTCACCACAGCCGTGAACAAGTTAACAAGTTCCCGACGAATAATACTGTACAAGGTATTTTTCAAAGTCCTCTTCTTAAAGTGTGTTTCAGGATATGATGAATCTATTAACCCTTGACCAACCAATTCCGTGTTTGATGAACCTGAGGAAAACTTTCTTTAAAAACATTGTGAGAAAAGAATAAAATGCTAGTAATCAACATTTTAACCTTTTTCCACAATATTTTTTTACCCTTTCGAAGACAAAATCATCATCTAAGCCATATTTAACATATTGTTTGCAAATACTATTAATTTCGGCAAATCTAAAATGTGGAACAAAGAGATAATTAGGCTTGCAACACGTGAAAAGGGACATTCGGGCATTTGCGTAAAGTGTCGTCTCGGATCAGCCTGCGCAGTCCGCGCAGGCTAATCCGAGACGGCACTTTACGACTACATTAGATTTTGTCCTTCAGTAGACATGCACAAAACAGAAAATTACATCAAAACGAAAAGTGTAGTATCGGATTAGCCTGCGAGGATGGCGAAGGCTGATCCGAGACGACACTTTACGCAAATGTCTGAGTGCCCCTTTTTCGCGTCTTGTAGGCTATATGATATCCGTATTTGTTTTTAACATTGTCATTTTAACCTTGCTTCTCAATATTTTTTTCTGCAGAAGGCGTATCTGCGGCTTCAACACAGCTGTTCAGAATTCTGTGACAAGATCTTTTACACGAACATGCTAGATCGACAATAAACGTAGAAATAGACAATTTCGATGTAACATTCTTGAATTTCTTTCTTTATTGTGTTACAAATGGGCTACGTGGCCTACTTTCCCGTCAGTTTACAGCTTCAACTCATTACCACACGACAATATTTTAGGCTTGTCCAAATCGAAAGCATCTGCAGACGAGAAGATAAAAATGACTGAAAATTTGAAATTTGTTTTGTGAACGGTAGAAAACATTGTGGGAAAAGGAGAAAATGCTGATAACCAGCCATGCATTTTCTCCTTTTCCCACAATGTTTTCTACAGGCTTCTTTCTCAGAAATATAATCGTTTGTTATTCTCTTTCCATCAGTGTATTACTTCCCATGGAAATGGTATATGTCCTTCCATTATTTCTTGTTCTTGGCTCTCTTTTTTTCCCCATTCAACAAAGGACAACAAAATAACAGAATTATAATTTATGTCCATATCAAACGTACCAATAGAATGCTGAATAGATACATCAAGTGTTTTGTACTGCAGATAAGAACTAAGATAATAAAGTTTCATAGCTTTGGAGTGTGTAAAACTAAGACAAGACTGCTTTGTCTGTACCGTCTGATCTAGACTACACTATCTGTGCAAGCTGATCTTGATCTACATTGTTGGAAACTTACGATTTGCCTAGCAATCGATGGGTTAATCCCTTACAACACAATGCCGACTTTTGACGAGCCTGAAAGAGAAGCCTTTTGAAAACTTGTGGGAAAATGAGAAAATGCTGGTAACCAGCATTTTCTCCTTTTCCCTCAATGTTTTCTCTCCTCTTCGATACAAATTTCAAATTTTCAGTCACTTTTACTTTGTCGTCTGCATATCCTTTCAATTTGGACAAGTCTAAAATTTTATCGTATGGTAAAGAGTTAAGGAATGTAACAGACACACAAGATATAGGAGAAAATGCTTGTAACCAGCATTTTCTCCTCTTCCCACAATGTTTTCTCTCCTCTTCGATACAAATTTCAAATTTTCAGTCACTTTTATTTTGTCGTCTGCAAATGCTTTCAATTTGGACCAGTCTAAAATTTTCTCGTGTGGTAAAGAGTTAAGGTATGTAACAGACACACAAGATATACACTGGCTTTTTACTGTTTTTGAGCAACACTTCATCTTTCTAAGTAAACCTCCCTTTCAGTTCTCTGATTGTGATTTTATCGTTATAACTCTTTGTATCCAGTCTGAAAGGAAGAAAGAGAAAGGTTGTCTAGTGGGAGACATGTATACCAAATACTAAAAAACTTTTTTCTTTCAAGTGTTTCTTGACTTTACAAAACTGAAAGCAGTTGCTGAATATGATTTTATTGTAGCTTAAAAGAAGATTCATGTCCTTGAAATGGTAGAAAAACTGTTGGAAAAAGGAGAAAATGCTGGTTACCAGCATTTTCTCCCTTTTCCAACAGTTTTTCTGCCATTTTTAAAGGGCAAAAATCATCTTTTAAACTTTTTACATTATATAACATTAAAGTTGTCAAAAGCTGTAATGCATTATAGCGAGCAAATCACCAAAATCATCTTTTAAGCTTTTTACATTACATTACATTAATGTTGTCAAAAGCTGAGATGCATAATACCGAGCAAGTCATCAGAATCATCTTTTAAGATTTTTACATTACATTACATTAAAGCTGTCAAAAGCTACAATGCATTCAGTATAGCGAGCAAGTCATCAAATTCATCTTTTAAGCTTTTTTTATTACATTAAAGTTGTCAAAAGCTGTGATGCATTATACCGAGCAAGTCACCAAAATCATCTTTTAAGCTTTTTACATTACATTACATTAAAGTTGTCAAAAGCTGTGATGCATTATACCGAGCAGGTCATCAAAATCATCCTTTACGCTTTTTACATTGCATTAAATTAAAGTTGTCAAAAGCTGTGATGCATTATACCGAGCAGGTCATCAAAATCGTCTTTCAAGCTTTTTACATTACATTACATTAAAGTTGTCAAAAGCTGTGATGCATTATACCGAGCAGGTCATCAAAATCGTCTTTTAAGCTTTTTACATTACATTACATCAATGTTGTCAAAAGCTGTGATGCATTATACCGAACAAGTCATCAGAATCATCTTTTAAGCTTTTTACATTACATTACATCAATGTTGTCAAAAGCTGTGATGCATTATACCGAGCAAATCATCAGAATCATCTTTTAAGCTTTTTACATTACATTACATTAAAGTTGTCAAAAGCTAAAATGCATTCACTACAGCGAGCAAGTCATCAAATTCATCTTTTAAGCTTTTTATATTACATTAAAGTTGTCAAAAGCCGTAATGCATTATACCGAGCAAGTCACCAAAATCATCTTTTAAGCTTTTTACATTACACTACATTACAATTAAGTTGTCAAAAGCTGTGATGCATTATACCGAGCAAGTCATCAAAATCATCTTTCAAGCTTTTTACATTACATTACATCAAAGTTGTCAAAAGCTGTGATGCATTATAGCGAGCAAGTCATCAAAATAATCTTTTAAGCTTTTTACATTACATTACATCAAAGTTGTCAAAAGCTATGATGCATTATACCGAGCAAGTCATCAAAATCATCTTTTAAGCTTTTTACATTACATTACATTAATGTTGTCAAAAGCTATGATGCATTATACCGAACAAGTCATCAGAATAATCTTTTAAGCTTTTTACATTACATTAAAGTAAAGTTGTCAAAAGCTGTGATGTATTTTACCGAGCAAATCATCAAATGAAAATGGATTCAAAAAATCTATATTGTCAAACAATTGACCAAACAAAGGAGTAAACTGGTCCTTTGACATGTAGAAAATTGATCACTAGCAAATATTTTCGGCCGAGGTGAGCTTGCGCCGACTGCACAGTCTGACCTGATCGACACTTTTTGCAGATCTATTAAGTCTTCTGTTTACACAACATTATAGCTTATATAGAAGATACAAAAAATTATCGAGATGTTTCTATTTCACATTAAAATATACTATACCGTTTGTAACGGTGTAGCAGTTCTTGCACTACAGCAGATAAATACTAAACATAGTACTCGATGGCACAGTGGTATAGAGTCCACCTGGTTCAGAAGGTTGTAGGCCCGAGTCCCATCGGAACAATCTATTTTTTTGTTTCTTTTTCAAACGAGTCATACCCTGGTGAAAGGGGGCTTAATGCATCTCGATGATACCATGCAAGTCATCACGTAATCAAAGAGCGTGGATCATAATTTTTTGTTATCTCATACTTAAAGGCATATCCCTACGGTTTTTTTTTTCATTCAAATTATCATTCTTGTAAACACCCGAAAGAAATTGGGTCGACATCTTGTTTGATGTCACTGTAAAGAATCGGTGAATACACTTAACCCATTACCACAAAATCCCTACTTTTGACGACCCTGAGAAAGAAGCCTTTAGAAAATAATGTGGGAAAAGGAGAAAATGCTGGTAACCAATGTTTTCTTCTCTTCACAAAACAAATTTCAAATTTTCAGTCACTTTTATTTTGTCGTCTGCAAATGCTTTCGATTTGGACAAGCCTTAAATATTGTCGTTTGGTAATGAGTTAAATGTAAAGAGTTCAGATTAAAAACAGGTAATACAAGTTTGTACCGGTGTATTTAAATTTGTCACCCATCCCACAATCCTCCATCATTTCATCTACTTCCTCCTTTTTGAGTGGATCACTTCCGTTTTCTATGAGCAGTGAATACAACTGTGTTCTGGTCAAAAATCCACTTCCGTCAATGTCTTCTGTCTGAAAGGCTCGAGTCAGCATATCCTCGCTGATCATTCCAGATTTAGGCAAGTTGTCCAACATCTCACAAAATTCTTCGAAAGTCAGACTCTCGCTACCTAATCATACATAGATGATAAGTACTTGAACATTAGAAAAAAAAGTGGTGGAATAGGAACAAAACATATTTCAATTACTACTATGATTCGGTAAATCATTTCCACCGGTAGTTTTAACATAATGTAGTTTTTTTCTTTCGGGATTATGGTTAAGATTTTTTTGTTTAACTCATTACCAAACAACAAAATTTTAGTCTTGTCCAAATCGAAAGCCTTTGCAGACGACAAAATAAAAGTGACTGAAAATTTGAAATGTGTTTTGTGAAGGGTAGAAAATATTGTGGGAAAAGGAGAAATGTTTTCTAAAGGCTCCTTTCTCAGGTTCATCAAAAGGATTGTATGGTAATGGGTTAAGTTACATGCACACCAGTTTGTAGTTCCAAAATATTATCGCTTTTAAAAAAAAAAAAAAAAAAAAGTAGAACCCATATTTCTCTGATTTCTTTGAATGAAATTAACGTCTTTGACGGTATTTGGTCATATCACTGCTTCATTCCAATTAATTATGATCTTTTTCGGGTTTAACTAGAACAAAGTCGAGGTTCTGCAGTGCTCTGACCAAGGACACTTCCACGTGAGTCGTGCGTCAGCGGAAGTAGGACCATGTATATCATAAAGATAGATAGACATCACTTGGATATTACTAACAACGTAGTTACCGTCACTCTTCAATCCTATCAGGGCATCTAAAAGCTCTTTGGTAGGGTTACATTCCGAAAATATGACGTCAGGTAGATTGGATATCGGAATCTCTCCGCTTTCATCCTTAGAATGAGAATGTTCTCGCCACAGATCTAAATAGTGAGCTGAAATATAGAACAGAACAGAACAGAACAGAACAGAAACTTTATTCATAATAACAGCTTGAACACATAAGGTTCATCGCCGAACACATAAATTATAAATACATACATGGGTATGGACTAAACAACCAAAAAAATAAAACAAAAATCAAATGATATCAAATGCATATGTTGAAATGAATAAGCAAATGCGGAAATAATGAATGATAAAAGTGAAACATGAACGAACATAGCACATTAGAAAAGGAATAGTATCAGATAAGTAAGATGTCAAACTTTAAAAGTGGGAATCATTACAAAGGAGATAATTTACGAGGGAGTTAGATACTACAAATATGGAAAAGGAGTCGCTTGTTAAAAGCGAATGCTTCATCCAAAACGACCTCCGATGTATACAAATAATGTTAATAGAAATATACAGCACAATATACATCTAAATAGATTTGAGAAAGAAAACTATGCGCGGACAGCCATAAACAAAAAAAGTTATATTCACCATGTGAGAACAATCAAAGAATCATAAAAATAGAACTTTAACGTTGCTAGAAATATCAGAGAATGAGAAAACATATTTTTATCTATTACAAAAAAGAGGGTATGTCTTGACTTTTTGTGGTATTGATCGAATATACAATACCACTATGAGTTCAAAATTTAATTCTGAAAACCTTGTATCGTATTTTGTGCAAAACTGAAGGAAATAAACCCATTTAAACTCATTTTTTCTCAGACAAATGAGTGTTTCGGTCGCAAGCAAACATGTAATTGGAAATAGCATGTTAAAATACACTGGGTGAGGCAATCGATCGCGTGGAAATAGTGATTACTGATTACAGATTTCTGATTGAAAATAGCTTAACTCGCTCATAGATTTCAATTGCGCAATGATACAATATTTGTATACGGATCGTTTGATCCTGAGCTTTTTCGTTCCAAAACCAGTTCGTGCCTTGGCTTGTTAATCCTGCGATTAGGCGCTACTCCATTTTAGTCGGCATGAATATTAATAGATTGATATAGTTCATTGGAATGTTGGCCAAAGGTGTTTCAAAAGCACAGTTTTCGGGCACACACTTAATTTTATTCAATATACATGGTTTCTCTATCCATCATGCGTACTACTGTCAAGGGAAGTCATTCCTGACTCCTTATGATCAAAGGGAGGCCACCGATACACAAATAACTCTAACTTTGCCATGACTACTCTCCCTTCATCCAAAAAGGTATTCATTTGCTAAGGAGGTTGACTTTCAGCCAAGTATTTGAATACTATTTCTCTTTTCTTTCAAAAGGTTAATTCTACACAATTGCTTCCTCGACAAATACCTATTCAGCGTTCTCAAAGCTTTGATTTTATAAAGCCTTGAATTAGTTAACAGTGAAACCATCTTCAGTCCCGGCGCTAGGTTGGATGGAAAGTGACGTAAACTTTGTCAACAAATCAAAATCTTAAACTCCTTCACATGAATTCACTTGCAGATGACTAACTAAACGTGACATGAATAACGAATCTTTTCTCTGATTAGCCAGATATCATTGTGGGAAAAAAAGGAAAAAAAGGTTATTGCCAGAATTTTTTCCCTATCTCACAAAAATTTCGAAAGACTTTTTACTTATTAAAATCAGTTCTTGTTCGGTAAACATCATTGATAAGGAAACAAACACCACCTATTACATGTGTACCCTCAATTAACCCTTTACCACACAATCCCTACTTTTGACGCCCCCGAGAAAGAAGCCTTTAGAAAATATTGTGGGAAAAGGAGAAAATGCTGGTAACCAGCATTTTCTTCTTTTCCCACAATGTTTTCTACTCTTCACTAAACAAATTTCAAATTTTCAGTCTCTTTTATTTTGTCGTCTGAAAATGCTTTCAAATTGGACAAGTCTATAATAATGTCGTTTGGTAATAATGAGTTAAACTATCCAATAAAGCACAATATTGCTCGTAGAACAGAACCGGTTAGTCACATTCTAATGCTCTGTAGATATAAATCCATCTTTTCTATGATTAGAGTTTTATCAATTAAATAATATATTCTAACCTCGATATTTCTTGTGCTTGTCCTCCGTAGACAATGGTTCCTGAAACAAATCAAAGTCCTTGAATAGTAAACGTTTATTTCTTTACTCAACATTAACTACTCGACTTTTCTCGAACAATATTCATTAAAGTATCATGAAACGAGAGACTCCTCCTAACAAATATCTTCTTCTTTTTCAGAAATGTTTTACACTTAATCATAACTTAGAAAGGCGCGTATATCCACTTCATTAGTAGTTTCTCCTTTTTGTCTTTGTAAAATGTGGATGACAAATATGCATTTAAAGTTAATGAAGCGGGATTAAAGGTGGTCCTTCAGATTTTGGACAAAAATTTTACAAAAAAAAAAATAAAAATCATCCTTATATTCCCAAAGCCTTATAATTTTCATTCATTAAAACCCAGTAGTCGAAAACCATCCGCCAACTAGATAAATTAGAGATTTACTACAGCCCAGGTCGACACTAAAGGAAAATACGGTCTATTTTTGCATGAGAAACTCGCTCATTTACATACGGAAATATACAGACGAAGCTTCAAACATAGCAACCGAAGTTCTAGACATAATGGACAATAATTACATGTTTGTTATGTTATGGAATTTAACAGTCATTAGTCATGTGCAAGTCACTTAACATTCCCACAATGCTTTTTTTTTATTTTGGCGGGAAATCTAAAAATAGCTTAAGAGGCTACGTAGCCTTTTAAGGGAATACCACAAGAAAAATTATTTTTTGTAATTTTATTATTCTTAATTACTGATGATTTGTATTGTTTTTCATATTAATTTCAGTGACATGTATATCTTTTAATTTGGTGTGATGTGGAAATTCTAAATACCCACCTTTAACATTGTACTGAAAGAACTTTTGCTCGTAACGTGCAAAATCCTTTTCTGCCAATATCAGAGCTCCAGATAGACGGAGTGATTTTAATTTCATAGTTGAAAATATTTATTATTTTCCACTAAACCGTATGTTGTGGGTTCTCATTAGAATCGTCTCATCGAGACGATTCTAATGAGTACCCACAACATAGGGTTTGGAAGAGAAATAACGGATATTTAATGCAATCACTTTCTCTTATCTGGACCTCTGATTATGTTTTCAAAAGCCCTGTACTAGCAACAGTTGTCTTCATGGACTTATTTTCCTGTTACTGTTGTATATATCACGTGCTCAGCTAGGCCATTTCTAATACCGCCAGGCCTGGAATTTCCGGCTGGACATGATTATGCTCGTTCACTAAACCGGAACCTATCGGGTAATTATACCATGCTTATGTATCTTGCCTTTTGCAATAAGCCAAGAGCAAAAAGTACAACCATTCTTTTATTATGTGAAATGCTTAAAAGGGATTAAAAACATAGATATATGATCTAAACTTACTGTATCTTTAAGCTCAATTATTAACTTTTGCTTTGTATTCACAAACTGTTCATGGTCCATTGACAGATGAGCTGAAATTGACAATAACGAATAGGTTTATACCATTTAGAAATATATAGAGCTAGCTCAGAAACAACCAGGACAAAGTAATTTATCATAAAGTTACATTTAAATAAATAAAAAAAAATGTAACGAAACTATTTAAAAAAAAAAAAAACTGAGTACTTGGCATCCCCATGTTTCAGAATGACCTATTAAATCCTAGACTTGCTCGAAAAAGCCATGCATCATTTTTTTCGTATCTCGCCTGCTTTACGTAAATTATCATTATTATTAATAGTGTTAATAGAAGTAATTTTATCATCAGTACTATTGTTATTGTAATTAAGTGCTGTTTTCCTATCTTTTCTGTCGTAACGTTTTCTTTTTACTCCATTGCATTTTCTTTTCAGTTACATGTACATATTAAACAGATCGTTTCCGCAGGAAAAATATCAGTATACCTGTATTTCTACATGTTTATGAGTACATACGTTTGTTGATTTCTCAAAATTTTAATTGTTTCTGATGTGGAAGAGAAAAAATACTGCACCGCGTAAAAAAGTTTACATAAAGGGAGACATTATCTTGTACGAGATACAGCTCCTGGAACTTTAACCCATTACCAAACGACAATATTATAGACCGTTGTCTAAATTGGAAGCATTGGCAGAAGACAAAATAAAAGTGTCTGAAATTTGAGATTTGTTTTGTGAAGGGTAGAAAACATTGTGGGAAAAGGAGAAAATGCTGGTTATCAGCATTTTCTCCTTTTCCCACAATGTTTTCAAAAGGCTTCTTTCTCAGAGGCGTCAAAAGTAGGGACTGTGTGGTAATGTTAAATGTCGCCGTTGTTAAACGCGACAACGAAGTAATTTCAGCTTTGTCGTTTGCATACAAAGAGGCATCAGAGCTCCAGATAAGAGGGAGTGATGGGGTTCTAAATCCATTATTTCTTTTCCAAACCCTATGTTGTGGGTACTCATTAGAATCGTCTCGATGAGACAATTCTAATGAGTACCCACAACATAGTGTTTAGTGAAGAATTATTAATATTTTTAATTTTAAAATCAAATTCACTCCCTCTATCTGGAGCTCTGAGACATTATCCTGTACGAAATACAGTTCCTGGAACTTTCAATGGCGCTTTTTTAAAACGCGACAACGATGGGATTCCAGCTTTGTCGTCTACATACATGGAGACATTATCCTGTATGAAATTCAGTTCCTGGAACTTTAAATGTCGCCGTTGCAAAATGCAACAACAGCTTTGTCGTCTAACTAGTAAACACACTTTTAATATTTATCGATACAGGTATTTGAAACGATTCTCTTCTTGTCTTTGTGAAAAAAAAAATCATAAAAGATGCAAATCCTCTCCTGGCAAATATCATCTCCCCCTAAACCAACAACGATAAAGAAATGATTTCGTAATATCGTATATCTATTAAAGATAACTAAATATATATATGAACCACGCTCTTACAAAAAAATGGGTTTAACGAATCTCCATGATACGAGATACCCAACAAGCCATCACATGATTAGCATTCCATAATTGCCATTTCTTTTAAACAACCGACTTAATCATTAGCTAGACCTTTTTTTGGACGTACAGGAAATTGACTGAGAGCGACAAGTTTCGGCCCAGGTCAGCTTACGCGGGCTGCGCAGGCTGACCTTGGCCGAAAATTTTCGCAGATGCACCAAGTCCCATGTTTACACAGCACGGTTCATATCATTTTTCACACATAACGACATTTTCTGTTCTATATACGTACGTCGTGTACCGTCCGATAGAATCCTGAGTATCACAAAATTAGAGACGTCAACACCATGTTGTCTGAGACATCGTCCTAGCTCGTTCACTGACACTTTACCCTCGTCATCAACATCTAGTTCTGTCCACAAGAGGTTATGTATTGTGTCCTCTACGTTTCCGTCTAAAATGAATGAATGAATGAATTAATTAATTGATTAATTAATCAACCAATCAATCAATCAACCGACCAACAACCAGTCAGTCAACTGGTAAATAGTGCTCCTCACAGTTATGTAACCAATCAAAATTTATGAAACACGATTTAAAAGTAGGAAGCTCATAGCTCTAGGTATGGTTGTAAGTTTTTGTGGTATTTGCCGAAGACAATGCCACTATGAGTTCAAGATTAAATATTGAAGAGCAGGTATCATATTTTGTGCAAACCCGAAGGAAATAAACCCAATTAAGATAATTTTTTCTCAGGAAAATGATTTTTTTCAGTTGCAGTCAGATATGTAATTTGAAATATTATGTTAAAATACATTGGGTAAATGATACAAAATTTGTCTACCGACCGTGGGCTTTTTCGTTCCAAAACCAGTTCGTCCCATGGCTTGTTCATTCTGTGATTGTTTGCTACTTCATTTGATTGCGCATGAATATTTATAGATCGAAAAAAATGATTGTAATAATAGGAATTAGAAATTAACGACTAAAGATATTTCAAAATTATAGTTTTCAAGTACAAACTTAATTCTATTCGATATATTCACATGTTTTTCTCTATCATGCATCCTACTGTCAAGGGACGTTACTCCTGACTCCTCCTAATAATCAATGGGACCCCTCTAATAAACATGTAATCCAAACTTTGTCATGAGTACTCTCCCTTCAACCGAAAAGGTATTCGTTTTCTTAGTGGGTTGACTTTTAAGCCAATATTTGAACATTATGTCTCTTTTTCTTTCAAACTATTCATTCCACAAAATACGTTCCTTGCCACATACCACCTCAGCGTTCTCAACGCTTTGATTTTATCAGTATTTATGTCTAACAGGCTGTTTTAGCTACATAGTTCATCGCGTGCGATGTTTATTTTCAAAACTTAGCCCCAAAGACCAATTTTCGAGTTCTATACTTCATGACATGAATCATCCCATTACCAAACAACAATATTTTAGGCTTGTCCAAGTCGAAAGCGTTTGCAAACAACAAAATAAAAGAGACTGAAATTTTGAAAAAAAAAGTTTTGTGAAGGGTAGAAAACATTGTGGGAAAAGGAGAAAATGCTGGTTACCAGCATTTTCTCCTTTTCCCACAATGTTTTCAAAAGGCTTCTTTTTTCACGGTCGTCAAAAGTAGGGATTGTGTAGTAATGGGTTATTCAGGCCCAAAAGTAAGACGTCTGTACCCTTCGAGTTGTTGGGTTCTCAACTTATTTGTTGTCCTTTATCTGACTCATTACTCGATTGGTATTCAATGAAGAGTCCTGACTCGGCGTCATTGATCTACTTACCCAAACCATCCATTATACTTGTATAGTTGTACGGAGACGTTGGTCAGACAATTGACATCAATCTTTGCCCTGTCCTAAAAAATATCAAGCTGTTACTATTTTTTTTACTTTGTCGAAATGCCAAATTTATATCTTTGTAATCACGTAAAACGAGGGCGGTTGCAGTACTTTCATCTTATCGACTGGGATCAAGGTCAAAATGGTCCTGTACATCGCCGGTTTGCTTGCAAAACCTCGTAACTACAGCTTGTAACAAGCTGTAGTTACGAGGTTTTGCTAGCAAACCGACGATATATTACATTTTGGTAATACTACATACGGTAGTTTCTATATTTTGACCATATGTCTGTTAGTTTAAACATATTTATTTTACATCGATTGAGAAACAAGTTCTTTAAACTTAAACTAATCTCTCTCGATTCTGCTTCCTGGGAACTACACCAGTACTCGCGCAGAATGTGTGGGCCAATGAAAAATCCCAAAATTGACACCCGCTCCCAGGTATTGAACTCAGGACCCTTAGGTTATGAAGCCGACGCTCTACCTCACGACCTCGGACACCACCTGTCTGTTTGCACGTTGATACCAAAATTTTAACTATCAGCACGGGAAAAGGGGCATTCGGACATTTTGCGTTTAATGCCGCCTCGGGGTAGTGCGCACAGGCTATTCCGAGACGGCAGTGTACAATTACATTCGATTTTGTGCTACAGAAGACATGCGCAGAGCAGAAAATTACATGAAAACGTCGTTTCGGATTAGTCTGCGCAGATTGCGCAAGCTAATCCCAGACGGCACTTTCAGTAAATGTCAGAATGGCCCTTTTGGCATGTTGCCGGTGTAATGCAGAGAAATGACCCCCATTACAAAATGACCTACGGTCATTTCTCGACGTAGAATAACAACCCGTGGGTCATTTCTCTACGTCGAAAAATGACCCCTGGGTCATTTCTCGACGTAGAATAATGACCCGGGTCATTTTTCTACGTCGAAAAATGACCCATGGGTCATTCCTCTACGTCGTGAAATGACCCTGAGGTAATTTTGTAATGGGGGTCATTTCTCTGCATTACACCGGCCATATTGAAAGTAGTGGGTGGAGGTAAATTTTTTGTGGCCGAGCAAAAAAAAAAGTGATTATGTTACTTCAAATGCTGCACAAGCTGCAGTTTGATAATACATTTTTTAAAACCTGTAAACTGTTGAATAAATAAAAATGGCAGTTAAACCCTTTACCAAACAATACCTGGTTTTTACGGCCCTGAGAGGGAAGCCTTTTGAAAACATGGTGGGAAAAAGAGAAAATGCTGGTAACCAGCATTTTCTCCTTTTCCCACAATGTTTTCTTCCCTGCTGGAAATAAATTTTGCTTTTTGAGTAACACTGATTTTGTCGTCTGCAAATGCTTTCAATTTGGACCAGTCTAAAATTTTGTCATTTAGGAAAGGGTTAAAACAAACTTTAAAGTCTCCAAAATTTACAGGAAAAAACCTGATCGTGTCGGACTATGTAAATCACGCTTCATCTGCACGTCCTGTCAAATTCATTTAATCCACACAATCATCGGGCGACTTTTATCATCCTTGAAAGAGAAGGCTTTTGAAAACATTGTGGGAAAAGGAGAAAATGCTGGTAACCATGTTTTCAAAAGCCTACCAGATCAAAGAAAACTCATTGTATATAAGCAACATCGAAAATGTAATCAGCAATTGCTTTCAATTCCGACAGGTCTAAAATCTTATCGTGTGGTAAAGGTTTGAATGAAGAACATTGATGATCTATGACAGGGCCGTAGGAACAAGGGGGGGCCAGGGGGGGCCGGGCCCCCCTAATAATTTTATCACCAATAAAACGACCGTGTCAGTATTTAGCTGAATATTGCTAGACAATCATCGTGTATAAAGAGAATGAAATAATAGAAAATTCCGAACAATTTAAAATAATTCTAAACAAACGGCGGCGAGCCATGGAATTTTTTCTCCTACTTTTGTTATCTGACAGACACAAAACAATTTCTGACGTCACATTGCATTCCGTGTGATTTTCTGCTTTACTTTTTCTCCAAATCTCATAATTCACCACAATGTTGAACAAATTTCCTTCTTTTTCGGTCATTAGTATTAGTAGGTGGATTATTTCTCACTGCATAACCAAGCGCAATATATGTAAAATCAGGACAAGCCGATTCTAAAATGATGTTGGCCCCCCCAATCCAAAATTGCTTCCTACGTGCCTGTATGAATAGTTAGGAAAGATTTGTTTCAATCGATATGAACAGTAATTTAATTCGTGAAAAATAACATGAACAAACTTTAAATAAGAAAAAGAAACTAATACATACCTTTACATGCCAAAGCTCCGGTCAACTTACAGAAAAATTCCGATGATATGCCTATAGGCCTACACAATGACAGTGATATCCGATACCCATTTTACCTTTACTATATAGAATTCTGTGTCTTACGAACCTGTAGAAGAAGCCTTTTGAAATACCATTGTCAACCCTTTACAACACAATCCCAACTTTTAACTCATTACCAAACGACAAAATTATAGGTTTGTCCAAATTGAAAGCACTTGAAGACAACAAAATAAAAGTGACTGAAAATTTGAAACTTGTCTTGTGAAGGGTAGAAAACATTGTGGGAAAAGGAGAAAATGCTGGTTACCAGCATTTTCTCCTTTTCTCATAATGTTTTCTAAAGGCTCCTTTCTCAGGGTCGTCAAAAGTAGGGATTGTGTGGTAACGGGTTCACGACCCTGAGACTGAAAATTTTTGAAAATATTGCGGGGAAAGGAGAAAATGCTGTTCACCAGCATTTTCTCCTTTCTCCACAATGTTTTCTACCCTTCCCAAACGCAATTTCAATTTTCAAGTCATATATATTTTGAAGTCTGTAAATGCTTTGAAGTTGGGCGATTCTAAAATTGTATTGTTTGACAAAGAGTTAACATGCATTATCTTCTCTTTCAACAAGATTTTCTTCCCTTGCTTCGATAAATTTCTCTATTTTAGACGCAATTTAACGTTAAACTGCCAAATAAATGAAAGAGTAGTCTCCACATAATAAAAAAAAACTCATCTATGCAAATTTTAATGTTAATTTCAATGAGAAAAATTACTATAGCGGACAGCGAGGATCCAAGATCAGACTATACGTTCTGTGCCGTCTGATCTTGATCTACAACGCCCGCAAAAGCGCTCGGAGTTGCACTAGGTAGCCAAGGGGTCAATATGTGGTGTTCAATATCTTTTAATGTGGGCCGGTCAAAAATATTGCCGGCTTGTAAAGAATAAGAACATTTCTATCCCATTGACAGTTTTGAGTCGCTTTTGTGGTCAAGGCATATAAAGATAGGACAATACAAGACCTAAGACTTATCTTGAAACAAAGGAGAGCATTGAAGAGAATTGAACCAAGGGGTCAATATGTGGTACTCAATATCGCTCAGTGTGGGATGGTCAAAAATATTGCTGACTTGTAAAGAGTAAAACCACCTCAGTCCCATTGACAGTTTTGAGTCTCTTTTGTGGTTAGGACAGGTAAAGATATGATAATACAAGAACTGAAGTTTAATCTTGGAACAAAAGAGAGCCGATGAGTTGAAGTGACTGGTTGAATATGTTGTCGGAACCACATAATTATGTAAAGACACTAACACACAAAACGCGAGAGGCCTAAAACTGCTTTAAAAGTGAAGATTTCCAACCGATAGCAAAAAGCTGATTCTGTTTTAGGAAAAGTTTCACAATATCCTACAGTGTAGATCAAGATCAAACATCACATTCTGTGAAATCTGATCTTGATTTACTCTGACCGTGCAAGCGCATTACCTTGAGCTTAACCCATTACCACACAATACCTACTTTTGACGCTCCTGAGAAAGAAGCCTTTTGAAAACACTGTAGGGAAAGGAGAAAATGCTGGTAACCAGCATTTTCTCCTTTTCCCACAGTGTTTTCTACCCTTCCCAGAACAAATTTCAATTTTTCATTCACCTTTATTTTGTCGTCTGCAAATGCTTTCATTGTGAACCAGTCTAAATATTTGTCGTCTGGTAAAGAGTTAATAGCCTAAAATTGAAACAGTACTCTTGATTTAGAGTACATTACCAATGTTGTTATCGCCAGAAAATTGTAAACTAAAATGAATTTTTCAAATCGAAAGTAAAAACCTTAATATTGCTATTTCGAAGCAATGTTTTGGGGAAAAAACATCTCCACATCGGGCAGTGTAGATCAAAGATCAGACTGCACGTTCTGTGCAGTCTGATCTTGATCTACGCTGTCCGCAAAAGGTAACTGGGTCGCGTCTAGCAGCCTGAGGGTTAAGAGCTGGTAATGTGAAAACCTTTGATTGTGTTTGTTTTTGTATTATCCTGCACTAAAGACATTAAACCTATAGCTGTATAGCAGATTTCGAAAATTGAAACTTACTAAAGAATTATGAACTTTCTAAACCCTGTATTACTCTATCCGACCTTTCACACTTATTTTGCTAAATTAATGAAATAAAACTTTCAAGCCGAAAGTAAAAAAAACAAACAAACTTTGCTCTTTCAAGATGATTTTCTTTTATGGAAAGATATCTTCTTAACGGACAGTGTTGTTTCAAGGAAGGACTGCACATTCTGACAATTTCTTGTCCATGTACTGAATTCCCATTCTGATAAAAAAAAGCCAAACTCTTGGGAAAGGGGGCTTAATGCATCTACGTGATGCATTATATCAAGCAAAACGGCACATGATGAAGAATCAATAAAACCAGTTTGTATAACAAACAACTGAATCCTGAGGTAGACTGGTCCTTTGACATACAGAAAATTGACCAGTAGGAAAAGTTTCGGCCCAGGTCAGCCTGCGCAGGCTGACCTGGGTCGATACTTTTTGCAAATGCACGAAATCCCATTATCACAGAGCAATTTCAAATTAATCTGTCTAGCTTAAGTCATTACCAAACGACAATATTTTAGACTGGTCCAAATTGAAAGCATTTGCAGACGACAAAATAAAAGTGACTGAAAATTTGAAATTTGTTGTGTGAAGGGTAGAAAACATTGTGGGAAAAGGAGAAAATGCTGGTTACCAGCATTTTCTCCTTTTCCCACAATGTTTTCTAAAGGCTTCTTTCTCAGGGGCGTCAAAAGTGGGGATTGAGTGGTAATGGGTTAACCCTTTACCAAACAATCACGGGTTTTTACGACCCTGAGACAGAAGCCTTTTGAAAAGGCTGGTAACCAGCAATTTCCCCTTTTCCCACAATGCTTTCTACCCTGCTGGAAACAAATTTAAATTTTTGAGTCATGTTTACTTTGTCGTCTGCAAGTGCTCTGAATTTGGATCAGTCTAAAATTTTGTCTTTTGGTAATGGATACCGGCAGTTTCCTCTTTTCCCATAATGCTTTCTACCCTGCTGGAAACAAATTTCAATTTTTGAGTCATGTTTACTTTGTCGTCTGCAAGTGCTCTCAATTTGGACCAGTCTAAAATTGTGTCTTTTGGTAATGGATTAAAAAATGTTGTCGTTTGGTTAATTGTATCTATGAGAAGGTGTAGCTCCGTTCTATGACCTTGCACTCAAATCTTTTTCCTTGAAATACAGCAATGAATCATGTATAAACTGTACTAAATAGAACCCTCTCTTTTTCTTTATTTATTTACGTTTCTAGCATTGTTTTACCAATTAATCTCCTTATGTGGTTGACATTTGACATTAGTTACCGTATAAAAATTATCACACAACATAAAAATGTCATTGTCTTCAATAAATTATCAATTAGCTATCCCATAAAACTGTCGATCATGTGATCATAGAGGTAAATATAGACTGATTACAGAGGTTAGATTTTACAAGACCATAAAATTTTAGATTTCTCCAAATTCAAAGTATCTACAGATGTCAAATTAAATGTTACTCGGGTGAAAGGATTTGTCCTTTCACCCTTTAACAAACAATCCCTGGTTTTTATGACTCAGAGGAAAGAGGCCTTCTGAAAACATTGTAGAAAAAAGGAGAAAATGCTGGTAACCAGCATTTTCTCCTTTTTTCTACCATGTTTTCAGCTCTTCCAAAGTCAAGTTTCAACGTTTTAGTCTCGTTCATTTTGTCGTCTGCAAATGCTTTCAAATTGGACAAGTCTAATATTTCGTCATTTGGTAAAGAGTTAAAAGGCAGAAAACGTGGCAGATAAAGGAGAAAATGCTGGTTACCAGGCGTCTTTTCTAAGGGTTTTTAGGACTCGGGAATGTCCGAAAAAGTGTTTAAAGGCCTTTGATGACTGTCGCTTTTTGTGGCAGCCACTGTAGATCTGGGCCCGTATTCACCAACCATTCTCAAGAACGTTCTTGGTCTTATTCTTCAAGATTTCCTGACTGTGAAAGTAACAGAACATCTGATTGGCTAAACCGGATGGTTTAGCCAATCAGATGTTCTGTTACTTTCACATTGGCAAAATTCTGAAGAATAAGCCTAAGAATATTCTCAAGAATGGTTGGTGAATATGGGCCCAGGACAAAAAACGGATATTGAATCTAGACTCGTTGCTTTGTGCGATTTCTTGTTGATGGCACCCATTAAACGACAATGATTTTGGTGTGTTTTTTTTTTTGCCCGACCGAAAATAGCAATTATAATGGAGTCATGGTTTTGGCAATTAGGCCGAGCCCACGATAGCTTAGTCGGTTACATACAGGACTTGAGAACAGGAGTTGGCAGATTCGATCCCCGGCTCGGTATATTTCTGTCCTTGGATTGGTGATTGCGAAGGATCTCTTACTCTCTTCCCACTATATAAGCATTGCTTTAGCAATGGTTATTTTTGGACAGTGGCTTAATTGAGAGAAAATTGTGCAGAGTACTGGTAAAAGAAATTCCAGGAAAACATACATAGGTACAATTGGAACCTCGATATAGATGGAATAATATTAAAAACAGCGTTATGAAAATCAATCAATCAATCAATCAATCAGTCAGTCAATCAGTCAGTCAGTCAGTCAGTCCATCTGGGAAATGGCCAGTGATGGATCCTCGTGATGCGTGATTCTAAGCATGCCGCCATATAATATATCGTCGGTTTACTTCAAAAACCTCGTAACTACAACTTGAAACAAGCTGTAGTTATGATGTTTTTGAAGTAAACCGACAATATAATGAAATATATTTAAATTTCGTATAACAACTGATTGAGTCTTTAGGTACACTAGTCCTTTGACATTGGAACAATATTTACCGAAAGCAAAGCATATCGATCTAGATCAGCCTGTACGGACTGCGCAGGCTAACCCGAATGTATACTTTCTATAGATGCATTAGGTCCCCTTTTTTACAGATCATGGCTCAATTGTTTGGCGCTCTAAAGTTTGTCTTATAATCTCCTGAAACAGGCTTGTGTAACAATTCTGAGAAAGAAGACTTGTAAATATTGTAGGCAAAGGACAAAATTCTATTAACTCATTACCAAACGACAATATTTTGGACTTCTCCAAATTGAAAGCATTTGCAGATGACAAAATAAACGTAACTGAAAATTTGAAAGTCGTTTTGTGAAGGGTAGAAAACATTGTGGGAAAAGGAGAAAATGCTGGTTACCAGCATTTTCTCCTTTTCCCACAGTGTTTTCAAAAGGCTTCTTTCTCAGGGGCTTCAAAAGTAGGGATTGTGTGGTAATGGGTTAACCAACATTTCTCTCTTTTCTACAATGTTTTCCATCATTTCAAAGAGGAATTCCATAACTTTAGTCACAATGGGTAGTCGTCTGCATAAGCTTTCAATTTGGAAAAAATTAGAAATTTTGTCGTCTGGTATGGAGAGAGAATGTTGACGCGTTACCGCCTGAATAAATTTGTTGCATACGACAATTTTTAAGACAAAATATTAAATTGCTTTTAAGTTAGATATTAAACGCAAATTAAGATTTCATACGCCAATGGTCATAATGTATGTGAAAACATGATAGAAAAAGGAGACATTGCTCGTGACGAGCAATATTCATTCGCCACCATGTTTTCAAAAAGTAATCCGATGCAAGAAACAAAAAGTAGTCCGTTTGGCGGTAATGTATTTATGGTCCATTTTGTGGCTTTTTCCCAATAAATTTTAAGTACAATGATTATTCAAACTTGCAATAATTTCAATGTGTCGATTTATAGAGTTGTCTTCAGACGTTATTTTCTTGTTTGAAAGGTATTTCCCATGGATAATACTAGTATTACACGACTTCCTCTTTAGACTCTACCAAATTGGTAGTATTTGCAGACGACAATTAATGTTTTGCTCAAAAGATTTTTTTTTCTCTGAAAGGGATGTAAATATGGACTGAGTCTTATTCTTCAGAATTTCGTCACTGTGAAAGTAACGGAACTTCTGATTGGCTAAACCATTTGGTTCAGCCAATCAGACGTTCTGTTACTTTCACAGTCAGAAAATCTTGAAAAATAAGACAAAGAAGGTTCTTAAGAATGGTTGATGAATATGGAACCTGGCTGCCAATATATGTCCTTGTTTTTTTAAATGTTTCCAAGGTTGGTAAAACTATGGCTTGCATTGTATGAGTTAAACATAAGTCATATCACAATATCGCAGGGACAGCTCATGTAGAATAAAAAAAAGATAAGCCAGGGCGAAGATGTTCTATCTTTTTAATGAGGGTATATAAATGCATGATAAATTACAATTAATAAAGGAGACGGCAGATCATTTTGGCATAACATGATAACAGTGCTTGTTGACGAAGTATAGACTACAGTGTTAGAAAACCTCCATATTAAGTATAGAGATATGTACTATATTATCTGAGATATTTTCTGTTTTTTTTTTTCACAGTTAACCACACCTTGAATTGCGATATTAGATTGTTAAGGTAAGACCTGTGTAATGGAAAACAGCTATTTCCACTAAAATATCATCCTGCAAAATTAGCTATGGTTAAAAATGAGTATTATTGAACTACTTTCACCTTTTCATTTTTTTCATTTCTTTTCTTCTTTGAATTATCATTTATAAATCTAAAACCACTATATTCTCAATTCAAAAAGAGATAATAATTACCTCCCTTTTTAGAAAACAAACAAAAGTATCGAAAAATGGTTTCAAGATAGACCTAACGGAATTTCTGATCCATTAGAAATGTGCAAAAATATCATTTCTGCATAAATCCTTATTTATCTTTATTTATCAACCAATTAAATTTTTTGCCAAATGTTCACCGGAAATGCATTACACAGGTCTTACCTTAAATGTAAGATCAGCCTACACGGAAGGAGTGCTCTGGCCTTGTTTTTGTGTGACATTCTGTCCGAACAGCGTTAGATTTACCTTCATAAGGTTTTAGCTTCATCAAAAATACCTAAACAGTTTGAAATTTCCTATCATTTTTAGTCAGTCGATAGGTAAATGAGTAAATGCATAAACGAGCTAATGACGATCACAACATTTTTTCTCTCTTTAACTCATTTCCAAACGACAATATTATAGACTTGTCCAAATCAACAGCATTTGCAGATGACAAAATAAAAGTGACTGAAAAGTTGAAAGTTGTTCTGGGAAGGATAGAAAACACTGTGGGAAAAGGAGAAAATGCTGGTTACCAGCATTTTCTCCTTTTCCTACAGTGTTTTCAAAAGGCTTCTTTCTCAGGAGCGTCAAAAGTAGGGATTTTGTGGTAATGGGTTAAAGCAATTTCGTATTGTACAATTTTGAAAACGCAAGGATATGTGCACACAAGCTTGATTCCAAAGAACTGTTAGAGTAGGCGAAAGTGAAAACCTGTGTATTGAACTCAAGGAGGCAGTGCAGTTAAGGAAAAGACTCCTGTAGTAGAGTTCACTCATCACCCCTACATAAGCTCTGTATAAAACACACATTTTTTTCATAATTGTCATTATACTGATTAGAGTTGGAATCATTTTACAGAAAAGATCGTACTTAACCCATTACCACACAATCCCTACTTTTGACGCCCCTAT
Organism: Tridacna crocea; assembly: GCA_943736015.1. Classification (NCBI taxonomy): domain Eukaryota; kingdom Metazoa; phylum Mollusca; class Bivalvia; order Cardiida; family Cardiidae; genus Tridacna; species Tridacna crocea. The sequence continues at coordinate 54,956,742 of OX031059.1, forward strand.
GAAAAAAAAAACCTTTAGAAAATATTGTGGGTAAAGGAGAAAATGCTGGTAACCAGCATTTTCTTCTTTTCCCTCAATGTTTTCTACCCTTTACAAAACAAATTTCAAATTTTCAGTCACTTTTATTTTTGCCATCTGCGAATGCTTTCAGTTTGAACCAGTCTAAAATATTGTCGTTTGGTAATGAGTTAAAATGGGGAAAAATAAGCCATACTCTGTAAAATAGGGTTTAGATGCATTCTGCAAAGGGTATGGACTCGGGTCAACCTGTGCATTTCGCGTAGGCTGGCCTGCGTCAAAACTCTTTGGTATGCCTATTTGGCAATTTTCTGCATGTCAAAAGACCATTCCATCTCATGATTCAGTCGGTTACCGGACATAAGAAAATTATATGACCCACAACAGTCCCTTTTGCCACAGCCCCGCTAATTTTTTAATGAAAGAAACGATTATTTTATAGACTAGGAACCACAAAAAATGTATAGGAATGGTTTTGTATTTCACAGTACTATAAGTTCTGTAATATTCTTTTCCGAGGGTATTCATGTAAACAGTGACACAGAGTTATACCAAGGTTTGTTCAGTCCAATCCGGTGTTAGCTTTAAACCATGGTCTAGAAGCCATTTCTTGTTGTTGACTGTGTCCAGGTGTTTTGCTCAAATGTGGAACAGTGCTTGAGAGAATTCCGGCGTACAGTCTAGTTCTCATTGGCCATTTCTGTAAAACATTATAGAATATGTATATAATTTTAATATGCTTCAGACATCATCATGAAAATTATACAGTCGGACATAAGTTAACCCATTACCACACAATCCCTACTTTTGACGCCCCTGAAAAAGAAGCCTTTAGAAAACATTGTGTGAAAAGGAGAAAATGCTGGTAACCAGCATTTTCTCCATTTCCCACAATGTTTTCTACCCTTCACAAAACAAATTTCAAATTTTCAGTCACTTTTATTTTGTCATCTGCAAATGCTTTCTATTTGGACAAGCCTAAAATATTGTTGTTTGGTAATGAATTAAGCATCGCCAAAAGTGACCAGCAATAGCCTATGTGCCTAGACCAGCATTTCTCATGCCCACAATTTGCCATTTCTGGGCTGCGGAAAGTTTTCTCGTAGCCATCCTTTCATTTGGCTCATAAAGCAGCCTGGTACTTGTCTAGTGGGTTCGTGCATAGCTTGAAAATAAATAAAAGGTTATCTATTGAAAAGAATTGACTAAATTTGTTCGGGCGATGCTTAACTTATGTCCTACTGTATGTATTGGGCATTTTCCAGTTAAGTTTTACAACAAACTGGACTGCAACACGCGAAGAGGGACATTCGGATATTTCCGTAAAGTGTCACCTCGGATCGACCTGCGCAGTCCGCACTGGCTAATCCGAAACGACACTTTCCGTTTTTATGTATTTTTCTTTTTTTGCGTAATTCTACTGTAGCTCAAAATCAAATGTAGTCGTAAAGTGCCGTCTCGGATTAGCCTGCGCGGACTGCGCAGGCTGATCCGAGACGACACTTTATGCAAATATCCGATTGTCATATCGCATGTTCTAATGACCCTGAAGGAGAAGCCTTTTGAATATATAGTGAGATAAGGAAAACACGCTGTTAACCAGAATTTTCTCCTTTTACCTCAATGTTTTGTACCTTTTCAAAAATAATTTCCACCATTCAAGCAACTTTTATTGTGGCGTCCGCAATATTTTTTTATTTAGAAGTTTCGAATTTTGTGGTTTGGTTAATTAACCCTTTACCACTCAATGACACCTTTTAACACCAATGAGGAAGAAACCTTTCGAAAATATTGTAGGAAAAGGAGAAAATGCTGGTAACCAGCATTTTCTCCTTTTCCCACAATGTTATCCCCCATATCAAGGTAAAATTCCATTACTTGAATCACATTTAAATTGTCGTCTGCAAATGCTTTCAATTTGGACAATGCTAAAATTTTGTCGCCTGGTAAAAGGTTAAAGGTTTAGCTATAGTTGGTCTATATGACTGAATATTGTTCAAAATGCTCTAAAAAACATTTTGTAAATGAGCCTCGCTCTCGCAAAAAGGGGGCTAAACCCTTTCCCAAACTGCAAGTTTTGGACCAGACCAAATTAAAGCATTTAGCAGATGACAAATTAACAGTTGCTAAAAAGATGATTTTTCTATATGCCAGGTTAGAAAAAACATTGTGGGAAAAGAAGAAAATGCTGGTTATCAGCATTTTCCCCTTTTCCCACAATGTCTTCAAAATGCTTCTATTCCTGACCCGTAAAAACCAGGGATTGTTTGGGAAAGGCTTAATTAACCCTTTCCCAAACGACAAATTTTGGACTCCTCTAAACTGAAAGAGTTTGCAGACAATAATTTTAGATTTTGAGACATGGCAGAGAGTTCTCAAAAAGGGTAGAAAACACTGTGGGAAAAGGAGAAATTGCTCGTTACGAGCAATTTCTCCTTTTCCCATAGTGTTTTCAAAAGACTTTTACTGCAGACACGTAAAAACCAGGGATGGTTTGGAAAAGGCTTAACCCTTTCCCAAACGACAAATTTTGGACTCTTCTAAACTAAAAGAGTTTGCAGACAATAATTTTAGATTTTGAGAGATTTTGAGAAAATGGCAGAGAGTTCTCAAAAAAGGGTAGAAAACAGTGTGGGAAAAGGAGAAATTGCTCGTTACGAGCAATTTCTCCGTTTCCCACAGTGTTTTCAAAAGACTTTTACTTCAGACACGTATAAGGGTTAATGCGTCTCCGTTATGCAAATTACCAAGCAAGCCATCACATTGTTATGGATCCATCCTAGCCACCTCATTTAACAACCTACCTAATCATAAGGTAGACTGAGCCTCAGACATACAGAAAATTGACCAACAGCAAACAAGTTTCGACCGAGATCAGGCTGCACAGACTGCGCAGACTGACCTAGGTTGAATATTTTCGTAGATGTATTAAGCCCTCTTTTCATAGAGCATAGCTCGTATGTATTTTTACTATTTTTTTAATCACTACGTATATAGAATAACGTTACTAGTGTCTAAATTTTTATCAGTATTTTCTGTAATTCCTTTTTTGTTTGCAATAATATTCGTTTTGTGCGTAGCCATATTCATGTATATATAATTTTTTAAAAGATATGTTTAATTTTGAAAAACCAGAAGGTTATAGACCAATGAGGTATATGAAACATATATAAAAATAGTATAATACATAACGGCGAACTTATTCCAATGTTATGAAAGGTAATTCAGTAAATCCTTTTTAGACATAACCCCTCGTCATTCAATCAGTAAATATTTCGGAGGTTTTGGAAAAAAAATAACATGGAAAAAGACAATAAAGCTGGGGCGATGTCTTTGCCAGTTTTTTGAAATCTATACATTTTGATAAAATTTGAATGCCATACACATAATGAACTCTACAATCCAAAAACCAACATTATAAAGTATTTCAAACTATTCAGAGAATGACATTTATGTAGAATATCCGTCTTCAAAAGCAAAAAGGAAATCCATAGTAAATCAAAATGTTGATAACTGTTGACGGAACGTACTTTGTGACCTATATCATAGGTATTGTTGTATCATTATACCTATCAAAGGAGATTTTATTGTTATTTATTATACCTTTGTTGCACAACTTTTTTTTAACTGCTCTGTTTTTTTGTCTTAACTCATTTCTACGAAATTACGTGTGCTTGTTCCCGTGCAGTGAATGGTAAACGTCTTTTGATTTGGTTGTATTGGGGTTTAACGCCACTTTAACAGCTAAGGTCATATCATGGCGGTCGGTGACGCACATGTGTTTCCTGGCTTTCTCACACCGGTACTTACACTACTTTCTTTCCAAAGCCACCGACTACTTTTCTCACATGCTTTCAGCAGAGGTGAGAGGCAAATGCCTTTTGAATCTTTGAGGGAAATTAGATAATTGTAACTAGCATTCGCTCCCTCTCCAATGAAGAAATATGTAGATAAGCAGTTGGGCGGGCTGGCGGTCAACCGATTTCCCATTCGCTGTTAATTTTCACGAAGGAAAGACCGCTAACCTGGCAAAATGTGGACTTTTGATGTTGGCTTATCCCATTACCAAACGACAATATTTTAGACTGGTCCAAATTGAAAGCATTTGCAGACGACAAAATAAAAGTGACTGAAAATTTGAAATTTGTTTTGTGGATGGTATAGAAAACATTGTGGGAAAAGGAGAAAATGCTGGTTACCAGCATTTTCTCCTTTTCCCACAATGTTTTCTAAAGGCTTCTTTCTTAGGGGCGTCAAAAGAAGGGATTGTGTGGTAATGGGTTAAACTATACTTTTAATTTGGATTAACAAGGAAAGCCAGAACAAGTACAGTTACAATAATGAATTGACTGATCATCTACTTAAACAAATTTATAACAAGTACAATATGGATTATCAACGTTTTTAATGTATGATATATCATAAAAGAGAAAGCAAAGTGACCGTAGGAGAAATTTCTCGTTTTTCATTTTGCCACAGTGTTTTAAAAAGTGCTCTGGTTTCTGACACAAACCTCTTTATGATTTTTCTAACTTTGAAAGTAACACAACTTCTGATTAGCTAAACCATTCGGTTTAGCCAATCAGAAGTTATGTTACTTTCAAGGTCAGACAACCTTGAAGAATAAGACTAAGAATGTTCATAATAATGGATCAAAAGAATCAGGGTCGATTAAATACGTGATTCTGTGGGAAAGAATTAACCCAAACAATCCCTGTTTTTATGACCCTGAGACAGAAGTCGTTTGAAAACATTGTTGAAAATGAAGAAAATGCTGGTAACCAGCATTTTCTCCTTTTTCCACAATGTTTTCTACCCTGCTGGAAACAAATTGCATTTTTTTGAGTAACGTCTATTTTGTAGGCTGCAAGTGTTTTCAATTTGGCCCAGTCTAAAACTTTGGTAGATGGTTAACCCTTACAGCGCTGGAACCAAGTTAACTTGGTTTTGCGGATAGTGTAGATCAAGATCAGACTGCACAAAACGTGCAGTCTGATCTTAGATCTGCACTATCAGCTACATTATTACATGTTATGGCTGAAACAATCTTGCAATAACAATATTAGGGCTTCTTTGCCTACTTGAGAAGGTTTAACTCAGCATTTCAGCACTTTAAGTGTTAAGAATATTATTATACTGCAAAGAAATTTCTCGTGATCTGATTGGTTAACATGCCGGGAACATAGTATCATGTTCCCTGGCAAAAACCACCTAAAACCAGTTTCCCTTTTGAGTGCCCCGTGAACATCATTGCACGTACAATACATCATACAACATTGCAACGTCGATCGACCACCAAACTGCACATATATACACCAAACTGCACGTTTTAGTGACGTCAATTTCCAGTGACGTCAGTTTTCATTGAAATGGGGCACACAGAAGGGAATTCCTATTTCGTCGGGATACTCGATTCGTGAAATTATGAAACAGGAAAATTTCGCTTAACACGCTTTGAAAGGGTAAAACTATGCAGTATAATAAATTCGTTGTACGGTCAGGTGGCAGGGGACTTGGAAACTTGTTCACGGCTGTAGTAAATCATGTCGCCACCTCGCCTTCGGCTCGGGGCGACATGATTAACCACAGCCGTGAACAAGTTTCCAAGTCCCCTGCCACCTGACAGTACAACTAATAGAGTCTCCATACCTTGACGGGATGCATACATCCATTTGCCGCAAACATCTGAGAGATATCTACATCGTCAGCTAGAGCACTCATTAGGTGAGCTATATACGTGGTAGCCAGAACAAGAACGTCAAGTTTGGACAGTTTTGTATCGGGCGGTACGGCTGGCAGAGTCTTCTGTAAGTCCAAAAATGCGGAGCGTAGCGTCTTCACCCGAGTCCGTTCTCGTGCTGCGCTGTTGGCGATCGGACGTCCTCGGCGTTTGGGGGATCGAATAGGTCCGGGTCCAAATGTTCGGCCGAGATGTTTACTGTTCTGTGCTTCGGTGTTGGTATAGTCATTGTCGTGACACGAATCGGTGAAATAAGTCTCATCCAAGTGGTAAGCGAGGAAATCGTCAGCGTCCGACATGTTAAAAACGATAATCTGGTTAATCAACTGTGAATTATATTCTAAATGACACACTTCGGACCAAAACGTAATGATTCATATGTTTTATCCTATATAAAGTTATAAGTTTTACTACATATGTGTGGGATACAGATTTTGCCTCTGAGATAATCCGGTTAATATAATGTTTTTTCACATCTTTGTCAAATAACCTAATCAAATGAAGAAGTGATGTTCGGCACAGAAAGTCCTCACAATAAGTCCGTCTCTTGTATCTACTTATACTCGAACAATATCACTGCTTTAATAACAATAATAAAAATTAATAATAATAATAATAATGATAATTATAATAATAAAAAAAAAGCAGTAGACTTAACTCTTTACCAAAAGACAAATCTTTGGACTAATCCAAATTGAGAGTATTTGCAGACGACAAAAATAAATGTGAATCAAAAATTTTAATTCGATTTGTGAAGGGCAGAAAACATTGTGGGAAAAGGAGAAAATGCTGGTTACCAGCATTTTCTCCTTTTCCCACAATGTTTTCAAAAGGCTTCTTCCTCAGATCGTTAAAACAAGGCATCGTTTAGTAAAGTGTTAAAGCTTCTGAAATGAGATAGAACACTAAAGCGCCATTTCCAGATTTGCATTGTGATATGGGCCCTTGTTCTTATTAATAAATTGGAATTAAGCATTCAGAGCTTGAAATCTTCACTAAATCTATTTACCTAACAATGTACTTGCGTCTAGTGTCTGAAATTCCGGCAAGAGCGATCTATATAATGAGCATTAGATCGGACTAATGTCTAAATAATAGCATAGCCCAACTCGACCTATCCACGGAAACAACAGCTTAGTCCGTATTCACCAACCATTATTAAGAACATTCTTAGTCTGATTCTTCAGAATTTTGTTAATGTGAAAGTAACAGAACTTCTGATTGGCTAAACCACTTTTCTGATTGGCTAAACCAATTGGTTTAGCCAATCAGAAGTTCTGTTACTTTCACAGTGACTGTTAGAAAATCTTGAAGAAAAAGACAAAGAATGCTCTGAAAAATAGCTGGTGAAAACGGACCCAGCAAGTTTTTTATCTTGTAGGATAGACTAAACATACCAACAAACGTTATAAAATTCAGACGGCGCGTTTCGTTGTAGTCTGATCTTGATTAATACGGCCGGTGTATTGCAGAGAAATGACCCCACCTACAAAATGACCCATGGGTCATTTCGCTATGTATAGAGGAAAGACCCATGGGTCATTTCTCTACGTAGAAGAATGACCCGAGTCATTATACTACGCAGAGAAATGACCCCAGAGGGTCATTTCTCTACGTAGAATAATGACCCGGGTTATTTTTTACGGGAGGGTCATTTCTGTGCATTACACCGGCAAAAGTCCCAGTTTTCACTTGTGGTGTTTAAAAGATAAATTATCATTAGTTCTATGCATCGAAAGTGTAATCTTTGAATTTCCTTCTAGACGAGTATAAGTATTCGTGTAACACAAGTGTCTGAATCTTAACGTTAACTGGGATGGTGCTGAAGCTTTTAAACAATAATAGAAAACGAAAAGCTGAATTCGGGTTTACTTTCAAAATCAGCTCTTTTTATGAATTATTGTCACTTACTGTCTATGTCTTTTTACACCTACCACGACTCATTCGGTTGGCCGCAAAAGAGGTACTTGCCTTTTCATTTTAAATTGCTGCTACATCTTTAAAAAGAAAAACATTGTGGATATAGGAGAAAGTATTCGAAACGAGCTCTCTATCTCTCTATTTTTGTAATATTTGATTACGTATATAAACAAGTATTAACTCTTTACCATACTACAATTTTTTTGACTTGGGAAAAAAAAAAGTACAGTCGACACTTTAAATGTGGCTCAAATGATTGGATTTGTCTTTGCTAAGTTAGAAAACATTGTGGGAAAAGGAAAAAAAATGCTGGTTAACCAGCTTTTTTTTCCTTTTCCAACAATGCTTTTTAAGAAAGTATCACTCCAAAACCCATGTTGTTATCCGTACTTAAACCAGTGCCCTCATCATGGAAAACAGCTAATTCCGCCATAATATCGTCCTACAAAATTAGCTACAATTAAAAATGAGTATTATTGTATTACTTTCACCAAGCCACCTTTTCCTTTTTTTCATCTTAGAATTATCATTTATAAATCTAAAACCACCATATTCTCATTACTAAGGAAGTTAATAATTATCTCCCTTTCCAGGAAACTGACAAAGGTATCAACAATTCTGGTGGGTTAGAAATGCGCAAAAATATTATATCAGAATGAATCCTTATTCATTAACCGTTTCCCAAACAATCCCTGGTTTTTACGAGTCTGGAATAGTAGCCTTTTGAAAACATTGTGGGAAAAGGAGAAAATGCTGGTAAACAGCATTTTCTCCTTTTCCCTCAATGTTTTCTACCCCATCATAGACAGAAATCATCTTTTCAGCAAGAGTTGAATTGTCGTCTGTAAGTGCTTTCAATTTGGTCTAGTCCAAAAGTTCGTTGTTTGGGTAAGGGTTAACTAATAAAAGATTTTATTCCATTTTGCACTAGAAGCGTTCGGCTGGTAATACCTTAACCCATTACCACACAATCCCTACTTTTGACGCCCCTGAGAAAGAAGCCTTTAGAAAACCATTGTGGGAAAAGGAGAAAATGCTGGTAACCAGCATTTTCTCCTTTTCCCACAATGTTTTCTACCCTTCACAAAACAAATATCAAAATTTCAGTCACTTTAATTTTGTCGTCTGCAAATGCTTTCAATTTGGACCAGTTTAAATTATTGTCTTTTGGTAATGGGTAAACATGAATATTTCCAAAGTCGGTTTCGATAGATTTGGATTCAATATGTAAAAAGGTAAAATAAATCCAGAAAAGTGTATTTCCCCTTCAAGAAACATAATAATTCTGATGCAACACATATATTCAAAATTCGTATACCGTATGAACACGATTCGTTACTTATTTCTATCCTATACTAAAATTGTTATGTTTCGGTTGAGAACGTAAACATATAGATATTGCCTGAAATCTTTATCTGAAATTTTGTTTCACTTATTTATACCTAACTGACAATTAAAAACAAAGGATGTTTCTAGAAGACAACGCTACAGCAGTTTCTTTTGTTTTTAAAGCACCTCATCCATCTAAACTCGAGATAAAATCAGCCGAGATATTGTAAACCGATCTTTCTATAAACAACACGTTGGTATCAGGTTGCGTTCCATCTGCACGACCGTTTGAAGGCACGCGCGTCTCTGACTGACATCAGGGGGGGCGAGGAGATTTTCGTATATTGTATTTATAACCAACAATACGTCAACCCTGTGCCCTTTTACCATATAAAAATGTAATTTTATTTTTTTTTTAAATTTTTTCCCAGGAAGTCGGCCTTTTGAAAACATTGTAGGAAAAGGAGAAAATGCTGGTTACCAGCATTTTCTCCTTTTCCTACAATGTTTTTAGACTATCTTAAACAAGTTCCATCATTTGTGCATTACACATGTTGTAGCCTGCAATTGTTTTCGGATTGGACCCGTTTAAAATGTTGCGGTTTGGCAAAGGACATCCTTTAACCACATAATCTTGCGTTTTTTCTACGCTAAGGAAGAGGGTTTTGAAAACACTGTGGGAAAATATAGAACTATATTTATGATTATTTATATTTTTTTTTTGTATTTACGACATCTTTCATTTATTGCTTTTTCTTGTGGAGTAGACAGATAAAAAGTAATTAAAGAGGCAATAATACTCATTTTAAGCCAGTTTTAACTCATTTTGTTTTTATTTTATCAAAATATAGTCATTCTTATATATCTTTGCCAAATATCGCGCCTGACGGTTGCAAGGTTGCTTAGATTACGCCTGATAGAAAATGCATTTCGCGGACTTGCGGCCTTCAATGTAAACAGACTGGTCGTTTCCGGATTTTGAATCGAAGACTTTCGATATCCGTTATACACTCGGGTAGATTCGTATGATGATCATGCATACTGTAACTGTGACTATATTTGACCTTGGCCTTGATGCGGTAAATAAAGGAAAATGGATGCTTCTCTGTTGCAGCCTCTATTTTTAGACGGAGATCGAGGCCTATATGTAAGTTACACCTTATTCGACTCTAGGCGGAAACCAACGATAAAATTCCGTGAGTCACCGCCATTGTTTACAGCTTCGATCGTCAGCCAGTTTTCTTCTGGCCAATTTTCGGGTTTTCACACAAACCCGTGTTTCTTTTTTCATTTACACGATACATATGTCAGTAATTTATCCTTGTCTACACAAAGGACAGATTTCTGTACCATTCTGTTTTTCTTTTTGAAATTTAACAGCGTTTCTGCTCACCGGGTGTAGACAGGCATCTTTAACGGACATTTCTAAGGCTAGAACAAAATGAATGTGCTATATAGCTATTAAAGTTTTCATCTTTCAAGAAAACATCTGGACAGGAATACTCTTATGATAGTGTATTGTATTATGGTCTCTTTCAGAGAAAATCATTGTCATAGTATTTCCGTCAGTTACCAACCACTCACTATTTGTTGTCTGCCCATGTCGTATTCTTCGAAGATTCGACCTGTCTGATATGACGCATTACTCTCCCCGAAGTTGGGGGGATTGTAGTAATACTCGCTATAAAGAAGGAATGGAGAAAATGGCTTTTATCAATACGTTTGAGGAGAATCTAGGCCTGTTTAAGCTCCAGGTTTCTCTAAACTGCTGAATGAATCGCACAAGGTAGCGTTTTATTGAGTTAACGTTTATTTCAGTTTGAAATTCAAAGTAACGGTTGTCGCGTAAAAAAATAGTCCGGTTCTATACCCAGAATGCCCAAATTAGATAGATGTGTACATGTATTTGTAGAATGCGATCTAGCGAGAGATAATGCTCACTTTTAGATCAGTCAGTGATACATATGACTCGTTAATTGTGGTTGTACGAGTTTGCCTTTTCCCATGGTGTTTTCTAAAGACTTCTTTCTCAGGGTCGTAAAAAGTATAGGAATTGTGTGGTAATGAATTAAGGCAATACTAGTGCCTAAATTCCGAGGTCCTCTTTTTACCTAAGTACACTCAAATCTTACCTTTCTTCTTCGTTGTGGCAGGGGTTATCGATGGCCTAGTCATTGTTATTTGGGATGCATTCCTAGTTCGATCCTCACCGGCGATGATGGTAGCCCGAGATAGTCATTTGGCAATGCACCAGCGGGCTCCAGCCAGGTACTCGTGTGACTCAGGAAACATATTCATGAAATCTTGAGCTGTTCCCGCGGAATAAATGAAATACTGTTCAAAGCGACCTAAAAGGTCACAGTTGCCCAAACCACGCTGCTAAAAACAGTTGTTGCATCGTAACATCTGGAAACTTTGCTGAAGACAATTATGAACACATTCTGGTTAAGTTTGTGAACAATCAATACGAATTAACACTAAGAGCATGTATTCAAAGGAAAACATTTGAGAAAAAGGTACTCTGTCATTGTGAAGAACTATTGCTCTTTTGCCTCTGTTTTCATCGAAGGTCTACTTCAAAGCCAATATTAGAAGCTGCGATCAGACAGAATTTAACGCTTTACTACACAATGCCGACTTTTGACGCTCCTGGAAAAGAAGCCTTTTGAAAACATTGTGGGAAAAGAAGAAAATACTGGTAGCCAGCATTTTCTCCTTTTCCCACAATAACAATTACATCTGTTTTCATCAAATATATACTTCAAAGCCAATACAAGAAGCTGCAATCATACAGAATTAACCCTTTACCACACAGTGTCGACTTTTGACGCTCCTGGAAAAAAGAACCTTTTGAAAACCCTGTGGGAAAAGAAGAAAATGCTGGTAACCAGCATTTTCTTCTTTTCCCACAATGTTTTCTACTCTATTAAAGAAACATCACACCATTTGAGCCACGCTGAAATTGTCGTCTGCAAATGCTTTGAATATGGACAAAGTTAAAATGTTTAGTCTGGTAAAGAGTTAAAGGTGGGTATTTAGAATTTTCACATCACACCAAATTAAAAAAATATATATATCATTGAAATTCATATGAAAAAACAATACAAAACATCAATAATTAAGAATCATAAAATTACAAAGAAAAAAAATTTTGATGGTATTCCCTTAAAAGGCTACGTAGCCACTTAAGCTATTTTTAGATTTCGCGCCAAAAATCAATAAAGCATTGTGGGAATGTCAAATGACTGGCATGTGACTAATAACGCTTAAATTCCATTACATAAAAAATATGAAATAATTATTTTCCATAATGTCTTCTTTGGACGGATGTTTGAAACTTTGTCTGTGTTTTCCTGTATTTAAATGAGGGAATTGATCATCTAAAAATAGAATGTGTCTCCCGTTGGTGTCAACCTGGTGCGTAATAAATCTCTAATTTCTCGTGTTATCGGATGGTTTTCGACTACTGGGGTTTTATGAAGGCAAATTAAAAGGCTATGGGAGTATAAGGATGATTTGTTTGCATTTTAGTAAAATTTTCGTCCCAAAATCTGAAGGGCCACCTTTAAGAGAAAAAAGGATATAAACACAAAAAAGTCATGAAATTCGTGACAAACTGATAAATTTACAATGATGATCAGCGACTCTGTTGTCTACAAACTCTGCACTAATCGATCAAAATAGTATAAATGCTTGCGCAACGCGTTTTTTCACTTTGGAGCGTAAATGTCAAAAACTTGTACCTTTACCTGAATGACAAGTGCACTATCGAAAGATATGGGAGAAGAAAACGTAAAAATGACGTTCATATGTCTCCTGGGGTCAGAGTCCCTTGCAAGGGGCGTAGCAACCTAAACGAAAAATATATGTACTCGCTCTCACGCTAGGAAAACAAGAGGGCTGTTAGAGCTCTGTATCGCTCCACTTCTATGATAATACCGTCAATGTGCCATGATTTGCTCTGAAAAAGACACTTGCTAGTGAAAAGCCTGTACAAGACATCAATGGCACTGCAAATCAGTTGTTTCTGAATATGGCACATTTCAGCGTTTCGAATGTCAAATGTAAATTTATACAGAAATCAGTGAGAAATGAACTGAGAAGTCTTTAAAAAATCCTTAGAATCCAACTAAAAACTTAAAAAAGAAAGAGACAATAGTGATAAGACACACTCATGGCCACTCTTCGACGAAATTTAACATAAGTTCAATTAGAACTATGTACAATAGAAGTTGTCATTCGCCAAACAATAATGGCAAATCTAGGTTCTACATTACCAAATTGATATTAAAAACTGGGTAAGAAATGACCAAAGTTAGTACGAAATGATCAAAATAAGAATTATAGGTGAGTACAAAGTGACCAAAATTGTACGAAATGGCCTAGGTACGAATTGATCTTATCACGAAATGACAGGAAGACGAGTAAACAATAATGGATGCCTCCATAGGTACCTTTCAAAGGCGAATAGAAATATAGTGGCGCCGCTCATGCGGCCCCTCAATAACAAAACGCCAAAAAAAACAATACAAGCTTGAAAAAGTAACGATTTTTCTGTCATAAAAGAGATGAAACCAATAGAATGCATAAAAATGAAGTTGTATAGATTTGTTGGACCATTATGAATCTAAGTATAGCTTGTTACGAAATAAAACAAACTAAATCCACAGCAGTTCGTCTTTTTAACGAACCAAAAATATCAAAAAATCAAATACTCAAAGTCCTGAAAGTGAATTTGTGCAACACTATTAACTCATTACCAATCGACAAAATTTTAGGTTTGTCCAAATCAAAAGCATTTGCAGAGGACAAAATAAAGTGACCCGAAATTTGAAATTTGTTTTGTGAAAGGTAGAAGACATTGTGGGAACTAGCATTTCCTCCTTTTCCCACAATGTTTTCTAAAGGCTTCTTTCTCAGGGGCGTCAAAAGTAGGGATTGTGAGGTAATGGGCTAAGCTATATGATACGGTGTATTGGAAAAGGAAATTTCTAGCCTTGAAAAATCAAGTTTATAGACACTGTAAAAAGAAACAACGACACAGGCTGGTCGTCGCTTCTTTGTTAACCCTTTCCCAAACAATCTCTGGTTTTTACAGGTCTGGAATAGTAGCCTTCTGAAAACATTGTGGGAAAAGGAGAAAATGCTGGTAACCAGCATTTTCTCCTTTTCCCACAATGTTTTCTACCCTATCATAGACAGAAATCATCTTTTCAGCAAGAGTTGAATTGTCGTCTGCAAATGCTTTCAATTTGGTCTAGTCCAAAAGTTTGTCGTTTGGGAAAGGGTTAATCATCATTACAGGGAGAGTTTACTACATCGAAATAAGAAAACAGGTTCAGAATGAGCATTCTTACTCTCCGATGGCATAATATTGGAAGTGCAAAAAGTAGTCCTGTGTCCTTCGTCATAGCACTAATGAGATCCAATGTTATCACATGACGTTCTCGAACATTATCTCCTGCCAGATGGCATTCTATAAATACTTATCTATCTAATTTGGCCATCCTGGGTACAGAACCGAACCACTTTCCTACGCGACAACCGTTACTTTGAATTTCAAACGAAAATAAACGTTTACTGAATAAAACGCTTCCTTGTGCAATTCACTCAGCTATGATAAGCAGTTTAGAGAAATCTGAAGCTAAAGCAGGTCTCATTTCTCCCCAAACGTATTAATATAAGCTATTTTCTACATTGCTACTTTATAGAGCGTAATATTACAGTCTGCCCGCTTTTGGGGCTAGTGATGCGTCATATAAGACAGGTCGAATCTTCGAAGAATATGACATGCGCAGAAAACGCGTTCTCGAAGATCTGGTTCGAATATACACGAACTATAACGAAGGTTGCCTTGATCAATGGCGACCCTGAAATCGACGGGCTTCTCGATGCATTTTCGGACGCTTTTATCAAAGCAACCAATGCAGTAACTGACACGTTCGGGTTATATCCGATCTTGTGTGTTGAAATGGGTAATCCGTTATATTTTCGAGTTTTAACCCTTTCCCAAACGACAAAGTTTAGACTCTTCCAAACTGAAAGAGTTTGCAGACAACAATTTTAAATTTGATGAAAATGGTAGAAAGTTCTCCTAAAGGGTAGAAAACACTGTGGGAAAAGGAGAAATTGCTCGTGACGAGCAATTTCTCCTTTTCCCACAGTGTTTTCAAAAGACTTGTGCTGCAGACACGTAAAAACCAGGGCTTGTTTAGGAAAGACTTAAACAGTGAAAATTGCCCATTCTGTGGCTTTACTGAGGCTTTAAAGTAATACATGTTGGCCCACTGGTGAAATAATGGTTTTGTATCGCGCTAAGTTTGTCGTCTCACTTTAATTACGCAGCAAAATATTTACATGAAATCATAATTAACAGTCTGGACTTGTAAACAAGGTTTTTAAATTAGATTTCGATATATCCTTCAAATCTATATATATATTTGTTAATTTTTGGTCACCTTTTTTTTTTATCTAATAATCATTGAAAACTAGCAATATTTTTTTCTACCATTAATATTTAAAAGGGTCTAAAACACAATCTGTACTTTTCTTTTTATTTGCACAAAATGTGACGCAAGCTTACTGCTTTTGAAAAAGCCGTGCAGATCAAGACCAGCATGTATAGAATTTTGTAGTCCAAGCGGGACATTGATCTCTTTAACAAACAACACCATTTTAGACTAGACTAGTCCTAATTGAACGCACTTGCAGACGGCATAATTAATGTGACTAAAAAAATGAAATTTGTATTCTGAAGGGAAGAAAACATCGTGGGAAAAGGAGAAAATGCTAGTAGATCTAATACGATGTTTTCAGAAGGCTTCTTTCTCAGGGTCGTGAAAAACCATGGATTGTTTGGGAAAGGGTTAATGGACAATTTAAAGAAAGAATACTTTGAATTTAGAATAAAAGGTCGGGCTTCGTGTTAAAATCATTTTCTTTAAAATTTTGGCCATAAGCAGGGATACACTAGTCCCCCCCCCCCCCATGCACACACACACTTGTGAAAATAATGAAACATTTGACCCTCTGGGTCATTTCTCTACGTAGATGAATGACCCGGGTCATTCCTCTACGTAGTGAAATGACTTCTGGGTCATTTCTCTACGTAGAATAATGACCCGGGTCATTTTGTAGGGGAGGGTCATTTCTCTGCAATACACTGGCAGGTAGGCTTGCTAAGTGGCTTGGCTTACTATAATGGATGTTTGGACGGAAGGTTCGACATAAACTCATGCTCACAAGGACATCCATCGTATTCCTTTAGGAACGACATTGTTCATCTCTTTGCAAGATGGATTGCTAGAATACGACAAACTTATTGAAGGGAACTAACTATAACTGTTATTTGTCTATAATTTTTATCACAACAGTTATCTTCCATTCCAAACAAACAGTGGCTTTCATAGCGAAACGTATTTGTTCCGGGCAGCTGCAATACATTGCAAATATCAGACTGCACGTTTTTGTGAATACTGATTTACTTTTGGAAATCTAGTGACACTGCTTGATGACTTCAACCTGAGCTGAGCTAAGCTTAACAATTTAGGCTTAGTCCAACTCAATCTGTTATATCTTTTCCGCACCAGCGGCCAGCTATTCACATGCACAAATTTTAATTTTTAGTGTAATAAACTTCTAAGTTTAGACAAAATATCTTGTTTTAACGTGAAAAACATGAATATGTGCACTGGCCGCTGCGATATAACTGAAATAATGTTGAAAACGGCGTTAAATAGTATACAGTCAATCAATTAAACTTTCGGTATCAATCCTTGACTTCCAATAACAGCTTTGCAGCAGACAACTTTAACCTTTTACAACGCAACAAAATTCTTGACCTGTTCATATTCGAGCAGTAAAATGCAATAAGGTGGCTCTGATTATTTTTTGAAACTTGGGTTATCTGTCATTATCTCCCGCTAGATGGCATTCTACAAATTAGATAGATATCTAAATTTGGGCATCATAGGTACACAGGACCGGATCACATTTTTACGTGACAACCGGAACTTTGAATTTCAAAGTAAAATAAAGGAATACTCAATAAAACGCTACCTAGTGCGATTCACTCAGCTTTGATCAGCAGTTAAGAGAAATCTGGAGCTAAAACAGGCCTAATTTTTCCTCAAACGTATTGATAAAAGCCATTTTCTCCGTTGCTACTTTATAGCGCGTAATATTACAGTCTCCCCGACAGCGGGGAGAGTGATGCGTCATATAAGATAGGTCGAATCTTCGAAGAATAAGACATGCGCATCAACGAGTTATCTGTTGAAAAAAAAAGCAAAGCAAAAATGTATTTCGCGGGAGGTAATTAATACATCATATTTGTTATTTATCCTAAGCATTAATTGTCTATGAAACTGATATGGGTCTCTTTCTTGTCTGACGAAAAATAATATCCGCTTCACTGTTTTTGCTAAGCTCAATTTCAAAACAAGTTTGTCAAAAAACTTTCGTTGGATGCGGCATATCTGTCATGCCTTTGTACTCCAGGTGGAAAAATACGAAACTAGTATAATTCTTAGGGGAGGCAAATATTGATAAAACTAGAACCGATGTCGTAGTTTCCCGCCACAGCGGTGCCTCACGGACAGTATTGGTAGATGAGATCCGGGTTACTCTTTAGTTCGGTCAGGTGATCTCTTCCTTTCAGTCCCATAACAACAACAGACTTGGCTACCATACACGCTGTAAATTAGACTAAATGTACGCTGTTAGACGCGTGTTTAAGACTTTACCGGATGGCGACGACTTCGACTTGTTAAAATTGAAAGCGTTGAAAAATGATGAATAAAATGTTGCTAAATGCTTAGATTTGTCTATGAACGTGCAGTAAAATGGTGGGAAAAGGCGAATATATGCTTGTTATCAGTATTTTCTACATTTCCAATAATGTTTCAAAGGCTTTCTTTCTCGGGGTCGTTAAATGTTAAAAGATACGTGAATGTTTTGTGACTGGAGAATGCAACCTTGTCATGAATCATACAACGTGCATCGTGGTATATTTTAGATTTGTCTTAACCAATTACCACACAATCCCTACTTTTGACGCCCCTAAGAAAGAAGCCTTTTGAAAACACTGTGGGAAAAGGAGAAAATGCTGGTAACCAGCATTTTCTCCTTTTCCCACAGTGTTTTCTACCCTTCCCAGAACAAATTTCAATTTTTCAGTCACCTTTTATTTTGTCATCTGCAAATGCTTTGAATTTGAACCAGTCTAAAATTTTGTCGTTTGGTAAAGAGTTAATAAATTATGATGTAGAAGAATGGTACTTTGACATCACGTGACAATGTAACGACAGGCCTATCAAAAAGTTTTGATTCATGCCAACCTGTGCAGACTGGTCAGGGAGGTATTGATCGATCTTTTCCACAAATGTATTAACTCTTTACCAAACAACAAAATTTTGGACTAGTCGGAATTGAAAGCATTTGCAGACGACAAAATAAAAGTGACTCAAAAATCGAAATTTGATTTTGAGAGAGTAGAAAACATTGTGGGAAAAGGAGAAAATGCTGGTTACCAACATTAAAAGTTGCTTTTGCAAGTTAGTGGGTTGATTGATCGGAAATGATTTTATATTTTTAAAATTATCCATGTAAATGACCCATTATATATACTGATTAACTTTTAGAAACACATTACTTTTTTCTATAAATAGTTCCCTCTGATTGTGAATATAAAGCAGACCATAACATTCGATAGCAGGCTCTAACAAAGTCAGTGAAAATAAAATTGAGTTTGACGTGAATGCCAACTAAATGTTATACGACATTTACACTTGAATTTTGTTTTTTATGTAGTGTTTAGATTGAACTTCATAGAAAAATGTACATATAAAGGTTTTTATGTAAGCAACGCGTTTCTATAGTCAGTCAGGTATGGTAAGGGAAAATACTTTCATCCTTGTCATGGAAGAGCAAACCGGCAGGTAGGCATGCTAAGTGGTTTGGCTGACTAATGGATATTTGGACGGAAGGTTCGACATAAACTCATGCTCACAAGGACATCCATCGTATTCCTATAAGGACGTAATTATTCATCTCTTTTCAAGATGGATTGATAGAATACGACAAACTTATGAAAGGGAACTAACAATTATTTTCAATTTCTAGAATCCTGTCACCGAAGTTATCCTTCTTCCACAAGAAAACTGTAAATCGCATCATGCAATGCAGCGGGAAAAAATAAAAGTCGCCAAAAATGCACATCGTACATATCTGTCAAATACTAATCCTAATGCTAGATAAGTTAGTTTTGTTGATTGATTAGTTGAAGTTAACGTATAATTTTTATATGACTACATGTTGATTCAGCATCAGCAAAAGGCTTAAAAGTGTTATTTTGAGTCATGGCTAAAATTAAATGCTAAACATTTAATTTAGCATTTGCCACATCTCGCATATGTCCAGTTTCTCTTGTTTTTAGTTTGCACTTGGCCTGTTCACTTCCCAGATGTGCACGGCCATTATTGAGACCTTGAACAGTCCGTTATTCTTTTGATGTACTAAATATTTTCCACAATATGCATTCTTGACTATTCGGTATACAAGTACTTCGGGTGATGGGAGCCATCAAGTCCCTCGGCTGTATCTGGTTGCTTGATATGCACTTACACGGTACATTTCATCGCCGGAAATACGCCAGTTCACCGTTCTGGAATTGTAAGGCTCCTCGTGAAAAATAAAATATGAGTCTCAATTTTCTTTACAAAGTTTTCTATTTCAGTTTACAAACAGTTCGGACATTCATTTTTAACATGGGTTATAAATTGCGATTGAAGTTTTCACCGATAGATAGATGTGAATAATGATAGATAGATAGATGTGAGGTTTTTTATATTGTGGCTAAACGACTTGACACTGGCACCGCCATGAACCAGATCACATGATTGGCAGTTAAAATGGAAACGGCCGTTATACAGACGAGGTTAGATGTAGGTGCAGAATCGGCCGAGTTGTGACGAGTGCCTTCATGACATCAGTGTTAAAGATAGAGTTAACGATGATTGAAGTGTTTTATTTAGTAACTCAAACGGTCGACCTAGATTCCCGTTTGACCATGGTGTCAATGAATCTCCATATGCAAGGCCCTACATTGCTTTGGTCTTGCACGTGTGAAATCTTTCTGAGACATACATACATGAGTGAGCTTTTAGCATGAAGTTATAGTAATCCAGTTATCTGTTGCGTAGATAACCATTCGAAAATGGCCTTTAGAAAGTTTGATAGAAGAACGAGATGATAGGATGCTACGGTCCATGTTTACATTAACTAATGATCAACTGAAACTAAGTTGTGCACCCTATATTCACAGTTTAAGCAGAGAGTGTATATTGTAAGCGATTGGAATTCTGTACAGTAACGCTCTGTCACTTTTGGTGTTGAAATTGTGTTAACGCGGTCAGTCAAGCTGGTCTCTTTTTTTATCATTTATTTATGAAAAAAAAATGTCACTGTGCAATTGTCCCATACAATGCATATTCTTGTCCTGCATTGTGATATTACTTTATGATTATCGGCACAAAATATGCATAATCATTATTTATTTTTAATCGAAGACCCGAAAATAACCAACCAAACTAAACTGCGTTCTTTTAAAAAAAAAAGTTTTTGAAATAAGCACAATGTCTTATTGGCTTCACCATTTGGAATATCTAAAGAGAAATTTCGTTGCTTAGACATTCTTGGAAATAAGACTGAGAATAAATACTACTTTGTTAACCCCTTCCCAGATAATCCCTAGTTTTTACGGGTCTGGAATAGTAGCCTTTTGAAAACATTGTGGGAAAAGGAGAAAATGCTGGTAACCAGCATTTTCTCCTTTTCCCACAATGTTTTCTACCCCATCATAGACAGAAATAATCTTTTAAGCAAGAATTGAATTGTCATCTGCAAATGCTTTCAATTTGGTCTAGTCCAAACATTTGTGGTATGGGAAAGGGTTAATACAGGTCTAGGCTTAATCCTTAGGCTGCTAAGCGCGTCTAGCTGACCTTTTGCGGACAATGTAGATCAAGATCTTGAAACGACACTGTCCGATAAGGGTATATTATTTCATGCTTTCCGGTAGGATATCGAGAAATAGCAGTGAAAATATTTTTCGATCTTACACTGGTTCCACCAGTGAAAATATCGATTTTCACGTTCTTGTTGCCTAGGTTAATTGCGCGTGCCTCACAACCAGAGAGGAAATATGACGTCATATACCCTATATTTCACGCGCTTGACGTCATATTATAATGCGTTGCTATGCGGGAGAGGTACGCCACGGGGAATAAAGGAAAAGAACTGTACTGAATTTTGATAAAGCTCCTCCCAGAAAGGGTTAAAATCATAAAATAAATAGAATATTTGTTTTTTTCGGTGAAAGATCGAAATTTATTTCATCTCGTGAACACCATTGGTAATACTTTCACTCGTGGCTGCGCCACTCGTGAAAATATTACCGATGGTGTCCACTCGATGAAATAAATTTCGATCTTTCACCGAAAAAAACAAATATCCTCTATTTATTCCTAAAACATAACTTTGAAACAGCAATATTAGGGTTATTAATATCGTTTTGAAAATTTAATTTTAGTTTTTTCGCAGGATAAGGTTTAAGGCGATGATTATCATTTTAACGTTTGGTCACACTTTTTTCTGAAGCTGTATGGTGAAAAAACAAAAACAATAGTACTTTTGTGATTGGTAATTAGTTGCTCTGACAGGAAAGAAATTTGGTCACCCCGGTGAACCTCGAAGCTTACCTGACATTACGTCTGTCAAATTAAGAACTCCTGCAACTTGGTTATTTGTGCAGTCACCAACGTTTTGGTTATATATCTAGAACATTGGCGTTGTAAATAAATAGAACCTTTCTACTCGTATATAATGCGTCGCGTGACCGACGTCAGCAGTCTTCAAAACAGCAGCAACAACGGCAAGAGCAACAACAGTTGCAGAAGGAGCAGTGACTGCTGCAAAAAGTACAACACAATTATGTTTATTCTATCCTATAGTTTACACTTTCCACATTGTAATTTCTATCAAATCATTGTGCTACAAAGTTAATTTTCGAAAATAGGTCTGGCGATGACGAGATATTTACCAAAACACGACAAATTCCTTAAGACTTAATTTACAGGAACCAATTAGAACTGACTCGACAAGTTGTTGTTACCTTTTCAGAAAGTTGTAACCTTTTCAGAACATGAAGTCTGATCCCGAGTTCATAGCGTCCACTTATTTAGTAAAGCCCATGAAATAAAGATATTTCCGAGTTTCAGTACAGTGTAATCAGTGGTAGAATCAAATCTAGTTCTGTATCTTTGCTGCTGAAAATGTTAACGTGTCGATGGATTGTGTGAATGTATTATTCAAAAGGAAAGCAATATGGTTTGATATCGTCTACTTTTCATTTTTAGATAAACAAATTATCTCGAGCTCTAAGATTTGGAGGTCATAGAAATATTCTGCAGCTTGCTTTTGAATTAATTCGTGAAATAAAATGTCTCTGTTTATCATAGTAGCCAGTTATACTCGACAGTCCATCCTGACATAAAACTCTTCTGGTTCCAAGAACAACCCAGGTTTGAAGTTCCTTGGGTCTAGGTGCACATGTTTATGACTTACTGGTGGGGAAATGTCGAAGGTCTGTAGGATACTTGTGATATACAAAAACATCTTTCCAGTAGCAAAGTCGCTTCCAGGACAACTATGTCGGCCTAGGGAAAATGATATAAGATTTTGTCTGTTGGCGTGGTTTGGAGACA
Organism: Tridacna crocea; assembly: GCA_943736015.1. Lineage (NCBI taxonomy): Eukaryota > Metazoa > Mollusca > Bivalvia > Cardiida > Cardiidae > Tridacna > Tridacna crocea. The sequence goes on from OX031059.1 coordinate 54,979,512, forward strand.
CTAGTTGTCCATTAGCATCTAGAAATCTCTCCGGTTCAAAGGTCCATGGATCCTTCCAGAGTGATGGGTCCTTGTGTATAAACCATATATTGGTGAAAACAATGTCATTCTTTTTCATGCTGTAGCCCTCGAAATTATGATCACATGATACTTCATGGGGTAAACCAACGGAGCCATGCGAAATGTATCTCAACGTTTCCAACATAAATGCCGTTGTATAGTTCATTTTATCTTTGTCCGCAAGGATCGGTAATCTTCCTTGTCCGATAACTTCATCAATCTCTGTCTGGATATTTTTGGCACATTTTGGATGTTCTGCCAGAATGCCGATGGCAGAAGTGATTGCATAGGTTGTGGATGTCATACCTCCAGATATAATATCCAGGAGAAGGCTCTTTATATTGTCATCTCGTATCATTTCATATCCCGCTTTCTTGTTCTCTTCACGTTGAAGTTTTATCAACATATCAACTATCCCACTCTCTTCTCCTTCGTAATCTCGAAAGTCTTTCCGGCTATAGTAATATCTCTTTTCCACTAAATCACGCTGTTTGATCACTCTTTGGAACAATCTCCCATACTTTGTGTACGTAGCATGTCGAAGAAATGGTAGGAACTTCAGCATCATATTGACAGAATTTTCGGCTATGAAACTAATGGAATCATTTAATTCCCAAATCATTTCAGAATCCCCTTCTTTTGGAAGTTCCCCAGACAATAGTATAGACATAAGATTTCCGAATGATCGTCGTATAAGGGGCTTAAAAACAAAGTCTTGATCTTTGTGGTCGTGTATATTGTCAACAAACCGAGACAACTCTTCATGAACAATTTCAATGCTGTGCTTTTTAAGAGCTTTGGTGAACAATTTCTTTAGAACAATAAATGCTTTGTCATATTTCAGTGCAAATGCAATGTCACTGTTACCGTATGCTACATGTTTACCTACGACTGTCTGTGGGTGATTACAGTAGGTACTGGCGTATTCATCATCCATGAGCGCTTTCTTTATCAATGACCGATCATTTAACACCACAATCCCCTGGCCAAATAGAGACACTTTAAAGATTTTGCCGTATTTGGATGCCCATTCTTCGAAACTCTGATGTATCTTTTCAATATTAACATCTAGCGAGGATCCCAAAAGAGGCAACCCTTGAGGTCCTGGTATCTGTTTGCCAGGGATCTTGTTTGTTGTGAAGCGTTTGTATGCAACAATAAAGAGTAAAACTGTAATCACAAATACAAGAAATCCTGGATCCATCACTGTCTGAAAGTATAAAAAGAAGAAACTGTTAAATACAAATTATCTGACATAAAGAGATCGGTCATATATTGATTATTCTATTCCATACGAGAGCCACTTTTTGAAGCAATGTGACAAAAGAAAATTGCCCACAACGAGCAGCATCTCCTTTAGCTACAAGGTTTACCTTGATTTTATGCACCTAACCTGCGTACGCGACACTTGTTATAATAGGTAGAGCTTAGGCTTTTGCCATCATATTTCCATGTCGAGCGGGGCCAACCTTTAAAACTACCTATATCATGTTGCGCGTACTGGTTAGCCTGTACAAGAACCAGTCATCGAGACTTTTATGGCCTGCAATACGCGAAAAGCGGCATTTAAACATTGGCGTAAAGTGTTGTCTCAGATCAACCTGCGTAGTCCGCGCAGGCTAATCCGAAACGACACTTTGGGTTTTTATATAACCTAAGAACTGTTTTGCGCTAGTCTACCGTAGCACAAAAAATCTGATGTAGTCCTAAAGAACCGTCTCGGATGACCCTGCGCGGACTGCGCTGGCTGATCAGAGACGACATTTTACGCAATTGTCCGAATGCTCCTTTTGACGTGCTGCAAGCCATATAAAATTGAAGAACTTGATTCACTATCGATGTGAAATAAGTGTAGGCTATGCTCTTCGAAAAAGGAGTGTAATGTGCATCTGCAAGACGTATTGACCCCGTGCGCAATCCACGCATGCTGACATCGATCCAAACAGTTTGCTATTTGTAAATTTTTCTACAGGTCAAAGTACTATAACAGCTCATGATTCAGCCGGCGGATAGACAGACAAAAAGGATTTTATGGATCGATAATGTTATAATTTGGTTTGTTTAATGCACCACGACATGCACCGATGTATTACCCTTCCCCACCCCCTTTGCCACAATATGGCTACATCTTATTTAGATATTCCGTAATCAAGTTTTACCATTTTACAATAACGTTTTGAAAGTCATCTTCAAGAGACGAAACAAATATTACGCGGGGTAATGGTTTTCAAAATTGAAATTGTTCTCTTTAAATAGTTTTCGCAGTCTTTAGGCGAGGGAATGTAGCAAGAGTTAGATTGTTTTCCTGAAAGAAGAGAGAAGAACAAATTGATTTCCTGCTTTTGACAGTTTATGGAGAAATAATGGTTGATTATCGTGTGATATTTCATGGTTGCGATCAGTGAAAAATTCCGATTTCATATTTTAAGCTCTTCATTTGAAGACGAAAATAGCATTATATCCTGCAAGATGGCATTCTACAAATACACATCTACATGTATCTAATTTTGGCATCCTGGGTACAGAACTGGACTACTTTTCCAACTGACAATCGTTACTGTGAATTTCAAAATGAACTAAACCTTTACTCAATAAAACGCTACCTGGTGCTATTCGTTCAGCTATGATCAGCTAACATGTAACCTATACACCGGCCATTCATTAAAACAGTCCTCACAGGCTTTGGTAATAGCTTGTATGTGCTCTACTTTTCCCAAGTATTCGGGCAAGGGTGATGCATCATAGCAGACAGGTCAAATCTCCGAAGAATATGACATGTACAGACTACCTGAAAATAATGGTTCTCACGTTATAGTTACCTAGGTAAACAACGTAGGCCATTCAACCAGAAGGAAATGTGACGTAATATATCACGGCGGGGAATCACGTGACACAACGACAACAACAATGACCGACATTTGAAAAAATTCCCCGACTTCAGGTAAGAAAATCTTCAATAATTCCGTTAATACGTGACCGATTGGAATTTGGTTTGAAGCAGAGAAGGCGGAAGGACTCCGGGGATTTGCTTGATGTGTTAGATTTAAAAAAAAAACACCTGATAAAAAAGTTATTGACGAGTAAACAAATTATCCAGGGTAAAAAATTTGTTTGTTCGTCAATAACTTTTTTATCAGGTGTTGTTTAAAAAATCTAACACATCAAGCAAATCCCTGGAGTCCTTCCGCCTTCTCTGCTTCAAACCAAATTCCAATCGGTCATGTATTAACGGAATTATTGAAGATTTTCTTACCTGAAGTCGGGGAATTTTTTCAAATAACGGTCATTGTTGTTGTTGTTGTGTCACGTGATTCCCCGCCGAGGTAATATATGCCCATTAACCCTACATTCTCGCGCTTTACGGGATATTGTAATGCGTTCTCCTGTGAAGGGGGAACGCCATGGAGATTACCGAAAGCAATTGTACTACACGGGTTAGAAGCATGAAACCATATTTATATTTGTGCGTGGAAGATCGAAACTTATTTTATCGAGAGACCATCATCAGTTATCCCTGCTGGCTGCGCTTATAGTGCCCTTGGGTAAGGGACGGCGGACGCCAAACCTCTAGGACATGTAACTCAGGAAAGGCATAGGTGAGCTGTCATTATGATATATCTGAAATACTGTCGACAGCAGCCCAAACGCCTTATGAAAAATAAATTAAACCATTTTGGCAACATTTTATCGTCTGCAAATGATTTCGGAGTATTTCTTTGTTTTTGTTTTTTGAAAAAGGACTGATTGCGCTAGTTTTTGCTTTTATTCCCGAAATGATCTCAAGTGGTGATCTAGATGTCTATTAACCCTTTTAACACACAATTCCGACTTTTGACAACCCTGAGAAAGAAAGCCTCTGAAAACATTGTGGGAGAAGGAGAAAATGCTGGTAACCAGCATTTTCTCCTTTTCCCACAATGTTTTCTAGCCTTTCAAAATCAAATTTCAATTTTTGATTTACATTTATTGTGGCGTGTACAAATGCTTTCAATTTGGACTGGTCCAAAATTTTGTCGTTTGGGAAAGAGTTAATTCAAGTCTTTACGCTAACCACGCTCTGGTTAGAGGGGGGCTTAGTGTATCTCCTTGGTAACAAGCATTTTCTCCTTTTCCCATAATGTTTTCTAACCTTTCCAAATCGAATTTCAATTTTCGATTCACATTTATTGAGGCGTCTGCAAATACTTTCAATTCGGACTAGTCCAAAATTTTATCGTTTGGGAAAGACTTAATTAAAGTCATCTCTGTGATACCAAGCATGTAATAGCACTAGTAAGGATCAATAAACTCCATTTTGTCTTACAAGCGACTAGTTCACGAGATACATTGGTCCTTTGTCACGCATATAATTGGACAAAGTAAAAAAAACTTTTGACCCAGGTGAGCGTGTCGGACTCATGACCTGGTGGTTGTGAGTTCGATACCCGGTTGAGGCGAACTTTCTTTACGGCGTATTTTCGCCTCTCACCTCTGCTGAAGCATTGTGAGAAAAGTAGTCGGTGGCTTTGGAAAGAAAAAAAGTAGTGTAAGCACCGGTGTGAGAAAGCCAGGAAACACATGTGCGTCACCGACCGCCATGATATGACCTTAGCTGTTAAAGTGGCGTTAAACCCCAATACAACCAACCAATTAGACTGGTGTCAGTCCGTTAAATACATCTTCGCGAGCCAAGGTTACAATCACTACGTGGATCTTACCTTGGCTGATTGAGCCCGATTTCGAGATTCTTGCGATGCGCCCTCTATTGGATGCTGTTTATTGCCACCTTTACATCATATTTCTAAAAGCCAGTGAAATATCGTTTTACAAACCGCTTATGAAAACACATCAAGCGATAAGCAGACATCCACGTGGGTTTCCGTGTTTACCTAAGGTAACGACCTTATTCTATTTTTATCAAAGATGAAATGCTACGAGCGATTTCATTCGTTGCAGTTAGAGCTGGCTGCATCCAATGAAAAACCGTATAGGGGATGGTAAAAATCAAGCTCGATCCGCCAAGGGTAGAGTAGCGTAGTGAATCGTCAGCCTTGGCTTGCGAATATGGTTAAATAGAGCCTTTTCATTAAAGAAAATCAACAAGTAAAACTGCAAAACGAAAACTCTGTGTTCTCAATGTTCTGAACGTCTGATTTCAGAAGAAGGGCAAGTAACAACACATATTTCTGTGACTTTGCTGTAGTTGTGTACCTTGTTTATTAGAATGACTTCAATGCAGGGCCTGAATGCCAGGCTACCAACCAACCAAAAGACCCAGGTCAGCCTGTGCGAACTGTGCGGGCTGATCTGAATCGATACGTTTTGCAGATCAATTAAGCCCCATTTTGCAATGCCATGGCTCAGCATATATTCATCATAGCAAAATGTTCATTCATGCATTCAGAAATTTGCTATTGAAACAAATAGGGAGTGATAGTAATGTAAAATATGTCACATAGTGACTTACTTTCATCTCGGGATTTTATTGTATTTACCTCGCAAAACTACTACATATAAAATGCATTGATAGCCTTTTATTTTTCTTTAAAAAAGTTCACACCACAAACAAGAGAACATACTTGTCAGATAGCCTGATTTTAAAATCCTTTACTCACATGGCAAAAATTTAGACCTATCCAAAGTTAAAGCATTTGCAGACGACAATTTCATAGTGGCTCACATGAAGCAATTTCCCTAGGATAGGATAGAAAACTTTGTGGGAAAAGGAGAAAATGCTGGTTACCAGCATTTTCTTCTTTTCCCACAATGTTTTCAAAAGGCTTTTTCCTCAGGGTTGTCAAAAGTCGTCATTGTGTGGTAAAGGGTTAATATTTATAAGCAATGCTTTGACATAAAGGGGGTTTATGCATCGCCTTGATCCATTATACCTATTACGTCATCATAAGAGTAAAATGATTAATCGATAAAATCCATTTTGTCAAACAACCCAGACATGAGTCATGAGGTAAATTGGTCCTTTGACATGCAGAAAATTAACCAAAACGAAAAAGTTGATGCAGGTCCGCTTGCGTGCGGATTGTTTAGGCTGACCCGCATCTTCGCAAGCCAAGGCTGACGATTCACTACGCTTCTCTACCCTTGGCGGATCGAGCTTGATTTTAACATTCCCCCGATACGCTTTTTCATTGGATGCAGTCAGCTCTAACTGCAACGAATGAAATCGCTCGTAGCATTTCGTCTTTGATAAAAATAGAATAAGGTCGCTTCCTTTCGAATAGGAGGTAAACATGGAAACCCACCTTGATGTCTGCTTATCGCTTCATGTGTATTCGTAAGCGGTTTGTAAAACGATATTTCATTTACTTTTAGAAATATGATGTAAAGGGGGGTAATAACCAGCATCCAATAGAGGGCGCATCGCAGGAATCTCGACATCGGGCTCATTCAGCCAAGGTAAGATCCACGTAGTAATCGTAACCTTGGCTTGCGAAGATGGCTGACCTGGGTCATTACCTTTTGCATTAATTTCCACTTTTCCGGGCATGGTGCAGACATAATTTCTATCATATTTACGTTATTATATAGGTATCACGCACTTCGTGTTTATGCTTTGACAGTTGATAGGTTTGTAAAACATTGTGGAAGATAAAGCAACTACATGTATTAGCCATTACCGGTTTCCCAAAATGTCTTTCCAAAGCTGTTGAAAATTTTCCTCCCTTTCTTTCTGGTATTTTTACTTTAAGTAATTTCTGAAAAGGTTTTTCCAATATAAAAAAAAAGAGACTGCACACTAAATCAGTTTGATGGGCTAATAGAGTAATATACAGAGTTCGTATTCACCAACCATTCTTAAGAACATTTTTCATCTTATTCTCCAGAATTTTCCAGATTTGAAACTGACACAACTTCTGTTTGGCTAAACCATTTGATTTAGCCAATCAGAAGTTATGTTACTTTCAAATTTAGAAAATCTCAGATATAATGACTATGAACGTTTTTAAAAATGGTATGTGGATAAGCACCTGCTGATTGGAAGCATTTGCAAGAGAACCGTCGAGGGAAAACACATAATCAGACGTGTCGCAACAATTTTTTAATCAAGACATGTTTAACGATAGTATCATGTTAATAATGATTACAGTAGCAACTTTTCCGTACCTTTTTGTTGTCCGCGATTAAATTTCATCCACGGATACCCCGGGGTCTCCCTATTTGCTACGCTACATCGACCCCTGGGACAATTAGTTGAATTTCCTTCGCTTAACCGCTGGCCGAATGCTGGCTTTTCATTGGTTCCATCATCATTTTGTGATGAGCGAGTGTACTGTACGCTATGACGTTTCGTATCGATTTTCGGCGGCTCGCTTTACCGCTGGCCGAATGCTGGCTTTTCATTGGTTCTATCATCATTTTGTGATGGGCGAGTGGACTGTACGGTATGACGTTTCGTATCGATTTTCGGCGGCTGATTCAAAGTTTTATTAGTCAATTGTCCCAGGGTCGATGTAGCGTAGCAAATAGGGAGACCCTGGGGTATCCGAGGATGATTAAATTTTATCTGTGTTCGAAGGTCAGTCTCCGAAATAAATTGATTTTAAAATAAAACTTCAAAATAAATTGATTGAAAACATCATGAAATAATTAAATGATTATCGAAAGATACTAACAAGTCGTCTCGATTTTTAAAAATCTAAGCGACAGACAGACAGACAAGAGAGAGAGAGAGAGAGAGAGAGTCAGACAGACAGACAGATACACAAACACTGACAGACAGACAGGCAGATAGACAAGAGAGGGAGAGACAGAGATAGAGACGACAGAGAGACTTTTTCTTGCCTGCTAACTAACATACCTGTTGACTGTTCAGATGTAAATAAGGCGTTTATATAGAACATAAAACTAGGATAAGTCCTAACGTAAAATGACGTATTTAGGCACGCTCCAATAAACAACATATATTAAAGAATTACTGTTTCTCTGTGAGGATGGGATTTAATGCAAATGCAAAAAGTTTCCACCCATGTCGGCCTTTGCAGGCCAATATGAGCCGAAACCTCTTCGCTATCGCTTTCCAGCTTGTGATTCAGCCAGTTTCAGACAAAATGGGCCCATATAAAGAGACAGTTTGCTTGTTATAATGCACCATTATGATTCGTTAATCCCTCTTTTCTAAGAGCTCAATTAACATTGTGATTTGTTTAAGCCTTTTTACACTCTAGTTTATTTCAGAATCACTTGAAACTAGTATAAATGACGCGTTTGAGAATTATTAATTATCTCTTAATTGTTTTGAAAACATTATGGGAAAAGCAACAGAGCAATTAATACTTTATCTACTTTATTCTCAAAAGCTCTTCAAAACCAGTATGTTAACCCGTATCCTGCTTAGTAACTAAAATAAAATGTTCACTTCGATAGTAAAAACCAAAAGATCGGTATTCCAAAGTTATGTTTCGGGGAATATATATGTATCTCCATATCGGACACCGTAGATCCAAGATCAGACTGCACGTTTTGTGCAGTCTGATCTTGGATCTACGGTGTCCGCAAAAGGTAAATAAGTCGCGATAAGCAGCCAAAGAGTTTTAAAAAAGTCTTATTAATGAGGTAATCGAAAAAAATGACTAATTTCAATTTAATTTCATTTTTACCAAGATATCCCTCTGATGAAACCACACTTCACTAACTTTTCAAATGGTTTGCCGAGTATTCGCCAGTCCCACTGAATTTGATAACGAAAAGGTCGTCTCTTAACCCTAAGGCTGCCGTGCGCGAATCTCTGACCTTGTGTGGACAGTGCAGATCAAGATCAGACTGCACAAAACGTGCAGTCTGATCTTGGATCTACATTGTCCGGTAAGGTGACCCCGTCTTCAAAAATAAATTTGAAAACAGCAATAATTTGGTTTTTCCATCGGCTTTAAAAGTTTAATTTTACTTGTTTAGTATGTAAAAGGTTAACCTATTACCACACAATCCCAACTTTTGACGCCCCTGAGAACGAAGCCTTTTGAAAACACTGTTGGAAAAGGAGAAAATGCTGGTAACCAGCATTTTCTCCTTTTCTCACAGTGTTTTCTACGCTTTCCTGAACAAATTTCAATTTTTCAGTCACTTTTATTTTGTCGTCTGCAAATGCTTTCATTTTGGACCAGTCTAAATTTTCTTTGTGTGGTAAAGGTTAATGGTATATCCTGTTATGTAACCTCTTCATTTCCTGGTTACTGGGATAGGCATGATTAGGTCCGTAATTGTTTGTTTCCTAAATCCCCTTTTCAGTATTTACTGTTACATCTTATGACAAATTTTGTGTTTATATACCCTTACCGAAGTTGAATGAGACTCGTTTTTGAGTTGAGAAAGCGAAACAATTTAAAAGATGAGGCTTATTAATCACATAATTTTATACGTATAACTAACTTTGTTTTCAGTGTATTACAGTCATTACGAATGTTCTTATCTCGCACACGTTTGAGACAAGAAAACATTGCTGTGTTTGGTCAACACGCTGTAAACATACGTCTCATTTCAAGAAAATTGTTGACACAGATTTCTCTGCCAAGTCAACTGTGACAACGCTGTTCAAAATATCCATCGTCTCATAAATTCAAAACGAAATCATAATATTCAAGTTTCGTTGGAACTATTTTTTGTCTGTGATGCTCATATACCTGCAAAGAAGCGCATTGGTTTCATGTAAATTTCAATATACATATACATATGGCCCTCTGTTTTAACACTTTATTAACTATAAGTCTTGAGATAAAGTTATGTGATAAAAAGAGTTCGACAGTCGTTAGCATTTTGAAGAAAATGTTTAACTCTTTACCACACAATCCCGACTTTTTAACGACTCTGTAAAAGAAGCCTTTTGAAAACATTGAGGGAAAAGAAGAAAATGCTGGTAACCAGCATTTTCTTCTTTTCCCAAAATGTTTTCTACCCTTCCCAAAACAATTTTCAATTTTTCGGTCACCTTTATTTTGTAGCTTGAAATTGTTTTCAATTTGGACCAGTCTAAAATTTTGTCGTTTGGTAAAGAGTTAAATAACCTCATAAAAACGTTATTAATCTCACAAAAGGCTCGTTTAACAACATATCGTCTTGACTCGTTTAATGCCAACTCATGCGAAATCCTGTATAATATAATATAGTACACAAAGTGTATTCACATTCTGTTTCGCTTTACAAAACTACGGGAATTATTGTGATAAGTCTTTGTATAAGTGTTACTCCCGAAACTTCATAGGATGAAAAATTTGAACTTCATGTAGACCTATCCACGAATTCATGTGACAATTTCGCAGCAGACGAATCTGAAAGATAATTTTTGGTCATCATCGAGTTCAATTAAAAAATGATCTTCTTTCTATCGTTGTTTATCGTTCAATAAATAACAGTTGTGAGTTATGAGGCACAATAAATAATCCACGAGGAAGATAGCCCCAGTGGTTTATTCATTGCGCCTCATACCTCACATTACGATAAACCACTTGAACGATAAACCACGATAGCAAGAAGATTATTTCGATTCTAACATGAACGACTATAAATCAAAGGAAAACAAGTTCATACTTAAATAATTTAATATCAGTTGTTTTCATGCAAATTGGCGAGTTCTGATTGGCTGAAAAATTTTTTACATAGCTCCATGAAAAAAAATTTTCAGCAGAGCCGGAACTTCTTTTACTTTGCGAGTCCTACACACTGCTTTGCTCCTTTACTTTCATTCTATTGGTTAATTTTCAGTATTGGGGATCTGAAAACTGCTTCCTTGTTACATTCTTGTGCCATACAAATATTATTAAGGAACTTTAAAAACTCCAACATTAGATTTAAAATTAAAGAAAATGAATGCAGTTTGAATTATTTCTGCAGGGGGATGTTGTCTGTAATATTATATTATAAGGAATGAAGAGAATTTTATTTTTTTCATGGAGGTATGAAAAAAAAAACCCTAATCATACTTTTGTATGAAACCGTCATACAGTGTGATTAGGTTTTTTTTTCATATCTCCATGAAAAAAATAAAATTCTCTTCATTCCTGAAATGAAAACGCGGATGCGGACTAAATTCCATTGAATAAGTTACTTTGCATATAGAATAACGTAGATTTTACCACACTTTCGTTGCCTTGTGTTTATAGAGCCGAAATCAAGTGCCATGTTAGAATTATACAACTGTTGAGATTTTGATAAAGGGGAAAACTGGTCGGTATGAGCAATTTCTCTTATGTCATGGTATTTTCTTCTTTAAACTTGAGTAACCTACAGCAAAAAATAGGAAAAGAAAGCCTTCGGCAGGAGGTAATAGATATGGTTTCTTTTCTTAATATATGAGCCATGCTCTGTGAAAAGGGGGCTTAATGCATCTGCGAAAAGTATCGACCCAGGTCAGCCTGCGCAGACCGCGCAGGCTGACCTGGGTCAAAATTTTTCGCTCCAAGTCAATTTTCTGTATGTCAAAGGACCTTGGTAGATCTCTACCTCATGATTCCGTAAATTGTTAAACAAAACAGACTTAGGGGATACATTATACTTTGATGCCTTGCTTGGTATCATGCATTACGGCGATGCATTAAGCCCCCTTTTGCTAGAGCATGGCTCATACAGAGTGGACTTTAAACAGATAATATCGTCGGTGTACTTCCAAAAACCTCGTAACTACAGCACTAATAATTACCTATCTGTACCAAGAAATTATTAGAGATCTAATTGAGAGACAGGTTTTTTCAAAAACATTCTACAAAAGTTGGCAAAAATTTAACAACCAATCTGAAACCGGATCGGATTTATACAGATATCACGCAAACTAGCATTTCCTCAGATGTTGGAACTCCGTCTTTGTGACCTCGTTACAAGCTGTAGTTACGAGGTTTTAAAAGTACACTGACGATATACGTCTTCCATGGTTGTCTAAAGAAAGATGATCTCCACACTCCATATCACTGTTCTTTGCTGAGCTGAATTGCAAAATGGAATAAGACTTTCAAACTTTCGTTGGTTGCGGCATATCTGTCATGTCTTTGTATTCCAGTAGGAAAAATATGAAGCTGATGAAATTCACAAGGGAGGCAATTATTGCTAAAATTAGCGCCCAGCCGATTTCGTAGTTTCCCGCCACCACGGTGCCCCTCAGATAGTATTGGTAGATGACATCCGGGTTACGCTTCAGTTCGGTCAGGTGATCTTTGCCTTTGAGTCCCATAACAACAACAGCCATGGCTATCATACAAGCTGCAAAATAAGATTAACCCTTTCCCAAACAAGCCATTGTTTTTACGTGTCTGCAGTACAAGTCTTTTGAAAACACTGTGGGAAAAGGAGAAATTGCTCGTTACGAGCAATTTCTCCTTTTCCCAGTGTTTTCTACCCTTTTTGAGAACTTTCAGCAATTTTCGCCAAATTTAAAATTGTAGTCTGCAAACCCTTTCGGTTTGGAAGGGTCCAAAATTTGTTGTTTGGGAAAGGGTTAGATGCATGAACCACTCTATGATCAAAAAAAAGTTTTTGCCAAACAACAAAATTTTAGACTTCTTCAAATTAAAAACCTTGGCGGAAAATGACTATAATAAGGCTAAAACGCTGGATTTCCTTTTTTGTCGAAAAAAATGCACGAAAAGGAAAAAAAAAAATGCTGGTTACGAGGAACTTTGAAAACGGGATTGTTTGGTAAAAGATTTCGAAATATGCATTGTACAATGTAAGTCATTGCATAAATTGAATCTACTTTGTCTGAAAACTGATTGGATCATGAGGTAGAACGGCCATTTGACTTGTGCAAAGAATGTTCCAACATCAAATACCTTCGACCAATGCCAGCCTGCGTGGACTGTGTAAGTACGGCAATGGTCGATACTCTTAGCAGATACACCAACCCTTTGGGCCGCTAAGCGCAACTTGCCAGTCTTTTGCAGATAGTTTTGATCAAGATCAGATGGCAAAGAACGTGCTGTTTGATCTTTGATCTACTCTGTCCGATAAAGTGGTATTTTCCCCAAAACCTACATTGAAAATGCATCATTCAGGTTTTTAAAATGGCTTGAAAGTTTTTGGGGTATTCGTTAAAGACAATACCACTATAGATTCAATATTGAATTTTGAAGACTATGTATCGTATTTTGTGCAAAACTGAAGGGAATAAATCCAATTAAGCTCTTTTTTTAGGCAAACGAGGTCTGTAGCACTAAGATATGTAATTCAAAATGGTATGTTGAAGTACGCTGAGTGAAGTCATCTATCTTGGAAATGCTAAAAACTGAAATTAGCTTCACTTGCTCATAGCCTTCTATTGGCGCAATAATACAAAATTTGTCCACTGATCGCTTGGTTCTCGCCCTTTTCATTCCAAAAACAAGATCCTCCCATGGTTTGTTCATCCCATGATTGCGCTCTACTCCATTTAGTTTGGCAAAAATATTTATAGATCGAAATAATTGATTGCAATGTTGGGACTTAAATGTTAACTAGGAAAGATATTTCAAAATCATAGTTTGTATTACATACTGAATTCATTCGATATACTCACATGGTTTCTCTCGCTATCCATCATGCATCATACTGTCAAGGGGCGTTACTCCTAACTATTCCTAATCATCAAAGGGAGACCAAGAATACAAAAAATGACTTTGTCATGAGCAATTTCCCTTCAACCAAAAGAAGGTATTAATTTTCAAGCAAATTTTTGAATAATATTTCTCGTTTCTTTCAAATTACCGGTATTAATTGAACACAATGGGCTCCTTGACAAATACCACTTCAGTGTTCTCAATGCTTTGATTTTTAAGCTTATTCAGCATGAGGGTTCAAACACCTAAGCGGGCATGACTCAAAGTTTTGGGCCGCATGTTATTTTATGTAAATCTAAATGAACTCTTTACCAAGCGATGTTGCGATTAATCATTCAATGGTAGAAATATTGTGGAAAAAGCTTTATTTCCCCGAGTTGTTAAAACACGTGTTTGTGTGATTCAGTATTAAAAAGGTTGGTGTACATTCTGCGCAGACAGATCTAAATCCATCCAGCCCACACCACATTTTAATTCATTAACTGCAAAACACAAAATAATGCCCAGAGGACGTATGGTGTAACAAGTTTATTGATGCAATAAATAACTTAACCCATTAGACTACTGTAAAGGCTTTTTAGGTCTACCAAAAAACGTTTTAAATTATACAAGGAGCTTTTATGTCGTAAATCAAAACACCCGAATAAATGCTACCATGATTTCTTTTTCTTTGCAATCATTTGAAACGGTACACTTAGACAATCTGTGGGCGTTCGAATAATATGATGGCCATTTCGCTTTATGCAACTCTGTCGTTTTTATTACATCAGATGTGACGGCATCGCACTGACTTGAAATTTGTAATCGACACAATCAATTGATCAAGTGACCATTGCACAGGTCTTTGCGAAACTCTGGTGTGAATCCTAAAAATATCTGAAGCTACTTAATAAATAGTTTATTTTTAATTACTTCTGCATTTCATCGTAATCGATTATTTGCCAGCTATCGCTTTACCTTGGTGCTCTCTCTCTCTCTCTCTCTCTCTCTGTATACGTTTTTTGAGAAAGAAGCCATTCTTCTGTAACACACGTTGGCCTAAGGGGCAAGTCGAATTAATGCAGTGTTCCAGCACTGCGATTCGCTTAAAGTAATGGTTAAATTAACGATCTAGTATTGTCTAAAGTCCTGTTTTTCTTCCCGTATCTTAAAATGGCAATGGTGTTCACAGAAGAATGAGACATTTTCTGCAGAGAGGTAAACTAAGAACGAAATCTTTTGGGACGAATACTTATTACATTGAAACAACAGACATCTTGGAAAAGACCTTGTATGTCGCGTGACAAGACTGCGTGATGCGGATTGGTTGTTGGTCGTTTGGGATTGTCTGAACTTCCATGGAATTTCCGGATTAGACTAGAGCGTGCTTCCTCGTTTTGTACATTAATGTCATGGTTTAAAACCTCAGTTCTGAAATGAACCATCCGCTGAAAAGCGCGACTCGCCGAACCCTGATACCCCAGTCGATAGCGTAAGGAACTCAAGAACAGGAGGCCGCTGTTTCAATCCCCGGCTCGGCCAGTCTTCTTCCGAGGACTGATAACAGACAGGATTCTTTCCTATCTGTTCGCATGGGTTCGAATCCCACTAGATGCGGCTTCTATTTCAGCTATACATTTGTTACGAACCTTCATATTCGTAAGACTAATAACTAGAAATTGAAACAATGTATTTGCAGATCCTTGACACGACATCGGAATACGGTAAAGCCAGGCTATAATTGATGCATCGTGTATGTTTAGGTGTATCCGTATTCTAGACACGTCTCAAATCATAAATCATATTGATTTCGTGTTTCGGAAATGGTAAAATTTCATGTGGCGGGAAAAGGCTTCCGTAGTAATTACATAAGAAAAACTACTGAGGAAAGCAATTCGCTTCCTAAAACTAGACATATTTTGTCTTTATCAATACACTAAAATCCCTCAAGATCGTCCCAAAAGAGAAATATCCGGCTATCAAGTTTTTGTTACAAATAGGAAAGCATTTTGGTGGTGGAACATCCCGTGAAAAATTCGATTCTGATGGGTCTGATTACTTCTTAGTAAACATGTTTTCTTGAGTAAATACCGAACGGTACCGAGGAGGTCGATATTGTTGATTCGGAGGTCCACTTATTCTTGGGGTATATTTAGCCCGCCAAAAGTTTCTTTTTTATTAACCCTTTACCAAACAAGCCCTAGTTTTACGACCCTGAAATAGAAGCCTTTTGAAAACATTGTAGGAAAAGGAGAAAATGCTGGTAACCAGCATTTTCTCCTTTTCCCACAATGTTTTTCTACCCTTCTTAAACAAATTTCAAATTTTCAGCCACATTTATTTTGTCGTTTGCAAATGCTTTTGATTTGGACAAGCTTAAAATAATGTCGTTTGGTTCTGACTTAAATCTTTACCAGCCATAGAAAAAGTAGAATAGTCCAAACGGAAAACGCTTGCGGGTGATACCATGAATGTAACGAAAAAAAAATAAATAAATAAGATTTGGTGACAAAATATTTAAAAAAAATCGGGGTAAAAGAGAAAAGCGCCTCTGGGTTACGAGCCCATGTTGCACAGCTAGGCCACGTAGGACTCTTTAGTGTCGGTAACCTGTATCCAGCTATATAACTAAACTAGAACTTTCAAATTTTGCTTCGTCAAAGTTATATTTTGGGGAATAATATCTCCTTAGCGGACAATGTACATCCAAGATCAGACTGCATGCACGTTCTGTGCAGTCTGATCTTGATCTATACGGTCCGCAAAATGTCGGTGAGTTGCTCTCAGCAGCCTAAAGGTTAAAATTCGCGATTGTGTTGCAACTGGTTGAAGTTCTTTAAGGCACTAAATTTTATTCTAAAGAACATACATAAAAAATCAAAGCGTTGAGAACGCTAAAGTGGTATTTGTGAAAGAACACACTGTGAGGAATTAATAATTTGAGAGAGAAAGAGACATAATTTTCAAATATTGGCTTTAAAATCAATATACAAAGCAAATGAATACCTTTTCGGCTGAAGGGAGAGTACTCATGACAAAGGTTGAATTGTTTGTGTATTAGTGGTATCCCTTTGATCATTAGGTGGAGTCAGGATTAACGTTCCTTAACAGAAGGATGGACACATAACTGTGTGAATATATCGAATAAAATGAAGTATCCGAAAACTATAATATTGAAATATCTTTTAACGTTAACATTTAATTCCCACCATTACAATCAATTATTTCGATCTATAAATATTCATGCCCAATCAAATGGAGTAGCGCGAAATCATAGGATGAACAAGCAATGGGACGAAATGGCCATGTAACGAAAAAACCCAGGTCCAGGCGATCAGATGACAAATTTAGTATTATTGCGCAAATAGAAGGCTAAAAGCGAGTGAAGCTATTTTCAATAAAAAAATATAGGCATATATCACAAAAAATCGTAAACTTTTACCTGAAGTAAATGTTAACAATGAAATGACAATCAGGGCTATTCGAGATCTGTGCACACAACGTAGGATAAATGAGGCCACAAGGATACAGCTACATACGATGTAACAGAGGAGCGATATGATGCAAAACGCCTGGGCGGAACGCACAAAGTCTGAAACAAACAGAAAGAGTGATATTTAGATCTTTCAGCTTTAAATACAGGGTGATTCATAATATCTGATACAGTTTCAATCCTGGGTCTTTTTTTTTTCTGTCAGCACAAACCTTGTTATTATTTATGTCACAATACTTGACGATAATTACTTGTTCAAGGCTGTGGTGAATCATATCGCCCCGAAGGCGAGGTTGCGACATGATTCACCATAGCTGTGAACAAGTTTCCAAGTCCCCTGCCCCCTGACCGTACAATGAATTAATTATACTGCAAAGGTTTACCATTCCAACGCTTATTAAGCGAGTTTTACCTTTTTTGGGGAGGGGCGTGTTAAAAAAATGAGTACACTGACGAAGTAGAATTCCCTTCTGGGAGATCCAATTCAATGAAAACTGACGTCACTGAAACCTTGGTAATACGTGCTAAAACGAGCAGCTTGGCGCATAATCTTGATGTTAATCTTGATCAATGGCGCCATTTTGAATGTTGTGTTGCGAGTGTAGTCATGTATACGGGGCTTACGAAAGTGTACATGATATATATGTTCGGGTATATTATCCAATCAGATCACGAGAAATTTCTTTGCAGTATAATAAGGCGGCATCCTTACCCGGTATCACGTGCCACGACTCGCAAACCCATTCCTTGTTCACGTGCACCTTGTAGCATTCCTTCCATAAAGAGATCGTAAATTCGTCGGACAGTCCTTGCCATGCTGTACTCGATATCGATACTAGGTAGAGGACCACACCAAGGGCAAACGTTGCCAAGGCAACTACTAAGAAAAACGATGAATTACCCATTCTTCGTTCCTGAAGGATTTCTGAAAATAGAACAGTAAAACTTGGTCATCGTCGGTTTAGCTCTAAAACGTCGTAACTATAAACAGCTTTAAACAAGCTTTAAACAAGCTGTAGTTACGGAGTTTTTGAAGTAAACCGACGGCATTTCCTTTTATGGTAAAAAAAGTAATGATAATGATAACAATTTGATTTTTGTTCCTTCTTTTTTTTTTTTCATTTTGCCATGACATCGAAACCGTTCATCGATTCGTATGTTAAATTGTCATTGAAGTACATTGTACCTGTTCGTTTTCGGAAAGAAAACCTCTTTTTTTTTTCCTTTAATTCTTTTGGAAGCTACACAAATAAAGACTAAATCATGGGATGAACTGGTCCATAGAGAAACAGAAAACTGACTGATAGCAAAAATGTTCTGTGCAGATAAACTTTTTGTAGATGCATTAGGGCCGTCTTTTCACAAAGCATGGCTTATATATGGCCTGCAACACGCGTAAAAGGGACATTCGGACATCTGCGTAAAGTGTCGTCTCGGATCAGCCTGCGTAGTCCGCGCAGGCTAATCCGAGACGGCACTTTCCGTTTCAATGCCATTTTCTGTTTTTCGCATGTCTACTGTAGCACAAAATCTAATGTAGTCGTTAAGTGCCGTCTCGGATTAGCCTGCGCGGAATGCGCAGGCTGATCCGAGACGACACTTTACGCAGATGTCCGAATGATCCCTTTTCGCGTGTTGCACACCATATATACGAAATAATGAATTACGTATATTGGTCTATATGTTGAAGGCTGGTTATCAGCTTATTCCATCGCGTGCGCCTTTGTATTGTGAAGTAATTTCCAGTCTGACGGATATTTTATTTAGTGTCAAGGCGTTAATGGACCAAAAATCTATGCTCTTATTTTATTTCATTACTGTCTGGAGGATTGCTTTCAACTTGTAGTAGACCGGCTTTTAAAACATTGAGACCAAAGGAGAAATTGCTATTAACGGAAACGTTCTCTTCTTTCGACAACTTAATTTCATAAGTGTCTTCATCGGCACCAGGCCTATATTTATTTCATTATTTCCTGTGAAAAAAAAAATACAGAAAACAATCTCAAAACCATACAAAAATCAACAAATAGAATGAATAAATCGGAATTACGAGTTTGACAAAGCTGTGCTAATAAGGCATAGCTCCGGTATAGCTCGGACTGAGCCAGTTTTAAATGTCCTTCACGGGGTGTCCCAGTTGTATTAATTCTCTCGAATCAGCCTGCCCATGTATTCGCCAATTATTCCTAATGACATTCCTAGTTTTTTTCTTGATTAAGAAAGTAACAAAGCTTCAGATTGGCTAAACTATTTGGTCAAGCCAATCAGATGTGAGTTACACTGAAATGTTAAAAAAAGATCTCAAGAATTAGACCAAATTCTTTTATGAAGAATGTTAGTTGAACAGGGGTTCCGAAAGGGTTTACTAAATGCTCATCTAGGCTCTTCCTGATTGGACACGGTGACGAACACCGCAAGAGGGAATCAATTCCAGGGCCCGTATTCACCAACCATTCTTGAGAATATTCTTAGTCTTATTCTCCAAGGTTTTCCAAATTTGTAAGTAACGCAACTTCTGATTGGCTAAACCGAATGGTTTAGCCAATCAGAAGTTGCGTTACTTACAAATGTAGAAAATTCTGGAGAATAAGACCAAGAACGTTCTTAAGAATGGTTGGTGAATACGGGCCCTGGACTTTCTGATTGCCCATCTACCACCATAACTGCTGGCTACAGCAGAACTCTGATATTTTTATATGGTAAAAAGTCTGCAATCCAAACAGATTGGCAACATAAATATCCACGACAAAGCCACTATGTAATCATTTCACGCAGCCTGGTCAGCTATTTGTCATAATTATAGAGCGCTTTAATTTCCCAATCGCGCTTCCTCTGACAGATTCCATTTGTCTAGAAGGAAAAAGAGATATCCAGAAATGTCTGGAAACCCATTTCTGGAAATTGTTTGGTCGACTCGTTTACATTTCAAAGCGAAAAATAGTCTATTTTTTTTTCCATTACAAACAGGTTGGACTTCTGCGGGAAAAATAAAAATGTGCAATTCCTTCATGGCATTCGAAACCTTTCAAGCAATATTGTCCTAAAGGACTCCTTAGTGCTGTCATTTGTCAACAAATATTCAAGCTCCTTTCTTAGTATATGAATTTATTGTGTAGGTCAAAATAGCTTTAAACTTTTATAATTTCTACCTGGTATGTGCTCTGATCAGAACATAACATTCTGATTCTAGTTTCATTTATAATAAAACTATTGTGTTTTTATTCTTTCATATCCTGCGTTTGTTTGTTTATTTTTTTGCGGGGGGGGGGGGGGGCTGGAAATCATGGTTAGTGTTCCTTGTATACATTATATGAAAATAACCATATAACTTGCATGATATTTCCCACTGAACCTAATTGTAGTTAAAAATGTATATATGTCGAGTGATTCCATAATTACATACCATGTTACTGTAGCCATGCACTTCTGAAATATTGATAGTTCTAGACTTTTTGTGGCGGTTGTCGCCACAGAGTTAATGAAAATTCAAAAATTCGAAAGAAAATTCCAAAATTCGAAACAAAATTCGAAAAATAAATAAGTGTAAAAAACAAACTCATTGTCTATGTATCAGTGATGAACATACCTAACAACCGCCATAACATTTCAGTTAACTCCATAAAAGTAGTCAACCAAATATGCTACTGCTTCTAAAGAAGACGGCTTTAACTAATTTTACTGATCAAAGAAGTGTTGATAGTGATTGATTTTATGCTTAAAAAAACATTCTAAGAGACAGTTAAGGTTGGCCAACTGTTATTGCATCCTGAAACATCGGCTAATGTCGGTATACTACGTACAACAATCGAATTGCCTCGGTAAGCTGCGGAGAATGGACGGGCATTCACGTCAATTAGCGCCGGACACGGTATGATTAAACCATCTTTAGCATTATTTTTATTAGTTAGACACTGGTGCCAATGGTAGATTTTTAAAATGCAAAAACATCGTTCAGTGACGCATATAGCCAAAATAATACAACTGCATGACAACGCACGTACGACCTGATCTTGATCTTAAATTCACTCTCCGCAAAAGATGGAAACGCTACATTGGTTGCATGTAGGAGGGTGATATGAGATAACATCCGTCGTTCGCAGAAGCAGTGTCGTCAATGTGGGCCGTCTGTTGTTTGCGTTAACAGACAAATTTCCAATACGGCATGCAGCATGCGAAAAGGGGCATTCAGATGTCTGCATTAAGTGTCGTCTTCGATCAGCCTGCGCAGCCCGTTCGGGCTATTCCGAAACGACACTTTCCCTTTTTATGTAATTTTCTGTTTTGCACAAGTCATCTGTAACACAAAATCTAATTTAGTCGTAAAGTGCCGTCTCGGATTAGCCTGCGCGGACTGCGCAGGCTGATCCGAAACGACACTTTACGCAAATGTCCGAATCCCCCTTTTCGCGTGTTGCAAGCTATATGAGACAACGTCCGTCGCTTGCAGAAGCAGTGTCGTCAATATGGGTTGTCTGTTGTTTGCATTAACTGACAAATTCCCAATATAACATGTATCGCCCATGGTTATTGTGTTCCCCATTGTCACCGCTATTTACTTTACAGAGAAGATGAAAACTATGAGTGGGCTGCCATTCTTTTTGAAGTGTCTTATTTGTGAGAGAGAAAATGGGGGACACTAAACATAAAACAATAGATCTGTCTGGGACAAATAAAAGCTTTTTACGGGTAAAAATTATGATATGCTAAACCTACGATCAGGATTACGTAAAATTGTCTAAATCATGTTTAAATAAATTGGCTTCTTTACAAAAGACACCAGGAAGTCGCCTCGTAGAAACCTCATATGCTTTACATGGCGGTCATTTGACCTTCTTGCCGCCCTTTCAAGTAGCACGATGTCTTCTTTTTCTAACGAAATTCATCCGTTTTTTTTTTGTTTAGATTTATTTGCTTAACACTTTCCCAAACAATCCCTGGTTTTTACGACCCTGAGACTGAAGCCTTTTGAAAACATTGTGGGAAAAGGAGAAAATGCCTGTAACCAGCATTTTCTTAATTTCCAACAATGTTTTCTATCCTGCTAAAACCGAGTTTAAATTTTTTAGTTACGTTTATTATGTCGTCTGCACGTGCTTTCAATTTCGACCAGTCTCTAAGTTTGTCGTTTGTTAAAGAGTTAATGAAAAGTTATAATTATTCTAGAGGTCATTTGCAGCCATGGCAAATTAATATAACGAATCTTTTCCAAAATGCGTCATATAAAAATAAATCATGTCTATTTCCAGTTTCAGTTTTCCGATTTCGCTCAATTTACTATGGCTACAAATTACATCTCAAATCTTTTTTTTTATCAAGCAAATAAATCTAAGCAAAAGAAAAAAAAGAAGAAGAATTTCATTAAAAAAGAGAAAGAAGACCTCTTGACAAGATCATGCGACTTGAAAACGCGGCAAGAAGGTCAAATGACCGTCATATAAAGCATATTGTCGGTTTGCTTCCAAAACCTCGTAACTACAGCTTGTTTCAAGCTGTAGTTACGAGGTTTTGGAAGCAAACCGACGATATGAGGTTTCATTGTGGCGGCGTTTTTACTTGTTTGTTTACATGTACCAAAAAATATTGAAATTAAAAGCCAACAAATTATTTGAAAACATTGATGCTGACCTCCCCTGGCTTCTTGTGTAAAGAAACCAACTTGTACTGTAATAGGAAAGCGGACCTTTTTGTATTCGTTACCAAGAAAAGGACAAAGTTCAAGCAGTGGGCATCTTTAATACCATTTATTGGATTGGTTTTCCAATAGTAGAACACTACCAGTTCTTCCGTGATTTGTTTTGTTTTGGAACAATATTAACCCCTTAGCTGATAAGGGCGACTCACTGACCTTTTGCGGACAGTGTAGATCAAGATCAGACTGCACAGAACGTGCAGTCTGATCTTGGATCTACACTGTCCGAGAAGGAGATATTATTCCCGAAATCAAAATGATTAAATTGCAATATTTGGGTTTTCTCTATCGAAATGAAAAGTTCATTTTAGTTATTTTTGGCAGGATAAGGGTTATGGACATGGATAACGTGCTGCGAGACCATTAATAAAGAACCGTTGCCAATCAATGGGAAAAAATCTCATTTAACACATTGTAATCTCGCTAACTGCTACACAGGATACGGCTTCCATACATGTATGTTGTATTTATCTACTAAAGTAATGTACGATACTGAAAATGATGATGCTCAAGAGAACCAGTGTCATTCTACTTAATTGTTATACGATACCAAATTTAACCCTTTGGCTGCTTTTCGCGTCTTGCTGACCTTTTGCGGACATTGTAGATTAAGATAAGACTGCACAGAACGTGCAGTCTGATCTTAGATCTACACTGTCCCTAAAACATAACCTTCACATAACAATATTTGGGTTTTTACCACAGACTGTAAAATTTCGTTTTAGTTATTAGGATATGAGTTCACATTCCCTAACGATATGTAGTCACGTCATAATTCTTCATCAAACAATACAATTATAGAATTGTCTGAATTGAAAGGATTTCCAAAAAAAAAAAACACACAAATATAAGATATGTGTCTGAAATAATTCATCTTTGGAAGGGTAGAAAACATTGTGGGAAAAGGAGAAAATGCTGGTTACCAGCATTTTCTCCTTTTCTCACCATGTTTTCAAAAATACTTCCCCAAAAGGTCATTAAATTACTATATCGTTCAGTAAAAGCCTAAAAAGATGATATGTGTTTTTCTGTAACAAATATCAAATAGTCCTATCATTGGTAACATTTACAAGTAATGGTTTCCAATATTCTTAATGAATTTGTTGAATTTTTGCCCTAATGCTTTGTTTGTATTGTTTTGTTACAAGGTTACAGAAGGTAGATTGGACACAGTACCATTTAGTTTTGTTTACACACACTATTGTCTGTATAATTTGGGCAAACAGTTCCAGAATATCGACTCTGAGACACACTATATAATAGGTTGAGGAATTATTTCAATGATGTCAAATTAGGAAATCAATTTTATCGTCCGCGTCTATTAAACAAAATGAACAGAGACATATGACATGACAGCAGTATGGTCCCGTCTCAATTAAGTTTTCGATGTCTTAGATTCCTAACACAGTTAGGGACGAATTTACTAATTAATAAATAGAATTTATTTCATCAGCTTGTGGTTAATATGGGGAAATATTTGCCGAAAAAGGGAAAGGTATGCGAAAATAACGAGTGTCCTAAGACACGAGTTATTCTCACGGACCTTTCCCATTTGAAGCAAATATTTCCCCATATTAACCACAAGCTGATGAAATAAATTGTATATTATATTTCCTCCGATTATTTTGTCAACGAATGCCACTTTTAAAACGAGTGATCTGTAGTCAATTAACCGGATAACCTATATTGTTAAAAAAAAAAGTAGTTCCAGATTTTCGGCAGGAGGAAAATATTCATTGTGACGGCGAAACAATTCCCCCCAGCTTAAATTACGACATTTCTTTACCCATAACATTTCTAAAACTAGACAAATGAAATATAGTATATCCAGTTATCAACACAGTATTCTGGAGTTCTGACTCAGTATGTTGAGTATGCTAAAAACTTTTAAAAACGTTTACAAAGATGTCCGGCTATTTGTACTATTGCAAATCCATAATAAATGGCTTGGAATGCCTTGTGAAAGATGACAAAATAACATAAAAAAGCTAATTATAAAAAAAAATATTAATCAACGTTTATTTCAATTTCATTACCGATCTTTTAAGACATTGTGGTACAACATAGCATTATGTCACTACTCTGATATAAATATCAAATATTTAGTACCAGTGTTTTCATTGACTCATTAACCCTGTACTCCATAGATACTCATTTCTACGCATTGCTGTAGGAACCTTTGGAAAATATTGTGGCAAAAGGTGAAATTGCTCGTGACGAGCAATTTCACCTTTTGTTACAATGTTTTCTGTGCTATCAAAAGATGTCATATGCAGATAAGAAACGGCTTCATCCTTGCTGTTATTTAGGGTCAATTAGAGATACCATAGAAATGCCTCATGGGGTAAAGGGTTAACAAATATAGTTTTTAAGAAGGCCATGTTGAAAATAAGATTTGTACATGTATATGTCTTAACATGTTACCTTCTCTAAATAAAGCTATTATTATTATTATTATTATTATTATTATTATTATTATTATTTATACTACAAATCGTAACTATAGACCGTTATGGAAAAAGCTTGCGAAGGGCAATTTCTACTTTTTTTCCCGGTGTTTGTTTCCATAGCATCCAAGGAAGACGAGAATCATTCCCTACAATTGTTTTTCTCTGATGATTCACTGGTAGCATTTTGCTTGTCATTTGTATAAAACCACTTGTTATGGTTCAATAAAATCACTTTATGCCCCAGATAATGACCTTAATCGTTTACCCCTAACCCAGATAGAGGCACCGACATGCGAGAAAACATTACGGCAGATCATGACAAGTAGCGAAACTGCCAACAAAGAGCTGTTTCTCCAATTGCCACGATGCTGCCTTTACATGTAGTATTCTCAGATAGACTGTTCCATTGTTTATTGACTACTGTCAGATGTAATCACTTTGAAAGCTTTGAGTGGCTGTCTGCGTACAAATTACTGGAATACGCTTTATGGCACTTCCTGTGCACGTGACCGACTCAACGCATTAGTGACCAGTTTCTTTATTTGTTTGATCGGTGTGTTCGAGTTGTAGTTACTACCTCCTGAAACAAATTTGATGCAGACAGCAAAACATCCCTGATACGTATGTATAGTTGACATGAATAAAAACAAGTGTACACATCTAAATATACTCCTGTAAAGAAGTTAAGAACCTCCTAAAATTTTTGTCTGTAGTACATTAAAAATCAACAATCGTCAGACCAATGATGTCAAGGATATGGCAAGTGCAGTAAGACCTCGCGTTACGACACAAAGAGAGGATCGAGCTCTTGTCCGGTTTGTACGACGACAACCAATTTCTACGAGTAGCCGTCTTCAATGGCTACCTAAAGAACGCCTGTCTCTGAAAACTCTGCGAAACCGCTTAGGACAGCTGGACTAACTTTCAGGAGATTTGATAAAGCGCCCTCTGTTGACAGATGAGCATCAAAGAACCCGTTTGCGATGGTGTTTAGCGAAAGGTTGGAGTCTAAAGAAAAGGCGGAGAATCCATTGGTCAAATGAGAGCAGGTTTTTGCTGGATGTTACGGATGGCCGAATGAGAGTCTGACGGCACAGGAACGCAGCATACACACCAAGAAACATCCAGCCGACGGTTCTTTACGACGGGGCTCTGTAATGATCTGGGGTTGCACATCATATGATGACAATCTGGACTTGGTGACCATTCAGGGCAACCTTAAGGGTGAACGTTACAATTATGTCGTCATCGAGCAGGTAGTTGTGCCTCATTTTCAGACTCATCCACTTTGCCAGTAGGACTGTGTACGTGGACGATCTCTTTTTCCCTCAATGTTTTCTACCCTTCACAAAACGAATTTTCAAATTTTTATTCACTTTTATTTTGTCGTCTGCAAATACTGTCGATTTGGACAAGCCTAAAACATTGTCGTTAGGAAATGAGTTTGAAACACACACCCAAACCATTGCATGATAAGTATGCAGCGTTCACTGGTGAAAGAGGAGTGGTTCCAAATCACCGTTGTTCAATTCCTGTATCACGACTGTTGGCGGGCAAAGACATTCATCCATTATAAATACGTCTGTTGCGTGTTGCGCTATATATGGACATTTTCATCAAGAATACATGCTGAAGGTTTTAAGATATTTTTCTTTTCGTTCAGAATACTGGCTAGCAGCATTTTCTCCTCTTCCTGCAGTGTTTTCAAAGCCTTCTACGCACAGGGTTGCTGAATAGAGAGATTATATGGTAAAGCGTATGATAACGAGTTTTTATTCGATGTCGTCTTGGTATTGTCATACCAACAAATTATCGTGACATCGGAATTTTATTAACAGAGATTTGTGTAAGCTTCGGGAAAAAATGCTGGGATCGAATAGGCTTTCGATCGATCGTTATGTATATACGTAGCATGAGATAGGAAAAGTAAGGTAAACTTGAGCGGGCGTTTGGTAGAGTGAGATCAGACTAAACAGTGCATGCAGACAGATCTTGGTCTTTCATTTTCAGCGGGAATTTCGTAAAGCGTTCAAGAGAGAAAACATTTGAAAGTACTATATTAACCCATTGCCACACAATCCCTACTTTTGACGACCCTGAGAAAGAAGCCTTTAGAAAACATTGTGGGAAAAGGAGAAAATGCTGGTAACCAGCATTTTCTCCTTTTCCCACAATGTTTTCTACCCTTCACAAAAAAAATTTCAAATTCCTAGGGTTGTCAAAAGTCGGCATTATGTGGTAAAAGATTAAACTAATCTCATCACCGGAACCACCTTTATTTTGTAGTCTCTAAATGTTTTCATTGAATACTGACGAGTCCATTTTTCCCCGTCTGATAAATAGGATAATAACGTTACAAGTCTATCCCCAGGCTTCAGCGTCCATTATTGAGGATCTCGGGGGATTCTGTATGTCCACCATTAAATCTCTAAACAAAACAGCGGAAAGATTTCCGAATTATCTACTCTTTAATTATTCAATATCCAGTCTTCCTCATATATCTATTCCTTTGAATATTTACGACGGATTCGACCCCTCTGAACTTTTGATCAGATGACAAAATGTTGGACTTAGTCTAAATTGAAAGCATTGGCAGTGCGCAATATGAATGTGGCAAAAAAAATAGGTGTTCCTGACAGGCTGGAAAAATGTTGTTGGAAAAGGAGAAAATGCTTTTTACCATCATTAGTTCTTTTCTCAAAATATTTTAAAAGCCTTCCTTCTCAAGAGGTGTTTAAACACGAAAAGGACTGATATAGGGTTAATTCTAAAGTCTTAAATCTATGCATATGACAGTTCTGTTCGATGTTTTACGTAAATTCATACAATATTTCGTCGGTCTACTTTAATAAACCTCGTAATTACAGCTTGTTACAAGCTGTAGTTACGAGGTTTTTGAAGTAAACCGACTATTTGTTATGTCAAGGTGGCCAACGCATATATTTAGGTATTTCTGGTGTTTCCCCAAGCTGTATACATTACGCAGAACTTTCGTTCCAAGGCAAATGCTGGGGGGGGGGGGGGGGGGGGTTGCGTGTAATCCATTCAGTGTCCAGCTATGCCAGGGGAAATAAAACCTATCTCTTTTTCAACATTCTTCAAGAGGAACCTTCCGGAGCCCGAGTTCGAACACACAACCTCTTGATTACTAGTCCCGCACCTCACCATTAGGCATTCTGGGCTGTTATGTATTTCTATCTTGTACCTTGGATCAGAATGCACAGAGAGTGCTCCTCTATGGTCTGTAGCACGTGGAAAGAAGCATTCGGACATTTGCGTAAAGTGTCTTCTCGGATCAGTCTGCGTAGTCCGCGCAGGCTAATCCGAAACGGGGCTTTTCGTTTTAATATAATTTTTCTGTTTTGCGCCAATCTACTGAAAATCAAAATCCACTGAAGTCGTAAAGTGCCTTCTCGGATTAGCCTGCGCGGACTGCGCAGGCTGATCCGAGACGGCACTTTACGCAAATGTCCGAATGCCCCTTTTTGCGTGTTGAGGACCATATTTAACCCTTTCCCAAACAATCCCTTTTGAAAACATTGTGGGAAAAGGAGAAAATGCTGGTAAACAGCATTTTCTCCTTTTTCCCACAATGTTTTCTACCCTATCATAGACAGAAATCATCTTTTCAGCAAGAATTGAATTGTCGTCTGCAAATGCTTTCAGTTTGGTCTAGTCCAAAAGTTTGTCGTTTGGGAAAGGGTTAAGCAGTTTAGGAGTTTGCATGCATTAAATCAGGAAGTCATCATATAATTATAATTCCATAAAAACCATTGTGTCTAACGACCATCGAATCATATGGCAGAATGGTCTTTGGATATGCAGAATATTGACCAATAGCTCCGCCAATATAAATTTTCACGGTCTGTGCAGACTGGCATAAGTAGATACTACTCTGCAGATACATTTATCACCTTTTTCACAGAGCAAGGCTCATTTACATGATAGTAAGCAAAATATTTTACTTATTGGGAATAGAGAGAACAAATATATACTAGGACGGAAAAGAAACGCAGGGTACCTAAACTAAGCAAATAAAATGATATTGCAGTCAGTCACTACTTTTTTTCACTGAGGAGGGGGTACTGTCAATAAGAAGCCATTTTCTCATTTCCTTTTGGCCACACTGAAATGAAATTTCGTCAAAATATTCAAAATTGATCAGTGGTAAACATAAAAATCATAATTTGGAATTGTCAATCAGGTTATACACTTCTACACTACCTTGAAAGGTTACCCTGCGTTTCTTTTTCGTCCTAGTATATATATGTTCTATCAAGATATACTTTTCTTTTCCTTTAATACTTGGAGAGCCTAGTGCATAAAATTTGGAATTGTAATTCTAACACTTCACCGAACTAGGTTGCGTTTTACCGACACCATGGGAGAAGGCATTTGATTACGTATTACAGGGAAAAAAAGGAGAAAATGGTGGTAACCATCATTTTCTTCTTATCCAACATTTTCTACTCTTTCAAATTCCAGTATGTTGATCAACATTTGACTTGTCGTCTGCTAATACTTTCAATTTGGATGGATCTAGAATATGTGTCGTCTAGTATACACAGTTAAATCATTACGTATCAAAATTTTTGACTTGACAAAATTTAAAGAGTTTCCATACGAGACAAATTAAATGTTACTTTAATGGTAATTTCTACACTTGATAGGCTTGAAAAGCGTTGTGGAAAAAAGGAGAAAATCCTCCAGCATTTTCTCCTATTTCCCACAATGCTTTTTAAAAGCCCTGTCTTTTAAGGTAGTTAAAACTCGTGATTGTACGGCAAAGTGTTAGATGACCTTTGAAGAAGGGGGAGAGGGAGGGGCGTGCCCAATGTAAAATTGCATACCTGTCACTGACGATTAAATCCAACTTTCTCCAAGAAACGTCATCCTTCCTGGAATCGTTGATAGATACTTATTACAGAATATACCCGCTCCGTCATTAACGACAGGGATCATCAGGTTACATACTTTATATATTAAAGGGATTAATCTGCTATTGACAATGTTGCGGTATTATTTCCCGTCCTTTTCTCTTGTCTTCCTACACACTAACGAGTAAATCCCTCCTTTTTTTTCACTCAGATTTATCTAATTTTTTTTCCTCTCTCTCACTGCTTTTTATCAACTTCATTACTGCAGTCACAAGCCAAAACATCCAGTATTGATTTGTTGGGCTCGTCTTCAATGAAATTATCGATCAGGAATAGCCTCTCTCTGATTACGCTGTCATGCTTTTTCCAGCAAAGACACCCAGCTTTCATGCAATCAATTAACCCATTACCAGACGACAAAATTTTAGGCTTGTCCAAATTGAAAGGAATTGGAGACGACAAAATAAAAGTGACTGACAATTTGAAATTTGTTTTGTGAAGGGTAGAAAACATTGTTGGAAAAGGAGAAAATGCTGGTAACCAGCATTTTCTCCTTTTCCCACAATGTTTTCTAAAGACTTCTTTCTCAAGGGCGTCAAAAGTAGGGGTTGTGTGGTAATGGGTTAATCACCCTTAGAAATTCTTATGGAGAGAGTCGGGTATTTTTTGATGGGTAATGTAAATCGAGAATATACTGAACAAAAAGTGCATTCGGGGTGGAGGTGGGGTGGGGGGGAGGGGAAGGGGGAGGGGATGCCTACTGCACAGAATGTGTGCTCTGGGTACGTATTAACCCTTAGCCAAACAATCCCTGGTTTTTACGACACTCCAAGATTGAAGACTTTTGAAAACATTGTGGGAAAAGGAGAAAATGCTGGTAACCAGCATTTTCTCCTTTCCCGCAATGTTTACTTCCCTGCTGGAAACAAATTTCAATTTTTGAGTTATGTTTATTTTGTCGTCTGCATGTGGTTTGAATTTGGACCAGTCTAAAATTTTGTTGTTTGGTTAAGAGTTAACTAACCATCTAACATTGCTATTTTAGCCTGACTTTCAAGAATTTTTAACATAAGGTATAGACACACGGTTTATGATTGGCTAAATCAAATATGCTATACTCTGGCAAAATCCGAGATTACCAGACGACAAAATTTTAGGCTTGTCCAAATCCGAAAGCCTTTGCAGATGACAAAATAAAAGTGACTAAAAATTAGAAATTTGTTTGGTGAAGAATATAAAAACATTGTGGGAAAAGAAGAAAATGCTGGTCACCAGCATTTTCTCCTTTTCCCATAATATTTTCTAAAGGCTTCGTTCTAAAGGGTCGTCAAAAGTAGGGATTGTGTGATAATGGGTTTGGATCTCCGTAATGCACTATACAAAGAAAGTCATCACATGATTATGGTTCCATTGTGAAATAACCGACTGAATCTGGAGACAGAATGGTCCGTAGACATGCAGAAAATTTAATGAAAGTATACAGTTTTGCTAAAAATCAACCTTCGCATGTTGACATGAGTTGATAGTTTTTGTAGATCTATACATTTATTTCATTTTCACAGTGCATCATTCAGTTGGTTTAGCCAATCAGAAATTGTGTTACTCTGTAAATTTAGAATTACAATGCAACTTCGAACGGCTCGCAACTACCGTATAAACCCAGAGATTTTATTAAGTCATTTCCACACAATCCCTACTTTTGACGACCCTGAGAAAGAAGCCGTCAGAAAACATTGTGAGAAAAGGAGAAAATGCTGGTAACCAGCATTTTCTCCTTTTCCCACAATGTTTTCTACCCTTCGCAGAACTAATGATAAAGTGCAAAATTTCTGAAAAACATTGCAGTGTCGTGTTGTAGACTTATGAAAACATTGTGATTAAAAGAGAAAATGCTGGAAACCAGCATTTTCTCTTCTACCTGCAACGTTTTTTTACCATTTCAAGACTTTTGAAAACATTGTGGGTAAATGAGAAAATGCTGAGAACCAGCATTTTCTCTTTTACCTACATTATTTTTTACTATTTCAATGGGAAATTCCATCATTTGAGCAAATTTTGAGACCGTGGTCTGCAATAGCTCTCAAAATGGGTAATTAAAGAGATTTTTGTCTGGTAAAGAATTCACATTGCTTCGCTCTTCTCACATGAAACTTAATTCAAAGCGAGAAATCATTTCTCGTAGAGTGAAATAAATCAGTATTGGGTTTTGTGAAAAACGTCTCGTTCATGTAGAACCTGTTCCGATTAATTACTCTCTATCGATTAACGATAAAAAAAATCAAAAGAAAGCAGCGATGCCATAAGGCTCGTGTAAGCTGGCCAGCAGAACATGTGAAACCACCATTGGTTTTCCGGAAACAAAGGCCTTAAAGTTCTTATCCGCTGAAAAAGTAATTTCTGTATGAGGCGGCAAAATTTTTGACACTTCCAATGGTAATCGTGGCAAAGTAAACGTGACTCACACACTCAAATGTGTCTTTAAAAGATGCTGGTTACCAGTATTTTATCCTTTTTTCATATTTCTTTTTTTCCCAAAGCTTTCTTCCTCATGATCCTTAGAAAACACAATGGTTTGGCAATGGGACCAATGAACTTTTCAAGATTAAAACATAAACATTGCAAGTTCAAAGTTGATTTTGCTGAACAAATGTACCAAGTCCGACATCGTATATAAAAGATCATACTGTATATTTTCTGAGAGTCAGGTATAGTGACAAAAGAGAAACTTAATTTCTTCAAAATTATGATCACCTTTTCTACATCATCTTATGTTTATCTATTCATTTATTCATCAATTTCTGAATTATTTTCAAGAAAGTACAAGCACTATTCTTTGTATAATTATGTTCTTTACAAAGACTTTACTACAGTTATAGAAAAAACTGCATGGCGAGGTATTGTTTAGAACTCGTATTTATACGAGTACATCGTGGTATATGTAGATCTACTGTTTCACTGCCGATGTCTACTTTTTAAAGTACCCTTTGCAGAGGACGTAGATTATTATCAGGCTGCATAGAACTGGTTTTGGGTCTACATCGTCCAGTGGATATGCATAATTATAAGTAATTTTAAACTCAAATCAGCTTCACTTGGAAATTAGAAATCTATACTTTCACATTTCGAACGAAGTGGAATTTATTTCGTTGGCCGCTGTTAACCCTTAAGCTGCTAAGAGCATCCCACTGACCTTTTGCGGACAGTGTAGATCGTGATCAGACTGCACAGAACGTGCAGTCTGATCACGTATCTACATTGTCCGATACGGAGAAAGCATTCCCCGAAACATAACTTTAAAATAACCATATTTGGATTTTACTATCGAATTGAAAATTTCATTTTAGTTATTCAGCAGTAGGATACGAGTTAACCCTTTCCCAAACAATCCCTGGTTTTTACGGGTCTGGAATGGTAGCCTTTTGAAAACATTGTGGGAAAAGGAGAAAATGCTGGTAACCAGCATTTTCTCCTTTTTCCACAATGTTTTCTACCCTATTATAGAGAGAAATAATCTTTTCAGCAAGAGTTGAATTGTCGTCTGAAAGTGCTTTCAATCTGGTCTAGGCCAAAAGTTTGTCGTTTGGGAAAGGGTTAAGTAACCACGGTCTTTATAGCGTTGTATTGTTTTCAGTGACATAAGCGCCGTCCCACACAAGCCTTCTTCACGAACACGACGTTTCTCTACAGCCAAGAATTGTTTTCAGAGACACTCAGTGTCACATCTCACAGGCTTTCTTCACAGCAAATCTTCCTACAAACTAAGAAGTATTTCAAACGGATATACACACTATTTCTCATATAAGTTCTTGACTGCCTCGTCTTCTCGCTAAGGCCGCGAGATCTCGCGTTGTTTTCATGGACGATGTCCGGGGCCGGAATTCACTTAAAATATCACTATCGTTCACGTCAGTTTCGTGTAACGCCGTAACACTTGATGCAGATCTCACAGAGTAATTCTCCACGTCAAAGTCACTGCTGCCATTCGACTGTAGACTAGAGCTTGAAGTGGACACAAGGTTGTTTTTGTTCTTTTTGTTTCTGGACTTGTTTAAGGAATTAATAGTCTCTTGAATATCACAAAACTGTCGTTTTAAAAGAATGTCGTGCTGCCGCATCAGAACCTGCAATAAATAAGTCATAGATCATTAACCCTTTACCCCATAATGCATTTCTGTGGTATCTCTAATTGACCCTAAATAACAGCAAGGATGAAGCTGTTTCTTATGTGTATATGACACTTTATGATAGCCGACGTTGGACATTCGAGCGAACCTGCAGGACAAAAGAGCGTAAAAGATAGTACGTTTGAGCGATAAAATAGTGGACATTTGAGCGACATTTCAAATTCGGGGTGGACATTTGAGCGACAGGTTTTTAACTCCTTTTGAGCTATTTCTTTAAGAGATTCTTGGACAAATTTATTGGATTTGTACCTCTTCCGCCAGCCAGACAAAGTCTTTTGCCCCCTGCTCACCACGGGGATAATTTTTTTTTTGTAAACAGCATAATTTTTTTAAAAATACTTTTAATGTTAAAATCTCATAAAACTGATAACACATAAATATTTACATGGAAATACAGGTGGACGTTAAAATTCGTCGCTCAAATGACCACCAAAGCTGTCGCTCAAATGTCCACTACAAAAATTTTCAATTTCGCTCAAATGTCCTGCGCCCATGATAGCATAGAAAACAATGTGACAAAAGGTGAAATTGCTCGTCACGAGCAATTTCACCGTTTGCCACAATGTTTTCCAAAGGCTCCCACAAGCAATGCGTAGAAATGAGTATCTATGGAGTAAAGGCTTAATACGGCCATGATCTATCTCCGAGCAGAGTTGTCGTTCGTTACTCTCACCATAAATCTCTGCAACGGGCTAAAAAGAATCTCGTCAATACGAGGAAAACATGTTTTTGTACTGTATAACTGTTTCATGTGTAACATAATAAAGTAGACAAAGGAAAAATGATTCCGGATACATTATAGGTGCATTCAAACTGATTAATTTACCTAAATACAATGGGACTATTTTTTCAAGCTTCTATACTGATCAGAATCTTACGCCAATTGTTAAAAAAATGGCTGTGCCCACGAATGATGACAACAGCTTCAACACACGGATGGATCTAAGTTTGTAAGATTTAAAAAAAAAACCCAAGTTATCGTCCTTTAAAGCTTTTTCACATTTCCTACCACTAAGTCTGATTGGCCGTATGCTGTTTGAACAGCACACAAAACAATCGATTGATCTTTCTTTTACCAGGCGTTTGTGTCGCCATTTTGAGTTATGGTCATGTGACGAAAATATCACGTGATGACGGACTACTTTCTGAACCAACTACAGAGGTGAATTGGAATGATTCGTAGTGCAAGAGAGTTGGCAATGATATTGTTCTAATTCTTTCTATTGACCACACGTGTACGAATTTTTAGTTGTTGTTGGAAAGATACACTTTCAGTTGGATGATCTTTGATCTACTTCATCAAACACTTGACAAGAACATGTCTGCCAAACCAACAAAACTGTGACAACTAGACCATAATGTGGCCTGCAACACGCCAAAAGGGGCATTCGGACATTTACGGAAAGTGTCGTATCGGATCAGCCTGCGCAGTCCGCGCAGGCTAATCCGAAACGACACTTTCCGTTTTTATGGATTTTCATATTTTGGTACAAGTCTACTGTAGCACAAAATATAAAGTAGTCGTAAAGATCCGTCTCGGATTGGCCTGCGCGGACTGCGCAGGCTGATCAGAGACGACACTTTACGCAAAAGTCCGAATGCCATTTTTCGCATGTTGCAACCCATAGCTGTGTACCTACTTATAGATCTATCTTATTCACAAAGCTTTCTAGTGTTTAACCCCCACAAGGTCAACCCTCAAGTAACTAAATAAATGAAACAAAAATTTCCACTCAATAGTAAAAAATTGAAATATTGTGACTTTAAAGTTGATTTCACCAGAAGTAAAATACCGTATCCGTCAGTGTAGATCTAAGATCAGACTGCATGTTATGTGAAGTCTGATCTTGATCTTCATTGTCTGCAAAAAGCCCCTGAGTTGCGCTTAGCACCCTAAGGTTTAATACACCTTGAAACATCGAGAGAGTTGTTTCCAAGGGAGAGAACTCAGTTAAATGGTGAGGATATAATAGCGTTTATCTTTCTTGATAAGACACAAAACCAGGTAAAGAAGTCAATTGCAACTTTCAGGCCAATATTTTTGTAAAAACCTAAATTTCACTTCTTTTTCAATGATTAAGTTCTAGGAGGATACGCCCTAAATATGTCGACTTAATCGGACACTGTAGTTCCAAGAACAGGGCCCGTATTCACCAACCATTCTTGAGAATCCTTAGTCTTACTTTCCCATGTTTTCTAAATTTGTAACACTGCGCAGGCTGACCTGGGTCGATACCTTTTGCATATGCACTAAGCTCTCTTTCACAGAGCAAGTCTCAGGGTTTTTTTTAGGATGTTTTGCATTTGCTCCAGTCGAAAGATGATATCTCAGAACACAAATGTTTGATAAATTTCAATTGCTGGCCAGATGTAAAGGACCCCTAACTTGCACAGAGTTAAAAGATTTTAAAACAGCGTGGGGAAAAGGGGCCTGTGGCAAATATGTAGCTCCTTTCTCCAACAATGAAGACGTACTTTTCGTCAAGTTGTTCACTTTTAATTCGCATGAACCAGATAAGGAGCAGCTGTGCAAAACTACTCTATCTTGTGTATTGGAATATATACTGCTCAAAAACATTAAAGGATCACATGTCTTCGACTTCGATCGCAAGATAAATTTTTCCAGAAGAGGACAATGCAAATACTTTTCTGCTCATGAGTTAGTTCAGTTTATACTCTATAAAATTTCAGAATAGGTATCACATCATTTCATTAGATTTGACAAGAATATGACCAAAAGATCGGAAAAAAACGAGCTATTTAATAAACGATAAGGAAAACAAATTCTTGATTTTCTTCTAAACATGGCTTATCAGTATTTAAAATGAAACAAACAAAATGTTTTTAGCTATTTTGTCTTGTGAGAATGTAAGCTGATGATTTTCAGAGCACAAAGTGTGTTTAGCAAAGTGAAAGTATTTGATTTTAAGCATTTATGTGATTCCTTAATTCTTTTGAGCAGAGTAACTATATCAAAGAAGGAAAACTGGTACATGTATTGTATTGTATGGTATTACCCTTAAGGTATCAAATTAAATTATGCACATAAATTTATAAATGATTTTAGGTCAGGCAGTCGTACCCATATGATTATTGTCTCAGCTTTTTTTATTACCATATTAACATGTAAGAAAAATGTAGATTAACCTACTGCCATAAATGTTTTTTGGCCCAACTAACACCAGTGCGAAATGCCAAATCGGAGAAACACTCTAATTCTTTACCAAAACAGCAGAATATGAGAATTTTCCATTTCTCAGGTGAAGAGTGAAATTAGCACAATTGATAGAATTTTCCTAGTACGTGGCGGAAATTGTTGTGAGCAGAAGAGAAAATCTGGTGTACAAGCAGGTTTTCCTTTTCTCACAATGTTTTCATAAACTTTTTTTCCTCAGGATCGTTTACAATTGGGACTGTTTTGGTATATGGTCCAGAAAAGGAAAGGCCTATTGATTAACTCATTACCAAAAGACAAAATTTTAGACTGGTCCAAATCGAAAGCATTTGCAGACGACAAATCAAAAGTGACCCAAAATTTTAAATTTGTTTCGTGAAAGGTAGAAAATATTGTGGGAAAAGGAGAAAATGCTGGTTACCAGCATTTTCTCCTTTTCCCACAATGTTTTCTTAAGGCTTCTTTCTCAGGGGCGTCAAAAGTAGGGATTGTGTGGTAATGGGTTAAGTGGTAAAATGAAAAAAAAGAGTGGCTGCTTGCAACAACCCAGTATTGTAGACCGGTACTCTGGCAATAGGGAGGTCAATGCATCTCCGTGATCCATTATTTCTTGCAAGTCTTACGTAATTATGGATCCACAGATTCCACTTTGTCTAACAACTGACTGAATCATGAAGTAGAGAGGTCCTTAGGCAAGCAGAAAAATTAACAGTAGCTAAAAGTGTTGACAAAGGTCAGCCTGCGCTGTCTGCACACGCTGACATATTAATTGGCTTGCAACACACCCAAAAGGGGCATTCGGACTTTTGCGTAAAGTGTCATCTCGAATCAGCCTATGCAGTCCGCGCAGGCTAATCCGAGACGGAACTTTGCGACTTCATCAGTTTTTATGCTACAGTAAACTTGTGCAAAATAGAAAATTACATAAAAACGGAAAGTTTCGTTTCGAATCAGCCTGCGCGGACTGCGCAGGCTGATTCGAGACGGAACTTTACGCAAATTTCCGAATGCCACTTTTCTCTTGTTGTAGGCCAAATATCGATACTTTTGCAAAAGTATTAAAATGCTGTTTCACAGAGCATGGCAATTACTTTCCCACAATGCATTTCGAAGGGGCTCGAATGACGTTGACTGTTTTTGCAGAATTGGAACAAACTAGTTCCACCTTCCCGTTGCCGAGGGCTTTTGCATACATCGTAGATCGAAATGCACCTTGGTCTTTTACGTATATTGCATGATACTTCGTGATATAATTTCAGAAATAATCTTCTTTCTATCGTGGTATATCGTTCAATAAACCACAGTTGTGAGTTATGAGGCACAATAAATAATCCACGAGGGCAATAGCCCGAGTGGGTTATTCATTGCGCCTCATAACTCACAACGTGGTTTATTGAACGATATACCACGATAGAAAGAAGATTATTTCGATTCTAACATGGCCAATTCTTAATGAAAGGAAAACAAGTTCAAACTAAGAGTAAAAACGCATATGAAGATTATGTTCCATTGAATAACTCACTCATTGAATGACGTCACTCTACATGGATTGTCGCAGATTTTACCACGTTTTCCTTGCACTGTGTTTATAGAGCCAAATTCGCGTGTCATGTTAGAATAAAGATTCCCTCAGGCACTAACGACACACATTTGTTGGTCTTGAAATTACAGAAAACAAAATCGTTTTACAATTCATACGAAGTACTCAAAACACCACAGCTATATGGAAGATGCATTTTTTCTACATCAAGTAAAAATAATCTTAAATCTTGTCTAACACCGGAGAAACATGCAATATCTCCGATTTTGCATATTGTCAAAAGATGGAGTTACATTCTGGCAACTCTGTACCTTTTGTGTAATTTTCTGAAATATCTGGAGCTGTTCGTACCCGCGGGTGGACAGAAAACAAAAGATTTTACCCTTTTGTGAAACCGAGAGGGTGCTAAGAAGGCAGCCAATATATTAATAATAATAATAATAATAATAATAAACGTTGGACGTACCAATTCCTGCTTCACCCACAGTATCGCCTGCATGAGGTCATTAAATCTTTTACTGTCTGTATCGCTATGAGGGGACGCCATTGTTAAATTCGCTGAACAAGACGGGGACATTTGTTTGCCACGGGCCAGGACCTCGTACCTTTTTGGCAGCTTCAAACTTCCAGGTAAACTCCCATGTCTTAGTGGAATAATTCCATTCTCCATTAGCAAACTCTTCTATTTACATGTTGGGTATAATCTGAAAATAAACACATTTGTAAACCTTCCTCTGTGTCAAGGGGGTGGGGGAGCGGGGGTGGGGCTGGGGGTGGGGGGGTTAACGCATCAGCAAAAAGTATCGACCATGTCAGCCTGCGCAGTCCGCGCAGGCTGACATGGGTCGAAACTTTTTGTTATTTATAGATTTACTGCTTTTCCAAGGATCTTTCTACCTGATGACAAATTGGATTTTATGGATCCATAATTATGTGATGATTCGCTGGTATACAGTGTATCTAGGAGGTGCATTTTGTACCCTCCTTTGTCAGAACACAGCAAATATCATCTGGTCACCGTTAAAGGTGGCCTTTCAGATTTAGGGACAAAAATACAAAAAAATAATGTTTATACTCCCAAAGCTTTATAATTTCATTTATAAAACCCCAGTAGTCGAAAACCATCCGACAACAAGAGAAATTAGAGATTTACTACAGCCCAGGTCGATGCGGACGGGAAACACGGTCTATTTTTTTACATGAGCAACTTGCTCATTTACATACTGGAAATACACAGACGAAGCTTCAAACATAGCGTCCGAAGCAGACATTATGGAAAATAATTACATGTTTGTTATGTTATGGAATTCAAGTGTCATTAGTCACGTGCCAGTCACTTAATATTCCCACAGTGCATTTTTTATTTTTGGCGCGAAATCTAAAAATAGCTTAAGGGGCTATGTAGCCTTTTAAGGGAATACCACCCCAAATTTTTTCTGTAATATTATGATTCTTAATTATTGATGATTTGTATTATTTTTTCATATAAATTTCAGTGATATATATTTTTTCACATTTGGTGTGATGTGAAAAACCTTAATACCCACCTTTAAAAAGAGGGAGACGTGTAGAGTGTTAATTTTAGGCATCCGAGTAAAGCCCCAAGTCTCACTGGAATAATTCCATTCACCATAAGTGAGCTGCTCAACGTGTATAGACCAGCATGCTAGTTATAACCTGAAAACACATGTAATTATGAATTGGCACCATTAATAATTTCACTGCACATGACGCTGACATTTGTCTGGCACGTGTTGGGTACAATCGATTGGAAATGAATTAATCATTTTGTAATGTCTGTTCTCTTTTATATTTCTTAACTCTTTACCAAACAATAAAACGTGTCCAAATTGAAAACATTTGGAGACGGCAAAAACAAACTTGAATCAAAAATTGAAACTTGACTTAAGAAAAAAAAAAAGAAACCATTGTAGGAAAAGGAGAAAATGCTAGTAATCCCAATATTACAATTAATTATTTCGATCATTAAATATCAAATGGAGAAGCGCAATCAAAGGATGAACAAGCCATGGGAGGATCTGGTTTTGGAACAAAACAGTCTAGGACCAAGCGATCGGTACGCAAATTTTGTGTCCTTGCGCTATGAGCGAGTGAAGCCTTTTTACAATCAAAAATTAGTATTTTCATGATCGATGGCATCATCAATGTGTCTTAACATGCAATTTCCAATTACATAACTGAGTCATGCGCGGATCCAGATATCTTTCTCAGGGGGGTCCAACCGAAAACGCACTCGTCTTATTAATTGATACTTTGATTTCCGGATTTCAATGAATGTAAGCCGTTTACAAGAAAAGTCAACGTTTCCAGTTTTAACCATGAGAAGTTCTTCACATTTAGAACCTTTTTTAAAAAAAATTAAGACTATTTTACATAAATGCTGTGCAATATCAAACCAGTACCATTTCACGAATCCGATAATCACATTTTTGCCAAAATTCCAGGGGTGTCCGGACCCCCGGTCCCCCACATCTGGATCCGCCCATGTGAGTGCTGTACTAAAATCTCATTTGCCTGAGAAATATTGAGTTTAATTGGCTTTATTTCCTTCGGCTTTGCACAAAATACGATACATGGTCTTCAAAATTCAATATTGAACTCATAGTGGTATTGTCTCTGACAAATGTCACAAAAACGACTTAATTTATATGAAAACCGATATCTGCTTACGACCCTGAAAGCAAAAGCTCTTTTGACACTATGGGAAAAGGAGAAACTGCATGTTCTAAGCAATTACCCCTTTTATTAGTGTTTTCATATCACTACAGAGTACCAATACTTCTTTCGAATACATTTCACTGTATCAGTTCTATTAACCAGTGAAATGCCAGAAAATATCCTAGCAATTATTTTTTTCACTTGCCAAGCTGTCTTGCACGCTAAGTCTGTATATCGTAAATATAATATTTACACCATGCTCTGGCAAAAGGGGGCTTAATGTATGTCCGTGATCCATGGTACCAAGCAAGCCATAAAGTAGTTATGGATGCCTAATAGCCACTTCTTTCAAAAAACCGACTTAATCATAAGGTAGACTAGCCCTTGTACATACAGAAGATTTGACCATTAACGAAAAGTTTCGGCCCGGGTCAGCCTGCGCGGACTGCGCAGGCTGACCTGGGTCGATACTTTTCTAAGAAGCATTAAGCCTCCTTTTTCACAGAGCATGGCCCATTTATAAAGACACAATCAGCGTCACGACCGTAAACAAACACTTTTGCGGACAGCATAGATGAAGATTAGACTGAGCAAAATATCTAGTCTATCTTGAATATATACCCTTCTTTTGTGTAGTCTGAGAAATGAAAAAAAAAAAAACCTTTCTGAGATTCAGTGTAATGTCTTTCTTTCAGCTGCCGACAGAGGTCGGGTTTATATGAGCTGTGCTATGTGAAAAGGGGGCTTAATGTATCTGCCAAAGAAAGTATCGACTCCGGTCCGACTACGCGGACTGCGCAGGCTGACCTGGGTCGAAACTTTGTGCAT
Organism: Tridacna crocea; assembly: GCA_943736015.1. Classification (NCBI taxonomy): domain Eukaryota; kingdom Metazoa; phylum Mollusca; class Bivalvia; order Cardiida; family Cardiidae; genus Tridacna; species Tridacna crocea. The sequence continues at coordinate 55,021,977 of OX031059.1, forward strand.
TTGTGTCAATTTTTTTTGCTTGTCGAAGGACCAATCTACTCGTATCGCAGGATTTAGTCGGTTTTTAGACGAAATGGATTTTATAGATCCATGTGTTGTCTGCGCATGTCATATTCTTCGAAGATTCGATCTGTCTGCTCTGACGCATCATTCCCTCCATTTTTGGCGGGATTGTAGTAATAAGCGCTATAAAGTAGCAATGGAAAAAATGGCCTTTATCAATATGTTTGAGGAGAAATCAGGCCTGTTTTGGCTCGAGATTTCTCTAGACTGCTGATCATAACTGACTGAATCGCACCAGGTAGCGTTTTATTTGAGTAAACGCTTATTTTAGTTTGAAATTCAAAGTAACGGCTGTCGCGTAGAAAAGTAGTCCGTTTCTGTACCCAGAATGCCAAAATTAGAAAGATGTGTATCTGTAGAATGCCATCTAGCGGGAGATAATGTTGATTCATGATTATAATTATGATAACTTGCCCGGTATCGTGGATCACAATGATGCTTTAAAACCCCTTTTGTCGGAGCATGGCTCAGATGTTTGACGCTGAATGAGTTAAAGTAACAATAAGGGCCAAATGTAAACGAAGCGGGTGTTCAAATGGAATTAAATTCATTTAGTACCATGTGATATTATGGAAGTTATTGAGAAGATGACAATCTGTCATTGCACGGTCGGTCCAAGTGTGAGTCGCTGACAGAGAAATTGATTTAAAAACTAGGTGAAAATCTGCCAGGCAGATGTGGCTTTTGTTTACTTTTTGTCTGATTATCATCTATATTTGTGCCAGAGCGTGTTGGACTTATGATCTGGTGATTGTGAGTTTGATACCTGGTTGAGGCGAACTTTCTTTCCGGCGTATTTTCGCCTCTCACCTCTGCTGAAGCATGTGAGAAAAGTAGTCGGTGGCTTTGGAAAGAAAGTTGTGTTACTACCGGTGTGAGAAAGCCAGGAAACACATGTGCGTCACCAACCTCCATGATATGACCTTACCTGTTAAAGTGGCGTTAAACCCCAATACAACCAACCAACTAACATTATGGCCCAACCACACGGTAACAGATTGTCATCACCACACTATTTTCAATACTTTTAACCCTTTACCACACAATCCCGACTTTTAACACACCTGTGAAAGAAGCCTTTTGAAAACATTATAGGAAAAGGAGAAAATGCTGGTAAACCAGCATTTTCTCCTTTTACCACAATGTTTTCTTCCCTTCCTAGAACAAATTTCAATTCTTTAAGCACATTTATTTTGTCCTCTGCAAATGCTTTCAATTTGGATTGGTCTAAAATTTTGTCGTTTGGTAAAGAGTTAAACGGTATAATATAAATAAATTATGGCACCTGCTCTGGTATTCTGGCCTTAACTGGGCCTTTAACGTTGACTAATAAGTTGTGACAAGGGTGTTTTAAATGATTACATATTTACTCTTTAAAGTCAAACGTCATTATTTCTTTACTTACGCAAATTGAAAGCATTTGTAGACCAAATATTAAATGTGTTAAATGTGACTCAAAAAACGTTTTTTTTTTCCGAGGGGTTTAGAAAATATTGTTGAAAAGGGAGAAAATGCTGGTTACCAGCATTTTCTCCTTTTTCCACAATGTTTTCAAAAAGTCTTCTCCTTTAAGTTTGTTTAAACTCCGGACTGTTGGAAAAACTATATTGATAAAATACATTAGCATCTTCACAACAGTATAATATATTTGTCATTATAATTTTTCGCCAATAGGTATGACGAATAAGATTAATACCGATATCTATCCAAATTCCTTTCTAATTTTGAAGTAAATTATGAAAATTAGAGACTATAAACTGGAATATCAAACAGGTTATAATTTTTTGATGAATGATAATTAAAATGAATGAGACGTGTCACAACAGAACAAACAAGGTGACGTTTGCGCCCGAGAAAATATCCATTTTACTGCACCGTACTACACTGTTCCTTCAAAATGTGCATATAGATGTTGTCAATTTGTTGGAATTTGAGAAGTTTTATTTACGAATCCAAAAAAAAACCCGCATATATCTATACGTTCTTCATAACATGGATCTATGTATAGGATGTATAAGAAACTGAATGGCTGACCGACTGGCCCATCCAGCCGCCTACCCACTCACCCACTCACAAGCTTCCATCCCCTCTCCACCCCCGCAAAAAAAATGACGGGTTGTAACATACTCGCATTTATTGCCACAGAATTCGCTGTCTAATTCTATTTCTTCTAGCGTAACTGTTCTGATACAAGTCTGTTTCGTCAAGGTTTTGTAAATAAAGCGAAATAAAAAAAAAACGAAACAGGAAATTGACGTGGTTTATTTTTTATAAATGAGGAATTTCAGAAAAGATTTAATTTAGTAATTTGCCATGGCTGCAAATAACCTCTCTAATAATTTTATTTTTTTATTAAGCAAATATTCCAAGCAGAAAAAAAGAAGAATTTCGTGAAAAAATAAAAAGAAGACCGCTGGACAAGAACATGCAACTTGAAAACACTACAAGAAGGCCAAATTACCCTCATGTAAAGCATATGCGGCTTTTTTACTCGTTTGTTTACTTGTACCAAAATATATTGAAATTGAAAGCCAATAAACTATTTGAAAACATTGATGCTGATCTCTCCTGGCTACTTTTTTTTTTAAAGAAGCCAACTTGTACGAGACATAACCCAAAACTCGACGATGTATGAGTTCGGTTGTCTAGTCTACCTACATGCTGTTACACTTGATCATCCCATTCACATGCATGTTCCATGTGAATTAGGGCTTGTTAGAAAGCAAAGTTTGGACTGCTAAGAATTTTTATTTACAACCAGGATTGCAAAGGATTCTTTATGTATTACCGGTATGACATAGAAATGCGTGCTTACTATATACTCCATGTAAATATTCTTTTTCCTCTTTCTTTTTTCTTCTTTACACAGTATTGGTATCAGAAAAGTCAGGAAGCATGGATAGGTTCAGTTGACTCCGACACATAAATCCGCAACTGAATTTTACCACTTATGTAGAATATGTAGAATATCTTATGCATTGTTTTGATGATAGTCTCTTATAATTCTATATAGAATAGTCATGTACATGTACTTCCATGTCTTTTATATCAGTTGTAAATATTGTTGTACATGAATGAGACTCTAATAAAGATTATTATTATTATACAGAACATAAATACAGGATTATTTTAGATACTCTTTAGAACAAAAGAATCCACCAGTTTGCGTAATTATGAAATTCTGATTGATTAATTATGACATTACGAACCGAGATAAAAGAACAAAATCCTGACTTTTGCAAACAAAAAGGAAACAGCTTAACCCTTCAAGACAAAATCACGAGGGATTTTTTTACGACGCTGAGCAAAATAGCATTTGAAAGCATTGTGGGAAACGAAAAAAAAATGTTTTCGATTTGTACAAGTCTAAAATTATGTCATCTATTAAAAACGTAAAGAGTTAAGTCTCTAGATACTGCTAGGAAGCAACAAGGCCCGCAAAACGTCAGCGAATCACGCTTAGCAATCCAAGGGTTAATCAAGATGCGTGTTCCTTGAATTTTCACGGGAGCCAAAATGTTCGTGTTTTATCATCGAGTTGCGGAATCACTATCGTCGGTTCCTGCTGATTTTGGAATGAAAAATTAGTTTAGTGTTCAAAGTTGCATAATAACGCAAAACGCGAACGTGTGATGTTTCAAACAGCAATTTTTACCACTGAACAATGCCCTGCGAAAAGGGATTTAACTCTCGACCAAACGATAAAATTTTATAGACTGGTCCAAATTAAAAGCATTTGCAGACGACAAAATAAACCTAACTCAACAATTGAAATTTGTTTCCAGCAGGGTGGAAATCATTGTGGGAAAAGGAGAAAATACTGGTTACCAGCATTTTCTCCTTTTCCCACAATGTTTTCAAAAGGCTTCTATCTCAAGAATCGTAAAGACCAGGGATTGTTTGGTATTGTTTACTCTTTACAAAAAACAAAACGACTCTGAGAAAAAAAGTCTTTTAAAAACATTATTGGAAAAGTAGAAAATGCTGGTAATCAGCATTTTCTCCTCTTACCACAAGTTTTTCCATCCTTCCCAGAACAACTTCCAATATTTGGGTCGCAATAACTTTGTAATCTGCATGTGCTTTCAATTTAGACAAGTCTAAAATCATGTCGTTTGGTAAAAAAGTTAAAGCATTTGCAAAAAGTATCAACCATGCCAGCCTGCGCCGTCTGCGAAGACTGATATGTGTCAAAATTTGTTCCAATGAATTTGTAGATTTTCTGCATGCCAAAGAACCATACTATCTCATGATTCAGTGTTAATCAAAAATGGTTTTGGCAGAGCATGTCTAAGTCTCAGTAGGACGGAAACAATATTTTCAAAAGATCCGTGTGATGCTATATGCAGTTTATAATTAAAGTTGAAGGTTCCTCCTTGACTTAGTAGGTAAGTCTTGGGCTGCTATGTGCGTCTCAGTGATCTTAACCGGACAGTGTAGATCAAGATCAGACTACACAGAATGTGCAGTCTGATCTTGTATCTATACTGTCAGTTAAGAAGATATGTTTCTCGAAAATATAATTTTGAAATGGCAATATATAGGATTTACAACTGATAAACTGCATAACGCTGATTATCCGTAAACCTATTTTGTGAATTATACAATCCATTGGTATGATTCGACGTAGTATTACAAACGGACATACCTTTAGGGAAAATAGTTTAATATCCAATGACGATTCCTGCACTCAAAAATGAAATAACTGACTAACGAATGGGTGACAAATAAAATTCTGACTGAATGGTGTTTTACGCCACTTTCAACATTATTTCATTTTGTATTTTGTTTTTATTTGATCACTATTTGATTTGTGGTCTGCAGTTACCTCAGGTTTAACCCTTAGCTCCATAGATACTCATTTCTATACATTGCTTGTACGAGCCTTTGGAAAACATTGTGGCAAATGGTGAAATAGCTCGTCACGAGCAATTTTACCTTTTGTCACAATGTTTTCTATGCTGTCAATGTTTGTCGTTTGCCCAAAAGACTTGCCCAAAAGCATTTGCTGATGACAAAAGAAATGAGACTCAAAAATTGAAACTTGACTTAGGAAGAGTATAAAACATTGTGGGGGAAAAGGATAAAATGCCGGTCACTAGCATTTTCTCCTTTTCCTTCAATGTTTTCAGCAGGCTTCTTCCTCTGGGTCGCAAAAAACAGGGATTGTTTGGTAACGGGTCAAAGTGCTCGGTGTATAGCACCATCACACAGGACCTAGGTTTACCGTTTCATCCGAAAGACTGTTAGCAATTTTAGTGGGCCGGCCGTGGGGGTCGAATCCACACCCTCACGTGACCCGAAACATAACGTTCATGAGTCCTAGGCTCTACCAACTGAAATATGCAGGTGGTAGCCTAATGCTGCCAAAACCCAGGACATACCGAAATATGTGAGCTGTGGCCGGGATTTGGATTTATAATGTTGAAAGCGGTGTAAAACGCCATTCAGATTCCTTATGATGCCATCACACCATGACGTTCTGGTCAACGTTCTCTGAGCATTTCAATCGTTCGATTTTTGAGCGTTCTAGAATGAGGATTTCACATCTGGCGTGTTATCAATAACACATGACTAGCGTGTATCTAACGTACGAGAAGCGTGTATCAGCGACCAAGTGAGATACCTCTGATACCTCCATATGCATGGACGTTCGGGAAACGCTCGAATGACGCTAAATGAACGCCAAAAGGACGTTTGTTTCACTTTAGTCACACGCTGCGTGCGCTAGGAGACCGGGCAGCGGTCGTTGACAGGTCGCTAGTTAGTCGTTCACTGCAAAGCAAACGATTAGTAACAACCAAGTAACGCTACCGTATAACGACTGACTAGCGATAGCCGAACGCGTGCAATGCTCGATGAACGTTAGTAAAACGTCCCACAACGTTCTTTAATGATCTTCAGCGTTTAAAATCAAACGTTTAAAAACGTTGGTGTCAGAACTTTTGTGCATGTTCAAAACATTTTTCCGGACTAGCGTTCTCCGCCGATTCCCGGCGATCACCGACGATCACCGACGTTCACTAGCGTTCACACAACGCTCTTCTAGCGCTATCCCAGAGACCATGGGCGACTTACAACGTTTCCTCAAATGTCATAAAACGTTGACCAGAACGTCATGGTGTGACGGCTCCTTTACATAGAAACTTGTAAAGAAACTTGCAAAACTCATCTCATATTTTAATTTGCATGACACTCTTGATAATGACCACAGTGAACCTTTTTTCATATTTTCGTTTTGCGAAAAAAGGTTCACAACATGTCCATATTGTAACCAATATGTTCACACTCCTCAAAGTTGATTTTTCTCCACTATTCTTATAATTTCAATTTTTGTTCACATGTAAGACTTTTAATTAGTACTAATCTTTTCCATTTTTAGCTTTATAGATGTTTGCGTTTTCTATTGTGGGCCAGAGGCCTTATATTACGACTGAATAAAAAATTAAAGAATGAAAAACATAACTGGCTTGCAATACGCTAAAAAGGACATTCGGACATTTGCCTAAAGTATCGTTTCGGATCAGTCTGCGCAGCCCACGCAGGCTAATCTAAAACAACACTTTCCGTTTTTATGTAATTTTCTGTTTTGCACAAGCCTACTGTAGCACAAAATCTAACGTAATCGTAAAGTGCCGTCTCGGATTAGCCTGCGCGGACTGCGCAGGCTAATCCGAGACGACACTTTACGCAAATGTCCGAGTGCCCCTTTTCACGTGTTACAAGCCAAAAAACTTGCATACAGGCGCATTCACACTGCACTCATAGTTTGTAGCAGTACATTAACTCTTTACCTCTCGAGATTTCCAGCGAATAACTTTGAAAACATGCAAAATAGGAGCAATCAACATGCAGTAAGGTTTGATACGTGAGGACATGTAAGAACATTGTGAGAAATGGAGAAATTGCTTGTAACAAGCAAGTTTTCCTTCTGCTACAATGTTTTGAAAAGTGAATAACTGCAAAATGAAGAGAATTGTATACAGGTGATTACGAGATAATTATGTTTGACAGTGTAGTAAGGCTTTTATTACGAAGAATATGTGATTTGTACCTGATGTTTATAACGAGGACCAACGACAAATAATAGCTTTTGTTATACACTGAGCAATGATCGTAACGGTTTACGTAGTAAGCTTCTGTTATATCACTAAAAAGCACTGGCGGTATTCAGTTCATTGTAGTAATTCTTTACCTAATCAAAGTGTTGAGAACGCTGAAGTGGCATTTGTCATGAAAACCATTGTGTGAAATTAATAATTTGAAAGAAACAGAAAAATATTGTTCAAATATTGGCTTGAAAAACAACCGACTGAGCAAATGAATACCTTTTTGGTTGAAGGGAGGGTACTGATGACAAAGTTACAATTATTTGTGTATTGGTGGCCTCCTTTTGATCACTAGGAGGAGTCAGGAGTAACGTCCCTTGAAAGTAGGAGCATGATGGATAGAGAGAGAAACCATGGAAATATATCGAATGAAATTAAGTTTGTACCTGAAAACTATGATTTTGTAATATCTTTTGTCGTATGCATTCCCAATATTACAATTATTTCGATCTGCAAATGTTTATGCCCAATTAAATGGATTAGCCCGTAATCATGGGATGAACAAGCCGTGGGACGAGCTCGTTTTGTAACAAAAAAGCCTAGGACCAAGCGATCAGCAGACAAATGTTTTTATGCGCCAATAGAAGGCTATGTGTGAGTGAAGTTATTTCCGATAAAAAATTAGTTGGCCTCACCCAGTGTATTTTAACTTGCAATTTCCATTAACATCTTAGTGCTTCCTAAAAAAAAATCATTTGCCTTAGAAAAATTTAGTTTGATTGTTTTTTTTTCTTCGGCTTTGTACAAAATACGATACATGGTCTTTAAAATTCAATATGAACTCATAATGGTATTGTCTTCGACAAATACCACAAAAACTACCGATTCGATTGGCTGAAACATCTGCATTGAATTAGTTTTGAATATGGTTGCAATATAGAAACAGACCCTGTTTTGCTGACAACTTCTGTCTTAGTCTACCTGAAACCAATAGGTCGATTAAGGTAGTAACCTCCTAATGGAAAACAGTTATTTCCACGGTAACAATATCCTACAAGATTAGGCTTATTTAAAATGAGAATTATTGTACTACCTTCACCCAGCCACTTTTTTTTCTTTTTTCTATCCTTCTTAGAATTATCATTTATTTATAAATCTAAAACCACTATATTCTCATTACAAAGAGATATAATAATTACCTCCCTTTTCAAAAAACTAACACAGGTATCAACAAAGTATACATCCTTGTATATGTATCATCTACCAGTAATAACAAAAATATTCCATGTTGCAATAGAAGCTTTAGGATGGCAATACCTCAAGATCCAGATTCGATGCCTGAAATATTTTCCTTACGGTTTGAATGCAATTGAATTGTTCTAATTTTCTTTTCTATTTTATAGAATTATTCTTACGATGTAATAGCTGAAACCTGGTAAGCAGACTCTAGAGTCATTAATTACTACTATAATATGGCGACCTCCTGCCTCTTGTAGGAAGGAAATGGCCCCCAAGTTCGAGCATTCTGATCTTTTGTTCACGTCTTGATATCCGACGAATCTTTCAATCAAAACGTGGATTGAAAACAAAGCTTATGTTATTCAATGGAATATATATAACCTACATCTACGTTTCTACTCTAAGTATGAACTTGTTTTCCTTTGAATGAGAGTTGGTCATGTTAGAATCGAAATAATCTTCTTGCAATCGTGGTTTATCGTTCAATAAACCACGTTGTGAGTTATGATGGGCAATGAATAATCCACTCTGGCTGTCGCCCTCGTGGATTATTTATTGTGCCTCACAACTTACAACTGTAGTTTATTGAACGATAAACCACGATAGACAGACGATTATTTCTTATCATATGACTGTAACCATGAGCAGCAAAGCAGACAGAGTTACAAGCCAAGGTCAGAGTGCATATTAATGGAGGCTGAATACGGTATAGCTCTCTGTAAAAAACATTAATTAGTCATATTTTGTGCAAAGAGGTTTAATACATCTGCAAAAGGTTTCTACTCAGGTCAGTCTACGCAGTCTGCGCAAGCTGATCTGAATCGAAACATTTTGACTATGGTTACTTTTCTGTGTGTCCTAGGAATGTTCTACCCCAGGATTAGGCTGGTTGCCATGGAAAATGGATATCAGACAAAATGGATGTTAGACAAAATGGAAGATATACAGAATGGATGTACCGTGTAGATAAAAGAAGAGTCTGGCGTGATGTTGGGTATAGTCTGATCTTGATCTGAACAGCTCACAGCTTTAGATGACGCAGCGAAAGGATCTGCATAATGAGGATTGAAGACGTATGGCCCGCTCACTGTTTCAAATGATTGGTTTTATGATCTCGAGTCTTGCAAAATCTTTGCCGTTTACAACCTCTCTCTATTGTATTTTTTATTTTCGCATACTCTAGATAAAAGGTTGCAAAGTTTTAATGCCTTCTTATTTTTTCGAGCGCATGGGAAAATCATAATGATGGTATGTAATGCAAGTTCGCTGTTTTTTTTTTTGCTTGAGAAAAAAGGAAAGTAACTTATTAAATAATGGGTACATTCTACCTCAGGCACATAAAAATATCGTTAGATCGTTTACGATTACATATCTAAACAAATCTCACATTGAAGTGGAACAACGTCACGTTTTTAAAAAAAAAATCATAAATTCAACGAGATATCTATTTTATAAAATCCAACAAACTAAAAGGAAGATCTGTGATGAAAAGATATATGTTCAAATCCCAGACTAAAGTTCTTCATAAATTATGAAAAAAATATAAAGATTCTAAGTTTCTGAATTTAACTTGTCTGTCTGTCTGTCCCTCGTTTGTCCGTCCGTGTCTCTCTACCTGTCTGGCTGTCTGTAGTATAAGAATGCGATATTGAACGATTGTTGAATTTTATCCAAGCCTACCAACTGCCAGGTGCTAGTGAATAACTGACGTACCTTTGCTTCCGAACTTGTCACGTCAAACAATATACTTTCAGCGTTTTTCTCATTCATTTATCAAATCCAACAATATGACAAGGAAACGTGAACAGAGTTTTTAGTTTATTTTTTTTACCAAATATCCCCTTTTATATCCATTGTAGATAAGTACGATAACATTAGATTATTCCGCTTAAATGCTGGCTGATCGTGCTATATACACAGAACAAAAACGCATGTAATGAATTACTCAGCAATTTAACTCCTCACCAAACGACAAAATTTTAGACTGGTCCGAACTGAAAGCATTTGCAGACGACAAAATAAATGCGACTAAAGAATTAAAATTTGCTTTGGGGAAGGCAAGAAAACATCGTGGGAAAAGGAGAAAATGCTGGTTACCAGCATTTTCTCCTTTTCCCACGATGTTTTCAAAAGGCCTCTTTCACAGGGATGTCAAAAGTCGGGGTTGTGTGGTAAAGGGTTGAGAGCTTATGAAAAATACATGAACAGTAAAATTATAACTGTGTAAGGTATTTCATTTTTTTCCTCAATCAAATGTGACAGATTTATATCGAATTATCAGTCAACAGTCGTGATGAATTAGTGAAAAATGATGAATTAACCCTTTGCTGACGCATTATCTCCCGCTAGATGGCATTCTATAAATACTCATCTATCTAATATGGGCATCCTGGGTACAGAACCGAACCACTTTCCTACGCGACAACCGTTACTTTGAATTTAAAACTAAAATAAAGGCTTACTCAATAAAACGCTACCTCGTGGAATTTAACTCAGCTATGATCAGCAGTTTAGAGAAATCTGTTGCTAAAGCAGGTCTCATATCTCCTCAAACGTATTGATAAAAGCTATTTTCTACATTGCTTCTTTAAAGAGCGTAATATTACAGTCAGTCCGCTTTCGGGGCTAGTGATGCGTCATATAAGACAGTCGAATCTTCGAAGAATATGACATTCGCAGACAATGTTTACTGATGAAAACAAAAACAGAATCATCCGAATCTGGGAGGAGCTTTATCAAACTCTAGTACATTTTTTTAAGTGATTCCCCGTGGCGTACCCCCTCCGCATAGTAACGCATTACAATATTACGTCATGCGCGAGAAATGTAAGGTAAATATGTAAGGTAAATGACGTCATATTTCCATCTGGTTGTGAGTCACGTGCAATTCGGCATTTTCACAGGTCGCACCCGTGTAATATCGAAAAATATTTTCACTGCTATTTCTCCGTATCCTACCGGAAAGCATGAAATAAATGGTGGTCAACAATCAGAGGACTGAAAAGGAGAAAAAATTGAAACATTAGAAAGCTTCGTGAGAAGGGGAGAAAATGCTGATCAACAGCTTTTCTTCATTTCAACAATGTTTTCAACAGATTTCTATATACCACAGGGTCGTCAGTGATTGTGTGATAAAGGGTGAAAAGATTTGAGTGCGTAACATTCAAAACAATGAGAAAAACCAGTTTTCCCCGAACATTTTTAAATAGTATTTATCAGCAACCATGTTAAAATTCCCGACGGCAGCTCTGATTATTCTTGGAAGTTTCAAAGACAAGGTAAATCTACTGCAAGTAAAAGTCTAGCACCAATGCATTTACAGGAAATAATTATATCGTCAGTTTACTTCGAAAACCTCGTAACTACAGCTTGTTACAAGCTGTAGTTACGAGGTTTTCGAAGTAAACCGACGATACAGTAAGCCAGCCGTCGCCGCCCTTTGACTCGTGTTTTCGAGAGTGGCACAAAACATATTTCACTGCAATTTTTTTCATATACGCTCCTCCTCGAAAAAAAAAATGATTCAACCATGCCTCGTGAAAACGGAAGAGGTGAGGTTAACGCATACCCGTGATGCACTACCTCTTTACCAGACGACAAAATTTTAGCCTTGTCCAAATTGAAAGCATTTGCAGACGACAATTTCAGTGTGGCTCAAATGGTCCAATTTTTCTTTGGCAGGAAAGAAAACATTGTGGAAAAAGGAGAAATGCTGGTTACCAGCATTTTCTCCTTTTCCCACAATGTTTTCAGAAAGTTTCTTTTCCCAGGGGTGTTAAAAATCGGGATTGCGTGGTAAAGCGTTAACTTAAAGAAGTCATCACATAGTTGTGGACCCATTAACTCTTTACCACACAATCCCGACTTTTAACACCCCCGTGTGAAAGAAGCCTCTTGAGAACACTGCGGGAAAAGGAGAAAATGCTGGTAACCAGCATTTTCTCCTTTTCCCACAATGTTTTCTGTCCTTCACAAAGCAAATTTCAAATTTTCAGTCACTTTTATTTTGCAAATGCTTTCAATTTGGACCAGTCTAAAATATTGTCGTTTGGTAATGAGTTAATAGTTCTCCAGATGCATTAAGCCACCTTTTCACAGAGCACGACTCAAATGGAAACTACTATGACGGTTAAGCCGGATATGCATGTACGTGTCGTATATCGTCGGTGTACTTCCAAAACCTCGTAACTACAGCTTGTTACAAGCTGTAGTTACGAGGTTTTGGAAGTACACCGACGATATCTGTCTGCTTGCCAGCAGCTCCAGAACGTTTGCGTCTTGCAGTAGACAGAGACGAGAGACCTCTTTGGAAAACAGTGTGGCAGAATGGGAAAAAAAAACTTTTGTAAATATTCATTCCTCCTTTTGCCCAGATGCTATCACAAAAAGTAATGTATGCTCACTTTTCCAGGAAGTAATGAGTCAATCACTCTCTATAACTACCATTTGTCACTGTCATGTTTTTATGTATAAGAACAATAGCCCATTACCACACAATCCCTACTTTTGACGCCCCTGAGAAAGAAGCCTTTTGAAAACACTGTAGGAAAAGGAGAAAATGCTGGTAACCAGCATTTTCTCCTTTTCCCATAGTGTTTTATACCCTTTCCAGAACAAATTTCAATTTTTCAGTCACCTTTATTTTGTCATCTCCAAATGCTTTCAATTGGGACCAGTTTTAAATTTTCTCGTGTGGTAATGGGATAGGCATTAACTTCCCTTTGCTTACAAAGTAAATTATTTCGTATAAAATCATTCACTCGCTACCAGATGACAACCCTTTACCAAAAAATCCCTGTTTTTTATGACCCAGAGGTAGGAGCCGTCTGGAAAAAAAATGTGGGAAAAGGAGAAAATTCTGGTAACCAGGATTTTCTCCTTTTCCCGCAATGTTTTCTACTTATTTAACCCATTACTACACAATCCCTACTTTTGACACCCCTGAGAAAGAAGCCTTTAGAAAGCAATGTGGGAAAGGGAGAAAATGCTGGTAACCAGCATTTTCTCCTTTTCCCACAATGTTTTCTACTCATTTAAAGTCAAGTTTCAACTTTTGGGTCACGTTTATTTTGTCATCTGCTAATGCTTTCAATTTGGACAAGTTTAAAATTTTGTCGTTTGGTAAAGAGTTAAGTCTCAGCAAGCTTAACGCGACTCTCTGACCTTTGGCGGACAATGTAAGTTAAAATCAGACTGCACAGAACGTGCTGTCTGATCTCAATCTACACGGACCGATATGGAGATATTGTTTCCCTGAAAAAAAAAAATACTTATGAGCCATGCTCTGTAAAAAGGGGACTTAATGCATCAGCGAAAAGTATCGGCCTAGGTCAGTCCGCGCAGGCCGACCTGAGTCGATACCTTTCGCTACTGGTCAATTTTCTGTTTGTCCAACGAACAATTTACCACGTGATGAAGTCGAGCCCCATTTATATCGTTGGTTTACATCAAAAACCTCGTAACTATAGATTGTAATAAGCTGTAGTTACGACGTTTTCGAAGTAAACCGTCGATATCTTGTTTTGATCCGCTAATTCTTTCTACGCTAAATATTCTGTTATTTGGGCTAAATATGTTGCTAAATATTGTACGATCTGATAATCGGCCTGCAAAACATGAAAATAGGTTTTCGGACATCTGCGTAAAGTGCCATCTCGGATCAGTCTGCGCAATCCGCGCAGGCTAATCCGAGACGACACTTTCCGTGTTTAACTCTTTACCCCATAAGGCATTTCTATAACGTCTCTAATTGACCCTTAATAACAACAAGGATGAAGCTGTTTCTTATGTGTATATGACACTTTTTGATACCATAGAAAACAATGTGACAAAAGGTGAAATTGCTCGTCACGAGCAATTTCACCTTTTGCCACAATGTTTTCCAAAGGCTCCTACAAGCAATGTGTAGAAATGAGTATCTATGGAGTAAAGGGTTAAGTAATTTTGTGCATATTTATCGAAGGACAAAACCTAATATAGTCGTTAAGTGCCGTTTCTAATTACCTGGGCGGACTGCGCAGGCTGATCCGAGACGACATTTCTCGCAAATGTCCGAATGCCCCTATTGACATGTTGCAAGCCATATATAGCCCATGATCTTGTAAACACAGTACTTTTCGAGACAGTGTTATCCAGATGAAAGACAGACAGACAGACAGACAGACAGACAGGGAGAGAGAGAATGTTGATATCACGGCGACAGCTCATATAATCATGTATTTCCTGTTTTGAACCAGTGCTATATAGACAAGGGCTCTGAATTGCCTTGCCCAAGGGCACACGTTTCCACGAAAAATCAAGTGGATCCATTGAGGCTAGAACCGGGGACCTCCAGGTCAAGAGTCCAACACAATGACACATAAATGTTCGGTCAATATCGAAGGACCACAGAGAGAGAGAGAGAGAGAGAGAGAGAGATGGGGGTGAGGTAGAGGTAGAGAGAGAGAGAGAGAGAGAGAGAGAGAGAGGGGGGGGAGAGAGAGAGAGAGATGGGGGTGAGGTAGAGAGAGAGAGAGAGAGAGAGAGAGAGAGATGGGGGTGAGGTAGAGAGAGAGAGGGAGATGGGGGTGAGGTAGATGTGGGGATTTTTATAACAAAAAAGTCTTGCTTCATTACAAAACAAAAAGTTAAAATTGGATAAGATCCTAACAATAATTATGTGTGTGTACTCACTGATCGTAAAATCCCATGTTCTGTGAACACATCACATTTAGACTAACGTTTGTTCTCGTAATATACTTATTTTTAACGTGATGCAGATTCGCTCCTGCCAAAAGCGTAGAGTTAAAATGTGCAAGACTCAGCTCTATTGTAATAACTGTTGGATGAATACACACTCAAGTTAGATGAATGAGAGGGATATTGCAGTATGCTATACGGGTAAGACGATCCTTTCAAAAATACAGGTTATCACATGTTGAATCCTTTGCCAAACGATCCCTGGTTTTTACGACCCTGAGATAGTTCCAAGCCTTTTAGAAACATTGTGGGAAAAGGAGAAAATGCTGGTAACCAGCATTTTCTCCTTTTCCCACAATGTTTTCTACCCTGCTGGAAACAAATTTCAATTTTTGAGTCACGTTTTTATTGTCGTCTGCAAGTGCTTTCAATTTGGACCAGTCTAAAATTTTGTCGTCCGGTAAAGCTTCAAACTGTATTCTGACACCATACACTATAAACGTACATATAGCATCATTTTGCTCTGTTAATTCAATGAAATAAATACTCTACTTAAACGAAAAGATAATACTCATTATGATTTATTCATATTGTTAACGCTTAAAGGTGGGTATTCAGATTTTTCACATCACACCAAATTCAAAGATATATGTATCACTGAAATTTATATGAATTAAAAACAATACAAATCATCAATAGTTAAGAATCATAAAATTACATAAAAATGACGGTGTTCCCTTAAAATGCTACGTAGCCTCTTAAGGTATTTTTGGATTTCGAGCAAAAAATCAAAAAAGCATTGCGTGAATGTCAAGTGACTGGCACGTGACTAATGACACTTCGGACGCTATGTTTGAGGCTCCCTCTGTCTATTTCCGGTATGTAAATGAGCGAGTTGCTTATGTAAAAATAGACCATATTTCTCGTGGGTGTCGACCTGGGCCGTAAAAAAAACCCTAATTTCTCTTGCTGTGGAATGGTTTTCGACTACTGGGGGTTTATGAATGAAAATTAGAAGGCTTTGGGAGTATACGGATGATTTTTTGTTTGTAAATTTTTCTACCCAAAATCTGAAGGGCCACCTTTAACCCTTTCCCAAACAAGCCCTGGTTTTTACATGCCTGCGGTAAAAGTCTTTTGAAAACAATGTGGGAAAAGGAGAAATTGCTCGTAATGAGCAATTTCTCCTTTTCCCACAGTGTTTTCTACCCTTTTTGAGAACTTTCTGCCATTTTCTCCAAATCAAAAATTGTCGTCTGCAAACTCTTTCAGTTTGGAAGGGTCCAAAATTTGTCGTTTGGGAAAGGGTTAATCAAATGGCAATTTTTTAAATTTGTCCAAATTTAAAGCATTTGCATACGACAAATGACTTATAGTTCAAATGATGGTTTTGCCGAGTTCCAGTAGCTTAGTCGGTAGCGCGCTGTAATTGAGGACAGAGAACACGGGGTCGTGGGTTCGATCCCCGGCTCGGCAAATTTCTTCCTGAGGATCGAATATAGTCATTGCGACGCGCTTCGTTCTTCTCTCAACGCTGACCATTGTTTCAACGATAGTTATGTGGGAAAGCAGCCAGTAGCTTGGAAAGAATATTGTGCAGAGTATACTGGTAACAGAAACTCAGGAAAGCATAGATATGTGCACTGGCCGCCTTGATATAATTGAAATATTTTTTAAACGGCGTTAAATACCATACAAGCAATCAATCAAACGATGACTTTTGCCTGTGATAGTTTAAAAATTACCGTGGGAAAAAGGAGTTACCAGCATTTTTCTCTTTTTTCCACATTTTATTTGAATGCCTTTTATCTTAGAGTCGTGAAAACCTGGCATTTCGTGGTAAAGGTTTAATGTATAGGATGAGAAGCGTGGTAAAGTGGGCATCTGCAGACTGAGTAGGTTCAGGGCAGGGTGCACAAATCGAACAGTTTGATCTTTGATCTCCGTTGTCGGATACGTTAGGCGACTGTTACTTTAATTTGGCAGACGAGAACACTTTACCCTTTCCAAAACCTACAAAATTTTGGACTGGACCCAATTGAAAGCATCTGCAGACGACAAAATCAAATGTAATACAAATTATAATTTTTGACCATGAAAGGGTAGAAAACATTGTGAGAAAAGGAGAAAATGCTGGTTACCAGCATTTTCTCCTTTTCCCACAATGTTTTCAAAAGCCTTCATTCCCATCATCGTAAAAAGCTTGGTTGGTTGGTTGTATTGGGGTTTAACGCCACTTTATCAGCTAAGGTCATATCATGGCGGTCGGTGACGCACATGTGTTCCCTGGCTTTCTCACACCGGTACTTACACTACTTTCTTTCCAAAGCCACCGACTACTTTTCTCACATGCTTCAGCAGAGGTGAGAGGCGAAAATACGCCGGAAAGAAAGTTTGCCTCAACCGGGTATCGAACTCACAACCACGAGGTCATGAGTCCGACACGCTCACCACTGAGCCACCCGGGCGGGCTCGTAAAAAGCATAAGCGATTGTATGGCAAAGGGTTAAAGAGGCAATCTTCTAGTTTATACCATTTGCTGAAATTCTAAATTTACTCTTTACAACACGACAAAAGTTTAGCCTTAATTGTCACAAATTGGAAGCATTTGCAGACGACTTAATTAATGTGACTCAAAAATTGAAATTTGTTTTGGGTAGGGTAGAAATCATTGTGGGAAAAGGAGAAAATGCTGGTTACCAGCATTTTCCCCTTTTCCCGCAATGTTTTCAGAAGGCTTATTGCTCAGGGTCGTTAAAAGGCGGGATTGTGTGGTAATGGGTTAAGTTCTAGCACCTTAACTATCTCCCAAACAATCCCAAGTTCTAATGTCTCCGAGAGAAATGACTTTCGAAAACATTGCGAGAAAAGAGAATATTGTGGTAACCAACATTTAATCGGTTTTTATTTCCTACAACGTTTTCTGTCGCTTGATTGACAGTTCTAATTACTGATCTATTGTAGCCAAATCTATTTTGTTACTAGCAAATACTTTCAATGTGGTCAGGAATTTCAATTCTGATGTTTGGTTAAACTGACGAAAATGGATTAATTTTATACTGCACAGACGAAGACCAGGCGCTGCCAGTGTCGGACTGATACTCGTCTATGATCCGCAAACAACGCCGCCGTCTCGGTCATCAGTAATTTCGATAAAAATTATTCAAACCAGCTAGGTCCGTATTCACCAGCCATTCTTAAGAACATTCTTAGTCTTACTCCTCAGATTTTTTTCAATGTGAAAATAACAGAACTTCTGATTGGCTAAACCATTTGGTTTAGCCAATCAGAAGTTCTGTTACTTTCACAGTCAGAAAGTCTTGAAGAATAAGCCGAAGAACGTTCTTTAAGAATGGTTGGTGAATACAGGACCAAGACTTTCGCGACAATATTTTCAATAACAGACAGCACAAAAAGCACCATGCTCTACTAGCTTTTCATCAGCAGATTAATGTTAACCCGCATGAGCGATTATTTAAATGGTTTTGATTCGTGGACTGATAAACAATTTATTTTTCATTAACGTAGTGTTATTATCGAGTGGGAAAATATCTTCTCTTAACTCTGTTCCCTAACGACATACTTTATTTAGTTTCATTCGTGTTCATGTTGGAAGTATTTTCTAGCAAGGCATTAAACTTTCCTAAATGTTAAGATATGTTTTGAAACAAAAAGAAGAAAAAAAAAATGTTTAAAAAGCGAAAAATGCTGGTTACCAGCATTTTCTCCCTTATCCTGATATTTTCAAAAGCCTTCTTCCTTCGGGTAGTCAAAGATACGAGACTGTATTGAAGGGAAAGGTGAATAGTTAACGTTCAGCACAGAGGGATATATACGTAAAAGAATGTAGAGTGTGAACGATATGTCTCGGGCCCAGGGTCGGTATTCACCAACCATTCTTGAGGCCATTCTTGGTTTTATTCTTCAAAGATTTGTCAATGTGAAAGTAACAGCAGGCCCGTCGGAAGGAAATTTCATTTGGTCCGGCCAGTACGGCGAGCGACGAAGTCGCGAAGCCATGCTAGAGGGGTCCGGGGGTATGCTCCCCCGGAAAATTTTTAAAAAATAAGACGCTCCCTGGTGCATTCCGGCGCATTTTTTGAGGTTTATATTACGCATTTAAGCCATGCTAGGGGGTCCGGGGGGCATGCTCCCCCGGAAACATTTTGAGAAATAAGACGCTCCCTGGTGCATTCTGGCGCATTTTTTGAGGTTTATATTACGCATTTTTAGCCATGCTAGGGGGGTCCGGGGGCATGCTTCCCCGGAAAAATTTTGAAAATAAGACGCTCTCTGGTGCATTCTGGCGCATTTTTTTCGAAAATTGTCTGGCCATTTTTTATTTTCGGCCGGACCGCTTCCCACGGCCTTGAACAAAACTTCTGATTGGCTAAACCAAATGGTTTAGCCAATCAGAAGTCCTGTTTCTTTCACAGTCAGGAAATCTTGAAGAATAAGACAAAGAACGTCCTTAAGAAAAGTTGGTGAATACAGACCCTGGACATTTTGACTTAGAGCCATCACACTCCATGTCGTTCCCATGACAAAATCAAAAGTATTCGAAGGTATCTGACAAAAGAAGCTACTGAAATCCCGGTGCTATCGTTAGTTATTTCTCAGTTTGACTGCTGTAATGTTATTTTGTATGGTATCCCTAGGAGTGAATTAGGCAGATTACAGCGTATTCAGAATATGTGTGCCAAACTTGTCTTAAATCGTAAAAAGTTTCATCGTTCAAAACGTCTTAAATCGTAAAAAGTTTCATCGTTCAAAACAAGCTTTGTTTGATCTGCATTTGTTACCCACAAGATCAAGAATTTCATTCAAAATACTTACATTTATGTATAACTGGAGTGTTGGACATGTCCCCATCATATTTGACTGAACTGCTGTCCCCAAAAAGCTACCAAACGTACCTTGAGGCCGTCAGTTTCTTCATATAATAGCTACATAGTTCCTTTCAATAGGAGAAAAAACTTTGAGACATAGAAGTTTCTGCACTGTAGGACCAAAACTTTTGAATAATCTTCTCCTCAGTGTGAGAGTGTGTAAATCTATTGACGCTTTTAAATAGCAGTTAAAAACTCATTACTTCTAAGACTTCTTTGGACTGTTTTAATTATGATACTGTAGATCAGTTCTTTAGCTGTGTATAAATTGGCTACGTATAACAAGAATTTGAATAACAAATGAAATGAATATGTACATGATTTAATTTATACATTTAACAAAAAATTTCGAACGACTGACTGTCTTCACTAGTAAAACAAACTGTGCGGAAGCCCGCGAAACATGTCTATAAAAGACCAGGCGTAGGGATACACGAGAAGCGCAAAACCAATCAAATTCTTGTTACGGGTCACCGCAAAACCATGCCAATTTGCATTGTCTATAGCTCTTTTTTTTTTTCAATATTCAGGACTGTACAACGCCATTTTGATATGTACGTAACTACGTCAAAATAGGCGTTTAATGAAATTAACAAGTTTCCAGTATTTCCTCTCACAAAGTTCAGAAGTAGGTAATATATACAGAAAGGAAGTCAGGCCAGTGTTGGCAACGTTTTCTAACGAGTCCTTTTCTATCAAGAAAAATGGTACACCAACATGTGAGTTTTGTGAACAATGCAACATAAAGTGAAGGAGACAAAAAGAAAGGTTTATGATAACTGTGAGACGAATAAAATTTGATGTAGGCAGAGTAAAGTGTCAATCACATAAACTGTTAGCGACCCATCACTGCAATACCGTATAATTGGGGTCACATTTTTCCCATGGTTTTTCAGTCAGAAAGATCTCACATTTTTTTTCCGAATTAGCTCTGTTTAACTTAAGTAATTGTTTCAGTTTCGTTTGCAGTTAACAGCTTAATCAAACGCCGTCTACTTCTAGAATCAAAACAGTAACGCCAAAATCTTTCCCAACCCCCACTTGAGAAAAAGTACGCCTATACGGTTGATCCTATAAAATACAACGGTGTATGCCTATTTGACATTGACAATGAATTGCTCAATAGGACAAGCTGTAAATGAGAACTCATTGCTTTTATACATAGTAGACAATGACCAGACTCTGACTAGGCATAAGAAATGGCGCCAACCTTTCACCTTCCATATGCTTTCAGCTTTAACAAAAAGAAAGCAGATTCCCACTCCTCATTTCTCTCAGAGATTTCGGTCGAAGGTTTCCTCCAAGGATACATAGAGGATATAAGGGGGGTTGGGGTTGTGAAAGATCGAAATTTATTTCATCGAGTGGACACCATCGGTAATAATTTTTTACAAGTGGCACAGCCACGAGTGGAAATATTACCAATGGTGTTCAGGAGATGAAATAAATGTCGATCTTTCACCGAAAAAACAAACAAATATTCTATTTATTTCATGCCTTTAACCCTTTCTGGGAGGAGTTTTATCAAAATCCAGTCGACTTCTTTTCCGTTATTCCCCGTGGCGTACCCCTCCCGCATAGCAACGCATTACAATATTACGTCAAGCGCGAGAAATATAAGGTATATGATGTCATATTTCCCATCTGGTTGTGAGGCACGTGCAATTTACCTAGGCAACAAGAACGGGGAAATCGGTATTTTCACCTGTGGTACCAGAGGTAAAAATATTTTCACTGATATTTCTCGATATCCTACCGGAAAGCATGAAATAAGCATTTATAATCATGAATTGCTGCGACAAAATTTGTAGGCAGCTCACATACTTTTGCAGTTATTGTGGGTGAACTTATTTCTAATTTTTGAAACCTTGACCTTCACATTGACCTTATTTATAATTTTTGAAACAGTGACCTTTACATTGACCTTAGATTGAAAGCTAATGCACATGCGGCATGCATACTATCATATACTTGTTGAAGTTACCAAAACCTTTTTAATGTTTTGAACATTAAAAACATTAATGACAGATACCTCGACTCTTTAAGCTCAGCCCTTTAACAAGTAATCCCTGGGTTTTTACGACCCTGAGATACAAGCCTATGAAAACATTGTGTGAAAAGGAGAAAATGCCGGTAACCAGCATTTTCTCATTTTCCACAATCTTTTTCTGCCCTGCTTGAAATAAATTTCAAGTTTTGAGTTACGTTTATTTTGTCGTCTGCAGGTGCTTAGAATTTGAATCAGCATTTTCTCATTTTCCACAATCTTTTTCTACCCTGCTTGAAATAAATTTCAAGTTTTGAGTTACGTTTATTTTGTCGTCTGCAGGTGCTTAGAATTTGAATCAGTCGAAAATTAAGAAGTTAAGAAGTATATCGTTGGTGATCTTCGAAAACCTACTAACTACAGCTTGTAACAAGCTGTAGTTACAAGGTTTTGGAAGTACACCGACGATATTAAGTTCTTGCACTATACAGTTTCATACTCTGCTCAAAACGTTTCAAGAAGTTTTATTTCAAGAATACGGACATGGATTTCAGTGTAAAACTGGATTAACTGAAAGTGACGGTAAAAAGGTGAAGTTTTATAAAGGTAACCCACAAGTCTTTATCCGTTTTCGACAAAACTGGGGTTAGGGGGCGATCGGGTAATAATCCCGAGGAATACCCTAATAATGGTCTTTTACAGAAAGTGGACATTTCAAGAACCGGGTAGTCTTTGGCTGTTAATGTTACTATTTGAGAGAGAGAGAGAGACCGAGAGAGAGAGCAGGAGAGCGGGAGGGGGAGAGAGAGAGAGAGAAGGAAACGCTGTATAGAAATCGAAATACTATTAACCCTTTCCCAAACAATCCCTGTTTTTTTTTTCGGGTCTGGAATAGTAGCCTTTTGAAAACATTGTGGGAAAAGGAGAAAATGCTGGTAACCAGCATTTTCTCCTTTTCCCACAATGTTTTCTACCCTATCATAGACAGATATCATCTTTTCATCAAGAGTTGAATTGACGTCTGCAAATGCGTTCAATTTGTTTTAGTGCAAAAGTTTGTCGTTTGGGAAAGGGTTAAGCTGTTACAACTTGTATTCGAACAATTAAAGTGAATAGTTTAACATTGCGTTTACATAAAGCAAGTATTGATTATAAAGACTTATTTTATTTAATTCATCGACTCAAACAAAGCATTCACTAATATTACGATTTTTCTTACAAATTAGTCATGTTTTACTGGAAAAAAAATCGTTGTTGCTCATCTAGTTCGAGCTATAGATTCTTGATTCATTTTCATTACAGTGTCTTTATATTATGATGTAAAATTTTACACACCAGTCTGAATAAAATGTGTATCTACTTATGTAATACATTTCAACAAGAATTATCATAAAATGTTCATACCTCTTGGAATCTTTTACATAACCATCTCACGTAGACTTACGAGTATCCCTTTCACAAATTGTTTGCAGGAATAGATGAAACTTCGCTTCAAACTATCTATTGTTAAGTCTAGATGCGCCTCAAAGTTTACTCATAACGTTACTTCCTGTAGACTATTTTCTTCAGCGTCTGTCGGCCGACCTCTTTGGAAAATATTCCTGCGACAGACGAACTTACTTTCGAAAGGAAGCCTTCATACGTTCGTACCCGTTGAGTGTTTTTTCTCGAATCATGCACATAGTCCAACTCTCTCCTGACGTAAAAATGTTGGATACGTCCAATTAATGGCTGGATTTTTCCATTTTAGGAAAAGAAAACACGGTGGGAAAAGGAGAAAATGCTGGTAACCAGCATTTTCTCCTTTTCCCACCATGTTTTCAATATGCCTCTTCTTCACTGAATTGTTTGGTAATTTTGTCGATTCATGTTGATTATCCGAATTTCAAAGGGACGCTTTAAAAGTCGTCTGCTATAAATCTATTTCGAGAGGGAAGGGGTTAGATTCTCATTTCTCAAGCCTCGTTAAGTTTAGCCGTCAACATTTAATGGAAAAAAGTTGTGAACACCGCGCTCTTTAATTTCCAACTTTGAAAGGTATTTCACAAACTCACGAACTGATAAATTGATCTAAATAGACCAAAAATTCATTTCTCAAGACTTTGTTTATTTTACGTCAATTTACGGCCTATTTCTGAAGTCGATATAAATAATACGATACGAGTAGATAGGTCTTTTAAATTACCCTTAATCTTTTACCACTCAATGCCGACTTTTGAGGACCCAGAGAAAGCAGCCTTTTGAAAACATTGTAGGAAATGGAGAAAATGCTGGTAAACCAGTATTTTCTCCTTTTCCTACAATGTTTCCTCTCCTCTTCGATACAAATTTCAAATGTACAGTCACTTTTATTTTGACGTCTGCAAATGCTTTCAATGTTTCACCAGTTTAAAAACATTGTGGGAAAAGGAGAAAATGCATTTTCTCCTTTACCCACAATGTTTCTTCTCCTCTTCGATACAAATTTCAAATTTTCAGTCACTTTGTTTTGACGTCTGCAAATGCTTTCAATTTTTTACCAGTTAAAAATTTTGTCGTTTGGTAAAGAGTTAATTTTTTACCAAACAGTAATTTGGATCGACTCATATTGAAATAATATGAGTCGTGCTCTGTAATAAGGGGGCTTAATGTATCTGCAAAAAGTATGCCATCCAGGTTACACTGTGCAGTCCGCGCAGGCAGACCTGGGCTGAAACTTTTCGCCATTAGTCCGATTTCTGTTCGTAAAAGGAGTAGTCTACCCCATGATTAAGTTGGTCATTTAAAACATTGCTATTTTGGACCCATAACTATGTGATGACCTGGCGGCAGGTATCAGGTATCACAGAGATGCGTTTAGCCCGCCTTTTGTCAGAGCATTGCTCATATGCAGATTACGGTGACTCGAATGAAGGATTTATCTGGCAAAAGGATAAAAATACAGTATGATAGAAGGAGGCAAAAGGGCCGTTGGCCCTATAGAGCTCATCAGAGAAAAGTGACACGTGCAGTCACAGTCTCTTGTGAGTTTTGAAAATGTGCCGTTTAACTCTTTACCAAAGGACATAATTTTAGACTAGTCCTAATTGGAAGCATTTGCAGACGACGAAATTAATGTAACTCAAAAGTGAAAATTTCATAATCTGGTTTGGGAGGGATAGAAAACATTGAGGGAAAAGGAGAAAATGCTGGTTACCAACATTTTCTCCTTTTCCCAAAATGTTTTTTAAATGCTTCTTTCTCAGGGTCGTCAAAAGTAGGAATTGTATGTTAATGGATTAAAGTGACCTACTTCTTGATCCTATGCCACTCGGTTTGATCCTATGCCACTTGGTTTGATCCTATGCGACAGTCATGAGAAAGTGGCAGAAAATGCGGCATCTTGAGTGTGAACTTATTTATTTTCAAAGTTGCTCCAATGGCATAATTTTTGACAAAATTTTACCCATTTTCTAACTGTCTTGTAGTATCTTGTATTTTTCTTTGTTAATATTGGACTGAAAATGGGGTCGCCAGAGTGCAAAGAAGGATTTTCCTACAATTTGTCCTAGAAATCTTCTTTTTTGATCCAATGAGACCCTATTATGATCTTTCTTTTTCAAAATATCACCAAAAAACACATTCTGACAAACCTTCCTGCGTATTGACCTGAAAATATCACAATAACAACATTCTGACCAACTTTCATGAGTAATGGACTAAAAATGGGGCCTGAAGAGTGCCGGCAACATTTCTTTAAGATTTGGTCTAGCAATCTAATTCTTAACCTAAAGGGACACAGTTTGAAACTTGTCTAAAATATCACTAAGATAGACACTCTGACCAATGAGTATCCAATGGCCAATGTGGCCTCTAGAGTGCAGACAAAGTTTCACTGAGATATGATCTGGTAACCTATTTCTTAATCTAGGATTCTTTAAGACTTGACCTAGTAACCTACTTCTTAACCCGAAGGTATCCTTCTTTAAATGTATCCAAAAATCATCATACAGACATGCTGACCAATTTTCAGGAGTTTCAAATGGAAAATGTAGCCTCTAGAGTAAACAAAAGTGTTTCTAAGATTTGACCTTGTAACCTACTTCTTGACCTGAGGGGACCTAGTTTCAAAGTTGTCCAAAATATCACTAAGATACAAATTCTGACCGATGAATATCCAATGGAAAATGTGGCCCTAGAGTGCAGACCAGGTTTCTTTACAATTTGACCTGGTAACCTACTTCTTAACCTAGGTTTCTTTAAATAACCTCATAGTATTGCTGCAGATGGCCCAAGATCACAACAGAAAAAGTACCTTTTAACACGTTTGGTTTGAACAGTATGGTCTGCAATAAAGGGCTTTGAAACACAGTTGTATATTAATGAAATCATCTTAAATATCATTTATGATATAAAATAATAAACAGTGCTTTTCAAAACTCCTTAGAAACATCTGGCACCATATTTACCAGCAAATTAAATAACTTGATATTGCTCTCATTCTATATTCCACGACTTGCAAACCAACTGCCAAAGATGCTCTGTCTTAGCAAATTAGATGGTCGGTCTCAGAATTAACATTAAGTCTTTACCACACGAGAAAATTTTAGACTGGTCCAAATTAAAAGCATTTGCAGACGACAAAATAAAGGTGACTCAAAAATAGAAATTTGTTCTGGGAAGGGTTGAAAACACTGTGGGAAAAGGAGAAAATGCTGGTAACCAGAGTAATACAAGAGTATAATACAGTACAGTTAGTGAATAAAACATCACAAATTTCACATTGGTGAAAGAAACTATCCCCATGTAGATCAAAGAAATATATTTGACAGGTTCTACTGTGAGAGTATATTAATCCATTACCACACAATCCCTACTTTTGACGCCCCTGAGAAAGAAGCCTTTAGAAAACATTGTGCGAAAAGGAGAAAATGCTGGTAACCAGCATTTTCTCCTTTTCCCACAATGTTTTCTACCCTTCACAAAACAACTTTCAAATTTTCAGTCGCTTTTATCTTGTCGTCTGCAAATGCTTTCAATTTGGGCAAGCCTAAAATATTATCGTTTGGTAATGATATTTGAGACTTGTCCATATTGGAAGCATTTGCAGACGGCAAAATTAATGTGACTCAAAAGTTGAAATTTTGGTTGGAAAGGGTTGAACACATTGTGTGAAAAAGAGAAAATGCTGGTTGCCAGCATTTTCTCCTTTTCACACAATGTTTTCAAAAGGCTTCTTTCTCAAGGTTGTTAAAGGTCAGGATTGTGTTAAAAGGTTATACAAAAGTACAACAGTATCAATGTAATCCATAAATATCAATATTTGAATCAATAACAATTTTTCCTTCTTGGACACACAAGGAATTGCTCTGAGACAAAATATCACAAACCCTTTTTTATTTGTAAAGTAAGCACTGAATGACAAAGTCTGACTAACACTTTACCACAGGATCCAGAGTTTTAAAGACACGGTAGAAAGAAGTATTTTGAAAACATTGTGGTAAAAAGAGTAAATGTTGGTAACCAACATTTTCTCCTTTTCCCACAATCTTTCCTACCCCTTTTAACATTTACCAAGTGAAAAATTTTTAGACTAGCCCAAATTAAAAACATTCGCATATAACAAAAACAATGTGACTCAAAAATTAAATCTGTTCTGCGAGGGTAGAAAACATTGTAGGAAAAGGAGAAAATGCTGGTTACCAGCATTTTCTCCTTTTTTCGCAATGTTTTTAAAGGGCTTCTTTTGTAAGGTCATGAAAACCAGGGATTGTTAGGGAAAGGGTTGAAGACAGATTCCATTATTTTGGGTTACATGTAAATTGTCTGCAACTGCTTTCAATTTCGATAAGTCTACATATCTGTTGTTAATGTAGTGGACCCGTAATAGAAAACAGCTATTTCCACTATAATATTATCCTACAAAATTTGCTAAGATTAAAAATGAGTATTATTGTACTACTTTCACCGAGCCACATTTTCCTTTTTTGTCCTTCCCAGAATTATCATTCATAAATCCAAAACCACTATATCCTCATTACAAAGGAATATAATAATTACCTCCCTTTTCTGAAAACTAACAAAATTATCAACAAATAATCTAAGATAGACATCAAAGAAATTTCTGGTCGGTTAAAAACGTGCAAAAGTATTATATCTGTAAAAAGACGTCTTTACCATCTGTCAAGAAATTTCATGCCATGCTGCACTAGAAGTATTACGGGTCCACTACCTTAACCCATTACCGAACGACAAATTTTTAGGTCTGTCAAAATTGAAAGGAACTGCAGACGACAAAGTAAAAGTGACTGAAAATTTGAAATTTAATTTGTGAAGGGTAGAAAACATTGTGGGAAAAGGAGAAAATGCTGGTTACCAGCATTTTCTCCTTTTCCCACAATGTTTTCCAAAGGCTTCTTTTTCAAGGGTGTCTAAGGTAGGGATTGTGTGTTAATGGGTTAAGTGAACAGTAAGAAACTAGAATAAAATTTGTAACAAGCGATAACTACAATAACATCCAATCAGGAAGGTTCATTTCGGCATATCACAGCAATCCTTCTATCTCTTGGAACAGGCTGTCCTTTAAACATTGAGTCTTCATTTTTCAAAACTTCATGTGTGTACTTATACCTCGCATCATCTCTGAAGAAAAGAGAAGAGAGCTACATGTATCCTTCTACAAAATTTAATCAGCAAAACAATGTAGAATTAAAACTGTACACTGCATTTTTTGCTGCTCAAAATAAAGCAACACAGAAAAGTACTCACAAAGTACGATGATCGTGTGAATCTCTGAAGTACAGGTGGGTCCGTCATGCAAAAAGGGACCTTCTTAGAACTGTGAAAAGTGTCGACCCTGGTCAGACTGCTTGGATGCGCAGGCTGACCAGGGTTGACACTTTTCGCTTTTATGATATTTTCTTTATGAAAAAGTGGTCATTCCATCTTACTGTACAACCAATTTTGAATTATCAATTTAAACTGACCTACACTATCGTTGATCTGTTTACATGTAATTGATGTACAGAATTCCCAGATGGTCCCTTTATGTGTGATGGGTCACACATATCAAGCCATTGATCTCCATTCAAATGCAGTTTATACCTATACCATTTCAGAAAACAGAGTAGCAGCAGTTCAAAAAGGTCATATAAGAAATCAAAGTTGTTGCTGCTTCATTCATCAAGAAATGTCTTTTGTCAAGGTATGTCTTTTCAAGCAAGTAATCTTCAAATGTTTGCAGAAGTTTTGGTTTATCATTTAAATCATTACATTGTGATCCCAAGTTTTAACCACCTTAACTCTTTACCACACGAGAAAATTTTAGACTGGTCCAAATTGAAAACATTTGCAGACGACAAAATAAAAGTGACTGAAAAATTGAAATTTGTACTGCGAAGGGTAGAAAACACTGTGGGAAAAGGAGAAAATGCTGGTCACCAGCATTTTCTTCTTTTCCCACAGTGTTTTCAAAAGGCTTCTTTCTCAGGGCGTCAAAAGTAGGGATTGTGTGGTAATGGGTTAAACCATTACCACACAATCCCTACTTTTGACGACCTCAGAAGAAGGCCTTTTGAAAACATTATGGGAAAAGGAGAAAATGCTGGTAACCAGCATTTTCTCCTTTTCCCAGAAAGTTTTCTAACATTCCCAAAACAAATTTCAATTTCTGAGTTACATTTATTTTGTCTTCTGCAAACACTTTCAATCTGGACAAGTCTAAAATATTGTTGTTTGGTAACAAGTCAAGCAAGTGGGCTTCTGAAAACACTATGGAATAAGGCAAAAAGGCTGCTATCCAGGTGAATTCCACCATTTGAGCAACAATTAGTTTTTCATCTGCAAATACTTTGGATTTGGACAAGTACAAAATTTTGTCATCTGGTAAATCCTAAATATCTCTTGCATATTAATTCATTACCAAACTACAAAATTTTAGACTGGTCCAAATTGAAAGCATTTGCAGATGACAAAATAAAAGTGACTGAAAATTTGAAATTTGTTTTGTGAAGGGTAGAAAACATTGTGGGAAAAGGAGAAAATGCCGGCATTTTCTCCTTTTCCCACAATGTTTTCTAAAGGCTTCTTTCTCAAGCGTCAAAAGAAGGGATTGTGTGGTAGTGGGTTAATAGTATTAATCCTTGATTAAACTTACTTCATTATGTATAAAGACCTTTGTTTCAGCAAAATGTCAGCCTGCTTATCTGAATTTTCTGTGTGCACCAGTCTCATCACTGCTGATGACATAAGTGATAACCCAGCTATTGTGTTTCCACAAAACTGAAATAAAGAAATATTATTGCTTGAACATTTTTTTTTAAATGACTTCTATAGTAAACCATATGTAAGAGCGTTCAAGCTCTTAGTTAGTACATTTTAGCGTAACGTAATGTCGCGCCTTACCAAAATACACGCGACATGCATACGACACCAAAATGATGTTAAATTGTTTGTTTTGCCTTTTCAAATTTAGTATCAGTCGAGCAGGCTTGAGGAAAAGTAAGCTCATAGTTGAGAATCGCCGACGCTGATGCCACCGACATCGTTATGTTATGTTATGTTGGTTTTATATTATAATGAAATATTAAAGAAGATTAAAGGCGCATTTACTCAGAAGAGCGTGTTTTGTTTACCGAGCCCCGCTACACCATACATTAAGCACCTAAGTTACAGTTCAAACAGCTTTTGCTACTGTCATCTGACCATGAAACTATGTGAATGATTTTCAACTCTTTATGCTGATTTCTAACATTCATTATATCAGAAACACAAATAACTGGGAGTAAATAGTTTTAAGATAAAGCTTTATGAATAAAAAAGTTTAGAAGTAACTTAAATGCTATCCTTTTACTTATTTCAACATTCAATGATTTTTTTTGGTCTCTGCAGTATGTGGCTTATTTTATTGAAATCATTTTAAATAATGCTGGATACCACCATTTTCTCCTTTCGCTACAATGTTTTTAAAATCCTGTTTCCCGACAGTTGTTGAAACATGGCACGGTTTGCTACAGGGCTACATATTTTTCTTTAACCCTTTACCACACAATCCCGACTTTTAACGACCCTGAGAAAGAAGCCTTTTGAAAACATTGTGGGGAAAGGAGAAAATGCTGGTAACCAGCATTTTCTCCTTTTCCCACAAAGTTTTCAACCCTATCAAAAAAAAAAAAATTGCACCATTTGAGCTGCACTGAAATTGTCGTCTGCAAATGCTTTCAATTTGAACAAGGATACAATTTTGTCGTCTGGTAAAGAGTTAAGCAACAAGCTCTGGTTAGTTGTATGTCCAACAATAGCCTCTATGGTAATGATTTAGCACAGAAATTAATTTTTCAACTTTTCTACCCTTTCTATAAAAACAAATAGTATGGTTGACTCTTAACTCTTTACCAAACAAAAAAAATTTTAGACTTGTCCAAATTAAAAGCACTTGTAGACGTCAATAAAAGGGACTCAAAAATTGAAATTTGTTTTGGAAGAATAGAAAACATCCTGGGGAAAAATAGAAAATGCTGATTACCAGTCTGCTCTCATTTACCCTCCATGTTTTCAAAAGGCTTCTTTCTCAGGGTCATGAAAACCCAGGATTGTTTAGGAAAGGGTTAAAATTCAAAACATCTGCAGATGATAAATTCACAATTGGTACAAAGGCACTTATGTTTTTAACATGGTAGAAAACATAGTGCGAAATGGATTAAAACTGTAGATCAGCACTGTCTCCTATTCTCATAATATTTTTGAGAAGCCACTTTTTCTTCAGGGTCATTTTAAATTAATGAGGGATTACTTACAAGGGTTCAAGAGCTAAATAGATAAAATAAGTCAATGCGTCATGCTCTGTGAAAAAGAAAACTTAATACATCTGCAAACAGTATCTACAGTCTGCACAGCATTTTCTTCTTTTCCCACATTGTTTTCTACCCTTCCCAAAACAAATTTCTATTTTCGAGTTACATTAATTTTTGTCGTATGCAAATGCTTCCAATTTGGACTAAAAATCATGTCGTTTGGTAAAGGGTATTTACATTCGTGCCTAGCCTGCTAAAGGATTGGGGTTGCCCTTGTTTTGAAATCTACAGCTTACCCTTACAGCATCCACGTGAGGTTTTATATAGCCATCTTTGCTCAGATCAAGGACATGTACAAGTGATAATTGTGGTACATGTTTTGGAAATGCTATATCTCTTATTCTCTGGATGATACCCTTGTTAGCTTCTCTCCAGTGTTTTCTCTCTGTTTCTCTGTAGCTGTGTATTGCCTGAAAAAGTTTGATAAACAATTGGTTTGTTTACAAGATGCAAAAATTTATAGACTTATCCAAACTAAGAACATAATCCTGACAAAATTTAACCCTTTACCACACAATCCCTAGTTTTGACAGCCCCGAGAAAGAAGCCTTTAGAAAAAATTGTGGAAAAAAGAGAAAATGCTGATAAACAGCATTTCTCCTTTTCCCACAATGTTTTCTCTCCTCTTCGATACAAATTTCAAATTTTCAGTCACTTTTTTTGGTCATCTGCAAAGGCTTTCAATTTGGACCAGCCTTCAATATTGTTCTCTGGTAAAGGGTTAAAATGTGGTTCAAATGATATGATTACATTACTTGCGGCCCTATCTATTAATAGCTTACCAAATGATCTTACATTAAGACCTATGATTCCATACAAGAAATATTTTGAAAATACCTTGGAAACCATCATGATCTCCTTTAGCAACATGCCTTCTTCACTTCAATGACAGGTTCTGCTTAACCCATTACCACAAAATCAAGACTTCTAATGACCCTGAGAATGAAGCCTTTTGAAGACATTGTGGGAATAGGAGAAACTGCTGGTAACCACTAGCCAGTATATTCTCCTTTTCCCACACTGTTTTCTACCCTTCCAACAATAAATTTCTCTTTTCAACCACATTTATTCGGTCATCTGCAGATGCTTTCAATGTGGAGTGGTCTAAAATTTTGTCATTTGGAAAAGAGTTAAAATATGTCATGAAGCCAAGAATAAAACAATATACTCAAACTACTACATGTCCAATTAACCCTTTACCACACAACAAAATGTAGACCCATCCAAATTTAAATCATTTGAACAATTCAAAGTTGCTTAACTCATTACCACACAATCCCTACTTTTGACGCCCCTGAGAAAGAAGCCTTTTGAAAACAGTGTAGGAAAAGGAGAAAATGCTGGTAACCAGCATTTTCTCCTTTTCCCACAGTGTTTTCTACCCTTCCCAGAATAAATTTCAATTTTTCAGTCACCTTTATTTTGTGGTCTGCAAATGCTTTCAACTTGAAGCAGTCTAAAATGTTGTCATATGATAAAGAGTTAAATGATACATTTTAACTTTGATAGGATAGAAAACATTATGGGAAAAGGAGAAAATGCTGGTTACCAGCTTTTCCTTTTCCCAAAATTTTTTCGAAAGTCATTTTCCGAAGGGTTGTTAAAACTCATGAATGTGTGTGGTAAAGGGTTGATCACCATTGTTAGTTACAAGAATAATTACATCATCCCAGTGACTGCCCTCATATCTCAAACGTTTTAGATACGGTTCAACTTCATCCAAGATACTCTGTTCCTCCTCCTTCGTGACAAAGTCTGGGATAATTATCATGTCCTTCATCATAGTCTCTCCCACATCATCATCAGAACACTGCATACTGGAAGTGTCATTGTTGATCTCTAATTCATGGTTGACAGTTGTATGTATGTATCTTATCAGCCTTTGTGGAAATTCTTTGCTATTAAGTTTTCTCAAATACTGACTTGAACGACAAATATATGCTTTATGCCTCGGATAACATGATTGACATGTAGACAATTTAAGACACATAGAGCTAGGTTCTGCACATTCAGTGAAATGACTGTCGAACAAAATTCCTTTTCTTGAACATTGAGAAAGAGTTTTTATCAAATTTCTAGATCGAACCGGTAAAGACATCGTTTATCAAGATTAGACACTCGCTGACAAAAAAATGACTCGTTTTAATTACGATACTTTAAATGCTCAGTTTTCACCTTAGGGGTCGTCTACTGTGATCATTCGACCGCTGCCTAATGCTTTCTAATAACCATGATCAAACCGGAACCGGAAACGATAAGCGCCGTCGTCATTGGAAACGATGTGTACAAATGGTGGATTTCGGTAATCAATTTTAGAAAGGTAGGAAATTAGCCTAAAATGGACTGTTTTTCATTGGTTTGGCTGACAGTCATCTTTAGTAAAATACTCAGCTGTTAAATTATAATGTCGAATCTCGCTAATTAACAGAGCATCTTACAAATAGAGCCAACTAGACTGTATCTCCTTCATTTTGAATATCATAGTGACTGACTTCGATTTCTTTTAATGTTTGTAAAGTTTGTTTTAACTATTGTCGAGTCGCAAATAAAAATGTTCCCCGGGGCAGTTATTTCAAAACTGTTCTGGCCGTAATCTTGTATCACTAAGTTAGTCTCAAAAGTTTGACTATATTGATGAATATCCTTTGATTTAAATTGTTCCTTCCAAAAATGTGAGTTTACTGGAAAAATGTTGCCTAAGAATTATTGCATACCATCATTTAATTGTTTCCGCTTTCCTTCTCAATCACTATGTTGTGCCGGAGACATGGTGTCATCTCAAAAATCTGATTTCAATTTGAATGGAAAATGACATATGAAGGATGATTTAAAAGAAAACTTGAGGAAAACTATCGGGTTTGACAAAAGATACAAAAAGGGCCATATTTTTGGGTAGGTACGATAATGATACTACTCTGTAATCAATATATTTAGGAACAATTCAATTATGTTGTTGGATGTGATAGATGGGTGGAATTTTTTTTCAGAAGGAAAAATTAATCATGTCAAATTGTTGTCTTGCTACCCTTGTGATGAGGTCTCAGTAACACCTTTGAAATCATTTAGTCTGATGAATTTTTTACGGGATTACCTTTTCAAAATGGGCAATTTATCCAAAGTTTTTGTGTTTTGTTAGCTTCCGTGATTTTTGTGGTAGAAAAATGAATTCTAATACTACCAGTAATTAGAGTTTTGCATTGTGATTGATTGTTTATTATGGAGAATGCATGCCAAGACAATGGATATAATTGATATATGGTGCATATGATTTAATGATATAATTGCAAAACAATTCATCTGAAAGAGAATTTCAACAAATGTAAAGAAACTATAGGTAAAAGAACTCCATGAATGAAAAGGATTATTGTGTATTGTCACATACATTCTAAAAAACATCATAGCTGTCTAGCTGATTATCCACCTGCTGTCTTTAAGATTAAAACATTGTCTGCAATGTCATACCTATGATAATTCTGTGAAAGGGTTTGAACGCTTGTACAATGCTATGAAATAATACTTTAGAAGAAAACATCGTAGAAAAGAGAGAAAATGCATTTTTCTTTCCAAAAAGTTTTCACCCTCAGAGTTCCAAATAGAAGGAGTGATTCTGATTTCAAATTTTCAAATATTAATTATTTTTCACCAAACCCTCATTTGTAGGTACTCATTAGAATCATCTCATTCCAACGATTCTAATGAGTACCAACAACATAGGGTTTCAAAGAGAAATAACAACTTTAGAATACCATCACTCTCTCATATCAGGAGCTCTGACCCTTTAAGAAACAAATTTCTTAGGAACATTTATTTGTGATCAACAAATTTAAATTTGTAAATGCTTTCAATGCAGACAAGTCTAAAATTTTGTTGTTTGCTAGAGTTCTATAATAAAGAACAGCTGCTGTGTTTTACCAGTATATATCTAATATCTCTTGAATTTTTTCTTCAATTAATCGTGAAAGTTGCTTACTATACATTTTTTGGTCACTTTTACCATCAAGTGGAGACGGTTTCTTAAAGTTATCTGGAAACAAAATGATAGTAAATGATTTTTCAGCATAAAGAAGAATAATTCATCTGTGAAGTGTATTGTTTTATTTTAAGGTTTGATTAAAAGGAGCAACAATGTCTATAGCTATTGCCCAGCCAAGGCATATTTTTGGCTTGAAGTCAGGAGTCAGTGGAAACATCTGTTACCATGATGAACAAACGATTGTCTACCCATCTGGTGCAAACTGCACTCTCTACAATATTGACCAGAAAGTACAAAAATTCATTCCGGGAACAGACAAAAGTGAGGGAATGACAGCATTAGCCGTCAGCCCAAACAGGAGATATGTAGCCATTGCAGAGAAACTTGAAAAACCTACAATCACAATTTATGACTTGCACAGTTTGAGAAAGAGGAAAGTGCTCAGCTCTCAAGATGTTGCTTCAGGTGAATATGTCAGTCTGGCTTTCTCTCCTGATTCCAAGTATCTGGTTGCACAAGGTGGGAAGCCAGATTACACATTATTGTATTGGACATGGGAGAAGTCAAAGGTCATGGCTGTTACAAAAACTTCAAACCCGCAGAATACTGCAGCAATATATCAGGTAGGTCTTTGTTCATTTTGTACAAAATCATTATGCTCTAAAATAATATGGAAAATATTTGTCTATGTAGGAGTAATTGCTTGTTACATTAGCAAATACTCATCTTTTGACATATCTTCCCAAAAATTAAGGTTACCAAAGGGCAAGAAAACTTGTTTTTGAATGCTTTTTACTAAGACAGTTGCAATTTGTTAGTGTAATATGAAAATGATATGAATACTTATCCCTAGCCTTGATCCTGGCAGCAATAACTTCTTACATACATACACACACATACCATATCATGCTCTCGTTAGAAATGCGCAGTCTGATATTGATCTTTGGCAGCAATCTTTTAATCGCAATTTTCATTATATTACATTTGACAAAGTAATATTGAGGTGATGGAAAAGGAAAAAATGAATGGACTACAACCCAGAGTAAGTAATCCCATGATTTGCTTATGATATTATGTATACTCCTAAACTTGGATGAAAAAGTGTCATATCATATGGCCTGCAACACGCGAAAAGGGGCATTCGGACATTTTGTGTAAAGTGCCATCTCGGATCACCTTGCGCAGTCTGCAGAGGCTAATCCCAATTGATGCTTTCCTTTTTTATGTAATTTTCTGTTTTGCGAAAGTCTACTGAAGAACAATTAAAATCTACTGTAGGCGTAAAGTGTTGTCTTGGATTATCCTGCGCGGACTGCGCAGGCTTATCCAAGACCAAACTTACGCATATATCTGACTGCCCCTTTTCGTGGATTACAAGCCATATATGGATGATCCTTAACAGAATCTTCTTGTAAAGCATATTAAGAGCTATTCTTTTTTACAACTCTAAGTTTTAATAATGCTATGAAAGAAGCCTTTTAAAAACTTTATGGGAAAAGGAGAAATGCTGGCATTTTCTCCCTTTTCCCACTATCTGTTTTACCCTTCATTATTTCATCATTTGTACCATATCAAAATTGTCATCTGTAATTTTAATGCTTTCAGTTTGGATATGTCTAAATTTCTGTGATGTGGTAAAAAGAAAGGGGAAAAGTAGATATGTGGTACGTATTACTATATATATATATATATATACATGTATATGTATCTGTACTAGAATCAGAGTAAATATGTATATAATGACCATCATACTTTCAGGTAAGTTTTAACCCTCAAGATAACACCCAGCTGTGTGTTGTGGGTAATGGAATATTCAAGAACTACCGATATAGTGAGGGGAATCTCAAAACATTCAACATTCAGAAGGTAGAGCCACAGAATTACCTCTGTCATGCTTGGGTATCAGAGGAGAGAGTTATTGTTGGTACAGACAGTGGACGTTTGATGCTGTTTGAAGCTGGAGAGATGAAGCATGAGTTTAATATGGCTATTCAGGACAAGGAAAAGTATGTATTATGCTTATAATACAAGCATTATCTATAATTATAGAACATGTGC
This sequence comes from Tridacna crocea, assembly GCA_943736015.1. Taxonomy (NCBI): domain Eukaryota; kingdom Metazoa; phylum Mollusca; class Bivalvia; order Cardiida; family Cardiidae; genus Tridacna; species Tridacna crocea. The sequence goes on from OX031059.1 coordinate 55,059,722, forward strand.
AGTTCAACTTGTCCTTTTTCCTGTTAAACTTATGTATCTCTTTTTAAAACTTCAGACAAATGTCAGATAAATTTGCCTTATTATTACTATTGAGTATTTTAAAATTCTATAGTCTTATATAACTTCAATACAATTTTAGTACAGGTGTAATTAGGAACTCAAACTTTCTGACTGGTGATTTTCATTTTATCAATACATATATTTGCAAACCAACACATTCATTTCAAAACCATCAAAGTAACATTTTGCATATTACTGAAAAGAGTTAGAGAAACACACATTTTTTATGTGATAGAGTTGGACCTAGATGATAATTATATATGACCAAATGACTCATTTATGAAATCTCTCTCCATTTAAACCCCTGAATTTTTTTTCTTTTTTTTGAAGAAAACCTGGAGAAGATGAGCTCAGTGGTCCTCCACAGATTACAGCTGTTGTGGCTCATTCTAAGGGATTTGCTTGTGCATGTGGCCAAGGCACTGTACATCTCTTTGAGAAAACTGATGATAAAGATTTCTTCAAGAAAGCAAGGGAAATAAAGGTGAACACTTTATTTGATTGATAATACTTCAACCCTTTAACAAGTAACAAAATTCCAGACTGGTGAAATTAGAGAGCATTTGCAGACTATGAATTAGGTAAAAAAAAATGTTGCTAAAATGATAAATTTCTGTTTTTAATGGATTAAAAAAGAGCTAGGTCAAAAGCTGCCACATTACTCTATCTGTTGTTTGCTTTAAAAAAACGTTTTCTGCCAGTGACTTATTAACATGTAGACAGATAGGTCAATGAAATGGTATGATTTCAATTGAAATGCATTTAAGCACCTGCATTGTTTACTTTTGGCCAATGTTGGGCTTTAAATGTACTGGTGTGTTATTTTTCTTCTACCAGATTCCCCAAGATGCAAATAGCGCAGATCCAACCAAGGCACAATCCCAGGTCATTACCAGTTTGACTGTCAGCCCATCTGAGGAAACTCTAATTGCGAGCACAGATCTTAGTCAGCTTTACTCTATTACTCTATCAAGTGCTGATATTGGAAAGGTTGGTATACAAATATTCACACAAACAAAATTTGTTGCTATGGTAGAAATGGTGGATTGTCAATCTTTTTACCAAGATGCCAACATATTATATGTATCTATAAATTCAAAACTTTGGAGACAACAAATGAAATCTGGCTCACATTGTTTAATTGGCTTTTGTCCTTGAGTAAGGTAGAAACTACTGAAAAAGAAGAAAATGCTGGCTACCAGCTTTGTCTTCTTTTTCCATAATGTTTTCCAGGTTTCATATAATGTAACTCATGTGGATGTATCATTTTTTGACTCATTGCAAATACATAGAGGGTCTTTTAACAAGTTTTCTTTTGCTTATGATTTTTCTAAATCCATAGTTTAATAAATAAATTATTAAAACTGGTAATGGTTTACTGTTAATTTTGTTGAAATATTTGTGATCAACCAAATCCAGTTTTTCTCTTGCTTTACCTTTGTTTCACTAAATGACATAGTTTATCTGTATTCCAGGGTGATCAAGCCCAGTTTGAAGTTCTAGCTCAAGCCTTCCATTATGGACAAATCATGGGTCTAGATGTGTGTCATAGGAAACCTCTCATAGCTACATGCTCCATGGATAAATCTGTCAGAATCTGGAATTATGAAACTTGGTAAGCTTTTCAATAATATTTAACCCTTTCCCAAACAAGCCCTGGTTTTTACGTGTCTGCAGTAAAAGCCTTTTGAAAACACTGTGGGAAAAGGAGAAATTGCTCGTTACGAGCAATTTCTCCTTTTCCAACTGTGTTTTCTACCCTTTTTGAGGAACTTTCAGCCATTTTCTCCAAATCTAAAATTGTCGTCTGCAAACTCTTTTGGTTTGGAAGAGTCCAAAATTTGTCGTTTGGGAAAGGGTTAATATTAACCCTTTTCTACATAACAACATTGTAAACTTGTCCAAATTCAAAGCATTTGTAGATGACAAAGGTGGCTCAAATGATGTAACCTGCCTTAAAATGAGTAGAAGACATTGTTGGAAATTGAAAAAAAAAAAATGCTATATTCGAACATTTCCTTTCTCTCCTACAGTGTTCTCAAAATCTTTCTTTCTCAGTGTCCTCAATACTAAGGACTGTGTGGGACTCAGGACTCAGTGTAGTAGAGAGCTAATATTGATGTTTTTCATGATAATTCAACAAAATGAAAAATTCTGAATCTCCTTGGAAACTTTTCACTTAACTGCATAGATTAACACCATGTTATTCTTTTTTCGTTGAATATATACACATACTATCCCTGCTTTAACGAAAGATATAAACTGGTTTAAAGTGTTGCAAATACCTAATCAAATCAAACAGTTATGCAGGTCAGTGAAACTTGTCGTCAGACTTAATGTTTGCTTACAAAAACTGGATGCACAAATTTCATGCCTGTGCAGTTTAGTGAAAGGATGATCAGTATGGCATCATTTGGTAATTTTGCATGTCATTGAATATTTACCAATTCTATGTACAAAAACTGCTATAAACATAAAAATGGGCCATCAAAGAATAAAACAAACTGAAAGTCTTCTGCACATGCAGTTTCAGTAAAATTAATGAGATTAGCTGTGTCACATATATTATTTTGTTTTTAATGTAATTATTTTAGCAACTTGGAGTTGTATAGAGAGTTTGCAGAGGAAGCTTACAGTATTGCCCTTCATCCCTCGGGCCTGTACATTCTGGTTGGATTCAGTGATAAACTCCGTCTTATGAACCTGCTGATTGATGATATCAGAACATTTAAAGAATTTACCATTAGAGGATGTAGAGAGGTATATTAGTTATTAATTCTTAGGTTTCTAAATGTGACACAGAGCACAGGTGCCTGACATGTCTGGTATCATACCATCCCTCTATATAGATATAATTTATTATATCTATATAGAGGGATGGTATGATACCAGACATGTCAGGCACCTGTGACACAGAGCACCTTTGAGGACAGTGCAGATCGAAATCAGACTGCACAAAATCATCCTGAAATATCAAAGAACAGTTTTTATGTTGTCTAGCATTAATGTAATTTTAAATAGCACATAAATCTAAGAAACTAGGCATTAATTTTGAAAACATTTGTAATAAGAGCTTGAAAGAGTTATGATAATCATTAATATCATGTATGAAGTATACTGGTAAAGTTTTTTGTTAAATTCAAGATGATAAATATATGACGCTGTAACCCTGAATTTTATTTTACATTTAGCTATATTTTTAGAATAAAAGAAATTATTCTAGCCCCATTTTAACCCATTACCAAACAGTCCATACTTTTAACAACTCTTAGAAGGAAAGCTTTTGAAAACATTGTGGGAAAAGGAGAAAATGCTGGTAACCAGGATTTTCTCCTTTTCCAACAATGTTGTATACCCTTCCCAAAGTAAACTTTAATTTTTGAGTCACATTTATTTTGTTGTCTGCAAATGCTTTCAATTTGAACCAGTCTAAGATTTTGTCGTTTGGTGAAGAGTAAATTGATTTATCTCTGTTTTGTTTTCAGTGTTCTTTTAGCAATGGCGGCAACCTATTTGCAGCTGTCCATGGTAATGTAATACAGATATACTCCACAATTACCTTTGAAAATGTTTCCAACCTGAAGGGTCACAATGGCAAAGTGAAATCAATCATTTGGAGTGCTGATGATATGAAAATGGTGTCTTGTGGTCTAGATGGGGCTGTGTACGAATGGGAAACTTCTACTGGAAAAAGAGTAGGAGAGTCTGTCTTGAAGTCTTGTCACTACACTGGTGTAGCAGTCACTCCAGATGGAAAAACAACTTTTGCTGTGGGATCAGACAAATCTTTAAAAGAAATTTCAGACTCACAGGTAATCTTTGATATATATGTTAAGGTTTTATGGCTGCACTGTCATCAGCCATTGTAAATTTGGTTTATTTGGAAATGCAGAAGTAGTCTTAGGATTAGCTAAGCTGGAATGTCTGACCCTGTCAGATAGCAAATCTTAAAATTTAGAATAACTATTAGGAATTGAATTTAAGTGAAATGAATTAAAATGGTAGGTGAATATATTGGCTCATCTTAGTTTTATGGCTTTTGTAAAGTAAAGTCTATCTATGTGCACAGGTTCCAAGTAATCACCTCAGTTTACGTATCAAAAACATATACAAATTAGCCTCTCATGTACCACAGGCAGAGAGCAGACCAAGATCAGACTACAGAGAAATTCAGGTTGAACTTAATCTGCTGTCTTTTACCCATTACCACACAATCCCTACTTTTGACGCCCCTGAGAAAGAAGGCTTTAGAAAACATTGTGGGAAAAGGAGAAAATGCTGGTAACCAGCATTTTCTCCTTTCCCAACAATGTTTTCTACCCTTCACAAAACAAATTTCAAATTTTCAGTCACTTTTATTTTGTCATCTGCAAATGCTTTCGATTTGGACAAGTCTAAAATTTTGTCATTTGGTAATGAGTTAATTAATCAGCTAATTGTTTAACTCTTAACCAGACGACAAAATTTTAGCCTTGTCCAAATTTAAAGCATTTGCAGACAACAATAGGGTGGAAAACATTGTGGGAAAAGGAAAAAATGCAGTTTGCCAGCATTTTCTCCTTTTCCCCACAATTTTTTCAAAAGGCTTCTTTCCCAGGGTCATTAAAAGTTGGCTTTGTGTGGTAACTGTTTAAGCATTTATATATCCTGTTAGAATCTATCTGTTGATCCTTAATGGTGGTGCAATTTAATTCTATTGATAGAATTTAAAGCAAGTTACATATATTGGGGATTTTTTTAAAATTCTGTTACGAATGAATCATGTCACAATAACTTTATCCTTCAATTATAGACTTCAAATTATGGTGCATTTGAATTTTCGAGGTTTTACTATGCTTTTGTTCCTAGTTTTCTTATGATATGTTAGCTTATGAATAAAATTTCTTTTGTTTATTGCAGATTCTGAGAGAAGTTGATGCTCAGGAAACTACATTAAGCAGTGTTGCTCTCTCACGCTCTGGAAGGATGCTGTTTTCTGGAACATCCAAGGGGACACTTTGGTCACTAAAATTTCCCCTGACTATACCAGGGGAATGGCAGGAGCTACAAGGCCATGGCAGTCAAATCACCAAGGTTTGTAGTTATGATGTGTTTTGATTTGCTTTGCATGATCCTTTACCAGATAATCTCAAGTTTTCCTGAGCTTGCGATAGCAGACTTTTGACAACATGGTAGGAAACGGAGAAAATCCTGGGAAGAGCAAAAACTATCCTTTTAGCCACAAATGCCCTCACTTTGGACATGTCTAAAATTTTTGTGAGTGGTACGCAACAGAGTTTTAGATCTTTCCAAATTGATAGAACTTGCTGATGCCAAATTCAGATTTGCCAGATGTAATGACAGTTGTCTTTGAAAGCAGAGGCAACATTGTGGGAAAAAGAGAAAATAATGGTTACCAGCATTTCTCCTTTACAGTAATGTTTTCAAAAGTTTCTTCATCAGGATTATTAAGATTAAGTGTAAAACTGGTCTCTTTCACTCTCTCATTATCAGTGGCAAATCCTACCAAAACAACCATGTTCATTTTTGCTATTAAAGAAAGACAGAAAATTCTGAAACATGTGTCTGTTTTATTCCAGATGAAGATTACGACTGATGATCAGTACTTGGTGACTGTCTCAGAGGATGCTTCGATTATTTTGTGGAAAATTCAAGATAAAGAAGGCAGGGGTGTCAAGAGAGACAAAGAAGTTGGCTGGGCAGAAGAAATTCTTATCACAAAGAGTGACCTTGAAGAGAAAAATTCAATGATGGCTGAACTTAAAACCAGAGTAGATGAATTGAAAATGGAGAATGGCTATCAATTACGTCTGAAAGATATGAACTACAATGAGAAAATTAAGGAGCTAACAGAAAAGTTTATACAGGAGATGGAGTCCCTAAAAACAAAGAATCAGGTATCTGGTTTGGCTTTGCTCTTTCAACATAATAAACTTTTGCACTTTTATTTTCCCGGATTTTTCCCAGAATCTTGTTTGTGACAATCAAACACAAGCTCTGAGTTAGGAATATTCAGTTGCATTTGGCAATATTTTTTTTTAAATAAAAAGTCCTTATTTTCTTTGCACGGGGTACATTTTGCATGAGTGATTATACTGTAATTTGGTTTCAGGTGCTAAAAACTGAGAAAGATAAAGAGGAGGCAAAACATGAAGAAGAAATGGCAGAGGTTATGGAAAAACACAGCAAAGAAATGACAGACTTGGGTAAGAACTACTCCTTTAAGGTTTTTATTCACCATCACTGACTATTTTTCTAGATCTAAATTCTGAAGCTACCCATGTCATTTTTGGATACCATAATTCTGTCTCAGGCAGTTAATTTACTTTAATTTAACCCATTTCAACACAATCCCTACTTTTGACACCCCTGAGAAAGAAGCCTTTAGAAAACATTGTGGGAAATGGAGAAAATGCTGGTAACCAGCATTTTCTCCTTTTCTCAGTGTTTTCTACCCTTCCCAGAACAAACTTCAATTTTTCAGTTACCTTTATTTTGTCGTCTGCAAATGCTTTCAATTTGAACCAGTCTAAAATTTTGTCATGTGGTAAAGAGTTAAAGGTTTGAGTTTAGCATTAGAATTGAATATGAATTTGCTGGAAAACTGAATGCCAACACATTTTTTAATTCCATTATGGATTACAGAGAATAACAATTTGTAAACTAATTGGTTTAATGATTAAGTAAGGAATTTTTTGTTCATACAGAATCAGCCAATAATCAAAAGCTGATGTTGGAGTATGAGAAGTTTCAAGAACAGCAGGCCAAGATGATGAAAATGCAAGAGGAGTATGATAGACAGCTAGCCGAGATGGAAGAGAGCAAACAAAGAGCTTTGGAGGAGCTTACAGAGTACTATGAGACAAAACTGCAGGAAATGACCACTAAACTTGAGCAGGTGTGTCTTGGTTTGTTTGTACAGCATTTTAGATTTCACACCATTAGATAGTAGCAAGGTTGGCTATATTGTAGATCAAGTACTGCAAAGTCAAATAGGAGACAAGAAAAAAGTAATACCGGTACACATGACCAAAATGAGAAATACACGCAAAAAAAGTATTCTTTGATTATATGGTAAGATTGTACAGTAAAAAATATTGGGTTCCTAAAGTTATTCAAAACATGTCTCTTGGAGGGCTGCATGGACATAATGTAACCGAATAGTCTTTGGATATATACATGCTAGAATTTTTCTCTTTATTTCATTTGGTAAGTTAGGCTGCTAGATTGTCTGAGTGATCTGATCTTGTATCACTTGAAAAATTTTTACCTAGCATTATGAATCAAGCTATTAATTCAAACTACATGTACAGCACTTAATATTATCCATGTATATCATATACCTGTATTTATGTAGAAATAAAGGAAAAAAATGTTTTGGTTTGTCAACATGTATTTCTACAAAAATTTTAGTTTTTATTCTCTGACATCTAAATACGTGTACTTAATGACAGAATAGCCGTTTCTTGTCTCTGGACTTGTCTTAATTTTTTTTTATTTACAATATGGAAAAGAGGGACAAAAAAGCCACACTTATTTCACAGAACAATAGCTCCAAGATAAGTCAGGGCTCTCTCATTAACTCTTTACCAAACAACAAAATTTTAGACTAGTCCAAATTGAAAGCATTTGCAGATGACAAAATAAGCGTGAATCAAAAATTGAAATTTGATTTGGGAAGGGTAGAAAACATTGTGGGAAAAGGAGAAAATGCTGGTTACCAGCATTTTCTCCTTTTCCCACGATGTTTTCAAAAGCTTTCTTTTGTTAGGGTCATTAAAAGTTGGGATTGTGTGGTAAAGAGTTAAACCAACATGCAAGTTTCATGCAGTCCTTAAGGCTAAACTTTACCCGACTTTCATTTGATATTTCTTTTAACAAGGCAAGTGATGAGACAAGACAGCAAACAAGAGAATATGAAGAGACTAAGAAGCAGATAGAGGAGGATGCTGACAGAGAAATTCTGGACATCAAAAATAAATACGAGAGAAGACTTCGTGATGAGGTGGAGGCTAAGATGAGACTGAAAGGAGAGACTGGCATTATGAAGAAAAAGGTAGATTAACCCTTTCCCAAATGATAAATTTTAGACTCTTCCAAACTCAAAAAGTTTGCAGACGACAATTTCAAATTTGATAAAAATGGCAGAAAGTTCTCTAAAAGGGTAGAAGACACTGTGGGAAAAGGAGAAATTGCTCGTTACGAGCAATTTCTCCTTTTCCTACAGTGGTTTCAAAGGACGTGTACTGCAGACACGTAAAAACAAGGGCTTTTTTGGGAAAGGGTTAATTATCAGAGAGAGAAAAAAAATATTTATGTAATAGAGTCTACATGTACGTAACTTTTGTAAATATATTGTAGGAAAAGTAGTTGATTGTTGCCTTTTACAAAAATGTTACGGATGATGTTAGAGAGTTTTAATCATCATTTTACAGATGCTAGTAATGGCGTTGAATTACCCATTATGCTGCAAATTTACCTTTTGTAATCCCTACACTTGACAGCTTTGAAAACAATGTCCTCTTACATTGTTGTGAAATGTAGTTTTATTTTTCTTTCAGTCAAACAGTTGTTCCTCATGTAGTTTTCAAGTTTTTAACTCTTTACAACACAAGGGTAATTTTAGACCAGTCCCAATTCAAAGCATTTGCAGACTGCAAAATATATACCTCAAATGATAATGTTTGTCTTTTGATAGGGTAGAAAACATTGTTGCAAAAGGAGAAAATGCTGGTAACCAGCATTTTCTCCTTTTCCTGCAATGTTTTCAAAAGGCTTCTCTCTCAGGGTCATTAAAAGGAGGGATTGCGTGGTTAGGAGTTAATTGATTGGAAATCAAGCTGTGTAGTAAAATATGTTTGTCTTTTTTAACAGTTTACCAGTCTGCAGAAGGAGATCGATGATCATAAGGAAGAAATCAAGAAATACCAAGCTGAAACAACTAAACTTCAAAATATCATTAAAAACTTGGAAAAAGATATTCAAGGGTTGAAGAAAGAAATTCAAGAAAGAGATGATACAATCCAAGACAAAGTAGAGTATTTTTTTTTTTGTTCCAGTCTTTAGACCCTCATAGCGCCAGGCATGATATCATTGGCTATATGCATTCATCCTTTTTCTGCTAAGTTCAATGAAAATCTCATATCAATGGTAAAAATCAAAATAATGCTATCTTATACTTACCCTTTTGGAGAAAATCAGTCTAAAATTTGTCATTTGGTACAGAGTTAAATATTGACACACCTGCTGTCATGCTAAGTTGCTATTTTTCAATAGTTAGCGGGTAAGAGGTAAGAGGTTGTCTTGGCTGCCAGCTAAGGCATCTGAGTGTTGAAGAAAGCCAAATTGTAGTGTAAAATGGTTAACTGTAAAACCAGTAAGAGAGACCCTCGGTATACCCATCACTTATTATGAAAGATTCCATAATCAGTCTAGATATTCTTGAGTTTTAATCTATCAGCATTCATATGCTTTTTCATAGTGTGAGTCAAGAGACTTTGTATAGTTTTACAGTCAGATAGTTTATCAGATATTGTAAAAAAGTAGCATTGAAAATTGCAACCTTTCAGTCTTTATCACTGGTGGAATGAGTCCATTTATGATTAACAACAATCCCTGGGTTTTACAGGTCAGGAATAGAAGCCTTTTGAAAACATTGTGGGAACAGGAGAAAATGCTGGTAACCAGCATTTTCCCCTTTTCCCACAATGTTTTCTACTCTATCATATAGAAAATCATCTTTTTAGCAACTATCAATTTGTCATCTGCGAAATGCTTTCAGTTTGGTCTGGTCCAAAATTTGCCATTTTGGAAAGGGTTAAGAGATTAGAGATAGTGGGAGCGAGTCTGTGCTCCTTTGCATACTTAATTGTATAGAAGTAAGTCTTGTGTATCTATAGGCACAGCTCCATAATTTCATTTTCATAAGTCCAAAAGTAGCCAGCTAAACAGCTTTCTCTTCATCAATCTTACAGGAAAAGCGTATCTATGATTTGAAGAAAAAGAATCAGGAACTTGAGAAATTCAAATTTGTGCTGGATTACAAAATCAAAGAATTGAAGAAACAGATTGAACCAAGAGAGACAGACATCAAGAACATGAAAGAGCAAATACAAGAAGTGAGTAGTCAGCCATCTTTTGGGAGGGTACAATTAATCCTTCACAACACAATCCCGACTTTTAACGACCCTGAGCAAGAAGTCTTTGGAAAACATTATGGGAAAAGGAGAAAATGCTGGTAACCAACATTTTCTCCTTTTTCCGCAATGTTTTATACCCTCTGGAAGACAACTTCATGTTGCGAGTTAGGTTAAATTTGTCGTCTGCAAATCCTTTCAATTTGGACAAGTCTGAAATTTTGGTTTTTTGTAAAGAGTAAATGTTTTACAGCTTTTTTGTATGAAGATGTCTTGTAACTGCAAGAATGGAATTGAAAGTGTGATTCAGCAGATATGCAACTATAGACTAATTTTTGCAAAACAGTATGTGGCTAAATTTCTTCAGTGCCCAAATTCATAAAAATGCAATGTGCTAGCCTCTTTACCACACAGGCAATTTGTAGACTAGTCCAAGTTCAAAGGCGAATTGACAACAAACTGTGGCAAAAAAAAAATGGTATTTGTATCAGAAATTGTAGAAAACACTGTTGGAAAGGGAGAAAATGCTGATGACCAGCATTTTCTCCTTTTACTATAATGTTTTCAAAAGCCTATGTCATAAGTGTGGTTTTAAGTTAGAATGTGTTGTAATGAGCTTAGAAAAAAGAAAGGTCCATAATTATAATATGTTCAGTAGTATGAAATTAATATTGTGTAAGTGGAAATTTTTGTGATTTGGATTTCTTTTTAATTTGCAAACTTGAAAAATTCTCTTCTTTTCTGTTTGCAAGTGTACCAACAAATAACAAGTGTCTTGTTTGAATTTGCAAGTATTTCCATACACAAAATGGCTGTAATTGGCAGTGATGATATCTTTTAACATGCGTATATATCCATAGATACAGTATATGACATTGAAGAAAAGCTGATTGTCCTGTTTAGCAATTATAATTTTCTATTTTGTAGATGGAAAGTGAGTTAGACAGATTCGATAAGCTGAACACACAATTAGAGCTGAACATCACAGAGCTTAGACAGAAACTGAAAGCAACTGATAAGGAAATGCATCAAGAAAGGCAGAGGGTAAGTCAATTCTCTTTCTATTCAGTTGTTTTATTTTTTATATCAAGTTGTCAGCAATTCCACATAGGGTTTGAGAATCATCCTTTGCCTTAAAAAAAATCTAAAAGGCACCTTCTATAAATGTACATGTATTAAAATTTTTATAAAAAAACAAAGAAATGTGACTTTTATACAATTTTTCTTTTGTAACATGTTTTCACTTCTATCAGCCCTGACTCATATTGACTACCCTTATTTTACAAGAACTTTTTCCAAGTCATCTGTTGCAAGTTTGCTGGATGAGGTTATATGTTAAAAAGATATATCTTTAAATTAGTTTAAAAAAATATTTAGAGATAAGAAAATAATTATGCAAAAATTGCTTGTTTTGTAAGGTTTTGATTCAAACACTGTATGCTGATAATTTAAACTACATTCTGCTTGTGCAAAAACTGATTATTTTTCTGTATCATTTTTGATATTTTTAAGGTGCGTGACAAGGAGGCTGTAGTGAAGAGATTCAAGACAGACTTACATAACTGTGTGGGTTATATACAAGATCCAAAGATGTTAAAGGAAAGCATTAAAGCCCTCTATCAGAAACATGTTCAGGAAGATATTGTAAGATTTTTCTCCTATCTAACCCCTTACCTGATAATTCTGAGTTTTAATGATTCTTAGACAGAGATCTGTTGAAAGTTTTGAAGGAGTAAACAGCATTTTCTCCATTTCCCACAATGTTTTGTACCCTTACATAGAGCTTCCATTCAATTGCATGGTTTGGTTTGTATTGGAGTTTAATGCCATTTTAAGAGCTTCAGTCAAATCATGGCAATCGGTGATGTGTTTCCTGGCTTTCTCACAACAGTACTGACACAACTTTCTTTCCAGAGCACGGGCTACTTTTCTCACAAACATCAAAGGTGAAAGGCAAAATGAAAGTTTGCTGCAACCAGATATTGAACCTGCAAGCTCAAGGTCACAAGTCAGATACGCTAACCACTCACTACCTGACCAGACAGATATTTTCCTTTTTGAAAAATCTAGAACTTATTTGAGAAAGGATGAGAATATTTGACAATTTGTAATCAGAGTGCATAAAAGTGGGTTTTTTTGTAAATAAAGAACTTACATAGTCTGATTGCAGTTGAAAACCATTTAAATTTTCCCATAGAATGCCAAAAAAGAAATTATAAGTAAGTTCATCCACCTACCAGCATTTTCTCCTTGTCCAACAATGTATTGTACTGTTACAAAATCCGATCCAAAATTTAACTCATTACCACACAATCCTGACTTTTAACGACCCTTTATAAAACAGCCTTTTGAAAACAATTTGGGAAAAGGAGAAAATGCTGGTAACCAGCATTTTCTCCTTTTCCCAAATTGTTTTCCATCCTTCCCAAAACAAATTTCAATTTTTCAGTGACATTTAATTTTTCGTCTGCATATGCTTTCAATTTGGACAAGTCTAAAATTTTGTCATGTTGTAAAGAGTTGAACTATTTTAATTTGTCCTTTGCAAATGCTGTGGACTCGGACAAGTCCAACAGATTGTTGTCTGGTCCAGGTTTAAAAGGTTAAGAGTCCTAAAATGTATGAGGGTTACAACATTTGACATTTTTCTGCCACAGAGGCTACATGTAGCAACCATTCTGCATATTTTCTTATCCTAAGCTCCAAGACTTAACCATTTTGATTGGCTGAGGGAAAATGTCTGCTTATTGTTATATTTCACCCAACAGTAACCTATTGCCACAAAGTTGTATGATTTATTTCTTTATATCTGTTGATGTACAGAACTTGATAATCACATGATGGAAAAAAATAACAGAAATAGTTTGCTAATTGCTTTTAGCCATTTTGCAGTAAATGTGACACTTTTTTTACAGACTGAATCAGCTAGTGTAGATGCAGATATACAGAAAGAATACGCTAGACAAAGAGAACATCTAGAAAGATCTGTTGCATCTTTGAGGAAAAAGTTGGCCAAAGATTCTGAAATCCACAGGGCTGATAATGTCAGAATCATGCAGGTTTGTATTTTTTACATATGTATACCGACCCTTATATGGCTTGCAACATGCGAAAAGGGGCATTCTGACATCTGCGTAAACTGTCATCTCGGATCAGGCTAATCCAAGATGACGCTTTCCGTTTTTATGTCATTTTCTGCTTTGAGCATGTCCACTGTAGCACAAAATCTAGTGTAGTCGTAAAGTGCCGTCTCGGATTAGCCTGCGCAGACTGCGCAGGCTGATCTGAGGCGACACTTTACGCAAATGTCCGAATGCCCCTTTTAGCATGTTGCAAGCCCTATATTCATTCTTTACCAAAGGAAGAAATCTAAAGCTTGTCCAAAATTGAAAGCATTTGCAAATGATATTGTAAATGTTACTCAAAGATGAAATACGTCTTTGAAAGGGTAGAAAAAATTGTGAGAAAAGATGAAAATGCTGGTTACCAGCATTTTCTTCTTTTCCCACAATGTCTTCAAAAGTCTTTCATCTAAGGTTTGTTAAAACACTGGATTATTTAGTAAAAGGTTAGAGAAATTTTAACAATATACTTATGTAAAATGTTATCACAGCAGACAACTTTCTTTAATTCCCAGTGGGCAAGCTATGATAACACTGGCAATAGCAGAAATCATTAGTAATAAGCAATTTTTTATTTTGCCTCATAATTTTACTGACGTACATATAAAAAAATTAGTTCAAGTTGATGATCTTTACATTACAATGGTGCTGTATGATTTCGTCCTTTGATCTTTTTCGAAACAATCTTGAGGTTTAACTATCTTTAGAGGCCTTTTGAAAACATAGTTGGAAATATAGCTGGTATCCTGCATTTTCTACTTCTCCCACATTGTTTTCAACACTGTGAAGCAAGTTCATTTCACTTGTACAATTTCAGATTTGAGGTGTGCACAAGGTTTGAATTTGACAGAGTCTAAAATTCTTTATTGTTATTGTCATTATTTGTTTAAAATTTATTAGCCACATTTGATTCATTCTCTTTAAATAGTCGTAAATCTGGGTGGTTCCCAGATTTTTTTACTCGATAAATAATTGACTAATAAGCTGAAATCTTCATTCAACAGGAGAATGTTTCACTGATCAAAGAAATCAATGATTTGAGACGAGAATTGAAGATTGCACGTACAACAATTCATGATCTAGAGGCTGCAGTCAAGCAATATACAAAGAGGACAGGTGGTGATACAACTGATGTTTTTGCTGTCATGATGAGAGCCCCTCATGCATTGGCTGAAAATGAAATGGAAGAAAAGAATAAAGTCATCGAAATGCAGAGATTTGAAATCAGGCGTCTAAGAAATGAACTAGAAAATGGAGGCTCAAGACCGTCCTCCTCCAGTAAACTGCAACCTATACCTGCTGTAGAATCTACTGCATAAAGTGCGGAGACTTCCATATTGAGTGATTTGTTACATTCTTTAGATTCATTGTTTACATTCCTTCTGTTGTTACGCCTTACTGTTACTGCTTAATTTGACTTTTCTACAGAAAATTTTTTGATGTAACATTGTAAAAAAGATTATTTACAAGATGGGTTACAAACTGACAAGCAATGCTACAGACCTGATGCATTCCATTCTTTTTACAAAAAGATTAATTTTGTAATTATTATGTAGAGTGTAATAAAAAGTGAAAAAGAACTTGTTCATACTCATTATATGTTGTACTTTTATAAATGGAAGTCATATCTCTAACAACAAAAGACACTAACAAATGTTTAACTCAAGAAACAGTTTTCTTTGTATGTTAACTCATTACCAGACGACAAAATTTTAGACTTGTCCAAATTGAAAGCATTTGCAGACGACAAAATAAAAGTGACTGAAAATTTGAAATTTGTTTTGTGAAGGGTAGAAAACATTTTGGGAAAAGGAGAAAATGCTGGTTACCAGCATTTTCTCCTTTTCCCACAATGTTTTCTAAAGGCTTCTTTCTCAGGGGCATCAAAAGTAGAGATTGTGTGGTAATGGGTTAAATGTTGTACTTTTATAACTAGAAGTCATATTTCTAACAACAAAAGTCACTAACAAATGTATAACTCAAGAAACAGTTTTCTTTGTATGTTAACTCATTACCAGACGACAAGATTTTAGACTTGTCCAAATTGAAAGCATTTGCAGATGACAAAATAAAAGTGACTGAAAAATTGAAATTTGTTTTGTGAAGGGTAGAAAACATAGTGGGAAAAGGAGAAAATGCTGGTTACCAGCATTTTCTTCTTTTCCCACAATGTTTTCTAAAGGCTTTTTTCTCAGGGGCATCAAAAGTAGGGACTGTGTGGTAATGGGTTAAAGTTTGGTTGCAGCACTTGATGCAAACAACAGACTGGTATTTGTGATTCAATAGCAAACCTTCAATTCCACCTTATACATAAATCCAAAAGTTAACACCCTATACTGGTTGATCTTTAGTGTGTAGCCAGGCTGAAGCTTGGATTTAAACATCAACTCCTGAGCGTGCAGCATTTCACTGAAAAATCAGGAAATATAAAGCAGAACATGTGGAAGCTCTGCCTGTGCCTTAGATTTTGGCCTTATCATTTATATCTCTTGCTATGCAACATCTTACTTGCATATTGCAAGCTAGATATGAGAGTGGCAATCATGCTCCTTTAACTCATTACCAAACGACAAAGTTTTAGGTTTGTCCAAATCAAAAGCATTTGCAGACAACAAAATAAAAGTGACTGAAATTTGTTGTGTGAAGAGTAGAAAACATTGCAGGAAAAGGCAAAAATGCTGGTTGCCATCATTTTCTCCTTTTCCCATGATTTTTCTAGAGGCTTCTTTCTCGGGGTCGTCAAAAGTAGGGATTGTGTGATAATGGGTTTACAGGACATGATGTAAGACGCCTAATATAGCCTTTCTATGGACTATAACAAGTCCAAGCAATGTACTTTCCTTGATTGAGGCATCTTGCAACTGTTGGTCGCAGGATTGGTCTGGTCCTGGACAAGATCATAAGACGGTTTCTTCCCTTAACCCTTTCCCAAACAAGCCCTTGTTTTTACGTGTCTGCAGTACAAGTCTTTTGAAAACACTGTGGGAAAAGCAGAAATTGCTCATAACGAGCAATTTCTCCTTTTCCCACAGTGTTTTCTGCCCATTCAGATAATTTTCTGCCATTGTTATGAAAGTCAGGGTTGTTAAAAGTAGGGATTGTGTGATAATTGGTTAAAGAGAAGATGGCGTATTGTGCAGGACCAGACCCATCTTATGACAAGTAGTTTCAAGATGCATCAATCAAGAAAAATATATTGCTGTGCTCTACCTAGAGCACTGAAGGCAAGCAACAGTCTATGACAAGTCACATCTAGTGTAGTGGTTTATTCTCTGGGTTTATCAATGTCCAAACTCTGTAACACTCAGTACTGGTTGAAGTCATTTTGCACATACTGGTATATTCTTCACCACAAACGAAATTTTACACTCTTCCCAATCGAAAGCAGTTAGAGATGAGGAAAAATATTTGGTTCAGCAGTAATATTAATCATTGAAAGGGTGGAAAATCTTGTGGGGAAAGGAGGAAATGCTAGTTTCCAGCATTTTCTCCTTTTTGTACAATGTTGTAAAAAGTTACATTGTCGTCCTCATGGCTGTCAACCCACAGGCTGTGTTTTTTTCATTTTTGCACAATGTTTCTAAAAGCTGCAACTCATGGTCATTAAACCAATTGTTTAAACCTATTCACATAAAGGAGGTAAAATTATGTGACTTTTTAAAACAATCTTGAAAACTTTTGACACTCTAATGAATACATTCACAAACCTTGTGTAAGAAGCAGCTGCTGAATTCCCTCGGACTACTGTAAGACAAAACTAGCCAAATCTCACTGCTTTGATTGAGAAGACATAGACTTCATGAGCATTACACACAAAATGTCTGTAGTCAAAGGTAGAGAATTCTTCAATATCTCGGCACAGGTATCTTTTGCACATCTACAGGTTTTGGGTGACAATAGCTTGTGAAATGTGAAAATAGAGTCACACTACAAATTTACCAGTAAGTAAAAAGGCTAATTCGAATGTAACCCGAAAAATGCTAGTTTTGTATAGACTGAATATATAATAGACTGAATTTAGGTCCATGACATATTTTGGCTATGGTCAACCCACACCACAAATGATTCAGACAACACCGTATACTTGTTACAACTTTCTGTAGTGCAGAAAACATGTTGAAAGACTAGAGCATTGCATGACATCCTCCTTTTTTTGAATTTCATATAAGACATATAAACATATAATTACAAATACTGACAGGCTTACCTATTTAAGGATTGTTTTTCAGCTGACATCTTCAGAAACTGAAAACCAACACATTTTCTTGTCCGAGCCATTGGTTCTAAATATGAAGTTTCCTACCAGTACGTTTTGGAATAAAAAATCACAGGTGACTTGAAGGTTGTAACATGTAAAGCTTTCTGTCTGTTTGTATTGATTTCAATGCCATTTTCAACACAATTCAGTTACGTCACATGTACAGCAACCATTACCCCTAGCCATATTTCTCTAAAGTTTCTTTCACCAGTTCTTCACACAGTATTCTTTCAACGCCACTGGCAGTTTTCCCACATGAAAATCATCAGAACAATATTCAGTGGCGAGAGAGAAATGAATTCTTTCACAATGCTCGGAGAGAAATTGGCCGAGCTGATAATGGAACCAGTGAACCCTTGATTTCAAGGCCTGTATGTTTGTGGCTGAGCTACTTGGCTTGGCAACTATAACTTGATGGGTTCCCTACTTATTGATCTCCTACCAGAAATCCAAACTTATTTAAGGCAATTTCACTGCATTTGAAAGGTGTTGCTGAATGTCATACATAATTACATTGCTGAATGTCATACATAATTACATGTAACATCACCATATTTTCATCCAAGTCCATGTGACTATTTCTATCCCACTTGCAAGAGAATGTGCTTGCAGGTATTATATGGCTTGCAACACGCGAAAAGGGGCATTAGGACATTTGCATAAAGTGGAGTGTGCAGGCTGATCCGGGACGGCACTTTCTGTTTGTTAGTAATTTTCTGTTTTGCGCAAGTCTAATGCAGCACAAAATCTAATGTAGTCGTAAAGTGCCGTCTCGGATCAGCCTGCGCGGATTGCGCAGGCTGATCTTAGACGACACTTTACGCAAATGTCCGAATGCCCCTTTTCGCATGTTGCAAGCCATATCAGACATATGCTACTGGTGACATTATTTGGCTTGCAACACGCAAAAAGGGGCATTGGGATATGTGTTAAGTATTGCCTTGGATCAGCCTGTGCAAGCTAATTGGAAACAATACTTTGTTTTATGTAATTTTCTGCTTTGCTCAAGTCAACTGTAGCATAAAATCTAATGTAGTCGTAAAGTGCCTTCACATCTTAAGCAAATTTCCATATGCCCCTTTTCATGTAATGCAAGTCGTATTGTAGTCAGCCTTTCAGAAATCTTGCCCAAAATTTAAAAATACGATAAGTGGATAAGTATCACTTAGTTCCTTAAGTAGTAACGCAACACAATAGTAATTGATGAAGTAAATTTTTATTTCATAAAATGCATTTCTGATTATTTCCAAA
Organism: Tridacna crocea; assembly: GCA_943736015.1. Taxonomy (NCBI): domain Eukaryota; kingdom Metazoa; phylum Mollusca; class Bivalvia; order Cardiida; family Cardiidae; genus Tridacna; species Tridacna crocea. The sequence continues at coordinate 55,078,549 of OX031059.1, forward strand.
ATAATAATTAGAAAAAAAAAAATCTAAAAATTGATCATAAAATAAGTGAAATAAATGATCAGGAAAAAATCTTTAGTAACATCTTTTTTTCATTGTTGAAAAGTAACATTATTGGTAGTGCTTGTCTTTAAGTAACATAAAATCTTCATTGGTATCTGGTAGTTCAGATAGAGGTCTTAACTAACTAAAAGCCATTTGCTATCTGCAGCAAAATTAAATAAGAAATGTACAGTCCATACAAATTTAACCCATTACCACACAATGAATACTTTTGACACCCCTGAGGAAAAAGCCTTTTGAAAACATTGTGGGAAAAGGAGAAAATGCTGGTAACCAGCATTTTCTACTTTTCCCACAATGTTTTCTACCCTATGAAAGCAAAATTGCGTCATTTGAGCCACTTTGAAATTGTCGTCTACAGATGCTCTCTATTTGGTTAGGTCTAAAATTTTGCCGTGTGGTAAAGGGTTAAGTGTAGTAAACTACAAGAGTATTAGATCTTGTCCAGTACTTCTTCATTATTGAGAATGGTTTACTGATGAACATTTTACATGGTTAAAAACAAATAAAACACTGATTCAGAAAAAAAGTGAAAATTCTGAAAGTGCTCTTTTGATCAATAGTTAAAATCATCAATAGTGTCTAAAATCTTAATGATACAGTCATTTTGGTGTGTTTTAAATATTCAAATAAGAAATGGAACAATGCTCCTTCTTCCTCTAGGATAGCTTGGAAACTCCTCCTTGTAGTTCCTGTGTTTGCCGAGTGCCCAAACAGTCATCTGACAGAATCCACACAATGTAAATAGTGCAGCTGTAATAAATAATACATAAAACTACAGATTAACCCTTTCCCAAACGACAAACTTTTGGACGAGACCAAAATGAAAGCATTTGCAGACGAAAATTCAACTCTTGCTGAAAAGATGATTTCTGTCTCTGATAGGGTAGAAAACATTGTGGGAAAAGGAGAAAATGCTGGTTACCAGCATTTTCTCCTTTTCCCACAATGTTTTCCAGACCCGTAAAAACCAAGGATTGTTTGGGAAAGGGTTAAGCTATTGCTTATCAAATACAACGTTTTTATGCTACAACATTTTATAGCTCTGCAAATCATTGTAGGAGGAAAGAAGTCTAAATGTTAGCAACTGCTCCTTTACCCACAATGTTTTCTTTACTTTAGAGAAAAAAAAGCATTTTTACCTTTCCTCCAAATGTTATTTCTTCATCATTTACAATACTTTTTTGCCAAGTCTACAGTCTGATCATAGGAGGATTTAGTTACCATTTATAAAAAGCGGCAACTATATCATACTGCCCAATTGCTGTACACCAAATTGGTTTTGTAATATTCATTTCATAACATTTTTACAAATGAGACACGTCACACAATAAGGGACCCTCTGGGAACTGCGAAAAGTGTCAAAGTTGGTCAGACTGCACAGATTGCACAGTAAGCATAGTAAGGTAGAATGACCACTTTTCATATGATAATTATTATAAAAGCGAAAAGTGTTGACCCTGGTCAGACTGCATGGATTGGTTTTTTCTGTATGAAAAGTGGTCATTCTGCCTTACTATACTTACTTTACAGTCATCTTTAACCATCAACTTAAACTGACCTGCACTATCTTTGATCTGTTTTCATCTAATTGGTGTACAGAGAATTCCTAGTTGACCCTTTTTGAATGATAGTCAAAAATGAAGAAATCCAAAAGTAATATGCTCAAACACTGTTAATATTTGGGATTGACAAATGACTGTCAACTTTGACAAACAGTAACTGTTCATAGATATCATTCACACCCAATGTTCAAACCAAAGATTATTTGAATTATTTGAGCCTTGCTCTAAGACATGGAGGCTAAATGCATCTCTGCATGATACCAAGCAAGTCATCATAATTATGGATCCATGATATCTATTTTGTTTTGCAACCAACTGAATCATGAGGTAAAAGGGTTCTTCTACTCAGCAGAAAACTGACCAATAGAAAAAAGTATTGACCCATGTCAGCCTATGCAGGCAATACTTTTTGCAGTTCCATTATCCCATTTTTCACAGAGAAAGGCTCATTTACAACAAGTATACCTGGCAGACACTGTGTCATAACTGTAAACCCAATCCATGAAATCGCTTCATAGGTGTAATTTGGACAAGATACAAAATTGAACATTATATTCAGTGGGTTACTGTCTGGAAATGGGATTTTTCTCACTTTGGAACCTGTAAATGAATATGGGAAAAAAAATGTTTATTGACACAAAAGTTTCATTCCTCATTTGAGATCACGCCGATATACATCAAATGTAAGGGTTGAATCCTTTACCACACAGTCTTAACCCTTTCCCAAACAATCCTGGTTTTTACGGGTCTGGAATAGTAACTTTTGAAAACATTGTGGGAAAAGGAGAAAATGCTGGTAACCAGCATTTTCTCCTTTTCCCACAATGTTTTCTACCCTCTCATAGACAGAAATCATCTTTTCAGCAAGAGTTGAATTGTCGTCTACGAATGTTTTCAATTTGGTCTAGTCCAAAAGTTTGTGATTTGGGAAAGGGTTAAGTTTCAACGACCCTGTAAAAGAATGCTTTAGAAAATATTGTAGGATGACGAAAAAATACTGGTGACCAACATTTGCTTCTTTTCTCATACTGTTTTTTACTTATCCATAGATAGTACGATCATTTGAAAACAAAAATTAAATTGTTGCCTATAACTGACTTCAGTAATGACAAGTAAAAAATTTTGCTATCTAGTTAAGTGCTAAACAAGAGCATTGCATGTTGGTGACAACACTTGGCAGCAGTTGCTTTCTGTGAAATTCTATGTAAAAAGAGGGGCATAATTTATGTTTTTATATTTTAAATTCAACTTTTATCATATGCTACCTGAAAGCACAGAGTACATGTATTAACCCTTTGCCACACAATGATAACTTTTGACGATCCTTTGGAAACAAGCCTTTTGAAAACATTGTGAGAAAAGGAGCAATTGCCGCTAACCAGTATTTTCTCCTTTTCCCACAACATTTTCTAACCTATCGATAAACAGTTACACCATGTGAGCCATGTTGAAACTGTCGTCTGCAAATGCTTTCAGTTTGAAATGGGGCTAAAATTTTGTCGTCTGGTAAAAAGTTAAGTCTGACCCAGCTTTCTACTATGTCAAAGCCTTTTTCTTCAAGGTCATCAAAACCTGACAATGTTTGGCAAAGGTTTACATTTTGACCTTTAACTAGATCACATGACAGGATAAACATGTAACCAATTGTTTGAAAATTCCAGTGGTTTCCCGGTACAATTATTTTCCATGAACATGTAAATGTCGTCTACTTTCTAACCTCAATACAATGTGTGATAAAAAATTTCAGTCTTTACCTGCAGGCCTCAAGTTTTTGAACAGCAAGTGTGCTGAAAAGTTACCCAATTCACCAAACTGAAAAAAAAAAAAAAAATATAGAAAAATTACAAACATATGTTGGTATATGACACCATTCCATACAGTATTGAAAAATAATTAAGTCAAAAATTGAATTGGAAAACACTTTTGTGCATTGCATATCATTGGTTAAGTCCAATAACTTATTTAATTGGTTCTTTAACTTACCGAAAATTTCACTACTGTAATATTACAATGTCAGACGAAGTCTTCAGCTGTTGATTGAAACAGATACGTCAAAAAATTTTAATGTGGTATAACTCCTTTCTATTTCCTATAACACATGCATTTTCTACCCTTTCACAAACTTTAATAAACCACATCAATGCAATTTTGGCTCTGCCCCATTAATATGCCCTTTGTAAACGCTCTTAATATTTAGAGAGGTCCAAATTGTTTTTGTCGTTGCTGAAACTAAATCATAAATTGTGAATTATAAGATACATTTTATAAGAATGTTTCTGAAGTAATGTATACAAATCTGTCCCATTCATGGGGTAAAAAACAACAAAATTTTAGACTTGTCCAAATTGAAAGTATTTGCAGACACCAAAAGAAAAGTGACTAAAAATTTGAAATTTGTATTGAAGAGGAGAGAAAACATTGTAGGAAAAGGAGAAAATGCTGATTACCAGCATTTTCTCCTTTTCCCACGATGTTTTATTATCAAGGCATCTTTCTCAGGGTCGTCAAAAGTCGGCACTGTGTAGTAATGACTTAACTTAGAATATAAATTGTTACTTACAATGAAAGCAGCAAGGCCTGTATATATTTGAGCATCTCCATAACATGGTGTAGTATAGAGAGGGTGGTTAACAAAGTAGGCTACTAGAGCTGCAAATCCCCAGTAATAGGTGGAATTCTACAAACAGCATATATAGGAAATACCAGTGAGATAACAGATATTGTTTATTTTAGACATCATTAAATTTTAACTGCAGTATATACATATATATGTAGTGAAATCATGTTTGTTTAAGCTGGTGCTGTTTTATTACTTCAAACTTTGGCAGATATGCAGTTGGAAAATAGTGAGGCAGTAATTTTAATTTCCTATGGTATAAAACTGCTGTCAGAGGCACAATTGCGAAATAAATATAACATTTTTAAATATAAGCATCACCACTAATACATGTACTTTGAACAAAGACTATAATTTTCACTGACTCTTTGGTAAGTGATAAAATTTTCAACTCTGAAATCTTTGTGAAGATATTAAGTTTAAAACTTTTATGATGTGAAACGATCTAAAAGGCTACAAAAATTCCTTTGATAAGATCAACATTGACATCATCCTATTTTCAAGTAAATTCCTAAGGACAGACTTTCTGGTCTCTTATGTTGTCTTTGTAATAAAGCCACAGCATGTTTTCTTATTATGTATACATGTAACTTATATTTGACATAAAATTTTGTGACAAATTAAACATCAGTAAAGTCATGATACATAATTTCAAGCACAGTATGCTGGACCATTCTCCAAGAGAAATAACACAAAATGTTGACTGTCTATTCAACTGTCAAAACCGGTGATCATTGTAAGGTTCAGGGCTTTTTCTCTTTAATTCTTTACTACACAATCCCAATTTTTAATGAACCTGAGACAGAAGCCTATAGAAAACATTGTGGGAAAAGGATAAAATGCTGGTAACCAGCATTTTCTCCTTTTCCCACAATATTTTCTACCCTATCAAAGAAAACAATCATCATATTAATAAGATTTAATCTGTTGCCTGAAGATGCTTTGAATTTGGTCCAGTCCAAAAATTTGTCGTTTGGTAACACATAGGAGAAATTGCTGGTGACCAGCATTTTCTCCTTTACTCACAATGTTTCCTAACCCACAGAGTTACATGTCAGCTTCTTTAAAACTATATTTTTCCTGAGCATACAGTCTTGACAAAGCTGTAAGTCTCATTCATAAAAATATGGTGGCATCAAGCTGTACTCATTCTAAATTACAGTCCTGAGAAACATTTGTGATAAAAAGAATCTCACATTCTTTGGGATTTGAGATAAAAATTTTATTCAATCATTCACTTAACTCTTTACCACACAATGAAGACTTTTGACGACCCTGAGGTGGAAGCCATTTGAAAACATTGTGGGAAAAGGAGACAATGCTGGTAACCAGCATTTTCTTCTTTTCCCACAACATTTTCTACCCCTCCAGAACAAACTTTATTTAATGAGTCGCATTAACTTTGTTGTGTGCCAAATACTTTCAATTTGGACTAAAATTTTGGCATTTGGTAAAGAGTTAACAGTATTTGTCTGCCCTTGTTTCAAAAACTTTTTATTCCAAAAGCCAACCTATACTACACATAGTATTTCAATACCTAAGTTAAAATGTAAAGACAGAATTTTAGCCACATTTGCGATTGTGACTTTCTACTAAAATTTTACCTAATTAAAAAATTCTATCTAGTACGAAAGTCTATATATCTAATTCAAAAACAGTAACTATGATCACTTAGGTGCATACATAATTACACAAGAACTTGCCTTGAAAATATTGGCAATAGGCATCGTTGAATGAGAAAACCTGTGTACAAATACTGTCTCTAGGAGTCTTTTTGCATAATGGAATGTCCAGCAGCCTGCAGCAACACTAGAATTCAGAAGGAAAGTGTTTTACTAATATACCAGCAACTTACTTGACACAATTAGGAAATATTGCATTTCTGCCAAGATCTGTGTTCTTATATGTCTGGTTTGTATATAAGAACTTGGGTCAATGCATTTCTCAAAGATGCTTCCAATAGGACCACTTCAACAAAGATGAAACTTAACTCGTTAGTCGTTACCAAACGACAAAATTTAAGGTTTGTCCAAATCAAAAGCATTTGCAGACTACACATTAAAAGTGGCTGAAAATTTGAAATTTGTCATGTGAAAGTTACCAGCATTTTCTCCTTTTCCCACAATGTTTTCTACAGACTTCTTTCTAAGGGTCATCAAAAGTAGGGATTGTGAGGTAATGGGTTAACTAATATATCAGCAAAATAATCACACAATTTACATGACACAATTACATTACATTGCATTTCTGCCACAATTTGTTTTCTAATATGTCTGATTCATTTATAAGAACTTGGGTCAGTACGTTTCCCAAAGACGCTCCCAAATGCACCTCTTCAACAAAGATGACACTTAACAAATCTACCACCTTAACATGAGCCATGATTTACAGTCAAATGAGTACACCAGAAAACAAAGTGGCACATGGAGACCAGAATGGTTGTAATGATTCAGATAAGCTTCACTTAACATTTTCTAATCCAACAAATCAAACCCATGACTGCAGTAAAAGAGATAGGCATTACCAGGCAGTAAAAACACAAGTTGTTAAAATTCCAAATGTACTTATGCAAGAATGTTTTTCCATAAAATTGGACAATGCACATCTTTTACAATCTGGTTATGATCTCTATCAGTCGGCAGGGTAATTTAAACCTTTGTTCTATTGAAAAGTTTGGAACAGTTTCGTTCCCTCTTTAGAAAGTAAATAATAAGAATGGTAAAGGGAGTTTTAATCTGTTTGTGACATGCACAGTTTATAACCAGACAACAGATTCACAGCAACTGCAGACAACAAATTAAATCTTGGCAATATGACAATTTCTGACTTTGATAGGGTAGAAAATATTGTGGGAAAAGGAGAAAATGCTGGCTACCAGCATTTTCTCCTTTTTCCACAATGTTTTCTATAGGCTTCTTTCTCAGGGTCGTTAAAGGTTGGGATTGTATGGTAAAGAGTTAATTAATATAATTATTTTTCATAGCTACATAGAGATCAAAATGTTTCTTTTTTGTCTTGAGTTATGTTTCATTGACATCAATCACAGTATATAAACGAACTGTACCCAAACCGGATCTTGCGAGTAAATTCCATGAATCGATTGGTGAAAACAGGTGGGTGCCTTTGAATAATTGAGATCGACAGGTTGTTGTGACTTTCACACAACTTGTAAACATTTCCATCATTGAATGAAATAATGTATCTTTCAAATAAATACACCACTTACCATCTTTGGCCGTGTAATTGCTGATAAAGTGCAATACTCGTCTTCACTTCTTTTGCTCACTTCTATACATGCTGTTTTCACAAGGCAATTTATGTATAATTCCGTCTATTTATCCGATACCCATTTGTAAAGTTTTGTTTCTAAATGTATGCTCTTCACAAAGCAGCCAATATATGCCGACAAAATTTGTTAAAATTACCTAAAAATGTATGGAAATTCTGCATGGCGAACGATTTGATACTGTACCCTTCTTGCAAATATCAAGTAAATGATCTGTACATTACTTGCGAGTTGGCTGAACGAATTCTTGCGAGTACCATACGGGGATTTCCATTGCTTTATACCTACACAAGAGCGAAGCATCCATTACGCACGTTACTAGAGTGCTCAATACAAACTTTGTTTCTCAATTTATTCATTACATTGTCATTTCAATGCAGTTGTACTGAAGAATCTTTGAAATTTTTGTGGCAAAAAGGTGGAACTCCTCGTTACAAGCAATTTCACCCTTTGCCACAACACTTTGTATGCTGTATAAAATCTAATATACATATCACAAGTAAAAAATATTAGCTGTGATTATATGTGAATCATTTCTAAGTATACGTTCAAAATGACACGAATTTGTCTCATTGGCAAAAAAATAACATGAGCTTCGCACAGCAGTGCATATACGCCCAAAGGGGCTTGTCAGTGAAATGGGTTAAAATCTAGAACCCTACAGAGATCCAAATTTGAAAAGTCACATGCAAAACCACACATCATAGAGATTCATTGTACTAAGTTGCATATCATTCCGATGGAAACTGTGCGTGCATACAAAAAATGCTAACGGTGACCGACCGTGGCCATAACATAATACGACCCTTCCATCGTATAAAAAAAAAAAATCAAAGTGCTGTCAGCACTGTAATCGGTCGACACTGAATAATCTCTAACCTACCCATTCGACCCCTCGTCTCATGTGTACAACCTTATCCTCGTACCACCACATATGAAATACGCTATTTTATATTATAAAAGTGGAGCAATGATTTTTGTTCTTTTGTCATTATCAGTGCCATTTCTGAACACCATTCGTTGTATGTTTTGTTGAAGGATTACGTGTCACAAGGACTATGTGTCACATTTTATTTGCGTCTTTAGTTCATGCAGAGTGTACTGCACAGCTCTTTTATTACAGCAGGGTATGGGTGGAGCTGTATTTTATTTCCATAAGTTAGTGTTGAAATCGGTGATCAAGGCCGACCAGAATAAAACACAATATCAAATATGAAACACGTGGAGATAATTTATGTTACAGCTGCGACAGGTCATTGAACATCTATTCTTGTGGCTGTAAACAGTCACTGAAGATCGGGTTTTTGAGAGAAAAGCAGCCAAACATAATAGTACAAAAAGACTCAGTTTTATTCTGCTTCCTTTTCATGTGTTACAGGTGGCCCTTCAGATTTTGGGACAAAAATTTTACAAAAATACAAAAAAAAAAAAATCTTTATACTCCCAAAGCCGTATAATTTTCTTTCATTAAACCCCAGTAGTCGAAAACCATCCGACAACAAGAGAAATAAGAGATTTACCACAGCCCAGGTCGACACCGACGGGACACACTGTCTATTTTTACAATTTGCTCATTTACATACTGGGAATACACAGACGAAGCTTCAAACATAGCGTCCGAAGAAGACGTTATGGAAAATAAATACATGTTTCTTATGGAATTTAAGCGTCATTAGTCACATTCCAGTCACTTATTTATAATTAACATTCCCACATTGTTTTTTTTTTTTTTGGGGGGGGGGGGCGAAATCTTAAAATAGCCTAATGGGCAACGTAGTCTTTTAAGGGAATACCACCCCAATTTTCTTTTGTAATATTGTGATTCTTAATTATTGATAATTTGTATTGTTTTTTCATATAAATTTCAGTGATATATATATATATATTATTTAATTTTGTGTGATGTGAAAAATCTATATACCCACCTTTAAGGAACAGAACGAATCCATGCAATAAAATTTCACAATTTGTATTCATCTGCTAATAGATAAAAAGAGGGATTCATCTGCTTTTCCTGATACGGCATCTTAGACTCATCCAATTTAGGGGAAAATTTACAGATCTGCTTAATAAAAGTATAATTTTGAAAAAGAATAGAAAATGTTACGAGAAAGGAAGAAATTGTTCGTTGAGTGTAATTTCTTCTCAAATTCTTACAATATTTTCTTAAGTGATTGACTGATGACTCATTTCTATAAGGAATAGGAATAACCACTATAAAACAGTATTTCGCATAAAACCTTCAGATACTTCAAGGAACTTGTGAACATCCCTAAATGGTGTCTTTCTTTATGGGGCTTTTTTAAAATGGTGGCACATAAACAAGCCTTGAAACTCACTGTCTTAGTATCATCATTACGTAGCAGAGGCCTATTACATAGCTTCAAATCTTTTTGAATACTTTTGAAGTTTTTTTTTTTAATACGAAATTGTTTCTTTTCTTTGTGAGTCAAATTCTGAAATTTCGATCTTGAGGTTTTTCCGTTATGGATTTCCAAATTATGATTTATTATATCACCAAAGCTTGTGGCTGACAGTTTGCTGTAAAGGCATCTGAATTACTCCATTTTATACATGAAAATGTATAGATTTATACCATCAGGCATCAGATTTTTTATCCCAAGAACCGTACAGAATATTTGAAAAAACTCCCAAGACATCGTACAGATAGATTTCGTAAACTCGCAAGTAAGGGTACGAATCACCAGCAAGAAACGTACAGTTGACCTACTTTACATAGAGGCATTAATTCTTATCTTTTATGTTCAAAATCGAACTTTAAAATGCCCAATACCGCAAATGTCTTTTTTAATTAATTAATTGCACCGGTTCAAACTCAGAAAACGTGTTTGAGCCAGCCTTAACATGATAAAAGCTGATTTAAGATCGGGTCTACTGCAAATGACGCTGTAGCCTGCGGTGAGTATTGAAAATTTCAGTGTTTTAAAGCTAAGAATGATTATCAAGCAGTTTATGTATTAACAATACAGGTGTTGCATAAACTATACATAAAGATTCACATAGTTTACATTCAGCAGTATGAAAGACGCAACAATTTTTATCTCGGCTGTCTCTAATGCAAAGTGGACATCATTGAAATTTACTCACAATATCCGGTTCGGGTACAGTTCGTTTATATACTGTGTCAATGCAGCAAGTGCATTTAACCCTTTAGCAAACAGTCCCTGGTTTTTATGACCCTGAGATATAAGTCTTTTGAAAATATTGTGGGAAAAGGTGAAAATGCTGGTAACCAGCATTTTCTCCTTTTTGCACAATGTTTTCTACCCTACTGGAAACAGTTTTCAGTTTTTGGCAATGTTTATTTTGTCATCTACAAGTGCTTCAATTGGGATCAGTGTAGATTTTTTTGTTTGGTAAAGGGTTAAATCAGCACTGAGCACAACACTCTTTTCAAGATACTAGTTTCTATCTCATGTAGAAAACTGTGACCTTGACCTTTGATGGATTAATCTCAAAATCAATAGGGATCATCTACACTCCGAGACGAATGTTTGTTCCAAATTTGACAAACCTAGGTTAATTCTGTGTCTAGTTATCATCCAGACAAGGTTTGGCCTATATATCAACATGTTGAAGGTCACTGTGACCTTGACATTTGACAGATTGACCTCAAAACCAATAGGGATCATCTACATTCCCAGACGCATATCTGTGCCAAATTTGACGAACCTAGGTCAATTCTGTGTCTAGTTATCATCTGGTCAAGGTAAGGTCTACCGACTAACAGATGGACAATGTGCTAAGTAATATACCCCCACTTTGTTGAAGGGGGGAATAATTAGCACTGAACATCACTACCGAGCTATCTGGGCACTGCAAAAAAAAGGAATGTTATGTGAAGCGGCTTACTTGACAACCCAAGCTCGTGGAACATCAGCATCTTTTCCATATATGATGGCTGGACGAAAGTAGAATATTAAGTATATGACAAGAGGTCCTGCATACTCAGTCATGAACACCTGAAAATTTAATTTAGATCATTGCACTTTAATGCCAAAAAAAAAAAACACATACGAAACTAATGCAGACAGTGTAAATCAAGAATATACAGTCTGATCTCTAAACTGAACCAACTGCTAATTGCTTACTGATCAGCATAAAATCCCTTCATATGTAAAATAACTCTTTTTTCCAAAGGACAAAATTTGGACTTGTCCAAATTGAAAGCATTTGCATAATTATGACAAAGTACACATCAATAAAAAATTGAATTTTGATTTTGGAAAGGATGAAAAAATTGTGGGAAAAGGAGAAAATGCTGTATACCAGCATTTTCTCCTTTTCCCACAATGTTTTCAAAAGCTTTCCTTCTCGGGGTGGTTAAAAGCCCGGATAATGTAGAAAAGAGAAAACTGAATCTTAAGCAGTTAAAAGAAGTCATATTGTGTTTCTAGCAATGAAAGCCATATGACATTGATATTGCTGTAGAACGGCACTGATTCATGTATGTACTAGCAAGTTATTTGAATCTTCAGCAGTCAAAAGAAGTCATATTGTGTTTCTAGCAATGAAAGCCATATGACATTGATATTGCTGTAGAATGGCACTGATTCATGTATGTACTTAGCAAGTTATTTGAATCTTAAGCAGTCAAAAGTGTTTCTAGCAATGAAAGCCATATGACATTGATATTGCTGTAGAACGGCACCGATTCATACTACCAAGTTATTTGTCCGCAACGCTTTGAATCCTACCAGACACGTTTAGTGTTTTAGCTACGCATTTGTTGCAAATTTTCATGTTTGTAAAAACATAACTGACAAAGCTACCACGCTAGGATATGGATTGACCTCAAATTTACCAATAAACCAATAATCATCAAGTTCACCTGTTAACCATTTTGATAAAGGCTTTCAAAACTACAGTAGTAAAAGAGAAAAGGCTTGCAATCAGGTGTGTTTCTCTTTTTTTCCAATGATTTTGTGTACCCTTTAACGCTTTATCACACAATGCCGACTTCAAATGACCCTCAGGAAGTCTTTTGAAAACATTGTGAGAAAAGTAAAAAATGCTGGTAACCAGCATTTACTCCTTTTCCTGCAATGTTTTCTACCAAGTCAAAGGAAAATTTCATCATTTGAGCCACACTGAAATTGTTGTCTGCAAATGCTTTGAATTTGGATGGGTCTAACATTTTGTCGTGTGGTAATGAGTTAAAATAAACTTCTGTCACCTAAGCAAAATTTGTCATCTACAAGTGCTTCCATTTGGGAATTGGTCTAAAATTTCCTAGTTGGGTAAAGATTTAAATACATAAATACATACTGTTGACCATCCAACTTGTGGCCCTAAATCTTTAAAGAAGAGCTCCACCTTGTTACCAGACATGAACTGCGACAAAGCTTCTTCATCTTTTAAATTCTTGCCCTCTGAAAAAAAAGATGTAACAATATTTGAACAGAAATGAACATTAAAAATTACTGCAGTCACAGAAACTAATTTTATACCTCCTAGATGAAGGTGAAAACTACTGTGCATTATGGACAAAACTGTGGGAGTTCAATTTCTTCATTGCATCCGTCATACATATACATGTATACAGTTTCTACAAATACACGTTCAAATTTGTAAAACAATAACTTTAATATCTTCAGTGTTTCTATTCTTTTCAACGTCATAACCCTTTATCAGACAATAAAATTTTCTCTTGTCCAAATTGATAGCATTTGCAGTGTGGCTCAAATGGTGTAATTTTTCTTTGATAGTTGGAAAGCATTGCCGGAAAAGGAGAAAATGCTGGTTACCAGCATCTCCTTCTTTTCCCATAATGACTTCTAAAGGCTTCTTTCTCAGGTTTGTCAAAAGTAGGGATTGTGTGGTAATGGGTTAAGTTTTTCCCTAACATGAAAAAATTAGAAGCATCAACTTTCAAAGCACTTATGACAACAAATCAAAGTTGGTTCAAATTCATGTTTGGCAGGATAGGAAACATTGTGGGAAAAGGAGAAAATGCTGGCTACCAGCATTTTCTCGCTTTCCCACAATGTTTTCAAAAGCTGTTTTCTAAACAATCCACTAAAATTGGAAATTGTGCAGTACAAAGTTAAGGCCACATGACAAAAAAAAGTCATTCACCGACTTTTTTTTGGTTTAATATATACTTTTGGAGCTTAAATGAATGTGAGGAACCTAAGAGAATTTAGGAGCAAAAACAATAACTGTACTAGAATTTCTTGCATTTGTAAATGATATCTTGTTATGGCCTAAAACTGAGTGAGTTTTTAAAGGTGGCCCTTCAGAATTTGGGACGAAAATTCTATAAAAATACAAAAATATCATCCTTATACTCCCAAAGCCTTATAATCGTCATTCATAAAACCCCAGTAGTTGAAAACCATCCGACAACACGAGAAATTAGAGATTTACTATGGCCAAGGTCGACATCGACGGGAAACACGTTCTATTTTTATATGAACAACTCGCTCATTTACATACTGGAAATACTTCAAACTTAGCGTCCGAAGAAGATATTATGAAAAATAATTACATGTTTGTTATGTAATGGAATTTAAGGGTCATTAATCACGTGACAGTCACTTAACATTCCCACAATGCAATTTTTTTATTTTTGGCGCGAAATCTAACAATAGCTTATGAGGCTACGTAGCCTTTTAAGGGAATACCATTAAAAAAATGATTTTTGGGTAATTTTATGATTCTTAATTATTTATGATTTGTATTGTTTTTTCATATAAATTTCAGTGATGAATATATTTTTTGATTTGGTGTGATGTGAAAATTCTACGTACCCACCTTCAACTCTTTACTGAGCAAACTGAGAGCATGTGCAGGAAACAAAACAAAACAAAAAATTGCTGCTCACTTGATGTTTTCTACTTCTGATTGGGTAGAAAACATTGTAGGAAAAGGGGAAAATGCTGGTAACCAGCAATTTCACCTTTTCCCAAAATATTGTCAAAAGAATTCGGTCTTCAGGGTTGTTGAAATCAGGATTGTGTCATAAAAATTAAAGAGGAGTAGCAGTAGTAGCAGTTAAAACAGTATCAGCATTTTGCAAAAAAAAAGTATGTAAAATGGTAGCAAAAGCTAACATTATGATCCCATTCCTCGCATGCAAAATAATTACACATACTTGGATCAGCCCTGTATGACTGCCTGTCTGGATAGTAATTTTGATCTGAAAAAAAAAAACAAACAAACAAAATATAGCAAGTAAGCCAAAATACAAAATAGGTTATTTTCGATATCTTTTCTTGTTTGAATCAGTTTATTGCTGTTTTAACCTTAAACCAAACAATCCCTGGATTTTACAACCCAGGGGAAAAAGTCTTCTGAAAACATTGTGGGAAAAGGAGATAATACTGGTAACCAGCATTTTCTCCTATTCCTACATTGTTTTCTACTCTTCCAAAGTCAAGTTTCAATTTTTTGACCTTCACCTTTATTTTGTTGTATGCAAATGCTTTCAATTTGGACAAGTCTAAAAATTTTGTGTTTGGTAAAGAGTTAAATAGTACCTTTCTTCTTGGTTTTTAACAGCTCTGGGATAGAGATTTGCAAAGTCTTGCCCATGGCACTTACAAAATTCTGACATCTTTACCAGGGAGCAACTATGCATAAGTCTGCAGAAAGTCAAAAAAGGCTCTTTCATCCAACAGAGAAAATTCTACCAGTCTAAGGCTTAAACCTTAACAATTCAGCATATGACAAAATTTTAGATCTGTTGAAATTAAAAGTATTTGTAGATAACAGTTTTGATGTGGCTCATATGAAATGATTTTTCTTTGATAGGGTAGAAAACACTGTGAGAAAAGGAGAAAATGCTGGTAACCAGCATTTTCTCCTTTTCCCACCATGTTTTCAAAAGCCTTCTCTTTCAGAGGGCGTTAAAAGTAGTCATTGTGTGGTACAGGGTTAGCGTGCAGAAAAAAAAAAAACATTTTCGTTCTACAACTAGAGCCATCACTAAACATGGTTATACCCCCCCCCACCAGTTGAAAAAAGTGCAAGGGGAGATAATTCTGTTCCAAATCGCAGCAGGGTCGTGAAAATTGCACACCACAATTTCATATATAATTATATAGTAACCTTGTGTTTAAATTTGAGATAAGTACGTAAAAAACTGTAGGAGTATTGCTCAAGACAAATTTGTGTCTAAACACAGATGAACCGACAGACAGAGAGATGGACAGATGAAAGAAACCCCGCCATGACATAAGCTCTGCTGGCTTTCAGCCAGTAGAGCTTAAAACCAATTACAAATGTCCTTACTGTCCTTGTGATAGAGTCTTTTCAAATCAGCAATAGTCGCTCCTTGTGAAATAGGAAATGACACCAATTTTTTTCCACTCCTTGCGTGTAAAATAGACACCTGCAATAATTAAAAGAATACCTGGCTCAAAGTCTGACATACAGGAAACAATACAAGAAATTATCATATCACAATACACAACATTCATAATCTTTAACTTTGTTTTGCTTTGGTCTTTGAAGAATGTACAGGGTTTGACATTAAAATTCTTCCCAAGTAGACCAGTGGACCAGTAATTCAAAATCTTTACTAGTCCACTTCAGATTTCTACTTGACCATTTTTGCAAAATAAAGTAAAGTATTCAACAGATCGAAGTCAAACACTGAGAACTATGAGCCTTCTAAAATAAACTGTTATTCTATGCATTAAAAAACTTTGAATATTTCAATTCATCAGTGCTTTTTTATGCCTACCTGTATTTTGAGGTATCATTCTCCGAAACACACGACCTTTTTTTTTTGCTTTTTTATTGGCAAAAAAAGCATTTACCATGGTGTTCTATGTTAATTTTTTTTTTTTATAAAGGAACCCACACCAACCAAGTTTGTTGGTTTTTTTAATTGTTGTAAGATTATTAGTAACCTCTTAGAGTATAGTAATCATGCTTTTCACCAAAGATCATGTCACTTTTCAATTTGTAACTTAACCCATTACCAAAAAATCCCTGATTTTTACGACCTTGAGATAGAAGCCTTTTGAAAACATTGTGGGAAAAGTAGATAATGCTAGTAACCAGCATTTACATTTTCTTCATTTTTTCCACAATGTTTTCTAGCCTGCTGGAAACAAATTTCAAATCTTGAGTTACGTTTATTTTGTCGTATGCAAAAGCTCTGAATATGAAGGAGTCTAAAATTTTGTCGTTTAGTAAAGTCTAAAGAGTTAAATTTTAATTCAGGTCGGCAACTAGTACACACCGGAAATAGGGGAAGTTACTAAATATTTTGACGATTTTTTCGTGAGATGAATTTCAAGACTACATCGGTCGAAGCAAAGGAAAACCTGAGCAATTTGGAAAATCAATAAAAGTCATTGTGAAGATGATATTGGGACTCAAATGGTTGCAAAGAGAGCAAAGTCTGCACTCTGATCCCTGGGACTGAATGCCGAACTTTCAAGACATTTCTTATTCAAGTTATTGGCAATCAAAAATAGCATCATGAATTTTTCTAGCCAGTAGGCTAAGATTACTCAACACCTGACACAATAAACTTTCGAGATTAATACAGTGAAAGCAAACAATAATTTTGTAACACATTTGTCATTACCTCCATGTCGACCTTTGGATTGCTAGTGGATACTCAAGCAAGCAAGGACAAGCCTAGTGTTACGACTATGCGAGTGACGTCATAAATTTAAAAGGGGGGAAATACTTGAAATTTACGGAGTTCCAAGTGGGCCACTAATTTCACTTTAATCAGTCCACAAATTTGCTTACTGTGATCGCGCTGACAAAAAGAAAATTAGCTGACAGATCATTTTTTACCCGAAAGTTCTTGTCTAGAGTTGTTCCAGACTTGACATTGCAATATTTACGATAATTTTCTTCACGCAAAATGGTGTGTTTTTTCGGCACATTTGAGGTTAACTGTTCAAAAGGTAATGGTCAGCCAGTTTAAAAAAAAAGTCTTATGTATAGAACAATATGGGTGAGAAACCTCTCAGACCGAGAAACCTCATTTAAGGTTAAGTATTGCCCCTTTTTCACATTGACAAGCCAATTTAATTGTGTCTGATCTGATCAGATTGTGAACAGCCAATTCTGTCTACAGCAAATATTCGATCGTTACCGTGTTAATCTAATGTTTTTTTTATATATATATATTTTTTTTTTCCCTTGCTGTTATTAGAATAAAGTGTATTTTTGTGGTATTTGTCGAAGACAATACCACTATGAGTTCAAGATTGAATTTTGATAACCATGTATCTTATATTGTGAAAAACCAAAGGAAATAAACCCAGTTAAAGTCATTTTTTCTCAGGCAAATGAGTTTTACGGTGGCACTCACATATTTAATTTGAAATGGCATATTAAAATACATTGGGCGAGGCCATCGATCGTTGAGATACTTATTTTTTATTGAAAATAGCTTCTCTCGCTCATAGCCTTTTATTGGAGCAGTGATAGAAATTTGCCAACTGACCCTGGGCTTTTTCGTTCCAAAACTAATTCGTTCCATGGCTTGTTCGTCCTATGATTGTGCGCTACTCCATTTGATTGCTCATGAATATTTATAGATCGAGGTAATTGATTGTAATGTGGGAAATTAAATGTAAAAGGCTAGAGATATTTCAAAAATATAGTTTTCATGAACAAACTTAAGTTCATTCGATATATCAACAGGATTTTTCTCTCTATTCGTCATGCAAACTACTGTCAAGGGACGTTACTCCTGCTTCCTCCTAATGATCAAAGGGAGACCACTTATACAAAAATAAACCAAACTTTGTCATGAGTACTCTCCCTTCAACCGAAAAGGTATTCATTTGCTTAGTGGATTGACTTTTAAGCCATTATTTGTACAATATGTCTCTGTTTCTTTCAAACTATTAATTCCACACAATGGGTTTCCTTGACAAATACCACTTCAGCGTTCTCAACGCTTTGATTTATTTTGCATTGACTGGGCACTACTAAATCACACGTTACAACTCGGCCTGTTCAGTACCTACATTGTACATGTACATCTAACTTGATATGGCTCCCATCACCCGATATAGTTACTAAATGCCATGAAACAAAACTATTTTTTTATCTGAGAGTATGCAGTTTTGATTTTCACAATGTTATAGATAAATAACGATATTCATCGTCTTTTGTTTAAAAAAAAAATAAAAACGGCAATTTGTAATAATGCATTTTAAATAATTCCTTGTAACTATTTACAAAACGACGAGACCGCAAAACGACAAAATGTCAGACTGGTCTTTACTTAAAGCATTTGTACAGACGACAAAGTGAATGTTGCAAAAATCAGAGGGTTTTTTTTTTTTTTTTAAATTGAAGAAAGCATTCTGGAAAAGGGGAAAACGCAGGCCACCAGCATTTTCTCCCTTTTCTACAATATAATATAAAGAAAAAAAGATTTAGGGTCTTCAAAATTTGGGATTGTCTGGTAAATCAGGCGATACTTGTAATAAGTTGGATAAAAGGAAGACAACTCTAGCCGGCAACAAGACAGACATGATTACCCTACAATCTCTCAGCGGAGCCTTTTGACTAAATATGATAGGTTTTCCTTAGATATAACAGTTCGGCCTAGTTTTTGGCTCGACGTGACCTTTTTTTGAACTCATGCGAGAAAATATCAAGGCAAACATCCCAAGTTTAATGAGTGTCAGACTGAAATTGTGACCTCTAGAGCGTAAAAAGGGTAAAAGTTGACGATGCCGGACACAAATATGAAGTAAACTCTTTGATGCAATACATATCCGATTATTTTCATTTTCGGGACTGAATCTCTTCGAAAATCGCTGGTAAGGGTTGTTGCGAATCTTCTTGGGACCGAATAAGTGGCTATTCCTTCCGATTTATCCCGGAATTTAGAGGTTTATATGGTACTCGTCCTTCCAATGCACATTAGATGAGTTATGAAAAAAAACTGGAGCCAGAGTAAATATGGCTACCAAAAAGAAGTTTCCTCAATCTCGGAGAAGTAAAAAGTCCCTTGAACACGGTCTATATACAACGTGTTTTATTCATGGTGAAGTTGGAGCGGTACAGTATAGCAAACTCAACCTTGAAAAGAATCAAGACTATCCAGATAGGGTTAAAAACACAGAAAGTGCGACTTGTAAGGTATTCGACAAGCAAGATATTGCAGACAATTTTCAAAGATTTGACAGCTTGAATGAGGAAGAGGACGATGTGAGATATGATAGAGGCCAGCAAACAGACCATGAAGGAAATATACGAAGATATTCAGGACCCGATTTCGAATGTCTTGATGTGTTGGTTGCCCTGGCTTCCATTGCATTTTTTTACTTTGATATTGTTACAGACATTCTCCTGGCTAGAGATTACTACAAACAAAACAATATGTTAGCCTTTGGTCTCACAACAAGCTTCATTATTGGTCCATCATTAATCACATGTATTTTAAACTTCAGATGGTACTTGTTAGATTATGAAACTCAACAGATTTTAATTAAGAAACGAGGGAAAACAAACGTTAAAGTGACATCACTTCCCCTTTGGTGTATTCGATTCATGATGACAGTTTCATTTATGGGCCCTGTTATAAGGTAAATTATCCTGAAGTAGGACTTTTTCTCTGTCTAACATCTGTGACATGTACTGTAGTTGTTGTGTATCCTCCAGATTTGCATATCATAGGACAAAACATGTTGACTGATAATTCTCTATGTAGAAAACATATTTGTAGCTAAGTGGTTATGTGTTCGCCTTGGGACCTGGAGATTAAGGGTTCTCTGGCCTTGCTTATTTGTCAGAACCTGTTACATATGAAGAAGTCATCTCTTTGGTAGCTCACCTGAGCAGGAAGTGCTCAAGGTGAGCTTTTGTGTTCTTGCTGTATCTGTCGTGTGTCCTGTGTTGTGCATTGTGCGTTACAACTTTTACCTTGTGTATGCTCTAGCAGCCACCATGTCAGTCCAATACTCATGAAACTTGATCAGAGTGTCTGTCGTGAAGATATCTCTGACAAGTATGGGCCGAAAGCTAGGTCATCAGGTTTTAGAAAAACCTTGTGTTAGCTCTAGAGGCCACAAGTTTTGTCAAATACTCTTGAAAGTTTGTCAGGATATTTGTTTTGATAATATCTCCAGGCATGTTTGAAAATGGATCATGGTGGATCAAAAACCTGGTCACTAGGTCATATCCTAGTAAAACCTTGTGTACCCTGTAGTAGCCACATTTTCAGTCCAAAACTCCTGAATGTTGGTTAGAACTTGATAATAGCTCGGGATACTTTGAAAATCAGTCAGGTTTGGTCAAAAACTAGGTGACATAGTCAAATGTAAGAAAAACTTTTTATAGTCTCTATTGGCCACATTTTCAGTCCAAAACTATTGAAAGTTGGTCAAAATATTTGCCTTAATAATGTTTTGGATGAATTTGAAAATGGGTGTTGTTGGGTCAAAAACTAGGTCACAAGGTCAAATCTAAAAAAAAAAAAAACCTTTTGTACCCTTTAGAGACTACATTACAGTTGAAGACTCTTGAAAGTTGCGCTTAATTTTTATCTTGATCATACATTGGACAAGTTTGAAAATGGTTCATGTCAAATCAAAAACTAGATCACCAGGTCAAATCTTGGAAAAACCTTGTGTTCACCCTAGAGGTCATATTATCTGCCAAATACTTATAGAAGGTGGTCAGAATCTTTATTTTGATTTTATCTACAATGGAAAAACAGGCTATGCTTGGCGAAAAAATTGGTCATTGAGGGAAATTTTAGAAAAAGCTTATGTACATTCTGATGGCCATTATTTGGAAAGCTTGGTAGAATGTCTGTGATAATATCTTGAAAGAGATTGAAAATGGGTCATTTGTGGTCAAAAGACTCATGTGAGCGACTTGAGGGCCTTAATGGCCCGCTTGTTGATACTACACATATTTTGCACTCTTATGTTACATGTACGTATTAATAGTTTGCAAAAGCAGCTCAAGGTAAAAATTTGCTTTTCAAAATAATTTTATTAAATTTCAGGCAAATGGAGTATATTTACAACGGAATAAAAAGTAACAGTAGAGACTTAACAAAAGAAGAAAGAAAGCGACACTATGTCGTCATGAGAATGGAAGATGTTGATGCCAGCTGTATACGAATGTTTGAATGTTTTCTGGAGGCGGCACCACAACTTGTGTTACAAATATACATCTTGATGACACACAGACAAGATGAACCCTGGCTTACAGGTACATAAGTAATCTTTTAACTATTTCTGTGCTAAGTTAACTCTTTACCGCACAATCCTGACTTTTAACAACCTTGAGAAAGAAAGCCTCTGAAAACATTGTGGGAATAGGAGAAGATGCTTGTAACTAGCATTTTCTCCTTTACTCACAATGTTTTCTACCCTGCTTGAAACAAATTTCAAATTTTGGTTTACTTTTGTTGTCTGCAGATATTTTTAGCTCACCTGAGCACAAAGTGCTCATGGTGAGCTATTGTGATCGTGCTGTGTCCGGCGCGCGTCGTCCGTCGTCAACTTTTTACCTTGTGTACGCTCTAGAGGCCACAGTTTTGGTCGTATACTCATGAAAGTTGGTCAGGATGTTTGTCGATGAAATCTCGGACGAGTTCGAAAATGGGTCATGTGGGGTCAAAAACTAGGTCACTAGGTCAAATCTTAGAAAAACCTTGTGTACGCTCTAGAGGCCGCATTTTGAGTCGGATACTCATGAAAGTTGGTCAGGATGTTTGTCTCGATGATAGCTCGGACGAGTTCCAAAATGGGTCACGTGGGGTCAAAAACTAGGTCACCAGGTCAAATCTTAGAAAAACCTTGTGTACGCTCTAGAGGCCACATTTTCA
The DNA here is from genome assembly GCA_943736015.1 of Tridacna crocea. Taxonomy (NCBI): domain Eukaryota; kingdom Metazoa; phylum Mollusca; class Bivalvia; order Cardiida; family Cardiidae; genus Tridacna; species Tridacna crocea. Next base: position 55,100,874 of record OX031059.1, read on the forward strand.
GTCGGATACTCATGAAAGTTGGTCAGGATGTTTGTCTGGATGATATCTCGGACGAGTTCGAAAATGGGTCACGTGGGGTCAAAAACTAGGTCACCAGGTCAAATCTTAGAAAAACCTTTTGTACGCTCTAGAGGCCACATTTTCAGTCGGATACTCATGAAAGTTGGTCAGGATGTTTGTCTGGATGATATCTCGGACGAGTTCGAAAATGGGTCACGTGGGGTCAAAAACTAGGTCACCAGGTCAAATCTTAGAAAAACCTTTTGTATGCTCTAGAGGCCACATTTTCAGTCGGATACTCATGAAAGTTGGTCAGGATGTTTGTCTGGATGATATCTCGGACGAGTTCGAAAATGGGTCACGTGGGGTCAAAAACTAGGTCACCAGGTCAAATCTTAGAAAAACCTTTTGTACGCTCTAGAGGCCACATTTTCAGTCGGATACTCATGAAAGTTGGTCAGGATGTTTTGCCTGGATGATATCTCGGACGAGTTCGAAAATGGGTCACGTGGGGTCAAAAACTAGGTCACCAGGTCAAATCTTAGAAAAACCTTTTGTACGCTCTAGAGGCCATATTTTCAGTCGGATACTCATGAAAGTTGGTCAGGATGTTTTGCCTGGATGATATCTCGGACGAGTTCGAAAACGGGTCACGTGGGGTCAAAAACTAGGTCACCAGGTCAAATCTTAGAAAAACCTTTTGTACGCTCTAGAGGCCATATTTTCAGTCGGATACTCATGAAAGTTGGTCAGGATGTTTTGCCTGGATGATATCTCGGACGAGTTCGAAAATGGGTCACGTGGGGTCAAAAACTAGGTCACCAGGTCAAATCTTAGAAAAACCTTTTGTACGCTCTAGAGGCCACATTTTCAGTCGGATACTCATGAAAGTTGGTCAGGATGTTTTGCCTGGATGATATCTCGGACGAGTTCGAAAATGGGTCACGTGGGGTCAAAAACTAGGTCACCAGGTCAAATCTTAGAAAAACTTTTTGTACGCTCTAGAGGCCACATTTTCAGTCGGATACTCATGAAAGTTGGTCAGGATGTTTTGCCTGGATGATATCTCGGACGAGTTTGAAAATGGGTCATGTGGGGTCAAAAACTAGGTCACTAGGTCAAATGTTAGAAAAACCTTTTGTAGGCTCTAGAGGCCACATTTTCAGTCCGAAACTCTTGTAAGTTGGTCAGAATGTTTGTCTTGATGATATCTCAGACAGGTTTGAAAATGGGTCATTGGGGGTTAAAAACTAGGTCACCATGTCAAATCTTAGAAAAACCGTGTATATGCTCTGGATGCCACATTTTCAGTCCAACACACTTGAAAATTAGTCAGAATGTTTGCCTTTATAATATCTTGGATGAGTTTGAAAATGGGTCATGTTGGGTCAAAAACTGGGTCAATAGGTCAAATGTTATAAACACCTTTTGTATGCTCTGGAGGACACATTTTCAGTCTGATACTCCTAAAACTTGTTCATAATATTTGTCCTGGTGATACCTTGAATGAGTTTGAAAATGGGTCATGTGGAGTCAAAAACTAGGTCAATGGGTCAAATATTAGAAAAACCTTGTGTATTCTCCAGAGGCTACATTTTCTGCCTGATACACTTCAGACTTGGTCAGAATATATGTTTTGGTGATGTCTCAAAAGAGTTTGATAATGGGTATTTGTCGGGTCCAAAACTAGGTCACTTGATGAAATCTTAGAAAAACCTTTTGTACACTGTAGAGGCCACATTTTCAGTCCAATACTCATGAAACTTGGCCAGAGTGTTTGTCTTATTGATATCTCAAAAGTGTTTGATGATGGGTAATGTCTGATAAAAAACTAGCTCACTGGGAAACTAGATGGTGCATGTTTGGTCAATAAACTCAGGTGAGCGATTTCAGGGCCATCATGGCCCTCTTGTTCGATTTGGACCAGTCTAGAATTCTGTCGTCTGGTAAAGGGTTAACTATTTCTGTGCTAGCTTAACTCTTTACCACACAATCCCGACTTTTAACGACCTTGAGAAAGAAAGCCTTTGAAAACATTGTGGGAAAAGGAGAAAATGCTGGTAACCAGCATTTTCTCCTATAGCCACAATGTTTTCTACCCTGCTGGAAACAAATTTCAATTTTTGATTTACGTTTAATTTGTCGTCTGCACATACTTCCAATTTGGACCAGTCTAGAATTCTGTCACTTGGTAAAGAGCTAATTATATCTGTGCTAAGTAAATGAAATAGACATGCAAGTCTTAGGGATAGCTTTCCTGCGTATTTTCGCCTCACACCTCTGCTGAAGAATGTGAGAAAAGTAGTCGGTGGCTTTGGAAAGAAAGTTGTGTTAGCACTGGTATGAGAAAGCCAGGAAACACATGTGGGTTACTGACTGCGATGATGTGGCCTAAACTATTAAAGTGGAGTGGAACTCCAATACAACCAACTTAGGGATAGATCCAAATAATAGACTCATCTTGGTCAGGTTTTACTGTGTTTGCAAAGGCACTATTGCTGATGTCCATTGCAAGCAGAAAGTCAGCCCTTATCATGATTACAAAAGAAATTTAATTTGATCTAAGTTGTGATCTAAGTTGTGAAAAAAGGAGGCTAAATGCATCATCATGTCATCACATGATCTTTGACCCCGACTGAACCATGAGGTAAAATGGTCCATTGACATGCAGAAAATTGACCAAAAACAAAAAGTTCAGGCCCAGGTCAGCCTGCCCGGATTGCACAGGCTTACCAGAGTCACTACTTTTTGCAGATGCATTAACCCATTACCACACGAGAAAGATTTAGACTGGTCCAAATTGAAAGAATTTGCGGACGACAAAATAAAGGTGACTGAAAAATTGAAATTTGTTCTGGGAAGGGTAGAAAACACTGTGGGAAAAGGAGAAAATGCTGGTTACCAGCATTTTCTCCTTTTCCCACAGTGTTTTCAAAAGGCTTCTTTCTCAGGGGCATCAAAAGTAGGGATTGTGTGGTAATGGGTTAAGCCCCCTTTGAACACAGCAAAGCTAATTTGTAATAGACTTGTAGAATTTTCAAGCCTGTTTTTTGTCAGATTATCTCACAAAACGGAGGAAAGTGAAGATGAAAGATTAGAGTTAATATTTCATATGATCTGATCTTGATATGATATAATATTATCTGTTGAGTCAGCTACCACTTGCTCTGTGATTGTGAGGGTTAAACCATTGTGGCATTATTTTTTTTGTGGCTCAAGATGAAAGGGCATGTTATCGCTACATATAGTACATATCATTGTGAAGTATTAATGAAATTAGATACAATAGAAGAGTTATGACTCATTTGATTAATTACCCAAATGCATATTTAACTCTTTGCCAATTGACAAAATTTTGGACTTGTCCATATTGAAAGTATTTGCAGATGACAAAATAAATGTGAATCAAAAATTAAAATTTGATATTGAAAAGGTAGAAAACACTGTGGGAAAAGAAGAATGTGCTGGTTACCAGCATTTTCTTCTTTTCCCACAGTGTTTTCAAAGACTTTCTTTCTCAGGGTTGTCAAAAGTCGGGATTGTGTGGTAAAGAGTTAAGCTTTTGTGTGCCAAACAAACTCAGCATAAATATTGAGTCCAGAAATAAGATCTGAATAATTGCAATTTGATGGTTGCTTTTGTCTGTAGTGTTTGTACTGAGTGGGCAAAGTAAGTCAAATATCAGACTGCATGTTTGCTGAAGCCTGGTCTTGATCTACACTGGACACAAAAGCAAATATTGTCGCAAAGATCCTTTTAGTCCTTTATTTTAATTCTCTGCGCATTGGGTGTTATTTTAAACAAGTCCGTAGTTTCAGTTTACTTCCTTTATTTTCATTCTTTATTTTATTCATCTATTTATAAGCCAAAATATAACAGCAACGAAAACAATCTTCTTCATTATTTTTAATTAGCTGACCAACAACAGCTATCCAAAGAACCTTTTTTATTTTCATCTCTTTGTTTTTCTTCTTATTTTAATTAGCCGATTTACAGCTATCGAAAGAACACTTTTACGTTCTTTTTATTCTGGTTTGCTTTCCAAACTCCTTTTCAAAAAATTCCCTATTCGTCATTCAAACCCTGTTATTTATATGGCTTTAGTGCTCCGTTGGCTCCGCTGCATGAAAATCATATGAAACATAAGAATCAGTTGACACCCAATTAGCACACCAAAGGAGCAATAAACGGAGTAAAACTTTAACTTGGCATAAAACCGGAGTCTTACCGGAGTAGAAAAAATGTACTCTTACAACATGAGTAACTGAAATTAGCCAAACAGGCGATTTGACAAGTAATATTTGAAAACATTGTAACAAAACGATAAACAACTCGCAGAATTCGCGACACTCCCACCTGAGGGAAAATCAAATAATGAGTTAATGAGAAATCAAAATTTAACACATTTTGGAAAGCAATTACTTCAAGTTATGAAATTAAGAATTATCTCAGTAAGACGGCTGTTCCTTATTTTCGTATGCTCTTGCTTCCACCGCTGGCCGTCTTTAATATCTTACTTCTAAATTTGAAATATTTTTTGCAGGTTGTTGACGAACATCGTTAACACCCTATTCCAGAGTACACTCAGCAGATTTTAGTGGTCTAAACAGTACTTCTTGGCTCTTCAATGGACCCTTTTTACATTTAGCCTTTGTCAGACATTTAATGAACCGTAAAGTATAGATAGGTACTCTGAATAACCTACTAATCAAAGAAAATTTATTTGTGTTCAAGGAAAACTGAGATGTCGGACCAACCACAGACTGTTTATTTACGTTATGATTTGCGCTAAGCATTTTGACTTCCTCTTTAATTTGATGCTGCTCATTGTTCATGTGTACAGAAGTCCCCATTTTTTCTTCCATAGTCGAGTCCGTTATTCCAATACTATCGATAGTCGGAAAGTCTTCGAATTTAGGTTTCATTTGGATCACATTTACAGAACTAATCAATGTTTCATTCTTCGTCAAATTTGATTCGTGGGAAAGACTGCGGAAGTTTGTTTCATTCACAGCTTTGTTTACCTCACTTGTACGCCCAGTCAGTATCCAGCCGAATTTAGAACTAAGTAGATATAATCCGGGCTGCAGCTCAAGCCTATGTGGCAATACTAAATCAAGGTAGTAATCATTTCCGATTAGAATTTCAACACTTGAACTTTCAGTTTCTGTCGGAATTGTATCTGCCATATCTACACTCTTTAACAAATGTTCAAGATGTCCTAGCGACGACATATCGATATGATTTCTGATGATGCCTCCACATATGACAGGAACTATATTAGCTGTCACATTCATGTATTGGCCATTATTCAATTTTAGAGACAACGTTGTTAAAGCTGTCTTAATTACCTTTGGATTGTCACTACCAAAAGTAGATAATTGTATTTCTTGCTCACTTTCCTGTTTTAGTCCTAGCCGATTTGCCAGTGACTCCGTTATATACGTTCGTTGCGAACCACAATCGAGTAGTAGTCGAGTCTTAAGACAAAAAGCATTTCTCGGATTGTTAATTTCTCCAAATGCAGTCTGCATTAGAACCATATCATTGGATGATACAAAGGAATTTTCTTTAGGAGTCTTTTCAGATCTCTGATCATTCTTTTCAATGAAACTCATATTTGAAAATTCATGAAGTGTCTTAGTTCCAAACATTTTCGGACAAAGGCTTCGGTGATGTTTGTTTTCTTTTCCGCAATGAACACACGTTTTGTTTCTCTTGCATTCCTTGGACAAATGTCCTTCACGTAAACATCTGAAACAGCTTCCTTTTAATTGTTTCTTTCTTTCGATATCAGTCTTATATTTCCAACATTCATCACTGTAGTGTTTCTCTGTGCAGTATCTGCAGTGCTCAGCTGAGAATTTTGTAGAAACAGGTTTATCCACTTTATTCCGATTTGAGGCCACGAACAAAGCCTCCGTTGAACTTTTCACTTCAGTTAACGGAGCATTCTCTTTCCTTCCGGAGCTACTTTCCACTAGTGATTTATCGGGAGATGAAGTTTGTGCATTTCCTTTATATTGGAAAGATGTCTGTTCTGGAACAGCAGATTCAATGGCAGTTACGTAATGTTTTAGCTCATCCAGTAACCAAGCAACTGTCCATGAAGAACTGATATCTTTTTTTATTTCAAGTTGAACCAATACTTTAGTCGGCAATTTGGATTTTATCATAGATACAAATACTGCTTGGTTCACATCTTGTTTTAAAACCTCCAGGCTCCTCAGATGTCTTTGAATTTCACTTAAAAATGAGCGCAAACTCTCGGCTGTTTCTTCCGGTCTTTGGATATTCATCAGATGCGAATAGTGTAAGTCAATAATATCTTGTTTTCTTCCAAATCTCTCTTCCAAGAGTTTTACCGCCACTCGGTAGTTATCATTCGATAGTGCTAGACCAGATATTGTTTTCTTAGCTTCTCCGGTCAATTTACTCATCAGGTATGTCAATTTTTCTACATCAGACAGTTTTTTGTTTCTGTGGACAGCGCAGTCAAAAGTATCCCAAAATTCTGTCCATTTGATTTTGTCACCATCGAATTGTATCATTTCTAATTTAGGTAGTTTTACAGTGGATTGATCATGACGTCCTTTCTCTTGCCTTTCAAAGTACTCTTGTTGTAGCTTCATTTGATCCATGACCGTTTTCTGCATCTCACTTTGCAACTGAACTAGATGATCTACTTTTTCCACAGTACTTTGGTCAAACTTTTCCTCGTGTTTTATTTGTTGGTCAAGGATCGAGTCCTTGAATTCTTCGAGTTCAATACGGCTACTGATAACCTGCTCACAAAGAATTCCGTCTTCATTAAGAATTTCGGCAACTAAATCCTCGTCCGAGTCGTCAATAGCACAACACAATTCTTTAGATTTGTCTTCAAGTTTCTCACGATATACATCCAGTGTCTTTATGCACTTGTTAACTTTCATTTGAATTTCTTCTTTAGCATCGAGTTCAATGTCACTGTCTATTAGTGAAGCACATCGTTGTAGTTCATTCTCTAAAACGTTCCGGTATCTTGTTCTTACACCTCTAATGTATTTCAAGTCCGCCATGATTTGATGAGTATAAAATTCACAAATTCACAAGTGATTCTGTTCCCGGGTTCCGGCGCCAAACAATGTCGCAAAGATCCTTTTAGTCCTTTATTTTAATTCTCTGCGCATTGGGTGTTATTTTAAACAAGTCCGTAGTTTCAGTTTACTTCCTTTATTTTCATTCTTTATTTTATTCATCTATTTATAAGCCAAAATATAACAGCAACGAAAACAATCTTCTTCATTATTTTTAATTAGCTGACCAACAACAGCTATCCAAAGAACCTTTTTTATTTTCATTTCTTTGTTTTTCTTCTTATTTTAATTAGCCGATTTACAGCTATCGAAAGAACACTTTTACGTTCTTTTTATTCTGGTTTGCTTTCCAAACTCCTTTTCAAAAAATTCCCTATTCGTCATTCAAACCCTGTTATTTATATGGCTTTAGTGCTCCGTTGGCTCCGCTGCATGAAAATCATATGAAACATAAGAATCAGTTGACACCCAATTAGCACACCAAAGGAGCAATAAACGGAGTAAAACTTTAACTTGGCATAAAACCGGAGTCTTACCGGAGTAGAAAAAATGTACTCTTACAACATGAGTAACTGAAATTAGCCAAACAGGCGATTTAACAAGTAATATTTGAAAACATTGTAACAAAACGATAAACAACTCGCAGAATTCGCGACAAATATAGTCATGAAAAACACTTTACAGGTTTACGTTTACTGCCAAAAAAGCATATAAAAACATCATGAAACAACATGATCTACACTATCCAAAACACCAAATGACTAAAACTGACTGAGATTTCACAATTTTAAGACAGTATTGGTCTGTGCATACATGTATATAAAGTCTTGGACAATGCAGATCTAGATCTAAGACTGCAAGTTCTGGGCAGTCTGATCATGAACTATTTTGTCTACAAAAGCTCAACTTTTATTATACTTGACACTGTAGATAATGGACTGAGATCAAATATTTTCCTATTGAAAAGAATTTGCTGCATATGAAGGTATGGCTTCAAACCAGAAAACCTTTGTATTTTGTTCACCTTCACCTGTGATTTTTGTACAGAATTACCAAATATTTTTATGGACATAGACTAGTCCCCTATTAATCATACTAGTTATAGATGCCTACTTTATTATACCCCCCACTACAAAGTGGAGTGGGGAATACTGGAATCGCCATGGCTGTCTGTCAGTCCATCCATCTGGCCATCCTTAGACACAGATTTGTCCGGGGCAATACTCCAAGACTTTTTAAGGTACCAAACGCAAATTTACACACAGTGTTCCTATATACATGTATATATACATGTATATATATATATAAGTTGTGTATGTGCAATTTCATGACCCTGCTGCAATTTGTTGCAGAATTATCTCCTCTTGAACTTTTTCAACTCTTACTTTTGTACTAAATTATTCTGCATTCTGTGACAAAGACCTGTTTTTATGACAAGGAGCTGGTGGGGTGGGGTATGGGTCATGTTTAGAGATAGCTCTAGCGTTAATAAAGCTGTTGTTGCAGAGTACACACACTTATAGTACTACTCCCTTGTTCTCACCTGAACTGTCCATTGTCTGTTGTAGGTACAGTGGTAGTCTTTAACCCTTTCCCAAACAACAAATTTTGGACTCTTCCAAATTGAAAGAGTTTGCCGACGACAATTTTAGATTTGGAGAAAATTGCAGAAAGTTCTCAAAAAGGGTAGAAAACACTGTGGGAAAAGGAGAAATTGCTCGTTACGAGCAATTTCTCCTTTTCCCACAGTGTTTTCAAAGACTGTTACTGCAGACACGTAAAAACCAGGGTTTGTTTGGGAAAGGGTTAACTCTTTACCAAACATGAAAATTTCATTTTAACTCTTTACCATACAACAAAATTTTAGACTGGTCCCAATTGAAAGCATCTGCAGGCATTAAAATATAAGAGATTGAAAATTAGAAATTTGTATTGGGGAAGGTAGAAAACATTGAAGGAAAAGGAGAAAATGCTGGTTACCAGCATTTTCTCCTTTTCCCACAATGTTTTCAAAAGGCTTCTTTTTTAGGGTCATTAAAAGTCTGGCTTGTGTGGTAAAGGGTTTAGTGTGGCTCAAAAGATGGAATTTGTCACAGATAGGAAAGAGAGCATTTCGGAAAAAGGAGAAAATGCTGGTAACCAACGTTTTCTCATTTTCCCACAATGTTTTGTAAGGCCTCTTTCTCAAGAGTTGTTTAAACTCAGAACTGCATGGTAAAGGGTTAAAGTAGGTAAGTCCATGTGAATTGTGTCAACCTTTGTAGTAACTGTTGGTTTTCATAATTACATGTGTTTCAAAAGCAATGAATTTCAAAAAAATGTAATCAAAGTGTAGCATTTGTATTTTTATGCTCCCCAAAGGGCGAGCATATAGTCGCCGCTTCGTCTCTGTCCGTCCATCCGTCTGTCCGTCCATCTGAAGCCATTTCTCCACAACCCCTGGGCCAAATTGCATAAAACTTCATATATGAACTCCTTAGGGTAAGGCGCCGACGTATCTTTCCTGCTTTTTTCAATTTGACCCTGTGTCATGGAAAAAAGGGGCTTAATGCAAAATTGCAATTTTTACTAATGTCTCATTCACTTTTTGTCAGAATATCATGAAACTTCATGATTATATTGTTTATGGAAAATTTCAGCATGTGCCCTTGCTATTTTTAATCTAAGCGGTTTTTAAGCTGACGTTCTGCCATGGAAAAAGGGTTTTTTTTGCAAAATTCCAATTTTTACTAATGTCTCATTCAGTTTTGGTCAAAATTTCATTACACTTCATGGTTTTTCCAAAGTTTCGACAAGTGGTCTTGTTTCTTTATCTATGTGTTTTTCAATTTGACCCTCTGTCATAGAGAAAGGGGGTTTCTTGTAAAATGCCAAGGAAAAAGGGGCCTTAATGCAAAGTTGCACTTTTTACTAATATCTCTTTAAGTTTTTGTCAAAAATTCATGAAACTTCATGGTTTTATCTTGTTTTACAAGTTTCAAAATGTGCCCTTGTTATTTTCAATCTACAAATTATTAATGCGCAAATAGCTCTTTCCTGGTTCCTCAGTTTGAGGCTGCATCACGGAAAAAGGGGACTTTATGGAAAAAATTGTTTTTCTCTAGTATCTCCTACATCGGTGATCAAAACTTTGTGAAATTTCAAATCTGAACTTGTTGGAACGTTGCCCAGGTACCTCTCTTCCGGTTTCTCAATTTTAGGCTGCATCACAGAAAAAGGGGGCTTCATGTAAAAAATAGTTTTATGTAATATTTACTACATAACTGCTCAAAATTTTATGAAATATCCAATTTTGAATTATTATTAAAAAATGCCACAAACCACACACCCATTGTATTTATTTTGCAATATTATCTTATGGGAAAAGGGGGCTTAAAGGGGGCATAGTGGGCTTATTGTCATCTACAAGTTTGTGTTGGCTATCTCTAAGATAGTAATTGCCTTTTCACTTCAGTTTTTGGGGAGGCATGAACAGGTCCTTTAAGGATAAAAGAAGTGAATTTTTATCAATTTCATATATTTTATGACAAGCACTTGTTTGGGGAGCATAACCCGTCTCTGACGGCTCTTGTTAGCTTGGCTGGCAGATATTGAGCTGGTTTTTGTTGTGTAAGTCATCCACAATGAGTTACAGAATAAGTTTGAGTTTTATTCAGGTCCAGAAATCTTTGACGAAAAATATGGGCCTGGACTTAGAAAATTTTACTGAAAAAACTCCTTTAACCCTTTGCCCCATAAGGCATTTCTATGGTATCTCTAATTGACCCTAAATAATAGGAAGGATGAAGCCATTTCTTATGTGTATATGACACCTTTTGATAGCATTGAAAACATTGTGACAAAAGGTGAAATTGCTCGTCACGAGCAATTTCACCTTTTGCCACAATGTTTTCCAAAGGCTCCTACAAGTGATGCGTAGAAATGAGTATCTATGGAGTAAAGAGTTAATGAACCAACATTAACAAGAAAAAATGTTTATATATATGGCTTTTATTAAAGCATTGCAAACAAAGACAGACAGGATGCTTATAATTCTGAAAGGGGTTTAAATATGGTCTATCGCCCCCACAGAATTTCACAAACTATACATGCCAGCAATGTATACAGACAGTAGGGGACTGGATATTGCTATACAATACTATCAGAATGTTTGTTTACCTTGATTCAAACCCCTGCTTGCTTGGCAGGTTAACATTTCACTGTGTTATCTTGTATCATTTCAGCTGTTATAAGAGGGGCTGCTATCATTTCATCCTGGCTGAGTTTGTCCTGGTCTCTTGTGGCGTACCAGAATGCATTGAGATATTCACATGAAGACAAGGAAAATATGAAGATCCCCGGAATGATATTCTACTTCCTCTGGAGAGCCTCTGAAATTGGACCTCGCGTTATTGCTCTAGGGCTGTTTTGGTCTCAGTTCAAATATCTCGCCTTCATTGTAGTCGGCGCACACTGGATATTTATGTCATCGTGGCTCTTCTGTCAGAAGACTAGGTTCCATCAAAATAGATGTGAAGAAAAATTTTTTAACATTATATGTGGGTATGTCCTGATTTTCTGCTTTTTGAATGTAAGAGATGGTAGGACTAGGTATCGTATGCTCATGTTCTATTCTATTTTATACCTCGAGAACTGGAATATGATGGGATTCTGGTTTTATTTCACAGATGATAAGAGTGAATGGTTTTATCTTCCTGCCTTCTTCGTGGTGTCTCTCAGCGTTTTTGTACACTTGTTTTTTCAGCTGTTATACTACGGGTGTTTTCATCCTTTAGGTGCAGGAAAAATCCCTTGCTGCCCACCAAGGGGAGAATACACCTGCTATCAATCATTGTGCCATGATCTGAACGAATCAGATAATGAGTATTACATAGAAAGTGGACCTGTACCAGCACCTGTTTAACTCATTACCAAACAACAAAATTTTTGGCTTTTCCAAATCGAAAGCATTTGCGGACTACAAAATAAAAGTGACGGAAAATTTGAAATGTGTTTTATGAAGGGTAGAAAACATTGTGGGAAAAGGAGAAAATGCTGGTTACCAGCATTTTCTTCTTTTCCCACAATGTTTTCTAAAGGTTTCTTTTTCTGGGTCATCAAAAGTAGGGATTGTGTGGTAATGGGTTAACCCATAACCACTCATTCCCGAGTTGTAAAGATTCTAAGGAAAAAACCTTTTGAAAACACTGCGGAAAAAAAAAGAAGAAAAATGCTGGTTACCAGTATTTTCTTCTTTCCCTTTAATAGTTAACTCGCTTCCAATATGAAATTCTTACTTTTGGTCACATTAATATTGGAATCAGCCTGTTTGTCTGTGTATCCGTCTGTGTATCCATCTGTGTGTCCATCTGTGTGTCTGTCTGTTTACAAAAGACTAGTAATTTTGTTTCGCAAACTCCTCCTACAGTTTAACCACTATTGTATTTAAAGTCTGTGGATACATTAAATGTGTACTGAACTTGTGTAAGACATAGTTTTCAATCATCTACTCCCTATGATTCCAGGGTAATCTCCCCTTGAACTTAGAAATTTTTTTGTTAAATTGCCTGTTTCTATCAAAGCATTGGCGGGGGTATTAAGTCACATTGAGTGAAAGTTCTAGTTGATGTAGGTTTTTCCAAGTCACCTGCTGCAACTCTTGTGCAAGAGATAATGAATTGCATGTCGTGATATTTAAACAGTCGTGAACCTTTGTTTGGCAAGTTTTACAATTTTTACCAAACGATAGAAATAACTTGACACATTCAACATGTCCTTCTAACCTGCCTTTGCTCCTTTTTTTTCTCTCCAGTTAATCCCAGAAATGCTTCTTCTAGATAAGATTTTACAGCAAATATGAGCACCAAGTGCTCAAGTGGAAGTTTTGTTATGTATTTATCATGTAAACTAACACTTTATCTAAGGACGAAGTTTTAGACTTGTCCCAATTCAAAGCGTTTACAGACGATAAATATAACAAAAATGAAATGACTGGATTTGTATCAGAAAAGGTACAAAACATTGTGGGAAAAGGAGAAAATACTGATTATCAGTATTTTCTCTTTTTCCTACAGTGTTTTCAAATACCTTTACATCAGGGTTGTTAAAAGTTGGGATTTTTGTGTGCTACTGAGTAAAACTCACTTTTAATCTTGTCTCCATGAAAAGTTGCCTGACACTTAATTCAACTCCGAGTGACAAAGTTTTAGACATTTCCAAATTGAAAGCATTGGCAGATGACAAAATAAGTGTGTAGTTAAAAATCGTTTTTGAAGGGATTAAAAAAAAAACATTGCAAGGAAAAGGAGAAAAAGCTGCTAACCAGCATTTTGCTGTTTTTCTCAGTGTTTTCAAGATCTGTCTTTCTAAGGATCGATAAAAGTTGGTATTGTGAGGTAAAGGGATAAGGATGACAAATTTGGGACTAGGTCATGCATGGTCAAGAAAAGCCAGTGTAGATTAACCCTTTCTCAAACGACTTTTGGACTAGACCGAATTGAAAGCATTTGCAGACGACAATTCAACTCTTGCTGAAAAGATGATTTCTGTCTATGATAGGGTAGAAAACATTGTAGGAAAAGGAGAAAATGCTGGTAACCAGCATTTTCTCCTTTTCCCACAATGTATTCAAAAGGCTACTGTACCAGACCTGTAAAAACCAGGGATTGTTTGGGAAAGGATTAAATTGGTGATAACTTGATAAGCCTTACTAGGATTTTTGAGGGCTTTTTTAGTAAACAGTCCAATTTAACTTCATCAGAATTTATGTCTCTATTTTTATAGACTAAGTTTAATACTGAAGTATGTTGGTATATTATTTGGTCAAAATATTGATGTTAGGACAACATTGTTTCTATCCAATATAATTATATTTATGAAACTTTATCATCATGTTTGTCTCAGTCTCATAAAGGACAATGTCACATTTTGATTAAACAGACCAAGAGTCTTTTTTCTTAAAGCAAGCCAGTATGAATTAAATCCTTAGATTGAATTTGATGTACACATATTCAGGTTTTTGTATTTTTAGCTCACCTGACCACAAAGTGCTCAAGGTGAGCTTTTGTGATCATGCTGTGTGTGTCATGCATCCAGGCATCAACAAGTATCTTGTGTGCACAGTAGAGGCCAGATTTTTTTGTCAGAATGTTTTTCTTGATGATATCTTGGACAAATTCGAGATTGAGTCACCTCAGGTTAAAAAGTAGGTCAGAAATCTTAGAAAAAGCTTTGTGCACTCCAGAGGCCACATTTTCAGCCAGTCACTCATGAAACTTGGTCAGAATGTTTGTCTTTATGATATATTGGACAAGTGGGAAATTAGGTCATGTCATGTCAAAGAGAAGCTGACGGAGCTAAATCTTAGAAAAAAGCTGGTGTGCACTCTACAGGCCACAATGCTAGCCTTATACCCTTGAAACTTGGTCAGAATGGGGTTTGTTGTTGTTGTTGTTGTTGTTGTTTTGTTTTTCTTTTTTTATGATATATTGAACAAGTTCAAGTGGGTCTTGTAGGTTCTAAAAGTCGGTCACTTGCTTAAATCTTGGAAAACCATGTATGCTCTTTAAAGACCAAATTTTCTAGCCTGGAACTCATGAAACTTGGTCAGAATGTTTGTCTGGATAACATATTTGGCAAGTTTAAATTTGAGTCATATCTCATTGAAAAGTAGGTTAGTACTAAGTCTTAGGAAAAGCTTTTGTGCACTCTAGAGGTCACATTCTCAGTGGATACTCGTGAAACTTGGTCAGAATGTTTTTCTATTACAGTACTTTGGATAAGTTTGAAATGGGTTACATGGGGTCTAAAAATATGTCACTGGGCTAAGTTTTGAAAAACTTTTTGTACACTCTAGAGGCCACATTTTTAGCCTAAAACCCATGAAAGCTGGTCATGTTTGCTTTGATGACATTTCAGACAAGTTGAAATAGGGTCACTTTAGGTCAAGAAGCAGGTCACAGGGCTAAATCTTTAAAAAAAAAAAAAAGCTTGACTGCAGTGACTGCAGCCACATATTCATATTCATAATATCTAAAGCTAGAGGCCACATATTCAGCCTGATACTTTTGAAATATGGCCAGAATGTTTGTCTTGATGATATGTCAGACAAGTTAGAAAGTTGGTTATGTCCTCTCAAAAAGTAGGTCACTGTGTCAAATCTTAGAAAAACCTTGTATCTTTTTGATTGGCCTCAATTTCAGACAGAAACAAGAGTACTTGTCTGAATTACTTCTTAAACACATTTGAAATTTGGTCATCATGGGTCAAACAGTAGGTGACTGGGCCAAATCTTAGAAAAAAAACTTTGTCTGCACTCCAGAAGCCACATTTTCAGCCTGATACTCCTGAAACTTAATACTAATATATGTTTTGGCAATATGTTGTACAGCTGTAAAATTCGGTTATTTTAGGTCAAAAAGTTGGTGACTGAGCCAAATCTGAGAAAATATGTGTGTGCAATCTAGACAGCATATTTTCGGCCAGAGACTCATGATAGTAGGTCATGGGATTTTTTTTTTTTTCATTATATCTCAGTTTGGTAACCTCGGGTCTGACAGTAGGTCACTAGGACAAAATTTTAGAAAAACTTTGTGTGCACACTACAGGCCACATTTCCAGCCTGATACTCATGAAACAAGATCAGAATATTTGCCTGGATGATATGTCTGATAAGCTCAAATTCAAGATGTTCAAAACGTATGTCATTTACATGCATGCATAAAAAAACATTCTTTTCAGCTTTACTCAGGTGAGTGTTAAAGGACCAATAAACCTCTTGTTTAATAATTGTTGGATTTCTGTGAATCAAATAATCAGTGATAGTCTAGGAGATGACTTGTTGCATCTTACAGCAGATAACAGCTTAACAAAAAATATGGGGAAATACCTGTAGGTCATATTACTGTTTACCAAGGCAACTAGTGCAGGGAAACTCAAGTTTCTGCCTTCATTTGAAGATCCAAACAAACGGTTTCAACTGGTGAATGTAATCCACTTATGAAAGTATTACGATTATGTTCCCTCTGTGAAATAAATTTAACCCTTTACCCCATGAGGCATTTCTATGGTATCTCTAATTGACCCTAAATAACAGCAAGGATGAAGCAGTTTCTTTATGTGTATATGACACCTTTTCATAGCACAGAAAACATTGTGACTAAAGGTGAAATTGCTCGTCACGAGCAATTTTACCTTTTGCCACAATGTTTTCCAAAGGCTCCTACAAGCAATGCGTAGAAATGAGTATCTATGGAGTAAAGGGTTAAATTTTTCACTGGAAAGAACAGATATCCTCTCTTTTATCCGCCAAATACGAGGGGTAATCTAGAATTAGCGGTACTAGTTATAGCTTACCTGTTAACCCATTACCACACACTCCCTACTTTTGACACCCCTGAGAAAGAAGCCTTTAGAAAACATTGTGGGAAAAGGAGAAAATGCTGGTAACCAGCATTTTCTCCTTTTTCCACAATGTTTTATATCCCTCACAAAACAAATTTCAAATTTTCTGACACTTTTATTTTGTCGTCTGCAAATGCTTTGAATTTGGACAAACCTAAAATTTTGTTGTTTGGTAACGAGTTAATCCATGAATATCAACTAAATTGTGCAAGCATGACAAAATGAATTATGATCAACCAACCAAGAAAAGTTCATCAAATTCAGACATGAAACTAGCCATATACAATAAAACAAAGTTTACATGTTACACTTTGCTGGGTAGGTATCAACACCACAGTGTCAAATAATGATGTTACTTCAGGGATGCCCAAACTTTTTGTTTCTTATTATCCAGGGTCAATAAACAAGGACCCACCGACTGCTGATCTTCCTCATATTTAAATTATCTGTAAGTGTCCGCTGAACAATACCATAACTTAAGCCAGTTTCGCAAAAAGTGTCTTTAATAGTGATATAGCGATCTCCAGTAACAAGGTCCCTGACAGCATCAGTTGATGTCGCGCCAAGAATGCTCCTGCGGCTGTTCCATTCATCATCTTCCAATGATGTTCCACGTTCTTTGAAGATGCAACACCAAACAAACATACAGTTTCTGATGTAAAATGTTTTGTGGGTGTCTCTTGAGGGACCTTGTAAGTTTCTGTTGGTGAATATTCACGCTGCACAAAAAACTTAATAACTGCACAAGTTTCAATACTTTTAATTGACATCATGGCTGACATTCACTTGGGAAGTAAACTGGCTGGTTGTGTTTACAGAAAACCAAAAAAGACATTGAAATTTCAATTGTTGGTTGATTATGGTGTCAAGATTGACATCCACAACATTGCAGCAAAAAAGGGGTAACTGGAAAGGTTAGAAAACTCATACTGGATATAAAAAAAGAGAAATAGATTTATACCTGCCCTGCATAACCGTACACCTGTTGTTATGGTCACCCATTAGGTACTGACGTGATTGAAAGACGGCATTGATTTTTCTACATCACATCGAATACATTTGAAACTTGAACTGAGCCAAGTTTTAGAACGAAATTCCAAGAAGTATTTTATGTAAAGCATCAATACTGCTAATTCTGGATTGCCCCTCGTATACAATATGAGAGTCTAGTGTTTTAGTGTTTGTAAATAATTTCATATGTACGTTTTTTATATTATATTGAATCATCTTAAATCTTGCAAAACAGTGGATAAAACTGAAAAATATATACCTGTACATTTATTTTCTATAATCTTTTACAGTTGAAATACATATTTCATGATTGAAACATATTGAATTTTCATCGTTACAGTGATACTTATACTTGCTATTAGTTATTTAATTTTATATATTTTAAGTTGCAAAAGACAATGCACCTTTTTCTTTTTAGCTCACCTGAGCACAAAGTGCTAAAGGTGAGCTTAAGTAATCTTGCTGTGTCCGGCCTGCAACATCCATCACTGGTCGTCAAATTTTACCTTGTGGACACTTTAAGAGGCCATATTTTCAGTCTAATACTTGTAAAACTTGGTCGGAATTTTAGGCTTGATGATATCTCAGACAAGATCAATACTGGTTCATGTCAGATCAGTAACTAGGTCACTAGGTCTTATCCTAAAAAAACTTTGTGTATACTCTAGAGGTTATTTAATGCCCAAAAGCCTTGAAAGTCAGAATGTTTGTCTTATTGATCTAGAACAAGTTTGATAATGGGATATGTCGGGTCAAAAAGTATGTCACCAGGTCGAATCTTAGAAAAACCTTGTGTGCGCTTTAGAAGTGACATTTTATGCCAAAAATTCTTGAAAGATGGTCGGAATATATTTCTTGATGATACCTCATAAGAAATTGAAAATGGGTCATGTCTGGTCAAATCTAGGTCACTAGATCAACTCTAAAACTAAAAACCTTGAGTATGCTGGAGAGCCATCATTTTCTGTCCAAAATTCATGAAAGTAAGTTGGAATGTTTGTCTTGATAATATCTCAGACTCTTTAAAAATGAGTCATGTTGGGTCAAAACTAGGTCACTAGGTCATATCTTTAAAAAAACTTGTGTACACTCTAGAGGCCACATTTAATGTCCAGACCTCTGGAAAGTTGGTCAACATGTTTGTCTTGGTAATATTTAGGACTAGTTTTAAAACAGATGATGTCATCGTAAAAACTAGGTCAATAGCTTAAATTTTTGGAAAAACCTTGTTTCTTCTAGAGGCCCTATATTTACTGCAATACTCATGAAACTTGGTCAGTATGTTTCTCTTGATGATTTCTTCCACCAGACTTTATGTTTTTTGCAGAGGAATCTTGATCTACAGTGTTTGCAAAAGCATTCTGAATCAAGCTTAGCAGCCTAAGTATTAACCCATTACCAAATGACAAAATTTTAGGTTTGTCCAAATCAAAAGCATTAGCAGACGACAAAATAAAAGTGACTGAAAATTTCAAATTTGTTTTGTGAAAGGTAGAAAACATTGTAAGTAAAGGAGGAAATTCTGGTCACCAGCATTTTCTCCTTTTCCCACAGTGTTTTCAAAAGGCTTCTCTTCTCAGGAGCGTCAAAAGTAGGGATTGTGTGGTAATGGATTAAACTGGTTGTTGGGTTCTTTTAAGTTTTTGTACCGAGTATTATATTATGATTTATGACTGAGATTACATTGTTCTGTGCTCAACCTTCTGCCACCATTACTTATCCAATACCCTGCTAAATTACTACAATTAAATTTTCAATTTAATATTTAACCCATTACCCGACAATCCCTATTTTTGATTACCCTGAGAAAGAAGCCTTTAGAAAACATTGTGGGAAAAGGAGAAAATGCTGGTAACCAGCATTTTCTCCTTTTCCCACAATGTTTTCTACCCTTCACAAAACAAATTTCAAATTTTCAGTCACTTTTATTTTGTCATCTGCAAATGCTTTCGATTTGGACCAGACTAAAATATTGTTGCCTGGTAATGGGTTAAGACCCTATATTGTAGAGTTACGTTTTGGAGAATTAAATCTCCGCATTGGACAGTGTAGATCAAAGATCAGACAGCACAGAATGATCTTTGATCTACACTGTCCACAAAAGGTCAGTGAGTTGTGCTTTGCAGCCTAGAGATCGATTTAAGAAAACGACATAAATGGCATCTTGACCTGGTCTTGATATTACTATATGAAAATATTATAGGTTGTCTAAAATTATAATGCGACTATGATCCTTTTGAAGTCTTAACACTAGAACACTGGGTCGTTTTTCAGGCTACATTTTCCTTACTAATGATTTATCCCATTACCACACAATCCCTACTTTTGATGCCCCCGAGAAAGAAGCCTTTTGAAAACACTGTGGGAAAAGGAGAAAATGCTGGTAACCAGCATTTTCTCCTTTTCCCACAGTGTTTTCTACCCTTCCAAGAACAAATTTCAATTTTCAGTCACCTTTATTTTGTCGTCTGCAAATGCTTTCAGTTTGGACCAGTCTAAAATTTTCTTGTGTGGTAATGATTTATGCTTTGTAACAGGGGGCTTAATGCATCAGCAAATGTACCCACCCATGTCAGCTTGCACAATCCACACAGGCTGACATGGGTTAACACTTTTTGCCTTCAGTAAATTTGCTGCATATCCATGGGCATTATCCAGTTGGTTGTTAACTCTTAACCAAACAACAAAATTTTGGACTAGTCCAAATTTAAAGCAGTTGCTGATGACAATATAAATTCAAATCAAAAATTGAATTTTTTGTCCAGCAGGGTAGAAATCATAGTGGGAAAAGGAGAAAATGGTAGATACCAGAATTTTCTTTTCTTCCCATAATGTTTTCAAAAGGCTTCTATCTCAGGATCATAAAAACCAGGGATTGCTTGGGTTAAGGGTTAACCCACTACCACACAATTCCTACTTTTGATGACCCTGAGAAAGAAACCTTTAGAAAAAATTGTGGGAAAAGGAAAAAATGCTGGTAACCAGCATTTTCTCCTTTTCCCACAATGTTTTTCATCCTTCACAAAACAAATTTCCAATTCTCATTCACTTTTATGTGGTCCTCTGCAAATGCTTTCAATTCGGACAAACATATAGAATCAGTGACATGCCCTAAGCCCACTTTTCAAGTGATTTCACTAATTAGCCAGTGGATCGATACATGGCCATCATGGCCTTCTTGTTATGATGTTTGATGTTATGTGTTATGGTCAGATTAGATGAGTATTCTATGAAGTGAGGTTTGTATCGATTCAGATGTTTGTTCCAGAAGTTTACCCTTAATGCCACTGACAATATTTTTCTGCTACTGTTTTTTTGAAATGTTCTATACCAAATGACAAAATTTTAAACTCTTCCGAAGTCTAAGCATTTGCAGACGACAAATTGAATGTGGCCAAAGTGATAATCATTTGAAAGGTCACAAAACATTTTTGGAAAAGGAGTAAATACTGATTACCGATGTTTTCCGAATGCTTCTTTTTCAGGGTTGTTAAAATTGGGACTGTGTGGTAAAGGGTTAACTAGTTACCACACAATCCCATCTTTTAACAACCCTGAA
Source organism: Tridacna crocea (assembly GCA_943736015.1). Lineage (NCBI taxonomy): Eukaryota > Metazoa > Mollusca > Bivalvia > Cardiida > Cardiidae > Tridacna > Tridacna crocea. Next base: position 55,121,901 of record OX031059.1, read on the forward strand.
TTAACCAAAGTTTTGGAAACATTGTAGGAAAAGGAAAAAATGCTGGTAACCGGCATTTTCTCCTTTTCCCACTATGATTTCTAGCCTTCTCAATCAAATTTTAATTTTTGAGTCACCTTTAATTTGTCATCTGCAAATGCATTCAGTTTGGACTAGTCTAAAATTTTGTCATTTGGTAAATAGTTTAATCACTTCTTTGTTAGAGTTCATTGATATTTGGTATGAACATTACATGGTTAGACCTGCTTTTATTCATGGACATCTCTATGAAAGCTCACTGCTATAAAGATTTCTCATGACTTAGTCTCTGTTGATGTCAATGAAGCGCATTTTATATTTCTCCAACAGCTAGTGGATTGATACAAGGCCATCATGGCCTTCTTGTCTTACTTTACCCTCTGATTTTAAAAATTTTCTGGTACAAGAATTTTTAAACATTGGATTGTTGGTAAATGATTACAGGATAATATTGTAAACATGATACAGTTTGTCTCAAATTTTGTGCCAGGAGAGCTTTAGATGAATGAAGTGGATAGTTTTAGTCAAAAAAGGCTTCACCTTCAAGGCTATGTTTGCCTGCTGACTACTTTCAGCATGGTGTCATATTTTGATTGGTAAAAAACATTACCTTACGATATTCATCATTTTAGCGAGCCAAGGTTACGATCACTATGTGGATCTTACCTTGGCTGATTGAGCCCAATTTCGAGATTCCTGCAATGCACCCTCTATTGGATGCTGCTTATTACCTCCCCTGTACATCAATTTTCTAAAAGCAAATGAAATATCATTTTACAAACTGCTTACAAATATACATGAAGCGATAAGCAGACATCCACGTCCATGTTTTACCTTTTATTCGAAAGGTAGAGACCTTGTTCTATTTTTATCAAAGATGAAATGCTAGAGCTGGCTGCATCCAGTGAAAAAGCTTATCGGGTGAACATAAAAACCAAGCTCGATTCGCCAAGGGTAGAGTAGCGTAGTGAATTGTCGGCCTTGGCTTGCGAAGATGCAGTTGAAATGTCTAAAGCTGCACAGTTTGTGGAGATAAAAAATAAGCTGATGCAATGGCCAAATTGTATAAATTTGTAATGTGAACCTAAAGGGGTTATTAAGTTTAGACATGTGTTTTTTTACGAGATGTATTTTTTTTAAACGGTGCAATTACACTGTTGTTTATATTTTATAGTATATAATGTTTTACTTTGTATTTTTGTAGTAATTAAACAATTAGATATACAGTTACTTTTCCTATTCGGTGGTGTTTGACTTGAATCACTTCTTTTTCTATGCCTTGTTTACCTAAGGCAAGGAGCACTTAGGCCATAGAGAGTTTCCCTCCTTCATCCATACCCTGTCCTTCTTAGTCAGGCCTGCCTGGGTGGCTCAGTGATTAGCGTGTCGGACTCATGACCTGGTGGTTGTGAGTTCAATACCCATTTGAGGTGAACTTTCTTTTGGGCATATTTTCGCCTGACGCATGTGAGAAAAGTAGTCGGTGGCTTTGGAAAGGAAGTTGGATTAGTACTGATGTGAGAAAGCCAGGAAACACATGTGCATCACCAATGGCCATGATATGACATTAGCTGTTAAAGTGGTGTAAAACCCCAATTCAACCAATTCAACCAACTTAATAGTCAGCTCCTTACTAAGAACCAAAATTTTAGTCAGGTCCAAATTGAAAGCACTTGCAGATGGCAAATTCAATGTGGCTAAAATGATTGGACTTGTCTGTGAAAAAGGGAAAGAAACATTTGGGGAAAAGGAGAGGAGATTTTGCATACAATGTTTTCAAAAGATAAATCCTCTATTGGGTTGGAAATACATGAGATTGTATGCTAGGATGTTTAACCCATTACCACACAATCCCTACTTTTGACAACCTTGAGAAAGAAGCCTTTAGAAAACATTGTTGGAAAAGGAGAAAATGCTGATAAACCAGCATTTTCTCCTTTTCTCACAATGTTTTCTACCCTTTACAAAACTAGTTTCAAATTTACAGTCACTTTTATTTTGTCGTGTGCAAATGCTTTGGATTTATACAAGCCTAAAATATGATCGTATGGTTGGTTATAAGTTAATTCTTTACCAAATTTAGGTTTGTCCAAATCGAAAGCATTTGCAGACGACATAATAAAAGTCACTGAAAATTTAAAATTTGTTTTGTGAAGGATAGAAAATTTTGTGGGGAAATTTCTTCGATGAATTCAAGATGGCGGACACGTGTTATGAGACATGTGTTTTCTCATAAGTTACTATCGCTTGATTTTTCAATCAAAGCTCTTTAGATTGGTACCTTATTCGTTATAGGGGATGCAATTTGAAACAAGTTTGGACCAAAATTAAACGACACTTACTTTGTCAATAACACGTGTCCGCCATCTTGAATTCACCGAAGAAATTTCCCGTACAGAGTTTCCATACAGTGGTAGAGACAGGTGCAATATTTAAGTTACTTCACATGAATAACATTAACTATTACTTTATTTTAGCAAAGATCCTATGGCAAAGTTTTCTTCTCCAGGTGTAGGCCTATTTCCTTTTTGCTTGAAAAAAGGGATAAAGAAATTAAAGTAAGCATTTATCCTGCTTGAATTTTCAATTTGATATTAATGACCCAAATATTGCAGTTTTAAAGTTATGTAATGGGAATTTATATCTCCTTATCGGACAGTGTAGATCAAGGATCAGACTGCACGGTCTGTGCAGTCTGATCTCAATCTACACTGTACGACAAAAGTCAGCGAGTCGCGTTTAACAGCCAAGGGGTTAAACAGGTATAGGCAAGATTTTCAGAAAAAAACAAGCAAGAATGCGTTTACTTCACTGAAGCTTTGATTGATACGATATTTACGGAAAATGCTCCCTATGCATATTTCAAGGCAAGATGCGAAATATGCTAATTAGCTGTAAGGTAATGTGCATGCTGCAGAGATAAAAGAAAAGAAATATTTGAATAAAATTAAATCCATTTCTCAGTTCGATTCCGCTTGACAAGACAATATTTGATCCTATGTGTACCCATCTTCGCAAGCCAAGGATACTAACTCCACTTTGTTCGTTACGTACCTTGGCCGCTCGCCTCTTTAAAAATCGAAACTCCCGCTGCGCCACCTATCGAATAACACAAGTTGCGTAACCTTTGCTGATGTTATTTCTGACCAATCAAGATGCTCGTAATAAAATTTGTTGGGCAATGCATCAAATATGGCTGCGCTTTCGGAATCATCAGATCAGAAACAAGACGAACAGACATACGATAATCCGCAATCATTTGGCTGTGGAACCCGTCCTAATACTTCACATAATTGATCGTAAACTATATAAAACTTATTATATCACTGTGTTGTAAGCTGTACGGTACGAAAAGTGTAGTCACTTCCAAGATGGCGGACTGTTTACATGGAGAAAGGTGGATGTCACATTTTATCATCAATAACTTTTTTTCTTGAAAACTTCGAGTCATGATACTTATAATATATTGTGGGGGAATGATGTGGTAAGCCTCGGTACTTTATAGCAAAGAGCTAGTGTCATTATTCGATACGTTATATCGGCGTAAACATTGCCATTCGGTAAAATTTAAATTTGAAGTGAGGAACTTGCATCGTTTTTAGTTATAGAATGGAAAATAAGCCAATGCAGTGGATGAAGGTTGTTATTTATGTAGGTATTCATCATGCGCTTTCCAATGATTACGGTAATTTTTGTGAAAAATGTCTAGAAAGACCCGAAAACATGTGTTTTGTATATCGCTAATGCAGCGGTGTAGTCCACATCAACAATTTCACACACACCGGTGTAGACACAATATTTTTTGAACGGTTTAGACACAATTTAAAGCACAATGTATGTACGGTTTAGACACAATAGACCATTTGCCAAATACCGTTAGTGACGCGTCACCACGAGTTACTTCCCTTTCTACCGGACAATCTTTCCCAATCTTGTATATACCCGAATAGTGAAAGAGTCATATTTTTTAAATGGATTACACCCTAAATGCGATAAACAAGACAAAACACATAAAACGGCCGTGTCGGTAGTTTTATCAGTTATCTTTTTCGAAGACACGCACAAAAAAAACTTGTTTTATCAATTTTACGGTAGACTTCAGAGAGTAAAGCGGTATTATAAGCGCTGTCTCCTGCCGGGCGTGTTGATAGAGCTTTTTGTATGCAGACTGCATTAACCCTTAGGCTGCCTAGCGCGACTCAATGACCTTTTGCAGACAATATAGATTCAGATCACACCAGGAAGAACGTGGAGTCTGATCCAAGATCTACATTATCCTATAAGGAGATATTTTTTTCTCGAGATATTCCTTTGAAAAAAGTTTTGAGGTTTTACTATCCGCTTTAGAAGTGGCATATAATTCATTTAGTAAGACAATGTTTAACTAAAAAAAAAAACCTCCATTCCTAAAGAAATTAGTGCAAATATACCGTTAAATGGGACCTGTTAACCCAGGTTACATAATAATGCATTTGAAAAAGAAGTTCGGGCAGAAAAATGCATCTTTTAGCGACAGTAATTAGAACAGACTTACCCTCCGTCACAGATTTTAACAATTCCAAACTTTTACAAGTGATCAACGTAAGACTAAATGGGATAAACACTTAATTATGACACTTACGAGTTAGTCGGTGCCTAAAAAGAACACAACAGCTTTTCATATATGTAGATCATCCACTTTGACGGTGAAATACCGAGGTTAAACGAACACCCAGCTAACTACTAAGCCTTTACTAGCTTTTCAATGAAAACAAGTATAGCATGTATTCACTTCCTAAAAATGAATCTCTAACATCTTTTCTTCTAGAAGGAATGGAAGGTTTGAAATTTGAATTAAACTTTGTTATTACGCTAGCTAACTCATATGGTAGTTGACGACGAGTCTGTACGTTACAAACTCCGCAGAAGACCGTTCCTATTTTTATGTCTGATTATTCAACCAATGTCTGCGAAGTTTGTAACGTACAGACTCGTCGTCCAGGAATCTGTGGTTTGATTTATTTAAACTATTGATGTGATAATTTTTCCAAAAAATCCTTCCAGTATCTGCTAAAAGACAGACACAGTCTACTAACAAAAAACTGGGACATCAAACATTTTGAATTTATAGCAAAAACCTTAACTTTGAAATAACATTTTTAAAAATCTGTATATTTGCATGTTTGCCATGTTCATGTCAACTACCATATAAGTTAGCTAGCGTAATAACAAAGTTTAATTCAAATTTCAAACCTTCCATTCCTTCTAGAAGAAAAGATGTTAGAGATTCATTTTTAGGAAGTGAATACGTGCTATACTTGTTTTCATTGAAAAGCTAGTAAAGGGTTAGCTGGGTGTTCGTTTGATCTCGGTATTTATCCCATTTAATCTTACGTTGATCACTTGTAAAAGTTTGGAATTGTTAAAATCTGTGACGGAGGGTAAGTCTGTTCTAATTACTGTCGCTAAAAGATGCATTTTTCTGCCCGAACTTTTTTTTCAAATGCATTATTATGTAACCTGGGTTAACAGGTCCCACTTTAACGGTATATTTGCACTAATTTCTTTAGGAATGGAGGTTTTTTTTTCAGTTAAACATTGTCATACTAAATGAATTATATGCCACTTCTAAAGCGGATAGTAAAACCTCAAAACTTTTTTTCAAAGGAATATCTCGAGAAAAAAATACCTCCTTATAGGATAATGTAGATCTTGGATCAGACTCCACGTTCTTCCTGGTGTGATCTGAATCTATATTGTCAGCAAAAGGTCATTGAGTCGCGCTTGGCAGCCTAAGGGTTAATGCAGTCTGCATACAAAAAGCTCTATCAACACGCCCGGCAGGAGACAGCGCTTATAATACCGCTTTACTCTCTGAAGTCTACCGTAAAATTGATAAAACAAGTTTTTTTGTGCGTGTCTTCGAAAAAGATAACTGATAGAACTACCGACACGGCCGTTTTATGTGTTTTGTCTTATTTATCGCATTTAGGGTGTAATCCATTTAAAAAAATATGGCCCTTCCACTATTCGGGTATATACAAGATTGGGAAAGATTGTCCGGTAGAAAGGGAAGTAACTCGTGGTGACGCGTCACTAACGGTATTTGGCAAATGGTCTATTGTGTCTAAACCGTACATACATTGTGCTTTAAATTGTGTCTAAACCGTTCAAAAAATATTGTGTCTACACCGGTGTGTGTGAAATTGTTGATGTGGACTACACCGCTGCATTAGCGATATACAACACACATGTTTTCGGGTCTTTCTAGACATTTTTCACAAAAATTACCGTAATCATTGGAAAGCGCATGATGAATACCTACATAAACAACAACCTTCATCCACTGCATTGGCTTATTTTCCATTCTATAACTAAAAACGATGCAAGTTCCTCACTTCAAATTTAAATTTTACCGAATGGCAATGTTTACGCCGATATAACGTATCGAATAATGGCACTAGCTCTTTGCTATAAAGTACCGAGGCTTACCACATCATTCCCCCACAATATATTATAAGTATCACGACTCGAAGTTTTCAAGGAAAAAAGTTATTGATGATAAAATGTGACATCCACCTTTCTCCATGTAAACAGTCCGCCATCTTGGAAGTGACTACACTTTTCGTACCGTACAGCTTACAACACAGTGTATATATATCAATCGACTACTATTTTTTGGCAAATTTTCGTCACAGACACGACAACTTTCGTTTTTGATGGGCACCGCCATTATTGTTTTTCTGTTTTGCGAAAGGTTTCTTGTTATGAATGGTTTGATTGGACGCGATGGGTTTTGATCGCATCCAATGAAATGGCGCAGCGGGAGCTTCGATTTTTAAAGAGGCGAGCGGCCAAGGGTACTACCTTAGTAACCTTGGCTTGCGAAGATGATGTGTACCTCCTGTAGGTACTGATAAATGCTATATTTGAGTCATTATCTCCCGCTAGATGGCATTCTATAAATACTCATCTATCTAATATGGGCATCCTGGGTACAGAACCGAACCACTTTCCCTACGCGACAACAGTTACTTTGAATTTCAAACTAAATAAACGTTTACTCAATAAAACGCTACCTCGTGCAATTCACTCAGCTATGATCAACAGTTTAGAGAAATCTGGAGCTACAGCAGGTCTAATTTCCTCCTCAAACGTATTGATAAAAGCTATTTTCTACATTACTACTTTATAGAGCGTAATATTACAGTCTGCCCGCTTTTGGGGTTAGTGATGTGTCATATATAGTCGAGTCTTCGAAGAATATGAAATGCGCAGACAACGATATTTAAGTTACTTTAACCATAAAACTTCCTTCCTTCCTTCCTTCCTTCCTTCCTTCATTCATTCATTCATTCATTCAGTTACTTTACAGAGAGGCAACAAGATTCCAAAATCTTCACAAATCTAGCCAAAATCTTTCCTCAAATCTATTCCAAAATTAATGTTCCACTAAATTAAATGAGTTTTTAACTCCTGTCTGATTAAAAGTTGTAAAGCAATTTATTTCCCTTTTTTTAGGGTCTTCTCTTTTTAGCTCTTTTTAGGGGAGCTTTTAGGATCACCCGGTGTCTGTCATGCGTCGTCTGTCTCGCGTTTTCCGTCTTCAACGACTCTTTAAACATCAACTCCTTCTAAACCGCTGGGCTAATTAGGATCAAATTTGGCTGGAATATTCCTTGGGAGGTCTCTTTGAGAAGTGTTCACAGATTTTGATCCGTCAAAAACTCTGGTTGCCATGGCAACCAAATGGAATTTTCTAAGAAATTATTTTAAAATGTTCATCTCTGAAACCGCTGGCCAGATTTTGAAATAATTTCACAGAGATTTTCCTTGGATAATCCTTTTCAAAAAGTGTTCGCGAAATTGTGATCGGTCAAGAAACATAGCTCTGGAGAATGGGTACTACTTGCACTATACGGACATGAAATAATTCTTGAAAATTCTTCTTCTCTTAAAAGGCTGGTCAGATTTTGAAATAATTTCACAGAGACGTTTTTGGGTGACCCTTTTCAAAACTTGGTCGTGAGATTTGGATCGGTCAAGAAACATGGCTCTGGTGAATGGGGGCTACTTCCACTATACGGATGTGAAGAAATTCTTGAGTATTCTTCTTCTCTGAAATTGATGGTCAGATTTTGAAATAATTTCACAGATATATTCCTTTGGTTACGCCTTTCAAAAAGAGTTCGCGAAATTTTGATCCGTCGAGAAACATGGCTCTGGTGAATAGGGTATACTTACACTTTACGGACATAAAGAAATTCTTGAAAATTCTTTTTCTCTGAAACTGCTGGTCAGATTTTGAAATAATTTCACAGAGATGAGTAGTAAGGGAACAGCGCTTTAGACCGGAAGTGGTATTTAAATTCCTTCTTTACTCTATATAAATGACGTAATCAAGTCGGTGGAGGGACTTTTTGGGCTAGTGGGGGTACTTTCAGAATCTATTTTTAGCCTCGAGGTCAACAATGCGTGACATATTGATCGTGTCTCTCGAGCAGACGAAAACTCGCCTCGTTGTGTAAACAAAAGCAGACGAATTCTAGGGATCCACAGTGGTAAAACATTGTGGAAAAATTGGTTTGCAGACGATAATTTCCAACAAGGGCCGATAGTACAAAGACCACTTCCAAAACAGGATGGGAAAAGTCTTATGCTCTATCGGAAGCAACCAAATCTCTTTCCAGCAACTGAGAACAGCACGGAAGAAAGTCAGTCTATTTTTAACCAATGAGTTCAACAACGCAAGGTCTTTCTCGAGCAGACGAATTCTAGAGATCGGCTGTGGTGTGGAAAAGGTTTTCAGAAGCAATTTAATCCGTTCCCTACAACGATGCGCTGGACAGGGGGAAATTACTCTCTCTCTCATTTTCATCATGTTGTGCAATGCATAATCTCTCTCTCTCTCTCTCTCTCTCTCTCTCTCTTTAATATAAAAAATGACTGTGGGGTTTAACAAGTCTAAACATGCTATCCGATGAAATGGCGTAATTAGCCAGTTAAAACGAGTTTAAGCCGGATAATTTTTACATGTCGAGACACGTTCATAAGGATCCTATAAAAGAGTGATTTTTTCCGATATTACGTTTATTCCACTGCAAGATACTGTTGAGTGAACATCACTCTACATCCAGTAGCATCATCCAACGCCTAGCGAAAATACTACCAAGTGACGATTTTATCACGGTAAGAAATTAGTACTGGATTTTATGTAAAAGCGCTTTTAGCTCTCGTCAACCAATCAGAAGACAGTTTCGGACTCTAGCAACACTGCATCAGTTAATCGATACCTGACAGCGGAGTAGATCGCATCGTTTTCAACAGCAGACGATTTATACAGGTTTATGAAAGTTGAATGTTTACATCGTCACACTGGAGTAACTTCAAGCTATGTACAGTGTGCTGCGTATTTAACCCTTTATCAATAACCTATTTGAGCTGGAAGGTTGAAGAGTGGAGGGGGAATGAAAACAAGAGCTTTGTTATTCACATGTTTATTTACAAGTATTTACATACACATATTTACAACATATCATTCAATGTCAGTAGCACTGATCCAAGAATTAAATTTCTTGGGATAATATTTCCATTTCACAAAGTATTGTTTGTTTTTTCCTCTGCCTCTGGATTTCAATACTTTCTCCACTTTCCACATTTGATCCGGATCGACGGTTACTTTCTGAAGTTCGGATTCATAAAACGTTCCTTTGATTTCTTCTTGTTGGAGGTCACGGAGTCTGTAGATCGGTAGTATTCCTCTGTGGTACCGTTTGTAGACTTGAAACACTTCTCCAGAATAAGTCTCGTCATAGGCTCGTGTAAATACGTTTCTGAGATGACTGATACGCACATAGTCACCAATTTTATACTTGAAACGTTTCAAATCGGGTTTTGTCCGATTCTGTCTGGCAAAGTATGTAGAGAGCCGGACTTCTTCCGCATTGTTTTCTTTCACATCGGCTGGAGAAACACCGATTGTTCTGTGACAGGTCTTGTTATAACTGTGTGCTATATTCTGTAGCACAGCTAGATAACCGTAATTGTCTTGTAGGAAAAATAGCGATACAGTTTCGTTTTTATCGTCTTAATTGCTCTCTCCGAGGTGGAAGCCTTGGTTTCGTTTTGTGTGGGAAAATACCGCACACCGTTTTCTGTCATCAACCTCTGCACCTTTCTTGCACGGAATTCTTGACCTGAAAAGATAAATGGTCGTGTCTATTATGAACTCTTTCTTGTAGAAACTAGGTGGTATCTTACAAAATCGTTACACACCATTCATATTGAAAATGCTACTATTTCATGGTCTGTTCCGCCGCTTTCAACAATTTTCAGCCATTATCATGCCGATGAAAAAAAATGTTTGGTTATATCAAAACAAATGTTGCCTACCTTTATCCGTCATCAGTGTAGCGGGAATTCTTCCAGTCTTTTTGAAAATGTCTTTAAAGGCCTCGGCTACTGCCTCTCCCGTTTTGGTTTTGAGTGGACGTAACCAGACGTACTTGGAGAACGTATCTATGACGAGTAGGATGTATTTGTAGCCATCATTCCATTCTTCGAATTTCACCATGTCGATCAGATCAGCCATCCACAGATCGTCTTTTCCAGCACTTATCACGTGATTTCTTTGAAATCGTCTTCTGACGGGTTTATGTAGACTGTAGGATTCTTGATTATGAAGGAATTTACGAATGCGATACATGCCAATATCGAATTTTCCTTCTTTTTGTACCACACTGTAGAGTTTCTGTGGCCCTGCAAAGCTTGCAGGGTGGGACGGATCATAGTAAATTGTTTCTAAATAATCTTCCCACGGTGCCATGTCCGTTCACTGCCAGGTCACAAAGTATACTGAAGGAACACTGTTGTTTAAAATACACTTATATCTGTTCATTGTCTGTTTCGTCGTCACTGTTATTCTCGCTCTCCTCATCGTCCGATATTTCTGTGTCAAAAAGGTCTTCAAAACGACCTTTACTCTTCTTTATGACCCTTTTCACGGCTGAAGATAGACTGACTCCCTTCTCTCTCAGCAGATTGATTTGTCGCACGATGTTTTGGTGCACTGAACTGTCTTTCAAGGGGAACCAGTAGACTTCCAGCAAGGTTGTATATCGCTGGAAGAAATTGTTTTCCTCAGCCGGTTTCACACGATCTCTGGCCATGTCAGCAGCATCGTTCTCTTTTTCTCCATCCGACAAATATCTATCGTATAATCTGTCGAACCTATCTTTGACTTCTTTCTTCGCCAATTTCCAGAGGTGGTTATAGGCTTCGTTTTCTTCTATAGGCCCATCGTCTTCATCCGTGTCTTCCTCTATTTTCCTTTTCTTGGACTGTGTAGTTTCGGGGCACCACCCACGTTTAACGTGCCTCTGTACATCATGAAAGGTATCGAACAACAGTCCGCAATCGTGACAAGCTTGACTTTTTTCAGCCATTATTTCTTGCTGCTGCTCTTCGATGTGAACGGGTTGAAATCCAACGTCAGAATGACTAACTTCTGGATGACTGCCTTCTTTTATAGGCTCAAAGGAGTGATCTGATTGGTTGTAAGCAGGTCTTTCTGTTGCCAGATGTTGGTCAGCCCATAGGACCTCACTTTTTAATCTGTCGTTTTCGGGAATGAATGGTTTTAAATCCACTTATAAATAGCCATACGGTTTCTTTGTAGCCTTTTCAAACATTTTCATCATCTTTTCGCTTTGACCGGGATACATTTGACGAGCCAAAGTCATCACGGATTGTCTATCTACGGGGTTGTTAAAGAGTACGAGATAATGGCAATTTCTTCTCTGGGTGGGGTCCTTCGAAGCAAATAGGTTCTGACTGATAGAAATAACAGACAAAGATCGGTGATGGGACCCTTCCGTAAATAAATCTGTCACTCGCTTGTCCTTTCCAGCCTCTGAGAAGAGATCGTCTAATATCAACAGGTTGTTGATCCTAGGATCAAAGTAGTCGTCGTCTTCCAGATTTGATGGTATGCCTTGAATAAACTCGACTCTAGGAGACACAGTTCTATGGATAACGTTGTACAAAGGCTGCCACCTTTTATATAACCAGACGATTCTCTGTATTTCTGGTTGAATTCTTGTTGAATTGTGGTAAAGAAGGTCCTTCACATAGGTCGTTTTACCGCAAGCTGAAATAGACAGAAAAAGGTTACAAAAAAGGCTTTATTGATCTTCAAGATTCACAAGCATACTCTAGATGAACGCTGTGTTTAATTCAGCTGACACAAAATCAACTTACATGTTGGTCCCGAAATCATCATGGTGAAAGGGTGGTAGAGCATCATATCTTGAGTTCTTTGCATAGTCCATGACGCTCCCTGTGATTCTGGCACTCCCTGCGGCGCTCTCTGTGGCGCTCCCTGCGGCGGCGGCGGCGCTCCCTGCGGCGGCGCTCCCTGCAGCGGCGCTCCCTGCTGCGGCGCTCCCTGCGGCGGAGCTCCCTGCGGCGGCGCTCCCTGCGGCGGCGGCGGCGCTCCCTGCGGCGGCGCTCCCTGCAGCGGCGCTCCCTGCTGCGGCGCTCCCTGCGGCGGAGCTCCCTGCGGCGGCGCTCCCTGCGGCGGCGCTCCCCTGCGGAGGAGCTCCCTCTGAGGACTTGTTCGTACATGGTCCAAACCAACTCCTTTGCAGCATTTTTCTGGTTTGTCTCATTTCCTCTGTCTAACCTCAATGCTTGTAGCAAAGTAGAGTCAAGTTATGTGAAAATGGGATAAAGTACATCTGTACACACCTAGGTTAACCTCCACATCAATAAGCAAAGCCACCTCATCTGCTTCCTCATTTTAACATATCGATCCTAGCCCCCAACCCAATATGAGCTTCAACAGATGGGGAATCTATTCAATAACTCCTAAAACGATCAAAAAGCAATAGTTTATCTATTTCCCACAATATCTCGTAAGTCTGATCCCAGTCGTACTCTGATTAAGAGACGACCTACCGTCTATCATCGCTCATACATGCAGGAAAGAGATTTGATTGCTCGTCCGTTCAACACAGAGAAGGAATTTCCCCACATTGTTTTTGAAATCGTCTGTACAATCCATCATATAGAGAAATACAATATTCTTGGCCTCGTAAATTTTTCCCACAATTTTGACACATCAAATTTACTTACTATCGTCGAACATTTTCGTCTGTCGACTCGATTATTTCTGATGTTACGCATTGTTGTGGCTAAAAATAGATTCCGAAATTGACTCTTTAAAACGAGTGTATTTATATAGAAGACAGTAGGAAAGGCCCTTTTCCCACATTGTTTAACTACAGTACACAAGAACTTCTACAAGAAAATTGGGAGTTTTTGTATCGTCTGCTACATGATCTATACTTGGATTCCAGTAACCCAATGGTCCATATTCCCACGATGTCTTGCAAGAGAGAGAGAGAGAGAGAGTAATTTCCCCCAGATTAAATTGCTTCCAAAAAACCTTTTCCACACCACAGCCGATCTCTAGAATTCGTCTGCTCGAGAAAGACCTTGCGTTGTTGAACTCATCGGTTAAAAATAGACTGACTTTCTTCCGTGCTGTTCTCAGTTGCTGGAAAGAGATTTGGTTGCTTCCGATAGAGCATAAGACTTTTCCCATCCTGTTTTGGAAGTGGTCTTTGTACTATCGGCCCTTGTTGGAAATTATCGTCTGCAAACCAATTTTTCCACAATGTTTTACCACTGTGGATCCCTAGAATTCGTCTGCTTTTGTTTACACAACGAGGCGAGTTTTCGTCTGCTCGAGAGACACGATCAATATGTCACGCATTGTTGACCTCGAGGCTAAAAATAGATTCTGAAAGTACCTCCACTAGCCCAAAAAGTCCCTCCACCGACTTGATTACGTCATTTATATAGAGTAAAGAAGGAATTTAAATACCACTTCCGGTCTAAAGCGCTGTTCCCTTACTACTGAGATGTTCCTAGGGTGACCCTTTTAAGAAACTGTTCGTGAAATTTTGATCAGTTAAGAAACATGGCTTTGGTGAATGGGGGCTACTAGCGCTATATGGAAATGAAGAAATTATTGAAAATTCTTCTTCTCTGAAATTGACGGTCAGATTTTAAAATAATTTCACACAGATATTCCTTTGGTGACCCTTTTCAAAAACTGTTCGCGAAATTTTGATCCGTCAAGAAACATGGCTCTGCTGAATGGGGTCTACTTGCAGTAAAATACGCTCATGAAGAAATTCTTGAACATTTTACTTCTCTGAAATGGCTGGTCAGATTTTGAAATAATTTCACGGAAAAATTCCTTGGATGACCCTTTTTAAATAGTGTTTTCGAAATTTTGATCCGTCAAGAAGCATGGCTCTTGTGAATGGGGGCTACTTACACTATACAGAAACTTAAGAAATTCTTAAAAATTCTTCTTTTCCGAAACTCATGGTCAGATTTTGAAATGACTTTTACAGGTGACCTTTTGAAAATTGCTTGGCAAAATAATGATTTTGTTTCCAATGTTTCAATGATAGGCTATGGTCTCAAAAATTCAGGTGAGCGAACCAGGCCCATCTTTGCCCTCTTGTTTAGTTTTAACGTCGTTTTGGTGCTTTTAAGTGGAGATTATTCAGAAATTTCACGTTGAATAAAGCGGTTGATCAAAACTTATAATGCTATGTTTGTTAAAAACTGGTGAAAAGTTTGGTGCGTAAGTTCGGTTAAACCGTTTTACATTTTTTTTTTAATCTAAAAGTAACGTAAAGTTACAAAAATTCTAACGCAAACGATTACGAATTGTATAACGGTATCCAATTGTGTACAGAAAGTTCCGCGCTGTACATAGTTCCGTACTGATACCCATGAAATCGGCTATTTTAAGTGGTCGTAACCAAGAATTATTAAAACTTAAAATACACCATTATTTAAACCTTTACAACACGGCAAAATTTTACACCCATCCAAATTGAAATCATTTCCAGACAATAATTTAAAGGTGGGTATTTAGAATTTTTACATCTCACCAACTTCAAAAATATATATATCACTGAAATTCATATGAAAAAATAATACAAATCATCACTAATTAAGATTCATAACATTGCAAAAAAAATTAATGGTATTCCCTTAAAAGGCTACGTAGCCTCTTAAGGTTTTTTTAGATTTAGCGCCAAAAATCAGTACGTATTGTGGGAATGTCAAGTGACTGGCATGTGACTCATAACGCTTAAATTCCATTACATAACAAACATGTAATAATTATTTTTCATAATGTCTTTTTCGGACGCTATGTTTGAAACTTCGTCTGTGTATTCCTGTATGTAAATGAGCGAACTGATCATCTAAACATAGAACGTGCCTCCCGTTGGTGTCAACCTGGGCCGTAGTAAATCTCTAATTTCTCGTGTTGTCGGATGGTTTTCGACTACTGGGGTTTTATGAATGAAAATTAAAAGGCTCTGGGAGTATAAGAGTGGGTTTTTTTGCATTTTTGTAAAATTTTCGACCCACAATCTGAAGGGCCACCTTTAATAGTGATTAGATGATGCAATTTTTTTTAACAGGGTAGAAAACATTGTGGGAAAAGGAGAAAATGCTGGTTACCAGCATTTTCTCCTTTTACCACAATGTTTTCAAAAGGCCTCTACCTCAGGGTGGTCAAAAGTCGTTATTGAGTGGTAAAAGGTTAATTAACGATAAATTAACGAAAGGCATGAAATGAATTGAAGATACATTTATTCTGAGGAAGATCGAAATTTATTATGCATTAAGCCTCCTTTTGCCAGAGCACGTCTCAGATATTGGTTTGATTTCGAAGAAAGTAGACTTCGATCAGACTGCGCATCTTTCAAGTCGGATTTGATCTTCCCTTCTCGCTAAGTGCACAATCGGTCAAAATGTGGATCAATCCCACATGCATGTAACCAGTTTGATAAATACCAACCACAGAAGGTAGGTTCTTTCTATACAATGCTGACCTTCGACTTTGTTACTGATAATTTCGAAATCAGAATCTTCCAGACATATTTGAATTTCTCTCTTTTCGTCGGAGATCCTACGAACTACAATTTCTGATTCGAACAACAGCCTCTCTGATGAAATGAGCCTGATAATCAAGAATGGAGTAAAAAGAATATCATATTCGTCTGCTTTCAACGAAATTTGAGAGCAGAGGAATGGCCTATTCAGGGAAAAAGATCGCCCATACAAATTTATCGAAAAAAGAATCTCCCAGTGTGGCAATGACACGATTGCGCTTACATCTCGTTCATATTTATCATACCATATCGGTAAGAACACAGTTCTATTTAACATTAAATTCCGATCTCCTATCGGTGGTCCAACTGCAAGAATTGCCTGAGATAGACCAACGGTTTCAGCATTTGTTTCAATGACCCAAGTCTGCGAAAGAGATTGATGAACGGACTTTATCATTAGAGTTGGATTTTTCTCATATGAATTGCATCTCATAAGTAATATGAACTCGGTGGTATCTCCGCCATGTTCATGTTGTATATAAGATCGTAGCCCAATTTTTTCTATTTTCCAACACCTATTCCACGGTGAATGTCGATAAAAAGCAGCCAAAATTCCGCTATCTGATAAATTCGAGAGTAAGATGTCCACAGACTTTGAATTGAACGTTGTAAGGTTCAAAGTCAATGATAGTGAAGGAATCAACCAGCTCTTTGATGGAAACGTGCATTCACCCATGTCGGTTCTTAGTTGCATTGTTGGACACAACACAGGTCGACACGAACCATTATTAAATTCCGTCCCCACCTGAAACAGAACAAGGAAATTTAATGTTTTACTATAACAACTAATCGCTATTTGAGGTAATTCCAGCTTGTTACTAGAATCTTTCCTCTCTAACCCCAGACTTCACATGGATAGGCTATCGAAATTAGCTTGCGTTACATATACGGTATTCAATAATAAACTCAGGGCTTAACTTAGGTTTAACTTTAAACTGCCATTATGCAACCGGCCCAAAATGTTTAGTGTACAACGCCTTTCGGGTGAAGAGCTCTGGATCATCCAACAAAGTCAACCCCAGGCTATTAAGTGGAACTGAAAGAACTTTTGCAAACAGTGTAGATGGAGGTCAGAATGCACAGAAAACCCTAATCGTAGATCTACATAGTCTGGTAAGTAAATCTACAAATATTCTGTTCTATTCACTTTTTTAACCTTGGGGAGGGGGGGGGGCTTAATCAAAATCTAGTACAGTTCTTTTTTCGATTATTCCCTGTGGCATTATCTCCCGCTAGATGGCATTCTATAAATACTCATCTATCTGATATGGGCATCCTGGGTACAGAACCGAACCACTTTCCTACGCGACAACCGTTACTTTGAATTTCAAACTAAATAAACGTTTACTCAATAAAACGCTACCTCGTACAATTCACTCAGCTATGATCAGCAGTCTAGAGAAATCTGGAGCTAAAGCAGGTCTCATTTCTCCTCAAACGTATTGATCAAAGCTATTTTCTACATTGCTACTTTATAGAGCGTAATATTACAGTCAGCCCGATTTCGGGGCTAGTGATGTGTCATATAAGACAGTCGAATCTTCGAAGAATATGACATGCGCAGACAACGGCCATCTTGTAATGAGTACTCGAGTACCCGGGTACCGGCGTTACACTACTCGATACCCGGGTACTCGAGTACTCATTACAGCTCTACAAGCAAGCAATCACGAATCTACGGATCCATAGTAGCCACTTTCTTTCACAACCGACTTAACCCATTACCACACAATCCCTACTTTTGACGCCCCTGAGAAAGAAGCCTTTTGAAAACACTGTGGGAAAAGAAGAAAATGCTGGGTACCAGCATTTTCTTCTTTTCCCACAGTGTTTTCTACCCTTCCCAGAACAAATTTCAACTTTTCAGTCACCTTTATTTTGTCGTCTGCAAATGCTTTCAATTTGGACCAGTCTAAAATTTTCTCGTGTGGTAAAGAGTTAACCCAGAGATAGACTGGTTCTTGGGCATACAGAGAATCGACCAATGGCGAAAAGTTTCTGGATCGATTCTTTTCGCAGATGCATTAAGCCGCTTTTTCATAGAGTATGGCACAATTATATTGTATGTTTAATAACCGACTTAATCACGAGGTAGAACGGTCCTTGAGCGACTCAGCAGGCTGACATGAATCGATACTTTTTTGCTTAACCCTTTACCTGATATGCCAATTTGAGACTCATCCATTTCATCAGCAAATAATGATATGTTGTCAAAAATATGGACAAATGAGGATACAAATATCTGATTGAGTGGAAAACATTGTGGGAAAAGGAGAAATTGCTCGTTACGAGCAATTTCTCCTTTTCCCACAATGTTTTCAAAAGTTGTCTGTTGTTGATACGTCAAAAAGAATATCTATGGAGTAAAGGGTTAACCCCTTTTTATAGTGTATGGCTTATATACGTTTACCTCATCCTCGGATACCCCGGGGTCTCCCTATTTGCTAGGCTACATCGACCCCTTGGACAATTAATTGAATTTCCCTCGCTTTACCGCTGGTCGAAGGCTGGCTTTTCATTGGTTCCATCATCATTTTGTGATGGGCGAGTGGACTGTACGCTATGACGTTTCGTATATCGATTTTCGGCGGCTGATTCAAAGTTTTATTAGTCAATTGTCCCAGGGGTCGATGTAGCGTAGCAAATAGGGAGACCCCGGGGTATCCGAGGATGCTTTTACCTTACCCTACAAGCTATTGGGGCGGCAGGAGGTCCTTCAAACGAGCTCGCTTCGCTTATTTGACGAATGAATTCCATATCAATTATGGCTGTAAATCCCTTATAAAAGTTCCTATAGGCTCCGCTCATGCAGTTTTCAAACCCAGCAACGACTCGACTGCACAAAATACAAAATATATTTTTAAACACCCTTTCGTCATAGAAGATAGGCATATTTGGACCATTCAAACATCCGTTCTCAAAGTCCTCGGCTGAGACGTTCAGATTACCAAATATCTTTGCAATATCATAATCTAGATGGCTTCGGTTATTGATTCGAGGACACGAATCCATAGGGTTAGACGAACAAATTCCTTGTATGTTTTCTGATTCATTTCCTGGGTGAATAAATAACAAATACTTCCTGGGTGATTTGTCTGTTGATAGATTCTCAAAAAGCCCATTCAAAGTCGGGTCTGTCAAGAAAGAAACTATGCTGATCCATTTAATGCCATCAATTACACCGTGGCAACCTGCACATTCCTCCGATATATAATTCATCTTCTTTGATCGAGAATAGACAGGATAGAAAGTTTTCCAAGGAATCAACTGTTCCGAACTATTGCAAGACCCTTCAGCAACACAACCTCCGACAGGAGGACCGACAACGAATTTATACATCGGCAAATCAGTTATACTAACATCTTTTTCATCTTTTGTGCTTGGGAGCATGCATCGTATTCTCTCCTCATCTAATTTGTCTACAGAATCTTCTTTATAGCAACAGTTACCTGTCAGGCCACACGAAGGTTTACAAGAACAACCTGCAGTTGCGACAAAATTTATTAGACACAGTTAATCTAGCACATACATACCGATACATTAACCCATTACCACACAATCCCTACCTTTGACGACCCTGAGAAAAAAAAAACCTTTAGAAAACATTGTGGGAAAAGGAGAAAATGCTGGTAACCAGCATTTTCCCCTTTTCCCACAATATTTTCTATCCTTATCAAATTTCAATTTCAAATTTTCGGCCACTTTTATTTTGTCGTCTGCAAATGTTTGCGATTTGGACAAGCCTATATAAAATATTGCCGTTTGGTAATGAGTTAAAAATTTAATACATGTAATCGATTTCTTATTTTTTTTTCCACTGAAGTAGATAAACATGTAAACCTGCTATAGTTGTGGACCTTTTTATTCGACTTTGTGAACGAATTAGAATTATGACAATAAAAGACACATCCTTGCAATTTGTTTCCTAGCTAAGCACAATTTTATGAGCACATCTTTGTCTCACACCTTTGAAGAGTGAAATAATTGGATACCAGTTACTATTCTATCTGACGGAGAAAAATAATGCGACCAGTATTTTTTTTTTTTCATAAAGAAACGTGATTTGTAGATATAATTTTATATAGGCTATGACGGCACATATGCTAAAATATGAGAAATGATATTACTCACCGGAGCAACAATGACTAGCAATGATCTCTTCTGTCTCACCATCACATGTCAACGAAGTTATCTTTGGGCAATACCGACTTATTACCGGTTGCAGAGAAGAAAGCTGAGTACCGTTGAAGGCAGGTTTGCTGCAATATGTTCTGTTGTACTGTAATTGTCCAATCAGGAGTAAAATCAACAGGAGTTTCATTTTTGCACGCTGCTGGAATAAATATCAATTTGATACAGAGAGAGGAAAGACAGAAGCGTTTCTTTCGTGATAAGATGAGTTTAAAGGTGGACCTTTAGTTTTTGGGACAAAAGTTTTACAAAAATACAAAGAAAAACCCATCCTTATACTCCAAAAACCTTAGACTTTCCATCCATGAAAGCCTAGTAGTCGAAACCCATCCGACAACAAGAGAAATTAGAGATTTACTACAGGGCCGGGTCGACACCGACGGGAAGCACGTTCTATTTTTACATGAGCAATTCACTCATTTACATACCGGAAAAAAACAGTCGAAGCTTCAAACATAGCGTCCGAAGAGGACATAATATGGAAAATAATTACATATTTGCTATCTTAGGGAATTAAGCGGCATTAGTCACTTTCCAGTCACTTAACATTCCCGCAATGCTTTTTAAAAAAAATTTGGCGGGAAATCTAAAAATAGCTTAAGAGGCTACGTAGCCTTTTAAGGGAATACCATAAAATATATATATATTGTAATTTTATGCGTCTTAATTATTTTTTCATAAATTTCAGTGACATATCGTCGGTTTGCTTCCAAAACCTCGTATCTACAGCTTGTTACAAGCTGTAGTTACGAGGTTTTGGAAGGAAACCGACGATATATATATTTTTTTAATTTGGTGCGATGTGAAAAATCTAAATACCCACCTTTAAATTGATCTTTACTATTTTCAATCTTGTAAAGGGAACCAATTTGATGTTTTCATTGTAATTTTCTTTTTCTAACACTTTCTTAGCACTGATATAGGTTTCTCTAAAAACCCAAAGAATCTGGACGGTTAAGTTCAGTAAATAGCTGAATGGCTAAACAATGGGATGATCGTGATGCAAAATTTAGTAACTCCGATTGTCTTTACTGATCTCAGATATGACGCAATCACGTTTATTTGAATGCGATCTCAAACAGTCGTTGCTGTACTTATCTTCCTTCAACCCTTTCCCAAACGACAAACTTTTGGACTAGACCAAATTGAAAGCATTTGCAGACGACAATTCAACTCTTGCTGAAAAGATTATTTCTGTCTATAATAGGGTGGAAACATTGTGGGAAAAGGAGAAAATGCTGGTTACCAGCATTTTCTTCTTTTCCCACAATGTTTTCAAAAGGCTACTATTCCAGACCCGTAAAAACCGGGGATTGTTTGGGAAAGGGTTTAAAAACATTTATCGACGATTTGCTTGCTATATATGTATTTCCTTACTGAATTCAGTGACAGAATACTTTAACAGTTTTTGGATGGATACAAAAAATTCTCTATAGTCCCCTTTCAAACATAGATTTCGTATATACCTATTCTGATAGGCTTGTCACATTTTACTGCAGGCTTGCCACACAACTATGTAATATGAATCGCGTGTTGTACTAAAATAGCAAGTTAGATAACCATACCCGAATTAAAAAAAAAAAATGGCACTTTAACATTAGTTATGCCTGAGATGCAAAATGAATGAATAAATATGAAAATATTTCGATAAATAAATGATTTATCCAGCTTTCTTCTAACAACGTATGACAGATATATTTTATAAATTCATTAAGACTGGGGGGCCGTAGCCTGGTACTTAAAACGTAGGAGACCCCTGCCCCCATCGTTGCTGCTTACTTAGGGTTGTCCCTGCATGGCCAAATCCTAGTTCTAGTATTCCAAGTAAGACCAATGCAAAACTCAAGTTGAATTATTTAATGAGAATTTTGAATTGAACTTATCATTTAAATTTTAAAATGGCACAAGTGACATTTACCAACCTCTTCGTTGTAGAAGTTTAGTTCCACAACATGAAACTGCATCGACCTCTGAGTTCTGTGTGTTTATAAAACTCTTCCTTGATATTGTTTTTGATAAGATTGTTGAATGCTTTATTAAATTTAAATTTGATACCCTTCCCCCCCCCCCACACACACACACACTTCGCACTTTTCTTTTAGAAAGTAATACCAATAATTAGGATCCCTCAAAAGTTAATGTCATTGCAAACATAATACGAAAAACTTGTTCTCGTTAAAGATACTCCATACAAACACTACAGCAATTACCTAGAGATTTGATTAGAATTACATCAGGTCAACGCTTGTTCTGATCATTATCTCAAAACACAATGTTACTTGGCTTTCTTCTCTTTGTATTGGATAACTGGTGAAGAAAATATAAAAACAAACTTTTAAACCAGCAAGCTTTACAAATTTTCTATGAATCTCAAAAAATTCTGAAATCTTCGATATTAATTTAGCACAATGGTACCAGATGGTGCGAAACAGTTTCAACAGAACGATTATACAAGCTCTTTGTAACGGCTTGAGATTTCAGTCAATATTTTCTCTGACTTCCAACAATTTTTCGAATGCCTTTATCTTCAGGGTCGTTTAAACCAAGGGATCGGTAGTAAATTAAATACGAGATTGTCAACAAATAACCGAGTACCTAAATATAAATCTGTAATGCAATAGACTTTTTGTCAATTACATTTGATATAAGCGATATTTCCTTGTTATTGTTAGTGGCGCACCGAAAGTATCACGTGACACCGGACAATCTAAGCATTACTTCAAAGACAAATGCCTTATGACCCGTTTGCAAATCTTTAAATTTGGACAAATTCGCAAATGAAAAGAAAATGACACAGCAATAAATCCAGAGGAAATTAATTCTAACACAAATTAAACACTATCTGTGATATTGTTTTTTAATCAAAATATTTATGGACGGACAAAATATGCATTTCATGACCTCTTATTGAAATAAAAGACGTGTAGATACTAAGAATGAACTTACCCTCTGGAACATGTATAAACTTCATAATCCCGTCCACTACTGACCAACAAACGGGTAAATTAATATGAAACAAAAGGTAACAAGAGTCAATTTAATGTGTCTCACGCGTGCGTTTATCTGTACGAAGCAAATACAAAACAGACCTTCTA
The DNA here is from genome assembly GCA_943736015.1 of Tridacna crocea. NCBI lineage: Eukaryota > Metazoa > Mollusca > Bivalvia > Cardiida > Cardiidae > Tridacna > Tridacna crocea. The sequence goes on from OX031059.1 coordinate 55,145,173, forward strand.
AAGGTCACCCACCCTGCAGTGCTATACAGAAATCAAAGGAACACCGAGTTAACCCTTCCCTCATTTTTTTTAATCTTCACCAGACAAATATTTGTAAATATTCAAACTGAAGCTTGAATAAATATTTTGTGAAGAACAACTGAAGGTCTGATTTTTTTTTTATCTGAAACCATGTTCGAAATTGAATTCTGAAGATCATGTATGGTATTTTGTGCAAAACCGACGGAAATAAACCAATTCAACTCGATTTTTCTAGACAAATGGGTTTTTTCAAAAGCATTCACATACATAATTGGACATGGCATATTGAAATAAACTGCAAAAGGCCATCGATCGTTGAAATACTTATTTCTGATTGAAAATAGCTTCACCTCTTCATAGCCTTCTACTGGCGCACATCTTCGCGAGCCAAGTTTACGATCACTACGTGGATCTTACTTACCTTGGCGGTTTCAGCCCGATTTCGAGATTCCTGCGATGCGCCCTCTATTGGATGTTGGTTATTACCCCCCTTTACATCATAGTTCTAAAAGCAAATGAGATATCGTTTTACAAACCGCTTACGAATACACATGAAGCGATAACCAGACATCCACGTGGGTTTCTATGTTTACCTTTTACTCGAAAGGTAGAGACCTTGCTCTATTTTTATCGAAGATGAAATGTTACGAGTGATTTCATTCGTTGCAGCTAGAGCTGGTTGCATCCATTGAAAAAGCGTATCGGGTGAATGGAATCTGGGAAAAGTAAAAATTAAGTAGTTTTCTAGATTTTTTTTCTCTAAATGAAAAAGCTTTCATTATTAGAATTGCAGTCCAGCGTTTTTTGAAAGAAGTATACAAAGAGGTTGAATTGTCAAATATCTCCAACCGCCGTTCCGATATTTTATCAAATGATTAATACTGTTACATTGGCATTGAAGACTCTTAGATTTTGTCGTAAACAGAACGGAATCGTGTGCGAAAAGACTGGAGAATTTCAAAGTTACTGTCAGTTTGAACTGCTTAACATTGTCCAGGTTCTTCGGAATGTTTCATACTAATCGTGCCGTCATCGAACTCAAATAACTCAGAACTACTATTTTAATTGACACATGACAGAACTTAAACATAACAACATTTCACAAGTTGGCTTCTTTAAAAAAAGAAGCCAGGAGAGGTCAGCATCAATGTTTACAAAAAGTTTATTTGCCATTTATTTCAATATATTTTGTACATGTAAACAAACAAGTAGAGCATTCAATAAACGAGGGAAGAAAACGCAGCGTAGAAACCTCTTATGCCGTACATGCACGTCACGTGATCTTCTTCCCAAGTTCCCAAGTCGCGTGATATCTATTCCCGCAGTGTTCTTTCTCTACCATAACGAAATTCTTTTTTCCCTTTAATTTAGATTATTTAGCTTAATTAAAAAGCGCAGTTATTCGAGAGGACATTCGCAATCAAATCAATAGAACAAATCTCTTGAAATCCGCCAAATAAAAACAAACCATGTCACAGAGGATATTGGTTTCTTTTTCGGTGAAAGATGGAAATTTATTTCTTCGAGTGGACACCATCGGTAATATTTTCACGAGTGGCACAGCCACTCGTGAAAATATTACAGATGGTGTTCACGAGATGAAATAAGTTTCCATCTTTCACCGAAAAAAATAAATATCTTATTTATTTCATGCTTTTATCCCTCTCTGGGAGGAGCTTTATCAAAATCCAGTATAGTTCATTTCCGTTATTCCCCGTGGCGTACCCCTCCCGCATAGTTCTAAACGCATTACAATATTACGTCAAGCACGAGAAATGTAAGGTAAATGACGTCATATTTCTATCTGGTTGTGAGGCATGCGCAATTAACCTAGGCAACAAGAACTTGAAAATCGGTATTTTCACCGGTGGTACCAGTGTAAGATAGAAAAAGACTTTCACTGCTATTTCTCTATATCCTATCGGAAAGCATGAAATAATATTTCCTACTTCAGTGTTTTGATTTCGGTTTATTTATAAAAAACCATGACGAATAGGACTGCGAATCAGAACAATTTCGCATAGAAAATAGATTTAGACAGCAATTTCTCAGACAGTCTGCCTTATAAACTCACCACTGTTGGAGAGGTCTGATGACATGTCCAATGATAGTGTTATTTTTAGAACTACATTCTACATTTGAATATGCTTCAACCACAATAAATTAAACGGAGATGACTAAATATCTCGTTATGACGTTATTCTTTTTATGTATTTTGACAAGTTTTACAAAATCACTTTGATGAATACCAACCATAGAAGATGGAATCTTTCAAACTGATTGTGCGTTACTGCTTTGCCATTTATAATTTCAAAATCAGAATCTTCCAGACAGATTTGAATTTCTCTCTCTTCGTCAGAGATCTCTCGAACAACAATTTCTTTTTCGAAGAAAAGTCTCTGGGATGAAATGTACCTGATTATTAAGAATGGATGAAATAAAATATCATATTCGTCTGCTCTTAACAAAATTTGTGAGCAGAAGAATGGTTTGTGTAGAGTTATGCTTCTTTCCCATAGAAAAGTATCTATAAGTATTTCCCAGTACGGTATCGAAACCATTGAGTGAAAACTTTGCTCTGGGTCAAGATACAGCGTCTGCCCAAAAACATGTCTCCTGAGAGTAGGATGATGTACCTTGGATGGATGGCCAAGTGAAGAAATCTCCTGATACAGTGAAATTACGCCTGTTTTTGTTTTGATATTCCAATATTTAGACAGAGATTTTTTAATTGAGGTCATCAGTACCAGAGGTTCTATTTCAAATAAACTACATTTAATTTCTAAAAGGAACTCGGTTATATTTGTGCTATGTATCATGTAAGATCGCACTCCCATCGTGTGAATCCTCCAACATTTTTCCCATGGAGACTGTTCATAGAAAGCAGTCACGAGCCCTTCGTCTGTTATATTAGAGAGTAACAAATTCACGTGGTTCGAGTTGAACGTTGTTAAGTTCAGAACAATCAAAGGTGTAGGCATCAGCCAGCTTTTTGATGGAAGTATGCAGGACCCGTTGTCAGTTCTCAGTTGCATAATTGGACAAAGTACAGGTCGACACGAACTCTCTATCCCTGCCTGTAACAAAAATATAAGATTGACACATTATATTTAAAAAATGGACGGACGGCGAAAAGCATTTTGAACATCTCTATGGGAGCTAAACTTTTTCAATTATATTCTGTGACTGTGTTTCAAGTAAGTCACTGCACTTGTTATCTACTCTTCTTCTGATCGTAGCGGAATTAAATCAGAATCATTCAAACGAACGTACTTTACCCTTCAGTTAGAATACGAAGCTGCGATAACGTAAGAAGCGTAGAAAGAATTGTTCCAAAAGCAACAGTTTCCATTTTGAAGCTAACCGTTGGTATACACGTGAATTTCTAGTATATCATTCTCTGAAGCTACCCTGTTTTAATAGTGAACAGCAAAACAGCAAGATACCAGTTAGAAAGATGTCTACAGATGCACGAGAGAGAGAGAGAGAGAGAGAGGAGAGAGAGAGAGAGAGAAAGGGAGATGGGTAGGACTAGGGGGGGGGGGGGGGGGGGAGGCGGGTGTAGGTTGTATTAACCAAGCTTTGAAAAATCTATCAAACCAAACACAAGTATAGAAATAAAATATTATTAGGTTTTGTCATTGAAAGGCATTGGTTTTTGTGTTGATGAAGATACGATTCACCAACAGCTTTAGAAACTTCAAAATTTCAAAAACCTTGCTCGTTAATGGCCCAAATAGCCAACCTATTCAATACCAAATGTTCTGAGAATTAATTAAAGGTAAACACAGCCCTAGGATGACGACCAGAAGTCTACTTCTACAAAGAAATAAACTAGATCAACCTTTGTATCAACAAAACTTCGACCAGTAATTTAGAGCTGTTTTTCTTTCACTTACTGGTATATTTTATTACAGATGGGTGTTTAAATTCGAAAATAGACTTCAATTTGTATGTCCACTATTCCGAAATCATCGGTGATCCTCTAACGAGTGTCAGATTAAATAATACCCACTTCTGTGTTTACTAAAGTTCCATTGAAACTAGATTTCAAATTGCGAAAATTTTAGAAAATGTTCGAATTCGGCAGTAAAGTTGATTTTGTTCAGATGGTTGAAGTTATTTAGCTTATCTCACAATGAGTCAAGTTTTGTATATATCTGCTTTATAAATCGCCGAAATATCGCTTAAAAGATAACAGAGCGACTTTCAAAGCCATCTTATGTGTTCGTGCTAAGTGTGAAAGAAATCCAAAGATGTTAATAAAATTTGATGACGTCACAACAAGTGATGGTTGCAAAAAAAAAAAATACGGTGGCACAGTAGCGCCTGAATTTCACCTCATCGGTATCAAGTACTCGAATTAATTTCTCTTATTTTCTTCTTGTCATTATTTCAGGTTTTCTATTGAAATGTATTTTGTTCAAACATTCTTTTCAATTTATTTGTACTTGGTTTGTCCCATTTAAACAGTTTAATAATAATTCAGCTGAAAATGTGTTGATTAATGAATTAATTTGAAACCAAAATAGTTAAGTACTTATAACAACAAGATGAATGGTTGTCTAATTCATATTATTAATTTTGCAACAGCAGGAGAAGTACGTTTAAACTTTTCTTCAATGTTTGTTGATCTGGCTGGCTTAACTGGTTTTCACCAATTCTTCACCCATATCACAGCAAATTTAACTTAATGACGATCGCCACAATTTCCATTTTCACGCGTCGTGTAACTACCATGCTCATCTTTTACCCGAAAAACGTTGAGCATCTAACAATTGATACTGTCACACTTGTCAGTGTCTGCAGAATAGATAAATCAAGAACTAAAACGGGTCGTTTAATATCAGCAAAATGAAGATAAAAGTATTTGAATCAAGCCAAATGATTATATGCAAGGCAAAATCTAAAATTATGGTTTCAAAAGATTATACTGAGAGTCAAGGTGAATCACCTAACTACGTCAATTAACAACAAAAATATAGACACAGGTCATGCTATTACTAGAGCTCTATCTGGGTGATGTATCTGTGAGCTAAAAAATTCTTTTAGATGCAGATGCTTTCAGTTCGGTACAGTCCAAAATTATATCACTTGGTAAAGACTTGCAGAAAACGGGGGCTGTACATAACTCTTTCTCCTTTACCAGGTTGTCCCTTTGCTTGATGAGTCTGCAGCAGACAACATAAGAAAACATTGATGTCGAAAGGAGATATTGCTGCTAATGACTGATTTCTCTTTTTCGCGAAATGATTTCTCACCCATCAAAAAATTGTGATACATGAATACCAGGTTTCAAACGCCGAGTCTAAAATTAGTTGTTTGGAAATTGGTTAAATGCTAAAATTAGTATTACATTTATATGCAATAAATTGGTTAACTATGACCAAAAAACTTGATTCCTATACATATTGTTGTATTATTGACAAAATTGAGATAATTTACTTCATATAATGTCTTTGTCTTTTTGACAAACCCTACATTTACTCATTACTTAGTGCTCCACCCACAAACTTAAAATGTATTTTCTTAAAAAGTAAAGCCGATAACCTATTTATTTTAAGCCTGATTCTTTTAGTTTAGTACCTGAATATCATTTATAGAAAAAGATAAGAAAAGTCTGAATATTAAAACATTTGAAAAAATAACTTTAAAAGATACTCCTTTTTGTTGTCATTGTTTTCCATGATATAGGTGTTTTAGCCATAAGTTAAGGTTTTTTTTAAAAAAACATTGATACACAGTATACTCTAAATTATTTTTTCGTTAAATTTGATGTTTCACCAATATATTGACATAAAGTTTGCTCATAAATGTTGTCATCAAAAAAATATATATAGACTAAGTTTTCAAATGTGAAATTTCACCCAGAACTGCCTAAATGCAGGGAGTAATAAAAGAAATATTGATAGAATTTTCCCAAGCCGGTGACTACCTCTATTTATCTCCTTTGTTTGTAGATCAGATAATAAACTATCACCAACTAAAGTTTCATGAAATTCTGAATGTTATGAAAAAATAGCGAAACTGTAGCGATCGTCTTTAATCATGTAGTGCATTGGTTTCACAATTACTAAGCTGCCTCTCGAAAAGACACGTCCCCGTGACCATTGCCGCCAGTAGACTTCCATTCAAAGTCCCCTTTTTGAGAAAAATGGCTGATGTCATTCAAAAGAGGAGTTTACTGGCAAATCAATTACCATTAGGAGAATCAATGAATGAAAATTATAAGATTTTCCAGCGTAAAAGCTTAATTAAAAGATACGCTAAAATTATGAGAATAAAGCAAAATATCGACTGCTATTTTATTAAAATAAATTCAATGAAATTTTGCCGATGAAAAAGCAGATACATTTAGAATAAGAAAACATACACAATAGGCCTTACTCGTTTCAAAGCTGATTTATGTTTTGATTAATCTATTGAATGGCACTTTTTAAAAAAATCTGAAAATAATGTGACCTGAAGTTGTTTCTCTACTTTATAAGCCCAATGCATTCAACAAGAGGGCCAAGATGGCCCTGGATCGCACACCTGAAATTTTTAGAGGACCATAGCCACGCATTTTTTTCTTAGGATATTGAAACACTGGAAACAAAATCATCATTTTGCCAAGCAATTTTCAAAAGGTCACCTGTAAAAGTCCTTTTAACATCTGACCAGCAGTTTCAGAAAAGAAGAATTTTTAGGAGTTTCTTAATTTCCGTACAGTACAAGTAGCCCCCATTCACCAGAACCATGTTTCTTGACCTATAACAATTTCGCGAACAATGTTTGAAGAGTGTCATTCAAGGAACATTTCTGTGAAATTACATTTCCAAATTTGACCAGCCGTTTCAGAGAAGGAGAATTTTCAAGAATTTCTTCATGTCGGTACAGTGGAAGTAGCCACCATTCACTAGAGCCATGTTTCTTTACTGATCAAAATTTCGCGAACAAATTTTGAAATGGGTCACCCATGGAACATTGCTGTGAAATTATTCTAAAATCTGACAACGGGTTTTAGAGAAGAAAAATTCTCAAGAATTTCTTCATTTCCATATAGTGCAAGTAGCCCCCATTCACCAGAGCAATGTTTCTTGACGAATCAAAATTTCGCGAACAATTTTTTAAAAGGGTCATCCAAGGAACATCTCTTTGAAATTATTCAAAATCTGACCAGCCGTTCGAGAAAAGAAGAATTTTTTAGAATTTCTTCATTTCCCTACAGTGCAAGTAGCCCCCAGAGCCATGTTTCTTGCAAAATCTCACGAAATTTTTTGAAAAGGGTCATCCAAGGAACACCTCTGTGAAATTATTTCAAAGTCTGACCAGCTGTTAGAGAGGAGAAGAATTTTTAAGAATTTCTTCATTTCCTATAATGGAAGTCGCCCCACTTCACCAGAGCCATGTTTCTTGACGAATCAAAATGTCACAAACATTTTTGAAATGGGTCACCCAAGGATTATCTCTGTGAAATTATTTCAAAATCTGACCAGCGGTTTCAGAGAAGAAGAATTTTTAAGAATTTCTTCATTTCAGTATAATGCAAGTAGCCCCAGTGTTGCATCCAGGAATTCTGCCAAGAGGGGGAGATCACCCATGGAATTTTCAAAATGGAGGGGAGTAAAAATTTTCGGGGGTAGGTGAAAGAAAATTAAGTATACACGAAATATGTATTTAGCTGGTCAATTTACTTTTTTGAATAGGAATGAATACTGTCTTTCAAGGACTGATAGGATATTTGCTAATCTATATTTTTACGGCCGACAGAGAAGGGCTGATGCCGATTGGGTTGATCTTATCTCGCTCAAACGATGGGACTTAGCTTTTAATACGTAAAATACATTGTCGGGACAAGAGAAACTGCTCGTTACCGGCATTTTCTCATTTTCCCAAAATGTTGTAAAAAAGTCTGTTCATGCAGGCTCTTTAAATCTCGGGACTATGTGACAAAGGTTTAAACATGACTTATCTTACCCTACAAGCAATAGGAGCAGCGAGATGCTTCTTGGATGAGTTCTCTTCGCTTATTTGATGGACGAACTCAACGTCAATTATGGCTGAAAACACTAATGGGTTATCAGAGTCAGTGCCAATACGATTGACAAAGTTTGGCACAATTCGACTGCACAAAACACAAAATACATTTTTATACACTGCTCTCTGATAGAAAATAGGTAGATGCGGGCCATTTAAACAACCGTCCTGAAAGTTTTCAAAGGAGACGTTGAGGTCTGGAAAGTTCTCCTTTATATCTAACTGATATCGTTGGGACCCAGCCGCCGTAAGTTCGAGACATGAGCTTACAGTATTAAATGAACAAACTCCTTGCATCTTTTCTGATCCATTTCCGGGATGAACAAATAACAAATACTTTTTCGGTGATGAATTTCTCCAGAGATCCTCAAAAAGTCTGTTTAAACTCGCCTTATGTGTAAAGGAAACTTTACTGATCCATTTAATACCATCAATTACACCATGGCAACCTGCACATTCCTCCGATATATAATTCATCTTCTTTGATCGAGAATAGACAGGATAGAAAGTTTTCCAAGGAATCAACTGTTCCGAACTATTGCAAGACCCTTCAGCAACACAACCTCCGACAGGAGGACCGACTACAAATTTATACATCGGAAGATCAGTCGTACTGATATATTTTCCACCTTTTGTGCTTGGGGTCATGCATCGTATTCTCTCCTCATCTAATTTGTCTGCGTTGTCTTCTTTGTAGCAACAGTTACCTGTTAGGCCACACGACTGTTTACAAGAACAATCTAAAAGAGGAAAATCAGACTTATTGCATATCAAAATCTGAAGCTTTTATTCATACATAAGCGGGTATTCGATATTTTGGAAGGTGAATCAAGATCGGGAAAATATGGAGTTTAAGAAACTATGGGATCTTTTAAAAGCCAATTGCCGCATTTAACGATGATTTAGATTGACTGAAAAACAAAAAGGCAAAAGTAAGGTTGGCTGATTTCTTTTTCACCAACTATTCGCACAGAAAACTGTTACATGTTTCCTTACGGATTTAGCAGAATGAATGGAAATAAATCGCTTTTTAACCACCAACTTTGTTTCCGTTCAGTCGCGGTTGCACGCAGTTTGGCACACATGATTCCAAAGTGGTAAAATAGCAAAATGTAACATATTCACCTGAACAGCAATCGCATGCGATATCCTCTTCTGTCCCAGCATCACAAGTCAACGACGTTACCTTCGGACAATACCGACCCATCACCCGCTGTAGTAAAGGCATCTGAGAATCGTTAAAATAATGGTTGCTACAGCTTATTCTGTGGCACTGTAATGCTCCAACCAAAACCAAGAGGAGTTTCATTTTCTGTTGTACAAGAATATATTAAAAAGATGATAATTGGTTTTGATACGTAGAAGGTACTTAAAATTCAAGCATTACAGGTGCGTATTCACCAGCCATTCTCAAGAATTATTCTTCAGAATTTCATCAATGTAAAAGTAACTCTGGTTTGTTCATTTAATACTGTAAGCTAAACTAAATTGGTTTAGACAAGAATGGTTAGTGAATACAGACCCAGGTTGATAAGTTTTCAGATTGTTAAAAAATTCTTGAATATTTATCAGCAGCATATTCGAACCAAAGAGTTAACCTGCACTTCCTAAGACGAACATAGCATAAAATTTATTTTGAAACATTGTTTTATAATTGTCTCTTTCCAAATATCATACTATTATGCACGAAAGAAAAAGGAAAATAACGATGCAACTATGGAACTATTGAAAACCGAGTGTATACATAATATTTGCATTCTGATATAGAAAACGAAATCCGTTTCTTTCGGGACTATGGTTTTCTTGAACCCCTAGAGCACATTCCCAAAGTCTGCCGATTGGCGAGTGTGGATTTTGGGTGTTAAAAAAAGGTCAAAGGTCATTCATTATATCTCTAACACCAACCTTATACTTGTTAATCCTCAATGACACTTCTTTGGAAATTCATACATTGTGAAAGTCCCAAATGATCTCAGGTAATGTAATAAGCTTAATTTAGATATATTTATGCATTTCTAACAAAATAACGGAACATTTGATGCAAATCAAAGCATTGACAGCACAATTTTCTTATGATTCAAGCTTCCAAAAATCATAATATGAGGAGACTATATGGAGATATTTTTCAGATAAAATACAGTTTTTTTATCACAAATGCCTTGAATGCATCCTAGAAGCAACCTAAATGGCATTTTCGGATATTCTGTGAATCAGTTCGTCATATTCATGGATAAAATGGAAGCACTTTTTAATTTTTTATTAGTTGCTGAGAATTCAACAACTGTCTGGTTAATTTCTTTTTAGATTTAGATTTTCAAGAAATCTCGAATTAATTGCAATGCTTTATAATTATATTCATTACATTAAAAAGGAACTATTTGTGTAAATCCAAGTACTGAAGTTACCGATTCATTTAAAAACGGACAAAAACGTTTAAAAGTTAAATACATCTTGATCTTCTTCAGTAAGAGATTGCGTAATTACTGTCTAAAGTGTCTTCTCTTATTGTTTAATTAATTCAGCTCTCAGACAATGATATGAAAGTTCTTGAATTTGATTTTGTCATGATTAAGTAGTACAGGTATGACTTGCAGCCGTATTCACCTTTTTAATTCAATACCGTGACTACATATGCGTGAATTTAACCTGTTCAGTGCCAAAGGCGAAAAAAAGATGCCTTTGCAGACAATATAGACCAAGATTAGACTACAAAGAGCAGGCCGTCTGATCTTGGATCTCTGTCGTCCGCTTGATCAGTCAGGCCTTATATTATGCCATGATGGCGCTGAAATCACTAACCTGAGCCTTTTGATCAAACATGGCCCATTTATAATCTCTTCAGAGATAATAAGGCAAAAGTTCTGACAAACAGTAATCAATATTAGACTTAGAAATGTTGTCTCTAGAGTGTACACAGGCTTTTTTCTAGAATTCGTAACATCTGCCCTTGACATGTAGAAACTATCCAGAAACGCATTCTGACAAACTTTCATAAGAATTTGAGAGAAAATATGGCCTGTAGCGTAAGATATTATCGAGACAAACATTCTGATCAAATTTCAAGATTAATGGAATGAAAATATGCCCTCTAGAGCGTACATAATGTTTTTCAAGAATTAACTCTCAACAATCAAGAATTGGACAGAAAATGTGGCCTCTGGAGCGTACACAAGGTTTTCTAAAAACTGCCCTGGTAACCCAGTTTTTTTTTTTTTTTTTTTACAAAACCTGGCCCATTTTCTAACTCGTCCGAGATATTATCAAGACAAAGACTTTTACCAAATTCAAGAGTATTACCGGAAAATGTGGCCTCTACAGCTTACTCAGTGTTTTCTAAGTTTTGTCGTAGTGACCTAGATTTTGGCCCGACTTGGCCCATTTTTAGCCACCAAGACGATCGACGACCAACTTTCTAGAGTATTTGAAATTTTATTTTTGGAGCGTACACAAGATTTTTTTTTTTTCTTTTTTTCAATATTTGACCAGGTGACCTAGTGTTTGACCCGACTCGACCCACTTTTAGCTCGTCTGAGATATTATCGAGGTAAACATTCTGATAAAGTTTCATGAGAATTGGGCTGAACTTGTGGCCTCCAGAAAGTAAAGAAGCAGCTCAACATGAGCACTTCGTGCTCAAGTGAGCTAAAAGCTCTGAGTTTAAGTTGGCGCTAAAACAGTTAACTAATTAAAATCACAGGCATATTACTCCTATTTAATCTAATGCGGCATTCCACACGCATCATTTAAGTAATCAGGTGATTTACTAGCAATATGAGTTACCAAGATAAATTGAATTCCTCCTTTGGATTTGACACGTCATCCAAAAATAAACTAGATACACTTGTTGTCTCACATTGTTAGTTAATAACGGTATTTATTTACAGAGAACCACAGTGTTATTTAAAGTAAATGAGAGTTCATTCATGCTTGTATTTAGTCCGTAAAACCTTCACCATCGTCATTCTCATGCTTACCAGCCATATTTGTAGCTTTATGTATTTGTTATGAAAATTTTGGTTGTTGTTTTTCCGTTCGTACTTGTTCTGAATTAAATCTATGTCGGGTTAACTGGTTGGCATTAAAAACAAATATGGAAATAATATAAAGCATCCTGCCATGACAATGAATGACGACTAAGTATAAATGTTGGAAATGAGATGTATTGGGTTTGATATAATATGCTCAAGTCTTTAACTATGCAATGAATAGTCCTACTTTTTTACTCTTAAGATTATACATTTTGTTTCCCCTTTACGTTAACTTTGAAATGAAGGTCATTTCGTGTGTTAGCTTATCCTCTTAATTTTCTTGTATTCAAAATACATTTTGACATAAGGTCATGCAAATTATCATAATTCACATGGCAATCCTTTTATTGCTCAGAGTATCTTGTTCTTACATATGTTTAAATACTTTATTTCTGCTGGCATAACTTCCAGCTATGTCTTCTTTTACTCACTTACGCTGTATTCTAGTGATTTATCATCTGTGTAAATTCAAAACTTACATCTTTTTAGTGTTTTGTTTAATATTGTATACATTTAACACAGACGGGGAGTTTCATGTACCTGTTTGACAGATGGTTAGATGCTCTCCTTATTTGTGTTATAAGGCCTATGCATGAGTTTTGTATTTTACCTCTTTCTATCAAACAGAGACACATACGTGTATATAAAGGTACCTGTCAAATACGTCAAAAATAAAAGAAATACATGCTACAATATACTTAGATACGAAAGCCTACAAGTGTCAGAATGAAGGTGAATTTTTTTTCTTTAAACACGTTATAACGTGAATTTCAAACACGTTATAACGCAAAAAAAGTCGAACTAACGCGAAAAATCTCGTAATAACGTGTTTACAAACACGTAATAACGCAAAAAAAGTCGCACTAACGCAAAATTTCTCGTAGTAACGTGTTTTAAAAACACGTAATAATGCAAAAAAAAAAAAAGTCGCAGTAAAACGCGCAAATTATCGTAATAATGTGTTTTAAAACACGTAATAACGCAAAACAAAAGTCGTAGTAACGGGAAAATTCTCGTAATAATGTGTTTTAAAACACGTAATAACGCCATTCGGAACACCTCGGCCAATCTTTCGATCCAGCCTCGGATGTATGCCGACGGAATAATATGTTAAAAAACTTGACATGCATCGCCGGAAGCGGTTATTCGACAGATACTCCCCACTACATAGTTCTCGGGATGGTCCAAAAGGCGTCAACTAGTAACCATTTCGAATGACAACAAATCTTGTAGAATGACGGTAAGTCTAACTATAGCAGCATAAATGGCTGAATTTAGGACTTGCATTGATTACGCACTTGAAAAATTGGGCTGGATCGAAAGATTGGCAGAGATTTTCCGAATGTTTGCGCGATAATGACGTCATTGAATTTCTTGTTATGGGGGGTGTTGTTGTTCCTTCCGGAAGTAGTCTGTCGGCATACATCCGAGGCTTGATTCGTAGAATTGACCGAGGTGTTCCGAATGGTAATAACGCAAAACAAAAGTCGTAGTAACGCGAAAATTCTCGTAATAACGTGTTTCAAAACACGTAATTACGCAAAACAAAAGTTGCAGTAACGCGAAAGTTCTCGTAATAACGTGTTTTAAAACACGTAATAACGCAAAAAAAAGTCGCAGTAACGCGAAAATTCTCGTGATAATGTGTTTTAAAACACGTAATAACGCAAAACAAAAGTCGTAGTAACGCGAAAATTCTCGTAATAACGTGTTTCAAAACACGTAATTACGCAAAACAAAAGTTGCAGTAACGCGAAAATTCTCGTAATAACGTGTTTTAAAACCCGTAATAACGCAAAACAAAAGTCGCGGTAACGCGAAAATTCTAGTAAGACTTATAATCATTTGATAACTAACTTGGTATCATACATCACGGGGATGTAATAAGTCCCCTTTTTCTAGAGCATGGCTCATTTGATTTTGTTTGTTCATGAGTATTGGAGTTTAACGCCATTTAGACAGCTTAGATCACATCATGGCGCCAAATGCACTGACGCATGTGTTTGTTATGCTCACACCAGCACTGACACAACATTTTTCCCCAAGCCACTTATTACTTTCTCACATGCATCAGAGATGAGAGGTAAAAAATTACCGAAAAGGAAGTTCGCTGCAACCGGCTATGAACCCACAAACTTCAGGTCACGAGTCAGAACTACCGGACCGTACTAAAAAATATTAGATTAATAGCCCTGTAATAATGGTGTTCGTCTAGTATCGCACCAAGGTTAACTTCTTCATATCTATGGTGCCTCATACAGACCATTGCGACTTTGCTATTAATTCCAATGTACCGGCGAATAGACCGACTGATAAAATCATCGGTAAACTAGACGCCCGGGCACGACGCACTGGGTCTATCGTGTGAGTGGCCTTAGACAAGGCACCTCAGAGCCCTACCATTGTACTGATGAATTCACTGATACAATTTAATGAATTTGTGTTAGTGCGACTTTTTTCGCGGTATAACTTCTTTTATATTCACGTAATAATGAGGATTTTGCGTTAGTGCGACTTTTTTTCGCGTTATAACGTGTTTTACATTCACGTTATAACGAGAATTTTCGCGTTAGTGCGACATTTTTCGCGTTAGTGCGACTTTTTTCGCGTTATAATGTGTTTTGAATTTACGTTATTACGCGATTTTTCGCGTTATTACGAGAATTTTCGCGTTATAACGTGTTTTATATTCACGTTATAACGCGAATTTTCGCGTTTGTGTGACTTTTTTCGCGTTATAACGTGTTTTATATTCACGTTATAACGCGACTTTTCGCGTAAGTGCGATTTTTTTCGCGTTATATGGTGTTTTATAATCACGTTATAACAAGAATTTTCGCGTAAGTGCGACTTTTTTCGCGTTATAACGCATTATCTCCCGCTAGATGGCATTCTATAAGTACTCATCTATCTGATATGGGCATCCTGGGTACAGAACCGAATCACTTTCCTACGCGACAACCGTTACTTTGAATTTCAAACTAAAATAAAGGTTTACTCAATAAAACGCTACCTCGTGCAATTCACTCAGCTATGATCAGCAGTTCAGAGAAATCTGGAGCTAAAGCAGGTCTCATTTCTCCTCAAACGTATTGATAAAAGCTATTTTCAACATTGCTACTTTATAGAGCGTAAGTCAGCCCGCTTTCGGGGCTAGTCGTGAAGTGTCATATAAGACAGTCGAATCTTCGAAGAATATGACATGCGCAGACAACGCGTTATAACGTGTTTTTATTTTTTTCTTATAGTTCATTTCGACCCTTATAGGCTTTCGTACTCAGACAATGTGTAGCTCCACCTCATCCAGTAGCAGCATAATTGCAGTATTTGAAATGAACAGATGAACATCTTTCTTCCCATTTGGTGTCAAGACTGTGGTCTTGTGCTATTTCCATGATATATTTCTTATATTAAAATTTATAGCTTTTATTTCACAGTGCTTTTCCATACACCGGTAATTGATGAAGCAATAATTGTCTATCTGTAGGAAGAAAATTAATGATCAATAATTTAATGCAGATGCATTTTCTTCTTTTCTAACCTGATTTCTCTTTCACAAAGTCTACGCTGTGAAGGGAAGTCTCTGTAGTATAATAAAGTAAACCCTGTTTTTCAAAATGCTACCTTGGAATCATTTAGAGAATAACAAACCCAGAGTGTTTATAAATGGTTTTTAGCAAGCCCTCTTTTCGTATATTTTTAATGTTTTTCAATTGTTGTAAACGTGTCATGTTGTGAACAGAACAGAAACTTTATTGAATTTTCACGATGTTGGCTGGGCACTTCCACATGCCATAGACATGCAATACGTGTATGAAGTGATAAAGAGAATAAAACATGATTTTGTTAGCATAGTGAATTATACTGATCTAAGAAATGAGGAAGATGATAATATTGTTGACTTAATGAATTTGGTCCATGGGTGATTTTGGGTAGACTTTCAATTAGCATTGAATGATATGTTGTAAACATCATTTCTGTCATTTCATTTTAAGCCCACAAACATGACCAAGAACAGGTCTCCGAATACTTTATTTTGAAAAAAAAAATGCTTATATTTCTATAAAACAGCTGTTTTGACTATGGAAATGAGTGTATAATCCCATCTGAAAATGTTACTGAAATACTGAATGTAGAAAATGAAATGAAAATTTAACCTGAATTGCTATTCATTGATATATCGTAAGCTACAATGCACCTTTGACCACTATAACTCGCAAATTTTAAGCCCCACTCGCCAGGTGGCAGACTTTAAATAACAAAGTACTCAGGAGACCTTGGGGTTTCCGAAAATAAAAGTGCCAAAAATTCCACCCGGGGGAGGGAGGGGGCTGTTGGTGGCTCAAGGTCTAGAAATATGAAGTTCGATCATTTGCCAAAGTCACCGTTCATACAATCCAGAAGCGACAAAAATGTACAGGTCTATTCCTAACTAGTATCTGGAATGCTATTACTGTCTGGTTTTGCTAATTATCAAATGTGTGAGTTTTAAAGGGGCCTTTGTTAATTTTTATTCAGGGATTCTACCTGGCTCAGAAGGAAAGTGTTGGACCCGAGGGCCCAGGATTTGAGCTTAGTTGGCTAAGTTGATTTGTTGGAATTTTTGAAGGAATGTCTTTTGGCAAGACAAATCCGTTCCCTAGCCTAATACAGGTGAAACACAGAAAATACATATAGACCTTGAGCTATTAATAGCCCCCTCCCCTTTCCTCCCAGGAGGAATTTTCGACACTTTTATTTTCTAGAAACTCAAGGTCTTATGAGCATTTTGTCAAAAACTGCCACCTGGCGAGTGAGGCCAGGTGGCAGACAGTTGTTTCTCACAACTACTAGCAATTTTATTTGAATCAAAGTACTAAGAGAACTGTTCTTGGCCAAGTTTATAAGCGTGAAATGGCTGGTACCCAATTCATATTCATAGCATACAAAATCATCAATTATGATCTTAGTGATGCATAAAGATTCCGTGACAAACATTCTGCCTTACCAATATGATTTATCATTTCTATCAGCTTTTTCAGCCAAGAAAATCTCAGTCCTAATAGTTACAAATTTTGAGCTTTTTTTTTCTAAAAAAAAAAATCTTATGCTATTTGCTGGAATTTAAGGTATTTCTTGCTGTTTACCCTTTAGAACTCATTGACTTCAGGATTGAATTTATCACTTCTATAATCAACAGTAAATTGCCACATTAACTGTTACTTTATGAAGCCCAGTGAATAAAGTTGTGTATATATTTTTTCTTCAGAAAGCTCGAGACTAATATGAAGTTGCCTTTCAATGAAATGATAACAATGATGTTTACAACAGATCATTCCATTCTATATGAGAATCTATCCTCTGTAACCTAATTTGACCATATTAATGAAGTCAACCTTGTTATCATCTTTCTCGTTGCTTTGGCTAGAATGTAATTCAATATGTTAATTAAATCATTGCTGTGATTTATGTCCTCAACATTATTCTATACACGGACTGCATGTCTATGACAAACATTGTAAAATTTTAATAGCATTTGTGTTCTTTTCACAATATGACATTCTTACCACAATTGAAAAACATCTAAATCTAGGCAAAGAAGGGATGCATTAAAACCATTTTTGAAACTCTTTAGGTTTGTTACTCTCCAAATGATTCCAAAGTAGCATTTTGCAATCTACTTTTGTCGAACTACAGAGACTCCTCTTCACAACATAGACTTTGCGAATGAGAAATCAGGTCAGAAAAGAAAAAAACTGTCTCTCAATCAGATCACTGATAATTTCTTGGTACAGATAGGTAATTGTTAGTGCATCACTTATATGGAATAGCAGAAAAAAAATGAAATCTAGATTCGGCCATTCCCTACAATCAAATTAACAATGCAAGATGATAGATAATGGAAACAAAACAAAAAGAGACATGGTGTTATAACTAGATTAAAAAGAAAAAACAAGAAAAATGTACCAAAAAAAAAAACAGAAATAAGAAGAAATTGATAAAGAGAGCAGAAAAAAGGGGATGAAAAAAAACATAGCAGAGTAGAAAATAGAACTGAGAAAAAAAAAGAAAGAGGGGGAAATGAAGAACTGGGGGACTGGAATGCAAATGTATAAGTGCATGCACTGTTGGCCTTACAGCCTTCTTACCTGAATCTCTGACAATTATTTAACTCTTTACCAAACGACAAAACTGTAGACTGGTTCAGATTGAAAGCATTTGCAGACGACAGTGACTGAAATTTTGAAATTTGTTTTGTGAATAGTAGAAAATATTGTGGGAAAAGAAGAAAATGCTGGTTACCAGCATTTTCTCCTTTTCCCACAATATTTTCTAAAGATTTCTTTCTCGGGGTTGTCAAAAGTAGGGATAGTGTGGTAATGGGTTAAGTAGGTAACTGTGGGTATGTGAAGTGGGCCAAAGTGTGAAATTTAAAAAAAATATCATAAACAATATTACAGACATTTTCCTACCTATTCGTTGTACAACTTTCTCTTCCTAATCAATAGGTCTGTAATACAAGAAGAAACTGCGTGCACCTTGACTGTTAGCGGGGGAAAAAAATGTATAAAAATTTAAATGTGCATTTATATAGAAATCTACTGTAATACCACAGAAATTACTACAGGTCATTATAAGATCATTTATGTCTGAAATTTGAAACAGCATCTTCTCCCAATATTCAATGGAACATATTCAAAATTTCCTTTTTAATTAGATCTTAAACATGTTAGAAAGATAGAGTCAGTTTTCTATCAAATTAATATCGTAGTAAGCAGACAATTAAAGATTACATGACTTAGACGACTCCTGTTTACTTTTTACAAAACAACAAAATTCTATACTTGTCCAAATACTGAAAGTATTTTCAGACGCCAAAATAGACTTGACTCAAAAATTTAGGCTTATCTCTAGAAAAGTAGAAAAAAATTGTGGGAAAAGGAGAAAATGCTGGTTACCAGCATTTTCTCCTTTTCCCACAATGTTTTCAGAAGGCTTTTTCCTCTGGGTCGTAAAAACCAGGGAAAGAGTTAAACTACTTATCACCACCCCAACAAAAAAAAATTAATGAAAAGAAATCTTTACATAGGAAGATCATGCAAATAACCCTTATCATACAGAACAAGTAAACTCTTTACCAAACGACAATATTTTAGACTGGTCCATATCGAAAGAAAAACACAGACGACGAAATAAAGGCAACTCAAAAATTGAAATTTGTCTGAAGCAGGGTAGGAAACATTGTGGGAAGAGGAGAAAATACTGATTACCAGAATGTTCTCCTCTTCTCACGATGTTTTCAAAAGACTTCTATCTCAACGTCGTAAAAACCAGGGATTATTTGGTAAACGTGAAACAATCAAGCTGCTAGTCAAAACCGAAATATGTTATTTTAACTTTATAATTTAGGGGAAAATATCTTTCAATATCTTTTCGGACAGTGCAGTTCAAGATCTTTTCGGACAGTGTTGTTCAAGATCTTTTCGGACAGTGCAGTTCAAGATCTTTTCGGACAGTGCAGTTCAATATCTTTTCGGACAGTGCAGTTCAAGATCTTTTCGGACAGTGCAGTTCAAGATCTTTTCGGACAGTGCAGTTCAATATCTTTTCGGACAGTGCAGTTCAATATCTTTTCGGACATCACTTATTCCTTTATTTCACCACAGACGTTAAAAGAAAATTTGAACAAAATGTGGAAAACAGCTACAAATGCTAGTAAACAACAGTTTTTCCTATTCCCGCAATATCAATATTATTATTTTCATCAACAGGACATACCGATAGGACCACATTTATTCGCCGTCCGCAGATGCGTTCATTTGTTGGGTTTTTAAACTTTTGCCGTAGGTTAAACAGTAAAGTAACCCATATCTTATTATAATATGGCCTGCAATACGCGAAAAGTCATTCGGATATTTGCGTAAAGTATCATCTCGGATCAGCCTGCGCAATCCGGGCAGACTAATCCAAAACGACTCTTTCCATTTTTATGTAATTTTCTGTTTTTTGCATTTCTACTGAAGGTCAAAATCTATTGTTATATTGCAAGGAAATCGTGATCTGATTGGATAATATGCCCTGAATATACATATCATGTACATTGGCAAAACCAACGTAAAAGCAGTTTCCCTTTCGGGAGCCCCGTTTACATGACTGCACTATCAAAAGAACATAAAAAAAGGCGGCGTCGATCAAGACTAACATCAAGATTATTGGCCAAGCAGCACGTTTAGCACGTATTACCAATTAAGGTTTCTGTGACGTCAATTCTCAGTGACGTCAGTTTTCATTTAATGGGGGCAATGAGAAGGGAAATTCTACTTAGTTAGCGTACTCGTATTTTTTAAAGGTAAAATTCGCTTAACACACTTTAAAATGGTTAAACGTTGCAATATAATAAATTCGTTGTACGGTCAGATGGTGGGGAACTTGGGAACTTGGAAACTTGTCCACGGCTGTGGTGAATCATGTCGGTACCCCGCCTTCGGCTCGGGGCGATATGATTCACTACAGCCGTGAACAAGTTTCCAAGTCCCTTGCCAATTGACCGAACAACTAATACTGTAGTCGTAAAGTGTTGTCTCGGATTAGTCTGCGAGGACAACGCAGGCTGATCCGAGACGACATTTTAAGCTAATGTCCGAATGCCCCCTTTCGCGTGTATATAAAGAAAAGAAACGTTATAGGGACACGTTAATGCAGACCAAAGCATTTGACGGATATTTTTGCCGAAATTATTGTAATAACAGTTGCCGTTTACAATATCAGATCCAATTTCCTAATTACAAGCACATTCTACAAAAGCTGGCAAAAATCTATCAACCAATCTGAAACCGGATCGCATTTATACAAATATCACGCAAATTAGCACTTGCGCAGATGTTGGAACTCCGTCTTTGTGATCTGATTTCTAAGCTAAATGAGACTTGCTCCGGCAAAAGAGTGCTTAATGAATTTATGTGATGCAAAAAAAACAAAAAACAACAACAAAAAAAAAATACCAAGCATTTTACCATATAATCATGGATCCAGAAAATCCGTTCTGTCTAACGATAAAATCAATCCTGATGTAGAATGGTCCTGTGACATGCTGAAAATTGACTAATAGCAGAAAGTTTCGATTCACATCAGCCTGCGCAGATTGCGCAGGCTGATGTGAGTCGATACTTTTTGCGGATGCATTGGACCCACGTACTTTTCACAAAACACGGCTCAAATGAAATTTTATCCTTATCAACCAAATAACAGCTTTTGAAAATTAAACTTTCAATGAATGCAATGTTTTTGTTAATAAAGACGACAGTCACACCAAAGAAAAATAGCCTACAAATACCAGTGGGCGAATTTTCACAATCAGTAAATGAAAGAGCAAACCCTGAAAAGCCCAAAATGATGATTGCATTTCGCTGTAGCAAATACAGTATCAAATTTAAACTGCATGTTAAAGGGCGACAGTTATGAGAATTTATTCATTCCTTTAATTAATTGGTTTTATATGATTAGGTGATTTTTTTCCCCCAACCTATCGGGTTACTTAGGAACTTTTAATTTAATTAATATGAAATAATTCGCTACATTTCAGGCTAGAAAAAAGGATGGTCATAGTAAAGTACATGTGGCCCCCGTCTGGCACCGATTCTGAAAAATTAATCCTTCACCGCATTATGCCAACTTTAAAACGACCCTGGAAAAGAAGCCTTTTTGAAATCATTGTGAGAAAAGGAAAAATATGCTGGTAACTAGAATTTTCTCCATTTCCCCAAATGTTTTCTACCCAATCAAAGGAGGTTTGCACTATTTAACTCCTTACCAAACGACAAAATTTTAAACTGGCCCAAATCGAAAGCACTTGCAGGCGACAAAATAAACGTGACTCAAAAATTGAAACTTGTTTCCAGCAAGGTAGAAAACATTACCAACATTTTCTCCTTTTCCCAAAATGTTTTCAAAAGCTTTCTCCTTCAGGTATTTTAAAAGGCGTCATTATGAGATAAAAGGTTAATGCATCTGCCACGATAAAGTTTTGATCCAAGACAGCCGTGGGTCGAAACTTTTTTCTGCGTGTCAATGAACTAGACTGCCTCATGATTCAGTAGGTTGTGACACCAAGTGGATTTTATGATTTATAACACTTGCTCTGTATAATGCTTCTTTGAGATAAATTAACCCTTCACCAAACAATAACTGGTTTTTACGACCCTGTGGTATCCATAAGCCTCTTGAAAACATTGTAGGAAAAGGAGGACGTGCTGGTTACCAGCATTTTCCCCCTTTTTCCCCATGGTGTTTTTTACCCGCCTGAAAACGAATTTCAAATTTGTAGTTATGTCTAATTTGTCGTCTGCAAATTGGTCTCAATTTGGACAAGTCTATAATTGTGTAGTTTGGTTAAGAGTTTAACCCTGTATTGCCAGAGCATAGGTTATTCATAGTTATATTGGGGTACGCGTCGTTTGCAAAATCAGTCTAGATCTGCTACCGAATCTCGTGAAAACATTAGTAAACAAGTGACCTAAGTTTATTTCCTGAAGAAGGATGGTTAATCTTTGACGTCTATGAAACAATATAGCCTGCTACAAACGCAAAAAGGGAATTCGTATATTTGCGGGAAGTGTTGTCTCGGATCAGCCTGCGCAGGGTGCGCACAGGCTAATCCGAAACGACACTCCGTTTTAATGCAATTTTCTGTTTTACGCAAGTCTATTGTAGCACAAAATCTGATGTAGTCGTAAAAACTAATGTAGTCGTAGAGTGTCTTCTCGGATTAGCCTGCGCGGACTGCACAGGCTGATCCGATACGACACTACGCCATTGTCAGAATGCCCGCTTTTCGCATGTTGTAAACCATATAGCCCAGATCTGCCGGATCATGAGCTCAGTAGGAAGCGTGCAGGACTTCAGAATATAGGGGGTCGTGCGTTCGATCTCCTGCTCGGCCAATTTCTGTCCAAGGATTGATGACAATCATTTCGACGGGATTCATTCCTCTCTCACCGCTGACCATTATATATAATTGTTTCGACGATGCCGATTATGAGAGAAAGCAGCCAGTGGCTCATTTGGAAAGAAAATTGTGCCGAGTAAGGAAAAAAAGATGCATCTGCTCAAGAAAGGTATGCATAGGTGCCACGATATGACTGAAATAATGTTGAAATTGCAGTTTTAACATAATCAAACAATTTTGATTTTAGTTGTGTAATTCATGGCTAATCCAAGCCCCCTGTCTATATATCTATATTCTCAAGCTAGCGTACCCTGGGCTCCATCAATATAGGGTGGTATTTATGAAAAATTTGTTATAGGTACATATTTAACTGACATCATTTGCAGCTGATTAAAAGCAAAAAAATAGTCCGTTCAAAATATTCTAGGATTTGCCCTTCTATCTAAGACATGATCTGGCAATGGGCATGGTCTGTGGGAATGTGCCGGTCCACAAATAAAGGAGACTACTCCAGTCGAGATTTAAGAATCAATAATCCAAGTAAGAGTTACCGTTCTTCGCATTAGTCATTTGTCAACACAACATCAAAATGGCGACCGAAATAAAGACGTTGGCAGTCTTTGTAATTTACATCACTTGCGTACATTCTGGTGCTTTTGACAACGTGTTTGAGGATGTATCGTCGTGTAAAGACACGTGCAGAAATACATACGCACCACATACTTTTGAGAAGGTTTGGCACATTTCTTTCTTGCAATATTTATCATCATGAAGTCTCGGCCTTCAGTCTTCACTCACAAACCAATATTCAATGACAACTTGGGTAAAAAAAAATACCTCTTTACTAAATTAATTATTGCGACAAAATGTAACGGTATTCCTTATATAAAGCTTTTACAGGCGACATAATAGTTTTGACTGTAAAGTTTTAATTTATTTTGGAATGGGTAAAAAAAATGGTGGAAAATGGAGAAAATTAAAGGATTTTTTCAGCATTTTCTCCACTTCCCACAATGTTTTCTAAAGGCCTCTTACTCAGGGCTGTTAAAATTTGGGATGGTGTGAAAAAGAATTATGCATCATTATTATGCAGTTGACAGGTACAAAAAGTGACTGAAAACTTGAAATTTGTTTTTTGAAGAGAAGGAAACATTGTGGGAAAAGGAGAAAATGCTGGTTACCAGCATTTTCTCCTTTTCCCACAATGTTTTTAAAAGACTTCTTTCTCAGGGTCATTAAAAGTAGGGATTGTGTGGTAATGGGTTAATCTTGAGGTAGACTGGACCTTGGACATACATGTATAAAAAAATTACCACTAGAGAAAAGATATGGCCCAGGTCAACCTGTGCTGACTGTGCAGGGTAACATGGGTTGATCCGTTTTTGCAGATGCATTAAGCCCCCTTTTTACAAAGTATGGCTATTAAGTTTTTTTAACTCTGTACTAAATGTCCAGATTTTAAACTTAGCCAGATTCAAAGCTATTGCAAACAGCAAATAAAACTGACTCAAATGGTGAAGTTTGTCCTTGGAAGGGTAAAAATGTGAGATACGGAGAAAATGCTGTTGAAAATTTTCTCTTTTTTCCACAATGTTTTCAAAAGCCTTCTGCATAGAGGTCATTAAAACTTGGGATTGTGTGATAAAGGGTAAAAAAAAGGAAATATCTGTAGTCAAAACATGTAGGTTAACAGTAGATTTTGCTCCAAAGTAATTGGTATTTTTCAGTCAAAATAAATGTTTCCCTCTTGTGGCTTGTCTGGCCCACTTGTGCAAATTTAAATCATTTGCAGGCGACAATTGAAACATGGTAATTGAAATGTGACTTGATGAGATATTTGTCTTCTGATAGAGCTGAAAAACATGATAGGAAAAGGAGAATATGTTGGTTACCGGCATTTTCTCCCTTTTCCACAATGTTTTAAAAAAACATTTTCTGTTGGGGTCATTAAAATTCTGGATTATATGGTAAAGGGTAAAAACAATTAGGTCAAAAAACTACCAGACAGGGTTCATCCAAAAAGGAAGTATTGCCTGTTTTGTGCCCATGACCTGTGTCAACGCTGTCTGACAAAGATTCCAATGTTACTGATACCCCAAGACACCTTGCTAAAGGCAAGCGAAATATGGAAAAATGTTCAGTGTCTAAGATGGCTGAGATAACCAACTACACAGTATTTATGTATTTATAAATGAGCCGTGCTTTGACAAAAAGGGGCTTAACTCTTTACCACACTATCCCGACTTTTGACGACCCTGAGGAAAAGGCCTTTTGAAAACATTGTGGGAAAAGGAGAAAATGCTGGTAACCAGTATTTTCTCCTTTTCCCAGAATGATTTTTACCCTTCCCAAATCTAATTTCTATTCTTCATTTGCATTTATTCTGTAGTCTGCAAATGCTTTCAATTTAGACCAGTCTATAAATCTGTCGTTTGGTAGAGAGTTAAGCATGTCTCTGCACAATACTAGCCCAAGTCATCACATAATTATGGTTATTAGGAGCCATGTTTTTCAATAACCAACTTTTATCATGAAGTAGCTTGGTCCTTTGACAAACATAAAATTGACCAAGTGCGAAAAGTTTCAGCCCAGGTGAGCCTGCACGGACTGCGCAGGCTGACTTGGGTCGAAATTTTTCGCAGATGCATTAAGCCCCCTTTTCACAGAGCATGGCTGAAATATGTCTTACTTGGTAACATCTGGTATTGACAAGGAGTGATGTTGTTTGACTTGTATCTTCAAGTGAGCATTCCACAGTATTTTTAGCTGCATTGTTGATGCTTTCTGTGCTTCTTTGCAAGATATTTTGGTAAAAACAGTAAATTTTTCCATGTGCATCACTAACTGAGATTGCCAATTTGCCATTTTGATTTAACTAGTAATATGGTGAAATTTGACTAGCAGATGATAGTTTTAGCTTTTGTTGACACAATGTAACAAAACAAACATATAAAAGGTCAGACAGGTTAAACACATTGTGTCATTTTGGAAAACATATCACTTCAGTTCAAGGGTTCAAACTTGCAAACGCAAGTTTTGCAGTCTTGATATCATTTCCGCTGTGCCAAAACATCATGAATGGTACAATAGGCATTTTATGACAAAAAAGAATACCAGTTTTCCTTATCATTATTATGAAATCAGCAAACAGTAATATATTACCGTAACCCTTTACCACACAATCCCTTAGTTTTAACGACCCCCTAAGAAAGAAAGCTTTGAAAACATTGTAAAAAAAGGGAGAGAATGCTGGTAACCAGCTTTTCTCCTTTACCCACAATGTTTTTTTCCTTCCCAAAAGAAATTTAAATCTTTCAGTAACACTTGTTTTGTCGTCTGCAACTGCTTTCAAATTACAAGTAGATAAGATGTAAACTTTGCCATCTGGTAAAGGGTTAACATATTTGGGTATAATAATGAATGCTGCAGGATGATTATGCTGCGGAATGAGTCTATAGTTTGGACGAGGTGATAGTCAAGTCCAAAATATAGACTGGTTCTACAGTGTATGAATCCATTTGAATTCAGTATTGCACCCAAGTGTGATAAATAACCTCTTTATTTCTTACAAGTTTCGGTATTGACTTTAACCCATTACCACACAATCCATATTTTAGACGCCCCTGAGAAAGAAACCTTTTGAAAACACTGTGGGAAAAGGAGAAAATGCTGGTAACCAGCATTTTCTCCTTTTCCCACAGTGTTTTCTACCCTTCCCAGAACAAATTTCAATTTTTCAGTCTCCTTTATTTTGTCGTCTGCAAATACTTTCAATTTGGACCAGTCTAAAATTTTCTCGTGTGGTAAAGAGTTAAACGACAAGTATAGGGCCATTTCAATTTGAATAATTAAAAAAAAAATCAAAACATATCAAAAGAGGGTTTTGAAGTTTATATTTTTACAACAGATTTCGGTAGATTACTTTTCTGGTCCAATATTGATTTTCAAGACTGTAACTTTGTTTTGAAAAATCTATATATTTTTTTGCTTTGCTCTAAAAAATCTATATTGGGCTCTTGCCTTGTTCTGAAAAATCTGAATTGGACTCCACAACGTCCAGTATGAGCTGAGATATCTTTTATTCACAAGGTAGTATTAAACAATTTCATCGGACGTTAAATTGACGGTGTGAAAAAATAATGACTAATATGGACCTCCCTGCAGTTCATGTGTTTCACAGCCACTGTGAGAGAAAATGATGTTGCTTCCAGCATGCACCTGCTCCTTAACCTTTTGCCACACATCTTGACTTTTAATTACCCTGAGAAGGAATGCATTCACTACTTTTTTCCACAATGTTTTCTGCCCTTCCCAAGACAGATATCAATGTTTGGGTCACATCTGTTATGTTGTCTGCCAGTGTTTCCAATTTAGACTAGTTTAACCCTTTACCAAGCAATCCCTGATTTTTACTACCCCGAGATAGAAGCCTTTTGAAAACATTGTGGGAAAAGAAGAAAATGCTGCTAAGCAGCATTTCTCCTATTCTGACACCGTTTTCTACCCTGCTGGAAACAAATTTCAATTTGTGAGGTACATTTAGTATGTCATCTGGAAGAGCTTTCAATTTGGACTAGTTTAAAATTTTGTCGTTTGGTAAATAGTTAAAGTTATATTGCTTGATAAAGAATTAAAAATCTCAGCAGTGTTTATCTATAGAGGTATTTCCCTTTCCTAATTTGCTTTTTCTCCTGGGCCATTTCTTTGTAAAAATTGTAACCTTTTACCAAACAATGAATACAATTTTGGACTAGACTGAATTGAAAGCATATGCAGATGACAAATTTCACTTAACTCTTTACCAAACGACAAAATTTTAGACTTGTCCAAATTGATAGCATTTGCAGACAACAAAATAAACATAACTCAAAAATTGAAACTTGTTTCCAGCAGGGTAGATAATATTGTGGAAAAAAGAGAAAATGCTGGTTACCAGCATTTTCTCCTTTTCCCACAATGTTTTCAAAAGGTTTCTAAACCAGGGATTGTTTGGAAAAGGGTTAGAGGATGATTTCTGCCTTTGTTAGAGTAAAAAAACGGTGTGGTACAAGAAGAAAATGCTGTTCATGTGTATGTAAAGAGCAAGTATATCATGAATATAATGTATTTCTTTTCTTTTAGAGTCCAAGTGAGGAATGTTGTGACAGAGGGTGCCGCCTGTTTTCTATGATGGAATTCATTTATGATGATGTGAACGCAACAACAGAGATGTGCATTGAATGTAACATTGTTTTTACAGTGTTTTTTCTTGCATTAGATTTTTCTTTAATCCTTTACCACACAATGACGACTTTTAGTGCCCCTGAGCTAGAGGCCTTTTGAAAACACTGGGAAAAAGAGAAAATGCTGGTAATAAGCATTTTCTCCGTTTCCCATGTTTTCTAACCTTTCATAAATGAATTTCAATTTTTAGCCATATTTGTATTGTCATCTGTCAAGGCTTTCAATTTGGACAAGTGTAAAATTTTGTCATTTTGTCATTTGGTAAAGAGTGAAAAAGAATGAAAAGTAGCAATGTCAGATGAAAAGGGGCTTAAACCTTTACCCATAAGGCTTTTCTATGGTATATCTAAGTTCTTACTGACCCTAAATAACAGGAGGGATGAAGCCGTTTCCTATGTGCATATAACACCTTTTGATAGCATAGAAAAGATTGTGGCAAAAGGTGAAATTGCTCATGACGAGCAATTTCACCTTTTGCCACAATGTTTTCCAAAGATACTCATTTCTACGCATTGCTTGTAGGAGCCTTTTGCCACAATGTTTTCCAAAGGCTCCTACAAGCAATGCCTAGAAATGAGTATTTATGGCATGCGCGGATCCAGATATCTTTCTCAGGGGGGGTCCCACCGAAAATGCATTAGTCTTATTATATGATTTCCGGATTTCAGTGGATGTAAGCCATTTACAAGAAAAGTCAACGTTTCCAGTTCTAACCATGAGGAGGTTTCCACATTTAGACTTTTTTTTTTAAATTTTATGACTGTATTTTATATAAATGCTGTGCAATATCAGACCAGTCCCACAGTCCCATTCATGAATCCGATAACGTCATTTTTCCCAAAATTCCGGGGGGGGAGGGGGGGGGTATGTATGGAAAAGGGTTAATGCATTTTCAAAATGTACCAACCCAGGTCAGCCTCTGCAGTCTCTACAGACTGACCTGGGCCAAACCTTTTTGCCTTTGGTGAATTTGCAGCATCTCCAAATACCATTCTACCTCAGGATTTAGTCAAAAAAAAAACATTTGATCCAAAAAAGTGATGTATTGCATGGTAAATTTCATCGCAGAGATGCAATAAGTCCCCTTTTGCCAGAGCATGGCTCAGATATATTGAAATATTTTTGTTTAATTGAAGGCAGTGAAGCATACAAAAAAATAAATTGTATCTTTATCACTCTTGTTTGGTATAATATGTACTTATATTATATTTCATTTGTCTATTTTTAGAAATTTTATGGGTAAAGAAATGACGTTATTTAAGCTGGGGGGAATTATTTCCCCGTCACAGTGAATAATTTCCTCCTACCGAAAATCTGGTTTATTGACTTGAGATCACTAGTTTAAAAATTAGAATTGGTTGACAAAATAATTCATTTGATCAGCTTGTGGTTAATATGGGGAAATATTTGCCTCAAAAGGGAAAGGTCAGCAAAAATAACTTGTGCCCACAGTACTCGTTAATTTCGCATACCTTTCCCAATTTTTCGGCTAATATTAATCCCCATATTAACCACAAGCTGATGAAATAAACTCTATGTATTTCTCCCCTTGTGTTACTTTATACCAAACAGTGCTGAGATTTGATAACTCTGGAGAAGAGGGATTTTAGAGAAAAGCATTTTCACAACCCACTCTTTCTCCATTGCCCATAATGTTTTGTCAATCTGAGAAAAAATCTTGTCATTTGAGCCCTGATTGATTTGTTATCTGACGTCTGCAAATGCTTTAAACCATTACCACACAATCCGGACATTTAAAGACCCTGAAAGAAAAGCCTTTAGAAAACATTGTGGGAAAAGGAGAAAATGCTGGTAACCATCATTTTCTCCTTTTCCCACAATGTTTTCTTACCTTCCAAAAAAAAATTTCACTTTTTGAGTTATGTTTTATTTGTCGTCTGCAAGTGCTTTCAATTTGGACCAGTCTAGTATTTTGTCCTTTGGTGAAGAGTTAAGTAAAGTTTGACTTCTGCAAGCTTTGGTGCTTAAGAAAGAACAAATAGAATGGCAGTTTTTAGCTCACCTGAGCACAACGTGCTCAGGGGGAGCTATTGTGACCGGTCATCGTCCGGCGTCCGTCCGTCCGTCCGTCTGTCCGTCCGTCCGTGCTGCTACTTTAGGTTAAAGGGCCATTTTAGTAGACCACAGATACAGAAGGGGCCGTTTTTTACTAAGGGGCCATGGCCCCTTGTTTATTTGCCCAAATGATGCCTAAGGGCCATATCAGTTTGTCCATCATATTTATAAAAAATGGCCCTTTAGTATATTGTCCAATGTTGGACAGTCCAAGGATGGACAGTACTGTTAAATTTCACCACTGCCACATATGTCATTGATAATGAATAATTTCCTGTCTCAACTGCTTATGTAATTTAAAAAATATAAACAAGAGTTACTGTTATTGGATCATGTGACTGAAAAAATGGTTCTCGATTGGACAATTGAACGAATTGGTACCCAGGTTAAATTTAGGATTGGTTCCTCGCCTTTTGGACAGACAAGGGGCCAGTCCGCCATTTTAGCTCAATGTTATTTTTTTCAAAACAAGAGAATGGAAAAAAATGAACTAGAAAGGGAAAGAGAGAATGAAAGGTTATGAAGTTCTTTTGCTAATTTACTTGCTTTTTTTTTAATGTGACACTCTTCCATTTTCTTCTTTTATCAAATTGTGGTGATTGTTCAAATATTTAACCCTTTACTCCATAGATACTCATTTTTACACATTGCTTGTAGGAACCTTTGGAAAACATTGTGGCAAAAGGTGAAATTGTTCATGACAAGCTATTTCACCTTTTGTCACAATGTTTTATACGCTATCAAAAGGTGTCATGTACACATAAGAAATGGCTTCATCCTTGCTGTCATTAAGGGTAATTACTGATGCCATAGAAATGCCTTATAGGGTAAAGGGTTAAAATGTAGAATGTCATCTAAAAAAAAAAAACCCACTAGCACTGACGTCATTGCCACATTTTGTTTACAGTTGGAGTAGGTTAATGCTTGCTTACATTGAAAAGGCCACATTCGCAAGAAGGCAAGGCATATATAGATATCAACATTGGTTTATATGTAAGGATCAAAAGATCAATCAAAATCAATTGAAAGCATTTGCAGACGAATAAATAATAGTGACTGAAAAATTGAAATTTGTTCTGGGAAGAGTAGAAAACACTGTGGGAAAAGGAGAAAATGCTGGTTACCAGCATTTTCTCCTTTTCCCACAGTGTTTTCAAAAGGCTTCCTTCTGAGGGGCGTCAAAATTAGGGATTGTGTGGTAATGGGTTAACCCATTACCACATAATGCCGCATTTTGACTAAAGATATATAGCTGTGGAAAACAATGTGAGAAAAGGTGACATTACTTGTAACAAGCAATTTCTCCTTTTCTCACAATGTTTTCTACCCTATATGGTACTCATTTTTATTTTAAATGCACTTTAAAATGCCATCTGCAATTTGTTTCAATTTGGACAAGTCTAAAATTCTATCGTCTGGTAATGGGCTAAAGGGCCATTTTAATAGACCAAAGAAACAGAAGGGGCCCTTTTTGGTTAAAGGGCCATTGCCCCTTGTTTATTTGCCCAAATGATGTCAAAGGGCCATATTAATTTGTTCACCTTTCCCCACATTGTTTTCCACAGCTATATATCTTTAGTCAAAATGCGGCATTATGTGGTAATGGGTTAACCCATTACCACACAATCCCTAATTTTGACGCCCCTCAGAAGGAAGCCTTTTGAAAACACTGTGGGAAAAGGAGAAAATGCTGGTAACCAGCATTTTCTCCTTTTCCCACAGTGTTTTCTACTCTTCCCAGAACAAATTTCAATTTTTCAGTCACCATTATTTAGTCGTCTGCAAATGCTTTCAATTTGGACCAGTCTAAAATTTTCTCGTGTGGTAAAGAGTTAACCTAATGTAGCGGCAGGTGCCCTTTGGAGGGGGAAAAATGTGTGTGAACGATCACAAAAGGGGTATTTTACTGCCAAATAAAATAGGCATTGTAATGTTTTATTTTATTTCATAATGTTGCATGAAAACAACAAAGAAATAACTTTTTTTTCCCCAATCTAGTTTCAACCTCAAAAATAGCCTAAACAAATTATTCAGGCATTTGGAATAAGAGAGGAGACAAATCCTTTTTTTGTGTGTTAATTCCCAAAAACTAGGTACACACCCCAGCTATGAATACAATAAGAAATAGCTTTCAATGGAACATTTTGCTACTTGTCTTTTGATATAATGCTAGAGACATACTACAAAACCATATTTAACCCTTTCCCAAACAACAAAATTTTAGACTGGTCCAAATTCAAAGCATTTTCAGACGAGAAAAAATTAATGCTACTCAAAAAGCAAAATTTGTTTCCAGCAGGGAAGAAAACATTGTACGAAAAGGCTCCCATCTCAGGGTCGTAAAAACCAGTGATTGTTTGGTAGAAAGTAAAGGCTTAAGCTGCAGTATTTCAACTGACTGCTAATAATGTGGTCATGGATTGTTAGATGAAAGATTGATCTTTTGATCCTTGCATATAAACCAATGTTGATATCTAGTTATGCCTTACCTTCTTGCAAATGTGGATTTTTCAAAGTAAACAAGTGTTGACCTACTTCTACTGTAAACAAAACATGGCAGACGGCATTGTAAAGTGCATTTAAAATGAAAAATAAGTACCACATTGGGTAGAAAAGATTGTGAGAAAAGGAGAAATTGCTCTTTACGATGTTCATGTCTTTTTGTTTCAAAAGAAAAAGGTGCCGAATTCCATCACGGGTGGATTATAGTTTTAGTAAAGAAATAAATAGGATTAATATTCATAAATGGCTGTTTATTAATGAAGATGAAACATATGTTTACTGGCAAAACACCGGTTTTAGTCTTTGTCCTACTTTTCTTTCCAATCAGAACGCTCATATTTGAAAATTTTTGACCGTCTATCTTCCATAAACTACCCAACGCAGGTTTATTTTGATCATTTATCCATTTAAATGTTGCAGTTTATCTGGAGTTTATCTGGATTTACTGGGCAAGTGTACCTAAACCCTACCCCCTCATTAATATTCAACAATGACTTGACCCTTTCCCAAACAAGCCCTTGTTTTTACGTGTCTGCAGTACTTTTGAAAACATTGTGGGAAAAGGAAAAATTGCTTGTAACGAGCAATTTTTCCTTTTCCCACCGTGTTTTCTGTCCGTTCGGATAATTTTCTGCCATTGTTATGAAAGTTAAAATTGTCGTCTGCAAACTCTTTCAGTTTGGAAGAGTCTGTTGTTTGGGAAAGGGGTGAATTAGGTCTAGCACATGCTAAGTAGATCTACAAGTTACGTCGTTAAAAAAAAAGGTAAAGCACAGATACAATTTATGTAATAAAAGCCGATCAATCTAGATCTATATGGTCGGTTGTCCTCTGAAACATACCACCTGAAGCTTGAAACAAGCTGTTGTTACAGGGTTTAAGAAGTAAATCGATGATATGTTGGAATTTTATGAAAAATAATGCTGTTGTAAATCTGTAGAAATGTTCATAGGCTGAGTTTAGTCGTTACTTCCTCAAAATCTTGGTCAAATTCTGCCATATTTGACGTTGTTTAACACTAGCGATAGTCAAGCGTGAATTGGAAATGAAGCTGATAATGAAGATTCTTTAACCCTTTCCCATATGACAAATTTTAGACCATTCCAAATTGAAAGCATTGGCAGATATCCAATTTTGAAAGTGGAACAAATAAAGTTGAGTTTTTTGACAGGGTAGAAAATATTGTAGGACAAGGAGAAAATGCCAATAACCAGAATTTTCTCCTTTTCCAAAAATAACCTTCCTTCCCAATTGATTGTTTGGTAAAGGGTTAAATACCACGTGGTCGTGTACGAGGTTTAGCCCCGATATTCACATGGAAATTAAGTCATTTATTAGCGATGATGCAATGATGACGTTTCTTTAGCGAATCAGCCAACTCCATATATGGGTGAAAGGGTGTTTCTTTGTGAATAGTGGATTCCGTATATGGAACATTATTTTAGCAATGATGTAATGTGGGCGGAAAAAGACTAAGTCAGTTAAACGCCAAGAAGTTCAAAATTAAATGATTTAAACAGCCACAGTCGGTCACTACGCTCCCTCCTTTTGGCTGTTTAAATCGTTTAATTTTGACTTCTTAGCGTTTAAATATAACATAAACTCACATGAAATAAAGGAGCTCACGTTGGACCTAACTTTCATTTTTTGCTACATTATTCGAAAGTTTGCAGGAATGTGGAATCAATGAAGCTTGTTTCATTTCTTCTCAAAAGGTAAACTGTGGGTGATGGAACAATCACTTTATATATTTTTCACCAAAATCTAGCAATTTAATTGCAAAGTTTCACCTTTTGCAATGTTTTTTACCTTTCACACTTACTTTGAACTGTTGTTTGCAACCTCTTTCAATTAGAGCCAGTTTAAAATTTTATGGACTGGTAAAGGGTTAAGACAATCCATATTGCACCATTAACTCTTTACCAAATGACAAAATCTTGGACATGACCAAATTGAAAGCATTTGCAGACGACAAATTAAACATTGCTAAAATGACGATTTCTTTCTATGATGGAGTAGAAAACACTGTAGGAAAAGGAGAAAATGCTGGTTACCAGCATTTTCTCCTTTTCCCACAGTGTTTTCCGAACCCATCTTCTTTAGAGTCGTTAAAAGTCGGGATTGTGTGGAAAAGAGTTAAAACTGTTCCCCCAATTTCGTCTTTGTACCCCCAATTCAAAACCAACATAATTATGGGGTGCATAATTATACCCCCAAATTAAAAACACAGAGGGCATGTAGTAAAATTTTTTAATTTGATTATTTATTCAGCAATATTTTAAATTTCTATGCACAGGATACAGAATAATTATGCAAGTCGAAAGAGCTCTTTCAACCAAATATGTGTTAATGGAAATTAGAAGATTTCAACGCTTGCGTAGTATGCATTAAGAAGTAACGGCATTATTTAGATTTATTCTGGCCTCTGAAATCTTCCACAATTAACCCTTTACCAAACGAAAACATCGACACTGGCCCAAATTGAAAGCACTTGTAGACGACAAAATAAACGTTGCCAAAAATTGAAAACAGTTTCCTACAGGTAGAAAACATTGTGGGAAAAGGAGAAAATGCTGGTTACCAGCATTTTCTCCTTTTCCCACAATGTTTTCAAAAGGCTTCTATCTCAGGGTCGTAAAAACCAGGGATTGTTTGGTAAAGGGTTAAGGAAACATTCAGTAATAAGGCCCTATTTTAAAGCCAATAAAACTCTTAGAACCCTGCCTGGAAAATTCCAAAAAATGTTAAAAGTCTGAATAGCACTTGATGGTACACTTAACCTTCATGTGTTTAGTGTACCTAATGTGTTAGTTTATGCACATGACTACTAGTAGATGTGTTATTGATTTTTTTTTTCTCACACTGTCTCAGTCAGGTTCAGACAATTATTTGTACTAATGGTACGGTTACAAAACAGTAAATGCCACCTGCCGGCGTGGTAACTGCCAGTTTTCACTCAAATTCAGCCGATGGCAGCTCAATGGCAGGCACAATCAGCATTTTAGATGCCGCCAGGACGCCGCTGAATTTTTTAAGAAAAAGTTAAAATTCTGTCTTCCACCGGCCGATTTTTCCAATTGTGCCTGTCGTCAGGGCGCCAGGTGGGCGTGGTGGCTATCAAGCGGCAGACGGGCTGCAGGGCAATTATAACTCGGTTGTCACGGGTTGGAGGGCCTTCAATCTTCGGCCGGCGATCAGTAGGAACTAACTGCCAGGGCCCCTGAATATAAATCTGAGGCTATTCACAATAAGAAAGTGTCATCATGGCGGTTCTAACAGCACCAGAGCGACTCAGAGACTTGCGTATTGCTGGGTTGGGCTCTGGTCCCTTGTGCTTTGGTCCTGGTGCTTTGTCCTGCCCCTTACCTCTAGGGGGCAACTTGTTGGAAGGAAAAATTTCTTAAAAATTAGATCTATTTATCTTGTGGTTGATAATTATGATGAACACCTTTTACTAGCAATTATTTATGTCCATTCTCACCGATTTGTAACAAATCGGCAGGCGGCATGTAATTTTAAGAATCCTCCAATGTCTAAAAATCGGTTTTAAGGTGTTCATTGCTTCTAATTTCTTCTCCATATTATAACACCTAGTGCAGACTTGCACTCTTCTACATCTCATGTCTACGTTTCTGTATTGTCTAGGAATATATTCAAGCACATTGTGAATTTTTAGGCAGATGATGGACTTTTTAGTTTAAACATTTTTATATACATCATGCTTCGACAACAACAAATGACAATAATTGGGAACTGGGGCCCTAGTTGTGATAATGGTATCCCTCTTGTTAAGCATTACCCGGGAACAGTCTTCTGGGAATGAATTGATTTTACCCTGCCATTTCTCTTTATATATATATCCCACTTTAGACAGCTTCTTTGCCTGGACCTTCTTACACCTCAGATAATGACCAAGACTCTTAACTGACCATTAATTATTAGACATTTGAATAAAGCAAGATTTCACTTTAAGTGTACGTTTTTTAATGGTCTCCCTCATTTCAATCAATTTAGCTGTTGATTTTCTTTTAGATTTTATTGTTTAGCCCATTACCACACAATCCCTACTTTTCACGACCCTGAGAAAGAAGCCTTTAGAAAACATAGTGGGAAAAGGAGAAAATGCTGGTAACCAGCATTTTCACCTTTTCCCACAATGTTTTCTACTCTTTACAATTCAAATTTCAAATTTTCAGTCACTTTTATTTTGTCGTCTGCAAATGCTTTTGTTTTGGACAAACCTAAAATATTGTTGTTTGGTAATGAGTTAAAGTCTTTACCAAACGACAAAATTTTACCAAACAACAAAATTCTAAAAATTATGTCCAAATCGAAAGCATTTGCAGATGACAAAATAAAAGTGACTGAAAGTTTGAAATTTGTTTTATGAAGGGTAGAAAACATTCTGGGAAAAGGAGGAAAATACTGGTAACAAAAAATGCTGGTTACCAGAATGGTTTCCTTTGCCAACAATGTTTTCTAAAGGCTTCTCCCTTAGGGTCGTCAAAAGTAGGGATTGTGTGGTAATGGGTTAAGAAGATGATTTACTGTTTTAGCCCAACCTTCTGAAATTTTAGGTAAATTCTGTCTGAGCCTATCAGCTCTCTTTCTTGTAGAGCTATTGATAGGTGTTTTTCCTGAATGGGCCTCTTTCTGCACCTTACTTAGATTGGTGACTTACGACTGTGGCCCTTTTTGTGATTTTCTTTTCAGATTTTCTTTTTTTTGATTAAGTGTATGGCAATTTAAGGTCTGTTGTATGTGGGATCATCTTTTCTCCTTTGCAAACAAACCATCTTTGTGTATGATTTGTTTTTTCTATCTTTCTGGCTTCCGGCTTTTCAGCACTTTCATGAAGAGATTTGTTCTTTTTCAGTTTTAACCTGTACTCTTGTATTCTCAAGATTATATCCTATAGCCTTTTTTTTTTCACTATTATCAACCTTTTTTTGATTTCAATGTTCTTTTGAAAGGGAATTTGACCACAAGCTTATTCATGATTCAAGTTCTATATTTTTTGAGAATTTGTGTGAAAACTTGATTTTATGTCCCAAGTGTACAACATTAGCAGGTCTGCTCCATCTTCAGGATTAGATAGATGTATATGTATCTTGATAAGAAATTGTTATTATTTGAAAAAGAAAACTGTTTTTCCCTTTCTAGACACTTCAAATGATAAAATGCAGGGGATTTTCTTCCTTTCCTGCGGGGCCGAATTTCGGCCCCATTCCCAATTGCAAAAAGAGAATTTTTTTCCCAATTCCATAAAACAAAATTCCCAATTAGAAGCTAGAAAAAGAAATAGTCTGATGTATCAGCAAGGACCTTCCCTGACCCACAAGTTCCATAAATTGGCGGGCACTGAGCAGAGTTCAACCAGGAAATCGACAATCGTCGTATTGTAGGTATGAAACTATTTGGGGGCGAATGAACTATAGACTGCGTCCGTATATTTTCACTATTTTCAATCGATTCATGCATTGACTCGATTGTCTGGCTGTAAACCGTTCTTCACGTCGTAAAAAATAGCATGTTAACTTCCAGGCATCCGCTTCGCGCAATATGCAGCGAAGCAGAGTTTCGTAAAGCAAAAACAAAGAACCCAGCTCCGAAAATGACTGTCTTGAATCAGGAGCAAGTTATAAAAAATACTCGACCTAATCTAGACCACGAGTTTATTTTTTTCTCTCAATTTTCGAGCTGTTGAGCTTCATCTTTTTCTTTGTAAAGAATCGTCTGTAAAATTTGTGAGCAGAGTCTGTTGTCAGCCGAAATGTGTGAAGTTTCCGCATCACAATTAATTTTTAACAAGGTTTTCTTCCAATACTCTATGATATCTGCCTCAGAAAATGACAATTTATCAATATTTCTATATATGTCAAAACACATACAGAATCGTTTTTAAAGATTAATCATCATGGGAAAAAACCACGAAAACCCATGACAATGCCAGAAAGATCTCGAGCGATCAGAGACTCTTCAGTCTGTCTTATTTAGCCTTGATAATGACTTTTATTAGCTGACTTGCATACACACAATATAGAAAATTAGACAGGAAATAATTCTCTGTTCATTCACCTGAAAAACAGGTATCTTTATATTAGAATTAAAAAATCCTACTATACCGGGAGTGGGGGGGGGGGGTTTGTCTCATAGCTTATAGACTGGAACTAGTATGAAAGACTAAAGACAGCACATCCATCCAAACAGAAAAAAGTTTGAGAAAAAAAACAGTATTGATTCAGTAGTTAATTGTAAGGTTAAATATGTTGACAATCTTTTTATGTTCAATAAATATTATTTTCCCAATCTGACTTTTTGTCGATAATTTTTTTCCCAATTTGGCCAGGGGTCTTTTCCCAAAATGCCTGGATAAAGCCCTGAAATGCAATTTGTTAAAATTATCCAGATTTTTCAAAATTCCTAACCTTCAGTGTGAGTATTGAGTTTTTTCTTATCATACTTGAAGTAATGAATAACTCAACACTTCTTTTGTAGAGTTACTTATGACAAAGACAAATTTGATCAATGATTGTGAAAACATATGCATTTAGAACCTAGACATATTTTTCTCACAGATAAGCAATGATAGTATTTTGTAGCCCAGGAACTTTACAGTTAAGTGTAATTCAGGCTTGAAATTTTGTTAAGGCCTGTTTCACATCAGCCTTGCGATTTTTTCGTCGTACGATTTCTGACGCAAACACGATCGCTACCTATTCATAGCCGTCGCACATACTGCAAATTTGAAAAGCGATCTCCGTACGTTGTTCGTACGGTTGACTCACGAAGTGTACGGTGTTCGCAGGTTGAACGTACGAAAAAGACAAAGCGACGTGTTCGCACGGCTGTCATGCAGTTATCTTAATGCTGCCGCACAAATTCTCAAGGCATCCGCAAGACTGCCGTAAGAATTTTCAAAGTTTCTTACGACCACCGCACGGCAAGTACGAATTTGCAAGACAGCTGTACGGTGTTCGTGCGATCGCCTTAAGGAAGAAGAATTATATCTCCTCTTGTCCAGATTTTGATATAAATAGACACAATGGTATGCAGCAGCATCCTCATTCTTCAGAAGGCCTTCAAAGAGTTAACTCCGGCTATCCAGGCACAGAGGTTGCATATTGCAGCCATGAACAGGATACTCGTAGATGAAGAAGGGGACGACGCTATTTTATGCTAAAGACATATTTGTCACTCTTGTACAAGCACATGCTTTCTTCATCTGAACCCTAGGTTGGTGGTACCTCGGTTTTATCGGGTTCAATGGGAGGTTCAGCAATCGTAGCCTTCCCCTTTCGCCTTTGAGATCTTCGTTTCTGAGGCATGGCCTTCTCTTCCTGAAATCTCGATACCGACAGATGACGAACAAGATATAAAACTTTTTAAAAGAAGAGGGATGACGTTAAGTTTTCGCAAGGCATTTGCGGGGCAGCCGTGCGAATCAATACGTTGTTCGTACACTCCGCAGTAGTCTTCAGACAGACTTTCACCAAACGCAAGGCGCTCGCAAGACAGCCGCAAGATGTCCATGCGATCATCGTGC
Source organism: Tridacna crocea (assembly GCA_943736015.1). Classification (NCBI taxonomy): domain Eukaryota; kingdom Metazoa; phylum Mollusca; class Bivalvia; order Cardiida; family Cardiidae; genus Tridacna; species Tridacna crocea. The sequence goes on from OX031059.1 coordinate 55,185,512, forward strand.
AGTCTTCGCAAGACAAACGCAAGTATAGAACCGTACGATTGATATGCGATGGTCTCAAGGTAACCGTCTACGGCGTTGGGAATTCGTACGGAAGTCTTGCGGAGTCCGCGTGAAGTCCTGCGATTTGTCAAAAAATGTTCCCGTGCGGCTGTCGTAAGGCTGGTGTGAAACAGGCTTAAAATGTCTCAGAAAAGCCCCACACTTGGGACATTTTTGGGGTGTTTTGTTAAAAGATCTTTTTACTAGAGTAAGATATCACAACGAAACTTTGCATGCCTATTAACCATCAGGTAACTCATCTAAAGGACTAAAAGGATATTCAATTAAACCTCATGATAGAGAAATATTTGAATGTTTCAGTTTGGCTTCATTTTTTCTAACACACCCTGGCATAGGGAGGATGGGTGATGTGTCATATAAGATACATGTAGGTCTAAGCTTCGAAGAACATGACCTGCAAGACAACTGTGGTAACTTATACTTTGTATGGTACTACACTTAATATGTGAATCAGTCCAGAGCAGAGGATTATTGATTTTTTGTGTATCTCAGTGAGGCAGCATTTCATAGTTCATGTATACATGTATTTGTTAACCCTTTCCTGAACAATCCCTGGTTTTTACATGTCTGCAGTACAGGTCTTTTGAAAACACTGGGCTGATAACGAAATTTTCTGCCATTTTCGTCAAATTTGAAATTGTCATCTGCAAGCACTTTTAGTTTGGAAGAGTCTAAAATTTGTCGGCATGTGTCCTTTGAGTTGCAGGACATGGGTCCAATGCAACTATGCTGGGCAAACAAGTTAATAGTGCAGTATGGACATGATAAATGAGACCATGAATAAGCCCTGCCAGGGTGGCTCAGTTGTGAGCATGTCAGACTCTTGACCTGGTGGTTGTGAGTTTGATACCCAGTCTAGGCAAACTTCCTTTCTGGCATATTTTCGCCTCTCACGTCTGCCGAAACATGTAAGAAAAGTAGTTGGTGGCTTTGGAAAGAAAGTTGTGTTAGTACTGATGTGAGGAAGCCAGGAAACATGTGCCTGGCCGACCACCATTATATGACCTAAGCTGTTACAGTGGTCTTAAATCCCAATGCAACCAATTACCAACCAATTAATTTTCTTCAGATTTTTATTTCATTTAAAACTCTGGTTGAAATTGTAAGGAATTTCTTGAAAAAATCTCCGAAATCTGTGCATCCATTCTGATTTAGTTTGGCAGGAATGTTCCTTCTGTGACCCTATTCACAATTTACTTACAAAAATTTGGATTTGTAAGAGAACTTTTAAAAAAGATCTAGACAAACTACAATGTGATTTGTGTTTATTTAGAACCTTTTCAATAGATATAGATAAGAAAATTAATGATGTTGCTATATATCATTATTAGCCTGACTATTAGAAGAATATGAAGAGCTCTTCTACTCTCTGACATGTTGGCATCCGTTTGCTTAAATTTTTATGTGCAATATCAGAATTCTATATCTACACAAGCTGGACAAGCTTTTGGACAGTGATACCTAGGCAAAGTTCTTATACTTTGATTTGTAATCTAGTCGATTTGATTTTTTCAACCTTTTTGTAAGCCCGTCGCAGACAAGACATTATGGGATCACCCGTGGTGTCCAGGCGGGCGGCGACCAGTTTTTTGTCCGGAGCATATCTTCAGAACTATACAACCTATGGCTGTGAAATTTTGTTGGTGGATAGATCTCATCAAGGGGGAGTGCAGTGCACATGAACCTTAACTCTTGCTTGCTTAATTTTTCAGTTATTGCCCTTTGTTTATTTTCATACTTGAATTTTGTCCGGAGAATATCTCCAAAACTATACTAGCTGTGGTTATGAAATTTTGTTGGTGGATAGATCTCATCAAGGGGGAGTGCAGTGCACACAAACCATAACTCTGGCTTGATTAATTTTTTAATTATTGCCCTTTGTTTATTTTCATACTTGAATTTTGTCCGAAGCATATCTCCAAAACTATACTAGCTATGGTTATAAAGTTTCGTGGGTGGTTACAACTCGGGGTAAGACGGGCGTATCTTGCAACAATTTGCCGCTTTTGTTCGACTATGCTGCTATGTTCCTGAAGTGCTGCATTATTCGATTTTTTCAAGTATATTAGATCTGTTTGATACCATGGCTATAATGGCAGGCTTATAACCTTACATGGCATACAATAAACTTTGCAAAAATTTTCCTTTTATGTTGCGCGCTAAATGACCTCTACTGTCAGTGTGCTGTAGAACCCCATTCATTCATTCATTCTTGAAACTGGTTTCCAACCAATCTTTGCAGGGATGTTCTTTGGATGAGCTTTATGACATTCATATTGTAAATTTTAGTTCATTTAAATAGTTTCTTGCTGTTATCGGTAGGCATATTTTCTTATTTTCTATATAGCAGAAACTTAAAAATTCTTCCTTGAACCAATTTCATTTGATTTCATTCAAATTCCAGAGATGTGTTCCTTGGATAAACTGTTATTGGATTTCTTAATCATAATCCAATCTAAAGCATGGCTTTCATCGTGTAGGGCTTACGGTATAGCCTTCGATGGGATATAATGAAACTTTGATCTGATTGAACTACTGATACTCAAGTTGAAACAAATTTCCAAGATCCGTGGACCATTCATGTACAGATTCCTTTTAAATATGTTGATCATTTTGTGGGCAGGGCTCATTTTCTTCCAATGGCATTATTTTCATATATATCTGTAGCCTTAGATGGATCTCTTCCAGCTATGTTCAAATGGATGCCCTCTTCCTGAGAGCTTCCAGATTTGACATGTAGCATCACCAGATTGATCTCTACAAAGTTTATGAAATAATGCCTCTGGGGTCAAAAACAGCCCCACCCCAGGGGTCCATAGTTTAGAAATGTACTGGGTTACAGCAGCTTCAAAACTCTTCCCAAATCATTAAGCCTAGGGCTTCCTTGTTCAACATGTACAGTGATTTTTTTACAATTTGCTATGAGTGAGTCCTGGGACTCGCTGGGATGAAAAACTATGAGTCTGAAACCAACTTTATGAGTCCCACCTTTTAACTCATTACCAAAAGGCAAAATTTTAGGTTTGTCCAAATCGAAAGCATTAACAGACAACAAAATAAAAGTTATTGAAGATTTGATTTTTTTTGTGAAGGGTAGAAAACATTGTCGGAAAAGGAGAAAATGCTGGTGACCCGCATTTTCTCCTTTTCCCACAATGTTTTATAAAGGCTTCTTTCTCAGGCATCAAAAGTAGGGATTGTGTGGTAATGAGTTAAAGCCCATTTAAAAAATAATATCGTTCAAATTGTTAAAAAATCTGTATGGTCTGATTTATGAATTCTCAGTCATAAATTCCCTTCACTTTCGTAAGTTAGCCAACTGAAAAGTTTAAGCTAGTGTGACTTGAATTCTCTCAGTTTCGAATCGGCCAGGGCCGAATCCACGCCAATTGAACTAGCCGATGATTTCTCGTTATTCTCGACATTTTTATCGGTATGTAAGTCACTATGAATCGGCAGGTCAGACTCTTGTGATTTCGTAAACAAACTAGTTAAAGTTTGTTGATTGTGATTGGATTTTGCCTTCTTTTTTGGTTGCATTACTTGCGCTTACATCGTTAAGATATGTATACGCATTGGAATTTTTTTGACGAAATGGAAATCGTTTGAAGATATCGAAATAGCCCGAGTATAAAAAAGATTCAAAAAGTAATTTTTTGCCGATGAGGACATAAAATGATAGTTGTTCAATCCCGACTACAGTTTTCTGCAATTAAGAAAGAAAGAGTAGGCTATGCCTTGAAGCGGATCTATAACGTCCGTGCTGGATGTCGATCTTCCGCGTACCCGAATAAAAAGAAAACCGGAAACCATTCCATACACTAGAACGTTACTTAAGCTAAAAATACACCAGAAAATGAGGGTACCAGTCTAGAGTAGAAAAATTACCGGTGTTTCGATAGAAAATGTAAACACTTTAATTGATCAGGATCAAACGAAGTTTTGCAAAAGGCATTGATATCAAAATCAATGTGTCTCGAAAATGCACATATCTCAAAGTTTTGCGTCCTCAGTAATTTCTTTGCGTCCCTGACGCGGGACACACAGGTAAATGAAACACTGCATGTAGCATCACCAGATTGATCTCTATCAAGTTGGTTGGCTAACCTGAGCACGAAATTCTCATGGTGAGCTTTTGTGATCGCCCATTGTCCATCGTCTGTCGTCCACAATTTCTTTAAGGGATGTTCCTTGGGTGAAGCTCTACCAAAGTTGTTAAGAAGATTGAATTCCAGCCATAACTCTGGCAACCAGGAGGAAAGATAGCAAAATCTTTGAAAATCTTCTTCTCTGAAACTAAAAGGCGTAGAGTTTTGATATTTGGTATGTACGATCTCCTAGTGAACGTCTACCAAGATTGTTCATATGATGCCCCTGGGGTCGAAACTGGCCCCGCCCCTGGGGTAACAAGTTTGGAACATAGGAACAAAGACAGAAAACTTTAAAATTCTACTAATCTGAAACTAGAAGGAGCAGAGCTTTGATATTAATATGTAGCATCTCCTAGTGGACCTCTACCAAGGTTTTCATATGGTGCCCCTGGGGTCAAAATTGCCTTGAAGCTGGAAGTTGTAGAGCTTTGATATTTCATATGTAGCATCTTCTAGTGGACCTCTACCAAATACGATACAATGATCCGGGGGTCCAAACTGGCCCTGCCCTGGTGGTCACAAGTTTGAACATGGGAACAAAGAAGGAAAACTTCGAAATTCCTCGGTTCTGAAAAAAGATGGAAACTTTGTACATGTATGTGTTCCTTATGATAGTCTGCCAATAACAATATTTTACCCTTTTTCATTAAATGTCATGTCATTGAAAAAAGCGGCTTGGTGTAAATTTTCACTAACCACCAATACATGTATCTCTTTCAATACAGGACAAAATGTAATTAAACTTCATCTTGTTAAGCGACAGATAATAGTTAGTCAATTTCATTTCGTGAAACAACATGTTATCAAAAAAGGGGACTAAATGTATAATTTCATCATGGACCAATAACAGTCAGTTCGCCCATCCATCCATCTTGACAGATATCTTCTAAAGTTCTTGGCATTTATGAAACTTCAAACATGTTTTCCTTAGGATAGCCTTTTGATACAATTTTCCTCTGTAAGATGTGTCACAGAAAATGGGGTTACCTAGCGCATACTGGACTTGTTGAGCCCCAGTAGATCAGTCAGTAATGTGAGCTGATAGTCTAGGGTTCCCAGTTTGCACTGGTTTGATTACTGTCTCAGCCAACATCCTTTGACATTTGATCAAAAGTTACTGAGACAAGTCACCTTTGTGTCTTACCAAAGAGCAAATGATGTTTTAATCTATCATTTGACCACCATTTTGACCAGGAAATTAATGCCTGGCCTTCCAAGTTAATTCAATCCCTTAAAATACAATCCTGATTTTCAGTGAGCCTGAATAAGAAAGGTTGTGAAAGCATTTTCGGAAAAGAAGAAAATGCTTTTGTACAGTTACATACTCTGTCAGAATTATTTGGCCTTGAACATTGATATTTGGTATTTATCTTCATTGTAGATCTTTACTGCTTAGTACTCAGGTGAGCGATATAGGACCATCATGGTCCTCTTGTTTCAAAAAAGAATGCCCCTGGGCTCAAGAACGGCCTCGCATCATGGATCCAAAATTCAGAAAATACCGTAATCTGAGCAACTTAAAAATTCTTCTAGTCCTAAACCATAAAGCCTAGGGCTTCCATATCAACTTGTATCATCAGACTGACTTCCACAAACTTTATTAAAATGATACACCTGGCCCCAAAAATTGCTCCACACCAGGAATCCAAAGTTTGGAAAAGCTCAATTAGAGCAATTTCAGAATTCCTCTTGTCCTAAACCATAAGCCTGTAATGTATTCCATATTTGGCAAGTAGCATTACCATGGGTCTTTACCAGTTTAGGCCCATGACTTGAAAAATGGAAAAGTGTTTCCATAATTAATTTTATATACCTCTACCAAGTTGGTGTTTGGATTGAAACAGGACTCTGTCCTCATTTACATAGGGCTTACATGAATAGGTCAATTCAAAGGAGCTTGATCTTAGGAGAGTGATCAAGGGGCCAGTGGCCCTCATATTTCTTGTCATTTAACCCAATTTTCAAAGGATAAATTTACTGAAACTTACGCAGTTGTTGTATCCGTCATGAAATGACTTAAAAGTCATAAAGAGGGAAAAATTGGCTCCACAAAGCCGCAGACACCCTAAAGTAACCAAAAACAATGTCAATGTTATTTGATGCTGCTGTGACATCATTAACCACAAGTGCAACAATCAGGTTATTGTTAGACGCCTTAGAACAGTTCTGGGTATCACACAACTTTTAAAAATGAAAACTGGGAATTGCAGATTAAACAATGAGATCCGCCAAATAAACTATTTCCAACAGAGTCGGGTGGTCTTATACCTGTGACTTTAGGTTGGTCGAAAAGAAATGTTTATTGAATGTCCCCTACAACATTCCCCTTTGACTTAATTTGGTCTGAAAAGAGAAGTGCAATGAATGGCCCATAAAACATGGCCCTTTGACTGAATTTGATTGAAAAATATTTGTCCATCTAATCCTACAACATGGCACTCTGGCTTAATTTGGTCTAAAAGAGATGCCCAATGAATGGCCCCTACAGCATGGCCCCTTGACTGAATTTGGTCCAAAAAGATTTGTCCATCAAGTGGCCCCTAAAACATGGCCCTCTGGCTATATTTAGTCGAAGAGAGATGTCCATTGAATGGCCCCTACAGCATGGCCCCTTGACTGAATTTGGTCCAAAAGATTTGTCCATTGAGTGACCCCTAAAACATGGCCCTCTGGCTGAATTTAGTCGGAAAGAGATGTCCATTGAATGGCCCCTACAGCGTGGCCCCTTGACTGAATTTGGTCCAAAAAGATTTGTCCATTGAGTGGCCCCTAAAACATGGCCCTCTGGCTGAATTTAGTAGAAAAGAAATGTCCATTGAATGGCCCCTAAAACGTGGCCCTTTGACTCAAAATAGTAGCACGAAAAAAAATGGCCCCTTAAAAGGGGCCCTTTAAGTAATGGCTCCTTAACCTAAAACAGTGGACCGTCCGTCCGTCCGTCCGTCCGTCCATCTGTCCGTCCGTTAACAATTTCTTTAAAAATCTTCTCCTCCAAAACCAGAAGGCCAATCTTGATAAAACTTGGCAGGAATGTTCCTTGGGTGAAGCTCTACAAAAATTGTTAAAAGAATTTAATTCCAACAAAAACTCTGGTTGCCATGGCAACAAAATGGCTGAAAATGGACAAAATCTTTAAAAATCTTCTTGTGACAAACCATAAGGCCGGTAGCATTCATATTTTGTATGAAGCATCATTGGGTGACCCTTTACCAAAATTGTTAAAATTATTCCCCTGGGGTCATATTTGGGCTTTGCCCGGGCACACCCTATTTTACATAGAAACAAAGAAGGAAAGCTTTAAAAAATCTTCTTCTGACAAACCATAATGGCTAGAGCATTCATATTTGGTATGTAGCATTATCTGATGATCCTCTACCAAAATTGTTAAAATTATTCCTCTGCCTTCATATTTGGGCTCTGCCCTGGCGCACCCTATTTTAAAATCTTTAAAAATCTTCTTGTGACAAAATATAAGGTTGGGAGCATTCATATTTTGTTTGAAACATCATTGGGTGACCCCTTACCAAAATTGTTAAAATCATTCCCATGGGGTCATATTTGGGCTTTGCCCGGGCGCACTCTATTTTACATAGAAATTTAGAAGGAAATCTTGAAAACTACTTCTGGTGACAAATCATAATGGCTAGAACATTCCTATTTAGTGTGTAGCATTAACTGATGATCTTCTACCAAAATTGTTGAAATTATCCTTCTGCGGTCATATTTGGGCTCTGCCCGGGCGCACCCTATTTTACAATCTTTAAAAATCTTCTTGTGACAAACCATAAGGCGGAGGGCATTCATATTTTGTTTGAAGCATCATTGGGTGACCCCTTACCAAAATTGTTAAAATTATTCCCCTTGAGTCATATTTGGGTTTTGCCCAGGCACACCCTATTTTACATAGAAACAAAGAAGGAAACCTTTAATAAATCTTTTTCTGACAAACCGTAGTGGCTAGAGCATTCATATTTGCTATGTAGCAAAATCTGATAATCTTCTACCAAAATTGCTAGAATTATCCCTTTGCGGTCATATTTGGGCTCTGCCCAGGCGCACCCTATTTTACATAGAAGCAGAGAAGGAAATATTTTAAAAATCTACTTGTGACAAACCATAAAGGCTAGAGCATTCATATTTTGCATGTAGCATCATCTCTTGACCCATTATAAAAATAATTGAAATTATCCCCTTGGGGTCATATTTTGGCTCTGTGCCCAGGTGCACACTATTTCACATAGAATCATAGAAGGAAATCTTTTAAAATCAATTCCATCTAAAAAGGAGAAATTGTTTGTAACAAGCAATTTCTCCTTTCTCACAATCTTTTCTACCATATAGATCACTTTTTTTTCATTTTAGATACATTTTAAAATATCGTCTGCAATTTGTTTCAATTTGGAACGGTCTAAAATTTTGCCGTCTGGTAATGGCTAAACTACAAGTCAAAAAGGGAACAAGACACTGTGAAGAGAAAAATTGATGATAAGCAGCAGCTTTTAGCTGAACTGGCCAAAGACAAAGAAGAAAATCTGTAAACATATTTTTGTGACAAACCCCAGGGTATGCCTTATTTGAAAAGAATTAATAGCCTGCCCTTGATAAACCATATAAGTTACAATTATACTCAGGTGAGCGATATAGGACCATCATGGTCCTCTTGTTGATACATTACCATACAGTAAATGACAGGAGGTTTTGCAAGAAAACTTGAATAATATGATTAACTCTTTACCAAACGACAAAATTATATATAGAATGGTCCAAATTGAAACATGTGCAGACAACAAATTAAGTGTGCTTGAAAATTTGAAATTTGATTTGAGAAGGGTCGAAAACATTGAGGGAAAAGGAGAAAATGCTGGTTACCAGCATTTTCTCCTTTTCCCACAATGTTTTCTAAAGGCTTCTAAATGTTTTCCCACAATTTTTTCAAAAGGCTTCTTTCACAGGGTCGTTAAAAGTCGGGATTGTGTGGTAAAGAGATAAGGATACATATTATGGTACAGAGCTAGAGGTAAGAATGTTAACTGACAAATATTAACTCCTTACTAAACAACAACAGATCAACAGTACAAGAAATGTCGTTCAGGTTCGCTCTGACTTATTTCTGGATATGATAAACTCTTCTTCATCTCATGAAAATATAAACTGCACCAACATGTTGATCAAGCTAAAAAAACTGCACCAGCTTTAACTCTTTACCACACAATCCCGACTTTAAATGACCCTGAGAGAGAAGCCTTCTGTAAACAATGTGAGAAAAGGAGAAAATGCTGGTAATTGGTGTTTTCTCCGTTCCCACAATGTTTTCTTATCCTCTCCAAAGCAATTTTCCATATTTCATTCACATTTATTTTGTCAGCTGCAAATGCTTTCAATTTGAAGGGGTTCAAAATTTTGTCACGTGGTAAAGAGTCAATCAAGCAACAAACGTCACTGACATTCCAGTTAAACTTGAAGTTAATCAAGCAACAAACGTCACTGACATTCCAGTTAAACTTGATGTTAATCAAGCAACAAACGTCACTGACATTCCAGTTAAACTTGATGTTAATCAAGCAACAAACGTCACTGACATTCCAGTTAAACTGGATGTTGTTGCTCACGGGTTGAAGATTTGGGACTGACAGTATCCTCTTGCTTCTTTTCCTTAAATATTTTTTTTCTGTTCCAGCCTGTAAAGAAGCCTATGAAGAGCCAGATGATTTTGACCCTTGCAAAATGGGATGTGAAAGTCAAAAACCATGGGCATTGAATCTCCGTGAGGTAAGTTTGTTCAGTTAACCCTTTGCCATGTAGAAAAATGCTATACTCTTCAACATATTTCCATATCAACTCTCTACCGCACAATCCTGACTTTTAACAACCCTGAGAAAGAAGCCTATGGAAAATATTGTGGGAAAAGGAGAAAATGCTGGTAACCAGCATTTTCTCCTTTTCCCACAATATTTTCTACCCTTTCAGAGTCGGAAATCATCATACTACCAAGATTTAATATGTTGTCTGCAGATGCTTCGTATTTGATCCAGTCCAAAAATTCATCATTTGGTAAAGAGTTAAAGGGATGTAAAGATTAGAAATCAAATGTTTTTCAAATGATAATGTTTGTCCTTAAGTAGGAAAAAAATATTCTGGGAAAAGGGAGAAAATTCTTGTTACTTGCATTCTCTCTTTTTCCCAGAATGTTTCCATATTTCGATGATCTCTTTACCAAATGACAAAATTCAAGACTGGTCCAAATCGAAAAGGATTTTGAAGAAAAGCATTTTCACAACCCACTCTTTCTCCATTTTCCACAATGTTTTGTCAGTTTGAGAAAAAAATCTCATCATTTGAGCCCTGATGACAAAGTAAACTTACTAAAAAACTTGAAATTTGTTTCCAGCAGGGTAGACAACATTGTGGGAAAAGGAGAAAATGCTGTTTTCAGCATGTTCTCCTTTTCCCACAATGTTTTGTAAAGGCTTCTTTCTCAGGGTTGTCAAAAGTAGGGATTGTGTGGTAATGTGTTAAGTACAAGTCTAAAAAATTTTCGCCTGGGAAAAACTTGAATATCATTCAGAAAATGTCATCTACATTCAAGTTTCTTTGTCTTGCAACTAACTGCATTTGAAAATATTGTCACAGAATGAGAAATTGCTTGTGAGTTATGCTTAGTTTTCTTATGATCAACCCTTACTATAACATGTTTTAAAGACCGAAAGGTAGAATGCGTTTGAAAACATTGTGAAGATGGAGAAATTGCTGATAACCAGCATTTTTCTTTTCTCCAGAATGTTTTCAGCCCAAATGCCATTATTTTTTGCCACATTTAGCTTTTTTTCTGAAAATTTATATATATAAGTAAAAAATTTTGTTATATTGTTAACAGTTAATTTTTTTTTCTCATGGTATAGAACACAGATTCTATCCAGAACATTCATGCAGTAGATCCATTTAACTACATGCAACAAATGTACAACAGTATTGTGTCCAATGTTGTTGGTCAGTCATGGTCAACTTGGATGGTCTATATGAAGGACAATGACGGTAGTATTGTGGTGGTCAAGTCACCAGATTCATATAAAGTGGACATTGCAGATGGAGATAGCATGAAGTTCAAGAATGGTGAGTGTTATTTATATTCCATTATCTTCTTAATTCTTTACCACACGACAAAATTTTAGACTGGTTCAAATTGAAAGCATTTGCAGACAACAAAATAAAGGTGACTGAAAAATTGAAATTCGTTCTGGGAACGGTAGAAAACACTGTGGGAAAAGGAGAAAATGCTGGTAACCAGCATTTTCTCCTTTTCCTACAGTGTTTTCAAAAGGCTTCTTTCTCAGGGCGTTAAAAGTAGGGATTGTATGGTAAGGGGTTAACTACATGATAATATATAATAGACTTGTTCAAGCTGAACTCTTTACCACACAAGCCTGACCTTTTACGACCTTAAGAAAGAAAACTTTTGAAAACATTGTGGGAAAAGGAGAAAATGCTGGTTACCAGCATTTTCTCCTTTTCCTTCAATGTTTTCTTACCCTTTCCAAAACAAATTTCCATACTTCATTCACATTTATTTTTTCACTGACAAATGCTCTCAGTTTTTGCTTCACATTTAAATAATTTGTCATCTGCAAATGCTTTCAGTTCGGACTAATCCAAAATTTTGTCGTATGGTAAAGAGTTAGATAAATAAAACATATGATAGGGTAGTAAAAACCGGTTAGTTACCAGCATTTTCTCATTTTCACACAATGTTTTCAGAAGGCTTCTATCACACGGTCGTAGAAAATAGGGATTCTTTGGTAAAGGGTAAATAAAAGAAAAACAAATTCCAACTTATAGTAACAACATGGATGCAGATTATATTCCATTGAATAACTCACTTACTTTATACATAATGACGTCCCTCTGTTTATGATGACATCACTCTACATTGAATAACGTAGATTTTACCAAGTTTTTGTTGTGCTGTGTTTATAGTGCTGAATTCACATGTCATATTAGACATAATTATTTACGTTTCAGAATTCAATACTGCAAGCTTCATAGAGACCAACATCTTACCATTGGATAACTCTGCCACACCTTTCTTTAAAAACTCGCAGTTCAGTGGACAGCTTGACGACGATGATGACGATGACATTATCAATTTGTCACAAAGAGATTTGTCAGCCAGCGAAAACTCGCGTGACTACAGCTCCAACGATTGGTTGTCATGTATAGCTAGGAAGACGGGTTTGCCCCGCCTCATTTTGAGCTGGCTCCTCCTCATGTGTGCCATTGTGATGATTTGGTTATGTTTATCAGCAGCTGTTACTGGGCCAGATCAGAGGATTGTTTCTGAACCACAAGTAAGTGTTTGTGTTCATCTTTATCCCCTGCCAAAGGCAGAGGGATATAGCTATAGCGTTGTCAGTCCGTTCTTCCTTCCGTCCGTCGGGGTGAATATCTCTAACACTATAGAACGGAATTTTAGATTGGTCCAAATTGAAAGCACTTGCAGACAACAAAATAAATGTAACTCAGAAATGTAAATTTGTTTCCAGCATGGTAGAAAACATTGTGGGAAAAGGAGAAAATGCTTGTTATCAGCATTTTCTCCTTTTCCCACAATGTTTTCAAAAGGCTTTTATCTCAGGGTCGTAAAAACCAGGGATTGTTTGGTAAAGGGTTAATTGAAACTTGATTTGACTTTTCTTCCTAGAGAATTAATCTCTTAGAAGATTTTGAATACCGGTTGCCGAGGTAAAAAGCTTGTTTACAAGGTCAGGAAATTCTCCTTTTAAGGAGTAAAGTACCTGTTTACTCCAAATCTGGATGAAATTTGATCAAAACTTTTCTTTTATTCACAAATTTGCTATTGGAAATGTATCAGAAGAGAATTCACGTCCCTCCTGATTACAAAAATATCATCAATTTAGTTTAGTTTAGTTTAAACATATTTATTTTACATCGATTGAGAAACAAGTTCTGACAACTTATACTAATCTCTCTCGATTCTGCTTCCTGGGAACTACACCAGTACTCGCGCCGAATGTGTGGGCCGATGAAAAATCCCAAAGTTGACACCCGCTCCCAGGAATCGAACTCAGGACCTTTTGGTTATGAGGCCGACGCTCTACCTCACGACCACGGACACCACATCATCAATTTTGTCTTACAGAAGTCTTGCAGAAATGAATCTCTAAGAAGAAGTAATCCTTTTGCATCATTGCTTCTGAAATGTGTCTTTCTGCAGGACAAAAACAGTCATTCTGTCACAGATAATGAGTAAAATCATAATCTGTACTGTTTGAAAGCAAAACTATAGGTTGTCTGTTTTAGTATTGTTACAGCCCTCCAGATAAAGGGAGTAATTTTGATTTCATTATTGAAAATATTAGTTATTCTCCCCTAAACTCTATATGATGGGTACTCATTAGAATCGTCTCATTAACCCATTACCACAAAATCCCGACTTTTAACGACCCTGAGAGAGAAGCCTTCTGAAAACATTGTAGGAAAAGGAGAAAATGCTGGTGACCAGCATTTTCTCCTTTTCCCACAATGTTTTCTTCCTGTCCAAATAGAAATTTCAAATTTCCAATCACTTTTATTTTATTGTCTGCATATGCTTTCAATTCGGACCAGTCAAAATTTTGTTGTTTGGTAAAGAGTTAAGAGGATTCTAGTAAGTACACACAACATAAAGTTTGGAAGAGAAATAATGGATCTAGCATGCAATCACTGCTTCTAATCTGGAGCTTTGATTATTATGTTTCATTTTAGAAATTAAGCATTAATGGGGACCAGGAAGTGATAGCTGAACTTCTTGCAAAGGGAATCAAACCAACATATCCACAGAACGAGGAAGATGAATCTACTATCCTACCCCTGAAGATTAAAGTACAGAGGATTTAAAGTTACTACATCTATTCATTTCGAAAGAAAATCTATGGGAATTTTGACTTTCAGTTATGTTTTCAGTGGTTTATTGTTCAATGTTTGGTGGGAATATTTCACATCACATTCTCATACTGTAATTGTTAGATTTTTAAATCTGTCTGTCTGATTACATGTAACGTATCGGTTCTCCCAACTTTTTGTCTTGTCTTTATAAAGAGAAATTTGTCGTGCATGCGACATAATACAATGATTTCACCCAAAAAAATGGATGATATGTATAAAAGAAAACTACTTTTCACTTTCTGTCTTATTCTAAAGATAAAGTATAATTTGATGCTGAATAAGTGTCTGTAATTAAGAGATTTACAGCTGAAATAATTCTTGATATCACAGTTAACCTTTTACCATTCCATTACAATTTTTGACAACCCTGAAGTAGGCTTTTCAAAATATTGTGAGAAAAGGACAAAATGTTGGTTACTAGAATTTCTCTTTTTCTCACTATGTTTTCTACCTTTTCTAAGGTGTATTTCTACTTTGTTGTCTGCAAATTCTTTCAATTTGTAACAAGTCTAGATTTTGGAGTAATCTCATACCAAAAAACGACGACAAAATAAAAGTGACTAAATATTTGAAATTTGTTTTGTGAAGGGTAGAAAACATTGTGGGAAAAGGAGAAAATGCTGGTTACCAGCATTTTCTCCTTTTCCCACAATGTTTTCAAAAGGCTTCTTTCAAAGGGGTATCAAAAGTAGGGATTGTGTGGTAATGGGTTAAATCATGGGAAAAACCTATTACCTTACAGTCCTAACACTACTGTAGGTACTCTTGTGGACAGGTTATATCCAAGATCAGACTGCATATTGTTTGCAGTAAGATCTTGGATCTGCACTGTGTGGTATTTGGCAATATACTCTGTTCTGGCTCTATCAATCTAGAAAATGAGCAATTTGTTTATTTGTTTATTGAATTTGAGAAGTGCTGTTTTAGTTTTTAAAAACCTATAAGGTTAAAGATTACTAGTATGCACTAGACCCAAATTGAGTGATTTCTAGGATATTAAATTCTTATGCATTTTTTAATATTTTTTTCCCAAATGATCTGTTGAATACTTCATAAATATTGTATTTTCATTCATCAATTATCCAATGTAGAAATGGAAATCCGCTTTATACTTATAGCCAATTGCAGTATAGAAGTAAAACAAATTGTACATTATTTAATTTCTGTATAAATTTATGTATGTTCAATAAGCTAAAGAAATTTCCTCAATTGAATTCTTACTGTGTCTCTCAATGGCTAGACTGTTGTGTGCTGTAATCATAGGGTGATACTTTGTAGTAACTGTTAGGGCACTGAGTAAACCAGACAGACATTTTCAGGCTAGGTGTAAGACCTAAATGGGTTTAATTTTAAAGGCACAGACAGAGTTGCAGTGTTGACCAGAGATTAGAGTGCATGTACTGTGCATCCCTGTCTTGTTTCATACTGATCTTAAAGACAACTTAAATGTGAAACAGTCAATCAATCAATATAATCACAATTTGTGTCAAAAACCACAACTTTGTTTATCTAAACTAAATAAAGTTTTTAACAAATGGTGTTTTTGGTGGTATTTCGGTGATTCATCAGATCCCTGTGAAAGGTATTTTGGGATTAAGAAAATTCAGGAAAATGTATTAAAGGAAGTGCAGTTTTCTTTGTTAACTTTGTAAAATGTTTGGTTCATTCTCAGATTTATGGACCTCTTAGAGTGTATTGATAAGTAAAAAATATTTTATGATGTAAAAATAGTTTCATTTTATGCTGAAAAACAGTGTGAAATACTGTGGTATTTAACATAGTTTACTGGTAATTCTTGTTACAGTTTTCACTGATCAAAAGTTTGGGACTAAACCATAAGGTTACACCCAATTCTTTTGGAACATAATTGTACTGAAAAAATGTTCAGTATCTAATTGTTATTGGATTTCGAAGGTTTCAGCCTATTACAACCTAACTTGGTTCTTCAAACTATATGTCAAGATCAGATTACACAAAACATGCAGTCTGATCTTATATCTATGCTATTCGCAAGGTGTTGATAATTTGGTCAAGTACATCCATCAGATTGACTGCAATGTTTTGTCTCAGCCAATCAAGTGGCCACTCTACTTGAATTGGTTTGGTAAATGATTATGGTAAGAAACTTGAACCTTTTTTCTATTTTTTTTTTCAAATTGCAGAGCATGTGAAGTTGTGAATTATATTTGTGTTAATTTTTTTTACAATGTAAATCATGTAGAATCAATTGCTTTCCTAAAACAGTTTTCATTACAACAAGTCATGTGATCATTGGAGAGGGAAAATAACCCATTGTATATACATGTAATAACTATATTTCCTAGTGAATCAGAGTTTTTTTTTCCAGGAAAATCTTGCATTTTTGTGTACAGAATTCCAATTTTCTAGAATGCATTCACCATCAGTTTACTGAAAAACCTTTGAGGGAAACAGGAGAAAAGATGTTTTTTTTTTAACCCTTTCCCAAACAATCCCTGGTTTTTACGACCCTGGGGTAGAAGTCTTTTTGAAAACATTATGGGAAAAGGAGAAAATGCTGGTAACCAGCATTTTCTCCTTTTCTCACAATGTTTTCTTCCCTACTGGAAAGAAATTTCAATTCTTGAGTCACATTTAATTAGTTGTCTGCTAGAGCTTTCAATTGGGACCAGTCTAAAATATTGTCGTTTGGTAAAGAGTTAAATTTATGAAGTTACATTTTGTTTGCCTTACTTAAAAAAAAATGCCTACCAGCAGAAAGCTCATATTGGTGGCTTTAGTAAGTGTGGATCAAGGTCTCAGTGTATAGAAATATGCAGTTTATCTTGGATCTACACCGTCCATTATTTTGTGAGACGTTATGGTCATAGTGGCTTTCATTTGCATCCACTTGATACTTAAAGAGTCAGTTTCCGTACTTGGCACTGTCAGCATTTTAAATTCATAAGGAAGTTTTCAAGTAAAGAAAAAGATCAGACTACATGTGTGTGTGCAGGCTGATCTTGCAGTCTCCACCAAAACATCTATGGTCACAAACAGCAGGATAAGATTTGAGTTTACATATAATTATCTATATACATGTACATGTTTGCAGGTAGTATTACTTTTCATCCTTTTTTCAGTTGCTTTGTGGCAGTGAAAATGTAGATCAGACTGTATAGATAGGGAGCCTGATCTTTGACCTACAATGACTTTTTTTTTCAAAATTAATATTCTTTCAGGAAGGAAAACTAAACGTCTATCCTTATTTTGGTCTGACCTGTAGAAAGTTTTCTTTGCTTTCACAGGATTTATGTCAAATTTTTAGCCAGTAATTACAATCCAGATTGATTGATGTAATAAAAATTATTAACTACAAGATTTTCCTGAAAAAAAAAAGATTTTTTTTTATGACATGCTGTGTTGCATTAAAAGAAAAGTGTGATTTGTGTGTGACAGACTTGATACTGGTTTTCACCCTTTACTGTAAAGGCTATTTTAGATCCATTAGAAGTTCTTACATACATATACTTATGTCACATTGGACATATGTTAATGGTATGGTAAACATTGTGGAAAAGGGAGGAATTGATAGTTTCACAGATTGTTCTTCAAAGCTATCAATCAAATTGACATGAAAAGTTGTGCATATAGAGACAGATTAATTTGGGAAATTTGCATCTTTTGGTCATACATATGCTAGTGCTGGCTTTTGGTCTGCTTGTTTTTTTGGGTATATATGATCTATTTGAATCTGGACATGGTCTGAGGAAATTGATCCATTAATTCAGAAAACCACCAGATTTACTCTTCTTATCCCCAGGTTTATTTCTGGTGACTCAGAAGTGTCTTTGTCTTTAATTCAATACACTTTAATGTTAAATATTACATTTACAGTCATATTTATTGTTGAGGACAACTTCAGCTAGGCAGATCTTTGTACAAATCCCTGTTAAGTCACTGCCATTGATGTGAATGTAATCTTAATTGGATTTTGTATCGGGAAAATAAATTTAAGAAAAGTACATACTGAAAGCATATGCAAAGACATATATTGTGCAAATGTTAATTTTCCCCTTTTTCGATAGTTTAAAAAATTCGTCTTTCTCAGGCTTTTGAAACACTAGGGTAATTCTTTTATATCCAGATATCAATTTTTTTCATGACCATGCCCAGTATGTAACACAGCGTAGTTTTTTTATTTCATTATTTATTTTTTCAATGCACTCAGAGCTACATCTCGTGTTTCAGGCGACAACACTCACAAGTTCAGCCCTTTGTGGAAAAACGGGATATCTAGACCATAAGAGCCTTTATACTCTTGTACTATATATTTTGATGATACGTTTATACAAGTGTTTTCTACCTTAAATAGGCCTGTGTTAGTGGGCAGCTGTCTCGAGTTTTACATGCTGGAATATTTGTGATAAGGAATAGAAATGGGCCATGCTATGACAAAAGGGGACTTAATTGCGTTCTTATGGATCTATAACAGCCACTCTTTTCAACAAGCAACCAAACCAATAGGTAGACTGGTCCTTAAACATAGAAAATTGAACAAAAGCGAAGAGTTTTGGCCCAGGTCAGCCTGGGGTCGATACTTTTTGCAGATGCATGAAGTCCCTTTTTCAGAGCTTAGCTGAAATGAATGATCACTGTTTAACCCATTACCACACAATCCCTACTTGTGACGCCATGAGAAAGAAGCCTTTAGAAAACATTGTGGGAAAAGGAGAAAATGCTGGTTACCAGCATTTTCTCCTTTTCCCACAATGTTTTCAACTCTTCACAAAACAAATTTCAAATTTTCAGTCACTTTTATTTTGTTGTCTGCAAATGCTTTCAATTTGGACAAGCCTAAAATTTTGTCCTTTGGTAATGAGTTAAATAATAATTAGAACACTTTGGGGAGCATAAATAACCAATAGTCATGCTCTGGCAAATAGGGGTAAACCCATTACCACACAATCCCTACTTTTGGCACCCCTGTGAAAGAAGCATTTTGAAAACACTGAGGGAAAAGGAGAAAATGCTGGTAACCTACAGTGTTTTCTACCCTTCTCAGAACAAATTTCAATTTTTCAGTCACCTTTATTTTGTCGTCTGCAAATGCTTTCAATTTGGACCAGTCTAAAATTTTATCATTTGATAATGAGTTTAACTCTTTACCACACGAGAAAATTTTAGACTGGTCCAAATTGAAAGCATTTGCAGACGACAAAATAAAGGAATTAAAAGTTGTCATTTTGTGGTAAAGGGTTAATTAAAGTATACGCTCTATCTTAACCCTTTCCCAAACAAGCCCTGGTTTTTACATGTCTACAGTAAAAGTCTTTTGAAAACACTGTGGGAAAAGGAGAAATTGCTCATAATGAGCAATCTCTCCTTTTCCCACAGTGTTTTCTACCCTTTTTGAGAACTTTCTGCCATTTTCTCCAAATCTAAAATTGTCGTCTGTAAACTCTTTCAGTTTGGAAGAGTCCAAAATCTGTCGTTTGGGAAAGGGTTAAAGCACCTAGACAGCCTATCTGTAGGTATGAATCAGGTGTAAAGGCTTCATCAAGGAATTATTTTTGTACAGTGGCTCACTATATGTTGTTGTTTGTTTTTTGTCTACTTTGAAAGTAGCTTTAGATTATTGTGTCGAATCGATTTTGAATAAATGATGGGTACAGAGAGAAGAAACACTGTTATTAGTTGATGTAAGGGTCTTTTTCATCAAGTCATGAAACCTGTATCACAGGATAAAGGGTCATCAGACTAAAGCAATATCCCTACTTGTATTCAAGAAAGTTTTGCACAACTTTACTTGGTTTTTGAGAAAACTGTATGTAGAGGGTCAAACTTCACACTTACGTGATCACAGGCTGTATTCACTTACCATTTTAGGGTAGATTCTGAATTTGACAACCAAAGTGGCTATCTGATGGGTAGAGACATTCTGTCCTTGCCAATAAGATGGCTAATTTTGGAAATTTTAGAATGTTAATAATGTTCAGAATGTGTGGTGAATACAAAAACTGTCTTTGAAAATTTTGGATTTAACCCTTTACCACACAATCCAAAGTTTTAAAGGGGTGGCTTTTTCATAACACTGTGGGAAAAGGAGAAAATGCTGGTAACCAGCATTTTCTCCTTTCCACAAAATGTTTTCTATCCTTTTGGAGACAATTTCAGATTTTGGGTACATATTTAATTTTTTGTCCTCTGCAAATGCTTTTGATTTTGACCAGTCTAAAACTTTGTTCTGTGGTAAAGCATAAACAGGCTTTTGTGATGTTTGAACTAGAACAATCTTGAAATTTAAATTTCTTTGTCTTTTTATTGGCTGAAAGTCACTGTTGATATAATAAATAAAAGGCAATGTGTATTGTTATTTTGTTTTTCAGACTGGTGATAGGTGGGATACTTAATAAATGAATTGGTTTAAAAACTGTTTCATCTTTTCTTTTTATAACCAGACAGCTGTAGCTGAAATAATAGTGTTGCTTTTTACAGTAAAAATACATACAGAATATTATTTTGCAGAATATTTTCTCGTGCCAGTATTTTGCTCAAAGCTACTTCACAAATTAATAAACATTGCACAAGACTGAACAAGATGCCAAAGTTTTCCTTCCTGTGCAGCATGAGGTATTACTCGAAAAATTGACATGAAATAGATGACCTCTTTTGTCATATATTACACGCTTGAATTATTGTTCAAACTTGGCTTCGGCTAATGTCATCTGCAAGCGGAACTTTGTGCATGATTTTTAACTCTTTATGCAGCTAATATACTTATTTTGTCTTTAAGATAGTGAAAATATCTCAAACATGATTTTGTTTGTTTAAGTTAGAAATACATAGCCACTGACATTGATATAAGATGAACTTTCCATGTAGTCTGATCTTGATCCATGCAACCCACAGAAGCTCTCATATTTTAACCATTGAACCATAAGGGTGAAACCTGACATTTACTGTTAACAGAATTTCTGTAACGTCTGTTTATACCCGATGATATAAAAATTCACTCTTTAATTATTCCAGTAATTTTAGCATCTGGAAAGCTGTTTATCATGGAAGTTGTATAACATTCCTATCATTATACACTGCCAATTTCTAACCAGGTATGTAATTGGTCAAATACTGTAATGTTTGGCTTGTAGTGTTTTTATTTATTAGCCAGTGGAGCGATACAGGGCCATCATGGCCCTCTTGTTTGAGGTTTAATAGACCAATATCATAACCACTGAGCTATAGAGATATCTCCCCAACGCAATTGGTAGGTATCATATTTAAATTGGTACAAAGCTATGCACGAAGGAGTGGTCTCCTGTTACACACACCCTCTTAACCCTTTACCTGATACGCCAATTTGAGGCTCTTCCATTTCAGCTGCAAATAAAGACATGATGTCATAAATATTGATAAATGAGGATTCAAATATCTGATTGAGTGGAAAACATGGTGGGAAAAGGAGAAATTGCTCGTTACGAGCAATTTCTCCTTTTCCCACAATGTTTTCAAAAGCTGTCTGCTGTTGATACATCAAAATGAGTATCTATGGAGTAAAGGGTTAACCAATTACCAAACGACAATATTTTAGACTGGTCCAAATTGAAAGCATTTGCAGATGATGAAATAAAAGTGACTGAAAATTTGAAATTTGTTTTCTGAAGGGTAGGAAACATTGTGGAAAAAGGAGAAAATGCTGGTTACCAGCATTTTCTCCTTTTCCCACAATGTTTTCTAAAGGCTTCTTTCTCAGGGGCATCAAAAGTAGGGATTGTGTGGTAATGGGTTAAGATCATCTTTTATTGATGACTCAAAGCCTTATTAGGCAGAAAGTCTGTTTTCTGACAACAAATGTGATTAATGGCTTAATGACCAATCCCAGACAAGCCCCCATCTTACAAACAGTGTGTAACAAAGAAACAGACAAACAAATGCACTGCTGAAATATAGGGACCGGGTAGGATTTGAACCCTAGAACGCCTGGACGAAAGGCCAATACCTTGACCCTTTCCCAAATGACAAAATTCTAGACTGGTCCAGAATGGAAGCACTTGAGGACGACAAAACAAACATAACTCCAAAATTGAAATTTGTTTCCAGCAGGGTAGAAATCATTGTGGGAAAAGGAGAAATTGCTGGTTACCAGCATTTTCTTCTTTTCCCACAATGTTTTCAAAAGGCTTCCATCTCGGGGTCATAAAAACCAGGGATTGTTTGGTAAAGGGTTAACCACTGAGCCAAAGGGACATCTCCCCAAAGCAGTTGTTAGGTACTGTATTTAAATTGGGACGAAGCGATGCATGAAAGAGTGATCTCTCAGAATAATATCGACAATCGGGGCTATATAGCCTTGTTTTGAAAAGTGCATATTCTTGACTTCAACCATGTTTGGGACTCCAAAGTATTCAAATATTTTGTACTCACTTTACAATTGAAGGGATTTCATTAAGTGTTACCAGTATATTGCAAGAGACTGAAATGATATTTAGTGTTGCAGGACTTCTTTTCAGTCTTTTTGTAGTTGATTATGTTTGAGCAGTTATTTGGCTTGTTTTTTCCAAAGAAAATAAATTTCAATTGGTACTGACAAGTTATTGAGACATATTTGAAGAAAAGGTAACTGTCTTTTCACATATATAGAAAATGAAGAGAAAGGCGCTACCGTATTGCTCTTGGCAAGAAATTAACTCTAGAAGGACCAACAAGAGGACCATAATGGTCCTGTATCGTTCACCTGAGTACCAAGCAGTAAAGGTCTAAAATAAATACCAAATATCAAGGTTCAGGGCCAAATGATATTGAAACAAGAGCAGCAAATTGTAACAATTTGACTTGAGAAGTTCCCTTCTGAACAAGCATGAAATACTGTAAAAATGAAGATGAACGTGGAATTACTCAAAATCCGCACTAGGTAGAGTTATTGTTCTTGCACACTGTACTCTGTAATATTGCAACAAACATGCATACCAAGTTTGAGGTCGTTCTGACTTGAGATGACAAAGTTATATTCCAGACAGGCAAGGTAAATGCTGCAAATAACATTCAAAGGGAACACAGCACTTGGTAGAGTTACGTTTCTTGTGCAATGCACTTCCAAATATTGCAACAAATAAGCATACCAAATTTCAATTCATTCCTACAAAAGATCACAAATTTTTACTCTGGACAAGCAAGAAATGCTATAACAAGAGGACCATGATGGTCCTATATTGCTCACCTGAGTAATAAGCTGTAAAGGTCTAAAATAAAGATAAATACAAAATATCAAGTTTCAAGGCGAAATGATGATGAAACAAGATCAGCAAATTATCCCATAATATGCCTGTTTCTCTGCTACTTGTCAAGCAGGTATGATAATAGCAAAGAAAGAATTTGACACAAGTTTGTTTGGATAAGAGCAAAATAATAACACTATATAACAGTTTTGGGAGAACAATTTCATATTCATTTTGATCAAGTTTTACAAATTGAGGAAAGTTTCTGATGACATAATGTAAAAAAAAAAAATGTTGTAGAAACAATAAATTGCTTAATGCAAGAAATTTAATTTCATCTTTTGTTAGAATAAATTATATCGACGAATATGAATTAAGTGTACGATGAGATTCCGTCTTCATTTTTATGGTCTATGGGAGATAACTAGTAGAAGCAGGTGGTCAATTTTTATATAGAGTGATCTCCCTTACATTGACACCTTACTTCGGATAAACATCTTCACAGTCGCCGAGAAAAGGATATAAAGCACAAGCTTTTAATACAGAGGTAAGAGATTGATTTAATACTAGTCAAACGGACAAGATCGTATTTGAAATTAAAGGATATCTTGGCACATTTGACAAAATTGTCTTTAAACTTGAGTAGCGAAAACAATGACCTAGATAATGTGGATATTGTTTATGTCGAAAACAAGAGTGAACGTTCAATAGATTAGTCTGTCTGATCAGATATCACGGATTGATGAATAATGAATGCTTCGTATTCTGAATTAAATTAACGTGCTGTGTCAAATCTTATCAAGATGAATAATTCCACACTTACGGTTTGAAATTTTTTCCGGTTGTTGTTTAGAAATGTGATGAGATACAAGGGAGATTACCGACTACATGTAGTTGATTTTTTTACAACCTCTTTAAGTGCTCCATCTATTTTGTGCAATTTAGCGATTACATTTGAGCTATTCATGATATTTTTTTTTTTTTTTTTTTTATAAAACAATAGATAATATATTACAGCCCAGTGAAAGATTTCTTTTTTCTTACTGGTCGTCTCTTTCAACTTCAGACGTGCGCCATTTCTATTCGTCTCTGGTTTTAGGCTGTTCAGACCTATAAGGGACGCAACTCTGCTATACAAAAGGACTTAAGCGAGTAAGAGTTTTCTCCCTTAGACCATTAATTTTTCATGATTTCGCTAGTCTAATTATATATCATAACGAACAACTAATTTCAAGCTTTATTTTAACCCCTTAGGCTGCTAAGTATGATTCACTGTCCTTTAAGAGACAGTGTAGATCAAGATCAGACTGCACAGAACAAACAGATTAAATATGACAACTGACTATGCAAACTGGCAGAAAATTTGCTCATCACTGCCATCTTGATTGAATAATCAAGAAGGAATATGCCAAAGTACAAATTGTAATTTTTGTTTAGAACTGAAAAAAAAAAATGCTTGCAAATGAACCATGCTCTGTGAATAAGAGGCTCAATGCATTTCGTGAAAAGTATGTCATTTCCCTTTATCAAAATGTTCTACATGTCAAATAATGATTGTACCTCGTTCAGTCCGATCCACAAAAAGGTTATGTCTTGCTTAGTATCATGCGTTACAGAGATACATTAAGCCCCCTTTTGCCAGGGCATGGCTCTTTAATATTTAAACATGTCACGATGAAATTTGAAAAGGTACATTTTCAGGTCGAAAGATGACTCCATCTACTTTAAGTTTCATGACCGCAAGCATTTTATAGTGTCTGGTACTCTTTTAAATCTTTAAAGCCGAGCCATTGTCGTGGTTGCAGTCTATAGCGTACAGGTCTCAAGAAGACCGGTCGCTGGTTCGATCTCAGGCTCGGGCATTTCCTTCCTAGGATTGATGATTATCATTGCAAAAAGATTCATTCCTCTCTCTTCACTGATCATTGTATCGACAATGGTTACGTGGGAAAGCAGCCAGTGGTTAAGAAAAAATATTTTGCGGGGTAATGGAAAAAGAAACTGCAGGAAAGCATGGATAGGTGCACTAATTGCTGCAATATAACTGAAACAAATACCAAATGTGCTGTGTCAAATATCAGGATAAATACTTTCATACTTACAGTTTGAAATTTTGCCGGTTGTTTTTGCCGATGAGATGCAAGGGAGATAACCGACCAGTTGATTTTTTTTTTAAGCTCTAAAACCACTCCGTTTGTTTTGTGCGATTTAGCGATTACATTTTAACTATTCACGATCTTTTTTATATATATATATATAAAACAATAGATAATATATTACAGCCCAGTGAAAGATTTTTTTTCTGACTGGTCGTCTCTTGTTAACTTGGGATGTGCACCATTTTTTTATTCATCAATAGTTTTAGGCTGTTCACAACTATAAGGGACGCAACTCTGCTATGAATAAGGATTTAAGCGAGTAAGAGTTTTCTCCCTTAGACCATTAATTTTTCTCGATTTTGCTAACCTAATACTTTAACATACAACTTATTTCAGGTTTTATTTTAACCTCTTAGGCTGCTAAGCTTGACTCATTAACCATTTAGAGACAGTGTAAATTAAGATCAGACTGCTTAGAACAAATGGATTAAAAAATGATGGTTGTCTAAAGAAACTGGCAGAACATTTGCTCTTCATTGCTAACTTCATTGAATAATAAGGAAAGAAAATGCAAAAGTACAATATGTAATGTATGTTTAAAAAAAAAAAGGTGTGCTTTCAAATGAGCCATGCTCTATGAAAAGGGGGCTAAATGCATTTGCGAAAAATATTGACCCAGGTCAGCCTGCGCAGTCCGTGGAGGCTGACGTGAGCCAAAACTTTTCCTTACATTAAAATTTTCTACATGTCAGATAATAATTCTACCTCCTAATTCAGTCGGTTGTACAACAAAGTTGATTCTTAGGATACACAACAAGGTGATGTCTTGCCTTGTATAATGCATCAGAGATACATTAACGCTTAAAGTGCTGAATTAAAACAAAAGACATTTTTCAATAGGGAAAACATCTGAAATATTGCTGTACCAAGGTTTTTTTTTTTTTGCCAGAATATGTACGGTAACAAAATAGTGGACAGTGGTCTTGATCTACACTCTTCACAAAAACAAGTTAATTCGGTTCCAGCGCTTTTAGGGTTAAGCCACCTTTTGCCAGAGCATACCGATACCGACTTTTGACGCCCCTGGAAAAGAAGCCTTTTGAAAACATCATGGGAAAAGAAGAAAATGCTGGTAACCAGCATTTTCTCCTTTTCCCACAATGTTTTCTACTCTATCAAAGAAAAAGTGTATCATTTGAGCTACAGTGAAATTGTCGCCTGAAAATGCTTTCAATTTGGACAAGTCTTATATTTTGTTTTCTGGTAAAGGGTTGAATCCTAAAAGCTGAGCCATGGTTGTGGTTGCAGTCTATTGCGTACAAGACTCAAGAAGAGGGGTTGCTGGTTAGATCCCAGGCTTGGCCAATTTCCTTCCTAGGATTGATGATAGTCATTGCAAAGAGGAGTATTCCTCTCTTACGGCTGATCATTGTTTCGACGATGATTACGTGGGAAAGCAGCCAGTGGCTTTGAAAGAATATTCTCAAGAAGTTAAAATAAAGAGTTAATGAATAGTGCCATAAAAAAATCTTGCCAAACAATGCAAACTAGGGATTACATAGTCAGGGATGATGATGACTTTGTAGGATTATGGTTCCTCTGTACTCTAGGCATATATGGTATGGCCCATTAGAGAGAAAGAATCGGATACTAGGAAATCAGGGTACAAGTCCTTTGCTCTTCTTCGAATAGACCTCCTTGGTTCTTTAATGTGTCTGGTGTAAAGCACCGATACATGCGAGGCTACCTCTGGGTTCCAAACCTGTTCACCCCTAGTCGGGTGGAAAACACAAGGTGTCTCAAAGAGGTCCTGGTTTGGCCTGGTTTCAAAACTGGGGCCTCAGGATTGATAGTCGGGCGCTTTACCACTGCACAACCGGTCCACCCACATACTAAAGGCTCATATACAGATCCATATATGCGATCCCTAGTACAGTAGACATTCCCCTTTTGTTACACAGATTTCATTTGTATTAAGTCTCACTGGGCTTTTTTGTCAAAGTTAATCACATGCAGTTTTGTTTCTGGTGTTAATTCCTTCATTAAACTATTCATTATCTCCGTCATTTGATAGCAGAAGTTAACCTAGTCGTGATATTTGCCTCAGGGCCATTTCTAACCCTTCACTGAACAACAGAATTGCAAATTTTTCACTGGTCAAATTTGATGCATTTTCAACCAAATAACTCTTTACCAAACGACAAAATTTTTTACTCATCCAAATTGATAGCATTTGCAGACTATAAACTGAATGCAACTTAAACACTGAAATTTTTCTTGGGAAGGGTAGAAAACATTGTGAGAAAAGGAGAAAATGCTGGTTACCAGCATTTTCTCCTTTTCCCACGATGTTTTCAAAAGGCTTCTTTCTTGGAGTCATAAAAACCAGGGATTGTTTGGGGAAAGGGTTAAATAGGAATGATCTGTAATAAGATGAAAGACATTTTACGAAAACTATTAAAGAGCTTTTAACTGAAATTAAATGCTTGCTTGCATAAGTTGCAATTTCTGCATTTTAAACAATGTTTTAGGACCCTCTCTCTCAGGGTCAAACAATTTGACATGTAAGTTTGTTTGGTAAAGGGCTAGATAATAATACTATATAATAGTTTTCGGCAAACAATTTCATATTCATTCGATCAAGTTTTACAAATCGAGGCAAGTTTGGGATGGCATAAGATTAAAAAAAAAATTGTTATAGAAACAATAAATGCAAGCAATTTAATTTCATCTTTTGTTAGATTAAATTATATCGACGAATACGAATGAGTTTACCGAGGTGATTCCGTCTTCACTTTTATGGTCTAGGGGAGAAAACTGGTATAAGCATTAATCACATTTTTATGTAGAGTGACCTCCCTTACATTGACACCTTAATTCGGATGAACATCTTCACAGTCGCAGAGAAAAGGATATATTGCACAAGCTTTCAATACAGGGGTAAGAGATTGATTTAATACTAGTCAAACGGACAATATTGAATTTGAAATTAAAGGACATCTTGGCACATTTGACAAAATTGTCTCTGAACTTGAGCAGTGAAAACTGTGACCTAGATAATGTGGATATTGTTTATGTCAAAAACTCAGAGTGAACGTTCAGTAGATTAACCTGTCTGATCAGATATCACGGATTGATGTAAAATGAATGCTATATGTATTCTGAATTAAATTAACGTGCTGTGTCAAATCTTATCAGGATAAATACTTCCATACTTACAATTTGAAATATTGCCGGTTGTTGTGTTTACAAATATGATGAGATGCAAGGGAGATAACCGAGTTTTTTTTTAATACAAACTAAAAAACTTCTTCGTTTATTTTGTGCGATTCAGTGATTACATTTGAGGTATTCACGATATTTTTTTATGAAACAATAGATAATATAGTACAATCAAGTGAAAGATTTCTTTTTTCTTATTGGTCGTCTCTTATAAACTTGAGACGTGCGCCATTTTTTATTCGTGTCTGGTTTTAGGCTGGTCACACTTACAAGGGACGCAAATCTGCTATTAAAAAGGACGTAAGCGAGTAAGAGTTTTCTTCCTTAGACCATTAATTTTTCGTTATATCGCTATTCTAATACCATAACGCACAAGTTTTTTCAAGTTTTATTTCGAGCATTTAGGCTACTAAATATGACTCACTGACCTTTATAGTGACAGTGTAGATCAAGATTAGATTGCTCAGAACAAATAGATTAAAAAAATGATAGTTGTCTAAAGAAACTGGCAGAACATTTGCTCTTCATTGCTACCCTCATTGAATAATAAGGAAAGAAAATGTCAAAGTACAAATTGTAACATTTGTTTAAAACAAAAAAGATGTGATTGCAAATGAGCCATGCTCTGTGAAAAGGGGACTAAATGCATTTGTGAAAAGTATTGACTCAAGTCAGCCTGCGCAGTCCGTACAGGCTGGCGTGGGCTGAAACTTTTCCCTATATTTAACCCTTTCCTCCATGTATACTTATTTTAACACAGTAAAGAAAAAAGCTTTGGGAAAACATTGTGGAAAAAGGTGAAATTGCTCAAATGAGCAATTTCACCCTTTTCCACAATGTTTTCTATGGAATCTGTGTAGTAAAATCCCTTAATAGCCACATTTCAGTTGTTGTCTGCAGCTTCTTTGAATTTGGGACAGTCTCAAAATGGTATATTAGGGAATGGGTGAAATTTCTGCATGTCAAAGAATTATTCTACCTCATTTTTCGGTCGGTGGTAAGACATTTTAGTTGATTTCATAGATCCATGACTGGGTGATGTCTTGCTCATGAAAATGCATTAAGAGATGCATTAAGCCCCCTTTTGCCAGAGCATGGCTCAAATATTCATACCTTGATGTCACTCGCTCGTTATCTCCCGCTAGATGGCATTCTATATATACATGTACTCATCTATCTAATTTGGGCATCCTGGGTACAGAGCCGAACCACTTTTCTACGCGACAACTGTTATATACTTTGAATTTCAAACTAAAATGAAAGTTTACTCAGTAAAACGTTACCTCGTGTAATTCTCTCAGCTATGATCAGCAGTTTAGAGAAATCTGGAACTAAAGCAGGTCTCATTTCTCCTCAAACGTAGTGATAAAAGGTATTTTTTACATTGCTACTTTATAGAGCGTAATATTACAGTCAGCCCGCTTTTGGGGCTAGTGATGCGTCATATAATCTGGACAGTCGAATCTTCGAAGAATATGACATGCGCAGACAACGGTCACTCGCTACTTCAACCCCAGGCTCGGCCAATTTCTTTACGAGGGTGGATGATAGTCATTGCAACGAGATTCATTCCTCTCTCACTGCTGGCCATTGTTTCGATGATGGTTACGTGGAAAAGAAGCCAGTGGCTTTGAAAGAATATTTTGAAGAGTACTGGTAAAAGAAATTTCAGGAAAGCATGGACAGGTGCACAGACCGCCGAGATATGACTGAAATGATATTGAAAACGGTGTTAAGCACCATACAATCAATAAATCGAATGGCAATTATACATGTATTTACTTTCAGGTTTTGAAAGCAAGCGTTTCATATCATTTGATTCACTTTAAAATCATTAAAAAAAAGATTTTTCACAACAGATTACATGCCTCATTGAGCACTAGAGGTAAGCCATTTCAAGTTGACTTTCGAAAAAATAGTTTTCGTCGATATATTTTACTCTTTACTACACAATCCCGACTTTTAACGACCCTGAGAAAGAGGCCTTATGAAAACATTGAGGGAAAAGGAGAAAATGCTGATAACCAGCATTTTCTCCTTTTCCCACAATGTTTTCTACCCTTCCTAAGACAAATATCTATTTTTAGCCATAGTTATGTTTTCGTCTATAGATGCTTTCAATTTGGACTTGTCCAAAATTTTGTTGTTTGGTAAAGAGTTAAAACACCAGATTGAAACAGTGTAGACCAAGATCACACTGGACAGACTGATCTTCGTACGCACACTTCCTGTCGATTATATATACACGATAGTGGACCAGTGCGAGTACAGTTATATCTACCCCTCATCTTGCTATGTAACTAAAATAAAATTTACTTTCATTCCGAGAATTAAAAAATAAATATTGCTGTTTCAAATTTATGTATTGGAGAATAATTATCTCCTTATCGGACAGTGTAGATCCAAGATCAGATTGCACGTTCTGTGCAGTCTTATCTTGATGTACGCCGTCCGCCAAAGGTCAGTGAGGTCAGTGAGATGCGATTAACAGCCTCGTGGTTCACACCCTTACCAAATTCGCAGACTTTGCACGTGCTTCAATGGGCATGTCTTACATTCAGAGTTTATTGTGTTAACTTCTGACAAGTGTATGTTAAAATGTTTATCTGTGAGATTTTTCTTGAAATTTGATTGATTTTTATTTATTTGATGGATATATTCAGATTCTATTTGTTTAATCATGGATATAAATTCATATAATGGAATATAATAAACATTGAGGTGGGTGAATTTATTTCTGTGTTTTTCCTGTTCTCCCTTTTGAACTTATTTTTCTTTTTAAACTAATACCATCATTATTCACCGTTGTCGTCTTCTTCACTTGTTTTCCCCTCATCATGGCATCCAATCCACGTCAAAGTAAATGGTGGTCGACGTGCTAGGTTCAGACGGTAGTGTACGTGGCTAGAAAATATAGGGGTTGCGAGTTCGATGCTGCGCCTGTAATTTCGTTGGTGACAACAGGGCTTGAGGTAATGGGTTCGATGCCAAACCTGGTGGTAATGTCTATTACAACAGTGGATTTGGATTCGATACCGAGTCTGGTAACTCCGTTGGTGACAGTAGGGCTTATAAATTTGGGGGTTTGGGGTTTGATGCCGAGTCTGTTGGCGCAGTCAGATTCATATTCTACCAGTCGTGGGTTCGATCTCCCAAGTGAGGGGGTTAGGGGGTCAACGATTGTTGATTGATCTTAATGGTGTTTAAATCGTTACCAAACGACAAAATTTATGACTGGTCAAACATTTAACCCTTTACCAAACAATCCCTTGTTTTTACGACCCAGAGATAAAAGCCTTCTAAAAACATTGTGGGAAAGGAAGAAATGCTGCTTAGCAGCATTTTCTCCTTTTCCTACAATGCTTTTCTACCCTGCTGGAAACAAATTTTAAGTTTTGAGTCACATTTATGGTATCGGCTGCAAATGCTTTGAAATTGGACAAGTGTAAAATTTTATCGTTTAGTAAATAGTTAAGTGTAGTTTTATGCTGCATAAAAAAAAGCGATGCTATGAATAAATGAGGTTTCGTCGTAATATGCTTGTACTTTTGAAAGCGGCATGGCGACATAGCCTGGGTTCCGATCTGACCATTTCTTTCCCCGTTCTGTTTATTTGTCTTTTACTTTGTCAGACCCCCACCCCCTCCCTGATTTATAGTTTTTTTTTTTTTTAAACCTTATCTTGCTAAATTGTTATCATGAAATTCTCAAGTGGATAGTAAAAAAAACTCCAGTTTTGCTATTTCGAAGGTATTCGCGAGAAACAATACTGTAGAGTACCTTCGTATTGGACAGTGTAGATCCAAGATCAGACTGCATGTTCTGTGAATCTACACTGTCGGTAAAAGGTCCGTCAGTATTGCAGCCAAAGGATTAAAAGTCTATGTAGACCGTTATAACAGAAAATGATCAAGAATATTTTTTCCCAGGCTGAACAACTTTTGTCACAATGTTTTCAGGGGCATGTATGTTTGATACCATCACTATCAGTATTTTACAGTCCTGAGATAGAAGTCCTTTAAAAACATAGCGGGAAAAGGAGAGATAGCTGGTAACCAGCGTTTTCTCCTTTTCTCACACTGTTTTCAACCCTGCTGGAAACAAATTTCAGTTTTGGAGTTAAGTTTGTTTTGTGTTGTTACATGTTTGATTGTGGAGGTGCTGAGTTTTGTATTTTCACGAACGCTGTATTAGACGGAAGAAAAAATATGCAGATGACAAATTAAATGTGGCTGAAGTTATAGGAATTGTTCTTTGAAAGTGAAGAAAACATTGCGGGAAAAAAGAAATGTTAGTTGCAGGCATTTTCTCCTCTTTCCACAATGTTTTTGAAAACCCCTCTGTTTATGGTTGTAAAAGCATGGGACAGTTTGGTGAAGTGTTTCACTGTTTTGGCTAGCAGGACTTCCGGTCGATACTTTTTTTTTTTAAATGTTTTCACAAGACAATGTATTCAAATATTAACTACAACCTTATTCTTATAGGCACCAAATTGGTCTAATGGTCAGGGGAGTCGACTTGGGAACTCGGACACCCGAGATCGATACCGCGCATCTCCAGAAAAAAAATGCACAGAGAGAGCGGGGGAAAAGAGAAACGGCAAGCTGGATAGAAAGAAACAGCTGGATAGTGAACGGGTTCGAAAGACACTTGGATAGGCGATGGGGGGACCCAGGAAAATTACCTTTTACTACTGTGTATTTGGAATTTTGAGTTATAATAAAGAGGTGTTTAATAAAGATGAATATTTATTCCAGAATCTTTTACAACTTTATAGAACTTGTTTCTTTTCTGTGTAAAGATACAGAAAGAATAACATAAAAAATGTTCAAGACATTTTCTTTTTAAAACTCGAAATGAAATGATCTATACAAAAAAAAAAACACAACACCCAAAAGTCAATTTCATCAACCTTAAATGAAAACAAGAGGGCCAAGATGGCCCTGGATCGCTCACCTGAATTTTTGAGATGACCATAGTCTATTTTTTTTTTTTTCTTTTTTAGCGTTGAAACATTGGAACCAAATTTATAATTTTGCCAAGCAGTTTTCAAAAGGTCACCTGTAAAAGTCATTTCGAAATCTGACCATCAGTTTCAAAAAGAAGAATTTTTAAGAATTCTTCATTTCTGTATAAGAGCAAGTAACCCCCATCCACGAGAGCCATGTTTCTTGATGGATCAAAATTTACGAACAAGTTTTGAAAAGGGTCACCCAAGGAACATCTCTCTGAAATTATTTCAAAATCTGACCAGGGGTTTCAGAGAAAGAAAATTTTAAAGAATTTCATCATGTCCGTATAGTGCAAGTAGCCCCCATTCACAAGAGCCATGTTTCTTGACGGATCAAAATTATATGTACAGCTTTTGGAAAGGGTCACCAAAGGAACATCTCTGTCAGATTATTTTAAAATCTGACCACGGGTTTCAGAGAAGAAGAATTTTCAAGAATTTCTTCATTTCCATCTAGTGCAAGTAGCCCCCATTCACTAGAGCCGTGTTTCTTGGCCAATCAAAATTTCGCGAACAATTTTAGGAAAGGGTCACCCAAGGAATATCTCTGTGAAATTATTTCAAAATCTGGCCAGCGGTTTCAGAGAAGAAGAATTTTTAAGAATTTCTTCATTTCTGTATAGTTCAAGAAGCCCCCATTCACCAGAGCCATGTTTCTTGACGGATCAAAATTTCACAAACAATTTTTAAAAAGGGTC
Organism: Tridacna crocea; assembly: GCA_943736015.1. Lineage (NCBI taxonomy): Eukaryota > Metazoa > Mollusca > Bivalvia > Cardiida > Cardiidae > Tridacna > Tridacna crocea. Next base: position 55,219,865 of record OX031059.1, read on the forward strand.
ACCCAAGGAACATCCGTGTGAAATTATTTTAAAATCTGGCCAGCGGTTTCAGAGAAGAAGAATTTTTAAGAATTTCTTCATTTCTGTATAGTGCAAGTAGCCCCCATTCACCAGAGCCATGTTTCTCGACCAATCAAAATTTCGCGAACAGTTTTTGAAAAGGGTCACCCAATGAACATCTCTGTGAAATTATTTCAAAATCTGACCAGCGGTTTCAGAGAAGAAGATTTTTTAAGAATTCCTTCATTGCTGTACAGTGCAAGAAGCCCCCATTCACCAGAGCCACATTTTTTGACCAATCAAAATTTCACGAACAATTTTTGAAAAGGGTCAACCAAGGAACATATCTGTGAAATTATTTCAAAATCCGACCAGCGGTTTCAGAGGAGAAGATTTTTAAAGAATTCCTTCATTTCTGTATAGTGCAAGAAGCCCCCATTCACCAGAGCCACATTTTTTGACGAATCAAAATTTCACGAACAATTTTTGAAAAGGGTCACCCAAGGAACATATCTGTGAAATTATTTTAAAATCCAACCAGCGGTTTCAGAGGAGAAGATTTTTAAAGAATTTGCTAAAAAATTCCATTTGGTTGCCATGGCAACCAGAGTTTTTGATGGAATCAAATTCTGTGAACAATTTTTAAAGAGGATCTCCCAAGGAACATTCCTGCCAAGTTTGGTCCAAATCCGCCCAGCGGTTTAGGAGGAGTTGATGTTTAAAGAATTGTTGACGACGCACGACGGACGACGGACGACGGACGACGGACACCGGGTGATCCTAAAAGCTCCCCTTGAGCACGTTGTGCTCAGGTGAGCTAAAAAAAAAGACTTTAGAAAAACATTGTGGAAAAAGGAAAAAATGCTGGTAAGCAACATTTCCTCCTTTCCTCTCAATGTTTTCCATCCTTTCACACAACAATTATCTTGGGTTCAAATTGAAAGCACTTGCACAGGACCAGAAAAAAACAACATAACTCAAAAATTGAAATTCGTTTCCAGCTGAGTAGAAAACAATGTGGGAAAAGGAGATTTGCTGGTTACCAGCATTTTCTGTTTTTCCTGCAATTGTTTCGTAAAGGGTTAACTCTGTACCAATCGACACCAATTTACACTGGTCCGAATTTTAAAGGATTTGCAAGCGACAAATTAAATGTAACTAAAATGATGATTTCTGTTTTGGATGGGGAAGAAAACATTGTGAGAAAAGGAGAAAATGCTGGTAACCAGCATTTTCTCCTTTTCCCGCAATGTTTTTAAAAGACTTATATCTCCAAAGTCGTAAAAACCAGGTACATGTGTTGTTTGGTAAAGGGTTAACCCATTATCACACAATCCCTACCTTTGACGACCCTAAGAAAGAAGCCTTTAGAAAATATTGTGGGAAAAGGAGAAAATGCTGGTAGCCAGCATTTTCTCCTTTTCCCACATTGTTTTCCGCCCTTCACAAAACAAATTTCAAATTTTCAGTTAATTTTATTTTGTCGTCTACAAAAGCTTTCAATTTGGACAAACCTAAAATTTTGTCATTTGGTAATGACTAAAATCATATTCAATTTTTTGAAAGCAAATGCCTTCAATACAGATTAAACCATTTTACTACACAACCCAGAGTTTTAACAACCATTAGAAGAAGGTTTTTTCCCAAAGCATCGTGGGAAAAAGTAGAAAATGGTGGTAACCAGCATTTTCTCACAATGTTTTTTTGACTAACTCAAATCCCATCATTTGCGCCAAATGGGAGTTTGCCGCCTGCAAGTGCTTCCAAATTGGGCGGCCTGAAATATTGTCAGAGAACAATCTAGAATTTTGTCAAGGTCAATACACAAAGACAAAACTTACATAATGTTTAACCCTTATCCTGCAAAAAAGGTGACATAAACATTTCAGCAGAGAGTTGAATGAATGAATGAATAGTGTTTTATGGCCCGTCGACAACTTAGGTCATATTGGGCACACTTACTTAGTAAACAATAATGCGAGGTGAAAATAAAATACATGTGCAACAACATAAGACAAACATGATAAATGAGGAATGGACGAAACACAAAATGATGCCCCTTTTGTCACCTTTTACGACATGCATGCTGTCACTTTTGTTCCGCCAGATGAAATGGCAGATGTGACGATCGCGGGACTGCAGTGGTTTATTCTTATACCCCCGATTAAACCACACGGGGTCCCATAAGCCAATTGATTCCCATTCCAAACCCTACTTACATCAAGAAAAAAAAAAAAATAGGATTTGGAAAGAGAGTTGAAAAGTAAAAGTTTGTTATTTCAAAGGCATTTTTTTTTTTTGGAGGGGGACGATAATTATGTTTTGATGGGACATTGTAGATCAAGATCAGACTGCATGTTTTGTGCAGTCAGATCTCGATCTACACTGTCTGCGAAAGGTCAGTGACCTGCACTTAGCAGCCTAAAAGTTAACAACTAATTCAAAGCAAACAAATGAAGCAAGTTGATTATCTCTCCATCAAACACCAAACTTTAACCCATTACATGTACCACACAATCCCTAGTTTTGACGACCCCGAGAAAGAAGCCTTTATAAAACATGAAGGGAAAAGGAGAAAATGCTGCTTACCAGCATTTTCTCCTTTTTCCACAATGTTTTCCACCCTTCACAAAACGATATTTCAAATTTTCAGTAATTTTTATTTTGACGTCTGCAAATGCTTTCGATTTTGCCAAACCTAAAATTTTGTTGTTTGGTAATGGGTTAAGAATTTTCTACTAAGATACCACTATGAGGGAGAAGTGAAATTCTAAAGCTATTATTTCTCTTCCAAACCCTATGTTATGGGTAATCATTACAATTGTCTCGTCAAGACCAATCTAATGAGTACCCTTAACAAAGGGTTTAGTTGAGAATAATCAATATTTTCTATTTTAAAATCAAACCCACCCCATCTCTCTGGAGCTTCGAATGTATATTGAAAGACTACAACAAAAGTATCTATGACAATGAAATTGGTCTTTCTAAGGATAGAAAACATTGTGGAAAAGAGAAAAGCTGATTTCAAGCACCTACTCCATAAATTAATGTATTCAAGAACCTTATTTTATCCTATCGCTTAACTCTTTACCAAATGATAATATTTTGGACTAGTCCAAATTGAAAGCACTTGCAGACAAAATAAATGTGACACAAAAATTTAATGTTGATTTTGGAAGGCTAGGAAACATTGAGGGAAAAGGAGAAAATGCTGGTTACCAGCATTTTCTCCTTTTTTCCACAATGTTTTCAAAAGGCCTCTCTCTTTAGGGTCGTTAAAAGTCGGGATTGTGTGGTAAAGAGTTAAGAACATGGCTGAATTTGATAAAAGGTTAACATTAAAACAATAACCTCATCATAATACAAGATTTAAAAAAAAAAAAGAAACTTTACAAAACAAAGAAATTTTGCACTTGTCCATATCTGCATATGACAAAGGTTGCCATTATGATTCAATTTGTCTATAAAGGGTAGAAAAAATGGAGGAAAAAGGAGTAAGTGCTGCTAACCAGCACTTTCACTATTTTCCACAATGTTTTCAAGTTCATACTTTACTATGGTTTTTCACTCTTCACCAAACGACAAAATCTTCGACAGGTTCAAATTCAAAGCACTTTCACACAACAAATTAAATGTAACTAAAATTAATTGAAATTTGTTTCCAGTAGGATAGAAATCTTTGTGGGAAAAGGAAAAAAAATGCTGGTTACCAGCATTTTCTCCTTTTCTCACTATCTTTTCAAAAGGTTTCTATATCAGGGTCGTAAAAACCAGGGATCGTTTGGTAAAGGGATCAAACTAACTCTTTCCCTACTGCAGACGACACAAGAAGCTTTTGTGGTTAGTGTAGATCAAGATCAGACTGCACAGGACATGCAGCCTGATTTCTGATCTTTACTTTAGATAAAGGCCAAACTGTCTTTTCATATCTGCTGTGGAATCATACATTTATTTCTAGCCAATATTTATAACCAATGAAAAAGTGTAAATTATTTAACCCTTTACCAGACAACGAAATAAAAAGCATTTGCAGACGACATTTTCAATGTAGCTCAAATGGTGCAACAATTTATTAGGATAGGATAGAAAACATTGTGGGAAAAGGAGAAATTGCTGGTTATCAGCATTTTCTCCTTTTCCCACAATGTTTTCAATAGGCCCATTTCCAAGGGTCGTCAAAAGTCATCATTATGTGGTAGAGGGTGTAACTTGGTAGAGAAAGAGTTAAAACAAACTTCTCACAATACAGACTATTTCAACTTTTCACAAAACAATAACATTTTACTATTGTCCAATTGACCTTTCTGTAAACGCGAGTTTGGCAGGACCCCCCCCCCCACTTAGCAACACGGTATATCGGTTGTCAAGCATAACAAGCTAAGCAGAAAATGGCGTTGAATAAAAAGAGAAAGAGCATTTATTTCAGTTTTATTCTAGCTGATATTTTGCTCTAGGTTAATTACAACAATTTTTTTCCCGAACTTTCTTATCAATTCGAAGAGTGTTGGCTGTTTTGATAATAAAATGGACACGGTCAAATTGTCTGTAACAAAATGTGTTGGACTTTTTTGTCAACATGACGCCCAATGTTGCGTTTTAATTGGCCAATAAGACGTTGGAAACCTATCAATCAAAATCGGCAGAAAGGTCAATTTGACAGCATCTGCAGAGAACTTAATCACAATATGTGGCTCCCATGATAGAATCTGTCTTTTATGACATACAAAACACAGTGTAAAAGGGAAGAAATGCTATTTACAAGCACTTCCTCAATTTTCCACAATGTTTTCAATAGCCCACTACATAGGGTTTTTTTTTTTTCTATAACAGCATGGTTTGATAAATGTTGAAAATCAATACAATAAACTGATCGCAAAAGAGGCAGTTTTAAAAAGGTTAGGATACATGGTGGAAAAAGAAGGCAAACTATGTGCACCAGCATTTTCTCTTTTCCTCCCGCATTGTTTTCAATAGGTTCCCCCTTAGAGCCACCGACTGAGCCCCTTATAACACCGACTGTTAACCCTTTACTCCATAGATACTCATTTCTATGCACTGCTTGTAGGAGCTTTTGGAAAACATTGTGGCAAAAGGTGAAATTGCTCGTGACGAGCAATTTCGCCCTTTGTCACAATGTTTTCTATGCTATCAAAAGGTGTCATATACATATAAAAAACGGCCTCATCCTTGCTGTAATTTAGAGTCAATTAGAGATACCATAGAAATGCCTTATGGGGTAAAGGATTGAGTAAAGGTTCAACCCATTACCACACAATCCCTACTTTTGAAGACCCTGAGAGAGAAGCTTTCAGAAAACATTGTGGGAAAAGTAGAAAATGCTGATTAACTCTTTACCACACAATCCCGACTTGTAACGACCCCGAGAAAGAAGCCTTTTGAAAACATTGTGGGAAAAGTAGAAAATGCTGGTAACCAGCATTTTCTCCTTTTCCCACAATGTTTTCTACCCTTCACAAAACAAATTTCGAATTTTCAGTCACTTTTATTTTGTCGTCTGCAAATGCTTTCAATTTGGACCCATCTATAAATTTTTTGTTTGGTAAAGAGTTAACCAGCATTTTCCCCTTTTCTCACAATATTTTCTACCCTACACAAAACAAATCATAAAATGTTCAGTGATGTGTTCAGCCATGGGATTGGTCGTTGAAACATTAGAAAACATTGCTGGACAAAGAGAAAATGTTCGTTACCACAATTTTCAAGACGCAAATGAATGTGATTCAAAAGACGGGATTTGTTTTTGGAAGATTAGAATGCTTAGTGGAAAAGGGGACATTTAAAGCTCAGCAAATACCAATGTTCTCTCCTTTTTCCGAAACGTCTTTTGCGTCCGAAAAGATAAAAGTATTTTTTCGACCCGTTACCACATAATCCAGACTTTCAACGACTCCGAGGAAGAAAGCCTTTGAAAATTAAGTGGGAAAAGGAGAAAATGTTAGTGACCAGCATTTTCTCCTATTTCCACAAAGTTTTCTATCTTTTTAGGAAAAAAATTGTGTCATTTAGGCCACTCTGAAATTGTTGTCTACAACTGCTTTCAATTTGGGTTGGTACAAAGTTTTGCTGTTTTAAGGAAAAGAGTTAACCTTTTACTACGGTACATAACTAAGTTTTAGACCTTCCCTCACTGAAAGCATTTGAAGACAACACAATTGAATTCAGCCAAAATGATTTGTATGTTTCTAAAAGGCTAGAAAACACTGTGGGAAAGGAGACAAATGCTGGTTATCAGCATTTTTTTTTTCTCTTCCCACAACGTTTTAAAAAGTTGTATTGCTTGGAACTGCTAAAACATGTTGGTGTGCAGTTAAGGGTTAAAACATACCAGTAACATGTGCAAATGGCAAAAAGGATAAAAATTTCAAAGAAAGGTAAACATCTTTTTCTTTACAAGAGGACCATGATGGTCCTATATCGCTCACCTGAGTATATTTGTAACTTATATGGTTTATCAAGGGAAGGCTATTAATTCTTTTCAAATAAGGCATACCCTGGGGTTTGTCACAAAAATATGTTTACAGATTTTCTTCTTTGTCTTTGGCCAGTGGAGCTAAAAGCTGCTGCTTATCATCAATTTTTCTCTTCACAGTGTCTTGTTCCCTTTTTGACTTGTAGTTTAGCCATTACCAGACGACAAAATTTTAGACCGTTCCAAATTGAAACAAATTGCAGACGACATTTTAAAATGTATCTAAAATGAAAAATAAGTGATCTATATGGTAGAAAAGATTGCGAGAAAGGAGAAATTGCTTGTTACAAACAATTTCTCCTTTTTAGTAGATGGAATTGATTTTAAAAATTTCCTTCTATGATTCCATGTGAAATAGTGTGCACCAGGGCAGAGAGCCAAATATGACCCCAAGGGGATAATTTTAATTATTTTCATAAAGGGTCACTAGATGATGCTACATGCAAAATATGAGTGCTCTAGCCTTTATGGTTTGTCACAAGTAGATTTTTAAAAGATTTCCTTCTTTGTTTCTATGTAAAATAGGGTGCGCCCAGGCAGAACCCAAATATGACCGCAGAGGGATAATTCTAGCAATTTTGGTAGAAAATTATCAGATTTTGCTACATAGCAAATATGAATGCTCTAGCCATTACGGTTTGTCAGAAAAAGATTTATTAAAGGTTTCCTTCTTTGTTTCTATGTAAAATAGGGTGTGCCCCCGCAAAGCCCAAATATGACCCAAGAGGAATAATTTTAACAATTTTGGTAAGGGGTCACCCAATAATGCTTCAAACAAAATATGAATGCCCTCCGCCTTATGGTTTGTCACAAGAAGATTTTTAAAGATTGTAAAATAGGGTGCGCCTGGGCAGAGCCCAAATATGACCGCAGAAGGATAATTTCAAAAATTTTGGTAGAAGATCATCAGTTAATGCTACACACTAAATAGGAATGTTCTAGCCATTATGATTTGTCACCAGAAGAAGTTTTAAAGATTTCCTTCTAAATTTCTATGTAAAATAGAGTGCGCCCGGGCAAAGCCCAAATATGACCCCATGGGAATGATTTTAACAATTTTGGTAAGGGGTCACCCAATGATGTTTCAAACAAAATTTGAATGCTCCCAACCTTATGTTTTGTCACAAGAAGATTTTTAAAGATTTTTAAATAGGGTGCGCCTGGGCAGAGCCCAAATATGACAGCAGAGGAATAATTTTAACAATTTTGGTAGAGGATCATCAGATAATGCTACATACCAAATATGAATGCTCTAGCCATTATGGTTTGTCATCAGAAGATTTTTTAAAGCTTTCCTTCTTTGTTTCTATGTAAAATAGGGTGCGCCCGGGCAAAGCCCAAATATGACCCCAGGGGAATATTTTTAACAATTTTGGTAAAGGGTCACCCAATGATGCTTCATACAAAACATGAATGCTCCCGGCCTTATGGTTTGTCACAAGAAGATTTTTAAAGATTTTTTCCATTTTTAGCCATTTTGTTGCCATGGCAACCAGAGTTTTTGTTGGAATTAAATTCTTTTAACAATTTTTGTAGAGCTTCACCCAAGGAACATCCCTGCCAAGTTTTATCAAGATTGGCCTTCTGGTTTTGGAGGAGAAGATTTTTAAAGAAATTGTTAATGGACAGACGGACGAACGGACGGACGCCGGACGAAGACCGGTCACAATAGCTCCCCCTGAGCATGTTGTGCTCAGGTGAGCTAAAAAACATGGAAAATAATAGAAAGCACTGGATACTTAACCCATTACACACAACCCATACTTTTGACAACCCTGAGAAAGAAGCCTATAGAAATTATTCTTGGATGTTTGTAGATGCTAGAGTGTAAACAAAGTGAAATATAGCAATTTTTCTAATAAAGGGGAGATAACTCCAGATGTTCTGGTCTGATTTGACTCATAATCGAAGTCATCTGAGGTCTTATGGTCATGTATATTTTGACCAAATTCGGTGCTGATTAGTTGATATTTGTAGATGCTAGAGTGTAAACAAGGAAATGTGAACTGACAGAATGATGGACGACAGACACCAACGGACAGTGAGTGATCAAAATAGCTCACTCTGAGCATATCGAGCTCAGGTGAGCTAAAAATGACGGTCAAAGGGGGAATAACTCAAATTTGTGCTAGGAGGAGTTATGGTTCTTGTTAACTGCACTCCATAACTTTTCAACAATCATGCATATCAAATTTGAAGATGTTTAGAACAAAAATGACAAAGTTATATTCCAGACAAGCAGAAAATGGTGTAAAAAATGACAAAGGAAAATATCTCAGACAGTACAAGGTAGACGTATGGTTCTTTCACAGTGCAACAAATTATTATTGCAACAAACACAAATGCCAAGATTCAAGTCAATCTTATGCTCGGTACTAAGAACTTTTCTAAAGAACTTTCTAATTCAAGGGCAAAAAACTCCACTTGCTCTGGTCTGATTACACCCATAATCAAACTCATCCAAGATATTTTTGTCATATATATATTTTGACTAAGTTTGGTGTCTTAATTGGTAGATAATTGTAGATGCTAGAGTGTAAACAAAGTCAAATATAGCAATTTTTCTAATTCAAGGGCAAATAACTCTGGTCGTTCTAATCTGATTAGACCCATAAAGGAACTCATCCAAGATCTTAAGGTCATACATATTTTGACCAAGTTGGGTGCTGATTGGTTGATATTTGTAGATGCTACAGGGTAAACAATGTGAAATATAGCAATTTTTCTAATTCAGGGGAAAATAACTCCAGATGTCCAATTAGACTCATAATCAAACTCATGTGAGATCTTATGGTCATGTACATTTTGATCAAGATTGGTGCTAAATGGTTGATATTTGTAGATGCTAAAGTGTAAACAAAGTGAAATATAGCAATTTTCTAATTTAAGAGCGAATAACTCCAGATGTTCCGGTCCAATAAGGTCCTTAACTGAACTCATCCAGGATCTCATGGTCATATATACTTTGACCAAGTTTGGTGCTGACTGGCTGATATTAATTGTAGATGCTAGAGTGTAAACAAAGAAATGTGAAAAGACGGATGACGGACACTAACAGATGCTAAATGATCACTTAATTCATGCTCAGGTGAGCTAAAAATTGTTATTTACAGCCAGGCATTGTATACCTAAAAAGTTTCTTAGTTTAACCCATTACCACACAATCCCTACTTTTGACAACCCTGAGAAAGAAGCCTTTAGGAAACATAGTGGGAAATGGAGAAAATGCTAGTAACCAGCAAAAACCAAATTTCAAATTTTTAGTCCCTTTCATTTTGTCATCTGCAAATGCTTTCCATTTGGACAAACCTGAAATTTTGTTGTTTGGTAATGAGTTAAAAGTTTTAAGGATATTTATTTTACATCAATTGAGAAACAAGTTCTCACAGCTTAACTCTTTACCAAATGACAAAATTTCAGGTTTGTCCAAATCGAAAGCATTTGCAGACGACAAAGTAAGTGAGACCTAAAAATTGAAACTTGACAGTAGAAGAGTAGAAAACATTGTGAGAAAAGGAGAAAATGCTGGTTACCAGCATTTTCTCCTTTTCTGACAATGTTTTCAGAAGGCTTATTCCTGTGGGTCGTAAAAACTACAGATTGTTTGGTGAAGGGATAAACTAATCCTTCTTGACTCTGCTTCCTGAAAACTATGCGAATACTCATGCTGAATATGAAGGCCATTAAGTACTCCCAAAGTTGACACCAATTTCTACGTAACGAATTCAAGACTTTTTTAGTTGGGAGACCAACGCCATACTACATGACTGTAGACAAACCTCCAGTATGTTATCCCAATATGGAGCACTTCTTTTGCCAAGGATGGTTCAGTACTGAAACTGAGCTATCATAAATGAAAGCTCAAAGGGTGATAATTTCGCAACTATATATATTTGGAGAGAGAGAGGGAGGAAGGAAGAGAGAGACAGGAACACTGTGCGTAAATCTGGGTTCAGTAACTGAACAAGAGGGCCATGATGGTCCTGTATTGCTCCACTGGCTAATAAGTAAAAACACTACAAGCCAAACATTACAATATTTGGCCAATTGGTATCAAAACTTGAGAACATACAAATTTTTAACTATAAAATCCTACGAGAAAGTTAAGACCCCTGTGCAAAGCCAATTTTGACCGCTAAGCTATAATTACTAGAATCCTGGTGGAGGTCCAAAAGATAAAGCCTCATACCAAATAATATAAGGATGTGTGGTTATAAAAAAAGAAGATTTTCAAAGCTTTCTCAATAAAAGACCCTGTAAAACATGAGACCCAAGTGACAAGGTTAAATTCTGTAGCCCTAGTCTTTACTTTGGATACTAACAAATTGATTTATAAAGTTTTCACCACAAAAGCCCATGTAAAACTTGTGACCCCTGGTGTGGGGACAAACTTGACCTCAAGGCTATAAATTGGGCCCTCTTGGTAAAGGCCCACTAGATAAAGCTACATGCAAAATTTGATAGTTCTAGGATATATTGGCAGGTACAAGTAGATTTTTAAAGTTTTCCCAATATGGGCCTTATGGCTTGGTCGAAGATTTTTTAAGTTTCATATATAATAGGCCCACATAAAACTTGTGATCCTTGGGGACAGGCCAAATTTGACCCATGGCTATAATTAGGGCACTCTTGATAGACAACTACTTGATGAAGATACATGCCAAATTTGGTAGCCCCAGGCCCAATGGCTAGGTACCAGAAGGATTTTAAAGTTTTCCCTATATAAGCCCATGTAAAACTTGTGACCCCGGGGGCGGGCCAAATTTTACCCCAGGGCTATTATTTGAAGGAACTGAGTAGAGGTCCATTTGATAGCTACATGCAAAATTTGGTGGCCCTAGGCCTTATGATTTCAGAGAAGATTTTTAAAAATTTTCAATATTTTTCAGTTTTGTTGCCATGGCAACCAGAGTTTCTGAAGGAATCAAATTCTTTCAAAGAATGCTGAAGAGGACCATAGCAGGATCATTTCTGTGAAGTTTCATCAAAATTGGATGGGTAGTTTTGGAGAAGTTGTTAGAAATAAAAGTTAACCAATGGAGCTAAAAACTGTCAGCACATTTTGCCAGACAACTTTGTGTCTGCAAACAGACTGACGGACAGCCATGGCAATTCAAGTTTACCCCTCCACTTCGTTGTCGGGGCTATATACTAAAGAATGTGTCCACATATAGTATTTTCTGGTCAATGCACATTCTAAGTCATAGACTTTTGACATGGTCTAACTCCTTACCAAACAACAAAACTTTAGACAAGTCCGAATTCAAAGCATTTGCAGACAAAATAAAGGTGACTGAAAAATTGAAATTTGTTTGGGGAAAGGTAGAAAACATTGAGGGAAAAGGAGAAAATGCTGGTTACCAGCATTTTCTCCTTTTCGCACAATGTTTTCATAGTGCTTCATTCACAGGGTTGTTAAGAGAGTCGTGATTGTGTAGGAAAGGCTTAACCCTTTACCACACAGTCCCGACTTTGACAACCCCTGAGATAGAAGCCTTTTGAAAACATTGTGGAACATGAGCTTTGCAGAGCGGCGCATCTACGCCCGAAGGGGCTTGTCAGTGAAATGAGTTGAAATGACAGATGGGTCATGAATGAAGAGTAATTATTCTCCATGATATGTGAAAAATATTAAAGGGCAATAACTAAACAAATAAGGGTGGCACTGTCACAAATTTTGTGAACTGCTCTTCTCCACAAGGTGTTCTATCAGTCTTCGAAGGTTCAAGATCATGGCTTTTACATTTTAGAAATTATGGCCAAGATGAAAATTCAAAGTGAAAACTAAAAAAGGGCAATAACTTAAAAAGAAGGATGGCAGAGTGTGTTCTATTAGTTTTTGAAGTTTCAAGATGATGGATTTTAAAGTTTGGAAGTTATGGTCTTTACAAATATTACAAACTGAAAATTAACAAAGGGCAGTAACTCAAGAGGGCCATTGGCCCTGGAACGCTCACCTTAGACTATAGCTTATGAGTGAAATTCAATTATTTGAACAATTTTGGTAAAGCTTCACCCAAGAAACATCCCTGCCAAGTTTCATCAAGATTGGCCCATTGGGTTAGGAGAAGAAGATGTTTAAAGAAATTGTTGATGGACAACGGACGATAGACTGTACATAGGGTAATCAAATATCAAAGCTCTACACCTTCCAGTTTCAAAGAAGAATTTTAAATTTTCCTTTTTTGTCCTATATTTGAAATTGTAGTCCCCAGGGCTGGGTCAGTTTTGATCAAAGCAGCATCCTTTGGACAAACTTGGTAGAGGTCCACTCAAAGATGCTACATACCAAATATCAAAGCTTTACACCTTCCCGTTTAAGAGAAAAAGAAATTAAATTTTCCTTGTTTATTCCTATGTTCCAACCTGTGACCTCCGGGACAGGGCCAGTTTTGACTCGAGGGACATCATATGACCAAACTTGGTAGAGGTCCACTAGAAGATTCTGTATACCAAATATCAAAGCTATGCACCTTTAAGTTTCAGGGAAGAAGATTTCTAAAGTTTTCCTTCATGGTTGCTGTGTTCAAACCTATGTTCCTTCTTTGGTCCTTTGCTCAAACTTGTGACCCCAAGGTGGGGCCAGTTTTGATCCCAGGGGTGTCATTAGAACAAACTAGGTAGAGGTCCACTAAGAGATGCAACATACCAAATATCAAAGCTCTATGCTTTCTAGTTTCTGAGGAAAGAAGTTTAAAGTTTTCCTTCTTTGTCCCTGTGCTCAAATTTGTGCCCCATGGGGTGGGGTCAGTTTTGATCCAAGGGGCATAATTGGAACAAACTTGGTAGAGGTTCATTAGATGCTACATATCAAATATCAAAGCTCTATGCCTTCAAATTTCAGAGGAGAAGATTTTTAATGTTTTCCTTCTTTGTTCCTATGCTCAAACTTGTGACCCCCTGGGGTGGGGCCAGTTTTGACCCCAGGGGCATAATTTGAACAAACTTGGTAGGGGTCCACTAGGAGATGCCACATACCAAATATCAAAGCTCTATGCCTTCAAGTTTCTGAGGAGAAGATTTTTAAAGTTTTCCTTCTTTGTTCCTATGCTCAAACTTGTGACCCCCTGGGACGGATCCAGTTTTGACCCCAGGGGCATAATTTGAACAAACTTGGTAGAGGTCCACTAGGAGATGCCACATACCAAATATCAAAGCTCTATGCCTTCAAATTTCAGAGGAGAAGATTTTTCATGTTTTCCTTCTTTGTTCCTATGCTCTCACTTGCTTTACACTTTATAGTTTCAGCGAAGATTTTGTTATTTTTTTCTTTTTGTTGCCATGGCAACCAGAGTTATGGTCAGAATTAAATTCTTTGAACAATTTTGGAAGAGCTTCACCCAAGGAACATTCCTGCCATGTTTCATGAAGATTGGCCCTGTGGTTTAGAAGATGTTTAAAGAAATTGTTGACGGATGACAGACATTGGGCCATCACAATAGCTCACCTTTAGCCTTTTGTGCTAAGGTGAGCTAAAAATAAAGGTGGCAGAGTTATGGTTCATATGCACTGCACTTCTCCATAACATGTTGTATCAGTGTATGAAGTTCCAAGTTAACAGCTTTTATAGTTTGGAAGTTGTGACCTGACAAAAATTCAAACTGAAAATGAACGAAGGGCAGTAACTCAAAAAATAACGGTGGCAGAGTTATGGTTCATGTGCACTACACTTCTCCATAATGTGTTCTATCAGTGTATGCAGTTTCAAGTTGATACCTTTTATGGTATGGAAGTTATGGCCTGAACAAAAATTCGAAGTGAAAAGTTGGTTATTTCAGAAATCAAAGGCAGATAATTTTAAAACGAAAACAGCGATCCTAAATTCTAAGGGTCAGGTGCACAACTAGACATTATGGAGATTCATTGTGGCAAGTTTAAAATAATTCCGATGGAAACTGTAGAAGTTGCACACACAAGAAATCGCTAACGGATGGATGGACAGACGGGCAACCGGGGATATAACATAATACGACACTTTGGGCGTATAAAAAGGAGTAAATGCTGGTAACCAGCATTTTTTTTCTCCTTTTTCCGCGATGTTTTCAACCCTGCTAGAAACAAATTTCAATTTTTGAGTTAGTTGTTTTGTTGTATGTACATGCAATTGCTTTCACTTGGGACCAGTCTAAAATTTTGTCTTTTGTTAAAGGGTTAAATAAGGTTTTACCCTTCTTTCAACTCCTCACTAGTATCATGTTTTTATGATGTTTTGCTGTGCTTTGCTCACTCTGTAGCAAGTGTTCTTATCGTTTCAGATGGGGTATGCGGCTAGATGAAAGACAATGAGTGTATTCCTAACCATATCAAAATGAAAGTACATTGGCATGATGGCTGTTGCAAGAGCTACTGCCTTAGCTTTGTAAGTTGAAGATATGATTAGCTCCAGAGAGAGAGTAGAGATGAGTCTACTATGCCCCTATTTATAGCATTCATATCATAAACAAGAGGGCCAATCTCACCTTGATTTTTGAGAGGATCACAGCCTTTTTTTTTTTTGAGGTATTGAAACATTGGAAAAATAAATAATTATTTTGCTAAGCAATTTTCAAAAGGTCACCTATAAAAGTCGTTTCAAAATCTGACCATCAGTTTCAGAAAAGAAGAGAATTTTTAAGAATTTTTTAATTTCAGTGTAGGGCAAGTAGCCCCAATTCACCAGAGCCCTGTTTCTTAAAGGATCAAATTTTTGCAAACAACTTTTTAAAAGTGTTATTTAAGAAACTGCCTACTGAATTAAGGTACCCCATACATTGACAAAATAAAACAGTAAAATCTTTCAGGTTTATTAATGTCCTTTTAACTAACGTCTCCAATTCAAATACTGGGAAATACTACAACCATGCACACATCATCATTCAAATTATCTCAGTAAGGTAAACAAATTCTGTATCGGGGATTTGTCCTTTTAGAGTACATGTATTGGGTATACTGTATAAGTGGAAATTTTGCCCAAGTAGAATTTTTTTTTTTCAATTTCAGGAATTTGAAAAATTCGAAAAATCTTCTGTTTGCATATTTTAGCACATGTATACCAAAAAATAATGAATCCCTTGAGTTCGTATCGAATAAACTGAGCTTCTAGTAACATGTTGAATAATTAATTGGTGTTTTATGCCCCTTTCAGCAGTAATCAAGTAATATCACTGCAACAGCAAACTTTAAAAAAAATTCCTGAATTCTTCCACAAGTTGACTGAGACCCCCAAGATGCCTTGCCAAAGAACACTTCCTCTAAGGACCTCCATGCTTTGTATCAGGACTGAACTCAAAGGTTCTGCATTCTTAGTCAAGCACATTGACCACAAAACCACCCGGGACCTCTTCAATCACTGGGCTGAAAATTAAGGACTTTACCGTTTACTCCATAGATACTTATTTCTTCGTCACAGCAGCCGATCTATCAACAGCGGCCAATCTATCGACAACAGCCACTTGAATCCCCCCTATGCAATTTCCTTCTTTAATTGCACTGTGTATAGCGTGATATTGTGAAATGCAGCCAGCGGTCACATTATTTGGTCAGGTTCAACAGAACATCACACCTAAACAAAGGTCAGCCGACACAACACACGACCTAATTTGTCGGATATGGAAAATCGATAATTAACACTATACTGTAGTTATTGATTTTTCATTACCTTAACTTCTTTTCTTTTTCTGTTATCCCGGCGATGATGGCATAAATACTGTTGAAAAAGTACCTAGATCTACACGCTGCATGTCAAGTAATCTATGCATTTTTATCTCCATTATGCTAAGCCATTTACGAAACAATCCCATGTACTAATCAGAATGAGTAAACAATGCTTTTGAAAAGATTAAGAGAATAGGAAGAAATACTAGTAACAAGCATTTTCTCCAATATCGACACCAGCTGATATAGCATAGTAGGTAGAGCATAGGACTCGTGAACACAATGTTTCGGGTCACTACATCTTACGGGTTCGAATCCCCAGCTGGCCACTAAAAAATTACCAATAGTCTTTTGGATAAGACATTAAAATGAGGTCCCGTGTGACTGCTATACGCAGAGCACGTTAAAAAACAGGCAAAGCTGTCAGTAGTTTCGACCTGTATCCATGCACTATCCCCCATAACAAATGTCTTCTGGGGGCGTCGCTCAGATGGGCAACTGGAGGCCACAATAAATAAACCGAAATAACCAAAATCCAATATCAAGAATGTTTTCTACTCTGCTTACCAAACAATCCCAAGTGTAAATGACCCTGATAAAGAAGCCTTCTGAAAACATTGAGGGAAAAGGAGAAAATGCTGATTTCTAGCATTTTCTCCTTTTCCCCCAGTTCTCTTCCCCCAGTTGACAACGCACAACAGACCATCACAAAGCTCACCTTGAGCACTTCATGCTCACGCGAGCTTAAAATGTTGGTAACCGGCACTTTCTCCCTTACCGAAAATATTTCCAAACCTGTCAAAGAAAATTTTCACCATTTGACACAATGAAATTGTTGTTTGCATGGACAAAGCTAGAAATTTTGTTGTCTGGTAAAGGGCTCATCCAATATCTGAATATAGACATCCAAAGATCTCTTTTTAACCCTTTACCACAGTCCCCACTTTTAACACACCTGTAAAAGGAGCCTTTTGGAAACATTGTGGGGAAAGGAGACAATGCTGGTAACAATGTTTTCTTCCCATCCTAAAACAAAATTCAATTCTTTATAGTCACATTCATTTCGTTGTCTGCAAATGCCTTCAGTTTGTGCCTGTCTATAATTCTGTTGTTTGGTAAAGAGTTAATCAAACAAAATAATTTTGAATATGCCCAAAACAAAAGCATTTGGAGATGGCAAAAAACTACAGCTTAACCCATTACCACACAATCCCTACTTTTGACGCCCCTGAGAAAAAAGCCTTTTGAAAACATTGTGGGAAAAGGAGAAAATGCTGGTAACCAGCATTTTCTCCTTTTCCCACAATGTTTTCTACCCTTCACAAAACAAATTTAAAATTTTCAGTCACTTTTATTTTGTCGTCTGCAAACGCTTTCGATTTGGACAAGCCTAAAATTTTGTCGTTTGGTAATGAGTTAAATGGTATAAATTGTCCTTCAAATGACAGAAAACATAATTATAGAAGAAAACATACATAGTTACCGGCTAATTTTCCTTTCGCCACAAAGTGTTTAAAAGCCCTTCTCCTACATGTCATTGTAACTTGGGATTGTTCAGTAAAAGATCAAGCTATCTGGCCGAAGAACTTGATTCATTACCGAACAACAAAATTTTAGGTTTGTCCAAATCGAAAGCACTTGCAAACAACAAAATAAAAGTGACTAAAAACCTGAAATTTGTTTTGTGAAGGGTAGAAAACGTTGTAGGAATAGGAGACAAGAGGACCATGATGGTCCTATATCGCTCACCTGAGTACCAAGCTGTAAAATCAAACTTGTGACCCCTGGACAGGGACAGTTTTGATCCCAGGGGCATCCTAAGAAAAAACTTGGTATAGGACTAGGTCCACTAGGAGATGCTACTTACAAAATATCAAAGCTCTACGCCTTCTAGTTTCAGAGAAGTAGAATTTTAAAGTTTTCCTTCTTTGTTCCTATGTTTCAAACTTGTGACCCCTGAAGCAGGGCAAGTTTTGACCCCAGGGGCATAGTATGAAGAAACTTTGTAGAATTTCCACTAAAAGATGCTACATACCAAATATCAAAGCTCTACCCCTTCTTGTTTCAGAATATCAAAGCTCTACGCCTTCTAGTTTCAGAGAATAAGAAATTTAAATATATCCTTCTTTGTTCCTATGTTTCAAACTTGTGACCCCCGGTGTGGGACCAGTTTTGACCCAAGGGGCATCATATGAACAATCTTGGTAGAGGTTCACTAGGAGATGCTACATACCAAATATCAAAGCTCTGCACCACCTAGTTTCAGACAAAAAGAATTTCAAAGTTTTCCTTCTTTATGTCTATGTTTCAAACTTGTGACCCCCGGTGGTGGGGCCAGTTTTGACCCTAAGGACATCATAATTATGAATAATCTTGGCAGAGATCCATTAGGAGATGCTACATACCAAATATCAAAGCTCTGCACCACTTAGTTTCAGAGAAGAAGAATTTTAAAATTTTCTGTCTTTGTTCCTGTGATTCAAACTTGTGACCGCCGGGGCAGGGCCAGTTTTGACAGCAGAGACATCATATGATCAATCTTGGCAGAGGTCCACTAGGAGATGCTACATACAAAATATCAAAGCTCTGCACCTTCTAATTTCAGAGAAGAAGATTTTTAAAGTTTTCCTTTTTTGTTCCTAAGTTTCAAACTTGTGACCCCAAGGGAGGGGCCAGTTTTGACCCCAGGGACATCATATGAACATTCTTGGTAGAGGTCAACTAGCAGATGCTACATACTAAATATCAAAGCTCTGTATCATCCAGTTTCAGAGAAGAAGATTTTTAAAGTTTTCCTGCTTTGTTCTTAAGTTTCAGTCTTGTGACGCCCGAGGCAGGGCCAGTTTTGACCCCAGGGGCATCATTATGAACAATCCTGGTAGACGTCTACTAGGAGATGCTACATACCAAATATCAAAGCTCTGCGCCATCTAGTTTCAGAGAAGAAGAAATTTAAAGTTTTCCTTCTTTGTTCCGATAATACACACTTGTGACCCCCCCGGGGCAGGGCCCGTTTTAACCCCAGACATCATATGAAGAATCTTGGTAGAGGTCCACTAGGAGATGCTACATACCAAATATCAAAGTTCTGCACCATCTAGTTTCAGAGAAGAAGAATTTAAAAGTTTTCCTTCTTTGTTCCTATAATACAAACTTGTGATCCCCGGGGCGGGGCAAGTTTTGACCGCAGGGGCATCATTTGAACAATCCTGGTAGACGTCCACTAGGAGATGCTACATACCAAATATCAAAGCTCTACGCCATCTAGTTTCAGAGAAGAAGTTTTCCTTCTTTGTTCCTATGTTTCAAACTTGTGACCCCAGGGGCTGGGCCTGTTTTGACCCCAGGGGCAGCATATGAACAATCTTGGTAGAGGTCAAAGCTCTATGCCTTCTAGTTTCAGAGAAGAAGATTTTCAAAGATTTGCTATTTTTTTCCTTTTGGTTGCCATGGCAACCCGAATTATGGCTGGAATTCAATCTCTTGAATTACTTTGGTAGAGCTTCACCCAAGAAACATCCCTGCGGTTTAGATCGGCCCAGTGGTTTAGGAGGAGAAGATGTTTAAAGAAATTGTGGACGACGGACAACAGACATTGAGCGATCACAAAAGCTCACCATGAGCACTTCGTGCTCAGGTGAGCTAAAAATGCTGGTTACAAACCATGGCCTCTTTGTCAGGATTATCAAAAGTAGGCACTGTGTGGTAATAGGTTAAAACATTACAAACCTTTATGTCCTGTAACAACTATTACTAAATTTCTTGGTACAGTTTTCATATCAAACTTCTGGGCCCGTATTCACCAATCTTTCTTGAGAATATTCTTAGTCTTACTCTCCAAGGTTTAGTGAATTTGTAAATTACACAACTTCTTTTTGTGTTACTTACAAATGTAGAAAATTCTGGAGAATAAGACAATGAATGGTTGGTGAATACAGGCCCTGATCATAGAATCATACCGTTTAGTAGACTATCTTTGAAAACAGATGAGGTTATTACTCGAAACAAACAAGAGGACAATGATGGTCCTATATCGCTCACCTGAGTACTAAGCAGTAAAGTTCTACAATGAAAACAAATACCAAATATCAAAGCTCAAGGTCAAATAATTCTGACAGGGCAACTGTGCAAAATGCATCATCATATACTTTTAGAGAAGATTTTAAAAGTGTTCCTATGTTTCAAACTTGTGACCCCCAGGCCGGGCCAGTTTTGACCCCAGGGGCATCATATGAACATTCTTGGTTGAGATCCATTAAGAGATGCTACATAACAAATATCTCTGTCTCTTCTAGTATCAGAGATCTTTAAAGTTTTCCTTCTTTGTTCCTATGTTTCAAACTTGTGACTTCCGGGGCGGGGCCAGTTTTGACCTTAGGGGCATCATATGAACAATCTTGGTAGAGGTCCACTAGGAGATGCTACATATATATCAAAAGTCTACGCCTTCTAGTTTCAGAGAAGAAGATTTTCAAAGATTTTGCCGTTTTTTTTTTCCTTTTGGTTCTTTTGGTTGCCATGGCAACCAGAGTTATGCCTGGAATTCCATGTCTTGAACAACTTTGGGAGTGCTTCACCCAAGGAACATCCCTGCCAAGTTTCATCAAGATCGGCCCAGTGGTTTAGGAGGAGGTGTTTAAAGAAACTGTGGACTACGGATGACGGACATTGGGTGATCACATAAGCTCACCATGAGCACTTTGTGCTCTGGTGAGCTAAAAACAGCTCTATTGAAAACAGTGTTTTTCATAATTCAAAACAGGCATTTTTTTCCCCCTTCACTCATATTTTTCATCCTCAAGTCAGTAACAAGAGTAAAATCTGCAAAAGTAGCGAGGCACCCATTTGTTGAATGATGAAGGGCAGGTAGTGTACAGAAGATACATATACCGTATTTCATGCTTTCTGGTAGGATTTCAAGAAATATGAGTGAAAATATTTTTCCATTTAACACTGGTACCACCAATGTAAATACCGATTTTCACGTTCTTGCTGCCCAGGTAAATTGCGCCTGCCTAACAACCAGATGGGAATTATGACGTCATATACCTTAAATTTCTCACACTTGATGTAATATTGTAATGCATTGCTATGCGTGAGGGGTACGCCACGGGTAATAACGGAAAAGAACTGTACTGGATTTTGATAAAGCTCCTCTCAGAAAGGGTTAAAAGCATGAAATAAAAAGAATATTTGTTTTTTTCGGTGAAAGATCGAAATTTATTTCATCGAGTGAACACCATTAGCAATATTTTCACTCGTGGCTGTGCCACTCTTGAAAATATTACCCATGTGTTCACTGGATGAAATAAATTTCGATCTTTCACCGGAAAAAAAACACAAATATCCTCTATATCTTAACTTCTGCATTTAGATTTTGATGGCTTTCTTCTTCTGACAACCACAAAAGCTTACCTTTTATTATTTCTACAATACAAATCAAGAGCTTTACCAGAATTATTCCCATATTCGCTTCAGTGCATCTACATAAGGCATCTAGTAGCTTTTGGTTTATTTATTTGCAATGATAAGGATTTACAGGTGAATGCATGTCAGCAGTTTCTGTTCCTGCCACATAGTTTTTCTCCAGTTTTACTAAAGATAGGAAAAAAATGACTGCAGGAGGTAAAAAGTTACCTATTTGCCACACAATCCTTACTGTAAATGAACCTTAGAAAAACGCTTCAAAACACTGAGTCTTTACCACACAATTCTCAGATTTAACCCCTTCCCAAACGACAAATTTTGGATGCTTCCAAACCAAAAGAGTTCGCAGGCGACAATTTTAAGATTTGGAGAAAATGGCAGAATGTTCTCAAAAAGGGTAGAAAACACTGTGGGAAAAGGAGAAATTGCTCGTTACGAGCAATTTCTCCTTTTCCCACAGTGTTTTCAAAGGCCTTTTACTGCAGACACGTAAAAACCAGGGCTTGTTTGGGAAAGGGTTAATGACCCCGATGGAAAACGCTTTTGAAACATTGTGGGAAAAGAAAAAAATTCTTGTTACCAGCAATTCCCCTCAATATTTTCTCTATCATTTTAATGGCAAATCCCAAAATTTGTGTTACATTTGTCGTCTGCTATTGCTTTGAATTGGAACAGATTGTATAAAATTTTGTTGTATGGCAAGAGTTGTAAGGGAAACAAGTGCACTACATGCTGGTGGGAAGCTTTTTCAGTAAAGGTTGTACGTCAAAAGAGGGGCGTAACTTTACGTAGTAGACCTCTAATAGAAAACAGCTATTTCCACAATAATATTATCCTACAAAATTTGCTTTGGTTAAAAAAGAGTGTTATTGTACTCCTTTAACCAAGCCACTTTTCCCTTTTTGTATTTTCTAGAATAATCATTTATTAATCTAAAATCACAATATTTTCATTACAAAGAGAGATAGTAATAACCCCACTTTTCTGAAAACTAACAAAAGTTATCTGCAAATACATGTATTTTCAAGATGGGCATTAACCCTTTACCACACAATCCCGACTTTTAATGACCCTGAGATAGAAGCTGTTTGAAAACATTGTAGGAAAAGGAGAAAATGCTGGTAACCAGCATTTTCTCCTTTTCCCACAATGTTTTCTACACTCCCAAAATCAAAAATCAATTTTTGATTCACATTTATTTTGTCGTCTGCAAATGCTTTCGATTTGGAGTCGTCCAAAATTTTGTTGTTTGGTAAAGAGTTAAGAAATTTCTGATCCGTTAAAAATGTGCAAGCGTACTATACTTGTATAAATCCGTGTCTATCAACTATCAAGAAAACTTTATGCAATTCAGCACCAGAGGTATTAGGGTTCTACTACCTCAAGTCAAAAATGTCTAGAGTTACCGACCTTTCTGGTACAGGTTAACCTACTGACAATTGAAAACTATCCACGTTTGAAATTCATTTAATCAGGAGATAAAAAAAATCTTGAAGTTGTCAATCAACAAGAACCTCGACTACAACATCACTGCCGTGTGGCAAGTTCTCTATGTTTTCTCAGAAAACAGTCAAGCTAAAAATACAGAGGAAAACCATCATGAGCACTTTTTACATTTATCCCAATTTGTAAAAGACTTTCTTATATTTAAGTTTTAATCATTTGTATGAATCTTTAGTGTTCTTCTTTAGATTACTCCAACAGTGAGTAATGTAACTATAGATTGAGCTTACTGACATTTACACTGCATTTTACTGATCCTCTTTTAACTCTTTCCCAAACAAGCCCTGATTTTTAAATGTCCCCAGTAAATGTCTTTAGAAAACACTGTGCAAAAAGGAGAAATTGCTCGTAACGAGCAATTTCTCCTTTGCCCACTGTGTTTTCTAGCCTATCGGAAAACTTTCACCCATTCTCATCAAATTCAAAATTATCATCTGCAAACACTTTGAGTTTGGGACAGTCTAAAATTTGTCATTTGGGAAAGGGTTAACACTGCAATTCTGGTCAAAAATAGAAATAAGCATTTCTTTGAGGAACACACTTAGACATTGGTGTAACAGTTAACTTTATTCAATTCAAATGCCCTTATGAAGCTGGCTCCTCGTCAGTTCTCTGTCTCTTTTCCGGAGGCTCACTAGAGCCTGAAATGTCAAGGTCATGTTTTTTATTACCACTACTACTTTGATTAAATACAACTATAATACAGGTCATGTTATCACATCCAGTCCCATCTCCATTTGTGTTTGGTGCTAGGCAGTGATCAAACATCTGCAACAGAAAATAAAATTTGCTTGTTTTATTAGTTGAATTACTGCCTGTGACCAATACTCCAACTTCTGAGAGATATTACCACTGTAAATATTTAGATTTTCAATAAAATCACTGCGAAATTGTTCTCTGAAATAAGAACATGGTTTTTCAAAGATTGGAAATTCATAGAATTCTAAGCAACCATCCCCACATGTTTAAGAAATACATTGGGTAAAGTTAAGATGTATTATCAAGGCATTTTTAAGGAGGCATACAGATGTTTATTTATCAAGATATTTTCAAGGAGACCTGAAGTGGTTGACCATAAAAAAACCCACACTTACATATCACTTACATATCCATTCTGATTCTTCTTTTGCAACTGTTTGAACAATACTAGTATTTGATTATCATTGCAAATAGTTTTTATTACAATTTAGACAAAATATGACTCGAGCAGTATTAACACACCCACTGATACCACCTGTACCATAATAAATGATGAAAGGATAGAAAAAATTCTGGAGAAAGGAGAAAACTACTAGCTAGCACCATTTCCCCTTGCCCTAAAACTACTTCAAAAGTCTTTTTTTCCTTTGGATCGGAAAAATCAGGATTGTTTAGTTAAACTATTACCACACAAGCCCTACTTTTGACGACGGTGAGAAAGGAGCTTCTAGAAAACATTGTGGGAAAAGAAGAAAATGCTGGTAACCAGCATTTTCTACCAGCATTTTCTCCTTTTCCCTTAATGTTTTCTACCTTTCACAAAACAAATTTCAAATTTTCTGTCACTTTTTTTTTTGTCATCTGCAAATGCTTTCGATCTGGACAAGCCTAAAATATTGTCGTTTGGTAATGAGTCAAGTTACATTGTTCTTTCAGTTAGGTGTATATGAATAAGGTTACCTTACCTCTTCACAAATTAAGGAAGGTTTATTGAGCTTATTGTTATCCTTCAACCTCTCTCTAACATAATCAACAACCTCTTGACTTGTCATATAGTTCCTGGAAAAAGATTAGAAGAGATCACACACTTCAAAACATGGTTAACTCTCTGTAACACAATCCCGAGTTTAAACAACCCTGATGGAGATGGCTTATTAATTATTATGAGAAAAGGAGAAAATGCTGGTAAGCAACATTTTCTCCTTTTCCCCACAATTTTTTCCATCCTTCTAAAAGCATGTCAAATAATTTTGCTAAAATTGAAGTTGTCCTTTGCAAATGCTTCCAAATTTAACCGGTCTGAAATTTTGTTGCTAAGTAGAGGTAACTCTATTTATTACACAACAAAATTTTACACTTTTTTAACCCATTACCACACAATCCCTACTTCTGACGCCCCTGTGAAAGAGGCCTTTCGAAAACACTGTGGGAAAAGGAGAAAATGCTGGTAACCAGCATTTTCTCCTTTTCCCAGTGTTTTCTACCCTTCCCAGAACAAATTTCAATTTTTCAGTCATCTTTATTTTGTCATCTGCAAATGCTTTCAATTTGGACCAGTCTAAAATTTTCTTGTGTGGTAAAGAGTTAAATTCAAACCATTTATAGATGAGAAACCACAGGTGACTTGAATGATGAAACTTGCCTTTAATTGATGAGAAAACTAGTAGGAAAAGGACAAAATGCTACATGCCACAATGCTGATTACCAAATTGTTTTCAAAAGCTTTCTTCTTTAGAGTCATCAAAATTCGGGATCGTATGGTACAGAAACATTGCAGCAGTTCCAAACTGACATGAGATTGTATAAATGAAGGTCTACATTTCAAATTCTTTAACTCGATACAAAATGACAAAATTTTAGGTTTGTCTCAATCGAAAGCATTTGCAGATGACAAAATATAAGGGACTGAAAATTTGAAATTTGTTTCGTAAAGGGTAAAAAAACATTGTGGGAAAAGGAGAAAATGCTTGTTACCAGCATTTTCTCCTTACATCAGAATGTTTTCTAGGGGCTTCTATTTTAAGGTCGTCAAAAATAGGGATTGCGTGGTAATGAGTTATAAAAGAAAAAACTTCCTAACTGTTTTTTCTGCCACAAAAAAATCATTTAAATGATGTTTAATTCCTTACTGTAAGAAGAGAAATTTCATCTGCATATTATGATGTCACTATACAGTACTTAAAAAGTGTGGATAAAAGATCCGATTGCATATTCTGAGCAGTCTTATCTGGATTTTCATATCCACAAAATCTAATTACTTTGCCTATGGCAGGTCAACAGAGAGAAGTAATGAAATGCTATGTTCTGTAAGTAGATTCTAAAAGAAAACAAGAGGGCCAAGATGGCCCTGGATCGCTCACCTGAATTTTTGAGTGGACGATAGCCATTTTTTTTTAAGGTATTGAAACACTGGAAACTGCCAAGCACTTTTCAAAAGGTCACCTGTTTCAAAATCTGACCAGCAGTTTCAGAAAAGAAGAATTTTTAGGAGTTTCTTAATTTCAGTACACTGCAAGTAGCCCCCATTCACCAGAGCCATGTTTCTTGACGAATCAAAATTTCGCAAACAAGTTCAAAAGGGTCATTATTTTCAAAAGGTGAAATTATTTTCAAAACTGACCAGCCGTTTCAGAGAAGAAGAATTTTCAAGAATTTCTTCATTTCCATATAGTGCAAGTAGCCCCCATTCACCAGAGCCATGTTTCTTTACGAATCAAAATTTCACAAACAATTTTTGAGAAGGGTCACCCAAGGAATATCTCTGTGAAATTATTTCAAAATCTGACAAGCCATTCTAGAGAAGAAGAATTTTTAAGAATTTCTTCATTTCCCTATCATTTGGGCACTCTTGGTAGACAACCACTTGATAAAGATACACATCAAATTTGTTAGCCCTAGGCCCTATGGCTAGGTGCCAGAAGGATTTTAAAGTTTTCCTTATATAAGCCCATATAAAACTTCTGACAACCGGGGCGGGGCCAATTTTGACCCCAGGGCTATTATTTGAAGGAACTTGGTAGAGGTCCACTAGATATAGCTACATGCCAAATTTGGTAGCCCTAGGCCTTATGGTTTCAGAGAAGATTTTTTAAAAATTTTCAATATTTTTCAGTTTTGTTGCCATGGCAACCAGAGTTTTTGAAGGAATAAAATTCTTTCAAGGAATTCTGAAGAGGATCATGGCAGGAGCATTTCTGTGAAGTTTCATCAAATTTGGGCGGGTAGTTTCAGAGAAGAAGATGTATGAAATAAAAGTTAATGCACACATGGACGGACGCACGACGGACACCGGGCAATGACATAAGCCCGCTGGCCTTCGGCCAGTGGAGCTAACTAGACCTGTCACTGAATGTGACTTAATACCCATCAACATCAACTCTTTGTGATAGCATCTGCAATCCTGAGTAAAGCTTTAGAATTTAAGCATTCATTTAAATTGACAAACTAAAATTGCAGGAATTAATTTTCACGCAAGTCATACCAGATTCCATCGCAAGCCAGTACCAAGAATTCATCTTTATCACCAACTGTGGTACATTCCACATCCGGACAAGCAGATATCATCTGATCTTTGGCTTCCTTGGTCTCGTTACGCTTGTAGTAATGGTCACCTACAGAAACAAGTAATCCTAAATTAGTTCCATTAATACTTTCAATTCACTTTTTTCCTCAAAGTACAAGACAATTTCTGGTTACCTTTTGCCAACATAACAAAAACTTGTACAGAAAAGATGTCATTCTCTGAACATAGGTAATATTGTTAAATAAGAAGCAATTGACTTTACCTTTATTAATAATGTTGGACAAAAATTTATCCTAGTAACATTATGTTGTATTGGACTGGAAATGTTGAAAAGTTTCCAGCTATTCCATTAAACAAGCATTACATAAACAAAAGTAGCCACTTAGTCCAGTCAAAATAATGAAAAAAAGGGCTTAACCCAAAACTAATTGCAACACAAGCCATTCTTTGATTTTTTGAGGGGTTACCCTTCCTAAATAATATATAAAAAGTAGGACGAAATCAGAAGATATGAAATTCGATTTTTTCGCGCGTTTTGTTTCCAGCCGCAACTTTGTCTACAAGTAGTAGCTTATGTGTAAATTTTACATTCTTCGAACTGTTTTGAGCTTTCTATATTGGATGTAACATTTTCTGATAACTCTGGTAGTGAATTATCTAGTTATTTGAAATATTGTTCTTTCTTCTTTCTGGTTTTTTACTTAAAATAATGATAGAGGCAATATCAACTTACCCCACCCACTACTTTTTGTATTAGATTTTCAGGGTCAATTTTTTTGGGGGAAGTGAACTGGTATGTGCATGATCATTCCCTATATGATGATAATTGCTTATTAAAAGCCTACACACATTCTTTCAATCGCTGCCATTCGATAAAGTTTGGCACAATGTCTTGTGATAGAAAAATGAATGCCGAATCTGGGTCTTATCATAGATTTTGTGAGACAACAAAATCGTTTATGAATAAACTTGAATGTTTGGTTGAATGACTTTTTATGCAACAATCAGCTTGGTTTCAGTCATACCACTGTGACATTACACACATTGGTCTATTTCTTTGGTTTCACCAGTAATAGGCTTGGGATCTGAAGTGTCCTGTCAAACAACACTCTCACTAAAAACATAGGAAAAAAAACTTGAATCATTGTGTTTTAAGTTTAGAAAACAGTTAGGATGTTTTTGACAAGATGCAGGTAATAATTCAACCTATGATCATTAAAAAATTTACAACATCTTTTTGGTCTTATATACTTACCCTATTGCTTCTTCTATAAATAAGCAAACCTTGAACCACCATTTTAATACAAGGTAATATACCGCTCTCAGCTGCAGGGACATATTAAGTCAATTAAAGGTTAAACACAAGTACTCCCATAGATGTATTCAACCAAAGCTGTCATATGAACTAATGATTGTAAGTCTTACAACTTAGATTTGTAACCCACATATACAAAGTTCCAACTTTGTAAGATTTCGTTATTCAACTATATAATGTTCTTTTTCTTATTTTGAATTCCAGCAACAATTTTTTATCCAATTCATTGCCATTTTAAGTTACGAAAAAGCCACAATACTGGTTTTGTGTTTGGTGTCTGTCAAATTTGATAAGGGACTCACTTTCCAAGTTCAGCAAATGATATTCGCAATCACGTCTTCAAAAGCCATAAGCAAGGGTTGTCCAAAATGTACTGTTGATAAAAAATGCCAGCAGGTCTTTTATGATAATTGAATGACATCGGGCATTTTTTTGAAAATAATTAAGGTTCTACCGCATCTTTTGAATTTAGGTGTGCACTATGGTAAAATGTTCCCTAGCCAACCATTAGAAACATGCCTCGGACGTATCTTATATATAGAAAAGACTAATTGATAAGTTACAAACTATGCAATGTACATCTGCATAAAAGCTGACGTTATGAAAGCGGAGTGTCTTCAGAGGTACGTTAATATCTGCAACAGTGTTACCAAGGAGAAACTTAAAGCTCTAATAATTTCAGACAGACACATCATGCAACCAGCCAAATCTAGTTCTTTGATGATGAAGTACGATAGATATCAGTGAATTG
This sequence comes from Tridacna crocea, assembly GCA_943736015.1. Lineage (NCBI taxonomy): Eukaryota > Metazoa > Mollusca > Bivalvia > Cardiida > Cardiidae > Tridacna > Tridacna crocea. The sequence continues at coordinate 55,249,206 of OX031059.1, forward strand.
TGGACTCGGGCAGGTTGCAGTTTGATCCAGTATTATTTATTCGCGTGTTTACAAATAAAAGAATCGTTGGATAATATTCAACCAAGTTTGGGAACAAGCAGTTTAGAATGCTAGGTGGTATTGGGATGGGTGACCTTCTGGCAATCGAATGATGTCCGCGTAGTGAATATGTTAGCTGATCTCGGTGCGTGAACCAGCAGGTAATTGCAGTGAGACCATCTAGGTGACTTCAGTATCAGTAATTTTATATCGACTACTAATGATAAAATTGCCAGCAAAGAAGGACAAGATAAAGCCAATGGCAAGACTGCAGTAAGAATGTGATTTGCCAAGAAGCGCAGATTCTTGGCCAGTTTAAACCAGCGCCAACCTTTCGAGAACCTCAAGAATCTTATCCAGTTTCAGGTGAAGTTATGACTTGGAAACTACTCATGACTCCCAAATTAGAGCAAGGCTTTCACTTAAACAGAGCTTTATTCGTGGGCTTCTCCAGCTTTCCCAATGTAAATTGCTAAGGCAACAAGCATGTTTCTTCTTTGCTGAAGAAACACTCCACACAGCCTCCGTTTCAAAAGAATGTTTCTTCTGATTATAATGCAAACAAAATCCCGACAATAGAGAATTTGGAATCTCAACTTTCATTAGTTACATGCACGCCGGGTGGCTCCAGTCAGACATGACTTCTACTGCCTGCTGCCTGCAAAGAAATCGCCAATACCCTGACAATAAGTAAAAGGCAGTGCCTATTTGAAAGGATGCCCGGATGATGTGAGTTTTGTTGTTGTTGTTGCCGTTAACTGTTAAGTTGTACCTTAACATCCAACAAACTCTGTCTTCTGACAAAATTTTCAGCTGTTCTTGTTCATTTGCAACTGCCACTGGGCTGGTGCAATCCCATTCTGCCCCGATTCCGGATAAAGGCACACTGTCCGTTGGCAGTTCCTAATTTGTGACCGTGCCATTAGAAACGGTCCATGAACCATGTACACTCTCTCTTTGGAAATAGGAAAATGTTATGTACATGTATACTGGATTCTGATGGATTATATACATGTATACGAGTAAGGTAAGTGCAAGTTCAGATCCTCTGCCCTCTGTCCTTTGAACAGAGACAAAATGATAATGGGGTGTTCTGCGGAATTTCAGAATGGTTACAAAATGGGTGAATTTTTTTACCTTATCACCATGAATGGCAGGTGAAGATGATGGGAAAAAATCCTGAAAAGTTAAATTTTCCATGTAGGGTTCACTTAACTTTAGGCCCCTGAAGAAGAGTAGAATTCACAAGTCCAGTATTTCTACAAGTTTTTTTTTTTTTGATCATAGAATGTTGAAATATAAAAAGATTTATATATTATTTGATGATAATTTTATATGCAACATAAATGGAAATATCCCCAGTGTATCTCTGTGAAACTCGGTACTTAATATCTGTAAAGTAAGACAGTATCTGCTAAAGTATCCATTTGTAGGAAGAATACTAAAAGAGGTCACTTGCAGTATTGTCTTACACGGATACGTAGCCTATGATATATTGTAAATCTAGTTTTCACGCTAATTTGCAAATGCAAGTTGGAATGTCACATGATCATTAGCTTGCAACAATTATGTGGAATGGCAGTCAAATGAGTATATTATATTCGGACCGCAAAACTACCTTCTCGCTTCTTCAACACCAAATTTATACCACTTAACGTAGTGGACCATTAATAGAAACAGCTATTTCCACTATAATATTATCCTACAGAATTTGCTAATACAGTCAAACCTGTATAAGACAGCCAGCTCTGGGACTGACCCAAAGTGGCTGTCTTATACAGGTGGCTGTCTTATCCAGGTTCTATAACCGAGGTGACTCATTACGTCCAAAATTTTGGACTGACCCAACCTCAAAGACGCTACAGGCAATAGACTTGATGTGGCCAAAAATCATGTAACTTTTACATTTTTTTCGGGATTGTTTGGACAAGAGCTAATAACCCATCTGAGTGACTTGAGAAACAACCAAAATTATTAAATTATTGGACATTTCCCAATTAACTCTTTACCAAACTACAAAATTTTAGACTGGTCCAAATTCAAAGCATAAGGAGATGACAAAATTAGAGTGAGTCAAACATTGAATTTTGTTTTGGGAAGGGTAGAAAATACTGTGGGAAAAGGAGAAAAAGCTGATTACCAACATTTTCTCCCTTTCCCACAATGTTTTTAGAGAGTTTCTTCTCCAGAGTCGTCAGTTGTGGCTATTGTGTAGTAACGGGTTAAAGAAAAAAAATCTAAAAACATTTAATTTAATCAGGAAGATCGGGTACAGTCCTATATAATCCACAATTTATGTCACAGTCTGGTAGAAATGCTTTACGAAGGTTGAGAGAGCTATTGTCTCAAAACTGCCTCCAGAAAGTCATTCATACGTGTCAGCCATAATAAGTGTGAAATGGATGATAAAAAGTACGCATTAATGTGTTAAATCTGGTCTGTATCGGTTATCAAATTCATATTGTTCTACAATGATCGATAATTGAATAATGACACCTGTCAAACTGTGACAATCTCCGACCCATTTTAAGGCTAAGGGTGTTTGTTTCCAGCTAATCATCTTCTTTATAGTATTTGGTGGTCATTAAACGATTAACAAATGACCAATTATTGATTTCATTGTCTAATCAAGCCAAGTCAGCGACATTAAACCCTTAACACTGGACTATGTATGTCGGGTTTCCCGATCGGTAAACAAAAATGGCGGCGGCGTTTTCGATCTTTTTACCCGAGTATACAAGTTTGAAAATTGGTCATCATAAAATTTTGGTGGCGCGTTTATGCAGGTTTCGGCCGATCTTCGGACCCAAAAGTACTGGCCGTTGGCCGGGTCATGCAGGTGGCGCTCTTATCAAGGTTCATTTTAGAGTAAATTGCATTGGGGATGTACGAAAGTGTCTCACTTAAGCAGGTGGCGCTCTTATACAGGTGGCCGATCGGGCAGGTTTGACTGTATTAAAAATGAGTATTATTGTATTACTTTCACCGAGCCACTTTTTCATTTTTATCCTTCCTGGAATTATCGTTTATAAATTTAAAAGCACTCTATTCTCATTACTAAGAGATGTGATAATTACCTCCCTTTTCTGGAGACTAACAAAAGTATCAACAGATAATATGAAGATAGACATCAAAGGAATTTCTGGTTAGTTAAAAATGTGCAAAAGTATTATATCTATATAAATCTGTCTTTATCAACGGTCAAGAAATTTTATGCCATGCTGCACTAGAAGTATTAGGCACTAGAAGTATTAGGGGTCCTCTACATGTACCTTAACAAAGTGTTACGGAGAAGTTTTTGTACATTTAAAGAGGAAAAATATGGTCTGAAGTACTAATCAGTATTTCAACAAACAAAGATTTATTCACAATAAAAGTGTAAGTTAACTATTTCAACTGTCCAATCTTAGTTTACTGTATATATACATTGGTCCCTCCCTTTGTATTGATGGGTGGGGTAAACCAACTCCAGTGAAGAACTAAATTGACAGAAGGGATGCTGTCTTATATGTAAATCATGGCGGGCAGGTTGTAACAAGTTGCTAGTGGGTTTTACCGTTACTTTCAAGAGAAAAATCAAGTAGGAATGACATGTAAAACTTGCGAGATGAGCCGTAATAAAGTTTAAAATGGCCAAATTTATATGAATTCAAAAAAGCTGAAAAAATCAAAATTCATATCCTCCGATTTCGTCCTACTTTACATATGTTAAAAAGGTGTCCCCAAGGATGTTGAAAACGAAAAAAGTGTTTGTGTTGCAATTAGTTTTGGGTCTTTTCACAATTTGACTGGACTAGCTACTCCATGTAAAAATTGTGTTCAACAACCTGCATACTTACTCAAACTCAAGACAACTAGCTTCAACTAGCTGACTTTCTGAATGATTGGACATAGCGAACTTTCTGTATCTCAGTGAAATTTATTGGCTATATGTCAAATAACTTGTTGGAAAATGTGACAAACATACGGTGAAAATAAGTTATCATTTTTCATTCTAGTTTTCCTTTGGGATAATTTCTAGTATTCAATGTACAAACTCCTCACCAATAGCTCTTGAAAGATTCAGACCACCATTAACTCGACCATCCTCTGTAACCTGACCCCCTGCAGCCTCAATTCTGTCTCTTTCAGGCTTATCTTCTGGTTTGTGGTCCACTGACAAATCAACAGCTTTTCCATCCCGACATAAAACACACCTGGAGTCACCAGCATTTGCAACTACCAGTTCATTTTTTCTCAGCAAAGCTACAACTGCAGTACAACCACTGTCTGACCCTGGCTGAAATAGTTTTTTAACCCATTACCACACAATCCCTACTTTTGACGCCCCTGAAAAAATAACCTTTAGAAAACATTGTGGGAAAAGGAGAAAATGCTGGTAACCAGCATTTTCTCCTTTTACCACAATGTTTTCTTCCCTTCACAAAACAAATTTCAAATTTTCAGTCACTTTTACTTTGTCGTCTGCAAATGCTTTCAATTTGGACAAGTCCAAAATTTTGTTGTTTGGTAATGGGTTAAATTACCTGACCGTAGCAAAAAGACTTATGAAAATACTGTGAAGTCAACTTACACATACTGTTGGCTGACCAGGGTGGATACTTGTCGTGTATGTTTAGAGCCCCCTCTTCACAGACCATAGCTCAATTAACCCATTACCAAGCAACAATATTTTAGACCGGTCCAAATTGAAAGCATTTGCAGACAACAAAATAAAATTGACTGAAAATTTGATATTTGTTTTGTGAAGGGTAGAAAACATTGTGGGAAAAGGAGAAAATGCTGGTTACCAGCATTTTCTCCTTTTTCCACAATGTTTTCAAAAGGTTTCTATTCCTGACCCGTAAAAACCAGGGATTGTTTGGGAAAGGGTTAAAAGAGATATAAATAATGTCAATCTATAACCAAAGAATCTGGCATTTTGATACCCCTGTGCTGAAATTTACAACATTGAACTTTCTCACTTTCCACAATATTTTCCACCCTAATAATGGAGAACAATGCCATCATCCCGCCAATATTTGACCTGTAGTATGTAATTCCCTTCAATATGGTGAAGTCTAAAACTTTGTCACGTGGTTATAAGTTAAAGGCAGAGTTCTTTTGGACCATTTGCAGACAACAAAGTAAACATGACTCAAATATTGAAACTTGACTTTTGAAGAGTAGAAAACATTGTGGGAAAAGGAGAAAATGCTGGTTAAAAGCATTTTCACCTTTTTCTACAGTGTTTTCAGAAGGCTTCTTCCTCAGGATTGTTAAAACTAGGGACTGTTTGGTAAAGGATTAATTCTTGTTATTTCAAAATATGGACAGAAATGTGAATTTCACTATGTGTTACAGCTGAATGTGTCAGAGGTTCAGTTACTTTCAGAAAATTGTGCTGTATTTTAACTAAAACTTTGTTAAAAGTTGCCAACTTTTGTTATATTTTTATACCATGGAAACCAAAATATCACCTGTTGTTCTTTGTAAAGAAACCTTAACTTATTTTTTTAGTCATCCTATCCTAACGAAAGACCTAATTCCCACTTACAAAATCAATGAAAGTACTTAGTATATACATGTATATGAAAATGTACATCCATCATTCAGAGCTACAATGAAAATCATCACAAGTTTTCTGTTGTACAAAATTCATCCTATGATGGAATGCACTTACAAATCAGTCTACTTGACAAAACTTAACCCTTGACTATACAATCCTAATTTTTGTAAGGAACCAAGGCTTGTCTTTATAGACACATTGCACTTTCTCACTTTCCACCTTATTTTCCACCCTAATAATGGAGAACAATGCCATCATTCCGCCAATATTTGACCTGTAGTATGTAAATGTCTTCAATATGGAGAAGTCTAAAACTTTGTCATGTGGTAATAAGTTAAAGGCAGAGTTCTTTTGAAGTCTTTAACTCTTTACCACTCGAGAAAATTTTAGACTGGTCCAAATTGAAAGCATTTTGCAGACATCAAAATAAAGGTGACTGAAAAATTAAGATTTGGTTTGGGAAGGGTAGAAAACAATGTGGGAAAAGGAGAAAATGCTGGTGACCAACATTTTCTCCTTTTCCCAGAGTCTTTCCAAAAGGCTTCGTTCTCTGGGTCGTTAAAAGTCGGGATTGTGTGGTAAAGAGTTAACTCTTTACCATACGAAAAAATTTTAGACTGGTCAAAATTGAAGGCACATAGGCACATACAGACGACAAAATAAACATAACTCAAAAATTGAAATTTGTTTCCAGCATGGTAAAGAACATAGCTGGAAAAGGAGAAAATGCTGATTACCAGCAATTTCTTCTTTTCTTACATTGCTTTCAAAAGTTTACTTTCTAAGAGTTGTTAAAAGGCGGAATTGTGTGGTAATGGGTTAAAAATTAGGGTTTCTGCCACTTAACTCTTTCCCAAACAAACCCTGGTTTTTGCGTGTCTGCAGTACAAGTCTTTTGAAAACACTGTTGGAAGAGGAGAAATTGCTCATAACGAGCAATTTCTATTTTTCCCACAGTGTTTTTCTCCCACTTGGAGAACTTTCTACCATTTTCATTTAGTCTGAAATTGTCGTCTGCAAACCCTTTCAGTTTGGAAGAGTCTAAAACTTGGAAAGGGTTAAATCATGAAAGATAGAAAGCAAACAAACTGGTATAAAAATTTACAGAACTCAAATCCTAAAAAATTTCCTAACTATTATTTCATTCTATAATCGAGACATACTTTCTTTCTACAGTAATTCTTCTTCATCAAAGTTAAGTTGCTTGAGCTCAAGATGTTCTCAGTTTCAAAATCAAGCTATTCATTGACTGCAACTCAAACTGCTATATACACTGTGACAAAGTTTTTAACCCATTACCACACAATCCCTACTTTTGACGACCCTGAGAAAGAGGCCTATAGAAAACATTGTTGGAAAAGGAGAAAATGCTGGTAACCAGCATTTTTTCCTTTTCCAACAATGTTTTCTACCCTTCACAAAACAAATTTCAAATTTTCCATCACTTTTATTGTGTCATCTGTAAATACTTTCGATTTGGACAAATCTAAAATTTTGCTGTTTGGTAACGAGTTAACTTACTTCTTCATCTGGTTGGTCTAAATCCTCTTTTACATATTTAAATAGACCAGGGCCATCTTCTTCCTCATCTTCATCGTCTTCGTCTTCATCTTCAAAGTCTTCGCTACAAAGTTTAGGGGGGAAAAAACCATCGAAAATAACATGTTACATCAGGCAAAAGTACTTGAACATGACAAAAAAACAAGAGGGCAAAAGCAGTCCTTAATCACTCACCTGAGAACACAGCTCTTGGAACAAGATGATCTTTAAAATTTCCAATACTGTTAGCCAACGTAAAATTTGTGACTTTCAGAGTAGGACCAATTTTGAACGAAGAGCAATAACTCAGAATTGACTCAAGAACTGTAACTTGAACGGTCAAATATTACAACAGTCGAGGCAAAAAATCACCTTAGACATCAAAATGCTAGAGAATTAACATTGCATGACTTTTTAAACCATTTACCAAATGACAATATTTTAGAATGGTCCAAATTGAAAGCATTTGCAGACGACAAAAGTGACTAAAAATTTGAAATTTGTTTTGTGAAGGGTAGAAAACATTGAGGGAAAAGGAGAAAATGCTGGTTACCAGCATTTTCTCCTTTTCCTACAGTGTTTACTAAAGGCTTCTTTCTCTGGGGCGTCAAAAGTAGGGACTGTGTGGTAATGGGTTAATGATAAACATATTTCAAAATGTATCGGGTGTTTGATGGGGGAAAAGGATTCTTTCACCTTTGCCAAAGTTCCATGATTAAAGATATCGCAATTGGTTTCAAATTTCATTTTTTTTTCTTAACAACATCCAAACACATGGCAAATTATGCCAAATTTGTAGAAGCTAAATTTTGCATGGAATCACTTTTAAAACACACTTGTATAATATAGGTAATGAGCATAAATGTTTGGGTAAATGTGTAATGCACTATGGACCAAAGATATTGCTGGATATGCCCAAATGGGCACTTTTTCATCAAGCCACAATGTTTTTGAAAGCAGTCACTTGCAAAAATCATTCAACACTTTATCACACAATCCCAAATTCCGACGACCTTTAGAAAGAGGCCTTTAGAAAGCATTGTGGGTAAAGAAGAAAATGCTGGTAACCAGCATTTTCTTCTTTACCCACAATGCTTTCTACCCTACCAGAAACAAATTTCAATTTTTGAGTCACAACTACATGCAATTATTTGTCTGCAAATGCTCTTAATTAGGACAAGTCTAAAATTTTGATGTTTGGTTGAGAGTTAATATAAACATTCAGACATTACCTGTTGTACTCTTCATCCTCATCACTAGAATCATCGTCATCATCATCATCACTGTCAAGGTCAGCTAACGTCATACCAGATTTTTTTCCTGACCCACTTGCTTGCTGAAAACAAAAAACAGAAATTACCATTGTTCCTTTCATGCATCTTAGAGAGGGCCAGATAGGCCTTATTAACAATGAAGAAAACTGATTAAACTAGAGCTATCACTCAACGTGATCATACCCCCCACCAGCTCCTTGCCACCAAACAGGTCTTTGTCACAGAATGCAGAATGGTTAAGTACAAAAGTAAGAGTTGAACATGAGCGGAAAATTGTCGCAAGATACGCCCATCTTACCCCTAGCTGTTAAGCTGGGGCATGCACCGGACCCAATTCAAGTATGAAAAAACGACAAAGGGTAATAACTCAAAAATCAAGTGAGCAAGAGTTATGATTCCTGTGCACTGCACTCCCCCTTGATGAGATCTATCCATCCATGAAATTTCATAACCCTAGCTAGTATAGTTTTGGAGATATGCTCCGGGCAAAATTTAAAAAAACAACAAAGGGCAATAACTCAAAAATTAAGGGAGCAGGAGTTATGGTTCCTATGCACTGCACTCCCCCTTGATGAGATCTATCTACCCATGAAATTTCATAACTCTAGCTAGTATTGTTTTGGAGATATTCACTGGACCCAATTCATGTATTAAAGACGACAAAGGGTAATAACTCAAAAATTAAGGGAGCAGGAGTTATGATTCCTATGCACTGCACTCCCCCTCGATAAGATCTATCCACCCATGAAATTTCATAACCCTAGCTAGTATAGTTTTGGAGATATTCACCGGACCCAATTCAAGTATTAAAAACGACAAAGGGCAATAACTCAAAAATTAAGCAAGCAGGAGTTATGATTCCTGTGCACTGCACTCCCCCTTGGTGAGATCTATCCAGCCATGAAATTTCATAACCCTAGCTAGTATAGTTTTGGAGATACGCTCCGGACCAAATTCAAGTATTAAAAACGACAAAGGGCAATAACTCAAAACTTAAGCAGGCAAGAGTTATAATTCCTGTGCACTGCACTCCACCTTGGTGAGATCTATTCACCTATGAAATTTCATAACCCTAGCTAGTATAGTTTTGGAGATTCACTCCAGACAAAATTCAAGTATAAAAAAACAACAAAGGGCAATAACTCAAAAATTAAGCTAGCAAGAGTTATGATTCCTGTGCACTGCACTCCCCCTCGATGAGATCTATCCACCCATGAAATTTCATAACCCTAGCTAGTATAGTTTTGGAGATATCCTCCGGACAAAATTCAAATATGAAAAAGAAATTTGTCCAGAATCATCAAAGGGCCATAACTCCATGAAACCTAAATAAACCATAACCAAAATAGGATATGCACATCTCTGCTTTACACTGAGTCTATTTGTGTAGTTTGAACCAAATCTGTCCAATAGTTGATGAGAAAAAGAGCGGACAAGAAATTTCATGAAAGGGCCATAACTCAGTGAAAAATAAATGAACCATAACCAACATTTCATATGCACATCTCTGCTTGATACTGAGTTTACCTGTGAAGTTTGAGAAATAGAGCGGACAAAAAGCTACAGACCGACCGACCGACCGACCGACCGACCGACCGACAAGCTGACTCCTATATACCCTCCAAACAGAATTTTGGGGGGTATAACTATGCAAGCTTAATGATTTAACCCTTTTCCAAACAATCCCTGGTTTTCACGACCCTGAGATAGAAGCCTCTTGAAAACATTGTGGGAAAAGGAGAAAATGCTGGTAACCAGCATTTTCTCCTTTTACCCTGCTGGAAACAAATTTTAATTTTTGAAATACATTTATATTGTTGCCTGCAAGTGCTTTCAATTTAGACCAGTCTAAAATTTTGCCATGTGGTAAAGAGTTAATAACATCTATATTTGTCAAGGCAAACAAACTACCTTTGACACCCTTCAATTGCTAATACCTGTTTATCTATGGAAACTAGATCTAGATCAGTCTTAACAGGACATGAAGTCTGATCTTGGTGCTACACTGTCACCTTCTTTGTCATATACTCTGACTAAAACTAGTTTGAGACAGTAATACATTAGATGTTTTTACAAAATTTAAATTTTTTATTTCAATTATCAAGCAAACTATCCCTTACTACTGTGTTAAATTATTCCTATAATATCAGCCTTTCAAACACGTTTTACGAAGCATGGTTTTCTATTCAGGGCTACAATGAACTCATCATTGTAAAATTCTGCCATGTTAACATTCATCATTATAGAAAACATGCTCCTCTTAACTCTTTCATTCATCATGCGTTAGTCTGATCCTTGATCTACACTGTCCATAAAGGTTTCTGGGTCTTTTATGGTATGAAAAAAGTTTTATAATCAATAAAAGAAAATGTCAAATCACTTTTCTGCCCTACAATCCTAGTATGCTTACATGACCCTGGAAAGAAAGCTTTTGACATATCATGGGGAAAGAAGATCTCAGATTTCCTATCATTCGAAAGACAAATCAAATTATTTGAGCAGCATTACTTTGTCCCATGCAAATGCACTCAATCTTGCTGTTCTGTTAAGACTGAGCAAATTCCTAACAGTTATTCTGTTAAATAAATAAAATTAAATTCTCAATTTGGTAGTAAAAATCCAAATACCACTGTTTCAAAGTTATGGGGGAAAATATCTCCTTATCAGACAGTGTAGATCCAAGATCAGACTGCACGTTCTGTGCAGTCTGATCTTGATCTACAATGTCTGCAAAAGGTCAGAAAGCCATGCTTAGTAGCCTAAGGGTTAATATTATTGTGCTCATTATACTGTACAACAGGCTAAAGGCACATTAGTGGCCAAAAAGAACAGTGGGATTCAAAATGCAGACAAATTTAACTTGTTACCTAATGATGAAAATTTTGACTTGTCAAAATTGAGGGCATATGCAGCCAACAAAGTAAAAAATGACTCAGATATTTAAACTTGACTTTGGAAGAGTAGAAAACATAAATTTGGGAACGAAGAAAATGCTGGTTACCAGCATTTTCTCTTTTTTCCAGTGTGTTTTCAGAAAGCTTCACCTGTTTTTCTTTGAAAAGAAACTGTATCTTGCTGTTTTTACCCCATCCTAACGAAACAAATAATTCCTATTCACTAAATCAATGACAATACTTGATATATCTGAAAATGTACATCCACCATTCAGAGCTACAATGAAAATCATCACAAGTTTTCTGTTGTACAAAATTCATCCTATGATGGAATGCACTTACAAATCAGTCTACTTGACAAAACTTAACCCTTGACTATACAATCCTAATTTTCATAAGGAACCGAGGTTTGTCTTCATAGACAGAGCCTACGGAAGAAAAAGCTGGTAACAAGCCCTACCCAGGGTTTTCCATGGCGCACAAATCCTGCGTCATTGACGCAATTTTAATTCAAATGACCCCCAAAATAAATGACAGTGTGTCATCGGTGACACAACTTTCCAAAATCTAAATAATGTACGAAGTTGAATAAAGCGTCGTAATTCCAAGTCTGTTCTTGCTTCAATGTCAGACGAACACCATTCTTTTTCTAATTACAGGGTTTATTTTAGATAAAAGTGGTTTTCCGGTAATTTATTTATAGAATAAGACTGGTATTTCATAGCATATTTTACACGGCTTCCGGTATATAAAAGTACACATTACCGGTTTGTGCTGTTAGCTGAAAAATATTGTCATGACAAACAAAACTGTAGCATTCTTCTGTCGTCTGCTTCCTACAACTGCCGATCAAGCCATGTCAAGCAGCGATTCGGACGAAAATGTTTGGTCTGTCAAAAAGTGACATCAGCCTTTCTGACAGAAATGATCGACCGATTTTTCATTCTTGGAATTTGGCAATTAAAGGTAAAATGCATTATAAATCGTGCTTGAAGTTGATGACGAGGAAAACCATATTTTTGACCCCCAAAGTTAATGAAATGACCCTCAACTAATGAGGAAGGGGGTCACAATGACCCCCAATTTTCAAAGCCGAGGGTAAACCCTGCCTACCCTTTTACAGACCTATTCCATAATCTTAGCTGACTATCAATTGTCATTGATCTGAAAATGCTATAAATGTTGACAAGTCTAAAGTTCTGTTGTCCCCTATAAGGTGAAACAATCTTACCCCAGATGAACTTGGTTCGCCTGATCCTGAGGGTCCTGAGACTACTCCTGAACTTGAGCCTGAACTTTGACTGGAACCAGCTGAGACACCTGATGCTGCAGCATCGCCTGATCCTGTACTGCTTGCTGCTTCTGAAGATACTCCTGAACTGCTAGATGAACTTGAGACTGATGACACCGCAGATGAATACCCTGCTGATGACGATGCTGCTGCTTCCCCAGATATTACAGGTTCGGCATCATTGTCTTTACTAGATGTACTCACTACACCATTATCTACATCAGCACTGTCATCAAAATGGTCTATTTTTTCCACATCAGCATTACTTTCACTAGTACTGCTAACAGCTGCCTCTGACTTTTCCAGCACATTTGATTTTGAATCACTATCAGCACTATCCTGCTTTTCATCATTATGAGAGCCCGTTTCTTTAAGTTCTTTTTCAGTATTAACATTATTGTCATTATCAGGATGGTCCTTTTCTGCTTTGAGATCAAGCTGCTCTTTAACAGAGTCAAGCGTGTTTCCATTTCCTACATGAAATAAAAAGATGACAATGTGGGTTGAATAAACAGCATTCTGTAGCCTTTCTATCATCCATCTTAATCGTGATCTCTAAGTACTATAGGCTTAAATATTGATCTAGAGGCGATACTTAGAACAAATTGGTCTCAAGATAAAAGATCCCAACATGCAGTTCTTTTCTCTAAGGGAATTTTGCTCAATCAAACAAAAAAATTTTACACTAGTCCAGGGTTTTAGTCTGACAGTTCCTTTTGGGGGTCCTTGGGACTCGACTTCTATGATTATGGGAGTCCTGACTTAAAAATTGGGAGTCCCTTGGTTGGACAAATTTGAATACCAATACCAATTATTTTTCCATATATTTTAATTTCCAAACAAGTTAAATAAAAAAAGAAATATTTCAAGCATCTGCAGACGACCACTCCCGTCTGCTATGGAATAATATACCTATATTTTCATAAAACTTTTTTTTTTCACTCATGAATGGAAATATAGCTTCCATTTATTACTTTATACAGAGATTTGTGTAAATTCACTGTTTAAATTTACTATTACAGATGAGAACATAGTTTTAAGTCTCCCTGATCGGATGATGCCACGCTGCTCATTGTATAGTGTCATGGGTTTTCACGATTTTTTAGCGATCTATTTTTTCGTGACAATTCATTTTTGGAGAAGTATTACTACATGAGTTAACATCGGTTAGTCAGTTTAAATAGCAAGTAACTTAAAAATCTGTCACTTTACATTAGATTAGAAGAATAATACAGTTACCTTTGTTACTCTGTCATACATGACTCGCAAACTTCATTATCATCCGCGAGTCCTTCGCATTCTATACTTATCGTGTTTGGCCCATATTTCTGCCGGATGCGCGCAAGCTAGGTGATATGAAGCTCTAGATGATAATTTCATGCGTCATATTGACATTTGGGCAGATTTTTTTCATTGTCAAAGACAGGTCATTTCAAAATTCCAAGTGTCAAAACCCAGTCTCAGGGATCAAATGAGAAGCATGCCGAGTTGTCAAGTTTTGTAAAGACATCCATGGAAAATTATTTCTTTCTCATTTTTCCTACCAATGTTTGTTATCCACTAGTCTATGTTTAATCGATGATTGTGATTAATCGTAGTCACAAAACCAAGAATTCAAGTTTAGGCACCAAGCGAGTTCAAGAACCGACTACTGTCGATTCCGGGATTTCTCAATCGATTATCTGAATCGGAAGCCAAAACCAACTGACTTTCGACTATAGTCGATCATCGGCCCACTACTAGTTTGCAGACGCTATTTTTAATGCTGTGTCAGCACAAACAACCTTTAGGGGCTCGGTCTAAATCACAGATAACGAGCCGGCCGCTTTCGTAGTTTAGGTCAAAATTAATGATAATTTCCGGCGGACGCTATACGTTTATTTTTCTAACAATATTTCTTTACTTTTGTAAAGAACTACCGTAAAGAACATTTTTTGTTGAACTGTTTTAGCCTACCTATTTTCGATCAGCTTGTCGAGAATGCTGGGTTTTTACACCTTACCGCACTTATGGTCCGAAAAGCTGCGGTATGTTTTGGGTACTATTGTTCATGTTCGACAAATTTTATCTTCTGGTATCAGTTACTTCTTAGGGTTCTCAATCGTCAAATCTACACCCAATGACAACAAAATTAGAATTGCGTCCCAGGGTCGCAGTAGCGTAAGTTTTGGGAGTCCTGCTTCCCTATTTCTGCGGGTCATTTGGGAAAGGGTTAAGGTCATTAAAATTCAGAATTGTGGAGTTAATTATCAATATGTAGTCTACAGACAAAAGAAAATGTAGTAGTTTACAACATTGTTTTGTATTGGGAGTTGATAAAACAATATCTAAATATATGTTAACTCTTTACCATAAAATCCCGACTTTTAATGACCCTGAGAAAGAAACCTTTTGAAAAAACTGGAAAAAGGAGAACATGCTGGTAACCAACATTTCTACTTTTCCTACAGTGTTTTCTACCCTTCCCAAACCAAATCTGAATTTTTCAGTCAACTTTAATTTGTCGTCTGCAAATGCTTTCAATTTGGACCAGTCTAAAATTTTCTTGTGTGGTAAACAGATTACACAACTCTTTGATACTAACCTGTCATTTGTTTAGACCGTTTGGCCTTGATCATGGGTGAAGGCTGTTTTTGTCCCTTTAAATGCTTATTCTGCTGCAACAGAGGATTGCCGGAATACTTTGCTCGAAGTTCTTCAATAGGCATACTTGCCTCCTCATACAGTATGTCTGCTTCTTTTCTTACAGCTATGTCGTCAGCTAGAAATTCAGAAACGATCAAATCAAAAGTACCTATAGAGAACTTTCAAAACAAACAAGGCATCTGTACGGGCAACCTAACTGCTAAAAGTCAGTTAACATTTTTAGCAAAATTACTCATGTATGATGAAATTATCACTTGTGACCATTAACAAAATCATTTAGTAAGACAGCAAAATAGCTTTGGAAGACTTGAAATTGGCAGTCCCAATTTATAGTCAGACATTATAGCTCTTCCAGATAACTATTGCGCGCATTGTGACAAAGAGAGATACTTCTCCAAATAAGAGGGAGTGATGCAATTCCAAATCCATTATTTCTCTTCTAAACCCTAAGTTGTGGGTATTCATTAGACGATTTTAATGAGTACCCACAACATAGGGTTTAGTGGAGAATATTTTGAACTCAAAATCACTCCCTCTATCTGGAGCTCTGCTTCTCATATCGTCGGTGTACTTCCAAAACCTTGTAACTACAGCTTGTAACAAGCTGTAGTTACGAGGTTTTGAAAGTACACCAATGACATACATCAACTAATTTTTAACAACGGTTGCTCACATATTTAGGTATTACCCCTTTACCTCACATTCCTCTGTTTTCACAACATATGGCATAAGCATTTTCTCTTTTTACCCACAGTGTTTTCTAATATTCCAAAACAAATTCCACTTTTTGAACATTTCAATTTTAAATTTAGAGTGTCATCTGGAAATACTACTTTGGACATTTCTAAAATTTTGACTTTTGGTACAGAGTAGAACCTTTATTAACCCTTAACCAAACAACAACATTTTAAACTTGCCCAAATTGAAAGCATTTGCAGACGACAAAATACCACAAAATAAAAGTAACTATAAATTTGAAATTTGTTAGGAGTAGGATAGAAAACGTGGGAATAGGAGTAAATAGGAGACAAAACTACCGTGACTCAATGATTGAAACTTGTTCTGTAGGGGTAGAAAACATTGTGGGAAAAGGAAAAAATACAGGTTACCAGCATTTTCTTCTTTCCCACAATGTTTTCAAAAGGCTTCTATCTCAGGGTCATAAAACCCAGGGATTGTTTGGTGAAGGGTTAAGATTGTCCCTTACCTTCTTCATCCTCATCATCACCATCATCATCCCCTGCTAGAACTTTCAGCTCCTTTATAACCTCGTCCTGGGTCAGAGTTTCATCGAAACCAAGGAAAGCCTGTCTTAAACAATCTGCTAAATTGTTCTTCTTGTATTCTTCCACATGTTTGATGAAGTCTGGAAGTTTGGCTGAACAATATTTTGCTACTTCTGCTCCTGTAGTTGTAGGTAGTCGTAACATATAAAATGGTTAACTCTTTACTAAATGACAAAATTGTAGACCAGTCCAAATTGAAAGCATTTGCAGACAACACAAAATAAAAGTTACTGATAATTTGAAATTTGATTTGTGAATGATAGAAATCGTAGGAAAAACAGAAACTGATGAATACCAGCATGTTCTCCTTTTCCCACAATGTTTTTCAAAGTCTTCTTTCTCAGGGTCGTCAAAAGTAGGGATTGTGTGGTAGTGGGTTAAGCCATGCTGTGAAAAGAGGCTTTAACTCTACAAAACAAGCCCGGCTTTTCACAACTCTGAGAAAGAAGCCTTTTGAAAACATTGTGGGAAAAGGAGAAAATGCTGGAAACCATGTTAGTATCTGTTAGGGTGTGAGGACCTTGCCCATTAACATGACTCAGTTGCTGAAGTTTGGGTCTGTCAAATTTGTCATGTTAAAAAAAGACATTCTCAATACATAAGTATTTGAACAGATAAAATATTATCAAAATATATTACAGTAATATATTAAATGACAAAGTCAAATGTGGTAAAGTTCAATTGTATTTCTGTTCATACACTGTTCAAATTGCGTTCAACATTTCAACATTCATTGTTTTGCCCAAAACTGTAGCTAAATATGATGTGGCTAAAGCAGAATCGTAGATCATCCTTTACTCAATATTCCTGTGTTTTCACAAACTTGAATAAATCAACTGTAAAAAACAAAGTGGAAAGAGGAAAAATGCCGGTAACCAGATTTTTCATCTTTTCCATACCATGTTATTAACTACCCTTCTATAGAAATGTCCTGTAAACTACATGTTCTTTGATTTGTTGTCTGTAAATGCTTGAAAATGGACAAGCATTGTCTGGGAAAGAGTCAACAGGAAACTACTGCAAATCTACACCTTTTTTATTTGAAATTTATTTGCATTTCTTCCTACATTGAAACTTTCCCTGGCACTCAGGATTTCTTTTGTAGACAGTTCTGTTTAAATCTATTTTGAACCAACATACCTCCATGACCGTCATACACAGCAAATAAAGATGTGCTTGTATCAGCATCAAAGTCCGGCAAACAGTTATGAGCATCCTGCAAGTACAGAGCAAATCAGTTTAAATCAATAAATAAGACCGATCAACTTAACTTTTGACCTTTACCAACTTTTAGACTGTCCAAATTGAAAGCGTTTGCTGATGACAGACTAAATGTGACTAAAAAGTTAAGATATGTCATGTAAGAAACAGAAAAAATTATTGGAAAAGAGGAAAATGCTGGTTACCCATGATTTATCATTCGGGTTGTTAAAGTCGAGAGTCTGTGGGCGTTATCCCTGCCTTGCTACAAGGAAATGACAGTCATTCACTCCCTTCAATTTCAAATGCAAAGAAATCTAATCACAACAACAACATCAGAGCAACCCTCCAAACTGAAGGTATGAATTAGTATTTTAAGTGTTCACTTTTCAGTTCTTTAAGTCATGTGTTGGTTAACAGTCATAGTACTTTTCAGTTCTTTAAGTCATGTGTTGGTTAACAGTCATAGTAGTTGCATTTAATCATGACCATCATCATAAAATCCTGCTTGGATGAACAAATTGAACATAAGAATGTTATTGCAGGGTTTTCCCTCGGCTTTGAAAATTGGGGGTCATTGTGACCCCCTTCCTCATTAGTTGCGGGTCATTTCATTAATTTTGGGGGTCAAAAATATGGATTTCCTCGTCATCAACTTCAAACACGATTTATAATGCATTTTACCTTTTAAACGCCAACTTCCAACAATGAAAAGTCGGTCAATCATTTCTGACGGAAAGGCCGATGTCGCTTTTTGACAGATAAAACATTTTCATATGAATCGCTGCTTGACGAGGCTTGATCGGCAGTTGTAGGAAGCAGACGATAGAAGAATGCTACAGTTTTCTTCGTCATGACATTATTTTTCCGCTAACAGCACAGACTGGTAATGTGTACTTATATACCGGAAGTCGTGTAAAATATGCTATGAAATACAGAGAAACCAACCACGACTTTGTTTGGACCCATATTTATGACACGTGTGCAATATACATTTCGGCAATAATGCGTTAACCAGTCTTATTCTATAAATAAATTACCGGAAAACCACTTTTATCTAAAATAAACCCTGTACTAAATAAAGAATGGTGTTCATCTGACATTGAAATAAGAACAGACCTGGAATTATGACGCTTCATTCAACTTCGTACATTAGATTTTGGGAAGTTGCGTCACCGATGACGCACTGTCATTTATTTTGGGGGTCATTTGAATTAAAATTGCGTCAATGACGCAGGATTTGTGCGTCATGGAAAACCCTGTTATTGTATCCTTTTTGATATTTAAGTGAGCATACCTAATAGACAGTGAAGCAAAGATGTGTTACAGTCATTGTCTGCGCAACTCATATTCTTTGAAGATCCGACCTGTCTTATATGACATATCACTAACCCCGATATCGGGAAACTGCAGTATTATGTTCTATAAAGTAGCAATGTAGAAAATAGCTTTTATCAGTATGTTTGAGGAGAAATGAGACCAGTTTTAGCTCCAGATTTCTCTAAACTGTTACAAAAGTACAACCCCCACCCCCAACCCCATTACCTTTCCCTAAAGATTATAGATATCGATGATAAATGTCGATGAAAATCAGGTTTGTTAATAATGATTGTGTCGGGGAACTGTCTTCAAAAGTGTCGGGGAACTGTCTTCAATTTTGTCGGGGAACTGTCTTGTCGGGGAACTGTCTTGAAACCGCCCAAATTAGATAGATGGGTATTTATAGAACGCCATCTAGCAGGAGATAATGGTGTTACAGTAATAAGCTTATCCGTCTCATGTCATCTCTATCACAGAAAACATTTCTGACTGCAGCTCACGACCCAACTGAAACAATGCTTTGAACAGCTGATACTCTTCATGCATCATATTGCCACTTGCGCCAACATTTTTCAACCTCAAAATGGCTCAAAAAGATGTTTCCAATTTCCATATCAAAACCAAACGACCCAGATAAATGAGAATCCTACATAAAATTTCAAAAACACCACTCCTCTGTACAGTAGTGTAAACTAATGCAAGACCAAAAAACTAGGCGAACATGCCCTGGGATGAGCAAACCCTGGGATGAACAGGCACAAGAGCGAATTGGTCTTGGGACGAAAAGGCTTGGAACCGCTTTCATAAGACAAAAATTAAAGTCGCAAACTCGGCTAAAATATTCGATATCCTTAGCTTTCAAGACCGCGATTGAATTGAGCAAGACATAGCTTAAGAAGAAAGGGACAAACAATTGAACTTTATCCAAACGATGTCGAACCACCTGCAAAATTATCTGAAACCCATGTTACCTCTTGAGACATTCGCCATCCCTGCATGGACGAAGCTCCATATGTAAATGTTTCACATTGTTTATCTTCTGATATTTTTTCAGTAACTGGGGAGGACATATACACGCCCATTTTCAGTCTGTGATTGTTAATCTTCGAAATCTGTACAGAAAATATAGTGACCGACTTATACACGTGAATCCGACGCCATTTCGCGGTTTTTCCATGACGTCATATGGGTCTGGTATAAAATAGGAAAAATGAGTTGGGAACCGAGTCAGAAAAGCTAAAGGGAAATAATCACCCAGGATCTACTCACTCAAGATAAGTTTACGTTTAAAAAGAAAGTGTACTTTGAAATACAAGTTAGGCCTTATCATGTTTTCACGAAAGATTAATCAATCAACTTTACAAGCTTTCAGATCTACTCGTATAAACCGAAACTGATTTGCAGCAGATAACTTCAAAAATATCCGCTCAAATGAATCTACATAATTCGGAAATTTCATGTAAAATCATTTATATACTACGGGACAAATTGGTACTCTTGTCACTGTTTTCTTCAAAAGTAGAAGCATGCTTGGGGTACAAGACAAAGTCAACCTCCACCTGGTCCACTTGATTCGCAAATCTATACTGGTCGATGTACGAGTTTTCTCCCTTAGACCAATTTTATTCATAGCGAGTATCGATACGATTTATCATAAGAGTAAGAAGTAAATGTTTTGATAACCTATCTTCTTTTTGCAACCAGGCCGATTCTGAAACAGCATCGACTATAATAAAGACCCCTTGTTCTAAATATGCAATCTGATTTCTGCATAACAAATTAGAAAATTAAAACTCAGAAATGGATCTATATACATGTAGTCTAATTACAAAAAAAAACCTTCGTTAACAAATTGTCGGATTTTCAGAATTTTTTTTTTTTTAATTCTTTTTATACTTTATGGTATAAAGGGCGTAACAAACTTGTATAGATGCACCTTTTAACACTTTCATTGCTCAGTGCGATGCAAGGTGTTCCTTTGACCCCACTGAACCAGTGGGCTGATAGGAAATTTACGAATATTACCCATGTTTTCTCTGAGAAAAAAAGAACCTTTGTTGTTTGGTGTTTAATCCATACCACACAATCCCTACTTTTGACGACCCTGAGAAGGAAGCCTTTGGAAAACACTGTGGGAAAATGATAAAATGCTGCTAGCCAGCATTTCCTCTTTTTCCCACAATGTTTTCTACCCTTCTCAAACCATATTTCAATTTTTTTTTTCAGTCACATTCATTTTGTTGTCTGCATTTGTCTTTGATTTTGCATTTTCTCCTCTTCCCACAAGCTTTTATACCCTATTAAAGACGGTTAAATAACTATTTCCCAAGGCAGTGGCTAGAGATACGGTACCGTACCTCTAGCCTATATTAAAGAAATGGCTAGAGATACGGTACCGTACCTCTAGCCTCGGAGTCTAAAGATACGGTACCGTATCTCTAGTCATTCTTATGATATAGGCTAGAGGTACGGTATTTTGTAGATACGTGTAAGAAATTATAAATTTATCGTTATTAGTATGTATTTGTAGTAACTGATTGGCATCAAAGGACAGAAACTCATCAAGTTGCAGTGTGCGAATGTGCACTGATGAGCGAAAATAATAATTGCGTTGATTATTAGGTGAACTTGCAGTCGAATCCTGATCCTACACTACCGGCAATGAAAACATGTCTCAAAAAGTTTTTTTTAAGGGGGTTGATTTAAATGTAATATATATTTTCACCATTTCAAGTATAAAACAGTTTCTCGCTGTTAATCTCTCATGGCTTTATATTTCATTTATGTTTGCTAAAAGTATTGTATTACTTACAGCAATAAAATCCTGTTCTGTTCTGTTCTGATTACTTAACCCAGGGATTCTATATAACATATGTATTATCCCTGCTTATCCCTTTCTCAAAAGACAAATTTTACACTCGAAGAATTTGTAAACAATTTAAATTTTGATGAAAAATGGTGGTAAATGGTCATCCAAAAGGGTAGAAAACACTGTTGGAAAATGAGAAATTAGCATTTTCTCTTTTTCCTACAGTGTTTTCAAAGGACTTGTACTGCATGTAGGAAAGCAGTCAGTGGCTTAGAAAGAATATTGTGCCGAGTACTGGTTATAAAAACTCAAGGAAAGCATGAATAGGTGCACTGGCCGATTCAAAAGTACTGAAATACTGTTAAAAACGGCGTTAAACACCATTCATTCAATCAAATTCCTAAAGTTATTTACAACCAAGTGCAGGCCTAGCCCCATAGCTCAGTCGGTATAGCGTACCGGAACTGAGAACAGGAGATCGCCGTTCGATCCATGGCTCGGCCAATAAACTTTCCGAGGATTGATGACAGTCATTGCGACAGGATTCATTTCTGTCTCACTGCTGTCCAATGTTTTGACGATAGTTATGTGGAAAAGCAGCCAGTGGCTTGGAAAGAATATTGTGCGGAGAACTGGTTAAAAGAACTCATTGTTCACATTATTTTTTGGCCTTAATGTTTGCAATAAATATTTATATATAATTCATGCCGTAAAATTCTGCTCTACCATACATAAGCAATAGCCCACACCAAATTTCAGTTCGAATCGTGCTTACCAGACCAAAACCTAAACACGCAACTCTATCCACCACTCCCAACCCAAGTGTAGATAAATAAATGAATAGATAAAATAACTTAATAAGTATAAATAGATGGATGGTAGACAGACAGACAGACAGACAGACAGACAGATAACCTTTGTTCTCTCACTCCTGTCCCACTGGCTATGAAATTCTTGCCACCATGAATACAGTATTTAAAGCGATATCCCGTAATACTTTATCCTTTCTTTTATTTTTGTTTTGTTTGTACGCGCGGCTGGGCTTTTTGTATAATCATAGAATCCCTCTAGAAAAACTGCACACTTTCTGCACTTTGATAGCACTCTATTGCGCTTTTAAATGTTTGAAAATCTGCAAATTTCTTCCCGACGTGAATACTATGAACCATTTTGACCATATGATACAAAATTGGCTTGAAATTGCTTTCAGAAAATTTTCCGTGATTGAGTAATAGATTAATTATCAATTTCTGTGATTGAGTAATTAATTAATTATGTCGTTTTCCATAATCAATTAAAGAACAACAAAAGTTAAAATAATGTAAGATCCGCATACATCTTAAGCAATTAAATTCACCTAACTAATCAACGCAATTATTATTTTCGCGCATCGATGCAAACTCGCACACAGCAACGAGTTTCTGTCCTTTGATGTGGAGATTTATACTAATACATACTAATAACGATAGTAATCAAAACCGAAGTAAATTTATAATTTCTTACATGTATCTACAAAATACCGTACCTCTAGCCTATATCATAAGAATGACTAGAGATACGGTACCGTATCTTTAGACTTCGGGGCTAGAGGTACGGTACCGTATCTCTAGCCATTTCCTTGATATAGGCTAGAGGTACGGTACCGTATCTCTAGCCACTGCCATTTCCCAAATGACAAAATTTTAGACTTGTCCAAATTGAAAACATTTGCAGACGACGAGATGAATGTGAATAAAAAAATTGACTTAAGAAAGTAGAAAACACGGTGGGAAAAGTAGAAAATGCTAGTTACTCCTTTTCCCACTATGTTTTCAGAAGGCTTCTTCCTCCGGGTCGTAAAAGCCAGGGACTGTTTGGGAAAGGGTTTTAAAAGCTAATTAATATGTTGTCAGCAAACGCTTTCAATATGGTGTTGTGCTGTCATGTTCCGAATAAAGAGGAGTCTTGTGAAATATTTGGTTTCAACAAGACGAATAAAATTGAAAGAATTCATTTAAAATTTTGTAAGCGTATTTTGAAACTTCCTGTAAATGCATGCACAGCAGGGGTATATGGCGAACTCGCACGATACCCTTTATATGTAGCACGATACTGCAGAATTATACAGTGTTGGTGTAAAGTTATTCATACTGATAATATTATTTTGAGTAAATTATATGATCAGGCTTTGATTGATTTTAATAATGGCAAGAAAAATTGGGTATCTCGTGTGAAACATCTTCTCGACTATTTCGGCTATTCCGATGTATTCTATAATCTTAACCACTCTTCAGTTAAATCGTTTCAATGTATTTTTAAACAACGTGTTTTGGATTGTTTCATGCAAGAATGGTATGGTTCATTAGACCAGAGTGTAGTTTTAGAAGAATATAGACACTTTAAACATTCTTTTACGTACGAATATTATTTAGATGTTGTTCCTTATGACATCAGATTTTACATAACCAGAATAAGACTGTCTGCTCATTCGTTACGTATACAAACTGGTAGATATGGACAAAATAGAATACCAAGACATGAGAGGTTTTGTATGCTTTGTAATTCAAATGAATTAGAAGATATGTATCATTTTATATGTGTGTGTCCAAGTTTTGTTGAAATTAGAAATAAATACTTACCAGCATCCCTTATTAGAAAACTTTCTATGTATAAACTCACTATGGACCAACGTACAGTGTCGCAAATCGGAAGCTGCTGCTACTGTACGCCCCAAATCAGTTAGCTGCAGTAAACAAGTTTAACAAAACAGGCTGGCACGCGTAATCTAGCAAACAGAAAATGATCGGGTGTTTTGCATTTTAAAGGTAAGAAGTTTTTCTACAAATACATACTGGGATTGGGTTCATAAACCGAGCGAGTTTTGTATAGGAAAGCTGCATCACCAAATTTCGTCGTTTGCGGCTGCAATGATCGCTAAACATTTGCTTTCTACTCCTTCGGGAAGATCGGAAACCATTTTCTGATACTGCATACAGATAAAGAAATCATTCAGCTTTGCGTATACATTTCTATGTTTGTATTTAGTGCCATATCCATTGAAATAATTCACTTTTTATCAAGGTACCATCAAAACGTTCACTGTACGGCTAGCTGCATCTGTACGCAACGATTAGCTGCATTTCACAATAAAAAATGTGTACGCCTAGCTGCATTAATGCATCATAATACTGAACAAAAAGGTTCAGCCCATATGGTAAAACACGTTTTTTTAGCTCAAAATTATATATGTCGTATGCCCGATCGGAATCTAGGCATATCCCGGGAATCTGCCTAGACCAAATTAGAATAATACTTTAGCGTAGACCAAAATAGATCTAGATTCTTTTCCAAATTTTTAATCATATTAATTCTTATACATGTGTTTACAATTGAGACCTATTTTTATTTGAAGCAATTTATTTGTTTTTCCCTCAATTGCTCCGTCTTCCTCGTTGCATTTTTTCCTCGAAAGTGCTAAACACTCAAAATTTAATCTTACTCAGAATTTCTAATTAAACTTCTTTTATGTTGGAGTTTAAGTTGACTAAGATGGTTAATATGTAGTCGCATTATATAAAAGGAGAAAATATTCCGATTTGGTCTAGGCAGATTGTGGAGCTGCCTAGCCAAACTGTTAAACTATTTTGGTATAGGCAAAATTCCAGTTTGGTCTAGATTTCGGATCTGCCTAGATTCCAGTTTGGACAGCGACATACATAAATATATAAATTCAAACAATAGCAGGTAAGATTATCTTGTTTCTTCAAGGCATTTCATGAACTACACAAATCCGGCTCCATTGATAAATCCTTTTATTACATGGAAAACATCGCTGATATTATTTCTTGATTTAGGTCTAGTTCCTGTACAACAGATAAGTACAAAGTTTGTCATTTTTTGCAACCCCTAATCATTGATTTTAATTCACTGATAAACATCAATGAATTATACAGTAATTTTTTTTTGTAGCTTTTCAACGAAATAAGGAATTCAGTTCGGGTTAAATATAAAGTTTTCAGGTTTTCGTTCTTCACCTGAATTCACGATATTATCTCGCACATCCATCCTCAAGTCTTAAGTCTTTACCAAAGCATTTGCAGACGTTCAGTTGGTAGCGTTTTCCTTTGAATTTATAAATCTCAGTGAAAACAGAAGTATTAGCTTAAAGGCAGCCGATTCTTTTAATACATCTAACCTCTGAAAGTGCTCAATACTGACTATGGATCGTTTATAGACGATGGTAGACCTATTAACGACCGCTTGATTCACCGAGTCTTTAAAGGGTGGAAATGGAACCTGGAAAAGTCGAAAACGAACTTTATACATTCACCACTGCCAACCTCACATCTTCAGAGCTAGATCTATATGTCATTTCTTGCAACACTCTTAACCAAGATGTACACAATTCTCATTATAAGCTTTAAAAGCCTGTTTCACATCAGCCTTACGACAGCCGTACGGGAACATAAATCGCAGGACTTCGCGCGGTTTCCGCAAGACTGTCTTACAAATTTGCAACGCCGTAGACGTCGCAATTAAGCTGGTTTTTCAACATGCTCATTTTCCTAGCGATTTCTTTGCGATTTTTTGAGTTTGCACAGCAACTGTACGGTTGCCACACAGGAGCCATACGGCTACCTTGAGACCATAGCACATCAATCATACGGTTTTATAACTTGCGTTTGTCCTGCGAAGGCCGAAAGACGATCGCACGAACATCTTGCGGCTGCCTTGCGAATGCCTTGCGTTTGGTGAAAGTCTGTCTGAAGACTACTGCGGAACGTAGGAACAACGTAGAGATTCGCACAGCTGCCTCGCAAATGCCTTGCGAAAAGTTAGCGTCATCCGTCCTCTTTTAAAAAGTTTGTATGTCTTGTTCGTCATTAGTCGCTATCGAGATTTCAGGACGAGAAGGTCATGCAGAAACGAAGATCTCAGAATGGAAAGGGGTAGGTTCCAATTGCTGAACCCCCATTGAACCCGAGACATTCAAGGTACCACCAACCCAGGATTTAGATGAAGAAAGCACGAGCTTGTACAAGAATGACAAAATGCCCTTAGCATAAAATATTGTCGTCCCGGTCTTTATCTGCGAGTATCCTGTCCATTGTTTCAATATGCAACCTATGTGCCGGGTAGCATTGTGAATATATATGTCGTAGTCCAAACTGGAATCCAGGCAGATCCGGAATCTGCCTAGACCAAACTGGAATTTGTCTATAACAAATCAGGATTCCAGTTTAGCTTTGCAGCTCTACAATCTGCCTAACCCAAATTTTAATAATTTCTCGTTGAATATAAGGCATCTACATATGGATCATCTTACTTTTAAACGTAAACCCCAAAATAAAAGAAGTTTTAGTCAGAAATTCAGAGTAAATATAAATTTTGAATGTCTTGTACTAATAAAAAAGGTGGAAAAAAGAGCGATTTTGGAAAACTCATATAAAATGCTTTGAATAAATATACCTCTCAACTGTAAACATAATTAAATCAATATATTTTTTAAAAAAGTATTAGAAAACAATGCAGTTTGGTCTACCCAAAATTTGAATTCTAATTTGGTCTAGGCAGATTCGGGATCTGCCTAGATTCCAATCTGGCCTACGACATATATATCCAATCGGACAAGAAGAGATAATTCCTCCTCCTTATGGCGATCGCACGAACACCGTACAGCTGTCTTGCAAAATCGTGCTTGCCGTGCGGTGGTCGTAAGAAACTTTGAAAATTCTTACGGCAGTCTTGCGGGTGCCTTGAGAATTTGTGCGGCAGCCTTAAGCTAACCGCACGACAGCCGTGCGAACTCGTCGCTTTGTTTTTAGCTCACCTTAGCACAAAGTGCTACAGGTGAGCTATTGTGATCGCCCTATGTCCGTCGTCCGTAGTCTGTCGTCCGTCGTCCGTCGTCCGTCAACAATTTCTTTAAAAATCTTCTCCTCCTAAATACTGGGTCAATCTTGGCAGGAATGTTCCTTGGGTGAAGCTCTACCAAAATTGTTCAAAGAATTTAATTCCACCCATAACTCTTGTTGCCATGGCAACAAAAAGAAAAGAAAAAAAAAAAAAGAAATCTTTGAAAATCTTCTTCTCTGAAACTATAAGGCGTAGAGCTTTAATATTTGGTATGTAGTATCTCCTAATGGACCTCTATCAAGTTTGAACAAATCATGCCCATAGGGTCAAAACTGGCCCCGCCCCGGCGGATAACGAGTTTGAGCATAGGAACAAAGGAGGAAAACTTTAAAAATCTTCTCCTCTGAAACTTGAAGGCGTAGAGCTTTGATATTTGGTATGTAGCATCTCCTAGTTGACCTCTACCAAGTTTGTTCAAATTATATCCCTGGGGTCAAAACTGGCTCCATCCCAGGGGTCACAAGTTTGAGCAAAGGAACGAAGATGGAAAAATTTAAAAATCTTCTCCTCTGAAACTTGAAGGCGTAGAGCTTTGACATTTAGTATGTGACATCTCCTAGTTGACCTCTGCCAAGTTTGTTCAAATTATGCCCCTGGGGTCAAAACTGGCCCCACCCCGGGGGTCACAAGTTTGAGCATTGGAACAAAGAAGGAAAACTTTAAAAATCTTCTCCTCTGAAACTAGAAAGCGTAGAGCTTTGATATTTGGTCTGTTGGATCTCCTAGTGGACCGCCACCAATTTTATTCAAATGATGTCCCTGGGGTCAAAACTGGCCCCACCCCGGGGGTCACTAGTTTGAGCATAGGAACAAAGGAGGAAAACTTTTAAACTCTTCTTCTCTGAAACTAGATGGCGTAGAGCTTTGATATTTGGTATGTGGCATCTCCTAGCGGACCTCTACTAAGTTTCTTTAAATCATGCCCGTGGGATCAAAACTGGCCCCGCCCCGGGGGTCTCAAGTTCGAACATAGGAACAAAGAAAGAAAATTTTAAAATTTTTCTTCTCTAAAACTAGAAGGCATAGAGCTATGATATTTGGCATGTAGCAGTGAATCTCTACCAAGTTTGTTCCTATTATGCCCTTGGGGTCAAAACTGGCCCTGCCCCGGGGGGGGGGTGTCACAGGTTCGAACATAGCAACAAAGAAGGAAAACTTTGGAAATCTTCTCTGAAACTTGAAGGTGGAGAGCTTTGACATTTGGTCATTTGGTATGCAGAATCTTCTAGTGGACCTCTACCAAGTTTGGTAATATGATGTCCCAGGCGTCAAAACTGGCCATGCCCCGGAGATCACAGGTTGGAACATATGAACAAAGAAGGAAAATTTTGAATTTATTTTTCTCTTAAACGGGAAGGTGTAGAGCTTTGATATTTGGGATGTAGCATGTTTGAGTGGACCTCTATCAAGTTCGCTCCAAGGATGCTGCTTTGTTTAAAACTGACCCAGCCCGGGGACCACAAGTTCGAACATAGGACAAAGGAGGAAAATTTAAAATTCTTCTTTGAAACTGGCAGGTGTATAGCTTTGATATTTGATTGCCCTAAGCATGTCCAGCGTCTGTCGCCCATCAACAATTTCTTAAAACATCTTCTTCTCCTAACCCACTGGGCCAATCTTGATGAAACTTGGCAGGGATGTTCCTTGGGTGAAGCTTTACCAAAGTTGCTCAAAGAATTGAATTTCAATCAAAAGCTATAGTCTTAGGTGAGCGTTCCAGGGCCAAGTTGTTTTTTCGTACCTTCAACCTGCGGACTCCGTACAGTTCGTGAGTCAACTGTACGAACAACGTACGGAGATCGCTTTGAAAATTTGCAATATGTGCGACGGGTACGAATAAATAGCGATCGTGTTTGCAGCGAAAATCGTAAGACGAAAAAATCGCACGGCTGATGTGAAAGAGGCTTTACCAAGAAAATCGCAGCTAACTGAGCAGTACAAAAATTCGGGTTAGCAGCTAGCCGTACAGTGAACGTTTTGATGGTACCTTGATAAAAAGTGAAATATTTCAATGGATATGGCACAGAATACTACCATAGACATGTATACGCCAAGCTGAATGATTTCTTTATCTGTATGCAGTATCAGAAAATGGTTTCCGATCTTCCCGAAGGAGTAGAAAACAAAAGTTTAGCGATCATTGCAGCCGCCAACGACAAAATTTGGTGATGCAGCTTTCCTATTCAAAAATCGCACGGTTTATGAACCCAATCGCAGTATGTATTTGTAGAAAAACTTCTTACCTTTCAAATGCAAAACACCAAATCATTTTCTGTCTGCTAGATTACGCGTGCCGGCCTGTTTTCTTAAACTTGTTTACTGCAGCTAACTGATTTGGGGCGTACAGTAGCAGCAGCTTCCGATTTGCGACACTGTACGTTGGTCCATACTGAACTATGCCAGTTATTTCAATCTAAAGAGAAGAAAACATTGTGTAGCATTGCTCACTTCCTTAAGGAAGCGTTCCTTTTGCGAAATCAACTAATTTGCATCGTATCCTAAAATTTTCCTCTTTGACTTACTCTCCAAAACATTATTTCTAACGAATGTCTACTGGGTTATTTCAGATTTCAGACTTAGATTCTTTCATTCTTTTTATTGTTGTTATAGTCCTTTGCTTGCTTTGACCTATGTGAAGTTGTATATTAGGAATGTTAAATTCGTATAATTGACGATGTATTTTGTGTACAAGTCATGAATAAATATATGTTCTGTTCTGTTCTGTTCTTAAAAGTCTAAACTCAGTTCAGTTGGTATGGGTTTAACCCTTTCCTAAACGACAAGGTTTTTTAACTTGTCCAAATTGAAAACATTTGCAGATGACGAAATAAACATAGCTCAAAAATTGAAGTTTGTTTCCAGCAGGGTAGAAAACATTGTGAGAGAAGGAGAAAATGCTGGTTACCTGCATTTTCTCCGTTTCCCACAATGTTTTCAAAAGTCTTCTATGTCAGGGTAGTAAAAACTAGGGATTGTTTGGTAAAGGGTTAAAACATGTCGTTGTCTCTCTCTAACCCCGTCAAAAACTCCCTTGTCTTGAGTCTTGTTTTGCAGGGATCTAATTCTTTAAATAATTTCGTACGATCCTTGGTTTATGTGACAACTTTTATTGTGATTTTGTATAAAATGTAGTTTCGCTGTTTTTTTTTTCCCCCCTTGATCTTTATCTTAGTTTTGTCATGCTTTCTTAAATTCTTCGCCGCCTATGTAATTTCAAGTGGCCTTTGTATTTTAGGTTGTGTATTTTACTCGTTCATTTTGTACTATACTACTCAAAATTTGCTGTGGATGACCATAAAAGATTCACAGTAGATCTACAATGCGATACGTATCATGTATGGTTTTACAATATGTTACACTGCCATACTGATCAATAAAATCACCAGTGGAAATTTATCTTTAATCCTTTACCTCACAATGCCCACGGTTAAAGACACTGAGAAAGAAGCCTTTGGAAACATTGTTGAAAGAGGAGAAAATGCTGGTAATCAGCATGTTCTCTTTTTCTCACAATGTTTTCAATTTTCTATTCACTTTAATTTTGATGTCTGCCAATGCTTTCAATTTGGACCAGTCTAAAATTGTGTCATCTGGGCCCGCATTCACCAACCAATCTTAAGAACATTCTTTTGTCTTATTCTCCAGAATTTTCTACACTTGTAAGTAACACAACTTCTGATTGGCTAAACCATTCGGTTTAGCCAATCAGACATTGTGTTACTTACAAATTTAGAAAACCTCGGAGAAAAAGACTAAGAATATTCTCAAGAATGGTTGGTGAATACGGGCCCTGGTAAGGATTTATATACCACCGATTAAACCACACGGGGTCCCACAGGCCAATTGATTCCCATTCCAAACCCTATTTAAATCAAGAAAAAAATATAGGATGAAGAGAAGAAAAACATTTTGGAAAAAATAAATAAGCAAATGCTGGTCAGAAGCATTTTCCCCATTTCCCCCCACAATGTTTTCAAAAGCTATCTAACACAGCATTGTGTGGTACAGGATAAACAGACAGAAAAAGATCAATATCCCATTGCACAGAACAGTCTTAACTCAATACCAAACGACAAAATTTTAGGTTTGTCCAAACTGAAAGCATTTGCAGACGACAAAATAAAAGTGAATGAAAATTTGAAAAACATTTTGTGAAGGGTAGGAAACATTGTGGGAAAAGGAGAAAATGCTGGTTACCAGCATTTCTCCTTTTCCCACAATGTTTTCCAAAGGCTTCTTTCTTAGGGTCGTCAAAAGTAGGGATTGTGTGGTAATGGGTTAAAGGT
The DNA here is from genome assembly GCA_943736015.1 of Tridacna crocea. Taxonomy (NCBI): domain Eukaryota; kingdom Metazoa; phylum Mollusca; class Bivalvia; order Cardiida; family Cardiidae; genus Tridacna; species Tridacna crocea. Next base: position 55,281,233 of record OX031059.1, read on the forward strand.
GGCCCTTCAGATTTTGGGGCAAAAATTTTACAAAAATGCAAAAAAATCACCCTTGTACTCCCAAAGCCTTTAAATTTTCATTCACAAAACCCCAGTAGTCAAAAACCATCCGACAACATGAGAAATTTGAGATTTACTATGGCCCAGTTGACACCAACGGGAGACACATTCTATTTTTAGATGATCATTTCGCTTATCTACACACAGGAATATACAGACGAAGTTTCTAACATAGCAACCGAAGAAGACATTATGGAAAATAATTATTACACGTTTGTTATGTAATGGAATTTAAGCGTTATGAGTCATGTGCCAGCAACTTGACATTCCCACAATGCTTTTTTGATTTTTGGCGCGAAATCTAAAAATACCTTAAGAGGCTACGTAGCCTTTTAAGGGAGCACCATCAAAAAAATTTTTTTTTTCGTAATTACATGAATCTTAATTATTGATTATTTGTATTATGTTTTTAATGTAAATTTCAGTGATATATATTTTTTATTTGGTGAGATGTACAAATTCTAAATACCCACCTTTAAATTGGATCTACACTGTCCTATAATTCATGAAATAATCTGGCAAAAATATATCCTTAGTATTTTACTTCAGTGTCATTTATTCTGTCCTCCAAGGGCTATGTTAAAGTGGAAGGATAAGTATCCCTTAAAGCCCTGGAATAAAATAAGGGTGGCAAAGTTACACATTTTGTGACTTGCTCTTATCCATAAGGTGTTCTATCAGTCTTTGAAGGTCCCTGATCATATCTTTTATATTTTAGAAATTATGGCCCAGACAAAAATTCAAAGTGAAAAGGGCAATAACTCAAAAGGAAGGATGGCAGAGTTATGGTTCTTGTGCAGTGCACTTTTTCATAATGATTGTGTTCTATTAGTCTTTGAAGTTTCAAGATAATGGATTTTGAAGTTTGAAGTAATGGTCTTTACAAAAATTCAAACTGAAAATTATTAACAAAGGGCAATAACTCAAAAAATAAAGGTGGCAGAGTTATGGTTCATGTGCACTGCACTTCTCCATAATGTGTTCTATCAGTGTATGAAGTTCCAAGTTAATAGCTTTTACAGTTTGGAAGTTATGGCCTGGACAAAAAATTCAAACTGAAAATTAACAACGGGCAATAACTCAAAGAATAAAGGCGGCAGAGTTATGGTTTATGTAAACTGCACTTCTCCATAATGTGTTCTATCAGTGTATGAAGCTCCAAGTTAATAGTTCTTATAGTTTAGAAGTTATGGTGTGGACAAAAATTCAAACTGAAAATTAACAAAGGGCAGTAACTCAAAAATAACAGTGGCAGAGTTATGGTTCATGTGCACTGCACTTCTCCATAATGTGTTCTATCAGTGTATGTAGTTTCAAGTTGATACCTTTTATAGTATGGAAGTTATAGCCTGAACAAAAATTAAAAGTGAAAAGTTGGTTATTTTAGAAAACAGGGGCAGATAATTTTAGAACGCAAATAGCGATCCAAATTCTAAGACCCAGGTGCACAACTAGACATCATGGAGATTCATTGTGGCAAGTTTCAAATAATTCCGATGGAAACTGGAGGAGGTGTTGCACACACAAGAAATTGCTAACGGACTGACGGACTGACGGACAGACAGACAGACGGACGGACGACCAGGGGCATAACACAAGAACTGGTAATTTTCAACTTGAAATGGTTTCTTTTCCCATACTGTTTGTTGGATTTATTTCAAAATAGATAGGGTTGAAGCTATTGGTGAGATAAACAAACTGTGCAAGTTTCACAAAAATCTAATTACAAATGCACATTTTATCCCGTAAACAAGAATTTGAAATTTTCAACTTGAAATGGCTACTTTTCCCATACTGTTTGTTGGATTTTTCTCAAAATCAATAGGGTTGAAGCTATTGATGAGATAAACAAACTGTGCAAGTTTCATGAAAATCAGGCGACAAATGCAGACTTTATTGCGTAAACAAGAATTTGAAATTTTCAACTTGAAATGGCTACTTTTCCCATACTGTTTGTTGGATTTTCTCAAAATCAATAGGGTTAAAGCTATTGATGAGGTACACAAACTGTGCAAGTTTCACGAAAGTCGGGCAAGAAATGCAGACTTTATTGCGTAAACAAGAAAAAGACCAACAGATGGACAGACGGACGGACAGATGACGGAAACCACGCCATGACACAAGCTCTGCTGGCTGAAAGCCAGTACAGCCAATAATACGACCCTTCAGGCATATAAAAATGTCTCTGATTTTAAATTCAGAACTTTCCACACAATCCCTACTTTTGACGCCCGTGAGAAAGAAGCCTTTAGAAAACATTGTGGGAAAAGGAGAAAATGGTGGTAACCAGCATTTTCTCCTTTTCCCACAATGTTTTCTTCCCTTCACAAAACAAATTTCAAATTTTCAGCCACTTTTACTTTGTCGTCTGCAAATGCTTTCAATTTGGACCAGTCTAAAATATTGCCATTTGGTAATAGGGGGTACGACGGGTAGCAAGTAAAACATCAAGTTCAATTTTCATGTTAGATTTTAATCTAAGAGCAAGTAGCAAAAGGAGACATTTAAAACGGGACTAGATTATTGCACACATATAGGAAAACATACCATCTTACCAGACAGAAGCCTGTAAGGCTGGGCTTAACCCTTTACCTGATATACCACTTTGAGGCTCTTCCATTTCAGCAGCAAATAAAGATACGACGTCAAAAATATGGACCAATGAGGATACAAATATCTGACTGAGTGGAAAACATTGTGGGAAAAGGAGAAATTGCTCGTTGCGAGCAATTTCTCCTTTTCCCACAATATTTTCAAAAGCTGTCTGTTGTTGATACTCTGTCAAAATGAGTATCTATGGTGTAAAGGGTTAACCCTTTCCCACACAATGACGACCCTTGGAAAGAAGCCTCTTGAAAACATCGTGGCAAAAGAAGAAAATGCTGGTTACCAGCATTTTCTCCTTTTTCCCACAATGTTTTCTACCATATCAATTAATAATTGCATCATTTGAGCCACTTTGAAATTGTCGTCTGCAAATGCTTTCAATTTGGACAAGGCTAAAATTTTGTCGTTTAGAAATGAATTAAGCATTAACCATCAAAGCAATGAACAAAAAGCACTTTTCTCCATCAGGCAAAAAGAACACACCACCACATGTTCAAAATTGCCTTTGTCCACAAGCTGCCTTCTGATCTTGATTTCTATTACCCAAATAACTGACACAGTTGCATTTGGCTCTTTCAGGTGCTTATACATGTATCTATTTTGCTAGTTGAAAAAAAAGGAAATTAAAAATAAATTGGGCTTTATCTTTGCTACATTCCTGGCTACTCATTTGATAATGCTATCAAATAGCCAGTTTTGTTTTGTGGAGAGTACAGATCAAGATCAAACATTGACTATGAAGTCTGATCTTCTATGGCTGAAAAGTGATGAGCTTTAATATATTATGCTAGTATAAACCTGCAAAAAAACTCCAGATCTGGTGAAAGTAGCCATAACTCTTTCCCAAAGAAGCCCTGGTTTTTATGTGTCTGCAGTACAAGTCTGTAGAAAAACACTGTGGGAAAAGGAGAAATTGCTCGTAACGAGCAATTTCTCCTTTTCCCACAGTATTTTCTAGCATTTTGGAAAACTTTCTGCCATTCTCATCAAATTCAAAATTGTCATCTGCAAGCACTTTGAGTTTGGGACATTCTCAAATTTGTCATGTGGGAAAAGGTTATTAAAAAGCAAACCACAACTTAATTTTGCTTTAGTTATGCACTGTTTATATGCAGATAAGATTGCACAAAACATGTAGTCTGATCTTGAATCTAAACTATAAAACATGTAGTCTGATCATAAATCTAAACTATCTAACAACCTGTTATTTATAGGCTTAACTCATTACCAAACGACAAAATTTTAGGCTTGACCAAATCGAGAGCATTTGCAGACGACAAAATAAAAGTGACTGAACATTTGAAATATGTTTTGTGAAGGGTAGAAAACATTGTGGGAAAAGGAGAAAATGCTGGTTACCAGCATTTTCTCCTTTTCCCACAATGTTTTCAAAAGGATTCTTTCTCGGGGGCGTCAAAAGTAGGGATTGTGTGGTAATGGGTTAATGCATCCGCAACAAGTATAGACCCAGGTCAGCCTTTGCAGTCAGCCAAAGCTGACCTTGGTCAAGATTTTTGCTATTGGTCAATCTTCCTCATGTCAGAGGGCCAGGCTGCCTCATGATTTAGTTTGTTATTAGACCAAATGGATTTTATGAGTGAAAAAATTATAGGATGACCTACTCAGTATGTTGTATCACAGAGATGCATTAAACCATTACCACACAATCCCTACTTTTGACGCCCCTGAGAAAGAAGCCTTTTGAAAACACTGTGAGAAAAGGAGAAAATGCTTGTAACCAGCATTTTCTCCTTTTCCCACAGCGTTTTCTACCCTTCCCAGAACAAATTTAAATTTTTCAGTCACCTTTATTTTGTCGTCTGCAAATGCTTTCAATTTGGACCAGTCTAAAATTTTCTCGTGTGGTATAGAGTTATACCCCTTTTTTGCTATAGAATGGCTCAATCGCTCTTGCAGATTGTGTGGATTGAAGTCAGACTGCACAAAATGGCACTGTGACAAAAACAGCTTTGAAATTGCAGTTAGAATGCACATTTCATTTGTTTCATACTCTTACAGTTAAGGGTTATATTTTTTTTTTTTCATCCATACATTACACTGAACAGCACACACTAAAGCCAGGAGAAGCAGAAATGTCAACTGGTGTGACACTTTGTTCCAATGTACGAGTAATATATCTTTAGCCCATTACCACACAAGGCTTCTTTCTCAGGGTTGTCAAAAGTAGGGATTGTGTGGTAACAGGTTAATACATGTTCATAAATTTGCCTTTAACTCTTTGCCACACGAGAATATTTTAGACTGGTCCAAATTGAAAGCATTTGCAGATGACAAAATAAAGGTGACTGAAAATTTGAAATTTGTCCTGGAAAGAGTAGAAAACACTGTGGGAAAAGGAGAAAATGCTGGTTACCAGCATTTTCTTCTTTTCCCACAGTGTTTTCAAAAGGCTTCTTTCTCAGGAGCGTCAAAAGTAGGGATTGTGTGGTAATGGGTTAATAGGAATTCAATATATGCCTGCTTATTGAATGTTACTTGCTTAACCCCTGGGTGCTAAGTCTTTCAGCAAACAATGTAGGTCAAGATCAGAATACACAGAACATACAGTCTGATCTTGGATCTACACTGTCTGATAAGCAGCTATCTTTTCCTCCCAGAATTCACCTTTGAAAAAGAAAAAAATTGGGTTTTTACCATCGGCTTGAAGGCTTGAAGGTTTCATTTCATTTATCTAGCAGGTTTACAATTAGTTCAGGTGGCCACTGAGGCAGGTTTACTGTAGTAGATTTCGGGGACGAATTGAATAGATATTACCCTTAAACGCTGAAACTAACGATACACGATAAGAACAGCTTGTAAGCTTGATTACATCCTATTTTTTTCGTAAAATACATATAAGTCCGAGTTTTAAATTCCTTGAAGAAAAAGTCTTTTGAAAACATTGTTGGGAAAATGAGAGAATGCTGGTAACCAGCATTTTCTCCTTTTCCCACAATGTTTTCTACCCTTTCCAAAACAAAATTCTTTTTTTTTAGCAATATTTATTTTGTCGTCATTAAATGCTTTGAATTTGGACCAGCCTGAAATTTTGTTGTTTGGTAAGGAGTTATGAGAAAATATTAACGCTTTGCTGTTTAATCCAGAGATTTTGATTAAGTGGTTTTTGAGAACACTGTTGGAAAATGACAAAATGCAGGTCATTGACATTTTGTCCATTTTCCACAAAGTTTTCTCTCCTTACAAGGACAAATCCTATCATATAGGCAATATTTAATTTGATGACTGCAAACACTTTTAAGAAAGGCAAACCTTTCATGATTATTATTGTCTTGTTAGAAGCTACTTTATTTTGTTAACTCTTTACCACACAATCCCGACTTTTAACGACCCTGAGAAAGAAAGCCTTTGAAAACATCATGGGAAAAGGAGAAAATGATGGTAACCAGCATTTTCTCCTTTTCCCATAATGTTTTCTACCCTATCAAGTTTCATTTTTTGATTCACATTTATTTTATTGTCTGCAAATGTTTTCAATTTGGACTAGTCCAAAATTAGTTAAGCTGTAGACATTTCATAAATGACTGATGTCATTGCACACAGGTGTGATAGATACAACAATAAATAGGGAAAAAACAGATGGTTGGTGCCTCTATACATGAGAGGAACTTTGTGTTGTATTGCTGACATGATGATGCTTTCTTGACTCCTTGCCATCCCTGGGAAAAAAAAATCAGTTTGACAGTTTAGTAGCAAAATGTATGAAAAAAGATACATTATGGAATTGAAAGAGAGATTTACATTTCAAGCTTTCCTCCTTTATGATATCGCATGAAATACCAGCGTAGAATGAAGTTCAGGCTGCGAAAAATGAGCAGTCTAATGACTCTAATCCCAAGTCCACACTGGAAGCAAATTAAACCCATTACTACACAATCCCTACTTCTTACGACCCTGAGAAAGAAGCCTTAAGAAAACATTGTTGGAAAAGGAGAAAATGCTGGTAACCAGCATTTTCTCCTTTTCCCACAATGTTTTCCACCCTTCACAAAACAAATTTCAAATTTTCAGGCACTTTCATTTTGTTGTCTGCAAATGCTTTCAATTGGACAAACCTAACATTTCGTCGTTTGGTAATGAGTTAAAACACAAAGCCCTTAACCCTTACGAAATGACAATATTTGTCCAAATTGAAAGCATATGCAGATGTCAAAATAAAAGTGACTGAAAATTTGAAATATGTTTTGTGAAGGGTAGAAAACATTGTGGGAAAGGGAGAAAATGCTGGTTACCAGCATTTTCTCCTTTTCCCACAATGGTCTCTAAAGGCTTCTTTCTCAGGGGCGTCAAAAGTAGGGATTGTGTGGTAATGGGTTAAGGGTTTAACAAATATTCACTCATAATTAACTGTCAGCTTAGTTTCAGTAGCAAAAAGTCCTACGCAGATATGAGCACAAAAAAAAGTCTTTGTAAAAAAAATTCTGCATCCAAATGTATTTTAGTCAACAATTTCCATATGTTCAACTTCTACCTCCATTTTGGAAACCAGAAAATCTGATCTGAAGATAAGACTTGCTAGTAAGACTAAATCCAAATTGATCCCTTGTGTAAATCAACCACTATCAACATTTCATATTAACTTTTAACCCTTTCCCAAACAGAAAAATTTTAGACTGGTCCAAATTGAAAGCATTTGCAGATGACAAAAAAAACTCAACTCAAAAATTGAAATTTGTTTCCAACAGGATAGAAAACATTGTGGGCAAAGGAGAAAATGCTGGTTACCAGCATTTTCTCCTTTTCCCACAATGTTTTTAAAAGGCTTCTATCTCAGGGTCGTAAAAACCAGGCATTGTTTGGTAAAGAGTTAAGACACTCAAATCAATTTCAAAAACTAGCCTCAATTCAACCTCCAGGCTTATCAGATGGCCTGCCTTCAAATTTAGAATTAGAATCAAATTAAAATGACTGAAGAATTAGACAAATGTAACAGGAAAATAAACATCAATTATTTGAGAAGACAGAAATGTACTTACTTGCGATGATGTTTCGTGCGTTTCAGTGTAGCAGCATTTGATGATATCATGGGCTGAAGTTTACTTTTAATGGAGTGATAGTTTCTCTCTAGCTCACGCTGGTAATCCTTCTGTTCAGGAGTGATCAAGGATTTATTACGATGAAGAGCGTCATTACATCTAGAAAATCATACAAGATTTCATACATTCTGTGGTCTCCATAAGTCAGAACAGCTTTATTACAATCAATTAATCACAGCTTTTTTAGACTTATTAACAACCTATTCTGAGCAATTTTTTAAAGAAATTCAATTAAATTAATGTAAAGAGGTAAATAATTGTCAAATCTGCCACCTGAAATCAACATTTTAAATTTGAGAGAGAAAACAGGCAAGAGCCACTACTAAATACACAAAATGAGCTGACTGACAGTTGACTTTTCCTGTTAAATGGTATTTGTAATTTGTCAAGTGATTGCTGCTACTTGTGGATTATTGAATCATGAATTTCTATTAAAAAGGATGTTTTTTTTTTTTGTATACAGCACAATTTTACATAATCTAAATAAACTAGAGCTATGACTAAACCCCCCCCCCCACCAGCTCCTTGAAACAAAACAGGTCTTTGTCACAGAATGCAGAATGGTTTAGTATAAAAGTAAGAGCTGAAAAAAGTTCAAGGGGATATAACTCCATAACAAATCACAGCAGGTTCATGAAAATTGTACATGCACAACTTCATATAATTATATAGAAACCCTGTGTATTAATTCGAGTTCAGTACCTGAAAAACTGTAGGAGTATTGCTCTGGACAAATTTGTGTCTACGGACAGACAGACGGACAGACAAACCAACAAGACAGCCTTAGCAATTCCAGAATATCCCCCTCCACTACATTGTGGGGGTATAATGAATTATCTGTGGTCTTTTCCGGTCAAATTAAATACACTAGCATGAAAAAAAATTTATACTTTCATTTGTGGAATACATTGTCAGATGATCAAGCATTTAAATAGCGATTAACCCTTTGGCTGCTTATGGCAACTACAGACGTTTTGCGGACAACGTAGATCAAGATCAGACTGCACAGAACGTGCAGTCTGATCTTGGATCTATGCTGTCCGATCTGGAGATTTTATTCCCTAAAACATACCTTTAACATAACATTTTTTGGGTATTTAATATCAAATTGAAAATTTCATTTTACCGGTAGTTATTTAGCAGGATATGGGTAAAATCTTTACCACACGAGAAAATTTAAGACTGGTCCAAACTGAAAGCATTTGCAGATGACAAAATGAAGGTGACTGAAAAATTGAAATTTGTTCTGGGAAAGGTAGAAAACACTGTGGGAAAAGGAGAAAATGCTGGTTACCAGCATTTTCTCCTTTTCCCACAGTGTTTTCAAAAGGCTTCTTTCTCAGGGGCGACAAAAGTAGGGATTGTGTGGTAATGGGTTAACTCTAGTTTTATCACATACTTGAAAGCATGCTAAACCTTCTTTCATCTTGATCATTTTTATTTCTCAAGGACATTTCTACTATTCTCTGCTGAAAATTGGTTTCATGGAGTAATGGGTAGAATAATTACTTTTTCAAGAAGTCTTTAAAGCTCAGTCTAAGTTTATTGTGGTGTTTCATCCCAACCAGCTTGCCTTCTGTCACTTCCTTCAGGAACACATTAGCTACTTCCACTGGACCCTACAAATGATATTTAACCCTTTACCAAACAATCCCTGGTTTTTAAAAAACCCTGAGATAGATTGGTTTTATTGGGGTTTAACGCCACTTTAACAGTTAAAGTCATATCATGGCGGTCGGTGACACACGTGTTTCCTGGCTTTCTCACACCGGTACCAACACAACTTTCTTTCCAAAGCCACCAACTACTTTTCTCACATGCTTCAGCAAAGCTGAGAGGCGAAAATACGCCAGAAAGAAAGTTCGCCTCAACCAGGTATCAAACTCACAACCACCAAATCATGAGTCCAACATGCTCACCACTGAGCCACCCGGGCGGGCAACCCTGAGATAGAAGTCTTTTGAAAACAAGGTGGGAAAAAAAGAAAATGCTGGTAACCTGTAGTTTCTCCTTTTCCCAAAATGTTTTCTACCCAGCTGGAAACAAATCTGTTTTGATTTATGTTTATTTTGTCGTCTGCAAGTGTTTTCAATTTGGACTAGGCTAAAATTTTATTGTTTGGTAAAAAGTTAACAGTTCATTTACACTTTCACTACAATCACCTATGTAATGAACTTACATTCACACCATACAGCTAGATCTAGAATCTACCCCAACATTTTCAAGTCAATCTAGAACACGGCGGGGAATCACGTGACACAACAACAACAACAATGACCGTTATTTAAAAAAAAATCCCCAACTTCAGGTAAGAAAATCTTCAATAATTCCGTTAATACATGACCGATTGGAGTTTGGTTTGAAGCATAGAAGGCGGAAGGACTCCGGGGATTTGCTTGCTGTGTTAGATTTTTTAAACAACACCTGATAAAAAAGTTATTGACGAGCAAACAAATTATCCAGGGTAAAAAATTTGTTTGGTCGTCAATAATTTTTAGTTTTTGCAGTTTACATCACTTTTGGTTAACTCCTTACCGAACGACATAATCTTGGACTGGTCCAAACTGAAGGATTTGCAGACAAAAAAAGAAAAATCAATGCGGTTCAAAGATTAAAACTTGCTCTTGGCGGGTAGAAAACATTGTAGGAAAAGGGGAAATGCTGGTGACCATCATTTCTCCTTTTTCCACAATGATTTCAGGAGGTTTTTTTCTCACAGCCCTGAAAACTTCAGATTGTTTGGTAAAGAGTTAACATAGCCTAAAGTTACCGTAAAGGTTTGCCGATTATATAATTTAGGTTTGAATTAGCAAGCATTACGGTCTCTTTTGTGATAACTCATCATTTATGGCTAGAAAGTATCAATGCAGATATTCAATCCCTTACCATATAATTCGTGGTATTTACAACCTGGAAGAAAAAGACTGATACAACACAATGTGTTGGAAAATTGGAAATGCTGATGAAACAAAATCCTGTTTTTGAGTCTGGTACTTTTATAATATTCAAATCCTTTGGATTTGGACCGGTCCAAATTTCTTTCTTTGGTAGAGATTTAAATTACAACCTACTGAGCGTAATACACTCTTGAATACTTTAGTTCTTTGATTTAACTCTTCCTGTCGGCGAGATCAGTAGTCTGTGCACCCATTGATAATTAACAGTTACAGCAAACCGTCGAAGGCCTAATTTCCCCGAAAGGATTATTTTAACAAAAAATGTGAGTGATTTGGTCTATGCCTTGCACTTTTTCACCCTTTTCTTTTTCCCATTTTAAAAAGAAATTAGATTTGAATCAATGTATGATCGGCTAGGATACAGGCTATTCATTTTTGGAATGATGCAACTTTGACACCCGACGATAGATCGTAATATCTGCTTGGTGTATATCCAGCTGAATAATCACAATTTTAGGACTGTTATGGTTCGTGTGAAGTCTACATGCGTCTTATAGGAGGTCATCAACGAAATCCCTGATTTTGAATCTCGAAGTTGGGGGAGCGTCTTATAAGCGAAGGCGTCTTATAGTCGAGCATATACGGTACATGACATCCAGCAGTATACTGATGCTTAGAAGCTCAGTTTCTTTTTCAATGTTTAACCCATTACAACACAATCCCTACTTTTGACGACCCTGAGAAAGAAGCTTTTAGAAAACATTGTGGGAAAAGGAGAAAACGCTGGTAACCAGCATTTTCTCGTTTTCTCACAATGTTTTCTGTCATTCACAACACAAATTTCAAATTTTCAGTCACTTTTATTTTGTCGTCTGCAAATGCTTTCAATTTGGACCAGTCTAAAATTTTCTCGTTTGGTAAAGAGTTAAACTTGACCATCTTCAAAGTATTGAATGAAATGTAATTTGAAAGATGGAACTTTTTTTAAAAGACATAAAGCATTGCTGGTAGCCAGAATTTACTTCATTTCTCACAATGTTTTCAATCACCTTTTCTTTCAAGAGTGCTTAATACAGGACAGTTTGGCGAGAAAAATGGTTCCACAGTTAAAATTTGTACAATCACACAGAATTACCTGGTTCACTGTTGTTCCCAGGCATCCTTGCATCACCATTTGTAACATTTTGGTATCAGGTGGGTCTTGGTGAGAAGCAATGGCTAACTCTTTTGTTTTCTTCATTATATCCTCTATGGCAACTTCAATTGGTGACAGTATCACCTGTAAAGCAAGATAAAACAGACTTCCTATTAGATCTTCTATTAGATCTATTAACTCTTTACCAAACAAAAAAATTACAGACTGATCCAAACAAAAGCATTTGAAGACCACAAAATAAATGTGACTGAAGAATTGAAATTTGATTTGGGAAATGTAGAAAACATTTTGGGAAAAGGAGAAAATGCTGGTTACCAGCATTTTCTCCTTTTCCCACAATGTCAAAAGTAGGGATTGTGTGGTAATGGGTTAACTCTTTACTGAACAAAATTATTACAGACTTGTCGAAACAAAAGCATTTGAAGACCACAAAATAAATGTGACTGAAGAATCGAAATTTGATTTGGGAAATGTAGAAAACATTGTGGGAAAAGGAGAAAATGCTGATTACCAGCATTTTCTCCTTTTCCCACAATGTTTTCAAAAGGCTTCTACCTCACTGTTGTCAAAAGTTGTCATCATGTGGAAAACGTTAAAAAATTTGGAAATTTGACCTCAACATAACTTTACACTTCAACCCAAGAATCAATACTGACTATCTACTCTTTGTGGTGAATACCTATACCAACCTTGAAAAACCTGGGAAAATCAAGAACTTACTAAAACTTTTAGGACACAATTCCGAGTTTTAATGACTCTGAGAAGTAAGCCTTTGAAAAACACTGTGGGAAAAGGAGAAAATGCTGGTAACCAGCATTTCTCCTTTACCCACAATGTTTTCTATTTTTCCCAAATCAAATTTCAATTCTTCAGTCACATTTATTTTGTCATCTTCAAATGCTTTCAATGTGGACCAGTCTATAAATTTGTCATTTGGTAAAGAGTGCCATTCATATGTGCCATATAAATATTGTTGTCTGCAAGTACTTTCAAATTGGAACCATCCAAAATATTACCGTTTGGGAAAGAGTTAATATTCAGAATAAGTTGAGCATGTTACAGGCCATCATGACCTTGACCTCTGACCTTAAAATCAGAACATATCATCTACATTTAATAATGAATATCTGCACAAATTTTGAATAACCTGCAGTCACAACTAGGTCAAAATGTGTTGGTTGGTTGTGGTTTAACGCCACTTTAACAGCTAAGGTCATATCATGGCGGTCGGTGACGCACATGTGTTTCCTGGTTTTCTCATACCAGTACTAACACTGCTTTCTTTCCAAAGCCACCGACTACTTTTCTCACATGCTTCAGCAGAGGTGAGAGGCGAAAATACGCCGGAAAGAAAGTTCGCCTCAACCGGGTATCGAACTCACAACCACCAGGTCATGAGTCTGACACGCTCACCACTGAGCCACCCGGGCGGGCTCAAAATGTGTGTCAATTCATAGTTTGGAAAGGGTTAATGAATAACAGTGTGATTGACTGACAAACAAAAGTAAAGCAATACACATCTTCTCCATAGAGGGGCATACAAACTAATACAACACAAACAAAAAAAAAGCAATACACATCTTCTCCGTAGAGGGGCATACAAACTAACACAACACAACAAGATGTTTTTTTCAGACATATTCATGCAGTCTTGCATTTTCTTTGGGAAGGTAAGTTTAAGAGTTACTAAAATAATACCAATTGTGTTCAGCATCCCTTGTCTTCACCCATTACCACACAATCCCTACTTTTGACGATTCTGAGAAAGAAGCCTTTAGAAAACATTGAGGGAAAAGGAGAAAATGCTGGTAACAACCAGCATTTTCTCCTTTTCCTACAATGTTTTCTACCTTTTCCCAATCAATTTCATTTTTTTATTCACATTTATTTTGTCCTCTGCAAGTGCTTTCAATTTGGACTGGTCCAAATTTTCGTCGTTGGTTAAAAGTTAACAGAATAGTTTTGTTCTTCCTTTGATTGGCTTTTTAACTCTCAACCAAACGACAAAGTTTGAGACTGGTCCAAATTCAAGGCATTTGCAGACAACAAAATTGGTAGGAAACATTGAGGGAAAAGGAGAAAATGCTGGTTACCAGCATTTTCTTCTCTTCCATAATGCTTTCAAAAAGCTTTTTCTTCAAGGTTGTTAAAACTCAGGATCGTCAGGTTAAGAGTTCGGAAATACTTGATTGAACAAACAACATGTAACTGGATTTGATTAAAGAAATAAGTCTAACCTGCTCTCTGTTAATCACAGACAGTCGAGTCTTAACATAGGGGAAGAAATGATTGGTTGTTAAAATGGTCTTCCTCTTATACTGCTCATGTAATTCTCCATGGGCCCGCCCATCTAATGTAAATGGTGTGGCATACATAAACCTTTCTGAAAAACACATATTTACAATTTTCTAATCAGGATCTTGAACCTAGAAGTAACCATGATACACAAACCTTGAAGCCTAAACAGTTAAGGTACTTTTAAACTTTCCATAATACCTCATGTGTGGCTACTCATGGAAATTGGCTCAACATGATATTTCAAACAGGTGCTTACATCTTTATGTTTTAACTCTTTACCACACAATCCCGACTTTTAACGACCCAGGAAAAGAAGCCTATGGAAAACATTGTGTGAAAAAGATTTTTTGCACAATATTTTCTACCCTATCAAAGTCAGAAATCATCATATTAACAAAATTTAGTTTGTTATCTGGAGATCCTTTGAGTTTGGTCCAGTCCAAAAATTTGATGGTTGGTAAAGGATTAAATGCCAAAGTTATGTACATCCAATCTATTTAGTCTTGATCTTTATCTGAAATTGCCCCTTTGCTGTCAAATATACTACTCACACTTTCATAGGGATCTCTTACATTTTTCTGTATGGGTTTATATGTTACAACAGTTTTGCATAAACTCTTTACCATACCGTAAAATTCTAGATTTGTCCAAGTTGAAAGCATTTGCTGACCAAAAACTATATGCAACATGCACTACGCTGTCTGTCATGGGGTAGAAAACATCGTTGGAAAAAGAGAAAATGCTGGTATCCAGCATTTTCTCCTTTGCCAACATTGTTTTCGAAAGGCTTCTTTATCCGTGTCTTTAACAGTTGGCATTGTGAGGTAAAGGCTTAAAGATCCATTTCCACTGGTCATTTTATTGATCAGTGTGGCAATGTAACATTTTGTAAAACCACACATGATAAATGCCACATATAGATTTAGGGTGAATCTTTTAGGGAGATCCCTAGCAAATTTTGAGTAGTATATTACCTGTAGATAGATAATAGATCACAAACATCTGAAGATATCAGTAAACATTCATACTTATGTTGTTGTTCTTTTCGTAATATGTCATTCTGTCCCTCAGTTCATAAGAGTCAAAGTAGGGTTCTACATAGGTTATCTGTATGTATGCCTAAAATGGAAACAAAAACTTTGTCTTAAATGCTATTTAGATAATGCTGTTTGTAATTTCATTATTATCATTTTACATATGTATTTAGAGTTCATAACTTCACAGCTTCTGGTATTTTGTATCCATTTTGAATTAAAAAAAAAAAAATGTCTATTGACCTTATTAACATGGCATCATTATGCATAAGTAAATTACATCTGCGGGAAAAACTGAGCTTGTAGGAAGTAGAAAAATTACTGATATTCATGCGAGATTAAAGTACATCTATGACCACAAACATTCTCTATAGTTCACCAATAACTTTGCCACTTTAGAAAATAACAGTGTTTTATTCATTCAGTAATATAATCGAAATCTAACACCAAACATACTCATCCTTTATATCAAATGTAACATTCAATGCAATGAAATTCCAATAAATAAAAAAGAATCAAATACCAAAAAATTGTAACAAGAGGAGAAATTACTGGTTAAAGGCCATATCTGCTTTCATTTTCAAGAGCTGTCCACTGACAGACCATTACCTCACAATCATGAGTTTCAACAACCCTGAGAAAGACAGCTTTTGAAAACATTTTTCGAAAACATGAAAATGCTGGTAACCAGCATTATCTCCTTTTCTCCTTTTCCAATGTTTTTTTTTATCTTTCTAACCTATATCACACCATATGATGAAAGTTAAATTTGTTGTCTGCATATGCTTTCAATTTTGACCAATCAAAAAATTTATCATTTGTTACATATTTATAAAGGTAACCTTATTGGGGTCCAGTTTATCTCTCTCCACTGTGTTTGAATCTTTGATAATCTGCACAACCTCATGTCCAAATCTGTCCATATAGAAACTCTGAAAATAGTTTACCCAATGGTATAAAGAATGACATCAAATTAAATCAGAAAATTGAAAATGAACAAGTTGATCTGTAGAAAACTTTCTGAATGTTTCACTCAGCTGGGCATGAAATTTCAAAGTCATATCTGTTTCATATGGTATATAATTATGTGATGTAATACTACTTGCTACAGCACCTTTTACCTTTCAAAAATTTTGGTTTCTTATTTTGCATTCAATAAGTCCTAATTTCAAATTCCCTTGCTGGTTATAAGCATTTGCTACTCTTCCATAATGTTTCCCACCATGTAACCGACAAATCTTGTAAATTGAGCTAAATTGGATATGTAAGCTTCAATGCATTCAATATTAAGAAGTCTAAAATAGTTTTTGGTAAAGAGTTACATGGGAAAAGTCAAACTGAATCAGATTCAATTAGTAAATCCTTTAGGAAACAACACTTAGTTTTAACGAATTCAGGGAAAAAAGTTTTGAAAACAGTCTTCTAAGTTTGTTGTCTGGTTTATACATGTGAAAACACAGCGGCTACACAAAAATTATTTGTTACAAGCCATTTTTCGGCCCTGTTCGAAACTGATTTGGTGATAAACAAAGACAGTTATTTTTGTCTATGATTTTTTATAACAATTTCCTACCTGAAAGTGGTTCTTATAAGATTTTGCTAGCTTTTGCCATTGTCTACAGCTACAAAAGAAATTCAAAATATAGAAAAAGTAGGACAGTATCAGTTCATATCAATACCTCCAGTCTATGAGATATTTCTGGAAGCTTTGTAATGGCCGGTTCTTTGTAAACAAATTCTTCACCATCCAAGTCTCCAAATTTGTGTCCATAGAAACCAACACGGAAATATGTTCCAAACATTCTTTTCCCCTCCTAAAAGAACAAAAAGTCCATGAATGAAATCAAGCCTATAAACCTAAAAAATATACACAAAAAGCCCTTTCTCCAATGATAATTCAATAACAAAAAAAATAAATCCACTCTACAATCATACTTTGACGAGATACATAAATTATTTGATATGCTTTCACATGTCAATATTTTGTTAGAACAACTTACTAAGAACAACTTACTAAGAGCAGATAGCCTTTTTTGCCTCATAGCAGACCACTTCTGCAAACATTCTGATATGTAGAGACTGCTTGCCAAACACTTAGCTCCATGTTTTCAATATTAGAAATGTATAAAAATCTTATTAATAGTCATAGTCCATGTTTCACATGGATGTTTCAAAACTGTCAGCTGCCTAAATTTGCTCCAGGATGCATATAAATAAAATATTTCTGTTTTCTATGCAAAAAAAGAAAATGGAAGATAAATATCTTGTAAAACTAAGTAGATTATACATCTAAGAAAAAAAAGTATTCTTGAAATGATTACATGTAGTAACAAACATGTATATAATTAAATGATTACATGTAGTAACAAACATGTATATAATCTTTAAACCTATCCCAAACTAGAACTTGCTTTTCTACAAAAAAAAAAAAATGTCTGCCCCACTATTGGTGTCAAAAAGATCGATATGTGACTAAGGCAATTTTGAATTGAAATACTGGTCATTCTTCACTTTTCATGTTTAGAGCGGACACGATTTGTGATAGAAAATAATCAAAGGGAAATAACTTAAAAAAGTATACAAGTAAGAGTTAAGGTTCTTGTGCATGACACTTTGTTTCATGGTGCTTTACAAATGTTAAAGTCTCATAAAAACATCTTAAAAGGTTTTAAAGGTGGGTATTCAGAATTTTTACATCTCACCAAATTAAAAAAAATATATATCACTGAAATTCATATGAAAAAATAATGCAAACCATCAATAATTAAGATTCATAAAATTACAAAAAAAAATTTTTTTGATGGTATTCCCTTAAAAGGCTACGTAGCCTCTTCAGGTATTTTTAGATTTCACGCCAAAAATCAATAAAGCATTGTGGGAATGTCAAGTGACTGGCACGTGACTCATAACGCTTAAATTCCATTATATAACAAAAATGTAATAATTATTTTCCATAATGTCTTCTTCGAATGCTATGTTTTAACTTCATCTGTGTAATTCTGTATGTAAATGAGCGAATTGATCATCTAAAAATAGAACGTGTCTCCCATTGGTTTCAACCTAGGCCGTAGTAAATCTATAATTTCTCGTGTTGTCGGATGGTTTTTGACTACTGGGAGTTTATGAATGAAAATTAAAAGGCTTTGGGAGTATAAGGATGCTTTTTTTGCATTTTTGTAAAATTTTCGTCCCAAAATCTGAAGGGCCACCTTTAAAGTTATAGTTGGGACACAATTTGTGACAGAAAAAAGTCAGAGGGAAATAACTAAAAAGTAAATGGGAAACAAGCCATTAGTTATGGTTCTATTGCATGACACTTAGTCTCATGGTCCTTCATAAATGTGCTAAGTTTTACCAAAATGTCTTAAAAGGTTTTCGAGTTGTAGTGCAGACATGATTTGTGATGGACAAACAGACATCTTCTCATCTGCGGTTTTCAGGTTAATGGTTGCATACTTTCAATACACTAACAGCAAAACTGTTCTCAACACAATAATAACTTATGTATGCCCACAGAGGGAGGGTAGGACAGCCTGATTCAATTACACCAAGGCCATTACACCCATGTCATTTGTTTTGCAGAAGTATAGATTATTTGCAATTCTCACCTGTTTGATAATCTGACTGAAAGATTCCTGCAATTTGCCATGTATATGTCCAAGTTTCTTGAAGTCTCTGTTGGCCTCATGGATTGGTATCAGTATTTTATACACTTGACTGACAGCCTCAAACATACCACCCTGTCAAGAATAAATACAGACATAAACAACCAATGTTGCAAACCTTCACTCACAGACCATTAAGTAATCTTTAAGAGCTCCTGTATCAATCACATGGATGTTTGAACCAAAATACCTCCCCAAAGTGTTTGATGTTGGAGACAATGGTCTAAATGTGTTCTGTGAACATCATTGTCTACAAAACTTCAAATACAGTCCTCAGCATGCCAGCAATTACAAACAAAAAAATAAACTGTGCTTAATTTAACATACAATTTTGAGCTCTAATCAATTTTCAATGATGATATAGAGGATATTTGTTTTTTTCGGTGGAAGATCGAAATATATTTCGATCTTTCACCAAAAAAAAACAAATATTCTATTTATTTCATGCATTTAACCCTTTCTGGGAGGAGCTTTATCAAAATCCAGTACAGTTCTTTTCCGTTATTCCCCGTGGCGTACCCTTCCCGCATAGCAACACATTACAATATTATGTCAAGCGCGAGAAATATAAGGTATATGATGTCATATTTCCCATCTGGTTGTGAGGCACACGCAATTTACCTAGACAACAAGAATGTGAAAATCGGTATTTTCACTGGTGGTACCAGTGTAAGATCGAAAAATAGTTTCACTGCTATTTCTAAATATCCTACCAGAAAGCATGAAATAAGGAGTATATCTTTACAGAATGATGTGTTTTTTAGTTATTTCAATCACCATGTAGTCCAAATGTAACAAAGGAAAAGAGCCTTGCTCTGGGAAAAAAGGGGTTATATGCATCTCTGTAATACCAAAGGCCAAACAAGTCATCACATAATTATGGAATCATAAACCATATTTTGTCTAACAACAAAGTTAATTACAAGGTAGAATGGTCCTATGACAGGCAAAAAATTTAATAAAAGCAAAGAGCTTTCTCTCAAGTCAGCTATATATATAGCAGGGTAGAAAACATTGTGGGAAAAGGAGAAAATGCTGGTTACCAGCATTTTCTCATTTTCCAACAATGTTTTAACCCATTACCACACAATCCCTACTTTTGACGCCCCTGAGAAAGATGCCTGTTGAAAACACTGTGGGAAAAGGAGAAAATGCTGGTAACCAGCATTTTCTCCTTTTCCCACAGTGTTTTCTACCCTTCCCAGAACAAATTTCAATTTTTCAGTCACCTTTATTTTGTCTTCAGCAAATGCTTTGAATATGGAACAGTCTAAAATTTTCTCATGTGGTAAATAAAGAGTTAAAAAGGCTTTATCCCAGCGTGGTAAAAAACAGGAATTGTTTGGTAAAGGATTAATCAACATAGAAAACACTACATGAAAATAAGCAATGCTTGTTACAAGCAATTGCTCAATTTCAAATGACAGCTTCATCAAATAACTATGTCTTTCAAAATAAATGGCAAGCATTGTAGGTATTATAGTTGCTGCTTACAAGAAACAAATGCTTTCACTGCAGATTTTATGAACTGTGTACTGAACAAGTTATACCTGTGTAAGCATTTTGGTGATACCATTAACCCTTTACCTCATAAAGCATATCTAAGGTATCTCTAATTGACCCTAAATAATAGCAAGGATGAAGCCATTTCCTATGTGTAAATGAAACCTTTTGATAGCATAATAAACATTGTGACAATAGGTGAAATTGCTCGTCATGAGCAATTTCACCTTTTGCCACAACTTTTTCCAAAGGCTCCTACAAGCAATGTGTAGAAATGAGTATCTATAGAGTAAAGGATTAAAGGCCAATACTTTTCATCTAAATTTTGACACTTTATCTAAAATTAGGTATATTAACTCAAAATCCATACACAGTTTTTAAAGGACAAAAAATCCTTCTGAGGAAGAAAGTGTGTCTTGTTTGAATGACAAAGGATAAGCTTGTGAAAAAAGAAGAACTGTAGTTGCAAATAAAAACAAGTACATGTACATGTATAGTGGATAAGAAATGGCCTAAGTATGAAATGGTCTTATTACGAAATGACTGGAAGCCCCGTAAACAATATGGCTGCCTCTATAGGTACTTTTCAAAAGCAAATAAAAATATAGTGCCGATGCTCATGCGGCGCAACAAAGAAAAAAATGTAGACAAGTAACTGAACCCACACTTTGTTTACGCATGAAATATCATAATTAACTGAAAGTTAATTTACACAACCCTACCATAGTAAAACAGCTTGCAGCCTGTTCCAACAGGCCTACGAGTCCTATCTCAGAGAAATACATTCCATTACAGATGCCTTCTTCATCAGGTGAGACAATGTCATCAGAAACTGCACTCTCTTCCAATACATTGGGGGTAATTTTCTGTAAAATGAATCAAATAACATCATTACAAATGGTTGTAATACAATCAACATAATAATACAAATGACCTACACTCTGGCAAAAAGATGATTCGATGCATCTTTGTAATGCATTATACCAAGTAAGTCATCAGAGGGTCATGGGTCAGTAAAATTCAGTTTGTCTTACAAGCAACTTAGTCATAAGCTAGACAGGTCCTTCTGAAAGTGGAAAACTACCCAATAGCCAAGTTTCCATCCAGGGTCCGTATTCACAAACCATTCTTAAGAACGTTCTTTGTCTTATTCTCCAGAATTCTCCATATTTGTAAGTAACACAACTTCTTGTGGTACTTACAAATTTAGAAAACTTTGGAGAATACGACTAAGAATATTCTCAAGAATGGTTGGTGAATACAGGTCCAGTTCAGCTTACCTACCCAAGCTGACCCAAGTCGATGCCTTTTGCAGATACATAAGACTTCCTTTTCAAGGCACATGGCTCAAAAACAAATTTGAAACATCCTAGAACAAATTATATAGAAATGCAACTGCTTCTTTTCCCACATTTTCAATTTCATGAAAAAGAGATTTTCCTTTCCTTCCAATATTTTTCCATTGTTACATTTCAGTGGTATGTCTAAAAAGATTCATATATGACCAGTATGGTATCAAATCCTGTACCATCTGTTACACACTGCATCATGTAAATGCAACTTGCTGTTCTTCTGACATCTTCTGATTGTTTGTGATATATTTTGGCATTCTTGCACAGAAAATGGAAAGCTGACAGTATATAAACAATCACATTTGCAAACACAGTATCTGAATCTCTACACAAGTCTCAAAAAGCATAAAAAAACAAGAGCCGTCAGAGAAGGGTTATGCTCCCCGAACAAGTGCTTGTCATAAAATATAAGAAATTGATATTAAATTCACTACTTTTATCCTAGAAGAACCTGTTCATGCCCCCCCAAATTTGAAGTGAAAAGGCAATTACTATCTTAGAGATAGCCAACATAAACTTGTAGAGGACAAAAAGCCCAATAAGCCCCCTTTAAGCCTCCTTTTCCCATAAGACAGTATTGGATCATTGCAATAAATACAACAAGTGTGTGGTTTGTGGCAATTTTTAATAATAATTAAAAATTCGAAATTTCATAAAATTTTGAGCAGTCATGTATTAAATATTACATAAAACAATTTTTTGCATGAAGCCCCCTTTTTCTGAGACACAGC
The DNA here is from genome assembly GCA_943736015.1 of Tridacna crocea. Lineage (NCBI taxonomy): Eukaryota > Metazoa > Mollusca > Bivalvia > Cardiida > Cardiidae > Tridacna > Tridacna crocea. The sequence continues at coordinate 55,303,590 of OX031059.1, forward strand.
CTGAAACTGAGAAAAAAGAAGAGAGGTACCTGGGCAACGTTCCAACAAATTCAGATTTGAAATTTCAGAAGGGTTTGAGCACTGATAAAGGAGAACCTAGTGAAAAACAATTTTTTCCATGAAGTCCCCTTTTTCCGTGATGCAGCCTTAATTTGAGAAACCAGGAAAGATGTATTTGCGCATTAATAGTTCATAGATTGCAAAAACAAAGGGCACATGTTGAAACTTGTAAAACAAGATATAACCATGAAATGTTGACAAAAACTGAACAAGATATTAGTAAAAATTGCAATTTTGCATTAGGGCCCCTTTTTCATTTTACAAGAAACCCCCTTTTTCCATGCAAGAGGGTCAAATTGAAAAACACATAGATAAAGAAACAAGAGCACATGGTGAAACTTTGAAAAAACAATATAACCATGAAGTTTAATGAAATTTTGACCAAAACTGAATGAAATATTAGTAAAAATTGGAATCTTGCAAGAAGCCCCCTTTTTCCACGACAGAACGTCAACTTAAAAAATGCCCAGATTAAAAATAGCAAGGGCACATGCTAAGACTTTCCATAAACAATATAACCATGAAGTTTCATGATATTCTGACAAAAACTGAATGAGATATTGGTAAAAATTGCAATTTTGCATTAAGCCCCTTTTTTCCATGACACGGGGTCAAATTGATAATCCGGGAAAAGTATATCGGCGCATTACCCCAAGGAGTTCATATATGAAGTTTCATCCAATTTGGTCCTAGGGTTGTGGAGAAATCGCTTCGGACGGACGGACGGACAGACGGACGGACGGACAGACGAAGCGGCGACTATATGCTCGCCCTTCGGGGAGCATAAAAATTACAGCCTGTTAATATTTTAGTACTCAACATTAACTGTTTAACCTATTACTAAACAATCCCTACTTTTGATGTTCCTGTGAAAGAAGCCCTTAGGAAACATTGCGGGAAAAGGAGAAAATGCTGGTAACCAGCATTTTCTCCTCTTCCCACAATGTTTTCTACCCTTCACAAAATAAGTTTCAAATTTTCAGTCACTTTTATTTTGTTGTCTGCAAATGCTTTCGATTTGGACAAGCCTAGAATATTGTTGTTTGGTAATGACTTACAAAAGTTACTATTCTGTTGGACTTAGTAGAGACTTAGAATGTAAAGAAGTAATCAAAAGAAAGTACCTGAAAGTCTACACATCCCACAGGCAGGTATGTTTTATCTTCTAACATATTGAGATACTCCGCTATCAAACCTCCAGCATGGACGAGACAATGAGCTGCTTCTGCATGATTACCTCTCTGTAAAAGGCACATTTCACTCTTTATCAAACGAAACAGTTTTAGACATACCACACTGAAAGCATCTGCAGGCAACAAATCAAATGTGGTATACAGAGATCCAGATAGAGGGAGTGATTCTGATTTCAAAATTCGAAATATTTATTATTCTCCATCAAACCCTATATTGTGGGTACTCATTAGAATCGTCTCATTGAGACGATTCTAATGATTACCCACAGGATAGGGTTTTGAAGAGAAACAATGGATCTAGAATACCATCACTCCCTCTTACCTGGAGCTCTGTAGTACAAATGGCAAAGCTGTCTTTGAAAACAATCTTAGACAGGGAGAAAATGCTAGTTACCAGTATTTTCTCCTTTTCTGACAATGTTTACAAAAGCCTTAATTCTTGGGATTGTTAAATCTCCAGATTGTAAGGTGAGGGGTTTATTTATAATTGAACATCTGACAGGTTTTGAAAACATTGTGGGGAAATAACCCATTCTGTATGTGAGATCAAGAACAAATTTGATTACAAGTAATGGAAAGTCAATTTGCCTTCAAATGATTCTATCCCCCAAAATTTTCTTTGCAATGTTCGGTAATCAATTCAGCCTGGAGAGGTAGCCGTTACTTATTCTGTAGACAATAAATAGCAACATAACTCTACAAAAAAGGGCAAGTAATTATGTTTTTTCCATTAATATACCTCGCCATGTTTCTTTGCCATGTTTTGTAACCATGTGAGTCTCAGATCTGGGGAGGTCTGATAACCCTTGGCTATTCTGTACATTAGATCTAGCAACATTTCTGGATCTTCCTGAAATTCCTTCATCTTCACTGTGTCAGACAAAATCATATGTAGGTTGAACACAAGATCTTTCACCTATAAAAAAAATATTACAAAAATAACAAAATATTTACCAAATGTGCAGTTAAGGAGACATAGGTATTTATTCCTGAATTAACCCTTTCCCAAACGGCAAATTTTGGACCTGATCAATTTGAAAGCATTTTGCAGATGACAAATTAACAGTTGCTAAAAAGATGATTTTCTACACGATAGGGTAGAAAACATTTTGGGAAAAGGAGAAAATGCTGGTTACCAGCATTTTCTCCTTTTCCCACAATGTTTTCAAAAGGCTTCTATTCCTGACCCGTACAAACCAGGGATTGTTTGGGAAAGGGTTAAAAGAGGGAATCTTCTGAAAAACTGTGACATGACCTGTAATAATCATAAATGTGGAAAGTGTCAACCCTGGTCAGACTGTACGATTCACACAGTCTGCCCTGGGTTGACACTTTTCGCAGTTCCCAGAAGGTCCCTTTTTGTGTGATGTGTCACAAATATGTCCTTTTGAAACAATAACTGTACTTACGAATTACAGTTCAGACAATGCTAAATACATGATAGCTGAATATGAAAATTAAAAATTCCCATAAATGAAACCTCTTTCACAGATATATACGTCAAGGGTCAAAAATGGTTCCTAACAAGCTGTATCAAACTTTTATTTTCTACCACAAGCATCAATTTTGTTGGGTGACTGAGCCATCTTCTTGAGATATGATGAAGAATATGATGCTTTGACATAATTATGTTATCACACTATATTTCTATAATGTCACCTTTAGCTAATCCAGCTGTTTTTAACGGCTATGACTCACAGAAAACAAGAGTAGCAACATGATAAACAATCATCTAACCTGGTCGGGGAAAGTTGTTTCTTGTAATTCCATATCTGCCTCTGCATATGTTAAAATGGTCTTCAAAGACTTACGCAGGTATTCCTCATTAAAGTTCTGGTTCTGACCTACCAGAGAACTTAGAGACATGGTCACCTGCATCTTTACTCTTGCAAAGTTCTGAGGGAAGAATAAATGAAAGAGTTATTGATTTGAAAAAAGATAACAAAGGGCCAAAAGAACAAGAAAATTATACCTCTCTGATTTACAGTTATAACTTCTCTAGGACAATTCTGTAGTGTTTATCATTTTAGCAACTTCTATTTCAGTTTGAGAATGAGGTATAATCAGATCTAGACAAAACTGAGTAACTGTCTATACTAGGATTTTCAGATCTTCTGGTATACTCACATTTCAAGTGCAATAATGTTTGTGTAATAACTATAAATAGAACACCATATAAATACAAATAAATAGAACACTTTATAAATAGAACACTTTACAAAATGTGTACCAGAAGAAAAATCTAGATGATATATGTTAACATCACTGACCACTTGTGCTACAAAGTTGATTCAACTGAAAAATGATTATTAAACATCACTGTATATGAAATTGTTGGAAAAGCATTAAATACACAATACACAATATCAAATTCATCACTGAATTATTCTCCAATATCATAGCTGATCGTATGACTTGACTGTATGGTGTTTAATGCTATTTTCTATATTATTTCCGTTATATCCAGGCAACCAGTGTACCAATCCATGCTCTCCTAGAGTTTCTTTTACCAGTTCATCAAACAATATTCTTCTCTACCCACTCAAGTTTTCCCACTATCTACTTTCAAAATAATTATCAGCAATGAGAGGGGAATGAATCTTGTTGCAACGACCACCATCTATCCTCTAACAGAAATTGCTTAACCCTTTCCAAAAACAAACCCTGGTTTTTATGTGTCTGCAGTAACAGTCTTTCGAAAACACTGTGGGAAAAGGAGAAATTGCTCGTAACAAGCAATTTCTCTTTTTCCCACAGTGTTTTCTACCCTTTCTGAGAACTTTCTGGCACTTCATCCAAATCTAAAATTGTCGTCTGCAAACTCTTTTGGTTTGGAAGAGTCCAAAGTTTGTCATTTGGGAAAGGGTTAAGCTGGGGATTTATACCTACAATGCTTTTCCTTGAGTCCTGTTCACTACAAACTGGACGTCAAGTGTTTGACCAATGTTACAATAAAAGAAAAAGAACACATAAAGAAGCAAACACTAAAATCTTACATTTCCTAGTTCAAAGTTTTGCCTCATCAGCATATAGAGGGATGCACTAGACTGGGCTCTGATATTTCCAATACAAGAACTACAATGTTTTAATAATCTCAAACACAGATCTGCACACTGTTCTGTCTCCTCTTCAAACAACAGATCTAAAAACTAAAAAGAACAATACAAAAACTAGAGCTATCAATAAACATGATTATACCCCCCTCCTTCCCTCAGTCAAAAATTTTCTTGTACAGTACAGTGGTAAACTTATGCTAAGGACAAATACCACATAACCATCCACTTTTACATGTAAGCAATAGCAGTTTTAACATATGTTGACTGATGACACATATAAGTTTGAGACAGAGGATATTTTGTATCTTTAGCAGAACCACTCCTGAAAATATGAATGATATTCCTGAGAAGAAATGATTTCTGATCTTTCATTGAAAACAAATATTTTATTTTTACCTCACATTGGTTAGGACTTTCATCCAAATCTAACACAACTGATTTTGATAACTCCCTGTAATGTACTCCACACATAAGAATGCATTGCAATATTAAGTTGGTTGGTTGGTTGTATTGGGGTTTAACGCCACTTTAACAGCTAAGGTCATATCATGGCGGTCGATGACGCACATGTGTTTCCTGGCTTTCTTAGACCAGTACTTACACAACTTTCTTTCCAAAGCCACCAACTACTTTTCTCACATGCTTCAGCAGAGGTGAGAAAGCGAAAATACGCTGGAAAGAAAGTTCGCCTCAACCGGGTATCTAACTCACAACCACCAGGTCACGAGTCCGACATGCTCACCACTGAGCCGCCCGGGCGGGCTCAATATTAAGTAAAGTATGAGAAATGCAGCTTAACTCATTCCCAAATGACAGTATGTTAGGCTTGTCCAAATTGAAAGCATTTGCAAATGACAAACTAAAAGTGACTGAAAATTTGAAATTTGTTTTGTGAAGGGTAGAAAACATTGTCGGAAAAGGAGAAAATGCTGGTTACCAGCATTTTCTCCTTTTCCCACAATGTTTTCAAAAGGCTTCTTTTCCAGGAGCGTCAAAGTAGGGATTGTGTGGTAATGGGTTAAACATAGGTAAATTGCTTATTATTTTCCTCTCATTGAATGGCAAACACTGTTTACCTAATCCAGAGAAACTACTGTTTCTGCTTTGAACTGTAAAGTTTCAAAAATATTCAAATGGGAATATTCAGAGTTAGGAAAATTTGGTAAAAAGATTTACTTACAAGTTCTGTAAATCTAAACCTATGCAAAAAGTTATGTAAAATTCTTTCACAAAAACTTACAAATTGTAAAAAAAAAAACAGTATCCCAGGGGCCTTCTTTACAACAGCAAGTTACATGCAGTACTTCCATACATGTTACTATGCGATTGGTGAATTTCACTGGTTTTAACCATGAATTATCGAACCTTAATCATCCATCATTATTTTCCAATAAATTACAAAAAAGCCTGACATAATAGCAGATAAGCTGCCATAGCTAATGCATATTTATTCTAAAACCCATTTTGCAATATTCATCTACAGCACAGATGTGGTTGTCTTACCTTTGTTACTAGTGACCTCTGTGTTGCAAACATATGCTGCAGTACTAATGTACTTTGGTTAATACCCAGACAGTGTAACAGGACACGTAGAGCACTGCTAAGTAATGGCTGCATCAGCTCTGAATTTTGGGCAATCTGAGGATAAAGAAAACTGACATTGAATTCCAATTCAAAACAAAATACAATTCATATACATGTGTATACAACAAGTCTCCTATTTTCTATATCTGGCAGCTGTCGAAGGACTTGAAATTCAATAACTGTTCTTTTAACGCTTTCCCAAATGAAAAAATTTTGGACTAGTCCAAATTGAAAGCATTTGCAGACAACAAAATAAATGTGAATCGAAAATTGAAATTTGATTTGGAAAGTGTAGAAAACATTGTGGGAAAAGGAGAAAATGCTGGTTACCAGCATTTTCTCCTTTTCCCACAATGTTTTCAAAGGCTTTCTCTCTCAGGGTCGTCAAAAGTCGGGATTGTGTGGTAAAGGGTTAAAGAGGCTCATTAAAATTTCACTGCAACATGCATTTTTCTTTGTCACTAATCTGATCTCTGTCTCCCTTGCTCCATTTTTTCACCTATAACTCATTATAAGGTCTGGATCAAACACTACAGACTTAGGACAGCATCAGCTGGTACACCAAATAGTGAGGGTCACGATCAGATAGCACAATTCTATAATTTGTAGAATATTCTTTCTGACAAGAAAATGTCTTGTTACATTTTCTCATCTGTCAACAAATCAACCCTTTACCACACAATTCTGACTTTTAACGACCCTGAGAAAGAAGCAGTTTGAAAATATTGTGGGAAAAGGAGAAAATGCTGGTAACCAGCATTTTCTCCTTTTCCCAGAACATTTTCTACTGTTATGTACATACCCAGTTATTCCTAGCTTTGTTCATGTGTGTATCTATTTTTGAATGGTTTTCCCCTGTTACTATTTTTAGAACTGGATTCTCTCTTGTGGAATATTGTGCTGGAAGTTTCCAGGCCTTTATACAATCTGATTACTAGAAATTATGCAACTGATTTTAACATGAATTTTCTGGAAGTTTCCCTGTTATTATAAAAGGAAAAGCTTTTACATCTCAGTGTTCACTAGTTAATACATGGTTGCCAGACTACAGTGGGGATTATCTTGTGTTTGTGTCCTATAATTAGTGCTTGGATTACATTCAGTTGGATTAGGATCAGACTAGACTAAAGTGAGGATTATTTCATGTGCTTGGATTACATTCAGTTTGGATCAGGATCAGATTGGAATTAAGACTGGAATAATTTGTCTTTTGAATTTAACGTCTAAGGTATTGTTTTGTACTATTGTAATATTGTCACTGTTTATTTGATATTTTTGTTAATAAATTCTGTTAATTGTTATCGTTTGTTGCTGGCTTCTTCTTTCTAGTTACGCCCGACTCGTAACACTACCCTTTCCAAACCAAATTTTAATTTTTGAGCCACATTTATTTTGTTGTCTGCAAATGCTTTCAATTTGGACAAGTTTTACAGTTTTGTCGTTTGGTAAAGAGTTAAAATATGTTAACATTAATTGTACAATGCCGATATCTTTTTTCCAAAACACATTTTCACACAATTTGAGGTGACAACTTTGTTTGGCGCTTTACACCAACTTCAACATCGTTTCAATCATATCACAGAAGCCAGTTCACCTACACATAATTTCTGATAAGTCCTTTTACCAGTACATGTACCTTCCAACATAATTATACAGTATTGAAACAATTTTCACTGGTGAGAGACGAAATGATTCCTGCTTTAATGACAGCAATTTCTACCATATTAGCAATATTTGCAATTCTGTTCAACAACAACAGTTTACAGTCCTTTGTATCAGTTTTTACAACAAACTTCACCTGGTCTAAAAGTAGCATGTACAAGTCAGGTATAATCTTATCCCACATGGCAATATTCTAGACCTGTCCAAATTCAAAGCATTTGCAAACAACAAACTGGATGTGGCTGACATAATAGTACCAATTATGTCCAAAATATCCCATTTTATTGGCTAAAAATATTGTGGGGGAAGAAGGTAAAAATGCTTGTTACCAGGAAGTTCTCCTTTTCCACAATATTTTCAAAGCTTTCTTCCTTAGAGTAATTAAACTCTGGGTAACTGTCAAGAGAATTAAAAGTTGTTTGTATTAGAAAACAGATACTGTAAATCTAACCTGTATCACCAATTCCAGTGTATCCAAAGCTACCATGCTGACTTCTGCTGCCAAATTTCCTTCAATGTGAGAATCTGTTTCCACATCTCTTGATTTCATGCTATGAAACAATAAGATTTTGAAGAATTAGAGTATCTATTAGAGAAATTTCCTCTAATGTCAAACCAGTTCTTAATTTTACCTATAAGCTCTTTACCACACAATCCCCATTTTTAGTAATCCTGAAAGAAAAGGCTTTTGAAAACATTATGGGACAAGGAGAAAATGCTGGTAACCAGCATATTCTCCATTTCCCACAATGTTTTATAGTCTATCAAAGACAGAAATCATCATTTTGGCTCAATTTAATTTGCCACTTGTAAATACTTTCAGTTTGGTCAAGTCCATTTTACCATTTTACCAATTTTGCCATTTACACATCATATTTTACAAATTAAAAAAACATTAATTATGAGGTATTTCAAGGCATCAGTTGACTCAAACCTCTTTTCTGCAAATTGTTTTGATTTCAAAATATGCTGCCCCATAACCCATACAAAAAATTTTGAGAAAAGATATTTATCATCGTCAGTCGAGTGAGCATAACTGCCGCAACATCAAGAACTTACTTATATGTATTTGCAGTTGTTTTTTTTCCAAGCTTAACTCTTTACCACATGACAAAATATTAAACTTATCCAAGTTGAAAGCAAAATAAAACTGACTCAAATATTGAAATTTTTAACACAATGGTTAACTAGAGGCGCTTGAGCGCCTGTATCGCTCCACAGGCCTGATTTTTCTGTAACAGTGAAGAGAAGTTTTTAACAATTACCATTCATTCCTGCATTTTAGGTCACTAAAGAAAAACAAATATGAAAAACATTGTGAGAAAAGAAGAAAATAAAAGTAACCTGCATTTTCTTAGTTTTACACAATAATTTCTACCCTTTTGGATACAATTTTTACTAATTTGAAGATTTATTATGTTGTCTGCAACATCTTTCACTTATGGCCAGTTATGAAAATTTTGTCTTCTGGTTATAGTTAACTCATTACCAAATGACAACATTTTAGGGTTGTCCAAATGGAAAGCATTTGTAGATGAAAAAATAAAAGTGACTGAAAATTTGAAAGTTGTTTTGTGAAGGGTAGATAACATGGTGGGAAAAGGTTACCAGCATTTTCTCTTTTTCCCACAATGTTTTCTAAAGTCTTCTTTGTCAGGGATCAGTTTGATTGGATAACAAAATGCCTTATCACAACAGTAAAGCCCTGTCCCTCTTTGTACTAGGTCACCAGTAGGTCAACAAACCTTTACCAGAGCTAATACAAGTGCAGAGGTTCTCTTGTTTTATATGAAAAGGATTAAAAAGAAAAATCTCATCATTTAAGCAAAATTTTACTTGTTGTCTGCAAATGCATTGGATCTAGAAAAGTCTATTGTCCAGTGGACAGTTAAAGTCATTACCAAACAACAAAATTTTAAGTTTGTCTAAATAGAAAGCATTTGCAGTTGACAAAATAAAAGTGACTGAAAAATTGAGATTTGTTTTATGAAGGGTAGAAAGCATTGTGGGAAAAGGAGAAAATGCTGGTTACCAGCATTTCTCCTTTTCCCACAATGTTTTCTAAAGGCTTCTTTCTCATGGGCGTCAAAAGTAGCGATTGTATGGTAATGGGTTAAGCAAAATTTTACTTGTTTTCTGCAAATGCATTGGATCTAGAAAAGTGTAAGAGTTTATTGTCCAGTAGACAGTTTAGGTAAACCTTTAGATCTTGATTAAATGAAATAGACAAATTCAATCAGCAGTGAGACCAACTTATTGAAATTTTACTGGCTGTGTTGGCTTAGATTTCTAACAAGACACTATCACCTTTCCGTAAGGTCATGACTGTGTCTCCACTGAACTTGATCTTTTCTCCACCTCAGTCTGCTTCCCTCATTCATAAACCCTGAAACCTGTCCACCAGATGGCGGGGTTCTCTCTCCTGAAAATGTAAAGAGTTCATAATTTGCCCTGAGCTTCCTCTCAACATTTTTATTTGATAGGAGCAGACAGTGTATTTCCTCTGTATTTCCTCAAACTGGCAGCAGAAAATAAAACAAGAGCACTATGATGGTCCTACATTGCTCACCTGAGTACCAAGCAGCAAAGGTCTAATATAAAGATAAATACCAAATATCAAGGTTCAAGGCCAAATGATGATGAAACAAGAGCAGCAAATTGTTGCAATTTGACTTGAGGCTTTTAAGTTTCATTCCAGACAAGCATGGAATACTGTAAGTTGAAGTGGGATTACTCAAAATTTGTGCTAGGTAGAGTTCTTGTTCTTGTCCACTGTACTCCGTAATATCACAACAAACATGCATACCAAGTTTGAAGGTGTTCTGACTTGAGATGACAAAGTTATATTCCGGACAGCACTAAATGCTGTAAAAATGACATTCAAAAGGAAGTAACTTAAAGACAGCATGAGATACAAATACAATTCTTGTGCAGTGCACTTCTAAATATTGCAACAAATAAGCATACCTAATTTCAAGTCATACCTACTTAAGATGACAAAGTTTTGCTCCGCACTAGCATGAAATGCCGTAAAAATAAAGGGGTAATAACTCAAAATTTGTGCTAGGAAGAGTTATGGTTCTTGTGCACTGCACTCCATAATTTTTCAACAATTATGCATATGAAATTTGAAGATGTTCAGGCTGTAGATGACAAAGTTATATACCAGATGATTATGACATGTAAGTATTACAGATTTCATTTAGATCTTTCAATCTATTGAAAGTTACTTTATGTTTATGGAAATTTTAATACACATATGTTAAGTTTCGCTCCCAAAACACATATAATTTCCAAAAAGCCCTCATACATAACACATGAGACGCCAACAAACCTGATAAATTCACACCACTTAGGTTAGCACTCTGTCTCCGCCTCATCATCTCTGCCCTGGCATTTGCTCCACCCAAGATGGCTTCTTCAAGGCGGGATTTCATATCCACACTCTTTTTCATCGTCTGTTGTGAAAATTGTGCCATAAACTTTTTGCCCTACAGTTTTGATATGAAAAGAGAAAAAGGCATGTTAGTAAAATCATTTATCTCCTTACTAAACAACAAAAATTTTAGACTTGTCCAAATTTACAGGATTTGCAGATGACAACAGTGACTAAAAAATTGAAACTTGACTTTAAAAAAGTACAAAACATTGAGGGAAAAGGAGAAAATGCTAGTTACCAGCATTTTCTCCTTTTCCCACAATGTTTTCAGAAGGCTTCTTCCTCTGGGTCTTAAAAACCAGGGATTGTTTGGTAAAGGGTTAACTAATTCATTTAACTCCTTCCGTACCATAAGTCACGTCAGATGCTCTTATGGACTGTGATCTGCTGTGTCTACTGCTATATTATAGACTGTGACAAAACTGTCTCTTGATCTTAAAAAGGAAATGTATCTTTAGCCTTCAAGAAAATGTAATTCACTTCTTCTGTGGTAAAAGAGTTAACCCTTTACCACACAATCCCTACTTTTGACGCCCCTGAGACAGAAGCCTTCAGAAAACATTGTGGGAAAAGGAGAAAATGCTGGTAACCAGCATTTTCTCCTTTTCCCACAATATTTTCTACTCTTCACAAAATAAATTTCAAATTTTCAGTCACTTTTACTTTGTCGTCTGCAAATGCTTTCGATTTGGACAAACTTAAAATTTTGTCGTTTGGTAACGAGTTAAGCACATGAATACACTACACTTAAAGCTAAGGGAACATTATAAATGAAGTCCCTTCTCTAATTTCTCTACCCTTTTCCCTCCCAAATCAACCCTATACCAGAAGACAAAAAGTTGGATCCAAACTACAAGCATATCCAGACAACAAACTGACTGTATCTCAATGATGAGATTTGTCTTGGAAAGAGGAGAAGAGAAAATGGAAAAGGAGAAAAAGCTGGGAAAAGGCTGGTTACCAGCATTTGTCACTTTCCCACAATATAATAAACAGTCTCTGCCTTAGGGTCCTTCATTACAGGATAGTACCAGTATGGTAAAGTATGGTTTAGCAATATCAATAACTCTTTAAAGTATGGTTTAGCAATATCAATAACTCTTTAACCCATTACCACACAATCCCTACTTTTGACACCCCTGAAAAAGAAGCCTCGTGAAAACACTATGGGAAAAGGAGAAAATGCTGGTAACCAGCATTTTCTCCTTTTCCCATAGTGTTTTCTATCCTTCCCAGAACAAATTTCTATTTTTTAGTCACCTTTATTTTGTCATCAGCAAATGCTTTCAATTTGGACCAGTCTACAATTTTCTTGTGTGGTAAAGGGTTAAAGTATGGTTTAGCAATATCAATAACTCTTCAAGACTGTCTTTATACTGTTTATACAAACAAGATTTTGAGCTTGAACTTTATCAAAAACAAATTTGTAATAAATACATTCAGACATGCTTTAACTAAATTATAGATTATCTGTCCACAAACTTGAGATTGAAACTGGCCAGCATAATGGAATTGATAGACACCTCAAAAAATGCCAAAATTGCTCATTGAATAAAATTGAGGATGAATATCACTTTTTATTAGAATGTCCAAAATATTGCAACCTAAGAAATCGATTTTCAAAACCCTATTACTGCAGACAACCGACTATTTTTTAATTTATCCAAATCATGACATCAAAAAATTCGGAAGAAATAAACAAGCTCTCAAACTATATCTTCTTTGCTTTTAAAGAAAGAATTCCATGAGTACTAAAATAAACTTTTTCTCCCTTCTTTCAAATACAATGAATTCTCTGTATACTTCCTTTGTTTATTATCGTTATGATGCCAGTGTTTACACTCCACACTGATATTTCTTTATGTATTTGCTATGAATTGTCACAGTTTAATGCCAAATAAAGCTTATGTTAAAAAAAAAATGTAAAGCGTTTAGTCTATATACCGGTATATATATATTACTAAGAGGGAATAGACTTTACTCATTACCACTCAATCCCTACTTCTGACGCCCCTGAGAAAGAAGCCTGTAGAAAACACCGTTCAAAAAGGAGAAAATGCTGGTAACCAGCATTTTCTCCTTTTTCCACAATGTTTTCTACCCTTCACAAAAAAAAAAATTCAAATTTTCAGTCACTTTTAGTTTGGCGTCTGCAAATGCTTTGGATTTGAACAAACCTAAAATTTTGTCATTTGGTAATGAGTTAAGCCCACCGGTACAAAAGCCTGCTGGACAAAAGCCCAATGGACAAAAGCCCAATGGACAAAAGCCCACTGCTAATACTGACAGGGACGACAAAAGTCCACTGCTTGTAAAAAAGTGTTAGAATTTTTTTTTTTCGTTTTTGTAAGAAAAACCACATTAGGGATTTAATGATCAGAATGATCAACTTGCCTTTCTTCCTTCTCAAGGTTTATTTCTCTGCAACATTTCCCATACTAATATCAACCATGTGAAAGAAGACTTTAATGAAAATTGTGAGAAAAGGAGAAAATGCTGGACTTTTGAAAACAATGTGAAAGAAGGAGAAAATGCTGCTTACTGGCATTTTCTGCTTTTTCTATAATGTTTTCTACTCTTCCAAAGACAAGTCACATCATACGTATAATGTTTATTTAATTGAAAATACATGATTTAACTGGAAGTGGGATTTTGTCCTAGTGGGCTTTTGTCCAATGGACTTATGTCCTAGGGGGGCCTTTATCTGGCACCGGTGGCAACAGCACCCTCATATGGTTAAATCCTTCTGTGGTCATACAACTATTACCCTTAACAAAAATAACATTTACAGTAATATGATAGAAAGCTGAAAAAAGAAAATAGTTACAAAAGGCAAATCAATGAAAAGCTATTATCTACAAAACAATTACATCAATATTGTCTAAATATTACTATAATAACAACTACTGTACTAGTATGTTCTGAAAACTGGTAATTGTAAGAGTTTAAAAAATACTATTTTCCCTAACCCTTTACCAGAGGACAAAATTTTAGCTTTGTCCAAATTCAAAGCATTTGCAGATGAAAATTTCAGTGTGGTTCAAATGGTGTAATTAGTATCTATAATCACTCTCATTCAACAAAAATAATAATAATAAAAAGGAAACGATGGGACAGGGTTTTCTAAAATCAGGAGGTAAGATGAAAATGCATGTTTGTTTTCTGACCAACATTCCAATGAATCAACAAATTCAATGATTACTTGCATAAACCAATGCCCAACAGAAAAATTAGTTAAATGAATTGAGTAAATGCTTCAATCATAACTGGCAGGGGTATTTAACTAAATATTAGAACCATTCAAATGAAATATAATGAGAAAGATTCTTTTCAAGTTGAAAAAAAAAAAAGCTATTGACAATCAAAATATACCATAGACATTTAACTCACAAGTCCCAACCAAAAACATCTACTTTTAAAGTGTAACACTCCTTTTTATGAGGACTTGCTTTCTGGACAACTTTTTTTCCCCATACCACCCACATATTTTTTTTTCAATATGATTTCTTTTTTATTTTACTACTTGTAGTAAAACATGTCCACAGCTCCAGATAAAAAGCTTGATTTCGATTTCAAAATTAAAATAATCATTCTGAAGTAAACCCTATGTTGCGGGTACTCATTAGAATCCTCTCATCCAGATGATTCTAATGAGTACCCACAACATAGGGTTTGGAAGAGAAATAATGGGTTTAGAATAGCATCACTTGCTTTTATTTGGAGCTCTGATGTCCATTCTCATGTACAGGGTCTTCCATAGTATTGACACACACACTTTCAAATCATTATCTTGTGTTCAACAAAATAAATTATGTAAAATAAAGTACGGGAAAACGCTGATAACATGACATAGACATCATCAAATGTTGCCATTTTCAAAATGCAGTCATCAACAGAACAAGAGGGCCATTGGCCCAAAACTGCTCACCTGAGTTCAGTCTACTAGGATTGATAAAAGTGAAGACATCATGGTTGTAATGATGTAAAAACATGAGTGTAAGTGACCTAGTTTTTTATCAAACATGAGCGAGTTTCAAGCTTATTAAAGATATCATCAAGACTTACTCTGATTTCAAACTTGTCAAAAATATCATGACAAATTTCTGACCACATCTCATAAGTACTGTTATCCAACTAAAATTCTGGCCTCTACTGGGCACACAAGGCTTTTCTGAGATTTGTCCAAATTACCTACTTCTAGACCTAACATGACCTTATTTTGAATTTGTACGAAACATTTATAAGACAAACATTGTGACAAAGTTTCATGAGAATCTAACAGAAAATGTGTGGTCTCTAATATGCATACAAAGGTTTTCTAAAATGTGTCCCAATTTTGACTTGACATGCTGGTTTTGAAAGAGAATTTAACAAGATAAATATTCTGACCAAGTTTCATCAATTTCATGAGTACTGTGCTATAAATGTGGCCTCTAGAGTGAACAGAAAGCTGTTCTAACATTTGTCCCAGTGACTTTCTTTTCTTCTTTTGATCTGATGTGATATAAGGAGGTATACTTATATGACAAAGTTTTCTAGAGGACATATTTTTGCACATTGAATCAACTGAGCAAAAAATGTGGCCTCTAGAGTGCCCTAGAGGTATTTCTTTAATTTTACCTATTAACCTAGTTTATGACTCCAGTTGAGCCAATTTCAAAAGCATCCAAGATTTTATCGAGACAAACATTCTGACCAATTTTAAAGTCAATCGAGCAAAAAATGTGGCCTCTGGAGTGACCTAATAACCTAGTTTGTGATCCGAGGTAACCTATATCATCCAAGATTAAATAAAAAAAAACATTCTGATCAAATTTAAGGTGAGCAAAAAATCTGCTCCCTAAAGTGCCTACAAGGTATTTATCTAATTAGATCTAGTGACCTAGATTATGACCCCAGGTGACCCATTTAAAACTCATCAGATATTTTATCAAGACAAACATTCTAACTAATTTTCAAGTCAATTTGAGAAAGAAAAGCAGTCAATAAAGTGCCCTAAAGGTATTACTTTCACTTGACCTAGTCACCTAGATTATGACCCCCAGGTGACCCTATTTTTCAACTAATAGTAGATTTTATCAACAGTAACATTTTTCAAATCAACTGAACAACAAATATGGCCTCTAGAAATCCCTAGAGTTCAATTTCTTTCATTTGACATCATGACCTAGTTTATGGCCCCAGTTGACCTAAATTCAGACTCATGTAAGATTCTATCAGGACAAAAATTCTTACCAATTTTCAAGTCAACTGAGCAAATTATGTGGCCTTTAGAGTGCCCACAAGGTATTTCCTTAATTTGACCTAGCAACCTAGTGTATAACCAAGGTGACCCAAATCCAAATTCATCCCAGATTTCATTAAGACAAACATTCTGAACAAATTTATGGTCAAGTAAGCAAAAAGTGTGGCCTCTAGACCACAGGTAACCCAATTTCAAACACATCTGAGGTCTTATCAAGACAAGCATTTTCACATTTTAACCAATTTTTAAAATCAGCTGAACAATGAAATGTGGCGTTTCGAAAGCCTTAGAGTTTAATTTCGTTAATTTGACCTAGTGACCTAGTTTATGACCCCAGTTGACCCAAATTCAGACTCATGTGAGATTCTATCAAGACACTCTTATTACTTTTCAAGTCAATCAAGCAAAAAAACTGTGGCCACAAGGTACACTGTATTTCTTTAATTTAACCTAGCAATCTATTTTATGACCCCAGGCAACCCAATTTGGAAATCATTGAACATGTTGTGGTAAGGTGGGCTGGCAAACTTACAACAGGCTCACCACATACTACATAATAAAAGTTCTAAGCCTTTCAGTTTAAGCAAAGAAGAATTTTAAAGTTTTCCTTCTTTGTTCCTATCTTTGAACTTGTGACTCCTGGGCAGGGCCAGTTTTGACCCAAGCAGCATCATTTGAATAAACTTGGTAGAGGCCACTAGTAGATGCTACATACCAAATATTAAAGCTCTACACCTTGCCGTTTTAGAGAAATAGAATTTTAGGTTTTCCTTCTTTGTTCCCATTTTCAATCTTGTGACCCCTGTGCCGGGGCTAAATTTGACCTCAGGGGCATCATATGAACATATGGTAGAGGTCCACGAGGAGATGCTTCATACCACATATCAAAGCTCTACTCCTTCCAATTTTAGAGAAGAAGAATTTTAAAGTTTTCCTTCTTTGTTCCTCTGTTCTAACTTGTGACCCCCTGTGACGGGGCCAGTTTTTACCCCCCAGCATCAAATGAACAAACTTGGTACAGGTCAACATAGTAAAAATTGAAGTTCTAAGCTGTCTAGTTTCAGAGAAGAAGAATTTTAACAGTTTTCTTACTTTGTTCCTTTGTTAATTTGCACGACGGACACAACACCATCACAAAAACTGACTGAGCATTTAATATTAACTCAAACCTTTTTTAACAAAATTCATGAATATCGGACTAACAATGCTTCTTCAGTGCATACAAGGAAATTGTTGACACCTAGCCGATGGAAGATTGATGCAGTATCTTTTTTAGCACCTTGACTACTTAGCGCATGAAATGCTCAGGTGAGCTTATAACTCAAACTTTCAATTTCATGTTAAATGAGAAAGATAGTACATAATCTGTGCAAGTCTAAATTTACAAACCTTCTGAAACAAGTACAGCTATTGCCACATCTATATGAATGTCATTGAATGTATATTTTGCAAACAGACAAGCTTTTGTGAAGGTGATTACTTTTGTTTTATTGAATTTACCAGTAAGTTGTTTGAGTTTTGTATACATAAAACTTTGAAAATTTTCCCAGTAACTTGTTATTTGTGATAGCTATCCTAATGGAAAAGTGAAAAAGGTTTGAACGTGTATCATGTGTTATAAAACACCCTGTATGCATCATGACATTGAACCATCTATATTCAAGTTAATGATAAAATTTCTGTATTTTAAATTCAATTCTGAACTTGTAAATTCAATCTACTCAAAGCCCTCACTCTAAGTAAACCACAAGGTAAGTTTTGGGCTTTACATTCACACATCTTGTCTGTAGAATTCTCAGTATTGTTGAATATCAGTTCTGCTGATAAAATGTTTATGACATGTCAGTTTATAAAGAACAAACCAAGATCCAAAGACTTCAAAAGTACATAACAAACAAAGATGTTAATTGACATGGAACAAAGTGCAAAGAATTTACAAAGGGAGCTGAAAATCAAGACTATATTTTTCTAATGAACTTGCTTAATGATAATGTACATGTTAGCATATGAAAGTTGATGGACCAATTAAAACAGACCGATGACAATCTTATTGATCAATCAAGTTTCAAGGAACTAAAATCTATTCAATTAAAGTACCTGGTAGGGCGATTCCTCTTTACTGTTGCTGCGGATGAGCATTCCAGTTCCCTTCAGAAAATCTTGGGACTTCTTCTGTAGACCTTCCCACAAATCACTTTTAGAGAGAGATTTGGGCAGACTGGAACTTTTTAAACGTGACAGAGTACTAGTAGGGCTTTCTTTCCAATCTTCCAACGTCTCTTGTGAGTCCGTCAAGTGAGACATGTAGCTGATATTAGATTTGGCCCAATTTGCCTGGAGGTTTACAAAGAAGCTTGAGATGACTCTATTTAAATAGCTGTGATATTCAGATTTTTTTTTTCTTTTAACATTTTTCAATATTGTCAACTTAAAAAGATAAATCCATGAGCAGTGTGATTTTTTTTCTCATGTGCATGAATGACTGGTATGTATAATTCAAATGTCATGCATATTAGAAGCTGAATGATATGAGTCAATGTGAAATTGTGTTGGTTCCATGCACTACTGGTGGAAAGTTGGAGAGAAAGTGCTCTTAAACAAGAGATGTTTGTAAAACATGTATGCCCCCCTAATGGCATCCAATGTGATTATAAACTCTTATGTTCAAAGTGTAAAAACGAACAAAGGTTAATTACTCAAAAATGATTAATGATAAATTAACAATTCTTGGGCACTGCACTTCCCATTTATGTGAACTATCAACTTTAAAGTTTCATGATTTTACCTCACATACTTTTTGAGTTATGCCCCGGAAAAGAAATAAGTACGAAAATCAACAAAGGGCAGTAATTGCAAAAATATAATGGGCAGAGTTATGGTTCTTGTGCAATGCACTTCTCCTGAATAAGATCTATCCACATATAAAGTTTCAAGATGATACCTGAAAAACCTTTCGAGTTATGCTCTGGACAAAAATTAAGTATGAAAATCAACAAAGGGCAATAACTCCAAAAATTTAATGGGCAGAGTTATGGTTCTTGTGCACTGCACTTCTCCTTAATGAGATCTATCCACCTATGAGGTTTCAAGGTGATACCTGAAATACTTTTTGAGTTATGCTCCAGACAAAAATTAACTATGAAAATCAACAAAGGGCAATAACTCCAAAAATATGATGGGCAGAGTTATGGTACTTGTGCACTGCTCTTCTTCTTAGTGAGATCTATCCACCTATGAGGTTTTAAGATGATACCTGAAATACTTTTATAGTTATGCTCAGGACAAAAATTAAGTGTGAAAATCAACAAAGGGCAATAACTCCATAAATATTATGGGCAGAGTTATTGTTCTTGTGCACTGCCCTTCTCCTTAATGAGATCTATCCACCTATGTAGTTTCAAGATGATACGTGAAACAGTTTTTGAGTTATGCTCTGGACAAAAATTAAGTATGAAAATCAACAAAGGGCAATAACTCCAAAAATATGACAGGCAGAGTTATGGTTCTTGTGCACTGCACTTCTCCTGAATAAGATCTATTCACATATGAGGTTTCAAGGTGATACCTGAAATACTTTTAGAGCTATACAACGGACAAAAATTAAATATGAAAATTAACAAAGGGCAATAACTCCAAAAATATGATTGGCAGAGTTATGGTACTTGTGCACTGCACTTCTCCTTAATGAGATCTATCCACCTATGAAGTTTCAAGGTGATACCTAAAATACTTTTTGAGTTATGCTCCGGACAAAAATTAAGTATGAAAATCAACAAAGGGCAATAACTCCAAGAATATGATGGGCAGAGTTATGGTTCTTGTAGACTGCACTTCTCCTTAATGAGATCTATCCACCTATGTAGTTTCAAGATGATACGTGAAATAGTTTTTGAGTTATGCTCCGGACAAAAATTATGTATGAAAATCAACAAAGGGCAATAACTCCAAAAATATGATGGGCAGAGTTATGGTTCTTGTGCACTGCACTTCTCCTTAATGAGATCTATCCACCTATGAAGTTTCAAGATGATACCTGAAATATTTTTTGAGTTATGCTCCGGACAAACATGTGGTCTACGGACTGAACGACCGACGGACCGACCGACAAGTGCAAAGCAATATACCCCCATTTCTTCAAAAGGGGGGCATAATAATGGAATTCAAAAACAACATAATATTCATCCTTCACAGAATTAAGTTAACATGATATACAGATTTTTCTTGCATTATGACTTTGGTAAAATCCTTGTAGGGATGTTACAATCCTCATACAGAATGATTCTGGTGTTTCTAAACAAAAATATGTTTTTACTACTGCTGAATCTTATTCATCTAACCCTTTACAAAGTAACCATATTTTATCTACCCCTAGAATTGATAGTTTGTATGCTGCTTAAAGCCATTTTCAAAATTATTTCAGTTATATTGTGGCAGCCAGAGCACTTATCCACGCTTTCCTAGGATTTCTTTTACCAGTACTGCAAACAATATTCTTTCCTAGCCACAGGCTGCTCTCCCTTTTATCAATGTCGAAAAAATGGTCAGCTGTAAGTGAGGAACAAATTCTGTCACAATAACTATCATCAGTCTGTGGAAAAAAATTGGCTAAGCAGGGGATTGATCTTGCTTGTAAGTAGCATTTTCTCTTTTCCTAAACTGTGTTTTGCAGACTTTCAAAGCCACCAATAATTTGATGTCTATAAATGCTTTCAATATGGTGGAAGCTACATATAGTGTACTATATTAGCTTGGCTTGGGCATGATAACAAAGTAATTCAACAAGAAGGCCATGATGGCTGAAGTCGCTCACCTGAGACTTTTGAACAAGCATGACTAATTTCCAATCTCTTCAGAGATATTAAGACAAACATTCTGACAAACACTCATTAGTATTGGACATACAAATATGTCCTCTAGAGTGCACACAAGATTTTTCTAGAGTTTGTCTAAGCACCTGACATGGACAAATTATCAAGACAAACTTAAAGAGTATTTGGCCTGTAGGGCATACAAAAGGTTTTTCTGTGATTTGACCTTGTGGCCTAGTTTTTAATCCAACATGACCCATACTCATGCTAGTCTAAGATATCATCAGGACAAACATTCTGACTACATTTCAAGAGTACTCTAGAGAAAATTTTGTCTCCACAATGGACACATGGTTTTTCTAAGATTTGACCTGATGACCTAGTTTTTGACCGGACATGACTCATTTTCAAACTTATCAGACATATCATTGAGGCATACATTCTGACCAACTTCCAGTGTTGGACCAAAAATGTTGCCTCTAAAACATGTGGAAGGGTTTTCTAAGATTTCACCCAGTGACCTAGTTTTTGACCCCTTAGACCCACTTTCAATCTCATCTGAGATACCACCAAGACATACATCCTGACCAACTTTCAAGACTAAAGGACTGAAAATGTGGCCTTTACAGTGTACACAATCCTTTTCTGAGATCTAACCAAGTTACCTGGTTTTTGACCAGATATGGCCCATTTTCAGAGTTGTCTGCAATATTATCAAAATAAACTTTCTGACAAACTTTCAAGGGTATTGACCTTGTGACCTAGTTTTTGACCAGGTATGACCCATTTTTCATCTTGTCTTCTATCATCCAAACAAACATTTGGTTCAACTTTCAAAAGTATTAGACAGAAAATTTGGTTTCTAAAGCGTACACAATGTTTTTCTGAGATTTGACCTTGTAATCTAGTTTTTGACTAGATAATACCCATTTTCAAACTTATTTGAGATATCATCGAGGCAAATATTCTGACGAACTTTCAAAAGTATTAGAACAAAAATGTGGCCTCTTGAGCATATACCAGGTTT
Source organism: Tridacna crocea (assembly GCA_943736015.1). Classification (NCBI taxonomy): domain Eukaryota; kingdom Metazoa; phylum Mollusca; class Bivalvia; order Cardiida; family Cardiidae; genus Tridacna; species Tridacna crocea. Next base: position 55,325,664 of record OX031059.1, read on the forward strand.
TTCTAGGATTTCAGTCAGTGACCTAGTTTTTGACCCACTTTCAAACTTGTCTGAGATATCACCAAAACAGACATTCTCATCAACTTTCAAGAGTACTGGACTCAAAATGTGGCCTGTATACTGTGACCTGGTGACGTAGTTTTTGACCAGACATAAACCATTTTCATATTTGTATGAGGTATCATTAAGGAGTATTGGACAGAAAATGTGGCCTCTAGAGCATTCACTAGTTTTTTTCTAAGATTTGACCTGTTTACCTACTTTTTGACACTACATGGTCCATTATCTATTTCTCAGAGATATTATCAACACAAATATTCTCACCAACTTTCAAGAGTATTGGACTGAAAATGTGGCCTCCAGAACATGCACAAAGTTTTTCTTAGAAGTGACCTATTGACCTGGTTTTTGACCAGACATAACCCATTTTCAAAATCATCTGAGATATCATCAAGACAAACATTCTGTCAAACTCTCAGGAGTATTGGACAGACAATGTGGCCTCTAGAGTGTACACAAGGTTACATACAAGGTTTTTTTTGGGAATTGACCCAGTTTTTGACACTCATCTGGGCTATCATCGAGGCAAACATTCTGACCAACTTTCAAGCGTACTGGACTGAAAATGTGGCATCTAGAGTAAACACAAGTTTTTCTAAGATTTCACTCAGTGACCTAGATTTCGACCCTATGTGACCCATTTCTAAAGTCGTCTGAGATATCACCAAGACAGACATTCTGACCAAGTTTTATGAGTAATAGACAGAAAATGTGGCCTTTAGAGTGTACACAAGATCAAAAGTTTAGGATGCATGATGAATGATGAACGCCAGACGCTGGACACACCACGATCACAGGTGAGCTAAAAACGTTTGATGGTAAAAAAGAGGAAACCATTCTGTATGCAATTCAAAATTAATGTAACATTTTGCCAGTAGTGCAATAACTCTTTATAAATGTGAAACGAAACTTTGAAAAAAAAAAAAAGATCTTTAGAATATTTTTTCACAGAAATAAGTGCAACAAAAGGCATTCCAAACAGCCAGAGACTGTGGTGCAGAGGTAAATACTGGCCATAATTTCAAAAGTTACACATTCCAATCCTGCAACATTAAAGCTCTACCCATCAATTTTCAAACTGAATTTAGATGTATAGGAAGCAAATAGTTGTAGAACTTGTTACAACTGATGTAACATAAAAACGTTTTAACTTTCCCTATCCTGTAAAAAATATTATTTTAATATATTGTTTTAATATTTCAATAATGCTAGATTAACAAAAAACAAATAGCAAAACTCCATCTCACATAATGAGCAAACCCTACTCCACTTTATATCCTTTAATTAGTCTATCAAAATCAAAGGGTTAAAAAATTAAAGCTTATTTGAGTACAATGCTGATGGTTTATATTAAGGAAGCATTCCAGTAACTTGTTATAGGTTTAAAAACTAGATAAAAACCAATATATTAAAAAACAAAAAAATCAATCTTCTAATGATTAACACAAATAATGCATTTATTGTTACTGGCTACTTCACAAAAGAAACATGCCATCATTTGTTTCTAACTTGTAGACCATTCAGTGAAGGAGACAAACATAATACGAGCCACGCTCTGGTAAAAGCGGGTACAATGCATCTCTGTAATGTATTACACCAAGCAACAACAAACTCAATAATAAGTTAGACAAGTCCTATGACATGTAGATAACTACTGACCTACAGCAAAATGTTTTGACCTAGGTTCACACTTTTTGTTGATGCTATATACCCGTTTTTCACAAAGTGCTTCTCATTTGCATGATTTTCCATCAGTGGAAGGAACAGTTGTGGCGATATCAAGGCCCTTTCTAACAAAATACTCAAAATAAGGGGCAGTGAAAATCAAAGGTCAGACTGCATGTTCTGTGCAGTTTGATCTAGTACTCCAAAAGGCACCATATATTGCTCTCGAATTTTACATCTACCTGTATTTGTTATTTTATTAAACACATTAACACACTTATTGACCCTGGCAACAGACAGCATTGAAAAACATTCTGGGAGAGAAGGAAATGTTTATGGAGGCAAGTGCTCTTTTTGATGTTATTTTGAAGTGATTAACCCTTTACTAAACAACAAACTTTTGGACTAGACCAAATTCAAAGCATTTGCAGACGACAATTCAACTCTTGCTGAAAAGATGATTTCTGTCTGTGATAGGGTAGAAAACATTGTGGAAAAAGGAGAAAATGCTGGTTACCAGCATTTTCTCCTTTTCCCACAATGTTTTCAAAAGGCTACTGTTCCAGATCCGTAAAAACCAGGGATTGTTTGGGAAAGGGTTAAAAATGACAATCTCTTATCATTCAAAGGTTTTTTTTTTCCTTCAGGCATTTGTAAGTGTTGTATCTTGAAAAAGAACGCAGTCTATGTTATCTTACACAATATTTGTTTGATTAATTTGTATCTTGAAAAGAAAACAGTCTGTGTTACATTACACCATATTTGTTTGATTAATGTTTCATGCAATTTTCAACACTATTTCATTATATAAGACCATCCACAGCGCCTATTTATGCATTCCTGCATTTTTTGTACAACGACTAAGCAGAACATTTTTCTAGGCCACAATCTCCTTTCCATTGTAGAAAAGAGGAAAAATAAGTTTAGTTGTAAGAGGAGACATGAATAATACCTGATTTTATAATTAATCATTGGAAATAAACAGAGACAACATCAGGGCCCGAATTCACCAACCATTCTTGAGAATATTCTTAGTCTTATTCTCCAGAATTTTCTAGATTTGTAAGTAACACAACTTCTGATTGGCTAAACCGAATGGTTTAGCCAATCAGAAGTTGTGTTACTTACAAATTTAGAAAACCTTGGTGAATAAGACTAAGAATATTCTCAAGAATGGTTGGTGCATACAGGCCTTAAACTCAAGCTGTCAATTATTAGCCTTACACATTACCATTGAATCATAGCGGCTGGGAAATAACTGTTTTCAACAATACTCGATTGATTCTATTAGAGTACTGAATAAGCACAAAGGACATTTTCAGCTTACCAATAAGACCAAGATAATTACAATTTCAGGACTGCTGATGTCCAGAATGTATAAGCAAAGCACACAGCACAAACAAAATATCAGATAACCCATTTTGAGCAATATGATCTTATTCTGAATGGACCATAAAGGCAACTGAAGATGTGACAGGCCCTTCAAAGATTAAATATCATCCTCATTGCACATTAGATTAGCATTATCTAGTGAAAGTGCTGTTAGAATCTTCATTTTTTCATATTCGTCATACATGGACTCATGCAACAAATTTGCAAAGAATATGTTGCAACTGCATGTTACTAGATATTGTTCCTTTTTAAAAAGTTATGTGTACTAGAAGTCTGTTTGATGATGGCATAAAATATAAAAGTGTTTTAAATTACAGAACGAAAAAGGCTTTCTTTTCAATGAAAGGATACACGAAATTCAACAAGTGAGATTTTCAACTTCTTCACTTATTTCTTTTACTGACAGAACAGATCAAGATCAGACTATTCAGATGTTGATTGAGATGTCATAATTTTAGTGCTAAAAAGTTCAATCCTTCAAATATCTGCTAGAAGTAGGTTATTTCTACGATGAATATATTTGTGATCATTCTCCAAATATACCAGCAGTGTGAAAGAAATACAGAATACATGTTAAAGATATGAAGTTGTATACGATTTCACTGTTGTGTGCTTTCTACTCTATGGATGAGATGAAGAAGCATTGGAGAACAGAATATGGGACATAAACATATATTTGATGATTTTCAAGAACAACTACAGGGGACTATTTTCTATGGACAAATGAAGCTGAGGTCAAAGTTTATGGTGATCTGAAAATCTGAATGTATATGTGTTGAATTCTACAGTAAAGTAAATGCATTTATCATTAATTTAGTAAATTAACAATTTTTCAACTAAAGAAAAGGAATAAGAAGCCCATATCACTCTCTACCAATGGTTGCTATGGAAACTAAGAACAAGTCAGCCAATCAAAAGGAATGCTCAACCCACAACAATCTGTTTAAAAATGATAATATGATATCCTCTCTAATCAAAGAAAACAAAACATGGCAATGTTAGACAAGAAACCATACCTTTTTTTTTTTCTTAGAAAATATGAAATTTTTGTAAGTGTCAACATACCATAGTTTTTGGCTATAGTAAAAACTATACTTAATGACATATGGTAGAAGAAATGAAAGAAAAGAAAACACTTTTCATGAGATGGAAAACAATCCTAATTTTAAAGGACCCTGAAAGGGATGGCTTTTAAAAACATTTTCTCCTTTTCCCACAATGTTTTCTAAAGGCTTCTTTTTCAGGGGCATCAAAAGTAGGGATTGTGTGGTAATGGGTTAAAAATCTTTCAATACTACAATAAATGTGAAGACTTCTCCCTGTAACTCGAAATGGAAATAACATATTGCAACATCATGTCTAAAAGCTCATTTACAAAGGTATGGTTTCTGTTATTTCAAAATGTATGGATATGATCATGATGACATAACAAAACAGACGTGATGAATAAGCTAGAAGTTTGGTTGCCTGTCTTGTACTACCTAATTTTCAAAAGGTTTAGTATCCAAATTATCTCCTCTGTAATATGTGCACACCATCTGATCTTGGATCTACAGTGTTTACTACTTTGTGCAATATTTACTGGAAAGATAGATATTAGCAATTTAATTTTCTGACCATTTAAGAAGACAGGTAGTTGATTCAGATTTCCAAAGAAATAATTTTTAAAAAAAGGTACTGCCTAAATGAAAGGGATAAACTCAACCCTTTGACTGTGTATATCAAAGATCAGAATACAACCTGTATTTTCTATTAACCCTTTCCCAAACCAAAATTTTGGACTCTTCCAAACTGAAAGAGTTTGCAGATGCCAATTTTAGATTTTGAGAAAATGGCAGAAAGTTCTCAAAAAGGGTAGAAAACACTGTGGGAAAAGGAGAAATTGCTCGTTACGAGCAATTTCTCCTTTTCCTACAGTGTTTTCAAAAGACTTTGACTGCAGACACGTAAAAATCTGGGCTTGTTTGGGAAAGGTTCAATCATGAGCAACACTTTTCAATAGCAACATACATGTGAATGAGACAACAGTCTTTACTGTCTACAAGGAAAAGTGTACATGATTCTATAGTATTCCTTTTCCACTAGATATTTGTCATGTCTGTTTTGTTAAGTTCACCAAAAACATCTTAATGCTTCTGAACAACCTGAAAGTACAGCTTTAGTTTATTTTCTAGGGTTAGTAGTTGAACTACAGTACATGTACATGTATATATGTTTTTTTTTTTCTGCTTGAAATTAATTGACTTCCAAAAATTTTGATATAGGCATACAGAGCTCAGATAAGAGAGAGTAATTGTTTTCTAAATCCATTATTTCCCTTCCAAACCTAAGGTGTGTGTACTCATTAGAATCGTCTCTCAGAGATGGTTCTAATGAGTACCCACAACATAGGGTTTAGCTTAGAATAATTAATATTTTCAATTTTGAAATCAAAATAACTCCCTCTATCTAGCCTCTGTGCATATCTGAATCAATATTGTTCACATAATCTTAATCAATACTGTAAACAACCTAATATGGATTTGACCACATATCTTGATTTCTTTTTTGGCTTTTAATTAACACTTTACCGAGCAACAAAATTGCAGACTTGTCCAGATTGAAAGCACTTGCAGATGACAAAATAAATGTGACTCAAAAATTGAAATTTGGCTTGGGAAGAGTAGAAAACATTGTGGAAAAATTTTCCCAAAATGTTTTGAAAAAGGGTCCTTTCTCAGAGTCGTCAAAAGTAGGGATTGTGTGGTAATGGGTTATACCTGAAAAATCGCTGAATTGTTTCAGGTTGTTCCATTTGTCAATCCTAGAGATGTTAGTTATGTTATAAATGCAAAATTGAGCAACATAAAAAGAGAAATAAGTTCTTTTCTCCTGCAGTAAAAATTGAATTTCAGATATTGGATGCTAAATTAGATATATCAATGCCTTTGCAAAAAGTATCTGTATTCTATACAAACTACAGAACCACATGTAACCAATGCTCTGAGTAGCAAGAAGCTGAACTAATATCCATAAATTCTTTGTTTTTTTATTCCTTTTTTATACATTACACACCACCTAAAGAATAAAATAATTAACTGAAAAGTGTTGCTTAAATGATATGATCTGTCTTTGATATGGTAGATAATTATGTGGGGTAAAAGGAAAAATAAATGCTTAGAACCCTTTTGGCACATCGTCTTCAAAGGCCTAACTAAGGGTATGTAAAACAATGAATTGTGGTGTAAAGGGTTAACGAACTTACAGCAGTAACAGGGCTATGCTTCTAAACTCTTTACCAAACAACAAAATTTTAGACTGGTCCAAACTGACAGCACTTGCAGAGGACAGAATAAACATAGCTTAGAAATTGGAATTTGTTTCCAGCAGGATAGAAAACTTTGTGTGAAAAGGAGAAAATGCTGGTTACCAGCATTTTCTCCTTTTCCCACAAAGTTTTTAGAAGGGTTCTAACTTAGGGTCATAAAAACTAGGGATTATTTGGTAAAGGATTAACTTTGGATTTGAAAAGATATAGCATATCAGTCATTCAATTTCACTGCAGGCAGAAAAGAGCAATGGATACTAATAACATTTTATAGAGAACTAAAATTTCCCATTTCCTGTTATTCAAAACTAAAATAAAAAAATACTTGGTGTCAATGAAAAGTCACTAGATAATAGACGAAAAGAAAGTGAACCTTGGATAATTTGCCTTCAGAAAATCAATCAAAATTTATTTTTGCACTTGCAAATAAAGATAGACTACTCAGATGTGCAAGCAAGTAAAATTTGTCAGATACGAGTCGGGAAATGAGTATAATAAAGTTCAACATAATTGAAAATTTCTCCCTTGCGGCAAGGTGAAAATTATTCAACTTTAGTACCTGGTGACTTTCATTGACGCCGAGTATAGCTACTAGATTGCAACAGTTTATACAATGCTTTCTAGGAAATATACACTCATTCTGAACAAAATTGAGCCATGCTAAGGGAAAAGGGGGCTTAATGGATCTCAGCTGTAATAAGCAAGGCATCACATAACTATGGATCCACAAAATCAATTTTGTATAGCCACCAACTGATGGGGTAGAATGGTCCTTGCGCATGCAGTAAATTAATAAGCAACAAACAGCAAAAAGTTTTGATCCGTGTCAGCCTTCCCTGGCTGCTAATGCTGATATGGGTCGATACTTTCTGCTCTTTGTTAACTCTTGTGTTCACTCTTTTTAACTCGGCAATAACTTTTTACCATGCAATCCCGGTAAGCCTTTAGAAAACATTGTGGGAAAAGGACAAAATGCTGGTAACCAGCATTTTCTCCTTTTTTCCCATAATGTTTTCTACTGTTCTAAAGTCAAGTTTCAATTTTTCGATCATGTTTATTTTGTCGTCTGCATATGCTTTCAATTTGGACAAGTCTAAAATTTTGTCGTTTGGTAAAGAGTCAAACCCAATTTTCTAAGTGTAACCAACAAGTACTATTCATGGTGACCTGGATCACTACTTTTTTTGTTTTTTGATGCATTTAACACCCCTTTTTCAGAGCATGGCTTAAATAAAATGTCATTAAAATAGGAAAATGAACGATATTCTTTTGAGTCATGTTGCAAACAACATATGATTGGTGTGTACTGTCTCTTAAATTTAGGTTTCATCAATTTAAAAGAAGTCAACAATGTGATGCCCAAATTTTGCATTTGCAGTCCAGAATGTGTGAAACTATTATCCTGTTACCAAAAGCAAAATTTTAGACCTATCCAAATTGAAAGCATTTGCAGACGACAATTTCAAAGTGGCTCAAATTTTTCCTTGACAGGGTAGAAAACTTTGTGGAAAAAGGAGAAAATGCTGATTACCAGGAATTTTTCTCCATTTCCCACAATGTATTCAAAAGCTTCTTCCTCAGGGGCATTAAATTTCGTCATTGTGTTTTACAGTGTTATTCATTTTAAATATTGCAAATGAAATTAGACTTTCCTCATTCACAGGTATATCAATGTGATATTTATCATAAAAGAACAATTTATAACAGAATTGGTGATAATGAGGGTAAAACAGTTCATGCTACGAGATGTGACTTTTTTTTTTATTCCTTATATGTGTATGTGTACTAAACAGACACGGAACACCGTTATAAGCACAAAACCATGCTTTCACATCTATCAAGCACTTGGTGGGATCTTATTCAAATATTTTATCCAAAAGCACACTGTAGGATCCAGCCATACAATCCATCCACACATCACACTTTGATGGCCACAAAAATGTCCTAATCAAGCATTAAAGCCCATCTTGAGGAACAAAAGCATTCGATAGTAAATGAAGTTATTTCATGCCAGATTTCCTACTTAGTTACTACATTGCAGGTCTAATTTCTATTTCACCATATGTAATTTTTATGAACAGCTAAGCATAATTGCAAACTAATCAATTATTGACCATAAAGTCAAACCTCAGTAGCTTGAACACCTAAGGGGACCTGATAGTTTCTTGCAAAAATCAACATTTTGATCGATGTGTATTTCAGAAAAAGAACAGAGAGGTCAGTGAAATTGACCTACACTGTCTGCAAATGATTCTTGAGTCTCGCTTAGCGGCCTAAGGGTCAATGGTGAAACTTAAAAAAAACTTACCCGATATTCAAAGTTTGAGATGCTGAAGTAGATAATCTCTAGGATACAATTAAGACGGGTAATTTGCATATCTGCCCACCACTGCCTAAGAACACTTTTGTCTACATTCTTCAACACCCACACAAAACAGACCAGCAAGTTTCTTGTATCCTCAGCATTCAACTGGCACTTTCGGATCTGTATATAAAAAGAATATTAACCAGGTACTAAATAATTTCAAGTTTTGATTAAGTTTGAGGAAACAGCCTTTTGAAAATATTGCAAGAAAAGGAGAAAATGCTGGTAACAAGCATCATCACCTTTACTCACAAAGTTTTCTACCCTTTCAGAGGGAAAATTTATAATTTATGCCATTTTTTATTCGTCATCTGCAAATGCTTTCAAGTAAGACTTTTTTAATAATGATCCATAACAAACAATCTCTACTTATTCAATACCTCTTGCAATGAATTTACTGGTGACAAGCTTGAAAAATTTTCTCATAAAGTGGGAAAACTCAACACAATGAGGTTCAATTAATGGAACATACAATGCAGCAAGAAGAAAAATTGCTTGCTGCACGCAATTTCTCCTTTCTACACATTATTTTCAAAAGTGATTAAAAATAAGACATAAGAAGCCATAAGCAGAAAGTAACAAGTCACCAATTCAATGAAAATAACAGATTATCATTACTATAAAACCCATTATCATCCAAATCGAACTTTCCATGTCCAACAGAGAGACAGGTTTCTATAAACAATTAGCAAAAAGCAGCAACTTCTTGTCACAAATCTTAACCCATTACCACAAAATCCCTACTTTTGACGCCCCTGAGAAAGAAGCCTTTTGAAAACACTGTAGGAAAAGGAGAAAATGCTGGTAACCAGCATTTTCTCCTTTTCCCACAGTGTTTTCTACCCTTCCCAGAACAAATTTTAATTTTTCAGTCACCTTTTTTTTTGTCGTCTGCAAATGCTTTTAATTTGAACCAGTCTAAAATTTTGTCGTGTGCTAAAGAGTTAAAGGCATTTACACCTTTTTCTCCTATGACTTCTGTATATCTAGGGAAAGCGTTTTTCTTTTCTATGAAATGTTTTTCATTTAATATGTTATTTGAACTTTGACATTTTACCAAACCAATAAATTACAGTACTGGTCATAACTGTAAGCATTTGCAGACAACAAAATAATTGTGACTGAAAAATTAAAACTTGGTTTGGGAAGGGTAGAAAACATTGTGGGAAAAGAAGAAAATGCTGATTACAAGCATTTTCTCCTTTTCCCACAATGTTTTCAAAAGGCTTATGTGTGGTAAAGAGTTAAGTTGTTTTAAGATTTCTCTATCAGTACAGACATGCACTGAAAGGACTTGAATTTGACAAATGGAGTACTTTATTCCAGATTATACAAACTGAAAGTAGTTTTTTGTCAGCTGAAACTCACACATTAAAACTGAATATAAAAATCAGATTTTTTGTTGATATACTACCTTTGCATTTACATCAGCAGTGTGTGACTGATCTGAAAACCTCCCAAAAAGATTCTGACCAGCAATTGCCATGGCAACACGATGATTGATGGTATCCATCTCTTCCATTTCAGCAGCAGTTCTGTATCTTCCCTCTGTGTTAGGATCATAGAGCTGAGGCAATGCTTTAATGACTATTCCGATCAGTGGTAAATACAGAGCGGCTAATCTTGCCTTCATCTCCAGATCTGTATATCTCACATCAAGATCATGGTTTTGTAGAAGATTCAGAATCACATTTATACTTTTATGATGAATTGTGGGATTGCTGAAAAGAAATATACGAATCTTAACTCTTTACCAATCGACAAAAGGTCAGGTTAGTCCAAATTGAAAGCATTTGCAGATGACATAATAAATGTGAATCAAAAATTGAATTTTGATTTTGGAAGGGTAGAAAACATTGTGGAAAAAGGAGAAAATGCTGGTAACCAGCATTTTCTCCTTTTCCCTCAATGTTTTCAAAAGGTGTTTTTCCCAGGGTCAGCAAAAATAGGAATTGTGTGGTAATGGGTTATCAGCATTTTCTCTTTTTTCCTCAATATTTTCAAAAAGCTTTTTTCCCAGGGTCATGAGTAATCTGCAACAATTTAGCTTCAACTCACATCTCAGGGAGTTTTCCCAAACCTCTTTTACATAAGAGGGTAGTTTATATACTTCGCTAATTTGCAAAGAGAATGACAATCATGGTAATTTTGTAAGCCTACAGGTCTATCTAATTTCTTTTTCTTACCATACTCTAACACCATATTTAAACAAAAAGCATAATACAGGGAAAGGACATGTACATCCATAGAAAATTAAAGCTCACTTGATTGCAATAACAATAGTTTAGTTGGTTAGTGATAAAAAGTGACTTCTGCATGAAATAGTTTACAATTCCCATAATGAATTTCAAATTTGGAGTTCCATTTTTGTTCTTGTCTGCAAATGCTTTCACTTTGGACAAGACTTGAAATTTGTCATCAGGTAAAGAGTTAACAGATTTCCTTCTGCAGACAGATAATAAAAAATTGTGAAGAATAGAAAAACTGCTCATATGAACAATTTCCCCATTTGCTGTGATGGTTCCACATGGTTATTTTCTTGTGGATCAATCAAAATTGCTGCTTTAATACATTTATTTTGAAAGAAAAACAAAATCTGTATTTAAATTTATGAGGATATGTACAAGGGCTTTATAAGTATATATATCAACCTGTTAGTGAATTTTTGGTCATAATTTGCCAGCGGAAATTTAGTTGTATTACCAATATTCTTGGTCTTATCTGTATTTATGCTTATAAGATTTTGCTTTGTAAACTATTTCATGCAGAAGTCACTTTTTGGGACATTTGATAATCGTTTGAAATTGTGTGCTAATATGAGATACCGTCTAGAAATATTGAAATGCTTTCGACAGATCAGGAACTGACAAGTGATTACTATAACAATGTAAAAAAATATATGGTAGATCTATGAAAAATTACATATGCTCGCTTACCTGTTGACCAAACGACAAAAATTTAGAAACACTGTGGGAAAAGGAGAAAATATTAATGTACCAGCATTTTCTCCTTTTTCCACAATGTTTTCCAAAGCTTTCTGTCTTTCTTTAATCCATTAAAAGTCAGGATTCTGTGGTGAAGGGTTCAGTAATTTTTGAAAGCTAATGACATTTATGACCACGCTCTCAAGTAAGACTTACTTTGTGTCCAAAGAGTTTGACAGATCTTTCAGTGCAAGTCCAACCAGGTAGTGTTGTGTTTGAAATTCTGGTGTCAAGTCATAATAGACCCCTTTATTGGTTAATGTGCTGGTAGATGTGTATGAGGACTGGGAATCCTGGGAAGTGATACTGGCCACACTGGGTGTTGGACTACTGCTTGTAGTGGTTGGTGTCAGAGGGGTTCCAAATGGGAGATTCAGTGTGAAGAAATGTTCATGGCTACACACTATCCGAATAAAATCCAGATGAAGCAGTCTTAAACTTGTGGCATCTGTTAGTGACTTTATCTTGAGATTAACCTTGAAAGTGAAACCAAAACAACCATTTACCCAACAGGATAATATGTAAATCTAACTCTGTACCAAATCAAATAAATGGTGAATTGTAAAATTCATCAGTGATTTTAGTGAGGTTACTTTTCACTGTAAGATTTCCATTTAACCCTTTACACCATAGATACTCATTTCTACGCATTGCTTGTAGGAGCCTTTGGAAAACATCGTGGCAAAAGGTGAAATTGCTTGTGACGAGCAATTTAATCTTTTGCCACAATGTTTTCAATGTTATCAAAAGGTGTCTGGGTCAATTAGAGATGCCACAGAAATGCCTTATGAGGTAATGGGTTAAGGAATGAGGAGAATCTTATTTTTTTCATGAAGGTATGCGAAACCACAAAGGTTTTATTTTCATACCACCATGAAAAAAATAAAATTCTCTTCATTCTTTATAATTTAATATTACCTACAACATACACCTAAGAAAATAATTCAACCTGCATCCATTCTCTTTAGCTTCAAATCTAATGCTGTAGTTTCTAAAGCCCCTTCCACTCACATTTTTATGATGCAAGAAAACAATAGGGAAGCAGTTTTCAGATCCCAAATACTGAAAATTAACCAACAGAATGAAGGTAAATGAGCAAAGCAGTGTGTAGGACCCACAAAAGTAATCTTCAGGAAAAGTAGTTCAGGCGCAAGGTGATTTTTTTTTTCATGGAGCTATGAAAAAATCTTTTCAGCCATTCAGAACTCGCCAATGTCCATGAAAACAACTGATATTAAATCATAACCCAATGAAAGCATAAGAGAAAACCCTTTATACACACCTGAGCACATATTTCAAACTTGATAATGCAAAAAGTATCGACCATTTGCAGACAACAACTTTGATATGGCAGATATGATTGGGTTTATCTTTAAAATGGGTAGAAGTCACTTTCTCCTTTTCCACTTTGTTTTCAAAATTGTTATTACTCTAGGTTGTTAAAACTTTATATTATATTTCATGTGTCTATTTTTAGAAATGTTATGGGTAAAGAAATGACGTCATTTACGCTGGGGGGAATTATTTCCCTGTCATAGTGAATATTTTCCTCCTGTCGAAAATCTAGTTAATTGACTTGAGATTACTAGCTTTGAAAGTGGCATTCGTTGACAAAATAATCAGAGGAAATATATAATTCATTTCATCAGCTTGTGGTTAATATGGGGAAATATTTGCCTCAAAAGGGAAAGGTCCGTGAAAATAACTTGTGCCTTATGGCACTCGTTATTTTCGCACACCTTTCCCTTTTTCGGCAAATATTTCCCCATATTAACCACAAGCCGATGAAATAAACTCTATGGATCACATCTTACATATTAAACATATTCTTACCCCATATGTATAATGTTTGATGAGCTGGAACACAAAGCCTCTATCCATATACGACAACAAATCTTGCAGAAAGAATGCCAAGCTGGTGTTCAAGCTTCGAATCATAGGTGGATCCTGAAAAACATAAATGATTCAAGCTCAAAGGAAATGGGGTTTATGCATATGTAAAAAGTATTGCCCAAAATCTGACTGTGTACTCAGGGTCAGACCTTTTAGATACTTGTAAATTTTCTGCATGCACAATGATCTTTCTATCTCATCTTTTGTTAACTCATTACCAAACGACAATATTTCAGGCTTGTCCAAATCGAAAGCATTTGCAGACGACAAATAAAAGTGACTGAAAATTTGAAATTTGTTTTGTGAAGCGTAGAAAACATTGCGGGAAAAGGAGAAAATGCTGGTTACCAGCATTTTCTCCTTTTCCCACAATGTTTTCTAAAGGCTTCTTTCTCAGGGGCGTCAAAAGTGGGGATTGTGTGGTAATGGGCTAAACAAAATCGGATTACATGGATCTATAATAATATGATAACTTAATTGGTATAATGCATCGGAAAGATGCATCAATCCATTTTCCAAGAGAATCACTAATTACAAAAGTATAATAATTTCCTTTCGCTAAAACTCACTAATTACAAAAGTATAATAATTTCCTTCTGCTAAAACTATATTTTGAAATATATCCAACAGTATATGGTGAATTTTCCATGTATGAAAACATGTGAACAGCAGACTCTGGCTAATGACAATGGGTAGCAAAAACACCAAGACCAAATACAAAGTATGGAACAGTAAAATGGCTAATCTGACGTACACGTGTAAAAATATTTTTTGACAGTAAACGAATGAAAACAAAGAACCCTGAAAACATCATTTTACCAATTACCACACAATCCCTACTTTTGACGCCCCTGAGAAAGAAGCCTTTTGAAAACACTGTGGGAAAAGGAGAAAATGCTGGTAACCAGCATTTTCTCCTTTTCCCACAGTATTTTCTACCCTTCCCAGAACAAATTTCTATTTTTCAGTCACCTTTATTTTGTCGTCTGCAAATGCTTTCGATTTGGACCAGTCCAAAATTTTCTCGTGCGGTAATGAGTTAAAGTACTTTTATTCTTTTCTTACCCTCTTATTCATAATACTCACTGACTTAAACATTGGCCACTAAATATCTAAAAAGTTCAAGACCTTTACTAAACCATATTGCCTTCAAAGATGTTTATTATGAAAAAGTTTTATGTGTTGCATGGAAAACTATTGTATTACAAAAAGTTTGCACAGTGAGGGTCCTATTAAAATCTTCAGTTGCACACAACTAGGTAAATGAGGTTGAATTTATTACCAAACAACAATATTTTAAGCTTGTACAAATCGAAAGCATTCACAGATGACAAAATAAAAGTGACTGAAAATTTGAAATTTGTTTTGTGAAGGGTAGAAAACATTGCGGGAAAAGGAGAAAATGCTGGTTACCAGCATTTTCTCCTTTTCCCACAATGTTTCCTAAAGGCTTCTTTCTCAGAGTGATCAAAAGCATGGATTATGTGGTAATTGGTTCATATGTATATGTCCATGATCCAGACTGCAAATTCATTGCAATCTGACCTTAAGTCTGCTGAAGCACAGCATATTAATTATCTTTTCAATGCAAGTAGTTTATATACTCACTCTAACATATCTGTCTACAATATCTTTAATGAGTACCAAGACAAGGGCCTGAACATCGTCCACAAAATGGGGCGGGAATCTCATCTGTCTTGGTGCACACAGGCTGTCAGTCTTTGCCAAATGTTCTGCCATACTTTTTATCTACAAGACAACTTCATACTTAATCAAATGAAACCTTGTTTTCACAACCCAGAGGAAAACATTTTGAAAAACACTGCATAAAGTATACAGCATTTCCACTTTTTCAAACAGAATTCTACCATTTCAACTGTGATTCTCATCAGTTCAGCTACACTACAGTCTTTGTTTTTTAACCCTTTACTCCATAGATACTCATTTCTACACATTGCTTGTAGGAGCCTTTGGAAAACATTGTGGCTAAAGGTGAAATTGCTCGTGATGAGCAATTTCACCTTTTGTCACAATGTTTTCTATGCTATCAAAAGGTGTCATTTACACATAAGAAATGGCTTCATCCTTGCTGTTATTTATGGTCAATTATTGATGCCATAGGAATGCCTTATGGGGTAAAGGGTTAAATGGTTGCTAAAACTTTTTGAATTGGTAACTTGTTCAGATTATTCTTTTTCCTTTATCTTAGAACTGTCCTTGTTATAGCCTTATCAATTGAGTAAATTCTCCAGGCTATGTATTTCCACAACTATTCCAATGTATTACATGTATTCAGTTTCAAGTAAATGTATTGATGAAAAAGACCTGTCCTTGACAATAGTTTGGTGACAGTCCTCAAAAACATCAAGGGGTAATTGTTTAACAAAAGTCTACTTATACTGATGAATAAAAAACACAGTAATATCATTAGACAGACGACAAATTTATGCCATATAGCATTTAAGATAAAAGAAGGTTTTAGTATTTAGCACACAGCAAAATATTTGAAATGTCCAAAATGGAAAGATTTTTTATACAACAATTCTTTTGCTGGTAGTTTTCTTTGCTAAGGTAGGAAACATTGATGAAAAAGGAGAAAATGCTGCTTACCAGCATTTTCTCCTTTTCCAACAATGTTTTCAAAAGGCTTCTTCCACTGGGTCATTTAAACTCCTGATTGTATGGTGAAGGGTTAGAGAAGTCTGTGGTAAAGTAACATAACTCTCATATAAGATAGCGACATCTCTGCCATGTTATTTACAATGCATTGACTAACTGTCCCTATAGACATATTTTAACTGACAGTGAATAACTCTAAAACCATTCTTGTTAAACATGAATAATTAGCATGTACTACAGTTCAGTACACGTCACATGTACAATACATAACTGCAAATGTGATTGACAGCTTGAGTAAATTCTTCCATAGCCACAATGTTTTCACAAGCCCTCTGCGGAGGCCTGCAAGGCCTAACTGTACAAAAATGAATAAAAAAAAGTATCAATATACATACCATGATCTCAAAGAAGAACCAAGCATTAGCAAGCGCAGTTTCTCTAGTAGATCCACTCAAAACCACCCACTGGAGAGCAAACTCTTCATGCACAAGCTGTAAAACAAGGCATTAAAAGAGAATATGCAGGTAACCAGCTTTTTCTTCTTTTTTACAACAATGTTTCCAACAATTTCACGAAAGCTATGATAGTAATTTTGATATACTCTTATAAGTTGAATAAACTAATGTATGCATTTTACATCTTCTTGAGTTTTCCTTCTATAAGTTTTAAGGAAAGATTTGAAATCTGAATCTGAATCCAGGGCCTGTATTCACAAACCATTCTTGAGAGTATTCTTAGTCTTTTTCTCCAAGGTTTTCTATATTTATAAGTAACGCAACTTCTGATTGGCTAAACCGAATAGAAATTGTGTTTCTTACAAATGTAGTAAATTCTGGAGAATAAGACAAAGAACATTCTAAAGAATGGTTTGTGAATACATACCCAGGACTACAATTTTAATGTATCTGATATAGTCTATTCTATTAATCTGCATATCAGGTGTTAAAGCTTTAAGTCTTATGACTTTAGAAAAGATTTTATCATTTTTTCTACATCACATTAAAAAAAAGAAAATCTGTACCTCTGTGCAAAACCATTTTTAACCCCAGGCTACCAATTAAATATTTGTGCATAAGCCAGAGCTGGTATAGATCAGAATGCATGTAAATCTGTAACTCTATCTTATCCACTCACTGCCTTTATTTAGGACAACAGAAATTGGGATACCAGCAAACAGTTTCAATTTATACACCTTAATTGAAGCATTACCTTTCTAGTTTTGGATCTACCCATAGCCACTGTGTATTCCTCTGCTCTCATACTTCCTGCCCTATTACCTAAACATAGAATAGAAAAAGCATTTCCTATTTTTATTCATTCTCCACTTTTTCAAAAGCAATACATTCAGTGACAATACAATGTTTTTTTCTAAGTATCAGCACCATTCAAAACATTGTACTGATAAAGACAGAGCACTGTAGCCAATCAGACGAAATGTTTAACCCTTAATGTGCTGGAACCAAGTTAACTTGGTTTTGCGGAGAGTGCAGATCAAGATCAGACTGCACAGAACGTGCAGTCTGATCTTAGATCTACACTGTCCGCTACCTTATGACATGTTATAGCTGAAATAATCTTGAAATAAAAATATTAGGGCTGCTTTTCCTACTTGAAAAGGTTTAACCCTTTGCTCCATAGATACTCATTTCTATGCATTGCTTGTATGAGCCTTTGGAAAACATTTTGGCAAAAGGTGAAATTGCTTGTGATGAGCAATTTCACCTGTTGCCACACTGTTTTCTACACTATCAAAAGGTGTCATTTACACATAAGAAACAGCTTCTTTCTTGCTGTTATTTAGGGTCAATTAGAAATACCATGGAAATGCCTTATGGGGTAAAGGGTTAACTCATTTATTCAGCGCTTTAAGAGTTAAGAGCAAGAATTGGGACAGAATTATCCCGTTACCACACAGCAAAATTTTAGACCTATCCAAATTGAAAGCATTTGCAGACGACAATTTCAAAGGGGCTCAGATGGTGCAATTTTGCTATGTTAGGGTAGAAAACTTTGTGGGAAGGGAGAAAATGCTGGTTACCAGCATTTTCTCCTTTTCCCACAAAGTTTTCAAAAGGTTTCTTCCTGAGGGGCGTCAAAAGTCGTGATTGTGTGGTAAAGGGTTAAAATAGTTTAAGAATAATTCCCTGAGGTCTCATTTCTTATCATTTTATATCCAATTTCAAATCTGAATCAAAAGACTAGCCTACTTGATGGCAAAGCAGAAAAAGGTATCACATTTTATGAGTAACAGGAACGAAAACAATCAATGATAGATCCAAGCAGTCACTCTGGTACATACTGAAGAAGCCTGTCATTTCTGGCTCAGGTGTAGTGGGTGTGGTTAAATCTGGGTTACTGCAACTCCTCTGATACATTTGTGTGTTGATGGGAAGGGAAGAGGGTCTTCCCAAAGTCGAATAACCACCTCCACCATTCATTGGTCCAATCATACCTGAATAATACACCAAACTTAAAAAGAGAAACTGGATAGGAAAAAAAAAAAATATGCTTGATAACAGTGCCAAATCCCTTTCCCTTGGTTGAAGTTTCAAAGATGGCAGACGTCCTTACATCTAATTGGAATTCATGTGAATATAACGAACTTGAAGATCTGTCATTTCAGTAAAACATGAAAAATTACTCACCCATTTGATTCACTTATTTACACTTACATACATTTCAAGAGCAAAAGGATATTTGGGCAGTAAAAGAAACCGAACAGTCTATCATAAAAAACTTTAAATTCAACATCTGCCACAATATTTAAGCATTATTTTACACATTACTAGTCATTACTACAATACCTAATTCTTTACAAGGTTCCCTAAAGATATGAATAGTTGTGGAATAGCAACAACACCAAGTACTTTGCTGGAATGAGTAGATCTATTATCAGATTCATTTTATCCCTACAGTGGCTGATAGCACGAGCTCGTATGTTCAAGCCAACATAAATTTGAATTTCCAAAAGGTTTTGTCCTTTCCATTATCAAAATGTCCTTTCACATACTTTGCATTAAAAGAGTCTACCAAATGCTGTCGTGTTTAACTCTATAATGACAAACCAAAAAGCATCTTGAGAGCATTGTGGAAATAGGACATGGTGCTGGTAACCAGCAATTTATCCTTTTACCATATTATTTTCTAATTTGTTTCTAGACAATTGCCAACATTTAATCTGTAATCTACAAATGCTTGCAACACTGAAAAATCCAAAGTTTTGTGATAAGATATTAAGTTAGCTATAATCACCATGCATAGGTCCAGTGTGTGGTAGGGTACAGCAATATTGAATGTACGCAGAAAGGACAGAGTTTCTCCCGTTACTGTCATTCTTCTCTTCTAACATATCCTGCACTCGCTGAACAATCTGAGCCATAGCATCAAAGGCATGCTGACCTGTATTTACTGGAAACAAACAACCAGACAGGAAAATGACCAAATATTTTTTTGCTTTGGTAATATGCCATAAGGAATCTTTAAAATTTACTTCCAACTGCTTTTATTGTTAATGTTATATAATTCTTTCAAAGAGTATTGTAGTACTGCTCTTTGAATATACTAAATTTCTTCATTGAAAAGAATTTGAACAAAATACAAAAACTACAAACAAAACTAACTATTATGGAGCATGTAGATTAAGTTTTGCGGCACAAAAAATTCCTATAGGTTAAACTAGAAATCAAAACGTGTGTACCAACATAAATGTAACATTTTTTTGTGTAAATCAAGATCAGACTGCCCGGAAATTGAAAAGCTGCTGCCTGCAATAGTCTTGCTAAAACAACCTTTTACTGCATACATTTGAGTGTCCTCTTAACTCTTTGCCTAACAACAAAATTCTAAACTGGTCCAAACTGAAAGCAATTGCAGATGACAAAATAAATGTAACTCAATTACTGAAATTTGTTTCCAGCAGGGTAGAAAACATTGTGGGAAAAGGAGAAAATGCTGGTTACCAGCATTTTCTCCTTTTCCCACAATGTTTTCAAAAGGCTTCTTACATAGGGGTCGTCAAAAGTCGGGATTGTGTGGTAAAGGATCAAGACTGAAAACGCATTAGTATTTGTTTTTTTCATATATTGAATTCATAAATCAACTGTATGGACTTAATACCTAACATTACTGGCTTACAGAACTATGAGAAAAATTTGCATAGAAAACTTGCTGATTCTCACCTATTTGACCACTGACAGTTGGAGGTCTAATCATCAGAAGGATTAGTTTGTCCAGTATCAAAGATAAAAACTGGACAAGTTTCTCCCCATTAGACCTGATCAAGTCAGCCAGACTATGTTTGAGCTCAATTTCAAACTGGTTTTCATTCTTCCTTGGAGGTAATTTCTGTTCCTGGGCCATACGACACAGATTTAAGAATCGGTCAATTTTTTCATCCTATAAAAAGAAAATTTGAGAATGAAGATGCATGATTTTCAAAGAAAAAAAAATTCAATACTTTGAACAAAAGTTATAAATTCATAAGACAACACAGTGAAAGGTTGTGATTCAGTATTATCTTTGTAACAGTGAGATTCTTTGGTCATATGTATGTCAGCTTCTGTAACCCTTTACCAAAAAACAAAATCTTAGCTTTGTCCAAACTGAAAGCATTTGCAGACAAAAACTACAAGGTGGCTAAAAGGGTGCATTCTTTCTTTGATGGGTTAGAAAACATTGTGAGAAAAGGAGAAAATGCTGGTTACCAGCATTTCTCCTTTTCCCACATGTTTTCAATAGGCTTCTTTTAAATGGTTGTTAAAAGTCAGCATTGTGAGGCACAAGGTCAACAACAGTTTTAAGAATATACAAGCAATTTCGTTGAAATGATATCCCCCGCTGAAAAAGACCTTTTTTGATACAAACATATAAGAGGTATTGTGTTTTGCATGTACATGTGGCCTTTTTGTTATTGGTCCATAATGAAATTATACATTAAGCTCCCTTGTTCCATGGCACAGAATTTCATTACGTAATAACTCAAAAATCATAAAAAGCAGAGTTATCATTCTTGTACAATGCAGTCCTCCACAATAAAATCTATCCACGTATGAAGAAACATGTCATTAACTGAAATAATTTTTGAGTTATGTCCTGGACAAAAATTGAGCCTGAAAAATAACGAAGGGCAATAATTCAAAAATCATATTGCCAGAGTTATCGTTCTTGTACACTGCACTCCTCACAGTAAGATCCATCCACCGATTAAGTTACATGTTCATATCTGAAATAGTTTTTCAATTATTTCTGGACAAAATTTAAGCCTGAAAAATAAGAAGGGGTAATAACTAAAAAATTATGAAAGATAGAGTTATTATTCTTCTGCACTGCACTTCTCCTTATTGAAATCTAGACATATACAAATTTTCAAGTTGATATGTGAAACACTTTTCAAGTTATGTGCTGGACAAAAAAATTAAACCTGAAAAATAATGAAGGGCAATAACTCCAAAAATTTGAAGGACAGAGTTGTCATTCATGTACACTGCACTCCTCCTTAATGAGATCTACCCACTTACAAAGTTTGAAGTTGGTATCTAAAATACTGTTTAAGTTATCTTCCGGATAAAAATGGGGGATGGAAGGAGGGACTGACAGAGACTATTACCATATTTCCCCCCCCCCCCACCAGGGGGATAATAAGTATGAAAAATAAACTAGCACTTGTGCCAGAACAGGATAAATTCATCAAAGGGTAATCAGTCAAAAAAAGCCTGTGAATCTAAATGGAAATATGCGAACAAAAATCCAAAGTAAAGATTTACAAAGGGCAATTACTCCAAAAATACTGAAGATAGAGTTATGGTTCTTGTGCACTGCACTTCTCCTCAATTATTTCTATATGTGTATGAAGTTTCAAGTTTCAAGTTCCTAGCTTTTATACTTTTGGAGATGCACGCCAGACAGAAATCCAAAGTAAAAATTGACAAAGGGCAATAACTCAAAAATTACTGAAGAGAGAGTTTTAGTTTTTGTGAACTGCACTTCTCCTTAATGAATTCTATAAGTGTATACAGTTTGAAGTTCCTAACCTTTGTACTTTTGGAGATATGCTCCGGACAAAATTCCAAAGTGAAAATTTACAAAGAGCAATAATTCAACTAATACTGAAGATAGAGTTATGGTTCTTGTGCACTGCACTTCTCCTCAACTAGTTCTATATGTGTGTGAAGTTTCAAGTTCCTAGCTTCCATACTTTTGGAGATATGCTCCGGACAAAAATTCCAGAAAAAAAAATGTACAAAGGGCAATTAACTCCAAAAATACTGAAGATAGAGTAATGGTTCTTGTACACTGCACACCTGCTTAATGAGATCTATCCACTTGTGAAGTTTGAAGATGTTATCTCAAATACTTTTGGAGATATGCTCCGGACAAAAATGTGTTGCGGAAGGACGGAATGACGGAAGGACTGACGGAGACTATATTACCATATCCCCTGCCGCCTTTTCGGCAGGGGATAATAATTTAGGTTTAGGTGTCCCATGAATTCCTATGCATGTATTCATTTATTCATTTTCTTTTATCAAAGCATGGATAAACTACACTGAGATCAATCTATTTAACCCATTACCACACAATCCCTACTTTTGACGCCCCTGAGAAAGAAACCTTTAGAAAACATTGTGGGAAAAGGAGAAAATGCTGGTAACCAGCATTTTCTCCTTTTCCCACTATGTTTTCTACTTTTCAAAAAACAAATTTCAAATTTTCAGTCACTTTTATTTTGTCGTCTGCAAATGCTTTCAATTTGGACAAACCTAAAATATTGTCGTTTGGTAATGATTTAACCACAGGATTCAATACTCTGTGGTTCCTGATTTATTTTAATTGAGCTTGCAGAACTATGTGACTTAGATTGCCTTGTTCTATTACCTGGGTATGTATTGTTGACACAGCTTTCATCTCCACACTAAACACACCTTTATGGTTGTCCACCCATTTCATGCCTGGCAGTGTATGTATCTATAGTTATAGAACAGAACAGAACAGAAGTTTATTTCCAATGACTTGAACAATGTTCATCGTCATTACAAAGCTAATACAAATATAAGAATATCATGTACATACATGTAACAATAGCTGACATTGAATAAATAAGATACAATACATTACATTTGCGGAAATCACGCTTGAATACTGGCAGGGTTTTTTTTTTTTTTGTAATTTCAACAAAGCTGTAGAAAGAAAACTTTTGTAAGATATACCCTGTTATATCGTGACTTGTTATTCATCACCCATATAAAAAAAATTATGAAAAGGAGATAAAAGCAGGTAACAGAGTCGAAGGAAGAAATATACTAGCCATTTACATTCCAGACAATGATTACACATAATAATAATAATGATAATAATAATGTTAATAATCATAATAATGGTAATAATACTGATATTTTTTGTAATAAAAAATAAACTGAACAATTATTGTGTAAATCTACAGAACTCTAAAAAATTCAATATTTTTACTCTAATTAAAACTGCATGTAATTTCTTAGTTCCTTTCCAACCCACAGAGAAGAACCAAGAAATCACACATAGCTTTAATAATGAGTAAATGGCATAATGTATGTCTAAAACCAATCCAAACTTTCACAAGTATTTCACAGTAAGAACAAAAGACAGTAACGTCATACAGTCTTCATACAAATACACATAGGTTTTTGGCGCCTAAAAAATGTGGATTAGCAGTTTTAATGCCTGAAAAGGCATTGAGCACTTCTGCTTTTTTTGTTCAAGTGACTTTACTATTCAAGCAAAGACAAGGTTTTGGAATTGCTTTATCAGTAAGTTCAAATTTAAAAAATAAATACTTTAATGTATCATCATTTTCAGCTTTATCAAAGTTGATTTGAAAATGGCACATCCCTGAAAAATTGTAATTCATACGTCATTTCCCTATGATGCTAATATTTTTCTCACATATTTCATTACCACACAATGACGACTTTTAACCACCCTGGGAAAGAAGCCATTTGAAAACATTGTGGAGAAAAGGAGAAAATGCTGGTAACCAGCATTTTCTCCTTTTCCCACAATGTTTTCTACCCTATCAAAGAAAAATTACACCATTTGAGCCACAATGAAATTGTCATCTGCATATGCTCTCAATTTGGACATGGCTAAAATTTTGTCCTCTGGTTAAGTGTTATCAGTATCAGAAAACTGTCTAAAAATCAAAGCCCCTTTTACCAGAGCATGGGTCATAATTATTACAGTACCTATTTCTGATATGGTTAATCATATTTTCAAAACAATGTTAAATAGTTGTCCTGAAACTGACCTTTATGCAAAGAATAATTAAAGAGTGAATATTTATATCATCGGGTGTAAACAGACGATACGGAAATTCTGTTAACGGTAAATGTCGGGTTTGACCCTTACAATGCCATGGTCAAAATATGAGAGATTTTTGCGTGTGATATGAATCAAGATCAGACTACATAAAAAGTGCATCTTATATCTATGTCACTGACCACTTATTACCAATTTATACCAACAAAATAATGTTTATTTCAGGTATTTCCTGTATTCTTTAAAGACAACGGTAAATATATTAGCTGCATCAAGAGTGAAAAAATCATGCACAAAGTTTCGCATGTAGACAGCATTAGCCGAAGCTAAGTTCGGACAATAATTCAAGCGTGTAATATATGGTAATAGAGGTCATCTATTTCATGTCAATTTGTTCGGGTAATACACTTACATCAGGAAACAGAATGGAGTAGCTTGCCGGAAGTTTCTCAACAGACACAGGCAAAGTGAATTCTCCAACATGCAGTCTACCATCTCTCAATAAAGGTAACCACTGAAATATAGTTAAGACATATTTACCCTTTAAAACACAATTCCAAGTACTCCAGTAACCATCTTGAGGAACAGGCCTTTTGAAAACACTGTGGGAAAAGGGGAAAATGCTGGTAACCAGCATTTTCTCCTTTTCCCACAATGTTTTCTACCCTATCAAAGACAAATCTCATCATTTCAGCCACATTTAATCCATTACCACACAGCAAACTTTTTTACCTATCCAAATTGAAAGCATTTGCAGACAACAATTTCAAAGTGGCTAAAATGGTGCAAATTTGCTTTGATAGGGTAGAAAACTTCATGGGAAAAGGAGAAAAGTGCCAGTTACCAGCATTTTCTCCATTTCCCACTATGTTTTCAAAAGGCTTCTTCCGTAAGGGCGTCAAAAGTCGTGATTGTGTAGTAAGGGGTTAAAACGTCATTGTGCAAATGCTTTTAACTCTTTACCACACAATCCCGACTTTTGACAACCCTGAGAAAGAAGCCTTTTGAAAACATTGTGGGAAAAGGAGGAAATGCTGGTAACCAAAACGTCTTCAAAACAAATTCAAATTTCGGTCACTTTTATTTTGACATCTGCAAATGCTTTCAATTTGGACCAGTCTAAAAATTTGTCACTTGGTAAAGAGTTAATTTGGAAAAGTCTTCACTTTTGGCATGTGGTAAAGAGTTGTTTTGAAGACCACTTACATTTGGCTGGAAAACTAAACAGACAATGTGATACTTGTAGGAAATAAATAATGTGTCATTTCCACCGTTAATGTGATTTCTTCAAACACAGATGATAAATATAACATGTCTGAACACAATGCAAGATGGTTGATTTTTCTCATTCCTCTATCACACTAGAAAAATTAATGAACTTCAGATGACTTTTCTTTTTCTCATCGAGTGGCAGATCACTTCTGAAAACTTTTGCCAAAAACAGTAATTACTTGTCATCATTTAATCTCCAATTGCAACATTGTTTTCATGGGTACTGCGGTATTTAACCTTTACTCATTAACATAATGCATGTCTTTATGGATTTTTTATAACTCTTCTTCTAAAAAGTTACTTGAGCACAAAAATAAGATGAATGAGATACATGTACACTGTAAATTACTTAAGCAGA
Source organism: Tridacna crocea (assembly GCA_943736015.1). Taxonomy (NCBI): domain Eukaryota; kingdom Metazoa; phylum Mollusca; class Bivalvia; order Cardiida; family Cardiidae; genus Tridacna; species Tridacna crocea. The sequence continues at coordinate 55,351,868 of OX031059.1, forward strand.
TAATGAGATAAAAAAGATACATGTACAATGTAAAGTATCTTAAGATACTTCTTAACTTGTTTACCAATCAATACTTTGCCTTTATTTCCAAGGCAAAGAAGGTATTTAAAAAAAGCTGTGTGAAAAGAAACAAGAGGGCAAAGATGGCCCTGGTTCGCTCACCTGAATTTTTGAGAGGACCATAGCCAATTTTTTCACAATCTAAACAACCATTTCAGAGAAGAAGACTTTTTAAGAATATCTTCATGTCTGTATAGTGTAAATAGCCCACAGCCATCAGAGCCATGTTTCTTGATGGATCAAAATATTTCGAGCAATTTTTGAAAAGGGTCAACTAAGATACATTTCTGTGAAATTATTTCAGAACCTGATCAGCAGTTTCAGAGAAGAATTTCAAAAAATTTCTTCATGGCCATATAGTGCAAGTAGCCCCCATTCACCAGAGCCATGTTTCTTGACGAATCAAAATTTCACGAACACCTTTTGAAAAGGGTCACCCAAGGAACATTTCTGTGAAATAATTTCAAAATCCTACCAGCGGTTTCAGAGAAGAAGAGTTTTTAAGAATTTCTTCATTTCCCTATAGTGCAAGTAGCCCCCATTCACCTGAGCCACATTTTTTGGACGAATCAAAATTTCGCAAACAATTTTTGAAAAGGGTCATCCAAGGAACATCTCTGTGAAATTATTTCAAATTCTGACCAGCGGTTTCAGAGAAGAAGAATTTTAAAGAATTTCTGTATAGTGCAAGTAGCCCCAATTCACCAGAGCCATGATTCTTGACGGATCAAAATTTCGCGAACAAATTTTGAAAAGGGTCATCCAAGGAACATCTCTGTGAAATTATTTCAAAATCTGAGCAGCCATTTCAGAGAAGAAGAATTTTTAAGAATTTCTTTATTTCTGTATAGTGCAAGAAGCCCAAATTCACCAGAGCCATGTTTCTTGACGGATCAAAATTTCACGAACAATTTTTGAAAAGGGTCACCCAAGGAACATCTCTGTGAAATTATTTTAAAATCTGACCAGGGGTTTCAGAGGAGAAGATTTTCAAAGAATTTCCTAGAAAATTCCATTTCGTTGCCATGACAACCAGAGTTTTTTACGGAATCTAATTCTGTGAACAATTTTTAAAGAAGACCTCCCAAGGAACATTCCAGCCAAGTTTGGTCTAAATTGGCCCAGTGGTTTAGGAGGAGTTGATGTTTAAAGAATAGTTGACGACGCACGACGGACACCCAGTGACCCTAAAAGCTCCCCTTGAGCATGTTGTGCTCAGGTGAGCTAAAAAAGAAGTCAACCACTGTGTTTCCTATTCTCACAATGTTTTCTTAGCTCTTACAGACAAATCCAAATATTTAGCCTCATTGTATTTCTCATCTGCGAACATCTTTGTTCTTCAAAAGCATACATCTGTTTTACTTATAAAGGTTTTCGTGAAGAGTATTTAAAGAAATCATACTGTGTATCCAACAGGTGTTTCAACAGGAGTTGGTTCCCCTTTCTTAGCCTGACAGCTGATGTGGTAAAATGTGAAAAGTAGATGATGAGATTCTGTAAGATGTGCAGGCAACCGTATCTTGATTTCCTCATAATAGGCTGGTGACCTAGAATATTAATGTATCTATTTTACACTGAATAATACAATACCTAAGATATATTTTAAGCTTAACTCATTACCAAACGACAAAATTTAATGTTTGCCCAAATCGAAAGCATTTGCAGACGACAAAATAAAAGTGACTGAAAATTTGAAATTTGATTTGTGATGGTTAGAAAACATAGTGGGAAAAGGAGAAAATGCTGGTTACCAGCATTTTCTCCTTTTCCCACAATGTTTTCTAAAGGCGTCTTTCTCAAGGGCGTCAAAAGTAGGGACTGTGTGGTAATGGGTTAACTTAAATTATTTAAGTGATACTGACATATCTTTGGTAAATGTTATTCCCTTTATATAAAATGTACATCCAATTCTACCTTTTTACCACATAAAGGGGGGTGGATTCCCCATACTTTTTTCATTCTTAATATATAAAAGCCTTTCATCCCTACATAGTATGTAGTAAAAGACTCATTTCCAGGATTATTCCTTTGACAGTTTTTTTTCCTAAAATAGATATTTTATCTTTTAGCTAGCTAAATACCCAAGTAATACTACTGATACAATAGGTATTATTGATATACTGGTAATTTGAATATTAATAGAAAACAAACAGATTTTCTGCATGTCACATTTTATGACATAGTCAACATCAATCATGGCATTATTATTACTATTAATTCAAATCAGACAAAATTTAATAAATCTATTCATCTTGAATAACACACATATTTTTTCACAACTTTCTGAAAATGAGTAAAAGTCTGGTGTTAAATGTACAGGTGTACATAGTAGTGTCGTATATCAAAAATATCTAAATCAGCTGTAAGGATTCACAATTCCTTTGCCAATGCTCCACAATTATCAATTTTCCCAACCTTGTTAGATATTTTAAGTATACAACAACACTACATATGTTGTCTTTAAAATTTGACCAACAGTTTGAATCATGCTGCATTATAAAAAAAAAACCTGCAGAATTTTTAAGACTTTACCAACTGACAAAATTTTGTACTCTACCAAACTGAAAGCATTTTTAGAGAATAAATTAAATGTAGTTCAAACGATGGTTCATGTCTTTCTTAGGGTAGAGAACATGGTGGATTAAGGAGAAAATGCTGGTGACCAGCATTTTTTCCTGTTCCCTCTATGTTTCCAAAATCCTTATTCTCCTGTGCTTTTAAAACTCAGAATTGTGCAGTAAAAAAAATCAAGTGATAACATAAAGAGAAATATGCTCTATTTTAGAAGATCTGATATTTATGACTGAAATATGCTAGATTGTTGCAACAGGAAACAAGCCAAAAGTACTTACTTATTGTGGTAGGTTACAGCTGTATAAGCTTCTCTATGAAACTCTGGACAACTGGATTTTCCAAATATTGCCTGCAAAATCAAAATTAACCACAAAATTTGATGAAGACTGGCAAAATAATCCAGATCTAAAACTTACAGGCCCACTTACCTGGATCAAGCAAGACAAAAAACATAAGAGTAACACTCATAATGACAAATGGAGATTCACAATTTCTAGTCTGAAGGCTTTTATTAACCCTTTACCTGATATGCCAATTTGAGGCTCTTCCATTTCAGCAGCAAATAAACATATGATGTCAAAAATATGGATAAATGAGGATACAAATATCTGATTGAGTGGAAAACATTGTGGGAAAAGGAGAAATTGCTCGTTACGAGCAAGTTCTCCTTTTCCCACAATGTTTTCAGAAGCTGTCAGTTGTTGATAAATCAAAATGAGTATCTATGGATTAAATGGTTAATATTTTTTTTTTTTTGCATATTGGATGAAAGGTGTAGGATAGGAGGACAAAAAATTGCATCTACCAGCACAAAGACAGACAGACAATCTGACTTCAATTCAATCTCACTGAGTTACAATGAAAAATCAAACTTTGACAGTGTGAGGATGAATAACATTTACAAGCAGGAATATTAACCCCTTTACCACACAATGGCGACTTTTAACACCCCAGAAAGAGACTGCTTTTGAAAACATTGTGGAAAAAGGGGAAAATGCAGGTAACAAGCATTTTCTCCTTTTCCCACAATGTTTTCAACCCTGCTGGAAGCAAATTACAATTTTTGAGTTATGTTTATTTTGTCGTCTGCAAGTGCTTTCAATTTGGACCAGTCTAAAATTATGTCATTTGGTAAAGGATTAACTCACAGGTAGAGTGCAGGTGTCTTCTTCCCCACTCATTAACTGAATCTTGACAGCAATATTCCTTGCAGATCCTTGACGGTTGGCAAAATTCAGAAACTTTGGCAGAACAAACAACAGATTCCTGAAACATGAAAAAAAAGTTTCCATAGTTGCAAGATACAATGTCTTTCAGTGAATTGCTTAAACATTTTCCAAATCGCAGAATTTTTACCAAGTCAAAATCGAAAGTATTTGCCACTATCTTCCATTTGATGGCATTCTACAAATACGCATCTTTATGGTTTGGGCATTCCGGGTACAGAACCCAACTACTTTTCAAAATGACAACCATTACTTTTAATTACAAAGTAAAACAGTAGTTTACTCAATAAAACGCTACCTGGTGCAATTCATTCAGCTACGATCAGCTAGTGTAACCTATGCACCAGCCATTTATACAGACAGCTCGATATGAGCCTTTCTTTTTCCTGTGTATATGGGATGGATGATGGTTTGTAGCAGGAAAGTTGAATCTTCAAAGAATATACTAGGCGCAGATGACAGAATGAATGTTACAGAAAAATTGAAATTCATTTAAATACCAGTTCATAGAGCTATCCCATGTTATACAAGGCTATTTCCAAGGTTGTGTATCTGTTAAAGTATATGAATTCTTTTACAGAAAACACCAATAAAAACCTGTTCAGACTTATTTAACCCTTTCCCAAACAACAAATTCTGGACTCTTCCAAATCGAAAAAGTTTGCAGATGACAATTTTTGACTTTGAGAAAATGACAGAAAGTTCTCAAAAAAGGATAGAAAAGTTAAGAAAACACTGTGGGAAAAGGAGAAATTGCTCGTTATGAGCAATTTCTCCTTTTCCCACAGTATTTTCAAAAGATTTTTACTGTAGACCTGTAAAAACCAGGGCTTGTTTGGGAAAGGATTAAGCCTTCATACTAAATCTCTATCAAAACTAGAACCTTATCCTTATTTCTTTTCCAAATTAATTACACATGATAAGCAATGATCTTCTTTACTCTTTAAAATATAGGCTTTGAACGTACCTGTATGTAGTTGCCATGGAAAACACTTCATGGGTTGGAAATTCCAGTATTTCCTTCAGAGGTTTATTCTTGTTTTCAGGATAAGGTTCCACTTTCCACAGATCTGCCGTCAATACCTGCCCTGGTTCTTCAGGACATGGAGAGATGTCCAGTTTCAGGGTTCCTGAAATGTGATGAGCAATTATTTCCACAATATTCATAAATTACAAAAACTTAAGACAACTGATAAAAAAAATCTCTGTCACTTAGACATTGTTTAATGGATTGTAAAGTAAAAATAAAGGCCAAAGGTAAACAAAACTGGATGTAAAATGCATTTGAATTTACATCATATTCAGAAGTATGGAAACTTTTGTGAAGATGATAATCTGTCACTGCACAGTCAGTCCAAGTGTTAGTTGCTGACAGAGAAATTATTTTCAAAACTAGGTTAAAACCTGCCAGGTCACTTTGTCTTTTGTTTACTGTTTGCCTTATTTTCAATTCATTTACTGCAAGCAATCTAACGCTAGGATCAACAACACAACAACAGACTAGCATCTTCACAATATTTCTCATTCTTTAAAATGGTATGAATGTCAACATTTGTTTTGACTTTTTTAGCCTCTATTGGGACTGAAATAGTTAAAGTGCCACAATGTGGGTTTCTCCTAACCCATTACCACACAATCCCTACTTTTGACGCCCCTGAGAAAGAAGCCTTTTGAAAACACTGTGGGGAAAGGAGAAAATGGTGGTAACCAGCATTTTCTCCTTTTCCCACAGTGTTTTCTACCCTTCCCATAACAAATTTCAATTTTTCAGTCACCTTTATTTTGTCGTCTGCAAATGCTTTCAATTTGGACCAGTCTAAAATTTTCACGTGTGGTAAAGAGTTAAAGTTTCTGTCTCTTCCTTAATGAAAATCAACTCCATATATTTAGAGGTTTTAATGCACATAAATCTTTACCTGGGATACATTTCACTCTTTTGAGAACATTTGATGGTCTTTTTATATCTATGAGATACTTGTACAGATCTTCATCACTCAACTTGTCACCCTCCTGATAAAACAACAAGCATTAGTGTTATTTACATCTTAGGTTACCTACACTGGAGAAATATGTCCTGTGGCATTCTGAACTCAAGCATTTAGAAATCTTATCATATTCAAGCCCCCCAAAAAATGATCTTGTTAACCCTTTTCCCAGACCATAACTTTAAGATTCATCTATAATTCAGACAACAAATCAAAAATGGTTAAACTGGTGATGTTTATCTCTGAATATGTAGCAAAAAATTTCGGACAAAGGAGGAAATGTGGGTAAACATCATTTTCTCCTCTGCCTACAATACTTTCAATATACCTCTTCTTCAGGGTCTTTGAAATACAAGATTGTTTGGTAAAGGGTTATCACTGAAATTTTGTAAATATTATACATTTACCATGAATTGGACCTTGCACAAATAGTGACCTACACACATTAATTAATTAGGCTGCTAAAAGCAACACATTTATCTTTTGTGAACAGTGTAGATCAAGATCAGACTGCACAGATCTAGGTCTGATCTAGGATTTACACTGTCCAATAAGGAGATAATATTTACAAACAAGAGGGCCAAGATTGCCCTGGATCGCTCACCTGAATTTTTGAGATGACCATAGCCTATTTTTTTTTTTTGAGGTATTGAAACATTGGAAACAAATTTATAATTTTGCTAAGCAATTTTCAAAAGGTCACCTGTAAAATTCATTTCGAAATCTGACCATCAGTTTCAAAAAGAAGAATTTTTAAGAATTCTTCATTTCTGTATAAGAGCAAGTATCCCCTATCAACGAGAGCCATGTTTCTTGATGGATCAATATTTACGAACAAGTTTTGAAAAGATTCACCCAAGGAACATTTCGGAAAATTTCTTTTAAAATCTGACCAGGGGTTTCAGAGAAAGAGAATTTTCAAGAATTTCATCATGTCCGTACAGTGCAAGTAGCCCCCATTCACAAGAGCAAGGATCACCCAAGGAACATCTCTGTCAAATTATTTTAAAATCTTACTAGGGGTTTCAGAGAAGAAGAAGTTTTGAGAATTTCTTCATTTCCATATAGTGCAAGTAGCCCCCATTCACCAGAGCCACGTTTCTTGACCAATCAAAATTTTGTGAACAATTTTTGAAAAGGGTCACCCACGGAACAACTCTGTGAAATCATTTCAAAATCTGTCCAGCGGTTTCAGAGAAGAAGAATTTTTAAAAACTTCTTCATTTCCCTATAGTGCAAGTAGACCCCATTCACCAGAGCCATGTTTCTTGACCAATCAAAATTTTGCAAACACTTTTTGAAAAGGGTCACGCAAGGAACATCTCTGAGAAATTATTTCAAAATCTGACCAGCGGTTTCAGAGAAGAAAAATTTTTTAAGAATTTTCTCATTTCCCTATAGTGCAAGTAGCCCCCATTCACCAGAGCCATGTTTCTTGACCAATCAAAATTTTGCGAACAAATTTTGAAAAGGGACACCCACGGAACAACTCTGTGAAATTTTTTCAAAATCTGACCAGCGGTTTCAGAGAAGAAGATTTTTTAAGAATTCTTTCATTTCTGTATATGGCAAGTAGCCCCCATTCACCAGAGCCACATTTTTTGATGGATCAAAATTTCACGAACAAGTTTTGAAAAGGGTCATCCAAGGAACATGTCTGTGAAACTATTTCAAAATCCAACCTGTGGTTTCAGAGGAGAAGATTTTTAAAGAATTCCTTGATTTCTGTATAGCGCAAGTAGCCCCATTCACCAGAGCCACAATTTTTGACGGATCAAAATTTCATGAACAATTTTTGAAAAGGGTCACCCAAGGAACATATCTGTGAAATAATATCAAAATCCAACCAACAGTTTCAGAGGAGGAGATTTTTAAAGAATTTGCTAAAAAATTCCATTTGGTTGCCATGGCAACCAGAGTTTTCAACAGAATCAAATTCTGTGAACAATCTTTAAAGAGGACCTCCCAAGGAACATTCCTGCCAAGTTCGGTCCAAATTGGCCCAGCGGTTTAGGAGGAGTTGATGTTTAAAGAATTGTTGACGACGCACGACGCACACCCAGTGACCCTAAAAACTCCCCTTGAGCACGTTGTGCTCAGGTGAGCTAAAAAAACAGAGCTTTGAATTAGTCTTTTCTGGGGTTTTACTATCGAATTAAGAATTTCATTTTAGTTATTAAGCAGGATAAGGGTTAAGCTTTCAGAAACACCATTTTCTACATTTCAATCCAAACTTGTCTCATTCTTGCCAGCTTAACTTCAGCATGTTCAGGGAAAAACAAAGTGCTTTATGGAAAATACGACACAAGATCCATATGCATACCCATAGCAGTCTGATAATTGATCTACAGAGTCCAAAACTATGCTATATATTGGTTATGTCTACTTGACTGTCTAAGTGTAACAAATGCCATCTATGGATGTCTTAGTAAAATCTTTTGTGAAGTTACCTTCACTGCAATAACAATATATCTACAATACTAGAATATACCTGCTTAAAGAAACTTGACACAGTGAGAGTCACCGGTCTAAAATTACTGAGACTGTTTCCATAATCATCTGGGGACCAACTTCTCCTTTTCTCAAAGCCTGCTCTACCTCTTTCAGCAGAATAATTCCTCCCCGCTAGCAGGTCATCCTTTGGCCTTTTTCTAAAACTGTCATATTGACCTGGCTGCATACCACTTCTTCTGTCTGTAGAGTATGAGGTTGTATTTGAAGTATAATTTCATGACTTAACCCTTTACTACACAATAATGATTTTTGACAACCAATATGTAGAAGCATTTTGAAAACATTGTGGGAAAAGGAGAAAATGCTGGTAACCAGCATTTTCTCCTTTTCCCACAATGTTTTCTAACCTTCCTAAATCAAATTTCGATTTTTCAGCCACATTTATTCTGTCATCTGCAAATGCTTTCCATTTGGACCAGTCTATAAATTTGTCGTTTTAGTATAGAGTCAATCATTGTAAAAAATGTCACATGTATAGCTGCTGTTTGAGTTAATATAATGTTTCTCCAATGTCCTTTGAGCTAATCTATCAGTTTCATAAAATACTGTGGCGTAAGCTTAGAATTAAGTTACATATGAACTGGAAATACAATCCTTCCTTTCAGTCTTTCTGCACAAAACAGAGATTACTATATGTTTCACTGACTAATTGTTTTTGCTACTAATAAAAAACCAAGTTGTAAAAACTCAACATTGTAGTATAAAAAATCAAAGAGGCAATAATACTCATTTTAAGCCAGTTTTAACTCATTTTGTTTTTATTTTATCAAAATATAGTCATTCTTATATATCTATGCCAAATATTGCGCCTGACGGTTGCAAGGTTGCTTAGATTACGCCTGATAGAAAATGCATTTCGCGGACTTGCGGCCTTCAATGTAAACAGACTGGTCGTTTCCGGATTTTAAATAGAAGATTTTCGATATCCGTTATACACTCGGGTAGATTCGTATGATGATCATGCATTCTGTAACGTGACTATATTTGACCTTGGCCTTGATGCTGTAAATAAAGGAAAATGGATGCTTCTCTGTTGCTCTATTTTTAGACGGAGATCGAGGCCTATATGTGAAAGTCACACCGTATCCGACTCTAGGCGGAAACCAACGATAAATTTCCGTGAGTCACCACCATTGTTTGCAGCTTCGACCGTCAGCCAGTTTTCTTCTGGCCAATTTTCGGTTTTTCACACAAACCCCCGTGTTTCTTTTTTCATTTACACGATATATGTCAGTAATTTATCCTTGTGTACGCAAAGGACAGATTTCTGTACCATTCTATTTTTCTTGTTGAAATTCAACAGCGTTTCTGCTCACCGGCTGTAGACAGGCATCTTTAAAAGTCAACTTTCGGAAAAGATGTTGAGTCAAAAAGCATTTACTTTTAAATTTAAAAGGCAACACTATTCCTATTCCAACAGTTTGTTAAAAAAAAACAAAAAACTTTTTCTCCCTTTTTTTTTCAAAATGTATATCCTATATACATCTGAATTGTGCAATTTCAAGAGTCTAAAAATACTTTGAAGTTAGAGATTAGTAATTAAGTAGCAACATGATTTTGGTACAATACAATTACCTAAACTTGCAGCTCTTGTCATTTCTGACTCTGATCTGAGTGATTCTACAGATGTTTCCCTGTCATTGTTTGCACCTGTCACAATGTTCATCAGATATATTGCTGTCCATGCAAATGGCATTCTGTATTTCCCTAGTCTCTCACAAAACTGAGCTGCATTGCCCCTGTATTTATCTTCTTTGCCCTGTTCAAGTAACATTTTTCTTTAACCTCATGATCCTAAGTTTTTACAGAATTGTGGGAAAATACCAAAAGGTTGGTTATCAGAATTTTCTCCTTTTCTCCCCTAAGCATTTTTTTTTCAACCCTCTAATAGAAAATTTCATCATCTGGGTCACATATGTCGCCTGCTTTCAATATGAGAAAGTCTATCATTTTGTTGTCTGTTAACTCTTTACCATATGACAAAGTTATAGACTGGTCCAAATTGAAAGCATTTGCAGACAAGAATAATGTGACTGAAAAATTGAAATTTGATTTGGGAAGGGAAGAAAACATTATGGGAAAAGGAGAACATGCTGCTTCCAGCATTTTCTCTTTCTCCCACAATGTTTTCAAGTGACATTTTTCTCGGGGTCTTTAAAAGTTGGGATTATGTGGTAAAGAGTTAAAGACAACTCTTTCATGGTGTTTTAAAAGCAAAACCTCAAGCATAACTACTAGAGCAGTACAAAAATTACAGTAATAACCATTATGGAATTACATCCTTTTCAAGATTTTTTTTCCTTTAACATTAGCTACTGTTTGATCATCATCAGCTACTTGTAAGGACACAGGTAGCTAGATCACACTTTTTCATTCACATTAATTCCTATCTCGTCATAAACATGTTTGTTAACCCTTTACCTGATATGCCACTTTGGGGCTCTTCCATTCCAGCAGCAAATAAAGATATGATGTCAAAAATATGGACAAATGAGAATACAAACATCTGATTGAGTGGAAAACATAGTGGGAAAAGGAGAAATTGCTGGTTACGGGAAATTTCTCCTTTTCCCACAATGTTTTCAAAAGCTGTCTGTTGTTGATGTGTCAAAATGAGTATCTATGGAGTAAAGGATTAAGTAAACCACAGACAAGACAATTTATACCTGCATTTCTTTTACCTCCTTACAAAAAACTGATTTGTGGCATATTTGGATGCCTTACAAACATCCTTTATAAGAAAATGTGGTAACACTTGAAAATATTGTGACAAAAGAAGAAATTGCTTAATATGAGCCATTTCTTCCGCTGTAATTTATTATGCAAGAGGTAGTAAGTATTTATGGGCATCAACCCAATACCACACAATCCCTACTTTTGACGCCGCTTGGAAAGAAGCCTTTTGAAAACATTGTGGGAAAAGAAGAAAATGCTGGTAACCAGCATTTTCTCCTTTTCCCACAATTTTTTCTACCCTTTATAAAACTAATTTCAAATTTTCAGTCACTTTTATTTTGTCGTCTGCAAATTCTTTCGATTTGGACAAGCCTAAAATATTGTCGTTTGGTAATGAGTTAAATCATGGATCTGTAACTTTTAACTTTCTTATAACTTTTCATTATCACCTATTACAACAAAAAGATGATATTCTTACCTTGTCCTCTTTGATATACGGATCAGCACACTCAGATATGTCCCCTTGCTGAAGCACTTTTTCAAGCTTAAAAAAGAAACAATACACATATCCATACGTACATAACTCCATAAAAATTCCCAAAAGCTTCAAGAGAAACAGATCTACACCTACCTATAATCATGTTTACAAGAGGGGTATAAGGCTTAACCCATTACCACACGATCCCTCCTTTTGACGCCCCTGAGAAAGAAGCCTTTAGAAAAGACTGTAGGAAAAGAAGAAAATGCTGGTAACCAGAATTTTCTCCTTTTCCCACAGTGTTTTCTACCCTTCCCAGAACAAATTTCAATTTTCCAGTCACCTTTATTTTGTCGTCTGCGAATTCTTTTAATTTGAACCAGTCTAAAATTTTGTCGTGTGGTAATGAGTTAAAGTGCTCACCTGAGTAAAGTCATCTGATCTGATAAGACTGAAGAAATTGTGGTTTAATGATGTAAATACATGTGTATGTGACCTACTTTTTGACCTGATGTGGGTCATTTCTAACTTGTCCAACATCTCATCAAGAAAAAAATTCTCAGTTTCGTAAGTATCAGGCTAAAAATATGGCCTCTAGAGTGCACACAAGGTTTTTCTACAATTTTGCCAGGTGACGTACCTTTTGACCTGACATGACCCAATTTCCAACTTGTCAAAGATATCATCAAGACAATCATTGTGATCAACATTAAGGACTATTAGGCTGAAAATGTGGCCTCTAGAGAGCACACAAGGTTTTAATAGGATTTGGCCTGGTGACCTACTTTTTGACCCGACAATGACTAGTTTTGAACTTGTAGGACATTTTCTACGGAAAAACATATTGACCAATTTTCAACGGTATCTGACAGACAATATGGCCTCTACAGTGAAACAATATGATTTTTGATGCCTGGTAGACACACAACGGACAATGTGTGACCAATGCTAGCCACAGCATGATCACAAAGGCTCATCTTTGCACTTTGTGCTCAAGTGAGCTAATAAGGATTTCTAATAAATTAGAGAAAAACTTTTCTGCTTACCCTCACAACAAGAAATACATCTGGAGAAGGGTAAGTAATGCTGAATATACCAGCTTTACTCAGAGTTGAAGGATCTTGGTGGGATATGTGGTTCTTCAACATAGATTTCATTCCATCTGAGTTCAGATCAAAGTAGAAGTTCTCAGATATCTGTAAGACAAAAGTAAGAGAAACAATTATCTTACCTGTATTGATCTACAAGTAAAAAATACATTCAGTATTGAATGATATATACAATCCATGAACCACAATGTCTTTGACAAAAAGTAGAGACACTATCAGCCTCCTCAACTGTGCAGTAAATCTTTATTCAATGTTGAAGCATTACCACATATATCTAAGTGGTAGTCATAAGTTTAGAATAGATGGGTGTTCATATTTTAGAAATTATGATAATTGAGGGAAGGTGACCATTCTCACCCAAAAAATTTGTAATGGTGGGTTGTTTGTAATCTTGGGGTGGTCGGGAGGTATGGTTTTGCTTTACATTTCAGTGATCTTACTCATTTCTACACAACCACCCCTTTTACGGCCATGCTTGCATGAATAAGAAGACTTTTGAAAACATTCTGGGAAAAGGAGAAAATGCTGGTAACCAACATTTTCTCCTCTTCCCGCAATATTTTCTTTTCAGTCAAAGGAAATTTTCATCATTTCAGGCATATCTGAAATTGTCGTCTAAAAATGCTTTGAATTTGGATGGATCCAGCATTTGTCATGTGGTAAAGAGTTAAAGCCTACTGATTTTACAATGATTGTGAAATATTTCTCAGGCCTACATAAATGACTTGATAATAGCCTCACAGAAATCTAATCAGTGTTTACACCATAATGTGAGTAGTAGCAAAGATTCATGCCACTCATCAGTGGTGCAAACCTACAACCTGAACCCTAACTCTTCTAACTTCGAACATTGCTGTTACCTGTATTTTCACACTGAATTACAAATTTGCACCTTATTCTGTAGGGCTTAAAAATACAGAGTTGTTAAGTCAAGGGTAAGAGAGCATATAAGAAAAACATTTGGCAATATGTTAAAAAAAATTAAATCACAGATTACCTTTTTCCTTTCTTTAGCATCATAGAGGGCCATTGTAGCAAAAATTGGTTCCACTTCTAGTTCTAATCTACAAGAGGACAAAGAATCCTTTATCATTAATTTTGTAGATGTATAGTGAGTTACTTGTCTATCAAGCATATATGTGCATCCACCCGAGGAGTTCAGAGTTTGAAACCAGGCTTACAACTAATTTTCTACGAGGACTGAAATGTCTATGGAACAGATTTGTGACTCACTCCTGAATAGTTGTAAAGTAGAAACTATCTTTATGTGTTAACCCTTTACTCTATAGATACTCATTTCTACGCATTGCTTGTAGGAGCCTTTGGAAAACATTGTGGCAAAAGGTGAAATTGCTCGTGACGAGCAATTTCACCTTTTACCACAATGTTTTCTATGCTACAAAAAGGTGTCATATACACATAAGAAACGGCTTCATCCTTGCTGTTATTTAGGATCAATAAGAGATACCATAGAAATTCCTTATGGAGTAAAGGGTTAAAGAAGGACCTGACTTGGAAAGAATATGTGAGAAGTAAAGATACATCTCAAGAGAGGTTGAACTGACCATCAAAATATAGTTGAAGAGATACCTTTGAAAAAGATATTTAACCTTTACCACACAATCCAACCTCTTACTGACCTTCATGAAGTAGCTTTTGAAAATATACAGGAAAAGGGAGGAATTGGTGGTAACCAGCATTTCCTCCTTTACTTGTGATGTTTACTTCCATTTCAAATACAAATTCCATTTCCACTATGTTTATTTTGTTTCCTGTAACTGCTTTCAATTGTTCAAGTCTAAAATTCAGAATGGTAAACACATGAAATACTACTGAACAATGATAGCAAAATAACTCACTTCAACTGCAAACATTTAACAAGTATTCTGTGACCAAAGTGCTCTGTTGGGGCTGGAGCATGTGCTCTTTTTTCAACTTGCTCTTCCTGAAATGAAAATGAATTTTTCCATAAACTCTTTACCTCTTGGTAAAAATTTTAGACGATTCCAAACTGGAAGCATTTCTAAAGGACATAGTAAATGTGACACAAGTAATGGGATTTGTCAGTAAAGGATATGAAAACATTGTGGGAACAGAAAAAAATGCTGGTTACCAGTATTATCCCCTTTTTCCACAATGTTTCAAAATCGTTCTTCCTCAGCATTGCGTGGTAAGGGTTAACTAAATTCTATGAGTGGCATTACTTTGGAACCACTGATAGAGTGACATAATACGGTCTCAATAGGTTAACACTTCTTTTGTTGCATGCCTTCTCATGCTTTTAGTCAGTCATTACATTTCAAAGTTCTTACTACTCACCTGTCATAATTTTAGGGGCTCAAGATTTGGGAGTCCCATACTTGAACAAACTCATTTTAAAAACAAGAAAACCTCCTCTACACTGACCATAATTCAACAACCAGTGTATCTACTTTCAGCCCTCTCCTTAACTCTTTACCAAACGACAAATTTTTCCAAACTGAAAGCACTTGCAGACAACAAAATAAACCTAACTCAAAAATTGAAATTTGTTTCCAACAGGGTAGAAAACATTGTGGGAAAAGGACAAAATGCTGGTTACCAGCCTTTTCTCCTTTTCCCACAATGTCTTCGAAAGGCTTTCATCTCAGGGTCGTAAAAACCAGGGTTTGTTTGGGAAAGGGTTAATTAATCAGTATACTTGTAGACAACAACACCTTGCCAACTGGTGTTAGTCTTGCATATACATGTAGCATGCTAAGTCAGATGAAAGGCTTACACATATTTCTTTAACCCTTTACCCCATAAGGCATTTCTATGGTATCTCTAACTGACCGTAAATGACTGCAAGGATGATGCTGTTTCTTATGTGTAAATGACACCTTTTGAAAGCATAGAAAACACTGTGACAAAAGGTGAAATTGCTCATCAAGAGCAATTTTACCTTTTGCCACAATGTTTTCCAAAGGCTCTTACAAGCAATGTGTAGAAATGAGTATATATGGAGTAAAGGGTTAATTATTCAATGAATTAAAAAGTGATGGTAAATCTGCTGGATCCAGGAAAGAAATTTTAGGGTTCTTAAATCAATATTTCTACATACTAGCTTCCTCAATTATTCAGAATAATTTTGAACTAATATTTGATGAAACAGCTCTTAAAGTCATTTGCAGCACAAGGTTAACAGATTTCTGCAGGACTTATTTCATAATCATGATCCGTAGAGCGTTATACCAGCTCCATTACACATGAAAAGAGATTTGATAACTCTACTTTAACTCTTTGCCACAAAATCCCGACTTTTAATGACCCTGAGAAAACAGCCTTTTGAAAACAATTTGGGAAAAGGAGAAAATGCTGGTAACCATTCCCAGAATGTTTTCCATCCATCCCAAAACAAATTTCAATTTTTAAGTGATATTTATGTTGTTGTCTGCAGATGCTTTCAATTTGGACCATTCTAAAGTTTTGTTATCTGGTTCGTTGGTTGTATTGGGGTTTAACTCCACTTTAAGAGCTAAGGACATATCATGGCGGTCGGTGACGCACATGTGTTTCCTGGCTTTCTCATACTAGTACTTTCTTTCCAAAGCCACCGACTACTATTCTCACATGCTTCAGCAGAGGTGAGAGGCGAAAATACGCCGGAAAGAGAGTTTGCCTCAATCTAGTATCGAACTCACAACCACCAGGTCATGAGTCCGACACGCTCACCAATGAGCCACCCAGGCGGGCTGTTATTTGGTAAAGAGTTAATCCTAAAAAATTAGAGTGAAAAATCAAATTAGCCAATACCTCATCATGTTGCTGGTAGAGAGCAAATAATGTATCCTGGCGATGCTGCTGTCTTGTTATTTCATTGTTTGTATCCACCTCTTCATGTGACACTCTGTCAAACAAGTTAGGTAACTGAGCATCTGCCTGAGATTGCTTCAAGTCGAATATACTGCTTGCCCAACTCCCCCTTGGTGTCTCACTCATGTGAATTGACTGTCTTTTGGTTGATGTGTCCTGTATAGATATCAATTGATCAAATGTTACAAAAATAATGGGTTTTTAGCATTAATTGTATGATTGATTGTAAGACCCCCTATTCACAAGTCCTGTATGCGACTAGCTGCGTTACTGGGGTTTGGCAAGTTTTCAGCACACTTATAAGAATATAAAGCCTTAGATACCTTGGGAACACTAAGTCTTGTTCAGACAAGGAGGGTTATAAGCTCCCTGTATATGTCCAACTAGCTAGTTTAACTCTTTACCACACGAAAAAATTATAGACTGGTCCAAATTGAAAGCATTTGTAGACGACAAAATAAAGGTGACTGAAAAATTAAAATTTGTTCTGGGAAGGGTAGAAAACACTGTGGGAAAATGAGAAAATGCTGGTCACCAGCATTTTCTCCTTTTCCCACAGTGTTTTCAAAAGGCTTCTTTCTCAGGGGCTTCAAAAGTAGGGTTTGTCTCATAATGGGTTAAGCTATTACTGGCACACATGGTGATAGCTGTACATGTATCTCTGAGGTATGTAAATTCTTTTTATATGTCAGAGAAGAAATAAGATAACTGCTGTGAAAACAATGTTTGGAAATCAACAACTGAGGTTAGCATCCACAAATCACAAAGTAGCAGTATATAAACCATTGAAATAAAATATATAATTAACATCCATTCAATATTCATAGACTCTGAAGCAAAGAGAAAAACTTTCAAGCTGACATAACACCCTTGTCTCCAAGGGTTTGAACCTCAAAACTTTCCAGTGAAGTATTCTTTACAGTTTTGTTTACACATCAACATGTTATTTTTTATATTTTCATATTTATTTTTTGTTTCGGACCTAGCTACCTGAAATCACAAACATCTAATCTCTGTCACACTCAAATTTCAGCCACAGCCATACTTAACTCATTACCAAACGACAAGGTCTTAGACTTGTTCATATTGAAAGCATTTGCAGACGACAAAATAAAAGTGACTGTAAATTTGAAATATGTTTTGTGTAGGGTAGAAATCAGCATTTTCTCCTTTTCCCATAGTGTTTTCAAAAGACCTCTTTCTCAAGGTAGATAAAAGTCTGGATTATGTGGTAAATAGTTAACAGAGGAAAATGCCATGGGAAAATGACAAAATGCTGGTGAACAGCACTTCCTTTTTTTCTAATATTTTCCAAGCCTTCGTCCTCATGGTCATACAAGAAGGTTTTATCAAAATAATTTTAATAAATGCACTGAAGATTAATTTTCAAATTTCAGTTATTTGAATGATAGAATATTTATACTGTTTCATGCTGGTAATTCTTCCAATTCTGTGGGACAATGTCCCCAAATTCTCGCCTTGGCAAAACACTGATGGATAATCAGTTAATCACTGCAATCATCTGTTATCTCTTTACCAAACAAGCCCAGATAGTAGCGGCACTGTGAAAGAAACCTTTCAAAAACATTGTTGGAAATGGAGAAAATGCTGGTAACCAGCATTTTCTCCTTTTCCTACATTGTTTTCTACTCTACCAAGGACAAATTCTGCCATTTAAGGTAGTGGACCCATAATAGAAAACACCTATTTCCACTATGATATTGTCAGTTATTCAAAGTTTGCTTTTATTAAAAATGTGTATTATTGTACTTCTTTAAGCAAGCCTATTTCCCCCTTTTCCTTCTTAGAATAATCATTTATAAATCTAAAACCACTATATTTTCATAACAAATGGAGATAATAATTACCTCCCTTTTATATGAACTAACAAAAGCATTGATCGATAATTTCAATATAGGCATCAAAGGAATTTCTGGTCGGTTGAAAACATGCGAAAGTAATATATCTGTATAAATCGGTATTAACCCATTACCACACAATCCCTACTTTTGACGCCCCTGAGAAAGAAGCCTTTTGAAAACACTGTGGGAAAAGGAGAAAATGCTGGTAACCAGCATTTTCTCCTTTTCCCGCAGTCTTTTCTACCCTTCCCAGAACAAATTTCAATTTTTCAGTCACCTTTATTTTGTCGTCTGCAAATGCTTTCAATTTGGACCAGTCTAAAATTTTCTCATGTGGTAAAGGGTTAATCAACTACCTAAATTTTATTCCATGCTGCACTAGAAGCGTTATGGATCTACTATCTTAACCCACTTTTGATTTGTCATGTGCAAATGTGTTCAATTTGGACAAGTCTAAGATGTGGTCATTTGATAAAGAGTTTAATTACACATAATATCCAAAGTTATAAATACTGGCATACCTTATCTGGTTCCAATGTTTCTTCAACATCCACTTCATACTCATGTTGTACCATACAGTCCCTGTCGGGTACATTCTTGTTGGATGTGTACTGCTGATATCTGTCATACAATTACATGACAATATTAATTACATGATAATTTAAATAGTGTTTTATGCAACCTTCAGTAGTATTTCTGTAATATCATAGAGTTTGCCAATTGATTATCTACCCTGGATATCACCAGTACTCATCTTCGCAAGCCAAGACTGACGATTCACTACCATTACTCTACCCTTGGCGAATCGAGCTTGATTTTTACATTCATCCCATATGCTTTTTCATTGGATGCAGCCAGCTCTAACTGCAACGAATGAAATCGCTGGTAGCATTTCATCTTTGATAAAAATAGAACAACGTCGCTACCTTTCGAATAGAAGGTAAACATGGAAACCCACGTGGATGTCTGCTTATCGCTTCATGTGTATTCGTAAGTGATTTGTAAAACAATATTACATTAGCTTTTAGAAATATGATGTAAAGGGGGGTAATAACCAGCATCCAATAGAGGACGCATCGCAGGAATCTCGAAATCGTGCTCAATCCGCCAAGGTAAGATCCATGTAGTGATCGTAACCTTGGCTGGCGAGGATGCCAGTACTATGCTAAATTAAAGATCTGAAATGCCTTTGCAAAGGACTTTCCAACATGACCCCTATAGTCAGCATAAACCAATGTGAACTTTTAGAAGAAAAAAAAATTGGGAAAGGGGAATATGCTGGTCACTGGCACTTTCTCTTTTTCCTGAAATGTTTCCAAAGCTCCCTTCCTGTGGTTATGAAAACTTGGTACTATTTTTAAAAGGGTTCCATGTATCTTATGATAATGTTGTAAAAATCATTCTTTAGTGTATTAAGTACACCGATAGACATTAGATTTTAAAGGTAGGTATATAGAATTTTCCACACCACACCAAATTAAAAAATATATATGTCACTGAAATTTATATGAAAAAACAATATAAATCATCAGTAATTATGAATCATAAAATTACAAAAAAAAAAAATTGTGGTATTCTCTTAAAAAGCTAAGTAGCTTCTTCAGCTATTTTTAGAGTTCCCGCCAAAATCAAAAAAGCATTGTGGGAATGTTAAGTGACTTGCATGTGACTAATGACTATTAAATTCCATAACATAACAAACATTAATTATATTAGTAATTATTTTCCATAATGTCTAGAACTTTGGATGCTATGGTTGAAGCTTAGTCTGTATATTTCCGGTATGTAAATGAGCAAGTTGCTCCTGTAAAAATAGACCGTGTTTCCCTTCAGTGTTGACCTGGGCTGCAGTAAATATCTAATTTATCTAGTTGTCAGATGGTTTTCGACTACTGGGGTTTAATGAATGAAAATTAAGGCTTCAGGAGAATAAGGATGATATTTTTGTATTTTTGTAAAATTTTCATCCCAAAATCTGAAGGGCCATCTTTAACATTGCATACCTTCTGCTGACAATAGTATAGGTGGCTGTGTATCTTCTCACACAGTCAAATACATGGGGGTCTACTTCCCCTCTGAAAAGAAAATAAATTCACATATCAATGGTTTCCATGAAGAACATGTATCCAGGTTGACTGCTTTGAAATTTGTTCATCACTCTAAAGAATATTTCATAACACTGAAAACTTTTCCATGTGACACAATGGAAAAACATGTGACACAATGGAAATTATTCTCTTCTATATAGAAAACAGTATGGCAAAAAAAGACCAGCTTGTACAAGCAATCTCATATTAAATCTATCAACCCTTTACCAAACGACAAGGTTTTAGACTGGTCCAAATTCAAAGCACTTGCAGACGACAAAGTAAAATAACTCAAAACTTTGAATTTGTTTACAGCAGGGTAGAAAACATTGTAGGATAAGGAGAAAATGCTGGTTACCAGCATTTTCTCCTTTTCCCACAATGTTTTCAAAAGGCTACTATCCCAGGGTCATAAAATCCAGGGATTGTTTGGGGAAAGGGTTAGGCATTAAAAAGTATTTTCAACTCTAAATTTACCATTTTAGACTAGTCCAAATTACAATAATTTGCAGACAACAAACAAAAGGTGCCCCAAAAAATTGAAATTTGAAGTGGGATGGAGAGAAAACATTTTGTGAAAAGCAGAAATTGCTAGTTCCCAATTGCTAGTTTTTCAAAGGGAAAAACATGTGGTTTCTTACGTATCATTTGTAATAACTACTGCAATTGCTAAATATGCTGTTTATTGCTTGAGAATCAACCCCCCCCTTTTTTTTTTAACTTTATCACATACATGTATACCTGTTCTATTGGACTTTAACAACTTCAACCTGTGATAGGGTATTCTTGCTCTTGGTGATTCAAATTTATGTATGTAGAATAATTGAGACTACAGAAGAATTCTGCCAGTGCGGTATTGACATAAGCCTTTGGAACCAGTAGTAATTGGTATTATGACAAACACAAACATGTCGATAATAAAAAACTGGCACTCTGGCAAAAAGGGGTATCATGCATCTTCAAGATGCACTATTATCAAATCAGTCATCATATAATTTTGTATCCATAAAGTCTATTATGTCTAATATCTGACTTAATCATGAGGTAGACTGCTCCTTCCATACATACAATATTGAACAACCCAGACTTTGCCCGCTGACTACATAATCCCGACTTTTAACAACCCTGAGAAAGAGAGCCTTTGAAAATATTGTGGGAAAAGGAGAAAATGCTGGTTACTAACATTTTCTCCTTTTCCCACAATGTTTTCTACTCTTTCCAAATCAAATTTCAATTTTTGGTTCACATTTATTTTGTCGTCTACTAATGCTTTCAATTTCGAATTGTCCAAAATTTTGTCGTATGGTAGAGTTTAGCCACTTTTCACAGAGAATGATTCAAATATTTCTGTTCATGTCACATGATCATGTTACAGTTTTTATTAACCCTTTACTCCATAGATACTCATTTCTACGCATTGGTTGTAGGAGCCTTTGGAAAACATTGTGGCAAAAGGTGAAATTGCTCGTGACAAGCAATTTCATCTTTTGCCACCATGTTTTCTATGCTATCAAAAGGTGTCATATACACACAAGAAACAGCTATCATCCTTGCTGTTATTTAGGGTCAATTAGAGATACCATAGAAATGCCTTATGGGGTAAAGGGTTAACTCATTACCAAACAACAAAATTTTAGGTTTGTTCAAATCAACTGCATTTGCAGACAACAAAATCAAAGTGACTAAAAATTTGAAATTTGTTTTGTGAAGGGTAGTAAACATAGTGGGAAAAGCAGAAAAATGCCTGTTACCAGCATTTTCTTCTTTTCCCACAATGTTTTATAAAGGCTTCTTTTACAGGGGCGTCAAAAGTAGGGATTGTGTGGTAATAGGTTAAATACTACATTCCATAGCAATGAATAGTTACCCAATCTCGGGTACAATGTGTGAAACAGTGCGGCATCTTTTGGGTAATGAAAGAACTTCAATATCATCATCATCCGGGTACAAGAGACGATCTCTGTAAGGATCACGATCTACTATGGTCTGATTCTGTACAATGAACTCTTCATAGTCTGGAGGCTCTGCGACATCCACACCGCCAGACAGCTGCAAATTACATGTGATATACTGAAGGCTTTGATTCCATTTTACACATAATTTTTAGTTTATTGAACTCTCAACCAAATGACAAAATTCTAGACTTGTCTAAATCGAAAGCCTTGCAGACGAGAAAATAAACAAAGACTCAAAAATGGAAACTTGACCTCTAGAAGAAAACATTGCGTGAAAAGGAGAAAATGCTGGATACGAGCATTTTCTCCTTTTCTAAAAATATTTTCAGAAAGCTCCTTCCTCTGAGTTGTAAAGAGAAAGGGGTTGTTTGGTGAAGGGTTAAGTTTTAAAAGTAGGTATACAATATCATCAGGAGCTTGATTAATTCAATGAAGTTTATATACCTCTTTCAAGATTACCAGTATTTCAGTCATATCATGGTGAAAGCTCATAAATTCACATACATTCTGGGTTCCTCAAGAAGCAGGTGTAAGCTCTGGAGTGTCTTACCCAAGCTCACTCCAAAAAACAGTGCTTCCTGTGAGGCTTGAGCCTGTAGCTACACTTGACCATTTAGTAAGAGGACTCAAGCATGATGTCTTTCCTTTAACCCTTTACCACACAATCCTGACTTTTAACGACCCTGACAAAGAAGCCTTTTAAAAACATTGTAAGAAAAGGAGAAAATGCTGCTAACCAGCATTTTCTCTTTTTCCCACAATGTTTGCTACCCTTCCCAATGCAAATTCAAAATTTTCAGTCACTTTTGTCGTGTGCAAAAGCTTTCAATTTGGACCAGTCTAAAATTTCGTCATTTGGAAAAGTGTGACAAGAGCAGAAAACCATAATTCCTAGAATAAACCCTTTACCACACAAAAACATTTAAGACTTGGGTAAATCAAAACCTTTTGCAGGGGAAAAATCAAATTTGGCTCAAATCATGAAACTTGTCATTGAAAGGACAGAAAACATCGTTGGAAAAGGTAAAAAAGCTTGTTAGCAGCATCTTTTCCTTTTCGAACGATATTTTCAAAATCCTTTCCCAGGATTGTGATATTATGGAACTGCTTGGTATGGGGTATAAACACATCATGGGATCTTGTTTACCAGTACATAGATAATTGAACCTTTCTCACAAGTGCATGGAATCGCAAATAGAATTTGAAACAGGCTAAATTTGGACTTGCTACAATCAGAATGACTTGTTTTAATACCTCTGTTAAATTTACACCACTGACACTTCTGGGTAAGTCATTGAATATTGTAGATGACACTTGTTTCCTGACTTCAGCTGCATTTCCTTGTCTGAAAAGAAATGGAAATAAGTCATAAATTAAAGTGCATTAAGAAAAGCATATGTATTGGGATTTATCCGGGAAGACAAAAGAAAAAAAAAACCCTTGAAACAGCCCTTCAGTAATGGGTCCATTGTGCCCTAGGCATAATTTTGCCAGTTATCAATTTTGTCAACTCTGCTCCGTGGCAATTCCTTTCCATCTGACACATCTGACCTGCCCGCATCATGTATATTTGTTCTGGTTTCCTCAGCGCACTTATCCATGTCGCATGTGCTTTAACCCATAATTACCACACAATCCCGACTTTTAACAGCCCTGTGAAAAAAGCCTTTTGAAAACATTGTGGGAAAAGGAGAAAATGCTGGTAACCAGCATTTTCTTCTTTTCCCACAATGTTTTCTTCCCTCCCTAAAACAAAAATTTCAATTCTTTGTTCACATTTATGTTGTCTGCAAATGCTTTCAATTTGGACAAGTCCGATTTTGTCATGTGGTAAAGAATTAAACCTTTAGCCAAGCTGTGGTAGCTCTTTAAGTAATGTTCAGGACTTGTTAACAGGGGTTCATGCTTTCCCAGAGCTCTTTTTATTAGGATTTCTCACTAATTTCTCATTTTCGGGCTCAGTATTGCTGACAGTCTTTTATAGCCTTTCATCTCTCTGTCCTCATTTTGGACTGTACAGCGCAATGAACTGGTCACTCACCTAGGCACTAACCTAATGCACATTGCTTAGCTTTCATGGAGAGAAATGCACCAAACCGCATTGCTGTAATAGCTAGCTCAAACAGCAAGGCAAGTTTGAAGAGCCTACACACGGCTGAAAAATAGTGATAGAAATAGCTGGGTCCGGGACTTTTGGGCCCTTACAACAGGTGGGTCCGAAGTATACTTGGGCAGGGATGACCACTCCCCCTTCTTCCCCTCCCCACCATCTCCCCACCCCCCCAAAAAAAAAAACATCCCTACTCAGTACAATTTCAATTTGCTTTTACTCTTAGTTCCTTCAGTTGAAGACAGATATTCAAACAAACAATTAGAACTGTTAATATGACCAAAACGAAATTTGCAATTTCGAAAAGGGTATTTTTTGTGTGTGTGTGTTAGTCAGAGTTGAACGGTTGCATCTTGGGATGAAACCATGATCAACTTTCATTTCGATGTTCAAGGAACCAACCTGATCTTTGTTCTTATACTTTCTATCTACCTCTAATTATGTAAGCTCTGTTACATTTTCTCCCTGTGTTTTCCCTTTCAAATTTGATGACTACCCAAATTTAAATATGCAATTTTTCATAAACTTTTAGCGGAAGTGCAGACAAAATATTCTCAGATTTTAATCGGCTTCACTGCATGCACTTATTACTGATAGCAGGCAAACCAGGAACCAGGGAAAACAGCGCTATTTTTCAGCCGTTATATATCTAATCTCTCTCCATGACATTACCCCCTCCCTTCGAAAAGTCTTGACCCCAAGACTTACATACAAGCGTGCATATAAAAATACTGGGGAATAGACAGGGTAAGGCAACTCAAGTCCGGCAGTTGTCATAATCCCACCGCTGCCACCAAATGTAACATG
Organism: Tridacna crocea; assembly: GCA_943736015.1. Lineage (NCBI taxonomy): Eukaryota > Metazoa > Mollusca > Bivalvia > Cardiida > Cardiidae > Tridacna > Tridacna crocea. Next base: position 55,377,145 of record OX031059.1, read on the forward strand.
CAACTACCTGGTCACCCATCCAGGTACTAACAGAATGCACATTGCTTAACTTCCATGTAGAGAAATGCACAAAACCGTATCACTGTAAAAGCTAGCTCAACAGCATGGCAGATGTAGTATTGTTACTTTCCGGGAATAGTTCGCATCCCGGAATCTACCCGAGTGGTGGCAAGGAGTTGCTTACAAACAACTTCTGCAATTAGCCAATGAGAAGGCAGCTGCCCATCCTTCAAATGCGCAGGCGTTTACCTGGGTTTGCACGACTCAAAGACAGGCTGCACTCGACTTCACTCCTTCAACCTGTTCAGACGTACCTTTTGGGAAAAACAACCAATAGCTGACTGATCCCAGATGTGGGCAAAAGTTTGCTGAAAGTTAACAGACTGGCCGGCCAGGATTTCTAAGGACCCGCTCAAGGATTCCGTAGGTTGCTGGCTATACTGTTATTTATATTCTTATAGAGACCAGTTTCTCTATACAGGTTTGAAGTATATAACCTCTCTCCATGAGAGTTGTTGTATTGTATTCTGTATGAATATGTTTTGAGAAAAAGAGTTTCTTTTACATATTTATAAGTTTTAACTATTTTGCATGATATAAGTATTAAAAATAATGGCGTAATACCGTAAAACGCCCCGCCATAAATCGCGAAAACCCAAGAAAATCAAAATTATGTGTCAAAAGAATGCAACTGGTTTATGGATTCATTTCGTATACACCGAATACAGAATAAAGCTGAAAATTTAATTAAATTTCTTCTTTTAACTCAAAACAATGTAACATGTAAGCGTTGAGTGTATAGCAGAGGGGCGTTTTACGGAATTATGCCAAAATAATGATACAGAAGCTGAACTGCTTCGAGGAGTCCAAATTTAATGAGATTACTCAAGGATATAGGATGGTCCTCGATGGTACCGCGGTATTTAATTTTACCGAAAATTTTTTAAAGAGAGGAAACTCACATGTATTATTTTCGAATACTGTGATAAACTGTTGCATGTAAAGTTACAATAAATGTGCACGATCAAAGCTTCAGTCGTGTTTTTCAGACAAAAATATCTAGGTCAAGCTAACCTGTTGACTACAGGGCTCCGAAGGGAGTCCGCTATGATATCGCGGTAACACTTGAAATTTGGAAAATAGTAACAAATATGACATTTATATTCAAAAACTGATTTAATACCGTAGCTTTTGTTTCCGGCGAGGACTATGGCGCCACAGCAGTTGACCTTTACTCGTCAAAAGTGAATTGTCGGTTTTTTGAAGAGTTGGGGGTAATTAATTACAAAACATGGAGGAAAAGTGTGCATTAACTTTGCAATTTGTGAATATTGAAAGTAACTCATCATTAATGAAGATATATCTAATATTTTTTAACCGATGCGATACAAAAACACTTCTGCTTTTGATTTGATAGAGTAAACATTGGTTAGGTGGCGTTACGTATGCAAATTAGGTATTTTCGGGATTACCGCGGTATCATAGATGACGCGGTACCAGCGAGGACAACTATACTATACTCGATTCTGCTCGGTTCGTGGTACCCTTCGATTTCGTGTATTTTTTAATGACGTATTTTTTCGAATGAGAATGGCATCTCGCGTGTCCGAATTCTGTACAAGTGAAGACAGGTTGACGAGCTGCCGATTAAACTTCGAAATGCGAGCTAAGCAGGTATTTATTCCTTCTATTAATAGAAAAATAATCAACAATTTAATTTCTTACATCTTTTAAGCCTGTAGGTGGCGCTGTATTTGTTTATTTCAAGCATAAAAATCCCAAATTTCATTCATGTAGCCGACGCCAGGTATTTCGTATGAAGTCACGTGACATTATCAGAGTCATCAAGGCGCATGCAAGAATGGGGAAAACCTGGGGCGCAATAGGGGAATCTTAATCGCTGATTTTTCTAACACGGTAAATGACACGCTAAATGAAGCAATTAAATTTTCTGAAAATCAATTAATTATACCAGTACTTTTAATTAACTGGGACAGTACTTTCACGATTTTATGGCATTTTTGCACATTCTATTAAACAAAACAACAATAGTTGTGTCTAGCAGCTGTTTTTTTCTTTGTTTGCAAAGTGTTTTACGGTGTTTTCAACTTTATTTCAGTCATATCACAGCGACAGCTAACATTCACGTTTTCCTAGGTTTCACCAGTACAAGGTTAGGCTCTGAAGTGTCCTACTCGAAGAGAGTCTGTGAAAAACCCAGTGGAGTCGGTAAGGCTCGAACCCGGGGCATCCGGGTCACGCCAGTCCTACACTTTACCACTGAGCCACACAGGACCCGACTTGCAGTTGGATTTGCCTGTATATTCTGCATTTTTCATTAACATTATCAGCTGTTTGATTATCGTTTTAAATTAACAGGTGAGGCCTAAACAGTACATAAATAAATACCGATCTTACCACCCGGAGAACCTTTTGAAAGCATATGAAGATGTCATGACTGGTGGACTTTCTGTAAGACACTCTGCAAAACTACATGGGGTACCGGAGCAGACCCTAAGAGGTCGAGTAAAAGGGAACATCGACCCCATTAACTTCAAAAAAGGTGGTGATACGATTTTTACCATGGAAGAGGAAGAAGGCTTGGTTGACCATCTGGAATCGTTAGCCCAACTTGGCTATGGTGCGACATGTCGCAAAGTGCAACACCTTGCTGGTGAACTGGCTCATGCTTTGGGGAAAAGACAGAGCTGTAATCCAATGAGTAATTGCTGGCTATATGCATTCTTGAAGAGATGGGGAGATCGTATTAGAGCAATAAAGCCACAGGCTCTGGAGGCAACTCGAGCAAAATCTGCTTCACCGGAAAATGTTGAAACATATTTCTCCAACCTACAAGCTATAATTACCAAGTATAATCTTCATGACAAGCCCCAGTTTATATATAATTTGGACGAAACGGGCATACACCCAGAACATAGACCCCCTAATGTGATAGCTCCGGTCAGTGGCAAAACACAGTCCGTGACTTCCCCAAGATCAACAACAACAACAATCATTGCTTGTGCAAATGCTGCTGGACACTTCTTGCCTCCCTTCTTTGTTTTTAAGGGAAAACGGTTTAATCCTGACTTAATGAAAGGAGCAAGCCCTGGTTGTAAAGGGGTCATGTCTGATTCTGGATGGTCAAATTACCAAGTATTCAAACAATACTTGGAGGGTCATTTCCTCCCAAGCTTGGCACGGGATGAGAACCAACACGTTCTACTTATATTTGATGGTCATTCATCCCATATTTCAAAATCGCTGATTGAGTGGGCAGCTTCCAAAAATATTATTCTATTTGTTCTACCTGCTCACACATCCCATATTCTGCAGCCGTTAGATGTAGGGATATTTGGGCCCTTCAAAAGATTTTATTATGGGGAATGTGCTGCCTTCATGAGGGAGAATATGGGTAGGGTTGTCACAAAGTATGACATGGTTGACATATCCTGTAAAGCGTATCTAAAGGCTATGTCACCAATTAACATCATGTCAGCTTTCAGGAAGAGTGGTATATACCCATTTGATAGATATGCTGTATCGCCAGAAAAGTTATACCCCACAGAATCATACAGAGACAGAAACCCGATACAAAAGATACAAGCCATGAAAGGTGGGAAAGATGCAGTTGAAAGTTATTTGTCAAAAATGTACGAGAAAGGAGACAAGGACGATACAGAAAAATCATCTAAGCATTGTCAATGTTGCAGCAAAGCTGCCAATAGATCAACTAAGCCACGAGCAGGGGGCACGGCCATAACCGAAGGACCTTATATGGAAGAACTGACAGAATATGAAAACGAAAGATTGCAACAATTCAAGAGAAATGACAAAAAACCAAAACAGGGACAGAAAAGAAAAATTAATAGTAATGAAGAGCCTTCAACTAGTGGAGTCAATAATAACAAAAATACCAATGCCCAACCAGAATTTGAAATGGACAGTGAATCTGACATGGACACAGACGATCCTTCAGACAGTGACCTTTGCTGTGTTTGTAACAAGTTCTCGCCCCCCAACCTTAATAACAGGCCATATCTCAAAATTGTCTCATGGGCACAGTGTTCCAAATGTGACCATTGGGTACATTTGTCATTCTGTCATACCCAAAATGTAGTAAGACGCGGAGACACGTTTTTATGCTGTCACTGCACCTTTTAAATGTGTTCAACTGTTTCAAGTTCTTTGTTTCCGTTCTTTTCTTGTTTTATTGTTTTTGATCAGTTGAACCCATTTAGATAAATTCGTTCTTATTCAATGATATTTGTGATATTCAATGATATTTGTGAATTTTTCAAACATAATTTATTCTAATTGCATCACCTTATTTTATGAAAGAAGGTTTATAGTTGACAAAGATTTATGTTTTGCCGTAATGCGGTGCTCTTGTAGACATTATAATTTGCTGTCATGGAATATATGGCTTAACACTGCACGTAGCTCCACCATTATTCATCATAATTCATGGAAGGGTTCCTTGTTACAAACGACAAAAAACCATATTTAACTATACAAAAATTGACAAGTGGGATAAACTTGATGTACAAATTTACATTGAAAGAAATCCTGAATATGCCAGCAATGAAAAAACCCCTCAGGTGCCCCTACTATTTATAGCCCAAATAAATACCACGAATCCGAAAAGAAGCTTCCAAGTGACCTGGATCAGCATGACTCTGACCTACAAAGCGGTAATGGTTACAATGTTGTGCAATTTATGCAGTTTTTCGAGTTTTATTTATCTTTAAGAAGTTATCATGATTTTATTTTTCAATTTAGACAAAACATTTCTGTTCAAGTAATGCGCATGCGCCTGTTCGAAAAATTAAGCCACACGAATCACCAGGAGAAGAGCGTATGTGACTCACTCTGGTGTTCAGCACTTCAGTGAAATTTGATAGCCTAAAATGACTAATTTCATCTCTGTAAAGCATTCGTTAATTTTCTTTTCAAAGCGTTATGAAAATTGTGTATTTATTTGCATTCTCTGATCCTGGATGAAAAATAAGACTTACTTGTTCAGCTTTTGGGCAAAGGCTCTTTGGCCAGAGCCTGACATTATTGCTGAAGCTGAATGTGAACTACGTCACTTCCGTGTGCACAACTGAAAAAAAAAAAATGAAGAACTTCATAACCCGGTATCATCGAGTGACTATTAGCTCAAAGTCATAACAACGACCCTTTAGCAAAATGTTACAAGCTTAAAATCCTTTTTACCTCAGAAATTCCTTTTCTCTTATCTCAATTTTGATACAAATCGATTCTGATAGAAACATTTCTTTAAAAAAATACCGGAATTTAGTTGTCTATCACTCGGCTGACTTCGATCATACAATTGAAGAGATAAAAAGGTCAATCACTCCCACCACCACGCAGTCGTTGCATAGCCAAGTTATATATAGACATTATTCTGCTGTAGCCAGGTTATCTTATTTGAGATTACTCCATCTCAATAGGAATCATTCAAACTAAGTTAAACATACTATACTATTTAACGGGTGACTGGCTCCGGGACGATTCGCCACAAGAAAATCCCCCTCCCCCGTCGTTTCGTCCCCAACACGTTTCCTCCCTGGTCCGCCCCACGGTCGTTTCGCCCTCTTTAGTAGTTTTGCCCTCCCCCTAGTTGTTTTTGCGCTCTGAAAAAGGTAAAACTGAATTGCATCTCGGAGCTTTTATAAATTTTCATAGCATGACAATGGTTACCTTCAGTCTGAAGGTGTCTGCTCCGATGCTATTTTTGTGACTGGTCTTCGCTAAGACCAGTCACAAAAATAGCATCGGAGCAGACACCTTCAGACTGAAGGTAGACAAGGGTAGTATTTGTAAAAAGAAAAGTCATGTATCGCTATATATTTTCACACTTTAACTCATTACCAAACAACAAAATTTTAGGCTTGTCCAAATCGAGAGCATTTGTAGAAAACAAAATATAGGTGATTGAAAATTTGAAATTTGTGTTGGGAATGTTAGAAAACTTTGTGGGAAAAGGAGAAAATGCTGTCACTAGCATTTTCTCCTTTTCCCACATTGTTTTCTAAAGGTTTCTTTCTCAAAGGCATCAAAAATAGGGATTGTGTGGTAATGGGCCAGTTGCTAGTTTACTGGCAATTTCCTCTTTTTCCACAATGCTGTCTATCCTAATACAAATACCTTGATTTAAGTCCTATTTAGGGTGTCCTACACGCAAGTGCTTCCAATTTAGACAGATGTAAGATTTTTTTTATCTTCATAAAAAGTTAACCCAGTAACAAACATGTTTTATTGACCCTCATGCTAGACCACTGTTTTGAGGATAGATATCTGAAAAAGCAGCCAGTGGCATGGAAAGAATATTGTGTAGGGTACTGTCAAAAGAAACTCATAGAAAGCATGGATACCAGCATTTTCTCCTTTTCCTACAACATTTTGAAAAGGCTTCTTTTTCAGTGTGTTTTAAAGTCGGGATTGTGCGGAAAAAAGTTAAATGAATTAAAGTAGACACACATATAACCTTTGAGGGTCATGTAGAAAAAAAAATCTCTTTTGGAAGGGGAGTACAAATTTGAAGAAACAGGGGGTCTTTGAAACCCTGAATAGTTGTACTGGCTGCAGCAATATACCTGTAAGAATGCCATAAATGGTGTTAGACACCATACAATCAAAATTACCATGATTATATATCATCTACAACCATACTATAACTTTTTCAGGTTTGTTGGAAGACATACATTCACTTTAACATTCATTATGGAGAGCGAAGAAACTGTAATAAAGCATCAAACAGGGATGATAAAACTTGAGGATTTGATTTCAAATATAAACAACAACAATAGTGTTAAAGTTGACAGAGATAAAGCTGAGATGTTAGAGGACAGTACAAGTAGAGATAGTGATAAAATGCTGGAGATAAAGAAATCATTGGATGAAGTCCAGACTTTGGAATATTCCGCTGATGAACTCAGTATAAATGTCAGTCTAACAGAAATTAATATGCTGAATGACAATGAAGATCACAGAATCACAGAAACTGAAGATAATGACCTGGATGAGGCAGAGGAAGATGAGGAGGGGGAGGAAGAGGCAGACAGACTTAATAACATTACCAACAGTGAAGCAAGTAAAGATGATTTAAATGAAAAAGAAGTCCTTTTTGAGCAAAAGTCCAAATTACATTGTCAGTTATGTGGAGAATTGTACAGAAATCCGAAAATTCTAGATTGTTTGCATAACTTCTGCTCAGATTGTTTGGAGAAGAGAAAAGAAAAGAAGCACAGGTTCTTATTTTGTCCAGTGTGTAATATAAAAACCAAAGCTTTCAAGGATGTACATCTAAAGACAAATACGGTTCTGACAAAACTCTTGGAACTTCAATCTAGGTCTGAAACCAACTCAAGCTGTGTTGTGTGTAAGATGCACAGTGAAGAGAAACCATCTTCTCATGTTTGTAAAGACTGTGGAGATCAGCTGTGCAAAGACTGTGCAGTAAATCACACCTACTCCCGTTTCACAGCAAAACATAATGTGGTAGAGAGTGATGTTTTCACTGATAGATTGGGAAATCACTTTGGTTATTGCAATAAACATTCATGTGAGGAATTAAAATACATGTGTGAGGACTGTAATACTGCTGTGTGCCGGGATTGTGTGATGTTGTCGCATCAGAATCATCACTGCATGTCACAAGTAGAACTGCACTCACAGATTAATCATGACATACAGAAACAAATGGACTCATTGAAATCGAAAATTCAGAAATTTCAAGAGAACATAGATGATCAACATGAAGCAGATCTTAAATTTCTGCAAGAGGAAGAAAAGAAACATGAAGAATTCCTGCAGAAGGTAGCTGCAGATATGATTGCAACTATCAATAAGAAACTTGAAAAAAGCCTGTCACACCTATGTGAAGAGTACAAGAAAAAAAGAAACTACTGTAAATCAAGGAAAGAATTTATTGAAGAAAATGGACAAAAAGTAAGTGGAACACTTGTTGATATTGATTTCTTGCTCAAGGAGGGTACAGGATCAGACCTTTTTCCACTTCAGGAAACAATAAATCACAGACTGAAAGACTTAGAGAAACGTATTGATGGCACCTTTGTGAGGGTGAAAGATCTGAAACAGCTCCCTGAAGTTAAAACCGTATCCGAAAATATTGCATTACTTGAAAGATTAACCTTCTTCACAGTGCAAACACATGAAAAACTAAAGGATAATAGTGATTCAAAGCAGACAAAGAAAAAAGTTACAAGTAAAATTGATGATGTAAAACATCCTGTCACAGAAAAGAGTAGTAAAAAAAAAGCTAATGAAAATACTAAGTCAACCTCTGGAAAAAACAATCTTGTAATGCCAATACCTAAAAATTTATTGGGAAAAAGACCAGCACAGCAAACTTCATTACTTGGTGAATACCCAGGTTCATATCCTCTTGGCCAACAACATGATCATCAGGTCTACAAGAAACATGAAAGACCAGCTTTATTAGAAACACCTAGACAACAACCCCATTACGGAGAACACACCATAAAAGGTTTCAATGAACAGCAGACTCCATTGTTAGAGGAGAGATCAAATTTAGGGAAGCTTCTGATGAAATCCCTGTCCCCTAGATATGGGTATGACGTCATAAATTTTACATTCCAGTCTTCCATAAACACACAGATTTCTGCAGATAAACTACAAAGTAGAATAAATGGCTTGGCTTTTGTAGAGAAAATGAACTTTGTTGTGAGTGACACTGCAAACAATCGGGTAAAAGTGTTCACTTTGAAAGGAACCTTTTTGGATATGATATATGATAGAGAGCCCATGTCAGTCACTTCCTGCAGTAATGCCATCATCTGGAATGCAAATTTCAACAAAATACAGGTGAGAAAAGAATCATGCCCCCACCCTGCACAGCACTTCACTACACAATCCAAAGTTTAAATGAGCCTTAGAAAGATAGAAAGGAATATTATGAAAAAAAGAGGAAATCAAAAAGTTATAAGAATTTTTCCCTTTCCCACTATGTTTTCTATCCTTTGAAAGACATGATTCGAGTTTTAACCCTTTAACCCTTTACCCCATAAGGCATTTCTATGGTATCTCTAATTGACCCTAAATGACAGCAAGGATGAAGCCGTTTCTTATGTGTATATGACACCTTTTGATAGTGAAGAAAGCATTGTGGCAAAAGGTGAAATTGCTCGTCACAAGCAATTTCATCTTTTGCCACAATGTTTTCCAAAGACTCCTACAAGCAATGCATAGAAATGAGTATCTATGGAGTAAAGGGTTAAATGAACCTGAAGAAGAAGCCTTTGGAAAACATTGTGGAAGTAGGAGAAAATGCAGGTAACCAGCATTTTCTCCTTTTCCCTCAAAGTTTTCTACACTATCAAGGCAAAATTGCACCATTTGAGCCACTTTCAAGTTGTCGTCTACAAATGCTTTATAGGTTTAAAATTTTGCCATGTGGTAACGGATTTACTCTGTACCAAACAATCCTGGGTGTTCAGGTCCCTGTAGAAGAGGTCTTTTGAAAACATTGTGGGAAAAGGAAAAAATGCTGGTAACCAGCATTTTATCCTTTTCCCCACAATGTTTTCTACCCTATCATAGACATAAATCATCATTGAACTCTTTAACAAATGACAAAACTTTAGACTGGTCCAAACTGAACACAATTGCAAACGACAAAATAAAGGTAACTCAAAAAACAGAAACTTGTTTCCAGCAGGGTAGAAAACATTGTGGATAAGGGAGAAAATGCTGGTTACCAGCATTTTCTCCTTGTCCCACAATGTTTTCAAAGGGCTTCTGTCTCAGGGTCGTAAAAATCAGGGGTTGTTTGTTAAAGGGTTGCATCATAAAGAAGTCTTTTGTAAACATTGAGGGAAACGGAGAAAATGCTGGTAACCAGTATTTTCTCCTTTTTCCACAATGTTTACTAAAAGTCTTCTTAGGGTAGAGTTAGAATTATGTGGAGATACTTTTAGAAAAAATGATCAAATGATTGCAGGGGAGAAGTGTATGAAGTGAATGCAAAACGGCAATCAGATGAGGAGGAAAACACTGGAAAACTGGCATCTGCTTGTATCACAGTCACAGATTGTTCTTCTGAATTTTCTTCCTTCATATTATTACTTAAAAAAAAAAGAATAAAATTGAGCAAAGGGCGGTAGCTCAGTATATTTGACACTTGACTTGCTGGTTATGAGTTTGATACTAAGTTTGTGTAAACATTCTTTCCCGACAAATTTTTATCTCTCACCAGTAATGAGAAAAGAGAAAAGTACAAATGACTTAGAAGGAAAGTTGTGTTAGTAATAGTAACAGAAAGCCAGAAAACACATGCATAGTAGTAGGTAAACTGATCGCCATAGTATTATTATGAGCTAAGCTTTTAAAACAATGTTAATACAGATTAAAGTCAATAAATTAAAAAATAATTGTCTCTGTCAATCAGTCTAAAGATAATTGTTAGGGAAGGGAATGTAAAAAGTCATTTTTGTATGTTAATGCAGAGTTCCAGATAGAGGGAGTGATTTTGAAAATTTTCAAAAAAAAAAAAATCAATTATTCTCCACAAAACCCTGTGTTGTGGGTACTCATTAGAATTGTCTCACCGAGACGATTCTAATGAGTACCCACAACATAGGGTTTCAAAGAGAAATAATGGATTGAGAATACCATCACTCCCTCTTATCTGGAGGTCTGTAATGGGTGAATTCTTTGTGGCCTACAGATGTACAGGGGAGTGTCTCGTTCCTGTGATACGGTGAAAAAGTACAGATGGAACAACATGCCATATCCAGTGACTAGTTTTAAACAAGAGAAATATCTGGTTTGGAATAGGGAGACCAGCACAGTGGAAGCATTTAACCTGTCAAGTAGGTGATTCAACCATGGGCTTATTGTAGACCTTTGGCAGTAGGTGCTTTCTTTTTGCTGCAGATAACTTCAAAATATCCTTATAAACTATGAATGTTTAACTCATTTCCAAACGACAATATTTTAGGCTTGTCTAAACCGAAAGCATTTGCAGACAACAAAATATAAGAAACTGAAAATTTTCAGTCCCCACCCCCTTCCCCCCAATAATTTTGAAAATCATAGTAACTAAAATATGAGTTTTTATCGCAATGCAACAAGCACGCAAAAAAATCTCAGTATTTCAGTATTTCGAAGTTTGCCCCCCCCCCCCCCCCCACAAATCTTGAAATGATTCCTACGTGGCTGGCTTTCTTGTTTTCAAAAGCCTCCCTTGTCAGATTGGTTCAAATTTGGGTTTTGTTTTGTCAAGGGTTTATATGTGAATACAAATGCAAGCACTGTTGTTTTGAGAAAAGTTTCTCATCACTTACAATATTTCTTAATGCTACAGTAGCATGGGAAGCAGTCTATACCAAATCTTTATTAGTTGTATGGTCAGGTGGCAGGGTACTTTCTAACTTGTTCATGGCTGTGGTGAATCATGTTGCCCCCGAGCCCAAGGCGAGGTGGCAACATGATTCATCAAAGCCATGAGCAAGTTTCCAAGTCCCTTGCCAACTGACCATACAACAAACTTATCATATTGCAAAGTTTTAACCTTTCAAAGTTTGTTAAGCTAAATTTCCATGTTTTATAGTCTCACGAATCTTGTATGATAATGAAATAAAAATTCCCTTCTGAGTGCCCCAATTCAATGAAGACTGATCTCACTGGAACATGTAGTTTGGTACATATATACATACAGTCAGATGATTTTTTGACGCCGCCATTTTGGATGTTGTGTTGTAAGGGTAGTCCCCAAAAGGGAAACTGGTTTTAAGTGTATTTTGCCAGTGTACATGGGGCATATTAACCATTCAGATCATGAGAAATTTCTTTGCAAATAATAATGCTTACATTGTCAAATAAATGATTAAATCTTTGGCTATGTTTGGGTAGATTTTGATACAGTTATTACAAGGGAGCCATATGAAAACTTTTAAAGACATAAAAGATGAGTTTTCAGACAGTGTCTCAGGCAAGGCTGAAGGAAATTTATGGGTTTAAGACAAGCAACTTTTCTCACGTAAAAATGACCTTTATCATTTTTGTAATGACAAACAAAAATTTGAATAAAGAACAAGTAGACGTAATTAACAGTAATTAATACTGACTGCCACTGAGATTCAAATTTAGACAAAGTGCTTCTTCATCAAGGTATAGCAGCAAGAATATTGCACTTTTACGGCTGGTTTATGGACAGAATGGCATACGGTAGCATACAGTGTGGTTTCGAGATCAGCCCACTCTTTCTGTCCAGTCTTTATTTTGATCTACCTTTGCTGCAAAAGCAACAAAACTCTAGATAAGCACTCTGAAGTGTAATGTTCATTGTTCTTCTGAAAGTGTATATCAGAAAAGTCAGAAAGAAACATGCAGTCTGACATTAGATCAACTAATGATATTTTGTGAGATGATTCCCCCTCAGACATAATATATGTGTTGCACTGCTCAGCTCTTGATTTTATTTCTCAGATCAACTGGTACACAGTATGATACCCAGAGACAAGGTAGGACGAGCTCTGCAGGATATAGAATGTATAGCTGCCAGGTTGGAAGATCAAGTTGTTCTCCTAAATCCTGTATTGAAGCGACTGTTTATAACTAATTTTGATGGCAAATGGATAGGTATGTATTGTTGGGTGGGTGTGATTTGCACATAGACCACCATCTTCGCGAGCCAAGTTTACGGTCACTACGTGGATCTAAGATCCACGTAGTGATCGTAAACTTGGCTCGCAAAGATGATAAACCATGCTCTGGCAAAAGTGTTTGTTTTTCTTGCCTCTCCATGAAGCATGTTAGCAAGCAAGTCCAACAGCTCTGTGAAAGCTCTCTGAAAACAGCTTATGGCTTCAAGGAGTATAAGGTGGCCCATCAGTGACTGTTTTCTGCTGTATTGCTCTTGGCCATTTACACATAAGATAAAATATGTTGTTTTACCTTACCCACTCCTAACAGAGCCTAACTCGGCAAACTCTCAGTATTGAATTTTTTCATCCAAAACTCTGAAGCAAAAAAGGAAAAGTCTTTGCCTAAAAAATAAAGACCAGCTGAATGTCTTTGTTTAACCCATTACCACAAAATGCCTACTGTTGACGCCCCTGAGAAAGAAGCCTCTAGAAAACATTGTGGGAAAAGGAGAAAATGCTGATAACCAGCATTTTCTCCTTTTCTCACAATGTTTTCTACCCTTCACAAAACAAATTTCAAATTTTCATTCACCTTTATTTTGTCATCTGCAAATGCTTTCAATTTGGACCAGTCTAAAATTTTCTCGAGTGGTAAAGAGTTAACACATATCCTGCTAAATAGTTATAATCAACTTTTCAATTCAATAGTAAAAACCAAAATTTTGCCATTTCAAAATTATGTTTTGGGGAATAATATCTCCTTATCGGACAATGTAGATCCAAAATCAGACTGCATGTTCGTGCAGTCTGATCTTGATCTACACTGTCCACCAAAGGTCAGTGAATTAGGCATAGAATTATACAATTTTAGGTGTAGTAACCACTCTCTCACACCAAAATTGCATTCAAAGCCATTTTTTCTGATTTCACTATGGCCACCATGGCCAGATCCATACAGATCGATACAAAAGGGAGGTAAACTGTGTACATTTGCCAAAGTAGGCGTTTTTCTTCACTAGTACTATGGAACCCTGTTGAAATATCAATAATTACATGCATTTGTTAACTTGTTTTGATCTTCATACCTGGAAACAGTGCAGTGTTTTAATGATGCTGAAGAAGAATCCATTTGAAAACATTGTGGGAAAAGAAGTATATGACGTTAACCAGCATTTCTTCCCTTTCCAACTGTTTTTTACTTTTCAAAGACAAGTTTCTCTGCTTGAAACCCATTAACCCTGTCATCTGTAAATGCTTTCAAGATGGACCAGTCTAATATTTTGTTGTCTAGTAGAGGATTCATCAGATTATTTGATGTCTTTGTCACCAAACTCACATTGATTGTACATGATACTGTAAAAAGATCACTAATTTCTGAGACAAGGACATTATTAGTTGTACGGTCAGGGGACTTGAAAACTTGTTCACGGCTGTGGAGAATCATGTTGCTCTGAGCCGAAGGCAAGGTGGTGACATGATTCAACACAGCAGTGAACAAGTTTCCAAGTCCCCTGCCACCTGACCGTACAACGAATTCATTATACTGCAAAGTTTTACCCTTTTTAAAGCGTGTTAAGCAAAATTTTCCTGTATTATAATCTCACAAATTGAATATGCTGACAAAATAGAAATTCCATTCTGTGTACCCTGATTCAATGAAAATTGACGTCACTGGAAACTGATGTCACTAAAACGTGCAGTTTGGTGCATAAATGTGCAGTCTGGTGATCAATTGCCGCCGTCATTTTGAATGATTCGTTGCAAGTGTAGTGATGTTTACGGGGCACTCAAAAGGGAAACTGGTTTTATTTTGTTTTTGCCAGGGAACATGATATATATGTTCCCTGCATGTCAACCAATCGGATCACGAGAAATTTCTTTGCAGTATAATAATGTGGCATGTTTAGAAATACCTTGCTATTAGAAGTTTCTATTCGCAACTCATTCAGTTGTCATAAAATGTGTCTACATATGGAAACTTTATTAAAATTTTACCAAAACTAAGATGTGTTTTAACAACCCTGAGCAAGAGGGCTTGTGAAAATATTGTAGGAAAAGTAGAAAATGCAGGTAACCAGCATTCTCTATATTTCCTTCAATATCTTCTATCCTTTCAAAGACAACTTTGCACCAACTGAACTGTATTTTGAACTGTTGTCTGCCAACACGTTCATTTAAGACAAATCTAAAATCTAAAAAGTTATTATTTTATTGTGATCTTCTTTTACATTTGCAGGAGAATATTTTGAACAAAAATGGCAGCCAAGCTCTGCGGTGATTGACCAGTATAGTAACATATTTGTCACAGATATGTTGAATAATCGACTCGTCCTACTTGACCATCAAGGCAGATTTAAGAGTGATTGGCAGCTACAAGTGGATAGGCCGTGTTGTATTGCCTGCAATGGTCAGGGGAATTTAGTGGTGTCTAGTCAAAGAGGGATCGTATATCACTACACATACAGTTATTAGGGCATAGCTGCCTGTACATGACTTTTCTATCACGTAGCAAACTTCATTTGAAAACTTTGTGACGGAAGGAGAAATTGTTTTTTTTACTTTAACCCATTACCACACAATCTCTACTTTTGACGACCCTGAGAAAGAAGCCTTTACAAAACATTGTGGGAAAAGGAGAAAATGCTGGTAAGCAGCATTTTCTCCTTTTCCCACAATGTTTTCTACACTTCATAAAACAATTTTCAAGTTTTCAGTCACTTTTATTTTGTCGTCTGCAAATGCTTTCGATTTGGACGAACCCAAAATATTGTCGTTTGGTAATGAGTTAAACCCAACAACAGAATTCTGGACTAGACAGAATTCAAACCATTTTCAGACAGCATGATGAATGTAGCTCAAAGTAGATTTTTCTCTCTTTTAAGTGGCAGAAAACATTGTGGGAAAACGAGAAAATGTTGGTTACCAACAGCTTGAACATCGCGTGTCAAAGTGCATTGAAGTTCAGAGGGACTATGTCGAAAAATAATATAGAAACAGTCTGTCTTTCAGGATGTTTTTTTCTTGAGGCGGAGAATTTTTCGAAGTATCCTCGTAGCAATATGACTTTTACATCTCGTGACAGCGTGTGAAAACATTGTAACAAAAGGAGGAGCTATTACTTGTAAGAAACAATTGTCGCTTTTTGGGCCACACTGGTGGATTAACGGTTTACTTTTAACAACCCTGAGAAAGAAAACTTTTGAAAATATTGTTGGAAAAGAAGAAAATGCTGGTAACCAGCATTTTTTTCTTTTCCAACAATGTTTTCTACCCGTCTGAAAACAAGTTTCAATTTTCAAGTCACAGTTATTTTGTCGTCTGCAAATGCTTTCAATTTGAACTTGTCTACAATTTTGTTGTTTGGTTAAACGTTAATAGTTTACCCTGATTTTGATAACCATAAGGAAGAGGGCTTTTTAACTCTTTACCACACTAGAAAATTTTAGACTTGTCCAAATTGAAAGCATTTGCAGATGAAAAAATAAATTTGACTGAAAAATTAAAATTTGTTTGGAAAGCAAAGAAAACACTGTGGGAAAAGGAGGAAATGCTGGTTACCAGCATTTTCTCCTTTTCCCACAGTGTTTTCCAAAGGCTTCTTTCTCAGGGTCGTTAAAAGTCAGGATTGTGTGGTAAAGAGTTAAACATATGGGAAAAGGAGACAATGTTTGTAACATGAGGGAAATCATTATTTACCAACATTATGCAAATTCTTTCAATTTGGACCAGCCCTTTTACATTGTCAGAGTATGGAGTTGTCCAAGAGTAGATCGCTGTGACAAACCTTAGAAAACCCTTATGTGCACTTAACTCATTACCAAACGACAACATTTTAGACTTGTCCCAATTGAAAGCATTTGCAGATGACAAATTAAATGTGACTGAAAGATTGAAATTTGATTTGGAAAGGGAAGAAAACACTGTGGGAAAAGGAGAAAATGCTGGTTACCAGCATTTTCTCCTTTTCCCATAATCTTTTCTAAAGGCTTCTTTCTCAGGGTCGTCAAAAGTAGGGATTGTGTGGTAATGGGTTAACTCTATACCACACAATCCTGACTTGTAACAACCTTGAGAGGGAAAGCTTTTGAAAACAGTGTGGGAAAAGGAGAAAATGCTGGTAACCAGCAATTTCCCAATCTCCCACAGTGTTTTCTACCCTTCCAAAATCAAAGTTGAACTTTTGAGTCATGCTTATTTTGTCATCTGCAAGTGCTTTCAGTTTGGACTAGTCCAAAATTTTGTTGTTTGGTAAAGATTTAAGACGCCTGACTTTTGGTCCAATACCAATTAAAATCGATCAGAATGTTCTTCTTGATGAAATCGAGAACATATTCAATTTCCGGTCCTGTAAGGCCAAAAAGTAGGACCTTTGGACAAATCTCAGAAACACTGTAGTGGGGTTTGTCGTAGACTTTGAAAGGATAGAGAATATGGTTGAAAGTGGAGAAAATGCTGGTCACAAACATTTTTTATCCTTTACTTGCAATGTGTTTAATTGCCTTTTTCATCAGTGTTGTTAAAATTTGGGATTTTGTAGTAAAGGATTGACCCTTTTACCACATCTCTTTCAGGTAAAAGGCCCATTCTCTGTGCCACATCCAACTTGTTATCTGTTGTCTGCAAATGCTTTCAATTCGGATCAGTGTAAAAAATTCTTTTTTGGTGAACAGTTAGTGCAGCATTAGTAGTGTTTCAGTTCTCCCATATGTCAGCTGGATTTACAGTAGAGGGTAACTTTAACCCTTTACTCCATAGATACTCGTTTCTACACATTGCTTGTAGGAGCCTTTGGAAAACATTGTGGCAAAAAGGTGAAATTGCTCGTGATGAGCAATTTCACCTTTTGCCACAATGTTTTCTACACTATCAGAAGGTGTCATATACACATAAGAAACGGCTTCATCCTTGCTGTTATTCAGGGTCAATTAGAGGTACCATAGATACCCATTATTGGGTTCAGGGTTAAATGTATTTGGTCTCAAAGTATTTGGCTACTACGAGGGTTGTTCTGGAAGTTTGTAGAATTTTTTTATAGGACAAGTTATAATCGCAGTTTAATAAAATAGAATATACGGGCACAAATTTCAGATTTTATTCTATCCATTCCCTGTGTATTTTTCTAGTATCTTAAATAGCAAAATTTTCCTAACAGAAATAAAACAGCATGTAAGTCATACCCGGAGCACGCCGACGTCATAAGTAATGTCGAGCGTCATTTAAGTCCAACGAACGTCGCACTTTCTCCACATAGTCACCTGCAAGATCCACGCATTTCCGATGCCTGCTTATCCACTTAGTGTACGTTTCTACATACCACTCTTCAGAAAATGACGACACAACTGCTTGGGCTTGTTTAGTAAGGTCGTCAGCTGAACCAAACCGTATTCCGCGTAACTGTGCCTTGAGCTCCGGGAACACGCGAAAATCCATGGGGGCGAGGTCAGGACTGTATGGTGGGTGCTTCAAGACCTCAAAACCCAGCAGAGTGATCTCTAGCTGTGTAGATTCCGCTCGGTGTCCCGGTGCATTATCCTGGTGTAGTATTACTTGGTCATGGTTCAAGTGGGGCCGTTTCTTCCGTATCGCGTTAACGAGATCCCGCCTCAGAACCTAAAGAAAGAAATGCACGGTTCATTAGGTTTGCATAAATCAATATCTCATTTTTCGTTATTTATTTTATTTATTTATTTATTTATTTAGATTTATTTATTTATTTATTTATTTATTTATTTATTTATTTATCATTTACCTTAGAATAGTATGCCGCTGTGACTGTTTGGCCCTCTGGAATTCGGTGCTGTAATAGCATCCCGTGCGGGTCCATGAAGTAAAGGAACATCTGTTTTCCTGCGCTTTTTTGGACCCGAGCCTTTTTTGGTGGAGGGGTACGCGGGGTTTTCCACACCGATGACATGCGCTTAGTTTCCGGGTCAAAGTGGTGCAGCCAGGTCTCATCCGTGGTGATAATCCTGTCTAAAAATACGTCTCCCTCTGTTTCGTAGCGGGTGAACATCGCACCCGGCATTCTTTTTCACTTTCCTTGAGCAATCGGGGCACCCAACGCGCACTAACTTTAGACATGCCCAGTTCATCTGTTAATATCCCATGCACCGTGGATACCGAAACATCGAGTTCATCTGCAATCGACCTGACAGTAATT
Source organism: Tridacna crocea (assembly GCA_943736015.1). Lineage (NCBI taxonomy): Eukaryota > Metazoa > Mollusca > Bivalvia > Cardiida > Cardiidae > Tridacna > Tridacna crocea. The sequence goes on from OX031059.1 coordinate 55,395,943, forward strand.
CTCCTATCACAATTTACCATGTCTTTCACTCGATCCCTAACTGAACACACTACGACGGCCGGCCGACCAGATCTAGGATAGTCCTCAATAGAATCACGTCCGCTTCTAAAACGCGCATGCCACTTATATACAGTAGCTGGGCTGCATTTTTTATATTTTCCTGTAGATTTGATTATGTTCAGCGTTTCTGTTGGTGATTTTTCCAGCGCGACACAAAATTTCGCAACACTTCGCAATTCGACGTCGCCTGTAGACGTCATCTCTTCCGGTCAGCGACTTTTTGATATCTCCTTCAAAATCGTGTAGCTCGTTTGAAAGAACCGAAAACGTTATGAAATTTGCAGGAAATGACGTCATGACGTTGTGTTAACGATTGATGTTTTCGCGCCATTTTGATGCCAATAGAAAGTATAAAAGATACAATGTAAAATCTGTTATACTATGTTATACATTGTTAAGAAATGGACTGCTCCGGTATCCCGATATTGTGTTGCTAGGGTTACCGCTATTTTCGGTTATTGTTGATATTTTCGAATAATCTTTTGGAAATGTAGTCACGGTATGTTTAAGTACTTATACCTTGATATTTACCTATAAATTAAAAATAATATGGATTTTAGAGCAAAATTCTACGAACTTCCCGAACAACCCTCGTATAAGTGTCATTTTTGGATGGAATATATCTTTTTCTCCACATTCTTTCATGTAAGCACTATACATGTACCTCTATAGTTTTACAGAATTCAAAAGGCCAAACTGTAATCATACATTATATTTTAACTCTTTCTCGAACAAGCCCTGGTTTTTACGTGTCTGCAGTTAAAGTCTTTGAAAACACTGTTGGAAAAGGAGAAATTGCTCATAATGAGCAATTTCTCCTTTTCCCACAGTATTTTCTACCCTTTTCGAGAGCTTTCTGCAGTTTTCTCCAAATCTAAAATTGTCGTCTGCAAACTCTTTCGGTTTGGAAGGGTCCAAAATTTGTTGTTTGGGAAAGGGATAAAAAAACCCAATATAAGGGTTAAAACACAGTATAGAAGTGTTGCTGAGATCACCAGATACTGAGTATTATGAATCCCAGGTCAGGCTACATGCACAGTGCACTAGCCATGATTTGTGATACATGTATTTTAAAATTTTAACTCTTTACCAACAATCCGGGGTTTTCACAACCCTGAAAAAGAAGGATTCGGAAAACATTGTGGGTAAAGGAGAAAATGCTGGTAACCAGCATTTTCTCCTTTTCCCGCAATGTTTTCTACCCTTCCCAAAACAAATTTGTATTTTTGACTCGCTTAAATTTTGTCGTCTGCTAACGCTTTCAATTTGGAGCATTTTAAAATTTTGTCGTCTGGTAAAGAGAGGTATGATCTGTAATTTATAGGTAAATACATGGTAGTAGTTGTAAGTCAGGGATATCATTTAGGTAATGCTTTTTATTTTACAGAAACTGGAAGGATATTTTTTTGTTTCTGAACCCTATACTGTAAACAAACATGTATCTAATAAGATGTTTTGAAAACTATGTTATGCCATATACAATAATTGCATATTGCCAGAAGGGCTTCAGAGTAGCTCTTGTGCATTATCTTACTATGAGTTGCGACAGGTTTAACAGTTATCTTTCTGTAGTCTATTTGGTCATTTATGCTATTTGGTCATATTGCATATGCAAACTCCGAAAGGTTCTTTGATATCATGTGCTTTGGCATCAGTGTTATGTTTATGCAGATTACAGTTTGTTTGCCTACAAGAAAGTAGGTTGATATAAAGTCATCGAGGCCCTCTTTTCCCAAAGATCATTTCATAAAAGATTTTTTTTTTCACATATTGTTAACCCTACTAGCCAACAGGAAGCAGAATTTCTGTCATTGTGTACTGTAATTTCCTTCTGTTCATGTGTCAGTCCTTTTCATGTTTATGCAATATAATCTGCAATTTTCCTTTGGATTTCTTGTGCAAGATTTTGTTTATATCATAAATAGGTTGAACTCTAACAATTTTGAAAAAAATATGACAATAGGTAAGGAAAAATAGCCATACTACATTGAAAGTTTATATTTCTTGTTTACACGATGAAGTCAGAATTTTGTGGTCAAATTTTCATGAAACTTGCACAGAAAATGTTGCTTTGTATCATCAATAGCTTGAACTCTGTTACGTAAAGAAATCCTTCAATCAGCTAGGGAAAATAGCCATATAAAGATGAAAATTATTTACGAAAATCTGTATTTTTTGTCATTTTTTTTTTAAAACTTGCACAGATCATTGGTATCATCAAAGGATTGAACTCTGTCAAAAATGAAGAAAATTCAGCTGCCAGTTTAGGAAAAGCTGCCATTTGATGACAAAGTATTTTTTACTCAACACAGTCAATATTAGTGGAATTTCCTTGAAACTTGCAGAGATTGTTTATAACAATGAGAACTGAAATCCTGTGGAATTGGGATAGATTCCAAAGAATTTGTTTAGAGATATTGTTTTTCATTTTTGTTAATTCACCATGGCTATTAGTACTGTGTGCCATATCGTCTTTAATTTTATTTTTTGCACCATGAATTAATGATGAATTCCAGAAAATAAGGATAATCGTTGCCAATAGAGAGAACCAGGTCCTAAAGGGCCTTAACTCTCTACCACACAATCACGGCTTTTAACGACCCTGAAAAGCCTTTTGAAAACATTGTTGGAAAAGGAGAAAATGCTGGTAACCAGCATTTTCTCCTTTTCCAACAATGCTTTCTACCCTTCTCAAAAAGTCAGATTTATGTTGTCGTCTGCAAATGCTTCCAATTTGGACCAGTATATATTTTTGTCGTTTGGTAAAGAGTTAAGAAGTAATTTCATGATCCAGGTGAGGGCATTTCTATTAATCCTTTTCCATACAATTCTGGGTTTTCATGCCTCTAAAAACATAAGGCATTGAAAACACTGAGGAAAAAGGAGAAAATCTTGGTAACCAGTATTTTCTCCTTTTTCCACAAAGTTTTTTACCTTTCTCAAAGCAAATTTCAGTTTTTTAGTCATTTTTATTTTGCTGTCTGCTAATGCTTTCAATTTGGATCAGTCTAAACTTTTGTTGTCTAGTGATGAGTGAAAGGAGAAAAACCTGGCAGCCATCATTTTTTTCCTTTTCTTGCATCATAGTTTTAGCTCTGTGGTTATGGTGTTTGGCCTTTCTTCTGAGTGTTCTAGGTTCGAAACCTGCCAGGTTCTCTTTAACTCATTACCAAACGACAATATTTTAGACTGGACCAAATTGAAAGCATTTGCAGACGACATAATAAAAGTGACTGAGAATTTGAAATTTGTTTTGTGAAGGGTAGAAAACATTGTGGGAAAAGCAGAAAATGCTGGTTACCAGCATTTTCTCCTTTTCCCACAATGTTTTCTAAAGGCTTCTGTCTCAGGGGCGTCAAAAGTAGGGATCGTGTGGTAATGGGTTAACTCGGTGGTTATGGTGTTGGCCTTTCATCCGGGTGTTATAAGTTTGAATCCTGCCCGGTCCCTGTATTTCTGCTATGCATTTGTTTCTTTGTCACGGACTTTGTTCGCAAGATGGGGGCTCGTTTGGGATTGTTCATTGAGCCATTAATCTCATATGTCGTCTAAAAACAGACTTTTGGCCTAATAAGGTTTAATATGGCTGTAAAAGGGTGTGTGTTACGGATGACCACTCCTTCATGCATGGCTTCATCCGGGTTTAAATACAATACCTAACAAATGCATCAGGGAGACTTCTCTTAACTCTTTACCAAACGACAAAATTTTAGTCTAGTCCAAATTCAAAGCATTTGCAGACGACAAAATAAATGTGACTGAAAAATTGAAATTTAGTTCGGAAGGATAGAAAACATTGTGGGAAAAGGAGAAAATGCTGGCTACCCAGCATTTTCTCCTTTTCCCACAATGTTTTCAAAGGGCTCCTTTTTCAGGGTCGTTAAAAGTCGGGATTGTGTGGTAAAGAGTTAAACCCAGTGGTTATGGTTTTAGCCTTTCGTTGGGGCATTCTAGGTTCGAATCCCGCCTGGTCCCTGTATTTCTGCTACTCATTTATTTCTTTCTTTGCGACTTTGTTTGTAAGAAACTACATTCAATATGCTTGTCTGCAATTGCTTTTGATTTGGATTTCAAGATGTAGACTGAAATTCTCATGTTTGGTGACTAAATGATTGCTCTGCTGTCATACTCTAAAAATCTTCCACTATATGCTTTGCCCGGCAGCTCATTTGTTAGTGTACATGTACCTGACTCACGACCAGGGCCTGTATTCACCAACCATCCCTAAGGATGTTCTTTGTCTTAACCCTTTACTCCATAGATACTCATTTCTACGCATTGCTCGCAGGAGCCTTTAGAAAACATTGTGGCAAAAGGTGAAATTGCTTGTGACGAGCAATTTCACCTTTTGTCACAATGTTTTCTGTGCTATCAAAAGGTGTCGAATACATGTAAGAAATAGCTTCATCCTTGCTGTTATTTAGGGTCAGTTAGAGATACCATAGAAATGCCTTATGGGGTAAAGGGTTATTCTCCAGAATTTTCTACAGTTGTAAGTAACACAACTTCTGATTAGCTAAACCATTGATAGTTGGGAGTTATATATCCAATTAAGGCAAACTTTCTTGACATACAGTAGTTTTTTTTTTTGCTCTCAATTCTGATGCACGCGACTTGGTCAGTACAGGTGTGAGAAAGCCAGGAAACACATGCCCAGGTGCACTGACCACTGTGATATAACCAAAGCTGTTAAAAACAGCATTAAATTCTAATAAAATGAATCAATTTTCAACTACAGATTTAGCTACAGTCTGAAAGTATAGGTGTTTTGTGAATCGATAATTATTCTGCTCTCACAATTACAAAATTTCAGTATGGATTGATTAACTCTCTACCACATATTCTAGATTTTTAAACAAAGCTGAAAACATTGTGGGAAAAGGAGAAAATGCTGGTTACCAGCATTTTCTCCTTTTCCTACAATGTTTTTTACCCATTTCCAAAAAAAGTGAATTTCAGTTTTTTGATTCACACTTATTTTGTCGTCTGCATATTCTTGCAATTTGAACTAGTCAAAAATTTTGTCATTTGATGAAGATTTAACTCGATAGTAGACAACAAAATTTTAGACTTCTACATAATGAGAGCATTTCGATGGGTGAGTGCAACACTATCCTAAGTGCCTATACTTTGTATAGGCACTTGGGATAGTGTTGCACTCACCCATCGATTTGTAGCCGACAGAAGTTGCTCAAATGACGAGATTTATCTTTGATAGGGAAAAAAACATTGCGAGGAAAGAGAAATAGGCTGGTTATTAGCATTTTCTTTTTTTCCTGTAATGTGTTCAAGTCATGTTCCTCAGGGACATTCAAGCTAGGAATTGTGTGGTAAAAGCTTAATCCATTTTAAGATGACTTAACCTATTACCACACAATCCCTACTTTTGAAACCCCTGAGAAAGAAGCCTTTAGAAAACATTGTGGGTAAAGGAGAAATTGCTGGTAACCAGCATTTTCTCCTTTTCCCACACTGTTTTCTACCCTTCACAAGACAAATTTCAATTTTTCAGTCACTTTTGTTGTCTGCTAATGCTTTCGATTTGGACAATCCTAAAATTTGGTCGTTTGGTAAAGAGTTAACTTGTAGATTGAGAATAAAATATTGCTAAAATGAAAGGGTTTTGTACAAAAGGGTAGAAAACATTGTGGGGAAAGAAGAAAATGCTAGTAACCAGCAATTTCTTCTATTCCAACATTTTTTATAAAAAAAACTTTGCTACCAGGATTGAAAAAAGTCAGTACATGTACTTGTTATGTGTAGTAATGAATTAAATGATGTAGCTGAAGAAAAGAAGTTTGACAGTTTTTGCTTTCATTTGAATTAACTTGGGAAATTTAATTTGAACCGGATTTTGAATCTAGTTAGAAAATAAAGTTCTGAAATCGATTTCTGTCGTCTGTTATACTTTATTCCAATTGCAAATGCCGTGTTTTCTTGAGACCGAAGAAAAAAGAATTCTGAAATCACTGGAAAAAGGAGAAAAGCTGGTTACTGGTATTTTCACCCTTTCTCACAATATTCTCTGTCCTTTCAAAAATAGTTTCATTTGTTCAAGACGGATAGTGTGCTGTTTCTTATTGTAATGATGGATATGTTGTCAGAGCAACTTAACCCTTTACTCCATAGATACTCATTTATACACATTGCTTGTAGGAGCCTTTGGAAAACATTGCGGCAAAAGGTGAAATTGCTCGTGACGAGCAATTTCATCTTTTGCCACAATGTTTTCTATGCTATCAAAAAGTGTCATTTACACATAAGAAAAGGCTTCATCCTTGCTGTTATTTAGGGTAAATTAGAGATACCATAGAAATGCCTTATGGGGTAAAGGGTTAAAGGCCTCAGTAGTTGCTAAATGTAAAACGATTGATTGATTGATTGTATGGTGTTTAACGCTGTTTTCAACATTTATTTCAGTTACATAGGGTGACCAGCACACCTATCCATGCTTTCCTGGAGACTCTTTTACCAGTACTCTACACAATTTCCTATCCAAGCCACTGGCTGCTTTCCCACATAACCATCATCAAGACAATGGTCAAAGACTGGAGAGTAATGAATTCTGCCGCAATGACCATCATCAATCCTTGGAAAGAAATATTCCAAGCCAGGGATCAAACCCTTGACCCCCTGGTCTCAAGTCCTGCTCGCTGTTGACTGAGCCACTGGAACTCGGCTAAATGTAAACAATATGAGGGTCATATTGGAGACAAATTGAAGTCATACTGGTGAAGGCGATGATAACTTGCACTCTTGTTTTACATTACAATTTCTGCCAGCAACAGTGACTGGACCTGAAAAATTCCACTTTAATTCTTTACCAAACATTCTAGACTTGTCCAAATTGAAAGCACTTGCAGACAACAAAATAAATGGGACTTAAAAATTGAAATTTGTATTGGGAAGGGTAGAAAACACTGTGGGAAAAGGTTACCAGCATTTTCTACTTTTTTTCCATTGTGTTTTTAAAAGGCTTCATTCTCGGGGTCGTAAAAACCCGGGGTTGTTTGGGAAAGGGTTTACACATTAGTACTCATAATTATGTCTTTATTTTTAAATGGTATGAATTTAAAAACATATTTGATATTTCTTAGGATAGAGGTTATTGTGGGAAGAAGGAGAAAATACATTTTCTCCTTTTCCCACCATGTTTTCAAAAGCCTTCATTGTTTTGAGCATATAAACTCAGAATTGTTTGGTAAAGTTTTAGAGTCTACATTTTGACTCGTAAACTGTTTAGTTTTTGCCATTAGTGTGCATTAAAGATTGCTAAGCTTTCTCACCCAAAAATTTTGCTCACCTGAGCACAGTGTTCAATGTGAGCTTTTGTGATTGTGTGTGTGTTGTGCATTTGTCAACAGTTATCTTGTTGGACCTTGAGCCACCAATAGACCCCCCCCACCTTGTCCAAGGGGGAATTATTTTTGGCACAATTATTTTCTGAAACTCCAAGGTCTCATGAGTACTTTGTTAAAGTCTGACATTTGGCGAGCGGGACTCTTGGGAGTTATAGAGGTCAAAGGTCATCAAGTGCACAATTAAATATGAGATATCGATGAAAAGCAGTCAATGTTAAATTTTCATTTCATTTTCTACATTTTATACGTTGGTAACATGCTCAGATGGGATTATAAATGCATATCTAATGTCAAAAGACCTGTTTTATGGAAAAAGAAGCAATTTTGTTTGGTCAAATCAAAGTACTGAGAGAACTTTTCCTGGTCATGTAAAATGGCTGGTACCCAAACACGTATTCATTCCTTAGTAAGTCATCAATTATGATCTTAGTGATACAGAATATATTCCATGACAACGATTGTGCCTTATCATAATCTGTACTATCTATAAGTTGTGTCAGCGAAGGAAATCAGACTATTAATGAAGACAAGAGTTCAGCTTTTTTCAAAACCTAATGACATTTGCTGGAATTAAAGAAATTTCTTGCTGTTGGCCCATGAGAACTCATTGACATCAGGATTGTATTTGTCACTTCTATAATCACTTTCTTAATGCCAAGCACTAAACCTGACACGACTCTGAATAGGTAAGAAGAAAAATGCAACAACCAAAGTTTTCATAACAAAAATATAAAGCTACATTGCCATAGGTTGCAGTATGTTTAGATTATACAGATTGTACGAAGACCATACTACTGGTCCTTGCAGTCTCATCTTTGATTCAAATAGTCCACTTCTTCATTCTAATAGAACAGTTTTCCAGAGGAAGTTAATAACTTTTCAGGTAAAAAATTACTAGAAAATATGATTATACAAAAAAACATACAAATAAAAGTAACGTCTAGGCATTTCAAACACAAACACTTTATTAGATAGAATTGTAACATGTATATAATACATGTGAAGAAATACAGGTAAAAATATGACATGTCAGTAAAACATGTACTATGTAAAAATGACAAAAAACAACTGTATTCTAAAACATGGAAAACAACAACATATCCTGAGTTACACACAGTATAATACAATAAACGTGGTATAAGTGCCCTTTAAAAAGTCTTCTTCAGTCTTCTAATAACACCAGAAATTAATAAATCTACCGTGCATTGCTTAACTCGTTACAAAAAGACAAAATTATAGGTTTGTCCAAATCGAAAGAATTAATAGATGAAAAAATAAAAGTGACTGAAAATTTGAAAGTTATTTTTTTATAAGGAAAACATTGTGGGAAAAGGAGAAAATGCTGGTTACCAGCATTTTCTCCATTTCCCACAATGTTTTCTAAAGGAATCTTTCTCAGGGTCATCAAAAGTAGGGATTGTGTGGTAATGGGTTAAACCCTTTTACCAGACAATCTGTCAGTGATACTGAGAAAAAAAAACTTTTAAACACAGTAAGAAAAGGAAAAAATGCTCGCAAACAGTTTTTTTTCCTTTTTCCCACACATTTTCTGCCCTTTACAACACAAATCCCATCTTTGGAATTATATTTAACCTGTGGTCTGCAACTGCTTTCAATTTCAGACAGGCCCTGTATATAAATGCTATTAATTTGGGAAATCTACATTTTTCTCATGTGCTTAACCCTTTACTCCATAGATACTCATTTCTATGCATTGCTTGTACGAGTCTTTGGAAAGCATTATGCCAAAAGGTGAAATTGCTTGTGACAAGCAATTTCACCTTTTGCCACCATGTTTTCTACACTATGGAAAGGTGTCATATACACATAAGAAACGATTTCATCCTTGCTGTTATTTAGTGTCAATTAGATACTATAGAAATGCCTTATGGGGTAAAGGGTTAAAAGTGAACATACAGCCAAATGTCGAACAGTGTGTATTTTGTACAGTTGAGAGTAAAGAAAAGACAAATAGAAATGATTTTAGCAAAGCTTTGAAACTGGCCATCAAGATTTTTTTTTAAAACTTCTGTTTAACCCTTTACTAAACGACAAAATTTTAGACTGGTCCAAATTGAAAGCATTTTCAGACAACAAAATAAATTCAACTCAAAAATTGAAGTTTATTTCCAACAGGGTAGAAAACATTGTGGGAAAAGGAGAAAATGCTGGTTACACAATGATGTGATTTTTGTTTGATAGAGTAGAAAACCTTGTGGGAAAAGCAGAAAATGCTGGTTACCAGCATTTTCTTTTTTTCCCACAATGTTTTCAAAAGGCTTCTATCTCTGGGTTGTAAAAACCAGGGATTGTTAGGGAAAGGGTTAAGATCTGGCAAGCACTAGTAATATGTTGCAAAGTAAGTGAACAAATATATTTTACATAAAAGTCTAAATGAATTAAATGTAAATAAATTACAATAGCTACCTAAAAGTATTAACAGGGCAAAATGTTACTTAAGGTAAGACCTGTGTAATGGAAAACAGCTATTTTCACTAAAATATCATCCTGCAAAATTAGCTATAATTAAAAATGAGTATTATTGAACTACTTTCACCTTTTCATTTTTTCCATTTTTTCCTTCTTTGAATTATCATTTATAAATCTAAAACCACTATATTCTCAAGTGAAAAAGAAATGATAATTACCTCCCTTTTCAGAAAACTAACAAAAGTATCAAAAAAAAGTTTCAAGATAGACACAAACAGAATTTCTGATCCGTTAGAAATGGGCAAAAATATTATTTTGGCATAAATCCTTATTTATCCTTATTTAACAACCAATTAGAATTTTTGCCCAATGTTCACCGGAAGTGCATTACACAGGTCTTACCTTAACTCTTTACCAAAGGAAAAAATTGTAAGACTTGTCCAAATTTAAAGCATTTGCAGACAACAAAATAAATGTGACTCAAAAACTGAAACTTGATTTTTAAAAGAGTAGAAAACATTGTGGGGGAAAAAGGAGAAAATGCTGGTTACCAGCATTTTCTCATTTTCCAACAATGTGTTTTGATTTCTTCTTCCTGTGGGTTGCAAAAACCAGGGATTATTTGGCAAAGGTTTAACCCTTTCCCAAACGCCAAACTTTTGGACTAGACCAAATTGGAAGCATTTGCAGACGACAATTCAACTCTTTCTGAAAAGATGATTTCTGTCTATGAAAGGGCAGAAAACATTGTGGGAAAAGGAGAAAATGCTGGTTATCAGCATTTTCTCCTTTTCCCACAATGTTTTCAGAAGGCTACTAATCCAGACCCGTAAAAACCAGGGATTGTTTGGGAAAGGGTTAACAAAGATTTCTACCAAAGAAATAAGCCTCTGCATGCAAACTGGAGGCAATATATTGCCTCACTATCACTAAAGGACACTTGGAGACAAGAAGGGAATACATGTAACTGGATAGAATCATTTGCTCTGGCATAAAAATTACACAAACTGACAAACTGAAATAGATGCTTGCCTTACCCTTTTCCACACAATCCCTAGATCTAACAAATCTACAAAAGGCTTTAACTCATTACCAAACGACAAAATTTAGGTTTGTCCAAATCGAAAGCATTTGCAGACAACAAAGTAAAAGTGACTGAAAATTTGAAAATTGTTTGTGATTGAAAAAGACTGAAAATATGATGGGGTAACCAAGATAATGCTGGTAACAGCATTTATTCTTCTTCATATCATGTACACGAAAGTCAACCATCTCCAGGTCCAAAATACACTCATAAAGGATAATTTAATTACTTTATTCCAAATTTAAGCTAGAATTAAGTTGTGAGTATTTTTATCCACTGTAATTCTCCAAATAAAAGCTCTCAGAGCTATGCAAAACAAAAATAGGGAGCCTTTAGTTTGTATCCAATTTGTAAAGCAAAAAGTGTGTCCAGTTTTGAATTTGCTATGTTTTAGTGAATGTTAAATGGAAATATCAATCAAATTTGAGGAAATATTCATCAAATTCTTCAATTATTGTCATTTTCATCAACTGTTTATATTAGGATTTTTCTTGTGAGGGGACAACAATTATGGAGGGTGCTTTTATTAGAGAAATACTGTATATTGGAGACATATATTGCCTCGAAAAGATACCAAAACAAAATGAGAGCAAAATACCGGTATGCCTTTTTCACAGACAAGTAAGTTTTGATGTTATATCGGACACATTTCTGTTATCTTTGTGGCAAACAGAGAAACCGGCTAACTTATAGTCTATGAATTCCTTGTCCTCACTCATCACCCTGTTAGAGTTTTAGTCTTTTGCAAAGTTACCAGCATTTTCTACTTTTCCCACCATGTTTTCAAAGGCTCCTTCTCTTGGGGTAGTTAAAAGGCTGGATTGTGTGGTAAAGAGTTAAGTCTTTACCACACAATCCCGACTTTTAACGACCCTGAGAAGGAAAGCTTTTGAAAACATTGTGGGAAAAGGAGAAAATGCTGGTAACCAGCATTTTCTCCTTTTCCCACAATGTTTTCTTCCCAGCTGGAAACAAATTTCAATTTTTGAGTTACGTTTATTTTGTCATATGCAAATGGTAAAGAGTGAAATACAATCAAAATGCACAGGTCTAGAATTCTGTCAGCTAGCAGATTGTTTGATATTCTGTGGGGTCATGGATGAATTTATAAAAACATGTATACATATTAGGATCTGCCCCTTTACCAATCGATCCCGTCCTTTTAATTTTTACCACCTTTACAAGGTTCAACAACCCTGATAAACTTTTTACTTGGGCAAAGAGGAGAATTCTAGTAACCAACAATTTCTCCTTTTCCTGCAATATTTCTCTTTCATGAGACAGAAATCATATTTTGAGCAAATTATACTTATTGTCTTTAAATGGGTGCAAGTCTAAATTTTTGTTATAAAGGTTTAAAAACCTTGATGAGAAAACCTGCATGCGTAACTTTATGCATGGTTTTTAACTCTTTTTGCAGTTAATACATTTATTGAATCTTTGAAAAATACTGGAAATACCTGGTATAAACATTATTTTATTGGTTTAACCCATTACCATACAATCCCTACTTTTGGCACCCCCGGGAAAGAAACCTTTAAAAAACATCGTGGGAAAAGGAGAAAATGCTGGTAACCAGCATTTTCTCCTTTTCCCACAATGTTTTCTATCATTTACATGGGAATAGGAGAAAATGCTGTAACCAGCATTTTTTCCTTTTCCCACAATGTTTTCTATCATTTACAAAACAAATTTCAAATTTTCAGTCACTTTTATTTTGTCGTCTGCAAATGTTTTCGATTTGGACAAGTCTAAAACTCTGTCATTTGGTAATGAGTTAAATTGGTAATACATGGCAGGTGACATAGATTTCAGATGCACTTTCCGTGTAGTCTGATCTTGATCCATGTCACCAGCAAAAGCTCTTATAATTTGACCATGGCACTGTAAAGGTAAAACCTATATAAACTATTGGGAGCAAGTACATGACAATGCAAATGGGGAAGGAGAGCAAGGGGAAGGCAGGTCACTAATTAATTTTCTATTATTCTGGTCAACAGCTGAAAGTAACAATGTGTGTACATGTATATTAATAATTAATTGAAGCTTGACACAGAATGTGGTCACAGACTGAGTAACATTTTGACATTGTTACAGGTTTTCAACCTATCTAAAATTACAATTAACTGTATGGCATAAAAAAAAAATAGAACTAAAAAAACAACAAACTGAAAGTCCCAACTCGCAAATTTTACATCTGTCACTCTATAAGTTAATTTCTAGACATCAGTTGCTATTGATACAAAGAAAAAAGATTTCAAGGAAAGGAATTATTTTTCAACTTTTATCTGTGTCCATTTCAGATTAATTGCAGAAAACAAATAAATAAAGTAGCTTAAATCATTACCACATAATCCCGACTTTTAATGACCGAAAAAGAAAGTTATTGAAAACATTGCAGGAATAGGTGAAATTGATGGTAACTAGCATTTTCTCCTTTTCCCACAATGTTTTCGACCCTTCCCAAATCAAATTTCAATGTCACATTTCACATTTAGTTTGTCTTCTGCAAATGCTTTCAATTTGGTTAAGTCTTAAATTTTGTTGTTTGGTAAAGAGTTAATTCATAAAAGGGACAAAATTTTAGATATGTGCAAATCAAAAGCATTTGCAGACCACAAAATAAAAGTGACTGAAAATTTGAAATTTCTTTTGTGTAGGGTAGAAAACATTGAGGGAAAAGTAGAAAATGCTGATTACCAGCATTTTCTCCTTTTTAATACAATGTTTTCTATAGGCTTCTGTCTCAGGGTCGTCAAAAGTAGGGATTGTGTCGTAAAGGTTTAAAATGCTGTCAACTGCAGAAAAAAGAAATGTTGTGTTTCTATGGAAATGAGTTGAACTGTACATTTGTTATCCAGCTATCATGTAACTAATATGATATATATTACAACCCATTAAAGTTTATTTAAACCCATTACCACATAATCCCTTCTTTTGACAACTCTAAGAAAGAACCTTTTGGAAAACATTGTAGGAAAAGGAGAAAATGCAGTGAACTAGCATTTTCTCCTTTTCCCACAATGTTTTCTACCTTTCACAAAACAAATTTAAAATTTTCAGTCACTTCTAATTTGTTGTCTGCAAATGCTTTCGATTTGGACAAACCTAAAATTTTGTCCTTTGGTAAAGAGTTAAATCTCCTTTGTAGGAAAATAGTTCAAAATATGCATCATCTCCATCAACCACTATGTTTTCACAAGTATTAAATCCTTCATTGAACAATCCAGAAATTTAATGGCCCAAAAAAGAAAAACTTTTCAAAACATTGTGGGAAAAGATGGAAATACTGATGACCACCATCTTCTCCTGTATACTGTTTCTACTTCAAATTTGAGTTTATCAATCATATTCAATTTGTGGCCTGCAAAATAATCTAATGCTTTCAATTGGGACAGTCTAAAATTTTGTTGATTGGTAAAGATTTAACCTAAATTCATGTCAACAGATCACATTTACGAAAAATTCTAACTTGTCTGTTCCAGTTTTTGAGGGATGATTGTAATGAGTTTGTGGGCTGGGTTGAGAAAACATGGGGAAATGTATTAACACTTTAAACAGTCAAAGCTTTAACCCTTTACCACACAATCCCAACTTTTGACAACTCTAAACAAAATACTTTTGAAAACATTGCGGGAAAAGGAGAAAATGCTGGTAACCAGCATTTTCTCCTTTTCCCACAATGTTTTCTACCCTTCCCAAATCAAATTTCAATTTTTGATTCACGTTTATTTTGTCGTCTGCAAAGGCTTTCAATTTGGACAAGTCCAAAATTTTGTTGTTTGGTAAAGAGTTAAGAGAATCTTTTTTCATAATATAGTGGCAAAAGGAAATAAATGCTGATAACAAAAATTTTATCCTGTTCAAGTAGTCTTTTCTAACCTAAAAAGATTTCACCAATTAAGCTTAAAGTTATTTGATGTGTGTATATCATACCCTTGATATGGACACAAGTTCAAATTTCATAGTCTAGTAAAGTTTCAAATTGAGGATAAAGGCAGTGAAGTAGAAACATTGCTATCCCTTTACTACACGATCCCTGGTTATTAAATTCATTACCAGACGACAAAATTTTAGACTTGTCCAAATGGAAAGCATTTGCAGACGACAAAATATAAGTGACTGAAAATTTGAAATTTGTTTAGTGAAAGGTAGAAAACAATGTTGGAAAAGGAGAAAATGCTGATTCCCAGCATTTTCTCCTTTTCCCACAATGTTTTCTAAAGGCTTCTTTCTCAGGGGTGTCAAAAGTGGGGATTGTGTGGTAATGGGTTAAGACCTTTTGAAAACAATGTGGGAAAAGGAGAAAATGCTGGTAACCAGCATTTTCTCCTTTTTCCACAATGCTTTCTACTCTTCTACAGTCAAGTTTCCATTTTTGCGTCACATTTATTTTGTCATCTGCAAATGCTTTCAATGTGGACCAGACTAAGATTTTGTCGTTTTGTTAAAAAACGATGTAACAAATGACAACTTTTTATACTTTTCCATTTTAAAAGCATTCATGTCATGGGGAGAGTAAAAATTGAGAAAAGGAGAAAATGCCGGTAACCAAGGGCTTCTCCTTTTCACATGATGTTTTCCAAAGCTCTCTCTCTCTCTCTCTCCCCCTCTCTCTCTCTCTCTCTCTTTCTTTCTCTCTCTTAAGGTCGTCAACCATTTACCATGCAATGAAAAATTATAATGACCCTAAAAAGCAGGAAAACAAGCAGGAAATGCTGGTAGCTAGCATTTTTTCCTTTTTCAACAATGTTTTCTACCCAATAAATATCAAATTCAATCTCTCGAGGTACATCTTAATTGTCTGCAAATGCTTAACTCTTTACCAAATGACAAAACTTTCGACTGGTCCAAAGTGAAAGCACTTGCAGACGACAAAATAAAAGTAACTCAAAAATTGAACTTTGTTACCAGCATTTTCTCTTTTGCCAACAGTGTTTTCAAAAGGCCTATTCCTCAGGGCTGTTGAAAGTCAGGATTGTATGGTAAAGGGTTAATATATGGACATGTATATTATGAGCTCTTATGATAAAAAGTTGCCTGTTTGGTAAAGGGTCTTAAAAAAATTTTTGAAAAGGGGATCTCAAAGGCGGACAAACTTGATTATGTCAGTTATACCCTGCTAACTCTGACAATTTCTTTATTTATGAGGTTGCTACTCTTTCGTACAACACTTCTCATTCAAAGGGCATCTTAAACTTTAGTATCCAAATACAGATTTAAACCAGATACATAATAATTATGCAATCTGATCAATGATCTACATCAAGCACTTATTTGAGAGATATTTTTGTAACAGGAGTCTTTTCAATTTTTTAAATTGAAACAGGGTTAAAAATTTCTCTGTAGCTTGAAAATTAGGTTTCATTTGGTTAAGTGGAGATGGAGAAAAAACTCTACCATACTTAATCTGTTTACTACACCTTCCCGTGTTTAAGGACAATGAGGAAGAAGCTTTTGAAAACACTGTAGGAAAAGGAGAAAATGCTGGTAACCAGCATTTTTTCCTTTTCCCATAATGTTTTCTTCTCTTTAACTCATTACCAAATGACAATAATTTAGGCTTGTCCAAATCAAAAGCATTTGCAGATGACAAAATAAAAGTGACTCAAAAATTGAAATTTGTTTTCAGCAGGGTAGAAAACATTGTGGGAAAAGGAGAAAATGCTGGTTACCAGCATTTTCTCCTTTTCTCACAATGTTTTCCGCAGGCTTCTTTCTCAGGGATGTAAAAATCAGGGATTGTTTGGGAAAGGGTTAAGTGCAAACTTTGATCATTTGGTAAAAGGTCATACACTCATGAACAAATTTCCCACCAGGTTTTTTTATTCGCATTAATCTGAAATTGAGGAATTTGACCATAAAAGGGATCATCCTTTGAAAATGTCCAATCGTTTGGAAAAATAAATGTGAAAAGCTTTATTGCCTCACTCCACTGCCAGCCACACTATTTACCTTGCTCCTCCTAAATTTACTTAGATTTTTTTAAACACATTATCATGAAACAATGCACCCCATGGAATAGTTTATTCCATAAACACTATGGAAAAAAGGATAAATCACTTGTTACTAGCAATAGCTGAAATTTTCATGACCTTTCAAATCCTCATAATCTTTCTCCTTGGTACCTACAAAACATATTTATTCACAGTGGACAGTAAAATATTTCTACTCTTCCAAAGTAAGTTTCAATTTTTGAGACATGTTTATTTTGTCGTCTGCATATGCTTTCAATTTGGACAAGTCTAAAATTTTGTTGTTTGGCAAAGTACTAAGCCCCCTTTCACAGGGCATGGGTTATGTATTTGTTTGTTTTTTCTTTGTATTAAATCATTACCAAATGACAATATTTTAGCCTTGTCTAAATCAAAAGCATTTGCAGACGACAAAATAAAAGTGACAGAAAATTTGAAATTTGTTTTGTTAAGGGTAGAAAACATTGTGGGAAAAGGAGAAAATGCTGGTTACCAGCATTTTCTCCTTTTCCCACAATGTTTTCTAAAGGCTTCTTTCTCAGGGGGCATCAAAAGTAGGGATTGTGTGGTAATGGGTTGAGAGCAAATGCCTAGTAACAGTTACTTATTGCTGCCTCATAGAGAATAAAAACTTTTTTTCATTATTTCTCATTTGGCACAGGTTTAAAGTGCTCAACTGCATGTGTCTAGTTAACCCTTTTCCAAACAATCCCCGGTATTTACGACCCTGAGATAAAAGCCTTTTGAAAACATAGTGGGAAATGGAGAAAATGCTGGTAACCTGCTGGAAAAAAAATTCAAAATTTTTTGAGTTACGTTTATTTTGTTGTCTGCAAATGCTTTCAATTTGGGACAGTCTAGAATTTTATCTTTTGGTTAAGGTTTAATTACCTGCACAGGTATCTACTAACAGAGTGTACTCCCTTACACAAAAGTATCAAATTTAACTCATAACTATCAGAACTATCCTTGACTTTTACAATAATATGTTACATACAAAAAGGACAAACATTTGAAAAAAAAAAGTATACTTATGTTATCTAACAAAATAATAGTATATAGAAATACTGGTACATCTATGTACACTGTATACAGATGAAAAACTAAAAAACATATTGATATTGGTGCAGAAAAAAAAAAAAGTTTAAAAAAAAAAGGTACAAAATGCAATATCTACCACAACCAAAATTAGAACACTATATACTGCCCTACGTCCATAACTATAAGAGGAGGAAGGTGTTTGTTACCTCATTACCAAACAACAAAATTTTAGACCTGTCCAAATTCAAAGCATTTGCAGACGACAAAACAAAAGTGACTGAAAATTTGAAATTTGTTTTGTGCAGGGTAGAAAACATTGTGGAAAAGGAGAAAATGCTGATAACCAGCATTTCTCCTTTTCGCACAATATTTTCTATAGGCTTCTTTCTCGGGTTGTTAAAAGTCGGAATTTGTGTGGTAAAGACATGAACTAAAGAAACTATACTACTGAAGTTCAAATTCTTAACCCTACACCAAACAAGCATTGTTTGAAAAGGAAACTGCTTGAAAAAGGTTATATCTATAGTAACATAAAACTTTGGCTCTTTGTTTACATTTAGAAATGTTGTCTATAAATAATCTCAACTTTGGGAAGTCCAGTTTGTTTTTTTTTTCCTTTTGGAAAGGATTAACAAAGTTAATGACTGTTGGATAAAACCCCAATCAAGTAAATGCTTCAAATATGGATCTTGTAAAGAGTAAAAAACAGTCATCTCCAAATTTCAATAATGAACAAACAAAACACCCGGGTTGCTCAGTGGTAAGAGTGTTGGACTCATGATCTGGTGGTTGTGAGTTCAATACCAGGTTGAGCTGAACTTTCTTTCCTGCATACTTTTGCCTATCACCTCTGCTGAAGCATGTGAGTAAAGTAGTCTGTGGCTTTGGAAAGAAAGTTGTGTTAGTACTGGTGTGAGAAAGCCTGGAAACATAAAATTATGTGTGTCACCGACCTTCGCTGTTTAAGTAGCATTAACTCATTACCAAATTACAAAATTTTAGGTTAGTCCCAATTGAAAGCATTTGCAGACGACAAAATAAAAGTGACTGAAAATTTGAAATTTGTTTTGTGAAGGGAAGAAAACATTGTGGGAAAAGGAGAAAATGCTGGTTACCAGCATTTTCTCCTTTCCCACAACGTTTTCTAAAGGCTTCTTTCTCAGGGGCGTCAAAAGTAGTTATTGTGTGGTAATGGATTAAACCCCAATACAACCAACCAACCAACCAACCAACCAACAAACCAGCATTCTTGTTTCTAATAATATATAGCGAAATAGCCTGTGCAAGTATTAGTACTTAATATTATTTTGGTATAAAAAGACAAACATAAGGATACAAGTTTTAGCTCATTTTTCTATACAGAAAAAAACTGTTGATTTTGACATGAGGTAATGTGAAAAGATAAAACTTTGTGCATATAAAAATATGATAAGAACACAAAACATTGCTTCTCATAAAACTGAGATCATTAATTACTCAAACCCTTTCAGAGCTAGAGCATAACTGTAGTATTAAAATGCTTTATTGACAGCGTAGATCAAGGTAAGACTGTGCTGTGTACGAAATACCTAGTCTGATTTTGGATCTATAGAAAGTCATATATTATGAGATAATTTTTCCAAGTAGCTTTGCAAATGCAGTATCTACAGCCTTTCTATAGCTACTGAAGATATATATTTCACAGAAGTAAGCACTAAAGAGTTCAAGTACTGATACTTTGCTCTTAACTCTTTACCAAACAACATAATTTTAGACTTACCCAAATTGGAAGCATTTGCAGACGACAAAAGAAAAATGATTGAAAATTTGAAATTTGTTTAGTGAAGGGCTAAAAAAACATTGTTGGAAAAGGAGCAAATGCTGGTTATCAGCATTTTCTCCTTTTCCAATAATGTTTTCTAAAGGCTTCTTTCTCAGGCTCATCAAAAGTAGGAATTGTGAGGTAATGGGTTAACCCATTACCACACAATCCCTACTTTTGACGCACCTGGAAAAGAAGCCTTTTGAAAAAATTGTGGGAAAAGGAAAAATGCTGATAACCAGCATTTTCTCCTTTTCCCACAATGTTTTCTATCCTTCACAAAACAAATTTTGAAATTTCAGTCACTTTAATTTTGTTGTCTGCAAACCCTTTCGATTTGGACAAACCTAAAATATTGTCGTTTGGTAATGAGTTAAGCAAGTGATTCAATGTTTATACAACCCTGTGGAAAAATTGTTGGAAAAGGACAAAATGCAGTTTATTAGCATTCTCCTTTTTCCACCACATTTCCTATTCCATCAAAGAGACATCCAATCATCTGAGCCAAATTACTGTTTCTCATCCACATGTTTTCAAAATGGATTAGACCAAATTTTAGTAAAGTAAAACAGAGTAAAAGTGAAGAAATCTCATAAAACTGAGACAGATTTTAAAAATCATAATTTCCAAAATTTCAAAGATATTGGAAATAGTGATGAAAATAATATGTATTTACATTCTGTACATCTAAATGATAAATAACAATCTAAAAACATGTACCCGGCACACATAATTATGATATATATACAACAATATAATACATTAGAAACAGCTAGACGCTTGTCCAGGGCCCATATTCACCAACCATTCTTATGAATATTCTTAGTTTTATTCTTCAAGATTTTCCAGCTGTGAAAGTAAGAGAGCTTCTGATTGGTAAAACCAAATTGTTTAGCCAATCAGAAGTTCTATTTCTTTAACTCTTTACCAAACCACAAAATTTCAGACTGGTCCAAATTGAAAACATTTGCAGACTACAAAATAAATGTGACTGAAGAATCGAAATTTGATTTGGGAGGGGTAGAAAACATTGCGGGAAAAGGAGAAAATGCTGGTTACCAGCATTTTCTCCTTTTCCTACAGTGTTTTCAAAAGGATTCTACCTCAGGGTCGTCAAAAGTCGTCATTGTGTGGAAAAGGTTTAACATAGATAAAATTTTAAAGTTTAAGACTATGAGTGTTCTCCAGAATGGTTGGTGAATACTGACCATGTTATTAACCATTTATTACATTGAATGGCTACAGCTTTTATCAATCTTGTACATAAAAAAAGCATCTCTACATCTCTATATATCTGAACTCAGTTTTTTCATGGTCTAATTAAAGTAAAAATAGATCATTAATAAAAAAAAAATCATAAATGCCTTCATTATAACTTTTAACCAAAAATAAAATTCAAAATCCAAATTGAAAGCATTTGCAAATGATAGAATATAATTATGTCTCATGGTTTTTCTTTGAAAGGGGAAAATTTGCGCTAGAAAATGAGAAAATGCTTGTAACCATCATTTTCTTCTTTTCCCACATTGTTTTTATAAATCCTCCCTCCTGAAGGTAATTAAACCTTTACCAAACAACAAAATATTAGACTGATCCAAATCAAAAGCGCTTGCAGACAACAAATTAAACCTAACTCAAATATTTAAATTTGTTTCCAGAACAGTAGAAAACATTGTGGGAAAAGAAGAAAATCCTTTTCCCATAATGTTTTCAAAAGGCTTCTTTCTCAGAGCCGTAAAAACCAGGGGTTGTTTTTTTGTAAAGGGTTAAAATGTATCACTGTTTTATACAGGGTTGGCTCTTTGCCTCACAATACCCCCAGGTTTTATCAGATCTATGAAAAACAAGTTTTTGAAAACACTCTTGGTAAGAGAGAAAATGATTATAACCAGCATTTCTCCTTTTCCAACAATGTTTGCTACTCTCAAAGGCTATTCAATTTTAGTTGTAAATCTCCAAATGCTTTCAATTCGGATGACTGTAAAGTAGTGTCGTATGAAATAAAGAGTTTAATTACACAGTTTGCTGAGTATTTTCATGACTTATGACCACAGTGCTTGATCAAATATATAAAAGGGTCATAAATAGTAAATTGTAAACAAAATATTATCATTAACTCCAGACATAAATTTGAGGCAGGCAACTTTTAAAATTGGTATTTTGACCCTTTGTCACTAAATTCTGTATTTTAACTCCAATGAGAAAGAGGGCCTTAACTCTCTACCACATGAGAAAATTCTAGACTGGTCCAAATTGAAAGCATTTGAAGACGACAAAATAAAGGTGACTGAAAAATTGAAATTTGTTCTGGGAAGGGTAGAAAACACTGTGGGAAAAGGAGAAAATGCTGGTTACCAGCATTTTCTCCTTTCCCCACAATGTTTTCAAAAGGCTTCTATCTCAGGGTCGTAAAAACCAGGGATTGTTTGGTAAAGGGTTAACTCTTTACCAAACGGCAAAATCTTAGACTGGTCCAAACTGAAAGCATTTGCAGATGACAAAATAAAAGTGACTGAAAATTTAAATTTTGTTTTTTTTGTGAAGGGTAGAAAGCATTGTAGAAAAGGAGAAAATGTTGGTTACCAGCATTTTTTCCCTTTCCCATAATGTTTCCTAATGGCTTCTTTCTATAGGTTGTCAAAAGTAGGGATTGGTAATGGGTTTAAAAGCTCCGTGGAAAAAATGAGAAAATGTTGGTATAAACCATAGTTATCTATTCATTTTAGGAAAAGTCTATGCATTAAGGTAAATTAAATTTGTCATATGCAAATGCTCTCAATTTGCACAGATCATAAATTTGTCTGTGTGGTATAGAGCTGAAATATAGATGACCAGTTCAAATTAAATTGATACACTGAACACCATAAATGCATCAAAAAATATTCAAACAATAGTAAACCTGGCCCATTACAAGCAATTTTGTCCTTTTTCCACATTGAAAGTTGTCTGCCATATGATGAGCAAAAGTTGTATGAAGGTAGCAATGTTTGAATACATATTCACCATTTACTTAATGTCAGCTGCCAATCAAAAACGTACTCCAATAAAAGGTTAGGTCATCAAAATCGGGAAATATATCATTAAGGAAAACACAGTGCATCTTTTTGCATGCTTTGCAATTGTCTATTGAGAATTAATGTTGGGTTATAATTTGATATTTCATGATAACGACCAGTGAAAAATACCAAATTCATATTTTCTAGCTCTTCAATTGTGGGTGGAAATAATAGCTGCCAAGCACTAGTTACCTAGGTAAACAGCGAGCCCCATTCCACTAAAGGGAAACATGACTTAACTCTTTACCACACAATCCAAACTTTTATGCACTTTACATAATATTACATGCATATAGGTACTTATGTTGAGTAGGGTAAAGCTCTGGGCTTTACCAAAAACAGCTGTCCTGGCTTTTGACAAAAGTCCCAACCAAAACAGATTCAAAACAAATAAAATATCTGATTTTTTTATCATGAAAATATTACCCAACATGTTCACTCCATGAAATAAATTTCAATCTTTCGGAAAAACTGACAGAATGATATCCAACAATTGGCTGTTGGGTACTGGAAATTAAGTAAAAATTGTAAAATTCAAAAAAGGGGCATACCGGTAATTGGGCAAGAGAGGATAATTTCTGTGAAATTATTAAAAAATGGTTTCATAGAAGAATTTCTGCATGTCTATATAGTGCAAATAGCTCTACCACCACCACAGCCTTGTTTCCAGACAGATCAAATTTTTTTTTATTTTTTGTTTCAAAAATGGCATCTAAAGGACATTTCTGTGAAATTATTTTAAAATCTGAGGAATGGTTAAAGAGAAAATGAATTTCATTTTGAATTTCTTCGAAGTCAATAAAGTGCATGGAGCCCCTTCCCCAACAACACCATGGCCATGTTTTTCAACCGATCAAAATTTTATGTACACTATTTGAAAAGGGTCAACCAAAGGAACATTTCTCTAAAATTATTTCAAAATCTAAACAGCGGTTTCAGAGAAGAAAATTTTTACAAAAATTCTTAAATAATTACATTTGGATGCCATGGCAACCACACTTTTTGATAGAATCAAATTCAGTGAACAATCTTTTTAGAGGACCTCCCAAGGAACATTTCCGCAAAGTTTGGTTCTAACTGGCCCAGCAATTTAGAAGGAGAAGTTGTTTAAAATCTTACCAGCAGTTTCAATTTTTGAAAAGGGTCACCTACGGAACATTTCTCTGAAATTATTTTAAAATCTGACCAGCAGTTTCAGAAGAGAAAATTTTTAAAGAATTTCTTTGAAAATTCAATTTGGTTGCCATGGCAACCAGAGTCTCTGATGGAATCAAATTCTGTGAACAATTTTTAAAGAGGACCAGCCAAGTTTGGTCCAAATCAGTCCAGCTGTTTAGAAGAAGATGTTTACAGAAATTGTTGACAACGGACAACTCATGATGGATACAGGGTTATCCTAAGAGCTACCCTTGAGCACGTTGTGCTCAGGTGAACTTAAAAACAGAGCTGGTTTGTGATGGGATAATTTGTCTTTCCCTTCTGGCCAACCAAAGTTTCTGTTGATCAGTTTGTACAGCTTGTGATTGTGAGGTGCAAAATATTGTCTAAGCTTATACAAAATATCAGAATCAATTTCTGGATGGGTCCTTCCTTTACTCTCTGTTAAGCACTTCTGTATCACATCCGTCTTGATGCAGAAAAATCCCTTTGTTTTATTGAAATAAAAGTTTTCTTCTTTGATTTTGTGATCAAGTTGGAGAAAAGTCTCCACTTCCCTGATAGTTTCATATGGATTATTTACCAGCTCATCACTATCAATTATGTGTATTTGATCCAATGAAAAAAAATCCAGCCAGCGATTTAAATGTCGATGGTACACTGATCTTGAAATCGCTTTGTAACTTTTATTTATATTTCCATATTTATCAATACAGTTTTGCTCAAAAGACACAAATTCTTTGTTCTTTGATTTCATGCGCTCAGCAATCTGCAAATAATCCGAATGTGCCCTTTCAACAGGATCTCTGAGCAGAAGTAGTAACTTGATTGTATGATTCATTCTATATACCTTCAAGGGTACATCTGGCTCTGTAAAGTATGCTGGGGTCTTTTCTATAGTGATTTGTCCCTCATAAGTATATGGCATTTTCTTTCTATATGCCTCTAATCCCTGTCCGTAGAAAGACTCGTCATCAAAAAAGTGCATTTCTGAGCCTTTTGTAACAATATCTGGATGAATGTTCAAGTAATTCAACAGTGCCCTAGTACCAGCTTTTCTTGCTCCAATTATTAGACATTGAGGTAGTCTGCGGTTTGTATGGGCAAATCTGAAATGTTCTTTTTCATGTATAAATGGTGTCACTGAGGGTCTGTTCTGTGTCAAATTGCATATGGGTGAACTGTTGAATGCATTCCACCTGAGGCATGAAACTCCAACAAAAACAAGCGCCATGGTTACAATAGAAATTACAGCTACACATTTAAACCTAGATATCTTTAGGAATGCAAATTTTGATGGTACCACATCAGGACTTGGAGGTAGTCTTGAATATGTTACATTTGTCAGCATGTTTCTGTGTTGTTTGCTTCAAGGCTGAAAGAAAATATAAAACCCCTTGAGAGTTTTCCATAACTGCAGGACCTTTGCAGACAATGGAGATTAATAATTTACTGCACAGTATTAGTTGTACGATCAGGTGGCAGGGGACTTGGAAACTTGTTCACGGCTGTGGTGAATCATGTCGCCATCGCCTTCGGCTCGACCGTACAACAAATTTATTACACTGCAAAGTTTTACCCTTTCAAAGCGTGTACAGCAAAATTTTCCTGTTTTTATGATTTCATGAATCGATTATGCTTTCATGAATCGAGTATGCAGACAAAATAGAAATTCCATTCTGAGTGCCCCAATTCAATGAAAACTGACGTCACTTGAAAATGACATAACTAAAACGTGCAGTTTGGTGCATAAATGTGCAGTCTGGTGATTGATCGACGCCGCCATTTTGAATGTTGTGTTGCACGTGTAGTGATGTTTACGGGGCACTCAAAAGGGAAACTGGTTTTACGTGGCTTTTGCCAGGGAACATGACATATGTTCCCGGCATGTTAACCAATCAGATCATGAGAAATTTCTTTGCCATATAATACAATGTGCTGCCTGGGCCATTCTTGTGAAACTTGACTTTATGCTCCGGAAACTCAGCTGAGTTTGTGTGCTTAACTTTAAATTACAGTTATACATCAGAGAGTAAGAAATTTTGAAAAATACAGATTAATCTAAGGAAAAACAAGGAAGAAGCTGTCCTATAAATAAAGACTTTACAAAACTGGTCATATCAAATTATTAACTCTTTAACCAAACGACAATATTTAAGGCTTGTCAAAAACAAAAGCATTTGCAGACAACAAAAAAAGTGATTGAAAATTTGAAATTTGTTTTCGGAAGAGAATAAAACAATGTGGGAAAAGGAGAAAATGCTGGTTCCCACCACACCGTCTCAAGTCCATCATAAATTTTCCAGTAGCGAAGATAAAGTGCTATACTGCTTTCTGTGTCGTCCGTTTAATCTATATTGCAGCGAAATGCAATCAAATTTAAGTATTTAATATGACAAAAGACAAATTATAAAACCTTCCATTACTTAAAATGCTTGTAGAAGTCGCTTATAACATGTACATCTCAGAAAAAAAACTGACGAAATTTATTGCGCGTGGTGGCCAATTTGAGTGTTAACAGGAATGCAAATAATTAACAGACGAAATGCATGGTTTTCTCTTATGTTTAGCAGTTAAATTGAAAATATTTGTATTTCAAATGAAGGATTGTTAAATACACAAGCAGCAGGTATGTTTAAATCCTAGTTTTGTGCTCTATTTGCAAAATTGTGAAAGTTCAAACTTGCGCACAAAATCTGTGCGAAACTTTCAACTGATTTTGTCTTGATCATCTCTGTACCCAGAGACGGCCAGTTAAAAAGTAACATCGCCTTTGGGGACAGTTATCTGTACTAGTATTTCGGCAATACCAGTGGCACAGAAAAATGTACCTTAATTTAAGAACACTATATCTTGAGCTTTGCTTTCTCTGCTTCACTTAAATTATTTCTCCTGTAATATATTTGCTGGTTTAAAAACCGATGTTGTCCAAAAAAAATTCTTTTAAATTGACGGTAAAGCATACTGTATCTGTAGTACAGATAACTGTCCGCAAAGGCATTAAGGCAATGTTACTTTTTGACGGGTCGCCTCTGGGTACAGAGACAATCAGGACAAAATCAGTTGAAAGTTCCGCACAGATTTTGTGCGCAAGTTTGAACTCTTATAATTTCGCAAATAGAGCACAAAACTAGGATTTAAACATACCTGTTGCTTGTGTATTCAATATTCCTTCGTTTGAAATACAAACACTTTCAATTTAAAAGCTGAACATGAGAAAAAAACATGTATTTCATCAGTTACTCGAGTTGTTTACGTTCCCGAAAACATACAAAATGGTTGGCACACACTACAAATTTCGTCAGTGATTTTTCTGAGATAAACATGTTATAAACAACCTCTACAAGCTCTTTATGTAATGAATGGTTTAACAATTTATTTTTGGTAATGTTTATTACTAAAAGTTAATTGCATTTCGCTGCAATACGGATAAAACTGACGAAACAGGAAGTCAGTATAGCGCTCTATATTTGCTACCGGAAAATTTACGATGGACTTGAGACGGTACGGTGTACAGTAAATGTCCAAATATGAAAAAGATCACCGGAGCGTCTCATTATTGAGACTAACTGTATCGGTATTGTAAGCTTTCAAAACCGAACACAGCTTCGACAAAATACTTGCTTTCTTCTCCGTACATGACTTTAGTAGTTTAGAATCCGAAGGCAATTACCTTTTAGCGATAAAATCAACAAACTGCAACAGGTTTGTGCATTCCTTTGTTTAAAAAGACTTTTCTGAAGCTGTGTCTTCAACGAAAACAACAGTTTTATTTTAAGACATCTGTCAAATCCACCATCTTGACTCTTAATACTTCTTGTTGCCCGGCTTTACATAGCTCAGAGCATAAATCAGGAACCAGTGACTAAAATTTATATTTTCGATCAAATATCTTGGGTAGCATAAGTCACAGGAATTTGACATTCTATAGTAAAATATACGTTTATAAAGAAACTATATTGATCCATATAGGGAAGATTTTTTTTTCATATTTTATAATTTATTTTGGTTATAGAATGTCGAATTCCTGGATAAATCTACTGCTCTGACACCTAACAACATAATGAAAGAACTCAATAGTTTACATATGTAATAGGTACACTAATGATGACCTTAGGGAAAGCAATTTTTTGAAAATTTTTCATCAATTATAGAAGGGATACCTTATTAACATTTGGTATTTCACTTAACCCTTTCCTAAACGACAAACTTTTGGACTAGACCAAATTGAAAGCATTTGCAGACGACAATTCAACTCTTGCTGAATAGATTATTTCTGTCTATGATAGGGTAGAAAAACATTGTGGGAAAAGGAGAAAATGCTGGTTACCAGCATTTTCTCCTTTTCCCACAATGTTTTCAAAAGGCTACTATTCCAGACCCGTAAAAACCAGGGATTGTTTGGGAAAGGGTTAAAGGTTGGTTTAGTGCATTATTTCTTACTTTCTTTGTTTGTTTTTTTTCTTGTTTTTTT
Organism: Tridacna crocea; assembly: GCA_943736015.1. Taxonomy (NCBI): domain Eukaryota; kingdom Metazoa; phylum Mollusca; class Bivalvia; order Cardiida; family Cardiidae; genus Tridacna; species Tridacna crocea. The sequence goes on from OX031059.1 coordinate 55,424,383, forward strand.
TTTTTTTTTTTTTAAGAAATTACTATTCACAGTTATCAATTCTACAAAAAATTTATACTTTAAGTGACCTGTGAGGTTGAGATATTCTAGAGAGAAAATATTTATTTTTCTAGCAAAGGATTTTGCTGAACTAAAGGCAGCTAGATTAGTAGCTTTGATTTTGTCACAGGCACTGTCAGTAAGCTGGAAGCTCAGTATGAGCATACTAAATTTGTGACCTTGAAGGTCAGATTTTGACAAATATGGCTTATATACTAACATATAGATTATTTAAATCACTAGTTTAACTACACACTATACTACAACGCAAATTTTTTCAAGACCTGTTCTACATGTTTATGAGGTCATTTGGCCTATCAATCAATATTTTTTACAACACACTGATTCCATCAGATATTAGGTAAAAAGCTGTCTATAAATGCATGAGAGGTGTTCAATAAATGATGGAAATACATTAGTTTATTATCTCTGATGTTCATATGTCAATCTCATTTATCTTTTCAAAAGTTGTTCGAAGTACTCACTTCCTCTCTATGCACAGTTGTAGTCTTCTACGCATAATCAACAGCTGCTTCCTATTCGTCTTTGGTTACACTCCATAACACTACATTTACAGCTTTTGACAGGTCTTTCATACTGGTATATGTAGTTCCTTCAGTCCAGAAAATATCCAGAGCTACCATAGGGACTAAATCAGGAATGTAAGTAGGATTTGGGAGTGTGGTATCCAGTTCTCTGATAGGCACCGGGTTACATTCCCTATTATATGGTTAGTGGCATTGTCATGCAAAATCATGATTCGGTAGGTCCATGTTAGAAGATGGTGGTCATTCAATTCAGAAACCACTTTAGGAAGTACATTTTCTCTGTAATATTCAAGTCATACTAATTAGCTTTTCCTGGTGGACCATCTACGGTCTCTGGGCCTTCATAATTGAAAAGAACAAAAATGTAAATAACCTCTTCCAACTTTGAAAACTTGGTCAGTTTCTTCCCCTGTGATTACATTCAACACCTTTTAGCACAATACGGCTAAAACATGTCTAAAAGTTATCTGGCACAGGAAACCCTATCTACCCTCTGTTCAGGGGTCAACACACGAGATATCTATCAGGGAGATATTTTTCTAAGTCCCAATTGTACATGTAGCACTTTATGGACAGTACCAACTGAAACCTTTAAGTCAGAACTTATTTCAAGCACAGAAGCATTTGGACCATTATCTCCCTAGTTTTGGTGGCATTTGTCGAAGACAATGCCACTATGAGATCAATAATAAATGTTCGAAATTGAATGTAGTTTTTCACATTTGCAACCATACTGTTGTTCACCTTCGCCCGGCCAAGTAGCTCAGTGGGATTTGTATCAGACTTGTGACCTGGTGGTGGTTGTGAGTTCAATATTAGGTTGAGTCAAAACTTTCTTCCAGTGATTTTCTGTGTCTCACCTCTGATGCATGTGAGAAAATAGTCAGTGACTTTAAGAAAGTCAGGAAACACATTTGTAGGCACACGTATTTTTGCCATTCTATGACCTAAACTATTAAAACTATATTAAACTCTAATTTGATCAATCTGGTTCACCATTGGTTTTAGTGCTCCTTGATGTGGCCTCATCCAATCTTTAAACAAAACAGGAGGTAACATAATGTTTTGATGACATCACCTTGACATGATGTCATGATATCAACGACATCAACGATCCATTTGGCAGGAAAAAAATGTATTGATGACTTGTATTTGCAGTGCTTATGTTTCATGAGAATACCCAAAGAGGTTTATGACCTACATGAGTGTTTTTATTATTTACTTAATATTCCTTGTACCACACCTTCATATGACGATAAACTGTGATTGATAAGGCTGAATAAGTTTATTGTCCAATATATTTGATATTGTGCAGCGGAAAACAAATATATCGTGATAATAGTTGTTGTTTTTTTTGTGGGGAGGGGGGTATACCTTTATTTACACACGAAATTCTACAAAACGGTTGACTAGTCTAATCTTAGTCTAGTCAGTTTTACGGTCTACTGGTCAAAGGCCATGGAGCTTAAGTGCTTGACTCTGTGTTTGTCATGAGCCCATGCATGCATTAAAGGTGGCCCTTCAGATATTGGGACGAAAATTTTACAAATATGCAAAAAAAATATCCTCATACTCCCAAAGCCTTTTAATTTTCATTCATAAAACCCAGTAGTCGAAAACCACCCGACAACACGAGAAATTAGAGATTTACTACGGCCCAGGTTGACACCAACGGGAGACACTTTCTATTTTTAGATGATCAATTCCCTCATTCACATACAGGAATACACAGACGAAGTTTCAAACATAGCGTCCTAAGAAGACATGGAAAATAATTATTACATGTTTGTTATGTAATGGAATTTAAGCGTTATGAGTCACATGTCAGTCACTTGACATTCCCAAAATGCTTTATTGATTTTTGGCGCGAAATCTAAAAATACCTTAGGAGGCTACGTAGCCTTTTAACGGAACACCATCATTTTTTTTTTTTTTTTTTTTAATTTTATGAATCTTAATTATTGATCATTTGTATTATTTTTTCATATGAATTTCAGTGATATATAATAGTTCTTAATTTGGTGAGATGTAAAAATTCTAAATACCCACCCTCAAATGTAAAGTTCAGACATCTTCTTTGAAACTATTTGTATTAAATTTTAACTCAGCTTCACACAAATGATTCTGCCATAGTGCTTCTCATGATTTCTTTCTGTGAAATAGAATCTATCCAAAAACCTGCTCTCTAGTCTTGAAAACAGGGAAAATATTGAAGGTTTGCTAAAATTCTACTCCATAAGGTGCTGACGGATTTCTCTACTAATTGTAATATTTACACTGTGATCGAGCCAATGACAGCCTATCCTGATCGAATTATGCTAAAAATAATGATGTTCAGAAACAACCCCTTTCAACTACCGGTAATCACATATAAGTTCATTTTATGATTTATCTCCATTGATGATGAAAGTGCACCACACAAAGAGATTTATTCTGATATTAATGATTATTCTCAGAAGAGTTTGAATAATTATTTTATCCCAAAGCTTTATCTTTCACGTAATAGAAATTTTGTCGTTCTGTGTTTTTGGGATTAGAAAATCATCATTTCAAAGTATTCTTCGTTAGGAATCATTCAATATTTGGTATTTATCATACTTGAATAGATTTGGTAGCATTCATTGATCATGTCAACATCATCTTGGCTTGCGAAAAAAAATCTTTTTTCTTTTGGAGCTGGGGGGGGGGGGGGGGGGAAGGGGTGGAGGTGGGGGGGGGAAGGGGTGGAGGTGGGGGGGGGGGGTGGCTGGTTTTTTTTCCTATCTGAAATGTTACCGCCATTCAGAATTCTTATAGTTACAAAAATGTCTGCCTATGCCCATATTACACATGGGAAATATAATTAAAAAGCAGCGGAGCAATACAGGGCTGCCATGGCCCTCTGGTACTCAACACTGACTTTGTACTTATGCAGTATTATAGCAATACTGTAATAAAGACAAGTTTTTTTTTTTTTTGTTCAAACTGGATTCCAGCTGGAAATATCAGGTGCAAGTGCCACTTGTGGTCCTAAGATCCTGCGTTACAAAAGGGAAAACTTTAAATTTAATGTTCTTATGTCTCTACCAAACAATCCCTGGTTTAAATACGACCCTGAGATAGAAGTCTTTTAAAAACATTATGGGAAAAGGAGAAAATGCTGGTAAACAGCATTTCCTCCCTTTCCCACAATGTTTTCTACCCAGCTAGAAATAAATTTCAAGTTTTTAGTTACGTTTATTTTGTCGTGTGCAAGTGCTTTCAATTTGTACCTGTCTAAAATTTTGTCGTTAGGTAAAGGGTTAAGTCTTTATTGTCTAAATGAAAAGGCGAGTAGACCTATGTAGTTCACAGGATTTTTTTTTAATGAAAATATGTGAGCAATTAGATATAACCTTATTTTTGAATTATTTAACAAATTTATCTGTGGAGAACCTAATTTCACGGTATACCAGTTATCGGTAGGGTTAAAAAGGCGAAAAGACTATAAACTTCTGAAAGCGGGGTGTATTGCACAATTTTGATGAATTTCTCTCGAATTTGCATAAAATGGCAGATTGCTGCGGCGGAGATGGTATAAAGGTTATAGATGGGAGTGTATTAGAAGGGGTACGTCGCTCTTCGTTGTATATCTTGTAGAAAAGATGAGAATTTGTCTTTTATAAGGGGCACTTATAAGGCACTTCGACTGAATTACAGACGTTTCGTACCATGTCCATTTCGTGCCAGTCACTTCGTACCATAATTTGACCATTTCGTACCATAATTTATACCATTTCATACCATATTTTGGCATAATACCGTAAAACGCCCCTCTGCTATACAGTCAATGCTTACATGTGGTATTGTTTTTTTGACTTAAAAGAAGAAATTTAATGAAATTTTCAGCTTCATTCCGTTGAAAAATATTGTATTTGATGTTGACGAAATGAATCCATGAACCAGTTGCAATTTTTTGACACATAATTTTGATTTTCATGGGTTTTCGTGATTTATAGAGGGGCGTTTTACGGTTTTATGCCCATATTTTTGCCACTTCGTGCCATAGTCATTCCATTTCATACCATATTTTTTTTTTTATCTGTGACAAAGTTGTAATTAACCCTTTACCCCATAATGCATTCCTATGGCATCTCTAATTGACCCAAAATAACAGCAAGGATGAAGCCGTTTCTTATGTGTAAATGACACCTTTTGAAAGAATAGAAAACATTGTGACAGAAGGTGAAATTGCTCATGACCAGCAATTTCACCTTTTGCCACAATGTTTTCCAAAGGCTCCTACAAGCAATGTGTAGAAATGAGTATTTATGGAGTAAAGATTTAAGAAAAACCTTTGTTTTTATGAAGTTAACCCTTTACCAAACAATCCCTGGTTTTTACGGATCAGGAATAGAAGCCTTTTGAAAACATTGTGGAAAAAGGAGAAAATGCTGGTAACCAGCATTTTCTCCTTTTCCCACAATGTTTTCTGCCCTGTCATATAGAAAAATCATCTTTTAGCAACTGTTAATTTATCATCTGCAAAATGCTTTCAATTTGGTCTGGTCCAAAATTGGCCGTTTGGGAAAGGGTTAAAGAAGAAAAACGAAATCTAAAACGCTATTTATTCAATATAATATTTTGTTAAGTCTATATTGAAGTAGCAATAGCAATAGCAATAGCACTTTCTGAGATTGTCCTTTACCTCCCACTGTGTTTTCAAAGTAGTTGCTGTAGGGGTCATCGTTAAAAAAAAAAAAAAGCAAATTGCCTATGTTAGGTGTATAATTTTAACAAATGAATACAATGAAAGAGTATGTTTTTTACAAGGAATAAAATGTTCACAAGACTCATCTTATTTTAAAACTTATCTACATTTTATCTAGTCAATTAATATTAATTAAATTTAAGGACAATCACACAATTATAATTCTTTGATTAAATGTTAATTTTAATGTAATCAGTTCGATCCTACCTATAATTACCCAACGCGCAACAAACATTATAGACAAACAGACCAATTACCCATCTTCTTGTATATTGCCCTTATTGTATCTTGTTAAAACTTGGGTGTGAATAAAGTTGTGTTCTGTTCTTATCTCAGTTACATACTAGTCAATTTAATTGATTTATGATGATATCACGTAAATTTGGTTGAATTGATAGGTTGATGAAGAGTTGAAGATGCCCATTTACAGTCAGTAAGCAAAAACGCTGTTGAAATTTCAAACAATATACAATGCCACAGAAATCAGTCCTTTTTGTAAACATAGATAAATTACTGACATTATATGGTGTAATTGACAGAAAAAGACCATAGAGATTTGTGCTAGAACTTGATCATTAGTCAGAAGAAAACTTGCTGGCGATCGAAACTGTAAACAATGGCGGTGCCTCACAGAAATTTATTGTTGGTTTCCGCCTATAGATGAATACGGTGTAATTTGCACACAGACCTCGACCTTCATCTGAAAATCTAGGCTGCAACATAGAAGCCTCCATTTTCCTTTGTTTACCTCATTAGACATAGGGTGAAGGTCAAATATAATCAAGTGACAATTCAATGCATGATCTTCATAAGAATCTACCTGAGTGTATAACATATATATCTGAAATCTTTGATTCTAAAACTGGAAACGACAAGTAGGAAAGCTGCAACTCAGCTATGTGCATTTTCTATTGAACGTAATCTAAGCAACCTTGCAACCGTCAGGCACAATATTTAGCATGAAGATATAAGAATGACTATAGTTTGATCAAATAAAGACAAAATGAGTTAAAATTGGCTGAAAATGAGTATAAGCACGGCGGGGAATCACGTGACACAACAACAACAACAATGACCGTTATTTGAAAAAATTCCCCGACTTCAGGTAAGAAAATCTTCAATAATTCCGTTAATACGTGACCGATTGGAATTTGGTTTGAAGCAGAGAAGGCGGAAGGACTCCGGGGATTTGCTTGATGTGTTAGATTTTTTAAACAACACCTGATAAAAAAGTTATTGACGAGCAAACAAATTATCCAGGGTAAAAATTTTGTTTGCTCGTCAATAACTTTTTTATCAGGTGTTATTTAAAAAATCTAACACATCAAGCAAATCCCTGGAGTCCTTCCGCCTTCTCTGCTTTAAACCAAATTCCAATCGGTCATGTATTAACGGAATTATTGAAGATTTTCTTACCTGAAGTCGGGGAATTTTTTCAAATAACGGTCATTGTTGTTGTTGTTGTGTCACGTGATTCCCCGCCGTGATAAGGGCCTTTTTAAAATGTATCAAATGCCACTTTTTGTCTATTCATACTTTTGTTCATTGTGCGACATGGTATTATCATGGTGCGAAGTGGTAATACTTTTGTACGAAATGGTAAATTTATGTTACCAAGTGGCAAATCTATGGTATGAAATGGTCATAACAAAATGGTATGAAATGGTTATGGTACGAAGTGACTGTATACCCTTGGACCCTTGACCATTTATACCCCCATTTAGACCTTTCCCAAACAAGCCCTTGTTTTTACGTGTCTGCAGTAAAAGTCTTTTGAAAACACTGTGGGAAAAGGAGAAATTGCTCATAATGAGCAATTTCTCCTTTTCCCACAGTGTTTTCTACCCTTTTTGAGAACTTTAATGCCATTTTCTCAAAATCTAAAATTGTCGTCTGCAAACTCTTTCAGTTTGGAAGAGTCCAAAATTTGTTGTTTGGTAAAGGGTTAAAGAGATTGACATCAAAACCTTTTGGGCACATGTTATAGAAATAGATATTTGGATGAAAAGAGGGATTTAAACTTCTCATCTACATGTATTTGGTTGAAAAAGTGAATGAGAAATCTAAGAACAATCTAAGAAATCTAAGTTCAAAGATACAGCTGAAAACTCTGTTCTGAAGGTAAAGTACCGGTAAAATGGAGAGAGAGAAAAGAAACATGTACAAAAAGTTTACAGTGATGAAATAGCAAAGGCTGTTGCAAAAGGCATGAAACCCTTGCAATTTTTATATGCCCGTCGAAGACGGGATGTATTATGGGATCACCCATGGCAGGAGGGCAGGCATCTGGGCGGGCGGGCAGCATCCAGTTCTTTGTCCGGAGCATATCTCCAAAACTATACTAGCTAGGGTTATGAAATTTCATGGGTGGATAGATCTCATCGAGGGGAAGTGCAGTGCACAGATTTATCATAACTCTTGCTCGCTTAATTTGTGAGTTATTGCTCTTTGTTGTTTTTCATACATGAATTTTGTTCGGAGCATATCTCCAAAACTATACTAGCTAGGGTAATGAAATTTCATGGGTGGATAGATCTCATCAAGGGGAGTGCAGTGCACAGGAATCATAACTCTTGTTTGCTTAATTTTTGAGTTATTGCCCTTTGTTGTTTTTCATACTTGAATTTTGTCTGGAGCATATCTCCAAAACTATACTAGCTAGGGTTATGAAGTTCACGGCTGGATAGATCTCATCGAGGGGGAGTGCAGTGCACAGGAATCATAACTCTTGCTTGCTTAATTTTTGAGTTATTGCCCTTTGTTGTTTTTCATACTTGAATTTTGTCAGGAGCATATCTCCAAAACTATACTAGCTAGGGTTATGAAATTTCATGGGTGGATAGTGCTCATTGAGGGGGAGTGCAGTGCACAGGAATCATAACTCTTGTTTGCTTAATTTTTGAGTTATTGCCCTTTGTTGTTTTTCATACTTGAATTTTGTCCGGAGCATATCTCCAAAACTATACTAGCTAGGGTTATGAAATTTCATGGGTGGATAGATCTCATAGAGGGGGAGTGCAGCGCACAGGAATCATAACTCTCGCTCGCTTAATTTTTGAGTTAGTGCCCTTTGTCGTTTTTCATACTTGAATTTTGTCCGGTGCATGCCCCAGTTTTACAACTTGGGGTAAGACTGGCGTATCTTGCGACAATTTGCCACTCTTGTTATAAATGCCAGCGGATGAACACAAGTTTGAAACCATAGCCCAAGGTAAGGGAATTTCTTTCCATGGATTAATGAAAGTCATTTCAACAGGTTTCATTATTTCCTGACTGCAGATCAAGGTAACAAAATTGGTAATATGTAAAAGCAGGCAGTAGCTTGGGAAAAATATTGTACCAACTACTGGTAAAAGAAACTTCAGGAAAGCAGGGGTACAGCAGCTGTTGTGATATATCTGACATGATGTTGTGAAAGGCCTTAACTCTTAACCAAACGACAAAATTTTAGACTGGTCCAAATTGAAAGCATTTGCAGACGACAAAATAAATGTGACTTAAAAATTGAAATCTGATTTGGGAAGGGTAGAAAACATTGCGGGAAAAGGAGAAAATGCTGGTTACCAGCATTTTCTTCTTTTCCCACAATGTTTTCAAAAGCTTTCTTTCTCAGGGTTGTTATAAGTCGGGACTGTGTTAAAGAGTAAAATAGGGTACCAGCACACAAATGATGAAATCAACACAATCCCAAGTTTCAAGGTCCCTGAGGAAGAAAGCTTATGAAAACATTGTTGTAAGTGGATAAATGCTGGTAACTAGTGTTTTCTAATTTATTTGCAATGTGTCTAACTGTTTCAGCCATTATGTTACGTGTTGCCAGATTGGATAATTGAAAAATTTAGTAATCTACATCTACTTAATCCTACACTTTTTGATTACTATAGAGAAAAAGCAATTTTATAACTTAGAGATAACCAGCATTTCCTCCTTTTCCTACAAAGTTTTCATTCTCCCACAGACAAATTTAGAATTTCTAATTTGTTGTCTGCAGCTTCTTTTAATTTGGACTGTCTTGTGATTTGTCACCTGGTACAGTGTAGAGTTAAGGATTTCCTTAACTCATTACCACACAATCCCTACTTTTGACACCCGAAGAAAGAAGCCTTTTGAAAACACTATGGGAAAAGGAGAAAATGCTGGTAACCAGCATTTTCTCCTTTTCCCACAGTGTTTTCTACCCTTCCCAGAGCAAATTCCTTTTTTTTTTTTAGACACCTTTATTTTGTCGTCTGCAAATGCTTTCAGTTTAGACCAGTCTAAAATTTTCTCGCGTGGTAAAGAGTTAATCCTTTACCAAACAATCCCTGGTTTTTACAATCCAGAGGATGAAATCTTCTGAAAACATTGTTGGAAAAGGAGAAATTGCTGGTAACTAGCACTTATTCCTTTCCCCACATTCAAGTTTCGAGTTGTGTTTATTTTGTTGCCTGCAAATGCGTTCATTCTGGACCACTCTAAAATAATTGTCATTTTGTAAGGCGTTAATGCACGTAAATTCAATTATCATCCATATATTCCTTCTGTTTGTCCAATTGTCTGGGTTACCGAGGATGATGACCAGCATTTTCTCCTCTTCAAACAATGTTTTCCACACTCCCAGAACAAATTCAAATTTTTGAGTCATTTCAATTTTGCTGTCTGCAAATATTCAAACAATTTGAGCCATTTTTAAATTTTGTACAAGTTTTTGTAAAGAGTTAAACAGCAGGTTGGTAGGAATTAGACCATCTATGACGATAACTTTCTCTTGATTTTTTAAACTTGGGTTTGTTTGGTAAACGGTTTATATTATAAAACCTTTATTTATTTTCAGGGTGGTCAGATTCTCAGAAATGCAGTTGCTTTTTGCTGTCTTCTTAAACAAACAGTGAAAGTTGAGAAGATAAGAGCAGGGCGTAGTAATCCAGGATTAAGGTAGGCCGAAGAAATTTCATTTGTTTTGTAAATTAAATTTGTCCGTTGTTTCATGCTATTTTTGAAATGACTTCAGTTATATTCCAGAAGCATAGATCTGCACCTATCTACATGTATGCTTTTCTGGAGTGTCTTGTACGAGTATTTCCTTCAAAACCATTTCCAAGCCACTGGCTGCATACTTTAACTCGTTACAGCACAATGCCGCATTTTAAAGACTCTTGGAAACAAGCCTTTTGAAAACATTGTGGGAAAAGGGGAAAATGCTGGTAACCAGCATTTTCTCCTATTCCCACAAGGTTTTCTACCCTATCAAAGAAAACAAATTGCACCATTGAGCCATATTTAAATTGTCATCTGCTAATGCAATCACTTTGGATAAGGCTGATTTTTTTTGTCTGGTAAAGGGTTAAACACATAGATGAGAGAAGATTGTGTCATGTCTTAATAACTATTATAAACCTTTCACCACAAAATCCGAGTTTTATCAACCCTAACAGAAAAGTCTATTAAAAACACTGGAAGAAAAGGAGAAAATGCTGGTAACCAGCATATTCTCCTTTTCCCACAAAGTTTTCTACCCTTTCAAAGATTAGTTCCATCATTATTAACCCATTACCATATAATCGTGACTTTAACTGACCCTGAGAAAGAAGCCTCTTGAAAACACTATGAGAGAAGGAGGAAATGCTGGTAAGCACCATTTTCTCCTTTTCCCCCCCTCCCCCCAATTTCTTTTTTTTTCCTTCCAAAAACAAAGTTCAATTTTTCTTTTGTATTTATTTTGTCATCTGTAGCTGCTTTCAATTTTAACTAGTCCAAAATTTTGTTGTTTGAGAAAGGGTTAACCCATTACCACACAATCCCTACTTTTGACGACCCTGAGAAAGACGCCTTAAGAAAACATTGTGGGAAAAGAAGAAAATGCTGGTAACCAGCATTTTCTCCTTTTCCCACGTTTTCTACCCTTCCCAAAACAAATTTCAAATTTTCACTTTTATTTTGTCGTCTGCAAATGCTTTCGATTTGGGCAAACCTAAAATTTTGTTGTTTGGTAATGAGTTAACTCTTTTTTCACACGAGAAAACTTTAGACTGGTCCAAATTGAAAGCATTTGCAGACGACAAAATAAAGGTGACTTAAGAATAGAAATTTGTTCTGGAAAGGGTAGAAAACACTGTGGGAAAAGGAGAAAATGCTGGTTACCAGCATTTTCTCCCTTTCCAACAGTGTTTTCAAAAGGCTTCTTTCTCAGGGGGCGTCAAAAGTAGGGATTGAGTGGTAATGGGTTAATTTATTGACTGCAGATGCTTTTAGTTTAGACTAGTCTAATATTTACATGTGTGGTAAATCAGTCACCTGAAGAAATTTGATAGAGCTGAGGAACCATGATCTCTTTACCAAACAACAAAGTTTAGACTGCTCCAAATTGAGAGCATTAGCTGACGCCAAAATTAACCCTTTCCCAAACAAGCCCTGGTTTTTACGTGTCAGCAGTACAAGTCTTTTGAAAACACTGTGGGAAAAGGAGAAATTGCTCGTAACAAGCAATTTCTCCTTTTCCCACAGTGTTTTCTACTGTTTAGGAGAACTTTTGTACCATTTTCATCATATTTAAAATAGTTGTCTGCAAACTGTTTCAGTTTGGAAGAGTCTAAAATTTGTTGTTTTGGAAAGGGTTAAATAATTAAAGTGACTCAAAAATTGAAATTTGTTATGGGGGGGGGTTATGAAACATTGTGGCAAAAGGAGAAAATGGTAACTAGCATTTTCTCCTTTTTCCACAATGTTTTCAAAAGGATTTTTTCTCAGGGTTGTTAAAAGTCAGGATTGTGTGGTAAAGGGCATATAGCAACCCTTTGTTTTCAAGCCCTGTGAACTAGTTCAACACATACAGTACAGACTAAACCCCTTGAGAGATTTTTCTATCTAGGAAAATCACCCATATAATTGTAATTTTTAGGTCCCTCTTTTTCAGAATGTCTTGGCTTAGGGGACAATGTAAATCAACGTTCACACTGCAGTAATAGTATGCAAAACATTGTGAAAAAAGGAGCAATTGCTGCTTATAGTCAATTTGCTATAATCCATGGCTTGAAAAGTAACACAACACAAATAGATGGTAGCCATTTCCATACAGTTATGGATTTAGAACATATTAATTTACCAATCATTGAAACAGCCCATGTATAGCTATTTTGTTCTATTGGTTTGTTAAATTTTCTAATTTTTCAGAGCACAACACCTTACAGGTATCCAGCTTATCCGAGATATCTGTAAGGGAAAGTTAGAAGGTGGCAGTGTGAAATCTACAGATATTGTATTTTCTCCCGGCCTCGTTACAGCTGGTAACTATCTAGCTGATACCCAAACCGCAGGGTAAGTTTCACTGGCATTGTAGGTACAGTATATACATAATTATTTTCAGTTAATACAGTCTTGATTTTTCATCCTCTACCAAACAGCCCATAGTTTTTACGACCCCAAGTTGGAAGCCTTTTGAAAAAATTGTGGGAAAAGGAGAAAATGCTAGTAACCAGCATTTTCTCATTTTTTCTCAAAATGTTTTTTATTCCATCATGAATAAAATCTGCCATTTGAGCCACTTTTGATTCATTGTTTTCAAATTAGACAAGTCTAAAATATTTGTGTTTGGTAAAGGGTTAATGGACGAGAAGAAGAGTGAGGAAAGAATAATAGAAAACTTTATTAGAAAAAGCAAAAATGCTGGGAAACAGTATTTTCTTTTTTTTTTTCCAACAATTTGTTTTCTATCCTTTTACAGAATGTTTAGATATATATGTCATGTCCCATCTGTTGTCTCCAAAATGCTTTCAAGATGGACCAGTCTAAAATTTTGTTGTGCGTTAACTCATTACCACACGAGACAATTTTGGACTAGTCCAAATTGAAAGCATTTGCAGACGACAAAATAAAGGTGACTGAAAAATAGAAATTTGTTCTGGAAAGGGTAGAAAACACTGTGGGAAAAGGAGGAAATGCTGGTTACCAGCATTTTCTCCTTTTCCCACAGTGTTTTCAAAAGGCTTCTTTCTCAGGGGCGTCAAAAGTAGGGATTGAGTGGTAATGGGTTAAAGAGTTAATTTGATACCATAATAACTTGCTAAAGGTCTTTTTACAAAATGCGTATATAATCAAGTTTAATTATTGTATGAAAATGTTAATGGCAAAAGGCAGACTTTGTTACAGGCATTTTCGCCTATTTCTATAATATACCTCTTAACCCTGTCACAGGGTCATAAAAACACAAAATTGTTCAGAAATGGTTTAACTCATTACCAAACGATAAAATTTTAGGTTTGTCAGAATTGAAAGCATTTGCAGACGACAAAATAAAAGTGACTGAAAATTTGAAATTTGTTTTGTGAAGGGTAGAAAACATTGTGGGAAAAGGAGAAAATGCTGGTTACCAGCATTTACTCTTTTTCCCACAATGTTTTCTAAAGGCTTCTTTCTCAGGGTCGTCAAAAGTAGGGATTGTGTGGTAATGGGTTAATGAATAAGATTGAAGAAAAAAGTTGACAGAGTAAATTTCAAATAATACACGCTGATTGTCAGTGAACTGTCTGTTAGACAGTTAAACCAGACAAGTATTTACAGTAAAAAAATGAGCTTGATTTAATTGCATTTTCAAAATTGTTTTCTCCTAGAATGCTATAGCAAAGTGGACAGTATGGTCTGAAAATCAGACTTCACACTTTATGCAGTCTGATATTGCTGTGAACTGGCCATATCAGTAACTACTGTCAAGTAAAATGCTTTCATTCTGTAACCAACAACAAAATTTGAAAGCTCAAATTGTGGAATTTGCCTTTGAAAGGGTAGAAAACATGGTGTGAAAAGGAGAAAATGCTGGTAACAAGCATTTTCTCCTTTACACAATGTTTTCAAAAGATGTTTTCCTCACGGTTGTTAGAACTCCGCATTGTGTGGCAAAAGGTAAACAGATTGATAATCTCTACAACTGAGACAATGTCTTTTTTCTTTTCAGGAGTGTATGTTTGTTAATGCAGGCAGCTTTACCGTGTATGTTGATGGGAAATGGACCCTGTAACTTGACACTGAGAGGAGGAACCAATGCTGACATGGCCCCTCCTATAGATTATACATTAATGGTATACCTTCCCCTCCCCCCACAATGATTACAGACATCTTACTTATATGCCCGAAGAGTTTGAATTTTGTTATGTCCTGGTCGTCCCTTGGTCAGCCCGTTAGCAATTTCTTATATGTGCAACTCCTCCTACAGATTCCTTAGAATAAGTTCAAACTTACCACAAGTAATCTCTACAATGCGTAGTTGTGCATGTGACTCTTATGATTTAGATCTCTTTAGGCATTCTAGGTTTTAATCCATTTCACTGACAAACCCAACTGGCTGTATATGCACGGCTCTGCAAAGCTCTTTTTAGTTTTGGCACACTATTGATAGGTTATAAATTACTATTTAACTCATTACCAAATGACAAAATTTTAGATTTGCCCAAATCGAAAGCATTTGCAAACAACAAAATTAAAGTGACTGAAAATTTGAAATTTGTTTTGTGAAGGGTAGAAAACATTGTGGGAAAAGGAGAAAATGCTGGTTACTTTTGATGCCCCTGAGAAAAAGCCTTTAGAAAACATTGTGGGAAAAGGAGAAAATGCTGGTAACCAGCATTTTCTCCTTTTCCCACAATGTTTTCTATCCTTCACAAAACAAATTTCAAATTTTCTGTCACTTTTGTCATCTGCAAATGCTTTCGATTTAGACAAGCTTAACATATTGTCGTTTGGTAATGAGTTAAATGAAATCACAGGTCTTTAAGTTCATAATCTATAGCTATTGTGTCAAAATTAGCCATTGGAGAGAAAAAAAAATCATATCATCAACTCTTTACTAGGTGTCAAAATTTTAAACTTAATATAATTGTACACTGAGAACATTTGTAGAAAACAAACTCAGTGTGGCTGAATTGTTAAACATGTCTTTGAAAGGACATGCAAAATTGTGGGAAATGCTAGTTCCAACCATTTCTCTCTTTTCTGTAGTATTTTCAAAAGACTTCTTTCTCAGGGTCATCAAAATTCTGGATTGTTTATTTACCCATTACCTTACAATCCCTACTTTTGACGCCCCTGAGAAAGAAGGCTTTAGAAAACAGTCTTTGGTCTTTGGTTAAACTTTTACCAAACAGTCATGTTTTAACAACCTTGGAGTTAATGGTTTGGAAAATATTGTGGGAAAAGAAGGAAGTCTCACTCGCTACTATTTTGGTGTCTGCAAGCGCTTTTTTCAATCAGAACAAGTCAACATTTTGTTGTTTTGTGAAGAGTTAACCATTAAATATAGCTGTCACAAGTGATCGAAAAGAGGTACTAAGACATTCATGGAAAAAAATTTTGGAAAAGGAGAAATTGCTTGTTATAAATATGGTAATTGTTGCTATGCTTACAATTTTTGTGAGAAGTCTGTTTCGGGTATGAGAAACTTTTGTGTTTGAATATGGGTGTATTTCCAGTATAGTATTTAACTTTAAGAAGATAGTTACAAGATATGGTTTAATCACATAACTCGATACAGCCGCATGACATATCACCAAATACCTGTTACCCAGCTACATTATACCTTTACATCTATCTATGGGATAGACCAGTATATTACATACTCCCCCGCCACATGATGATTCGTCCACGAATCCCTCAATCACTGCTACCCTATCTTTCTAATAAGTGGGTTATTTACGTTGGGCGCCAAATGCAACAGGTGGTGAAAAAATATCGCAGCTCGACCGATATGGCCGCACGATATATTACCAAATACCTGTACCCAGCTACATACCTTTTCATCTATCTATGGGATAGACCAGTATATGACACATGTATGTCTCTGGTTTAAAACATTTTGGACTATAATTCTTGTTAATCAGTAGTGTGATAGAAAGAATCTGACACTCGTTGGTCTTTGAGATAAAAATTTATTAAACTCTTCCACAAAAAATGTTATTAAGCTCACCAAAGGCTCGCTTGATAACATTTTTGTAGACTCATTTAATAAATTTTTATCTCAAAAACCAACTCATGTCAGATCCTATATATATCAGTCCATTTGAAATAGGCACAAAACTTCTATGGACTGATAGCAATATTGTAAGAAAAAATGTCTCACCAGAGCTCCAGATAAGCTTTGTTGTAGATTTTCATTAGAATGGTCTCAATAAGAGGATTCTAATGAGTACCCTCAACATAGGGTTTAGTGGAGAATAATTAGTATTTTCAATTTTGAAATCAAAATCACTACCTCTATCTGGAGCTTTGTCCCACAATATAAGTATTACCATTTAATCAAAGTATTTATCTGCACAAGTATTATTACCATTGGATATTGGTTAAACCCTAAGCTTTGCAATCCTGTGTTTTAAAGATTCTGAAAAAGAAAGTGTTTTAGCCAAGTAAAATATTGTTTGAAAAGGAGAACATGCTGGTGACCAGCATCTCTTTTGTAACAATGTTCTCTATCCTTTCGAAGACATGTGCCATCATTGTAGTAGCCTTAACTCTTTACCAAACGACAAGATTTTAGGTTTGTCCAAATCGAAAGTATTTGCAGACGACAAAATTAAAGTGACTGAAAATTTGAAATTTGTTTTGTGAAGGGTAGAAAACATTGTGGGAAAAGGAGAAAATGCTGATGACCAGCATTTTCTCCTTTTCCCACAATGTTTTCTAAAGGCTTCTTTCTCAGAGGTGTCAAAAGTAGGGATTGTGTGGTAATGGGTTAAAATGTTTTCAAGTTGGACTAGCCTATATTTTGATCTGGTAACACAGAAACTTTGTTTTTTTTCACATTTTTAGGTATTCAAACCTATGGCAGAGTATTTCGGAGTAAAGTTTGACTGTAACATAGCTAGAAGGTATGTATTTTGTGAACTTGTACAATGTTATAAAGAGGTGTAGTGATTTTTGAATTTCTTTATACAAAAAACATCCATGAATTTTCTGTGATCTGTGATCAGAACAGCTAGTCTGACTACAAACCTTTGGCGCATGACTTTCCTTTTCATCAGCATACCCTTTTTAACCCTTCCCAAAGGAAGCACTGATTTTTACTCGTCTGCAGTAAAAGTCTTTTGAAAACACTGGGGGAAAAGGAGAAATTGCTCGTAACGAGCAATTTCTCCTTTTCCCACAGTGTTTTCTACCCTTTTTGAGAACTTTCTAGCATTTTCTCCAAATCAAAAATTGTCGTCTGCAAACTCTTTTGGTTTGGAAGAGTCCAAAATTTGTTGTTTGGGAAAGGGTTAAAACGTTATGATGAAAGTAACCCTTATGATCAGCAATAAGGGTATCATTAACCAAAATGTATGAATGAATAAACAGCGTTTTAAGGCCCGTTGACAACTTAGGTCATGCATGCTGTCACGTTTGTTCCGCCAGATGAAATGGCAGATGTGATGATCGTGGGATTGCACTGGTTTATTCTTATACCCCCGATTAAACCACATGGGGTTCCACAGGCCAATTGATTCCCATTTCAAACCCTATTTACATCAAGGAAAAAATATAGGATTTGGAACGAGAACTACCCAGCCTGCTGCAATCCTATGAATTACGAGGAAAGCAGCTGTTTGTCTCTAATCTTAGTCGCCTTCTACGACATGCCATAGAGAAAGGCTGAGGTCCTATTCTATACAGTAAGAAAAAAAAAAACTGGGACCCCACAGGGAACAAAAATATAAACTTGACCATATTCAAAGCATTGCAGATGACAATATAAATGTGGTTCAACAGCTGGAATTATCTTTGTAATAAAAAAAAACATGTAGGAAGAGGAGAAAGTGCTGTTCTACAGCATTTTCTAATTTTCCCACCATTTTTTTCAAAGTTGTTTTTTTTCCTCAAACTCGTTAGAAATGGGGATTGTGTGGTAAAGGGTTAAATTGTGATTTTCAAGAAGGTTATGGCAGAAATCTGGTATTTTATCCAGAAGAGGCATGCCTGAAATGGTCGCAGGTACAATCAAACATTTTGATAAGATAGCAAAATTTATTGTAAACGGATGATTCATAGAGGATAGAAAACACAATTCTTACAAAGCTAAATAATCGACGGAGACGTATCAGTGTTGGAGTACAGACATGGATGAAAGTGTTCTGGTATAGTCATAAGTTAAAGTTTTAGATGTTTAAAAAGGCTTTTTTATTTATTCCTCTTCTATAGAATTGTTAAAAAGGCAGTAGGATTTTGAGATTTTCTCAAATATCAAAACTTTCACAAATAGAAAAGTCTGTGATAGAATTTAATCCTTTACTCCATAGATACTCATTTCTATGCATTGCTTGTGGGAGCATTTGGAAAACATTATGGCAAAAGGTGAAAAAGGTGAAATTGCTCGTGACGAGTTTTATGCTATCAAATGTTTTTTTATACACATAAGAAACAGCTTATTATAAACATGGAGGCCATGTTAGAGATACCATAGAAATGTCTGTGTGGTAAAAATGCCAAAGGTAAAAATGCCAGAGGGAAAAATGTCATAGGTAAAAATGCCATAGGAAAAATGTCATAGGTAAAAATGTCAGAGGCAAAAATGCCACAGGTAAAAAATGTCATAGGTGGAAATGTCATAGGTAAAAATGTCAGAGTTAAAGTGGTAAATATGCCATAGGTAATAATGTCATAGGTAAAAAATGTCAGTATTTGACTCTGACATTTTTACCTATGACATTTTTACATATGACATTTTTTCCTCCTGACATTTTTACCTCTGACATTTTTACCTACATTCATAACGCATCACAGATATGCATTAAGCCCTCTTTTGCCAGAGAACTGCTCACATGTATTGGACAATGTAGATTTATCTGCTATAAAAACTTAAAACAACAATACTTTTAGCACTGTATAACCATTGCACTTTGATTACAGAGGGTTTTATCCTAAAGGAGGAGGTGAGGTACATTTAACTGTCCAGCCAGTTAAAGAACTTTCTCCTGTCACATTAATGGAACCTGGCAAGGTCATTAAAATATATGGCAAGTCATTTGTGGCAGGTGGTTTACCTATCAGAGTAAGTTGATTTCTTTTCCTTGTATTAACTCTTTCCCAAACAAGCCCTGGTTAGCTCCACTGGCTGAAGGCCAGCGAGTTATTGTCATGGCGTTGTGTCCGTCGTGCATCCGTCCGTTCATCCGTCCGTCCGTCCATTCGGCCTTACGAGCCCGACATTGTGGGGTTAGGGGTCATTTGTCCATTTAGTCTCTATGGGGTTCCTTCCGTCCATCTGGTAGGTTAGGGGTTAGGGTTAGGGTTAGGTTTGTAGGGTTAGGGTTTGTGGGGTTAGGGTTAGCTTGTGGGGTTAACTTTGTGGGGTTATTTGGGTGTATTGAATAAAGGGCAATTCGACCTCACAAGGTCCGTCTCGTAAGACTGTTCGTCCGTGCGTGCGTCCATAAACTTTTTCTTGTAAAAACTTCTCCTCAGAAACTATTGACTGGATTTTTACCAAATTTCACAGGAATGTTCCTTAGGTGGTCCTCTTTCAAATTCCTTCAAATAATTGTGTTCCATGAATAATTCTGGTTGCCATGGCAACCAAAGTAAAAAACCTTTAAAAATCTTCTCCTCCCAAACCGCTAATTGGATAGCATTATTATTTTGCAGGAATGTTCCGTAGGTAGAGGTCTACAGAATTCCTTAAAAAAAAAAAGGATCCGTAAAAAAACATGGCTTTTATGGGAGACTCATTTCCCTTTTATGGTATAAAGTACAATCTTTGAAAAATTTCTTCTCTCAAACTATTCGTTGGATTTCATTGTTGTATTGTAGGTTAGTTCCTATGGTGGTAAGTCTTTACCATACAATCCTGACTTTTAACATCCCTAAAGAGGAAGTCTTTGGAAAACACTCTTGGAAAAGGAGAAAATGCTGGTAATCAGCATTTTCTCCTTTTCTCTCAGTGTTTTCATCAAAGAGAGAAATCATCATTTCAGTGTTTAATTTGTTGTCTGCAAATGCTTTCAGTTTGGTCACATCCCAAATTTTGTCGTTTGGTAAGAGTTAAAGATGGTTGCTTTACATAATCTATAATCCCTTTCATATAAAACAAGAGAACCTCTGCACTTTTATTAGTTCTGGTAAAGGTTTGTTGACCTACTGGTGACCTAGTACAAAGAGGGACTGAGCTTTACTGTTGTGATAAGGCATTTTGTTATCCAATCAAACCAATCCTGCAACTTCAATAAAACAATTGCCACAATGCATATTTTTTTCTGTATTTTCATGTTTCCCCACCCAAAATGGTTTGTAACAAGACCCCCTTTAACTATAACCAGAAGACAAAATTTTTATGACTGGTCATAATTGAAAGATGTTGCAGACAACATAATAAATCTTCAAATTAGTAAAACTTTTATCAAAAAGGGTAGATATTATTGTGTAAAACTAAGAAAATGTAGGTTACTATATTTTCTTCTTTTCTCACAATGTTTTTCATAGCTTTTTTTCTTTAGTGACCTAAAATGCAGGAATGAATGGTAATTGTTAAAAACTTCTCTTCACCGTTACAGAAAAATCAGGCCTGTGGAGCGATACAGACGCTCAAGCGCCTCTAGTTTTTACGTGTCTCAGTACAAGTGTTTAGAAAACATTGTGGGGAAAAGGAGAAATTGCTCGTAAAGAGCAATTTCTCCTTTTCCCAGAGTGTTTTCTAGCCTATAAGAAAACTTTCTGCCACTCTCATCAAATTCCAATTGTCATCTGCAAACACTTTGAGTTTGGGATAGTCTAAAACTTGTCATTTGGGAAAGGGTTACGAAGTAATCCTCTTTCTATCATGGTTTATCGTACAATAAATCACTGTTGTGAGTTATTAGGCACAATAAGTAATCCATGAGGGTGATAGCCGACATGGTTTATTCATTGCACCTCAGAACTCACAATGTGATGTACTGAATGATAAACAATGATAGAAAGAAGATTATTTCAATTCTAACATTACCAACTCAAAATGAAAGGAAATCAAGTTCATGCTTGGATTAAAAACACAGATGTAGATTATATTTAATTGAATAACTTACCTACCTACTTTATATGGAATTACTTCACTCTACATAGAATCTAAACAGAAGAACATAGATTTTACCATTCTTTCATTGCACCGTGTTTATAGTTTGGAATTCATGTGTTAAATTGGGATATAAGATTTTCTGGTATACTGCTATATTGATGCAAGCGTTTCTTATCATGAACATAGAAGGCAAAGAGTATATTGGCAACCAGAATTTTTTGTCAAATGCAAGTATTCATTTTGGCACAGTGCTTTCAGAATGAAACTGCTGCAACTTGTCAGTTGGTAAGAGGTTAAGCTTTATTAACTTTTTACTTAACCACAAAATTTTAGACTGATCCAAATTGAAAGCTTTTGCAGATGACAAAATTAATGTGATTCAAAACATGAAATTTTTATTCAAAAGATTAGAAAATATTATGGGCAAAGACTTTTAAGCAAGTTAGCAGCATTTTCCCCTTTTCCTTAATTAACTTGTTACCACACAATTCCAACTTTTAACGACTCTGAATGAAAAGCCTTTTGAAAACCTTGAGGGAAATGGTGAAAATGCATGTTTTTTACCTGCTGGAAACAAATTCCAAATTTTGAGTTACATTTTTCTTCTCATCTGCAAGTGCTTTCAATTTGAACCAGTCTAATGGTCATTAGGTAAAGAGTTAAATGTTTTCAAAGGCCCCCTTTCTTTAACTCATTACCAAACGACAAAACTTTAGGTTTGTCCAAATTGAAAGCATTTGCAGACGACAAAATAAAAGTGACTGAAAATTTGAAAATTGTTTTGTGAAGAGTAGTTTTCCCACAATGTTTTCTAAAGGCTTCTTTCTCAGGGGCATCAAAAGTAGGGATTGTGTGGTAATGGTTTAAAACTGAGGATTGTTTGGTAAACGGTTATAATGAATGAGTGCTTATGCTATTATGAAGACCAATTAAATAACGGAGAAAATATGAGGAGAAAAAGTGAAATGTTTCAAAAGCATTGCTCTACGTACTGTACAGTATTTCCACTTTAGGCTGATAAGTGCAAGGATGTATTTGTTGGTATTATGTCTTTATATCATACAAAGTAATTATCTCTGTCCAGATAGCACACGAAATGGCTCAAAGTTGTGAAAAGATGATAAGGCAAGACTTTCCCTCTACTAGTCTAAAGATAGATGTCTTCAAAGAACAAAATGCAGTTGGTAATGGAACAGGTATAATGTAAGTAGAATTTACAAAATCTCTAATATGATCTTAGCTGAGTAACATACCGGGAAATCTTTCATTTTAATCCCAAGCTTTGCCACTTTCTGTTTGAGGTTTGATTAACTCTTTACTAGACAAGAAGATGTTAGACTTGTCCAAATCGAAAGCATTTGCAGACGACAAAATGAGTGTGACACAGAAATTGAAAATTGAATTTAGAGGAGTAGAAATCATTGTGGGAAATGAAGGAACCCAAAGTTGAAACCCACCCTGGACCTCATGGTTACAAGGCCGATAGCTTTCAATGGTATTACAGTTATTCCACCACAACAGCACACTTATGTTTGTGTTTCCTGGATTGTAGTTTATTCCAAAGGTATGACAAGCCCATCCAGCAGGGATCAAGCCTACAAAATGCAGATCACAAAACCAATTCCTAAGCTACTGCTCTGAGGATCCCTTAAATTTTGTGTTTGTTTCAAAAGGTTATTGCAATCACGGTGATAGAATTCACAGGAAGCTATAAATTCTCTAGCAGTTACGAATACTAAACAATTGCTGTGGATCTTTTCAGGCAGTTAATAGCATAAACATAAACAGGCAGATCAAACAGGCTGTTCTGCCATATTAGAAAGTGGATAGTATATGATCTTAGATAACATAGATACATACATAGATACATACATACGTACGTAAGTACATACATAACGTACGTATGTACATATGTATGTACGTACATAAAAACATATGTACATACATAGATACATACGTACGTACATACATACATACATACATACATACCTTACATATAGATGTATCTTGTAATTTGAAAAGAAAAATGATTTAGCAATACCTGTGATCATTGAAAGTGTACAGTAAAAACCTCATAGAATCTAACAAAACCACATTTGTACAATTTTACAAAAATATTCAACAAAAAGAGACATAGTCTGCTTGAAAGAATGTGAGATTTGGTAACTATCTACTTAACTACAAGACTTCTGACCATACTAAAGTGAAAGCATTTGCAGATGACAAATTACAAGTAGCTCGGATGACGGTTTATGTCTTTGATAGGATGGAAAATATTATGGGAAAAGGACAAAATGCTGGTAACCAGTTGGTAACCAGCATTTTCTTCTTTTCCCAAAATGTTTTCAAAAACTCTCTCTTTCATGATTGTTAAAATTTTAGAAGCTATTAACCCATTACCACACAATCCCTACTTTTGATGACCCTGAGAAAGAAGCTTTTGAAAAACATTGTGGAAAAAGGAGAAAATGCTGGTAACCAGCATTTTCTCCTTTTTATACGCCCATCGAAGACGGGACGTATTATGGGATCACCCGTGGCGGGCGGGCGGCGTCCAGTTCTTTGTCCGGAGCATATCTCCAAAACTAGACAAGCTAGGGTTATGAAATTTCATGTGTGGATAGATCTCATCGAGGGGGAGTGCAGTGCACAGGAATCATAACTCTTGCTAGCTTAATTTTTGAGTTATTGCCCTTTGTTGTTTTTCATACTTGAATTTTGTCCGGAGCATATCTCTAAAACTATACTAGCTAGGGTTATGAAATTTCATGGGTGGATAGATCTCATTGAGGGGGAGTGCAGTGCACAAGAATCATAACTCTTGCTTGCTTAATTTTTGAGTTATTGCCCTTTGTCGTTTTTCATACTTGAATTTTGTCCAGAGCATATCTCCAAAACTATACTAGCTAGGGTTATGAAATTTCATGGGTAGATAGATCTCATTCAGGGGGAGTGCAGTGCACAGGAATCATAAGTCTTGCTCGCTTAATTTTTGAGTTATTGCCCTTTGTTGTTTTTCATACTTGAATTTTGTCCGGAGCATATCTCCAAAACTATACTAGTTAGGGTTATGAAATTTTATGGGTGGATAGATCCCATCGAGGGAGAGTGCAGTGCACAAGAATCATAACTCTTGCTCGCTTAATTTTTGAGTTATTGCCCTTTGTCGTTTTTTATACTTGAACTTTGTCCGGAGCATATCTTCAAAATTATACTAGCTAGGGTTATGAAATTTTATGGGTGGATAGATCTCACGGAGGGGGAGTGCAGTGCACAAGAACCATAACTCTTGCTTGCTTAATTTTTGAGTTATTGCCCTTTGTCATTTTTGTATACTTGAATTTTGTCCGGTGAATATCTCCAAAACTATACTAGCTAGGGTTATAAAATTTCATGGGTGGATAGATCTCATTCAGGGGGAGTGCAGTGCACAGGAATCATAACTCTTGCTTGCTTAATTTTTGAGTTATTGCCCTTTGTTGTTTTTCATACTTGATTTTTGTCCGGAGCATATCTCCAAAACTATACTAGCTAGGGTTATGAAATTTCATGGGTGGATAGATCTCATCGATGGGGAGTGCAGTGCACAGGAATCACAACTCTTGCTTGCTTAATTTTTGAGTTGTTGCCCTTTGTTGTTTTTCATACTTGAATTTTGTCCGGTGCATGCCCCAGCTTTACAACTTGGAGTAAGACGGGCGTATCTTGCGACAATTTGGCGCTCTTGTTCCATAATGTTTTCAACCCTTCACAAACAAATTTCAAATTTTAGGCCACTTTTATTTTCTCCTCTGCAAATGCTTTCGATTTGGACAAGTCTAAAATATTGTCGTTTGGTAATGTGTTAAACCAAAGAGTTTTATTATTTCTGAACAGAGTGTGTGCAGAAACAGATAAAGGTTGTATATTTGGTGGATCTGCTATTGGAAAAAAAGGTAAACACTTCTGTATTGCATAAAGGATCTTAATAGAACTGAAGTAACTAGAATTATATGATGCCAGCCTTGGCAAACATCATATACATTGTAGTCAATGAGTTTGATAAAAATATATATACTTATACACAAGTGAGAGATTTTATTTCTGACATGAAAGGAAATTCAGACAAACGAGTATCCTACATCACTACCATCAAACTACATGTACGTGGTGTGATCAGAATGTTCTCGGCCTGATACGTTTCGAGGCATTTCATTGGACAAAAATCTTGTTCAGTCTGTCATTCTATCTAATTGAAAGTCATTTGGAGAGTAAAAAGCATTTGGTCACGCTTGATTGCTTTTGTATGACAGTATTTAGAGAGGACAATGCATCAAACTTGCAAAATTGACTCAAGGTGTTCAGCTCTTGCAGGACAATGCACCTGCTCACACGTCGCAAGTTGCCATGACTGCTGTGACTGAATGCAGATTCAAAGTCCTTCCTCACCCCCCCATATTCTCCTGATATGGCCCCTTCTGATTTCTATCTGTTCCCAAAATTGAAATACAACCTTATTGGAACACAGTTTGGAAGCAATGAAGGCGTCATAGAGGCAGCGAAGGAGTACTTGTGGGACCAGGAAAAAGACTTCTATTTGGAAGGGATAAGCAAGCTCGAACAGAGATGGACTAAGTGCATTGCCTTGAAGGGGGATTATATTAAAAAGTAATGACCAGTTTTTAATTCCCTGGTAATCGGAGGCACTTGGGGCTGGGAACTTTTTTATCACACCTCGTATATTCTGTTCACAGGTCCATGTACACAGATGTAGCCAGCCCGGGTGGCTCAGTGGTGAGCGTGTCAGACTAATGACCTGAATGTTGTGAGTTTGATACCCGGTTGAGACGAAATTTCTTTCCGGCATACTTTCACCTCTCACCTCTGCTGAAGCATGTGAGAATAGTAGTCATTGGCTTTGGAAAGAAAGTTGAGTCAGTACTGGTGTGAGAAAGCCAGGAAACACATGTGTGCGTCAACGACTGCCATGATAGGACCTTAGCTGTTAAAGTGGCATTAAACCCAAATACAACCAAATACAGATGTAGTTTAAATATGTCAATACACAAGAAGATAGCTATGTCACATTTACAATGAAAGTAGAATGAATAAAGTTCATTAATAGAGTAAACAGAAATAGTTTCACAATTTTGTTGATTTTAACTCTTTACCACTCAATCCCGACTTTTAACGATCCAAAAGAAGCCTTTTGAAAACATCATGGGAAAAGGAGAAAATGCTGGTTACTTAGCATTTTCTCCTTTCCCACAATGTTTTCTACCCTTCCCAAATGAAATTACAATTTTTGATTCACGCTTATTTTGTCGTCTGCAAATGCTTTCAATTTGGACTAGTCTAAAATTTTTGTCGTTTGGTAAAGAGTTAACCCATTACCACACAATCCCTACTTTTGACGCCCCTAAGAAAGAAGCCTTATGAAAACATCGTGGGGAAAGGAGAAAATGCTGGTAACCAGCATTTTCTCCTTTTCCCACAATGTTTTCTACCCTTCTCAAATCAGATTTCAATTTTTGATTCCCACTTATTTTGTCATCTGCAAATGCTTTCAATTTGGACTAGTCTAAAATTTTGTCGTTTAGTAAAGAGTTAAATAACATCCTTGTTTTCATAAAATGTGAAAATTATTTTATTTTCCATACATACATTTGTGTCAGCAATAATGGTACCATTTTTTGCAAAAGCTGCAAGGTATTACAAATTAATACACATGTTGTGCTTGGTTTGGCTGTCTTGACAAGCCCATAACTACCAAAAGAAGCAGAAATGGGGCAAAAAGAAAAACTGATTATTCACCAATGTATTACCCAAATCAAGTCAAGGGCTTAATTTACTACTGGAGGAGTCTTTATTTAATAAATGCTATAAAGCTTTCTCATTGAAGAAAATTCTCATTGAACGAAACTCTTATAATAGTAATACCTCTGCAGAAATTAATATTTTGCATGTGAGCTTAAAAATTCACTGACCGTGCAGTTTTTATTGCATTTTCCTGTATTATCATTTGTATTTTCTCCTGTCTCTTTGACTATTGAAGATATTCACTATCAAAAATGAAACTCTTGCAACAGTTTGCTGCTCTTGCTTTTAATTAGAATTTTCACTGTAAAAACAAGCAGCTGTGCATTGTGGGAAAAGCAGATCATGTTGACACTCGGTGTTCATGTTATATATAGAGGATAATCAACTGGTTATTTTTGATATGAAAAATATCTCACGAGGATGCGTTGTTAGGCGTTGAAAAAAGGAGTGCGCAGCACGAGTTTTTTTTAACGCCTTATGACGCATCTGAGTGAGATAATTTTCATGTAAGAAATAACCAGTTGATTATTATATTTATTATATACCTTATTAACATTATGATTTTTAATTCTTCATTTGAAAAACAACAAAAACTATCTGTAAGTGCTTAGTGAAAAAAAAAATAGTTCCTAAATTACGTCAGGAAGTGAAAGTGAAAGTTGATATTGTCACTAGTGATGATATCAAAATTTATTACACTTGGAAATTCCAGGATTCCGCTGCTAGGTATATAATAAATATCCTTATCTCACACTTTGTCTTGTAGGTGTTCCAGCTGAGGCTGTTGGGAAAGAAGCAGGCGAAATGTTATTAAATCAGTTGTGTCATGGTGGTTGTGTAGATGACTTTTTACAGGATCAGGTACCTCTTTGTATAATTCCTTAAAATTTTTGTTTTGTCTTTGTATTATTCCACACAAATGTTGTCGTGTTTGTATGTCAGAATTATGTCCTAAAGCTGTTAGAAACTGGCTATTTATGTTTGGCAAGAGACAAAAAAAAAAATTTTGAAATCTGAAAATTTTCAATTTTCAGGTTTAACTCATTACCAAACGACAAAATTTTGGACCAGACCAAATTGAAAGCATTTGCAGATGACAAAATAAATGTGACTGTAAAATGGAAAATTGTTTTGGGAAGGGTAGAAAACACTGTGGGAAAAGGAGAAAATGCTGTAACCAGCATTTCCTCCTTTTCCCACAATGTTTTCTAAAGGCTTTTCTCTCAGGGTCGTTAAAAGTCGGGATTGTGTGGTAAAGAGTTAACCCTTTACCAAACGACAAAATTTTAGCCTGGTCCAAATTCAAAGCACTTGCAAACGACAGAGTAGAAAACATAGTGGGAAAAGGTTGATTCCAGTATTACCCCGAAAACATTCATTTTGTGGGAGTATAAAAATAAGACGAATGACAACACAACTGAATTTAATCCTTTACGACACAATCCCTGGTTTTTACGACCCTGAGATAGAAGCCTTTTAAAAACATTGTTGGAAAAGGAGAAAATGCAGGTTACCAGGGATTATTTGGTGAAGGGTTAAATAAGACTACAGGTAATTTAAAGGTATATGGAATTTTTTCTCTAGTTAAAGAGAAATATGCAATTTTAGCTACAATGTTGGTGAAGGTTGGAAAGCAAAACCAATTTGTGCAATTTTGTTGGCGTTTTTGACTAGAATGTCCTAATGATGAATGAATAGTGGTAATTAAAGATGAAATTACTTTTGATTTGTGTCCAAATTCAAGTTAACTCTTTACCAAACAACATAATTTTGAACTAGTCCATATTGGAAGCATTTGCAGACGACAAAATTGATGCGACTAAAAAACTGAAAATGGCTTTGGGAAGGAAAGAAAACATTGTTGGAAAAGAAGAAAATGCTGGGTACCAGCATTTTCTTCTTTTCCCACAATGTTTTCACAAGGCTTCTTTTTCAGGGTCGTAAAAACTGGGGATTGTTTGGGTTAGGATTAAGCTAATTACAGTAATTTCCAGTGTTTCCTAATGTATTTTGAAATTTAACTTTTTACCAAATGATTAAATTATGAGAAGTCCAAATTGAAAGCAATTACTGGCGACAAATCAAATGAGTCTCAAGTTATGGTACGAGTGTGTATTTGTCATTGAAAGTGTAGGAAACGTCCTGGGAATACCTTTTATTCTCAGGGTTGTAAAACTGAGCATTACTTGAGAAAGGGTGAAACACTGTTTATTTCATGCTTTCTGGTAAGTTATTGAGAAATATCTGTGAAATATTTTTCGGTATTTTATGGTTATGATTAGTTAAAATATGATATTACCTGAACAAATTGACATGAAATAAATGACCTCTATTACCATATATTATACGCTTGAGTTATTCTCTGGCTAATGTCCTCTGGCTAGTGTCGTCTGCATGCGGAACTATGTGCATGTTTCTAGACTCTTTATGCAGCTAATAGATTTATAGTGTCTTCAAAGAATACTTGAAATATCCGAGATAATCATTATATTATTAATTTAAATTGGTAATACATGGCGAGTGACTTAGATGTAAGATGGGCTTTCTGTGCAGCTTGATCTTGTTCTATGCCATCCGGAAAAGCTTTCTGCTCCATCTGGAAAAGCTTTTTATTTTGACTATGGCGCAGTAGGGGTCAAACCCGACATTTACCGTTAACAGAGTTTTCATACAGTCCGATTATACCCGATGACTTTAATATTCACGTTTTAATTATTCTTTGCATAAAGGTCAGTTTCAGGTCATTTTATTCCAGTAATACTATATTCTAACTCTTAAATTAAAGGTGGAAACAGCTGTTCCTATGCACTAGTTACCTAGGGTGTATTCCTTTCGCTACTCCGAACACTCCGAACATGTTCTAGGTCAATGGAGTATTTCAGAACACTGTGCCGTGTTCTTCAGAACATGTTCTGACTGTTCTAATCCAGTGGAGGTGTAGCTCACCTGCTGAATGGTTGCTAGGTGATACAAGATGGCCGAAAGACAGACAATTCTTAATGGCAAAATTTGCAATTGTCCTTTTTTACGATATGAATACCATAAATAGGGGCATAGTAGACGCATCTCTATTCTTTCTCTGCAGCTAATCATATCCTCAACTAACACAGCTAAGACAGTAGCTCTTGCAACAGCCATCATGCCAATTAACTTTTATTTCGATATGGTTTAGAATAATGTTCAGAACGTGCTTCATTCAGAACATATTACCGGAACAGTGTATTGTGTTCTGAAATATTCCTTTCACATGCTCCAGAACAGTATTCCGGATCACAGAATATTGTGCCAGAACAGGTGAAAGGAATACGCCCCTAGATAGACATTGTGTGCCTGACATCCAGATGGAAATCAGACGTAATTTACCGTACATTTCTTGCGCTTGACGTAATATTGTAATGAGTTGCCTCATGGAGGGATTACGGCCAGGAGGCTATGGCAAATGACCAAAAAGAACTGTTCTTAATTTTGGTTATGTGCCTCCCAGATAGGGTTAAAAGCATAAAATAAATATAAAATTTGTTTTTGTGGCAATAGATTGATTTTTATTTTTTCTGGTGAACTTCAATGGTAATATTTTCAGGAGTGCTACACAACTCATATAAATATTACAGATGATGTTCACTTGATGAAACAAATTTCGCAATTTGCTTTTCACCACAAAAAAATAAATATACTATATTTATACACACAAACATGAAAAAAGTAATCACCTTTTCAGGCTTTGACTCTACCATAAAAGGTGTCGCTATTAGTTATGATATTCTTAAAGTTAATTATTTAAATATTACAAAATAATGTTTAATTCCCATGAATTTCAGTTAATAATTCTAATGGCATTAGCTAGAGGGAAGTCATCCATACGCTGTGGTCCTGTTACACTGCACACAGATACGGCTATACATGTTGCACACCAATTAACTAATGTAAGTAAACATTGGCTTTTTTTTTTTCCTATATAATGTCAATAGTTAACCCTTTCCCAAACGACAAACTTTTGGACTAGACCAAATTGAAAGCACTTGCAGACAACAGTTCAACTATTGTTGAAAAGATGATTTCTGTCGATGATAGGGTAGAAAACATTGCGGGAAAAGGAGAAAATTCTGGTTACCAGCATTTTCTCCTTTTCCTACAATGTTTTCAAAAGGCTACTATTCTAGACCAATAAAATCCAGGGATTGTTTGGGAAAGGGTTAACCCTTTACCAGACAATAAAATTTTAGACCCATCCAAAGCATAATGCAGACCCAAAATGTTACATTGCTAAAATTTTAGATGTCTTTGATAGGGTAGAAAACATGGTGGAAAAAGGAGACAATTTTTTTCAAAAGTTCTGTTTCTCAAGGTTATCAAAAGTTAGCATTGTGTGGTAAAGGGTTTACCATTTATCACACAATCATGACTTTTATTGACCAGATGGAAAAGAATTTTGAAAACATGGTCAGAAAAAGAGAAAAACCCTTTATCTTGTCACCTGGAAAGGCTTTTAATTTGAAACAGTTGGTATTAGGTGATCTAGGATGCCTTACCAGTTTTTACACACATATAGTTCACTGCCTTTGAAAATGTTATTGGGGAAAAAAAGTGGTTGCTTTTTTTCAGTGATTTCCACTCACATTGAAAATGTTTTTCTATTTTTTTTGTGTGTAATAAATGTAGATTTCGGTAGACCTAATTACTGTAATTGGTCATAAATCTATAGGGATGGTAACATGCAAAAAGGGGCATTCAGACATTTGCATAAAGTGTCATTTTGAATAAGCCTGCACAGTCCACATTGATTGGTCCTAACGACACTTTTCATTTTCAGCTTCACGGGCCGAAGTCCAGCAGGCTTATGTCATGACCCGGTTTCCGTCATGCATTCGTCCATCCGTCCGTCTGTGCGTGTGTTAACTTTTATTTCAGACATCTTCTCTGTAAGTCCCCATCAAATATTGATGAAACTTCACAGAAATGATCCTGCCATGGTCCTCTTTAGAATTTCTTGAAAGAATTTGATTCCTTCAAAAACTGGTTGCCATGGCAACAAAACTTAAAAATTGTGAAAATCTTTAAAAATCTTCTTCTCCAAGATGATAAGGCCTTGGGCTACCAAATTTTGTATGTAGCTTTATCTAGTGGGTGTCTACCAAGAATGCCCAATCTGTAGCCCTGGGGTCAAATTTGACCGGGGGGGGGGGGGGGGGGGGGGGGTCACAAGCTTTATATCGGCATATATTGGGAAAACTTTAAAAATCTTCTATTACCTAGCGATAAGGCCTACAGCTACCAATTTTGGTATGGAGCTTTATCTAGTTGGTTTTTAAAAAGGGTGGAAACTTTTAAAATCTTCTTGTTTATAACGACACATTCTAGACCTGTACGATTTGGTATGGGGCTTTACTGTGTGGACCTCTACCAGGATTTAAGTAATTATAGCTTAGTGGAGAAAAATGGCTTTGCCTGGGGGTCATAACTTTTTTGAATTTTATAGAAAAAATCTAGTTATGCCCCCCTTTCGAAGAAATGGGGGTATATTGCTTTGCACTTGTCGGTCGGTCCGTCGGTACGTCGGTCCGTCGGTCCGTAGACCAAGTTTGTCCGGAGCATAACTCAAAAACTATTTAAGGTATCATCTTGAAACTTCATAGGTGGATAGATCTCATTAAGGAGAAGTGCAGTGCACAAGAACCATAACTCTGCCCATCATATTTTTGGAGTTATTGCCCTTTGTTGATTTTCATACTTGATTTTTGTCCGGAGCATAACTCAAAAACTATTTAAGGTATCATCTTGAAACTACATAGGTGGATAGATCTCATTAAGGAGAAGTGCAGTGCACAATAACAACAACTCTGCCCATCATATTTTTGGAGTTATTGCCCTTTCTTGATTTTCATACTTAATTTTTGTCCGGAGCATAACTCAAAAACTATTTCAGGTATCATCTTGAAATTACATAGGTTGATAGATCTCATTATGGAGAAGTGCAGTGTACAAGATTCATAACTCTGCCCATCATATTTTTGGAGTTATTGCCCTTTGTTGATTTTCATACTTAATTTTTGTCCAGAGCATAACTCAAAAATTATTTTAGGTATCACCTTGAAACTTTATAGGTGGATAGATCTAATTAAGGAGAAGTGCAGTGCACAAGTACCATAACTCTGCCCATCATATTTTTGGAGTTATTGCCCTTTGTTGATTTTCATATTTAATTTTTGTCCGTAGCAGAACTCTAAAAGTATTTCAGGTATCACCTTGAAACCTTATATGTGAAAAGATCTTATTAAGGAGAAGTGCAGTGCACAAGAACCAAAACTCTGCCTATCATATTTTTGGAGTTATTGCTCTTTGTTGATTTTCATAGTTAATTTTTGTCCAGAGCATAACTCAAAAAGTATTTCAGGTATCATCTTGAAACTACATAGGTGGATAGATCTCATTAAGGAGAAGTGCAGTGCACAAGAACAACAACTCTGCCCATCATATTTATGGAGTTATTGCCCTTTGTTGATTTTCATACATAATTTTTGTCCGGAGCATAACTCTAAGAGTGTTTCAGGTATTATCCTAAAACATCATAGGTGGATAGATTATACTAAGGAGAAGTGCAGTGCACAAGTACCATAACTCTGCCCATCATATTTTTGGAGTTATTGCCCTTTGTTGATTTTCATAGTTAATTTTTGTCTGGAGCATAACTCAAAAAGTATTTCAGGTATCACCTTGAAACCTTATAGGTGGATTAACCTTATTAAGGAGAAGTGCAGTGCACAAGAACCATAACTCTGCCCATTATATTTTTGGAGCTTTTGCCCTTTGTTGATTTTCATACTTAATTTTTGTCCAGAGCATAACTCAAAAGGTTTTTCAGGTATCATCTTGAAACCATATATGTGGATAGATCTTATTCAGGAGAAGTGCATTGCACAAGAACCATAATCTGCCCATTATATTTTTGCAATTACTGCCCTTTGTTGATTTTCATACTTATTTTTTTTCCAGAGCATAACTCAAAAAGTATGTGAGGTAAAATCATGAAACTTTAAAAGTTGATAGTTCACTTAAATGGGAAGTACAGTGCCCAAGAATTGTTAATTTATCATTAATAATTTTTGAGTAATTACCCTTTGTTCGTTTTTACATTTTGAACGTAAGAGTTTATAATCACATTGGATGCCATTAGGGGGGCATACATGTTTTACAAACATCTCTTGTATGACTTTAAGTTTGAAACAAATTGGCCAAGTATTGTAATGTTTGGCTTGTAGTGTTATTACTTATTAGCCAGTGGAGCGATACAGGGCCATCATGGCCCC
This sequence comes from Tridacna crocea, assembly GCA_943736015.1. Taxonomy (NCBI): domain Eukaryota; kingdom Metazoa; phylum Mollusca; class Bivalvia; order Cardiida; family Cardiidae; genus Tridacna; species Tridacna crocea. The sequence goes on from OX031059.1 coordinate 55,458,784, forward strand.
CTTGTTATGCAATTTTCTGTTTTGTGCAAGTATGAAGACAAGAAATGTAACATAGTCGTAAAGTGCCATCTCAGATTAGCCTGCATGGAGTGGGCATGCTGATCCAAGACAACACTACACAAATGTCAGAATAGCCCCGTTCATGTGTTGTAAGCCATATAGACATATAGATTTGAATTTTCTACTTAAAATGGTTTCATACATCTTCATAAAGTATGGAATTTGATTCTTTTAACTTTTGTTTTGTACGAAGCTTCTAAAGACATTTTGTTTAATTTTGTAACCCACTTAACCCTTTACTCCATAGATACTCATTTCTACGCAGTGCTTGTAGGGGCCTTTGGAAAACATTGTGGCAAAAGGTGAAATTGCTCGTAACGAGCAATTTCACCTTTTGTCACAATGTTTTGTATGCTATCAAAAGGTGTCATATACACATAAGAAAAGGCTTCATCCTTGCTGTTATTTAGGGCCAATTAGAGATACCATAGAAATGCCTTATGGGGTAAAGGGTTCACTGTGTTCATTTCTTGCTTGAACATATTTGTCATTTATTATCAATTCTATCCTTGTGTATGTTCCAGGCTAAATTTAAAGTGAACAAGATATCAGCCGGACAAACTGTCATCGAATGTGAGGGGATTGGTTTACAGAATACCAACTTGTGATGAAGGAATTGATTATTAACGTCTTACCTCTCATCTGTGTGTGTGTGTGTTTTTTTTTTGTTGCTCTTCTGGCTTTGAAACAATTGTAGGAAAAAGAGATATTGCTTGTATTACTCCCAGATGATAATTTTAGCCTTTGTTGACATAAACAATGGTGCAAAACAAACATGTAGAAGGTGAGATAGGTTAAACTCACTGCTTCATTACATAAAAGTACAACAGGCATTTTAGACTAAAAGAATACCAGTTTCCCCTACTATTATGAAATGGACCATCCGTAAAAGTACAGTGTTTTCATCTGAGAGTGATAACAGGTGCTAGCTTTTTTTCTCACAACTGTTTCAGTGTCAATTCAGTTATGAAATTTTCGTTCCTCCTCCAATGTACCAGCTTTACCAGAACTGGTGTTTTTAGAAGTAGCCTTTTAATGGGATATTTATATCGCATCATTTTTTTCCAAAGATTTTGTTTAAATCAAGTTGTGTTGTCATTTCCCTTGTTTGGTTTATCCTGTCATAGGTATAGGTCCTACTCGATAAACGTTTCATTATCTGTTTATATTTTTGTAGGTACATGTATTTGGGATAACAGGTCTAAAACCATGGTCTGTGATGCAATTTATAATTTATAAGCCTCCCTCAATTATATTTATGTTATCACAGCATTGTTTGTGATTTTAAATTTGTATTAAAAAAAACAAACAAACAATAATGTAAACTTTTAACCCATTACCACACAATCCCTACTTTTGATGCCCCTGAGAAAGAAGCCTTTAGAAAACATGGCAGGAAAAGGAGAAAATGCTGGTAACCAGCATTTTTTCCTTTTCCCACAATGTTTTCTACCCTTCACAAGACAAATTTCAATTTTTCAGTCACTTTTATTTTGTCGTCTGCAAATGCTTTCTATATGGACAATCCTAAAATTTTGTCGTTTGGTAATGAGTTAACGAAAGATTTATCGAATAGGATTAATAGGCCAACAATGTCTGAGGGAAATAACTGTTTTTCTGACACACTTGTTATGCGATACTTCCCTTAACCCTTTCCCAAACAATCCCTGGTTTTTTATGGGTCAGGAATAGAAGCCTTTTGAAAACATTGTGGGAAAAGCAGAAAATGCTGGTAACCAGCATTTTCTCCTTTTCCCACGATGTTTTCTACCTATCATATAGAAAAATCATCTTTTTAGCAACTGTTAATTTGTCATATGCAAAATGCTTTCAATTTGGTCTTGTCCAAAATTTGCCGTTTGGGAAAGGAATAATTGTAATGCTGTAAGACAGCATTGCAGATCATTTCCAAATTCTCTTGATAAATATTGTACATTTTTCAATAATAATGAATTGATTATGATGTACATACAGTGTAATGCTACGGTATGTTTGGTATGAAACATCCCATTTCTTTGGCTCCAAAAGTACCATTTATACCAAAAATAAGATGTTTTCTTGCTACAAAATCACTTGAAATCTTCTTGTCAAAAAAATGTTTGAGGTTTATTGATGTTTAGTGTGAATTCTAGAATTCATTACCATTTTCTTTGCATGATAGTAAGAATTAAGTTTTCATTTGCTTGGCTTATTTTCTCACTGTAGGCCTTTTAAACTTTATTTGCTTGGCTTATTTTCTTCATAGAATTTCAATGCAATACAGGCCTTTTACAGATTAATGTCTCTGTTTAACCCATTACCAAACAATCCCTACTTTTGACGCCCCTGAAAAAGAAGCCTTTAGAAAACATTGTAGGAAAAGGAGAAAATGCTGGTAACCAGCATTTTCTCCTTTTCCCACAATGTTTTCTACCCTTCACAGAACAAATTTCAAATTTTCTGTCACTTTTTTTTTTGTCGTCTGCAAATGCGTTCGATTCAGACAAAACTAAAATTTTGTCATTTGGTAATGAGTTAACCCTTTACCAAACAATCCCTGGTTTTTACGACCCTGAGATAGAAGCCTGTAGAAAACACTGTGGGAAAAGGAGAAAATGCTGGTAACCAGCATTTTCTCCTTTGCCCACAATGTTTTCTACCCTTCACCAAAACAATTCAGATTTCCAGTCACGTTTATAATCTGCAAACGCTTTCAATTTGGAGGAGTCTAAAATTTTGTTGTGTGGTAAAGAGTTAATGCCAATTTTGTCTCTTTTATCAATAACACACTGGAGTGACACCATAGTCCCATCATATTTGAGCCATGGTCTTTGAAAATGAGACTTGATACATTTGTAAAAAGTACCCACTCACAGTGGCCTGTGCAGTCTGCCATGGCTGACATGGGTTGAAGCTTAGCGTTATCTGTTAATTTTCTACATTTCAAAGGACAATTCTACCTTATGATTCAGTCAGTTTTTAGCTCTACTGGCCGAAGGCCAGCGAGCTATTGTCATGGCGTTGATTCGTCCGTCCGTTCGTCCGTGTGTGCGTCCCTAAACTTTTTTAGCTCACCTTAGCACAAATTGCTAAAGGTGAGCTATTGTGATCGCCCAATGTCCGGCATCCGGCATCCGTCGTACGTCGTCCGTCGTCCGTCAACAATTTCTTTAAACATCTTCTTCTCCTAAACCACTGGGCCAATCTTCATGAAACTTGGCAGGAATGTTCCTTGGGTGAAGCTCTACCAAAATTGTTCAAAGAATTTAATTCCACCCATAACTCTGGTTGCCATGGCAACAAAACGAAAAAAAAAATGAAATCTTTGAAAATCTTCTCCTCTGAAACTAGAAGGGGTAGAGCTTTGATATTTGGTATGTAGCATCTCCCAATGGACCTCTACCAAATTTGTTCAAATTATGCCCCTAGGGTCAAAACTGGCCCCGCCCCGGGGGATAAAGCGTTTTAGCGCGTTTGAGCATAGGAACAAAGAAGGAAAACTTTAAAAATCTTCTCCTCTGAAACCTGAAGGGGTAGAGCTTTGATATTTGGTATGTAGCATCTCCTAGTGGACCTCTACCAAGTTTGTTCAAATTATGTCCCTGGGGTCAAAACTGGCCCCACCCCAGGGGTCACAAGTTTTAGCATAGGAACAAAGAAGGAAAACTTTAAAAATCTTCTCCTCTGAAACTTGAAGGCGTAGAGCTTTGATATTTAGTATGTGACATCTCCTAGTGGACCTCTACCAAGTTTGTTCAAATTATGTCCCTGGGGTCAAAACTGGCCCCACCCCGGGGGTCACAAGTTTGAGCATAGGAACAAAGAAGGAAAACTTTAAAAATCTTCTCCTCTGAAACTTGAAGGCGTAGAGATTTGATATTTAGTATGTGACATCTCCTAGTGGACCTCTACCAAGTTTGTTCAAATTATGTCCCTGGGGTCAAAACTGGCCCCACCCCGGGGGTCACAAGTTTGAGCATAGGAACAAAGAAGGAAAACTTTAAAAATCTTCTCCTCTGAAACTTGAAGGCGTAGAGCTTTGATATTTAGTATGTGACATCTCCTAGTGGACCTCTACCAAGTTTGTTCAAATTATGTCCCTGGGGTCAAAACTGGCCCCACCCCGGGGGTCACAAGTTTGAGCATAGGAACAAAGAAGGAAAACTTTAAAAATCTTCTCCTCTGAAACTTGAAGGCGTAGAGCTTTGATATTTAATATGTGGCATTTCCTAGTGGACCTCTACCAAGCATGTTCAAATTATGTCCCTGGGGTCAAAACTGGCCCCACCCCGGGGATCACAAATTTGAGCATGGGAACAAAGAAGGAAAACTTTAAAATTCTTTTTCTCAGAAACTAGAAAGCATAGAGCTTTGATATTTGGTCTGTTGTATCTCCTAGTGGACCTCTACCAAGTTTATTCAAATGATGTCCCTGGGGTCAAATCTGGCCCCACCCCGGGGGTCACTAGTTTGAGCATAGGAACAAAGAAGGAAAACTTTAAATTTCTTCTTCTCTGAAACTAGATGGCGTAGAGCTTTGATATTTGGTATGTAGCATCTCCAAGTGGACCTCTACCAAGTTTGTTCAAATCATGCCCGTGGGGTCAAAACTGGCCCTGCCCCAGGGGTCACAAGTTCGAACATAGGAACAATGAAAGAAAATTTGAAGATTCTTCTTCTCTATAACTAGAAGGCATAGAGCTATGATATTTGGCATATAGCAATTCCTAGTGGATCTCTACCAGGTTTGTTCATATTATGCCCTTGGGGTCAAAACTGGCCCTGCCTCGGGAGGTCACAGGTTCGAACAAAGCAACAAAGAAGGAAAACTTTAGAAATTTTCTCTGAAACTTGAAGGTGCAGAGCTTTGATATTTGGTATGCAGAATCTTCTTGATGCAACTTGGCAAGGATGTTCTTTGGGTGAAGCTTTACCAAAGTTGCTCCAAGAATTGAATTTCACTCATAAGCTATAGTCTAAGGTGAGCGTTCCAGGGCCAATGGCCCTCTTGTCTTTAAAAAAACTTCTCATCAGAAACTATTGACTGGATTTTTACCGAATTTCACAGGAATGTTCCTTAGGTGGTCCTCTTTCAAATTCCTCCAAATAATTGTGTTCCATGAATAATTAGGTGATGCCTTGCTTAGTTTAACTCACTACCTCATTTTTCAGTAACATTGAATTGATTAGACCATTACCAGATGACAATATTTTAGGTTTGTCCAAATTGAAAGGATTTGCAGACGACAAAATAAAAGTGACTGAAAATTTAAAATTTGTTTTGTGAAGGGTACAAAACATTGTGGGAAAAGGAGAAAATGCTGGTTTCCAGCATTTTCTCCTTTTCCCACAATGTTTTCTAAGGGCTTCTTTCTCAGGAGGCATCAAAAGTATGGATTGTGTGGTAATGGGTTAATGTGTCATGGGATGCGTTAAGTCTCCTTTTTTTCAGAGCATGGCTCAATTAGCCTTTAGTTTCAGTATTCCGTGATGATAAGTAAGCAACATAATGAAATGAAAAATTTAGACAAGAACATGAACCAGAAATCACTTATCCTCTATAAAAAAAATCATTTCTGATGACTTTTATGACAAAAATTAACTAAGCAATTTCCATGTTTAATGTACATGAATACACAAACATGCAGTTTGCCTTCCTGAGCAAACATGGCGTGTCCGGGAACTGAGGTGTGTATAGCACAAAGTTGTAAATCTTTGCTTTTTTTTTTTGAAGGAGCACTATTTCCATAAAGAAAAATTATGTCAATTTGTTTCGAATCAGAAAGTATTTCTCTGGTATTTGGCTGAAATTAGAGGTCAGTAAAGCGTTTGATTATTGGTAAGGGTTGCAAGCAGAAATACCGTGTGACATCATCAAACTATGTGCTTTATGGGATGTAAACAAAAAAATCACTGGTTCAAGGACACTCACGGAACAAGGCCACTCGAAGATATATTGTAAACCAAATTTTACGAAATTGGATACAATACCTTACTGTGCCCATATTTTGGACAAATTTCCATTTTGAGGGGATTTGGATAGCTTTTGGCGCCTTGTGTCTTTTGTGACTGATAATTAATTTAACCTTTTACCACACAACAAAATTTCAGGCCTGTCCAAATTGAAAGCATTTGCAGACGACAATTTCAGTGTGGTTCAATAGCGCGATTTTTGTCTCTTAGGATAGAAAACATTGTGAGAAAAGGAGAAAATGCAGGTTACCAGCATTTTCTCCTTTTCCCACTATGTTTTCTAAATGCTTCTTTTTCAGAGTTGTTAAAAGTTGGTACTGTGTGGTAAAGGGTTAAACAAAAAAAAGAAAATAAGGGAAAAACAAAAATATGAAAGTATCAGAGAACAGCCTGTATGACAGATAAATGTATGTGTGGATGTATTTTTTATCTTTCTTACAAATTACTGCAGGTACCCTGACAGTCTGCGTGATTGTGCAATAGTTTGCATATTCAAACATTATGCAATCTACAATTATCAGATTTTTCATTTACATGTATTTATTCCAAAGCAGACCTTGGTAGAATATTGCTGTTTTTGTTGTATTCATAGAATCATGTCTGTTCTAATGGCAGCCAATAAAATATTACGTTTAAAGCATTTTTGATATCATTTCATGAAGCCTATATTTCTTATTCACTTCAAGGTAAAATTGTCTATGTTACAATGAGCTGAATTTACTGAACTCTTTACCAAACGACAAAATTTTAGACAAGTCCAAATTGAAAACACTTGCAGACGACAAAATAAACGTAACTCAAAAATTAGAATTTATTTCCAGCAGGGTAGAAAACATTGTAGGTAAAGGAGAAAATGCTGGTTACCTGCATTTTCTCCTTTTCCTATAATGTTTTTAAAAGACATCTATCTCCGGGTCATTAAAACCAGGAATTGTTTGGTAAAGGGTTAACTCATTACCAAACAATATTTTAGGCTTGTCCAAGTAGAAAGCATTTACAGACGACAAAATAAAAGTGACTGAAAATTTGACATTTGTTTTGTGAGGGCTCAAAAGCTGGTTACCAGCATTTTCTTTTTTTCCCGCAATGTTTTCTACAGGCTTCTTTCTCAGGGGCGTCAAAAGTAGGGATTGTTTGGTAAAGGGTTAATGCATCTCTATGATATATCACACCAAGCAAGTCATCACATAATCGTAGTTCTACAAATTCCATCTTGCCTAACAATCCACTGAATCTTGAAGTTGAATGGTCCTTAAACAAGCAGACAATTTACAAATATCGATTCATGTGAGCCTGTAGGAACTGAAGAGGCTGACATGCTTTGATACTGTTGTCCAGATGCGTTAACCCCCGTTCACACCGTATAGGTCATTTTAAACCCATTACCAAACTTTTCATACTTATGACAACCTGAGAAAGAAGCCTTTGGAAAACATTGTGGGAAAAGGTGAAAATGCTGGTAACCAGCATTTTCTCCTTTTCCCACAGTGTTTTCTACCCTTCCTAAACCAAAGTTTGATTTTCACTCATCTTTATTTTGTGATCTGCAAATGCTTTCAATTTGGACCAGTCTAAAAATTTTCTTTCGTGGTAAAGAGTGAAATTGTTTTCCGTCCTTCCGAGACCAGCACAACTGATTGGCAGAGACAGAACAGCAAATCAGATGGCGAATTTAGAATAAGTAATAAACAACAATGGCTGATATAGCCCCTTGTTTAGTAGCTCGACTTAACTCATTACCAAACAACAAAATTTTAGGTTTGTCCAAATCGAAAGCATTTGCAGACTACAAAATAAAAGTGACTGAAAATTCGAAATTTATTTTGTAAAGGGTTGAGGGAAAAGGAGAAAATGCTGATTACCAGCGTTTTCTTCTTTTCCCACAATGTTTTCGAAAGGCTTCATTCTCTGGGTCGTCAAAAGTAGGGATTGTGTGGTAATGGGTTAACTCAGTTACCTCAGTTATGACTTTAGATCATTTCAGAATATAGGGATCAACCTAGACCCATTACCACACAGTCCCTACTTTTGACGACCCTAAAAAAGAAGCTTTCAGAAAACATTGTGAAAGAAGTCTTCAGAAAACATTGTGGGAAAAGGAGAAAATGCTGGTAACCAGCATTTTCTTCTTTTTCCACAATGTTTTCTACTCTTCACAAAACAAATTTCAAATCTTCAATCACTTTTATTTTGTCGTCTGCAAATGCTTTCGATTTGGACAGGCCTAAAATGCAGTTGTTTGGTAATGAGTTAATCCACAGCTGTTTCACACCGATCAATTATACTTACCATGTTCATTAGTTTGTGATCCTTTTTCTGTCTGCTAGCTAGTCAGGCGGAAGTCGTAGAATTACACATTGTACATCGTTGTCTGCGCATGCCATATTGTTCGAAGATTCGACATATTGGGAGGATATGTAGTAATACGCGCTTTAAAGTAGCAATGGCGAAAATGGCTTTTATCAATACGTCTGAGGAAAAATCAGGCCCGTTTTAGCTCCAGATTTCTTTAAACTCCTGATCATAGCTGAATGAATTGCACCAAGTAACGGTTGTCGCGTAGAAAAGTAGTCCGGTTCTGTACCCATGCCCATATTAAATAGATATGTATTTGTAGAGAATGCCATCTAGCGGGAGATAATGCATTGCAGATTACTTTTCAAAGCCAAATACTATACCTTCGAAATTGAAACATTTTGCTTTGTAACGAGCAGTTCGAGACAAGTTAGCATCTGAAGATGTACTGACGCAGTGAACATGATAATTTCTGGTGCTGTTAGTGAATACAGAACGTTTTTTTCGTCCAGGGAAACTTCCTGTCGAAGATTTATTTTCGTCTGTTTGTAACCAGGGAAACTTCTTGTCGAAGATTCAATTTCTTTGGCCATCTTTTCAAATTCTTGCAAGTCTTTCTTACTTCACAATGGTGGGAGAGAAAACATAGATGCGCTCAGGCAAAATGCTAATGAAATGTGGTTTTTAACTGGATCCAAACAATCCCGACCTTTAACGACCATGAGGAAGAAGCCTTTTGAAAACATAATGGAAAAAGGAGAAAATGCTGATAACCAGCATTTTTCTCCTTTTCCCATATTGATTTCTAACCTTCTCGGAACAAATTTCAATTTCTGAGTTACGTTTAATTTTTAATTTGGTTTGGTAAAGAGTTAATGTACATCCGTTTTCCAAGATGTGATTTAACTCATTACCAAACGACAAAATTTTAGGTTTGTCCAAATCGAAAGCATTTGCAGACGACAAAATAAAAGTGAAAGAAAATTTGAAATTTGTTTTGCAAAGGGTAGAAAACATTGTGGGAAAAGGAGAAAATGCTGGTTACCAGCATTTTCTCCTTTTCCAACAATGTTTTCTAATGGCTTCTTTCTCAGAATCGTCAAAAGTAGGGATTCTGTGGTAATGGTAAAACATAGGATTATGTAGAGCAAAATGATGTGAGACATGCTCTGTGAAAAGGGCGCTTGATGCATCTTGCCGGCGGAAAGTGTCCACCCAGGTCGGCCTGCGCAGTCCGCGCAGGATGACTTGTTCCGAAACCTTTCGCTACTGGTCAATTTTCTACGTCTAATAAGCAATGTACCCTAAGATTAAGTCGAGTTATTTAAAAAAAAAAAGTGATGATTATGGATCCAAAATTATGTGATGTCTTGAAACATAATTCATCACGGAGATGCTTTAAGCCCCGTTTTTACCAGAGCATTGCTAACATAGATGTATAGATTTGGAGATGGGGAATGTTATTCAAGAGGAGGGACGACTGTACAAGAAATATACATAATACGCATTATCTCCCGCTAGATGGCATTCTATAAATACTCGTCTATCTAATTTGGGCATCCTTGGTAGAGAACCGAACCACTTTCCTACGCGACAACCGTTACTTTGAATTTCAAACTAAAATAAACGTTTACTCAATAAAACAATACCTCGTGCAATTCACTCAGCTATGATTAGCAGTGTATAGAAATCTGGAGCTAAAGCAGGTCTCATTTCCCCACAAACGTATTGATAAAAGCTATTTTCTACATGACTACTTTATAGGGCGTAATATTACAGTCTGCCCGCTTTCGGGGCTAGTGATGCGTCATATAAGACAGGTCGAATCTTCGAAGAATATGACATGCGCAGACAACGACATACGGTATTTTGGATTTAACCCTTTCCCAAATGACAAATTTTAGACTGCCCCAAACTCAAAGTGTTTGCAGATGACAATTTTGAATTTGATGAAAATGGCAGAGAGTTTTCCGATAGGCTAGAAAACACTGTGGGAAAAGGAAAAATTGCTCGTTACGAGCAATTTCTCCTTTTCCCGCAGTGTTTTCAACAGACTTGTACTGCAGACGCGTAAAATACCAGGGCTTGTTTGGGAAAGAGTTAAAATTGTTTCAGCTTGGATAAAGTACGGTAATTCAAACTAAGGCGAATTTGCGATCTAATAGCCATCCAATATTGTAGTAAAGATGCACGTTTCCATTGATTATCCACTGCAAGTCCTTCTGCAGCGGTAATTATGTGGAGACAAGAGTCGTTCGAGAAACAATCTTCAAGAGCCGTGCTCTAACAAAAAGAGGTTTAGATGCACTGTTCCGAGCAAGACGTACATTTTGTCTCACTACCGAGTGAAACATGAGATAGAGTGGTCCTTTTGACATGCAGAACATTGATCAATGGCAAAAAGTTTGGACTTCATGTCAGCCTGCGCGAATTGCGCAGGCTGACATGAGTCGATAGTTTTTGTAAATGCATCAAACACCCTGTTCACAGAGCTTTGCTCAAACCCATGGATAAGGTGTTAATATTTTTTACTTTGAATTTTCCCCGTGGGGTCCCGGGTGTTTTTTTACTGCATAGGACCTAGGCATTTCTCTATTGCATGTAATTGCGACTAAAATTAGAGACAAACGGCTTCTTTCCTCGTAATTCGTAGGATTGCAGCAGGCTGGGTAGTTCTTATTCCAAATTCTCTATTTTTTTCCTCGATGTAAATAGGGTTTGGAATGGTAATCAATCGGCGTGTGGGACCCCGTTGGTTTAATCGGGGGTATAAGAATAAACCACTTCAGTCCCGCGATCGTGACAGAACAAAAGTGACAGCATGCTTGTCGTAAAAGGCGACAAAAGGGGCATCATTTTATGTTTTGTCCATTCCTCATTTGTCATGTTTATCTAATGTTGTTGCACATATATGTTATTTTCACCTCGCATTATTGTTTACTAAATAAGTGCACCCAATATGACCTATAAGTTGTCGAAAGGCCTTAAAACGCTATTCATTTACTTATTTATCTTGTTGCAACCCCCCCCCAACCCCCCGATCTACTTTGCAGCTAACGATTTTGGAAACAATATCATAACATACGTATTGCTTAACCCATCAACAGACGACAAAATTTTAGCCCAGTCCAAATTCAAAGCATTTGAAGACGACAATTTCAGTGTGGCTTAAATGGTGCAATTGTTTATTGGTAGGGTAGAAAACATTGTGGGGAAAAGGAGAAAATGCTGGTTACCAGCATTTTCTCCTTTTTCCCACAATGTTTTGAGAAGGCTTCTTTCACATGGTTGTTAAAAGTCGGGACTGTGTTGTAAAGGGTTAATGGTTGAACTCATAACTACACGTGAAAACATTTCGATAAAAGGAAGAAATGTAGCTGGCCACAGGACTTGAGAATAGGCGATAGGATCACGCCCCCTTATGCCAGAGAGTGGCTCGTTTCAAATCACAGAAAACGTTAAGAATAGATGAATAATAACTAAGAGCTATCAGTAAACGTGATCATACCCCGACCCACCCATCCACCGTTGTCTAAGCATATCATATTCTTCGAAGATTCGACCTGTCTTGTATGACGCATCACTAGCCCCAAAAGCTGGTCGACTGTAATATTACGCTCTAGAAAGTAGTAATGTAGAAAATAGCTTTTATCAATACGTTTGGAGAGAAATGAGACCTGTTTTAGCTCAAGATCTCTCTAGACTGCTGATCATAGCTGAGTGAATTGCACGAGGTAGCGTTTTATTGAGTAAAAGTTTATTTTAGTTTGAAATTCAAAGTAGCAGTTGTCGCGTAGGAAAGTGGTTCGGTTCTGTATCCAGTATGCCCAAATTAGATAGATGAGTATTTATAGTATGCCATCTAGCGGGAGATAATGACCCATCCACCCACCACCACCCCCTCCCCAACCGGCTCCTTGTCAAAAAACGGGTCTTTACAGAATGCAGAATGGTTTAGTACAAAAGTAAGAGTTGAAAATAGTTTAAGGGGAGATAATTCCGCAACAAATTGCAGCAGGGTCATGAAAATTGCACATGCACAAATTCATATGTATAAAAACATTTTATGTAAAATTGAGTTCAGTACCTGAAAAAAACTGTCGGAGTATTTCGCCGGACAAATTAATGTCTACAGACAGACGGACGTATAGACAGACAGCCATGGTGATTCCAGTTTACCCCCCTCAGGTTCGTTATTGGGGGGTGGGGTGGGGTTTGAAATAGCGGATGTACTAGGTGTCATGATTTATTTTAACAGTTTTCGTGCGAGACTCGAGGCGTTTTAATCTAGATCAAATCGAATTAGTAGACCTACTTAGCCAAAATATCGATTAACCCTTTACCAAACAACCCCTGGTTAAAATTACGACCCAGAGGAAGAAGCCTTCTGAAAACATTGTGGGAAAAGGAGAAAATGCTGGTAACCAGCATTTTCTCCTTTTCCCACAATGTTTTCTACTCTTCTAAAGTCCAGTTTCATTTTTTTAGTAACCTTTATTTTGTCGTCTGCAAATGCTTTCAATTTGGACAAGTCTAAGATATTGTCGTTTGGTAAAGAGTTAATTCATATCCTGCCAAATAAGTGAAATGAAAAAATTCAAGCCCATATGGTCTGTAACACAGGAAAAGGGGCATTCGGACAATTGCGTAAAGTGTCGTCCCGGATCAGCCCGCGCAGTCTACGTAGGCTAATCCGAGACGACACTTTCCGATTTTATGTAATTTCCTGTTTTGCGGAAGTCTACTGTTGCACAAAATCTAATGTAGTCGTAAAGTGCCGTCTCGGATTAGCCTGCGCGGACTGCGCAGGCTGATCCGAGACGACACTTTACGCAGATGTCCGAATGTCCCGTTTTACGTGTTGTAAGCCAATTATAGTAAACGGTATTTAAGTCTTTGCCACACGACAAAATTGTAGACTGTTCCGAATTGAAAGCATTTGCAGACGACAAAACAAGAGTGTCTCTAAAATTGAAATGTGTTTTGGGAAAGATAGAAATGGTTACCAGCATTTTCTCCTTTTCCTACAATGTTTTCAAATGGCTCCTTTCTCGAGGTCGTTAAAAGTAGGGATTGTGTGGTAAAGAGTTAAGAGAGGAAAAAAATCCTCCCCGTCGATCAGTGTGGATCTAAGGTCAGACTGTACGTTCTGTGCAGTCTGATCTTAATCTACACTGTACGCAAAAGGTCATTGACTCGCGTTTAGCACCCTTCGGACTAATTAGCATTGCAGCATTTTTGTTTTCAGTATGTGAAGTTCTATTTTCCGGGAATTGATTTTATATAAGTACAGAAAATTGAAAAAGGGAAAGCAAAGGAGTATGAGACATCAACATCGTGCCGGGTGGATAATTACAAACAAAATCTGCCTTGATGTGATCAAACTTCTTGATTAGTTTGTTGAAATAAATAATGTTTGGGGAAAAAAATCAAATAGAGAAAAGAGACTGTTTTAGACTTGTAGTCACCAGGATAAGATGAAATAAGATAACTGATGAAAATAATTAACGATTACTTTTAGGATAGAGGAAAGATAGCCACGACCTCCCCTATCCAATAGCCTTTACGTGGCTAATAAATTTAAAAAAAAAAAAGTAGTTTGTTGAAAGTATACTACTAAAACTTTGGTAGGGATCACTTACATATTTCTGTATGGGTTTTTAAGTTACAACAGTTTTGCATAAACTCTTTACAATACTGTATCACTCTAGATTTGTCCAAGTTGAAATTGAAAGTATTTGCTGACCAAAAACTAAATGCAGCGTACACTATGCTGTCTGTAATAGGGTAGAAAACATTGTTGAAAAAGGAGAAAATGCTGGTTTCCAGCATTTTCTCCTTTACCAACAATGTTTTCCAAAGGCTTCTTTCTCAGTGTCTTTAATAGCGGGCATTGTGAGGTAAAGGCTGAAAGATCCATTTCCACTGGTAATTTTATTGCTCAGTGTGGCAATGTAACTTATTGTAAAATCATACATGATACATGCCACATATATAATTAGAGTGAATCTTTTGGGGTGATCCATAGCAAATTTTGAGTAGTATACTTTTTACGTCGATTTCGACACTAGTTAATACCCAAGTCATATTTCAACAACGGGTCACATATTTATATCTATTCTGATTTTCACAAGTAAGCCTACCATGTAAGTAACTTGAGTACGTTGTATCAAGATCAGACAGGAGAGAATATACAGTTCGACCTTGCGCCTGCATCGCCAGAAACTTTACTTTATACCATATGTATGGATCGTATATATCTAAACATGTACGCCTATGTCATTATATCTCGCTACATGGCATTCTACAAATACACATCTACCTAATTTGGGCATCCTGGGTACAGAACCGGAATAATTTTCTACGCGACAACCGTTACTTTGAATTTCAAACTAAAATTAACGTTTACTCAATAAAACGCTACCTAGTGCGATTCATTCAGCTATGATCAGCAGTTTGAGAAATCTGGAGCTAAAACAGGTCTGATTTTACCTCAGACGTATTGATAAAAGCCATTTTCTCCATTGCTACTTTACAGAGCGTATTATTACAGTTCCCCCCAATATTGGGGGGAGTGATGCGTCATATAAGACAGGTCGAATGTTGGAAGAATATGTCATGCGCAGACATGCAAAGACGCCTATGCAAATGTAATTTCTTGTTATGACTTATATGCACCGGCTGACCTGAATCGACACTTATCGCTATCGGTCAATTTTCTGTATGTCAAAGGACCAATCTACTTGAGGATATAGTCGGTTGTTTAAAAAAGGGGCTCTTATGGACCCCAAGTTATGCGATGATTTGAGCTGGTATCATGTATCACGGAGATGCATTAAGCCCCCTTGTGCTGGAACATAGCTCACGTTTATTCAGAGATATAAAAACTGACGGATTATGCAACCTGTTTTTTTTTTTACAAAATAGGACCGCAGCAACTGCTTTAGTATAATGCATTTAACTCTTTAACCACACGACAAAATTTTAGACTGGTTCAAATTGAAAGCATTTGCAGACGACAAAATAAAAGTGACTGAAAATTTGAAATTCGTTTTGTGAAAGGTAGAAAATATTGAGGGAAAAAGGAGAAAATGCTGGTAACCAGCATTTTCTCCTTTTCCCACAATGTTTTCTAAAGGCTTCTTTCTCAGGGGCGTCAAAAGTAGGGATTGTGTGATAATGTGTTAAGAAACACCGTAAAGACCACATTCTACTACCAGCGCGTCTCTCACTGTAAATGTGGGCTATCTTCTATTCATTGTTTCGCCGAGCCCCGGTACAGGACTGTGGAGTAGCCTACAGGACTTGATAACAGGGAGTCGAGGGTTCGATTCTTTGGTCGCCCAATTTCTTTCTGAGGATTGATGATAGTCAATGCGGCAGGATTCATTACTCTCCCACCGCTGATGGTTATGTGGGAAAGCAGCCAGTGGCTTGGAAGTACTGGTAAAAGACACTCCAGGAAAGAATGGATAGGTGCACTAGCCGACGCGATATAACTGAAATAATGTTGAAAACGGCGTTATACACCATACTGTCAATCAATCAACATTCATTGTTTCGAAATACATTTCAATGTTTCCTCACACGCACTTAAAACACTCAATAGTATTTTCGCTTTTGGTTTTCAATGTTATTTTGTGAGTTAACCCTTTACCCCATAAGGCATTTCTATGGTATCTCTAATTGACCCTAAATAACAGGAAGAATGAAGCCAATTTTTATGTGTATATGACACCTTTTGATAGCACAGAAAACATTGTGACAAAAGGTGAAATTGCTCGTCACGAGCAATTTCACCTTTTGCCACAATATTTTCCAAAGGCTCCTGCAAGCAAACTTGCGGTACCACAAAAAACGGCTCCTTCCACCAACTAAACAAGACACAAACAATTTGATAAACGACTTAACAAAGGGTTACATTTTCTCGTTTTTAGTCCAGAGAGTCAATACTCGGAAACCCAGCCTTTTATCCTTTAAGATCGCATGTTAAAAGTTAGCAAGTATTTCACTGAAAAGGGAAAGTCGAGTCATTGAATTGAGAGCTGAAATGACCTTACACTTGTCACTAAACCAATCAGTAGCACGCATTGGCTCACACCTCCTCGAAATATGTTTTGATTGGTTCACCTTGGGGGCTTGGCACATTCACGTGGTATTGGCAAATACAACTTTATTTGGAAAGGCATACTCTATCATACATTACACACCGGATTCGCGTAGATCGTTTGCAGTATTTATTTTGGACTATCGTTTGTTGTTCTGGTTTAAAGATTCAAGTAAGTTAAAGTTTTTATCTTCTTCACAAAAAGTATGAACGATTAGTGTTTAAATATATTGATTCGTCAACTCCATTTAAATCTTCAAAATACTTTGAACAGCTTCCTGTCCCAGCATGTATTTTACAGTTCTGCTTCAATGGACAAGTCTGTACTGATGATGAAATAAAATCGGCCATAAGTGTCATCTACTGACTATCTAACTCTTTACCAAACGACAAAATTGTAGGTTTGTCCAAATCGAAAGGATTTATAGACGACAAAATAAAAGTGACTGAAAAATTGAAATTTGTTTTGTGAAGAGTAGAAAACATTGTGGGAAAAGGAGAAAATGCTGTTTACCAGCATTTTCTCCTTTTCCCACAATGTTTTCAAAAGGCTTCTTCCTCAGGGTGGCTAATCCTTGGGATTGTGTGGTAGTCTAATGGTTGAACGATATCCTGGAAACTTGTACAACTTACAGATGTGAGAAACATTTGAAGAAAACGTCAAGTTTTCACGGTATTGATATAGTGCTATTGTTCAAAATAAAACGAATCGCGGTTACAGGGCTCAATATTACTCCCTATGTAACAATGTTATCGAATGTTGTCCTATAAATGATAAGGTGAAAATAATGGTATTGGTATGATTGGAGAGTTAAGGGATAGGCCTACGGTAAGTAGGACGATTTCGTACATTCATACAAATGTACTTTTAGATGACTGGTGGCTCAATCGGACTCGCTTGATCACCTTAACCCTTTCCCAAACGACAAATTTTAGACTCTTCCAAACTCAAAGAGTTTGCAGACGACAATTTCAAATTTGATAAAAAATGGCAGAGAGTTCTCCAAATGGGTAGAAAACACTGTGGGAAAGGGAGATATTGCTTGTTACGAGCAATTTCTCCTTTTCCCACAGTGTTTTCAAAAGACTTGTACTGCAGACACGTAAAAACAAGGGCTTGTTTGGGAAAGGGTTAAAGTAAGTCGTTCGTTAAAAAGAAATGATGGTATTTATATTGTGTATTTTCATATTTGTATATGGCTATATAAAACTATGTAAGTTTTTGTCACTAAAGTAATTAGTTCGTTCGTTCGTTCGTCCTTACAAGTTAATCCTTTACCCCGTAAGGCATTTCTATGGTATCACTAATACTGACCTAAACCCTTTCCCAAACGACAAACTTTTGGACTAGACCAAATTGAAAGCATTTGCAGACGACAATTCAACTCTTGCTGAAAAGATGTTTTTCGTCTATGATAAGGTAGAAAACATTGTGGGAAAAGTGGAAAATGCTGGTTACCAGCATTTTCTCCTTTTTCCACAATGTTTTCAAAAGGCTACTCTTCCAGACCCGTAAAAACCAGGGATTGTTTGGGAAAGGGTTAAATAACAGCAAGGATGAAGCCATTTCTTATATGTAATTGACACCTTTGATGGCATAGAAAACATTGTGACAAAAGGTGAAATTGCTCGTCACGAGCAATTTCACCTTTTGCCACAATGTTTTCCAAAGGCTCCTAATAAGCGATGCGTAGAAATGAGTATCTATGGAGTAAAGGGTTAAATTAATCGACCACATCTGATCGTCACACGGGGATTTGCATTCTACATAATATTTAAATACACCTCTTTACAGTGGGCTTAGTTATGAAACCTCTGCGAAAAGCATCGACTCATGTCAGCCTGTGCAGTTCGCGTGATACTATACAGGCAATCACGTCATCATTGATTTAAAAGTAGACACATTTTTTCCAACAATATCTGACTTAATTATGATGTAGAGTGGTCCCTGGACATACAGAAATTTGAGCAATAGCGAAAAGTATCGGCCCAAGTCAGCCTACACGGACTGCTTAGGCTGAAGGTAAGCCCTGTGTAATGCACTTCCGGTGAAAATTCTGATTGGTTGATAAATAAGGACAAATAAGGATTTATGCAGAAATAATATTTCTGCACATTTCCAACGGATCAGAAATTCCGTTTATGTCTATTTTGAAATTATTTTTTGATACTTTTGTTAGTTTTTCTGAAAAGGGAGGTAATTGTTATCTCTTTTTCAATTGAGAATATAGTGGTTTTTAGATTTATAAATGATAATTCAAAGAAGGAAAAAAATGGAAAAAATGAATCGGTGAAAGTAGTTCAATAATACTCATTTTTTAATTATAGCTAATTTTGCAGGATGATATTTTAGTGGAAATAGCTGTTTTCCATTACACAGGTCTTACCTGAACTGGGTCGATACTTTTCGCACATGCATTAAGCCCCCTTTTCAAAGAGCACGGCTCATATCTATATTGCTTGGGGGTCAAACCTTTTAACCCTTTACCACACAATGACGACTTTTAACGCCCCTGAGGAAGAAGCCTTTTGAAAACTTTGTGGGAAAAGGAGAAAATGCTGGTAAACAGCATTTTCTTCCTTTCCCACAAAGTTTTCTACCCTGTCAAAGCAAAATTGCACCATTTGAGCCACTTTGGAATTGTCGTCTACAAATGCTTTCAATTTGGATTGGTCTTAACCCTTTACTCCATAGGTACTCATTTCTACGCATTGCTTGTAGGAACCTTTGGAAAACATTGTGGCAAAAGGTGAAATTGCTCGTGACGAGCAATTTCACCTTTTGTCACAATGTTTTCTACGCTTTTAAAAGGTCTCATATACACATCAGAAACGGCTTCATCCTTGCTCTTAGGTAGGGTCAATTTAAGATACCATAGAAATGCTTTATGGGGTAAAGGGTTAAATTTTGCGGACTGGTAACGGGTTAAGGTCGTTAAAATATTCGCTGGCGGGACAATTATGGTCTGACATATTGTGCAAGCAATCAAAATGTATGATCATTATGTCTGTAGACTGACAGCGAGTTATCTAATTATTTCATCGCGTCTAGATCGGGCGTAAAACATCGACAACGAAGGTCATTGCGATGTCTTATTAACCCTTTGCCAAACAATCCCTGGTTTTTATGATCCTGAGATAGAGACCTTTTAAAAACATTGTGGGAAAAGGAAAAAATGCTGGTAACCAGCACAATGACGACTTTTAACGCCCCTGAGGAAGAAGCCTTTTGAAAACTTTGTGGGAAAAGGGGAAAATGCTGGTAACCAGCATTTTCTCCTTTTCCTACAATGTTTTCTACCCTGCTGGAAACAATTTTCAATTTTTGAGTTAGGTTTATGTTGTCGTCTGCAAGCGCTTTCAATTTGGACAAGTCTGAAATTTTGTCGTTGTTAAAGAGTTAAACGGATACAAAGAGGGTCATGCAAGGGTCACATCTTACTCAAGTGTTGGATTTGTAATCATGACGTCTATGTTCGATCCGGATTTGTTTATGTGGAATGGTCCTTGAGCAAGCTACTCTGTAGGCGAAAATTTTGTAAACCCAGCGCTACCAACCAATGAGTTCAAAGCGCAAACCTTAAGGTTAGACCTGTATAATGCACTTCCGGTGAACATGGGGCAAAAATTCTAATTGGTTGATAAATAAGGATAAATAAGGATTTATACAGAAATAATATTTTTGACATTTCTAACGGATCAGAAATTCCGTTTATGTCTATCTTGAAATTACTTTTGATACTTTTGTTAGTTTTCTGAAAAGGGAGGTAATTATTATCTCTTTTTGAATTGAGAATATAGCGGTTTTAGATTTATAAATCTGTCATTTATAAATGATAATTCAAAGAAGGAAAAAAATGAAATGGTGAAAGTACATGTAGTTCAATAATACTCATTTTTAATTATAGCTAATTTTGCAGGATGATATTTTAGTGGAAATAGCTGTTTTCCATTACACAGGTCTTACCTAAAGTAACCAAGTTTATTTAGTTGTGTGAATATCACTATCAGATTTTACAAAACCTGCAATTTGGTTTTGGATCTGCACTGTCCGATTCAACCCTTAAAATTAGGAGGATCACCTTTCTGACTCTAATGCTTAACGTGTACACTCTTAACTACCGTAACATTCTAATGAGTAAACACAGCTGTCACTGATTTGATCATTTCCGCTTGGCGGTGTCACATTAAAACTCTTTACTACACGACAAAATTTTAGACCGGTTCAAATTGAAAGCATTTGCAGACGACAAAATAAAGGTGACTGAAAAATTGGAATTTGTTCTCGGAAGGGTAGAAAACACTGTGGGAAAAGGAGAAAATGCTGGTTACCAGCATTTTCTCCTTTTCCTACAGTGTTTTCAAAAGGCTTCTTTCTCAAGGGTGTCAGAAGTAGGGATTGTGTGGTAATGGGTTAAAGTTTCACTTGGAAAGGCCGAACTGACCCCCAGTCCAGTACTGATTGAAACTCGGGAAAGACACGAACAAGTTAACTGGTTCCAATATATGATAGAAACAACGCTGAAAGAGGCTTAGAATTCCACTGAAACAAACAAACAATCAGACAAACCCATAATTAAACAAAAAAGAAAAACACAAACAAATGGTCAAATACTCCTCATTTTTTCTCTTGCCGTCTGACCTTTTTTTTTGATAAATATTTAAATGAAACAATGTAACCCGTAAAGCGATATAAATTACAATCAAAACGGTTAGATGACACATTTTACACATATCATTACGCCAATAGAAGGGTCTTAGGAGGTGAAGCTATTTCAATTAGAAAGGAGTATTTCCACGATCGATGGCCTTTTGTAGTTTATTTTAATACGCCATTCCAATTCTGTATCTGAGTGCTATTAAAAAACTCATTTGTGTAGGAAAACTTGAGTTTAACTGGGTTTATTTCCTTCGGTTTTGCACAAAATACCATACATGCTCTTCAGAATTCAATATTGAAACATTTATTATCGATCTCATAGTGGCATTGTCTTCGACAAATGCCACAAAAACTATCGAGCCCGGTCAGCCCGCGCAGTTCTTGCAGGCTGACCTGAATCAAAACTTTTTGCTCTTGTAAGTTTTCTACTTGCCAAAGGGCCATTCTATCTAACTTTTTGGTCGCTCATGATATACAGTGTAAGCTTAGGTCTACAAGTTCGGCTAGAATAACTTATTTTCGATAGACATTCAAAAGGTTGGCATTTCAATTGTGCGACGAATACTAGTACATGTATTTGAAATACAAAACAGCTGCACGTGTGTGAATACATACCGATTGTTTCAAGGTCATCTATATATAGACGTATAGATGTACATATTGTTGCATGTTGTGCACGATCATTAGGCCTATTTCGTCGGTTTACTTCAAAAACCTTGCAACTACAGCTTGTAACAAGCTATAGTTACGAGGTTTTCGAAGTAAATCGACGATATTTAACCATTGAGCCGTTGGGTGCGTTTGATCTGTTTGTATCGGTCAGTGCGACAGGATCTATATCTCTCCCACCGCTGACCATTGTTTCGACGATGGTTATGTGGGAAAGCAGCCACTGGTTTGGACAGAAAATTTTGCGGAGCCCTGGTAAAAGAATCTCTGCGAAAGCATGGAAAGGTGCACTACAGTGAACAGTGAAAGTTTTGATTCAGGTCAGCCTGCAAGAACTGCGCGGGCTGACCGGGTTTGATACTTTTTATTTTAATTTAAACATACTTTATTGTCAAGGTAAGCAAACTCATTGTAAGTAGTACATGTACAGTATATGAAGTCTTATTTATGTACTTACGTAGGCTATTTGATACTTACGTCAATTCATTAAATCATGTAAACACAAACACTTTAAAACAAAGGTAAAAAAAATAATGCAATTTAGTGAGACGTGCTCTGTGAAAAGGGAGCTTAATGCATCTGCAAAACAGTATCGACCCAGGTCAGCCTGCGCGGACTGCGCAGGCTGACCTGGGTCGATACGTTTTGCTCTATGTAGATTTTCTGCATGTTCAAGGACCAAACTATCCCCCATTCAGTCAATTATTAGAGTAGTGGATTTTATGACTCTTTAATTATGTGATGACTTGCTTGCTGTGTATAATGAATCACGGATATCGATTAAGCCCCCTTTTCACAGAGAATAGCTCAGTTATATTCGCACCACAGCTGAAGGTCATGCAAAAAATAAATATACATGTACTTACAAGTAATTGGACTGCCTTCGCAGAAAAACAGGTATGACGCATGAAACTTTGACGTGGAGTTCAATCTATACCTACATATTGTCGGTTTGCTTCCAAAACCTCGTCACTACAGCTTGTCACAAGCTGTAGTTACGAGGTTTTGGAAGTAAACCGACGATATTTAGTTTACTTGACAAGATATTTGACATTTCACATTAATTTTGGAAGCTGTTGCAGGCGACAAATTAAATGAACTAAATTTTTCTTTTTAATGGTAAAAATCTATTGCGGTTAAAGGAGAAAATGATGGTTACCAGCATTTCTCCTTTAACCACAATGTAATGGTGTCAAAAACCTCCTTCCTCAGCAATTCGCGCAGTCTGACCAAGGTTGACATTTTTCTCAGTTCCCAGAAGCTCCCTGTTAAGGTAAGACCTGTGTAATGGAAAACGGCTATTTCCACTAAAATATCATCCTGCAAAATTAGCTATTATTAAAAATGAATATTATTGAAATACTTTCACCTTTTCATTTTTTCCATTTTTTCCTTCTTTGAATTATCATATATAAATCTAAAACCACTATATTCTCAAATCAAAGCGAGGTAATAATTACCTCCCTTTTCAGAAAACTAACAAAAGTATCAAAAGATAATTTCAAGATATACATAAACGGAATTTCTGATCCGTTAGAAATATGCAAAAATATTATTTCTGAATAAATCCTTATTTATCCTCATTTATCGACCAATTAGAATTTTCACCGGAAGTGCATTACACAGGTCTTACCTTAACGTGATGGACTGATGGGTCATATTTAGTAAACATGTTGAGAATAAGAGTCAGAATGTTTACTAAGATTTGACAGTCCTCTAGATACATATCATACTTGAAAGTCAAACTATATCTACCTACTACCTTACACTGTTTGTAAAAAGTTCCTGTAGTTAAATTTACCCTGAGCAACATCAGGAGTCTTGAACACACATCTTTATGTCTAGAGTATAATTATCATTGAGCGCTTTGGCGGATCGCCATCCGATGACCTATGGAAAATTAGTGGAAGTAGACTGTATTCCAAACATGTATACCATTTTGGAAAATGTATGTAGTAAACGCGGCTAATCTAGCCACGGATTAATCGTTCTCCCATACAAATTTTAAACTCTTTTTTTAAAAGGTAATAGTTATTGTACAAATGCAAATGTTTGTCCAAGGTAGATTAAAACCACACGGAGTAAATTCTGACCTCCGACTTTTAAAATCTTGATTGGTAGAGATTGTTTAAATGTATGTCATTAATGCGATGTAGTTGGTTTGAGACTGTCCCTTACCAATTGATTAAAAGTTTTGCCACATCTCCGTCGTTCTCACAACCGTTCTTCTCTATGGTTTCTTTCCATTTATCAATGTGGTCTCGTAAATTCACCATTTGGTTCCAAGTTTTGCGAGCTTGTGCAGCTTTGCAAAACTTTTTTGGCCGACTCGGTAGTTTACTTCCATTCGGAACACCTAGGTCAATTCTACGAATCAAGTTTATTTGGGAGCCGAAATAGTAGACACCAATGCTGTACGTCGGGTAAAATAAACAATGATTGGTCAAATATCGATTTTCCACGGATCCGTATATTGTGCGGAATACTGGTAAAGGAAACTCCATGATAGATAGGTGCACTGGCAGCCGCGATAAAACTGAAATAATGTTGACAACGGCATGAAACATCAATCAATCAATCAATCAATCAATCACAGTTATACTTGAAACAACCGCATCTTGAACATCTGTTTATATTTACGAGGTCATAGATCATTCCTCTGCGAAGAGAAATGACCCATTGGTCATGTTGTTGGGGAGGGTCATTTCTCTGCATTACACCGGCTCCATACCCCCAACCCATCCCCACCCCACACTTTTGATCTAAGTAAGATCATGTACATGCATATCATGTGAAAAAACGTAGGAGTGGGGTCTGGTATTGTACAAGCATTGCAAGTACGCCTTTATGTATTAGAAAAGTATGCAATGCACAAGATGAAATCAGAGCGTGACATTCAAGTGTGATTTACAATGTACAAACCTTTTGCACGCATACGCAATCTATTGGCTGATGCAATTATTTCGTGCACTAGTTTTGGTTTCTCCCCTTTAAGGCATTACCAAACGACAAAAGTTTAGGTTTGTCCAAATCCAAAGAGATTGCAGACGGCAAAATAAATGTGACTGAAAATTTGAAATTTGTTTTGTAAAGGGTAGAAAACATAGTGGGAAAAGGAGAAAATGTTGGTTACCAGCATTTTCTCCTTTTCCCACATGTTTTCTGAATGCTTCTTTCTCAGGATCGTCAAAAGCAGGGATTGTGTGGTAATGGGTTAAAAGATAAATCCGAGCATTAGAACTATACCATTTGTTGATTGCACAAGCTCTCAAAATGGACAAGTTTTAGTCTGGACGTATGGTACCGAAGAGATTGGTTGTATTGGGGTCATTATCTCCCGCTTGATGGCATTCCACAAATACACATCTATCAAATATGGGCATTCTGGGTACATAAGCGGACTAATTTTTCAAAACGACAACCGTTACTTTTAATTTCAAAATAAAATAAACGTTTATTCAGTAAAACGCAACCTGGTGCGATTTATTCAGTTTTGATCTGCTAGCAGGTAACCTATGCACCCGCCATTTATTAAAACAGTCCGTACAGGCTTGGGTTTAGCTCCGGAATACGCCCTACTTTTCCCGAGTATTGGGGAATGGGTGATGAATATGACATGCGCAGACAACGATATTGGGGTTTAACGCCACTTTAACAGCTAAGGTCATATCATGGCGGTCGGTGACGCACGTATGTGTTTCCTGGCTTTCTCATACCAGTACTAACACAAGTTTCTTTCCAAAGACACCGACTACTTTTCTTACATGCTTCAGCAGAGGCGAGAGGCGAAATTACGCTGGAAAGAAAGTTCGCCTCAACCGGGTATCGAACTCACAACCACCAGGTCATGAGTCCGACAAGCTCACCACTGAGCCACCCGGTGGGCGGTATCGAAGAGAATAGATCGTGGTCAGACTGCAGGGATCAGGGAGCAGTTTAACCCTTTACAAAACAATCCCTGGTTTTTACGACCCGGTGGAAGAAGCCTGCTGGAAACATCGCGGGAAAGGAGAAAATACTGGTAACCAGCATTTTCTCCTTTTCCCTCAACGTTTTCTACTTTTCAAAGGTTAAGTTTTCATTTTTGAGTCACAATTACTTTGTCGTCTGCAAATTCTTTCAATTTGGGCAAGTCTGAAATATTGTCGTTTGGTAAAGAGTTAACCCATTACCACACAATCCCTACTTTTGACGCCCCTGAGAAAGAAGCCTTTAGAAAACATTGTGGGAAAAGGAGAAAATGCTGGTAACCAGCATTTTCTCCTTTTCCCACAGTGTTTTCTACCCTTCACAAATCAAATTTCAAATTTTCAGTCACTTTTATTTTGTCGTCTGCAAATGCTTTCAATTTGGACCGGTCTAAAATATTGTCGTTTGGTAAAAAGTTAACTTACGTACATAACCTTTGTAAAGGGCATAGATATCCCGACAGGGACTTTAAAAGTTTTACATGTACAG
Organism: Tridacna crocea; assembly: GCA_943736015.1. NCBI lineage: Eukaryota > Metazoa > Mollusca > Bivalvia > Cardiida > Cardiidae > Tridacna > Tridacna crocea. Next base: position 55,484,985 of record OX031059.1, read on the forward strand.
CAATGGGTTAAATATTAAATCCAACATAACGGATAGAACAGAACAGAAATTTATTCAGATTTGTACATTACATACATTGTCTTAGCTCAATACAATGCAAAATAATAACAACTGTCACGTGATTCTGAAATTTCTGGTCGGTAAAAAACGTGAAAAAGTATTATACCCGTATTTATCAACTATCAAGAAATTTTATTCCATGTTTCACTAGAAGTGTCACGAGTCTACTAGCTTAACTCTTTACCAAACGACAATATTTTAGGCTTGTCCAAATCGAAAGCATTTGCAGACGACAAAAAAAGTGACTGAAAATTTGAAATTTGTTTTGTGAAGGGTAGAAAACATTTTGGAAAAAGGAGAAAATGCTGGTTACCACCATTTTCTCCTTTTCCCAAAATGTTTTCTAAAGGCTTCTTTCTCAGGGTCGTTAAAAGTAGGAATTGTGTGGTAAAGGGTTAACTCATCACCAAACGACAAAATTGTAGGTGTGTCCTAATCGAAAGCTTTTGCAGATAACAAAATAAAGGTGACTGTAAATTTGAAATTTGTTTTGTGAAGGGTAGAAAACATTGTGGGAAAAGGAGAAAATGCTGGAAACCAGCAATTTCTCCTTTTCCCACAATGTTTTCTAAAGGCTTCTTTCTCAGGGTCGTCAAAAGTAAGGATTGTGTGGTAATGGGTTAATACAATACTGAAACAAAGACATATGCGTGAATTCGTGTTAATGAATGGTTTCCTCAGATCTGAACAACGATTGTTCTCAGTAGCGTTGTTGATATTTACAACGACTACTTGAGAAAACTGGAGCGTTGCTTTCATTTACTATATAGGGTATTTCAAGACCCACCAAAAATTAGTACAAAATTTGGTACTCGTGCCACAAAAAGGTACATTTTATTGATTGGGAAATACCCTTTTCTATACATTGTCACATTATAATTGGCTTGCAATAGGAGAAGAGGGGCATTCGGACATTTGCGTAAAGTGTCGTCTCGGATCAGCCTGCGCAGTCCGCGCAGGCTAATCCGAGACGGCACTTTACGACTACATTAGATTTTGTGCCGCAGTCCACTTGTGCAAAATAGAAAATAACTTTAAAAAAAACCCCGGAAAATGTTGTTTCGGATTAGCCAGTGCGAATTGCGCAGGCTGATCCGAGATGACTCTTTACTCAAATGTCGGAATGTCCCCGTTTTCCAATGCTAAAATTATTAGCTCACCTGAGCACGAAGTGCTCAGAGTGAGCTATTGTGATCACTCACCGTCCGTCGGCGTCCGTCGTCCGTCCGTCCGTCCGTCCGTTCACATTTTCTTGTTTACACTCTAGCATCTACAAATATCAACCAATCAGGACCAAACTTGGTCAAAGTATATACGACCATAAGATCTCGGATGAGTTCGATTTTGGGTCTTATCGGACCAGAACATCTGGAGTTATATGCCCTTGAATTAGAAAAATTGCTGTATTTCACTTTGTTTACACTCTAGCATCTACAAATATCAACCAATCAGCACCAAACTTGGTCAAAGTATATATGACTATAAGATCTCGGATGAGTTTGATTTTGGGTGTAATCGGACCAGAACATCTGGAGTTATTTGCCCTTGAATTAGAAAAATTGCTGTATTTCACTTTGTTTACACTCTAGCATCTACAAATATCAACCAATCAGCACCAAACTTGATCAAAATATATTTGACCATTAGATCTCGGATGAGTTCGATCATGGGTCTAATCTGACCAGAACGACTGGAGTTATTTGCCCTTGAATTAGAAAAATTGCTATACTGCACTTTGTTTACTCTCTAGCATCTACAATTTTTAACCAATCAGCTGTAAACTTGGCCAAAATATATATAACCATAAGATCTTGGATGAGTTTACTTATGGGTGTCATTGGACACAAACAACTGGAGTTATTTACCCTTGAATTAGAAAGTTCTTTATAATAGTTCTTAATCCAGAGCATAACTTTGTCATCTCCAGTCTGATTGACTTGAAACTTGACATTTGTGTTTCTTGTAATAATGCAGAGTGCAATGTGAAAGATCCATAACTCTACCTTATACTGTCTGTAAGTTATTTCCCTTTAATTGTCATTTTTACAGCATTTTCTGCTCGTCTGGAATATAACTTTGTCATCTATAGCCTGAACATCTTCAAATTTGATATGCATGATCGTTGTATATTTATGGAGTGCAGTGCACAAGAACCATAACTCTTCCTAGATTGAATTTTGAGTTATTTCCCCTTTGAACTTCATTTTCATAGCATTTCTTGCTTGTCCGGAGCAAAACTTTGTCATCTTAAGTAGGAATGACTTGAAATTGGGTTGATTATTTGGTGCAATATTTGGAAGTGCAGTGCACAAGAATTGTAACTCTAATTCCTGCTGTCGAGTTATTGCACTTTTAATGTCATTTTTACAGCATTTAGTGCCTGTCTGGAATATAACTTTGTCATCTCAAGTCAGAACGACTTCAAACTTGGTATGCATGTTTGTTGCAGTATTACAGAGTACAATGCGCAAGAACAATAACTCTACCTAGTGCGAACTTTATGTAATTCCACATTGATCTTCATTCTTAAAGTATTTCTTGCTTGTCTGGAATGGAACTTCAAAGGCTCAAGTCAAATTGCGACAGATCGCTGCTCTTGTTTCATTATCATTTAGCCTTGAACCTTGATATTTGGTATTTATCTTTATTGTAGACCTTTGCTGCTTGGTACTCAGGTGAGCGATATAGGACCATCATGGTCCTCTTGTTTAATTTCACATTGATGAATAAAATAATTATACCCTGCTAATAGTTAAGCGCCAACGGTAGCGATTTCAGAGTTCTTAATTGCCGGATTTTTTTTTTCGTTTGGACAGCGTAGATCCAAGATCAGACTGTTCGCAGCAGTCTGATCAGTCAGTCTACAAACAGTCTGATCTTGGATCTACGCTGTCCAAACGGAAAAAAAAAAAAAAAAAAAAATCCGGCAATTAAGACCTCTGAAATCGCTACCGTTTATCAGACTGTTCGCAGCCGGGCTTAGCAGCATCAGGGTTAACCCAATACCAAACGACATTATGATAGACTTGTCTAAATTGAAAGCATTTGCAGACGACAAAATGAAAGTGTCTGAAAATTTGAGATTTGTTTTGTGAAGGGTAGAAAACATTGTGGGAAAAGGAGAAAATGCTGGTTACCAGCATTTTCTCCTTTTCTCACCATGTTTTCTAAAGGCTTCTTTCTCAGGGGCGTCAAAAGTAGGGATTGTGTGGTAATGGTTTAAACATGTAGTGTTTTTCTTGTAATTGAAGGTTTGAAGAACTGAAAAGTAGTTCTAGTCGCATGGCGTTGAGAAACCACGTGACTCCACTTTACCGCCATGTTTGTCGTTCTAAGGGACTGCTACTTCCGCAGCTATCTATTTTCCACAGAGACTTCACAATCGGAGCTGACGACTTTTTACACCGGGACAAAAACCCAGACAAGCCAACAGTACTAATAACAGGTAAGAAATTAAGTGTCGGACCATGTCAATTCATTATCTCCCGCTAGATGGCATTCTATAAATACTCATCTATCTAATTTGGGCGTCCTGGGTACAGAACCGAACCACTTTCCTACGCGACAACCGTTACTTTGAATTTCGAACTAAAATAAAAGTTTACTCAATAAAACGCTACCTCGTGTAATTCACTCAGCTATGATCAGCAGTTTAGAGAAATCTGGAGCTAAAGCAGGTCTCATTTCTCCTCAAACGTAATGATAAAAGCTATTTTCTACATTGCTACTTTGTAGAGCGTAATAATTACAGTCAGCCCGCTTTCGGGGCTAGTGATACGTCATATAAGACAGTCGAATCTTCGAAGAACATGACATGCGCAGACAACGCACGTCAACTCCCTATTAAGCAGGGAAAGTAACCCAACAGGGAAAAGTAACTGAGATAGAGGAACGAACAGAAGAGTTTCGAAGTATCTTTCCAGACAATAGGGATTAACTCATTACCAAACAATCCCTACTTTTGACGACCCTGAGAAAGAAGCCTAAAGAAAATATTGTGGAAAAAGGAGAAAATGCTGGTAATCAGCATTTTCTCCTTTTTCCACAATGTTTTCTACCCTATCAAGGAAAAAACGCACCAATTGAGCCTCATTGAAATTGTCGTCTGCAAATGCTTTCAATTTGGACAAGGCTAAATTGTTTTCGTCTGTTAAAAGGTTTATCTAGGGATTAATGTCCTTCTAACTTTCAAAAAATGATGAAAAGTAACTGAGACAGGGGAAAGAACAGAGGGGTTACAAAGTCCCTTTCTAGACAGTCACAGTAATCGGGTTAATCTCCTAAGCTTTAACCCTTTCCCAAACGACAAACTTTTGGACTAGACCAAAGTGAAAGCATTTGCAGACGACAATTCAACTTTTGCTGAAAAGATGATTTCTGTGTATGATAAGGTAGAAAACATTGTGGGAAAAGGAGAAAATGCTGGTTACCAGCATTTTCTCCTTTTCCCGCAATGTTTTCAGAAGGCTACTATTCCAGACCCGTAAAAACCAGGGATTGTTTGGGAAAGGGTTAAAGAATTTCTCAATTTTGCTCACATGGGAAAGTAGCCATCGACTTGCACAGAAAAATGTGTATTGCTCTGGCATTGAAGGTACCTGAACACATGGATAGGCTCACTAGCTACCTTGACATGACTGAAATCCAAAGCTAAGGGCTTTATATACATACAGACAAATGGATATAACTTTAATATCCCCGAAATGATTTACAGTCAGACATAAGCATCTTCGCAAGCCAAGGTTACGATCACTACCTGGATCTTACCTTGGCTGATTGAGCCCGATTTCGAGATTCCTGCGATGCGCCCTCTATTAGATGCTGGTTATTACCGACCCACCCACCCCACTCTCCTTCACATCATACATGTACTTCTAAAAGCGAATGAAATGTTGTTTTACAAACCGCTTACGAATACACATGAAGCGATAAGCAGACATCCACGTGGGTTTCCATGTTTACTTCTATTCGAAAGGTAGTGACCTTATTCTATTTTTATCAAAGATGAAATGCTACGAGCGGTTTCATTCGTTGCAGTTAGAGCTGGCTGCATCCAATGAAAAAGCGTATCGGGGGAATGTAAAAATCAAGCTCGATCCGCCAAGGGTAGAGTAGTGTAGTGAATCGTCAGCCTTGACTTGCGAAGATGGACATAAGTTAAGCATCACCAGAACAAATTCAGTCATTTTTTTTTTTAATGGATAAACTTTTATTTGGTATATTTTCAAGCTATGCACAGATCCACTAGACAAGTAACAGGCTGCTTTATGAGCCAAATGAAAGGATGGCTACGAGAAAACTTTCCGAAGCCCAGAAATGGCAAATAGTGGGCATGAGTAATTCTGGTCTAAGCACATTGGCTATCCGTGGTTACTTTTGGTGATGCTTAACCCTTTACTCCATAGATACTCAGTTCTACGCACTGCTTGTAGGAGTCTTTGGAAAACATTGTGGCAAAAGGTGAAATTGCTCGCGACGAGCAATTTCACCTTTTGTCACAATGTTTTCTATGCTATCAAAAGGTGTCATATACATATAAGAAACGGCTTCGTCCTTGCTCTTATTTAGGGTCAGTTAGAGATACCATAGAAATGCCTTATGGGGTAAAGGGGTAACTTCTGTCTGACTGTATAAAGCATATGTTGTTATACGTGCCTTTATTTCAGAAGGACCATCTTTTTTTGACTGAGCATTTTCTCTTACAGATATTTTTTTCTTATTTTAGGAAGTCTGGGACAACTTGGACAGGGTCTTGCAAAAGTAATGAGGTATGATCAATCCTTTTATATGTAATTCCTTACCTCCACCACACGGATCCTTGCGTTTTGAAGCAGACTCCTTTTGAAAACATTGTGGTAAAAGGAGACATTTCTAGTGCGAGCAATTTCTCCTTTTACCACAATGTTTTCTCATTTATTAATGTACTGAACTGTGAATCATAATAATCATCCATAATTTACAGGGATGTTTTTAATGATGTGTGATGTAAGTTTGTTATAAAAGATAACGAGATTTCTTGCATCATTTATTTTCTGTTTAGTCCTTTTCCAAACAATATTAAGGTTAACCCTGTCCCAAACAATTCCTGGTTTTTACGGGTCTGGAATGGTAGCCTTTTGAAAACATTGTGGGAAAAGGAGAAAATGCTGGTAACCAGCATTTTCTCCTTTTCCCACAATGTTTTCTACCGTATTATAGACAAAAATCATCTTTTCAGCAAGAGTTGAATTGTCGCCTGAAAATGCTTTCAATTTGGTCTAGCCCAAAAGTTTTCGTTTGGGAAACGGTCAAAGCCTTTTGTAAACACCTTTAGATAGGAAAAATCCTGGTAACCAGCATTTTTTCTTTTTCCCACATTGTTTTCTCGCCTTTCATAGGCTGATTCCATTATTTAACCCACGTGTAATTTATCGTCCACAAATGTCTTCAACGTGGCAGAATCTAATTCATTGTCGTTTGAAATGGTAGTTTATGCCCCCCTTCTCCAATATTATCGCTCGACAATATTTTCTAGTGAACTATCTTTTTCGGTGGCGCAAGAAGTCGTATTTGTTAGAAAATAGTTTTTGTGAAGTTTTGGTGGATGATAGTTTTTATCCCCCAAAAACGTAATTTGCACTGCTAGAAAACTATGATGTACTCATCTAAGTGTTTAAAATCTTTAATATTTTCCTGTTTTTTTGTTTTGTTTTTTCGATACGTCAGCATTAAGAAGATTCGAAATTTGCTTTGTGTAGAGTAGAAAACATTGTGGGAAAAGGAGAAAATGCTGGTTAACAGCATTTTCTCCTTTTCCTACAATGCTTTCAAAGGATTTCTTCCCCAGGGTCGTTAAAAAGCGGGATTGTGTGGTAAAGAGTTCTCCTTTTCCCACAATGTTTTCCAAAGGCTTCTTTCTCAGGGTCGTCAAAGTAGGAATTGTGTGGTAATGGGTTAAGTAATTTTTTATATTCAGTTTTTTTTTTAAATCTACGAATGGATTTCTAAATAATTTTTTTTCCCTCTAAAGATAAAGATTCAGTATTAGCTGATGACATTTCCTGTATGATGAAATAATGATGATCAGTGCGTGGATCGACCCTTGACCCCACAAATTCTATAAAGATCGTACCGTGTAACTGCAGTCATTCATTACCTTTGGCGGCCTACTTTCGGCCAAATTATATGAACTGTCAGCATTATGCTGGAACAGTGTACGAAAAGTACGCTTTGATAAGCATACCTAGTATTCGGTTCTTTAGCTCTTTTGACCCCGAGATTTTTACTATCCCGATGAAAGGACTTTTGAAAACATTATGAGAAAAGGAGAAAATGATGGTTACCAGCATTTTCTCCTTTTCCCAGAATGTTTTGTATCCAAATAAACTATATCATTTGAGCCATTTTCAGCTTTTCGTCTGCAAAAACATAATATTTGGGTTAATCTAAAATGTTTTTGTGTGGTAAAGGATTAACATATAGATGTATAGTTAACCCATTACCACACAATCCCTACTTTTGACGCCCCTGAGAAAGAAGCCTTTAGAAAACTTTGTGGGAAAAGGAGAAAATGCTGGTAACCAGCATTTTCGCCTTTTCCCACAATGTTTTCTACCCTTCATGAAACAAATTTCAAATTTTCATTCACTTTTATTTTGTTGTCTGCAAATGCTTTCAATTTGGATCAGTCTAAAATACTGTCGTTTGGTAATGGGTTAACTATTTACCAAACGACAAAATTTTAGACTTGTCCAAGTTGTAGGGAATTGTAGACGACAAATTAACCCATAACAAAACGACGAAATTTTAGGTTTGTCCAAATCGAAAACATTTGCAGACGACAAAATAAAAGTGACTGAAAATTTAAAATTTGTTCTGTGAAGGGTAGAAAACAGTGTGGGGAAAAGGAGAAAATGCTGGTTACCAGCATTTTCTCCTTTTTCCCACAATGTTTTCTAAAGGCTTCTTTTTCAGGGTCGTCAAAAGTAGGGCTTGTGTGGTAATGGGTTAAAGTGAGTCTTTTATGGCTGAATTTGTCTTTTGAAGAGTAAAAATCCTGCTTCATATTGAATATCAATATCTTTTTTTAGAATGTCAAACTCAAAGTCGTAAAAAGTTATTCGATTTTTCCCCCCGATGATAGAGAAGCGTCAGTTATTTTCGCCAGAAGCAAAATTGTTTGATAAGTTATTTTTAGAAATAACTCTTTCCCAAATCTTAGTCTGAAGAATCTTAGACTTGAAAGTATATGCAGACGACAAACAAAATGTCTCTCAAGTTATGGAATTTGTATTTGAAATAGCAGGAACTATTGCTGGTAACCAGTATTTTCTCCTTTTCCCACAATGTTTTCAGAAGCTTTCTTCCTCGATGTTGTTAAAATTAGAGATTGGTTTTTAACTCATTACCACACGAGAAAATTTTGGACTGGTCCAAATTGAAAGCATTTGCAGACGACAAAAAAAAAAGGTGACTGAAAAATAGAAATTTGTTTTGGAAAGGGTAGAAAACACTGTGGGAAAAGGAGAAAATGCTGGTTACCAGCATTTTCTCCTTTTCCCAGAGTGTTTTCAAAAGGCTTCTTTCTCAGGGGTGTAAAAAGTAGGGATTGAGTGGTAATGGGTTAAAAGGGTTTACAGTACACTGATCATAATCATAGCTGAGGGTTGACGGACGATATTGTTCATACTTCATAAAAAGTAATAAAAAATGGATAAAGTTATGTTTTAACTCTTTACCAAACGACAAAATATTAGACCCGTCCAAAATGAAAGTTCTTGCTGACGACAAAATAAAAGTAACTGAAAAATTGAAATTTGTTTTGTGACGGCTAGAAAACATTGTGGAAAAAGGAGAAAATGCTGGTTACCAGCATTTTCTTCTTTTCCCACAATGTTTTCAAAAGGCTTATATCTTGGGGTCGTAAAAACCAGGGATTGTTTGGGAAAGGGTTAACTCTTTACCAAACGACAAAATAATTATTAGACCCGTTCAAATTGAAAGCATTTGCAGACAACAAAATTAGTGGGACTCTAAACTTGATATTTGGCCTGGGAAGGTAAGAAAACATTGTGGAACAAAGGAGAAAATGCTGGGTACCAGCATTTTCTCCTTTTCCCACAATGTTTTCAAAAGACTTCTATATTCCAGGGTCGTGAAAACTAGGGATTTTTTGGGGAAAAAGGTAATATACAAAACACTGTGAACCGCGTCTTTCACTGTAGACTCTTTTTACAACATTTCGAAAAAAGGGAGATATAAGAATTTCCTGATCCTAATCTTAAACTTATCTTACTTATTCTAAACTTATCTTAACTTACTTTTACTGGTGTAGGTTAGCATCAATCTGTGCAGTCTGATCCAAATCATTAGACCAGTATTTGGTAGAATGTAGTTTGGTTAAAGCTCTTTACCAAATAATTCCCGAAGAAGAAGGCTTTTAAAAACACTGTGGGAAAAGGACAAAACGATGGCAACCTTTTCCCATGGTTTTTTACCCTATAAAAGACCAAATAAAGAACATCAGTGAGGTGCATTTATTTTGTAATCTGCCAATCTTTTCAATCTTTTGGTCATGTCCAAAATTTGGTCGTTTGGTAAATAATTAACTGTGAAAGATTTGTGGGACTAGAAGGAAATTCCCTTAACCCTTTACCAAACAATCCCTGGTTTTTACGACCCAGAGGAAAGAAGCCTTCTGAAAACATTGTGGGAATAGGAAGATTTGCTGGTAACCAGCATATTCTCCTTTTCCCACTTGTTTTCTACCCTTTCTAATTCAAATTTCTTTTTTGAGACACTGTAAATTTGTCGGCTGCAGATGCTTTCAGGTTGGACAAATTTTAAATTTGTCGTTTGGTAAAGAGTTAACGAGCAATTTCACCTTCGCGGGGATGATCCTAAAAAGCGACCTGCGGGTTGAGGACATAAGGTGCCAACTGCCAACCAAAGATATCGCCTATCTCTTTCACTTCCAAATATATAAACCAACGGTATAGATGTTAGACCACACTGCATGTTCTTGGGAATCTAATCTTGACCTATACCGCTTTCAAGAGCCCCTGTTTTTTTCCATATCACTAAACGGGTTATACTAAAACAGACTATTTTTGATCAATTTTCTCTCTTTATTGTTCCGATTGTTCTAATCCAATCGAGGTGTAGCGCACCTGCTGAACGGTTGCTAGGCGATACAAGATGGCTGAAAGACTGACAATTCTTCATGGTGAAACTTGCAATTGTCTTTTTTACGATATGAACGCTATAGGAGCATTGTAGACTCGTCCCGTCTTTCATATCCTCCTCTGAGGCAGCTAAAAGAGTATAGCTCTTGCAACAGCCATCATTGCAATGTACATTCATTTCGGGTTTGAATAGAACAAAGTTCTGAAAATGCTCCATTCAGAACACAATTCAAGAATAGTGTATGTGTTCTGAAATATTCCATTCGCAAATCAGAACAACATTCCAGGACACAAGACATTGTTGTCATGTATGTGAACTATTCCCCCCCTCAACAAAATTAACAGTCTCCGTGGGGCCCATATGGGTAACCAGTGGCGACCATAAACCATAAATAAAGGCAAATTCAATTAGTTTTCCCACATTCTATCAACGATGGCCATATAAAACACTGGGCAAATAATATGGTTTATGAAACTCAGTCGCAGTGCTGATGGTTTTAACTCCTGCTGAAGCGTGATAGAAAATCACCCATGAATAAATAGTTCGTTTCAAACCGGCGTTAAAAATAGTTTTCGCGGACAGCTTACATTATTTAAAATCACAGCATGGGTACTTTGATCCTTATCGTCAGCCACTTGAATATCAAAGGTCTAAACAGAAATTAGTATCTTATACTCTTATAGTTACATTCTTACGAAATTGTTGTAATATAATTGAGCCATGCTTCGGCAAAAGGAGGCTTAACCTATTACACACAATCCCTACTTTTGACGCCCCTGAGAAAGAAGCATTTAGAAAACATTGTGGGAAAAGGAGAAAATGCTGGTAACCAGCATTTTCTCCTTATTCCACAATGTTTTCTACCCTTCACAAAACAAATTTTAAATTTTCATTCACTTTTATTTTGTCGTCTGCGAATGCTTACAATTTGGACAAGCCTAAAATGTTGTCGTTTGGTAATGAGTTAGTACACCCTGTGATCCATGGTACCAGGCAGGCCATCACATACTTGTAGATCCATAACATTCGCGTTTTTCAACAACCAACCTAATCGTGAGGTAGACTGGTCCTTGGACATATAGAAAATCGACCAACAGCGAAAAGTTTCGGCCCAGGTCAGCCTGCGCGGATTGCGCAGGCTGATCTGGGTCGATACTTTTCGCAGATGCCTTAAGCCCCCGGTATATACAGAGCATGGCTAAATTACTGTTGTTATACTGTATCCTCAGGTCCAGATATGGGAGGAATAACGTGATAATGTCAGACATAATCAAAGCCCCAGATCATATCCTTGAAGCAGGTAAGGAATTTGAGCATATAGATTGCCTTAATTTTGGTTTTGCTCTCAAGTTGAATAATCCATACTAGATTAGAGTAGGCCTACATGGAAGTAAAACAATATCATAAATATACTAGGACGAAAAAGAAACGCAGGGTACCATACGAGATACCAAACAAGCTTTGAGTCTCCATATGCAGTAAGTCACTACTTTTTTTTCACTGAGGATGGGGTACTGTCAATAAGAAGCCATTTTCTTATTTCCTTTTGATCACACCGAAATGAAATTTCGTCAAGATATTCAAAACTGATCAGTGGTACACATGAAATCAAAATTTAGAATTTTCAATCAAGTTATACACCTCTAAACTACATTGAAAGGTTACCCTGTGTTTCTTTTTTGTCCTAGTATATTACAATTCAGAGAACATACTTATCTATATTCAACCAAAGTCAAGACGTTGACAACCCCAATTATTGTACTGCAAAGAAATTTCTCGTGATCTGATTGGCTAACATGCCGGGGACATATATATCATGTACCCTGGCAGAAACCGCGTAAAGCCAGTTTCCCCTTCGAGTGCCCCGTCAACATACTACACTTGCAATACAACATCCAAAATGGCAGCGTCGATCGATTGCCGGACTGCATGTTTATGCACTGTACTGCACATTTAGTGAACTCACTTTTCGGTGACGTCAGTTTTCATTCAATTGGGGCACTCAGAGGGGAATTTCTATTTCGTCAGCATACTCGATTCGTAAGATTATAGAACAGGAAAATTTTGCTTAACGCACTTTGAAAGGGTAAAACTTTGCAGTATAATAAATTCGTTGTACGGTCAGGTGGCAGGGGACTTGGAAACTTGTTCACGGCTGTGGTGAATCATGTCGCCACATCGCCTTCGGCTCTGGGCGACATGATTAACCACAGCCGTAAACAAGTTTCCAAGTCCCTTGCCACCTGACCGTACAACTAATACTGTACTAATGTCGTGATAAGTAAAGGATATTATTATATTCCTAATTACTGAGAATTCACAGTGATTAATACCACTAGTGACGATAACTGTGACCATAGAGTTTTAGAATGTTTGCCGGAACTACTTTTTTATATAAGATACTAATGTTGAACTATTTGCAGGTCCATATATATACGCAGATATTCTGGACTTTAAGAATCTACAAGAGATAGTTGTGAACTACCGTGTAGACTGGGTGGTTCACTTCAGTGCCTTACTTAGTGCCATTGGGGAACAAAACGTCCCTCTTGCCATGAGGGTGAATGTTGAAGGACTTCACAATATACTGGAATTGTCCAAACAGTATGAACTGAAACTGTTTGTTCCAAGCACCATAGGTAAGTGAGGGCATAGAAAACAGTTATGATATTTTTTACGAACAAAGTCCTTACAGGTAGGCTTTCAGATCTTGGGACGAAATTTTACAAAAATATAGAAAACTTATCCTTATACTCCCAAAGCCTTATAATTTTCATTCATAAAACCCCAATAGTCGAAAACAATCCTACAACAAGAGAAATTAGAGATTTACAACAGCCCAGGTCGACACTGAAGGGAAACACGGTCTATTTTTACATCAGCAACTCATTCCTTTACATACTGAAAATATACAGACGAAGCTTCAAACATAGCGTCCAAAGTTCTAGACATGGAAAATAATTACTTTTTGTTATGTTATGGAATATAAGAGTCATTAGTCAAGTGCAATTCACTTAACATACCCACAATTCTTTTTTTGATTTTTGGAGGGAAATCTAAAAATAGCTTAAGAGGCTACATAGCCTTCTAAGGGAATACCACCAAAAAAATTTCTTTTGTAATTTTATGATTCTTAATTATTGATGATTTGCATTTTTTTTATATATATAAATTTTAGTGATATATATATTTTTCAATTTGGTGTGATGTGAAAAATCTAAATATCCACCTTTAACAAAGAAACAAATAAATAAATGCATAGCTAAAATACAAACTGCTACTGGCGGGACTCGAACACACGGCGGGCAAATATCTTCATTTTTCGAGGTTTAAAAGACCAGTACCATAACCACTGAGCCAAAGAGATATCTACCCAACGCATTTGCTAGGTATTGCACTAAATCGGGACGAACCTATGCATGAATGTTTGGTCCCCCGTAACACAACCCCTTTTAAAGTCATCATGTATTGATGACTTAAACCTTATTAGGTAGGAAATCCGGGATTTTTTTTTTTTTACATTAAATGTGATTAATGGCTCTATAACCAATCCCGGACGAGCCGCCATCTTATGGACAAAGTCCTTACAAAGAAACAAATGAACAAACGCAAAGCTGAAATACAAACCGCCTCGGGCGGGATTCGTATCCATGGCGGGCAAAAATATCCTCGTTTTTTCGAGGTTTAAAAGACAAATACCACAACCACTGAGCCATAGAGATGTCTCCCCAACGTAGTTGTCAGGTATTGTACTAAATCGGGACGAAGCTATACATGAAGGAGTAGTCTCCCGTAACTCACCCTTTTAAAGTCATCATTTATTGATGACTCAAACCATATATTAGGTAGGAAATCCGATTTTTTTAACATTAACTGGGATTAATGGCTCAATGACCAATCCCGGAAGAGCCGCCATCAACGTCCGTAACAAAGAAACAAATGAACAAACGTATAGCTGAAATACAGACACCCTTTGGCGGGATTTGTACCCATGACGGGCTAATATCCTCATTTTTCGAGGTTTGAAAGACCAATACCATAAGCATTTAGCAAAAGAGATATCTTCCAAACGCATTTGCAAATATCCTCGTTTTTTGAGGTTTAAATGACCAATACCACAACCACTGACCCATAGACATATCTCCCCAACGCATTTGCTACTTGCTAGATATTGTACTAAATCGAGACGAAGCTATGCATGAAGGAGTGGTCTCCCGTAACACGACCCCTTTTAAAGTCATCATTAAAATTTTATTGATGACTCAAACCTTATTAGGTAGGAAATCCGTTTTTTTTTTTTTACATTAAATGGGATTAATGGCTCTATGACCAATCCCAGACCAGCCGCCATCATGTTGAAGGACTTCACAATATACTGGAATTGTCCAAACAGTATGAACTGAAACTGTTTGTTCCAAGCACCATAGGTAAGTGAGGGCATAGAAAACAGTTATGATTTTTTTACAAACAAAGTCCGTAACAAAGAAACAAATAAACATACGCATAGCTAAAATACAAACCGCTTCTGGTGGGATTCGAACACACAACGAGCAAATATCCTCGTTTTTCGAGGTTTAAAAGACCAATACCGTAACCACTGAGCCAAAGAGATATCTCCCCAACGCATTTATTTGGTATTGTACTAAATCGTGACGAAGCTACGCATGAAGAAGTGATCTCCCGTAACACAACCCCTTTTAAAGTCATCATTTATTGATGACTCAAACCTTATTAGGTAGTAAGTCCGGTTTTTTTTTTACATTAAATGGGATTAACGGCTGTATGACCAATCCTGGACGAGCCGCCATCTTACGGACAAAGTCCGTAACAAAGAAACAAATAAACAAACGTATAGCTGAAATACAGACACCATTTGGCGGGATTTGTACCCATGACGGATTGATATCCTCGTTTTCCATGGTTTGAAAGACCAATACCATAACCACTGAGCCAAAGAGATATCTCCCTAACGCATTTGCAAATATCCTCGTTTTCCGTGGTTTGAAAGACCAATACCATAACCACTGAGCCATAGAGATATCTTCCCAACGCATTTGCTAGGTATTGTACTAAATCGGGACGAAGTATTGCATGAAGTGAGCGGTCTCCCGTAACATATTGTAGAAGAAACTCGAATCGGGCCATTACATGCATGTATGTGTGCCATACAAATTCTTTATACATTTAAGCTATGCTCTGGCAGAAAGGGGACTCAACCCTTTACTCCATAGATATTGATTTCTACGCATTGGTTATATGAGCCTTTGGAAAACATTGTGGCAAAAGGTGAAATTGCTCGTGACGAGCAATTTCACCTTTTGCCACAATGTTTTCTACACTACCAAAAGGTGTCATATACACATAAGAAACGGCTTCATCCTTGCTGTTATTTAGGGTCAGTTAGAGATACCATACAAATGCCTTATGGGGTAAAGGGTTAATGCATCTCGGTAATGCATGATACCAGGCTAGACTTCACTTAATTATGGATTCAACAATTCCATTTTGTCTAAAAACCGACTGATTCATGAGGTAGACTGGTCCTTTGATATGCAGAAAATTGACCCACAGCAAAAAGTTTCGGCCCTGGTCAACCTGCGCGGACTGCGCAGGCTGACCATGCAGGGTCGATACTTTTTTTGCAGATACATTAAGCCCCCTTTTCACAGAGCATGGCTCATTTGAATTCATCCATGTATTTATCAATAGTTTTTTGTCTCAAAACTCTTCCTCAAAATTGAGAAAATCATAGAATTGGAAATTCGGTTTATAAAGGACTAAAGAAACTATTTGCTTCTGGTAAACTTAACAGCGAAAGGTCTCCAATGCTGTTATTGACCAAAGATATAGCAGAAGTAAAGGTCCAATAGCAGAAAGTGGTTTGATAAATTATAACCTTTTATAGCTTCTATCGTTGTCTGCGCATGTCATATTTTTCAAAGATTCGATCTGTCTGCTATGATGCACCAATACCCACCATTTTTGGGGAATTATAGAAATGCGCGTTATAATGTAGCATAAGAGAAAATAGCTTTTATCAATACGTTCGAGGAGAAATCAGGCCTATTTTAGCTCCAGATTTCTCTAAAATGCTAAATAATGCTGAATAAATCGCACCAGGTGGCGTTTTATTGAGTAAACATTTATTTTAGTTTGAAATTCAAAGTAACGGCTGTCGCGTAGAAAAGTAGTCCTGTTCTGTACCCAGAATGCCCATGTTAGATAGATGTGTATTTGTAGAATGCCATCTAGCGGTGGATAATGCAGCTTCTATAGTTCTATAAACTAGATTGTGACAAAGTCTGTATAACTTAAGACTTTTGACGAGAGAAAGTTTAAAATATGAATTGAAATACAAATATTGTTAGTTATTGGAGAAAGAAGTTGAAAGTGGTCTACTACAAGGAGTTAACCGTATATCCCCATACGCGAAAACAAGGCCTTTGTGTAGGTGTCATAGATCAAGATCAGACTGCAGAAAAAAGCTCACGCTGTCTGATCTTGAATCTATGTCATCCGCACTTGTATATTCAAACAAATAGAATAAAGATATTTCTCACCTTGCTGGGAATATAGAATGTTATCTTCAGCTATCGATAGAAGTGGAGTTGTTCTAATTGGGGGTGCAAGGCTTAACCTTTTCCAAAGAAACAAATTTATTCTAAACCCTTTCCCAAACGACAAATTCTAGACTCTTACAAACTGAAATAGTTTGCAGACGACAATTTTAAACTTTCATAACAATGGCAGAAAATTATCCAAACAGGCAGAAAACACTGTGGGAAAAGGAGAAATTGCTCGTTACGAGCAATTTCTCCTTTTCCCACGGTGTTTTCAAAAGATTTGTACTGCAGATACGTAAAAACAAGGGCTTATTTGGGAAAGGGTTAATAAGGGTATAAAACATTGTAGGAACAGAACAGCAGGTAACAAACATTTTCTCTTTTTCCGACTATGTTTTCAAAACGCCATTTAGGGTCCTTATAAAGGTTCATTGTGTGGTGAAGGGTAAAAGTTTATCTGAAGATGGTTGTATACTTTAGTAACAAATACACATAAATGTATATCGTAATCATTTTTTTTTATTTTATTTTTTTTACAGGCGCTTTTGGTCCAGATTCGCCCCGGAATCCGACCCCTGACCTCACGATACAGAGACCAAGAACTATATATGGCGTGGCAAAAGTGCACGCGGAGCTAATGGGGGAGGTATATGCTACCATTTCATTTATTCCCGTTTTTCGATCTAGGTCTGATTTTAATTGCAATTCTGGGACAAACTCTGTTGTCCTTTTGGAATTTTTCGTCCATTTTTGAAAACATTGATCGCAGGAGATAGTTTTCAAAGTCGCCATAATGTTTTGACAAATATTCCTTTAATCGTCATTAATGTTGATAACCCGTATTAACTATACTACTCAAAGTTTTCTAAGCACCGAGAATTTTGTTATACATAATTATCGTATGTTGTACTTAGTATTTTTTTCTTGTTAAATATGTATCTTGTGCTTTATATATTATTGTATATAAAGATTTTACGCTTGCTATGCACTATTTTCATTTTTAACAGGATGGTCTCTAAATGGTTGTTTTTCCTAAAAAACGAAATTTGGGAAACTGAAACTAGCGATTAATTTGGTATGAGCCTTATAACGAGTATTTGACCTTTTGCTATCAATGACAGCTTTGCCCCTAATTAGGTTTGGGATAACCATTTGTGGAATAGAATTCCATTCCCCGACAAGGAATGTATCAAATTGCTGACTTCGTTGTTGTTGGACCTGACGGGCTCAAAAGCAGATCCGTTACTCATTCTTAATATGTCCATTTAGATTTAGCCCATTACCACACAATCCCTACTTTTGACGATCCTAAGAAAGAAGCCTTTAGAAAACATTGTGGGAAAAAGGAGAAAATGCTGGTAACCAGCATTTTCTCCTTTTCCCACAATGTTTTCTTCAGTTCAGACATGTATGATTAACCACAGCCGTGAAGAAGTTTCCAAGTCCCCTGCCACCTGACCGTACAACTAATAAAGTGCCTCATCAACCTCACGATGAAGATCCCTTTGTTCCAGCATTCCAACTGCTCGCCATATGACTGCATCTGATAAATATCTTCTGACATTCGCATTTGCCATATTGACATGAAAAACATACAGCCTTTCAAAAGAAAATGAAGAATAGAGATTGTGCACATGTTTGGTATCTAAGCCAATGCAGTGTCTCTAACCACTATGAAAATTGAGGGTATCTGCATTTGCAAGACTTGTGCGAGGAATTTTTCCGTCATACAGGACAATACGTGCTCATGTAAAATATTTATATACAATAATAAATGGGGCATAAGGTACATAATAAACATGAGTAAATACTTTAAGTTTAACTACAACCTTAGATATGTACAATATTCTTGGTGCTTAGGAAGCTTTGAATAGTAGATTTTGAACTCGTCTGTGGTGCAAGCGCTCGCAGAACACAAACTAGAGATCGCTCAGATTATGGAATTTTATCGGTAAAAGGACAGAAAAAAACATTGTGAGAAAAAGAGAAAATGCTGGTCACCAGCATTTTCTCTTTTTCCCACAATGTTTTTTAAAAAGGTGTCTCCATCAGAATCGTTAAAACGGGATTATGTTGTAAATCACAATAAATGATCTGAGAATTTCTGTTTTCAGTACTACAATCAGCGGTTTGGGCTCGATTTCCGAAGTCTCCGTTTCCCGGGCATCATCTCCTCGGATACAAACCCGGGCGGTGGTACAACAGGTACGTGGAAAAGGCGTAACTAAACATTTTCAAACATTTTCAAACAGAAACCGTCCGAATGACTAAGACGTCAACGTAGAGCAATTTTGACTTCGTCACCAAAAAGATAAATTACAGGAAATCCTCGGAATGTATTATGAAAATGATCGGAATGTAGGAAACGAAAAGTAATTTGAATCTTGTGCATAGATCTAAAAGATAATTCCCTGAATATATCAGGTAATAATAACCCTTTGTGCAATGGTGAAAAAGGTGAAGCTGAATACTAATATAAATAATCAGAACAATACTGCATTGCTTTCTCGTGAAATACTGTTTCAGCAAAATACTTCTTATATGCGGCGATTTGTTAATGTCACCCTTGGCATATTCGACGAAATAAAATATCATTTTATATGAAGATGATTCAACTGCACAGTAATTTTTGTGGTATTTGTCGAAGACAATACCACTATGACTTAAAAATTGATTTTTGATAACCATGTATCTTATTTTGTGCAAAGCCGAAGGAAATAAACCCAGTTAAACTCATTTTTTTCTCGGGCAAATGAGTTTTTCGGTAGCACTCAGATATGTAATTTGAAATGGCATATAAAGTACATTGGGCGAGGTCATCGATCGTTGAGATACTTATTTTTTATTGAAAATAGCTTCTATCGCTCTTAGCCTTTTATTGGCGCAATGATACAAATTTGCCTGCTTTTTCGTTCCAAACCAATTCGTCCCATGGCTTGTTCGTCCTATGATTGCGGGCTTCTCCATGTGAGTGCTCGTGAATATTTATTGATCGAAGTAATTGATTTTAATGTTTCAAATTAAATGTAAAAGGCTAAAGATCTTTCAAAATTATAGTTTTAAGGTACATGAGCACTCTCCCTTCAACCGAAAAGATATTCATTTGCTTAGTGGGTTGACTTTTAAGCCAATATTTGAACAATATGTCTCTTTTTCTTTCAAACTATTAATTCCACACAATGGGTTTCCTTGACAAATATCACTTCAGCGTTCTCAACGCTTTGATTTTCTATTCTTACAGACTATGCTGTGGCGATATTTCACGAAGCCCTGAAGAACGGTAAATACGAATGTTATCTGGAGCCTGACACCATGCTGCCTATGATGTATATTGACGACTGTCTCAAATCTATCGTGCAATTTATGGAGGTACGTCATTTCTATGTAGATCTCATTATCTCCCGCTAGATGGCATTCTACAAATACACATCTATCTAATTTGGGCATTCTGGGTACAAAACCGGACTACTTTTCTACGCGACAACCGTTACTTAGAATTTCAAACTAAAACCAACGCTTACTCAATAAAACGTTACCAAGTGCGATTCATTCAGCCATGATTAGCAGTTTAGAGAAATCTGGAGCTAAAAACAGGCCTGATTTCTCATCAAACGTATTGATAAAAGCTATTTTTCCATTGCAACTGTATAGCCATATTACTTCAATCCCCCCCCCCCAAAAAAAAATGAAGAGAGCTATGCGTTATGCCACACAGGTCGAATCTTTGAAGAATATGATATGCGTAGGCAAGGATGTAGCTCTATAAACACCCTCTGACAATTGTGTGCAGTTTAGGGAGATAGGCCTACTTCATTCCTGTGGATTAATATCCCCTTACTTAGTTGTCTTGCAATTTATGGTACTGTCTCATTTCTGTATAAATACCCCCTTTTTAACATGCAGTTTTTTAGAGTATCTGCCATCTTTGGTTTTGCTTGGAGAACCATCTTTCTCAAATGCCTTATGCAAATGAACTTACATCTGGCTTTCAACTTGCGAAAAGGGGCATTCGGACATTTGCGTAAAGTGTCGTCTCGGATTAGCATGCGCAGTCCGCACAGGCCAATCCGAAACGTCACTTTCCGTTTTTATGTAATTTTCTGTTTTGTGCAAAGTCTACTGTAGCACAAAATCTAATGTAGACGTAAAGTGCCGTCTAGGATTAGCCTGCACGGACTGCGCAGGTTGATCCGAGATGACATTTTACGCAAATGTATGACTGCCCCATTGCGCGTGTTGCAGACCAATTCTGATTAAGTTTCATTAACCTTGTCTCACATATATCGTGAAATTTCATGAAGGTTCCCTTGTTTGTGAACAAATATCTCCTTATCAGAATTATTTCTATTTCATGGAGGTATCTAAAATTTTAGTTATATTTCCAGCTTCCACAGAAACAACTACAGATGCGAACATACAACATACAGGCTATGAGTTTTACACCAGAAGAACTGGCCGAGGTCATTAAGACCTTCATACCCCACTTTGAGATCTCTTACCGGCCTGATGGTCGACAGAAAATTGGTACGTATTATTTACAGGTCTTAACCGTTGTTAGCGAGAAATATCATTCTTCTTGTCCTGCTTTTATCACAAAAACAACTTATTTTGGTCTACCAGCAAACCATTTGCCCAGTGACGTCATAGTAGGCGTCACTTTGACTATTTTGGTTTACGTCTAATACGTCAATGTAATTTTTGAAAGGCACTAGCGCCTTTATGGTCCAATGTTTCCTCACAGACTGTATGTCATAAAAGAGTATTGTAGAAACTTATAAAATGGTGAAAATTACCTTTATAAACACTTTTGTCCCGCACATATGTTCTAAAGTGTACGAAACATTCTATAATATGATAAAAATCATAGAAGGTTTCATCTTCGCAAGCCAAGACTGACGATTCACTACGCTACTCTACCCATGGCGGATCGAGCTTGATTTTTACATTCAGTCGATACGCTTTTATATTGGATGCAGCCAGCTCTAACTGCAACGAATGAAATCGCTGGTAGCATTTCATCTTTGATAAAAATAGAACAATATCGCTACCTTTCGATTAGAAGGTAAACATGGAAACCCACGTGATGTCTGTTTATCGCTTCATGTGTATTCGTAAGCGGTTTGTAAAACGATATCACATTGGCTTTCAGAAATTTGATGTAAAGGGGGGTAATAACCAACATCCAATAGAGGGCGCATCGCAGGAATCTCGAAATCGGGCTCAATCCGCCAAGGTAAGATCCACGTAGTGATCGTAACCTTGGCTTGCGAAGATGAGAAGGTTTCAGCTCTAAGAGCCCATGGACTAGATTACAGCGACCGTAGGGAATTTTCATTTTTGCTTTCAAGAATCGGGACTTTCAAACTACATATATAAATTATGGCCTCATTTTTTTTATTTCATCAGCTGACACGTGGCCAATGAGATTTGATGATTCATGCGCTCGGCGGGATTGGAACTGGAAGCATGACTATGACGTCACTGATCTGTGTCAGGTGATGTTTGACGCGCTGATGCCGAAATACAGGAAACAAACAACAGACCGGAAACAGTCGGCGCCATGATGGAACGATCTAAATAACCAGAGGGAAGAATCTCTATTTGTGCTATGATCTGAAAACTTTGGAAAGTTTAAACTTTTTCTGCGCCATAGGCGAAGACAGGGACGATTGTGGACGGCATAGATCAAGATCAGACTGCACAGAACATGCAGTATGCTCTTTGATCCAAACCGTCCGCTAATTTAGCAAAATCTTTCTAAATAAATATCTAACAGAATTTAAGTGGATTGATTTTTCGGTCATGGAAAAAGGTATTTCGACTAAAACAGGGCCAGTATTCACCAACAATTCTTCAGCATATTCCTAGTCTTATTCTCCAAGGTTTAGCCAAGGTTCTCCGAATGGTTTAGCCAATCAGAAGTTGTGTTACTTACAAATGTAGAAAATGTTGGAGAAAAAGTCAAAGAATGTTTCTTAAGAATGGTTGGTGAATACGGGCCCAGATAATTACCACTAAAGTTATAATTGCAATAAACTGACTGGTCCTTTCTTGACACGGGAAGGAAAGTGAAGATGTCAACTTTGAATTACCCCAGATAACCGAGTAAAAACTCAAATGATACAGTTTCAAAATTATGATTATCGGAAAGTGTAGGTCAAGATCAGACCGCACAGAACGTGCAGTCTGATCTAGATCTACATTGTCCGCAAAAGTCCTTGAGTCGTATCTATCAGCTTAAGGTAGTGGAACCGTAGTTCTCCTTGTACAGCGTGGCTTAAAATTTCTAGACAGTTGATAAAAACAGATTTGTACAGATATCATACTTTTGCACATTTTTAACCGACCAGAAATTCCTTTGATGTCTATCTTGATTTTTTTTTATACTTTTGTTAGTTTCCAGAAAAGGGAGGTAATTATCATATCCATTTTAATGAAAATATGATGGTTTTAGGTTTATATATGATAATTCCAGGAAGGACAAAAAGGAATAAGTGGCTTGGTGAAAGTAGTACAATAATACTCATTTTTATTCCCAGCAAATTTTGTAGGATAATATTATAACTGGAAATAGCTGTTTTCTATCACGGGTCCACTACGTTAAGACTTAAAAATGAATGCGTGATAAAATATTGTGCAAAAAGATGAATGCTACTTTAAAAGCAACTTTCCCTTTTGCTGTGTTTTAAAAGTGGACAATTACACGAACAAAATATTGTGCATGGTGGAAATGACTCCAATGATGGATTTTTAAAAAATTAAAACCTTCTCAAAACGTTCGAATAATTATTTCGATATTTTCTAAGACAAAGAGCTGTCACAACAAGTCACAAAAAACTAAATATGGGTTATCTAGGTATTCAACAATGAAGATATATTTTAATAAGGTTTTTAGCTCACCTGAGCACGAAGTGCTCAGACTGAGCTATTGTGATCACTCACCGTCCGTCGGTGTTCATCGTCCGTCCGTCCGTCCGTCCATTCACATTTTCTTATTTACACTCTAGCATCCTCAAATATCAACCAATCAGCACCAAACTTGGTCAAAGTATATATGACAATAAGATCTCGGATGAGTTCGATAATGGGTTAATCGGACCAGTTTATGTGGAGTTATTTGCCCTTGAATTAGAAAAATTGCTATTTTTCAATTTGTTTACACTCTAGCATCTACATATACCAACCAATCAGCACCAAACTTGCTCAAAATATATATGACCACAAGATCTCGGATGAGTTCGATTATGGGTCTAATCAGACTAGAATGACTGGAGTTATTTGCCCTTGAATTAGAAAAATTGCTGTATTTCACTTTGTTTACTCTCTAGCATCTACAATTTTTAACCAATCAGCTTTTAACTAGGCCAAAATATATAGCCATAAGATCTTGGATACGTTTAATTATGGGTCTAATCGAGACAGAGTGTAGAAAAATTGCTATATTTGACTTTGTTTACACTCTAGCATGTACAATTTTAACCAATCGGCACCAAACTTGATCAAGATATACATGACCATAAGATCTCGAATGAGTGATTATGGGGGTAATTGGACCAGAATAACTGGAATTATTTGCCCTTGAATTAGAAAGTTCTTTAGTATAGTTTTTAATCTGGAGCATAACTTTGTCATCTCCTGTCCGAATGACTTGAAACTTAGCATTTGTATAGATGCAATAATGCAGAGTGCCGTGTGAAAGAACTATAACTCTACCGCAAACTGTCTATGAGTTATTTCCCTTTAAACTCTACCGCACACTGTCTATGAGTTATTTCCCTTTGATTGTCATTTTTACAGCATTTTCTGCTCATCTGGAATATAACTTTGTCATCTACAGCCTGAAAATCTTCAAATTTGACATGCATGATTGTTGAAAATTTATGGAGTGCAGTGCACAAGAACCACAACTCTTCCTAGTTTGAATTTTGAGTTATTTCCCCTTTGAACTTCAATTTTATAGCATTTCTTGCTTGTCCGGAGCAAAACTTTGTAGGAATGACTTGAAATTTGGTATGCTTATTTGTTGCAATATTTGGAAGTGCAGTGCACAAGAATTGTAACTCTACCTTGTGCTGTTTTGAGTTATTTCTCTTTGAAAGTCATATTTTTACAGCATTCAGTGCCTGTCCGGAATATAACTTCGTCATCTGAAGTCACAACGACTTCAAACTTGGTATACACGATTGTTGCAATATTACGGAGTACAGTGCGCAGGAATAATAACTCTACCTAGCGCGAATTTTGAGTAATTCCACTTTGATCTTCATTTTTACAGTATTTCTTGTTTGTCCGGAACTGAACTTCGAAGTCTCAATTCAAATCGTGACAGTTAACTGCTCTTGTTTCATTGTCATATAACCTTGAACGTTGATATTTGGTATTTATCTTTATTGTAGACCTTTGCTGCTTGGTACTCAGGTGAGCGATATAGGAGCATCATGGTCCTCTTGTTTTTTTAACTTTCGATTTTAACATTCCTGTTTTCTATTTCTGAGGTCATTTTAACTTTTATTTTTATAATATTTAAAAGAATTTTATTATTAAAAATACATTGTTTACGTATACATACATGAGTTACGCCCTGTGAAAAGATGGTTTAACCCATTACCGGACACACCCTACTTTTGACGACCCTGAGAAAGAAGCCTTTAGAAAACATTGTGGGAAAAGGAGAAAATGCTGGTTACCAGCATTTTCTCCTTTTCCCACAATGTTTTCTACCCGTCACAAAACAAATTTCAAAACTTCAGTCACTTTTATTTTGTCGTCTGCAGATGCTTTCTATTTGGACAAGCCTAAGATATTGCCGTATGGTAATAAGTTAATGCATTTTGGGAAAAAAATGTGTAGACAAAGCTCAGCTTGCGTAGTTCACACAGGCTGACATGAGCCATGAGTCAATAAATATTGCTCTGTGTTAATTTTCAGCATGTCCAAGAACCAAGTTAGCTTATGATTTTAACTCTTTACCAAACGACAAAACTTTAGACTGGTCCAAATTGAAAGCATTAGCAGACGACAAATTAAATCTGACGAAAGAATCGAAATTGGATTTGGGAAGGGTAGAAAAAAATATTGTGGGAAAAGGAGAAAATGCTGGTTACCAGCATTTTCTCCTTTTCTCACAATGTTTTCAAAAGGCTTCTACCACAGGGTTGTCAAAAGTCGTCATTGTGCGGTAAAGGGTTAACCCTTATCCATTAAATAACTAAACTGAAATTTTCAATTCGATAGTAAGAACCCAAATCTTGCGATTTCAAAGTTATGTTTGGTGAATAATATCTCCATATCGGACATTGATGGATGGAAGGAAGGAGGAACGGACAAATGGATGGATGGATGGATGGATGGATGGATGGATGGATGGATGGATGGGTGGGTGGATGGATGGATGAATGGACGGACGTATAAATGGGGTAAGAATGTGCATGAAACCCCCTTTCCTTGCAGAGCGCCACTCAACCCTATATATTTTTTAGTGATGTTGATTATATTTACGAATGTAAATATACATGTACATTATTAGTCGTACGGTCAGGTGGCAGGGGACTTGGATACTTGTTCACGGCTGTGGTGAATCATGTCGCCCACAGCCGTGAACAGGTTTCCAAGTTCTCTGCCACCTGACCGTACAGTGAATTTAGTATACTGCAAAGTTTTACTATTCCAACGTTTGTTGAGCAAATTTACGTATTTTTTTTTTTTTTGGGGGGGGACGGGGTTAAAGAAAAATGAGTACGCTGACGAAGTAGAATTTCCCGTCTGAGTGCCCCAATTCAATGGAAATTGACGACACTGGGAACTGACGTCACTGAAACCTTAGAAATATGTGCTAAACCATGCAGCTTGGCGCATAATTTTGATGTTTATTTTGATCGACGCCGCCATTTTGGATGTTGTGAATCTGCTTTTACGTTGGTTTTTGCCATTGTACATGATGTATATGTTCGGGGCATATTATCCAATCAGATCACGAGAAATTTCTTTGCAGTACAATAAAAAGCTATGAGCAGGACACGCCTGGGGATGGATTCTCCTGTTAACACTGTCCTGCTAAACAAGTGAAATGAAACTGTCAAGCCGATAGAGAAAAAATCCGATTAATGTTATTTTAAATTTGCTTTTTTTAAGAAAAAAAAAAAGATTATCCTTATTGGATAGAGTATATTCAAGATCGGACTGCACGTTCCGTGCAGACTGATCTACAATGTTCGCAAATAATGATTGAGTCAGGATCAGCCAAACCAATGTTCACGAGTTTCCTCCAGTACATAAATTTGTGACCCATCACACAAAAAGGGACCTTCTGGGAACTGCGAAAAGTGTCAACCCTGGTCAGACTGCGCGAATTTGCGCAGGCTGACCAGGGTTGACACTTTTGGCTTTAATGACGTTTTCTGTATAAAAAGTGGTCATTGTACCTTGTTATACAAGCATTTTTGAATTATCAACTTAAACTGACCTGCAGTATCGTTGATCTGTTTTCATATAATTGATACACAGAATTCCTAGATGGTCCCTTTTTGAGTGATGGGTAATATTTTTATCAACATATTTTTTCACTTATTGAAATCCTTCATTCAATCCTTTGAAACTCAATCCCGAGTTTTCAACGACCATGAGGAAGAATGCCTTCTGTAAACATTGCGGGAAAAGGAGAAAATGTTGGCAACCAGCATTTTCTCCTTTTCCCACAATTTTCCCAGACGTTTCAAAGAGAAATCTCAAAATTAGACTAATATTTTATATGTCATCTGAAAATTTTACCAATCAGAAAGGTTGTCGTTTGGGCTGAAAAAGTACAAGTAACAGCTGATACAAGTCAATAATAAGTCTGATATAGTCATGTTTTGATAAGTCGAAATATGTGCCTTTAGGAATAATGACTTTTGGGGTTTCTTTTTTTTGCATAAAAACAACTAAAAGGACTGAAATAAAATCTACAAAAATTCGATTTTGATATTACCAGTGATAAGATAAGTAAAAATATCATGTGATGTCTGTAGATCGAGATATTTTTTATTGTTGGTTTTGAACTCAAAGCTTCCACGAATAATAAAACTTTACCATGAATGAAATCAAAACGTTGTTCAGATCTCTTGGGTCCCTACTATGCATTACCTTGAAGACTTGATATAGTACAAGCTACGCAAAGAATAAAAAAAACATTGAATGTTTCCACTTAACCCATTACCAGACAATCCCTACTTTTGACGCCCCTGAGAAAGAAGCCTTTTGAAAACATTGTAGGAAAAGGGGAAAATGCTGGTAACCAGTATTTTCTCCTTTTTCCACAGTGTTTTCTACCCTTCCCAGAACAAATTTCAATTTTTTAGTCACCTTTATTTTGTCGTCTGCAAATGCTTTCAGTTTGAACCAGTCTAAAACTTTGTCGTGTGATAAAGAGTTAAGCCCTTTGCCTACCATTCCCAAACGAAAAATTTTTAGACTAGTCAAAATTGAAAGAACTTAAAAATACAAAATAACGTATTCATGTTTTGATAAGTAATAAGACAAAATAAAGGTAGCTCAAAAAATAAAATATTGTTTCCAGCGCGGAAGAAAACGTTGTGGGAAAGGAGAAAATGCTGGTAACTAGAATTTTCTTCTTTTCCCACAATATTTTTAAAATGCTTCTTTTTCAAGGTCGTAAAAACCAGGGATTGTTAGCTAAACGGATAAAACGACCATGAAAACAACTTGATGATTAAAAAACATTTTGAGAAAGGAGAACATTCTAATAACCAGCATTTCTGTCATTTTCCAAAATCTTATCTCCCTTTTCAAAAAAAAACTCAGTCCTAAGTTTAACGGCCGTGACAAAAAAAGTCAAAGGACGAAAACTTCTAACACCAACCAGGCGACTTTCAGGACTATCAGTCCTTTGATTCTACTTATAATAGATAATCCTCAGATTGTCTCCCTTTGAAAATCAACAAAATCAGCGTTTTTCCAGAATTTTTCTGACTTGGACGCTGAAAGCTTCTTTTTCATTAAACGAATTCATGATAACTAGCCTGTATCTAAAACATTGCAAAAATGGAGTTACCTCCCTTAAAACTAATTAATCAGTCATCTTGTTGCATTTTCTGTCGGAATGGGTGGTTTAACATTTCCTTTTCAATTCAACCAAAGAAATATTTTTGAAAATGGAGAAAAGACTTGTAACCAGCATTTTCTCCTTTTTCCACAATGTTTTCTACCCAATAAAAGACAAATTCCATCATTTCATGAACCATACAATCCGACCCAGTGCAAGAAGCCTTTCCAAAACATTGCTAGTAACCAGCATTTTCACCTTTTCTTACAATGTTCACTACCACAATTAACCCTTTACTCCATAGATACTCATTTCTACGCATTGCTTGTAGGAGCCTATGGAAAACATTGTGGCAAAAGGTGAAATTGCTCGTGACGAGCAATTTCACCTTTTGCCACAATGTTTTCTATGCTATCAAAAAGTGTCATATACGCATAAGAAACAGTTTCATCCTTACTGTTATTTAGGGACATTTAGAGATACCATAGAAATGCCTTATACCACAATTAAGGAAGATATCATCATTTGAGCTATGGTTATTTTATCGTCCGCAAATGCTTTCAATTTGGTCAAGTGAAATCATCTGTTATTGGTAAAGCCTTACCCCATTACCAAACGACAATATTTTAGACTGGTCCAAATTGAAAGCATTTGCAGATGACAAAATAAAAGTAAATGAAAATTTGAAATTTGTTTTGTGAAGGGTAGAAAACATTGGGGGAAAAGGAGAAAATGCTGGTTACCAGCATTTTCTCCTTTTCCCACAATGTTTTCTAAAGGCTTCTTTCTCAGGGGTGTCAAAAGTAGGGATTGTGTGGTAATGGGTTATGCGTGAATAGCTTTGAATTTGGACAAGTCTTGTATTTTGTTGTGTGGTAAAAGGTTAACTATCTACCAGAATTATTGCAAAGTCCATAGATTGAAATATATTAAAGGTATTTACAGATAACACATTAGTTGTTTTTTCTAATTATATCAGCATTTTCCCACAATGTTTGTGAAGGCTCATCTTCGCAAGCCAAGGCTGACGATTCACTACGCTACTCTACCCTTGGCTGATCGAACTTGATTTTTACATAACACCCCCCCCCCCATACGCTTTTTCATTGGATGCAGCCAGGGTCCGTATTCACCAACCGTTTTTACCCAGCTCTAAATGCAACGAATGAAATCGCTTGTAGCATTTCATCTTTGATAAAAATAGAATAAGGTCGCTACCTTTCGAATAGAAGGTAAACATGGAAACCCACGTGGATGTCTATTTATCGCTTCATGTGTATTCGTAAGCGGTTTGTAAAACGATATTAATATTATGTAAAGGGGGGTAATAACCAGCATCCAATAGAAGGTGCATCACAGGAATCTTGAAATCGGGCTCATTCAGCCAAGGTAAGATACACGTAGTGATCGTAACCTTGGTTCGCGAAGATGGTGAAGGCTATCTTTTTAAGATCAAAGAGAGAGAAAGATATCCAGATTTCCAAAAATGATTTCAGAAACTTTCTCTTCAATGCTTTACCAAGCGACAAATTTTTGGACAGGACCAAATTCAAAGCATCTGCAGACAACAAAATTAATCCTAGTTTTATGATGGTTTCTGACTTTGATAGGGTAGAAAAAATTGTGGGAAAAGGAGAAAATGCTGGTTACCAGCATTTTCTCCTTTTCCAACAATGTTTTCTATAGGCTTCTTTCTCGGGGCCGTTAAAAGTGGGGATCGTGTGGTAAAGAGTTCAAGGAAAAAGAAGTAGTTGAGAACCTTTGGCAGATAAATAATTTTCTTCAAGTGCTACGATGTTTTCTTGAAGTCTTTAACGAAGATTTTTATCATCAATATCTCTTCATCTGTCTGTCATTTTTCTTCAGTGACTGCTGCTCTTAATACAAATTATCACAAAGAAAAAGATATTAACTTCTTAACCAAACAACAAAGTTTTAGACTTGTCAAAATTGAAATCACTTATAGACCATAAATGAACATACATTAAAAATTGGAGCAGGGTAGAAAACATTGTGGGAAAAGGAGAAAATGTTGGTTACCAGCATTTTTTTCCCCTTTTTCCACAATGTTTTCAAAAGGAATCTTCTCTCAACGTCATCAAAACTGTGAACTGTGTGGAGTGAAAAACTTCATAAAGTGAACTTTTGTTCCATCAAAGAAAAAAAAAGTGTCGTTGATATTTCTGCTAACAATAAGGAACGGTTAGATTATCTCCCTTTGAAAATCAACGCAATCGGCTTTTTTCCATTTGTCACACAATTTCTAGATTTTTTCTGACTTGGACGTTACTCACCATTATTGAAAGCTTCTTTTCCATTTAACAAATTCGTGATAAATGGACTGTATCTAAAACCTTGCAAAAATGGAGTAATCTGCCTTAAAACTTATTCAACAGTCATCTTGTTGCATCGCTGTCAGAATGAATGGTTTATCTCTATACTATTCAATTAACCACAGGAATCTTTATAAAATCCTTGAGAGAAAGGGAGAAAGTGCTGGTAACTAGCATTTTCTCCTTTTCTCACGATGTTTTCTACCCTATCAAAGACAAATTTGATTAATTCATGTAACTCTTTACCACACAATCTGTCCCTGTGCAAGAAGCCCTTTGAAAACATTGTGGGAAAAGGAGAAAATGCTGGTGACCAGCATTTTCTCCTTTTCCCTCGATGTCTTTTTCCACATTTAAGAAAGAAATGATCATTTTAACTATGGTTATTTTGTCGTCTGCAAATGCTTTCAATTCGGTCTAGACCAGAATTTTGTCATCTGGTAAAGAGTCAAGTGTAAAATTGTCCTCTGTAATTGCTTTGAATTTGGACAGGTTTCGAGTTTTGTTGTGTGGTCGAGGGTTAACTTTCTATCGGAATTATTGCAAAGTCTATAGATTTATCCATATCGAAAGCATTTGTAGATAACACATTATACTTGGCTCGTATGAAGCCACTTGCCTTCGAAAGGGTAGAGAAGAATAATGCTTGTACCGACATTTTCTGTTTCCCACAGTGCTTTCAAAGGCTTCTTTAGGTCAGAGTTTGAGATAGATATTCAACCTCCAACAATATTTTCAGAAACTATCTCTAAAGGAAGAAGAGGTACTTGAAAACATTTGGCAGATACATCATTTTCTTCAAGTGCCACAATGTTTTTTTGAAGTCTTTATCAAGATTTTCACCATCAATATCTCTTTATCTATCTTCCCTTCTTTTCATTGAAAATGTTATTGTTTATAACACAGGACGGTCAGATTATCTCCCTTTGAAAATAAACAAAATCAGCTTTTTTCAATTTATCACACAATTTCTAGAATTTTTCTGACTTGGACGTTACTCACCATTATTGGAAGCTTCTTTTCCATTGAACAAATTCATGATAAATGGTCTGTATCTAAAACCTTGCAAAAATGGAGTAATCTGCCTTAAAACTTATTCAACAGTCATCTTGTTTCATTGCTAACAGAATGAATGGTTTATCTCTATACTATTCAATTAACCACAGGAATCTTTATAAAATCCTTGAGAAAAAGGGAGAAAGTGCTGGTAACTAGCATTTTCTCCTTTTCCCACGATGTTTTCTACCCTATCAAAGACAAATTTCATTAATTCATATAAGTCTTTACCACACAATCTGTCCCTGTGCAGGAAGCCCTTTGAAAACATTGTGGGAAAAGGAGAAAATGCTGATGACCAGCATTTTCTCCTTTTCCCACAATGTCTTTTTCCACATTTAAGGAAGAACTCATCATTTGAACTATGGTTATTTTGTCTTCTGCAAATGCTTTCAATTCGGTCTAGACCAAAATTTTGTCATCTGGTAAAGAGTCAAGTGTAAAATTGTCCTCTGTAATTGCTTTGAATTTGGACAAGTTTCGTGTTTTGTTGTGTGGTAAAGGGTTAACTTTCTACCAGAATTATTACAAAGCCTATAGATTTATCCATATTGAAAGCATTTCTAGATAACACATTATACTTGGCTCATATGAAGCTACTTGTCTTCGAAAGGGTAGAGAAGAATAATGCTTGTACCAGTATTTTCTGTTTCCCACAGTGCTTTCAAAGGCTTCTTTAGGTCAGAGTTTGAGATAGATATTTAACCTTCAACAATATTTTCAGAAACTCAGAAAGGAAGAAGAGGTACTTGAGGACATTTGGCAGATACATAATTTTCTTCAAGTGCCACAATGTTTTTTTGAAGTCTTTATCAAGATTATCACCATCAATATCTCTTCATCTATCTTCCCTTCTTTTCATTGAAAATGTTACTGTTTATAACAAAGGTCGGTCAGATTATCTCCCTTTGAAAATCAACGAAATCGGTTTTTTTCCATTTGTCACACAATTTCTAGAATTTTTCTGACTTGGACGTTACTCACCATTATTGGAAGCTTCTTTTCAATATATAATGATGGTGGCTTTTAAGCGTGAAGTCTACACATAGTGGAAAAGATAGGGTATTCTGGTTTAAGCATTTTCTCCGTTTCCTACAATATTTTCAGAAGCTATGTTCAAAAAAACAGAAGAAGACAACAGGTACGAGTCTGACAATCTTTAATACAAAATAAATCTATACATATGTATATGATAACATAGCAAAAATAACAAACATGTTCTCAACAAGTTAATTTTTTTTTATGTTAGACTAAATTACAGCAAACTTCTCATCTTTATAGACTTGAATGACTCTGGGAAAGGTGGCTATTAAAAATGAAGTGAGAAGAGAAGAAAATGTTGGTAACCAGCATTTTATCTATTTCCTACAGTGTTTTCTATCCCTCAAAAGACAAAGCCCATTATATGAGCCATTTAAGTTTATCGCTGGCAGATGCTTACGATTTTGAAAAAGTATAATTTTTTTCCATCTGGTTAAGATATAGAGTTTAATTCATCAGCTTGTGGTTAATATGGGTAAATATTTGTCGAAAAAGGGAAAGGTATCCGAAAATAACGAGTGCCGTAAGGCACGAGTTATTTTCGCGGACCTTCCCTTTATGAGGCAAATATTTCCCCATGCACGGCACGAGTTATTTTCACGGACCTTTCCCTTTTTCGGCAAATATTCCCCATATTAACCACAAGCTGATGAAAAAAAT
The DNA here is from genome assembly GCA_943736015.1 of Tridacna crocea. Lineage (NCBI taxonomy): Eukaryota > Metazoa > Mollusca > Bivalvia > Cardiida > Cardiidae > Tridacna > Tridacna crocea. The sequence goes on from OX031059.1 coordinate 55,518,902, forward strand.
TATATATTATATTTCCTCTGATTATTTTGTCAACGAATGCCACTTTTAAAACGAGTGATTCTATTTTTAGCACAGTAGAAGAAAAAAAGTAGTTCCTAATTTTCGGCGGGTGGAACTATAATATTCACTGTGACGGGGAAATAATCACCCAGCTTTAATTACGACATTTCTTTACCCTTAACATTTCTAAAAAATAGACAGATGAAATATAATATTTTTTTTAACGGCAGACCACTTTAGAAAATACTATACAAGAAAAGACAGGTTCTAGTCGAGTCTAATGAAAAACATGTTGGTAACATATAAGCCTTTACAGATAAGACTTACATCACATCTAATTTAACCATTTTCTGTACAAATTGTAGGTCCACTAGCCAGCGTACCTATGCATGCTTTCATTGGTGTTTCTTTTACCAGGCCTGTATTCACCAACCATTCTTAAGAACGTTCTTTGTCTTATTCGACAGAATGTTCTACATTTGTAAGGAACACAACTTCTGATTGGCTAAACCATTCGGTTTAGCCAATCAGAAGTTGTGTTACTTAAAAATTTAGAAAACCTTGGAAAATAAGACTAAGAATATTCTCAAGAACGGTTGGTGAATACGGGCCCAAGACTCCGCAAAATATTCTATCCAAGCTACAGGCTACTTTCCAACATTCCCATCGTCGAAAAAATGTTCAGCGGTAGGAGAGGAATAAATTCTGTCGCAATGACTATCATCAGTCTTTCGACAGAATTGGCCAAACCAAGGATCGGACCTGCGACCCCCCGTTATGTCCTGCATGCTATCGACTGATATACCGGGGCTCGGCCCTTAGTACTAAAAATGAAAGTTTTTGTGGGTAATGGAGAAAATTCCGTAACAAGCTTTTTTTCCTTTTCTCACATAGAGTTTATGTCATCAGCCTGTGGTTAATATGGGGAAATATTTGCCGAAAAGGGTAAGGTATGCGAAATAACGAGTGCCGTAAGGCACGAGTTATTTTCTCTGAACTTTCCCTTTTGAGGCAAATATTTCCCCATATTAACCACAAGCTGATGAAATAAATCATGTATCATATTTTCTCTGATTATTTTGTCAATGCTACTTTTAAAACTAGTGATCTCAAGTTAATTAACCAGATTTGCGGCAGAAGGAAAATATTCACTATGACGGGAAATATCTCCCCCCCAGCTCAAATGACGTCATTTCTTTACCCAAAACATTTCTAAAAATAGGCACATGAAATACAACATAATGTTTTCTACCCCTTCACAGACGTACCTCATTATTTGAATCATGTTTTGATTTGTTGCCTGCAACCGCAGAAGACAGGTCAAAGTTCTTGTAGTCTGGGAAACGGTTCACTGTAACAAGCATCTTTCTATACTATACCAAGTTTACAGATCATAACATGTAACTATAATCCACACGAGTTTTTTTGTACAACATTTTTACCCAAGCACTATATTTTCTATATCTTTCAAAGTATAATTCACACGAATTATTTTGTACAAAATTTTTACCTCAGCTCTATATCTTCTATATTCGAGCCATGCTCTGGAAAAAGGAGGTTTAATGTGTCTTGGTGATGCATCATACCAAGCAGGTCATCATTACTATTAAAGGTGCCCCTTCAGATTTTGGGACGAAAACTTTACAAAAATGCAAAAAAAATCATCCTTATACTCCCGAAGCCTTTTAATTTGCGTTCATAAAACCCCAGTAGTCGAAAACCATACGACAACACGAGAAATTTACTACGGCCAAGGTTGACACCAATGGGGGACACGTTCTATTTTTAGATGATCAATTCTTTCATCTAAATACAGGAATAAAAAGACAAAATTTCAAAAATAGCGTCCAAAGAAGACATTATGGAAAATAATTATTACGTGTTTGTTATGTAAAGGAATTAGTTATTAGTCATGTGCCAGTCACTTGACGTTCCCACAATGCTTTATGGATTTTGGCCGGAAATCTAGAAATACCTTAAGAGGCTACGTAGCCTTTTGAGGGAACACCATAAAAAATTGTAATTTTATGAGTCTTAATCATTGATGATTTGTATTATTTTTTCGTATGAATTTTAGTGATATATAGATATTTTAACTTGATGAGATGTAAAAATTCTAAATACCCACCTTTAAGGTTCCGTGAAGATTTTTTTTTTTGTCAAAAAACAAACTAAATGATGCGGTAGAATGGTCCTTGGTTAAACAGAAAGAAAATACAAAAAAAAAAAATTAACCAGCAAAACCTGCGCGCACTAACCAGGCGTGAAATGAATGAATGATTATGATGCCATCTCCGTTTATCTATTAAACAGTAATGATCCATCCGCAGGTTCACCTACGGATACCTTGTTACGACTTTTACTTCCTCTACTCCAGATAAATAGACGCATTGAACCCCCTTTTTACATAGTTATGCTCGTTTTTATGAAATTAAATGGACTGTCCCAAAAATGGCATGAAAACAATAATGAAAGCTAAATTTTTCCCTGCTTATCGACTTGTATTTCATTTACACAAGCTTGAACTCAGTGCTCCCTACGACTACTTTACGACTTCAAAAACATCTTTTTCTCTTAATTAATCAACAAAATTCAAGACTTTTTCAAACTCACAGGCTTTGCATATCACAAAGTAAACCTGACTCAAAAATTAAAAATTATATGTGAATGGTTAGAGAACATTGTGGGAACAAGAGAAAATGCTGGTTACCAGCATTTTCTCCTTTTCCCACAATGTATTCATAAGTTTTCTTTTCATGGTCGTTAAAAGTGGGAATCGTGTGGTTAAATGTTTAAAAAGAGGGGATAACCTTCATGAATTCCCCTTCAATTCATGAAAACAACTGAACAAGAGGGCTATGGTGGCACTGTATCGCTCCACTGGCTAATAAGTAAAAAAAACACTAAAAGCCAAACATTACAATACTTGGCCAATTGGTTTCAAACTTGAGGACATACACACTTTTTTCTTTAAAGTCCTACGAGAAAGTTGTGACCCCCAGACAAAGCCAGTTTTGACCACAAAGCTATATTTACTTGAACCCTGGTGGAGGTCCACAGGATAAAGCCCCATACCAAATAATACAGGTCTAGAATGTGTGGTTATAAACAAGAAGATTTTCAAACTTTTCTCAATAAAAGGCCCTATAAAACATGAAACCCATGAGACAGGGCTAAATTTAGTAGCCCTAGTCTTCATCATGGTTAGTAACATGATGGCTTAGAAAGTTTTCACAACAAAAGCCCAGGTAAAACTTGTGACCCCTGGTGTGGGGACAAACTTGATCCCAAGGCTATAATTGGACCCTTCTGGTAGAGGCCCACTACATAAAGCTACAGGCAAAATTTGGTAGCCCTAGGCTTTATGGATAGGTACGAGTAGATTTTTAAAAAATCCCAATATGAGCCCATGCAAACCCCAGGACAGGACCAAATTTAATCCCAGTGCTATTATTTGGGCACCTTAGGTAGACAACCACTTGATAAAGCTAGATGAAAAATTGAGTAGCCCTAGGCCTTATGGCTTGGTACGAGAAGATTTTTAATTTTCCGTATATAAGCCCATATAAAACTTGTGACCCCCGGGGCCGGACCAAATTCGACCCCTCGGCTATCATTTGGGCACTCTTAATAGATAACCACTTGATAAAGATACATGCCATATTTGGTAGCCCTAGGCCCTATGGATAGGTACCAGAACGATTTTACAGTTTTCCTTATATAAGTCCATATAAAATTTGTGACCCAAGGGGCGGGGCCAATTTTGACCCCAGGGCTGTTATTTGAAGGAACTTGGTAGAGGTCTACTAGATAAAGCTATATGCCAAATTTGTTAGCCATAGGCCTTATGGTTTCAGAGAAGATTTTCAATTTTTTTTTAATATTTTTCATTTTTTTTGCCATGGCAACTAGAGTTTTTGAAGGAATAAAATTCTTTCATGAATTCTTAAGAGGACCGTGCCAGGATCATTTCTGTGAAGTTTCATCGAAATTGGATGGATAGTTCCACAGAAGATGTTTGAAATAAAAGTTAACGCACGCACGCACGACGGACACCGGGCCATGACATAAGCCCGCTGGCCTTAGGCCAGTGGAGCTTAAAAATTCGTTCCTTGGGGGAAATTACCCTTTATGACCCGGAAAATCCCTCTCGTTTCGAGGGATCTACAGCTTAATGGTTGACCACGTTAGGCTCATAATGAAATTCCGTAAAAAATCCTTCAGTTTGTCAAAATGAAATATCTAAAATGACCACTTTAATAAGTTTTCTAAATATTGGATTGGGACTTCGTTACTTTTCCCCTTTTTTTATTCAACAAATTGAAACTGGCAACGAGAAAAGAAGAACTGAAACAAAATATGGCATCTTCTTATAGACGTTCTTATCATGGGTAACTTATCAGATTGAATGATTTTGATTGATTGTATGGTATTTAACGCAGTTTTCAACATTTTTTCACAGAGCTCCAGATAAGAGCGAGTGATGACATTTTAAATCCGTTATTTCTCTTCCAAACCCTATGTTGTGGGTACTCATTAGAATCGTCTCGATGAGACGATTCTAGTGAGTACCCACATCATAGGGTTTAATGGAAAATAAATAATAGTTTTAATTATAAAATCAAAATCACTCCCTCTATCTGGAGCTCTGATTTCAGTTATATCGCGGCAGTCAGTTCACCAATCTATGCTTTCATGGAGTTTCATTGGCCAGTGCTCCTACCAATTTTCTTTCCAAGCCACTGGCTGCTTTCCCACATATAATCATCGTGGAAACAATGGTCGGAGGCGAGAGAGGAGTGATTCCTTTCTCAATGACTATCATTAATCATCGGAAAGAAATTGGCCGAGGTTAAATTGTCAGATAGGCCCATTTGATAAAATCTCTTACATGATATTCTAGACATTATGGTTACATACTATACGATATTAACAACATCAAACAAAAATATAACTAGTTTTTCTACAACACAACTTGTGTCACCATAGTAACATACTATCGAATAAATGCTTTAAGCATAATTCATAATTCAAAATCTCTGCAATACTGGATATATATATATTTTTGCAAACTCAACAATCAAATCTTTGCATTGTAGTAATGGCCAAGTTAAAACCGGTAAAGACCCGTAAGTAAGCGTTAAGTTGGTAGACCCGTAAGGAAAAATTGGATTTGGTAGATTGCCATTGAAAGCGGTTTTCGATGGAACTGTACAGAAACATTTTCATTAAAAAAAAAACTGAACGTTTTTGAAAGCGGTTTTCGATGGAACTGTACAGAAACATTTTCATTAAAAAAAAAAACTGAAAGTTTTTGAAAGCGGTTTTTGATGGAACGGTACAGAAACAATTTCATTAAAAACTAGAGGCGCTTGAGCGCCTGTATCGCTCCACAGGCCTGATTTTTCTGTAACGGCGAAGAGAAGTTTTTAACTATTACCATTCATTCCTGCATTTTTGGTCACTAAAGAAAAAAAAGCTATGAAAATCATTGTGAGAAAAGAAGAAAATAAAAGTTACCTGCATTTTCTTAGTTTTACACAATAATTTCTACCCTTTTTGATACAAGTTTTACTAATTTGAAGATTTATTATGTCGTCTGTAATATCTTTCAATTATGGCCAGTTATAAAAATTTTGTCTTCTGGTTATAGTTAACTCATTACCAAATGACAACATTTTAGGCTTGTCCAAATGGAAAGCATTTGTAGATGAAAAAATAAAAGTTACTGAAAATTTGAAAGTTGTTTTGTGAAGGGTAGATAACATTGTGGGAAAAGGCTACCAGCATTTTCTCTTTTTCCCACAATGTTTTCTAAAGTCTTCTTTGTCAGGGATCAGTTTGATTTGATAACAAAATGCCTATCACAACAGTAAAGCCCTGTCCCTCTTTGTACCAGGTCACCAGTAGGTCAACAAACCTTTACCAGAACTTATCAAAGTGCAGAGTTTCCCTTGTTTTATATGAAAAGGATTATAGATTATGTAAAGCAACCATCTTTAATTCTTTACCAAACGACAAAATTTGGGATGTGACCAAACTGAAAGCATTTGCAGATAACAAATTAAACACTGATGAAATGATTTCTCTCTTTGATAGAGTAGAAAACACTGAGGGAAAAGGAGAAAATGCTGATTACCAGCATTTTCTCCTTTTCCAAGAGTGTTTTCCAAAGACTTCTTCTTTAGGGTCCTTAAAAGTCAGGATTGTATGGTAAAGACTTACCACCATTGGAACTTACCTTCAATACAACAATGAAATCAAAACAAGTAGTTTGAGAGAAGGAATTTTTCAAAAATTTTACTTTATACCATAAAAGGAAAATGAGTCTCCCATAAAAGCCATGTTTTTTGACGGATCTTTTTTTTTTTAAGGAATTCTGTAGACCTCTACCTAAGGAACATTCCTGCAAAAAAATAATGCTATCCAATTAGCGGTTTAGGAGGAGAAGATTTTTAAAGGTTTTTTACTTTGGTTGCCATGGCAACCAGAATTATTCATGGAACAGAATTATTTGAAGGAATTTGAAAGAGGACCACCTAAGGAACATTCCTGTGAAATTTGGTAAAAATCCAGTCAATAGTTTCTGAGGAGAAGTTTTTTAAAGAAAAAGTTTACGGACGCACGCACGGACGAACGGACGGACGGACGGACGGACGCACGACGGACACAACGCCATGACAATAGCTCGCTGGCCTTCGGCCAGTGGAGCTAAAAAACTGAAATGAAACTTTCTAGTCAATGTTGAACCCTTTAGCTGCTAAGCGCGATTCGCTGACCTTTTGCAGACAGTGTAGATCAAAGATCAGACTGCACAGAACGTGCAGTCTGATCTTTGATCTACACTGTCCGATAGGAAGATATTAATTCTCCATGACATAACTTTGAAGCAGTGATATTTGTGTTATTTATATCGAATTGAACATTTTAGTTATTTTGCAGGATAAGAAAAAACAAAACCCAGATTTTTGCCGTTTCAAAGGTTTTCACTGGGCAAAGATATCTTCGTATCGGATTGTATTCTGCGCAATCTGATCTTGATCTGCACTGGCTTAACCCTTTACCCCATTAAGACATTTCTATGGTATCTCTAATTGACCCTTAATAACAGCAAGGATGAAGCCGTTTCTTATGTGTATATGACACCTTTTGATAGCATAGAAAACATTTTGACAAAAGGTGAAATTGCTCGTGATGAGCAATTTCACATTTTGCCACAATGTTTCCCAAAGGCCCCTACAAGCAATGTGTAGAAATGAGTATCTATGGAGTAAAGGGTTAATAAGTCGTGATTCACAGCCCATGGAGTAATCTTTATCGTATAGATCTGGTTTTCAAGATCTCTGAGAACTTAAAGCTGGAAAATAATGCGAAGAGAGGAGAAAATGCTTATATTCAGCTTTTTAAAAACAGTGTGAAACAAGGAGAAAATGTACAGTATATGTTATTTTCGATATACGGACAATTTGCGCTTTTGAAAACTTAAAGAAGTAATTGATAGAAAAGGAAAATATAAGTCGCGGAAAGTACTGCGAGGAAAAGAGCAACTGGGTTGTAGAAAGCCATCGCACCTCTTCTTGCGATGTTTTAGAAAGCTATTTTATTGCAACAGAGGTAAAGAGTTTTCTTTCCATGGGCTATAATTAACTCTTTACCGCACAATCCCGACTTTTAACACCCCTTGGAAAGAACTCTTTTGAAAACATTGTGGGAAAATAAGAAAATGCTAGTAACCAGCATTTTCTCCTTTTCCAACAATGTTTCCTTCCCTTCCTAAAACTTATGCCAATTCTTTAATCACAGCATTTTGAAAACATCGTGGGAAAGGGAGAAAATGCTGGTAACCAGCATTTTCTCCTTTTCCCACAATGTTTTCTTTCCTTCCTAAAACTTATGCCAATTCTTTAGTCACATTCATTTTGTCGTCTGCAAATGCCAGTCTAAAATTTTGTCGTTTGGTATAACGAGTTAAACGGCCTTCCTGAAAAGTTCTATGGCTGGGGTTTGAGAGATTCAAATACAATATAATAGAGGTCGCTCTACAATTTTGTATCAAGCGTATTGTTTTTCAGGTCAGGTATGCTCTCGTACAAAACGCCATTGGCCTCGCCGTCGTGGCACATCACAGAGTCCGATTCTGCCTCCTCGACCGGCCGCTCAGCTGTATCCTTCCGCACCGAAGGCGGCTTATACAATCTATAGGCCATGGCAAAAAAGAACACGGCAATACTGGTGAAGCCAACACTAAGGAAGGCTAGATATTCGCCCATCTTGGTGTTGTTGTATAACCAACACGAGGTCCGGTGACCGCAGTTCGAACCCCAGATGTCACAACTTGAGTCGATCACAGCCCCGTACAGAATTGGTCCTGGTATCGTGCCTTTATGAAAAACAGAAACAAAAACTAGAGCTGTAACTGAATGTGACTTTATACCCACGCCAGCGCCTTGACAGTATTTTGTACATAGACGGACACACGGACGGACATACGGACGGACGGTCTTACGAGACGGACCTTGTGAGGTCGAATTGCTCTTTATTCAATGCAACCCAAACAACCCCACAAGACCACCTTATTTAACCCCACAAGCCCTAACCCTAAGACCATACCTACCAGATGGACGGAATAAACCCCATAGAGACTAAATGTACAGTTACCCCTAACCCCACAATGTCGGGCTCGTAAAGACGGACAGACACACGGACGGACGGACACACGGACAGACAGGCTGATTCCAGCATACTCCCCGAAAACATTGGTTTTGCAGGGGTATAATAATGTAAAAATGTTTTCAAAGAACTTAACATTAATAATAATAATAATAATAATAATAATAATAATGAGCCATGCTCTGGCAAAAGGGGGCCTAATGCATCTCGGTGATCCATTACACCAAGCCAAGTCATTACGTAATTAAGGATCCATAAAATCCCGGAACTCTGATAAATGACTGATTCCGAAGGAAGAGTGGTCCTTTGTCATACATGAAATTGACTGACAGTGAAAGGTTTCGGCCCAGGTCAGCCTGCGCGGATTGCGCAGGCTGACCAGGGTCGATGCTTTTCGCAGATGCATTAAGCTCCCCATTCACTGACCATGGCTATTTGGTTTGTTTTTCGCTAGATTCCATCCAATCAAATTTCGCTCACTGTAGATCACAGATTAGACTTCACGTTCTGTAGTCGCTTTTCCAAACAATTCCTGGTTTTAACGACGTGAAATGTAACGTACACAAAACTTACCAATAATACGTGCTATGAAGTTAAGTAGGCCCAGAGCGAATGTTCTCTCTTCCTCGTGTGCACACCTGTAAGACAGAACAATCTGCAGACTGATCGCTGTCCAGTTTTTGCAATATTTTATACATCTACTCAGAACCCGATTCGAAATTCCGACTTTTTTCAATGGGGGGATGGGTGAGTGTGCGAGAGAGGTGCACTACTTGGGTGAAATACCAGTAGTTTACTAAAACAATCTCATGGAAACGTTTGAACTGCTCATATCGTCGGTTTACTTCGAAAACCTCGTAACTACAGCTTGTTACAAGCTGTAGTTACAAGGTTTTTGAAGTAAACCGACGATAAGTGATTAAAGACATATCCTTACGGCTATTAAAATTTTATAGACTTTTTTGAAAAGTTCAAAATTTTGTCAGCTCTGTCAGCCCTCTTGGTTGGGGCCCACTAGATAAAGCTACATTCATAATTTGATAGACCAACACATACTTGAGGATAAATTTACCGATAAATAATCTAAAAGGGATATAGTACATAAATATAGGACCTGACATGAGTGGGCTTTTGAGACAAGATTTTATTAAACGAGTCTAGGGATATGTTATTAAACACCCACGAATGTCAGATTCTTTTTAACACACAACGATATTTCACGAAATATAGATCACAGGATGCAAAATCATTCATAAATGCACCCGCCATAAGACTCATGAATCATTATTATCAAATACGTACAAAATAACGTCAGAAATTTCGTCACACATATGTGATATTAAATGTGTATAAGACAGCGACGTAGGAAGCATTTCAAGATTGGGGGGGCGGGGGGGGGGGGCTAACTTCGAAATACATGTACTGAGATTTTTTGCGTGGTTGTTTCATTGCGTTAAGAACTCATATCTTAGTTACTACGATTTTCAAAATTATTGGCGGGGGGGGGGGGCCGCTCAGCCCCCCCCCCCAGCCCCCCCCCCCTCGTTCCTACGGGCCTGTAAGATACTAATAACACAAAAAACAAGGAAGCTTTGTTACAACGCATTTACTGGGGCCCAGGGAACAAAGATTATTACATTTTGCAAGTTTGTTCCAAAACGCGTTGCATAACTTTTTATTACATTTCATGTAATCACAACGCATTTTGTAATACTTATTACATTTTGCAGGTTTATTACAAAATGCGTTGTAACAGAGCTTATGTGGTAAATCGGAAATGTCTAGTTTAAGATTGGAAACTTTACAACAGTGACTTCTCAGATGGCCTCCAGAATTCATTCTCTATCGGTCGTCATTTGTGCAACATTGCAACCATGTAGGTGCTACATTTGTCACGCAGTTTAACCCTTTACCCCATAGGACAGTTCTATGGTATCTCTAATTGACCCAAAATAACAGCAAGGATGAAGCTGTTTTTATGGGTATATGACACATTTTGATAGCATAGAAAACATTGTGACAAAAGGTGAAATTGCTCGTGACGAGCAATTTCACCTTTTGCCACAATGTTTTCCAAAAGTTCATACAAGCGATACGTAGAAATGAGTATCTATGGAGTAATGGGTTAATTAATTAAGGACAAGAGAGCCATGATGACCCTGTATCGCTCCACTGATTAATACGTAAAAAATACTACAGGCAAAACATTATACTACTTGGCCAATTGGTTTCTAGAAAACATACAATTTTTTTCTATAAAACCCTTCGACAAAGTTATGAAAGGCAAAACCATTTTCGACCTAAGAGCTAAAATTACTTGAAACCTGTGGAAGTCTACAAGATAAAGCCACATAACATAATTATAATACAGGTCTGGAATGTGTGGTGATACACAAGACAAAATTAAGTAGCCCAAGGTCTTATGGTAAGTAACAAGAAGATTTGTAAAGCTTTCACTGTGACTATGAGCTTACATAAAACTTGTGACCCCAGGGGCGGGGCCAAACTTAATCCAAGTGCTGTAACTTGGGTACTCTTGGATGAGGCCCAATACATAAAGCTACATGCAATTCGGGAGCTGTTGGCCTTACGGTCTGGGTATAAGAAGATTTTTAGTTTTCCCTGTATAAGCCCATGTAAAACTTGTTACCCCCGGGGCAGGGCTATAGTTGGGCCCTCTTGGTTGGGGTCCACTAGATAAAGCTATATTCATAATTTGATAGACCTAGGCCTTATGGCGCAGTATAACTTGAAAGATGTTTAAAGTTTTCATTATACGTGTTCGTATATGCCCATATAAAACGTTAAAACTTGTGACCCCCCCCCCAGGGCAGAGCCAAATTTGATCCAAGGCTATAGTTTGAGCCCGCTTGGTTGAGACCCACGAGATAAAACTACACGCAAAATTTGGTAGCCCTAGGTCTTATGGCTAGGGACGAGAAGAATTGTAAAGTTTTCCCAAAATACGCCCGTGTAAAAATTGGGCGGAGCTAAACTTGACCCAAGGGCTACAATTTGAACAGACTAGGTAGAGGTCCACTAGATAAAGCTACATGCCAAATCTGGTAGCCCTAGGCTTTGTGGTTTCAAACAAGAAGAATTTTCAAAGAGTTTTAATATCTTTTTCAGTTTTGTTATCATGACAACCAGAGTTTTTGAAAGAATTAAATTTCCTTCAAAAAATTCTAAAGGGGACCATGGAAGAATCATATTTGTGAAGTTTCATCAAAATTGGATGGGAAGTTTCAGAGATGAGATGTGCGAGTGAAAAGAAAGTTAACGGGTTGACGGACGGACGGATGCACGACGGACACCGGGCCACGACATAAGCCCTTGGCCAAAGGAGCTGATAAAAATGGTTAAAAACTGACTGGAAATGAACATAGATGTATCTTTAAGTAAAGAGACCACCGACAAAAAATACCGTAATAACCTTAATGGACTTCACTTGTTCTATTTAAACTAACTTCCAAAAGAAGCAATATTAACTAATATTTCTAATATTGCCATGGTTCTAAATTCCAAAATTCGCCATCTGATTAGTTTAAACATATTTATTTTCCATCGATTGAGAAACAAGTTCTTACAACTTATACTAATCTCTCTCGATTCTGCCATCTGATTGGCTGAGAAAACCACGTCGTCTGTTGATCTTAAAATGAAAAAAACAAAACAAAAAAAACTCTGGCTAGTTCTCGAACCTGGCCAAAGTTTTCCGTACCTGAGTATTACAGTAAGGGCAGGTACCGTACTACTGGATACAGTGAAGGCAGACACAAGTATCATCCCAAGAAAGACGTAGAGTAGGTTGTCGCAGGTGAACTCACTGCAGTTCTCCGCTGACACGGACGTATCGTTCCCGAATGGTGTCACACAACTACAGTCTGTGTAGCTCTGTAATATATGCATTCCTCATTATAAGATGAATTTACACGGAATTAACATACAAATAGGTGGAACGTAGGTCAAGACAGTTCAGAATAAAAGATTCTTACTCCGACTGAAACCTGTTTGGTGGGTATTCATTAGATTTATGTGGACAAGGCAATTACATTGAGTGCCAAACACAATCACACACACAAAAAACCCTCACAGCAATTAACCAGTATCCCTGCAGATACCAGAAGAAACACTGGCCGCAGCTCTATCTTAGTATTTGCATCTCTCGAACCCCAAAAAATTCTAACAAGTGTTTTGATGTAAACACATTTAACCTTTTACCAAACGACAAAATTTTAGACAGGTCCAAATTGAAAGCAGTTACAGACGAACAAAGAACTATGACTGAAAATTGAAATTTTGTTTGGGAATGGTAGAAACCATTGTGGGAAATGGAGAAAATGCTGATGACCAGTATTTTCTCCTTTTCCAACAATGTTTTCTATAGGCTTCTTTCTCAGGGTCGTTAAAAGTCGGGAATGTGTGGCAAAGAGTAAACAGAATAGTCTAGCTGAAGGGCGAAATTTGTCATAAAACCGACAATTGTGAATATGATGCATCAAAACGCATAAATATTGGCAAAAAAAAAAACATTCCCAGACAATCTTCACCAGCACATCGCACATCATTCTCTCTGGACTGTCGCTTACAACATGGAAACAATGATAAACATTTGTCTCGTCTGTCGCTTACAACATGGAAATAATGATAAACATTTGTCTCGTGACTTGCTCTTTTGCTGGCAACGTATTTTTATTTTGTTTGAATGGTGTTTTACGCCGCTTTCAACATTATTTCAGTCATATCACGGCGACATATTCATGTTTCCTGGGTTTCACCAGTACTAGGCTAGGCTCTGAAGTGTCTTGCCCAAGGACACGCCTGTGAAAAAACCCAGTGGAGCTAGCGAGGCTCGAACCCGTGACCCCCAGATCACGAGTCCTACACCTTACCACTGAGCCACACAGGACCCGCTGACAACGTAGTTCAAGATCAAATTGCGCAGCACGGGAAGTTAAATTTTGATTCTTCACTGCCCAGTTCGCTGATCATTTGAAATAGCATCAACTCATTACCAAACGACAACGTTTTAGACTTGTCCAAATCGAAAGCATTTGCAGACGACAAAATTAAAGTGACTGAAAATTTGAATTTTGTTTTGAGAAGAGTAGAAAGCATTGTGGGAAAAGGAGAAAATGCTGGTTACCAGCATTTTCTCCTTTTCCCACAATGTTTTCTAAAAGGCTTCATTTACAGGGTCGTCAAGAGTACGGATTGCGTAGTAATAGGCATCTTCGCAAGCCAAGGATACTAAGGTAGTACGTAACGAACAAAGTGGAGTTAGTATCCTTGGCTTGCGAAGATGGGTAATGGCTTAACCAGCATTTTCATCCGTTCCTGCAACGTTTTCTAAACCTTTCAACTCAACCTCAAAATTTGACATGTCGTCTGCAAATGCTTGCAATTTTGACAAGTCTGAAAATGAGTCGTCTGGTAAGAGTTAACATTATGTTGGAATTCTTTACTATAGTCCAAGGCAGCCAAGCGTCACCAGCTTTGATCAACTTGACATAGAACCATTCATTTGAAAGTACATGGCCCAAATCACTGCACTGTGCTACACAGAACTCAAAGAATTATTATACTGCAAAGAAATTTCTCGCGATCTGATTGGATAATATGCCGCGAACATATATATCATGTACACTGGCAGAACTGACGTAAAAACAGTTTCCCTTTGGGGAGCCCCGTATACATGACTACACTATCAACATAGCATCCAAAATGGCGGCGTCGATCAAGATTAACATCGAGATTATGCGACAAACTGCATGTTTTAGCACGTGAAACTATTTTTTAAACCAAAAAATCAGGTAAAATTCAACAAACGTTGGAATAGTAAAACTTTGCAGTATAATAAATTCGTTGTACCGTCAGGTGGCAGGGGAACTTGGAAACTTGTTCATGGCTGTAGCGAATAATGGCTCAACCTCGCCTTCGGCTTAGGGCGACATGATTCACCACAGCCGTGAACAAGTTTCCATGTTTCCCTGCCACCTGACCGTACAACTAATAATGTACGTGGTGCAAATGAAGGTCACGGGTAACGTTAACGTAGCTAAAGCTACGAAAAGTACGAGAATACATTATTTAATGTAGGTGAAGTTACTCCTGTTGTAGGTAACAGTACTTAATGTAAATAACTTTACTTAATATTAGTAATCTTACTGAATGTAAGATAAAGTTAATGTAGGTTAAGCTACTTTATGCAGGTGAAGTTACATAATGTAGACAATGTTACCCACTGATGGTAACATTACTTGATGTATGAAACGTAACGTAATGTAGGTAATGTAGGAAACGTTACTAAATGTACGTAAATATACCATATGGCTTGCAACACGCGAAAACGGGGCCATTCGGACATTTGCGTAAAGTGTCGTCTCGGATCAGCCTGCGCAGTCCGCGCAGGCTGATCCAAGACGGCACTTTACGACTGCATTATATTTTGTGCTACAATAGACTTGCGCAAAACAGAAAATTACATAAAAACGGAAAGGATCGTTTCGGATCAGCCTGCGCGGACTGCGCAGGCTGATCCGAAACGAAACTTTACGCAAATGCCAGCTTTCGCGTGTTGCAGGCCATATTATAGGCAAAGTTAATGCATCAGTCAACAAATACTCGTATGTAAGAAGAGCAGAGGAGAAAGTTATGCCACACGACAGTAAGAGTATTTAGATATCATTTGTTATAACCGCATTACGAGTTCATTCCATGCAAGAGAATACAACAGCAGCTTGTTGAAAGAGCTATGTTAATATACTGTATGTCCTCCAGTAGACTCTAACTGAAAATGTTTCAAAACGAGAACTTGATCTATAAAACCAGATTCCCAAAAAAGTTCCACCACCATAGTATAGTTGTGAGAATATCTTCATAAATTTGTATCGACCCATACCATACATAGAGGATATTTGGGTTTTTTTTTTCGGTGAAAGATCGAAATTTATTTCATCAAGTGAACACCATCGGTAATATTTTCACGAGTGGCGCAGCCACCAGTGAAAATATTACCGATGGTGTTCACGAGATGAACTACGAGTAAATTTCGATCTTTCACCGAAAAAAAACAAAATATTCTATTTATTTCATGCTTTTAACCCTTTCTGGGAGGAGCTTTATCAAAATCCAGTACAGTTCTTTTCCGTTATTCCCCGTGGCGTACCCCTCCCGCATAGCAACGCATTACAATATTACGTCAAGCGCGAGAAATCTAAGGTAAATATGACGTCATATTTTCCATCCGGTTGTGAGGCACGCGCAATTCATCTAGGCAAAAAGAACGTGAAAATCGGTATTTTCACTGGTGGTACCAGTGTACGATCGAAAAATATTTTCACTGCTATTTCTCGATATCCTGCCGGAAAGCATGAAATAATAGCACATATACCCCTTCAACCACCTATATATTCTGTCAAATCCGACATTAGATAAAGCAATTGTATCGTATACATCGAAGATATAGACTTGTCGAAATTGAAGGCAGTTTTGATAACAGTTAAACTCTTGTTCGAATAATTGACTCTGCGTTGGATTGTGTACAAACACTGTTGAAAGAGCACACGATTCTGGTAACCAACATTTTCTCCTTTTCCAACGATTTTTTTTTTTCTATAGGCTTCTTCCTCAAAGTCGATAAAAACACATGATTGTTTTGTAGAGAGTAAAAGAGTGTTATTCAGTAATATTTCAGGAGCAATACACAGTCTAATAGGACATAGTAGCCCCAGTATAGCTAGATTAAAAGGAAAACATAGTCCTGGTTTTCTCCAAGGTTTTTTCTTTAACCCTTTCCCAAACGACAAACCTTTGGACTAGACCAAATTGAAAGCATTTGCAGATGACAATTCAACTCTTGCTGAAAAGACGATTTCTGTCTATGATAGGGTAGACAACATTGTGGGAAAAGGAGAAAATGCTGGTTACCAGCATTTTCTCCTTTTCCCACAATGTTTTCAAAAGGCTACAATTCCAGACCCGTAAAACCAGGGATTGTTTGGGAAAGGGTTAAAAAAAGGAAATTTGGCTGTTTTGGTTCCACTGTTGATGAGTGGAAATATTTACCATTGAAAAACTTTATGCTTTGTAGCTAAATGCCACCGCATTAAGATTTGATGATTAAATCCCAAGAGTAAGAGAAAAAGTTTTTCTGATTCGGCCTGCTGTTTACTCCAAAACTCGTCCTCTATCGACGACCAAAAGTACAACCTACGGAAACTCGATTTTAACTTGATTTTAATTCTCTACCAAACGACAAACTTCGAGACTGGTCCAAATTGAAAGCACTTAGAGACGACAAAATGAATTCACTTAACATTTGAAAATTGTTTCCAGCGGGGCAGAAAAGATTGGGGAAAGAGAGAAATTGCTGGTTACCAGCATTTTCTCGTTTTCCAACAATGTTTTCAGACGCCTTCTTCATCAAGTTCGTAAAAAGCAGGGATTGTGTGGTAAAGGGCAAGATCAGACTGCAAGTTATGTGTAGTATTATCTTGATTATATTGTTTACTTTTTTGCACCTGGTACCTTTCACGCTGCATGAAATCTACGCTTGCTTTTAAATGAGAGATAAAAATATTTGTGCAGTACATGAGGAGTAGCCACCAACCTCGCTGTGAAATAGAAGAGTGAAATCTACCACAGTTTATAAATTGCAGCCTAAAGTCTACAGTAATTTACACATGTACTTGTTGTATTGGGGGTTTAACGCCACTTTAACAGCTAAGGTCATATCATGGCGGTCAGTGACACACATGTGTTTCCTGGCTTTCTCACACTGGTATATACTTACACCACTTTCTTTCCAAAGCCACCGACTACTTTTCTCACATACTTCAGCAGAGGTGAGAGGCGAAAATACGCCGGAAAGAAAGTTCGCCTAAACCGGGTATCGAACTCACAACCACCAGGTCATGAGTCCGACTTGCTCACCACTGAGCCACCCGGGCGGGCACACATGTACTATAGTCTACATTAATTCATGTAATGCAGCCTGACTTATGTATTACTGTAGTAATCAACATATTGCGGCCTGAGGTCCGTGCATATTGCAGCCTTCAGGCTATACAATAATTTATGTATTGCAACCTGAAGTCTGCAGTAATTTACATATGTACTATAGTACATTAATTCATGTAATGCAGCCTGACTTATGTATTACTAGTAATCAATATGCCTGAAGTCCGTACATATTGCAGCCTACAGTCCGTACATATTGCAGCCTACAGTCCATACAATAATTTATGTAGTGCAGCCTGAAGTCTCCAATGATTTACAACTCATTAAAAAAGTCGTTTCCTACTAAATCCTTGAGTCTAAAATATGTTCCGGTGTCCAGCTTGTTATCTCTAAAGCCTTGAATGGTTGATTACATCTTTCCCCCAAGATATGTCTGATGCCTTAGGCTTTGGGAAAAAAAAGTATTATATACTCTTTTGTGTTTCTGTCGTTCATGCGTTAGTAAATAGGAAGTAAATAAGCTTAGATTCAGTAATTAATTAATTTATGGACGATAACAGTCCTGTCTACCTTAAGGTTCACTCGACTGTTGAACAAAATTGACTTTACAGGGCCATTATCCCCTTCCCAGACGGCAAATTTTGGACCAGACCAAATTCTAAGCATTTCGCCGATGACAAATTAACAGTTGCTTAAAAGATGATTTTTCTATATGATAGGGTAGAAAACATTGTGGGAAAAGGAGAAAATGCTGGTTACCAGCATTTTCTCCTTTTCCCACAATGTTTCCAAAAGGCTTCTATTCCTTTCCCGTATCATGCGATAACTTGCTTGTTATGATAGATCAAAGAAATGCAATCAAAATGTCAGTAATGAGAGGCATTTCACAATGGTTTTGTCTCCAAGTTGTATGGTGTTTATCGCGGGACCCAATGCACGTAATAATGCTCTCTTGAAATCTCTATTACCAGTACTTCCCCACTGGCTACTTAGCCACAAAACTATCGTCGAATTAATGGGACAAAACTATCGTCCAAATAATTGACAGCGGTAAGAGGGGAATGAATCCTCTTGCAAGGACAATCATTAGTCTTCGCAAAGAAATATGCCGAGTCGGCGATTCGAAACAGCGACCAAAGTTCTACCGACTGTGCTACCGACCATCTTCGCTAGCCAAGGCCGACGATTCACTACGCTTCTCTACCCTTGGCGGATAGAGCTTGATTTTTACGTTCACCCGATTCGCTTTTTTATTGGATGCAGCCAGCTCTAGCTGCAACGAATGAAATCGCTCGTAGCATTTCATCTTTGATAAAAATAGAACACAGTCTCTACCTTTCGAATAAAAGGTAAAACATGGAAACCCACGTGGATGTCTGCTTTTCGCTTCCCGTGTATTCGTAAGCGGTTTGTAAAACGATATTTCATTTGCTTTTAGAAATATGATGTAAAGGGGAGTAATAACCAGCATCCAATAGAGGGCGCATCGCAGGAATCTCGAAATCGGGCTCAATCAGCCAAGGTAAGATCCACCTAGTGATCGTAAACTTGGCTCTCGAAGATGCTACCGACGGGCGATCGAGAGGCAAAGATATTCACAAATAACTGTAATTTCTACTTTCACTGTATTCTTCTGTTGTAACCACACAATTCATTTTGTTTAGTTTGAAAAAAAACAACAAAAACATGATTAGTATCATATGATATTGAGTTAGTTGATTAGTTTAGGAAAAAGATCTATTAGCATTATTGTAAATCAGAAGAAGAGTAGCTTAACTCTTCGCCAAACGACAAAATTTTGGACTGGTCCAAGGTGAAAGCATTTGCAGACGACAAATTAAATGTAACTTAACATTGAAATTAGTTTGCAGCTGAAAGCAGAGAGGGTAGAAAGGGTAGGAACATTGTGGTAAAAGGAGAAAATGCTGGTTACCAGCATTTTCTCCTTTTACCACAATGTTTTCAAAAGGCGTTGATCTCAGGGTGGTAAAAACCAGGGATTGTTTGGTAAAGGGTTAAGAAGACTGTAGGTTAGGATTACAAGCCAGAAGAACCAATCCCGTCATGCTCTCTCATGCATCAAGTATATATACGAGTATTATATCTACCTGTAGATGGACTTCTTTGATCTAATCAATATAAAATTAGTAGAACTCAGATTTAAAAAAATTGAGCATTTTTTTTTAATTTGCAAAAGTGCTCAATACTTTTCGTGAAATAATTATGACCCATCGTGTTCCTGGTATTGCTAATTCTCGAATCTGGGTAAAATTTACAGTAATAAAAAAAAAAAGACGAAAAGTAAAACTTCGACAATTTCCGATTCTCGTACAGGAACGTTAACGCGTGACCCAAGTAAGATGGAGGTCGGAGAGTATGAAACTCTGGCACAGCTTGCTAGTATCAAATTTGTTCATGTTTTGGTGATCATGGAAGATATACGGTGTCTATTTCTTCTGTGAATATTATTCTATTACTTAACCTCACAACAAAGACCCATCAACGCTGGCGAACTCTAATAAGGCATCAGTCTTACACGCATTACCTTCCACTGTTTGGTGTTGTGCAACATTATTTTTGAAATCCTAGAGGGAAAGGTATTGACTACTTGTAAATACAACACGGGTAAGACATTTTTTTGCTGATATTTGAGCAACCCTCTGTGAATAGGGGGGCTAAACCATCTTCGAAAAGTATCGACCCTGGTCAGCCTGCACGGACTGCATAAGCTTACCTGGGCCTAAACTCTTCGCTATTGGTCAATTTTATGTACGTCACAGGACCAGTCTACCTCCTGATTTAGCCCATAATACAAACAGATTTTATGGATTCATAATCATAAGACGATTTGCTTGGTATTAACGCATCGCAGAGATGCATTAAGACCCCTCCCCCCCCCCCATCCACCTCCCGCCCCTCCCACCGATTGCCAGAGCATGACCAATTTTCATAGCAAATCATAACATCTTAAATTATAGTAAGAGTTCTTAACAATGCCCACCTACTGATAATTTTGAAATTCACCAACTTTACAATTGGTTGATTCATGAACTTGTAATTAGACAGAGAGGTATAAACCGATTCACTGGCTACACTGTAGTTATTCAGAGCTTCATACGAGGGAATGATTTTGATATCAAGTGATTGAAAATATTTTGATAATTCTCCTCCAAACCCTATGTTGTGGGTACTCATTAGAATCGTCTCGATGAGACGATTCTAATGAGTACCCACAACATAGGGTTTGGAAGAGAAATAATGGATTTAGATTACTATCATGCCCTCTCTCATCTGTGGCTCTGATAATATACGTGCTATATATACATACCGTATCGTCGACGTTAAGCTTGCAGCCCGCCAGACAGGGAGAGAAATATTTAATACTATGTTTATCACAGACCACGTGATAAGCCCCGATATCACAGTGACAGTTCTCATTGCAGGAGGAAATCAGCGTCTTTGATTTAAATGTGCTACTGTAAATAGAACAAGAACACCACGTGGTATTTCTGAGGTCAGTTTTGTACGTACAAAAAGGACAATGTCCCATATTGGATGTACACACTAATATTCTTGGTCAAAATATCTTAACCCATTACCACACAATCCCTACTTTTGACATTTGACATCCCTGAGAAAGAAGCCTTTAGAAAACACTGTGTCAAAAGGAGAAAATGCTGCATTTTCTCCTTTTCCCACAATGTTTTCTAGCCATCACATAACAAATTTCAAAATTTCAGTCATTTTTATTTTGTCGTCTGCAAATGCTTTCAATTTGGACCAGTCTTAAATATTGTGGTTTGGTAATGGGTTAACTACAAATTCACTCAATTCGCCCATGTACAGTTTATTTGCAAACCTGAAATACTTTGCGAAAGAAAACTAAGATCAGTCTGTATACACTTCACCAGTCTAGTATTTCCCTTTATTCCCCTAACCTTAATTTCATTAACACCCGATTAATTACCTATACTTTAGTAACCCAATTAACTCTTTACCACACGACAAAATTTTAGACTGGTTCAAATTGAAGGCATTTGCAGTCGCCATATTAAAGGTGACTGAAAAATTGAAATTCGTTCTGCAGAGGGTAGAAAACACTGTGGGAAAAGGAGAAAATGCTGGTTACCAGCATTTTCTCCTTTTCCTACAGTGTTTTCAAAAGGTTTCTTTCTCAGGGGCGTCAAAAGTAGGGATTGTGTGGTAATGGGTTAAAACAGTTCCTAAACAATTAACGATATTTATAAAACCTTCCAGGAAAAACAGATTATGTGCAGTTCTTCATTTTCACGGCTAAAGGTGACTATTACATTCTGCAATATCTTCAACAATATCTAAGGCAGTTTTACAATAACTTATCACTGTTGACTGTATTAATTTCAGATTTACCGATTCCTATTTCAGCACGTGACATCTTCTATAACTATGGTCTAATCCTAAAAGGACGTCAATCATATACTTATTTAACCCTTTCCCAAACAATCCCTGGTTTTTACGACCCTGAGATAGAAGTCTTTTGTGGTAACCAGCATTTTCTCCTTTTCCCACAATGTTTTCTACCCTGCTGGAAACGAATTTCAATTTTTGAGTTAAGCTTATTTTGTTGTCTGCTAGTGCTTTCAATTTGGACCAGTCTAAAATTTTGTCGTTTGGTAAAGACTTAAAGTATTATATCCCTGCACGCTTTCAGAGAGCGACCCGTATAGAGCTGAATGAACCTAAAAGATACGGATATACGAGACAATACTGATGCGCAGGAAGACAAATGGACATGCAAAATCAAAGGTGGGTCCGAGAACGGACAGATGACAATAATGATTGATAAACTGTATGACATGCCAACATATATATAAATAGAGGATATTTATTTTTTTAAGGTGGAAGATCGAAATTTAATTCATTTTGTGAACACCGTCGGTAGATCTAATATTTTCACGGATGGCGAAACATTTATTTCATTTTGTGAACATCATCGATAATATTTTCACGAGTGGCTGCGCCACTCGTGAAAATACTACCGATGGTGTTCACATGATGAAATAAATTCCGATCATTCACCGTAAATAGCAATATTCTTTCGTGTTTTTTACTCTTTCGGGCTAGGGGGGGGGGTAATCAAAATCCAGCACTGGTCTTTTCGAATTATCCCCGTGGCGTACCCTCTCCGTATAGCAACGCATTACAATATTACGTCAAGCCAGAGAAATGTACGGTATTAAATTACGTCATACTTCCATCTGGTTGTGAGGCACGCGCATTTTACCTAGGTAATTAGGTCGCAGGAACAACTGTTTCCGCTTTCAATTGAAGAGTTTAAACATTAAAATCGGTATTTTCACTGGTCGTAGCCATGAAATATCGAATAATATTTCACTGATATTTCTCAATAATCTACCGGAAAGTATAAAAAAAGGTTACTTACCTCTTGTTATAACTTGTATTCCATCCCGCTAATGACTGTCTTTCACAGTTGATAAAGAAACATGCTTTGGACAGAACAGCTAATGACACCATGATAATGATAAACTTCAGGATGGCCTTGACCTTTAGTTTCCACCGTCTGATGACGAAGCCCCCAAACATCTGTCCAAGACCAGCCCCAGGTATAATGATCAGTCCTGTTTGGGTTAGATTATAGGGACAACTCTCATTCGACGACATATGTTCATATACTCAAGATTATGTTTATATACTCAAGATTAACACAATAACATCTGAATATTACTGTAAGACTTAGTTTACAAAAACTACTATGAGGTTTGGCCGATTGTTTACTAGATGCACATTATTAATTTCACCCCTTTCGGCTCGGGGCAACATGATTCAACACAGCCGTGAACAAGTTTTCAAGTCCCCTGCCACCTGAGCGTACAACGAATTTATTATACTGCAAAGATTTACCATTCCAACGCTTGTTAAGCGAACTTTTACTTTTTTTTTTTTTTTTTTTTTAAATTGAGTACTCTGACGAAGTAGAATTTCCCTTCTGAGTGCCCCAATTCAAGGAAAACTTACGTCACTGGGAACTGACATCACCGAAACCTTGGCAACATGTGCTAAAACATGCAGCTTGGTGCATAATCTTGATGCTAATCTTGATCGACGCCGCCATTTTCGATCCTGTGTTAATAGTGTAAGCATGTATACGGAGCTCCCGAAAGGGAAACTGCTTTTACTTTGGTTTTGCCAGTGTACATGATATATATGTTCGGTGCATGTTATCCAATCAGATCACGAGGAATTTCTTTGCAGTATAACAAATATATCTTTCCAGACTGAAAAATTCGCGACAAAACAAAAAGACGAAACGAATATAAATTATGGGTTTACCTGCAAACGTGGCAGCCGCTGATACTGACGATCCAAAGATATTTTGAATATACTTCGGAAGAAAGGTCGCTAGTGAGATGGTAACTAGTCCCATGAAGGCCCCAGCAAAGGCCACACACATAAATGCTGGATTGCGCAGCAGTCGAATGGTCAAAACCGGAAGTTGTCTAAACGTGATTGTATCACCAAGTGACGTCATAGTATTTCTGCCGTCATTGTGAGCCTCGGAGACACGTGTTTTCCGAATGTGTTTCGCAGCTGTGAAAAAGAAGCAGTAATTATCAATTTTGCTAACAATTAAAATTCGAACACACTAACACATAGTGAAAGCTGGCAGCCTTACCTCTTTTGGACTGTGTATCTGAAATAGTTCGTTCAAGTACGTTCCCCTCATTAGGGCTCGTATTCATCAGCCATTCTTAAGAACGTTCTTTTTATCATTTTCAAGAATTTTCCATAATAATTGTAAGTAACAATCAGAAGTTATGTTACTTACAAATTTAGAAAATCTTGAAGATTAGCCTGAATATTCTCAAAAAAAGTTGGTGAATAGAGCCAAGAGTTTCTGGGAATTATGAGAATGTGGTCATCGACATGGACAGAGCCCCTAGCAAGTGAAAGTTGCTGTCATCAACTATAAAAGTAATTGGACCTTTGAAGAGACAAATGCTGTAGGTCATTTTTCTTTCAGATTCTTTCTATGATCATACTGTCAAAAAATAAATTCTGTAATAATAGGGAATGTCAAAAGCAAATGCGAAAAACATTCCTTTATAGATTCAAGGGGCTGACGATAACAAGAGGCCCTGGAATAGTATCCAGTCAGTGCTTCAGTCAGTGCTTCTACAGACGAGCCATCTGACCTGCAGAGACTGCACGGACTTACAAGGTGGCGCGTTTTGGACCTTGGAACAAGAGTGAATATCGTATGGATGATGAACTGGTGAAGTGGTTGGCCCCAGTAGCAATCTAGTCAAGTATTCCAAGTATAATTCTTAAGGATCTTCTAGATTTCAAAGTAACGAAATTCTTGAAAGGCTAGAACCGCTTAACTCGAATGCCAATAGGAAACTGCATTATTTTCGAAATCTAGGACAAGACGGGAGCTGAGTTAGAATAATTGGTGAATGTAGCCCTTGATGGCATAGCATACCCTTTCTGGCATAGCATACCCTTGATTGCATAGCGTACCCTTGATGGCATAGCGTACCCTTATTGGCATAGCGTACCCTTGATGGCACAGCTTACCTTTATAGGGATAGCGTAGGCTTGATGGCATAGTGTAGCCTTGATGGCATACCGTAGCCTTGATGGCACAGCGTACCATTGATGGAACAGCATACCCTTGATGACATAGCATACTTTGATGGCACAGCATACCCTTGTTGACATAGCATGCCCTGGATGACATAGCATACCCTTGATGGCATAGCATGCCCTTGATGCCATGGCATACCGGTAAAAGCATCATTCAAAATTTTGCAAAGCAAAGCTCTGTCTGAATCTGTTTCGCTATGGAGATGATTGTTTAGTACTAGACAAACAATGAGTTCAACAGCAAGGAAAAAAAGATAATGTAAGACGCAAAAGAAATGGAATGTAAAAGTATTGGAAATTCGATACGATTCAACGGAAAGACAAAATCGTCGGTTTACTTAAAAAAATGACATAACTACAGCTTGCAACAAGCTGTAGTTACGAGGTTTTTTAAGGAAACCGACGATATGTGAAGTTTTCCTACTAATTTAGAACTCTAAATTATGCTCTAGGGTATCGTCTTTCATCTGATTCCTTAGATCTTTCAGAAAAAACCCTCATCTTTAATATGCAAAACATTTATACCAAACAGACATCATTATGGTCTAATGACCATCTGCGTGTGATAATGGCAACACAAGATGACGTACAGTCACGCAAAAATGTGCTTTTTTTCGTATTTCAAGACACGAAGCAGAAAATGATTTGTATCACGCAAAATCATGCTTTTTGCATTTCTACAAACAAGCAAAATGGCAATATTGAATTACAAGAAATAAAAAAGATGGCTTTATGAAAACAATGTAAGCGAGAATTTGCTTCCTTGCAGTGTTCATTTTTTCTCCCGTTTTCTTTTTCGTCCTTTTCAACGCACATACGAATTCTGCTTGTACACTGCTTTTAGAGTACATTTTGATAAATCTTTGAGGAGCAACAACTTTCACCCCTATTCCTGAGATATTTGAACTCTTTACCATACCAAAGGTTGTAGGCTAGTCCAAATTGAAAGCATTTGCAGACGACAAAGAAAATGTAATCGAAAATTTAAAATTTTGTTTTCAAAAGGGAAGAAAACATGTGGGAAAAGGAGAAAATGCTGGTTACCAGCATTTTCTCCTTTACCTACAATGTTTTCAAAGGTTTTTCTTTATTCACTGGGTCATCAAAAGTCGGGATAGTGTGATAAAGAGTTAATACCATTGAAAGAAGTACTAGATTATTCTAACAAAGTTTCGAAGAACTAGCAAAAACGTATAAAGAAAAGAAACTTTTACAGGTAACCAACAAGTATAAACAAATTGAAAAAAAAAAGATTATTAAAAAGTTGCGAGGAAATGACCATTTTCCTGATATCTTATCCTATGACTACTTCAACTTGGTACAAGACAAGGAAGAAAAAAAATTGACATCGTAATTAGTCGTCCATAGACATTTACAATTGTGTCTGCTTTTTATCTAAATATCTCTAGACTTAGAGACTTGTGCTTTACAATATTTACCATCCTTTCACTAATGAACAAGATATTTTTTCTTTTACCTTACTTTATTTTCACCCTTCATGAAAAAGACGCATTGCATCAGGAATGTTATTCCATTCCTGAACGAGAGCAGTGGTCAGGTCCATGCGATTGGTGATGTTTCGTCCTGATCGAACCTTTCTTCCTAAGTAATCCCTGACATGTTTTTTTTGATTCATATCCGGCGATAAAGCTGGCCAAGGAAGAAGGTCAATTTTGTTTCTTTTCAGAAACTGCTGACTGATTCGAGCCACATGAGGACGTGCGTTGCCGTGCGTAAATTATAGCAGGCCCATATCGATGCATAAACGGAACTGCCTCAGACCGCAAAACTTGGTCGACGTAACCCTGTGCATTGACTTTACGTTATGTAAGGTCTATGTGACGTCGAATAATTGCTTGTATCGACAGCACTGCTGTCGATACAAACAATTATTCGATGTCGCATGAGCAGAGGTGGTCATAAAGATATTGATAGAAAAATTACAAGAACTTCAAGAAAAATCTAACTTTAATGTTACCTTAGTCTTCGAGTACTTTTTCAACTTTGATTTTAGTACCATCTTCATTTAAACTGCAAAAACCTAACTTAAACTTTCTGTTAGTCAAAATCTGATTAGCCTGGCATTTTCTACAGACTCTGAGCTAAAGTATGCTACCAGATTTGTTAGTCTTCAGTAAAACATAAGAAATTAAAAAAAATTAAAGCACGCTTATTTATGGAACTGAGTATATGTTCATTTTTGAATGAGCAGTGAATCAAGAGAATCTCTTATCATATAGATAAAGAGAAACACAGATTTAAAATGTATTTTCGCCATTGTTTGATGGTGTTATACAGGAAACACAACGGAATTTTGCAGTTTCTTTCAGTTCTATTAGATGTTCGTTAAAATAAAAAAGAAACTGAAAATCTGTAAGCGTTTGAGCAAATGTAATAAAATTTCACGTCGCACAGTATTAAAATTCGCTGTGTATGTGTAGCAGCAATTGCTCGTAAATTTCAGGACTTTGATTTAACACGTGGTTTGGTCAACAAAAGGCCCATCTTCGCAAACCAAGGATACTAACTCCACTTTGTTCGTTACGCACCTTGGCCGCTCGCCTCTTTAAAAATCGAAACTCCCGCTGCGCCACCTGTCGAATATTACGAGTTGCGTAACCTTTGCTGATGTTATTTCTGACCAATCAAAATGCTCGTAATAAAATTTGTTAGCCATGCATCAAATGTAGCTGCGCTTTCGGATTCATCACATCAAAAACAAGACGAACAGACTTACGATAATTCGCAATCATTTGGCTATAGAACCCGTCCTAATACTTCACATAATTGATCGTAAACTAAAAAAAACTCATTAAATATCGATCGTCTACTCTTTCTTGGCAAATTTTCGTCACAAACACGACAACTTTCGTTTTTAATGGGCGCCGCCATTATTGTTTTCTGTTTTGCGAAAGATTTCTTGTTACGGATGATTTGATTGGACGCGATGGGTTTTGATCGCGTCCAATGAAATGGCGCAGCGGGACCTTCGATTTTTAAAGAGGCGAGCGGCCAAGGGTACTACCTTAGTATCCTTGGCTTGCGAAGATGCAAAAGGCCAAAATATGGTGATTTTAATGCATTTGTTTGTTGCACTAGAGGCAGAAGAAAATGAACAGGATGTGTTTTCGAGTTCACTGAGTAATACAGTTTTAATTTAAAGCAACCTATGATGTGGGTACTCATTACTATTGTCATTTCAAAACTATTTCCGTTTCTTCTTCTCAAAAAAACATCCTATGACATGATCCATATATAATTTGTTGTGTACACAGGTTTTCAATATGGACAAGTGTAATAAAACTGATCTATGATGAGTGAATTTTCAAATTAACCCTTTGACACACAATCCCGACATTTAACACCCCTGTGAAAGAAGCCTTTTGAAAACACTGAGGGAAAAGGAGAAAATGCTGATAACCAGCATTTTCTCCTTTTCCCACAATGTTTTCTTTCCTTCCTAAATACAAATTTCAATTCTTTAGTCACATTTATTTTGTCGTCTGCATAGGCTTTCATTTTCGACCAGTCTAAAATTTTGTCCTTCGGTAAAAGAGTTAACCCCTTTCCCAAACAAGCCCTTATTTTTACGTCTCTGCAGTACAAGTCTTTTGAAAACACTGTGAGAAAAGGAGAAATTGCTCGTAACGAGCAATTTCTCCTTTTCCCACAGTGTTTTCTACCCATTTGGAGAACTTTCTGCCATTCTTATAAAATTTGAAATTCTCGTATGCAAACTCTTTGAGTCTGGAAGAGTCGAAAATATGTCGTTTTGGAAAGGGTTAATAAATCTGCAAAAACTATCGACTCAGATCCTGCTCCGAAACTTTGAGCTATTGGTAAATTTGAAGCATTCAGTAGAAATTATGGTTAATGTAGTAGACCCGTAATACTTCTAGTGCAGCATGGCATGAAATTTCTTGGTGGTTGAAAATTTCAGATTCATACAGATACCATACTTTTGGACATTTCCAACCGACCAGAAATCCCTTTCATGTCTATCTTGAAATTATTTGTTGATACTTTTTTTTTTGTTTCCAGAAAAGGGAGGTAATTATTATCTCCCTTTGTAATGAGAATATAATGGTTTTAGATTTATAAATGATAATTCTAAGAGGGAAAAGAAGGAAAAGGTGGCTCGGAAATTATTTGTTGATACTTTTTTTTTTGTTTCCAGAAAAGGGAGGTAATTATTATCTTTCTTTGTAATGAGAATATAATGGTTTTAGATTTATAAATGATAATGCTAAGAGGGAAAAGAAGGAAAAGGTGGCTCGGTTAAAGTAATACTATAATACTAGTTTTCAATCATGGCAAATTTTGTAGGATTATATTATAGTGGAAATAGCTGTTTTCCATTATGGGTCCACTACCTTATGTGCTGTAGAATATAGAGGATAATCAACTGATTATTTTTGATATGAAAAATATCTCACGAGGATGCGTTGTTAGGCGTTGAAAAAACGATTGGGCGGCACGAGTTTTTTTTTTAATGCCTTACAATGCATCCGAGTGAGATGTTTTTCATATCAAAAACAACCAGTTAATTATTCTATTTATTATATACCTTATTAACATTATTATTTTTAATTTTTCGTTTGAAAGTCGAAATCAATACTTTGAATAGAGAGAAGAAATCAGGGTCATAATGCGGATGAATACGTAATTTAAAAGAACAAAATGAGACTTCATAAAACTTACAATTAACACTATCTATAAGTGCTTAAACAAAAAAAAGTAGTTCCTAAATTACGGCAGGAAGTGAAAGTGAAAGTTGATATCGTCACTAGTGATGATATCAAAATTTATTACACTGGGAAATTCCAGGATTTCACTGCTAGGTATGTAATAAATATGGATCCATAATTATTATGTGATGACTTGCTTGCTAAAATGGATCATGGAGATGGATCCCCGTTTATTCAGGAGCGCCGCTAAATGTTGCTGACTAGTGCGGAGTTAAAATGTAATCAAATAACTGAATAGAGACTTACATCAGCCCTAAATACGTTATATAATCTAAATGGACATTTTTCCGGGAGCTAAAAGCATTTTCTCGGGTTACAAAGTAATAATTAACACATCTTGACTGAATTCCATTAATAGCGTTACAGATCTACATTTTGTCGCGATCAGATACATATTGTTGACGGTAAACCACCCTACATTTCCGGTTGAATGTCGTACCAATACAGCGCAGTAAACAAATAAAATATTATAATTCCGAAAGACCGCATTAGCCTGAATATATCTCCAAAGGCTAGTTACCAGATTTTCTTCTTTTCCAACGATGTTTTCGAAAGCTGTCATCTTTAGAGTCGCTAACAATCATGATTCTTTGGTAAAATTTAAAAAGAGAATGACCATCACGGTACAGTTTCTGGGACTGCCGGTGTAATGCAGAGAAACGACCCCCATTACAAAATGACCCACGGGTCATTCCTCGACGTAGACCCGGGTCATTATTCTTCGTTGAGAAATGACCGTGGGCCATTTTGTAATAGGGGTCATTTCTCTGCATTCCACCTGACGATTTTATTAACTCTTCACTAAACGACAAAATCTTGTCCAAGCATTTGCAGACGACCAAATAAAAATGACTGAAAATTTGAAATTTGTTTAGTGAAGGGTAGAAAACATTGTGGAAAAGGAGAAAATGCTGGTTACCAGCATTTTCTCCTTTTCCCACAATGTTTTCTAAAGGTTTTTTTTTTCTTATGGTCGTCAAAAGTAGGGATTGTGTGGTAACGGGTTGATTCACTTAGATCTAATCGTTTATTAGATCCTTTATCTATCTGTCTATCTGTCAAGATACTTGAGTGACTTTCGCTGTTTCGTATACTTTCATAACTTAATCAATCTTTTCTTGTTTCTATGTTCCAGTAATCACACATGATCGCTTCTTGTTTCCAGGTCCATTTCTATTACCGCCTTGCATTCTTCAGACTGGTCCAAATTGAAAGCACTTGCAGACGACAAAACAAACGTAACTCAAAATATTGGAATTAGTTTCCAGCAGGGTAGAAAACATTGTGGGAAAAAGGACAAAATGTTGGTTACCAGCATTTTTTCCTTTTCCAACAATGTTTTCTGCGGGCTTCTTTCTCAGGGTCGTCAAAAGTAGGGGATGCGTGGTAATGGGTTAAAAATCGCTGCATTTCTTTAAGGTAAGACCTGTGTAATGCACTTCCGGTGAAAATTCTAATTGGTTGATAAATAAAGATAAATAAGGATTTATGTAGAAATAATATTTTTGCACATTTCTAACGGATCTGAAATTCCGTTTATGTCTATCTTGAAATTATTTTTTGATACTTTTGTTAGTTTTCTGAAAAGGGAGGTAATTATTATCTCTTTTTGACTTGAGAAATATAGTGCTTTTAGATTTATAAATGATAATTCAAAGAAGGAAAAAAAATGAAAAAAAAAATGAATTGGTGAAAGTAGTTCAATAATACTCATTTTAAATTATAGCTAATTTTGCAGGATGATATTTTAGTGGAAATAGCTGTTTTCTATTACACAGGTCTTACCTTAACCCATTGCCACACAATCCCTACTTTTGACGCCCATGAGAAAGAAGCCTTTTGAAAACACTGTGGGAAAAGGAGAAAATGCTGGTAACCAGCATTTTCTCCTTTTCCCACAGTGTTTTCTACCCTTCCCAGGACAAATTTCAATTTTTCAGTCACCTTTATGTTGTCGTCTGCAAATGCTTTCAATTTGGACCGGTCTAAAATTTTCTCGTGTGGTAATGGGTTAAGTAAAACGACACTTAATGCAAATGTCAAAATGCCCCTCTTCGCGTATTATACATGCCATATTATAATGTTAACTCTGCTCATATAACAGTGACAGCAGAAGCTTTTGAGGACAGTGTAGACAATTATCAGACTGCACAGGTTATGGTAGAACTGTCACGATATTTTACAGAGGAATTGTATTTCTA
The DNA here is from genome assembly GCA_943736015.1 of Tridacna crocea. NCBI lineage: Eukaryota > Metazoa > Mollusca > Bivalvia > Cardiida > Cardiidae > Tridacna > Tridacna crocea. The sequence goes on from OX031059.1 coordinate 55,551,129, forward strand.
ACCCTTGAGAAAATTAATTTGTTAATGTTCAAAGCTCCAGATAAGAGGGAGTGAAGGCATTCTGAATCCATTATTTCTCTTCCAAACCCTATGTTGTGGGTACTCATTAGAATCGTCTCGAAGAGACGATTCTAATGAGTGCCCACAACATAGGGTTTTGTTGAGAATAATATATATATATTTTTTTTTTTTTCGATTTTGAAATTAAAATCACTCCCTTTATCTAGAGCTCTGTATTCAGTACTGAAAGAGATTAAACATTAACTCTCGTAGACGACTTCTCGCGCCTTTTAGTAGACCACTCATGCTATCTATGTGAAAAGGAACTATTTCTTATCAAGAGCAATTCATCCTTTTGCAACATTATTATCAAAAAAATATTCATATAATTATCCACAATTCAGACTTTTCTCAACTCCATAAGGCGGTTTTCTAAAAGTCGTCTAAAGCAAATTTTACTTCAAAATATAATTCAGTAAAGTGGAAGTGCAGCGGAGATGCATTACCGTTAAACTTTGCCTAAACCTAACGCAAAGTAAACCCCTAGCGTTGCTTATGGAAACCGTATTTGAATTGAAAAAAGGATTTGTGATGCGTACTTCTGGGAAAATTCTTCTCTGCTCTAAATCTCTCCTCGAACCACTGATAGACTCGTTGTTAATATCCCAACAATTCGTGTTATTGAATCTGACATGTTAATATATTGTCTACAGAGATAAGAAATAAGATACTTGTGGTTCGACCCTATATTGGGACGAATGACGTATTTTTGGTATTTATTTCCCAGAATTCCGCCGGTCAGGACTAGACCGGATGTAATCTATACTTTATCCTCAAACAGTTTTAGCATAATGGCACGGTGCTCTTATTAGATTTCCTTTGATTTATGATACATCTATTATTTGAAAATGGCAGCTGATCCACCCTGTATTGTAGTTTGCCCATTTCTATAGCGCTGGTCGATGGAGTATATCATTAACTCCTTACCAAACGACAAAATTTTAGACTGGTCCAAATTGAAAGCACTTGCAGACGACAGAATAGACATAACTCAAAAATTAAAATTTGTTTCCAGCAGAGTAGAAAACATTGTGGGAAAAAGGAGAAAATGCTGGATACCAGCATTTTCTCCTTTTCCCACAATGTTTTTAAAAGGCTTTCATCTCAGGGTCGTAAAAACCAGGGATTGTTTGGAAAAGGGTTAAGTCTTAACAACAAAAATGTGGACTCGTCCAAATTCACAGCATTTGCAGATGACAACATAGCTGTGAATCAAATTGAAGAAATTGTCCTTGAAATGTCCATTTAAGCCACACCAAACTTGTCGTCTGCAATGCACCAGTCTAAATGTTTGCAATGAGGAAAAGAGACAAGCCACTGATTCAGACAACTGTTTCCACACTGGCCAAAATGACAGACTTCGGCGGGTAAGCACAAAAAAAAGTTTGATATTAACATGTGCCCTCAGTCTATATAAATTATGCCTTACCATTTTAACCGAATAAATTGAATTCAAGCCCATAGAAAAACCCAAATGGTGCTATTTCATATACATTTTTCGAAGAAAAATGTCTTCTTATCGGACAGTGTAGATCCAAGATCAGACTGCACGTTCTGTGCAGTCTGATCTTTGATCTGCACTGTCCGCAAAAAGTCAGCAAGTCGAGATCAGCAGCCTTAGAGTTAAATACATTGCATTGTTTTTGTTTTTTTTTTTTTCAAATGAATAAGGCGTCCATTACAAAGTAATATTACAAACATTTACAAATGAAACGAAATAGCACTGGAAACGCGTTCAATATTTTGTCTAACAAACGACTAAAACACGAGGTAGAATGGTCATTGGACATGAAGAGAATTTATCAGAAAGCAAAAAGTTTCGACCCAGATCAGCCTGCGCGAATTGCGCAGGCTGATCTGGGTCGATAATTTTTGCAGATGCATTAATCCAGACTAAGTTTCATTTACGCGAAGATAGCCGTGGCTTCTATCCCTACGTTCCAGGCGTTTATCAGCTGTAGACGCAGAATTCCCGCCCACCCCCTCCCCGCCAGCGCTTTGACAGAAAAAAAAGAAGTGTCAAGTTCAAGGGGAGATAATTCTTTAACCAGGAAGAGTTGACACTTGAAAATTACTAGTACTTTGTACACAGACGTACACACGTACGGATGGACAAACGGACAAACAAGCTGATACCATTTAGTATACACATGTAAACATTCGTTTTGCAGGGGTATAATTAAAGAACTGTAATATAAACATGTAGTAAAGAAATGGTCATGGCAGGTTTTGAGAAAATGGGTCGGTTTGGAACAGCCTAATATGTTACAAACAATGGCATACTTACTCGGAAGTTCTGCACCAAACAAGGAAAATGGCAAAGCAAAGAGAAACATCAGTATGGACGATATAAAGAACCCGACCCACCATGCACCGACCCAGCGTGGGTCATTAGGGGTCAATTTCCATCTGAAATGGAAAAATCGTGTACTCATTAGAACAGATTGATTGTCCAACCATTGTAACCAGTAAACTTTTAAATATACTAGTATTTGCAGGCTTCGAAATAGTTGATATAATCCCATCTTCGTAAGCCAAGGATACTAAGGTAGTACCCTTGGCCGCTTGCCTCTTTAAAAATCGAAGCTCCCGCTGCGCCATTTCATTGGATGCCGTCAAAACCCATCGCGTCCAATCAAACCATCCGTAACAAGAAATCTTTCGCAAAAGAGAAAACAATATTGGCAGCGCCCGTCAAAAAAGTAAGTTGTCGTGTTTGTGACTAGAATTTGCCAAAAAAAAAGAGTAGACGATCGATATCCAATGAGATTTTATAGTTTAAGATAAATTATGTGAAATATTAGGACGGGTTCCACAGCCAAATGATTGCGAATCATAGTACGTCAGTTCGTCATATTTGATGCATGGCCTATAACAAATGTTATTACGAGCATTTTGATTGGTCAGAAATAACAACAGCAAAGGTTACGAAACTAGTGACATTCGATAGGTGGCGCAGCGGGAGTCTCATGGAGACGATTCTAATGAGTACCCACAGCATAGGGTTTAGTGGAAAATAATTAATATTTTCAATTTTGAAATTAAGCTCACTCCCACTCTCTGGAGCTCTGAATGATGATTCGATAATTTAAAGGTACACCTCTGCAGCCAGAGAGAAAATCCGCAGGTAAAACTTTCTAGCGAGACAGATATTGGTCAGTTGTGCAAACATAGTTGAATGAAGAAATAATCTTCTTTCTATCGTGATTTATCGTTCCATAAATCACAATTGTCAGTTATGAGGCACAATAAATAATCCGTCAGGGCGATAACCCGAGTGGTTTATTCATTGCGTCTCATAACCCACAACGTGGTTTATTGAACGATAAACCACGATAGAAATAAGATCATTTCGATTCTAATATTACCAAATCTTGATCACAGTATAAAAGTTCATACTTAGAGAAAAAATCGTGGATGTAGATTACATTCCATTGAATAACCTACTTACCTACTTGATACAGAATGACGTCATTCTACATAGAATGATGTAGATTTTACCAAGCTTTCGTTGCTCTGTATTTATGGAGCCGAATTCACATGTCATGTAAGAATGTTTCTTACGGTACGGAGGAAATGGCTTAAAAGCTGGCTGAAAACTGGCTGAAAACGAGTTTAGACGTATCTTTAACATCCAACTGTTCTGAAGAACGCGAGCCAAGTTACCAAATTTACAACCAATCTCGGTTTAGATCTACATTTCAAAATTTGAAAATTTTTCACGTTGCTTGATCGACTCTGAAGCATACGCAGCTTCATATATTTCTGAAGATAGATATAATATTTTTCGGTCTGGTCATATTTTACTCATTGTTTGACATTTTAATGCTATCTTACTTCAATTCTAGAGCTTACGATTGCTTTTGTACTTAAAGGCGATATTTATCAAAGAACTAGACAGAGTATTCAATGAAGAATGGCTAGTGAATTTGGATCCATATTTTTGAAATCAATATCCAAATATTTACGAACTGTATCTTTAATTCAATTTCAAATATTTTTTGAGAGGTGATGTAATCTGTTCATGCGACAAATTGCAAGTAGCCTTTTGAGCACATATAATCCATGACCCGTCACGCAAAAAAAGGCACCTTCTGGAACTGCGACAAGTGTCAACCCTGGTCAGACTGCGCGAATCGCGCAGGCTGACCAGGGTTGAATCTTTTCGCTTTTATAATATTTTCTATATGAAAAGTGGTCATTCACCTTGTTATACAATCATTTTTGATCCATGAACGTAAATTGAAACTGCAGCATCTTTGGTCTGCTTTCATCTTTATTGATGTAAGGAATTCCTAGATGTTCCCTTTACACGTGACGGGTCACGTTGCCATAATTTGAAGTCCTATCAAAGATCGACTAAAGTGAGATCGGGCTGAAATTGATTCTGCCATTGACAAGGAGATGTCTGAATTCTTACCAGTCTGCATTATTTCGGCCTGGCCCTTATCGAAAGTATTTGCTAATGATAAATTAATAATGACGACAAACTAAATGTATACTACTCAAACTTTGCTAAGGATCACCCTAAAAGATTCACTCTACATATACCGGTATGTATATATATATATGGCATGTATCATATAAGGTTTTACAATAAGTTACATTCCCATAATGAGCAATAAAATGACCTGTGGACATGGATCTTTAAGCCTTTACCTTACAATGCCGACTGTTAAAGACACTGAGAAAGAGGCCTTTGTAAAACATTGTTGGAAAAGGAGAAAGTGCTGGATACCACCATTTTCTCCTTTTCCAACAATGTTTTCTACCCTATTACAGATAGCACAATGCACGTTGCATTTAATTTTTGGTCAGCAAATGCTTTCAACTTGGACAAATCTAGAGTGTTACAGTATGGAAAAGAGTTTATGCAAAACTGTTGTAACTTATAAACCCATACAGAAATATGTAAGTGATCCCTATCAAAGTTTGAGTAGTATAATTCAAATGATCGGATTTACGTTAAAAAGGGTAGAAAACGCTCTTTATCATACAATCTTTTCAAAAAACCGTTTTCCAAAGGATCGTTAAAACACAAGATTGCATGACAAACAGCGCGATCCGAATTCACCAACAGTTATTAGGAACGTCCTTAGCCCGTATTCTTCGAGATTTTCTAACTTTAAACAGAGCTCCAGATAGTGGTACTGATTTTGATTCCAAAATTTGAAAATATTAATTATGCTTCACTAAACCCTATGTTGTGGGTACTCATTAGAATCGTCTCATCGAGACGATTCTAATGAGTACCCACAACATAGGGTTTAGAAGAGAAATAATGGATTTAGAACACCATCACTCTCTCTCTTATTTGGAGCTCTGTTTGAAAGTAAAACAACTTGTGATTGGCTAAACCGAACGGTATAGCCAATCAGAAGTTGTGTTACTTACAAATCTAGAAAATTCTGCAGAATAAGACCACGACTGTTTTCAAATTCAGAAGTGGTAATATACTCACTCGTCTTTGGGGACGGAATCAAAATCCACGTAGACTTCTAACAGCATTCCACCAACAAGAAATCCCACCATCGGACCGAGCATTTGAAACAAGCCGATAATCGCTGCAATACACAATATATGCAGTTGATCTTCAAAACAGAGAGATCCAAACAGAGGAAACTAGAGCTGTCGCTGAATGTGACCTAGTTCTTCCGCCAGCAGCGCTTTGACAGAAAAAGGTGTCAAGTTCAAGGGGAGATAATTCCTCAACTAGGGGGAGTTGACACTTGAAAATTGCGTCTTGCAAATCTTTCAATATATGATCAATATTTGCGCAAAGTTTCAATACAAATCGAGGAAACTGTAGAATGTGTTTGTGACACAAAATTACAAGTATTTTGTACACAGACGGACACACGGACGGACACACGGACAGACAGGCTGATACCAGACGATACACAGATGATATATGCTGACGCTATGCGTCAACGTTTCGCAATGTCCAATAGATGTTTTCAAAGACAGATCTGCCCCAAAGACAAAAATTTAAAAGTTGTCCACGAGTGGGGATAGTTTGTTCTTAGTTCTCAAAGACTGCCTAAACTTACAGATATAGACTGGTGCAGTTGCCGCAGGAACGCTATCATCTATAAACGAGTAGCCGACCGTTATCATCGTAGAGCCACCAACACCATGCATCAACTGTCCCAGTATAAATAAGCCCAGGTAACTCTGCAGTCCCTTACTGGTGTAGTTACAAGTCTCTAGTGGGTCTGAAAATATATTTACGTCAAACGTTGATCACATAAACAACGTTAGAAAACTTTGGTGAAGTCTTGTATAAGTATGATAAATAGCACTGTACGCGCACATTTGTCTTGGAGCACATTTGTCTTCCGCAGGACCGATGCAGTCGCATTTGTCTCACATGAGATCATATTGACTGATTATTGACAAAGTTTGATGCGTCCTTACTCCTTATATAGTAACCACGTTTCACACAGAAACCGTGTGGTGCTGCCTTATGCGCCAAGTTGCACGTTCTAGCAAGTAGTACCAAGGTTTCAGTGACATCAGTTTTCACTGAAATGGGACACAAAGAACGAAAAATCTACTACGTCAGGGTGCTAAATTTCTGAACAAGGCAACAGGTAAAATTCGCTTCACAAACGTTGAAACGTTGCAGTATGATAAATTCATTGTACGGCAGGTGGCTGGGAACTTAGAAACTTGTTTACAGATGCGGTGAATCATGTCGCCATCTCGCCTTCGGCTCGGAGCGACATGATTAACCAGAGCGGTAAACAAGTATCTAAATCCCGTGCCACCTGACCCTACAACTAATAATATTATCCGAAAAAAAAAAATGTAAACCTATTTCTAAGCTGTGTGAAAGTTTTGCGAACTACAATGGATCCTTTATGTCTTTCGATACTTTTTTTCAAAGCTGTTACAAATACACAATCATTCGGCTTACTTTGATCTATCCGTCAAAATATTGGAATAAAATTGTATTGTCACTTTAATTAATTTATGATGTATTTTTTGAGCAAGTCATATATCTATATGAGGCGTGCTAAGCGGAAATGGGAGCTTAATGCATCTGCGAAAAGTATCGACCCAGGTCAGCCTGCGCGGACTGCGCAGGCTGACCTGGGCCGATGCTTTTCGCTTAATTGGTCAATTTTCTGTATGTCCAAGGACCAGTTTACCTTATGATTCAGTCGGTTTATTGGACACATTGTTTTTTTATGGATCCAAAATAATGAGATGATTTGCTTTCTTTTTAATATAGTGCATCACGGGAGATCCATTAAGCCCCCTTTTGCCGAAGTATGCCTCATTTATTTCATGCTTTCCGGTAGGAAATCGAGAAATAGCAGTGAAAATATTTTTTCGATCTTACACTGGTACCATCAGTGAAAATACCGATTTTCATGTTCTTGTTGCCTAGGTTAATTGCGCGTACCTAACAACCAGATGGGAAATATGACGTCATTTACCTTGCATTTCTCGCGCTTGACGTAATATTGTAATGCGTTGCTATGCAGGAGGGGTACGCCACGGGGAACAACGGAAAAGAAGTGTGGTGGATTTTGATAAAGCTCCTCCCAAAAAAGGGTTAAAAGCATGAAATAAATAGAATATTTGCTTTTTTTTTCGGTGAAAGATCGAAATTTATTTTATCTCGTGTACACCATCGGTAATATTTTCACTCGTGGCTGCGCCATTCGTGAAAATATATCCGATGGTGTCCACTCGATGAATAAATTTCGATATTTCACCGAAAAAAAAACAGATCCTCTATTTATTCTGTTCTGTTCCTCATAAGTAAAATCTTCACTGACAGCCATATTTCAGGCACGTGTCCCTGTTTCGTCCACAAGAGTACTGTAGAAAAGTAATTAAGTTGAATAAAACAAGGCAATATTAGATTAGATTTCTTTCGATTAAATTTAACTACAATAGCTGGCTATTTCCTTATTTATCAAGAGACTTATCGATAGAATTATAATCAAATTTGGCAAGAAGTCTAGAGATTATTTATCTATCAAGTTTCTTAGGTTGCCATGGCAACGTTTGTAATGCCCTAAATAAAAATTGATGAAAGTGAATGCCATTGTTTGTCAAGAAATTGAAAGAAAAGGTTTGAGTGTCATTAAATTCTTACAGTAGGACGTGGGGGAGGAGAGGGGGGCTGGGTGGAGAGGAAAATCGAAACGTAATTCAACTGAATTGGTCGCGAGTTGATTTCTCTTTAATAAAACGTACATTTATACATTTCGTAATCAAGCTGATGATGAATTATAACAAGTTGGCTTCTTTAAAAAAGAAGCCAGGAGAGGTCAGCATCAATGTTTTCAAATAGTTTGTTGGCATTCAATTTTAATATATTTTGGTACATGTAAACAAACGAGTAAAAAAGCAGCCGCGTAATATTTGCATGACGGTAGTTTGACCTTCTTATCGTGTTTTTAAGTTGCATGTTCTTGTCCATCGGTCGTCTTTCTCTCTTTAACGAAATTCTTCTTATTTTTTTCCTGCTTGGAATATTTGCTTAATCAAAAAAACACAGTTACTAGAGAGGTTAATTGCAGCCATGGCAAATTACTAAATCAAATCTTTTCTGAAATTCGTCATTTATGAAAATAAACTACGTCTATTTTCGGTTTCGGTTTTTTTTTCGCTTTGTTTACAAAACCATGACGAAACTGACTGTGCATCAGAACAATCACGCTAGAAGAAATAGAATTAGACATCAAATTCTGTGGCAGTCTGCCTTTTAAACTCATCACTGTTGGAGAGGTCTGATGACCTCTGCAATGATGGATAAATGACATTTTTGTCTGTTTTTCTTCCTCTTTCTTTCGTTTAGTCTGTCAGACGGCTTCTTCTGTCTAGCTCTCGTTTTCATTTGTATCCAATGAATGAATGAATGAATGAATGAATGAATGAATGAATGCTACACATCGAAAGGAAAAGTCAACTACAAAAAATACTGTATTTGCTGTAGGACATTTACAAGGACATTTACAAGGATCCTTTTCCCTCTCTAATACTTACACCTACATAATCTGGCCTGCAACACGCCAAAAAGGGCATTCGGACATTTTCGTAAAGTGTCGTCTCGGATCAGCATGCGCAGTTTGCATAGCGTAATCCAAGATGGCAAATTACAGCTACACTAGATTTTGTGCTTCCGTAAACTTGAGCAAAACAGAAAATTACATAAAAACGGAAAGTGTCGTTTCGGATTAGCCTGCGCGGACTGCGCAGGCTGATCCGAAACGTCACTTTACGCAAATGTCCGAATGACCATTTTCGCATGTTGAAAGCGAACGAATGTATAGCACTTATACAAAATACTCTATAAAGGTTTTCACGTCAAAAAAAGATGAAAGGCCCTTCATGCATCACTCTTACAGCCTGTAAGTTCTATTAATGGCGCGGTGATAGAAGGGCAGAACAAACGATTTTCGGCAAAATCAATTTCATTAATTCACCAACAACTCGGACTGGACAATTCATCTCTTTCCGGCTTTATCCTATTTCCTGATCGTTATTGACATTTCTGGTTGCAGTGCGGAACCCGGTCTATTCGTTGTCTTACCCTTTTACCAAATGGTGTCGTGTTTTATCGGGCCGTGACAAGAAGGCTTTTGAAAACATCAAGGAAAAAGGAAAACCGCTGGTTGCCATCAATCATATTTCCCCATCTCGAAAGAGATGGGGAAACATCGTCGTCTATAGATGCATTCGTCGTCTATAGATGCTTTCAAAATGGATGTCTGAAATTTGTCGTGTGTAAAATTACTGTAAAACATTGATATTTCGAGTCTCAAACATTCGAGAATACTGCGTTTTTCGAGGAGTCCCAATAGTTCCAGCAAAAACTCTACTTTATTACACCAAAAGTAACTTGCTTATTTCGTGTCTCGATAACTCGATAATTCGAACACAGGAGTCGGTCCCTGTGATCATTTCCTTCTTCAAATGTTGTTGTTAACTTTACCAAGCCGCAACAATGTACACTAGTAATGTCCGAATTTAAAGCATTATGCAGATGACCGATTAAATATAGCTGAAACGAAAATAGTTGTGTATGATTGGGTGGAAAACATTGTAGGAAAAGGAGAAAATGCTGGTTACCAACATTTTCTCCTTTTCCCACAATTTTTTCCAAAGAGACCTGCCTAACTGATCGTTAAAATTCAGGCCTGCATGGGGGTTAAATCTTCATTAAACACAATACAAATTTGACCCATCACGCAAAAAGGTACCTTCTAAGAACTGCGAAAAGTGTCAACCCTGGTCAGACTGCGCGAATTGCGCAGGCTGACCAGAGTTGACACCTTTCGCTTTGGTGACATTTTCTATTTGAAAAGTGGTCATTGTACCTTGTTATACAATCATTTTTGAACGATCAACTTCAACTGACCTGCACTATCGTTGATCTGTTTTCAACTAATCTATGTACAAAATCCCCAGATGGTCCCTTTTTGAGTGATGGGTCACAAATGAACCATTTCTGTCTATAACACGCGGACAAGGACAATGCGATTTTAACCCTTTCCAAAACCACAAACTTTTGGACTAGACCAAATTGAAAGCATTTGCAGACGACAATTAAACTCTTGCTGAAAAGATGATTTCTGTCCATGATCGGGTAGAAAACATTGTGGAAAAAGGAGAAAATGCTGGTTACCAGCATTTTCTCCTTTTCCCACAATGTTTTCAAAAGGCTACTATTCCAGACCCGTAAAAACCAGGGATTGTTAGGGAAAGGGTTAAAAGACACAGTACCTCACTACTGTATTTGGAATTATTTTCCAAAATTACTATCAATGTTTGTATTGTATTTGACGCCGTTTTCAACACCATTTCGGGAATATGTATATAACGATGGCCGGTGCACCCATCCATGTTTTTCTAGAGTTACTTTTACCAGTACTTTCCACAAAATTCTTCAAAAACCACTCGCTACTTTCCCACATAATCACACGGTCAAAGCAATGATCTCCGGTTTAGGTAGGGATGAAACCTGTCGCAAATCATTCTGGGAGAAAAACTTGCCGAGATGGTGATTCTAAACCAGTGACCCAATCCCAAGTTTTACCTTCTGTACACAACCGACAAATCTTGACCAACACTATCCTCAAAAGCAAGGTTAGTGAGTCGCTCTGGTGAGCAGCATTTTCTCCTTTTCCCACAAAGTTTTCTATTCTATCATAGACAGAGATCATTATTTGAGCCACATTTGATTTGTCGTCTGCAAATGCTTTCAACTTCGTCAGGTCCTATTTTTTGTCGTTTGGTAAAGAATTAAAAACATTGCTATCACTAATCGACACCTCGGGACCTACATTCGTACCATAGGAAATTAATGTAATTGGGCATGGCCCTTCTTTTTGCTCTGTTTGGAAATTTAATATTTCATAAATGTGTCCCAAACACCAAATACTACTTTTCAACCAACTGAAAAACGATGAGGAAAAAGAGCAAATTTCTTGATATATTAATTTTCATTATTTTACTTCATTTTGAGCCACAAGAAATGTTTTAACCCATTACCACACAATCCCTACATTTGACGGCCCCGAGAAAGAAACTTTTAGAAAACATTGTAGGAAAAGGAGAAAATGCTGGTTACCAGCATTTTCTCCTTTTTCCACAATGTTTTCTAGCCTCCAAAATAAAATTTCAATTTTCGGGTCTCATTTATTTTGTCCGGTATGCAAGTGCTTTTAATTTGGACTAGTCCAAAATTTTATCGTTTATTAATGTTTTATTATTCATATTTTAGTATCTCTTACGCCGTCTATGTTTTTTTTTTTTACAAATATTTCTTGTCATAACTTCACTCCACAGCATATCAACAGATCCTCAGACATTTTAGATCTAAAACCAGACTGACATGACTGCAACAGGGGCCTGTGCTGTGTCGCCATTATGATCCTGAGCAACAGTGTCCGCAAAATGAACTTACATGGAATCGGTACCGATATGGTATACATACGACAATGGTCCCCAAAAAAGTTTCACGTCATTGGTAGGACAAAAAGTTAATGAAGTATGAAGATTTATCCCTGTTGGATTCGGGAACGGAAATTAACTTGGAAAGATCTCGGCATTTGCCAATAATTGGCAGAATTAAAATAAATGATTTGTCTCTAAGGACATCGACGGTGACTGGAACCGATAAACAGTAACCACAATTGTCGTAATTAAACAACCTTTGAGAATACGTCATTAGTGTAGCACTCCTCTTTTTATCTGTAAGAATGCTAAGCTATATGCTAGCAAACGCTGCCTTACTAACAAAATACAAAATACCCTTCTTCAGTTATTTCCCTTGAATCCTCTCCAGTAATTAAATTGGTCCTGATAAAAGGATTTCTTGGTTTTTGTGGTATTTGTCGAAGACAATACTTTTATCACAACATAGTCAAAGGAATCAAGGATAAAATCAAAGGAATAAAAGTAATAGTACCGATCTGTTATTTGATTCCTTTTAATCATAATGTATATAGCAAAACTTATAAATCATCTTACAGGAATAGCCTCCAGTCCTTATAAGGTTCGTTCTCTTGTTATTCCAGTTTAACCCTTTACCACACAATAAAGACTTTCAACGAGCCTGACAATGATAGCTTTTGAAAACATTACGGGAAAAAGAGAAAATGCTGGTAGCCAGCATTTTCAATGCTGTTAGCCAGCATTTTCTCCTTTTCCCACAATATTTTAATCCCATCACAGACAAACTTCGTCATTTTGGCCATCTTCAAATTGTCGTTTGCAAATGCTCTCAATTTGAACCAGTCTAAAATCGTGTCGTCTGCTAGAGGGTAAGCCGTTACCAAAGAGTCTTGTTTTTAAACAATCATGGCGAGCATGGATCTTAAAAACTTTAAAGGAGACAGTTTATCTCCCTTTCAGCATTTTTCCTTTCACCCACGACTTTTTCTTCCTTTAAAATCTTTACCATACGACAATGGACTGGGCCTTATTGGAGCCATTTGCAGACGACAAATTAAATATTACAACAATGATTATTTCTGTCTTTGATGAGCTGGAAAACACTGCATGAAAAGGAGAAAATGCTGGTTACCAGCATTTTCTCCTTTTCACGTAATGTTTCAAAAGGCTTCATGCTTGGGCTCGTTGAAACTCGACGACTGTGTATTCCTAAAAGGTTAACCCTTTACTCCATAGATACTCATTTCTACACATTGCTTGTAGGAGCCTTTGGAAAACATTGTGGCAAAAGGTGAAATTGCTCGTGACGAGCAATTTCACCTTTTGTCACAATGTTTTCTATGTTATAAAAAGGTGTCATTTACACATAAGAAACGGCTTCATCCTTGCTGTTATTTAGGGTCAGTTAGAGATGCCATAGAAATGCCTTATGGGGTAAAAGGTTAAGTGGCATGTCCAATCGCACGAACCATATAATGTTACATGATGTCAGCATATGCTTTCAGTTTAAACATACTGTCGTCTGCTAGAAAATCAAAGTATCTGGAAAACACTAAACATGGCTATCTGACATATCCCATATCCCCACGCCCTATATTTTACCGTAATGAACACAATAAACATTACAAAGCGATGGGTTATATAGCTAGGAAAAAATTCAATGACACTCTTGTTAGACTGTTTTTGCGCTGCTAGGCTTTAAAACAGATTTGTTGTACATGACAGCTGTGCTTTTATTTCGTCTGCTAAATTGCTTTTGCAGATAAAAGGCTTCCAAATGACGTCTGCTTGAAATTGCTGAGCAGACATCAATAATGTGGACCAATCTTTCACGACAGGAAATCCTAAACATTTCATACTTAGATTGCTGAATCCATTAAACAGACACGGCTAATACCGGTATATTGCACTGTTAAATATGCTTCGTTAAAGGTAAATATATGAGCACAAAATTTCGGGCTTTGTAAATCGAAGACCAGACAGCATATTCTGCGCCGACTCATTTTGATTATACAGTCGACCAAAGCCTAGTTAGGGCTTTAGAACCTACTAAAGGTAGATAGCTCTAGAGGTCTCTCAACGAAAACACAGACAGGTTTCTGTATTTTCCTCTGACTTAACCTACATAAATACGCTTTTGCATATTCTTTTACAATGGTCTATGATGCTAACTTGAAGAAATCTTTCCCGTTCTATCTGTATGTTATCCTCGTTTGTTGTACACGATTTCATCTTCATTTTCTCTTTTTTTTGAGATGATTTCATTTGAAAATTCACCAGTGCAAAAAGTAATATATTCATGGCGTCAAAGTATCAGACAAAGGTAACTCAAATCGTCGATTTACTTCAAAAACCTCGTGACTACAGCTTGTTTCAAGCTGTAGTTACGAGGTTTTTGAAGTAAATCGACGAAATCATTGTTGAGGTCCTTGGCGGTAAAACGATTTTCTGCGCACGTCAGCCTTATATGGCCTGCAACACGCGAAAAGGGGCTTTCGGACATTTACTTAAAGTGTCGTCTCGGATCAGCCTAGGCTGTCTGCGCAGACTAATCCGAAACGCCACTTTCCGTTCTAATGTGATTTTCTGTTTCGCAAAAGTCTACTGTAGCACAAAATCTAATGTAGTCGTAAAGTGCCGTCTCGGATTAGCCTGCGCGGACTGCGCAGGCTGATCCGAGACGACACTTTACGCAAATGTCCGAATGCCCCTTTTTCCGTATTGCAAGCCATATAATATACACATTCAGGCTACATGGAAAACAGCCGGGAAAGTAATCTGAACATCCCAGTGGAATCCTACTTGAATATTCATGATGACAATGGTTATTTGTAAACCAAAAGATCCCATACTGAATTTATATAATGAACACGATTCCTTTCGCAAGAACAGGCTAAAATGAACACCCAAACAAACATGCAGTATATGGAGCTTCAGACAGAGGATATGATTTTGATTTCAAAATTGAGCATATTGACTCTTTATCACACGAGAAAATTTTAGACTGGTCTAAATTGAAAGCATTTGCAGACGACAAAATAAAGGTGACTGAAAAACTGAAATTTGTTCTGGGAGGGGTGGAAAACACTGTGGGAAAAGGAGAAAATGCTGGTAACCAGCATTTTCTCCTTTTCCCACAGTGTTTTCAAAAGGTTTCTTTCTCAGGGGTGTCAAAAGTAGGGATTATGTGCTAATGAGTTGATTAATTAACTGTCCAATAAACTCTTAAGTCGTGGGTATTCATTAGAATCGTGTCGATGGTATCGATGGTATCTATTAGAATCGTCTCGATGATGAGTAGCCACAACATAGGGTTTCAAAGAGAAAAAAAAGGATTTAGTACATCATCACTCCCTCTTATCTGGAGCTCTGAATGAAACAGTGTTTTTTTTTTTACCTTTCAATGCCCCAAGATTCTACCTTTTGCGGCGGCTAAAAAGCACAACCCACTGAACTCAGACAGATTCCTATTTCATCTTCACCCTTTCCCAAACAAGCCCTGGTTTTTACGTGTCTGCAGTAAAAGTCTTTTGAAAACACTGTGGGAAAAGGAGAAATTGCTCGTTACGAGCAATTTCTCCTTTTCCCACAGTGTTTTCTACCCTTTTTGAGATTTTTCTGCTATTTTCTCAAAATCTAAAATTGTCGTCTGCAAACTCTTTCTGTTTGGAAGAGTCCAAAATTTGTCGTTTGGGAAATGGTTAAGTGCTTGACTAGAAGCGGACGATACAGAACCAAGATTAGACAGCACAATTTGTGCAGTACGATTTTGATCTATGCCGTAGCCTCAAAGCCTCATGTTTGAGTGGTGTCGGAGTGGTGTCCGGGGTCGTGAGGTAGAGCGTCGGCCTCATAACCTAAAGGTCCTGAGTTCGATACCCGGGAGCGGGTGTCAACTTTGGGATTTTTCATTGGCCCACACATTCGGCGCGAGTACTGGTGTAGTTCCCAGGAAGCAGAATCGAGAGAGATTAGTATAAGTTGTAAGAACTTGTTTCTCAATCGATGTAAAATAAATATGTTTAAACTAAAGCCTCATGTTTTCCACCAACGGCAATGAAAAAGTTAAAAGCAGGCTACAGAAGGGACGTAACGTGTAAAGAGTGGGACGGAGTCCTTATTATAAGTAAAGCTTTAAAGGTGGGTACTTAGAAATTTTACATCACATCAAATAAAAAAATATATATATCACTGAAATTTATATGAAAAAACAATACAAATCATCTATAATTATGAATCATAGAATTACCAAAAAAAATTTTTTTTGATGGTATTCCCTTAAAAGGCTACGTAGCCTCTTAAGCTATTTTTAGTGCATTGTGGGAATGTTAAGTGACTGGCACGTGACTAATGACGCTTAAATTCCATTACATAACAAACAGGTAACTACTTTTCTTAACATCTTCTTCGGACGCTATATTTGAAGCTTTGTCTGTGTATTTCCAGTATGTAAATGAGCTAGTTGTTCATGTAAAAATAGAACGTGTTTCCCGTCGATGTCGACCTTGGCCGTAGTAAATCTCTAATTTCTCGTGTTGTCGGATGGTTTTAGACTACTGGGGTTTTATGGATGACGATTATAAGGCTTTGGGAGTATAAAGATGATACTTTTGTATTTTTGTAAAATTTTCGTCCCAAATTCTGAAGGGCCACCTTTAATCAACAGAATCTGAGGGATGGTCATTCATTTTGTGTTCCTTTTTCATAACTTCAATCTCCAGTCTTCAAAAGAAATACACAAAAGACACCAGGTAATCAAAAGAAACCTTGCTGTCTCTTACCTTGTCTATTATTTTCTCTGATTCCATCCATTATTTATAGCTAAATGACGTCTTACAAAAATAAAGACGAATACGTTAAAGGTGGCCCTTCAGAATTAGCGACGGAAATTTTACAAAAATACAAAAATATCATCCTTATACTCCAAAAGCCTTAAAATTGTCATTCATAAACACCCAGTAGTCGAAAACCATTCGTCAACATGAGAAATTAAAGATTTACTATAGCCCAGGTCAACATCGACAGGAAATACGTTCTATTTTTACATGAGCAACTCGCTCATATACATACCGGAAATACACAGATGAAGCTTCAAAAATAGCGTCTGAGGAAGATATTATCAAAAATAATTACATGTTTCTTATGTAATGGAATTTAAGCGTCATTAGTCACATGCCAGTCACTTAACATTCCCACAATGCTTATGTTTATTTTTGGCGCGAAATCTAAAAATAGCTTAAGAGGCTACGTAGCCTTTTAAGGGAATACAATCAAAAAAAAAATCTTTTTGTAATTTTATGATTCTTAATTATTGATGATTTGTATTGTTTTTTTTTATATATATATAAATTTCAGTGATATATATATTTTTTGATTAGGTGTGATGTGAAAATTCTAAATAACCACCTTTAAAGGACAAGGTATTTTACGCCGACCGAGAGTCATCTTTGAAAAAAAAGAAATAACCATAGTTTCGAAATAAATAACTTTAGAACTACGTAGATACGGGTAATTGTCCACTGACTAACTAAAGGTGACTAGCTTCATGTAACACGAAAACACGAAAACAAAACATAACCATTTAGTCTATACTTTCTTTTTAAACTTTATTTGCCATGTATATTGGGTAGAGGAGGTCGTGGCCATCCTCCTCTATCCTTACAACATTCATTTATTATTTTCACCAGTTATATTATTTTGTCGTTGTCTGCGCATGTCATATTCTTCGAAGATTCTACCTGTCTTATATGACGGATCACTAGCCCCGAAAGCGGGCAGACTGTAATATTACGCTCTATAAAGTAGCAATGTAGCTTTTATCAATACGTTTGAGGTGAAATGAGACCTGCTTTAGCTCCAGATTTCTCTAAACTGCTGATCATACGTTAGTGAATCGCAAGATGTAGCGTTTTATTGAATAAACGTTAATTTTAGTTTGAAATTCAAAGTAACGGTAGTCGCGTAGGAAAGTGGTTCGGTTCTGTACCCAGGATGCCCAAAGTAGATAGACGGGTATTTATAGAATACCATCTAGCGGGAGATATTGATTATTTTGTCTTATCCTGCTGACTAAAAGTATAAACAGTCTATTTTCTCTACAATCTTTGTATGAAACAGTAGACACAGTTCTTGACTCATTACCAAATGGCAAAATTTTAGGTTAGTCCAAATCGAAAGCATTTGCAGACGACAAACTAAAAGTGTCAGAAAATTTGAAATTTGTTTTGTGAAGGGTAGAAAACATTGTGGGAAAAGGAGAAAATGCTGGTGACCAGCATTTTCTCCTTTTCCCACGATGTTTTCTAGAGGCTTCTTTCTAGGGGTCGTAAAAAGTAGGGATTGTGTAGTAATGGGTTAAAGCGTTTGTGCATCACCTCTTTCAATATAGCAATTATAAAATAGCATACAAAGACCATTATTGTTTTCCTGATATTTCTTGCGTTATTCTACATAGCTTGCTTCTAAGCCACTGGTGGCTTGCTTATCTTTTTTACACAGAGATTAAGAGGCTAGTACGAATAATAATAACTGAGGAATAGTTGAATGAAAGTGCCACTTCTTAACCCATTACCAAATGACAATATTTTAGACTGGTCAAGATTGAAAGCAATTGCAGACGACAAAATATAAGTGACTGAAAATTTGAAATTTGTTTTGTAAATGGTAGAAAACATCGTGGGAAAAGGAGAAAATGCTGGTTACCAGCATTTTCTCCTTTTTCAACAATGTTTTCTAAAGGCTTCTTTCTCGGGGGCGTCAGAAGTAGGGATTGTGTGGTAATGGGTTAAATAACGGTGAAAATATCCCGGGAAAAGATTTCTTGCTATATGTTCTTGCAAATAACTGTCCATGGAGAGGTATGTTTGAGGGTCGAAGATTCGTATTTCGATGGTTATAAACTAATCTCCCTCTAAAATCTTTTTCAAATTAACTTATATTTGTAGGTACGATGGTAAGAAACAAAATGAATGACTAAAGTTTCAGAAATTTCAAATACTCTTCGATACACAAATATCCCATCATCATCATACAACCCATCTTCGCAAGCCAAGGCTGACGATTCACTTCGCTACTCTACCCTTGGCGGATCGAGCTTGATTTTTATTTTCACCCAATACGCTTTTGCATTGGTTGCAGCCAGCTCTAGCTGCAACGAATAAAATCGATTGTAGCATTTCATCTTTGATAAAAATAGAACAAGGTCGCTACCTTTCGAATAGAAGGTAAACATGGAAACCCATGTAGATGTCTGCTTATCGCTTCATGTGTATTCGTAAGCGGTTTGTAAAACGATATTTCATTTTTTAGAAATATGATGTAAAGGGGGTAATAACCAGCATCCAATAGAGGGCGCATCGCAGGAATCTCGAAATCGGGCTCAATCAGCCAAGGTAAGATCCACGTAGTGATCGTAAACTTGGCTAGCGAAGATGGATACAACCTAAAAGCAGGGCAAACTGACCCGTATTTCTGTCCGACAATCTAATCAACCTCTGGAGCTCAAAATGAATCCATTCAGTCAGTGATAATCACCAAAAAATGACCAAGATATGCCAAGGGGCTTTTATTAATTTCTTTTTTGTCTGAACACTTCACAAATTCTTCAGTAACAGGGTAGATCTAATACAAGACTTTCTTCGCGGTCTGCTTAGAGCGACCTTCCCCTCTCCGAAAAAACAACGCATATTTCTGTAGGTATCTACAACAAAGACTATAATAGGGTACTTTATCGTGGTTTTTATCCCAAATCCCAGTTTTAATTGACAACTGTTATAAGAGTGCTGGGCTTTACACTCTGCCTCTTCATAAAGAGAAGCTCCTACATTCTCTTACGTTCTCGATATAATTCTAGAACACCGAAAAGTGCGTGCACTCTTACGTTCTTGATACCATTTGTACACACCATAGATGCAAGTAAGTACGTACTCTTTCTTGCTCGGTACAAGTCTAATACATGGATCCGTGGTGATAAGATAAACCGACTACCTTAGTTACTGTTGCCAAGGTCTCACAAACAAACGTAGTCAATACATATACAGTATAGCAGATAGGCTACTTAAATCGTGCTGTCATGACTATTTCTCTCAATAAAATTCCGGAAAAAAGTATTTTAATCATATATTTCTATCGATGATAAATTTTCAGTAAGCAATTTAAAGATACTTAACTAATTTACATACGGAGATGTATTAAAAGGGCGAGTTACGGGAGCGACGGACAATGTAATGTCAGATTTACATGTTTAAACAAAAACTTGAATGTCAACTGGAACATGTAAAAAACATCAACAAATCTCCGTTTTGCCACAGAATAATAGAATTAACGATACTTATTGCTTTCGTTGGGCTAGTAAATTCATCTCAGCATCATACCAAATTAAATAACACTGAATTATAAACCCTTCGAAAAGTTTACAGAATATCTGATTCTACAGAGAGATTTAAGTTAATGAAAAAATTTAATATTAGGTTAAAGGGAAAGGGTTGTCTGGATTAAAAAAAATGTTAAGTGTGTTGTCAATTAAGAAAATTGTTAATATCATTGACGGAAGTATATGATATACTGATGACAACGGGTGGTCAAGTTGATTAGAGCGGTAATTTGCTCTGCAATCAAACACACTTCCTATCAAATTAAAAGTTTACCAACACACCCTTTGTGCTAATGTGCAGATGTGCTAATCCATTTAAACTCATCACCAAATGACAACATTTTTAGAGCAATCCAAACTCAAATATTTGCAGACAACAAAATAAATGATTCAAAAATTGAAACTTGTTTTTGAAAGAGCGCAAAACACAATGAGAAAAGAATCAAATGAATGTTACAAGCATTTTCTCCTTTCTCCACAATGCTTTTAAAAGCTTTCTTAAAAACCCGTTATGTGGTAAACGGTTAAAACAGATACATGTAAGTCAAGAGAAAAATTTCCAAGTTCCACCAGATCAGAAGTTAGACATTTTTGAAATTGAAATATACTCCTAGTGAGGAAGAACTACACGTCAGAGTGCTTATTGTAATCAGCAGGTACTTTAAATCCAAGACTAATCACCATGTAATTTGCAAACTGATCTATATCTACACATCAGAGATCGTATATACGATCCCAGTACACATTCAGCATATTCTTCGTGCACCATGGGTTAAGATTAATGTCAAATTGAAACATTGGTGACAAGTTACGCGGCAAGTTTTTGGATGTGCATAGGTTATCGAACAAGGTTAGATATTCAAGTAAAAGTATTTTCTTTTTATTAATACTTCATGTAGGTCTATTTTTACCTTTGTTTTCTAGTTTTCTCTTTCAGAGGGGAAAATTAGAGAATACTTTAAATTATTCCATTATCCAGTGCTGATCAGCTCTTTGCATAAGTTCAACTTTTCAGTAATCATCATAATTTAAACTTGTCTATAGCCTCTGCGTGATCTCACGTCATCGGTACACGTTCGCAAAGCACATTTTTTAAGCTTTTTTTTAAAAATTCAAACGTTAAAAACACAACATAAATAAAGAGAACTGCATTCTTCCAACGATAACAGTCGTTTATTTGTGAGCCGAAATAGCAGAAACCAAGGTAGGACATCGGGTAGAATAAATGCGATGTCCTGATTGGTCAAATATCGATTTCCACGGATCCATGTATACACCATAGTAAACCATAACTACATGTTCGCCCTTGTACGCTTTCGTTACAATTCTTGCACGCCATAGATGCCAGTGCATACTCTTACATTCCCGAAAGAATTCCTATACAAGACAAGTGCCAGTGCATAATCTTCGTCCTCAATTCAACTCTTGAATACCAAATGTGTTCGATTCAACTCTTGAACACGATAGGTGTAAGTGTGTACTCGTATGTTCTCGATACAATTCTTGTACACCGTTCGTGATATAATTCCTGAACAAAACAAGTTTGAGAACGTATTCCTATGTTCTCGGGACAACTCTTGTGCAAAACATGCTAATACGTGATCTTACATTCTCGATACAATTTTTGTACACCGTCGGTGCCTGTGCGCACTCTAACATTTTCGATACAATTTTTGACACCACAGGCGCTGTACGTACCCTAAGTTCTCAACACACTTCCAGTACACCATGGATAGCAGTAAGTACTCTTGTGTTCTCCATTCAATTATGGTAGACCACAGGTGCCAGTAGGTACTTTTACGTTCTTCGTGTTAGTATGCACTCTAACATTTTCGATACAATTCTTGTACACCATTGGTGCCAGTACATCCTCTTACATTCTCGATACATTTCTAGTACATCACTGTAGCCAGTAGTGCTCTTACGTTTTCGATACAATTCTTGTACACCCTTGGTGCCAGTACGTACTCTGGGAAGTTTTCGATACAATTTTTGTGCGCCGTTGGTGTCAGTATGTACCATCTCGATACAATTCTTAGACACCATATCGTCGGTGTGCTTCCAAAACCTCGTAACTACAGCTTGTTAGGTTTTGGAAGTACACCGACGATATGTACCTATACGTACTCTTACGTGCAACAAAGGTACTAGTATGTGCCAAATACACTTCCTGTGCAGCAACATGTAATCGTAAGAGGCTTATTATTTCAGGGCCAAGTTGATTAACTTTCTACCAGACGCCATAACTTTTTACTCCACACTGAAAACTTTTGCAGATGAAATAATGGATTGTCTTTGAAAGAACCCCCATGTGGTCATTTCTCTACGTAGAATAATAACCTTGGGATTACGTAAAGAAATGACCCATGGGACATTTAGTAGGGAAGTGTCATTTCTCTGCATTACACCGGCCCTCGGCACTTGCCAAACACAACTATAGATATCGCCAAAAAGTGGCATTCGTACATTTGGGTAAATTGTCGTTTCGGATCAGCCAGTACAGCGTGCCGGCTAATCCGAGACGGCACTTTACGACTATATTAGATTTTGTGCTACAATACACTTGCGCAAAACAAAACAATACATACACTATTATCCCAATTTTTAAAAAAAATGACAGTAAAGATGTAAACAACTATCGCGGTATAACACTAGTAAGTTGTTTTTCCAAAGTTTTTACCGCCGTATTAAATAATCGCATTTCGAATTGGATTGAAAATAATGGTATATTGAGCGATGCTCAATTTGGATTTCGTAAAAATCGATCTACTACAGATGCCGTTTTTGTTCTTCATTCCCTCATCCAATATGTTTTAAATCGAAAAACTAGACTTTATTGTGCCTTTATAGATCTAAAGAAGGCGTTCGATAGTGTTTATCGAAACGGATTATGGTTTAAATTATATAATATAGGGCTTAAAGGTAAAATCTTAAGAGTAATACGCAATATGTACTCTGCAGTTAAACTACGTATCAGAAGCTGTAATGATTATTCAGACTTTTTCGAATGTGCAGTCGGTTTAAAACAAGGGGAGGTAATTTCCCCATTGTTATTTTCTCTATTTTTAGAAGATCTCGAGCTATTTTTAGCAGACGATGTTAATTCTGGTATTACAATTGATGAAATCATGTTTATTCTACTCTTATTTGCAGATGACATGGTTATCCTTGGGAAAAGTCCGGAGGATCTCCAGAAAAGTTTGGATCGTTTAAACTTGTATTGTCATGAATGGGGATTAACTGTAAATGTAGAGAAGACCAAAATTGTTGTATTCAGGAAAAAAGGATTGTTAAGAGAAAATGAGCGCTGGCATTTCGATAGTAGTTATATACAGGTCGTAAATGATTTTAATTATCTAGGAACAGTTTTTAATTATACTGGCACATTTATTTTAAACAATGAATTCATTACTGGAAAAGGCTTAAAAGCCCTTCATACTCTTATAACAAATACCAGTAAATATGATTTTAAAGTAAAAATTTTATTGCAGCTTGTTGACACTTTTGTAGGATCTACTTTGAATTACGGATGCGAAATAACTGGTTTTTCGAAAAGTAAACAAATAGAAAGGATCCATCTGAAATTCTTGAGATATTTACTTAATGTTAAGCAATCAACAAGTACAATAAGTATTTATGGGGAATTAGGACGATACCCACTTTATATTTCCAGAAATGTTAGAATAATAAAGTATTGGTGTAAACTATTAAAATCTGAAAATATACTTTTACAGCAAATATACCAAGCTATGTTAATTGACTGTAGTAATGGTCTTAAAAACTGGGCATCGAATGTTAAGTCCCTCCTAGATACTACAGGCTTTTCTGATATATGGTATACACAGTCAAGTGCTAATCTTAAACCGTTTCCTTTAATCTTCAAAAGACGAATTATCGACATGTTCATTCAAAATTGGTCTAGTTGTATAAATAATAATCAATCTACCAGGATATATAAAGATATTAAAGAGACTTTCTGCATAGAGGATTATATTTCACTTTTACCTAAACATTTATATAGATTTATTGCAAAAATACGTTTGTCCTCTCATATTTTAAAAGTTGAAACGGGAAGATATGGCTCTCAACGAATCGATTACAATCAAAGAATTTGTAACCAGTGTAATAAAAATGAAGTTGAGGACGAGTTCCATTTTATTCTTATTTGTCCAGCATATTCTGACATTCGTAATCAGTTTATTAGACCATACTATAGAAATAGACCAAGCATGTATAAATTAGTTCAGTTATTAAAATCAAGTAATAAAACAATTTTGAAAAATTTAGCCAAGTTTCTGAAAGAGGCCTTTAAGCGCAAAATAACCTTCGAAAATGGATAATTCACTATGAGTACTTTGAAGAACTTTCATCAATTCTACTACAGTTCCGGCATTTTTTTTTTTTTTTCCAAACGCCAAGTCTATATGACATTTCTTCTGTTGTCCTTTTTCTTACTATTTGTTTCTTTTTTAATTTAACCTTCTCTGTGTGTGTATGTGTGTGTGTGGGGGGGGGGGGGGGTTGCATACTTGTGCTGGTGTGTGTGTGCGTGTGTGTGTGTGATTGTTTGTTTGTTTGTTTGTGTTGTTGTTTGTTTGTTTATTTGTTTGAATGACCTTGTGTATAAATTGTACTATTTTCATATTGTGTAACTAGAAACTATGTATAGTTTACGTTACTTCAATAAAGTATCTGTATCTGTATCATAAAAAAGGAAAGTGTTGTTTCGGATTAGCCTGCGTTGGTTGCGCAGGCTGATCCCAGACGACTCTTTACGCAAATGTCCGAATGCCTCTTCTTTTCGTGTGTTGCAAGCCATATAGGGGCAAAACAGCCTGTTTAAGTCGGATGATAATTATGATAAAAAAAATCGTGACTTTGTTCATGTCTCTTAGCTATTTGAGGCAAAGAAAGATCAAGTTTGTAAATGACGTACGAAACGATAGCGCTATTCTGTAGATCAATTTCCCAAGAATGCATAATTAATGAATCTTGCAAAAATTCAAATTGCATTCGTCTACATTGCCGTAAAATATAGACAAGATGTCGTGAAATTTTATGTCGCAAACGAGCCCATCCCACGTGGACTATAAGTTCAAGCTGTAAATGCGGTTCAACTGATGTCCGACCCAATGTTGAACTAACGACTTTGTTACGTACAGAAATTGACAGCCAGGAAATTCAGTTACACTCTATTCATGTCAAGCTAGAGGCCATATCATTTCCTGGAAGAGGCTGGATGTAAATTACATAAGTTTGCTCTTTTACATGGCTTTCTATCTTTGTCTGATCTTTTTTTATTCTTTTAGCATACAGCTTTTATCATTTTCCTTTAACGTCATGACAACACCGGTAATCTTTCCCAATCAAAACATTTCTCCTTTGGTCATAATCGTGGTTAAATTTGAATAATCCAGTTCAGTTCTATATAACTTTTTCACCACTATATCAAGACATTTAATTGTTTCCCGAGGTTTAGCTATGAAGATGAATTTTTGTCATAGTCCAGCATGAACCAGCGGTTTTCGTAGACCCAAGATCAGAATGCACGTTCTTGATCTACACCATTCGCATAGGCTTCCTTGATCTTCATTCCATGGGAAAGAAATGAAATAAAACTTTTTTAAAACGCGATATTTTCAAAGTTGCTTTGGCAATCATTTTTTCATCAGATAATTGATCAGTAATTGAATCATTTAAACAATGTCGGACAAGATAAACCTACCCGAATCAACTCCATATTTTAACTTTTTATTTAACTATGTATTTTTCTATTTCTGTTGCTCAGATTATTTCCTAGAATATGCAGGTACTAACACTGAGATCAGATTCATTCCTCCATCTTCTCTGACGATGGTTTCGGTATTATTCATGTCGGAAAGGTGCAAATGACATAGAAAATATGTGTGATTCAGGTACTATTTATGTCGGAAAGGTGCAAATGACATGGGAAAAATGTGTGGTTCCGGTATTATTCATGTCGGAAAGGTGGAAATGACATGGCAAAAAATGTGTGGTTCCGGTATTATTCATGTCGGAAAGGTGGAAATGACATGGCAAAAAATGTGTGGTTCCGGTATTATTCATGTCGGAAAGGTGAAAATGACATGGCAGAAGCTGTGTTGTAAGCACTATTTTAGTTGTAATACATAGATTATCGCACTGAAGACCACAGAAATTAGATCTAGTGAAATATAGTTGAAAACCGAGTAAAACATCGACCGAACAATCTATTCAACCTTGTATATCAGTCAGGCCGAAAAATTAACACTTTGTGCACTTACTGCATGCAAGTATGCCTTTCTCCGTTTTATCCAATCCTTTATCACACAATCCCGACTTTTAACGACCCTCGGGAAAGAAGACTTTTGAAAACATTGTGATGAAGGAGAAAATGCAGTAAACCAGCATTTTTCCTTTTGCCCACAATGTTTTCTACTCGTTTATAGACAAACTCTATCATTTTAGTCACTCTTAACCCTTTCCCAAACGACAAATTTTAGACTCTTTCAAACTGAAAGAGTTTGCAGACGACAATTTTAACTTTCATAACAATGGCAGAAAATTATCCGAAGGGGCAGAAAAAAAACTGTGGGAAAAGGAGAAATTGCTCGTTACGAGCAATTTCTCCTTTTCCCACAGTGTTTTCAAAAAACTTGCACTGCAGACACGTAAAAACAAGGGGTTGTTTGGAAAAGGTTAATTTGTCTTCTGCAAAGGCTTGTAATTTGGAACAGTCTGCATTTCTGCGTGTGGTAAATAGTTAAGCCGCGTTGCATTCCAACCCAATTTCCGTAATTGCATTGCTTTAAATGTCACTTCATCTGCCCCCTCTCTCAATATCCCTAGTTTTGTATTTTATATCCCATACTGGGTGGAGGGCGAATCAACTACTCATGTATATTTGATGGACTGCGTAATTAACCAAGTGCTTAATTTGTTAAACGGTCGTTGCAGAGTGTAAAAGTGCAAAAACCACTAAGAGTTTCTTCTGCAGACACTGTTAATCAAGATCGGACCGCTTGCATCATTTTTACATTGCTTTGATGTATACTGTTCAAAGTTTGCTAGGGATCACCCTAAAAGATTCACTCTAAATATATATATGTCATGTGGCATTTATCATGTATGATTTTACAATAAGTTACATTGCCACACTGAGCAATAAAATGACCAGTGAAAATGGATCTTTAAGCCTTTACCTCACAAAGCCGACTGTTAAAGACACTGAGAAAGAAGACTTCGGAAAACATTGTTCGACACGGAGAAAATGCTGGATACCATCGTTTTCTCCTTTTTCAACAATGTTTTCTATCCTATTTACAGACAGCATGGTGCACGCTGCATTTAGTTTTTGGCCAGCAAATGCTTTCAACTTGAACAAATCTAGAGATTTACAGTATGGTAAAGAGTTTATGCAAAACTGTTGTAACTTATAAACCCATACAAAAATATGTAAGCGATGTATGTAATATGTAAGTGATCCCTATAAAAGTTTAAACAGTTTATCTTATATATTACAGGTACTGTTGCTTTGTTGTATTTCAAATATAAAAGAAATTCTTATAATTGAATATATAGACGCTTAAGTCTTTATCAAACGACAAAATTTTAGACATGTCCAAATTGAAAGAATTTGCAGGCGACAAAATAACAATGACTCAAAAATTGTAACTTTACTTTAGAAGAGAAGAAAACATAGTGGGAAAAGGAGAAAATGCTGGTTTCCAGCACTTTCTCCTTTTCCCACAATGTTTTCAGAAGGTTTCTTCCCCCTTGGTCGTGAAAAAGAGCAATCGTTCGGCATGAGCAAATGTTTTCATGAGTGGACTGCACGGAGGAAGCAGTCGTCTGCAGGTAATGCGATCGTCAATTCTTCACCATACGGCAAAATATTGGACTAGTCCGATTTGAAAGCATTTGCAGACGACAAGTCAAACATGGCTCAAATACTTGGATTTCCCTTTGTGATCGTAGAAAATATTGTGGGAAAAGGAGAAAATGCTGGTTACCAGCATTTTCTCCTTTTCCCACAATGTTTTCAAAAGCTTTTTCTTTTTTGCAACCGGGTCGTTGAAACTCAGGATTATGCAAGAAAGGATTAACTGATAATTACTCGGCCCGCTCGGCTGGCTCAGTGATGAGCGTGTCGGACTCATGACCTGGTGGTTGTGAGTTCGATACCAGGTTGAGGCGGACTTTCTTTCCGGCGTATTTTCGCCTCTCACCTTTGCTGAAGCATATGAGAAATGTAGTCGATGGCTTTGGAAAGAAAGTTGTGTTAGTACTGGTATTAAAAAGCCAGGAAACACATGTGCGTCACCGACCGCCATGATATGACCTTAGCTGTTAAAGTGGCGTTAAACACCAATACAACCAATCAACCAATTTTCAACAGGGTCGTTGAAACTCAGGGTTGTGCTTTAAAGGATTGACTGATAATTTCTCCTGATTTAACTTCAACACATTATGTTGACGCACTTGTTTTTGCATCAGACCATGATTTCCTGCTTTTGAAGTTATATTGTGCTAGTTATAAAAAACTTACCATCAGGTGAACAGAGATGTGTGTTTTCCTGGCCCCATTCGTATTTGTCGGTCAAAAAATGAGGCAGGTACATCACCAAGGAACCCAGTGATGACGTAATGAACGCACCTGTCAGAATCCGACCCTTGTGCTTCCGGCTTCCATACAAACCTGAAATAAACACATAATTTATGAACTGAAGTTTTTATTCGGTTCCTCATGAAAACACACAATCAGCAAAAGAGTTTTAGGTAATTTTATCCCAAAATATTTAATAATCCCCCTTAATCCATGAAGATAAAAAGGCGTGCATAATTAATGAACAAGAGCGGCAAATTGTCGCAAGATACGCCCGTCTTACCCCAAGTTGTAAAGCTGGGGCATGCACCGGACAAAATTCAAGTATAAAAAAAACCAAAGGGCAATAACTGAAAAATTAAGCGAGCAAGAGTTATGATTCCTGGGCACTGCACTCCCCCTTGATGAGATCTATCCATCCATGAAAGTTCGTAACCCTAACTAGTATAGTTTTGGAGATATGCTGCGGACAAAATTCAAGTATGAAAAACAACAAAGGGCACTAACTCAAAAATTAAGCAAACAAGAGTTATGATTCTTGTGCACTGCACTCCCACTTGATGAGATCTATCCACCCATGGAATTTCATAACCCTAGCTAGTATACTTTTGGAGATATTCACCGGACAAAATTCAAGTATGAAAAACAACAAAGGGCACTAACTGAAAAATTAGGCAAGCAAGAGTTATGATTCCTGTGCACTGCACTGCCCCTCAGTGAGATTCATCCACCCATGAAATTTCATAACCCTAGCTAGTATAGTTTTGGAGATATGCTCCGGACAAAGTTCAAGTATGAAAAAAACAAAGGGCAATAACTCAAAAAGTAAGCAAGCAAGAGTTATGGTTCCTGAGCACTGCACTCCCGCTTGATGAGATCTAACCGTCCATGAAATTTCGTAACCCTAGGTAGTATAAATTTGGAGATATGCCCTGGACAAAAATCAAGTATGAAGGAAAAAACAAAGGGCAATAACTCAAAAATTAAGCGAGCAAGAGTTATGATTCCTGTGCACTGCACTCCCGCTTGATGAGATCTATCCACCCATGAAATTTCATAACCCTTGTTAGTATAGTTATGGAGATATGCTCCGGACAAAATTCAAGTATGAAAAACAACAAAGGGCAATAACTCAAAAATTAGGCAAACAAGAGTTATGATTCCTGTGCACTGCACTCTCCCTTGATGAGATCTATCCACCCATGAAATTTCATAACCCTAGCTAGTATAGTTTTGGAGATATGCTCCGGACAAAAATTCAAGGATGAAAAACGACAAAGGGCAATAACTCAAAAATTTGGCATGCAAGAGTTATGATATCTGCGCACTGCACTCCCTCTTGATGAGATCTATCCACCCATGAAATTTCATAACCCTAGCTTGTATAGTTTTGGAGATATGCTCCGGACAAAACTCAAGTATGAAAAACGACAAAGGGCAATAACTCAAAAATTAGGCAAGCAAGAGTTATGATTCCTGCGCACTGCACTCCCCCTTGATGAGATCTATCCACCCATGAAATTTCATAACCCTAGCTTGTATAGTTGTGGAGATATGCTCCGGACAAAATTCAAGTATGAAAAACAACAAAGGGCAATAACTCAAAAATTAAGCAAGCAAGAGTTATGATTCCTGTGCACTGCACTCCCCCTTGATGAGATCTATCCACCCATGAAATTTCATAACCCTAGCTAGAATAGTTTCGGAGATATGCTCCGGACAAAGAACTGGACGCCGCCCGCCCGGACGCCCGGACGCCACGGGTGATCCCATAATACGTCCCGTCTTCGACGGGCGTATAAAAAGTCAAAATGACAGCGATCGCTTCGCCATACATTCTTTTCTGCTTTGTAATAACTTGCTTATTATGGCGAGAATAACAATCTAGTGAAACCTCGTGGCTACCATCATTCTTTATTTATCACCTTCTTCGTTGGAGAGTATATAAAATCAAAGTACTGAGAGTACAATGTATGATATGCTTCAACTTCTTGCTCCATCTTGTACCCTCAGTTTATAAAGGTGGACCCTTTATTTAGGAAAAACAGCCAAAATACTTTCACTCTAAAATTGTTTGGTCATCATATGTCACAATACAGTCTGTGAAGTCTTGTTTCGTATTTATCTACTATTTTTAAGAAAGTTTTTGGTCTTATTCTCTACAATTTTCTATATTTAACTCTTTACCAAACGAAAGAATTGTAGACTTGTCCAAATTGAATGCATTTGCAGACGACAAAATAGATGTAACTCAAAATTTGACATTTGTTTCCAGCAGGGCAGAAAACATTGTGGGAAAAGGAGAAAATGCTGGTTACCAGCATTTTCTCCTTTTCCCACAATGTTTTTAGAAGGCTTCTATGTAAGGGTCTTAAAAATCAGGGATTGTTTGGTAAAGGGTTAATAGTAACACAACGTCTGATTATCTTAAAGAATTGGTTTAGCCAATCAGAAGTTGTGTTAATTCCAAAATGAAATATAGAATACGGACACTGATCTTAATATAGAACGTCCGCAAAGTAAGGCGGTTCCAGCGTTTAAATGGCATTGCCAGAAAAAGACAAATATCTATTTGTTTTTCGTTTCTATAAAATATGTGTGTGTGTGTGTGTTCTTTTTCTATTTTCTTTCTTCCTTTGTAGTCGTTCTGTTCTTTTTATCTATTCCTATATGTTCCTTTTATTTATTCCTATATGGTCTTTCTATCTATTCCTATATGTTCCTTTTCTTTATTCCTATATGTTCCTTTTATTTATTCCTATATTTTCTATCTTTCCATGAACTAGTTCTGTTCTTTTTATTTATTCATTTAAATAAATTTTCATTTTGCTAGGAAACTTTTCTTCGTCATCATTTCCCATTGTAACTGTCACTGACCTTTTGGTCTAAAAATTAGCATATGTGATAAAGGAGTGCAGTGAAAATGAATAAAGGTGAGTTTGATGATAATGTCAATAAGAATGTACAATACATTAAACGGAAATGCCGGCATCATTCACGTCACGAACTGTACAAAACCGTGAAAACAACAGCTTCGCAAAGCGGCGCATATACATCCAAAGGGGCTTGACAGTGAAATGACGTTACCCTTAAATAATTAATTTTTCAACTTGATACTAATAACCTAAATATTGTTGTTTCAAAGTTATGTTTTTGGGAATAATATCTCCTTATTGGACAGTGTAGATCAAAGATCAGACTGCACGTTCTGTGCAGTCTGATCTTGAACTACACTGTTCGAAAGAGGTCAGCTAGTCAAACTTAGCATCCGAAGGTTTAAAATCTTGAGCGCCTGCAGTCAGATATCCAAATATGCAAAGCATGCACAGCTTAACTTCATAGAAATTCATTATGGTAAGCTTCAAACCATGCCGATGGAAACTGTAGGAGGAGTTGCGCACACAAAAAAATGCTAATGGACGCAAGGACAGACGGGCGACCTGCGCTATAACATAACATGACCGTTCGGGCGTATAAAAAGTAATCTTTCACTTTCATTAGTGGAATTCATTAATCTAATTAATTAGCATATTACGACTTATTTCGGTATTAGCATGCACATATCTGATCTTTGGGTTCCATTGATCAATAAGCAACTAGTATCAACTTTTATTCACCCTGTCCTTGCTTACTCTTTCA
Organism: Tridacna crocea; assembly: GCA_943736015.1. Classification (NCBI taxonomy): domain Eukaryota; kingdom Metazoa; phylum Mollusca; class Bivalvia; order Cardiida; family Cardiidae; genus Tridacna; species Tridacna crocea. Next base: position 55,583,723 of record OX031059.1, read on the forward strand.
TTTTTTTCCGACGTGCAAAAATAATTTTCAATCATGTGCAATCGAAGATGATAGTTGTATAATACTATTTAGCATCAGGTAACGATTTAACCCATTGCCACACAATCCCTAATTTTGACGACCCTGAAAAGAAGCCATTAGAAAACGTTGTGGTAACCAGCATTTTCTCCTTTTCCAACAATGTTTTCTACCCTTCACAAAACAAATTTCAAATTTTAAGTCACTTTTACTTTGTCGTCTGCAAATGCTTTCGATTTGGACAAGCCTAAAACATTGTCGTTTGGTTGAGTTAACGGGCACTGAAAATCAGACTTCATGATATTAAACTATGTAGTTTGCAAAAGCAAGATTAGTTACCATTGACAATGAATAAAATTGAAGCAGTTTGATACAAATACAAATTTCCACAAAAGAACCCGTATACTACTTGTACAACACCATGTCTGTAGCTATAAAAGTCTTCGACCACATCAAACGCTTGTGTTTATTTAAATTATGTTGTCTATTTTGTGGGAGAAAATGGCCCGCAAAGGTATTTGAAAATGTATTAAAATGCTAAACATTTTATTTTCTCGAGTATCAAGGGTATTCCAAAAACACGCACCAAACAAGGACAACATACTGAATAACAACCGCTGTGACTGAAAGATAAGTTCTTTCTCTCAAGAGTATTTGCGTCGTTTCAAGGCGACAGCCTACTGATTCGTTTATTTTCTTTATTTAAGGTAAGACCTGTGTAAGGCACTTCCCGTGAAAATTCTAATTGGTTGATAATTAAGGATAAATAAGGATTTATGCAGAAATAATATTTTGCCACATTTCTAACGGATCAGAAATTCCGTTTATGTCTATCTTGAAAATATTTTTTGATACTTTTGTTAGTTTTCTGAAAAGAGAGGTAATTATTATCTCTTTTTGAATTGAGAATATAGCGGTTTTAGATTTATAAATGATAAATTGAAAGAAGGAAAAAATGGAGAGAAAAAATGAATTGGTGAAAGTAGTTCAATATTACTCATTTCTATATTATAGCTAATTTTGCAGGATAATATTTTAGTGGAAATAGCTGTTTTCCATTACACGGGTCTTAACTGAACTGGGTCGATACTTTTCGCACATGCATTAAGCCCCCTTTTCAAAGAGCACGGCTCATATCTATATTGCTTGAGGTCGAACCTTTTAACCCTTTACCACACAATGACGACTTTTAACGCCCCTGAGGAAGAATCCTTTTGAAAACTTTGTGGGAAAAGGAGAAAATGCTGGTAAACAGCATTTTCTCCTTTTCCCACAAAGTTTTCTACCCTCTCAAAGCAAAATTGCACCATTTGAGCCACTTTGGAATTGTCGTCTGAAAATGCTTTCAATTTGGATAGGTCTTACCTTAACTATTAATCAACTCTTTACCAAACGAAAAAAATACAGACTGGTCCAAATTGAAAGCATTTGCAGACGACAAAATAAATGTGACTGAAAAATTGAAATTTGGTCTAGGAAGGGTAGAAAACATTGTGGGAAAAGGAGAAAATGCTGGTTACCAGCATTTTATCCTTTTCCCACAATGTTTTTAAGAGGTGTCTTACTCAGGGTCGTTAAAAGTAGGGATTGTGTGGTAAAGATTTAATACGAAGGTTTTTTTAGTGCTACATCAAAAGGCAATCGAACTGGAACTGGCTTTACAAGCGAAGACAGGACGAGGGACGGGGAAAAAATCGGCCAAAAATGGTACTGTATTGCTCCATTACTGTGCAAATAAATGTGTCATAGATATCGACAGAAAGAGTCAACTGTATAAAGCCTGTACTGACATAAAATTCATTCGGTAGAGAAAGCAAACAAATTACAAACGTGACATAACTTATCAGATGTCTTTGGAATAGTGTAAAACAATGAAAGAAAAGGAGAAACTGTTGTCGTCCACATTTTCTCTCGTCCACAAAATATTTATAAATGCTGGGGCTTTTCCAGTAAATGACAAGAAAATCGAATTAGATGATTTTTTTTCTATAAATAAGATATATATTGTAAAAAAGATGGTTTAATGCATATGTGACCCGTCATGCAAAAAAGGGACCTTCTGGGAACTCCCAAAAGTGTCAACTCTGGTCAGACTGCGCGAATTGCGCAGGCTGACCAGAATTGACAGTTTTCGCTTTAATGACATTTTCTGTAAGAAAAGTGGTCATTGCGCCTTAAATGCTTGTATATAATTTTCTTGGTATTTTCTCAAAGCTTGTATATAATTTTCTTGGTATTTTCTCAAAGCTTTGTATATAATTTTCTTGGTATTTTCTCAAAGCTTGTGTATAATTTTCTTGGTATTTTCTCAAAGCTTGTATATAATTTTCTTGGTATTTTCTCAAAGTTTGTGTATAATTTTCTTGGTATTTTCCCTTAAATGTTTTTTCTTCGTTCCATTATCAAGTTGAGCGCTGAATGGATAGGTGAAGTCTTTCAGTCATGGCTGTTTGCTTGATTAAGGGAGTCCAGCTCATTTGTCCGGCAAATTACACATTGTCAGCGTGTTCGGCACTTTTCTGTCGGCACTTTTCTAGCCAGTCGTAAGACTTAAAGTATATATTTTACGCCATGCTCGCCTTGTATCTGGTGATTTTTCATTTTTATTATTTTTGTATTTTCATGGACAATGTACAACTGTGTACTTGTCGCAAAATAAAAATTTGTACTGTTCTGTTCTTATTATACAATCATTTTTGAATTATCAGCTTAAACTGAACTGCACTTATCCTTGATCTATTTTCATCTAATTGATGTACAGAATTCCCAGATGGTCCCTTTTTAGGATGATGGGTCCCCATATGCATAAAATATCAACCAAAAACTTCTTGCTGCAGATCAATTCAATGGCTTGCTGGACAAAATGGACCTAATGGCGCAAAAATTATAAGGCTTGATAAAATGCATCGTGTACATATATACCACTCAAAATTTGCTAGGAATCACCCTAAAAGATTCACTCTACATATATATGTGGCATGTATCATGTATGATTTTACAACAAGTTACATTGCCACACTGAGCAATAAAATGACCAGTGGAAATGGATCTTTAAGCCTTTACCTCACAATGCCGGCTGTTAAAGACACTGAGAAAGAAGCCTTTGGGACACATTGTTGGAAAAGGAGAAAATGCTGGATACCAGCATTTTCTCCTTTTTCAACAATGTTTTCTACCCTATTACAGACAGCATAGTGCATGTTGCATTTAGTTTTTGGTCAGTAAATGCTTTCAACTTGGACAAATGTAGAGTTTTACATCATGGTAAAGAGTTTATGCAAAACTGTTGTAACTTATAAACCCATACAGAAATATGTAAGTGATCCCTATCAAAGTTTGAGTAGTATATCTGCCACAGCATGGCAGTAATAAAAATGTCTGTACCTATGACAACACCACATATTGCCGCTGAAAAGTCAAAGACGCTGGATATCCAACCAACAGACGAACTCGTCAATTCAAATCTGCGTTCGTATGACGTCGTGTTGACGTTGTTCACTCCGTTAACGGCAAAACCTGTAATACAGAAATAAATTGCCTAATGTAGACAACATCTTTAACAATATTGTCGTAAACGATGGAATCGCTTGAAACGACTCATTTCGCTTTTTACTGTCTATTCATGTGGTGCCTCTATACCAGATGTACGAGTGTTTGACTGGTGTCTAATTCGAATGCAGTTGCAGACGACAAGTTGTGTGACGAAGTGCTGGGCAATGTCTTTCATAGAGAAGAAAATATTGTAGAAAGAGGAGAAATTGCTAGTAACCAGCATTTTCTTTTCTTTTCCAACCCCCCAACAACGATTTCATATGGCCTCTTTCTTAGTGTCGTAAAAACTATTCCAGGAAAATTGCCCCCCCCCCCGGACTATTGTCCCCCAAGACAATTTCCCCCGGACCATTGCCCCCCCCGAGGACAATTCCCCCCGGACTATTGCCCCCCCCCCAAGGACAATTGCCCCCGGACTATTGCCCCCCCCCAGAACAATTCCCCCGGACCATTGCCCCCCCGCCCCGAGGACAAGGAATTGTCTTCGGGGGCAATAGTCCGGGGGGCAATTGTCCGGGGGGGATGTCCTGATACGCGTAAAAACACGTGATTGTTTGATAACCGGTTAGAACAAAAGCGGGTCAACTATCCCTGTTCTACTAGAAGCGGTTATGAATTTAACATTTAACATGGGTAGAAAAATACACGGGACTTCGGTTTAATGTCTCATCCGAAAGACTATTAGTAATAGTAATTTTAGTTGGACAGCTGGGGATTCGAACCCACAACCTGTAGTGACCTGAAACATTATGTTCACGAGTCCTACGCTCTACCTAGTGAGCTATATCGGCTGGTAAAATGTGAATGGGTCAGTGAACTTACTGATTAAGTCGTTTGTTGACAAAAAGATTGGTTCTATATTATGGATATATAGGCCTACTTAAGTCACGTGATAACTGGCTTGACATCATGCAGCAAGGAGATGCATCAAGCCCCCTTTTAGCAGAGCGTTGCTCAGTTACTTATTCGTCCAGTGTAGATCAAGATCTGACTGCACGAAACGTGCGGTCTGATTATAGATTAGCACTGTCCATGATTGTCAGAGGTATTTTGGAAACGATCAGTCTTGAAAATAGTACTTAATCCTTTACCAAACGACAAAATTTTGGCCTGGTCCAAATTCCAAGCACTTGCAGACGTCAAAATAACCATAACTCAAAAACTGAAATTTGTTTCGAGCAGGGTAGAAAACATTATGGGAAAAGGAGAAAATGCTGGTCACCAGCATTTTCTCCTTTTCCCACAATGTTTTCAAAAGAATTCTATTCAAGGGTCGTAAAATCTAGGAATCGTTTGGTAAAGGATTAAATGACTTTCCATTTGTTTAAAACTATGATTAACCCTTTCCCAAACGACACATTTTGGACTCTTCCAAACTGAAAGAGTTTGCAGATGACAATTTTAGATTTTGAGAAAATGGCAGAAAGTTCTCAAAAAGGGTAGAAAACACTGTGGAAAAAGGAGAAATTGCTCATTACGAGCAATTTCTCCTTTTTCCACAGTGTTTTCAAAAGACTTTTACTGCAGACACGTAAAAACCAGGGCCTGTTTGGGAAAGGGTTAACTTTAGATCTGTTCCTTTCGGTACTCTATGTGTCAACTCTTTTACAATACAATCAATAGTTTTAACAACCCTGAAGAAAAAAGCCTTTAGAAAACATTGTGTGGAACAGAAAAAAAAATCTGAGTAACCAGCATTTTCTCCTTTTCCAAAAGTGCACAAAACGTGCAGCCCGACCTTTGATCTACACTGTCTGCGTTGTTGAGACATCCCAAAGAAAATCGACCTCGATTTTACATGTATTTTTGGTTTTATTTCTCGATTCAAAATGTTTCTCTGGATTTTACAGTACTCCAAGGGTAAAAGGCTATCTGTAGATCTAGTGGATCTAGACAACAACAACAAAAATTTCAAAACACCTCCGCTGGAAACTTCTTTTATCTAGGAGATAATTTATTTGCTGTGTTTAAGTACAAACTGCTCATTAAATCCTTAACTGCACGTAAAATGAATATTTTCCCCCCATCTTAAAAAAAAAATCAAACATCTGAACATTGCAATCTACATGCTCTCTTTCGTCAAAACGTGTCATAATAATATGAGGCAGTGTAAGCTGATGATCAGACAGCACGTTATTTGTAGTCTTATCTTAATTTAGGCAGTCCGCAAGGGAAATATTCAAAGCAGATAAGAGTTGAAATTTGTTCGCCAGCAAGTTGTTTCCGATACACCCACAACGCATGTTTAAGTAATTAGTCAAGTACATTATACTACTCAAACTTTGATAGGGATCACTTACATATTTCTGTATGGGTTTATATGTTACAACAGTTTTGCATAAACTCTTTACCATACTGTAAAATTCTAGAAGTGTCCAAGTTGAAAGCATTTGATGACCAAAAACTATATGCAACGTACACTATGATGTCTGTTATAGGATAGAAAACATCGTTGGAAAAGGAGAAAATGCTGGTATCCAGCATTTTCTCCTTTTCCAACAATGTTTTCCAAAGGCTCCTTTTTCAGTGTCTTTAACAGTCGGCATTGTGAGGTAAAGTCTTATAGATCCGTTTCCACTGGTAATTTTAGGATGAATCTTACAGGGTGATCCCTAGCAAATTTTGAGTAGTATATATAGCCAAGATAAAGCAATGAACTTCGTTCTGAGAGAATCAATTTGCTTTCCTACTTTATTACTCACTGGCTGTACTTTAATATTTCACTTTACATTTGTACTTAACTTTTGATTTTAACCCATCGCCTGCATGCTTAGTGCTAAAGATGTGAAATAAAACTTTCAAGCTGATAGGAAGATGCTAAATTTCTCCATTTCAAAATTATTTGTTGGGGGATAAATAGCTCCTTACCAGCCAGTGTAGATCTAAGATTAGACTGCACGTTCTGTGCAGTCTGATCTTGATCAATACTATCCGCAAAAGGTCTGTTATTCGGCAGCCTGGAGATTAATCCAAATCTTCTGATCATTGTCGATGTGTTTGGTATTTACTGGGGTCCAACATGGCTCAGTGACCCTCTTGGAAGTGTCCCTGGGCAGGACAACTCAGAGCCAGAGCCGAGTAATGGTGAAATCCAGGAAATACATGTATATGTGAGCTGTCGCCGTGATAATACTGAAATAATGTGGAAGCAGGGTCAAACACCATTTAATCAATCCATTTTCTGTTTCTATGTTCTATTTTGCTATCAGAGCTCCAGATGGAGGGAGTGATTTTGATTTTAAAATTGAAAATATTAATTATTCTCCACCAAACTCTATGTTGTGGGTACTCATTAGAATCGTCTCGTCGAGACGATTCTAATGAGTACCCACAACATAGGATTTGGAAGAAATAAAGGATTTAGAATATCATCACTCCCTCTTATCTGGAACTTTGTTGCTACAGGGTGCCCGGAAAGTAAGGTAACACTTTCGCACATTTATATTTTGGCCTAAAAATAAGATAAAGAGATAAAAAAAATATATTCATGTAAATGAAATGTGTAAGTTTTTTGTGTGATAATTTAATCCAATTTTCATTACATTTTGTGTTCTTACGCAGCTTTTAATTCAAAGGAGCTTTTTCCGGTCAATGGCGTCATTTATATCACGCCGACTCGCGCACCTACGAGTAATGCATACGTTGCTGGTAAATAGCAAGTCCGTAACTTTATACCACGGAGCCAAATAGGCCCAAACTTCTTTCTTTGTGGCACCAAATAACTACCTTGTTTCATCTTCAGCATTTTTCAGCTCAAAGTGGCCAGTCGTTCATTACATCAAGAAATATAAAGAACAATTAGATAGATGAAAGTGTAGGTTAATTATAGGTTCAAACAGTTTGGAACATCGACTGATGTTCTTTCTTTATTCTCGATAACTCTCTACCACACAAACCCGCTTTTTAACAAGCCTTGAAAAGAAAGCTTTTCAAAACATGGTGGGAAAAGGAGAAAATGCTGGTAACCAGCAGTTTCTCCTTTTTCTCACAATGTTTTCTATCCTAACCGCCCCCCCATACAAAAAAATCCATCATCAAAGTCAGATTTTATTTGTCGTCTGCAAATGCTTTGAATTTGGATGTGTCTAGAATTTGCCGTTAGGTAAAGAATTGCACTTTTGGCTTGAAAACCCCTTGATAAAAAATAAGACGAAAATAGGATATCTTGAAATTTTGCGTGGGTGGGGCTCGGTTTCGAAAGTACAAAATTCCTTCGTTATTCTTGTTAACCACAATTTGTTTTGAGCCAAGGTGAACATTACACCAAGGACAATCAATGGATCACGTTTTCGTGGGAAAACCAAGAGATCTGCACTGCTCATCCATAAAATAGTCCTCGCGCATGAATTTGCTGGACTTTTACTCTTTACAGGACTATTTTTAACAATATAATGCATTTGAATTATGATAAATTAATTGTGGCTTGAACAATATGCCATTTAACCCTTTACTCCATAGATACTCATTTCTACGCACTGCTTGTAGGAGCCTTTGGAAAACATTGTGGCAAAAGGTGAAATTGCTCGTAACGAGCAATTTCACCTTTTGTCACAATGTTTTCTACGCTATCAAAAGGTGTCATATACACATAAGAAACGGTTTCATCCTTGCTGTTATTTAGGGTCAGTTAGAGATACCATTGAAATGCCTTATGGGATAAAGGGTTAAAATGCGTGGAATCATCCTGGAACACAGAACAACATGATTATTCCTAGAGTTTTCTCTCCTTTTCTCACAATTTCAACAGACTTCGTCGTCCGGTTGCTTTAACGCCTTAACCCTCTACCAAACGACAAAATTTTAGACTGGTCCAATTTGAAAGCACTTGCAGACGACAAAATAAAAGTAATTCAAAATTTGAAATTTGCTTACAGCAGGCTAGAAAACATTGTGGGAAAAGGAGAAAATGCTGGTTACCAGCATTTTCTCCTTTTCCCACAATGCTTTTAAAAGGCTTCCACTTCAGGGACGTAAAAACCAGGGACTGTTTGGGAAAGGGTTAAACATAGAATAAATAGTGCGTTAAAGGGTTAATGAATCTTTATAGTGTAGGGTCGTAAACTTAAAAAAAGACCATGACAATCAAATGGTAGCTACAGCTGCCAACAAAAATTATGGACTATGGTTCAATTAGTGACTTAAAACTTGTGTTGTGCAGTTCTTTAGCTGCTAGTAAAGTGTATGTAGTGCTAGACCTACCAGTGAGTTTTAGTTAGCCCTGAGGCTGTAAGTCAAATTAGTTAGTGCTGAAGCTGCAAGTGAGATTTATTTAGTGCCAAAGCTGTCAGAAAACTTGTGTACGAACTGTGTACGAGCTGCCAGTAAGATGTATGTGGTGCTAGAACTTGTGTACCCATACATGTAGTTCTAAAGAAAAAATATGTACAACTGGTGTTAAGGGTGGCCCTTCAGATTTTGGGTCGAAAATTTTACAAAAGAGCAAAAAAATCATCCTTATACTCCCAAAGCCTTTTAATTTTCATTAATAAAACCCCAGTAGTCGAAAACCGTCCGACAACACTAGAAATCAGAGATTTACTACGGCCCAGGTTGACACTAACGGGTGACACATTCTATTTTTAGATGATCAATTCGCTCATTTACTTACAGGAATACACAGAAGAAGCTTCAAACATAGCCTCCGAAGAAGACATTATGGAAAATAATTATTACATGTTTGTTAAGATAGGCAATTTAAGCGTTAGGAGTCACGTGCCAGTCCCACAATGCTTTATTGATTTTTGGCGCGAAATCTACAAATAGCTTAAGAGGCTACATAGCCTTTTAAGGGAATACCATAAAAAAAATTTCTTTCTAATTTTATTAATCTTAATTATTGATGATTTGTATTTCTTTTTTCATATGAATTTCAGTGATATATATATATTTTAATTTGGTGAGATGTAAAAATTCTAAATACCCACCTTTAAAGCTGCTGGTAAGTTTTGGGTAGTGCTACAAGTGCGTAAGATTACTGTAGTGCTAAAGCTATCAGAAAAAAGCTGTTTTAAAGCTACAACAGCTAGTAAATTTTAAGTAGTGCTATAGCTGCTAGTTACATTTATGTAGTGGTATAGGTGCCAGTAATATTTTTGTAGCACTGTAGCTGTTAGTAACATTGATGCAGTGGTATACGTGCCGGCTATATCTCTGTAGTGTTTTAGTTGTTAATAACATTCATGTAGTGGTATACGTGCCAGTTATATCTCTGTAGTGTTTTAGTTATTAATAACATTCATGTAGTGGTATACGTGCCAGTTATATCTCTGTAGTGTTTTAGTTGTTAATAACATTCATGTAGTGGTATACGTGCCAGTTATATCTCTGTAGTGTTTTAGTTGTTAATAACATTCATGTAGTGGTATACGTGCCAGTTATATCTCTGTAGTGTTTTAGTTGTTAATAACATTCATGTAGTGGTATACGTGCCAGTTATATCTGAGTAGTGCTTACAGGTGGCCCCTCAGATTTTGGGACGAAAATTTTACAAAAATACAAAAAAAAATATCCTTGTACTCCCAAAACCTAATAATTTTTATTCATAAAACCCCAGTATTCGGACAACCATCCGACAACTAGATAAATAGAGATTTACCACAGCCCAGGTCGACAATGAGGGGAAACACAGTCTATTTTTACATCAGTAACTCGCTAATTTACATACCGGAAATATACAGACGAAGCTTCAAACATAGTATCCGAAGTTCTAGACATTATGGAAAACAATTACATGTTTGTTATGTTATGGAATTTAATAGTCATTAGTCACGTGCAAGTCACTTAACATTCCCACAATGCTTTTTTGCTTTTGGCGGGAAATCTAAAAATGGCTTAAGAAGCTACGTAGCCTTTCAAGGGAATACCACCAAAAAAAAAATTTTTTTTTTTTTGTAATTTTTATGATTCTTAAATACTGATGATTGGTATTATTTTTTTCATACAAATTTCAGTGACAAACATATTTTTTAATTTGGTGTGATGTGAAAATTCTAAATACCAACCTTTAAGTTGTTAGTAACATTTATGTAGCGGTACAGGTGCCAGTTATGTTTGTGTAGTGCTATAGCTGCTAGTAACATTTATGTAGTGATATAGGTACCAGTTATATCTGTGTAGAGCTTAACCCTTTCCCAGACGACAAACTTTTGGACTAGACCAAATTGAAAGCATTTGCAGACGACAAATCAACTCTTGCTGAAAAGATGATTTCTGTCTATGATAAGGTAGAAAACATTGTGGGAAAAGGAGAAAATGCTGGTTACCAGCATTTTCTTCTTTTCCCACAATGTTTTCAAAATGCTACTATTCTAGACTCGTAAAAACCAGGGATTGTTTGGGAAAGGGTTAAGCTGTTAGTAACATTTATGTAGTGCCAGTTATATCTGATTAGTGCTTGAGCTGCTAGTAACATTTATGTATTGCAGTAGGTGCCAGTAATATTTGTGTAGTGCTAAAGCTGCTAGTAGCAATTATGTAGTGGTATACGTCCCAATAATATTTACGTAGGACTGTAGCTGCTAGTAACATTTATGTAGTGGTGTAGGCGCCAGTAATATTTGTGTAGTGCTAAAGCTGCTAGTAGCATTTATGTAGTGGTGTAGGTCCCAATAATAATTACGTAGGACTGTAGCTGCTAGTAACATTTATGTAGTGGTGTAGGTGCCAGTAATATTTATGTAGTGCTAAAGCTGCTAGTAGCATTTATGTAGTGGTTTAGGTCCCAGTAATATTTTATGTAGGATTATAGCTGCTAGTCACATTTATGTAATGATGTAGATGCCAGTAATATGTGTGTAGGATTATAGCTGCCAGTAACATTTATGTAGTGGTGTAGGTCCCAGTTATATTTATGTAGGACTGTAGCTGCTAGTAACATTTATGTAGTGGTGTAGGTGCCAGTAATATTTGTGTAGTGCTAAAGCTGCTAGTAGCATTTATGCAGTGGTGTAGGTCCAAATAATATTTATGTAGGACTGTAGCTGCTAGTAACATTTATGTAGTGGTGTAGGTGCCAGTAATATTTGTGTAGTGCTAAAGCTGCTAGTTGCATTTATGTAGTGGTGTAGGTCCCAATAATATTTGTGTAGGACTGTAGCTGCTAGTGGCATTTATGTAGTGGTGTAGGTCCCAGTAATATTTTATGTAGGACTGTAGCTGCTAGTAACATTTATGTAGTGGTGTAGGTGCCAGTAATATTTGTGTAGTGCTAAAGCTGCTAGTAGCATTTATGTAGTGGTGTAGGTCCCAGTAATATTTTATGTAGGATTATAGCTGCTAGTAACATTTATGTAATGGTGTAGGTACCAGTTATATCTGTGTAGAGCTTAACCCTTTCCCAGACGACTAACTTTTGGACTAGACCAAATTGAAAGCATTTGCAGACGACAAATCAACTCTTGCTGAAAAGATGACTTCTGTCTATGATAAGGTAGAAAAAATTGTGGGAAAAGGAGAAAATGCTGGTCACCAGCATTTTCTTCTTTTCCCACAATGTTTTCAAACTGCTACTATTCTAGACTCGTAAAAACCAGGGATTGTTTGGGAAAGGGTTAAGCTGTTAGTAACATTTATGTAGTGCCAGTTATATCTGATTAGTGCTTGAGCTGCTAGTAACATTTATGTATTGCAGTAGGTGCCAGTAATATTTGTGTAGTGCTAAAGCTGCTAGTAGCAATTATGTAGTGGTATACGTCCCAATAATATTTACGTAGGACTGTAGCTGCTAGTAACATTTATGTAGTGGTGTAGGCGCCAGTAATATTTGTGTAGTGCTAAAGCTGCTAGTAGCATTTATGTAGTGGTGTAGGTCCCAATAATAATTACGTAGGACTGTAGCTGCTAGTAACATTTATGTAGTGGTTTAGGTCCCAGTAATATTTTATGTAGGATTATAGCTGCTAGTTACATTTATGTAATGATGTAGATGCCAGTAATATGTGTGTAGGATTATAGCTGCTAGTAACATTTATGTAGTGGTGTAGGTCCCAGTAATATTTGTGTAGTGCTAAAGCTGCTAGTAGCATTTATGTAGTGGTGTAGGTCCCAATAATATTTATGTAGGACTGTAGCTGCTAGTAACATTTATGTAGTGGTGTAGGTCCCAATAATATTTGTGTAGGACTAGCTGCTAGTGGCATTTATGTAGTGGTGTAGGTCCCAGTAATATTTTATGTAGGACTGTAGCTGCTAGTAACATTTATGTAGTGGTGTAGGTGCCAGTAATATTTGTGTAGTGCTAAAGCTGCTAGTAACATTTATGTAATGGTGTAGGTGTCAGTTATATTTGTGTAGTGCTAAAGCTGCTAGTAACATTTATGTAATGGTGTAGGTGCCAGTAATATGAGTGTAGGACTGTAGCTGCCAGTAACATTCGTGTAACGGTGTAGGTCCCAGTAATATGAGTGTAGGATTATAGCTGCCAGTAACATTTGTGTAACGGTGTAGGTGCCAGTAATATTTTATGTAGGATTATAGCTGCCAGTAACATTTATGTAGTGGTGTAGGTGCCAGTAATATGAGTGTAGGATTATAGCTGCCAGTAACATTTATGTAACGGTGTAGGTGCCAGTAATATGAGTGTAGGATTATAGCTGCCAGTAACATTCATGTAACGGTGTAGGTCCCAGTAATATGAGTGTAGGATTATAGCTGCCAGTAACATTTATGTAACGGTGTAGGTGCCAGTAATATTTTATGTAGGATTATAGCTGCCAGTAACATTTATGTAGTGGTGTAGGTGCCAGTAATATTTTATGTAGGATTATAGCTGCCAGTAACATTCATGTAACGGTGTAGGTGCCAGTAATATGAGTGTAGGATTATAGCTGCCAGTAACATTTATGTAGTGGTGTAGGTCCCAGTAATATTTTATGTAGGATTATAGCTGCTAGTAACATTTATGTAATGGTGTAGGTGCCAGTAATATTTGTGTAGTGCTAAAGCTGCTAGTAGCATTTATGTAGTGGTGTAGGTGCCAGTAATATGTGTATAGTGCTAAAGCTACTAGTAACATTTATGTAGTGGTTAAGGTGTCAGTAATATTAATGTAGGACTGTAGCTGCAAGTAGCATTTATCTAGCATTACATCTATCTGTAAAATTTATGTCGGGCTTTAGCGATACTTGGGTAGTTCTAAAACTGCTTCCTATATATTCAATTTGATAAATAAGTGTGCACTTAATTTTCATTTATTTCTCGTCGCATGTTTTACAGACGACCAACAAATCAGGTATCATACTTTAGTTCAGAGTCTGCAGAAAATACCAGGCTAATCAGATTTTGACTAACAGAAAGTTTAAGTTAGGATTTTGCAGTTCAAATGAAGGTGGTACTAACATCAAAGTTGCAAGAGTACTCAAAAGCTAAGGTAACATTAAAGTTTGGTTTTTCACAAAGTTCTTGTAATTTTTCAATCCAATGTATGGCCATCTCTGCTGTCGATACAAGTAAATTATTCGACGTCGCATAGACCTTACATAACATAAAATCATTGCATCAGGAATATTATTCCATTCCTGAACGAGAGCGGTGGCCAAGTCCATGAGATAGTTGATGTTTCGCCGTGATCGAACTTTTCTTCATAAGTAATCCCAGACATGTTCTATTGGATTCATACCCGACTATAAAGCTAGCCAAGGAAGAACGTCAACATTGTTTCTGTTCAGAAACTGTTGACTGATTCGTGCCACATGAGGACTTGCGTTGTCGTGCAAAAGTATAGCAGGCCCATGTTGTAGTAAAAATGGAACTGTTTCATGAGGCAAAACTTAGTGGACGTAGACCGATCTCTGTAGTAGTAAGTATTAAACCAGACTATCAAGCATTTGTGATGTAGAAAAAAACTCGGTAATTTCACAACATGTGTACATCTATAATCATATACATTCGTACTCAATTTCAGTCGATTCCAGACAGTTCCCAATTAATCAATGGCTATACCGGCTTTCATAATTTATCACCCACATTTGCAGAATGTGCTAAAAAGGTCAGCTTTATCCGTCCCTTTACATGAAAAAAAGAGGCCTTCATCAAACAATAAAGTTTCCGGTGTTTTACCCGTGTTCTAACCCTTTACCACACAGTGCGGATTTTTGAAAACATTGTGGGAAAAGAAGAAATGCTGGTAACCAGCATTTTTTTCCTTTTCCCTCAATGTTTTCTCCCATTTCAAAGAAAAACTGGACGATTTTAGCCACACTGAAATTGCCGTCTGCAAAGGCTTTCAATTTGGACAAGGCTAAAATTTTGTAGTCTGGTAAAGGGTTAACTCTTTACCACACAATCCCGCTTTTTAACGACCCTCCGGAACAAGCCTTTTGAAAACATTGTGGGAAAAGGAGAAAATGCTGGTAACCAGCAATTTCTCCTTTTCTGACAATGTTTTCTACCCTACTGGAAACAAATTACAAATTTCGAGTTACGTTTATAACGTCGTCTGCATATGCTTTCTATTTGGATCAGTCTAATATTTTGTATCCTGGTAAAGGGTTAAAACATTCACTAAAACCCTTTTACTGGACAGAAAAAAAAATCGAAATGTTGTTTAAGTTATGACATTTGTCTTTGAATTAGTAGAGAACAGTGTGAGAAAAAGAACCTTTTCATGAATTGCATTACTGTGTTGAACGACAACATACTGGTTTATTTTTGTTTTTCGGGCTTTTTCCTTTTCCTACCTCTGCACAACAAAAAAACTGTAGAATTGTTCATATTAATTCATTACCAAACGACAATATTTTAGGCTTGTCCAAATCGAAAGCATTTGCAGAAGACAAAATAAAAATGACTGAAAATTTGGAATTTGTTTTGTGAAGGGTAGAAAACAGTGTGGGAAAAGGAGAAAATGCTGATAACCAGCATTTTCTCCTTTTCCCACAATGTTTTCTAAAGAGTTCTTACTCAGGGCTGCCAAAAGTAGGTGTTGTGTGGTAATGGGTTAAAGCAATTGCAGACAACAAACTGGAACTTGCTCAAATGACCATATTGAACTTTTTTTTTGATAGTGAAGGAAACTAGAAGTCAAAGGAGAAAACTATGGCTACAAGCACTTTCTCTTTTCTCCACGATGTTTTCTAACATCTATACTTTAATGTACTTAAAGGCGTTTGACCCTTTACTAAATAATCCCGTGGTTTAACGATCTTCAAGAAGAAGGTTTTTGAAAACATTGTGGGAAAAGAAGAAAATGCTGGTAACCAGCATTTTCTTCTTTTCCCACAGTGTTTTTTTTTTCTATTCCCAAAACAAATTTCGGATCTTTAATCAAATTTATTTTGTCGTATGCAAATGATTTCAAAATGGATTGGTCTAATTTTTTGTTTTCGTTTAGTAAAGAGTAAAGGGTTAATTGATTCCGCGTAACAGGGCTGTACCTAAATATAAACAGCTGATTCATGTAAACAAAACAGGTACAGCCACTGGGCTTATCAGTTTCCGCTTTGTTTTTGTTCTGTGGGTGGATGCCAAGATTTACGATCGTTAAGTGAATGTTTTCTTTCTTCGCGTATATTGCAATAAAAGAACTGGGCTCTGTGAAAAGGGGGTTTAATGCAACTGCAAGAAAAATATCGGACCGAGGTCAGCCTTTTCGCTATTGGTCAATTTTCTGTTTGTCAAAGGACCAGTCTACCTCATGATTAATTCGATTATTTTAAAACGTTCTTTTTTTATGGGTCCATAATTGTGTGATGACTTGGGTAGTACCATGCTTCTGCCTTCAGTTAAAGAGTAAAGAAAATATTAAATCGGTATTTTTCACTGGTCGTAATCATGAATCGTTGGTATACTTCAAAAACCTTTTAACTACAGCTTGTAACAAGTATGAAAAGCATGAAAAAAAGTATCGATATTTAAGTGAAAACTATTATTTTCACCCGAGTGCTAGAAACAATGGCAACACGTGACTTACGACTGTACTAAACAACAAACTTTTTGACTAGACCAAAAGTTAAAGCATCTGCAGACGACAATTCAACTCTTGCTGAAAAGATGATTTCTGTCTAAGATAGGGTAGAAAACATTGTGGGAAAAGGAGAAAATGCTGGTTACCAGCATTTTCTCCTTTTCCCACAATGTTTTCAAAAGGCTACTATTCCAGACCCGTAAAAAGCAGGGATTGTTTGGGAAAGGGTTAAAAACTGATATGTAACGTTTATGAAGTGAGACAACATGATTCATCTCCGCTCATTGCGTTTTTTTTTTTATTCATAGATTGTAAATATTTGGAAGGATGAAGTATATTTTATTTCAAACAAAAATGCGCGGTTTTTTTTGTCCCTACACTGTGAGAAATTCGGTTTCACATGATACAAGGTTTGCGCGGGGTACAAAGGAACGAAAATGACCTTGGCAGAAAGGCAGGATAAAAGCGAAAGAACTAACAGAAATCCAAATTGTATAACCAATGATGACAACAGGTTTTTCCAGGTAGAAATATAATCCTTGAGCCTGGCGTACCTTGTAGCTTTTGAATGCCAATATTGAATGACGTCATTGCTGCTGTTGTTTTTAATAGTGATTACTCAATCTTCAAATAATTCGTCTTTACGTCATTAATCGGAAACGGAAAAAAAATGTAACCCTTCCCTACAGAACATGGAGTCAGAGCAGAACAGGGTGTGACAAGACAACTTTCTGATAAACGAATAGCTCGTTTTCAGCAATTTCTCCACTTATCACAACATTTTCTGAACCCTTTTAACTGTAGAGGTCAAAGTTGTATTTATCTTGGAGTGATTATCATGACACAACAAGAATATTAATATTATTTCCTTTTCAATGGGAAATATTCCGCTGCTTTATTGTGACAGCATCGACAGATTAAACGCCTACAAAACGGAAATGAGGTTGAGATCGAACCAATTTGTGCAATATTGATTGAAGAAGAAATCATTGTACACATTGTGCATTTTAACGCTTTCCGGCATAATCCTTCCGCCATAATTAGTGAAAGATTTTAATACCTTTTTCATTCACACCTGTGTTGTGAGTATCACTCATTTGAATTATGTCTGATCGACCCGAACAGCACAGTAATGGAAAAGAAAAAAAAAGTTGCGATCTTTTTTTTTTTCAGACTGGCTCAACGCCCTTCCTTCACCCCCATATTCCTTTATCAACAGCCCTATAATTTTTTTAACAGGAAACAAAGACAATGACACGTTGACGTGTCTGTTTTTCTGAACGGCTTGTGGGAATGTCACATGACTAATAACATGCTTTTTTTATGTGTTGCGGTTTTGCAATGAAATGGGTATGATGACGTCACATCTGACCACATGAAAACACAAGGTGTTATCGATTGAAAAGCACCGAAAAGGCCAAAGTTGCAACTTTCGCTGAATGCCACCATCAAGTTTCTATACGTTTTCAAAGCACAGAATATTTTACGGTATTTTTCAGTGTTTTACAAGAAATTTTGATGGGAGGCAAATATCTCAATAGACTAATGCATTTACAGACGTTATGTCTTAGGCATGTTAGTGGTGCATTTAGTAGAAATATCTGTCTCCGAAGGCGATTTTAGTTTTTTGAATGGTCGCTCTCCTTCCATGCACAGTAAATATCAAAATATGAAGAGAAGGACCGCACTTTAACCCATTACCACACAATCCCTACTTTTGACGCCCCTGAAAAAGAAGCCTTTAGAAAACATTGTGGGAAAAGGAGAAAATGCTGGTAACCAGCATTTTCTCCTTTTCCCACAATGTTTTCTACCCTTCACAAAACAAATTTCAAATTTTCAGTCAGTTTTATTTTGTCGTCTGCAAATGCTTTCGATTTGGACAAGCCAAAAATATTGTCGTTTGGTAATGAGTTAAACGTCTCATTATTGAGACTAGTGGTGCTGTATACGTGAAAAGTATCTTTAACCCATTACCACACAATGACAACTTTTAGCGACACCGAGGGAGAAGCCTTTTGAAACATTGTTGGAAAAGGAGAAAATGCATTATTCAACCAACATTTTCTCCTTTTCCCATTATGTTTTCCATCATTTTAAAGACAAATTTCATCATTTGAGACATGTTTATATTGTCGTCTGCAAATGCTTTCAGTTTGGACAAGTGTAAGATTTTGTCGTCTGGTAAAGAGTTAACATAAATTTACCCATAGTCTGCTAAGTGCGACTCAGCTATCCAGCAGGTTAACCCTTTCCCAAACGGAAAATTCTGGACCAAACCAAACTGAAAGCATTTTGCAGACGACAAATTAACAGTTACTAAAAAGATGATTTTTCTATATGATAGGGTAGAAAACATTGTGGGAAAAGGAGAAAATGCTGGTAACCAGCATTTTCTCCTTTTCCCACAATGTTTTCAAAAGGCTTCAATTCCTGACCCGTAAAAACCAAGGATTGTTTGGGAAAGGGTTAAGGGTTAAACAAAATATTAAAACAAACAAAATCTTACCTTGAACTAAAGTGTAGGCACATAGACAGAAACACAGAGCGGTAGGGTTGTTACATCTCTGAAGAAATCTGGGTCTACATCCACGAATTCCACATCTAACGTCCGAGTACTCCTGCTCACCGTCACCCACATGACCCGATTTCACATCTTCTGGGATGTCCGTTAAATCAGGTCCTTGTTTGTCCTTTACGATCTCAAATTCCACTATATCTGCACTCATGCTATCTTTGTTAGGCACTTTTCTCGCAATGTTTGCATCCATTGTCGTTACATGTGTGGACTGCAGTTCGATTTACAAATATTTCTCCAGGCGTGCACTTCATAACTAGCACCAGAAGTCTGAAAGCAGATTTTATTTACCATACATCTTGAGTAATACTATCCCGCGCAAAATAACTCAAAACCTTCCCGCCTACATCAAAGCTTTGGTAGACGACTTCGAGACGCTTAACAACCTTGATCAAATAAATTTCATAAGTGATCAAATTATTCTGGTTCAAGATGCACGTAAAAAATATTGTAGTTACAGGATAAACTGCTTGTCACAAGCAAGATTTCCTTATCCCAGAATGTTTTCATTGATCGTCTATTATAATATGCCCAAATATACCGCAGCCGAAAGGGTTGTAATGCGTTATTATCGGTGCTTCCCACCATTCAAAGCTGATAATCAGACAGGTACATGCTACAAGTGGTTGCCGAAACAGATGATTTCAAGGTAAATAATTACATAAAAACTTTTGTTTATCTTCTAGGTAATTTCTGGTACTTTTTTTCCAGTGCTAATTTGTCAAAGAAAATTTAGCAATAGGTCATATTCTCATTGCGGATGGATAGGCCTACACAAACAGGGTCTATTTTTTTGTAAAATGGAAATATTTTCAACGATTAAGAGAAATTCACCCCATGCAGGGTGGTTAACCCTTTACCAAACAACCCCGACTTTTAACACCCCTGTGAAAGAAGCCTTTTAAAAACATTGGGGAAAAGGAGAAAATGCTGGTAACCAGCATTTTCTCGTTTTCCCACAATGTTTTCTTCCCTTCCTGAAACAAATATCAATTCTTTAGTTACATTCATTTCGTCGCCTGTAAATGCATATTGTCGTTTTTTGAAGAGTTAACTTATTACCAAACGACAATATTTTAGGCTTGCCCAAATTGAAAGCATTTGCAGACGACAAAATAAAAGTGACTGAAAATTTGAAATTTGTTTTGTGAAGGGTATAAAACATTGTGGGAAAAAGGAGAAAATGCTGGTTACCAGCATTTTCTCCTTTTCCCCACAATGTTTTCTAAAGGCTTCTTTCTCAGGGGCGTCAAAAGTAGGGATTGTGTGGTAATGGGTTAAATGGGATGAACGTTCTAAGTCAATGCAAAAGATACAGAAGTAGATACTGCATTTCAAAAGCTGTCGGTCAGCATACCTAGCAATGAAGCAAACAGCAGATCATAATATCAGACTGCACTTCCTGTTCAGTATGATCTGTGATTCACACTGTCTGCGTCAGCAATAAAACCCTGGTTGAGCATTACCTGGCTTAAACCTTAGGCTGCTAAACTGGACTCGCCGACCTTTAGAGGACAATGTAGATCAAGATGAGACTGCACAGGAGGTGTAGTCCGATCTTGGGTCTACACTGTCTGATCAGGAGATCTTTTTCTCCAAAAAATACTGTTTAAAACAGCAAAGTTAGAATTTTTACTAATGGCTTCAAAGTTTCATGTTCTTTACCAAGGTTAACCCTTTCCCAAACGACAAACTTTTGGACTAGACCAAATTGAAAGCATTTGCAGATGACAACTCAGCTCTTGCTGAAAAGATTATTTCTGTCTATGATAGGGTAGAAAACATTGTGGGAAAAGGAGAAAATGCTGGTTACCAGCATTTTCTCCTTTTCCCACAATGTTTTAACCAGGGATTGGTTGGGAAAGGGTTAACACGAGTGTTACACACTTGACCTTTGATATGACCAGCTCCCGTGATTAACCATCTTCGTGAGTCAAGGTTACGATCACTACGTGGATCTTACCTTGGCTGATTGAGCCCGATATCGAGATTCCTGCGATGCGCCCTCTATTGGATGCTGGTTATTACCCCCCTTTACATCATATTTTTGGAAGCCAATGAAATATCGTTTTATAAACCGCTTACGAATACAATTATTCAACATGAAGCGATAAGCAGACGTCCACGTGGGTTTCCATGTTTACCTTCTATTCGAAAGGTCGCTACCTTATTCTATTTTTATCAACGATGAAATGCTAGGAGCGATTTCATTCGTTGCAGCTAGAGCTGGCTGCATCCAATGAAAAAGCGTATCGGGTGAATGTAAAAATCAAGCTCGATCCGCCAAGGGTAGAGCAGCGTAGTGAATCGTCAGCCTTGGTTTGCGAAGATGGTGATTAACATGCTGTATAAACTATAAAAAGCCTTCGTCGCATTGCTGCAAACTGTGAATCTTTAGATAGTTTAGACTACGCATTCTGCATTGTCAAATCTTAGATCTTTACTATTAGAAGATAATCTTGACACAGAAATCTTTGGAGTTGTTCTACATGTAGTTAACCCTTATCGTGCTACAGAACCAACATGATTAAAAAATAGTTAATTCAAACTGATAGTACGTGATATTCAGAACTTAAATTTCACAATTATTTTGAAGTAACATCTCTTTGTCGGACAGTATAGATCAAGATCAAACTGCACGTTCTGTACAGTCTGATCTTGATCTTTAATGTCCGCAACAGGTCAGTGAGCCGAGCTTAGTAGCCAAAGAGTTGGGCTGATGTCAGTGACTTTAAATGTCAATATGAGTCACATAGCACCCATCAGTTTTTAATTGGACTAGATATAACAAAAGTTATTCAAAATTCTAAGACGTACATATATTAATACGTCTTAAACCTTAACTATTAGTTTGTGGTTTAACAATCCTGTTGAAAAAAAGGCTTTCGAAAACAGGGTGGAAAAAAGGCAAAAATTATGGTAACATGCATTTCGTTCTTTTCCAAGAAAGTTCTCTACTGTTTCAAAGACAAATTCAGTCATACGACCTACGTTTAATACCGTCATCAGCGAATAAACTCGGATGAGACTAGTCCAACATTTTATGATCTAGTAATCTTATCAAATTTCCAAAGGGTCAACTTAATCTGAAACATAGACTAAAAAGAAAGAGAATGTAAACAGAGTTCTAGATAAAGGGAGTGATTTTGATTTTTAAAAAAATGAAAATATTGATTGTTCTCCACTAAACCCTATGTTGTGGGTACTCATTCCAATCGTCTCATCGAGACGATTCTAATGAGTACCCACAACATAGGGTTTCAAACAGAAATAATTGATTTAGATCCCATGAAATCCTCTCAAAAACAAAAATGCTTAGCGAAAGTTTAAGGCAGAAATACATGTACTGATGATCAAGTATAGTGGTACATTCTAAGATAATTACCTAAATTCATTATTTCCCCACAATTCTAAGATTAAAACACTGAAAACTGTGAAATATTTATTAATTCCACAACCGCGAAAAGAACATTACGGATAATTAATTCTAAAACCACGAACAACAAATCCCAGCATTTCCTTAGCTCAAACCACTTGATAAAACACCATCAGATTAAAATGCATACTGTACACGTGGTGTTTGAGGAGATAGCCGACGAATCATGTCTCTACCACTGACAACAACACACCACGAATCTGTATTTATAGCCTAGTTTTTTCTCCCAGTGTGTAATTAGCAATTCAGCGGAGAGTGCTTACCCGATATACAGCCAGTTCTCTCTGTAAAACCCCAAAGTCCCTCCCTTCACGTCATTAACTCCTGACCTGATGAACCAATCTGTAGAAGACAATTTACAAACCCTGAAGATGCTGAGCGCGACTGTAAACGATCTTAACCTTTTTCCAAACAATCACTGGTTTTTACGGGTCTGGAATAGCTGCCTTTTGAAAACATTGTGGGAAAAGGAGAAAATGCTGGTAACCAGCATTTTCTCCTTTTCCCACAATGTTTTCTACCCTTTCATAGACAGAAATCATTTTTTCAGCAAGAGTTGAATTATCACCTACAAATGCTTTCAATTTGGTCTAGTCCAAAAGTTTGTCGTTTTGGGAAACGGTTAACCCATTACCACAAATCCCTACTTTTGACGCCCTTGAGAAAGAAGCCTTTAGAAAACATTGAGGGAAAAGGAGAAATGCTGGTAACCAGCATTTTCTTCTTTTCCCACAATGTTTTCTATCCTTCACAAAACAAAGTTCAAATTTTCAGTCACTTTTATGTTGTCGTCTGCTAATGCTTTCGATTTGGACAAGCCTAAAATTTTGTCGTTTGGCAATGTGTTAAACGGATAATGTAGACGTAAACGTGCAGTCTGTTCTAAATCTACACTTTCCGATGAGGCGATATTTTTCTCCGTAAAAATAACTTCGCAGTACTTGGGGATTTCTTTTTACTATCGATTTGGAAGTTATTAATCAAGCTAAGGAAACATATTTAAAATCAAAGCGTTGAGAACACTGAAGTGGTATGTGTTCAGGAACTCATTGTGTGAAATTAATAATTTAAAAGAAAGGGAGAAATATTATTTAAGTGTTGCATTGAAAGTCAACCTTCTAAGCAAATGAAAACCTGTTTGGTTGAAGGGAGAGTAATCGTGACAAAGTAAGGATTTTCTGTATATTGGTGATCTCCTTTTGATCGTTAGAAGGAATCAGGAATAACAACCCTTGGCAGTAGAATGCATGATGGATAGAGAGAAACCATTTGAATATATCGAATAAATTTAAGTTTGTACCTGAATACTTTGATTTTTAAATATCTTTGTTCGTTAACATTTAATTTTCAAAACTAAAATAAACCATTCGATCCATATATATTCCTGTCCAATGAAATGGAGTAGCGCACAATCATGGGATGGACAAGCCATGGGACGAAATGGGTTTGGAACGAAAAAGCCCAGGACCAAGCGATCGATAGACAAATTTTGTATCATTGTGCCAATAGAAGGCAATGAGCGAATGCTTTTCAATAAAAAAAAAATTCTATTGTTTAAAATAAATTCAGAACTGATGGTCCGAACGGTCTTCCGTAGATGGAAATGGCAGCATATTTCATTTTGACTTTTAAGCTGTTAGCCCTAAAACTACTGAGTGCATTGAGATGCTTTTTTGAGCACAGTATAAATCGAGATCAGAATGCACAAATCGTGCAGTCTGATCTTTGATATTAATCTTTCGATAATTGGAGATATTGTTATGTAAATAGGATAGGCCTATACAGTAATCTGTTTTCGAAATATTCTAGAAACAAGCGGAACATTTATTGGTTCCTCCATTGTGGTTATTTTTAGAAACAAGAACAGGTTGTTATTTGAGAAGCTATTTACTAATCCATGACGTCATCTTTCTAGAAAATGCTAATCTAGAATTTTCCAAGCTGATATAAATTAGAGTAACTTACATGATCAATTTGGATTTTGAAGTTAAGACCTGTGGCTCTGTGGATACAGAATAAGTGAAAAGTATTGGATTAACCTTGGATATACAACTGTAAATTAGATTTTTTTTTTAGTTAACTCATTACCAAACGACACGGTTTTACACTGGTCCAAATTGAAAGCATTTGCAGACCAGAAAATAAACATAACTCAAATATTGAAGTTTACTTCTAGCAGGGTACAAAACATTGTGGGAAAAGGAGAAAATGCTGTTTACCAGCATTTTCTCCTTTTTCCATAATTTTGTCAAAAGGCTTCTATCTCAGGGTCGTTAAAACCAGGGATTGTTTGGTAAAGGGTTAAAGAGGTCGCTCATATCTACTTATTTAATTATTGTTAATTAATAGTTTTTAGGAACCAGAAATTTCATTCTTTTGTGGTCGAAACATTATTCTTAATTTTGAGGGACTTATTTTATTTCTTGTACAAGACTAAAAAATTGTCTTTTTTTTTTTTTTTTTTGCAAATGCTTTCAATTTGGACAAGTCTAAAATTTTCCCTTGGGGTAACGAGTTAAAAATTGTTTCAGCGACTCTGCAGAAGATAGTCTTTGAATATTTTGTAGCCTGAAAAAAAAGTAAATACTAGTGAAAAGCATACTTTCTTTTTCTCACAATGCTTAATCCACAAATCACACCATTTGAGCCAAAACTAATAATTATTATTTGTTATCAATGCTTTCAATTTTGACCATTTCGAAACTTAGCCGTCGGTAAAAGAGTCAAATCTTTATCAAACGACAAAATTTTAGGCTTGTCAAAATCGAAAGGATTTGCAAACGAAAAATTAAATGTAACTGAAATAATGATTTTTGCTTTGGATGGGGAAGAAAACATTGTGGGAAAAAGGAGAAAATGCTGGTTACCAGCATTTTCTCCTCTTCCCACAATGTTTTCAAAGGGCTTCTTATACAGGGGTGTTGAAAGTCGTGATACTGTGGTAAGGAGTTAATTGTTTCATGATGGCTACAGCTTATACTGTCACCGGAAATCATTAGGCAGAATATCCATTGAAATGGAGAAGTTAAAGCATCCTGTCGCCCGTGTAACGTTACAGCTGCAAAAATAAGCGCATGATATTTCGTCGATCAAAAACCCTAAACATTTACGTCGATTAAAACTAGAGCTATCACTAAATGTAATTATAACCCCCACCAGCTCCTTGTCACAAAAACAGATACATTTTTCTATCGTGTCAGAGACAAAAGGCCGCTTTCACTTTGCTTGCCATCTCCTTATGTTTTTATATGGTGCGCTTCTAAAATCTTGTCATCTGGGTAAAGCATTACGGAAAAATAGGTTTCTGGGAGTAACAAGACTTCCTGGTAAAATTGAGATAGATAAATGTAAGGGGCGTATGATGGCACGTCTGCAGTTGACATGGTTGTGACAAAAAGGCCGCAAAAATCATGAATCATTCGGCAAACCTCGGTTGATACGTTGATCCATTAGATGTAAATACGGAATCGGCCGAGTTGTGGCGAGTAATCAGCATACATGCTCGTTCTTACCCTTCAATATAAGTTACCATCTTTCATCTACTACCGCTTTCGAGAGCTTTCGACAAATTCGACGCCGCTGACTTCCACGAAATATAAAATCAAAAGCGTGTTTTCTCCATCTTCGCAAGCCAAGGCTGACTATTCATTACGCTACTCCACCCTTGGCGGATTGAGCTTGATTTTTACATTCCCCCATACGCTTTTTCATTGGATGCAGCCCGCTCTAAGTGCAACGAATGAAATCGCTCGTAGCATTTCATCTTTGATAAAAATAGAATAAGGTCGCGACCTTTCAAATAGAAGATAAACATGGAAACCCAAGTGGATGTCTGCTTATCGCCTCATGTTGAATAATTGTATCCGTAAGCGGTTTGTAAAACTATATCTTACTGGCTTTCAGAAATATGATGTAAAGGGGGATAATAACCAGCATCCAATAGAGGGCGCATCGCAGGAATCTTGAAATCGGGCTCAATCAGCCAAGGTAAGATCCACGTAGTGATCGTAACCTTAGCTCGCAAAGATGGTTTTCTTAGGTTTTCTATAATAATCTGACCAATCACGCAAAGAGGGACTTCTGTTAACTACGAAAAGTGTCAACCAGGTCAGACTGCGCGATCTGCGCAGGCTGACCAGGTTTGACACTCTTCGCTTTAATGACATTTTCTGTATGAAAAGTGGTCATTGTACCTTGAAATACATCCATTTTTTCAATTATCAACTTAAACTGACTTGCACTATCGTTGATCTATTTGCGTCAAATTAATTTACAGAATTTCCAGATGTTCCCTTTTTGCTTGATGGGTCACATAGTAATTAAGGTCATTCTTCAGTCATTTCCCTTGATTCTTCTCCAGTACAACACTGGTCCTGATAAGTCAATTACTTGGATTTTATCCTTGATTTTCTTGCGCTGAATAGGTATTTTCCCAAAACAATGTTTCAAGCGAATCCTGTAAGATTGTTTTACAAATCAGTATATACGGAGTTCCTGATAATTAAGAACGGAATTTGATTTGAAATACACGCAGACCTTAAACATACATCATAAATCATTGTTATATTTATCGCAACATCTCCAAGGGAAACAAGGATAAAAACAAAGGAATACAAGTGAAAGCACCACTGTGTTATTTGGTTACCTTCAGGCTTTGTCTGGCAAGGGAGATGATTTAATTGACAGAGATGGCCCCCCATTAAAGTCATTCTCTGGCAAAGGGGGGGGGGGGGGTTTAATGTATCTCCGTGACGCATTATACAAAGCAAGTCATCACGTGATTCGGGCCCGTATTCACCAAACTTTCTTGAGAATATTCTTAGTCTTATTCTCCAAGGTTTTCTAAATTAATAAGTAACACAACTTCTGATTGACTAAACCGAATGGTTTAGCCAATCAGAAAGAGTGTTACTTACAAATGTAGAAAATTCTAGAGAATAAGACAAAGAACGTACGTTCTTAAGAATGATTGGTGAAGACGGGCCCCAGGTATCCATAATATTCATTTAGTCTAACAACTGAGTATATATAGAGGTAGAATGGTCCTTTGGCAAAGCATAAAATTTATAAATGGCAGACCGCGCAGGCAGGTATAAATCGATACTTTTTGCAGATGCATTAAGACCCCCTCTTTATATACGGTTACTGGCTCAGCCCCGCCAATAATTCTGAAAATTATAGTACTTAAATGTGGCCCTTCAGATTTTGGGACGAAAATTCTACAAAAATGCAAAAAAAATCATCTTTATACTCCCAAAGCCTTTTAATTTTCATTCGTAAAACCCTAGTCGTCGAAAACCATGCGACAAAAGGAGAAATTAGAGATTTACTACGGCCCAGGTTGCCACCAACAGGAGACACGTTCTATTTTTAGATGACCAATTAGCTCATTTATATACAGGAATACACGGACGAAGTTTCAAACATAGCGTCCGAAGAAGACATTATGGAAAATAATTATACATGTTTTTTATGTAATGGAATTTAACCGTCATGAGTCACGTGCCAGTCACTTGACATTCCCAAAATGCTTAATTGATTTTTGGCGCGAAATCTAAAAATACCTTAAGAGGCTACGTAGCCTTTTGAGGGAAGACGATCCAAAAAATATTTTTTGTAATTTTATGAATCCTAATTATTGATGATTTGTATTATTTTTTTCATATCAATTTCAATGATATATATATTTTTTTAATTTGGTGAGATGTAAAAATTCTAAATACCCACCTTTAACTAAAATATGAGTTTTTAGTGCAATGCAACAACCACGAAAAAAGTCTCAGTATTTCGAAGTATTTGTTTTGTGAAGGGTAGAAAACATTGTGGGGAAAGGAGAAAATGCTGGTCACCAGCATTTTCTCCTTTTCCCACAATGTTTTCTAAAGGCTTCTTTCTCAGAGGCGTCAAAAGTAGGGATTGTGTGGTAATGGATTACAATTCAATTCAGGCCTACAACAGCGTCTACCACTTGGACAATATAACAATGTCTATGATTTCAGAATGATTTCCATACTTTTAAATGGTATGATTCAATTTCAAACCCACTATAATTTACACTTACATTGTTTACTTTTGGCCCCAATTGGGGATTTACATTTACAGCTTAAGAAAACATATGAAAGAGATCAATCGCATATATGTAATTGCTGTTTCCACAATGTTTTCTGTAGCGTTACGTAAAATGTTTCTTCTCATGATTGTCGACTCTTTATTAGATCTAGCTTTAAAACTCGTCAGCTACTTACCACTGTAGATCTACATTTGATATAATTGTCTTAACCCTTTACCAAACAATCACTAGTTTTTAAAACCCCCAAGAAAGAATCCTTCTGAAAACATTTTGGGAAAAGGAGAAAATACTGTTAATCAGCTTTTTCTCCTTTTACCACAATATTTTCTATGGTTCTAAACTTAAATCTCAATTTTTGAGTCATGTTTATTTTGTCATCTACAAATGCATTCAATTTTGACAAGTCTAAAATTTTGACGTTTGGTAAAGAGTTAAAATAGCTAAAGTGTAGTAGGTAACTAGGTATACATTTAAGCTATGTACAACGTAGTTAAGTTAAACTACAATGTAGTGCGGTGAAGTGTTAAAATTTACCATAAATTACGTTTTGTGAATGAAAACAAGTGATAACTGTAGACCCAGGACCAGACTGCACAATCTGTGCGATCTGATCTTGATCTGTATCCTCCACAATTTAAGCTTCTTTTGGTGTGGTGATATATATAAGAAAAAATTGGACGTCGATGCAAAACGATGAAAAACTAATATTACTACATACCAAAACAAATATTCCAAAAATAGCTACACAGCATGGTCAATCTAAGAATGAAGTCTGTCTGCCACACTAATTTCAATATGTGTGTTCCCTTTTCTAGTAAACACCACTCTCCCAGCTTTTACATTTCTATCCATTTCACTCGTTTTGTCTACATGTACACAAAGAACCTCAATCCACCAAAGAAACAAACACAGAAATGACGATGTATTGAGACTCAGCTGAGATTTTGATCGATATGGAAGCAAATAGGCGCGAATCGCAGAGGCCTATATAGATTTTCATACAAAAAATCCTCGCTCTCTTTCTCTCTCTCCCTCACTTTGTTTACATAATACTGACATCATACTATTGGGATGGGCGCAGTTCTTAGAAAGATCAAAGTGCTGAGAGTACTGAGAGAAATATGTTTTCATGCTCTTTACTGTATTGGAAATCTTAGATCTATGAACAGAAATACATGAAAATATTTACCAAAAGGATAACTTCTAAAACTAAAAGAAAAGCAATCAGTTTTAATATATAGAGGATATTTTTTTTTCCGGTGAAAGATCGAAATTTATTTCATCGAGTGAACACCATCGGTAATATTTTCACGAGTGGCACAGCCACGAGTGAAAATATTATCGATAGTGTTCACGAAATGAAATAAATTTCGATCTTTCACCGAAAAAAAAAACCCAAATATTCTATTTATTTCATGCTTTTAACCCTTTCTGGGAGGAGCTGTATCAAAATCCAGTACAGTTCTTTTCCGTTATTCCCTGTGGCGTACCCCTCCCGCATAGCAACGCATTACAATATTACGTCATGCGCGAGAAATCACAGATAAATGACGTCATATTTCCCATCTGGTTGTCAGGCACGCGCAATTTACCTAGGCGACAAGAACATAAAAATTGGTATTTTCACTGGTAGTATACCTACCAGTGTAAGATCGAAAAATATTTTCACTGCTATTTCTCGATATCCTACCGGAAAGCATGGAATACATGTAATACTAAACCACTGCAGGTAAAGAAGAAAATGCTTATTAACTCTTTACCAAACAATCCCTAGTCTTCAGGGCCCTAAGAAAGACGCCTTCTGAAAACTTTGTGGGAAAAGGAGAAAATGCTGGTAACCAGCATTTTCTCCTTTTCCCACAAGATTTTCTACCCTTCCTAAATCTAATTTCAATTTTTGAGTCACCTTAAACACGTCGTCTTCAAATGCTTCCAATTTGGACTAATTTAAAATTTTGTCGTTTAGTAAAGAGTTAACCCTTTACCAACCAATTTTAGTGACCCGGTGGAAGAAGGCTTCTGAAAATATTGTGGGAAAAGGAGAAAGTGCCGGTAACCAGCATTTTCTCCTTTTCCGACACAGTTTACTACTCCTATAAAGTCATGTTTAATTTTTTGAGTCACGTTTATTTTGTCGACTTAAAAGACTTAAAAGCAACTCCTCCATTCCCCTTATTTTTTTTTTTGAAACCTTTCACTTGTAGGGTGAGGGAGGCTCCCTTCATGACCCAGTTCTAGTGATCTAAAGAATCAAACAAAAGCTATTGACATAAACCCTTCTTTAAAAAGATAATAAAAGTCGACTTTCTTTCACCACAACATATTCTGAAGTTGAAGTTGTTACTAGGATATTCTGGTTTGATCCTCAATGCCGACTCTGATCACCTGAATGTGTAGGCCTATATACCAACCATTCTTAAGGGCAATTTTAGTCTTGTTCTCCAAGATTTTCTAAATTTTAAAGTAACAAAAATTCTGATTGGCTAAAGCATTTGTTTTAGCCAATCAGAAGTTGCAGTACATGTACATCCAATTCTAGAAAATTTTTGAGATTATGACTTAAATATTCTTAAGAAAGGTTGGTAAATACGAACCCTCGACGTGTGACTTAAATTGAAGATTTTGATACAGTAATTGAAACAGGAATATCCTTTCGTACAAATGATTTTCACTGTGTCAATTCATGGGTCAAAAGTTCCGTAAATGTTCACGATGGAAAAAAATGGAATGTTTTGTTGGCTATTCCTGAACCTTATCCTGCTATATAAATGAAATGACGCAATAGTACAAACTCGAATAGTCTTATTTCAATTCTTTTTTTTTTTTTTTCGGACAGTGTAGATCAAGATCAGACTGCACGTTCTGTGCAGTCTGATCTTGATCTTCACTGTCCGCAAAAGGTCAGAGAGTCGGGCTCAGCAGCCCAAGGTTTATATTAAAATTCAACCTACTACCCAACAGCCCTACCGGAAAATATTTAGTGTAGATCCAAGATCAGACTGCACTGTACGTGGTGTCCGTAGTCTTGAAGTAGACGGTCTCATAACCTAAAGGTCCTGAGTTCGATACCCGGGAGCGGGTGTCAACTTCGGGATTTTTCATTGGCCCACACATTCGGCAAGAGTACTGGTGTAGTTCCCAGGAAGCAGAATTGAGAGAGATTAGTATAAGTTGTAAGAACTTGTTTTCTCAATCGATGTAAAATAAATATGTTAGCTAAACTAAATATTTAGGGTCACATGACATAATAAATAAAAGAACGACAAACCCTGTAACTGTTCTAGAACTGTTCTAATTAAATTTGTTTCGAAATACAATCCGTTTTACATTGCAAATTGAATTTTTTTGATTATTGACAAGCGTTTCAATTTTTCAAAGTTTACCTTTGATTAAAACAAATTATCCCGAATTCGGTAAAGACTGAAAATTATACTGCAACTTCCGGGTTGTAAGGGCTGAATGGTCTCATGTTCTATGTAGTCTGATCTCGATCTACACTGTCGACAAACGAGGAGGTTTTTTTTTTAGCTCCGGACGGAAACATACTGTTTAGTAGACCATGGTCCATATTCACCAGCCATTCTTAAGAATATTCTTAATCTATAATTCTCCACGGTTTTCTTTTGTAAGTAACACAATTTCTGATTGGCTAAACCATTTGGTTTAGCCAATCAGAAGTTGTGTTACTTACAAATGTAGAAAACCCTGGTGAATAAGACGAAGAAGGCTCTTAAGAATGGTTGGTGAATACGGGCCCAGGGTCCGAATTCACCAAGGATTCCTAAGAACGATCTTAGTTTTATTCTCCAGAACTTTTGAATTTTGAAAGTAACATAACTTCTGATTGGTTAAACCATTTGATTTAGCCAAACAGAATTTGTGTTACTTTCGAATTTAGAAAATCTTGAAGTGAAAGACTAAGAATATTCTTAGAAATGGCCGGTGAGCCTGTAAGCCTCTGAGGGACAAAATGACTGACAAAATGAATGACACGAGGGCAATTATCTGCAACAGCCTGGTTTTTCTTTTGTGAAATAGAATTTAAAAACGCTTACAGCATTTGCATAGATTGGTTATAGAGTTCCCGTCGCCCCATTTTAAACCGAAATAAATTGTCGCTGGTTTTAATTAAAAACGTATTGATGAGACTCTTAAAAGATCCGTCCTTAATTCACAATTAATTTTAATCATGCAGTACCTTGATCTTTCTGAGATTAATCCATCACCACACAGTGCCTACATTTGATGCCCCTGAGAAAGAAGCCTTTAGAAAACATTGTGGGAAAAGGAGAAAATGCTGGTAACCAGCATTTTCTCCTTTTCCCCACAATGTTTTCTACCCTTCACAAAACAAATTCCAAATTTTCAATTTTATTTTGCCGTCTGCAAATGATTTCAATTTGGACCAGTCTAAAATTTTGTTGTTTGGTAAAGAGTTTAAATAATTATAGGAATCAAGCATTCTTTAGACCTACTCGTTCGTTATAGAAGGAGCATGCACAACTTGCTCTGTATACCAAACAACAGAAAATAGACTTGTCTTAATTGCTTTTTCTTACGTTCGATGAGATTCGCCAAAATAATGTTAATCGATCATACAGGCAGACAGACAGACGGGTGGACGGATGGGCAAGCGGGTAGGATAGCAGACAGACAGACAGACAATCAGACATATTTCCTGATAATTTCGATCATTATTCTGAAAGACTTTTTAACCCTTCGGCTGCTAAGCGCTACTCCAGGACCTTTTGCAGACAGGCTAGATCAACATTAGACTGCACAGAATAGTTTAAACATATTTATTTTACATCGATTGAGAAACAAGTTCTTACAGTATATACTAATCTCTGTCGATTCTGCTTCCTGGGAACTACACCAGTACTCGCGCCGAATGTGTGGGCCAGTGAAAAATCCCAAAGTTGACACCCTCTCCCGGGTATCGAACTCAGGACCTTTAGGTTATGAAGCCGACGCTCTTTCTCATGACCACGGACACCATGCAAAATAAGCACAGAATATGC
This sequence comes from Tridacna crocea, assembly GCA_943736015.1. NCBI lineage: Eukaryota > Metazoa > Mollusca > Bivalvia > Cardiida > Cardiidae > Tridacna > Tridacna crocea. The sequence continues at coordinate 55,617,299 of OX031059.1, forward strand.
AGTCTGATCTTGGATCTACTATTATTCCCCAAACCATGACTTTCAAAATAGCAAGATTTAGGTTTTTACCATCGAATAAAGAATTTCATTTAGGCTATTCGGCTGGATAAGGGTTGAAAGGTTTGTGAACTACCGACAAGCAAGCAGGGCTTCGGTGGCACGATAATCCTCTTTTATTTCATGCTTTCCGGTAGGATATCGAGAGTTGGCAGTGAAATTATTTTTCGATCTTACACTGATACCACCAGTGCAAATACCGATTTTCACGTTCTTGTTGCCTAGGTAAATTGCGCGTGCCTAACAACTAGATGGGAAATATGTCGTCATATACCTTACATTTCACGCGCTTGACGTAAGGTTGCTATGCGGGAGGGGTACGCCACGGGGAATAAGGGAAAAGAACTGTACTGAATTTTGATAAAGCTCCTCCCAGAACGGGTTAAAAGCATAAGATAAATAGAATATTTGGGGTTTTTTTTCGGTGAAAGATCGAAATTTATTTCATCGAGTGGACACCATCGGTAATATTTTCACGAGTGGCGCACCTTTAAAGGTGGTCCTTCAGGTTCTGGGACAAAAATTTTACAAAAATACAAAAAAAATCATCCTCGTACTCCCAAACCTTTATAATTTTCATTCATTAAACCCTGGTAGTCGAAAACCATCCAACAACTAGATAAAGTAGAGATTTACTACAGCCCAGGTCGACACTGGAGGGAAACGCAGTCTATCTTTACATGAGCAACTCGCCCATTTACATACCGGAAATATACAGACGAAGCTTCAAACATAGCATTCGAAGTTCTAGACATTATGGAAAATAAAATACATTTTTGTTATGTTATGGAATTCAATAGTCATTAGTCACGTGCAAGTCACTTAACATTCCCACAATGCTTTTTTTTGGCATGAAATCTAAAAATAGCTTAGGAGGCTACGTAGCCTTTTAAGGGAATACCACCAAAAAAACTTTTTTTTTTGTAATTTCAGGATTCTTAATTACTGATGATTTGTTTTTATTTTTTCATGTAAATTTCAGTGAAAATGCATTTTTATACGCCCGAAGGGTCGTATTATGTTATACCCCCGGTCGTCCGTCCGTCCGTTCGTCTGTCCGTCCGTCCGTCCGTCCGTTCGTCCGTTAGCAATTTTTTGTGTGTGCAACTCCTCCTACAGTTTTCATCGGAATTATTTGAAACTTGCCACAATGAATCTCTATGATGTCTAGTTGTGCACCTGGGTCTTAGAATTTTGATTGCTGTTTGCGTTCCAAAATTATCTGCCCTTGATTTCTGAAATAACCAACTTTTCACTTTGAATTTTTGTTCAGGTCATAACTTCGAAACCATTAAAGGTATCAAATTGAAACTACATACACTGATAGAACACATTATGGAGAAGTGCAGTGCACATGAAACATAACTCTGTCACTTTTATTTTCTGAGTTATTGCCCTTTGTTAATTTTCAGTTTGAACTTTTGTCCAGGCCATAACTTCCAAACTATAAAAGCTAATAACTTGCAACTTCATACACTGATAGAACACATTATGGAGAAGTGCAGTGCACATGAACCATAACTCTGGCACCGTTATTTTTTGAGTTACAGCCCTTTGTTAATTTTCAATTTGAATTTTTGTCCAGGCCATAACTTCTAAACTATGAAAGCTATTAACTTGGAACTTCATACACTGATAGAACACATTGTGGAGAAGTGCACTGCACATGAACCATGACTGTGCCACTTTTACTTTTTGAGTTATTGCCATTTGTTAATTTTCAGTTTGAATTTTCGTCCAGGGGCATAACTTCCAAACTATAAAAGCTAATAACTTGCAACTTCATACACTGATAGAACCCATCATGGAGAAATGCAGTGCACATGAACCATAACTCTGCGACATTTATTTTTTTAGCTATTGCCCTTTGTTAATTTTCAGTTTGAATTTTTGTCCAGGCCATAACTCCCAAACTTTAAAACCTATAATTTTGAAACTTCAAAGACTAATAGAATACAGTATGAGGAAGTGGACTGCATAAGAACCATAACTCTGTCATCCTTCTTTTTTAGTTATTGCCCTTTGTTAGTTTTCTCTTTGAATTTTCGTCTGGGCCATATATTTCTAAAATATAAAAGCTATGATCTTGAACCTTTCAAGACTGATAGAACACCTTGTGGAGAACAGCAATTCACAAAATTTGTAACTGTGCCACCCTTCTTTTTTTAGCTATTGCCCTTTAATACTTTTCACATAATCATGGAGATTTAAACTACTCTTCATTCATGGCCCTTCCGTCATTTCAGCTCATTTCACTGACAAACTCCTTTGAGTGTATATGCGCCGCTTTGCGAAGCTCTTGTTTAATTTGGTGAGATGTGAAAATCCTAAATACCCACCTTTAAGTGCCGTCGCAGAGTTTCATGCACGGACTGCGAAGACTGATCCGAGACGACATTTTAAGAAAATGTCCGAATGCCCATTTCCGCTTGTTACAAGCTAATCAGATAGGATTATTATTGCGAACGGTAAAGTTAAGACCAAACTGCTCACATCACGCATTATGATCATTGAGCTGTATTGTACATTTGTTTAGTCAAGTCTATCAGTTTCATTACATTGAGGTTCCTGTGTACTGTACTTTCAGTCGTCGGCAAAGGCTGGCTTTATACATTTCTCGCTGAAAAAATTAAGTTGAAGGAACAAAAAGAGAGGCGATCCTTGCTCTAGCGAAAGGGGGCTTAATTCATCTATGTGATTCCATAATACCAAACGGGTCATCACAGTATTTTACATCGCTAAGATACGTCTTGTAAAACAACATACTGAATCACGGGGTAAACTGGTCTTTTGACATACAGAAATTTGAATTGACCAAAATCAAAAAGTATCGATTCAGGTCAGCCTGCGCGGACTGCGCAGGCTGACCTGAGCCGATACTTTTTGCAGATGCATTAAGCCCCCTTTTCACAGAGCATGGCTCAAATGTAATTACTTTAAAAAAAGATAAATCGTTTCAGTTTACGGCAAGAATAGAAATAGATCTTCAAACTACAATCACTTTGTCGTAACTGACGTGTGTAATTGACACGTTATCTAAGGCAGACGACATTTTGCATCTTGCAGTCGACATGTTTTGAAAACAAATGAGAAAAGGAGGAACTGCTGGTAAAGAGGGCAATTTATTAAAGGAATGAATAGAATTTTACTTTTTTCATGGAGGTATGAAAAAAAATACCCTAATCACACAAAAGTGTGATTAGGTTTTTTTTTTCCTCCATGAAAAAAAAAAATCTCTTTCTAATAATTTAATATTACAGACAACATCCCCCTGGAAATAATTCAAAGTGCATTCATTTTCTTTAGTTTTAAATCTAATGCTTGGTTTTTCAAAGGTCCTTCCACTCGTATTTGTATGGCGCAAAAATATAACAAGGATCCCAAATACTGAAAGTTAACCAATAGAATGAAAGTAAAGGAGCAAAGTAGTAACCCTCAGCAAAAGTAGTTCCGACATGAGGTGATTACTTTTATCATGGCGCTATGAAAAAAAAAAAATCAGCCAATCAGAACTCACCAATGTTCATGAAAACAACTGATATTAAATTATTTAAAAATATCGATTTTTTTATTCAGCATTTTTTTTTCGTCTTTGCAAGAGGAATTGAGTTCGACCTACTGTCGTCGTTTATTCCGATTATTCTGATAATCCCTAACTTCCTGTGATATTTTTGATGAATTCGAGTTCGGGTTGTTTTAGTTTCGAGACTTATTTCTGTGTGATGTTTCACAATAAATCAAGGAGATTTATCTTTTTAAAATACACTAGAGTTTTATCGACCTTGATGAAGGCGACTTTTAAACACATTGTCGGAAAAGGAGAAAACGCTGGTGACCAGGGTTTTCTCCTTTTCCCACAATGTTTTCCACCCTATCTGAGAACTTAGGTGCAATTGTATTGATTTGATGGTGCCGTCTGCAGATAATATGAATCTGGACAAGTCTAACATTTTTCGTTCTAGGATTTTCTTAAGGGGGTGGGGCAGTTTTTCTGTCCGGGGTGGGGGAAGGGCTGGGCAGATTTCGATGGGGGGGGGGGGGGTATGTTTGATTGGATATATTTCCTAAGAACAACTTTCTTGATACCCATTGAAGTAAATTGGGTCTTTTTCTCATTTGGCCATCGACTTCGTTTACAGCCATTTTGTCAAAATTTATCCAATAAACCATGTATCAGTACAATGCCTCCGTAAGCGAAATGAGAAAATTAATTAACGTTACGTAGTTCTGTTCGTGTTAAACTTTTTAGCTGCTACCGATTCAATCAATTTATCCCTCCTCGCAGGACTTCAATGCAGAATACTGGACTTAGTAAAGAATGAGAACGGCAAACATGCAAACAGTTTAGATCAAATATAATGATTGTGTGGTATCCGTTGTTCTGAGGTACGGCGTCAGCCTCGTAGCCATAAGGGTTCCCAGTTCGTTACCCTACCCATTATCTCCCGCTAGATGGCATTCTATAAATACTCATCTATCTAATTTGGGCATCCTGGGAACATAGCCGAACCACTTTCCTACGTGGCAACCGTTACTTTGAATTTCAAACTAAAATAAACGTTTACTCAATAAAACGCTACTTCGTGCAATTCACTCAGCTATGATCAGCAGTTTAGAGAAATCTGGAGCTAAAGCAGGTATCATTTCTCCTCAAATGTATTGATAAAAGCTGTTTTCTATACATTGCTACTTTACATAGCGTAATATTACAGTCAGCCCGCTTTCGGGGCTAGTGATGCGTCATATAAGACAGTCGAATCTTCGAAGAATATGACATGCGCAGACAACGATACCCTACCCGGAATTGTGTACCAACTTTTGGACTGTTCAATGGCCTACATATATTGCACGAGTTCTGGCGTAGTTTCCAGGAAGTAAAATTGAGATAGATTAGTACAAGTTACCAGAACTTGTTTCTCAAACGGTGTAGAATGAATATGTTTAGATTAAACTTTCAGATTGCAGGTTCTCTGAAGTCTGTACTTTGATCTTCAACCCTCCCCCCCCCCCCCCCCCAACGTCTACTTTTCCCCCGTTCCTCCTCTATCCTACCGCAAAAACAGTCGTGTTTAAGAATGAAATAATAGACTGTTTAACTCTTTACCACACGAGAAAATTTTAGACTGGTCCAAATTGAAAGCATTTGCAGACGACAAAATAAAGGTGAATAAAAAAAAAAGAAATTTGTTCTTGGAAGGGTAGAAAACACTGTGGAAAAAGGAGAAAATGCTGGTTACCAGCATTTTCTTCTTTTCCTACAGTGTTTTCAAAAGGCTTCTTTCTCAGGGGCGCCCATGAAAAGTAGGGATTGTTTGGTAATGGGTTAACTCTTTACTGTACGACCAAAGCTTAGTCTCGACCTAACTGAATGCATATTAAATGTAACTCAAGAAATCATTTCTGTCTTTAAAAGGCTAGAAAACAAACGTGGGAAAAGAAGAAAATGCTGGTCTCCAGCATTTTCTCCTTTTCCCACAATGTTTTCAAATGGTTTCTGTCTCAGGGTCGTTAAAACACGGGATTTCTAAACTTTCGAAAGCAAATTACATAATGAATTTAGATAGGTTCTTGTAAATTATGACTCATGGCTTTAAATAGCTTTTTGTGACCATAGAGGACTGTTAAAATCATTGCTGAAAAGGGGGAGAATGCTGCCAACCAACGTTTTGATCTTTTCCCTAGGTGTCTTAGAACTACCCGTCCAAAAGCAACACCAGTCAGTCTGTTTTCAATTAAAGACATTTTCTACAGTTTTGTGAAAATTTAATCCTTTCATAGAATTTTCTAATTCTTTCATATGTTGGGTAAAATTCAATGACAAACTCAAAAAGAAAAAGAAAAGGGTACGTTGACGAGTTGGATTTTCTGCAAAATGGCTGTTTCTATGGTAATCGTTCTTCATAAAATACAGTAATACAGTGCTAAACACTTTATCATACATATAATTTCTTGATTCTGTATTAATGAAATAATAATCTGAATTAATTTTCTTTTTAAAATCTTTTTTTTTTTTCTATTTCTTGACTAGCCAAAATATAAGCAAAATCAACATGTAGTCTTCAATTAATTCAAAATTTTGAAAGATTCCTTTCATGGCATTTTCTAATTTTTTGGTATATACTGAAAAATTTAATGGTAAGTACAAAAATGAGAAGAAAAAGATATGTTGATATGTTAGATTTTTTTTGTGAAATGGCCGTTTCTATAGTAACTGTTTAGACCAAAGCAATTTCGGCACTGCCATGTTCAGTAGACTTTAGTCTCTGAGAAAGTCGATATCGCCGAAAACTTTCCTGTATTCTTCTGATCTTTTCCCCTTTAGGTCTTTTTGCAAAATATCCGTTAAGTCGATATTGTAGACTCATTCTTCGTTTCGAAACGTACCGTATCCGAAATTCAAGGTATTCGTCCGAACAATATACAAGTACAAGTACCTTCCTTGAGAAGAGTTACTATCTGTTATTGTCTCCCTTGAAATCGCAAATATGATGCGTAGAAATTACTACCGACAACGTCATTAAGGACCAGTCCGAAATTTTGTCTCTTGGTAAAGAAGAGTTATGTCATGTATGCAAAATGAGAACATTGCGGCATAATGAAAGACTACCTGTTGCAAGCATATTTCTCATTTTGCCATAATTTTACAAAAGTTTGTCTTCCTTCACCCATTACCACACAATCCCTACTTTTGACGACCCTGAGAAAGAAGCCTTTAGAAAGCATTGTGGGAAAAAGGAGAAAATGCTGGTAACCAGCATTTTCTCCTTTTTCCACAATGTTTTCTACCCTTCACAAGGCAAATTTTAAATTTTCAGTTGCTTTTATTTTGTTGTCTGCAAATGCTTTCGATTTAGACAAGCCTAAAATATTGTCATTTGGTAATGAGTTACGAGGGAGTAAAACGCGTCTGTTGGGAGTTAATCCCTTATGAAAAACAATGCTTCCTTTAACGACCGTAAGAAAGAACATAATTGAAAAAACAACAGGAAAAGCAGACATGCGGGCAACAAGCATAGTCTATAGTTCCTTAATCTACGATGGTTCTTTTTTTTTTTCTCTCTTTCAATGAGTAATTGTAATAATTGCGCAAGAAAGACTGACGTCAGTAAACGCTATAAATTTTGACGAGTCCTAAATTTTGTATCACAGAAGAAGGTGATGCGAATTAGTCATAATGATTGTATTCTCTCGCAGCGAGAATTCAAATTACAGTCGAGCAAGGTCATTGGAGAATTTCAATCATATTGGTCGATAGAAACGTTGATTGTGTTCTTCTTTAATCATATTTCAGTAATTAACGAAAATCCTTGGGAGGCTCTACAGTAATCACAGACAGACTGCTGTCAAGGTGGCAGACGGTAACAGACAGGATGACAGACCGGAAGATAGAAAAAGAGAGAGAGAGAGAGAGAGAGGAGAGAGAGAAAGAGAGATGACGTATAAAAGATAATAGAAGAAACAGAGATGATGCAATTGAGTTTAGTCCAAGAAAGCAATATGCTCCACAGAACGATAGATTTCGTATTCTTCAATAATCACTTCAATGCCATCTGATATGTTAATGCACTGCCTAATAAACTTTCCAATTTAGCACACTGTATGCACTGAACATTACGTAGATAATTCGGCAATATGATGCAATAATAATGCCCTGAAACACGCGAAAGGGACATTCGGACATTTCGCGAAAAGTGTCTTCTCGGATCAGCCTGCACAAGCTGCGCAGGCTGATCCAAATCCATACTTCGCATTTTTATGCAATTTTCTGCTTTGAGCAAGTCTACTGTAGCACAATATCTAATGTAGTCATTAAGTGCCTTCTCGGATTAGCCTGCGCGGATTGCCCAGGCTGATCCGAGACGACACTTTACGCAAAATGTCCGAATGCCCTTTGTTGCAAGCCATATCTCGATGGTTAGTGTCCTTTTTCATAGAAATTATCGAAATTCTATTCCAAAAAAAAAATGATAGGAAATTTGAAACAAAATGTATACGTATTTTGTCAAAAGCTGCATGCCATCTAATCGGCTATATACTTAGTCACATCTTTACAACGTTTGCTATATCACGCAAAATGGGCCGTTCAACCGACGAAAAGTTAACCCGTAGGCTCCTAAGCCCGACCCACTGACCCTTTGCGGACAGTGTAAATCAAGATCAGACTGCACAGAACGTGCAGTCTGATCTTGTATCTACACTGTCCGATAATGAGATATTTTTTCTCAAAGAAATGATTTTTAAATAATCTTATTTAAGTTTTTTTTTGTTGGCTTGAAAGGTTTATTTACATCTTTCAATAAGATGAGTTCAGATTTTTCTTAAAGATCACGACTGTTTAACCCATTACCACTTAATCCCTACTTTTGACGCTCCTGAGAAAGAAGAATTTTGAAAACACTGTGGGAAAAGGAGAAAATGCTGGTAACCAGCATTTTCTCCTTTTCCCACAGTGTTTTGTACCCTTCCCAGAACAAATTTCTATTTTTCAGTAACCTTTTTTTTTGTCGTCTGCAAATGCTTTCAATTTGGACCAGTCTAAAATTTTCTCGTGTGGTAAAGAGTTAAGGAAAGGTCTAAAATCCTGATAACAAACACCAGGGCACGTTTATCAAGAGAGACGACAATACCATTTTACTAATTTCCTGTTTCCAAGCAACGCCAAACCCAATCAATTGTGAGGCCTTTTTTTTTTTTGTAAAGGGAAAATTCCGATAGACTGATGTATTGGAACAGGGTAAGACCCAATTACGATTTCCTAGCAGTCTCTTTGATTTCATCTATCGTTAGAGTTCAAAATAAATGAATTGAAAATTTTCAGTCAGTAACAATGGAACTTTAGGTTTCAACAGTTCATAGAAAAAAAAAAGGAATTAATTCATTACCAAACCACAATATTTTAGGCTTGTCCAAATCGAAAGCATTTGCAGACGACAAAATTAAAGAGACTGAAAATTTGAAATTTGTTTAGTGAAGGGTTGAAAACATTGTGGGAAAAGGAGAAAATGCTGGTTACCAGCATTTTCTCCTTTTCCCACAATGTTTTCTAAAGGCTTCTTTCTCAGGAACGTCAAAAGTAGGGATTGTGTGGTAATGGGTTAAGGTAATATAATGGTGCATGGTGCTACCTGTAATATTATAACGGTTAGTTTACGTTGTCTTCATAACATAACATAGCATAACATAACATAACATCATCTTTATTCACCCAGTAATGTTGTAACATCAATCATGGGGTTAAGTATACATATAAGCATAGTACAGTTTGGTGTAAAGGTTATAGTTGGGAATTTCAAAATAGAGTAAAAATATATCTTATGTTCCGTCTCTCATTGGTATAACAGTAACAATGCTGTAACCGGTAGTTACCATACTTTGATCTTATCCGGACTATCCTATGAACTTTCACGGCATAGCGAGAGAAGATCAAACCGGTAGCTCCGTTAGATGATGGCAGTAACATGCATGACGGAACATTATCTTACACGAGATGAGGTTTGTAACATTATAATGTTTAATGTTTAAAATGTTTATTAGCCAATAATAATAAATCTTTGGATTTCATATTCTTCGCAGATTCGACCTGTCTACCATGACGCGTCACCGATCCCACATGCTAGGGACAAGTAGGGCTTAAATGTGGGTATTTAGAATTTTCACATCACACCGAATTAAAAAATATATATGTCAATGAAATTTATATGAAATCAAAGTACTGAAAGTACTCATGGAAGTCGATTTTAGAATTAGATTGAGTAAATGAAGAAATCGTTCCCCCTGGTCTGAAGGTGCGTTCAATTTGGATGTGACCAAAAGTTTCTCATCATGTGCAGAGTGAAATAGTCAACAAAACTCAATACTATTTAAGGTGAAACAGTTAAACAAAAAGAAGAACAGAAACAAAGCTTCTTTTTTTTTTCAATTCAATTTGAAAGAAGTATCATCTTCTAGTAACATGAATCGAGTACCACAACAAAATGAATATTATGTAAAGGTAGTTGAAACAAGTAAGCAGTATATTTGTGAATAAACACCTCAATCTCAAGCAGGACATGTCAATACCCTTTCGCACACAATGACGACTTTTGACTACTCTTGGAGAGAAGCAGCTTGAAAATATTGCGGCAAAAGTAAAAAACAATTGAATACTAAGTGTTACATTCTTATCCCAGTGCTTTGTCTCAATTCAGACCTGTCAAAAAGGCTCACAAAAAGACTAGGAAGTTTAACTTTGAACTGCATAAAAAAGAAAATGTGGCTTTTATTGCATAATATTTCAAGGGACCAAAACAAAAATCTCATATTTTTCTTATATTTTCGAAACATCAAAATATGTAATAATGGCTTGTAAAGATCTTTCTGATATTTTTTTTAATTGTATGCCCTTGTAGTATGATGAACATTGAAAGTATATTTTAATACTTCAGCTAGAGTATATTCTCATACTGTTAAATTTGTTTAATGCAGAGAATACTTCTAAGACAAATTTAGGGACCATACAACTTGTATAAAGAGAAATAAATGGCCCTTGAATCAAAACTTAACCCATATCCAACTAGCCCGATTTTTAAAGTTGTTCGGTATATTTTTGAAAACACTGTGTCCAAAGGTAAAAATGCTTGCGACAAGCATTTTCATCTCTGCTGATGCTTTGAGTTGCAAATAAATGAAAGTAAAAAAAGCTCAAAATCTTATAATTGATGATGATTTTTAAAAGAAAACATGAGTACATGTATTTAGCCAACAACTTCCACACTATGTCAAAGGAATCTACAGATAAACACTGGTACATTGCAACACAATGCTTTCTTCATATAATCCAAATAGTGTCTCTTTCCAATAATGTTTATATTTATCCTTTCAGTACATTTTCCACTTTTTCGGCCGTTTTTTGAAATTGTCTGCTGAAATCTGGGACAATTTAATTTTTGTCTGCTAGTAACTATTTATTAAACAACAAAATTTTAGACTGGTCTAAATTGAAAGCACTTGCACACAACAAAATAAAGTCAACTCAAAAATTAAAGTTTTCTTCCAGGCAAGGCGGAAAACGCTGTGGAAAAAGGAGAAATTACTGGCAACCAGCATTTTCTCCTTTTCCAACAATGTTCTCAAAAGCCTTCTATCTCAGGGTAGAGAAAACCAGGGATGATTTGGTAAAGGGTTAATTGGTTAAAGAACAGGCAAATATAGTAAGATACAGCATGTAAACATAAAGGTAGTGGCAAAAATATTATGAACATGTACCAAAAAGTAATCAAGTGAAAATATATACACAAAAACCTGACTAGCCAGACGATGTGCATGTAAAATATCAATCTATCACTCTATGTACATAAAAAAAAATTTAGTCTTGAAAAGATTTGCAAACAAGAAATGAACTTTTGCTCAAAGTGTGCAGTAGCCTTTTGAAGAAAGAAAACATGGTGACCGATGGAGTAAATACGCATTACAAGCACTTTCTCGTATACCCAAAATGTTTCCAAAAGCATTCTACCTCAAGTCTATAAACTAGAGGCGCTTGAGCGCCTGTATCGCTCCACAGGCCTGATTTTTCTGCAACGGTGAAGAGAAGTTTTTAACAATTACCATTCATTCCTGCATTTTAGGTCACTTTAAAAGAAAAAAAGCTATGAAAACGTGAGAAAAGAAGAAAATAAAAGTAACCTGCAATTTCTTAGTTTTACACAATCATTTCTACCCTTTTTGATACAAGTTTTACTAATTTGAAGATTTACTATGTTGTCTGCAACATCTTTCAATTATGGCCAATTATAAAAATTTTGTCTTCTGGTTATAGTTAACTCATTACCAAATGACAACATTTTAGGGTTGTCAAAATGGAAAGCATTTTGTAGATGAAAAAATAAGTGACTGAAAATTTAAAAGTTGTTTTGTGAAGGGTAGATAACATTGTGGGAAAAGGTTACCAGCATTTTCTCCTTTTCCCACAATGTTTTCTAAAGTCTTCTTTGTCAGGGATCAGTTTGATTGGATAACAAAATACCTTATCACAACAGTAAAGCCCTGTCCCTCTTTGTTACACAGTGTTCTCACTAGGATTTTAAAAGTTGGATTCCAGGAATCCAAGTCAAGAAAAAGTTGGATTCCAAACTGAAAAGTTGGATTCCAGCCTGAAAAAGTTGGATTCCAAAACAGTTCGGAAGAATTTTCACGTGCAAGTTATCAACATCTCAAAACTGTAAATTTTAGAATTGTGCATCATGGAGACATAATGTCTGTAATACACAAGTCTAGATTTACAAAGGAAATTACTTAGTATGTAAGATTTTATTGTAATAGCTCAAAGAAATAAAGAAGTTTAATAACTTTTCACTTATCTTTAATTTAGACTATGTAAATAATTCAACATGATAATGCATATTTCAAATATTTGTGATAATAATACAAGTACATGTGGCAATAGTTGTAGATCCTTCGTGACAAATTTTTGTAAATTCAGTTCTTATTCCAATTTAATTTTTGTCAATATGGATTATGATGTCTACATTTTCCTTGACAATACTTTAGACCTGTCCAAATTTAAAGCTTGCATAAATTTGCAGATAACATAATCATGGATTGAACAATTCATTTTGGCTTTCAAAATGTTCTCAACTTGTAATTAAGTACACAATGAAAGTCAAATGAAATGAAAATCAAATGAAAATTCAATCTCTCTCCTTCTTTTCATGACAAATCTACATTTATAAAAAGTGCCCTGGCTTTGCTTCAAATCTACAAAAGCTCATCATAAATGCTATTTACTTCAATTTGATGAACAGGAATAATTGACAAAATTTTAGACTTGTCCAAATTTAAAACATTCGTAGATGACAAATTACATGTAACTCAGCAAATTAAAATTTATTTTGGGAAAGGTAGAAAATATTGTGGGAAAAGGAAAAAATACTGGTGGCCAGCATTTTACCATTTTTCCACAATGTTTTCAAATGCCTTATTTCTTAGAGTATTATAAGGTATTATAAGCTGAGGGACTGACAGACTGGTGAAAGTTAAGCAAAATCATTAAGTTGTTTACTCTCACTGTTCATACACATTTTATCACTTTCGTCTTATTCTCTTTGCTAAGCATCTTCTGACTGCTGGTTGTGGGCCAAAATCTTCTAAGGAGGGACCCTCTTCTTTCACTCTCATGAGTTTAGTGACAGTATCATGCTTAAGGCGAGCTCTTCCTTTTGTTTTGATCTTGTTGTGAACACTAAACCCTCTTTCACATGCGATGGAAGTGAGTGGTGAAGTCAGCACAATTGTAGTTTTTCATAATGATACTGCAGGCTTCTGGTAGTGAACAATTAAGTGATTTCAAAATAACTTTCTGTTGGTAGTAGTCTTCTTTTGCTTTATTTGCATCCAACACTCCATTTTCTTCTCCATACAGGTAAGTTAGCTGCCTGAGTTCTTCTTCACCATATTCTTCAAGGCTGTTTATATTCTTTGGTATTTCAGCTGGATTGAGGACTTTGTTCAAGAGTTGGAGATTTTTTATGGAGTTTTCATCAAATCTGGAAGTGATATTATCAATTAGTTTTTCAATATAATCTGTTGAGTTATTTTGAAACTACATTCTTAACTGTTGTTTGTTGTCAATTTCACTCCTTTGCAGATGCTTTTTGTACTTTCAATGTCATCATATATTTTTGTCAGTACAAATTATTTGTACTAGGTCACCAGTAGGTCAACAAACCTTTACCAGAACTAATCAAAGTGCAGAGGTTCTCTTGTTTTATATGAAAAGGATTATAGATTATGTAAAGCAACCATCTTTAACTCTTTACCAAACAACAAAATTTGGGATGTGACCAAACTGAAAGCATTTGCAGACAACAAATTAAACATTGATGAAATGATGATTTCTCTCCTTGATAGAGTAGAAAACACTGAGGTAAATAGAGAAAATGCTGATTACCAGCATTTTCTCCTTTTCCAAGAGTGTTTTCTAAAGACTTCTTCTTTAGGGTCGTTAAAAGTTAGGACTGTATGGTAAAGACTTACCAGCATAGGAACTAACCTCCAATACAACAATGAAATCAAAATGAATAGTATATAATTATGAGAGAAGAAATTTTTCAAAGGTCTGAAAGAGATTAACTCATTACCCAAATGACAATATTTTAGGCTTGTCCAAATTGAAAGCATTTGCAGACCAAAGAGAAAAGTGAATGAAAATTTGAACTTTGTTTTTTGAGGGGTAGAAAATATTGTGGGAAAAGGAGAAATTGCGACTTACCAGCATTTTCTCCTTTTCCCACAATGTTTTCAAAAGGCTTGTTTCCAAAGTTCGTCAAAAGTAGGGATTGCGTGGTAATGGGTTAACTTGAGGACAATACTGTCGAAAGTTTAATTATCCTTTTACATCTTGGTGATTCTGTTAAAGATACTGAAAGCCAGTTTGTGACATTGCTTTTCTGGGCTTTGTCAAATAGAACTTCAGGAGCAACATGTAAATGTGCTTGTGCTAATGGTGAACAGACACACAATGGTCAAAATACCAACCCATCACAACTGTTCACCATGAGCACTAGGGATAACCTGGGAAGACTAGAGTGGATTTAATACCTTAATTTCAGTCTTTGTTTTGGTTGACACTGACATCTCGTCTCTGTATGTATTGACAACAACAATTGTTAGCTGTATGTATTGACCCATTAGGTTCTTTGAACTCATCTCCCTCCACTCCCTCCAGAGTGACACCTTTAAGTCATCTGTGCCATCTTGAGATCTTAACTGTCTTGACCTGGACGTCTGTCCCTCTGACGTGCACAATCTTCACAATCTCTTCCTAAAACAGATACAAAGAAATATAACCAAATGATAGCCATACAAAAATCTGAACAGTATTTAACTTAACATTCTTCTTTTATCAAAGATGCATATTGTAGATTGATGCAACATCAAGTTATTGTCCAAAGAATTGAAGAGGGCCTTGATTGTCTAAAATTACCCACCTTACTGTTGAGCAATTTTTTCTGTAACAAAAATGTTTTTCAAAAATCTTTTCAAGGGTCAATTTTACCTCTTATGCTGCTGATTTCCCAGAATAGACTATTCCAGATTTGCTTCCGAATTTCAGTCACTGTAAAATTTGCCAACAGTGCAGACCAACATCAGACTGAATGGCTGCGCAGGTTGATCATTGGTCTACACTATTAGCAAATATGACCAATGTTGCAATAGGCAAGATAGGGGTTAAGGCTTCCCGTTAAGCTCAGCCCGCATTTCTTTAGCTTAACTGCTTTATCCCACTTGAAAGCATCATGCTAACACATATAAACCAGGTCTAACCCCTTTACCCATTGACAACATTCTAGCCTTGTCCAAATTGAAAGCAGATGCAGACAACAATTTCAATCTCATTATCTGAATCAAATGCTGCAATTGTTCCTATGACATAGTAGAAAATATTGTGTGAAAAGGAGGCTTCTTTCAAAACTCATCACTGAGTGGTAAAAGGTTAAAGAATGCTTCACATCTTTTGTAGATGATAAAATATTGGTTTTAATGTTCAATCAAGGATCATAATCATTTGAGACAAATCTCCCTGACTGTGGCAATTGTTAAAAGCTAAAGTGGTCCGAACAGACATACATGTATCTAAAATGGTTTGCATTCTGCATCAAATCAACAGTGCCACTGGTTACCTTAAACTCTTAAGACTACCAAACAATCGTGACTTTTAACGATCCTGAGAAAGAAGCCTTTTGAAAATATTGTAGGAAAAGTAGAAAGTGTGGGTAACCATCATTATCTCCTTTTCTCACAATGTTTTCTATTCTTCCCTAAACAAATTTCAATTTTTGAGCCACATTTATTATGACATCAGCATGGCTTTCAATTTGGACCATTCTTAAATTTTGTTGTTTGGGAAAGAGTTAACTCATTTCCAAATGACAAAATTTTAGACTTGTTCAAATCTAAAGCATTAAATTTTGCAGACGACAAAATAAAGGTGACTGAAAAATTGAAACTTGTTCTTGGAAGGGTAGAAAACCCTGTGGGAAAAGGAGGAAACGCTGGTTACCAGCATTTTCTCCTTTTCCTACAGTGTTTGCAAAAGGCTTCTTTCTCAGAGGCGTCAAAAGTAGGGACTGTGTGGTAATGGGTTAAGCACACATACTGTACAGCCTTTTTACCTATGCAAACACAATTTTCGAAAAACCTTTTATATCAGATTTGACTCTTTACCACACAACAAAATTCAGACCGATCAAAATTGAAAGAAATTCCAAGAGACATAGTAAATGTGGCACAAGTAATAAGATTTGTCAGTAAAGGATAAGAACACATTATGGGAAAAGAAGAAAACATTGGTTACCAGCATTTTCTCCTTTTCCCACAATGTTTTCAAAAGCTTTCTTTTGTTCGGTTTTGCATACACATTCATTTAAGTTTTTTTTTCAATATTAATGTTTAACCCTTTTCTCTACAAAAGCAGGTATCAATTTTGCGAGATACTTGCAGTGTTTCCATTTGAATAAAATTTTACTGAGTCCCTGGGACCCAGTGCCACTGAAAAAGTTGAGTCCCATTGAGTTTCTTCTGAGTCCCAATTTTTCTTCTGTAAATCATCTTTTAAATGAAGACCACTTTGGTTGGGGGATAGAATGAAGAAGGGGAAAACCTTGCACTTCACAAGATTTTTTCTCCCTTTCCTCATAGTCATTTTCTAAGAATAGCAGTTTTGAAATACTATCCTCAATCCTGAATATTAATAACCATGAGTAAGAAAGCCTTTGAAAATAGTGTGGGAAAAGGAGAAAATACTTGTAACAAGCAGCTTTTGTCCAAAAGGATTCCAACAAATTTACTTTTTTTCAACATTCTTATTAAAGTAATCTGTCATTGAGCTAGAAATACACTGCAACATTTCTGATACAACATCAGTGACCAGACTGCAAACATTCACGACCATTGGTTTTCTGTAGGTCACTGAGCTGAGAGAAAGTACTGAGGGAAATATTGTTTTTTACCGTAAAATATAGAGTCATAAGCTGTGGAAATAATTTGATTTTGTTTCAACTATTTCAAATGCCTTCTTTATGGACCCTTTCGCAGACTTAATTTGCATAGCACGTCGGTGGCCGTCGCTCGAAATACGTCGACTTTTTGTCGTATGATTGAGCTTCTCTGAAAGTCTGTACAACCTGTTGTGAACATATTTTTTGCTTGGTTTCACAGCAAATTAAACACTTCAAGCAAATGGAAGAATCTGTATTATTAGTGTCTTTCACTAACCTATCTTTAAAGGCAGAATCTTTCAGCCATTGGTCTTGGAAAGATCGAGAATGTATTTTTTTTGCCGGGGAAGCCATTTTCTTTTTCAGCATATAAGTGCTAAGCAACGGCTGTAGTCCCGCTCAGTTCGCCGGGAAAGACAGTATATAGGCAGCGCGGGTAAAGAGTCGTAGTTGTTTTATTTTGGCCCACTACGTTCTATTTATAGATATTTTGGAATTCCGATGGTCAGGTTGTACAGGCAGAGTTAAAATCTTAGTAGATTATTTTAAATTGTTTTCCGTGTTGATGAAATCTTATTATACTATCGTTTTGACTCAAGTTTGACTGCGTCCCAAGGACGCGATCAGCTTATTGATTTTGCGTCCGAACTGATTTTAATGCGTATATAGATACTTTTACGTCGTAAACGGAAACACTGTACTTGCCAGCTAAATTGAATGAATCTACTAAATATTATGTCAATTAACTTCAAAAACTTCAATACCATGACACTTTTTGTATACATTTTTTTATGGTATTCCCTTAAAAGGCTACGTAGCCTCTTAAGGTATTTTTGAATTTCGCGCCAAAAATCAAAAGAAGCATTGTGGGAATATAAAGTGACTGGCACATGACTAATGACGCTTAAATTCCGTAACATAACAAACATGTTATTTTCCATAAACTTCTTCAGTCGCTGTGTTTGAGGCATCATTTGTGTATTTCCGGTAAGTGAGTGAGCAAGTTGCTCATCTAAAAGTAGACCATGGTTCCCGTTGGTGTTGACCTGGGCCGTATTAGATCTCTAATTTCTCTTGTTGTCGGATGGTTTTCGACTACTGGGGTTTTATGAATGAAAATTAAAAGGTACTGGGAGTATCAGGATGAATTTTAATATTTTTGTATAAATTTCGTCCATAAATCTGAAGGGCCACCTTTAAGTGAAAGTACAAAAGCTGCAATACTTTTGACTGAGCCACTTTAAAGATTTAAATGCATATATATGTTAGATCCAGGTTGACAGCATTAAAGTCAAAATTAACTATATGAAAGGGGAAGAATAGATCACCATTTTATATTTTTCCAACATTTCAATATACTTTCACCTTAGGGCTGCAAAATCCTAGTGCTGAAAGGTAAGTTTAAAAGATTATAAAGGTGTAAGATTTATTACACAAATGCAAACCATGTAAACTCACGTTAGGAGAAAGGGCCGAAATTGTAATGGGCCGAAATTGTAATGGGACGAAATTGTTATCGGTCGAAATTTCCAATCACTGTGAGGACTGTTGACATTTGGGATTCGTTAAATATTCTTCTTCGACGAAGAGCAATACATTCAACTAGTTATGGCAGCAAATGGAATACAAATTATTCATATTTATATATAGTGTAGCCTTCTGTAACGCAGGCGTAAAGCTTTAACGAACTTACAATCAATCAAAATGGCGACTGTAATCTTCATAAACAACAACTGACCTACTTCGTTTCTAAACAATACTTAAGTAAGGACGTAATTTCCTTCACGTTTAAAACAAAAACACATTTCAAAAAAGAAAAAAATACATTGAACTTTACCTTTGCAGCCTTGGGTTTGTTCAGATCAAATTGTGACTTGCTTGCCTTGCGTTTCACTCGCCGCCGTTTAAGCTGTGGTGTGGATGAAAGTCACGTTGCGAGTATGAATAAATTAGGTTACTAGCTATTCAACACTTCAGACATTCAAGCAAATTTTTGTTGAAAATGTAAATGCCTTGTAAAATAAACAAGCCAATAATTTTATTGGTAAGAGTATTAATGATGCGTGTTTAACGAAAGCTACTTTTTATGTGAACATGGATCCGAGTGACATATCATTCATAAAATAGTGCCCGATTGGTAATCGTAACATCTCGGCCGATTTGATGGCTCTCAACATCTGAGTAATGCCGAATGGCTAGATTCGTCCGCATTCATATAGAAATATATAGGATCTGTGTATTAACAGATATTAAGATTTGATAATTATTCACTGAAATGTCATAACAGTTCAAAGAAAATATCTGTTTAGTGCAATAGTTTGGCTTATTTCATTTTTTATCTGAAATTCAATCGTTTTATATGTTTAAATGCTTGAATTTCATAGAACTTTTTTTCGCTGGTTGAATATTTGTGTTGTTGGGTGATTTCCCAAATGCCTGAGCGTTGCTATAGGAAGACCGATTACTGACGTAATCGACTTCCAAAAACAATACAAATCATCAGTAATTAAGAATCATAAATTTTTTTTTGGTGGTATTCCCTTAAAAGGCTACGTAGCCTCTTAAGCTATTTTTAGATTTCCCGCCAAAATAAAAAAAAAGCATTGTGGGAATGTTAAGTGACTTGCACGTGACTGATGACTATTAAATTCCATAGCATAACAAACATGTAATTATTTTCCATAAGGTCTAGAACTTCGGACGCTATGTTTGAAGCTTCGTCTGTATATTTCCGGTATGTAAATGAGCAAGTTGTTCATGTAAAAATAGATTGTGTTTCCCTTCAGTGTCGACCTTGGCTGTAGTAAATCTCTAATTTATCTATTTGTCGGATGGTTTTCGACTACTGGGGTTTAATGAATGAAAATTATACGGGTTTGGGAGTATAAGGATGATTTTTTTGTATTTTTGTAAAATTTTCGTCCCATTTTCTGAAGGGCCACCTTTAAGCCGAAATTATCACCCAAGCCTATTAGGGCTGTTTTAATTCATGGGCGCTTCATAGTTTACATGCTAGCGCTCTGATCATAAGCTGAATGAATCCCACCAGGTAGCTTTTTATCGAGTAAAAGTTTATTTTAGTTTGAAATTCAAAGTAACGGTTGTACCGTGATTAAGTAGTCCGGTTCTGTGCCCAGAATGCCAGTGCATATAAGATAGATGTCATTATCTCCCGCCAGATGGCATTCTATAAATACTCATCTATCTAATTTGGGCATCCTTGGTACAGAACCGAACCACTTTCCTACGCGGCAACCGTTACTTTGATTTTCAATCTAAAATAAACGTATACTCAATAAAACGCTACCTCGTGCGATTCACTCAGCTATGATCAGCAGTTTAGAGAAATCTGGGGCTAAAACAGGCCTGATTTTTTTTCTTAAACGTATTGATACAAACCATTTTCTCCATTGCTACTTTATAGCGCGTATGACTACAGTCTGCTCGATATCGGGGATAGTGATGCGTCATACAAGACAGGTCGAATCTTAGATGAATATGAAATGCGCAGACGACGAGATAGATGTGTATTTGTAGAATGCTATCTAGCGGGAGATAATGTGTTAGTTTAGTGTTTTCTGATCAAGCAAAACCCATACTAGTTTATCTCGGACATCGCTTTGTCACCGGGAAAAAAACTTAGACCTACTAAATCATCAAGAGAAAATGTCACCTGTTCTATATATCGCTTGAATCTTAAATAGTCTTACTGATCGATAAGAAAAGGAATACTGTACGAGCGTACATGTCGTAGTCCAAAGTGGAACCTAGGCAGATCCGGAATCTGCCTAAACTAAACTGGAATTCTGTCCAGACTAAATTAGGGTTCCAGTTTGGCTAGGCAACTGCACAATCTGGGTTTTAACCAAACTGGAATATTTTCTCGTTTGATATAGTGTGACTACATATAAACCATCTTATTTTGGTTTACACAAAATTATGATTCCAATTGGGTCTAGGCAGATCTGGAATCAGCCTAGATTCAAATCTGACTCGCGACATATATACGTCAAACTGATAAAGCAAAAATCGCTGGCGCTTTTTTACGAAGTTCTCTTCTGAAGAGAGTATGAAAAATTTTTCAGATGGTATTTGCGCATGCATCAAAATTAGCCCCAGAAGAAAGGCAAACTTTTTCTGTGGGTTTGAAAGCAAACATTTGCGGCTTACCTAAGTAAATCAAATCGTTGAGAACGCCAATGTGACATTTGTCAAGGAAGCCACTGTGTGGAATCAATAATTTGAAACAAAGAAGAAATGTTATTTAAATATTAGCTTGAAAATCAACTTCCTAAGCAAATTAATACCTCTCATTGTTTAAAGGGAGAGTACTCGTGCCTAACTTTGCATTATTTTTGAATTGGCGGTCTCCCTTTGATCTTACAAGAGGAGTTAGGAGTTACGTCCCTTGACGGAAGGATGCATGATGGGTAGAGAAAGAAACCATGTAAATATAATGAATCCAATTAAGTTTATACTAGAATACTATGGTTTTGAGATATCTTTGGCCGTCAGAATCTATAGTCCCAAAGTTACAATAAATACATGTAAATATTCATGCACAATCAAATGAGTAGCGTGCAATCATGTGACAAACAAGCCTAGGGACGAACTAGTTTTGGAACGAACAATCCCGGAAGCAAAGCGGTCAGTGGACAAATTTCGTGTACATATCATTGCGCCAATAGAAGACTATGAAGAGGTGAAGCTAATTTCAATCAAAACGAAGTATTTCCACGATCGATGGCCTATTGCTGTGTATTTCAACACGCCATTTCCAATCATATATCTGAGTGCTATAGAAAAACTCATTTGTTAAGAAAGAAATAGTTTAATTGGGTTATTTCCTTTGGTTTTGCACAAAATACCATATATGGTCTTCAAAATTAAATTCTGAACATTTATTATTGACCTCATAGTGGCATTGTCTTCGACAAATGTCATTCGATTATTCACATGGTTTCTCTCTGTATCCATCATGCATCGAAATGTCAAGGGAAGTTTCTCCTGACTCGACCTAATGATCAAAGAGAGACAACCAATACACAAATAATCCTAAGTTTGTCAAGACTACTCTTCCTGCAACCCAAAAAGGACTTCGTTTGCTTAGTTTGTTGACATTCAAGCCAACAGTTGAATAATATTTCTCTTTTTCTTTCAAATTATTAATTCCACACAACTGCTTCCTTGACAAATACCACTTCAGCGTTCTCAACGCTTTGATTTGATATCTAGGCTTGGTTTCTTGCTCTCAGTGTCTTTAAGACTTCGATCTTTTTCACCTATTTACATTTGGCAAAATCCGTTGATCCGTTAATCAAATCAGATGAAGTTATGGTATTTGTCGAGTTGTTCTGAGATATGTTGATCGTTTCCTATCTGATTGAATTCGATCAAGGATCTAAAATGTCAATCTGGGACCTTTGGGGTATCAGTTACGTCACGTGTTTTAAAAAATTGGTCTCTACATAGATATTGTACTCTATTAATGTCAAATATTAACTATAGCAACTTGTCGTTGGGGTCAGTTTTGGTCCATCTTCGTGAGCCTAGTTTACGATCACTACGTGGATCTTACCTTGGCTGATTGAACCCGATTTGGAAATTCCTGCGATGCGCCCTCTATTGGATGCTGGTTATTACCCCGCTTTACATCATGTTTTAAAAGCAAATGAAATATCGTTTAACAAACCGCTTACGAATACACATAAAGCGATAAGCAGACATCCACGTCGGTTTCTATGTTTTACCTTTTATGCGAAAGGTAGAGACCTTGTTCTATTTTTATCAAAGATGAAATGCTACGTACGAGCGATTTCATTCGTTGCAGCTAGAGCTGGCTGCATCCAATGAAAAAGCGTATCGGGTAAACGTAAAAATCAAGCTCGATCCGCCAAGGGTAGAGTAATGTGGTGAATCGTCGGCCTTGGCTTGCGAAGATGGTGTTGGTCAGCCTTCGACTAGAAAGGACGTGAAGTCTTTGCTTGAATCACTGCTGTCCGATAGAATATGAGATTTTCTGGCTGAGAAATCCGTAAGGCAGCAATATTTCGTTCCTTTTATTGACAGAAAATGTCAATTTCGTTTAGCTAACAGAATCAAAGGTTTACCACCTGTCCCAGTTCTTATCATAAATTCGATGGCAGTCTTCAGGAACGATTATATCGTGTCTACTGCATCATAATTGTGGTTCAATATCTGTCATTCTATCCTTTTATTAGCTAACGTTACCCAACCCTTAACGCATTAACCCTCTTCCGAACAATCCCTGGTTTTTATGGGTCTGGAATAGAAGCCTTTTGAAAACATTGTGGGAAAAGGAGAAAATGCTGGTAACCAGCATTTTCTCCTTTTCCCACAATGTTTTCTACCCCACCATATAGAAAACCCATCTTTTTAGCAACTGTTAATTTGTCATCTGCAAAATGCTTTGAATTTGGTCTGGTCTAAAATTTGCTGTTTGGGAAAGGGTTAACCACACAATCCCTACTTTTGACGACCCTGGGAAAGAAGGATTTAGGATCAGACTGCAAGTTCTGTGCAGTCTGATCTTGGTCTATGCAGTTCATAAAATCTCTTGTTCTCGCCTTTGATGATTAAATGGTAAACTAACTTCTTCTTTTAGACCCATTTTGTTTCCTTTTTTTTTCATTGGGGCTTTCTTGATAATTGATTTTTTTATTCCTGTAAATAAAACGTAAAAAGCAAGGCCGCTCCTTGTATATTTTGCGGGGGGACGCGGAACTCCAGTAAATTTCAAGAGAGACATCACATTCTAACTTTTTTTATTTGCGCACCATATTCTAAAATAATTATTTTTACATTTAAGTTAAAAATGTGGAAACTCAAAAATTCCATTCCCTCTTCGCTCACTCGTTTTTAACACAGACAAAATTCCTTGACCCTTTTCTAGCTAAATAATAGAAATGGAACTTTCAAACCCTATCGGGCAGTGTATATCAAAGACCAGACTGTCGTTCTTAGCAGTCTGGGCCTGTATTCACCAACTGATCTTGAGAATATTCTTAGTCTTATTCTTATTCTCCAAGGTTTTCCAAATTTGTAAGTAACACAACTTCTGATTGGCTAAACCGAATGGTTTAGCCAATCAGAAGTTGTGTTACTTACAAATGTAGAAAAGTCTGGAGAATAAGACAAAGAACGTTCTTAAGAATGGTTGGTGGATACGGGCCATGATCTTGACCTACACTGTCTGCAAAGGGTCAGTAAGTCGCATGTAACAGCTTAAGGTTTAATTAATATCCGAATTTCCCTCCCCCTATCAAATTTTCAACGAGGCATTCTTAACATAAAATCTCTTATTTAATAGGTCAAAGACAGACGTTTGTAAACAAGAAAAACCCTGTTCCGTTGGAGGGACATTTTTCCTCTATTGAAAATACACTAGAAAGCATATCACGAAGGAATAAGGGTAGAGTCTGTCCCCCCGGGGGTAATTGAAACTTGGGGTTTGAAAAACTTTGCATTCATCCTAGTACCACATCTTGTCCAAGAAAATACAATTTCATACCAGTTTCGATGGCATACCTCTCTCTCTCTCTCTCAAGTAACTTGCTTTACCCAACTCTCTCTCTCTCTCTCTCTCTCTCTCTCTCTCTCTCTCGAGGCTCTGCAAACGCACACATGCAGACGTGCATCCTCGCGCATGAACCTGGACCTCCAGACGATCACAGACGCACGCCATTTAATTTCAGCCCCACATGTGAATATGAGTTGAATAACAGGTCAGACATACCATTACAAAGAAAATATATTGGCTTAGATGTAATAAAAATCTAGTGAATATAGTCTTTACGACATATTTTTATCTACGGAGACAAAAACATGCCCTGGCCAATTACTGTACAAATACAACTTTTTACGCCCTCTATACAATGGACAGCATCTCTGCTGAACCAAGTGAGAAAAGTAATCGGTGGCTTTGGAAAGAAAGTTGTGTTAGTACTGGTATGAGAAAGCCAGGAAATACATGTGCGTCACCGACCGCCATGATATGACCTTAGCTGTTAAAGTGGCGGTAAACCCCAATACAACAACTACACTGGACAGTTTCTGTAAAGTTGAAACCAAATGGTTTAGTCAACCAGGAGTTGTGTTACTTTCAAAATCTAGAATTGTACTTAGCAATTAACCGTTGTGCTGCTAAGCGTGACTTACAGACCGTTTGCGGACAGTTTAGATCAAGATCAGACTGCACAGAACGTGCAGTCTGATCTTTGATCTATGCAGTCCGATCAGAAGATATCTATCCTCCAAAAAATACCTTTCAAACAACAGTATTTGGATTTTTTACAGTCGGCTTTAACCCTTTCTTAGACGACAAAATTTTAGCCTTGTCCAAATTCAAGGCCTTTGCAGAAGACAATTTCAATGTGCCTTAAATGGCGCAGATTTCTCTCTGACAGGGTAGAAAACATTGTGAGAAAAGGAGAAAATGCTGGTTACCAGCATTTTCTCCTTTTCTAACAATGTTTTCGAAAGTCTTCTTTCTAGGGGTAGTTAAAAGTCGACATGGTATGGTAAAAAGTTAAAGTTTCATTTCTTTTGTTTGGCAGGATAGGGATTAATACGGAATCCTGTTTCCGCCATCCACTTTTCGACCTACGAGGAACTCGAAAAGTAGAAATTAGACAGGATTCCGTAAGTACGAGAGAATAGCTTAGTTGTCATTAATCAACGTAGATCAAGATCAGACCATCTATTTGGACTAATTGAATATCGCAGGTCAAGATCTGAGAGCAAAGTCGTGTGCACTATAATTTGAGGACTGCACTATCAGCTTTTTTTCAAATATTGGAATGAGTGTAGTTGTGCAGGTCAAGATGAGTTCTCAATTGAAATGTTCCGGTCGGCTAATGTTCAAGGGATTTGATAGAAGTAGCCGTAAAAATTTTCATAACAATTTGGTCTGCAATTGAGAAAATGAATTTCAATCGTTTCCCGATATAATGCAGTGGTGAATTTAAAAGGCAGACTGTCACAGAATTTGCTGTCTAATTCTATTTCTTGTAGCGTAATTGTTCTTATACACAGTTGGTTTCGTCAAGGTTTTGTAAATAAAGCGAAATAAAAAAATACCGAAAAAGGAAATTGACGTGGTTTAGTTTTATAAATAACGAAATACAGAAAAGATTTAATTTAGTAATTTGTCATGCATTATCTCCCGCTAGATGGCATTCTATAAATACTCATCTATCTAATTTGGGTATCCTGGGTACAGAACCGAACCACTTTCCTACGCGACAACCGTTACTTTGAATTTCAAACTAAAATAAATGTTTGCTCAATAAAACGCTACCTCGTGCAATTCACTCAACTGTGATCAGCAGTTTAGAGAATTCTGGCGCTAAAGCAGGTCTCATTTCTCCTCAAACGTATTGATAAAAGCTATTTTCTACATTACTACTTTGTAGAGCGTAATATTACAGTCAGCCCGCTTTTGGGGCTAGTGATGCGTCATATAAGACAGTCGAATCTTCGAAGAATATGACATGCGCAGACAACGATTTGCCATGGCTGCAAATAACCTCTGTAATAACTGTAGTTTTTTTTTTATTAAGCAAATATTCCAAGCAGAAGAAATGGTAAGAAGAATTTCGTTAAAAAAGAGAAAGAAGACCGCTGGTTAAGAACATGCAACTTGAAAACCCGACAAGTAGGTCAAATTACCGTCATGAGGAGTATGTTTAGATGTTTACATGTACCAAAATATATTGAAATCGAAAGCCAATAAACTATTTGAAAACATTGATGCTGACCTCTCCTGGCTTCTTTTCTAAAGAAGCCAACTTGTTTTATAAAGACATCTGTAAGTACCAAAGTCATGTGGAAGAAATCATGTCTACTTTTAATCTTTTTAATTTCTTCATTAAATAAAATTTGCATCAGAATGTTCTATAAATATCCTCCTTAACTGTGGCACGTCGAAATTTTACGCCGCTTTCAACATTATTTAAGTCAAGTCACGAAGACAACTCACATATTCATGTATTTACCTGGATTTCACCAGTATTATGGATCTGAACTGTTTTGCCTCCGCGAAAGTTTAACTCTTTACAAAACGGCAAAATTTTGGATTAGTTCAAATTTAAAGCATTTGCAGACAACAAAATAAATGTGAATCAAAAATTGAAAATTGATTTGGGAAGGGTAGAAAACATTGTGGGGAAAAGGAGAAAATGCTGGTTACCAGCATTTTCTCCTTTTCTCACAATGTTTTCAAAAGGCAATTATCTCAGGATCGTAAAAACCAGGGGTTGTTTGGTAAAGGGTTAAGCACTTCCAGCGAGGCTCGCAAACATGACCTCCGGGTTACACTTATCCACGGAGTCATAATATAAGATAATGATCCATTTGTACTTCCGTAGTTTGTTAAACCTATTACTCAGCATAATTATATCGATCTTGGTAGATTGGTGGTCCACTACTTGTTAACTCTTTGCCAAACGACTAAAATTTTAGACTGGTCCAAATTGAAAGCATTTGCAGACCACAAAATAAACGTCATGAAAGAATTGAAATTTGTTTTAGGAAGGGTAGAAAACATTGTGGGAAAAGGAGAAAATGCTGGTAACCAGCATTTTCTCCTTCGAGACTGGTCCAGTTTGAAAGCATTTGCAGACCACAAAATAAACGTGCTGAAAAAATTGAAATTTGCTTCAGGAAGGGAAGAAAACATTGTGGGAAAAGGAGAAAATGCTGGTAACCAGCATTTTCTCCTTTTCTCACAGTGTTTTCAAAAGGCTTTTATATCAGAGTCGTAAAAACCAGGGATTGTTTTTGGTGAAACACTTTACCTGATAAATAAGTAAAATGACAATTTAAAACCTACAGTAAAAACCCAAATTTTGCTATTTCAAAAGTATTTTGATGGAAAAAAATCACATTATTGGACAGTGCAGATTCATGATCGGCCGAATATGATATGTCATCTGCAAATACTGCAGAATCGAGAGAGATTAGTATAAATTGTAAGAACTTGTTTCTCAATCGATGTAAAATAAATAGGTTTAAACTAAATACTTTCGATATCGAGATGTCCAGGATTTTGTGGTCTGTTGAAGAGTATCGTGTTGCAGAGTCGGTTTTTTTTTTCAGACGTATCAGTTAACCCTTTACTCCATAGATACTCATTTCTACGTATTGCTTGTAGGAGCCTTTTGAAAACATTGTGGCAAAAGGTGAAATTGCTCGTGACGAGCAATTTCACCTTTAGCCACAATGTTTTCTACGCTATCAAAAGGTATCATATACACATAAGAAACGGCTTCATCCTTGCTGTTATTTAGGGTCAATATGAGATACCATAGAAATGCATTATGGGGTAAAGGGTTAATATTGAGTAGAAATAAAATGCAGAAACAAAATATTCACATGACAGAGAATGATTGAAAGCTAGCAAGGAAGAAAGAAAGAAAGAATGAAAGAAAGAAAGAAAGAAAGAAAGAAAGAAAGAAAGAAAGAAAGGTTGGGAAGGAAGGAAGGAAAGAAGGAAGGAAAGAAGAACGATGGAAAGAAAGAAAGAAAGAAAGGGAGGAAAAATAGATAGACAGATAGATAGATAGATAGATAGATAGATAGATAGATAGTATCTAGATAGATAGATAGATAGATAGATAGGCACACAGACAGAAAGAGAGACAGACACACAGACAGACAGTAAGTCTATGCTTTCATCCACTCACTGTGCACAACGTCGTGGGAGATAAAGCTCCATAGAGACCTATCACACATATTAATGAATCAAAGAAAAAGTCGATAACGAAACAGACACACACTATACATGGATCCGTGGTGATAAGATAAACCGACTACCTTAGTTACTGTTGCCAAGGTCTCACAAACAAACGTATTCAATACATATACAGTATAGCAGATAAATCGTGCTGTCATGACTGTTTCTCTCAATAAAATTCCGAAAAAGTATTTTAATCATATATTTCTATCAATGATAAATTCTCAGTAAGCAATTTAAAGATACTTAACTAATTTACATACGGAGATGCATTAAAAGGACGAATTACGGGGGCGACGTACAATGTAACAGATTTACATGTTTAAACAAAAATTGAACATATAAAAACATCAACAAATCTCCGTTTTGCAACAGAATAATAGAATTAACGATACTTATTGCTTTCGTTGAGCTAGTAAAGTCATCTCAGCATCATACCAAATTAAATAACACTGAATTACAAACCTTTCGAAAAGTTTATAGAATGTCTGATTCTACAGAGAGGTTTAAGTTAATGAAAAATTTTAATATCAGTTTAAGGGGAAAAGGGTTGTCTGATGGATTATAAAATGCGTTAAGTGTGTTGTCAATTAAGAAAATTGTTAATATCAATGACGGTAGTATATGATATACTAATGACAACGGGTGGTCAAGTTGATTAGAGCGGTAATTTGCTTAGCAATCAAACACACTTCCTATCAAATTAACAGTTTACCAACACACCCTTTGTGCTAATGTGCAGATATGCTAATCCATTTAACCTCGTCACCAAATGACAAAATTTCTAAAGCAATCCAAACTCAAATATTTGCAGACAACAAAATAAATGATTCAAAAATTGAAATTTGTTTTTGAAAGAGTGCAAAGCACAGTGAGAAAAAGATAAAATGAATGTTACAAGCATTTTCTCCTTTCTCCGCAATGCTTTTAAAAGCTTTCTACGGGTCGTTAAAACCCGTTATGTGGTAAACAGTTAAATCAGAAAAGTCAAGAGAAAAATTTCCAAGTTCCACCAGATCAGAAGTTAGACTTTTTTTAAAATTGAAATATACTCCTAGTGAGGAAGAACTACACGTCAAAGTGCTTATTGTAATCAGCAGGTTCTTTAAATCTAAGACTAATCATCATGTAATTTGCAATCTGATCTACATCTACACATCACAGATTGTATATACGATCCCAGTACACATTCAGCATATTCATGCACCATGGGTTAAGATTAATGTCAAATTGAAACATTGGTGACAAGTTATGCGGCCACTTTTTGGATGTGCATAGGTTATTGAACAAGGTTAGATATTCAAGTAAAAGTATTTTCTTTTTAGTAATACTTTATATAGGTGTATTTTTACCTTTGTTTTCCAGTTTTCTATTTCAGAGAGGAAAAATTATAGAATTCTTTGAATTAATCCATTATCCAACGCTGATCAGCTATTTGCATAAGTTCAAATTTTCAGTCATCATCACAATTTAAACTTGTCTATAGCCTCTGTTTGATCTCACGTCATCGGTACAAGTTCACAAAGCACATTTTTTAAGCTTTTTTAAAAATTCAAACGTTAAAAACACAACATGAATAAAGAGAATCGCATTCTTCCAACGTTAACAGTCTTTTATTTGTGAGCCGAAATAGCAGAAACCAAAGTAGGACATCGGGTACAATAAATGCGATGTCCTGATTGGTCAAATATCGATTTCCACGGATCCATGTATTACTATTTGACTATCTCTGTACAAAAAGGTGCAGAAGATCTGTCAGTACAGTTTAATAACTAGGACATAAATGATTAACCATACCTTTTTATATAGAAGCATGAAAATTTATCGGCAGTGAATGCCGTTTTCTAGAAAAAAAACACATGCAATAAAAGAAGAAATTCCTCCCGTGAGGATTTTGTTTAATTTAAAATGAATTATTTTGGATTAACTTTTAATACAGATTTAATTTCTGTTTTTCAGCATTTCCATTATCTTTTTTTTTTTTCTATATCTCTTGTTTGAAACTATCTTCCACAAATAACACAAGGGGTAAATGATTATTGCTTGAAGGTAAACTAAATGACATTTGATCGAATGCATGTACCATGTCAATTAACTCTCGAGGCCATGTTTGAAGACATTGAAAGTTTGTTAAAAGCCGAGCGCAGTCTGATTTTACCTGAACCCTTCAAATGCACTTTTCACCACTATAGTTGGCTTTGCGGACAGTGTAGATCAAGATCAATGACCTACACTGTCCGCTTAAACGAAACAGTTAAGATATAAAGCCTTAAAATGCATGTATTTATATATAAAGCCTTAAAATACGTGTACATATTTATATATAAAGCCTTAAAATACATGTACTTATATATAAAGCCTTAAAATACATGTACTTAAGAAATAATCTTCTTTCTATCGTGGTATATCGTTCAATAAACCACAGTTGTGAGTTATGCGGCACAATAAATAATCCACGAGGGCGATAGCCCGAGTGGGTTATTCATTGCGCCGCATAACTCACAACGTGGTTTATTGAACGACATACCATGATAGAAAGAAGACTGTTTCGATTCTAACATGGCCAATTCTTAGTGAAATGAAAACAAGTTCAAACTCAGAGTAAAAACGCGGATGAAGATTATGTTCCATTGAATAACTCACTCATTGAATGACGTCACTCTACATGGATTGTCGCAGATTTTACCACGTTTTCCTTGCACTGTGTTTATAGAGCCAAAGTCGCTTGTCATGTTAGAATTATATATAAAGCTTTAAAATACATGTACTTATATATAAAGCTTTAAAATACATGTACTTATATATAAAGCCTTAAAATACATGTATATGTATTTAGGTGTTGTTTTAGTATGAATATAACCATTGGGTTTCTTTGGCACTCCACTGTAAAAAGTTAAAACTTCGACTACGCAGCTCTATGGGCTTTGCCAGTCAGTTAGATCAAGATCAGGCTGCACAGAAACTGATGTCTAAGCTCGTATATACACTTTCAGATAAAGTAATATATAAAGGGAAAAAAAGCTCTGAAAATGCAGTTTGAGGGTCGTTAACTATATTTAATAGAAATAACTATTTAATTCATGTAACAGCTTTAAAGTTATATCCCGATAAAGCATTACTAGTAGTTTGCACTCTGTGCACTTATTATAGTGCGCGATACTTGTTGTGAATGATTGAGTCCTCTCTTATTGCAGAACATTCTTTCTATTTCTTCTAGTAGGGACAGCGTTCTTGAGAAGTGTTGTGCAAAGCCATGTGATTTTTTTTTCCAACTGACTGACTGACTGGCTGACTGACTGGCTGACTGGCTGACTGACTGATTGATTAAATGGTTGATTGATTGATTGATTGATTGATTGAGTGAGTGAGTGAGTGAGTGAGTGAGTGAGTGAGTGAGTGATTGATTGATTGATTGATCCTGCACGCTACCGACTGAGCTACTTTTCGAAACACGAAGACACAAAGGAAACGTGGACTGATGACCGCGCTTTGACAGAACCGTTGTTGAAAAAAAAAGTGTACTGAAACAGCAAAGCAGCGGCAGATCGGGTGGTTTTTAAGCCTCACGCGGTAAGGAGTTAAACATGCACAATGTTCAGTTCATCCTATCGATGCCGCCATGCCATGCAAAACAACAGATTTTTTTGCGTTAAAATTTTGTGCTGTCTTTAATTATTACCAGACGACAAAATTTTAGACTGTTCAAATCCAAAGCGCTTTCATAAGACATAGCAAATGTGGTTAAAAGTGTTGGATTTGTTTTGAAACCAGATAGAAAACGGTGTAGGGGAAAAGGAGAAAATGCTGTTTACAGGCATTTTCTCCTTTTCCCACAACATTTTCGAAAGCTTTCTTCCTTGGGATAGTTTAAATTCTGGATCGTTTGTTATAGAGTTGAAAAGACGGTGAGCCTGACCACATTACCTTCAAATTTGCAACACTGAAAACATATTGAGTTGTATTCATAGATAACCATTAATCACCGTGATTTTTTTACAACATGGCTAAATGGGCTTGCTACCAGCAGTTCCTCTTTAAACCCATAATTTTAAAAGGGTGGTATATCTCTTGACGACAAAATTTTAGACTTGTCATTTTTATAGCATTTGTAGACGCGAAATTAATTTTGGTGAAAATAATCGGAATTGTCTTAGAACCCCATTGCTAGGAGACACCGAAGGAAAGAAACCTTTTTTGTTTGATAAGCAAAATTTTTGTGAATAACTGATAATTTTCAAATGACATTTATGAAATATGTATTTGGAAAAAAACACAATTGGTGGTGAGGGGGGATATCACAATGTTACAATTATTATGCTAACACCGCTTTCGTAATTTTAGGCATGTGTTGAACTTTGTAGACAAACATGGGCAAAAATAAGTTTAAAAAGAAAGCTGGGGAATCACTTGGTAATTTGGTATCTTATTTCTTAAAAAATTGTAAACGACACGGATATTTAAGTAAAGAAAGGCATTCTGTATGTGATTAAAGCAGAAATGAATCTTTTAGTACATAATCCGGACAGGCAATATATACGGATGGACCACACTTGCTTCATGAACGTGGTCGTTTTCAGTTATTATTGTTCCATTGCATTGGTTATTTGAATTTACTGTCCATGTTCATTATATATATTATATTGTCTATGATCAGATTGGGTCATTGCAAAGAGATGACATTGTGAAATAACTTTTAATTGCCTATTTGACCAAGTTTCTCAGATTTTCACGATCAGATGAGTCCTCATTATGATTAATTTTCCAGAGTTACACATTTTGGTCGAAACATATGTATATATGCATGTAAATAGTTTCATATTGCTTTACTGAGAAAAAAAAGGTGTTTTCGAATGGTGATATATCGGGGCTTATTAACAACAAATATCTTTCTTGTCGACTTCAAAAAACAATACCAAGAAACTTACAAATCAGATTTTACTTGCAGGGTATATACATTCTTTTTTCACCATTATTCCACACAATACAGAAAATCATGTTAAAAATGGGAGAATAAAGGAGTAAAAATTGAACAGACACCTCTTAACTCTATCTCAAATGACACAGTGTCAGAATGATCCAAAGTGAAAGCATCTGTATTCAACAAAACAGATCTTAGTGAAAATTTGAAATTTGCTTTGGCAAGGGTTGGCAAGGGTTGAAAACTTGGTGGGAAAAGGAGAAAATGCTGGTTACTGGCATTTTCTTCTTTTCCCACCATGTTATCATAAGGCTTCCCTCTTGGGGTCGTTAAAAGTCAGGATTGTGTGGTAAAGGGTTAAGTGAAATTCAGAGTATAGATTTCATAGTATTATATTTCTTACAGAGTTTAATATGGTTGCTATCATAGAAACTCTGACAAATTACTTTTTGAGGCAAAAAAAAAGAAAAGAAGTAATTTAACCTGAACTGATGCCATGCATAAGTATGTTAAGTTTTCCTTTCAATTGTCAATTTGAGGTGAAATTTTGTCTTTTGATTGTGAAATTTGGCTAGAAGTGAAATTTGGTTTTCCATGGACTGCCTAGTTTTCACCTTCGTGGTTGTATGAAAACTGAAGTTTTCTTGGATATCTCATTACTGAAAATAGTCTGTTCAGCCTCAAGCTAGATGTTAACTAGCAAAATAGAAAATTGTATCCAACGGGTAGATAGCCCCCAAAGGTAATAGTGATACCCTTTTGCAGGAATAGATTTAACTTTACTGACCTATAACAAAATTTTAGACTTACCCCTGTGAAAGACATTTTGCAGATCACAGAAATTATTATTGAGGCTGAAAAGACAGAAGTTACCTTTGAAAGAGTAGATACAGAAGAAAGGGGTATGCACTATTCATATAATCATGGTTTGTTATTATTGTTTTCAGTTGAGAGGAAAAAAAGGCTAAGGGATGCATCCAAACAATTGGCGAGAGAAGAAAAAGAAAATGCCAAACCAAAGTTTTCAGTTGATCAACTGTTAGATAAGGTTGTGCATATGTACCTGATAAAATAATGTAGATTGAAAATAATCTCAATTAATATCAGCATTCTGTATGTTGTAGACTAGACAATTGATGTTTCAAAAGTTAAAAAAAAAAAACACTGGTCGAATCTTTTCCATTATCTATAACCAGGATTCTACGAAACAACAATTTATTAACCCTTTCCCAAACGACAAATTTCACACTCTTCCAAACTCAAAGAGTTTGCTGACAACAATTTCAGATTTAATAAAAATGGCAGAAAGTTCTCCAAATGGGTAGAAAACACTGTGGGAAAAGGAGAAATTGCTCATTACGAGCAATTTCTCCCTTTCCCACAGTGTTTTTAAAACACTTGGACTGCAGACACGTAAAAATAAAGGCTTGTTTGGGAAAGGGTTAATAACATAATGGCATCCTGCATAATTTCATGTACATCAATTTAAAAAAAAAAAAAATGATGCAAATTGAGGAATTTCCTTTTTTTTCGTCATTTTTTTTTCTTATAAATTTTGTTTTGAGTTTCCAGAATGAATAAGGACAATTTCAAAGTTGTTTTGCTGTAAGTTTGATTTTTTTGTACAATACTCTTGAACACTGGTTAGAATATTCGTCATAAATATATCTGTTATGATTTTGAAAATGGGTCTCTTCTTGTCAAAAACTAGGTCACAAGGTCAAATCTTTGAAAAAATTCTTTGTATGCTCTAGAGGCCACACTTTCCTTTCCTTGAAGGAATAACATAATGGGCTGAGTTCTTAGAAATTTGATTTTCTGTATACAGGCCCAAGAGTATGTTGACAAGTTTGAATATGAGATGGCTCAGAAATTTTGCCAAAGAGCCTTGGAAATTGACAATGATCACATCAGAGCTTTGGAAACTACTGGGGCCCTTCTCTTGGAACTGGGAAACACTGATGGAGCAAAACAGGTACATGTATTTTTCATGGACATTTTCACATGTAACATAGTAATGCAGGGGAAATTCAGCAACTATTTACCAAATGACAAAATTTTAGACTCCATCGTTCCAACAAACTGAGAATGTTTGCAGACGACAAGTTAAATCTGCAAATTCTTTTGGTTGGAGCATGTTCAAAATTTTGTCATTTTGGAGAAGAGTTAAACCTTTACTGTAGAAGGTATTTTCAAATTAAACGAAAAAAAAAATGATATACCCTACAGAGTTTACAAGTGACAAAATGAAGGGAAAGGAAGGAAAATATTGATTTTTACCATTTTCGCAAATATTGTCTGAACAGGGGCAATTACTTCTTAATAGCAACGCTCTTATGCCTTCCATATTCAAAAGCTACTGAATATTGGTTTTTAGAAAGCTGTAGTTTTTGTGCAGAAATTATTTGATACCAAGTTTTTTAAATGAAATATTTCTGTGATTATCAAATACATTTCGGTGTGTGTCTTGTTTTTGTTTAGTGTTATGGCCGAGCAGTTGAGGTTTCTCCTGATCAAGGCTACTTGAAATATATGAACTTGGGACAACTATGTGAAGGTAAATTGCTTTGTTTTGTTTGTTTGGCATTTAACTGCTTCCTAAACATCAAACTTTTTACTTGTCCTCTTCAAAGTAACTGTAGAATACTATTACTACTTCATACAAACATACAGTTCTTTCAAAGGGTAGAAAACATTATGGGAAGCATCTAGCATTTAAATCTATGGAATCCTTTCAAAATTTCTTCCTTAATTTAGGAAAACAAATAAGTACCCATTACATAAGCTTTATCAAGGAAAATACAGTACATGTAATACCTTGAAAGAAGACAACTGGTACCTGAATAATTCATATTAGGAGATGTTCCCAAGGCAACCTGTACATAGGACATCTTACACCTTTGGTGACTTGTTCCAAGTACAATTGGTGCTTACAACAGCTCATACCTAGGATAGCTTGTGTTTAAGACAGTTGGTGCTCAAGACAACTCATATCTCATAACTTGTGCCTAGGACATTTGGTAATCAGGACAACTCATATCTAGGGTAATTGATGCCTAGGACAATTGGTGCTCACAACTACTTATAGCTTGGGTAACTTGTGCCTAGGTCAATTGGTGCTCAGGAAAACTCATACCTAGGGTAACTTGTGCCTAGGACAATTACTGCTCAAGAAAACTCATACCAAGGGTAACATGTGCCTAGGACAATTGGTGCTCAGGACAACTCATATCTTGGGTAATTTATGCCTAAGACAATTGGTGCTCACAACTACTCATACCTGAGGTAACTTATGCTTAGGTTAATTGGTACTCAGGGCAACTCAGGACAACTCATACGTGGGGTAACCATAACTTTAAACTTGGACAGTTGATAATTAGGACAAATCATACCTGGGGTAACTTCTGCCTAGGACAGAAGGTGCTAAAGACAACTCATACCTGAGGTAACTTGTGCCTTGGACAGTTGGTGCTCAAGCAGCTCATCCCTGGGGTAACCTGTACCTAGGACAGTTGGTGATCAGAACAACTTATATCTGGGGTAATTGGAAACAAGACAATGTGTGGTCATGATAACTCATACCTGGGACAAGGGTACCAGGACAATTACTGCCTAGGACAATACTTTTGGGTTTGAGTTGTCCTGGGTACAAATTGTCCATGGTGTCAGGTGTCCTGAATACAAGTTTTTCCCGAGTATCAAAAGTCACTGGTACAAGTTACGAGAAGTTCTGGGTATCGATTGCCCTGGTTTGCATTGTCCAGGTTTGAGTTGTCTTGTCCCTTTTATCTGTTCAAGTTAGAATGCGAAAATTGTAGGAGTTGAGGCAATCCAGTGTTACCAGAAGGGAATAGAGCTGATGGTAGCAGAGAAATCAAGGAAAGAGACACAGGAAGTGGCCGCAGCTTGTGGGGAAGATGTGTCCATCACAGACAGGGACATTTCTACAGCTTATCTGTCTATAGCTGAAATTTACATGACAGATAGTTGGTGAGTAAATTTATGCAGCTTTTAGATTGTTACAGTAGAACGTTGATACTTACATTACAAAAAAATGATTTAAAAAAAAACATCAGAGTAAGAGAATTATCAAAAAATTCACTAGAGACTTCAGTGCATGTTCTAGGTTATTCATGTAATTTGGAATCATATTATTGTAAAAGGACAATTATTCTCTTTAGTGCCACATACAGGTGTACTACTATTAATAAGCAGCACATTAACCCTTTCCCAAACAGTCCTTGGTTTTTATGACCCCGAGATAAAAGCTTTTTGAAAACATTGTCGGAAAAGGAGAAAATGCTGGTAACCAGCATTTTCTCCTTTTCCCACAGTGTTTTCTACCCTGCTGGAAACAATTTTCAATTTTTGAGTTATGTTTGTCGTCTGCAAGTGCTTTCAATTTTGACCAGTCTAAATTTTGTCATTTGGTAAAGACTTAAGCAGTCAGAAGTGCTACTCCCTTGTCCTCTCAAAACAAGTTGATTTGTGTTATGACTTTAAATAAACCAATAATTTAACCACTCTGAATTCATAAAATGGATCTTTTCAGCAAGTTATAACAGGTCAGATATTGGTATTTCAAGGGTGTTTGGGCCAGAGTGTATAAGAAAGTAGTGGACAGAGTAGATTCCAAGATCAGACTACACTTTCTGTGCAGTCTGATCTTGATTTGCACTGTCCACAAGAACAACTTTAGTTGGTTCCAGTGCCTTAAGGGTTAATCTTTGCTGTTCATTTTCAAGTAGAATCTGTCTAAATACATACATAAATTCAAGGGTGTGATCTAAGACTGTATAATTATACTCAACAAAATTTGGTATTGTTCAAAATTTTAAATGTTTTGGACTAGCTGTCAGACTTGCAGCAATGTTCAGGCGCTTGCTACAACTTATTGCTTCTTTCCTCACAATGTTTTCAAACATTTTCTGCAGCATGAGAGTAAAACTTGTATGTATAATTCATTGGGCTAGGGAGAAGGTGTAACTAATACTTGGTATGGTAATAGAAACATGCTTAACACTTTAGCACGTGACGAAATTCGTGACTGGACCAAACAGAGAGCATTTGAAGGCAACAATTTAAATGTTGCTTAGATGATGATCTCTGTCTTTGATAGGGCAGGAAACATTGTGGGAAAAGGAGAAAATGCTGGTTACCAGCATTTTCTCCTTTTCCCACAATGTTTTCAAAAACCGTCCTTCTAAGAGTTGTAAAACCCAAGGATTGTTTGGTAAAAGGTTAAAAGATTTTTATTAATGATTTCAAGTTTTGAAGAGGATGCAGAAGAGAAGTGCAAGTCAAATATTGAGAAGTCAATGGAAGCTGATAAAGACAATCCAGACGCTGTTCAGCTGATGGCCAGTTACCTGCTGTCAAAAGAACAAAATCAGGTAGATAAATATGAACAATGCTCTGACAAAAGGGGGCTTAAACCATCTCCATTATCCATGGAACCAAGTTAGCCACCAAATACTTATGGATCCATGATATCTATTCTTTTTAAGAACCTAGTCAATCATGAGATAGACTGGTTCTCGGGCACACAAAAAATTGACCAAAAGCGAAAAGGTTTTAGCCTAGGTCAGCCTGCGCAGGCTGACCTGGGTTCATACTTTTTGCAGATGCTTGACTCATTAGTATTTTGCTTTGTACAAGGACAACAGCATCTAAAGTTATCAGCATACACGAACAGTTTGTATGCCACTGAAACACATTTTGAAACCTTGGAGGGGAAAAGGAGTAATTGCTTAGTTTTCTCTATGATTTAAAACTTTCTTTTACTTTTTATCTGTATTTTATGTTCTCCAAAAAAAAAAAAAAAAAAACTATGGCAAAAGGTTAACTCTTTCCCAGACAGAGTTTTAGAATCACGCATACTTAGAGCATTTCTGGAACATAAATCTGGCGCAGATAATTTGAGCCATGTTCTGTTAAAAGAGTGGTTAGTGTAGCTGCAAAAAGTATTGACCCAGGTCAGCCTGCATAGTCCTATCTGGGTCTCAATACTATTTGCTAAGGTTAGATTTTCTGCACATCAAAGGTTGTATGACAAAATGGATTTTAACTCATTACCACACAATCCCGACTTCTAATGACCCTGAGGAAGACAGCTTTTGAAAACTTTGTAGGAAAAGGAGAAAATGCTGGTAACCAGCTGGTTTCCAGCATTTTGTCCTATTCCCAAACTGTTTTGAAAATGCCTTCTTCCTCAGGGTTTGTGTGGTAAAGAGTTAAAGAGTTAATAAAGTGTTCTCACTATTGAAGGAAGCCAGAGAAATGATAAAAAAGAGTGTAAATATGTGGCTACCAGATTTTCTGGCCAGTGAAGAGCAGCAGGGAGCCTCCAGTTCAGTCATAGAGTGTCCTCAGGTAACTAAGTATCACTTGCTTAATCCTTTAGTCATTGGCAGTATAACAGGCCATAGAATAGGATCAGATATTATAGAACATGGAGTGTGATATATCCATTTTGTCTGCACATTGGTTTTATACTGTGAGCTAAACTTTACCTCATTTGTAATTGGATTGACTTAATGGGAAGAAAACAAACAAAAAGAAATTTTACAGAAAATATTTTTGGAAATCGAGAAAATACTGATCAGCAGCATTTTCTCTACTTCTCACAATATTTTTTTGTATACGTCAGAAAGCTTCAGCTGATTTGTACCAATTTCAACATAATCTTGTGCAGAATCTTTCAACGTTTGCATCTTTTCGAGAAATTTTCCAGAAACTCCAATTTCAAGAAGATATGGACTGTTGAGGTTTACTTACCTTTGCAAATTAATGTAAAAAAAATGGTGTTGGGGGAAAATGTTTTTCAAATTTTGAAGCAATTATTCATAAACCAATGGCTTATGGATAAACAGGATTCTTATCAGTTGTCTCTTTGGTCACACAAGGAAAGAAATCTGTACTTTACTACACCTTAATATTCTGTAGTTATAATACTAAATGAGTGATATACTGGAATCAGCCTGTCTGTCCATGTGTCTGTCTTTGTGTCCGTCTGTGTGTCTGTCTGTGTACAAAATACTGTTTAAGTGCTGGCACTGGTGTAAAGTCACATTCAGTGACCGCTGTAGTTTTGTCAGCTATGTATGTGAAAATAAGGAGCAAAGTATTGAATGATATATTCAAACCCAGATGAGGTCTGTATTTATAATCAAGCTGTGAATGTACAAATAAAAGGCCATGACTTCAGGAAGACGAAAAGAAAAAGGAATGATTTTGGTGCAAAGAAAAGCATTAAAAGTTTTTCTACATAGTTCTGTGCAAGAGATATATGCAGTATTAATGTTTTATTTCAGTCCTTTGAATCCAGATTATCTGCAGGAAAAATATTAATAGAAGTTGAAGAATATGAGGTAAGAACTCCTTTGTGCACAAACACCTTTGATATGCTTTATATAGGATAGCCCATATCTACCAGACAAGACTAATGAGTTCAGCATTTACTCTTTATTACAGGATCCTGAGTTTTAATGACCATGAGGAAATGGCTATTGGGAAAACCTTGAGGGAAAAGAAGAAAATGCTGGTAACCAGCATTTTCTCCTTTTTCCTCAAGGTTTTCTACACTTTTGAAGACAAGTTCACTTTGAAAACATTCACAAACAACAAATTAAATGCAGCTCAAATGACAATTTTTGTCTTTCATAGGCAAGCAAACATTATAAGAATATGTTGTAAGAATATGTTGATGTATGGACCAAACCTTGTCGGGATGATAACTAAACACAGAATTGACAAAGGTTCTTCAAATTTTGTACAAATATATGTCTCGAAGTGTAAATG
Organism: Tridacna crocea; assembly: GCA_943736015.1. NCBI lineage: Eukaryota > Metazoa > Mollusca > Bivalvia > Cardiida > Cardiidae > Tridacna > Tridacna crocea. Next base: position 55,658,805 of record OX031059.1, read on the forward strand.
ATCCTTGTTGAATTTGAGATTATTCCATCAAAGGTCAAGGTCACAGTGGCCATCAACATGTTAATATACTCAGATCTATATGGGATATAATATGGTTCTATCGCCTTACTTATTGCAGTGATGAATCATGTTTGAAGTTGATAAGATTTTGAGTAAAATTGAATAGCCACCTTTAAAAACCAGTTTTTATCACTCGTATTAGTCAGCAGGGAACAGATATTTTCATGTTTGACTTAAGTCTTCAAAATTTGCCCATTAAGGGACTCCCAAGTAAGTCACCACTAAGGGACTTCAGAGTCATCAAAATTTGTCCCCAAAGGGACTACCAAGTCACCAAAATTTGTCAACTAAGGGACTCCCGAGTCATAAAAATTTGCCCATTAAGGGACTCCCAAGTCATCAAAATTTATCCTCTAAAGGATTCACAAGTCATCAAAATTTTGTCCTCTAAAGGACTCCCAAGTCATCAAAATTTGTCCACTAAGGGACTCCAAAGTCATCAAAATTTGTCCTCTAAAGGACTCCAAAGTCATCAAAATTTTGTCCTCTAAAGGACTCCAAAGTCATCAAAACTTGTCCTCTAAAGGACTCCCAAGTCATCAAAACTTGTCCTCAAAAGGACTCCCAAGTCATCAAAATTTGTCCTCTAAAGGACTCCCAAGTCATCAAAATTTTGTCCTCTAAAGGACTCCCAAGTCATCAAAATTTGTCCTCTAAAGGACTCCCAAGTCATCAAAATTTGTCCTCTAAAGGACTCCCAAGTCATCAAAACTTGTCCTCTAAAGGACTCCCAAGTCATCAAAATTTGTCCTGTAAAGGACTCCCAAGTCATCAGCCAAAACCATCAACCTCCCCCTCCAAAATGATTATAGTCAAGTCTGAAGGATCCTCAAAAGTTTTCACAACACTAAGAAGCCTTTTGAAAACATTGTAGAAAAATGAGAAAATGCTAGTAACCAGCATTTTCTCATTTTTCCATAAAGTTTTCTAACCTTTCCAAAACTGATTTCAAATTTTCAGTCTCATTGTTACTGTCATCTGCCAATGCTTTCGATCGAAGTGCCTAAATTTTTTTCATTTTGCAAAGAGATGACTTGATATTATTACCTTTAACATCTGGAAAAGGTGATGTGATAGAACATTGAACTTATTTCAGATGGCTATAGAAGTGCTGGAGACTTTGTTGGAAGAAGATGATGAAGCTGTTGATACCTGGTATCTGATTGGCTGGGCCAGTTATCTCCTTGGAGATAAGGGCAAGGACAATGCAAGGTCATACCTTAATAAGGCCAAAAAATTATACAAGAAAACTAAATGTGATGATGAAGAGCTCTTAAAACACATAGATGAACTATTGGAGTCTGTTGGTGCAGGTAAGATGAGAACAATTGGTTCTAATGCAGTATGATTATCCTATGTGCGGAGATCAGATAGAGGGAGTGATTTTGATTTCAAAATTGAAAATGTCATTAAGTCCCCACTAAACCCTATGTTATGGGTACTCATTAGAATCGTCTCATCGAGACGATTCTAATGAGTACCCATAGCATAGGTTTCCAAGAGGAAATAATGGATTTAGAAAACCATCACCACCTCTTATCTGGGGCTCTGAGTCATGCTCTGTGAAAAGGGTCTTAAATGCATCTGTAGAAAGTTTTTATCAATGTCAGTGTGTACATGGTGCAGCTGTTCAAGCACTATGCCAGCAATTCTGCTGCCCTTTTACTCTTTACCACACGACAAAATTTTAGACTAGTTCAAATTGAAAGCATTTGCAGACGACAAAATAAAGGTGACTGAAAAATTGAAATTTGTTCTGGGAAGGGCAGAAAACACTGTGGGAAAAGGAGAAAATGCTGGTTACCAGCATTTTCTCCTTTTCCTACAGTGTTTTCAAAAGGCTTCTTTCTCAAGGGCGTCAAAAGTAGGGATTGTTTGGTAATGGGTTAAAATAAAATTGTATTCTTTTCACCTTTATAATCCAGCTACCAGGTTTTAACATGTAGTTAAGGCAGTTTGAGTGAAAACTGGCCTTTCTGCGCATTGTCCAACTTAATCATATGGCTTGCAACACATGTATTGGCCTGCTCAGTCAAATCAGAGACAGCTTTTTACAACTACATTAGATTTTGTGGTACAGTAGACTTGCACAAAACAGAAAAGTACATGAAAACAGCAACTGTCATTTTAGATTGGCCTGCGCAAACTGCGCAGGCTAACCAGAGACAACACTACGCAACTGTCGAAACGCCCTTTTTTGTAGGCTGTATTGTATTGTACAGTTGTATAATTACGGTGTTTAACTTGCCTCTCTTATTTTGAAGGAGATGATCTCATGGACTCTGATGTAGATGAAGATAATGAAGATGATAATGATTATGAGGACATAGACTCAGATGATGATGATGATGGCTGTGCTGATGATGATAATGAACAGATGGACAATACAGAGCTTGAAGAAACGATGGAACATTGATGTTTCCGATTTTGTCTCTCCGGAAGTTTTTTTCTTTCAGTTATTGGATATAATGTGGAATGACTTTGATGTACTGAGAATGTTTGTCTGCTTCTCTTTACTCCTGTTCTGCATTATTTTGCCCCTTACCATGCAGGTGATTTTAGGCATTGTATTTTGCAGTGCAAGAAATGCAAAGTAGAAAAAATGGAAGGAAAGAATTTATAAATGATATTGAAAAAACATTTTGGAGCAGGTTGACCTAGGCTGAAACTCTTCACTATTGGTCAATTTTCCATATGGCTTGCAACACACGAAAAGGGGCATTCGGACATTTGCGTAAAGTGTCGTCTCGGATCAGCCTGCGCAGTCCGCGCAGACTAATTCGAGATGGCACTTTATGACTACTTTAGATTTTGTGCTTCAGTAGACTTGCGCAAAATAGAAAATTACATAAAAGCGGAAAGTGCCGTCTCGGATTAGCCTGCGCGGACTGCGCAGGCTGATCCGAGACGACACTTTTCGCAAATGTCCTAATACCCCTTTTGGCGTGTTGCAAGCCATGTCAGAGGACCACGCTACTCCATGATTTTGTGGGTTATTGAAAAGAGTGGCCCCTATGGACCCATAATTATGTTACAACTTGGGCTGTCATCTTGCATAATGGAGATGCATTAAGCCCTCTTTTGCCACAGCGTGGCTTATATATATATGAGTATGTGGTATGTTAACTCTTTACCACAGTTCTGACATTAAACACCCCTGGGAAAGAAGCTTTTGGAAACATTGTAGGAAAAGGAGAAATTGCTAGTTTTCCAACCATGTTTTCTACCCTGTTGCAAACCAGTTTCAATTTTTGAGTTATATCTAATTTTTGGTCTGCAAGTGTTTTGAATTTGGACCTGTCTAAAAATTTGTCGTTTGGCCAAGAGTTAATTAAAGAGAGCTCGAAGGCGAGGAGAAAACGAAGTTGGATATCTCATGAAGGCAATGGTACAAGAGGAATTATTTTGAAAATCTGCAGAAAATCCTCAAAATTGTCATTCTTTATGACACTTACACAGAATAAGATTCAGATACTGGCATCCATCAAGACTTTTCATCATTTAATCTATTGAAATTAACATCATGCCATATTGTAAAAGTAAGTTGTTAAAAAAATTTCAGCTATTAACTCATTTCCAAATGACGAAATTTTAAGCTTGTCCAGATCGAAAGTATTTGCAGACGACAAATTGAAAGGGACTGAAAATTTGAAATTTGTTTCGTGAAGAGTAGAAAATGTTGTGGGAAAAGGAAAAAATGCTGGTCTCCTTTTCTCAGAATGTTTTCAAAAGGCTTCCACCTCAAAAGTCGTCATTCTGTGTAAAAGGGTTAAATAAAGATTCAGGATTGTATCAACTCTCTCTACCATACAACAAAATTTTGTCCAAATAACGAGTGTTTGAGGACAAATTAAATGTAGCCCAAAAGATTATCACAACCTTTTAAATGGACAAAAAAAATGAGGGAAAAGGAGAAAATGTTGGCAACCAGTATTTTCTTCTTTTCCCACAATGTTCACTGAAATTCAGGACTATTCTGTTAAGGGTTTATTAACCCTATAACAGATAATCCAATGTTTTTACAAACCTGCTTGTGAAAACATTTGGGGAAAATGCTCTTCTAATTTTCCCACAAGTTTTTTTATCCTTTCAAAGATAAAAATCATCAGTTTGGCTTCTTTTGATTCTTTTTTCTGCAAATGCTTCCATTTGGTCAAGTCTAGAATTTTGTTCTATGGTAAAAGTAACTGAACATTTTAAAACTACATGTATAATCAGACAAGTAGAATCATGATTAGACCACTTAATCTGATCTTATATACTATCTTCACAACAGATCTTTGGCTCTATAGGGGTAAAGGAGGGGTGTCCATAAGGCCCTTTTCATGGCCACTACCGATTTTTTTAAAATTTTGTACACTGAAACCTATACATATTGGCTGTAATATTATGCAATATTGAATCAATTAGTAAAGGTTTGTAGGACGTATGCAGGTTCAAAGTGGGTGGGGTAATTGTGACCCAAAGAGGAGTCTGTTAGGAAATTGGTAATATTTTTATTGTTATTCAGAGCTCAAAGTTAACAATTTCATGCTTTCTTAAGCAATATCAGATATAACAGCTTATGCTAAAACTTTTGTAAAATTCTTTTAATAAATGTGTTTTTTGACAATTAACGGACATGCCTAAATTTTAGCTTTTTTCAATTCTCCAACTTTACGAAAAACCACAACATTGTTTTATATATGGAGGGATTCCAATTATATTTTGCATATGTACAGTATATTAAATGGTAATTGTAAAATTATGACGAAAGTTTTCTGTAGCCAACAGTTTTTGAGTTATCACCCCTTTACTTTACTCATTTTTTTTTAACATTATTTTATCAGAGTTACGGAGTTATTTTTTTTACTTCTACATTTTTTCCTCTCTAAACAAAGTCTGCAAAGTAGTTCGAGTCATCTCGGTACTTTACTACTTCAGTTTAAATTTGTCCTTCATAAATTATTTACTGTTTTTAACCTGCAGCTCACATCACAATTTTTTTTAAATTTCAAACAGGTGAACTTCAAAAATCAATCAGATGGTGCTTTTATATTACTTAGTCTCTAATGTCTAAATCATTGCATGCATTTCTTTCCCTGATTGTTTTCCTCCTGAAATATTTTTGAAATTAAAGGCAAATACAACTCTTTTTTTTTACACCTTTTTTGTTTTGTTTTGACAGCATTGAATTCAATATATATAACTCATTTCAGACATTTTCATGGAATTAATTTCTGATTTTAATTTTTGTCAATTTTCTTTTGGCATTATATTTGAAAAAAATGTTTTTTGGAATATGGTTGATTCTGCTGCTAAGGCTGAAAGCCCCAATAGTGTCTAAAAGCATACAATGTGGGTGTTAAAGTACATTTGAATATAGACCATACCTTAAAGTATGAAATCATTCTGAAGATGATAATCTGTTATCATACAGTTTTCCAACTGTTCATTGCCAGCAGCAAAATGAATTTTAAAAACTGGTAAAAAGTAAACAAAAAATAAAGTGACCTTGCATCTTTTGACCGACCCTAAAACTTACTTTTTCTGCCAGACTGACCGTACAAGAGCAGGCTGTTATCTTCACACTAGTTTCTATTCTTTTTAAATGGCACGAATTAAATATAAATGCATTTTAACAACCACACTTTTACTTTGAGTCACTTTTGGACTTTAAGCCTTTCAGATGCCTTTACTTTGCTCTTTGAATTCAATAAAAATATCAAGAGGTCTTCCATTGTTCATTCTTATCACATGTACTGTGAGCGTCTTATCTTGCAACCTTTTTAAGGTTATACTTCCGCAATACCCCCATTTGTCATCTCAAAGCTTGTGACTTTTTGCCAAAATAATATTGTAAGGTAAGACAATTTCACGATAGCCTGTCATATTTTTAAGGATTTCCTATGTTTTGTGCTTCCCTTAATACTTCAAACTGTATTGCCTATCTTAACTAAATCAGGAGGCCTTATGTATGTGTGTAACTCGGATGCAAACTGCACAGCATGTTTCAAAAGTGTGATTTATGTGCCAATGACTATCAAAGTGAGCTCATTCTATGTGGAAGCCCATTCTTTTTAATATACACATGTACATGTAATATGTTGCCATTCCCTATAACTGATATGTACAAATATCTACACACATTCAAAACAAGTGACACAAAAATTAGGAATGGGGATATATCACCCTAGAAAAGGCCGGTCTTAAATATAAAAACACTTTGATTAAAATATAGTCCATTGAATCATGGTTCACAAAAAAAGAAGTCATTTTTAGAGCAGCACCCCCTCAAACAAACACACACACAACTCAAAGTAAAGCACACAATTTATGGGTTGTACGTAATCAAGGCATAAATCCAATCACCCTGTGGTACTGTAGATCTATAACCAGAGTAAGTAACTATAGTTGTTTGTTTTGCACATATAGCTTTTGTGCTTAGGTTGCGATCATCACCAGTCAGAAGATACTAACATCAAAAGTAAACATATCTCATATGAGTTTTAAAGCCTATGAGATGCCATTATCAACACCTACACTTCAAGTTATTCAAAAGTAGAGGAATGATATCTTTTAAAATGATTAGTTGTTTGGCAAAGCAACTCTCCTTGGCTTAGAGGTTGAACATAAATCCTGTAAACTACAGGTATGTCACTATCCACAGGCTCATGCATAACAAAAGTACTTCCTAACAGAGAAATAGATTGATATTTAGATTATGCCTAGCCTAATAGTTCAATGGACACTAGGGGATTGCTATTTGAATCTCTGGATTGGTCATTTTTTCAGACGATTGGTGGGGAATAATCTAGGAAAGCACTAACAGATACACTGGTTGCCGTGACATAACTGAAATAATGTTGAACACTTTGTTAAACACCACAGAAACAAATATTCAAGATCTGCTATTAGAAGGAAAGGTTCTTGTTATCAATACAAGGTTGAATTAGTTAAATAGCATTGTAAGGGATAAGTTCGAACTGAAAAGTTGAAATCAACCAAAAAGTCACTGAAGCACAGAACCTTTTTGTCCAAATTAAATGGGGATAAATCTGTAATCAGAAACCTTCATATAGGTAATAGAATAAGTTCCTCTGCATTAAATAACTTTATTTTAATGGTGGCCGCCTGAAAAATGAAAACCTTAAACATTTGTAAACAAATTAACAAAATTCAAGGGTAGATAACTCAAAAACTGTGAGGTGTGAGAAGTTTTCGTCATAATTTTACAATAACCATTTAATATACTGTACATATGCAAAATATCATTAGAATCCCTCCATATATAAAACAATGTTGTGGTTTTTCGTAAAGTTGGAGAATTGAAAAAGCTAAAATTTAGGCATGTCGGTTAATTGTCAAAAAACACATTTATTAAAAGAATTTTACAAAAATCTTAGCATAAGCTGTTTTATCTGATATTGCTTAAGAAAGCATGAAATTGTTAACTTTCAGCTCTGAGTAACAATAAAAATATAATCGATTTTCTATCAGATCCTTCTTTGGGTCAGAATTACCCCACCCACTTTGAACAAGCACACATCCTACAAACCTTTACCATTTGATTCAATATTGTACAATATTGCAGCCAATATGTATAGGTTTTAGTGTACAAAGTTTAAAAAAAATCGGTAGTGGCCATGAAAAGAGCCTTATGGACACCCCTCCTTTAAGGTCCAGTATAGCTGACTTGGTCAAGAACATATTGTTGATATTGATTTTAAATAAAAATAAAGTATTCTTGTTTTAGGAGGACATAAGAGGTGTCGTCTCATTTATTAGCTCACCTGAGCACGAAGTGCTCATGGTGAGCTTTTGTGATCGCCCAATGTTCGTCGTGTGTCGTCCACAATTTCTTTAAACATCTTCTCCTCCTTAACCACTGGGCCAATCTCCATAAAACTTGGCAGGGATGTTCCTTGGGTGAAGCTCTACTAAAGTTGTTCAAAAGATTGAATTCCAGCCATAATTCTGGTTGCCATGGCAACCAAAAGAAATAAAATAGCAAAATCTCTGAAAATCTTCTTCTCAGAAACTAGAAGGCGTAGAGCTTTGATATTTGGTATGTAGCATCTCCTAGTGGACCTCTACCAAGATTGTTCATATGATGCCCCTGGGGTCAAAACTGGCCCCGCCCCAGGGGTCACAAGTTTGAAACATAGGAACAAAGAAGGAAAACTTCAAAATTCTTCTTCTCTGAAACTAGAAAGTGCAGAGCTTTGATATTTGGTATGTAGCATCTCCTAGTGGACCTCTACCAAGATTGTTCATATGATGCCCCTGGGGTCACAACTGCCCCCCCCCCCCCCCCCCCCCCCGGTTCACAAGTTTGAAACTTGAAACTTAGGAACAAAGAAGGAAAACTTTAAAAATCTTCTATTCTGAAAGTAGAAGGTGCAGAGCTTTGATATTTGTTTTGTAGCATCTCCTAGTGGACCTCTAACAAGATTGTTCATATGATGCCCCAGGGGTCAAAGCGGGTCCCGCCCCTGGGGTCACAAGTTTGTTTTATAGGAGCAAAGAAGGAAAAGTTTACATTTCTTATTCTCTGAAACTAGAAGGCGTACAGCTTTGATATTTGTTATGTAGCATCTCTTAGTGGAATTCTACAAAGTCTTCTCATATTATGCCCCTGGGGTCAAAACTTGCCCTGCCCCAGGGGTCACAAGTTCGAAACATAGGAACAAAGAAGAAAAACTTCAAAATTCTACTTCTCTGAAACTAGAAGGCGTAGAACTTTGATATTTTGTAAGTAGCATCTCCTAATGGACCTCTACCAAGTTTTTTTCTTAGGATGCCCCTGGGGTCAAAACTGGCCCTGCCCAGGGGTCACAAGTTTGAATTTACAGCTTAGTACTCAGGTGAGCGATAAAGGACCATCATGGTCCTCTTGTTATTATCCCCTTACCACATAATCCTGAGTTTTAATGACCCTGAAAAAAGAGAAAACATTGTGGGTCCAAATTGAAAGTACTTGCAGATGACAAAACAAACGTAACTGAAAAATTGAAATTTATTTCCAGCAGGATAGAAAACATTGTGGGAAAAGGAGAAAATGCTGGTTACCAGCATTTTCTCCTCCAACATTATTTTCAGAAGACTTCTTCCTTAGGGTCGTTAAAACCAGGGGATTGTTTAGTAAAGGGTTAAAATACCATGTTTCTGAGCATCAGAAGTACACAGAGCTGCTTAATGTGAAGGATCAATGCTTTGCTACACAACACAGTTTGACATACAGTTGTCCATGTGCAGATGACAAAGGTGGCTAAATTGATAAAACCTGGCTAAAGAAGACTAGAAAACATTGGAGGAAAAGGATGAAAATGTTGGTTACCAGCATTTTCTTCTTTTCTTTGTATTTTAAAAAGTTTTCTTTCCCTGGGCTGTTAAATATTAGGATTATTGGTTAAAGTACGAAATAGTATGGCTGGCTTGTTAACCCTTTACCCTGTAAGGCATTTCAAAGGTATCTCTAATTGGCCCTAAATAACAGCAAGGATGAAGCCATTTCTTATGTGTATATGACACTTTTTGATAGCATAGAAAACATTGTGACAAAAGGTGAAATTGCTCGTCTCGAGCAATTTCACCTTTTGCCACAATGTTTTCCGAAGGCTCCTACAAGCAATGCGAAGAAATGAGTATTTATGGAGTAAAGGGTTAAGTCAAATTAATGTGTGCATGGTTGGATACTTGTATATGGATGGGATACTGTATACCCCATTACCACTCAATCCCTACTTTTGACGCCCCTGAGAAAGAAGCCTTTTGAAAACACTGTAGGAAAAGGAGAAAATGCTGGTAACCAGCATTTTCTCCTTTTCCCACAGTGTTTTCTTCCCTTTCCAGAACAAATTCAAATTTTTCAGTCACCTTTAATTTGTCGTCTGCAAATGCTTTCAACTTGAACCAGTCTAAAGTTTTGTTGTGTGGTAATGAGATACATGGACGTATACACTGGTCAAAAAAAGTTATGAATTACAGAAATATTGCATACTGAAATATTTTGAATTGAACCCACTTGTTATTTGTTGGTATACTTGTGGTAAAATACGAAAACAGAAAAGTTTGCAAATATTTCAAATATGCAAAATGGCAAAAATTTTACATAAATAGCAATGAAGCAATAGTGAAATGGCATTAACCGGATATTTTCTGAACTGTTAATCAAGTGATATAAAAACCATAATGAAATACACAACACAAGTATTTTATACCATAAAAGTTTTACTTTTCAGATACAACACAATAGTGCTAGCACTAATAAGCTTACAAAATTGAAATACTGAATACATTGTTAGAAAAAATAGTCTTTTGACAAGCACACTAAATATAAGTAACAAAGGCTGATTTCGCTCATAAAATTGCAAAGACTTCTGTTGCTTCTTTGTAAACTGTATAGATCAAGATTAGTTCTTACAGGAAGTGTAATCTAATCCATATTGATTATTTGTAAGACATTCTGAATATAAAAAACATCAAAAAGTAGTCTCTAGGTTCTTCTCACCTAACATAAAAGTGTTACTTTCACTTCTTTGGCACAGTAATGGTCATCCTTTTCTATCATAAACTAGAACTTGCTGCTGATCAACCCAGTAATTTCTTTTGCTTGGTGATCTTAACCCTTTACCCCATAACCCATTACCACACAATCCCTACTTTTGACGCCTCTGAGAAAGAAACCTTTAGAAAACATTGTGGGGAAAAGGGAAAAATGCTGGTAAGCAGCATTTTCTCCTTTTCCCACAATGTTTTCTAACCTTCACAAAACAAATTTCAAATTTTCAGTCACTTTTATTTTGTTGTCTGCAATTGCTTTTGATTTGGACAAGCCTAAAATATTGTCCTTTGGTAATAGGATAAGGAATTTCTATGGTATCTCTAATATTGACCCTAAATAACAGCATGGATGAAGCCGTTTCTTATGTGTATATGACACCTTTTGATAGTGTAGAAAACATTGTGGCAAAAGGTGAAATTGCTCGTCACAATTTCAGCTTTCACCACAATGTTTTCCAAAGGCTCCTACAAGCAATGCATAGAAATGCGTAGAAATTTGTATCTATGGAGTAAAGGGTTAACACTTTAACAGAACACAAAATTTAAGCATTGTCCAAACTGAAAGCATTTGCAGATGACAATTTCAATGTGGCTCGATGGTGTAATTTTTCTATTATAGAGTTGAAAACACTGTGGGAAAAGGAGAAAATGCTGTTTTTAAAAGGCTTCTTTTCCAATGCCATCAAAAGTCGGCATTGTGTGGTAAAGGGTGAAATATCATAACCCATTACCAAACAATCCCTACTTTGGACGCCCCTGAGAAAGAAGCCTTCAGAAAACATTGTGGGAAAAGGAGAAAATGCTGGTAACCAGCATTTTCTCCTTTTCCCACAATGTTTTCTATCCTTCACAAAACAAATTTTCAGTCATTTTTATTTTGTCGTCTGCAAATGCTTTCAATTTGCACCAGTCTAAAATATTGTCGTTTGGTAATGGGTTAACTCTTTACCACTCAATCCCGCCTTTTAACGACCCTGAGAAAGAAGCCTTTTGAAAACATTGAGGGAAAAGGAGAAAATGCTGGTAATCAGCATTTTCTCCTTTTCTTACAATGTTTTCTACTCTTCTAAATGAAATTTCGATTTTTCAGTCACACATATTTTGTTGTCTGCAAATGCTTTCAATTTGGACCTTTCTAAAATTTTCTTGATGGTAACGAGTTAAGAAGCTACGGGATACTTAACTCCAAATCTGTACCAAAAATTTTCAACTGTCATTTTGAAAGCAGTTGCAGACATAATTAAATGAAGCCCAAATGAAGGAATATGTCTATGAAAGGAAAGAAAACATTGTAGGAAAAGGCAAAAATCCTGATGACCATTGTTTTCTTCATTTCCTGCAATGTTTTTCAAAAGGCTTTTCTGTTTGGTCCTTAAAAATCTGGATGCTATGAAAGAGTTGAATTATCAATGTTGCCTCTTTTTATAGAAACACAATCTAAGCTCCATGTCTCGGTGGTTTATATTGAAGTAATGTCTAAACCCATTACCAAACAATCCCTACTTTTGACGCCCCTGAGAAAGAAGCCTTTAGAAAACATTGTGGGAAAAGGAGAAAATGTTGATACCCTTCAGAAAACAAATTTCAAATTTACAGTTACTTTTATTTTGTTGTCTGCAAATGCTTTCAATTTGGACCAGTCTAAACTATTGTTGTTTGGTAATGGGTCTAAATTGAAGGCATTTGTAGAGGTCAAATAAAAGTGACTGAAAATTTGAAAATTGTATAGGGAAGGATAGAAAACATTGTGGGAAAAGGAGAAAATGGTTGACCAGTAATTTCTCCTTTTCCCATAATTTTTACGAATGGCTCCTTTCTCAGGGTCTTCAAAAGTCTGAATTGTGGGATAATGTGTTAACCCCTAACACTTTAACTTTATGCCACACAACAAAAAGTATACATATATATTGATGCAAACTGAAAGTATTTGCAGACAACAATTCAAAAGTGGGATGAATGATGGAATTTGTCTTCAGTAAAAATATTGTGGGAAAAGGGGAAAATGCTGGTTATCAGCATTTTCTCCTTTTCCAACAATCTTTTCAGAAGGCTTCATCCTCAGGGTCATTAAAACTTGGGATTGCGTGATAGTGAGTTAACTCTTAACAAACAACAAAATTTTAGACATGTCCAAATTGAAAGTATTTGTATGCAACGAAACAAACCTGACTCAAAGGTTAGAACTTGACAATAGAAGAGTAGAAACATTGTGGGAAAAGGAAAAAATGCAGGTTTCCTGCATTTTCTCCTTTTCCCGCAATATTTTTAGTAGGCTTCTTCCTGTTGGTTGTAAAAACCAGGGATTGTTTGTTAAAGGGTTAAACAAAACACACAGACACTTCAACCTGGTACAGTTTCCTCAAAGTTTCAGCAAAATATCTCGGCAATATCTTTCAGCAATAATATGCAAGTATTTCACAACTACAGTATAAAACTTGGTAAGCTTGATATAAGCTTGCTAAAGTATCCTTAAATTCGGAAGACTGCAAGTTTTGTTTACAAAATGAAAAATGCCAATCTAGTTAGCAATCTACAGCTGTCTTTATCAGGTATGATACTAAATCATTCCCTGTCACAGTGTCCACACTTAAAAATACTGTTACTTTATTCGCAACAATCTCAAACAAGAGGGCCAAGATGGCCCTGGATCGCTCACCTGAATTTTTGAGATGACCATAGCCTATTTTTTTTTGAGGTATTAAAACATTGGAACCAAATTTATAATTTTGCTAAGCAATTTTCAAAAGGTCACCTGTAAAATTAATTTCGAAATCTAACCATCAGTTTCAAAAAGAAGAATTTTTAAGAATTCTTCATTTCTGTATAAGAGCAAGTATCCCCCATCCACGAGAGCCATGTTTCTTGATGGATCAAAATTTACGAACAAGTTTTGAAAAGGGTCACCCTAGGAACATTTCGGAAAATTTCTTTTAAAATCTGACCATGAGTTTCAGAGAAAGAGAATTTTCAAGAATTTCATTATGTCCATATAGTGCAAGTAGCCCCCATTCACAAGAGCAAGGATCACCCTAGGAACATCTCTGTCAAATTATTTTAAAATCTGACTAAGGGTTTCAGAGAAGAAGAATTTTCAAGAATTTCTTCATTTCCATATAGTGCAAGTAGCCCCCATTCACCAGAGCCATGTTTCTTGACGGATCAAAATTTTGTGAACAATTTTTGAAAAGGGTCACCCAAGGATCATCTCTGTGAAATCATTTCAAAATCTGTCCAGCCGTTTCGGAGAAGAAGAATTTTTAAAAATTTCTTCATTTCCCTATAGTGCAAGTAGCCCCCATTCACCAGAGCCATGTTTCTTGACCAATCAAAATTTCGCAAACACTTTTTGAAAAGGGTCTCCCAAGAAACATCCCTGAGAAATTATTTCAAAATCTGACCAGCGGTTTCAGAGAAGAAAAATTTTTAAGAATTTCCTCATTTCCCTATAATGCAAGTAGACCCCATTCACCAGAGCCATGTTTCTTGACCAATCAGAATTTCACGAGCAATTTTTTAAAAGGGTCACCCAAGGAACAACTCTATGAAATTATTTCAAAATCTGACCAGTGGTTTCAGAGAAGAAGATTTTTGAAGAATTCCTTCATTTTTGTATAGTGCAAGTAGCCCCCATTCACCAGAGCCACATTTTTTGACAGATCAAAATTTCACGAACAATTTTTGAAAAGGGTCACCCAAGGAACATATCTGTGAAATTATTTCAAAATCCGACCAGCAGTTTCAGAAAAGAAGATTTTTTAAGAATTCCTTCATTTCTGTATAGTGCAAGTAGCCCCCATTCACCAGAGCCACATTTTTTGACGGATCAAAATTTCACGAACAGTTTTTGAAAAGGGTCATTCAAGGAACGTATCTGTGAAATTATTTCAAAATCTGACCAGCGGTTTCAGAGGAGAAGATTTTTAAAGAATCCATTTGGTTGCCATGGCAACCATAGTTTTTGACCGAATCAAATTCTGTGAACAGTTTTTAAAGAGGACCTCCCAAGGAACATTCCTGCCAAGTTTGGTCCAAATTGGCCCTGCGGTTTAGGAGGAGTTGATGTTTAAAGAATTGCTGACGACGGACGACGGACACCCAGTGACCCTAAAAGCTCCCCTTGAGCACTTTGTGCTCAGGTGAGCTAAAAAGCAACAAGGAAAAATAAAGCTAAATATCTCCCATCTTTCACTGCATCGGTGATATACAATACTACCTTCAAAGCAATGTACAAAAAGTTTGTGTTTTACACATGAAATACTGAAGTTGCAAAACAAATGTTTTTGTCTGTATTTTATTCATCCCCTTTTTCTAACACTTTCTCGAGAAATTTTGTTTGAAATACAGTCTAAAACTAGTGTGATCTTACACACACATTAACCCTCTACCACACAATCCCGACTTTTAACACCCCTGTGAAAGAAGCCCTTTGAAAACATGGTGGGAAAAGGAGAAAATGCTGGTAACCAGCATTTTCTCCTTTTCCCACAATGTTTTTCTACCCTTCCTAAAACAAATTTCAATTCTTCAGTCACATTCATTTTGTTGTCTGCAAATACTTTCAATTTTGAACCAGTCTAAAATTTTGTTGTTTTTTAAAGAGTTAAGCTGTGAAGTAAGTGTAACCAGCATTTTCTCCTTTTCCCACAATGGATTCTATCCTTCCTACAACAAATTTCAATTCTTCAGTCGCATTCATTTTATCGTCTGCAAATGGTTTCAATTTGGACCAGTCCAAAATGTTTTCGTTTGGTAAAGAGTTAAGCAGTGAAGTACTTTGTTGTTTCCTTGGAATCCAGACCAGCTGAGGAAGGCAGTGGCTCTCTTGGGGTGTTAACTGGTGTCTCGTCAACATTTGTGTGCGAGATGAAGCGCAACCTTAGCTGTAGAGGAGGTTTAAGATTCCGTATAACCTTCTCAACCTCATTCTTAACTCCATCACCCACAAACATGTACTTTATGTGATACAGAAAGTCTGTGATTGTGTCCATGTGATGGAGATGTTCACATGCCTTGTCTACATTAGCCAAGATTTCATACAGTTCTACAGTCAGGTCCATCAAACATCTGGTTCTCTCTATGTGAAACCTTGATAAGAAAGGTCCAACCAAAAACAACAGGAACAAATACTGCTCTTCTGTCTTCACTATTTCTTTGACCTTCTCCTTGATGAATTGTGGCAGCACACTGAGCTGACCAATGCCAGCATGGTGCCAGACAGCGTGTGTAAGTGCCACCATGTAACTGCAGCTAGACTCTACATGCATGTTCTGACAGGCAATAAAGTCAAATGTCTGATAAAAGGACTTGCCGAGATTCATTAGTATTGGGCTTTTCATCATTTCTATGATCTTGTCATTGAGCACAGTCCAGTAACTCTCTGGTAGTGCTGTGATAATCAATCCGACCGCATTCATCCAACCCATCAGTTTCTCTCTGTTGAGCTGTATGTTACTTTTGAGAATGACGTCAAGGAGAGCTGTACCAACTGCTTGTCCTGCCTTTGGAAGTGCCATCAACTCCACACAAATAACATGTAAGGCATGAGCTGCTGGATTTGGAAACTCATTAAATCTCCAGTCACAACTGGGGTAAGGTGATCGACCTTCAATGGTCTCCACAAGTCTCTCTACGACTTTGATGAAATAGTCCTGCTCTGGGGACCAATTAATTGTTTCAGGTGAAGCACCCAAATACTTCTGATATTCTTCTGTCAAAAACCACTTTCCCATGGGAGAGTCTTGGTTCGCTCGGACAACTGCTCCGACAAGCTTCCTCTTTAGACCAGGGCGACCAGCCAGCTTGCTGTCATAGTAATGCAAAGTGTTGTATAGATAGGTGATTGGACGATCATGGAACTTGTACAGCCCTCCTAGATTATCCAAAATACTTTCCAGGAACTTCTGGACTGATGTCATTTCCATCAGTCTATGGATCAGAATGTCCAATACAGGTATAAATCGTAGACAAACATTTCCAAAGTACACTGGCAAATACTGATGCTGAATAGGGTTGTTCAAATCTTGAATACCCTCATAAAAGAACTTTTCAGGGTAGGTTTTGTGAAAACTCATGTGCTTTTCATGCCAGGTGCACTGTAGCCAGTGATCAGCTGAGTTGTTGGTTAAGAAATCAACCACTCTGTTCTTAAAGTCAGATGACCTCACTAGTGTCTGAAATATAATGTAAAAAGCTATCTGTGCACCATTGTTCTCCAGATTTCTCAAGGCTAGACATAGGACCAGTCTATCAATTGTTAGGATGTTACATTTCCATACCATATCATTGATAGCCTCAATATATTTGGGGAAATAATTCTGTGTACCAGCCACACAAAACTCGTGTACAAGGAAGTCACAGAATGTCCTTAGATGGGCAGACAGAGCTCTTGGACCAATCCTCTCTAGAACTTTGTAAGCTGTGGGAGGGATTCTATTGTCATCGATAAGGTTCTTCCAAATAATACAGAGGAACAATGGTGGTGTTCCCTGCATACTGAAGTGAGCAATGATATCATTTTCATTTGCCATGCTGCGCCACTTTTTGTATTCTGTCTCCACATTTCTCTTCAGATTACTTTTTTCTTCCCTGGGGACTGGATTATCATGGAAGAATTCTGTCAGACATGTTGGGAAGCAGGCTGTGGTGTGAGAGGGCCAGGAGTGTGGGGTACTCTGTATAATTGTAGTAAGGATGTCTTTACACCAGTTGGATGAAAATGACTCTGACCCAGTCACATGCATTGCACGTGCTAAAGTTAGGACCAGTACACGGTTCAATTCCTCCGAGTCCTGGGACAGAAATCCTGCCTTTGGTTCACTGAATATCCTGCTCAGTTGGGGCTGGACTTCGGCACTGCCTAGCCCAGTGATTAGTCTCAGAGCTGTACTCTCCACGCACAGATGTAACTGGTTCTGATTGGTCATTTGTATCGTAGAAAGAGTGTGTAGATGGCCGAGAAGTTGGACCCTGTAGTGAGGCTGTATATGATGTAACCTATAACTGAACATTTCTAACAATGTATGGAGTATACCCCAGGCCTGGCTGGTAAATACTGTGGGTAAGAGTTGACTGATGAAACCTTTGATGCCTAAAGATTCTATCTCCATGTAAACCAGTAGTCGACTGTAAGTCTCAACCAATGCTGGAGCTAGGGCCACAGTAGTTTTACTCTTGGCAAGTCTGATAACTCTAGAAACAATACTGTGAATCAGACTCATTTTAGCATGAACCGTCAATGAATCCAGTAAGTTCATGGACAGTGGTTGGGTTGGAGCTGAGGCCACCAGGTTGCCAGGCAACAGGCAAGTATTTTTGTTGTTTCCATAGATACTCTCCACCAAAATGCTCATTGGAAGGTTAAACAGTGTAGGGTTTGTGCTATCTGTAGGAGAAAAATCATAAATGTAAGTAATAGTCATAAAATTTCAACATTTCAAGCAAATAAGTTGTAAGCTCTCATCTTCAACAAGTCAACAATTTTGTCTGGTAAAGGATGATGAAATAACTGTTACCATAAGAAAATAATTACATTTTTAACCCATTACCATACGGAAAAATTTTAGACCTATTTAAATTGAAAGCATTTGCAGACGACAATTTCAAAGTGGCTCAAATGGTGCAATTTTACTTTCATAGGGTGGAAAACTTTGTGGGAAAAGGAGAAAATGCTGGTTACCAGCATTTTCTCCTTTTCCCACAATGTTTTCTAAAGGTTTCTTTGTCAGGGGCGTCAAAAGTAGGGATTGTGAGGTAATTGGTTAAATGTATTCACCATTGCAAGTGAGCTTTCAGTTTATGATAAATCATCATTTCACTAGTTTACTTTTCATGGTGGTTTCTATCTCGGTCAGTATTATCATTAATTCCACCTCATAGGGTTTGAGATCTCAGTTTTTGACAAGACAACAAGTTACTTTGACAAGTTACGTTTTCCATTTACAATATTTAGTATTCTGAATACTGACAAGATGAAAAAATTCAAGTAAAGGAATTTAGTACATTTCCAAAATTGCAAGTTCACAAATTCCACCTGCGCACAACTTTGCTTCATGGCAGATCACTTTTGAAGACCCTGTGACTAAAACATTTTCCCACAAGTGCACTGTTTTTAGATTGATTTATTCAACCTCGACTTATGTGTTTTTCAAACATCTTTTCAGTCCTATGATGGCAACAGCTCACAAATTTACATGTGGCTTGGGTACACAAGGCTTGCGCTCTGAAGTGTCTAGGCCATAGACAGTTCCTTAGAGGAAAATCCATTGGCTGGGGTCAGGGTCATACCGGTCTTTAGGTTATGGAATCTGCACTCTTGCAACTTAGCTATGCAAGATCCCAAAAATTTGTTCCAGCAGGTAAAATGATAAAGAACTAGTGTGCTAAAAGCAACCTGTCAAAGACCAAAGGTGTTTCAGATTACACAATTTCAAACACCAGTGTTTTTTTTGAGTTCTAGACGTGTTGTAGCTATCTTACCATAACATTTTTATTTATAGTTCCAGAATAAACAGATGTTTTATCTTTAAGTCAGATTGAACATTCAATAATTATTAGTTTATTACTTACAAGCATTGCACAAAAGAGGGATCCGATAGTCATTCCCAGGTAATCTGGTTATATTTTGCTTCAAACTCCTACAAAAAAAATAAAGGGAAAGCTCAAAAACAGGAGGATAATAACTCTCATGCATTGCTCACCCGATTAACTCTTTACCATACAATCCCGACTTTTAACAACCCTGAGAAACAAAGCTTTAGGAAACATTGCTGGAAAAGGAGAAAATGCTGGTAACCAGCATTTTCTCCATTTCCTACCATTTTTTCTACCCTTCCCAAATCGAATTTTAACTTTTGCTTCACATTTATTTTGTCATCTGCAAAAGCTTTCAATTTGAACCAGTTAGAATACCATCACGCCCTCTTATCTGGAGCTCTGTACGACATAGCTTTGGCAGACAAATTTAGAAATATTTTCTGATATTATTGTGAAGGTATTCACTTTCTAGAACTTCTGTTCTCAATCAAAACCCATTTTCATGATAAAATTCCAACAAGTTTACAAAACCTAGATTTTAGTGAAGAAAGACAATTATAATAATGCCTTTCAAATCTCATAAAACACTCCTAGTGGTATTTATACTACAAGTATCCTAGCTCTAATGAGCTTCCTGCTGTCTAAATTTTTAGCCAAGAATCTGATTGACAGGTTTTATATATTGCATGATGATTAACCTATTACCACACAATCCCTACTTTTGACGCCCCTGAGAAAGAAGCCTTTAGAAAACATTGTGGGAAAAGGAGAAAATGCTGGTAACCAGCATTTTCTCCTTTTCCCACAATGTTTTCTACCCTTCACACAACAAATTTCAAATTTTCTGTTGCTTTTATTTTGTCGTCTGCAAATGCTTTCAATTTGGACCAGTCTAAAATATTGTCATTTGGTAATGGGTTAAGGTATTAGACTTGTATCTGTGTGTCTCAAAGTCAATCACAACTTTTGCCAATGAGTGTACAACTTTCCATAAGGAGACATTATTTCCCAGGCCGATAACCAGCCAGTGGACAAGGAAGTATGGACAAAGTTTTATGTTTCATCTTGAAATATGACTGAAATACCTCTTCTAAATCACAGTAACTACAGTATCATCATTACGAGGTGAAAATGGCAATGAATACTGTCAAATTATTCAAAATGGCATTAACTACAGTATCATCATTACGAGGTGAAAACGGCAATGAATACTGTCAAATTATTCAAAATGGCATTAACTACAGTATCATCACTACGAGGTGAAAACGGCAATGAATACTGTCAAATTATTCAAAATGGCATTAACTACAGTATCATCACTACGAGGTGAAAACGGCAATGAATACTGTCAAATTATTCAAAATGGCATGAACTACAGTATCATCACTACGAGGTGAAAATGGCAATGAATACTGTCAAATTATTCAAAATGGCATGAACTACAGTATCATCAATACAAGGTGAAAATGGCAATGAATAATGTCAAATTATTCAAAATGAAACCTACACTAGGTATTGCTTAACCCTTTACCACACAGTCCCAAAATTTTAATGACCCTGAGGAAGAAGCATTTTGAAAACATTGTAAGAAAAGGAGAAAATGCTGTTCACAAGCGAGTTAAGTATCTTGGTTTTTCTGTACAGCACTGGGTATAATTATGTCTTTATTCTAAATGAACACAAACATATGATTGAAACACTATCATAGTCAGTATTAAGTTTCATGCAAATCAGTTCAAAATATATATAATCAAACCTATTATAAGGATTCAGCAAGAACATTCTAATGTTTCTGTAAAACACTAAGCATAGGTCATTACCAGTTTATTAACCCTTTACCCCATAAGGCATTTCTATGGTAATTCTAATTGACCCTAAATAACAGCAAGGATTGAGCCATTTCTTATGTGTATATGACACCTTTTGATAGCATAGAAAACATTGTGACAAAGATGAAATTGCTCGTCACGAGCAATTTCACCTTTTGCCACAATGTTTTCCAAAGGATCCTACAAGCAATGTGTAGAAATGAGTATCTATGGAGTAAAGGGTTAAAATAAACATAACAAATAATTGCAACACTGTGATAACCAATATCAAATACCATCCAAATCTATTCTAAATATCTATTAGTAAACCTACTCTAAGTGTTGGGCTAGAGCTTCCTGATGTTCCCGTAAAGCACTGGGTATTGGTCTCTGTAACTGAACATTGTCTGTCTTGGCTTTCATATTTAGATGTATCCAGATACATGTAGCAGCTACCGTGTGAGTTGACGAGGCCTTGGACACGTCAGGTAGGGCGATGGAAGAATTGTCAGGGTATAGCAGGTCATACAGTTTTAAAACTGGTAAAAAATCATTCAGCTAAAACAAGAAATTAACAATAATATTTTCAAGCCTTTTCAACTTTTCTGTTTCAAGAAAATTTGTGCCTTTTGAGTTCACTGAAAAAATCTTGAGTATCAGATAGATTGATAAATAGGACTCTCTTTTTTCATTACTCTTGACCAAGCCAAACTCTTTTTCGTGCTTAACTTCAACAATCGCAACAAATTACTACTGGATTTTAAGGAAAATATTTTTCAAAGTGATACACAATTCTTAGTGGATAAAGACGTAACAACTTGATGTAAAAATCTGCCATAACCTTCAATATACTATGCAGTGGCTTTGAAGGAATACAGTAAGTCATTCCTGTTCAGAAAGTAGTAAACAACAATGAAGATTGATATTTTCTACTACTCACAGGATTTTTCTGAATGCTTCCAGAAATGAACTGCAACAGAACCCACATTAGATGGTCTCTGCCTTTGTTTAAGTTTCTTCCTTTCAACTGCAAATAACACAACAAAAGAACATTTTTAACAGCTTAACAAGGAAAGAATGGGGGAGAAGCTGAAGTTTTTCTTTTTAAAGTCTCACAGTGTTTTCATACAATGTCTACTGTAGGAGCATTTAAATTGTATAGAAATGACTCCATAAGATGTAGCATTTCAAGGTAGCTATAACAGGAAAAGTAAACCAGATTTCACATCAGAGTGGGTTAGGATATTCTTAACACATTACCACACAATCCCTACTTTTGACGACTCTGAGAAAGAGGCCTTTAGAAAACATTGTGGGGAAAGGAGAAAATGCTGGTAACCAGCATTTTCTCCTTTTCCCACAATGTTTTCTACCCTTCACAAAACAAATTTCAAATTTTCAAATTTTTTGTCACTTTTATTTCACTGTCTGCAAATGCTTTCCATTTGGACAAGCCTAAAATATTGTCATTTGGTAAAGAGTCCATCTGAATGATCATTTCCTTTCATTAATAGGTATGTGATCAATACTCATTACAACTAGCTTGCATACATATTACTTTGGTCGAAGAGAAGGTATAGAAAGATATACTGAACAAGTCCTAAAATGCCCTCCCTTATCCGTACTTCTATGTATACATCACAAGCTAAACAACAACTTTGCAGAGCGGCACATATATACCAAGAGAGGCCTACCAGTAAAAAGGGTTAAAATCAAGAATGCCTAAAGATATCCAAAGTTTAAGAGTCATATGCAGAAATAGTTATTATCATAGAAATTCATTGTGGTAAGTTTTGAACTTATTCCAATGGAAACAGTAGAAGTTGTGCACACAAGAAATTGCTAACAGACCGATGCATGGACAGAAGGACAGAAAGACAGACAGACAGTTGACTGGGGCCATAACATACTATGACTCTTCGGGCATATAAAAAATTGAAATGGTTGTTTTCATGTAGTACACAAAGCTCATATATCCATATTCATTTCTGTTTTGATCAGAATACATTTTTACAAATATCCTGACAATTTTGTCAGTTTGCATGTTTTGTGCAATCTGCTCTTGATCTATACTGTCAATAAAGAAATTAAAAAACTGTGCTAAGCAGTCTATGGGTGAATTTTTCTTTTTACCTTATCATACAATGAGACCACCATGTGAGGAAAGGAAGCAAACTGAAAGAGTACAAAGTAGATGAGTTGACTTGACAGATGTTGCCACAGTAGATGACTAAGCCCAGCATCAGCAGCAGACTCTGAGGTCTCGGAATGTTCCATTGCTGATACAACTAGATCTACCAGCTGCTCTTCCAATACCTCACATCTTTGTTTCAACTGAAAAATTAGTAATAGTGGTAGTCTAGTTTAACTCATTAGCAAATGACAAATTTTGAGACTAGTCAAATTCAAAGCATTTGCAGATGACATAATATGAAATTTTGCTGAAATGATAGTTAACTCATTACCAAACAACAAAATTTTAGGATTTTGCTGACCAGTGGAAAAGTCCTGATAAATGTCTTGGAATTCTGATAGACCATCTTCTCATGTTCCAGCATGTCTTCATAGACAAGCCTGTCACAGACAGTAAGTTTATTTTTTTCTTACTTTACCACACAATCCTGACTGGTCACATGACCTGAATAATTTGAAATTCAGCCTTTGGAGCCTGCATACTGACATTGATCACCAAACTTTTGAGTTCATCTTTAAATGTCTCAATATTTAAATCTTTTGTTAGGTCCTGTGACCTATCTATCCAACAGTTTGAAAAACAACCCAAACTTTCCTTGTGTGAAGTTTAACTGAGACTGGCAGAGTGACATAGGGAAAAGACATGCCAAATGATGTTGCTAATGTCCACAATGAATCTACAGATCCCAACAATAAGCACTCCCAACAATAGTGAATAGCTCAGAAAGAAAATAAAAAAAAAACTTACTTGTTTATTCAGACCCAGCATACTGCCCACCATATCTCTGGAGTATGGTTGTTCCAGAACATATCGTAGTAATCTTGCTTGGGGCTCCTGAATTTCCTGCACGATAGAACAATGTAATAATGTCAACAATGTGTGCCAAAAGTTAGTATAAATACCACTTCTTTAACTCTATCCAATACAACAACATCATGGGCATGTCTAAATCCAATGTATCTACAGACCAAAACTTACATTTAGCTCAATTTGAGGAAAAACTCCTTGAAAGCTTCAGAAATATTGAAGAAAAAGGAGAAAATGCTGGTTTCCAGCATTTTATCCTTTTCTCACAATATTTTCAAAAAAAAATTCTCTTCAGATTTATTAAAATGTGCAACAGTGTGGTAAATAGTTAAAATGAAGCACCAAAGGAATAAACAAAAGCTAATTCCTTACACATAATTTGTCCAAAACTAAAATGTGCAATGCTACATAATACATGTACTATGCCTCTGTTACACTCGGAAACAGTTCAAAAAGACTCTACTTCATTCTGTAAACTTGACAAACTCAGGGAGATCAGGTTGTCATGGCATCTGGCACATCCCTGCTAAGTTTAGTCACATTTTTGATCAAGCACACCCTATGTCATATTACATTCTTTCTATAACCTTTCAGACTGAACAACACACAGCCCTTTACCAGGTTCTCACATTCCCCCTTGTGATCTTATAAGTTCAAGCCCAAAATCTCTGTAGTCTCATTCATTTTTCAAGCTATCCTGAAAGAATAGTGCAGTGTTTCACGTCCACACCAGATGTGTACTTCGCCAAGAAAGACTATAATAGATTCATGCCCTGTTGGTTAATGCAGGTGTCCCAATGCCTGTATTGCATGTCCTTATTGAGTCCGTCTTGTACACTGATCTGTTTTTGCTATGTCTTTTTTAACATGTTAAAAATTTATCTACTACCAATGCTGTACAAGTCCATACTGCATTGGACCGGGTTTTATATTGAGGTAGAGGGAACTTGTTCTAGTGTGACTGCGGTTTATCCAGAGAAAATTGAAATAGCTTGACAACTCAATCGATGAGTTAAGTAACATGTGAGCACATGTATATACAAGATACCATGTAAAACACATACATCTATTATTAACTCTTTACCAAACGACAAAATTTTAAACTGGTTCAAATTGAAAGCATTTGCAGACGACAAAATAAAGGTGACTGAAAAATTGAAATTTGTTCTGAGAAGGGTAGAAAACACTGTGGGAAAAGGAGAAAATGCTGGTTACCAGCATTTTCTCCTTTTCCTACAGTGTTTTCAAAAGGCTTCTTTCTCAGGGGCGTCAAAGGTAGGGATTGTGTGGTAATGGGTTAAAACATGAAGAGAAATCGGAATATAAGTCTAAAACCAGTATGTTTGATACTGGTGCACTAATTCAATGCCTACCTTACTGTATGGCAATGGCCCACTAAGATTAAACTTCAAGTCCTTAGGATTCAAGCGCCAGACATTGCTGGTAGCCATTGAGTGTCCTACGACAGGTAACAGTTGTGAACGACCTGAAATGGTATTTGTATATTGTAAATAGGGTTACAAACATAATGTAAGAAAGCCATTCCTCCTCAGAGTCAGTCAAACTCTAATGGATTAAAAGAATACCACCAACACTAGTTAGCAATTTTTTTTTCTTTTTCAGATGACATTGAAAATATTCCAAGAAAACGAACATTTTTCAATGAAATTCCTTTCATTATATTTAACATTACAGTGCCTGGTGAAGGAACTCTCACTGAATGTGACTTAATACCCCTGCCAGCCCTTTGACAGAAACAGGCAATTACTGGTATTTTGTACACAGACAGACACTCGAAATGGACACACACATGGACAGACAGGCTGATTCCAGTATACCCCCGAAAACCTTCATTTTGCGGGGGTATAAAAAATAAAATTAACTGTACAGCTGATATAGCTGAACCATAATCCTTGGCGCCAAGCCTTGAAAAAAATATAGTTATCATCTACATGTATAAAGGTGCATTTGGACATTTGTATAAAGTCTGTTCATGCAGGCTGATAGGAGATGGCAATTTCCAACCTAGTGTGATTTTCGCAAGTCTACCGTAGGACAACATCTAATGTTGACGTAAAGTGCGGTCTTAGATTAGCCTGCACAAACTGCACAGGCTGATCTGAGACTGCACTTTACACAAATATCCCAAAACCTATTTTGGCATGTTACAGGCCACTTAATTTTGCATAATTCAATGTCAGGAAACTACTTATCATGTGATCTGAATCTTACTTTACTTGGACAACCTACCTGAAATGGTCACCATTTGGGCTGTTGGTCTAAAAGAATTGACAAACTCCGACAAAATTCTTCCCATTTTCTGTAAATGTTTTTGACAATTAAAAACAGAAATATTGTTCAGGCAAAACAGTGAAACTATAAAGTGACTTAAATGCAAAAACAAAATACCAAGATAAATCCATTTTTATAAAAGAAATATTACCCTTTAGAGGAATCTCTCCTTTTTTTCTCCATGTTTAGAGTTATACAGAGACTTTTTTCATTATAATCTTACAGTAGCATGCAAATGATCTTGTTAACTCTTTATCACTTAATTCTGACTTTTAAAGACCCTGCAAAAGAAGCCCTTTGGAAACATTGTAGGAAAAGGAGAAAATGCTGGTATGGTAACCAGCATTTTCTCCTTTTCCTACAATGTTTTCTACCTTTCCCAACACAAATTTCAATTTCCAAGCCAAACTTAGGTTGTCGCCTGCAAGTGCTTTCAATTTGGACTACTCTACAATTTTGTTGTTTGGTAAAGACTTAAAATGGTCAAAAAACAACAGAAAAAGTTTGGTTTTTTCTAAGATCATTAACGTCATAATAAAAATCATGCAAAGCTTCAAGATCCTTTGGCCTGCAGAATCATAATTGTCTTGAATTAACTGTATCATAGTGTTTTACTTATGATCAAAATTAACCCCAGCTGCACAAATTGTCAAGCAATATTTCCTAAGAACTATCCTCAGTACTTATCCATGTTCTCTTTGTTTTCTTTTGAGTGTTTAACCCTTCACTCTACAGATACTCATTTCTACGCATTGCTTGTAGGAGCCTTTGGAAAACATTGCGGCAAAAGGTGAAATTGCTTGTCAGATATCTTTAAACATATGCACTTTAACAAATATACAGACATGATGATGTATTTAGGTCGTCCTTTAGATCAAGTGACATTACAGATTGGCACCAGCTGTTCCAAGTTGCCATGAATTTCCCGGAAATTCTTGCAAAGTCACATGATTCAATCTCAAAATGGCTATTTTCTACAATGCTAACTAGAGGCTGAAACCGAAATGTGATTTTGTAATTGATTCAGCCTCTCTCAAAATTCTGTAACTACCACTAAAAATTGATGAACAAGGCTAACTCATGCTTAAAAAATAAAAAAAAAAAGCCAATTTACCCAATGTGGCCAGTTTTTGACATCAGGACTGTTCTTTGTAATTTCATTGACAGCTAAATAACTGGGTAGTAGGCATGCATTTCTATCTAGGATGTAGGATACAACCTGTGATGAAAATGTAAAAAGTCCTTAAATTCAAGCTTGGTCCCAAAACTGTGATCTTAATTACTCTAAGGATAGAATATACTACCTCTTTAATCTCTAACAAATAATCCTGGTTTTTACAACCCTGGGATAAAAGCCTTTGAAAACATTGTAAGAAAAACAGAAAATGCTGGTAACCAGCATTTTCTCCTATTCCGGCAATGTTTTCCACCCTACTGGAAACAAATTTCAGTTGTTGAGTTGCCTTTATCTTGTCGTCTGCAAGTGCTTTCAATTTTGACTGGTCTAAAATTTTGTAGTTTGGTAAAGCGTTAAACCTATTACCACTCAATCCCTACTTTTGACGCCCCTGAGAAAGAAGACTGTTGAAAACACTGTGGGAAAAGGAGAAAATGCTGGTAACCAGCATTTTCTCCTTTCCCGCAGTGTTTTCTACCCTTCCCAGAACAAATTTCAATTTTTCAGTCACCTTTCTTTTTTCGTCTGCAAATGCTTTCAACTTGGACCAGTCTAAAATTTTGTCGTTTGGTAAAAGGTTAAGTAGGAGATCAATCTCTGTTACTTTTGAAGACAGTGTAACTGATGATCACAAATCTTAGAACATACAGTTTCAATCTTGGATCTGGGATCGAACCTGTGGACTGCATATTTCTAGGTTGTTTCCTCCCAAAAAATGTGAATTTCGCATCTTTTTCATTCTGAGGATGATAAATAGTTTTAACCCTTTCCCAAACAAGCCCTTGTTTTTACGTGTTTGTAGTACAAGTCTTTTGAAAACACTGTGGGAAAAGGAGAAATTGCTCATAACGAGCAATTTCTCCTTTTCCCACAGTGTTTTCTACCCATTTGGAGAACTTTCTGCCATTTTTATCAAATTTGAAATTGTTGTCTGCAAAGTCTCTGAGTTTGGAAGAGTCTAAAATTTGTCGTTTGGGAAAGTGTCTGGTTGCAAACAACTTCTCTGTAAAATGTCACTTGTGTATTATTCATCTCTACTTTGGGACTGACATCGTTGTAAGGAGTAAACTGATATACAGTAAATTTATATAACAAAGTCAGTTTACCTATCCTTGTACTCCCAATATTTCTTTTCTCTGTTACACTCTACAATATCTTAAAAGCTCCAGACATTACAGTTTATACCAATTAATGAGTTAAGAAGTTTTAGATGAAAAACTGTATGTCCATACTTATATCAACTTATGCATGCAGTTGTTCACATGATTTGTACATATGGTCTCTAAACTTTGTAAATATCTTGGAGAAAAAAAAATACAACTCAGATGAAGGGGTTGAAATAATTATGGCAACTGAAATATGATCAACACAAAGATCCTCAAATACATGTAAACACTGCTTGTCTGACCTCAGTACACAGAAATAAAATCTTACATTAATAACTGCTTGAACTTCAGGTAAAACTGAGGCATTTAAGTCTGGAATACTGTGATTCTGTAGAATTATGCGTAATAGGTCTCTGCATCCCTGAAATAAAATAATATACAAGTTATTATAACTTATAATGCCAGTTATTGATTGTACGTTACAGACAGAAAGTATACCAACCTGCAGCAAAAGCCATTACCACACAATCCCTACTTTTGATGACCTTGAGAAAGAAGCCTTTAGAAAACATTGTTGTCCCACAATGTTTTCTACCCTTCACAAAACAAATTTCAAATTTTCAGTCACTTTTATTTTGTCGTCTGCAAATGCTTTTTATTTGGACAAGCCTAAAATAATGTCGTTTGGTAATGAGATAACAAGATGCGGTCAAAGATACCAAACCTAGACATTTGTTTTCAATGATAAAAGATGTCTCGCCCCCTCTCCTGTGACCTTTGAATCCTTATTACGACCTTGACCCAGGAAACTGATACATGAAACCTCATCTCATAATACTACAGTCATAAGTGAAATAATTTTGAAATCAGACAATGGCTTCATGAGACTTGGAGTGGGCAGTTAGAGTCCTTAAAAAGTACAATTCAGCAGTAGCATGTGGTGTCCATGGCTGTGAGGTAGAGCGTCGGCCTCCTAGCCATAAGGTCCTGAGTTCAATACCCGTGCGCGGGTGTCAACTTT
Organism: Tridacna crocea; assembly: GCA_943736015.1. Classification (NCBI taxonomy): domain Eukaryota; kingdom Metazoa; phylum Mollusca; class Bivalvia; order Cardiida; family Cardiidae; genus Tridacna; species Tridacna crocea. The sequence goes on from OX031059.1 coordinate 55,688,347, forward strand.
GGGATTTTTCATTGGCCCAAACATTCAGCGTGAGTACTGCTGTAGTTCCCAGGAAGCAGAATCAAGAGAGATTAGTATAAGTTGTTAGAACTTGTTTCTGAATTGATATAAAATAAATAAGTTTAACTCTTTACCACACGAGAAAATTTTAGACTGGTCCAAATTGAACGCATTTGCAGACTACAAAATAAAGGTGACTGAAAAATTGAAATTTGTTCTGGGAAGGGTAGAAAACACTGTGGGAAAAGGAGAAAATGCTGGTTACCAGCATTTTCTCCTTTTCCCACAGTGTTTTCAAAAGGCATCTTTCTCGGGGGCGTCAAAAGTAGGGATTGTGTGGTAATGGGTTAAACTAACTAGCACTAGCATCTGTACCAATAAGCAAACCATGGTTGGTTTTGGTAAAGGTAAAAAGAAAAACTTGAATTTATGTCTACTTTCTCTCTTATATTTTTTTATTTCAATGTCTTCTTATAATAAACTATGATACTACGTGAATCGAATGATTCATCATTGATCTTAACTCTTTACCAAACGACAAAAATTTAAACTGGTCCAAATTGAAAGCACTTGCAGACGACAAGTTAAACATAACTCAAAAATTGAAATTTATTTCCAGCAGGGTAGAAAACGTTGTGGGAAAAGGAGAAAATGCTGGTTACCAGCATTTTCTCCTTTACCACAATGTTTTCAAAAGACTTCTATCTCAGGGTCGTAAAAACCCAGGTTTGTTGGGTAAAGGGTTAAATAATGCGACATAATTTTCTCCTGTTATTACTGTCTAGACTAAAGACTGTAAAAAGGCCTAGCATTTAATCCATTACCAAACGACAATATTTTAGACTGGTCCAAATTGAAAGCATTTGCAGACGACAAAATAAAAGTGACTGAAAATTTGAAATTTCTTATGTGAAGGGTTTTCTTTGTGGGAAAAGGAGAAAATGCTGGTTACCAGCATTTTCTCCTTTTCCCACAATGTTTTCTATAGGCTTCTTTTTCAGGGGCATCAAAAGTAGGGATTGTGTGGTAATGGATTAATACAGGATAGCAAAGTTCAAATACCTTATAATCTACGCCTCCAATGATTTTGCGAACCAGTTGAAAAGTCCTGATAAATGTCTTGGAATTCTGATAGATCATCTTCTCATGTTCCAGCATGTTTTCACAGACAAGCCTGTCACAGACAGTAAGTTTAAATTTTTTTACTTTTTTACTTTACCACACAATCCTGAGTTAAAGCAACCCTGAAGAACATAGATATTGAAAACATTGTGGGAAAAGGAGAAAATGCTGGTAACCAGCATTTTTTCCTTTTTCCACCATGTTTTCTACCCCATCGAAGATAGAAATCATCACTGAAATTACATTTTTTTGTTGTCTGCAAATGTTCTCAACTTGGTTTAGTCCAAATCTTTATTGTTTGGGACAGAGTCAACACATTTACTCTGGTAATTTTCTTCCCTTCAATGAGCAGTTCTCTTTTAAAGACTGTGACAAAAGGAGAAGGATCTCCACACTAGAAGCTTTTGCTTTTGTCACAATTTCTACATGGGTATTCAATCATGTACATGGATGAAATAATAACCTATATAAGTTATCCTTATTTAAACAGGAATATTTCTGAAACTAAAAGATTATATAATGAGGTGATACTTTCCTACTTCTCTGATGAAATATTTTGTAACTAAAGCATTGGTAATAATTTTCATCATGCTGACATAAATTATGCTGATGCATCTTCAGCCAGTACATTCTCTTTTAAAAAATGTGAAAGAGGATTCTATCATACATAGGAAATTTCATATTCCCCCCACCCCCCACAAAAAAAAAGGTCAGGCATCCCACTGTCTCCTATTGTAACACTTTTTTTTTTTTATCATTTGTTGCTTATTTTACAAAATTTTCAAATTCCATCTGTTTATATCTATTTACATTTATATTCAAAAAAAAAACTAAATACCTCCTGCATGTAAGTTGTTTGTCTGGCAGACTGCTCGTTACACAGTCTTAGGAAAAGGAAAAAGTGCTCTTAACAAGCAATAACTTCTCCATTTGCAGTCATGTTTTCACATGTAATAAGACACAGAGCCTGAATTTACATAAACTACTCATGTGTGTTTTCATAGCTGTTTTCAAATTTTTCTGCAGCATTCGTTTCAGCTGTAAACAAGTTAACATTATTATTTACATGTAATCTTCTTCCACTTAAAATGTTTACTTTACAATGCATGAAAAAATGTAACAATCAAATTAGATATGATCTTATCATTCACATGTTTCTCTTTTGTGTCTCCAATAAGATATATTTTGATATATCAAAAATCAAACTCTACAATTATGTAAAAACAAGAGGACCATGATGGTCCTATATCGCTCACTTGAGTACTAAGCTGTGAAATCGAACTTGTGACCCCTAGGCAGGGCCAGTTTTGACCCCTGCGGCATGCTAAGAAAAAACTTAGTAGAGGTCCCCTAGGAGATGCTACTTACAAAATATCAAAGCTCTACGCCTTCTAGTTTCAGAGAAGAAGATTTTTAAAGTTTTCCTTCTTTGTTCCTATGTTTCAAACTTATGACCCCCGGGGCGGGATCAGTTTTGACCCCAGGGGCATCATATGAACAATCTTGGTAGAGGTTCATTAGGAGATGCTACATACCAAATATCAAAGCTCTACACCACCTAGTTTCAGACAAAAAGAATTTTAAAGTTTTCCTTCTTTATTTCTGTGTTTCAAACTTGTGACCCCGGGGCGGGGCCAGTTTTGACCCCAAGGACATCATATGAATCATCTTGGTAGAGGTCAACTAGCAGATGCTACATACCAAATATGAAAGCTCTGCACCTTCTAGTTTCAAAGAAGAAGAATTTTAAAGTTTTCCTTCTTTGTTCCTATGTTTCAAACTTGTGACCCCTGGGGTGGGGCCAGTTTTGACCCCAGGGGCATCATATGAACAATCTTGGTAGAAGTCCACTAGGAGATGCTACAAACCAAATATGAAAGCTCTGCACCTTCTAGTTTCAGAGAATTTTTTTTTTAAGTTTTCCTTCTTTGTTCCTAAGTTTCAAACTTGTGACCCCCGGGGTGGGGCCAGTTTTGACCCCAGGGGCATCATATGAACAATCTTGGTAGAGGTCCACTAGGAGATGCTACATACCAAAATATCAAAGCTCTCCGCCTTCTAGTTTCAGAGGAGAAGAATTTTATAGTTTTCCTTCTTTGCTCCTATAATACAAACTTGTGACCCCTGGGGCGGGTCCACTTTTGACCCCAGGGGCATCATATGAACAATCTTGGTAGAGGTCTACTAGGAGATGCTACATACCAATTATCAAAGCTCTGCACCTTCTAGTTTCAGACAAGAAGAATTTTAAAGTTTTCCTTCTTTGCTCCTATAATACAAACTTTTGACCCCCGGGGCAGGGCCACTTTTGACCCAAGGGGCATCATATGAACAATCTTAGTAGAGGTTTACTAGGAGTTGCTACATACCAAATATCAAAGCTCTGCACCTTCTAGTTTCAGAGAAGAAGATTTTTAAAGTTTTCCTTCTTTGTTCCTACGTTTCAAACTTGTGACCCCCGGGACGGGGCCAGTTTTGACCCCAAGGACATTATATGAACAATCTTGGTAGAGGTCAACTAGCAGATGCTAAATACCAAATATGAAAGCTCTGCACCACCTAGTTTCGGAGAAAAAGAATTTTAAAGTTTTCCTTCTTTGTTCCTATGTTTCAAACTTGTGACCCCCGGGGGCGGGTCCAGTTTTGACCCCATGGGCATCATATGAATAATCTTGGTAGAGGTCCACTAGGAGATGCTACATACCAATTATCAAAGCTCAACGCTTTCTAGTTTCAAAGAAGAAGATTTTCAAAGATTTTGCTTTTTTTTTCCTTTTGGTTGCCATGGCAACCAGAATTATGGCTGGTATTCAATCTCTTGAACAATTTTGGTAGAGTTTCACCAAAGGAACATCCCTGCCAAGTTACATCAAGATTGGCCCAGTGGTTTAGGAGGAGAAGATGTTTAAAGAAATTGTGGACGACGGATGACGCACAACGGACATTGGGCGATCACAAAAGCTCACCATGAGCACTTCATGCTCAGGTGAGATAACAGTGTTCATAAATATGATGTAATTGAACAGTGAGCTCCAGATAGAGGAAATGATTTCGAGTTCAATATATGAAAAAATTAATTATTCTCAAGTAAACCCTATGTTATGGGTACTCATTATAATCGTCTCATAACGTAAAATAGACAATTTTAACTAGTATTCACAACATAGGGTTTGGAACAGAAATAATGGATTTAGAATACCATCACTCCCTCTTATCTGTAGCTCTGATTAAAAGTCCAAACCTAGGTAGCAGGATGTTTTTCTCAACCATGTTTTCCAACAGCCCAGCCAGCAAGTCCACCCTATTAGCATTTTTCTGATTGAAATAGCTGTTAGCAAATGCTTTCATTCCAATGCCATGGTTGTCCTACAAAAAGTGAAAAAGTAAATCAAAATTAAGGTTTAGTGTTCTAAATTTCTTGGTCTGTGCACTGCAAGGTCATAATGATAAGAGCCATACTCTTGCAAAAGGGGCTTTGATGAATCTTTGTGATGTATTGTATCCCTATATCCATTTTGTCTAACAACCAAATGAAACATGAGGTAGAACAGTCCTTTGACATGCAAAATGTTTTGACCCAGGTCAACCTGGGTTGATATTTTTTGCAGATGCATTAAGCCTTTACCACAAAATTCCGACTTTAAACTACCCTGAGAAAGAAGCCTTGTGAAAACATTGTAGGAAAAGGAGAAAATGCTGGTTACCAGCATTTTCTTCCTTTCCTCACAATGTTTTCTATCAATCCCCCCAAAAATATGAACCATCTAGCTTTCCCAGTGACCTAGTTTTTTATCAGACATTACCCATCATCAAACACTTTTGAGATATCAATAAGACAAACATTCTGACCAAGTTTCATGTGTATTGGACTGAAAATGTGGCCTCTACAGCGTACAAAAGGTTTTTCTTAGATTTGACCAAGTGACCTAGTTTTGGACCCGACAAACCCATTATCAAACTCTTTTGAGACATCACCAAAACAAACATTCTGACCAAGTTTGAAGAGTATCAGGAAGAAAATGTGGCTTCTAGAGTGTACCTAAGGTTTTTCTAATATTTGACCCATTGACCTAGTTTTTGACTCAACATGAGCCATTTTCAAACTCATTCAAGGTATCGCCAGGACAAATATTATGAATAAGTTTTAGGAGTATCAGAATGAAAATGTGTCCTCCAGAGCATATACAAGATTTTTATAATATTTGACCTATTGACCCAGTTTTTGACCCAACATGACCAATTTTCAGTCATCCAAGATATTATCAAGGCAAATATTCTGACCAATTTTCAAGAGTGTTGGACTGAAAATGTGGCATCCAGAGCATATACAAGGTTTTTCTAAGATTTGACCTGGTGACCTAGTTTTTGACCCGACATGACCTATTTTCGAACTCGTCTGAGCTATCATCAAGGCAAACATTCTGACCAACTTACAAGAGTTTTGGACTAAAAGTGTGGCCTCTAGAGCGTACAAAAGGTTTTTCTAACATTTGACCTGGCGACCTAGTTTTTGACTCCTCTTGACCCATTTTCAAAATCATCTGAGATATCATCAAGGCAAACATTCTGACCAACTGTCAAGAGTTTTGGACTGAAAATGTGGCCTCTAGAGCATACACACGGTTTTTCTAACATTTGACCTAGTGACCTAGTTTTTTACTAAACATGACCCATTTTCACACTCACCCGCAACATCATCAAGGCAAACATTCTGACCAACTTTCAAGAGTTTTGGACTGAAAATGTGGCCTCTAGAGCGTACACAATGTTTTTCTAAGATTTGACCTACTGACCTAGTTTTTGACCAAACATGACCCATTTTGAAACTCGTCTGAGATATCATCCAGACAAATACTCTGACCAACTGTAATGAGTATCGGACAGAAAATGTGGCCTCTAGAGCGTACACAAGGTAAAAGTTGACGACGGATGACTGACGACAGACGACGGACACAGCACTATCACAATAGCTCACTCTGAGCACTTCGTGCTCTGGTGAGCTAAAAAAAGACTAATGACACCATGGGGAAGACCAGAAAACAGCATAGGAAAAGGAGTAAAAACTGGTGACCAGCATTTTCTTCTTCTTTTTCAGTGCTTTCAAAGGCTCTTTTCCTTTAAACATGCATCTTTGCGGCTCAAGAGAAAAAAAATGCAGTTGATATTTTCTAGTGTGTATAATGGTTCAGATATTGATCAGCCATGTAACCAAAGGTAAATGATCAATAAATATGGTGTTCAGGGCAGGGTCCAAAAAATTTCAGAATTCTTGCTTATCCTCCTGCCATTTTGCACTCGCCCTACAGTTAGACAAAGAAAGATAATCCACCTGCCCTCTCCAAATTTTTACAAGTAAGGACAAGCGGACGAGTGGATTTTTTTTTTATCCTGGTTCAGGGTAAGAAACTCAAAACCCAAAACAACAACTGTGATAGCCTGGAAGGTCTCCGAAGCATTATATTCATTTTCTATCTGTTATTGTCTATCACTCTGTGCAATCTTGCAGCTCTCAGGGGCAACAGTTGGCATAATGACAAAAGAAAAGACAAAGAGAAACTGCCCTTGATGAGCATCATCTCTTCCTAGCACAATGGTTACAAAGATGGTCTGCTGTAAGACTAAAAGGTCTGTTGCTGGAAGTAAAGTAAGATTGTACCTGTGGAATACTTGTCCATAGTTTGACCATACAGTCAATACAATAGTCTCTGTTCCATTGTAATGTCTCCTCGGTGTGACTTATCAGACCACTGAAACCCTCCTCTACAGCCTCCCCTTTCTGTAATAAAAATAACCTAGACATGATGATAGTGGTACCAGCGTAAAATTTAGGTTACCAAACGACGCTATTTTAGACTGTCAGATCCATATTGAAAGCACTTGCAGACGACAACATAAACTTATCTCAAAAATAGAAAATTTGTTTCCAGCCGGATAGAAAACATTGTGGGAAAAGAAGAAAATACTGGTGACCAGCATTTTCTCCAAATTCAAAGCATTTGCAGACATAAATTTCAAATGTAGCTCAAATGATGGAACTTTTCTATAACTGAGCAGAAAATATTGTGAGATAAGGAGAAAATGCTGGTTACCAGCATTGTCTCCTTTCCCACAACGTTTTAGTTTAAACATATTTATTTCTCATCGATTGAGACACACGTTCTTATAACTTATACTAATTTCTCTTGCTTCCCCGTAACTACACCAGTACTTGTGTGCTGGCCAATGAAAAATCCCAAAGTTTACACCTGCTCCTAGGTATCAAACTCAGGACCTCATGGTTACAAGGCCATTGCTGTACCTCACAACCAAGGAGACCAGATTCATTCTACAAGTCTATGATCAAAACACACCTGTAGAAATGAGTATATAATTAATATATGACAGTATATGAAAAATATATTTTTGCTGAAAACAGTAAAAACTCTATCACTTGTCACCATTTGCAACCATGGCTTATTTCTTCTCGATCCATTTGAAAATGATTCAGCTACACAAAAATACAAAACCATTTTCAGCATATAGCATGTCTTGGAAATGCCTGATGCTTTACCTATCTTGAGCATTATGATTCTGTCCAATTGTGCACATGTGTATAACTACAATGACCAATGAAGTCAGAGAACAGCATTACAGGGTAATGGCCATTGGAATTTAGTTTAAAACATATTTTATGTTTTACATCGATTGAGAAACAAGTTCTTACAACTTATACTAATCGATCTCGATTAGTTCCTGGGAACTACACCAGTACTCGCGCCAAGTGTGTGGGCCAATGAAAAATCCAAAAGTTGACACCCGCCCCTAGGAATCGAACTCAAGACCTTTAGGTTATGAGGCCAACGCTTTATCTCACGACCATGGATACCACATTGGAATTTCGATATAAGGGTGAGCTGAAAAGTTGTTTTGTTCATGATGTTGGTTTGTTTTGTTACTTTTAATGCTAGATGTTTGGATAGAAAAAGCATTGTTCTATACAGCCATGTATGCAAAAAAGAGAATGAGTTTGAAATAAAATATTTTCGCCATCAATGATCAGTTAACCCTTTACAAAACAATTAGTGGTTCTGACAACCCAGAGAAAGAAGCCCTCTGAAAACATTGTGGGAAAAGGTGAAAACGCTGGTAACCAGCAATTTCCTGCTTTCCCACAAAGTTTAATACTCTTCTACAGTCAAGTTTTTGTTTTTGAGTCAAGTTGGTTTTTTTTTTTGTCATCAGCAAATGCTTTAAATTTGGACAAGTCTAAAATTTTATCATTGGTAAATAGTTAAGGAGAATATTGAGACTAACCCCAAGGCTTAGGGACAAGTGGTAGTCTCAATAATAAGACGTGCCAGTGATCTTTTTCATACTTGGACATTTATTGTACATCGTACTGTCTCAAGTCCATCGTAAATTTTCCGGTAGCAAATATAAAGCGCTATACTGACTTTCTGTTTTGTCAGTTTTATCTGTATTGCAGCGAAATGCAATTAAGTTTCAGTAATAAACATGACCAAAAGTAAATTGTTAAACCATTCATTACATAAAGAGCTTGTAGAAGTTGTTTATAACATGTTTATCTCCCGAAAAATCACTGACGAAATTTGTAGTGCGTGGCGGCCATTTTGTATGTTTTCGGGAACGTAAACAACTCCAGTAACTGATGAAATACACGTTTTATTTCTCACGTTCAGCGTTTAAATTGAGAGCATTTTGTATTTCCAACGAATGAATATTGAATAAGCAAGCAACAGGTATGTTTAAATCCTAGTTTTGTGCTCTATTTGCGAAATTATAAGAGTTCAAACTTGCGCACAAAATCTGTGCAGAACTTTCAACTGATTTTGTCTGGGTTGTCTCTGTACCTTGAGGCGACCAGTCAAAAAGTAACATCGCCTTTGGGGACAGTTATCTAGGTTAAGAGCAACCACCTGTTGAAGCATTCTATTGGTTGGGGTAATACAAGCCAGCAGTATTGTTGGCAGTTTTTAGTTTTTATCAAATTTTAGTGTGTACATAAGATGTGTAAGTAGCAATCTAAACATAGTGATTCCGTGGTGAGATGTTTTAAGTGTCGAGCAATCCGAAAGTGTCAACGAAGAAGATCAAAAGTATTTAACTGAGGAAAACAACCATGAAAAAGGACCTATAGAAGCACCTTGCTAACACTCTAGGAAGTGTATTTGGTCTCTACAACTATATGAACTATTTGTATTTCAAACGAAGGAATATTGAATACACAAGCAACAGGTATGTTTAAATATAAGTTTTGTGCTCTATTTGCAAAATTACAAGAGTTCAAACCTGCGCACAAAATCTGTGCAGAACTTTCAACTGATTTTGTCCGGGTTGTCTCTGTACCCAGAGGCGACCAGTCAAAAAGTATCATTGCCTTTGGGGACAGTTATCTGTACTACGGCAAGTGGATAATTGGTTTCAATTTCTGGAATGTTTTGGGATGAAAGTTAACTTCGGTACCTCCTCGATCTGATTAAGAAGTGCCAGACTTATTCACGTTTGAATCAAAGCAGTAGGTCATCCTACAAGGCCTGCCTATAACTTGATTCTGCGGGCTTACAAATTATCTCCCTTCCAGCGCGAATATACAAAACAATGGTAAATTTTACATTACCAGGATATCATAAATGACTCCCAAAACCTGTGCAGATATCTTCTCGTCAACTTCTGTCATTTTTTACAGTTGACACTTTATGACCGCCAGTTTTGCATCACTTCTACGCCTAATGCATTAGTCTTATTTTCGGATTCTTATTTTGTAGGAAGCTGCCATGATGACACGATGTTCATTACTGTAAAAATATTGCAAAATATGACAGGAAAAACAGGTTTTAATTTTATCAGAATTGCTGAGTGAAATATTTAAAAATATCTTAATGTGGTATAATATTTTTATTTGACTGTCTTTTTATCAATTTTCAAACTTTATATAGCATTGAACATTACTATAATACTGCGCATGCGCCCTGAGATTGTTCCTTGACTCATTTCCTGGTTGAAATATTTCGCATATTTGAAGGTAAAAATTAATTTACTCTTTCAAATACTTTTTTCTTTGACATAAGTCTGTCCCTTTCACTGCACTACAGCCTATATGAACCATTATTTAAAGAAACTGAATCATCCTGCCTGTTGCTGTAAAATTTTGTAACGCATGCCACCGAGTGAGAGCCAGAAAAGAGGGATTTTGGCCGAAATCATTTGTTTTGGTTGCTTTTAAAACTAATCTTCAAGTCATGTGTCTCATTGGCATACCATGAGTATATGCATATTATAGAGTTAAAATTTCTATCGAGCTGGGTATAATAGATCTACGATACTATGTATACATTTGAACCTGGTCTGTGCAGCTGACACACCCATTGTGATTTGGATGATGGGATTGGTAAAATAACAAGGAAATGACTGTCCTTTAGCAAGGTCCAAGAATCAAGGCGATTCAAGCGAAGTTGTCGCCGAAAAATGCTGTACTTCGCCTTTTTTCTACCAGCGGGCGAAAAAAACTTCGCCCAAAAATTGCGGACTAAAAGAAATATAATAGACTGCCTCTTCATACGCTCGCGGTACTTAGGCTTATGCGACCAATATAAACTACGAAAAACAGAAGGCACTAATTATTATCATGAATTCACTTATCATTTCATTCAGTTTGGTCAAATAAGTCGTCATACAACGGTTTTGAAAGGGAATTCCAGTCTCTTTCGGCGTCTGGACGTGTGTACTCAAACAACAGCCATCTTTGTTGATGACGTCATGTATTCGCGGTAAATGAGAAAACTTGCGTATGGTGGCCTGAATGTATCATATATTTATTTTAAGGCAGTTCATGTCATTTATTTGTTTACAGTTTTGTGCAGCCGAACCGTATATCGGTCAGAATTCGATGGGACTTGTTTTTTTTTTTTTTTCAGAGGGAAAATGGGGTTTGTAGGCGATAAAGGTACTGAATTAGCATATCTACATTGATTTTTTTTCATTGTTTAGTTATCGATAAACAAAAGTTTCTTGGGTTTTCTTTTTTCGTTTGACAGTCTCCCGTAACGGTTTTGCATCCATAAACAACCGTTAGGTGCCGCTAGTGTTTGTTTATATCGGCCGCGAGCATATGACGTTACAGTATACAATGCAAGTTCTATGTATGAAAGTGATTTAAAAAGGGTGACTGCCTGACCTGTTGAAACTTTACAATCGCTTTTCATTCATGATCAATTAACTATTGTTATGTAATCCATTGCCATGTGTGACAGTGAAAATCGATGTCATTCCAGGTGGTCGTCGCTATATATACACCGTGTAAGTTTGTTACTGATTGTGACATTTCAAAGAAACAAGGCGTGGCTTTACAAATTATGGGCGGTGACTAAATTTCGTTCTTGGTTCCTGATTGGTTCTCAGTAAATATTGTGTGAAAATTATGTCAGACTGATGGAGATGGCGGCATGGCGATCTTTATATTCAAATGATTAGCATCGTACGACATGTATGCATGCATGCGTTGTAAAAACTCGACAAAACCAAGTCAAGGTCACACTTACTGAACCTGTTAGCCAGCAGGTTAGTTTATTTGTTTGGGACACTGCCAAGATTTAGACTTGTACACCTGTTACTGTCGTGAGGCAACTAAATTTGTCAATCTTATCAAAGGAAAATGTTGGCGTTTTTTAGTATTGTCGCTGCAAACGTGTACGATTATGTGTTGGTTAAAGTATTGGGTAACATTGATCGACAAAACTTTGGGAGTCTTAAATTGACAACTAGTAACGTTTTTCTTGTCGTTAACTGATGAATACGACGAAACCAAGACCAATCTAGCATAACAACAACCAAAAAAGAAGATAATGCTGTGTTGGAAAATAAAATAATTAATCATCCTTTGTCTTTCCTAAGAATAAAAAGACTGACAGAATTATAGAATGGTAGAAAATCAACTTGGTGAACCGTATTGAAAGATAAGAGTCCTACGGTATTTGAAATAATAAAAAAATAAACTTTAGCGATTTTTTTTTTTTCCAAAGAAATTGATGTTTCGGGCACTTACTGTAACAGCCTTAGTCAGTTTAAATGAGTACCTGCAGCATGTTTTTAAGAAAAATAAAGCAAGTTATCTTAAAAATATCTCAAGATACACATTGATTTCCTTTTCCCATTAACACAGAGTCACAATTTTCAAGAATTAGAGAAAGAGGGTCTTTGAAAATATTGTGGAAAAATAAGAAAATGATAGTAATCAACATTTTCTTCTTTTCTTACAATGTTTTCTATGGAAGACAAATCGCGTTCAATTTGAGCCAGGCTAAAATTTTGTTGTCCGACGAAGAATTTAGGTTAGCGAAAAAACTTCTCCCTTACTCCACAAAACTTCTACCTAAATTCTCAGGAGGGAGGAGTCACTTCTCCCTAAATTTCTGGGCTAGCTTGATCCCTGTTTTAGCCTATTGTCCAGCGAGAATGTCATTATTCCTGACTGACACTGAAAGTTTTTCAGTGTAAATTAAATAAAAAAAACGTGTTCGGTGCATGACTCCAGGGCTCGAATATAATTTTTTAAGTCGCACGTTTGTCAAAACGTTCGACTTTTTGCGATGAGCTCGAGGAGCTCAGGGTGGGTTGGGGGTGTCTATAGTGGGTTGAAGAATCATGCAAAAAACTGGATCAAAAACGTCGTATATACTTCATAAACTAGGTGCAGTTACTCTGCTTTTAACCCAATCGCTGTAGAACTACTTTTTCTTTGGTATGTCTGGAATTTGTTCTTTATGATGGGACTGGACCCGGTAACTCATATAACTCATATACCTACGCTAGAAAAAGGAGAACGTGACTCAAATTTTAAATTAAAAAAAATGCGGTTATTTTGTATATCATGTGAAAATTTAACATCTATCTTTGTTTAGACAGGTAAATAAAACACAATTCAGCTAAGATATCCCCCCATCAGTGCTTAATGTGAGTTTAAAAGGGATCGCGGATTAATATGGCTTATCGAGAGCACCTTACTGTAAATATTCATGTATTATCGAGACCGATAGAGCTTTGCTAATAAGTGGAATTTCGGACTCGAGTGATGTCATTTGAAATCAACTCTTTTAAACCATGCAAACCATGAATTCAGGGTTAAATATCGTAAAACTCGCTCTAGATTTGAAAATTTGTTTCGTTCCGGAGCTTTGACCTAGTTTGTAACGTACATGAAACACCCCAAACCACTCGAAAAATACCCCAAAACAGAGCACTCAAAAACTATTCCATTACACATCAAAAAACTTTTGTAACATATAAAACTGCATTCGAAACGCTTACATACACGATTTTATGGAAATTAGACATGAACTTTTGCTATCAATTCTAGTATTTTAGGTCTTTGATCAGCTTAAGTTTGAAGTACAAAATTGTACTTTGATTAAGAAAATGCAAATGGCGGACGGGATAGAAAACAAACGCACATGGCGATTAACACCAGTAAAGTTAAAATGTTGATTACTGCTTTTGTTCGGACCCCAAAAGAGTGGCGACAAGGATATTTCATCCCCACTGTATACAGTAAATACAACATGAAATATGAAACGCAAGGTAAAATACAGCAATTACGACCGTATATTGACAGTTGCGCTGTTTAGGGGTTTACAGTCAAAACGTACTCAAACCGAAACGTACCCAAGTCAAAACGTACCCGAGTGGAGTCTAAACGTACCCGAATGGAGTCAAACTTACCCAAATGAAGTCTAGACCTACCCAAGTGGAGTCAAAACGTACCCAATGTGTAGTCAAAATGAACACATGATTTTTATAGTATTTCTAACTTCAATTTGTGTAAAGATTAATAGAAATTATGTATTCGTCATCATGACCATTTATAACTCTTGCTTTATTTTGAATTTGCCTTACATGATTAAAACCAATGATGAAACTTAGTTAACAATTAATATAGCGAAGTCAATCAAATGCTTAGTGATAAAATACGTTTTTCTTTCTATTTTTTTTTTAAGGAAGATAAAGTTACTATTAATAAAAAAAAAAGCATATTGGATACTTGAAAAATATTTATCCATCATTATAAAAATATGTTTTATATATGAAAAAAAAAAACCCATAAGCATCAGCACATTTAAAGAAATGATATAACAGAGAAATGTGATACATTAATTACATTGTTTGGATAGCAAAGATACAATTTCAACACTCAAAAAGAGTGTAACAAATTTAATGTGGTGATTAACCTATTACCACACAATCCCTACTTTCGACTACCCTGAGAAAGAAGCCTTTAGAACACATTGTTGGAAAAGGAAAAAAATGCATTTTCTCCTTTTCCCACAATTTTTTCTAACCTTCACAAAACAAATTTCAAATTTTCTGTCACTTTTATTTTGTCGTCTGCAAATGCTTTCAATTTGGACAAGCCTAAAATTGGGCTGGTCTGGTAATGAGTTAAACTAATTATTCACAATGGTCTTTAACCTGTTGTAGATTGCATGGTTATTAATTACTTTGCAAATATTTTTTATAATTTGAGAGTCAGTTTGGTTGAGATGAAAAACCTTAGGACTGTTTTTTCAGCTAACCTGAGCACAACATGCTCAAGGGAAGCTTTTAGGATCACCTGGTGTCTGTCATCTGTCATGCGTCATCAACAATTCTTTAAACATCAACTTCTCCAAAACCGCTGGGCCAATATGGACCAAACTTGGCTGGAATGTTCCTTGGGAGGTCCTCTTTGAAAATTGTTCACAGAATTTGATTACGTCAAAAGTTTTGGTTGCAATGGCAACCAAACAGTTTTCTAAGAAATTCTTTAAAGATCTTCTTCTCTGAAACAGCTGGCCAGATTTTAAAATAATTTCACAGAGATGTTTCTTAACGTAGTGGATCCGTAATAGAAAACAGCTATTTCCACTATAATATTAACCTAGAAAATTTGCTAAGATTAAAAATGAGCACTATTGTACTACTTTCACCGAGCCACTTTTTCTTTTTTGTCCTTCCTTGAATTATCATTTATAAATCTATAACTACTATAATTTCATTACAAATGGATATGATAATTACCTCCCTTTTCTGGAAACTAACAAAATTATCAACAAATAATTTCAAGACGGACCTCGAAGGAATTTCTGTTCGGTTAAAAATGTGCAATAGTATCATATCTGTACAAAATATGTCTTATCAACTGTCCAGAAATTTTATGCCATGCTGCACTACGCCTAATATTACGGGACCACTACCTTAAGTGACCCTTTCCAAAACTTTTTCGTGAAATTTTGATCAGTCAAGAAACATGACTCTGGTGAATGGGGGCTATTTGCACTATACAGGAATGAAGAAATTATAAAAAATTCTTCTTCTCAGAAACCGCTGGTCAGATTTTGAAATAATTTCTCGGGGATGTTCTATGGGTGACCCTTTTCAAAAATTGTTTGCGAAATTTCAATCTGTCAAGAAACATGGCTCTGGTGAATGGGGGCTACTTGTACTTATATGGACATGCAGAAATTCTTGAAAATTTTTACTTCTCTGAAACGGCTGATCAGATATTGAAAAAAGTTCACAGAGATGTTCCTTGGGTGACCCTTTTAAAAACCTGTTTGCGAAATTTTGATTTGCCAAGAAATATGGCTCAGGTGAATTGGGGCTACTTGCACTATATGGAAATGAAGAATTTCTTGAAAATTCACCTTCTCCAAAACCCATGATCAGATTTTAAAATAATTTCAAAGCAATGTTCCTTGGGTGACCATTTTCAAAAATGTTTGCGAACTTCTGATCCATCAAGAAACATGGCTCTGGTAAATGGGGTCCACTTGCACTATTCGGACATGAAGAAATTCTTGAAAATTCTTCTTCACTGAAATGGTTGGTCAGATTTTGAAATGATTTCACAGAGATGTCCCTTATGTGTCCCTTTTCAAAAATTGTCAAGTGCTAGCATCGGTATGCAGTGGCACTGTTTCAGTAAGTTCCAAGTAATAGAGGTGACCAATGACATACATTTAATATTGTTTTGGGTATGTTATGTCTGGCTATATGCCATCATGGATATATTAAAGAAAAAGAAAAATGAAAAGATCTAACTTGGTGGGAAGCTGCCTATTACAAGTAACTGCATTTGCTCAACTAAATTGCAGACTAGGCAAAATCGAAGAATTGCTGAAAACTTATCAAATTTGACTTACAGTAAACCATTAAATTTGAGTCTAATTGGAAGAAAACCTTGAGTAATAAAAAATGAGTTTTTCTTTCTTTCAGCTCTGTTTTCCAAAGCTGTTTGAATTAGGTAAAAGCAAGATTGCCCTGTAAAAGGGTGATGACCATCTATCAGTCCCAAAATATCAAGGTTTCACCATTAGTGCGACTTTCAGGACCTTCAGTCCTTTGATTATTAACTTGCATTGGGTTATTTTGGGTAGTGAGTCCATTCTTTCCAACTTGGTTGTTATTGTTATTTGTGCATGATATTATCTTTTCAGGATAGAATGACAAGTATTTCTGCTGTATAATCAGAAATTGAATTTGTTTACTGTTTTTTCTGAATGAAAAAACGCGAAATTGTGATAGTGGCTAAGAGTTTGGATGAATTCATTTATCTCGAACTCGGATAATGAACGAAAACTCAGATGCTTCAATGGCAACATATTAATTTATTAACAGCAGTCAAAGGGTTTTCTTAGTGTGAAATGATTAACCCTTTCCCAGACAATCCCTGGTTCTTACGCATCTGGAATAGTAGCCTTTTGAAAACATTGTGGTAAAAGGAGAAAATGCTGGTAACCAGCATTTTCTCCTTTTCCCATAATGTTTTCTACCCTATCATAGACAGAAATCATCTTTTCAGGAAGAATTGAATTGTCCTCTGCAAATCCTTTCAATTTGGTCTAGTCCAAAAGTTTGTTGTTTGGGAAAGGCTAAATGTTTATCCAGAACAAAAAGAAATGCCTTATTTGTATTTATACATGTATGTAAAATTAAGAACATTTAAAGGTGGCCCTTCAGATTTTGGGACAAAATTTTACAAAAAATACAAAAAAATCATCCTTGTACTCCCAAAGCCTTATAGTTTTCATTCAATAAACCCCAGTAGTCGAAAACCTCCTGACAACTAGATAAATTAGAGATTTACTACAGCCCAGGTCGACACTGAAGGGAAACACGGTCTATTTTTACATGAGCAACTCGCTCATTTACATACCGGAAATATACAGACGAAGCTTCAAACATAGCATCCGAAGTTCTAGACATTGTAGAAAATAATTAAATGTTTGTTATGTTTAATTTAATAGTCATAAGTCACGTGCAAGTCACTTAACATTGTTGATTTTGGCGGGAAATCTAAAAATAGCTTAAGAGGCTACGTAGCCTTTTGAGGGAATACCACAAAAAAATTTTTCTTTTCGTAATTTTATGATTCTTAATTACTGATGATTTGTATTGTTTTTTCATATACATTTCAGTGACATATATATTTTTTAATTTGGTATGATGTGAAAATTCTAAATACCCACCTTTAAGTTATTAACCTAGAATAGTTTGAACTTGTATTTTTTTCAAGTGAGTAAAATTTTTAGCTCGCATTTTCCAACTCTGACTTATATTTTACGCATAAATACATGGGATTTCAGACCCTGGACTCATATGAGACAATCATTACCTATGATTCAAGGGGTAGTTCGTTTTTGTTTTTCCCATGACCTAATATATCATTATTATTACAGATTCATCTAGGTAGACTATCACCACAGAACTACCACCATGTCCAGCCGCAAGACTAAAGGAAAGACTACCAAAAAGAGGGCACAGAGGGCAACCTCCAATGTCTTTGCAATGTTTGATCAGGCACAGATTCAGGAGTTCAAAGAAGCCTTCAACATGATTGATCAAAACAGAGATGGTTTTATTGATAAAGAGGATTTGCATGATATGCTTGCATCTCTCGGTAACTATTCTTTTTATAGTTTTAACAGTGTGCATTTAAACCTTACCTCACAACTATCCTGAGAATACAAGCAACCTGCCTATGAGAATAATTTTTGTAAGGAGTTAAATTTTCTCTACTTAATGGTCAATGATCATTGAAATTTGAGAAGCCAGTTATTCAGGAAGTAAATCACTATTTTCAGTGCCAGTTTAAAATTAGGTGTATATTTTACACTAAGGAAATTATCACTCAATTTTTCTTCAATTTAACCTTTTTCCAGCTAATTTTCATATATTCATTGTCGCAAACTGTAGGCTGAGCTACTTGTAATGTTGTTCAGGAATTACTCTTGTTTAGCCTTAATCATATTTATTTTGTAGCAGCTGAGAAACAAGTTCTTACAACTTACACTAATCTCTCTGGATTCTGCTTCCTTGGAACTACACCAGCACTCGTACAGTACATTCAGCTAATTTTCAACTCCTATTTTATCATAGAAAATATTGCTATAAATGAGCAATGCCTCTTTTCAGAGTGGAAGTCAAACCAGAGATGCAGATGATTGTTTCATTCTAATGACAGACTTTCAGTACTTGTATCCCGATCATTTGATTATTGATAATTTTTTGAAAATGTGTACTTCAAACCAAAACAGTTTTAAAATAATCATTTGTTTGCTTATGTTATCTACCTATCAAGTGAACAAAGCACCAGAAACAATCCTGGCTGTTAGCCAGGGTAATACTTTGTTTGATGTATAAAATCTAACGCAAACCTATTGTAAACACAAGTTTCGACGCATATCTCCAGTTTCTGATTATCTAACAATTACCAGATGTGTACATGTACATTCTTACACAAAGTGATCATGTACTGTGCACCTGTATAAACCCTGACTTGTCACCTTTCGTCTGCAAATGCTTTAGATTTGGGCAAGCCTAAAATATTGTTGTTTGGTAATGAGTTAAGTCTTTACCAAATAATCCTGACTTTTAATAACCTTGAGAGAGAAACCTGTTGAAAACATTGTAGGAAAAGGAGAAAATGCTGGTTACCAGCATTTTCTCCTTTTCCCACAATGTTTTCTACCCTTTCTAAATCAAATTTCATTTTTTGAGTCACATTTGTTTAGTAATCTGTAGTTGCTTTCAGTTTGGACTAATAAAAAATTTTTGTCATTTGGTTTAGAGTTAAATATGTTGAATGTAATGAGACAGTTTTGGAGTTGTTCTACAATTTATCTGTTTGGTGATTTTCAGGCAAGAATCCAACAGATCAGTATTTGGAAGAAATGATGAACTGTGCTCCTGGACCCATTAACTTCACAATGTTTTTAACCATGTTTGGTGAAAAGCTGAACGGGACAGACCCTGAAGATGTTATACGGAACGCTTTTGCCTGCTTTGATGAAACAAATGGAGGTAATAGAAGTTCTTCATGTAATGCCTATAATGCACATATAATTAATATGTTTTTTTTTATGTTCCACATGTCTTTAAACTGTGTAAGGTACATGTATGCAATTTTGTAATTAGTCTTCTAGGGATTCACTGCTGTGATTCAATGTTATTCATTGAGCTTGTTTCTAAAGATGGTGTTGTCCTTGAAAGAATAGAAAGCATAACTTAGAAAAGCTAAATAGGCTGTTTGCCAGTATTTTCTCTTTTTGCTACAATGTTTTGGCAAGCCTTTTGATTGTGAGGATCATTTAATAAAAGGTCATATGGTACCTTCGAGGTCTTGGATTCAAATCAAGCTTTGTGAATATAACAGTGTTTGTTCCTCCATATCACTCAAGATGCAAGAAGTATGATAGAAGGCTGTGATCAGTTTAACCCTTAACCCATTACCACACAATCCCTACTTTTGACGCCCCTGAGAGAGAAGCCTTTTGAAAACACTGTGGGAAAGGAGAAAATGCTGGTAGCCAGCACTTTCTCCTTTTCCCAGTGTTTTCTACCCTTCCCAGAACAAATTTCAATTTTTTAGTCACCTTTATTTTGTCGTCTGCAGATGCTTTCAATTTGGACCAGTCTAAATTTTTCTCATGTGGTAAAGAGTTAAGGCATCAGATAAAACCTACGGAAATTTTTATTGTATAAATTTGTTGTATAAATGCAATTTCATTGCTGCTTTTTTCTCCAGTGATTCAGAAAAGCAGACTGTATCAGAGATTTTTTACCTGTGTTGGGAATGTGTCTGAAACCAAGCAAATTTGGAAAAACTACTTTTTTTTTTTTTTTTTTTTTTTTTTTTTTTTTTTCAGAAATTGGGAATTTTCATGATGAACATCAAGTTACTGATTGTTTTTGATGAATATTTTTCCATTATTTGAAATAAAATCAAAACATCAAAAACAAATAAATTTTCTTGAAGGTCCAAAATGTCCATTTTACCCATGCTGTTGAAATGTCGGTAGCATTGTCTCTTTGTAGTGTGTTAGGGGATTTAAGAGTTAACCCTTTCCCAAATGACAAACCTTTGGACTAGACCAAATTGAAAGCATTTGCAGACGACAACTCAACTCTTGCTGAAAAGATTATTTCTGTCTATGATAGGGTAGAAAACATTGTGGGAAAAGGAGAAAATGCTGGTTACCAGCATTTTCTCCTTTTCCCACAATGCTTTCAAAAGGCTACTATTCCAGACCCATAAAAACCAGAGATTGTTTGGGAAAGGGTTAACCCATGAATTTTGTTGATGACTACTGTTTTGTATTCAAACGTAGGATCGATTGAATGTCGGGATTTAATATCAGTTTCAATTTTGGAGAAGCTAATTGTTGCACCGTGGTCACAGGTGCTTTACTATTCATCTTTGACTTTGATTTTCTTTCAATATTATTTGCAGTTATGACTTATTTCTAAGTTTGAATGCTAAAGAAAGGATTTCCCCAAATACACATGATATTAAAAATACCAACAAAGCACACATTTTTGGCTGCACAAAAACATTTACTGCACACTGCATTGTATTTGTGGATCACTGTGGAGACTGCCGAAATGCATACGCTAGATGCCAGACTCTAAATCAGATAAAGGGTTAAATTTTGTTATCATAGACAGGACAAGTTTACTGAAATAAACTGTTGACAGATGCCACATTTTTTTTTTTTTTTATTGATTACCACTTTTGGAGATATCCTCTTTTTGACCAGTGAAATGGTTTTGGATTGTTTACTAGTAAGTTATGTTATTCTGAACAGTTTGTCTGGGGAAAATCCATGATACAAATTTTGAAAACCAACACACAGGTCTTACTTTGGAATGGGTCCATTATATAGTGAGAAACAGTATTGGTTTTTAGAAAATTTTCATGGGCGATTTTGGGAAAAAGGTAGCATTTCTGGATTGGTAACCAGTCTGTTTTTGGGACCCATTCAAAGAAGGAGAAAAAACCCTGAGTACAGATCACAGATCAACCTGCACATTTTTTGCAGCCTAATCTTGGTGTATGTTTGTTACTAAGGCAACAAAAGGGATGAGAGGCACTTTGAGGATTGATATTCATAAAGATGCTATTGAACCTTTCAGGTTATATACAAGAGGATAGACTTAGAGAGCTACTAACAACAATGGGGGATAGATTTACAGATGAAGAGGTGAGTGAGAAGTTTTTTCCCCCTTGCTCGTAGCTCCCCAAATAATTCAGTTGTAACCTGCAGGCCAGGTAATCAGGTGATTGTTATCCCAATCCCCAGGTTGGCCAAAATTCAAGAATTTATAACCATCATTACAATATCATTCATTCTCCTCTAGCTGCTAAACATAGTTTCAACCGTCTATAACTCATTGCCAAACTACAAAATTTTAGACATGTCCAGATTGAAAGCATTTGCAGAGGACAAAGTAAATGTGACTTGAAAATTGAATATTGTTTTGGGAAGAGTAGAAAACATTGTGGGAAAAGGAGAAAAATCTAGTTACCAGGAAAGCACTTGGTTAACTCTTTACCAAACGACAAAATTATAGACTGATCCAAATTGAAAGCATTTGCAGATGACAAAATGAATGTGACTACAGAATTGAAATTTGGTTTGGGAAGGGTAGAAAACATTGTGGTAAAAGGAGAAAATGCTGGTTACCAGCATTTTCTCCTTTTCCCACAATGTTTTCAAAGGGCTTCTGCCTCAGGGGTGTTAAAAGTCGGGATTGTGTGGTAAAGGGTTAATAGCCAAACAAACGAGCCGTGCTCTTTAAAAAGGGGAGCTTAATGCATTTTTGAAAAGTATTGACCCAGGTCAGTCTGCGCAGGCTGTCCTAGGATGAAAATTTTCGCCATTGGTCATTTTTTTTGTATGTCCAAGGACCACTTTATCTCAGGTCCAGTCGGTGGTTAAATCAAATAAATTTTAATTATGTGATGACTCGTTTAGTATCATGCATCAGGGAGAAGCATTAAGCTCCCTTTTGCCATAGCATTGCTTTTTTTTTTTTTCAGATATATTATATATTGAACAGAGTTCTAGAATTTTATCCATCTCTAAAAAGTTTAGATATCAATTTGTATAGCAAACTTACGTTGTACATTGCCCTATTCAGTTATTCAATGATTGCTGCTGAAAAATTGTTTCCTTCAGATCTTGAGCTAGTCTATCTTAACCCTCTACCACACAATGACAACTTTTGACGACCTGGAGGTAGAGACCTTTGAAAACTTTGTGGGAAAAGGAGAAAATGCTGGTAACCAGCATTTTCTCCTTTTCCCACAATGTTTTCTTCCCTTCACAAAAGAAATTTCGAATTTTCCGTCATTTTTATTATGTCATCTGAAAATGCTTTCATTTTAGACTAGTCTAAAATTTTCTCGTGTGGTAAAGAATTAAGTTACATCAGCAGAATGAGAGGATAAATCAAACATATTTAACCCTTTAGCAGACAACAAAATATAAGCCTTGTCCAAATTGAAAGCATTTGCAGACGACAATTTCATTGTGATTCAAACTGTACAATCAATTTTCTATGGAGTAGAAAACATTTTGGGAAAAGTAGAAAATGCTGGTTACCAGCATTTTCTCCTTTTCCCAAAATGTTTTTGAAAGGCCTCTTTCCCAGGGTCGTTAAAAGTCATCATTGTGTAGTAAAGGGTTATCATTCTTTTTCAATTTTCACCACGCAATTCCAGCATGTTAAGGAGCCGGAGAATGAAAACTTATGAAAACATAGTGGAAAAAGGGTGCTTGTCACCAGCATTTTCTCCTTTTTCCACATTTTCTAGCTTGTACATGAATATGTTATTTGTTTTCTGCCAGTCCTTTCAAAATGTACAAGCTAAAAGTTTTACTGTGTGGTATAGTAAAGAATTACATGTAATGCAGCAACTTTTAGCACTCTGTTTCCAGTGCCAAACCAGCACAAGCTCATAGGGTTTTGTTACTGATCATGAAAACTGAACTAATGAAATTGAGCCATACTCTGTGGAAAGGAGGCTAAATGCACTTGTGAAGGGTATTGACCCAGGTCAGCTTGCACAGGCTGACCTGGGTCAATACTTTTTTGCTTTTGGTAAATTCAAGGACCAGTCTACCTTATGATTCAGTTAGTTGTATGAAGCCTTTAGAAAACATTGTGGGAATAGGAGAAAATGCTGGTAACCAGCATTTTCTCCTTTTCCCATAATGTTTTCTACCCTCCCCTTATCAAACTCTGATTTTTCAGTCACATTTATTTTGTCATCTGAAATTGTTTTAAATTTGGACCACTCTATAATTTGTCATTTGGTAAAGGGTTAACCCATATGCTCTGAACAAGGACAAAAACAGTCAACTCTAGAGGGCATAACAGGTTTTTCTGTATTTGACACGATTACCTACTTTATGGCACCAGGTGATAATAAGTTTTATAAATCCATAATTATAGGATGGCTTGGTTGTTACACATTACAGGGATTCATTAAACCACCATTTGCTACATCATGGCTATCTTTATGTTTTGTTTCAGGTGGATGAAATGTTCAGAGAAGCTCCAATCAAAAAAGGGAATTTTGACTATGTGGAATTCACAAGAATTTTGAAACATGGCAAGAAGGATGAAGAGCAGTAAATTGGATAGATGAATGATTGAAAAACTTACCATGACAGGGGCCAAAGTTGATATAAAATCATGGACAGAGGGAACATGGAGAGGAAAATGGTCATTTCAGCATTTCTTTGAGACATTGTATATGCACTGTAATTGAGATTGTGATACTGTTAACGATCCCGTTATTGTTTCTTTATTCTCTTCTAGACAGATTTGTTCTACAGCTGTAAATCTAAACACTTTTTTTCAATAGTTAAGTTGAAAACTTTGGTATTGGTGATGTAAATTTTTTTAAAGTTTTGGCCTTGTTGGAGTTATATAAAACATACAATTGAAGTTGGTCTTATTAAACCCTTTACCACACAATCCTTACTGTTAACAACCCTTAGGAAGAAAGCCTTTGAAAACATCGTAGGAAAAGGAGAAAATACTAGTTAACTCCTCACCAAACAACAAAATTTTGGACTAGTCCAAATTGAAAGCACTTGTAGACAACAAAATATGTATTAATTACAATATAAGATTTGATTTGGTATGCTTAGAAAAAATTGTGGGAAAAGGAGAAAATGCTGGTTTCCAGCATTTTCTCCTTTTCTTACAATGTTTTCAAAAGGCATCTTTTTCAGGGTTGTTAAAAGTCGATATTCTGTGTTAAAGAGTTAAACAACTGAAGAACAAACAAGTTTAGCTACAAATTTGCTTGAACATTCCCAATCATTTTCTGTTTTCCAAGAATTTTTATAATACATCTGAGCTTTATTTACAGTCATATTAGTTTACAAATGTTTCTTGCTTTGTCTGCTGTCTGATTTATGTCAAGATTGTTTCTTGTTATTTTTTAAGGTTTTTGTTATCTTTGTGAAGCAACTGCTTTAGTTCTGTAATCTCTCCCTATTATTCTTTTAGAAACAAATATAATTGTACATAGATGTTTGTCATTTTCATAACTACAACAACCTTCAAAACTAATTTTCATAGACCTTAAAGCTTTCTTTTTAACCCTTATCATTCTAAAAAAACGTGAAACGAAACTTTCAAATTGATAGTAAAAATTCAAATTTTGCTCTGTCAACGGTAATTTTGGGGAAAAGATATGTTCTTATTGGACATTATATATCCAAGATCAGAATGCACATTCTGTGCATTCTGATCTTACTCTGCACTGTCTGCAAAAGGCCAGTGAGTTGTGCTTAGCAGGCAAAGGATTAATTAGACTGAACTCTGAGTGCCAATTAAGAGAACTTGACACATTCATAAAAAAAGAAAACAAAAATACACAGTTTCAAAGCTGTGTTAATGAGAATACTTCATGAACTATTTGACAGTGTACATCCAAGATGTATTTGGCTATAAGAAAAAGTTCCACAAGTTTGTGCTCTATACAGAAAGTACATGTATTAATTTGGCCTGGAAAAAGTTAATTATGCTCTGACAATTGTGGATAGCTAGATGTTTGAACTGCTTCATTCTTGCCTGATTACACATAAGTGAGGATGTTGATTCAGTCTAAAGAGTCTTTATAAATCCTCACAATTAAAAATAGGCATATCTTTATTGGAATAGCCGATGAAACATTATGTTTTTTCTTTGTACATTTCTTAAATTGTATTCAAATCATTCCATTACATATACTCTGTGATCACAAGGTGAGAATTTTTATATTAACATTGCTTTATCTCTTTGAATTACTCTTGAAGTGTGGAATAACTCACTCTTTTATTGCATAGCCTTGCCTTTGTGTGCATGGAAGAGAGGATAGGATTAATGTAAACATTGATATTTTCCATTTGTTAATCACTTAAGATTGCTTTAGTTCTTTTACTATGCAAAGCATGGCAATCGCACTAGCTGTGCTACTACAGTCAGACTGAAACCGTCTATTGAATTTAATCAACATTTCAATTCTAAGAAACTAAGTTTTATGGATTCCTTTTAGAATAAGATGATGTTTAATTGATTTGGACCAGCATTCGCAAGCCATTCTTATTGACATTCTGAGTTATATTCCAAAAAACCCTAAATTTCAAAGTAAAAGAATTTCTGATTGGCTTTACATAATGCTGTAACCAATCAGAAACTGTGTTTCTTTGTAATCTCTGAGTCCAAGCAAGAGGTAAATACAGGCCATGCTTTGAAAGAAAGGAGTACTGAATCTGATAGTAGAGCATTAGCAATTGTAACATGAAAATTGGTCTGTAAAAAAGGTTAATTTTGGAAACCAGCAGGTTTTGACCTTGTTTCAGTGTCAAGAACAGCGCCAATTTTAGTGAACAGAGAAATCTTAGTGATACTATTAACTGCATCATAATTTTGACAGGTTCTTAAGCTTATTCTACACCATGAATCTGTATGTGAATTTGTGAACTATGCTCTGGCTAAAGGTTGTTTAGTACATCTACACAATACATTATACAAAGCAAATTGTCATTATGGTAATAGATATATAAAATCTATTTTGTCAGGCAACATACTCTATCATGAGGTTGACAGATACAAAAATGTTTTAATCCAGGGTAAGCCTGCATGGACTGCAATGGCTTGCGTGAGTTGATATATTTTGTCGATGCACTAAGCTTCACATTTACAGAGCATGTACTGTATATGGCAAGCAACACACGAAAAGGGGCATTCGGACATTTGCGTAAAGTGTCATTTTGGATCAGCCTGCGCAGGCTAATCCAAAATGACACTTTCAGTTTTTATGCAATTTTCTGTTTTTTGCAAGTGTGCTGTTGCACAAAATCAAATGCAATCGTAAAGTGCCGTCTTGGATTAGCTTGCGCGGACTGCACAAGCCGATCCGAGACAACACTTTACGCAAATGTCCGAATGCTCCTTTTCCCATGTTGCAAGCCATATGTTATGACTGTGTGTGGGGTAATGGTATGTAAATAATATGTGCTGTAGTCTTGTTCATGCATCGCTACTTTATGTAGATGATGAAATAGTTATGATTGTTATTGGATTTAGTAGGGACCAGTTTAGTATAATACATTCCTATCAGCATTGTGACATTCCTGTTAATGACAGAGGTACAAAAAGGATGATTCTTTTTTTTTTTGTAAATTCAGAATTGAATATTAGCTTTGTTTTCAACTTAACACTATAGTATGGGTACTCATCACCATTGCCTGGACAAGGCAGCTCTGATAAAGTATGCACCCCTTAGGATTTTTGCATTTGCACAAATTGTGTTTTAAGTCTTTACCACATGACAAAATTTTAGACTGGTTCAAATTGAAAACATTTGCAGATGACAAAATAATGGTGACTGAAAAATTGAAATTTGTTCTGGGAAGGGTAGAAAACACTGGGAAAAGGAGAAATTGCTGGTTACCAGCATTTTCTCCTTTTCCCACAGTGTTTTCAAAAGGCTTCTTTCTCAGGGGCGTCAAAAGTAGGGATTGTGTGGTAATGGGTTAAGGGTGTACCGTATTGCTTCTGTTCTTTATCTCACTGGTTAATTCAGATTCTTGAAACAATCATGTATGTCTTTGTTACATGATTCTTTCAAATTGTTATCAGATTCATTTGTTATCTGAAGCCAGTGTGAGAATACAAAAAGTCATACAAGAAACAGGGGATGCAAACCTGAAAGCATTGTTTAAGCTGGTTAGAATAGTCAAGTTTTCAAAGTGAATTATAGTCCTGGAGAAATTTAACTTGATAGAATACAAATATGTTTATTTTTATAGATGACTTTTAAACCATTGTGAAAAAAGAGCAATGACTTGCTACAATCAGTTGACCCCAATCCCTTGATGTTTCCATATACTAGTAGTTGAGAAAAATATTTTTCTACCATTTTGACAAATGTATATACGTTACTTATGTGGCAATTGCATACCTTTTTAGAACATAAAAACTACTTTTTATTGTCACTAATAAAGCAATTGTTGTACATTTATCTGAAGTTGGTACGTGTAGTTAGTTCACATTTTCTGTACGTGTATATGTCCGGAGACAAACATTACTCTTGCCTTGCAACATCGTGAAGTGTGAGTAAAACTGTTATCCCTTTACCACACATGTTGTAATGACCTTGTGTAAGGAAGCTCTGGAAAATATTGTGGCAAAAGGAGAAAATGCTGGTAACCAGCTGGTAACCAGCATTTTCTCATTTTCCTACAATGCTTTCTCTCGCCTGTAAATGCAGTCAGTTTGGACAGGGGAATATCTTCAATGAATGGTGTGAAAAAATGGGAAAAATAACAATGGCTTTAATGAAGAATTGTTCTTTTTTTCCCCACAGTGTTTTTAAAGGCTGCCCTCTGCAGAAGCATGAACACTTTTTGTATTGAAATGTGTTGAAAGAACTCTAAAAAAAATATTTCCGTTGTCAACAACCGTTATCGTCTCTTTTTTTACATACTTACCCAAATAAACTATTTTCAAGACTTGTGGAGTATTATCATTCTTTATACTTCATCATGTACCACTTTGATCTGTTTGATTTGTTTGTTTATATAAGATTTAATACTGTTTTCAGCATTATTTAGTTATATCACTGTGTCAAGTGCACCTATCCATTCTTACATAGAGGTTCTTTTCCTAGTACTTCGCACAATATTCTTCTGTTGGCACTGATTACTTTCCCACATAATCATTAGAAACAAGGATCACTGGGGAAAAAGATTCCTGTTGCAGTGTCTGCCTCAATCACAGGGAAGTATTCGACAGAGCTTTCTTCTGTTTTGAACACATTCGGAAATTTTAATGTCATTTATATGGCAAGTTTTCAAACATGGTGGATATGAGCTTGGCATTTGCAACACAAGTTTTCTGTTATCTAAAAAAGGCTGTCAAATTTGTTTTTAGTCCTTGATCAGAAAATAACATTTGGACTTGTCCGTATGAAAAGCACGTGCCAATGACAAGAAGTTACTCAAACGTTGAGATTTGTCTCTGAAAAGTTAGGAAACAGTGTGCAAAAAGGATAAAATGCTGGTTACCAGTATTTTCTCTTTTCTTCACAGCGTTTTCCAAAGCCATAACACTCGATTGTTTTGAAAAGGGTTAATGAACGGATACATGAATATATTGCAGGTTTACTGTAGACATATCAAAAACTTAAGGAAAGGAATACTGATCCGAATAACAAATATAGTGGAAAAGGAGCAAGTTAATGTCACAAGTAATTACGCTCTTTTCGTTGCTACACTTACTTTGACGTCGGGAAGGCGACTTGACAACCATTGATGAGGAGGAAAAGGGAGGGGAAGAGTAAGTTTAGCTCATTACCAAACGGCAATATTTTAGGTCTGTCCAAATCGAAAGCATTTGCAGACGACAAAGTAAAAGTGACTGAGAATTTTAAATTTGTTTTGAGTAAGGAACAAAACATTGTGGGAAAAGGAGGAAATGCTAGTTACCAGCATTTTCTCCTTTCCCCACAATGATTTCTTAAGGGTTCCTTTTCGGGGTAGTAAAAAGAAGAGATTTTGTGGTAATGGATTAAGATGCGGAGTAGAATGTTTCTGCTCGGAGGGATTCGGGAACCTCCTATGAATTTTTATTAAATGTGTGTTAACAGACATTGTTAAGTGACTGGCACGTGACTAATGACGCTAAACTTCCACAAAACAACAAATAATGTAATTATTTTCCATAATGTCTTCTTCGGACGCTATGTTTGAAGCTTTGACTGTGTATATCCAGTATGTAAATGAGCAAGTTGCTCATGTAAAAATAGACCGTGTTTCCCGTCGGCGTCGACCTGGGCTGTAGTAAATCTCTAATTTCTCTTGTTATTGGATGCTTTTCGAGTACTAGGGTTTTATGAATGAAAATAATAAGGCTTTGGGAGAATAAATATCATTTTTGTGCATTATTGAATAATTTTCGTCCCAAAATCTGAAGGCCACCTTTAACCCATTACCACACAATCCCTACTTTTGACAACCATGACAAAAAAGCCTTTAGAAAACATTGGGGGAAAACGAGAAAATGCTGGTAACCAGCATTTTCTCATTTTCCCACAATGTTTTCTACTCTTCACAAAACAAATTTCAAATTTTCAGTCACTTTTATTTTGTCGTCTGCAAATGCTATCGATTTGGACAAGCCTAAAATATTGTTGTTTGGTAATGAGTTAATATATAACCAGCATTTTCTCCTGTTCCCACAATGTTTTCTACTCTTCACAAAACAAATTTCAAATTTTCAGTCACTTTTATTTTGTCGTCTGCAAATGCTTTCGATCTGGACAAGCCTAAAATATTGTTGTTTGGTAATTAGTTAATATATATGATGCGTCATGTAAGATAGGTCGAATCTTCGAAGAACATGACATGCGCAGACAACGGGGTTTTACGTGTCACAAGTTATTTCTCTTTTTTAGCTCGGCCGTGTAGCTCTGGTTAGCGTATCGGACTCGTGATCTGTAGGTTGCGGGTTTTATAGCCAGTTTTGGCAAACTCTCTTTTCGGCGATTTTTCGCCTCTCAGCTCTGATGCAGCATGTGAGATATAGTAGTCAGTGTTTTTTAAAGAAAGTTGTGTTACTACTTGTGTGAGAAAGCCAGGAAATAAATGGGTGCGTCACTGACCGCCATTATATGACCTAAGCTGCTAACAGTTTGTGACCGGTAAATACTTGTATTTAAATTAAGGCCGCTAAGACCCACTCCATCTTCGCAAGCCAAGGCTGACGATTCACTACGCTACTCTACCCTTGGCGGATCGAGCTTGATTTTTGCATTCCCCCGATACGCTTTTTCACTGGATGCAGCCAGCTCCAACTGCAACGAATGAAATCGCTCGCAGCATTTTATCTTTGATTAAAATGGAATAAAGTCACTACCTTTCGAATAGAAGGTAAACATGGAAACCCACGAGGATGTCTGCTTATTGCTAAATGTACACGTATAATTCGTAAGCGGTTTAGAAAAAGATATTTCATTGATTTTCAGAAATATGATGAAAAGGGGTAATAACCAACATCCAAGAGAGGGCGCATCGCAGGAATCTCGAAATTGGGCTCAATCAGCCAAGGTAAGATCCACGTAGTGATCGTAACCTTGGCTCGCGAAGATGAGACCGACTCACTCGGACCTTAAATTACGTACAGTGCACTCCGATCTGGCCTCTTCACTGTCCTGTAAAGAGATATCTTGAAAAAAAAATACCTTTTAAATAGGAAAAAACGAGTTTTTACTATCATTTTGAAATTTCCATTTCTTTTATGTAACCTTGGTTAATGCATGAATGATGATAGGTTCAATCAGTAGTAGTCTGTATGACTGCTTCCGAAGTTAAAGCATGTCGCCACTCACTCGGACCTATTACGGACAGCGTAAATCAAGATCGGACTGCACAGAACGTGCAGTCTGATCTTGGATCCACAGTATCTGATAAGATGATTATCTTTTCTTAACCCATTACCACACAATCCTTACTTTTTACGACTCTGAAAAAAGAAGCCTTTGGAAAACATTGTGGGAAAAGGAGAAAATGCTTGTAACCAGCATTTTCTCCTTTTTCCCACAATGTTTTCTACCCTTCACAAAACAAATTTCAAATTTTAAGTCACTTTTATCATGTTGTCTGCAAATGCTTTCGATTTGGACAAGCCTGAAATATTGTTGTTTGGTAATGAGTTAAAAAATTCTTTAAAATAGCAAGATAAAGGTAAAACATGTATGAAAGCATCAATCAGTAGTAATCTGTATAGCTACTGCTCCCAAAGTTCACGTTGAATGCAGCTTCAAGCTTGTTCATAGCTGTATTATAATGGGAATCTGCTTCGACAACTTGATTTCGCACAAAAGTATTTTGTCTGTAGGGCTCAGTCTCGTAATAATAATTGTGAAGCTCCGCAGGACGGCTGAACTCTGGGTTTAAATAGTTTGTTGCGTATGGTAAAGGCTGATAGTTCATCCAAGGTTGCCGCCGTGATTCCTCTGCGATGTATTTTAGCTTCTGTTCTGTTCGGCTAGGTTTGGGTTTCGGACGCATTGACTTGGCGTACATGGAATTGGGAAACAACTGACCTTCTAAGTCAATATCTTCGTCTTCGTGTGTGGGTAGCCGAGACTGTCTACCGTATTTTCGCGGTAAGTGCCTTGGCTCATCCATCTGTTTCGGAAATCCGAGCAAAGTTCTCACATTTTCTCTGTTCCGGTCCGTACAACATGGGCACGAGTTTGCACTTGTCCCTTCATACACGGGAATGATGTGTCCATATCTCGCGTAGTGTAAATAGTCCGCAACCAAACCATCTACCAAAGTATGATTCACATCGGATGGCGATATTGGAACGTCATTTCGTTTAAATTTCAATTTTTCCTCGTACACCGGTTTATGAACCGGTGACGGCGGTGGGGATGGTTCCCGTCTCATTGGTATAACAGGTATCACAGGTTTTGTACTTGCAGGCACAACTCTAACGTCAGTGGTGCCATCTTTAACGTTGGAAAATCTATTTTTAGCAACACGTCGAATTGGTAGCGGATCACCGGCTGGAACCGGTGTTGACACTGCGAACCGAGCAGTATATTTAGGGGTATATTTTGGGGTACCACTTTCCTCATGTATAGGCGGAAGCTTACGAACACGTGACATAGGGGCAGTGTATTTGGCCTTTTGAGTGGCCATCACTGTTCGGCTCGGGGTTGTTTGGTCATAGTTCATTCTGCTGGGTCTCCTACTCGGATCGTAGCCAAGTAAAGTTCGAAGTGACATTTTGAAATGGCTGTACTTCTTCAATTAACGGAATAACGCTGTTTGCCCGTAAAACTGTCATTCTGGAAATATAAACAAGATTGTTTTATTTATATAAATATACGTGCATGGCATGAAGTTCTCTCGTATTTCTTTTGTGACGCATTTAGTGAGAAAATGTTACCATAAAGAAAAGAAAAGAAATGAGCCAGGCGCACAGGCAAAAGGGGGCTTAAATTATTGTATCCCCGTGATTCACGGTATAGGCCTACCAAGCCAGCCATCACATACCTATAGTTCCATTGCAGCCACTTTCTCTTACAACAGACTTAACCCTTTACCAAACGACAAAATTTTAGACTGATCCAAGTTGAAAGCACTTGCAGACGACAAAATAAACGTAACTCAAAAATTGAAATTTGTTTCCAACTGGGTAGAAAACATTGTGGGAAAAGGAGAAAATGCTGGTAACCAGCATTTTCTCCTTTTCCCACAATGTTTTCAAAAGGCTTCTATCTCAGGGTCGTAAAAACCAGGGATTGTTTGGTAAAGGGTTAATCATGAAGTAGGCTGGTTCTTAGACACGCAGAAAATAGACCAATAGCGAAAGGATCCGGTCCAGGTCAGCCTCCGTGGACTAAGCAGGCTGACCTGAGTCGAAACTTTTCACAGATGTATTAAGCCCCCTTTATCATAGAGCATGACTCAAATATAATTTGTGAGACTTTAGACCAAGACATCTTTGACCGTGACAATCCGGTTGAAAACGGGTCTCTGGTGCAGCTTCATTAGAATTTGAACATTTGTAATTAACCCGCTAACACAGTCCAG
This sequence comes from Tridacna crocea, assembly GCA_943736015.1. Taxonomy (NCBI): domain Eukaryota; kingdom Metazoa; phylum Mollusca; class Bivalvia; order Cardiida; family Cardiidae; genus Tridacna; species Tridacna crocea. Next base: position 55,721,892 of record OX031059.1, read on the forward strand.
AGTTTCAACGACCACAACTGGGAGGACTTTTGAAAACATTGTGGAAAAAGAGGAAAATGCTAGTTACCAACGTTTTTTCCTTTTCCCATAATGCTTTCTAACCTATTAAAGACAGATATCATCCATCTTCGCAAGCCAAGGCTGACGATTCACTACGTTACTCTACCCTTAGCGGATCGAGCTTGAGTTTTACATTCCCCCCATAAGCTTTTTCATTGGATGCAGCCAGCTCTAGCTGCAACGAATGAAATCGCTCTTAGCATTTCATCTTTGATAAAAATAGAACAAGGTCGCTACTACCTTTCTAATAGAAGGTAAATATGGAAACCAACGTGGATGTCCGCTTATCGCTTCATGTGTATTCGTAAGCGGTTTGTAAAACGATATTTCATTGACTTTCAGAAATATGATGTAAGGGGGGGGGGGGTTAATAACCAGCATCCAATAGAGGGCGCATCGCAGGAATCGGGCTCAATCCGCCAAGGTAAGATCCACGTAGTGATCGTAACCTTGGCTCGCGAAGATGGATATCATCATTTGAAATACATTTGATTTCTATATGCTTTCAGTTCGGTCGAGTCCTAAATTTTATCGATTGGTATAGAGGTAGAAGGACTAAGTTACTCAGAGTTTTCGGAACAATCACAGCGAGGTCAATCAGGGTCTGTATTCACCTACCATTCTTAAGAACATTCTTAGTCTTATTCTTCAAGATTCTCGTCAATGTGAAAGTAACAGATCATCTGATTGGCTAAACCAAATGGTTTAGCCAATCAGAAGTTCTGTTGCTTTCACAGTTAGAAAATCTTAACCTTTTACCCCTAAAAGGCATTCCTATGGCATCTCTAATTGACCCTAGATAACAGCAAGGATGAAGCCGTTTCTTATGTGTAAATGACACCTTTATATAGCATTGAAAACATTGTGACAAAAGGTGAAATTGCTCGTCACGAGCAATTACACTTTTTGCCACAATGTTTTCCAAAGGCTCCTACAAGCAATGTGTAGAAATGAGTATCTATGGAGTAAAGGGTTAAAGAATAAGACAAAGAATATTCTTAAGAATGGTTGGTGAATACGGACCCAGGATAGGAAAGAAAAAGAAAGATAACTACATTCTTAAGAACATTTTTAGTCCTATTATTCAAGATTCTTGTCATTGTGAAAGTAACAGAACATCTGATTGGCTAAACGAAATGGTTAAGCCAATCAGAAGTTCTGTTGCTTTCACAGTTAGAAAATCTTAAAGAATAAGACAAAGAATATTCTTAAGAATGGTTGGTGAATACGGACCCAGGATAGGAAAGAAAAAAAGAGATAGCTAGCATAAGTTAATGACTAAGCGGGTAAAATAGCTTCTCTTAAAGTAATTAATTCTGGGTTCACCAATCGTTCTTAGGAATATATTTTGTCATATTCTAGATTAAGGAAGTAACTCGATTTCTAATTGGCTAAACCGAATGGTTTTAGCCAATCAGAAGTTGTGTTGCTTTCTTATTCAGAAAATCTTGGAGAATAAGACTAAGAATGTACTCGAAAATGGTTAGTGAATACAGGCCGTGAGGTCAATTTAATGACAATTTTTAAAGTAGTTTCGGTTCGCTAAAATGGGGATCTGTACCTAGTTACTGTAAGTCTGGAATAATTATAGAAAATGAGACAGAGCGGAAACAAGTCAACGAAAATTAAGGGCGTATTCCTTTCACCTGTTCCGACACAATGTTCTGTGATCTGGAATGCTGTTCTGGAACGTTCGAAAGGAATATTTCAGAGCACAATACACTGTTCCGGAATTATGTTCTGAATAAAGCACATTCGGAACATTATTCTATAACATGTCGAAATAAAAGTTAATTGGCATGATGGCTATTGCAAGAGCTTCTGTCTTAGCTGTGTTAGTTGAGGATATGATTAGCTGCAGAGAAAGAATAGAGACGCGTCTACTATGCCCCTATTTATGGCATTCATATCGTTAAAAAAGACAGTTGCAAATTTTGCCATGAAGAATTGTCCGTCTTTCGGCCATCTTGAATCACCTAGCAAGCGTTCAGCAGGTGAGCTACACCTCGATTGGATTAGAAAAGTCAGAACATGTTCTGAAGAACACGGCACAGTGTTCCGAAATACTCCGTTGACCTAGAACATGTTCGGAGTGTAGGAGAAGCGAAAGGAATACGACCTAGGAGTATCAATCCGCAGATAAAATAAGTATGGCCTTTAAAACATTTTTAATTACAGGTAATGTATCAGATCAATTGGGGAAACAACGAATTTCAAACCTAGTGGTCTTCTAATGGGCTTTTATGTCGCCTTCGGGCAAAATTTAACCTTTAATATACAGTTTGGTCATCGTAAAACACGTGCCACTGTCCGTATAAGTACCTTTACCAAAATGTCCATATTAGTACTTTGATTAACTCTTTACCACACAATGCCGACTTTTGACGACTCTGAGAAAGAAGCATTTTGAAAACATTGTGGGAAAAGGAGAAAATGTTGGTAACCAGCATTTTCTCCTTTACCCACAATGTTTTCTCTCTCCTTTGATACAAATTTCAAGCTTTCGATCATTTTCATTTTGACGTCTTCAAATGGTTCCAGTTTGGACCCATCTAAAATCAGATCGTTTGGTAAAGAATTAATACCTAATAAACCACAAGGTAACTAATAGGTTTGGGTCCATCGTGCACAAATGAACAATTGAAGACACCCTTTGGGCATAGTTCATCATCAGGTAGCGAATGGTGTAGACATAAGATCAAACTGTTTATCTTACAAAGTCTGATCATAGTCTACGTCGTCTGCCAAGGCTTCTTGAATCGCTATCGGCTATTAAAACCAGTCACAAAATAAGAATAAAAAAAAAACATGTGTTAAATCCCAATAGCTCGGTTAGGAAAAGGACCAGACTCTTTTTAGCTCACCTGAGCACAACGTGCTCAAGGGGAGCTTTTAGGATCACTGGATGTCCGTCGTCCGTCGTGCGTCGTCCGTCGTCCGTCGTGCGTCGTCAACAATTCTTTAAACATCAACTCCTCCTAAATCAGTGGGCCAATTTGGACCAAACTTGGCTGGAATGTTCCTTGGGAGGTCCTCTTCAAAAGTTGTTCACAGAATTTGATTCCGTCAAAAACTCTGGTTGCCATGGCAACCAAATGGAATTTTCTAGGGAATTCTTTAAAAGTCTTCTCCTCTGAAAACGCTAGTCAGATTTTAAAATAATTTCACAGAGATGTTCCTTGGGTGACCCTTTTCAAAAATCGTTCGTGAAAATTTGATACGTCAGGAAACATGGCTCTGGTGAATGGGGGTTTCTTGCACTATGCAGAAATAAAGGAATTCTTAAAAATTCTTCTTCTCTGAAACGGCTGGTCAGATTTTGAAATAATTTCACAGAGATGTTCCTTGGATGACCCTTTTCGAAAAGTGTTCGCAAAATTTTGATCCGTCAAGAATCATGGCTCTGGTTAATGGGGGCTACTTGCACTATACAGAAATAAAGGAATTCTTTAAAATTCTTCTTCTCTGAAACCGCTGGTCAGAGTTTGAAATAATTTCACAGAGATGTTCCTTGGATGACCCTTTTCAAAATTTGTTCGCGAAATTTTGATTCGTCAAAAAATGTGGCTCTGGTGAATGGGGGCTACTTGCACTATAGGGAAATGAAGAAATTCTTAAAAACTCTTCTTCTCTGAAACCGCTGGTCAGATTTTGAAATTATTTCACAGAGATGTTCCTTGGGTGACCCTTTTCAAAACTTGTTCGTGAAATTTTTATCCGTCAAGAAACATGGCTCTAGTGAATGGGGGCTTCTTGCACTATAGGGAAATGAAGAAATTCTTAAAAATTCTTCTTCTCTGAAACGGCTGGTCAGATTTTGGAAAATTTTCACAGAGATATTCTTTGGGTGACCGTTTTCAAAAATTGTTCGTGAAAGTTTGATTCGTCGAGAAACATTGCTCTGGTGAATGGGGGCTACTTGCACTATATGGAAATGCAGAAATTCTTGAAAATTCTTCTTCTCTGAAACCGCTGATCTGATTTGAAAATTGTTTCACTAAAATATTTCTTGAATGACCCTCTTCAAAATTTGTTTGCGAAATTTTGATAGGTCAAGAAACATGGCTCTAGTGAATGGGGGCTACTTGCAGTGTACGGAAATTAAGAAACTCCTAAAAATTCTTCTTTTCTGAAACTGCTGGTCAAATTTTGAAAGGACTTTTACAGGTGACCTTTTAAAAATTGCTTTGCAAAATAATGATTTTGTTTCCAGTGTTTCAATACCTTCAAAAAAAAAAGGCTATGGTCCTCTCAAAAATTCAGGTGAGCGATCCAGGGCCATCTTGGCCCTCTTGTTTACCATTTTACGTATATTCGAGAAAGTGTAAAATAAAACAGAAAAAAAAAGCAGAGAAAGAAGATGAACTAGAAGAATAATGGGGAGAATGAACATGTATAGCGATAAAAATAATGGTTGAATGAACAGGAAGATTGATTGATTGATTAATTGATTGATTGATCGATTGATTGATTGATTGATTGTATTGGAGTTCAACGCAGTTTTAACAGCTTAGGTCATATCACAGCGTCAGTGCACCTACGCATGTGTTTCCTACCTTTCTCACACCAATACTGACACAACTGTCTTTATAAGTCACAGGCTACTTTTCTCACGTGCATCAGAGGTGAGAAGCGAAAACCCGCCGGAAAGAAAGTTTTGCTCATTCGGGTATCGACCTCACAACCACCAGGTCATAAGTCGGATACGCTAACCATAGAGCCAGGCCAGACGAACAGGAAGAACGTGAACAAAGAAAGAAGAATATTTAGTTTAACCCTTTCCCAAACGGCAAATTTTGGATCCAGACCAAATTGCTGATGACAAATTAACAGTTGCTAAAAAGATGATTTTTCTATATAATAGGGTAGAAAAAATTGTGGGAAAAGGAGAAAATGCTGGTTACCAGCATTTTCTCCTTTTCCCACAATGTTTTCAAAAGGCTTCTATTCCAGACCCGTAAAAACCGGGGATTGTTTGGGAAAGGGTTAAACATATTTGTTTTACATCGATTGAGAAACAAGTTCTAACAACTTATACTAATCTCGCTCGATTCTGCTTCCTTGGAACTAACGTTACACCACGGTAGTCGCCGAATGTGTGGGCAAATGAAAAATCCCACACGGTTGACACCCACTCCCGGGTATCGAACTCAGGACCTTATGGTTACGAGGCCGACTCTCTACCTAACATCTTCGGACACCACTCAGGGAAGAATACTGAGATCGAATGGTCAAAAAATTAGGAACAGAACGAGGAGATAAAGAGAGAATATGAAATTCTGAAGAGTTAGACAAGAAAGCGACGCCTTGCTATAAACAGCACTGCAATACTCACGTTCTGTTTGATATTTGAATCATTCCAATACAAGGGGAAAAGTATCCTATGAAACTGGTTTATAATCAGTTAATATAATATGATTTTCGTATTCCCTTCTGTTCTATATAAATAGATTCCTTTCATATTCATCTGATAATTATATTCAACAGAAAATTCTACATAAACTCAACTTATGCGTCGCGATAGATAAAGATCATGTTTGAAGTTATTAGATAAAGCACAAGTACATGTTATACACTTAACTCATACCAAACGACAAAACTTTGACCTGGACCAAATTGAAAGCATTTGCAGACGACAAAATAAATGTGTATCAAAAATTGAAAATTGATTTGGAAAGGGTGGAAAACATTGTGGGAAAACGAGAAAATGCTGGTTACCAGCATTTTCTTGTTTTCCCACAATGATTTCAAAGACTTTCTTTCTCAGGTTCGTTAAAAGTCGGGATTGTGTGGTAAAGACTTAACTCGTGCCAAACGATAATGTGTTTGTCCATTCCGATTGAAAGCATTAGCAGACGAAAAATGAAATGTAGCTTAAATTGAGATGTCTGTATTTTGATAGGGTAGGAAAAATTGTGGGAAAAGGAGAAAATGCGTGTAACCAGCATTTTCTCCTTTTTCCACAATATTTTTTCAAAGCCTTCTCTTTCTCCTTCGCCAAGACTCGGGATTGTTTGATAAAGAGTTAAAACATGTCGGTCTTAAAACCCTTGCCATAATGCGGGTGATTTTTATGCATATCTCAGTGTGTTGTTGCAAAGTTTTAAAATATTTTGACAAATACACGTAAATAAATTGGTATTCGGAGCTTGTATTACATTGGCCAAAATGTTTTCATGGCTCGTCTACCAACTGTTTATTTTTACACGCTTATTTTTCGATCCTTTTGTCTCCTTTCTGATTCCAAACGTATATAACGTAATCCAAAGGTAATGTTTACAACGCAGGAAGTTACCCTATCCCCATAGACATGAATCCCGTTTTTGTACTCAATTCTATTGAAGCTTAACAGATTGAAATTTCAAAGAATTGAATAAAGCCATGTTTTTAAACCCGAAAAGAAATCTATGCATGTATCATTTACAGAGTGAGGGTTAAATATTCTAAAAATACATGATATTGTCTTTCATTTCGAACAAGCATTAACCCTTTACCCCATAAGGCACTTCTATGGTATCTCTAATTGACCATAAATAACAGCAAGGATGAAGCCGTTTTTTTATGTGTATATGACACCTTTTGATAGCATAGAAAACATTGTGGCAAAAGGTGAAATTGCACGTGACGAGCAATTTCACCTTTTGCCACAATGTTTTCCAAATGCTCCTACAAGCAATGCGTAGAAATGGGTATCTATGGAGTAAAGGGTTAACTCTTTACCACACAATCCCTACTTTTAACGACCCCGAGAAAGAAAGCCATTGAAAATATTTGGGGGAAAAAGGAGAAAATGCTGGTAACCAGCATTTTCTCCTTTTTTCCCACAATGTTTTCCACCCTTTCCAAATAAAATTTCAATTTTTGGTTCACATTTATTATGTCGTCTGCAAATTCTTTGAATTTGGACTAGTCCAAAATTCTGTTGTTTGGTAGAGTTAAGGATGCAAAAGGGACGTACATATCGTCTTTCTTCCTCCGACAAATGTATTTTAACCCATTACCAAATGACAGTATTTTAGACTGGTCCAAATTGAAAGCATTTGCAGACGACAAAATAAAAGTGACTGAAAATTTAAAATTTGTTTTGTGAAGGGCAGAAAACATTGTGGGAAAAGGAGAAAATGCTGGTTACCAGCATTTTCTCCTTTTCCCACAATGTTTTCTAAAGGCTTCTTTCTCAGGGGCGTCAAAAGTAGGGATTGTGTGGTAATGGGTTAAATCATCACTCTTCGGTAATGAATTTCTTTGATCTACTTTTTATGGGCAGTATAGGCATAGATCATATCTTAGTGTACAGTGTCCCATACTTTATAATTCGAACTATTCGGGGGAAAAATGAACTGGAAATAGATCTATTTAAAACTCTTTACCATTTGACAAAATTTTGGACTTGCCCAATTTGAAAGCATTTGCAGATGACAAAATAAATGTGAATCAAAAATTGAAAACAGATATGGAAAGGGTAGAAAACATTGTGGGAAAAGGAGAAAATGCTGGTAACCAGCATTTTCTCCTTTTCCCACAATGTTTTCTAAAGGCTTCTTTCTCAGGAGCGTCAAAAGTAGGGATTGTGTGGTAATGGGTTAAGTCATTGTAAAATTAAAACTACCAATTTAACTTGACTTGGTAATTTAAGTGTTTCAAGCAATGTTGTGTCAATACCCCACCCAAATTTCTACTGTTAAAAGTTACTCTTGTTGTTTAGAATTACAGGCTGGTAAAAAAGTTGATCAATCAATTTGTTCATAAAAAAAAATTAAAAGGAATTGTCGGTGATAGTCACCGAGGTTTAAGTTTAAAGCGCGAAGTTTTTCAAGGGTTAAAAGTCAATAATTTGAAGTACGTGTATGTATACAAAAGTAGTCGACTGGATTCGGCTGTTTTTAAAATATAAACTGAAATTGAAGAAGGATTATTTCGATGACCCGTTCAAGTCTGTTTTTCTTCCAGATGTATTTACATTAATTTTGGCGTTTGTCCATGTAGATCGATAATCGGTTGAAAACTTTCTGCAAAGATTTGCTGTAGATATTTGTTCTCCATCGTGAGTTCTGTACAGACAGATACTCGTCTTTGTGCTAATCCTCTCTTTAATAATTCTCGACCGAACGCCAAATTCAAGACCGGACAATTAAACAGCTGTTGCAGACGACAAGTTAACTGTTGCTCAAATGATGAAATTTGTCTCTGAGAGGGTAAAAATCAATGTGGAGAACTGAGGAAATGCTGTTTTCAACATTTTTATCCTTTTCCGACAAAATTTTCAAAACGCTTCTTCTTTGGGTCCTCACATCTTTGCAAGCCACGGGTGACGATCTACTACGCTACTCTACTCTTGGCGGATCGAGCTTGATTTCGACATTCCCCGATACGCTTTTTCATTGGTTGCATCTAGCTCTACCTGCACGAATCAAATCGCTCGTAGAATTCGTCTTTGATAAAAGTAGAATAAGGTCGCGACCTTTCGGATAAAAATAGAAGGTAAACATGAATACCTCCATGAATGTGTGCAGAATCTAAAATGATTTATTACCCGAAAAAAAAACAGACGAACAATATTTACAGCAAGTTCCAGTGTGACCAATCAATTATCAGAGGTTTAAGGCTATATCCCAGCACCTGACCATGGAATGTCGAAGTATGTTTTTGGTTATTGCTTCATGATGAATTATTGTATTCGTGAGCGGTTTGTAAAACGATATTTCATTGGCTATAAGAAATATGATGTAAAAGGAGATATTAAGCAGCATCCAATAGGGGACGTATTGCGAGGATCTCGAAATCAGGCTCGAATCCGCCAAGGTAAGATTCACATATAGTAATCGTAACCTTGGTTCGCGAAGATTGGGGGTCCTCAAGACACGTGATAGTTTGGTAAAGAGTTGCGACCAAAACAAATAGGATAAAATAAGAGGGTGAATTTATGATACTCGTATAGTTTAAGCACTCTTCAGTATTCGGCCGATTCCGTGCCTACATCTAACTTGACCACCAGACTGCTCATCCGAGGTAGCCTATGCCGAATGGTGAATATAGAAACCGAAGACGGAAAGTATTTTGTAGTAGGTCGCTACTTGCAATTTCTTTATTATCCCCCGCCAAAGGCGAGAGCATATAGGTTTTCCGTTGTCCGTCCCTGTGTCCATCCAGACACTTATCTTCTTTAGACCATGGCGAAAATTGACCTTACTTCATGCATATCTTCCTTATGATAGTCTGTCGATATATCCTACTTTTAATGTTGCCTTTTTTCCCTTTTCTAATGCCATGTCATGGAAAAAGAAGGCTCCATGTATATTGCCAATTTGTAGCAATATCTCTTAGACTGCATTACAAAATTTTATGAAACTTCAAATTTATATTATTTACCATAAGCCACAAACAACCATTACTTCTTTTTAATGTAATAAAATACCAAGTTATGGAAAAGGGGGGCTTAATCTATAATTTCATTATGTACCAATAATAAAAAGGCCATGTGTACATGTAGAACACAACACCTCTGATAATGTTTCTATCAAAAATGGTCTTTTTTTTCTGCGTGAGATGTCATTTCAACGTAATGATACGTTATTACAATTTTTCGGTTAAAAAAAAAACTATGATTAACTTTGGCAGATTAGATAAAGTTCTTTATTTTGTAAAAATTCATATATCACTGAAATGGTCGACTGTGATGATAGACGGTTGGCCTATATTAAGTCTTAGGCTACAAAGCGCGACTCACTGGTCTTTTGCGGACAGTGTAGACCAAGATCAGACTACACAGAAAGTACAGTCTGATCTTGGGTCCCCACTTTCCGATAAGGAGATCTTTCTGCCCTATAAGATAATTTTAAATTGGCGAAATTTGGGTATTTTTTATCAACTTAAAAATTTGTTTTTACTACTTGCCCGAATAAGGTTTAAATTGCTACAAATTGGGAATTCGAAATGCATTATTTAATCCATTACCACACAATCCCTACTTTTGACGACCCAGAGAAAGAAGCCTTTAGAAAACATTGTGGGAAAAGGAGAAAATGCTGGTAGCCAGCATTTTCTCCTTTTCCCACAATGTTTTCTACCTTTTCACAAAACAAATTTCAATTTTTCGGTCACTTTTATTTTATCGTCTGCAAATGCTTTCAAGTTGGGCAAGCCTAATATATTGTCGTTTGGTAAAAAGGTAATCCAATCAAAAGCTGTATACACGAAGCAAAGGCACAATTTACTATTTTTGTGCGGATACAAGGGAGGCAACTAGAGCAGCCCTTAAGGGTGAAACCTACTATTATCAACTCGTTACCTCCATCTTCGCGAGCCAAGTTTGCGATCACTACGTGGATCTTACCTTGGAGGATTTCGAGATTCCTGCGATGCGCCCTCTATTGGATGCTGGTTATTAAACCCTCCCCCCCTTTACATCATATTTCTAAAAGCAAATGAAGTATTGTTTTACAAACCGCTTACGAATACACATGAAGCGATAAGCAGACATCCACGTGTGTTTCCATTCTATTCGAAAGGTAGAGACATTGTTCTATTTTTATCAAAGATGAAATGCTACGAGTGATTTCATTCGTTGCAGCTACAGCTGGCTGCATCCAATGAAAAAGCGTATCGAGTGAATGTAAAAATCAAGTTCGATCCGCCAAGGGAAGAGTAGCGTAGTGAATCGTCAGCCTTGGCTTGCGAAGATGCGTTACCTCTTGCAGACGACTATTTGCATCTCGCAGCAGACTTTTCTTTAAAATCATGGCAAAATCGTAGATCTATTCACAATGGGAAAATATCTCACTTTTGCCACACCGTTTTAATTAAATCATACATATCAAACCTAACTTTAGGCAGGTTATCTATATAGATATCTCTTACAAACATGTCTTCAATTTTGATCGTCTGCTTTTTTTTTGTTTATTCTTTAACTATTTACCACATGACAATATTTTAGACCAGTCCAAATAAGAAGAACACACTGAAGACTTACTGAATGTAGCTCTGGGCTCGTATTCACCAACCATTCTTAAGAATGTTCTTTGTCTTGTTCTCTAGTATTTTCTGCATTTGAAAATAACACAACTTCTGATTGGATAAACCGAATGGTTTAGCCAATCAGAAGTTGTGTTACTTACAAATGTAGAAAACCTTGGAGAATAAGACTAAGAATATTCTCAAGAATGGTTGGTGAATACGGGCCCAGATGTTAGTATCTGTGTCTGAGAAAGAGAGGGAAAAATTGTAGGAAAAGGGGAAAATGCTGGTAAAAAAATGCTGGTTACCAGCATTTTCTCATTTTCCCACAATATTTCAAGTTCAAGAGGCGTCTTTCTCAAAAGTCGGCATTGTGTAGTAAAGGCTTAATATATAGTACCATAAGTTAGGAAGATCTTTATCGGAAAACTGGGAAAACGAAAGTAATAAAACCAACTGTTGGAATCTGTGTCTGTTTAAATATTTAGCAAGAGTAAGAGTTTGGTGAGCGATATAATCAGAGGGAACGTAATTATTGACTGAATAAGACATGTGCAAAATATCTTAAAGGCCCAATACCGGTCTCAAAAATCAATATATATTTATAAAGAGACATTCAAATTTAAATCATATTATTTAAAAGCATTGAAAATATTGTGAACATGACAAGCTTGTATAGTGTGATCGCTCCAAGTGTTAGTCGCAAAATGAATGTTAAAATCAGGCAAAAAGTACACGAGAGATTACCACAAATCCCTACTTTTGACGACCCTGAGAAAGAAGCCTTTTGAAAAAATTGTGGGAAAAGGAGAAAATGCTGCTAACCTGGTTAGCAACATTTTCTCCTTTTCCCACAATGTTTTCTACCCTTCACAAACAAAATTAAAACTTTCCGTCACTTTTATTTTGTCGTCTGCAAATGCTTTCGATTTGGACAAACCTAAAATTTTGTCATTTGGCAATGAGTTTAAGTGACCTGCCAACTTTTAACCTATTTTTTTAAAATTAATTTCTATGCCAGCGATTAACACTTGGACCGACTGTACGATACCAGATTGTCATCGTTTATGATAATTTCCTTACTTCAATTGGTATGATTTATATTTACATACATGTTTTAACATCAGCATTGTTTTTGGCGGCCTTTGAGTTTTGGACATATCTGGCAGTTTAATTTTTCCCCTTCCCAAAGTTTGATCTTGATCTAAATTGTTAAAAAAAATATATTAAACAATTTATTCTTGTGTCCTCAGGTTCCTATTGACCAACAGATCGAGACCACGTTCGACCGTACAGTCCAAGACTAGCCGCATTTTGCTGCGAAATGCCTCAGCCTCGTTGTTGGTCTTTCAACCTTAACTCAGAAACGAATTTACGTTGGCTGGTAAATACGGGACAGAGTTAGTACTGTTTAAAACGACACAGAGCATTTGCTTACTAACATTGTACCATAGGCCTCTGAGACTCCATTGTTTTATCATGGGATAACGAAATTTTCAGTATCGGACACTGTTACTATAAATAGCACATTTGAGATTCCTTCTGTATCGTATATACATGTATATAGTAAGATAGATGGAGTTACCAATGTGATTTTTATAGAAGTGGCGTTAATGAAAATTTGAGTTTATATTTCGTGATATATAGGCGACCCACCAATCTACTATAAGTGTTCGATGATCGAATAAAGACAATTCTAGTGTTCCATGATAGACCGACCAATAGAGATATAAAGGTCTGCAGTTGTACATATGGTACATAGTTGTACGAGTCCGTCCCAGTCTGGAAAACTTTTCTATGAGCCTGTTTAATTTGAAACCCAATGTCAACAGAACAAGAATGGAAATGTGTATGCGTACGCAAACTGTGCTATTGTACTACTAAAAACAAACGACAGGTAAGCGTGTTTGCTCACCAAGATCTTGCTGCAATGGGTTCGATCTTGGAACAAGTTCATTGTCTAGCAGTAAAAATTACAGACTTACCGAAATGCACACTTACGACAGTCTCGGTTGGGCTATGTTAATTAACCCTTAAACTGCTAAGCACGACTGAAGGACCTTTAGCGGACAGTGAGGATCAAGATCAGACTGCACGGAACGTGCAGTCTGATCTTAATCTTCACTGTCCGATATGGATATATTCATTCCCAAAATATACCTTTTGAACGGCAACACTTGGGTTTTTATTTCATTTACCCAGAATCAAGTACTCAAGATGAGACGTTTCACGAGATTATACAGTGCATGTCGATATCAGCCTGGCATTTTCAGTGCCGGTGTAATGCAGAGAAATGACCCTCCCCTAAAAATGACCCATGGGCCATTTCACTACATACAGGAATGACCCGGGTCATTATTCTACGTAGAGAAATGACCCTAGACTGTAAAGATGGACAGCCTGGGGTCATTTCTCTACGTAGAATAATGGTCATTATTCTACGTAGAGAAATGACCCTAGACTGTAAAGATGGACAGTCTGGGGTCATTTCTCTACGTAAAATAATGACCCGGGTAATTCCTCTAAGTAGAGAAATGACCCATGGGTCATTTCTCTGCATTACGCCTGCCTAAATGTCGACTGTAAAATATCGAATGCTGAAAATATGCCCTATCAGTCATCACGCTCTTGGGATGGGAAAGACAGTTTATAGAACTATTGCGGAAAAATAAGAGAGTGCCTCTTACTCCCAAGTAGCGTTTTACCCACAATATTCCTTTCCTCCAGGGGGTCCTGTGTGGCTCAGTGGTAAAGTGCAGGACCCGTGATCTGGAGGTCCCGGGTTCGAGCCTCACTAGCTCCACTGGGTTTTTTCACAGGGGTGTCCTTGGGCAAGACACTTCAGAGCCTAGCCTAGTACTGGTGAAACCCAGGAATCATGAATATGTGAACTGTCGCCGTGATATGACTGAAATAACGTTGAAAGCGGCGTAAAACACCATTCAACCAACCAACCAACTTTCCTGCAGGCCCAATTTATCTATGTTTTAGGTACATGTAAATGGCCTGTTTTCTGATGGGACATAGCCAACTTTCACGGACATGCCTTATCAGCAGTCTCGCATATCAACAAATCGATGAAAATAATCGATATCATACGTAAAGGTCCGGGAGTTTCCGGAGTTTGGCGAACTTACATCGTGTATACAAGTAATCGATATTCAATAGCCTGCAGCGATAAAAGATAAGAGAAACGTAACATTACGTAACAGTGGCCAGCTTCAAATTCGCAATCCTTGCCTAGACGATATATCTGACCTGGCATTTTGTTTCTGATTTTAACCTAGACACCCTTTGTCTGGTACAGCCAGTGTGGCTCTTTAATATCAGTATCAGACTGCACATAATGCGCACCCTTATTAGACTCAACAGCATATTGGAATTACACCCCCAGATAAAGCGAGATTTGTCTTGAGAAAAGAACATTGAAATTGTTATATGTCAGCTTTATTTGTCGGTTTGTAATTCATTTATCCTCATATTAAGGGTTAAGTTTTGATTCTCTAAGACATAAACTGATCGGTCCTAAAACTGCTCTCGACAAATGCATTTTTTGTAGTCTAATCCTGAAATCTAATCCGTCCAAATGCACTTTTGATGACATTGTAGATTTATAACAGGCTGCACAAAACAAGCTGCCTGATCTTGGACCCGATCGATTCTATAAGTCGAAAATTATTTGGTTAAAAAAATCTTTGATATTCATAGCAAAATCAACAAGTTAAATTCAGCAGAAAATTCGGCATTTTGAGAGTGCCAGTTTAACACTACAGTAATCATACGTTCCCGAGTCTAACAGACCTGAGAGAAAAGGCTTTTGTAAACTTTGCCGGAAAGGGAGAAATTTTTCTTCTGTTCCTAAAATGTTCTATCTTTTCAAAGACGTACTTTATCGTTTGAGTTGCATTTCATTTGTTGTCTTGCAAATGTTTTAAACTTGGTAGTGTCCAAAATTTCGCCATTCGGTTTTTTGATGAGGAAATTTTAACCAATCCGACCCTGAGAAAGAAAGACCAATCCGACCCTGAAAAAGCAAGCACGGACAGGAGAAAATGCATTTTCAGATTACATATAAAAAAGCATTCATTCAAAGTTGGTTTTCACCGAACAAATAAAAGAAAATGGTTCGTTCCGAACACTCCATGTACTGTGTGGCGCCGATTTGTATTGGCTTAATGAGCGATGTTGCATTTACTTACAATGTCTACTACTATCAATAAATGTATTAAAATGTTTCCCTTTTCAGCGAGTCTAAAACCTGTTTAAGTATAAGTATTTCGGAACAACTTAGGTCTATCTATACACTAAACTATATCTTAATACATAAAAGTAGGTCCAAGCTATTATTATCACACAAGTTTAAAAACGCTGCCGAAGTATTATATACTTAAGATTCTTTTTATTGCATCCGAAATGGAGGGAAAAAATGTGCTCGAGATGCAACAGAAAGTTACTAAAAGGTTCGTGTTGAAAGTATCATAACGTATCAGCACTCGTGAACTGATCAGATGCTACACTCTAGCGCCGCTTACAGGCATGATAAAGATAAAAAGGTATTTCTTCCTCTAAAAAAGTTATGTATATGGTGTCATTTCAACTAATCACTGGCAAGCTGTGGTAAAACCGGTTTCAAACCAAGATACATGTAGATCATTCTTAATACAAGGTTGATAAAATACAATTTCTTGAAGTAATAAATAATGATTACGCAGCAGGTAACTTTTTAGGTTACTGGTAAAGTAGAAGTAGCTTGTATTATTCCCATATCCATGTACATGCATAGTCTATGTCAATTTTTTTTCCCATCTTTTATTCACTCTTAGCGGTTATTCTGTTTACAAGTTGCGTCGTTTTAAAGATGGAAGAACCTTACTGTTTAGGCTAATTCTTCAAATGAACAATTAAAATATTAAAGATGTTAAGGGGAGGGGGGCATTTGAAAGAAGGGAGAAACTGTTTGATTGATGTGAAAAAAAGTTGTCAATTTTTATCTAGTGTTGTCATTCTTTGAATGCTAAATACCCTTTGCAGGAGAAACCGATTGAGTGATGCAGACAATATTGTTTGAAAAGTAGAAGATAACTTGTAAAAAGATAATGCGCCTGTTTCCATATTTTATCCTAAAAAATCAAGAGCAGGGTCGTTAGATGCCGTATTTATATAGTAACAGGTTAAGCTTGTTATTTGAATCTTTACCAAAAGACAAAAATTCAGACTTGTTCAAAATGAAGTAATTTTCTTAAGACAAATAAAACAATAAAAAATGGAACATATCTTTTATCGAGTTAAAAATAGTGCAAGAAAAGGAGGAATTGTTGGTAACCAGCGTTGAAATCTTTTTCTTCAATCTTTTCAAAGGCCTTCTATATGACATGACAGATCAAAGACCGATGTGAAAAAAAGCGAGGAAACATGAGTTTGTGAGCTGTCGCCAGAAAAAAAATGATACGGCATTAATTTCAAAAAGTTGAAAAAAAAAAATCATCAAACGTACATTTTCTTATTTCAGATCTCAATCTTGATGATTGTAAAAGGAAATTATCTTATAAGTATTAAATTCTGGTCTTTTAGATAAATAGGATACATAAAACATCTTTGGCATACTGTCAGGATCAGACGGTATTCGATCTGAAAACAACCCGGGTATAAATTCTAGTTTATAATCATGTGGATACATGTATATCATAAACATAGCAGGGGGTCCGTTTGTCAATGAAACATTACGTAACACAATTAAGATACCCGGCTGGCTTATCTAACAGTAAGACTCGGCCAGTATCGGCAAAGTCCGGCATAATCCGAACGTCCACGGAAAAAGAAAAAAATAGGATAGTGGCATTAAAAAACTGTAAAAAGGACCAAAAGTTTATTTTTTTACATGACTCAAACTTAGACCATTTGAAAGAGAAATGACTAATGTAACTCACTCCACTTGAGATAATTTTGACTTTTCAACACAAAAAAAGAAAATTAAACAAATATTACAGTTTTTGACCTCGGAAAATGCGTTTTTCCTCTTTATTCTATATAAACCATACCTACAATTTTTAAGTTAAAAAAGGACCAAAAGTTCCTTTTCCGAAATTTTTAAAACTAAGTTCATTTGAAAGAGAATAAATTGAATTTTCTTACCTCACTTGAGATAATTTTCAATTCTGAAAATTGATGAAGTTATAAGCGTTTATTTACCTAGACCCTTCATAATTCTATATAAAAATATGCAGGTAAAATTGGCCAATATCGATTTTTCCATGTCCACGAAAGTTGGCTATGATACCGGGCAGAGCCATTCAGATCGGGTGGTATCCAGTCAAGTCAAATTAGGCAGAAGCCAACTGGGATGACCACAAAGATATATATAACTACTCACCACGACATGTCTAATCCCTTTTTAATCCGTATTTTAATCCAGTCCTCTTATAGTTTTAATACGGATTTTACATGGCACATTTTTTTTTTAAACAGTAGAGTATTAGGTTGAAATCATACTACGTCGCATGTGCGAGAAATCGTCAAACAATTTATAAGTATTCTCATCATGTTTTCTGCCAGAAAGTAAAATATCAGAAATGATAAATTGCTATGGTGGACGAAGGCACTTCGATACGAAAGAAAAACATATTACTCAGTGAAATCCGCCAAGCGAGAAGTATTGAAGACCCTATAGCCTTATAATGGCCTGAATACTCCTTATTCTTTCAGCGTTAACCCTTTCCCAAACAATCCCTGGTTTTTACGGGTCTGGAAAAGTAGCCTTTTGAAAACATTGTGGGAAAAGGAGAAAATGCTGGTAACCAGCATTTTCTCCTTTTCCCACAATGTTTTCTACACTATCATAGACAGAAATCATCTTTTCAACAAGAGTTGAATTGTCGTCTGCAAATGCTTTCAATTTGGTCTAGTCCAAAAGTTTGTCGTTTGGGAAAAGGTTAAATATATAATCTAGACCGTCTTCGGCGTCTGAAAATAGAATCTACTGAAATTCAGATTTTTTATCTTATAAGCGCAACTAAATATGTGAACGGCATGGATCCAAGATCAGACTGCATGTTTTGTGCAGTCTGATCTTGATCCATGCCGTGCGTAAAAGCCGCTGTTTTTTTGCCCCTGGAGCAAAAAAAAAAATGAACTCTTTACCTTCTCCTGGGGACTTTTTTTTTTGTCTTGCTCACGACCGCTCTTTGAAACATTTTGAAAAGGAGAAATTGCTCGTGATCAGAACTTATCCTTTAGCCAAGATAGTTTCAAATATACAGGTATAAAACACATCCTAGTTAGATGATAAATTTAGATAATTGGGGATCCACCTAAATCCCGATTCATTACTTTGATTGAGCAGGGATGTTTCCCGACGTCGCATGCTGAACGGTGCTTTCACAGATAGTATAGGAATTGTTCTTTCAAGAATCGATTTTACACTAGGTACTGCATAATGTACAGTTTAGTACCTAACTCGGAATTCCTCTCACAATTGTTGCTCCCTTTCGCGATTAGTTTAAGTCAAATCATGATTTCACCAAAGACCAGTCTCATTTTAAAGCATCCTGTCAGATTTAATCATAGTACATAATTTGGTTAAAATGACATCGGAGTTTCACCAGTCAAGCGCTTCTTCTTCTCTAGGGTCGAAAAACGTCTTCCTGAACCCATTACCAAACGACAATATTTTAGACTGGTCCAAATTGAAAGCATTTGCAGACGAGAAAATAAAAGTGACTGAAAATTTGAAATTTGTTTTGTGAAGGGTAGAAAACATTGTGGGAAAAGGAGAAAATGCTGGTTACCAGCATTTTCTCCTTTTCCCGTAATATTTCCTAAAGGCTTGTTTCTCAGGGGCGTCAAAAGTAGGGATTGTGTGGTAATGGGTTAACCACTAATTCAAGGCCGTCGGAACTGGTCCGGCCGGTCCGGCCATGGCAGTACCAAATTTTCGGCCGAAAATGAAAAATGGCCGGACCAATTTTCGAAAAAATGCTTCATATAAATCTCAAAAAATGCGCCAGAATGCACCAGAGAGCGTCTTATTTTCAAATTTTTTCCGGGGGAGCATGCCGAACTGGCCGGACCAAATGAAATTTCCTTCCGACGGGCCTGACTATATAAGCGTCACTTTGGGATAAAACCAACTAGTGGTCCTGAAACTCCGTATCAAATGACAAAAAAAAAGGATTCATCCAAATTAAAAGCATCTGAAAACAAACCAAGGGTGATTGCTGTCTTTAAAAACAGTACAAAACAAAATGGCGAAAAAGTTGAAGATGCCGGTAATCAGTGTTTTCTTCTTATCCAAATAGTTTCAAAACGCCCGTTCCGGAAGGCCGGAAGGTTCGTTTAAACACACAGTTATGTAGAAAAAAATTAATGGACAGAAATCATATATTTTTCTAAAACAACATTCACGTTTTTGTGTCGACATTTTAGAGATAAGGACCAAGTGGGGAAGAATTACTGCCTTACTTTGAAAAGAGAATTATTTATTCTATTTGAAGCTTTTCAGAGCGAGTCTTGCTTTTCAATAGCGAGTGTAAATACGATCTATTTTTCCTTTGATAACGTATTTTAACTCATTACCACACGAGAAAAATTTAGACTGGTCCAAATTGAAAGCATTTGCAGACGACAAAATAAAGGTGACTGAAAAATTGAAATTTGTTCTGGGAAGGGTAGAAAACACTGTGGGAAAAGGAGAAAATGCTGGTTACCAGCATTTTCTCCTTTTCTCACGGGGTTTTCAAAAGGCTTCTTTCTCAGGGGCGTCAAAAGTAGGGATTGTGTGGTAATGGGTTAAATGAATTTGTATAGAGTAGAAATGATTGAAATAATAATAGGCTATAGCGTAAGAAATACACTGCATTCAGTAGGTCTCTATAATATTCCAATGATGTATCACATAACTTCTGTCCCATAGCTTTCATTGCTTTTTGCAGCCATTGTAGATCAAAGATCAGAAAACCCAGAAAGCGCAGTCTGATTTTTCGGTCTACACTGTCTGCTATATCGATAGGTGAGTGCAACACTATTCTAAGTGCCTGTACAATGTACAGGCACTTAGAATAGTGTTGCACTCACCTATCGTATTGTGAGATTATAAATTGTGATCATGAAAGACTTGAAAAGTCTTACAAAGCTTGCAACACGCGTACTCGTATTTGTGTTTTTAAACTCATTTTCAACAGTATTTTTCGTCATCCCCAGCTCTAGTCTTTCCATTTACACTCCATGCTGACAATATTCTAGGCCAATACGGTTTCGAACAAGACCTTTTTTTTTTCTAAACTTTCACTTAGATATCTAGATAAAACATGTGACCACCTAGAACTGTACCGTCTGTACCCTAGAGACAAACTGAATAAAGTTGATATGGTAGAAAACGATTAATGGACAGAAATCACTTACTATTTACATGAGCAATTGTTTTCTTTTCTTAACCCTTTCCCAAACAATCCCTGGTTTTTACGGGTCTGGAATAGTAGCCTTTTAAAAACATTGTGGGAAAAGGAGAAAATGCTGGTAACCAGCATTTTCTCCTTTTCCCACAATGTTTTCTATCCTATCATGGACAGAAATCACCTTTTCAGCAAGAGTTGAATTGTCGTCTGCAAATGGTTTCAATTTGCAGAATCAAATGCTTTCAATTTGGTCTAGTCCAAAAGTTTGTTGTTTGGGAAAGGGTTAAGCAACATTCACGTTTTTGTGTAGACATTTCAGAGATTAGGGCCAAGTGGGGAAGAATGGTACAGACCTATTATCGACACAAAGTTTTTTCTTGGCTTGAGACAAGATTTCTATTCCCCTTATTCGACTCTTTGTAATGCATGACAATCATTCGAGCAGGATCGTTGGCCCAGGGACGCAATTTCATCAAGTTGGAATAAAGGCTTTGAGATGATGCTACACTTCTATAAGCTGTGCCCTGGCATAAGGCAGTGTTTCAGCCAGCTATGATAAAAAGGGGGCCAGTTGGCCCCCCGAAATCCTAAACAGGGGCCAATCGTCTTGAGCATGGGGCGGGGGGGGGGACTGTATTCTTTCAATATTAGACTGAATACATATAACATTCTTTTTAAAATACCTTAGGAATTAAAGATCCTCTTTCCTTTCAAGTTTGTTCCTTTCTGTGGAGCTTTGCCGAAGTCAAACATCTTAAAATAATTGGGGTTTTTATGTCGTTGGGACCTTTCAGATTAATCAGGCTTTCGGTCACCTGAAGTTTGTGATCCTATTACTTTTGCTATTTTTCCAGTATTTGATGGCCCTAACTCTTCACTTTCATTTGGGCCTGTGAAAAAGTCGGTTAATTCTTCTTTTCATTTTTCCGCCGGTTGTTTCGTAGTTCGTCATGTAAATGTTACTATAAACAGATTACCCGCTCTTTGTAGCTTTTTCATAATTTACAAATGATTGCTGTAAAAGGCGAGGAACCAGTACAAAAAAATTATGACTGGTTTTATGCATTCGAAAGTTTATGTGGTACTGCATGGTTAAAGAAACTAAGCCAGTCGCGATTTCGTTCCATTAATTTTCGTACGCAATGCAGTTTCGTCCCATACACTTTCGCACCTTGGCGCGGTCGTGTACAGGTAAATCGATTTTTGGGGGCCTAATATGATTTTTAGCGCCAGATCTGGCGTGCCACGTTTGGAATTGTGCGGGAATCATTATTTATTTGCGGGAATCCCGCAAGGGCGCATCCTGGCTGAAACACTGATAAGGGGGCTTAATGCATCTCTGTGATACGTCATACCAATCAGGTCATCATACAATTCTGGACCAAAACAAAAACAAAAAATCAATTTTGTCCTCTGAAGCATGCGGTAGACTTGTCCTTAAACATGTAGAAAAATTGACCGATTGAAAAAAGGTTTTGGCCCAGGTCAGCCTACGTGGTCTATGCAGGCTGACCTCGTCAATACCTTTTGCAGATTCATAAACCCTTTCCCAAACAATTCCTGGTTTTACGACCCTGAAATAGTTCTGAAGCCTTCTGAAAACATTGTGGGAAAAGGAGAAAATGCTGGTAACCAGCATTTTCTCCTTTTCCCACAATGTTTTCTACCCTGCTGGAAACAAATTTCAAGTTTTGAGGCATGTTTATTATGTCGTCTGCAAGTGCTTTCAATTTGGACCAGTCCAGAATTTTTTTGTTTGGTAAAAGGTTAAGGCTTGTTTAAACAGATCATGGTTCATATGAGTTAATTTCTAGAAAGAGGGGTTTAACTCATTACCAAACGACAAAATTCTAGACTGGTCCAAATTGAAAGCATTTGCAGACGACAAAATAAAAGTGACTGAAAATTTGAAATTTGTTTTGTGAAGGGTAAAAAACATTGTGAGAAAAGGAGAAAATGCTGGTCACCAGCATTTTCTCCTTTTCCCACAATGTTTTCTAAAGGCTTCTTTCTTGGGGTCGTCAAAAATAGGGATTGTGTGGTAATGGGTTAAACATGTAGAAAAATGACTCATTTAAAAAAAAAAGGTTTTTGCCCAGGTCAGCCTCCTCGTCAATACCTTTTGCAGATTCAGTAAGGCCCATTTTAACAGATCATGGTTCATATGAGTTAATTTCTAGGAAGAGGGATTTAACTCATTGCCATACGACAAAATTCTAGATTGGTCCAAATTGAAAGCATTTGCAGACGACAAAATAAAAATGACTGAAAATTTGAAATTTGTTTTGTGAAGGGTAGAAAACATTGTGGGAAAAAGGAGAAAATGCTGGTAACCAGCATTTTCTCCTTTTCTCACAATGTTTTCTAAAGGCTTCTTTCTCAGGGTCGTCAGAAAATAGGAATTGTGTGGTAACGGGTTAACCCTTTACCAAAAAATCCCTTGTTTTCACGACCCTGAGAAAGAAGCCTTCTGAAAACATTGTGGAAAAAGGAGAAAATGCTGGTAACCAGCATTTTCTCCTTTTCCCACAATGTTTTATACCTTTCTCGAAACATTTTTTTATTTTTAAGTTACCTTCATTTTGTCTTCTGCAAGTGCTTCCAAATTGGACCAGTCTAAAATTATGTCGTTTGGTAAAGAGTTAAGCCAAATTTAAACAATGGATGGCTCATACAAGTTATTTTCTAGGAAGAGGGGTTTAATATATCGATAAAAAATATCAAACCATATCAGTCTGCACAGCCAGCAAAGGCTGACTTGGGTCAAAAGTTTCAGCTACAGGTAAATCTTCTATATGTCCAAGGACCATTCTGCCCTATGATTCAAAAGGTTTGCTAAACAGAAATGGATTTTTTATAGATCCATACATAAATGATAGTTTGCTTGGTATAAGGCCTTTCAGAGATGCATAAAATGCTTTTGCCAGAGTGCAACTCATAAATTAAATTATAAGTCTAGGCTAAATGGTTTCAAGCGTTCCTTTTTGTTTTTTATGTAAAATAGGCCATCCATGGTATTATGTACTTCATTTAACCTGACCCAGGTCAAAATCATTTGCATAAATCAATATTCTATTTTTACCCCCAGCATCCCTCGTCAATTGTCCCGAATGATCACGGAAATATTTCGCATGGCATACGCCAATCATTTCTTCATCTACTAGATAATTTAATTGAAAAAATTCCAGTAAAACAAGAGGACCATGATGGTCCTATATCGCTCACCTGAGTACCAAGCGGTAAAGATTTACAATGAAGATAAATACCAAATATCGAAGTGCAAGGCCAAAGCTTTAGGTCTTCTTGGTTTAGATAAGAAGATAATCTGTCTTAACCAAATCCGGTTATATAAATATTTAAGAGAAGTTTGAATGATATTTGTCCAATAGTTGTTGAAAAATAGGGAGAACAAGATATTTCATCAAAGGAAAATGACTTTGTAAAAATTCAATGAACCGTCACCAAAATATAATATGCACATTCTTGCTTGGCACCGAGTCTCTCTAAAATTTGAATGAAATCTGTCCTGTAGTTGTTGAGAACAAGCTCTGACAAGAAAATGCTACAGAAAGACTGCTGGATGGATGGACGGACCAACAAGCTGACTCCTATATACCTCCAGAACAGAGTTTTGAAGGAATAATAACAAAGCCCTAGGCCTTTTGGTGTGTGGCAAAAAGTTGCCTGATTTGAGCAAACTTAGTAGAGAATGTTTGCCGATTCAAGACTTTCTATACAAGTTAATATTATAATGTTGTTAAATACACCAACAACTACAGTGGTTGTCCAGGGACATGTTCATGGGTAATGGCTATTGTAAACACATCAACAATGTATTTACACTTGCAATAGTCTTGCACCAACCTTTCAATGCGTCCAGCTTACAAAAATTTGCCCTTCAAGTGTGACACTGACCTTGGCCCTACCTGAACAGATCTTTCAAATGGTACTTCATTTCATGGTGGAGTATATGCCCAAAATCTTTTTTTTTTTTTTTTTTTTTTTTTGGGGGGGGGGGGGGGATTTCCTTCTTTATCTCTATGTGAAATCTGAGAACCCACAACATAGGGCCAATTTCTACACTAGGGCCATTATTTGAAGTCTTTTGGTAGAGGGCCGCTAGATGATACTACATGCCATATATGAGAGCTCTAGCCTTTATGGTTTGGGACAAGAAGATTTCTAAAGATTTCCTTCTTTATCTCTATGTGAAATCCAAGAACCCACAACGTAGGGCTATTTTCAACACTAGGGCCATAATTTGAAGTATTTTGGTAGAGGGCCACTAGATGATGCTACATGCCAAATATGAAAGCTCTAGCCCTTAAGGTTTGGGACAAGAAGATTTTTGAAGATTTCCTTCTTTATCTCTATGTGAAATCCGAGAACCCACAACATAGGGCCAATTTCCATACTAGGGCCATTATTTGAAGTATTTTAATAGGGGGCCACTAGATGATACTACATGCCATATATGAGAGCTCTAGCCTTTATGGTTTGGGACAAGAAGATTTTTAAAGATTTCCTTCTTTATCTCTATGTGAAATCCAAGAACCCACAACATAGGGCTATTTTCAACACTAGGGCCATAATTTGAAGTATTTTGGTAGAGGGCCACTAGATGATGCTACATGCCAAATATGAAAGCTCTAGCCCTTAAGGTTTGGGACAAGAAGATTTTTGAAGATTTCCTTCTTTATCTCTATGTGAAATCCGAGAACCCACAACATAGGGCCAATTTCCATACTAGGGCCATTATTTGAAGTATTTTAATAGGGGGCCACTAGATGATACTACATGCCATATATGAGAGCTCTAGCCTTTATGGTTTGGGACAAGAAGATTTTTAAAGATTTCCTTCTTTATCTCTATGTGAAATCCAAGAACCCACAACATAGGGCCATTTTCAACACTAGGGCCATAATTTGAAGTATTTTGGTAGAGGGCCACTAGATGACGCTGCATGCCAAATATGAAAGCTCTAGCCCTTAAGGTTTGGGACATAAAGTTTTTTACAGATTTCCTTCTCTATCTCTATGTGGAATCAGAGAACCCACAACATAGGGCCAATTTCCACACTAGGGCCATTATTTGAAGTATTTTGGTAGAGGGCCACTAGATGATACTACATGCCATATATGAGAGCTCTAGCCCTTATGGTTTGGGACAAGAAGATTTTTAAAGATTTCCTTCTTTATCTCTATGTGAAATCCGAGAACCCACAACATAGGGCCATTTTCAAACTAGGGCCATAATTTGAAGTATTTTGGTAGAGGGTCACTAGATGATGCTACATGCCAAATATGAAAGCTCTGGCCCTTACGGTTTGGGACAAGAAGATTTTTAAAGATTTCCTTCTTTATCTCTATGTGAAATCCGAGAACCCACAACATAGGGCCAATTTCTACACTAGGGCCATTATTTGAAGTATTTTAATAGAGGGCCACTAGATGATACTACATGCCATATATAAGAGCTCTAGCCTTTATGGTTTGGGACAAGAAAATTTTTAAAGATTTCCTTCTTTATCTCCATGTGAAATCCAAGAACCCACAACATAGGGCCATTTTCAACACTAGGGCGATAATTTGAAGTATTTTGGTAGAGGGTCACTAGATGATGCTACATGCAAAATATGAGAGCTCTAGCCCTTACGGTTTGGGACAAGAAGATTTTTAAAGTTTTTTCTCTCGGTTGCCATGGCAACCAAAGTTCTCCATGGAATTCAAATCTTTGAAGTATTTTGAAAGTGCATCACCTAAGGATCATTTCTGTGAAGTTTCACTGAAATCTGTTAGGCGGTTTCAGAGGAGAAGAATTTTTAAGTAATTGTTCACGGACAGACGGACAGACACACGGACGGACGGACGCCGGACAACGATCGATCACAATAGCTCACCCTGAGCACTATGTGCTTAGGTGAGCTAAAAAGCAAGCATTGCAATTTCAAAGTTATTTTTGAGGGAAATATCTCCTCATTGGACAGTGTGGATCCAAGATCAGACTGCACATTCTTCATCTTTGAACCCAAGAACATAAACAACATGGCTTCATGATGGACGTCAATGCAATGCTAAATACAAACTATCAAATACAACAGTCTAAAGTTTGTAGCTTTGTACATGAAAGTCTGTGGAATTCTACATGTATATATAATGTATATGTACAAATGTATATGTACAAAATAAAGGTAACTGAAAAGTTGAAATTTGTTCTGGGAAGGGTAGAAAACACTATGGGAAAAGGAGAAAATGCTGGTTACCAGCATTTTCTCCTTTTCCTACAGTGTTTTCTAAAGGCTTCTTTCTCAGGGGCGTCAAAAGGAGGGATTGTGTGGTAATGGGTAATCAGGTTGTGCCATTTACCAATTTCAACTTGGTATTCTGTGTACTTTCATTTTGAACGCTTTTCTGTCTTCCTAGAAAATATTAAATACAAAACATGGTATCCTCTTCTTGAGAAATGTAATTTTTAATTATAATAATGTACATGAGCTTTCGGCGGTACAACCACCTTCTTCTAGTGTGATCACTGGCGGATCCAGGGGGGTTTCATGGGGGGGTTCAAACCCCCCCCCCCCCAAATTTCCAGATTTTTTGATGGACTTCCAACTCACTGGCGACTGATTTGTGCTTTGGGTCCATGTCTGCATATCTGAGATTGACCGAGTTGAACCCCCCTCCCCCTGAAGAAATCCTGGATCCGCCCCTGGTGATCCTGTGATACAATCACATTTAGTGCTGTTTCTGCTACAACTGTACAGATATTAGCAGACACTACAGACCCAAGATATGACTCCACGTTCTGTACACTGTTCATAAAAGCAACTGAACATTTTGTTTACCTTATCGCTTGTACTTAACCCTTTACTGCACAATCCCGACTTGTAAAGACCCTGAGAAAGAAGCCGTAAGAAAACATTGTTTGAAAAGGAGAAAATGCTGATAAACAACATTTTCTCCTTTTAAAACAATGTTTTCCACCCTTTCCAGATTAATTTTCAATTTTTGAGTCACCCTAATTTTGTTGTCTGCAAATGTTTTCAATTTGGGCCAATAAATATTTTGCTGTTTGGTAAAGAGTTAAGATGCTCTCTAAACTGTAGGTTACCTGGGCCAACCACACATCGATAGGTGAGTGCAACACTATTCTAAGTGCCTGTACATTGTACAGGCACTTGGAATAGTGTTGCACTCACCTATCAACATTTTGTAAACAACATTTGTTTTACCACACAGTCTAGAGTTTTAATGAACCTGAGGTGGACACCTTTCGAAAAAATCGAGGAAAAAGGAGTATTTTCTCCTTTTTCCACAACATTTTCAGTCCTATCAAAGACAAGTTCCCTCTTTTGAGTCTCATCTAAATGTCGTCTGCAGATGCGTTAAATTTGGATAAATCCATACTTTTGTCATTTGATAAAGAGTTGTTTAACGTAAGCTAAATACAACTAAACTAACTTTTATCTATTTCTCATTACTGCCTTGCAACCAAAGCAATACTTGTACCATGATGTCCTTACAGACTGACTCACTTGACCCACCCATCATGTGATTCAACTCAGAACCTCTTATGTCAGAGGCTAATGATTAACCCATAACCACACAATCCCTACTTTTGACGCCCCTGAGAAAGAAGCCTTTGGAAAACATTGTGGGAAAAGGAGAAAATGCTGGTAACCAGCATTTTCTCCTTTTCCCAGAATGTTTTCTACCCTTCACAAACAAATTTCCAATTTTCAGTCACTTTTATTTTGTTGTCTGCAAATGCTTTTAATTTGGACCAGTCTAAAATATTATTGTTTGGTAATGGGTTAACACAAACACTATTGTCTTCCACTACAGATGTTAACTTCTCCAACCACATCTGCAACAGATGGCATGACAATTTGACAAAGTAGCTAAAATAACATTCACCTCTTGTCAGAAACTGCTGAGTACTGTAGGTACTCATATTGATGGGTCTACATTTGTAATTACAGACCATGAATGTATTACACATCAGAAAGCTGTCAAAAGCTCTGTTTGGCTGAAAGAAACAATATGCTACCTACTGCAGCTTACAGTATTTAACCCATTACCACACAATCCCTACTTTTGACGACCCTGAGAAAGAAGCCTTTAGAAAACATTGTGGGAAAAGGAGAAAATGCTGGTAACCAGCATTTTCTCCTTTTCCCACAATGTTTTCTATCCTTCACAAAACAAATTTCAAATTTTCAGTCACTCTTATTTTGTCGTCTGCAAATGCTTTCGATTTAGACAAGCCTAAAATATTGTCATTTGGTTTGGTGTTGCAGCAGGCTACTTTTGACATTGGTTACCAGCATTTTCTCCTTTTCCCACAATGTTTTCTATCCTTCACAAAACAAATTTCAAATTTTCAGTCACTCTTATTTTGTCTTCTGCAAATGCTTTCGATTTAGACAAGCCTAAAATATTGTTGTTTGGTAATGAGTTAAGTCTTGCATCAGGCTACTTTTGACATCAGTACACAGCCAATAGGAATTTACTGGCAATGAGTAATTTCTAGAATATTTTGTTCAGGAGGGTGAATGACCACAAGTATTTTCTTTGTTGTTCAACCATCATCATCATCATCATCATCAGATGAATCAGAATATGGCAAATTCAATAAATTATCATTCTCTTTACAGTTCATGGAAGTCAATTTTTCACCATCTGACTTGTTTGATTTTCCAGTTATGATTTTCCCTCTGTTGTTAAATTCTAATGGTTGATTCTGATGACTGTCTGTAGACTCATTTATGATTACAGGTATCCTGTTGTCTTGATATCCATATAAATGTTCATAGTAACCATCATTGTCCAACAGTGGGGTTGACAGGGGAGAAAACTCTAACTTACTCTTCTTCGTAAGTTCTTGTTTATTCTCTGTACCAATAGTATCACAACCTGCAATATGAAAATGGTAGAGTCTTTATGGAACGTCAGTCCCTATAGCCAAGAAAACTAGAATAGCAGCCTTTTGAAAACATTGTGGGAAAAGGAGAAAATGCTGGTAACCAGCATTTTCTCCTTTTCCCACAATGTTTTCTACCCTATCATAGACAGAAATCATCTTTTCAGCAGGAGCTGAATTGTCGTCTGCAAATGCTTTTAATTTGGTCTAGTCCAAAAGTTCGTCGTTTGGAAAAGTAGGGATTGTGTGGTAATGGGTTAAAGACAGTTTAGGTCAAAATCAAACTGCTGTTAATCTTGAAGCTGGCAAGCTTTTAGATATTGTAGCTAAAGGAAATATTTCTTACTAAAAGGTTAATACTGTTCCCATACAAGCATGACAACATAGTTATGACTTCTATTGATAGAATAAACATTAATTCATTTATTTCAATTGCACCAATTCTTTATTCACGCCAAAAACAAAATTACATTCATCAAAATTGAATACACTTGGAGATGAAAAAACTAGAATTTTTATCATTAAAAGTGATAAATACCCCTGGCTTATTTCATGTCACAGGGGTAATAACTCATTAATTCTTCATAGAATTTTCACGAAAGTTGCGTCTTGCACATCTACAACTCCTAATGAACACTTCTGCCAAGTTTAAAGTGAATCAGACAGAAACCGTAGGAGTTGTCCAGACAAGCATTTTTAAGTCAAATCAGGGGCAATAACTCAGTAATTCTTGATGGAATTTTCACAAAATTGGCATCTTGCACATGTACAACTCCAAATGGACACTTCTGCCAAGTATAAAGTGAATCAGACTGAAATTCTAGGAGGAGTTGTCCGGACAAGCATTTTAAATGTGAATCTGGGGCAATAATTCGTTAATTCTTCATAGAATTTTTAACGAAAATTGTGTCTTGCACATCTACAACTCCTAATGAACACTTCTGCCAAGTTTAAAGTGAATCAGACAGAAACTGTGGGAGGAGTTGTCCGGACAAGCATTTTCAAGTCAAATCAGGGGTAATAACTCAGTAATTCTTGATGGAATTTTCACAAAATTTGCGTCTTGCACATCTACAGCTCCTAATGAACACTTCTGCCAAGTATCAAGTGAGTTGGACTGAAACTGTAGGAGGAGTTGTCCAGACAAGATTTTGCAGACCGACCGACCGCCCGTCCGACCCACAGGCTGATTCCAGTATACCCCCCACAAACTTTGTTTGTGGGGGTATAAAAAATGTTTTAAACCACATTGTAAATGAAAGAGTACAAAACGTATGAAAAGCAGACCATTTTGTCCAAAAGCTTTTTTTTTCCCCTTTTCCCATTATGTTTAAAAGAGCCATTGTCTCCAAAGCCATAAAGAACAGTGGAATACCCAGTATATACTTAACTCTTTACCACACAA
This sequence comes from Tridacna crocea, assembly GCA_943736015.1. Taxonomy (NCBI): domain Eukaryota; kingdom Metazoa; phylum Mollusca; class Bivalvia; order Cardiida; family Cardiidae; genus Tridacna; species Tridacna crocea. The sequence goes on from OX031059.1 coordinate 55,752,621, forward strand.
TCCCGACTTTTAATGACCCAGAGAAAGAAAGCTTTTGAAAACATTGTGGGAAAAGGAGAAAATGCTGGTAACCAGCATTTTCTCCTTTTCCCACAATGTTTTCTACCCTTTCCAAATCATCTTTCAATTTTTGATACACATTTATTTTGTCATCTGCAAATGCTTTCAATTTAGACAAGTCCAAAATTTTGTCGTCTGGTAAATAGTTAACTGTCCATAAAAAAAATAGCAAGTAAAGTAAAAGATAAGGCTAATAATGTAACATTCTATCAAGACCTACCTTTGCCATTATCTAGGTTCAGCTTGTGTTTTCTACTGTACCCTCTCTCTGTCCATGGGATTTCTTCCATCTTGGGCTCAAGTTCCCTTAATTTTCTGATATAGGCCTTGTACTCCTTTGTGAGATTCTCTATTTTAGAGGAGAATTCTTTGATCTGACGGTCTGGGTAACACGTTACTTGGGATTGCTGTCAAAAGAACGTATTACTAGTTTTCAGTTCAAAGTTCACCTACAACTCTACCAAACCTTCGGACCTAACAAACAATTTTTTTTATTTTTTTTTCATATCCTGTGTCAGTAATCACTAACCATTCTTAACCCTTTACAAAACAACCCCTGCTTTTTACTACCCTGAGATGGAAGCCTTTTGAAAACATGGTGGGAAAAGAAGAAATTGCTGATAACCAGCATTTTTTCCTTTTCCCACAATGTTTTCTACCCTGTTGGAAACAACATTTAGTTTGAAGTTATACATTTATTTTGTTATCTGCAAGTGCTTTCAATTTGGACCAGTCTAAAATTTTGTTGTTTGGTAAAGAGTTAAAGGCTTTACCACACAACAAATTTTTGGACTTGTTCAGATTCAAAGCATTTTGAAAATGACTGTTTAACTCTTTATCAAACGACATAATTTTAGACAAGTCCAAATTGGAAGCATCTGCAGATGATGAAATTAATGGTGTCTAAAGAATTTGAATTTGTTTTAGGAAGGGAAGAAAACATTGTGTGAAAAAGAGAAAATGCTGGTTACCATAATGGTAATGGGTTAATGCATCTCTGTGATCCATGTTACCAAGAATGTTGTCATATAATTATGGATCCTAAATGACCACTTCTTTTGATAACTGACTTATCATGTGAAAAACTAGTCCTTGGAAGGTAAAATTGACCAATAGTGAAAAGATTTGGCCTAGGTCAGCCTGTGCAAACTGCGCAGGTTGACCTGGGTTGTTATTTCTCACAGATGAATTAAGTTCCCTTTTCACAGAACATGGTTAATATATGATTTGTTTGACTATTACATCAATATAGACCTCTTCAACTGAATACTTACTTTCAGGTAAAAATCAATATCTTTCTTTATACTTGGGATCCATTTCCTAATCTCAGATGCCGAGTTCAGGGATCCCTGAAATCAGAAGCAGACAGCCAGTCAATCAGCTGATAAAAATTTCAAATTCAGACCATCTATCACTGTCAAAACAATAAGCAAATATGAACTGGAAAGAACACACTATTCTTTTCTTGGGGGTGGGGGTGGGGGAATTGTTGCACCCAAGAAACATATTTACAAAAGGGTAGTTTAAACATATTTATTTTACAATGATTGAGAAATAATTTCTGACAACTTATACTAATCTCTCTCGATTCTGCTTCCTGGGAACTACACCAGTACTTGCACCGAATGTTAAAATGAGGAAATGGCTTCTTATTGACAGTAGTACCCCCTCCTCAGTGAAAAAAAGTAGTGACTGACTGCATATGGAGACTCAAAGCTTGTTCAATATCTTGTATGGTGACTGCGTTTCTTTTTCGTCCTAGTATATAACATCATAACATGTTGTAAGCCGTTTTGTGAACAGTTTTCATTGGCTACTTAGTTCATTATATCAGCAGTACCAACTATTGTGTTGTTTGTGAGCTTTGAAATGTCAATGTGAAAAGTCCAGATTACCATTTTAACAACCAATCTAAAGAACATAATTAGTCCTATTTCAAAAAGTTACTGGTAAATTAGAAAGTACCGGTATTAACATAAATTCTGATTGGCTAGACGAAATGCTTTTGGAAAACGTGTTAATTTCAAAGTAAGAAAATTCTTGGGAATAAGACTATTAATATTCTTTGAAGAATGGTTGATGACATACCGGTACATCTACGTTATTATGGTTATTAATATCAATAATGATAATAAGAACTCATATTAAGTCATAGTAGCTTTCTCACTCCTGTAACCTGTATCTACTGTTGATGGTAGAAAGTAGACCTTGAATGAAATGTCTGTATAAACACAATATCATAAATACTAACCAATCCTGGACGTGGTGGATTTTTCTGAGCTTTTTCTGAAAGACAAATAGATACATTTCACAAATACATAAAATTTAGTTAAATAAATATGAAAAGACTAACTTGGTCCTTTATGGTACGGCAGTACATAATTTCGCCAAATATTTAAAACAAGACAGAGAAGTCAGGTGTATCAATTTCCAACACTGTGATAAACTGTTGCATGTCAAGTCACAATAAATGTTGCTATCAAATCTAAAGTCATGTATTTCAGAAAAAAATATCTAGGTCAAGCTGCCATGTTGACTGAGGGTATGCCGATGGTAGTCCACTATAGTACCGTGGTACTATCAAAAATCAACTCCTGTAATTTGGAAAATTGTCAAAAATGAATTACCCGTTTTATGTAGAGTAGAGCCCTAGGGGGTAAAAATTTTCAAACAATGGAGGAAAACTGTCCTTTATTATTGCAATTTGTGAATATTGAATGTAACCTATCATTAACGAAGATACATGTACATCTGTTATTTATAACCGATGTGATTCAAAAGCACTTCTCTTTTGATTTGACAGTGGTTAGGTGACGATATGTACGCAAATTAGGTATTTTTCTGATTACTGTGGTATCATAGATGATGCAATACCAGCGATGACGACTATAACTTATAGTCGTCCTAGCTGGTATTGTGTCATCTTACCTTCAGTCTGAAGGTGTCTGCTCTGATGCTATTTTTGTGACTGGTCTTCGCATTCGAATGCGTCATCTTTGATACTGCGGTAATCCGAAAAATACCTTATTGCATGCATGTTACCACCTAACATTCTGAACAGTTTTTGATTATTGTATTTATTTCAGCAGTTGATTAACCATTGAAATTAATTTAATTTCAATGGTTAATCAACTGCTGAAACAAATAAATACAATAATCAAAAACTGTCCAGAATTTCGATTGTGTGTGTGGGTGGGGGGGGGGGGGGTGGGCGGGGCTCGGGGGGGATAAGAACAAAAATGAGGGGGGGAACGTCTTGGGGGGGGGGGAAACGTCTTGGGGGCGAGAGGATAAGGGGAGGAATTGGCCACTTTCACCACTTGGGGTCGAAACGACCCTGAACCTGTGGCACAATACTCATGTAAGATCGAAATGGATACAACAGCTAGATTTTGAAAGATTTAGATATTTCTCACCTTCATCTAGTTGCTGAAGCCACAATCTATTCAATCTTCCAGCATGTTTTTCTTCATTTCTTGCCATTATCCGGATGGCTTTTATCCGGATCACACTGCCTGTTTACTATCAGTAAGCCGCCAATGCGAATTCTTTGTATATGAGTTTTTAGTACCATCTATACGATATCTAGAGTATGCTTACACAAATATAACGGAAACTAAAACGGAGGATTTTTTTTAAAAGAATGTGAAAGTTTATATATGAGGCTTCCTGATTATGAGCTGCATTTGTGAATGTAAGGCTAACACTTATTTCCTTATGGAATAAACAAAACACTGGAACGAGTTTGAAATAACCGCACAAAACCGATAAACATGGCCGAATTTATCAAATAACCAAATTTTGCAGTTTTCTTTAATAATAAGGGTTCATATGACCGCTACAGATTTGCACAGCATCAGCTGACAAAAAATGGGTCGTCTTTATTTCCTCTGCTAAGCTTATCCAGGCTTGACACCTGTGCGGAACTTTCAACTGATTTTGTCTTGATTGTTTCTGTACCCAGTGGCGACCAGTCAAAAAGTAACATAGCCTATGGGGACAGTTATCTGTATTACAGGAGAAAAAGAACAGCTATTCTCACTGACAAATACTTTAGGGGTAGATGGTAGTCTCTCTTTGTTTTTGTAACATTTGTGAACCGCTAAAATTCAAAAACCGTGGAATTACGTTTAGTCAACAATGGTATTGCCTACTTCATTTAATCTGATCCTGGTTATATGCCGAATATGTAAAGATGTAGGCACATATCATCCTCGGATACCCCGGGGTCTCCCTATTTGCTACGCTACATCGACGTAGCGTAGCAAATAGGGAGACCCCGGGGTATCCGAGGATGGGCACATATTAAACAGAACTCCAACTATCATTCGGGGATATATATGTATAGGCCTACTGTATTCACGGGAATGCACTATGCACAAAGGTAAACAATTTAATTCGCGCGTACTCAGTACAGTACGAAATATCTTCGTGACCATTCAGGGCATCTGCCAAAGGCCTGGGTAATGCAGAGGGCAGGAAAAAAGAAGAGAATTTAAAGTTAAATTTAGATAATGACATGGGTCTGGATGGGTGAATAATACATCAGTCTTTCCGCGAAAAAGTTCACTGGCTGAAAAAAATAAATGAGACAAAAATAATGCATGCTAGTTCGTCCTTACAGTTAAACTAGAATTTTTATTTAACAACAATGGTCTTTTTTTTTTTTTCTTTTGCGAAAACATGGATGGAACCAACATAACCTTGGAGTGGATGACAGTGAGGGAGTTATTGGCGTTATGGTTTTTGTTTCCCTTCGATCAGGAATCATTGATCCGGGCCTCACATCTCACATTTGCTCGTTTTGAAAGATTATTAATTAAGATACTAAATGTGAGTTTGATTTGCTCAAAAGGGTTTGCATCCCAATGAAAATTAACTTTGGCCGTTGGACATCGCTCTTTATTCTTGGGTGTGTGTGTGGGGCGGGGGGAGGGGGAAATCACTCTTTTACAATTTCAACTTTCAAGAAATATGAGTTTTTTCCCTTTGACCATAAAAATTCCCCCCCCCCACCACCGTAACAAAATTTTGGAGTCGTCTAAAATGAAGGCATGTGCTGACGACAGCTCAGATGATGGAATTTGTCTTTGCAAGAGTAGAAAACACTGTGAGAAAAGGATACCAGTATTTTTTTTTTTAACCACAGCGTTTTCAAAAACCCTTCCTCAGGGTAGTTAAAAGTCGTATTAGGTGTGTGTTAAGAAATTATAGAAAGAATCCAGATGATTAGATTTGAAAAACATAGATTAAGGTCTTAAAATAAATTTGGGTTTAAGGTTGTTTGGTTTTGAAATAAAATTAACCCATTTAATAATTTCTGCGACACAAATTAGATCTACATCTAATCGGAGAATATATAGGGTACTGATATTTAGCTGTCGATTTCAGCTTTTCTTACACACAGTGGAATCTGCCAAGTGGATCTAACCGAATCTTTGCAATATTATTCTCAATGATTATACGTTCCGTCCTTTTTTTTAAAAGGCCAGGTGTTTCACAAGGGTAGATTATTCCGGTAATTTTATGTAGCCCGGTGTTTCGCATGTTTGGTGACAGACTTAGTTGAGAAAGACTCCACTCTTTATTTCTCGAAAACATGCTCAAAAATCAAATAAAACAAAACATGTCATCAGCACAGGTAATAAAATGGGATGGTTTTGGCCCTTGATAACTTTGAATATTTTTTCTTTGCGCGCAAGAATCCAAATATTATCACCGTCACTGGCGATTGTGTCATCGGCCCCGTTAATTATCGTACTCATACTAGTAGAGATATTTTTCACACTTATCTGATATCATATTACTCTAGTCTAGTATGTTCATTTGACTTCGAAGTAGGCAAACTCACATGTTCAAGGTTGAGAAAGTTTTCTGTCATGATATTAGAGGTCAAAAAAGGTTTTTTGTGTTAGGGTGGAAAAAGATATTTTGTAGGAATATGAAATATTTGTCGAAAGGCTCTTTCAACTAAATAGTAAAATATAACTTCTTGTTTCACCAAATTTTGTCAGATTAAGTAGCAAGACATTTATTTTGCTCTTTGGAGCATCTGTTCAGACAATGATGACTTTATCTACAGTGGATTATTGGGATAGTAACTGGCTTTTTTGTCCCTGGGCTTGTTTGTCTGGGCTCAGTCATCAGGGCTTGTTCGTCCCTACTGATTTCTCATTGATCCGGGCATATTCATCCCAACTTATGTATTTACCAACCAGAGGTGTTCATAGAGGTTCTTCATTGATTATGAATTTGAAAAGGTTTAAAACCACATTATCGCCTAACATTTTTTCTCAACTGAACATTAAATAACTGTTTAAAAAAGATCCGTATCACGTTTATAGAAGAAACCAAAGTAAAAGAAAAAATATCAATGGTGTAATTTCTATCGTTACGTTTAGAGAAGAAACTAAAGTAAATGAAAAATGTTAATGAAGTTATCCCCATCCTGGCACTTAGGAAAAAAATTTAATGAAAAATTATACATAAATAGATGTACATATGGATTTTCTATTAATATTGTGTTGTAAAGCCGCTAGCTAGGCAAGAGGCTGTGCGGAGACACATTTTGTGTTCCCATCTTGAATCATTGATAAAGTTTCTTTTTTGTTTAAAATATGACTTCGAGAGAGGCAAAAACAAAGCATAAAAAGTTTTATTCCAAGTACTTTTATGTGTAAAATGACAATTCATTTTAGAGAGCACAAAGCGATTACGTTTCAATAAGATCGAAAAGGTGGTGGGACAAACAAGCCTGGACGAATAAGCCCAGGGACGAACAAGCCCAAGGACAAACTCGTTTTGGGACGAACAAGCCCGGAACCATTGGGATATGATCAGATCAGATTCAAAAATAGAATGAGAATAAGGCACAAACCACAAAGTTTTCATATCTTTAACAGAAAGATATTTCTAACAGTTAAATAATCATCTTCAAACTTCAAATAAACCATCTTCAAATTATTTAATGTCTTGTCATAACAAAGTCTTTGGCAATTTGACCTAATGATTAATCATTTTGACAGTGTTTAATTTATTACCACACAATCCTGACTTTTAACAACCCTGAGAAAGAAGCCTTTTGAAAACATTGAGGAAAAAGGAGAAAATGCTGGTAACCAGCATTTTCTCCTTTTCCCATAATGTTTTCTACCCTTCCCAAAACAAAATTTCAATTTTTCAGTCACATTTATTTTGTCGTTTGAAAATGCTTTCAATTTGGACCAGTCTTTAAATTTGATGTTTGGTAAAAAGTTGGTTGAATTTCAGGAAACAAATCTTAATAAGCGCCTCTAACCCTTTACCAAACGACATAATTTTAGACTGGTTCAAATTGAAAGCACTCGCAGACAACAAAATAAACGTAACTCAAAAATTAAAATTTGTTTCTAGCAGGGTAGAAAACATTGTGGGAAAAAGAGAAAATGCTGGTTACCAGCATTTTCTCCTTTTCCCGCGATGTTTTCAAGAAGTTTCTATCTCAGGGTTGTAAAAACCAGGGATTGTTTAGTAAAGGGTTAAATGAGCCTATTGAGATTTATAGCTCTGAATTAAGATTCCATGTGAAATGCTGATTGATAAAACTTAATAGCTTGCGACACTCGAAAAGGGGCATTCGGACATTCGCATTGAGTGTTGTATCGTATCAGCCTGCCCTGACTGCACAGGCTAATCCTAGACAGCACTTTTTGTATGATGCTCTGTTTTATGCAAGTCCACTGTATCACAGAATCTAATGTAATGGTAAAGGTACTGTCTCAGATTAGCTGGTGTGGACTGCGCAGGCTGATCCAAGATGACATTTTACCCAAATGTCCCAATTCCTCTTTTAGCATGTAGCCAAATGTGTTTTTCTTTACAAATGTGAAGGAACCAGACATTTGCATTCAATAAAAAGGTATAAATTTGTCATCTACAGGTATTAAATAGCAGGATAGTCCTCTTGTAGTTGAGAATTTTCTCCTTTTCCAACAATGTTATCAAAAGCCTCAGGGCTGCTAAAAACACCGGATTGTTTGACAGTGGGTTCGTTTTTTAATGTCACTTGTAACATGGTTGTAAGTTTTAAATATTACAGTTGTCATCAGGGTCCAGTGCCCAGTCCAACCAGAGTACAGCCAACCAATCCTCAACAACTACAGAATACACAGTTAGAGTTCCCAATGATAGAAGAAAAAAATTCAGCATGATGAAATTTTCTACTGGAACTAATTTGGATTTTCTAAAGCTTACCAGTGTAAGTATTGATGAAGCTTTTCTTATTAGGAGCTTAAGCTTGTTTTTGGAAAATGATAGGTAGGCATGTGTTTGTATGGTGTTTAAACCTTTACCTGATATGCAAAGAGGCTCTTCCATTTCAGCAGCAAATAAAGATATGATGTCAAAAATATGGGCAAATGAGGATGAAAATATCTGATTGAATGGAAAACATTGTTGGAAAAGGAGAAATTGCTCATTACGAGCAATTTCTCCTTTTCCCACAATGTTTTCAAAAGCTGTCTGCCATTGATATGTCAAAATGAGTGTATATGGAGTAAAGGGTTAACTCTTTATCAAACAATCCCTGGTTTTAACAATCCTGAGATAAAAGCCTTTTGAAAACATTGCGAGAAAAAATGAGAAAATGCTGGTAACCAGCATTTTCTCCTTTTCCCACAACATTTTCTACTCTGCTGGAAACAAATTTCAATTTTTGAGTTATAAATTTATTTTGTCTTTTGCAATTACTTTCAGTGTGGACAAATCTAAAATTTTGTTTTTTGGTAAGGAGCTAATGTTGCTTTCAACATTTTTCATTTATCTATGAGCAGCCAGGTTGACTATCTATGCTTTTCTAGAGTGCTTCACACAAGCCACTGACTGCTTTCCCACATAACCACTTAGAATAATGGTCAGCACTGACAAAGAAATTAATCCTGTTGAAATGGCTATTATCAATCTCAGCAGGAAATTCATACACATACATGTATGTGACCAGTAACACAAAAAGGGACCATCTGGGAACTCCATACATTAATTAGATGAAAACAGACCAATGATAGTCCAGGTCAATTAAAGTTGTTAGATCAAAATTAATTATATAGCAAGGTAGAATGTCCACTTTTCATGCAGGAAATATAAAAGTGAAAAGTGTCGACCCTGGTCAGACTGTGCAATTGACACTTTTCGTAGTTCACAGATGGTCCCTTTTTACTTGACAGGTCACATGATATATACGAGCCATGCTCTGGCAAAAGAGCTTTATGCGTCTCTGTGATTCAGGACACCAAGCTTGTCATCACATGATTATGGATGCATAAAATCCATTGACCTTAAAACAGACTGAACCATTAGGTACTCTGGTCCTTTGACATGCAGAAAACTTACCAAAAGTAAAAAAGTATCAGCTTAGGGCAGGAGTGCGCAGGCTCACCTGGGTTGATACTTTTTTGCAGATGTTTTGACCCTTTACCATGCAATAAACCCTGAGGAAGAAGCCTTTTGAAAAGATTGTGGGAAAAGGAGAAAATGCTGGTACCCAGCATTTTCTCCTTTTCCCACAATGTTTTCTACCCTATCAAGTATCAAAGCAAAATTCCACCATTTGAGCCACTTTGAAATTGTCGTCTGCAAATGTTTTCAGGATAGGTCTAAAATTTTGTCATATGGTAAAAGGTTAACTCACTACCAAATGGCAATATTTTAGACTTGTCCAAATTGAAAGTATTTGCAGATGACAAAATAAAAGTGACTGAAAATTTGAAATTGGTTTTGTGAAGGGTAGAAAACAATGTGGGTAAAGGAGAAAATGCTGGTTACCAGCATTTTCTCCTTTTCCCACAATGTTTTCTAATGGCTCCATTTTCAAAGAGCATAGCTCACATGTATTACGAACAGTACTCGTTTTATTCATCTGTCGCTGCAAGGCTTATAAAAATGATGTTCTCTTACAGACTTCGGTCAGAATGGAGAGAGAGAATAACCTAAAAGAGTACAAATCAGTGTATAACATAGATGCTATGCCCAAATATGGTGCTGGGAGTGAATATGGTCGGCAGCAGAAAGAAGAAGCGAGACGGAAAAAATTTGGAATACATGTGAAAGAATATAACCCTGATGATCAGCCGTGGCAGATGAAGGTTGGAAAAGGCAAAGATGCTAAAAGGTATGACTGAAATTGATTTTTCTGATTGACTCAATCGATGTAAAATAAATGTGTTTAAACTTATATTACCAATTGATTGACAACATTTCAGTGGTAAGCGATCAAACCATAAGGTGTGTGCTGCTTTACAGCACAATCACAAGTTTTGATGCCGCTGTGGAATAAGCCTGTGGAAAAAATTGTGGGAATAGGACAAAATACTTCTGGAAGAAGGTTTTTAAAAACATTGATAGAAAAGCAGAAAGTACTGGTAACCAGCATTCCTTCTTTTCCCAGAATGTTTTTCAGCATATCAAAGATCATCTCCAAGTGTCCAATTAACTCACCAGCTCCCAAATCAAAGTTGCACCAAGTGATTTAGAAAACTTTGAAAAAGTAGGAAAATCGGTGTGTAAATTTAAGTTACACATGACTTTTTTGGTCAAGATTTAAAAAGACTGAGAGAGTTACTCCAGCAGTTTCTTCTGATGGCATATTTAGACTTCCAAATTGAAAGCATGCTCCTTTGACAAATTAAATGTGACTCAAAGAGTCGACTTTGTCTGTGAAAAGGAGGAAAAAATTGTGGGCAAAGGAGATGATGCTGGTTGCCAACATTTTTTCCTTGTCCCACAGTGTTTTCAAAAGCCTGCTTCCTCATGTTTGTAAAAACTATAAACAGTTTGATAAAGGTTTAAACCATGACCAGACAATCCTACTTCATTATAATGCTTAGGAAGATGGCACCGCAAAAAGCTGAAATAGCAGAAAATAGTGACCAGCATTATATTCTACCCTTTCAATCTTAACTCTTTCCCAAACGACAAATTTTAGATTCTTCCAAACTGAAAGAGTTTACAGATGACAATTTTAACTTTTTATATCAGTGGCAGAAAATTATCCGAACTGGTAGAAAACACTGTGGGAAAAGGAGAAATTGCTCGTTACGAGCAATTTCTCCTTTTCCCATAGTGTTTTCAAAAGACTTGTACTGCAGACACGTAAAAACAAGGGCTTGTTTGGGAAAGGGTTAACTACAGTCATTTGAGCCAATCTTACTTGCAGACTTGTAAGAGTTTAGAATCTATTTGTCAGGTAAAGAGTTAAAGACTACTCCCCCTTACATTTGGATGTAAAGAATGTTTTTGCCAATCTAGTCTGGAAATTTGAACTTATAACTTAATTTGGCTTGGGTACTGATTATAGAACAGTTACTGATTACAAACTCAATATTTCTTATAGGTTTAAAGGAGTGCGGGAGGGCACAATCACAGAGAATACATCATATTACATCTTCATGCAATGTGCAGATGGTGCTTTTGAAGCTTTCCCTGTGGAAGAATGGTACAACTTTCAACCTGTCGTCCAGTATAAATATCTTAACTCTGAAGAAGCTGAGGAAGAGTTTAGCAAGTAAGTAAACTTGGTTTTTTATCAAGTCTTTCCCAAACGACAAAAATTTAGACTGGTCCAAATTGAAAGGATTTGGAGATGACAGATTAAGTGTATCTGGATTGATGACTTTTGTGTTTGATTGGGTAGAAAACATTAATGGTAATGGGTTAATTCAATGACTGAATGATGTACAGGATTTAAGGACACACAAAAAAACTATAACAGAGAAGTGACAGATATGTAAAATAAGGGAAGATATTGTTCGAAGACAGTACGGAAACGATTATGGACATAAAGGAATTCCTGCTGCTCCATTGCCTACAATGTTTTCCAAATTTGCAGTGGATTTGTACTCGCCCCTAGTGAATCAGATGAGCCTTTGATAGCTTTTGTAAACTGTGTGGATCAAGATGAGACAGCAAAATTGTATCACCTGATTTTGAATCTATGCTATTTAACTCTTTACCACACAATCCAGACTTTTAATGACCCTGAGAAAGAAAGCTTTTGAAAGTTTTGCAGGAAAGGGAGAAAATGCTGGTAACCAGCTTTTTCTCCTTTTCCAACAATGTTTTCTACTCTTCCCAAATCAAATTTCAGTTTTTGAGTCACATTTATTTGATCATCTGCAAATGCTTTCAATTTGGACTAGTCTTAAGATTTGTCGTTTGGTAAAGCGTCAATTATCAGAATGGTGAGTTGTGATGTACGTCATGGCAATCATTTATTTGAGTGTCTGATACGCATGTACTAGGCTACATAGCTCTGCCCATTGGACAAGATGTAAACTCTCAGATATATACATGTAGTACAAGGATATAGCTCTGCCCATGGACAAAATATATACACTCTCAGATATAGATAGGAGTGGCACTTTGGGAAAAAGGGGGGTTTAACTCTTAACCATACGAGCAAATAATAGACTTGTCCAAACTGAAAGTATCTGTAGACATTTTAAACATACCCGGTAGCTCAAAAGATGGGTTTTGACTCTAATAGAGTAGAAAACAAAAGACAAAAATTTAGCCTTGTCCAAATTGAAAGCATATGCAGACGACAAAATAAAAGTGACTGAAAATTTGAAACTTGTTTTGGAAAAGGAAGAAAACAATATGGAAAAAGGAGAAAATACTGGTTACCAGCATTTTCTCCTTTTCCAACAGTGTTTTCGAACACCTTCTGTCTCAGGGTTGTTAAAAGTAGGGATTATATGGTAATGAGTTAATGATCTTGGTAACAAGCTTTACCAAGCAAGTCATCCGATAGCGATGGAGCCTTAATATTCATGATTTTATTTTTTTTGTTCTTTATCTAGGAGAGATAAAACTATGAATTTCTTCTCTATTATGGTTCGAAAGAGAATCAAGAATGATCCTGAAGGTCAAGAGGAGGCAGTGACGGAGAAGGAGGAGAAAAAGGCGAAAGAAAAGAAGGACAAAAGTCTTGTAAGGTTCTTACTGATAAAAATCCATTACCATAGAAATAGAACTTTTCACATCCCAGCTGTCCACAGGGTTTGAAAACATTGTGAGTTACATCACCTTTGTAACAAAAAGAGTTTTATTATTCTGTCATATAGTTTTATTCTGTCAAAAAAATGACATCATTAATGTTATTAATGTACCCATATGTTTTGTTCCTCTCAATAGCAGAAACTATTAAGGCGAAATAAGCGACTTACCTACAGAACTAACATTTTACGCACTGGAAAAAAAATTGGCTTGTTCAAATTGAAAGCATTTCTAGACCACAAATTAAATGTTGCTCAGGTGATGGAATTCATCTTTGAAAGAGTAGGAAACATTGTTTATAAAGGAGAAAATGCTGGTTTGATTCCATGATTTTGATATTTTTTTTAGATTCTGACAGATATGGATGATTGGATGGCTAGTTCAGATGAAGAAGAGGATGGAATGGATGGTGAGGAGGAAAAAGGTAAGTGAATTACCTGGTTGTTTTGGTCATGTGACATCAATCTCTACCCTTTACCACACAATCAAAAGGTGTAACACTCTTGAAAGAAAAGCCTTTCGAAAACATTGTGTAAAAAAAAAAGAAAAATGCTAGTAACCAGCATTTTCTCCTTTTTTCCCACAATGTTTTCTACCATTAAAATTTAAAAAAAAAAAATATGCCATTTAAAGGTGGGTATTTAGAATTTTCACATCACACCAAATTAGAAAAAAATATATATCATTGAAATTTATATGAAAAAACAAAACAAATCATCAATAATTAAGAATCATAATATTACAAAAAAAAAATTTTTTTTTGATGGTATTCCCTTAAAAGGCTACGTAGCCTCTTAAGCTATTTTTAGATTTTGCACAAAAAATCAGTAAAGCATTGTGGGAATGTCAAGTGACTGGCATGTGACTAATAACGCTGAAATTCCATTACATAACAAACATGTAATAATTATTTTCCATAATGTCTTCTTCAGACGGATGTTTGAAACTTTGTCTGTGATTTCCTGTATTTAAATGAGATAATTGATAATCTAAAAATAAAACGTGTCTCCCGTTGGTGTCAACTTGGTCCGTAATAAATATCAAATTTCTTGTGTTATTGGATGGTTTTCGACTACTGGGGTTTAATGAACGCAAATTAAAAAACTATGGGAGTATAAGGATGATTTTTTTTGCATTTTCGTCCCAAAATCTGAAAGGGCCACCTTTAAGCAATATTTAATTTGTCATCCATAAAATATATTATTTGAAAAGAAGAAAAATACTGATTACTAGTTATTTTTTTGTTTTCCACAATGTATACATATACATATTTTCCCAGAACACAGAATTGCTTGATAAAACATTCAATTTCCAGTTCTGGGTCTGGGTGATTTGAGAAATTTTGCAGGGCAGGGCAAAAATGCAGATGTCATACTTTTATAAGAGATGGTAGACCAGGAGTTTTGTTCTCTTGATTAATGTTGCAGGGTATGTTCTTGTCAAATAGGAGATTTAACCCATTACCAAACGACAATATTTTAGACTGGTCCAAATTGAAAGCATTTGCAGATGACAAAATAAAAGTGACTGAAAGTTTGATATTTGTTTTGTGAAGGGTAGAAAACATTGTGGGAAAAGGAGAAAATGCTGGTAACCAGCATTTTCTCCTTTTCCCACAATGTTTTCTAAAGGCTTCTTTTTCAGGGGCGTCAAAAGTAGGGATTGTGTGGTAATGGGTTAAGCAGATGTGTTTGCTATATCATTTTGCTATATCATTTCAAATGGTAGTCAATGGAGCATGTCTTAGTCTATGATTAATTTGTGACATTCAGTAATTATAGTAAACTCTTCATATTTTCAGAAAGTAAACCAAAGAAGGATAAGAAAAAGGATAAAAAATCAAAGAGGAGAAAGAATGCCAAGATAAACGATAATGACGAGGCTGTAGAAGAGAGTGATGAAGGAGACTTTGATGATAGAGAGTTAGACTATATATCAGACTCTGGCAGGTTAGTGGACTAGTTGAGCTTGTGGGATGCAAGGGGATGGGGGGGGTGTTTAACCCTTTCCCGAACGAGTCTTTGTTTTTACGCGTCTGCTGTACAAGTCTTTTGAAAACACTGGGAGAAAAGGAGAAATTGCTCATAACGAGCAATTTCTTCTTTTCCCATAGTGTTTTCTGGGGGGGGGGGGGGGGGGGGGGGTGTTTAACCCTTTCCCGAACGAGTCGTCTTTGTTTTTACGCGTCTGCAGTACAAGTCTTTTGAAAACACTGGGAGAAAAGGAGAAATTGCTCATAACGAGCAATTTCTTCTTTTCCCATAGTGTTTTCTGCCTGTTCGGATCATTTTCTGCCATTGTCATGAAAGTTAAAATTGTCGTCTGCAAACTCTTTCAGTTTGGAAGAGTCTAAAATTTGTTGTTTGGGAAAGGGTTAATCATTCACTAGACATCCTTTAGTTGTTTGAACAACCATCAGGAGTAAGGCTTTTGAAAACATGGCGGGGAAAAGGAGAAAGTGTTTTTGTCAAAGCATGGCGGGGGTATTAAGTCACATTCAGTGACAGCTCTAGTGTAGAGAAAGAGTGAGGAAAACTCTGCTAAAACCTGAAAGTATGTAGAATGGCTTAGCTGTGTAAAGGTAGATAAATTACCAATATATTGACATGGGTAGGTACACTGAAAGTCAAGGGAATTGTCTTGGTTTAACCCTTTACCACACAACAAAATTTTAGCCTTGTCAAAATTGAAAGCATTTGCAGACTAATATTTTAGTGCTGGGCAGTTGGTGTAATTGTTCTTTGATAAGGTAGAAAACATAGTGGGAAAAGGAGAAAATGCTGGTCCCATGCATTTTCTCCTTTTCCCACTATGTTTTTAAAAGGCTTCTTTCTCAGGGGTGTTGTCATCGTGTGGTAAAGAGTTAAGACCGGAAACAACAGCGATTTCTTTGAATGCCCTAAACCATGAAATCAATCTTCTATCGATCATAATCTCTGCAACCTTCACCCAACAAAGGCAGCACATCACCTGTAGATACACGAATGATCATAGTTTCATAAAATGAAGATGACATTGGTTAAAAACTTGTCTAAAACTGGCTAAAAATGAGTGAAGATCTACATGTATCTGGAAGTTTAAAACTATTTATTTTACTTCAAACATAACTCTAAAAGTTCTAAAAGTGGTATAAACTATTTGGCTGCTAAGTGTGACTTAGTGACCTTTCTACAGACAGTGTAGATCAAGATCAGACTGCACAGAACGTACAATCTGATCTTGGATCTACAATGACTGAAAAGGAGATTTTTTTTTTTTTTCAACCCTTTCCCAAACGACAAACTTTTCGACTAGAATATATGAAAGCATTTGCAGACATGACAATTCAACTCTTGCTGAAAAGATGATTTCTGTCTATGATAGGGTAGAAAACATTGTGGGAAAATGAGAAAATGCTGGTTCCCAGCATTTTCTCCTTTTCCCACAATGTTTTCCAAAGGCTACTATTGCAGACCCGTAAAAACCAGGGATTGTTTGGGAAAGGGTTAAATGAAGTTGAAAGATCAGAGCTTTGGTTTTTGGTACCAACTTGAAATTTTGATTTCATAATTATATATAACAGGTTAAGGATTAAAGCAAACTTCCTGGAAATTTTCACCAGTACTCGCACTATGATGAGGATAATTTAAAAATGTTGAGTCTGTTGAATATATGTGACCTGTCACGCAAAAAGGGACCTTCTGGGAACAGCAAAAAGTATCAACCCTGGTCACACTGCACATTTGTGCAGCCTGACCAGGGTAGACACTTTTTGCTTTTATGATATTTTCTGTATGAAAGGTGGATATTGAACCTTGTCATACAATCATTTTTGAGCTATCAGCTTGAATCCACATTCACTATCGTTGATCTGTTTTCATCTATTTAACCCTTTCCCGAACAAGCCCTTGTTTTTACGTGTCTGCAGTACAAGTCTTCTGAAAACACTGTGGGAAAAGGAGAAATTGCTCGTAACGAGCAATTTCTCCTTTTCCCACAGTGTTTTCTACTCATTTGGAGAACTTTCTGCCATTTTTATCAAATTTGAAATTGTCGTCTGCAAACTCTTTGAGTTTGGAATAGTCTAAAATTTGTCGTTTGGGAAAGGATTAATGTGCGGAATTACCAGAGAGTCTCTTTTTTGTGTGACAGGTCACATACATGTATAACTAGAGCAATTTAAAGAATTGTTTGTGGATACTGCACCTGATATTCTCTACCAAGAGATAAGGCAAAGATCAGCATGTAAAAAGAAATGGAATCTCATAGTAGGCAATTCTCCTTTTACCAGACAGTAAATGCAATATTGATTCTTAGGGATATGAATCAACAGTTTCAAAGTTTATAATTATGGATTTGTCCGTTTTTGTTTTGCAGTGAATCTGAATTGGATGAAAAAGGTAAGGAAGACAAGTATGATGATCAGGGCGTTGACCAGGAAAAAGGTCTGAAAAAACTGATTGACTCAGATGAAAGTAGTGAAGAAGAGGTGGAGGAAGAGAAAAAAGATGAAGAAGATAAGGAAGATGAAGAATTAGATGAAAAGAAATCAAAGAAGAAAAATAAGGAAAATAAAGATGGTAACTTTTGTTCTTTTTCTATTTACTAAGATTCTTTGGCAAGCCCAAGATGAGTAGTATCGTGAAATGATAGTGGATGGTCTTAACTCTTTACCAGACAACAAAATTTTAGACTGATCCAAATTTAAAGCACATGCAGATGATAAAATGAACGTAACTCAAAAATTGAACTTTGTTTCCAGCAGGGTTGAAAACATTGTGGAAAGCACTTGCAGACGACAAAATTAATATTACTCAAAAAGCAAAATTTGTTTCCAGCAGGCAAGAAAACATCGTGGGAAAAGGAGAAAATGCTGGTTACCAGGTCAAGTAGTTCATAGTCTGGGTACTATGATTATTATCTACTGTGCAACTTTTGACTTTCCTGATCATGTGTGTGAGTATTAATGTAACACTTAATCTCTCAACAAGATTTTAGACCTATCTGAATTGAAAGCAATTGCTGATGACAGTTTCAGTGTGGCTCATATGAAATGATTTTTCTTTGATATGGTACAAAACATTGTGGGAAAAGGAGAAAATGCTGGTAACCAGCATTTTCTCCTTTTTCCACAATGTTTTCTAAAGCTTTCTCTTTCAAGGATGTTAAGTCGTCATTATGTGGTAGGGGTTAAGTAAAGTAATTAGTAATTTGATGTGTGCCTTTTCTCTGTTTTCTCAGTTTATAGCTTTGGATTAGAATCCTTCTAATTTTCACTATGAATTTTGTATATTTGTATATTTTGATATTTCAGATGATGACAGTGACAGTAGCAGCTCATCTTCAGACAGTGATGACTCTGATATAGATAAGAATGAAGACAAATTTAGTTCTGTATTATTTATGCAGGTAATCAGTTAGTTTAATCTGTAAGGAATCTTTGTTTTTGTTCTCAGTTTATAAAATCAGTATTTACAGGAAGCGCATGTGGAAATGAGCTCTGCATGATGCAGTTGATGTCCGTGCAAAAGTTGCAAGCTGAGAGACGGAAGCTTCGTACATGTACTTCATCATACTTTACATTTCACATATGCATATCTCCTTCATCTTTTCATCATTTGATCAGAAAACAACCACTGTGTCAAGGTGGCATGGATTTCTCCATTTATCTCTATACCAAAGGATAAAGAGTTAGATCTGTCCATTTGAAAACCCTTGAAAATGACCAGTAAGGTTTTTTTTCTTTAAAAGCTTCAAAAATTGATAAGAGTTGTCTTTGACAGCATTGAAAACATTTTTATAAAAGAAAAGAAAAAGCAATGACTGTTCCCAGCATAAGCTTCTTATCTTACAGTGGTTTCAAAAGCCTTCTGAACAGTCTTAAAAATACAGAGTTATGTGATATAGGGTTACTTGTTAATTTGTGACAATGATTGGGACAGGTCTAGATTATCCTCTTCATAATCATTTTACTCTTCTAGAAAAACATTCAATCAAATCATAGTGAGCTAGCATTTCTCTTAACTCTTTCCCAAACGACAATGTTTTAGATTGGTCCAAATTGAAAGCATTTGCAGACGACAAAATAAAAGTGACTGAAAATTTGAATTTTTTTTTGTGAAGGGTAGAAAAAATTGTGGGAAAAGGAGAAAATGCTGGTTACCAGCATTTTCTCCTTTTCCCAAAATCTTTTCTAAAGGCTACTTTCTCAGGGCCGTCAAAAGTAGGGATTGTGTGGTAATGGGTTAAGGTACCTTTCACATTGTATGACTCATGTTTTATTTGTTTTTGTGTACCGTACACAGGAAACAATTTTTATGTGATTTTTATTACAGAGGAAGAAAGGAGGCTCAAGGCCAAATACACCAACACTAGAAACAAAAACAGAGCCAAAACCAGAAGGTTACAATCATTTTTGTTATTTCCTGTACTTTATTTTGTGTTAATTTTTAACAACTTTACATTACTTTCAGGTTTTCTACATTATAATTAAGAGGGGTGAATTAAATAAGATACAATTAATCTTTTTTCAAATTATGAAACAGACCTAAATATTTTTGTTACAGGGTTGGAAGGACTCGGATATAATATAGAAAATAATGGACATTATAAATCAAAGATCAGATTTAAAAATGTTGTCTCCTTATCTTGATCAGTACTCCCAAGAAATGCACCTCATGTAACAGTCAGTCAACTCAATGTCAACTAACGTAGATTGTGGCCTGAACATCAATGTATATTTGTAATGCTCAATGAATAGTGACATACTTAATTTTGGGTGGCTCATTTATAAAACTTAGCCACAATGATTTCTGCCCTTTCAGGATTTATAAAATTTCTAGCTCATATAATTTAGGATGTATATAACCTCCATGAGTTTAGTATGCCCTGTTGTTGCATTTACAGCTATAGTTTACCTGTCAAATTAACACACTACAGTAAAGGTTTGTAGATCATTCTAAAGATGTCCTTAATAAAATACGGATGAACAGCATGAGTGAAATGTAATCCTATACCACGCAAGTCCAACTTCAAATGAACCTGACAGAAAAGACTTTTGAAAACATTGTGGTAAAAGGAGAAAATGCTTGTAACCAACATTTTCTCCTTTTCCAAGAATAATTTCTCTTATTTAACTGAGAAATCATCTTTTTAGGTACAATTAATTTGCTCAAATGCTTTTAATTTGGACAAGCCTGATTTTGTTGTTTGGTAAAAGGTTTACCAAACCACAAAATTTTACTGAAATAATGATTTTTGTTTTGGATAGCAAAGAAAACATTGTGGGAAAAGGAGAAAATGCTGGTAACCAGCATTGTCTCCTTTTCCCACATTGTTTTCAAAAGCTTTCCCCTACAGGGTCATTAAAACTCGTGATTGTGTGTTAAAGGGTTAATACATGCATATGAATACAATAGGAAGCTTCTCCCTTTGCTAGAATGCTAGAATTATTTTTTTCAAAGCAGTTAGGAGATAAATGGAAGAAAGAAAAAATAAGTTACCGGTATATACTAGTGATGATTGATTCAATATCATATCTTACAGCTGGTACTAAGAGGAAGATGGATTCAGACGAGGTAGCAGACCCCCAAAAGAAAATGAGGACAGAATCTCCTGCTCCTGGCTCCTCATTACAACAAAGGTATGAGTTGAACTCTGAAAAAAGAAAACACAATTTTAGACTATTCCAAATAGAAAGCATTAGCAGACATCAAATTTGATATGGCTTTAGTGATAAGACTTGTCTCTAAAATGGAAGAGACATTGTGGAGAAAACAGAAATGTAGGCCACAAACCTCTTTCTCAGGGTTAATAGAAGTCAAGTTTTGTTTGGTGAAGATTTGGTGAAGTTGAGTTTTGAACAAAAAACTTAGTGCTTTTAAACTATGAAGAAAACTATGAAAAACATCGAGTAAAAAGGGGAAAATCCAATTGACCAGCATTTTCCTCCATTCCCCACAGCTTGAAACACTTAATCCTATTGTGCTGATCAAAATATATACTGTACAATAAGTATGTCATTTTTTATTAGCATAACAGGTTTCCTTTATTTATTAACACAAGATCTTTATATATAAAGTATGTGTAATTAGTACATGTAAGATATTTTAGAGCAATTCTAAATGGATGAGAAGGCTGCTCATGGTCACATTGTGTTTCAGCCTTTTAAGGTTGGCTTTTCCTGCTTGACTAACTACATATACACACAATACATGCAAGGTCTTTTACGACTCTTTCAATTCTTTCCCATACAAAAAAATACTAGACTTGTCCATATTGAATGCAGTTGCAGACCAAAAATTGAATATGTCTCCTATGCTGAGATTTGTCTTGGAAAGTGTAGAAAACATTGTGGGAAAAAAAGAGAAAATGCTGGTTACCAGTCTTTTCCTCTCTGTTTTAAGTCTTTATCACACAATCCCGACTTTTAACGACCCTAAAAAAGAAGCCTTTTGAAAACATCGTGGATAAAGGAGAAAATGCTGGTAACCAGCATTTTCTCCTTTTCCCACAATGTTTTCTACCCTTCCCAAATCAAATTTCATTTTTGATTCACATTTATTTTGTCGTCTGCAAATGCTTTTAATTTAGACTAGTCTACAAATTTTGTCATTTGGTAAAGAGTTGAAGATTTCCTTAGAGTCATTGAAACACTAGATGTTGTTGTTAAAGATTATGTCTTCACCAAACAAGAAACTTTTACCCTGATCCAAATTGAAAACATTTGCAGATGTAAAAAAAAAAAGTGACCAAACATTTGAAATTTGTAACGAAGAGGAGAGAAATCATTGTGGAAAAAAAGAGAAAATGCCGGCTACTAGCATTTTCTCTTTTTCCCACAATATTTTCAAAATTATTCTTTCTCAGGGTCGGCAAAAGTTGGCATTGTGTGGTTAGGTGTTAACACTGACCCTCTGGCAAATAACTTTGTTTGTGCAGTAGTGGATTACTTTTGTGTCAGTGTTTTCACTTCAGTGCATTAAATTTTGATTCATGTTGGATTTTGATATCAAATAAGAAAGTTTTCGAAGTTCTTGGCTGCTTTTTTTTTCGTGGGTTAACTCATTACCAAACGACAATATTTTAGGTTTGTCAAAATCGAAAGATTTCCAGACAACAAAATAAAAGTGACTGAAAATTTGAAATTATTTTTGTAAAGGGTAGAAAACATAATGGGAAAAGGGGAAAATGCTGGTTACAAGCATTTTCTCCTTTTCCCACAATCCTTTCTTAAGGCTTCTTTCTCAGGGTTGTCAAAAGTAGGGATAGTGTGATAATGGGTTAAAGAAGTTAAAGCACAACTGATTGTGTACAGTACCACTCTCTATTATTGTCTGAAAGATTTCTTGCAACTAACTTTTGTCTAGGGATTTGAAAACATTGAATTTACATATTGTCTGTGTTTTCTTTTTTCAGTGGTGAAATCACAGAGGAGGCCATAAGAAGGTACCTTCTACGGAGGCCAATGACTGCCAAAGAAATAGTGCAGAAATTCAGGGGCAAGAAACCGCAGTTATCAAAAGACCAGATGACACAGAAAATAGGACAGTTGTTAAAGAAGATAAACCCAGAGAAAAAAGTTGTTAATGGGACATTGTTATTGTTTCTTTCTGAAAAGAAAAAAGATTGAAGGTAGGGGTGAAGGCCATTGTTAGTGCTATTACTATCAGTGTTGGGCTGCACCTGCCTAAAGCTACCATTCACGATTGAGTAAATGGGGCTTTAAATATCATGACTTTTCTTCAGAATGTCTAATATATTTATTTTGAGCTTGAAGCTTTACTAGGCAGCAATAGCTCAAATGGAAGGATTTTGACTTTGAAAGGTTTGGAAAAGGGGAAAAGGCTTGTTAATTACATTTTCTACCTTTTCCCCCAATGTTTTCAAAAGCCTATTTCTATAGGGTAGTAAAAAAATTGATTATGAGGTAGGAAGGAATTCTTGTGAGATAACAATATTGGTGGTAGAATAATCTGTTTGTATCTGCTATTTCATGATTCTCCAAATACCAGGGCCATTATTCACTATCCGATCTTAAGAATATTCTTAGTCTTATTCTATAGAATTTTCTGCATTTAAAAGTCCTACAACTTTTAATTGGTTAACGCATTTGGTTCAGCCAATCAAACATTATGCTGCTTTCAAATTTAGAAATCTTACGGAATAAGACCAAGAATGTTCTCAATAATGGTTGGTGAATGCTGGCACATGTCATTTATCTTAATGATTTGAAACTGATGTTTGTTCTGGGCACCAGTTGCATGAAAAGTAATTTATAAATTTTTTATGCAGGGTCTTTAACCCATTACTATACAATCCCTACTTTTGACACCCCTGAGAAAGAAGTCTTTAGAAAACATTGTGGGAAAAGGAGAAAATGCTGGTTATCTACCCTTCACAAAACAAATTTCAAATTTTCAGTGACTTTAGTTTTGTTGCCTGCAAATACTTTCGATTTGGACAAACCTAAAATTTGTGAAATCAAGATATTAATAGGTACTCTAAAGTGATTGACAATTTTATCCTGCATGTTCCGCAAGGAAAGAGCATAATCAGTCGTCACTTTGAAAACGTCATTAATCATGAATGTGACGCTATTGCCCAAAAAAAGCACCTTTGGATTATAATGTGTATAAAAATGCAAAATGTAATGAAAATTGGATTGAATTATCACAAAAAAAACTTACATTTACATGTATATATATTTTTTATCTCATTATTCTATATTTTAAGCCAAAATATATAGATGTACGAAAGTGTTACCTTACTTTCCGGACACCCTGTACAACAAAGATGCATTAACCCATTACCACTACTTTTGAGGACCAAGAGAAAGAAGCCTCGAGTAAACATTGTAGGAAAAGGGGAAAATGCTTTTAAAAAATTTTGGACTAGTCCAAATTCAAAGCATTTGCAAACGACAATACAAATGAGAATCAAAAATTGAAATTTGATTTGGAAAGGATAGAAAACATTGTGGGAAAAGGAGAAAATGCTGGTTACCAGCATTTTTTTCAAAATGCTGGTTACCAGCATTTTTTTCCTTTTTGCACAATCTTTTCTAAAGGCTTCTTTCTCAGGGTCGTCAAAAGTAGGGACTGTGTGGTAATTGGTTAAACCTTTACCCATTTTGTGAGCTTCTATACCAAAGCAGTCCTTGTAAAAAATTTGAAAAGGATTGAAAATTAAATTTCATAAAAACCAGCAAGATCTCCTTTTCCCACAAGGTTTTCTGTACTCTCATAAAACAATCACCATCATTTCGGCTACAACTGAAGTGTTGTCTGCAAATACTTTCAATTTTGATAAGTGCAAAATATCGTTGTTTGATAAAGGGTTAACAAGGATTTTGCACGCAAAAAGATCTTTTTATCATAGTACTTGGTATATAATAAAAAATGGACTGAGCTACAGCATAAATCCAGTATCAGACTTCACTCGTGCTATAAACCTGATATCAGACTACATCTGTGCAGTTTACAAAGCATACTAGTTTCCTATGGTGTTTTTGGGAGTTTGAGAAAAGGTATGTTTAAACTAGGAAATGCTAATCTATGACCTTTCAGCAACTCTGCAGATATGAAATGAAATCAAAACAACAAAATAAACCCATTCAGAGATATTTTTTGTAACAGTTTTATTTAATACCCAAAACAATGTATACATAAAATTTACATATGTTGCAGTCCCTCAGCTGTTTTATTTGCAATATTTGAATGATTTTGTTTTGATTTTGAAGACATTTTGAATTTAGTCATTACCAATGGACAAAATATTTTTTTGGCTTGTCCAAATTGAAAGCATTTGCAGATGACATAATAAAAGTGAATGAAAATTTGAAAATTGTTTTGTGAAGGGTAGAAAACATCGTGGGAAAAGGAGAAAATGCTGGTTACCAGCATTTTCTCCTTTTCCCACAATGTTTTCTAAAGGCGTCTTTCTCGGTCTTCAACAGTAGGGTTTGTGTGGTAATGGGTTAAATTGTTGTTAACTACCAGGTTGTTCAAAATTAAACTCTTTACGGCACAATAAGGGGGTTCAATTACTTTGGCGAAGAAGACGTTTGAAAACATGGTGGAAATAATTAGAAAATGTTTTTGACTTTTTCCACAATGTTCTCTACCCTCTCAAGGACAGGTTGCACGATTTGGGCCAAATTTTGTTGGCTGCAAATGCTTTGGACTGGGCAAGACATTACTGTGCTATTTTGTAAAAGGCCAAGTTGAATTGATATACCCTCTCATCCCAATTTGAGCATAACTTCTTGTGCTTTAGTAGGCAGTGAAGATCAGCAAGCACAGAATAATCTACACTTATGCTAATTTGAGAGGTAATTTTGCCAAAACAAAATTGAGAATGCCATATATGGTACATACCTCGCCCTGCAGGGTGGCTCAGTGTGTAACATATCTGACTCATGAGCTGTTGGTTGCAAGTTTTATATATGAGGTTGAAGCCAATTTTCTTTCTGCAATTTTTTATCTGTCATTTCCAATGCATGTGAGAAAAGTAGACAATGACTTGGAAAGAAAACTGTGTCAGTACTGGTGTGAGAAAGCCAGAAAACACAATTTGTAGGGCCATTGTTGATACGACTGAAGCTTTTAATGGCTTTTTGCTCCAATACAAACAAAATATATAGATATCTCAGTCTTTTTCTGAATTTAACCCTTTACCACCCAATGATGCCTTTTAATACCCCTGAAAGAGATGGTTTTTGAAAACATTGTGGGAAAAGGAGAAAATGCTGGTATCAGCATTTTCTCCTTTTCCCACAATGTTTTCTACCCTATCAAAGAAAACTAATTTCATATGTGCCACATTGAAACTGTAATCAGTAAATGCTTTCAATTCGGACAGGTCTAAAATCTTGTTGTGTGGTAATGGTTAACTGTTCACTTATTCAGTACCACGGGGTTTTGATGTCAAATATATTTTGATCTGCACAGTACCCATCACAGTATCAGTTGCTTCTGCCAAGATTGTAGATCAAGATTAGACTGCACAGGATGTGGGCTGTGATCTTGGATCTACACTTTTGAATATTTTGAGTGAAAAACTGACTTCGACAGCATGGTGATAAGTTTGTTCAATTTATTCTGCACAATGTTGGTTAAAATCCTTCTACAGAAATGTACTCCAACTATAGTATTTTTGTGACTGTCCGACTAGCATCATGTCAACACTGCTTTTTTCATCTCCTTTGAGACTGCTCTGCCAGCCAAGTAAAGCCTTCCACAACTCCATGTAAGGATTCAATCTCACAGTTCCGGACCTGTTAAACAGATATAAAAAAAAGTTTAAAAATAATGGCATCATTCGAGCCTCACTTGATATATTGTTTGCCTGACTGTATGACACATCTCAAATTTTGAGATCTGGTAAATGTTAAATTGAGCTAAGTTTCATTTTTTCACCATGTATTCATGACTTTCTTAGCTTCTTCAGTTTAATTCATTACCAAAGGACAAAATTTTGGACTGGCCCAAATTGAAAGCATTTGCGGATGACAAAATAAATGTGAATGAAAAATTGAAGTTTTATTTGGAAAGGGTAGAAAACATTGTGGGAAAAGGAGAACATGCACAATGTTTTTAAAAGGCTTCTTTCTCAGGGTTGTTAAAAGTAGGGATTGCATGGTATGGTAAAGAGTTAAAAGTAAAATTATTAGCAATGACAAAATTCAAGTATGAAAAACGACAAAGGGCAATAACTCAAAATTTAAGCAAGCAAGAGTTATGATTCCTGTGCACTGCACTCCCCCTCGATGAGATCTATCCACCCATGAAATTTCATAACCCTAGCTAGTATAATTTTGGACATATGCTCTGGACAACATTCAAGTATGAAAAAACAACAAAGGGCAATAACTCAAAAATTAAGCAAGCAAGAGTTATGACTCCTGTGCACTGCACTCCCCCTTGGTGAGATCTATCCACCCATGAATTTTGTCCTGTGCATGCCCCAGCTTTACAACTTGGGGTAAGACAGGCGTATCTTGCGACAATTTGCCGCTCTTGTTCCAAAATGTTTTCAAAAGCCTTTCTTCCTTGGAGTTGTTAATACTAGGAATTGTTTGGTAAAGGGTTTGCATTGATACTGAGGAGATGGTTTTAGTCTATTTACCTGCCATGGTCTATTTAAAGAAGCTAATTGTAGACGTCTGACTACGTCATGACATGATATACGAGGAACATCACCGTTACAGACAGTAGACAGCACCAGTACTGGGACATGTGTGGCGGACCATCTTTCACTAACCATTGCCGTCAATTCAGTTAATCCATTCTCAACTGTCAAAAAAAAAAAAAAAAAAGGTCATTGATGGAAGTTTGTTTTTATGTTGATAAATAGTTTTGTACTACTATATTTCAATTTACATAATGAAGCATGAAAATAATTCAAAATGTTGCTTTTCATATAATGCCTCTAAAACCCATTACCACACAGTCCCTACTTTTGACGCCCCTGAGAAAGACGCCTTTTGAAAACACTGTAGGAAAAGGAGAAAATGCTGGTAACCAGCATTTTCTCCTTTTCCCCCAGTGTTTTCTACCCTTCCAAGAACAAATTTCATTTTTTAGTCATCTTTATTTTGTCGTTTGCAAATGCTTTCAATTTGAACCAGTCTAAAAATATTGGCGTGTGAAAAAGAGTTATTACAAGTATAGTCCTTGTTCTAAAACTCTTCGGTTATAGAAAATATTTTCAAATATGCAAAATTACTGTTGTTTTACCAATGCAAATTGCCATTCTTAGACTTTTTGGCATTCCAAACAGTTGTATAAAACTATTAGAATTGCCAGCACAGCACAAAAATAAGGCAATGATTGCCAGTTAAAAGCAAAAAGCAATTGTTCCTTTTTCCACAATGCAGTCCAAATCTGTCAACCGCATGGGTGTGCAGGCTTGTGTTTACAGCATAGGATGAAAGGTGAAAAAAAATAGTATTTAGATATGAAGATGAAATTACCTGCTGGTTGATCCTGAGACGCATTCACAACATATACAAATCCATCCAACACTTGACAAAAGTCTTGAACTGCAGGTACCAAATCATACTTCACTTCTGAGTTTTCTGGCTCCCTGCTCTCTCTTATTAGTCTATTCTGTTTGGTTCTGTCACGATTCGCATTTTCTCTATCTTTTTTTGTACCTGAGTACAGCACTGAGAGGTGGAACTGGACATCTTGATGTTTTAATGTAAAACCTCCTCCGACACCTGAAATAAAAGCATTTTTAACTCTACCACACGACACAATTTTAGACTGGTTCAAATTGAAAGCATTTGCAGACGACATAATAAAGGTGACTGAAAGATTGAAACTTGTTCTTGGAAGGGTAGAAAACACTGTGGGAAAAGGAGAAAATGCTGGTTACCAGCATTTTCTCCTTTTCCTACAGTGTTTTCAAAAGGCTTCTTTCTCAGGGGTGTCAAAAGTAGGAATAGTGTGGTAATGGGTTAACTAGATTTTTCCTTTCCCCACAATTTTCTTACAATTCATTAAAATATCCAGTCATTTTATCACCAATGAATTTGCCATCTGCAATTTCTTTCAATTTAGATGAGATTAAAATTTTGCCATTTGGAGATAGGTCAAATGGACTAGACAACAAAACTTCCATTCGTCCAAACTGAAAGCATTTGCAGACAACAAATAAGTTGGGTCACAAAAGATAGGTTTTGTTTTTGGAAAAGTTGAGAAAATAATTTGGAAAAATGAAGAAAATTCAGAATACAGGCATTCCCTTTATTTCCCACCATATTTTTTAAGGCCTTTTTCATGATTGTTTGGAAAAGGATTAAAAACTCATAAAAATCCTCACTTCTCCAATTTTGCAATCTGTTTACAAATTGAAAATTAAACATTTATTAACCCTTTCCCAAACAACAAACTTTTGGACTAGACCAAATTGAAAGCATTTGCAGACGACAAATCAACTCTTGCTGAAAAGATGATTTCTGTCTATGATAGGGTAGAAAACATTTTGGGAAAAGGAGAAAATGCTGGTTACCAGCATTTTCTCCTTTTCCCACAATGTTTTCAAAAGGCTACTGTTCCAGACCCGTAAAAACCAGGGATTGTTTGGGAAAGGGTTAAACATTGATGCTATTCCTTTGATGCAGGGAAGGTGCCAAAAGCTAAAAAAAATTAACCTCTGGCCTATTCTTAGCTTGAAAAACCATTTGTCTCTGGGTAAGTTTAACTCTGTACCAAAAAAGCCCTGGTTTTAAGGACCTTTGGAAAGAAGCGTCTTGAAAACACTGTTGGAAAAGGAGAAAATGCTGGTAACCAGCATTTTGTCCTTTTCCAACAATGTTTTCTACTCTATCAAGGACAAATTCTGCCAATTGAACAACTTTTGATGTGTGGTCTACATAATTATGTTTTCAGTTTGAGTAAGTCTAAAATTTTGTAAAGAGTTTACCAAACGACAATTGTTAGGTTAATCCAAATCGAAAAACATTTGCAGATGACAAAAAAAAAGTGCAGACTAAAAGTTTGAAATTTGTTTTGTAAAGGTAACCAGCGTTTTTTCCTTTTCCGGCAATGTTTTCCAAAAGCTTCTTTGTCAGGGTGGTGAAATGTAGGGATTGTGTGGTAATTGGTTAATATCAGTCATGCTCTACAAAAAGAGGGTTTTATACATTCTGCAAAAAGTATCAACCATTGTCAGCCTTTGCAGCCAGCTTAGTCTCATGTGGGTCAAAACTTTCTGCTATTTGTAAATTCTACTCACGTCCAAGGATATTCTACCTCCAAATCTAGACATTTTTTCTGACAAAATGGATTTTATGAAACTTAATCTGTAATTAACCTGTTAGCACACAGCAAAATTTTAGACCTATCTATATTGAAAGCAATTGCAGATGGCAATTTCACAGTGGCTCACATGGTGCAATTTTGTTTTGATAAGGTAGAAAACTTTGTGATAAAAGGAGAAAATGCTGGTAACCACCATTTTCTCTTTTTCCGACAATGTTTTCAAAAGACATCTTCGTCTAGGGCGTTAAAAGTCGTGGATGTGTGGTAAAGGGTTAAGTAATGACTTTATCACAAAGATGCATTAAAACTTTTTTGTTTATGTATGGTGTTTGGTTGTGAGGTGGAGGGTTGGTCTCGTAACCAAAGGTCCCAAGTTCAATACCGGGGAACAGGTGTCAACTTTGGGATTTCTCACTGGTCCACACATTCGATGTGAGTACTGGTGTAGCTCTCAGGAAGCAGAATCGAGAGAGATTAGTATAAGTTGTAATAACTTGTTTCTCAATTGATGTAATTTGCCTGAGCACCACTTGCTATATTTTTGGTTGCCAAGAAGTTAAAAAGTTTTTTTTCTTTTTAAGTGCTGTTCACCCATTTACAGAACCTGTCAAATTTGCAGGAAATAAACAGAATCAAGCATACCATCAAACTTTCCTGGGAAAATTCCAACTGTCTGAAAATTTGGCCCATTCATAATACGTCTGACTATTGTACTGGTGTTGGACTCTAAACCTGGGCCAAACATGGCAAACATGGAAACCTTTCTAGGAATGAAATAACGTAGGACACTTGATATGTTACTGAACATTGTGTTTTGTTGATGCATCAGTCTGTTAATTTCTGGAGAACATCTGAGGTAGCTGAAATGAAATACACATACAACAATGATCTTATCAGATGATATAGAATATGTCAACACTATGCCTATGAATACGCAGATAAGCGAAGTATTACTGAAAAAGGAAAAATACATAGAGTGGATCTCACCTATCTATGCTTTCCTGGGGCAGTATTCACCAACCATTCTTGAGAATATTCTTACTCTTATTCTCCAGAATTTTCTATATTTGAAATTTCTATTTTTGAAATTACACAACTTCTGATTGGCTAAACCAAATGGTTTAGCCAATCAGAAGTTGTGTTACTTACAAATAGAGAAAATCTTGGAGAATAAGACTATGAATATTCTCAAGATTGGTTGGTGAATCCAGGCCCTGGAGTTTCTTTTAGCAGTGCTCTGCACAATATTGTTTACAAGTCACATTGTTACAAGTTGCTCGTCTACATAACCATAGTTGAAAGGGTCAGCAGTAAGAGAGGAATGAATCCTGTCACAATGACTATCATCAATCCTCAGAAAGAGCTTGGCCAAGCCAGAGATCGAACCAGTGACCAGCTCTCAAGTCTTGTACACTACCGACTGGGCCTAAAGTCTGGAGGAACCAAGTGAAATATAGAATGGAAAGTTAATCCAAGGTTTGCCATCAGCAATAATGATTAAATGTCTTGGGGGAGAAGAATTAAGTCTTTATGAAATGCAATCATATCAACCATAAATTTTACATACATAGCTTTGTTGGGCCAATCTGACTCTACCTCCTTGTAAAGATCTGGGTTTGTATTGTGTCCAATCACATTCCAATGCTTCACATCCCTGTCCAGTAGCCCTTGCCACAGAAGGTTGTCCTCTGTTATATCATACCAACTTCTACAAACTCGGGAAGCTCGACACAAATCTTTGGCTGATAGGTAGGAAAATATGTGAAGTCTCACATCAACCTTTGTGGGAGTGAAAAATGAAAAAGAACATTAAAGCCATACTCTGTTTAAAGGGAGCTAATTATGCATCTCAATAAACAAGGGGTAAGTTGATTGATTTATGGTGTTTAACGCCATTTTCAACATTATTTCATTTTTATGGCAGCAACCAGTGCACCTATCTATGCTTTCCTGGAGTTTCTGTTACCAGTACTTGTTCTCTTTCCAAGCCACTGGCTGCTTTCCCACATAACCATTGTTGAAACAATGATTAGCAGTGAGAGAGGTATGAAACCTGTCACAATGACTATCATCAATCCTCGGAAAGAAATTGGCCAAGCCAGGGATCGAACTCGTGACCTCCTGTTCTCAAGTCCTGTACGTTACTGATTGAGCTGCGAGAGCTAGGCATAAGGGGTAAGTGCAAGACTATTGTAAGTGCATATACAATGTATATGCACTTACAATAGTCTTGCACTTACTCCTCGATAAGGTGCAGTCCACACTGGCTGATCTTAGTCAAACTGATTAGCTACATGTATTAGTTGATTTTCTGCATGTCAAGGACCACTAAATTCATGAATCATTTGGTTTTAACTCTTGACGAAACAACAAACTTTTAGATTGGTCCAAATTGAAGGTAACGGGCTTGTTCGTCCCTGGGCTTGTTCGCCCGGGCTTGTTCGTCCGGGCTCATTCGTCCGGGCTTGTTCGTCCCAACTGATTTATCCTTGATCCGGGCTTGTTCGTCCCAACTTATGTACATGTATCTGCCAACCAAAGTGTTCATAGTGAATTCTTCACTTATTTTGATTTTGAGAAGGTTTTAACTGCGCATTACTGCCTTCCATTTTACTCAACCAAAGTTATAACTGTACAAAAAAGATCCCCATCACGTTTATAGAAGAAACCAAAAGTAAAAGAAATGTGGTGGCCGTGACGTAGAGTGTCGGCCTCGTAACCAAAAGGTCCCGAGTTCGATTCTCGGGAGCGGGTGTCAACTTCAGGATTTATCATTGGCCTACACATTCGGCGCAAGTACTGGTGTAGTTCCCAGGAAGCAGAATCGAGAGAGATTAGTATAAGTTGTAAGAACTTGTTTCTCTATCTTGGTAAAATAAATATTTTTAAGCTAAACTGTTCCCATCGTTACGTTTAAAGAAGAAACTAAAGTAAATGAAAAATGCCAATGACGTCATCCCGTCATGCATCATGTTATTTAGGAAAGAAATTAAATTACAATTCATATATACGTACATGTACATATGGATTTTCAATAAATATTGTAATGTAAGGCTGTTAGTCTAGGCAAGAGGCGATGCAGAGACATTGTGTGTCAAAGTCTTGAATAATTATTTCAGTTTCTGTTCTGTTTCAAAATACGACTTCAAGAGAGGCAAAAACAAAGCATAAGTAAGTTTTGTTCAAAATACTTGCATGTTAAAATAACAGTTTACTTGGAGGGCACATAGCGATTATATTCCAATAAGATCGAAACGGTGATATGGGACGAACAAGCCCGGACGAACGAGCCCGGGTGAATAAGCCCAGGGACGAACAAGCCCAGGGACGAACTGGTTTTGGGACGAACAAGCCCGGAACCCAAATTGAAAGTATTTGCAGACGACAAAATAAATGTGACTAAAGAATTGAAATTTGTTTTAGGAAGGGAAGAAAACATTGTGGGAAAAGTAGAAAATGCTAGTTACCAGCATGTTCTCCTTTTCCCACAATGTTTTCAAAAGGTTTCTTTCATTGAGGTCTTAAAAGTCGGGTTTGTGTGGTGAAGGATTAATACAAAATGGATTTATATGGATTTATAAGTTTGACAACTTGCTTGGCATTACCCATTACGAAGATGCATTTAACTAAAAGAATACAAAAAAAAAAAAGACTTACAGGTAAAGATTCAAACTTCGACTGTGCCTGGCAATTTTCTTCCCTTTCTTTTCTCTTCTCCATCTGTCTGTTTAAATACTGCTGTAATCCACCAGAACATACCTTCAAGTCATCGTCCATATCTCCCATGTACTTCTTATATTTTCGAATTAGATTTTTGAAATGAAGCACTGTCTTTTGATCAATCACACACGTTTCATTTTCAGAATATAAAGTTTCAGAAGACGCTGGTTGAACTGTCAAGGCAGTGTCTTGTAACATGCTAAATGACATCTGTTGGATGTCCATCATTGTCTCGTCTTACTCTGTATAAAATACTTCCACAAACGACTGTACAATTGAATCTCAACATGGTCATATATATGTTACAATGAACTATGCTATATTTATCTACGCAATCTCTCGCCCTGTGTTTTCTTCCAACGTGTCCGGATATCCTATGTTTGGGAGTGAGACACTTCACAGTATATAAACGATTTGTACCCCAACCGGATATTGCGAGTAAATTTCAGTGATGTCCACTTTGCATTAGAGACAGCCGAGATAAAAATTGTTGCGTCTTTTATACTGCTGAATGTAAACTATTTGAATCTTTATGTATAGTTTATGCCACACCTGTATTGTTACTACATAAACTGCTACATAATCATTCTTAGCTTTAAAACATTGAAATTCTCAATACTCACCGCAGGCTACAGCGTCATTTGCAGTAGACCCGATCTTAAATCGGCTTTTATCATGTTAAGGCTGGCTGAAACACGTTTTCTGAGTTCGAACCGGTGCAATTAATTAATTAGAAAAGACATTTGCGGCATTGGGCATTTTAAAGTTCGATTTTGAACATAAAAAATAAGAATTAATGCCTCTATGTAAAGTAGGTCAACTGTACGTTTCTTGCTGGTGATTCGTACCCTTACTTGCGAGTTTACGAAATCTATCTGTACGATGTCTTGGGAGTTTTTTCAAATATTCTGTACGGTTCTTGGGATAACAAATCTGATGCCTGATGGTACATGTATAAATCTGTACATTTTCATCTATAAAATGGAGTAATTCAGATGCCGTTGCAGCAAACTGTCAAACAAACACAAGCTTTGGTGATATAATAAATCATAATTTGGAAATCTATAACGGAAAAACCTCAAGATCAAAATGTCAGAATTTGCAAAGTGTTGTGGCAAAGGGTGAAATTGCTTGTAACGAGGAGTTCCACCTTTTGCCACAAAAATTTCAAAGATTCTTCAGTACAACTGCATCGAAATGACAATGTAAGGAATAAATTGCCGGAAACAAAGTTTGTATTGATCACTCTAGTAACATGCGTAATGGATGCATCGCTCTTGTATAGGTATAAAGCAATGGAAATTCCAGTGTGGTACTCGCAAGAATTCGTTCAGCCAACTCGCAAGTAATGTACAGATCATTTACTTGATATTTGCAAGAAGGGTACAGTATCAAACCGTTCGCCATGCAGAATTTCCATACATTTTTAGGTAATTTTAACAAATTTTGTCGGCATATATTGGCTGTTTTGTGAAGAGCATACATTTAGAAACAAAACTTTACAAATGGGTATCGGATGAAAAAAAGGAATTGTACATAAATTGCCTTGTGAAAACAGCATGTATAGTAGTGAGCAAAAGAAGTGAAGACGAGTATTGCACTTGATCAGCAATTACACGGCCAAAAATGGTAAATGATGTGTTTATTTGAAAGGTACATTATTTCATTCAATGATGCAAATGTTTACAAGTTGCGTGAAAGTCACAACAACCTGTCGATCTCAATTATTCAAAGGCACCCATCTGTTTTCATCAATCGAATCATGGAATTTACTCGCAATATCCGGTTTGGGTACAGTTCGTTTATATACTGTGACTTAGACCCCTGACCATTTAGACCCCTTAAAATATTGATTTTTGGGTGACAGCTAGACCCCTTTGAGACACTTAGACCCCTTAACATTGGAGACACTTAGACCCCTATTTTTATTTTTGGGACATAGATCGTTTTTAGTCTTTTTTTTAATTGTTGTTGTTTAATTTACCTCTATTTAAAAAAAAAGAATGTTTTTCAATCACAACTTTATGAAATTTATGTGTATTGCTATTTTTTTTTTATAGTTCTTTCATTTACCTGTTTTTTTTTTATTAATTTACCTGTATTTTTCAATTCACAATTTTATGAAATATTGTTGTATTTTTTTATTGTTGTTTAATTTACTTGTATTTTTCCCATTCACACCTTTATGAAAAAGATGATATAAAAATAACAAATTGGATTTGGGAAAGTTAGACAGTACTGTGGGAAGAGGAGAAGATCCTGTTTACCAGCATTTTCTCCTATACTAACTATGATTTAACCCTTTACCGCACAATCCCTACTTTAGACGACCCTGAGAAAGAAGCCTTTGCAAAACATTGTGGGAAAAGGAGAAAATGCTGATAACCAGCATTTTCTCCTTTTCCCACAATGTCTTCTACCCTTCACAAAATTTCAACTTACAAATCTAAAATTTGAAAGCTGTTGTACAGTATTAAAATCTTTTTTATTTGTTTCATAACTGAAAAGTATTCCTTGTACCCTTTTATTACATAATCCTGACTCCAAAAGATCCTGAGGGCGAGGGCTTTTTAAAACATTAGAAAAGGAGAAAATGCTTGCAGCCAGCATTGTCTCCTTTTCCCACAATGTTTTCAACCCTTTTAGGGGCATATTGTATAATTTTAACCACATTTAACTTATTGTCTGCAAATGCGTTCAGTATGGACAATTCCAAAACTTTATGGTGCTATAAAGGATTAATGTAAATTGATGGATTTATTAATGTGACTGAAGGATTGAAAAGAGATATAGATAGAAAGAAAGAAGGGTGGATAAATGAATACTAGGGGCATAAATTCAAATGATGAAAAAAGGGATATCCCTGTATATCAATTTATTGTCCTTATCTTATCTATCCCCAGTCAAAGGTGTTAATTGGATCATGAAACATCCTTTCAGAAATCCCTTAACTCTTTGCCAGATACTAAAACTTTTGACTTTGTTAAATCCAAAGAATTAGCACACAATAAATAAAGTATGGCTTACATTTGTTGGTTCTGTCTTTTGAAGACTGAAAACACAGTGGGAAAGGAGGAATTTTATTGATTTATGGTGGTCACTGGTCATGTTGAACAGTTTGAGTCTGTCAATTATTACTTGAAGCTTTCTAAAATTTCTCATACCCCCTTGCAATGAAACTGCATATTGTAAATTTTGTTTATATCCATTTTTGACCACTTTCTGCCTCAATCTTTACTATTAAAGCCTATTTACTCTTTGTTAAACGACAAAATTTTAGACTGGTCCAAATATATTGAGGCCGAGGCTATCCGCACGACGGTCGTGCCGATAACCATTCTTATTCGCACGACAGTCGTGCTGCTAAGCACCACTATCCGCACGACAGAAAATTAGTTACTGACAGTACTTTAACTATTGCGTTTGGGAAAAAAATATTCACTTTTTTAACCCTTTACCAAACAATCCCTGGTTTTAACGACGCTGAGACAGAAGCCTTTGGAAAACATTGTGGGAAAAGGAGACAATGCTGGTAAATAGCGTTGTCTCCTTTTCCCACAATGTTTTCTGCCCCGCTGGAAACAAATTTCAATTTTTCATTTGCATTTATTTTGCTGCCTACAAGTTCTTTCAACTTGGACCAGACTTAAATTTTGTTGTATGGAAAAGGGTTAAAGGGGGAATAGGGTTTAGGTACCGGAAATTTTGTTTGCCATTTATCAAAGCCGTCTTTTTTTTTTTTCATTTTCGGCGGCCCTTCGATCCAATTACTTTTATTCTCAAAATTCTAAAGATATCACCGATTGTGCGGATAGTTGTGGCCATTGAGGGTAGGTGATCAGGCTAATTTTTCCCCTTCTTTGACTGGGGATCGGGATCTTTTTTTTTTTCCAAGTTCCTCCTCCTCCTTCTCTCCAATGAAACTCAAATGTTTCTTCCTTTACTGGATTTGTTCCACAACACTCCTGTACATATCGCTCCACTGGCTGATAGGCCTACGTAAGATCCTTTCACACTAAACATTATGTACAATACTTGGGAATGGTTTAAATCTTAATCCAAACGACAATATTTTGGATAGGTCCAAAGCATTTGCAGACGACAAAATAAATGTGACTCAAAAACTGAAATTTGACTTTAGAGGAGTAGAAAACATTGTGGGAAAAGGAGAAAATGCTATTTACCAGCATTTTGTCATTTTCCCACAATGTTTTCTCAAGGCTTCTTTCTCAGGGTCGTCAAAAGTAGGGATTGTGTGGTAATGGGTTAAAACATAAGACCCCCTTAGGCCTAAGATAAGGCTAAAATGAATAGTAACAAGAAGATTTCACTATATAAACCCTTGGCAATAATTTCGACCCTAGGGCTATGATTTACACGCTCTTGATGAAGGCCAACGACCGTCGTGCGAATACCGGACCTTATCGGCACGACTGTCGTGCGAATAAGGGACCTTATCGGCACGACCGTCGTGCCGATAGACACTTCCATATATTGAAAGCATTTGCAGAGGTCAAAATAAAAGTGAAAATTCAAAATTTGTATGGAAGAGGAGGGAAAACATCGTTGAAAAGGGAGAAAATGCTGATTACCAGCATTTTCTCCTTTTCCCACAATGTTTTCAAAAGGCTTCTTTCTCAGGGTCGTCAAAAGTCGGTACTGAGTGGTAAAGGGTTCATACAAATTTATAAAGGTAATTAATCTAAAGTCATACATTTACTTTAACTTACCAGACAAAAGTTTGTTACTCATATTCTACTAAAAATACCAAACATGTGGAATTTTGAAAAAGCAATTAGCATACAAATACAAATACAAATTCAATACTTTATTGGTGACTTAGGCCTCCGGCCCATTACACATGAAAATAACAGCATAATACGTATACAACACCAGGAATAAACATACAAATACAAAGATAAATTTTACATATAATACAATACAATTACGATGGAAAAGAACTAAAAATAGAGATGGCTGTTTAAATTTTCTGTTGACTTTTGGTAATTAAAAATCATTTCATGAGCTACTGTATTTCTGTATCAATATATGGTATCAAAAGTCAAAATACTTATTTTATGTTTCAAGACAAGATTTACAAGTAATACAATCCATAAACATAGTCAACTGATATGTGAATTCTCTTTTTGAAAATAGGGGTCTAAGTGTCTCACTAAAATAGGGGTCTATGTGTCTCAGGGGTCTAATTGTCATCCAAATTTTAAGGGGTCTAAATGGTCAGGGGTCTAAGTGTCTGACATCCCCTATGTTTTTGTTTACATTCACAACCATGCGTCATCGCCTTTTCTCGATAAATCTCGCTTAGCCCGAAGATTACCGAGCGGTGATGTTTTATTTTCGTTTTGAAACGAGGCAACTTCCTTTCGCCATCTTTCTGGCCTAGACATGGTAAACTGAACTTACTATCGTGTCTAAATCTACTTACATCACACTATCCAAACTATTTGATGAAATAAAATTATCGATTCCATTGCGTATATTCGACTCCACATCGATTCTAACCAATTTGCTTCTCATATGAAGAGAGGAAATGCACATAAGGAGAAATTGAATTTCACATACAATATTTTAAGTTTTCAACCGCAGTTTATACATGTTACTAGTATTTTTTTCATTTTTAGATATATTTGTGGACATCACATGATACGTAAGATTTTTTCCAGAAGTAACTAACAAAAGTATTTGACCGTATTTTATTTTTTTTTTCAAGTAAAGATATTTGACTCTAAAACTGTGTCGTTTGGAAAGAGTTGGAATTGTGGTCTTAACCATTTCTCAAACGACAAATTTTAGATTCTTCAAAACTGAAAGAGTAGACGACAATTTTAACTTTCATAAGAATGGCAGAAAATTACCCGAATGGGCAGAAAACACTGGGAAAAGGAGAAATTGCTTGTTACGAGCAATTTCTCCTTTTCCCACAGTGTTTTCAACAGACTTGTACTGCAGACACGTTAAAACAAGAGTTTGTTTTGGAAACGGTTAAAGGCTTACACTGATTTTACTTTCAGACCAA
Source organism: Tridacna crocea (assembly GCA_943736015.1). NCBI lineage: Eukaryota > Metazoa > Mollusca > Bivalvia > Cardiida > Cardiidae > Tridacna > Tridacna crocea. Next base: position 55,792,215 of record OX031059.1, read on the forward strand.
AGGTACATCCAGTTTCGGAAAGAGGCATAACAAGACCCACACACCGTGTAGACGTTGTGGGCGCCGTGGGTTTCACATACAGAAGAAAAGATGTGCTGGTTGTAGTTATCCTAGTGCAAAAATGAGATCATGTGAGTTTTCAGAAACACTAAAATCTTAATTGATCGAGTTGTATTGTTTGTATTCAGCTTTGAGATATGAACATTTAATCACAGCAGCAGTTAATCTTTACATGTGTATCCAGGCAGGTTTTGCAGAAACCAAGCTAGATCTTGTAGGTGCCCTTCTTTGGATTGATTTGGGTTCTCTAGGTAACAAAATCATAAAATGGGCCTACCTCATTATCTCCTGCTAGATGGCATTCTATAAATACTCGTCTATCTAATTTGGGCATCCTGGGTACAGAAACGAACCACTTGCCTACGCGACAACCGTTACTTTGAATTTCAAACTACAGTTAAACGTTTACTCAATAAAACGCTACTTAGTGCAATTCACTCGGCTATGATCAGCGGTATAGAGAAATCTGGAGCTAAAGCAGTTCTCGTTTCTCCTCAAACCTATTGATAAAAGCTATTTTCTACATTCAGGGTTCTCCTTTGACCCGGGACTCCGGGTTTTGACGCTTGGAAATCCAAAATTACCTGTTTCTGACGCTCAAAATAATCTGCCTAAGCGTCAATCTGACGCACGAGATTTCCAGTCAAAGGGTCATATAAATTATGTTGCATACGTCTGGCAGGAATGTAGACTATAATAAACATGATCAGTACCAACTGTGTAAAGACGCAGCTCTGTTTATCACACGTAATCAAGCTGTCGAGTGGCGAGTCATTTATGAAAACATGATAAAGGTGCTAATCCAATTATCTAGTTTAAAATGACAGGTTTTCAAGTTAACTGCTTATCTAATTAACAAATTTATGTCAAAACATGCACTAGTGCTTGTAAAAGAATTAACAGATTTGGAAAAAAAGATCGCTAGAGAAAGCGTGAAAACCCATGACACAACAGAGATCAGTTTGACATCGTCCAATCAGAGGCACTTCAAACTATCTTTTCATCTTTACTAACAGATTTAAACAGTGAATTTATACTTATTTTTTCACGAAACAATAAGTGAAGGCTAAAATCTCTGTTTATAAATTAGGATTTTTTTTTTTTTTTTTTCTGGGGGGGGTGGGGGGAGATGGACGTTAGACGTTAGGTCTTCTTGTCTTAAATCATTAGTGCTGAAAGAATAGTGAAAGATAAAGAATTTAGACAAGAAAAGAAAACTTAAACCTTTAGAAATAACACTTTAACAGGCCTTTACATTCTCCCTTTTCCCACAATGTTCTAGGCCAAGAAAGACAAATTCAGTCATCCCAGCCACATTTGAATTGTCGTCTGCAAATGTCTAAAATAATTATGATGTAGATAGTCAATTTTTTTTGTTGTTTGGTAAACTGTTCAAAAATGTTATTTGTGTCCATTTATTTATCAAGATGAATTGCATACTAGGGCTGGGGTCCGACGAATCACCGAAATACCGAAATACCACCGAAACACCGAAATACCCCATTTTTTTTTTTTTAACAATTAAGTCAAATAACTGATATAAGTGCGAAAATTTTGTCGTTTTTTTTTTGTGTGTGTGTGTTTTTTGACACAAGCTAATGTTTATATTGATGAAAGGTAGTTAATTTAAAACAAAAGGACAAAATAACAACATACCATTGACGTCCGCTGTAATGGATGTTCTCCGAAATACGAGGCCGTTGTCCACCGTAATACCCACACGACGTAGTAAAATGCAACTATTCAGGAAGTTTATGTTGCTACTACAGTAGCTGTTTTACAAGGTTGATGTGTCAGATCTATATTCATAAATATGCTCGGAAAAATTGGTTTTCTTTTGTGATATTTGGAGAATGAAATTAAAAATTAACGGATCTAGAAAGACATCTGGCCGCCATTTTGAATCGGGTACACATGTTACCCGGTCTTAATTTGTAGACCTGTCTGTCTAAATTCCACGTCTACTGACGATAATCCATATATCGATTACGATCTAAATAAAATAGATTTAATTCCAGTTCACCCCATAGGTCCGTAAATATAGTGGAAAAAGCAGAAAATATTGTCAAATGCGACACGCGCGTGACGATGGATACATCACGCTATGCTAATTTAGGTGCATTTACTTCGTTCGCAAATGGAACGCACTTGCATACTTTGTGTTTATGCTTTAAAGAAATGAAATATAGGTGATAATTCCATCTGATGACTCCCAAGTTTGTATTTTGTGTAATAAAGGTCATGTATTTCCGTGTGTCAGGACTTGACAAGCGAGTATTTCGGTGATTGTTCTTCACGTGAATCAATGATCAATGTATACTAACGACATTTTTCTGCAATCTTCTACATTAATCTTCTCTATAGTGATCATTACTTTAACTAATCGTGTTTTATGTGAAAAAGAGCCAAATCTTGCGGAGGTTGAATCCCTAGATCAGCAAATATTTACAACGTCGATCGGGTATTTCGGTGGACATACGTCTGTCTCGGTGCATTGTTTACGTCGGGTCCCAATGATACGTTGTTATTTTTTCATTATGATTTAAACTAACAGCCCTTCATCTCTATTGCCATTGTTTGGGTCAAATTCCACAAAAAAAAGATAAATCTGTTGAATTTCAATAGTAATCATAACACAGTAATAAAAAATTAGGGGTATTTCGGTGTTTCGGTGGTATTTCGGTATTTCGGTGATTCGTCGGACCGCTAGGGCTGCAATTTAAAGTTCTTCTGTCCACTGCATTCTAAGGGTATTTTCTTATCTAATTTCCTTCCCATAAACAAAGAATATAAATAGAAAGTTTTCAGTATTTCACTCTTATTTCTCCATGATAATTTTGACCCTTGGACATCACTATTTGACTCTTGGAAATATCATTTTGACTCTTGAAAATTTGGGCTCAAGAGTCAATGACTCTTGGGATTCTGGACCTAGGGAGAACCCTGTACATTGCTACTTTATAGAGCGTAATATTACAGTCGGCCTGCTTTCGGGGCTAGTGATGCGTCATACAAGACTGTCAAATCCTCGAAGAATACGACATGCGCAGACAACGCGGCCTACCCGTGTCCATCATGTGACCATGTGTGTGCCCTTGTTTGTGTGTGTTTACTTCAATTTCAAACATAAACTCTGAAACTGCCATGCCAATTTTAACCAAACTTCATGGAAATGATCCTGCCATGGTCTTCTTCAGAATTTCATTAACCTGAATTTGCCATAGAAAGAGCATATTGAGTAAATGTATTGGTCATTTCAAGTACCTAGCACAGATAACTCTGCCCGAGTATGATTTAGTGTTGATAGGTTGCATCTGGGTACACAGGGGCCGTATTCACCAACAATTCTTAACTCTCTACCACACAAAATTTTAAACTGGTCCAAACTGAAAGCATTTGCAGATGACAAAGGTGACTAGAAAATAGAAATTTGTTCTGGGAAGGGTAGAAAACACTGTGGAAAAAGGAGAAAATGCTGGTTTCCCACATTGTTTTCAAAAGGCTTCTTTCTCATGGGCGTCAAAAGAAGTGATTGTGTGGTAATGGGTTAAGAATGTTATTGGTCACAGTCTCCAGAATTTTCTAAATTTGAAAATAACGCAACATCTGATTCACTTAACCATTTGGTTTAGCCAGTCAGAAGTTGTGTTACTTTCAAATTTAGAAAATCTTGGAGAATAAGATTAGGAATATTCTTAGGAATAGTTGGTGAATACGGTCCCAGGTGTACCTCATTATTCACTTACTTGTTCAACAAGATCCTTTTTTATGGATCCATTATTAATTTATGTGATGGGCGACTTGCTTGCTGTAATGAATCATGGAGATTTATTAACTCTATACCAAAAGACAAAATTGTGGACCAGACCAGACTGAAAGCATTTGCAGATGACAAAATAAAAAGGACTGAAAACTCGAATTTTTTTTGTGAAGGGTAGAAAACATTGTGTGGAGAGGAGAAAATGTTGGTTACCAGAATTTTCTCCTTTTCCCCCCGTGTTTTCTGAAGGGTTCGAGTCCCATGATGAGGAAGGTCTAGCTACCTTTGCAAGAACTGTTTAACGCTTCACCCATTACCACACAATCCCTACTTTTGACGCCCCTGAGAAAGAAGCCTTTTGAAAACACTGTAACCAGCATTTTCTCCTTTTCCCACAGTATTTTCTACCCTTCCCAGAACAAATTTCAATTTTCATTCACCTATATTTTGTCATCTGCAAATGCTTTCAATTTGAACCAGTCTAAAATTTTGTTGTGTAGTAATGAGTTAAAGCCCCTTTCATGGCTTTAGTGATCTTTGCAGCCATTGTAGTTTAAAAACGTGCAGCCTGATCTTTGATCTACACCCTCTGGTTTGCAGGAACGTAGCAGCCATAAGCAACCATGAAAATTTTACTTCTCCTTTAACGCTTTACCAGATGACAAAATTTTAGCCCTGTCCAAATTGAAAGCATTTGCAGATGACAATTTCATTTTGGCTCAAATGGTGAAATTTTTCTTTGATAGGGTAGAAAACATTGTGGGAAAAGGAGAAAATGCTGGTTACCAGCATTTTCTTCTTTTCCAACAATGTTTTCAAAAGGGCTTCTTTTCCAAGTGGGCCAAAAGTCAGGATGGTGTGGTAAAGGGTTAATGAAGGGCTATGTTGCTTCATGACAAAGCTTGTCTCTTGCAGATAATTGGAGTGTGAAGGCCAAACGCAGGAAGACCACTGGGACTGGACGTATGCGCTACCTTAAGATTGTACACAGAAGATTCAGGTATAAAACTACCGTAATTTGCGTATATTTTGGGACACCCAAAGAATTGGGACACCATCAAAAATCACGAAAATAATTATTTTTCATGACCCAAAGATTTGGGACATACTAAAAATTGCAAAGCAAGATAGGTAATTTTTTGTTCCAAAGAATTGGGACAGTGAATATCTTATTTAATTTTCTTTTTTCAATCCATTGATAGGCCTACCCTTTGCAAATATTTAGATCTATTTCTCTTAGTTTTATTTTTACGCTCATAACGTCGTAAGCATGCTTCCCAACTCTCCCCATTTCAATGGGACGAGACGAAAAACCCGATCACCTGATTGTCTAATGTAAACCCCAATTCAAAAAGAAATCCGACGTAACTGTAAAAAGGGTGTGATAAACTTCTATCCAAGATCCATAACATGTATAACGTGTGTGTACATCAGGTTAACAGAGTTGACACGCGTGTATTTTACGGTCAATCGAGTTTGTTGTTTATAAATAGAAATCTAGGTACACAGTTTTACCCAAGGTTTATCGATCAAAGATCGACAAACCAATCAAATTTGAGAACGGTCCGAGCAGGTACTTGTCAAGAGTGCAGTTAACGTTGCTTACCTCGCGTACATGTAAGCAGGTAAAATATGTTGTGAATTTTTTCTACAAACGCAAAATAACATCTTTATTGATATCCCAAGATGCAAACAAAAATGAGAGAAAAGTTCGTAATCAAAGAAAATCACGAGCTCTTAGTGCTCAAACTGATCGGTGGAATTCCAATCAGTCTAAAAATAGACCAACCTGCAAACCTGACATCAATCACGTTGCAATATTTCAACGTCGGCAATATTCGACGTGTTAGCGGCGAGTGACTTTCACTTTGACAGACCGTCTTGTTTGACCATAAGTTTGACCATAAGTTTTGGGACAGCTGACAGAATAATTATTTTTTGTAGACCAGAGTATTGGGACACGAAAAAAATTAATTATTTTTTGCTGTCCCAAAATTTAAGCAAATTACGGTAATTCTTTCTACAAAACAGTAACTGTTGCTTTTGTTGGCTCTATATATTCTAAGCACCTTACCTGATTTTGAAACTATTTCACAGATTCATACACATGTAGATAACCAAAATGATTTATTAACTCATTACCACATGACAAAATTTTAGGCTTGTCCAAATCGAAAACAGTTGCAGACGACAAAATAAAAGTGAAAATTTGAAATTTGTTTTTGGAAGGGTAGAAAACACTGTGGGAAAAGGAAAAAATGCTGGTTACCAGCATTTTCTCCTTTTCCTACAGTGTTTTCAAAAGGCTTTTTTCTCAGGGGCGTCAAAAGTAGGGATTGTGTGGTAATGGGTTAAGCCTTTTACCACACAATGACGCCTTTTAATGACCGTGAGAAAGAAGCCTTTTGGAAGAATTGTGGGAAAAGGAGAAAATGCTGGTAACCATCATTCTCTCCTTTTCCCACAATGTTTTCCACCCTATTTAAGAAGAATGCTTCATTTGAGTCACATTGAAAGTGTCGTTTGCAACTGCTTTCAATCTAGACAAAGTAATTCTGTCATCTGGTAATGGGTTAAACAACATTTAACCCTTTACCACAGGATCCCGACTTTTAACGACCCTGAAATGAAAGCCTTTGAAAACATTGTGGGAAAAGGAGAAAATGCTGATAACCAGCATTTTCTCTTTTTCCCACATTGTTTTCTCCCTTTCCATATAAAATTTCAATTTTTGATTCACATTTATTTTGTTGTCTGCAAATGCTTTCAATTTGGACTTGTCCAAAATTTTGTCGTTTGGTAAAGGGTTAGCACCATAAATCAGTCGATCAATCAAAGTTAGATACGAAAAGATTGAATCAATTTTATAGTTATCTCTTTACCACATGATAAAATTAAAGACTGGTCCAAATTCAAAGCATTTGCAGAGAAAAGCACAAACCGTGGTTAAAGGAATGAAATTTGTTTCGGACATGGTAGAAAACAATTTTGGTAAAGAAGAAAATGCTGGTTGGAAGCATTTTCTTCTTTTCCCACAATGTTTTCGGAAGATTTTTTCTTCATTGTTGTTAAAACTGGGGATTGTGTGATAAAGAGGATCAGTAAAATTACATGGATTTGGTTTACTCTCTCTTCAGAAATGGTTTCCGAGAAGGCACAGTCCCTAAACCACGTAAATCAAGAGCAGCAGCCCCTTCCACAGCTGTAGCAACAAAATAGTTTTTTCTGTATGTAAAAGCACAATAAATAGAAAAAATGTATTATATGGTTTTCTTTATGAATGTTTCCTTCAATTAACTCATTAACGATAAAATTTTAGGTTTGTCAAAAATCAAAAGCGTTTGCAGAGGACAAAAGTGACTGAAAATTTGAAATCTGTTTTGTGAAGATTAGAAAACTTAGTGGGAAAAGGAGAAAATGCTGGTTACCTGCATTTTCTCCTTTTCATACAATTGTTTCTAAGAGCTTCTTTATCAGAGTCGTCAAAAGAAAGGATTGTTTTTAATTGGATTAATTTGTTTCGTATGCGACTTCTATCAAATCAGCTAAAATCTATTTATAAATGCTGCGCTAAATACTCTCGAAAAGGTGGAAAAATGCATCTCCCTGATCCAGTATACCAGTCATCACTTAACCCTTTCCTAAACAACAAATTTTGGACCCTTCCAAACCGAAAGAGTTTGCAGACGACTATTTTAGATTTGGAGAAAATTGCAGAAAGTTCTAAAAAAGGGTAGAAAACACTGTGGGAAAAGGAGAAATTGCTTGTTACGAGCAATTTCTCCTTTTTCCACAGTGTTTTCAAAGACTTTAAAAGTTTTACTGCAGACACATAAAAACCAGGGCTTGTTTGGGAAAGGGTTAACTGACCCTTTACCACACAAGAAAATTTTAGACTGGTTCAAACTGGTTCAAATTTTAGACTGGTTCAAATTGCATTTGCAGATGACAAAGGTGACTGAAAAATTAAAGGTTGGTCTGGGAAGGGTAGGAAACACTATGGGAAAAGGAGAAAATGCTGGTTACCAGCATTTTCTCTATTTCCCATAGTGTTTTCAAGAGACTTCTTTCTTTGGGGCCTTATAAGTGGTGATTGTGTGGTAAATACTTCATTGTGGGTCCATTATATCCCTTTTCCAAAATAACAAACTTAATTATTAGGTAGAATGGCCCTTTACCATTCAGAAAACTTACTAAAAGCAATAAGTCGGCTTGCATGGACTATGCAGGCTGACTTAGTTTGCGAATGCATCAACTCTTTTTCACATAATCCTGACTTTTGACGACCCTGAGAAAGAAAAACTTTGAAAACATTGTGGGAAAAAGGAGAAAATGCTGGTAACCAGCATTTTCTCCTTTTCCCACCATGTTTTCTACCCTTTTCAGATAAATTTTCAACATTCGATTCACATTTATTTTCTCGTCTGCAAATGCTTTTAATTTGGACCAGTCTAAAATACTGTCGTTTGGTAATGAGTTAAACATCCTTATCATAGTGCATGGTTCAAATATTTGGCACCAGACCCTCTACACTAAAAAAAACACCATGATGATATTACCCTCAGAATGAAGGATAAAAGCTTTTGAAATCATGATGGGAGAAAGACAATTCATCACAGTTCTACACCTTCATGGACAGATTGCCAAGTCCCGGTAGCTCAGTCGATAGTGGACAGTCCCTGGGGACAGGGGTTTTGGAGTTTGGTCCCTGGCTCGGCCAACTTTTTTCTTAGGATTTATGGTAGTCAATTGCAACGGGATTCATTCCTCACCCACTGCTGACCATTGTCTCCATGATGTTTATGTGGGAAAGCAGCCATTGGCTTTGAAAGAATATAGTGCAGAGTACTAGTAAAAAGAGGCTCCAAGAAAGCATGGATAGGTGCACTGGCAGCTGCAATATAACTGAAATAATGTTGAAAACGGCGTTAAACACCATACAATCGATCAATACATAGACATATCCCACCATCCAACTATATATTGACCCGGAATAAAACTTTCTTGTAATTTACTTACGGTGAAAAAGCAGAATTTTGAAAACATTGTTGGAAAAGAAGAAAATGCTCAGGAGCATTTTCTCCTTGCCCACATTTTGTACCCTTGGGAAAAAATATTCCACAACTTGAGTCCCCTTAACTCTTTACCAAACGACAAAATATTGGACTTGTCCAAATTGAAAACATTTTTAGACGACAAAATTAACATGAATCAAACAAAGACATCGGATTTGGAAAGGGTAGAAAATTGTGGGAAAAGGAGAAACTGCTGGTTATCAGGATTTTCTCTTTTTCCCACAATATTTTCAAAGGCTCTCTTTCTCAGGGTCGTTAAAAGTCGGGATTGTGTAGTCCAAATTGTAAGCATTTGCAGACGACAAAATAAACATGAATCAAACATTGAAATTGGATTTGGAAAGGATAGAAAACATTGTGGGAAAAGAGAAAATGCTGGTTACCAGCATTTTCTTCTTCGCACAGAATATTTTCAAAGGCTCTCTTTCTTAAGTGTTGTTAACTCATTACCACACAATTCCTACTTTTGACACCCCTGAAATAGAAGGCTTTTGAAAACATTGTGGGAAAAGGAGAAAATGCTGGTTGCCAGCAGTTTCTCCTTTTCCCACGTTTTCTACCCTATCAAAGAAAAATCATTTCACATGAGCGACATTGAAACCTCTATCAGCAAATGGTTTTAATCCCGACAGGTCTGAAATCTGATCATGTGGTAAAGGCTTAAAAGTCAGATTGTTTGGGATAGAGTTAACTTGTTGTCTGCAAGAGCATTCAGTTTCCTTGAATCTAGCATTTTTGCCACTTGATAAAGAGAAAACTGTCTGCATACTGTTTCCAAAACAGTCGAGTCTTAACCCATTACCACACAATCCCTGCTTTTGACGCCCCTGAGAAAGAAGCCTTTAGAAAACATTGTGGTAACCAGCATTTTCTCCTTTTTCCACAATGTTTTCTACCCTTCACAAAACAAAATAAAAATTTTCGGTCACTTTTATTTTGTCGTCTGCAAATGCTTTCAATTTGGACCAGTCTAAAATATTGTCGTTTGGTAATGTTTAATGGTTGCCATCTAGAAAGAGTTACCTGGGTGCAGATCCGAATGTCCTTGAACATTGCCATGAAATACAAAGACCACTGTGACTTACGAAAAAAACATGTCTATACCAGTAAATAGTGAACCCTTGCCCCTACAATCCCTAGTTTTAACAACCTTGAGGTAAAGGGCTTTAGAAAACATTTTTGGAAATGGGAGACAATGCTGGTACCCAGCATTTTTTTCCATTTTCACACTGTTTTCTACCCTTTCCACTATAAACGAAAATTTGGGGTCATGTTTATTTAGTTTTCTGAAAATGCTCTGAATTTGGGCTAGTCTAAAATTTTGTCATTAACCCTTTACTTCATAGATAATCATTTCTACGCATTGCTTGTAGGACTAAGGAGCCTTTGGAAAACATCGTGGCAAAAGGTGAAATTGCTCGTGACGAGCAATTTCACCTTTTGTCACAATGTTTTCTATGCTATCAAAAGGTGTCATATGCACAGAAGAAACTGCTTCATCCTTGCTCTTATTTAAGGGTCAATTAGAGATACCATAGAAATGCCTTATGGGGTAAAGGGTTAAGAAAGTCTGTGTGAGGAGAAACTGCGGATTATTTCTTGTCTGTTCAGCTTCAGTCTACTGACCATTCAATTTTGAGTCGACCATGTCTGGGTCGATATCACAAGGAGGTCTTGTAATTGAATGAGAGAATATGGTAAGGCCCAAGCATTAACATCAAGTCATCAGTCACATGGCATTCTGGATGAGATTTTTTCATGCCATTATTTTCATTAGTCAGGACTTTTGTAGATCACTTGTGAACTGTTTGGCAGGGAGAAAGAGTTTTTGAAGAAGTGATCCATTTGTGTATCATGGTTGCCAATTCTAAACAATGTCGACCCATTCCCAAAAGACAAATTTATACTTCTCTTCAAAATGGCAGAATCTGGGCCAGTATTCACAAACTATTTTCAAGACTGTTTGTAGTCTTACTCTCCAAACTTTTCTGGATTTGGATCTAACGTATCTTTGATTGGCTACACCATATAGGTTTAGCCAATCAAAAGTTGGTTTACTTTCAAATTTTAAAAATCTTGAAGAATAGGATTAACTCATTACCAAATGACAATATTTTAGGCTTGTCCAAATCTAAAGCATTAGCAGACAACAAAATAAGAGTGACTGAAAATTGGGAACTTGTGAAGGATAGAAAACGTGGGAAAAGGAGAAAATGCTGGTTACCAGCATTTTCCAACATTTTCTCCTTTAGCTACGATATTTTCTAAAGGCTTCTTTCTCAGGGTCATCAAAAGTAGGGATTGTGTGGTAATGGGTTTAAAACATTCAAAAGAATGGTTGACGAATATGGGCCCAGGTTTCGCAGAACAAAAATGTGGAATTTTTAAATGATATGAAGTTTTCTGAAAGGGTGCAAAAGAGGTCGGGAATGGAGAATGTTGCATAAAATTAATGGCATTTTCTTTCCCCACAAGGTTTTCAAAAGCCCTCTTATCCTTGTAAAAACAAAGGACGGTGCAATGATGGGTAAGGACTTGGAAGACAAAAAAGATTGAAATAACAGATTTTGACAATTTTTACTTCATGATAATGATAACAATGATAACTCTTTAGAGAGGACTGTATGATTACTTCCTCTGAATATTTACATATCACACTGTTTGGCCACTATCTATTGTCTACAACACAAAATTATACTGCTCGAAATTTTCTAAGGACCACCATGATTTTCCCCAAACATTAGAAAAACTTTTTGACTCGTGACTCGTTCAATAAAATGTACAACGGTCATTTGATATTTCAGTTTGCCACACAGACACATTGATAAAATCAGCTACCTGTTTCATGATAGGGTTTCACTGCAAAACCAAGCTGATATAAAATACATGTATACTGTGTTCTCCTTTATCCGTTCACCTAAGTGTAAATAAGCTAACAAAATTCACATTTTTGGTCAAGGAATCAAAATTTTTGAGTAATGATCAAATATAAAATCTGAATCAAACTTTTCACAGAAAAAAGTCACTACAACTTGCATCAAAAGGTTCGATCCAAGGATTTTTTCAAACCTACCTCGCCAATCTGGGTAGTAAGTATGGCCACTTTCTAATTTTTCCATTCATTTGATTGAATGTCAAGGCCGGTCGCGCAAGACTGATGAATATTCTATATCCTAGTTCAGACGGACTAGCTTATTCACAGTAAAGGATAAACATAACCCTTTAGGCGTATTTAATGATGAAAAACATTGAAAATTTGCTTTTTATGGTAACTAATGAAATATTTTCTTTCAAACTGTGAAAATTACTCTCTTTTGTTGCATTTTTGCATCTTATTCCATAGAAAAATACTTTCGATGCAGGGTAGGATGTTATGCATAATATCTTATAGAGTAGAATAGAACCAGGTTGGAACTAAACGTCATGAGCGCTTATTCCTTCCACTTTAGTACATGAACAGAGAAGCGAGAATGAACGGAGAAATGAGGAAAGGCTATACATCAAATATCCAAATAATCCCAACCAAATTTCGAGTAGTACACATGTATAAATGTGGTAAATGAATGTGATCATTCAAAAGTTTCTGATAATAAGCAATAAACATGATTGTATTTTCACAATTAATATGACAATTATTTCTCAACTAAGCAGGCTGGTCCCAGACAACACTATATGCAAATGTTAGAATGTTCTTTTTTGTGTGTTGCACATCATATTGCATGGATCCATTGTCAGACAATATGGTGTGCAACACGCGAAAAGGGACATACGGACATCTGCGTAAAGTGTCGACTCGGATCAGCCTGCGAAGTCTGCGCATGCTAATCAGAGACGGCACTTTACAACTACATTAGATTTTGTGCTACAGTAGACATGCGCAAAACAGAAAATTGCACTAAAACGGAAAGTGCCGTCTCGGATTAGCCTGCGCAGACTGCGCAGGCTGATCCGAGACGACACTTTACGCATATGTCCGACTGTCCTTTTTCCCATGTTGCAAGCCATATAATATTGGACCTTTCAACATTCGAAGCATCAATTTTGAAGACAACAATTTGAATGCTTTCCAAAAATGAGATATATCTTGAGAAAAGTTGTAAACATTGTAGGAAATGAAGTATTTTCCTGTCAAAAAATGTTAAAAACATCCTCTCTTTCGATCATTAACTCTTTCCTAAACGACAAAGCTTTAGACTGGTCCAAATTGAAAACACTTGCAGATGACAAAATAGATGTAACTCAAATAATGAAATTTGTTTCCAGCAGGACAGAAAACATTGTGGGAAAAGGAAAAGTGCTGATTACCAGAATTTTCTCCTTTTCCCATAATGTTTTCAAAAGGCCTCTATCTCAGATTCGTAAAAACCAGGGATTGTTTGGTAGAGGGTAAAAATACAGGATTGTAACATCTAACACTAGAATACAGATGTATGAATCCTCTACCTTACACTCCCAAGTATAAATAGTCCTAAGAGAGGATGAAAGCCTTTGAAAACAATGTTTGAAAAAAGAGAAACCCAGCATATTTTTTCCACCAAAATGTTAACTCTTTTCCACACAATCTCAACTTTCAACGACCCTGAGAAAGAAACCAACGGAACATATTGTGGGAAAAGGAGAAAATCCTGGTTAACAGCATTTTCTCCTTTTCCCAAAATTATTCTACCCTTTCAAAAAAAGAATAATAAAATTTTGAGTCATTTTTATTTTGTCATCAGCAAATGGTTTAATTTCTATCAGTCTAAAATTTTGTTGTTTGGGAAAGAGCAATACCCAATTCATTCATCAGAATTCCAACCTAAGAATGGTTTAAAAAAAAATAAAATAGGTTTTAACCCTTTACCAAATAGTCCTGACCCTGAGAAAGAAGCCTTCTGAAAACATTGTGGGAAAAGGAGAAAATGCTGGTAACCAGCATTTTCTCCTTTCCTCACAAAGTTTTTTTGCCTTCCCAAAACAAATTTCAAATTTTCAGCCACTTATTTTCTCATCTGCAAGTGCTTTCAATTTGGACCTGTCAAAAAATTTGTCATTTAGCAAATAAGATACATGTAAATTGAAGTAGACAACCATTTCATATTCACTAACACTTCTTCTCTCCATAATGAAGACAATTTTGTTTAACCCATTACCACACAATCCCTAGTTTTAACAACCCTGAGAAAGAAGCCTTTCGAAAACACTGTGGGAAAAGGAGAAAATGCTGGTAGCCGACATTTTCTCTTTTTTTCCACAATGTTTTCTACCCTTCACATAATAAATTTCAAATTTTCAGTTTCTTTTAGTTTATCGTCTGCAAATGCTTTCTACATGGATAAACCTAAAATTTCATCATTTGGTAATGAATCAACTAACATAACAATATTTCCTAAATTGATGGAATTCCCATGATGTTTTCAAAAACATTGTTCTCTAGGGTCGGTATATTGATTGGTAACAGATTATCTATCACACACTTTTGGACTTGTTTACTTTTAACCCATTACCACACAATCCTGACTTTTAACGACCCTGAGAAAGAAGCCTTTAGAAAACATTGTGGGAAAAGGAGAAAATGCTGGTAACCAGCATTTTCTCCTTTTCCCACAATGTTTTCTACCCTTCACAAAACAAATTTCAAATTTGCAGTCACTTTTATTTTGTCGTCTGCAAATGCTTTCGATTTGGACAAGCCTAAAATATTATTGTTTGGTAATGAGTTAAAGGTTTTGCAGACAAACATGGATCAAATAATACCGTAATTCCCCCAAGTATTCGGACGGAAAAAAATAATTATTTTTTTTGGTGTCCGAAAACTTATTCAATTATTTGTGTGACTGTCCGAAAATTTCGGGAAATCTCTTTCCAACAACAACAACATATCCTTTAATAGACATCGTATGTACAATTTACAGTAAGGCATATACACTGTGTTGTAAGCTGTACGGTACTAAATGTGTAGTCACTTCCAAGATGGCGGACTGTTTACATGAAGAAAGGTAGGTGTCACATTTTATCATCAATAACTTTTTTTCTTGAAACCTTCGAGTCATGATACTTATAATATATTGTTGGGGAATGATGTGGTAAGCCTCGGTGTTATATAGCAAAGAGCCAGTGCCATTATTCGATACGTTATATCGGCGTAAACATTGCCATTCGGTAAAATTTAAATTTGAAGTGAGGAACTTGCATCGTTTTTAGTTATAGAATGGAAAATCAGCCAATGCAGTGGATGAAGGCTGTTGTTTCTGTAGGTATTCAGCACGTGCATTCCAATGATAACGGTAATTTCTGTGAAATATGCCTAGAAAGACCCGAAAACATGTGTTTTGTATATCGCTAATGCAGCGGTGTAGTCCACATCAACAATTTCACACACAGCGGTGTAGACACGATATTTTTTGAACGGTTTAGACACAATTTAAAGCACAATGTATGTACGGTTTAGACACAATTGGCTTGGTCTTGAAATGAATGTATTCTTTTCTGAATATAACGTAACTTGGTGTTAATTCAGAATCCGGACAATTGGCACCAATAGTTCGAAACAGTCTCCTTTATCACCGACACCAAAGGAACCGTATGGAACCGACAAGGGATCATCGTGGAACGAAAGGAGATAGTTGGGAACAAAAGAGTGCATCAAGAGATTATTTACGATATTATTTATGTAATAATCAGTATTATATCACGAAAAAATAAATTATGAAATTATTAATGAATGTTTGTGCAATTATAAATCAATGCCAGCATGCTGGCAGCCATAATTTCAAACATTTACTTAGTATGACTAACCATCCCGGACTTGCCAATCATTTTTATTTCGGAGTTGTTGGAAATACTTTCGCTGATTCATATCTTGGTATCTGTTTGTTTAATATATAGTTAAAGATGCCCGTCTACAGCCGGTGAGCAGAAACGCTGTTAAATTTCAATAAAAATAATAGCATGGTAAAGAAAATCGGTCTTTTGTGTACACAAGGATAAATTACTCATCAAAATGTATGGTGTAACTCAAAAAAAGAAACGCGGAGGTTTGTGTTTATCTGGTTTCTTTGGTATCTGAACATTGGTTGGAAGAAAACTGGCTGACGATCGAAGCTGTAAACAATGGCGGTGCGTCACGGTAATTTATCGTTGCTTTCCGCCTAGAGTTGGATATGGTGTAACTTGTATATAGGCCGTTACCTCCGTCTGAAAATCAAGGCTGCAACAGAGAAGCCTACATTTTCTTTTGTTTTCCTCAGTATACGCAGGGCGAAGGTCAAATACAGTCACGAGACAGAATGCATGATCATTATACGAATCTACCCGAGTAAATAACGGATATCAAAAATCTTCTATTCAAAAAACGGAAACGACGAGTCTGTTTAGATGGAAGGTCGCAACTCAGCGAAATGCATTTTCTATCAATTGTAATCAACCATCAGGCGCAATATCTGGTATGAAGATATAAGAATGACTGTATTATGATTAAATCAAAATGAGTTAAAATTGGCTTAATGAAAAAAATAATACAAATCATCAATAATTACGATTCATGTGTTCCCTTAAAAGGCTATGTAGCCTCTTACAGTATTTTTAGATTTCGCGCCCAATTTCAATATAGCATTTTGGGAATGTCAAGTGACTGGCACGTGACTCATAACGCTTAAATTCCATCACATAACAAACAGGTAATAATTATTTCCATAATGTCTTCTTCGGACGCTATGTTTGAAACTTCGTCTGTGTATTCCTGTATGTAAATGAGCGAATTGATCATCTAAGAAATCGCTAAATGTAGTAAATCGCTAATTTCTCGTGTTGTCGGACGGTTTTCGACTACTGGGGTTTTATGAATGAAAATTAAAAGGCTTGAGGTATATAAGGATGGTCCTTTTTGCATTTTTGTAAAATTTTCGTCCCAAAATCTGAAGGGCCACCTTTAAAATGAGTATAAAGGCCTCTTTAAAGTTTTTACTTTCTATGCCACTGTTCGATTAAAATATGACCGGTAGGTTAAAAGGGGATGGACTGGAGTAAAAATTACGTAATCGTTGTTTTTACCCTAAAAGGAAAAATCTCAAGAAGGAATTCCGTGTGATCGATATTCACAATTTTCATTTACCATTGTACAGTTTGATTTCATAATATAAGGGTCATGGATTTATATTGATAAAATCGAATGTTACCCATTAAGACAAGTTATCTCGTAAATTTTATTTTTATTTATTCTTATCGTTTTTCGAATGTTTCTTTCGGCCTCGGACTACATCTGGTTGGTGAATAGGCAGGCCCGTTCGCGAAGTACCAAAGAAATTTGAATTTCCCATATTTTGATAGAAGGACAGTCGATGATTAGTGAAACACTTTCAAAACATGAATAATTCCCATGGCATCTTATTTGATATAAGTTTGTTTTTTAGAATATACAGAAGAGCAATAATACTGTATATCCAAAAGCCCTGCTGCTATTTTTGTTCCATGAAGTGTTGAACAACACTTTTGAAATCTCCTTCAAATGGGCATTGGCAGCACGCGAATGTCGTGCAACAGAACTATAAGATAGACAAAGTTTTTTTTTAAAGCAGGAAAGTCTTTCCAGTTCATGTCTAGACCACAGATGCTGTCAAAATTTTATGTCTAAACCGTACAGAATATAAAGCCTATGTCTGTGTCTAAACCGTTCAGAAAACAACGTGTCTACACCGCTGTGTGTGAAATTGTTGATGTGGACTACACCGCTGCATTAGCGATATACAAAACACATGTTTTCGGGTCTTTCTAGGCATATTTCACAGAAATTACCGTTATCATTGGAATGCACGTGCTGAATACCTACAGAAACAACAACCGTCGTCCACTGCATTGGCTGATTTTCCATTCTATAACTAAAAATGATGCAAGTTCCTCACTTCAAATTTAAATTTTACCGAATGGCAATGTTTACGCCGATATAACGTATCGAATAATGGCACTGGCTCTTTGCTATATAACACCGAGGCTTACCACATCATTCCCCTACAATATATTATAAGTATCATGACTCGAAGGTTTGAAGAAAAAAAGTTATTGATGATAAAATGTGACACCCACCTTTCTCCATTTAAACAGTCCGCCATCTTGGAAGTGACTACACATTTAGTACCGTACAGCTTACAACACAGTGATATATTTCCAGAAAAGAACTGACATGAGACCGACCTCACTATGGACCAACGTACAGTGTCGCAAATCGGAAGCTGCTGCTACTGTACGCCCCAAATCAGTTAGCTGCAGTAAACAAGTTTAACAAAACAGGCTAGCACGCGTAATCTAGCAAACAGAAAATGATCGGGTATTTTGCATTTTAAAGGTAAGAAGTTTTTCTACAAATACATACTGCGATTGGGTTCATAAACCGAGCGAGTTTTGTATAGGAAAGCTGCATCACCAAATTTTGTCGTTGGCGGCTGCCATGATCGCTAAACATTTGCTTTCTACTCCTTCGGGAAGATCGGAAACCATTTTCTGATACTGCATACAGATAAAGAAATCATTCAGCTTTGCGTATACATGTCTATGGTAGTATTCAGTGCCATATCCATTGAAATAATTCACTTTTTATCAAGGTACCATCAAAACGTTCACTGTACGGCTAGCTGCATCTGTACGCAACGATTAGCTGCATTTCACACTAAAAAATGTGTACGCCTAGCTGCATTAATGCATCATAATACTGAACAAAAAGGTTCAGCCCATATGGTAAAACACGTTTTTTTTATCTCGAAATTACATGTATATATGTCGTATGCCGGATCGGAATCTAGGCATATCCAGGGAATCTGCCTAGACCAAATTAGAATAATACTTTAGTGTAGACCAAAATAGATTTAGATTCTTTTCCAAATTTTTAATCATATTAATTCTTATGTGTTTACAATTGAGACGTATTTTTAATTGAAGCAATTTATTTGTTTTTCCCTCAATTGCTCCGTTTTCCTCGTTGCATTTTTTCCTCGAAAGTGCTAAACACTCAAAATTTAATCTTACTCAGAATTTCTGATTAAACTTCTTATATGTTGGAGTTTAAGTGACTAAGATGGTTAATATGTAGTCGCATTATATAAAACGAGAAAATATTCCGATTTGGTCTAGGCAGATTGTGGAGCTGCCTAGCCTAACTGCATTATGTCCCGCTAGATGGCATTCTATAAATACTCATCTATCTAATTTGGGCATCCTGGGTACAGAGCCGAACCACTTTCCTACGCGAGAACCGTTACTTTGAAGTTCAAACTGAAATAAACGTTTACTCAATAAAACGCTACCTCGTACAATTCATTCAGCTATGATCAGCAGTCTAGAGAAATCTGGAGCTAAAACATGTCTCATTTCTCCTCTAACTTACTGATAAAAGCTATTTTCTACATTGCTACTTTATAGAACGTAATATTATAGTCAGCTGGCTTTCGGGGCTAGTGATGCGTCATACAAGACAGTCGAATCTTCGAAGAATATGACATGCGCAGACAACGAGCCTAACTGTTAAACTATTTTGGTATAGGCAAAATTCCAGTTTGGTCTAGATTTCGGATATGCCTAGATTCCAGTTTGGACAGCGACATACATAAATATATAAATTCAAACAATAGCAGGTAGGGCTTCAGGCTTGTTTCTTCAAGGCATTTCATGAATTACACAAATCCGGCTCCAGTGATAAATCCTTTTATTACATAGAAAACATCGCTGATATTATTTCTTGATTTAGGTCTAGTTCCTGTACAACAGATAGGTACAAAGTTTGCCATTTTTTGCAGCCCCTAATAATTGATTTTAATTCACTGATAAACATCAATGAATTATACAGTAATTTTTTTTGTAGCTTTTCAATGAAATAAAGAATTCAGTTCGGGTTAAACGTAAAGTTTTCAGGTTTTCGTTCTTCACCTGAATTCACGATATTATCTCGCACATCCATCCTCAAGTCTTCAAGACGTTTATGACAAATTCTTCCAACGGACAGATTTTTTTTAAACTTTGCACATACAAAGCTCATCATGTGTCTTGTAGATCACAATGAGAAAAAAGGGGGGTCCCCGTGCTCGTTTCTGAGAAATTCGCTTTTGAAAAAGGTATATACAGTTCCAAAATTCAGCATATACTAGATTTAACACACCTTCCTTTAATAGTCAATCAAACCAGAAAATTGCCAGAAGAATATACAAATATACATCACTTTAAAGTAAAATAATTCAGTTTTGCACAAAAAACATATGAAAGCCTGGTTCTGAGCATGGTAAATGTACCAATATGGATTTTATATAAAGACCATTGAGTTAAAAAGGGAGATAATTTGATCGGGTTAAGGGTTAATTTTCAATAAAAACATACTTTCTAACGGACAGATTTTTTTTTTAAATTTCCACAATTATAGTACTTATAAATCTTGACAATAAGAAAAAATAAAAATGGCACCTACCCGTGCTTCTTTCCCCAGGAAACAGGGATGAAGGTCACGTTGGACGTTAATTTTTTCTAGAAGCTCAGCAGACATAGTGGGAAAGAAGAAATACTCATGCTCATTAAAAGCGATTTCTCCTTTTCCCACATTAATTTTGGATCCTATACTCCTTCAAAAAATGAACATAGCCTATATACCTCATATTCATATCAAACCCTTCATTATCTACATGTTTTTTTTTTTTTATATAAATTTGCATACATGATTACGGCTCATAGAAATGCAAAAAAAAAAAGAAATGTCTCTGGAAAAAATGGGATAAAAGCTCGGCAGACATGATGGAAAAAGGAAAAATTATTCAGTAGAAGAAATTTCTCCATTTCCCACAGTATTTTTCAAAGAGGAAATAGCCATACTTCCAAAAATATGTATACTTCAACAGCTTCAATTTTCTGCCTGTTTCATTGTTTGCTGTGTAACTGGACTTTTTTTCCAGTTAGTTCTTTACCAGTCATATCATCCTTACACTGGCAGGCCAGTTTTGATGCTATCACCTTCATCCTGAAAGGATAGCATGACAATTGACCTGCCAGTGTCAGGAAAACGTCAGAAGCTGTATCATTTTCAGCGTTGGATGGCTGACATTGCGTAAAAACATTCTTTTTCCACGACAAATAAGCACTCGTTTTGATGAAAACTTCCCCTCTTTATTTCGACCATAGAATACCATGGCTAGTGCTACCGTGCTAGAACCATCCGTAGAATGTTCGGTCCGCTGTTACTATTGCCATATATGCGAAAAATACACAATAGCACTGATAGTTCTACTTTCTGTGAGAAATACACATGCGCAGTATGGATGCGCGTAAACATTTATACCAAACGTCGTTAAGTCTTTACCAAAGCATTTGCAGACGTTCAGTTGGTAGCGTTTTCCTTTGAATTTATAAATCTCAGTGAAAACAGAAGTACTAGCTTAAAGGCAGCCGATTCTTTTAATACATCTAACCTCTAAACGTGCTCAATACTGACTATGGATCGTTTATAGACGATGGTAGACCTATTCACGACCGCTTGATTCACCGAGTCTTTAAAGGGAGGAAATGGAACCTGGAAAAGTCGAATACGAACTTTATACATTCACCACTGCCAACCTCACATCTTCAGAGCTAGATCTATAATATGTCATTTATTGCAACACTCTTAAGTTCTTAACCAAGATGTACACAATTCTCATTATAAGCTTTAAAAGCCTGTTTCACATCAGCCTTACGACAGCCATACGGGAACATAAATCGTAGGACTTCGCGCGGTTTCCGCAAGACTGTCTTACGAATTTGCAACGCCGTAGACGTTGCAATTAAGCTGGTTATTCAACATGCTCATTTTCCTAGCGATTTCTTTGCGATTTTTTGAGTTTGCACGGCAACTGTACGGTTGTCACACGGGAACCATACGGCTACCTTGAGACCATAGCACATCAATCATACGGTTTTATAACTTGCGTTTGTCCTGCGAAGGCCGAAAGACGATCGCACGAACATCTTGCGGCTGCCTTGCGAATGCCTTGCGTTTGGTGAAAGTCTGTCTGAAGACTACTGCGGAAGGTAGGAACAACGTAGAGATTCGCACAGCTGCCTCGCAAATGCCTTGCGAAAAGTTAGCGTCATCCGTCCTCTTTTAAAAAGTTTGTATGTCTTGTTCGTCATCAGTCGCTATCGAGATTTCAGGACGAGAAGGTCATGCAGAAACGAAGATCTCAGAATGGAAAGGGGTAGGTTCCGATTGCTGAACCTCCATTGAACCCGAGACATTCAAGGTACCACCAACCCAGGATTTAGATGAAGAAAGCACGTGCTTGTACAAGAATGACAAAATGCCCTTAGCATAAAATATTGTCGTCCCGGTCTTTATCTGCGAGTATCCTGTCCATTGTTTCAATATGCAACCTATGTGCCGGGGTAGCATTGTGAATATATATATATATCCAACCGGACAAGAGGAGATAATTCCTCCTCCTTATGGCGATCGCACGAACACCGTACAGCTGTCTTGCAAAATCGTGCTTGCCATGCGGTGGTCGTAAGAAACTTTGAAAATTCTTACGGCAATCTTGCAGGTGCCTTGAGAATTTGTGCGGCAGCCTGAAGCTAACCGCACGACAGCCGTGCGAACTCGTCGCTTTGTTTTTAGCTCACCTTAGTACAAAGTGCTACAGGTGAGCTGTTGTGATCGCCCTATGTCCGTCGTCCGTAGTCTGTCGTCCGTCAACAATTTCTTTAAAAATCTTCTCCTCCTAAATACTGGGTTAATCTTCATGAAACTTGGCAGGAGTGTTCCTTGGATGAAGCTCTACCAAAATTGTTCAAAGAATTTAATTCCACCCATACCTCTGGTTGCCATGGCAACAAAAAGAAAAAAAAATGAAATCTTTGAAAATCTTCTTCTCTGAAACTATAAGGCGTAGAGCTTTGATATTTGGTATGTAGTATCTCCTAATGGACCTCTATCAAGTTTGTTCAAATCATGCCCCTAGGGTCAAAACTGGCCCCTCCCCGGGGGATAACGAGTTTGAGCATAGGAACAAAGGAGGAAAACTTTAAAAATCTTCTCCTCTGAAACTTGAAGGCGCAGAGCTTTGATATTTGGTATGTAGCATCTCCTAGTTGACCTCTACCAAGTTTGTTCAAATTATATCCCTGGGGTCAAAACTGGCTCCATCCCAGGGGTCACAAGTTTGAGCAAAGGAACGAAGAAGGAAAAATTTAAAAATCTTCTCCTCTGAAACTTGAAGGCGTAGAGCTTTGACATTTAGCATGTGACATCTCCTAGTGGACCTCTGCCAAGTTTGTTCAAATTATGCCCCTGTGGTCAAAACTGGCCCCACCCCGGGGGTCACAAGTTTGAGCATAGGAACAAAGAAGGAAAACTTTAAAAATCTTCTCCTCTGAAACTAGAAAGCGTAGAGCTTTGATATTTGGTCTGTTGGATCTCCCAGTGGACCTCCACCAATTTTATTCAAATGATGTCCCTGGGGTCAAAACTGGCGCCACCCCGGGGGTCACTAGTTTGAGCATAGGAACAAAGGAGGAAAACTTTTAAACTCTTCTTCTCTGACACTAGATGGCGTAGAGCTTTGATATTTGGTATGTGGCATCTCCTAGCGGACCTCTACCAAGTTTCTTTAAATCATGCCCGTGGGATCAAAACTGGCTCCGCCCCAGGGGTCACAAGTTCGAACATAGGAACAAAGAAAGAGAATCTTAAAATTCTTCTTCTCTAAAACTAGAAGGCAAAGAGCTATGATATTTGGCATGTAGCAGTGAATCTCTACCAAGTTTGTTCCTATTATGCCCTTGGGGTCAAAACTGGCCCTGCCCCGGGGGGGGGGGGGGGTGTCACAGGTTCGAACATACATGTAGCAACAAAGAAGGAAAACTTTAGTAATCTTCTCTGAAACTTGAGGGTGCAGAGCTTTGACATTTGGTATGCAGAATCTTCTAGTGGACCTCTACCAAGTTTGGTAATATGATGTCCCTGGCGTCAAAACTGGCCATGCCCCGGAGGTCACAGGTTGGAACATATGAACAAAGAAGGAAAATTTTGAATTTATTTTTATCTTAAACGGGAAGGTGTAGAGCTTTGATATTTGGGATGTAGCATGTTTGAGTGGACCTCTATCAAGTTTGTTCCAAGGATGCTGCTTTGGTTAAAACTGACCCAGTCCAGGGACCACAAGTTCGAAAATAGGACAAAGAAGGAAAATTTAAAATTCTTCTTTGAAACTGGCAGGTGTATAGCTTTGATATTTGATTGCCCTATGTCCGGCGTCTGTCGCCCATCAACAATTTCTTAAAACATCTTCTCCTACCCCACTAGGCCAATCTTGATGAAACTTGGCAGGGATGTTCCTTGGGTGAAGCTTTACCAAAGTTGCTCAAAGAATTGAATTTCAATCATAAGCTATAGTGTAAGGTGAGCGTTCCAGGGCCAAGGTGTTTTTTCGTACGTTCAACCTGCGGACACCGTACAGTTCGTGAGTCAACTGTACGAACAACGTACGGAGATCGCTTTGAAAATTTGCAATATGTGCGACGGGTACGAATAAATAGCGATCGTATTTGCAGCGAAAATCGTAAGACGAAAAAATCGCACGGCTGAAGTGAGAGAGGCTTTACCAAGAAAATCGCAGCTAACCGAGCAGTACAAAAATTCGGGTTAGCAGCTAGCCGTACAGTGAACGTTTTGATGGTACCTTGATAAAAAGTGAAATATTTCAATGGATATGGCACTGAATACTACCATAGACATGTATACGCAAAGCTGAATGATTTCTTTATGTGTATGCAGTATCAGAAAATGGTTTCCGATCTTCCCGAAGGAGTAGAAAACAAAAGTTTAGCGATCATGGCAGCCGCCAACGACAAAATTTGGTGATGCAGCATTCCTATACAAAAATCGCACGGTTTATGAACCTAATCGCAGTATGTATTTGTAGAAAAACTTCTTATCTTTCAAATGCAAAACACCAAATCATTTTCTGTCTGCTAGATTACGCGTGCCAGCCTGTTTTGTTAAACTTGTTTACTGCAGCTAACTGATTTGGGGCGTACAGTAGCAGCAGCTTCCGATTTGCGACACTGTACGTTGGTCCATACTGGACCTTTATGGATTAATAAAACTTACTTGTAAAAACGTATTCGATCGCAAATAGCTGCTAAATCATGGTCCTGATAAGGGTTATTCTTGA
This sequence comes from Tridacna crocea, assembly GCA_943736015.1. Taxonomy (NCBI): domain Eukaryota; kingdom Metazoa; phylum Mollusca; class Bivalvia; order Cardiida; family Cardiidae; genus Tridacna; species Tridacna crocea. The sequence continues at coordinate 55,817,267 of OX031059.1, forward strand.
CCTGACTAAACCTGGTTACGTCACCCATACACGTGCTTGTCTCCATGCCACATGTCTGTGTACAGGTCGTTACAACTAGCCATCCCGTTATCATGGCGTTATGCATTAAAAGTGTATCTTATAGCGTTTATAGATAAGATTTACATCTTTAATGCGTCACGGGTATTAGACTAAATATATACAGCCTGTGTAACACAAATTAGCACCTGCATTCAGTCTACCGCGATCAATCAGATACCAAACAAAGGATTTAAGCTTAAAACATAGATCGATTAAATTTACTCTTCTCAGGTACTTGCTAATTAACTCTTTACCACACAATCACGACTTTAAACGATCCTGGGGTAAAACCTTTTGAAAACATTGTTGGAAAAGGGGAAAACGCTGGAATCAATTATTTTCTCCTCTTCCCCCACTGTTTTCTTCGTTATCCAATCAAAAATCATTTTAGCAAAATGTAATTGTCGTCTGCGAATCCTTCGAATTTTATCTAGTCCAAGAACATTTTCGTTTGGTAAAAGTTTACCATATCCCAAACAATTCTTTGTCGTATGCAAACTCTTTCAGTTTGGAAGAGTCTTTAATTTGTTGTCTGGGAAAGTGTATTGCAGACCTTCGTCGATCTTCTGAACCATTTTAATTTGTTGTTCGGGAAAGAGTATAGCGGGTCTTTGTCAACTTCTAAACCATTTTAATTTGTTGTTTGGGAAAGAGTGTAGCGGGTCTTCGTCAACTTTTAAATCATTTTAATTTGTTGTTTGGTAGAGTACTGTGGGTCTTCTAAACCATCATAATTTCGTGTCCGAAAATTTAGGGACAATTATTTTACCAAGTGTCCGAACTTAGGGACAAAAAATAAATTATTTCGGAAAATAATTAATGGTGTCCGAAAATTTAGGGTGTCCGAATACTTAGGGGAATTACAGTAGATTTTTAACTTTGGCATGATAGAAAACAATGCAGGAAATGGAAGCAAGCTGGTTACTATTTTCCCTGTTTCCCGCAATGTTTTCGTAAGCCCTTTTGCTCATTAATTAAGTACATACCAATAAGTTGTAGTATGGAATGATACAAAGAAAAAAAAAACTCTGGAATATCCCTATTCTTTTTGACAGTCTTACTGCTTTTTTGTACAAATAGATAATCATAAATTCATGTATTGATGAAATTCAATTTCAATGTATATATGTAAAAACTTAACAAAAGCAAGACCACAACTTGTCATGGTATTAATTGTTTTACATAAAATATGTCTAACAAGTATCAACCAAACACACAAATCACATGTTACCACACAATCCTGACTTTTAACGACCCTGAGAAAGAAGCCTTCTGAAAACATTGTGGGAAAAGGAGAAAATGCTGGTAACCAGCATTTCCTCCTTTTCCCGCAATATTTTCTACCATTCACAAAACAAATTTCAACTTTTGTGTCACTTTAACTTTGTCGTCTGCAAATGCTTTCGATTTGGACAAGTCTATAAATTTGTCCTTTGGTAATGAGTTAAAGGGTCAAATGTTCTAAAATTATAAATAAATTCTGATAGTAATCTTTTAAAAATTCAGGTAAAATTCAACCCTTTCCACTCAGTAAACTTCATCGAAATATGCACAGTACATATACGGTAAAAAATCAGAGTGTGAGGAGTTAAAAATTATCCACAGCAAATTATTTCTTCTTTTGCCAAGTCACTTTTTAAATATACAGTGGTAAAAGTAAATATACAGTGGCAAAAGAAGAAATTTCACAAAACAAACAATTCCTCATTTTAAAACGATTATACTTTCACATTACTCTCTCCTCTGTTAGTCATCCATACTTGACATATATAATTGATAATATTGTCTCATACATGTATCTAAAATCACATACCTTTAACTCTTTACCACACACCAAATTTCATTCTGGTCCAAAGTGAAAGCATCTGTACATGACAAATGTTATTTATAACATAAAATTTGTTTTTCAGAGGGTAGAAAACATTGTGGGAAAAGAAGAAAATGCTGGTAACCAGCATTTTCTCTTTTTCCCTCAATGTTTTCAAAAGCCCTTTTCTGAACGGTTGTCAAAAGTAGGGATTGTGTGGTAAAGGGTTTAAAGTTTCAGTTTCCTTCAAAAAGTATAATGAAAAAAATGTTGATGACGAGCACTTGTGCAATAACAGTTCTGTTAACGCTTTGCCAAACGATCCCCAGTTTTTACAACCCTGAGATAGCAGCCTTTTGAAAACATTGTGGGAAAAGGAGAAATGCTGGTAACCAGCATTTTCTCCTTTCATCACAATGTTTTCTACCCCACTTGAAACAAATTCCAATTTCTGAGTTATGTTTATTTTGACATCTGCAAGAGCTTTTAATCTGGACCAGTCCAAAATTTTGTTGTTTAGTAAAGGTTCAACATGCATTAATTGAGCACATACATGTACAATATAATTTATTCAGTCCTCCGCCATAATTTTCTTCAAGGAGGTAAGGGTGTTGACGATTATAACACTGCTTGATACAGATGGTAGATGGTCCACTGACTGCTGCCGTCTTGTTGATACAAAATGATATATAACTCTCCATCATATGAAAATGACCACAGCTTTATGACTTCATATCATACTCCGATCAAAGCTTCAAAAAGTAGGAGTTTCAGATGGCACACTTTTTTAGCATGGATGGAGGGGGTTGGGTAAAGGGAGGCAGCAGCATTTTTTGAGCTTGTTCACTGTCAGATCTTGGAAAATCTGCGAGTTAAATCCTTATCATTCCCGGGTGAAAACAAACGTTCAGATCAAATAAACCTTAACCCCTACAGCACTGATTTGATGTACCCTTAACCTTTTACCCCATAAGGCATTTCTATGGTATCTCTAATTGACCCTAAATAACAGCAAGGATGAAGATGTTTCTTATGTATATATGACACCTTTTGACAGCATAGAAAACATTGTGACAAAAGGTGAAATTGCTCGTCACGAGCAATTTCACCTTTTGCCACAATGTTTTCTAAAGGCTCCTACAAGCAATGCGTGAAAATGAGTATCTATGGAATAAAGGGTTAAGTGCATAATCAACACAATCCAGAGTTTTAATAACTAAGGAAGAAGGCTTTGAAAAACCTTCCCACAATGTTTTCTACACTTTCAAAGAGAAATATCAGTTAGTACGTATGCAGATGCTTTCATTTCGGACAGGTCTAAAGTCATTTAGTAAAACATCAATCAAGTTAACACATACAGGGTGTCCGGAAAGTAAGGTAACACTTTCGTACATTTATATTTTGGCTTAAAATACAAGATAACGAGATGAAATATATATACATGTAAATAAAACGTGTAAGTTTTTTTGTGTGATGATTTAATTCAATTTTCTTAACACTTTATGTTTTTATACAGATTTCAATTCAAAAGTCCTTTTTCTGTCATTGGCGTCATTTTACAATTTATGACGTTTGCAGCGAGACGGCAGATTATGCTCTTACCATGCCGATCATGCCGGATGATATTGTGAATCACTTGAGTGCACATTTAAATATCAATCTATTTCAGTGTAAGTGGTCTTTAGCAATATGGCTGTGCAGTCTTGGATGAGGCTGTCAATTTGCAACCTTTGACCTTTTAAACTAACAGAAAGAAGTCGCACATGTTGAAATCAGAATGAAGTCGCCCTCATTCCTCATTGCAAAGCAATTGGTTCATGCAGGAAAGTGCTACGCCACACACATCTAAATCTGTGGCAGACTTTTTACATAATATGTTCAGTGATATAGAGTAATGTCTAAACGATATCCGGAGGTAAGACATGGCCTGCACACAGTCCAAAACTCAACCTTAACCTGCATGACTTCCTCCTTTGCAGTGTGTTGAAGTCAAAGGTCTACGATCCCAACCTAAACAACCCAGACCTGTCGTTAAAAAAAAAATCCTCCTAGTGAAATCAGTACGAATGATGTTTGAATGCATTTCAAAGTGAGTGAAAAATTCATTGTGCGTATTCGGAAAGGAAAGAGTGTAAAAGACAGTCACATTGAAAACGTCATTGATTACTAAAATTACGTCAATGACCGAAAAAGGACTTTTGAAGTGAATTCTGTATAAAAGCGCGAAGTGTAATGAAAATTCAATTAAATTATCACACAAAAAAACTTACACGTTTTATTTACATGTATATATATTTTTCATCTCGTTATCCTATATTTTAAGCCAAAATATTAAAGTACGAAAGTGTTACCTTACTTTCCGGACACCCTGTAGTATTTTGCTATGTAAAGATAGTTTTGAAGAGAATATGTGACAAATTCAAAGAAACAGCAGATCTAAGATCAGACTACATGTTCTGTGCAGTCTATTTGTGATTTTCAATGTAGGTAAATGTAACTGTAGCAGATTTTTACTGTTTCAGGATTTAGCAGAAATTTCTTTCTTACAAACTGAAAATGTTTGTTTCAATTATTTAACAGATTTTTGGTCAAGATCTTAGACATAAGAGATTCCTTTTTTGTGGCGGTTGTCGCCACAGAGTCAACGAAAATTCCAAAATTCGAAAAAAAATTCCAAAATTCCAAATGCTGGAGAAATCGGCCCCTGGAGAAATCGGCCCTTAGAGAAATCGGCCCCAAAACGCTTGGGGCCGATTTCTCCCGAGAAATCGGCCCCTGGGGACGATTTCTCCAGAGAAATCGGCCCCAATAGAAATTTTGGAGACATCGTCCCCAATGTCAAATTATATATATATAGATACTATAGATACTGCGCGCTTTTTCAGAAAATGTAATTTCCATTTAGGTTTTATTCAACACATACACTGTGTAAGCCATGTCTTGTTTCAAGTTAGTTTAAACATATTTATTTTACAACGATTGAGAAACAAGTTCTTACAACTTATACCAATCTCTCTCGATTCTGCTTCCTGGGAACTACACCAGTATTCGCGCCGAATGTTTGGGCCAATGAAAAATCCCAAAATTGACACCCACTCCCAGGTATGTTTCAAGTTGTATTTGATTGCACCTTCTTTGTTGTTTTTATGGTAATTTTCACAGTTTTTCACACTGATAGTTCTTTTTTCTCACCTTCACACGGGTAGCCTACACCTGTTAGATTTCATATTATTGTTCTTAGTCGGATCAGATCTCTCTCTCTCTCTCTCTCTCTCTCTCTCTCTCTGTTTATGAATATTGTTCATGTCACAGAATGGTTTTTAGAACCATCAGATGTCTTTCTCCAACCTTTTGTGTCTTTCTATGTCTGTTTCCCCCCCCTCTCTCTCTCTCTCTCTCTCTCTCTCTCTCTCTCTCTCTCTATCTTGATCGGGTATTATACTCGATCTCTCAAATTGTATACTTCCGCTGCATTTTCTGACTTTCTCTTTCTATCATTTTTCATTGTACTACAAGTGACCCGGTTATTTTGTGTAATTAGCTCTTTACCAAACGGCAAAAATTTAGACGGGTCAAAATTCAAGGATTTGCAGACAACAAATTAAATATAACTGGAAAAATTGATTTTGTTTTTGGGTGGGAAAAATTGTGGAAAAAGGAGAAAGTGCAAAAGTGCTGACATTTACTCCTTTTCCCACTATGTTTTTAAAAGCCCTCTCTTACAGGTTTTTTTTTTTTAAATGCATCCTTTTTTTTTTCGATGAAATAAAATAGAGTCCACAATGGCCTAATTTTCAGTTATATCACTCTTTTATATACAGCGTTACAATGATTCATACTCTCGTTGGAGAACTCTTTCGTTGATCGAACCAATGATCGATTAACTTAACCCATTACCGCACAATCCCGTGTTTTAAAAAACCTGTAGGAAAGGGCTTTTGAAAACATAGTGGGAAAAGGAGTAAATGTCAAAAGGTTGAGGAAAGACAACTGATGGTTCTAAAAACCATTCTGTAACATGAACAATATTCATTAACAGAGAGAGAGAGAGAGAGAGAGAGAGGGTGAGATCTGATCCGACGAAGAACAACAATATGAAATTGATAACAATTACCTATGCCGAACATGCAGAAAGGGAGAGAGATCGAGAGAGAAAGGTGCAAAAAAAAAAAAAAGGTTTTAATGATATAACAAATACACATATATGCATCGTGAGCATTTATAATTCATAATTCGTTCAATATCAATTTCAAACAAACACAAACATTCAACAATCTTTTAGGTGTAGGCTACCTGTGTGAAGGTTGAAAAAAAGAACAATCAGTGTGAAAAACTATGAAAATTGCCATAAAAACAACAAAGAAGGTGTAATCAAATACAACTTGAAACAAGACGTGGCTTACACAGAGAATGTGTTAAATAAAACCTAAATGGAAATTACATTTTCTGAAAAAGCAATATCTATATATATAAAATTTGGCATTGGGGACGATTTCTCCAAAATTTCTGTCGGGGCCGATTTCTCCAGAGAAATCGTCCCCAGGGGCCGAATTCTCCGGAGAAATCGGCCCCAAGCGTTTTGGGGCCGATTTCTCCCGGGGCCGATTTCTCCAGGGGCCGATTTCTCCTGACACCGAAACAAAATTCGAAAAATAAATAAGTCTAAAAACCAAACTCATTGCCTATGATTCGGTTAAGAACATGCCTAATAACCGCCAAAAATTTCAGTTAACTCCATAAAAAGTAGTCCCCCAAATAAGCTACTGCTTCTAAAGAAGACGGCTTAAACTAATTTTACTGATTAAAGAAGTGTTGATAGTGATTGATTTTATGCTTAAAATTGCATTCTAAGAGACAGGTAAGGTTGGCCAACTGTTATTGCATTCTGAAACATCGGCTACGTACTTGTAACAATCGAATTGCCTCGGTAAGCTGCAGAGAATGGTCGGGCATTCACGTCGGACACGGCATGATTAAATCATCTTTAGCATTATTTCGTTTTAATATACAATGATACTTTATGAAGAATATAAATATTTTATAGGTGTTTTGTCGATTAATGTAACCGATAGATCTAAAATAAAAAAAAAAAAGATTTTTTTTCCAAGACTTCCGCACTCTCTCGCACGGTGAGAGTAACGAACGACAACTCTGCTCGGAGATTGAGACTTCCGGTGCAGAAGATTGTCATGCAATTTCGCGACTCTACAATAGACGATTTGCCAATTAAATTTGATATAAGCGATATTTCCATTTTATCGTAAGCGGCGCGCCGGAAGTATCACGTGACACCGGACAGTCAAATCATTATTTCAATAACAAATACCGTATTTCCCGTTCACAAATCCTTTAAATTTGGACAAATTCATCACTGGAAAAAAAGTGACATAGTAAGAAATCTATATGGAATCAATTCTAACACAATTTATTTATATTTCATGACATTGCTTTTGAAAAAAATAATTAGGAATAGACAAAGTACGCATTTTATGAGATCGGTTTGAAATAAAGAGCATGTAGAAAATAAGAATGAACTTACCCTCTGTAACATGTATGAAAATCATAATCCCGTCCACTAATGATCACCAAACGGGTAAATAAATATGAAACAAAAGATAAGAAGGGTCAATTCAATGTGACACGTGTGTGTTAATCTGTAAGAACTAAGTACATTACAGCTGTTCTAAAGGTCTTCCGCCCTGTCCAGCACAGTGCGATACCGAGATCAAAGGAACACCGAGTTAACCCTTCACCCATTTTTTTTTTTTTTGTATAAAACTTCATTAGACGCATATTTTTAAATACATATACTCAAAATGAAGCTTGAATAATTATTTTGTGCAGAAGGTGTGGAAGGCTTGAAATTTGAAGCCACGTTTCTTGCGTTATGATCTATAATATGAAGTTATTCGTCGATAGTCCCTGACCATGCCTGAAAGTGCAACAAAAACGTTTGATAATAGTGCAATAATATCAGTAAATGGACTGCCCCTGTCTTTCTGAAGACACTGGACAGCTATTTAACCTTTTACCAAAGTATTCCGAGTTATGGGGATCCGGAAAAAAAAAGGGGGCAGACGTGCTGATTTTGCTCATTTTATGTTATTTGTCTCACTTTCTCAACCTTAACACACCCCCACCCCTCCCCCCCCCCCCTCAAAAAAAAGTAATCAATATACAGTTCATAGACATCTGTGAAAAATGAATTTTCAAAGTGTGAGACAAAATATTGTGGGAAAAAAGGAAGGGATTGCAACAAGCACTTTCTCCTGTCCCAACAATATTCTTTTACATTTTCAAGGACAATTACAACCATTTGGCCTTTTTTTTATTCGATCGTCTCCATAGGCTAAGTATCTGGACGAGTCCAAGGTGTTGACGTCGGGTGAAAACATTCACGGTAACAATTTAACCTTTTACCAGACGACAAAATTTTAGACTGGACAAAATTGAAGCACTTGCAGATGACAAAATACGTTACTCAAAAATTGACATTCGATTCCAGCAGGGTATGAAACATTGTGAGAAAAGGAGAAAAATGCTTGTTACCAGCATTTGCTCCTTTTCCAACAATGTTTTCAAAAGGCTTCTATCTCACGGTCATAAAAACCAGGAAATGTTTGGTAAAAGGTTGAAACCCTATACCACATAACCCAAGCTTTTTACGACCCTGAGAAATATTGCTTTTGAAAATGTTGTTAAATTGGGATAAAGTTCTGGTAACCAACATTATCTCCTTTTTCTTTGCTATCCAAAATAGCAAAATAAGGGGAAAAATAACATTTATATAACTGCAATAGACCTTCCCTATTTTTATGTCTGATTGGTCAACTAATGTTTGCCGAATTCCGTAGTTAAGTTTGTAACGTACAGGCTCGAAATTCAGGGGTTGGTGGTTTGAATTATTTAAACTATTAAAGTGATAGTAATTTTTTTTTTAATCGTTCCAGTATCTGCAAATAGACAGACACAGTCTATTTACCAAAAACTGGGACATTATACAGTTTGAATTTACGGGATTCATTTTCAGTGGGCAAATACGTGCTATACTTGTTTTCATTGAAAAGCTAGTAAAGGGTTAGCTGGGTGTTTTTTTGATCTCGGTATTTCACCGTCAAAGTGGGTGCATCTATTTGAAAAGCTGTTATACTCTTCTTAGGCACCGACTAACACACACGTGTCATAATTGTTTATTACGTTCAGTCTGACGTTGAACACATACATGTAAAGGTTTGGAATTGTTTAAATCTGTTATAGGGGGTAAGTCTGTTCTAATCATAATTAGCCCCTTCAATTTTTTGTTTTCAAATGCATTATTATGTAACCTGATTTAACTGGTCTCAGTTTAACTGTATATTTGCACTCATTTCTTTCGGAATGGGAGGGGGATTGGATTTTCAAGTTATTAAACCTTATCCTACTAAATAATAATATGACACAAATTTTAAAGTCGTTGGTAAAATCCAAAATATTATTTCAAAGGAATATCTCCAGGTATAATATCTCCGTTTCGGACAGTGTAGATATAGGATCAGACTGCACGTTTTTCGTAGTCTGATCTTGATCTAAATAATCTGCAAAAAATCGTTGAGTCGCGCTTCGCAGCATAAGGGTAAATGCAGTCTGCATACAAAAAGTTCTATCAACACGCCCGACAGGAGACAGCGCTGCTTATGATCTTTGAAGTTTATCGAAAGATTGACAAAACGAGTTCTTTTTTTGTGTTTGTCTTCGAAAAAGATAATTGATAAAACTACTGGCAAGGCCGATTTAGGGTTTTTGTTGTCTTATTTATCACGTTTAGGGTGAATTCCATTTAAAAATATGACCTTTTCACTATTCGGTATATTAAAGATTGGGAAAGATTGTCCGGTGGAGAGTACTTGCAAGGGAAGTAACTCGTGGTGACGCGTCAGTAATGGAATTTGGCAGATGGTCTAAGGCCGATTCACGCAAAACAGAAAGAAAGGCTGCCCAGTCTTACCCCGAGATCAGTTTTGACTGGGATAACTATGCTTGTGGATCGTTTGCCTGAGGCTTGTGATCATGTTGAAGTTGCCTCGACAGGTTATAGTTTGATGGTTGGCCGACGTAGGTTAAATTCGATGTTCTTTCGAAAACAATGAGGGCGTGTCAATTTTGCCTTCTCTGGCCTGTTTCCTTCTCTTACGACAGCGTTTTTTGGAGAAATATAGAAAGGACACGGTGGATACTTGTATGTGAAATGTGAATTTTGTTATAATAAATAATGTGACCCATATGACCCACCACGTCAAGAGGGATGGAACTGAGTTCAGGTAATTAAGATCTATCATATTTTCTTTTTATCTTTGTAAATTTTGTTATACCTGAGTTATTTGCTTAACCCATTACCACACAATCCCTACTTTTGACGCCACTGAGAAAAAAGCCTTTAGAAACCATTATGGAAAGAGGAGAAAATGCTGGTTACCAGCATTTTCTCACAATGTTTTCTGCCCTTCATATAACAAATTTGAAATTTTCAGTCACATTTATTTTGTCATGTGCAAATACTTTAGATTTGGACAAACCTTACATTTTGTCGTTTGGTAGAAAGTACCAATCCATGTACATGTGTCTGACTCACTTTTTCTGCAATAAAATATATTTCTCTACTCTTTACCAAATTTTACCTAATTAACTCAGGCCTGATTTTTCTGTTACGGTGAAGAGAAGTCTTTAACAATTACCATTCATTCCTGCATTTAAGGTCACTAAAGAAAAAAAGCTATGAAAAACATTGTGGGAAAAGAAGAAAATAATAGTATCTTGCATTTTCTTTGTTTTACACAATAATTTCTACCCTTTTTGATACATGTTTTACTAATTTGAAGATTTATGATGTTGTCTGCAACATCTTTCGATTATGACCAGTTATAAAAATTTTGTCTTCTGGTTATAGTTAACTCATTACCAAAGGGCAAAATCTTACACTGGTTCAAATTGAAAGCATTTGCAGACAGCAAAATAAAGGTGACTGAAAAATTGAAATTTGTTTTGGGAAGGATGAAAACACTGTGGAAAAAGGAGAAAATGCTGGTTACCAGCATTTTCACCTTTTCCTACAGTGTTTTCAAAAGGCTTCTTTCTCAGGGGCGTCAAAAGTAGGGATTGTGTGGTAATGGGTTAAAGAGGGTCTTGTTACAAACCATTTTGGGTGGGGAAACATCAAAATATAGAAAATATGTACTGTGGCAATTGTTTTGTTGAAGTTGCAGGATCAGTTTGATTGGATAAATTCAATAAAGGGCAACTTCAAAAAAAATGAAGCAAAAGTGTGACACTGGGGGTCAAATTTCAAACCTGTTTTATCATGGCGCTTTTTCTATTTTTTTGACTAGGAGACATCCAAGTTCAAGGAACAAGCACTTCTACACGCAAAAAAAATGTAGAACTTGACCAAAATCAATGTTTTAATAATTTTTTCATCAATTTCTTTCAATTTATTAGTTTACAAAAGAATTGATACTACACAAAGGCATTAAGAAAAATGTCAATCTTTTTAATTTAGTTTTAGGGGGAAGTGTTTAGGGCACCATTTTAACACATTTTTTCTCACACATATCTATTTATTTGTTTCTTATAGGAATTTTTTTAGTATTTGAGCCATATATTTTCATTCGACACATCCAAAAGTTTTTTTCACTGGGAAAACTGGCAAGCTAAAGTGAAAAAACATATATGTTAATATCAATAAAGGTATTGCCAAAGCATATGTAAAATTTTAATTGATTATGATGAATATCAGGGTTGTTAGGTCTGTGTCAAAAACATGACATTATTCAGAAAAAAAAAGTTACACTTGTGACACTTTCAAAACTAAGGGTTTTTGTTTAAAATTTGCATTCTAATACCAAATTCTTTTCACATTTAGAATCTTTTGGTAGTCACAAATGATTAAAGAGCAATTTGCAAGTAACCTTTCAACTTTAGGAGGAACACTGAAGAAAAATGATAAGGGAAGCTATTCTTGTCTAAATTGGCAATATTGTTTTACTTTTTTCACTAATGACTCATGAAAGTGGTAGAATCTCTCATTCTCCAAACAGTTATAAACTATCAAATCATAATAAAACAATTTGTTATAAGTTTAAAGCCCCTGCCATAATCTGTAGGCTAGAATTGAAGGTACCTTATATGTTACACTTGTGACGAAAGTAGTAATTATAATTATGACAAAAATATTTTACTTCAGTACCTGGATTTTATTTTCAAGTTCTTTACCATGCAACAAAATTCTTGGCCTGCTCCAATAGAAACTGCTTACAACACATTTAAAGTGTGTAAAATTGTAGAGTTGAGCATTGATAGGGTAGAAAACATTGGGTGGAAAAGGATAAAATGCTATATGTACATGTACCATTTTCTCTCTTTTTAGAGGAGTGAAAGAGATTTCACCCTTTGCCAAAAGACAACATTTTAGACTTGTCAAAATTGAAAGCCTTTGCAGACAATATTTTTAATAAATGTGACCAGCATTTCCTCCTTTTCCCACAATGTTTTTCAAAGGCTTCGTTCTCAGGGTCATCGGAGGTAGGGATTATGTGGTAATAGGTTAAATGGAATCTGTAACAGACCAACTACTTTTTAGCTCACCTGAGCACAACGTGCTCAAGGGGAGCTTTTAGGATCACCCGGTGTCCGTCGTCCGTCGTGCGTCGTGCGTCGTCCGTCGTGCGTCGTCAACAATTCTTTAAACATCAACTCCTCCTAAACTGCTGGGCGGATTTGGACCAAACTTGGCAGGAATGTTCCTTGGGAGGTCCTCTTTAAAAATTGTTCACAGAATTTGATTCCATCAAAAACTCTGGTTGCCATGGCAACCAAATGGAATTTTTTAGCAAATTCTTTAAAAATCTTCTCCTCTGAAACCACTGGTCGGATTTTGAAATAATTTCACAGATATGTTCCTTGGGTGACCCTTTTCAAAAATTGTTCGTGAAATTTTGATTCGTCAAAAAATGTGGCTCTGGTGAATGGGGGCTTCTTGCACTATACAGAAATGAAGGAATTCTTTAAAAATCTTCTCCTCTGAAACCGCTGGTCGGATTTTGAAATAATTTCACAGATATGTTCCTTGGGTGACCCTTTTCAAAAATTGTTCGTGAAATTTTGATCCGTCAAAAATTGTGGCTCTGGTGAATGGGGGCTTCTTGCACTATACAGAAATGAAGGAATTCTTAAAAAATCTTCTTCTCTGAAACCGCTGGTCAGATTTTGAAATAATTTCACAGACTTGTTCCTTGGGTGACCCTTTTCAAAAACTGTTTGCGAAATTTTGATTGGTCAAGAAACATGGCTCTGGTGAATGGGGGCTTCTTGCACTATACAGAAATGAAGAAATTCTTAAAAATTCTTCTTCTCTGAAACAACTGGTTAGATTTTGAAATAATTTCACAGACTTGTTCCATGGGTTACCCTTTTCTAAAATTATTCGTGAAATTTTGATCCGTCAAAAATTGTGGCTCTGGTGAATGGGGGCTACTTGCACTATACAGAAATGAAGAAATTCTTGAAAATTCTTCTTCTCTGAAATGGCTGGACAGATTTTGAAATAATTTCACAGAGATGTTCCTTGGGTGACCCTTTTCTAAAATTGTTCGTGAAATTCTGATTGGCCAAGAAACATGGCTCTAGTGAATGGGGGCTACTTGCATTATACGGAAATTAAGAAATTCTTGAAAATTCTTCTTCTCTGAAACCTGTGGTCAGATTTTAAAATAATCTGACAGAGATGTTCCTTGCGTGACCCTTTCCAAAAGCTGTACATATAATTTTGATCCCTCAAGAAACATGGCTCTTGTGAATGGGGGCTACTTGCACTATACGGACATGATGAAATTCTTTAAAATTCTCTTTCTCTGAAACCCCTGGTCAGATTTTGAAATGATTTCAGAGAGATGTTCCTTGGGTGACCCTTTTCAAAACTTGTTCGTAAATTTTGATCCATCAAGAAACATGGCTCTCGTGGATGGGGGCTACTTGCTCTTTTACAGAAATGAAGAATTCTTAAAAATTCTTCTTTTTGAAACTGATGGTCAGATTTCGAAATGACTTTTACAGGTGACCTTTTGAAAATTGTTTGGCAAAATTATAAATTTGATTCCAATGTTTCAATACCTCAAAAAAAAAAAAAAAATGGACTATGGTCATCTCAAAAATTCAGGTGAGCGATCCAGGGCCATCTTGGCCCTCTTGTTCTCTCAACACACAATATGAAAATGGAAATCATCAAATGGGCATACAATCATGTTCGATGAGTTTCTTGAAGTAGTTTTCAGTTTTCTGGCATGCTCTTACCCTGAACAAACTTGTTGAGGGCTCCTAATTTTTGTTCAAGATTTTTGTGAACACCCTTCTGCAAGTGAGATGTAAGCTTTTACATTTCTTTGGGATCAATTTCAATAAAGTGATAAATTTTCTGTGAAAGTCAGGATCGGTCTTTATGAATTACTTGTACAGTTTAAGCTTTGAATAAAGTAGATGCCATTTATTAACAGCTGGAATGCCTCCAATCAACACAGTGTCTTTTTTGTTTGGCAATTTTTTGGAGTTTTCTTCTAGGAAAGACTTTTGTCATTGCCTTGTTTTTGAAGTAACCTCTATATCAAATGATGGATCCTTTTTTCTCTGCTGTTTTACTTTCTGTTCACAGTTCTTGCTTTTATTACAGCCTTCTTAATTTTTTACTTCTGCTTTAGTCCTGGGTCAGTTTTAAGTCTCTCGACACTTTCTTACACATACTTCGAAGCTTGAAAAATTTTTTTCACATGTATTGGCAAAGGATTTACCTTTATATTTTAACTTAAGAACAAGTCTGAAGTTCATTTTTCAGTTTCTTTAACTAGCTGTGGAATTAAGAAATTAATAATGATTAATTCTTGAAATGTATGATTTTTGTCACAAGTGTAACACTTTAAGGCATCTTACTGATTTTGACAAAAACCACCAGATTTCCTGTGAAATTAATTGTAATCTTTTGACTTTTAGGTACATAAATAATTAAAGATTATATCTGACTGAAAAAACTGAAATGAATTTGTATAATAAAACAGATATCTGATGCCATTTTCCTGCTATATCTAAGTTTTATAGATCTATTAAAATTTCTTTCACAGAAGAGCTAAAATCTCTCTAACTATGCATGATGAAAGAACTGTGATGCTTCATAAGTACTACAATGACTATTAAAGCAATGTAGGTATTTAAATTAGCCCTGTACATGTGTATGTTATACATGCTCAAAATGTGTTACACTTGTGACATCAGGTGAGACCTGCTGGCGAGGTCCACTGCTCACTCATTTGAATAAAATTGACATCACTGCCATCTTTTGACTTCCTGGATCAGGAAAATTGCAAATAGTGATATGTTATTCAAAGATTAAAGAAATACTGGTGTCTGAAACATCAAATGTTACACTTGTGACATTTTTAGGTCATGTTGATCAAGCCAGGCTATACAACAGGTGTTGTATTTGTCTGTTGAAAAGACATTTTTTTATTGTTTCTAATACATTGCTGTTTATAAAAAAAACATACCCAGAATCTTAAATTTCATCTATTCTCAATGGTAGCTTTAGAAAATTAGAACACATGAAAAATTGTGCTCCCTTAAGCTCAAGGGGTGTGTGTATATAACTATTGGGATATTTGTTCCAACAATTCCAAAGTGGATGGAAATGAAGTCAGCTTGAAAATAATATACCTTAGTACACATACTGTGAACCTTGATAATATATACTCACAACTGTAAGCAAGATTAACAAATGAAGAACAGGGTATTTTAAAAATGTCACACTAAAAGTGTTACACTTGTTACTTTTTTTGATACATTTTGGTCCACAACTCTAGAATGCGTAATGTTACAGTAATGAAACTTGGCGGGATTATGGAAAACCACAATCTACACATGATAAGATTTAAAAAATATGAATTTTGTGTTTTGAATTAACAAAATCCTATGTTAAAGAAAAAGCTTCATTTTTTTTGAAGTTGCCCTAAAAACTAAATTCTAAAAACTAAATCGGGCCCTTGCAAATTCTCCTCAGAATTCCATCTACTTCTTGTTTGTGACTGTGAAACAACATACCAATTCAAAGATCTGCAAGCTACATTTGAAAATGGCAACAAAACCCATTCTATGGAAAATTTGCAATTTTGGTGGAATATTTTCACAAGTGTTTACAAGTAACATAGAACAATTACAGAATTTCTGGGCAGACTGGTGGATCATATATAATTTGTTATTTTCATTGTCTTTATGACCAAAGACTGAAATTTGAATTTTTTCACTGTATGGTAGATAATTCTAATACATTGTAATGCAATGAACTGTATTTCTATAAAACATTTTTTTTTTTACAGATAACCTGGTTGGACAACTTCCTGGCTGCTTTTTGAAGCCACTAGTGATGCAACTATAAAGAATATGGAAGAGCAATTTGGGAGGTGCAATTGAATTACTTTCTAAGGAAATCAACCCAGATAGCAGCTAAGCAGGCATACACTGCAAAATACTGAAGGTTTTATATTTTTAAACCTTTTTTTCATGAAAATAATAATTAATGCTCTGAGATAGGGAGGCAAAATGAAATTGAAATTCAAAATGATCAGCTGGCTTGATTTTTTGGCTATAAGGAATTATTAGATTATTTTTTCTAAACCCTTGAATTATGTAAATTAGATGCATGCTGTATTTTTTAACCCTTTACCACACAATTCGAAATTGTCTTTTTCAAATTGAAAGCATTTGCAGATGACAATTCAGATGTCTTATATCAGGTAAACTTTCCTAAAAATTGTGACTACTCTTTGTTATAAACACCTATTTACAAAGTGACTAATAGCATGACTTATTGTAACTTTTTGTTTTTACAAGTCGAAAATAGGTTTTGCCTTCTGCACAGGAAAAATATTCATTCATCAGCAACTTGAAATTATAGGTTCTTCTGAACTGGAAATATATGCAGGACATAACTTGAAATGCCATACTCATAGGCTGATGATTTTACTTTTCATGGTATTAAAATATGGTGTGAAAAATGAGAAAGTGTCCTGCACTGAAAGTTTTAGATCAACATATCTAGTAGGTAAAGGTTTGATTTGCGTAAACTGTGTGAAATATTTCCTTGACCATTCTAGACATAATAATTATGCCGAGCAATGCTGATGATAAAAATAGAATATTGATTTATGTAAATGATTGTTACCTGGGTCAGGTTAAATGAAGTAGATAATAATGAGCATTTCATTTCAAATTGTGAAAATCATTAATATCACATACACTCATTTAGTAATCTGGCACTGTTTCACCACATGGCATAAACACAAAAAGATAAATATTTGTCAAAATATGGGCCATGCTCTATGAAAAAGAGACTTAATGCATTTCTTTGATCTATTATACCAAGCAAGGCATCAAATGATTATGGATCTATAAACTCCATTTTGTCTAACATTCAACTGAATCATGAAGTAGACTGGTCCATGGAAATACAGAAGATATTCAAACGGCAAACATTGTGGGCCCATGTCAGCCTGGGCAGACTACACAGGCTGACCTGGGTCTATTCTTTTTGCAGTTGCAGCTCCCTTTTTTTTATAGAGCATGGCTTAATAATATATGTACATATTCACAGGTATTGGCTATGATCAACATGACATTGTGGATACCAAACAGATTCAAACTGCTATTTGGAAACAGGTGAAATGGTATAGAAAGAGGATCAGACCAGAAAGACCGTACCAAAATCAGACTAAAAAGATGTATAGAATGCTTTTTGTACAATAGTGTTTTATTAGTATTTATAGATGATATTGTCTTTCTTCTAAATATTTTTTCAAATGTTGTCATATTATGAATAAGAAGTTATCCATTTGAAACAATACTTAGACTGCAGTAAGCATTGTTATTTTTCATATTGGTAAGTCCCACTTTTGTTGTATTTTTATATTTCTGTAACTAAAGCCGGAAACTTGACAGGAAACATGATTAATCATTTGGTTGTCTGAGCAAATGCTTTTTTTTTCCACAATGCTTTCATATTAACTCATTACCAAACGACAAAATTTTAACTTTGTCCAAATCGAAAGCATTTGCAGATGACAAAATAAAAGTGACTGAAAATTTCAAATCTGTTTTGCGAAGGGCAGAAAACACTGTTGGAAAAGGAGAAAATGCTGGTTACCTCCTTTCCCACAATGTTTTCAAAAGGCTTCTTTCAGGGGTGTCAAAAGTAAGGATTGTGTGGTAATGGGTTAAATATTTTCAAGTGGACATGAACTGTTTTCAGTCGTTTAACTCGTTACCAAACGATAATATTTTAGACTTGTCAAAATCAAAAATATTTGCAGACGACAAAATAAAAGTGACTGAAAATATGAAATTTGTTTTGAGAGGGGTAGAAAACATTGTGGGAAAAGGAGAAAATGCTGGTTAGCAGCATTTTCTCCTTTTCCCACAATGTTTTCTAAGGCTTCTTTCTTCAGGGTCGTTAAAAGTAGGGATTGTGTGGTAATGGGTTAATCTATGGTTACCAGAGTATTCGAATCATACTCCAGTGTGATTCATTGGAGGCTTTGCTGTGCAAAAAGTGTTCATGAATGTTTGTGCCCAATAATTAAGAATTCTTTGACTCATTTAACAATTACAAACCTATGACTTTCCCAAATTTAGAGCATTTGCAGCTGACAAATACTTATTGTATGGTAATCGGTTAAGCTACAGTAGTATTCCCCAGGGTTGCTTGCTATATTTTCCATAATGAACATTTATGCAAAGTCATTTGAAAATTCTCAAATGGTTGAACAACAGCTTTGATGAGACTCTTGTTATTTTGATCTCCTTGACCGTGTATGAAAAAAATAATTATTTAATCTTACATATTGTTATTAATCTAAAGGCCAGTTTCTGGTCTTTGTTAATTTTAGATTTCTCCGTGTCTTAATATGACTAGGAACTTTCAGCCTGTCATTGTTATGCAAAAAAGTTTGTCTCAGTTGAGAGTTATCTGCCAGTATTTACTTTTGCCTACCATGTATGCTGGGAAATCAGCTTTGCATGCTTGTCTTGTTAAAAGCTTTCTGCTGCATTACTGATATTGTGCACAAAGATTTGTATGTTAACCCATTACTACACAATCCCTACTTTTGACAACCCTGGAAAAGAAATCTTTTTGAAAACATTGTGGGATAAGGAGAAAATGCTGGTAATAAAACAAATTTCAAATTTTCAGTCACATTTATTTCGTTGTGTGCAAATGGTTTCAATTCGGACAAACCTAAAATTTTGTCGTGTGGTAATGAGTTAAACAGTCTTAAAAACATTTTACTTTGTGTTTCTTCTGAGTGATTTCAGTATGCATCTTTTCTTGACCGAAATGCTTGTGTACCACAGTGAAATGGACAAAATCCTGTGGTTTCACTTGACTGGTTTAAATTGTAAATATAAATCTCTAAGCACTAATTAAGATTAACTTATCAATAAATAGTTTACGGAGATACTAAGTGGTGTGTTTTGAACTTAAGAAATGAAGATTGATTTTAGGTAACAGTTTTTATATATTTTTGTGGAAACGTCAGAGACAAATATCTCTATGTATATTTCATGATACATGTACTGAGGCTAATGAAGCAACTGGTTTTCCAAACTCAACAATACAATGTTTCCTTAAATGTACATAGGATTAAATTTTTGCTGATAAGTAAACAAGGGTAACGTGAAGAACTATATTATTGTGAAGATTTTCCAAATCATATGTCTCAAGATTTCTAGGTGAAGACAATGACAAAAAAAAATTACTTGGAATATGCAGTGTTTTTAGTTAGTGTTTACATTTTTTTTTCAAACAGAATGTTTCAATGCGCATAGACTCAGTACATGCATTATTGACCACCTCGAAAAAAATCTCTCAAGATTATTTACTGAAAACATTGACAAAAATGCAATTTTGCTAAAAGTATGCAGTTGCTTTTTGTTAGTGTCAGACATATCTGTTAAAACAGAAAGACTGGGCCTAGATTCAGTAGATGCATTATTGATTACATGGAAAAATATATCAGGATTATCAAGGTGGAAACATTTACAAAAATGCAATTTTGCTTGAAATGTGCAGTTGCTTTTTGTTACTGTTGACATATCTTTTAAACAGAATGACTGAGCTTAGATTCAGTAAATGGGTCATTGATTACCAGAAAGCAATAGTGTCTAATTTTTGTCTTGTTATAAGTTTTAATCAAAGAGGGAAGCTTCAGCGAGCTGATGTTATTCATAAAATGCTTCGATTAGGTCAAGCAGATCACATATTCAGCAACTTCTGCAGATATTTGCAAATTAGTCTGTACATATTTGATCGTGTGAGATTTTAGTCTACATTGATGTCTTTACCAAATTGGAAAGCATAAGTAAAAAGCTGCATTCTTGCCAAAATTTGTAAAATTGTAGGTGATAAAATTATTCAGGTGAAAACATGGACAGAAATGCAGTTTAGCATGGAATATGCTGTTACTTTTTGTTGTTCACGTTGACATATGTCACCTGATAGTAAAAAGCATAGATCGGAGAACAAAAAAAAAAAAAACTACTGAGACCTGTAGTTTGTTTTGACAGATTTGTGTAATTACAAGGCTCAGAGTTGGTCTTGAGTACTTTAAATCAATGGGTATTTACTATTGTATTCCTTATGTGTATATACAGATTATTTAATTTACTAACAGCATGATGATCATTGAGTAGTTAGTTAATGCCATTTGGTCGATAGATCAGGGACATACTGTTTTAAAGTTGTTCAGTCTTAAAGCTGGATATTTTGTTTAGTAGCACTTTTACATGTCAACGGGTTATTGTACGACTATTGTAGGCGAATAATTAATCCTTTACCAAATAACGAAAGTTTAGATGGTCCAAATTCAAAGCACTTGCAGACAACAAAGTAAATGTTGCTAAATAATTGAAATTCGTTTCCAGCAGGGTAGAAAACATTGTGGGGAAATGAGAAAATGCTGGTTACCGGCTTATTCTCCATTCTCAAAATGCTTTCAAAAGACTTCTATTTCAAGGTTGTAAAAACCAGGGATTGTTTACACTTACAGTAGTATTGTTCAGTAAGCACCTCCATGTATATTTCATGATACATGTTATCAGGCTAATGAAACAATTTGTTTTCTAAACTCAACGACACAATGTTTACTCGGATGTACATCAGTAAAATTTTTGCTGATGACTTAATATGCATATCATGAAGAACTATGTTCTTGTGAAGAATTTGACAATCATCTGTCTCAAGTTTAAGATGGAAACATTGACAAAAAATCAAATTTGCTTGTAATATACAGTTGTTTTTTTGTGTCGATACATTTTTAACTCTTTACCACACAATCCCGACATTTCAAGATGTTAACAAAGAAGCCTTTTGAAAACATTGCTGGAAAAGGAGAAAATGCTGGTAAAATGCTACCCTTTCCAAAAAAAAAGTTGAATATTTAAGTCACATTTATTTTGTTGTCTGCAAAGTATTTCAACACAGACTGGTTTAAAATTTTGTTGTTTAGTAAAGAGTTAAGCAGAATGATGAAGTTTAGATTCAATAAATGCGTTACTGATTACCTTAAAAATATGTTCAGGATTATTCAGGTGAACACATTGACAAAAATGCAATTTTGGTAGGAATATGCATGATTACCTCGAAGAAATATCCAAGATTATTAGGCCTAAATAAAAATATGGACAAAAATGCAATTTTGCTTGGAATATGCAGTTGTTTTTTGTTAGTGTTGACACATCTGGTTAAACAGACTGACTGAGCTTAGGTCCAGTGAATGTGTTATGGATTAACTGGAAAGAATAATGTCTAATTTTCTGGTTTTTTTTTTTTTATTATTATTATTATTATTTGAAGTTTTGTGCTGGGTGAAGTTGAACTTGAAAAAAAATTATAGTCATGGGGGTAATATTTCTGACATTTGTTACTGTATAGTTTACATTTAAATAAATACATGTACCAGGTGATAAGCAAAACTGTTTTACCTGTTTTGTAATACCCACAGCAAGCAAAGTTTTAAGGGGTAATGCTGGGGTCACCTTGTCCATCAGTCTGTCTATCGTTTCACCTCGAATTTTTCACCCGGGCTTTCAAACTATAAAAGCTATCAACTTGAAACTTCATACATTGGCAGAACACATTATGGAGAAGTGCAGTGCATAAGAACCAAAACTGCCATTTATGTTTTTTGTGTTATTGCCATTTGTTGATATTCAGATGGAATTTTTGTCCAGTCCAGGCCATAACTTCCTGTTGAAGCTCAAAACTTATATCCCCCACATTATGATTGGGCGGTATAAAAGGAGTCAGCTTGTCTGTCTGATCAAAAACTCAAGATCAACCAGACAACCGCCACAACAGTGCCTTCAGCGCTTTGATTTTATACTATTAAAATGTATGAAACTGATATGTGCATCCTAGAAAGGTTGAATCTGAAATTCTAAACAATTCGTTTTTACAGCAGTGAAAAATAATAAGGCAAAAAAAAATTGTACAAATCAGGCTATCACATGGGATTCTGAAGGATATGTCTCCTTATAGTAAATTCTACATGATTCTAGAAAGAATATGACCAAGAAGCATGCACATATTTACTTTGAACAGTCAGTATGTTTTGATTTTTTTTATTTTCACTTGATTTATGAATCTTGAGTTCAAGAATGAACTCACGTTTCTACTTTATGTGTAGTCTTAACTCATTACCAAACAACAATATTTTAGGCTTGTCCAAATCGAAAGCATCTGCAGATGACGAAATAAAAGTGACTGAAAATTTGAAATTTGTTTTGTGAAGGTTAGAAAACACTTTGGGAAACGGAGAAAATGCTGGTTACCAGCATTTTCTCCTTTTTCCACAATGTTTTCTAAAGGCTTCTTTCTCAGAGGCATCAAAAGTAGGGATTGTGTGGTAATGGGTTAAAACCTGTAGATCTGTAAACATTTGTCTTTTTATTTCGAAGAAGACAGCAGTACTAAGTATGAGCAATCAAAATCACTGCTATATTATTTTTAAGAGCATATCTATTTACAACAATGCTTAAAACTTGCTAAAAAAAATGCCTGCTTGAAAAGCAGAAACTGATACATGTACTTATATACAATGTCAGATAGCACAGTCACTAATTTTACCCATAACTTAACCATTTCCCACACAACAGGTGTTTGGATCCCTCCAAATGTCTCAAATGATAAGATTTGTCTTTGGAAGGATAGAAAATGTTGTAGGAAAAGGAGAAAATGCTTGTTACCAGCATTTTCTCCTTTTCCTTCAAAGTTTTCAAAAGCTGCCCCTTACAGGGTTGTTAAAAACAACAGATTGTTTGGTAAAGGGTTAATGGGCAATTTTGTGTTTTTCAAGGTGCAGAAAGCAAAAGGCATGATAAGCATACAATGTCATGGTCATTATGACCATACACGAAGACTTACATCTTACCAGGAATTTCTCCCTGGGTCACCTTTTTTTTTTTACCCTTATCAACAGCTGCAAATGGTACTTATGTGGACTAGTCCAAAGTTCAGACCTCTGGTAAAAATCCCTCTAAATAGCACAATGTATCCAAACAGTTAACCCTTTCCCAAACAATCCCTGGTTTTTATGACCCAGAAAATAAAGCCTTTTGAAACAAATTTCAATTTTTGATTTATGTGTATTTTGAAGTCGGCACATGATTTCAGTTTAGGCCAGTCTAAAATTTTGTTGTTTGGTAAAGAGTTAGAACAGTCAAAACGATTATTGTGCATGAATGCAAAAACTATTTTTTTATTACATAAACTCAATTGTTGTCAATGAAATGTAAGCAGTACAAATTTCTCAACTTACACACACTTCGGATAAGATTTTATGACATCATAGGATCCTTAATGTATAAGGTCATTTGCTTCAGAAAATTTCTTTCAACAATTTCCAAACTACATCAGTCACAAATTTCTCTATCCATTCAGCTATGAAAAGCTACTGACAGATGTAAAGTAACTGTTGAGGTTTGTTTTATTTCAGTCCTATCTTACCGAAAGCTAGTGATGTGAGAACAACGAGCCTGACATTCCTTGGTAGTTGTGACAAAAATGTAATCGAGCCATGCTCTGTGAAAAAAGGGGGCTTAATGCTCCTACAAAATGTTTCGACCCAGGTCAGCTTGTAGTTTGGGCAGGCTGACCTGGGCCAAAACTTTATGCTATTGGTCAATTTTGTGTATGCGTAAGAACCAGTGTACCTTATGGTTATGTCGGTTGTTGAAAAAAGTGCGTTTTATGGATCCATAACTATCCAATGACTTGCTTGATATGATGAACCACGCTGATACATTAACCCTTTGCAAAAACCACAAATTTTTAGACTGGTCCAAACTGAAAGCACTTGCAGTATTTCAAAAACTGAATTTTGTTTCTAGCAGGGTAGAAAACATTGTGGGAAAAGGAGAAAATGCTGGTTACCAGCATTTTCTTCTTTTCCCACAATGTTTTCAAAAGGCTACTCCCTCAGAGTCATCAAAAGTCGTGATTGTGTAATAAAGGGTTAAGCCCCCTTATGTCAGAGCATGGTTCAATAAAAATCATGTGGGGGAAAAAATTATCTAATTTGGCTTACCAAAAGCTTCTTAGTTATTAGAATTTCATTTTAACCCTCTACCAAAAGACAAAAAGTTTGGACTTGCCCCAACTGACACCTTTTGCAGACAACAAAACAAATATTTCTTAACAAAAATTTGCCTTTGAAGTGTTGAAAAGATGGTGGGAAAAGTAGAAAATGCTGGTGACCAGCATTTTCTCCTTTTCCCACAATGTTTTTGATTGGCTCGTTCTTCAGGGTTGCAAAAACGTGGGTTTGTATTGGGAAATGTTTAAAACAAAAGATCAACTTATGTCAGGTTCCAATATGTATTTGAGCATTTTATGTTCTTTGAAAGACATAATCAAGTTTCATCATGTCCAAGTCACATAAACAGACAGAATATCGCTATTTAACCCTTAACTGCACAATCCAAGGTTTTGAGGACCTTGAGAAAGAAAGCTTTTGAAAACATTGTGGGAAAACAGAAAATGCTGGTAACCAGCATTTTCTCTATTTCCTACAATGTTTTCTACTCCTCCCAAATTCTCGAGTCGCATTTATTTTGTCCTCTGCATTCGACCTCTCAATTCAGACAAGCCTAAAACTTTGTTGTTTGGTAAAGAGTTTAAACCTGCATTTTGTAAAGGAATTTAACGGTCTTGCAGAAGACAACTTTTAACCCTTAGGCTGCAGAGCATGACTTCCTGACCTTTGGCAGACAGTGCAGATCAAGATCAGACTGCATAGAATGTGCAGACTTATCTTGGATCTACACTGTCCAAGATCGAGATATTATTCCCCAAAACATAACTTTGAAATGGCAACAGAAAATTTCACTTTATAATTATTTAACAGGATAAAGATTAAGACTAATACAAACAATGTGGCAATTTTCCATGATGGTTTCAACTCTTTTAACTTTTACAAGTAGGTCAAACAAAAAGTTTACCTAACGACAAAATATTAGACTGCTCCAAATTGTAAGCACTTGCAGATGACATAATAATTGTTACTCAGTAAATTAAAATTTGTTCCCAGCTGGGTAGAAAACATTGTGGGTAAAGGAGAAAATGCTGGTTACCAGCATTTTCTCCTTTTCCCACAATGTTTTCAAAGGGCTTCTATCTCAGAGTTGTAAAAACCTGGGATTGTTTGGTAAAGAGTTAATCTATATCCATTTTCATATTCAAGTAACGTTTTCAGAGCTGTCTGCTGATATTTCAGGAATTACCTTAATGATTAAACCTGCAAAGCAACAAATAACAACACTGTAATTTTTAGCTAGAAAAAAAAAAACATCTACATAAATGCTGTTTTAAGGCTGCTTCTGCCCACAATATCTCAGCATGGTATATAATGTACTGCAAATCCAAGATCTGACATCATATTTTGTGAAGTCGGATCTTGATCTATATTTGCTGCAAAATTCATCTTTTAGAGTGATAGACACTTTGTAGTTAATACTCTTGTTATAAAATACTTATAACTATATATAACTAATTAAAAATGTAAATCCAATCAGAATAATTTCTTATCCTAGTTTTTCCATGTCCATGATCTATAATTATATACTGACCATTCTTACTCCACTCTTACTCTTATTCTGTAAGCTTTTCTAAATATGAAAGTAACACAATTTTTTCACCAGCCAAACCAAATTGTGCAGCCAGTATGAGGTTGTGCTACTTTCAAATTTAGAAAATTATGGAGAATAGGACTGAGAATGTTTTTAAGAATGACTGTTGAATATGAATCCTGAAGTCTTTAAAATTCCTAGAAAATTTACTACAGAAATGATGCTTTTAGTTTAAACATATATGCAAACTAATGTAGTTAAAAATTCATCAAATTGTCAAAAACAATTAGGAGCCCATAAGGAATAACCTATAACAGGTCTGTTACATGTGACACATCGTCTACCATTCATTGGGGTTCCCATCATGCAACTAATGCACTCCCCGCAGATACCATGGCCGCAGTCTCGCTGGGTATGGTTCACTTTGTTCCTTCGACAGTCCTGACAGAGGAACGCTTCATCTGCATTGTGACTGTTTTGTCTTTCTCCTGGAATTAAAAACATAACCTTTAACTTTCTACCTACAATTTTTGCAAGGGACTAAAGAGACTATTTCATTTTGAGTAGACACCATCCCACCATTCCGTCTTCCCCCCTTTTTTTGAAAGGCTAGAAAACATTGTGGGAAAAGGAGAAATTCTCTTGTTCCTTCAGTCTTTTCAAGAGCTTTCTTTTTGGAAGTAATAAGTATCAGGGTTGCATGGTAAAGGGTCATCTAATTTTTGAAGAAAGGACTCTCAAAGAAAACACAGACACACATCAGCACACACATGCAGGCAAATCCCGACTAGAACATGTTTTTCAACAAAAAACAGATGTCTCCCCCCTTTTGGTGTCATGACACTTCATCTCATGGTGTTTATTAATGTGTGAAGTTTCATCAAAATATCTGAAAAGGTTTTTGTGGTATTTGTCGAAGACAATACCACAATGAGTTCAAGACTGAATTTTGATAACCATGTATCTTATTTTGTATCGTGAATCTAATACTCCATCGCGTTTAGGTACACAGCAGTAGAAAGAGATTGAGTTCAAGTAGTTCCGACTTAAATTTTGCCGGAATATCCCGGATGTTTGTAGCTTGAAAATGCTTCAAACGCTTTGGAATATCATTACTACGTTCTCTGTCCTTACCACATACAAACAGACAAAGACATAATTATATGCTCTTTTATCGCAAAAAAAGCCAGACGGGCAGAAAAACATAATTTCAAGTGTAATAACTCAGCCCTTTTCAAAAAAAGTCGGTCGTCAATGACACTGATAAATTAATCAACCTCCGAAAGGTCCCGGGCTTTAGGCGGCAAGAATATAAAACTTGGCATAAAGTAGTTCAATGGAAGGTTTGAAATTTGAATTAAACTTTGTTATTACGATTGTCAACTTATAAGGTAGTTCAAACAGGGACATGGCAAACATGCAACTATACAGATTTTTAAAAGTGTTATTTCAAAGTTAAGGTTTTGCTATAAATTCAAAATTTCTGATGTCCCAGTTTTTTGTTAGTAGACTGTCTCTGTCTTTTAGCAGATACTGAAACAATTTTTTGGAAAAATTATCACATTAATAGTTTAAATAAATCAAACCACAGATTCCTGGACTTCGAGCCTGTATGTTACAAACTTAGCTACAGAATTACGCAAACATTGGTTGAATAATCAGACATAAAATTAGGAAAAGTATATTGCAGGTATATTGATGTTGTCCCCCCATACCCCATTTTTTATAACACTGAATCTTTCACCAACTCTTTACGAAACAAAAATTTGAGACTTGCCCAAATTGGAAGTCTTTGCAGATAACAATTTGAATGTGGCTTAAAAATGAAATTTTCTTTAGGAAGGATAGCAAGGGAAAAGGAGAAAAGGTTTGTTACTAGAACTTTAACCCTTTTCAACAACATTTTCAAAAAACTGTATTTCTAAGGGTCGTAAAAAAACTTGGGTTATGTGGCATAGGGTTTTAAATAGTTACTGCGAAAGTTTTCACCCGACGACAACACTTTGGACTCATCCAGATACTTAGCATATGGAGACGATTGAATAAACGTGGGTCAAATGGTTGTAATTGTCTTTGAAAAAGTAAAAAAAAAAAACTATTGTTGAAACAGGAGGAAATGCATGTTGCAAGTATTTTCGCTCACACTTTGAAAATTTTTTTTTTTTCACAAATGTTTATGAACTACATATTGATTACTTTCAGTTTTTGGTTTTTTGAAAGTGTGTGTGGTGTGTGTGTGTGGGGGGGGGAAATATGTTAAGGTTGAGAAAGTGAGACAAATAACAGACAGTGGGACAAATCAGCACGTCTGCCCCCTTTTTACACGGGTCACTCGAAATACTTTGGTAAAAGGTTGATTAGCTGTTTAGTGTCTTCAGAAAGACAGGGACAGTCCATTTAGTGATTTTAAAGTACCATTATCAAACATCCTTGTTGCACTTTCAGGCACGTACCTATTGACGAATAACTTGTGTTATCGATCATGAACAAAAGAAATCAGATCAAAATTCAGACCTTCCATAACTTCTTTTAATCTTCACTTTGAGTATAAAAAATATGTTTCTAATGAAGTCTTACCAAAAAAAGAAAAATTGGGTGAAGGGTTAAATCAGTGTTCCTTTGATCTCGGTATTGCACTGCAGAGTGGGTGAACTTTAGAACAGCTGTAATGTACTTGCTTCTTACAGATTAGCACACACGTGTCACATTAAATTCACTCTTCTTATCTTTTGTTTCATATTAATTTACCCCTTTGGTTATCATTAATGGTCAGAATTATGAATTTTATACACGTTTCAGAGGCTAAGTCCGTTCTTAGTCTCTACATGCTCTTTATTTAAATACGATTTTATAAAATGCATATTCTGTCTGTTTGTGATTTTCTTTTTCAAAGGCAATATCATGAAATATGTTTGAATTGTGTTAGAATTGATTTCCATAGATTTCTTGCTATGTTATTTTCTTTTCAGTTATGAATTTGTCCAAATTTAAAGGATTTGTGAACAGGACATACGGCATTTGTTACTTAAATAAGGCTTTGATTGTCCGGTGTCACGTG
Organism: Tridacna crocea; assembly: GCA_943736015.1. Classification (NCBI taxonomy): domain Eukaryota; kingdom Metazoa; phylum Mollusca; class Bivalvia; order Cardiida; family Cardiidae; genus Tridacna; species Tridacna crocea. The sequence goes on from OX031059.1 coordinate 55,846,381, forward strand.
ATACTGCTGATGCGCCACTTAGGATAAAATGGAAATATCGCTTAACGTCTATTGATCGTAATTTTGGAAACTGAATGTAAAAGGCTAGAGATATTTCATAATTATAGTTTTCAGGAACAAACTTAATTTTGTTCAATATATCAACAGGATTTTTCTCTCTATTCGTCATGCATCCTACTGTCAAGGGGCGTTACTCCTGCTTCTTCCTCATGATCAAAAGGAGACCACTTATACAAAAATAAACCAAACTTTGTCATGAATACTCTCCCTTCAACCAAAAAGGTATTCATTTGCTTAGTGGGTTGACTTTTAAGCCAATATCTGAACAATATGTCTCTGTTTCTTTCAAACTATTAATTCCACACATGGATTTCCTTGACAAATACCACTTCAGTGTTTTCAACGCTTTGATTGAGTTATGGAGTGGTGTGTGAAAGGAGGAAGGAAAATAATGTAAGGGAAATAATTAACAAGAGGGCCATGATGGCCCTGTATCGCTCCACTGGTTAATACGTAAAAACACTACAAGCCAAACCTTACATTATTTGGCCAACTGGTTTCAAACTTGAGGGCATAAAATTTTTTTCCATCAAAACCAACAAAAAAGTTGTGACCCCTGGGCAAATCCAGTTTTGACCACAAAGCTATAATTACTTGAATCCTGGTGGAGGTCTACAAGATAAAGCCCCATACCAAATAATACAGGTCTAGAATGTGTGGTTATAAACAAGAAGATTTTCAAAGTTTTCTCAATAAAAGGCCCTGTAAAACATAAAATCCATGAGACAGGGCTAAATTTAGTAGTCCTAGTCTTTATTATGGTCAGTAACAAGATGACTTAGAAAGTCTTCATCACAAAAGCCCATGTAAAACTTGTGACCCCTGGTGTGGGGACAAACTTGACCCTAAGGCTATAAATTGGGCCCTCCTGGTAGAGGCCCACTAGATAAAGCTACAGGCAAAATTTGGTAGCCCTACGCCTTATAGCTAGGTACAGGTAAATTTTTTAAAAATTCCCAATATGAGCTCATGTAAAACTTGTGACCCCCAGGACAGGGCCAAATTTGACCCCAGGTCTATAATTTGGGCACCTTTGGTAGACAACCACTTGATAAAGCTAGATGCAAATTTGAGTAGCCCTAGGCCTTATGGCTTGGTACGAAAAGATTTTTAAAGTTTACACTATATAAGCCCATATAAAACTTGTGATCCCCGGGGCCAGGCCAAATTTGACCTCTGGGCTATCATTTGGGCACTCTGGGTAGAGGTCTACTAGATAAAGCTACATGCCAAATTTGGTAGCCCTAGGCCCTATGGCTAGGTACCAGAAGGATTTTAAAGTTTTCCCTATATAAGCCCATATAAAACTTGTGACCCCTGGGGTGGGGCCAATTTTGATCCCAGGGCTAATATTTGAAGGAACTTGGCAGAGGTCCACTAGATAAAGCTACATGCCAAATTTGGTAGCCCTAGGCCTTATGGTTTCAGAGAAGAAGATTTTTAAAAAGTTTCACTATTTTTCAGTTTTGTTGCCATGGCAACCAGAGTTTTTTAAGGAATAAAATTCTTTCAAGGAATTCTGAAGAGGACCATGGCAGGATCATTTCTGTGAAGTTTCATCAAAATTGGATAGGTAGTTTCAGAGAAGAAGATGTTTGAAATAAAAGTTAATGCACGCACGGACGGATGGATGGACGCACACACGCACGGACGCACGATGGACACCGGGCCATGAAATAAGCCCGCTGGCCTTCGGCCAGTGGAGTTAAAAACTAGAGCTGTCACTTAGTGTGATTTAATACCCCCCCAAGTCTTTAACAGAAACAGACAATTAGTAGCATTCTGTACACAGTCACACAGATGATTGCTAGGTACAGTTAATACTTATTGTTCTTGCCCACTGTACTTGTTAATATTGCAACAAACATGCATACCATGTTTGAAGTCCTTCTGACTTGAGATGACAAAGTTCTATTCCAGACAAGCACCAAGTGCTGTAAAAATGACATTAAAAGGGAAATTACTCAAAGACAATATGAGGTAGAGTTACAATTCCTGTGCACAGCACCTTCAAATATTGCAACAAATAAGCATACCAGATTTCATGTCATCCCTATTTAAGATGACAAAGTTTTGCCCCGGACAAGCAAGAAATGCTATAAAATGAAGGTGAAAGGGGCGATAACTCAAAATTTGTGTTGTGAAAAGTTATGGTTTATTTGCACTGCACTCTGTAATTTTTCAAGTCATGCATACCAAATTTGAAGATGTTCAAGCTGGAGATGACAGAGTTATATTGCAGACGAGCAGGAAATGTGGTAAAAATGAAGATAATAGGGTAATAACTCGAAGACAGTACCAGGTAGAGTTATGGTCCGTTCACACTTCACTCCGTATTATTGCAACAAACATAAATGCCAAGTTTCAAGTCAATCATAATGGAGATGACAAAGTTATATTCCGACTAAAGCACTATTCTACAGACCTTTCTAATTCAAGGGCAAATAACTTGTCATTCTGGTCCCATTAGACCCATAATCTAACACATCTGTGATTTTATAATCATGTATATTTTGACAAAGGTTGGTGCTGTTAGGTTGATATTTGTAGATGCTACAGTGTAAAAAGAGTCAAATACAGCAATTCTTCTAATTCAAGGGCAAATAATTCCAGTTGTTCTGGTCCGATTAGACCAATAGTCTAACTCATTCGAGATCTTATGGTATATATTTTGACTGATTTTGGTGAAGACTGGTTTATAGATGCAGATGCTAGAGTATGAACAAAGTCAAATATAGCTATTTTTCTAATTCAAGGGCAAAAAACTCCAGTTGTTCCAGTCTGATAAGACCCATAATCGAACTCATCCAAGATCTTATAGTCATATATGTTTGGATCAAGTCTGGTGTTGATTGGCTAATAATTGTGGATGCTAGAGTGTAAATTAAGTCAACAGGTATTTTGTACACAGACGGACACTCGGACGGACACACGGACTGACAGGCTGATTCCAGTAAACCCCGAAAACATTCGTTTTGCAGGGGTATAAATATGCAAGTCAGAGTTATGGTTCTTATGCATGACACCGCGTCTCACGGTGCTTTACAAATAGGTGAAGTTTTATCAAAATATCTTATAAGGTTTTTGAGTTATAGAGCAGACACAATTTGTGACCAACAAACATACTGGCAGACAGACAGATGGAGGGATGGACAGACACATAGGGAAAAATAATATGTCTCCTGACTCTGACCAGGTGAGACATAAATATGTGACAAACCAGAGAGAAGAACATATATCATAACCCTTAACCAAACAATCTTGGGCATATATGAATCAGGGAAAACAGGCTTTTGAAAACATTTTTGGCAATGGACGGATGTCGACGGATTATCGAGATTACCCACACCAGTGAAAGGCATTGGCGTAGAAATCTCAGAGGAAGAAGTGTTCTTTGCTTCACAGATAGAAGAACTTCCTGTAACAAGCGCTGAAAGAAACCGTGAAACTAGGCGGGAACGCATCTTAACACATGTTTTCTAATATGCACAAAGGGGCTGGAAACAAACAATGATGACCCTCTATTGAAAGGTTATTTCACGTGTCGAAACGATATATCTATTAATCATGGATGTCTTATGTGGGGCATTCGAGTAATTATTCCCGTGAAATTGAGACAGAAGGGTCTAGAAGGGGTGGATTTATTACACATTAGCCACCCAGGTATCGTAAAAATGAAGGCGTTAGCACCTAGCTATGTCTGGTGGCCTGGCCTTGACACTGATATAGAGAGAATGGTGAAAGCTGTTTGCCGTGTCAAATGCAGCAGTCCGCTCCAGCAAAGGCTCAATTACAACCTTGGGCATGGCCAACTTTGAGTATCAAACGCGCACATATAGATTTTGTTGGACCGTTTTTAGGACAAATGTTCTTGGTTTTGGCCGATGCACATTCGAAATGGCCCAAAGTTATTGAAATGAAATCAGTTACGGCCGACAAAACAATTCAAGTATTGTGGAATTTATTTGCGAGGTATGGTTTACCAAAGTAACTGGTGACAGACAATGGGAGCCAATTCACAGCTGATGAGTTTTCCTTATTCATGGAAAGAAACGGTATCTGTCACATACGAACTGTGGTAGCAAAGCTATCCACAAATAGTCTTGTTGAAAGGTTTTAACGGAACATTCAAGTCAGCTATGCGAGCAATGAGTCACTGAACGAATGACATGAATTTAAAGCTAAATTCAGTATTGTTAACATACCGTAACACTCAACACAGCTATAAGGGCGAAACACCCGCGAAATTGTTTCTCGGACGAAACTTATGGTCCAAGTTAGATTTGGTGAAATCTGACATTGAGACTCATGTTACAAACCGTCAAATGAGAATTGGCATTGACTTCATATAAAACAGTTTGTGAGTTCGAGCCAGCATGTCTTAGCGCACAACTTCAGACCGACTTCAAAAGAACAAGAGATGTTTGTAAAACATTTATGCCCCCCTAATGGCATCCAATTCTAAATATAACGAGTGATTATAAACTGTTAAGTTCAAAGTGTAAAAACAAACAAAGGGTAATTACTAAAAAATTATTAATGATAAATTAACAATTCTTGGGCACTGCACTTCCCATTTATATGAACTATAAACTTTTAAAGTTTCATGATTTTACCTCACATACTTTTTTGAGTTATGCTCCGGAAAAAAATTAAGTATGAAAATCAACAAAGGGCAATAACTCCAAAAATATAATGGGCAGAGTTATGGTTCTTATGCAATGCACTTCTCCTTAATGAGATCTATCCACATATAAAGTTTCAAGATGATACCTGAAAAACCTTTTCAGTTATGCCCCGGACAAAAATTAAGTATGAAAATCAACAAAGGGCAAAAACTCCAAAAATATAATGGGCAGAGTTATGGTACTTGTGCACTGCACTTCTCCTTAATGAGATCTATCCACCTATGAGGTTTCAAGGTGATACCTGAAATACTTTTTGAGTTATGCTCGGGACAAAAATTAAGTATGAAAATCAACAAAGGGCAATATAACTCCAAAAATATGAAGGCAGGGGTGTGGAATTCCTACGTCTGACTCGTCCGACTCGGGTAAATTTGACGTCGGACAAGTGGCTTTTTGCAAATCTACTCGTCCGCGGACAAGTAGAAAACGAGGGGTAATTTGGAAGAAAAGATCATTATTAAATAACATTATCCTTGTGAAACAGATATGTCCTCTCTACAAGAACAAGAACATTTTTAAATTGAATTATGATAAACTATTCTCTGATATCTGGAATCAGGAAAAAGCCCGAATATTTGGCTGACTCTGACTTTATCCCCTACGCAGGCTTTTTTTACTGCGCTGCAGTGTGGCCGAAATGTTGTGGTTTCTTGGCTCCATTTGGTTTGTTTAATGGAGGCAACAATAACCGAATCGAGTTAGCCTTTTTTTTTTTTCACATGATTACACCGCACATAGACTAGACGTGGTTGTCATTCAATCTCTATCATTCAAATTTAAATTCTTCTTTGTCGTTTGCAAGAACTTACAGTTGACAAAGAAATGTTGTCTCAATTTAACACTGTGGGACACATTCTTACTCGGTCGCAGCATTTGAAAGAAAACCAAACAAGCTGTATCCATGTAAAACATGTCAAGAACCGGGAAACATTACAAACAGCTTGTTAAAAGGGCTGTAGATGATAAAAGTCAGCGCAGCCGTTTTACTTTCGGCGTGAAATTCTTTGCAGATCGATCTGCAGGTAATCAACTGTCCGCTTTCTGAGTCTCAATCTGAAGTGTTGGACATCGCCGATCTCCCGTTGTCTGAAAACTAGACTGTTATTATCACTGCGCATCATGCAAACTCTACATCTCCAGACACAATAACCATGCCACAGATAATTTATTCCCTTGTATCATTATGACGGCTGGTAAGCAGTTCTACAGAAGTATTACATTCGGCACCCATGGGTGTACGACCGTAGTGTTAATAAGGGGCTGTAAGTGCAAACACTGAGATATTTGGCCATGGTTTAAGCAGCTATAGTGTAATTGTTGAATCTTTCTCAATTATTAAATTCTTGCATCTTTCTATTTACTGTACCTATGTACAGTGCCATTATTTTGTTAAACTGATGTACCTCGAAAGTCAGTCTGATTTTTCATAATCATCATTAAAAAACCGAACAAAGCAAATTCAAGTAGTGAAAAGATCATAATCATCTACAAACTACATTCAATTAGGTCTTTGAATGCTATATAAAATTGTTTTGTTTTGGACAAGTAAGCTTCTCTGACAGACAAGTAGATTTTTTAGATTTACTTGTCCATGAACAAGTAGAAAATTTGAATATTTCCACACCCCTGGAAGGGGAGAGTTATGGTACTTGTGCACAGCACTTTTCCTTAATGAGATCTATCCACCTATGAAGTTTCAAGATGATACCTGAAATACTTTTAGAGTTATGCTCTGGACAAAAATTAAGTATGAAAATCAACAATGGGCAATAACTCCATAAATATGATGGGCAGAGTTATGGTACTTGTGCACTGCACTTCTCCTTGAGATCTATCCACCTATGAAGTTTCAAGGTGATACGTGAAATACTTTTAGAGTTATACTCTGGACAAAAATTAAGTATGAAAATCAACAAAGGGCAGTAACTCCAAAAATATGATGGGCAGAGTTCTGTTACTTGTGCACTGCACTTCTCCTTAATGAGATCTATCCACCTATGAAGTTTCAAGATGATACCTGAAATACTTTTTGAGTTATGCTCAGGACAAAAATTAAGTATGAAAATCAACAAAGGGCAATAACTCCAAAAATATGATGGGCAGAGTTATGGTACTTGTGCACTGCACTTTTCCTTAATGAGATCTATCCACCTATGAAGTTTCAAGATGATACCTGAAATACTTTTTGAGTTATGCTCCTGAGAAAAATGTGGTCTACGGACTGACTGACGGACCGACAGACAAGTGCAAAGCAATATACCCCCACTTCTTCGAAGGGGAGCATAAAAATGGATAAGTGGATTTGTAGTATCATGAAATGGACCACTCCACCACAAAATAGATATTGGAAATGGTATTACATGGTAAAGGCATGTTGATCAATTAAGAACTACCGGAATTGAAACAAATTCTACTGACAAAATGTCTCTTGTGCAACCTCCTATTCCGCCTTTACCATTTAGTGATGCCACGAATGGTCAGACATGTAACAAAAGCCTGCCAGGGCCGATGGAAGTAAATGAGTGCCAAGATAATGGTAAAAAAACTCCCCTGACCTCAGAAAGGAGATATCCATTACAAAATAGAAAGCCGCCACAGCGTCTTGAGTATAAATAATGCGCTCTTTTATTTGGCATCATATTGTTATGAATGACAGTTTACTGACCGGGAGAGGACAGATTAATGAATGTCTGAACTTTTGTTTATTTCACATGTCAAGTTTTAATGAAAAGATTGATTGTTTTAAGATATGTGATTAAGATAGAAATTACCATGTGTCTTTTATTTGGGAAGCCAATTTGTCAAGAAAGGATCTTATACTGTATATCAATGTCATAGATATATGCAAGTAATGATCATTTGAATTCTTGTTCATTTATATTACATGATTGTATAATCAATGAATTTAAAAGGGGAGAATTTTTATGTATTGCTAATCCTGCCTCTCTGCAGATAGCCCACTGATAAGCCCGGCCCATATACAGTATGAAGCATGTGTGGTCAGTTTCCTCTCTGCTTCTTGTATTTATGCTAATCTCCGTGTAAATAAAGTCACTAGTATTAGACATATCTTGGAGTTCTATTTATTACCAACAATAGTTAAAACCACAACATCCTTTGCCAAAAGATTTGAAGGCTTTATGACCCTGAAAAACAATGAACACTGTCAGGCAGTACAAGCAGGTTTATTCACTGGCATAAAAGGTAAAGTTCTTGGGGGAAAAAAACCCTGAATGATCAAAACCTTACTTTTAATTTAATATTCCAATCATTTGAGCACAACTATTAGCATCAAAATGAATCACTCTCCCTGAAAACAGAATTTTTTCTATCAATTAAAATATCTAGCACCAATCATGTATCACTGCAGTTTCATAATCAAGGGAGGTAAATAATAACAAAATCTATCCTTTGAAACAGGACTTATTTCCCTTGATTAATGTTGAAATCGAAGTGACTATATGGAAGTCCATGTTAAACTTGTGATCCCTGGGATGGAGCCAATTTTGACCCCAGACCTATAAAATGAATAAACTTTTTAAAGGTTCATTAGATAAAGCTGCAGGCCAAATTCAGTAGCCCTGAGCCTTGTGGTTTCAGAGAAGAAGATACTTAATTTTTTTTTCTTTTTTAAGTTTTGTTGCCGTGGCAACCAAAGTTTTAGAAGGAAACAAATTATTAAAATAAATTCTGAAGAGGACCATTACAAGATAATTTCTGTGAAGTTTCATCAAATTTGGATGGGTAGTTGTAGAGAAAAAGATGTTTGAAATAAAAGTTAAAGCACGGACGGACGGACAAACACAATGATAGTCACCAGGCTATGACATATGCCCACTAGCCGTCGGTCAGTGGAGCTAATAACTGAAAAGATGTAATGGAGTGACTCTGATCTGACACATTCAAAAGGAAAACTTTATTGTGTCATGGGTTGCCATGTTTTTTGCATAGAGCATTTTTTCATGTGTGTTGATCTATTTGATGGGTATTTTCGCGTTATATGACAACAATTTATCAATATGGATAGCAGGTAACTTCAAATCCTGTCTTTTTGAAAAAGTTAATCAGATAATTTCTTTTTTAAGTTTTTGTTTTTAAGTGAGGTCTTGCATGTAACCAAAGTTTGTTACGTGGTTTTCAATTCTTAACACAATTTATGTAATAATTTGCATGAGTGGGAACATCATTAGAACAAGTACAAAGTTTTACTGTCTGGTAAAGATTTCAAAATCCATGATTTTCCATATTCCAGACCATTCCTGGCACATATATTACCTGTCTTTTTCTCTGTCTGTTTATCCTTTGCAGTAGCAAGTGTATGTTCACCGGTTTGTACTACGGATTTATACTTTGTCTGGCTGTTTTGATCATAATTAATACCAGATGGTAAATGTGGATCAGAGAAGGGTCTAGAAGGGGTGGTAACATATATGGATGAATTATCTGAAAAAGAATTGACATACAGGAGTATTATTTTTACCCATTACTGCACAAGCACGCTTTACAGGATCAAACATGGCTCAGTGATAGGCTCTTTACCAGACAACAAATTTTAGACTTGTAAAAATTGAAACGTCTGCAGACATCAAATTAAACCTGACTCAAAAACTGAAAATTGCTTTCGGAAGCATGGAAAAGTTTTGGAAAAAGGAGAAGATGCTGCATACCTACATTTTCTCCTTTTTCCAAAGTGCTTTCAAAAGCCCTCTTTCTCAGGATCATTAAAACATGGAATTGAGTGTTAAAGGATTAAGATTTTAGTTTTGAGATCAAGAGCACTCATGTACCACACAAACATGCAGCATGACATTGGATCAAGTGTTTGTTTGTATATGATAACCATTTTCTGTTCTTTTTTTTTTTGTACATGGATTAACTCTTTATCAAATTTAAAAAAAAGATTAGACCAGATCTAATCCAAACTGAAAGCATTTGAAGACAACAAGGCTCTGATAAGTGCATTTGTCTCTGGTATGGTTGAAAAATTTCAGACTGGTCAAAGAACAAACATTTGCATACAAAAAATCTGATCTGGCTCTGATAGTTGCATTTGTCTCTAATAAGCATTGAGGGGACAAGGGGAAATGCTTGTTACTACCTTAAGATGCGTTCCTTTACCACCTTTGATAACCCTAGTCTTAATACCACCAGAAAACATTGCAGACAAGCATAACCAAATTCATGTTTAAAACAAGGTCACTATAAAAAAAAAAACCGATGACAACACATGCATCATTCCAAGATGCATCACTGAATTTGGCAATCCTGGCCATAAAAAGTATAGAAGTTTTGCTATGGAAAGACAGAGAAGGAGAATTGAAGTAAGGCAACACCACATGCTCCTTGCCATGTGATGGCAGGGGTATAGAAATGATTTCTGGAAATTCAAAAGCTTTCACTCACTCATATCACAGGAAGGCTGTAAAACAGCATTATTTCCAGAAGCTGCTGACATGTTGTGTATGCTTTCTGGCATCTGCTGTTGTTGTAGGTGCATTTGGTCTCGTGACATATGTTGTTTGTCAGCATTCTCATCAATGTCACGTGACATCTCACCATTGTTAACTTGTCTTAGTTGTTCCTGCAATGGAGTAATTTAATCTAAAATTCTGTGTTTCCATTAACTTTCATATTGTAGCTTATTTACTATTACTAGGCTCAGATATTGTTGCTTTCATGGAGTGTTAGATTGCAATTAATCTAGGTACTGGATGTCTCTTAATATATGTTACACTTTCAAATATACCCAAGGTATCTAGTTAATAAAGGTATTACTATTTTTCATACCAAAGGCAGCTAGTACCTTTAAAAATTGAATTGTATCAACTATTCAAAGTTATATCCATTTTTAGGACAAAGGGCATTCATGAAGTCTTTTCATGAAATTTGTTTTCATCAATCTGGTTGTGATATGTCACATCTCTGGAAATATTGGTGCTTTAACCCATTACCAAACAACAAAATTTTAGACTGATCCAAATTGAAAGCATTTGCAGATGACAAAATAAAAGTGACTGAAAATTTGAAATTTGTTTTGTGAAGGGTAGAAAACATTGTGGGAAAAGGAGAAAATGCTGGTTACCAGCATTTTCTCCTTTTCCTACAATGGCTTCTTTCTCAGGAGCGTCAAAAGTAGGGATTGTGTGGTAATGGGTTAAGCCCATCTGTTGTCTGAGCTTGGATTCAATGGACATTATTTGGGATGCTTTGAGTGTGAGTGGTGTAATTAGGCCTTTCTTCTTGAAGACAGTACCACAATTTCAGGGAACAACATTTGCAGCTCTTTGCTCTAGGCAAATGTTTATGCCAGCACTTTGTGATAGACTATAGAAAATTTGGTTACAGCAAAGTGGTATATCAACAATCACAGCCTGAGTGTATTGAAATGGTTGGAAAACAAGTTTAATTGAAGGGTAATCTTTAAACCAGAGTGATCATGATCCCCTCACTTGCCAGGAATATACTGCAATGCCCATAGGACATTATCTGTGAGGTATTAGGACAATGTGCATAAAGTCCAGCCTCAAATAACAGGTGACCTCAATACTTCCAGAGATGAGACAGGCAGATTGCATAAACCCTTGCTCCACTTTACTGCAACATGTGCAACAGATTTTGTCCCAAGAGAAAGGCAGCTTTCTTGGTTTCTCTTTGATTTTCTATAAACAAATAATAGTTTAACTCTTTCCCACACAATCCCGACTTTTGACAACTCTGGAGTAGAGGGATTTTGAAAACATTATTGGAATAGGAGAAAATGCTGGTAACCAGCATTTTCTCCTTTTTCCACAATGTTTTCTACCCTGTCACAGACAAATTTCATCATTTAAGTTACATTCAATTTGTCGTCTGCAAAACCTTTCAATTCGGACAATTCTAAAATTTTGTCGATTGGTAAAGAATTAAGAGAGATTAATCTAAAATATTGAAAACAAAGGGGGGTGGTATATTATACAGCATGGCATATTATTGTCTTTAACTGTTTATATCTAAATCCGTACTTTTAACGACCTTAAGGAAATAGCCTTTGGAAAATATATGGGGAAAAGGATATAATGTTGGTAAACAGCATTTTCTCTTTTTCACACTTTATCTTATGCACTATCAAAAATTAATTTCATCATTTGTGTCACTTTTAAATTGTCATCTGCAAATGCTTTCAATTTGGATAAGTCTACATCTTTCTTATGTGGAAAGAGTTAAAGGGTTTTAATTTTAAAATGATTAAAAGATTTCAATAAAGGGAGCCAATAAAGGGAGAAAATTTTTTTTATGGTTTACTCATGCAGAAAGATGACATCTGTCTTTAGAGAAACATCTAAAATGTGCCTACACAGCATTTTATTTTAAAAGCACTTTTTACTTTCAAAGAAGGCTATGGGAATAACATTTTTGAGAAAATTAATTATTTTTGACAGTGATTTTTTTTACCAACATTTTCTGTCAGGATCATTTGGGTAAAAAAATCCACAAAACAGATATAACAAGCATTCAAAATAGCAAATTAACTTGATTTGGGAGGAAATTAACCCTTTCCCAAACGACAAACTTATGGACCAGACAAAATTGAAAGCATTTGCAGACGACAATTTAACTCTTGCTGAAAAGATGATTTCTGTCTATAATAGGGTAGAAAACATTTTGGAAAACGGAGAAAATGCTGGTCATCAGCATTTTCTTCTTTCCCCACTATGTTTTCAAAAGGCTACTATTCCAGACCCGTAAAAACCAGGGATTGTATGGGAAAGGGTTAAGAAGTGTATAATCAAATAAAAAATAAAATAGTGGAAGAATAAATGAAGCTGATAAAACCCAATCAGTAGTCTAAAATATGATCTACAAGTATCTATTTCTTTTTGTAAAGAAACACGTATTTATGGCTAAGATTATATTCTGGAAAATTTATGATTATATAAAAGCATATTTACAAATATTAATCCTTTTTTCTTCAACTGAAGCTGTCATCTGCATCATTAGTTTTACCTTGTATAACTTTGTATCTTGAAATCGTGAATCAAAGGATTAATGATCGATGTCAATATTAATGTACGGTAATTCATCAGGTTTTTTAAATTTATATCATATTGTATACAGTACATTATTATATACTTGTAACTACTAACGATTCAGAATGTCTAGGTTTGGTAACAGATGACTTCCACTCTCGATGGAAAAAAATCCACTCTCGATGGAAAAAATACTAATTTGAAAGGTGTTTGCAGAAGGGTAGAAAAATTGTGGAAAAGGAGAAAATGCCGGTCACCACAATTAATGTTTTCTTAAGCTTTCTATTCTAGGGTCATTAAAACATGGGATTTTGTGGTAAAGGGTTATCAAGACAAACATTTTGATTTTATGTCATGGGCACTGTGCAATAACCAAGACTTAGCTCTTTACCAAACCACAAAATTTTAGACATTACAAAATTGTTGCTGTTGTGGCTGATAAACTAGCTGTAGCTAAAAAGACGACTTTTGTCACTGATGGGGTAGAAAACATAGTGGGAAATTGCGGTTACCAGCATTTTCTCTTTTTCCACAGTATGAACCGCCACAGATTGATATGAACATACCACTATTTAGCTCGCTTTCAAAATGGAACAAGTTTATTCATTTTCGTTCAATGTTTTGTAAAATATGTAACCTTAAGTTAATAGTTCGATAAAAATATAATCATAACATCTAGGAATATCATCATGCTGCTGGACCAGAGCCTTGACATTTTGTGCCACATCAATATCCAATCGCAGCCAATTTATTATAAAAATCAATTGTTGACGGTCATGGTTGTGGACTCAACAACAAAGCATGATTACATTGTATTCTACAGAGTATTTACACCCTTATTGAAGTACATGATTCTGAATTTATCCTACCAAACAAGTAGTGGTCCCTACTATTCCATGTTGCAACGTAGTAAACCGTAAAAGACCCTGGGAATCCCTGCCTCTCCTTAGTACAACGTATTTAGATTGTGACTTTCCGTTACAAATCCGTATCATAACCGTAGCTAATACGTAGTGTAACCATGTTAATCTGTAGTTCTCCGTATCAAATCGTCAAAAATTTTGGGCCTACAGATAAGTACGGACTGATATGGTTTCATGGACTAGTAAGGATCTGCTATGGTTGTTTGAACCCTAGCGTTTTTTTGTGCATGTTAAAAAATTGTCAAGGACCGCTACGGATATACAAGGACTACAACAAATGACTATGGTTACAATTCGGAGAGCTACTATCTAGTATGAGTTGTTACAGACAATGGTGGAACAAATCCATAGCTCTTCCGTGGTCTTCCATGAATATGTGACCAGGGTATAAAAGGTCTAATGCGACTTGAAAAAATGACCTACTTCTCATACTGAGGTGATCCATTTTCAAACTTATCAAAAAATATATCCTGAGGTGAAGTATTTTTAAACTTCTTCAAATATCATTACGATAAATATTCTCAGCAAGTTTCATAACCACTAGATGGAACATGTAATCTTTATGATGTACATTTTTTTTTCCCAATAAGCTTACATACTTAGGTCTACTACATACATATATATTTTTTTCACCTATCATCAACAATTTTAGACTCCATTGTGACATTATCGAGACAAAATTCTGATGAAGATTTATGAGCATTCAACTGAAAACGTGGCCTTACTTTTTATTTCATATCCTGATCTACGTTTATCCCATCTTCTAACACTATGCATTTCAAAGTATTGTTGCTGATGCAGGCAGTGCAAATCAAAATTCAGACTGCAGGAAAAAAAAACACAGTCTGACTTTTGATCTACATTGCTTTTCTGAATCAAAACAGGCAAAAGCAGCCTTGAAATTGCACATCATTGGGCTTTACTTCTATACTGAAAATGTCTGCGGCTTTTATTTCACACTCTATGTATTAATTCATTACCAAACAACAAAATTTTAGGCTTGTCCAAATCAAAAGCATTTGCAGACGACAAGATAAAAGTGGCTGAAATTTTGAAATTTGTTTTGTGATGGTAGAAAACATTGTGGGAAAAGGAGAAAATGTTGTTTACTAAAGGCTTCTTTCTCAGGGTTGTCAAAAGTAGGGATTGTGTGGTAATGGGTTAAACTTGTCAAAAAGATAGGCCTATCTGAGATGACAACTTTTGTAACTCCTTAAAAATTTCATCTGGACAAAGCAAGTTTTACCAATGATGGGTTGAAAATATTCAGAGAGTGCACAATGGTTTGTAAAGATTTGAACAAGAGCGGCAAATTGTCACAAGATACGCCCATCTTAACCCAAGTTGTAAAGCTGGGGCATGCACCGGAAAAAATTAAAGTATGAAAAATGACAAAGGGCAATAACTAAAAAATTAAGCAAGCAAGAGTTATGATTCCTGTGCACTGCACTCCCCCTTGATGAGATCTATCTACCCATGAAATTTCATAACCCTAGCTCGTATAGTTTTGGAGATATGCTCCGGACAAAATTCAAGTATGAAAAAACAACAAAGGGCAATAACTCAAACATTAAGCAAGCAAGAGTTATGATTCCTGTGCACTGCACTCCCCCTCGCTGAGATCTATCCACCCATGAAATTTCATAACCCTAGCTAGTATACTTTTGGAGATATGCTCCGGACAAAATTCAAGTTATGAAAAACAACAAAGGGCAATAACTCAAACATTAAGCAAGCAAGAGTTATGATTCCTGTGCACTGCACTCCCCCTCGCTGAGATCTATCCACCCATGAAATTTCATAACCCTAGCTAGTATACTTTTGGAGATATGCTCCGGACAAAATTCAAGTATGAAAAACAACAAAGGGCAATAACTCAAAAATTAAGCAAGCAAGAGTTATGATTCCTGTGCACTGCATTCCCCCTTGATGAGATGTATCCACCCATTAAATTTCATTACCCTAGCTAATATTGTTTTGGAGATATGCTCCGGACAAAGAACTGGACGCTGCCCGCCAGCCCGCCCGGACGCCCGCCTGCCCGCCAGCACCGTTGCCCGCCCGCCACGGGTGATCCCATAATACATCCCGTCTTCGACGGTTGTATAAAAATTAGCCATCTGTTTCTAACATGGTCAACCATTTTTAAACTTTTTGATCATTATATATGTATTATCAGAAAAAAAAATTCAGATCAAGCTTTATGAGAATTAAATTGAAATAATTATGGCCTCCAGGCTGCACACAAGATACAAAATGATCACAGACAATGATGCACATTGACAAAATTATGGACAATGGACATAGCATGACAAAAGTGAGCTAAGAGTCTCCCAAAGGCAAGAATATTATATTCTATGGCTCCGAACTCTAGTATGAAATAAGCTTGAAATGTAAAATTCAACTCTATCAAACGAAAAAATTTTAGTATGGTCCAAATTGAGAGCTTTTGCAGACCACAAAATAAATGTGCCTAAAAATCTGAAATTGTTTTAGGAAGGGAAGAAAACATTGTGGGAAAAGAAGAAAATGCTGGTTACCAGCATTTTCTCCTTTTCCTACAATGTTTTCAAAAGGCTTCTATAAAAAAGGGTTTTAAAAAGTCGAGATTGTGTGGTAAAGGGTTAAAGAAACAGTTTTTCTGGTCTGTGCCTCAAAAGTGAGTCTAGAGCAACTGATAATCCTTTCAATCAATCTGCAAGAGTGAGGATAGGGTAGAAGGAGTTTGTTTAAAATAATCCGACTATGCCAAAAACAAGTTTATTGCGCGTCATAATTATGATGGTCTTCCTTTTACAGGCTTGAAAATAGTATAAAACAAAAAGAAAGAAAATGTTGGCAAGAAGTGTTTTAAATTGACCTCTACCTCAAAATGCACATAATTATACTGCAAAGAAATTTCTCGTGATCTGATTGGTTGCCGGGAACATGTATATCATGTACACTTGCAAAAAACTATATTTAAGCCAGTTTCCTTTTTGAGTGCCTGAAAACATCACTACACTTGCAACACAACATCAAATATGGCGGCGTTGATTGATTACCAGACTGCAGGTTTATGCATCAAACTTCACGTTTTATTGACGTCAGTTTCCAGTGATGTCAGTTTTCGTCAGCATACGCAATTCGTGAGATTATAAAACAGCAGAATTTTACTTAACGCGCTTTGAAAGGGTAAAACTTTGCAGTATAATAAATTTCTTGAACGGTCAGGTGGCAGGGGACTTGGAAATTTGTTCACAGCTGTGTTGCCACCTCACCTTTGGCTTGGGGACACATGATTCAGTAAAATTATGAACAAGTTCCAAATCCCTTGCCACCTGACCGTACAACTATTAATATAAAATGATAATGGACAAAATACTCACAAAATACAAAATAAAGAGTAACAGATTTTGTATGCTACACCTATGCTACACCTGTCCTGCGATTTATCTGTAATTGCAGTTTGCAGTCAATAGCTTGTATACTTGGGAAAATGTGCACTGGACAGAAAAATACCAAGGCCAATAACTCAAACAAGCCGACCATGATGGTCCTATATCGCTCACCTGAGTACTAAGCAGCAAAGGTCTACAACAAAGACTATAATTACCAAATATTGAGGTTCAAGGGCTAATGATGATGAAACAAGAGCGGCAAATTGTCGCAAGATATGCCATCCTACCATCAGTTGTATAGGAGGTATAATAGTTGCAAAGGGCTGGCAATGCAACAGACAATTTGACTTGAGACTTCAAAAGTCCACTCTGGACAAGCAAACAATACTATTAAAATAAGGATCAAAGTGGAATTTCTCAAAATCCATGCTAGGTAGAGTTATTGTTCTTGAACCGAGTACTCAGTAATATCACAACAAACATGCATACCAATTTTGAAGTTGTTCTTACTTGAGGTGACAAAGTTATATTCCAAACAAGCATTCAATGCAGACTCATGTGAGATTTTATTCAGACAGACATTCTAACCAATTTTCAATTCAGCTTAGCAAGAAATGTGGTCTCAAGAGTGCTCACAAGAAGACTTTTAAAGATTTCCCTCTTTATCTCTATGTGAAATCTGAGACCAACAACATAGGGCTAACTTTCACACCAGGACCATAACTTGAAGTATTTTGGTAGAGGGCCACTAGATGATGCTACATGCCAAATATGAAAGCTCTAGCCCTTATGGTTTGGGAGAAGAAGATTTTCTAAGATTTCCTTCTTTATCGCTATGTGAAATCTGGAAACCTACAACATAGGGCCATAATTCGAGGTATGTTGGAAGAAAGCCACTAGATGATGCTATATGCCAAATATGAAAGCTCTGGCCATTACATTTTGGGACAAGAAAATTTTCTAAGATTTCCTTCTTTATCACTATATGAAATCTGAGACCAACAACATAGGGCTAACTTTCACACCAGGACCATAATTTGAAGTATTTTGGTAGAGGGCTACTAGATGATGCTACATGCCAAATATGAAAGCTCTGGCCTTTACCATTTGGACAAGGTTTTTAAAGATTTCCTTCCTTGTCTCTATGTGAAATCCAAGACCAACAACATAGGTTTAATTTCACACCAGGGCCATAACTTGAAGTATTTTAGTAGAGGGTCACTAGATGATGCTGCATGCCAAATATGAAATCTCTAGCCCTTGCGGTTTGGGACAAGAAAATTTTTTAAGATTTCCTTCTTTATCTCTTTGTGAAATCGGAGACCCCTCAACATGGGGCCAATTTCCGCACTAACGCGATAATTTGAAGTTTTTCAGTAGAGGGCCACTAGATGATGCTACATGCCAAATATGAGAGCTCTAACTCTTACGGTTTTGGAGAAGATGATTTTCTAAGATTTCCTTCTTTATCTCTATGTGAAATCTGAGAACCCACAGCATAGGGCAAATTTCAAGACTATAGCCATAATTTTACGTATTTTGGTAGAGGGCCATTAGATGATGCTACATGCCAAATATGAAAGCTCTAGCCCTTACAGTTTTTGACGAAAAGATTTTTAAAGTTTTTTCACTCTGTTGCCATGGCAACCAGAGTTCTTCATGGAATCCAAATCTTTGAAGTATTTTGAAAGTGCATCACCTAGGAATCATTTCTGTGAAGTTTGACTGAAATCTGATTGTTAGTTTCGGAGGAGAAGATTTTTTTTTGTTATTGTGAACGGACGGACAGACAGACGGACGGAAGGACAGACGGATGACAGACATTGATCAATCACAATAGCTCACCTTGAGAACTTGAAGGCAGAGTAACCACTCTTGTGCAGTGTACCTGTCCTCAATGGGATCTATCTTTATATGAAGTATGAGGTGGTCAATAGCTTAAAAACTTTGCAAGTAACAGTTCAGACAAACAATAAAACTAGAAGGCCCTGAAGAGCCTGAAACTGCTCTACTGGCAGAGATTTTGCTTTTATGCTAGCATACATTCTGAATTCATGATGCAAAAAGAAAACCAGTTGAATCAGCGTAAGGTAAGCACTTATAAACAAGAAAGGAAATTTTCAACTCTTTTCTCATTCTGATTGTCAGATTCTTTTCAAAATCAATAGGGTTCCAGCTGTTGATGAGACAAAGCAACCATGTAAGTTTGATAATATTCTGACCACAAATGCTGACTGCATCATGTAAATTAGAAATTGAAATTTTCAACTCGAAATGGCTACTTTTCCATTACTGTTTATTCGATTTGTTCAAAATCATTAGGATTGCAGCTATTGATGTGATAAACAAACTGAAAAATTCACAAAAATCAGGTCACAAAGAAATACTTTAACATGTAAACAAGCAATGAAAATGTTCAACTTGAAGTAGCTACTTTTCCCATACTGTTTGTTGGTAGTTTTTTTTAAAAAAATCATTAGGGTTTAAGCTATTGATGATAAAAACAAGCTATGCAAGTTTCATGAAAATCTGATCTTAAATACAAACTTTATCCCGTAAACAAGAAAAAGACTAACAGACGGACGGACAGATGGATGGACTACGGAAACCACGCCATGACAAGCTCTCAGCCAGTAGATCTAAAAACTAAAGCTGTCACTGAATTTTACTTAAAACGCCGACCATAAAGACAGATTCTATCACATAAACAAGAAGTGGAAATTTTAAACTTAAAATGGCTGCTTTTCCCATATTGTTTGTCTGATTTTTTTTCCCAAAATCAATAGGGTAAAAACTAGTGATAAGATAAAAAAACAAGAGGACCACGATGGTCCTATATCGCTCACCTGAGTACTAAGCAGCAAAGGTCGACAACAAAGATCATAATTACCAAATATTGAGGTTCAAGGGCTAATGATGATGAAACAAGAGCGGCAAATTGTCGCAAGATATGCAATCCCAACGCAAGTTGTAAAGGAGGTATAATAGTTGCAAAGGGTAGGCAATGCAACAAACAATTTGACTTGAGACTTCAAAAGTCCACTCTGGACAAGCAAACAATACTATTAAAATAAAGACCAAAGTGGAATTTCTCAAAATCCATGCTAGGTAGAGTTATTGTTCTTGAACCGAGTACTCAGTAATATCACAACAAACATGCATACCAATTTTAAAGTCGTTCTGACTTGAGATGACAAAGTTATATTCCAAACAAGCATTCAATGCAGACTCATGTGAGATTTTATTCAGACAGACATTCTAACTAATTTTCAATTCAGCTTAGCAAGAAATGTGGTCTCAAGAGTGCTCACAAGAAGACTTTTAAAAATTTCCCTCTTTATCTCTATGTGAAATCTGAGACCAACAACATAGGGCTAACTTTCACACCAGGACCGTAACTTGAAGTATTTTGGTAGAGGGCCACCACTAGATGATGCTACATGCCAAATATGAAAGCTCTAGCCCTTATGGTTTGGGAAAAGAAGATTTTCTAAAATTTCCTTCTTTATCGCTATGTGAAATCCAAGAACCCACAACATAGGGCCATTTTCAACACTAGGGCCATCATTTAAGGTATGTTGGTAGAGGGCCACTAGATGATGCTACATGCCAAATATGAAAGCTCTGGCCATTACCATTTGGACAAGAAGGTATTTAAAGATTTCCTTTCTTTTCTCTATGTGTAATCCAAGACAAACAACATAGGTTTAATTTTCACACTAGGGCCATAATTTGAAGTATTTTGGTAGAGGGCCACTAGATGATGCTGCATGACAAATATAAAAGTTCTAGACCTTACGGTTTGGGACAAGAAAATTTTTTAAGATTTCCTTCTTTATCTCTTTGTGAAATCCAAGACCCCACAAGATAGGGCAAATTTCTGCACTAGGGCGATAACTTGAAGTGTTTTAGTAGAGGTCCACTAGATGATGCTACATGCCAAATACGAGAGCTCTAGCCCTTACAGTTTGGGACAAGAAGATTTCCTAAGATTTCCTTCTTTATCTCTATGTGAAATCCAAGAACCTACAACATAGGGCCAATTTCAAACTAGAGCCATGATTTGAAGTAATTTGGTAGAGGGCCACTAGATGATGCTACATGCCAAATATTAAAGCTCTAGCCCTCACAGTTTTGGAGGAGAAGATTTTTAAAGTTTTTTCACTCTGTTGCCATGGCAACCAAAGTTCTTCATGGAATTCAAATCTTTGAAGTATTTTGAAAGTGCATCACCCAGGGATCATTTCTGTAAAGTTTGATTGAAATCTGATTGTTAGTTAAGGAGAAGATTTATTTTGTAATTGTGAACGGACAGACGGACAGACAGACGGACGGACGGACGGACGGACAGACGGACGACGGACATTGATCGATCACAATAGCTCCCCTTGAGCACTTCGTGCTCAGGTGAGCTAAAAAAAAAATGTGCAAGTTTCACGAAAATCTGACCAAAAATGCAGACTTTATCCCGTAAACAAGAAAAGGACTAACGGACGGACGGAGAGATGGACGGACGGACGACGGAAACCACGCCATGACAAGCTCTCAGCCAGTAGATCTAACAAGAGGGCCATGATGGCCCTGTATCGCTCCACTGGCTTTTTAACCCTTTACCACACAAATTCAAGTGTTCATGACCATGAAAAAGTGGGCCTTCAAAAACAATGAACACTGTCAGGCAGTACAAGCAGGTTAATTCATTAGCATGAAAGGTAAAGTCCTTGGAAAAAATAAGCTGAATGATAGAAACCTTACTTTTAATTTATTATTCACCTCATGTGAGCATAACTATTAGCATCAAAATGAATCACACTTGAAAATAGAATATTTCCTATCAAAAAACTTAATGTCTAGCACCAATCATGTATCAATGGAGTTTGATAATCAAGGGAGGTAAATAGTACCAAACTTTATCTTTCATAAAAAGAGTTATTTCCCTTGATTAATGTTTAAATTGAAGTGATCATATTTTGAAGCCCATGTTAAACTTGTGATCCCTGGATGGAGTCAATTTTGACCTCAGACCTACAATATGAAACTAGAATGTGTGGTTATAAACACGTAGATTTTTGAATCTTGCCCAATAAAAAGCCCTGTAAAACAAGTTTGCTCAATAAAAGGCCCTGAAAAATATCTGACCCTTGAGACAGGTTTATAAAGCCAATGTAAAACATGTGAACCCTGGGGTGGGGTCAAACTTGATCCCCAAAGTTAAAATTTGGGCCCTTTTGTTAGAGGCCCATTAGATAAAGCTACATGCAAAATTTGGTAGCCCGAGGCCTTATGGCTATGTACAAGTAGATTATTAAAGTTTCCCTATATAAGCCCATGTAGAACTTGTGACCCCCTGTGACGGGGCTAAATTTGACCCCAGGGCTATAATTTGGGCACCCATGGTAGAGACCCCCTAGATAAAGCTGCATGCAAAATTTGATAGCCCTAGCCCTTATAGCTAGGTGCGAGAAGATTTTGAAAGTATTCCTTATATAAGCCCATGTAAAATTTGTTACCCCCCGGGGCGGGGCCAATTTTGACCCCTGGGCTATAAGTTGGACACCCTCTGTAGAGGTCCACTAGATAAAGCTACATGCCAAATCTGGTAGCCCTAGGCCCTATGGCTAGGTGGAAGAAGAATTTTAAAGTTCTCCCTATAAAAGCCCATGTAAAACTTGGTACCCCCGGGGCTGGGCCAATTTTGACCCCCGGGCTATAATTTAGACACTCTTGGTAGAGGTCCATTAGATAAAACAACATCCCAAATTTGGTTGCCCTAGGCCCTATGCCTAGGTAGAAGAGGAGTTTTAAAGTTCTCCCTAAATAAGCTCATGTAAAACTTGTGACCCCCGGGGCGGGGCCAATTTTGACCCCAGGGCTATAATTTGAAGAAACTTGGTAGAGGTCCACTAGATAAAGCTACATGCCAAATTTGGTAGCCCTAGGCCTTACGGTTTCAGACAAGAAGATTTTCAAAGATTTTCAAATTTTTTCAGTTTTGTTGCCATGGCAACCAGAGTTTTTGAAGGAATTAAATTCTTTCAAGAAATTCTGAAGAGGACCATGGCAGGATCATTTCTGTGAAGTTTCATCAAAATTGGATGGGTAGTTTCAGAGAAGAAGATGTTTAAAGAAAAATTAACGCACGGACGGACGGACGGACGGACGGACGGACGGACGGACGCACGAACGGACGAACGGACGGACGGACGGACGCACGGACGCACGGACGGACGCACGACGGACAACGGGCCATGACATAAGCTCGCTGGCCTTCGGCCAGTGGAGCTAAAAACTAAAGCTGTCACTGAATTTGACTTAAAACCCCTTCCAGCACTTTGACAGAAAAAAGTATCAAGTTCAAGCGGAGATTATTCCTCAGCCAGGAAGAGTTCACACTTGAAAATTGCCTCTTGCAAATCTTCAGTATATACTAGCGGAAAAAAGTTTCTGTGCATTGCTATTACGCACATAACTGAATTAGAAAGGGGGATTGTTGTCAATCTATTGAAATTCAGTAAGTATTTAGGCTTGAACAATTTGATAATAAAGCGAATTTGCCTTTACCAAAACATCCTCAAGCACTACAGCCCGTCGAATGACGTGACGTTTAAACACTGAGTACAAGCAAGTGTTTTGTGTGGCCACCCTTTGTTGCAATGCATTCTAGGCACTGATTTTGCGTAAATTGCTTCAAGTTTTCAGTGTAGCCTGTGGAATAGCAGTCCATATGTGAGACAGGTCTTTTTCCAGTTCGAGCACGGTAACCGTTTGGTTGGGAAGGCGCCGGCGACGTCGTTCCATAGTGTCCCACAAAGGTTCTTTTGGTGAAAAATCTGACGATATAGGCATAGGAAGGATATAATATTGTTTTGTCTGAAAAAAACAACAACTGACGCGAGCAACCTGTATACATCAGTTGTAACGCTGGAACTTGATGTTTATGTGATTTAAAAATACGGCAAACGAAGGAATGGATGATAACGTCTCAGTATTGTAGCGTATGATGTCGTTAAGTTATATAGAAATGCATAGTTGGGGTCTATGAATTACAGTTTTTCTTCCCAAAAGGATAAAAAATACCCTGCAAAAAGCATGCGTTGAACGATGTGTTTGTTGAAACATTTTTTTTTACGGGGACGTGGATCGACATGACATCGCCCACTTTACTACTTAAATGGAAACA
Organism: Tridacna crocea; assembly: GCA_943736015.1. Classification (NCBI taxonomy): domain Eukaryota; kingdom Metazoa; phylum Mollusca; class Bivalvia; order Cardiida; family Cardiidae; genus Tridacna; species Tridacna crocea. Next base: position 55,870,618 of record OX031059.1, read on the forward strand.
AGACTATTGAAAGGGAAAGCATGATATTTGCCCAGTATTGTTTCCTAAATTGAATATGTCGTCTTTACCACGCAAAACGTGTTGCTCGTTGATGACGGCGTAATATAGGGCGTATAGTTGGGCATATCGGGCGTATACTGTGCTCTTGTCAATTTTTTAAAAGTTTGTCTACTGGTCGGCCAGGGATTAAGGATGCTGGGGACATTTAATGCTGCTGTCTGAAAGCGATTCCTAAGACGCTGTTTGCACATATGGATGTCTTTACGTCTTGATGTCATGGGGGTCACCATGACCTCTATGCATCTGGAATGCTGCCTGAATATTTATAATGTCTCCATACAGACTGTACGGTGTTTCTGAGCACTTAGAATCATCTAGTAGCGGCAATTCATGCTTTCTCTGTTTCAAGCATGCCAACGGCTCGTCAACGTTCATTTTCGGATAGACATTGCATCTCTCATTTGCATAAAAACCCAAAACAATTTTGTTTTTCTGACCTTCACAAAGGTACTCAAAGACTACCAAGGATAAGAATGATAAAAATACTGGGAAACATAGCGACCGGACGTAAAATGTATGTTTTTAAAACTAACATCCGAGAAACAATTGTGTGGTTCCACGGAAGAACTCACGCATGATTTGACAAGTCTATATTTGAGGTCAGTTTCATACAATGGTTTGGCTGTTTCTTACTGACACAAGTCTTTTTTACACCTTATTATGAAATGCACAGGAACTTTTTTCCGCTAGTATATAATCAGTATACATGTATGTGCAAAGTTTCAATACAATTGAAGGAAAACTGTAGGAGGAGTTCATGACACAAAATTACTAGTATTTTGTACATGGACCGACACATGGACGGACGGACAGACACACAGGCTGATTCCAGTATACCCCTGAAAACATTCCTTTTGCAGAGGTATAATTACTCCAAAACTAATGAAAAAAAGATTCTTTTACTGGTACACTGCATTTCTACAAAATAAGGTCTCTCTGCATATGAAGTAAAAAGTCAATAGCTTTTATACTCTGAAAGTTATGCCCCGCAACAAAAATCCAACATGTCAAAAAATAACTAAATAAAGAGCATTAACTAAAAAAAATAGTGATAAGAGAGTTTTGATTTTTTCCGCTGCACTTTTCCTAAATGTGATCTATCAACAAATACAGTTTGAAGTTGACAGTTTTTATACTATGGAAATTATGCTGTGGACAAAAATCCAACATGTAAAACTACAAAGGGCAAAAACTCCAAAAATAATGAATATAGAGTTGTGTACTGTATTTTTCCCCCTGGTCCATTTGCGTATGAAGTTGTTAGATTTTACACACTAGAAGTTATGGTCAAGACAAGACTTTAGTGGACAGATGGATGGAAAAACAGACGACTGAAACCAAGCCATGACATAAGCTCTGCTTCTGTTCAGTCAATACAGCTTAAAATTAGAAAGCCCCAAAATACCCTCTTTTGTGTCTGAAAATTTCAGACATGTCCAGAAATTAATGTCATAGGTTGGATTCTTTTTTCTTTATTTATATCGTCCTGATGGGTTCTTATATGGGTATTTAAATTTTCGTAGCCTGGCCCGTTTTCAGCATAACTAAAATCAAGACAACATAATTTATTATATTGCTTAGCATTCTGGAAATATCAGACACCACTATATTGAAGAACATCAAAAGTTGTGTATTTCCTTTTACTTACTTTCAAGTTATCCAGTTCGCCTGGGTCCTTCGTTGTTGATTTCAGATAGGGACATATGTCTCGTGGACCATGTTTTACATGTTCTATTAATGGATCATCACTGGGTTCCCATTTACATATGCCAGTTTTACATGCAATGCAGACCACTAAATCTTCTTCACCCTTAATTCCTTCAAATCCTTTCCATCCTTAAAAAAAAACCAGCATCAAAAATCATTTAAGGTTTCCACTGACTACAAATGCAAACAAAAGAATTATTCATATTTGAATAGAATGCAATATCTCCCATAAGCATTTACATTAACCCTTTACTCCATAGATTCTCATTTCTACGCATTGCTTGTAGGAGCCTTTGGAAAAAATTGTGGCAAAAGGTGAAATTGCTCGTCATGAGCAATTTCACCTTTTGTCACAATGTTTTCTATGCTGTCAATAGGTGTCATATACTCATAAGAAATGGCTTCATCCTTGCTGTTATTTAGGGTGAATTAGAGATACCATAGAAATGCCTTATGGGGTAAAGGATTAATACATTTCTCTATGAAAAAGTGAGTATACAGTTCTGTAAAGAAGTAGTTCTTGCAGCTACTTCTTTTTTCATATGTTATCAAACCCACTTGATATGGGGAATTTCTAAAATTCTTATGACATGGTGATGTGAATTTAATGATAGTGATATCATTTTCTAAATCAGTATAAAGAGGGCTGAATGCAAAGCTATCATATATGACAAAAAAAAAGTGTCTTATTATGAAATAGTAATATAAAGAGTTATATTTATATGGCATTAACGACATTTGCAACAGTTTCCATTTTCGTGCGTCATGTAACTATCACACTCACCTTTTACTCAAAAAACAGTGAGCACCTAACACAATTGATCCAGCCACATTTGTCAATGTTTGCAGAATGGACAAACCAAGAACTTAAATGAGTCATGTCATGTCAGCAAAATGAAGAAAAACATATTTCAATCAAGCCAAATGATTTTATGCAAGGCAAGAATCCAAGGTTACGCATTCAAAAGATCAGACTGAAACTGAAAGTCAAAGTGAATCACCTAAGTAAGTCACCTAACAATGGAATATGGACACAGATGCTACTAGCGCTCTATCTGGCACACGTATGGTTGAGCTGAAACATCCTTTTAAATGCAGATACTTCCAGTTTGGTCAAGTCCAAAATTATGTCACTTGGAAAAGACTTGTAGAAAAGGACGGTCTGCACATAACTCTTTCTCCTTTACCAGGTTGCCCTTAGCTTGATGAGTCTGCACCAGACAACATAAGAAAACATTGATGTCAAAAGGAGAAAATGCTCTTAATAATTGATTCCTCTTTTTCGCACAATGATTTCTGACCCATTAAAGAACTGTGATACATAAATACCAGGTTTTGCTTTAGCATCTACAAACACATTATATTTAGAAGAGTCTAAGATTAGTCCTTTGGAAATGGGTTAAATACTAACATTTACATACTATGAACTGGTTTGTTATGACCAAAAAACTTGAGTCTTACAAATATCGTTGAATTACCATATAATGTTTTTTTTTTTTTTACGTGCTGCCAATTTTTACTAATTTTTACGCATCAAAAAGATTCGTAAAAATTCGACGCGTAAATAATTACAGCGTAAAACCGTAGTATTGTATCGATATGAAATAAAGGGTTATCAGTATCTAATACCTGTGCACTAAATACATGCAATATAAGAATTTTTTCACTTGTGTTCTGATTACGTGTGATATGACTTCTCTCAATCAGTCATCTCTATTTGGATATTTTAAGCCACGGCTTCCGTGCCAAAATAGAAAACTAACAGAGAATTCCAAACCATACTAGATCTATACGTGAATTGAATGCTTTGACCCACGTAAACGAGGCACCTTCATGATACTCGATACGTTGATTATGGCGGTGATGAGAATTTGACTCGGCATTGGGCCGCTTAAAAAATGTCAAAAATGGGTCTTGTGAAAAGACGTGGATGTACAATTGCAAAACCCGAGGTTTTAAAATTTCGATGAGCTAAAGGAGGGCTTTCTAAACAGAGTGAAAAAGTAATGACAGGTGACTATGTGCCTCCACAGTTAGTTATCAATTATGACCATACAGGTATCTGTTAAAACAGTTATTCGCACGTCAAAACAATTACCGCTATTCGCACGCCAAACAAAGAGTGACACTTTTCTTTCAACCTGTATTTAAAACAAACAATATACTTATAATCTTAAATGAAAGAGTGGACAATATTCTGATATTTTTAATGCTGTAATTTTTTACGCATGTTTAGAATTAGTAAAAAATAAAATCGTAAAAATTTAAATCACATGTTTTTAGCTCAAATTCGTAAACTTTTACAGCAGTAAAAAAAAACCGTTATACGGTATTGAAAAAACTGAGATAATTTTACTTCATTTAATGTCTGTGTCTTCCATCTAGAACTGCTGCATGCAGGCTGTACTAAAGGAAATATTCATAGAACTTCCCCAAAGCTGGTGACTCCTTTTTATCTCCTATTTTTGCAGATAGATACTAAACTATCACCAAAGTTTCATAAAATTCTGAATGTTATGAAAAAATGGTGAAACTGTAGTTGCAAATGAACTTTTTATATTTTGCCAAATTGTCAGTAAACTATTTAACTCCTCAACATTTGCACATTTGAATTATTACGTCCAGGCAATTTTCAGGCAGCATTCACAAACAAGCCTTGTAAGTTCCTTCATTCCAAAGTCTTGGGATTATTTCATTTAAGGTCTAGTTTATGTGATATAAAAAAGATATCAATATTTTTATTCCATCACAATGCTTTTCTCATGCTGCATACATGTCAAACTGTATTTCTATTTCATAAAAAAATTCAGGCAGTTATACTTGTTTTCTTCTGTGTTTATACATGGATATCCCGGTTGAAAGGGGGAAAACTTTAGAATATCACACAGTTATGTTACCTATGTAATAAAATCCACATGCTGCCATGTGCTTTGGATTCAGATGAGGAAATTTGTGGAAAATACATGTATCTGGAGCGTCTCGAAAACTTTTTTCTCTCTCTTCCTCAGAAATTGGTTGTGCATTGCGAGATTCTGAAAAGAACAAGAGCAAGACTAATGCATGAAAGACAAATGCCCTACCTGTTTAAACTTGGGTCTTATTTTCTCTATAATTATGTAGGAGTAGTGACCTTGGCCTTTACCTAACCTATAAAATGAAGGTATGTAAACTGAATGCATATACAACTGGAAGGCCCTGAATATGCTCTACTGGCAGAGTTTGCTTTTATGCTAGCATACATTATGAATTCATGATGCAAAAAGACAAACTAGATATTCAATCCCTTGATGAATCTTCATAAGAATTGGATCAAAACTGTGAACTTCTTTGCCTAAACAAGAATTGGAAATTTTCAACTTTGAATGGTAACATTTCCAAAACTAATTGTCAGATTTTTTTTTTTAAATCACTACGGTTCAAGCTGTTTATAATACAAAGCAACTGTGCAAGTTTCATGAAAATCCAACCAAAATTGCTGACCTAATCACTTAAACAAGAATTTGAAATTTTGAACTTTATTTGGCTACTTTTCAAATGGGTTGAAGCTATTGATAAGATAAACAAACCCTGCAAGTTTCATTGAAATCTGACCATAAAGACAGATTTTATTGCATAAACAAGAAATAGAAATTTTAAACTTTAAATGGCTACTTTTCCTATACTGTTTGTTGGATTTTTCTCAAAATCAATAGGGTTGAAGCTAATGATGAGATAAACAAACTGTGAAAGTTTCACGAATATGTGACAACAATTGAAGACTTAATCGCGTTAACAAGAATTTGAAATTTTCTACTTGAAATCGCTACTTTTTCCATACTGTTTGTTGGATTTTTCTCAAAATCAATAGGGTTGAAGCTATTGGTGAGATAAACAAACTGTGCAAGTTTCACAAAAATCTCAAAATAAATGCAGACTTTATCGCTTAAAAAAAAAAAGAGACTAACGAACGGACAGATGGACGGACAGAAGTTCAGATAAATACATGCAGCTCACAGATTGTTTAAAGTTCAGTATGTGACGTATATACGTTTACGCTTTGATAGTCATCCTATATAACATACTGATTACTGTACGTATTCATAGCCAGTTTAGATACTCTCCAGTTTGGAGGTTGGAGGGAAATAAAAACGTTGATCAATCGTAGTCAAGTTTTTTTGTCAATAACTCACTTTAATGAGTTTAGTAAAATACGATACATGGTGACAGAAGTGAGATATGGCTGAGCATGTATCCAACATTCCATTTCCAGCGAAACTGGAGCTCCGGAAAGGAAATCTGACAGAGAACTGGAAGAAATTCAAGCGGGTTTGGGTCAACTACGAGATCGCGACAGGTTTGTCAGAGCGAGACGCCAATTTACGAGTGGCTACACTTTTGACCTGCATGGGACCTGATGCCATTGAACTCTGCGATTCTTTCACATTGTCAGAAGACGAGAGAAAAGACTGTGAAAAGGTATTAGAAGCCTTTGAAAAATACTTCATTGGCGAGACCAATGAAACTTACGAGAGATACACGTTTAACTGTAGAAACCAGGAGGCAAATGAGACAATTGATGCATATGTATCAGCTTTACGAACACTAGTTAAAACATGCAACTATGGTGAACTAGAAAATAGCATGATTCGTGATAGGATTGTCATTGGTATTCGTGACACTAGAACGAGAAAGAAGCTACTCCAGGAGAAAAAACTTGACCTAAGTCGCTGCATTGACATGTGCAGAGCGAGTGAAAAGACAGATGAGAGGGTCAAAACCATGAATCAAGAAGAAGTATCAGCAGTTGAGAAAAAGATGTCGAAAAATTCCAAGAAGGAAAACTTGATGCCAAATAGAGAATGTTGGTATTGTGATAAAAAACATGCACCCAAGAAGGAAGCATGCCCAGCATGGGGAAAAAAGTGTCACAAGTGTGGCGAAATGAACCATTTTGCAATAAAGTGCAAAAACAAATCAAAGAGACGTAAAACAAAACAGAAGTCGAAACAAACAAAGGGTGTTCATTCAGTGAACTATGAAACTGATGACAGTGAGACTGATGAGGGAGACGTGTTAGTCATTGAAGAAATTCAAATGGTGGAAACAGAACACTATCCGAAGAAACTGTTTGCTAAGATGAAGATAGGGGAATCACAATTCAAATGTCAGTTAGACTGTGGTGCTACAGTGAACATAATGTCAGATACAGACTACATGAAGATTTGTGATGATCCATTCCTGACAGGACTAAATAAATGTAACATCACGCTGAGAATGTACAATAAAACTGAAACAAAAACACTTGGAAAGAAACATTTCAAAGTGACCAATTTGAAGAACAAGAAAGTATACAATCTAGATTTTGTGGTTGTCAAGGGATCAGCACAAATACTTTTGGGGTCACAGGCTATACAGACAATGAATCTAATTACTGTGAACACAGAACACATAATGGCTATTGAAACGCCAGAAGTCATCAATGAATTTGATGATGTATTTATAGGTGAAGGCAAGCTGCCTGGAAAACTGCATTTGGAACTCACAGAAAAAGTAAAACCGGTTCAGCAACCAGTTAGAAAAGTTCCTATAGCATTGAAACCAAGACTGAAAGCAGAATTAGAGAGACTTGAGAAACTGAAAATTATAGCACCTGTGCAAGAACCAACAACTTGGATCTCAAGTATGGTTGTGGTCATAAAGAATTCTAAAAAAGTGAGACTATGCATCGATCCTAAACCACTTAATAATTATTTAATGCGAAACAATTACCCATTACCGACTATCGAAGATATTCTTCCGGATTTGACTGAGGCCAAGGTATTTACAGTTGTTGATGCTAAAAATGGGTTTTGGCATGTGGAATTAGATGAAGAATCTAGCTAGTTGACAACATTTGGTACTCCTTGGGGAAGATTCAGATGGTTGAGAATGCCATTTGGAATCTCACCAGCTCCAGAGGAATTTCAAAGAAGACTCGATGAAGCTCTCGAAGGTCTAGAAGGATGTAAGGCTGTACATGATGACATCCTGGTATGGGGTTGTGGTAAATGTCACGAAGAAGCAGTATTGGATCATGACAACAAGTTAAGAAACCTGTTCAAGAGATGCAGAACAAAGAATATAAAACTGAACAAAGACAAACTTAAGTTCAGGCAGAAAGAAGTCACTTTCATGGGCCATGTCATAGGTGAAGGTGGATTAAAAGTTGACGAGAGTAAGATTATAGCCATCAAGAACATGCCAACACCAACAGACAAAAAAGGTGTGCAAAGATTACTAGGCATGGTAAATTATGTACAGAAGTTTGCACCCAAACTATCATCTGTTACAGAACCATTGAGGCAGTTGATAAGAAAAGACACCAAGTTTGTGTGGGACAGAAAGCATGACACATGTATGGAAGAAATTCGGACAATTCTATCTTCTGTACCAGTGCTGAAATTCTTCGATGTAACAAAACAGACTGTGCCTCAGTGCGATGCGTCAGAAACAGGACTGGGCGCATGTCTGATTCAGGAAGGTCACCCATTAGCGTATGCATCCAGGGCATTGACAGCTGCAGAAAAGAATTAGATAGAAAAAGAGCTCCTTGCCATTGTATTTGGTATGGAGAAATACGAACACTATGTCTACGGAAGAAAGGTCATTGTAGAAAGCGACCATAAACCGCTGGAGATAATCCACAAGAAGTGTTTAACAAGTGCACCCAAGTGACTACAGAGGATGTTGTTGCGTTTGCAGAAATTCGACATTGATATACAGTACAAGCCAGGCTCACAGCTGTATATGGCAGATGCACTGAGCAGAGCATATTTGCCAAAGACAAAAGACAATTTGTCACCAATAGAGACAGAAGTAGAAAATGTTAACATGATAGAAATGTTACCAGTCTCAGAAGAAAGAGTACAAGAGATCAGACAAGGAACAGCTGAGGATCACCAGCTACAATTACAAGTGCAAACTGTCATGGCTGGATGGCCAGAGAAACGGGAGAATGTGCACCAAGATATACAGTGTTATTTCCCATTCAGAGAAGAAATCAGTCTTCAGGATGGTTTACTCTTCAAAGGAGACAGATTAGTAATTCCAAGACAGATGATTGTATCTATCATTGACAGACTTCATTCCAGTCATATAGGCATTCAAGGTTGTGTGAGAAGAGCCAGAGAAGCAGTTTACTGGCCAAATATGAACATGGACATAGAACAATACATTAGAAAATGTGAAACATGCAGCGAACTGTCAACACATCAGCAGAAAGAAACATTACATAGCCATGAAATACCATCCCGTCCCTGGGAAGTGATAGGTGTAGATTTGTGTTAATGTAATGGAAAGGATTATCTAATAACAGTAGATTACCTTTCAAACTTTTTCGAGGTAGATAAATTGGACAGTAAGTCAGGAAGAGGTGTAATTCCTAAGTTAAAAAAGCACATGGCAAGATATGGCATTCCAGAAAAAGTTGTAACTGATAATGGGCCACCATTTTCTAGCAAAGACTTTAAAGAATTTGCAAAAACCTATGAGTTTAAGCATGTGACAAGTTCCCCCATGTACCCAAAGTCTAACGGGAAAGTAGAGAACGCGGTCAAAACGGCTAAGAGACTAATAAAGAAAGCAAAACATTCCGAGAATGATGCTCATCTGGCCTTGTTGGACTATAGAAACACTCCAACTGAGGGGATTGGACTTTCCCCAGCACAAGTTATGTTTGGACGGCGTACTAGAACACTCCTTCCCATCTCAAAAAGACTCTTAATGCCTGAAACCAGAAATACGAAAGAACATTACAACAAACTGCTGAAAAATAAAAATAAACAGGCAAAGTACTACAACAAAAATGCCAAAGACAAACAACAGCTAAAATTAGGAGATATTGTAAGGGTATCCCCAATGGCGAAACACCAACCATGGAAAAAAGCAAGAGTGGAAACAGAAGAAGGTATTCGATCGTACAGGATAAAGACAGAGGATGGTTCAAGCTACAGAAGGAACAGAATTCATCTTCATGGAACAAATGAACCCTTTCAGGAAGAATCATTAGAATCACAAATTGAGAAAAGTCCATCTAGTGAATCTAGTGTGTCAAATGAAAGTGAAATAAAATCACCTAGTGCCCTGTGTAATGGTGAATTGAAGTCACCTAGGGTGGAAAAGCAAATTAGTGTAGGAAAAAGTAGTGATGAAAGTGCTAAGATCAAGTGCAGTCAAGTGAAAGTGAATGAAAACATCAAGTTAGGCAACAGAGAAAAGAAGAATTCAAGAGAAAGCAGTGAAAGGCTACAAACAGGCAACAGAACAGAATACCACACAAAAAGAGGAAGAACAATTAAGAAACCAACATATTTGCAAGAATTCCAGACATAAACAGTAGGAAAGAAGGATGATATGGGTCTATTGATAACAATTATATTAGTAATATATTGGCTAATGTACTTGTGTCATTACACCGATATCAGTTGAAAGATTACATATTTTTTCATTTACATTCTAGTCAGAGCGAGAGATGCTCATAGAAATTAGTTTAAGTGTATAAACAATCAAGACTTTCTGGACTGCTTAACATAACTGAGTCTATTTGAAATATTCTAGTTTGTTTTCAAATCAATCAGGTATCAGAAAGATACATTGTACGTTTAACATTCAAACAGTACCTTACTTGGTGAAATGATGAAAATCATATGTTTCAGAGTCTACATATTTTATAGCGGACAATATCTATAGTTAGCTTGAGACTGACTGATAGTCAAGACTCAAAGTTAAGTTCAGAGATTGTAATTGTAGTTTCAAATTTATTTAGAAAAAGAGGGATGTGACGTATATACGTTTACGCTTTGATAGTCATCCTATATAACATACTGATTACTGTACGTATTCATAGCCAGTTTAGATACTCTCCAGTTTGGAGGTTGGAGGGAAATAAAAACGTTGATCAATCGTAGTCAAGTTTTCTTGTCAATAACTCACTTTAATGGGTTTAGTAAAATATGATACACAGTATATTCCTTTTTTTCAACTCACTAAATCTGTCAAAAGTAATACATGTATTAACATTTCCTATAGGTTTAAAAATTGGTGCAAAAGAGTCAATAAATGAATAATTTACCTGGGGAATGTTGCAGTGATAATTCGCTTGTATCTTCTTCCGATTCCATGCTCACTGCAATAAATTAAACAATACTGTACAATGATCCCTAATTTCTTGCATGAGATAGTTCCAATATCTATATTTATAGACCACTCCAGGGAAGTGACAAGAGAAAAAGAAGACGCAAGAGCATCAAAGGTCGCCCGAAAATGAATTGTTTTTTTCCAGTATTAAACAAATATGCAGACAACAGAATTTATCCGACTTCAATTTTTTCAGTTATTTTTCATTTGAGAAAAAATTAGATATTGTTTTCCAATAAAATTGACATGACAATAGTGACCTACAATGTCATATAACCAACTGTCAAAATAAAGTATGGGTTTTCGCACTGGAAAACGTTCAAATGCCCGATTTACATTTTATGCTACTTTTATGCCTATTTTCAATTTCGCCATCAGTTCTGAGAATAACTGCATAATGAAAAAAAAAAATGCGACAAATATATTTTTTCAGCCATGATTACAAAAATGTTGTATTTCATTTAAATGGAGATATACCTTATAATTGGTCAATGAGTACAAATAAAATAAACGCATTTGAAACCATATGTGGTTACCAAATACTTTACTTTACAACTTATATTATAGTAACATTATATTTCCAATGCAAATTTTGTTTTTCCATTGCGCCTGTCCCGCGCAATGGAAATTTGGAATGACGTTTTATTATCTGGGTACTCAATAGGTCTTGGGAAAAAAGTTTCAGTTTATTTAACCTATAACTGAACACATAATCTTTATTTTGCATAAAATACAACATATTTATAGCCAATACAAAGTACAGTTTAAGAAGATATGCACGAGATTAGAAAAGACAAAAATGCATGTAAATCAGTATAATTTGGGTCGGCATTACATGAAATACTTCGTGTTTTCCGAAGGAATAATGGAAAAGATAAATACAAATTACATTGGTTACTCTGAAAAACCAAAAACATTTGACATACAAGAATTCATACATTACCAAAACTATCTGCTGCTGAACACGCCTAAAAATGGCATTCCAAACCTTGTGCATCAGGATCAGACAGCACGCAGTGTGCAGTCTGATCGCTAATCCACAAAGTCTGAGAAATTAACGCTTTGAACTACTCCATCTTCAGCTTTTCTTTCCTCAAATGTTTTCATTTACATAAATACAAGGAAAGTCTGATAACGTTTCGAACTACTGAATTTTTACAAAAAAAAGTTTTCATATACATTAATTTGATACAAGTAAACAAATGCGAAAGATATAAACATATACATGTACATGTATACTGATAAGTGCAACCAAATTCTGTTGAAGTTTTCGGGACAGTGTAGATCAAGATAAGTCTTACTAGAATTGCAGCCTGATCTTAGATCTATACAGTCCAATACACTTATCAACATGCTGAACTACGTACATGTACATGTATATGTATTCATATATATCCTGACAAAATAAGTAATAATTACAGATGTTGCTAAACATGTAAGCTGGCAGGTAAGCTAATAAATGTAACCAAAGCCGGTCACTGAAATATCTGAGGACGGTGTAGATCAAGATCAGACTTAACCAAATTGCGGTCTGATCCTAGATTCACGCAGTCTAATGTATGTAAACTGATAAATGTAAAGCCTTCAGTGAAATATCTGAGGATGGTGTAGACCAAGATAAGACTTACCAAAATTGCAGTCTGATTCTAGATTCATGCAGTCTAATGTATGTAAACTGATATTTAAATCAAGTCATTATCCATTTTAAAACTCAATCAGGACTTTAAGACCTGTTCTGGGTACATTATATTGTACTTGTTTGAACTTGGTAAATTTTCCATTTCCCCTTCCGAGATTACCTGCTTAAAGAGGAATATATTGCTACAGATATATATATACTTTTTGTGACGGTAAAAACTTTATTTTTCAATATTCCTGCAGATATACCCTATAAAAGATACATGAGTACAAATACACACTTTTGAAATCATACATAATTACTTTATATAGCAACAAATATATAATATATTTCCATTGCGTACTTTCTTTTCCATTGCACCAGTCCTGCACAAAGGAAATTTAAAAGGTGTTAACATTTGTACTTATAAGCATAAAGAAATTCCAATAAATTTCTTCAATTAACTACCCATAAGAAAATACATTAAAGATGTGTAACATTTTGGGTATAATCTGGGAATACCTGCATAAAAAAAAATCACCACTAAGTGCATTTTTTTCAGCCGTACAAAAAATATTTTTTGGTTTTTACTTGTATATGTACCTTTAATAGGTTGAAAAAAAAAAACATGTTTCAAATCATTATTGTTATTCTATTTATTAACACAGACATAATGTATTTCCACTGCGTACTTTCTTTTCCATTGCGCCCATTGCTCAATAATATTTCCATTGCGCTCTTTAAGCCTATCGGCACAGTTTTGCATTTCCATTGGTTCCTAAGATCATGTGACTGGACGAGTTCATTTGCGTAAAACATAGATGCATTCTGCACCAGAAGATTAATTGTTTCATAAAACATTGTGCACCAGACCGTTAATAATTCTTTCTCGATTCTTTATCGGGTTCAAAACAAGTCAACAGCTTCAAAAAAAGGTGATGAAAAACCCACACAACAATTTCACAAACATTCACACCTATTTTACCAATATAAACCTGGCGAATATGATGAAAGATTTCAACCGGAAGTATCTACACTCTCCATCAACATCTCTTCTCGACTATATTAAATATAAGGTCGCCGGCTTCTGCCAGGCGACCAATAAAGGTGATCTCTGACAAAAGAAAGTCTTTTAACTCTTTACCACACGACAATATTTTAGACTGGTTCAAAATGAAAGCATTTGCAGATGACAATAATTATAAAGGTGACTGAAAAATTGAAATTGGTTCTGGAAAGGGTAGAAAACACTGTGGGAAAAAGAGAAAATGCTGGTTACCAGCATTTTCTCCTTTTCCTACAGTGTTTTCAAAAGGCTTCTTTCTCAGGGGCGTCAAAAGTAGGGATTGTGTGGTAATGGGTTAAAGTAAGCTAGTCTCTTTCAGTAGTGGATTCTTATATGGGACTTTTCACCAGAATTCAAGAAACTGTTTCAAGAGCAGCACCAGCTTAAAAAGCTTCAGTAAAAGACAAATATATTGCAGTGATATTTCCTCTTTGGATTAAAAAATCCAAGATCCGAGACAAACACTCAGACTAAGTTTCATGGGTATTGAACAGAAAATGTGGCCTATTTAGTACACAAAAGGTTTTTGTCATGGTGACCCTGAGCTGAAAATGTGGTCTTTAGTGTCCCAGTGACCTTCTTTTCTTAGCTCTTACTAACCTGATTTCAAACTCATCTGACATAGTATCATAACAAACATTCTGGCCGAATTTCATGGCTATTACACTGAAAGTGTTGCCTCTATGGAGCAAGACTTTTTTAAGGTATATACCTCTTACCCATCTTTTGTCACCCAGTTTTGTACTCATCTGGGATATCATCAAATCAAGAGATATATTCTGGCTAACCTTCACTACTATTGAAAAAAACATGTGGCCTCTAGAGTGTAGGCAAAGATTTTTAAGATATGTCCCCGTTATCTTCTCTCTGACCTGTACATATTTGAGATACCATCATTAAAAACATACTTTTCACAATTTCAAGAGTATCAAAGACAAAATGTAGCCCCTAGAGTGCATACAATGATTTTCTACGATTTGTCATGGCAACTTATTTTTTGACTTGACATGACCAAATTTCGAACTTGTTTGAGATATAATCAAGATATTCTGACCAAGTTTCATAAGCAATGGCTTGAAATGTAGCCTCTAGAATGCACACAGTGCTTTTTTAATATAGTTCAGTGACTGACCTTTGGATTATATATGAAACATTTTCACAATTATCCAAGATATAATCAAGGGAGTCATCCTGGCTAATTCTGCAGCAGTATTGGACAGAAATTGTGGCCTCTAGGGCACACCAAAGGTAATTGCTGATGCCATCATACACACTGCAGAAGACAAATAATGGATGCATGGTCACTATAGCTCACTTTTATTACTTTGTGCATAGGTGAGCTAAGAAGAGGGCCATTGGCCCTCACCTGAGAAAACTTATCTAAGATACGTAAGTTGGAGAGATCCTGTTATAAAACACCTACAAATCTGTTGGAAAAACATGATGGGACTTTAATCTTAATGTAAAAATTGTGTGTGCGACACAAATAAGACGTGATCGCTGCTTTAACTTTTGAGAGATTTTTTCTGAGAATGTAGGCTATGCAGAGCAGGGTCCAAAAAATCCACATGTCCACTTGCTCATATTTACAAGTAAGAAATGGATCAGGACGAGTGAAATATCAGTCATACTTGTTTGGCAGGACAAGTGGTGAATAGGAGAATGTAAAACAAGTTTTTCAGATGAATATTTAACTTACACTAGACAAAATGGCCATTCAATTATTCGAATAAGAGAATCAAGGGTATTTGGGATATCAAATTTTGAAACAGAATTTAAAACATGCTGCTTCCCGCCCCAAATAAAGACCGGTTTCAAGTCAGCCTAAGTATATTATCCTGAACCTTTCATTGCAAATAAAAATCTCATGATATGCTTTGGGTAGTCCTAATGCTATATGAGTGATTTTGCTAATTATTAAAAACGAACAATACTAACATCAAAGCAAAATACTTTCCCGAAACCAGTGCAGAAAACTGTTTTTTTTTATCAATTTCTGTAACTTGACCTGATAACTGGTACCAATTTTTAAAACTCGGTATTTAAGGTTTGTTGTAATGTTTCTGTTTCATCTAATAAAAAAAAGTCAGAGTCCAATATAGGAAGGGTTTTTCTCGACAGACAAGTTGGGATCAAAGTAGGGCTAGCGTTTTTTTCAAATTCGCTTGTCCCATAGGACAAGTGCCTGCCTTTTCGAGAAATTTTTGGACCCTGCAGTTGCCCCAAGATTTGTTTGAGTGACTTACTTTTTGGCCCCATATGACTCATTGACATATTATTGAAACAAGAGGACATATAATTGTAACAAGAGATGTTTGTAAAACATGTATGCCCCCCTAATGGCATCCAATTCTAAATATAACGTGTGATTATAAACTGTTAAGTTCAAAGTGTAAAAACAAACAAAGGGTAATTACTCAAAAATTATTCATGATAAATTAACAATTCTTGGGCACTGCACTTCCCATTTATGTGAACTATCAACTTTTAAAGTTTCATGATTTTACCTCACATACTTTTTGAGTTATGCTCCGTAAAAAAATCAAATACGAAAATCAACAAAGGGCAATAACTGCAAAAATATAATGGGCAGAGTTATGATTCTTGTGCAAAGCACTTCTCCTGAATAAGATCTATCCACATATAAAGTTTCAAGATGATACCTGAAAAACCTTTTGAGTTATGCTCCGGACAAAAATTAAGTAGGAAAATCAAGAAAGGGCAAAAACTCCAAAAATATGATGGGCAGAGTTATGGTTCTTGTGAGCTGCACTTTTCCTTAATAAGATTAATCCACCTATGAGGTTTCAAGGTGATACCTGAAATACTTTTTGAGTTATGCTCCAGACAAAAATTAAGTATGAAAATCAACAAAGGGCAATAACTCCAAAAATATGATGGGCAGAGTTGTGGTACTTGTGCACTGCACTTCTCCTTAATGAGATCTATCCACCTGCGAGGTTTCAAGATTATACCTGAAATATTTTTAGAGTTATGCTCCAGACAAAAATTAAATATGAAAATCAACAAAGGGCAATAACTCCAAAAATACGATGGGCAGAGTTATGATTCTTGTGCACTGCATTTCTCCTTAATGAGATCTATCCACATATAAAGTTTCAAGATGATGCCCGAAATACTTTTTGAGTTATGCTCCGGACAGTAATTAAGTATGAAAATCAACAAAGGGCAATAACTCCAAAAATATGATGGGCAAAGTTATGGTTCTTGTGCACTGCACTTCTCCTTAATAAGATTAATCCACTTATGAGGTTTGGAGATGATACCTGAAATACTTTTTGAGTTATGCTCCGGACAAAAATTAAGTATGAAAATCAACGAAGGGCAATAACTCCAAGAATATGATGGGCAGAGATATGGTACTTGTGCACTACACTTCTCCTTACTGAGATCTATCCACCTATGAGGTTTCAAGATGATACCTGAAATACTTTTAGAGTTATAAATGCTCCGGACAAAAATTAAGTATGAAAATCAACAAAGGGCAATAACTCCATAAGTATGATGGGCAGAGTTATGATTCTTGTGCACTGCACTTCTCCTTAATGAAATCTATCCACCTATTTAGTTTCAAGATGATACCTGAAATACTTTTGAGTTATGCTCCAGACAAAAATGTGGTCTACGGACCGACCAACGGACCGACAGACGGACCGACAAGTGCAAAGCAATATACCCCCACTTCTTCGAAGGGGGGCATAACAATACTTCAGATCAAAAGTCAAGAGAACCTAGCAGAAAATGAATCCTAACACCTCAAAACAAGATTTTGAAAAGATATGTCCTATTCACCTAATTTTATACCAACCTTTGACCCATGTTCTAACTCCCTTGTAGTATGATCTAAACAAATATGCTTATTATTTTTTATGAGTATTGGACTGGTATCAGATTAGAAACGTAGCCCACACAAGGATTTTCAGAGATTGGTCTTTACTTTTTCACCTAAAATGATTTGTTTTGACACTTAATCCTTTCCCAAACAGCAACTTTTGGACCAGACTAAATTGAAAGCATTTTGCAGATGACAAATTCACAGTTGCTAAAAAGATGATTTTTCTATACGATACGGTAGAAAACATTGTGGGAAAAGGAGAAAATGCTGGTTACCAGCATTTTCTCCTTTTTCCACAATGTTTTCTAAAGGCTTCTATTCCTGATCCGTTTTTTTGGGAAAGGGTTAACTGGAATACATTCATAACATTCTGACAAACTTTTATGTGAACCTGATAGAAAATATAGCTTATATAAAGCACACTAGGTTTATCAAATAGTGCCCCTGTGACCTGGTTTTTTACAACACATGACTCAGAATTCAGTGGGTCTGAGATATTTTCAAGAGAAAAATTTTGATCAACTATAACTAGAATTGGGCTGAATTTAAAGCCACCACTGTGTACACAATGTTTTTCCCAGTGATCTTTTTTTTGACATGATGTGACCAAAAAAACTAGAAGGCCCTGAAGGGCCTGAATATGCTCTACTGGCACAGAGTTTGCTTTTAAATAAAGCATATGTAGAAATTCATTATGCAAAAAGACAAAAAAAATTGACATTTTCAACTCAAAATGGCTACTTTCCATTACTGTTGGTTGAATTTTTTCAAACTCAACAGGGTTAAAAGCTATTGATGGGATAAACAAGCTGAAAAATTCTTAAAATCTGATCACAAATAAATACTTTATCATGTAAACAGGCAATAAAATTGTTCAATTTGAAAAGACTACTTTTCCCATACTGTTTGTCAGATTTTTTTTCAAAATTGATATGGTTAAAGCTATAGATGAGATAAACAAACTCTGCAAGTTTCACGGAAATCTGACCGAAAATGAAGACTTTTTCGCGTAAACAAGAAATGAAAGATTTCAACTTGAAATGGCTACTTTTCCCATACTCTTTGTTGGAATTTTTTCAAAATCAATAGGGTTGAAGCTATTGATAAGATAAACAAACTCTGCAAGTTTCATGGAAATCTGACCTAAAATGAAGACTTTATTGCATAAACAAGAAATGTAAATTCTAAACTTGAAATAGCTACTTTTCCCATACTCTTTGTTGGAATTTTTTCAAAATCAATAGGATTAAAGCTATTGATAAGATAAACAAACTCTGCAAGTTTCATGGAAATCTGACCTAAAATGAAGACTTTATTGCGTAAACAAGAAATGTAAATTTCAAACTTGAAATGGCTACTTTTCCCATACTGTTTGTCGGATTTTTCTCAAAATCAATAGGTTTAAAGCTATTGATGAGATAAACAAACTGTGCAAGTTTCACGAAAATCTGATGACAAATGAAGACTATCGCGTAAACAAGAATTGGAAATTTTCAACTTGAAATGGCTAGTTTTCCCATATTGTTTGTTGGATTTTTCTCAAAATCAAAAGGGTTAAAGCTATTGATGAGATAAACAAACTGTGCAAGTTTCACAAAAATCTGACAACAAATGCAGTCTTTATCGCGTAAACAAAAAAAAGACTAATGGACAGACAGACGGACGGACAGACAGACAAAGACGGAAACCCCGCTATGACATAAGCTCTGCTGGCTTTCAGCCAGTAGAGCTAAAAATTCTGACCAAATTTCAAGAGTATCTATCCAGAAAAAAATGTGGTCTCCTGAAAGCCTACAGTATTTTTCTACAATCTGTCCCAATGAGCTATTTTTTTACCCCTGGTGACCCAGGTTCAATTATCAAGACGTACTAATTTTCATGAGCACCAGACTGAAATTGTAAAATCTGGAGAACACAAGAAAGTCTTTCTAAGATTTGTACCAGTGACCTTGTTTCTGTTCCAATATGACTCAGTTTTCAAACTTATCAAAAAATATTATCAAGGCAAACATTCTGATCAATTTTCAAGAATATTTTATTGAATATGTGGCCTCTAGAATGCATATAAGGTTTTTTCTAAGATATGATTCTGTGACCTTTATTTTGACCCACCATGACCCATTTTCACAATTGTAGTCATGTACATCATATTATTAATATAAACATTGTAACCAATTTTCAATTTTCATGAGCATCAAACTGAAAATAAAAGTGAGAACAAGATTTTTTCTAAGCTTTGTCTCGATGACCTCACCATTTTTTACTTTTCCAAGATGTTTTCAAGACAAACATTCTGAATAACTTTCAAGAGTATCCAAATAAAAATGAGGCTTCTAGATTGCATGCAAGGTAATTGTTGATGACCAAACCATGGAGTATACAAGACAAATACCATACAAACAGAAATGTGCACCTAGAGCACACTGTGCTCAGGAACAGGTGAGCTAAAACAAGCTTGAAATTACTAATTGCAAAGCTTCTAATCTGTAATTTAAAGATTTATTTTTGATTAAACAATCAAATTTCTTTACATTCACAGAGTGAAACAGTTAAGAAGTATTTAGAAGTGTTAAACCAAACTTTAATTCTGCAACAAAACAAATCTAAAACAAGAGCAGCAAATTGTCGCAAGTAACGCCCGTTTTACCCCAAGTTGTAAAGCTGGGGCATGCACCGGACAAAATTCAAGTATGAAAAACAACAAAGGCCACTAACTCAAAAATTAAGCGAGCAATAGTTATGATTCCTGTGCACTGCACTCCTCCTTGATGAGATCTATCCACCCATGAAATTTCATAACCCTAGCTAGTATAGTTTTGGCGATATGTTCCAGACAATATTCAAGTATGAAAAATGACAAAAGACAATAACTAAAAGATTAAGCAAGCAAGAGTTATGATTCCCATGCACTGCACTCCCCCTTGATGAGATCTATCCACTCATGAAATTTCATAACCCTATCTAGTATAGTTTTGGAGATATTCACTGGACAAAATTCAAGTATGAAAAACGACAAAGGGCAATAACTAAAAAAATAACCAAGCAAGAGTTATGATTCCTAAGCACTGCACTCCCCCTCGGTGAGATCTATCCACCCATGAAATTTCATAACCCTAGCTAGTATAGTTTTGGAGATATGCTCCGGACAAAATTCAAGTATGAAAAACAACAATGGGCAATTACTCAAAAATTAAGCAAGCAAGAGTTATGATTCCTGTGCACTGCACTCCACCTCCGTGAGATCTATCCACCCATGAAATTTCATAACCCTAGCTAGTTTAGTTTTGGAGATATGCTCTGGACAAAATTCAAGTATGAAAAACGACAAAGGGCAATAACTCAAAAATTAAGCAAGCAAGAGTTATGACTCTTGTGCACTGCACTCCTTCTTGATGAGATCTATCGACAGATGAAATTTCATAACCCTATCTAGTATAATTTTGGAGATATGCTCCGGACAAAATTCAAGTATGAAAAACGACAAAGGGCAATAACTCAAAAATTAAGCAAGCAAGAGTTATGACTCCTGTGCACTGCACTCCTTCTTGATGAGATCTATCGACAGATGAAATTTCATAACCCTAGCTAGTATAATTTTGGAGATATGCTCCGGACAAAATTCAAGTATGAAAAACAACAAAGGGCAATAACTCAAAAATTAAGCGAGCAAGTTATGATTCCTGCACACTGCACTCCCCCTTGATGAGATCTATCCACCCATGAAATTTCATAACCCTAGCTAGTATACTTTTGGAGATATGCTCAGGACAAAATTCAAGTATGAAAAACAACAAAGGGCAATGACTGAAAAATTAAGCGAGCAAGAGTTATTATTTCTACGCACTGCACTCCACCCATGAAAATTCATAACCAAAGCTAGAGTAGTTTTGGAGATATGCTCCGGACAAAGAACTGGACGCCTCCCGCCTGCCACGGGTGATCCCATAATACGTCCCGTCTTCGACGGGTGTATAAAAAGTACTTTTGATACAGCTGGTCTCTTGACAGGTTTGACTTTTTCTGTTTACATGTTGGCTTGAAATTGAAAGTACAGATTTCTTCAAAATAGTGCAGCAGCAGCTCTTATTGGAAGAACAATTAATTAGAGCCTCTGAGCCACACTAAATTTGTTGTCGGCAGATGCCCTCATTACCAGCAAGTCTAAAACTTTGCAATAAATCGGTAAAGTTAAAAAAACAAGAGGGCTACGATGACCCTGTGCCACTCCATAGTCTTTGAAAAAATTGTATCATGCACTTTATTGGCAATGAGTGAGATACAAATCACTACAGGCGCTTGAGCGCCTGTATCGCTCCACAGGCCTGATTTTTCTGTAACGGTGAAGAGAAGTTTTTAGCCCTTATCCTGCCATTCGCAACCATGGATAACTTTTGCGGAGAGCATACAGCAAGATCAGCCTGCACATACGTGCAGTCTGATCTTGCACTACACCCTCCGCAGCTTTGTCTGTAGTTTGGGTCATATAAGCCCAGCAAAATGCCCGTACATTTAGCAAAATGTTTTTGTGTGATCGTCAACAGTTTTTATTTGGCAGGATAGGGGTTAACAATTACCATTCATTCCTGTTTTTTAGGTCACTGAAGAAAAAAAGCTATGAAAAACATTGTGAGAAAAGAAGAAAATAATAGTTACCTACATTTTCTCAGTTTTACACAATAATATCTATCCTTTTTGATAAAAGTTTTACTAATTTGAAGATTTATTATGTTGTCTGCAACATCTTTCAATTATGACCAGTTATAAAAATTTTGTCTTCTGGTTATAGTTAAAGAGGGTCTTGTTACAAACCATTTTGGTTGGGGAAACATCAAAATACAGTAAAAAATATGTATTGTGGCAAGTGTTTTATTGAAGCTGCAGGATCAGTTTGAATGGATAACAAAATGCCTGATCACAACAGTAATGCCCTGTCCCTCTTTGTATAAGGTCACCAGTAGGTCAACAAACCTTTACCAGAACTAATAAAAGTGCAGAGGTTCTCTTGTTTATATGAATGGGATTATAGATTATGTAAAGCAACAATCTTTAACTCTTTACCAAACAACAAAATTTGAGATGTGACCAAACTGAAAGCATTTGCAGACAACAAATTAAACTTTGATGAAATGATGATTTCTCTCTTTCATGAAAACACTGAGAGAAAAGGAGAAAATGCTGATTACCAGCATTTTCTCCTTTTCCAAGAGTGTTTTCCAAAGACTTCTTCTTTAGGGACGTTAAAAGTCAGGATTGTATGGTAAAGACTTACCACCATAGGAACTAACCTGCAATACAACAATGAAATCCAACAAATAGTTTGAGAGAAGAAATTTTTCAAAGACTGTACTTTATACCATAAATAGAAAATGAGTCTCCCATAAAAGCCATGTTTTTTTACGGATCCTTTTTTTTTTAAAGAAATTCTTTAGACCTCTACCTAAGGAACATTCCTGCAAAATAATAATGCTATCCAATTAGCGGTTCCGGAGGAGAAGATTTTTAAAGGTTTTTTACTTTGGTTGCCATGGCAACCACAATTATTCGTGGAACATAATTATTGGAAGGAATTTGAAAGAGGACCACCTAAGAAACATTCCTGTGAAATTTGGTAAAAATCCAGTCAATAGTTTCTGAGGAGAAGTTTTTTAAAGAAAAAGTTTACGGATGCACGCATGGACAAACGGACGGACGGACGCACGACGGACACAACGCCATGACAATAGCTCGCTGGCCTTCGGCCAGTGGAGCTTATAACAAGAGATGTTTGTAAAACATATATGCCCCCCTAATGGCATCCAATTCTAAATATAACACGTGATTATAAACTGTTAAGTTCAAAGTGTAAAAACGAACAAAGGGTAATTACTCAAAAATTATTCATGATAAATTAACAGTTTTTGGGCACTGCACTTCCCATTTATGTGAACTATCAACTTTTAAAGTTTCATGATTTTACCTCACATACTTTTTGAGTTATGCTCCGGAAAAAAATTAAGTATGAAAATCAACAAAGGGCAATAATTGCAAAAATATAATGGGCAGAGTTATGGTTCTTGTGCAGTGCACTTCTCCTGAATAAGATCTATCCACATATAGAGTTTCAAGATGATACCTGAAAAACCTTTTGAGTTATGCTCCGGACAAAAATTAAGTATGAAAATCAACAAAGGGCAATAACTCCAAAAATATAATGGGCAGAGTAATGATTCTTGTGCACTGCACTTTTCCTAAATAAGATTGATCCACCTATGAGGTTTCAAGGTGATACCTGAAATACTTTTTGAGTTATTCTCCGGAAAAAAAATAAAGTATGAAAATCAACAAAGGGCAATAATTCCAAAAATATGATGGGCAGAGTTATGGTACTTGTGCACTGCACTTCTCCTGAATGAGATCTATCCATCTATGAGGTTTCAAGATGATACCTGAAATAGTTTCAGAGTTATGCTCCGGACAAAAATTAAGTATGAAAATCAACAAAGGGCAATAACTCCATAAATATGATGGGCAGAGTTATGGTTCTTGTGCACTGCACTTATCCTTAATGAGATCTATCCACCTATGTAGTTTCAAGATGATACCTGAAATACTTTTTGAGTTATGCTCCAGACAAAAATTAAGTATGAAAATCAACAAAGGGCAACAACTCCATAAATATGATGGGCAGTTATGGTTCTTGTGCACTGCACTTCTCCTTCATGAGATCTATCCACCTATGAGGTTTCAAGGTGATACCAGAAATACTGTTAGAGTTATGCTCTGGACAAAAATTAAGTATGAAAATCAACAAAGGGCAATAACTCCATAAATATTATGGGCAGACTTATGGTACTTGTGCACTGCACTTCTCCTTAATGAGATCTATCCACCTATGAAGTTTCAAGATGATACCTGAAACACTTTTAGAGTTATGCTCCGGACAAAAATTAAGTATGAAAATCAACAAAGGGCAATAATTCCATAAATATGATGGGCAGAGTTATGATTCTTGTGCACTGCACTTCTCCTAAATGAGATCTATCCACCTATGTAGTTTCAAGATGATATCTGAAATACTTTTTGAGTTATGCTGCGCACAAACATGTGGTCTATGGACCGACCGACAAGTGCAAAGCAATATACAGTCCACTCCACATATTACGAGATCGGTTTCAACGAGATACCGCTTATAACGTAAATCTTGCTGAGTCCCGGCAGAATCCCTTCTTTTTTTCTTTTATTTTATACCGCATAGAACGAGATCGGTTACGGCGAGATATTGGCTACAACGTAAAAATATTCAAGGCCCCCAACGTAAATTTCCCACCTTACAACGAGGTCTATTGATAAAATACGTCATCTGTATTAGTTTGTCACCATGCAAAGCAATTATCAAATAATTATCGGATTAACTGTCTAACATTAACCTATTGTCGCGTTTTGGATATGTTTGCACCACGGGCTAAATTGATCCGCAGGTGATTGAATGTTATCACACATTTTTTTTAGCAGTTTATACATGTAGCTTATTACTGACCAGTTCTGATGGATGAAATGAAAACTTTACGCCGGTTCTTTGAGTGCGAGTCGGACATTGATCAGAGCACATTTTCAAACTTAGCGACTATTGAACAATTACTGGAGGATACAATCAAAAACAAAAAAGGCTATCTAACATAACAGCATTCTTCAAATAAATGCATATTTAATTTTTAAAATGCTAACATTCGTGTAAATATCTCGTAAATACATACAATATACATTGTACATACAGTAAATCGACAGAGTTATCTGTCTTTGTATACTCTTCAAAAAGAAGGTAATTAGCTACTTCCGGTCTAAACAAAAGTAAACAGTATGAAAGTCTGTATCATTACGTATCTTTACGAAGTTTGATTTCTGATTTGGTTATAACGAGACCCGGTTACAACGAGATAATACTTCTTGTCCCCGCGATCTCGCTGTATCCGGAGTGCACTGTACCCCCATTTCTTCGAAGGGGGGCATAAAAAGTCTGTATGGCAATGTATATAGGGAAAATAGCGGCCCCCCCCCCCCAAAAAGAAAAGTCAAATTATTCTTTCAAAATTGATGTCAATGAATGAAGGCAGGTTTTATCAATGAACTCTACCAAAGAGTGCCTCACAAAAACATTTTCAAAGTTCAAGTAGCAGAAAACACTTCTCACTTTTTCAAATGTCATGAATAATAAGTTTCTGGAACAAAAAAAAAAAAGCTGAATAATACAAACCTCACTGTATATTAAATATTCAACTCATCTGAGCATAACAATCAACATCAAACTAAACATGGTCACTGTGATTTTCTATCCAAAAAAGTTAAATACCTCACATAGTTCAGGTAATAGTGCAGCTTGATAATGTTGTGGAGTAAACAGGAGTTTATTTCCTTGATCAGTATATAAGCTTAAGTCATATTGATTTAATGTACTGGTACTACAAAACAGATTTTTAAAGTTTTCTCAGTAAGAGCCTTTGTAAATTGTGTCAACAATGGCAATGACCACAGGGCTATAGTTAAAACAACGTTGCTACATGTCCACTTGGTGAGGCTATATGCAAAATTTGGTAAGCTTAGACCTTACTTTTCTGAACCAGAAGATTCTTTTAATTTTCTATTTATTAGCCTATTTAAAACTTGTGACCCCTACAGCTTGTTCCAGTTTTGACCTCAGGGTTATTATAATGACAGTCTTGCTAGAAATCTACCAGATGAAGTTGCATGACAAATTTGGTAGCCCTAGGTCTTACGGTTATGAACAACAAGATTTTTGAAGTTTTCACTACTTAAGCCTAGGTAAAGCCTGTGACCCCTGGTGTAGGGCCAACTATTACCCCAGGTCTACCATTTGAAGAGTAAAGGTCTGTCGGATAAAGCTACATACCAAATTGGGTAAGCCTAGGCCTCATAGTTTGGGATATGAAATTTTAAAAATTCTTTATACCTTGTATTTTTCAGTTTTGTTTCCAGTGCAACTAGAGTTTTTCCTGGATTGAAATTCTTTGAAAAAAATCTGACGAAGGCCATGGCAGGATCATTTCTGTGAAGTTTCATCAACATTTGATGGGTAGTTTAAAAGAAAATGTTTGAAAAAAAAATTAATGCATGGACCAAAGGATGCATGTGCCACAGAAACAGGACCAAGACAGAAGCTTGCTGGCCTTTGGCCAGTGGAGCTATACATCACTGCTTTGACACCACTGATGTTGAAAGTGGGGCTTTAGGATTATTTCTTTGCACATGTGTTCTGTAACACAAACTGTGTTCAATCAAAAATGAAAATAATACAATTGCAACTGTGTAACAGTGTTGTTGTTTTATTTTTTTCGGTGAATCAAGGGAGATAAATGATGTCAATTCATCTCTATAGAGAAAATACGATTGATTTTCCTTGATCAGTATCTATACATCTTGCACATGAGTTTTTCTCGTACTAGATTGAAACCATTTTCTAAGCTTGATTAAAATTATATGAAGATATCTGAAAATGACCAGAGATTCCATGATTCTGTTAGAAAGTCTAGTTGTCGATTTATAAATTTATACACTATTTAAAACTTTAAAAATCTTCTACTCAAAAACTGCAAAGTGTTTCTTCATGTCTAAGATATTCTTGCCAAAACATGGTTGAAAATGCAAGTTCTGTTTACTTTTTCACGACTTTAGTAGTTACATTGTAACTAAAAGATTAACAACTATAAGATCAACCACTAACCATCCGAGTCAGAGAGCTGCCTTCGCCTTTCTCCCTGAAAATAAAAGTGACAAGTCAATTATTAACTCTTTACCACACGACAAAATTTTAGACTGGTTCAAATTGAGAGCATTTGCAGATGACAAAATAAAGGTGACTGAAAAATTGAAATTTGTTCTTGGAAAGGTAGAAAACACTGTGGGAAAAGGAAAAAATGCTGTTTACCAGCATTTTCTCCTTTTCCCACAGTGTTTTCAAAAGGCTTCTTTCTCAGGGGCATCAAAAGAAGGGATTGTGTGGTAATGGGTTAACCCTTTACTACACAATCCCAACTTTTAATGACCTTTATTACACAATCCCAACTTTTAATGACCTTGAGAAAGAAGCCTTTTGAAAACATTGTTGGTATAAGAGAAAATTTTCTTCTTTTCCCACAATGTTTTCTACCCTTCCCAAATCCAATTTCAACTTTTGATTCACATTAATTATGTTGTCTGCAAATGCTTTCCAATTGGAAAAGTCCAAAATTTTCTTGTTTGGTTAAAAGTTAATTCTTTCCCAAACGACAAAATTTTGGACTAGGCCAAATCTAAAGTGTTTGCAGATGACAAAATAGATGTGAATCAAAAATTGTAATTTTATTGAGAAAGCCCTGAAAACATTGTGGGAAAAGGAGGAAATGCTGGTTACCAGCATTTTGTCCTTTTCCCACCATGTTTTCAATTGCTGTCTTTCTCTGGGATGTCAAAAGTCGGGATTGTGGGGTAAAGGGTTAGCCTCTAATCAAACAAGCCTTGTGTTTACAACCTTGAGGCAAAAAGCTTTGAAGGCATATTTTCTGTTCCTTTAAAGACAAATATCTGTACCTTCACTTTAGCAATATTTTATTTGTTCGCTTTAACCTTTTAGTGCACAATCCCATGCAAAATACATACACAATTTTTTCTATGAAATCCTACAAGAAAGTTGTGACCCCAGGGGAAAGCCAATTTTGACAACAAAGCTATATTTACTTGAACCCTGGTGGAAGTCCACAAGATAAAGCCCCATACCAAATAATACAGGTCTAGAATGTGTGGTTATAAACAAGAAGATTTTCAAAGTTTTCTCAATAAAAGGCCCTGTAAAACATGAAACCCATAAGACAGGGCTAAATTTAGTAGCCCTGCTCTTTATTATGGTTAGAAACAAGATGACTTAGAAGGATTTCACCACAAAAATCCATGTAAAACTTGTGACCCCTGGTGTGGGGACAAACTTAACCCCAAGGCTATAATTTGGGCCCTTCTGGTAGAGGCCCATTAGAAAAAGCTACATGCAAAATTTCGTAGCCCTAGGCCTTATGGCTAGGTACAAGCAGATTTTTAAAATTTTCCCAATATGAGCCCATGTAAAACTTGTGACCCCCAGGACAGGGCCAAATTTAATCCCAGGGCTATATTTTGGGCTGCTGTGGTAGACAACCACTTGATAAAGCTAGATGCAAAATTGAGTAGCCCTTGGCCTAATGGCTTGGTACGAGAAAATTTTTAAAGTTTTCCCTATATAAGCCCATATAAAACATGTCACCCCCGGGGCCAGGCCAAATTTGACCCCTAGGCTATCATTTGGGCACTCTTGGTAGACAATTACTTCATAAGTTACATGGCAAATTTGGTAGCCCTAGGCCCTTTGGATAGGTACCAGAAGGATTTTAAAGTTTTCCCTATATAAGCCCATATAAAACTTGTGACACTCGGGACAGGGCCAATTTTGACCCCAGGGCTATTATTTGAGAAACTTGGTAGAGGTCCACCAGATAAAGCTACATGCCAAATTTGGTAGCCCCAGGCCTTATGGTTTTAGAGAAGAATATTTTTTTAAAAAATTCAATATTTTTCAGTTTTGTTGCCATGGCAACCAGAGTTTTTGAAGGAGGAATCAAATTCTTTCAAGGAATTCTGAAGAGGACCATGTACAGGGTCATTCCTGTGAAGTTTCATCAAAATTGGATGGGTAGTTTCAGAGAAGATGTTTGAAATAAAAGTTAACGCACACAAGCACAACTGACACCTGGCCATAACATAAACCCTCTGGCCTTTGGGCAGTGGAGCTAAAAAGAGGTTGTGTATGCGTATTATAATGTGTCAATGGAACATTCATCGAACATCTTCCATTTGGATCATTTCAAGAAAATATTTCAATATCAAGAGCTTCGCAGAGCGGCGCATATACACCCGAAGGGGCTTGTCAGTGAAATGAGTTGCATTGATGGTTGGGCCATGAATGAAGAGTAGTTATTCTCCATGATATGTGAAAAATATTAAAGGGCAATAACTAAACTAGAGGGCCATTGGCCCTTGAATGCTCACCTTAGACTATAGCTTATGAGTGAAATTCAATTCTTTGAGCAACTTTGGTAAGGCTTCGCCCAAGGAACATCCCTGCCAAGTTTCATCAAGATTGGCCAAGTGGGTTAGGAGAAGAAAATGTTTAAAGAAATTGTTGACGGGCGACAGACACCGGACATAGGGCAATCAAATATCAAAGCTCTACACCTTCCATTTTCAAAAAAGAATTTTAAATTTTCCTTCTTTGTCCTATGTTCAAACTTGTGGTCCCCGGGGCTGGGTCAGTTTTAACCAAAGCAGCATCCTTGTAACAAACTTGGTAAAGGTCCACTCAAAGATGTTACATACCAAATATCAAAGCTCTACACCTTCCCATTTGAGAGAAAAAGAAATTTAAAATTTTCCTTCTTTGTTCCTATGTTCCAACCTGTGACCTCCGGGGCATGCCCAGTTTTGACACCAGGGACATCATATGACCAAACTTGGTAGAGGTGCACTAGAAGATTCTGCAAACCAAATATCAAAGCTCTGCACCTTCAAGTTTCAGAGAAGATTTCTAAAGTTTTCCTTCTTTGTTGCTATGTTCGAACCTGTGACCCCCCCCAGGGCTGGGCCAGTTTTGACCCCAAGGGCATAATATGAACAAACTTGGGAGAGATCCACTAGGAATTGCTACATGCCAAATATCATAGCTCTATGCCTTCTAGTTTTAGAGAAGAAGAATTTTTTAAAATTTTCTTTCTTTGTTCCTATGTTCGAACTTGTGACCCCCGGGGCGGGGCCAGTTTTGACCCCCACGGGCATGATTTAAACAAACTTGGTAGAGGTCCACTAGGAGACTGTAGGAGGAGTTGCGCACACAAGAAATTGCCAACGGACAACGGACAGATGAATGGATGGACGACCAGGGTTATAACATAATACAACCCTTCGGGTGTATAAAAACACAGGCATGCCTGAACCAAGATACATGTAATTACCTCATTCAAAAGAAAGGTTTGTTCTCCGGGAACCATCTGTATCTCTGTAGGGTTAAAACTTCGGTCTGAATACAAGTAAAACAGAAATAGAGCTGGGATCATTCATTACCAATCAATCTTGTGCTTCTAGAATACTAGAAAAAACAGACTAAAGAAAATCATGTTCAAAAAAATTTTTTGATGACCAGTATTTTGTCCTTTCGAAATGATCAATCCTTTTTTGAATCCCACCATTTCAGCCATATTGACTGGGTTGCAGATAACTGATTTCAACATGGATCTTCTTTTAAAATATTTGTCGAGTAAAAATAGATTTATGCAACTGATTCTTGTACAATTTTTAGATAAATAAGAATCCTGAAGTAGCAGAATGTGAATACAGTAGGATTGTGATTTTCTTTTTGTCACTAATAAATTTTCAGTGGGTTGCTATGGAAGATTCAGCTCTCATTTTGATTGGCGAAGGATTGTGAGTTTGCCACATGGGCATTTCTCGTTTTTCGACAATTTTTTCAAAGTCCTTCTACCTCAGGTTTGTTAACCCATTACCGCACAATCCCTACTTTTGACGCCCCTGAGAAGAAAGCCTTTAGAAAACGTAGTGGGAAAAGGAGAAAATGCTGGTAACCAGCATTTTCTCCTTTTCCCACAATGTTTTCTACCATTCACAAAACAAATTTCAAATTTTCAGTCACTTTTTTTTGTCGTCTGCAAATGCTTGCATTTTGAACCAGTCTAAAATATTGTGGTTTGGTAATGAGTTAAAAACTTAAGGTTCCTTGGCAAATGTGAGTTTCAATAACAGAAAAGGTTTACCATGGGATCCTTCCCCTGCACTTTCTACTTCCATGCCTCTATGGAACCTACTGTCCTGAGGAGACCTGGAACCAGCACGAGGTGGATAGCAAATTCCCTCATTTGACCTGAGAGGAAGATCATCCTGATGATCTTGTACCCTGCCACATGGTCTGGTCTGGCTGATGCCTGAATATTACAGAAACAAACGTACATATCAATACAAGCATTTACTTTTCTCTAATAACATACGGTACTAAATGCACTTTTTTTTTCTTTAACAAAATGTTTTCCGTAATATACATACATGGAAGTACATGTAGTAACTTAGGCAAACTTCGCAAGAGCAATTTAATGCAAAGATCCAGATGCATAGGAATATTCTATTTCCGAACATAACTTAAACATAATGACACAATATAACAATTTTAATGAGTCCCCAAAAAACAGGTTAAAGTAAAGAATTGAAAAAAAAAAAAGTTATATTGCTCTGAGAAGTCCTAGAGTGTAAACTAAGAATGTAAACTACAATCTTTTTCTCTATCTCAACCACTGTGAATCTTGAATCTACTGAATGTGCTCATATACCGGTAGTATAAATAATTTGTCAGGTGATTGCAGCAAATTTCAAATATGAATAAAAAGAGCAATGGGCTATCTCTTGTATTTTTAAATGTTATTCTGCCAGTTTTTAAAAGTCTGTCTTTGCATTGCAGGCAAATTTATGGCTGCACAAAATTCACAAATCTACCAAAATCTTTCTCAAATCTACCAGAATATTTCCCAGATCTACCTAAATATCTAATAAATCTATATCCAAACCTGTCCTATATCTACCCAAATCTTTCCCAAATCTGTCCTAAATCTTACCCATCTACATAACCATCTATATATTAGGATGCAGACAAAAAAATCATGACAGGGCAATAACTCCTTTGAAACTCATTGAACCATACCTAAATCATAATATGCACATCTTGACTTCATATCAAAATTTTCTATGAAGTTCAACTAAAATCTGTCCTGTAGTTATTGAGAAATTAACCCATTACCACACAATCCCTACTTTTGAGGCCCCTGAGAAAGACGCCTTTTGAAAACACTGTGGGAAAAGGAGAAAATGCTGGTAACCAGCATTTTCTCCTTTTCCCACAGTGTTTTCTACCCTTCCCAGAACAAATTTCTATTTTTCAGTCACCTTCATTTTGTCGTCTGCAAATGCTTTCAATTTGGATAGGTCTAAAATTTTGTTGTGTGGTAATGGGTTAAGAGTACAGGAGTACAGACTGACCAACAGACCAACACAGTGACTCCTATATACCTCGCCCCCCCCCCCCCCCCCAACAAATTTTGGGGGAGGGGTACAATAAGTATACACTGAGAGAGCTAGAGGGAAATTATTGAATATACCTTGCAATGGGTCTGTAAATCTATTACCTGAGGGAAATTGGTCTGGAACTCCATGGTGGATTGTCGGATTCCCATCAATCTGTGGAAGAGATGGTGGGCTTAAAGTTGCTTGACCAAACAATTGGTTTTCCTGTATTGGAGTTCTCAGCTTCGGTCGTACACACGGTAAGTCTTGTCTATACAAATGTATTTGGATGTGTGGCTGGGCATCTAGAAAAAAATGGTACTTTAACCCTTTACCAAACAATTCCTGTTTTTTACAACCTAGAGGAAGAAGTCTTCTGAAAACATAATGGGAAAAGGATAAAATGCTGGTTACCAGCATTTTCTCCTTTTCCCAGAATGTTTTCTACTCATCTACAGTCAAGTTTCAACTTTTGAATCACATTTATTTAGTCGTCTGCAAATGCTTTAAATTTGGACAAGTCTTAACTTTTCTCATTTGGTAAAGATCGAGTTAAAACTTAAAGAAATGTGGGGAAAAAGCTAACTGTTCTTATCTTTATTTTTCTTACTACATACCTGGAGACATTATAGGATCTGACATGAGTGGGCTTTTGAGATAAGATTTTATTAAACGAGTCAAGGGAAATGTTATTAGGTGAGCCTTTGGCAAGCTTAATAACATTTTTCCATAATGAGTTTACACAAATTTTATCTCAAGCCCCCATGAATGTCAGATTCTTTTTATCACAAAATAGAGATCAGATGATGCAAAAACAATACATTCATAAATGCACCCAGGATAATATCAACAAGACCTATTCACTACTACAAAATACGTACAAAATGATGTCAAAAATGATGTCACACAAATGTGATATCAAACATGTATAAGATAACAAAATTCGTAATGGGTATATTAATTACACTGAATTCAATGGAGGTCATGTGATAATATCATGGTTTTTGTTTGAGTGGCTTTTTCACAACTTTTAATAGCCTTCCCCACATATAACACCAATAAGCCACTGATTATAATGTGTTTCCTGGACTTCATTAGTACTACACCCAAGTGTTTTGTC
The DNA here is from genome assembly GCA_943736015.1 of Tridacna crocea. Classification (NCBI taxonomy): domain Eukaryota; kingdom Metazoa; phylum Mollusca; class Bivalvia; order Cardiida; family Cardiidae; genus Tridacna; species Tridacna crocea. The sequence continues at coordinate 55,904,312 of OX031059.1, forward strand.
AAAGGAATTTAAACCCCTGTTAAAAAAACAGTAGTGCAAGAGAAAATTAAACCAAGGACCATTTGGCTTCAGATAAAACATCCTTGACAATACTAGGAAACCCTGAAGACAGAAAAACCATCTTAGTCCAACAAAGACTCAGATTTTTTGTGTCCCTGAATATGTATACGGTTTACCTTTGTGATTGAAATAAGTTACTTTTAATCAATTTCAATGCACAATACATTGGAGCAACATTTCAGCCTTTAAAGTTTCTGGTCATTATTGCGGGTTTGTCTGCAAATTTTTTATTTGGTAAATGAATACTGGGTCAGCTTCAATGTTCCTGTACATGATTGGCAGTGTTACTTGTTACAGGTTGAAGTAACCAGGAAAAGGTCATTTGCCCTGAAGCGCTCATCTAAATAAAGCCACTTAGGGTTGATATTTAACCTGAAAGGTTCCTGATGATGACCTGAGAATTGTGACCTAATTTTTTACCAAAAATCACCCAATTTCAAACTTGTCAGTGATAACAACAATTACATCCCGACCTAGTTTCATAAGTATTAGACTGAAAATACGGTTTCTAGAGGACACAAAGTTTTTCTAAGAGTTGGCCCTGTGACTATAGCCTCAATAATGAGACGCTCCAGTGATCTTTTTCATATTTGGACATTTACTGCACACCGTACCCAGAGGCGACCAGTCAAAAAGAACATCGCCTTTGGAGACAGTTATCTGTACTAGTTAGCCCTGTGACCTACTTATTTATCATCAGGCATGATCCAGTTTCAAACTTATCCGAGATATCAAAAGGATAAATATTCAGCCAAGTTTCAATAGCATCAGGCGGAAAATGCTGCCTATCGACTGCGCACAAGGTTTTTCTATGATTTGGCCATCTGACCATGTGGTCTACCGAAACACTATTTTTAGATACAAAAAACCCGAAGCATGGATATTTTTAGTACATGTCATGATTATTTTTAGATCTTGGTTTTCCTACTTTCACTTCGTGTGAACACAATTAATTTTTGTTATTCATTGACACACTTATAGCAACTCGAAATATGTTTAAGAAATTTAAATTCCTTATGTTTGATTAATGATTGTTTCTGTGCGGTTCAGGGTTGATAGTTTTTGTCAGATAGGCCTACAGTATTTTCTCTTTGGACAAACCGAACAATTTTAAGGTCGTGCAGTCGGTAGCGAGCTCAACTGAAGAACAGGGGTCGCTAATTCGATACCCGGCTCGACCAATTCATTTCCTTCCGAGAACTGTTGACTGTCATTGCGACAAGATTCATTCCTCTATCACCGCTAATCATTTTTTCGAAGATGATTATATGTAAGAAAGCAGCCACTGGCTTGGAAAGAAAATTGTGCGGAGTACGGGTAAAGATCGAAACTCTGCATGGGCATGAAAGCATGGTTAGGGTGCACTAACTGCTGCCCGTCAAACTTTTAACCGTCCATTCTATATACAAAATATTGTAGCGATCTGGTTTTTTCACACAAGGTTAACTTACGAGCATGTGTCTGTTATTTTATCTGAATGCAGGCTCCATAATGTCGTAGGCTAAGAATGGATACTCAGCATAGATTAGCTACTATGGTTTGCGTACTGAGTGAAAGCATTAATTTCCAGTCTTCCCACATGTTGTGTATTGCCTGCCATATTTCACATCTCGTTTATTCTAATCTCGCGATACTGATTCTATTTTTAGCTACATGGCTAGGTAAGCTTTGACAGTTATTGGTCGGCGCCTTAGATGCTAATCTGTCAGCGAAGTTTAACCCGCCCTTGTCTTTTGAAATCTACCTAGATTGCTATTTATTTGTTACAATATGGTGAATTAATCATTTTAGAAGTAGTCTATAATTTTATTTCTATGAAGTTATTTGAAAATGACATTGTAAATATCCTTTTCTGTGAACTGCTCCAGAAATCCCACATCGTCGTGCACGCAAATTTTTCCGTCGTGAAGTTTTGAACACGCATCTTTGTGGATGCGGGAGACGCTGCTGTGTGAAATTTCTCGCAGATTTTGGGCTTCGTGCACAGAATCCCGCAAATCTGGAGACGCTGGTATAAAAGCTGGGGCATTTCGTGAGAACAGGGACTCCATTTCTGAAAATCTTTGGTACTAGATCTATAAGTTTTTTTTAAAGTTGTGTTCATTTATTCTTTTGTTTTTTTTTTTTGTGACGCAAAGCTAGGATTTTAGAGTAAATCGAACATAGATCCACAGCGGTCTTTTTTAGCAAATTTGGCACTATCGATTTCCTGAAAGGATAATTTTAATTGTAATTTAACTTTTTCTCGCTAAGCGCGGAGTGACTTAGTAATTATTTAATTCCTCTTTCTAAGTGTACTTGATTCAGTGCTATTTTCCCTAGGATCATAGGCTCTACGAGACTCGGCAAAGGTACTTTATATCTTTTTTAACATTTTGTTGCTGCATCACTGCTCTTTGACAAGTTCAAGTCTGAGTCAGGTATTTATTTTTTTTTTGCTTTAACCAGATTGTTTTATCCAAAGATTACCTAGTTGTAATTGTTAAGTTTTATTGCAACAATATAGATTAATTTATTAATTATCCCATCCCTGTGACTCTCTATTGTTTTAGGAATAATTAAATTTTGTTAAATTTTACTTTGCCTAATTTATATTTTACTTCCAAAGACAGTATTTTTGGTTTTCTTGTTTCTTAATTTTTTGTTGGAGTCCACCCCCCCCCCCTTTTACCCATCATCATACCTAACTTTTGGAAACATTGTGATAAGAGGTGCCTTCCCTAAGCCCAGAAGACAAGAGCTGTGCACAAGAGTTGGAGAAAAACTGACCGAAACATTGCAACAAGAGTAGTCCCTACCCTGAGCCCACCCCGAGCAGAGCCCGAGCGACACAAGTCCAGATTGGCAGCTCGCTACATAATTTTCCTGGTGTCAGAAGTGGGATTCACAGACATCATTTACAGTGAATCCAGAGATACGAGCCCCGAACAATATGGGTAGGAAGAAGAATACAATCGATTCTGATGTGGCTACAGGCAGAGATTCCGAGCTTGAAACCCAAGAGGAACATGGTAGACCCCTTTCGATTATGCCTCTACCGCAAGTTACAGAGCAAAAAGGAGCCAGATATAGAGATTTCCAGCTGGCCTCTGGAGACATACTGATTGAAGAGGCTGGCTGTGTTAATGATCAGACGTCTGGTCCAAGTTCTCTCCCCTCTTCCCATAGAGTCATGGCAAGTGAAATTGGGACAATGACATACAGCCATAATGGTTCACTTTGTTATCCAGAAAGCACAAGGTGTCAAACAGATCAACCAGAATTTGTTGGGGAAAATAGGTATGTGCAGGATGAGATCAGAATACACTCTGTACAGGGAAATAATGGCATTTCAAATAGCAGAGCAAATGAGCCTATTCATATCGAAACATGCAGAGATTCCTATGTGCAAGACAGGCAGATGCCAAGGGTACATAGCATAGCTACAGATGAGGGGGCAGCTCTAAGACAGGGCCATTTGAGGGTACAAACGAATCACAGAAGGAACCCTGCCTTTGGTATGCTGTCAGACTACTCTCCTAGTGCACCCAGAAGACAAACCCCCTGGTGTGATGTGAAGATTCCACCATTTACAGGAAAAGAAGATTGGGCGGTCTGGATAAACAGATTTGAAGTGTTAGCAGATAGATACAGGTGGGGTGAGGAGGAAATGATTGATCAGCTCCTACCGAAACTACAAGGTAGTGCCGGAGAATTTGTGTTTACACAGCTGCCTCGAGGGACCTTACACAATTACAACAGATTAACTACTGAACTTAACAGCCAGTTTAGAGTGGTTGAGACCCAGAGATCTTTTGCGGCAAAGTTTAGCCGAAGAGACCAAAGAAATGGCGAAACAGCAGAGGAGTATGCGGCTGACTTGAAAAGATTGTACGCAAAGGCTTATGGCCGAAGGAATGAAACAATTAGGCAAGAAGATTTAGTTCGAAGATTTTTAGATGGCCTGCGAGACAGCGAAGTTAGGTTTGAAGTAGAGTACCACAAGGATCCTCAGAACATAGATGAGGCGGTATTTCACGTGGTAAGGTTCATTCAGACCAGGCAAGGAAGAGACCGAGATCCATATGGAGAGAAGAAGATGAGAAAACTTACGAGACAAGTATTAGATGAAGACCGAATAGAAAATGTAGGTGAATATGACTTACTTGACAATGAGGAAATTAGGGCATGCAAAGGCAAGACAAGACCAGAAAGGCTACCCACGACCGAGAGTGATAGGCCTAACCAATGCAAAGAACGAGATAGAGACATGCATTCAATGATGCTTGAAATACTTGAGAAATTGAACAAACTAACCACTGGTAATAAGGTAGAAAACAGAGGTAGAATGGAACCCGTTTGTTACTCTTGCAATCAAAAAGGTCACTTCATACGAGACTGTCCCAACAGAAATGATAAAAGAAAGTACAAGCCAGACGGTACTCAGGGAGAGAGCAAAGTCCCTAAGACTTCAGGGCAGAGCAACAATGGTCATTTAAACTGCTAGGGGCTGAACCTGATGGTCGAGGGGACGCCCAAGTAAATTTTCAAGACCAAAACAAACCCGAAATAATTAGAAGGAGAAAGCCAGGGAATAATAGCTTGTATGTGAAGGGCTCTGTTGAAGATAGACCAATCCTTTTCACAGCTGACACGGGTGCGACTAGATCCGTCATATCCAGTAGAGTGTACAATGACATTAATCCTAGAATCAGACCCCAATTGACTCATTCAAAGAGCCTAGTTAGTGCAGACGGTGCACCTATTAAAGAGCTTGGGCGTGGTATTTTTAACGTGAAGCTGGGACCAGTGCACATGTGTAAGGAGGTAATTGTGGCAGAAATTGAAGATGAGGGGTTACTTGGAATGGATATCCTACAGAATGATCCATGTGGTCCAGCCGATATTCTCATGAGTCAGGGCATTATCAAACTATGTCAGCAAGAAGTACCGTGCATAGGAACAGGAAGGAACAACAGAAGCCGCCAGGTCACCATTGCTAGTGATTCCACTATTCCTGCCCACAGCGAGACTCTTGTAGATGTTTTCGTTGAACGATTTGAGAGAGACGAACTCTGTGGTTTGACGGAGTTTGTTATCGAACCAACAGCAGGTTTCAAGAATACTTATCCCTTAGAGATGGCAGCAGCGCTGATAGACAACAGTAAAAATGTGACAAGTAAGATTCGTCTATTGAATCCTTTTGCAGAACCAGTCGTACTGAAACAGAATGCAGTCGTCGGTGTTGCAGAGCCAGTGACAGAGCAACCTATTATATTAGTAAAACAGGAGAATGAGGCGACAGAGGGAAGCAATGCCAGTATACGAAGATTAGAACTTCAGGGCTGCATAAAAAACTCTCTAGAAGACAACTGTGCCACGCGCAAACAAATAGAACCTGGTGTTTTTCCTGAACACTTAAGGTCATTGTTCAATGAGTCAATAAAGAATATTCAACCGCAGGGTCAGGCTGCAATTGCAGATCTATTAACAAGATACCAAGATGTATTCTCAAAAAACGAGTGGGACATAGGATGTACACATCTCACAGAGCATTCAATTGACACAAAGGGTGCAGCTCCAATAAAACAACCACCTAGACGTGTGCCGATGGCATATGCCGAGGAAGAGAAGAAGGCCATAGAAAAGTTGTTGGAGCAAAAGGTGGCAAGAAAGAGCACTTCACCATGGGCGTCACCCATTGTATTAGTAAAGAAGAAGAATGGCAGCATCAGACCATGTGTAGACTATCGAAAACTGAATAGCCTTGTCACACCAGATGCTTTCCCACTTCCACGAATTCAAGACTGCCTGGATGCAGTGTCAGGCGCAACCCTTTTCAGCACATTCGATCTTACTAGCGGGTACTTCCAGATTCCTGTTAAAGAGGAGGATATTCCGAAGACAGCTTTCTGCTGCAAGTACGGTCAATTTGAGATGACACGACTTCCATTTGGATTGAATAATTCTGCTAGTACATTCCAAAGAACTATGGAACTTGCCCTTCAGGGATTGCAATGGGAAACTTGTATAATATATATTGATGATATTATTGTCTTTGCAGAAAACCTGGAAGAGCACATACGCAGAATAGAACAAGTTTTCGAACGACTCAGACAGGCAGGTCTCAAGCTAAAGCCAGAGAAATGCTTCATGATGCAGACAGAGGTCACATTTCTAGGTCATGTTGTGTCAGCGAAAGGTGTGAGACCAAACCCTACCAATATATCTAAAATATTAGAATGGCCGGTCCCCAAAACTCCAAGGCAAGTAAAACAGTTTGTTGCCATGTGTTCTTATTTCAGACGCTTTGTAAAGGATTTTGCCCAGATTTCACGGCCCATGGTTGAGCTGACCAAGAAAGGGAGACAATTCACATGGACACCTGCATGCCAAGAATCATTTGAAAGCCTGAAAACAGCCCTTGTGAGCCCAAGTGTGATGGGTTATCCTCTCAACGACAGTGGGGAGTTTATACTTGATGTTGATGCCTCAGACTGTGCTATTGGAGGTGTCTTACTTCAGATCCAAGACAAGCGCGAAAGAGTAATTGCATACGCAAGTAGGGCTATGAACAAAGCAGAGCGAAACTACTGCGTGACAGAGAAAGAGCTACTGGCTGTCCGTTACTTTGTAGAATATTTCAGGCAGTACTTGCTTGGACGAAAATTTTTGGTAAGAACAGACCACCAGGCTCTAGTTTGGTTGTTCAGCCTTAAAGAGCCTCGGGGTAAAATAGCTCGTTGGATTGAAATTTTGTCTCAATATTCCTTTTCAGTGCAGTACCGCCCTGGCAAGAAACAAGGACACTGCGATGCTTTGTCAAGGTGTGAGAACCCGAGAGACTGCAGCTGCCCAGAAGCTGACATGAGCGAGCCCTTCAAGTGTGGTCCATGCCGGAAGTGCAGAAAGCGAGCCGAAGACATGGTTTTTCAAAGTAGGTACAATAACATCTTCTTTTATCCACAGGAGGAACAGAAAGTGTCAGGGAAGTCAGTAGCAGCAGAAGTTCGAGAAATAGTAGAAGAGAATGGTCCTGTGGCAAGCACTTCAAGGGATGAACGAAAGTTTAGACAGAAGCATGAGGAATGGATGTGGGAAGGTTGTGTCTCAAAAGAAGATTTGCGCAAAGAGCAAGAACAAGATCCTGATATTGGGCCAATTTACCAAGCTAAAGTTGAAGAAGTACGTCCCAACCCACAATCTGTGCAGACGTATAGTCCGGCAGGCAGACACTACTGGCTAATTTGGGACTCACTTACTTTACGAGACGGACTCCTGTTCAAGACTTTTATTAAACAGAACAATAGTGGAAGTTTTCAGCAGTTCATTGTGCCCAGAACGCTTAAAGAAAAGGTACTCAGACAGATGCATGACATTGTCCTTTCTGGTCACCTTGGGATTAAAAAGACCAAAGAGAAGACTCTCCAGAGATTTTACTGGCACGCTATGAAAGAAGACATTACAGTCTACATCAAAAAGTGTGAGGTGTGTGCAGCAAACAAAAAGCCATCCAAAGCACCTAAAGCCCCGCTGGGTACAATAAAGGTTGGAGCACCCTGGGACGTGCTAGCGATAGACTACCTCGGACCTTTGCCCGTGACAGAGAGGGGAAACAGGTACATATTGGTGCTTACTGACTTGTTTACCAAATATGTCGAGATCATACCAGTGAGGGACCAGACCTCGGAGGAGTGCGCGAGACATCTCTTGAACAACTTCATAGCCCGCTGGGGATGTCCGATAGCTATACACAGTGATCAAGGCCGCACATTTGAGAGCGAGATCTTTAGACAGCTCACAAGAATGTTAGAAATCCGCAAGACCAGAACCACTGCACGAAATCCAAAGGGCAATGGCCAATGCGAGCGTTTCAACAGGACTCTCATTGGAATGATAAAAGCCTACCTTGTAGGCGAGCAAACTGACTGGGATTTGTACCTTGGTTGCCTAGCTGGGGCATATAGAGCAACACCTAATGAGTCTACCACTCTGACCCCAAACTTGATGACCTTAGGGCGTGAAATCAGACTGCCAGCAGAGCTGATTTTTGGGAGCCAGGCCGCTACTGCAGATACAAATGTAACATCATACGGGCATTACATTGACAAGCTGAGGCACAGAATGCAGACAGCTCACGATGTAGCAAGAAGGCACCTAGGCTGTAAGGCGAAAAGACGGAAAGATGTCCATGATGCCAGATTGTCACATAAAGGATATAAAGAAGGCGACATAGTCTGGTTACTGCATGAATCAAGAAAAGTGGGGGTTTCACAGAAATTAGAGAAATGTTATGATGGGCCTTTTTTGCTGAAGAAGAAACTCAATGACATAAATTACCTTGTTCAGCTAGGCAGATCTGGTCCCGAGAAGGTTGTCCATCATGACAAGCTGAAGTTGTTCGAGGGAAGTGTAATTCCAAGCTGGGTGAAGAAGGCCAAGAAAAAATTCCGGACAGGAGATAACAGTTATTACTAGTTATCCTCATTGCAATCAATAACTTACCAGTTAAACAGTTTCAAGATTGTTCGATGTTACTGATGTTGTTTGTTGTTGTTTTCGACAGAACAAAATTTGATTTAGAGGCAGTCCACGATGTAACCACTTTGAAGTTTTAGGTCCATGTAGTAACTTATGCCCGAAGGTAAAAAGGTAGGTTCATGGTCTACCTTATTTGTCTAGAAAAAACCGTTGTCCTGAGAGAAGGTGAACTGACCAGAGGATTCTTGCATACACGAGGGAAGTAGTTTGTAGAAATCACCATTTTGAGTGGCTTGAGCAATGGAGACTGAGGCTCAGTAACACAGAACCAAATGGAGAGATGGTACAGAGGACCTGTCATGAAATGAGGTGAGTTATCTGAGGAGTCCTGGGGTGGGCGAGAACTAGGTAACTTGGTGACCTTGGGGGTGATTTTGGCAGGTGGACTGTCTGGATGGAGGAGGTGCTGTTGGAAGTTACCAGGAGAAGTCTCTTTCATGAATGGTGTTAAGAATGGTAATTGGTAAAGCATAAGTCAGTATCATCTAATATGGGAGATTTGCAGGACAGGGTATGACTGGTTGTTGACCTAGAGAGGGAAATCTGAGAATAGGCAGCAATTGGGGGCACGCTAGAGTTCAGTGTGGAGCCAAGTGCTGCTAGTTCTAAAAAAAAAAAAAGAATTCTACGTATAGAAAGCAAAAAAAAAAAAACAAAAGGAAAAGCATACAGTTAAATGGTATAAAAAAGGAAAATTAGAAAAGCAGACGGTGGTGCGCAATAAATTAGCTACCCGCAAGTAAAGGCGTAAATACTTGTCTTCTTCCAGAAAGTCAAGATGGCCACGAGTGTTAGTGTCGAAGAAAGGGCGAGAAGGAAGGGTAGAGCGTACCAGTGTCTGCGGTGCCTGGAAAGGACAGGGAAACAGACGATAGATGTGAAATACAGGATAGAGGACCATATTCTGAAGGTTCACCTTAGCTTAGATGAGGTGCCATTCTACTGCAGCCTGTGCATGTTTCGGTGCACCGAGGAGGCAGACCTGATCTCTCACGTGTCTTCGTACAGGAAACACCGTTTGATGGCGGCCGACTCTCCGCACTTAGACACAAGGACGTGCCTCGTCAAGAATGCCAACCCACACCAGATTGGGGACAGCGATGTAAGCATCCTAACTCAGGAGCAAAGCCGTGAACACTGGATGCAGACCATGAGGAAGAGAGCAGACCCCCTGCAAACTGCAATCAATCAAGTTTTCCCAGGCAACTGGCTGGAGGCACAAGCTGGAGATGGCATGTCAGTCTGTTCTGGTACACCCGTCAGATCTGACACAACGACCAAGCCACCGACAGTAGGAGAGACCGAAAGTATGGAACCTGGTTCTATGGTGTTGCTGGCGAGGCAGCTGAAAACCCTCACCGAGCAAACACAGCAGCTGATTGCTTCGACAGAGGCCCAGTCGGTTGAGGACTGGATGAGTACCAACCAGGACCCACCAGCCGAAGATATCCTCCAGCAGATTTTGGGGCAAGGGGAGGACAAAATTATTGGGGATGAAGGTAGAGAAGAGAAACAGACGGAGTTCCAGCCGCCCACTAAGCGAGCAAGATCAGCCTCTCCTTCGTCCTCCTGCTCATCAAGCAGTACAATCGAGATAGTAGCAGCTATTCGGGAGGAGGGTAAGAAATTCCGGGAAACAGTGGGGGAGGTGTTAGGTGAGAACAGGTCGGTCCTGCTCGAGGTCAGAAGAGCTTTAGACAGACAGACAGAGGCGATAGTGGATCTAACCAAGACCTTACGGACAATGTCAGAAAAACCAAGATCGGACCGTCATCATTATCAAGAGGACCATTACCGGGATGACAGAGACGACGCGACGACAGTGACAGAAGAAGACCTCTCGGAGAGAAAGAAAACAGAAGGAAGTAAGAGAAATTGTGGAGAGATTGGTTTGAAAGGTGTATGAAAGATGAGAGTGCCTTGATTTGAAAGACAGGATGTCAGAGAGATTGAGTTGGGGAGGGAGAATTGTGTACGAAAGAAGCTGTATTTTTCTTTTCCCTTTGCCATACTGTTTCGTTTACCAAAATATACTGTTTGTTGCACCTTCTATGCACTGGACTTGGGACGCAGCCTCTGAAACAAAAGTCAGGTGAAATTATTTGCTTTGTCATCATGAGTTCTCTTGAGGACAAACTATATGCTTTCACTTTATTATTGGGTCTTGCATTATTTCCCAAAATGTTCATTGTTTTCTCAGCATTTTAATGTTAACACTGAATTAGTAATTTATAAAAGTTTTAGTACTTTAATGTGAACTGGTAATTAAGGCCAGCTTTGTGCTAATAGTATGTATGTTTGAATTTGCACATGCCCATGTTTTACTACTCAGGGATATCATTTCAATGTCCAAGCCAAAGTCGCTAGTAATGCGCTGAGGCTCTGACATTTAAACATTTAAAAGGTTTAGCCTACTCTCTTTCCGAAGAAGCATTTTAATTGTACTTACTTCATGTTGCAATACCTTGCCTGAAGTCCTAGAAACTAGGTACTCTTTTGTTGTGTTATCTGACTGTGATTTAGGATAGTGCCGAGTGGCCCACTGTTTTGCGTGGGTTTCTCTGCAGTGTCCACAAAACAAAAGGTTATGACATATGAACCGAATTAAAGCAATGCAGTACTAGACTGATGAAGGACAGTAGTCTTGCACTGTTATAATTTTTTTTTTTTTTTTGCTAGATAGTACCATTTTATCTGATTATGATAGTTATGATCCCAGCGCGACAGCGAATCCAAGCAAAGTCCTTTTAATTTCTGAAATTCAAGAGCATTTGGCAAGTATTGTCATGTTTTTGGAAATTAGATAATCCACTTAGTTCTTAACTATCCTAGTCAATATGTCTCTTGTTATATTACATGCTTAGTATTTGTAAGTTATTGAGTTATGTCCCTTGTTATATTACATGCTTAGTATTTGTAAGTTATTGAGTTATATCTCTTGTTATATTACATACTTAGTAATGATATGCTGTTATCAAGTTATGGTCAACCTATTGCAGAAAACCTAGCCTTGCTTAAGAGCATCTGTCTACAGTCTTTGGTGGCTTTAACTTAGACTAGCAGAAATGGTTTATATGTATTGTAAGCCGTTACGTTGATCTATTTTAAAGGTGCTATGTCTTATATGCACATAGCATTAAAGGTGCTACAGCAGATGAATTTTCAAAAGTTTTTTTTTCTTAAATTAAATATGAATTGCATTATTTCTATTTGTATGATGATCACTTTTTCATCTGTCTCTTGGAGTGTTTGATGGAACTAAACACTCCTGGAAGGGGGTGATGTAGCGATCTGGTTTTTTCACACAAGGTTAACTTACGAGCATGTGTCTGTTATTTTATCTGAATGCAGGCTCCATAATGTCGTAGGCTAAGAATGGATACTCAGCATAGATTAGCTACTATGGTTTGCGTACTGAGTGAAAGCATTAATTTCCAGTCTTCCCACATGTTGTGTATTGCCTGCCATATTTCACATCTCGTTTATTCTAATCTCGCGATACTGATTCTATTTTTAGCTACATGGCTAGGTAAGCTTTGACAGTTATTGGTCGGCGCCTTAGATGCTAATCTGTCAGCGAAGTTTAACCCGCCCTTGTCTTTTGAAATCTACCTAGATTGCTATTTATTTGTTACAATATGGTGAATTAATCATTTTAGAAGTAGTCTATAATTTTATTTCTATGAAGTTATTTGAAAATGACATTGTAAATATCCTTTTCTGTGAACTGCTCCAGAAATCCCACATGTCGTGCACGCAAATTTTTCCGTCGTGAAGTTTCACGCATCTTTGTGGATGCGGGAGACGCTGCTGTGTGAAATTTCTCGCAGATTTTGGGCTTCGTGCACAGAATCCCGCAAATCTGGAGACGCTGGTATAAAAGCTGGGGCATTTCGTGAGAACAGGGACTCCATTTCTGAAAATCTTTGGTACTAGATCTATAAGTTTTTTTTAAAGTTGTGTTCATTTATTCTTTTGTTTTTTTTTTGTGACGCAAAGCTAGGATTTTAGAGTAAATCGAACATAGATCCACAGCGGTCTTTTTTAGCAAATTTGGCACTATCGATTTCCTGAAAGGATAATTTTAATTGTAATTTAACTTTTTCTCGCTAAGCGCGGAGTGACTTAGTAATTATTTAATTCCTCTTTCTAAGTGTACTTGATTCAGTGCTATTTTCCCTAGGATCATAGGCTCTACGAGACTCGGCAAAGGTACTTTATATCTTTTTTAACATTTTGTTGCTGCATCACTGCTCTTTGACAAGTTCAAGTCTGAGTCAGGTATTTATTTTTTTTTTGCTTTAACCAGATTGTTTTATCCAAAGATTACCTAGTTGTAATTGTTAAGTTTTACTGCAACAATATAGATTAATTTATTAATTATCCCATCCCTGTGACTCTCTACTGGCTCGCGACCAGTGGCGGCCAAGTACCAGTGGCGGCCATTTCTATGATATCGCGTTTGTGCGTACATAAGCATACCAAAGCTCTTGTTCATATTAAAAAAGAAGAAACGGTGTGTTAAATAACCAATAAAAGTTGAAATTTGGCGCAATGTAAGTAAAGATATAAACATGTATCCCCTGTTACCCCCCATGTGTCAAAAAATCACTTCCGGGGGACCGACCTCTATCATTTTTATCGCCGATTTAAGCCTCAAATACTCCAAAAGAACAGAGTTTCAGTATCAAAAATGCGACATGTACGATGATTTTTCACTTACCTCATCGACTAGTCCATTATTTATGTGTTAAGGTATTATATCCAAAAAATAAACGAGAGCCACAAATCACACTATGCTTGCAGAAGGCAAGCGTTTAATGACGTCATGCATAGGCAGAGCTATCCAGGTCAGTCAGTAAAGTTCTATATTCTTTTTCATAATCCTCATCATTGCTTACCAGGTTTCCCCTTGCACGGTGCTTAGACAAAAATGATGTTTATAAATGAGCACTATTCTTGATTATCATATAAGTTTCATTTGTTATTATTTTATATTTTGATTTAGATCATTTAATTAAAAAAAATACTTGTAAATCCATAACATTTATTGTATTCCTGTACGACTTACCACGGGAATTTGACATTCAATAACCAAAATAAATGACAACATGTGAAAAAAATCTGCCCTATATATAAGGGAGATTGTTTTTCCTCATATTTTATCATTTATTCTGGTTATAGAACGTCAAATTCCTGTGGACTTACAAATGAAAAAAGGGTATAAAATAAAGTGTTTTCCCATTCTTCAACAGATGCCTGCAATATCCTATTTTAAATAACGGCAAGACTTTACACGGCTATATTAGGCCCATATAAGTATAGAACAAGTAACAAAAAACGTTATATAACGTTTGCTCTTTTTCAAGGACAATGGTCAACAGGGAGGGGGAATAAATGAGCTTGGCCCACTATGTCGTCTAGTGTGGTTATAAAAGTAACATCAGTTTGACCGAGCCAGAATGTTGTTATTTGCATCAGTCAAGTAGATCTACCTACAATACATGAATATATGAGGTCTTTGAAAAAACAATAACTGGAAAAAAGGGGGAGGGGTCTATATTAATGCAAATAAGTAGTAACCTTGTTTACAGTGCAATGTTGGGCATCCAACAAGTGGTTAAGATTCTTTTTTGAAAGATGTCAAAGTCTCACAGAGGATGTTATTGGTGAAACTAATCAGATAATGATCAAGGATGGTAAATATTATGAACAAAGACTTCAATTATCCTTTTGAGGACACACTGCATGGTATGGACACACTGCATGGTATTGGACACACAAATACAGAATTGAAGTTTATAGACAGAGAAGTTCTTCTTTAATCAGTTGTTGTATCTTACTCTTTATTACATATACAATAGAAGTTGTTTCTTGTCCATATTAAAAGCATGTGAATATGACATTGCAGTGTGTTTCCAATTTTGAAAAAAAAGTTTAAGTGAAGAAAACATGGTAGGAAAACATGGCAACACTGATAGTATTCATTTTCTTTCTCACAATTACTCTGAAAGCCTTTTTTTTCCCAAATGTTCACCTTTTTTTCCAAAATTGATGAGCTGGAAAAGAAGAAGAAGGAAAAAAAAAGACAGTTCAAGCAATAAGACCATTTCTTTTCCTTCCAAAGCAAAATTCAGCTATACTTAAGTGGAAATTTTCAGTGATGGCTGTAAGGTTTGGTTTTATTGGTAAGAATACCATCATCTGCAAAGCCAAGTTTCCTGTACTTTGATGCCACACAGTGGACTATCTGTGTTTCACTGCTCAGTGCTGTCAACAAAGGCATACATCTATTTCATAAAATAGACCCTGAGGGCTTAAATAGTAACTTTTTCCAATATTTGAACCTATTGGAAAAAGTGTGAGGTTAAACATCACTAGTGTCACAACATGTAAGAATCTGATTATCTTGATGATAGTAGACTTATTTACAAAAATTATATTAAAGTATCACATACATTTTACAAATTATTACAAACAATTTTGAACATATTTGCTTTTTCTTCCAAAGCTGATTAAATGAAGCAAACTTATAAATGTGTGTGTCAAGGTCAAAGGCACTCATCTAGGGTTTTTAAATAAGTGTGAAATTCCTCTAGTCAACAGACATTCCATTTACATAACACATGTAACTCCATCATGGCTCATAAACAAATGTAGAGACAGATCTGAAGAACAGAGGGCATCAGCTGCAGAAGAAATATTGTGACATACAACTGCAGCAAAGAAAGGACCAATTTGCTTGGCAAGTTTGCACTTTTTCAGTCAATCTTCTTTCAAAGGAAGGCCTAATTCCAGAATCCTTGTCACATGTATTTTCACCAGCTTCAGCCAAATCTGAAAAAAAAAAACATGCAATTCTCTGTTACACTTTTAAAAGCTTTTATCATAAAACTGTTGTACTTTTTTCATGTAAATATGAAATAATGAACAGGTATTGAGCAATATTCAAATATGTTCACATGTTGAAACAGTCAAAATATCTATTTCAATTTTAGTTAGATCTACAACAAAGATTATGTCAAATTAACACAATATCTGTTTCGGTTTTCTGAATTTGTAGGAAACAGTGATAAGCTTATGAATTCACAAGTGGCTGGAAGAAAAGAGAAATGCTGAAGAAGGCAGATAAGAGCAGACAGAGAGTAGGAGGGCAGAAATGAAAAAGAAGCATTACATGTGTAACTTCTGAATGCACTAACAAGGCTACCAAGTCGACAACAAAAAAAAAAAACCAGCAGTCTTACACTATTTTAGAAGCTATAGTGTGATAAATGTGTTTACAAGTCTGTGTTTCCAGACTGTGAACTGCTTGCATTGAATTTGAACAGAAACTTGTTTCTCCAAGAGAGTGTATTTGATAAAAAGTTATTTTGTCTGTAGAACTGTTTTCAGTGAGAGAGTTTGGCTGTAATTTTAAGACGTACATTTATTTTAACACCAAGATCTTTATAGTGTGAAATATGATGATTCTACATTTTGCACCATTGAGTTTTCCTGTTTATGCACCTGATCATATGGTGCCATCAGCTAATAGAAGTCACCTGGCACCTTTCCACTTAAAAAGGGCATTTGTGATTATGAAATATTAAATTTGTGATTGTGAAATAAAAAATATATATATATATTTTAATCTATTCAAGAGGTAAGTTTCAACATCAGCATTTTTAATAACTCTTTTAAATAATTGACACTATTTTACCATCTCAGCTAAGTACTTCAACAAATGAAATGCTGTCAGAAAACGAAACTGAGCTGATACTCACCCGGGTTCCCTTCGTGTTTTCTCCTTTGTGTTTTCCCCTATATTCAGGAGAAATAACATATGCAGTTAATTTCTGAAATACTTCCAGAATATACCCTACCCCCTGTTCAACCTCAGCTGCTACAGTGCATATCTATTTTTGGCTCGCGCATGCGTGTATGAATTGTGAAAGTAGAATATGGACCCAGTTGAAGGTTGTTCCTTTTTAACCATCTGTAGGGATGGTTTGAAACCTTAGACCTGCTGGAATATTGCATAATTTCAAGAAAAAATGATTTTTCATTTGATATCTTCCGGCGATTGTGATAATACAGTAATTTTGCGGACAAAATTCAGGTGGCCGCCACTGGTACTCTTCGAGACGTAAGTTCGTCCTATGACCGACCGGGTAATCCATATCGTTCCGAGTTTCAGTTATAGTCTATTTCAGATTTCCATTTGTGAATTTAACAATATTGAACCCTAGTTTGTCCACGTAAAAGCTGCACTGTCAACTTGAAGAGAATTATCTTGTAGCTTAGGAAAGGTTTGGAAAAATGGCCGCCACTGGTCGCGAGCCAGTATTGTTTTAGGAATAATTAAATTTTGTTAAATTTTACTTTGCCTAATTTATATTTTACTTCCAAAGACAGTATTTTTGGTTTTCTTGTTTCTTAATTTTTTGTTGGAGTCCACCCCCCCCCCTTTTACCCATCATCATACCTAACTTTTGGAAACATTGTGATAAGAGGTGCCTTCCCTAAGCCCAGAAGACAAGAGCTGTGCACAAGAGTTGGAGAAAAACTGACCGAAACATTGCAACAAGAGTAGTCCCTACCCTGAGCCCACCCCGAGCAGAGCCCGAGCGACACAAGTCCAGATTGGCAGCTCGCTACAATATCTTCTTTGTCCCTGTGTACAAAAGCTTTATTGTAACTTTGTTGGTAGATCTGCATTTACTGGTATATAGTCTAGTTTCAATAATGAGACGCCCCAGTGATCTTTTTCATATTTGGGCATTTACTGTACACCGTACACCAGAGGTAAAAAAGTAACATCGCCTTTGGGGACAGTTATCTGTACTAAAGTTAGACTGATAATTTAAAATGCAGAAAATTTAACAGAAGCAAAAAGTTTCGCTACATGTTGGTCTGCGCAACTGTAAAGGCTGACTAGGATCGATTTTTTTGCAGATGCATTAAGGCCCCTTTAATGGCTTTACACAGAGCATGGCTCAAATGTTTTGAAACCTACGACATTTTCGGCCTTTACTGGGTCTTTTACATTGAAAGTCGTCGCCCGAATTTCCAAAAGACTGTCGTGAAGCCAAACTCAACCGATGGCACGACCCCCTGTTTGTGCTTTACCAAAACTGAGAACTGGTCATGGATTGATTAAAACGAGGAAAAGCTGAAGACATGCTTGCGGAATTGACCTATAAGTTTCGGCAAATAGTCGGCAAACCTAGTACAGATAACTGTCCCCAAAGGCGATGTTATTTTTCGACTGGTCGCCTCTGGGTACGGTGCACAGTAAATATCCAAATATGAAAAAGATCACCGGGGCGTCTCATTATTGAGACTATCGGCAAACCTATCCTAAAGTACCCGTAATGACTAACCTGGAGCGGCTCGATTCCGATTTTCAGACGGCTCATACCCCAGACCTCCATCGTCAAGTTGCTCGTCGCCCATCTCGCATTTTTTATGTGTTAACACCAAGAAGTTCTACAAAGCCTCCAAAATCATAGAGGTTTGGTTCATTCTAGATCTAGGCCTACCAAATAACTATTTTTGGATACAAAAAACCCCAACTGTCGACATTTTTAGCACATCTATTATTAACCCTCCATAGATACTCATTTCTACGCATTGCTTGTAGGAGCCTTTTGAAAACATTGTGGCAAAAGGTGAAATTGCTCGTGACGAGTAATTTCACCTTTTGTCACAATGTTTTCTATGCTATCAAAACGACAAAAGGTGTCATATACACGTAAGAAACGGGTCCATCCTTGCTGTTATTTAGGGTCATTTAGAGATACCATAGAAATGCCTTATGGGGTAAAGGGTTAAGAAAATATTTTTGGACCTTGGTTTTCCTACTTTCAAACAAAGAAGGACATTGACAAACCACAGGAATCGGACGTTTAGGTAATAGTTAGTCTTTGTCCTATTTTTCTATCCAATCAGAACGCTCATATTTGAAAATTTTTGACCGTCTATCTTCCATAAACTACCCAACGCAGGTTTATTTTGATCATTTATCCATTTAAACGTGGCAGTTTATCTGGATTTACTGCGAATGCGTACCTAAACCCTACCCCCTCATTAATATTCAACAATTACTTAACCCTCTCCCAAACAAGCCCTTGTGTTTACGTGTCTGCAGTACAAGTCTTTTGAAAACATTGTGGGAAAAGGAGAAATTGCTTGTAACGAACAATTTCTCCCTTTCCCACAGTGTTTTCTGTCCTTTCGGATAATTTTCTGCCATTGTTATGAAAGTTAAAATTGTTCTCTGCAAACTCTTTCAGTTTGGAAGAGTCTTTCGTTTGGGAAAGGATTAAATTAGGTCTAGCACATGCCAAGTACATCTACAAGTTACGCCGTTGAAAAAAAAGGTAAAACACAGATACAATTTATGTAATAAAAGCCGATCAATCTAGATCTATATGGTCGGTTGTCCTCTGAAACATACCACCTGAAGCTTGAAACAAGCTGTTGTTTCAGGGTTTAAGAAGTAATTCGACGATATGTTGAAATTTTAAGAAAAAATAATGCTGTAGTAAATCTGTAGAAATTTTCATAGGCTGAGTCTAGTCGTTATTTCCTCAAAATCTTGGTCAAATTCAGCCATATTTGACATTGTTTAACACTGGCGATAGTCAAGCGTGAACTGGAAATGAAGCTTACAATAAAGGTTCTTTAGCCTTTCCCATATGGCAAATTTTAGACCATTCCAAATTGAAAGCATTGGCAGATGTCAAATTTTGAAAGTGGAACAAATGAAGTTGACAGGGTAGAAAATATTGTAGGAAACGGAGAAAATGCCAATAACCAGAATTTTCTCCTTTTCCAAAAATAACCTTCCTTCCCAATTGATTGTTTGGTAAAGGGTTAAATACCACATGGTCGTGTACACGAGGTTTAGCCCCGATATTCACGTGGAAATTACGTCATTTTTAGCGATGATGCAATGATGACGTTTCTTTATCGAATCAGCCGACTCCATATATGGGTGAAAGGGCGTTTCTTTGTAAATAGTGGATTCCTTATATGGAACATTATTTTAGCAATGATGTAATGTGGGCGGAAAAAGACTAAGTCAGTTAAACGCTAAGAAGTTCAAAATTAAACGATTTAAACAGCCACAGTCGGTCGCTACGCTCCCTCCTTTTGGCTGTTTAAATCGTTTAATTTTGACTTCTTAGCGTTTAACTATTACTTAAACGCTAAGAAGTCAAAATTAAACGATTTAAACAGCCAAAAGGAGGGAGCGTAGCGACCGACTGTGGCTGTTTAAATCGTCTAATTTTGAACTTCTTAGCGTTTAACTGACTTAGTCTTTTTCCGCCCACATTACATCAATGCTAAAATAAT
Source organism: Tridacna crocea (assembly GCA_943736015.1). Classification (NCBI taxonomy): domain Eukaryota; kingdom Metazoa; phylum Mollusca; class Bivalvia; order Cardiida; family Cardiidae; genus Tridacna; species Tridacna crocea. The sequence goes on from OX031059.1 coordinate 55,924,235, forward strand.
GTTCCATATAAGGAATCCACTATTTACAAAGAAACGCCCTTTCACCCATATATGGAGTTGGCTGATTCGCTAAAGAAACGTCATCATTGCATCATCGCTAAATATGACGTAATTTCCGCGTGAATATCGGGGCTAAACCGCGTACACACGACCACTTGTTATTTAACCCTTTATAAAACAATCAATTGGGAAGGAAGGTTATTTTTGGAAAAGGAGAAAATTCTTGTTATTGGCATTTTCTCCTTTTCCTACAATATTTTCTACCCTGTGTAAAAACTCAACGCCATTTTGTTCCACTTTCAAAATTTGATATCTGCCAATGCTTTCAATTTGGAATGGTCTAAAATTTGTCATATGGGAAAGGGTTAAAGAACCGTCATTATCAGCTTCATTTCCAGTTCACGTTTGACTATCGCCAGTGTTAAACAATGTCAAATATGGCAGAATTTCCCAAACCCTTTCCCAAACGACAAATTTCAGAATCTTCCAAACTGAAAAAGTTTGCAGACGACAATTTTAACTTTCATAACAATGGCAGAAAATTATCCGAACGGACAGAAAACACTGTTGGAAAAGGAGAAATTGCTCGTTACAAGCAATTTCTCCTTTTCCCACAATGTTTTCAAAAGACTTGTACTGCAGACACGAAAAAAGAAAGGCTTGTTTGGGAGAGGGTTAAGTAATTGTTGAATATTAATGAGGGGGGTAGGGTTTAGGTACGCATGCGCAGCAAATCCAGATAAACTCCAGATAAACTGCGACATTTAACTAGCATTCTCCCTAAGAATCATGCAGATGGTGATAAGTGACTAGTCACAGAATTCATTGGTTTTACCTTCATTTAATCAGACTTGTTGAAAAACTTTCCCAGAACAAAGCATTCCCTTTTTCTGACAGTGGTTGCCATGGAAACGAGAAATAAAAATTTCACAGAGATTGGTCAAAAGTTGGCGGCAAAAAAAATGAAAAATGACACTTTTCAAGGTTGTTTTTGACAAATCATTATTTTTTAGATTATCTATACTAATACTTATGTTAAAAGGAGGACATGAGTACTACTGGAAATTACATAGAAAAATGAAAAATGTCACTTGCATTGTGTTGCATAGCAACAGAAATTTAGCCATAGAAACCAGTTTTTCAAACTTCCAATTTTTAACATTTTCTAACCAAATTATCTTCTAACAGCAAAGGTGCATATGAAAAATACAACGAGTGCCTAAATGAGCGATATCTGATCTTTCACAGCCAACAATAAAAAAACTCAAAATGTTTTTAATTTTTGTAACCATGGCAACAAAACTATTGAACCGTCAGAGATTTTACCAAAAAGTGTCAATTTCAAAGCAAATTATCTCCCTTCTGCAAAGAGAAATATGAACAGTGTAAAAACATATTAAATAATCCACTTCTGTTCAACCAATAGAGAAAAAATTAAGTTATGCAACAATCCAAATATTAGTCACTATGGCAACTAAATTATCGAACAGTTTGCCATTTTAACAAAAATCAGCACATTGAAAGTAAACTACTGCCCTTTTAGATTATCTATACTACTACTTATGTCAAAAAGATGGCAAGAGTAGTACTCAAAATTACATAGGAAAATATAGAAAAATATAAAATGTCACTTGCATTGTGTTGCATAGCAACAGAAGTTTAGCCATAGAAAGCAGTTTTTCAAACCTCAAAATTTGAAGATTTTCAAGCCAAATTATCTACTAACAGCAAAGGTGCATATGAAAAATACATATAGTGCCTAAAAGAGCAACATCTGATTTTTCACAGCCAACAATGAAAAAACTAAAAATATTCATAATTTTTGTAACCATGGCAACAAAACTATTGACCCATCAGTGATTTTAGAAAAAAGTGGCAATTTTAGAGCAAATTATCTCCCTTCTGCTAGGAAAAATATTAACAGTATATTTATGTATTAATGGATCCACATCTGTTCAACTAATACAGAAAAATTCAAGTTCTGCTACAATCCAAATATTAGTTTCCATGGCAACCAAACTATCCAACAGTTTGCAATTTTAACAAAAATCAGCACATTCAAAGTAAACTACCGCCCATTAACAAAGGATTACATTGATAAGTAATACTTACTTAAATTACCCACATCTTTTTGTCAATATTAAAATGTAAAAGAAAAAAATAATGGCCCAATCACGTTACCATGGCAACCAAATCAATGAACCATCACAAATAACAGCTTGTTCAAAGCAAATCAACCCCTTCCAGCTAAGAAGCATCTGAATAAATTAAACATACTTTAAATGACTAATGTGTGTTATGCACATACAAAAGATAAAAAGTATTCAACACCTCAGAAAAAGAAAATGTTACCATGGCAACAGAACAGTAAACTCATTCCCATAAAATATAGCAAAGTCAGTGCAAAGTATCTTCCTATCTTCCATTGACTAAAAAGTATTTTATGAGTTCCGAAAACATTTTAATAAACCAAATACCTTAAAGGAAATGCTTTAAATGCTTCTAAAACAAGTAACCATGGTTAACAAATCAACAGTGATTTTAAGTTGTACTGGCTGCAAAGCCACTAGAGCTTATGTCATGGTATGGTTTTCGTCTGTAAGTCTTTTTCTTGTTTACGCAATAAAGTCTACATTTGTTGTCAGATTTTGGTGGAACTTGCACAGTTTGTTTATCTCATCAACAGCTTTAACCCTATTGGTTTTGGGGAAAAAATCCAACAATCATTTTAGGAAAAGTAGCCATTTGAAATTTAAAATTTCCATTAGCTTTTTGAAGTTGAGAATTTCCATTTCTTCCCAGCAAACATGATAAACTGGGTCCTATATGGGCAAATCCTGGGCTAAATATCTATATGGGACCTATGTGGGTCCTTTGCGGGAATTTCAGCCCTTCTGGAACCCACATAGAGCCCATGTTATTTATATACTCATAAACCTTTACAATGTAAGATAAAATAAATCCAAACAAGTTCACTCTCACCGTACACTATTTTTGTCTGTTAGAGTAGAAGTTTAGAGATGATTTAAATTCCAAAACCTGTAACAAGGTATTTACACGGGTCCCATTTGGGTCCCATTTATCGATCAGCAGTGACGAGTGGAGACGGAAATTACCGATTAACTTCGGTATGAGAGTTTTTTTTCAACAACTATCATTAATTCTATTTCTCTAGTGTTTAATTGTGCCATTTTACATTTTTTAACCTTCAAACATATTTTATCTGATAAAAAATATGAAGAAAACACATTTACGGATTGAACTGATATTCAAAAACAAATTGCGCGCGATCACGTGATGTAAACAGAAATAGCCGTTGAGTGCAAGAAGTAAGCGGTTTGAGTCATATTCAAAATAGATTAAGCTCTACTCATGAAATCTACTCCTCGTTGCAGGCATGTGTATGGTATGTATTTCAATCGTTACTCACTACACTTTTTTTGTAAATCGGTCAGCTGGTAATCGTAAAATTGGAGACAAATTTTGTATTGTCACATGAATTCGCGTCGCGCCTGTTTTGCATTATCCGTCTGCCCATATTAAATCAAGGTTCTGGATTTTGATGAGCTCCTATTCAAAAGTCATGAACGAAACGCTTACGCATGTCATTTTTTTCAGCATGTTACTGAATGTGCTGGCTTTTGACATATATTTGCTAAGTCTACTGATAAATTAAATAAATGGAAATTTATGATTGATAAAAAATGTAGACATGTTTATTTTAAGGGGCCCGGGGCTATTTGTGGGCAGATTTACGCGTTCTATCTTTTTTTAAAGATATTTCTTGTTTTGGATGGCAGATCGTACAAATACCTACTATTGGAATTCTTACCTAAGAATTTCTGCTGGTGTTCAAGCCTGTACTTCTGTCATAAATAGAATACTAACACATCTAATACTTACTGTCTGGAGAATTAAAAATGTTGTTCAGAAAATTGAGAACTAGATATTTATTAGGCGCAGTATCAGAGTCGGCTTAATGTGGCTGGAGGTATATTTCGACTTGCAATAGTTTAGTTTTTATCAGTTCAGGGTATGAAGTGACTTTTAATAACATTGTATTATTTACACATAGGTGAGATGCAGCACTTGGCTGAACATGGAGGAAGGACAATTTCTACTTGTAACTGAACATGCAAGAAAATACAAACTCATGGGAACTACGGGAAAGCTGTAATTCGAAAATCTTGGATTTACAGTTATGATATTTGGTGAGTTTGACTGTTTTTCTTTTTTTGCACCCAATTCAACAGTATGTGTATCATGTGTACATGCATTATGTATCTGTAGAATTGTCTTTAAAACCATCTCATTTTTCACAGCAGTTTTACAGGAAATGATTATTTCTTTGGTAGGCCTATGGTCATGATGATTTCAACTGAATTGTAGTTTAATCCTTTACCACACATTTCCAAGTTTTAACCCTTTACCAAACAATCCCTGTTTTTTATGATCCTGAGATAGAGGCCATTTGAAAACATTGTGTGAAAAGGAGAAAATGCTGGTAACTAGTATTTTCTCCTTTTTCCACAAATTTTTCTTCCCTGCTGGAAACAAATTTCAATATTCAAGCTAGGTTTATTTTGTCGTCTGCAGGTACTTTGAATTTGGACCATTCTTAAATTTTGTTGTTTGGTAAAGAGTTTACAACCTCAACAAAGAAAGCTTTTGAAAAAATTATTGGAAAAAAAGAAAACACTGCTAACCAGTATTTTCTTCTTTTGCACAATGTGTTCAACCCTTCTGAAAAAAAATTCCAATTTTTCATTCCCATTTATTTTGTCGTCTAGAAATGCTTTCAGTATGGCTAAGTCCAAAGTTTTGTTGAGATATCACTGCAGTATTGCTGAAAGCAGTTAATGGCATCATTAAAACTGAATTTTATTAATTTACAGGATGACTGTGTAAGGAGCCTTAAACACGACACTCTGCAAGCTTAGACCTACAGTGTAACGTGGACTAGTGCTCAACACAGAGATCGAGGACAGAAAAGAGAGATGTTTAGGACAGTGTTGCCTAAAAATCCTGCAAATGAGGACCTTGATTGATTTTTACTAACATGTAGCTCCTGATTCCTGATCTGTGTAAACAACAGTGAATATAAACATTTACCCTTACATTGTAAAGTCACATGTTTTAACCCTTAACATGCTAAATACATCAAGTTACTGAAATGAAACTTTCAAGCCAACAGTAAGTTCCAAATTTTGTTGTTAATTTCAGTGATCTTTTAGGGGAAATATCATTTTATGGACAGTGTGCATCCAAGATCAGAGTGCACATTTTCTGCAGTTTGATCTTGATCTACATTGTCTGCAAAAGGTACTTGAGATGAGCTTAGCAGTCTAAGGAATAATGACCTATAGGAAGTTGGCTTCTGAATACACTTTGGGAAACAATTACAATGCTGATAACCAAAACTTTCTATGAACGAAAATTACATCTTTTGAGTTAAACTAAATTGCTGTCGACTGCAGATGCTTTGATTTTTGACAAATCTAACATTTTGTATTTTTCTTTTTTGCATTTATTAGATAAGACTCCTTGCTGGTTAAAGATATATCATACCATAATTATGTTATTTCTAAGCAGTAACACAATTGTTTTGTTTTATATATCTGTGAATGTTAACTACCATATTTTTTCTACACTTTTGCAATTGTAATTTTGAATGAAAGCAATATACTAAAACAAAATAAAGAGATGGCTTGAAAATACATTTATTTCTTATTTTACTGTAGTTTATGGTAGTTTGACCTAAATATTAGATGATTTTACAGCAAGCTGATATGCATTCTAGTCTTCAGTGCTTATAAGTCAACTAACTTACTTCGTGGACAAAGGACTTTAGAATATTACCTCACTCATGTATGAATTGCTAAAGTCGAGCACCTCTGATTGCTTGGCTATGTGTACTTTCTATTTGTGAAGTTCAAGGATGTTTCTGCCAAACCATATGGATAACCAGGTCAACCTCACACAGTACACCAAAACTGGACCGACTTGATTCCCGTATGCAGCCAATTTTATGCAAAACAGGACTAAAATGAGACCCAAGTAGTAACATTGGACCTACAGGATTCCCATATAGTGCCCTTATAATAGAGATCTGGGAACCATATGGGTCCAGTGAGGGTATTTACAAATTACCCTTATTGGACCCATATAGTTCCCATGTATGACCCATATATGTTTGCCCATGTCGGTCCCGCATGGATTCCTGTTGCAAAAACCAGCTCAGTCCCACATGGGCAGCCCATTTTGGACCCATATAAAATCCCACATGGGGCCCATATCGGTCCCATAAATTTTGCTGACTGGGTTGTTTATGCGATAAAGTCTGCATTTGTGGCCAGATTTTTGTGACACTTGCACAGTTTGTTTATCTCATCTATAGCTTCAACCCTATTGATTTTGGAAAAAAATTCAACAAATATTATGGGAAAAGTAGCCATTTAAAGTTGAAAATTTCCATTGCTTGTTTACGCGATGTAGTCTGCATTTGTGGCCAGATTTTCGTAAATCTTGCAGGGTTTGTTTATCTCATCAATAGCTTCAACCTATTGGTTTTCGAAAAAAAAAGTCCATAGAGTATAGGAAAAATTTCCATTGTTTGTGTACATGATTTAGTGTCCACTTGGTATCAGATTATTTTGAAACTTGCAGTTTTGTTTATCCCATCAATAGCTTGAACCATATTGGTTTTAAAAAGAATCCAACAAACAATGTGTGGGTATGGGAAAATAGCCACTTAAAGTTGAAAATTTCCAATTCTTGTTAGGCAGTGAAGTCCACAGTTTCGATCCAGTTCTTTTTGAAACATTCAAAGATTGTTTGGTTCATCAAGGGGTTGAGCCCTATTAAGAGTGAAGAAGATCTACTGATCTGTTCAGGAAAATAAGCCATTTGATAACTTAGAATTGCTTACATAACAAAGTCAACCTTATTTGTTGTATTTCTTTGAAATTTGCTAGGATTTTTTAATACAAGGTGTACTGAAACCCTATCAAATTTGGTTGGATTTCCAAACTTTTTTTTTCAGAAATTGGACTTTATTTTTTTCACTCATTGTTCAATTCACCATCTTCTTATTGGGCTGAAGCGTAGTTGTAATAACATTCCCCCTTTTCTTGTGTGTTTTGCCTTTTTTCGTTTTGCGGCCTGAGTTTATAGTGGATGCTAGCAAAAAAATAAAGTCTGTACCAGTAGAGCAATTTGACAGTCAGATTGAAGATTTGTTTTTGGGAAATACTAAATACAAAACGACAGAGAGCTGTGAATAGAATATTATGAAAGGAAGTGTTAACCTTTTTGTGTTCTGCACTTCTCCTCGGAGACAACTATCCAGCTGTTAAGTTGGTTCAGCTCCAGACAAAATTTAAGTGTGGAAAATAACAAAATATCAAAGGGCAATAATTCTTAAATAATGCAATCAAGAGTTATGTTTCTTATGCACCACACTTCTCTTTGATGAGATCTATCCATCTGTGAAGTTTCATGTTTGTCCCTCAAATAGTTTTTGTGTTATGCTCTAGACAAAATTTAAGTGAGAAAATAAAGGGTAATAACCCTTAAAATATGGAATCAGGAGTTATGGTTCTTATGCACTTCACTTCTCTTTTATGAGATCTATCCATCTGTGTAGTTTCATGTTTATATCTCAAATAGTTTTTGAGTTGTGCTCCATACAAGAAATTGGGATGCGAAGACGGATAGACAGAATGAAGAAAGAATGGACAGAGAGACGGCTACTATTACCATATACCTAGCCGCCGTTTTGGCGGGGGATTATAAGCATGTATGCTACTTTTTGAATGTAAACTAATATGCCATGAACTATATATGGAGGGGTATGAACATTCTTAATTGTTGGTCATTCTATTTGATAGATAATTGTATTTTCTCAATTTTACCGATATGTTGCAACTTTGGCTGCCATGGTAACCTTGAGTATGATATGCTCATTGTTATTTTTTTCATGGACTAGACATCAGATTAATAGCGATTTCTAAAACCAAAGTTATTCAGTTTACTTACTCTTGTCTCTACGATTATGCCTTGAAAGTAAGTAAAAATTGCAGTTTTATGCCAATGTCGAGATTAAGGTTGCCATGGAAACCAGAGTTTTTAAAGAAATAAAATTCTTTCTAAAAAATTCTGAAGAGGACCATGGTAGGATCATTTCTGTGAAGTTTCATCAAATTTGGATTGGTAGTTTTAGAGAAGAAGATGTTTGAAATAAAACTTAACGTATGCACCCATGTACACACGCACGTACACACAGACAGACACACAGATGCAAGACTGATACCTGGCCATGACATAAGCCCGCTGGCCTTCTGCCAGTGGAGCTAATGAAACCGACATGCCATGAACCATATATAGAGGGGTATGAAGATTCTTAATTGTTTTTCATTATATTCGACAGATAATGGTATTTTCTCAATTTTACCGATACATTGCCACTTTGGCTGCCATGGTTACCTAGTGTATGATATGATATGCTTATTGTTATTTTTTCATCGACAACATGTTAGATCAATAGCTATTTCTAAAACCAAAGTTATTCAATTTATTTACTCTAGTCTCTACAATTATGCCATGAAAATAAGCAAAAATTGCAATTTTATGCCAGTGTCGAGATTCAGGTTGCCATGGAAACCAAATTAAGACACAAAACCAAAATATCTTGTTTGCAGCTTTTCAAATTTGTATTAATACTTCATATGTCATATTAACTGATGTTCAAATATTTGTGTTTAGTGGTCATTTTTTTGCATAAAATACAGCATTCTCCAAATTTTACAAATCTCTTGTCACTTTGGTTGCCATGGTATCCTGACCTAAAAACATTTTGACCTTTTTTATTTTTTTATTTGTAACCCAATACATTAGTCTTTATGCCCAATATTGAAACCTTAAATCCTAGCTTTGCTGTTAGGAGATAACTGAGATAGAAATTTGTCAATTTAAGCCACCAGCAGAAATGCGAAATACAGCCTTTGTTCGTTGCCATAGAAACACATTCTGCAAGCTTATTTTTGCTATTGCATTCTTGATATTGTAAGCCAATACATGGGTGATTATGTTTTAATGGCACAACTCACTGAACTTTTGGTGACAAATATGCTGTATTAACTTCAAAGTGCTTAATTTTTCAAGTTTTAAAAAGCAAAAAATATGCTTCTGGGGGCAAAAACTTTCTGTGGCCGTTGCCATGGTAACAGCATGACAATAAAAGTTTCCCGTTGGCTTTTGAACTTTTGTGACTAAAGGAATCAATTGCACTAAGTTTTTTTGGTATTCTGAAAAAGTCACTTATCACCATTTCTACAGGGCCTGCATGATTCTTAGGGAGAATGCTAATTAATTAAATGAATAAATGATCAAAATAAACCTGCGTTGGGTAGTTTATGGAAGATAGACGGTCAAAAATTTTCAAATATGAGCGTTCTGATAGGATAGAAAAGTAGGACAAAGACTAATAGGTGAAAATAGCTGAATGTCAGCTGAAGTGATCACTCTCCATTATATTTTATAACAGAGAGTGACCACTTCGGCCGACATTCAGCTATTTTCACCAACTAAACGTCCAGTTCCTGTGGACAAACCAATAACAGGCAACTTCATATTATGGTAAAGACATTACTGTCTTATTTTTGACAAATGGTTGTTTCTATACGGATCAGGGTTGACTGTTTTTGTCAGATGGTCTCTTGGGGACAAGCCGAGCCCCGGTAACATAGTCGGTAGTGTAAAGGACATAGGGGTCCGTGGTTCGATCCCTGGCTGGGCCAAATTCCTATCAAGGATTGATGATAAGATTCATTCCTCTCCTACCGCTGACCATTGTTTCGACGGTGGTTATTTGGGAAATCAGCCGATGGTTTGGAAATACTTTTGTGCGGAGTAATGATAAAAGAAACTCGAGGAACGCATGAATAGGTGCACTAAGCGCAGCAACATAACAAGTTTAATCAAAGTACTGATAGTACTGAAGGTCAGGAAATTGAGGATACGAAACAACACAAGAGGTCAATTTTAATTGATACAAACAGGTAGACGGACAGGGATACAAGCGGATTCCACTAAGCCCCTGGAATTCTTGGTTTTAACAGGAAATTTTGAACTGATACTAGAAGGCACCAGCCAGAAACTAATTAAGCCAGAGCTTGGCATGTGCTCACAGTTATGGGCTGCTTGATAATGGCTTAGAATACTTAGTAATTTGTCATGCTTGTAAACAATCCCAAGTCAAAATTGAACTATTCAATCGGTGCAATACCAACTATGGTTATCTGAATTTTCTGAGAGTGATGTCTTGTAGTCCTGAATGACGTTATTGTTTAGATTTATGACGCAAGAACATATTTATTTTTATTGATTTCTATGAAAATACATGTAAGATAGATATCAATGTAAAATGTAATGAATAATAAAGATTGGAGTGATATGGCAGTTGGTCATGTTGTCTCTACCTTAAACAAGTCAACGAAATTTTGAACTGGTCATATTTGAAGGAAGTTGTAGATGAGAACCCAAGGTAGTCTAGTTCTTCGTGTATATTGAAAAGTAAGATTTTGGGGAAATTGGGAGGAATTGGTTTGTTACAAGCAAATTCTCTTTTAGCCAAAATATTTTCTCAATAAAATACTGTGAAAAGGTTGGATTGTTTTGGGAAAACGATTAGGGTCGGTTTACCTATTTTGCTTCCCTATTTTACGGACAAGTGTGCAGTGACTTGAGCTTCAATACTTATATCTACATGATATAAAAAGACGTTTATCCTAATTCATAATCGTTGTCCAAGGACAACTTGTGTCAAGCCTGCGAACACGTGACTCTCAAGCTTGACCTAGACCCTGGACCTGAATAAAGGTTTCAAAGGGAACTTCTACTCATGATGGAGAACAATGCATTATGCTAATTTATATCGGAATCTATCCAAAAATGTAGGAGTTATGGTTTGGACGAAAAATTGGCCTTCAATGTAGCCTTGATCTTGAACCTACTTGAACAGATGTTTCAAATGGCACATCTACTCGTGATAGAGGTCAATTGTGCCAAATTATTTTGAAATCCATCCACAATTGTAGAAGTAATGGACCGGAAATATTCAGACGCACACAAGCCTTAGTGAACACTAGAAATATGTGTGTCAGAGACACTGATGCCCCTACTAAATGGTATTGGTCACAGGTATGTCATATGACACTAGTAGAGAGAGAGAGAGATAAAAAAAATACATTAAATGACAAGCGAACGACTACATAAAAAAATTATAAGCATTTAATTGGTTTCAAATCAAAGTCAGTCAAAGACATTTTAAGAATCACACAGGTGTAATCTATTTATGACAGGTGTAAAAGGTGTGAAATACATTGTATCAATGTGAATAAGGCAGTATAAACAATGACAAAACTACCAAATAACTCTTGGATAAAGGTAACAAATAGACATAATGTACATACTAAAGACAACGAACTTTCAAAAATATTTTTATAGACAACTTAATTAACGATATGGATGAAATTTGATGTTGGGGTCGATTTTTCTAAAATTTTATTTGGGGACGATTTCTCCGGAGTGATAAACATAACACGAGCAAAGCAGTTTGGGGACGATTTTTCCAGGGGCCGATTTCTCCAGCATTCCGCTGAAGTACCCAAGGTTTAGTCGATATACATAAGAAAAAGTGATAAACATAACACGGGCCAATATTCTATATGTAGTTTGTTTTATGTAAAATCGCATTTTAATAGCGGAGACGCGTTTTGTGACACATATATTCAAATGTCAACACGTTTAGACAAACTCCGAGCAGAGTTGTCGTTCGTTACTCTCACCATACATGAATGTGAATGATCCGGAGTGCAAGAGAGAGCGTTATAGATATTAACCGTGTATAGCGCGTAGGAATACACAACTGTCGGATAAAGCTAAGTTTATTAGATTACGCCTTTATTAGGTCAGTGTTAATAACAAAAACGGGATAAAACACACACGCTCCTCAGTTATCAAAGGGTCGTAATACCCTTGCAATTCCTTGGCATTTTGCAGATGAAAGCTTTGAGGAAAGGAAAGCATTCACACCGTGTGATAAGCAATCTCTGTATATACTTGGGAAACTAGTTGTTTTGGCAGACTCAGCGATATAGAGTGGACACACCGTCCAACATTTTTGTCTGAATAGGCAGCTTACGATCGCTATAGGCAAGGGAATCCCTTGAGAGGGATTCTCTGGCCTAAAAACGACGTTAAACACACCATACAATCAATCTCTTTGAGCCCAACAAGGTTTCTTCCTGGAAGTCCCAGTAGCGCCCAAGAGAAAACATGCACAAGTGAACTTAACCTTTTACCACTCACTTTTGCCCTGAATAAGAAGCCTTTTGAAACGTTGTGGGAAGAGGAGAAAATGCTGGTAACTAGCATTTTCTCCTTTTTCTACAATGTTTTCTAGCCTATCCAAGAACAAGAGACCATGATGGCCCTGTATCACTCCACTGGCTAATAAGTTAAAACGCTACAAGCCAAAGATTACAATATTTGACCTATTGGTTTCAAACTTGAGGACATACAAAATTTTTTCTATTTAATCCTTTTGACCTATTGGTTTCAAACTTGAGGACATACAAAAATGTTTCTATCTAATCCTATGAGAAAGTTGTGACCCCCCCGGGCAAAGCCAATTTTTACCGCAAAGCTATATTTATTTGAATCCTGGTGGAGGTCCACAAGATAAAGCCCCATACCAAATAATACAGTTCTAGAATGTGTGGTTATAAACAAGAAGATTTTCAAAGTTTTCTCAATAAAAGGCCCTGTGAAACATGAAACCCATGAGACAGGGCTAAATTTAGTAGCCCTAGTCTTTATTATGGTTAGTAACATCATGACTTAGAAAGTTTCACCACAAAAGCCCATGTAAAACTTGTGACCCCTGGTGTGGGAGGAAACTTGACCCCAAGGCTATAACTTAGGCCCTCCTGGTAGATGACCACTGAATAAGGCTTCATGCAAAATTTGGTAGCCCTAGGCCTTATGGTTAGGTACAAGTAGATTTTTAAACAAATTCCAATACAAGCCCATGTAAAACTTGTGACCCCCAGGACGGGGCCAAATTTAACCCCAGAGCTTTAATTTGGGTACCTCCAGTAGACAACTACTTGATAACGCTACATGCAAAATTGAGTAGCCCTAGGCCTTATGGCTAGGTACCAGAAGGATATAAGCCCATATAAAACTTGAGACCCCCTGGGCTATCATTTGGGCACTCTTGGTAGACAACTACTTGATAAAGATACATGCAAATTTTGGTAGTCCTAGGCCCTATGGATAGGTACCAGAAGGACTTTAAAGTTTTCCCTGTATAAGCCCGTATAAAACTTGTGATCCCCGGGACGGGGCCAATTTTGACCCAAGGGCTATTATTTGAAGAAACTTGGTGGAGGTCCACTAGATAAAGCTACATGCCAAATTTGGTAGCCCTAGGCCTTACGGTTTCGGAGAAGATTTTTGAAAATTTTCAATATTTTTCAGTTTTGTTGCCATGGCAACCAGAGTTTTTGACGAAATAAAATTCCTTCAAGGAATTCTGAAGAGGACCATAACAGGATAATTTCTGTGAAGTTTCATCACAATTGGATGAGTAGTTTCAGAGAAGAAGATGTTTGAAATAAAAGTTAACACACACAAGGACATACGGACATACACATGCACAGACAGACGCACAACGGACACCGGGCCATGACATAAGGCCACTAGCCTTTGGCCAGTGGAGCTAAAAATTGAATCACTGAGGTACATTGAAACCGTCATCTGCAAATGCTTTCAATATGGACAGGTTTAACATTTTGTGTGGTAAAAGGTTAAACTATACTATTGAAGATATTATTGTATTGTGTGGCATTGCTTGCAGAAAAAAATGTATTTGAAAACTAGGTAAAAGGTTGCCAAGTCACTGTTTCTTACATTTTCTTGTAATCCAGTTTTGAAACTCACTTTTCTTCTAGCAACTCAACTTCGACTCTCTTTTCTCTTATCACTTTTTCTGTTTGCACCAATTATCTCCTGCAGAAGTCTAAGTGCCTTAATATTCAGCAGACCACTTTTGAAAACATTGCTCTTGCAAGAGAAATTGCCCCTAAATTGTTGCTCCTTTTGCCACAGTTTTTATTTGCATGTACTATTGTATAAAACCTTCTTTAATGCTCATTATCCATATTTTATCTTGATAAATTCCAAATATTTAATCGAAAATGTTTCTGGTGGAAATAAGATAATATATCTCTTAACTCATTACCAAACGACAAGGTTTTAGGTTTGTCCAAATCGAAAGTATTTGCAGACAACAAAATTAAAGTGACTGAAAATTTGAAATTTGTTTTGTAAAGGGTAGAAAACATTGTGGGACAAGAGCTTCACAGAGCGGCGCATATACGCCCTAAGGGGCCTGTCGATGAAATAAGTTGCATTGACAGATGGGCCATGAATGAAGAGTAGTTATTCTCCATGATATGTGAAAAATATTAAAGGGCAATAACTAAAAAAATAAGGGTGGCAAAGTTACATATTTTGTGATTTGCTCTTATCCACAAGGTGTTCTATCAGTCTTTGAAGGTCCAAGATCATATCTTATATATTTCAGAAATTATGGCCCAGACGAAAATTCAAAGTGGAAACTAACAAAGGGCAATAACTCAAAAAGAAGGATGGCAGAGTTATGGTTCTTGTGCAATGCATTTCTTCATAATGTGTTCTATTAGTCTTTGAAGTTTCAAGATGATGGATTTTGAAGTTTGGAAGTTATGATCTTTACAAAAATTCAAACTGAAAATTAACAAATGGCAATAACTCAAAAAATAAATATGGCAGAGTTATGATTCATGTGCTATGCACTTCTCCATAATGGGTTCTATCAGTGTATGAAGTTCCAAGTTAATAGCTTTTATAGTTTGGAAGTTATGGTCTGGACAAAAATTCAAACTGAAAATTAACAAAGGGCAATAACTCAAAAAATAAAGGTGGCAGAGTTATGGTTCATGTGCAATGCACTTCTCCACAATGGGTTCTATCAGTGTATGAAGTTCCAAGTTAATAGGTTTTATAGTTTAGAAGTTAAGGCCTGGACAAAAATTCAAACTGAAAATTAAAAAAGGGCAGTAACTCAGAAAATAACTGTGGCAGAGTTACGGTTCATGTGCACTGCACTTCTCCATAATGTGTTCTATCAGTGTATGTAGTTTCAAGTTGATACCTTTTATAGTATGGAAGTTAAGGCCTGGACAAAATTCAAAATGAATAGTTGATTATTTTACAAATCAGGGGCAGATAATTTTAGAACGCAAACAGCACTCTAAATTCTAATACCCAGGTGCACAACTAGACATCATGGAGATTCATTGTGGCAAGTTTCAAATAATTCCGATGGAAAGTGTAGGAGGAGTTGCACACACAAGAAATTGCTAACAGACAGACGGACAGACGGAAGTCGGACGCACGGACAACTGGGGGTATAACATAATACGACCCTACAGGCGTATGAAAAAGAGAAAATGCTGCTTACCAGCATTTTCTTCTTTTCCCACAATGTTTTCTAAAGGCTTCTTTCTCAGGGGTGTCAAAAGTAGGGATTGTGTGTCATGGGTTAACTCTTTACCTAACAATTTTTTTACTTTTCCAAATTGAAAGCATTTGCAGTCGACAACTGTAACTCAAAGAAAGATTTGTTTTTGGAAGGCCAGACGAAGGCTATTTGGCAAATCTTAGCAGCTGTCATCTTTTAACTCTTTCTCAAACGACAAAACTTAAGACTGGTCCAAATGAAAGCATTTGCAGACGACAAATTTAGGAATTTTTTCTGTTAAAAGTTAGAACAAATTGTGAAACAAGACAACCATGATGGTCCTTTATCACTCACCTGAGTACTAAGCAGTAAAGGTCTACAATGAAGATAAATACCAAATATCAAAGCTCAAGGCCAAATAATTCTGACAGGGTATGTAACTGTGCAAAAAGCATTTTCTTCTTGACCACCAGGGCGGGGCCAGTTTGGACCCCAGAATCATGGTATCGTATTTGGTAGAGAACCACTAGAAGATGCTACATATGAAATATCAAAGCTCTTCAACTTCCAGTTTCAGAGAAATTTTTTTTTTAACTTTTCCTTCTTTGTTTCTATGTTTCAAACTTGTGACCCCAGGAGCTGGGACAGTTTTGACCCCAGGGATATCATTTGAACAAACTTGGTAGAAGTCAACTAGCAGATGCTACATACCAAATATCAAAGCTCTGCTCCTTCTTGTTTCAGGGAAGAAGATTTTTGCAGTTTTCCTTCTTTGTTCCTATGTTTCAAACTTGTGACCCCCGGGGCAGGGCCAGTTTTGACCCCAGGGGCATCATATGAATAATCTTGATAGAGGTCCACTAGGAGATACTACACACCAAATATCAAAGCTCTGCTCCTTCTTGTTTCAGGGAAGAAGATTTTTAAAGTTTTCCTTCTTTGTTCCTATGTTTCAAACTTGTGACCCCCTGCCAAGTTTCATCAAGATTGGCCCAGTGGTTTAGGAGGAGAAGATGTTTAAAGAAATTGTGGACTACGCACGACGGACATTGGGCGATCACAAGAGCTCACCATGAGCACTTCGTGCTCAGGTGAGCTAAAAAGGAGAAATGCTGGTTTCCAATATTTTCTCCATTTCCTACAATGTTTACAAAAGGCTTCTTTAACAGGTGTTAAAGGTCGGGAATACGTGGTAAAGGGTTAAATTTTGCAAAATGAAACAGCCTTTTCAAAATATGGCGGGAAGATGAGAAATGCTGCATACAAGCATTTGTCTCCATTTATTCCCAACCTGATTCTTTACCCTGTCAGAGAAAAGCTCTGTCCATTTGTATCAATTTGGAATTTGTCTTCTGCAAATGCTTTCAATTTTGAAGAGTCTGAAATTGTTTGGTCTGGTCTTCCATCTTGCTACAAAAATGCACCATGCTCTGTCAAAAGGGGGCTTAACTCTTTACCAAACGACAAAATTTTAGACTGCTCCAAATTGAAAGCATTTACAGACGACAAAATAAACGTAACTCAAAAATTGGAATTTGTTTCCAGCAGGTTAGAAAACATTGTGGAAAAAGGAGAAAATGCTGGTTACCAGTCTTTGACAAATACCACAAAAATAGTAGAGGGGGGATTCAGCAT
The DNA here is from genome assembly GCA_943736015.1 of Tridacna crocea. Taxonomy (NCBI): domain Eukaryota; kingdom Metazoa; phylum Mollusca; class Bivalvia; order Cardiida; family Cardiidae; genus Tridacna; species Tridacna crocea. The sequence continues at coordinate 55,941,438 of OX031059.1, forward strand.
AAACGAAAACGATCCACGGAAATCCCAAACTGTACAAGTTCTGCCTCTTAAAAATTCAAAGGAATCAATCCAGATATAGTACTTGCATACAAGAATTACATGAAAACTTAAATTTCAGTTGTTGTTGTTTCTTATTTAGACTTTATCTCGTTCTCTCTGAGACTCTCTCTCTCTGCAACCTTCTTCAAAATGACAACTGTAGTGGACTTCAAAGCGTCGGTAATCGATCACGTGATACACACAGAAGAATTTGATTCGTTCTTCGCTCAGTTCTCACTTGTATCATGTGACTTCTATTTCGCCAGAAACCTCCACCTAAATATATCATGTGACTATTTCTTCCCTTTACGTCGGAAATTTTCAATTTGTTGACCAGTATCTAGAATCTATCCAATAACGTGCTGGTATTTAGAAGACGATTGTCATAATTCATTATTGTACGCATTGATAATAATATGCCATATTCGTCATTAAAGAAAACAAAAACAAAGTAAATCTGATGTTCCTTGAATAGTAGCTAATCTAACAGTCTTTATACAAATTATGTATAGTTTGTATGCGTCCATTCCTGTAAAGGGCCTTTTCGGAAATTGGGTCAGTTTGGATTGTGGATAACACCGTCTCCAATCGGTCTAACGACCGATTAAAAACGATTTCATTTGTCCTTTTTTGAGTCATAACACTTCCCTGGTGAAAATAAATTTGACACGTTAACATGTTAATCCCCTAATTAATACTTGCAAGTGGGATTAATTGGACATCGAATATATATTGCAAAAAAGTTATCAGATCGGAAAATCTAACACCTCTGTCAAGGTAAAGCGACGGTTGTTGGTTACTTATTAAAATCTACGGTGGATTTTCGTGCCAAAATCGACGGTTGTTGGTTGCGTAGGACAACAGTCGCTGAATAAAACATAAAAATAGAGGAAAATTGTTCAGGCGGACTTTAAAACGGTCGTTAAGCATAAAAGTCGCTTAATTCACGTGGTCGTTAGAACAAGATCGACTGTATTTTGTCATGTATAAAATGTTTTTTAACAAATGGCATGGTACTAAAAAGAGTCTCTCTCTCTCTCTCTCTCTCTCTCTCTCCCTCTCTCTCTCTCTCTCTCTCTCTATTTCTCTTGCTCCACCTTTAGGTTCTGCCTAACTCTGGTAACTCTGTTCTGCATTTGGTTTTATTATGCCCTATGACACTCTTACAAAATTTTCAAAACTGCACTGGCTAACCATCATTAACCATGTCAAGAAAACAATCCTTTCTCAGTCCATGAGAAAATCTTTGGCCTGAGAGCTAATGAACTTTATGGCATAGATGCATGCTGAGCAGGATACCAACTGAACTCTTGTATGTACTTGTTTTGTCCCCCTACTCTAACATCTTTGGTTCTCTCTCATTGTATTTGCCATTCTCCGACATCCCAGGCTTTACATCACTAGAGTAGACATTTTCTTTTCTTACATTTTCTTTCATTTCCATGATTTGCATTTTTTAAATTTCTGGCCTTAAATCCTTTTAACCCATTACCACACAATCCCTACTTTTGACGCCTCTGAAAAAGAAGCCTTTGAAAACACTGTAGGAAAAGGAGAAAATGCTGGTAACCAGGATTTTCTCCTTTTGCCACAATGTTTTCTACCCTTCCCAGAACAAATTTCAATTTTTCAGTCACCTTTATTTTGTCGTCTGCAAATGCTTTCAATTTAAACCAGTCTAAGATTTTGTCGTGTGGTAATGGGTTAAGTCTCAAATTATCTCGTATGGTAACTTATCATTCAGTCTAATTTTATTTTTAGAAATAAAACACATCTGAGATATAAATTATGTTCCTTATTTAATAATCAAGCAAACGCACATGAAAAAAAAAATCATCTGTAGCCATATATGCATATTGCGTGAAATTTAACATCATAAATGTAGTACACCCCTATTGACATACATCATAATAAAGAAACAAAACAATTTTTCTATGTAATAAACCCAATCATTATAACTAAGTACATTGTCCCATTATGACCAGATATGTTCACTCAAGCAAATGTGTCAACATGCAGTCAGTATCTGTCACAGATGGCAATATGATGGCAAGTTCAAAATGTTACTCTTTGAAAAATTTGTTTACAAGAGTACAATACATGAAATTATCTAACCCTTTCCATGCTGAAAAACATGGCATTGAATTTGTATCATAATCTGCCTGCACATACTGGCAGTCTGACCTTCACGTAACATACTTAACCCTTTCCCAAACGGCAAATTTTGGACCAGACCAAATTGAAAGCATTTTGCAGATGACAACAGTTGCTAAAAAGATGATTTTTCTATATGATAGGGTAGAAAACATTGTGGGAAAAGGAGAAAATGCTGGTTACCAGCATTTTCTCCTTTTCCCACAATGTTTTCTAAAGGCTTCTATTCCTGACCAGGGATTGTTTGGGAAAGGGTTAACCCTTTACCAAACAACAAAATTTTAAACCGGTCTAAATTGAAAGCATTTGCAAATGACAAAATGAATGGGACTGAAAAATTAAAATTTGTTTTAGGAAGGAAAAGAAACATTGTGGGAAAAGGAGAAAATGCCGGTTACCAGCATTTTCTCCTTTTCCCACAATGTTTTCAAAAGGCTTCTTTCTCAGGGTCGTCAAAAGTAGGGATTGTGTGGTAAAGGGTTAAAATGATGCTTTACCTCTTATTTTAGCATATTTTGGAAGCAGCTTTAACCCTTCACCACACAATCCCGACTTGTAACAACCCTGAGAAAGAACTCTTTTTTAAACATTGAGGGAAAAGAAGAAAATGCTGGTAACCAGCATTTTCTCCTTTTCCTACAATGTTATCTCCCCTTCCAAAACCAAATTCCAATTTTTTAGTCACATTTATTTTGTCCTCTGCAAATGCTTTTAGTTTGGACCAATCTATAATTTTGTTGTTTGGTAAAGAGTTAATTAAATACATCCCTTGTAATGCTGAATCCAGATTTTAGTGCTTTTTGTGAACAATGTCGATCAAGATATATTGCACAGAATGTGCTATCTAATCTCTGATCTTCACTTCTTAGCCAGACAAAAATGGGTTTGCAGTTTTGCAGTACTGTATGTGTATATCTTTAGTTCTCACTAAGAATGTCCACTTCATTTATATAACCCTTTACCACACGACAAAATTTTGAACCTATCCAAATTGAAAGCATTTGCAGACAAAAATTTTACAGTGGCTCAAATGACACAATTTTTCTTTGATAGGGTAGAAAGCTTTGTGGGAAAAGGAGAAAATGCTAGAAAATGCTGGTTACTAGCATTTTCTCCTTTTCTCACAATGTTTTCAAAAGGCTTCTTCCTCAGGGTCGTGAAAAGTTGTCATTGTATGGAAAAGGGTTAACACTACACGGGTGGTGCTATTGTGCCATCAGCAGTTTATTGACTAATCCAGTTTGAATGCTGTTTGTACATGTCGGTCCTGTTCCACTGTAGTTTCTTGAAAACTGCTCATAGCCTTATGTAGTCTACCCTTTACTAAACAAATCCACATATTTAACTCTTTACCAAATCAAAAGCATTTGCAGACAACAAAATAAAAGTGACTGAAAATTTTAAATTTGTTTTGTGTAGGGTAGAAAACATTGTGGGAAAAGTAGAAAATGCTGATTACCAGCATTTTCTTCTTTTCCCACAATGTTTTCAAAAGGCTTCTGTCTCAGGGTTGTAAAAGCCAGGGATCATTTGGGAAAGGGTTAAGAGGACAACTCTCCAAAACAATGATGTAAATGGAGAAATACTTGTCAACAGCATTTTCTCCTCTCGCCATAATAATTTCTACTCGCCCACAAATCTCACAATTAGGGTCACATTTAAAGTGGCACCTGCAACAGGGTTTCAAATTTTGTGCTCCGGTAATGAGTTATCAAGAAGAAAGGCATTTTCAGGCAGCATTACAAAGCCAATGGTTTTAATTTATAGCCTCTGAAACTGCAAAACAAAGATCAGACTACACTTTCTGTATGGTCTGATCTGTAGAAGCAAATACATGTAGTCATCTGTGTATTTTAACAGACAATTCTGATAAAATTATCAGAACTTTCAATTCACCTAACAAAACGTGTTACGGATACAAGTCTTCTTTCTTTAACCCATTACCACACAATCCCTACTTTTGACTACACTGAGAAAGAGGCCTTTAGAAAACATTGTGGGAAAAGAAGAAAATGCTGGTAACCAGCATTTTCTCCTTTTCCCACAATGTTTTCTACCTTCATAAAACAAATTTAAAATTTTCAGTCAATTTTGTTTTGTTGTCTGCAAATGCTTTCAATTTGGACAAACCTAAAATTTTGTCATTTGTTAATGAGTTTAACCCTTTCCCAAATGACAAATTTTAGACTCTTCCAAACTCTCAGAGTTTGCAGACGACAATTTCAAATTTGATAAAAATGGCAGAAAGTTCTCCAAATGGGTAGAAAATGCTGTGGGAAAAGGAGAAATTGCCCGTAACTTTGCTTGTTACGAGCAATTTCTCCTTTTCTCGCAGTGTTTTCAAAAGACTTGTGCTGCAGACACATAAAAACAAGGGCTTGTTTGGGAAAGGGTTAAGAAGCTTCATATTTTTCCCCTGATATGCAGTTACATTTTTTTTAATCAGCTATCTAGGTACTTCCTTCATAAAGAAAAAAGAGAAATCAGCAAACTGAAGTATGACATCTACAAGACAAAAGCACAGCACTCTATCAGTGCATTTATTCATTTAACCCATTACCACACAATCCCTACTTTTGACGCCCCTGAAAAAGAAGCCTTTTGAAAACCCTGTGGGAAAAGGAGAAAATGCTGGTAACCAGCATTTTCTCCCTTTCCCACAGTGTTTTCTACCCTTCCCGGAACAAATTTCAATTTTTCAGTCACCTTTATTTTGTTGTCTGCAAATGCTTTCAATTTGGACCAGTCTAAATTTTTCTCGTGTGGTAATGGGTTAAAGCCTGAGGCTATATGAAAATGTAATCTCCTTCCAAACATCTATCACCATACAAAGACATGCCCTTTTCCATATACAGCTTTTAACCCTTCACCCCATAAGGCATTTCTATGGTATCTCTAATTGACCCAAAATAACAGCAAGGATGAAGCTGTTTCTTACGTGTATATGACACCTTTTAATAGAATAGAAAACATTGTGGCAAAGGGTGAAATTGCTAGTCACGAGCAATTTCACCTTTTGCCACAATGTTTTCCAAAGCAATGTGTAGAAATGAGTATCTATGGAGTAAAGGGTTAATGTATTTGGCACGATTTCTGAGAAACAGGAAAAAAATGAAAGACCAAATATCACAATAAAAATGATAATCAGCTGAAACAAATAACATAAAACCTTGATAATTTATATACACTGGGGACCAAGACACTAGATAGAATTATTGTTGTTTTCTGATTTAATAGAAGTTTACCCTAATTTTTAGTTCCCTTTGATCTTTATCTGAAGATATAACTTTAGAATCATCTTTTACAAGAATCTGCAAAAAAAAAATCAGAGCTTTTTAACCCTTTACCCCATAAGGCATTTCTATGGTATCTCTAATTAAGAAATAATCTTCTTTCTATCGTGGTATATCGTTCAATAAACCACAGTTGTGAGTTATGAGGCACAATAAATAATCCACGAGGGCGATAGCCCGAGTCGTTTATTCATTGCGCCGCATAACTCACAACGTGGTTTATTGAACGATATACCACGATAGAAAGATTATTTCGATTCTAACATGGCCAATCCTTAGTGAAATGAAAACAAATTCAAACTTAGAGTAAAAATGCGGATAAAGATTATGTTCCATTGAATAACTCACATTGAATGGCGTCACTCTACATGGATTGTCGCAGATTTTACCACGTTTTCCTTGCACTGTGTTTATAGAGCCAAAGTCGCGTATCATGTTAGAATTGACCCTAAATAACAGCAGGGATGAAGCTGTTTCTTATGTGTACGTTTCACCTTTTGATAGCAACGAAAACTTTGTGGCAAAAGGTGAAATTGCTTGTCACGAGTAATTTTACCTTTTGCCACAATGTTTTCCTAAGTCTCCTACAAGCAATGCGTAGAAATGAGTATCTATGGAGTAAAGGGTTAATGAAAGATTACAGAAGTTTGTGGTAAAAAGTATCTCCCCCAATCTTTTAGGCCCCTTGTTACCTGAGTTAATAAAACTGAGATTATGGGAAAAGGTTAAAAAAAAAAAAGAGAGAAAGTGAACAACAGGTCTGAATACATAACTATTTACTAGAAGAAGTTTTAAACTTTAAACTACATGTATATGAAAGCATTTGCAATTCTTACAGCAGAATACATGATGGCTCTAAGCAAATTATTTTATACCTTACTAGGAAGTACATGTATCATTTTGGAAAAAATGCAAAACACTAGATAACATTTTCTACTTTAACAGCCATGTTTTAACTCTGTACCAAACAACAAAATTTAATATGTCATAACTGAAACCAATTGCAGACAAAGTTACAATTGTCACTAAAATGATTGGATTTGTGCCTGAAAGGAAAGAGTTTTTTATTGTTTGGTAAGAGGAAAATTTGTTGTTTATTTCAGAGTTGCAATATCAGACCATCTGGTTAACTCTTTACCAAACAACAAAATTTTAAACGGGTCCAATTTGAAAGCATTTGCAGACAACAAAATAAATGTGAATATTGAAATTTGATTTGGAAAGGGTAGAAAACATTGTGGGAAAACGAGAAAATGTTGGTAACCAGCAATTGCAGACAACAAAATAAATGTGAACCAAAAATTGAAATCTGATTTGGAGTGGGTAGAAAACATTGCGGGAAAAGGGGAAAATGCAGGTTACCAGCATTTTCTCCTTTTCCCACGTTTTCTATAGGCTTCTTTATCAGGATTGTTAAAAGTCGAGATTGTGTGGCAAAGAGATAAGAACTAAACGAGCAATCAGAACTGTTGCTAAGTTTTTATATTCAAAAGGGATTGTTACTCAAACCAGTGCCTCTACTCATCCCACATATATTCACATCATCACAAGTCGTACATGTATACGAATAATCATAGTTTTACTGCAGCTTTATATCATTTTAGCGACCAGTTTAAATCACTGATTTCTCTCTGCTAGTGGACTGGCACTCTTTCTCCGCTCCTGGAAAAGCAGGGACCTTTTCTGTGTCTTTTTTAAACTGTGCTGTCCAAACTGTGGCAAGAGAATAAATTGATGCATTATTATTCCCACAAAGTTATTTGTGAAACTTATTTCTTGATCAGTTTTGTGTTAACCCTTTACCAAACAATCCCTTGTTCTTACGACTCTGGGATTGAAGCTTTTTGAAAACACTGTGGGAAAAGGAGAAAATGCTGGTTACCAGCATTTTCTCCTTTTCCCACAATGTTTTCTACCCTGCTGGAAACGAATTTCAATTTTTGAGTAACATGTATTTTGTCGTCTGCAAGTGCTTTTAATTTGGACCAGTCTAAAATTTTGTTGTTTGGGAAAGAATTAAACACTGTCTCAAAATTATTTCAGTCATATCACAGGGTCAAATTCTCCTATCCATGCATTTCTGGTAAATTCTCTAACATAACGTAACATGTCGGTCTTTCCAAGCTAAATTGTTGAAACAGTGTTACAAGAAAGGAATGAACAATCGCACTGACATTCATCAATTCTTAGAAAGAGCTTGGCTGAGCTACATTATAAACTCACTGCCCACTTCTACTTGCCTTGTGGGTAAATCTCGATAAAATTGAAGGATAACATTTCCAGAAAACTTCATTTAATGCAATAGTTTTCTAATAAAAATCAGGATAGTTATCTCGTATCTCGTGGCAGAGATATTCCACCATACTATAGTTGTGTACAACTTGCACAAGTTTTGTTCGTAACTACCCAAGTAAAACAGGGCCCTGGAGAAGAAAGCTTTTGAAAACATTATGGAGGAAGGAGAAAATGCTGGTAACCAGCATTTCCTCTTTTCCCACAATGTTTTCAACTCTATAACAAGAGGGCCATGATGGCCCTGAAATCGCTCACCTGAGTTTATTGACCAAACATGCACCATCTAGTTTCCCAGTGACCTAGTTTTTTATCAGACATTACCCATCATCAAACACGTTTGAGATATCAATAAGACAAACATTCTGGCCAAGTTTCATGAGTATTGGACTGAAAATATGGCCTCTACAGTGTACAAAAGGTTTTTCTAAGATTTCGTCAAGTGACCTAGTTTTGGACCCGACAAATACCCATTATCAAACTCTTTTGAGACATCACCAAAACAAACATTCTGACCAAGTCTGAAGAGTATCAGGCAGAAAATGTAGCCTCTGGAGTGTACACAAGGTTTTTCTAATATTTGACCCATTGACCTAGTTTTTGACTCCACATGACCCATTTTCAAACTCATTCAAGGTATCACCAGGACAAATATTATGAACAAGTTTTAGGAGTATCAGACTGAAAATGTGTCCTCCAGAGCATACAAAAGGTGTTTATAACATTTGACCTATTGACCCAGTTTTTGACCCAACATGACCCATATTCAAACTCATCCAAGATATTATAAAGGCAAACATTCTGACTAATTTTCAAGAGTGTTGGACTGAAAATGTGGCATCCAGAGCATATACACGGTTTTTCTAAGATTTGACCTGGTGACCTAGTTTTTAACCCCCAATGACCCATTTTCAAACCTGTCTGAGATATCATCAAGACAAACATTCTGACCAACTTGAAAGAGTTTCGGACTGAAAATGTGGCCTCTAGAGCCTACAAAAGGTTTTTCTAAGATTTGACCTAGTGACCTAGTTTTTGACCCCACATGACCCATTTTCGTTCTTGTCCGAGATATCATCCAGGCAAACATCCTGACCAACTTTCATGAGTATCCAACTGAAAATATGGCCTCTAGAGCGTACAAAAGGTTTTTCTAAGATTTGACCTAGTGACCTAGTTTTTGACCCCACGTGACCCATTTTCAAACTCGTCCGAGATATCATCCAGACAAACATTCTGACCAACTTTCATGAGTATCCAACTGAAAATGTGGCCTCTAGAGCGTACAAAAGGTTTTTCTAAGATTTGACCTGGTGACCTAGTTTTTGACCCCACGTGACCCATTTTCGAACTCATCCGAGATATCATCCAGACAAACATCCTGACCAACTTTCATGAGTATCCGACTAAAAATGTGGCCTCTAGAGCGTACAAAAGGTTTTTCTAAGATTTGACCTGGTGACCTAGTTTTTGACCCCACGTGACCCATTTTCGAACTCGTCCGAGATATTATCGAGACAAACATCCTGACCAACTTTCATGAGTATCCGACTGAAAATGTGGCCTCTAGAGCGTACAAAAGGTTTTTCTAAGATTTGACCTGGTGACCTAGTTTTTGACCCCACGTGACCCACTTTCGAACTCGTCCGAGATATCATCGAGACAAACATCCTGACCAACTTTCATGAGTATCCGACTGAAAATGTGGCCTCTAGAGCGTACAAAAGGTTTTTCTAAGATTTGACCTGGTGACCTAGTTTTTGACCCCACGTGACCCACTTTCGAACTCGTCCGAGATATCATCGAGACAAACATCCTGACCAACTTTCATGAGTATCCGACTGAAAATGTGGCCTCTAGAGCGTACACAAGGTTTTTCTAAGATTTGACCTGATGACCTAGTTTTTGACCCCACGTGACCCACTTTCGAACTCGTCCGAGATATCATCGAGACAAACATCCTGACCAACTTTCATGAGTATCCGACTGAAAATGCGGCCTCTAGAGCGTACACAAGGTTTTTCTAAGATTTGACCTGATGACCTAGTTTTTGACCCCACGTGACCCACTTTCGAACTCGTCCGAGATATCATCGAGACAAACATCCTGACCAACTTTCATGAGTATCCGACTGAAAATGCGGCCTCTAGAGCGTACACAAGGTTTTTCTAAGATTTGACCTAGTGACCTAGTTTTTGACCCCACATGACCCATTTTCGAACTCGTCCGAGATATCATCGAGACAAACATCCTGACCAACTTTCATGAGTATCCGACTCAAAATGCGGCCTCTAGAGCGTACACAAGGTTTTTCTAAGATTTGACCTAGTGACCTAGTTTTTGACCCCACATGACCCATTTTCGAACTCGTCCGAGATTTTATCGAGACAAACATCCTGACCAACTTTCATGAGTATCCGACCAAAACTGTGGCCTGTAGAGCGTACACAAGGTAAAAAGTTGACGACGGACGACGGACGACGGACGCCGGACGCCGGACACAGCACGATCACAATAGCTCACCATGAGCACTTCGTGCTCAGGTGAGCTAAAAAGACAGGAATCATCATTGGCACTAAATTTAATATGTTGTCTGCAAGTGCTTTCAATCTGGTTGAGCTAAAAGATTTTTGTTCGGTAAAGATTTATAATTATTAAAAGGTCAACTTACGGGGGCAACAGGACTATCAGGGGATGGGTTCATATTTTCATCTGTATTTGGGCTCAAAGGACTCTTAGGGCTGTGCAGGATTCGAGACGCAAACTTTTTCTTCAAGGCCTGGGCTATCAAGGATGCAGGATCGTTATTTTCTGATGGTTTTGCTCTGTCTTTTAGCGGGGTGCCTCCCGGTGACCTTGTAAGTAACAAAAAGAGCAAACTTCTTATACTAGTACATGCTTTACTAACATTTTCCTTAACCCTTTACCACACACGGGTAGAAAACACTGTGGGAAAAGGAGAAAATGCTGGTTACCAGCATTTTCTCCTTTTCCCACAGTGTTTTCAAAAGGTTTCTTTCTCAGGGGCGTCAAAAGTAGGGATTGTGTGGTAATGGGTTAAACAACACTGAGATTAAGTAGCTCATTTCTTAGCATACAGGACCTGAGAACAGAGGGCCACTAACTCCAATCCCTAGCTTTGTAAATTTCTTTCTGACGACTGATGATAGTCATTGCAAAAGGTTTCGTACCTTTCACCACTGACCATCGTTTCTACAATGATTGTGTGTGAAAGCAGCCAGTGGCTTAGAAAGAATATTGTGCAAAACACTGGTGACAGAAACTCCAGGAGGGCATGGATAGGTGCAATGGCAGCCACAATAAATCTGAAATAATGTTGAAAATGGCATTAACCCATTACCACACAAATCCCAAGTTTTAACGACCCTGAGAAAGAAGCCTGTAAAAAACATTGTGAGAAAATGCTGGTGACCAGCATTTTCTCCTTTTCCTACATTGTTTTCTTCCACATCCAAAACAAAAATCATTGTTTCAACTACATTCAATTTGTCGTCTGCAAATCCTTTCAATTTGGACCAGTCTAAGTTTTTGTCGTTTGGTAAAGGGTTAAACATCATACAATCAATCAATCCCAAACAACAAGTTTTAAACTCTTTTGCTTTCAAACATTGATACAAACAGGCTTTGGCTAATAAGACAAAAAACTTACCAGCATTTTCTCCTTTTCCTAAAATGTTTTCTAAGGTATTCTCTCCCAGTTGGTTTTATTGGGGTTTAACGCCACTTTAACAGCTAAGGTCATATCATGGCGGTCGGTGACGTACAGGTGTTTCCTGGCTTTCTCACACCGGTACTTACACTACTTTCTTTCCAAAGCCACCCACTACTTTTCTCACATGCTTCAGCAGAGGTGAGAGGCGAAAATACACCTGAAAGAAAGTTCGCCTCAACCGGGTATTGAACTCTTAACCACCAGGTCATGAGTCAGACACGCTCACCACTGAGCCACCTGGGCGGGCATTTTCTCCCAGATTTGTGTAAAAACCACAAATTGTTCAGTAAAGGACCTACCTTTTACAAAAGCTTGCTGTATTTCACAATCCTGAGTGAAAGAATTCAGATCAATGCTCTTTCTCTATTTATAATTCTAACATGACACGCGACTTTGGCTCTATAAACACAGTGCAAGGAAAGCGTGGTAAAATCTGCGACAATCCATGTAGAGTGATGTCATTCAATGAGTGAGTTATTCAATGGAACATAATCTTCATCCGCGTTTTTACTCTTAGTTTGAACTTGTTTTCCTTTCATTAGGAATTGGCCATGTTAGAATCGAAATAATCTTCTTTCTATCGTGGTGTATCGTTCAATAAACCATGTTGTGAGTTATGAGGCGCAATGAATAACCCACTCGGGCTATCGCCCTCATGGATTATTTATTGTGCCTCATAACTCAGAACTGTGGTTTATTGAACGATATACCATGATAGAAAGAAGATTATTTCTTAATTTTATGTTTTGTACTTTTCAAACCAAGGTCATAGCTTGAGCAAATTTCAATTTGTAATATGAAAATAATTTCAATGTGTGGACTAGTTCATAATTTCCCTTGACTTGTAAGGAGTGAAAGAGATGTGAATCACACCTTTTTACCCCCCCTCCCATTTCATAATGAACAGCGAAAATTACCCTTTGAAATATCCATATTAAAATAACATAAGGCTTAACCTTTTACCACACAATGACGACTTTATACGACCCTGTAGAAGAGGCCTAAAATATTGTGGGAAAAGGAGAAAATGCTGGTAACCAGCATTTTCTCCTTTTCCAACAATGTGTCCTACCCTATCAAAGAAAAATTGTCACATTTGAGCAACTACAAAATTACTGTCTGTAAATGCTTTCAATTTGGATGGGTCTTAAATTTTGCGGTGTGGTAAAGGGTTAAATAATGTCATTTAGTTTTGGCCTAATTAAATGATGAAATTTAAAAAACTATTTTGTAATCGAATCTTTAGATACTCTGATACAGTTCTGGCATTTTTTCTTGATTGGATGATAGCCCCATGAACCAATGATTCACTGGCTACCATTGCAATGGGTACCAGATTAGGGTACTGCAAGACATGCTAATGTGGCACCAAAAATACCCAAACACAGTAACACATTTAGGTTTGTACTACGTTTAGTTGCGATGAAAACTCTGATTTTACTCTATATACTCTATTTTACGTGAACGTAAGAGTAAACACTTTATCAAACATACCAGAGTACTTATGACCCTGAGGAAAACGGCTTTGAAAAAGAATTGTAAAGAGAAGAAGCTGCCCGTATTTTCTCTTTTTTCTTGTATGTTTTCTACCCTGTAACTCTTTACCAAACAACAAAATTTTAGGTTAGTTCAAATTGAAAGCATTTGCAGACAACAAAGTAACAAGAGCAGCAAATTGTCACAAGATACGTCCGTCTTACCCCAAGTTGTAAAGCTGGGGCATGCACCGGACAAAATTCAAGAATGAAAAACGACAAAGGGCACTGACTCAAAAATTAAGCAAGCAAGAGTTATCATTCCTGTGCACTGAACTCCCCCTTGATGAGATCTATCCTCCCATGAAATTTCATAACCCTAGCTAGTATAGTTTTGGAGTTATTCACCGACAAAATTCAAGTATGAAAAATGACAAAGGACACTAACTCTAAACTTAAGCAAGCAAGAGTTATGATTCCTGTGCACTGCACTCCCCCTTGATGAGATCTATCCACCCATGAAATTTCATAACCCTAGGTAGTATACTTTTGGAGATATGCTCCGGACAAAATTTAAGTATGAAAAACGACAAAGGACACTAACTCTAAACTTAAGCAAGCAAGAGTTATGATTCCTGTGCACTGCACTCCCCCTCGATGAGATCTATCCACCCATGAAATTTCATAACCCTAGGTAGTATACTTTTGGAGATATGCTCCGGACAAAATTCAAGTATGAAAAATGACAAAGGACACTAACTCTAAACTTAAGCAAGCAAGAGTTATGATTCCTGTGCACTGCACTCCCCCTCGATGAGATCTATCCACCCATGAAATTTCATAACCCTAGCTAGTATACTTTTGGAGATATGCTCCAGACAAAATTCAAGTATGAAAAGTGACAAAGGGCAATAACTCAAAGATTAAGCGAGCAAGAGTTATCATTCCTGTGCACTGCACTCCCCCTTGATGAGATCTATCCACCCATGAAATTTCATAACCCTAGCTAGTATAGTTTTGGAGATATGCGCCGGACAAAGAACTGGACGCCTACCGCCCGCCCGCCAGCCACGGGTGATCCCGTAATTCGTCTTCGACGGGCGTATAAAAATGACTGAAAATTTGAAATTTGTTTTGTTTCGGGAAGGGAAAAAAGCATTGTGGGAAAAGGAGAAAATGCTGCTTACCAGCATTTTCTCCTTTTTCCACAATGTTTTCTAAAGGCTTCTTTCTGAAGGTCGTAAAAAGTAGGGATTGTGTGGTAATGGGTTAACCCATTACCACACCATTCCTACTTTTGACGCCCCTAAGAAAGAAGCCTTTTGAAAACACTATGGGAAAAGGAGAAAATGCTGGTAACCAGCATTTTCTCCTTTTCCCACAGTGTTTTCTACCCTTCCCAGAACAAATTTCTATTTTTCAGTCACCTTTATTTGTCGTCTGCAAATGCTTTCAATTTGGACCAGTCTAAAATTTTCTGGTGTGGTAAAGAGTTAAGAGACTAGTCCTTTTCTTTTAAATAATGTAAATTGTCATCAGTAAAAAATTAGCATTTCTAAAAAGGACAAGTCTAACTAGAGCTGTCACTGAATGTGACTTAATACCCCAGTCAGCGTTTTGACAGAACCAGGCAATTACTAGTACATTGTATTTTGTACACAGACAGACATGGACGGACAGACAGGCTGATTCCAGCATACCCGCCAACAACATTCGTTCTGTAGGGGTATAAAAACCTTATTGTCTGCTAGTTGGTTAATATTGGAGCTATAAAGTTCAATACTTTCTGAGATATAAAGACTCAGAGAGTATCAATGGTGCAATACTGGACATCAATTATCATCGAGTCATGCTAAGACAAAAGTGGATGCAGAAATTTGACAAATAGCAAAAACTTTTGACCCATGTCTGCCTCCGCAGGCTGACATGGATCAATATACTTTTTCAGATGCATTAAACCCCCTTTCCACAGAGAACAGCTCTATAGTTTGCCCTTTAACCCTTTCCCACATGACAAAATTTTAGACTGGTCCAAATTGAAAGCACTTGCAGATGACAAAAGTAACTTAACTCAATAGTTGAAATTTGTTTCCATCAGGGCAGAAAACATTGTGGGAAAAGGAGAAAATGCTGGTTATCAGCATTTTCTCCTTTTCCCACAATGTTTTCCAAAGGCTTCTATCTCACGGTTGTAAAAACCAGGGATTGTTTGGTAAAGGGTTAAGGAAAAACCAATGGACAGAAGTTCAGAAATAGACAACCTTACCTCTGTATAGCCCTGAGTTTAACTGAGCTAAGGCCTTTTAGTATGTCAGCCATGTTGGGTGGTCCACTAAGCTTCGCACCTGTCCCTGGCTCTGTGTTTTGTAAGTTTTCTTTATTCTGTGACAACATGGAATTAATTTCATCAACGCAATTACTGAACACATTGTACTTTATAATAATTCCACTATCATCCATTTGAATTTCAAAATCATATAAACCTTTGGTAAAGCTGACTTTGTCAGAGATAAGCTATTTATGTTTGTTTGTTTCTAGATTCACCCGATTCGGACAGATTTTCAGCTTTATCACAGCAGATGATGCACCTATTCATGCTTTCATAATGTTGTATTTTTCCCTTATGAAATGGGGGCGAGGGGGGGGGGTGTAAGTATCTACAAGCTAGTAATCTTGGACTGTGTTGTATTACAATACAATTATGAGATCCACTATTCAAATCTACAAGACTACATGGTGGCAACAAATCAAACCAATCATGCTGTGGACTGTTGAATGTATATCTATCTCCTTCCAGACCCTTCTGCTTTCAAAAACACACTTACCATAACAAATAGCACATAAATTCATGAACGTCAACTGTGACCTATTTCAGTAAGCAATATATATATACACTTCTGCTCATTAACCCTTTCCCAAACAAGCCCTAGTTTTGACGTGTCTGCAGTAAGTCTTTTGAAAACACTGTGGGAAAAGGAGAAATTGCTCTAAACAAGCAATTTCTCCTTTTCCCACAGTGTTTTCTACCCTTTTTGAGAACTTTCTGCCATTTTCTCAAAATCTAAAATTGTAGTCTGCAAACTCTTTCAGTTTGGAAGAGTCCAAAATTTCTCGTTTGGGAAAGGGTCAAGAAGAATGACTATCCCAAATAATTTTTAAATACATGTAAATGAATAAGAGATTACATGAGTAAAGGGGAAAAAAATGCTGCATAGAAACCTATCATGCATTTAATTGACAGTCACATGACCATCTTCGCATGGTATCAAGAAGTGTAATCTTTTTTCCTTTTCCAACAATGTTTCAAAAGCCTTTTCTTCCAAGGTCACTACAACTTGGGATTGTACGGAAAAGAATTAACCCTTTACCAAACAATCCCTGGTTTTTACGACCTTGAGATAGAAGCCTTTTGAAAACATTGTGGGAAAAGGAGAAAATGCTGCTAACCAGCATTTTCTCCTTTTCCCACAATGTTTTCTACCTTGCAGGAAACAAATTTTAGTTTTTGAGTTTCGTTTATTTTGTCGTCTGTAAGTGCTTTCAATTTGGACCAGTCTAAAATTTTGTCGTTTGGGAAAGCGTTAAGTGCTTATTTACAAAGCAAATGTGTACCAGCAAAGCAGATAAAAAACAAATGTCAACTGATCCAGTCTATACTTACAGCTTTCAAAAGCTCTGCCAAACTTTTACCAGCCGGCGGTACTTTAAACACTCCCGAATTTAGAGTGGGTGTTGGTGGAGGAGGTGGTGGTGGTGGAGGTGGTGGTGGAGGCGGGCCCATAGGCGGAGGAGGAGGAGGGGTTACAAAAGTATCATTACCCTGAACATCTACACCACAGAACGGAACTAAAAGATCAAAATCACTGATTCTACTTAACCCTTTACCACACAACAAAATTTTAGACTGGTCCAAATTGAAAGCCTTTGCAAATGTCAAAATAAAAGTGACTGAAAATTTAAAATTTGTACTGAGGAGGAAAGAAAACATTGTGGAAAAAGGAGAAAATGCTGGTTACCAGCATTTTCTCCTTTTCCCACAATGTTTTCAAAAGGTTTCTTTCTTAGGGTCGTCAAAAGTCGGTATTGTGTGGTAAAGGGTTAAACTGATCCATCACCTGATTTATCAACCATACTCCTTTACCAAACAATCCCTGGTTTTTATAATCCCGAGATAGAAGCCTTTTGAAAACATTGTGGAAATAGGAGAAAATGCTGGTAACCAGCATTTTCTCCTTTTTCCACATTTTCTACCCTGCTGGAAACAAATTTCAAATTTTGAGTTACCTTTATTTTGTTATCTGCAAAGTACTTTTAATTTGGACCAGTCTAAAATTTTTTTACATTTGGAAAAGGGATACATCCTACTCTTTTTAACAATTTGAATATGTTCCAGTGTAATGCAGAGAAATGACCCTCCCCTACAAAATGATCCATGGGTCTTTTCTCTACGTAGAGGAATGACCCGAGTCATTATTCTAAATAGAGAAATAATCTCAGGGTCAAATGTTCTACGTAGAGAAATAAACCTCTGGGGTCATTTGACCCTGAAGTTTATTTCTCTATGTAGAAAAATGACCCGGGTCATTCCTCTACAAAGAGAAATGACCAATGGGTCATTCTGTAGGGGAGGTTCATTTCTCTGCACTACACCGGCAAAAAGAACAAAAGCACCACACGTGGGTGCTAATGCTTTGGCTGCAAGTGATTGATTTTCAATGAAACTTCTAAGTCAAAAAAGGAGCAAAGACTGTCAAAAATATTTTGATGATTACCTGCCCTTATTGTATTGTTTCTTCTTTTGAAATTTTAAAGCTTGTTCAACTTCGAATATCTTCAGTAATAACAGAGATATTACATAAAGTAAAAGTTTTCGCACCCTGATAACCATGACGCAAACATCAAGGTCCGTATTCACCAACCATTCTTAAGGATATTCTTAGTCTTATTCTTCATAATTTTGTCAGTGTGAAAGTAACAGAACATCTGATTGGCTAAACCATTTGGTTTAGCCAATCAGATGTTCTGTTACTTTCAGAGTCCAAAAATCTTGAAGAATAAGACTAAGAATGTTCTTAAGAATGGTTGGTGAATACGGACCCAGGACTTTGAAAATAACTCATTGTTTTCTTCAGAAACTGCTAAGCTAACAGTGGTTAAATGAAATTTCTCAATTGGCCATAATATTTTCAGTGCTCATGTGACAAACCACGACTTATGCTGATTATCTATTCAGGGATATTTCCAAAGTCATTTGCTCCAAATATCGTAGGAGGTGAAGAGTTATTATAAACCCTTCACCACACAATCCCAAGTTTTAAAGACCATAAGAAAGAAGCCTTCTAAAAACATTGTAGGAAAAGTAGATGTTGGTTTTCAGCATTTCCTGCTTTTCCTTCATCCTTTTTCTATCTTATCAAAAAGAAGAGTACTACCTTTAGGGCTACATTTAAATTGTTGTTCTGAATTTGGACTATTCCACATTTTCGTCATATTCTGTAATCCTCTTTGAAAAGAAGAAAGCCTTTTCAGGTGGTAGGACATGTTAATACAGCAAAGATTCCAAGTATTTACATCATGCTCTCTGGAAAAGCGGTTTAACCCTTTACCAAACGATCCCTGGTTTTTACGGCCTTGAGAGAGAAGCCTTTTAAAAACATTGTGGGAAAAGGAGAAAATGCTGGTTACCAGCATTTTCTCCTTTTCCCACTATGTTTTCTTCCCTGCTGGAAACAAATTTTGCTTTTTGAGTAACATTAATTTTGTCGTCTGCAAGTGCTTTCAATTTGGACCAGTCTAAAGTTTTGTCCTTTGGAAAAAGTATTAATGCACATAAAAAAAGTACCGACACAGGTCAAGCAGGGGCAGTCCATGCAGTCTGGCCTTGGTTGATACTTTTTGTTTTTAATAAATTTTCTGCACGTCTGAGGGCTATTGAAGCCCATTGTGTGGAAACATCTTCGCAAGCCAAGGCTGACAATTCACTACCATTACTCTACCCTTGGCGGATTGAGCTTGATTTTTACATTCACCCAATACGCTTTTTCATTGGATGCAGCCAGCTCTAACTGCAACGAGTGAAATTGCTGGTAGCATTTCATCTTTGATAAAAATAGAACAAAGTCGCTACCTTTGAATAAAAGGTAAACATGGAAACCCACATGGATGTCTGCTTATCGCTTCATGTGTATTCGTAAGCGGTTTGTAAAATGATATTACATTGGCTTTTAGAAATATCATGTAAAGGTGGGTAATAACCAGCATCCAATACAGGGCGCATCGCAGGAATCTCGAAATCGGGCTCAATCCGCCAAGGTAAGATCCACGTAGTGATCGTAACCTTGGCTCGCGAAGATGGTGTGGAAATGGGTTGCATGGATCTATAACTAAATGATGACTGGCATGGTATCATGAATCTCAAGAGATAGATTACCTCTTTACCAAACAATACCTGGTTTTTACAACTCTGGGATAGAACCCATTTGAAAACATTGTGGGAAATGGAGAAAATGCTGGTAACCAGCATTTTCTCCTTTTCCCACAATGTTTTCTACCCTGCTGGAAACAAATTTCAATTCATGAGTTACGTTCATTTTGTCGTCTGCAAGTGCTTTCAATTTGGAACAGTCTAAAGTTTTGTCGTTTGGTAAAGAGTTAAACCTCTTCCTGTTTGAGCTTGGTTCATTTATATTACTTGGCTTGATTTTATTATTTTCTTGATCCTGAATAAGCTGTGCAATTTGAGCTCTCAAACTGGCCAGTTCATCTTCTAAGGCAACTATCTTTTGCTGTGTGAAGGGATCTGAGGAGGAGACAGCAGACACAGAACCAATTGAAATATCACAGGGGGTGGAGGTTCTGTCATCCAGCAATCCATCACGTCCAGGTAGGAACATTCCGTCCTCAACGTCATCTATAGGCAGCTCTGGAGAAACATCATCCTCTAGGTCAAGCTGTTTGTCCCGAGGTCTGCAATACAACATGTACAATAAGAAGAGAACTTAAGACAGGGATGAGTATTTAACCCTTTACCAATGAGGAAAAAGGAGAAAATGCTGGTAACAAGTTTTCTACCCCGTCAGAAACAATTTCTAATTTTTTAGTTATGCTCATTTTGTAGTCTGAAGTGCGTTCAATTTGGAACAGTCTAAAATTTTCTTGTTTGGTAGAGTTAAACCTGACAATCCTGACTTTTAACAGCCCTGAGAAAGAAAGATTCGAAAAACATTGTGGGAAAAGGAGAAAATGCTGGTAACCAACATTTTCTCCTTTTCCCAAAATGTTTTCTACCCTTTCCAAATAAAATTTGAACTTTTGATTTACATTTATTTTGTTGTCTGCAAATGCTTTCAATTTGGACCAGTCAAAAATTTTGTCGTTTGGTAAAGAGTTAAATCTCAATTCTCTTAACTTGTTTGCTACTGAATAGATAAATTGCAATTTTTCAAAGGCAAAAAAATTACATTTCCACTGCAAGATAGACAGTTTGGTAATCTAGAATAAAGCAGCGGGCAGTGTCAATCAAAGGTCAGACTGCACATTATGTGCAGTCTGATCTCAATCTATGCTATCTATGAAAGCTTTTGATGTCGTGTATGGAATGGAAAGAGTTTACTTTTTATCATACAATCCAGACTTTGAACAACAATGAGTTGCTGGTTACCTGCATTTTCTCATTTTCTTACGATATTTTCAACCATTCTAATACAAATTTGCTCATATTTCTTTTATCCTCTGTTCATGTATTTAATTTTGACAAGTCTAAAATTCTGTCGTTTAGTAACGGGTTATATTAAAATATAAGTTGGGTATACTCCATCAGAACTGTGTCCTTGTCAGTTTCATCTGTCGTCTTCAAATGCTTTCTAAACCAATAGGGCTCCGTACCGGTACTCGATATATATCGAAAACCGGTATTTTACGTTCGATAGATATATCGGATCGAACGTTTCTGTATCGAACAAAATATCGATCATCAAAAGAAAATAAAAGTAAAGCATATAAATACCCAATTTAGTTGTTTTTAACGGCGAAATTCATTACGAGTTTACTTTAGGTAATCTCTAAAGTCGAGTAGTCGTAGAGGTAGGTGTGGCTACCTGGGAAACTTACGACCAATCGAAATGCGTCATTCTTTATTACTCGCCCTGTACCCGTTACACAATGGATGACAATTAGCTAATACCCCTATTCTCGTTCCCCCCCGTCATGTTGTTTGAAATCTGCAAATTATGCATCAATCAGCAGATTGCAGACAAATTTACGCTGATAATTGGTCAATATAGTTGATTAAAGAAAGGTAATGAACATCTCGTGATGTGATCGAGAGGTAGCGATGGAAATAATTGAAGCCGTGACCTTTCAACCTTCCTAAGATTTTATTTGGTCGATCTTTTAATATTGCCGAAAAATGTGGCTCGAAAATCAAATCTCTTTTTCCATTAGATTATCTGAAATCAGTGTTCCGACACGCGTAAATTATTGTGTAAATCATTTTATAGACTTGAAATTTGCTTAACAAATGTTAATCACACGCAAGACCTCACGTAAGAAAAAACATGGACAAAAAAGGCCATTGTCTGTTTATCGTGAGTAAAATAACAGGTTTTGATGCTACATGTAGTTCTAATCCTTATTGAGAAATCTATGTCGAATCATGCGAACATACCTATCCAGAAATTAACACGCATGAAAAGTTGTTCGGTGAAAAAAAAAAAACACGGAAACCCATGACACAACAAAATGTCTCCTTGATATTGTCCGATCAGAGTCCTCTTTGACTGTCTTTTCAGCTTTTTAATGAGTAGTAAATGTAGATCTAGTTAGAATTCATATTAATTTAGGCCTACATAATTATGAAATTTCAATACAATCTAGAAGTGTTAAATTTGCGGTATTTTGTTTTTCAGGTATGCTGAAAAAAGAACAAACACAATTTTCGCATTTTTTTCTTTCTTTTATTGAAAATTGAAATATCATATGATATATCGAATATCGATCATTTTGTATCGATACAAATATCGTATCGATCAAACTGACCGATACGGAGCCCTATAAACCAATGAGTCTAAAATTTTGGCATCTGGGTAAAAGTTAAATCATTACCAGATGACCAACTTTTGCACTCCTCCTTAATGGCAGAACTTGCAAGCAATAACTTAAATTGACTCAAACAACAGAATCTGTCTATGATGGGATAGAAAACATTGTGGGAAAAGGGAGCAAATGCTGTTCCCCCATGTTTTCCTCAGTTGATTGACTGTATGGTATTTAACACCATGTTCAACATTATTTCAATTATATTGCAGCAGCAATTCATGCTTTCCTAGAATTTCACTACCAGTACTCTACACTATAATCTTCCCATGCTACTGGCTGCTTTCAAACACATGTTGTCACATCAATGGTCATCAAGGAGACAGGAATGAATCCTGTCAAAAAGACTATCATCAACCCCTTGAAAGAAATTCGCTGATCCCGAGATTGAACCTCCAATTCTCAAGTCATGTGCCACACTGAGCTACCAGCCCTTTTCTCTAGGGTTTATATCAACATAATGAATTGTTTCATGTAGTGTAAGTAGATGTATGTAGTTTTACCTGACCATGATACAGTTATTGCCAATGTCTTCCTCCACCCACACCAGATTTTCACCACCACTAGACACATAGGACATTTCACTGCAAAAACTGTCATTTTGTATGGTTTCTGATGTTCTTAAAAATGCATTCTGAAGAGAAGAAATATAAAGTTAATTCCAAAAGAATTATATATTTGTTCATACAATAACTTACATTTAACAACTTGTGAAAATAGATGCAGAAAGAGACTGGCTCTAAAGAAATTTGACTTTTGGAATCATTTTAGGATCGAAAATCAGCATTTTCTTCTTTTCCCACTATGCTTTCTCCCCTATGGCAACACATATCTGATTATCTAAGATACATTTAATTTTTTATCTAATTTTTCCCTCTTTATGGCTTTCAATTTAGATCATCTAAAATGTGTTGGAAAGCGAAGAGTCAAGCATGTCATGGGTATTATGGTCCTTTACAAAACAGTGTGAATCCAAGGTCAGATTGCTTAAGCGTTTTCCAAAATATGACAACTTTTAATGCCTCTGAGGAAAAAGCCTTTTGAAAACATTGTGGGAAAAGGAGAAAATGCTGGAAACAAGCATTTTCTTCTTTTCCCACAGAGTTTTCTACCCTATCAAAGCAAAATTGCACCATTTGAGCCACTTTGAAATTGTCGTCTGCTAATGTTTTCAATTTGGATAGGGCTAAAATTTTGCTGTGTGGTAATGGGTTAAAGAGCACAATCAAATCTGCTGGACGTGGACAGTCTGATACTGGTACATGTCAAGAATCTGGCACAAGCATACTTCAAGACTGTGGAGATTTAGATAAGGCAACATGCAAATCCGATCTTCTATGTTCATCATCCATTATTTCATGAGAAACTGCGGCTGAAACTAATCTTACCGTTATGTAATCTTAGTTCTTTTAACTCAATACCAAACAACAATATTTTAGCCTCGTCCAAATCAAAAGCATTTGCAGACGACAAAATAAAAATGACTGAAAATTTGAAACTTGTTTTGTGAAAGATAGAAAACATTGTAGGAAAAGGAGAAAATGCTGGTTACCAGCATTTTCTCCTTTTCCGACAATTTTTTCTAAAGGCTTCTTTCTATGGGTCGTAAAAACCAAGGGATTGTTTGTTAAAGGGTTAACTGATCATAAAATGTCAATCTATTCAGTGCTGCAGATATTTGACTTTTTAAGCCCCTGCAGTCAGCACTTTTTGGAAAAAATAAGGGAAAATGAGCAAGAGCTTGTAACAAACAATTCCCTCTTTTTCCATCTTGTTTTCTTTTTCATGGGGAAGAAAGATAAAAATATTTTCCTCACTTTCAATTTCTTTGTGTTGTTTCATTTTAGGCTGTAAAGTACAGGCTATCAGTCTAGTGGTTCATTACTTGTATAAAGTGCTTGAGAAAAGTAACCAAATTTTACATGTTAGCAAAATTCTGACACAAGTTTCAAGATAGTGCACATTTAATACTTTAGGCAAACTCCAGATTTCACACAAGGGCAAAACTCTTCAATAGACTTGAGGGTTATGTGCCATGAGTATTTTTGAGCAAGGAATCTCCAAACTGAAGTTCAAATCTTTCATCACAGATTTCCAGATGATCCACAGAGCATAGTTTTGACTAGGCAAACTCGTCTGCGCATGTCATATTCTTCGAAGATTCGACCTGTCTTATATGAAGCATCACTAGCCCCGAAAGCCGGCAGACTGTAATATTACGCTCTATAAAGTAGCAATGTAGAAAATAGCTTTTATTAATACGTTCCAGGAGAAATGAGACCTGCTCTAACTCCAGATTTCTCTAAACTGCTGATTGTAGCTGAGTGAATTGCACTAGGTAGCGTTTTATTGAGTAAACTTTTAATTTAGTTTGAAATTCAAAGTAACTGTTGTCGCGTAGGAAAGTGGTTCGTTTCTGTACCCAGGATGCCGAAATTAGATACATGTAGATGAGTATTTATAGAATGCCATCTAGCGGGAGATAATGTGGGCAAACTGTGTGTAATACTGTACTTCTGACCTGTATTCTGATTCTCCTGGCAGGATGTAATGGTAATCTGCTGCCTATTCGGCGTACAAGACTTCTGTGTCTGATGTCCTTTCTCCTCTTTCGTGATGGTTCCCACAGCTGGTGCTGCAAAAATGAAACATGTGGTGATATATTACCTTTCAGTTTAGTATCTCCCTATCAATTTTGTGTTGAAGCTGAATTTTTTTTTAAAAACTTTCTTCAAAAAGATTAACCGCTCATTACTTACCTGTTTAAACTCTTTACCACATGATCACGAGATGCCTTTAGAAAACATTGCGGGAAAGGGAGAAAATGCTCCTTTCCCACGATGTTTTCTATCCTGTTTAATACAACTTTCAATTTCTGAGCCATATTTATTTTGTTATCTGCAAATGCCTTTGCCTTGGGACTTTTCTAGAATTTCCTGATTTAGTTAAACCTTTACTCCATAGATACTCATTTCTACACATTGCTTGTAGGAGCCTTTGGAAAACATTTTGGCAAAAGGTGAAATTGCTCTTGACGAGCAATTTCACCTTTTGTCACAATGTTTTCTATGCTATCAAAAGGTGTCATTTACACATAAGAAAGGGCTTCATCCTTGCTGCTATTTAGGGTCAATTATAGATGCCATAGGAATGCTTTATGGGGTAAAGGGTTAAGAGTCAACCCCTTTACCACACTACAATGTTTCAGACTTGTCATAATCTAAAGCAAATGCAGACGACCAACTGTAAGTGCTTAAAATAATATGAGCTGTCTTTGAAACTAGGGTACAAACTGTGTGGGAAAAAGAGAACATCCTGGATACCAACATTTCTCCTTTCCCCTCAGCTGATTCCTGGTAGCTCAGTCTGAAACCTGTAGAACTTGAAAATAGGGGGTCATGAGATCAATCTTTGGCTCAGCCAATTTTTTTCCAAGGATTGATGATAGTCATTGCAAAAGAATCCATTCCTCTCCCACACCTGACCATTGTTTCAACCATGCTTATGTGGCAAAGCAGCCAGTGGCTTGGAAAGAAAATTGTGCAGAGTACTGGTAACTTGGTAAGAGAGACTCCAGGAAAACATGAATAGGTGCACTGGTTGCCAGGATATATCTGAAATATTAATGTTGAAAATGATGTTAAACACCATGAAATCAATCAATCCTTTTCGCACAATGTTTTCCATGGTTTTTTTTCACATTGTTAATTTAGTTGGTATTGTTTGGTAAAGGGTTAAATATGACTTGGACTTGATTATCACAGAAATCAAGCATATCCTCTCCTGAATGACAACCCTTAAGACTCCTACACTTTAACCCTTTACCCCATAAGGCTTTTCTATGGCATCTCTAATTGACCCTAAATAACAGCAAGGACGAACCCGTTTCTTATGTATAAATGACACCTTTTGATAGCATAGAAAACATTGTGACAAAAGGTGAAATTGCTCATGATGAGCAATTTCACCTTTTACCACAATGTTTTCCAAAGGCTCCTACAAGCAATGAGTAGAAATGAGTATCTATGGAGTAAAGGGTTAAAACATTTACAGACTACTAATCAAAAAATTCCTGCAAACCAGTCTTGGATGGAATAGAGTAAGGTGGAATTGCTGGTTAACAGAACTTTCTCATTTTCCAATGATGTTTTCTAAAGCCTGTCCCTCAAGTTTGCTAGAAATGAGCCTGTTTTCACCAATCAATTTTAAGGATATACTGCCTTATTCTCCAAGACTTTCTAAACTTGAAAGTTAACACAACTTCTGATCTACTAAACCAAATGGCCTTGCCAATCAAGAGTTGTGGTGCTCTAAAATTCAAAAAATTATGGAGAATAAGAGTCTGACTAAAGCTCTCTTAACCCTTTACCAAACAATCCCTAGTCTTTTAGACCCGAAGGGTGAAGCCTTTTGAAAACGTTGTGGAAAAGGAGAAAATCCTGACATTAACCAGCATTTTCTCCTTTTCCCTCATTGTTTTCTACCCTGGTGGAAACAAATTTCAACTTTTGAGTTACATGTATTTTCATGTATTGCAGACCTGTGCTTTCAATTTGGGCCAGTCTAAAATTTTGTCTTTTGGTAAAGGGTTAAGACGGTTGGTAAATGGTGAATATGGTGAATATGATTCTAAATGAAGGAAGCTATATTAGTTAGAGCCTACTCACCAGATTATTTACATCAATTCCAAGGTAATGTAGTACTGAGCGGAAAAAGTTCACCAAGTCATCAAGAATGTCCATGCTTATGAGTAGTCATTTCATGTCATTTCCTAAATAATCAGAAACAGAAACAAAAATTAACCTTTTACCACACAATTCTGACTTTTTAACACCCCTGTGAAAGAAGCCTTTTGAAAACATTGTGGGAAAAGAAGAAAATGCTGGTAACCAGCATTTTCTCCATTTCCCACAATATTTTCTTCCCTTCCGCAAACCAATTTCAATTTTCTAGTCACATTCATTTTGTCGTCTGAAAATGCTTTCAATTTGGACCAGTCTAAAATTTTGTTATTTGGTAAAGAGTTAAAGAGAACAAGTTTAAGTTCAAAATAGTTTATTGACGAAGACTATCTGTTTGATAATCTCTGATATGCGAAGCTAAGCTTAATTCACTTTTGCTAGAAGTGCATACATGAAGTGCAGTCTAGTTATTTTAACCCTTTACCAAACAATCCCTGGTTTTAACGACCCCGAGATAGAAAGCCTTCTGGAAACATTGTAGGAAAAGGAGAAAATGCTGGTAACCAGCATTTTCTCCTTTTCCCACAATGTTTCTTCCCTTCCTAAAACATGTTTTAATTCTTTAGTCACATTCATGTTGTCGTCTGCAAACTCCTTGAATTTGGACCAGTCTAAAATTCTGTTGTTTCTTAACCCTTTCCCAAACAAGCCCTGGTTTTTTTACGTGTCTGCAAGTAAAAGCCTTTTGAAAACAGTGTGGGAAATGGAGAAATTGCTTGTAACGAGCAATTTCTCCTTTTCCCACACTGTTTTCTACCCTTTTTGAGAATTTTCTGCCATTTTCTCCAAATCTAAAAACGTCGTCTGCAAACTCTCTCAGTTTCGAAGAGTCCAAAATTCGTCATTTGGGAAAGGGTTGAAGGGTCAAATTACGTTTCCTACTTTGATATTAAATGGCTGAGCAAGTCCACATTATTTATGTAAGACATAAGGGATAATTCATGTTGATTACAGACATTCTAAACTAGATGACAAACTAGTAACACTTTACAGATGCAAATTCACAAGTTATGGATTATGCAGTCATTTTACCTGAAATTTAAAAAATTGCCATTTTCCCCCCTACAACTTTCATGCATCTTCGAGGAATTAATTGAAAAAAAAAATGAAAAATTTCTCCTTCCTTCCTTTTTTTTTCCTTTCTTTTCTCTTTATATGTTCATCAGTCAGGAGTACCTAATAGCATATTTCAGGGGTGAAAAAAAAAATAATAAAAAGAAAAACTTTGAGCCAAGGAATCAAAAGCAATGGGAAATGTCAATCCAGACTTTGACAAAGAGTTAAAAGTTTTCAACCAATCAAACAAGAATATTTCATCTTGATAGAGTAGATGAAAGAAAAGTTTCAAGTCATACTTCAGTAATCAGGTAAGTGGATAGTTTGCCCCTATACAGAGTAAGACAAGTGGGAAAACATCATTAGCAATTTTTCACACCATTTTGAGTAGACAGATTCCTACTCCTAATTGAAATACCATATCCACATATTATATGATTACACAGGTATATAAATGCCTTTTGAAAAACTTCATTTTAATGTGAACCAATAACTGGCAGTAAGTCACCAATTAATGTCAATTACATGTTTTTACTATATGTTGGATTTTCTATCGGAGTATTATCGCATCCTTAACTTGAAGAAATGCTGTACTATATTGCTTTCTATGTAAGTACATGTATGTTGATTTAGCTTTGAACACCATAAGAACTCATACAGACAGCTCTTAGCAGATTTTTTTTAAAAATATGAAGGCAAAAAGAGAAATTGTTTGAGTGATACATGTATGTCCACTAACCACACTATTTTCTTACATACTGTACTTTAATTCATGCTCACTGTCAGCATGTTACAGAGAATTCTACATCTTCTTCAGGAGCTAAAATTTCACTGTGCTGTCTATTAGAGTGCACATGATATTTGTCTACAATTTTTTCACGTAAACAGACTGTTAATCGCTTTCATTAATTACCAAACAACAAAATTTTAGACTGGTCCAAATTGAAAGCATTTGCAGACGACAAAATAAAAGTTACTGAAAATTTGAAATTTGTTTTGTGAAATGTAGAAAACATTGCGGGAAAAGGAGAAAATGCTGGTTACCAGCATTTTCTCCTTTTCCCACAATGTTTTCAAAAGGCTTCTATTTCAGGGTCGTCAAAAGTCTCGATTGTTTGGTAAAGGGTTAAGTATGAAAAGTTGACCCATTACCACACAATCCCTACTTTTGACGACCTTGAGAAAGAAGCCTTTTGAAAACACTGTTGAAAAAAGGAGAAAATGCTGGTAACCAGCATTTTCTCCTTTTCCCCAAAGTGTTTTCTACCCTTCCCAACCTAATTTTAATTTTTCATTCACCTTTATTTTGTCGTCTGTAAATGCTTTCAATTAGGACCAGTCTAAAATTCTCTTGTGTGGTACAGAGTTAAATATATTTTACCTTTGCAAACCTAACTCACATCATTGAATTGATGACAGTGATTGCGATGTTCTTCTCTTACCACTGATCATCATTTTGATTGGTTATATGGAAAGTAGCCTGTGGCTTGAAAGAAAATTGAGTGAGGTAATGATTAACCCATTACCACACAATCCCTTCTTTTGACGACCTTGAGAAAGAAGCCTTTAGAAAACATGGTGGGAAAAGGAGAAAATGCTGGTAACCAGCATTTTCTCCTTTTCCCACAATGTTTTCCACCCTTCACAAAACAAATTTCAAATTTTCAGTCACTTTTGTCATCTGCAAATGATTTCGACTTGGACAAGTCTAAAATTTTGTCATGTGGTCATGAGTTAAGGCTTAAAGGTGGCCCTTCAGATTTAGGGACGAAAATTTTACAAAAATGCAAAAAAATCATCCTTATGCTCCCAAAGCCTTTTAATTTGCATTCATAAAACCCCAGTAGTCGAAAATCATCTGATAAGACGAGAAATTAGAGATTTGTTACGGACCAGGTTGACACCAACGGGAGACACGTTCTATTTTTAGATTATCAATTCTCTCATTTAAATACAGGAAAACACAGACAAATGTTCAAACATCCGTCCGAAGAAGACATCATGGAAAATAATTATTACATGTTTGTTATGTAATGGAATTTAAGAGTTATTAATCACGTGCCAGTCACTTGACATTCCCACAATGCTTTATTGATTTTTGGCGCGAAATAAAAAAATAGCTTAACAGGCTACGTAGCCTTTTAAGGGAATACCATCAAAAAAAAAAATTTTTTTTTTACTTTTATGGTTCTTAACTGTTGATGATTTGTATTGTTTTTTCAAATAAATTTCAATGATTTATATATTTTTTAATTTGGTGTGATGTGAAAATTCTAAATACCCACCTTTAAAAACCTCACACACCAAACCCAAACAATGGGCCTTCATGTACATTTACTGTTTTTAATCCAGTATGTATTTCTTTGTGTTTTAGTGATTGAAAAAGGAAATTTAATCAAATTAGAGGAAATATTTATAATTCTTCAAATATTGTCATTTTTAACTCTTTTCCAAACGACAAAATGTAAGACTTGACGAAATTGAAAACATAATTTGCAGACGACAAATCAACTGAAGTTCAAATAATGATTTCTGTTTGTGGTAGGATAAAAAATATTATGGGAAAAGGAGAAAATGCTGGTTTTCTAAAGATTTCTTTCTCATGGTCGTTAAAATCTGGATTGTGTGGTAAAGAGTTAATCAACTAATGTACATCTGGTTATCATGATTTCAGGGTTTGTTCTAAAGGGGGGAGGGCGACTATCAGGGAGGGCGCTTTTATTAGGACAATTACGGTATATTGAAAATTTAGAGCCAGATATTGGTATGAAATGTGAAATACTTCAGGGTGCAAATGACACTTTATGATTACCAAACATTTGGTTAAATCATCTTCAAGTTGTCTTTACTTGCATGTTTGTTTGATCTCTTATAGTATACCCTGTGTAAAAAGACATATAAGAACATCATATCCTTAACCCATTACCACTCAATCCCTACTTTTGACGCCCCTGAAAAAGAAGCCTTTTGAAAACACTGTGGGAAAAGGAGAAAATGCTGGTAACCAGCATTTTCTCCTTTTCCCAGTGTTTTCTACCCTTTCCAAACAAATTTCAATTTTTCAGTCACCTTTATTTTGTCGTCTGCAAATGCTTTCAATTTGGACCAGTCTAAAATTTTGTCGTGTGGTAAAGTTAAGTCAATTTTTTCCTTTGATTTTTAGAGTTCTTTTTTCTCTCACCTGTTTCATGTAAACAAGTAAATATGTTAAGAACAATGTCTCTTACTGGCTTACAAGGTTTTAAGGAAAAGATTTCTTTTTTTCTCATAGTTTTTACTAACAAGTCAAAAGAGAGCTTTTGAAACCTGTAACCATTTGTACTACGGAATCCTGTATACTGTATTTGAACTTGGAAAGAGAACTAGTGGAAGTTAAATAAAAATAAAACACGCACACAAAAAAAAGGAAAAAGAGAGAATGTTGTTAGTCAGCATTTTCTCCTTTTCCCACTATATTTCCCACTGTTAAAGACAAATCCCATCATTAGAGCTGTATACTGTGTTCTCCTTTCTCCGTTCACCTAAGCTTAAATAAGCTCACAAAACTCACATTTTCGGTCAAGGAATCAAAATTTCCGTGTAATGATCAAATATAAAATCTGAATCAAACTTCTAACTGAAAAAAGTCACTACAACTTGCATCAAAAAGTTCGATCCAAGGATTTTTTCAAACCTACTTCGCCAACCTAGGTAGTATGGCCACTTTCTCATTTTTCCATTCATTACATTGAAAGTCAAGGCTGGTCCCTAAAGACTGATGAATATTCTACACCCTTGTTCAGACGGACTAGCTTATTCATAGTAAAGGGTAAAAAAAACCCATTTAGGCGTATTTAATTAGCAACCCCAGCTATTTTTCCAAACTCAATAATTTGTCTTTATTTGCCTCTATCAGATAGAGCTCTTCAAAAGCTGCAGAGAACAGTTTAAATTTTTGAAATATCTGTTCTAGAACAAAAGATACAGCCATTTGAATGCCCGAAAAAATGGCACTTTCCTAGAATTTCTCTCCTGTTACTGGCACCGATTTTCAGGGCACCGCAACGGACCCGGTGCCACTTACATTACGAGACAAACCCTTATAACTTTTTTATTTTTCAAGATATTTATATGAAACTTGCTCTACTGATGTATTTTTTCCTGCTCTTTTCATTTCTGTGGTCCAATTTGCTGTATCTAGCAGGGCAGGGAAGTTATAACACTATTCTTAAATGGCTTCCGATAAATTTATTTTGGATTTCAATCAACTAATGTTGAACACTGCGTGAAGTACAATTTTAACAGAAATGTTCAAGTAGTACAAGTTAGTCATTTAAAACAATTGTTTAAATTATTTTTAGCATTAGATATCTTCATTTCTTTCCCAAGATGACACTCAAATATTTCCTTCAAATGGTCCTCAATACGAGTGAAACATCACTTCCTTATTTTAAGGGAAAGATTATCACTTGCTTAATCCCTTTACCAAACAAGAACAGTTTAGACTGGTCCAAATAGAAAGCAGTTGCAGACGACAAAATAAACGTAACTCAAAAATAGAAAATTGTTTCTACCTGGATGGTAGAAACAGCATTTTCTCCTTTTCCCACAATGTTTTCTAAAGTCTTCCATCTCAGGGTCGTAAAAACAAGGGAAACTGATCAGGGTTGGGTCCTGACAAATTTGTGCCAGTCTGAGTGTGTGGATTTGTGGTTGTATCATGATGATTTCCATCTCAATTTTCTCTAGTTAAGGCAATAACAGTCTTTGAGGTCGGAGGACAAAAGGGCATTTCAAGGAATTCACTGGAAGTTTTGTATCCCTTAACTTTTTTCTTTGCCACAAGCTTTTTGCAGACATCTTTTAGTGTATTAAGTTTGCTTTTCAAAGTTGATACTTTGCCGATTCAAACAATTTTGGTTGGACAAGGTTTAAGACTGTCACCCCTTCTGTTAAGTTTTTACAAGTGTTAAGGATTTCAAAAACAACTCCATTTTTTACAGAATTGTGATAAATAGGTTGTATTTTGTTCCGATTATTCAGCTCCTAACTGGAAAGATTTATCTCTCTGCAGTATGGCCCTGGATACTGCTTCTCCATTGATTTTTTTTAAGCATAGCTTATGCAATAAACTTTGAATCATCAACTTGAAAAGGAAAAATTAAAAGCTATTCTTTTATACTATTTTATCAATATAACATGGAGACACCTTTTAGGCATGAAAACAAAACAGTTTTACAATCTTGTGACAATAAGCAATTAAAAAAAAAAAAAACGCTGAACAGTTGCTTATTACTAATGAGTTTTAAAAATAATATGGGTCAGATCAGAAAACTGTTTTGCAGTCTGATCCTAATCTACATTTGTAACAATGAAGGGCACTTGCTAAGGTTAAAAGTACCATTCAATTAACGGCAAGAGTTCCTTGCTACTTCATATTCAAGCATTTAGTATTAATTAGGTATGTCCGGATACTAGTGCACTTCTAAATTTGTGATCGATGGCGATCTTAACCACCGATGTTATTTTTTGGTATGCGACTTATTCAAACATATTTTTTGTTAAATATCATTCTCAAAGCACCAAAAACAAACTTTGGATGCCAAATTTTAGCGATAAGTCAACTTTTTGTGTAAGAATTTGACAATTTCTTGCTTAATATATCAGAAATTTATACGATCGTCTTCGGCGATAGTGCTGTTCTATTTGGTAAAAAAATACAATAGAATCCTGTTAAAAGACAAAACTTGTAACGGAATGGAAAAATATAATTGTTCACGAGTAATTTTATCTATACAATCTTATTGATCATATTTCAGTAATTGTTATTTTGCCATGTAAACTTGGTCGATCGGCAAACAAATTCTATCGGATATTCAATATGGCGGCGCATCGGTGCAGCCGACGTTAGGGATTTTCCATGACGCTTTTCATTTTCGAGGCTCGATGCGGGTCATTAAATTCGTGAACAGGAACATAAATTGTACATTTTTAGAAAGCTTGAAGCATGTAGAATCGATTGTTATATGAATTTTTTGGATATAACTTACATTCTTTATGCTGCGAGGCTCTGACTTCAGGTGATAATTACTCCCGTATCGGTTGTTCGATTGAAAAAATTCAAGCACGGCGGGAAACCCCATTCTTTCCTCTCTCTGGATATCCTATTTTTGGAACTGGGTCAAATCACATATTTACCGCGTCGGTTGTTAAATATAGTAACCCCCCTCGAGAGAATGCCGAAAATCCTATACACGTAGTGTGTAAATAAAAAATACCGATTACGGAAATTATCCAATAAAATCAATATCTTGTTTATAACAAAGAATAAAAAAATTTACATGGGGGCAAAGTTCATTTTATTGGCTTAAATGAAATATCAATTTTATTATACTTCTGTGATCATAAATCAGCATTTTAGTAA
This sequence comes from Tridacna crocea, assembly GCA_943736015.1. Classification (NCBI taxonomy): domain Eukaryota; kingdom Metazoa; phylum Mollusca; class Bivalvia; order Cardiida; family Cardiidae; genus Tridacna; species Tridacna crocea. The sequence continues at coordinate 55,975,718 of OX031059.1, forward strand.
GTTAAAAAACTGAGGGTATGTAAAATCCAATAATTCTTAATAGGTATTGGGCTCAGCTGGGGTTGCTAATTTAATGTTGAAAAACATTGAACATTTGCTTTTTATTGTATCTACTGAAATATTTTTTTCAAACTGTGAAAATTACACTCTTTTGTTGCATTTTTGTGTCTTATTCGATGAATAAATACTATCGATGAAAGGTAGGATGTTATGCATAATATCTGACATAGTAGAATAGAACCCGCATGGAACAAAACATCACGTGCAGTTATTCCTTCCGCTTTCGTACATGAACGGAGAAGCGAGAATAAACGGAGAAATGAAAAAAGGCCATACTTTATCTTACATTTACAATACCAAGTTATTGTTCAATGTTAAACGTGAAGTGACAGAGCTTGAATTTGTTTCAAAGTGTTCCGTTTCATTAACATGGCCATGTACTTGAGCATAGCCTTCATTAACGGGAGCTGTATTCTTGTAATTTACGTTGGCAAACTGTCGTAATTATCGCGACTGTCACTGTCTCAAGGGTCCCGTCTCAAGCATTCCGCGAAATCACATGATTTTGACAAAAGGAGCAGAGGGCAAGCTCGCAGGATATCTGACATCACACTGGGACCAGCCATACAGACCAAGATTTTTTGTAGTGTACAGTTCATTTATGAAAGATGATTCTGTTCTATTGTGATAGCTTACCAAACGTAAGAGACGAAAATTCAGGCCGCCAGACTTTCAAAACCTGTTTCCGGTATGTGCGGAAATTCACGGAATAACCAATGGAATCCCACGTATTATCACGTCCTCCACGTTGTCCAATCATTTTTCCGCTAACATTCAGGTGGCAAATTCAACTTCAGAATCGACAGAGTTAAATTCATTGAAATATTTATCAAGATTTCTCTGGTTAAATGTTCTTTTACGTTAATTTATAGTTTAACGTATCTAAGCTATAACCTATTATACACTTAATTATAGATTTGATCACCCGTGAAGTGGCCCATTTTCCCTTTTTATTACAGCAGAGATCTCGTACTCTGGAGATTTCGTACCCTAATTTGAACGGTACATTTTTTTTTTTTTTTATAGAAGTCGTGCCCTGAGTATATGTTCCTTAGAGATGTCTTAACCCTTTAGCAGACGTACACATTTTAGCCTTGGCAAAATTGAAAGCATTTGCAGACGACAATTTTTATGTGGCTCAATGTCAAATGGTGCATTTTGTCTTTGTTAGGGTAGGAAGACCTTGGCAGGAAAAGGCTGTTTACCAGTATTTCCTCCTTTTTTCCACAATAATTTCTTAGCTTAGGTCGAAAGTCGTCATTGTGGGTTAAGGGTTAACTCTTTACCAGACAAAATTTTAGGATTGTCCAAATTGAAAGCATTTGCACATGATAAAACTAAGTCTAATGTCTCTCAAAAGATTAAGCTTGACTTTGGAAGAGTCGAAAACATTGTGGTAAAAGGAGAAAATTCTGGTTACCAGCATTTTCTCCTTTACCACAATGTATTCAAAAGGATTCTTCCCAAGGATCATGAAAATCAGGGATTGTTTGGTAAAGGGTTAATGAAAATGCAACAATATTTCCTATCTGATTTTCTTAATATCAATTTGTATTCAATTATTTAGAATAGAAAGAACAGAACATGTATACTATATGACCACAAATTAAAACTTAAAGGTGTGAGATTATTTAGTGTGAAGCTGTAGAAAATTAAACAAACAAAAAAATTGTGTTATCTGTGCTATTTCATGTATACAATGTTTGTCACTTCTTAATTTTCCAATAAAATCTAAACTATTTAACTTTTTTTTTTTTTTTTTTTAATATAAGGGTTTAAAATGTTAGCATTTTCAAAGAATATTTGGCTTCATTGTCTATAAATTTCTTTTATTCACAGTCTGGTACATTGATTTTATGGAATGGCAGGTGATTTTTTTTTTCCACATTGACATATATTGTCACTTCATTTTAGAACAGATAAAACATTGAAAAACATGTCATAATTGTTTTTAAAACAGGATTATGATGCCTTTTTCAAAGGGCACATGTGTAAGAAATTGGGCGAGAGGTCTTTCACATTCACATTAGCTTAATAAGCCCCAGAATCAGTGTGGAAGAAGTAGCAAACACTTCTGATGTGATTTTTTTTTTTCAGCAAGAAGTTGTGTTGATGGATTTCAGTCTTACATTGAACAGTGAACACCTGATACAGGCAAACCCTTTATAAATGCAATTTTGACCCCACAAATAATTTCTAAAGACATGCACAATCTTCAATTGATCTAATCAAGGACTTTTTTTAAACTGTTAATCAGTTCAAGATTAGTGGTAGTGCGAATTTACATTGATAAAATCAATAATGGTGATTTAGTCTATTTATCACAACCTATTGGTAAATACAATTAGAGTAACCCATGGTAGGATAAGAGAAAGAAGGTAGCATAGGCTGAAGCTGAATGTACATTGTACTTTAGGAATGACTTGAGTGAATATTATAAGTTTTTATCATTTGATCTGAATGAAGGATATGTATGATTTTATTACATAGACTCTTCTAGAGAACTCATACCCTTGAAATAAGACATGGGTCATCCGGGAAATAACTTCTGATACTTTAATCTGGTCATTTTGTGCCTAACCATCTACCATTATGGTGATTTTGTTCCTATTTTTCAGTTTCTGGTTTTTATGCTGTAAGGTTCTCTTTTCAGTATCCAAAGATGGTTTCAGCAGAGGCAGTTAAAGCCATGAAAATAATGGCATCTGATCCAAAGAAAAGAGCAGTGCTTATAAAGGTAATTACCGTAATCAAGGATTGTATGAGTATGGATGCTGTCATTTAAATGTGTCTGCTACTCTAAAATGCTTGCTGTGGCGTGTGTTTGCCAATGTTTTTTTTTTTTCCCACAAATCTAATGTCAGTTGTAAAAGACTGATTGAAAGGGTAAATGAGACAGACTTTTATACAGGCAGTTTGGAAGATTTTCATGTTCAGGCAGTTTGGAAGATTTTCAAGTTCAATTAAAAATATGAAACTAGACCTTAACCCTTTCCCAAACGACGAATTTTGGACTCTTCCAAACCGAAAGAGTTTGCAGACGACTATTTTAGATTTGGAGAAAATGGCAGAAAGTTCTCAAAAAAGGTAGAGAAGAGCGTGGGAAAAGGAGAAATTGCTCTTTATTAGCAATTTCTCCTTTTCCCACACCGTTTTCAAAACACTTTTACTGCAGACACGTAAAAAACCATGGCTTGTTTGGGAAAGGATTAATCTTTAGTTGACACAATGAAAATACTTTGGATTTACCTATTTGTCAAGATCATTTTTTTATAGGATGAATGGAAAGGATTTTTTTTTTTTTGCAATGAAAAAAAAAAAAGACTAAATCAATCACTTGCAGCTTGTAACACTGATGCTGAGATTAAGGAAACAACATTCATTCACAAATTTTCCTTGGCTGAAATGCGAGGGGCTACCTTTTCATAGTGGATATTTCCTCCAAGTTTTAAGTGCTTGTTGTGACATTTTTGGATAGAGAAATTATTCCCTTCTGTAATGCTACCAGATTTTACACTGTTGCATTATGCTTTATATTGTAATGAGTTACTGATGAATTATTCATGAAAATGCAAACCATGACTACCAGTATACAGTTTCCCTGAGCTTGGACAACTAAAGAATCTTATTTATGACTATAACTATCCCAACTGAGAATGTGGGACTAAGTGTACCACTTCCTTAGGGCACCAGGTTGAAATGCGCTGCATCAGAAGACAATGTTCCACAAATTAACCCTTTACTATAAATCCAGAGTTTTCATGACCCAGAGAAAGAAAGCTTTTGAAAATATTGTGGGGAAAGGAGAAAATGCTGGTAACCAGAATTTTCTTCTCTTCCCACAATGTTTTCTTTTCTTTAATAGACAAATTCCTTAGCTTATGCCACATCTGCTATGTCTTTTGGAAATGCTTCCAATTTGGATCTGTCTAAAATTTTGTCGTGTGGTAAAAAGTTATTAAATCTTTTTTGTATAATAAAACCCTTATACTGATAAGGTAAGAACTATTTTTAGACAAGTAGAATGACTTTTTTTGACCCACCTTCTATTGCTAGATAAACTAGTTTGATCTTCCAAAAAAGTGCAATACCAATGAATAACATTGACCTTTTTTTTTTCCCATATGTGGATTATTCAGGAGTGGCATGCTTTTGCAGTAGAATGCTATGTACATGTAGTAGTTTTGGGCAATTAGTTTAAAATCTCAATTGATTATGGCTTTGTATTTGGACAAGTGAGCGGACTAGCTATCAGTTGTACTATTGGTTTCTCCTTTTAACTCTTTACCAAACGACAAAATTTTGGACCACTCCAAATCGAAAGCATTTGCAGACGACAAAATAAATGTGAATCAAAAAATTGATGTTTGATTTCGGGAGTGTAGAAAACATTGTGGGAAAAGGAGAAAATGCTGGTTACCAGCATTTTCTCCTTTTCCCACAATGTTTTCAAAAGGATTCTATCTCAGGGTCGTTAAAAGTCGGGAAAGAGTTAACTGAGAATGCCTTTTTGCTTTAAATACTGTGACATTATTGTCTACATGATATTTTGTTAAATTTTGTGCTTTATTCAATACCATTCATTTTGTTCCTTATTTCAATTTCCAAACGTTAAAAAGAATCAGACTTTTTCAAGCATTTGCAAACTGATGACCTCTTTCCCCCTCCCCCACCCCACCCCCTGTCTGCTATAGAACTATAATTTCATTTCATAAAATTTTTGTTTTCACACATGGGCAGAATTTTAGCTTCCACTTTAAAAAGTTTGAAAAGGGCTATGAATGTAGAAACATGTTTACCTTAACCCATTACCAGACAACAAAGTTTTAGACTGGTCCAAATTGAAAGCACTTGCAGGCGGCAAAATAATGGCGACTAAAAAATGGAAATTTGTTGTGGGAAGGGTAGAAAACATTGTGGAAAAAGGAGAAAATACTGGTTACCAGCATTTTCTCCTTTTCCTACAATGTTTTCAAAAGGTTCGTTTCTCAGGGTCGTTAAAATTTGTCATTGTGTGGTAAAGGGTTAAACTGTTTATATTGCAGGACACTACATGTATTGGTGGGTTAGTTTTGGTGCTCTCAAATACTGATGATGTTGTGGTGAAACTTGCCCTTGAGGTAATAAATCTATCTTGTACTGTTTTTACTAATAAAATTTCAGAGCCTTATATTCTAAAGATTCAAAATTGCTTGTATTGAAAAAAAAAAAAACGAAATGAGAAATGTAGATAGTATTTTTTAAAGTTATTCAATTGTGACATTAGTGCTGTCATCTGCTACAGAAACATTAATTTTGTTTAACTCTTTATCAAACAACAAATTTTTGGACTGGACCAAATTCAAAGCATCTGCAGTCAACAAATGAAATCATGTTAATATGATGATTTTTGATATGGTAGAAAATACCGTTGGAAAAGGAGAAAATGCTTGTTACTAGCATTTTCTCCTTTTCCTACTTTGTTTTCTATAGGCTTCTTTCTCAGGGTTGTTAAAAGTCGGGATTGTGTGGTTAAGAGTTAAGTGTATTGTTTGAATACAATTCATTATTTGTTTCTTTTTAACCCTTTACCCCATAAGACATTTCTTTGGTATCTCTAATTGACCCTATATAACAGCAAGGATGAAGCTATTTCTTATGTGTATATGAGACCTTTTGATAGCATAGAAAACATTGTGGCAAAAGGTGAAATTGCTCGTCACGAGCAATTTCACCTTTTGCCACAATTTTTTCCAAAGGCCCATACAAGCAATGCGTAGAAATGAGTATCTATGGAGTAAAGGGTTAAGAGTAAGTGACTGACATTCAGAATTTTTCTCTTTTTTTTTTCAGACTATAGTGTTATTAGCAGAATCTCATGAAAATCGACCAATATTGAGAGAATTCATTGGAATGATGGATCAACTTGAAACAATTATCTCATGGTAAGAGGAACTTTCCTTAGAAAAAGAAAGGATGGTATACAGCTGAGATTAAATTGACTGATTTGACTTAAGGTTGAAGACCCGTAATACTTCTGGTGCAGCATGACATAAAATTTCTTGATAGTCGAAAAATACGGATTTATACTGATATGATACTTTGACACATTTATAACCAGAAAATTTCTTTGATGTCTATCTTGAAATTGTTTGATGATACTTTTGTTAGTTTTCAGAAAAGGGAGGTAATTATCTCCCTTTGTAATGAGAATATAGTGGTGTTAGACTTATAATTGGTAATTCTAAGAAGGACAGAAAGGAAAAAGTGGCTCAGTTAAATAGTACAGTAATACTCATTTTTAATCCAAGCAAATTTTGTAGGATAATATTACAGCAGAAATAGCTGTTTTCTATTACAGGTCCACTACCCTAAGAAATTATACATAAAAGAATATCATTGAAAAAAGATTTAGTCCCATGTTTTTACAAGAGAATTGTTAAACTTTTCAACCTGAATATATATATATGAAAAGCAGTGGTCATCAAATTTTGGTCAGGAGTCACTCTGTAAAGATCAATCAGTAAATTCTTAATTCTGCTGTTATTCTGACACAGCCCATTTGTTGCAAAGTTCCAGATATAGAGGAAATTTTTTTTCGGTGAAAGATCAAAATTTATTTCATCGAGTGGACACCATCGGTAATATTTTCACCAGTGGTGCGACCATGAGTGAAAATATTACCGATGGTGTTCACGAGTTGAAATAAATTTTGATCTTTCACAGAAAAAAACAAATTTTCTATTTATTTCATGCTTTTAACTCTTTCTGGGAGGAGCTTTATCAAAATTCAGTACAGTTCTTTTCCCTTATTCCCGGTGGCGTACCCCTCCCGCATAGCAACGTTATGTCAAGCGCAAGAAATGTAAGGTATATGACGTCATATTACCCATCTGGTTGTTAGGCACGCGCAATTTACCTAGGCAACAAGAACATGAAAATCGGTATTTTCACTGGTGGTACCAGTGTAAGATCGAAAAATATTTTCACTGCTATTTCTCGATATCCTACCGGAAAGCCATCCTCGGATACCCCAGGGTCTCCCTATTTGCTACGCTACATCGACCCTGGGACAATTGACTAATAAAACTTTGAATCAGCCGCCGAAAATCGATACGAAACGTCATACCGTACAGTCCACTCGCCCATCACAAAATGATGATAGAACCAATGAAAAGCCAGCATTCGGCCAGCGGTAAAGCGAGCCGCCGAAAATCGATACGAAACGTCATAGCGTACAGTACACTCGCCCATCACAAAATGATGATGGAACCAATGAAAAGCCAGCATTCGGCCAGCGGTAAAGCGAAGGAAATTCAACTAATTGTCCCAGGGGTCGATGTAGCGTAGCAAATAGGGAGACCCCGGGGTATCCGAGGATGCCGGAAAGCATGAAATAAAAGAGGTTATCACACAGCTGCTGAGATCTGCTAAGATATGATTTCTTCATTAAAACTTGTGCTATGTGTACTCATCAGAATAGAAATTGTGTTATGTGTTATGTGAATGGTCCCATAGGTAAAACAATTTAATCTGTCACTGTTTCATTTGAAGTGATAATGCATATTGAAGGTGAAAATACTCCTGTAAATGGCTACTCTCTACAGTTTTTTATGTACAACATATTAATCATTTACCAAACATCCCTGGTTTTTAGGACCCTGAGATGGAAGCCTCCTGAAAACATTATGGGAAAAGGAGAAAATGCTGGTAACCAGCATTTTCTCCTTTTCCCATAATGTTTTCTACCCTGCTGGAAACATATTTCCATTTATGAGTTGGGTTTATTTTGTCATCTGCAAGTGCTTTCAATTTGGACCAGTGTGAAATTTTGTTGTTTGGGTTACACAAAGCACAGTGAGAGGAACATTATGAATTATGACAGATATAAGTGAAATCAAAGAGTAAAAACAGATTTTTTGTTCTACTGACAAGTACATGCATACCAAACAATAAATCATATGTAATGAAGAGAAGACAAATTACCGTATATGTTTTTTGTCATTTTTTTCTGCAGTAAGAAGTATGCCAAAGACATTGAATCAGTTGCAAGGACAGCCCATGAACTGTTGCGTAAACCTCAAGAGAATGTTGGACTTCGAGATACACACAACACATCAGGGCACACCTCCAGGTAGCTTAACTGATCGACTTTGATATGTCTGCTTATTGACCTTTTACCAAACAATGACCCTGTGGAAAAAGAAATTATGTGACATGAACAGAAATCATTGTTTTCTGATTTCCAACTATGGTTTCTGTTCTTGTAACCCTTTACCAGATGGACAATTTCTAAGACTTGTCCAAACTTAAAACATTGATAGAAAAGAAGTGAATGCCAGTTACGATCATTTTCTCCTGTACTCGCGATTTTTTTTTTTTGAAGTACTCTTCCCATTTGTGATTAAAATTTGTGTGATCAAATCTAATGATCGTGTATATTGTATAAAAGGACTGAAGACAATTCCCATCACTTGACCTACATTGAATATGCAATTCACTTTGTCATTTCCTTAACTCTTTACCACACAAGAAAATTTTAGACTGGTCCAAATTGAAAGTATTTGCAGACAAAATAAATGTGACTGAAATATTGAAATTTGGTTTAGGAAGGGTAGAAAACATTGTGGGAAAAGGAGAAAATGTTGGTTACCGGCATTTTCTCCTTTTTCGACAATGTTTTCCAAAGGCTTCTTTCTCAGGGTCATTAAAAGTCGGGATTGTGTGGTAAAGAGTTAATAGTTTTTATTTCAACTTTCTGAGATCATGAAATAAATTTTTGTAGTAATTGCCACATTGTTAGATAAAGATAGAACAAAAACATTTGGAGTGCAAGTTATGTTTTTACACTGTGATTATATTTGTATTCCAGGAGAAGCAGTAATACATTTGAATGCATGAAAGGTTTGCATAGGAACTCAAAAACTATCATCTTGCAGCTGAGAGGGCTTTTGAATAAGGTAAGACATTTTCATGAAAGAAATTAGTTATGATAATTCTACAAATGGACTTTGACAAAAATTGTTCTGGAGTAATTTGATAGTCAAAGGGGCTTATCTCAATTCATATGGTGTAAAGTAAAATTTCAGGCAGAAAGCAAATAAATAAAACCATTTACCACATAACCTCCTTTGTTTTCAGTGTAATATACCCATTAAAAATTTTTGTATCTTATACACGTAATATAAGGTATGTGTGACTTCATTTTGAACATTTTTCATAATAGAAGTAAACAGGTTTTATGGACATTACATGTTTTTGCATCTTCCGATCCATAACTTGCCATAGGTACATGTAATTTGTCTACTATTATTATATCAAACATGACATCATCGTACTAATTTGAAATACAAATTCTCATATTCAACATGTACTTTTGATCATGTTTCCAGATTTCTGTGCAAAACTGAGGCCCAATAATTTTTAAATAGCTATACAGGCTTCATAGCCCCTGATGAAAACAGTGTTGGTTTTTTTTTTTAAACCTTTGTCCTCTTGACTGATTATTTGATTGACTGAATTTCCGTTTATCTACTGTTGCCACCAATTGCCCATATAGGACCACCGTTTGCCCATTATGACAAAATATTGTTCTTATCTAAATCCAAAAGCATTCTCCATGCGCAGAAAAAAAATGAAATGTTGCTTAAGTGGTGGACATTGCTCATAACCAGCACTTTCTCCTTTTGCCAGGCTGTTTTCACAAGATGATAAAAGCTTGGGATTGTTTGGTAAAGGGTTAAGAATCTTTGCATAGAAATAGAAATTATCTTCCTTTTTGTCCACTTAACTCATTACAGTTTTATGGACTTAACCTTTTAACAAACAATCCCTGGTCTTTACAACCCTGAGAAAGAAGCCTTAGTTTAAACATATTTATTTTACATTGATTGGAAAACAAGTTCTTACAACTTATGCTAATCTCTCTCGATTCTGCTTCCTGGGAACTACACCAGTACTCGCGCCGAATGTGTGGGCCAATGAAAAATCCCAAAGTTGACACCCGCTCCCGGGAATCAGGACCCTTAGGTTATGAGGCCGACACTCTACCTCACGACCACAGACACCACAAAAAAAGAAGCCTTTTGAAAATATTGTGGGTAAAGGAGAAAATGATGGTAACCAGCATTTTCTCTATTTCCCACAATGCTTTCTACCCTGCTGAAAACCAACTCCAATTTTTGAATTTTGTTTATTTTGTCATCTGCAACTGCTTTTAATTTGGACCAGTCTAGAATTTTGTCGTTTGGGAAAGAGTGTTAAAATACAGTGCATGACAGAGATGCATTAAGCCCTCTTTTGCCAGAGCATAACACAAATATAAGCCTTTCCGCCAGAAGATATAGCTATATCAAGTTTTTCCTCTTCCAGTGTAAGGTATATGCTGGTGGGTTGCTTTTGGTGGCTTGTATCACGTCTCAAAGGCATGTGGGCTGCATTCTGGCTAAAGGGGACTTTATACATCTTTGCAATCTGCTATACAAAGCATGCCATCATATAATTATGTTTTTATAAATTCTGCTCTGTCTAACAACCAACTGAATCAAAGGTAGAATGGTCCTTGAACATGCAGAAAATTGGCCAGAAGCAAAAAGTTCCAATTCATGTAGGCCTGCGCAAACTACGCAGACTGACAGGTTGGTGCTTTTTGCAGATGCATTAACCCTTTACCAAACAATCTCTGGTTTTTACAACCCTTTCGAAAATATTGTGGGAAAAGGAGAAAATGCTGGTAACCAGCATTTTCTCCTTTTCCCACAATGTTTTCTTCCCTGCTGGAAACGAATTACAATTTTTGAGTTATGTTTATCTTTTCATCTGAAAGTGCTTTCAATTTGAACAAGTCTGAAATTTTGTCGTTTGGTAAAGAGTTAAGCCCCCTTTTCACAGAGCATAGCTCAATTGGACATGTACTGATATTGCCCGACCGAACATTTTGATGTTTTATTTGCAGTGTGACAGGGATGTTTGCATGAGACTGTTACTACAAGTGAAAGGTGTAATCAGCATTACCTTTGACATGAACAAAAAGAGATGTGTTGTTCGTGTGAAGCCTGAGGTCAGACCTGAGGTATTAATTCAATTACTTTATATCAAAACAATCCAGGTAATTTTCATATTACATTGTTCAGCACTGGTCAGGTAACTATGTCAACTGAATATAAAACTCTTTCTCTCTTAGGAAAATATAGTAGGCATACACTTTTAATCTTTCAAGTGCAACTAAGATCGGAATGTTTTTTATTTGTGAGCCAAATAGACCAAAATCAGCCTGCACAGAATGTGCAGTTTGATCTTTGATCTGCACTTTGTGCCATTTGTGAAACATTCTGACGTAAAACCCATTAACATTGAACTGATCGGCATGTTTTCTCTGATTCAAAACTATCAAGTCAAACCCATGTGCTGCAAAGATCAGTATGTTTTTCAATTTGTGGAATAAATAGACCAAAATCAATCCGCACGGAATGTGCAGTTTGATCATTGATCAGCACTTAGTGCCATTTGTGAAACATTCCGACTTAAAACCCATTAATACTGCTCTGATCGGCATTTTTTCTTCGACTCAAAACTATCAAGCCAAACCCATGTATTACAGTTGGTGGAGTACAGAGTTTGAGAACAGGGACTGCTGATTGAATACCCCACTTTAGCGAATTTTTTTCCGAGGATAGATAATAGCTTTTATGACCAAATTTACTCTTTCACCACTGATCATTAGGAAATGTAGGAAAGCAGCATTGACTTTGTGAAAATATTTGCTAGTATTTGACGCCTTGAGCATCAAAACTTTAGACCAAAATGGCTTGGTATTTCAGATATTAGTTTCTCAGTTATTTTTCTACTATGGATATCAGCCAATTTGAATTATTAAGCTCTGAAATGGGTAAAAGTTATGCAGGGAAATTGTCAGACTTGTCAAAGTGTTACATCTGTTTCAGAGTTTGGTCCATGCAGTTGCGAAGACTCAGTCTATACATGCTCAGCAAGTTATCAAGACAGGGAATGGTGGAGAGGTGGGATTTTAATTTTTCTTAACCATTTACCAAAAAATCCCTAGTTTTTACAACCCAGAGGAAGAACCCTTCTCAAAACATTGTGGTAAAGGGAGAAAATGCTGGTAACCAGCATTTTCTCCTTTTCCCTCAATGTTTTCTACTCTTCTTAGGTCAAGTTTCAATTTTTGAGTCATGTTTATTTTGTCCTTGAAAATACTTTCAAGTTGAGCAAGTCTAAAGTTCTTGTCGTTTGGTAAAAAGTTAAAGGAATTCCAAAAGAGCTGCTGTATGATCATGCTTGTAATATGGACAAGAGGCATTTTTAGCCTTTCTAGCATTTAAAAGATTAAGCATATTCCAAAATCTGAACATGTGTGTAACAGGAAAAGAAATGAAACTTTGATCTGTAGATAAATGTTAGTTATCATCAATTTTTCCAGTGTCACAGTTTTCAAGTCAGCGGAATCAAAGGGGTTCTATATAAAGTACTTATTATTTCTGAAAAACTTCCATGTGTCGTTGTATTCATGATAGCAAATAAAAACATTGTAGCAAGGGAATCTCATTCAATACGCAGTTTTATCACTTTGCTTTGAAGTGATGCACTGCATGATCGAAATTTAAATTTAGTTAGGGTTTATCATTTTGTTATACCCCCGCAAAACTAATGTTTTTGGGGGGTATACTGGAATCAGCCTGTGTGTCCGTCTGTGTACAAAATACTGGCATTTGCCTGTTTCTATAAAAGCACTGGGGGGTGGGGGCTGTTTACTCTTTACCACACAATCGCGACTTTTAACGACCCCGAGAGAGAAGCCTTCTGAAAACATTGTGGGAAAAGGAGAAAATGCTGGTAACCAGCATTTTCCCCTTCTCCCACAATGTTTTCTAGCCATCCCAAAACTAATTTCAGTTTGTCAGTCACTTTTGTCATTTGCAAATGCTTTTAATTTGAACCAGTCTAAAATTATTTTGTTGTTTGGTAAAGAGTTAAGTCACATTCAGTGACAGCTCTAGTTTTATTTGTTAGTGATTTTCTCATTTTACTATGTGAATTTTTTCAGCTCTTTTTGTCCTTTGGAACCCACCAAGCAACAGTAGACAAGGAGAATGAAAGTGATTTACCAGACTATCTACCCGATGATGATGATATGCCAGTCATTGATGATAAGGCCATAGCCAGGGATAAGGATGAGTGCCAAAAATCCAGTTGGTGGACTTCTGCTGCCAGTTTTCTAACCAACTCGTTCTACTGGTGAAACACCGAGGGCATCAGTGTGCTTCACTTTGTGATATTTTGTGCTAATTTGTTTTCTTCATACTGTGTTTAGTTCAAATTTTCTTTGTATGACATACTGTGACCATTCACTGTTTTAGAACAGGTGTTGTAGTTCTGGCAATGTATTTACACATGCCTTTAAGTTTTATTCCAAGTCTAGTTGTCAACAAGTCATCCATTCAAGTCTCAGCCAATCAGACTAAACCATGCTCAGGCAAAAGGAAAAGGGGTTTTGTAGCATCTTGGTAATGCATGACATTAACCCTTTACCAAACAATCCCTGGTTTTTACGACCCTGAAATAGCTTTTTGAAAACATTGTGGGAAAAGGAGAAAATGCTGGTAACCAGCATTTTCTCCTTTTCCCACAATGTTTTCTACCCTGTTGGAAACAAATTCCAGTTTCTGAGCTACGTTTATTTTGTTGTCTGCAAGTGCTTTCCAATTTGTACCAGTCTAAAATTTTGTTGTTTGGTGAAGGGTTAAGCAAGACACGACATAATTCTGAATCCATAAAACACATTTCAACAACTGACCTAAATCATGAGGTAAAAATCGTCCTTTGATATGTAGAAAGTTGAGCAGTGACAAAAAGTTTCACATCATGTCAGCCTGTGTAGACTGTCATGGTCTAACTTTTTGCAAATTCATTAATCTCCCCCCCCCCCCCCCCCCCTTCTTGTTCACAGAGCATTATCCATTTTGTTCTGCAATTTTGATGGATATAGAGCAGAGTTGTTTGATTAGCGTTACTGCGTACGTTGTGATTCGCTAATCTTACTATGATAATGCAAGAATAAATGAAAAACATGTCCAATGTGACGATGAAATTAACTGTGTATTTAACAGTAGTTAACTTTTTGTTTCAAAATAAGCGACTAGGTTAAAGATAAGGCTTCACATCCTGTAGTGTAGACTTTGATCTACCCTGTCTAATAAAGAAACTATGCTTATGACAGAGTCTACTGAGGTAAAGTTAGAGTGTGCATTGCTTCAAATTATGTGTAATAGTACTTGAGGTAAAGTTTTTGAAGTATCATAAAACAGAGTTACAAAGTTGACAAAAGATATCCGCTTGAACACTTGCCTTTCACTTCCAATTCAATACCAAAAGAGGTAACCCTTTACCACACAATGACAACTTTTAAGACCATGAGGAACTTCACCTTTTGAAAACAATGGGGGAAAAGAAAATGCTGGTAGAAAATGCTGGTTACTAGCATTTTCTCATTTGTCCTCAGTTTTCTTCCCTATAAAAGCAAAATTGCACCAGTTTTTATTTTCTTATAACAAAAATCATCTTGTAAGCTACTCTGAAACTGTCATCTACAAATGCTTTCAATTTGGACAAGGCTAGTTTTTTGGTTTTTTTTTTTTTGTCTCGTAAAAGGGTTATATCAGATTACCATTACACTTGCCCAATTTAAACTAGATCTACAGCATCAATAATTGACAACAGCAGAGTATAGGGTTAGCAGTTGAATGAAGTTTTAGAAAAGTGGTGTAAACCCTTTACCACACAATCCTGAGTTTAAACACCTGTAGAAAAAGGCTTTTGAAAACATTGTGGGAAAAGGTGAAAATGCTGGTGACCAGCATTTGCTCCATTCTCCTCCAAGTTTTCTACTTTGAAAGACGACCACAATTTGAGCCATATTACCACAAAAAAAAAAACTTAGACCTATCCAAAATTGAAAGCACTTGCAGACTAAATTTCAAACTGGCTAAAATGGTGCAATCTTGCTTTGATGGAGTAGAAAACTTTGTGGGAAAAGGAGAAAATGCTGATTACCAGCATTTTCTCCTTTTCCCACAATGTTTTCCAATGGCCTCTTCCTCATGAGCATTAAAAGCTGTCATTGTGTGGTAAACATTTAACTTGTATACTAGTGCTCTAAAACTGGACAAGTCTAAGATTTTGTCATATTGTAAAGAGGTAAGATATCTATGGTGTAAATGTGATGTAACAGTGGATAGGAAAATCCCTTGAAGCATGTGAAGGAGAGAAAAGATGCACTTTTTCTTGTTCTGTTTACTACCCACATTTGTTAAAAAAGCTATTGACTTATTTTGAACAATTTATGAAAGTATTTGATTAAATTTATTTCAAATTTAGTACTTTTTCATTGCTCTTTGGCTCCTTTCAGCTTAATTTCAATTTCCAAACCAGGCCCTTGTTTTCTCTTTAAATTTGTAAATGTATATATAGTGTTTTTCATTAAGTTCAGTGTCAAAACAGAAACCTGTGATGACCTGAAAACTAGATAAACATTGACCATAGATCAAAACACCCACAAAATGGTGGTGGTGATTTCCAAGTGAATGCTACCCCCACTGTTCCCGCTCCTAGATTTTTTAAATCTTTTTTCTTATCATATGCAGCATACATGTATGTGTCCGATTTTTGTGTCAAGGGTCTGAAAAAGCTGCCTTAAAACTGCCAGTGGAAACTTGCATTTAGAAGTAAAACCCTTGTATTCCAAGCAAACTTTTGAGCATATAGTCGCCGCTTCGTCTGTCCATCTGTCCGAAGCCATTTCTCCACAACCCTTGGACCAAATTGGATGAAACTTCATTTATGAACTCCTTAGGGTAAAGTGCCCATGCCTTTTTCCAGGTTTTTCACTTTGACCCCTTGTCATGGAAATAGGGGGCTTAATGCAAAATTGCAATTTTTTACTATTAACTCATTCAGTTTTTGTCAAAATATCATGAAACTTCATGGTTATATTGTTTATGGAAAGTTTCAGCATAAGCCCTTGCTATTTTTAATCTAGGCGTTTTTTAAGTTGACGTTCTGTCATGAAAAAATGGGGTTTCTTGCAAAATTCCAATTTTTACTAATATCTCATTCAGTGTTGGTCAAAATTTCATTAAACTTCATGGTAATATTGTTTTTTCAAAGTTTCACCATGTGCTCTTGTTTCTTTATGTGTTTTTCAATTTGACCCTCTGTCGTGGAAAAAGGGGGTTTCTTGTAAAATGCCAAGGAAAAGGGGGCCTTAATGCAAAATTGCAATTTTTACTAATATCTCGTTCAGTTTTTGTCAATTTTTTTATGAAACTTCATGGTTATATCTTGTTTTACAAGTTTCAGCATGTGCCCTTGTTATTTTCAATCTATGAATTATTAATGCGCAAATACCTCCATCCTGGTTTCTCAATTTGAGGTTGCATCACGGAAAAGGGGGACTTCATGGAAAAAATGGTTTTGCACTAGCATCTCCTACATCACTGCTCAAGACTTTATGAAATTTCAAATCTGAACTTGTTTGAACTTTGCCCAGGTACCTCTCTTCCGGCTTCTGAATTTCAGGCTGCGTCACAGAAAAAGGGGGCTTCATGTAAAAAATGGTTTTATGTAATATTTACTACATGACTGCTCAAAATTCTATGAAATTTCGAATTTTGATTTATTGCTCAAAGATGCCACAAACCACACACCTGTTGTATTTAATTCAATGATGCAATATTGTCTTATGGGAAAAGGGGGCTTGGTGGGCTTATTGTCCTCTACAAGTTCGTGTTGGCTATCTCTAAGATAGTAATTGCCTTTTCACTTCAATTTTTTGGGGGGCATGAACAAGTCCTTTTAGGATAAGGCCAGAAAGAAAAATAGCTGTGTTTCAGGTGACCCTTGTAAAAAAAAAACTAGGGTCTGTAGGTCGGTAAAAAGTTTTTTTTCTACTTTTTTTTTCTAATTAAAACTTGTCTATAAAATCTCTTGTTTTAAAGAGCCTCTGAGAAAAGACAATAGAATACATCCTGGTAATCAGTATTTTCTCATTTTCTATCATGTTTTCAATCATTCTGATACAAATTCAAATTTACTGTCTGCTATTTGTACAATCAGGGTTTTAACGGACGCACATTTTCTGCGTCTCGCACGCAGAAATAGTGAAGCAGGACTCCCAAAACTTATGCTACTGCTTCCCTGGGACGCAATTTTAATTTTGTTGTCATTTGGGTAAAGATTCGACGATTGAGAACCCTAAGAAGTGACTGATATTAAAAGATAAAATTTGTCGAGTGTGAACAACAGTACCCAAAACGTACCGCAGCTTTTCGGACCGTAAGTGCGGTACGGTGTAAAAACCCAGCATTCTCGACAAGCTGGTCGAAAATAGGTCGGCTAAAACAGTTCAACAAAAAATGTTCTTTACGATAGTTCTTTTCAAACGTAAAGAAATATTGTTAGACAAATAAACGTATAGCGTCCGCCGAAAATTATCATTAATTTTGACCTTCATAATCTACGAAAGTGGCCGGCTCGTTACCTGTGATTTAGACCGAGCCCCTAAAGGTTGTTTGTGCTGACGCAGCATTAAAAATAGCGTCTGCAAACTAGTAGTGGGCCGATGATCGACTATAGTCGAAAGTCAGTTGGTTTTGGCTTCCGATTCCCATAATCGATTGAGAAATCCCGGAATCGACTGTAGTCGGTTCTTGAACTCGCTTGGTGCCTAAACTTGAATTCTTGGTTTTGTGACTACGATTAATCACAATCTTCGATTAAACATACGAGACTCATCCTCGGATACCCCGGGGTCTCCCTATTTGCTACGCTACATCGATGTAGCGTAGCAAATAGGGAGACCCTGGGGTATCCGAGGATGTACGAGACTAGTGGATAACAAACATTGGGTTTTGACACTTGGAATTTTGAAGTGACCTGTCTTTGACAATGAAAAAAAATCTGCCTAATTGTCAATATGACGCATGAAATTATCGTCTAGAGCTTCATATTACTTAGCTAGCTTGCGCGTATCCGGCAGAAATATGGGCCAAACACGTTAAGTATAAAATGCGAAAGACTCGCGGATGATAATGAAGTTTGCAAGTCATGTATGACAGAGTAACAAAGGTACTATTCCTCTTATCTAATGTAAAGTGACAGATTTTTAAGTTACTTGCTATTTAAACTGACTAACCGATGTTAAATCATATAGTAATACTTCTCCAAAAATGAATTGTCACGAAAAAATAGATCGCTAAAAAAGCGTGAAAACCCATGACACTACAATGAGCAGCGTGGCATCGTCCGATCAGGGAGACTTAAAACTATCTTCTCATCTGTAATAATAAATTTAAACAGTGATTTTACACAAATCTCTGTATAAAGCAATAAATGGAAGCTATATTTCCATTCATGAGTGAAAAAAAAAAATGTTTTATGAAATGAAAGTATAGGTATATTATTCCATAGCAGACGGGAGTCGTCGTCTGCAGATGCTTGAAATATTTCTTTTTTTATTTATCTTGTTTGGAAATTAAAATATATGGAAAAAATAATTGGTATTGGTATTCAAATTTGTACAACCAAGGGTCTCCCAATTTTTAAGTCAGGACTCCCATAACCATAGAAGTCGAGTCCCAAGAACCCCCAAAAGAAACTGTCAGACTAAAACCCTGTACAATATAGATGAAATCTAAGGATTTGTCATCTAGACTTAAGGGTAAATATAACACAAAATACATGTAACTCTTTATAGATCAAATACCAGAACATCCTTTACTGAACAGTCTCTGCAGCATTCTTTGAAATTTGAGAATACCATGCCAATAAACAACCTTTTTTAACATTTAAACAAACATTAGTGTATTTTAAATTATGTAACCCTTTACACACAACCCTGGCTTTTAAGTACCCTAAAGAAGAAGCCTCTTCAAAACATTTTGGGAAAAGGAGAAAATATGCTGGTTACCAGCAATTTCTCCAAATCCCAGAATGTTTTCTATTGTATTAACGAGAAATTTTATCATTGAATCATTTGAGCCACATTTAAATTTTTGTCTGCAAATACTTTCAATTTGGACAAGACTATTAAAATACCTGTCAACAAAGTCAAAAAGTCCGAATTCAAAGCACTTGCCAACAATGTATTGGATGTACATGTAGTTTCAATCAGTGGATTTGAGTTTGTCGTGGATCCTGGAAGAAAACATTGTTGCAAAAAGATGTTGCATTTTATTTTTGTGAATCCTTTGCTAGAAAATTTCCCAACTCTTTCTTACTCTAAAGGTCTTTAAATCGCAGATTTGTTTGGTATTAAGTGGCTTAGTCATTGTGACAAGATTCATTCCTATCCATTGTTTTGACAATGGTTATGTGGGAAAGCAGCCAGTGGCTTGGGAAGAATATTGTGCAGAGTAGTCTACTGGTTAAAAAAATTCCAGGATAGCATAGGCAGGTGCACTGGCCACTGCGATATAAATGAAATAGATCTACTGTTGAAAAACCGTGTAAAACGGCAACAAGCGATCAATCATATCCAAACCCATCTCTTAAATAAGCATAGTAAAGACCCTTAACCCTTTACCAAACAATCCCGAAAGTTTAAAATCCCGAGGAAACCTTTGAAAACATTTAAGCAATCAAGTTTTTTCTTAAGCTCATTACCAAATGACAAAATTTTAGACAGGTCCAAATTGAAAGGATTTGCAGACGATAAAATAAAGGTGGCTGAAAAAATGAAATTTATTTTGGGAAGGGTAGAAAACATTGTGGGAAAAGGAGAAAGGGTTTTGTTGTTATATGCAGCTAGTTTATATATGCTGCCAAAATGTAGGCATTTCCTGACATCCACTGACAGGATGGCTGATGCCATTTTGGAAATCACGATCTCCCTGGTGCACTTGTTTTTAGATAGTCGTTCTGCTACCAAGGTTGAAGCGAGTATGGTACTGATTTTAGGCCTGATTCACACTCAAATGTATTCATTTGCACGCTTTTTATTTGTTTCGAAAGATGAAGCTGTTATTTATTCCATGTACTGATCTGACTTCCAAATTTTCCAAATTCTGAACATAACAGAAATATTGACAACGGCCGTCAGGGCACACATAAACGGAGTAGAAAAATGCGAGAAACAAACGCACCGCTTTTGACCCGCTGTCAGGGAGCACCAATGTAATATCGTATATGTTTGTTTCTGGTAATAGCCAATTTACTGAAGAAATTCGGCCGAAAAGATTGAAAGTCAGATTGAATAATGAACTGGTGGGCAGAACTGTACAGAATAGAGGTCAGTTTGCATTTTGCGTATTATTGGCTACAAACCAATTAGAAAGTTTTTGGGTCGGCGGCAATTTGGTAGGGTCGGTCGGGTCACCTGAAACACAGCTATTTTTTTTTCTGGCCTAAAAGAAGTGAATTTATATCAATTTCATATATTTTATGACAAGCACTTGTTCGGGGAGCATAACCCGTCTCTGACGGCTCTTGTTATATGAATTGGGCTTATGGGTGTTCAATTTTTTTTTATTTTGGGAACTTATATATATAGATCTATATCACACAATGAGTTACCGTTTACCATGCATAAACAACTCTGCCATTAAAGACTTCTGAATGTACTGTGGTGAAAAAAAAAAGAAAATGTAACTCATATTTTCATCCTTTTTCTGCAACAGTTCGTAATAAATATACGTCAAATCCATTATGTATGGCTAATTCAGTTTGTCATCCATCATTACTTTGATAGAAACTCACGTTTTACCAAGGTTTCTATCGTGTCAATTCTCACTAATTTTTCATTGAACTGGGGCATTCCAAAGAGAAATTCCCAGCTATCAGCATACTCAATTTGTGAGACCATAAAACACGAAAATTTCGCTGAGTACAAGCTGAAATGGTAAAACTTTGTAGTATAATAAATATGTGGTACAGTCGGGTGGTAAGGAATGTAGAAACTTGTGCTTGGCTGGGGTGAACTATGTCACGAGTCGTCACAAGTGATCATGTTGCCTAAGGCCGAAGGCAAGGTTGTGATTCACGACCTAGCCTTTGGCAACATGATCATGCTACTAATGATGTACAGGATAATTTCTATCCTATCAATAACATGTAACAGTGACGCATTTGAGAAATATAATCAGGGTAGCCAAATTGTCTAATTATGTAAAAAACACTGGAACACTACAGGGAAACAATGTATAACTTTTGTGGTAAAGGGTAAATTCATAAGAGTGTTTCAAATAACAAACTTTAATTCAAATAATCACTGAAGATTACAAACTATAGTACATTCTACTGAGCACTTGCCAATTCACATTTCCAGATCAATTTCAAGCTGGCTTTTGATGCGTTTTATATCCTCCCCCCTGTATCTCATGTTCTTATATTTTGTTCTCAAGAAAGCAGTGAGGCTTCTGTTCCACATAGCACTTATCAGTTTACATTTATGTTTGAAAAACAAAATATTGTCTCTCTTGCATCTCATCATCTAAGATTTCATTCTCTGTACTCTAGAAAATGGTTTAGCTTCTTTTCCACATCAGAAGGGAATCCAATCTCTCTGTAACAGATACCATAATAGCATACACTCAAAAACCATTTACCAATAAGGCTTTTAGACACATTTTGGGAAAGGGAGATAATTCTACTACTTGCTCAACAAGTATTTTATAAATTGCTTACTGTAAGAGTAAAAAACTAGACGCCTTTGAGGGCCTGAATTCACTCTACTGGCAGTGATTTTGCCTTTCTAACATAAATTCATGATGCAAAAAGAAACAAGAGGGCCAAGATGGCCCTGGATCACTCACCTAAATTTCTGAGAGAATCAAAGCCATTTTTTTTCAAAATGTAATCAGCCATTTCAGAGAGGAAGAATTTTTAAGAATTTCTTCATGTCTGTATAGCGTAAATAGCCCACAGCCATCAGAACCATGTTTCTTGATGGATCCAAATTTCTAGAGCAACTTTTGAAAAGGGTTAGCAAAGAAACATTTCTGTGAAATTATTTCAAAATCTGATCAGCCATTTCAGAGAAAAAGAATTTCTTCATGGCTAAATAGTGCAAGTAGCCCCCATTCACCAGAGCCATGTTTCTAGACAAATCAGCATTTTGCGAACAATTTTTGAAAAGGGTTACCAAAGGAACATTTCTGCGAGATTATTTCAAATCTGATCAGCAGTTTCAGAGAAGAGTTTTAAGAAGGAACATTTCTGTGAAATTATTTTAAAACCTGACCAGCCAGTTCATAGAAAAAGAATTTTCAAGAATTTCTTCATGTCTGTATAGTGCAAGTAGCCCCCATGCACCAGAGCCATGTTTCTTGACGGATCAAAATTTCACAAACGAATTTTGAAAAGGGTCTCCCTAGGAATATTGCTGTGAAATTATTCTAAAATCTGACAACGGGTTTCAGAGAAGAAGAATTTTCAAGAATTTCTTCATTTCCATGTAGTGCAAGTAGCCCCCATTCACAAGAACCATGTTTCTTGACGAATCAAAATTTCACAAACAATTTTTTAAAAGGGTCACCCAAGGAACATCTCTGTAAAAATATTTCAAATCTGACCAGCCATTTGAGAGAAGAAGAATTTTTAAGAGTTTCTTCATTTCTCTACATTGCAAGTAGCACCCAGTCACCAGAGCCATGTTTCTTGATGAATCAAAATTTCAAAAGCTATGTTTAACAGTCCTTTTATAGAAATGCAAAATTAGAAAACCACATAAAATTTAGTGACTCCGCAGCCATTTTACTTTCTTTGCAAAAAGTACAGGTTTTATTTTCTAAAACATAGAACATAGAAAACAAGCTATTCATCAAATTATGAACACATAATAGATATCTAATTGATCAGTTAACTTGCTGGTCTGATTTCATACAATTTTATCTTAGCCTACTGATTCAAGCTGAACAACACTGTAGATTCCAAACCATACCTTGTCTAATAGTGAAGTAAGGGGCTTAACCCATTACCACACAATCCCTACTTTTGACGACCCTGAGAAAGAAGCCTTTAGAAAACATTGTAGGAAATGGAGAAAATGCTGGTAACCAGCATTTTCTCCTTTTCCCACCATGTTTTGCACCCTGCTGGACACAAATTTCATTTTTTGAGATCCTTTATTTTGCAGTCTGCACATATTTCCAAGTTGGACCAGCCTAAAATATTGTTGTTTGGTAAAGAGTTAATCAGGTGAAATAGTCAAAGCCTCTAGTGAAATAAATGTACTCACAGCAGATGCTTTCCAAATATGTTAACAATTTTGTACATGGAATTCTTAAGGGTTGTATGAAGTAAATATTTCCATGGTTGTTCATTGGCTGATTGGTCTTTCTGTACACGTCTCCCAATGCCACCAGTCAGCTTGAAATTTTTCTCGACATTCTGAAATACGGTACATGATAATTAAGGTATATTATTCAAATGGGTCAAACTGTTTCAGTCAAAGCCCAGATGACATGCCTAGGCAAATATGAATAAGCGAGCTGTTACCTTGATATATTTCAAATACTGTTGAAAGAACAAACACAGTGAATTTTAATTTCATTCAAGCACATATATGACAATTTTTTCTAGCCAAGAGATTTTTTAAAAACTTTGCACATACAAAGTTCATCATGTCTCTTTAAGATTACAGCGAAAAAAAAGATGTTCACGCTGAGAAATCTGCCTGTGAAAAAGGAATATATAGTGCCAAAATTCAGCTAAATATTAGATTTTTTACAGTCAGTTAAACAAGAAAATTATAAATCATTTTAATGAAAACTCGTATATTTTTGCACAAAAAATATATAAAAGCCTGTTTTGAACATGATAAGTGTACAAATAAGCATGTTACATATGGACCAACAAGTTAAAAAGGGAGATAATTGATCAAATTAATGGTTAATCTCAAAAAAATACATACTTCAAACTGTATACATACAGAATTTATTTAAAATTTAAACACTTATAGTGTTTACATGTCTAAAAAATGAAAAAAAATAAAAATAGCACCTAACCAAGCTTATTCTGTCAGAAAACAAGGTTGAAGGTTACTGTGGAAGTTATTTTTTCAAGGAAAAAATAAGATAAAACCTCAGCAGACATGGTGAGAAGGGGAGAAATTGCTCAATATGAGCAAGTTCTCCTATTCCAACAAGTTTTCAAAGTAAAAACAGGTATACTTCCACAGATTTAAATTTCCTGCCATTGTTTCCATGTTAGGTGTGTAACGCCTTGTCAGCATCATTTCAATCATTTCTAGGTAACAGTTCAAAGATCCATTTTTTTTTTCTACACCAACACTACCCGAAGAAAGTCTACTTGTTTCAGTGCAACAATAGTATTACCATTATGCAAAAAAATGCGTACGTGGACTT
Organism: Tridacna crocea; assembly: GCA_943736015.1. Lineage (NCBI taxonomy): Eukaryota > Metazoa > Mollusca > Bivalvia > Cardiida > Cardiidae > Tridacna > Tridacna crocea. The sequence goes on from OX031059.1 coordinate 56,000,134, forward strand.
TTGATTCAATATCCACAATAAAGATACATCGAGAGAGAAAAAATGCTGTTAAAATTTGTTGGGACTGTAGAATGGTCCATAATTTAGTAATCTCTGTAATCAAAGATGACATTAACCCTTTCCCAAACAATCCCTGGTTTTTACGAATCTGAGACAGAAGCCTTTTGAAAACAGTGGGAAAAGGAGAAAATGCTGGTAACCAGCATTTTCTCCTTTTCCAACCATGTTTTCTACCCTGCTGGAAACAAATTTCAATTTTTGAGGTAAATTTATTATGTCGTCTGCAAATGCTTTCAATTTGGACCAGTCCACAATTTTGTTGTTTCGTAGAGGGTTAACAAATATAATGTTAGGGATAAATATATAATATTATATCAGAAATATTCAATTTAAAACCATAAACACCACAACACTGATTTCTTTGATAGCCTCCAGAATATGGCATGTATTTTCTATTTGTGGTAATACATGTATATGCAACCATTGGGAGGAACATTTGGCATAAAGACACAAATCTGATTATATTTTGATATAATACAGATAAAATGAGCTAAAATAAGAGTACAGATGTATCTTTTACCCTTTAACCCTTTGGCAAACAATCTCTGGTTAGATAGAAGCCTTTTGAAAACATTGTTTTCTACCCTTTCCAAAAAAAAAACATCCATTTTTTGATTCCCATTTGTCGTCTGCAAATGCTTTCAATTTGGAATGGTCCAAAATTTTGGTGTTTGGTAAAGAGTTAAGGACAGAGATATGAGAAAATGTCAGACAGTGAAGATGACAAAAGGGCTATGACAATACCCCAATGTTTTCTTAACCCTTTACCACACGGCAAAATTTTAGACCTAACCAAATTGTGAGCATCTGTAGACGACGATTTCAAAGTGGCTCAAATGATGCAATTTTGCTTTCATAGGGTAGAAAACAGTGTGGGAAAAGGAGAAAATGCTGGTTACCAGCATTTTCTCCTTTTCCCATAATGTTTTCAAAAGGCTTCTTCATCAGGGATGTCAACAGTCGTCATTGTGTGGTAATGGGTCAAAAACAGGTTTGAGGTTGAAATAGAGATGGATAAATAACAGATTAAATGTACTCTACCTCTTGAAGTGACAGAATTGAAATAACAATTTCCTTCAAAGACATTTGCACAACCCCGTAGCTATCTTCTTTAAAAGAGGCTGCCACAAGGGAGGACAGAGCTGAAAGAGCAAAACATTTTATTCTAATGACAAATTAGACCTTATATTCCACTGTAGCAAAAGAGAATAATCATATCACTAGTTCACAGAATTCAATTACAGGGCCCAATCGTTCTTAATACCATCAAGTCCTGAGAATATCTTCCGTCTTATTCCGAAAATTTTTCAAAAATTTGTAAGAACACAATTTCTGATTGGCTTAACCAATTAGTTTAGCCAATCTGAAGTTGCATTTCTTTGTAAATAAAGACTAAGACCACTTCTTGAATACAAGAACAGGTCAATTTCCTACTATATGCTCTTTATCTAGATTGAAATATATATTCTCTGTTTATCGTTCCTGTTTAAAAAAGCACAGAGAGCAAGAAATTAGCTTAACAATATGCGTACATGTACTTTGGTCATCAGTTTCTACTCAAGCGTCATGTATTTACTAATTCTTTTGCTGCAAACATCTTTGAAAACATCTCTGTGGACTAAGGAAACTTACGGTTAAACATATGAATACACCAAAAATTAGGGGCAAACAGAGAAGCTGCTCATTTTGAACAATTTGATGTATAAAGAGATAAAGATATTTGTTTAAATCTTCACCAAACAACAAAATTTTAGACAGGTCCAACTTGAAAGCAGTTGGAGACGATAAAATAAACACAACTAAAAAATTGAAATTTGTTTCCAGTACGATTTGTAGAAAAATTGTGGGAAAAGGAGAAAATGCTGGTTACCAGCATTTTCTCCTTTTCCCACAGTTTTTTCAAAAGGCATCTATCACAGGGTTGTAAAAATCTGGGATTGTTTGGTAAAGGGTTAAACCTTCACTAACAAATCCCCTATTTTAACAAGCCCTATGAAGAAGTCTTTTACTATCATTTTGAGAAAAGACTGCTAACCAGTGTTTTCTCCTACTCCTACAATGTTTTCTGCTCTTTCGAAGACGAGCTAAATCATTTGCGTCACATTTAATCTGTATTTGCAAAATGTCATGTTTTCAAATCAGATCTATCTAAAATTTCTCCATCTGGTAAAGATTACAAGAAAGTGTGTACCTTCAACAGCCCAAATCTGTAAAAATGCAGAGGAAAAAAGATGTCTATTCTTTATTTCTGGAGCTTCCGTCTTAAAGAATTGCAGAAATTCTCCTCGTCTCTTTAAACTTCCCATAACCTAAAAGCAAGCAAAACATATTGCTTTTAACATTTTACCAGGTGAAAAATTCTTTGATGGCTTCAAATACAAATTTGTCTGTGATATGATAGAAAAAAAATAAATGGAAAAAAAGAAAAGGCTGGTTACTCACATTTCTTCCCTTTCCACAATGTTTCAAAATAGCTCCTTTCTCGGGGTATTCAAAAAACAAGACATTGTAGTGAAGGGTTAAAAATACATGATATTGTTGTCTATGAAACATCCATAACATGAAGAACAATGCATACCATATGGCACAAAATTTAAAAACTACAAAACAAAATGTTTATAGAGGCAGGGCATTTTTTATCATAGGGTCAAAGTTTGAAAATTGTTTTCAAGACCGTATGATGATTCAGTAGTAATGGTTTACTGGTTATTATAAAGTTACAAGGTTTTTAAAGCTTTCCCTCGATAAAACTTTTTTGCCCTGCCTGTGTCTGACCTCCGAAGTATGCAAAGATGAATTTCACCTTGTATCGGACATACAGTTGTATGCTTGAATAAAGTTAAAAGCAATGACAAAACTGGCTCAAATGATCGCATTTGGTAAATACCAGCATTTTTTCCATTTCAAACCTGTGTGTTCAAAAACTGTTTTCCTCAAGGTCTTTGAAAGGCAGGATTATTTGGTAAAATTTATAGTTCTTGTAAATCTTTTACAATACTCTGATGATCCATGCAAAGTACTGATACTGATTATTTATGCAAAGCTTTCATCACACTGAATGCATCATTTTGGAATAAATAAATTTTTAAGGTTTCATTCTACATGTATCTGAATCACTAGTTAACAAACATATCCTCTAAATAGCTTTATCCCATTACCACACAATCCCTACTTTTGACGCCCTTGAGAAAGAAGCCTTTAGAAAACATTGTGGGAAAAGGAGAAAATGCTGGTAACCAGCATTTTCTCCTTTTTCCACGATGTTTTCTATCCTTCACAAAACGAATTTCAAAATTTCAGTCACTTTTATTTCGTCGTCTGCAAATGCTTTCAATTTGGACCAGTCTAAAATATTGTTGTTCGGTAATGGGTTAGCCCTTTACCACACAGTCCCAACTTTTAACATCCCTGAGGAGGAATCCTTCTAAAAACATAGTTGGAAAAGGAGAAAACGCTGGTTACCAGCATTTACTCCTTTTCCTATAATATTTTTTACGCTGTCAAGGACAAAAATCATCATTTAAATTAAACAGAGTTTGTTGTCGGCAAATGCCTTCAATTTGGTCTGGTCCAAAATATTTGTTTGGTACAAATTTAAGAACTTTTTTCTTCTCTCATACCAAGGCAGACTGCAGTGAATTTTGACCGACTCACTGGTAGAAAAAGTTCTGGAGAAAAAAAATCTTCTTCAATGAATTTTACCAACCCAATAGCCTGTCTTAACTCTTTACCACACGAGAAAATTTTAGACTGGTCCAAATTGAAAGCATTTGCAGACAACAAAATAAAGGTAAATGAAAAATTGAAATTTGTACTGGGAAGAGTAGAAAACACTGTTGGAAAAGGAGAAAATGCTTTACATATATACATGATGGATGTGAAAAAAAAAACATGTAAAAACTATGTAACATTCTTTTCTGCAGTGACATATATCATTTGGTATGAGAACACCATGTCTGACTCGTAGACTGCTAGCTTTCTGTTGCGAAATCATGGGATGTTACCAAACGCCAATATTTTAGGCTTGCCCAAATCGAAAGCTTTTGCAGACGACAAATTAAAAGTGACTAAAGATTTGAAAGTTGTTTTGTGGAGAGTAGAAAACATGGGGGGAAAAGCAGAAAATGATGGTTACCAGCATTTTCTCCTTTTCCCACAATGTTTTCAAAAGGCTTCTTTCTCAGGGGCATCAAAAGTAGGGATTGTGTGGTAATGGGTTAAGCAAAGTATGCAGAAGTTCAAGTACTGCAGGAATCTGTAGTGACATGACAGTCTTGCATGATATTAAAATAACCTATCTAACCCCCCCCCCCCCCTCGATTTATTTACCTTTTCTCTTATTGTCAACATCACTGTTTTACTTGATGTAGCAGAAGCATCTTTCATTCCATTCATTGTAGCATTTCCTGAAATGAACAAGCCATGCTCTAAAAAGGGGGTAGAATTGTCCATGGCAATGTAAAAAAAATTTACAAATAGCAAAAAGTATTGACCCATGTCGGCCTGTACAGTCTGCAGAGGCTGATATGGGTCAATACTTTTTGCAGATGGATTAGACTCCTTTCCCTCTTCACAGAACACTGATCATATTTTTGTATTCAAGATGCACTGGTATAACCAAGCACAGGTGATAAATCAGTTTTATATGGGCCTTTATCAGATAAATGGAAAAAATAACCTCCATCACACTTAAATTTTCTAAATCTTATTTTGGCATTTTTTTTGCTTTATACTGGTAAAATATTCACTAAAGTTTCATAAATTGGCAACAAAAAGATAGTTTGTGATTTTTTATAAAAGTTATGAACGATTAATTATGGCCTATCAAATGTGATGGAAGTTACCTTGTCAATATATTATGTGCATTATATGACATTGTAAGTTTTGTTATTTGTATACATACGCTTTTAATTAAATAGTTAAAGAAGTGGTATTTCTTTTAAACAAATATTTGGCTAAGGAGGGATTCTTATCTCTCCTTTTTGAGACTTATTTTAAAGTGACGGATGTTACTAATTTTTCCAATGCATTTTACATTTTCACCAAGTCAGCTTTGTGGAAAGGGCATTGATTATGAAGTTGGTAAAAGTGAAATTTCTACTGTTTAAGGTTGACTGCCTTATAGTATGCAATAGTTGTAATACATTTCATAATTTAACCTTTTATAGATATAAATGTGTTTGGATGTTACACTTGACAGATTGACTAATGAAGAAAGGTGATGGATGTCACACCTGACTTGATATTCCATCCATATCCATTTATCTTGTCCTTTTTAATATTTCAAGAGACTGATGGACTTTGAGTCTGCCATGTACAAAAAATTAAATAGCTGAAGAGTAATAGCCTTAGGCCTTATGGTTTAAGACAAGGAGATTTTCGAACAAATTCAATATTTTTCATTTCTGTTACCATATCAACCAGAGTTTATCAAGGATTTTTTTTTTCCTAGAATTTTTAATAGGCCTATGGTAGGAACATTTCTATGAAGTTTCATCAAAATTGGATGGGTAGTTTCAGAGAAGACGATATTTAAGACAAAACATTGAAGTATACGCAGAAAAGGGCACGGACAGAGGGATACATGACAGACATCAGGCCATGACATAAGCCTGCTGGCCTATGCTCAGTGTACAGGTCTGAAATACTGGAACAAGTGAAACTTAAGGTAGAAACTCTGTTATTGCTGGAAATTTCTTCTGTTCAGTAATTTGGTCAACCTATCACATCAAGTAGAACCTGAAGATGATAAGTTAACAAACCCTTGTACTGGGGCAAACATACTTGATACTTGATTGGATGGTGCTGTATGCTGCTTTCAACATTTTAAGCCATATGACAACACCTCACATAATTAGTGCATTTCATGGGTTGCAATGCTACAAGGCTGGGGCTCTGAAGTGTCTTGTCAAATGACATTCCCAAGAAAAACCCAGTGGATCCAGGTATCAAGTCCTACACTTTACCACTGAGACACACAGGACCCCTCATACTCTGATACAGGGATAAAACATACCAGATCCTTTTTACTGAAAACAAAATATGAATCAAAATTAAGATTTAACAGTATGATAGACTGTATGAATTTATGAACAGTATCAAAGTTGACTGGTATGTCTTACTTTTTAGTAAAAGACAAGGCAAGATAAACATGGAATACATTAATTTATTTTCTGCTACAAGTTCCAGAGTACAAAACAAAAATATGAGCTTTGGAAACTTTGGTATCCACTTCATTCTACAAGTTTTCATCAGCTGTAAAGATAAACAGGAAATGTATGGAATTAAAGACAAGATAAACAGCCATTTGAAGTCATTTGTGTGGTGCTATGAATATTTTTTTCTCCCAGATGTCAAAATGGCAGCACTTTGCTTATAACTACTTCAAAACATAGCTTGTAGATCTACAGGTGACTTAGAATTGCCTTGTCAAAGCACTATCAACAAGTAATTCAAAGATAAGAGAAATGAACATCAGTAACTACTTATTATGAATGGGAAAAGGAGAAAATATCAGTAAGTAGTATTTTCTCCATTTCCAACACTGATTTTTTCCCTATCAAAGACAGCAATCATAATTTCTGCAGTGTTGTTGTAATGTCTGCAAAGGCTCTTAATTTGGCTGTTTGGCAAAGAGTTAACTCCTGATTAATGAAGATTTGGATTGGTCTAAATTGACGACAAAATTAATGTGACTTTAAAGTAACAAAATTTTAGACTGGTCCAAATTGGAAGCATTTGCAGACAACAAACTAAACATAAATACAAAAAATTGTTTGGTGAAGGCGTGAAAACATTATGGGAAAAGGAGAAAAGGCTAGGTACCTCTTCCCACCATGTTTTTAAAGGACTTCTATCTCCGGGTCCTAAAAACCAAGGATTGCTTGTTATAGTGTTAAAATTGAAAAGTTCTCGTGAAAAGGTTAAAAAATATTAAGGGAAATTGAGAAAAAGCTGGTTACCAGTATTTTCTCTGCTTTCCACAATGTTTTTAAAGGGCTTCTTTTCTCTAGGCCAAAAAAATATGGTTTTGTTTGGTAATATTATGTCCCCCTTTCAAGTAATTCTTTAAAAAAAAATGGAGTTAAATGGGGGTCACGGGTGTAATTCAGACAAAATTCTACTTTTGTCAGAATGTTACCTGATGGCTTGACTGAAGAAGTATGTGACGTCACCTTGCTGTACTCTGAAAAGTTTCCGAGATAAGGCTCCCTCATTTGAACATATGCTGATGTCTTCATTCTTCTTTGAAGAGAACTTTATAATGGCTACTTGATCGCTAAAATTAGATAAAATTCAACTCTGAATTTGTGATGCTGTGCACAATTTGAGTTCTAGGCAGCCTTATTAATGAAAAAAAAAAGTACTTAGGTTAGCCTCAATGTTATATCTTGTGTCCAAGCAGATTATATACATGCATCCTTTGTTGTGAGAAGGCCAAGTTATAACCAGTACTGCATGCGGGTGCCACTATGCTTCGCTGTGGTTTCTTGATTTCAGTAGAATTTCTGAGTCAACACAAAAACTTTGATGGTTATTGTACAGGCCTAGTTTTTGATAATTAACAGCTTGTCAAAGTTTAAAGGTAAATATATAATGTCAGAAGAGAGATCTATATATTGCAAACTGTCAGAGATGTTGCATGAATCTAAGATCAATTTCAAAAAAAAAAAGCCAAAGTGTAATAGAATATTATAAGACTGCACAGTCAGATCAACTTGAGTTTGCTCCAAAGCAAAAAAAATCAATGACAAATAATTAAATAATTCTGGGAATGTTAATGTTGTTGGATATTTCTTCATAATAAAGACTTGTTTTGTTCATGAAAATATAATTTGACTAGATATTCCTATTGACAACTTTTCCAAGTCAACTGTTACTTCCATACAAACAGAATAATGTCAGAATGTAACAGGCATTTCAAAAATTTTGCAGGTGGGGAATGATTCAGGCAGATATCAATTAATTTGATTCATCCAAACAACTTACTTAAAAAGTGAATAAAAGGAATAATTATCATTGAGAGAACAACTATTTTGTTGCTAAAACCAACTGATATCTGTTCGGCAGTTATCTCTGACATACCAGGGCAACACAATCGAGTCAAATCTAACGCTGCATCAGACGCCGTCCGGTCAAAATGTAACCGCCGATCGAACTTGTCTAAAATGTGTTACCTCTTCTCAAAATTCGAGACTTAGTTGAACAATGTTATCAAAAGAATAGGCATAAGAAACCATTGGATATCAAGCGACAATAAGAACATAATATTTTGAATATGTGACGGAGGTAACAAGGGGAAAAGACGTTGACCGACAGACCACTTACCTGGTTGTCATCGACGAGAAAGCTTGATCACAAAAGTTGATAACGTAGTCCTCTAGATAGTATTGATACAGGTTCGTTCAGCGCTAAATTTACTCGAGTAAGCTTTTGCATTACGTGATAAGACGATTTGATTGGAGGTTACGAAGTTGACCGACAGATACCGTAGTTGTAAAAAATCGGTCTTATTTTGAAGAAAGAAAGCCCTTTCAATCAGTAAATGCTGTTAATCGGCAGTTTAACAACTGCTTTTGAAACGGATATAATAAATCTGTCCAGATTTGAGACGAGTTCGTTGTCTCGGATCACACAAAAAATTCGCGTTTTTGACCGACAGCGTAACCGGCGTATAACGTTTTTTGGTAACTGAATTTTATTTAATTAATTACATAAAAACGTCAAATAAACACAGAATAATCCAGAAAAATCATTCTAGTTCGAAAATATTATGAACACGCTACCGAGAATTTCAACAGGATGCCACCTCGATCGGCTTTGACATATCATACCCAACACATCGTTTTTGGGGAGCCGAAAAATGATGACTTTTTTAATCAAAAATCACATTTTGTAATAATGACCAATACTTTTAATTCTATATTATCTTTAATATCTCTCTATCATGGGAACTACATCAATATGCACTAAATTTTAATTATTTTCTGTCAGAATTTTATTTCTTGGGGAAAAAAGTGATGGAAGTTATTTTTTCCATTTATCTGATAAAGACCCATATTATATAATAATATTTTATTCCTTCACTGTACAAGCAATACTTGCATTCAACTGCATGTGTTGTACATCTACAAGTAAGTTACAGAATCAAAAATTGCGTAGCATAAATGTACCTTTTTTTTTTTTCATCTAAGTTTGATACAAACACAAAAAAGGTGAAGGGCAGCATACAGACAACATGTGGCTAAGCCTCATGTCTATCTTGTTCATCCTTTCTGAAATATCTCGATGTCTTAACCCATTACCAAACGACAAAGTTTTAGACTGGTCCAAATTGAAAGCATTTGCTTATAAATATACTGAGTGATAAGCTTCTATCGAAACCTATTATGTAATTGCTCCTTTTCTCTCCATGTTTTCAAAAGCAGTCCATAAGATGGCCAGGTTTCGATCATCTGCAAATACTTTCAACCTAGTTGGTTGGTTGTATTGGGGTTTAATGCCACTTTAACAGCTAAGGTCGTATCATGGCGGTTGGTGACGCACAATCATTTCTCAGTGACAGTTCAAAGATCATGTGTTTCCTGGCTTTCTCATACCAGTACTAACACTACTTTCTTTCCAAAGCCACCGACTACTTTTCTCTCTTACTTCAGCAGAGGTGAGAGACAAAAATACGCCGGAAAGACAGTTTGCCTCAACAGGGTATCGAACTCACAACCACCAGGTTATGAGTCCGACACGCTCTCCACTGAGCCACCCGGACGGGCCCTTTCAACCTAGACAAGCCCGATTTATTTTTCTGTGGTGGAGAGCAAAGTACAAATCTAAGCCTCCTAGTACCAGAAGTTATACTATGAATATCCTGTGGTTGAGATTTCTCTGTGGACGGATGTCTGACTGGAGCATTGGCTAGTATCTTCCAGTTACTCTCTTTAACACTATCATTTAACTCATCTATAACTGTCAAGCATACAGCTAGTATTTTATTCCAATTATGTGGATGTCCTCCTGAAAAAAATAATTCAAATATTCAGATGTCAACCCATAAGTCTTTGGTAAAATGCAACCATTTCAAGCCTGTAACTTTCATTCACTTTCATAAAGGCTTTTCTGTTTCCACAGTATTTCAGCTATTTCTTGCCAATTTCAAACTTTGTTATTCAACAACAACAAAAATGAATATTGCAAGGACAATATTTCATAATTCTTCAAGCATTCTGAATAGGTTTTATGATGGTTGGATGAAGGATCTGACCTCAGAAGCTTACTTCTGTTCTCTCCCACCAAGCCATCTATGTATGACATCATTAGACATTTGAATTTTTTTTTAATGCTTTACCACAGAATTATCATGACTTTAAACGATCCTGAAGACAATGCCATAAAAGCATTGTGGGAAAAGGAGAAAATGGTGGTAGCCCGCATTTTGTCCTTTTCCCACAATTTTTCCTTCCCTATCAATGATAAGTTCTTCATCTGAGCTGCATTTAAAGTGTTCCCTGCAAATGCTGTCAAAATGGACAAGTCTACAGTTTTGTCATGTGGTAAAGATTTGACTCTTTACCAAACAATTCCTGATTTTTACGACCCTGATATAGAAACCTTTTGAAAACAGTGTGGAAAAAGGAGAAAATGCTGGTAACAAACATTTTTTTCCTTTCCCCACAATGATTTGTATCCTACTGGAAACAAATTTCAACTTTTGAGTTTCGTTTATTATGTCGTCTGCAAGTGCTTTCAATTTGGACCAGTCTAAAATTTTGTCGCTTGTAAAGAATTAAATGATTAATGAAGCAATCAGAAAGCATCTGGTTGATTCCCTTTACTGATCAAATGTATTTTCAGGATAAGTATCGAGTGTGGGAGGTTTTTTGTATTAACCTTTTACCAAACAATCCCGAGTTTTCAAGTGAGGCCTTCTGAAAACATTGTGGAAAAAGGAGAAAATGCTGGTTACCAGCATTTTCTCCTTTTCCCACAATATTTTCTACCCCATCAAAGTCAGAAATCATTAAATTACCAAGATTCAGTTTGTTTTCTGCGGATGCTTTGAATTTGGTCCAGTCCAAAAATTTATTCTTTAGTAAAGGGTTTATGACCTGGTGAAAGATGCAGCTTCTGAAAACATGGGGAAAGAGAGAAAATTCTGGTGAGCTGCATTTTCTCCTTTCCCAGTGTTTTCTACCCTTTCATTTACAAACCCATGGATTCAGCCACACTCTATTTGTCAATTGCAGGTCCAATCAATTTCAGCATGCCCAAAAAGTTTTTTATCTGGTACAGATTTGACAAAGTAAATGAAGATCCTCTACCTGGTTGACTCAAACTGAACAGTTCTTTCCTCCTAGTATAGGAATACTTAGACAGCAACATCAAATCATGGAATCCAAGGGCCTGTATAATAAAATTTATAAAAAAATTTTTTTATATAATCTTAACTCTTTACAAGTTGACAAAATTTGACTACAGAATACTTATGACACAGTCCTACAGATTGAATAAATGATTTTTTCCCCTTTTTTTTTCTTGTGTGGGTTTGAGGGTTGGTGTATTGTTTACATGAGACACTGAATGTTTTTATCACTATCAAACATTGGTCAGGCAGTGAAAGTTTTATCCCAGTCTAAATTGCTTATTCTATATTAACCCTTTCCCAAACAAGTCCTTGTTTTTACGTGTTTGCAGTACAAGTCTTTTGAAAACACTGTGGGAAAAGGAGAAATTGCTTGTAACGAGCAATCTCTCCTTTTCCCACAGTGTTTTCTACCCATTTGTAGAACTTTCTGTCATTTTTATCAAATTTGAAATTGTCGTCTGCAAACTCTCTGAGTTTGGAAGAGTCTAAAATTTGTCGCTTGGGAAAGGGTTAAGGTAACACATGCATTATGTTCCTTGGTCACATCATCACCATATGGGAACAAGAGCTTTGAAGAGCAGCACATACATTCCCAAAGGGGCTTGTCAGTGAAATGGGTTAAAATCTAGAATGCCTACAGAGATCCTAATTTTAAGAGTCACATGCACAACTACGCATCAAAGAGATTCATTGTGGTAAGTTTCAAGTTATTCTGATGGAAACTGTAGGAGTTGTTAACAGACAGACAAACACACAGACAGACTGAAAGACAGACATTCAGACAACCATGACCATAACACAATACGGCCCTTTGGGCGTATAAAAAAGAAAACAATTTCTTTTAAAAGAGTAAAGCAGATTATACCACTAATGGTAATCTTCTCTATCTAATCCATAACATATGCTGCTTTTTACATATTGATGGAAAACCAGCAATTTCTTCAAGCTGAAGGCTGCTTTTCTTACAATTTTTCAAATACAAATAGAAAGAAAAAATAATGTTTCATGCGAACATTTTTTTCTTCTTCCTATTAAATTTTGTACTTGTGCTTATACATTGGACTAAATGAGATCAGAATATAAAATTATAAAGTACCTGGATGAGACGATTATTTATACAGGACATTGCATCCACTAGACATTTGTTTTTGTAGTTCTCAAACATACTGCTGATCAGGAACTCATAATGCTGAAAGATTGAAGAAAATATTCTAATTTGTATATAAGGTTTCCTTAACTCTTTACCATACGACGAAATTATAGACTGGTTCAAATTGAAAGCATTTGCAGACAACAAAATAAAGATGACTGAAAACTGAACTTTGTTCTGGGAAGGGTAGAAAACACTGTAGGAAAAAGAGAAAATGCTGGTTACCAGCATTTTCTCCTTTTCCTAAAGTGTTTTCAAAAGGCTTCTTTCTCAGGGGCGTCAAAGTAGGGATTGTGTGGCAATGGGTTAATGGCCATCTCTTTAGAGCAACCTGCCTGTCCTTAGAGCTCAATATTTTGATTCCGAATAGTGGAAATAATACAGAAAAGAAATTTACCCGTATCAAGGTACCACCTGCAAACACTTTACAATTATCTCTGAGCTGCCTCCAACTCTCTACGAGACTACAAAATTTCCCAATTAAATTCATTTACAGACGACACATGGTGAGATTTGTCTGTAAAAGGGTAGAAAAAACTGTGAGCAGACAAGTTAACCCTTTCCAAAACAGCAAATTTTGGACCAGACCAAATTCAAAGCATTTTGCAGATGACAAATTAACAGTTGCATAGAAGATGATTTTTCTATATGATGGGGTAGAAAACATTGTGGGAAAAGGAGAAAATGCTGGTAACCAGCATTTTCTCCTTTTCCCACAATGTTTTCAAAAGGCTTCTATTCCTGACCCGTAAAAACCAGGGATTGTTTGGGAAAGGGTTAAATGCTAGTAAACACCCATTAATAAACAATACATGGTTTTTACGACCCTGAGATAGAAGCCTTTTGAAAACGTTATGAGAAAAGGAGAATATGCTGGTCACCAGCATTTTCTCCTGTTTCCCACATTGTCTTTTTACCCTGCTGGAAACAAAGGAGGGGTGTCCATAAGGCCCTTTTCATGGCCACTACCGATTTTTTTAAAATTTTGTACACTGAAACCTATTCATATTGGCTGTAATTTTATGCAATATTGAATCAATTGGTAAAATTTTATAAGATGTGTGCAGGTTCAAAGTGGGTGGGGTAATTCTGACCCAAAGAGGGGTCTGTTAGGAAATCGATGATATTTTCATTGTTATTTAGAGCTCAAAGTTAACAATTTCATGCTTTCTTAAACAATATCAGATATAACAGATTATGCTAAAACTTTTGTAAAATTCTTTTAATAAATGTGTTTTTACACAATTGACTGACATGTCTAAATTTTAGCTTTTTTCAGTTCTCCAACTTTACGAAAAACCACAACATCAATTTATATATGGAGGGATTCCGATGATATTTTGCAAATGTACAGTATATTAAATAGTTATTGTAAAATTATGACGAAAGTTTTCTCTAGCAAACGGTTTTTGAGTTATCTCCCCTTTACTTTACCTCTATTTTTTAAACATTATTTTATCAGAGTTACAGAGTTATTTTTTCTATCTCTACATTTTTCCTCTCTAAACAAAGTCTTCAGAGTAGTTTGAGTCCTCACGATACTTTACCTCTTCAATTTAAATTTGCCCTTCCTAAATCATTTATTGTTTTTAACCCGCAGCTTACATAACAACTTTTTTTAAATTTCAAACAGATGAACTTTGAAAATCAATCAGATGGTGCTTTTATATTACTTTGTCTCTAGTGTCTTAAACATTGCATGCATTTCTTTTCACAATTGTTTTCCTCCTGAAATATGATCTGAAAATTAAAGGCAGATATGACTCTGATTTTTACCTTTTTTGTTTTGTTTCGACAGCAATGAATTCAATATATATAACTCATTTCAGACATTTTCATGGAATTAATTTCTGATTTTAATTTTTGTCAATTTTCTTTTGGCATTATATTTGAAAAAAAAACGTTTATTGGAATATGGTTGATTCTGCTGCTAGGGCTGAAAGCCCCAATAGTGTCTAAAAGCATACAATGTGAGTGTTAAAGTACATTTGAATATAGACCATACCTTAAAGTATGAAATTATTCTGAAGATGACAATCTGTTATCATACAGTTTTCTAATTGTTCATTGCCGGCAGCAAAATGAATTTTAAAACCTGATAAAAAGTAAACAAAAAAAGTGCCCTGGCATATTTTGACCTACCCTAAAAATTAATTTTTCTGCCGAAGAAAAACACTTAGAGTTAGACTGACCGTACAAGAGCAGGCTGTTATCTTCACAATAGTTTATATTCTTTTTAAATGGCATGAATTAAATATAAATGCATTTTAACAACCACACTTCTACTTTTGGGTCACTTTTGGACTTTAAGCCTTCTCTCAGATGCCTTTACTTTGCTCTTTGATCCCTGTTTTTTTTACTGTATAGAATAGGACCTTGGCCTTTCTGTATGGCATGTCGTAGAAGGTGACTAGAATTAGAGACGAACGGCTGCTTTCCTCGTAATTCATAGTATTGCAACAGGCTGGGTAGTTCTTGTTCCAAATCCTATATTCTTTTCTCGATGTAAATATGGTTTGCAATGGAAATCAATTGGCCTGTGGGACCCTGTGTGGTTTAATCGGGGGTATAAGAATGAACCACTGCAGTCCCGCGATCGTCACATCTGCCATTTCATCTGGCGGAACAAACGTGACAGTATGCATGTCGTAAAAGGCGACAAAAGGGGCATCGTTTTGTGTTTTGTCCATTCCTCATTTATCATGTTTGTCTTATGTTGTTGCACATGTATATTATTTTCACTTCGCACTATTGTTTACTAAGTAATAAGTGCACCCAATATGACCAAAGTTGTCGACAGGCCTTAAAATGCTATCCATTCTATTCTATTGCTCTTTGAATTCAATAAAAAAATCAAGAGGCTTTCCATCATTCATTAATTCTTATCACATGCACTGCGAGTGTCTTATCTTGCAACCTTTTTCAGCTTATACTTCCGCAATACCTCCATTTGTCATCTCGGAGCTCTTGACGTTTTGCCAAAATAATATTGTGAGATAAGACAACTTCACAATGGCCCGTCATATTTTTAAGGATTTTCTATGTTTTGTGTTTCCCTTAATACTTCAAATTGTATTGCCTATCGTAACTAAAAATTCAGGAGGCCTTACGTTTGTTTGTAACTCGGATGCAAACTGCACAGCATATTTCAAAAGTGTGCATTATGTGCAACGACTATCAAAGCGAGCTCATTCTATGTGGAAGCCCATTCTTTTTAATTTACACATGTAAGTGTAATACAGTATGTTGCCATTCCCTGTAACTGATATGTACAGATAACTACTAATGACAAACTTGAAAAGTGTCAGACAAAGCATGTTTGTTCCACACTTCTCCTGTACAGGGTTTCACATTTACAACATGGGCACATTCAAAACAGGTGACACAAAAATTAGGAATGGGGTATATTACCCTAGAAAAGGTCGGTCTTAAATATAAAAACACTTTGATTAAAATATAGTCCATTGAATCATGGCTCACAAAAAAAGAAGTCGTCATTTTTAGAGCAACCCCCCCCACACACACACAACTCCCAGCACACAATTTATGAGTTTAACATAATCAAGGCATAAATCCAAACACCGAGTGGTACTGTAGATGTATAACCGGAGGGAGCAGGTAACTATAGTTGTTTGTTGTGCACGCATAGCTTTGGTACTTAGGTTGCAATTATTACTAGTCAGAAAATACTGACATCAAAAGTAAACATATCTCAAACGAGTTTAAAAGCCTATGAGATGCCATTATCAACACCTACACTTCCTCAAGTTATTTAAAAGTAGAGGAATGATATCTTTTAAAATTATAGTTGTTTGGCAAAGCAACTCTTCTTGGCTTAGAGATTGAACATTAATCCTATAAACTACAGATATGTCACTATCCACAGGCTCATGTATAACGAAAATACTTCCTAATAGAGATATAGATTGATATTTAGATTATGCCTAGCCTGATAGTTCAATGGACACTAGGCGATTGCTGTTTGAATCCCTGGATTGGTCACTTTTTTCAGAGGATTGGTGGGGGAAAATTCTAGGAAAGCATTAACAGATACACTGGTTGCTGTGACATAACTGAAATACTGTTGAACACCTTGTTAAACACCATATAAACAACCATTTAAGGTCTGCTCCTAGAAGGAAAAGTTCTTGTTGTCAATATAAGGCTGAATTAGTTAAAGTTTGAAATGAAAAGTTGAAATCACCCAAAAAGTCACTGAAGCACAGAAGCTGTTTGTCCAAATCAAATGGGGATAAATCTGTAATCAGAAATCTACATATAGGTAATAGAATAAGTTACTCTGCATTACATAACCATATTTTCATGGTGGCCAACTGAAAAATGAAAACCTTAAATGTTTGTAAAAAAAATTAAGAAAATTCAAGGGGAGATAACTCAAAAACTGTTCGCTAGAGAAAACTTTCGTCATAATTTTACAATAACTATTCAATATACTGTACATATGCATAATATCATTGGAATCCCTCCATATATAAAATGATGTTGTGGTTTTTCGTAAAGTTGGAGAACTGAAAAAAGCTAAAATTTAGGCATGTCAGTCAATTCTGTAAAAACACATTTATTAAAAGAATTTTACAAAAGTTTTAGCATAATCTGTTATATCTGATATTGTTTAAGAAAGCATGAAATTGTTAACTTTGAGCTCTAAATAACAATGAAAATATCATCGATATCCTAACAGACCCCTCTTCGGGTCAGAATTACCCCACCCACTATAAACCTGCACACATCATATAAACCTTTACCAATTGATTCAATATTGCATCAAATTACAGCCAATATGAATAGGTTTCAGTGTACAAATTTTTAAAAAAATCGGTAGTGGCCATGAAAAGGGCCTTATGGACACCCCTCCTTTCAGTTTTTGAGTTTCTTTATTTTGTCATCTGCAAGTGCTTTCAAATTGAACCAGTCTAAAATTTTGTCATTGGGTAAAGAGTTAAACTTATGATTGACAAAGAATTAATACAAGTTTGTATTTACCCAATTCGTTACGTAATTGTGTTTCTGTTTGGTTAAGTCATGTTCACGACATAAATTGTGACATCAATATATTTTAATCTAATGGCAAAGAACTCTTCAACATGAAAACAAATAAAAATCCACACAGAGAGCAAATTCACCTCTATGTTTTTATACTTGTAGCAGTAAAAATCTGATATTTCTATGAGATCTCCAGTCAATATGATCAAACAATGACTTTTACCTCAGTGATGTAGACATTGTATAATAGACCACCACAGCTCCATGAAATCTGTATAAAAAGGCCAATCAGAATGGTTTGCCACAGTAAACGTAAATCCAGTATTAAACCATACAAGCTGTCCAATCTGTAACTTATTCTGAAATTGTTGAAAAAAAATAGAAGATACATGTATAGAACTTGTCATGTTCTAGTTAATCTTTTTGTTGAGAAATAAGAGTATAGTCTGTAAATGTTTTAACCCTTTACTCCATAGACACTCATTTCTACACATTGCTTGTGGGAGCTTTTGGAAAACATTGTGGCAAAAGGTGAAATTGCTCGTGATTTCACCTTTTGTCACAATATTTTCTATGATATAAAAAGGTGTCATAATTATACACATAAGAAACGGCTTCATCCTTGCTGTTATTTAAGGGTCAATTAGAGATACCATAGAAATGCCTTATGCCTTACGGGGTGAAGGTTTAAGTTTTATCTTAGAGTACCCTTGGGTGAAACCCTAAATTACATACACCTATAATGTGCCATGCTACATTAAGTTTTATCTTAAGAGAACCCTTGGATGAAACCGGAAATTACATGCACCTTTAAGGTGCCATGCTACATTAAGTTTTATCTTAAGAGTACCCTTGGGTGAAACCGGAAATTACATGCACCTTTAAGGTGCCATGCTACATTAAGTTTTATCTTAAGAGTACCCTTGGGTGAAACCCTAAATTACATGCACCTTTAAGGTGCCATGCTACATTAAGTTTTATCTTAAAGTACCCTTGGGTGAAACCCTAAATTACATGCACCTTTAAGGTGCCATGCTACATTAAGTTTTATCTTGAGAGTACCCTTGGGTGAAACCTTAAATAACATGCACCTTTAAGGTGCCATGCTACATTAAGTTTTATCTTGAGAGTACCCTTGGGTGAAACCGGAAATTACATGCACCTATAATGTGCCATGCTACATTAAGTTTTATCTTGAGAGTACCCTTGGGTGAAACCGGAAATTACATGCACCTATAATGTGCCATGCTACATTATGTTTTATCTAGGAGCACCCTTGGTTGAAACCGGAAATTACATGCACCTATAATGTGCCATGCTACATTATGTTTTATCTAGGAGTACCCTTGGTTGAAACCGGAAATTACATGCACCTATAATGTGCCATGCTACATTATGTTTTATCTTGGAGCACCCTTGGGTGAAACCCTAAGTTACATACACCTATAATGTGCCATGCTACATTAAGTTTTATCTTAGAGCACCCTTAGGTGAAACCCTAAGTTACATGCACCTATAATGTGCCATGCTACATTAAGTTTTATCTTAGAGTACTCTTGGGTGAAACCGGAAATTACATGCACCTTTAATGTGCCATGCTACATTAAGTTTTATCTTAGAGCACCCTTAGGTGAAACCCTAAGTTACATACACCTATAATGTGCCATGCTACATTAAGTTTTATCTTAGAGCACCCTTAGGTGAAACCCTAAGTTACATGCACCTATAATGTGCCATGCTACATTAAGTTTTATCTTGGAGTACTCTTGGGTGAAACCGGAAATTACATGCACCTATAATGTGCCATGCTACATTAAGTTTTATCTTAGAGCACCCTTGGGTGAAACCCTAAGTTACATGCACCTATAATGTGCCATGCTACATTAAGTTTTATCTTGGAGCACCCTTAGGTGAAACCCTAAGTTACATGCACCTATAATGTGCCATGCTACATTAAGTTTTATCTTGGAGTACTCTTGGGTGAAACCGGAAATTACATGCACCTATAATGTGCCATGCTACATTAAGTTTTATCTTGGAGTACTCTTGGGTGAAACCGGAAATTACATGCACCTATAATGTGCCATGCTACATTAAGTTTTATCTTGGAGTACTCTTGGGTGAAACCCTAAGTTACATGCACCTATAATGTGCCATGCTACATTAAGTTTTATCTTGGAGTACTCTTGGGTGAAACCGGAAATTACATACACCTATAATGTGCCATGCTACATTAAGTTTTATCTTGGAGTACCCTTGGGTGAAACCGGAAATTACATGCACCTATAATGTGCCATGCTACATTAAGTTTTATCTAGGAGCACCCTTGTGTGAAACCGGAAATTACATGCACCTATAATGTGCCATGCTACATTAAGTTTTATCTTAGAGTACTCCTGGGTGAAACCGGAAATTACATGCACCTTTTTGTGTGTTGCATGCCAAATATAATGTGCCATGCTCTAGCAAAACAGGCTTAATACATCCTTGAGATGCATTATACCCAGCAAGTCATCACATAATTTTGGATCAATATTGGCCATTGATTTTAAAAACTAACCTAGTCACGGGGTAGACAGTTGACTGGTCCTTGAATATACACTAAAAGTTTAGCCATGGTCAACATGCCAAAACTTTGAAGGCTGACCTTGGTCTATGCTTTTCACAGATGCATGCTAAATTCTTCTAAAACTGTTGATACACAATTATAGTGTATGTCATAACTAAATGTGTTTTCACTTTACCACACAATCTGCAGTTTTAGCTATTTTATCAGAATAAGCTTTTATAAACACTGTGGGAAAAAATTTAAATTTAAAAACTCCCGCCTGAGCTACCAGGGTTCAGCAGAGGTTAGTAAAACTTTAACCAAGAGTAAATCAAATAATCTTACCCAAACTTAAGGTCCAAAGTATTCACAATCCAATCTCTTGGCAGGTTACCTTTATAATTGTGAAATTAAAATAATTAGACAATTAAAATTAAGTAATTCGATAAACAAATTCTAGCTTCATAACCTTAAAGGTTATTTTCAGTCATGTTACTATGTAGTACCAGTATCTAATACAAACCATTGCTCTTTTACCCAACACTGTTTTTTCAAGAAACATCCCTGGCAGGGGTATAAACCCCTTACTACACAAACCCAAGTTTTGACAACTCTGAGAAAGCTACTTTTCAAAAATATTGTGGGAAAATGATAAAACACTAGTAACCAGCATTTTCTCCCATTCCCAAAATGTTTTCTAGACTAACAAAGAGAATTTTCACTGATTGAGCTATAGTGAATGTTTTGGGTTTGGATGAGTCAAAAATTTTGTAACGTGTTAACTCATTACCAAACGACAATATTTTAGGCGTGTCCAAATCGAAAGCATTTGCAGACGACAAAATGAAAGTGACTGAAAATTTGAAATTTGTTTTGTAAAGGGTAGAAAACATTGTGGGTTACCAGCATTTTCTCCTTTTCCTACAACGTTTTCTAAATGCTTCTCTCTCAGGGGCGTCAAAAGTAGGGATTGTGTGGTAATAGGTTAAAGAATCAACTTAAATATTGGGTTGGGAGAACATGATACTTAAAGGTTCAAAACTTCATCAGCCTTTTGCCATACCACTTGGTTTGCATCCAACAATATGTCATGCCTCAAAACAGGTCTACAAAATTGTATTCTCATGGAAAATCAACCATGCAAACTTGGAATCCCTATCATCTTACCTACCAGTATGTTTCTTCAATGGTTGCTTTCTATCATTCAAATGAAAAAAATTTCAACTTTTCCGAATTGGAAAGGCATTGAAGACAACAAATGGAATGTGACTCAAATGCTATGTCCAGAACTCCCATGTTGTCCCTTTTAACACGGCCTTTTTTGCATTACCGGTCACATTTACAGTTTTAATTAAACTAAACATTGATGTTTCACTCACCTAGGAAGTAGTAGGCAATATAGTAGAATTTCACTTGCCAAATGATGAACCCAAGTGATTTCCAGGTCACTCCGTATATCTGACAACGCACTTGAAAATGCTTGGCTTGCTGAAAAAGATATTAAGGTATTACCATCTGAACACTTCTAGTGCAACATGGAAAAAGCAATTTGTTAGAATGATATCCCCTGACAAAAAATTTACTTGACCATGTAACTTAAAATTGCTCCCAGTCCGCCATTTTCCATCAGATGAAAAAAAAATAATAAAAAGAAGCTTATTGGTGGAATGGGTTATTGTACAAATATATAAAGTTTCATGAAATTCCGTCCAATGGTATTGGAGATATTCCCCCAGACAGACACACGGACAGATGGGCAATGCTAAAACTATATCCCTCCACCTTTGGCAGAGGATAAAAACATTTTTTATTAGTTGATAAATAAGGATTTATACTGATATGTTTTTGTATATTTCTAACCGACCTAAATTCCTTTTATGTCTATCTTGAAATTATTTGTTTCCTGAAAAGGGAAGTAATTATTATCTACCTTTGTATGAAAGCATAGTGGTTTTAGACTTATAAACGATAATTCTAAGAAGGAAATAAAGCAAAAAGTGGCTTGGTTAAAGTACAATGATACTGATTTTTAATGATAGCTATTTTTTAAGGATAATATATTTAATTGTGGGGGGGGGGGGGGGGGGGGGGGGGGGGTTTGCAGCACAGTGCCTTGATATCAGGAATAATCTGTAGCACTTCATTGAGTTTGGATGTTTGCTTTGTGCACAAAATGAATCTGGCTTCGTCTTATCTGATAGGCACATACACTTTGTATCTTTTGTTGATAGTTAACTTAACACCATGCCAAATCCATCAACCGAAAAAATTCTGCATTTTCTTCAGTACGAATCAACCTAAAAGAAGTACCTGCAGTTCCTTCGGTGTAAATTAACCTATAGGAATTACCTGCATTTCCTTCAGTATAAATTAACCTATAGGAATTACCTGCATTTCCTTCAGTATAAATCAACCTATAGGAGTTACCTGCATTTCCTTCAGTATAAATCAACCTACGCATAGGAATTACCTGCATTTCCTTTGGTATATATCAACCTATAGGAATTACCTGCATTTCCTTCGGAATAATACAACCTATAGGAATTACCTGCATTTCCTTCAGTATAAATCAACCTACAGGAATTACCTGCATTTCCTTCAGTATAACTCAACCTATAGGAATTACCTGCATTTCCTTTGATACCAATCAATCTATAGGAAATACCTGTATTTCCTTCGGTACGAATCAACCTATAAGAAGTACCTGCATTTCCTTCGGTACGAATCAACCTATACTAATTACCTGCACTTCCTTCGGTACGAATCAACCTATAGGAATTACCTGCACTTCCTTCGGTACGAATCAACCTATAGGAATTACCTGCACTTCCTTCGGTACAAATCAACCTATAGGAATTACCTGCACTTCCTTCGGTACGAATCAACCTATAGGAAGTACCTGCACTTCCTTCGGTACGAATCAACCTATAGGAAGTACCTGCACTTCCTTCGGTACAAATCAACCTATAGGAAGTACCTGTATTTCCTTCGGTACAAATCAACCTATAAGAAGTACCTGCATTTCCTTCTATACAAATCAATCTATACTAATTACCTGCATTTGCTTCAGTACAAATCAACCTAAAAGAAGTACTTGCACTTCCTTCAGTATAAATCAACCTATAGGAATTACCTGCATTTCCTTCAATACAAATCTATCTATAGGAAATACCTGCATTTCCTTCGGTACAAATCAACCTATAAGAAGTACCTGCATTCTATACTAAATACCTGCATTTCCTTCAGTAAAAATCAACCTATAATAAGTACCTACATTTCCTTCAATACAAGTCAATCTATAAGAAGTACCTGCATTTCCTTCAGTACAAATCAACCTATAAGAAGTTACCTGTAAAGTAGGAAAGTGTAGCACATTGTTCTGCCTTACATAGTGGTACACAACATACATCAGCCCTGTATAGCCTCCATACAACACCAGGAACAAATGATATTCATTGATACAGTAGACTTCACTGAAATATACAATATTTACGGTATAAATGGAAATGTTTGCAACATTGACACTGTTTTCAACATTAATTCAGTTATGTTGTAGCAGCCAGTGCATCTATCCATGCAGTATCTATACTTGTCCCAAGATACTAGCAGCTAGGCCACTTAACCCTTTCCCAAACGACAAATTATAGACTCTTCCAAACTGAAAGAGTTTGCAGACGACAACTTTAACTTTCATAACAATGGCAGAAAATTATCCAAACAGGCAGAAAACACTGTGGGAAAAGGAGAAATTGCTCATTACGAGCAATTTCTCCTTTTCCCTCAGTGTTTTCAAAGGACTTGTACTACAGACACATAAAAACAAGAGCTTGTTTTGGAAAGGGTTAACCATCCTGGAAACTATGATCAGCATACAGTATGGGATGAATCCTGTCATGACCATTGTCCATTCTCTCTAAGAAATCAGCACAGCTGTAGATTCAAACCAAAGACTCCCTGGTCTTCTGAAGTTCAGTCCTGTACATTACAAACGGAGCTTCCAGGCTCAGAACCCCTAATCACCAACTATTCTTTAGTACATTCTTGGTCTCAGTCTCTAAAATTTTCTAAATTTGAAAGTAACACAACTTCTGATTGGCTAAACCAAATGGTTTAGCCAATCATAAGTTGTGTTACTTTCAAATTTAGACATTCTCAGAGAATAAGACTAACAATATTCTTAAGAATGGTTGGTGAATACGGGCCGAGGTGTGTAGTACCAATTATGAAACTCCTAGACTCATATGCATTAATCTTTCTATAGTAAGTTCTTAGTCTTATTCTCCAGCATTTTCTTAATTTGAAAGTAACACGACATCCTATTGGCTGAAGCAAACTGTAAGGCCAATCAGAAGTCGCCTTACTTTACAGTTAGAAAATCTTGTAGAATATCACTGAAAATTTCATCAAGAACAATTGGTGAATGAGACAGGTACACTGACATAACCAAACAATTATCAGAAACCAGAGTTAACTTTTTACCAAACGACAAAATTTTAGACTGGTCCAAGTTGAAAGCACTTGCAGACAACAAAATAAAAGTAAGTCACGGGTTGAAATTTGAGAAAATGATGGTTACCAGCATTTTCTCTTTTTCCCACAATGTTTTCAAAAGGCTTCTATCTCAATGTCGTAAAAACCAGGGATTGTTTGGTAAAGGATTAAGGCAGAAGAGCCCATTTGCTTCTAGTGCAACATGGAATAAAATTTCTTGTTACTTGATAAATATGGCTTTATACCAATATAATACTTTTGCACCAAAAATTCTTTTGATGTCTATTTTGAAATTATTTGTTGATACTTTTGTTACTTTCCTGAAAAGAGAGGTAATTATTATCTCCCTTTGTAAAGAGAAAGTAGTGGTTTTGGACTTATAAATGACAGTTCTAAGCAAGAAAAAAAAGAAAAAAGTGGCTTAGTTAAATTTTTACAATAATTCTCATTTTTTAATTATTGCAAATTTTGTCGGATGATATTGTAGTGAAAATAGCTGTTTTCCGTTAGAGGTCAAGTACCTTAACTCTTTACCAAACAACAAATTTTTAGACTCAACCAAATTCAGAGCATCTGCAGACAACAAATTAAATCTTGTGAATATGATGATTTCTGACTTTGATAGGACAGAAAATATGGTGGGAAAAGGAGAAAATGCTGGTTACCAGCATTTTCTCCTTTTCCCACCATGTTTTCTATAGGCTTCTTTTTCAGGGTTATTGAAAGTCGAGATTGTGTGGTAAAGAGTTAAACATCTGGCAAACACAAAAAGACCAGCAAAACATACCATTCCAGAATGCTATGTATGTATGTATGTATGTATGTATGTGTACTATTACATTACCTATTTTCACCACATTTGTATGAAAGCCCTCCATATCTACCTCCCACGATGTTTGTAGATATCCATGCCATCACACATCCACATGATACACATAATGCCATATACATCAGGCACTGTGCCTGTAACAACTGGGACAGTCGTGTCACTGATACCAACGGAATCACTGAAATATAAACATAGAGTTAACTTAACCCTTTCCCAAACAAGTCCTGGTTTTTACGTGTCTGCAGTAAAAGTCTTTTGAAAACACTGTGGGAAAAGGAGAAATTGCTCGTTAGCACTGTGGGAAAAGGAGAAATTGCTCGTAACAAGCAATTTCTCCTTTTCCCACAGTGTTTTCTACCCTTTTTGAGAACTTTCTGCCATTTTCTCCAAATCTGAAATTGTTGTCTGCAAAGTCTTTTGGTTTGGAAGGGTCCAAAATTTATCGATTGGAAAAAGGTTACCAGAAGACAAAATTTTAGCTTTATCCAAATGAAAGCATTTGCAGGCGACAACTTTTTTGAGGCTCAAATGGTGCAATTAGTCTTTGACAGGAAAGAAAACATTGTGGGAAAATGAGAATATGCTACTTACCAGCATTTTCTCTTTTTCCCATCATGTTTTCAAAAGGTTTCTTTCTCGGGGGCATTAAAAGTCTGCATTTTGTGGTAAAAGCTTTTAAGTCAGAGTAATCCGAACTCTAAATATCCTGAGTAAAAGGCACAGCTGTATTATGGCCTTGAGTAAAGTTCAAATGCCACAATACTTTCAAAAGTTGTCTTTTTCAAGACAAAATAAGTGACATGCTTGTGAAGTTGTGATAGTGTTCTACTGTTAGTCTAATGGCCTATTCCTTTCACCTGTTCTGACACAATGTTCTGTGCTCTGGAATGCTGTTCTAGAAAGTGTGAAAGGAATATTTCAGAACACAATTCACTGTTCTGGAAGTATGTCTGAATGAAGCATGTTCAGAGCATTATTCTAAACCATATTGAAATGAAAGTACATAGGTATGATGGCTGTTGCAAGAGCTACTGTCTTAGCTGTGTTAGTTGAGGATATGATTAGCTGTAGAGAGAGAGAGTAGCGACGAGTCTACTATGCCCCTATTTATGGCATTCAAATCGTAAAAAAGGACAATTGCAAATTTTGCCATGAAGAATTGTCCGTCATTCAGCCATCTTGTATCACCTAGCAACCGTTCAGCAGTTGCGCTAGACCTAGATTGGATTAGAACAGTCAGAACATGTTCTGAGGATCACAGCAGTGTTCCGAAATATTCCATTGACTTAGAACATGTTCAGTGTTCGAAGTAGCGAAAGGAATACGTCCTAAGCGTACAAAGGATAACAAAAGGGGATGTTCTGCAAAAAGTATCAACACAGACTGAAACCAGTTGATTGTTGTTGGAGTTCTGACCATTCTTTCAGTGTAAAGGCAACTGTTTGGAGGTTTTTTTCAGCCTCCCATTGTTTCAGTAGTGTCTGTGTCTATTTTATTCATTTTTTGATGAAAGAACCAGTGTTCCCATCAAAATTTTTATTTGGGGGTTTTGTGACCCCCTAAAATGGAAAATTACGGTTATAAAAAAAAAATAGAGGTACAAATTCAGAAAAACTTGTATATGTACAACTCTAAATTTTTCTTTTAACCCTTTCCCAAATGGTAAATTTCGGACCATACCAAATTCAAAGCATTTTGCATATGACAAACTATCAATTGCTAAAAAGATGATTTTTCTATATGATAGGGTAGAAAACATTGTGGGAAAAGGAGAAAATGCTGGTTACCAGCATTTTCTCCTTTTCCCACAATGTTTTCAAAAGGCTTCTATTCCTGACACGTAAAAACCAGGGACTGTTTGGGAAAAGGTTAAATGCCTCTTTCTCTCTCAGGTGAAAAATGCAGTCATACAAATCTAAGTAAATATACACTTTATATATATAAATTATTAAATCATAACAGTATTCACATGCCTTTTGTCCCAGATCACGCCAAAATTAAAATGCTTCCATAGTACAGCCTTTCCCAGCCAATCTCAATGTTAGTTTACAGATGAAAAACATTGATGTTAAGAGATTTACAGATATTTTTGGGAAACAAACTAGTCCAAGTCTGAAGTTATTGATCACAATAATAAGACCAAGTAAAAATAGAAAGCTGGAAATCCTAATTTCTGTCAAATGTTATTGTGGCGCCACATGAGTGGCGGCACTATATTTTTATTCAGTTTTGAAAAGTACCTATGGAGGCAGCCATATTGTTAACTCAGCTTCAAGTCATTTCGCAACTAGGTCATTTCGTACCTATGCCATTTCGTACAATTTTGATAATTTCGTACCCATCTTTTTTTTGGGGTCATTTTGTACTCACTTTGATAATTTTTGATCATTTTTCGTACCCAGTTTTTAATATCAATTTGGTCAGTCGAAACCTAGTTTTTAATACTACTTATTTTCTTCTGTTGCTTCTTGAATGACAACTGCTTTTACAAGTACATAGCTCCAAATTAAAATTATGTAAAATTTCACCGAAGAATAACTATGGTATGATTTTTTAGAAGTTTTAAGTTGCATTGTAAGGATTGTTTAGGACTTCTCAGTTCATTTCTCAACTAGTTTTGCACAAATTTACTTTGGTCAATTTGAAATGCTGTCATGTGCCTTATTTCAGAAACAAATGATTGGCGGCGCCATTGATATTATGCATCAACATTTTCTTGTACATTTTATGAAATTGCTTTATGTTGGCCCTTCTATGAAAGCCACTTCTATTTTCTTTTTAATTTTCATCTCTGTCCGCATTTTTTGTGTGCGAGAAAGCAGCCAATGGCCGAGACAGATAATACTGGATAAACTTACAAGTACAGAAACTCTAGAACAGCATGATTTGACACACTGGCTGCCATGATATATTTAAACTTAAACACTGTTAACCCATTACCACACAATCCCTACTTTTGACGACCCTGAAAAAGAAGCCTTTAGAAAACATTGTGGGAAAAGGAGAAAATGCTGGTGACCAGCATTTTCTCCTTTTCCCACAATATTTTCTATCCTTCACAAAACAAATTTCAAATTTTCAGTCACTTTTATTTTGTCGTCTGCAAGTGCTTTCAATTTGGACAAGCTTAAGATATTGTTGTTTGGTAATGAGTTAACCCATTACCAAACAACAAAATTTTAGACTGGTCCGAATTGAAAGCATTTGCAGATGACAAAATAACAGTGACTGAAAATTTGAAATTTGTTTTGTGAAGGGTAGAAAACATCGTGGGAAAAGGAGAATTCCCACAATGTTTTCTAAACACTTCATTCTGAGGGGTGTCAAAAGTAGAGATTGTGTGGTAATGGGTTAAACAGTGTTACTGCTATACACCAAACAAACTGCTCAAACATCATCTAGTCTTTCATTTTACATCACTATAATGAAGGTACGATCTATTTATCACTCCATAATCATTCTAGTCTCTGGCGTAAGATTACAACAGATGAAAGCTTTACCTGTGAATGTTTTGCTGCTGTACACAAGATAAAAACATTGCGTGATCATAGCCAAAAACATCATTCTGATGAAACTGAATGATAGTGGAGCTGTAAAAAAAAAAAATACAGAGTAGCAGAGTTCCAGGTACATGTAGGAGGGAGTGATGGTATTCAAAATCAATCATTTCTCTCCAAAACCCTATGTTGTGGGTACTCATTAGAATCGTCTCGATGAGACGATTCTAATGAGTACCCATAACATAGGGTTTCGTGAACCATGATTAATACTTTTGATTTTGAAATCAAAATCACTCCCTCTATTCTGGAACCCTGGAGTAACATGTGTAAGCAGCTATTTGCATCCTCTTCTGAGCAAGAGAACTTTGAAATTGTCCAAATTCAAAGCATCTACAGGGGACAAATTATATGTCGCTCAAGTAAGTTTTGGTTCTGAAAGTGTTAAAAACATGGAAAAAAAAATACTGGACACCAGTATTTCCAGATTCCTTCTTTTCCCACAATGTTTTCATAGGCCCTCTTCATCATGTTTATTAAAATGCAGGATTGTGTGCAAAAGGATGATACAGGCATCTTCATTCAAAATTATTTATTTCAATCCTTTACCAAATGAAAATATTCTAGCCTATTCCATATTGAAAGTATACAACTTTGCAGCCATCAATTTCAATGTGGCTCAAATTATGGAATTGTCTCTAACCCTATAGGCTATACCACACAACAGCGACTTTTAATGACCCTGAGGAAGAGGCCTTTTGATAACATTGTGGGAAAAGGAGAAAATGCTGCTAACCAGTATTTTCTCCTTTTCCCACAATGTTTTCTACCCTTTCAAAGTAAAATAACGTCATGTGAGCCACTATGAAATTGTATTCTGCAAATGCTTTCAATCTGCTTTTAATTTGGATAGATCTAAAATTTTGCTGCATTGTAAAGGGTTAATGGGATAGAAAAGATTGTGAGAAATGGAGAAATGCTGGTCACCAGCCTTTTCTCCTTTTTCCATGATGTTTTCTACAGCCTTCTTACTCAAGCGAATTAAAAGATGTGATTGTGTGGCAAACGCTTAAGACAAAAAATTCCAAATCTTGATTACTGTACTTGCAAGTCAAGGAGAAACGGAGAAATATTTCAAAAGACAAATAAAAAAGCTTCTTTTGAATAACATGACAAAGATTGTAGACAAGAGGGCCAAGATAGCCCTGGATCACTCACCTAAATTTCTGAGAGAACCATAGCCATTTTTTTTTCAAAATCTAATCAGCCATTTCACAGAAGAATTTTTAAGAATTTCCTCATATCTGTATAGTGTGAATAGCCCAAAGCCATCAGAGCCATGTTTCTTGATGGATCCAATTTCTCGAGCAATTTTTGAAAAGGGTCAGCCATTAAACATTTCTGTGAAATTATTTCAAAATCTGATCAGCCGTTTCAGAGAAAAAGAATTTCTTCAAGGCCAAATAGTGCAAGTAGCCCCCATTCACCAGAGCCATGTTTCTAAACAAATCAGCAATTTGCGAACAGTTTTTGAAAAGGGTTACTAAAGGAACATTTCTGTGAGATTGTTTCAAAATCTGATCAGCCATTTCAGAGAAGAATAATTTTAAAGAATTTTTTCATGGCCATATAGTGCAAGAAGCCCCCATTTACCAGAGCCATGTTTCTTGATGGATCAAAATTTGGCAAACAAGTTTCGAAAAGGGTCATCCAGGAACATTTCTGTGAAATTATTTCAAAATCTGACCTGTGGTTTCAGAGAAGAAGAATTTTTAAGAATTTTTTTCATTTCTATATAGTGCAAGTAGCCCCCATTCAACAGAGCCACATTTTTTGACGGATCAAAATTTCATGAACACTTTTTCAAAAGGGTCATCCAAGGAACATATCTGTGAAATTATTTCAAAATCTGACCAGCGGTTTCAGAGGAGAAGATTTTTAAAGAATTTCCTAGAAAATTCCATTTGGTTGCCATGGCAACCACAGTTTTTGATGGAATCAAATTCTGTGATCAACTTTTAAAGAGGACCTACCAAGGAATATTCCAGCCAAGTTTGGTCAAAATTGGCTCAGCAGTTTAGGAGGAGTTGATGTTTAAAGAATTGTTGACGACACACGACGGACACAGGGTGATCCTAAAAGCTCCCCTTCAGCATGTTGTGCTCAGGTGAGCTAAAAAGGAAGTGATTACTTACAAGCATTGACTGCTTCTTTCCCAATGACATTTTCTAAAGATGTCTACCACAAGGGTATTAAAGCCATAGTTGTATCAAAGGGTAACTCTACCCCTTTCTCTTACCGTCAACTCTTACTCCTGATCAACAAAAACTAACATCTTTCAGATTTATCAGCTTGACCCACTTCAACACTTTACCACGCATGACACAAAAGCATGAAAATTAACCCATTACCACACATTCTCTACTTTTAACGACCCTGAGAGAGGAGCCTTTAGAAAAGATTGGGAGAAAAGGAGAAAATGCTGGTAACCAGTATTTTCTCCTTTTCTCAAAATGTTTTCTACCCTTCACAAAACAAATTTCAAATTTTCAGTCACTTTTATTTTGTTGTCTGCCAATGCTTTCAATTTGGACAAACCTTAAATTTTATTGTTTGGTAATGAGTTAATTTCTCATACAGGTATGAGAGAGAAAAACAATCTGCAAGATACAGAGTACTTACCATACAGCCACGTAATTGGCTGAAATACTTGCAAGCTTGACAAAAGAGCATAAGTCAGTCCTAATACTGGTACACCCAGGACTGACCATGTCACAGAAGCTCCTGTCCTCCATCTTAGCACCTGGAGAAACAGAATGAATGTCCAGTGTTAAACATTCATAGGAAAATGTAACTAGACGCCCTTGAGGGCCTGAATTGCTCTATCGGCAGTGAATTTGCTTAATATTTTCTAGCATACATGGTTATGTAAGCATGGTAAATTGAACAAACAGTAAAGTAAATGAATTAGAAACTCAATTTTTTTGGAATCGGCCATCTTCGATGGGGTTTTAATGCTCATTGTATTAAACAATACCGGCAAGTTTCAAAGAAATATGACCAACTAGAGCTATTACTAAACCTGATCATACCCCTCACCAGCTCCTTGTGACAAAACAGCTCTTTGTAACAGAATGCAGCATGCTTTAGTACAAAAGAAAGAAGAGTTCAAAAAAAAAAAGTAGTGGGGATAGACTTATGGTTCTTCTACTCTGCACTTCACATTAATGTGGTCTACATGTATCTGTATATGAAGTTTGAAGTCACTAGCTTTTATGCTTTGGAAGTTATGCCCCAGATAAAAATAAAAAATTATAATTTACAAAGAGAAATAACTCCGAAAATAGTAGGAATAGAGGCATGGTTCTTCTAAAGTGCACTTTGCTTTATGGTCATCTAATTGTACACAAACTTTGAAGTTACTAGCTCTTGTACTATGTAAGTTATGCCCCAGATAAAATCCAAAGTTAAATTTTATAAAGGGCAGTAACTCTAAAAATAGTTGGAATAGGTTAATGGTTCTTGTACAATGCACTTCTCGTTAATGTGGCCTATCTGTATATGAAGTTTGAAATTACTAGCTTTTTTACCTTGAAAGTTATGCCTGGGGACAAAAATCAGAAGGTAAAATTTACAAAGGGCAAAAAAATAGTGGGAATAGAGTTATGGTTCTTGTACACAGCACTTCTCCTCAGTGTGACCCATCTGTATATGAAGTTTAAAGTCCCTAGCTTTTTTATCTTGAAAATTATACTGCAGACAAAAATCGAAAGTTAAAATTTACAAACGTCAATAACCCCCCCAAAAAGTTGGAATAGAGTCATAGTTGTATGCTTATTGTTCAATCCAGTATATCCCATGATGCTCGTCATGTGGCTGTGTACATCCTTTGCCTAGGCCCTTGCATATTCATGTAGCTCGTGTGTCCAGTCCTGACACACCGAAATACCTGATCTTCATTACACAAAATATAGACTTGGGATTTATCAGTATGGCATTGTCTACTTAACCCTTTACCAAACGACAAAATTTTAGACTAGTCTAAATTGAAAGCATTTGCAGACGACAAAATAAACGTGAATCAAAAAATGAAATTTGATTTGGGAAGGGTAGAAAACATTGTGGGAAAAGGAGAAAATGCTGGTTACCAGCATTTTCTCCTTTTCCCACGCTGTTTTCAAAAGGGCTCTTTTGTTAGGGTCGTTAAAAGTCGGGATTGTGTGGTAAAGGGTTAAGGATCATTGAATCTCAGAGGTATACAGGGAGAAAGACAAACTTCTTTCCTCTAGTCGCCACCTGGGCCCCTTACCTAAAAAATTCAGGGGCCCAGCCAAAAATCTAGGGGCCCAGCGAGTCTCAATAATGAAACGCTATGGTGATCTTTTTCATATTCGCACATTTACTGTACACCCAGACATGTTTGGAGCGAGAATTTCAATGACTTCCGGACTTGGGCGAGTTGTCATTTGAATTATGGGCGAGATGTTTTCCCAATCTATGTGCGAGTCCGATTTTACTTTTGACTTAAGTGATTTGTGTTTAGTTTGGGGCCAATTGACCTCTTAACTGTTGGGCGAGCTGTCTTTGGACGAGTTGCCTGTAATTCTCCGTGAGAAGCGTATGCAGTAATTGAAAACCAGCCAAATACGAGTAAACATCCGGTAGAAAAGAAATGCCGTAAATAATACAGTATTAGGTTCAGAAATATGCAGATCTCGTCGAATTTACTATAAACTAAAAAGAAACTTGACTTTCATCACTATTCTTTCCAAAAATTTTGTGAATTTGAAAAATGTCCTATTTTTGGGGATCGCCACCTGGGCCCCTGACGGGTATTTTCAGCTCACCAAACCGATTTTCTAGTCACCATGGGTGAGTCGGTGAGTGCTAATATTTTTCCCTGGTACATTTTGGTGTTATCTGTTACTAGGGTAAAGGATATTGTGATCACTCTTTGTTTTGTTGGTGAATTTGGATGGGTAGGACATTTATGTGGTGTCGCTGGTTATCTAGGCGTTGAATTCCTTGTGTTTCTTTATACAGTGGAGCTCCGTTATGTCGCTGTCGGTGGGAGCCACGGTCGTCAACAGCGTTATATCCGGGGTTAAGTTTATAACGCTGATCCCCCACACACACACACACACTCTAGCCGCAGCCCATCCGCCAACCATTGGCAGACTACTACAGAACTATGGCTTATTCATTTTACTTTTTCGCAAATTTATTCTGACAAAAATGAAATAGCAATGTTCCAAGTATTAAAACTGAGACATGCCTATTTACGTTTAAACATTATTTATAGGACATTGAACAATTTAGATTCTTTTGTACGTAACCCCTGAACTATTCCCAGTTAGTTTCTGTCAGCAAATCCGGTCATCAAATAATGTTACAACTACGTAAAAGAGCTTATTTTACCTTTTGGACCGTATCTTTTAGAAATATTCAGGCGCTGTTTTGCTAAATTACAGCAAGATTCATTCCAAAATTAAATTAAACGGTATCGTATTGGATTGCAGACGGTGCCGCCGCCATGTTTTTTTTTTAATCATGCTGATGATTGCATAACGAACCCTAATCGGCAATGACGAAAGAAATCTCTTTAATAATCAAACGAGATAAAACCCCATTACATGATGAAAGTTACAGGGGAATTTAACCTACTATCCGTAAAAAAATCACATCAGTCGTTTATCCACACAATGTTTGCAGTAAAGTTTGCATTAGAGGTACATGTATGACGTAACACACCAATAATGCAAAGCGAGAGGATTGTAAGTGCAAGTGTTTATCGTACACACTTACACCATTTCGCCTGAAGAATTTACACCTGGCTATGGGCTGACCTCCATTCGAAACTATGCGATCACGCAATAAGCCAGTATCCCTGTTGCTTTATATTTTCTGATACAACCCTTCTGCGTATCGTAATGATAATTGCAAGAGTACCCCAGTCGTGTCACATGCACTTTGTGTAGTCGGTAGAAAGAGAGTTATTCGGCTATTTTCTGAAAATTTTGTTGTGACCAAGATAAAAAAGAAAATGCGTGATTTGATGCTTAAGTTAAACGGATTAGTTGCCGATAAATCAGTCTGTCCAAGTATTTTTTGATATTCGGACTATCATTGAACTTCAAATAGAATTATTTTGACAAAAAAACGTAAAGGTGTGAAAAATTGCCACGTTATGTGTACGGTATCGATTTTTATTTGGCTGAGAGGTCTCTTTTTTTTTACATCGAAGATTCCTGTGAGAGCAACGGTGGATTCGGATCAGACTCGAAATTGGTCAACCCCCCAAAATTTTGGGAGCCAAAGGACACCCGCGTTATAACGGAATCAGCTCTATAGCGCACTTCGTTGTAACGGGGTTCCACTGTATATAGGGAAGTATTTTTTTACATATCTTATCAAATATCTTTATTATGAAATTTGCAACTAAAGTGTCCTGTAGCATGTCACAGATACTGCAATTTCTGCCGAGACATGCATATTGATGATATCACCATGTTTTGATTTCTGGTGAAGTAGGTTAACCGTTATTTACGTTGAAAAGTACAGATTTGCACGCAGGTAAGATTTAGGTACTAACAAACAGTCTTTTTGTAAAGATTAATCATTTATCTAACGATCCATGCCCATTTTATTAGCTGTCATTTGAAATTTAATTTTGTCATATAAAGCCGTTTGAAAAGATGCGGGTCAAATTGTATTTATTCCAAATGTGTTTAATTTGGGCTGATATGAAGGTGAATGTGAAGACCAGTCACAAAAATAGCATAGGAGCAGACACCTTCAGACTGAAGGTAAAATCACAGGAATTTGACATTCTATAATCAAAATAAATGATAAAACATGAAAAAAAAAATCTCCGCTATATAATATAAACACAAGGAACGCAACGTCTCGATTGCTGGCGCTAGAAAAATCTTTAGTATCATGTGATGTCCATAAGTATCTTAAAAACGAAAAAAATAATAGTAATAAGTAATACGAAAATACGCTTCCTTGCACTTCTTGTGACGTCAGCGAATGGCTACCCGGATAAGTCAAAATGTCCTGATAGAGCTGTAAAACATGTCGGATATCTCTGGTTGAAAGGTGTCTACTGAGGTATCGCCGGATGACGCAGGTACAGTATTGTCTTGTCTATTGCTAGGCTAAATGAGATTATGATCAATGTTTGTTTCGTGGGTGATTTTGGTTGGGAAAGGCTGTCGGGTGCTAGCACCAGCAATCGAGACGTTGCGTTCCTTGTGTTTATATCATATAGGGGAGATTTTTTTTTTTCATGTTTTATCATTTATTTTGGTTATAGAATGTCAAATTCCTGTGGTAAAATTAACCAAAATAGGCAAGAGTTGTCTATGGTACGAGTTGACTCCTGTGCGAGTTGAATAGAAAACCGCGAAAATACATTAGAATTTACCTCAAGACCAAAACAAGAATTGGTTTGACTTGGGTAGGTACGAGATGACCAATAAACAGGTCCGAGTTGACTAAGGTACGAGTTGACTTAGGTCCGTGTTGACCAAAAAGCCGCGAAAATACATTAGAATTTACCTCACGACCAAACCAAGACTCTATAGATGTATAATCCATAGTTGTTACTTCTCTACTCTTACAAGATGAAAAATAAGAATGGTCTTCTCAAGAGGAATCACATAAAGTTTGCTTATTACAGGAATATTTCTTTTAAAAATGTGCGCCACATCACCCGTCTCTATTTAATAAAGCTAATCGAACAACGCTTTAATTTCACTTTGCCAAAAAGGTTTATTTTCATGCTACCACGTTCACCAAAAAAACTTTCAGCATATTAATCATATTATCATTACTGTTCAAGAACGGTTTCCGCCTGTTGATTTTTTTTTTAAATCTAAGTTGAAATTTAAGAAATATATTCTACAGCGTCGCAAGTTTTCTTCAATCAAACCCCTCTTAAACAAATATGGCGGGTCATTATGCTGGTGAACCTCTTGAGTGCTTCAGTGTGAGTAGAAAATTAAGTATTCTGTAAACATTGTTCTTGATTAAATTTTCTCTTTTGTTCGAAATTAAACATTTAGTGCATGCTAACATATATTGAATACGCTGAATCGAGTTAAACTGCACCAGTCCTGGAAAGAATCCTCATCAGACCCAAAATTATGGACAATTTTGAAATGAGTCATAGACACAGAAACAATACTTACATTGTTACATTACTCAGGTAAGAAAACAATATGAAAACTGATACATGAATGTGGTATAAGAAATGGCTGTGTAGTCAGGCTAAGTCAGCTAACACTGTACAGTTGCCACAAAATTTCAACTCTGCTCAATAAAAATATTTCAGACTTTACCAAGTGAAATCTCATGCAGCCAAAAACTTAACTGTGATTCAGGTGATGAGGGTTTTCCTTTGATATAATTGAGAAAAAAAAAAAAAAAAAAACTGGGGGTGGGTCATTGATGCTCAGAACTTGCTACTAAAGGTAGTCATTCTTTCAGCAAGCAATTCTTTCAAACATAATTTAACTCTTTACCACACAATCCTGACTTTTAAAGACCTTTAAAAAAAAAAAAGCCTTTGAAAACATTGTAGGAAGAGGAGAAAATGCTGGTAACCAGCATTTTCTATTTTTTCCCACAATGTTTTCCACCCTTCCCAGCACAAATTTCAATTTTTGAGTCACTTTTATTTTGTTTAATGCTCTCAATTTGGACAAGCCAAACATTTTGTCGTTTGTTAAGACTTTTCCAAGCTTAAAGTATTTGAAGCTGCTTCAAGCAACAAAATAAGTCTATGAACAAAGTCCGTAACAAAAAAATGAATGGACAAATGCATGGTAGAATTATAGGGACCAGGCAGGATTCGAATCCTAGAACACCTAGACGAAAGGCCAATACCTTAACCACTGAGCTAAAGAGATATCTTCCTTAACACAGTTGTTAAATATTGTATTTAAATCAGGACAAAGCCATGCATAAAGGAATGGTCTCCTGTAACATAAGCTTTATTCAACCTGAAATTTGGGTTTGGTAGGTAAGAA
Organism: Tridacna crocea; assembly: GCA_943736015.1. Lineage (NCBI taxonomy): Eukaryota > Metazoa > Mollusca > Bivalvia > Cardiida > Cardiidae > Tridacna > Tridacna crocea. Next base: position 56,038,107 of record OX031059.1, read on the forward strand.
ACTATTTTTAGTGAAGGAGAAAAATTTTGGCAACCAGCATTATTGGCCTTTTTCTCCCAGTGTTTCAAAAAATCCTCTGCCAGGGTTGTTAAATCCAGGGTCATGTAGTAAAGGGTTAAAACAAAGAAATACATATAGGAAACACAAGGAATTTTTCTGTTGTTTTATTGCAGAATTTCTGATTCCGATTATTAACATTATTGCTTTATTTGCTTAATAGGTGATAAATACATTTTACTTGAACATATTGTGGGGAAATGAGAAAATAGTGGCATAAACAAGCATTTTCTTTTTTTCTCATCATGTTTTATACCCAATCAAAAACAAGTTAAATTATTTGAGTCACATAATAATTGTCACCTGCAATATCTTCAATTTGGATAAGTCTACATTCTCATTGGCTGATAATGAGTTAATCACTTTTACCGAATAACAGTTGCTTTTTTTTTTTCATTCTTCAAAATTAAAGGTATTTGCAAATCAATTTTACCTAAAAAATGAGTTTTGTTTTTGGAATGGTAGAAAACATTGATGGAAAAGGAGAAAATGCTGGTTACAAGCATTTTCTCCTTTAGCCACAATGTTTTCAATAACCATTTTTTAAGGGTTGTTAAAAGTTCTTATTGTGTCAGAGCTAAAGGGTAAAGCTGAATTACAATAATTTTATGTCAGAAGTTGATGTAAAAAACCATTAAACCATAAAATACAAACAAATTTCATGAAAATGGAATTTCATGGAAGTGAAGAAACCATGTTGAGTCCTTTCTGATGCATACAGACTTTGAGACTTATAGGTAAGAAATTCAAAGAATGTGAATAATTTATAATTTAAAAGATAAAATTTATAATAATTATGTATAAAATAATTTAACATGAATAATTAAAACATCTTAGTGCCCTACTTGTACACTAATTTAACCTTTTACCAAACAATCCGTGGTTTTTACTACCCTGAGATAGAAACCTTTTGAAAACATTGTGGGAAAACGAGAAAATGCTAGTAACCAGCATTTTCTCCTTTTCCCACAATGTTTTCCACCCTGATGGAAATATGTTTGAATGTTTGAGCTACATATGTATTTTATCATCTGCAAGAGCTTTCAATTTGGATTAGTCTAAAGTTTTGTCATTTGGTAAAGAGTTAAAAGCAGCAAAAGAAGCTCCAAGATCCACTTTTGCCATATAATCAATACTGGGGTGCTGCAAGACAGACACTTTTAGCATTATTTGGCAAACCAGTCGCCGGCAACTAAGGGGAACAGTGTGGTATTTTCTGTCACTCATTGCTTTGTACTATAGCATTCAAAGCAGGGTTCCATTGTTTTCTTAACCCTTTACCACACGGCAAAATTTTAGACATATCTAAATTGAAAGCGTTTACAGATGACAATTTCAAAGTGTTTCAAAAAGTGTAATTTTGCTTTTATAGGGTAGAAAACGTTGTGGGAAAAGGAGAAAATGCTGTTTACCAGCATTTTCTCCTTTTCCCACAATGTTTCCAAAAGGCTTCTTCCTCACTCAGGGTCATTAAAAGTCGTCATTACGTGATAAAGGGATAATTATGTTAAAAAAATAAAACAGATTCAAGTAATGTCAGTGTTGTATATTATATTGTTTCTAGATTCCTATAGTGCTACACAAGGACCTGGACAGAGATGATCATGGGAACCAGATTATTGGACCCGATGGCAAACAGAGATACAGATGTGGTTTTAGGATAGGTGGAGGAATAGATCAAGATAATACGAAATCGCCACAGGGATACCCAGATAAGGTATGGCACTGTCTTTACAATTTACCACTGTCATTGCAGACATGATTTGCTTTGGCAGATGATATAGATAAAGTATTCCTCAATTACTCTGAATTGCATTGCAGTTCTATATATTTCACATGAACTTTCTTAATTTTGAGCACCAGTAAACTTAAATTCTGATTCAGCCAAACCAAATGGTTTAGCCAATCAAAAGTTGTGTTACTTTGTAAATTAACTCTCTACTAGTCCACAAAATTTAAGACCGATCTAATGTGAAAGCATTTTCAGCTGACAAGTTAAATGTGGACCAAATAAAGAGATTAACCATTTACCAAACAGTAAAATTTTAGACTGGTCCAAATTGAAAGCATTTGCAGACGACAATATAGAAGTGACTTAAAATTTGAAGTTTCTTATGTGAAGGGTAGAAAACATTGCGGGAAAAGGAGAAAATGCTGGTTACCAGCATTTTCTCCTTTTCCCACAATGTTTTCTAAAGGCTTTTTTTCTCAGGGGCGTCAAAAGTAGGGATTGTGTGGTAATGGGCTAACCTCTGCAATAGCAGAAAATATTGTGGAAAATGACAAATTGGTAATCTTGATGACTAGGTACCAATTTTCTGTACTTCAGGGAATATATGTCACCTATATCCATGAAAATGGTCCAGCTGCCCGGTGTGGTTTACAGATACACGATAAATTATTGCAGGTATGAATTTAATGGTTTTTGTTTAACTCATTACCAAACGACAATATTTTAGGCTTGTCCAAATCGAAAGCATTTGCAGACGACAAAATAAAAGTGACTGAAAATTTGTAATTTGTTTTGTGAAGGGTAGAAAACATTGTGGGAAAAGGAGAAAATGCTGGTTACCAGCATTTTCTCCTTTTCCCACAATGTTTTCTAAAGGTTTCTTTTCCCACAATGTTTTCTAAAGGTTTCTTTCTCAGGGGCGTCAAAAGTCGGGATTGTGTGGCAATGGGTTAACCCTTTATCGCACATTGCCAACTTTTAGCAATAGTGAGAAAGAAGCTTTTTTTAAAAATGGGAAAAGGAGAAACAACACCATTATCTCTTTTCCCTTTAAGTGTTTTCTGTAGGCCTCTTTCACAGGGTCATAAAACTAGGGATTGTATGGTAAACATTCAATAGATTTTATTTAGACATTTGTAAGGTCCTTAGTTTTTGTACATGAAAAAAGATCAAGTGCATTTTGCCTGGAATTTAACATATGAATTAAGTATTTATATTAACTGTTTACCAAACAATCTCTGGTTTTTACAACCCAGAGGAAGAAACCTGATGAAAATATTGTGGGAAAAAGAGAAAATGCTGCAGAATTTCATAAAACTTTATATGTTTGTACAAAAACCTATTGAGCCAATATACTTTTATTTTTTATTCCATGCAAAATGGCCGACAAGCTATTTTGAGTTACTTGGTTGCATAAAGTTTTGCAAAGATCTTTTTCGACAGGGGAAACTCGTTTCTACAAAATTGCTTGTTGGGCTTCAAATTTTCAATGAAAGTCGAACACCGGCAATCCAGCGTTGGCACCCCACATGCAGTGCTCTTGTTAAAATTATCTATTGTATATTCAATAGGTAAATGGACATGATTTTACTGTGGTTACACACAAAAAAGCTGTGGAATATATCCAGAGGAAGCCTGTGTTAAACATGCTGGTGTACCGTAAAGGTGTTCCTCAACTACAGAAGCAGGATGGGCTCGGGCAGACACAGTTCCAGTCCTACCCACAGGCGACACATGACTACCCAATACCAGGACAATAGTTACCCGGTCGTTTTCTCTCGCACATGCGCCATGCTCTGGCAGAAAGGGGTTTAATGCCTTTCTGCGACACATTTTACCAAGCAAGTCATTGTGTGATTATGGATCCTTAACCCTTTACCAAACAATCCCCGATTTTTATGACCCTGAGATAGATGCCTTTTGAAAACATTGTGGGAAAAAGAGAAAATGCTGGTAACCAGCATTTTCTCCTTTTTCCCACAATGTTTTCTACCCTGCTGGAAACATATTTCAGTTTTCCAGTCATAATTATATTGTTGTCTGCAAATGCTTTCAATTTGTAACAGTTAAATGATTTTGTTGTTTGGTAAAGAGTTAATTTCATCTCTGTGACACATTTGACAAAGCAAGGCATTGAATAGGATCCTTTAACCCTTTACCCCATAAGGCATTTCTATGGCATCTCTAATTGACCCTAAATAACAGCAAGGATGAAGCTGTTTCTTATGCGTATATGGCACCTTTTGATAGCATAGAAGACATTTTGGCAAAAGGTGAAATTGCTCGTCACGAGCAATTTCACCATTTGCCACGATGTTTTCCGAAGGCTCCTACAAGCAATGCGTAGAAATGAGTATCTGTGGAGTAAAGGGTTAAAAGCCACTTTGTCTAGTAACTGACTGAATTATGAGGTTGAATGGTCCCTCGACATGCAGAAAATTTTTCAAAAGCGAAATGTTTTGACCCATGTCAGCCTGGGCACTCTACACAGGCTGACATTAATCAATAGTTTTTGCAGATGCATTAACCCTTTACCATACAGTGACTCCTTTTAACGACCTTTAGGGAGAAGCCTGTAGAAAACATTGTGGGAAAAGGAGAAAATGCTGGTAACCAGCATTTTCTCCTTTTCCCACAAAGTTTTTTATTTTCCATATCTAAGAAAAATTACATCATTTGAGCCACTACGAAATTGTCATCTACAGATGCTTTCAATTTGGATACATGTAGGTCTAAAATTTTGCTATGCAGTAAAGGGTTAAGCCCCTTTTCTTAGAGCATGGATCATATTCTATATGATCAGTTCTTACCAGATGATTTTGTTTTTTTTCACAAACCCGAAGGTAAGGCTTTTCAGAGAAATGCTAGAAAGGAGAAAATGTTGGTAATCAGCATTTTCTACTTTTCCCACAATGGTATTTCTTAAGAGAGATAGATTCCAGTATTCTACTTGCATTGAATTCTTCATTTGCCATTGCTGTGAAGATGGACCAGTCTAAAATTGTGTTGTCTGGAACAGTGCTAAAAGTAGATAATTTTAATGTGAGTATAGGACCAAGTATTATGTATATTATGAAAAATCTTTAACCCTTTACAAAACAACAATTTGTAGACTGGTCCTAACTGGAAGCACTTGCAGCCGACAAAATAAATGTAACTTAACACTTTACTCCATAGATACTCATTTCTACGCATTGCTTGTTGGAGCCTTTGGAAACATTGTGGCAAAAGGTGAAATTGCTCGTGACGAGCAATTTCACCTTTTGCCACAATGTTTTCTATGCTATCAAAAGGTGTCATATACACATAAGAAACAGCTTCACCCTTGCTGTTATTTAGGGTCAATTAGAGATACCATAGAAATGCCTTATAGGGTAAAGAGTTAAAGACTGAAATTTGTTTCCAACAGGGTAGAAAACTTTGTGGGAAAGGGAGAAACTGCTTGATACCAGCATTTTTTCCTTTTCCACAATATTTTCAAAAGGCTTCTATCTCAGGGTCATAAAAACCAGGGATTGTTTGGTAAAGGGTTAATATATACTTCCTCAGTGTATGATTTAAAATGTCAGTACTGAATATAAATATCCATTTGATAGTTCTTCAAATTGGCATAGATGCCTCATTTTGAATTGGTTTTAAACTTTTCCCATACAAGCCATGGTTTTTACGTGTCTGCAGTACAACTCTTTTGAAAACACTGTGGGAAAAGGAGAAATTGCTCATAACGAGCAATTTCTCCTTTTCCCATAGTTTTTTCTACCCTCTAGGAGAACTTTCTACCATATTCATCAAATTTAAAATTGTTGTCTGCAAACTCTTGTTAGTTTGGAAGAGTCTAAAATTTGTCGTTTGAGAAAGGGTTAAAGAGAAAACTTTGCTCATTATGAACATTTTTTTATACCTTACATGTTTATTTTGGATTGAGCAGTTGTAACTGTTGTTTTAATTTCTTGTTGCTTCTTAATTGGTTAAAAGGAAAGAAAAAAAAAAACATTCTGTGGTATAATTATGTGTATTCTGAAATGTATCAGTGTTGGTCTGTATTCTCTATGTTGAAATGGGTTGTATTTGGGTGATACGAATATATACAGTATCCTATAGCAGCAATTGAAATATCTTATGCAGCCTCTCATAAACACAAAAGTTATTATTTTAAGCCTTAATCTGTTAAACAGGTTTAGCTCTTTGCCAAACAACAATATTTTGGACGAGTCCAAATTTAAGGCACATGCAGACAACAAAATAAAAATAGATCAAAAAATAAAATTATTTCCAGCAGGATAGAAGAAACCATTGTTGGAAAAGAAGAAAATGCTGGTTACCAGCATTTTCTTATTTTCCCTAAATGTTTTCAAATGGCTTCTAGGTCAGGGTCTTATTAATAAGGGGTTGTTTAGTAAAGGGTTAAAGAGACTTTCAGGCACGTCTCGAGAACTCAAATGATGCTACTTCAAACTTTTTTTCGATAATTTTTTCAGTAAAATTATCTCATTATCTGATGGGTATAGATCCAAGATCAGACTGCAAGGAAGTTCAGTGAGTCATGTCAAATAGCCTAAGGATTAAATACGCTTTTTGTATCAAGATTGTGCAATAAAATGTGGCTTCCTGTGCTCAGATTTTCTAAGTTCACTTGTGTGTTAATCTTTAAAATACACGTGTATAACAGTCATGTTGGGATACAAATACACATTCATAATTTTTTTTTTTTTTAAATGGCCATTTGCAATAGTTTGCAATAGTTTTAATACCTTTTTTTACATGTTTAGAGAAAAAATGTTTCAGTTTTTACTTGAATAGATCAAATTGATAACTTTTTTTTTTTTTGTCTGACATGCATATTATCTGTGAGATGACAGCAAATATTTTGTAAACAGATTGATCAAGGACATGCTGGTGATCTTTTTATCATATTATTACTATTATTGTTCTGTTTCCAGTTTTGTAAATGCAAAGTGAAATCTCTCGTAGTCATGTTACCTCAAGAAAATAGTGATTTATTTAACCCTTTACTCCATTTCTATGCATTGCTTGTAGGAGCCTTTGGAAAACATTGTGGCAAAAGCTGAAATTGCTCATGACGAGCCATTTCATCTTTTGCCACAATGTTGTCTATGCTATAAAAAGGTGTCATATACACATAAGAAATTGCTTCATTCTTGCTGTTGTTCAGGGTCAATTAGAGATACCATAGAAATGCCTTTTAGGGTAAAGGGTTAATTTCTAATGAAAAAGACATTGGCAGTAATAGTTCTTGGGTGAGGAATATAGACCCATAATGTACATGTATCTATCAGATACACTGATACTTAACCCATTACCACACAATCCCTACTTTTGACGCCTCTAAGAAAGAAGCCTTTTGAAAACACTGTAGGAAAAGGAGAAAATGCTGGTAACCAGTATTTTCTCCTTTTCCCACAGTGTTTTCTACCCTTCCCACAACAAATTTTAGTTTTTCATTCACCTTTATTTTGTCGTCTGCAAATGCTTTCAATTTGAACCAGTCTAAAATTCTGTCATGTGGTAAAGAGTTAAAGAAACTTCTTGGTCCTACTCATATTTTATGCATTCACATTTTAGTTTTACTCACATACCTTTACAGAAAAGGGTCAGATTTATACAGGTGCTTTTGAATGCTTTTCTCTGCACAACAAAAACAGAAAAAAGTATTGACGCTGCTTCTGGAATGTAGCTATCGTGTCATAGGTAGACCAGTCACTAATTCAAAGATTTTTATAACCTAACCTTTTCACCACTCAGTAAATATAATGCATTTCTATATTTGCTACAAATTTAGTTCCCCTGTAAGATTAACCCTTTACCAAACAATCCCTGGTTTTTTACGACCCTGAGAAAGAAACCTTTTGAAAACATTTTTGGAAAAGGAGAAAATGCTGGTGACCAGCATTTTCTCCTTTTCCTACAATGTTTTCTATCCTGGTGGAAAGAAATTTGATTTTTGAGTTACATTTATTTTGTAGTCTGCAAGTGCTCTCAATTTGGACCAGTCTAAAATTTTGTCATTTTACATTTATTTTGTAGTCTGCAAGTGCTCTCAATTTGGACCAGTCTTAAATTTTGTCATTTAGTAAAGAGTTAAGAGACAGTTTGGTCATAAGTGAATTACAGCAGTGGACAGTGTAGATCGGAGATCAGACTGCCTATTCTGTGTCTAAGCGATCTACAAAAGCTTCTGGTGTCTTCAAAAGTAAGGAAAGTTAAAGGCTTACTAAAAAATTTACAGGCTTATCTTCTGCCTGGCTGACACATTTAGTATCAGCCAATCAAAAAGTTTCTGTTAATATGGAATAAAATAGACAAAATTCTTTACCAGACAACAGAATTTTAGATTTGTCCAAATTCAAAGCACTTGCAGACAACAAAATAAACAAAACTCAAAAATTGAAATATGATTCTGACAGATTAAAAAAACATGTTGGGAAAAGGAGAAAATGCTGGTTTCTCCTTTTCCTACAATGTTTTCAAAAGGCTTCTGTCTCAGGGTCATAAAATCCAGGGATTGTTTGTTAAAGGGCTGATAAGGTTTATGAATTTTATCTATTAACTCATTACCAAACGACAAAATTTAGGTTTGTCCAAATCAAAAGCATTTGCAGACGACAAAATAAAAGTGACTGAAAATTTGAAATTTGTGTTGTGAAGGGTAGAAAACATTGAAAAAATTGAGGGAAAAGGAGAAAATGTTGGTTACCAGCATTTTCTCCTTTTCCCACAAAGTTTTCTAAATGCTTCTTTTTCAGGGTTGTTAAAAGTCGGATTGTATGGTAAAGGGTTAATATACATATCAAGATTTCAGCAACCCTAAACTACTGCAGACAAAATACAAGAGAGGTGATTGAAGAGGTAAAAAATATCCTTGATTTCTGGGAAAGGAATTATTACTAATCTTAAGCAGTTACATATTTGCCAATGATGTAAAAAAAATGTGTCTCCTGCTAGAAAATAAAATGTAAATCTTTATGCAGTTCTGGGTTTAAATCTTGGGTGTCTGAATTAGGAAGCCTTCACTCCATAGCTGAATTAAAAGTCTGAAGCATTGCTCGGACTTCATGCTTTAAAGGGCTGATCTCAGTCTTAAAATTTTTAGTGTGCAGATTTTGTTGTGCAGATAATGCATTTTCTTCATTTATTTGCCATATGTATAGGCAGATTGTTAGATTTTAAGATGTGTTCTTCATACTAGTATTTTTTCTTGTGTTGTGCTCAATGCATCTTCATACAGAGCTCCAGATAGAGGGAGTGACTTTTATTTCAAAATTGACAATATTGATTATGCTCCACTAAAACTTATGTTGTGGGTACTCATTAGAGTCGTCTCATCGAGACAATTCTAATGAGTACCCACAACATAGGGTTTCAAAGAGAAATAATGAATTTAGAGTACCATCACTCCCTCTTATCTGGAGCCCTGTTCATAGTGCATTGTACTAAGCCATTCAGGCTGTATTATGGATCCATCTGTCTAGAACCTAAATCTTCAGGTAGAATGGTCTTTTGACAAACAACAAATTTGCCAATGGAAAGTTTTTATCCAGGTCACAAGTGATACGAGTCCATACTTCGATAGTTTTTATAGATGCAAACCAAACAACAAATTTTTAGACTTGTCCAAATTGAAAGCATTTGCCGCTGACAAAATAGACATATACTCAAAAATTGAAGTTTGTTTCCAGCAGGGTAGAAAACATTGTGGGAAAAGGAGAAAATGCTGGTAGCCAGCATTTTCTCCTTTTCCCGCAATGTTTTTCAAAGGCTTCCATCTCATGGTCGAAAAAATCAAGTATTGTTTGGTTAAGGGTTAAACCATCTTTCTACAGAGTGGAACTCAAAAAGCTATGATTTAGGAGCTTTTAACCTTGTATTCTTATTGTTAATAAATACATAGAGCATTTTTATGAATCAAATTTCTACTTTGCTTAAAATTTTAGAACAATGCCAATACTCTTGCTGTATCATTTCTGTAATATGTTTTTAAGGGAAAGCCTTCAAGGTTCAAAAAGTTACGCACAGTTAACTTTTTGATATTCTCATAAAAATTAGAAATGAATATTTGTGATAAATGTGAATAGTTACAAAAAAATAATATAAAGTATTATTTGATTCACTCTTTGTTGAAAATATATATCAAAATAAGACTGGGTAGATCTGGTAGTATGGTATTGGAGCAACTCTACTCAGCTTTTATTTGATTTTCAAACAAATAAGCCTCGAAATAATAGAGAGAAGAGGAGATTTCATACTAAAATGACATCATCAGTTGAAAATGTCCATTTCACATGTTTGGCACCCAAAGGGTTAAAGTCTTAGAAGACAGAGATCTTAAATTTTATCTAATTTTCATTTTTGCAAGCTGGTTGTGTTTTACTTTTAAATTATTTTCACTGAAAGCATTATGAAATCAAAGTTGTGATATTTTTATTATATGTACACAAATTTGCATTTAGGCATCAATATATGCATGTAACAGCACAAAAACTATAGATTAAAAGCTGTATTTTTTTATTTCTGTTATTGCTTTGACTCATATATATCATCATATAATTCATTATAATACCGTATAACGGTTTTTTTTTACTGCTGTAAAAGTTTACGAATTTGAGCTAAAAACACATGATTTAAATTTTTACAATTTTATTTTTCACTAATTCTAAACATGGGTAAAACATTACAGGATTAAAAATATCAGTGCATTTTCCACTCTTTCATATAAGATTATAAGTGTATTGTTTGTTTTAAATACAGGTTGAAAGAAAAATGTCACTCTTTGTTTGGTGTCCGAATAGCGGTAATTGTTTTGACGTGCGAATAATTGTTTAACAGATACCTGTATGTTCATAATTGATAACTAACTGTGGAGGCACATTTTCATCTGTCATTACTTTTTTCACTCTGTTTAGAAAGCCCTCCTTTAGCTCATTGAAATTTTTAAAACCTCGGGTTTTGCCATTGTACAGCCACGTCTTTTCACGAGACCCATTCGTGACATTTTTGAAGCGGCCCAGTGCCGAGTCAAATTCTTATCACCGCCATAATCAACATGTCAAGTACCATGAAGGTGCCTCGTTTACGTGGTGTCCAAGCATTTTTAACCTGAATATTCAATTCATGTATAGTATGGATTGGAATATTCTCTGTTAGTTTTCTATTTGGGCACGGAAGCCGTGGCTTAAAATTTCCAAATAGACATGACTGATTGAGAGAAGTCATATCACACATAATCAGAACACAAGTGAAAAAGTTCTTATATTGCGTGTATTTAGTGCACAGGTATTACATGCTGATAACCCTTCATTTCATATCGATACAATACTGCGGTTTTACGCTGTAATTAATTACGCATCGAATTTTTACGAATCTTTTTGATGCGTAAAAATTAGTAAAAATTGGCAGCACATAAAAAACCCGTTATACGGTATATGATGGAGGCAGTATGTTGATATACTATTTTTAGTAATGGTGTTTGTTGATTGGCTAATGAAATATGGTGTTTGGTAATCAACCAATAAAGTCTCAGTTGCCCATGGTCTGATCTTGATCTTTGCAGCATTACCTGTAGCATGCTAATTGTTAAAAAAGAATAAAATATATGGTAATAAATTCTACAAAATGTTTTAACTATATATCTTTTGCTGTACATTTGAATCAGTCTTTATATCATGGTGGTAATATACTGTAACAACAGGTTATATCGTTTTTTGTACAAATTGTAAGCTTATGATAATTAAAAGTATATTTGATTATATGAGAATTGATCTGGTTCTTATCTATGTAACACTGATGTAAATACCCCCTCCTAGATTTTGGTTAGTTTAGCTCAGGATTATACTGTCTACATCAGACATCAAACTCATAACCAAAAGACAAAATTTTAGGTTTGTCCAAATCGAAAGCACTTTAAAAAAAATATTATGGGAAAAGGAGAAAATGCTGGTTACCAGCATTTTCTCCTTTTCCCACAATATTTTCTATATGCTTCTTTCTCAGGGTCATCAAAAGTTGGGATTGTGTGGTTATGGGTTAAACCATTATTCCACAGTACAGTATATGATAGAAGCACAAATTTCTACATTCATTTGGGTGATTCAGATTTCATGTACAAGGTATCCCCTATCTATCACAGTGCCTATCACAACTTCAACTTGTCTTTCAGTAGGACCTGAGGTGCGTTCAAGCGCTTTAGTTCTGAACGCAGGTGCCCGCTGCGGCGCTTGATAGCGCCCACTTGCACACTTGATAGGAGTTTCGCTTGTATTTCCAAGATGGCATCCAATAGCAAAGGTGTTATCTAAATGAGAGAGTCTAATGAGAATCTAAACAATGAGGCGACTGGGCAAAATTACACCATGCACAGCCCTTTAGATGTTTACTAAAGATGTTCTGAAGACAAATTCAATATTTTATTTGTTTATTTTTTTTTTTCTTTTTACGAACACAGAGAATTATCAGGTCTGTGATCTGAACAAAAAGATTCAGCATACTGCTGTTTTCTTTGTTTATGCTTTTTTTTATTATTAGATAGTTTACTGAATTTTACAGATAACTCTGTAATGACAGCCAGTCTTATGACCTAGAAAAATCTTTTTAGACGCCATTTTGAAAAATAAGCGAGCGCTCACTTGCGTTAAATTAATGAGGTGCATTCTCGCAAGGCGCTCTGCGAAGCGCGTGCAATGTTGAACACACCGGTGGTGTGAATCAGAACTCACAGAATGTACAGTCTGAGCATGAACTTACCCTGTCTTGCAAATGTCCAGGGAAATAGTCAGATTAAAGACATCTGAGCCATGCTCTGGCAAAAGGGGGCTTAATGGATCCCTGAGATATGTGATACACGCCCAAGTTATCACATAATTATGGATTCATAAGAGCCACTTTTTAAACATTTGACTTAATCATGAGGTAGACTGCTCCTTTGACAAATAGAAAAATAACCAACAGCGAAAAGTTTCAGCCCAGGTGAGCATGCGCAGTTTGTGTAGCCTGGCCTTGGTCAATTTTTTTCGCAGATGCATTAACTCATTACCAAATGACAAAATTTTAGACTGATTCAAATTGTAAGCATTTACAGAGGACAAAATAACTCTTTACCACACAACAAAATTTTAGACTGGTTCAAATTGAAAGCATTTGCAGACAACAAAATAAAGGTGACTGAAAAATTGAACTTTGTTCTGGGAAGAATAGAAAACACTGTAGGAAAAGGAGAAAATGCTGGTTACCAGCATTTTCTCCTTTTCCTACAGTGTTTTCAAAAGGCTTCTTTCTTGGGGGGCGTCAAAAGTAGGGATTGTGTGGTAATGGGATAATGGGTAACTGAAAAAATTGAAATTTGTTTTGGGAAGGGTAGAAAACACTGGGAAAAGGAGAAAATGCTGGTTACCAGCATTTTCTCCTTTTCCTACAGTGTTTTCATCAGGCTTCTTTCTCAGGGGCATCAAAAGTAGGGATTGTGTGGTAATGAGTTAAGCCCCTTTTTCATAAAGCATAGCTCATCTGTATGTTGCAGATGTTCAGGTTTTCTCATTTTTCAGCCTGAAAATGTCTAGTTTGTATTGTGGGCAATCAAATGGTCAAGTTTCCCTTTTTCAGCTTAACCCATTACCACACAATCCCTACTTTTGACGCCCTGAGAAAGAAGCCTCTTGAAAACATTGTGGGAAAAGGAGAAAGTGCTGGTAACGAGCATTTTCTCCCTTTCTCACAATGGTTTCTACCCTTCACAAAACAAATTTCAAATTTTCTGCCACTTTTATTTTGTCGTCTGCAAATGCTTTCAATTTGGACAAACCTCAAATTTTGTCATTTGGTAACGAGTTAAGTTATTTTAGTTTACCAGCTACCAACGCACATAGGGTGTTACATATCTAGAACTAGAGGGTAAGAAGGATTGAGTCATGATGACCAACATATTGCGATATGTGATGTATCCCTGATTGTTCCCAAGAAACATATGGTTTGTAAAAATTTCCTGTCAGGAAAACCAGCCCAATACAGAGTACATGCATTTCCCATTTCACTTCTGATAATTTCATTAATATGTCTACATAGCAGACAATATAGATCAAAGATCGGACCACATATTTTGTGCAGCATAATCTTGATATACAAAATAGTGGTGACAGGCACTTTATGGGTTAAAACATGACAACTAAAGTTTTTACTCATTCTTGAAGTAAAACAGCAAAGTAAGGGGAACAATTCATTAACCCTTTACCACACAATCCCTGGTTTTTACGACCCTGAGATAGAAGCCTTTTGAAAACATTGTGGGAAAAGGAGACAATGCTGGTAACCAGCATCGTCTCCTTTTCCCACAATGTGTTCTACCCTGCTGGAAACAAATATCAATTTTTGAGTTACACTAGTATTTATCTAGTCGTCTACAAGTGCTTTCAATTTGGACCAGTCTAAAATTTTCTCGTGTGATAAAGAGTTTAACAGTTTGGTCTTACACAAAATAAGCAAATTGCACTTTTTGTGCAGTCTGATATTACCTTACATTGTCTCTGCAAAAGCATTTGAAATTATGATTGGTACCGGATGTTAAATCACACTTTAAGTATGTGTCAGAATTTAAAATTTCTTAACTCTTTACCACACAAGAAAATTTTAACTGGTCCAAATTGAAAGCATTTGCAGACGACAAAATAAAGGTGACTGAAAATTTGAAATTTAATTTGAGAAGGGTAGAAAACATTGTGGGGAAAGGAAAAAATGCTGGTTACCAGCATTTTCTCCTTTTCCTGCAGTGTTTTCAAAAGGCTTCTTTTTCAGGGGCGTCAAAAGTAGTGATTGTGTCGTAATGGGTTAATTAAAGCCCTTTGACAGTTTTTGGTGTCCAAATATTTACTTATTTCCTTTAAGAAGTGTGTATATGTAAATATGTCATGCTGAACCTCAGTAGGAGGTATGTGGTAAAAGCTGCCTATTGTCTGATAGAAATGTATTGTCTTACAAAAAGGCTTATCATGCTTCAAAAGCATGACAAATCTCTACTTCTTGGTGTTCGATTTACCCTTACAGTACAATGCAAATAAACCTTGGTTTGTGAAAAGGGGACCTAACTCTTTGCCAAAAGACAAAATTTCAGACTGGTTCAAATTGAAAGCATTTGCAGACGACAATTTCAGCATGGCTTATCCCTTTACCACACAATCCCTACTTTTGAAGACCCAGAGAAAGAAGCCTTAAGAAAACATTGTGAGAAAAGGAGAAAATGATGGTAACCAGCATTTTCTCCTTTTCCCACAAGGTTTTCTACCCTTTACAAAACAAATTTCAAAATTTCACTCACTTTTATTTTGTCGTCTGCAAATGCTTTCGATTTGGACAAACGTAAAACTTTGTTGTTTGGTAATGAGTTAAATGGAGCCATCCTTCTTTTACAGGGTAGAAAACATTGTGGGAAAAGAAAAAAAATGCTGGCTACCAGCATTTTCTCCTTTTCCAGTAATGTTTTCAAAAGGCTTCTTTTCCCCGGGTCGTTTAAAATTGGCAATGTGCGGTAAAGGGTTAATGCATCTGAAAATAGTATAGTCTCAGGTCAGCCTGTAAAACTCATGCAGGCAATACTTTATGTTATTGATCAATTTTCTGCATGTCAAAGGACCAGAACAACTCATTATTAAATTGGTTGTCAGACATAATGGGTTTTTTATGGATCCATAATTATATGAACATTTTGTTAACTCTTAACCATGCAATCCTGACTTTCGATGTCCCTTAGAGCCTTAACAAGAAGCCTATAGAAAACATTGTGGGAAAAAGAGAAAATGCTGGTAACCAGCATTTTCTCCATTTCCTACAATATTTTCCAACCTATCAGTCATAAATCTTCACATTTACAAGATTTAATCTGTTATTTGCAGATGCTTTGAATTTTGTCAAGTCCAAAAATTTTTCATTCAGTAAAGAGTTAACATCAATCATAGAAATGCATTTAAAGGTGCCCCTTCAGATTTTGGAATTAATCTTTTACACAAATACAAAATAATTTATCCATGTACTCCCAAGGCCTTTTAATTTTCATTCGTTAAACCCCAGTAGTCGAAAACCATCCGACAACAAGAGAAATTACAAATTTACTACGGCCCAGGTTGAAACCGACAGGAACCACAGTCTATTTTTAGATGAGCAACTTGCTCATTTACATACCAGAAATACACAAATGAAGCTTCAAACATAGCGTCCAAAGAAGAATTCTGGAAAATAATTACCTATTTGTTATGTTATGGAATTTAACCATCATTAGTCACATGCCAGTCACTTTACATTCCCACAATGCTTTCCTTTATTTTTGGCGTGAAATCTAAAAATGCCTTAAGGGCTACAAGCCTTTTAAGGGAATACCATCCAAAAGATTTTTTTGGGTAATTTTATGATCCTTAATTATTGATGATTTGTATTGTTTTTCCATATAAATTTCAGTGATATATATATTTTTTAATTTGGAGAGATGTGAAAATTCTAAATATCCACCTTTTTAGCTCACCTGAGCACGAAGTGCTCATGGTGAGCTATTGTGATCATGCTGTGTCAGGCGTCCGTCATCCGTCGTCTGTCGTCAACTTTTTACCTTGTGTACGCTCTACAGGCCACAGTTTTGGTCGGATACTCATGAAAGTTGGTCAGGATGTTTGTCTCGATGAAATCTCAGACGAGTTCGAAAATGGGTCATGTGGGGTCAAAAACTAGGTCACTAGGTCAAATCTTAGAAAAACCTTGTGTATGCTCTAGAGGCCACATTTTGAGTAGGATACTCATGAAAGTTGGTCAGGATGTTTGTCTCGATGATATCTCGGACGAGTTCGAAAATGGGTCATGTGGGGTCAAAAACTAGGTCACTAGGTCAAATCTTAGAAAAACCTTGTGTACGCTCTAGAGGCCGCAATTTGAGTCCGATACTCATGAAAGTTGGTCAGGATGTTTGTCTCGATGATATCTCGGACGAGTTCGAAAATGGGTCACGTGGGGTCAAAAACTAGGTCACCAGGTCAAATCTTAGAAAAACCTTTTGTACGCTCTACAGGCCACATTTTCAGTCGGATACTCATGAAAGTTGGTCAGGATGTTTGTCTGGATGATATCTCGGACGAGTTCGAAAGTGGGTCACGTGGGGTCAAAAACTAGGTCACCAGGTCAAATCTTAGAAAAACCTTTTGTACGCTCTAGAGGCCACATTTTCAGTCGGATACTCATGAAAAATGGTCAGAATGTTTGTCTGAATGATATCTCGGACGAGTTTGAAAGTGGGTCACGTGGGGTCAAAAACTAGGTCACCAGGTCAAATCTTAGAAAAACCTTTTGTACGCTCTAGAGGCCACATTTTCAGTCGGATACTCATGAAAGTTGGTCAGGATGTTTGTCTGGATGATATCTCGGGCGAGTTCGAAAATGGGTCACGTGGTGTCAAAAACTAGGTCACCAGGTCAAATCTTAGAAAAACCTTTTGTACGCTCTAGAGGCCACATTTTCAGTCGGATACTCATGAAAGTTGGTCAGGATGTTTGTCTGGATAATATCTCGGACGAGTTCGAAAATGGGTCACGTGGGGTCAAAAACTAGGTCACCAGGTCAAATCTTAGAAAAACCTTTTGTACGCTCTAGAGGCCACATTTTCAGTCGGATACTCATGAAAGTTGGTCAGGATGTTTGTCTGGATGATATCTCGGACGAGTTCGAAAATGGGTCACGTGGGGTCAAAAACTAGGTCACTAGGTCAAATCTTAGAAAAACCTTTTGTACGCTCTAGAGGCCACATTTTCATTCGGATACTCATGAAAGTTGGTCAGGATGTTTGCCTGGATGATATCTCGGACAAGAACGAAAATGGGTCATGTGGGGTCAAAAACTAGGTCACTAGGTCAAATCTTAGAAAAACCTTTTGTAGGCTGTAGAGGCCACATTTTCAGTTCGAAACTCTTGTAAGTTGGTCAGAATGTTTGTCTTGATGATATCTCAGACAGGTTTGAAAATGGGTCATTGGGGGTTAAAAACTAGGTCACCAGGTCAAATCTTAGAAAAACCTTGTATATGCTCTGGATGCCACATTTTCAGTCCAACACTCTTGAAAATTAGTCGGAATGTTTGCCTTTATAATATCTTGGATGAGTTTGAAAATGGGTCATGTTGGGTCAAAAACTGGGTCAATAGGTCAAATGTTATAAACACCTTTTGTATGCTCTGGAGGACACATTTTCAGTCTGATACTCCTAAAACTTGTTCATAATATTTGTCCTGGTGATACCTTGAATGAGATTGAAAATGGGTCATGTGGAGTGAAAAACTAGGTCAATGGGTCAAATATTAGAAAAACCTTGTGTACACTCCAGAGGCTACATTTTCTGCCTGATACTCTTCAGACTTGGTCAGAATGTTTGTTTTGGTGATGTCTCAAAAGAGTTTGATAATGGGTATTTGTCGGGTCCAAAACTAGGTCACTTGATGAAATCTTAGAAAAACCTTTTGTACACTGTAGAGGCCACATTTTCAGTCCAATACTCATGAAACTTGGCCAGAATGTTTGTCTTATTGATATCTCAAAAGTGTTTGATGATGGGTAATGTCTGATCAAAAACTAGGTCACTGGGAAACTAGATGGTGCATGTTTGGTCAATAAACTCAGGTGAGCGATTTCAGGGCCATCATGGCCCTCTTGTTATAAAAATCTCTTGTCCTGGAACGTGGCTGAAATCCATTGTTGCATTACAGTGTAGAACAATGATCAGACTGCACTGATCTTGGTTTTACACTGTTCTTTTCTTTGAGGGATATATCTGCTTAACCCTTTACTAAACAATCCGTGGTTTTTACAACCCTGAGTTAGAAGCTTTTTGAAAACATTGTGGGAAAAGGAGAAAATGCTGGTAACCAGCATTTTCTCCTTTTCCCACAATGTTTTCTACTCTGCTGGACACAAATTTCTTTTTTTGAGTTACATTGAATTTGTCGTCTGCAAGTGCTTTCAATTTGGACTAGTCTAAAAATTTTTTGTTTGGTACCCTTTACCACACAAGAAAAATTTTGTTTCATCTAGCATGAAAGCATTTGCAGAAGACAATAAAAATGTAGCCTTAATAATTGAATTTGTCTTTGACAGAACAGAAACATTGCGAGAAAAGGAAAAAGTTCTGGTTACCAGCATTTTTTCTTTTTCCCAAAATTTTTTTGAGGGCCATCCTCAGGGTTGTCAAAAGTCAGTACTGTATGGTAAAGGGTTAACCCTTTATCATATGATTTTATCGTAAACTTGTTCCATTTTGAAATTATTTGCAGACGACAAATTAATTGCGAGTCAAATGCCAGGATTTGTTTTTAACCCTGTACTACACACTCCTTATAGTTTAACAACCCCGATGCCAGGAGCTTTAGAAAACATCGTGTGAAAGGAGAAAGCAGTGTAACTGTTATGTAGGGTTGTATAGAATTAGGAATCATTTTGTAATGCACAAATTGTACTGTTAACCCATTACCAAACAACAAAATTTTAGGTTTGTCCAAATTGAAAGGAATTGCAGGTGACAAAATAAAAGTGACTGAAAATTTGAAATTTGTTTTGTCAAGGGTAGAAAACATTGTGGGAAAAAGAGAAAATGCTGGTTACCAGCATTTTCTCCTTTTTCCACAATGTTTTCTAAAGGTTTCTTTCTCAGGGGCGTCAAGAGTAGGGATTGTGTGGTAATGGGTTAAGAGTGTAAAAGGTAGGACCTTGAACATTTTAGGCACTCGTTAACCTATTTAACTCTTTACCAAACAACAAAATTGTTGACCTGTCTGACTTAAAAACATTAGGAAACATTGTCAGACAAAGAGAAAATACTGGTAACCAGCATTTTACCTTTTTCCCACAATGATTTTAAAGCCCTCTTCCTCGGGGCTGTTAAAATTCAGGATTGTGCGGTAAAGATTTAACACATGAAACTTAACCAAACAAAGCTTGTTTCTATTAATTTTGAATTGTTGTGTCCAGATGCCTTAACCCTTTACCCCTTAAGGCATTTCTATGGTATCTCTAATTGACCTTAAATAACAGCAAGGATGAAGCTGTTTCTTATGTATATATGACACCTTTTGATAGCATAGAAAACATTGTGACAAAAGGTGAAATTGCTCGTCACGAGCAATTTCACCTTTTGCCACAATGTTTTCCAAAGGCCCCTACAAGCAATGCATAGAAATGAGTATCTATGGAGTAAAGGGTTAATTTAAAAAGTCTTGAATTTATTGCTCTAGAAAGCATTATGGCTAGCTTTTTGCTAGTGTAGATGAAGATCAGACAGTCTAAACTATGACCTGCATTGTGGATTACTTTGTAATAATGTAGGTCCATTAAAAGACTGCTTGTTTTATCCAATCTGATCTTGTTCTACACTTTCATCAGGAACAATTTAATCTTCACCAGACAATCTTTTGTTTTAAGGACTTCAAAGAAGAAAACTTCAAAAAAACCTTGTTGGAAAAGGAGCAATGTTCATAGGCATCAGTTTTTTATCTCATTAATGACAACTGGATCATTTGAGCCAAATTTAATTCATTGTCTGCAAATACTTTTTAATTGGACCAGTCTAACATTTTTTTCATTTTGTAAAGAGTTAGCCCTTCATTATATTTTAGACCCATCAGAACTGCAAGTCTTTAGCAGATAACAATTTCATAGTGGCTCAAATACAGCAAATTTTCTTTAGTAGGGTAGAAAACTTTGTAGGAAAAGGAGAAAATGCTGGTTACCAGCATTTTCTCCTTTTCCCACAATGTTTTCAAAAGGATTTTTTATCAAGGTTGAGAAAAAAGTCATCATAAAGTGGTAAAGAGTTGAGCTGATATAGGCACTCAGAGGTTAATTAGCACTGTACGGGTCAAGATTTCACTGTGGGCCATAATCTCTGTGTGAGGTAACAATTTAACTCTTTACCAAACGACAATATTCTAGGCCTGTCCAAATTGAAAGCATAAGCAGACTACAATTTTAATGTAGCTCAAATGGTGCGATTTTTCTTTGACAAGGTAGAAAACATCGTGGAAAAAGGGGAAAATGCTGGTTACCAGCATTTTCTCCTTTTTCCTGCGATGTTTTTGAACGCCTTCTTTTTCAGGGTCGTCAAAAGTTGGGATTGTGTGGTAAAGAGTTAAAAAAGAAGTATATGAGCGAAAAAAGTAAAATTAAATTAGAATACAACTGTAAATCAAACAAGACAAACTAACCGTAATACATAAATCTTAATCCTTTACCAGGTAATTTCATAAAAATAAGACTTAGTGCTTTCAACCCTTTCCCAAATGACAAATTTTAGACGCTTCCAAATTGACAGCATAATTATGCAGATCTATGACTATGAAATTGGTACAAATTAGCTGTTGGTTACTGATAGCGTATGAAAACATTGTGGGAGAAGGAGAAAATGCTGGTGACCAGCATTTTCTCCTTTTCCCACAATGTTTTCAAAGGCCTTCTCTCCCAGCGTGGTGAAAACCAGGGATTGATTGGGAAAGAGTTAACCATATAATGACAAATCCTTAGAGTTTTAACCCTAAGAGAGACAGACTTTGAAAACATTGTTGGAAAATGTTGGTCATCATAATTTTCTCTATTTACCACCATGTTTTTTGCTTTTGTTGATAACTTTTCATTGGTTGAGCTTTGTTTGATATGTTGTATGCAAATACTTTGAACTTAGACAAGTCTGAAATTTTGTTATTTGGTAAAGAGTTGAAAATGTTGATTCATTTGTTTACGGCAAGTTGATGCTTTGCAAAGCATTAATACTTTTATTAACCCTGAAAGTGCCTTTCACAACAAAAGTTGTCTTTGTGCTGAGTGAAGATCAAGATCAGACTGCGAATGTAGTCTAATCTTTGATTTACAATGTCCCCTAAGCTCGAACAACATGAGGGTCATTCATTTAATTCTTTACCAAATGACAAAATTTTAGACTTGTTCGCATTGAAATTTAGTCTTATAAACAAAGTCCGTAACAAAGAAACAAATAAATGCATACCTCAAATACAAACCACATCTTGTGGGATTCAAACCCTTGAAGGGACAAATAACCTCGTTTTTCGAGGATTAAAAGACCAATACCATAACAACTGAGCCAATGTGAGAGATATCTCTCTGATGCATTTGTCAGGTATTGTATTTAAATTGGGACAAAGCTATGCATGAAGGAGTGGTCTCCCGTAACACACCCCATCTTAAAGTCATCATTTATTGATGACTCAAAGCCTCATTAGGCAGTAAGTCTAATTTTGGACAACAACTGGGATTAATGGCTCAAAGGTCATTCCCGGACGAGCCCCCATCTTACAAACAAATCCTGTAACAAAGAAACAAATAAATGCATAGCTCAAATACAAACCACATCTGGTGGGATTCCAACTCTTGAAAGGACAAATAACCTCGTTTTTCGAGGATTAAAAGACCAATACCATAACTACTGCGCCAAAGAGATATCTCTCTGAAACAATTGTCAGGTATTGTATTTAAATTGGGAGGAAGCTATGTGGTCTCCCGTAACCAAAACGTTTGCAGACGACAAATTAATCATAACTCAAAAAATAAAAATTGGTTTGGGAAGGGTAAACAACATTGCAGGAAAAGAAGCAAATGCTGTTTACCAGCATTTTCTCCTTTTCCTACAATGTTTTCAAAAGGCTTCCTTCTGAGGGTTATTAAAAGTCAGAACTGTGTGGTAAAGGCTTAATTGTGTTACTAATAGGCTTCCATATTGAAAGCATTTGCTGACGACCATAATTATGAAAGTGACTGAAAATTTTTAATTTGTTTTGTGAAGGGTAGAAAACATTGTGGAAAAAGGAGAAAATGGTGGTTACCAGCACTTTCTCCTTTTCCCACAATGTATTAAAGCATTTTTCTCAAGGTCGTCAGAGGTAGGAATTGTGTGGAAATGGGTTAAAAGATGCCCTCTATCATGGTCAACCCATCTTCGCAAGCCAAGGATACTAACTCCACTTTGTTCGTTACGTACTACCTTAGTATCCTTGGCTTGCAATGATGTGATCAACCCAAAACTGCAGCTTCCAAACGAAATGTTGTGGCAGTAGCAGATTTAATTAAACAGGATGCCAGGTTTACTGTGAAAGAAGCAAAGAGAGTTGGCATATCATCGGGTCAGATCATAGGATTTTGACCAAGGAGTTAAAACTTATTAAGATGTGTGCATGATGGGTACCGCACCTCTTGATATATGAACAGAAAGCTACTTGAGCAAAAATCACCAAAATTATTCTTAAAAAGTACAAAAATTGTGACAAATGAATAATATCAGAACTGTTTAAGGGTGATGAAACCTGGATTTATTATTTTGAGCCCCAGAGACATGTCAGTAATAAACAAAGGCTGCACAAACACCAAGCTAAGCCAATCACAGCAAAAAGAATAAAAAGCATGGGAAAAGTATCATATGCCATGTTTTTTTAATTCAGACCATCCAGTTTTTGTACCAATGGCAGAATGGTTACAGGTAAATTTTACAAGAACGGTGTTCTTTCAAAAGTGAAGAAATACGATGAACAAAAGCTTCGCAAAGCAGTGCATTTATGCCCGAAGAGGCTTGTCAGTAAAATGGGTGAAAATCTGAAATACCTGCAGATAGCAAAATCTTGAAAATCACATGTACTACTATATATAATGGAGATTCATTGTAGTAAGTTTGAACTTAATCCAATGAAAACTGTAGGAGGAGTTGCATGCACAAGGAATTGCTACGAGACGGACAGACAAGCAAGGCCATAACTTGATACAACCTCTCAGGCATATACGGTAAAAAAGCAGAATGCAAAAACTAGAACCAGATTAAGATTAACCCATTACCACACAATCTCTACTTTTGACGACCCCGATAAAGAAGCCTTTGGAAAACATTGTGGGAAAAGGAGAAAATGCTGGTAACCAGCATTTTCTCCTTTTCCCAAGATGTTTTCTACTTCTCACAAGATAAATTAAAAATTTTCAGTCACTTTTATTTTGTCGTCTGCAAATGCTTTCGATTTGGACAAACCTAAAATTTCATCGTTTGGTAATGACTAAAGAGGCATATTCCTTATTCATGGTAATGCAGCTGCTCACAAGTCTGCAATTATTCAGAATTCTCTGGAAACAGAAAAGACGGTACAGCTTCCCCATCCACCCTATTCTCCCAACTTGAGCCCATGTGAGTTTTTTTCTCAATCCTATATTGAAGAAAACTAAAACTCTCTCTGGATGCTGGCATGGCTCTTAAAGTGCCATTTTCCAGAGTGTGCTGGGTATTCCCAGAAAAAGCCTATTTTGCAGCCTTCACAGACTGGAATTCCAAACTTGAAAAATGTATTTATGTCAAGGAAGAATATTTTCAAGGGATGAAATAAACAAAATACATGCATTTAATATAATGTGTCTCATAGACATCCAGTGACACACATGAGTGACCCTTGTATAGACCAAAGAAAGGAAGAAGTTGCTTTTTTTAAATCTTATTTCTATACTAAAAAAGGTCTATTGGGTTTATTTGGCACTTGTTTGAAAAGCAAGCTTAAATTAAACACATCCTGATTCCCTGTCTGTACTGCATGTTACTTTATAAGGTACTACGGCAGAAACAGCATTGAAAAAGCAACATTAACACTTAACAGTGGGTTTGTATTCCTGAACGAACTACAACTGTTATTAGCCGATCAATGTCCTCAGTGGTTGCCTTGTCACTGTACCAGGGTTCCTATTCTTAAGAATGTTCTTGGTTTTATTCCCTAGAATTTTCTAAATTTGAAAGTAACACAACCTCTGATTGGCTGAACCAGATGGCTTATCCAATCTTAGGTTACATAACTTTCAAATTTAGAAAATCTTGAAGAATAAGACTAGGAACGTTCTTAAGGTTAGTATAGCTAAACAGAACTCCAGATAAGAGGGAGTGATAGTATTCTAAATTCATTATTTCTCTTCCAAACCCTATAATGTGGGTACTCCTTAGAATTGTCTCAATGAGATGATTCTAATGAGTACCCATAACATAGTGTTTATTGGAGAATTATTTATTTTTCTAAATTTTGAAATCAAAATGGCTCCCAGTCTATCTGGACCTCTGGGTAAATACTTACCCAGGGGAAAAAAAATCAAATGGGTTTCTATCTTGTTGTAGATGACAAATCAAAATGAAAAGTACAGGTGTCTTGGTAGAGATGCTTCCATTAAAATTTCAGCCAAATTGTTTGAAAACTGTAGAAGGAGAAATAGACACCAAATCACATCTAAGGACAGACAGATGGCAAACTGACACCAGTAATATGCGCTCTCCTTCCCACAAACCAGGTGATGTATAATTACTTTTCTAGCAATAGCCCTTTATAAATTCGAGGCTTGTTCTACCAGAAAGTTCTGCAAACAGTAACTTTCATAGGCCTTTAAGATAAAATGTCCTATGTGCTATCACTGATAAGAATTGATTTGTCTAAAACAATATTTTTGACCTTCCAAAAATTTTGACAGGTTTCAGTGATAATTAAATTTGAAAAAAAAAAAATCTTATAGCATGGTGAACATTGCTACAAGCAATTGCTTCTTTTTCCATGATGCTTTACAAAAACAACAAATGCTACAAATTCTTCAACAATCATTTTTTTTTTTCGTGCATAGAAGTCGACCCAAAAATGAGGTCAGAGAGAACATGTCTGGAAGTGTTTGCCAAGTTACTGTCAATCAAACTTGAATTGAGTCAGCTGGGTGGAAGAGTCCACATATTGTTCATTCCGTTTTACATTACTGTATTTGGACAGCGAGAATGTAAAACATTTAGTTTTACCCATACCATGCCATGGATATTCTTTGAACCATTTTTGGATAGAACAGATCTAGATTAGACTGCACAGAAAGATGTAGTCTTCTATTGTATGTACAAAGGTTGATGACAATTTGTGAGATATTCATCTTGAAACAGATTTCAATTTGTTCTATAATGATTTTCTCGAAGAATTAAAAATGTTGACTGAAAAATATATTTAGAAGATTTGAGTCTTAATTTAACTTTCTTTAACCTATAACAATTGACCACATGATCCTGACTTTTGACAACCCTTGGAATGACGCCTGTTCAAAACATTGTGGGAAGAGGAGAAAATGCTGGTAACCAGCATTTTCTCCTTTTCCAACAATGTTCTCTACCCTTCCAAAATAATTTTTTTCACTCACATTCGTATTTTTATCTGCAGATGCTTTCAATGGTAAAGAGCTAAAGTGCCCATCACAACTTCAGTTGCCTTTCTTTAATTAATCTTAGCCAAGTTTGTCATCACTCCGAGTTATAGACACCACATTGACAAAGAACTGAAAATTGAAATAAAGTGATTTAAAATCCGTTTCAGACAGCCAAGTAACCATCTTGGTTGATTGGCAAAATTTCTCAGCATTTCTTTCTTTACAGCAATATTTTGAAGAGTTACCTATGTGTAAGAATGGGTAAAAAAGCACCAAGGTTTGAGACCTGGGCCTGTATTCACCAACAATTCTCAAGAGCCTTCTTTGTCTTATTCTCCAGAATTTTCTACACTGTAATACAACTTCGGATTGGCTAAACCATTCGGTTTAGCCAACCAGAAGTTGTGTTACTTACAAATTTAGAAAACCATAGAGAATAAGTCTAACAATATTTTCCAGAATGGATGGTGAATACAGGCCTAGGCCATTTTTTGTAGTGTAGAAAATCAAATACAAGGCTGTTATGATAGGTTTCAAAGTATAAATCTACTTTTTGAAACGTACAAAATGTACCTAGATAATAGTTTAATTGCCAAGTTACACACAAAATCAAAACAGTAAAAAATTCTTGACTGGGGAAAATAAGTGGTTGAATTGTGTTTTATGCTGCCTTCAAGATTAGTTCTATAATGTTACACCAACTGCTCACTAATATTCATGTATTAGGTATATCCAAGGTACCAGTACTAGGCTAGGACTCTGATGTGTCTAACTCAAGGACTCTCCCCTGAAAACCCCTACTAAAAAATAAATTGAACCTGGAGTCTCAAAGTAACTAATTCTTTACTATCTCACTAAGCCAGACAGGACCAAGGATCATACTTTGAAAGGTCACTTTATGGTATCAGACAAAATCAAAGTATTCAAAATGCTGGAGTGGTATTTGTCATGGAAGCCATTGCATGGAATTAATAATTTGAAAGAAAAAGACAAATGTTATTCAAATATTTTTTTTAGTCTACCTACTAAGCAAATGAATACTTTTTTGGTTGATGGGAGAGTACTGACATGACAAGTTAAGGATTATTTTGTATTGAAACATGTAAATACGTCTAATAAAATGAAGTACCTACCTGCAAACTATGATATTGAGATATTTTCAGCCGTGACATGGGGCGAACAGGGCAAGGTACTAACTGGTTCTAGAACGAAAAAGCCATGAACCAAGCAATCAGTAGACAAATTTTGTGTATATCATTGTGGCAATAGAAGGCTATTAGCAGGTGAAGCTATTTCAATCAAAAATTAGTATTTCCACGATCGACAGTCTCACCCACTTTATTTTAACATGCTATTTCCAATTACATATTGAAGTGCTTCCGAAACTCATCTGTCAGAGAAAATTGAAATTTAATTGGGTTTATTTCCCTTGGCTTTGCACAAAATAGAATACATGGTCTTCAAAATTCAATATTGAACTCATAGTGCTATTGTCTTTGAAAAATACCACAAAAAAAACCTGCCATCCTCAGTTTATCAGCCCTCTGCTTTCCTGGTTATGTGCATACAAAGTGTGCCACATTATAAAAATTGTTCAGTTTGACAGGCAAAACTACCTGGCAAAGCAATTAGGAGGCCATTTTGATAAGTATATCATATAACATGTTAGAAGATACAAGATCAGACTGCTGTTTGCCTAGCACATAAACCTTTTACTATACAATGCACTCACTTTTTATAGCCAAATAGTGGCAAAGTGTAAACAATTGTTAAAATGCATTTGAATCATACATTATGAAAGTATGGAAAGTATTGTTGAGATTAAAATCTGTTTTTGCACAGAAGGTCCAAGTGCTAGTCACCGGTAGAAAAATGTAATCAAAGACATTCATTGTATAGGCTTGAATGAGAAGCACACCGTGCAGATCCAAGATCAAACTGCATTTCCTAAGCAGCCTGACCTTGATCCATGATGTTTTCAAAAGCCCATCTTAGACCAGGAAAAGGTTATCCCTTTATCACACAATTCTGACTTTCAACAACCCTGAGAAAGAAACCTTTGGAAAATATAATGAGAAAAAGCAGAAAATGCTGGTACCCAGCATTTTCTCCTTTTCCTACAATGTTTTCTACCCATCCCAAAACAAATTTCTATTTTTCAGTCTCTTTCATTTTGTCATCTGCTAATATTTTCAATTTTGACTAGTCTAAAATTTTGTCGCTTAACTCATTACCAAATGACAATATTTAAGGCTTGTCCAAATCGAAAGCATTTGCAGACGATAAAATGAAAACGACTGAAAATTTGAACTTTGTTTTGTGAATATTGTGGAAAAAGGAGAAAATGCTGGTTACCAGCATTTTCTCCTTTTCCCACAATGTTTTCTGAAGGCTTTTTTCTCAGGGGTGTCAAAAGTAGGGATTGTGTGGTAATGGGTTAATAGTAAAGAGTTAAATATTGTCGTATTGAGTGACAGTGCAGTAATTATGATTTGTCATTGTGTTCTAAAGAACAGAGTACATCTTACCACTTAATCACTGATAGAGTTGTTATAGCGTTGAGTTGTTATAGCGTTGGACATTTTCTATTATATCTGTTGAATTCATCAATCAGAACAATATACATTTCAATCACCTGACATGCACTTAAACCTTAACCCTTTACCGCACAGTACTGACTCATAACAACCCTGAAGAAGAAGCCTTTGGAAAACATTGTGGGAAAAGAAGAAAATGCTGGTAACCAGTAGTTTCTCTTTTTCCCACAATGTTTTCTACCATATCAAACAAAAATCACATCATTGAGCCATATTGAAAATGTCATCTGCAAATGCTTTCAATTTGGACAGATCTAAAATTTTATTGTGTGGTAAAGGGTTAACCATTAATTCTTACCAAACAACAAAACTGTAGGTTTGTCCAAATCAAAAGCATTACCAAACAACAAAACTGTAGGTTTGTCCAAATCAAAAGCATTAGCAGACAACAAAATAAAAGTGACTGAAGACTGGAAATTTGTGTAGGGAAGGGTGGAAAACATTGTGGGAAAAGGAGAAAATGCTGGTTACCAGCATTTTCTCCTTTTCCCATAGTATTTTCTAAAGGCTTCTTTTTCAAGGTTGTCAAAAGTTAAGGGGCTGTGTGGCAATGGATTAAACCCATGTTTTAAGAACCTGGGGCATACAGGAAAAACAAAAAAATGCTGGTAACCTGCATATTGTCACATTTTCTTCAATGTTTTCTATCTTTTCACAAACAAATCTCTTCATTTGAACAACATTTGATGTCATTTGCAAATGCTTTTATTTAGACTAGTATGAAGTTTTGTCGTCTGGAAGAAAAACTAACTCATTATCAGTACAGTACTTTACGGACGTTTTATATTTTGCATTTCACGTCTCATAAGAACATGCAAGATAAAACAATGTAGTTGCTTTTGGTGAGCAATAAATCCTTTTTCCACAGTTTTTTATAGGGTAGCCATTTTCCTTTCTTCCAACTTTTGATTTATACAATAGAATTAGTTTTTAACAATTTAACTCATTACCAAACAGCAAAATTTTAGACTGGTCCAAATTGAAAGCAATTGCAGACAACAAGATAAAAGTAATTGAAAATATGAAATTTGTTCTGTGAAGGATAGAAAACATTGTGGGAAAAGGAGAAAATGCTGGTTACCAGCATTTTCTCCTTTTCCCACAATGTTTTCTAAAGGCTTCTTTCTCAGGGGCGTCGAAAGTACGGATTGTGTGGTAATGGGTTAAACTTAAAGGGGAAACAGTACAACAATATTTCAAGAAACACCAGATATACATTTTGTAACCCTTCAATAGTTTTCAAGTGAGATATGCACAGTGATTATCATGCAAGTAACATGATCTGCAATTGCTATGCTCCCAAAGGCGCATTATCATTAGATATGACCAAAACATTTTTTTGTTTTTAAATTTCTTGTTAGACAAAATCAAAAGCCACAGCAAACTACGACTTCTGCCTTCAACTGCTTTAGAAATGCAAAAGAGATTACAGATGAAGAAAAGTGGACTCTATTCTACTAGATCTAGTTATTTTAGTCATTGATGGATGTCAGTCCATTGATTTTCTTTTTTTATAAAAAAAACTTGAGCTACCTAACCAGATACGTTAAAAAACTTTATTCAAGTTCACTACTTCCATCTCTACACTGCTGTCAGTTTCTTGTGATTTGAATGAATAATATGCCCTGAATATATATTTCATGTACTCTGACAAAACCACCCTAAGAAGAGTTTCTCTTTCAGAAGCCTCATATATATATATATGACTACACTATCAACAAAACATCAAAAATGGTAGTGTCGATCAAAATTAACATCAATATGCTCTAAGCTGCATGTTTTAGCACATATTACCAAGCTTTCAGAGATGTCAGTTCCATTTAATTGGTGCACTCGGACTGGAAATTCTATTTCATCGACATGCTCAAATTTTTAAACAAAACAAGAGGACCATGATGGTCCTATATCACTCATCTGAGTACTAAGCAGCAAAGGTCTACAATAAAGATTATAATTACCAAATATTGAGGTTCAAGGGCTAATGATGATGAAACAAGAGCGACAAAATATGCAATCCCACCGCCAGTTGTAAAGGAGGTATAATAGTTGCAAAGGGCAGGCAATGCAACAAACAATTTAAATTGAGACTTAAAAATTCCACTCTGGACAAGCAAACAATACTATTAAAATAAAGATCAAAGTAGAATTACTCAAAATCCATGCTAGGTAGAGTTATTGTTCTTGAACACAGTACTCTGTAATATCACAACAAACATGTATACCAATTTTGAAGTCGTTCTTACTTGAGATGACAAAGTTATATTCCAAACAAGCATTCAATGCAGACTCATGTGAGATTTTAGTGAGACAAACATTCTAACCAATTTTTAATTCAGCTTCGCAAGAAATGTGGTCTCAAGAGTGCTCACAAGAGGACTTTTAAATATTTCCCTCTTTATCTCTATGTGAAATCTGAGACCAACAACATAGGGCTAACTTTCACACCAGGACCAAAATTTGAAGTATTTTGGTAGAGGGCCACTAGATGATGCTATATGCCAAATATGAGAGCTCTGGCCCTTATGGTTTGGGAGAAGAAGATTTTCTTAGATTTCCTTCTTTATCGCTATGTGAAATCTGAGAACCCACAATATAGGGCCATTTTCAACACTAGGGCCATAATTTGAGGTATGTTGGTAGAGGGCCACTAGATGATGCTACATGACAAATATGAAAGCTCTGGTCATTACCGTTTGGGACAAAGAGATTTTTAAAGATTTCCTTATTTATCGCTATGTGAAATCCAAGACCCACAACATAGGGCCAATTCTTTACATCAGGGACATAATTTGAAGTATTTTGGTAGAGGGCCACTAGATGATGCTACATGCCAAATATGAAAGCTCTGGCCATTACCATTTGGACAAGAAGGTTTTTAAAGATTTCCTTCCTTGTCTCTATGTGAAATCCAACACCAACAACATAGGTTTAATTTTCACACCAGGGCCATAATTTTAAGCATTTTGGTAGAGGGCCTTTAGATGATGCTGCATGCCAAATATGAAAGCTCTAGCCCTTACGGTTTGGGACAAGAACATTTTCTAAGATTTCCTTCTTTATCTCTTTGTGAAATCCGAGACCCCACAACATAGGGCCAATTTCCATACTAGGGCAATAATTTGAAGTATTTTAGTAGAGGGCCACTGGATGCTGCTACATGCCAAATATGAGAGCTCTAGCCCTTACGGTTTGGGACAAGAAAATTTTTTAAGATTTCCTTTTTTATCTCAATGTAATATCTGAGAACCCACAACAATAGGCCAATTTCAACACTAGAGCCATGATTTGAAGTATTTTATTAGAAGGCCACTAGATGATGCTACATGCCAAATATTAAAGCTCTAGCCCTTACAGTTTTGGACGAGAAGATTTTTAAAGTTTTTTCACTTGGTTGCAATGGTAACCGAGTTCTTCATGGAATTCAAATCTTTGAAGTATTTTGAAAGTGCATCACCTAGGGATCATTTCTGTGAAGTTTGATTGAAATCTGATTGTTAGTTTAGGTGGAGAAGATTTTTTTGCAATTGTGAATGCACAGATGGACAGACAGACGAACGATGGACATTGATTGATCACAATAGCTCACCTTGAGCACTTTGTGCTCAGGTGAGCTAAAAACAGGTAAAATTTGCTAAACAAACATTAGAATGGTCAAACTTTGCAGTATAACAAATTGGTTGTACGGTCAGGCAGCAGGGCACTTGGAAACTTGTTCGCAGCCGTAAAGAATCATGGCACCACCACCACATCACTCACCACAGCCGTGAACAATATTAGTTGTACGGTCAGGTGGCAGGGGACTTGGAAACTTGTTCACGGCTGTGGTTAATCATGTCGCCCCGAGCCGAAGGCGAGGTGGCGACATGATTCACCACAGCCGTGAACAAGTTTCCAAGTCCCCTGCCACCTGACCGTACAACAAATTTATTATACTGCAAAGTTTTACCCTTTCAAAGCGCGTTAAGCGAAATGTTCCCGTTTTAAAATTTCACGAATCGGGAATGGCGACGAAATAGAAATTCCCTTCTGTGTGCCCCAATTCAATGAAAACTGACGTCACTGGAAACTGACGTCACTAAAACGTGCAGTTTGGTGAATAAATGTGCAGTCTGGTGATCGATCGGCGCCGCCATTTTGGATGATGTATTGCACGTGTAGTGATGTTTACGGGGCACTCAAAAGGGAAACTGGTTTTTGCCAGGGAACATGATATTATGTTCCCGGCATGTTAACCAATCAGATCACGAGAAATTTCTTTGCAGTATAATAAGTTTACAAGTCCCCTGGCACCTGACCGTAAAACTAATATTGTGCTTGGGCACAACATTGATTTGCAAATAAACGATTAGCATGGTAAAATATTTTCGTGGAAAGGAACATTTGGACAAAAGCATTATTTTTTTCCAGACTGTTTATTAAACATGATCATAACAATGATACAGTGACAAAGAAAGTAGAATTGTAGATAGACAAAAACGTAAGGCACTTGACAAAAAACACACAAAACTAGTCTCTCGCCAGGAGAAAACCAGTCTGATCTGAAAAAGTTGTTGATTTGTTTAACCGTTTCCCTTGAATACAGTAAGTGTGTAACAAAATCAAAATACTTAACTTTTACATATAATAATAATTATGAAAATTCCAAGTTCAGTAATGGGCGATATTGTGTAGTTTTTACATTGTTCTTTGATCTATTTTTTGCCTTGAACAAGATTGTAGGAATCTGTTCATCAGCTTTGAATCAAACAGCCTCATTGTTGTCTGCTATGCAACAACAATGAGCCCATTTCTAATAAACAATACCATTGTAACTACCCCCTTGGAAATGGGTTTTGAATGCATTTTCTCCTTTTAAACACTGTTTTCCACCTTTCTCAAGACAAATTCATCCATTGACAAACATTAATTAGTGCTCTGTAAACCCTTGTTATGTCTTCGAGTAAAAAGTCAACTGTTTACTACACAACAACATTTTGGAAGTGTCCAAATCCAAAGCATTTGCAGACAACAAATCAAATATGGCTAAGCTGCTTACTTGCAAACAATCACGACCTTTAACCACCATCCTTTAACCCTGTCCCAAACAAGCCCTTGTTTTTACGTGTGTGCAGTACAAGTCTTTTGAAAACACTGTGGGAAAAGGAGAAATTGCTCATAACAAGCAATTTCTCCTTTTCCCACACTGTTTTCTACCCATTTAGAGAACTTTTTGCCATTTATATCAAATTTGAAATTGTCTTCTGCAAACTCTTTGAGTTTGGAAGAGTCTAAAATTTATCATTTGGGAAAGGGTTAAAAGGCTGGGAAACTG
Source organism: Tridacna crocea (assembly GCA_943736015.1). Taxonomy (NCBI): domain Eukaryota; kingdom Metazoa; phylum Mollusca; class Bivalvia; order Cardiida; family Cardiidae; genus Tridacna; species Tridacna crocea. The sequence goes on from OX031059.1 coordinate 56,072,015, forward strand.
AGAAAATCCTAGCTATCAGCATTTACTTCTTTACCCAAAATGTTGTCAAAAACCTCCTTCCACAAGGTCATTTCAGGGTTGTTTGGTAAAAGACAGAATTGCAGTCTAAAGGTATCGCCGTTATATTAACCGGTTGTCAAAATCATCCATATATTACATGTACATACATTACTTTATATTTCTTATCTTTTTATCAAATGACATTTATTTGGTCAAGTTCAACCATTGCATAATATTTATAAAGCACTGAGTTTTACAGGAAACCACTTGAATTCTGGCTGTAAACTTTTTCTTTATGTGAATGGGAAAAAAATATAAAGGGATATAATTCAGTGCTCATCCTAAATACTCTCTGAGCATGTCTTTTCACAACCATTATTTATTTTGTCACAAATTTTATTTTGGTAACCAATGGCTTGCCCATCTTCTCCTTTCCTCACAATGTTTTCTACCCTTTTACAGACAACTAACGTCATTTTGAGTTGCAATTAACAAGAGTAAGTTGTCTGCAACTGCTTTAACCCTTTCCAAAACGACAAATTTTGGATCCTTCCAAACCTAAAGAGTTTGCAGACGACAATTTCAGATTTGGAGAAAATGGCAGAAAATTCTCAAAAAGGGTAGAAAACACTGTGGGAAAAGGAGAAATTGCTCATAATGAGCAATTTCTCCTTTTCCCACAGTGTTTTCAAAAGACTTTTGCTGCAGACACGTAAAAACCGGGGCTTGTTTGGGAAGGGTTAAATTTGACAAGCTTCAAATTTACTTTTATTCTAAAATAATATAGAATTGATTTTGTTTTCAAATTTTGTAGAATGTCATGAACTTATTATCAAGCCAATTTTATTTCCGGACATGATATACATTTACTAATGGCATGAAAGAGCTGAAAAAAGAGCAAATTTCTTTAAAAACAATGTGGAGAACATTGTGGGTGAAGGAGCATTTATTTTGCTGGAACTTTTTTTCACAGTTTTAGCCAAAATATATACTGAATATAGCAGGGCAACAAAATGTTACACATTAATGGGTGAAAAAGATTCCAGGAACAGCTACATACATGTACTTATCTGTATCTTTAAACCCTGTAATAGACAACAAAATTTCCATCTTCTCTATTGTGAAAGCATTTCCAGACAGCAAACTCATTTTTATCAAAACTTTGTAATTTAATTTAAAAAAGTTTGACAACATTGTGGAAATAGGAGAAAATGCTGGTTACCAGCATTTTCTCCTTTTCCTGAAACATTTCCAAAAGCTCTCATCCTACAGCTTGTTGAAGCATGGGATTGTTTGGTAAAGGAAGAATGAGTAAATAAATAAAAGAATGATACTGTTCAGAGAGAGATAGGTTACATACTACTATCACTGGACACAAAACAGACATTAAAATCAACACTTTATTTACACAATAGCTAAACTCAACAAAATATAACACAAAATCACAGACCTTTAAGACAAGACAACTGTAATGAAATCAGGAAAAAAAGCACTTAGAAAAGAATACAGGGGTGGGGGGCTTTGATGAAAGAAGATGTGATAGTATGCTACTGAAAGTAGAAGCAAAGAAGTGTTATAAAAGTGGAAGAAATGTAGAAGAAATGTAGAATTGTGGAATAAATACGATAAGCACTTGAAAGATGGCAGAGGATAAACTTAAGTTACTAGTAGCTAATTAAAAAAAAAACTTTGATTATATTTTTATCTCTATGCTCAATATTTTCCTACATGAAAACTGAGATAAATGATCTTAGACATCATTCACATTATGTATATTATATAATCCAAATTACTTTTTTTATAATCCAAGTCGCTAATAAAAGAACTGCGGGGGTGGGGGGGCGTAAAATGAAGATTTGAATATTATGAAAGGTGCAAAAAATCCAAAGCAGACTAACTAATAGACTGCTAGCAGACTGGCATACTATCTTAACACAAAAGGTAAGCTTTAGGTTCTTTTTCAGAAGGAAAAAATATAACTGAACAGAGCTCCAAGACAACAGGAAGTGATGGTATTCTAAATCTATAAGTTTCTCTTCCAAACCCTATGTTGTGTGTACTCATTACAATCGTCTCGATGAGACAATTCTAATGAGTACCCATAACATAAGATTTAGAGGAGAATAATTGATATTTACGAGTTTGAAATTAAAATCACACCCTGTATCTGAAGCTCTGATTGAAGGTGTCCATACCAGAAGGCCTTTTTGGACGACAATCTTGATTGTGACTCAAGCATGGAAATTCTTTCTCCATCTGAACTGGAAGAAACCATCGTGAGAATGGAAGAAAATGCTGGTTACAAATCCTTTCTCAAGGTGGTTAACCCATTACCACACAATCCCTACTTTTGACGACTCCGAGAAAGAAGCCTTTAGAAAACATTGTGGGAAAAGGAGAAAATGCTGGTAACCAGATTTTCTCCTTTTCCCACCATGTTTTCTACTCTTCACAAATTAACTTTCAAATCTTTAGTCACTTTTAATTTCTCGTCTGCAAAAGCTTTCGATTTGGACAAGCCTAAAATATTGTCGTTTGGTAACATCCCATGATTTTGCAACAAAAAGCTAGCAGTCTAAGAGTCAGACATGGTGTTCTCATACCAAATGGTATATGTCACTGCAGAAAAGAATGGTTACATAGTTTTTACATGTTTTTTTTTTCACATCCATCATGTATATATGTAAAGTGACACATCTAAAGGACAAATCTTTCAACCCAGTCTCAAAAGTTCCTTTGACCAACAGCATTTTTTCCCCAAAATAAATGTCTATGCATTGCAGACAATATTTATCTATACATGTACATAATTATATTTTTTTCAAAAAAATTTTACTCTTACACTGAAAGCACTTGTAGACAAAAAAATGAAATGTGACCAATGGGTTACAGCATTGTCTATCCTACTAAATAGTTTTCATATTAACCCTTTCCCAAACAAGCCCTGGTTTTTATGTGTCTGCAATATAAGTCTTTTGAAAACACTGTGGGAAAAGGAGAAATTGCTCGTAACGAGCAATTTCTCCTTTTCCCACAGTGTTTTCTACCCTTTTGCAGAACTTTCAGTCATTTTCATCAAGTTTAAAATTGTCGTCTGCAATCTCTTTCAGTTTGGAAGAGTCTAAAATTTGTCGTTTGGGAAAGAGTTAAGTCTTCCTAAGGGCCATAATAGCTTGGGATTATTTATCAAATGATCAATACATCAAATGACTGAATGCAAGGGCAGGATTATAAAGAATCCTTTTTTTCTTTACATAATTTACATAAGGTAAATCACCTTTCTATTGTCAAACAGTTCTTCAACTATCAGGATGAATGTATATCCACTGCTAGACAAGATGACCACAGTGCTGAAGATATTGCCACCTCAGACTGTATTGTTTTTAGAGTCGAATGACCTGAGAATTTTACATGTGGACAGCTTTGTTGCACCATTCTCTCTCACCGAAAGTTGAAACTGTACAAGTTCACCAGATTCCCTAGAATCTATAATTATCTGACTTTCACGTACATACTAAATGAGCTGAGCTCTGGCAAAAATTGTTTAACCCTTTCCCAAACAATCCCTGGTTCTTAAGGGTCTGGAATAGTAGCCTTTTGAAAACATTGTGGGAAAAGGAGAAAATGCTGGTAACCAGCATTTTCTCCTTTTCCCACAATGTTTTCTACCCTATCATAGACAGAAATCATCTTTTCAGCAAAGAGTTGAATTGTCATCTGCAAATGTTTTCAATTTGGTCTAGTCCCAAAAGTTCGTTGTTTGGGAAAGGGTTTAAGGCCTCTCTGATCCATTATTCCAAACAATTCGGCATATAATTCTTGATTTATAAATTCCATTTTACAAACTGACTGAATCATAAGGTATACAGGTCCTTTGAAAAGCAGAAAATTGATTATTAGCAAAATGTTTCTACACAGGCCAGCCTACATACACTGAGCAGGTTGACCTGGGTTGATACTTTTTACAGATACATTAACCCTTTACCAAATAATCCCTGGTTTTTACGACCATGAGATAGCAGCCTTTTGAAAACATTGTGGGAAAAGGAGAAAATGCTGGTAACCAGCATTTTCTCCTTTTCCCACAGCGTTTTCTACCCTGCTTGAAACAAATTTCAATTTTTGAGGAAGGTCCGATTTGTCGTCTGCAAGTGCTTTCAATTTGGCTTGTCTAAAATATTGTCGTTTGGTAAAGGGTTAAACCCATTGAGCAGAGCATGGCAGATTCTTGTTTTTAAACATATACCTAAAAGAATGATCTTATGACAAATGAACAAAATGTATCAAAGGTTTTGATTTTTGTCAATTTCATTTTAAGTTCTGAACAGTAATTTTAAAATCTAATCTAAAAGTATACCATACTTTAGCATTGCAACATATTCCAAATGTTACCAGAAGAGATCCAAGGAAAATTGGCGGTTATGTACAGAGTGAGAGATACGGTCTTAAGCCCAAACTCAAATTCAATCTATTTATCAGTTAGAAAATAAACCATTGTCTCTTTAAAAAAAAAAATCTTTTCATGTGAAAAAATTGAAAAGAATGGAAATAAGCCAAAAAAAAAAGGAAGTCCTTTTATTTTGCCTTGGAAATTATATACAAGAGAGGCTATGCAAGCTGCTACTAGAATAATATAGTAATATGATAAACAATTAATATCACACTCATTCACACATGCATGTCTAAATACATACAGTGTATACCAAGAAGCAACTTATATTAATTAAAACCCATTACCACACAATCCCTACTTTTGACGCCCCTGAGAAAGAAGCCTTTTGAAAACACTGGGGGAAAAGGAGAAAATGCTGGTAACCAGCATTTTCTCCTTTTCCCACAGTGTTTTCTACCCTTTGCAAAACAAATTTCATATTTTCATTTGCTTTTATTTTGTTGTCTGCAAATGCTTTTGATTTGGATATGTCTAAAATTTTGCTGTGTGGTAAACAATTATAGGCAAACCAATTTCAAGTGATTAGCCAGAAACTAATCTACTTCTTCTCTGCCTAGAAATTTAGAAACTCTACATGCAGGAAAGAGTTAAAGTACAAAAAGATTAACAGTAAAGCTAAAAACAAATTTGTTCCATCAACAAACTTGCATCAAGCCTCAAAATCAGAATCTAAAACACTAAACAGAAAGCGCACAATACAAAAATATAACATCTTAATGAATGAATTATGTTTGTGAATAATATGAATAAGTATTAGAACTTTAGTAATTCTTCAAATACGTGACATGGTTGCTTTTTTGGCATATAGTGCAATACTTTTATTTCTCTTTAACTCATTACTATACAATCCCTACTTTTGACAACCCTGAGAAAGGAGCCTATAGAGAATATCGTGGGAAAATGGAGAAAATGCTGGTAACCAGCATTTTCTCCTTTTCCCACAATGTTTTCTATCCTTCCCAAAACAAATTTTAAATTTTCAATTACTTTCATGTTGTCGTCTGCAAATGCTTTGATTTGGGACCAGTCTAAAATTTTGTCATTTGGTAAAGAGTTAACTCATTACTAAATGACAAAATTTTTGGCTTATCCAAATGAAAGGCATTTTGCAGATGATAAAGTAAAAGAGACTGAAAATTTGAAATTTCTTTTGTGAAGGGTAAAAAAACATTGTGGGAAAAGGAGAAAATGCTGGATACCAGCATTTTCTCCTTTTCCCACGATGTTTTCTGAAGACTTCTTTCTTAGGGTCAACGTAGGGATTGTGTGGTAATGGGTTAAGCCTAAACACTAGCTTGCAACCCTGAAGGTTCCCACATGACCCCCAGGTTTAAAAAACTTTGACAAAAAAGCCTTTGAAAACATTGTAGGACAAGAAGAAAACCGGTAACCAGAATTTTCTTCCTTTCCTGCAATATTTTCTACCCATTTAAAGACCATTCCTTTAATTTTAGCTACATTCAAATTGATGTCTGTAGAATGCTTTCAATCTGAAAATGCTGTAAAGTTAAGTTTTCTTTGTTGACTGTGTAGATAAGTTTAGATCTACTATAACAGTCACAGATAACATACTTAGAAAAGATTGTTCAGTCATAAAAATCTGAAATTCCCATCTTGTTTCTGTATAAAAATTTGATCTTTCCAAAAGAACTGCATGATGGTATAAAAATGATACTGGCACTTATACTGGTGTACTGATTCTTTTTCAACAACTTTATAGCATTCAAAAGAGAAACTACCCATTCAATGTGGATGTTACATTTATTAGTAAAACAGACGAAAGGTTTAACGTTCATTTACAAAATCATGGCAACTTGTGAAACGCTAAAATTTAACTAATACTTGGCACATAATGTAACAATGAGGGGACACTAAAAATGTTTGGCGGTAACAGGAAGTGAGATCTATCTATATATAGCAACTATTTCTACCTTTAAGCATAGAAGAGTCCTGCAGTAGAGAAATCTTAGAATGAGAAAGTAGCCATACTGGTGATGTCCTGCTGACACGGGTTTGTGCCAGTTTTAGTCTTTCAGAAAGTTTTCTGCACGGAGTATCATTACAATTAATGACATGAATGATACCTAAAAACTTTCTTCAATAAGGATAAAAGACGAACACATTCAGAGACTTATTTCATGTCAATACATGGCTGAAATACAAAGGCTGATAAAAAAAGCAGTATGAAAAAAAGAGAGAGACTGGGTATGTAGTGGACTGTGGGGAAAAAAAAGCAAACTGATTTTACAAGCATTTTTGCCCTTAGCCAAAAAACTTTCAAAAGCCTTCTTTGTTAGGTATAAAAAAGAAGATTAAAAGGTTGTTTGAAGATTAAAGGACTTGCCTTTTGCAAGCGAAGTACAATGTAACCCTTTAAGAAACAATAACATGTTTTAATTCTTTACCACACAACCCCGACTTTTAACGACCCTGAGAAGGAAGCCTTTTGAAAACATTGTGGGAAAAGGAGAAAATGCTGGTTACCAGCATTTTCTCCTTTTCCCACAATGTTTTTCTACCCTTCCCAAAAGAGATTACAAGTTTTGAGTCATGCTTATTTTGTCGTCTGCAACTGCTTTCAATTTAGACAAGGCTTTAAATTTGTTGTTTGGTAAAGAGTGAAAGACCCTGAGGCATTAAGCCTAGGAAAATATTATTGGAAAAGAAGAAAATCCTGGTAACCAGCACTTTTTTCCTTTTATCATAATGTTTACAATTAATACAATTTAACAGACAAATCACATCATTTTAGTCACATTAACTTTGTCATCTGCAAATGCTTTCAAAACGGAATGGTCTAACATTCTGCTGTATGGTAAAGATTTGGCAGGGAGAAAGAAAACAATTCATGATACAATACAATCTGGAATACAAAGTAAGTGATCCATGTTTCGACAAAAAAGTTTGTACAGTTATGTGTAAACACAATGAATTCTTCCAAAAATAAACAGAATGGATTCTTTAAAAAAAAACAATGGAACAATGGCTAGGATGATTAACACTAGGAAAACACATGTAAGAAAGGAATAAATATATTCAAAAACGAATCAACACAACATTATAGTAAACATGGACGGACTTGTATCATCACATCCCTGGCTTTGTGAAATACTGCTAAAACATATACATGCACTACAGAATACTTTTTCCTATGATTTTTATAAAGATTTTCCTTTACACGTAAAACATTTTTTTTTCTATATGAGTGTTTTGAGGGGTATGTGTATTAAAAACTGAATTTTCATCAGGACACCAGTTTTTTTTTTTAAAATGTGTTTCAATGAAAATTCACAGAAAAGATCAAATGAAAACTTTTTTCGTAACTTGAATAAATTTGAAGAAAAACTTTACAAAAAATTTTGAAACTGATGTCACAATTATTGCACTTTATGGTGGTGGTGTTCATACATCAATTTGACCAATTAAGATATGTTAATGAATTTTTTAGATACCTGTAGTAATCTACTGAGGGAAAAGAAGCTATTTTGTGTAATCACGGGCAACAGTTGCTGCTTGTTCCATACAGTTGCTTCTTTTCCTTTAACCCTTTCCCAAATGACAAATTTTAGACTCCTCCAAACTCAAAGAGTTTGCAGACAACAATTTAAAAATCGATAAAAATGGCAGAAAGTTCTCCAAATGGGTAGAAAACACTGTGGGAAATGGAGAAATTGCTCATTATGAGCAATTTCTCCTTTTCCCACAGTGTTTTCAAAAGACTTGTACTATAGACACGTAAAAACAAGGGCTTGTTTGGGAAAGGGTTAAGTGAAGAAAAAAAATCCTTTCCATCAGCTGTTTCTACTTTGTGCCATCCATATCTGTTTTGGTTGGTCTAAAGATAGAACATACTGTAATCAGTGTATAAAAGGTGGATTTGTTCTGCAAAATTTTGAGTTGTTGCTATGGCCTAAATTCTTATGATGCGAGAAGTATGCAAATCACAATAATTTTTTTGACATGCAAAATATTTCTTTTCTAATTTACTTTATTTGATGTGTCTGAACAAAGGAACAGTTTAACTTATGCACTGAATTACTTTTCTACTCAGTTGAATAAATAGTGCTAAGAAGTACTTGCTGGGAAAAGTTTGCTGATTAATATATAGCTATCAGTAGACAAATCTATATAATAGTAAAAAAATAAAACATCTCAATGCAAAAGCACTTTAACATTCTTAGGAATGTGCTGACAGAGTAAAATCTTTGTGGCAAAAACTAATGTGAAAAAAATAATTTCTTGAAATAGACCATAAAACAATGTTCACATGAAAAAGTGATTTCATATAGTTTTCTTTGCTGAACTTTTTTTCATTTGCTTGAAATGTAATGCGTAAGTGAATCAAATAAGATCAAATTTTAGCTGGCAATATGATTTTTATATTCATATCAATTAATAAAAAAACAAGCTGGGAAATGAAATAATTCTTCTCAAAGAAAAAATAAAAACAATTTATCCTCTTCAATTATTCAAGTTTACTTTTTCCACTTGCTGGAAAATAACAATATCGATCACAGCATATTCATTCACAGGGTTATATATATTTATTCATATTATCTAAATATACATATATGTATTTGTAATCCACAATTCCCCATAAAAAATACCAGTAACACCAACTGTGCTAAAATCACTTTTAAAAGAACTGCAAATACAAGTGTCACACATGTTTATAATATGTATTTACAGAAGTTCATCTTTTAGCATAGACTCTCTAACAACTTACTGTTTTTCAATACCTTTCTGATGACAGGAACATTTCTCTTTTTTGCCTATATACAAGTTGGTACTAGTATTTTGTTCACGCAAAGTCATGAAACAAAATATAAATTTTGACAAAATGGCATCTACATAACAAGGTAGAGACACATTAAAGCATTGTTAAGATTGTTCAGCTGTTTTGCTTGCTTTGTTGTTTGCTGAGAGATGACCACAAAACTAGGTCATTCAGGTGGTCCCATCTGCCAGGATGCCTGACAGTCGACTCACTGGTCTGTCGACAGCATTCATCTGCAGGAACTGTTGCTGCATCTCCTCAGGAGGGATACCTAAATCAAATCCTGAAAGTAGATAAAAAGAGTGTTGTGTATAAGATATGACAAAAAAACTTTAATTGAAAAAAAAAACAAACTCTTTTGGGTCCTTTTTGTCAAAATAATATTGTTCTCAATTTTTTTCTGTCATCTGCAATGGTGTAAAAATCCCCATTTAACCTTGCATCCTACCAAATTGTTTACCAACAGAAAAAGACCATCAGGAGACATATAATTACGAAATAATCTTCTTTCTATCTTGGTTTATTGTTCATTCTATCATGACATGCGAATTCCGCTCTATAAACACAGTGCAAGGAAAGCGTGGTAAAATCTTCGACAATCCACGCTGAGTGACGTCATTCTTTATCGAGTGACGTCATTCACTGAGTGGGTTATTCAATGGAACATAATCTTTATCCGGGTTTTTACTCTACGTTTGAACTTGTTTTCCTGTAATTAAGAATTGACCATGTTAGAATTGAAATAATCTTCTTTCTATCGTGGTATATCGTTCAATAAACCATGTTGTGAGTTCTGAGGCGCAATGGTTTATTAAACGAATTTGGCTCTATAAATCCAGTGCAACAAAAGCATGGTAAAATTATGAAATAATCTTCTTCCAATCGTGGTTTATCGTTCAATAAACCACAGTTGTGTGTCGTTTGGAAATGGATTAACTTGTTTTAATCCCTAGGCTTCTGAGAGCAACTTATTGACCTTTTGGAAACAGTGGAGTAAAATCAAGCTGCACAGAATGTGCAGTCTGATCTTGGATCTACACTGTCTGATAAGCAGATATTTTCTCCCCAAGAATATTTTTGCAAGAGCCAAATTCATTTTGCTTCTATTGGCATTAACCCTTTCCCAAACAATCCCTGGTTTTTACAGCCCTGATATAGAAGCCTTTTGAAAACATTGTGGGAAAAGGAGAAAATGCTGGTAACCAGCATTTTCTCCGTTTCCCACAATGTTTTCTACCCTGCTGGAAAAAAATTTCGATTTTTGAGTTACATTTATTTTGTTGCCTGCAAGTGCCTTGAATTTGGAACAGTCTGATATTTTGTCGTTTGGTAGAGAGTTAAGGTTTTACTAACACTTTACCACACAAGAACAACTTCTGATGACCCCCGAGGAAGGAGCCCTTTGAAAACATTGTGGTAAAGGAGAAAATGCTTGTAACCAGCATTTTCTCCTTTTTCACCCTATCAAAGGAAAACTGCTTCATGTGAGCCACTATCAAATTGTCGTCTGGAAAATGCTTTCAATTTGGATAGGTCTAAAATTTTGCCATGGGGTAAAGGGTTAAAGTTCTTCAACAGGTCAAGGGTAAATATTAGCAGTCTAAAGATTAAAAGTTCCGTAATCAAAGCATAGATCATCACAAATTACGATAATCATTGTTTACAAACCTCAGCAGCATCAATAGTGATTATAAGATCCCTTTCAAAGTATAATTATCTGTCGGTCATTACATTTTCAAACACAGACAAATAACATGTTTATTTGCTCTACAAAACCAACAACTTTGAAATACAAACCTACAGTTCTTTCTTAATCCTTTCCCAAACGATCCCTGGTTTTCACAACCTTGAGATAGAAGCGTTTGAAAACATTGTGGGAAAAGGAGAAAATGCTGGTAACCAGCATTTTCTCCTTTTCCCTCACAATGTTTTCTACCCTGCTAGAAACAAATTCCAGTTTTTCAGTTACATTTATTTTGTCGTCTGCAAGTGCTTTCATTTTGAACCAGTCTAAAATTTTGTCATTTGGTAAAGGGTTAATCCTTTACCTAATTATAGAATTTATTTCATTTAACTTTATCCAAATTGAAAGCATTTTTCAGATAAAAGAATAAGTAGATAATTCTGGTGGTTCTTGTTTCACAAACAGTAGAAAATGCTGAAAAAGCCAAAAATGATCTTTGTCAGCACTTTTGTTTTGTTTGTTTATTTCCATTTATTTATCGTCACTACCGGGTGCTGTTTTGCAACAGCCTGTGCAGGCTGATCTGAGACAACACTTTATGCAAATGTCTGGATGCCCCTGTTTACATGTTGCAAGCCACATAGAGTGAGGTCATTCTGTATAAGGAAAGTAAGTCAATTAACCCATTACCACACAATCCATACTTTTGACGACCCCGAGACAGAAGCCTTTAGAAAATATTGTTGGAAAAGGAGAAAATGCTGGTAACCAGCATTTTCTCTTTTTCCCCAATGTTTTCTACCCTTCACAAAGCAAATTTCAAATTTTCAATCACTTTTATTTTGTCTTCTGCAAATGCTTTCCATTTGGACAAGCCTAAAATTTTGTCGTTTGTGAGTTAATAAATGGAACATACTCTGCATCTGCATTTTTTTTCTGTAAGTATGAACTTGTTTTCCTTTCACTTAGAGTTGGTCATGATAGAATTAAAACAATCTTCTTTCTATCAAAGTTTTTTGTTCAATAAACCACATTGTGAATTAGGAGGTGCAATTAATAAACCACTTTGGCTATCGCCCTCTCGGATTATCTATTGTGCCTCATAATTCACAATCATGGTTTACTGAACTATAAACCTCAATAGAAAGAAGACTTTTTTCTTAATTTTAAAAATCTGTAGAGTGCAGGATCAATTGCATATTACAAACATTTAGTCCTTTACCACAGTGCTTTCTATGCTGATTTACACTGTTTGTTCTATGGATGGTCAATTCCATTAGTGTGAAACATGCTAGGAAGCAAACTGTCAAATAATTTTGGTAAACTTTAGGATTTTCAGACATACCTGATTTAGTACAACGTTGTACCTTTAAAAAGATGACTTTTGAAAACATTGCAGGGAAATAGGGAATAAGCTTCTTACAAGGAATTTTTCTTGTTTTCCACAGTGTTTTCCAATCTCCAATAGCAAATGCCCATCATTTGCTTATACACAAAACGTGACCCATCACTCAAAAAGGGACCATCTGGGAATTCTTGTTCATCAATTAGAAGAAAACAGATCAATGACAGTGCAAATCAAATATTGATAATTCAAAAATGAATGTTTAACAAGTTACAATGACCATTTTTCATTCAGAAAACATCATCAAAGCAAAAAGTGTCAACCCTGGTCAGCCTGTGCAATTTGCGCTGTCTAACCAGGGTTGACACTTTTTGCAGTTACCAGAATGTCCCTCTATGCATGATGGGACACACATTTTTATCTGCAACATTTAATGTTTTATCTACGGTATGAAAAATTACCAGAAGCGTTGGACAATCCCCTCTGCATGTCTGAAAGATTGAAGTCCTCAAGCTGGTGATGCCAGGCGATGTTCTGCATACGACAATTCCCAGTGTTGTAAGTGTACTGTGGAATATCCGAGTGCATGGTATGTTTTGGCTCCAGGGTCTGTCCGTTCTCCAGCCATTGCTGGTACATCTCGTCTGTATGCGGTGGAGCAACTTCTCCATTGCCATACATGTAGCGGTATCGAAGGTGCGGGTTTGGACGTCTACCTGGACTCAGCATGTCAGGTGGAGCTGGAGAGAAACTTGGCATGCTGAAAGAGACAATACACATTGTAAGTGAAAAGAGACAATACAAATTGTAAGTGAAACAAATGTCTGTAACCCCATACCAAACAGTTATGTGTTTCAATGATCTAAGGAAAAAAGTCAAACATATTTCTTTAACCCTTTAACTCTCTACCACACGAGAAAATTTTAGACTGGTCCAAATTGAAAGCATTTGCAGACGACAAAATAAAGGTGACTGAAAAATTGAAATTTGTTCTGGGAAGGGTAGAAAACACTGTGGTAAAAAGAGAAAATGCTGGTTACCAGCATTTTCTCCTTTACTACAGTGTTTTCAAACAGCTTATTTCTCAGGGGCGTCAAAAGTAGCGATTGTGTGGTAATGGGTTAATTTAACCCATTACCACACAATCCCTACTTTTGATGCCCCTGAGAAAGAAGCCTTTAGAAAACATTGTGGGAAAAGGAGAAAATGCTGGTACCAATTTTCTCTTGGCAATCTTGTTGAAATGAAGCAACAAAGTCGTTTCAAAAAAACTTCAACTGTAATTGATAAACCATGTTAAATAATGAATATACGAACTGCTTGCCAACTCAAATGGAATATACAGTCTGCTCCACATATTACGAGATCGATTTCAACGAGATACCACTTATAACTTAAATCTTGCTGAGTCCCAGCAGAATCCCTTCTTTTTTTTCTTTTATTTTATACCGCGTAGAACGAGATCGGTTACGGCGAGATATCGGCTACAACGTAAAAATAGTCAAGGCCCCCAACGTAAATTTCCCACCTTACAACGAGGTCCATTGATAAAATACGTCATCTGCATTAGTTTGTCACCATGCAAAGCAATTATCATATAATTATCGGATTAACTGTCTAACATTAAACTATTGTCGCGTTTTGGACATGTTTGCGCCACGGGCTAAATTGATCCGTAGGTGATTAAATGTTATCACACATTTTTTAGCAGTTTATACATGTAGCTTATTATTGACCAGTTCTGGTGGATGAATTGAAAACTTTACGCCGGTTCTTTGAGTGCGAGTCGGACATTGATCAGAGCACATTTTCAAAGTTAGTGAGTATTGAACATTTACTGGAGGATAAATTCAGAAACAAAAAAGGCAATCTAACATAACAGCATTCTTCAAATAAATATATATTTGATTTTTAAAATGCTAACATTCATGTAAATATCTCGTAAATACATATAATACATTGCACAGTAAATCGATAGAGTTATCTGTCTTTGTATACTCTTCAAAAAGAACGTAATTAGCTACTTCCGGTGTAAACAAAAGTAAACGGTGTGAAAGTCTGTATCCTTATGTATCCTTACGATGTTTGATTTCTGATTTGGTTATAACGAGATAATACTTCTTGTCCCCGTGATCTCGCTGTATCTGGAGTGCACTGTAGTTAGAAAGATTTCAAAACATAATTGAAACTCAAGTTTTCTTTTTTAAGAGGAGCCTTACAATTCTCAGAACAGTAAACTGGCATATTTGCCTGGCATGTACTGATCTGGTGTATATCAATCCACCAAATACGGCCGAGTGATATGATGGTTCCCATCACCTGAGGTATGCTGAATGAGACAAGGGATTCACTCCTAACAAATTGGCCGGTTTCGTACCTATATCTAACACTTGATCACTGGATCACCCCATTTTGGTGGAATGACAAGTCAAACGTTTAAACTGAGTTTTTATTGCCCTCATTAGATAATTTTGTTTGCATTATCCTCGGTTTGTTTGGGATGGACTATGTGATGTAGACTTTGTTAATTGAAACTCAGACCTATTTTAGCAGGATTTGCACGCGGAAAATTGATAAATGGGGGTCAATAACAAAAATGTACGGCAATCCTGCAAGGCCACACTCTAGATGCAACCCTGCATAAGTGTTCAAAGCAGCAGACATTTCAGTTTCACAATGTTTTCTATTATAATATCAAATCACGCACATCTAGAGAATCAAAAACAAATATAAGAAATGCCACTTCACTTAAAAAGTAATCAACTAAGTAAATATGATGTGACTTGTTTTTAAAACCTGACTGATATGAAGACGTAATCAACTACGTAAATAAGGTGCGACTTGCATTTAAAACCTGACTTATATTAATATCCTGTTAATGAGGAATTTTTCCATGGAAACCTTTTCAATGGACACAACTTCTAACACAGTCACTCCTCGAGAGAAATATGTCAGTAAACTAACAGTTTGTTGTCTGTGACATCATTAAAATTTACACATGAAGTATAATGAAGGAAAATATTCTTTCAATACAGATATAAAAGCCTGAGTCCGTAATCACCAACCATTCTTACGAACATTCCTCGTCTTATTTTCCAGAGTAAATTTGAAAGTAACAAAACTTCTGATTGGCTAAACCAAACCATTTGGTTTAACTCTTTACCACATGGGAAAATTTTGGACTAGTCTAAATTGAAAGCATTTGCAGACGACAAAAAAAACATGAATCAAACATTGAAATTTGATTTGTAAAGGGTAGAAAACATTGTGGGAATGGAGAAAATGCTGGTTACCAGCATTTTCTCCATTTCCCACAATGTTTTCTAAAGCCTTCTTTCTCAGGGTTGTCAAAAGTAGGGATTGTGCGGTAATGGGTTAACCAATTGGAAGTACATGTAGTGTTACATTCAAAATCATAAAATAGACCAAGAATGGATTGGTGAAAACAGACCCTGATTACAAAACAATACACCGTCATGTTGAGCCCAAGTAGCCCAGATGGTAGCGTACAAAATTTGAAAACAGGCAGTTGCTGGTTCAATTCCCAGCTCAGCCAATCTTCTTTCCAAGGACTGACGACAGTAATTGCAACAGGACTCACTCCTTTGTCACTGCTGACCATTGTTTCACTGATGGGCATATTGGAAAGCAGCCAGTTGCCCAGGAAAAATATTGTGTGTAGTATTTATAAAAGAAACTCTAGGAAAGCATGGATAGGTGAACTGGCCACCACAATATAAATGAAATCATGTTGAAAACAGGTCTAAAAACCAAATCAGTCTATGAATCAATCAATCATTTCTGTTTGATTGTTGCAAGGTCATGCAAGTTGTTCGTTTTATAATACAGGTAAATTTGAGCCCATGAAAAAAGGGTACGGTTACTTAGAACCAATTTGTTAAAAAGGACATACATGTAATTGCGAAAAAAAAAACATTGCTGGGAAAATATCGACTCTTCGAAACAAGCATTTATTTGGTTGTTTTCCCACAATAATTTTCAATAGCAAACATTTAGACATGTACATCTATGATCAGTCCATACAATCTGTTCATTCTGATCTTTTTCTGCACTGTCCAAGTAAGCAACTTTAATCATGCTCCACATTGTTATAGTTTATTCCTTTACCACACAATCCCAAGTTTTAACAACCCCGAAAAAGCAGCAGTTTGAAAATATCATGGGAGAAGGAGAAAATGCAGCTAACCTACAATGTTTTCAATCCTATCACAGACAAATTTAATCAAATGAGCAACATTTAAACTGTCATCTGCAATTGCTTACAATTTGGATAAGACGCCATTTTCTTAGTGTGGTAAGGAGTAAACTCATTACCAAATGACAAATTTGTAGGTCTGTCTGAATCGAAAGCATTTGCAGATGACAATATAAAAGTGACTGATAATTTGAAATTTATGTGAAGGGTAGAAAACACTGTGGGAAAAGGAGAAAATGCTGATTACCAGCATTTTCTCCTTTTTCCACAATGTTTTCTAAAGGCTTCTTTCTCATGGGTCAAACGGGTCAAAGGCCAACATGTGATAATGAATAGGTACAGTTCAATGACTTTCTCCTAAATAGGGAGTTCTCAGTAAATAACTCTTTACCAACCAGTCCTGTATTTTACCTCTTTACCAAACGACAAGATGTTGGACAAGTCCATATTGAAAACATTTGCAGACGACGAATTAAATGTGAATCAAAAATTGAAATTTGATTTCGGAAGGGTAGAAAACATCATAGGTAAAGGAGAAAATGCTGGTTACCAGCATTTTCTCCTTTTCCCACAATGTTTTCAAAAGCTGTCTTTCTCATGTCGTTAAAAGTCGGCATTGTGTGGTAAAGAGTCAATAACTCTTACCTCTTTACCACACGAGAAAATTTAGACTGGTCCAAATTGACAGCATTTGCAGACAACAAAATAAAGGTGACTGAAAAATTGAAATTTGTCCTGGGAAGGGCAGAAAACTCTGTGGGGAAAAAGGAGAAAATGCTGGTTACCAACATTTTCTTCTTTTCCCACAGTGTTTTCAAAAGGCTTCTGTCTCGGGGGCGTCAAAAGTAGGGATTGTGTGGTAATGGGTTGAAGAAGACAGCTGAAACTTTTGATGGAAAAAAAACAGAAAACATTTGTAACCAGATTTTCTCCTTCTCTGTAGATGGTAAAAAAAGAAAATGTCTGCGGCCAGAATTTTCTTTTTCTATCCTAGTATTCAAAGGACAAATTTCGGTGGAGTTTAATTTGTCATCTACAAAATGGTCACATAATTTTTTTTTAACTTGTCTAAAAGGTTATTGTCTTATTGACTTCAATAGAGTTGAATATTGAGAGCAGTCCTCATTTTCATAATTCTTTGATAAACTCACAAACAAGTTGGCTTGTAATTCTCTTCCATTGATGTTTGTTTGAAATTCTGTCTTAATTAAGGACAATACAGACCACTAGTAATGAAGACATTATACCACTCTTTCACATTATCATGTATCTAACTCAAAACTAAAGTACATTCTGTGATTCAAAGCTCTGATAATTATGCAAGTACTGTGAACTATTTCAGATAAAAAATAAAGAAACTGAGAGGATGACATCTGTGAACAGAAACTTTGCTACTTTAACCCTTTCCCAAACGGCAAATTTTGGACCAGACCAAATTGTGACCATTTTGCAGTTGACATATTAACAGTTGATTAAAGGATGATTTTTCTATATGACAGGGTAGAAAACATTGTGGAACAAGAGCGGCAAATTGTCGCAAGATACGCCCGTCTTACCCCAAGTTGTAAAGCTGGGGCATGCACCGGACAAAATTCAAATATGAAAAACGACAAAAAGCAATAACTCAAAAATTAAGCAAGCAAGAGTTATCATTCCTGTGCACTGCACTCCCCCTTGATGAGATCTATCCACCCATGAAATTTCATAACCCTAGCTAGTAAAGTTTTGGAGATATTCACTGGACAAAATTCAAGTATGAAAAACGGCAAAGGGCAATAACTCAAAAATTAAGCGAGCAAGAGTTAGGGTTCCTGTGCACTGCACTCCCCCTTGATGAGATCTATCCACCCATGAAATTTCATAACCCTAGCTAGTATAGTTTTGGAGATATGCTCCGGACAAAATTCAGGTATGAAAAACGACAAAGGGCAATAACTCAAAAATTAAGCGAGCAAGAGTTATGATTCCTAAGCACTGCACTCCCCCTTGATGAGATCTATCCAACCATGAAATTTCATAACCCTAGTTAGTATAATTTTGGAGATATTCACCGGACAAAATTCAAGTATGAAAAACGAAAAAGGGCAATAACTCAAAAATAAAGCAAGCAAGAGTTAGGGTTCCTGTGCACTGCACTCCCCCTTGATGAGATCTATCCACCCATGAAATTTCATAACCCTAGCTAGTATAGTTTTGGAGATATGCTCCGGACAAAATTCAGGTATGAAAAACGACACAGGGCAATAACTCAAAAATTAAGCGAGCAAGAGTTATGATTCCTGAGCACTGCACTCCCCCTTGATGAGATCTATCCACCCATGAAATTTTATGACCCTAGCTAGTATAGTTTTGGAGATGTTCATTGGACAAAATTCAAAGTATGAAAAACGGCACAGGGCAATAACTCAAAAATAAAGCAAGCAAGAATTATGATTCCTGTGCACTGCACTCCCCCTTGATGAGATCTATCCACCCATGAAATTTCATAACCCTAGCTAGTATAGTTTTGGAGATATGCTCCGGACAAAATTCAGGTATGAAAAACGGCAAAGGGCAATAACTCAAAAATTAAGCAAGCAAGAGTTATGGTTCCTGTGCACTGCACTCCCCCTCAATAAGATCTATCCACCCATGAAATTTCGTAACCCTAGCTAGTATAGTTTTGGAGATATGCTCCGGACAAAATTCAAGTATGAAAAACGGCAAAGGGCAATAACTCAAAAATTAAGCAAGCAAGAGTTATGGTTCCTGTGCACTACACTCCCCCTCGATGAGATCTATCCACCCATGAAATTTCGTAACCCTAGCTAGTATAGTTTTGGAGATATGCTCCGGACAAAATTTAAGTATGAAAAACGACAAAGGGCAATAACTCAAAAATTAAGCAAGCAAGAGTTATGGTTCCTGTGCACTGCACTCCCCCTCGATGAGATCTATCCACCCATGAAATTTCGTAACCCTAGCTAGTATAGTTTTGGAGATATGGTCCGGACAAAGAACTGGACGGGTGATCCCATAATACGTCCCGTCTTCGACGGGCGTATAAAAAGGAGAAAATGCTGGTTTCCAGCATTTTCTCCTTTCCCACAATGTTTTCAAAAGGCTTCTATTCCTGACCCGTAAAAACCAGGGATTGTTTGGGAAAGGTTTAAAACTCTTTACCAGATGACAAAATTTTAGCCTTGTCCAAATTGAAAGCATTTGTAGACGACAATTTTAGTGTGGCTCAAATGGTGTGTGGGAAAAGGAGAAAATGCTGGTCTGCAGGATTTTCTTCCTTTCCCACAATGTTTTCCAAAGGCTTCTTTTCCAGGAGCATCAAAAGTGGGGATTGTGTGGTAAAGGGTTAAAACTACGATCAAGGCTTCAGCTGTCAAACAAAAATCCCATTATTGAGCCACACAGAATTTGTCATTTGCAATGCTTTCAATTTGGACTGGTCTAAAATTTTGCTGTGTGGTAAAGGGTTAATTGGAAATGCTGAAGAAGCTTCCTTAAAAAATAAACAGTCCATAATTAGAAGCTGGAATGCTGAATTAATAATTAATCACAGTCTTACATCCTGGCTACATTAACGCTTTCATTACTGAGTAAATAAGCTGCATTTTCTCAATGACAACAAATACAGGTCGGCTGCTAGTTCAAGAAACATTTCATTCTTATTGTAGAATGAATCACTGGACAGTGAAGATCAGAGGTCAGACTGCATGTTCTGTGCAGTCTGATCTTGATCTGCATTGTCCATATAAGCTTCTGGTACCGTATGTGGTATGGAAAGAGTTTATGTCCAGAGTGCAGTCTGCTGAACTCTTTCCCACACAATCCCGACTTTTAACGACCCTGAGAAAGAAGCCTTTTGAAAACATTGTAGGAAAAGGAGAAAATGCTGGAAACCAGCATTTTCTCCTTTTCCCACAATGTTTTCTACTCTTTTTAAGACAAAATTCAACTTTTGAGCCATACTTACATTGTCGTCTGCAAATGCTTTCAGTTTGGACTGGTCTACAATTTTGCCATTTGGCAGAGAGTTAAAGAAAGAAAACTCTTTACCACATGACAGAATTTATGACGGGTCTAAATTGGAAGCATTCGTAGACAGATCAAAATTAACATTACCCATTTATATCATGCGTCTTTAATTAGGTAGAAAACATTGAGAGAAAAAGGGGAAAATGCTGGTAATCAACATTTTCTCCTTTTCCCACAATAATTTCAAAAGATGTATGCTTCTTTTCCCAAGGTTGTTAAAACTCAGGACTGTTTGGTAAAGGATTTAGACACTTGCTGTAATCAATACCCATTTTATACAGTAAGCACTCTCTAACAATTTATATCATACTTTAGTTTCTAACCAGTGCCACAGTTATTCTTAACTAAACAAAATTTTAGATTTGTCCAATCTGAAAGCATTGCCAGGCAACCAATTTCATGCGCCCCAAAATGATTTCATTTTTGAAAATTTTGGGCATTTGTAAACATTGCAGGAAAAGGAGAAAATGCAGGTAACCAGGATTTTCTCCTTTACCCAAATTACTTTCTAACATTACAAAGAAAAATCAAATCATTTTAGCCACACCAACTTTGTCCTCACTTTGGACAGGTCTAAACTTCTTTGTCTGGAACTTTGTCCCAAACAAGCCCTGGTTATTACATGTCTGCAGTAAAAGTCTTTTGAAAACACTGTGGGAAAAAGAGAAATTGCTCGTAACGAGCAATTTCTCCTTTTCCCACTGTGTTTTCTTCCCTTTTTGAGAACTTTCTGCCAAATCTAAAATTGTCGTCTGCAAACTCTTTCGGTTTGGAAGGGTCTAAAATTTATCGTTTGGGAAAGGGCTTTACCACAAGAGAAAATTTTAGACTGATCCAAATTGAAAGCATTTGCAGACGACAAAATAAAGGTGACTAGAAAATAGAAATTTGTTCTGAGAAGGGTAGAAAACACTGTGGGAAAAGGAGAAAATGCTGGTAACCAGCATTTTCTCCTCTTCCCAAAGTGTTTTTAAAGGCTTCTTTCTCAGGGGCGTCAAAAGGTTTGTGTGGTAATGGGTTAAGTGCTAAACTAAGACATCCCAGTAAAGGGAGATAATACTTTCCAAAGAAATTTTCCCCTTGACTATGGAAGTTGTCTGTTGCAACATACCAAATGATTAACTCTTTACCACATGCCGATATTTTGGACAAGTCCGAATTCAAAGCAATTGCAGACGACAAAATACATGCAACTCAAAAATTGAAATTTGATTTTGGAAGGGTAGAAAATCTTGTGGGAAAAGGAGAAAATGCTTGTTTCCAGCATTTTTTCCTACAATGTTTTCAAAAGCTTTCTTTCTTAGGGTTATTAAAAGGCAAGAATGTGTGGTAAAGAGTTAAAATGCAGGACTTGGGAAGTTGATGAACTAAATAAATGGGAAATCATATCAAAACAACATAAATAACCTTGAATACATACTTGTCGGCAGAGTTCTGTGAATCTTCCACCACACTCATTGGACTGTTCTGCACAGTGATTGGTGATTGTTCTGCCACAGTCGGACCACCCAAATTGTATTCTGCAAAACACCACAAAAAGGTACTCTCTGTTAGTCTGTGCTAATGTCAGCTGGGCCTGTATCACCAACTGATCCTAATATCTTTTTAACTCATTACCAAACGACAAAATTTCAGACTGGTCCAAATCGAAAGCATTGCAGACCACAAAATAAAAGTGACTGAAAATTTTAAATTTGTTTTGTGAAGGGTAGAAAACATTGTGGGAAAAGGAGAAAATGCTGGTTACCAGCATTTTCTCCTTTTCCCACAATGTTTTCCAAAGGCTTCTTTCTCAGGGGCGTCAAAAGTAGGGAGAGTGTAGTAATGGGTTAATTCTCAATTTTTTTTCTTAATTTCAAAGTAATACAATTTTTGATTGGCTACACCACAGTCATGGCTCAGCTAGTCAGAAAATACCTGTTTTTTTTTTTTAACTGTAGAAAACAATAAAGAACGCCAAAGGATTGTTGGAGAAAATGGGCCATATCTTTAAGTATACCAAAATGTTATGTAACAATTTTTATTACAGTCTAATTGTGGACCTCCAAAGCAACAAAGCTTCGGTACCATTACACCTGGGATGTCCCTCAAATTTCAACCAAGTCAAACAAGAATCTACGATAAGTCAAGAAAACTGTTGCAAATGAAGAAATTCCTTCCATAAGCCCCGTCTTCATTTGCCAGTGACATATAGCCTTTGAAATTCACAATCAATTTTTAAAAGTGAAACACAAACAACATTTCAACAGAAAAAGCTATAACTTTTTTTCAGAACTTTGGAAAATATTACCCCTTTTCCATAATGTCAGCAATTCGTGCTTTGCAGCAAAAGGGTTAATCCTGTATCATACAATCCTAACTTGTACTGACCCTGAGAAAGACGGCTTTTGAAAACATTGTGGGAAAAAGAAGTAGTGATGGTAACCAGCTCAATGGTTTTTTTAACCTTTCACAGACAAATCTCATATAAATGTTTTGCAACATTAATTATGTCTTCTGCAAATGCTTTCATTTGGACAAGTCTAAAGTTTTCTTGCTTGGTAAAGGGTTCAACTTTTCAAGCCCTTTATAAAAAGGTACAGTCATCATAAGTGACCAATGCTTTGATGGCTCAATAATTGAAAATTATAAATTTGTTTTAAACCATTACCACGCCCCTGAAAAAGAAGCCTTTAGAAACATTGTCGGAAAAGGAGAAAATGCTGGTAACCAGCATTTTCTCCTTTTCCCACAATGTTTTCTACCCTTCACAAAACAAATGCCAAATTTTCAGTCACTTTTATTTTGTTATCTGCAAATGCTTTCAATTTGGACCAGTCTAAAATATTGTCGTTTGGTAATGCGTTAAATGCTAAAGCATAAGAAAATGTTTTCTTCCTTCTTTCACATATTTTTGGTGTTTGCATCAATGATTAGATGTTTTGGTATGTGGAAAACTAGCCTGAACAGTAATGGGTTGATCATGTCTGTAAAACAAGCCAATCTAGGCATCTTGATACAGATTAGAATTCTAATGGTCTGATACAATTTTGTTTATGTCCATACATAAATCATTGATCCTTAGATAGTATACAAAGTCATTAAAACATATTATACATACAGATATCTACTTCAATGTCCCTGATACAGATATACCGGTATATCACAGCTGATAGAATTTCATTTGCCTTCAGGTACATTTTTGTATTTTCGTGCTAAGACTGATATTTATTATCTGTAAGTTCCAAAGACTAGTTTGGGAGAATATGTGACAATATGACCATTTCTTATCGGTTTTATCAAGCAATTTTCCCTTTTACAACTGTGTATATGCATTCATGTATCAAACTTTCATTTGTGTTGATAAATGTTTTATTGCACAATTTTTTCACTTGCTGGGGACCAAATAGACTTTGGTACAAATATATAGAGTAAAACTTTTCAAAGGATACAAACAATATGTTGCATTACTATAATCATGTACAATGATTCTGAAATTCAAAGTATGCATTCTGAGTTGTTGTGTTGGAATGTCTGCGTGTGTGCTAAAGCCACACTGAAGTACAGAAAGTTCAGTCAACTCCTTACCACATGACAAATTTTATAACTTGTTTAAATTGAAAGCATTTGCAGATGAAATATGAATATAACTGAACAATTGAAATTTGTTTTGGAAAGGGTAGAAACATTGTGGGAAAAGGTGAAAATGCTGGTTACCAGCATTTTCTCCTTTTCCCACAATGTTTTCAAAAGGCTTCTTTTTTCAGGGTCGTTAAAAGTTTGGATTGTGTGGTAAGGAGTTTAAGATAGGGCATGCTGATGGGATTTGTGTAACATTGCATTTCATTGCCAAAATTGTACAGATTCGGATAAGACTCTGGTGATTACGGTTATCTGTAATCGAAGAGAGGAAGCAGCACAATTATCAGTCGATCAGTTACGGATTACCTAGTCCTAAGTTGAATTTGTATCTCTTTCCACCAATAAAAGGCGATTTTACACAAATCACATTAGCAGGCCCTATCCTTATATACGAAACTACTGCTAACTAGTTACAAGTGATGATGGACAAATCATAATATAGACTAAGATGATACTGCACAAAACATGTATTCTGGTTTTCTATCTACCCTAAAAAGCTTGTTCATGACAATCTTTCCATCTATTATGCATTGTGAGATACATACAAAGGAAATCATTCAACAGCCAATGACATTATGTAAACACTTATACCACACAAAAAGTTTATTTAGAGCAGGGCAGGACTACCTTATGCAATTTCTATTTTATCAGGCTACATGTCTATTTGACCTCTTCAAAACATATTTACTCGATAAATTCAGAAGGTATGGCCTTTAAGACATATATATAGTGTTCCATAATCCAAGTTACACATCTTCATGGCCATTTAGCCATTTAAAGGCTTAGAACCATTGCAAAACATCTACAAGAATAAATTACTATTGTTCTTTTGACACAAAGGTCTGCTTTACAATTACATAATTTTCCTTTGTATTAGCAAACAGAATGGCTTATCCCTTCACATTACAGGATGCTTTAGGCCCAACTCCTAAATGCAACATTATACAGGTCAACTGACATCTCGGAGTAAGACATTGGAAATGAATATGTCTGGTACTTTGATGTGGAAAATATTTCGGGAAAAGGTGAACAAATTTTACTTATAACAAAATGATTGCTCCTTTTTTCCAATATAAAAATAATGTACTGCGAGGATAATATGAATCCAATTTGTGTGATAATTGGACAAGCTCAGGTTGTCATAAAAAAGTATAGTCACTCATTGAAATTTGCGAGTATCAATTCAATCACATAATTAAGTTTAAATCTTTTTCTCTTTGACTTTTCTTATCACAAAAGAGAACTCATCAAACTTTTTTAGAGTCTGTAATTTTTGCACATACAGAACATACAATAGATTTCAATCATATTCATAAAAGAAAATCATTATCAGGTTTTACTAAAGTGACCCCTTGATGATTCAGCAATCAGAATTACTTTACAATTCTGTGTTTGATTTTAAATAATCCTGAACTGTCTTTGTTCCATATGTTCTACTAGTCATATACCTTTAGAGAAGTTTTTCAAGGAATAAGAATTAATTTATTTACAAGCATTTAAATCTGTAAATTAAGAAAAAAATCTTATGTGTAGAATTCATAAGTGGAAAGAGAACAATTTCAAATACTTTGCAACAAAATTATTTGATTCCAGTCAATAACAGGAAATGCAGAGAGATCTACATTTACACTTTTTTCTAGATTTCTTTATTTTAAAGTAGACTTTTCAGATTGAAAGTCTGTGATACAAATTAGGGATTGTTTTAATTTTTCCATGTTGTATTGGTGAATAGCTTTTGAAGCTCAGCTTGAGTGAATAATTTTTAAGTATTAACCTATGCTCTTTTCTCTGTTCAAGACTATGAATTGTGAAACCATTTAAATGCAAAAACTGCTCCATTATCAAGTAGTCATGCAAAAAATCTGAGATAATCTCCTGTCCCTAAATATACTGCCATTATGTTTTCTTCAATTTCATACAAGGTTAAGTCGTAACTCTTTATCAAACAATCATTTTGCTATTACAGCCCCTAGGAAAAAAAAATGTTTTTTTTCCCCACATTGTTATTAAATGCCCTCTTTTTCAGGATTGTCAAAACCAAAGAGTGTGTAGTAACGGGTTAATTTATGTTTCCTACAATGTTTTCAGTGTAGTAATTGTAAGTCCAAATTATAGTCTCAGGCAGTGATAAACTGTCAATGAGGTAATAGGACTTGTCAATGAATTAGGACAAATAATACTGAAATGAGGAACTGTTCCATCACCGCATGGTACGTAAAAACATAACCCCAAAATTAAATTGTGGTAATTTCATCGAACTAATAGATCATACTCATTTTTCGAACAATTCACACATTCATAACTGCCTTTTAACCTTCTTAAATAACTCCAACTGCGAGCCTTTCAATAAAGTTTTTACATCACTTCATTAATTTTCTTGTACAATAAGAAAGACAAAAATCTTCATCTGCCTGTCCTGTGAATGGTACTGTTTCACCAAAATAATTTTCTATCACATGAGTGCATATTTTACCCGCAGAGCCACATAACTGGGCTTTAATGAAAAACAACAGCTTCTCCCTCTCAAACAGAGACCATCTGCACAAAACAAACTGGAAACTGGTACAAACAAACTGAAGTTTTTTTAAACCTTTTTTTAACCCTTTATCACAGAATGACACCTTTTAATTAATGATCCTAAGAAAAAAGCCTTATGAAAATATTGTGGGAAAAGGAGAAAATGCTGGTATATCCGTCATTTTCCCTTTTTTCCCACAAAGTTTTCTACCCTATCATTGTTGGAAATGCTGGTTACCAGTATTTTCTCCCATCCTCGGATACCCCGGGGTCTCCCTATTTGCTATGCTACATCAACCCCTGGGGCAATTGACTAATAAAACTTTGAATCAGCCGTCGAAAATCGATATGAAACGTCATAGCGTACATCGACTCGCCCATCACAAAATGATGATTGAACCAATGAAAAGCCAGCATTCGGCCAGCGGTAAAGCGAGGGAAATTCAATTAATTGTCCCAGGGGTCGATGTAGCATAGCAAATAGGGAGACCCCGGGGTATCCGAGGATGATTTTCTTTTTCCCACAATATTTCAGAAGGCTTCTTAACCAGGGTAGTTTAAAGCCAGTATTGTGCGATAAAGAGTTAAAATGTAATGAGCAAGCTAATTCAAATTTTCTTTTTTTTAATCATCTTCACTCTGTAAAGTGTTTTATAGAGAGGAAGTGAACAAGGGGTCTTTTGTTAGTCATAAGCAGATAGAACACCCTTAACCTTGATATTTCTTACTTAACCCATTACCACGCAATCCCTATTTTGGACGCCCCTGGAAAAGAAGCCTTTTGAAAACATTGTGGGAAAAGGAGAAAATGCTGGTAACCAGCATTTTCTCCTTTTCCCACAATGTTTTCTACCCTTCACAAAACTAATTTCAAATTTCCAGTCACTTTCATTTTGTTGTCTGCAAATATGTTCAATTTGGACAAGCCTAAAATATTGTCGTTTGGTAATAGGTTAAATCTTTACCAAATGACAAAAATATAGACCGGGCCGAATTAAAAGCATTTGCAGACAAAAAAATAAATGTGACTGAAAAATTAAAATTTGTGTGAGGAAGGGTTAAAAACATTGTGGGAAAAGGAGAAAATGCTGGTTACCAGCATTTTCTCCTTTTCCCACAATGTTTTCAAAAGGCTTATTCCTTGGGGGTCGTCAAAAGTCGGGATTGTGTGGTAATGGGTTAGGTTCATTTTGAAAGGAGTTTAACCCTTTCCCAAACAATCCCTGGTTTTTACGACCCTGAAATAAAAGCCGTTTGAAAACATAGTGGGAAAAGGAGAAAATGCTGGCAACCAGCATTTTCTTCTTTTCTCACAATGTTTTCTGTCCTTCCTAAAACAAATTTCAATACTTTGGTCACATTTATTTTGTCGTCTGCAAATGCTTTCAATTTGGACCAGTCTAAAATTTTGTCGTTTGTTAAAGGGTTAAAACACTGTTTTCAACATTATTTCAAATACACCATTTTGGCCAGTGCACCTATCCATGCTTTCCTAGAGTTTCTTTGACCAGTACTTCACACACTATTCTTTTCAAGCCACTGGCTGCTTCCAACATAACATTGCCAAAAAAGCAAAAAAGGTCAGCAGTGATAGAGAAATGATCATTGTCACAATAGCAATCATCAGTCCTCGGAAACAAATCAGCCAACCCGAGTATAAAACAAGCAACCTCTGGTTTCAAGACTTGCTTTTTTCCAACTGCTCCACAGGGCTTTGAGAAAATTCCTGCAATTCTATTTGCAATATACAGTGCCTAATGCCGTCACCACACCGCAAAATTTTAGATCTATCCAACTTGAAAGCATTAATTTTGCAAAAGACAATTCCAAAGTGGTTTAACCCATTACCACACAATCCCTACATTTGACACCCCTGAGAAAGAAGCCTTAACCCATTTCTATGGTACCTCTATTTGACCCTAAATAACAGCAAGGATAAAGCCGTTTCCTATGTGTATATGACATCTTTTGATAGCATTGAAAACATTGTGGCAAAAGGTGAAATTGCTCGTGACGAGCAATTTCACCTTTTGCCGCAATGTTTTCCAAAGGCCCCTACAAGCAATGCGTAGAAATGAGTATCTGTGGAGTGAAGGGTTAAGAAAACATTGTGGAAAAAGGAGAAAATGCTGGTAACCAGCATTTTCTCCTTTTCCCGCAATGTTTTCTACCTTTCTCAACACAAATTTCAAATTTTCAGTCACTTTTAACTTGTCGTCTGCAAATGCTTTCGATTTGAACAAGCCTAAAATATTGTTGTTTGGTAATGAGTTAAATGGTGCAAATTTGCTTTTATAGCGTAGAAAATCTTGTGGGAAAAGGAGAAAATGCTGGTTACCAGCATTTTCTCCTTTTCTCACAATATTTTCAAAAGGCTTCTTTACCAGGGAAATCAAAAGTTGTCATTGTGTGGTAAAGGATTAAAGTGTAAATGAAGATCATACAACATAGAACATGCAATTTGATCACTGATTTACACATTCAAATAATACCTCGAAATTTCAATAAGTAGGTTCTGTGTACTGAATAAATTTATCCCCTTGTTACTAAACTGGCTATTTTCCCTATGTCAGACATGAACATTACAAAATGCCAAAGTTGATATGGTAAAAATAATCAAACATAATATCAAGTTCAAGATTCAAGGTTGAATCGAATTTCGTTAAGTCTGATCTTGATCTACACTGCATTTTTATAACTTTCAAAGGTTTGACAAAACGACCATCAAGGTAAGATCACGTTGATTAAGCAGGCTTTGAAAATATTGTGGGAAAAGAAGAAAATGTTTGTATTATTGTATATCCAACAGCCTCTTCTCGAGAAAGAGACTGCTATGACCATTTTTTTCTCCTCTTTCTACATTGTTTCCCTAACCCTTTCCCAAACGACAAACTTTTGGACTAGACCAAATTGAAAGCATTTGCAGAAGACAATTCAACTCTTGCTGAAAAGATGATTTCTGTCCATGATAGGGTAGAAAACATTGTGGGTAAAGGAGAAAATGCTGGTTACCAGCATTTTCTCCTTTTCCCACAATGTTTTCAAAAGGCTACTTACTATTTCAGACCCGTAAAAACTAGGGATTGTTTGGAAAAGGGTTAATATCTTTTTCTCTTGGGCAATTGAACACACAACTGTTTGATGAAGGGTTAACATGCGAAAAGAAAATTTTAGATTTTGTAAACATTGCAGATCAGAATCAGGCTGCACATAACATGCAGTCTGATCACTGATGTGCACAAAAAAGTTTTGTGAACTAACACTGTAACAAGCAAGTTTAGTGTCTGCACATTGGAGGTATTAAGTTTCAGTTATTTAGCAATCTTGAAGTTAAATAAGTATAGAATTAAAGAGTTTTCAAGTTCTTTCTTTAACTTATTACCAAACGACAATATTTTAGACTGGTCCAAATTGAAAGCATTTGCAGACAACAAAATAAAGGTACTGAAAATTTGAAATTTGTCTTGCGAAGGGTAGAAAACATTGTGGGAAAAGGTGAAAATGCTGGATACCAGCATTTTCTCCTTTTCCCACAATGTTTTCTAAAGGCTTCTTTCTCAGGGTCGTCAAAAGTAGGGATTGTATGGTAATGGGTTAAACAGTGGAATCAATTCCAAGTTAATGTTACAAGAAACAATGGTCGGAGACAGCTCACAAAATATGATTGAAGACTGAGATAGTTCAAACCTATTGGTTCTATTGTTCCTTATTAAAAATTGCCGAAGCAATTCACCGCACAACAATCGGTGTTTTTGTTTTCTTTTAAGTTTAAATCTGAAAGGGGATAAATTTGATTTCTGTTTTTTTGGGGGATAGAGTAACATGTTGACGTCATTTGAAAAATCGATACCTGTCCATCATACAAAAACCTGTTCCCTTATGGATCCTTTTTTTTTTAAACCTTCATCAAATGATTCTGAGTTCTCACAAGCAGGTAGAGGAAGGCTTTTGAAAACATTGAGGGAAAAGAAGAAAATGCTGGTAACCAGCATTTTCTCCTTTTCCCAAAATGTTTTCTGACCTATAAAAGACAAAGCCGATCATTTGTGCCACCTAGATTTATCATCTGCAATTTTTTTTAAATTTTGATGAATCTAAAATTTGTCTTCAAAGTAAAGAGTGCAGAATATCAAATGAACTAATTACTGTATGGGCTAATTTTAGATTAACTCTCTACCACACAATCCCGACTTTTAATGACCCTGAAAAAGAAAGCTTTTGAAAACATTGTAGGAAAAGGAGAAAATGCTGATAACCAGCATTTTCTCCTTTTCCCACAATGTTTTCTACACTTCCCAAATCCAATTCAAATTTTTGAGTCACATTGATTTAGTCGTCTGCAAATGCTTTCAATTTGGACAGGTCCAAAATTTTGTTGTTTGGTAAAGAATTAACCTAAGTCACGTACATGTGACATAAATATGAAACACACTTGAAGGAAACGGAAAGTGTTTCATTTGCAAGATGCAGAAAAAAATCTGACAGAGAAGCAATTACGAGGAATTGCTCCTTTTCCCAAAATGATTTAAGACATGGTGTCATTTTTTTTTTGCAAATGGTCACAAAAATCTGACCAAAAATGCAGACTTTATCATGTAAACAAGAAATCGAAATTATCAACTTGAATGGGCTACTTTTCCCATACTGTTTGTGGATTTTTTTCAAAATCAATAGGGTTAAAGCTATTGATAAGATAAACAAACTGTGCAAGTTTCATTGAAATTTGACCACAAATGCAGACTTTGTCGCGTAAACAAGAAATGAAAATTCCCAACTTGAAATGGCTACTTTTCCCATACAGTTTGTTGGATTTTTTTAAAAATCAATAGGGTTGAAGCTATTCACCAAAATCTGAGCACAAATACAGACTTTATTGTGTAAACATGAAATGGAAATTTTCAACTTAAAATGGCTTCTTTTCCGATATTGTTCTTTAATTTTCTTTCAAAATCAATAGGGTTAAAGCTATTGATGAGAGAAACAAACTGTGCAAGATTTCCGAAAATTTGACAACAAATGCAGACTTTATCACGTATACAAGAAAACAACAAACAGACGGACGGGCGACAGAAACCACGCTATGACATAAGCTCAGCTGGCTGAAAGCTAGTAGAGCTAAAAATGAAGACCAGCAAATTTTCTCTTTCAATATCAAAACGATATAAAGGGGCCTATTAATAGTATACCATTATGCAAGTATGACTATTCTTCTACGTCATCAGTTCTGAAAATAAGCTTTACCTGTTGGCAAATTAAGTACAAAAGTACAAAAATAGAAAGCTTCCTGATTAAGAAACTGGGATTGTACATTAATCCAATAACTGCTTAATAAGTTGAACAAAACCATGTCGCTGTTAAAAACCTGAATGCAGCTGTTTCGTCAAATTTATTATTCTTTCAAAAAAATATTTCCATAACACACAATGTAGATCCAAGATCAGACTGTACATTCTGTGCAGTCTGATCTTGATCTACACAGTTTGCATAGGTCCTTGAGTCAGGTTTGGCAGCCTAAAGATTAACACTTCCTCCAGTAATAGCCGATTCCTAATTATAAAGATTCTTATTTTTGTACTCTTAGCTATCATAAGAGGGGAATAATGGGCCTCGATAAAGAATTGATTTGTTCTAAATTTGTTCTCACATGTTTTACCATTTGAGGTAAATGGCCCAATAAATCAAAACTTTCTTTCACATTTTTTGTATCAAATGAGACAGGACTAAAACTGCGTGGCAAATAAAGATCAGCCTGCACATTATGCATGTGCTGATCTTTCACTACAGTCTCTGCTGTTCATTAACCCTTTACCGCACAGCAAAATTTTAGACCTATCAAACTTGAAAGCATTTGCAGATGGCAATTTCAAATTGACTCAAGATGGTGCAATTTTGCTTTGATAGGGTAGAAAACTTTGTGGAAAAAAGGAGAAAATGCTGGTTACCAGCATTTTCTCTTTTTCCCACAGTGTTTCAAAAGGTTTCTTTCTCAGTGTCGTTAAAAGTCAGGATTGTGTGGTAAAGGGTTAAAAGGCTAAGTTCATATTGTCAGTTCATTTTAACATCAAGAAAAATACCAAAACACAAGCCATGCTCTGTGAAAAGGGGGCTTAATGTATCTGCAAAAAAATACTGAACTAGGTCAGGCTGCGCGGAATATGCAGGCTGACCTGGGTCAAAACTTTTTAGCTATTCGGTCGATTTTTTCCATGTGAAAGGACCATTCTAACTGATGAGTAATAGGTTGTCATACACTAGAGATTTTACGAATCCATCATCGTTATAAGTTAACCATTTACCACACAATCCCGACTTTTGATGACCCTGAGAAAGAAGCCTTTAGAAAACATCATGAGAAAATGCTGGTAACAAGCATTTTCTCCTTTTCCCACAATGTTTTCTACCCTTCACAAAACAAATTTCAAATTTCCAGTCACTTTTATTTTGTCGTCTGCATATGCTTTCGATTTGGACAAATCTAAAATTTTGTCGTTTGGTAATGAGTTAGTTTTACTGAAATTCAGTAAGCACCCTTTTTACAGAGCATGGCTCATATCTAAATGATAGGGGACAAATTATCATCTTGGGAGAATAATGATTAAAATCAGAACACATGACAAAATTGAGCCATGTGCTTTTGACATTCTATCCATATCTTCAAAATCCATAGATGCATGAAGTACAGAGGGGGGAGGACTTTGGAAACATTGAGGGACAGAGAAGAGTTTGATATAAACCAACATTTCCTCTTTTCTCCACAATATACTACTCTATCAACCACGAATTGCATGCAGTCAAGTTTGATCTGTTCTCTGCAAAAGATTTCATATTAGATAAATTTGACTCTTTACCAAAGGACAAAGTTTTAGAATGGTTCAAGTTGAAAGCATTTGCAGACAAAAAATTAAATAAGGCCCAAATGCTGGAATTAGTCCTTCATAGAGTAAAAAGCATTGTGGAAAAAGGAGAAAATGCTGGTTCCCAGCATTTTCTCCTTTTTCCACAATGTTTTCAAAAGGCTTCTTAACAGATATGGTTTAGTAAAGGGTTAAGATCTTGCTTGACATAGAGATAAGAAGTGATCTGCCATGATACCAAAACAAGAGCCCTGCGCTCAGGTGCCAACACTGTTTTGTATATACTTTCACAAATTATATTGACTTTCATAAAAAAATTTAGGTTAAACAAGCACTTCCAGCAGAGCAGAGCATAGACACCAGAAGCGATTTGACAGTGAAATGGGTTAAAATCGAGAACGCCTACAGATATAAAAACTTTAAGAGTTACATGCACAACTACACAACATAGATACTCATTGTGGCAAGTTTCCATTGGAAACTGTAGGAAGGGTTGCACCAGAAAAGAAATTGCAAACCCAAAGACAGACGGATGGACGGACAATCGGGGCCATAAATTAATATGACTCTTCCGAAGTATAAATAGGGGCAAAACTGTGTCACTAGTACTTTGATGGTTACCTGCCCCTGTTTTACGGGTTCCCAGTTTGATAGCAATTGTTCTGAGCTTAACCAAATTTACCAAACAATCCCTGGTTTTTATGACCCCGAGACAGAAGCCTTTTGAAAACATTGTGGGAAAAGGAGAAAATGCTGGTAACCAGCATTTTCTCCTTTTCTCACAATGTTTTTTACCCTGCTGGAAACAAATTTCAATTTTTGAATTACATTTATTTTGTTGTCTGCAAGTGCATCCAATTTGTACCAGTCTAAAATATTGTCATTTTGGTAAACGGTTAAAGTAAATATCTTCAATATGACAGAGATATCACAAAATATTGAAGTTTTTTTCAGGACAACACAAGTGACATGGCAACGACGATACCTTGATGTTTTCTTTGAAAAGTAAAAATACATGATATACTGCAAACATTGATTGGCCTGGTCAGATTAGGTAGGTTGTATGCAAATGATTTACTTGGGTACTCCATTTTGTACTGGCTGTTTGTTCACATTGAACAGAGTAGGTAGGTTGTATGTACATGACTTACTTGGATACTCTATTTGTACTGGCTGTTTGTTCACATTGAACAGAGTAGGTAGGTTGTATGTACATGACTTACTTGGATACTCTATTTGTACTGGCTGTTTGTTCACATTGAACAGAGTAGGTAGGTTGTATGTAAATGACTTACTTGGATACTCTATTTGTACTGGCTGTTCGTTCACATTGCCCGTGTGAAGTTGCTGGATAGTCAGACATGGACCAAGCATCTGCTGAGGCATCTCTCCTCCTGTCTTCATCTGAAAAAATATGTTTACAATTTTAAATGCTTTGAATTTGGTCTAGTCCATCATTTTGTTGTTTGGTAAAGAATTAGCCCTTTACCACACAATTCCATGTTAAAACCTTTACCACACGGCAACATTTTAGGCCAGTCAAAATTGAAAGCGTTTGCAGACGACAATTTCAAAATGACCCAAATAGTGCAAATTTGCTTTGATAGGGTAGAAAACATTGTGGGAAGAGGAGAAAATGGTGCAGTAAAGAATTAAATGGCGCTATTTGTCTAAGAAACAGTAGAAAACATCACTGAATAAGGAGAAAACGCTGTTTATATGTATTTTCTCCTATACCTATAGTGTTTCCAAAAGCCCTTTTCTGTGGATCGTCAAAACACTGGATTTTCAGGTAAAGGATTACCCGTTTCTATCTTGAGATTACCAAGCATATATAAAGACGACAGCAATAACTTTCCAGGACAATACAGGGTGAACAATAGATCAAACAGAATGAGCATGTTTGCTTGGATAAAAACACAAAGGTAAGTAAATAGCCTGGATATCTTTATATGTAAACCTTACCAAACAAAACATGTTTCTGTACACACTGCCTCAAAAATATGGGCTCATATCAATAAATTCTCCCTTGATCACTGAGTTTTATCCTTTTTTCACATTAACCTATGTTTTTTCCATCCTGAAGAAACTGGCTTCTTTAACTCTTTACCAAACGACAAAATTTCAGGCTGGTCCAAATTCAAAGCATTTGCAGATGACAAAATAAACGTTGCTCAAAAAATAGAATTTGTTTCGGAAAAGGGTAGAAAACATTGCAGAAAAAGGAGATAATGCTGGTTACCAGCTTTTTCTCCTTTTCCCACAATGTTTTCAAAAAGCTTTTTTGTCAAGGTCATCAAAACTTGGGATTGAATGGTAAAGAGTTAAACACTGTGCCAGAAAGGCAGAAATGCTGGTCACCAACTTTTACTTCTTTTTCAACAATGTTTTCTACTTAATCAAAGACTAATCCTACAGTATGAACCACAATACATTATTTAAAACTGCACTCTCCATTGTGCAGTCTGATCTTGAATCTACACTGTCCACTAAAGAGATGTTATTCCCAAGAACTTTCTTTCTGCAGGGGTATTTTCACCTCTCACCTCTGCTGAAGTATGCGAGAAAAGTAGTCAGTGGCTTTGGAAAGAAAGTTGTGTTAGTACCGGTGTGAGAAAGCCAGGAACATGTGTGCCTCACCGACTGCCACGATATGACTTTAGCTGTTAAAGTGGCATTAAACCCCATTACAACCAACCAACAAAGATATAATAACTTTGTTACAATGTTTTCGAAAGCAGTCTGCTGCCCAACACGACAGGAGATGCATGTAATGACTTAAAGAAGCATCCAGGGCCATGGCAACAATCAAATTTGGAAAAAATTAGAAATTGCCAATATATTAATACTTCCACCATTAATTTTTAAGTAATTTTCTTAGGTCATCTCTAAAATAAATATCACTCATTCA
Source organism: Tridacna crocea (assembly GCA_943736015.1). Classification (NCBI taxonomy): domain Eukaryota; kingdom Metazoa; phylum Mollusca; class Bivalvia; order Cardiida; family Cardiidae; genus Tridacna; species Tridacna crocea. Next base: position 56,108,422 of record OX031059.1, read on the forward strand.
GTGTTTCTCTGTTTACTTTGGGATATTGTAATGGTCCAAAGAATGATTACTTGCTCTTTGAAGCAACGCCAATGTCAGTATGTAATGGGTATGTTATGAGCAAGGTAGTCAGACAACTGAAGTATTTGTCATAAATGTTATTTAGAGAAAAGTAATCTGGGTTCGTATTTACCAATCGTTCTTAAGAATGTTCTTTGTCCTATTCTTCAAGATTTCCTGACTGTGAAAGTAACAGAACTTCTGATTGGCTAAACCAGTTGGTTTAGCCAATCAGAAGCTCTGTTACTTTTACGATCAGAAAATCTTGAAGAATACTACAAAGAACGTTCTTAAGAATGGTTGATGAATACGGACCAAAGACAATTTTGGTAATTTGGGCAATTTCTTTATTTTGAGAGCATATCTTGGGCTTATTCAGAGCAATGATATTATTGACCATGGCTAGAGCTTGGTAATGGGGACATTTTTTTGGTATGTTATGAACATATCTAAAATTAGGTAATCAGGGCATTGAAAATTCTATAACATTTATTCACACAATCCTCAGGTAATCCTATAAAGTTTTATGGCTTTGCATGAAGCATTCTACCAAGCATATCATAATTCTATGCTTAATCCTTTGCCTAACAAACTCAAGTTTTAACAATCCTGAAGAAGGCAGTTTTTGAAAGCATAGTGGGAAATGGAGAAAAGGCTGATTCCCACAATGTTTTAACTTTTCTTAGATAACATTTTCCTTTTGAGCTACATTTATTTTGTTTCCTGCAAATGCTTTCAATTTGGACAATCCAAAACTCTTCCATTTGGTAATAGGTCAAACAAGATTTATTCACAAGGACTTTTTTTTGTTTTGAAGCAGGTCACTCATATTTTGAAGAGAGGAGAGATATCTCTAAAGGCTTCTTTCGTCAAAAGTAGGGATTGTGTTGTAATGGGTTAAACCTTATACTGCTAAAAAAATGAAACTTCAAAGCCGATAACAAAATAACACAAATAATCTTACTTCATTACTTCATCTTACTATATTTATATTTTGTGAGAGAAATGTCTTCTTATCTGACAGTGTTGATCCAAGATCAGACTGCACATTCTGTGCAGTCTAATCTTGGATCTACGCAGTCTACAGAAGGTCATTGAGTCGGGCTTTATAGCTGCTTAGGGTGAATATACCAAAAGAAATCAGGCCACATTTGTTGATTTAGACCATGGTCCCACATTTGATATGCAAAAGTTATCAGAATAAATTTTGACTGAAAAGTGAATGGGTTTATTGTTTATCTCTTAACAGAATTTTTAAACTGATCGAAATTGAAAGCATTTGCTTACTACAAACTGAATGAGGATCAAGAGACTGTATTCATGTTGGAAAGAGTAGAAAACATCATGAGAAAAGGAGAAAACGCTGATTACCAGTATTTTCTCCTTTTTCAACAATGTTTTCAAATGTTTTATTCATCATGGTTGTTAACCCTTTACCACACAATGACGACTTTTAACACCGCCTGAAAGAAGGCTTCTGAAAACATTGTGGGAAAAGGAGAAAATGCTGGTTACCAGCATTTTCTCCTTTTCCTACAATGTTTTCTTCCCTTTCAAAGAAAAATCATTTCATATGAGCCACACTCAAACTGTCATCAGCAAATGCTTTCAATTCGGACAGGTCTAAATTCTTGTCATGTGGTAAAGGGTTAAAAACTCAGATTTCATGTTAGAAGACCTACTTATTTGGCAAGATAAGTTGTGTTATCAGAGATATGTAGCTTTTGTTTGAATTTAAAAAAAAAAATTCTGATTGGCTAAATTTTTTGGTTTAGCCAATAAGAAATGCTATTACTTTCCAATTGCACAATTTGATTTACAATGCTACTTATTGTGGGGTAAGGAGAAAATGCTGAAGACAGAAATAACCATTCTAGGAACATTTAATTTGTTGTCTGCAAATGCCTGCAATTGCATCAAGTCAACAATTTTGTCATTTGGTAAAGAATTAACACTTTAATTCATTACCAAACGACAATGTTTTAGGTTTGTCCAAATTGAAAGCATTTGCTGACGACAATTTCAGTGTGGTTCAACTGGTGTAATATTTCTTTGATAGAGTAGATAAAAATTGTGGGAAAAGGAGAAAATGCTAGTTTCAGAAGGTTTCTTTTCTAGGGGCATCAAAAGTCGGTATTGCGTGGGAAAGGGTTAACCAGACAACAAAACTTTAGACTTACCGTTCAAATCCTTTACAAACAACATACCACCAAGTTTGGTTAAATAATTAATTCTATATTTGGAACAACAAAATGCATTATGAGAAATGGAGAGAGTGATAGATATCAGCATTTTCTGCGAAACCCACATTTAATATTGTGTGGTAAAGGGTTAAACATTCAAGCACCTTTCACTACTATAATTGCCTTTACTATCATTGTAGAATTTCTGAAAAGGACCAAAGTTTCATCAAAATTAGATGGGCAGTTTCAGAGAAGATGTTAGATATAAAAGTTTATTCATGGCACACAGATGCAAGCATGGCAGACATTAGACCATGACATAAGCCTGCTGGCCTTAGGCTAATGGAGCCAAAAACTAGACTTTTTGGACAGCAAAATACTCTAATACCTTCAGTACTTGGATATTTCCTTCATTTCAAGTATTTGTTGACTCTTCAATATGGAAACTAAGAACAGTCCTTCACATATTTTAATGTGTACCTGGTGACTGTTTCAAACATAATGTTCTGTCCAGTAATTTATAATCAGGAGGATTTCTGTAGAGATATAGAGATAATGACTTTAGATAACATTGCAGTAATTAAACCTTTACCACATAACTAAAATGTTGATGTGTGTATGTTGAAAGATTTAAAGATGGCAATTTAACCCTTTACCAAACAATCCTCAGTTTTACGACTCTGAGATGGAAGCCTTTTGAAAACATTGTGGGAAAAGGAGAAAATGCTGGTAACCAGCATTTTCTCCTTTTCCCACAACGTTTTCTACCCTGCTGGAAACACATCTCAATTTTTGAGTTAAGTTTATTTTGTCGTCTGCAAGTGCTTTCAAATTGGACTAGTCTAAACTTTCGCTGTTTGGTAATGGGTTCAAGATAGCAATTTATGAGTGGCTCAAATGATGGAATTATGTCTGGTAGTTAGAAAATATTTTGGGAAAAGGAGAAAAATGCTGCTTAACAGCATTGTGTGGTAAAGGGTTAAACTTACAAGCACCTTTCACTACTATAGTTGCATTTACGATCATTGTAGAATAAGGTCAGGCTGCACAAAACATGCAAGCTGTTCTTCGTTCTACAATGCCCCCTTTTATGATACACTGTGAACAAAATTTGGAAACCTGAAGTCACAATTTTTGGGTTGTATGTCTGAAATACAAATTTCTGTTGGGTTTACTTGGCATTCTATCTGTTAAGCCCTTTACTGAAAAATATCTGGTTTATACCACACTGAAATAAAACACTTTTGAAAATATTATGGGAAAAGGTAAAAATGTGGGTAACCAGGATGTTCTCCTTTTCCCACCATGTTTTCTATCCTGCTTGAAACAAATTTCAATTTTTGAGATATGTTTATTTCGTTGTCTGCAAATGCTTTCAATTTGGACCAGTCTGAAATTGTCGTTTTGTATTGGGTTAAGTTTTAGAAAAAGATGTACCCCCGTTATCATACATTCAAGGAAACAGACACTTGGAAATCAATCACTGGCTGTGTTTCTCCAACTTCAAGAGGAAAATCAATCTACCTGTCTGTCATACCAGGGTTTCTCTGTAAACCAGGCCAGATAAGTATGGGTACACAAACATGGATAAGTGGGCTTATATTTTACTTTTTTGACATTCGGCTAACAGAAATACTGCCCTCTTTCCTTCACAATGTCACTTTTGTGGTGATTGACCCATGGACAAAGTGCCAAAGTAAACATCTTGAAGGTAATGACCTAAACTTAACCCAAGATGTATGGGTGCGTTTTTATGACCTTCAAAGGTTCACAAAAACCCATACTCACTAAAATCTTAGGAAATTTGCAATAAGCCTGTAACCTTTTTCTATGAAATCCTGAGTTTTAGAGGATTAAAGGTGAACCTTTTACTAAACGAAAAAATTCTAGATTTGCCTAATTGAAATCTTGTGCAGATGGCAAAGTAACTGCGAGTCAAAATTAAGGAAGGAAAAGTAGAAATGCTTAATACAGGGGATAGTAATACTTTTAAAAGACTTCAACATTTGGGTTGTCTAAACTCAGAATTGTGTGGTTAACTCTTTACCGAACGACAAAATTTAAGACTGGTCCAAATTTAAAGCATTTGCAGATGACACTTTAAATTTATCTGATATGATTATAATTGTCGGTGAAAGTGTAGAAAACCTTGTGGGAAAAGGAGAAAATGCTGGTTACCAGCATTTTCTCCTTTTCCCACGAGGTTTTCCAAAGGCTTTTTCCTCAGGGTCGTGAAAACAAGGGATTATGTGGTAAAGAGTTAAAGGTTAACTCCTTACCACACGAAAAAATTCTAGTCATGTCCAAATTAAAAGAGTTACAGACGACAAAATAAATGTGACTTAAAAATTGACATTTGCCTTGGGAAGGGAAGAAAAAAATGTGGGAAAAGGAGATATGCTGGTTACAAGCATTTACTCCTTTTCTAACAATGTTTTCACAAGGCTTCTCTCTTTGGGTCGGGATAGTGCCAGGTAAATCGTTAAGCTAAGGAGTATGCTCTCCACTTTGATTTCAGGTCTTATTCTATGCTTCCGATGACAAATTCCCTCCAATATTTTATATCCACTTGTATACCAATCTTTTATACCTTGCTCTAACAAAACACTTCTTCTTCACAAACCATCTGTCTCATTTAAAAAAAAAAAAAGGATGAAAACTAGTCTTCTGTCAAAACAGTATGAAGAAATAACCATAATTTTCAGGTATTTGAATAGTCTTAGCTGTCACCCATGGAGTAGCCACTTGCACCAAACAGCCTCTTGCATATATGCATATAAAGCACCTGTCAGTTTTTGTACTAAGCTCCCAGTTTAAGAACAGAAATTTGTAACTTCCTACCCAATGAAATAAAAATCTAAACTTGCCAAAATTGAAAGCATTCAACTCTCTACCACACAATCCTGAGTTTCAATGACCCTGAGGAAGAAGCCTTTTGAAAACATTGTAGGAAAAGGAGAAAATGCTGGTAATCAGCATTTTCTTCTTTTCCCACAATGTTATCTATCCTTCTGGGATCCAATTTCAATTTTAAGTTACATTTATTTTGTCATCCGCAAGTGCTTTCAATTTGGACCAGTCTAAAATTGTGTTATTTGGTAAAGAAGAGTACAAGTCAAGTGGGCAGCTGTCTCAGAGAGTGTTTAAAAAAAAAAAAGGTAACTTCAATGATGGAACTTACCTTTGATTGGATTGATTAATTGAATGGAATTTTATGCTGCTTTCATAATTATTTCAGTCAAATCACAGCGAAAGGTCACATATTCATGAACTTTCTGGATTTCACCATTACTATACTCTGAGGTGTCTTGCCCATGGATATGCCCAGAAAAACCAAATGAATCCAGCTAGGCTCAAACTTATGGCCACCAAGTCACAAGTTGTTCACTTTGCCATTGAGCTATGTAAGACCTTCCCACAATCTTTTCAAAAGCTGTCTTTCTCATGATTATAAGATTGTGTGGTAAATGTATATTTGTAGAAAAAAATGCCTGCAACATCGTCAGTGTACTTCAAAAACCTCGTAACTGCAGCTTGTAAACAAGCTGTAGTAACGAGGTTTTTGCAGTAAACCGCCAATATTATTCTTACAATTTAAAGGGTTAACAAATACAGGTTAACCCTTTGAGCACAGAATAAAACTCTACAGTGATCTGTATCCTTGAAATACTGTCCTAGCAATTGCCATTTCATGGTTGCCTTTGTCTCGCATGTATCAGGAAAGCGGACAATGTAGATCAAGATCAGGCTGCACAAAATGTGCAGCCTGATCTTTGATCTACATTGCCCACCAATGCAACAGCAGCAGTGAAAGGCTAATTCAGGGTTAAGATGATTTTTCAATGTTTATGTTATCAGTGCTAACGATAATTTTCCATAATCCCCTCTAAATCTTAACCTTACTGACGCAATGACGAATCAAGTATCTACATATTCCGTCTGAATGTTATCTTTATATGAATGATTCAACATTTTACATGAGAAGAAAAGGGGTTTTATTCTTGATCTCTAGGCTTTTACGGCTCACCTCAATGTTTCATTCTGTCTCTTTAACTCTTAAATGGATGGAAAAGTTTTACAAAAGTACAAAATGTAATTAAATGTCTAAAACGATACAGTTTGCAGTTAAAAGTGTAGAAAACATTGTACGAAAAGTAGAAAATTGACTGAAAAGTTTTACACAAGTCCAAATTGAAATAATGAGCAGATGGCAAATTAAATGTCTAAAATGATACAATATGTATTTAACCCTTTCCCAAAAAATCCCTGGTTTTTACGGGTCAGGAATAGAAGTCTTCTGAAAACATCGTGGGAAAAGGAGAAAATGCTGGTAACCAGCATTTTCTCCTTTTTCCTCAATGTTTTCTACCCTATCAGGTAGAAAAATCATCTTTTTAGCAACTGTTAAGTTGTCATCTGTAGAATGCTTTCAGTTTAGTGTGATCCAAAATTTGCCGTTTGGGAAAGGGTTAAAACAGTAAAAAACATTGTGACAATAGGAGAAATGTATTCATAGTATCATGAAAAAGACGGGTAGCTTGGTAAAAGATTAACATCGTATCTAACTTTGTATTAACTACCACAATAAAGAAGGCTTTTGAAAGATTGTGAGAAAAGGAGAAAATGCTGGTAACCAACATTTTCACCATTTCCTAAAATATTCCTTATTGTTTCAAAGACAATTTCATCATTTTAGTCACATTTAATTAGTCATGTACAAATTAATGCCTTCGATTTATACTAGTCTTAACTCTTTACCAAACGACAAATTGACTAGTCCAAATTGAAGGCACTTGCAGACGACAACATAAACGTAACTCAAAAATTGAAATTTGTTACCAGCAGGGTAGAAAACATTGTGGGAAAAGGAGAAAATGCTGATTACCAGCATTTTCTCCTTTTCCCACAATGTTTTCAAAAGGCTTCTATATCAGGGCCGTAAAAACTAGGGATTGTTTGAGAAAGGGTTAAATTGTATCATTTGGTAATAGGTTACACTTTGATGTAGATGTAAATGTATCCATGGTAACTTCTTTTCAATTAAAGAAATTACGGTGATATGCAAAAAATATTCAATGTGAGCACTAATCATAGAATATAAATTATGAGGACATTGTCAGCACATGTCATAGTCTTCGAAGCTTCGACCTGTCTGATAAAACACATTTTTTACACTCTCCCCAAAATTTAGGGGATTGTAGTAATACACAGTATAAAATAGCAATGGAGAATATAGCTTTCCTCAATATGTTTGAAGAGAAATCAAGCCTGGTTTAGCTCTAGATTTCCCTGAACTGCTGATCATAGCTGAATGAAATCGCACCAGGTAGCTTTTTATTGAATAAACGTTTATTTTAGTATGAAATTCAAAGTAATTGTTGTTGCCTAGAAAACTAGTCCGGTTCTGTACCCAGAATGCCCAAATTAGATAGAATGTGTATTTGTAAAATGCCATCTAGTGGAAGATAATGATATGAAGACATTTAATTAACTGCAAAATCCTAGGTTATTTTTGGATTATGACTCTATAAATACACTTTATCCTTGAAAAAAAGTCTAAACCTATATATTGACATTAATCAATTAGATCCAAAAGGAAGATTTTCTTTATGAAAATGTAGTTAACCCATTATCACACAATCCCTACGTTAGACGCCCCTGAGAAAAACCTTTAGAAAACATTGTGGGAAAAGCAGAAAATGCTGGTAACCAGCATTTTTTCCTTTTCCCACAGTTTTTTCTACCCTTCACAAAGCAAATTTCAAATTTTCAGTCACTTTTATTTTGTCGCCTGCAAATGCTTTCAATTTGGACAAGCATAAAATATTGTCCTATGGTAATGATTTAAAACCCAGACTGCTCAACTCCTTACCAGACGATAAAATTTTAGCATTGACCAATTTGAAAGCATTTGTAGACAACAATTTAAAAGTGACTCAAATAATGGAATTTGATCTTGACAGGGTTGAAATCATTGTGTGAAAAGCAGAAAATGCTGGTTACCAATATTTTCTCCCTTTTCCACAATGTTTTCAAAAGGCTTCTTCCTCAAGTCATTAAAAATCGTTATTGTGTGGTAAAGGGTTGATTAACAGAACTGGGAGTTTAGAAAAGAAGGACAAAACCAAGCATTTAAAATTCCATGCCTGCTTTTTACAGAATATTTCACAAAATATTATACAGACCAGATCTATGACCACAGTCCATGATTTGTACTGTCTGATCTTGATATACACTGTCAGAAAAGCAAGCTCCAAAACTTTTCTATGACTTAGGTGTCCCAAGTTCTAATATGTGAGGGGGAGGGTATACTGATACTGGGACAAGCAAACAAGAAATTGGGCAGCATCATTCTGTAAATTGTATTTTTCTGTTCCTCTATAGTCTGATCCTCGTCACTTAATCTGACAAAGAAGCATTTCTACAGTGTATTGGAAGAAACCAGCTTTTACCACATGAGAAAATTTTAGACTGGTCCAAATTGAAAGCATTTGCAGATGACAAAATAAAGGTGACTGAAAAATTGAAATTTGTTTGGGGAAGGGTAGAAAACACTGTGGGAAAAGGAGAAAATGCTGGTTTCCAGCATTTTCTCCTATTCCGTCAGTGTTTTCAAAAGGCCTCTTTCTCAGGGGTGTCAAAAGTAGGGATTGTGTGGTAACTGGTTAAATCCATGGTTTTTCTTCCAAGCTCTATATTGTGGGTTTTCATCAGAACTGTATGTGGATGATGGAAATACGTACCCAAAACATTGGGTTTCAAGAACAAACTGAGAATTTAGCATTCAGTTACAGTCAGTTGTTTGGAGTACTAATTCATCTTTCAGTAGTTTCAATTTGAAGTTCAATAAACTTTTTTCAAACAATATATGGTAAACGGAGTTTGTCTTCAGACAATAAATTTGGCTTGACTCTTTACCACACAATCCCGACTTTTAACGACTCTGTGATGAAGCCTTTTGAAAACATTGTAGGTAAAGGAGGAAATGCTGGTAACCAGCATTTTCTCCTTTTCCCACAATGTTTTTTAACCTGCCAGAAACAAATTCCAATTTTTAACCCTTTCCAAAACGACAAATTTTGGAGTCTTCCAAACTGAAGGAGTTTGCAGACGACAATTTTAGATTTTGAGAAAATGGCAGAAAGTTCTCAAAGAGGGTAGAAAACACTGTGGGAAAAGTAGAAATTGCTCGTTACGAGCAATTTCTTCTTTTCCCACAGTCTTTTCAAAAGACTTTTACTACAGACACGTAAAAACCAGGGCTTGTTTGGGAAAGGGTTAATCTTCCTTTAATTTGTCATCTGCTAGTGCTTTCAATTAGGACCAGTCCAAAATTCTGTCGTTTGGTAAAGAGTTAATGACAGTAATGTCTTTAAAATGGTTAAAAACATGGCTACCAGCACTTCTTGTTTTTCCAACAATGTTCTACAATTATTGTTGATTTATTTCATGCTTTCCGGTAGGATATCGAGAAATGGCAGTGAAAATATTTTTCGATCTTACACTGGTACCACCAGTGAAAATACCGATTTTCACGTTCTTGTTGCCTAGGTTAATTGCGCGTGCCTGACAACCAGATGGGAAATATGACGTCATATACCTTACATTTCACGCGCTTGACGTAACGTTGCTATGCGGGAGGGGTACGCCACGGGGAATAAGGGAAAAGAACTGTACTGAATTTTGATAAAGCTCCTCCCAGAAAGGGTTAAAAGCATAAAATAAATAGAATATTTGTTTTTTTCGGTGAAAGATCGAAATTTATTTCATCTCGTGAACACCATCAGTAACATTTTCACTCGTGGCTGCACCACTCGTGAAAATATTACCGATGGTGTCCACTCGATAAAATAAATTTTGATCTTACACCGAAAAAAACAAATATCCTCTATTTCTTCAGGGTCTCTAACCCTTTACCAGACAATCTCTAGTTTTTACAACCCTGAGAAAGAAGCCTTCTGAAAACATACTGGGAAAAGGATAAAATGCTGGTAACAGGCACTGTATTCCTAATCTCACATTATTTTATACTCTTCTAAAGTCAAGTTTCAATTTTTGAGTCGTGTTTATATTGTCTTCTGCAAATGCATTCAATTTGGCCAAGTCTAAAATTTTGTCGTTTGATAAAGAGTTAAACACAGTACTGTTTAGTTAACCCTTTCCCAAACAATCCCTGGTTTTTACGAGTATGGAATAGTAACCTTTTGAAAACATTGTGGGAAAAGAAGAAAATGCTGGTAACCAGCATTTTCTCCTTTTCCTACAATGTTTTCCACCCTATCATAGACAGAAATCATCTTTTCAGCAAGAGTTGAATTGTCGCCTGCAAATGCTTTCAATTTGGTCAAGTCCAAAATTTGTCGTTTGGGAAATGGTTAACTCTTTACCAAAAGACAAAGTTTTAGACTGGTCCAAATTGAAAGCATTTGCAGATGACAAAATAAACGTAATTGCTGGTTATCAGCATTTTCTCCTTTTGCCCACAATGTTTTCAAAAGGCTTCTATATTAGGGTCGTAAAAACCAAGGATTGTTTGGAGAAGGGTTAAAAGAGTGAAAAATCACCAAAAGAGATCACAAATCCAGTTTTCCAATTTCTACTAGAAAATCATTATTTCTTACTTAACAGCTAACATGATTTGGTCTCTCATTACTGTAATTATCATTTTTCTATCTCAGTATCATATTTCAATTAATCTTTACTTCATTCTAGATAGAATGAGGAAAAAAGGTCCTTTCATCTAAACATGGACATTAAAACTTTGACTTTTTTCCCTCATTTAGACTAGAGCAATGTACCTGCTTTTGATACAAGAAAAAATGTGAAAAATAGAGAAACATATGAAAAATGCTATTTCTCTATATGTCAAAATGCTATCTTGTTTATTGTCTATTGTATTATTTATATTATCGATGTGCCTAACAACTGGTATGATGTCAGAGTGGTTCTTAACAGCTACTACATTTGTCATGATGTTTCAATCGACCGATGGATCGACATAAAATATATTTGCCAATGAAATGTTGAAGGAATATCAATGGCCACTTTCTTAGAATTGAAAATTACAAGAATATTTGAGCTATCCTCTAGTAAAAAGGGGTTTTACTCTACCAAACAACAAAATTTCAGGCTGGTCCAAATTCAAAGCATTTGCTGATGACAAAATAAACATTGCTCAAAAATTGAAATTTGTCTTGGAAATGAATGAAAACATTGTGGGAAAAGGAGAAAATGCTGGTTACCAGCATTTTCTCCTTTTCCCACAATGTTTTCAAAAGGATTTATCTTCAAGAGCATCAAAACTAGGGATTGTATGGTCAAGAGTTAATGCATCGCAGTCATGCCCATTACTCAGAGCATGTCTTAACCTATTGCCACACAATCCCTACTTTTGACGCCCCTGAGAAAAGAAGCCTTTGGAAAACATTGTGGGAAAAGGAGAAAATGCTGGGAACCAGCATTTTCTCCTTTTCCTACAACGTTTTCAACCTTTCCCAAAACAAATTTCAAATTTTCTGTCACTTTTATTTTGTCGTCTGCAAATGCTTTCGATTTAGACGATTTAGATTGAGATAATTGCAAATCCATAAAATCCATTTTGTTTGACAACCAAATTAACCCTTTCCCAAACAATCCCTGGTTTTTACGACCCTAGAATGGAAGCCTTTTGAAAACACTGTGGAAAAAGGAGAAAATGCTGGTAACCAACATTTTCTCCTTTTCCCACAATGTTTTCTACCCCTTCCAAATCAAATTTTGAATTTTCAGTCACATTTATTTTGTCATCTGCAAATGCTTTCAATTTGAACCAGTCTATAATTTTGATATGTGGTTAAGAGTTAACCGACCAGGAATTTCTTTATGCCTATCTGGAAATCATTTATAGATACTTTTGTTTGTTTCCACTGAAAAGGGAGGTAATTACATGTACTATCTCTCTTTGTAATAAAAATATAGTGGTTTTTAGATTTATAAATCATAATTCTAGAAAAGAAAAACGGGGAAAAGTGGCTTGGTTAAAGCAGTACAATAACACTCTTTTTTAATCATAGCAAATTTTGTACGATAATATTATTGTGGAAATAGCCATTCTCCATTAGGGGTCTACTACGTTAAACATGACATTAATAATGTCTGGGTGTGCAGACTGACATGGATGGATTCCATTATCTCCAGCTAGATGGCATTCTAAAAATACACATCTATCTAATTTGGGCATTCTGGGTCTAGAACTGGACTACTTTTCTATGCAGCAATCGTTCCTTTGAATTTCAAACTAAAATAAACATTTACTCAATAAAACGTTACCTGGTGTGATTCATTCAGCTGTGATCAGCATTTAGAGAAATTTGGAACTAAAACAGGCCTGATTTTTCCTCTAACATACTGATAAAAGCCATTTTCTCTATTGCTACTTTATAGTGGGTATTCTACAATTCCCCAAATATTGGGGGAGTGATGCGTCAAAGCAGACAGGTCAATTCTTTTAAGAATATGACATGTGCAGACAACGGGATGGATCCATTCTTTTTGTAGATATATTAAGCTCTCTTGTCATAGAGCATGGCTCTCTCTATTGGTATGTGAATGTTCTAAAATCCATGGTTAAAGTTAAGCCCTTGATAAATCTTCTGTAAATAGTGGGTTTAACCCTCTACCACACAATCGCAGAATCCTTTCGAAAAGATTATAGGAAAAAGAGAAAATGCTGGTAACCAGCATTTTCTCCTTTTCCCACAATGTTTTCTAGCCTTCCAAAAAATGAAATTATCATGTGGACCACATTCAATTTGTCGTCTGCAAACACTCTGAACTTGGACGAGTTTAAAATCTTGTCATTTGGTAAAGAATTAAAGGTTATCAATTTCCTGTTTCACCACATGTAACTTCAACTGTCTGTATCAGAGCAAATTTTTAAATCATAGTCGAGTAGAATCTCATTTTATAACTTTTTCTCCTGATCTAATAATGTACCAGGTAGCAAAAACTGCTGACCATGTAACAATAAATACTGTAACTTTTTTTTTAATTTTCTGAGAAATATATTTACTTAGACCCTCTTCTTAGCAGGGAGAGGGGTGTAGCACCCCACCCCCATGTCTTACCTTTTTGCATAAATTGGAAGTCTTTATATTTACTAAAGTTCGCTGCTGATTACACAAAACATATATTTTTACTTACAGTAATACCAGAATTGACTGGAATATTTAACATGGAGATGCAAGATCAGACAGCACCGAGTTGAAAGACCAACATAAGAATAGACAGGATGGAATGCCCAACCTACCCCATAACAGATAATGGATGAGGAATGGATCAATCAGAGAAAGTAACAAGTTACTTTGAATTCTGTTTAAAATCTGGCAGAAGAATTCTACACTATGCTTAATTTCAGTGAAAGACAAAGGTTATTGTTTCCAGTATCAGTATCAAACACAAGAGTGCAATCTGATTAGAACAGGAGCTTATCATTCTGTGCAACCAAGATGGCCAATCTAAATTTTCCCAAGTCTTCCAAACTCTGTTTCGTTAACTGTTGTTTGTAACTCTTTATCAAACGACAAAATTTTAGACTGGTCCAAATTGAAAGCATTTGCAGACGACAAAATTGATATGACTAAAAAACTGAATTTTTTTTGGGGAAGGGAAGAAAACATTGTGGGAAAAGGAAAAAATGCTGGTTACCAGCATTTTCTCCTTTTCCCACAGTATTTTCAGAAGGCTTCTATCTCAGGGTCATGAAAACCAGGGATTGTTTGGGAAAGGTTAAAGAACTCTATCCAAATGAAATGAAAATGGTTTCTGTTCATGATGCAGAGGTCGGAGATCAATCTCTGTGTCGTCTAATTTATACCTAAAAATTGCTCAAAAACTCAAACCTTGAAGTATCTTATAAATATGTCTTTGCTGCAAGTTTGATCACACTACACAAAAATTGCAGTCTGATCTTTGGTCTACACTGTCTGAGATATCCTGAATGAAAGTAACCCTAAACAGCAATTATTCTATGGTTTTTCTCCAGAACAAAAATGTCTGTTGGCTTTATTTGGCTTTTTAAGGGTCCAACTTGGCCCTTTCTATATGAAACCTTGATACATAATCCTGAGTTTTAACAATTATGTGGAAGAAGGATTTTGATATTATTGTGACCATCATTTTCTCCTTTTCCCACAATGTTCTGTACTAGCTCTATCACAGACAGGAATCATTGTGTGAACTACATTTAATTGTCATCTGCAATTGCTTTGAATTTGGCAGAGTAGGAAATTTGGTAAAGAGTAGGGAGTTGGTTTACTGTTAAATGACAATTTCTTTTGTATAACTATGATAAATTAGTAAATTGTAAAACAATATAGGGAAGTCCTGATGTACTCATGTATAAAACAGATAATAATATCATGAACTCTATCTTTTATAATATCATGAACTCTATCTTTTAGGATTATCCACACCGAACAAATTTTGCAGACAAACATGGCTAAAACAGAAGGCCTTCACTTTCACACAGTGAAAAACATTGTGGAAAAAGTTACAATTCTGATTACTAGTATTTTATTTGTTTCCCACAAACAATTTGGCAACATCCTTTTGCAGGGTCATGAAAGTATGTGATAACTTGGTAAAGAGTTAGTTTAAACATATTTATTTTACATCGATTGAGAAACAAGTTCTTACAACTTATACTAATCTCTCTCGATTCTGCTTCCTGGGAACTTCACCAGTACTCGCGCCAAATGTGTGGGCCAATGAAAAATCCCAAAGTTAAAACCCGCTTTGGGTAAAGAGTTAACCCTTTACCATGCAATTATAAGCTTAACCCATTACCACACAATTCCTACTTTTAACGCCCCTGAGAAAGAAGCCTTTAGAAAACATTGTAGGAAAAGGAGAAAATGATGGTTACCAGCATTTTCTGCTTTTCCAATAATGTTTTCTACCCTTCATAAAACAAATTTCAAATTTTCGGTCACTTTTATTTTGTCGTCTGCAAATGCTTCGATTTGGACAAGCCTAAAATATTGTCGTTTGGTTATGACTTAAATGACCATGGAGAGGATTGGTTGGTTGCTTGGTTGTGGTTTAATGCCACTTTTACAGCTATGGTCACATCATGGCGGTCAGTGACGCATATGTGTTTCTTGGCTTTCTTATACCAATACTTACACAACTTTCTTTCCAAAGCCACCGACTACTTTCCTCACATGCTTCAGCAGAGGTGAGAGGCGAAAGACTGTTTGCCTCAACCAGGTATCGAACTCACAACCACCAGGTCATGAATCCGACACGCTCACCACTGAGCCACCCAGGCGGGCCCATGGAGAGGAAGCTAGATATTGGAAACATGGCAAGAAAATGTGAAAATCCTAGTAGCCAGCATTTTCTCGTTTTCATAAAACTTTTTCTATACATTCGGTGCTAATTTCCATAATTTGAGCCTCTTAAATTGTGGTTAACCAATTATGTTTCAAATGGGCAAAGCTGTCTTTGGCAGGATAGAAAACATTGTGGGAAATGGAGAAAATGCTGGTTACCAGCATTTTCTCCTTTTGCAATAATGTTTTCAAAAACTTTACTTATTACTGTCATTAAAACTCAGATTAATTTGGTAAAGGGGTGCCTGATAGCAGTAACTCTATGATATCTTTACTTGACATACTAGAGGTTACTGTCTTTAAAATAAAGACTGAGTTAAGATTATAATCTTCTTCAATAATATGACAGATATCTATGTCATAAATTTTTCCCACGCTATCACAGTCTTAATGTTCATCTAGGATTTCTTTCTGTTTCCTATTTAATCCAATATTAATTTGAGATAACTCATTGCCACCATACAACAAAATTTAAGACTGGTCCAAATTGAAAGCACTTGCAGACGACAAAATAAACGTAACTCAAAAATGGAAATTTTTTCCAGCAGACAAAGAAACATTCTGGGAAAAAGAGAAAATGCTGGTTACCAGCATTTTCTCCTTTTCCCACAATGTTTTCAAAAGGCTTCTCTTTCAAGGTCGTAAAAACCAGGGATTGTTTGGTAAAGGGTTAATCCAATATTAATTTAACTCATTGCCACTGCTGTTGTTTAAAGTGTCGTTTAACCCGATACCTGCGTTTTCTCCTGTTCCCACAGTGTTTTCAAAAGGCTTCTTTCTCAGGGGTAACTAAAGTATGGATTGTGTGATAATGGGTTAAATTAATAGGCTTTAAGCAAGGATGCATAATGGATATTGTAATTTTACGTACACTAGAACTGCAATGAACTCTCTGCTGATTTGCTTTATAATAATGTGAAATCTCTTTACTAACATGACAAAATAATCATCCTGATAAAACTTCAGTGGTAAATGTACATGTAAATAAACATGACCCTACTGTATCTCATTTCCGGCCTCTAAAACCAGCAGTCTGTCTATTTACCCATAATTCAATGGGGTTTACAGGTGGGCCTTCAGATTTTGGGACGAAAATCTTACAAAAATACAAAAAAAATCATCCTTGTACTCCCAAAGCCTTATAACTTTCATTCCTTAAACCCCTGTAATCGAAAACCATCCAACAACTAGATAAATTAGAGATTTACTACAGCCCAGGTCGACACGGAAGGGAAACAGGGTCTATTTTTTATTAGCGCATTTACATACCGGAAATATACAGATGAGGCTTCAAACATAGCATCTGAAGTTCTAGACTCTATGAAAAATAATTACATTTTTCTTACGTTATGGAATGTTGAAAGGAGTAAATACAAAAATTAAAAAACCCTCATATTTTCAAGATTTTCGAAATTACAGACTTCCAATTCTTTAACTGTTTCCCCTATGTACATGAATAACTATACATGGATAATGAAGGCAATGTCACTTCATACTGAAGTTTGGAACAAGTCAACTGAAATAATGATTAAATTATACACCTTTCTGTGATACTTAAATGCTAAATTTTTCTGTTCACATCAAAGCCTTTTTATTTCAATTTCTTGTTTGTTAAAAGGATACAATCAAAATAGTACTCAAACAATTTCACATTGTTTTTGTATGTCTTTTTCTTCATCATAATTTTCAGACAGCTTTGTCTGTTTATGAAAGCTAGCATGTCTGTCTGGTATGAAAAGCTAATAAACATGTAGTGATTTTTATCTATCTCAAAGCAAACCAAATCAACAAGTTACGGAAACAATCGAGTTGCATTTGGGTTTGTGATGGACTTTAACCTTCAAAGATGTACAGTGGTAAATAAAAAATGGGAACATGCAGAGTACATCCGTCAACCCCCAACTGCACCATAATATTAAGGACTACTGTAAGAATTGTAAAACCTTTATCCATCTCCAAGGTTTCTGCCGAAATATGTTTTACCCTTACCTTCAAAATCCGAAGTTTTAATGGCCCTGTCAGATAAGGCCTTTAACTCTTTCCCACATAATCCCACCTTTTAACGACCTTAAGAAAAACAAAAGCCTTTGAAAACATTGTGGGAAAAGGAGAAAATGCCAGTAACCAATGTTTTCTACCCCTCCCAGCTCAAATTTCAATTTTTGAATCTCTTTTATTTTGTTGTCTGCAAATACTTTCAATTTGAAGAAGTCTGACATTTTGTCGTTTGGTAAAGAGTTACAGCATTGCCTTTAAAACATTGTGGTAATCAGTATTTTCTCCTTTTCCCACAATGTTTTTTATCCGTCCCAAAACAAATGTCAATTCTTGAGTCACTTTAATTTTGATGTTTGCAAATGCTCTCAAGCTAGACCAGGCTAAAATTGTGCAATTTGGTAAAGAGTTAGTTTAAACATATTTATTTAACATCGACTGAGAAACAAGTTCTTACAACTTATACTAATCTTTCTTGATTCTGCTTCCTGGGAACTAAACCAGTACTCGTGTCGAATCTCTGGGCCAATGAAAAATCCCAATGTTGACACCCGCTCTCAGGTATCGAACTCAGTTAAACAGTGTTAAACATGTAACTCTATTATCTTCAGATCACTTGTGGAAACATTTTGACAAGGAGAGATGCTGCTCTTTGTAAAAGACTCTTTGTATAGAACCGTGTCTTCAGAAACTTATACAGCAGATCACCCGAAAGACAGATATGGAAGTAAAAACTACCTTGTACAAAAAGAAAGTGTTTAGCTCGACACTCCCTGTCACTCTGTTTGAATGACGTAGTAAACACTCTTTTGATAAGGTATATGCAAACATTATGTTACTAAATATATCATACGTAAGAATTCAATAAGTTTCAAAACTTTTCACTAGCTCTTTAACATAAGACAAAATTCAAGAAACTTCAAATTTGAAAGCATTAACTTGCATAATATCAAAAGTAGCTAAAGTGATAGGATCTGTCTGTGAAAGGATGAAAATCATTCTGGACAAACAAAAAAATGCTTGTTACCATCATTTTTTTATATTTTTCCACAATGTTTTTCAGGAGCACTCTATTTCAGAGTGGTAAAAGCACAGGGTTGTTTGGGAAGGGGTTAACACTAAAACTTGTGGAAAGGCTGAAGTATTAATCCATTACCACACAATCCCGACTTTTGACGTCCCCGAGAAAGAAGCCTTTTGAAAATATTGTAGGAAAGGGAGAAAATGCTGGTAACCAGCATTTTCTCCTTTCCCACAATGTCTTCTACCCTTTCAAAACAACCTTTGAAAGTTCTGGTCATATTTATTTTGTCGTCTGCAAATGCCCTCAATTTGGATCAGTCTGAAGTTTTGTTGTTTGGTAAAGAGTTATCAAATGCTTTGATAATTAGATTTTCATAGATTGTGCTGGACTAGTACTGAATTTCCTCATCTGGTAAACTGTAGATACCCTAGGGTCAACTACAACAAAATGGGCATTCATAGCCCATGCAAAAGATGCAGATATTGCAATGTCAGGGTTATCTTTCTCAAAATATTTTGCCAAGTAGTAGACAGTATAGATTCATGATCAGATTGCACTTTCTATCCAGTCTGATCTTCAACTTCCCTAACCCAACTAGAGCGACGTTTGGTATTGTCGACAGTCGGCAGTTATCGTCAATTCTT
The DNA here is from genome assembly GCA_943736015.1 of Tridacna crocea. Classification (NCBI taxonomy): domain Eukaryota; kingdom Metazoa; phylum Mollusca; class Bivalvia; order Cardiida; family Cardiidae; genus Tridacna; species Tridacna crocea. The sequence continues at coordinate 56,127,680 of OX031059.1, forward strand.
TATTGTGTCCTTTAATTCCATGAAAGATAACAAATTTCATTTTTATGAAGTAAAATATGACATCAATATTTTATCTAATCACAGTGCCGGAAGTAAACAGTACTCTGTAAGTCCCAAAGAATCAGTAAAATTTTACAGTAATAAAATTTCCCAACGTTAACGTCTACGATAAGGAGGGTGGTGGTTTTTGTCAGCGTGAAGGGCGTACTGCTTGATTGCTTGAATTCAAACTTCAATACAAGTTTCAGATATAAAATAGTGTTTGCATCACAAAATTGAGCGTGTTTTGTTCACCATAAAGCAGCTTATTCATGTGTCGATGACTGGCGATGCTAATTTGTGTGATCAGCAATTATCGACAGATTAAGATATGAATAAAAGAAATAAGAATTAATATGTTTTGTGTAACCACAAGTACTTTTTATCTTTCGGGTTACAGCTATGTCCAGACAAATTTTGGCTTAAAACTCCAAAACGAGGTCAATACTCGTCAAGTAACATGTCATAGGCCATAGAAATGGTGCGCAGTGGTGCAATGTCCAGACATCTTAGTCCATGATATTACCAATGTGTACCTGTTCGGCCTTCTTTTGCAGTTGTACCTATGTTACCCGTCAAGTTCTGCTTTAATTGCTTTATATTAGGTCTAATTCGGTGATGAGTACTGAATAAAACCCATAATGATGGGTTAAAAGAGGACTTTGATGTTAAATTCTTGAAAATTAAATACAATGTCGATAATAGACGAAGCCTGTCGATATCAACCGACATACCCTTATGTAATGTTGGCGTTGTTTGCTACAATACGCACCTTTACACCATTATATTATACGTGTAGATCAGTAGAGTATCCGCAAAATAAACCACTGATAACTTCAGTTTGTATTTAAAGCGGCTGTTATCAACACCACACTTTCCGATCTCTTAAAGTGTCGATAATACCCGCCGTTGCTCTATACCTAGACTAGGAAACTTTGCCACTTTCAGAGTTAACCCTTTACCCCATAAGGCATTTCTATGGTATCTCTAACTGACCCTAAATAACAGCAAGGATGAAACCATTTCTTATTTGTATAATATGACACCTTTCGATAGGATAAAAAGCATTGTGCAGTCTTTTGCCACGATGTTTTCCAAATGCTCCTACAAGCAATGTGTAGAAATGAGTATCTATGAAGTAAAGGGTTAATTCATGTGTTATCCCTTTACCACACAATGACGACTAGGAAAGAAGCCTTTTGAAAACATTTTGGGAAAAGGAGAAAATGCTGGTAACCAGCATTTTCTCCTTTTCCCAAAATGTTTTCAACTCTATCAAAAAATGATTGCACTGTTTGAGCCACATCAAAATTGTCGTCTGCAAATGCTTACAATTTGGACACGGTTCAAATTTTGTTGTCTGGTAAAGGGTTACGTAAAAATCTGAGGGCAGCGTAAAAATCTGAGGGCAGCCGTAAAAATCTGAGGGCAGCGTCTAACAGTAGAATATCATTACCTTTTTCTTCTGTTGAGAATCTTTCTGTGTGTGGTTCTTCACATGTTTTCTCAGAGAACTTGGATCTGTATACCTCTTGTTACAGCCAACCACATTACATGCATACGGTTTCTGGAAAAAGAAAATGGAGAGATAATATCAGCTGTATGGAGTAACACTGGAGACAAGATAACTCATTTTTATGGCCAAAAATATACTTTCATTGCCACACTGTCTATTCCTAGAGATGCTATTTCTGTTAATGCTATGGAGAAATATCTGACAATTTTTTTTTTCAGCTCTTTTTGGCATTAAATTTTAAGACCTCTCTCTACATAAAAATATTTGCTGACAAAGCACAATGTGACTGAAATGACAGTATTTGCAAAACATGAAACATTTAATGAGAAAAGGAATAAATGCAGGCCCATAATTCTAGCGAATGCCTTCTTCCCTATGAGAATTTTTTTTTTTTTCATAAAGGGTTATAAAAGGTCCTGAGAAAATATACAAAAAGAGCTTTTGAATAACGTAAGCTGTTGCCTATCCAGCATCTTTGCAAGCCAAGGCTGACGATTCACTACACTACTCTACCCTTGGCGGATCAAGCTTGATTTTTACATTCCCCCGATACACTTTTTCATTGGATGCAGCCAGCTCCAACTGCAACAAATGAAATCGCCTGTAGTATTTCATCTTTGATAAAAATAGAATAAGGTCGCTAGCTTTCAAGTAGAAGGTAAACATGGAAACCCTCGTGGATGTCTGCTTATCGCTTCATGAGTATTCGTAAGCAGTTTGTAAAACGATGTTTTATTGGCTTTTAGAAATATGATGTGTAACTAGCATCCAATAGAGGGCGCATTGCAGGAATATCGAAATCAGGCTAAATCAGCTAAGGTAAGATCCACATAGTGATCGTAACCTTGGCTCGCGAAGATCCTCTCCAGTAACTGTGTAAAATCCTGTATTCAATTCTTTATCGAACAATGCTGAATTTCTATCAACCCAAAGGAGAAAGGTTTTTGACAAAATGAGGGAAAATGAGGAAATGCTGGAAACCAACATTTTCTACATCTCTCCCCAACCTATTCTACCATGTCATAGAAAAATTCCATTATTATGAGCAATTATCTAAATTCTCACCTTCATATGCTTGGACAAGTATAAAAATTGTGTTATTTTGTAAAGAGTTTAAAGATTGTGATAAATGTCATTTTAATGGATGAATTATAAGGTAACAGAAAATTTCAAGATGGACAAAAAAACCTCCTGTCAATAAGCCTTAAATAAATATGACACAAGAGCTATTGACGTCATTTCATAGGTTTCATAATGTTCACTTCTTTACATTTTGGCTCATTACCTTCTAAAACATACTAGCAGACAATGTTCACCACTTCCATAAGAAATATGAGCAATATACATAATTAACCCTCTACCGTACAATCCCAAGTTTGAAAGACCCTGATAAAGAACGGTTTTGTAACTATTGTTGGAAAAGAGAGGAAATTCTGTATACCAGGTGATTGAGTAAAACAATCCAACTACAGTTAAAAAGAAAGCTAACATTTAACTAAATAACAAATTTATTTACATGCCCAAATTGATAGCTTCAACAGAGAACAAATCAGATGTAGGTTTAATGATGTAATTTGAAAGGGTACAAAGCATGTGGTAAAATGACAAAATGCTTGTAACCAGGGTTTTCTCCTTTTCCCACAATATTTTGGAAAGGCTTTTTCCTCAGGATCTTAAAACATGGGATTCCTTGGTAGAGGATTTATGACATTTGATGCAAGTATTTAGCACAAAAAGTTCTAGACAAGTTGGTAAAATCTGTAGATGACAAACTCAATGTTTAAATAATGGGATTTCTCTTGAATGATTGAGGGAAAGAACAAAATAATAATTAATACCTTGTTTCTAAAGCCTGCTTTTTGAGGGTTATAAAAACAATAGATAGTTTGGTTAAAAATTTAGAGCAATGGGTAAGGGTATAGGGTCAACAATACACACATGGGTATATGAAAAAAAATCGGCAACTTAACCCATTACCACACAATCCCTTAACTTTTGACAACAGTGAGAAAGAAGGCTGTAGAAAACATTGTGGGATTGGGAGAAAATGCTGGTAACCAGCATTTTCTCCTTACCCCACAATGTTTTCTACACTTCACAAAGCAAATTTCAAATTTTCTGTCACTTTTATTTTGTCGTCTGCAAATGCTTTCGATTTGGACAAACCTAAAATTTTGTCGTTTGGTAATCAGTTAAGCTGTGAAGTACAATATCATGTACAAGTTCTGATTTCTTTTTAGATCCACATGCCTTTTCAAACTAATAGATGGGATTTAACTGATGTTCTGATACATACAGAATTCCTCATTGCTTTAAAATGCTTTCTATTCCCAATCTGTGTTTAGTGCGTATGAATATTCTAATCCTGGCTATGCCTATGAAGGGTCAATTCTGAGTGGAGATATTTGCCAAATTATGCACATCCCAGCTGAATCATCCATGTCTATCTGTTCATTGATCATATCACTGATTGATCATAATGCACCAAAAAAATGTGGGCCAATTTCAAGGCGATTTGTATGAGTGAACATTTGAAATAAACATTCAGCGAATAAATAAGGAGCACAGGGTATGGCAAGAATGTATATAAACAAACAGACAAACAAATCTGAATTCCTTTTAAACTGCATCAATATGGGCGTGATTTAAAAATTGATTAAAATGTTTACAAAACATAATAAAATGTATCAGATTTAATCGAGCGGTGAAGCTTAAAGCATTTTAGCCTCAAAGGTACCAATGCCCAATTTCTGTGTTCACAAAGCATGCATTCTGTTTACCCCCCCCGTCTTTCAATTAGTACATGTAAAGGTCTTTATTAGCATGACTTAACATTTTAACCCTTCAACTACTAAATAAATAGAATGTGTATTTTTAACTCATTACCAAACGACAAATTTACGGAGTGGTTCAAATTGAAAGCATTTGCAGACGACAAAATAAAAGTGACTGAAAATTTGAAATTTGTTTTGTGAAGGGTAGAAAACATTGTGGGAAAAGGAGAAAATGCTGGTTACCAGCATTTTCTCCTTTTCTCACAATGTTTTCTAAAGGCTTCTTTCTCGGGGTCATCAAAAGTAGGGATTGTGTGGTAATGGGTTAATTCAATTCGCCCTCATATTGCAACATCATGGCTCAGGGCTCGAATTCAGCAACCATTCTTTGTCTTATTCTCCAGAATTTTCTACATTTGTAAGTAACACAAATTCTGATTGGCTAAACAGAATGGTTTAGCCAATCAGAAGTTGTGTTCCTTACAAATGTAGAAAACCTTGGAGAATAAGACTAAGAATATTCTCAAGAATGGTTGATCTTGATTTGTATTATAAATCAGTATAGTTGTAAAGGTGCTTAATCCATAGACTGCTTCATAAACTAAGATGGCTTTAAAAAACCTAGTCATTAATTCATTATATTGCAATTTTGAGGTAGTTTTGTACAGTTTATTAAATTTTCATAAAAAATTATCTGAGCAGTTTGATCTTGATCTATACTGTTCCCAAAATCAAGTCTAAATGCCTGTGACACATGCCTGTGACACATAAGAGCTAAACCATAATACTCAGACAGACTAAAATTTGTTTTACTATTTTATTCTTTCACAGTTTTTAGAGATATCTATCACCAACTTTTAAGTAAAAACTATATGTATTACAAAAAGAACTAATCAGACCCTAACACTGATTTATTCAACTCCGCTGAACTTAAAAAAACCTTTACTGTACCAAGGAAAAGAATGCTTTTCCAAGAACATTGTGAAACATTAACAGAAAAGGAAGAAACTCAAAAAGGTTTACTGTCTCTATCGTCATGAGGAAGGAAGAAATATTTCTGTGGTTCCTAAAAATAAATCAACTGTTAATAATTCATATACTTTGGGCTGCTTACACCTTCTTTCACCTATCTGAGTGTAATTTACATTTATTTGCAACTTTTTAATGTTTATTCAAATACTGGGTTTTAACTCTTTAACCCATTACCACACAATCCCTACTTTTGACACCCCTGAGAAAGACCTTTAGAAAACATTGTGGGAAAAGGTGAAAATGCTAGTAATCAGCATTTTCTACTTTTCCCACAATATTTTCTACCCTTCACAAAACAAATATCAAATTTTCAGTCACTTTTATTTTGTCGTATGCAACTGCTTTCAATTTTGACAAGTCTAAAATTTTGTTGTCTGGTAATGAGTTAACTAAATGACAAAATTTTGAAGTGTCCAAATTGAAAGCACTTACAGGTGACAAATTAAAATTTAACCCTTTGCCAAACAATCCTGGTTTTTACCATCATGGGAAAAAATCTTTAGAAAACATAGTGGGAAAAGGAGAAAATGCTGGTAATCAGCAGTTTCTCCGCCTCCCAAAATGTTTTCTCTCTTATCAAAGAGAGAAAACATAATTTCAGCAACAATTAATTTGCCATCTGCAATTGCTTTTAATTTCGATCAGTCTAAAAGGTTATTTTTTGTTTGTTGAAGAGTTATTGTGGTTGAGGTAATTTTTTTTTTGAAAGTTTGGAAAGCATTTATTTACCAGCATTCAACAATCAAGTTTTTCTTTAAAGGGGGTGACTGATACAATTGCGGGAAATAGAGAAAATGCTGCTACCCAGTATTTCCTTCTTTTGCCATAAATTATTTCTGGGCGCTACCTTCCTCAGATTTGTAAAAATATGGCACGGTTTGGTAAACAATTTAGTTCTAGTTCACAATTTTCTCTTTTTGCTAAAGAGTTTTCAAAACTGATCTGCAGCAAGACAACAGCAGGTGATAATAGACTGATTTACTTTAATGATGTCTTTGGGTGGACCAATAGTGCAGTGGTAAAGCGCTGGACAATCAATCCTGAGGCCTAAGGTTCTAACGGACCTTTTTGAGACACCTTGAGGTGAACTGGTTTGGAACCCAGAGGTAGCCTCGCATGTATCGGTGCTTTACACCGGGCACATTAAAGAACTAAGGAGGGGCTTCTACCCGAATTTCCTTGTATCCGATTCTTTCTCTACAATGGTCCATACCAAATATGCCAAGAGCACGGAGGGACCTTAATCCTACAAAGTCATCATCATGATGATGTCTATAGCCCTTACAAAACAACAAAATAGTAGATTGGTCCAAATCCAAAGCATTGGCAGATGACAAATGTTGTTCAGATGGTGGTAACTGTGTTGGAAAGGGGTTGAACACTTTTCGAATGCTTTCTTCAGGGTTGATAAAACCCTGAGGTGACTGTATACAGGGCTTTTATACCCTTTAACCCTTTACCAAACGACAATATTTTAGACTGGTCCAATTTGGAAGCATTTGCAGACGACGAAATAAAAGTAACTGTAAATGTAAAATTTGTTTTGTGAAGGGTAGAAAACATTGTGGGAAAAGGAGAAAATGCTGGTTACCAGCATTTTCTCCTATTCCGACAATGTTTTCTAAAGGCTTCTTTCTCAGGGGGGTCAAAAGTAGGGATTGTGAAACAGAGAAGTGAGAAAGAAAGTAAAAATATGAGAACAATTTTTCATCAATCAGAAATTTAGTTCTTTTTTGGCAACTTACAAAATTTATGTTTCAGTACCATGAGGGAAAAGAAGCTAACCAGGATTTTAATTCCAGTTGTAATTACAATCCTGGTGGATGCTGTAATTTAATGCAAGACATTATGCAAGAACATGACTATTAACTCTTTACCACACAACAAAATTTTAGACTGGTTCAAATTGAAAGCATTTGCAGATGACAAAAAAAAGGTGACTGAAAAATTAAAATTTGTTCTGGGAAGGGTAGAAAACACTGTGGGAAAAGGAGAAAATGCTGGTTACCAGCATTTTCTCCTTTTTCAACAGTGTTTTCAAAAGGCTTCTTTCTCAGGGGCGTCAAAAGTAGGGATTGTGTGGTAATGGGTTAAACAACCAATTTTCAATTATGCACATTTTTCACAGAGCTGCAAAACAAACAGTTGACCTTATTCTCCTACGTATTATTAACTCTTTACTAAATAATACCTGTCTTTTGTCACAATGTTTTTAATCCTTCCCGAAAGATCTTTTTTCTTTCTTTATGCCGCATTTAAAATCTTGTCTACAAATGCTTTCAATTTGGACTGGTCTAAAATTTTGTTGTCTGGTAACCGATTAATCCTGTACCACACAATGATGAAGTTTAACGACCCTGAGAGAAAAAGCCTTTAGAAAACATTGTGGGAAAAGGAGAAAATGCTGGTAACCAGCATTTTCTCATTTTCCCACATTTTTTTCTACCCTTTCCAAATTAAATTTCAAATTTTCAGTCACTTTTATTTTGTCATCTGCAAATGCTTTCGATTTGGACAAACCTAAAATATTGTCGTTAATTAATGACATCACTTACCGTATCCAGATGCGTTCTCTGATGTTTGGCCCTATCTGAGGAGTTGCTGAAAGCTTTCGTACAACCTTGATGTGTACAGATGTATGGACGTTCACCCGTGTGGGAGCGTAAGTGGATCTTCAAGTTCTCCAAACGTGAGAATGCCTTATTGCATCCCTCAAACTGAAATAAAAATGATCTATGTATATCACTTGTCAATAGTACTATAGATATTTATTATATGGTCTGTTCATTTTACTACATATTATTGGCTCTGTACTACTAGATTTAACCCATTACCACACAATCCCTACTTTTTATGCTCCTGGAAAAGAAGCCTTTTGAAAACATTGTGGGAAAAGGAGAAAATGCTGGTAACCAGCATTTTCTCCTTTTCCCACAATGTTTCCAACCCTTCACAAAACAAATTTTAAAATTTCAGTCACTTTTATTTAGTCGTCTGCAAATGCTTTAGATTTGGACAAGTCTAAAATAATGTCGTCTGGTAATGAGTTAAACAGTAGGAGGAAGATTTTTAAACAAATGATAAGCAATCCTGTTCCATTTTGGAACATGCCATTGGCTGCAATACTAGTATGGGAAAAAGGGCATACAGACATGAAATGTTGTTCCAGATCAGCCTATGCACTCCGCACTGAGTAATCCGAACCGAACATTTCAAACATGTGTGAGGTCAGAAAAGTCGTAATGAATATGTTACATGGAAAACAAGGGAAGTTATGCGATACATAAGGAGACTACAATGATTATGGAATGTTATAAGACGAGTATCTGAAAATACTTTTATACAATGCTAGTAGCCATCACAATGAAAGTAAATGTCCTGTTAAAGACATGCATTATTTCATGCTTTCCGGTAGGATATCAAGAAATAGCAGTGAAAATATTTTTCGATCTTACACTGGTACCACCAGTGAAAATACCGATTTTCATGTTCTTGTTGCCTAGGTTAATTGTGGGTGCCTGACAAAACCAGATGGGAAATATGACATCATTTAACTTACATTTCTCGCGCTTGACGTAATATTGTAATGCGTTGCTGTGCGGGAGAGGTACGCCATGGGGAATAAGGGAAAAGAACTGTACTAGATTTTGATAAAGCTCATCCCAGAAAGGGTTAAAAGTATGAAATAAATAGAATATTTGGTTTTTTTGGTGAAAGATCGAAATTTATTTCATCTTGTGAATACCATCAGTAATATTTTCACTCATGGCTGTGCCATGAGTGAAAATATTACCAATGCTGTCCGCTCCATGAAATAAGTTTCGATCTTTCACTGAAAAGAACAAAATTAATATCCTCTATTTATTGTTTGCTTATGAATCTCTAAGGAAGTCCCCAGGAATCAAACAATTGTGACCCATCCCGCAAAAAAGGGACAATCTGGGAATTCTGTACATCAATTAGATGAAAACAGATCAACGATAATGCAGGTCAGTTTCAGTTGATAATTCAAAAATAATTGTACAACATGGTGCAATGACCACTTTTCATACAGAAACTGTTATCAAAGCGAAAAGTTTCAACCCTGGTCAACCTGGGAAATTTGCACAGTCTGATCACGGTTGACACTTTTCGCAGTTCCCTGGAGGTCCATTTTTGCAAAATGGGTCACAGTTTCATTTGCTGATGTCTTCTTTGACTATAAACCGCTGAAAAAGTCACAAGGAAAAAAAGCTTGTTTTAAATCTCAATCATTTCTTTTCTTCAAGTGCATTTTTTTTTGTATGTATACTTGCCAAAAACAGCAGGTGGCTAAACTAAGATCCTACGGGTGACATGTGAAGGAGTGCAAATTATAAGTACTCAATCAGTCCTGATATAGATTTCAATAGAAACAAAAAAATCAGTCGCCCAATAATTGGTTTCAAAAGAAAACCACAATCCCAGACTTACTGCCGACTGGTTACTTATAAATTAATTAATAAGACAAAAGAATCAAAGTGACAGTATTACATTGCATATTTTACCTTAACCCATTACCACACAATCCCTACTTTTGATGCCCCTGAGAAAGAAGTCTTTAGAAAACATTGTGGGAAAAGGAGAAAATGCTGGTAACCAGCATTTTCTCCTTTTTCCACAATGTTTTCTACCCTTCCAAAGACAAATTTCAAATTTTCAGTCACTTTTATTTTGTAGTCTGCAAATGTTTTTAATTTGGACTAGTCTAAAAATTTGTCGTTTGGTAAAGAGTTAAAATAGACTTATTTTAAAGGAACTAGCCAAAAACTTACACCCTATCTCCAAAATCTATTTCACTGGGAAAAACCAAGAATTGGAGAAAGTAATGCAGAATCACTGCAAGAAGATTCATAATCAGACAAAATTCTTTTTCTTGAAAAATTCATAAAAAATGTTAAATTTCTTGTGAATTTCTTTTATAGGGAGAAAAGAAAAGCTAGTGTCTGAAATAAGTCGACATTCTTTACACTGTCTTTCTGAGAAGATCATAAAAAAAAAAATCAAGAAGATTATTTAATACTTTACAGTTACATATTTATATACATATTTCTTTATGAGTTAATATTATTAGTTTTGCAAAACCAAATTTGAACACTAAGAATCGAGAAAGACTGATTTTCCCCCCGTTTTCGCAGATACTTCGATTCACAACTGATCATGGTGACAAGACTAAACCTTATGCTACTTGGTGCTACTCACTGACCTTCTGCAGACAGTGTAGATCATGATCAGACAGCACGTTCTTTGCAGTCTGATCATGGATCTATATACACTGTACAGTTTGGAGAAATTATTCCTGAAGACATGACTTTGGAATGGCAATATTTGGGTTTTTAATATCAAAATGAAAATTTAATTTTAGTTATTCAGCAGGATACTGGTTAACCCTTTACTCCATAGATACTCATTTCTACACATTGCTTATAGGAGCCTTTGGAAAACATTGTGGCAAAAGGTGAAATTGCTCGTGACGAGCAATTTCACCTTTTGCCACAATGTTTTCTATGCTATCAAAAGGTGTCATATACACATAAGAACCAGCTTCATCCTTGTTGTTATTTAGGGTCAATTAGAGATACCATAGAAATGCCTTATGGGGTAAAGGGTTAACAAAGAGATATTTTGACATAAAGAGAGCGCCTGAACACTTGAATAGTTCCTGAACCCTTTACTTCAAGGGCTTATTTTATACCTACAAACAACTAACACTGATCCAAAGAAAATATCTTAATAAAGAAATTAAATACCATTAATCAGATGGAAAAATAAAAGAGACAAGGCTTGTAATGAGGAACTGCTTCTTCTTTCTACTATTTTCAAATGCCATAAAGAAGGATGTAAAATACATTTTTGCAGTAACGGAATAAAAAAGGCTTTCACCTCCTGGGGCGTTTCCAACACATCAAAATGTAAAATAATCTTGTTACAATTAGTACCTGGTATTTCAGATAGTTATCTGGCCATATTTGTCACTCAATGGTCTTTGGAACTCTTACCTAGATGACAAGTTCTCAAACTTGTCCGTATTAAAAGCAATAGTAGATGACAAAGAAAGTAAGACTAAAACAGTGGGATTTTTCTGTGAAAGGATAGGAAATATTTTGGAAAAGACAAAAAAATCCTAGTAACCAGCATTTTCTCCTTTTTAAAAAATGTTTTCAAAAGCCTCCCCCTCTTAACTCTTTTCCACACGACAAAATTTTAGCCTGGTTCAAATTGAAAGCATTTGCAGACAACAAAATAAAGGTGACTAAAAAATTGAAGTTTGTTCTCGGAAGGATAGAAAACACCGTAGGAAAAGGAGAAAATGCTGGTTACCAGCATTTTCTCCTTTTCCCATAATGTTTTCTAAAGCCTTCCTTCTCAGGGGCGTCAAAAGTGTGGTAATGCGTTAACCCCCCCATCATACGGTGCAGGGTAAAGATCGCATTTTGATAGAGATAAAAAGGCTCTATCTAAATATTACATGGCACCATATTTCGCAATCAATGACACTTCAGTGTTACAAAATTTTAAAAGTATACAGTATCTGAAGTTTTGTGGCTTTCTATTTGTGTAATTGTTTTTAAATGCAGGTGAAGTCGGAAAACCATCATGAGTAAAAAACCAAAAACAGCATACATTCGATGGTATTTTATGCCATTTTCAAATGTAGGTAAATCATAAAGTTACAGCTCATTTTTTCATAGACTACTTTAGTTTGGCCAAGACTAGGCTACAAAATCAATCGGCACTACCAGCAGAAAGTGAACGTGTTATATGCAAATCACTCTACTGGAGCCACCTTCACATTGTGGCCTGCTACAGTCACAGCTTTCCATATAGATATTTTGCTAATAAAGGTCTTCCTAAAAATAAACCTTTAACAGACTTTTGTTAAACATTGAGGGAAAAGGAGAAAGTGCTGGTTACCTTAATTTCTAAATATTTTCTATCATAGGAAGTCTATCCCTTTTGGATGAATTTCTAATTTGAGGTCTGAAGTAAATTTCAAATTTGATGAGTCAGTATTTTGTTCTTTAAATCTTTACCAAATAAGCCCTGGTTTTAACGACTCTTGGAAAGAAGCCTTTTGAAAACATTGGTTGAAAAAGAGAAAATGCTGGTAACCAGCATTTTATCTTTTTACAACGATGTTTACAAATCTATCAAGGTCAAATTCCTTCATCTGTGCCACTTTTGATTTGTTGTCTGCAAATGTTTTCCATTTGGACAAGTCTAAACTCTGTTGTTTGGTAAAAAGTTAAGAACAGTTTAATCCTTTCCCAAACTAGCCCAGGTTTTTATGTGTCTGCAGTAAAAGTCTTTTGAAAACACTGTGGGAAAAGGAGAAATTGCTCATAACGAGCAATTTCTCCCTTTCCCACAGTGTTTTCTACCCTTTTTGAGAACTTCCTGCCATTTTCTCCAAATCTAAAATTGTCGTCTGCAAACTCTTTTGGTTTGGAAGAGTCCAAAATTTGTCATTTGGGAAAGGGTTACAAAAATAAAGTATGAGTCCTGCTCTATGAAAACGAAGCTTAATGCATCCAGGGAAAAGTTTTGACATAAGTCAGCAGTGCAATCCGCACAGACTGATCCTTGTTAAAACTTTTTGCTTTTGGTAAGTTCTCTGCATGCCCAATGACCATTCTACTTCAGGATCCAACCAGTCAGAAGACAAAATGGATTTTATGGATCCAAAATTTTGCGATGTATTTCCTACTATAACTCATCACGGAGATGCACTAAGCTCCCTTTTGTCAAAGTGGTACTAAAGAATAATTTTATGATTACCGTGCACTTGTTGGGTTTCTCTCCTGAGTGAACTCTCATATGAATCAGGAGTTTGTATCTGGCATTAAACGGCTTGTATCGTCTCTGACATCCTGACCAGAAACAAGTGAAGTCCTCTCCCTTTCGCTGGTCGATATGAGCTTTTTCAATATGGCGGGCAAGCTCTTCTTTATCTTTGTGCTGCATGTTGCAGTCAATCCAGCGACATATCAATTGTTTCTCACCATTCTCATCCACTTCACCATCATCAGGATATTCATTAAAGGTATCATTTAAATTATTAGTCATTGTGTTCAAATTATTGTTTATGTTATTCAAGTTATTGATGTTATTTATGTTCATGTTATTTTGCGCAAGTGGCTGCGTAGGCACAGAAGACTGGAAATTTTGCGTCGGCTGCAGTACACCGTGTTGCTGCTGTCCAACTGCTTGATCATATGGAGGTGGTGGCCTGACCATGTTATCATTCATATTGTTCATGTTGGCATTCATGTGCATATAACCACTGTAATTGCCATTGACCCCTGGGGGCTGTACCTGGTTTTCAGGCGGCAGATGAAACTGTGGAGCTCCATATGTCTGGATGTCCTGAAAAGCTCTCTGTTCCCAGTATGGAATCTGGTTCTGTGGCATGACAACTTGGTTGCTGCTGATATCCTGAAAATACTCATTGATGTCGCTGATTTCAACACCAGGCTCACTCTTGAGATGAGTGAAACCTCTATTACCAGAGTTAGCAGAGCCAGAGTATGGGCTTCCATTACTGTTCCTACTGTTCCTTGCTATCAGATGGCCAAAGTGGCCATACTGATGTACTCCTTGGTTGTTCTGAGGAATCATAGGAGAGGCACTTGCTGAAGGTCCGCTCATCATGCAGGCCAAAGAAGTCGGGGATGTGCGGATTAGTTTTGAAAAATCAAAGTTGTCTCCAAGGGGAGACAATGAGTGAGCTCTTTTATGTGCTCTTGATAGGTGGTGAGCTGAGTGTCTTGGACTTGTTGTGAAGTTGGACCCAAATGCTGTTGAACCAGTGGGTGATGTCTCCATAGCAAGGTGGGGTGATAGAGAGTTGGTTCCACTACTACTAGTCTGGTACCTTGTTGTTGCACTACTCGGCATGCCATTTGTATGCCAGGAAGCGGTCTGTCTCTCAGGTAAAGATTGCTTGTCAGAGAGTGATGTGTTGTCAGAATCCTTGTAGTTCAGTCCAACATTAGGTAGCGTTGGATATGGATTCCAACCCTTGCTGGTCTGGCGTGGCTCAAGGAACACTTGTTTGTCAATGTTGCTGACTGGTGTTTGAATGTTCCTGATGGGTGTATGCATACTCCTCTCCGAACCTTGGCCTGACACCATGGAAAGTGTGGGTGTGTGAACATTCCTGGAGGAGTGGATTGTGGACACTTCACTGGGTGTTGGGGTCTGGGTCTCCAGTCGACTGTTGGGCACATTCAGCTGTGGGTTTGCAAAGGCTGCTGCATTGACATGTCCAAAGTTATGTTCTTTTTGTTTTGGCATAACCCCAAATCCTTGCAAGCCAAAGTTTGCATTGCCATAATCTGAAAATAGAAGATCAGGAGTTGTGGTGAACATATTATGTTATTACGTGATTGCTTGACTTTCAAAACCACATCAAATCATCAGCTGAATTCTTTACAACATCATCCCAAGAAAAAATTTAAAGACTACTCCAGTCCAAATTGAAAGCATTTGCAGACAAAAATTTTTAAGTTAGCTTAAAATATGGATACTCTTTTTGAAAGGATTAACCCATTACCAAACGACAAAATTTCAGACTGGTCCAAATTGAAAGCATTTGCAGACGACAAAATAAAAGTGACTGAAAATTTGAAATTAGTTTTGTGAAGGGTAGAAAATATTGTGGGAAAAGGAGAAAATGCTGGTTACCAGAATTTTCTCCTTTTCCCACAATGTTTTCTTAAGGCTTCATTCTGAGGGGCGTCAAAAGTAGGGATTGTGTAGTAATAGAGGTTAAACAAAACTTGGGAAAAGGAGTATTTTCTCCTTTTCCACATTTTTTTTTTTTCAAGTTTTGTGTGTTAGGGTTTTTTTAACCCATTACCAGAGAATCCAAACTTTTGACACCCCTGAGAAAGAAGCCTTTTGAAAACACTATGGGGAAAAGAGAAAATGCTGGTAACCAGCATTTCCTCCTTTTCCCACAGTGTATTCTACCCTTCCCAGAACAAATTTCTATTTTTTAGAGGAATAAATTCTATCCATAAAACCATGTGACAAAAGGCATAAATTTATCACCATTTATTTGAACTTAAAAGAATAAAAGAGTAGAGACTTAAACAAAACATCACCATTTCTTTCAGAATTTATATGCATCTATCTACATGTGGGCCGAGTTAACACAAACCAAGTACAATAATTGTGTAAAGTTGTCTGACCCTGAAAATCAATGAATAAAATTCCATGCCTTTATTACACCTTCACACAATGATTTTGGTAGATCCAATGGGTTCCTTTGCTGAAGTATTTAAGAAGACCAGGATAGTAGAAGACCAATAGGCATCAGTACAGGAATATTTGAAGGACAGCATTCTGGTGAACTGAACATTTGTTAAAAAATTTATTTTGTCAAACAAGTATGCTTTGATTCACAAAAAAGGTCTTAAATTTTAAGAAAGCGGGTCAGATTTTTAAAAATATTTTGTACATCATGTAAGATTTCTGGGTGTGATAACCGTCAATCACATGCAATTTTTTTTTTGTTCTTGTCAATAAAAACCATCTTGGTGACTATAATTTCAAGGTATGTGGGTGTTTTACTAATCCAGATTGTAAAGATTTCTCCGATAAATTTTGTCACATCAACAACCCCCTTCTGGACTTATTTCAAGGAAAGGATTCCAGTGCCATTACTACCATACAAGGGGATCATTTGAATCAGTTGAATATTTAATGGTAAACAACTTTGTACTTGGTTAACCCCACAACTGAAATGTCTGTTGACAATCGATTAAAAGTGTTTTTGGTTTTCCTTGTTCGAAACTCCAGTGACATTCAATGTATTTCACAAGATCATGGGTGTAGTGTAAAAACAAGGTTATTTGTGCTCACTAAATCTATATAACAATATTGTGGTAAATCCTTTAGACTTTTATCGCACAATCCAAAGTTCAAAAACCTTAAGGAAGAAATCTTTTGAAAGCATTGTAGAAGAAAGAGAAATCGCTGGCATCTCCTCTTTTTTTCTCCCAGTTTTCCACTCAACTGATGGCAAATTTTACTGTATGAGTCGCCTTTCATCACTTGTCTGCAAATGCTTTAAATCATTACCAAACAACAAAACTTTAGACTGGTCCATATTCGAAGGATTTGCAGACGACAAATTAAATGTGACTGAAAGGATGATTTTTGTTTTTTGATAGGGAAGAAAACATTGTGGGAAAAGGAGAAAATGCTGGTTACCAGCATTTTCTCCTTTTCCCACAATGTTTTCAAAAGTCTTCTCCTACACAGTTGTTAAAACTCGGGATTGTGTGGTAATGGGTTAAATGCTGTTGTGTGGTAAAGAGTTCTCATGACTGATCTTGAAAACTGCTTAACTCTAAACAAAACTACAAAATGTTTGACCCGTCTATATGCCTAAAGCATGCATTAGAATTTTGTTTAGCTCACCTGAGCACAACAAGCTCAAGGGGAGCTTTTAGGATCACTGGGTATCTGTCGTGCGTCAACAATCCTTTAAACATCAACTCCATCTAAACCACTGAGCCAATTTGGACCAAACTTGGCTGAAATGTTCCTTAATTAGGAGGTCCTCTTTAAAATTAAAAATTGTTCACAGAATTTGATTCCGTCAAATTCTGGTTGCCATGGTAACCAAATGGAATATTCTTGGAAATTCTTTGAAAATCTTCTCCTCTGAAACTGCTGGTCAGATTTTAAAATAATTTCACAAAGATGTTCCTTGGGTGACCCTTTTCAAAAATTGTTCGTGAAATTTTAATCCATCGAGAAACAAGGCTCTGGTGAATGGGGGCTTCTTGCACTATACAGAAATAAAGGAATTCTTAAAAATTCTTCTTGTCTAAAACCGCAGGTCAGATTTTGAAATTATTTCACAGAGATGTTCCTTGGATGACCCATTTCAAAAATTGTTCACAAAATTTTGATCTGTCAAGAATCACGCCTCTAGTGAATGGGGGCTACTTGTACTATTCAGAAATGCAGAAATTCTTAAAAATTCTTCTTCTTTGAAACCGCTGGTCAGACTTTGAAATAATTTCACAGAGATGTTCCTTGGGTAACCCTTTTCAAAAAGTGTTCATGAAATTTTGATTCTTCAATAAACATGGCTCTGATGAATGGGGGCTACTTGCACTATATGGCCATGAAGGAATTTTTTAAAATTCTTCTCTGAAACAGCTGATCAGATTCTAAAATATTTTCACAGAAATGTTCCTTAATTGACCCTTTTCAAAAATTGCTCAAAATATTTTGATCCATCAAGAAACATGTCTCTGATGGCTTTGGGCTATTTATACTATACAGACATAAAGAAATTCTTAAAAATTCTTCTTCTCTGAAGTGGCTGTTTAGATTTTGAAAAAAATGGCTATGGTCCTCTCAGAAATTCAGATGAGCGATCCAGGGCCATCTTGGCCCTCTTGTTTCAAATTTTTCTGCTGTTATTTGGTTTCAAAAGGTAATGGGTTAAAAAGGGTCCAGTATTGGATCTAATTTTGTAATGAGCCTTATTGTGAAACAAAGTATGTATTTAGGAAACCTGTGTTGATGGTAATGCAGTTGTAATGAGTGTAATCCATCCACTGAAAAAGTCCCGAGTTTGTAAACCTTGACTCATGGAGTCTTCTCTATTAGCCCTTATAGGCTAAACCTGGACCTGGATAGCTTATGTGGACAGTGTAGATCAAGATCAGACTGCACAGACTGTGCAGTCTGATCTTTGATCTACACTCTCCACTTCTTTGCCAGCTATTTTAAAAAAAAACAGCCTTGGAAATTGCAACATCTGCAACTTAAGTACTGACTGAGAATGTCCAGTCCATATTTTGTGCACCACAAGATTAATGAAACTCTAGAGTATCTTTCAAACCTATAGAAATTTCTGATGACTGTGCAGAAAATGCAGTATGATCTTGTCCTATGAAACTGCTTGGAATTGCAATCAATTCTGCATTTGGAAGCAGCAAAACAATTAAATTTTAGATGTTTTCAGCTTTTTCGATTAGTACTGTAAAGTAATTAGTGACTCAATCACTTGTCAGACTAGAACCGAACAAACGAAGGAATGAACGAACAAACGAATTACTTTAATGACAAAAAATTACATACCAGCACTAGCACCAGTTGATATGTTCTTAAGTCTTTCATCATAACAATTCTGGTAATATTTTGACAGAGGGAGAATTGGCTAAGGATGAGAATTTTTCAAAATTAATGTCTTAATAATCAGTCATGTTTGTAATATATCGTTACATCTCATTATGATGATTTCTTCGTTAGCGGCATTTATTTCTTTCTCCAAACGCGATAAGTTATTACTTGGTAATTTTGCAATTTGTAAAACAACTGCTTTCATTTCTTTTCTGTTCTTCTTTTTAGGATCTTTTGCTGAAAGGACTTCTAGTTCTAAATTAGCAAACAACAAAATATCAAACATGCTGAATTGAAAACATTTATAGAGAACATATTAATTGTATTATATTATGATTTAACCCATCTAAAGCATTTTTCCTTTTCCTACAATGTTTCTACCTTTCACAAAACAAATTACAAATTTTCAGTCACTTTTATTTTGTCATCTGCAAATGCTTTCGATTTGGACAAGCCAAAAATATTATTGTTTGGTAACGAGTTAAATGATTGAATTTATCTTTCTGTGATTAGAAATATTGTGAGAATTTATGAAACTAACACTTATCAGCATTATTTTTTTTGCAATAATTTTTTAACAAACATCTTTCTCAGGGGTCTTCAACCTTTACCAAACGATCCCTGGGTATAAACAACCTTTGGAAGGAGCCCTTTTGAAAACATTGTGGGAAAAGGAGAAAATGCTGGTAACCAGCATTTCCTCCTTTTTCCAAAATGTTTTCTACTCTATCAAGAACAAATTATGCCATTTAAGCCATCTTCAATTTGTCGTCTGCAAATGCTTTCAGTTTGGACCAGTCTAAAACATACATCATCACAAAAAAAGTTGACAGTGGCACTTCCATCAAACAATGACACTGAAACAAAGTTATTATTACTTTTTATTCGTTTTCTTAAAATTTTTAAAATTTACTAGGCTAGAAACTGAGAATGAAAACTAAGCTCTTTACCACCTATTACAAAATATTACTCCTGTCTACACTAAAGTATTTGCAGATGACAAACTGCAGCTAAACGTTTAATATACAAATTGTGAAAGTTGTCTGAAAAAGGGTAGAAAACGGGAGAAAATGCTGGAATAATCCCTGGTTATAAGGACCCTGAAGAAGAAGCCTTTTGAAAAAATTGTGGGAAGAGGAGAAAATGCTGGTAACCAAGTTTTAATTTTTGAGTAATGTTAATTTTGTTGTCTGCAAACGCCCTAAATTTTGAAAAGTCTAAAATTTTGTCGTTTGGTAAGGTAATAAGCATTTGGGTGACCATCAAATTTGTTTGGCCCCATATTAGACATATTTGTAATGCCTGAAAGTTTATTTCTGACTGAGTTGTACAAAAACCTGTCAAAAAGGGCCGATAGATCAAATAAAGCTTAATTACTTCATTTATCAACACCAATCACAGATTTAGGAAACAAATATTGGAAATTTGATCCTTTTTCAAATGCTATCCTATTTCCAAGCATGTATCAGGTTCAAGAATATCACTAAAAGGTGAGATACAAAAAGCAACTTGTCTTTATGTTTATTTTTGGAGTGTGACATCAAAATAATGACAAATGTGAATTTTCTGCCTTGAAGATGTTAGAATGCCAAAAAATTATTTTTGAGGCAATAGGGAACCACAACAAGTATAAAACATGTGCTGCGTAAGAAAAGACGTCAAATGAACTCAAAACTCAGTATCAGACAAAAAAATATGATGTTAATGCAACTTTTTTTTTGAAAATTAAACAAAAAAACCCTGGTTCGACTATTTTAACCAATTACCACACAATCCCTACTTCTGACGACCCTCAGAAAGACGCCTTTAGAAAACATTGTGGGAAAAGGAGAAAATGCTGGTTACCAGCATTTTCTCCTTTTCCCACAATGTTTTCTACCCTTCGTAAAACAAATTTCAAACTTTCAGTCACTTTTATTGTGTCATCTGCAAACGCTTTCAGTTTGGACCAGTCTAAAATGTTCTTGTTTGGTAATGAGTAAAATAGTGATCAACTGTAAATTTGGCAAGTAAAGAAAGTGCATGAAACACATCAAAAGCACCTCCTATTTTTTGCTTTATATTTCTTGATACTGTGGAGTACAATTCGGAGCTAATGGAAAGGACCATATTCAAGGAAAGATTTTCGATTTTCATAATATGTACTTGCCATATGAAATAACTGACTAATCTAGTTCACATACAGGACTTGTTAAGGAGTCTTGCAACTCCACATAAGCGATAAAATACCGCTAAATGAAATATTATGTTTAGCTAGCCAATTATTACACTGAAACACAAATTTACTATAGAAAATCCATATGTCTAGTAGGGTGTGAGAAAGTTCCACATTCCAGATGTAAAATGTATTGAATTCTCATCAATCAAGCAGACCACTTGAAAATGATTACCCATAATTCCATGGTACGATTGTTTTCTGAAGAGAGCTGCTGATAGCACGGACATAATTGATGAATATGATTACTTCATTTATTTCTCTATCCATTAAAAATGTCAGAAAATGTCCATAATAATTTCTGTACATGTTATGATCTATCCAGAGAATATTTATTCCAGAATTCATGTTAAATATTTACGTACAGCATCCATTGTAATTTCAATCTTACTAGGTGATTGTAACAAGTCAGTTTTTGTGAAAGCAATTTCTTGCTTGTTGTAGTAATATATCCTAAAAATCCTAAAAATGTTTTGCCTTTTTGAAGCCTTTTCATTTATTGCTTCTTGAAACAAGTATACAGTGGACATTTTTGACAAAAATCCATATAAAGAAATGTTGCTCAGCATGAATTACATTTGTATTTGTTTGAATATGGGCTTAGGTTATATCATGGCAGTCAGTGATGCACTCACGTGTTTCCTGGTTTTCTCACACCAGCACTGACACAACTTTCTTTCCAAAGCCACCAACTACTTTTCTCAAAAAATTTAATTTTGTCACAACCTTACTATATGTGTTCAATTATTATTTTGTAATTTATGGGCAATACTTGAATACATGCTGACAGTTTGTGACAAAAATAGTTCTATTTTTTCATTAGACATTTCTCAGTATTTTAACCCATTACCACACAATCCCTACTTTTGACGCCCCCGAAAAAGAGGCCTTGAGAAAACACTGTAGGAAAAGGAGAAAATGCTGGTAACCAGCATTTTCTCCTTTTTCCACAATGTTTTCTATCCTTTACAAAATAAGTTTCAAATTTTCAATTACTTTCATTTTGTCGTCTGCAAATCCTTTCGATTTGGACAAGCCCAAAATTTTGCCATTTGGTAATGAGTTAAAAGATATAAATGGTCTTATGATGAAAAAAATAAGTTGCTTGCAGGATGTACAATAACATGATAATACAATTCCTGGCTGAAGACATTGATCATGTCATTAAAAATTCTTTCTTCACAATTCTTTTTTCTATAATGTATATTCTGGTGTTGCCATACTCAGGAATATTTGTCCAGATGAACACATCATGGCCTAGAAGATTGTGACTATCATTTTTCTTTAACCGAGTCCAACTGTGCCGGAAACTTGATAACCCTTTTTTTAACAACCAAAAGTAGACATTTGGAAACATCATGGGACAAAGAACAAAATGCTGGTAACAAGCATTTTCCTTCCCTCAATGGTTTTTGCCTATTTATAGACAAATCCAAGCATCTGAGGCATATTTATTTAGTCATCTGCAAAGTACTTTCATTATGAGCTGGTCTAAGTTTGCTCCCTGGTAAAGAGATATAACAAGTGTTTACAAGGGACCGTTGAAATTCATAACTATGTAAAATATTTGCATTTTTTACCACCTCTGTGATGGATTTGAAACAACAGGCTGAATTTCAAGGTTGTATTATCAACAAAAAAGTTTTCATTTGCAATGTTACAGTATTTTTATAGCTTACAGACTCCGGCAAGCAAACAAATAAATAATTCATCACAGTAACACTAGAATTACCATAAAAAGGTCTAAAATGCGAGAGGATGTGTCATATTGTTAAGTTGTAATGCGCATGCAGCATATTTTAGCAACTTTATTTGTATTCAAATCCTTCAAAATTTGTTGCAAATAGTTTTTCTACACTAAGCAAAGCCCTTTATCATACAATACAACATTTTATCAACCCTGGGGCATTTTTGTAGCCTTTGAAAACATTGTGTGAAAAGCAGAAAATACTTGTTTTCAGCATCATCTTCTTTTCCTCCTGATGGATTTCTACCCTTTTAGCCCTTTACCACAAAGTCCTGACTTTTAAGAAGCCTGAGAAAGAAGCCTTTTGAAAACAATTTGGGAAAAGCAGAAAGTAACCAGATTTTGTCCTTTACAATGTTTTCTACCATTCTCAAAACAATTTTCGACTCTTCAGTCACTTCTGTTTTATCGGCTGCAAATGCTTTCAATTTGGACCAGTCTTAAAATTTTGTCATTTGGTAAAGAGTTAATATCAAAGCCTGTCATTCAGGCCACATTTAGTATGCCATTTGCAGTTGGTTAATGATTTTGGACAGTAGAAATAGGCTGACCTGGGCTGGAACTTTTTCATTAGGGTCTATTTTCTGTATGTCAAGAGGCAACTCTAGCTCCTGATTTAATCCATTGTTCATGAAATTGGTCTTATGGATCTATAATTATGTGCTGATTTCCTCTAATTCTATGTGGTGTGCGCTTAGAAAAGGGGGGTTAACTCTTTACCAAACAACAAAATTTTGGACCAGTCCAAATTGAAAGCATTTACAGACTACAAAATAAATGCGAGTCAAAAATTGAAATTTGATTTGTAAAGGATAGAAAAGATTGTGGGAAAAGGAGAAAATGCTGGTTTCCAGCATTTTCTCTTTTTCCCACAATGTTTGTAAAGGCTTTCTTCCTCAGGGTCGTTAAAAGTCAGGATTGTGTGGTAAAGGGTTAACTCATTACCAAACGACAATATTTTAGACTTGTTGAAATCGAAAGCATTTGCAGACAACAAAATAAATGTAACTAAAACATTGAAATGTTTCCAACAAGCTAGAAAACATTGTGGAAAAAGGAGAAAATGCTGGTTACCATTATTTTTTCCTTTTCCCACAATGTTTTCTACCCTCCCAAATTCAACTTCACTTTTTTGAGTAACATTAAATTTTGTTGTCTGCAAAAGCTTTCAGTTTGGACAAGTCCAACATTTTGTCGTTTGGTAAAGAGTTAACCCCTTTTTAAATCCTCAAAGCATTTTTCCTTTTTTTCTTTTCAACACTGCTGGTATCATAAACCATATCTTGCCCACAAAAATAATCCATGAATACAGCAATTACCTTTGACTCGGTGATGTCCATTGTAAATTCCGTTTGGTCCAGGATTTCTCGGGGTTACAAATGGCGACTTGCTGTCTGTGTAGCCATTCTGCGTAGCTTTTCCTTGCGAAATAATGGAACGCTGTGTAGGTAGGGCTGGTAGCTGAACCCTCTCATTGGGTTGTGGAGTCTCAGCTTCTATGCGTAAGGCTGGAATCCCAGCACCTGGACCAATCTGACCGCGGCTATTGTTTGAACTGCGACCATTCATAGTTCTGTAGCAATAAAAAATATAAACAATTTGTTAGTGCTTTACCTAGATATTGAAACTAATGGGTATTTTCCATCCATTTAAAACGAAAAACTACACTTATAGTAACTTAAGTGAAAAACATGAAAAAGGTTAGGCCAGAATATTCGATGAGATATACTGTATTTACTCTTTACCACACAACAAAATTTTAGACTTGTCCAAGCTGAAAGCATTGTCAGACCACAAAATAAAACTGACTGAAAATTTGAAATTTATTTTGTGAAGGGTAGAAAACATTGTGGGAAAAGGAGAAAATGCTGGTTACCAGCATTTTCTCCTTTTCCCACAATGTTTTCTAAAGGCTTCTTTCTCAAACTGACTCTGTTCAACAAGTAAAACAGTTTATACAATTTCAACATTATTCCAGACAGTTTTACAAATTGGTAGACAACATCCAAATCAGACTGACACTCAATTTCATTCAGCTGTCTTAACTCATTACCAAACAACAGCATTTTAGGCTTGTCCAAATCGAAGCAGAAAACAAAATAAAAGTGACAGAAAATATGAAATTTGTTTTGTGAAGGGTAGAAAACATCATGCGAAAAGGAGAAAATGCCTGTTACCAGCATTTTCTCCTCACCCCACAATGTTTTCTAAAGGCCTCTTTCTCAGGGTGGGCAAAAGTCGGGAGTTTGTTGTAATGGGTTAATGAAACTGACTTTGTTCAACAAGAAAAACAGTTTAAAATATTGCAATTTCAGCATTATTCCAGACAGTTTTACAAATTGGTAGAGAATATAGATCCAAAATCAGACTGCACTCAATTTCATCCAGCATTTTTAACTCATTACCACATGGCAATATTTTAGGCTTGTCCAAATCAAAAGCATTTGCAGACGACAACAAAACTGACTGAAAATTTAAAATCTGTTTTGTAAAGGGTGCAACACACTGTGGGAAAAGGAGAAAATGCTGGTGACTAGCATTTTCTCCTTTTCTCACTATGTTTTCTAAAGGCTTTCTTTTCAGGGTCATCAAAGTAGGAATTGTGGGTAATGGGTTAAGGTTGAATTCTGAATATAATGTCAAAATTCACCTATTGTTTTTTCTTTTAAGAGGAAAATAGACATCAAAACATAAAATATTTATACTAAAACATTAAAACATAAACACAGATATCCTTTTAACTTATTCAGTATCATTTTTTTGGTGTTTTACACCTTTTTATACATTGCTTCCTTCTATTTTTCACATCAGCAAGTGCTCCTTTTATCAATTGTTGACTGGTATCAGAGCTCAAGATATAGGGTGTGATTTTTGTCTTCATAATTGAAAATATTAATCATTCTCAACTAAACCCTGTGTTATGGGTACTCATTAGAATTGTCTCATTGAGACAATTCTAATGAGTACCCACAACATAGGGTTTGAAAGAGAAATAATGGACTTAGAATGCTTTCACTCCCTCTCATCTGGAGCTCTGTGGTACTTGGCACTACACTTTTTGGAAGCCACCAGTTGTTTTCCTACAACAACATGATCTAAATAACTTTAGGTTATGGCAGAGCGGGATGAATTGTCATTAAACCTATCATCAATTCTCCGAGAGATCTTGACCAAGCCAGGTTTCGACTTCAAACCTCTGGGTTACTATCCCTGAATGTTACCGATTTGGCCATCTTTGCGAGCCAAGGTTAAGATCACTACGTGGATCTTACCTTGGCTGATTGAGCCCAATTTCGTGATTCCTGCGATGCGCTTTCTATTGAATGCTGGTTATTACCCCCCTTTACATCATATTTCTAAAAGCAAATGAAATATCATTTTACAAACTGCTTACAAATACACATGAAGCGATAAGCAGACATCCACGTGGGTTTCCATGTTTACCTTCTATTCGAAAGGTAGCGACCTTATTCTATTTTTATCAAAGACGAAATGTTACGAGCAATTTCATTCGTTGCAGTCAGAACTGGCTGCATCCAATGAATAAGCATAACGGGGGAATGTAAAAATTAAGCTCTATCCGCCAAGGGTAGAGTAGCGTAGTGAATCGTCAGCCTTGGCTTGCAAAGATGCAATTTGGCAGGCTTTGCTATGCATGTCAGCCATGCTCTGTGAAAAGGGGGCCTAGTGTATCTGCAAAAAAAGGTATCAACCTATGCCAGCCTTTAAGATATGCACTCAATGCGGGCTGACATGGGTCATAATTTTTCGCTCTATGCAAATTGTTTGCATGTCTAAGAACAACTCTATCTCCAGATCCAATTAATTCTTAGAATAAACAGATATTTACGGATCTACAACTATGTGATGACAAATGCTTAACTCTTTACCAAACGACAAAATTTTAGAAGAAGGGGGTCCAAACTGAAAGCATTTGCAGACAACAAAATTAATATGACTCAAAAATTGGAATTTGTTTCCATCAGGGTAGAAAACACTGCGGGAAAAGGAGAAAATGCTTGTTACCAGCATTTTCTCCTTTTCCCACTATGTTTTCAAAAGGCTTTTATCTCAGGGTCGTAAAAACCAGGGATTGTTTGGGAAAGGGTTAATATGGTACATGATGGATGCATTAACCCTTTACCACACGATCCTGACTTTTTCTGACCCCAAGAAAAAAGCTTTTTGAAAACATCGTGGGAAAAGGAGAAAATGCTGGTTACCAGCATTTTCTCCTTTTCCCACTCTGTTTTCTACCCTTTTCCATCACAAATTTTAATTCTATACTCATGCATGTTTTGTCGTCTGCAAATGCCTTCAGTCAGAACTTGTCTAAAAATTTTATAGTTTGGTGAACAGTTAAACTGCCTTTCACCAGAGCATGGCTTGTATTCAACAGTATCTGCAAAATTCTAAAACGAGAGGGACTGGACCATTGAGCAAGATTTCCACTGGTAGTTACAAGTAATTTTCTCCATTTGCCATTATGATTTTCAAAAAATAACTCTCCACCATATGACGAAGTTTTAGACTTTTCAAAATTAGAAGCATTTCATAGGCGTAATTTCTACTACGCACACCACATACGTGCGTAATGTAAAAAAAAAATCGAGAATAAGTTGTAGGTTGCCTCTTTTTCGCGTATTTTTCAGTTTGGCCCTTTTCTAAAACAGCAAAGATTAGAAAACCAAATTTCTACCTTGGAAGAGGCTCGAAATCATTCTACAGCCATCTTAACCCTTTCCCAAACAATCCCTGGTTTTTACGGGTCAGGAATAAAAGCCTTTTGAAAACATTGTGGGAAAAGGAGAAAATGCTGGTAACCAGCATTTTCTCCTTTTCCCACATTTTTTTCTACCCTATCATATAGAAAAATCATCTTTTTAACAACTGTTAATTTGTCATCTAGAAAATGCTTTGAATTTGGTCTGGTCCAAAATTTGCCGTTTGGGAAAGGGTTAAATATAAAAATTTTCTTGGAGGATGCCCCCCAAACACCTCGTGTTCTCCCTGCACTCACGCATACGGCGTGCATACAATTTACTTTTTCTTGGTTACTCCCCTGCATTTACATGCTGCAGATTATCTCTTTACCACGCAACAAAATACTAGGCCTGTCAAAATTGAAAGCATAAATTTTGCAGACCACAAAATAAATGTGACAGAAAAATTGAGATATGTTTTGAAAAGGGTAAAAAATCAATGTGGCAAAAGGAGAAAATGTTGGTTACCGGCATCTTCCCTTTTCTCCGACAACGTTTTTTGAAAAGGCTTCTTTTCTCGTCAAAAGTCGGGATTGTGTGGTAAAAGGTTAATTATAGCTTATATTATGAGATCTATCGGGGAAGGGGTAGAATACATCGTCGAAAAAGGAAAAATGCAGGTAACAAGCATTTTCTCCTTTTCCCTCAATGTTCCACTGGCCTATATTGTCCAGGCGGTTAAAAAATAAAAAAATGGAGTAGTGTTATTTGGGTATAATGCGCTAAATATTAATTCTTGTCGACTCGTATTTTACAAAGGGAAAAGTGTGAAATTGAAGATTTTCTCTGAACTTGACAGTGCATCTAAAAGAGTAGTGCCAGGATTGAATGGAAAGATTTGAACCTCATTGTATGGTTGATTGTATGGTGCTTAACGCTGCTTTAACCGTTTACCAAACAATCCCTGGTGTTTACTACACTGAGATAGAAGCCTTTGGAAAACACTGTGGGAAAAGGAGAAAATGCTGCTAAACAGCATTTTCTCCTTTTCCCATAGTGTTTTCTACCCTGATCGAAACAAATTTTAATTTTTGACTTATGTTTATTTTGTCGTCTGCAAGTGCTTTCAATTTGAATCAGTCTAAAATTTTGTTGCTTGGGAAAGGGTTAAACATTATTTCAGTTATAATGGGGCAGCCAGTGCACCTAGCCATGCATTCCTGGAGTTTCCTTTACCAGTACTTTGCACAATTTTCTCTCCAAGCCACTGGCTGCTTTTCATCATGATCATCCTCAAAACAATGGTCAGTCATGGGTCAGGAATGGATCATGTCTCAGTAACGATTATCAATCCGAGCCATGTCTCGTAGCCAGGGCTGGAACCCTCGACCCTGTGCTCTTAAGACCTGCATGCTACCGACTGAGCTACAGGGGATCGGCTTTGAGCATTTAACCCATTACCACACAATCCCTACTTTTGACGCCGCTGAGAAAGAAGCCTTTAGAAAACATTGTAGGAAAATGCTGGTAACCAGCAATGTTTTCTACCCTTCACAAAACACATTACAAATTTTCAGTCACTTTCATTTTGTTGTCTGCAAACGCTTTCAATTTAGACCAGTCTAAAATAATGTTGTTTGGTAATGGGTTAACAGCACCTTGATCAAAGCCATCTCATGGACAATTCAGAAAGTCCTCCTCTGCAGGTAGAATGTCACAACCTGACTAAATGTAGATACCATAAATGGCCTCATTCATCTTTGGAAATCAGCGAGTTTGACTGAGTGAGATCAGACAGATATTGAGGAAGAGGCTTAACCCTTTACCAAACGATAAAATTTTAGACTGGTCCAAATTGGAAGCACTTGTAGATGATGAAATAAATATTACCAGTACTCAAAAATTGAAATTTGTTTCCCGCAGGGTAGAAAACATGGTGGGAAAAGGTAACCAACATTTTCTCCTTTTTCCACAATGTTTTTTTTTTTTTTCAAAAGGCATCTATATCAGGGTCGTAAAAACCAGGGATTGTTTGGTAAAGAGTTAATCAACTCAAAGCGAAAATGGTCAATGGCAGTAATCGTAATTGCAGACTTTATGATGATTATTGAGACAAAGATAAGAAACAAAATGTGAAAAGATAGTTTAATGTACCTTTTGGTGCCATTGATGAAAGTTTTGATGATGATGTTCATGATATGAAATTAATTTTGATCTTTCACAAAAAAAACCCCAAATGTTCCATTTGTTTCATGGTTCTTTATCAAAGTCCAGTACAGTGCTGTTGTTTTCCGTAATTCCCCGTGGCATATCTCCCGCAACATAAAAACACTTGACAATATAATATTATATTAACCCATTCACAAACGACAAATTTTGCACCCTTCCAAACCTAAAGGGTTTGCTGATGACAGTTTTAGATTTGGAGAGAATGGCAGAAAGTTCTCAAAAAGAGTAGAAAACACTGTGGGGAAAGGAGAAATTGCTCGTTACGAGCAATTTCTCTTTTTCCCACAGTGTTTTTAAAAGACTTTTACTGCAGACATGTAAAAACCAGGGCTTGTTTGGGAAAGGGTTAAGTTTCTACCAAACAACAAAATTCTAGACTGTTCAAACTGAAAGTTTTGCAGATGAAAAAATAAACGTAACCCAAAAATTGAAATTTGTTTCCAGCAGGGAAGAAAACATTGTGGGAAAAGGAGAAAATGCTGGTTACCTGCATTTTCTCCTATTCCCACAATGTTTTCAAAAGGCTTCTATCTCAGGGTGGTCAAAACCTGAGGGATTGTTTGGGAAAGGGTTAAGCGTGAAAAATGTAGGTTGAATGCATGTAAAGGACATCATTTTTCTGTCTGCTTGAATGCCCTGGCACCGATTTCCTAACAATATAGTGCGTGAAAACTCATGTTTCGGCTTGCATTTGAAGAGTAGCTGGAACATTTATGGTAAATTTCACTGGTTGTAATCATGAATTATCAAGCCATATATTTCACCATTATTTCCCCAAAAGCTACAGGAAAGCATGACATGAAAATAAAAATTTACATGGGTAAACACATGCTCCTGATCCCAGTCGTGATGGTATATATATCTGAGCCATGCTCTGGCAAAAGGGGGCTTACTGCATCTCTACAGTTCATTATACCATTAACTCTTTACCACACAATCCCGACTTAACAACCTTGTGAAGGTAAACTTTTGAAAACATTGTCGGAAAAGGAGAAAATGCTGGTAAACCACAATGTTTTCTTCCCTTCCCAAAACAAATTTCAAATTTTCAGTCATTTTTATTTTGTCGTCTGCAAATGCTTTCAATTTGAACCAGTCTAAAATTTTGTCTTTTGGTAAAGTGTTAAGACATCACATAATTATGGATCCATAAAATTCATTATATCTAACAACCAAAGGAAACATGAGGTAAAATTGAGCAGTAGCAGAAAGGCCCAGGTCAGCCCGTGTGGACTGGGCTGGCTGACCCGAATCGATACCTTTCACAGATGTATTAAGCCCTATTTTCACAGAGCATGGCTCATTTCGTTTTACCCTTGTCTTATTGCTTGAATGACATGCTGCTTCAGAGTAATCTATAAGCATGTCTGTGATACCAAAGTTTATTTTGATTTGACTGATGTATTTAACCCTTTTCCACACAATTACAACTTTTAACGCCTTTTGAATACATTCTGGGAAAAGGAGAAAATGCTTTTCTACCTTATCAAAGTGAAATCGCACCATTTGTTCAGCCACTTTGAAATTGTCGTCTGCAAATGCTTCCAACTTGGACAGGTCTAAAATTTTTTTGCTGTATGGTAACTGATTAAATTACAACTTGATTCAAAATCATGTTCTCTGTGAACAAATAAGTAAATGAATTGGGAACAAACAAGAACCATTGTTTTTTTATTGACTTAAAAATTGAAAGTTGAGTTTTAGATCTATTGCAGGTATTGACTGAAATATGATGATTTTCACACAAGATCCACTCCGTCAGTATTTACTGTTGACTTGTAGGGAGCTCATGATAAATCAATTGTAATTATCACTAGAATATAAACTGTCCAAAGTGTTAATTAAACCATTCCCTCATGTTGATTGTCTCCAGTCAAGAGTTCATAAAAGGAATGGTCTCTCTTTTAAATGTCACAGTTTTGAATATCAAGAATATATAGGAATCTTCCATCATATTTTCTTAAAGGTGGCCATTCAGATTTTGGGATGAAAATTTTACAAAAATACAAAAAAAAACATCCTTATACTCCCAAAGCCTTTTAATTTTCATTCATAAAACCCCCAATAGTTGAAAACCATCCAACAACAAGAGGAATTAGAGATTAATTACTATGGCCCATCTTGACACAAATGGGAAATACAGTCTATTTTTGTAAGAGCAGCTCGCTCATTTACACCGGAAATATACATACAAAGCTTCAAACATACCTTCCGAAGAAGACATTACGGAAAATAATTACATGTTTGTTACGTTATGGAATTTAAGCTTCATTTAAGTCACATGCCAGTTACTTGACATTCCCACAATGCTTTGTTAGAAATTTTTGCCTGAAATCTAAAATTACCTTTACAGGCTACATAGCCTTTTAACCCATTACCAAACGACAATATTTTAGACTGGTTGAAATTGAAAGCATTTACAGACGACAAAATAAAACAGACTAAAAATTTGAAATTTTTTTGTGAATGATAGAAAACATTGTGGGAAAAGGAGAAAATGCTGGTTACCAGCATTTTCTCCTTTTCCCACAATGTTTTCCAAAGGCTTCTTTCTCAGGGGCGTCAAAAGTAGGGACTGTGTGGTAATGGGTTAAAGGAACAACATCAAAAAATAATTATTTTGTAATTTTATGATCCTTAAATATTCTATAATGGTAGAAAACCTTGGATGATAAACCTTTCAATCAGTTACATGGGTATTTGCACTTGTAGCCATGATATAACTGAATACTGTTATAAAATGAGTTCGCCCCCTTATAAAAAATATCTGCAAATTACATGACTAAAAATGAGTTTAACTCTTTACCAAATGACAAAATATTAGACTGGTCCAAACTCAAAGCACTTGCTGACAACATAATAAACCTAACCAAACAATTGAAATTTGTTTTGGAAAGGGTAGAAAACATTGTGGGAAAAGGAGAGAATGCTGGTTACCAGCATTTTCTCGTTTTCCCATCATGTTTTCAGAAGGCTTCTTCTATAGGGGTGTTGAAAGTCTGGATTTTGTGGTAAAGGGTTAAGGTATTCTATCCTAACGCTTCTAGCGCAACATGGAATGAAATTTTTTATTAGTTGATAAATAAGGATTTATACTGATATAATATTTTTGCACATTTCTAACCCACCAGAAATTCGTTTGATGTCCATCTTGAAATTATTTGTCGATATTTTGTTATTTTTCAGAAAAGGGAGGTAATTATTGTCTGCTTTTGTAATGAGAATGGAGTGGCCTAGATTTATAAATGATAATTCTAAGAAGGAAAAAATGGAAAAAGTGGCTCAGTCAAAGTAGTACAATAATACTCATTTTCAATTTGTAGCAGCTTTTTTAGGATAATGTTACGGTGGAAATAGCTGTTTTCCATTAGAATGGTATCACCTTAACTATTCAAGTTCTTGAATTCTTCGTTGAACTTCTTAAAGATAGCAACTTCATGAACTGTTAGTAATAGTTCATGAATATGGAGTTCATGAACCACCAGTTCACGAACTACCACTTTACAGTTCAAGAATTTTTCTACCAGTTCTTGGATTGTTCAAGAACACTTCATGGACTGAAAACATATATAGCGAATTGTTCATGAACTCAAGAACTACTTTTTGCAGGGGTAATTTTCTTTGAAATAAAAAATATAGCATTAATTGATTCAACATGAAAACCAGGAGACAGTACCTTTATTGTCAATCTATCACTGATGTATCAAATCACTTTGTACTTGACCAAACAACAGGTTTTAGCACTCCAACAAATTGAAAGCATTTGCAGATGAGAAGATAAATGTAGATCAAGTGACGATTTCTGTGATAGGGTAGAAAACATTGTGGGAAAAGGAGAAAATGTTGTTACCAGCATTTTCTCCTTTTCCTACATTATGCTTTCAAAAGGCCTCATCTTCAAAGTCGTTCAAACAACAATTAAAAAAGGAGAAAATGCTGGTAACCAGCTTTTTCTCCTTTTCCCACAATGGTTTCTGTCTCTCCTGAAGCATTTATTTTGTCGTCTGCCAGTGCTTTCAATTTGGACATGTCTACAATTTTGTCATCTGGTAGAGGGTTAAAAAAAACTCTTATTAGCCTACAACATTATGGCAAAAGGAGCCATCTAGTAATGGTCAATTTCTCTTATTGTTGTTATCTCTAAATCTTAACCCTGTACCTAGTTTTTACGACCTGAGATAGAGGCCTCTTGAAATCATTGTGGAAAAAGGAGAAAATGCTGTAAACCAGCAATTTCTCTTTTTCCCACAGTGTTTTCTCCCTGCTGAATTTGGACCAGTCT
The DNA here is from genome assembly GCA_943736015.1 of Tridacna crocea. Classification (NCBI taxonomy): domain Eukaryota; kingdom Metazoa; phylum Mollusca; class Bivalvia; order Cardiida; family Cardiidae; genus Tridacna; species Tridacna crocea. Next base: position 56,161,387 of record OX031059.1, read on the forward strand.
AAAATTTTGTTGTTTGGTTGAGGGTTAAGTAGGGGTTTCCCTAACTCCCTGTTTGTTTGAATTTAGGCTCCAATGACACCCTAAATTTAAATATTTGTGCTCTTATATTTATTTAAAACGGGTCAAATGACCCGGATAGGAAAAAGCTATAGAAAACATAGTCTCTATAATGAGACTGTTACCGTTCTTCTTTTCATATTCTTTTCTCTTTTACTGTGCGCCAGAGGGCAACCAGTCAAAATTAAAATGGTCTTCTAGAACGGTTATCTGTACAACAGGAAAACCCCTGCCAACAGTAATTTATTTTGACAACATGTAACTTTATTTTTTTTTTCTAAAAATTAACCCTTTCCAAAACAAGCCCTGGTTTTTATGTGTCTACTGAAAAAGTCTTTTGAAAACACTGTGGGAAAAGGAGAAATTGCTCGTAACAGTGTTTTCTAGCCTTTTTGAGAACTTTCTGCCATTTTCTCAAAATCTAAAATTGTCTTCTGCAAACTCTTTGAGTTTGGAAGATTTCAAAATTTTGTCGTTTGGGAAAAGGTTAATACATTTCCTCCACCAAACTTTAACCCTTTACCACACAGCCCCAAGTTTTAAAGAAACATAGAGAGAAACCTTTGGAAAAAATTGTGGAAAAAGGAGAAAATGCAGTTTACCAGCATTTTCTCTTTTTCCCACAATGTTTTCCACTCAATCAGTGAGAAATATACTTTTTTTTGTCCTCTGTAAATGCTTTCAAATTTGATGGGTAAAATTTATTGTTTGGAATAGAGTGCATTTCCAAAAGGTTGAAGGAAAGGCAGAAAACAATAAAGCCTAATAAAAATTTGAGAAGTTTGAAGTTATACCAAGACATGTAAGGAAAATTAAAAAACTGAGAACAATTATTTCTTTTAGTGAAAATGTTAGGTAAAAAAAACCCATACCAGTTTCAAGTGTTATCCATGAATTCAGATCTGCAGTAGCAATGAAACAATAAATTCAAGCCTAGTTACAAGGCTTTCGTCACATAATTTATATCCAAGGTATAGTATGGTCAACACAAATTACAAACACAAAAACACAATTAAAATTATCTTTTTTTTTTTAAAGTAGTCTAAATATATTTTCTCCTAAATTTAAAAGAAATCCAATAAAGTTTTAGTGTAATCTATTTGATATCCAAGCAAAATCAATCAGTTTGTACAAATCCCAATGGCAGTTAACTTGATCACTTGAAAAAACCTCCGTCCTTCTCAGCACATAAATCTATTCTAACAACATACAGGCGAGTTCAAATTCTCCTCCAGTATTTACACCTAAAAGGGCTGGATTTAAAATTGATGTAACTTGTAATATATGAACACATTTGTTACAACAGTACTGCATTAATCAATTCACCCGACATACTGATAACAATGCTCTTCATTTAGGCATAACGTCAATATTCAACCAATCAAATCACAGCAGATCAATGGAACGGTGATTGTATTTCAGTCAATATTGATAAAAGAAAACTTTGCAAACCTTAGCCCGATTTCTTATTCAAAAATACCCTTTCCTTCCAAAGATAATTATACTTTCACTTTCAAACACAGATAAAAATCATAAAACAGCAAAGAAAAAGCAGACTGAGAAATGATGTCCCAGCCAGTAGTCAAGTCTGTGATGCCAAGGGACCATAACTAAGACACCAGTGACATGTCTTTTCCTTGCACACATCTTCTCAAGTAATCCTAGCCACCAGAGCACATCACACAAGTATCTTTCCAACATGACAAAATTCTCAAATTATCAAAATTGAAAGCATCAGAAGACAACAACAACTTACATATAGCTCAAAAGATTACTTTTTTCCTCACATGGTAGAAAACATTATGGAAAAAGGAGAAAATGCTATTTACCAATGTTTTCAAAAGCTTTCTTCTTCAGCGTCCTTAAAACTCAGGATTGTGCGAAAAAAGGGTTAAAAAAATGACTTTACAAGCAGCTTCACTGAATGAACATCAAATGAATTTCAAAACTATAAAAAAAAAATCACCTCTTTCTTTTATATTTGATTGGGGTGAAGTGGCACCTCATTTCACTCTTCTTTGAATGTAAACTCTACCTTGCAGAAAAAGTTTGGACTCATAGGTCCGTCTTAACCCTTGACTGTATGATGCCGACTTTTAACGACTCTGGAAAAGAAGCCTTTTGAAAACATTGTGGGAAAAGAAGAAAATGCTAGAAAATACTGGTAACCAGCATTTTTTTTCTTTTCCCACAGTGTTTTCTTGTGACCCTTTCAAAGAAAGACTTCCCCATTTCATACACATTGAAATCGCCGTATGCAAATGTTCTCAATTTGGAACAGGCTAAAATTTTGTGGTTTGGTAAAGGGTTAACCCATTACCACACAATCCCTAATTTTGACGCCCCCGAGAAAGAAGCCTTTTGAAAACACTGTGCGAAAAGGAGAAAATGCTGGTAACCAGCATTTTCTCCTTTTCCCACAGTGTTTTCTATCCTTCCCAGAACAAATTCCAATTTTTCAGTCACCTTTATTTAGTCGTCTGCAAATGCTTTCAATTTGGACCAGTCTAAAATTTTCTTGTGTGGTAAAGGGTTAAAGGATTTGCAAAGCACAAAATAAATGCAACTGAGATGACAGGATTAGACTTTGAAAAGGTAGAAAACATTGAGGGAAAAGAAGAAAATGGTGGTTACCAGTATCTTTTTCTTTTATCCATGTTTTCTAAGCATATTTTTCAAAAGGATTTAGCCGAGACTTGGTAGCTCAGTCGGTAGGCTACAGGACTTGAGAACAAGTAAGTCATGCAAGGCCGGCGGAAGCGGTCCGGCTATGGCTGGACCAAATTTTCGGCCGAAAATGAAAAATGGCCAGACCAATTTTCGAAAAAAATGTGTAATATAAACCTCGAAAAATGCGCCAGAATGCACCAGAGAGCGTCTTATTTTCAATTTTTTTCCGGGGGAGCATGCATGGCTTAAATGCATAATATAAACCTAAAAAAATGTGCCAGAATGCACCAGGGAGCGTCTTATTTTCAAAATTTTTCCGGGGGAGCATGCCCCAGGACACACACACACGCCTGAAAAACTGGTAAAAAAGACTCAAGGAAAACATGGATAGGTGCACTGGTCGCCGTAATTATAACTGAAATAATCTTGAAAATGGTATTAAACACCACATTCTCTATCAATCAATCAATCAATCAATCAATCAAAAGAAATTAAAATTTGGCATGGTTTGGTACAGATTTTAATAACAAACTCACTCAGTAAATGTATAACCCTTTCCCAAACGACAAACTTTCGAACCAGACTAAATTCAAAGCATTTGCAGACGACAATTCAACTCTTGCTGAAAAGATGATTTCTGTCTATGATAGGGCAGAAAACATTGTGGGAAAAGGAGAAAATGCTGGTTACCAACATTTTCTCCTTTTTCCACAATGTTTTCAAAAGGCTACTATTCCAGAACCATAAAAACCAGGGATTGTTTGGGAAAGGGATAAATCAATTTTTGAAAGAAAAATCATTCTTCGTCAGGAAATCATTGACCAATCAAAATACAAAACCAATACACATCATTTTAAAAACGGCCTCGTCAAACTATGGATATTATCAACTGAAATTTGGATCTGATTACATAAAGGAGTATGACCGCCACAATGTTTTGAACACAATTTTGCTTCAAGATGAAAAATTACAATGATTACTGGAAAGTTTTACACTTTGCCACACAACAAAAATTTAGACCAGTCAAAATTCAAAACATTAATTTGCAGATGGCAAATTGAAGGTGACCCAAGTAGCAAATTTCCTGTTGAAGTTAACCTAGTGGGCAAAGGAGAAAATTCTGGTAATTTGGGTAGTTTATGATTATTGTTAAGGGCTTAGACTAGAGTTAGCTTCATCGGCAGGAAGCATGAATTGTGCAAACTGTTGGTCGGCTGAATGTGTTGGAGGATACTCAGATAAACTGATTACCTTGTAATTAGACAAACAAATGATAAAAGTAGAGGCGCAGAATAATATACTGGCTGAGATAATCAAACTGGGTGTCCTTTACTTGATAAAAAGATAAACCACAGACAATATGACTGAGGCTAAACTCTACTACAGTTGACTCCCCGTTATCTCGAATCCCTAGGGACAACAAAAATAATTTGACCTATCAGGAGTTCAATATAAGAATTGGAAGACAGACTTGCCCAAAACTGAAAGTAAACATAAAACAGAACAAGGATAAACTGTGGCTGTGGCTTTGTGAAACAACCCCTTGACTTTTTTTTTGGACTGTACGGCTTAACATCAAGCTTACCTATCATGCCTCTCTTTTAAATAGCTGAACCACTTATTTAAAGGTCCCCCACTGGTTTGCCCGGCCATTATAGCAAAAGCACAATCAAGTGGCATTTCCGATGACATTGTGAGCATTCAAGAAATTCTATATGAGTTTTTGTGAAGAACGACTTAATACACAACAATGTTGTCAACTTATTAACTCCAAAAAGATGAACAATTAGCAAGAGAGACAAACCAACAAGACTTATCATTCAGTGTATCTATCACAATGTGTGGAAGTCTTACATAAACTGCTGTTTATGATGCTGCAAGTTTGTTCACGCCTTAATAATCCAATATCTAACGCATCAATTAAAATTATCGTATCATGTGAATTGGCACCCTATCATCTACAAACAATGGCAGATATAAATGGATGAAAATATGATTTGACGTACGAAATCACTCTCAAAATTACTTTGACATAACAGTATTTAGATGCACTGTGGTTTCGAGATAATCAACATAGAATATAGAGGCACAAAGTTCGGACATAGCTTTGACTCCAACATAACATGAGTTTTGAGAGACTCTGACATAACAGGAGTTTTGAGATAAGCAATTTCGACATAATGAGAGTCAACTGTAATTCTACTACAGCTGGGATTGGGCCAACTGGTACCAAAACAACATGTACCAGATAATTGGTATTCAGGGCAACTAGCACCAGTCCTGTACCAAAGACACATCTGAATGATCTGAGATATTAGGCAAAACTGTCAGATACGCATAAAAAAACTTGAAAATCAACCTAATGTAAAAATAGAGACTAATTGTAGAAATGGACTAACACTGAGCAATAAACTTTATCTTGTAGTGATTAGGACAAATAAGAGCTGGTTGACCCATCGCTCACCAAAGCCAATTTTACAAGTAGGTAAGATCTTCTACATATAGGATGATAATAATGATACTTTGAACAATAATAGTACCTAGGACAATATTGGTCCTTTGAAAAATAATGCTGCTTACAAGACAATATATTATTAAGACAATCTGTGTACAGGACATTTTTTACCAAGAACAGTTCATTGGTATCCAGGACAACTTGTGATTTAACCCATTACCACATGACAATATTTTAGACTGGTCCAAATTGAAAGCGTTTGCAGACGACAAAATAAAAGTGACTAAAAATTTGAAATTTGTTTTTTGAAGGGTAGAAAACATGGTGGGAAAAGGAGAAAATGCTGGTTACCAGCATTTTCTCCTTTTCCCACAATGTTTTCTAGAGGCTTCTTTGTCAGGGGCGTCAAAAGTAGGGATTGTGTGGTAATGGGTTAAAGCAGTAACATCAAAAATTGTAATTTCCTACTTGAAGAAGCTTTGGCTTACCATTGTGCTGCATTGAAAGTTAGAAAGACCTGAATATCTTTTGAACAACCATCTTTTAACCCATTACAACACAATCCCTACTTTTGATGCCCCTGAGAAAGAAGCCTTTAGAAAACACTGTGGGAAAAGGAGAAAATGCTGATAACCAGCATTTTCTCCTTTTCCCACAATGTTTTCTACCCTTCACAAAACAAATTTCAAATTTTCAGTCACTTTTATTTTGTCATCTGCAAATGCTTTCAATTTGGACCAGTCTAAAATACTGTCATTTGGTAATGAGTTAATCTACCTTATTATTGCTGAACTAGGACAACTGGTACCAGGACAATCTGTTATTGGTACTCAGAACTACTCATGCCAAGGACAATAACAGTACCAAGGACAATAATGGTGCTTTGGGCAACATGTAAATGGGACAATCTATATGTAAAACAATTAGTACAATCAGCATCCAGGACAACTTGTAACTGAAGACAACAATACCAGTTGTAATTAACTCCTTGAAAGAAGTTTAGATTTTACATTTGGAATGCACTGAAGTTAGAATATCTGAAATTTCTCTTTAATCCAAACTGCTCTTCATCTATCTTGTTTGTATTGTGTCAGGCATACTTAGAGGTAGAATAAGACAAACTGACATGGAGACTGAAAGGTTGCCAAACATGGCCAAAGTAACTATAATTGCGAAAGGTTTGATGAAAACTCAGTAAAGCCAAAGAATACGGTATGTAATTTTTACTGTTTAAAACCCAAAAATATCACAGGTTACCCATCACAACACACATATATGAGATCACAGCGAAAGTGTCAGCTACTGCATTGGTTGCCATGATATACACGTGCGAAAATGGAGGGAGAAGCCCATCCAAATAGAAACCATTGGCAGATGACAAATTAAATATGGCTCAAATCAAAGGGTTTATCTTTGAGAGCATTGTGAGAAAAGGAGAAAATGCTAGTTGCCAGCATTTCCTCCTTTACCCACAATGTTTTCAAAATCTTCTTCTGTAAGGTCATGGGATTGTTCAGTAAAGGATTATGCAAATTAATCATCTCTAACACACCTTTTCATTTGACAAGTTTATTACTCTACATTTTCAATACACCACCATATAAACCTTATTATAGGGCACTTGATTTTCAAAATTGTTGATTTGAGGCCTGGTGACCAAGGTGTAACAATCTATTGTTTACTTAGGCTTAAAATTGTTTTCCCTCATCTGTAATTATAACCCTCTACTTGCCCGTCTGTTAAGATTATTAAACAGATTCTATACTGCGGACAAGTAACATATCGTATTCAAGGGGTTATTTTCAGATCTGTCAAAATTTGATTTAAGATATACAAAGGATAAACATCTGAAGGCACGGAAAGCATCATTTGTTAATATTATGGATAATACTGTTGGAAGAGAAGCAAAAGCACCTGATATATATGAAAATTTTAGATCAAATAAGTAAAAACAAACTTCAGTGAATGCCATCAGGAGCAGAAAAGCCCATAATATCACTACTCTGTTGTCTCTTTTTAACACCCAAAGGGGTGTTACATTTCGCAAAAGGGGGGGTGGCACAATGAGTAGAATTGATATAAAGTTTTCCAAAGATAATGATAACATAAATGTCTGGGTTTTTAGTCAGTGCCAACTGTAACAAGACCAGAAGTTGAGAAACCAGCTGTATTAAGTCTATCAATACCATACATGACACCACAAGCTTTTGTCGATGCTGCATATCAAAATCACACTGCACAGGACATGCAGTCTGATCTCTCATCTTCACTATCCAATGCCATATTCTGAATTATAGTCGAACTGTCCTCTTGATCTTGCAGAGGAAGTGTAATTTTAGCTTTTGAGAGAATCCGATTAATTTTTTCAGTAGTAAAAGAATTAATGCAGAGTATCTGTGGTAACCAAAAGACCTACTTTTATCACATAACCTCCCTTTTTTTCAGTGTAATATATCTGTTATGATTTTTAGGCCAGGGAATCCCTCTCAAGGGAATCCCTCTCAAGGGATTCCCTTACCTATAGGGATCGTAAGCTGCCTATTCAGACAAAAATGTTGGACGGTGTGTCCACTCTGTATCGCTGAGTCCGCCAAAACAACTAGTTTACAGTGATTGTTTATCACACGGTGTAAATGCTTTCCTATCCTCAAAGCTTTCATCTGCAAAATGCCATGGAATTGCAAGGGTATTACAACCCTTTAATAACTGACGAGTATGTGTTTTTTTATCCCGTTTTTGTCATTAACACTGACCAAATAAAGGCGTAGCCTAATATAAACTCAGCTTTATCCGACAGTTGTGTATTCCTACGTGCTATATACGGTTAATATCTATAACGCTCTCTCTTGCACTCCGGATCATTCATGTATGGTGAGAGTAACGAACAACAACTCTGCTCGGAATTTGTCTATAACGCTGTGTTGACATTTGAACATATGTGTCACAAAACGCGTCTCCGCTAAAATGCGATTGTAAATAAAGCAAATAGCTACATATAGAATATTGGCCCGTGTTATGTTTATCACTTTTTCCTATGTATATCGACTAAATCTAGGGTACTTCAGCGGAATGCTAGAGAAATCGGCCCCTGGAGAAATCGTCCCCAAACTGCTTGGCCCGTGTTATTTTTATCACTCCGGAGAAATCGTCCGCTGGAGACGATTTCTTTGGTGAAATCGCCTCCAAATAAAATTCTAGAAAAATCGACCCCAACATCAAATTTCATCCATATCGTTAATCAAGTTGTCTATAAAAAATATTTTTGAAAGTTCGTTGTCTTTAGTATGTACTTTATGTGTATTAGTTACCTTTATCCAAGAGTTATTTGGTAGTTTTGTCATTGTTTATACTGCCTATTTCACATTGATAGGATGTATTTCACACATTTTACACCTGTCAAAAGTAGATTACACCTGTGTGATTCTTAAAATGTCGTTGATTGACTTTGATTTGAAACCAAATAAATGCTTATAATTTTTTCCTGTAGTCGTTCGCTTGTCATTTAATGTATTTTTTTTTTTATCTCTCTCTCTACAAGTGTCATATGACATACCTGTGACCAATACCATTTAGCAGGGGCATTAGTGTCTCTGACACACATATTTCTAGTGTTCACTAGGGCTTGTGTGCATCCGAATATTTCCGGTCCATAACTTCTACAATTGTGGATGGATTTCAAAATAATTTGGCACAATTGACCTCCATCACGAATAAATGTGCCATTTGAAATATCTGTTGAAGTAGCTTGAAGATCAAGGCCACATTGAAGGCCAATTTTTCGTCCGAACCATAACTCATACATTTTTGGATAGATTCCGTTATAAATTGGCATAATGCATTGTTCTCCATCATGAGCAGAAGTTCCCTTTGAAACATTTATTCAGGTCCAGGGTCTAAGTCAAGCTTGAGAGTCAAGTGTTCACGGACTTGACAAAAATTGTCCTTGGACAACGATTATGAATTAGGATTAACGTCTTTTTATATTATGTAGATATAAGTATCGAAGCTCAAGTCACTATGACTTGTCCGTAAAATAGGCAAGTAAAATAGGTAAACCGAGCCTAATCGTTTTCCCAAAACAATCCAACCTTTTCACAGTATTTTATTGAGAAAATATTTTGGCTAATAGAGAATTTGCTTGTAACAAGCAATTCCTCCCAATTTCCCCAAAATCTTACTTTTCAATATACACGAAGAACTACTTTGGATTTTCATCTACAACTTCCTTCAGATATGACCAGGTCGAAATTTCGTCGACTTGTGGAAGGAAGAGACAACCTGACCAACTGCCATATCACTCCAATCTTTATTATTCATTACATTTTATATTGATATCTATCTTACATGTATTTTCATTGAAAACAATAAAAATAAATATGTTCTTGCGTCATAAATGTAAAAAATAACGTCATTCAGGACTACAGGACATCACATGTCTCAGAAAATTTAGATATTCAAAGTTGGTATTGCACCGATTAAATAGTTCAATTTTGACTTGGGATTGTTTACAAGCACGACAAATTACTAAGTATTCTAAGCCATTATCAAGCACCCCATAACTGTGAGCACATGCCTAGCTCTGGCTTAATTAGTTTCTGGCTGGTGCTTTCTAGTATCAGTTCAAAATTTCATGCTAAAACCAAGAATTCCAGGGGCTTAGTGGAATCCGCTTGTATCCCTGTCCGTCTACCTGTTTGTATTAATTAAAATTGACCTCTTGTGTTGTTTTGTATCCTCAATTTCCTGGCCTTCAGTACTATCAGTACTTTGATTTATTATCTTAACCCTTTACTCCATAGATACTCATTTCTACGCATTGCTTGTAGGAGCCTTTGGAAAACATTGTGGCAAAAGGTGAAATTGCTCGTGACGAGCAATTTCACCTTTTGTCACAAAGTTTTCTATGCAATCAAAAGGTGTCATATACTCATAAGAAATGGCTTCATCCTTGCTGTTATTCAGGGTCAGTTACAGATACCATAGAAATGCCTTATGGGGTAAAGGGTTAAACACATTTGATATCACACTGGTGTGACATCATTTTTGACGTCATTTTGTATACATTGTATTCCATTATGTAATGGTTAGAGCACAAAAAGAGAATTCTTCGAGAAAATAAAAGCGAAGGCGCTCTGCGCCGTAGCTTTTATTTTCTCGAAGAATTCTCTTTTTGTGCTCTAACCAACTTAGTGATCGACTTGGTTTTTATATAAATCATTTTATAGAGACTGCATTCTCTATAAAGTTTGTCCTAGATATTATGCAAAGACATGCCTTCATTACCGCATGACTCTATAAACACGCCCACATGACATAAGTATATCAAGAAACATGACTTTCATCAAATTTCATTGTTTTGTTTTATTGTAAAGACACGCCCGAAACACGAGAAAATAACACTATCACGTGTATTTCCTTATGCACAGCCCCCTCATGTTATTCGTGTCTCCAAGCCCAAATTTTGCGAAAGAAAAGTACATGGCATTGCTGTCTTTACAATGGCGGAAGCCAAACCAAATTTTGACCTTTTCTTAGGAAATGACTTAGACGAAATTTTCAAGGATATATCATGTACGCAATTGCCCACACAAGAACTTGTAAAAACAGGTAACTGATATGATTTATGATTGCAGTCCTCTTTTTTTCTTTTTTCAAATAATACAAGTTCACATGTTTATCAGTAAATTTCGTTCTTTAGGGTACATGCAAAACACTATTAATTTTAGTATATGTTGATTTTTCAATGTCAACATTTTAGGTACCACAAATGTATCCACTTTTCATTTACAAATGCGTTGTCCTTGGATATATAAGATAATCTAGGTATGACATTTGTCAACTGGCCAACTAAAATTGCTAATAGTCTTTCGGATGAGACATTAACCGAGGTCCCGTGTGACGGTGCTATACGCCGAGCACGTAAAAGAACCAGGCGAAGCTCTCAGTAGTGTCGACCTGTATCCTTGCACTATCCCCTGTAACAACTAACCGTCTTCTGGGGGCGTCGCTCAGATGGGCAACCGGTAGCGACGATAAATAAATGGAAATAACAAACAAACAAACATTTGTAAACAATCTACCATCTCAATTGTTGTTGTTCCTCGTTATCAATTATCACATGAGGTCGACAGTTTAAGAGATTGAATAATTGGTTAATTTATTGATGATTATTATTTTACACCGCTTCTGTTTCCTTGCTTTTTCACACCTGCACTGACACAACTTTCTTTCCAAAGCCACTGACTAATTTTCTCACATGCATCAGAGGTGAGATGCAAAAGTTTAGCGTAAAGAGAGTTCGCCGCAACCAGGTATCGAACCCGTGACCTCCAAGTTACGAGTCAGATACACTAACCATTGTACGTGCTGCTTTTAATATGCTAGAGCCTAAAGTTTTGACATCTTGTAAAGAGTGCATGGCAAGCATTTTCGGACTTTCCTTTATAACTGTACTTGCTAAATACTATCTTTTTTTTAAAGGGTTATTTTTAAAAGAAAACAAAAAGACAAGTTGAACTTTTCTAAATACTAATCAGTTGTCTCTTGCTGAAGATAATCTTTTTTACTTTCGAAATTTTCAAATGTTATTTCTTTGTTTTCAAATTTTTGTCATGATACAGAACGGACAACGTGCAATCAGTCCATAAATTTTAACATTGCGCTGTTTAGCACAATGTTTCAATTCATGATCAGAGTACGCGTTCTCTGCAGATCGATCGTTAAAGTACACAAAAGCTACTTGGGTCGTCCATTTGGATGTAAAATTTATTGGGGGTAAAATATAGAGAAGGAAAATCAGATTTTGTTTTATTACTCAATTCCTCCATTGCAATTTCCCCTTTTTCTGCAATATTTTCTAAAATCAAACTTTCACCGATAACATACAGGATTACTTGGTAAAAGGGTTTAGGTTCATGTAGGTTGTGTTGTAACAAGTTTCAAATCGTGCTTTAAATGGTTCGGAGGAGCATGAATTAATTTTATGTAGATGTGGGAGGAGCCAATAGAATTCATACGTGCGGAACGGCTGTCTTTATTTCAAGCAGACAAAATTTTATGGACTTTTAAGAGGTAGAAAATTTCCACAAATACTCCTCTCTGATTGGACAAAAAATTAGGTCGATCACTAATTTTAGTTCTAGTGAATGAGCTGTATGAATATTACTGCTGGTAAACAGAAGGTTTATGCATTTTCTGATCAATAATTTGTGAGATATCCTTATGGGATAAAAAGAATCCGAGTTGCCATTTGAGATAAAAATTTTATTAAACTAAAAAAAAAACACTATTAAGCTCACCAAAGCCTTGCTCAGTGACACTTGCTCTAGACTTGTTTAACACTTTCCCAAACGACAAAATTTTAGACCGGTCCAAATTGAAAGCACTTGCAGACGGCAAAATAAATGTAATTCAAAAATTGAAACTTGACTTTAGAGGAGTAGAAAACATTGTGGGAAAAGGAGAAAATGCTGGTTACCAGCATTTTCTCCTTTTCCCACAATGTTTTCAGAGGGCTTCTTCCTCTGGGTCGTAAAAACCAGGGATTGTTTGGTAAAGGGTTAATTAATATAATTCTATCTCAAACACAAAATCATTTCAGATCCTATATATCACAAGCACTCCATCCTTTTACTGCAATGTATTCACAAGTGGTTCTTGCAAATTACAGTGTTGCATCCAGGGCGCGCGATCGCGCAAATCCGGCTTTTTTTACTTTAAATCCCGCAATTTTAGATTTTCTCGGGTGGCAACTCCCGCAGAAACGGATATAATCCCCCGCTCTGTAATAGTCAGTGCGCAACAAAATTGTATTTTACATGTATGGAAAACGCTCCGTGTACTCGATTCCTGCCAAAAATAATAACCCGCATATCAGTTTTGTAGCGAAATAAGGTCGTAACCATAACAGTCTACAATTTCACTTACACCAGTTAACCGGTAATTTGTTGGGGAAATACCCGTATGACGTAATCGACAAGAGGGATACATGGCATTGTTCAATTCTTCGGATTACGTAATTGACTTGTATTGGGATATGTGCTATTGAGCAATACCCCGGTAGTAATTTCAACACGTGTAGGATTAAATTGTATACCAAATTTGAACGCGGAATATATTTAAATTCATCAGTTCTCCTGGATTATGCCACCTAAACGTATTACGGACTTTTTCAAGACGGTTTTGATATTTTCTTTTTTCAAAGGTAAATATGCTACATAATCTCAAAGTTATATTCATGCTAAATAAAGTTAATTTAAATAAGTTTTTATCTGTGATGCATTAGAATTGTTCACTCCCCCCATTTTTATAATATGATGGGGGATCTCCCCCTCTCTGAGGTCATCCTGGATGCAACACTGAAATTATGAAGAGTAGTATGCCTGAGCTTGAAATAATATTAATGCACCAAAATGACTTCAGTATGTCTGTGACTTTATCTGTAACAAATCTATGAAATCTTTAAATAAACCATTTATGTACGATTACACTAAGTAATGGATCATTCAGCTTAGAAAAAAATATTTCACCTTATTGTACAGAAATTCAGATATAGATCTATGCCAAATTACTTAACTAATGATACAAAATGACACACACTCTTTTCCTAAAAATGTTTAACACAAAAACAGTGAAATATTTGACAGCAGCTGCTGCTGTTTTTCTGCACCATGTAATCATAATCTCTAAAATCAAAAGACCTTTAACACTTTTCCAAACAACAAAATTTTAGACTGGTCCAAATTGAAAGCATTTGCAGATGACAATTTAAATGTGACTAAAGAATTGAAATTTGATTTAGGAATGGAAGAAAACATTGTGGGAAATGGAGAAATGCTGGTGACCAGCATTTTCTCCTTTTCCCACAATGTTTTTTAAAGGCTTCTATCTTAGTGTCATCAAAAGTAGGGATCGTGCGGTAATGGGTTAAGTCATGCTTTTATCACAACAACAGTTACTGTTTCTTATTTCATGATCTTGAAAACTTTTGAAAGCAGCAGACTTGGGAAAAACAGGAAATACAGCATTTTCCCCTTGTCCCACAGTCATCTCTACTCTGAAACACAGACTGACAGTGGTTCAGCAAAACACCATTCCTCGCCAGCTTTGGGCAAACTTGACGCGCTTCAAAGACACTTGTTCGAAGACATTTGAAGCAAAGTATGATTAAGCGGGTGTTTGAAGCCAAAATGATGGTTTTAAGCAAGGTTCATATCTGTCTGTTTAAACCAAAGACAGAAATCTGAGTTTGGCACTTTGTCTTATAGACCATATAAGACAGTGGTTAATGGCGTCTAACAGATAATCTATCTAGACAGTATTTTGATACTTATGTGATTTTAGTTTCAATTCAATTGAGGCCAGATAGCCTGAGGAAAATTCTATAATATTATATAGCCAGAACTGTACATATTCCATGGTAAGACATTGTCACCTGATAAACAAATTAACCCACTCATCATCATCATCATTTCTCTTGACAGATTCAAATCTTTGAAACGACCATTTCGCTTACAGGAAATAACAAATTGCTTATGCAGAGACTTCAAGCATAATTTGCATATATGAGATACGAGGGGAGATCAGAAAGAACGTGGATCAGTGCTTGTATCGGAATATTATTATTAAAAGCAACTTGGAGTGTTCACTATTTTTGACAGTAACCTCCTCCGAGTTCTATGCACTTATTCATTCTTGATTTCCATGAGCAGAGCACATGTGGGAGCGTGTCACGTGACGTTACCATCAAGGACCTGGTCATACCGAGGGTTAGCTCCTCTCTGCTCTCGTAGTGCATGCCTTTCAAAATAGGATCTAGTCAGAGGACACATGGAGTCAGGACTAAATAATACAGAGTGTTGGCAAGTGTTTTCATGTTTAGTTTTTGCAAAGTTTCCAGTACGAGTGTGGCCCCGTGAGCTTCGCCGTTATTCTGGGGTAAAGTGACGTCACTCTGCAGGACCTCTGGCTAAGTTTTTCATACCGTGCATGTGAAATTTATTGGAATAATGTGGGCATAAAACTCAGTATTGACTGCAGTATGTATAGATACAAAATGATTTTAATAGAAGAAAAACAGGACAACAGAAATACTTGATGTAGATAACTTTGCCAATTAAATGACTTAGAAAGGTTAGCTTTTCCAGCGGAAGGCGATGTTGAATGTTTCAAAACACTGCTTTGATGTATAGATTCAGTCTCGTTGAAGTGTGCCAATCTTTCATAGCATGTTACAATATGATCAGTAAAGTTTGACCCCTCTACCCCAGTGCATTCAGAAATTTCTTTAAAGATTTCGATCCTAACCCCAATTTTCTCGAACATCAGTTGCCGAGGTACCCACATTGTACAATTATGCGACATTCCAAGATTCACCATCAAAATCTTCTAGGCACTTCTGTATGAAAAGTCAAATGTATAAGCTTTTTTCCTGACAGTATCTTGGCAATCTTGTTTTACATGCTGCTCTACAGCCGTTATGAATTTTTCTGTGACAGATGTTGATGGACGGCCAGATTTAGGGTCATCTTTAACAGTATCGCACCCTTGTCTAAACCAGTCCGATCCATGTGCTTTTGATTTCCGATAAATACTTTTCGAGTTTGACGTAAAACTTAATGATAACTCTCGGCTCAAGTAAAACGTTGTCCGCTGTCTTAGACCACTTATGCAGCATATCACATCATTAAAATGACATCATAATTTACCTAGCTGAATATGACAACATCTGAAAGCTCAAGTCAGTTACCAGATAATTTATGCTCATCTGTGCAAAAAATTTTAATTGTATGTGTAGTAGTTTTCAAAACAACGAGGTAGTCCACGATCTTTTTGATCACCCCCCGTAAGTAGTCATTGACTGAAAAATATGTTGCAAAGCTAAAAATAGATTATGTATTCGTGCCGGTGCCACTAAGTATCCGCTAAAGAAATTAAAATCTTGTTTACTGTCGTATTTTCCCTGATTTTTCCTCTCTATCATTATTGAAAATTGATTCAAGTGAACAGCATGTGCAGTTTTAAGGGCTGAGTGCATATTTCATAGAGATATAATATGCAACTGCCTTATTACATGGCTTAACATAACTCCCTTAGGCATTATTTGCCGTGTAATATGGCATTTGTATTATATATCTCAATGAAAACACATGTTAATTTTGTTAGGAATTTCTCTCTTTTTCATGTTAACATGTTTCAACCACAGAGACCTCAAACTGAACCAGAAAGGTTAACTTTTTACCAAACGGCAAAATTTCAGACTTGTATTGGGTATTCTAGGTACTGGTACCAACCAAACTAGACTACTGGTACTTTTCTTGATGGCAAATGATGCAGCGAAATTTAACAATAAAATGTTCATTTATTCAAAACAATTTGTACAATTCAATCAGCCATAGTTAGCTATAATCAAATCCAACAGGCCTGGAAATCCTCTTTTATAAGCCAAGCATGGTGGGGACATTTCTTTTGTAGTTAAAATCTGTGGAAAAATCCAGCATAAACCAAGGATTTTTCCTACACCTATATCAAATCAAGAAACTGCATGCAAAGATATGCAATTTTTTTTTATAAATTACTTCTTTTCTTTGAAATCATTATATCTTTAGAAATGTGGCACAAAAATAAGGCTTAATTTCTTAACAGTATTATTATTTTGAGCCATTTTCTGGCTTGCTACTTTTTAGCGGCAGAGCTTGAGCTATGCGCACCGCGTATCGATATTAGTTTTATCCTATACAAGATAGTGTGTCATAGAAGACATTTCAATCTCTGCAGAATATGACCTGGGTGCATACTCACCAACCGTTGTTAAGAACATTCTTAGTCTTATTCTTTAGAGTTTCGTCAGTGTAAAAGTAACAGAACTTCTGATTGGCTAAACCATATGGTTTAGCCAATCGGAAGTTCTGTTACTTTCATTGTCAGAAAATCTTGAATAAAAAGACAAAGAACATTCTTAGGAATGGTTGGTGAATACGGGCCCTGTACATATAATTGTTGCCAGTATTTCTGAGGACCCAAACAGTGCAAGGACAGGATGACAGATATGTACAGAGATATTTTTTAGATTTTGTAATTTTTCAAGTAGGTACATTTAAATACTGAATCTCTAGGTCTATTAGTCAGGCTTCCTAGGTGCCCTTTACAAGAGAAACATTTAGTAAAAATAACTAAAAACATCTATGCAAAGACGCAATACAATGAAACACCGAATCTAACACCAAATGGAAGAAAGCAGTGTTAGTTTTCTCCACGAAGGAATGCTATTAAATGAGATTAAAGTTTATTGAACACCTTTATCAAGAGTGAATAGCATGATTTGACAGATCAACAATTACATTCCCAGACAAAACCTGCTGATAATAATTATCTAAAATTAAAAGCAACCCTTTTACATTTCAGACTGTGACCTCCAACAATCTGATATCATACAATTATGACTTAGTATAAACCTCTCAATGAAACTTATTTGAAACCAGCGAATTCTTAATCTTTTGCCCCACTGGCCATAGCTGGTTTTTGTTGTGGCCCCATGTCAGTGCGTGCATGCATCCATTCCCTCCATCAACTTTTATTTCAAACATCTTCTGTGAAACTACCCATCCAATTGTGATGAAACTTCACAGAAATGATACTGCCATGATCCTCTTCAGACATTTTTGAAAGAATTTGATGTTTTCATAACCTCTGGTCTTGCCAGAAATCATAAGGCCCAGGGCTACCAAATTTGCGATATAACCTTATCTAACAGACCTCTACCAAGTTTCAGGAGTTATAGCCATGAGATAAAAATTGGCCCTGCCCTAAGTGTCACAAGTTTTACGAGGGCTTATATAGTGAAAACTTTTAAATCTTCCTGTACCTAGCCATAAGGCCCATGGCTACAAAATTGCATGTAGCTTTATCTGGTGGGCTTCTACAAAGGAGGAGCAGGTTACAACCTTGGGGTAAAATTTAGCCCTGCTGGGGAGAGGGGGGTGGGTGTTGACAGGTTTAAGATGGGCTTACATTTCGAAATACTTTGAAATCGTCATGTAGCTTTATCAAATTGGCCTCTACCAATGGAGACAAAATATTAGGCCATGGGTCAAAACTGGCCCTCCTCCTGGGCCACAAGTTTTACATGGGCTTATAATAGTGAAAAGTATAGAAATGTTCTTGTTACTTTTCATAAGACCTAGGGCGACCAGTAAGTTTTTTTACTTATTTGATAGTGGAGCGATAAAGGGCCAACATGGCCCCCTCTTCTATGCTTAATTTGTCCATATGTGAAAAAGTTTTTTGGTCCTGAAGCTTCTTCAATATTTCACCAAAAATTTAATTTCATTATGTCAGAGAAGAAAGGTTCTTAACCCATTACCACACAATCCCTACTTTTGATGCCCCTGTGAAAGAAGCCTTTTGAAAACACTGTGGGAAAAGGAGAAAATGCTGGTGACCAGCATTTTCTCCTTTTCCCACAGTGTTTTCTATCCTTCCCAGAACAAATTTCAATTTTTCAATCACCTTTACTTTGTCGTCTGCAAATGCTTTCAATTTGGACGAGTCTAAGATTTTCTCGTGTGGTAATGGGTTAATACATGTAAATTGTGGGAAACCAGCTAATTTTGCTTTTCTTATGATGTGATCTACCTTGTCTTGCCAATCAGTTTAATGCTTTTCCAAACTACAAAATTTTTGACTGGTCCAAATTGAAAGCATTTGCAGGCAAAAATAAAATAATGTGCTTTGAATTATCCTATATGTCTTAGAAAGACTTTAAAACATGGTGGGAAAAGGATAGGATAAATTGCTGGTTATCAGCATTTTCTCCTTTCCCATCATTCTTCTTCAGGGTCCTTAAGCCTGTCTGATACCCCATTACAAGAGGGGACAATTTTAGACCTATTCAAATAAAAACATTTGCAGACGACAATTTCAAACCATGGCTAAAATGGTGCAATTTTTGTTTTGATAGGGTAGAAAACTTTGTGGGAAAAGGAGAAAATGCTGGTTACGAGTATTTTCTCCTTCTCTTACAATGCTTTCGAAAGGCTTCTTCCTCAGGGTATTTAAAAGCTGATATTGTGTGGTTAACCCGTTACCACACAATCCCTACTTTTGACGCCCCTGAGAAAGAAGCCTTTTGAAAACATTGTGGTAAAAGGAGAAAATGCTGGTAACCAGCATTTTATCCTTTTCCCACAATGTTTTCTACCCTTCACAAAACAAATTTCAAATTTTCAGTCACTTTTATTTTGTTGTCTGCAAATGCTTTCAATTTGGACAAGTCTAAAATACTGTCGTCTGGTAATGAGTTAAAGGTTAAATGTTTAACTTTCCACATGGTTGTGTCTAAAATTTTGTTGTCCTGTTCAGAGTTAACTCTATCAAACAATCCCGAGTTTTCATACCTCTAAGTGAAAAGGTTTTTGAAAAATGTCAGGGAAAAGGAGTAAATGCTGGTAACCACCATTTTCTCCTATTCCCACAATGTTTTCTATCCTCCCAAAATGGAATTTCACCTGATCAGTTCTACCTGTATTTACATATCTATACCTGTTTTATCTGTATTTTACAGATCTACAGAGTGCATTCGATTTTGACCAGTCTGAAATTTTGGTATTTGGTTAAGAGTGTTCTGTTTACCAAATGCAAAATTTTAGGCTAGTCTAAAATGAAATTTACAAAATAAATAGGACAGAAAAATTAAAACTTGCTGTGGGAAAGGTAGAAACCACTGTGGGAAAAGAAGAAAATGCTGGTTACCAGCATTTTCTTCTTTTCCCTCAGTGTTTTCAAAAGGCTTCTGACTTGGGGGTGGTTAAAAGTCGGGATTGATTGGTAAAGGGTTGTATAGAAAATACATGATAATTACAACATGCAAACACATGCAGTGAAATAAATTTTCAGTCCAGGAATAAAAAAAAATAATGAGAATCAACATGAATCAATTATGGTTTTAAGCTTTTCAGACAACAAAATTTTAGATTTATTTATAATAACCCTTTACCAAACAATCCCTGATTTTCACGACCCTGGGAAGGAAGGCTTTTGAAAACATTGTGGAAAAAGGAGAAAATGTTGGTGACCATCATTTTCCTTTTTTTCCACAATGTTTTCTACCCCATCAACTTAGGCACAAACCATAATTTAAGCTTCATTTAAATTATCGACTTCAAATGCTTTTGGTTTGATCAGGTCCAAAATTTTGTCGTGTGGTAAAGGGTTAAATTTATAGCATTTGCCAATGATTTCTTGTAGCCCAAATGATTTGTTTTTGAAAACATTGGTCTGAACAGGAGAAAATTTATCCTTTTGCAACATGATTGGTATACAAAATCTCACCATTGGCAGAGCAGGCTGTTAACCAGCACTTCTGGCTTTTCTCACA
This sequence comes from Tridacna crocea, assembly GCA_943736015.1. Classification (NCBI taxonomy): domain Eukaryota; kingdom Metazoa; phylum Mollusca; class Bivalvia; order Cardiida; family Cardiidae; genus Tridacna; species Tridacna crocea. The sequence goes on from OX031059.1 coordinate 56,181,942, forward strand.
ATGTTTTCTGCCCCTCCAAAGAGAAGTCCCTGAATCACATGTAATTTGTCATCTGCAAATGCTATCCAATTTGAGGAATCTAGAATTTTGTCTTGTGGTAAAGAGTCAAAAGTTTGTTATCTTATAATGAGTTATCCAATCACTTTGCAAACAAGGGGCTTTTTATCAATTTAACTCATTACCAAACAACAAAATACTAAGTCTGTCCAAATCAAAAGCATTGGCAGACGACAAAATAAAAGTGACTGAAAATTTGAAATATGTTTTGTGAAGGGTAGAAAACTTTGTGGGAAAAGGAGAAAATGCTGGTTACTAGCATTTTCTCCTTTTTCCCATTATGTTTTCAAAAGGCTTCTTTCTAAGGGTCGTCAAAAGAAGGGATTGTATGGTAATGGGTTAACTCTTTACCAAACGACAAAATTTTAGACTGGTCCAAATTGAGAGCACTTGCAGACGACAACATAAATGTAACTCAAAAAGTAAAATTTGTTTCAAGCAGGGGATAAAACATTTTAGGAAAAGGAGAAAATGCTGGTAACCAGCATTTTATCCTTTTCCCACAATGTTTTTTCAAAAGACTTCTTTCTCAGGGTCGTTAAAAGTCGGGATTGTGTGGTAAAAGGTTAAAGATGGCTTTTCAGAAATGTAACAGAGAAAAGGGGCCATTTTGTTTTCACCAGCAATTTAGCCTTTTCTCTAGAAGTTTTGCAAGCAAATCACACGCTTTTTTTTATTTCTATTATTTCTCGTTTGGTGGTCCTGCAAGGCACAAAATTTATCTTTGGGGGTAATTGACTAGTTCATTTTTACAAACTTTTGGCACACCACTCACAAAAACACCCTAAATAAATATGAATAACTCATTACCACACAATCCCTACTTTTGACGCTCCTGAGAAAGAAGCCTTAAGAAAATATTGTGGGAAAAGGAGAAAATGCTGGTAACCAGCATTTTTTCCTTTTCTCACAATGTTTTCTACCCTTCACAAAACAAATTTCAAATTTTTTGTCACTTTTATTTTGTAGTCTTCAAATGCTTTCGATTTGGACAAGCCTAAAATATTGTCGTTTGGTAATGTCTGTTAATCAATATGAACAAGATTCCTGAAATCTCAAAAAAAATTAACTTGTTATAGGCAATTTCTCCTTTTGTCTCAATGTTTTCAAAAGCAGTTTGCAGCCGCACTGAAAGAGTTGTCCCTAGGAGCCAATATCAAAACACTAGGCTCACCCAAACTGAAAGCATTTGCAGACAACAGTATTGAATTTTTTTTATGGAAGGGTAGAAAACATTTTGAGAAAACGAGAAAATACTAGAAATCGGCAATTTCTCCTTTTTCCATGTTTCTTCTTCCTCAGGAACATTTAAATACAAGATTGTATGGTAAGGGGTTGATATACAAGATTTATGATTTAGAGTAAGAAAATTAAAGTCTACGAGAAAAAAGATCAAAGTCCATAATTATTATGACAAAATGCTCTTTTCTATTATAATCATAATTTATCATTTTTTTTTTCAACCCATTACACAGAAAATATGAATTTTATTCCTTTGTAAACACCTTGGCTTTGTTACAACCAATTTTGCTCCTTTTTTCAAGGTGTTTCCATGGTTATTAAATTAGAAAGTTTTTTTTTCCTCCCTCTCTGTTACTTGGAAGTATTTTTTTGCAATGTGCAACAATAGATTAGGTGAGTGACCTTTGACAATCATTCCCATGAGAGGTCACTAAGTTGGTCGGGGAATTCTTTTTAACCCTATATCACACAATGCTGAGTTATAACGGCTTTGTGAAAGAAACCTTTTGAAAACATTGTGGGAAAAGGAGAAAATGCTGGTAACCAGCATTTTCTCCTTTTTCCACAATGTTTTCTTCCCTTCCTTAAACAAATTTCGTTTTTGTAGTCACATTTATTTTGTCATCTGAGAATGCTCTCAATATAATTCAGTCTAAAATTTTGTTGTTTTGTAAAGAGTTAATGAAATGTATATCATTTTACATATAAGTTTTGTCCATTATAAACTGAGAACATAATCTCTCTGTCGATGTTAGCTGATACACTGATAAAAAGCCAAATAAACAAAATGGACATTTGCAGACAGAAAAAAAATCCCCTACATTATTTTAAAAAAATATTGCTTTTCTCAGCTAGGGCCAAGGGAATAAATTAAATTCTGCAACAAACCCAGTGAAATAAGGACCAGAAACAAACAAAATGTCATATAATTATATGTAGATGAAAAGAATTTCTCCTTTAGCCACAATGTTGGCAAAAATCAATGGTAAGCCATCTTCGAAAGCCAAGGCTGATGATTCACTACGCTTCTCTACCCTTGGTGGATCGAGCTTGATTTTTGCACTCCCCCGATATGCTTTTTCATTGGATGCAGCCAGCTCTAACTGCAACTAATGAAATTGCTTGTAGCATTTCATCTTTGATAAAAATAGAATAAGGTTGCTACCTTTCGAATAGAAGGTAAACATGAAAACCCACGAGGATGTCTGCTTATCGCTTCATGTGTATTTGTAAGCGGTTTGTAAAACAATATTTCAATGGCTTTTAGAAATATGATGTAAAGGGGGGTAATAACCAGCATCTAATAGAGGGTGCATCGCAGGAATCTCGAAATCAGGCTCAATCAGCCAAGGTAAGATCCATGTAGTGATCGTAACCTTGGCTCACAAAGATGATGGTAAGCTTGTCCTATCATCAGTATTTGACCCTTTACCGGATGACAAAACTTTAGCATTGATGCAACTTTTCTTCAACAGGGTAGGAAGTATTGAGGAAACAGGAAAAAATGCTGGTTACCAGCATTTTCTCCACTTCCCTTCTTCCTTTTTGAAAAGGCATCTTTCTCAAGGTTGTTAAAAGTCGTTACTGTGTGGTAAAGGGTTACAGTAACTGCTTTGTTTCCTTCTAGAGGCTGAAGTAACAACATTTTTGCTATGTTAATTGGAGATGTCATCAGACCTCTCCAACAGTGGTGAGTTTAAAAGGTGGAGTGCCAAAGAATTTGCTGCCTAAATCCATTTTTCTTGTGGAACTGTACTGATGCACAGTCTGTTTCATCATGATTTTGTAAATAAATAAATGACGAATATCAGAAAAATATTTGTTAACCCATTACCACACAAGCCCTACTTTTGACGCCCCTGAGAAAGAAGCCTTTTGAATACACTGTGGGAAAAGGAGAAAATGCTGTTAACCAGCATTTTCTCCTTTTCCCACAGTGTTTTGTACCCTTCCCAGAACAAACTTCAATTTTTCAGTCACTTTTATTTTGTCGTTTGCAAATGCTTTCAATTTGGACCAGTCTAAAATTTTCTCGTGTGGTAAAGAGTTAAATCAGTTTGCCATGTCTGCAAATGACCCCTCAAATAATTGTAATTCTTCTACAAGCAAATAAATCTAAGCAGCAGGAAAAAAAAAGAAGAATTTCATTAAAAAAGAGAAAGAAGACTGCTGGCCAAGATCATGCAACTTGAAAAAGCAATAAGAAGGCCAAATGACCGTCATGTAAAGCATAATTATGAGGTTTCTGCTGGGCGGCCTTTTTACTTGTTTGTTTATATGTGCCAAAATATATTGAAATTAAACGCCAATAAACAATTTGAAAACATTGATGCTGACCTCTCCTAGCTTCTTTCTTAAAGAAGCCAACTTGTAATATAACAATAAGGATCAACATCCGGGACAAATCCGATACAAAATTTGATTGGTTACCTTAATCACAACTAAATTCTAGTTTTAATTATCAATTAACCCTTCACCAATCAATACAGTATTAACACCTGCAGGAATTTAGGCTTTTGAAAACATTGTGGGAAAGGGTCAAAATGTTGATAATCTGCATTCTACCAGCACTTTCTCTTTTTCCAACTACATTTTCTAGCCTTCAGAAACACATCAAATCATTGCAGCCATATTTAACCCATTACCACACAATCCTGACTTGTGATGACAGTGAGAAAGCAGCATTTGAAAACATTTTTGGAATAGGAGAAAATGCTGGTAATCAGCGTTTTCTCCTTTTCCAACAATTTTTTCTACCCTTCACAAAATAAATTTCAAATTTTTAGTCACTTTTATTTTGTCATCTGCAAATGCTTTCGATTGAAAAACCTAAAATATTGTCCTTTGGTAAGGAGTTATCTTCTGCATATACATGGACCAGTGTAATATGTTGTCACTAGGTCAGATGTTAACAAACACTATTATTGCATTCATATGACAAAAAAGGTCCGTTCTATTCTGACCTTGGACAGTATCAACAAGCAAAGGCAACACAACAAAAACTTGTCCGATATCAAGCAAACATTTTTGGCCAATATGACATGGTCATTATCAAATGGATAACTGGTGACTGTTAGTAAATAAAATTGGTAACAATCAAGTAATTTCATACAGGCCAAGTTATGTCTTGGGATCTGTGGTATAAGCCTCAGGCCAGTAGCAGTGGGCTAAACCGCAGACCAAGTACCTGCAATTTGGCCAATGCTGAACTACAGTCGAGCTGACCTGAGTCTATCTTGGCCACACAATTTTTGAAATACCACAATCTGAAAAAAAACACCAGCGAACGAATATTTTCTGTATACGTCAATTAGAGTTCAAACTTGGCATTACAGAATAGATAAGCACTCAGTTAACATTTTTAACTCAATGATTTCTCGATAAAAGTCATGAGAGTAATGATAGAGTTACCACTCAAATTATCAATTTGTCAATACTATATTACTGATCAGCTACAGCGATAAGAAGATCATGAAATAACAGTCCAATTATGCCACACCCAATATTCTTTTTTACTCATATTGTTACATACATGTAATTATATACAACATATACAATGTGTCATTATCTGTTTGTCTGCAAACAATATGTTTGTCTGCAAACAGATTGTTCTAATATGGCCTGTGACATGCGAAAAGGAGCATTTCGACATTTGCGTAAAGTGTCATCCCAGATCAGCCTGCAGAGAACGAACAGGCTAATAAGGAATGTCACTTTTCCCTTTTATTTATTTCTGTTTTGCGCAAGTCCACCCTATCACAAAATCTAATGTGGTCGTACATTGCCATCTTGGATCAGCCTGCGAGGACTGCGCATGCTGATCCGAGACGACACTTTACGCAAATGTCTGAATGCTCCTTTTCGCATGTTGCAAGCCATATAGAGTTCACATAATAACTAAATGGAGACTTATTTCAATAGAATGACTGTTCACTACATTATCATAAATGCATTATCTTTCAAAAAAATCCTGTAAATGAGTGCATTGTGACACATGCTAGAAGCATTTTTAGAAGAAAAAAGTATGTGTCTTCTAAATAAAATGGAAAACAAGTTAGAAAACTGAGCAAATGTGTCACCCAAGGCATATTGCAGTCAATGTTTGTTATAATATTTAATTAATATTTAATTAATAATTAAATATTATAACAAACAATGACTGCAATATCAGAACAGAACAGAACAGAATTTTATTGCTGTAAGTAATACAATACTTTTAGCAAACATAGATGAAATATAAAGCCATGAGAGATTAACAGCGAGAAACTATTCTATACTTGAAATGGTGAAAATATATATTATATTTAAATCAACCCCCTTAAAAAAACTTTTGAGACATGTTTTCATTGCAGGTGGTGTAGGATCAGGATTCGACTGCATGTTCAGTATAGTCCAGCCTTAGGTGACAAATGCTAGTAGCAATACATTATTTCTTTACTTTTAACATTTTATAGCTGCAAACTGCAGGGCAGTAAAAAGTTGCATTCAACCAAATGTAAAGTTTCCTATCATACAAAGTACTCAAATATATTTAAAAAAGTGATTATCTAATGTGCAGAGTATCTGACTAAGTAACGGACAGTGTAATTCTAAGATCAGACTGCCGTAAAAATTCTTGAAAGGCTCAACAGCAGCCAAAACTAAATAAGCCAGTGCTAAAATGTGTTTAGATTTAAATAATACAATTTAAAACTGTGGAAATATTGAAAAGATGACACTCTCTCATAGTAGAATTTGTCCATATGATAGTTACTGGCAGAACAATGAATTCTAAAACCAGGTCAAAAGAAAATGAAACTGACCTTTCATCTTTTGACCTACCGGTATCCCAATGTTCTGACAACCCTAATGAAGATGTTATTTGAAAACACGGTGGGAAATGGAGAAAAGGCAGGTAACTAGAATTTTCTTGCTTTCTACAATTTTTTCTATCCATCTAATACAAACTGCCTCATTTGAGCCTTATTATACTGGTACTTGTCGTTTGCAACTCCTGTTTTATGATCAGGTGTAAAATTTGGTTCTTAGTACAGAATTAACTCCCCAACAAGAATTCCCTGGTTTTCACGACAATGAAAGAAGCCTTTTGAAAACATAGTGGGAAAAGGAGAAAATGCTGATAACCAGCATTTTCTCCTTTTCACACAATGTTACCTATCCTTTCAAAAACAAATTTCAATTTCTCAATCACTTTAATTTTGTCCTCTGCTAATGCTTTCAATTTGGAACAGTCTAATACTTTGTTGTCTGGCAAAGTGTTGAAGAAGGACAAGTAATTCTAGCAAAGAGAATAAAATGAGCACGACTATTGTCTATGGAGGAAAGAGACAAATGGTAGATATCTCAGACTATTACAAAATTTTGTCTTTTCTTTGATATTAACTGTTCCGCTTAAGTAAGTTTGAAAGTTATTTTAAAAAGCACCCATTCTTCTATAAAAGTATATTTGTTCAATAACAAAAAGAAAACAAGTAATATACACTGAATATGACAATCAACTCTTATTTGAAATGTTATCATATTTTCCGTTTATCATAAAACTCACCTGAAAATATAAAAAGACAGACAACTTCAAGAAATGAACAGTATTTTTCATACTCTTTCCAATACCAGTATTGTCAAAAATATATTTTAAAGACCTAGTGATAAATGTGTATTCTGTAATACTTTAACAAGAAAATAATCTATGAAAGTACTGAATCTGTGTATGAGGTAAAGAGTGAAGTAATTACTCATAGAAATTCGAAACTTTTGTCAACTGTTCTATTCAAAATCAAAGTGAGGGTAATTACTTTTAACAATAACACATTTATATTCATATTTATGCGGGGAAGCAACTCTGATTCTATAAACACATACAGTCCACAAGAGGGCTTATTGACTCATTACTGAATGTGACAAATTTGCAGTAAGTTAAGTGAAAGCACACTTATGATATACAGATAATCAGTATGAACTGTGAATAAGGCACAACTTCAGTTTATCATCGAAAATATTTAGAACTGATCATGCACAGACTTTGCACGACACCTTAAAGAGAAAAACCTTTCTGATTAAGTATCACGATTATCCATCTGAAAATGTTGCCTCCACAGTACACACAGGTTTTTGCTATGTTTTGGTCAAGAGACTTACTTTTTTTAGTGTTGTGACCCCATTTTCTGAGATATCATCAAGACCAACATTCTAACCAAGTTCCATGAGTATCAGACTGTAAATCTGTCCTTTAGAGTGCATACATGCTTCTCCAAGACTTGGCCTCATTTTCAGTCTGATATTCATGAAATTTTGTCAGAATGTATGTCTTATAATCAAAGACAGGTTTTGGTATAATGATCCACATTTTAATCCAGTATGAACCCTAAAGCTGTCTTTGATTATATGACATACATTCTGACAAAGTTTCTTGAATATCAGACTGAAAATGAGGCCTCTACAGTGCACACAAGATTGTTCTACAATTTGGTCATGGTCTAGATTTTATCATGAGTCCTAACATTCTGACTAAATTTCATAATTACTGGACAGAAAGTGCGGCCTCTAGAGTGCATACAAGGTAACTGTTGAGGACTATACAATGGACCCTGGACAACATATGAAAGATGCAGGACTTGGGATGATCATTGAGCTCACCTTCTGTTTAACCCATTACCACAAAATCCCTACTTTTTGACGACCCTTAGAAAGAAGCCTTTAGAAAACATCGTGGGAAAAGGAGAAAATGCTGGTAACCAGCATTTTCTCCTTTTCCCACAATGTTTTCTACCCTTCATAAAACAAATTTCAAATTTTCAGTCACTTTTATTTTGTCGTCTGCAAATGCTTTCAATTTGGAAAAATCTAAAATTTTGTCGTTTGGTAATGAGTTAAATGGCCTTAAAAAATTATGAACGGTGAGGATCAAAATAGAGACCACACTGAATGTGCAGTTTGATCTTTATTTACATTATTATTGAAGACAGTAAAAAATTGCGCCTAGCATTCTTATTCCATACTTGACAACATATATTGGCCAACTTTGTAAATGACAAATCACGCTGAGGGAATGGGTTGCCTCTTTCAAGTATTTTAAAAACATTTTTGGAAAAAAAAAGGGAAAGTTGTCTATTAGCAGTTTCTGCCTTTTCTACAATGTTTTCAATTGTCTTCTTCCAATAGATGATTAAAGTATGGGACAGGTTGATAAGGGCCTGAATCAGTTGCAACTGCCTGTATACATAAATGCATCATTATTTTCTTCCTGTTTGTGTCAGCCAATGAAAAACTCTGTTATCAGAGTTTATATTGATAAAAAAAATCCCCACAGCATATTCTGTGAAGTTACTGATAATCTTTGCATCCTTTTTTGCACACTAACTTATCTTCATAAACTACATGCATACAAAAGTGGAGCTCAGGTCAGAGGTGTCGAGTGTTCTTCCAAGCTGGAGATTCTTAACCCTTTCCCAAACAAGCCCTGTTTTTTACGTGTCTGCAGTACAAATCTATTGAAAAAACTGTGGGAAAAGGAGAAATTGCTTGTAACGAGCAATTTCTCCTTTTCCCACAGTGTTTTCTACTCTTTAGGAAAACTTTCTACCATTTTCATCAAATTTAAAATTGTTGTCTGCAAACTCTTTCAGTTTGGAAGAGTCTAAAATTTGTCGTATGGTAAAGGGTTAAATGCCGTCAGCCATTCTCTTTTAACTCTTTACAGACGACAAAATTTTAGCCCTGTCCAAATTCAAAGTATTTGCAGACTACAATTTCAATGTGGCTCAAATGGTGAAATTGTTTATTGATAGGGTAGAAAAAATTGTGGGAAAAGGTGAAAATCCCAGCATTTTTACTTTTGCCACAATGTTTTCAAAAGGCTTCTTTCCAAAGATCGTCAAAAGTCATCATTGTGTGGGAAAGGGTAAGCTCTCATCCTGCTAAATACCTAAAATGAAATATACATGTGGAAATTTTCAAATTGATAGAAATGACTTAACTCTTTACCACAAGAGAAAATTTTAGACTGGTCCAAATTGAAAGCATTTACAGACGACAAAATAAAGGTGACTGAAAAATTGAAATTTGTTCTGGGAAGGGTAGAAAATACTGTGGGAAAAGGAGAAAATGCTGGTTACCAGCATTTTCTCCTTTTCCCACAGTGTTTTCATACTTTCTCAGGCTTCTTTCTCAGGGGCGTCAAAAGTAGGGATTGTGTGGTAATGACTTTAATACTGCTATTTCAAAGTTATGGTTTGGGGAATAATATCACCTTATCAGAATGCGGTAGATCAAAGATCAGACTGCACATTCTGTGCAGTCCAACCTTGATCTACACTGTATGGAAAGGGCAGTGAGTTGCTCTTAGCAGCAGAAGGTTTAACTCTTTACCAAACGACAAAATGTTAGGTTTGTCCAAATCGAAAGCATTTACAGATGACAAAATAAAAGTGACTGAAAATTTGAAATTTGTTTAGTGAAGGGTAGAAAACATTGTTGGAAAAGGAGAAAATGCTGGTTACCAGCATTTTCTCCTTTTCCCACAATGTTTTCTAAATGCTTCTTTCTCTGGGTCGTCAAAAGTAGGGATTGTGTGGTAATGGGTTAAATGGGCACTGTATGCATCCGCAAAAAGTATCACTTCATGTCTGCACACCTGGCTGGCATTGGTCAAAACTTTTTAACCCTTTAACACGCAAGAAAATTTTAGACTGGTCCAAATTCAAAGCATTTGCTGATGACAAAGTGAATGTAATTGAAAAATTGAAATCTGGTTTGGGAAGGATAGAAAACATTGTGGAAAAAGGAGAAAATGCTGGTAACCAGCATTTTGTCCTTTTCCCACAATGTTTTCAAAAGGCTTCATTCTCAGGGTCTTTAAAAGTCGGGACTGTGTAATAAAGAGTTAATATAAGTCAATTTTCTGCAGGTTTTAGGACCATTCTATGCAAGGTTAGACAAATTAATCCACTTTACAGATTCCTAATTATGCAATGACTAACTTCGTAAAATGTATGTGATATCCATTAAAGGTGGCCCTTCAGAATTTGGGACGAAAATTTTACAAAAATGCAAAAATATTATCCATATACTCCCAAAGCCTTAATCGTCATTCATAAAAGCCCAGTAGTCGAAAACCATCTGACAACACGAAAAAATTAGAGATTTACTATGGCCAAGGTCGACATCGACTGGAAACACATTCAATTATTACATGAACAACTCGCTCATTGACATACTGGAATACATAGACGAAGCTTCAAACATAGCATCCAAAGAAGATATTATGAAAAATAATTACATGTTTGTCATGTAATGGAATTTAAGCCTCATTAGTCACGTGCCAGTCACTTAACATTCCCACAATGAGTTTTTTATTTTTGGCGCGAAATCTAAAAAAAACATAAGAGGCTACGTAGCCTTTTAAGGGAATACCATCAAAACAATTTTTTAGGTAATTTAATGATTCTTAATTATTGATGATTTGTATTGTTTTTTCATATAAATTTCGGTGATATATATATTTTTTGATTTGGTGTGATGTGAAAATTTTTAAGTACCCACCTTTAAGCCCCCTCTGCCAGGGTATGTCCATAATTATGTCCTAATCATATCACTCTTCACAAAACTACGAAAGTTTTAGCCATTTCAAAATTTAGAGCATTGAATTTTGATGGTGAAAAGTACATGGAGCTCAAACAATTGGATAGTAGAACTTGTTTTTCTACAAAAGAAGAATACATGCATCTCCCCCTTTTTGGTGTCAGAAGGATTGCTATATGACCAAAGAATGTCTAACTGAAATTATGGTCATTTATCTGTCAGAGTTTTTGAATTACAGACCGGACATGAAATTGTGCTCAAAATGAGTAAGAAAAAGATTTAAAGGGAAATAAACTGTAAAATTTAAAAGCTAGAATTATGATTCTTATGAATGACATTTTGTCTCATGGTGCTTTTACAAATGTATGAAGTTTGATCAAAATATATCTTTAAAAGTTTTCCAGTTATAAAGCAAACACAATTTGTGACGGACAGACAGACAAACAGATAAACAAACAGACAGACAGACACATAGGGAAAAAACTATATTTCTCCCAAACCTGACACGGTAACTTTAAAATCTAGAAAACACTGTATGAAATGGAGAAAATGGTGATTACCAGCATTTTTCCTTTAACCACAATGTTTTCAAAAGGCTTCTATCACAGGATCATCTGACAATTCATACTCATGCTTCTTTTTTTCCAAATGTCTCACAAATCTGCCTGGGTAGATGTTTGATCAGGCAGCACATCCTGATCTTAGTCTACATAAGTCCAATACATCACCATTCCTCATATTGAACTTACAGTAAAAAGTGATAAAATCAAAGTACCAGTGGTCCTCAGTTCAGTGTGACTTATCATCTTTTTGTGTTAAAGTGTCTATTTACTTAACATGAAAGTAATGTATAAAGAGTGATATATGGAATAAAATTGCTTTTCACTGACAGTCTTTCCCCTTGATTAATAAATCAAATTCTGTTGACTTTGGACAGAGTTCAGAAATACCAAGATGATCATAATTTCACCTGTTCTACCCAGTGACCTTATAGAATCATAAATAACTGTTGTGCACATGACAGAATGTAATACTTGTCGAAATTCAAATAATTTGCAACAGACAAATCAAAGGTGGTTAAAATGCCTAAACTTGCCTGTATCAGAGTAGAAAAAAATGCTGGAAAAAAGAAAGTACTCATTACAAGCGCTTTTTTTTCCCCACACTGAGTTCAAAAGACTTTTCTATAGGGTTGTAAAACCTAATTATTTAATTAATTAGACCGTTTTGTATAGAGCAGGGCCGTAGGAACGGAGGGGGGGGGGCGCCGGACCCCCCCAATAATTTGATCACCAAAAAAATGACTGTGTCAGTGTTCGGCTGAATATTGCTTGAAAATCGTCGTATATAAAGAGGATGAAATAATATCTCAGAGTAGCTTACTGATAGAAAATTTCAAACAAAATAGTTCTAAACAAATGACAGCGAGCCACGGATGCTTTCATCTATTTTTGTTATCTGATCTACACCTAACAATTTCTGGGGTCACTTTTCAATCAGTGTGATTTTCTGCTTTATTTTTTCTCCGAATCACATAATTCACTACATTGTTGGAAAAATTTCCTTCTATTTCGGTCCATAGTATTAGTAGGTGGATTATTCCTCACTGCATAACCAAATGCAATATATATCAATTTATCAAATTGGGATGACAAGGCAATTCTGAAAATTGGGCCCCCCCCCCCCCATCTGAAATTGCTTCCTACAGGCCTGAAGAGTCCAAACTTTTGGCAAAGCATACCATGCTTTTTAAACAAGGAGAAACCCATAGAAAACTAATAGAAAACTATCAAAAAAGGAGACAAAACGGATGTTTCTTGTCCCTAGTGCTAAAGCATAGAGCCTGTGATCAAAGCATGTGGGTTCTGATCATTCATTGCTCAATCAACAACTTTTTGTTTTGACTGATGAAAGTTGTTGCAATAAGATTCATTCCTCTGTCACCTGCAGGCTGATCTTTGAACTACATCTTTGATATCTGGTGGTTGAAGTTTTTTTTGCGGAAACTCCTTTACCAGTCAGCATCACCACAAAATCCCAACTTTTACCAACCCTGCAATGTAAGCTTTAGGAAACAATTGTGGGAAAAGGAGAAAATGCAGGTAGCCATCAATTTCACCTTTCCCACAATGTTTTTTACCAGTTGAATACTGAATTATGTTTTCAGTACCAATGTATTTGTTGTTTGCTAATGCTTGCAAGTTGGACATGGTGAAAATTGTTGTAGGGTTGAGGGTTTACTGTAACTGTACCACACATTATAATCAGTAGGGTCAATCCGGGTAAATACAGACGATTTTTACACAGCTCACTTCGCCAGTCAACTACTGTTACTATGTGAAAGCCATGACCCCTATAACCTATGTGTTAACATTTCAAGACTTTCCCCTTTGATATTTTCGTTATAGTGTATAGTTTACTCCAGCCGAAATATTGCGAAAATGCAGTTGAAGTTACTTAGTCGAATCCGGGTAAATACGGACATGAGGGGTGAAGTACGGACACTGACTGGAAAATTACGGACACCTCACTTTAAACGGGTTAAATACGGGTATTGCTTGGCACAAGATATATCTTCTTTCCTTTTTTATGTTTTCAAAAGAACAATACTGCCAAAAGCTAATAAAACAATGGATTGTTTGTGGCCTAAACGGTCAATAATAGCAATAGATCTAGCACAACCTGCACATTAAGCAGGACAACAGTTACAAAATGCAGTGAAATGAAAAATCATTCTGGTAGCCCATACATCTGTGGCTTAATTTTATTTAATGCGTCTAATTTCTGAAAAGTATTTGATTCTACTTGTGCGGCTCGAGCTATAAATTAACTTCTAGATATCGTCCTTTTCAAATATTTGATAAACATGAATTCTGTAGATACTTTTTATAAGTGTCCGTAATTTTACAGTGTGTTCAAACGACTGGTTTAATATGGACAGTTGTCTTTTTCTTCTTTATTTCTGCTATTGTGTATTTTGCCATTATTTTGATGATTTATTACTTTTCTTCAATCATTTTTCATAGTTTTTAACACCATTACCGCTTAGTGAAAAAAATCTTTAACTTAAGAAAGCGTTCAAATACCTGTCAGAGTTGTAGCACAAATCTTTAAATTCAAGCACAGTTGAGAAAGGGCGAATCAAGTTTGACACTAAATGTGCTTGTATCATCACATAAACTTAATCATCATAAAAACTAGCGCACTGACACAGAAATAAGATGGCAGTGCTATATATAGATTGTGGCATGGATATTGGGAGTTGAAATATGCTCGGGTATTTTCCGAAAATATGGTGCATGTCCGTATTTATACCTCTGTCCGTGTTTACCCGGATTGACCCTAATCCCCACTGAAAGCATTAGCAGATGACAATGTAACTCTTTAGTAAACCACAAAGTTTTGTACTATAGGTGGAATTGAAAACATTTGCAGAAAACAAATGAAACATAGCTCAAATGATGTGATTTTCTCTGACATGGTAGAAAACGCTGAGGGAAGAGGAGAAATTTTGCTTTTCCTGCTATGCTTTCATAGGCCTTCTTCCTCCTACTTGCAAACACATTGCAATAATACAGACGTCAGTTCTGACTGAAAATATTACTGTTTTTCTCCTGCATTCTTAAGACTACTGGAGCATACAGAGAGTCAGAGCTCTAAATAACAGGGAGTGACGGTATTCGAAATCAGTTATTTCTCTTCCAAACCCTATGCTGTGGGTACTCATTAGGATCGTCTCGATGAGTCAATTCTAATGGATACCCATAACATAGAATTTAGCAGAGGATGATTGATATATTCAATTTTGAAATCAAAATCACTCCCTCCATCTGGAGCTCTGCTTATTCAGATATACCACAAAAAGTAGAAATACTGGAAAGAATAAACTGAGTGAATTAGAAAACATTTTGTGAAAAGGAAAAACTGTCTGCTTGTTCCTTTTGCCACTGTGTTCATTAAGGTTAGATTTTCATACTCCAATGGTATCTTGACGACTTCAGAAAGAGGTAAAAACAAGTTTGTTTCTCTTTTAACCCTTTACTCCATAGATACTCACTTCTACGCATCTCTTGTAGGAGCCTTTGGAAAACATTGTGGCAAAAGGTGAAATTGCTCGTCACGAGCAATTTCACCTTTTGCCACAATGTTTTCTATGCTATCTAAAAGGTGTCATATATACAAAGGAAACAGTTTCATCATTGTTGTTATTTAGGGTCAGTTAGAGATAGTCCATAGAAATGCTTTATGGGGTAAAGGGTTAACTCATTACCACACGTGAAAATTTTGGACTGGTCCAAATTGAAAGCATTTGCAGACGACAAAATAAAGGTGACTGAAAAATAGAAATTTGTTCGGGAAAGGGTAGAAAACACTGTGGGAGAAGGAGAAAATGCTGGTTACCAGCATTTTCTCCTTTTCCCACAGTGTTTTCAAAAGGCTTCTCTCTCAGGGGCGTCAAAAGTAGGGATTGAGTGGTAATGGGTTAATCAACACAAGGTTGAAAATACAATCATCTGCAAATAAGACAAATCCCTTTTCTTCAATGAGATAATTCAATCGAGGCTTGCCTGTGATCTTTTCTAATCAACTTGTAAACATAAGTGATGATGCAAAATTTTAGGACTGATATGAGATGAAAAGATAAATATACCCTCTATGAAACTGGGCTCTCTTTAAGGGGGCCTTTTAGGTTTGTTTAGCAGTGAATAAAGTCTCCTTGCTAAAAATGATAAACAAAACAAAATTCATGTTTTCTTTATAATATGAACAAGCAATTTCGTTGAAATGATATCCCCCGCCGAAAAAGACCTTTTTTGATACAAACGTATAAGAGGTATTGTGTTTTGCATGTACATGTGGCCTTTTTGTTATTGGTCCATGATGAAATAAATTCATCAAAGGGTAATCAGTCCAAAAAAGCCTGTGAATCTAAATGAAAATGTGCGAACAAAAATCCAAAGTAAAAATTTACAAAGGGCAATAACTCCAAAAATACTAAAGATAGAGTTATGGTTCTTGTGCACTGCACTTTTCCTCAATTAGCTGTATATGTGTGTGAAATTTTAAGTTCCTAGCTTTTATACTTTTGGAGATATATGCCAGACAGAAATCCAAAATAAAAATTAACAAAGGGCTATAACTCAAAAATTACTGAAGACAGAGTTTTGGTTTTTGTGAAGTGCACTTCTCCTTTATGAATTCTATTAGCGTATAAAGTTTGAAGTTCCTAGCCTTTGTACTTTTGAAGATATGCTCCGGACAAAATTCCAAAGTAAAAATTTACAAAGAGCAATAACTCAACAATTACTGAAGATATAGTTATGATTCTTTAGCACTGCACTTCTCCTTAATTAGTTCTATATGCATGTGATGTTTCAAGTTCCTAGCTTTTATACTTTTGGAGATATGCGCCGGACAAAAATCCAAAGTTAAAATTTACAAAGGGCAATAACTCCAAAAATACTGAAGATAGAGTAATGGTTCTTGTACACTGCACGCCTCCTTAATGAGATCTATCCACTTGTGAAGTTTGAAGTTGATATCTCATATACTTTTGGAGATATGCTCCGGACAAAAAGCGGAAGGACGGAATGACGGAATGACTGAATGACGGAAGGACACGACGGAGACTATTACCATATCCCCCACCGCCTTTCGGCGGGGGATAAAAAAAAAAAGCAATACAATAACATGCAGTAAAAATTTGTAAATTTGGCAAGTCTTACTTGTAACTGTCTGTAACTCTACTTTTATAAGATCGAGTATGATATTACTGTACTTATGTGAATGTATTTCCTCTTTTTCCACAATGTTTTCAAAGGCCCTGTAAATGAGGGTTGTTAAAATCTGGATTGTGTGCTGAAGGGTTAATGTTTTAGCCTAGAAAGTTAACCCTTATCCTGATTAATAAATTAAAACTTTCGAGCCAATGGTAAAAATCCGAAAACATCCCTTTTTGAGAAAATATCTCCTTATTTTGACAGTATAGATCAAAGATCAGACTACACATTCAATGCAGTCTGATCTTGATCAGCATTGTCCGCAAAGAGTTTGTAAGTCATATTTAGCAGCATAAGGATTAACTAATTCTGTCAGACACAGCCAGTACAGGAAATAAAATGCATCTGTGCATCAACATATTCTAACACGATCTAATTCAAGCTGCCTTGAATTCACAAAATTCAAATGCTTTTACAGAATGTGATAGGTTTGAATAACTTT
Organism: Tridacna crocea; assembly: GCA_943736015.1. NCBI lineage: Eukaryota > Metazoa > Mollusca > Bivalvia > Cardiida > Cardiidae > Tridacna > Tridacna crocea. The sequence continues at coordinate 56,199,039 of OX031059.1, forward strand.
GAGCATATTCTTTTCCCTACTCCGAACACTCCAAACATGTTCTCGGTCAATGGAGTATTTCGGAACACTATGCCGTGTTGTTCAGAACATGCTCTGACTGTTCTAATCCAATGGAGTTGTAGCGCACCTGCTGAACGGATGCTAGGTAATACAAGAAGGCTGAAAGACGGACAGACACTTTGTCATGGCAAAATTTGCAATTGTTCTTTTCTACGACATGGACTACCACAAATAGGGGCATAGTAGACTCATCTCTACTCTCTCTCTGCAGCTAATCAGTTCCTTAACTAACACAGCTATGACAGTAGCTCTTGCAACAGCCATTATGCCAATGTACTTTCATTTTGATATCGTTTAGAACAATGTTCCAAACATGCTCCATTCAGAACATACTTCCGGAACAGTGTATTGTGTTCTGAAATATCCCTTTCGCACATTCCAGAACAGCATTCCAGAACACAGAACATTGTGCCAGAACAGGCGAAAGGAATACGCCCTCTATCATGTTTGTTTATGTTGTTGCTAAACAACATGCAGTAGCGGTGCCATATATAAGATCACATGATTGGAGATTGAAATGGAAATGCCCATTATATGGTCAACCTTATAATTATGTATGTACGGAATTGGCCAATTTGTGATAAGTGTAAGAATAGTTTCTATGATAATGATTTAATCAACAAAGTCCTACAGCAGAAGCATTTAACTTCTTACATCACCTACATTCACATCCTCGATACCCAGGTTTGAAGCATTACTTTACTCTCCATGCATCTACCCCTGAGATAATTGACTGGCAAGGTTGTCAACAAATATGGTCATCAGTAGGCTTATCTCCTATGAGATATGTTATTCTGTAATGCAGGGATGACACTATCAACCTTTGTTCACAAAATTTAACTGACAATCTTTCAGTGTTATGCTGAAAGTCTCTTTTTTTAAAGATGCTATTTTGTTGGTTTAATCTGTATTGCAGTGAAATGCAATAAAATTTAAGTATCTGGCATGACCAAAGACAAATTATTAAACCTTTCATAACCTAAAGAGCTTGTAGAAGTCATTTACAACATGTAAATCTCCGAAAAAACACTAAAGAACTTTACTGTGCTTGGCAGCCATTTTGAGTGTTTCTGGGAACATATTTAAAACTTTAACTCTAGTAACAGATGAAATGCACCGTTTTCTCTTATGTTTAGCAGTTAAATTGAAAATATTTTTATTTCAAATGACAGATTACTAAATACGCAAGCAACAGGTATGTTTAAATCCTACTTTTGTGCTCTACTCGCGAAATTATGAGAGTTAAAGGTTGCTCACAAAATCTGTGTGTAGCTTTCAATTGATTTTGCCTTGTTCGTCTCTGTACCCAGACACAACCAGTAAACAAGTAAAACCTATGTCACACCAGGGCGGCAATCCTAAGGCATCCAAGTAAAATGCAGGATGCTAATGTGTGCAAAGTATGATCACAAGCATTTCCAAAGCAACACAGTGGCATTGGAAGTAGATATATTTGGATCTTCAAGGACACCAAGGTATGATGTGCATTTTGAGCATGCATAAAATAAATGCCATCACTTGGCATTCTGATAAGAGCGCAGTTGGATCACCGGAGGGTTGTCTTTGCGGCGCATTAAGATCTTCCGCAATGTAATGGGCTCTCCGCCAGCGCTCACAGAGGTTGCAGTGCAAACACTGTGGTTGTTTGTCACATGTGCTTTCAGATTGTACTATGTGGCCTGAGATGGTACTGTGTCTCTGTTGTGCTTTTCTGACACTTCAGCAGTGCTTTTATGGTGTGTCGATGGTTCTTGTATGGTGAGTCAACAGTGCTGCAATGCAGTGTTATTAATTCCAATGCCCTCAAAACAATTCCTCTGTGCTGCGATGGCAATCATTCTGCTTGCAGGACGTATCATAATATACATGTAGTAGACGAAGCATGCAAATAAACATTCAATTCACCATGGCTGATGTACGCTTTTTATTTGTTTGAATGGCGTTTTACGCCGCTTTCAATGTTATTTTAGTCAGTCTAGCAATGGTTGAGGAGATGACAATAGTTGACTTATCTCTGTTTGAGAGGGATGTGTTTATGTTCTGCTGTTTTCCCTTTTCTTTGAATGAGCATAATTTTATTTTCCATTGACTTTTTCGTGACCACAGCAAAAAATATTGATGAATTAATGTATATATATATACAATTCGTTTTCAGAGATGGTCTAAATGATCAGTGTAGTGTGAGTGCCTTCAGAATGCTGTGTACTTACAGGGCACACAGTATGAGTATTGTGAAAGCACAGAACACACAGTGGTAGCTCCAAGAGACCCCGAAAATCGCCAAGAAGAACTCAATAGGAGCATGATAATGTGCCATAGGAGCTCTGTAGCAAAACCTTGGTTGTGGTGAGAATCCTGCAACATCTATTTCTTTTAAAAAAATATCTGATTCTTCCTGCGATCTTATGGCACTCTAGGAAATTAACTCTTTACCACACGACAGAATTTTAGACTGGTTCAAATTGAAAGCATTTGCAGACGACAAAATAAAGGTGACTGAAAAATTGAAATTTATTCTGGGAAGGGTAGAAAACACTGTAGGAAAAGGAGAAAATGCTGGTTACCAGCATTTTCTCCTTTTCCCACAGTGTTTTCAAAAGGTTTCTTTCTCAGGGGCGTCAAAAGTAGGGATTGTGTGGTAATGGGTTAAACAACACCGAGCAAACAGTGGAAATGCCCATAGTGTGACAGGGACTTAAATTTGCCTTTTGGGACAGTCATCTACACTATACATGGCCTATGTATTCTGATCTTGATCTTGATCTGTGAGCCATATTGCTTATGTGGATGTAATGAAATACTAGTCATAGCAACGTAAAAACACCTTTAAAACATTTAAAATCAAAAACAGAAAACCAAGATGACCTTGACTTATGAAAAAGGGAATGGTGACAAAGGCTATCTCAATGCACCATGTTGTACATCGGATTTTCAAACAGAAATTCATGTTTACACAATATGTCATCAAAATGATTTTGTACACATAATCTAGACTGAATGTCTATGATTTGGAATACCAATTATGTTTTGAACTATTTCTGATGTTTGAAGTTTGAAAAGAAAGGGGGTTGGAATGATATAGCAAGTTTCAAGTTCAAAGGGTCTTTTATAAGAGATTGGGTACAAATCTTGCAATATGAACTTCTTAAAATCTTTGACTTTTCTGTTTACCAACTTGGACTCTCTCACTTTAATATAAACAACTTCACCTTTTTCATAATAGACTTGAAACTCTTCAACGTTTCACCTCTGACAAGGAGTTCAATTTTTAAATTATTCTGGTTATTATCACAGCTACTGCCCACTTAACCATCTTTTACCAAAAACATTTTCTGATCCACCCAAGACTTTTTCTTTCACATTACAGTTTTAAGTCTTTACCTAACAATCCAAGCTATTAACGGTCCTCTCAAAGAAGTTTTTAGAAAATATTGTGGGAAAAGGAGAAAATGCTGATAACCAGCATTTTTTTCTATATCCCACACTATTTTCTACCCTATCAAAGGCAGAGATCATCATATTAACAAGATTTAATTTGTTTATCCAGTCTATCAAATCCATCTTTTGGTTAAGAGTTAAACTGTTATCTGCAAATGCCTGAAATTTTGGGAAAATTAAATTTTGTCCTCTGGCAAATAGACAACTTTTAACTCATTACCAAACGACAAAATTTTAACTTTGTCCAATCGAAAGCATTTGCAGATGACGAAATAAAAGTGACTGAAAATTTGAAATCTGTTTTGCGAAGGGCAGAAAACATTGTGGGAAAAGGAGAAAATGCTGGTTACCAGCATTTTCTCCTTTTCCCACAATGTTTTCTAAAGGCTTCTTTCTCAGGGGCGTCAAAAGTAGGGATTGTGTGGTAATGGGTTAAATATCGTCATTTGTGACAATTAGTGTTAGTTTCAGTTGCAGATGACTTGGCTCAAAATCAGAGAATGTTCTATATAATCTGACTTGGACATACTATGTCTGCCATTTTATTTAAAACTATTTTCAACGCATTTCTTCATTAAAGTGTAACAGAGAAAACAGCTGTCGTTTATTTGACAGTCATAGACTCCCCAGTAAAAGCCCCATCACACGAACTAGTTTTTAGAACATCTTACCCCATCCTGACATTATCGGCAAACACGATACAGTCAAGGTTCAACAGGTAATTTTGGCCTGGTAAAGCCTGAAGCCCCTGTCTTACCAAACCTCAGTTCCTAGAAAGACTTATCCCAGCCATTTCTTTCTTTGTATGGTATTTTACGCCGCTTTCAACAGTATTTCAGTCACGTCACAGTGACAGTTCACTTATCCCAGCCAACAGAATCGTAAAACTGGCTGCGGTCAGAATAGGATGTGTAGATAATTCTGGTTGGTCAAATGCAAACACACTGCCTATTGATGCCTGACTGCACCGCATCTCTATTAGAATCAAAGTATGGCAGTTACGTCTGTAGTACACCCATCTTGCTTTAGTATGTTGCAACTCTAATTACAGGATGGAATGAATAGCAAAAAGTTTAGAGCTGGCTTAAAGTTCTGCAGCACCCTTCCATCCTAACTTATTATACTGCAAAGAGATTTCTGGTGATCTGATTGGTTAACATGCCGGGAACATAATATCATGTTCCCTGGCAAAAACCAGTTTCCCTTTTGAGTGCCCTGTAAACATCACTACACGTGCAATACATCATCCAAAATGGCGGCGCCGATCGATCACCAGACTGCACATTTATTCACCAAACTGCACGTTTTAGTGACGTCAGTTTCCAGTGACGTCAATTTTCATTGAATTGGGGTACACAGAAGGGAATTTCTATTTCGTCAGCATACTCAATTCGTAAAATTATAAAACAGGAAAATTTCGCTTCATGCGCTTTGAAAGGGTAAAACTTTGCAGTATAAAAAATTCATTGTACGGTCAGGTGGCAGGGGACTTGGAAACTTGTTCACGGCTGTGGTTAATCATGTTGCCACCTCGCCTTCGGCTCGGGCCAACATGATTAACCACAGCCATGAACAAGTTTCCAAGTCCCCTGCCACCTGACCGTACAACTAATAATGTTCATTCAGTTTGTCTTCTGATTGTAAACAGTTGCTAATATGTCTACTCTGTCTGAACACGGCTGAATTCTATTTGGCAATGATTTTCGGAATGGAGTGAGAACGAGTTTGGTGTGATGTGGGGGGGGGGGGGTATAAGTAGACCTATAGAATGAACGACTGACATTTTGTTTTTGTCCTCAATGACTAGTTCAATTTTATTGAAAAGAAAGTGAAAGTAAGCTGAATCAAATTTATTCAGCTATTAAAAGTTTCACTTTTGTAGCTTGGTTTCATTTTATATAATTGAATTTTCTTTAGCAAGTGCATATAAATTGGGAATGTTTACGAAATAAACAAAATTTAGTTGTTTACTTTCTTTCTAGCATGTATTCTTGCGACAACTTTGATGCCTATGGTGAAAATGTTCAAATTTTGGATAGTTAACATGTTTTAAGTCTGCTCATACGACAAACTCAACAGGACAAAAATCATGGCTTTCCTGTTCAACATTTTATTGTTTTTCATATTTTCAATATTTTCTTCAGATCTGGTAACAGTTAATTGTACTGCGCTTATTCATTACTCTAACATTTCCATTTGTAAATTTATATTGATACCATTGTTAAAAGGCAATTGTTTTTTGTAACAGTTGATTAATTTTCAACCACACCTCGATAGTCCCAATATGAACAACAGGATTACCACATTTTTAAAGTCATACGTTCCACTGCTGTGTTTGGAACTTTCCATTTATAGAAATTGTACAGTCTAATGACATTTAAATTCTATAAAACATGCATGCAGAATAAAATCTACTAAGGACAATGTGACAGAAAAAAATCTCAATGTAAGCTGAACTATAACTACCATTTCTGATTTACTCCGTGATGATTTTTAATTTTTGTTCATTAAAAATACAAGTACTATTTGATAGCCAAATACATAAAAGGCATATTTTTATGACAGTGTACTTTAAATACAGTCCAACATAACAAAGAGGCTCCTGCATCACATTTTGTAATGCAGGATAATACAGGGAAGAACCATGGGCCATTGAAGTTCAATCGGTCTATCTAGAACCAGGGGCTACTGAAATTTGATTGGTCTATCACATAATACCAAAATTTTCATTGCTTGATCATCCAACACTTGAGCTTCAAAGGCCTGTGGAAGAACAAAATAAAAACAGTGAGCATATTTCAATCTTAATCTAAAAAACATCCAATTTATCTGAATAGTCAATTGGGGCGACTATTGCAGCCAAAAACCAATCATGATAGAATCATCATTGTAATATCCCTCTTGCAATAGTATCGCAATAGTCCTGAAACTATCACAGTACTCGTATAAAATTTTGTTTTTTTAGGGTTTTTTTTTTTCTTTATTAGCAACAGTTTTTACTTCAGTATTAGACAGAGATTAACCCTTTCCCAAACGACAAACTTTTGGACTAGACCAAATTGAAAGCATTTGCAGACGACAATTCAAATCTTGCTGAAAAGATGATTTCTGTCTATGATAGGGTAGGAAACATTGTGGGAAATGGAGAAAATGCTGGTTACCAGCATTTTCTCCTTTTCCCACAATGTTTTGAAAAGGCTACTATTCCAGACCCGTAAAAACCAGGAATTGTTTGGGAAAGGGTAAAGCTTCCTGTATTGTTTGATACTGATATTTATATAAATTTACCAACATTTTTTTTTCTTTTCCCACAATGCTTTTTACAGGCTTCTTTGTCAGGGTCGTTGAAAGTGGGAACTGCGTGGTAAAGAGCTAAAGGATGCTTATATGAATGTTCAGCTTCAAATTCCTTTTGTAAAAGTAATAAGTTAAGAGAGAATAAAAGTATTATGATGTTAAATAACTATTCTTACTTATATGAACTTTCAGCTTCAAATTCCTTTGTAAAAGTAATAACTAAGAGAGAATAAAAGTAACATAATGTTAAATAACTATTCTTAAATGTATTCAGATTCTCAAGAAATAACTAAATTTCGAAAGAAAAACATCTCTGACCAAAATGGTTAAGCCAATCAGGAGTTATTCTTTTATCTATATAGGCCCGTAGGAACAGGGGGGGCTCAGCCCCCTCAATAATTTTGAAAATCATAGTAACTAAAATGTGAATTTTTAGCGCAATGCAACTACCACGCAAAAAATCTCAGTATTTCAAAGTTAGCCCCCCCAATCTTGAAATGCTTCCTACGTGGCTGCTATATAATAGGTTGGTTGTATCGGGTTTAACGCCACTTTAAGGTAAAGACCCCTAATACGCTAGTGCTGCATTGCACAAACTTTTCTTGATAGTAGATAAATACAGATTTATAAAGGTATCAGGCTGCAGGCTGACAATTCACTACGATACTCTACCCTTGGCGGATCAAACTTGATTTTTACATTAGCCCGATACGCTTTTTCATTGGATGCAGCCAGCTCTAACTGCAACAAATGAAATCGCTCGTAGCATTTCATCTTTGATAAAAATAGAACAAGGTCGCTACCTTTCGAATAGAAGGTAAACAGGAAAACCCACGTGGATGTCTGTTTATTGCTTCATGTGTATTCATAAGCAGTTCATTAAACGATATTTCATTGGCTTTTAGAAATATGGTGTAAAGGGGTTAATAACCAGCATCCAATACAGGGTGCGTTGCAGGAATCTCAAAATCGGGTTCAATCAGCCAAGGTAAGATCTACTTAGTGATCATAACCTTGGCTCCCAAAGATGTCTCAACCCACAAGGCTCAATTCGTTTTTGTCTGAAGAGTAAAGACAGTGAAAAAGGATTTGAAAATCTAAAAGCACATTTATGTCTCTTCTTTGTTCACTGCCTGTCTTCCTTGTTATTTAAAGCACTTGCAGACGACTCCCTGTCTGCTATTCTATATTTCTATTTGGTAAAACAATTTTAGCTTCCAATTATTGTTTTATTCAGAGATTTGTGTGAATTTACTGTTTAAATTCATCATTAAAGATGAGAAGATAGTTTGAAGTACCTTTGATCGGACGATGCCATGCTGCTCATTGTAGTGTCATGGGTTTTCATAATTTTTTGGCGATCTATTTTTCAGTGATAATTAATTTTTGGAGAAGTATTGGTCCATGATTCGACGTTAGTTAGTCAATTTGAATAGCAGGTAGCTTGAAATCTGTCACTTTACAGTAGATATGAGGATCAACACCTTTGTTACTTTATCACAATTGACTCGCCAGCTTCATTATCATGCGTGTATCCTTTGCATTTTATACAGATCCTGTTTAGCCCATATTTCTGCCAGATGCAAACAAACTAGGTTAGATGAAGCTTTACGAAAGACTGACATTTCGGCAGATATTTTTCAGCGTCAAAAATAGGTCATTTCAAATTTAAAAGTATCAAAACCAGGATCAAATGAGAAGCTTGCCGAATTGTCAAGTTTTGTCAAGACATCCATGGACAAAATTTCTTTCCCATTTTTCCAGCCAGTTGTCATGTTTGTTAATCATTATGTTGGATCCAAGAGAGTGATTGATATTAGACACAAAACCAAGGGTTTAAAACCAGAATTCAAGTTTTGGGACCGAGCGAATTCAGGAACTGACAACAATCAATTTCGGGATTTCTCAATTGAATATCAAATGTCAAAACCAAATGACTTATGACTATAGTGGATCATCAGCACACCACAGGACAATACGGAATCATTCCAGATTTGTCATGTACAAATCTGTTTAATTTATGGTGCTCACGTATATTCAATTTTACTCGTCCATTGCTGGTGAATATGTGTTATTTCCACTTCTGTGTGTCTTTTCATACACTGGGATAAATTATAATGCGTTTTTGTTCCATTTTAATGCGTAATCACGCTTTCACGCGCCTTATCTGGACCTCAGGGTATAATATTTTTGCACATTTTTAACAGACCAGGAATTTCTTTATTCCTATCTTGAAATTATTTGTAGATACTTTTGTTGGTTTCCAGAAAAGGGAGATAATTACTATCTCTCTTTGTAATGAAAATATAGTGGTTTCAGATTTATAAATGATAATTCTAGAAATGAAAAACGGGAAAGTGGCTTGGTTAAAGCAGTACAATAACACTCTTTTTTTAATATAGTAAATTTTGTAGGATAACATTATTGTGGAATTAGCTTTTTTCTATTAGGAGTCTACTAAGTTAACAGCTAAGGTCATATCATGGCGGTCGGTGACGCATATGTGTTTTCTCATACCAGTACTAACATAACTTTCTTTCCAAAGCCACAAACTACTTTTCTCACATGCTCTAGCAGAGGTGAGAGGCGTAAATACACTGGAAAGAGAGTTTGCCTAAACTGGGTATCAAACTCACAACCACCAGGTCATGAGTCTGAGGCGCTCACCACTGAGCCACCTGGGCGGGCATTTTATCTTTGTAAAATCACTCTAAAATTGCTAGTATCAATAATGGTCAAGATTACAGCCAGGCATTGCAACTTTTAGGGCCTTTGTTAGAATATTCTGCAAGCACATATTAAAGATTAAATTCCAAACTCTGTGCAGTCCAATCTTGATTTTCTATTTAGGCAAAAACAATTCAACTCTTTACCACACGAGAAAATTTTAGACTCGTCCAAATTGAAAGCATTTGCAGACGACAAAATAAAGTTGACTGAAAAATTGAAATTTGTTCTGAGAAAGGTAGAAAACACTGTGGGAAAAGGAAAAAATGCTGGTCACCAGCATTTTCTCCTTTTCCCACAGTGTTTTCAAAAGGCTTCTTTCTCAGGGGCGCCAAAAGTAGGGATTGTGTGGGAATGGGTTAAACCCTTGACCACACAATCCAAAGTTTAAAACATATTGGGAAAAGGAGAAAATGCTGATAACCATCATTTTCTCCTTTACCGGCAATGTTTTCTTCCCAATCGAAAACAAAAATCATCATTTCAGCTACATTAAATTTGTCGTCTGCAAATCCCTTCGATTTGGACCAGTCCATTTTTTGTCATTTGGTAAAGAGTTAAATCCCTCTTTTGGCTTCAGAGAGTTTAAATAGACTATCAAATTTATGATATACATGTATTTCATTTAACCCATTACCACAAAATCCCTACTTTTGACGCCCCTGAGAAAGAAGCCTTTAGAAAACATTGTGGGAAAAGGAGAAAATGCTGGTAACCAGCATTTTCTCCTTTTCCCACAATGTTTTCTACCCTTCACAAAACAAATTTCAAATTTTCAGTCACTCTTATTTTGTCGTCTGCAAATGCTTTCAATTTGGACCTGTCTAAAATATCGTCGTTTGGTAATGGGTTAAACATGCAATATGTACTTCCATACCTATTGTTAAACATGCTTGCCTAGCATAACGTGATCAGCGTGGACTAAACAGTGACCCTTTACCATACAATCCCGGCCCTGAAAAGTAAAGCTTTTAAAAACACTGTGAAAGAAGGTAAGAATGCTGATAACCAGCATTTTTTTCCTTTTCCCACAATGTTTTCGATTGGCATATTTTTGACTCTTCTAGATAACTACTGATACCCAGTTCCCATACAAGAAAATTTTAGGCTGGTCCAAATTGTAAGCATGTGCAGACAACAAAATAAAAGCAATGGAAAATTTGAAATTTGTTTTGTGAAGGGTAGAAAAAATGTGGGAAAAGGAGAAAATGCTGGTTACCAGCATTTTCTCCTTTTCCCACAATGTTTTCTAAAGGCTTCTTTCTCAGGGTTGTTAAAAGTCTGGATTGTGTGGTAAAGAGTTAACTCATTACCAAACCACAATATTTTAGGCTTGTCCAAATCGAAACCATTTGTAGTTAACATAAATAAAAGTGACTCAAAATTTGAAATTTGTTTTGTTTTGGTTACCAGCATTTTCTCCTTTTCCCACAATGTTTTCTGTAGGCTTCTTTCTCAGGGTCGTCAAAAGTGGGGATTGTGTGGTAATGGTTTAATCACTGAGATTCTGATCTCAGATTTAATCCATTACCATTCAATACTGAGTTTTAAAGACCTTGAAAAAAAGGCCTTTCGAAAACAGATGTGGCAAAAGGAGACAATGCTTTCCTCTTTTCCCAACAATGTTTTCTACTCCATCAAAGACAAAGTTTATCACTTGAGTTATGTCTAAATTACCATCTGAAAAATGCTTTGACTTCAACCAGACTAAAAATTTTGTCTTTCCCAAGTAATCCCTGGCTTTCACCACCCTGAAAAGAGGCCTTTTGATTTCAGTTTCCGAGTCACATCTATTTTGTCGTCTGCAACTGCTTTAAATTTGGACCAGTCTAAAATTTTGTCGTTCGGTAAAGAATTATTTGCTTGTGTAGACAGTGCTGATCAAGATACAAAATTAACCCATTACCACACAATCCCGACTTTTGACGACCCTGAGAGAGAAGCCTTTTGAAAACACTGTGGGAAAAGGAGAAAATGCTGGTAACCAGCATTTTCTTCTTTTCCCACACAATGTTTTCTCCCCTTTCCATATAATATTTCAATTTTTGATTCACATTTATTTTTTCGTCTGCTTTCAATTCGGACCAGTCCAAAATTTTCTTGTTTGGTAAAGAGTTAATGTGCTTCTGTATGCATGTTTATGAACATGACTCATGAATTACAATAACATTTTTCAAATCATATTTTGTACACAAACACTTAAATTGAGCAGACAAACACATTGATGGCACAACCCCAAAATGATATGTCATGGAGTACCCTAACAGAAACTTAACATTTAGTGCCAACTAGGTTTCGTGATGACTGTTTACTTTTGGATGTATTCCATAATAGCTTCTAGACCACATTGTTGACACAATATTTATGATAATACGTTTGTTTTACACGCAATAATCATAAACTTATATGAGACAGTGGGGGAGAGGGGGAGGGGGGGCACTTTACCAATGACATAATTTTTGGAATAACTCTATACCACACAATCCCAATTTTTTAATGACCCTGAGCAAGAATGCTTCTGAAAACATTGTGGGAAAAGGAGAAAATGCTGTTAACCAGCATTTTCTCCTTTTCCCACAATTTTTTCTATCCTTCCCAAACCAAATTTCAGTTTTCAGTCACATTTATTTTGTCATCTGCAAATGCTTTCAATTTGGACCAGTCTAGAATTTTGTCATTTGATAAAGATATGTCCAAATCCAATGAATCTGCTACCAAAAAATTGCATTACTGCTTAAATGAAACAAATTTTTTTTGAAAGGAATGAAAACATAGTGGGGAAATGAACTAGAGACCCTGAAGGGCCTGAAATTGCTCTCCTGGCAGAGATTTTGCTTTTATGCTAGCATACAATATGAGTACATGATGCAAAACGAAAAACAGAATTGAAGATTAGAACAAGAAATGTTGACTTCATTGTGTAAAAAAAATTAAAAAATTTCAACTTGAAATGGCTACATTTCCCATACTGTTTGTTGGATTTTTTTTCAAAATCAATTGGGTTGAAACTATAGATATGGTTAACAAACTGTGCAAGTTTCACAAAAATCTGACCACAAACGAAGACTTTTATCATGTAAAGTTCTAGTCAATGGCAGAAAAAAAAATTTTGAAACTAGAACAGATCCTACCATGTCCCATTATCTGTTTGTTTACATCAATGATCACAGATGATTAACCCATTACCACACAATCCCTACTTTTGACGCCCCTGAGAAAGAAGCCTTTTGAAAACATTGTGGGAAAAGGAGGAAATGCTGGTAACCAGCATTTTCTCCTTTTCCCACAGTGTTTTCTGCCCTTCCAAGAACAAATTTCTGTTTTTCAGTCACCTTTATTTTGTCGTCTGCAAATGCTTTCAATTTGGACCAGTCCAAGATTTTCTCGTGTAGTAAAAGGTTAACAGACTTTTAGTCGTAAATGTCCACAGAGAGGTAATAATGATGTAACATCATGTGATCAGTCATGGCGTTGAAGCAAACCCTTCATTGATTGTTTTGTCCCCTTTATAGGCTTGAAAATGTATGTTTATTGACATCATGAACAGAAACAATGATACAGACTGAATATCGATTATTAATTCAGTCTGACAAGGACATATCATTCCCCAAAACATAACTTTGAAATAGCAATTTTTGGGTTTTTACTATCGAATTGAAAATTTCAGTTTAGTTATTCAGCAGGATATGGGTTAAGAGGGTAAAACACATCATGGAAAAGTATTTCTTGTTCGGCATCGTTACAACTCAGTTTTGTGTGGTAAAGAGTTAAAATAAAGTTTAAAGATTAAAATGGAAATCCAGAACTGTGTCAGTACGTCATGAAAGCATTTGGTTGTGGCACAGAATACACAACACCTGAATGATTTATATGGATGAACTTATCTTGAAAATTAATTCCATAAATACAATACCTGTCCTTCCTTCTTACCCTCTACTGGCACCTTTTGATGCCTGTTAACCCTTTACCAACACAATCCAGAGTTTTAATCTATTGCTCCGTGTTTAATGTTTTCAACATTTTGTGCAGGCTGATCCTGATCTACAGCACAGGAATTTCACATTCCATAACCAAAAATAAATGATCGAATATGAAAAAAGAAATCTCCTCTATATAATATGTGTTTTACTATTATATTTTCATTTTTAAGATACATTTATGGACATCACGTGATACTTAAGATTTTTCTAGAAGTAACTAACAAAAGTATTTGAACATGCAAGCCACAGGTATGTTTAAATCCTAGTTTTGTGCTCTATCTGGGAAATTATAAGAGTTCAAACTTGCGCACAAAATCTGTGCAGAACTTTCAACTGATTTTGTCCGGATTGTCTCTGTACCCAGAGGCGACCAGTCGAAAAGTAACATCGCCTTTGGGGACAGTTATCTGTACTAGCTCAGTTGGTAGAGATGAGCCTGTACTAGTGTTCAATAGGTCATGGATTTGAGTCCCAAGTCAAGCACACTTTTCTTCCTTGATTTTTTTCTGCTCATTTGTATGTGAAAACTGGAACCCATTGGATCTCAAATAAGCACACCTCCTTGCTCTTGCTCTCTCGCTCCCCTTCATATTTCTTTTCCATCCCTTCCTCAGCCTCCATTTCACTCTTTTATTTCAAAGAATAACAATCAATACTGTTACTTGCACAAGTGCCTAAGTACATAATGTTTGTTCAGAAATTGAAATAATGTGATTAACCAATATGTCATATTGGAATATTATTCTTCAGATTTTTGTAAAGCAAAACTGATGGGTTTTTTCCCCTAAATATACGTCTTCCATGTAGTTTGCGTTTTATACTGTCCCATCCTCTATCTTTCGCCACGCCCACTAATTCTATTTGGAATACTTCTACTTTCTTCCTCGATAACAAATTAAAAAATTTATTAATCGCACAATTAAATGAACTCTAACACACCTTTTGCAGACAATTGGAAGTCAACGTGAAAAACACACTATCGTTTTGAGATATCTGAGGGTTCCGTTTTAAGTTTAGATAAAGAAATTCACCTGAAAACGAGTCAATAATAACCATTACTAAATATGGGTCATGTGCACGTACATTCCCATCTCAATCTACTACTAAAAGGTTCTTTTTTCAATAAAACAGACTTGATCTGAAAAATGATGTCAAGAAATAATGAACAGACTCTTACCTGTAAAGTTAAGCACTTTTCTCCCTGATTCTTAAGATATATTGTCACATTTTTTTCATGTTTTTATCTGATCGTGGCAAGCAGTTTCAGTTGCGTAGGACGAAAGTGTACTGTGACAACAATATGGCGTTTATTTTTCCTGTTAATGTGCGACGCGGTAAATTCAAAACTTCTCTTGCACGTCCACAAATGAATAATTACAAATAAGCCCATTTTTGTCTGCTGTCGCTTATTAAATTAAGCTTGAAGCTCAAAATTATAATAATAAATATATCAAGAATGGGTTAGCGATTTTATCTTTTAGTGTATTTCAATCTCAAACAGGGATCCCAGGAGCACAGGAATCGGACGTTTAGTTGGTGAAAATAGCTCTGAATGTCAGCCGAAGTGGTCACTCTCTATTATAAAATATATATAGAGAGTGACCACTTCGGCTGACATTCAGCTATTTTCACCAACTAAACGTCCGATTCTTGTGCTACGAGGTACTATTTTAGATCCTTAATTTTAATCAAGATTCTAATTTCATATAGTCTAGACGAAGATCTATAATCTCTCTCTTAACTAGTAACTGGTAAGATCCATAACATGGAAAGTCCATAATTGTTTTTCTACCGATCTTGTTTGAGTTAGGGCTATGGCCTACGGACCCAGAAGACCCTGTAGGAGTTAACTTGGGCTGTTCAAAGGTTGTTCAAAGGTTTCAGTTTCTGGTAATCACAGACCAGCCTCCTTAAAGGTGGCCCTTCAGATATTGGGACGAGAATTTTTCAAAGATACAAAAAAAAAATCATCCTTATACTCCCAAAGCCTTATAATTTTCATTTTTTAAACCCCAATAGTCGAAAACCATCCGACAAATAGATGAATTAGAAATTTACTACAGACCAGGTCGACACTGAAGGGAAACACGGTCTATTTTTACATGAGCAACTCGCTCATTTACATACCGGAAATTTACAGACGATGCTTCAAACATAGCGTCCGAAGTTCTAGACATTATGGAAAATAATTACATGTTTGTTATGCTATGGAATTTAATAGTCATTAGTCACGTGCGAGTCACTTAACATTCCCACAATGCTTTTTTGATTTTGGCGGGAAATCTAAAAATAGCTTAAGAGGCTACGTAGCCTTTTAAGGGAATACCATAAAAAAAAAATATTGTAATTTTATGATACTTTATTACTGATGATTTGTATTGTTTTTTCATATAAATTTCATAGACATATATATTTGTTAATTTGGTGTGATGTAAAAAATTCTAAATACCCACCTTGAATGCAGAAAAGTTAAATGATTCATCTTCCATTTTGGGTGACTCTGTCTCCCTTCATCCTCCACGGAACAGAATTCTAAACGTTCCTCGTTGTTGACTTTGCTCCTGTCCGTTTGAACAGTCTGCTCAGAGATCTTCTATAAGATCCAGGGTTGCTCTGCTAGGATCGAGCTGTATCTATATAGGAACCATAGACCCCGATTCTTACAGGACTTGCATCAGTTTTCATCGTATCCTGAACGACTAGGACAGTCTCTTCTTGTTTTACACAGATGAGAGAGTGCATCAAATCTATGGTGCTAGAAAATATAGTACCACTGCAGACATTGAAAGCAAGACCACGTAAAAGAAGATCTCAGTAGTGCTGCTGTGTAATTAATGACAAAGATGTTTAAATTTACAGTTCATAATAGTTCGTAATAGCTAAAATAGATATATCATTTGGGGTGCAACACGGGAAAAGGTGCATTCGGACATTTGCATAAAGTGTCGTCCCGGATTAGCCTGCGCAGTCCGCGCAGGCTAATCCGAGACGGCACTTTACGACTACATGAGATTTCGTGCTACAGTAGACTTGCGTAAAACAGAAAATCACATAAAATCGAAAAGTGTCGTTTCGGATTAGCCTGTGCGGACTGCGCAGGCGGATCCGAGACGACACTTTACGCAAATGTCCGAATGACCCTTTTCGCGTGTTGCACTCCATTTAGAAAGAAAGATCGACGTTGACTCGTCACCATGGGCTGATCTCGAGCTGTGGTCACCCAAGATTTGTCAAATTTAAGCTGCATGAAAATTTAATTTTTGGAATCAATAATAATCAAAATGAAAAGCACTTTTATGACTTCAATTTTCTGCCTTCTCTCTTGAACTTGCCTTTGTGATGATCACCCCCACCGCTTCTTCTATTGATCAGTCGGGAAGGGTGAATTAATAAAGCTATCTATCAGCCTACAACTTTGGAACTTTTTAAAAGTGCTACTTATGACTAACCAGGAATCGTATGTATATATATATGTATACGATCCCTGGACTGACCCTGCCTTCAGTGTGAAGGAGACCAGTAACAAAAATAGCATCAGAGCAAACCTTCAGACTGAAGGTAGAGTAACCCAAGCATATCCATTTATAGGATTCGAGGCTGAATGCCGAAACTTTGGGAACTCTTGCCCTCTACTTTTTTATGAATTACTCAATATAATAAATCTGCTATAGACGCAGGCGTCTTTTCTAATGTCAATTAGGTTTTTTTTGATTGATCATTTTGTATTGAAAATACATTCAAAACTTTCCGTTACAGATTATGTACAGGGAAATAACTCTTACTTAGATAATCTGTTAATATAGTGGCAGTTATTTCCCTTGTATATTGCGCAATTTATAAAGCTTGAGAGTTGTTCCCCTTAGTCATGAACACAGCGACATAGATGGCTCTGAAGTTAAAATGTGTAAACAATTTCTCAGTTCCCGGTTTCGGAGCCGGGCGCAAAGTGTCATCCTACTCATGTGTGTTGTTGAATTTTACTTCCTGAACCCAAGAAAAAGGAAGTTTTGGTGAATGAAAACAATTATATTTAGGTAAGAAATTAAAAGAAAAAACTATATAATATTTATCAAAATAAGGGACAGAATTTTTGAAGTGAAGTCAGTATCCAAGAATCAATAATGATTTTACAATTCAGTAACGATTGTAAGGCTGTGTGTTACTTGTATTTCTAAACTAAAGATCTGTCAAGTTTGTCATCAAAGCAGATTTAAGCTACTGTTGAGTACTCTATAATGGACCTATATCAGCGATATTCTTAACCTCATTAACTTCCATTGTGTGTTATTTTAAAGGCTTAGATATTTTGGTAAATCGCAGAAAATGAAGAAGAAATGAATTGAAAGTAGACCCACATGAAAACACAGATAAGATACAGCTGAATCTAACTTCAGTCTGAAGGGCTGCTCCGATGTTACTTTTGTGATTTGGTGTCTGTGACCCTTCCTTGCAGCCCATCTTTAAAAGTGTCTAGAAATCTCAAAATGTTACCGGTCATTTTTCAGTTGGCTTAAAGTGTCTTTAATCTACTTTTCAGCAGCTATGAAAAGAGATATGGATTGTTAGATAAATGACTTAACTTTCCTTGACACCAAGTTTAGTGCAAGGTTTTTATTGATCCTTATGTAATTTACCATTTTTTTTTTAAATAAACATATTTGGCTACTTTGTAAACGAACACTCATTATAAATTCAGATAACCGCACATGCGTGGTCAATTTGATTTTAAAAAAAATGATATTGTGTGATCTGCAATTTAAGTGATAAATATGACTCCTTGTAAATGGAATACATCCAGTTCATGTCGTTTTTGTTTCAATGCCCATACTGATAACACAGAAGCCAATAAAATGTGAAAGAAAAAGACTCAGCTATACTGTACTGGAAATGAATTCCAAAACATGTGCGGTAAATGTCATGCTTAGTTTTGATTTTATGAAAGTGAGTCAATCAATTCATATTTACATTCTGAAATACTGGAATTACAAGGGCCTTACCACATGACAAAATTTTAGGCTGGTCCAAATTGAAACCATTTATAGACGTGAATTTCAGTGTGGCTCAAAGGTGTTATTCTTTGATAAAGTAGAAAACATTGTGGGAAAAGGAGAAAATGCTGGTTACCAGCATTTTCTTCTTTTCCCACGTTTTCAAAAGGCTTCTTTCTCAGGGTCGTTAAAAGTCGGGATTGTGTTGTAAAGAGTTAAAGGAACTTGCAGATGACAAAATAAATGTGAATAAAAAGTTGGATTTTGATTTTGGAAGGGTAAAAATGCTGGTTACCTTCTCTTTCTCCTTTTCCCATAATGTTTCCAAAAGATTTCCTTCTCAGGGTTAAATGTCGGCATAGTGTGCTAAGGAGTGAACCAACAAGATATTTCTGACACAGTTGTGCTTATTTTTCATGATGAAAATTAATGTTTACTGAAAAGTGGTCCAATATGTTAGACTTTATTCTTAGATCTACTGAATTCTGGCAGAATTGCCTTCGATCCGAAGGCTTGGTCTGATGTTATTTATGTGATAATGTGATAATTTCTCAAGCACTCTGTGCTCTAAGAATAGTGTTATGGGAGACCAGTCCTTCATGTCTGGCTTTGTCCTTATTTAACCCATTAACACACAATCCCAACTTTTGACAACCCTGAGAAAGAAACCTTTAGAAAACGTTGTGGGAAAAGGAGAAAATGCTGGTAACCAGCATTTTCTTTTTTTCACTACAATGTTTTTTACCCTTCACAAAGAAAAATCTAATTTTCAGACACTTTTACTTTGTTGTCTGTAAATGCTTTCGATGTGGACAAACCTAAAATTTTGTCGTTTGGTATTAATGAGTTAATGTCATGTCTCTACTACAGGAAAGTGAGGAAAATATTGTGATAAATGGAAAAAAATACTGAAATGACAAATGGAAAAATTGATTGAAATGACAAATGAGTCATATCTCCATCTGACGTGTTTATTTGGGTTATCCCTTCACAATAGTTTAATATACATGTATGGGTTCTTCCATAGCCCAGTTTTGATTGTATGTCTGTCAGTATATATTGGTGCATTCACTTTTATGTCAAGTATCTCTGATGAAAGTGCTCATCCTATTTTGACCCATCTTCGCAAGCCAAGGCTGCCGATTCACTACACTACTCTACCCTTGGTGGATCAAGCTTGATTTTTATATTCCCCCGATACTCTTTTTCATTGGATGCAGCCAGCTGTAACTGCAATGTATGAAATCACCCGTAGCATTTTATCTTTGATGAAAATAGAACAAGAAGGCTACCTTTGGAGTAGAAGGTAAACATGGTAAGCCACATGGATGTCTGCTTATTGCTTCATGTGTATCGTAAGCAGTTGGTAAAACGATATGTCATTGGCTTTTAGAAATATGATGTAAAAGGGGTAATAACCAGCATCCAATAGAGGGCGCATCGCAGGAATCTCGAAATCGGGCTCAGTCAGCCAAGGTAAGATCCACGTAGTGATTGTAACCATGGCTCGTGAAGATGATTTTGACCACAAAATGATAGTAATGATCATGCACTGGCTTGCAGCTTTATCTCTGCTCCACTTAATTTCTTCAAATTATAATCGATTGGTCAAACCCTAACTCTAGGGTGTCACAAGTTTTACATGGTTTTGTATCCTGAAAAACTTTAACCCTTTTTCACACTCTCCCGACTTTTAACAAACCTAAGTAAGAGGCCTTTTGAAAATATTGTGGGAAAAGTGGAAAATGCTGGTTACCAGTATTTTTTCCTTTTCCCACAATGTTTTCTACCCATTCCAAAGCAATTTTCAATTGTTCAGTTGTAATTATTTTCTTGTCTGCAAGTGCTTTGAATTTGGACTGGTCTAAAATATTATTTTTTAGTAAAGAGTTAATGAATATCTGGTTTTATTCAGTATGGCCTAGGACTACCAAATTTGGCATTCACCCAATGGACCTCCACAAAAATCTTTAAAACAGTGCATTGGGGCCAAATTTGGCCCAGTCCAGGGGGAGTCACAGGTTTTACATAGATGTATAAAGTGAAATCTTTTAAAAAATCTTCTTGTTCCTCACTGTCAGGCCTAGGACCACCAATTTTCCTGCATAGTTTCATCTACTGGATCACCATTGAATTTTTTTCAAAATATAGCCGTTGAACTTAACCCATTACCACTCAATCCCTACTTTTGACGCCCCTGAGAAAGAAACCTTTAGAAAACATTGTGGGAAAAGGAGAAAATGCTGGTAACCAGCATTTTCTCCTTTTCCCACAATGTTTTCTACCCTTCACAAAACAAATTTCAAATTTTCAGTCACTTTTATTTTGTCGTCTGCAAATGCTTTCAATTTCGACAAGCCTAAAATGTTGTCGTTTGGTAATGAGTTAAATAAAACCCAGCTCTCTGGTTTACAGGGGTATTGTATTGACAAAACTTTGAAAGTCTCCTTGTTTAGGCCTTAAAAAAAATATCTGTGTAGGGTAACCCTACCTAGAAAATGCTGCCGACCCTGAACTTTTTTCGTCATGATCGAATATCCATCGGTATGATTTCATTATAATTTATGTTCCATGTAAAGTTTTTGGAAAAAAAAATAAATTCCTACCTATAGTATCGCGGACTGAAACCCTTAACACAGATGTTTTTTATTTTAGCTTTATAACCATACACCTTAGGGTTGTATTTCAATCCATTACCACACAATCCCTACTTTTGACGACCCTGAGATAGAAGCCTTTTAGAAAACATTGTGGGAAAAGGAGAAAATGATGGTAACCAGCATTTTCTCCTTTTCCCACCGTGTTTTCTGTCGTTTACAAAACAAATTGCAAATTTTCAGTCACTTTTATTTTGTTTTCTGCAAATACTTTCGATTTGGACGAACCTAAAGCTTTGTCATTTGGTAATGAGTTTAGGCATGTGGCTGTTCTTGTGGACCTCTACCAGGATTCAACTAATTTAAGTTCTATGGTCAAAAATAACCTTGCCATGGGGTCATAACTTTCACATAGATTTTTATAAAGAAAACTTTATTAGTCTTCTTGTTTGAAACCATTAGGCCTAGAATTGTAATGTTTGGTGTCTGTGGTTTGTACATATTACCCAGTGGACCATATAGGGCCATCATGGCCCTCTTGTTGATGTATGTTGTGGATATGGGATGCCACAAGCTTCCATTAACCCATTACCAAACAATCCCTACTTTTGACGACCTTCAGAAAGAAGCCTTTAGAAAACATTGTGGAAAAAGAAGAAAATGCTGGTAACCAGCATTTTCTTCTTTTCCAACAATGTTTTCTACCTTTCACAAAACAAATTTCAAATTTTGAGTCACTTTTATTTTGTCGTCTGCAAATGCTTTCAATTTGGACAAGCCAAAAATTTTGTCGTTTGGTAATGAGTTAATCCTTTACCACATAAACTTGCCCTTACCCAAAGCATTTGCAAGACGACAAGTATGGCTTAACTTATTTGAGTTGTCTTTGATATGGTAAAAACAATAAGAAAAAGAAAATGGGGGTTGGATTTTCTCCTTTCCCAACAATGTATTAAAAGTCAGGATTGTGTGGAAAAGGGTTGAAAGATGTTTCCTGTAAAGGGGAAAGGGAAGTGGGGGGGAAGCAATGCAGAAGATCTCCCAGAGATTATTCAAATTCAGCCATTTTTTTTGCATCTGATTAAAGGCCATTTTAAAAAATATTGTTTCTCAAGGCAACTTATGAGAAATGTTTGCTTTTGATACTGTGTAATTTACCAAACTCTGATACTTGTCAATCATCTACATACAAACATTATTTTTCTTTACTCATTACCACATGACAAAATTTTAGATTTGTCCAAATGGAAAGCATTTGCAGACGACAAGATAAAAGTGACTGAAAATTTGAAATTTGTTTTGTGAAGGGTTGAAAATATTGTGGGAAAAGGAGAAAATGCTGCTTACCAGCATTTTCTATTTTTCCCACAAAGTTTTCTAAAGGTGTCTTCCTAAGGGTCGTCAAAAGTAGGGATTGTATGGTAATGGGTTAAAGGTGGCCCTTCAGAATTTGGGAAGAAAATTTTACAAAAATACAAAAATATCATCTTTATACTCCCAAAGCCTTATAATTGTCATTCATAAAACCCCAGTAGTCTAAAACCATCTGACAACAAGAGAAATTAGAGATTTACTACGGCCCAGGTCGACACCGACGGGAAACATGTTCTATTTTTACATGAGCAACTCAGTCATATACATACCGGAAATACACAGACAAAGCTTCAAACATACTGTCTGAGGAAGATATTATGAAAAATAATTACATGTTTGAAATGTAATAGAATTTAAGCGTCATTAGTCACATGCCAGTCACTTTACATTCCCACAGTGCTTTTTTTTTTAGTTTTGGCGCGAAATCTAAAAATAGCTTAAGAGGCTACGTAGCCTTTTAAGGGAATACCATCAAAAAAATTTTTGGGGTAATTTTATGATTCATAATTATTAATGATTTGTATTGCTTTTTCATATAAATTTCAGTGATATACATGTATATATATTTTGATTTGGTGTGTTACGAAAATTCTAAATACCCACCTTTAAAGGTTATTTGCTGCAAAATGGAAAAAGAGGTGAAATGGAAAGTGGGAAGGTCAATATCATATTGGACAATGGCAGGGATCCTGCGCTGCTTTGTAGTAAAGTGTGGTGGGACTGGTGGACTGGTGAACTGGAAGCCCAAGGTTTGAGCCTAACTGGATCATTGGGTTTCTTACAGGAGTTTCCTTGGGCAAGATACTTCAGAGTCCCAGCCAAGTATTGGTACGACTCAGGAAATACATGTACACGAATATGTGAGCTGTCCCAGTGATATTACGGAAATAGCGTTGAAAGCAGTATAGAACACCATTCGATCAACCAAACATTCTGTCAGGAGATGGCTTTGTGTTGATGGTAAAAGTGTATTCCTGTTACTCTTTACCAAACGATAAATTTTAGACTCTTCCAAATTCAAAGAGTTTGCAGACGACAATTTTAAATTTGATAAAAATGGCAGAAAGATCTCAAAAAGGGTAGAAAAAACTGTGGAAAAAGGAGAAATTGCTCGTTACGAGCAATTTCTCCTTTTCCCACAGTGTTTTCTATTGGCTTGTACTCCAGACACATAAAAACCAGGGCTTGTTTGGGAAAGAGTTAACTCTTTACCAAACGACAAAATTTTAGACAAGTCCAGATTGAAAGCACTTACCTCAAAATAAAGTTGACCGAAAAATTGAAATTTGTGTTGAAGAGGGGATAAAACATGGGAAAAGGAGAAAATCCTGGTCACCAGCATTTTCTCCTTTTCTCACAATGTTTTCAAATGGGCTCTTTCTCAGAATCATCAAAAGTCAGCATTGTGTGGTGCAGGATTAAAGCATGACTGTTAGCCTGCATCCTCGGATACCCCGGGTCTCCCTATTTGCTATGCTACATCGACCCCTGGGACAATTGACTAATAAAACTTTGAATCAGCCGCCGAAAATCGATACGAAACGTCATAGCGTACAGTCAACTCGCCCATCACAAAATGATGATGGAACCAATGAAAAGCCAGCATTCGGCCAGCGGTAAAGCGAGGGAAATTCAATTAATTGTCCCAGGGGTCGATGTAGCGTAGCAAATAGGGAGACCCCGGGGTATCCGAGGATGGTTAGCCTGTTACTTGGGTGTAAAAAATAATCACTGTGTTTAGGCTTTCCCTATCATACCTAGAAAATGCTGGTGACCCTAAACTTTTTTTGCCATGATTGAAAAAAAAAGATATCCGTCAAAGGTGATATCATAATACGTTCCATGTAAAAAGTTTTTGGTAAAAGATAAATCATTATGTATCCTACTTACAGTGTCTCGGACGGAACCCTAAATGAGATATTTTTTCATTAGGCCTTATGAGTTTATCATTTCGCATGTTAGCCTGTTATCTGTTAGTTATCAGTTCAAGCAAGATTAAAAATTGATAGTGGTTTGAGTGAAAATGAAATCTTTACCAAACAGCTTGCCTTTTGATTCTCTACCAAACCATACAGATTTTAGGTAGGTCCAAATCAACAGCATTTGCAGACAACAAATTAAAGTTGCACAAAGTATTAAAGGTGGGTATTTAGAATTTTTACATCTCAACGAATTAAAAAATATATATATATCACCGAAATTCATATGAAAAAATAATACAAATCATCAATAATTAAGATTCATAAAAATCCAAAAAAAATTTTTTTTTATGGTATTCCCTTAAAAGGCTACGTAGCCTCTTAGGCTATTTTTAGATTTCGCGCCAAAATCAATAAAGCATTGTTGGAATGTCAAGTGACTGGCACGTGACTCATAACGCTTAAATTCCCTATCATAACAAACATGTAATAATTATTTTACATAATGCCTTCTTCGGATGCTATGTTCGAAGCTTCTTCTGTGTATTCTTGTAAGTAAATGAGCGAATTGATCATCTAAAAATAGAATGTGTCAACCTGTTCCATAGTAAATCTCTAATTTCTCGTGTTGTCGGACGGTTTAAGACTACTGGGGTTTTATGAATGAAAATTAAAAGGCTTTGGGCGTATAAGGATGATTTTTTTGCACTTTTGTAAAATTTTCGTCCCAGAATCTGAAGGGCCACCTTTAACTATAAATCTGTGTTTGAAAAGGTAAAGAACTTGGGATGGAAAAAGAAGAACACACTAGTTATTAGCATTTTTTTGTATTCGAACAGTAGTTTAACCCATTACCACACAATCCCTACTTTTGACGCCCCTGAGAAAGACGCCTGTAGAAAACATTGTGGGAAAAGGAGAAAATGCTGGTAACCAGCATTTTCTCCTTTTCCCACAATGTTTTCTACCCTTCACAAAACAAATTTCTAATTTTCAGTCACTTTTATATTGTTGTCTGCAAATGCTTTCAATTTTGGCAAGCCTGAAATATTCTTGTTTGGTAATGAGTTAAAGGGTCCTTTTCCTGAGGGTTGTTTTATACATGCATATTGTTGGTAATGGGTGCTAAGCCCTTTCTGATCCAAACATTTTTTTTGTTTCCTGAACACATTCATTAACCCTTTCCCAAATGACAGACTTTTGGACTAAACCAAATTGAAAGCATTTGCAGACGACAATTCAACTCTTACTGAAAAGATGATTTCTGTCTATGATAGGGTAGAAAACATTGTGGGAAAAGGAGAAAATGCTGGTTACCAGCATTTTCTCCTTTTCCCACAATGTTTTCAAAAGGCTACTATTCCAGACCCGTAAAAACCAGGGATTGTTTGGGAAAGGGTTAAGAGCCTTTTTTCACAATAGATTCAAAATAAATAGGATTAAAGTGAGCCACCTTTAATTTCACTGATTTGTGTATGACGTAGACATGGTTACACCTACCTTTAATAGAGGGATGAGTTTTAGGGGGAAGTACAAGTTATTTACCATACTTCCTGGTTCAGGCTACATTGTAACTGGTTGTCAGACTGTCTGGGTGAATATAGACTTGAACTTGTGATTTAATTTAACAAACTTTACCATAGATTTTTATTTTTTTAAAGATATTTTTCTATCAAATATTTGTTTGTTATTGAATTTACATTTATTCTTCGTTGGATTAAACTTACAAATTGCAGTTTGGAATCATTAATTTTGAGACATACGAAGAAGGTATGATTTTTCTACATTTTCCTGAAA
Source organism: Tridacna crocea (assembly GCA_943736015.1). NCBI lineage: Eukaryota > Metazoa > Mollusca > Bivalvia > Cardiida > Cardiidae > Tridacna > Tridacna crocea. The sequence goes on from OX031059.1 coordinate 56,225,216, forward strand.
CTTTTATTTTATCCTACTGATTGGCTAATTTCCACAGACAACGTTTTTTTTTTTTTGTTCTGCAGCTGATTCATTTTAAAAACATTGAGATACAAAGAGTTTCATGGTAAGAACCAATTTCCTCTTATGCCTTAAAGGTGGGTACTTAGAATTTTTACATTTCACCAAATTAAAAAAAATATAGATCACTGAAATTTATGTGAAAAAATAATACAAATGATCAATAATTAAGATTCACAAAATCACAAAAAAAAAAAATTGATGGTATTCCCTTAAAAGGCTACGTAGCCTCTTAAGATATTTTTAGATTTCGCGCCAAAAATCAATAAAGCATTGTGGGAATGTCAAGTGACTGGCATGTGACTCATAACACTTAAATTCACCATCATAACAAACATGTAATAATTATTTTCCATAATGTCTTCTTCAGACGCTATGTTTGAAGCTGCTTCTGTGTATTCCTGTAAGTAAATGAGCGAACTGATCATCCAAAAATGGAACATGTCTCACGTTGGTGTCAACCTGGGCCTTAGTAAATCTTTAATTTCTCGTGTTGTTGGACGGTTTTCGACAACTGGGGTTTTATGAATGAAAATCAAAAGGCTTTGGGTGTATAAGGATGGTTTTTTTGTGATTTTGTAAAATTTTCGTCCCAAAATCTGAAGGGCCACCTTTAATGTTGTCACTTGTACAATCATGTATGTATCATGAGACCCTGTGGTGATCTTTTTCATATTTGGACATTTATTGTACGCAAGAGGTGACCAGTCAAAAAGTAACAGAGCCTCTGATTGGCTAAACCATTTGGTTAAGCCAATCAGAAGTTCTGTTACTTTCACAGTTCAGGAAACCATGATAAATAAGACCAAGAATGTTCTTAAGAATGGTTAGTTTATGTATCAACCCTTTACCAAACCATCCTGAGTTTTAACAACCCCGATATGGATTGAAAACATTATGGGAAAATGAGAAAATACTGGTAAGCAGCATTTTGTCCTGTTCCCATAATGCTTTCTGGCATTTCACTTAAAAATTCCATCAAATTTAGCCATATTTTTTGTCTGCAAATGCTTTGACATTGGACAAATCAACAATTTTGTCATTTGGAAAAGGTTTCTTCCGAATTCATGTTTAGACATACAATATTCTACTCATGTCTTCATGGCCATTTACATGAAATTTGTATTAATTAACTCTTGACCAAAAGTCTAAATTTTTTACTGGACCAAATTAAAAGTATTTACAGATGACAAAAAAATTGATCTTTGCTTAAATGAAGATTTTTGTATATGCTAGGATAGAAAACATTGAGGGAAAAGGAGAAAATGCTGGTAACCAGCATTTTCTCCTTTTCCCCACAATGTTTTCAAAAGCCTTCTCTTTCAGGGTCTTTAAAACTCAGAATCATACTGCAAAGGATCAACAGGCGAAAGATGATATAAATTAACTTTTGATCTAGTCTCTCTCATGCACATGTTTTATATATGATCAGATCTATGTGGAGCTTTCAAGTGATTTTGTCTTTATTGTCTCTGTACCCAGAGGCAACCAATCGAAAAGTACATCGCCGTTCCGGAAAGTTATCTGTAGAAGTAGAAACTGATGAAGTTCACACAGGACATATTAGTGCATCACTTGACTTAAAACAAAATTCATTTCATACATTTCGTGCAGTATTAAAAAACAAGTTTGGCTCAATCCATGTTGAGCCATTCCTGGAATTTAACCCTTAATTGAAAAATATATAGAATAGTCTCAAAAGTATGAATTAATTCTGTTTGTGAAAAAAAGTTTTTAAGTAACATAACATAACATAACATCATCTTTATTCACCCAGTGATGTTTTTACATTAAACATGGGGTTAGGTATACATATAAGCATAGTACAGTTTGGTGTAAAGGTTAGTTGGATGGGAATTTCAAAATAAAGTAAAAATCTAACTTATGTTCCGTCTCTCATTAGTGTGACAGTAACAATATTGTAACCGGTAGTTACCATACTTTGTTCTTATCCCAACTATACTACATTGTCTGCGCATGTCATATTCTTCGACGCATCACTAGCCCCAAAAGCGGGCTGACTTTAATATTACACTCTATAAAGTAGTAATGTAGAAAATAGTTTTTATCAATATGTTTGAAGAGAAATGAGACCTGCTTTAGCTCCAGATTTCTCTAGACTGCTGATCATAGCTGAGTGAATTGCACGAGGTAGCGTTTTATTTTATTGAATAAACGTTTATTTTAGCTTGAAATTCAAAGTAACGGTTGTCGCGTAGGAAAGTTGTTCGGTGCTGTACCCAGGAAACCCAAATTAGATAGATGAATATTTATAGAATGCCATCTAGTGGGAGATAAATGAACTATCCTATGAAATGGATAGTAAGTAAGTGTGCTTAAGTGCGGATAATGCATGATGACCAATCGTGGATGAATCATTACATCCTGGTCCTAAAAAAAAGGTCATGTGGTCCTTGACCCTTAACCAGACAACAAATTTTCAAATTTGTCCAAATTGAAAGTATTTACAGTCAACATTTAACTTCGTTTTCAAGTAAATGATAGGATATGTCATGTAAAAATTAGGAAAAAAATGGTTATTGGAGAAAATGCTGTTGACCAGCAATTTCAGCTTTTACCACAAGATTTTATCGAACCCAAGTGACTTCTAGCCCAAATGTCAAACATGGAATACTTTGTTAAAAGGATGATTAACACTCACTGTCTGAAGAGGTTTTTTTGAAGGTTCTTTTATAGTACTGAAAAAGAAATAGAAAACAATAATATACAAACAAAAGCTGAACTTTAGAATCAGTGGTCAATATAAGAGGAAGCTACATCATTAAATTTCTTTTTTTTTTGACTGATTAAGCCGTTACCAAACAATCAAAGATTTTCACGACTCTGAAAAATAAATCCTCTGAAAACATTGTGGGAAAAGGAGAAAATGCTGGCAACCAGCATTTTCTCCTTTTCCCACATTGTTTTCTACCCTTCCTACGACAAATTTTGATTTTTCAGTTGTTTTTTATTTATCGTCTGCAAATGCTTTCAATTTTGACAAATTTGGTCTAAAATTCTGTCGCTTGGAAAAGAGTTAACCCATTACCACACAATCCCTACTGTTGACGCCCCTGAAAGAAGCCTTTAGAAAACATTGTGGGAAAAGGAGAAAATGCTGGTAACCAGCATTTTCTCCTTTTCCCAAAATGTTTTCTACCCTTCACAAAACAAATTTCAAATTTTCAGTCATTTTTATTTTGTTGTCTGCAAATGCTTTCAATTTGGACCAGTCTAAAATTCTGTCGCTTGGAAAAGAGTTCAACTCTGACTAACTCTTTACCACACAATCACAACTTTTAAATACCCAAGTGCTGAGGCCTTTTTAAAAAAAAAAAAAATGGTGGAAAAAGGAGACAGTGCTGGTAACCAGCATTTTCTCCTTTTCCAACAATGTTCTACCTTCTGAATGACAAATTAGTGTTTATATTAATTAATTTGTTGTCTGCAAGCGCTTTCAATTTGGGCTAGGCTGAATTGTTTACCACACAGTGACGACTTTTCAATTTCTGAAAGAGAAGGCTTTTGAAAACATTATGGGAAAAGAAGAAAATGCTGGTTACCAGCATTTTCTCCTTTTCCCACAATGTTTTCTACCCTGTCAATGAAAAATCACTTCATATGAGTCACATTGAAACTGTCATCAGCAAATGTTTTCAATTCTGACAGATCTAAAATATTGTTGTGTGTGGTGAAGTGTTAAATTTGTTTTCAGGTAAAGGCTTAACCCATTATCACACAATCCCAACTTTTAACAGCCATGAAAAAAGCCTTTTGAAAACATTGTGGGAAAAGGAGAAAATGCTGGTAGCCAGCATTTTCTCCTTTTCCCACTATGTTTTCTTCCCTTCTTAAAACAAATTTTAATTCTTTAGTCACATTCGTTTTGTCATCTGCAAATGCATTCAATTTGGACCAGTCTAAAATTTTGCCGTTTGGTAAAGAGTTAATCAATTCCTTCTGAACTGCAACTGGCTTTAGTTGCATTTTGCAGACAGCATTGATCACAATCGGACAGCACATTCTATGAAGTCTTATTTTTTATCTGAATTGTATGCTACTTTACTTAGTGATCTAATCTAGCTGAAACAACCTCTGAGATGGGAATATTTCAACTGTTTTTTTTTTTAAACAAAAAGCCAGTCTCATCCACTCAGGACAATGAGGGTTAAAGTCACTATGACATTGTTAGAAGCGAATTGTGATAGGTTTATAAACCATAGTGATAGGTTTATAAACCATAGATGGCTAGACACAGTAACACAAAATGAATATTTTTAGAAAAACCCATTATAAACAGAATTTCAAAGCTGCATTCATCAAAATGTCTCACAATGTACTGCAGTGACTCTTCAGGATGCAGCCAACACATTCTGTGCAGCACAAACCATCCTCAATGGCAGCATTTATCAAAATGTCCAGCAATGTACTGGGCAGTGACTCTTCAGGATCAGCCAACCCATTCTGTGCAGCACCAACCATCCTCAATGGCAGCTTCATCAAAATGTCCCAAAATATACAGGACAGTGACTTTTCAGGATCAGCCAACACATTCTGTGCAGCACCAACCATCCTCAATGGCAGCATTTTTCAGAAGCATGATAAATACAATTTCAAAGCTGCATTCAGCAAAATGCCCCACAATGTGCTGGACAGTGACTATTCAGGATCAGCCAACACATTTTGTGCAGCACCAATGATATTCTTTCTACATATTTGCCAAAGTGAATGGTATAGCCAACCAGATACTGTGGTACATTCTCATACGAAGACTAAATGCAATTATGAACTCAAGCTCTGATCTTGGCCTGATTTTTTGGCAAAAGCTATTAAGTTATGCTGGATAGGCCAAATGATATTATAAGGTTAACTTTCTGTTTCAGGGATGTACTTATGTAGCAATCCTTGACTTGAAATTTCACAAATCATCCTTGAAAATGAAACCATGAAGTTTATCCTTGTAATCCAATACAGGACAAGTTATTGATAGTCTTATGTAGGCTAGCCCCCTCTGAACAACCTGCCTTTTAATCCATTACCAGATGACAAAACTTACTCTCGTCCAAATAGAGAACATTTGCGGACAATTTCATTGTGGCTAAAATGGTGTAATTTTCGTTTGATTGGGTAGGAAACATAGTGGTCAAAGGTGAAAAGAAAATGCTGGTTACCAGCATTTTCTGCTTTTTCCATGATGTTTTCAAAAGGCTTCTTCCTGAAGGTCATTGAAAGTGATTGTGTAGTAAAGGGTTAAGATAACCTCTATATACACCAGGAAGTGTTGAATGTAAATGACTTAAAGGTGAAATGTTTAATGAAATAACAATTAGAACAACACTTCTGTAAGCTCTTTTTTCATTTGAGATGTAGAATAAGGCAAAAATTCTCTAGAACAGTCATCTGATGACAAGTTTAGCCGAGTGAAGGCATGACTGTCACTGTTGTAGTTCCAGTATGAAGTCCTACAAATATCTCTGTATCAAAACTGCAGTAACTGGTGTACCCTCCTGCATTATCTCCTGCTAGATGGCATTCTACAAATGCATGTACACATCTATCTAACTTTGGCATTCTGGGTATAGAAGTGGACTAATTTTTCAAAACAACAACAGTTTCTTTGAATTCCATAATGAAATAAACAATTACTCAATAAAACTTTACTTGGTGTGATTCATACAGCTATGATTGGCTAGCATGTAAGCTATGCATCAGCCATTTATTAAAAAAAAAAAGACCTACATGCTTGGGTAATTGGCTAATAGCTTCGGAATTATCATTATTTTTCCGCGGTATTGGGGGGGGGGATGGGTGATGCGTCATAGCAGACAGGTAGAATCTTCGAAGAATGTGACATGCGTAGAAAATGACCCTCCTACACCAGAATATTAGCCTGACACCATACAAAAGATCAATCAATCCATATTTCTGCCTTATTGCCATTTTGGGAGATTAAATAACTAAACCCAAATAACAATGAAGAAAGATAATAGCTCAATTTTTATATTGAATTTATTGTCAATATGATCAAATTTAGTTTCCGAGTTGTTATTTGAGCTACATGCTTTTTGCACGATGCGCAATATATAATGTTCACATAGATGATAGATTAACCCATTACCGCACAATCCCTCCTTTTGACGCCCCTGAGAAAGAAGCCTTCAGAAAACATTGTGGGAAAAGGAGAAAATGCTGGTAACCAGCATTTTCTCCTTTTCCCACAATGTTTTCTACCCTTCACAAAACAAATTTCAAATTTTCAGTCACTTTTATTTTGTCGTCGGCAAATGCTTTCAATTTGGACCAGTCGAAAATATTGTCGTTTGGTAATGGGTTAATAATTATGATCTATATATGAGCTGAAAATCATGAGATCAGCATGCTTACAGTTGAATTGTTATTTTCTCGAGTATGCTGTTTTCATTCTTTTTATCTCAGTATCACGAGAGTAGATTTCCTTTTTACGTACATGTTTATGCCACTTACTACATGTAGATGATAAATCTTTGCAAATCACATGCAAAACTTATCAGATGAAAAATGTGATATCAGGGGAATGCCCCAATATGCAATCAAGTTACACTTTCTTTCACATTTAACTCTTTACCAAACAATAAAATTTTCAGTTCTACCACTTTGTAGGTCATAAATGAATTGTCGGTGAAAAGATGGTTTCAGTCTTTAAATTAAAAGAAAACTGTTTGGAAAGGAGAAAATACTGGTAACCCCAACATTGTTGTTAAAGGTCTACTTTATTTAGGTACTGTGTTGTAAAAAGTAAACTTGGTATGTAGTTTTGTGACTGATTCATCTGTCCAACATCAGCAGAAAGGAGAATGAATAAGGTGAAAGGATTATTATTAAAAGTCCTTGTCTGACAGCAAAATTTCACATTCATCCATATTGAACGAGTTTGCAGATTAACCCTATATGAAATGCAAAAAAATGTCCAGGTTGAATACAATAACTGTCTAGATTTCTAGATTGACAGCACTTAATTTTACAGTGGACCATACAAACAGGGCTAGAATTATGAAGGTGGGTTGTGAAAGAGTAGAAAACATTGCGAGAAAATTGGAAAATACTGGTTACTTTCATTTTCCCCCTTTCCTCCAGTGTTTTCAGAAGCTGTCTTTTCTCAGGGTCATCAAAACTCAGGATTGTGTAGTAAAAGGTTAAGAATAGCTGTACTGGTACCATTCTATTGCAGGACAATTCTATATCCCAAAACTGGCTTTAACCATGATGATCTGTAGGTCATGGTAGTTAATGAGGTAACATTGACTGTATCAGAGTGTAAAGATTTTTCCAATGGTTAAAACATTCAAGTACATTCGGAACTTTAAACTGGAAGTCTAGGAAGAAGTGTGGGTCCTGAATGCCCAACCTGAGATTGGGGTCTGTATTCACCAACCATTCTTAAGAACATTCTTAGTCTTATTCTTCGGAATTGCTTTAGTGTTAAAGTAACAGAACTTCTGATTGGCTAAACCATTTGGTTTAGCCAGTCAGAAGTTTTGTTACTTTCACAGTCAGAAAATCTTGAAGAATAAGACTACGAACGTTCTTAAGGATGGTTGGTGAATACAGACCAGGGTCTTAAAATTGCAGACAGTCTTATATGATCAGATCATTGCTGTGTTCTTGTCTTCTATCTATTAACCATTCTTAAGTACCTTACATGACAAGACTAAATATCCTTGATACATGACCAGGTTTGCCTCCACTGAATCAGAAGACCAGAGTTATAGTTTAGAATTTTAAAAAAGTTTAAAAAGGTTATGGCAATTCTTTGGTATCTTTTTTTCTTGTGATAGTATGAGGTTCTTTATTACTTTTTATATGCCCGTCGAAGACGGGACGTATTATGGGATCACCCGTGCCGGGCGGGCGGGCGTCCGGGCGGGCGGCGTCCAGTTCTTTGTCCGGAGCATATCTCCAAAACTATACAAGCTAGGGTTATGAAATTTCGTGGGTGGATAGATCTCATCGAGGTGGAGTGCAGTGCACAGGAATCATAACTCTTGCTCGCTTAACTTTTGAGTTATTGCCCTTTGTTGTTTTTCATACTTGAATTTTGTCCGGAGCATATCTCCAAAACTATACTACCTAGGGTTATGAAATTTCATGGGTGGATAGATCTCATCGAGGGGAAGTGCAGTGCACAAGAATCATAATTCTTGCTTGCTTAATTTTTGAGTTATTGCCCTTTGTTGTTTTTCATACTTGAATTTTGTTCGGAGCATATCTCCAAAACTATACTAGCTAGGGTTAAGAAATTTCATGGCTGGATAGATCTCATTGAGGGGGAGTGCAGTGCACAGGAATCATAACTCTTGCTTGCTTAATTTTTGAGTTATTGCCCTTTGTTGTTTTCCATACTTGAATTTTGTCCGGAGCATATCTCCAAAATTATAATAGCTAGGGTTATGAAATTTTATGGGTGGATAGATCTCATCGAGGGAGAGTGCAGTGCACAAGAATCATAACTCATGCTCGCTTAATTTTTGAGTTATTGCCCTTTGCCGTTTTTATACTTGAATTTTGTCCGCTGAATATCTCCAGAATTATACTAGCTAGGGTTATGAAATTCCATGGCTGGATAGATCTCACCAATGGGGAGTGCAATGCACAGGAATCATAACTCTTGCTTGCTTAATTTTTGAGTTATTGCCCTTTGTCGATTTTCATACTTGATTTTTGTCCGGAGCATATCTCCAAAACTATACTAGCTAGGGTTATGAAATATCATGGATGGATAGATCTCATTGAGGGGGAGTGCAGTGCACAGGAATCACAACTCTTGCTTGCTTAATTTTTGAGTTATTGCCCTTTGTTGTTTTTCATACTTGAATTTTGTCCGGTGCATGCCCCAGCTTTACAACTTGGGGTAAGACGGGCGTATCTTGCGACAATTTGCCGTTCTTGTTATCTTTTATTTGAATAGAGCATATTAGACCTTGAGTTTGAAGTATCTTGCCTATTGAGCATAGGACAGATAATGATATTTATTGTCGTGTATTACTAGTAATTTGTCTGAAAGTTTTCCAACTTACCTGTTGGAGTGCCAAGGTTATAGCTGCCTTGTCTGAGAGTGTTGGTCTTGATCAGACTGCACAGAAAATTAAGTCTATTTGTGGGAGGATTTACAATGATAATATCTCATACATGTACATACTTTTTTTTATTTAACCCATTACCACACAATCCCTACTTTTGACGCCCTTGAAAAAGAAGCTTTTAGAAAACATTGTGGGAAAAGGAGAAAATGCTGGTAACCAGCATTTTCTCCTTTTCCCACAATGTTTTCTACCCTTCAGAAAACAAATTTCAAACTTTCAGTCACTTTTATTTTGTCGTCTGCAAATGCATTTAAATTGGACAAGTGTAAAATATTGTTGTTTGGTAATGAGTTAAGGTAGTAGACCCCTAATACCTCTAGTGCTGCATTGCATAAAGTTTTCTTGATAGTTGATAAATACAGATTTATACAGGTATAATACTTTTGCACATTTTTAACCGACCAGAAATTTCTTTATGCCTATCTTGAAATGATTTGTAGATACTTTTGTTAGTTCCCAGAAAAGGGAGGTAATTGCTATCTCTTTGTAATGAAAATATAGTGGTTTTAGATTTAATTTTATAAATGATAATTCTAGAAAAAAAAAAAAACGGAAAAGTGGCTTGGTTAAAGCAGTACAATAACACTCTTTTTAACTCTTTACCACACAATCCCTACTTTTGACGACCCTGGTAATGAAGCCTTTTGAAAATATTGAGGAAAGGGAGAAAATGCTGGTAACCAGCATTTTCTCCTTTTCCCACAATGTCTTCTACCCTTCACAAAACAAATTTCAAATTTCATTCACTTTTATTTTGTTGTCTGTGAATGCTTTCAATTTGGACAAACCTAAAATATAGTCATTTGGTAATGAGTTAACCCTTTACCAAACAAGCCCTGGGTTTTACGTGTCTGCAGTTCAAGTCTTTTGAAAACACTGTGGGAAAAGAAGAAATTGCTCATGATGAGCAATTTCTTCTTTTCCCACAGTGTTTTCCATCCGTTTAGAAAACTTTCTGCCATTTTCATCAAGTTTGAAATTGTCGTCTGCAAACTTGTTCAGTTTGGAAGAGTCTAAAATTTTGTCGTTTGGGAAAGGGTTAATCATAGCAAATTTTCGTAGGATAGTATTATTGTGGAAATAGCTGTTTTCTATATGGGTCTACTACTACATAAAAATTTCATTTGACCTATCTGTTAACGCGAGTTTGGCACGCCGCCGCCGCCCCCCCCCCCCCCCCCCCCCCCCCCCCCCCCCCCCCCCCCCCTTAGTAATGCGGTATATCGGCTGTCAAGCCTGACAGGCTAACCAGAAAATGGCGTCGAATACAAAGAGTTTCTTATCAATTTGAATAGTGTTGGCTGTTTTAATAATTAAATAGACACGATTGAATATCGCATGTCTATAACAAATTGTTTTAGACTTTTTTGTTTACATGACGTCCAATGCTGCGTTTTCATTGACCAATTAAATGTTGGAACCCCCTATCAATCAAAATCAGCAGAAACGTCACTTGCTTGTTTTCCATTATGCTTCTGCATGATTTGAAAATTTAATACCATTTTCTGTCCTTCAAATGATTCACCTTTGAGTCACTTGTACTGATTCCTGATTATTGCTATATATCAGAAAATTTCCATTAATTTTATGGAGGATTGTACAAATTATTATGAAGTTACGAATGTCTTTAAGTTTTGGAGGGATTTAATCTGAGTAGCACCCAGTACCTATTTGAAATTGTTGCAGACTGGATATTTGTATTTACTGTCATCTGAAATTTTCTTTCAAATAGGAGATTGGAAAGCAAGTCACCATTATACAGTGCCTACCTATTCAGGCTTTTCAGTATATTAACCAATAAAGTACACAAACCAACATACAGTATGTTGTTTTTGCAGACAGTGTGGATCAGATCAGACTGCACAATCTGAACTTGGATCCACAAATTGATTTAGCACTCTAAGGTTTAATACTCAGAGGCCCAAATAAACCCGATAGACATTTTCATTCCAGTAATAAGACCACCATTACTGTAATTTTAAGATTGCTCTAGTACAGACGTTTAAGCCAGGGGACAGTGTAGATCAAAGATCAGACTACATGTTTTATGCAGCCTGATCTTTATCTATAGTGGCTGCATATGCAATAAGTGCTAACACACTACAATGGTTAACCCCTTACCACAGGATGACGACTTTTAACACCTCTGAAGCAGAAAGCTATTGAAAACATTGTGGAAAAAGGTGAAAATGCTGGTAACCAGCATTTTCTCCTTTTCCCACTATGTCCTCTACCCTGCTGGAAACAAATTCCATTTTTAAGTTATGTTTATTTTGTCGTCTGCAAGTACTTTCAATTTGGACAAGTCTAAAATTATGTTGTTTGATAGAGATTTAGACAGATTTGAATAGCTGTACAGAACACCCACACCTCAATGTGAAGGTTCTGGTTGCTATCTTTATGTTACCAGACATACCTGTTTTTGTTGTTTAACCTTTTGAAATTCCTTGGAAATGTTCTGTTACATGTTTTTTCAACCCTTTGCTACACAATACAGACTTTTGACTACCCTGGGAAAGAAACCTTTTGAAAAAATTGTGTGAAGAAAGGTTGCAGCAATTGAACCGTATTGAAATTGTCATCTGCACATGCTCATAACTTAGACAAGGCAAAAATTCTGTTGTCGTACACAGGGTTTACTCTCTTTGATGTATAAAACGAAGAGTTCTAGTGACTATACGCTGCCAGTAAGCTTTTTTACCATAATGTCTTCCAAGACATGTGTAATTCATAAAGTTTGCCACCAGAGGTCACTGGTTTGAGTCCTTTGCACAGCCAGTTTCCTTTTCTTATGATAATTTGAATGATGATAAATCATTGTTACAAGATTTGACCTCTCTCATTGCTGATCATTGTTTTTGAGAATGTTTATGTTAACAAAGCAGCCAGTGGCTAGGAAAGAAAACTGGGGGAAGAAATGGTGAAAGAAATTCTAGGAAAGCACTGATAGGTTCACAGACAGCTGAAAAATTGCTGAAATAATGTTCAAAACGGCCTGTAGCCCTTTACTAGACAACAAAATTTTAGCTTTGTCCAAAAAGAAAGCATTTGCAGATGACAATTTCAGTGTGGCTCAAATATTGTAAATGCAATTTTTCATTGATACTAAGAGTAGAAAACATGGGTGGAAAAGGAGAAAATGCTTGTCACCATATAAGTCAAAATGAATTATTTAGAATAGACAGCAGTGTTAGGATTTCTCTAAAACTATTGTGGCAAAAGGAAAAAATATTGGTCACCAGCATTTTCTCCTTTTTTCACAGTCTTCTACCCTTAGTAATTCCTATTGTTTGAACCACATTTACTTTGCCGTCTGAAAGAGAAACTTTTATTATGGGCATGCCTTAGATTTCGTCTGGTATAGAGATTAAAAGCAATGAATACTTCAGATTCATTTCCAAGCTGCATATTTTGCACTGTCTGCAAACTCGGATCTACAGTGCTATAAAAGCAAGTAATTTGTGACATTTTTAGCTCTCTCAGGTGATGTTCATTTTCTTGTGAATAATAATCTGAAAATCTTTGAAGGTAAGCAGACAAAAATTCTTCAGCAGCTATAAAATTTGATTTTATCTAATCAGTTGGCATTGCAGATGTCAGATAACACTTTTCCTTGTACAGATCGGGGATCGCACATTCTATAAAATCCCTGTACAGACTAAGTTTACAGCATTTCTGTAGTTACCTGGTCTTTTGTTACGATATTGCATTGTAACTTTCCCCATATCTAAATATATTCATTTTAATGTTAGTTCCTGTCACTTAACCCATTACCACTCAATCCCTACTACTGACGACCCTGAGAAAGAAGCATGAAGAAAACATTGTGGAAAAGGAGAAAATACTGGTAACCAGCATTTTCTCAGTTTCCTACAATGTTTTCTACCCTTCATAAAACACATTTCAAATTTTCAGTCACTTTAATTTTGTTGTCTGCAAATGCTTTCAATTTGGACAAATGTAAAATGTTGTCATTTGGTAAAGAGTCAAAGTGTTTAACACTTTACCACACAATCCCTACTTTTGACGCCCCTGAGAAAGAGGCCTCTTGAAAACACTGTGGGAAAAGGAGAAAATGCTGGTAACCAGCATTTTCTCCTTTTCCCACAGTGTTTTCTACCCTTTTCAATTTTTCATTCACCTTTATTTTGTCGTCTGCAAATGCTTTTAATTTGGTCCAGTCTAAAATATCGTCGTTTGGTAATGGGTTAATTTGGACGCCAGCTCAACAATGCAGCAATACACTATCCAAACCTTGAATTAGATGCCAAGTATAAGTTGTTATGGCATGTTGGTGGAGAGGATCAGCATCAGACTGCACAAAGTGTATCTGATCTTGGACCAGTATCTTTAAAAATTTTATTTGCCCTTCCTACAGCATCTTACTGTAAAGAAACTATAGCATTGTTACAACTCAACTGCTTCTATTATCTATTAAAGATGCCCGTCTACAGCCGGTGACCAGAAACACTGTTAAATTTAAAAAAAAAAGAATGGTACAGAAATCTGTCCTTTGTGTACACAAGGATAAATTGCTGACATATATGGTGTAACTAAAAAAAAAGAAACACGGAGGTTTGTGTTAGAAACCAAAAATTGGTCAGAAGAAAAGTGGCTGACGATCGAAGCTGTAAACAATGGCGGTGTGTCACGGAGATTTATCGTTGGTTTCCGCCTACAGTCGGATACAGTTTAACTTGCATATTGGCCTCGACATCCATTTGAAAATCGAGGGGGCTATAGAGAAGCCTACATTTTCCTTTGTTTACCTCAGTATACGCAGGTTGAAGGTCAAATATAGTCACGCGACAGAATGCATGATCATCATACGAATCTACCCGAGTGTATAACGGATATCGAAAATCTTTGATTCAAAAACCGGGAAAATTGAGTCAGTTTACATAGCTGGCTGCAACTCAGCGAAATGCATTTTCTGTCGACTGTAATCTACACAACCTTGCAACCGTCAGGCGCAATACTTGGCACAAAGATATAAGAATGACTAAATTTTGATAAAATAAATACAAAATGAGTTAAAACTGGTTTAAAATGAGTAAAAAGGCCTCTTTAAGTTTTTAAAAAGCAATCCACAATAGTTGCATGGAATCTCATACTTATAGATGGGAATGGGTCAAATATATCTATATTTTCTGACTTTCTAAATAGTTTAATTCCAGGCCATAATTATTTCTGAACTACTGGACTGTCAATCGTTGAAAGAAAAATTGTACATCTGCGCCAAATGTCACAGTACATTAATTGAGAATGATTGAAAGTGATTGACACTTATTGTACCTTTATTGCATGTATGCATACCTTGCTAAAGTTACCCTTATACCTCATGCAGTGACAGATATGAGGACTTTGAATGACGCTGATTAAATCTTTACCACTCAATCCCGACTTTCCATAAGCCTTGTGAAAACATTGTGGGAAAAGGAGAAAATGCTGGTAACCAGCATTTTCTCCTTTTCCCACCATTTTTCCTACCCTTCCCAAATCAAATTTTGATTTTTCCGTCACATTTTATTTTGTCATCTGCAAATGCTTTCAGTTTGGACCAGTCTATAAATTTCTCGTTTGGTAAAGAGTTAAAAAGCTTTTGGAATGTTGTGAGGAAATGTGAAAATGCTGCTAAACAGCATTTTCTCCTGTTGGCACAATGATTTTTACAATTTCAAAGGCACAGTCTAATATTAGGCATAGATTAAAGTACAAATAATACTTCTATACAAATAAAAAAAAATGTTGGTTGATAAAGAGCAAACGATTGTACTCGGTGCTGAGATTCATGGTTTGTTTCTCTGTGAGGTATTATCCAAAGCTTTGTGCATGAAACTTGACAATCAGATATTGCCTTGCTGGAGCTGTCAGAAAAGTTGTCTGACAGTTGACAGAACTTCTACAACTTTTGAAGCTCTTATTCACATTTAGGTATTGTATCATTCTGTAACAGCTACCCTTATTTGCATATTGTGAACCATGCTGGAAGAATGATTATGTAGTTGACCATAACATAATTATGAAACCACAGGTTCAGAACTTATAGGATGCCTATCGGTTAAGCAACTATTATACACCTAAGTAACAAGTACATGTATTACCAGACGACAAAATTTTGAACATACTGGTATCCATAATTATAGAATTAATTTACATAATAACAAATGAGATGTGACTTAAAATTAGGGATGGAACTTGTCTTTCAAGTGAAAAGAATGAAAACATTTCGGGTACCTTAGTTATCGCCTGCACTCAAGATTTGCTCAGTGAACAAGTATACCAATTTGGCCTCTCTTTGCTTACAATTGTAGACAACATCAAGGTAACCAGCATTTTCTCCTTTTTATACGCCCGTCGAAGACGGGACGTATTATGGGATCACCCTTGGCGGGCGGGCGGGCGGGCGGGCGGGCGGCATCCAGTTCTTTGTCCGGAGCATATCTCCAAAAGTATACAAGCTAGGGTTATGAAATTTCACGGGTGGATAGATCTCATTGAGGGGGAGTGCAGTGCACAGGAATCATAACTCTTGCTCGCTTAATTTTTGAGTTATTGCCCTTTGTTGTTTTTCATACTTGAATTTTGTCCGAAGCATATCTCCAAAACTATACTAGCTAGGGTTATGAAATTTCATGGGTGGATAGATCTCATTGAGGGGGAGTGCAGTGCACAGGAATCATAACTCTTGCTCGCTTAATTTTTGAGTTACTGCCCTTTGTTGTTTTTCATACTTGAATTTTGTCCGGAGCATATCTCCAAAATTATACTAGCTAGGGTTATGAAATTTCATGGGTGGATAGATCTAATCGAGGGGGAGTGCAGTGCACAGGAATCATAACTCTTCCTTACTTAATTTTTGAGTTATTGCCCTTTGTTGTTTTTCATACTTGAATTTTGTCCGGAGCATATCTCCAAAACTATACTAGCTACAGTTATGAAATTTCATGGGTGGATAGATCTCATCAAGGGGGAGTGCAGTGCACAAGAATCATAACTCTTCCTTGCTTAATTTTTGAGTTATTGCCCTTTGTTGTTTTTCATACTTTAATTTTGTCCGGAGCATATCTTCAGAACTATAGTAGCTACGGTTATGAAATTTCATGGGTGGATAGATCTCACTGAGGGGGATTGCAGTGCACAAGAATCATAACTCTTGCTTTCTTAATTTTTCAGTTATTGCCCTTTGTCGTTTTTCATACTTGAATTTTGTCCGGTGAATATCTCCAAAACTATACTAGCTAGGGTTATGAAATTTCATGGGTGGATAGATCTCACTGAGGCGGAGTGCAGTGCACAGGAATCATAACTCTTGCTTGCTTAATTTTTGAGTTATTGCCCTTTGTCGTTTTTCATACTTGATTTTTGTCCGAAGCATATCTCCAAAACTATACTAGCTAGGGTTATGAAATTTCATGGGTAGATAGATCTCATCGATGGGGAGTGCAGTGCACAGAAATCACAACTCTTGCTTGCTTAATTTTTGAGTTATTGCCCTTTGTTGTTTTCATACTTGAATTTTGTCCGGTGCATGCCCCATCTTTATAACTTGGGGTAAGACGGGCGTACCTTGCGACAATTTGCCGCTCTTGTTCCACAATGTGTTCTAGACTGTCCCATAAAAATCCAATAATTTGTGCCATATTCATTTTGTCATCTGCCATTGCTTTCAAATGGGACAATTCTAGAATTTTGATGTTTGATGAACAGCACAGGACAGAGTGCTTTATTGTCAATTTGAACTCTTAACTCATTACCACACGAGAAAATTTTGAACTGGTCCAAATTGAAAGCATTTGCAAACGACAAAATAAAGGTGATTGAAAAATAGAAATTCGTTCTAGAAAGGGTAGAAAACACTGTGGGAAAAGGAGAAAATGCTGGTTACCAGCATTTTCTCCTTTTCCCACGGTGTTTTCAAAAGGCTTCTTTCTGAGGAGCGTCAAAAGTAGGGATTGAGTGGTAATGGGTTAAAGTTCATTGTCGGTAAAGAGCTAGATTTGTTTTACTCAAAATTAGTGTTTTAGACTTAAACAGAAGCAGTCAATCAGCCTAATTATCAACACATATAAAAGGAGAACTGAATTTATTTAACTATTATATTTTATGGTCAGGAAATTCATCAATTGCTTGGGTTTTGTGCTATTTCAGTTAAAATGTGACTGATGTCATATAATGGTTGTAATAGCATAGTCTAATCGTTATGCTGTGAAGTACTTGGGTTGTCCAACTGTCATTTGATTTAATAAGATCTATTAATAATAATAATAATACAGGGGGGAGGGGACAGCAATTTCAAACTAATAAATTGAACTATTCCAGACACCAAATATTGCATTTCCAAGTTTAGTTTAGTCAATACGTATGAAAAAATAAACTATCGGACAATGTAATTTGGACATCAGAGAGTACTGGTAAGTTCTTTGGAGTGGTTTGTCTGATACCGTAGTTTGCTGGAAATTATAGATGAAACATTCTTAAAAGTAGAATAACTGGGCAAGCTTGCATCAGATGACTTTGAATCCTAAAAAATCCTAACAACTATCTTGCTTTTTAATGCAGTACATAAAGTGTTAAAACTCTTGATCGAAGGACAAAGTCAAAGGTCTTCCAAAGTGAAAGCTTCTGCAGATGACAAATTTGAATGTGAAATTTTGTATAGGGTAGAAATCATTGTGAGTTCGTTGATATATCATTTAACTTTTTACCAAACGACAAAATTTTGGACGAGTCCAAATTGAAAACATGTGCAGATGACAATACAAAAGTGACGGAAAATTTGAAATTTGTTTCGTTAAGGGTAGAAAACAATGTGGGAAAAGGAGAAAATGCTGGTTACCAGCATTTTATTCTTTTCCCACAATGTCTTCTAAAGGCTTCTTTCTCAGGGTTGTCAAAAGTAGGGATAATGTGTGGTAATGGGATAACCTCTGGTAGAGGATGAAAGAAGTTTGATCAATGTGATCACTATGTTTTCAAAAGCGCTGCCGTCTTCAGGGTTGTTGAAACACTGACTGTTTTGTAATGGATGCATGTTGTCCCATCCTAGTCATAAGTGGTTAGTGTTGTCTGAATGAGAAAGTTTATTGAATAAGTGACACATATAGGACATAACCAATTAACCCTATACCAGACATCGAAATTTAAAACTGGTTCAAAAAATTGAAAGCTGTTGCTGACAAGATATTGTCAAATTGTCAAATTATAAAATTTCTTTTTGAAAGGATAGAAAACAGTGGGGAAATAAGAGAAATTGCTTATAACAGCATTTTCTCATTTTTCCACATTATTTTCTAATGGCTTTTCCCTTAGAATTGATGAAACTCAGGGCTGTGTTGCAAAGGATGAAATGTATGATGAAACTAACAACCTTTTTATAGCCTATAGGGTCATATATTGGTCACCATTAAACCATGTAAGTACAGGGAAACGATTGTTGACAGATTTGACGGATGGGGACGGACACTCCTCATGTGGGGTCATTCTGTGACAGAAATTGTCAACATAATTATGTGCATAACAGTTTATGACATCATTTAGTTTTACAGAGTAAATAGATGTGTCTGTGCAATAGTCAGTATTTCAGGTCATAACAGCAATTTTGCTTTGCCACAATGTTTTCTGAAGTAGTCTTTGAGATAATATCAGTTATCTAAAGGAGGTAACAAGCTGGCAGTTGACTCTTTCAGAAGACAAAATTGGAGACTTGTCAGTATCAACTAACCATTTACCAAACAACAAAGTTTAAGACTAATTCAACCCATTACCAGACGACAAAATTTAAGCATGTCCAAATTGAAAAGATCTGCAGACGACAATTTCATTGTGGCTCAAATGGCGTAATTTTTCTTTGGTAGAGTGTTTTCAAAAGGCTTCTTTTCCAGGAGCATCGAAAGTCAGCATTGTGTTGTAAAGTAGTTGTCAGTTGATAAACAAACTATAGCAACTTATTCCAAACTCCCTCAATTCTGCTTCCTGGAAACTGCACCAGTAGAACTTGTGCGATTTGTGTGTGCCAATGAACAGTTCCAAAGTTGACACACCCACTTCACGAGGTAATTAGAACTTTGGACCTAGTTACAAGGCCAAAATTGTACGTCACAATCAAGGACACCACAAATCTGAATTGAAAGTATTTGCAGGTGTAAAATTGAAAGAAACCCAACTGATGATTTCTATCTTTGAAAGGGTAGCAGAGCTCCAGATAAGAGGGAGGGATGGTTTTCTAAATTCATTATTTCTCTTCCAAACCACATGTTGTGGGTACTCATTAGAATCGTCTTAAGGAGACGATTCTAATGAGTACCTACATCATAGGGTTTAGTGTGGAATTAATGATATTTTGAATTTTGAAATCAAAATCACAACCTCTATCTGGAGCTCTGGGTGGAATACATATAAGTAAGTATTAAACAAAAAACAACACGTTTAACAACATATATTTTATCCAGCATTTTGGCGTAACACCTTCTTCAGGAATAACATTTATAAACGGACATGACGTCATGTCAAAAAACATTAATTGATATGAATTAATTTGGCGGAAAAACACTGTTTCGCAGAAAAGTTATTAAATAAAAGAATGTCAATACAAGGGAAAACATTTTTTTTTAAAGGATAAAATAGTATTTTTCGAAAAGGAGAAAAAGTTGTTCACCAGCTCTTTTTTCCTCTTTTTCTTCAATGTTTCAAAGCCCTCTCTCTCAGGGTAGTTAAAACTAAGGATTGTGTGGTAAAGGATTGAAAGGATTTGCAGATGACAATAAAATTTTCCTGAAGTATTTTTTGTCTTTTTAAGATTGGAAAAAAAATATTTGGATAAGAAATGATGATGGGATTTAACATTGAAAGGCTATTCAATATTGATTACCCAAATAGTGCTGTTTCAAAGTTATGTTTTGGGGAACAGTGTCTCCTTCTTGGACAGTGTAGATCAAAGATCAGACTGCATGTTCTGTGCAGTCTGATCTTTGATCCACACTGTCTGCAAACAGTCAGGGAGTCGCACTTAGCAGCCAAAGGAATATATGATCATATCAACTGTTAACCTCTTAACCCTTTCCCAAACAATCCCTGGTTTTTAAGACCCAGAGGAAGAAGCCTTCTGAAAATATTGTGGGAAAATGGAGAAAATGCTGGTTACCAGCATTTTCTCCTTTTCCCAGTATGTTTTCCACTCTTCTAAAGTCAAGTTTCAATTTTTGAGTTGAGTTTATTTTGTCATCTGCAAGTGCATTCAATTTCGACAAGACTGAAATTTTGTTGTTTGGTAAATAGTTAAGTTGCCCATGCAATCAGTGTAGATTAGGATCAAACTTTTTGTCTGCACTGCATGATTATTTTTAAGATTTTGGCTCATATTTAACAGCCATTCCTAGTTTTTTCCTTCTCAGGCACATTCCAGATTAAGAAAGTAACATTACTCCTGATAAGTCAAACCAAATGGTTAAGCTGATCATAAGTTTTGTAACTTTGGAAATTTAGAAAATTCTCAATTGTAAAGCTGAAAAGGTTCTCAAGAGTGATTAGCATATATGGATCCTGAATATGTACGCTAGAATGATTGGCATAATATATGGATCCTGAGAATGTACTCTAGAGTGATTGGCATATATGGATCCTGACAATGTAATCTAGAGTGATTGGCATTATACGGATCCTGACAATGTACTCTAGAGTGATTGGCGACTACTGATCCCGGTATTCTGGCAAACATAGCAATTACCGGTATATCAGCTGGGTCATATCGATAGGTGAGTGCAACACTATTCTAAGTGCCTGTACAATGTACAGGCACTCAGAATAGTGTTGCACTCACCTATCGATATTCACCATCTGGAAGTGGCTATCTCTTGTATGTTTATCCTTTTATCAGTCAAAAAAAAAATAGACTATTTTGGGTTGAAAGTGTTTGAGGATGACAAATACATGTATTGCTTAACCCTTTACCAGACAACAAAATCTTAGCCTTGTCCAACTTGAAAGCATTTGCAGATGACAATTTCAGTGTGGCTCAAATGATGCGAATTTTCTTTGATAACAAAAACATTGTGGAAAAAGGCTTCATTTCCAGGAGCATCAAAAGTAGGCATTGTATGGTAAAGGGTTAAATCATGTATTTTTCTTAGGAAAGAACTGAATGTAAGAAGTGGAAGGAATGCTGATTACCTACATTTTCCTTACTGGTATTTCCTGCAATGCTTTCAGAAGCAAGGGGTTAAATGCAGTTTGTAATTACAGGTAGATAGTGTACTGGTGCATTTTTTAACCCTAGACCAAACAGTACCAGGTTTTAATGACCTTGGCGAGAAAGCCTGTTTGAAAACATTGTGGAAAAGAAGAAAATGCTTTTAAACAATGTTTTCTTAAACCTAAACCCCCTCCCCCCCCCCCCCCCCCCAACACACACACACACACACCCACACCCACACACACACACACACAATTTCAATTTTTGAGTCACTCACTTTAAATTTGTCATCTGCAAATGTTTCTCAATTTGGATGAGTCTAAAATGTTGTTTGGTTAAGAGTTAATGGGAAATTGGGAATTTATCCTCATTTTACCCATTCTCCTAACTTTTTACCATACAACAATATTTTAGACTTGTCCAAAAGCATTTGCAGATTTGCAGACAGAAAATTCAAGTTGTCTGTAGATGGTAGAAAACTCTGGTTTGATACTGGTAACCAACTTTTTCTCTGTAGCCCACAATTTTTTCAAAAGCTTTTTCTCACTGGATTGTTAACTCTTTTTTTCAAACGACCAATTTTGGACCCTTCCGAACTGCAAGAGTTTACAGACGACAATTTTAGATTTGGTGAAAATTGCAGAAATTTCTCAAAAAGGGTAGAAAACACTGTGGGAAAAGGAGAAATTGCTCATTATGAGCAATTTCTCCTTTTCCCATCGTGTTTTCAAAAGACTTTTACTGCCCACACGTAAAAACCAGGGCTTGTTTATGAAAGGGTTAAAACAATGAATAATGCTAAATTGAGGTAATTCAATTGCATTGTGCAAGGTGAGAAACAATGAGGATTAATGACTTCTCTGTAGTGATTTCACAATTCTTTCTCTTTAACCCTTTACCAACCAATCCAGTGTTTTTACATCCCTGAGAAGGAAGCCTGCAGAAAACATTGTGGGAAAAGGAGAAAATGCTGGTAGCCAGTATATTCTCCTTTTCCACAATGTTTTCTGTCCTTCCCAAAACAAATTTCAATTTATTAGTAGATCTAACAGATTGTTTTTTTGTCTGCAAATGCTTCCAATTTGGTCTAGTATAACATTTTGTCATTTGGTAAAGAGTTGACCCATTACCACACAATCCCAACTTTTGACGCCCCTGAGAAAGACGCCTTTAGAAAACATTGTGGGAAAAGGAGAAAATGCTGGTAGCCGGCATTTTTCTCCTTTTTCCACAATGTTTTATACCCTTCACAAAACAAATTCCAAATTTTCAGTCATTTTTATTGTCGTCTGCAAAGCTTTCAATTTGGACTAATTGGGTTAAGGAGGAATGTTAACCCTTGAGGCGGTGAACATTGTTTTGATTCTTCTTCTGGACAGTGTAGATGATGACCGGACTTCATAATTGTGGAGTCGTGTCTCTGATTTTCACTGCAACTTTTGAGGAAAATCGCAATCTTTAGTTACTGTTACATCTGTGCAGGCACATCGAATAAAAGACTAGCTTGTTACATCTGTACAGGCAAATAGAATAAAAGACTAGACTGTTACATCTGTACAGGCAAATCGAAGGAAAGACTAGAGACTGTTACATCTGTACTGGCAAATCGAAGAAAAGAATAGAGACTGTTACATCTGTACTGGCAAATCAAAGAAAAGACTAGACTGTTACATCTGTGCAGGAAAATCGAAGAAAAGACTAGACTGTTACATCTGTACAGGCAAATCAAAGAAAAGACTAGACTGTGACATCTGTACAGGCAAATCAAAGAAAAGACTAGACTGTGACATCTGTACTGGCAAATCAAAGAAAAGACTAGACTGTTACATCTGTACAGGCAAATTAAAGAAAAGACTAGACTGTTACATTTGTGCAGTATGATCTTGATCAGCATAGTCAGGAACAGAAGCAGATATTGATGTTGCATGATCTGATGAAGTTATATGTACAAAAATAATATAAGTACATCCACCTGGCTACCTAGTGGAATGTCGCTGTTATCATTGAGTACCTTGTCTAGCTGGGTTTTCTCTATACAACATGACTAAATCTTTAAAAAAGTCCATTATCCTTTTACCAAACAATTTCTGGTTTTTACGACTCTGAGATAGAAGCTTTCTGAAAACATTGTGGGAAATGGAGAAAATGCTGGTAACTAGCTTTTTCTGTTTTTCCCACTATGTTTTCTATCCTGCTCAAAACAATTTTAATTTTTAAGTTGAATTTATTTTATCAACTGCAAATGCAAGTCTTAAGTTCTGTCGTTTTGTAAAGAGTTCAATATTCTATCTGAAATATGGCTAAAATGATGAGGTATTTGATAGGGTTGTAAACATTGTGGAAAAAGGAAAAACTGCTGGTTTCCTCTATATCTGAGGGTCCTTAACTCTTTACCAAACGACAATATTTTAGACTCGTCCAAATTGAAAGCATTTGCAGACGACAAAATTAAAGTGACTGAAAATTTGAAATTTGTTTTGTGAAGGGTAGAAAACATAGTGGGAAAAGGAGAAAATGCTGGTTACCAGCATTTTCTCCTTTTCCCACAATGTTTTCAAAAGGCTTTTTTCAGGGTCGTTAAAAGTCGGGATTGTGTGGTAAAGAGTTAAAACAAGGGATTGTTAACCCTTTCCCAAACAACAAATTTTCGACTCTTCCAAACTCAAAGAGTTTGCAGACGACAATTTCAAATTTGATAAAAATGGCAGAAAGTTCTTCAAATGGGTAAAAAACACTGTGGGAAAAGGAGAAATTGCTCGTTATGAGCAATTTCTCCTTTTCCCACGGTGTTTTCAAAAGACTTGTACTGCAGACATGTAAAAACAAGGGTTTGTTTGGGAAAGGGATAACCCTTTACCCCATAAGGCATTTCTATGGTATGTCTAATTGACCCTAAATAACAGCAAGGCTAAAGTCGTTTTTTATGGGTATATGACACCTTTTAATAGCATAGAAAACAATTTGACAAAAGGTGAAATTGCTCGTCCCGAGCAATTTAACCTTTTGCCACAATGTTTTCCAAAGGCTCCTACAAGCAATGCGTAGAAATGAGTATCTATGGAGTAAAGGGTTAAGGAAAGGACTATTTGAAACTGTTTGGTGACTATTTCAAAATACATTGTACCAAAAATAACAAATTTTCACAGTAGGTTATTGTTCTTGCTGACCAAAGTTCAAAAAACAGTAGGGACAAGACTAAGTATTTGTCATAAATTTTTTTTTTTCATTTTGAAAATTTTGTAACAAAAAGATAACAGTAACTGGTTATATATGGTTTTGCCACTTTGTTTTAGTCATTCAGTAACATGTAACAATTTACATCACCCGAGCGCAAAGAGCTCAAGGTTAGCTGTTGTGATCATTTTGTGTCCAGCATCTGTCTTTGGTCATTGATCATCTTTTTTACCTTGTGTATGATAGTCATGAAACTTGGTCAGTTCGTTGTCATGATGACATCTTGGGCCACTTTGATAATGGGTCACTTCACATAAAACTGTGCAATTAGGTGACATTTGGTCAAATAATAGGTCACTAGACTATATCTTTTAACCCTTTCCCAAACAAGCCCTGGTTTTTACGGGTCAGGAATAGAAGCCTTTTGAAAACATTGTGAGAAAAGGAGAAAATGCTGGTAAACAGCATTTTCTCCTTTTCCCACAATGTTTTCTACCTTATCGTATAGAAAAATCATCTTTTTAGCAACTGTTAATTTGTCATCTGAAAAATGCTTTCAATTTGGTCTGGTCCAAAATTTGCCGTTTGGGAAAGGGTTAAAAAGACTTGTGTACAATTTTAAGGCCACATTTTGGTCTTATACTCTGTAAAGGCCACGTTTTGGTCCTATACTCTTGCAAGGCCCCAATAGCTCAGCCTATAGCACACAGGACTTAAGAGCAGGGGGTCGTGGGTTTGATCCCCAACTTGGACAATTTCTTTCTGAGGATTGATGATAGTCATTGCGACAGGATTCACTCCTCTTTCACCGCTGACCATTGTTTCGATGATGGTTATATGGGAAAGCAGCCAGTGGCTTGGAAAGAATTTGTTCGTAATACTGGTAAAAGAAACTCCAGGAAAGCATGGATAGTTGCACTGGCCACCATGATTTAACTCTTTACCACACAATGCCGACTTTTAACGACCCTGCAAAAGAAAGCTTTTAAAAACATTGTGAGAAAAGAAGAAAATGCTGGAAACCAGCATTTTCTCCTTTTCCCACCATGTTTTCAACCCTGCTGGAAACAAATTTCAATTTTTGAGTTACGTTTTTTTTTTTGGTCATCTGCAAGTTCGTTCAAATTGGACCAAGTCTAAAATTTTGTCATTTGGTAAAGAGTTAACTGAAATAATGTTGAAAATGGCGTTAAACACCATACAGTCAACCTATACCTATGTAAGCTGGTCAGAATGTTTGTCTTGGTGATATCTCAAATAAGTTTGAAAATGGGCCATTTTTGGTCAAGAGCACAAAATGATTGCCAGTATGTCGGCCAATCGCACTCCTATGCGATCCGATAGTGACAGTGAGATATGCAGTTGCGCTCTGTTGCGATCACGTGATGATATGATAGCGCTCTGATACGATCAAGTTGCGATATGATAGCGCTCTGATATACAATCAAGTGGAATCGCGGCCTAGTGGAATGGGGGTATAAGAGGAGCTTTGGTGCTCACTAGAGGCCAGACTTTTGGTCCAATGCCCTTGGAAATTTGTTAGATTGTTTGTCTTGATATCTTAGAAGAGACTGAAAATGGGTCATGTTGGGTCAGATAGGCTCAAATAAGCAACATTTGTGCTATCATAGCCCCGTTGTCTCCTTTTCCTGTTATGTTTTTAAAAGCCTTATTTGAATATCTTATTGCTTGATAAAACAGTTAAGCACCAAAGCTAAGTATGGTTGATTAAAAGATTTTTACATAAAAAGAAGCTGTAAGGAAAAGTGTGATAGACAGTCTGAGGATTTTACACTTAACCAAACTCTTGCATGTTTCTGTGACCATAACATTTTTTTTATCTGAGAAAGAAGGCTCAGAAAAAGAGAAAAGTTTTATCTATTCTACTTTTCTTTTGTAGGCTTTTCCACTCATCGGCTATGACAACTGATGTTTAGCAGAAACTAAATAATACATTACCACTTGACAGGAAGTACCCACAAAGCAAAGCATTATGGGTTGTTGTCAGCCAACTCCATCTAAAGAGAAGACAGGGTTTGACAACATTAAAGGAGAAGAAAATGACAAAAAGAAGCCAAGAAATAATTATGATCCAGATCCAACTAAAAAGAGACAAGATACAACAAGCACATCAGCCCCACAGGAAGATCATGCTTCTTCAGGTATCTAGATTATGGCTTCAAAGAAACTTGATTTTATACCAGGACTGCATAATTATGATATGCCTGAGACTGGATAGAGTCCAGGGCCCCGTTTCATCAAGGTATTACAAACAAAATTTGCGTAGGTAATATTGAAATTACCCTTTGTCGCAGAGAGTTTCAATTGATGCAGAAGCTTCCAAAAATTACGAGTTAGCCCCCCCCCCCCCCCCCCCCCCCACACACACACACACACCGCGAAATCTTGAATTGCTTCCTATGTGCCAGTATAGTATAGTGGCATTAATCTGCCACAAGACACATGAAAACTATCATGATAATATTTTAAAAACTAATGCGATAAATCAAAGTTTCCCGGAAATTTTATCAAGATAGAATGCAGAGACAAAATTTCCATGAAACTTTGATTTATCCCAATAGTTTTCTAAAATGAACATGATAGTTTTCATGTGTCTCGTAGCAGATCAATGCCAATATACTAAAGTTACATAAAACTTACACAAATTTTGTTTGTAACTACCTTGGTGAAATGGGGCCCTGGAGTCCTTCTTGCAATATCTTTAACCCTTGCATTGAGCATAGGCAGCAGAGTCAATAGCATACACAACTTGAGAGAAAAGGGGGTCACTTATTTTAAATTTTTATCAGACGTCAAAATTTCAGACAATTCCAAATTGAAAGCAGTAGCAGACAACAAAATTAAAGTGACTCAAAAATTTAAATTTTGTTTTCAGAAGGGTAGAAAACATTGTTGGAAAAGGAGAAAAGGAGACCAGCATTTTCTCTTTTTCCAACGATATTTTCAAGAGGTTTCTGACTACGAGCCAAGAAAACCAGGGGTTATTTGGTGGAGTTGATCCCATGCTGTGCCTTTTTTGGGGGGGGATTGATGAGAGTCATTGTATCAGAAATGATTCCTCTCTCACTGCTGATTACTGTTTTGACAGTGTGGGAAAGCAGCCATTGGTTTGAAAAGAATATTGTGCTAAGCAATAGTTACAGAAATTCCAGGAAAGTATGGATAGGTGTACTGCCCACAGTGATATAACTGAAAAAATGAGGAAAGTGATATTAAACATCATGCAAAACAACCAATCTTAACCCCTGCACTAATGAGCTAAATATGGAATATGAAGACAATCTGCATGTCTGCGTGTCAGATCACGGCGAGTTGCGTGTGTAAAGAGGTGAATATTGGATGAGACCTTTGGTCTCATCCAATATTCACCTCTTTACGCCCACAACGAGACATGATCCTACCATGCAGAAATGCACACTGTTGTAATATTCCCTTTATTACATACCTAGCACTCCTAACTATACAGAAACATCACAAAAACAATACAAATAACCAAAAATTGAGAGAACTACATTCTGACACTGTAATCTGGTAGAAGGCAACTAAAATTAGAGACAAATGGCTGCTTTCCTCGTAATTTGTAGGCTGGGTAGTTCTTATTCCAAATCCTATATTTTTTTCTCGATGTAAATAGGGTTTGGAATGGGAATCAATTGGCCTGTGGGACCCGTGTGGTTTAATTGGGGGTATAAGAATAAACCACTGCAGTCCCATGATCATCACATCTGCCATTTCATCTGGCGGAACAAACATGACAGCATGCATGTCGTAAAAGGCGACAAAAGGGGCATCATTTTGTGTTTCGTCCATTCCTCACTTATCATGTTTGTCTTATGTTGTTGCACATGTATGTTATTTTCACCTCGCATTATTGTTTACTAATTAAGTGCGCCCAATATGACCTAAGTTGTCGATGGGCCTAAAAACGCTATTCATTCTTTAATTCTGACACTGTACATTTAACTACATTTACTATATTTATGAATGGCAAA
Organism: Tridacna crocea; assembly: GCA_943736015.1. Lineage (NCBI taxonomy): Eukaryota > Metazoa > Mollusca > Bivalvia > Cardiida > Cardiidae > Tridacna > Tridacna crocea. The sequence continues at coordinate 56,253,772 of OX031059.1, forward strand.
TGAATATACATGTAGATAATGATAAATCTGCATAGATCAGTATGCATTTAAAAATGGCGGTTGCTATCCCCAAATAGGTGTGCCTTAAAAATTATTTCTTAAACACTGAAAAGGTCTTCAGTGGCTGTTATTCTCTGTAGCTATCCAGAACAGTTAATCTCTTTTCGTTTTAAGATAGGAAGCAAGTCAAACATGTGATTATGAATCCCTGTTCTTATGTTCACAGTTGTACTGTACAGTAGCATATGGTTTGTTTGTTTGTATTGGAGTTTAACACCATTTTAACAGCTTCCTGCTTCGTCATGCAGGCCAAATATGTATCGACGTGGGTTAGCACATGCAATCTGAGTAGGCTGACATGAATTGAAACTGTTTGCAATTGGTCAATTTTCTGCAGGTTGAAGGACGATAGGAAGTCAACCTCATGATTATTTGGTTGTAAGACTAGATCCATTTTAGGGATCCTTTAACTCTTTACCAAATGACAAAATTTTAGACTGGTCCAAATTGAAAGCATTTGCAGACGACAAAATAAAAGTGACTGAAAAACTGAAATATGTTTTGGGAAGGGAAGAAAACATTGTGGGAAAAGGAGAAAATGCTGGTTACCAGCATTTTCTCCTTTTCCCTCAATGTTTTCAGAAGGCTTCTTTTTCAAGGTCGTTAAAAGTCGGGATTGTGTGGTAAAGAGTTATCATCATGATAACTTGATTGGCCTCCCTTTTCCAGAGTGCCATTCATATTTTTTATATCAGCCAGTTTGTGAGATTATTTTTCTATCAGTATCCTCAAAACATGGGGATGTTTTTTTTTTTTAAACAAATTGAGGGTAACCATAATTTTCCTGGTTTGGATGACTGCCTGCTTTGATTTGGCCTGGTTAAGGCTTGTCAATTACGTGTATATCTATTTTGCTGAAGTGATAAGGAAGTTAACATGTTTTTAACCCTTGGAGCTACAAAGATAAAATCAACATTTTTATTGAGTAAATCACACATAGGTATAGCTATCTAAGCTGTTGGAATAATGTATTTTGTAAAGCAGTGTTCTCAGTAGATTTTTTTTCATCAGACTGAATGTTTTGTACAGTCTGATCTTGATCTGCAATTTCTACAACTGAAGCCAGTGTTGTGCTTGTCATTCAAAGAATTCACCAATCGCTACACCAGATATAATTTATCGACCTTATCAGCCCTTACCAAATACATGTAATCCTACATTTTAACAACCGTGGAGGAAAGCCTATTGAAGTACATTGACTAAATCTTAACCCATTACCACACAGCAACATTTTAGACATATCCAAATTGAAAGCATTTGCAGACGACAATTTCAAAGTGACTTAAATGGTGCAATGTTGCTTTGATAGAGAAGAAAACTTTATGGAAAAAGCAGAAAATGCTGGTTACCAGCATTTTCTCCTCTTCTTCCTCAGAGTGGTTAAAAGTTGTCATTGTGTGATAAAGGGTTAAAACAACACTAGTTCACGGCGGGGAATCACGTGACACAACAACAACAACAACAATGACCGTTATTTGAAAAAATTCCCCAACTTCAGGTAAGAAAATATTTAATAATTCCGTTAATACGTGACCGATTGGAATTTGGTTTGAAGCAGAGAAGGCGGAAGGACTCCGGGGATTTGCTTGATGTGTTAGATTTTTTAAACAACACCTGATAAAAAAGTTATTGACGAGCAAACAAATTATCCAGGGTAAAAAAATTTGTTTGCTCGTCAATAACTTTTTTATCAGGTGTTGTTTAAAAAATCTAACACATCAAGCAAATCCCTGGAGTCCTTCCGCCTTCTCTGCTTCAAACCAAATTCCAATCAGTCATTTTATTAACGGAATTATTGAAGATTTTCTTACCTGAAGTCGGGGAATTTTTTCAAATAACGGTCATTGTTGCTGTTGTTGTGTCACGTGATTCCCCGCCGTGTAGTTGTCAGTGAAATATCAGTCCAAAGATATCTTTGTTTTTATCTAATTTATCTGCTGCCTAATTCATCATCATTTTATTGAATGATGCTCAGAATTTTGTTAATATCATGTTAAATTTTTTAGTGGAAAATGATACAGAAGTTACTTTATTGCAAATCAAAGTCACATGCTAATGCTTTACCACACAATCCCTACATTTGATGACCCTGAGAAAGAAGCCTTTAGAAAACAATGTGGGAAATGGAGAAAATGCTGGTAACCAGATCAAATAATAATCAAAAAAATGATATTCCTTTTTTCTCTGAAAGATTCATCTTCAAAAACATTTTCCTGGTACAGGGGAAAGAAATTATTACAAAGTCATTTGATGTGTTTTATCACATAAAACCTCCCCCGGCAGTGTATTAAACCCATGACTTATTTTTGATAATACACTACTGTATTATCGTTATTTTTGGGGGGTTCCGGTCCTGATCAATTTTCAGTCATGAGTGTGTGAAGCCAGAGAAAGCAACCACAGCATGTGCAGGAATTTGTACTGCTACTCCATTTCATAGAAAAATGATGTCATTGTTGCTAAGACGTGTCCATGTGACAGTTTTTGATTTTCATGTTTGGAAAAAACCAAAAAATGCATCGTAAGTATCATAAAATCAATACTATTGCAAAAATAGGTGGACTAAATCCCTCTATAAACTATTTCATTTCATTCTTATGGTATTAATGTGAAAGAACTATTTACTTTTGTATATGGTGTATATAAATTTAAAACCAAACTACAACAGTTTTGAGAACATGGAACCCTAAACAGTAGAGATGAAGGTGAAGATGAAGACTATTTCCTGTCAGTCATTTGTTTTATGTGATAAATTGAATCTCACATTCATGCTTATTTATTATCATTTTTACCAGACTCGTTGACTAAAATGCATTTGACACTCACCAAGGCTTGCGTCATACAATTTTAGTCAACTTGTTTGATAAAAATGATAAAACGTAAACACTCATGTAAGAACCTCTTTATAAGTTTTGCAGTTAATGTTGCGTAACTTTTGATTACTATCTTGGGTAAAAGAAATAAAGCTAAACAAGAGTTTTTTGCATGATATTTTCTAGGAAGTCAGTTGCTGATTTTGCATGACAAGAATGCATCAAATGGACAATTTGTATGCTCAGTCAGAGACTTATCCATTCCTCATAATAATGCTGTTTTTTTAAATCTATTTTTTTATCATGTAACCATATCAAGAAGTTATCAGTCTATGTCAAAAAGTTTCTACCTTTATCCTCTGATTCAGGTATACTTACTTTTTAACTCTTTTAACCCATTACCACACAATCCCTACTTTTGACGCCCCTGAGAAAGAAACCTTTTGAAAACACTGTGGGAAAGGGAGAAAATGCTGGTAGCCAGCATTTTCTTCTTTTCCCACAGTGTTTTCTACCCTTCCCAGAACAATTTTCAATTTTTCAGTCACCTTTATTTTGTTGTCTGCAAATGCTTTCAATTTGAACCAGTCTAAAATTTTGTCGTGTGGTAAAGAGTTGAAGGGCAAAATTGTTGACTTGTCCAAATTGAAGTATGACTCAAATGACAGGATTTTTCTATGATGGGCTATAAATCATCGTGGGAAAAGGAGAAAAAAGCTTGTAACCAGCATTTTGTCATTTCACTAGGACGTTTTCCAAAACTTCTCTTGCAGGATCATTAAAACTTGGGATTAAGTGGTAAAGAGTGAACTCTTCCAGATTGCAATGTTTTGTTGTTGTTGTCTATATTGGAAGTATTTGCATTTAAAAAATACTGCAAAAATGATGGGACTTATTTTTGCTAGGATAGAAAATGTTTTAAGAAAAGGAGAAAATGCTGGTTACTAGCATTTTCTCCCTTTTCCAACAATGTTTTCAAATGCTGTCTTCCTCATGGTAGTACACACATAGGATATCATAAACGATTAAATATATCTTTCTCTTTTGACAATAATTTTCAATTATTTTCGGTTTAACCCTTTCCCAAATGACAAAATTTTAGACTAGTCCAAATTGAAAGCACTTGCAGACAACAAAATTGGTGTTACTCAAAATGCAAAATTTGTTCCCGACAGGGAAGAAAACATTGTGGGAAAAGGAGAAAATGCTGGTTACCAGCATTTTCTCCTTTTCCCACAATGTTTTCAAAAGGTTTCTCCCTCAGGGCCGTAAAAACCAGGGATTGTTTGGTAAAGGGCTAATACAATTTTGAGCATTAGTATACCTATCATGACATATAAAGTATCCCGCTCAAAAAGGGTGTAACTGTAATCTATTGCAACATGAAAAGCCTTGCCTTTTAAAAACTTCCTTGTCCCTGGGTTATCATACACTTTTGTATAAATTGTGTAACTCTTCTGATTATTTGGATTGTAAGTAAGTTTCTGAAAGCATATAAATCCAAACTTTTCAAATACACATGTATAACATCCATAAAACTCTTTACCAATCGACTTGTCCAATATGAAGGTATTTGCGTAGCCCAAAATTAATGTGACTCAGAAATTGAAATTTGTTCTGTAATGGTTAGAAAACACTGCGGGAAAAGGAGAAAATGCTGGTGACCAGTATTTTCTCCTTTTCCTACAATGTTTTCAAAAGGCTTCTTTGTCAGGGTCGAGGAAATCAGGGATTGTTTGGTAGAAGGTTAAATTCAGTTTGATGGTGTGACGAATTCAACTGATGTCCATTCAGCACTTTCATTATATCTCCATGTAGATGTCATTTTGGCAAATTTTATCCCGAAAAAACTTTCCAAAAACTTGCAATGCATAATTATATGCCTGCAAAGATGGCCGTTAGATTAAGGACAAAATACAAGAAAAAACATGTCAATAACATGAAAGATCTCTCAAGTTTTATCGAAAATATAATTGGATGGTGTATCTAAATAACTTGGAAGGCACTCTGTATTCTTAATTGTTACTAAATATGCATATAATAATACACATGTAGTTATATCAGATGAAATTAACCCTTTCCCAAACAACAAATTTTAGACTCTTCCAGACTGAAAGAGTTTGCAGATGACAATTTTAACTTTCATAACAATGGCAGAAAATTATCCGAACAGGCAGAACACACTGTGGGAAAAGGAGAAATTGCTCATTACAAGCAATTTCTCCCTTTCCACCAGTGTTTTCAAAAGACTTTTACTGCAGACACGTAAAAACAAGGGATTGTTTGGGAAAGGCTTAAGAGACTAGATATGCCATTGGACTAGACAGAGATTTGAATGCAAAGGGATTTAACCCTCAGAAGGCAAGATCAAACTTCACAGGTATAGAACGGGTTTTGCATTACACTATACTATATTCTTATAAGGTATTGTTGGCAAAATAAATGAGTCTTACTTTGTGAAAAGGGGGCCTTAACTGTTTATTTAACAACAAAATTTTAGACTGCTACAAATTGAAAGTGCTTGCAGACCGTAAAATTAACGTAACTGAAAGATTGAAATTTGCTTCCAGCAGGGTAGAAAAACATTGTGGGAAAAGGAGAAAATGCTGGTTTTCCCACAATGTTTTCAGAAGGCTTCTTTGTCAGGGTCATTAAAAAGTTAGATTTGATTGGTAAAGGGTTAATGCATCTGCAAAAAAACATCGATTCAGGTCAGCCTGCGCAGTGTGCGTGGGCTTACCTGAGCTGAAACTTATTGCTATTAACCCTTTACCACACAATCACGCCTTTTAGTGCTCCTGAGGAAGAAGCCTTTTGAAAACATTGTGGGAAAAGGAGAAAATGCTGGTAACCAGCATTTTCTCCTTTTCCCACAACGTTTTCTACACTATCAAAGCAAAATTGCGCCATTTGAGCCATTTTGAAATTGTCGTCTGCAAATGCTTTCAATTTGGACTGGTCTAAAATTTTGTTGTGTGGTAAAGAGTTAATCAATTTTCTGTATATCCAAGGACCAGTCTACCTCATGATAAGGTTTATTGTTAAAAAGATTTCCTAACTATATCAGGGTTTTCCCTCGGCTTTGAAAATTGGGGGTCATTGTGACCCCCTTCCTCATTAGTTGCGGGTCATTTCATTAATTTTGGGGGTCAAAAATATGGATTTCCTCGTCATCAACTTCAAACTCGATTTATAATGCATTTTACCTTTTAAACGCCAACTTCCAAGATTGAAAAGTCGGTCGATCATTTCTGATGGAAAGGCCGATGTCACTTTTTGACAAACCAAACATTTTCGCACGAATCGCTGCTTGACGTGGCTTGATCGGCAGTTGTAGGAAGCAGACGATAGAAGAATGCTACAGTTTTCTACGTCTAACATTATTTTTCCACTAACAGCACAGACTGGTAATGTGTACTTTTATATACCAAAAGTCGTGTAAAATATACTATGAAATGCAGAGAACCTAACCACGACTTTGACTGGGCCCATATTTACAACACGTGTCCAATATACATTTCGCCAATAATGCGTAAACCAGTCTTATTCTATAAATGAATTACCGGAAAACCACTTTTATCTAAAATAAGCCCTGTAGTTAAAAAAAGAACAGTGTTCGTCTGACATTGAGGCAAGAACAGACTTGGAATTATGACGCTTCACTCAACTTCGTACATTATTCAAATTTTGGAAAGTTGCGTCACCGATGACGCACTGTCATTTATTTTGGGGGTCATTTGAATTAAAATTGCGTCAATGACGCAGGATTTGTGCGTCATGGAAAACCCTGCTATATGATGACTTGCTTGGTTTAACCCATTACCACACAATCCCTACTTTTGACGCCCCTGAGAAAGAAGCCTTTTGAAAACACTGTAGGAAAAGGAGAAAATGCTGGTAACCAGCATTTTCTCCTTTTCCTACAGTGTTTTCTACCCTTCCAAGAACAAATTTCAATTTTTCAGTCGCCTTTATTTTGTCATCTGCAAATGCTTTCAATTTGGACCAGTCTAAAATTTTGTCGTTTGGTAATGAGTTAATGTATTACTGTATGCCCCTTAACTCATTACCACACAATCCCTACTTTTAACGACCCTCAGAGAAAGAAGCCTTTAGAAAACATTGTGGGAAAAGGAGAAAATGCTTGTAACCAGCATTTTCGCCTTTTCCCACAATGTTTTCTACCCTTCATAAAACAAATTTTAAAATTTCAGTCACTTTTATTTTGTCGTCTGGAAATGCTTTCAGTTTGGACAAGCCTAAAATATTGTTGTTTGGTAATGAGTTGAAGGATGGTTCAAATTAAGATTGCAACAACTATGCTATCATATCATAGTTATATCAATTTTGGGAGATACAACTAGGAGTCTAGCCAAAAGAAACAGTCTAAATAATTATCTGAGGACTACAAAATGGTTAGCCCCCTAAATTTTGGGAGCCAAAGGACACCCGTGCTATAATAGGGTCAGCGCTATAGCGCAGCTTGTTCTAACGGAGTTCCATTGTATATATAATATCAGAGCTCCAGATAGGGGGAGTGATTTTGATTTCAAAATTGAAAATATTATTTATTGTCCACTAAACCCTGTGTTATGGGTACTCATAAGAAATACTGTCTCACCAAGACATTTCTAATGAGTACCAACAATATACGGTTTGAAAGAGAAATAATGGATTTAGAACACCGTCACCCCGCCCCCCCCTCTTATCTGGAGCTCTAATATATGTCTTTTTATTTATACTGGTAAATATAATTGACAGGTCAGCACAGAAAAGTTAAAGCCCTATATGACTACAATGCAAGAACAGATGATGATTTGACCTTCAAGAAGGGAGACATCCTTATCTTATTGGAACAGGAAGAAGAGTAAGTATATTGTTGATTTCTCTGTATAGGAAATGGTTAGCTGCAAACAGCAGATAAGATGGCAATTGACCGTTCTGTAAATGTGAGTTTGGCACGCCCCCTCCCCCCTCCCCCTTAGTAACGCAGTATTTTGGTAGTCAGGTCTGTCAAGCTATCCAGAAGTGTTTCAGACTGTTTTGTTTACATGATCCCCAATGCTGCATTTTCATTGGCCGATAAGATTTTGGTAGACCTGTCAATCAAAATCGGCAGAAAGGTCAATTGTATAGTCAATTGTATGGCTGTTTTGGGCACACGATCTAACAAAGTTGCCAACAGTGTCGGTAAAAGATAAGACAGGATATTATCAGCAGTCTGATGTTGATCTTTGACTTGTTTGCAAAAATGCATACAAAGTTGATGTCCTCAGTTAACTCTTTACCAAAAGACAAATTTTTGGACTGAACCATATTCAAAGCATCTGCAGACAGCAAATTAAATCTTGGTAATATGATTTTGATAGGGTAGAAAAACATTGTGGGAAAAGGAGAAAATGCTGGTTACCAGCATTTTCTCCTTTTTCCACAATGTTTTATAAAGGCTTCTTTCTCAGGGTCTTTAAAAGTTAGGATTACGTGGTAAAGAGTTATAGATTTAAACAGTCTGTTAACCACATCAGGGTGGCGGCTTACCTTCCTCGTTCCAGCTTATCACTGTCTTACTAAAGGACACGCCTAGGTCACTTGCAACTCCAGCAGAGCTTGAACCAGGATTTCCTGATGACAAATCCAAACACATTATCAAAAAGCCAAGGAGAACCCCATATTAACAATTGATTCACTTTTGACAACATGGTGGTATATGGAGACATTGCTGAAATGAGCGATTCCTCAAGTGCAACAGTTACTGTGCTTCTTTTGTTGTCATTCATTTTTTTTTAACGTTTTCTACTGCAAAGCCATGAAAAGTTGTATTAATTTTTTTACCAAATGACAAAATTTTACACTGGTCCAAATTGAGAGCATTTGCAGACAACAATTTCAAAGTGGCTCAAATGTGCAATTTTTCTTTGATAGGCTATAAAACTTTGTGGAAAAAGGAGAAAGTACTGGTCACCAGCATTTTCTCCTTTTCCCACAATGTTTTCAAAAGGCTTCTTCCTCAGGGTTGTTAAAAGTTGTCATTGTGTGGTAACAGGTTAAAGTCTCAAACCTTTTTCATTTTCTTCTGCTATACCCTTTAGCAGACGACAAACTTTCAGATCCATCATTATTGAAAGCATTTGCAGATGCAAGTTCCAGTTGCACAAATAAGAGTATTTGTCTCAGGAAGAGTAAAAAAACATTATGGTGAAAGGAGAAAATGCTAGTTAAAAGGAATTTTTCCTTTGCCAACATTGCTCCCAAAGACCTTCATCAAAGCTGTTAATACTTTTGGGTTTGTGGTTAAAGGGTTAACTCTGTACTACACAATCCTGACTTTTAACAACCCTGAAAGAGAGGGCTTCTGAAAACAATGTGGGAGAGGAGAAAATGCTGGTAACCAGCATTTTCTGCTTTTCCCACAATGCTTTCTAACCTTTCAAAAACAAATTTTATCGTTTTAGACACTTTCAATCTGTTGTCAATAAATTCTTTCAATTTGGAACGGTCCAAAATATAGTCGTGGTAAAGGGTTAACCCTTTACCAAACACAATATTTAGACTGGTCCAAACTCAAAGCATTAATTGCAGATGACAAAATAAAAGTAACTGGAAATTTGAAATTTGTTTTTGGAAGGGACGAAAACATTGTGGGAAAAGGAGAGAATGCTGGTTACTGGTCAGAACTTGGTCAGAATGTTTGTTGATTGATTGATTTTGTAGTGTTTTAATGTCGTTTTCAACATTATTTCATTTATATTGTGGCAGCCAGTGCCCCTATCCATGCTTTTCTGGAGTCTCTTTTACCAGTACTCTGCATAATCTTCTTTCCAAGCCACAGGCTGCTTTCCCTTATAATCATGTCAAAACAATGGTCAGCAATTGGAGAGGAAGGAATCCTGTCACAGTGACTATCACTAATTCATGGGTAGAAATTTGCCAAGCCAGGGGTTATACCCAAGGATCGTCTCCTTGACCCCCCTGTTCTCAAGTCCTACATGCTACTGACTGAGCTTCCAGGGCTTGTCGAGAATGTTTGTCTTGAGGATTTCTTAGACCAGTTTGAAAATGGGTCACAAAAGCTAGGTCACAAGGTCAAATCTCAGAAAAATATTATGTAGGCTCTAGAGGCCACATGTTCAGTGCAATACTCATGAAACTTGGTGAGAATGTTTGTCTTGATATTGTCTAGTATGAGTTTGAAAATGGGTCAAATCAGATTAAAACTATGTTACTAGATCAAATATTAAAAATAGCTTGTGTAGCTCAAGATTCAGTGTTTTCTGTCCAATACGGATGAAAATTAGTCATGATGTTTTATTTGATCATTATAATGAATTTGAAAATGGGTCCCACTTGGTGAAAAACTAGGGCACCATGTCCAATCTTTGAAAAACCTTGTGGACACTCAAGAGGCCATATTTTCTATACAATACTTACGAAATATGGTGAGAATCTTTGTTTTGATAATAAATGTATCTACCATGGGAAAATGGGCTAGTGCTAGCTAAAAAATATAGGTTACCAAGGGAAGTTATAGTTACAGCCTGTGTACAAGCTAGAGGCCAAATTTTCAGTCCAATTATAATGAAACCGTGGTAGAATGTTTGTCATAATATCGCCTAAAAGATTGAAAATGGGTCATGTTTGTTCAAAACATTCAGGTTAGTGACTTTAGGGCCATCATGGCCCTCTTGTTGTAAAAATCTACCAGTAGGTGAATCCAGGATGACATGAGTTTAATCAGAAACTAGTTTATCAAACCTGGAGTTATATCAGACCCACCATAGCTGTTTGACATAAACCCATTTCAGCTTGAATTTTATTTTTGTGCTCATAGAAATCCAGTTACTTTTTGATAGCACTTGAAGTTTTTACCACACAATCCCGACTTTTGAAGACCCTTAGAAAGAAGCCTTTAGAAAACATTGTAGGAAAAGGAGAACATGCTGGTAACCAGCATTTTCTCCTTTTCCTACAATGTTTTCTACTCTTCTAAATTCAAGTTTCAATTTTTGAGTCACATTTGTATTGTCGTCTGCAAATGCTTTCAATTAGGACAAGTCTAAAAATTTGTCATTTAGTAATGAGTTAATGGAGGTATCAGTTTTTAGCTCACCTGAGCACAACATGCTCAAGGGGAGCTTTTAGGATCACCCGGTGTCTGCCCGTTGTGGGTTGTCAACAATTCTTTAAACATCAACTCCTCCTAAACCGCTGGGCAAATTTGGACCAAACTTGGCTGGAATATTTTTTGGGAGGTCCTCACAGAATTAGATTCCATCAAAAACTCTGGTTGCCATAGCATGCAAAGGGAATTTTCCAAGAAATTCTTTAGAAATCTTCTCCTTTCAAACTGTTGGTCAGATTTTGAAATAATTTCACAGATATGTTCATTGGGTGACCCTTTTCAAAAGTTTTGTGCGAAATTTTGATCGGTCGAAAAATATCACAAACATTTCCTCAAAAAATTCAGGTGAGCAATCCAGGGTCATCTTGGCCCTCTTGTTTCAATTTGGATCAGTCTAACACTTGTTGTTTGGTAAAGTCTTTCATTTATAACATCATGCTGATAAAGACTTACATCATTTTATAAAGTAGGGATAAAGGTCAGTGTGCACAAGTAACTAACCCTTTATCACACACAGTCTGAAATTTGTATGTCCTTAATAGAGCAGACCACTAAAAACATTGAGATAAAAGGATAAACCAGTTTTTCTATCATTTTTTTCACAGTGTTTTCTATCCTTTCACAGACTTGAGTCAAATTTGTTGTGTGCAAATTAATGTTAACCCATTACCACACAATCCCTACTTTTGATGACCCAGAGAAAGAAGCTTTTAGTTTAAACATATTTATTTTACATTGATTGAGAAACAAGTTCTTACAACTTATATTAATCTCTCTTGATTCTGCTTTCCGGGAACTACACCAGTACTCGCGCTGAATGTGTGGGCCAATGAAAAATCCCAAAGTTGACACCCGCTCCTGGGTATCGAACTCAGGACCTTTAGGTTATGAGGCAGACGCTCTACCTAATGACCATGGACACCACAAAGCTTTTGGAAAACATTGTGGGAAAAGGAGAAAATGCTGGTAGCCATTATTATCTTATACCCCTGGTCGTCCGTCAGTCCATCAGTCTGTCTGTCTGTCCGTCCGTCTGTTAGCCATTTCTTGTGTGCGCAACTCCTCCTACAGTTTCCATCGGAATTATTTGAAACTTGCCACAATGAATCTTCATGATGTCTAGTTGTGCACCTGGGTCTTAGAATTTGGATCTCTGTTTGCGTTCTAAAATTATCTGCCCCTGATTTCTGAAATAACCAACTTTTACTTTGAATTTTTGTTCAGGCTATAACTTCCATACTATGACAGGTATCAACTTGAAACTACATACACTGATAGAACCCATTATGGAGAAGTGCAGTGCACATGAACCATAACTCTGCCACTGTTATTTTTTGAGTTACAGCCCTTTTTTAATTTTCACTTCGAATTTTTATCCAGGCCATAACTTCTAAACTATAAAAGCTATTAACTTGGAACTTCATACACTGATAGAACCCATTATGGAGAAATGCATTGCACATGAACCATAACTCTGCCACTTTTATTTTTTGAGTTATTGCCCTTTGTTAATTTTCACTTTGAATTTTTGTCCAGGCCATAACTTCCAAACTATAAAAGGAATCAACTTGAAACTACATACACTGATAGAACACATTATGGAGATGTGCACTGCACATGAATCATAACTCTGCCGCCTTTATTATTTGAGTTATTGCCATTTGTTAATTTTCAAGTTGAATTTTTGTTAAGACCATAACTTCCAAACTTCAAAATCCATCATCTTGAAACTTCAAAGACTCATAGAACACATTATGAAGAAGTGCATCGCACAAGAACCATAATTCTGCCATCCTTCCTTCTCAGTTATTGCCCTTTTCACTTTGAATTTTTGTCTGGGCCATACTTTCTAAAATATAAAAGATATGATCTTGGACCTTCAAAGACTGAACGAACACCTTGTGGATAAGAGCAATTCACAAAATTTGTAACTTTGCCACCCTTATATTTTTTAAGTTATTGCCCATTAATATTTTTCACACATCATGGAGAATAACTACTCTTCATTCATGGCCCATCCGCCAATGCAACTCATTTCACTGACAAGCCCCTTCGGGCGTATATGCGCCACTCTGCGAAGCTCTTCTTCCACAATGTTTTCTACCCTTCAGAAAATAAATTTCAAATTCTCAGTCACTTTTATTGTGTGGTCTGCAAATGCTTTTAATTTGGACAAACCTAAAATTTCGTTGTTTGGTAATGGGTTAAATGACAACTGATGAATTTTAAATTTTGTTCCTGATCTAGAGTCGGTATCTCTAATTGACTCTAAATAACAGCAAGGATGAAGCTGTTTCTTATGTGTATATGACACCTTTTGATAGCATAGAAAACATTGTGACAAAAGGTGAAATTGCTCGTGACGAGCAATTTCACCTTTTGCCACAAAGTTTTCTAAAGGCTCCTACAGGCAATGTGCAGAAATGAGTATCTATGGAGTAAAGGGTTAAGTTAGAACTGTAGAACTGTTACTGAAAAAGGTTCCATATAATTATGTCAGTTGTATTCGTCTTAGTTTTCCCCTTTCTAACCCCTTGTCCTTTTTTTTTTCTTTGAGTCACTATGGCTAATTGAAGAGTATACACTTACATATTAACCATAGAGCAAAGAAGTGTTAATATGGATAATTTAAGAATGAATGCACAAACTTACAATCACCTGTAGGGTGCTGCTTGAGTCCAACAGATAATAATTTCATTCTAGAAGTAAGACCATTATAAGAGTAATTTCAAGGCTGCAATGATCCAGAATGTCTTACTGAAGCAGACAGTGAAGATCAAAGATCAGAATAGTGACACTGGCTAATTGAAGGCATAGAGGGTTAAGTAGCCAGCAAAGGTACCAAGCAACAGTGACTTCTTACTGCAAGTGACTGTTAAGCACAGGCATTACTATAACCCCACAAGGAAGTGGAGGGGGGTATACTGGAATCGCCATGGCTGTCTATATATATAAAGTTGTGCATGTGCAATTTTCATGACCCTGCTGCGATTTGTTGCAGAATTATCTCCACTTGAACATTTTCAACTCCAACTTCTGTAATAAACCATTCTGCATTCTGTGACAAAGACCTGTTTTTGTGACAAGGAGCTGGTAGGGGGTATAATCATGCTTAGTGATAGCTCTAGTTATATTCTGAACTACAAAACTGTTTTAGAACAAGCCAAGTGCAAGTGACCTTTTCTTTAAATTTAACTGTACTTCATAGGTGGATCCAGAGAGGGGGGACCAGGTGTCCAGAACCCCCTGGAATTTTGGCAAAAATGCGGTAATGAAAATGAATTTAAAAAAAAGTTCTAAATATGGAGAACTCCTTGTGGTTAGAACTGGAAACGTTGGCTAACATCCACTGAAATCAGGATATCAATTTAAGTACCATATCATAAGACAAGTGCATTTTCGGACCCCCCCTGCCTCCCCTCCTCCGCTGAGAAAAATAATCTGGATCTGCACATGGTACTTCACATTATTTTCTTTACAGAAAAGAAGACTGTGTAAGTTTAATTGTACCCAACCTTATTTTGTTCACAGAAATGAAGACTGGTGGTATGCAAGACACACTGATAGTAAATATTACAACGACAAAATTGAAGGTTACATTCCAAGGAACTATGTTGGTCTCGAAGACACGCTAGATACACAGGAGTAAGTATTTGTGACTTTGACCTTCACAGCTCTCTTGGATTTCCTTAACTCTTCACCACACAATCCCGACTTTTGACGACCCTGAGAAAGAAAGCCTTTGAAAACATTATGGGAAAAGGAGAACATGCTGGTAACCAGCATTTTCTCCTTTTCCCACAATGTTTTCTACCCTATCCAAATCAATTTTCATTTTTGATTCGCACTTTTTAGTCGTCTGCAAATGCTTTCCATTTGGACAAGCCCAAAATTTGTCGTTTGATAGAGTTAAACACATGGCTGCTGCAGAGGACTAATTTCAGCCTGCAGCAGACTTCTGCAAATGCTTTCCATTTGGACAAGCCCAAAATTTGTCGTTTGATAGAGTTAAACACATGGCTGCTGCAGAGGACCAATTTCAGCCTGCAGCAGACTTCTGCCACTTTCAGCATCATATAAGTTAACTTTTTATCACACAATCCTGACTTTTAATGACCCTGTGAAAGAAGGCTTTGAAAGCATTGTGGTAAAAGGAGAAAATGCTGGTAACCAGCATTTTCTCCTCTTACCACAATGTTTTCTACCCTTCCTAAACCAAATTTCAATTTTTTCAGTCACATCTATTTTGGTCTGTGCAAATACTCTCAATTTTGACCAGACTTTAACCCTTTCCTAAAAAATCCCTGGTTTTTACGTGTCTGCAGAAAAGGTCTTTTGAAATCACTGTGGGAAAAGGAGAAATTCTTCTTTTCCCACAGTGTTTTCTACCCTTTTTGAGAACTTTCTGGCATTTTCTCCAAATCTAAAATTTGTCATTTGGGAAAGGGTTAATCTTGTCGTTTGGTAAAGAGTTGAATCATGGCAACATATTGATGAGTTTCACATGTTTCACCATTACTGCCTACTTATTTAACCTGATCCTGAACTTTATATTGAATATGTAAGTAGGTATATAAATAGAACTCCTACTTATATTTGGGAAATTATACATACACTGGAAGGTACTGGTAAGCAATGACTTTTTTTGCTGAATATGTAAGAAGGTATATGATTAGAACTTCTACTATTATTCGGGAAATTATACATACACTGGAAGGTACTGGTAAGCATAGGCCTTTATGCTGAAAATGTAAATAGGTATATAAATAGACCTCCTACTTATATTCGGGAAATTATACATAGACTGGAAGGTACTGGTTAGCAATAACCTTTATGCTGAATATGTAAGTAGGTACATAAATAGAACTCCTACTATTATTGGGGAAATTATTCATACTGGTAAGCAATGACCTTTATGTTGAATATGTAAATAGGTATATAAATAGAACTCTTACTATTATAAGGGAAATTATACATACACTGGAAGGTACTGGTAAGCAATGACCTTTATGCTAAATATGTAAGTAGGTATAGAAATAGAACTCCAACTATTACTTGGGAAATTATACATACTCTGGAAGGTGCTTGTAAGCAATGACCTTTATGCTTTATATGTAAGTAGGTATATAAATAGAACTTCTACTTATATTCGGGAAATTATACATACACTGGAAGGTACTGGTAAGCAATGACCTTTATGCTGAATATGTAAGTAGGTATATAAATGGAACTCCAACTATTATTGGGAAAATTATTCATACTCTGGAAGGTACTGGTAAGCAATGGCCTTTATGCTGAATATGTAAGTAGGTATATAAATAGAACTACTATTATTTGGGAAATTATACATACACTATAGGGTTGAGTGCACATTTTTGTGTTTTCATCGAGATATAAAATGCAATTGCCTTATTACATGGCAAATAACGCCCGAAGGGCGTTATGTTAAGCCATGTAATAAGGCAATTGCATTTTATATCTCGATGAAAACACAAAAATGTGCACTCAACCCTTATAATTGCACTCGCTGTTCACTTAAATCACTTTTTGAAAATGATAGAGAGAAAAATTCACGGACAAATACGACAGTAAATACGAGTTAATTTCCTTCGCGGATACTTGGTAGAAAGGGGATGAATACACAATCTATTTTTAGCTTTTCAACATTTTTTTTTAGTCGAAGGCGGCCATTTTGCTGGTTTTGAAATCATACTTTCGATGATTTATCAACAAAATTTAAGAATAAAATAATTATGTAGATCTATATGAACAATACTATCAACTATTTAACTTGAGGCTAAGCAGACCATGTGTTCTTTCGAGTGGCCTTTTCGTAGATAATTTGTAAAGAATATGCGTACGTACCGTCGGCAGATCTGTTCTCGATGAGTATCTATCTGTTGCCGATATAAGATTTGGTCTATCCTATGTTTCTTGTAAGATATGAATCGAATGACTCCAACGTTTTGTGACCCACTTATTAGAACATAAAACAACAGTGTCGCAGCTGTTAATTTTTCAGTATGTATTTATGGTTTCCCAGTTCTAAGCTTGTTTCTAATATCGTTTTTATCACGCCAACATTTCAAAAATTCCTAACACAGTGTATTCACTTCTGTCGATCCTTTCTCCAACAGTTCTTTCACTATACACATTCCATCAAATCCACGATAACTTTTTTTCTGATCAATAGCATTTGCTTAACCTAATCCCCGCAATAAAAAAGTTTAACTCCGTCATGAAACAAGAAATCAAGTTCATTTATGCAAGAGTGATTTTTCCGTTTACACAGTGTAACGTTACTAAATTTAGCTCAGAGACCTTGGCTTCATAGAAATCGATCGCTGACGTATTAAATGATGTAACTGATGACGTCGACCATTCAGACTCTATTCACTGTTGGCATAGTGTATTTTTTTTAGGTTGCAAATAAAGTTAAACACGCATCATTTTGTCAAGGTTTATTCGTTAGTTTCCTTTTTACAAGTTTTTTAAAGAAAAAGAAATCGATATTTTTGCATTTGACTGATTCAGCGATGGAACTCTAAATATAGCCCACAAACAGTTTGCATGAAATCTAAAATTAGATACCAACAACAATTTGGAAAAACCGAAAGTAGTGCTATTGCATTTCATCGAAAAATAACATGCAGGTTTTTTCATCACATGACCCAATTCTGACCAATCAAAAATCGATTTTACACCATGAGTGCAATCATTGGAAGGTACTGGTAAGCAATGACTTTTATGGTGAATATTAAGTAGGTATATAAATAGAACTCCTACTATTATCTGGGAAATTATACATACACTGGATGGTACTGGTAAGCAATGATTCTTATGCTGAATACATGAAAATGAATACATTGTACGTAAGTAGGTATATAAATAGAACTTCTACTTATATTCCGGACATTACACATACCCTGGAAGAAACTGGTAGGCAATGACCTTTATAATGAATATGTAAGTAGGTATATAAATGGAACTCCAACTATTATTTGGGAAATTACACATACACAGAAAGGTACCGGTATGCAATTCAATTCGTGTATACCGTTTGGAATATTTCCTCGACCATTCGGGACAAAACCGAACGCAGCCTCGTGTGATGCTTCGGCAAAAACAGAATTTTGATTTTGTAAATGATGTTGACTGGTGTCAGGTTAAATGAAGTAAGCAATTCTACACTGGGACTTTATAATGTCTTGCCCAAGGACAACCCTAGGAAAATCCCAGTGCTTCAGGCTCAAACCTGGGGGTCTCCAGGTTACAACTCTTGCTCTAAACAACTGTTCCACTCAGGACCCCTTTAGCATAAGGAGAAAATAAAAGGAGCAAAGTTTTATGGTGGGGTAGAAAACATTTAGCGACCAGCATTTTCTCCTTTATGCACAGTTTGTTTGGGAACTGTATTTGTCAGGTTCATGATAACATGGGATTGTTTCGTAAAAGGTTAATGGCATCCAAATTTTATACCTTAACTCTTTCCCACACAATCCCGACTTTTAACGACCTTGGAATAGAGGGGTTTTGAAAACATTGTTGGAAAAGGAGAAAATGCTGGTAACCAGCATTTTCTCCTTTTCCAACAATGTTTTTTACCCTGTCACATACAAATTTCATCATTTAAGTCACATTCAATTTGTCGTCTGCAAAACCTTTTGAATTTGGACAAGTCTTTAACCGTTGTCCTGCTGATGCCAGAATATTCCTTGATTGGCAGGCGGCATAGACCAAGATCAGCCTGCATATATATGCAATCTGGTCTTAGTCTACACTACCTGCTAGTCATTTTATTCAGCAGGACAAGGGTTAATTTTGTTGTTTGGTAAAGCGTTAAGATGTTTATTATCAGAATGTTATGTATTGAAAAGGTTTATATGTGTATTGCAGATGGTTTTTTGGTAGCGTGACTCGTAAAGAGGCGGAAAGACACTTACTTAGTAAAGGAAACGATGTTGGAACATTTCTTATCAGAGAAAGTGAGACAAGTCCAGGTATGTGTAACCTTTTGCCATATGATTCTGATTTTTCATGACCCTTGGGAGAAGGAAGGCTTGTGAAAACATTTGTGGGAAAAAGGAGAAAATGCTGGTAACCAGCATTTTCTCCTTTTCCCACAGATTTCTACCCTTTGAAAGACGAATTGTTACTTGACTTTGAAAGAGTAGAAAATATTTTGGGAAAAAGAGAAAATGCTGGTAACCAGCATTTTCTCCTTTTCCCACAATGTTTTCTACCCTTTGAAAGACAAATCTCATGAGTTAGGCTCTATGTAATTTGTCAACTCAAGTGACATAATTTTTCAAAGTTTGATTGTCCAACCCAGTCACAAGTTTTTATTCAGCACTCTGCCAGTATGAATGGCACATGACTTCAATGCTAGAGAATTTATTTTGTTGTCATACATGTACAGTCTGACAAGATTTCTTGCTTTGGTTATCACAGATCAATTTGATAGGATAGTATATTACTTTGGAACAGTTCATCAGGGCCCGTATTAACCAGCCATTCTTAAAAACGTTCTTTGTCTTATTCTCCAGAACTTTCTACATTTGTAAGTAACACAACTTCTGATTGGCTAAACCATTTGGTTTAGCCAATCAGAAGTTGTGTTACTTACAAATTGGAAAACCTTGGAGAATAAGACTGAGAATATTCTCAAGAATGGTTGGTGAATACGGGCCCTGATACCCATGCATGGTTGGTAACACATACTTTCTTAGCAGAGGTAAGTATCTAGCCTTCGAATGTTGGAAAAAGAGAACATGCTGCTTACTAGCATGCTGGTAAATTATTTCATTTGGTAAAAAGTTAAAGCTAATTCTTGTTTAACCAAACCCTTTACAACATGGCAAAATTTTAGACTTTTCCAAATTGAAAGCTTTTGCAGATGACAATTTTCATAGTGGCTGAAATGACGCAATTTTTCTTCGAAAGGGTAGAAAAAACTTTGTGGGAAAAGGAGAAAATGCTGGTTACCAGCAGTTTCTCTTTTTCCCACAATGTTTTCAGAAGACCTGTTCCTTAGGGTCGTTAAAAGGCGTCATTGTGTGGTAATGGGTTAAATGCTTTCAAAAGCCTTCTCTCTAACTCTTTACCACATGAGAAAATTTTAGAGTGGTCCAAATTGAAAGTACATGCAGACGACAAAATAAAGGTGACTGAAAAATTAAAACTTGGTTTGGGAAGGGTAGAAAACACCGAGGGAAAAGGAGAAAATGCTGGGTACCAGCATTTTCTCCTTTTCCCGCAGTGTTTTCAAAAGTCTTCTTTCTCATGGACGTTAAAAGTTTGGATTGTGTGGTAAAGAGTTAACTCTTTACCAAACAACAAAATTTTAGATGGACTAAATTGAAAGTACTTGCAAACGACAAATTAAACATGACTGAAAAATTGAAATTTGTCTCTAGCAGGTTAGAAAACATTGTGTGAAAATAAGAAAATGCCAGCATTTTCTCCTTTTCCCACAATGTTTTCAAAAGGCTACTATCTCAGGGTTGTTCAAGCTCTGATTTGCATGGTATTCAGTGTTCACTGTGTTGCAGGTAACTACGTATTATCCATCAGAGACCACGATCAAACCAAAGGGGACTGCGTAAAACACTACAAGATGCGAAATATGGATGATGGTGGTGTTTACATAGCTTCCAGAAGAACGTTTTCAAATATCATAGAGCTGGTGGAACACTATAAAGGTTGGTCTGCAATGGTTTGTTTGTTTGAATGGTGCATTATGCTACTTTAACTCATTACCAAACGACAACATTTTACGCTTGTCCAAATTGAAAGCATTTGCAGACGACAAAATAAAACTGACTGAAAATTTGTTTTGTGAAGGGTAGAAAATATTGTGGGAAAAGGAGAAAATGCTGGTTACTGGCAGTTTCTCCTTTTTATCCACAATATTTTCTAATGGCTTCTTTCTTAGGATCATCAAATTTAGGGATTATTTGGTAATGGGTTGATTGTACTCCAGTCATGTCACAGTGATAGCTGACTTATTGATGTCTTTCATGAGTTTTTCCAGTATTTGACTGGGACTCTTGAGTGCCTTGCTGAAGGACAAGCACCCTGAAAAGGAGTTTGAACCAAAAAAAACCTCTTGATCTACAAATTTACAGTTGACCTTCATATCTTGCAACAAATCCATTGTCATTGCAATGTTTTTTTAGGGTTTGGTAACAAAACATTTTTGGCTTGGCATTTTTTTAAAGAAAACATTAAAAAACATTAACCCATTACCACAGAAATCCCTACTTTTGACGCCTTTAGAAAACATTGTGTGAAAAGGAGAAAATGCTGGTAACCAGCATTTTCTCCTTTTCCCACAATGTTTTCTACTCCTATAAAGTCAGTTTACAATTTTTGAGTCATGTTTATTTTGTTGTCTGCACATCCTTTCAATTTGGACAAGTGTGAATTTTATTGTTTGGTATAGAGTTAACTGTGAAAAGGAGAACCTATACAACACAGGCAGATAACCTTCAAAGTAATTTTGACACCTTTATGGCCTTTTTATTGACATAGGAATTTTCAAAAACTTTAACTTTTTATGATATCTTTCATTAATTAAAGGTATGTACTGCAAATTTGGAACCTGTTAACCCTTAACCCCATAAGGCATTTCTATGGTATCTCTAACTGACCACAAATAATAGCAAGGATGAAGCCATTTCTTATGTGTATATGACACCTTTTGATGGCATAGAAAACATTGTGACAAAAGGTGAAATTACTCGTCACGAGCAATTTCACCTTTTGCCACAATGTTTTCCAAAGGTTCCTACAAGCAATGAGTAGAAATGAGTATCTATGGGGTAAAGGGTTAACAATGTGTGGCAGATATGGATCAAGTTTACAGGTTTTTGGGAAAATTTATAGGGTAAAAAGAAAATGCTAGTAACCAGCATTTTCTCTTTTTTCCCCACAATGTTTCCAACCCTTTCAAAGGCAGATTTCATAATTTGACCCACACTAAATTTGTCATTCAAAGTAAACTGTTGACATTTGGTAGAGTTAACTCTTTACCACACAATCTCTACTTTTAATGACCTTGACAAAGAGGCCTTTTGAAAACAATGTGAGAAAAGGAGAAAGTGTTTGCAACCAGCATTTTTCTCCTTTTCCTATAATGTTTTCTACCCTTCCCAAAACAGATTTTGATTTTTGAGTCACATTAATTTTGTCTTCTGCAAATGCTTTCAGTTTGCATTAGTCTAAGATTTTTTTTTTTGTTTTGATAAAGAGTTAAAAGAGAGTTTGTTTTTTTTGAAATTTGTGAAAAAGTTGTATGAAAAACAAGACTGAAAAATGAATTTTTCCAAAGTGAAGATAATGTAGGAGTTAAAAAAAAGTTTTAAGTTACATTCTGTAAAATTTCACACAAGGAAGTTGCATAAGCTAAGGAAGTTGCATATTAGATGCGTCATTATCTCTTCACCCAACAACAAAAATTCTGAACAACACCAAATTCAAAGCATTTGCAGGCAAGAAATGTAGTGTGGCTTAAATGATGATTTGTATCTTTGAAAGGGTAGAAAACATTGTGGGAAAAGGAGAAAATACTGGTTACAAGCATGTTCTCCTTTTCTCACTATGTTTTCCAAAGCCTCATTGTTCAATGTTCATAGTCATTAAAACTAAGGATTTTTGCCATAAAAGGTCTAAATTTGGATTTTGCAGAGGGCTAATGTTTCGACAAGGAAGTTAATTTAGGGGGCTGATGCATCTTCCCTTTCTTCTCTGAAAATAAATACATGTATGGAAAAAAAAAGTTTACTTTCAGCACTCTGCCAGTATGAGTCACATGGTCTTTCTACTAGACCATTTCCTCTCTTTGGCAGATATCAGAAGATCTAATCACCATTTCTAAGTATTGATCCAATGCTTAGTTAATTATTGACCAGGCAAGAAAATTTTAGACTTATCCAAACTGAAACCATATTGAAGACGACAAGTAAAACATGGGTTGAATGAAAGTTTTTGCGTAGGATAGAGTAGAAAATGAGATGCAAAAAGGGAGAAAATGCTGGTTTCCAGCATTTTCTCTATTGTGCACCATGCTTTCAAAAGACCATTTTCCACAGGTTGTTAAAACTTGAGATTGTTAAAGGTTAAAAGACCAGTCATTTGAGAGGGCTAACCATTGAATTTAGAATTAGAATTGAATTTAGAATACTAATAATGAATTGTCCTCAACTGTGTTTGCTGCTGGAGGCATGATAGCATTATGGACCTAGCCAACATGCAGACATAGAGTAAATGTGCTGTTCAAATATGAGTGGGACCTTAACCCTTTACCACACAGCAGAATTTTAGACCTAACCAAATTGAAAGCATTTGCAGACGACAATTTCATAGCAGCTAAAATGACACAATTTTTCTTTGATAGGTTAGAAAACATTGTGGGAAAAGCGAAAATGCTGGTTACCAGCATTTTCTCCTTTTCCCATAATGTTTTCAAAAGGCTTCTTCCTCGGGGTCGTCAAATGTCGTCATTTTGTGGTAAAGGGTTAAGCTCCTTTCACTTCGATAGTGGTCTTTGTGGCCAATTTAGATCAAGATCAGATGGTACAGAATGTGCATTCTGATCTTACATACATTTTTTGGCTAAGATAAGGTAAATGTTTGCTCTTTACTAATAACCAATTTTTAGACTTGTCCAAATTGAAAGTATTTGCAGAAGACAAAATTAATGTGACTAAAAAAAAATGAAATTTGTTCTTGGGAAGTTGGAAACATTGTGGAAAAAGGAGAAAATGCTGGTTACCAGAATTTTCTCCTATTCTCACAATGTTTTCTATAGGCTTCTTTCCCAGGTGGTTAAAAGTTAGGATTGTGTGTTAAAAGAGTGTGACAATTTAGATATGGATCTAATGATGGAAGTTGTCTTTGTCTTGATATGGTAGAAAACATTGTGAGAACAGGAGAAAATGCTGGTTGCTGGCATTTTTTCTCTTTTCCCACAGTGTTTTCAATAGGCTTCTTTCTCGGGGTCATGAGCCAAGCCCCTGTAGCTCAGTTGATAGCATACAAGACTTGAGAACAGGTGAACATGAGTTGGATCCCCAGCTTGGTTAATATCTTTCTGAGGTCATGAAAAGTCATAATTGTGTCCTTTTGGGTCAAAACAACTTTCCGGTACATTTTTATACACCCCCCACCCACCCGCAAAACGAATGTTTACGAGGGTAAACTGGAATCAGCCTGTCTGTCTGTCCTTGTGTCTGTCTGTGTACAAAATACCAGCAAAGTGCTGGCGGGACTGTTGAGTCACATTCAGTGACTGCTCTAGTTTTAATTATGTTACTGTTGTTATATTACAGAACTTGCAGATGGCTTGTGCCGCGCACTGACAGTGCCTTGTCCTCGTGCAGCCCCTGTTATGTCAGATTTGAGTCGGGAGACTAAAGATGCATGGGAAATACCACGAGAACAAATAGAGCTGACAAAGAAACTTGGTGCAGGCCAGTTTGGGGAGGTCTGGAAAGGTATGATGTCTGAGGCTTCTTAGCCAGGCCCTCTTGCAAGCTTAGTGCTGTACCAAACAACAACTATTTAGCTTTTAAAAGAATGTGCAGACGACATAAGTGAGTTTGGCTCAAATGTTGTCATTTGTTCAAGAAATGGTAGAAAACATTGTGGGAGAAGGAGTAAATGCTGGTGTCATGCTCCACACATTTTTAATTTCAAAATATCGAAATGCTAAATCTTTAAAATGAAATACCATTTCTAGAAAACGAAATGCTAAATGGATAAAATGAAATACTATTTCGAGAAAATGAAATGCTAAATGATTACAACCAAATACTATTTCAAGAAAACAAAATATGAAATTGATAAAACAAAATACTAATTTGAGAAAACGAAATACGAAATTGTTAAAACGAAATACTGAGAAAATGTGTATCTGTGTATGATGACAACCAAGTGTTCCTACCAAACCTATTTCATTTTAATGATTTAGTATTTTGTTTTCTCGAAATAGCATTTTGTTTATATGATTTAGTATTTCGTTTTCTCGAAATAAAAAATTTGTTTTGTGAATGATAGAAAACATTGTGGAGCATTTGCTCTATCCACAATTTTTTCTAAAAGCTCCTTTCTGAGGGTTGTCAAAAGTAGGGATTGTATGGTAATGGGTTAAAGGAGCTTACAGGAGATATATGTTATTGTGGAATGCCTCAGGTGTAATTTCAACACACACAAGTCTGGTAGAAAAATTGTCAACCTGTGCAGACTTGCTAAATTTTTATCAGGGAATTGATTTGAAATATCCAAAGAATTATGCCACCAAAAAGCACCACAAACTTTTCAAAGACAAATGAACTCAGTCTTCCTAAACTAACTGAATTTAACTGAAATTGAGTGTAGGCAATTGGCACAGTTTCACCTGAAAAGAAGTAGAATCTAAGTAAAAAGATTATTATTTCAAAAGTATTTATTTGAGTAGATCTAACTATATTGTTGAGACTTTTCTTTTGTAAACATATGTTTTACGACGGATATTTGGAGGGGCTTGTTCACCCCTCCCACTTTTTGATCTTTGATGGGGGATCACCAGCTCTTTCAGGACATATAAGCTGCAACGCTGCAGAGCTATGGTTCTTTGAATATTAGTCATGGCCCTGTGAAGTGGCAAAGCAACTGGTAGGGGAGGTGGTTTGTTTGCTGGTGACCTTTCTAGTTCATTTAACTTCCATCTTCTTCAAGAGAAGCTACTTACGAAAAAGAAGGGGTTATTGTTTCCATAAAAGCTTTTTGTTCCTTTTTTTTTTTCACTGGGAAAAGCTTTATTTATCTTCCTGTCTTGTACCTCAAGTGGTCCTTAGACTTCAATCTTAGAATGACTCATTTCGGTAGAAGGACATTTTCTAGTCCTAGAAGCAAGGAACCCTCTAATACTTTACCACACAATCCCGACCTTAATCAACCTGGAAAAAGAAAGCTTATGAAAACATTGTGGGAAAAGGAGAAAAATATGATTTCTCCTTATCCCACAGTGTTTTCTATCCTTCCAGGTATATAACACGATTTGAATGAAATCATATTTTTTTGTTTGCAAATGCTTTCTATTTGAACTAGCCAAAATTGAGAAAAGAGTTGATCAAATTGATGGGATGAGTTTTTGTAAGATGGGAAGCTTAAAAAAATAACCCGAATTTACACAAAGTAGACTGGAAGACTATTTGACATTACTTATTAAACTTGTCTCCTGCAGATACAAGTGCGATATAAATTTACAGACATCATTCCAAGTCTGCTTTGGAGTTACTGTCGCACAAAAACTTTCAAAACTTATTTTTTTCAGGTCTCACAAAGTAATGAACACTGTAGATATAAGATCAAACTTCATGTTCAGTGTAGTCAGATCTTGATCCCCTTCATCTGCAAGTGCAAATTAAGTTGTGCTCTGGCTTGTAGGATTAAGTCTTTATCAAGGGACAAAAATTGTAGACTTGCGCAAATTAAAAGCATTTACAAATGACAAAATATATGTGACTAAAAAAGTTTTTGAAAGGGTGTATTAAACATTTTGAGAAAGGGGGAAAATCTCAGCCCTACACAGTAATCAAGCTCCAATTTCTTCAGGGTCATGGAAAACCATTTAGCATTTCATTGTTTGGTGAATGATTTAACCCATTACCACACAATCCCTACTTTTGACGCCCCTGAGAAAGAAAGCCTTTTGAAAACACTGTGAGAAAAGGAGAAAATGCTGGTAACCAGCATTTTCTCCTTTTTCCACAGTGTTTTCTACCCTTCCCAGAACAAATTTCAGTTTTTCAGTTACCTTTATTTTGTCGTCTGCAAATGCTTTCAATTTGGACCAGTCTAAAATATTGTCGTGTGGTAATGAGTTAAAGACATTTAACCCTTTACCCCACAAGGCATTTCTATGGTATCTCTAAATGACCCTAAATAACAGGAAGGATGAAGCCTTTTCTTATACGTATATGACACCTTTTGATAGCATAGAAAACATTGTGACAAAAGGTGAAATTGCTCGTGACGAGCAATTTCACCTTTTGCCACAATGTTTTCCAAATGCACCTACAAGGAATGCGTAGAAATGAGTATCTATGGAGTAAAGGATTAAAAGGATTTGAAATTGTTATTGGCATAGGTACTGCAATGATCAACATTTTACAAACATATTTGAATTGTCAGAATGGTCAAAGTAAATGAGATTTACAGTGTGGATCAGATTGTATGGCAAATATCATCATCATCATCATCATCATCTACATCACTTTCTACATTATTTATGTATATGAAATAATATGCTGTAATAAACCTTTACCACACAGTCCCGACTTTTAACGACTCGGAGGAAGAAAGCCTTTGAAAACATTGTGGGAAAAGGAGAAAATGCTGGAAACCAGCATTTTCTCCTTTTCCCACAATCTTTTCTATTTCAATTTTTGATTCACATTTATTTTGTTGTCTGCAAATGCTTTCAATTTGGACTGGTCCAAAACTTTGGTGTTTGGTAAAGAGATAACTTGCCTAGTGCTTGTATTTGACAATAGTGGCATGAGAAAATTGGATATACTCTATTTGCTATTGTTGTCTTATTCAAGAAATTTTATTTTAGTGACAAGTTACTTGATTTTCATGAATGTTGGATGAATATTATAGCTTAACATTTTGACCAGTCAAAGTGCAAATTAATATGTAGGTATTCATCGCATGCAATACGTCCTCATACCATAAATCATGACCCTGTTTTATGCCCTGTAGATACAGCTTTTGTTTCTGGTGTATGTGTTATTTCATTGTTCAACGCATGTATTTAACCCATTATCACACAATCCCTACTTTTGACGCCCCTGAGAAAGAAGCCATTTGAAAACACTGTAGGAAAAGGAGAAAATGCTGGTAACCAGCATTTTCTCCTTTTCCCACAGTGTTTTCTACCCTTTCAAGAACAAATTTCAATTATTCAGGCACCTTTATTTTGTCGTCTGCAAATGCTTTCAATTTGGACCAGTCTAAAATTTTGTTGTGGGGTAAAGAGTTAAATCAGACATTTTAAGGTTATTGAGACATTATGGCCAAAAATTGTCTAGATGCTGCTTCTTTATTCACATAGAACTAATTTCCAGCTCATACATTTCATGGCCTAATGCAAAGATGCATTTCATTGCTTTTATAAACAGGTAAATGGAACAAAACCACAGATGTTGCAGTTAAAACACTGAAGCCAGGTAGCATGTCTGTAACGGCCTTTTTGGAGGAGGCCATGATCATGAAGAAATGTCGACACGACAAACTGGTACGACTGTACGCTGTCTGTACAAATGAAGAGCCCATCTATATTGTCACAGAATTGCTGAAGGACAGTTTACTGAACTATTTAAGGGAAGGAGATGGAAGACGACTAAAATTTGTAGATATGGTAGACATGGCTGGTCAGGTGTGTATGATTGTTAGAAATTGTTCTTGGACCTACTGTATTAGGTACATTTTTTCATATCCTGTTTACTTGGGGGCAAAATTTTAGCCTTAATCCAAATCTAATGCATTTGCAGATGACAAATATGCTTAACTCAATATCAAACGACAATATTATAGGCTTGTCCAAATGGGAAGCATTTGCAGACGACAAAATCGAAGTGACTGAAAATTTAAAATTTATTTTGTGAAGGGTAGAAACATTGTGGGAAAAGGAGAAAATGCTGGTTACTGCTACTTTCCCCACAATGTTTTCTAAAGGCTTCTTTCTCAGGGGCGTTAAAAGAAGGGATTGTGTGGTAATGGGTTAACTCTTTACCACACAATCCCAGATTTTAACGACCCTGAGAAAGAAAGCCTTTGAAAACATTGTGGGAAAAGGAGAAAATGCTTTTTCCTCTTCCCACAATGCATTCTACCCTTTCTGAATCAAGTTTTAGTTTTTGATTCACATTTATTTTGACGTCTGCAAATGCTTTTAATGTGGACTAGTCCAAAATTTTGTCGTTTGGTAAAAAATAGGTTTTAACTGTGAAAGTGTAGACCTTGTAGGAAAAGGGGGGGAAATGTTATTGAACAGTATTTTCTACCTTTTCCATGGTATTCTTTATCAGTGTTGTTGATAAAACTTAGGATTTTTATTGTAAAGGTTTAACTCTTTACCAAACAATCCCAACTTTTAACGACCCTGAGGTAGAATCCTTTTGAAAACATTGTTGGAAAAGGAGATAATGCTGGTAACCAGCATTTTCTCCTTTTCCAACAATGTTTTCTGCCTTTCCCAAGACAAATTTCAACTTTTGAACCGCATTTATTATGCCGTCTGCAAGTGCTTACAATTTGGACGAGTCTATGATTTTGTCGTTTGGTAAAGAGTTAACCCATACTATGTGGGGTGTTTTCCAAAATGTCTCAAACAAGCAGAAAAAAAGTTGCTTTTTCATAAACAATAACTGTTTATCTCACATTTAAATGATATTTTCACTTTTTTTAAAAATGTTTTTCATTTGTTTTACCTTCTAAAGTTTAAAAAAAAAACCAACTTGTGTCCAATAAGGGTATGTCTAAGTTTGCCATTTTGATTATTTATGACCCAGAGGAAGATGCCTTCTGAAAACATTGTGGGAAATCAGTATTGTCTCCTTTTTCTACAAAATTTGCTTTTTCATAAACAATAGCTGTTTGTCTCACAATGTTTTTTCCATCGCATTTAAATGATATTTTCACTTTTTCAAAAAATGTTTTTCATTTGTTTTACCTTCTAAACTTTAAAAAAAAAAAAAGAAAAAAAAAATTAGTGTCTAATAGGGGTAAGTCTAAGTTTGCCATTTTGAGTATTTATGATCCAGAGGAAGATGCCTTCTGAAAACATTGTGGGAAATCAGTATTTTCTCCTTTTTATACGCCCGTCGAAGACGGGACGTATTATGGGATCACCCGTGGCGGGCGGGTGGGCGTCCGGGCGGGCGGGCGGCGTCCAGTTCTTTGTCCGGAGCATATCTCCAAAACTATACTAGCTAGGGTTATGAAATTTCATGGGTGGATACATCTCATCGAGGGGGAGTGCAGTGCACAAGAATCATAACTCTTGCTCGCTTAATTTTTGAGTTATTGCCCTTTGTTGTTTTTCATACTTGAATTTTGTCCGGAGCATATCTCCAAAACTATACTAGCTAGGGTTATGAAATTTCATGGGTGGATAGATCTCATTGACGGGGAGTGCAGTGCACAAGAATCATAACTCTTGCTCGCTTAATTTTTGAGTTATTGCCCTTTGTTGTTTTTCATACTTGAATTTCGTCCGGAGCATATCTCCAAAACTATACTAGCTAGGGTTATGAAATTTCATGGGTGGATAGATCTCATTGACGGGGAGTGCAGTGCACAAGAATCATAACTCTTGCTCGCTTAATTTTTGAGTTATTGCCTTTTGTTGTTTTTCATACTTGAATTTTGTCCGGAGCATATCTCCAAAACTATACTAGCTAGGGTTATGAAATTTCATGGGTGGATAGATCTCATTGACGGGGAGTGCAGTGCACAAGAATCATAACTCTTGCTCGCTTAATTTTTGAGTTATTGCCCTTTGTTGTTTTTCATACTTGAATTTTGTCCGGAGCATATCTCCAAAACTATACTAGCTAGGGTTATGAAATTTCATGGGTGGATAGATCTCATTGACGGGGAGTGCAGTGCACAGGAATCATAACTCTTGCTCGCTTAATTTTTGAGTTATTGCCCTTTGTTGTTTTTCGTACTTGAATTTTGTCCGGAGCATATCTCCAAAACTATACTAGCTAGGGTTATGAAATTTCATGGGTGGATAGATCTCATTGACGGGGAGTGCAGTGCACAGGAATCATAACTCTTGCTTGCTTAATTTTTGAGTTATTGCCCTTTGTTGTTTTTCATACTTGAATTTTGTCCGGAGCATATCTTCAAAACTATAGTAGCTAGGGTTATGAAATTTCATGGGTGGATAGATCTCACCGAGGGGGAGTGCAGTGCACAGGAATCATAACTCTTCCTCGCTTATTTTTGAGTTATTGCCCATTGTTGTTTTTCATACTTGAATTATGTCCGGAGCATATCTCCAAAACTATACTAGCTAGGGTTATGAAATTTCATGGCTGGATAGATCTTACCGAGGGTGTGTGCAGTGCATAAGAATCATAACTCTTGCTCGCTTAATTTTTGAGTTATTGCCCTTTGTCGTTTTTCATACTTGATTTTTGTACGGAGCATATCTCCAAAACTATAGTAGCTAGGGTTATGAAATTTCATGGGTGGATAGATCTCATCCATGGGGAGTGCAGTGCACAGGAATCACAACTCTTGCTTGCTTTATTTTTGAATTATTGCCCTTTGTTGTTTTTCATACTTGAATTTTGTCCGGTGCATGCCCCACCTTTACAACTTGGGGTAAGACGGGCGTATCTTGCGACAATTTGCCGCTCTTGTTCTAGAATGTTTTCTACT
The DNA here is from genome assembly GCA_943736015.1 of Tridacna crocea. Lineage (NCBI taxonomy): Eukaryota > Metazoa > Mollusca > Bivalvia > Cardiida > Cardiidae > Tridacna > Tridacna crocea. The sequence continues at coordinate 56,285,206 of OX031059.1, forward strand.
CTTTTAAAGTCAAGTTTCATTTTTTGAGTCATGCTTATTTTGTTGTCGAAAAATGCTTACAATTTGGAAAAGACTAAAATTGATTGTTTGGTAAAGAGTTAAATTTGGTTATGGCTTTGTATTTAATCAAACAATCCCAAGTAATGACCTTGTGGAAGGACCCTTTTGAAAACACTGTTGGAAAAGGAGAAAATGCTGGTAACCAGCATTTGCTCCTTATCCCACGATGTTTTCTACCTTTCAAGTTCGATAAGTTTACATTTTTGTCATGTGGTACAGAGTTAAAAACATTGTCGCGTTTTTCCTCATTGTCAAAGTTTTGGATATAATGTTGTGAGATACTCAATTTTTTTTTCTAAAATAATAGACAACACATTTTATGTACATGTAGTTACCAGTAGGTGTTACCAATTTTTGAACATGTTGAAAAAATATGTACTTATTACGGGCAATTCATGAGTTCAAGCTGCTGTCCTTACTGCATTAAACTACAGTTAGCTATGCTTAACTATGTTCAACTATGTTTAAGTTAAAAACTATGGTAAGCTATGTGTAACTATGTTCAACTATGTTTAGGTTAAAACTAGTTGAACATAGTTGCACATTGCTAACAATAGTTAAAACTCTAATCTCTTTACCAAACAATCCCTGGTTTTTACGTGCCAGAGGAAGAAGCCTTCTGAAAACATTATGGAAAAAGGAGAAAATGCTGGTAACCAGCATTTTCTCCTTTTCCCACACTGTTTTCTTCTCCTCTGAAGTAAAGTTTCAATATTTGATTCAAGCTTATTTTGTCGTTTGCAAATGCTTTCAATTTGGACAAGTATTAAATTTTGTCGTTTGGTAAAGAGTTAACCTTTTGCAAACAACAAATTTTGGACTCTTCCAAACTAAAAGAGTTTGCAGACGACAATTTTAAATTTTGAGAAAATGGCAGAAAGTTCTGAAAAAGGGTAGAAAACAATGGGGAAAAGGAGAATTTGCTCGTAATGAGCAGTTTCTCCTTTTCCCACAGTGTTTTCGTAAGACTTTTACTGCAGACAAGTAAAAAGCAGGGCTTTTTTGGGAAATGGTTAATGAGTCCATCTAGAGCCAGCTACAGTCATTTCCCAATACAGTCAACTACATAAGATGTGCCCACAGCTTAAATAATAATTGTAATGGACCGTTGTGAAGTTTATATCTGTGACCTATTGCAGATTGCCAGTGGCATGGCCTATTTAGAGCAGAATAAATTAATTCACCGTGATCTTGCAGCAAGAAATATATTGGTCGGTGAACGTGGTTGTGTAAAAGTAGCAGACTTTGGTCTGGCTAAAGTCATTGAAGATGATGAATATAATCCAAAAAATGGTAAAACACAGAAGCACTGTAGTAGACAAAGCTAGATTAACACTAGACAAGCATTTAACTGAAGGTCACTGCTTAAATACTGAAATAAAACTTTTGTAATATTTTTGTGGTGTGTTAAATTTTATCAACAATTACTGAAATGATTTTAATGGTTTTCTTTTTCTTTTCATAGAATTAGAAAGAGAATTTCCGGTTTTTATACCACCGCAAACGAAATTTGTGAGGGGTATAGTGGAATCAGCCTGTCGGTCGGGCGGTCGGTCTTTCCGCAAAATCTTGTCCGGACAACTCCTCCTACATCAAGAATTACTGAGTTATTGCCCCAGATTTGACTTGAAAATGCTTGTCCAGACAACTCCTACAGTTTCTGTCTGATTCACTTTAAACTTGGCAGAAGTGTTCATTAGGAGTTGTAGATGTGCAAGACGCAACTTTCGTGAAAATTCTATGAAGAATTAATGAGTTATTGCTCCTGTGACATGAAATACAGGGACGGGGGTATTTATCACCTTTAGTGATAGTTATTGTAGTTGATAATGCTGACACCACCCTTTGTATGACTGTGACCTTTGGTTAAAACACTAGCAATTTGTTTGAGATATCTAACCTGTGATTAGTCAGGGACACATCAAGTGGATCTTTCAGCATTAACCCCTCTGCCTATGTAAATCTAATCCCAATTTCTGTTGCAGAATAATGATTTATATTGTGTTGACTGCTTACCCTTTTAACAAGATTTTCTCTTAGCTGTTTGTTTTCTAACAGATCTTGTTAGCCTTTTAGAACAACTGGAGCTTACAACCTTATGGAGTTTGTGTTTCTGGATTCCTGCATTTTTCTTGGCAGCTCAAAATTTAATCCAGTAAAACTCTGATCCATATCTAGGCCTGACCCATCAATTGGGTGGTATAGATTCAAGATCAGACTGCATGTCCTATGAAGTCTGATCTTGATCTCTGCAGTCTTCAAATGTCCCTGTTTTTGCCTGATGAAAGAGTAAAACGCTTCTGCTAAAAGGTAGTTCAACACATTTTAACCCTTTCCCAAACAATCCCTGGTTTTTACGGGTCAGGAATAGAAGACTTTTGAAAACATTGTGGGAAAAGGAGAAAATGCTGGTAACCAGCATTTTCTCCCTTTCCCACAATGTTTTCTACCCTGTCCTAAAGAAAAATAATCTTTTTTACAACTGTTTATATGTCATCTGCAAAATGCTTTCAATTCGGTCTGGTCCAAATTTTGCCGTTTGGGAAAGGATTAAACCTTCCAATGAGCTCCATGCTGGGTCAAGCACGTACATGTAGATGCCTTTAAAAGACATCATGCACTCAAGCAGGTTCAGAGTGGTTGAAAACTTCAACATTACATCAAGGCATGTTCTCTGTTCAATAATGTTGCAGGTTGCTAGCGGTATGGAATATCTAGAGCAACACAAACTTATCCATCGAGATCTTGCTGCCAGAAATGTTTTGGTTGGAGAAAATAATATTTGTAAAGTTGCTGACTTTGGACTGGCCAAAGTTATTGAAGATGATGAATATTGTCCCTCTTCCCCTGGTAAACCATTCTTTTTTATGTACAAATTTTGTCGATTCCTATTCATTAGTGGCATGATCTTTTTAATTCTTTTTAGCTCACCTGAGCACAAAGTGCTCAAGGGTAGCTTTTGTGATCGTCCAGTGTCCATTTTCTGTCATGCATTGTCCACAATTTCTTTAAACATCTTCTCCTCAGAAACTACTGGTCCAGTCTTCATGAAACTTGGCAAGGATATTACTTAGGTAAAGCTCTACCACAGTTTTTATACGCCCGAAGGGTCGTATTATGTTATACTCCTGATCGTCTGTCCGGACTTACGAGCCCGACATTGTGGGGTTAGGGGTCATTTGTCCATTTAGTCTCTATGGGGTTCCTTCCGTCCATCTGGTAGGTTAGGGGTTAGGGTTAGGGTTAGGTTTGTGGGGTTAGGGTTGGCTTGTGGGGTTAACTTTGTGGGATTATTTGGGTGTATTGAATAAAGAGCAATTCAACCTCACAAGGTCCGTCCTGTAAGACCGTCCGTCGGTCCGTCCGTTAGCAATTTCTTGTGTGTGCAACTCCTCCTACAGTTTTCATCGGAATTATTTGAAACTTTCCACAATGAATCTCCATGATGTCTAGTTGTGCACCTGGGTCCTAGAATTTTGATCACTGTTTGCGTTCCAAAATTATCTGCCACTGATTTCTGAAATAACCAACTTTTCACTTTGAATTTTTGTTCAGGCCATAACTCCTATACCATAAAAGGTATCAAAGTGAAACTACATACACTGATAGAACACATTATGGAGAAGTGCAGTGCACATGAAATATATAATTTTCAGTTTGAATTTTTGTCCAGGCCATAACTTCCAAACAATTAAAGCTAATAACTTGCAACTTCATACGCTGATAGAACCCATCAAGAAGAAGTGCAGTGCACATGAACCATAACTCTGGGACCTTTATTTTTTTAGTTATTGCCCTTTGTTAATTTTCAGTTTGAATTTTTGTCCAGACCATAACTTCCAAACTATAAAAGCTAATACCTTGCAACTTCATATGCTGATAGAAAAGATTATGGAGAAGTGCAGTGCACATGAACCATAACTCTGGGACCTTTTTTTTTTTTTTTTTTTAGTTATTGCCCTTTGTTAATTTTCAGTTTGAATTTTTGTCCAGGCCATAACTTCCAAACTTTAAAACCTATCATCTTGAAATTTCAAAAACTAATAGAACACATTATGAAGAAGTGCACTGCACAAGAACCATAACTCTGCCATCCTTTTTTTTGAGTTATTGCCCTTTGTTAGTTTTCTCTTTGAATTTTCGTCTGGGCCATAATTTCTAAAATGTAAAAGCTATGATCTTGAACCTTTCAAGACTGATTCAACACCTTGTGGAGAACAGCAATTCACAAAATTTGTAACAGTGCCACCCTTCTGTTTTTAGCTATTGTCCTTTAATATTTTTCACATATCATGGAGATTAACTACACTTTAATCATGGCCCTTCCATCATTTCAACTCATTTCACTGACAAGCCCATTCGGGCGTATATGCGCCGCTTTTGCGAAGCTCTTGTTCAAAAGTTTGTATTCCACCCATAACTGGCAACCAGAAGGGAAAAAAAAAAAACAGCAAAATGTTTGAAAATCTTCTTCTCTGAAACTAGGTGTAAAGCTTTGATATTTGGTATGTAGCATCTCCTAGTGGACCTTTAGCAAGGTTGTTCACATGATGCCCCTGGAGGTCCAAACTGGCCCCGCCAGGCACTCACAAGTTTGAACATATGAACAAAGACGGGAGTCTTTAAAATTCTTCTTCTCTGAAAATGGAAGGAGTAGAGCTTTGATATTTGGTATGTAGCATCTCCTACTGAACCTCTACCAAGTCTGTTCATATGATGTGCCTGGTGTCCAAACTGGCCCACGCCCAAGGGGTCACAAGTTTGAAACATAGGAACAAGGAAGGGGAAATCTAAAATTCTTCTTCTCTGAAACTGGAAGGAGTAGAGCTTTGATAAGTGGTATGTAGCATCTCCTAGTGGACCTCTACCAAGTTTGTTCATAGGATGACCCTAGCATCTAAACTGATTTGGCCCGTGGGGATGGGTGCCCGTGAGGAGTGGGTCACAAGTTTGAACATGGGAACAGAAAAGGAAAACTTTAAAATTCTACTACTCTGAAACCGGAAGGTATAGAGCTTTGATTTTCGGTATGTAACATCTCTTAAAGAACCTCTACCAAGCTTGTTCATATGATCCCTGGGGTCAAAACTGGCCCCAACCATGGGGTAGATTTCAATGAAGCTTCACCTAAATGATTGGTGATGCACTTTCAGAATACTTCAAAGTTTTGAAATCCACGAAGAACTCTGGTTTCCATGGCAACCAAAAGAAAAAAAACTTTAAAGATTTTCTTGTCCCAAACTGTATGGGCTAGAGCTGTCATATATGGCATGTAGCATCATCTAGTGACCCTCTTCCAAAATACATGTACTTCAAATGATGGTGTGGGAGTTGGCCCTAGGTTGTGGGGTCTTGGATTTCACATAGAGGTTAAGAAGGACTTCTTTAGAGATCTTTTTGTCCTCAATCCTAAGGACTACAGCTTTCGTATTTGGCATGTAGCATCATCTAGTGGACCTCTACCAAAATACTTCAAATGATGTCCCTTGTGTGGAAATTGGCCCTTTGTTGTGGGGTCAAAGATTTTTATAGAGATAAAGAAGGAAATCTATAAAAATCTACTAGTCCAGAACCTTAAGGGCTACAGCTGTCATATATGGCACGTAGCATTTTCTGATTCTTCTAAAAGACTTCAAATTATAACCATGATGTCATAATGAGCCTGTGCTAAGTGTTCTCAGATTTTACATAGAGATAACAAAGGAATTTTATAAAGATATTTTTGTCCCAGATTGTAAAAGCTAAAGCTTTCATACCATTTGGCCTTATATTTGGTATATATCTTCATTTGATTTTTACTGCTTAACCTATTAGCACACAATCCCTGCTTTTGACGACCTTGAGAAAGAAGCCTTTAGAAAACATTGTGGGAATAGGAGAAAATGCTGGTAACCAGCATTTTCTCCTTTTCCCACAATGTTTTCTATCCTTCACAAAACAAAATTCAAATTTCAGTCACTTTTATTTTGTAGTCTGCAAATGCTTCCGATTTGGACAAGCCTAAAATATTGTTGTTTGGTAATGAGTTAAAACTCAGGTGAGCGATATAGGACCATCATGGTCCACTTGTTTTAATTTCTGTATTTTCTTTACATTTATGGGTACTGGTTAAGATGATATTTCCCGTATAACTGAATGTAATCTGGTTTCATCCATCCTGCAATGTTTATTTATCCTCTGTATTTGCTTGTTCTACCCTTCTATTCTATGCACTGGTATTTAACCCTTTACCACGCAATCCTGACTGTTAACAACCCTGAGAAAGAAAGCCTTTGAAAACATTGTAGGAAAAGGAGAAAATGCTGGTAACCAGCATTTTCTCGTTTTCCTACAATGTTTTCTACCCTTCACAGAACAAATTTCAAATTTTCAGTCACTTTTATTTTGTCGTCTGCCAATGCTTTCAATTTGGACAAGCCTAAAATTTTGTTGTTTGGTAATGAGTTAAGCGGGGCTCTGGAAAATGGGAGCATAATGCATTTCTGTGATGCACTTTATTGAACGAGTCATTAGATAGCTATGGAACCTTGACTTATTACCACGCAATGCTGACTTTAAATGACTCCGAGGATGAAGCCTTTTGAAAACATTGTGGGAAATGGAGAAAATGCTGTTTACTCCATTTCCCACAAAGTTTTCTATCCTATCAAACAAAAATCATATCATTTAAGCCACATTGATGTTGTAGTCTTCAAATACTTTCAATTTGGACAGGTCTAAAATTTTGTCGTTTGGTAAAGGGTTAACATTTAATTTGTCAAACAACTATTGGAATCGTGAGGAAGAAGGGTCTGTTGATCGAGAAATTGACCAATAGAAAAGTGTCAGCCCTGGTCAGCCTGTGCCACTTGGGTCCACAGTGGACAATACTAATTGCAGTGCATTAATTCTTTACCAGACAATCCCTGGTTTTTACAACCCTGAGATAGAAGCCTTTTTGGAAACATTGTGAGAAAAGGAGAAAATGCTTACCAGCATTTTCTCCTTTTCAAACAATGTTGTCTATCCTGCTGGAAACAAATTAAAAATTCTGAGTTTACATTTATTTTGTCATCTGCAAGTGCATTCGATATGGACCAGTCTTAAATTTTGTCGGTTTGTAAAGAGTTAAGTCCCTTTTTCACAGAGCCTGGCTTACCTGTACTTTTTTTGTCCGATTTATACCTGGTACCATCTTTATATTAGCCTTTGACTTTAACCTATCCCGCAGTTTTCAGCGCTTACAAATCAGTTATAGATTTTCTTTTTTTTAACTCATTACCAAACGACAAAATTCTAAGTTTGTCCGAATCGAAAGCATTTGCAGACAAAAAAATAAAGTGACTGAAAATTTGAAAATTGTTTTGTGAAGGGTAGAAAACATTGTGGGAAAAGGAGAAAATGCTGCTTACCAGCATTTTCTCCTTTTCCTACAATGTTTTCAAAGGCTTCTCTCAAGGGAATCAAAAGTAGGGCTAATATTGTGTGGTAATGGTTTAAAGAGTTTACAGAAAGCTCTGGATGTATTTCCTTTTATGGATGTATTACCTTCTTTAGAGGTTGCTTTAAAATCTCATGGCTATATAGTATTATTAGCATGCACCTTTCTTTATTTATATGTTTGCACATAATTATTCCTTACATAATCATTGACATTATAACTTTGTTATAATTATAAATTAAACCTTAACCCATTACCACACAATCCCTACTTTTGACGCCCCTGAGAAAGAAGCCTTTAGAAAACATTGTGGGAAAAGGAGAAAATGCTGGTTACCAGCATTTTCTCCTTTTCCCACAATCTTTTCTACCTTTCACAAAACAAATTTCAAATTTTGGGTCACTTTTATTTTGTCGTCTGCAAATGCTTTCGATTTGGATAAACCTAAAATTTTGTCGTTTGGTAATGAGTTAAACAGCTGGACATCTCTTTCTGTCCCTGAAAAAAAAAAGTTCCTTTTGATCCATATATTTACTATTGAATGAAATAAACATCATCTTGTATCTCTCAAAAGTTGAGATTTTATAAAACAATTTAGAAAGCAGGGAGTTTTGACCAAGAATTTGGATGACTTTGTTTGTCAACTGCAAATATTTTAAAAATGGACAAGTCAAACTGTCTGTGGTCTGGTAAAGAGTGGAATCTGTTCTGATTGTTCTTTTGCGCAGTAAGATCTGGCAATACATTGTCATCTCTTGTTTGAACACTTTCAAATTTGGTATGCATGATTGTTGAAAAAATTACTGAGTGCAGTGCACAAGAACCATGTCTCTGCTTCACGCAAATTTTGAATTATTCTACCTTTCATCTTCATTTTTATAGCATTTGGTGCTTGTCCAGAGCAGAACTTTGAAATTTTTAGTAGGAAGGACTTGAAATATAGTATGATATTTTGTTGCAATATTTGGAAGTGCAGTGCTCAAGAACTGTAACTGTATTTTATGAGTATTAATTGCAATATTTGGAAGTGCAGTGTGCAAGAATTGTAACTCTACCTTGTGCTGTATTTGAGTTATTTTCCTTTGATTGTCATTTTTACAACATTTAGTACTTGTCCAGATTATAACTTTGTCATCTCTAGTCAGAAGGACTTCAAACTTGGTATGCATGTTTGTGGCAATATTACGGAGAACAGCACCCAAGGACAGTAACTCTACTAAGTCATGATTTTGAGTTATTCCACTTCGATATTCATTATTTACAATATTTCTTGCTTGTTCGTATCAGAGTTTTACATCGCGATATGTCTACATAACTACAACAGGTGTTCTTAACATTACAGGAGACATTCATCTCTATTTCAATCACTTGCATGATTTTTGCTGCACTACTATTTTCCTCTATCTGCCCTTTGTTGTCTGCCAGTACTTTCAATTTGGACCAAATACACATAAGAATGGTGCCTGAATACAGACCCAGGTTCTGGTTCCATCCCAGCTGATAGCATTGTTTTTATGGGAGTGTCTGTGCAGTAGACATTATATAGCCCCAAATAATTGACCTGTTGCTTTAACTCTTTACCAAACGACAAAATTTTGGACTTCTCTAAATCAAAAGCATTTGCAGATGACAAAATAAATTTGAATCAAAAATAGAAATTTGATTTGGAAGGGTAGAAAACATTGTGGGAAAAGGAAAAAATGCTGCTTACCAGCATTTTCTCCTTTTCCCATAATGTTGTCAAAGGCTTTCTTTCCCAGCATCGTTAAAAGGCAGGATTGTCTGGTAAAGAGTTAAGCCTTTACCAAACAATTTCTGGTTTTGGACCCTGAGGAAGAAGCCTTATGAAAGCCTTGTGTGAAATGGAGAAATTGCTTGTAATCAGCATTTTATCCTTTTACTGCAATATTTTCTACTCTATATAGGTCAAAAGTCATCATATTAACAAGATTCAATTAATTTTGTTGTCTGCAAATACCTTGAATTTGATGCAGCCCAAAAATTTGTCGTTTTGTAAAGAGTTAATATGACTGGGATAGCTTTGAAAGCTACATAAACCTCCTTTCAAATAAACTTTCATTGGATAGTATAATTCTTTACTGAAATATTTCTGATTGATTACCTCGCAGGAAACAAATTCCCAATAAAGTGGACAGCACCTGAGGCAGCCTTGTATGGCCGTTTTACCATCAAGTCTGATGTATGGTCCTATGGAGTACTTTTGATTGAACTCACCACCAGAGGACAAGTGCCATATCCAGGTGAGAAAACCTTGGCTCCTGTTCCTAAAGCCTTGACCACACAATCCCTACTGTTGACGACCCTGAGAAAGAAGGCTTTTGTAAACACTGTGGGAAAAGGAGAAAATGCTGGTAACCAGCATTTTCTTCTTTTCTCACAATGTTTTCTACCCTTCACAAAACAAATTTTAAATTTTCAGTCATTTTTATTTTGTCGTCTGCAAATGCTTTTGATTAGGACAACCCTAAAATTTTGACGTTTGATAATGAGTTAACACTTTTACAATACGACAGAATTTCAGACTCGTCAAAATTGAATACGGTTGCAGGTGACAAATCGAATGTATCTCAAATGATAAGATTTGTTTGAACAAGGGCAGAAAGCATTGTGGGAAAATTTTCTACAATGTTTTCAAAAGCCATTTTTCTCAAGTATGGGTTTATGTTGTAAACTTTTAACACTAAAGCTGATAGTCCCTGCTTTAAGTGTAGTAACACATCTAATGACCTCAGCAAGGTACATTTGTTGAAGATAAATTATTGTCTTTCCCCCCCCCCCCCCCCCCCCCATGAAGAAAGAGAGGATTAATACTGGTTTCACCAAATCTGTCTGTCTTCAAGCCAAGAATTGCGTATGACCCAAGGAGTGCCCTATTGTTTGAGGGTCACACAGGTCAAAGGTCAAGGTCACTGATGAACTTCATTTCAAAATCATGTCTTTGCTCTAACTCAATACCTGTTTGATATAGGTCCTAGAAACTTACAATTGTTGACCATGACCAAAAGAGATGCCTTATTGATTTTGGATCAGATTGGTCAAAGGTCATGGTCACTTATGAACTTTGTTTTGAAAATCAGTTCTGGGTCTGTATTCACCAACCATTCTTAAGACCGTTGTCTTATTCTCCAGAATTTTCTACATTTGTAAGTAACACAACTTCTGATTGGCTAAACCATTAAGTTGTGTTACTTACAAATTTAGAAAACCTTGGAGAATATGACTAAGAATACAGGGCCGTAGGAACAGGGGGTGGGGGGGGGCACAATTGTTGACCATGACCAAAAGAGATGCCTTATTGATTTTGGATCAGATTGGTCAAAGGTCATGGTCACTTATGAACTTTGTTTTGAAAATCAGTTCTGGGTCTGTATTCACCAACCATTCTTAAGACCGTTGTCTTATTCTCCAGAATTTTCTACATTTGTAAGTAACACAACTTCTGATTGGCTAGGAACAGGGGGTGGGGGGGGGGGCAGCCCCTCCCCCCCAATAATTTGATCACCAAAACAAAAAATACCATGTCAGTGTTCGGCTGAATATTGCTAGAAAATCGTCGTATATAAAGAGGATGAAATGATATTTCAGAGTAGCTTATATATATACTGATAGAAAATTTGAAACAAATTAAAATAGTTCTAAACAAATTGCTGCGAACCAAGGAATTTTTCATCTACTTTTGTCATCTGATAGGCACCTAACAATTTCTGAGGTCACATTTCATTCAGTGTGATTTTCTGCTTTATTTTTTTTTTTTCTCTAAAATACATAATTCACTACAATGTTGAACAAATGTCCTTCTATTTCGGTCCATAGTACTAGTAGGTGGATTATTTCTCACTGCATAATCAAACGCAATATAGATTTCTATATGAAATCGGGACAACAAGCCGACTCTGGAAAGTTTGGCCCCCTCAATCCAAAATTGCTTCCTTGGGCCCCCCCCTCCTCCAAAATTGCTTCCTTGGCCCCCCCCCTCCAAAATTGCTTCCTTGGCCCCCCCCCCTCCCCCCCTTCCAAAATTGCTTCCTTGGCCCCCCCCCAATCCAAAATTGCTTCCTTGCCTGCCCCCCCCCTCCCTCCCATCCAAAATTGCTTCCTTGCCTGCCCCCCCAATCCAGAATTGCTTCCTTGGCCCCCCCAATCCAAAATTGCTTCCTTGGCCCTCCCAATCCAAAATTGCTTCCTTGGCCCCCCCAATCCAAAATTGCTTCCTACGGGCCTGGAATATTCTCAAGAATGGTAAGTGAATATGGGGCCCATTCTCTAATTGTACTGCCTTTAGGACAAGATGCAGGTGTGGGATGTTTGTCTGCTTTGCAAAAATTCTAGTTTTATATTGCTGGTGTTACCTATAGAGCTTTTATTGCTTGAAATATATTCAAAAAACCCTGCTCTCTCCACCAAACCTAGATTACAGATAGCACGGAAGCTTAGTAACATGTGACCATTATAAGGAGCACTGTAAAGATGAAATACCTATAACCCTTTCCCAAACAATCCCTGATTTTTACGACCCTGAGATATAAGCCTTTTGAAAACATTGTTGGAAAAGGAGAAAATGCTGGTTACCAGCATTTTCTCCATTTCCCAAAAATGTTTTGTACCCTACCAGAAACACATTTTAATTTTTGAGTTATGTCTTTTTTGTCGTCTGCAAGTGCTTTCATTTTGGACCAGTCTAAAACATTGTGTGGTAAAGAGTTGACTGATTTTCTCCTTTTCCTACAATGTTTTCTGTTCTTTCCAAATCAAATTTCAAGTTTTGATTCACATTTATTTTGTCGTCTGCAAATGCTTTCAGTTTGGACAAATCCAAAATTTTGTTGTTTGGTAAAGGGCTAATCATGGGAATATCATTGATCCTATAGCATAATTTTAGGAATCAAATCATCAGTGTGTGATGTCTCAAAAAATAGGCATCAACTTTGTGCTATGATAAAATCTATGATTATTTTTTCTTAACTCATTACCAAACGACAAAATTTTAGACTGGTCCAAATTGAAAGTATTTGCAGACGACAAAATAAAAGTGACTGAAACATTGAAATTTGTTCTAGGAAGGGTAGAAAACACTGTGGGAAAAGGAGAAAATGCTGGTTACCAGCATTTTCTCCTTTTCCTACAGTGTTTTCAAAAGGCTTCTTTCTCAGGGGCGTCAAAAGTAGGGATTGTGTGGTAATGGGTTAATCAAAATTCTGTTGATAAAATACACCTTTGATGTCTCAATCTGTCTGTATCAGCCAATTACCTAGGCGATGCTTTCAAATGTTGTCTGTTGGTTTCTTTAAATGTTTATTGTTGTGACCATTTGACTTTTTTCAATACTTGGACCATGTCAAAGGACTAATTGCGGAAAAAAATGTATAAGCTTTTTTCTGATTACCCTGTTCTCCCACATCTGTTTGTGCCTGTGCAATAGTTTGCTTGCTGTTTAACTCATTACCAAACGACAAAATTTTAGGTTTGTCCAAATCGAAAGCGTTTGCAGACGATAAAATAAAAGTGACTGAAAATTTAAAATTTGTTTTGTGAAGGGTAGAAAAACAATGTGGGAAAAGGAGAAAATGCTGGTTACCAGCATTTTCTTCTTTTCCCACAATGTTTTCTAAAGGCTTCTTTCTCAGGGTCGTCAAAAATAGGGATTGTGTGGTAATGGGTTAAATGATCTTTTTAATCATTTTAACAGGTTTATTAGATTTTTAGAGCATTGCAATGCGTCTAATACCTTTCTATGAAAATTGAGCCAAAATCAAGTGATGCTGACATGATAATCTTTTACTATATATAGTTTGTCACTTGAAAAGGGTTTTAATAATGATTGTCAGAAAGAATCTACTTTCGTTTACTTAAAGATGCCTGTCTACAGCCGGTGAGCAGAAACGCTGTTAAATTTCAAAAAGAAAAATAGAATTGTACAGAAATTTGTCCTTTGTGTACACAAGGATAAATTACTGACATATATCGTGTAAATGAAAAAGGAAACAGGGGGGATTGTGTGAAAAACCGAAAATTGCCCGGAAGAAAACTGGCTGACAATCGAAGCTGTAAACAATGGCGGTGACTCACTGAAATTTATCATTGGTTTCCGCCTAGAGTCGGATACGGTGTAACTTACATATAGGCCTCGATCTCGGTCTAAAAATAGAGGCTGAAACAGAGAAGCATCCATTTTCCTTTATTTACCGCATCAAGGCCAAGGTCAAATATAGTCACGTTACAGTATGCATGATCATCATATGAATCTACCCGAGTGTATAACGGATATCGAAAATCTTCGATTCAAAATCCGGAAACGACCAGTCTGTTTACATTGAAGGCCGCAAGTCCGCGAAATGCATTTTCTATCAGGCGTAATCTAAGCAACCTTGCAACTGTCAGGCGCAATATTTGGCATAGATATATAAGAATGACTATATTTTGATAAAATAAAAACAAAATTAGTTAAAACTGGCTTAAAATGAGTATTATTGCCTCTTTAATTATTGAATTATCGTTGTATATCTTGCACCACTACATGCATGCTAAATGACCTTATATGTCAATGTGTCATATACTACTTGTATTGAGAGAGTTACAGGTTCTCTCAGTGAGCATGACTATAAATTTCACATTACCTTGTTGATTAAGATTTTTTTTTTTACTCAGGAAATAAAACAGAATCATCACTTAACCCTTTACCCCATAAGGCATTTCTATGGTATCTCTAATTGATCCTAAATAACAGCAAGGATGAGGCAATTTCTTATGTGTATACGACACCTTTTGATAGCATAGAAAACATTGTGACAAAAGGAGGAATTGCTCGTCACGAGCAATTTCAACTTTGCCACAATGTTTTCCAAAGGCTTCTACAAGCAGTGCATAGAAATGAGTATCTATGGAGAAAAGGGTTAAAGAGAAATTCTGCAACTCTATTTTCGTAAAAAATGTCCATGTACCCTTTCCCACACAATTCCAAGTTTTAACTATACTAAGAGAGAAATCTTTTTAAAAACATGGGAAAAAGGAGAAAATGAAAGTAACTGGTATTTTCTTCTTTTCCCAGTCCTTTTGAGCCATTTGTCATCTCCAAGTGCTTTTAACTCTTTACCAAACGACAAATTTATAGACTAGTCCACCAAATGGAAAGCATTTCCAGACGACAAAAAAAATGTGACTGAAAAATCAAAATCTGATTTTGGAAGGGTTGAAAACATTGTAGGAAAAGGAGAAAATGCAGGTTACCAGCATTTTCTCCTTTTCCCACTATGTTTTCAAAAGACTTCTACCACAGGGTCATCAAAAGTCGTCATTGTGTGGTAAAGGGTTAACTTGGACATGTGATTAACTCTTTACCAAACGACGATATTTTAGACTGGTCCAAATTGAAAGCGATTGCAGACGACAAAATGAAAGTGACTGAAAATTTGAAATTTGTTTTGTGAAGGGTAGAAAACATTGTGGGAAAAGGAGAAAATGCTGGTTTCCAGCATTTTCTCCTTTTCCCACAATGTTTTCTAAAGGCTTTTTTCTCAGGGGCGTCAAAAGTAGGGATTGTGTGGTAATGGGTTAACTTGTAAAGAGAAAGAATGCAGTTTTACTATACGTGTATGTTCATAGACATGTATTTTCTCTGTCTCTACTGTACCTCAAATGTTTTCTTATTCTTGCATGTTATCTTTCCTTCACCTTTCAGGGATGACCAATAGGGATGTTCTAGAACAAGTTGAGCGTGGTTACAGAATGAGCAGACCGCCCATTTGTCCAGAGTCTATGTATGAAATGATGTTGAAATGTTGGGATAAGAAAGCAGAAGAACGACCCACCTTTGAATTTCTCTTTAACTTCTTTGATGACTATTTCATTGCAACTGAACCCAGTTACAAGGAATCGGAACCATAGATAAGTTCGGTATGACAGCACTAAATTACATATTGTGATTGGCAAGATTGGCTTGGTAGGGATTATGGTAAAGGAATTTAGTAGTTGTCTCTTTGTTTCCTTTGTGTCTATTTTTTTCCTGTGTCTATATTCTGTATGTATGATCATAAATCTCATACACAATGTGAAATTCTAGAAATGCCCTGTTTAACTCTTGACCACACAAGAAAATTTTAGACCTGTCTAAATTGAAAGCATTTGCAGACGACAAAATAAATATGACTGAAATGTTGAAATTTGGTCCGGTTACCAGCATTTTCTCCTTTTCCCACAATGTTTTCAAAAGGCTTCTTTCTTAGGGTAGTTAAAAGTCGGGATTGTGTGGTAAAGAGTTAACTTTTTACCAGACGACAAAATTTGGACTGGTCAACATTGAAAGTATTCGCAGACAACAAAATAAAAGTTGCTTAAAGATTTAAATTTGTTTAGGAAAGGGTAGAAAACAAATTGTGGAAAAAGAAGGAAATGCTTCTTACCAGCATTTTCTCCTCTTCCCACAATGTTTTCATAAGGCTCCTTTCTTAGGGTCATCAAGTCGGAATTGTGTGATAAGGAGTTATAGACGGTGGGACTTTTACAAGAAATTTTGCATTCTTTTAAATTAAATTCTGCCTAATGACTAAATAATTGACCAAATTAGCAGCAAAGTTGAAAAATATGATGAACACTTTGAACAAGCCCCTGAGAAAGAAGCCTTTAGAAATCATTGTAGGAAAAGGAGAAAATGCTGGTAACCAGCATTTTCTCCTTTTCCCACAATGCTTTCTACCCTTCACAAAACAAATTTCAAATTTTCAGTCACTTTTATGTTGTCGTCTGGAAATGCTTTCAATTTGGAGAAGTCTATAATATCGTCGTTTGATAACGAGTTAACTGGCTTGTTATCACAGATTAACCCTTTACCCCATAAGACATTTCTATGGTATCTCTAATTGACCCTAAATAACAGCAAGGATAAAGCCGTTTTCTTATGTATATATGACACCTTTTGATAAGCGTAGAAAACATTGTGGCAAAAGGTGAAATTGCTCGTCACGAGCAATTTCACCTTTTGCCACAATGTTTTCCAAAGGCTCCTTCAAGCAATGCGTAGAAATAAGTATCTATGGAGTAAAGGGTTAACTCTATACCAAACAAAAAGATTTTGGACCAGACCGAACTGAAAGCACTTGCAGACAAAAAAATTGTATGTTGCTACAATTATTTTTGCTGGTTACCAAAGTCAGGATTGTGTGGTGAACAGTTAACTCTATATAACACTTTACCAAAAGGTGTTTTAAGACTCTGATATTAGATAAGGCTGTTGAAAACATTGTCAGAAAAGGAGAAATTCATGGCAGCCAGCATTGTCTATTTTTCCCACAATGTTTTCAAGCCTTTCAGATACAAATATCATCGTCCAAAGCAAATTTGAATTGTTGTCTCCAAATGCAATTTGGAAAAAAATCTGAATTTTAGCATCGGGAAAAACGTTAATAAAAGTTTTTGTGTAAAACTCATGTATGCCAAAGTACATGACTGTTACGGTCAGATCAAATGTTAATATTTCATATTTGACACTGTCTGAAAAAAAAATGACGTCAATTATTTCCAGTGCAATCATGGCATCTGCATAAAAAGTTTTGAGTGCCTTCTTATGCTCAATTTCCTCTGTCTAAAATCTGAAATTAAAAGAATCATTTTAAGAAGTCACATACATGTAGCTGAATTATATGGAAATTATGATAATTTCTGAAGTATGACAACCATTTTTTTTTTTTTTCAAAAGATCTTACATTGTTTATAGATTAAAACTTTTTCTAAAAATTTAGTTTCATGCAAAATCTATCACTGACCTACTAGGCCATATTTCTGAAGTCTTCATGTCTTTGCTTCAGCCTTTATGCTTCAGTCCTTTATGCTTCAGCCCTTTATGCTTCAGTCTTGGGTGCTTCATCACTTTATATCTCATCCCCTTAACTCTTTACCAATCGACAAAATTTTAGGCTTGTCCAAATCGAAAGCATTTGCAGACAACAAAATAAAAGTGACTGAAAAATTTAAATTTGTCTTGTGAAGGGTAGAAAACATTGTGGGAAAAGGAGAAAATGCTGGTTACCAGCATTTTCTCCTTTTCTCACAATGTTTTCTAAAGGCTTCTTTCTCAGGGGCATCAAAAGTAGGGATTGTGTGGTAATGGGTTAAAACTTTTTCTAAAAATTTAGTTTCATGCAAAATCTATCACTGACCTACTAGGTCATATTTCTGAAGTCTTCATGTCTTTGCTTCAGTCTTTATGCTTCAGTCTTGGGTGCTTCATCACTTTATGTCTCATACCCTTAACTCTTTACCAAACGACAAAATTTTAGACTGGTCCAAATCGAAAGCATTTGCAGACAACAAAATAAAAGTGACTGAAAAATTTGTCTTGTGAAGGGTAGAAAACATTGTGGGAAAAGGAGAAAATGCTGGTTACCAGTATTTTCTCCTTTTCCCACAATGTTTTCTAAAGGCTTCTTTCTCAGGGGCATCAAAAGTAGGGATTGTGTGGTAATGGGTTAAAATTTTTTCTAAAAATTTAGTTTCATGCAAAATCTATCACTGACCTACTAGGCCATATTTCTGAAGTCTTCATGTCTTTGCTTCAGCCTTTATGCTTCAGTCCTTTATGCTTCAGCCTTTATGCTTCAGTCCTTTATGCTTCAGCCCTTTATGCTTCAGTCTTGGGTGCTTCATCACTTTATGTCTCATCCCCTTAACTCATTACCAATCGACAAAATTTTAGGCTTGTCCAAATCGAAAGCATTTGCAGACAACAAAATAAAAGTGACTGAAAAATTTAAATTTGTCTTGTGAAGGGTAGAAAACATTGTGGGAAAAGGAGAAAATGCTGGTTACCAGCATTTTCTCCTTTTTCCACAATGTTTTCTAAAGGTATCTTTCTCAGGGGCATCAAAAGTAGGGATTGTGTGGTAATGGGTTAACTCTTTACAACATTAAAAAAAAAACAAAAAAACAGATTGGTCTAAAATGAAAGCATTTGCAATTAAAATGCACTTGAAATGATGGCATTTTCTTTGATAGAGTAGAAAAAATTGTTGGAAAAGGAGAAAATGCTGGTGACCAGTATTTTTTCCTTTTCCAACAATGTTTTCTGAAGGCCTTTAACCCATTACCACACAATCCCTACTTTTGACGCCCCTGAGAAAGAAGCCCTTAGAAAACATTGTGGGAAAAGGAGAAAATGCTGGTAACCAGCATTTCCTCCTTTTCCTACAATGTCTTCTTTCCTTCACAAAACAAAAATTTCAAATTTCCAGTCACTTTTATTTTGTCGTCTGCAATTCCGTTCAATTTTGACAAACCTAAAATTTTGTTGTTTGGTAATGGGTTAAAACTCGGGACTGTGTCCGAAAGAGTTAACTCTTTACCAAACGACAGATTTTTTCGACAGTTCAAAATTGAAACCATTTGCATATGACATATCAAATGTTGCTAAATTGATTCTGTCTTTGGTGGGTTGGAAAACATTGTGGGAAAAGAAGAAAATGCTGTTTACCAGCATTTTCTCGTCTTTTTTCAAAGGTCAACTCTTGTAGAGTCGTTAAAAGCTATGGTTGTGTGGTAAAGCGTTAATCAAGCTATCTGGTGTTTTACAACGCTGATGAACCAGACTTTGATAATCTTCTTTTTTTCTTATTTTCCACTCTTCTAATGGAGAATTTCATCATTGAATTTGTCATCTGTAAATGCTGTCCATATTGGCAAGAACCAAGTTTTGTTTTGTAATTGTTTACCCAGGTACTAAACAATCCTGAGTTTTAACAACCTAAAGCTAAGGCCTTTTGCAAACATGATTGGAAAAGGAGAAAATGCCAGCCGCATTATCTCCTTTTCTCACAATGTGCTTTTCCATTTCAAATTTCATTTCTGCTTCAACAAGTTATCTGCAAGTACCATACTTTGACTATAATATAATATAATTAATATATTAATTGAAGTCAAGGCTCTTAACACTCGAAAGTCAAAAAACAGTATCAGACAGTGTAAGTTCATAGTCATTATGTGTGTTCTCTGCTGGGTTGTTCTGATTAACCCTTTCCCAAGCAATCCCTGGTTTTTACGGGTCTAGAATAGTAGCCAGCATTTTCTTCTTTTCCCACAATGTTTTCTACCCTATCATAGACAGAAATCATCTTTTCAGCAAGAGTTGAACTGTTGTCTGCTAATGCTTTCAATTTGGTCTAGTCCAAAAGTTTGTCGTTTGGAAAAGGGTTAACTGCCAGGGTTTTCCATGACCCCCTCGTTTCTTTGAATTTTGAGGGTTTTGACCCCCAAATTTTTCTAAATGACCCCCAAAATTTATTCTACCTTCTTTAATTCATATGAAGGGGGTCACAATAATATGAAGGGGGTCATTGTGACCCCTTCAACAAAAAGTTGAAGGAAAACCCTGAACTGCCCTCAAAAGCATCTAATTTTAACCAGGGCTTTCAGTTTCCCTTGGTATCGATTCCTGTCCATTGTCATATAGAGCTTACGATGCAACAAAACAAAGCTTGAAGACATTTTAAAAGCTTGCATTTTCAAGACCTTTTGGCTGGAATATCTCTCAAAATATGGGACAGGATAGGCTTGGTTTATGTAACATCTAATGATTGAATTTTGTTACCAAACAATGCGCCAGCCCGGGTGGCTCAGAGGTGAGCGTGTGGGACTCAAGACCTGGTGGTTGTGAGTTCGATACCCGGTTGAGGCGAACTTTCTTTCTGGCGTATTTTCGCCTCTCATCTCTGCTGAAGCATGTGAGAAAAGTAGTCGGTGGCTTTGGAAAGAAAGTTGTGTTAGTACTGGTATGAGAAAACCAGGAAACACATGTGCGTCACCAACCGCCATGATATGACCTTAGCTGTTAAAGTGGCGTTAAACCCCAATACTACCAACCAAACTATACAAAGTTGAAGAACTCGGAGGAGAAAGGTTTTTTAGTATTCTATGAATTTTTTTCTACATTTTTTTTTTATACCCATTTGAAGAAAAATCCAGTAATTTCAGCTGTGTTGATTCATTTTGTTGTCTGCAAATGCTTTAACCCATTACCACAAAGTCCCTACTTTTGACGACCCTGAGAAAGAAGCCTTGAGAAAACATTGTAGGAAAAGGAGAAAATGCTGGTAACCAGCATTTTCTCTTTTTCCCGTAATGTTTTCTACTCTTCACAAAAATTTCAAATTTTCAGTCACTTTTATTTTGTTGTCTGCAAATGTTTTCGATCTGGACAGGCCAAAATATTGTCATTTGGTAATGAATTAAATTTTTCAATCTAATTTTTTTCCCTTCTGGAAAGATTTAAACACTGTTTATGGCTTATAGAATCCTTACTTTTCATTATACCCCTTCAAAACAAATGTTTTTGGGGCTATTTATGAATCAGCCTGTCTATCTGTGCGTCCTGTGTCCATCCGTGTGTCTGTCTGTGTACAAAATACCAGTAATTTTTTGTCAAAACTCCTCATACAGTTTTCCTTCAATTGTATTGAAACTTTGCACATGATTATATTGATCATATATTGAAGTTATGCAACACACAGTTTTCAAATTCCACTCCCCATGATTCAAGGGTAATTTCCCCTTGAACTTAAAAATATTTTTGTTAAATTGCCTGTTTCTGTCAAAGCGCTGGCGGGGGTATTAAGTCACATTCAGTGACAGCTCTAGTTGCTTCTTTCCTTGAAATTACTATGATATATACCTATGTGCATAACCTGTATTTGACAACCTTGGGTAGACTTCAACGCATGCTAATCCAAAGTTCTCTGTTATTGTACTATATCAAACATTAATTTTGAAAAGTCTGTGACCTGTGACAGTATTATTGGTATATTTGTTTTCTTTAGTGTGTATAAATCATTGACTTTGGTAGCCTTTTTCTGGTTGACTCTTTAACCCTTTACCAAACAATCCCTGGCTTTTAAGACCCTGAGATAGAAGCCTTTTGAAAATATTGTGAGAAAAGGAGAAAATGCTGGTTACTGCCCTGGTGGTAACAAATTTCAAATTTTGAGTTACAGTTATTTTGTCGACTGCAACTACTTCTAATTTGGACCAGTCTAAAATTTTGTCCTTTGGTAAAAAGTTACCATACCACAAAATATCAGGCTGGTCCAAATTGAAAGCATGGTACATGACATACTTGAATAAATACATACTGATAGGATTTGTTTATGAAAAGAAGGAAAACATTGATGGCAAAGGAGAAAATGCTGGTCATCAGTAAGGTTAAAAATTCTTCCATATTATTTCCCTTGCATTTGCATGTTTTGTATGTTGTCATCTATTGATGCAGCTGCTACTAGCAACTTATAAAACGTAATTGGTAAAAGTGGTCATTATGAGCTTTTTCTGCATGCACAGAATGTCATTTAACCCTTTACCCCATAGATACTCATTTCTACGAAACGCTTGTAGGAGCTTTTGGAAAACATTGTGGCAAAAGGTGAAATTGCTCGTGACGAGCAATTTCACCTTTTGCCACAATGTTTTCAATGCTATCAGAAGGTGTCATATACACATAAGAAACGGCTTCATCCTTGCTGTTATTCAGGGTCAATTAGAGATACCATAGAAATGCCTTATGGGGTAATGAGTTAAGACAAACTCATATTTGTTTCCCAAACAAGCCCTGGTTTTTACGTGTCTGCAGTAAAAGTCTTTTGAAAACACTGTGGGAAAAGGAGAAATTGCTCATAACAAGCAATTTCTCCTTTTCCCACAGTGTTTTCTACCCTTTTTGAGAACTTTCTGCCATTTTCTCAAAATCTTAAATTGTCGTCTGCAAACTCTTTCGGTTTGGAAGTGTTCAAAATCTGTCGTTAGGGAAAGGGTTAATGGCCTGAGTTTTGCAATATTTCTTTATTCTGTCAATGGCTTTATTCCAGAAAAGTCCAAAGGGTACATATTTTCTTTGCAGGTCTTGAAAGGCAAACCTAGAAGTATAGCAAGCAAAAAAATTACTTGTGATTTGATATTTACACTGACATCTGTAGAAAGATTGGCTTGCATATACCCTTGATAGATCAATATCTGAATGTGTATGAAAAATTTAAAATCTCCATTGAATAAATGGAACAGCCTGATGATCATTCAATTCCAAACAACAAAATTTCTGAATTGCCAAGCCTTAACCTTTTACCAAATAATCCCTGGTTTTTACGAACCTGAGATAGAAGCCTTTTGAAAACATTGTGAGAAAAAGAGAAAATGCTGGTAACCAGCATTCCTTCTTTTTCCCCACAGTATTTTCTACTCTGCTGGAAACAAATTAAATTTTTGAGATACATTTATTTTGTCGTCTGCAAGTGCTTTCAATTTGGACCAGTCTAAAATTTTGTTGTTAATAAAGGGCTTAAGCATTTGCAAACAGTGTCATGTTTTGAGTGAAAGGAGGGGGGGGGTATTCTTCTATCCAGCATAAGGCATGTTGTTTTTCTTTGTACTAGCAAGAAGCTTGTTTTGTAAGGCATCAAGTTTGTCTGCATGTGAATTCACCACCTCCTGAAATACAGCAGAGGATTTTGAAAAAGCATCCGTATAAAATCTGGACAAACAACATACATTTATGAACACAGGTGAAAACAAGGTCTCTGAAGAAGACATAACTCGTTACCAGCTTTTTCAACTTTTTAATTTGCAAGAATATTTTCAAAATTGGTTTTGCTTCAAGACACAGAAATTACTTGTAAGTGGTAACGTTACAGTTATCATTGTTGTATTACAGGTATGTCAAACAGAGAAGTGATGGACCAAATACCTAATGGATACAGAATGGCCAAGCCGCCTATCTGTACAGAGAGTATGTATGAAATCATCCTAAAGTGCTGGGACAAGAGAGAGGAACAAAGACCCACCTTTGAATACCTGTTTAACTTCTTTGATGATTACTTTATATCCACTGAACCCAACTATAGAGAAGCAGAGTAAAACAAACTTTAAACTGAACAAAGACATTTTTTTTTTTTCAATGAAAATATATTTTTCTGAAGCTTTCTAAGATTTTTGATAAAGTAAATATTATTTTTGTGTATGTATGAAAAAGAAATTGAATTAACTCTTCACCACACAATCCCGACTTGTAACTACCTTGAGAAAGTAAGCCTTTGAAAACATAGTGGGAAAAGGAGAAAATGCCTATAACCAGCATTTCTACCTTTTCCCACAATGTTTTCTACCCTTTCTAAATCAAATTTCAATTGTTTGATTCATGTTTATTTCGTCATGAACAAGTGCTTTCGATTTGGACTAGTCCAAAAGTTTATCGTTTGGTAAAGAGTTAACCCATTACCACACAATCCCTAATTTTGACGGCCCTGAGAAAGAATCCTTTAGAAAACATTGTGGGAAAAGGAGAAAATGCTGGTAACCAGCATTTTTTCCTTTTCCCACAGTGTTTTCTACTCATCACAAGACAAATTTTTAATTTTCAGTCATTTTTAGCTCCACTGGCCGAAGGCCAGCGGGCTTATGTCATGGCCCGTTGTCCGTCGTGCGTCCGTCCGTCTGTGCGTGCGTGCGTCCGTGCGTGCGTTAACTTTTATTTCAAACATCTTCTTCTCTGAAACTACCCATCCAGTTTTGATGAAACTTCACAGAAATGATCCTGCCATGGTCCTCTTCAGAATTCCTTGAAAGAATTTTATTCCTTCAAAAACTCTGGTTGCCATGGCAACAAAACTGAAAAATATTGGAATTTTTAAAAAATCTTCTTCTCTGAAACCATAAGGCCTAGGGCTACCAAATTTGACATGAAGCTTTATCTAGTGGACCTCTACCAATTTCCTTCAAATAATAGCCCTGGGGTCAAAATTGGCCCCACCCCGGGGGTCACAAGTTTTATATGGGCTTATATAGGGAAAACTTTAAAATCCTTCTGGTACATAGCCATAGGGCCTAGGGCTACCAAATTTGGCATGTAGCTTTATCTAGTAGACCTCTACCCAGAGTGCCCAAATGATACCCCAGAGGTCAAATTTGGCCCGGCCCTGGGGGTCACAAGTTTTATATGGGCTTATATAGTGAAAACTTTAAAAATCTTTTCGTACCAAGCCATAAGGCCTAGGGCTACCAAATTTTGCATGTAGCTTTATCTAGTGGGCCTCTACTAGGAGGGCCCAAATTATAGCCTTAGGGTCAAGTTTGTCCCCACACCAGGGGTCACAAGTTTTACATGGGCTTTTGTGGTGAAAACTTTCTAAGTCATCTTGTTACTAACCATAATAAAGACTAGGACCACTAAATTTAGCCTTGTCTCATGGATTTTATGTTTTACAGGGCCTTTTATTGAGAAAACTTTGAAAATCTTATTGTTTATAACCACACATTCTAGACCTGTATTATTTAGTATGGGGCTTTATCTTGTAGACCTCCACCAGGATTCAAGTAATTATAGCTGTGTGGTCAAATTGGATTTGCCCAGGGGTCACAACTTTTTTGTAGGTTTTTATGGAAAAAAATTATATGCCCTCAAGTTTGAAACCAGTTGACCAAATAATGTACTGTTTGGCTTGTAGTGTTTTACGAATTAGCCAGTGGAGCGATACAGGGCCATGATGGCCCTCTTGTTATTTTGTCGTCTGCAAATGCTTTCAATTTGGACAACCCTAAAATATTGTCGTTTGTGGTAAAGAGTTAAAGAAGAAGCAGTTCATTACGTACAGCAGTAATTTTAGTCGAAATTTCCTTTATTTTGCTACTGCTTATTCTTGAAACCTGGTACACAGACTAACAGTATGTATAAATATATATATAGAAATACATGTAGTCGAATGTCAACAATGTGACAAGGGAAGGGACTGAGTGATCTCTATGCATCAACTCTTTACCAAAAACAAAATAATGGATTAGTCTAAATTAAAAGCATTGCAGACGACTACTCAAATAATGGAAGTTGTCTTTGAGGGCGTTAGAAACAATGTGGGAAAAGGAGAAATTGCTGTTTACTAGCATTTTCTCCTTTTCTCACAACAGTTTCAAGAGCTTTCTTATATGCGATTGTTTAACCCTTACCCAAACAACAAAGTTTAGACTCTTCCAACTGAAAGTATCCACAGATGACAAATTCAAAATTGCAGCAATCGTGCTTTAGGTCCTTGATAGGGTAGAAAACATTGTGGGAAAAGGAGAAAATGCTGGTTACCAGCATTTTCTCCTTTTCCCACAATGTTTTTAAAAGCCTTCTTTCCTAGGGTAGTGAAAAATGGATTGTTTGGTAAAGGGTTAACCTGAAATTGTGTGGAAAAGGATAAAGAATATTCACCAATCATTTTTGATTTTGATCTAGATCTAACACTAAGACTAGTCTGATGATGTGGCTGAGACAAAATATCTCATCCAATCAGATGGCTAGTCTTAAGAATTTAGAAATAGGCATAGGTTGGTTTGTAAATGCAAACCCAGATAATTGATAAAATTACTTTTAAACTGTAGAATTCTTTTTAAGGGTTTGTATAGTGAACAAATATGTGTACATGCATTTATCAGACATTTTAGTATTGAAATAATGTATAAAAATTATATTTTCTTTTTTTACAAAAAGCAACATAGTGGCCATTCAGACAGCTGGACCCATATTCACTGACCATTCTTAAGAACATTCTTTGTGTTATTCTCAATCATTTTCATAATTTGAACGTAACACAACTTATTGACTAAACCAAATGGTTCCTTGTACCAATTGGTTTAGTCAATCAAAAGTTGCGTTACTTTCTAAGTCTGGAATAGACAAAGACCGATTTTTAACACTGCTTGTTGAATATAGACCCTGATGTAGATAACCTTTGCCTGTATTCACCAACTATACTTAATATTCTTAATTCTAAGAAAAGCCATCTGATTGGTCGGTTTGATGGCAAGTCTGGCAAATTCATTTGTAATTTCAAATGGTTGAGACCTCAAAATTTCGATTTCATTTATTCAAGACATTTCTGATACAATAGCCCTTGACTGAACTACGAAAATTTAGACTGGTCCAAATTGAAAGCACTTGCAGACGACAAAATTAAGGAAATTCAACAAATGAAATTTGTTTCAAGCAGGGTAGAAAAAAAATGGGAAAAGGAGAAATGCTGGTTATCAGCATTTTCTCCTTTTCCCACAATGTTTTCAGAAAGCTTTAATTCCAGGGTTGGAAAAAGCAGAGATTGTTTGTTAAATGGGTTAAATGGTGGACAGACGTTTTCACCACGGATGTTTTGGCCACAAACATTTTGGCTAGCTAAGTGTGCAAAGTAGGACATTTTGGACAAATGCTTTTCATCACAGAAAAGTGCAGTAAATGTACTTTCTGTGCCTCTAAGCGTCTGTGGCCAAAGCGTCCCACATTCCGGTTAAATAGTGGTCACTAACCCTTTTACTACACATTCTTGAGTTTTAACCACCCTGAAAGGGAAGCTTGTTGAAAATATTGTGGAAAGGTAGAAAAATGCAAAACAGGGTTTTCTTCTTTCCCACAATATTTTCTACCCTTTAACCCATTACCACATGAGAGAAATTTAGACTGGTCCAAATTGAAAGCATTTGCAGAAGACAAAAGTGACTGAAAAATTGAAATTTGTTCTGGGAAGGGTAGAAAACACTGTGGGAAAAGGAGAAAATGCTGGTTACCAGCATTTTCTCTTTTTCCCACAGTGTTTTCAAAAGGCTTCTTTCTCAGGGGCATCAAAAGTAGGGATTGTGTGGTAATGGGTTAAAAGATAAATTTTACTATTTCGTCTGCAAATGCCATCTGCTAAGGCCAGACCAAAATTTCGTTGTTTGGTAAAGAGCAAAATGAATCCTTCTGATTAATAATCCAGATTTTAGTGTACCTTTTTAATGTTGGTAATCATTATTTTTTCCATATACCACAATGTTTTCTTACATTTGAGATAAAAATCTCACCACATTAAAACTCTTTACAAAAAAATTCGAATTTGACTAAATTGAAAGATTTTGCAGATGGCAAACTAAATTGATGATTTCTGTCTTTGATAAAGTAGAAAACATTGTGGGAAAAGAAGAAAATGCTGGCTACCAGCATTTTCTCCTTTTCCCACAATGTTTTCAAAAGCTTTCTTTTCAGGGTCTTTAAAACTTAAATTGTGTGGTAATGGATTAATGTATTATCTGCAAATACTTCCAGTTTTGACAAGACTAAATTTTGTCCGTTGATAAAGAATGAAAGAGACAGTCAAGTTGATCGTCCATACTTCACGAGGATGTTTTCAAAGTTGTCTGCTGGATGTTTGAGTCGGGAAGTAGAGAGTGAAGTACAACAGTATTATGAACTGAAGTGTATACACCTACCTACTTCCTGTTGTGTTATTAACCCCTTACAACTCAATGATGACTTTTGACGACCTTTGGAAAGAAGCCTTTGGAAAACATTGTGGGGAAAAGGAGAAAATGCAGGTAACCAGCATTTTCTCCTTTTCCCACAATGTTTTCTACCCTATTACTAAACAATTGCACTGTCTGAGGCACATTGAAATTGTCATCTGCAAATGCTTTCAATTTGGACGGGACTAAAATTTTGTAGTCTGGTAAAGGGTTAAGGAAAGTTTTGCGTTACGAGTGTCAATTGTACTTTGTACGACAAATTTTGGACTGGCCCAGATTGAAAGCACTTGCAGATGACCAAATATGTCTAAATCAAGAATTGAAACTTGACTTTAGAAAAGCAGAAAACATTGTGGGAAAAGGAGAAAATGCTGGCAAAAAACAGGGATTGTTTGGTAAAGGATTAAAAGTTAAACCTTTCCATAGCGACGTAAATTTACACTTTTCCAATCTGAAAGCATTTGAAAACAACCTATCAAATCATGTGCATATAGTAAAATTACTTTTAATGGGTTAGAAACATTGTGGAAAAAGGAGAAATGCTGGAATTGGTATTTTGTTCTTTTTCCACAATATTTTTAATAGCTTTCTTTCCAAGGGTTGTTCAAACGTGACCGTTTGGCATGTGGTAAATCTTAACAGTTTACCACACAAATCAGACTTTTAATGACGCTAAGAATAACACCTTTAGAAAACATTGTCGGAAGATGGGAAAACCCTGGTCACCAGCATTTTCTTCTTTTCCTTCAATGTTTTTGCCATTCCCAAAACAAATTTCAGAATTTTAAAGTTGCATTTATTTTGTGGTCAGCAAATGCTTTCTTTTCTGACCATTCCAAATTTTTTGCGTTTGGCAAAGAGTTAATTCTTTATTATTCAATCGCAAGCTTTGACAACCATGAGAAAGAAAGCTTTTGGAAATGTTGTGGCAAAAGGAGAAAAAGGATGAATTCCATTCTTTGAACCACATTTGAATTGTAAATAGTAAAAACTTATTTTAAAATAGTGATGACTACATGCCACTTTATCACACAATGACGACTTTTTATGACCCTGGGGAAGAATCCTTTCGAAAACTTGGTGGAAAAAAGAGAAAATGTTGGTAATCAGTATTTTCTCCTTTTCCTCACAAAGTTTTCTACCCTATAAAGGAAAAATTACATCATTTGAGCCAGTAAATGAAACTTGTTTTCTGCAATTGCTTTTAACCCATTACCGCACAATCCCTACTTTTGACGCCCCTGAGAAAGTAGCCTTTTGAAAACACTGTGGGAAAAGGAGAAAATGCTGGAAACCAGCATTTTCTCCTTTTCCCACAGTGTTTCTACCCTTCACAGAACAAATTTCAATTTTTCAGTCACCTTCATTTTGTTGTCTGCAAATGCTTTCAGTTTGGACCAGTCTAAAATTTTCTCGTGTGGTAAAGAGTTAATTTGGACTGGTCTAAAATTTCCCTGTGTGATAAAGAGATACACAAGGAAAAGTTACTGTTGAAGGTTTGACTCTAGAAGGTTTTCATAAACAAATTTTGAATTATTTTTCATGCCAGACATACATTCATGCAGTAAAATGCAGTCGGTTTCAACTGATTTCATTCACAGAAATGGCTACACATCCATACATTTTTTTTTTGTCTTTTGCATATCTAGAGTGTTACTCTTAAGAGTAAGTTGGTTAAAAGGAACACATCTTTCATGACTTTTGAGATAAACTTTTCAGGGAGAATTATAGTCATGTTCCATAAGTTTGTGCTAAATTTTACTTGGGTGTTATTGATATTTCTCGATTTTCATTGTAAGGACCTTAACTTGAACAAACCTAACTATAATTTCCAAAATACAAGTTTTGAGTGGAAAAAAAAAATTGTAAGTGAAAAAAATTGTAATCGGCACCAATTTTTGCTTAATCCTTTACTCAATAGATACTCATTTTGACATATCAACAACAGACAGCTTTTGAAAACATTGTGGGAAAAGGAGAAATTGCTCGTAACGAGCAATTTCTCCTTTTCCCACAATGTTTTCCACTCAATCAGATATTTGTATCCTCATTTATCCATATTTTTGAAATCATGTCTTTATTTGCTGCTGAAATGGAAGAGCCTCAAATTGGCATATCAAGTAAAGGGTTAACTCCAAAGACCCCAGCCTCTAAAATATTTTATTATTCACAGTTTTACAAATAGACATGATAGTGTAGCTAGATCATCTGCTAGATCATGAGGCAATATTTTTAACTCTTTACCAAACAACAAAATTTTAGACTGGTTCAAATTGAAAGCATTTGCAGACGACAAAATAGAGGTGACTGAAAAATTGAAATTTGGTCTGGGAAGGGTAGAAAACACTGGGGGGGAAAAGGAAAAATGCTGGTTTTACCAGTATTTTCTCCTTTTCCTACAGTGTTTTCAAAAGGCTTCTTTCTCAGGGCATGAAAAGTAGGGATTGTGTGGTAAATGGTTAAATCATATGACTTACAAATTGGCACCAGATGTAACAAGTTACCATGATTTTTTGGCAAAGTAAATGTCAAATAGTTAAATCTCAAGTTGGCTGTGGGATAGTGATGAAGGTCAAGGTGGTTTATTTTTATTTTGTCGTCTGCAAATGCTTTGGATTTAGACAATAATATTGTCATGTGGTAATGAGTTAACAAAACTGCAAAATTTTCGACTGGTCCAAATTGAAAGCATTTGCAGACAACAAAATAAATGTGACTGAAAAATTTAAATCTGATTTGTGAAAACATTGTTGGAAAAGGAGAAAATGCTGTTTACCAGCATTTTCTCCTTTTCCCACAATGTTTTTTCAAGAGGCTTTTTTCTTAGGGTCCTTAAAAGTCGAGATTGTGTGGTAAAGAGTTAAATGACATAGAGGAAGCTGGCTTTTTATAACATCATGGAAGAAGGAGTAGATGCTGGAAACCAACATTTACTCCTTTATCCACATTATTTTTATACCCATTGAAAAAAAAAAACAGGTCATCAGTAACCTGTGACTTGTTGTTTGCAGTTAATGCTTTCAACTTTGATGTGTCTGAATTTTTTTTTTCATCTAGTAAAGAGTAAGTTTTTTCCATGCTCCACACTGTAAGCTGAATTTGTGTCACTTAGATGGAGGATTGTTATTTTCATATTTGTCTTCCAACTGTTACTGTGTGTTTTAAAGCTAAAATCTAAAACAGCCACACTTGACAATCATAGGAAATGCAAATCCAAGCATTTGTAATAAGTAATAATCTTTATTAAAGTCTTGTTCATGTACAACAATAGTTACAACTGATATAAAAGACATGGAAGTACATGAACATGACCATTCTAAATAGAATTATAAGAGACTATCATAAAAACACTGCATAAAATATTCTACATATTCTACATGAGTGATAAAATTCACTTGCGGATTTTACCATAAAACACATAATTTTTAAAATGTATTTAAAAATTACAGTTTATAGCTAGTTTCGTGGTGTAGTCTTGGGATCACTCGGATCATATGTCAGTCTTTTCACAATTGTCTCAGAAAACAACTTGATAAAATCTTGAATATTGCGATTTAATTGCTTTATCTTGTATGGATATCTCATAAAAAAGCAGACAGTATACATCCAAGATCAGAACTGATTCATATCCAATAGATTATATTAATTTTGCAAGGATGTTTTAATCTGAAGACATGAAAATCACTGAGAGAAAAGGTGAAAAATATTTGATACAAGTACTTGTAAGTTTACCTTTTCTTCTGTTGTCTTGAGTTGCAGAAAAAATAAAAGAATTTCCATGTATCAAGAATTTTATTTTCCTATAGATATTTCCAAATGATTTATATCTTAATCCTTTAATTCTTTACCAAATGACAAAATCTTAGACTTGTCCACATTCAAAGCATTTCGCAGACAAAATAAATGTGACTCAAAATGTGATATTGTTTTATGATGGGTAGAAAACATTGTGGGAGAAGGAGAAAATGCTGGTTACCAGCATTTTCTCCTTTTCCCACAACGTTTTTAAAAGGCTTTTTCTCTGGGGTTGTTCAAAGTCAGACTTGTGTGGTAAAGGGTTAATGGACAAAAATTCTCTATTTCCCACAGTATTTTCAAAAAACATCAACTGCAGATAGCTTTTGGCCAAACATCCTACTTGGTACTTTCTGCTGACAAAACTTGCAAAATTTTCACCATGGCCAAAGCATCTGCTGCCAGAACATCATACATGTATATTTGTCTGTTCTCTAGGGCTCTGCAGGCCTTTAACTCATTACCAAACAACAATATTTTAGGCTTGTCCAAATTCAAAACATTTGCAGATGACAAAATGAAATTGACTGAAAATTTGAAATTTGTTTTGTGAAGGGTAGAAAACATTGTGGGAAAAGGAGAAAATGCTGGTTACCAGCATTTTCTCCTTTTCCCACAATGTTTGAAAAAGACTTCCTTTTCAGTGGCATCTAAAGTATGGATTGTGTTGTAATGGGTTAAGAAAGCCTAATTGCACACTCAGTTTTGGCACCAATATATAGATATGCAATTGGCTGTGTTGTTGATTGTTGTCAGTTAACCCCCTACCATACATTCTGAGGAGAAAGGCTTTTGAAAACATTGTGGGAAAAAGGATAAAATGTTGGTAGCCAGAATTTTCTCCTTTTTTCCACACCATTTTGATTCTGTCAATGGGCATATATCAGAATTTGAACCAAATTCAATGTGTCATCTGGAATTTGCTTTTCATGTAAATGAAAAAATTGTCATGTTAAAAAAAAGAACCCATTGTGAAGCCCCAGCTGTTCAAAACTTTCGAAGACAGTGTGGTGAAAAGGTGTGATGCAATCACAGTTTTCCCTTTTACCACAATGTTTACATATTGAACATTTCTAGAAAAAGAGCCATTTCTCTTTCTACATATAATTCTCCTTTGTTTCATATTCTTGGTTGATACAAATCAATTGTTTGAAAATATTATGTGTTGTCTTATTTAGTTACACAAGTATGATTCTCTTGTTGACCCTGTAGCAAACAATCTCTGATTTTTATGACCCTGAGAAAGAAGCCTTTCGAAAACATTGTGGAAAAAGGAGAAAATGCTGGTAACCAGCATTTTCTTCTTTTTCCCACAATGTTTTCTACCCTGCTGGAAACAGATTTCAATTTTTGAGTTACGTTTATTGTGTAGTCTGCAAGTGCTTTCAATTTGGACCAGTCTAAAATTTTGTCATTTGGTAAAGGGTTAACTTATGTAAAATGTGTATAGTGTCATGCTTCCATTTGCATTTTTGTTTCACATTACAGCAGAAAGCCATTTATGAACAGAAAAAAAAAAAAATGTTTCAACATTTTCAACATTTAGTAGGCATTTAGAGAAGTGATGGAAATTTTAGAGTGAACTAGAATTAAAACACAATTTTAGCTCCTACAATGTCAAATGTATGTAGCTACATAAAATATACCTGCTGGTAATTGAAAATAGCATTTTCATTTCAGTTTCATAGCTTAGTCTTACAGGCAGCTTTGAAACATACTTGTAATTGTTACCCTTTTCCACACACTGCAGGTTTTTAACCCATTACCACACACCAAAATTTTAGACCTATCCAAATTGAAAGCATTTGCAGACGACAATTTCAAAGTGGCTCAAATGGTGCAAGTTTGATTTGATAGGGTAGAAAACTTTATGGGAAAAAGAAGAAAATGCTGGTTATCAGCATTTTCTCCTTTTCCCACAATGTTTTCAAAAGGCTTCTTCCTCAGAGGCATTGTGTGGAACAGGTTTAATGACACAGGAAAAGAATCCTTTTGAAAACGTTTAGGGGAAAAGGAGAAAATGCTGGTAACTAGCATTTTCTCCTTCCTCCACCATGTTTTCTACCCTATCCAAAATTCACAATTTGAGCAACATTGAATATTTTCATCTGCAAATACTTTCAGTTTGGACAAGCCTAAAACTGTGTCATCTGGTAAGGGTGAACTTTGAATAATCTACATTATTCACAAAATATATTCAATGTTGTCATTCAAGAAGGCAGATATTTTACTGTAATATGTATATAGATCCAATAAGAAGGAGAAAATTATTCTTGTTGTAGCAACATTTTGTTGTTATTTATGACTATATATAGCTTGATGTTACATTTACTATGAAATAAACCTATTTTTGTTATATTATTGTATATAAATCTATCGAAAACTTCAATTTTAGTTGCTTGTTCCTTATTCCTTGAAACCTAGAAATACTGACCACAGTTTTGTCTTATCTTACCTACCAGAAGATTCTTTGATTCTTTGCCAAATTTCAAAACTTTGGACTAATATTTAATCCAAATTGAAAGCATTTACAGGTGACAATAAAATGTACCTTAACTATTTACCACACAACAAAAATTTTAGACTGCTCCAAATTGAAAGCATTTGCAGATGACAAAATGAAAGTGACTGAAAATCCAAAATTTGATTTGGGAAGGGAAGAAAACACTGTTGGAAAAGGAGAAAATGCTGGTTACCGACATTTTCTCCTTTTCCCACAATGTGTGGTAAAGGGTTAAAAGGGAAAACTTGTCTGAGAAAGTGTAGTAAACATTGTGGGAAACGGAGAAAATGCTGGTTATCGGCATTTGTTCCTTTTCCCACGTTTTCAAAAGCCTTCATCTCTCAGGGTCATTAAAACTTGGGATTGTGTGGCAAAGGGTTAAATTATCAATCCTTTATCAAATGTCAAAATTTTAAACTAGTCTGCATTGAAAATGTTTGCAGACAGCAAAATAGATATGGTTCCAATGATGGAATATGCCTTTCAGAGGGTAGAAAACAGTATGAGAAAAGCTGAAAATTCTGTTCACCAGCACTATCTTCTTTACCCACATTTTTCAAAGTCTGCCTCATCAGTGTAGTCCAAACACAGAACTGTCTGGTTGACCCTTTACTCCATAGATAGTCATTTCTACGCATTGCTTGTAGGAGCCTTTGGAAAACATTGTCGCAAAAGGTGAAATTGCTCGTGACGAGCAATTTCATCTTTTGCCACGATGTTTTCTACACTATCAAAAGGTGTCGTGTACACAAAAGAAACGGCTTCGTCCTTGCTGTTATTTAGGGCCAATTAGAGATACCATATAAATGCCTTATGGGATAAAGGGTTAAGGGTTATTAAGAGTCTTCCATATAGGTATGAATTTAAAGTTGTGGATTTTTTATCTCAAAATCCTGCTTTTGATTCTTACTGCCAGCACTTTTCATACTTTGCTTTTTCTTGGGCAACCAACTACAGAAAAACAGCCTAGTTCTAGTAAAATCAATGAAAGCCACAAATAGGTGAGATGTGGCTGTAATATAACTGAAAATGAGGATCTTACATGTGTTTCATAAATATGATAATACATAAACACATATTTAAGATTCTATTTATCATATAATAGATGAACAAGTATTCTACATCCTCATCTTTTGCCTATATACTTTACACAGGTCCATATCTATAGATGTTATTTGAATTAGACTGTTCAATTACACAAGAATTTAAAGGTGGCCCTTCAGATTTTGGGACGAAAATTTTACAAAAGTGCAAAAAAATCATCCTTGTACTCCCTAAGCCTTTTAGTTTTCATTCATAAAAGCCAAGTAGTCGAAAACCGGGAGACACATCCTATTTTTTTTAGATGATCAATTTGCTCATTTACTTACAGGAATTCACAGAAGCTTCAAACATGGCGTCTGAAGAAGACATTATGGAAAATAACTATTACATGTTTGTTATGATAGGGAATTTAAGCGTTATGAGTAACGTGCCAGTCACTTGACATTCCCACAATGCTTCATTGATTTTGGGCGCGAAATCTAAAAATAGCTTAAGAGGCTACATAGCTTTTTAAGGGAATACCATCAAAAAAAAATCTTTTTGTAAATTTATGAAACGGGACGTATTATGGATCATGGGTGGGTGGGTGTCCGGGCAGGCGGGCAGCGTCCAGTTCTTTGTCCGGAGCATATCTCCGAAACTATTCTAGCTAGGGTTATGAAATTTTATGGGTGGATAGACCACCAAGGGGGAGTGCAGTGCACATGAATTATAACTCTTGCTTGCTTAATTTTTGAGTTATTGCCCTTTGTCTTTTTCGTAGTTGAATTTTGTCCGGTGAATATCTCCAAAACTATACTAGCTAGGGTTATGAAATTTTATGGGTGGATAGATCTCATCAAGGGGGAGTGCAGTGCACAGGAATGATAACTCTTGCTTGCTTAATTTTTGAGTTATTGCCCTTTGTTGTTTTTCATACTTGAATTTTGTCTGGTGAATATCTCCAAAACTATACTAGCTAGGGTTATGAAATTTCATGGGTGGATAGATCTCATCAAGGGGGAATGCAGTGCACAGGAATGATAACTCTTGCTTGCTTAATTTTAGAGTTACTGCGCTTTGTCCTTTTTCATACCTGAATTTTGTCCGGGGCATATCTCCAAAAGTATACTAGCTAGGGTTATGAAATTTTATGGGTGGATAGATCTCATCAAGGGGGAGTGCAGTGCACAGGAATGATAACTCTTGCTTGCTTAATTTTTGAGTTATTGCCCTTTGTTGTTTTTCATACTTTAATTTTGTCCGGTGCATGCCCCAGCTTTACAACTTGGGGTAAGACGGGCGTATCTTGCGACAATTTTCAGCTCTTGTTTTTTATTTGGTGTAAAAAATCTAAATACCCACCTTTAAAGATACCTCTCTGACATTGACATCAACAGAACTGGTAGAAAGAAATAATCGTTAGAGCAAGTGAATGGAAAGATTACCACAATTTATTAATTTCAAGTACATGTATTTTTCTCACATTTCTTGTTGTTGCTGTTATTTTTGATAAATGTGAAATACATAAAATTTTCCAAATGAATTACCTTCTAGCAAAAATGATG
The DNA here is from genome assembly GCA_943736015.1 of Tridacna crocea. Taxonomy (NCBI): domain Eukaryota; kingdom Metazoa; phylum Mollusca; class Bivalvia; order Cardiida; family Cardiidae; genus Tridacna; species Tridacna crocea. The sequence goes on from OX031059.1 coordinate 56,321,867, forward strand.
TCACTTTCCAATAAATGGTAAAGTACAAAGTAGGCCTACTATTCTTGCACATGCTGTGGCTACTTTCTGCTGCTTCTCATGCACGTAATTACAAATTAATCAGAAATGGAGCCCCCAAAAATGACGATACAAAAGTTTATTATCAAAAACGAAGTCATTGGTTTCTTGCACTACTGGAGGAGGCTTTGTGTTAACCCTTTACTCCATAAGGCATTTCTATGGTATCTCTAATTGACCCTAAATAACAGCAAGTATGAAGCTGTTTCCCATGTGTAGATAGCATAGAAAACATTGTGGCAAAAGGTGAAATTGCTCATCACGAGCAATTTCACCTTTTGCCAAAATGTTTTCCAAAGGCTCCTACATGCAATGTGTAGAAATGAATATCTATGGAATAAAGGGTTAAACACTATGACTTCTTTACCAAACAATAAAACTAGACTGTATCTGTTTACCAAACGACAAAATTTTGGCCTAGTCCAAATTGAAAGTATTTGCAGACAACAAAATAAATATGAATCAGAAATTGAAATTTGATTTGGAAAGGGTAGAAAACATGGTGGGAAAAGGAGAAAATGCTGGTTACCAGCATTTTCTCCTTTTCCCACCATGTTTTCAAAGGCTTTCTTTCTCAGGGTTGTTAAAAGTCAGGATTGTCTAGTAAAGAGTTACACAATTGAAAGCATATGCAGATGAAATCTTAAAGCTCAAATGGTTAAATTTGTCCATATAAAGCTAGGTAACACAATGGGGAAAAACAAAGAAAAAATGTTTGTGAGCAGTTCCTTCTTCCTCCTTTTTAGCTCACCTGAGCACAAAGTGCTCATGGTGAGCTTTTATGATCGCCCAATCTCCGGCGTCCGTCATGTGTCGTGTGTCATCAGTCGTCCACAATTTCTTTAAACATCTTTTCCTCCTGAACCACTGGGCCAATCTTGATGAAACTTGGCAGGGATGTTCATTGGGTAAAGCTCTGCCAAAGTTGTTCAAGAGATTGAATTCCACCCATAATTCTGGTTGCCATGGCAACCAAAAGGAAAAAAATAGCAAAATCTTTGAAAATCTTCTTCTCTGAAACTAGAAGGCATGGAGCTTTGATATTTGGTATGTAGCATCTCCTAGTGGATCTCTACCAAGACTGTTCATATGATGCCCCTGTGGTCAAAACTGGCCCCACCCTTGGGGTCACAAGTTTGAAACATCAGAACAAAGAAGGAAAACTTTAAAATTCTTTTTCTCTAAAACTAGAAAGTGAAGGGCTTTTATATATGGTATGTAGCATGTCCTAGTGGATCTCTACCAAGATTGTACATATGATGTCCCTGGGGTCAAAACTGGCCCCGCCCGGAGGGTTACAAGTTTGAAACATTGAAATAAAGAAGGAAAAATTTGAAATTCTTCTTCTCTGAAACTGGAAGATGTAGGGCTTTAATATTTGGTATAAAGGATCTCCTGGTGGACTTCTACAATGTTTGTTCATATAATTCCCATGGGTTAAAAACTTGCCCTGTCCCGTGGGTTACAAGTTCGAAACGTAGGAACAAAGAAGAAAAACTTTAAAAATCTTCTTCTCTGAAACAGAAAGGAGTAGAGATTTGATATTTGGTATGTAGCATCTCCTAGTAGGCCTCTACCAAGTTTGTTCATATGATGCCCCAGGGGTCAAAACTGGTCCCGCCCCTTCGGTCACAAGTTTGAACATAGGAACAAAGAAGGAAAACTTTAGAGTTCTTCTTCTCTGAAACTGGAAGGCTTAGAGCTTTGATATTTTGTATGAAGCATCTCTTAGTAAACCTTTTCCAATTTTGTTCATATGATGCCCCTGGGGTCCAAACTGGCCCGACCCCGTGGGTCACAAGTTTGAACATGGGGAAAAAAAAGGAAAACTTTAAAATTCTTCTTCTTTGAAACCAGAAGTTGTTGAGCTTTGATATTTGGTAAAAAGCATCTCCTAGTGGACCTCTGCCAAGTTTATTTATATGATGACCCTGGGGTCATAATTGGCCCAGCCCCGGGGGTCATAAGTTTAAACATGGGAACTAAAAAGTAAAAATTAAAAATTCTTTTTCTCTGAAACTAGAAAGTGTAGAGCTTTGATATTGGTATGAAGCATCTACTAGTGGGCCTCTGCCAAGTTTGTTCATAAGATGCCCCAGGGGTCAAAACTGGCCCCGCCAAAGGAGTCACAAGTTCTAAACATAGGAACAAAAAAGGAAAAGTATAAAATCTTTGGAGAGCTTTGATATTTGGTATGTCAAATTGACTTGAGACTTGGTGAACATGTTTGTTGTATTGCCTGCCCTTTTCAGCTATTATACCTCCTTGACAATTGCTGGTGCAATGGGCATATGTTGTGACAATTTGCCACTCTTGTTTCATTATCATTTGGCCTTGAACCTCAATATTTGGTATTTATCTTCATTGTAGACCTTTACTGCTTAGTACTCAGGTGAGCAATATAGAACCATCATGGTCCTCTTGTGATGTTTTCAAATGCCATCTTCCTAAGGGTTATAGAAACAAAGGATCCTTTGGTAAATTGTTGACTATCAATCGTTTACCGCAAAATGTTGAGAATGTTGAGATCCCAAGAAAAACGGCTTTTGGAAACCTTAGAAAAAGAGGAAATACTTTAACCCTTTACCACAAGGTAAAATTTTAGACCTATCCAAATTCAAAGCATTTGCAGACGACAATTTCATGGTAGGGTGGAAAACTTTGTGGGAAAAGGAGAAAATGCTGGTTACCAGCACTTTCTCCTTTTCCCCAAAATGATTTCAAAAGGCTTTTTCCTCAGGATTGTCAAAAGTCGTTGTTGTGTGGTAAAGGGTTAAGCTGACATTTTACAGCTCTGGCCTTGTGTCCATGGTGCGAGTTTCTCTGTACATGTGTTAAACTAACTTTATTTCAAACATCATCGCTAAAACTACCCAACCTTTTCCTTAACCCTTTACTCCATAAGGCATTTCTATGGTATGTCTAATTGACTCTTAATAATAGCAAGGATGAAACCGTTTCTTATGTGTATAGAACCCTTTTGATAGCATAGAAAACATTGTGACAAAAGGTGAAATTGCTCGTCACGAGCAATTTCACCTTTTGCCACAATGTTTTCCAAAGGCTCCTACAAGCAATGTGTAGAAATGAGTATCTATGGAGTAAAGGGTTAACCAAACTTCACAGCTATTATCCTGCCATAGTCCCCTTTGGCATTTCGTTTTAATTCCTTTTAATTCAACCGCCATATTTCATGATCATGGTAGATATTTATCATTTTGGGTGAGGTTTACAGCCCCTCTCAGACGTTGAAATTCCATTTGACCCTTAACCTTTTTTGAGTAGTATATCTCTGTGATCAAAAATAGCTACGGTTGTTCTTGAGGACACAAAAGTCGTATGTTATTTGGCCATACAGATCTGCAATCAGCAATCCGGTTGCAATATGCTTTCAAGCAAGGCTTGATTTTATACCCGTGTACCAGATGAATAGTTTTATACTCTTTCATAATGAAAGCCATTTCAGGTGAAGTACTAGATCTGACCGTTGCTCAAAACATGAAACTTGTCTTTGAAAGAGTGGAAAACACGGTAAGTAGCTAGGAAATTCATTAATGTTTAGATCACCCACTACAGTTGAAGAATCAATCAGATTCGTTTCAAAATTTAGGCCTATGTGACTGTATCTAGAAACCTTTCATATTACTTTAAATAGCAGACGGAGTTCTTTATAAGACAGAATCTAATCAAAAGTGGCATTTGGATTTGTTTTCAGAACTAGCTGGGAAAAAAAAAACATGGTTAGGAACTTCAGGACTTTGATTTATTCAGTTATCTTTGACGTTGTTGAACTCGCAATGCTAATCGAACACAATGTCTTTGGTTCATGCCTGTATTCATTTGAAAATAGAAATTAGAAAAAAAAAAAACTTACCTGAAATATGAATAGAATTTTACTTGAGATTCTCCTGATTAAAATTATGACTAGTATGGGAATAAAAATAAGTTGAACTTATTCCTGATAATTCTCCGAAATCGTATGCGTTGAACAAACAGACTGACCATAATAAGCGCGAAGAAGAAATGGAAAGTAGCGAAAGCCTCTCAACTTATGCAGAAGGATCTGTTGTCAGAATAAAGCTTGAAAATGTGCTGTGAGTACCTTTTTTGTACCACAGTCTCTCAAAAGATTACTATTGACATGCATAATGCAAATACAGTTCAGACAGTCCTAATGTTTTCTACTTGAAGTTTTACTTTCAAAGTTTCATTTTCAGACAGTTTGAAACTTCAAGTTTAATGATTCTTTATTTTCAATCTATCTTTGGTAAATAAAGACATCGTGACACCTGCTATACACAATATTCGTCGAATCCTTCAGTTATAAAGTGTACCTAGTCAGGACTCGAAACCACATTTGCAAGACGCAGTGAATTCGTCCCACTCCGTGTCTAGCCAAATCATATGGTGTATCAACCATTTTTCCAAGGGGTGACAGATGTTTCGGTAACAGACGAGTTGGGTAACATATAGGGTCAATCCGGGTAAATACGGATGATTTTTACACAGCTCACTTTGCCAGTCAACTACCGTTACAATGTGAAAGCCATGACCCCTATAACCTATTAATTAACATTTCAAGACTTTCCCCTTTGATATTATCGCTATACTGTATAGTTTACTCCGCCCAAGATATTGGGAAAATGAATTTGAAGTTACTTAGTCGAATCCGGGTAAATACGGACATGAGGGGTGAAGTACGGACACAGACTGGAAAATTACGGACACCTTACTTTAAATGGGTTAAATACGGTATTGTTCGGCACAAGATATTTCTTCTTTCTCTGTTATATTTTCAAAAGAATAATACTGCCAAAACCTAAAAAAACAATGGACTGTTTGTGGCCTAAACGGACAATAATAGCAATAGATCTAGCACAACCTGCACATTAGGCAGGACAACAGTTACAAAATGCAGTGAAATGAAAGATCATTCCTGTAGCCCATACATCGGTGGCTCAATGTGTCTAATTTCGTAAAAGTATTGGAATCTACTTGTGAGGCTCAAGCTATAGATTAACTTCTAGATATCGTCTTTTTTTCAAATATTTGATAAACATGAATTCTGTAGATACTTTTTGTAAATGTCCGTAATTTTACAGTGTGTTCAAACGACTGGTTTAATACAGACAGTTGTCTTTTTCTTATTTATTTCTGCCAACGTGTATTTTGCCATTATTTTGATGATTTTTTACTTTTCTTCAATCATTTTTCATAGTTTTTAACACCATTACGGCTTAGTGAAAAAAATCTTTAACTTGTGAAAGCGTTCAAGTACCTGTCAGAGTTGTAGCACAAATCTTTAAATGCAAGCATAGTTGAGAAAGGGTGAATCAAGTTTGACACTAAATGTGCTTGTATCATCACATAAACTTAAGCGTCATCAAAAATAGCGTACTGACACAAAAAATAAGATGGGAGTACTATATATAGATTGTGGCATGGATATTGGGAGTTGAAATACGCTCGGGTATTTTCAGAAAATATGGTGCATGTCCGTAATTATACCTCTGTCCGTATTTACCCGGATTGACCCTATCTTCTCTGATGCTTTTTTGCTTCTGGTCTCCGCAGGCCTTCATATCGGCCGTCTTTAAACACGTCTGGAATTAATATGATTTTACCCACATCTTTTTGAATGGCTCTATGCGACAAAGTTTCCAGTGATAGCTAATGGCATGGATCGTTAGATAAATGATTAATCTTTAACAGCACACAAAATGTTCTGCAAAATACCAATTAAATCAATGGGAATTTACCCTTTTTCCCAACGTAAATAAATCCAGTGTAATTTGTAAACAACTAACATGGCGACTTCCATTAGACAGGCATGCGCGCTCAACGGAATTTGAACTTTGTACAGTCTGGTTCCCTAACCCTAAACAGCTAAGTTCAATCAAGGTGCGTTCGTTTACAGCAAAATTCGCAACTAAACCGTCCTGTGGCGTGTCAGAGATACTGTGATTTCTGCCGAGACATGCGCATTGACAAGATCACCATGTTTTGATTTCTGGTGAAGTAGGTCAACGGTTATTTACGTTGAAAAATAAAGATTTGCATAAAGGTAAGAGTTGGATATTAACAAACACCAGTTTTTTTGTAAAGATTAATCATTTATCTAACGATCCATGCCCATTTTATTAGCTGTCATTGGAATTTTTGTCGCATAGAGCCATTCGAAAAGATGCAGGTAAAATCATATTTTTTCCAGATACTTTAAATGAAGGTGTATGCAAAGAACAGTAACAAAAATAGCATTGGAGCAGACACCTTCAGACTGAAGGTAGGTAACATAGACTTATAGAGTAAATCGATAGGATGTTTTGGTAACAAAGCAATTATATTTTGTTTATGTTCTGTGATGTTCTTAACACCTAAGAACTTATGGCTTTGTTATGTTCAAGCCTTTTTCTTCTGCTTTTTTCACCCATTTATCCCTTTATAGATAGGTTTAAACCTTTTATTTTTTCACTTTTCACCCTCTTTCGCTCGAAAGATAGGCAATCCAAATGGTCAATATATACAGCATGGAATGAGGTATACCAAAAAATTATTTATGATACATAGTGGAAAAAACAAGTTAAGTTTTAAATAAAGAAGGTTTGAACAAAATAAAGCCATGCGTTGGGTGTAAATAACATCAAGATACATTATTACTATAATTTCTTTGTTACCGAAACATCCAATTGATTTACTCTTTACGTCTATGTTACCGAACTCCTCTGTTACCGAAACATCAGTAAATCTTTCCAAGGGCTTAAATAACTAAAATTTCAAAGCAGATGATAACCAGATTAGTTAACTTCAAATGCATGTATAACCATAAATCTGGGTATTCATCTGCAGTGATACATGTATATTTCACCTTTCAGTCTTGTGCCATGAGTATGTACGATCAAATCGAGTGGCAGAATAAGAAACTGCTCTTTTCAAGGCTAGTGCAGTAACCATTGGCACCAGAATTGCATGTCATGCTAATTATTTCCACTACCATATAATCCCGTAGCTGTATTGTTTCAGCCAAAAATATGCACATATATTAATCTCACTATTGGAATCATCCATAGTGCTGATACCTTACAATAAACTTCTTATTTTACAGGACATATGATTCTGTTGAGTTTGTGTGTGGACCAAGGCTGAATGTGATAATTGGACCAAATGGGACAGGAAAATCAACAATCGTTTGTGCTATTTGCCTTGGTCTAGCTGGCAAACCTAATTTGATAGGAAGAGCACAAAATGCATCAGACTTCATCAAATATGGCCAGAAGAAAGCAAAGATAGAGCTAGAGTTGTAAGTTGTGTTAGATTTCATTAGAGTTTTATCTGTGGCATTTTTTAACTCGTTACCACACAATCCCAACTTTTAACGACACTGAGAAAGTAGCCTTTTGAAAACATTGTGGGAAAAGGAGAAAATGCTGGTTACCAGCATTTTCTCCTTTTCCCACAATGGTTTTTACCATGCTGGAAATAAATTTCGAACTTTTAGTCACTTTTATTTTGTCTTCTGCAACTGCTTTCAATTTGGACCAGTCTAACATTCTGTCATTTCGTAAATGATTATTTAAGTCTTTTCTAAACAATCCAGTGATTTATTGCTGATGAAGAAGCGTTTTGAAAAAGGCAGTTCCTTGTGTCAAGTCAGTATTTTTTTTCTCCTGTTTTCGGAATGGGACCAAGAGGATGCAGATTGGGAAGGATATGTAGTTTTCTCAGAAATTTGGAATTTTAAAAAAATCCCTGCAGGGGCCCAAACCCTGTAGGGAGTTTATAACAGATAGGATTGATTTCCTTTTGATACTTTTTGCAGTTATGGTCTTTTATACCGGGATCAACAACTCACATTTAACTTTCATTATACCCCTGCAAAACGAATGTTTTCAAGAGTATACTGGAATCAGCCTGTCAGTCCGTATGTCTGTCTGTGTGTCTGTCTGTGTGTCTGTCTGTGTACAAGATACTAATAATAGCCTGTTTCTGTCAAAGCACTGGCATGGGTATTAAGCCACATTCAGTGACAGCTCTAGTTTTCTTCTGCATAACAATTGAGACATTTTCCTGTACAACATGTTTTGATATGTAGTGGAAGGGGCTGTTTTCATACTGCAAAATTGTTGACATTACTTTACTTCAGATACAATGCAGATGGAGACAACTGGGTCATATGTCGTGAAATAAACAAAGATAATACATCAAAATGGTCCGTAAACAGAAGGTCTGCTACACAGAAATCTGTAAGTAGCAACTTGTTACTTCCTGAAACAAATTATCATCTGATCACACAATCCCTACTTTTGACGCCCTTAAGAAAGAAGCCTTTTGAAAACACTATGGGAAAAGGAGAAAATGCTGGTAACCAGCATTTTCTCCTTTTCCCACAGTGTTTTCTACCCTTCCCAGAACAAATTTCTATTTTTTAGTCATCTTTATTTTGTCATCTGCAAATGCTTTCAATTTGGACCAATCTGAATTTTTCTCGTATGGTAAAGAGTTAAGAGCAGATCACACTGAAAACATGTTTGTAAAAAATGGATATTTGGCTTGAAGTAAGAGTTGAAAAATGAATAATAGAAAGAGTTGTAGATAAGTGATAACTAACTGACATGCTGTCATGAATTTATGATTTCAAATATGCCTATGTCAAAATTATGTTATGATCAAGAATAACCACTGGTCTTTAATAAGATTGATTCTGTGTTGATTTTGTGTTAAAGGCTCAAATTAAAATAGTTTGCTAGGCTCATTTACAAATTTTGTATCTCAAGTGCCAATTCATATTGGATCCTTTCTGTGAGAGTTCTCATTCTGTAAGAAAGCTAAGTCCTGTTGTCATTAGTCTCCTCAGCAGATTTGGCTTTCTTTCATAAGTTGCATACACAAACATCTCAAATAATGTCTACTACAGGTCGAGGAATTGGTCAGCAGATTGAAAATCCAAATTGGAAACCTGACCCAATTCTTGCCACAAGAAAAAGTTGCAGATTTTGCAAAGATGACAGAATGTGAACTTTTGGAAAATACAGAAAAAGCAGTAAGTATAAATACAAGATTAACCCACTACCACACAATCCCTACTTTTGATGCCCCCCTGAGAAAGAAGCCTTTTGAAAACATTGAAGGAAAAGGAGAAAATGCTGGTAACCAGCATTTTCTCCTTTTCCCACAATGTTTTCTACCCTTCACAATATAAATTTCAAATCTTCAGTCACTTTTAGTTTGTCATCTGCAAATGCTTTCGAATTGGACAAGCCTAAAATATTGTCGTGTGGTAATGAGTTAGATATATCATTAATAATTCCTTACCATTAACCAACCAATCAATGACTTTGAGTTTTCAATTTGGAAAGGTGTAAATTTTTGTTAGGTGGTAAGTATTAATCGTTTGAGAGCTGTTTTAGTTACTTAAGACTAGTTTTCATCTCAAAGATCTGGGATATATATTGATCGATATCTAGTTATACAACATAGTAATAAAGCAAAAAATGTTGACAAAAATGTGTATTATTTATTTGGCATTGTGGGATCAAAAACTAGATCACAGGAAAAAAAAAAGTTTTTTAACCCTTTACCATACAGCAAAGTTTTGTCTACATTGAGGAAATTCACAGAAGAAAATTGACATGTATTAAAATTATGATAATTGTACTTGAATAGATATGAAACACTGGGAAATGTAGAAAAGCTGGTTACCAGCATTTTCTCCTTTTCCCACAGTGTTTTCAAAAGCTTTCTCAGGGTTCTTAGTAGTAATAGGATTAACTGCGACTCAGAAATTGAAATTTTTAGAGAAAGGGTTAAAAAAATTGTTGGAAAAAGAGAAAATACTGGTTACCAGACTTTTCTCCTTTTTCCACAATGTTTCTAAAAGACTTCTTGTTTCCAGTTAAAAGTCAAGAAAGGGGTTTTAGAAAGGGCATGCTTCAGAGAACTAGAATTATCCAGAAAGGATATTATTACAGGTTGGTGATTTAGAGATGTATGAGAGACATCAACAGTTGAAGGAATCCCGAAACAGGGCAAGAACACTGGAGCAAGAGCATCAAACATTGTCTGGTAGACTTGAACAAGAAATCCAGAAAAACAACAGAATCAAACAAGATGTAGAGAACTTCAAAGAAAGAGAAAAGTTCCTGACTAAAATAAAATTCCTCAAAATGAAGAAGTCCTGGGTGGTATGTAGACTTGTGTAGAACTCCAGATGAAAAATCAAATATATTAATTAGTATTTCATGCTTTCCGGTAGGATATCGAGAAATAGCAGTGAAAATATTTTTCGATCTTACACTGGTACCACCAGTGAAAATACCGGTGAAAATACTGATTTTCACGTTCTTGTTGCCTAGGTAAATTGCGCTTGCCTCACAACTAGATGGGAAATATGATGTCATATATCTTAGATTTCTCGCGCTTGACGTAATATTGTAATGCGTTGCTATGAGGGAGGAGTACACCACGGGGAATAACGGAAAAGAACTGTACTGGATTTTGATAAAGCTTCTCCCAGAAAGGGTTAAAAGCATGAAATAAATAGAATATTTGTTTTTTTTGGTGAAAGATCGAAATATATTTCATCTCGTGAGCACCATATAATATTACTGATGGTGTTCACTCGATGAAAAAAACAAATATCCTCTATTTCTTCACCAAACCCTATGTTATTATCCAAAAGGAAGGGGAATATCACCATTAGTGTGGACATCCTTTAATACTCCTATTCTAGTTAAAACCAGTAAATTTGGTAAAACATTATGCTCTAGCCATTTGAAATAAAGTAAATTTTCAGAAATAAAACTAAGTGCAAGTTGCAATAACAAATTAACTCTCTACAATACAGTCCAGAGTTTTAACGACATTGAATATGGAAGCTTATGAAAACATTGTTGGAAAGCAGAAAACGCTGGTAAAATACTTTTCCTGTAATGTTTTCTACCCCATCAAAGACAGAAATCATTATTTAACCCCTTACTCCATAGATACTCATTTCTACATATTGCTTGTAGGAGCCTTTGGAAAATATTGTGGCAAAAGGTGAAATTGCGCGTGACGAGCAATTTCACCTTTAGTCACAATGTTTTCTATGCTATCAAAAGGTGTCATATACACATAAGAAACAGTTTCATCCTTACTGTTATTAAGGGTCAATTACAGATACCATAGAAATGCCTTATGGGGTAAAGGGTTAAGCTACATTTAACTCTTCTGATAAATTTGGGGAAAAAAAAGGAATATTAATGTACAGGTACTTTTTTTTTTACTTCTAAATGATATGGTAAACACTGAGTGAAGAAGAGCAAATGCTTGCCATAAGAAATTGATCCTTGCACCACGGTGTTTTACATGAGATTATTATATGTCATATATAGATATGATAAGGGGCTTAAAAATATAACAAAATGTAGTATCCCATTACAGGAATATGGAATTAAAAAAACTGAGTATATGACTGCCAAGGAAGAAAAGCAGCAGAAAGAAGAAGAGTTCAAGAAAGCAAGAGCACAACATGCACCTTTGCAGAAGAAGATTGATGATGCCAAAGCAAATGTCCAGAAAATAGATGATCTGATCAAGAATACTGTAAGTTATTCTGAGTTTCTAATGATATGTCTACGATAAATTGTAGCTTGTATTCCAACAGCAGTTAATATTGTCTTGATTCAAAAGCTGTTGTTCCATAGCTCATTACCACTCAATCCCTACTTTTGACGCCCCTGAGAAAGAAGCCTTTAGAAAACATTGTGGGAAAAGGAGAAAATGCTGGTAACCAGCATTTTCTCCTTTACCCACAATTTTTTCTACCCTTCATAAAACAAATTTCAAATTTTCAGTCACTTTTATTTTGTGGTCTGCTGGAAAAGTTTTTGATTTGGACAAACCTAAAATCTTGTCATTTTGTAATGTGTTAACCCCTAAAAGGCCTTTCACAACCAGCTTTGCCATCGTGGCCAGAATAGATGAAGGTCAGGCAGAAAAGAATGTAATCTGATCTTTGACTTTAACTCTCCTCTTTGCTGAGACTTTTTGGGCAAAAGGACCTCAAATTTGTAATGATTTTGATCCTATTCTCTAGCTGAAATGTCAGTTTCGTTCTCTAAAGTTGAGACTTATGATTTAAAGATTGTTTGTAGGTTGCTTTCAGATACTTTGCCAAATAGTGCTCACCCTATACCAATAATCCTGGTTATTTAATGACTCTGAAAAAAAAGGAAAACTATTGAAACATTTTGTGAGAAATGAAGAAAATGCTGTTAATAAGCATTTTTTCCTTTTTATACGCCCGTCGTAGACGGGACGTATTATGGGATCACCCGTGGCGGGCGTCCGGGCGGGCGGGTGGCGTCCAGTTCTTTGTCCGGAGCATATCTCCAAAACTATTCTAGCTAGGGTTACGAAATTTCATGGGTGGATAGATCTCATCGAGGGGGAGTGCAGTGCACAGGAACCATAACTCTTGCTCGCTTAATTTTTGAGTTATTGCCCTTTGTCGTTTTTCATACTTGAATTTTGTCCGGAGCATATCTCCAAAACTATACTAGCTAGGGTTACGAAATTTCATGGGTGGATAGATCTCATCGTGGGGGAGTGCAGTGCACAGGAACCATAACTCTTGCTTAATTTTTGAGTTATTGCCCTTTGTCGTTTTTCATACTTGAATTTTGTCCGGAGCATATCTCCAAAACTATACTAGCTAGGGTTACGAAATTTCATGGGTGGATAGATCTCATCGAGGGGGAGTGCAGTGCACAGGAACCATAACTCTTGCTTGCTTAATTTTTGAGTTATTGCCCTTTGTCGTTTTTCATACTTGAATTTTGTCCGGAGCATATCTCCAAAATTATACTAGCTAGGGTTACAAAATTTCATGGGTGGATAGATCTCATCGAGGGGGAGTGCAGTGCACAGGAACCATAACTCTTGCTCGCTTTATTTTTGAGTTATTGCCCTTTGCCGTTTTTCATAGTTCAATTTTGTCCGGTGAATATCTCCACAACTATACTAGCTAGGGTTATGAAATTTCATGGCTGGATAGATCTCATCAAGGGGGAGTGCAGTGCTCAGGAATCATAACTCTTGCTTGCTTAATTTTTGAGTTATTGCCCTTTGTCTTTTTTCATACCTGAATTTTGTCCGGAGCATATCTCCAAATTATACTAGCTAGGGTTATGAAATTTCATGGGTGGATAGATCTCATCAAGGGGAAGTGCAGTGCTCAGGAACCATAACTCTTGCTTGCTTGATTTTTGAGTTATTGCCCTTTGTTGTTTTTCATACCTGAATTTTGTCTCGAGCATATCTCCAAAACTATACTACCTAGGGTTATGAAATTTCATGGGTGGATAGATCTCATCAAGGGGGAGTGCAGTGCACAGGAATGATAACTCTTGCTCGCTTAATTTTTGAGTTAAGCCCTTTGCCGTTTTTCATAGTTGAATTTTGTCCGGTGAATATCTCCAAAACTATACTACCTAGGGTTATGAAATTTCGTGGGTGGATAGATCTCATCAAGGGGGAGTGCAGTGCACAGGAATGATAACTCTTGCTTGCTTAATTTTTGAGTTATTGCCCTTTGTTGTTTTTCATGCTTGAATTTTGTCCGGTGCATGCCCCAGCTTTACAACTTGGAGTAAGACGGGCGTATCTTGCGACAATTTGCCGCTCTTGTTCAACAATGTTATTTTCCATTTCTTGGACAGAAATTATCTTTTGACTGACACTGAACAGGTCACATTTCATTAAATGTAAAAGTGTCCTTTGATAAAGACTTACACATTGAATTAAGTTCAAAGTCCATATTAACCAACCATTTTTAAGAATAATCCCTTGTTTTTATGACCCTGAGAAAGAAGGCTTTTGAAAACATTGTGGGAAGAGGAAAAAATACTGGTAACCAGCATTTCCTCCTTTTCCCACAATGGTTTTTCTACCCTATTAGAGAGCTTATGTTCATTTGCAAAGTTTTGAATCTATTGTCTCCAGATGTTTCTCAAATATAAAGAATCCAAAATTCGGTGTGTGGGAAAGAGTTAATAATCAAGAATTTTCTACATTTGAAAGTAGCACAAACCATTTGGTATAGCCAATCAGAAGTTGTGTTATTGTCTAAATCTGGAATATGACCAAGAATGAAGCAAAGTATGCAAGGTGAATATGGACTCAGATGTCCATTCATAGTTTTTGCTATTTTTACAGTCTACAGAACTACGTGAAGTTGCGAGGAAAGCGGAAGCTAATGGTAAAGATGTGGATAACCTGGCAGATAAGGTAGATATTTACCACATGTTTTACTGAGCAGCTTAACTCATTACCAAATGACAATATTTTAGGCTAGTCCAGATCGAAAGCGTTTGCAGACTACAAAATAAAAGTGACTGAAAATTTGAAATTAGTTTTGTGAAGGGTAGAAAAGATTGTGGGAAAAGGAGAAAATGCTGGTTACCAGCATTTTCTCGTTTTCCTTCAATGTTTTCTACAGGCTTGTTTTCCAGAGGCGTCAAAAGAAGGGATTGTGTGGTAATGGGTTAAATCATTACCTAACAGTAATATTTTAGGTTTGTCCAAATTCAAAGCAGTTGAAAACAACAGTAGATTTGAAATGATGGAATTGCCCCTTGCCGGGATGGAAATCATTGTTGGAAAAGGAGAAAATGTTGATATATGCTGGTTGGTGCAAAGTATTTTATGCAATGGAGATGTCAAACATTCTTTATCAGAAATTAAAATTTTAGACTCTACCAAATTGAAAGCATATTCATGTAACATATTGGAAGTGACACAAAAACCAATATTGGATTTAGGAAGGGTAGAAAACATTGTGGCGAAAGACTAAAATGCTAGTTGCCAATATTTCCTCCTTTTCCCACAATGTTTTCAAAAGGCTATTTCTCCAAGTTTTATAAACATGGAATTGAGTGGTAAAGAGTTAAACAAAAGTGCTGTAACCCATTACCACACAATCCCTATTTCGACGCCCCTGAGAAAGAAGCCTTTAGAAAACATTGTGGGAAAAGGAGAAAATGCTGGTAACCAGCATTTTCTCCTTTTCCCACAATGTTTTCTACCCTTCACAAAACAAATTTCAAATTTTCAGTCACTTTTATTTTGTCGTCTGCAAATGCTCTCAATTTGGACCAGTCTAAAATAGTGTCGTTTGGTAATGAGTTAAAGATTTCTGATAGAGCAATAAGAGCTGCTACTTCCTCAATTTTTGTGAAAAAAAAAATGAGAAAATATGGTTTGCATGTATACTCAGGGCTTTATTATTGTGTGTCCATTTTGCGACCAAGTGTTTTCAGAGGTTTAGTTAAAGAGGCCTTTTAAAGTAAGTCAGGGAAAAGAGAAAATACGTTTTAGAAGAACCTTTTTTTTGTTCCATTGTTTTTATTTAACTCTTTACCAAACAACAAAATTATAGACTTGTCCACATTGAAAGCATTTGCAGATGACAAAATGAATGTGACTGAAGAATTAAAATTCCTTTTGTGAAAGGTAGAAAACATTGTGAGAAAAGGAGAAAATGCTGGTTACCAGCATTTTCTCCTTTTCCCACAATGTTTTCAAAATGCTTCTTCCTCAGGATCGTCAAAAGTCAGGATTGTGTGGTAAAGGGTTAAATCTTTCAAAGAAAAATACTTCCAAAATGGATGAGTAGAGTCTTGAATTTTGCAAACTTGCATTAATATATTTTTTTCTTAATTAGTTTATAGAGATACAGGACGAACTGAAGTTTAAAAAAGACCAGGAAGAGAATAGAAAGAAGAGGTATACATTTGTGATTGATTTTTGTGATAAAATTGTCGAATTTTTAGAGATTAACCCATTACCACACAATCCCTACTTTTGACGACCCAGAGAAAGAAGCCTTTAGAAAACATTGTGGGAAAAGGAGAAAATGCTGGTAACCAGCATTCTCTCCTTTTCTCACAATGTTTTGTATCCTTCACAAAACAAATTTCAAATTTTCAGTCACTTATGTTTTGTCATCTTCAAATGCTTTCAATTTGGACAAGCCAGAAATTTGGTCATTTGGTAATGAGTTAATCACTATCCCCCACAAGTAATCAAACCATTTATGAGACATTATAGGGACCTACTCAAAGTGTCTGTTAGGGTCCGAAAAAATTTCAGAAAAGGTACTCTTCCTGTAGGACAAATAACTTTGAAAAAAACACTTTCCCTGATTTGATCCTCTCTTGTCCAAAGAGAAAAACTATTGTATTATTGGACAGTGACTTTTTTTTTTTTTGGATGAAACAGAAACACTTAATATATTGTGTCCTGGAGCAGCAAACTTTGAATACCAGGTTTTACCAGTAACTAATACCAGTATCGTTTATCCAGTAAAGTTATAAAAAGTAGTAAAGCCAAAAAATACATTTTTTTCAAATTGCTTTCGGGAGAGTCCTTGCGTTAATGTTCATTATCACAGTTGCTTGTATTTTATTAGATCTACCCAAAGCATATTAAAACATTTCTGTTTGCAATGAAAGGTCCAGGGTTATAATATTAGGCTGACTTGAAATCAGTCTATATTTGCAGAGGGGACCAGCAGTTACTGTGTCCTGTTTCAATATTGATTTCCAGAATACCCTTAACTCGCTTTTCAATAATGAAATGACCTTTTGTATTCTGTAAGTTAAAATATTTGTCCGAAAAACTTCTTTTGCCATCTCCTGTTCACCACTTGTCCTGACAGACAACCATGACTGATATTTCACCCTTCCACATACGAGTGGACGAATGGATTCTTTCGACCCTACTATTGTACATACATTGCTTTCTTATCCAAGTGTTGGTCATAAATACCAAACTCACTTTTAATCTCCATTTGTCTATCTTGCAGTTAGTCATAACTTGAGAATTTTTATATTCAGATTTATTCCATAGCCTACAAAAACTCAAATTTCTTTCTTATTCTATAAAGAAAAACCTTGGAATAAAAAAGAGTTCAGTCACTTATTGTGTTTTGTGAAGATTGAGTCATTCAACTTATCCCTGTAGCAAACAACACTGAGGAGGGAGCCTATTGACAATTACAGTGTAAAATACTTTTGAAGTAGATGCAAACTATGAAATTTTGCAAGAATATTTGACATTAGATGTGTAATGTATAGTGTATCTCTATAAATCCCTATACCAAAATAGCCCATGCCTTTACAACACTAAAAAGGACTTTTGAAACCATAGTGGGCAAAAGTTAAAAAAGGCTTATGTTCAGCATTTTCTGCTTTTCCCAAAATGTTTTTCTACGGTTTCAAAAACAAATCATCTATTGAGAAATTTTTTATTTTGTCATCTGCATATGCTTTCAATTTGGGTAAGTCTAGAGTTTGTCATCTGAGACAGTGTAAACTCATTACCAAACAACAAAATTTTTTATTGAAAATTTGAAATGTGTTTTTTGAAGGGTAGAAAACATTGTGGAAAAAGGAGAAAATGCTGGTTACCTAAAGGCTTTCTAAAGGCTTCTTTCTCCAGGTTGTCAAAAGTTGGGATTATGTGGTAATGGGTTAAACTGATTTCATACTTGAGTGTTGAAAGTTTGCTTGACACTGTAACAGATTGACATTCCAGTCTTCTTTTTTTCTTTCAGATTAAAAGATCTTCAAAGGCAATTACACGCACTAGAGAATGAATTGCAGAACACTCAGGATACCCAAAACGTCCAGGTAGGAAATTTTGACCTAATTCTTTACGAGAGATAGATTTTCTGGTTTGTCCAAATTAGAAGCATTTTGAATGCAGATGACGAAACAAATATGGCTCACATTTTGGAACTTGTCCTTGAGAATGTAAAAGCATTGTGGGAAAAGGGAAAAATAGTAGTATCTAGCATTTTCTGGTGACTCAATGTTGTTAAAACAAAGGATTGTATGGTAAAGGTGTGACAACTTACTCAAGATATTGTAAATAAAGTTTAAATTGCTGGTAGCAAGTTGTAAAAAGTAGTCTCTTCATTTTTTTTTCCATGTATTCTTGCTGATTATCTTTAATTCACATAGATGTTTTAACCGTTTACCACATGGCAACATTCTTGGCTGGTCCATATTGAAGGAATTACAGATGGCTATTCAATTGTTTTCCATAGAAAGAGTTAATTCTGTACCAAATTATGAAATGACAAAATTTTAGACTTGTCCAAATTGGAAGCATTTGCAGATGACAAACTGAATGAGATTAAATGATGACATTTTTTTTAAAAGGTAAAAAACATTTTGGAAAAAGGTGAAAATGCTGGTTACCAGCATTTTCTCCTTTTTCCCCAAAGTTTCCAATATTGGTCTTCCTTAAAGCCTGAAAAAAAATCAGGATTATTTGGTAAAGGTTTTATTAATGTCAGCCTAAAGAGTTCTAGATTTCTGACAAGTCATGGTAAAGACATAAATGTTAATATAATGATGAAAAAAGAAATCTTTGCTAGGCAGTGGTAACGTGAAACAGTATGCCTTATAGACTGTGTCCTTAATTTTTCCTTGTTTCTTGTTACAGCCTCAACTTGATGCAGTAAATAGAAATATAACTGATTTAACACAACAGCTAGTTCTACTTAATCATGAAGGGGATGGTATTCGAGCACAAATTGAAAATCTAAACAGAAGTATTACAGGTAAATCTTTGAATGTCACTGTTACCGATTGCCCTTTAACTCGTTACCAAACGACAAAATTTTGGACTAGTCCAAATTGAAAGCATTTGCAGACAACAAATAAATGTGAATAAAAAAATGAAACTTGATTTGGAAAGGGTAGAAAACATTGCGGGAAAAGGAGAAAATGCTGGTTACCAACATTTTCTCCTTTTCCCACAATGCTTTCGAAGGCTTTCTTTCTTGGGGTCGCTAAAAGTCGGGATTGTGTGGTAAAGAGTTAACAAATGACTAAATTTTACACTTACCCATATTGAAAGTATTTACCAATGGTAATAGTGACTCAAAATAGAAATTTTCTCCTTCTGAAAGATATAAAACATCATGGGAAAAGGAGAAAATGCTCTATACCGGCATATTTCCTTTTTCACACAATGTTTTCAAAAGTCTTCTTTTGAAAGTTTGTTGGGATTTTGTTTTTAAGGGATAAGAAGGAATGGAGTCTTTCCAGACTGAAACAATCCTTAAGCTAGCTTTATTTTAAAGCTTTACAATGTGTCGATCTTGGTGTTCAGAATATGATTAGTTGTTTGGTGTTTATTGCCATCTTCCACAGTATTGAAGTATATCCCCCATAGTCAGTGTAACTGTCTTTGCATCTTATGAATTTCTTTACAATGAAAATTGGTAACATGTTACTGTAGTGCCCTACCATCTGGGCCAATATTTGTGATTCTGTTTCAGCACAATGATTTCAAACATAGGTGGATATCAGTTTGTTTTGCAGATTTATTTATACCCCAGCAAAAAGAATGTTTTCGGGCGTATATTGGAATCAGCCTGTCTGTCGGTTTGTCTGTCTGTGTGTCTGTCCGTCTGTGTACAAAATACTAGTAATTTTGTGTCTCAAACTCCTAGTCTCCTACAATTTTATTTAAATTTTGCACATATACTGATTTGAAGATTTGCAAAACGCAATTTTCAAGTGTTAACTCTTTCTGGTTGAGGAATTATCTCCCCTTAAACTTGGCACTTTTTTCTGTCAAAGCACTGGCGGGGTATTAAGTTACATTCAGTGACAGCTCTAGTTGTTTCAAGAAAGGACAAAGCTGAAATTTATTGTTCGAGAAAGAGGTATCAAAGAGAAAGTATTTTACCACACCTGCAAAATCTGTCTGATCTCAAAACTGTTTATTTTACAGGCAAACAAAGAGAACTGAGGGTGTTGAGTGATATGGAGAACCAGAAGTTAGAAATCCTTCGTACAAAACATAAAGATACTTATGATGCTGTGATGTGGTTGAGACAGAATAAAGAAATGTTTTCAGGAACAATTTATGAACCAGTCATGCTTTGTGTAAGTAATTTAACCCTTTAACAACACAACAAAATTTTAGCCTTGTAAAAATTGAAAGCATTTACAGACATATTTCAACACTGGTCAAATGGTGTAAATGTTCTTTGATAACGTAGAAAACATTGTGGGAAAATGAGAAAATGCTGGCCACCAGCATTTTCTCCGTTTCACACAATGTTTTCAAAAGGCTTCTGTCTCGGGATCGTTAAAACAAGGGATTGTTTGGTAAAGGATTAACATGCTGCACTTACATGTAATTCAGAGCTCCAGATAAGAGGGAGTGATTGCATTTTAAATCTGTTATTTCTCTTCCAAACCCTATGTTGTGGGTACTCATTTGAATCGTCTCGAAGAGACGATTCTAATGAATACCCATAACATAGGGTTAAGTGGAGAATAATTAATATTTTCAAGTATGAAATCAAAATCACTCCCTCTATGTGGACCTCTGAAGTCTTATTAGTATATAAACTCAGCATAGAGAGAGATTAGTATAAGTTGTAAGAACTTGTTTCTCAATGAATGTAAAATAAATATGTATGTTTAACTCATTACCAAATGACAAAATTTTTGTCAAAACTGAAAGCATTTGCAGATGACAAAATAAAAGTGACTGAAACTTTGAAATTTGTTTTGTGAAGGGTAGAAAACATTGTGGGAAAAGGAGAAAATGCTGGTTGCCAGCATTTTCTCCTTTTCCCTCAATGTTTTCTAAAGGCTTCGTTCTCAGGGTCATCAAAATTAGGGATTTTGTGGTAATGTTTTAAATTAAATTGAATTCTATTGCAATTGGTCCTATGCTTTTTAGTAAACAGATGTAATACAGCAATGAACAATGTAGACTTCGAACAAGAAAGATATGTGCAGACCAACCTGCCTGGTTGACTGTCCTTCAGTGTATCATCGATAAAATGTTTTAATTTTCTTTCTCTGATATGTGAAAATAGACATAAATACTGAGATGAGAAGAAAACATTTCTTTTTGTTTTAAATAGTGTAATAATGTACAGGCACTTAGAATAGTGTTGCACTCACCTATCGATATGACCTTGTCCCTTTAACAGAAGACAAAATTTTAAGCCTGTCTGTGGGATTTGCAGAAAACAAATGTGGCTCAGATAATGGGGTTTGTCTGATAACTAGCATTTTTTGTGTCAAAGTTGTTATAACCAAAGAATATGTACTTAGTCAATGGTAAATTTATTTTCCACATGACATATATGTGGTCTTGTCGGAATTGGAAGAATTTACAGACGAAAATATTTGCTAAATGCCGTGTGAAATTTGTCTCTGCGTGGGTAGAGCATTGAAAGAAAAGGAAAAGATTTTGGTTACCAGTATCTTTTTCCTACAATGTTTTCAAAGGCTTATTCTCCGGGGTTGTCAAAACTTGGATTATAATTTCATGATAAAGGATGAACAAGATTTTGATATATTGACAGGTAAATATGAGGGACCAAAAATATGCCAGGTATCTAGAGCATCACATAAGTTTCAATGATATGCGGGCATTTGTATGTGAGAAATCTGAGGATATGAACCTTTTCATGGACAAAATGAGAGATGAACAAAAGCTACGGATCAATGCAGTCAAAGTGCCAACTCAAGTGACAGCTGATAAATGTATGCCTAGGGTTCCAATAGATACATACAGGTTTGTGGTTCATTCAGCTTCTCAAACATTTACTCTGTACCACACAACATAATTTTAGACGAAAAGTTGAAAGCATTTGCAGACAACAAAATGTAAGTAACTCAAAAATTGAAATTTGTTTCCAGCAGGGTAAGAAACATTGTGGGAAAAGGAGAAATTGCTGCTTACCAGCATTTTCTCGTTTTCCCATAATGTTGTCAAATGGCTTCTATTTCAGGATCGTAAAATCAGGGATTGTTTGATAAAGGCTTAAACCATTACCAAACAACAATATTTTAGACTGGTCCAAATTGAAAGCATTTGCAGACAACAAAATAAAAGTGACCGAAAATTTGAATTTTGTTTGGTGAAGGGTAGAAAACATTGCGGGAAAAGGAGAAAATGCTAGTTACCAGCATTTTCTCCCTTTCCCACAATGTTTTCTATAGGCTTCTTTCTCAGGGTGGTAAAAAGCAGGGATTGTTTGATAAAGGCTTAACCCATTACCAACGACAGTATTTTAGACTGGTCCAAATTGAAAGCATTTGCAGACAACAAAATAAAAGTGACCGAAAATTTGAATTTTGTTTTGTGAAGGGTGGAAAACATTGCAAGAAAAGGAGAAAATGCTGGTTACCAGCATTTTCTCCTTTTCCCACAATGTTTTCTATAAACTTCTTTCTCAGGGGCGTCAAAAGTAGGGATTGTGTGGTAATTGGTTAACTCTTTACCACATAACAAAACTGACATGCCCAAATTGAAAATACATGCAGATTACAGTTTAAATTTTCAGTCTAAATTTGGCTCTAATGATGGAAACTGTCTTTGATGAAATAGAAGACACTGTTGGTCTGTAGATATTTTTTCCTTTTCCCACAATGTTTTCAATGGCTTTCTTCCTCAGGGTGGTTAGAATTTGGGTTTGTTTTCAGATTAAGTGGAAAGGTGGTTATGGCCTAGATGTTGTGAAACCTTTCTCTGGTTAAAGGCAGTTCTGGACACATTGATTTAAAAAGTAAAGAAATAATTGACCCAAAGAGTGTTACAATATACAGGTTAGACAGTAACAGACAGCTGCAAAGTCAAATTTAATGATCGTCAAAGCCTGTGTCGAGTGGTCATTGTCTACCCTCAGAACCAGTAAGACTAGTAATACAGGGACTGAGAGTTTAAATCCCAGATGTGCAAAACATTTGGCTTAGCCGAAAATATAGAGATAGGCAGGATGATTATCTCGCCTTTTCCCTTTCCCCCTCTTTCCCCCCTCCATTCCCACACACAATTTTTTCTACCCGTCAGAATACAAATCGCATTATTATTCCCCCACAAAACGAATATTTTCGGGGAGGGGTTTTTTCTGGAATCAGCCTGTCTATCGGTGTGTCCGTCCATGTGTCCGTCTGTGTACAAATTACTAGCGATTGCCTGTTTCTGTCAAAGCAGGGGGTATTAACCCCTTACCAAACAATCCCTGGCTTTTTCGGCCCTGAAACAGAAGCCTTTTGAAAACATTGTGGGAAATGGAGAAAATACTGGTTACCAGCATTTTCTCCTTTTCCCACAATGTTTTGTACCCTGCTGGAAACAAATTTCAAATTTTAAATTATGTTTAATTTGTCGTCTGCAAGTGCTTTTAATTTGGACCAGTCTAAAATTTTGTCGTTTGGTAAAGACTTAAATCACAATCGGTGACAGCTCTAGTTTAATTTTTGTTTTCAGTATTGTTTATTTGTGTTAACCCATTACCACACAATCCCTACTTTTGACGACCCTGAGAAAGAAGCCTTTAGAAAACATTGTGGAAAAAGGAGAAAATGCAGGTAACCACCTTTTCCCACAATGTTTTCTACCTTTTACAAAACAAATTTCAAATTTTCAGTCACTTTTATTTTGTCGTCTGCAAATGCTTTCGAATTGGACAAGCCAATACTTTTGTTGTCTGGTAATGGGTTAAGTAAAGTGTCAAACAAAAAGTGTTCATGTGAATTCTGTCTGTTTTCAGAGAGTTTGGTTTCCAGTGTTATTTACAGGATACCTTTATATGCCCAGAACCTGTGATGAAATTCCTGTGTGTGCAATACAATGTACAGAATATACCAGTGGGTGATAGAAGGACGAAAGATTTGGTGAAAAGGATTGTTGAGACAAGGCCGGAACTGAGATGTTTTTTTACTTATGAGAATCAGGTATCATTGTTTTTGTTATACTGTTAATGCTTTTATGAAACAGATCAAAGTCTGTAGTATCTGGCAAAGAAGGCGTGAAAAAAGGGAATGGAAAAGGAGAAAACTTTGCTGTGAGCTGACAAAGTTGCTGCAGCTCAAATTTTGTTTAAAGTTGAAAATCTTAATGTACCAACTTCATTGGACATATTTGAATAAGCTTGGTTTGTGTATAAATAACTGAAAATTGTTGCAGTCTCATAGATTTAGAAAAAATTCAATCTTTTCCATTTAAAAATTGAAACAAAATAGAAAATTATGGGAGCTTTGATTCTTAAAACCCATAATATGCAAAAGAGATAAACTATTTACCTTAAAGTGCTCAGATGATGAGTTTAATCTCAGAAAAGACCCAAAATGTACAGAGAAAAAGAGAAAATGGTAGTTACTGGCATTTTCTCCTCTTCCCTAAATGTTTTCAAAAATCGTCCTTAATTTCATTGAAACTTAAGGCTTTTAGCTCACCTGAGCACAACATGCTCAAGGGGAGCTTTTAGGATCACCCCGTGTCCGTCGTGCGTCAGTGCGTCGTCAACAATTCTTCAAACATCAACTCCTCCTAAACCGCTGGGCCAATTTGGACCAAACTTGGCTGGAATGTTCCTCGGGAGGTCCACTTTAAAAAGTGTTCACAGATTTTGATTCCATCAAAAACTGTGGTTGCCATGGCAACGAAATGGAATTTTTTAGGTAATTCTTTAATATCTTCTTCTCTGAAACTGCTGGTCGGATTTTGAAATAATTTCACAGATACGTTCTTTGGGTAACCCTTTCCAAAACTTGTTCGTGAAATTTTGATCTGTAAAAAAAATGCGGCTCTGGTGAATGGGTGCTACCTGCACTATACAGAAATGAAGGAATTCTTAAAAAGTATTCTTCTCTGAAACCGCTGGTCAGATTTTGAACTGATTTCACAGAGATGTTCTTTGGATGACCCTTTTCAAAATTTGTTTGCGAAATTTTGATTGGTAAAGAAACATGGCTCTGGTGAAAGGGGGCTACTTGCATTATACGGAAATAAAGAAATTCTTAAAAATTCTTCTTCTCTGAAACTGTTGGTCAGAATTTGAAATAATTTCACAGAAATGTTCCTTTTATGACCCTTTCCAAAAAGTGTTCGCGAAATTTTGATCCGTCGAGAAACACAGCTTTGGTGAATGGGGACTACTTGCACTTTAGGGAAATGAAGAAATTCTTAAAAATTCTTCTTCTCAGAAATAGCTGGGCAGATTTCAAAATAATTTCACAGAAATGTTCCTTGGATGACCCTTTTCAAAAGCTGTTTGCGAAATTTTGATCCATCAAGAAACATGGCTCTGGTGAATGGGGGCTTCTTGCACCATATGGCTATGAAGAAATTCTTTAAAATTCTTCTCTGAAACGGCTGATCAGATTTTGAAATAATCTCACAGAAATGTTCCTTTGGTAACCCTTTTCAAAAATTGTTCGCAAAATGCTGATTTGTCTAAAAACATGGATTTGGTGAATGGGGGATACATGCACTATTTGGTATCTAAAATTCTTTTTCTCTGAACAAAAATTGCTCGAGAAATTTTGATTCATCAAGAAACATGGCTCTGATGGCTGTGGGCTATTTACACTATTCAGACATGAAGAAATTCTTGAAAATTCTCCATGTCTAAAATGGCTGATTAGATTTTGAAAGAAATGGCTATGGTTCTCTCAGAAATTCAGGTGAGCGATCCACGGCCATCTTGGCCCTCTTGTTTTTAGCTCACCTGAGCACAACGTGCTCAAGGGGAGCTTTTAGGGTCACTGGGTGTCCGTCCTGCGTTGTCCATCGTGCGTCGTCAACAATTCTTTAAACATTAACTCCTCCTAAACCGCTAGGCCAATTTGGACCAAACTTGACAGGAATGTTCCTTGGGAGGTCCTCTTTAAAAATTGTTCACAGAATTTGATTCCGTCAAAAACTCTGGTTGCCATGGCAACCAAATGGAATTTTTTAGCAAATTCTTTAAAAATCTTCTCCTCTGAAACCGCTGGTCGGATTTTGAAATTATTTCACAGATATGTTCCTTGAGTGACCCTTTTCAAAAATTGTTCATGAAATTTTGATGCATCAAAAATTGTGGCTCTGGTGAATGGGGGCTACTTGCACTATACAGAAATCAAGGAATTCTTTAAAAATCTTCTCTGAAACCGCTGGTCGGATTTTGAAATAATTTCACAGGGTTGTTCCTTGGGTGACCCTTTTCAAAAATTGTTCGTGAAATTTTGATCCGTCAAAAAATGTGGCTCTGGTGAATGG
Source organism: Tridacna crocea (assembly GCA_943736015.1). Classification (NCBI taxonomy): domain Eukaryota; kingdom Metazoa; phylum Mollusca; class Bivalvia; order Cardiida; family Cardiidae; genus Tridacna; species Tridacna crocea. The sequence goes on from OX031059.1 coordinate 56,347,994, forward strand.
GGGCTACTTGCACTATACAGAAATGAAGGAATTCTTAAAAAATCTTCTTCTCTGAAACCACTGGTCAGATTTTGAAATAATTTCACAGATTTGTTCCTTTGGTGACCCTTTTCAAAAAGTGTTCGCAAAATTTTGATTGGTAAAGAAACATGGCTCTGGTGAATGGGGCTACTTGCACTTCAGGGAAATGAGGAAATTCTTAAAAATTTTTCTTCTCTGAAACCGCTGGTCGGATTTTGAAATAATTTCTCAGAGATGTTCCTTGGGTGACCTTTTTCAAAAATTGTTTGTGAAATTTTGATCCATCAAAAAATGTGGCTCTGGTGAATGGGGGCTACTTGCACTATACAGAAATGAAGGAATTCTTAAAAAATCTTCTTCTCTGAAACCTCTGGTCAGATTTTGAAATAATTTCACAGATTTGTTCCTTGGGTGACCCTTTTCAAAAACTGTTCGCGAAATTTTGATTGGTAAAAAAACATGGCTCTGGTGAATGGGGGCTATTTGAACTATAGGGAAATGAGGAAATTCTTAAAAAATTTTCTTCTCTGAAACCACTGGTCAGATTTTAAAATAATTTCTCAGGGATGTTGCTTGGGTGACCCTTTTCAAAAAAAGTTTGCAAAATTTTGATTGGTCAAGAAACATGGCTCTGGTGAATGGGGGCTACTTGCACTATAGGGAAATGAGGAAATTTTTAAAAATTCTTCTTCTCTGAAAGGGCTGGACAGATTTTGAAATGATTTCACAGAGATGATCCTTGGGTGACCCTTTTCAAAAATTGTTCACAAAATTTTGATCCGTCAAGAAACATGGCTCTGGTGAATAGGGGCTACTTGCACTATATGGAAATGAAGAAATTCTTGAAAATTCTTCTTCTCAGATTTGAAATTTATTTCACGGAAATATTGCTTGAATGACTTTTTCAAAATTTGTTTGCGAAATTTTGATAGGTCAAGAAACATGGCTCTGGTGAATGGGGGCTACTTGCACTGTACGGAAATTAAGAAACTCCTAAAAATTTTTCTTTTCTGAAACTGTTGGTCAGATTTTGAAAGGACTTTTACAGGTGACCTTTTAAAAATTGCTTGGCAAAATAATGATTTTGTTTCCAGTGTTTCAATACCTTCAAAAAAAAGGCTATGGTCCTCTCAAAATTTCAGGTGAGCAATCCAGGACCATCTTGGCCCTCTTGTTTTAAGGGTTGAATTACGTTTTCAGTTTGTGGAAGAAACAATTTCAATCAGAACATCTTGCAGGATACTGCCTGCCTATATAGATTACTAAGAGTTTTACCGAAAGAGGCTTCAGTATTTGACTTGCACAATCCCTATCTTATTCACATGTCATTTTATATGTTCTCATTTTTCTCCTTTTTCTTTTGTTTTTCAGTACGCACTGAAAAAATCAAAATACTCTGGGGAGGTTTCCTCTAGAAATACAAGACTGAAGTAAGTATATTAAGTACATATAAAGGAATACATGAAGCACTGGAATTTAAAAAAGAATAATGCTTGTCTTTTGGATGAGATATCATGAATGCTAGCCAGCTTTGTTTTGGTTTGTGTGGCCATCTTTTCATAAACATCTGGAAATTAGTAAGTCAAATTTCATGCAAGGAATCAGCTTGTTGGTCCAGTGGTGATAAAATTCAGTACGTTCATAAATAAGCAGGCTGTCCCAATGACCTGACTTAAATGATGTTGAAAAAAGTGGCATAAATTTCATTAGTTTATTGCAACCTTGTATATATGTACATGTAGTTTAAGAATCCTAACCTATTGAAATTAGTCTGAAATATGTCTGCTGCTAAACTGTTCTATGAAGTATTAGCTCTTTACCAAACTACAAAACTTTTCACTAATCCAATTAGAAAGCATTTTCAGATGACAAAATGAATGTGGTTTAAATGATGGAATTTGTCTTTGAAAGGGTAAGAAACATCATGAGAAAAAGGAGAAAATGCTTGTTACCAGCAGTTTCTTCTTTTCCCACCTTGTTTTCAAAAGCCTTCTCTGTGAGGGTCATTAAAGGTAGGAATTATGTGGTAAAGGGTTAAGTTAAAGATGTTGGTTACTAGTTTGGACTAAAAGAACATCAAGTCTATATATTTACTGTGCCAAGTGACAAAAACTGGAATTTCTACACCCAGCAAACCCCTTGAACTTTTTTATCAAAACAATCCTCTGTTTTAACTACCCAGAAAAAAAAAATGAAAATATTGTTAGAAAAGGAGAAACCAGCATTTTCTCTTTTTTCCCACAATATTTTCTACCCTTTCAGAGCCAACTGTCACCATGTGAGATTCATTATAATTTATCCTCTGTAATGGCTTTGAGTGTGGACAAGTCTAAAATTTTGTCGTTTGGTAAAGAGTTAACCCTTTCCCAAATAATCCCTGGTTTTTACGGGTCTAGAATAGTAGCCTTTTGAAAACATTGTGGGAAAAGGAGAAAATGCTGGTAACCAGCATTTTCTCCTTTTCCCACAATGTTTTAAACCCTATCATAGACAGAAATCATCTTTTCAGCAAGAGTTGAATTATCGTCTGCAAATGCTTTCAGTTTGGTCTAGTCCAAAAGTTTGTCGTTTAGTAAAGAGTTAACTTTATATCAGACTGCAAAGTGTTAGACCCATCCATAATTAAAGACTTTTCAGACATTGTAAAATGAGGTTCAAAGAATAGGATTTCCATGTCAGAGGGAAGAAAACTTTTTGGACAAGGAAAAAAATGCTTGCAGCCAACATTTACTGCTTTTCAAACACTGTTTTCATGAGCTTTCTTCAGGATTGTAATACTGGATTCTTTGTTAACTCATTACCAAACGACAAAATTTTAGGTTTGTCCAAATCGAAAGTATTTGCAGATGACGAAATAAAAGTGACTGAAACTTTGAAATTTGTGCTGTGAAGGGTAGAAAAACATTGTGGGAAAAGGAGAAAATGCTGGTTACCAGCATTTTCTCCTTTTCACACAATGTTTTCTAAAGACTTCTTTCTCAGGGTCGTCAAAAGCAGGGAATGTGTGGTAATGGGTTAATGGGTTGAAATTGTTTCTTTACATGGTATTTTGATCTCCTCAGGGACCCATCATTGCTGACTAACTCTGTAGATGGACAAAGGGAGCAGGAACTGAGACAACATCTAAAGGTAACTTGGATCAGCTTGCATCTTAACCTATTTCTGTTTGAGATCTTGATAATATACTCCAAGTTGTAGATTAACCCTTTACCAAACGACAAAATTTTAGGCTGGTCCAAATTGAAAGCACTTGCAGACGACAAATAAACGAAACTCAGAAATTGACATTTGTATCCGGCAGGGACGAAAACATTGTGGGGAAAAGGAGAAAATGCTGATTGTCTGGTAAAGGGTTAACCCATTACCACACGACAAGATTTTAGACCTGTAGGAATTGAAAATATTTGCTGATAACTGTTTCAATGGGGCTCGTATAAAAAGATTTTTCTTTGATGGGTAGAAATCATTGTGGGAAAAGGAGAAAATGCTGGTAACCAGCATTTTCTCCTTTTCCCACAATGTTTTCAAAAGCCTTCTCTTTCAGGGGCGTTAAAAGTCTTCCTTGTGTGGTAAAGGGTTAACTCTTTACCAGAAAGGAAAATTTTAGCTGTCCAAACTGTAAGCATTTCCATTCAACAAATTTAGCTCAAAGATGATTTTTGTCTTTGAAATGGTAGAAACCACTATTGGGAAAGGAGAAAATGCCAGTTATTATTTTCCCCTTTACCTGCCATAATTTCCAAAGCCAATTTGCTCAGATTTTTAAGTCAGTATTGTTTGGTAAAGGAAGAATATAATTATCCCTCGCCGTAGGCGGAGGGATATAGTTTTAGCATTGTCCGTCCGTCCGTCCGTCCGTCTGTCCGTCCGTGTGTCCGTCCTGGCAAATATCTCCAATACCATTGGACGGAATTTCGTGAAACTTTATATACATATACAATGACCCATTCTCCCGAGACACTTTTTTTGTTTTTTTGATTCGATGCAAAATGGCCGACTGAGAGCGATTTTAAGTTTCACTTAAGTTACACTTAAGTACACTTTTAATGTTTGGAGTCTTCTCTTCAAAACTCGATTTCTCCACAACCCCTGGACCAAATTGGATAAAACTTCATATATGAACTCCTTGGGGTAAGGCGCCGACGTATCTTTCCTGGATTTTCAATTTGACCCCGTGTCATGGAAAAAAGGGGCTTAATGCAAAATTGCAATTTTTACCAATATCTCATTCAGTTTTTGTCAGAATATCATGAAACTTCATGGTTATTAAGTCGCACGTTTGTCAAAACGTTCGACTTTTTGCGATGAGCTCGAGGAGCTCAGGGTGGGTTGGGGGGTGTCTATAGTGGGTTGAAGAATCATGCAAAAAATTAGATCAAAAACGTCGTATATACTTCATAAACGAGGTGCAGTTACTCTGCTTTTAACCCAATCGCTGTAGAACTACTTTTTCTTTGGTATGTCTGGAATTTGTTCTTTATGATGGGACTGGACCCGGTAACTCATATAACTCATATACCTACGCTAGAAAAAGGAGAACGTGACTCAAATTTTAAATTAAAAAAAATGCGGTTATTTTGTATATCATGTGAAAATTTAACATCTATCTTTGTTTAGATGGGTAAAGAAAACACAATTCAGCTAAGATATCCCCCATCAATGCTTAATGTGAGTTTAAAAGGGATCGCGGATTAATATGGCTTATCGAGAGCACCTTACTGTAAATATTCATGTATTATCGAGACCGGTAGAGCTTCGCTTATAAGGGTGGAATTTCGGACTCGAGTGATGTCATTTGAAATCACCTCTTTTAAACCATGCAAACCATGAATTCAGGGTTAAATATCGTAAAACTCGCTCCAAATTTGAAAATTTGTTTCGTTCCGCAGCTTTGACCTAGTTTGTAACGCACGTCTCGGATGAAACACCCCAAACCACTCGAATACCCCAAAACACCCAAAAACTATTCCATTACACATCAAAAAACTTTTGTAACACATAAAACTGCATGCGAAACGCTTACATACACGATTTTATGGAAATCAGACATGAACTTTTGCTATCAATTCTAGTATTTTAGGTCTTTGATCAGCTTAAGTTTGAAGTACAAAATTGTACTTTGATTAAGAAAATGCAAATGGCGGACGGGATAGAAAACAAACGCACATGTATAACGATTAACACCAGTAAAGTTAAAATGTTGATTACTGCATTTGTTCGGACCCCAAAAGAGTGGCGACAAGGATATTTCATCCCCTCCGTATACAGTAAATACAACATGAAATATGAAACGCAAGGTAAAGTACAGCAATTACGACCGTACATTGACAGTTGCACTGTTGAGGGGGTTTACAGTCAAAACGTACTCAAACCAAAACGTACCCAAGTCAAAACGTACCCGAATGGAGTCAAAACTTACCCAAATGAAGTCTAAACCTACCCAAGTGGAGTCAAAACGTACCCAATGTGTAGTCAAAATGAACACATGATTTTTAGAGTATTTCTAACTTCAATTTATGTAAAAATTAATAGAAATTACGTATTCGTCATCAAGACGATTTATAACTCTTGCTTTATTTTAAATTTGCCTTACATGATTAAAACCAATGATGAAACTTATTTAACAATAAACATAGCGAAGTGAATCAAATGCTTAGTGATAAAATCACGTTTTTCTTTGTATTTTTTTTTTTGAGGAAGATAAAGTTACTATTAATGAAAAAAAAAAAGCATATTGGATACTTTAAAAATATTTATCCATCATTATAAAAATATGTTTTATATATGAAAAAAAAAAACATAAGCATCAGCACATTTAAAGAAATGATATAACAGAAATGTGATACATTAATTACATTGTTTGGATAGCAAAGATACAATTTCAGCACTCAAAAAGAGTGTAACAAATTTAATGTGGTGATTAACCCATTACCACACAATCCCCAATTTCGACTACCCTGAGAAAGAAGCCTTTAGAACACATTGTGGGAAAAGGGAAAAAAATGCATTTTCTCCTTTTCCCACAATTTTTTCTAACCTTCACAAAACAAATTTCAAATTTTCTGTCACTTTTATTTTGTCGTCTGCAAATGCTTTCAATTTGGACAAGCCTAAAATTGGGCTGGTCTGGTAATGAGTTAAACTAATTATTCACAATGGTCTTTAACCTGTTGTAGATTGCATAGTTATTAATTACTTTGCAAATATTTTTTATAGTTTGAGAGTCAGTTTGGTTGAGATGAAAAACTTTAGGACTGTTTTTTCAGCTAACCTGAGCACAACTTGCTCACGGGAAGCTTTTAGGATCACCTGGTGTCTGTCATCCGTCATGCGTCATCAACAATTCTTCAAACATCAACTCCTCCAAAACTGCTGGGCCAATATGGACCAAACTTGGCTGGAATGTTCCTTGGGAGGTCCTCTTTGAAAATTGTTCACAGAATTTGATTACGTCAAAAGTTTTGGTTGCCATGGCAACCAAACAGTTTTCTAAGAAATTCTTTAAAAATCTTCTTCTCTGAAACAGCTGGCCAGATTTTAAAATAATTTCACAGAGTTGTTCCTTAACGTAGTGGACCCGTAATAGAACACAGCTATTTCCACTATAATATTACCCTAGAAAATTTGCTAAGATTAAAATTGAGCACTATTGTACTACTTTCACCGAGCCACTTTTTCTTTTTTGTACTTCCTAGAATTATCATTTATAAATCTATAACTACTATAATTTCATTACAAATGGATATGATAATTACCTCCCTTTTCTGGAAACTAACAAAATTATCAACAAATAATTTCAAGACGGACCCCAAAGGAATTTCTGTTCGGTCAAAAATGTGCAACAGTATCATATCTGTACAAAATATGTCTTATCAACTGTCCAGAAATTTTATGCCATGCTGCACTATGCTTATTACAGGTCCACTACCTTAAGTGACCCTTTCCAAAACTTTTTCGTGAAATTTTGATCAGTCAAGAAACATGACTCTGGTGAATGGGGGCTATTTGCACTATACAGGAATGAAGAAATTCTAAAAAATTCTTCTTCTCAGAAACCACTGGTCAGATTTTGAAATAATTTCTCAGTGATGTTCTATGGGTGACCCTTTTCAAAAATTGTTTGCGAAATTTCAATCCATCAAGAAACATGGCTCTGGTGAATGGGGGCTACTTGTACTTATATGGACATGCAGAAATTCTTGAATATTCTTACTTCTCTGAAACGGCTGATCAGATATTGAAAAAAGTTCACAGAGATGTTCCTTGGGTGACCCTTTTAAAAACTTGTTCGCGAAATTTTGATTTGCCAAGAAACATGGCTCAGGTGAATTGGGGCTACAATATGGAAATGAAGAATTTCTTGAAAATTCACCTTCTCTGAAACCCATGATCAGATTTTAAAATAATTTCAAAGCAATCTTCCTTGGGTGACCATTTTCAAAAATGTTTTCGAAATTCTGATCCATCAAGAAGCATGGCTCTGGTAAATGGGGTCCACTTGCACTATTCGGACATGAAGAAATTCTTGAAAATTCTTCTTCACTGAAATGGTTGGTCAGATTTTGAAATGATTTCACAGAGATGTCCCTTATGTGTCCCTTTTCAAAAATTGTCAAGTGCTAGCACCGGTATGCAGTGGCACTGTTTCAGTAAGTTCCAAGTAATAGAGGTGACCAATGACATACATTTAATATTGTTTTGGGTATATTATGTCAGGCTATATGCCAACATGGATATATTAAAGAAAAAGAAAAATGAAAAGATCTAACTTGGTGGGAAGCTGCCTATTACAAGTAACTGCATTTGCTCAACTAAACTGCAGACTAGTCAAAATCAAAGAATTGCTGAAAACTAATCAAATTTGACTTACGGTAAACCATTAAATTTGAGTCTAATTGGAAGAAAACCTTGAGTAAAAAAAAATGAGTTTTTCTTTCTTTCAGCTCTGTTTTCCAAAGCTGTTTGAATTACGTAAAAGCAAGATTGTTCTGTAAAAGGGTGATGACCACCTATCAGTCCCAAAATATCAAGGTTTCACCATTAGTGCGACTTTCAGGACCTTCAGTCCTTTGATATTGTTTATGGAAAGTTTTAGCATGTGCCCTTGCTATTTTTAATCTGGGCGTTTTTTAAGTTGACGTTCTGTCATGGAAAAAGGGGATTTCTTGCAAAATTCCAATTTTTACTAATATTTCATTCAGTTTTGGTCAAAATTTCATTAAACTTCATGGTTATATTGTTTTTTCAAAGTTTCACTATGTGCTCTTGTTTCTTTATCTATGTGTTTTTCAATTTGACCCTCTGTCATGGGAAAAGGGGGTTTCTTGTATAATGACAAGGAAAAAGGGGCCCTAATGCAAAATTGCAATTTTTACTTATATCTTGTTCAGTTTTTGTCAAAATTTCATGAAATTTCATGGTTCCATCTTTTTCTACAAGTTTCAACATGTGCCCTTTGTTTTTTTCAATCTATTAATTATTAATGCGCAAATATGTCTTTCCTGCTTTCTCAAATTGAGGCTGCATCACGGAAAAAGGCGACTTCATGGAAAAAATTGTTTTTCACTAATATCTCCTTTATCGGTGCTCAAAACTTTGTTAAATTTCAAATCTGAACTTGTTGGAACGTTGCCCAGGTACCCCTCTTCCTGTTTCTCAATTTCAGGCTGCGTCTCGGGAAAAGGGGGCTTCATGTAAAAAATTGTTTTATGTAATATTTACTACATGACTGTTCAAAATTTTATCAAATTTCGAATTTTGAATTATTATTTAAAAATGCCACAAATCACACACCCGTTGTTTTTATTTCAATGATCCAATATTGTCTTATGGGAAAAGGGGGCTTAAAGGGGGCTTATTGTCCTCTACAAGTTTGTGTTGGCTATCTCTAAGATAGTTATTGCCTTTTCACTTCAAATTTTGGGGGGCATGAACAGGTTCTTTTAGGATAAACGAAGTGAATTTTTATCAATTTCATATATTTTATGACAAGCACTCGTTCGGGGAGCATAACCCATCTCTGACGGCTCTTGTTTTATCTAATGAAATCCTGTGCCATGGAACAAGGGAGCTTAATGTATAATTTCTTCATGGACCAATAACAAAAAGGCCACATGTACATGCAAAACAGAATACCTCCTATATGTTTTGTATCAAAAAAGGTCTTTTTCGGCGGGGGATATCATTTCAACGAAATTGCTTGTTATATCTTAAGGCAGAGGACTTCTTGGGTCATGGTTTAGACAACCTTTGAAAGCATTGTGGCAAAAACAGGAAATTAGGTTTTCACCACAATGTTTTTGCATATATTTATGTATATATCTGTAACCCTGAAAGTGCCTTGACAAATATAGTTGACTTTGTGGCCAGTGTAGATCACGATTAGGCTGCACAAAACCGACAAACTGATCTGTGATATACCCAGTTTCTTTTGCTAAAGCGATCTAGACTAGAGCAATGTGTAAATTGTGATTATACGGATAGAACTTTTGTACTGAAAATAAGTTTTCAGTTTACTTGGCACTGGAAAAATTAATTCTTGTTCATAGTCTATCTTTCAGAAGAATGGTTTTTAACCCTTTCCCAAACAATCCCTGGTTTTTACGGGTCTGGAATAGTAGCCTTTTGAAAACATTGTGGGAAAAGGAGAAAATGCTGGTAACCAGCATTTTCTCCTTTTCCCACAATGTTTTTTTTTACCCTATCATAGACAGAAATCATCTTTTCAGCAAGAGTTGAATTGTCGTCTGCAAATGCTTTCAATTTGGTCTAGTCCAAAAGTTTGTCGTTTGGGAAAGGGTTAATTGTCTTTTGCAGATGTGTCTCCTGAGGTAATGAGTGAAGTAGTCTTAGATTTTGCATTTTATTGTATAAGAGGGGGGAAGATGAAGAGAAGTTGCAGGGATTACACCTGAAATTTTGTCGGTTAAAAAAATCTGTACGACACAAATAGGACATTCGTTGCTCCAATAGTTGACAGCTCATTCAACCACAATTGGTTTTACAATTAGAATCTAGCCAGTCAGAAATTCTATTACTTTGAAATTTAAAAAAAAAAAATTAAATTAGACTAAGACTCTGAATGAGAATGATTGCAGAATATGGGGTCTGTATTCGCCAACCATTCTTAATTCTTTACCCTTTACCAAAAGACAAAGTTTTAGACTGGGCCAGATTGAAAGCATTTGCAGACGTCAAAAGTGACTGAAATTTTGAAATTTGTTGTGTGAAGGGTCGAAAACATTGCTGGAAAAGGAAAAAAATGCTGTTTACAATGTTTTCCAAAGGCTTCTTTCTCAGGGTCGTCAAAAGTAGGGAGAGCGTGGAAATGGGTTAATCAAATATTGGAACATGTTATAAACAGTGTCATTTGAAAGTCATCTGCTCCCATGTTGTTTCTAATGGTTATGTATTTACCTTACAGCAAACGGTCCTATACTTTAACTCTTTACCAAATTACAAAATTTTAGACTTGTCAAAACTGAAATCATTTGCAGACGACAAAATAGAATTTGAAATTTGTATTGAATAGGAGAGAAAACATTGTGGGAAAAGGAGAAAATGCTGGTTACCAGCATTTTCACCTTTTCTCGCAATGTTTTCAAAAGGCTTCTCTCTCAGGGTCATTAAAAGTTGGGATTGTGTGGTAATGGATCAATGACCTTAAAGGAAAATACCTTTAAAGGTATTGTTGGAAAAGGAGAAAATGTAAGCAGCATTTTTTCTTTTTCTCCTTCAAAAAAGCTTTGTTTCTTGTCACAAATTAATTTCACCATCTGAGCAACATTGAACATGTCTGCAAATGCTTTCAATTTTGACGAGTTTAAAAGACTGTTGTTTGGTTAACCCTTGACCACACAATAACGACTTTTAACACCTCTGAGGAAGAAGCCTTTTGAAAACTTTGTGGGAAAAGGAGAAAATGCTGGTAACAAAGTTTTCTACCCTATCAAAGCAAAACTGCACCATTTGAGCCACTTTGAAATTGGAGCCTGCAAATGCTTTCAATTTGGATAGGTCTAAAATTTGCTGTGTGGAAACATGTTAAAGATGTGTTCTTGAAGTTATGTTCAAATCTTCCAACTATTTCAGAAAGAAATGGAGACGAAATCTGAGAAGGAAACTGAATATCGTCAGCTACAACAAAAATCCCAAGAGTTGGAGAAGAAACTAGACCAGTTCAGAAAAGAAAAGGTATGAGGATCGTACTGCAGTGATAATATACAAGGCTCGCGTCATACAATATCCAAAAATAAAAAAACTAATAATGCATCAACACCCATGTAAGACCCTCTATTTCTATGAAACTTCTTGAATCATTTTATAAATGCACTTAGCAATTGAGTGTATTGAAGGAGGGAGGGGCAGACAACTCATGGAAGTACTGTTTGAAAGGAAGAACAATTTGTTTTATCTTTTTCCCACAATGTTTTTACCTTTTAAAGACATCCCATCATACAGGCATAATTGGTCTGCAAATGCTTTCGAGATTGACATGCCTCATTTTCAAAACTACATCAGACCACAACTTTAGCCTAGTCCAAATTGAAAGCATTTTCAGGTGATTAATTGAATGTGACTTCAAAGCTGATAAGAGTCTTTGGAAAGGTAGAAATGTTGTGGAAGGAGAAGAAAATCCTGGTTACCAGCTTTTGCCTTAGATTTGCTGACACTGTAGACTGTGTAGGGAAGGATGGAAAATTTAACCTATTACCAAAACAATTCTTAATATTAAAAATGCCTGTAAAAACTGTCATGTTAAAAGAAAATAAAAGCTGTATGACACCAAATTTGCATTTTTCCTGTAATTTTTGCATCTTCTTGGATCCTGTTTGTTATATATACTAAAGCTGTAGATACATATTATATATATATGTATATATATTTTTTGTGCCAAGTCGTTGACATTTTCTGGTGTCGTTGCCATTGACTTCATGTGACGTTTATGTCATCAACCTTTAATAATAAACAATATGTCACTTGATAAAGGTTTGAAATAACCGAAACTAGTCGAGATTAAAGGTGGCCCTTCAGATTTTGGGGCAAAAATTTTACAAAGCTGCAAAAAAATCATCCTTATACTCCCGAAGCCTTTTAAGTTCCATCCATAAAACCCCAGTAGTCGAAAACCATCCGACAACACGAGAAATTAGAGATTTACTATGGCCTAGGTTGACACCAACGGGAGATACGTTCTATTTTTAGATGATCAATTCGCACATTTACATACAGGAATATACTGATGAAATTTCAAACATAGTATCCGAAGTTCTAGACATTGTGGAAAATAATTACATGTTTGTTATGTTATGGAATTTAATCGTCATTAGTCACGTGCAAGTCACTTAACATTCCCGCAATGCTTTTTTGATTTTGGTGGGAAATATAAAAATAGCTTAAAAGGCTACATAGCCTTTCAAGGGAATACCACAAAAAAAAATTTTTTTTGTAATTCTATGACTCTTAATTACTGGTGATTTGTATTGTTTTTTCATATAAATTTCTGTGACATATACATTTGTTTTAATTTGGTGTGATGTGAAATTTCTGAATACCCACCTTTAAAGTATCTTTCAAAATAATATTTGGAGTTTGATCTCTTTTTAGCTCATCTGAGCACGAAGTGCTCATGGTGAGCTATTGTGATCGTGCTGTGTCCGGCATCCGTCGTGCGTCGTCCGTCGTCAACTTTTTACCTTGTGTACGCTCTAGAGGCCACAGTTTTGGTCGGATACTCATGAAAGTTGGTCAGGATGTTTGTCTCGATGAAATCTCGGACGACTTCGAAAATGGGTCATGTGGGGTCAAAAACTAGGTCACTAGGTCAAATCTTAGAAAAACCTTGTGTACGCTCTAGAGGCCACATTTTGAGTCGGATACTCATGAAAGTTGGTCAGGATGTTTGTTTTGATGATATCTCGGACGAGTTCGAAAATGGGTCACGTGGGGTCAAAAACTAGGTCACCAGGTCAAATCTTAAAAAAACCTTGTGTACGCTCTAGAGGCCACATTTTGAGTCGGATACTCATGAATGTTGGTCAGGATGTTTGTCTCGATGATATCTTGGACAAGTTCGAAAATGGGTCACGTGGGGTCAAAAACTAGGTAACCAGGTCAAATGTTAGAAAAACCTTGTGTACGCTCTAGAGGCCACATTTTGAGTCGGATACTCATGAATGTTGGTCAGGATGTTTGTCTCGATGATATCTTGGACAAGTTTGAAAATGGGTCACGTGGGGTCAAAAACTAGGTCACCAGGTCAAATCTTAGAAAAACCTTGTGTACGCTCTAGAGGCCACATTTTCAGTCAGATACTCATGAAAGTTGGTCAGGATGTTTGTCTGGATATCTCGGACGAGTTCGAAAATGGGTCACGTGGGGTCAAAATCTAGGTCACCAGGTCAAATGTTAGAAAAACCTTGTGTACGCTCTAGAGGCCACATTTTCAGTCGGATACTCATGAAAGTTGGTCAGGATGTTTGTCTGGATATCTCGGACGAGTTTGAAAATGGGTCAGGTGGGGTCTAAAACTAGGTCACCAGGTCAAATGTCAGAAAAACCTTGTGTACGCTCTAGAGGCCACATTTTCAGTCGGATACTCATGAATGTTGGTCAGGATGTTTGTCTGGATGATATCTCGGACGAGTTTGAAAATGGGTCACGTGGGGTCAAAAACTAGGTCACCAGGTCAAATCTTAGAAAAACCTTGTGTACGCTCTAGAGGTCACATTTTCAGTCGGATACTCATGAAAGTTGGTCAGGATGTTTTTCTGGATGATATCTCGGACGAGTTTGAAAATGGGTCACGTGGGGTCAAAAACTAGGTAACCAGGTCAAATGTTAGAAAAACCTTGTGTACACTCTAGAGGCCACATTTTCAGTCGTTTACTCATGAAAGTTGGTGAGGATGTTTGTCTGGATGATATCTCGGACGAGTACGAAAATAGGTCATGTGGGGTCAAAAACTAGGTCACAAGGTCAAATCTTAGAAAAACCTTGTGTACGCTCTAGAGGCCACATTTTCAGTCGGATACTCATGCAAGTTAGTCAGGATCTTTGTCTCGATGATAACTCGGACGAGTACGAAAATGGGTCATGTGGGGTCAAAAACTAGGTCACCAGGTCAAATGTTAGAAAAACCTTTTGTAGGCTCTCGAGGCCACATTTTCAGTCCGAAACTCTTGTAAGTTGGTCAGAATGTTTGTCTTGATGCTATTTTAGACAGGTTTGAAAATGGGTCATTGGGGGTTAAAAACTAGGTCACCAGGTCAAATCTTAGAAAAACCTTGTATATGCTCTGGATGTCACATTTTCAGTCCAACACTCTTGAAAATTACTCAGAATGTTTGCCTTTATAATGTCTTGGATGAGTTTGAAAATGGGTCATGTTGGGTCAAAAACTGGGTCAATAGGTCAAATGTTATAAACACCTTTTGTATGCTCTGGAGGACACATTTTCAATCTGATACTCCTAAAACTTCTTCATAATATTTGTCCTGGTGATACCTTGAATGAGTTTGAAAATGGGTCATGTGGAGTCAAAAACTAGGTCAATGGGTCAAATATTAGAAAAACCTTGTGTACGCTCTAGAGGCTACATTATCTGCCTGATACTCTTCAGACTTGGTCAGAATGTTTGTTTTGGTGATGTCTCAAAAGAGTTTGATAATGGGTAATTGTTGGATCCAAAACTAGGTCACTTGATGAAATCTTAGAAAAACCTTTTGTACACTGTAGAGGCCACATTTTCAGTCCAATACTCATAAAACTTGGCCAGAATGTTTGTCTTATTGATATCTCAAAAGTGTTTGATGATGGGTAATGTCTGATAAAAAACTAGGTCACTGGGAAACTAGATGGTGCATGTTTGGTCAATAAACTCAGGTGAGCGATTTCAGGGCCATCATGGCCCTCTTGTTACTCATTTATTATCGAAATGATTCTTGGTTTTTACGACCCTGAGATAGAAACCCTTTGAAAACATTTGGTGAAAGGAGAAAATGCTAGAAATGGTTAAAGTAGGATTACTCTTTGCAAATGGTGCAGATCAAGATCAGACAGCACTGTCTTTCATCTTGAGGAAAAAAAAAAACACCGTTGGCATTGCTATGATTTGGTGTTTTTTCCTTGCTGAAAAAGTTCAGTTTGATTTATTTAGTGTTATATTGAAGGATTATTGTCAAATTTTGCTTGTTTTTCAATCGATATATTTTCCCTCCATTTAACACTTTCAGGATTGAATAAACCCAAGGAACATTTTCAAATGAGAAATAGAATCCAAATGATTGCAATTTTATGGTTGCTTTAACTCATTCCCACACAATCCCTACTTTTGACGCTTCTGAGAAAGAAGCCTTTAGAAAACATTGTGGGAAAAGGAGAAAATGCTGGTTACCAGCATTTTCTCCTTTTCTGACAGTGTTTTCTACCCTTCACAAAACAAATTTCAAATTTTCAGTCGATTTTATTTTGTCGTCTGCAAATGCTTTCAATTTGGACAAGCCTAAAATATTGTCGTGTGGTAATGAGTTAAATCAGATCTTCGAAAAAAGCAATGTTGACTGTCAAAGACTACCTATTTTGTGCAGTCTGATCTTGATCTACCTTGGCTTTAACCCTTTGCCAAATGACAAAATTTTAGTCTGTTCCAAATTAAAAGCAGTTGCAGACAACAAAGTAAACTTGTAAAAAAATTAAAATTTGTTTTCAGCAGGGTAGAAAACATTGTGGGAAAAGAAGAAAATGCTGGTTACCAGCATTTTCTCCTTTTCCCACAATATTTTCAAAAGGCTTCTATCTCGGGGTTGTAAAAACCAGGGATTGTTTGGAAAAGGGTTAAAGGCAGCTATATTTGTGAAAAGTAGATTAGGGATAGATGCCAATTCTTTGTATCACAAGTAATAGTTTGTGTATGTCTGAAACTGGCTTGTTCATTAATAATCTACCCCACAATATCCAAGTATGAAAGTTCTACATTGAGGAGGTAGGCTCATGAAAATTATAGAAAAAGGAAAAAAAATGTTACAGTCAGTATTTTCTCCTTTTCCCATAATGTTCTCAATCCATTAAAAGGTAAATCCTATCATAAGCGCAGCATTTCATATGTCCAGTGCAAATATGTCGGCAGTTGAAGTTTCAGTTTTGGCTGAGATAGAGCTCTATAGTAAAAAGAAACGGTTTGACGTTCAGTGACGATCTTTATTATAAAATGTATACATCTTATATATTTAGCAAAGCTATGTGGCATAATGAACTTATCTTTAATGTTTTACAGAAAGAGTTGATCAACAAAAAGGATTTAAAGAAAAGACTTGTCCACCAGATAGAATCCAAGAAGCAAACGTAAATATCTCTGAAGTATATATAAGGATCGATATCAGGACAGATGAGAGAGAGAGAGACTCTTTCCTGTCCATTTGGTTTAGCCAATCAGAAGTTGTGTTACTTACAAATGTAGAAAATTCTGGAGAATGAGACAAAGAACGTTCTTAAGAACGGTTGGTGAATATGTGCCCAGGCAACAGCAGCTGAGCATTGGCACAGTAGTGAGGTGCTCTTGTTTTTAAAAAAGTCAAGATATTTTCAAATTTTCATGGGTAAACAGGTGAGCGACTTAGACTTATCTGTGGTGCTCTTCTGTTTTTGTTTCCCGGCAAAACAAATGTTTTCGGGAGTATAGTGGAATCAACCTGTCTGTCTGATTGTCCATCTGTTTGTCCCTCAAAGCGCTGCTGAAGGGTATAAGGTCACATTCAGTGACAGCTCTAGTTTTTAATTGGATTTGCTTGTACTTTTTCTTTTTTCCATGCAGGTGATGGTTAACATAGGTTTGACTGTATGTTTGATTTCAGAATCAAGAATGTAGAGGCAGAAGCTGTCAATCTTGAAGCAGAAGAAGCCAAATTCATAAAGAAAGTGGAAGAAATCAATAAGAAAAAACACAAGTTTTTAATGCAATACCTAGAAAATACAGAGGTATGTCCTAATTTTTTAAAACATGCTACCATGGACAGACAACTTTTGAAAATAGAAATCACTTCAAAAAAGCAATTTCTCCATTTGCCAAATTGTTCCTCCAGTAACCACACAATCCCTACTTTTTACGACCCTGAGAAAGAAGCCTTTAGAAAACATAGTGAGAAAAGGAGAAAATGCTGCTAAGTTCTCTACCCTTCACAAAACAAATTTCAAATTTTCAGTCACTTTTATTTTGTTGTCTGCAAATGCTTTTGATTTGGACAAACCTAAAATATTGTCATTTGGTAAACAGTTAACATTAACTTGTATGAGTAGTGATCTTCGAAAAAGGGGCTTAATTCATCTGTGATGCACTTTACCATGGATCCAACAAAACAGTGAGCCATGCTCTGGCAAAAGGGAGCATAATGCATGAAGTCATCACATAATTATGGATCCATAAGAGCAACATTTTGAACGACCAACTTAATCATGAGGAAAACGGGTCCATTGACTTACAGAAAATTGATAAATATCTAAAAGTTTTGGCCTCGGTCAGCCTGCACAGATGGCAGGCAGACCTGGGGTCGATACAATTCACAAATGCATTAAGCCCCCCCCTTTTCAAAGAGCATGGCTTATTACTATTTTGTATGACAGGATCATGAGGTTTTGTGCTTTGTGGATGTGCAGAACATTAGCCTTCGACCTCATGACGAAATTTTGTACTGGTCCAAACTGAAAGCATTTGAAGTTAGCAATTTAAATGTACCGTAATTCCCCCAAGTATTCGGACGGAAAAAAATAATTATTTTTTTTGGTGTCCGAAAACTTATTAAATTATTTGTGCGACTGTCCGAAAATTTCGGGAAATCTCTTTCCAACAACAACAACATATCCTTTAATAGACATTGTATGTACAACATACAGTAAGGCATATATTTCCCGAAAAGAACTGACATGAGATCGACCTTTATGGATTAATAAAACTTACTTGTAAAAAGAGTTCACACAATTACGTATTCGAACGGAAATAGCTACTTTGCTAAACAATCCTAAATCATGGTCGTGATAAGGGTTATTCTTGACCTGACTAAACCTGGTTACATCACCCATACACGTGCTTGTCTCCATGCCACATGTCTGTGTACAGGTCGTTACAACTAGCCATCCCGTTATGCATTAAAAGTGTATCTTATAGCGTTTATAGATAAGATTTACATCTTTAATGCATCACGGGTATTGGACTAAATATATACAGCCTGTGTAACACAAATTAGCACCTGCATTCAGTCAACCGCGATCAATCAGATACTAAACAAAGGATTTAAGCTTAAAACATAGATCGATTTACTCTTCTCAGGTACTTGCTAATTAACTCTTTACCACACAATCACGACTTTAAACGATCCTGGGGTAAAACCTTTTGAAAACATTGTTGGAAAAGGAGAAAACGCTGGAATTAACCATTTTCTCCTCTTCCCCCACTGTTTTCTTCGGTATCCAATCAAAAATCATTTTAGCAAAATGTAATTGTCGTCTGCTAATCCTTCGAATTTTATCTAGTCCAAGAAGATTTTCGTTTTGTAAAAGTTTACCATATCCCAAACAAGCCTTTGTCGTATGCAAACTCTTTCAGTTTGGAAGTGTCTTTAATTTGTTGTCTGGGAAAGTATTGCAGACCTTCGTCGATCTTCTGAACCATTTTAATTTGTTGTTTGGGAAAGAGTATAGCAGGTCTTCGTCAACTTCTAAACCATTTTAATATGTCGTTTGGGAAAGAGTGTAGTGGGTCTTCGTCAACTTTTAAACCATTTTAATTTGTTGTTTGGTAGAGTACTGCAGGTCTTCTAAACCATCATAATTTCGTGTCCGAAAATTTAGGGACAATTATTTTACCAAGTGTCCGAACTTAGGGACAAAAAATAAATTATTTCGGAAAATAATTAATGGTGTCCGAAAATTTAGGGTGTCCGAATTCTTAGGGGAATTACGGTAGCTCAAATAATAGTTACTGTCTTGGATAGGGTAGAAAACATTGTGGGAAAAAGAGAAAATGCCTTTAGCAGCCCTTTTTACGTTTTCCCCCAATGTCTTCAAATACCTTACTTCTCAGAGTCGGGAAAACAAGGGATTGTTTGGTACAGGGATAATAAAGAGCAAAGGTTTTTGACCCAGGTTAGCCTGGGAGGACTGCACATGCTGACATTGGCAATACTTTTTGCAGATGCATTAACTCTTTACCACACAATCCTGGCTTTTAACACGCCTGGGAAAGAGGCCTTATGAAAACACTGTAGGAAAAGGAGAAAATGCTGGTAACCAGCATTCTCTCCTTTTCCCACAGTGTTTTCCGCCCTTCTGAAAACAAATTGCAATTTTTTAGCCACTTTTATTTTGTCGTCTCCAAATGCTTTCAGGTTGGACCAGTCTAAAATTTTGTCATCTGGTAAAGGGTTAAACCCCATCTTCACAGAACCGGGCGGGGTAGCTTAGTGGTTAACATAATTGACTCATGACCTGAATGTTAAGGGTCCGATACCCGGTTGCCGCGAACTTTCTTTCCAGCAATTTTTCTGCCTCTCACCTCTGATGCAAGTGAGAAAAATAGTCAGTGACTGTGGAAAGAAAGCTGTGTCGGTACTTGTATGAGAAAACTAGGAAGCACATGGGTGCATCACTGACTGCCATGATGTGACCTAAGCTGTTAAAATGGCATGAAACTCGAGTACAAACCAAACAATCTTCACAGAATAGAACTCTCATGAGCTCTTATATGCATGTGATTAATTCATTAACAATCATCAAAAATTTCCATGGGTGATCATCAAAATCCTCCACTTCAGTTGTATTTGAGGAGGTAAATGCTTAATCCTTCACCAAAGGACGAAACTCTGGGTCTGTCTTGTTTAAGTCTTTACCACACAATCTGGACTTTTAACAACCCTGAGACAGAAAGCTTTGGAAAACATAGTGGGAAAAGAAGAAAATGCTGGTAACCAGCATTTTCTTCTTTTCCCACTATGTTTTCTACCCTTCTCAAAACAAGTTTCAATTTTCAAATTACGTTTCTTTTGTTGTCTGCGCCCGCCCGGGTGGCTCAGTGGTGAGCGTGTCGGACTCATGACCTGGTGGTTGTGAGTTCGATACCCGGTTGAGGCGAACTTTCTTTCCGGCGTATTTTCGCCTCTCACCTCTGCTAAAGCATGTGAGAAAAGTAGTCGGTGGCTTTGGAAAGAAAGTAGTGTAAGTACCGGTGTGAGAAAGCCAGGAAACACATGTGCGTCACCGACCGCCATGATATGACCTTAGCTGTTAAAGTGGCGTTAAACCACGATACAACCAACCAACCAAATTTGTTGTCTGCAAATGCTTTCAGTTTGGACTAGTCTAAATTTTTGTTTAGTGTTAATGCTGCTCTAGTGGTGGAAAATTGTCTTCGAGAGGGTAGATAGAAATTTTGCCAAAGGAGAAAATGCTGGCTGTCAGCATTTTCTCTCTTTCTGGTGATGTTTTCAAAAGCCCTCTACTCAAGGTTATTAAAATTTTGGACTGTGTGATAAAGGTAAGACATTTTTTATGTGCATTTATGTGTCATGTAGAAATATTGCCATCTCATTGATCCACCAGGTTAGTCTGTCTGCAAGATGTCATTACACAAGTATACAAGTATTGAAACTGATAATTCTTTGTAAGAATGAGAAGAATTCATCATGATGATCTGAATTCTCTTCCTTTCATATGACTTTTCGTTCATATCAATTTCTGTTTCTGTTTTACTTTTTTTATGGTGCCTTCGCCACCATTGAAAATGCCTATCTAATGCTAGATTCCAAGACAAGCCATCTGGTTTTATAAGACCAATACCTGCCTAATTCTAGATTCCAAGATGAGCAATCTGGTTGGATAAGATAAATACCAGTACCTGTCTAATGCCAGATTCCAAGACTAGCTATCTGGTTGTATAAGACACATACCTATCTAATGCTAGATTCTAAGACAAGCCATCTGGTTGTATAAGACAAATATCTTTGTAATTATAGAATCCAAGACAAGCTGTTTGCTTGGATAAGATAAATATTGGTACCTGTCTAATGCTAGATTCCAAGTCTAGCTATCTGGTTGGGTAAGACAAATATCTCAGCCAATCAGATGGCTTGTCTTAAAGATGCCTGTCTACAGCCGATGAGCAGAAGCGCTGTTAAATTTCAAAGCGAAAAATAGAATGGTACAGAAATCTGTCCTTTGTGTACACAAGGATAAATTACTGACATGTATCGTGTAAATGAAAAAAGAAACATGGGGGTTTGTGTGAAAAACAGAAAATTGGCCAGAAGAAAACTGACTGACGATCGAAGCTGTAAACAATGGCGGTGACTCACGGAAATTTATCGTTGGTTTCCGCCTAGAGTCAGATACGGTGTAACTTACATATAGGCCTCGATCTTCGTCTAAAAATAGAGGCTGCAACAGAGAAGCATCCATTTTCCTTTATTTACCGCATCAAGGCCAAGGTCAAATATAGTCACATTACAGAATGCATGATCATCATACGAATCTACCCGAGTGTATAACGGATATCGAAAAACTTTGATTCAAAATCCGGAAACGACCAGTCTGTTTACATTGAAGGCTGCAAGTCCGCGAAATGCATTTTCTATCAGGTGTAATCTAAGCAACCTTGCAACCGTCAGGCGCAATATTTGGCATAGACATATAAGAATGACTATATTTTGATAAAATAAAAACAAAATGATTTAAAACTGGCTTAAAATGAGTATATTTGCCTCTTTAAAAAATGAGATAGGATAAGATAATAACAGAATAGTGAAGTTTACTTTTGATTGTATTTTCTTTGATTTCAGAAATGTGTGGCTGCTAGTCAGATGAAAGTTAGATTGAGTTTGCGTCATGCACAGGCAGTAAGAGATCACAGTAAGCTAGAAATAGAGCTTAGGGAACAGTCCCAGAATCTTCAACAGTTACAGGTATTCTCTTGTCATACCATCAAGTCTATGTTTGTTAAACTTTATATAAGACAAAATTTTACACCACATTTTGATTAGGGGTGTAACGATACGTCGCTGCATCGTGATTTTGACTGTCCGGATAGCAATGCATCGATTGCTATGTCAAACATCGATAACAATCGCCGATATTGTTCAACAATCAATAGTTTCGATAGTCAATACTAGAAGTTATTGTTAGCTTGATCTAATCTACTGTTTGGTATTTTTTCAAAAGAATGAAATAATGAATGAACACCAATATTCAGTCTTTAGTATACACCTTTTGGACACCTTTAAAGATCGATTCCATATGTTTGAGAAGACATTAAAAAATTCCCCTATCTTTTTCACTTATGTTAACCATTGTCATAAATTTAACTGAATTTCATATTTTACATACTCAATAGCTGGAATAATCGGCCAATGATTGGAAATGTTATTTATTGTCCATGATTGATTTTGCATGGCTTTTTAGTACCAACCAATCAAGCGTGACTATATGGAGTGCAACACACGAAAAGGTGCATTCGGACATTTGCGTAAAGTGTCGTCCCGGATTAGCCTGCGCAGTCCGCGCAGGCTAATCCGAGACGGCACTTTACGACTACATTAGATTTTGTGCTACAGTAGACTTGCGTAAAACAGAAAATCACATAAAATCGGAAAGTGTCGTTTCGGATTAGCCTGTGCGGACTGCACACGCTGATCAGAGACGACACTTTACGCAAATGTCCGAATGACCCTTTTCGCATGTTGCACTCCATATATGTGTTTATGTCGTCTTTGTTGGCAGTTGACAAAATGAATGTAGCTCAAATGATGGAATTTGCTTTAGAAGGGGTAGAAAACATTTTTGGAAAGGAAGAAAATGCCAGTTACCTGCATTGTCTTTGTTTCCCACATTTTCTAGAGCCTTCTTAATAGGTCTTTAAAACTCTACATGTAAAGGGGTTGTTGAACTTTTTGTAGGCTGCTTTTGAGAGAAGTAAGGAGAAAATGAAGGCATTAAAAGATGAAGCACAGAGAGCCCTGGATCAAGCTCGAGCAGCAACAGGAACCGGAAGAAATGAGGAAATATCACCAGAACTGAGAAGGGTGAGTCAGTCAAAAAGTTATTGGAGTAAACATGAACGGTTGCATCATTGAACGAAACCCACGGCCAATTTTCATTCCGATGTTCAAGGAACCAACCTGTTGTTTATTCTCATACAAAATCTATCTACTTCTAATTTGAAAGCTCTGTTCTATTTTCTGCTGGTGTTTTCCGTTTCATATTTAATAAAAACCTAGGTTTGAATGTACATTTTTTCGTGAACTTTTAGCGAAAAGCGCTGACGTTTTATTCATAGATTTTAACTGGCTTCTCCGCATGAAACTGATGACAAGCGTACTGGGAACCAGGGAAAACTGTTGATATTACAATAATATTAAATAAGTCTATGTGATAGCGTCTTGGTGTGGCCGGTATACCGCAAAATCTTAAAGTGATTCACTTTCACACGAAGATGGTCCTAAACAAACAGACCTGAATTTTCATTTGAATGACTATTCTAAATTCAGCGATTTAGAATAGTCATTCAGAACGATTTAAGTCATTCTGAATTTATTTCCGGGCATCAGACTTTTTTCTTTGAATACTGAACAGGTCTGACCTCCATTTTGACAGGTCCATCGGACCCTCGCCTTGTTCTTTTCCACGGATCCAATCTCCATTTCAGTAGGTCAGGGATCTTGGAACAGCGTTTTTTTCAGCCATGCTTTTGTATTGTATATTGGGAGGGGGCAGGATTACAGAATAATTGATAAATTGGACAATGGGATCTTTTGCTGTTTTACAGACATTTGAGAGCCTGCCGACAAGTCTGG
The DNA here is from genome assembly GCA_943736015.1 of Tridacna crocea. Taxonomy (NCBI): domain Eukaryota; kingdom Metazoa; phylum Mollusca; class Bivalvia; order Cardiida; family Cardiidae; genus Tridacna; species Tridacna crocea. Next base: position 56,371,846 of record OX031059.1, read on the forward strand.
AAGAGATTGATGCAGAAATACATGAACACCAAGTTAGAGCTGATGTCACGGTGCAAACAGATGAAGCTGTAAGGGATTTTTCAGAATTTCTCTAACCCTTTACCATACAATTCCATGTTTTTATACCTGTGAAGAAGAAGCCTTGTTAAAGCACCGTAGGAAAAAGATGAAATGCTTGTAACTTGCATCCTATCAAGAACCAATACCTTTTGTTGAGTCTCATCAAATGATTTTCATTTGCAAAAGTCTAAAATTTTGTTATTTTGATAGTTTTATGGCCCTGAGTAAAAAGCCTTTGGAAAATATTGTTGGAAAAGATTTTTATACCCACACAAAACAAATGTTTTCGGGGGTAGACTGGAATCAGCCTGTCAGTCTGTGTACAAAATAGTAGTAATTGCCTGTTTCTGTGAAAGCGCTGGTGGGGGTTAGAGCTGGGTATCGCCAAGAAAAATGTATCGCGATACTATCGCGATACCAGGCAGGCGATACGATACAATATCACGATACTTAATTGATCCAGATAAACTTAATGACAGCCTGTTGAAAGAGAGACTGTTTTCATGCCATATGCGCAAACAAGATTTTATAGATAGATCTACATGTTCACACTTACATGTACATGTATATTAAGCTCTTCAAAAACTTTAGGAACCTTTCCTTAAACTATGCAAACATTTTTGGCAAAATCAATCCAAATGTTTGCTAAAACAAGCAGGTAAGACAATTTGTCTACATGACATTAAGTTTATGAGGAGGATGTTGTGTTTTGTACTTCAAAAATCAACGGCAATGCAATACCATTTAGAGTTTTTGCTTTATTTAATATCATTCATTTTGGTCCTCTAATTTTAATTTCCAAGTCAGATTAAAACAAAAATAGACCTATTTCAAGCATTCGCAGACACCCTCCCCCTGTAGATTTATGTTTTCATTTCCTAAAACAACAATTTTTTTCACTCATGAACAGAATTTTAGCCCCCAACTTATTGTTTTATTCATAGTTTTTTTGTAAATTCACTGTTTAACTTCATTATTAAAAATGAGAAGATAGTTTGAAGTCCCTCTGATCGGCCGATGCCACGCTGATCATTGTAGTGTCATGGGTTTTCACGGCTTTTTGGCGATCTATTTTTTCGTGACAATTAAATTTTGGAGAAGTATTACTACATTATTTGACATCAGTTTTCCATTTCGAATAGCAGGTAACTTTAAAATCTATCACTTTACACTAGATAAGAGTATTAACACCTATATTACGTTGTCATAAATGACTCGCCAGCTTCCGGATCATGCGCGTGTCCTTTGCATTCTACACCGATCGTGTTTAGCCAATATTTCTGCCGGATGCATGAAAGCTAGGTTATATGAAGCTCTAGATCATAACTTAATACGTCAGATTGACAATTAGGCAGATACTTTCAGCGTCAAAGACGTCATTTCAAATTTCCCAGCATCAAAACTCGCGCTATTGTCAACTTCGGAAGACGGTTGCAGATCCGCAGCTCATTCATTTGTTATTTAGAAAGAATAAAGACATTTTAAACTGAGCTATCTTTCGCTAGCAAGTAATCAAATTGCAGCTTATATTCGGTAAATCAAATGACCTTGTTAATTAATGCTTTATTTTATCTTACAGTCCTTGTGACAAAAATGTTAAGGAGGCAAACCGATCAAAGCAGCCGCAACTTTTTGGGCACGAACAAAATATGATAACCTTAAAGTATTCCGAATTAGCATCTATATTTAAAACCGGGAAAACCCTAGGCAAGAGCGAGTGACTAAACATTTCGCTGCAAATTATTCCCCGAATTGCAAAGTTTTATGAATTTCATTGTTTCTAGGGCGAGTTGTTTGTACGTTCTTGTATGTATAGTAGAGACAAATTGTGCGTATTTTTTTCTATTTCATACACAAATCATGTACACTTAAACATGATCACACACTCTGCACACGACACGACGTAAATGTATCGCCAAGTATCGATATAATGAGTAAGTATAGCGATATACTATCGCCAGCAAAAATATCACGATGCACCGATGCATCGATGATATCGCCCCAGCTCTAGTGGGGGTGTTACGTCACATTCAGTGACAGCTCTAGTTTCTCCTTCTCTCACAGTTTTTTCAACCACATCATTGACAGATTCTGTCATTTAATCTAAATTTAAATTGTCATCTGCAAATGTTTTTAATTTGGACAGGTCAAAATTTTATTGTATGATAAATAGTTAACCCTTTTCCAAACAAGCCCTGGTTTTTATGGGTCTGCAGTAAAAGTCTTTTGAAAACACTGTGGGAAAAGGAGAAATTGCTCGTAACGAGCAATTTCTCCTTTTCCCACAGTGTTTTCTACCCTTTTTCATAACTCTCGCCATTTTCTCAAAATCTAAAATTGTCGTCTGCAGACTCTTTCTATTTGGAAGAGTCTGAAATTTGTCGTTTGGGAAGGGTTAAACAATGCATGCTTCTGGCCATCAGTGTGTCACTTGTTTCCTCGTTGCAGGCTTTATAGGTGAACTCTTTACCAATCAACAAACTTTAGACCAGTCCAAATTGAAAGGATTTGCAGACAACAAATGAAATTTAACTGAAATGGTGATTTTTGTTTTGAATGGGGAAGAAAACAGTGCAGGAAAAGGAGAAAATGCTGGTTATCAGAATTTTCCCCTTTTCCTGCAATGTTTTTAAAAGTCTTCTCGTACAGGGTCGTTAAAACTTGGGAATGTGTGGTAATGGTTTAATAGATTAATAGAAATAAAAAAAATGATTTATTAAATTTTTGTAACTTGTCTAAGTTCTTTTGTTAAAATGGTACCAAACCCTTTAACAAATGACAAAATTTTAGACTGGTCCTAATTGAAAGCACTTGCAGATGACAAAATATACGTAACTCAAAAACTGAAATTGGTGTCCAGCAGAGTAGAAAACATTGTGGGAAAAGGAGAAAATGCTGGTAACCAGTACTTCCTCCTTTTTCCCACAATGTTTCCAAAAGGCTTCTATTACAGGGTCGTAAAAACCAGGGATTGTTTGGTAAATGGTTAAAGATGTTTTGTTCATTGGGATGGGAGCTTTCAGGATTGGTTATTTACATGTATTTCATTGCATGTTTAACCCTTTACCAAACGACAAAATTTTAGACTGGTCCAAATCGAAAGCATTTGCAGACAAAATAAAAGCGACTGAAAACTTGAGATTTGTTTTGTGAAGGGTAGAAAACATTGTGAGAAAAGGAGAAAATGCTGGTTACCAGCATTTTCTCCTTTTCCCATAATGTTTTCTAAAGGCCTCTTTCTCAGGGTTGTCAAAAGTAGGGATTGTGTGGTAATGTGCTTATTTCCAGATTGTGCATGAATACAACAAAAGAAAAATCGAAATTGGAAAACTTGAAAAGGAGAAAGAGAACAAAGAAAAAGAAATGAGCAGTCATCAACATACAATAGAGGAAGCCAAGAGACTGTGGATGGATCCTCTACTGGACCTGCTTCGGCGTATTAATGACAGCTTTAGCTACTTTTTTAGATGCTTGAACTGTGTAGGGGAGGTAGACCTAAGACCACCTGATAATCCAGTAAGTAGTATTTAATCCATTACCACACAATCCCTACTTTTGATGCCCCTGACAAAGAAGCCTTTAGAGAACATTGTGGGAAAAGGAGAAAATGCTGGTAACCAGCATTTTCTCCTTTTCCCACAATGTTTTCTATCCTTCACAAAACAAGTTTCAAATTTTCAGTCACTTTTTTTTGTCTTCTGCAAATGCTTTCAATTTGGACAAACCTAAAATATTGTCGTCTGGTAATGAGTTAATCAGAATTGAAGATTATTCTAAGGGTGTATTTCTTTCAGCTGTTCTAGCACAATGTTCGGTGTTCTGAAGTGCTGTTCTGGAATGTGTGAAAGGAATATTTCAGAACACATACACTGCTCTGGAAGTATGTCCTGATTGGAGCATTTTCAGAATATTGTTCTAAACCATATCAAAATGATATGCCATACATTGCCATGATGGCTGTTGCAAGAGCTCTTGTCTTAGCTGTATTAGTTGAGGATATGATTTGCTAAGGAAAGGGAGTACAGATTAGTCTACAATGCTCCTATTTATGGATTTCATAGCGTAAGGTTGGCCATGAAGAATTATCCACCTTTCAGCCATCTTGTATCACCTAGCAACCGTTCAGCAGGTTCACTGCTCCTCCATTGATTTAGAACAGTCAGAACATGTTCTGAAGAACGAAGCATAAATAGTCCATTTACCTAGAACAAATTCAGTTGCAGAACTTTCATTATGTGTGGATATTTACACTGATCACTATGGCTGAATACCTTTAGAACAGAATAAAATTGTGGCTCTGGCAGAAGGGGGCTTAATACATCTGCAAAAATTATCAACCCAGGTCAGCCTGCACAGGCTGACCTGGGGCAAAACTTCTCACTATCGGTCAATTTTTTGGTTGTCAAAAGACTAGTGTACCTTACGGTTACCAGCATTTTCTCCCTTTCCTACAATGTTTTCTAAAGGCTTCTTTCTCAGAGTGGTCAAAAGTAGGGATTGTTTAGTAAAGGGTTAATTAGAATAAGAAAAGGGGATGTTGTGTATCTCCATGGTGTATTATACCCAGCAAGTCAGAACATTACAAAGGATCTAAGAAATCCATTTTGTCAACTAACTGACTGAATCATAAGGTAGAAAAGTCCATGAACATGCAGAAAGTGGACCAAAAGCAAACTGTTTCAATCCAGGTCATACTGTGCTGACTGAGCTGGGTCAATACTTTTTGTACATGCATTAAACTCCTTTTTATAGAACATGGCTCATTTAACCCTAACACTCAAGTGTATGTCAGCATGGAGGAGCTATTCAAGAACAGAAAAATTTCATCAGGCCACTAGATAACTTGTAATCATGATGTCATATCTTGTGCCCATGTCTTTATTATCTTGTAGTTAGGACTAAATATCTTATGGGAACTGGATAGTAATCAAACAAAAACAAATTTCATGAAGCTTCAGTGAGTCATTATACCCCATGCAAAACAAATGTTTATGGGGTTATACTGTAATCAGTCTGTCTGTCTGTGTGCCTGTCCTTATGGCTGTGTTCAAAATACTAGTAATTTTGTGTCGCGACCTCCTACAGTTTTGCTGCTATCGTATTGAAAGTTTGTTGATACATTGATCATATTCTGAAGTTGTGCAAATCACAGTTTTCAGTCATCTACTCCCTATGATTCAAGGGTAATCTCCCCTTAAACTTTGAATTTTTTTTCGTAAAATTGCCTGTTTCTGTCAAAGCGATGGCGGTGGTATCAAGTCACATTCAGTAACAGCTGTAGTTTGTTCTGAGAAAGTATCTCTTGATTAATATCTTTTTGTCATGAAGTAATATCTTCTGACCTCAAGTTCATTAGCTTTTGGTGACATGTAAATTATACTTTTCTTGCATGTCCACTCTTGTGCTGTGATACAGATGTGATACCATATTGTAAATAATAAATACATTAGAACGTTGAAAAGAAACATGTAAATTCTAAAGGGATCTAGATCTTATAACTCTTGGCCACATGGCAAATTTTTAGATTTGTTCCAATGGAAAGTATTTGCAGACAACAGATAAAAGATGAGTCAAATGATGGTATTTGTCTTGCTAGGATAGAATATGCTGTGAGAAAAGGATACAATGTTTTTTACCACATTGTCCCCTTTTCACACAATGTTTTCAAAAGATACTTTCTTAATGGTTCTTAGAACACCTTGGGTACTGTTTACCCGATTGTGTGCACATGAAATTTGTATATGTGGTCGAGGTAAGCAAACATCATATCTAAAAATAATTATGTTCTACTGAACTGTGATTGGAGTCAGTATTTTCATAATTTTACACTAGGTCATACATTTGGATAAAGCACAGGTTGTATGTGTTTACATTTAATACTCATAAAGATTGCATAAATCTACGAAGCTTAGTAAAAGTACCCATGATTGTTTGACCAAAGCTTATTGGAATCAGACGATCACTGACATTCTTTTTTAATTATGGCAGTGTTGATTTCTTTCAGGATGAATACAGTAAATATGGCATTAGAATCCGAGTCAAGTTTCGAGACACGGAACAACTAAAGGAGTTATCCCCTCATCATCAGAGTGGTGGGGAACGCAGTGTCACCACCGTCCTTTATATGATGGCATTGCAAGAACTGACAAAGTGTCCATTTAGATGTGTTGATGAGATCAATCAGGTAATGATGTTTGAAACTAAAAGTCTTGCGCCTAGTACAGGTACCTATTCCATGCTACGGGAAACACAGAGTGCTTTTGCTGACAGTGTTGACCCTTTAACCCATTGCCACATGGCAAAGTTCTAGACCTGTCCAAACCCAAAGCATAGGGTTGTATGGTAAAGATTTAATTGAAATTGCACAGCAAAAAATGAATGATTTGATGATTTATCTATACTCCTTTATATATTGTGACATATTTCTTTCTTTCAATCAACTTTGAGATTGCTTCAGGCTTTTAAATTAAGTACAACTAAAGAAATAGTTGGTTAACTGAAGACTTTATTTCACAATCCATACTTAAAATGACACTATTTTTCAGTTACATTTATCATGTCATCTGCAAATGCTTTCAATTTAGACCAGCTTAGATATTTTATTTAGTAAAGGTTTAATTCTGTTGACATTACAAGCAAATCCAACACCTGACATAGTGTAGCTTATTCTGGTATGATTTCTTGTCTTTTTGAAACCAGGGTCTGTATTCACCAACCATTGTTAAGAACGTTCTTTGTGTTATTCTTCAAGGTTTTCTGACTGTGAAGGTAACAGGCCCTCTGAATGGCTAAACCAAATGGGTTAGCCAATCAGATGGTCTGTTACTTCCATATTGACAAAATTCTGAAGAATAAGGCTAAGAATGCTCTTAAGAATAGTTGGTGAATACCGACTCTAAGATATTATTATCGGAGACCACTCCTTCATGCATGGCTTCATCCCTATTTAACCCTTTCCCAAACAATCCCTGGTTTTTACGTCCCTGAGAAAGAAGCCTTTGGAAAACATTGTGGGAAAAAGAGAAAATGCTGGTAACCAGGATTTTCTCCTTTTCCCACAATGTTTTCTACCCTGCTGGAAACATATTTCAATTTTTGAGTCATGTTTATTTTGTTGTCTGCAAGTGCTTTCAATTTGGACCAGTCTAAAACTTTATCGTTTGGTAAAGGGTTAAATACAATACCTGACAACTGCATTAGGGAGATATCTCTTTAGCTCAGTTGTTATGGTATTGGTCTTTTAAATTTCGAAAAACAAGGATATTTTTCCGCACAGGTTCAAATCCCGACAGGTGCAGTTTGTACTTTAGCTATGCATTTGTTGCAAACTCTCATGTTTGTAAGAATATGTGCTTGATAAAAATCAGTGTTTTTCTCCGTGTTGTTTGATTTGTAGGGAATGGATCCATCAAATGAAAGAAAAGTGTTTGAGCTAGTTGTCAAAACAGTGTGTCAAAAATCCACGTCGCAATACTTTCTATTGACACCTAAGGTATTTATCTTATAGACCTACTAATTTACATCATTAAATACCGTAATTTGCGTATATTTTGGGACACCCAAAGAATTGGGACACCATCAAAAATCACGAAAATAATTATTTTTCATGACCCAAAGATTTGGGACATACTAAAAATTGCAAAGCAAGATCGGTAATTTTTTGTTCCAAAGAATTGGGACAGTGAATATCTTATTTAATTTTCTTTTTTCAATCCGTTGATAGGCCTATCCTTTGCAAATATTTATTTCTCGTCGTTTTATTTTTACGCTCGAAACGTCGTAAGCATGCTTCCTAACTCTCCCCATTTCAATAGGAATTACCCGATCCAAGACGAAAAACCCGATCACCTGATTGTCTAATGTAAACCCCAATTCAAAAAGAAATCCGACGTAACTGTAAAAAGGGTGTGATAAACTTCTATCCAAGATCCATAACATGTATAACGTGTGTGTACATCAGGTTAACAGAGTTGACACGCGTGTATTTTACGGTCAATCGAGTTTATTGTTTATAAATAGAAATCTAGGTACACAGTTTTACCCAAGGTTTATCGATCGAAGATCGACGAACCAATCAAATTTGAGAACGGTCCGAGCTGGTACTTGTCAAGAGTGCAGTTAACGTCGATCACCTCGCGTACATGTAAGCAGGTAAAATATGTTGTGAATTTTTTCTACAAACGCAAAATAACGTTTTTATTGATATCCCAAGATGCAAACAAAAATGAGTGAAAAGTTCATAATCAAGGAAAATCGCAAGCTCTTAAGTGCTCATACTGATCGGTGGAATTCCAATCAGTCTAAAAATAGACCAACCTGCAAACCTGACATCAATCACGTTGCAATATTTCAACGTCGGCAATATTCGATGTGTTAGCGGCGAGTGACTTTCACTTTGACAGACCGTCGTGTTTGACCATAAGTTTTGGGACAGCTGACAGAATAATTATTTTTTGTAGACCAAAGTATTGGGACACGAAAAAAATTAATTATTTTTTGCTGTCCCAAAATTTAAGCATATTACGGTACTACTTTTATCATAACTCCACAGAATGAGGGAACATCATCAGTGGGGCCGCAAAAAGTGAAAATGTTACAGATGATGATCATGAGATGAAATAACTTTTCACCTTTCACAAAAAAAGAAAACCCAAATATTTTATGAATTTCATGTTTCTTACCCTTTCTGATGGGACTTGCATAAATATTCAGTACTTCTTTACTGTAATTTTGCATGGTGTTCTTCCTTCGCATTACAATATTATGTAAAGTGGGAGAAATGCATGGAATATTATGTCATATTTTAATCTGGTTCAGTGGAATTCACATTTCACTAAGGTAATTAGTGCACAGGAACCACTGTTTCTGCCTTTAACCGATTACCACACAATCCCTACGCCCCTGAGAAAGAAGCCTTTTGAAAACACTATGGGAAAAGGAGAAAATGCTGGTAACCAGCATTTTCTCCGTTTCCCACAGTGTTTTCTACCCTTCCCAGAACAAATTTCTATTTCTTAGTCACCAGTCTAAAATTTTCTCGTGTGGTAAAGAGTTAATTGAAGAGCTAAAAAAAATCAATGTTTTTCACTGGTCATAACCATGAAATTGTCTACCATTTTTTTCTCGATAAAGCACTGGAAAGCATGCGATAAATAACCTGTATACATGAAGTAGTCCTGTCTATAGTCATGCAGTAGTCAGTGTCAATCTGTTTGTCAGAGCCCACAAGGTAAACTTGTGTCTCAGACTCTTATTTTCTGTCAGTGCATAGAAAAACACAAGTACTGACCCTTAGAATGGGTAATAAATCCAACAGACTTTATCAATCAAGAAATAAGACCCTTATACTTGTGTTTTTAAAAGTTACTGTTGTTTGGGATATCTCTGCAAAGTTAATCACATTGATAGAAGATTAGACTTCACATTTTGTTCATATAGGCTGCAAAGGCAACTAACTATGTGAAAAGCAATGTTTTCAAAAGGCTTCTTTCTCAGGGTTGTTTAAAGTCGGGATTTTGTGGTAAAGGATTAAGGATCCATAATTGTGGGATGAATTGCTTGGTATTAAGCGTTCATGTAGATCATATGTTAAATCTCCATTTGCTAGGGCATGCTCATATGAGTTCTTCTTTATAATTTACTGTGAATTGATTGAATTTGCATTTATTTATTGCCCCCCTCAGGTTGCCCATATGGGCGACATCCCTCCAGAAGGCTGTTACTTTTGTTACACGGGGATAGTGCAGATACAGGACGAAACCCATCTTAAAAGCCATTACCACACAATCCCTACTTTTGACGCCCTTGAGAAAGTAGCCTTTTGAAAACACTGTGGGAAAAGGAGAAAATGCTGGTAACCAGCATTTTCTCCTTTTCCCACAGTGTTTTCTACCCTTCCCAGAACAAATTTCAATTTTTCAGTCACTTTTATTTTGTTGTCTGCAAATGCTTTCAGTTTGGACCAGTCTAAAATTTTCTTGTGTGGTAAAGAGTTAAGTTACGCCTGGTTCTTTATCATGTGTGATGTATATATCACCATCACATTAGACCTTGATTTAACCCATTACCACACAATCCCTACTTTTATTGCCCCTGAGGAAGAAGCCTTTTGAAAACTCTGTGGGAAAAGGAGAAAATGCTGGTAACCAGCATTTTCTCCTTTTCACACAAAGTTTTCCTCCCTATCAAAGCAAAATTGCACCATTTGAGCCACTTTGAAATTGTCAAATTGTCTTCTGCAAATGTTTTCAATTTGGATTGGTCTAAAATTTTGCTCTGTGGTAACGGGTTAACGTCTCATTCAAAGAACTATCAGTAATTTTAGATCGCCAGCCGTGGGGATCAAACCCACACCCTCAAGGGAATCGAAACATCACGCTCGTGAATCCGACACTCTACCTATTGAACTATGTGGGGTGGCCAAAATACACTGTGAAACTTGCTGATGTTTCTTTTGTAGTTACTGCCAGACCTGAAGTATGCAGCAAACATGACTGTACTGTGTGTGTTCAATGGTCCACAAATGATGAATCATACAGAATGGAAGTTATCCAAGTTTCTGAGACGTCGTGAAAGGCTGGAAGATTAACTATTTGAATTTATACAAGATCTTGTGGTTTTCCAGGGGAACATTTTTTAATTCTTTGCCAAATTCAAGACTTTTACAGTCATATTGAAAGCATTAATTTTGTAGACTGCATATTAACCCATTACCACACAATCCATACGTTTGACACCCCTGAGAAAGAAGCCTATTGAAAACACTCTGGGAAAAGGAAAAAATGCTGGTGACCAGCATTTTCTCCTTTTCCCACAGTATTTTCTACCCTTCCCAGAACAAATTTCAATTTTTCAGTCACCTTTATTTTGTCGTCTGCAAATGCTTCCAGTTTGAACCAGTCTAAAATTTTGTTGTGTGGTAAAGAGTTAACCCTTGATCCTGTATCACACAATGACTGCTTTTGATGACCCTGAAAACCTTTTGAAAATCATGTTGGAAAAGGATAAAATGCTGGTAACCAGCATTTTACCCTTTTCCCAAAATGTCTTAAAAAGCCTTCTCTTTCATGGGCCTTTGAAGTCATCATTGTGTGGTAAAGGAGTCAACCCTTTACCAAACAATCCCTGTTTTTTTACGACCCTGAGATCGAAGCCTTTTGAAAACATTGTGGGAAAAGGAGAAAATGCTGGTAACCAGCATTTTCTCCTTTTCCCACAATGTTTTCAACCTTGCTGGAAACAGTTTTCAATTTTTGAGTTACGTCCATTTTGTCGTCTACAAGTGCTTTCAATTTGGACCAGTCTAGAATTTTGTCGTTTGGTAAAGGGCTAAGCACCAGATAAACCCAATAGACATTTGCATTATGCAGTAAGATGATACAATTGCACTCTCATGGCTACCATTTGTCTCTACTGAATCAGTAAGGCAGACAGTGTAGATCAAAGATCAGACTACACATTTTGTTCATTCTGATCTGAATCTATAATGTCTGCAAAGGTTACTAAATGGTGAAAGGCTCTTTAAATGTTAAAAACCCTAAAATAAAAGGGAGAAAATGTTGGTTACTTTATTTGTTTCTGTCGGTATGAGGTAAAAATTTTTCTGGTAAAGAATTAACCCATTACCACACAATCCCTACTTTTCACGACCCTAAGAAAGTAGCCTTTGGAAAACATTGTGGGAAAAGGAGAAAATGCTGGTACCCAGCAGTTTCTCTTTTTCCCCACAATGTTTTTTACTCTTCACAAAACACATTTCAGATTTTCAGTCACTTTTATTTTCTCGTCTGCAAATGTTTTCGATTTGGACCAGTCTAAAATTCTGTCATTTGGTAAAGAGTTAATGCTGGTTAGGAGGGAGGGCCTGATTTATTCAGGCATATCTGTGATATATACAATTACAGAAGACGGTTGTTTTTCTCTATTGCTGTATAGGATGTTTGTCACTATTGCTGTATAAGGACAGCTGATTTTCTTTACATGTGTTTCATGCCTGTATCAGTTCTATATAAAGCCTTTACCAAACCACAAAATTTTAGACTGGTTCAGATTGAAAGCACTTGCAGATGTCAAAATAAACTCAACTCAAAAATTGAATATCGTTTCCAGCAGAGTAGGAAACATTGTGGGAAAAAGGAGAAAATGCTGGTTACAAGTACTTTTCACACTTTTTCAAAAGGTTTCTATCTCGGAGTTTTTTCAATCACATTTTTTTTGTAGTCTGCAAATGCTTTCAATTTGGACCAGTCTGAAATTTTACTTGTATGGTAAACAGTTAAATGCATAACAACCTATTTTTATAGAGTATGGCAAATACATAGTAATTATTCACTCTTTGGGACTGAAATTTATGCACCCTTTTTTTTTCATGTTCTGAATTGTGAGTACAGGTATTATGTACTTTTAGTTCTGGATTATTTCAATCAAATCAAATGGCTGTTGGCACATTTATACTATCACATCACTTTCCTAGCTCACCTGAACACAAAGTGCTTCACTCTTTACCACACAATTCAGACTTTTAACGACCCTGAGTAAAGACAGCTTCTGAAAGACAGCGTATGAAAATATTGTGAGACAGGTTATGAAAACATTATGGGAAAAGGAGAAAATGCTGGTAACCAGCATTTTCTCCTTTTCCCACAATGTTTTCAACCCTTCCCAAATGAAATTTCAATTTTTGATTCAAATATAATTTGTCCTCTGCAAATACTTTGAAATTTGCCAACTCCAAAATTTTGTGGTTTGGTAAAGGATTAAAGTGAGCTCTTGTGATCTTGCTGTGTCAGTCATGCTTCATGCCAATATCAACAGTTACTTTGTGTGCACTCTAGAGGTCACATATTTAGTCAGATATTTGTGAAACTTGGTCAGACTGCTTGTCTTTATTGTTTTGAACAAGTTTGGAATTGGGTAAAGTCAGATCAAAAGGTAGAAGCAAATCAGAGAAAAACATTTCTTTGCACTCTAGAGGCCACATTTTCAGTCAGATCCCTATGAATTTCGGTTAGAATGCCTGTTATGAGGATATCTTGGACAGGATAAAAATGCGTCATTAACTCTTTACCAAACGACAAAATTCAGGCCTAGACCAAATTCAAAGCATTTGCAAGCAACATATTAAATGTAGCTAAACAGACGATTTCTGTATGTGATATGGTAGAAAACATTGTGGGAAAAGGAGAAAATGCTGGTTACCAGCATTTTCTCCTTTTCCCACAATGTTTTCTAAAGACTTCTTCCTCAAGGTCGTGAAAAGTAGAGATTGTGTGGTAATGGGTTAAGGGTCAAAATATGGATCACTGGGACAAGTCTAAGAAAATGTAAGTGCTGTAGAGACCATATATTCTGATGCTTATGAAACTTGGTCAGAATGCTTGTTTTGATATCTTGAACAAGTTAGAAATTAGGCCATGTCTGGTCAAAAGTAGGTCACCAAGATCTTGGAAAAACCTTGTGTGTTCTCTGGAGGCCATTTTCTGACAAAAGAATCAATTAAACTTGGTTTGAATGTTTGTGCTGATTATATAATCATGTACCTTGGACAAATTTGAAATTTAGTTATGCAGGCTGAAAGTCAGATACACATTAAACTTGGTCAGAATATTTGTCTTGATAATTCTCAAACAAGTTTGAAATTGGGTCATTTCAGATCAAAAAGGTCACTAGGGAAAACCTTAGGAAACTTTGGTGTACACCCTAGAGGCAAGAGTTTCAAACACTCTTGAAACTTGGTAAGAATGTTGGCTTGATTTCCCAGACAAGTTTGAAATTAGGTAGTGTGGGATTAAAAGATAAGTCACTTGGATAAAGCTGAAAAAAAAAAAACTTCTATCCGCTTTAGAGGCATTTCCAGTCTGATGGCTGAATGTTTGACTTGATGATATCTCAGACAAGTTCAGAACATTTTACGGCAGGTTAAATATAGGGTCAGGGTAACAAATTTCAGGAAAACCTTGGTAGCACTCTAGATGCCACATTTCATTTTGATATTCCTGAAACTTGGTCAGAATGTTTTTCTTGACAATATCTGGTACAAGTGACTGGGATAAATCTTAGAAAAGCCTTGTTTGCTTTCTTGAGGCCACATTTTCAGTCTGATACTTACAGAAATTAGTCTGAATGTTTGTACTGATAATGTATGGGACAGGCTCTAAATTTTTTCATGTACATTCAAAATGTAGGTCCCAAGGACAAGTCTTACAAAAACCTTTTGTGCAATCTAGAGGCAACATTCTGTTGTCTGAGACTCAGGAAAATTAGTCAGAATGTTTGAGTTTATTGTACATGTATTGGGCCTGTGTTCACCAACCATTCTTAAGAACGACGTCTTATTCTCCGGTGTTTTTTTGTTTTTGTTTTTGAAAGTAACACAAAATTTTTAATTGGCTAAAGCAAATAGTTTAGCCAGTCAGAGGTTGCGCTTCTTTCAAACTTTGTATATCTGAGAATAAGACTGAATGTTCTCAAGAATGGTTGGTGAATACAGACCAAGGTTTTGATTCAGTCATACTTAATCAAAAAGTACACGTCTTACATCGCAGTCAGAATGTTTTCAGCTTAAGTCTTATCCTGCTAAGTAACTTAATTGAAATTTTCAATTCGATAATAAAAACCCAAAAAATTGTCCTTTTGAAAGTATGTTTTAGGGAATAAAATCTCCAAATCGGACAGCGTAGATCCAAGATCAGACTGCACGTTCTGTGCAGTCTGTTCTTGATCTATGTTGTCCGCAAAACGTCTGTGGGTCGCGATAAGCAGCCAAAGGGTTAATTAGTTCTTCACTCTGGTGAGTGCTGTAGGGCCAATGCCCGTTTTGTTTTGTTTTGTAATTGATTATATACTTTTGAAAATTATGTTATAAATGGAGAAATCATATCAAATGAGGAGTCTTCTACCAAATTGATTTTATGTGTAATTTATCATTAAATCTTATATCACATTTATGATTTGTGTTTTACAATGTTTTTTGCTCTGCTGGCTTTACAGCAGAGCGTATGTCATGGAGTTGTTTCTGTTGTCTGTCCACTGACCTGCCTGTTTGTCCGTCTCTTGTTTAGGCAGTAAAGTAAGCATTTATATTTTCAGACTTTCATGAAACTTGCACAGTTTCTTTATTTTAGCAATATTTTGAACCCTATTAACCCTTTCCCAAACAATCCCTGGTTTTTACGGGTCAGGAATAGAAGCCTTTTGAAAACATTATGGGAAAACGAGAAAATGCTGGTAACCAGCATTTTCTCCTTTTCCCACAATGTTTTCTACCCTGTCATACAGAAAAATCATCATTTTAGCAACAGTGAATTTGTCATCTGCAAAATGCTTTGAATTTGGTCTGGTCAAAAATTTGCCGTTTGGGAAAGGGTTAATTTAGAAACAAAAACAATGTCATAGTCAGTAAGGAAAAAGTAGCCATTTAAAGTTGAAAGTTTATTTTTCTTGTTAATGTTATAAGGTGTGCATTTGTGGTCCGATTTTTGTGAAACTTGCAAACAATTTTTATATCATCAATTATAGCTTGAATCCCATCAGTTTGACATTTAGCAAGGGAAAACTAGGCATTTCATGTTGAAAGTTGGCATTTCTTATTTACTTGATAAAGTCTGCATTTGTGCACAGTTTATATATATCATCAATAGCTTGAACCATATTAAATCTGACCACCAGTAAGGGAAAAATCCAGTTCTTTTGAAACTTGCATGTATCATCGACTACAGGCACTCAAGCGCCTGTTTGAGCGCCTGTATCACTCCACAGGCCTTATTTTTCTGTAATGGTGAAGAGAAGTTTTTAACAATTACCATTCATTCCTGCATTTTAGGTCACTAAAGAAAAAAAGCTATGAAAAACATTGTGAGAAAAGAAGAAAATAATACCAAATTTTGCATGTAGCTTTATCAAATTTTACATGGGCTTATATAGGGAAAACTTTCAAAATCTTGTCGCACCTAGCTACATGTATAAGGGCTAGGGCTATCAAATTTTGCATGTAGCTTTATCTAGGGGGTCTCTACCAAGGGTGCCCAAAAGTATAGCCCTGGGGTCAAATTTAGTCCCTGTCACAGGGGATCACAAGTTTTGCATTGGCTTATATAGGGAAACTTTAATAATCTACTTGTACATAGCCATAAGGCCTAGGGCTACCAAATTTTGCATCATGTAGCTTTATCTAATGGGCTTCTACCAAGAGGGCCAAAATTTTAACTTTGGGGGTCAAGTTTGACCCCATCCCAGGGGTCACAAGTTTTACATTGGCTTTATAAACCTGTCTCATGGGCCACATATTTTACAGGGCCTTTTATTGAACAAACTTGTTGTACAGGGCTTTTTATTGGGCAAGGTTCAAAATTCTCCGTGTTTATAACCACACATTCTAGTTTCATATTGTAGGTCTGGGATCAAAATTGGCTCCATCCAGGGATCACAAGTTTAACATGGGCCTCAAGATATAGTCACTTTAATTTATACATTAATCAAGGGAAATAACTCTTTTTATGAAAGATAAAGTTTGGTACTATTTACCTCCCTTGATTATCAAACTGCATTGATACATGATTGGTGCTAGACATTAAGTTTTTTGATAGAAAATATTCTGTTTTCAAGTGTTATTCATTTTTTTGATGCTAATAGTTATGCTCACATGAGGTGAATAATAAATTCAGAGTAAGGTTTCTATCATTCAGCTCATTTTTCCAAGGATTTTACCTTTCATGCTCATGAATTAACCTTCTTGTACTGCCTGACAGCGTTCATTGTTTTTGAAGGCCCTCTTTTTCATGGTCATGAATACTTCAATTTGTGTGGTAAAGGGTTAAAAAGCCAGTGGAGCGATACAGGGCCATCAGGCCCTCTTGTTTAAAGAAAAAGTTTACGGACGCACCACTGATGAATGGACGCACGACGGACACAACACCATGACAATAGCTCGCTGGCCTTCGGCCAGTGGAGCTAAAAATCAGTCTAGGTAACACAGTAACTTTAAAACCTAGTCTTGTTTACTCTTGAAACATATCATTGTTGGCTGGATTCAAAACATCAGTTTAGAGATATTGTACTTTAATTATGTCACTGCTTGTACAATTCACCATGCCAACATGATTAATATGTATGATAAAACATATGCTAAATCACTGCCAGTGGAGCAATTTAGGCCCACAAGAGCTTTTAGTTTAAAATTTAGTGTGCCTAATCGTATTTGGGCAATTGGTACCACCCAGGACTTGAGACCATGGGGTCGCAGTTTCAATACCCAAGCGCGAATGATTCCTGTAAGGATTAACCCATTACCACACAATGCCTACTTTGGACGCCCCTGAGAAAGAAGCCCTTTGAAAACACTGTGGGAAAAGGAGAAAATGCTGGTGACCAGCATTTTCTCCTTTTTCCACAGTGTTTTCTACCCTTTCCAGAACAAATTTCAATTTTTCAGTCACCTGTATTTTGTCGTCTTCAAATGCTTTCAATTTGGGCCGGTCTGAAATATTCTCGTGTGGTAAAGAGTTAAAATTTAGTGCGCCTAATCGTATTTGGCAATTGGTACATGTACCACCCAGGACTTGAGACCATGGTGTCACTGTTTCAATACCCAAGCTTGAATGATTCCTTTCTTAAGGATTAACCCATTACCACACAATGCCTACTTTTGATGCCCCCAAGAAAGAAGCCTTTTGAAAACACTGTGGGAAAAGGAGAAAATGCTGGTCACCAGTATTTTCTCCTTTTCCTACAGTGTTTTCTACCCTTCCCAGAACAAACTTCAATTTTTCAGTCGCCTTTATTTTGTCACCTGCAAATGCTTTCAATTTGGACCAGTCTAAAAATTTCCCGTGTAATGATAGCAATTGGGACAGGATTAATTTCTCTCTTGCTGATCATCATTGTTTTGAAAATGGTGATGTGGATACGCAGCCAGCGGTGATGTGGGTAAGCAGCCAGCGGTGATGTGGGTAAGCAGCCAGCGGTGATGTGGGTAAGCAGCCAGCGGTGATGTGGGTAAGCAGCCAGCAGTAATGTGGGTAAGCAGCCAGTGGTTTAGGAAGAATATAGCAAGAAGCAATGGTTAAAGAAACTCAAGGAAAGTATAAATAGCTGCACTGGCTACCATGATAATGAAATAGTGTTGAATACAGCATTATACACAACACAGCTGACCAAAGTTGATTTATTTTTTACACGGATATGTCTGAATAAAATATGGTGCATCTTTTTTATCAGATATAGCCAATACAGAATTGGTTGGCATAAAAACTTACACGGTAACACCTGCATTGATTTTAGAATATTTCATGTGTGAGAGCACATATACGAGACAACATGCAGAGAGGATGTTTCAGATTTCAGAATCTAAGGTCAAGGTGATAGGAAGGGGTCAGCAATGATATACTCTACAATTGTGTCCACTCTAAAGCTCAGCAATAAAGTTGCCACAAATTCAACTTAGCAGAGTCATAATTTCTACATTATGCAAAGATTTCAAAATAATTTCGCAGTTAATTTCCGTCTTTGTGCCGTTAAAAATGTTGGTTTAAATTCATTCAAGGTCAAGGTCACACCTGAAGGTCAGTGATAAAGTTGCCAAAAATTCAACTTCTCAGAGCCATAACTTCTACATTACGCAAGGATTTCAAAATAGTTTTGCATGGTTATTCTTCTTCATTGGTAGACATGCCATTTGAAACATTGGTTCAAACCCATCCAAAGTGAAGGTCACACTTGAAGGTCAACAAAAAATTTGACACAAATTCAACTTGTCAGAGTTATTACTTCTATGGAACAAAAAGATTTTAAAAGAATGTTGTGGGTTTTTTTATCCTTTATTGATAGATGTTCCATTTGAAATGTTGGTTCACATTTATACAAGGTTACACTTGAAGGTCAAATGATGAAATTTTCATACATACAGCATGTTTTTAGAGCCATAACTTTTACATTTATGGATGGATTTCAAAGTATTTTGGCACAATTGTTTTCTTTCATACCGGTAAGCAAAAGTGCCATTTTAAACGTTTTTCTGAGATGGTTCAGTATCAAGTTCGCACTTAAACATCTGGTGGTAAGTTTTTTTATGAGTAGATCTAGAAATGTTTTTGCAGTATTCATTACGTTGGGTTCATGTTCATAAATTGAATTTTAAAATAAATAAGACTTGGAATCGTGATGGACATGCATTAAATAATTGATCTTGTTTACCTTTTTCAGATGCAGCTGATGAGGTTCTATACTTTTTTTCCCTTGGCAGGCTTAACTCATTACTGCACAATCCCTACTTTTGGTGACCCTAATAAAGAAGCCTTTAGAAGACATTGTGGGAAGAGGAGAAAATGCTGGTAACCAGCATTTTCTTCTTTTCCCACAATGTCTTCTACCCTTCACTAAACAAATTTTCAAATTTTCGGTCACTTTTATTTTGTCATTTGCAAATACTTCCGATTTGGACAAAACCAAAATTTGTCATTTGGTAATGAGTTAACATGATTGCTGTTGGAACTAGATCTATCTTGTTGGAAAATGTAAACACATGTTACCATTGATGAGACAATGTGCAGAGCAGATCTGTCAGATACTAGTCTCAAAGTCAAGGTTACAGCAAGTGAAAGAGGGGAGTCAAAGTGAATTCTGTCACCTTCATACCTAACTCTTTAATTAGTAAGTATAACTCTTGAATTAGTAAGCATAATTTGATTGTGTTTGTATATGGCGCAAAGGAAACAAGGAATAAACTACAAGTCAGGAGATTGGTGATGATTTACCAAAGTTGAAACGAAAGTAAGACAAAGGCTTCCACCTTGAAATAAAAGCTTTGCATAAATTGAATACTGACCCTGGGCAGGGCTTCTACATAATAGGGATAAGAAACTTCTCTCAGCTTCCGGTTTTTCTCTGACTCGCCCCGAGAGATTAAGAATTGAAAACGGACGCCATCTTTAATTTTAACATCAAAAAGACAGACTTTCGAATTAACATTTTGCGAAGTGTTCAAATAGTTTCTTCTTACGAGGTTAGTTGCAACATCTTTTTAACTTTTGTTTATCATTTACACTGATCAATTTCGAAATTTTGTGATTAATTTGTTCGTATTTTCGTTCAACACTAACTGACCTGATTGCGCTTACTGCCGAGCGGGAAACGGTTGACCGAGGCGATGGTGGGCTTTTTTTTCAGCCGAAAATCAGATAAAATACTTTCCAAATAGTAACTTTTCGGTTGAAACTGCAGAGACAAATGAATCACCCTTGGTTTAAAGACATCAATTGATTGATTCTCGATTCCTACTTAGAGTAAAAGCCAGATCAGTTTCCTGTTATTTTCCTCATTTATTTCAAGATGGCGGATGGACGCGGCGAATATGACGAAACCTAATAAGTAAAGGATAATTGTAACCATTTTAAACGAATTTTCGAACCTGTCGTGTTGTTGTGTTTGCATATTTGAAAAGAATTTTTTTTTTTTTTACAACTCTGGGCCAAAATTCCGTTGGTCTTCTATTCTTAGATCGAATACAGCTTAGTTCAAAAAAGTCCCTTTTCCGACAATTCGTATCTAGATGGCGGTAGGATAGCGGGACCGGAGTGATAGTTGTTATCATCCTGATTGAATTTTAGAAATTCATGAAGTCTTCTTGTCTAATTAATACCACAGTTGAAAAGGAAAAGTATTTCTCTATGGCTTAATGTAAAAAAATATTATGATTTCCAATTCTCAGATCTATAACAGGGCGGTTGAAAAAGGTGTTTATTTTAGTCAAATATTGCGCAATTCATATCAAGATGGCGGCAGGATAGTGAGACCGGAGTGGTTCCGGGACGTTTCGCCCCAAAACCTTTTCCTCCTCTAGTCGTTTCGCCCCCAAGACGTTTCCTCCCCCTCCCCTAGTCGTTTCGCACCCAAAACAAGAAAAAAACAGAATTGCAACTTAGAATTTTTATAAATTTTAGTAGCAGGACAATGGTAAGAAACATAGTTTGCATTTTTTTGTTTCTTTAATACTTTAGACAATGAGACCTTTATCAAAAATTAAATTCTTGTGGTAAAAGGTTAAAAATTATTACATGAAAAAGAAAGCAAAAAGATTCTATCAATGAAAGCAACACATCACCCTAGCTTTCCAATGGCCAATTTTTCGGTTAATGAACAAAAAAAAAGAAGGTATCCATGCGCGGATCCAGATATCTTTCTCAGGGGGGGTCCCACCGAAAACGCGCTCATCTTATTATATATAAAATTTTCAAAAAAACGAAGTTTTTTTCCTTATTCAAGGCTTTACTTTGTTAAAACCTTCGTTATTTAAAACCATAATTTGTATTTTCCACTATGTATCATAAATAATTTTTTGGTATACCTCATTCCATGCTGTAAATATTGACCATCTGGATTGCCCAACTTCATACTTTTCAAGTTTAGTTTTAGCCTAAATTATGTGTTATATTGGCGTAAAACATGATGCAAAGTTTCATGAAAATTGAAGCATTCATTCCAAAGCAATGCCGTAAAACATACCCAAATTTGTCCCAAGTGCAACAGTTTTAGCGTGACATTTGAAATGTTTCGTCATTTTCAAATTCTTTCCAAAAAGCATATATTCGGATAATTCCAGTATATCCAAAAATAAACCTTGGGGGTTAAATACCATTAATATGTAACTCAAAGTTTACAATATAGTTTATGTGTGTTCTGTACTGTTTACCTGTTCAAGGATGGCAACTTATGACCACACCCCTAATAAAAAAACTTGAATGGAAATAACTTGTTTTGAATTTGCATAAATAATATTTCTCACATTATTACCTCCAGATGCATTGCATGTTGTTAATGACAAAGTATAATGTTGTTGGGTTAATTATGAGCTGTTATGAAGCTAGAACTTTTACTTACATTTCAGAAATTAGCTTCTCTAATCTGTTACCCAGGTTTGTCCCAAGTGCAACATTTTGTAGTTTTGTTTCCACCATGTAATCATACACTGTATAATATGTTATTTTGATTTATTTTTCGGAGCAGCAAGTCAGGGCAAAGCCATTTGAAGCAATCTTTTGCATGCAATGATGCATGGGTTTCCAACAGGTAGCCAAAACTGATGTCCCAAGTGCAACGCAGTTTTCCATATTTAATCAGTGCACTATACATGTAATTGTCTAACAATACACCTGAACTCCAATGTTATGATTTGTCATTTTTATTAAAGCATATATCTTAACAATTAATGCCTTTTTAATACTGCGATTAGCCATTTTTGCATAAGTATTTGAAAACATATAGGTTTTTTTGCTAATTGAAATGTTCAGAAGAGTGTTTTACAGAATGTGAACTTTTTAAGGCAATTATGTTTTCCTGCATTTATTACTGATTGAAAGCAAATGTTAAAACTTTCAAAACTTGAACTTAAACCATCTACTTGTAGACATAAACAGTCATTTTCCAACCAACCTTAAAATGTTGCACTTGGGACACAACAATCAAAAAATGAATAGTGTAAATATAAGAGCTCTTTTTTTCAGAAACTGAATTATATATAAAACAAATATGGTTAGACTTGTTGTAAAACTAAAATTTAAAGGGAAGTCAGGGCCACCAACTGGGGAAAAGACATCATCTAGGACAAGTTCTGCAGCAGCTTCTGCCCATAGATAAAGATAGCATAAAATAACTAGAATAAAAAACCAGGGGTATTGATCAGAACCTGTATATTGTACAATCTGTTCTATTCTATTATTCGCACATCACAAAATCAGGCTTTGTCTTGGCATAGATCATTATCATATTATTTTTCTGGTGCTAAAATTCCGCTAGTAAAATTGATGCACTTGGGACATCGTAATTTTTCATGTGTGCAATATGCAAAACTTCACTTTTAATAAACTTGGAGAATTCATATTTAAATTGTACATTATTTTTCTTAGAAAGCAATAAACAACAAGAAGAAACAATGATCTTAACATCAAATTTTTGAAACCTTGGGAAACAAATATCTTTTTTTTTATGGTGCTAAAACCTATACAACATTCATTTTGTTTTGAATTAACATTTATCAACTTAAATTTTAATGTTTAACATCACTGATTGTGGTTATAAATTATCTCACTATGTGAAATTGGTATAAATCCTTTCATGGTAGAAGAGAAAGCATGGGGCTGATTTTGTCCCAAGTGCAACATTTTGCATACATATGTACATCTGATAAAAACTTCATTGAAAACCACCTACCTTAGCTCAAAATGATTAAAACTTTTTGGTCTTAATTTATTTTGTAGAAAAACACAGGCTTACTGTAAGTGTGATGTCCTATAGCATCAATACTCTTATCATTACAGAAAATGCTTAATGTTCGTTAAAAGAAATTTGGTATTTTTGTAATTTTTTGTGTTCAAAGTTCTTGATGTTTCTTAGTTCTGTGAACTAAAAATGGCACAGCAAGTGCTAAAATAAGCCATATCTTGACACATTATTAGAAATCCACAAAAAAAGACTGTTTTTGTCCCAAGTGCAACAACATTTTTGAAAAACAGATCATTTTTTTATTGGCCCACTTCTACATGAAATAATGTTTCGATTGAAAAGAAATTTATAGAATGTTTCAAGAATGCCTTGAAGTTGATCAGAAAAAAACTTATGAATAAACTGTTGAATAATTCAGGTGAATAGAAGAACTTTTGTAGGTAGAGAAAGCAATTTCAGTGACAAATTTACCAAAAAAAGGCAAAAAAAAATTTTTTTTCACAGAAACTATTCAAACCAATGGCATAGAGTCGTGTCTTAATATACGTCTTGTCAAACAAAACCAATATATTAATTTAGAAATGTCTGAAATAAGTGTAATACTACTTATATGGTCTATACCATGTTTTGAAAAATAAACAACAAATATTTCCTGAAACATACAAATTCTATAACTCTGGATGTTTTCATACAGTGTTTAATGTTAATTCCTGACACTTTGACATCTTATGAAGAAACTGACATGGAAATTATTCAGCTCAATTGCCATTTAAATTTTGACCTCTATGTCACACTTTGACTTCATTTTTTTGAAAATCCATATATGATCATGATATGATACTTGATTTCCGGATTTCAGTGGATGTAAGCCGTTTACAAGAAAAGTCAACGTTTCCATGCAGTTCTAAAAACGAGGAGGTCTCCACATTTAGAACCTTTTTTTTTTTCAAATTTATGACTGTATTTTACATAAATGCTTTGCAATATCAACCAGTACCATTTCACGAATTCGATAATTACATTTTTGCCAAAATTCCATGGGGGGTCCGGACCCCCAGTCCCCCCCTCTGGATCCGCCCATGGTATCAAGAGTTGTTCAAATTATGATGTAAGTGTCTGAATAGTCTTATTAAATGAAAAGAGGGGGAAATACCATTATTTACTTTTTTTATGAATTATTTTAAACTGCTCTCTTTCAAGTACCAGGCTATTGAATATTATTTTACTAAACACCTTCCCTTTTTGTGTTATTTGTGCATGGGAATAATAAAGAGTAATAAAGAGCCGTCATACACAGATTAATTTCTCCAAACAGGTCTCTGTTTAGGAAGGTGAAGGCTGTCGGTAAATGGTTGGTCAAAGAAGAGGGGGGTGTGGGGTGAAAAAGGCTACTTGTGTTTGGTCCAGTCCGCCAAACTGCTTTGACAATGTTCAGTTTACCTACTGCAATAACTTATAAGACATTAAGCACCCTTTCCCGTAGTATGGCTTTGCATAGATTAAAAAAAAAAAACATGGAGAAACTTTTAATTAACAATATAAATGTGAAGTTTCATGAAATTTCGACATCTGAAGGAGGTATTAGTAAAAATTGTAATTTTACAAGAGCCCCCCTCCCCCTTTTTCCTTGACACAGCATCAAATTGGAAAACCGAGAAGTGGGTCGGCCCAATATCCTAAAGAGTTCATATATGAAGTTTCATCCAATTTGGTCCAGGGGTTGTGGAGAAATGGTTTAGGACGGACAGACAGAAGGACCCAAAACCTGCATTTGTAGTTCTACATAAAGATATATAGACGCATCTATGCCTTTTGATAAAAATTGGTGCAGACATCAAAGTTTTGTTTGGAAAAAAAAAAGACTGTTATGTATCTTCAAAATACTGAAAGTAATGCAAAATATGACAAAGGATTATGTAATCAATTTCACGACTTCACAGTAGCAAAGTCAAACTGACAAAGATTGTGTAATACGTAATTAACGAGTTGATATTCTGACCTTATAGGATTATGACGGCACGTGGTAGCCTTTTGACCAGCAACACGGTGGACTCTTTCAAGCAGAAAACAATTTGGGATGTCATTGATCTTTAAAAGGCTAACCTAGAAGGTGAAAGAGAGTTAAAGACCGAGATCAGGTAGGCACCATGTGGTGTATCAACTTTGATCAGCATCATGACAAAAGGAGACACAGTTCTGAATTCTTAGTCAGAAACCTACTGAACATTTTCAAATTGCTTTCAGTTTCCTCGATTCTAAGATTTTCTGCTTAAAAGAATAAAAACTGCCTAAGGATTGTTCTTGGGGAATTAGTGTTTCCAGCTCTTCAAAAAGGCAGTTGCCGAAATATCGAACATTGCAGCGATACTTTTCAAATCTTACTTTTTTCGGTCCCAAAACATGCAATGCTTGAAACAGAGAGAGTACAATGGGGAAAACATGCTATCAAACTATATAACACAAAGATAAAAGTTCGCCAGTCCCACAAAACCAATGCTGCCATCCCTAACACCTATCATAAGAAATAAAATCTAGTATCCTGTAAACAACTTACATCAATTTCAAAGATAAATGATGATAATCCATTTTGTCGGTGTATAAAAGATCTTCTTGAAACAAAAGATAAACAATTATGAACACTTTACCCTTTTCAGCCATTGCTCATCGACACCATTAAAGAAGCAACCCACCAATTTAGAATAATTACCCGGTATAAGTGCTAATGATATAATTAAAGAAGTTTAATTTTGCATAAAGCATGCGTTTTCACCCCTCAGCATTATTCGCATTTATTGCGTGAAAAACATTGTGTGATTAGTAACGCAACCAAATGAACAAGGTGATCAACGGTATTGATGAAAAACCTTTATACTTCAGTTTATTGTGTTAAAAGACTACAAAAGACACTTACAAAGATCATTCAAGAATCTTTGAACCATTTTTTCTGTAACGGTGCTCATTCTCTCTCTGCTTTTCTCTCTTTAAATTATATTGGGGACTAGGGGAGGAAATGGTTTGGGGGGCGAAACGACTAAGGTTCGTGGGTGAAACAACTAGGGGTGAAAAATAGAGGCGAAACGACCAGGGGGAAAACGTCTTTGGGGCGAAACATCTTGTTACCACTGGAGTGATGGTTGTTATCATCCTGACCGAATTATAGAAATTCAGGAAGTCCTTTTGTCTAGTTATTACCACAGTTGAAAAGGTAAAGTATTTTTCTATGGCTTAATGTAAAAAAAATATCATGATTTCCAATTCTCAGATCAATTACAGGGCGGTTGAAAAAGGGGTTTATAACGTTATTATGGTTAGATATTGCGCAAAATGTAGTCGATGTGATTAACGGATGTTTCGGTAACAGACGAGTTCGGAAACATAGACTTATAGACTAAATCGATTGGATGTTTCGGTAACAAAGCAATATTATAGTGTTTATGTATTGTGACGTTCTTCACACCCAACACAAGGCTTTACTTTGTTAAAACCTTCGTTATTTAAAACCATAATTTGTATTTTCCACTATGTATCATAAATAATTTTTTGGTATACCTCATTCCATGCTGTAAATATTGACCATCTGGATTGCCCAACTTTCAAGCGAAAGATGGTGGAAAGTGAAAGAATAAAAGGATTGAACTATCTATCAAGGGATAAATGGGTGAAAAGTGCGAAAGTAAAAGGTTTGAACATAACAAAGCCATACAATAGGTGTTGTATTACAGTTAAGAACGTTACAGTACATAAACACAATATAATTGCTTAGTTACCGAAACATCCAATCGATTTACTCTATAAGTCTATGTTAGCAAACTCGTCTGTTACTGAAACATCTGTCCCCCCTCGATGTTGTATGAGATGTTTGGATATATCCTCAGTGAATTCCCAACACTGTTATATTGCAAAGTCAACATATTCTTCAAGGATAATTTTTTATAATGGGTATTTGATTCTCGATAAAAGGTTAAGTCTAGTTCAAAACTTGGTTATTTTCAAACTGTGTTTAAAAATATGTCCACACCTTTCATTATTTATCATTTATTAAAGTCCTTTACTGGGAAAAACGCCTTTATTTGCCATTGTAATTTTTTCTTTTAATACATCTTTATGAAAAGCTTTGCAGACAACAAAATAACAGTAGCTTACATGCTTTCTAAACTACAATTAAGACCACTTTTGAAAGAGCAGAAAACTTGTTAGAAAAAGGTAAAAAGTGCTTGTTACAAGCTCATTGATTATTACAGAAGGGAACTGCTAGTTACCAGCCAGTGACTAGCTGGTTTCTTTTATTACCTAGTAGAAATAAACAGAAATTTGACTTTCTCGTACATGGTAATTAGATAATAGTTAAACAACAAGAATGCAAAACAAACAAGCAATTTCGTTGAAATGATATCACCCGCCGAAAAAGACATCTTTTGATACAAACGTACGTATAAGAGGTATTGTGTTTTGCATGTACATTTGGCCTTTTTGCTATTAGTCCATGATGAAATTATACATTAAGCTCCCTTGTTCCATGGCACAGGATTTCATTACATAAAAAAATCTAAAAAAGGTCCATAACAGGATTATACATTAAGTACCCATTTCAGGATTTCATATATGTGGGGAAAAAAATGTATCAACGGAATATCCAATGGAAAACATGCAAGTTTCATAAATTTTTGCCAAGGACTTTAGAAGATATTCCTCTCACAATATAAGCCGCCACACTGCTGCCATTTCAAGCAGGTAGCTAGAGACTAAAGTATTGAAATTTCTAGCACCTGCCTGGGTAGCTGAATGGATATATGGTATTACTTTTGATCTAAAAGATTTACAAACAGACTGATGCATGGAGAGACAAATGCACATTTGAATCATTGGTCACTGGCTTTGATCAAGGTATAAAAATATGAAGTTCTATGAAAATATGTGCAAAAGTTGGAGATATACTGATAAAAAATTAAATTTGACATGAAGTCCCCCTTTTCCATGATACAGTGATAAATTGCAAAACCCTGACAACATGTGCTAGGTCGCATGATCTGTGAAAATCTCATCGAAATCTACTGAGAGATGTCCTGTAATTGAAGAGATTCTGGTGAAAAAAGAAATTATAACATAAAACCCCCTTATTCCATGATGCAGCTGCAAATCCCAAAACCTTGACAATATGCCGTAGGTCACATGATCATGAGAAAATTCCCTACAAATCTGCCAAGAAATGTGGGAGGCGTTGTGTTAGGTCACATGATAATGTGAAAATTCCATTCAAATCTGTAACGATATGTGGGAGGAGTTGCCTTCACAAGAAATAGAATGATATAAAACATGAAGTCCCCTTTTTTCATGACGCAGCTACAAATCGCAGAACCTTGAGAATACGCGATAGGTCAGATGATGAGAAACATTCAGTGATTTTTTTTTTCAATTCTGTCAAGAAATATGGGACGAGTTTCATTCACAAGAAATAAAATGAAATAAAACATAAAGCCCCCTTTTTTCATGACGCAGCTACAAATAGCAAAATGTTGACAATATGCAATAGGTCACATGACAAGAAATATTCTGTCAAAATTCTATTCAATTCTGTCGAGAAATGTGAAAGGAGTTGCCTTCACAAGAAATGGAATGAAATATAACATGAAACCCTCTTTTTCCATGACACCTTGTTACAAAAACAAGGGCAAATAACTGTGGTGTGGCACGGTCAATGTAGGTGAAACTTTTTTTCCTGCATTTCCTAATGGAGGTTCACAGATGTGACAAGTTCAATGTAAAAACTTAGTATAGTTTTGAAGACAAGACTCCAAACATCAAGTGTACTTAATTGTAACTTAAGTGAAACTTAAAATCGCTCTCAGTTGGCCATTTTGCATCGAATCAAAAAAAGCAAAAAAATAGTCTCGGGAGAACGGGTCATTGTACATGTGTATAAAGTTTCACTAAATTCCGTCCAATGGTACTGGAGATATTTGCCAGGACGGACACACATACTGACAGACAACGCTAAAACTATATCCCTCCGCCTACGGCGGGGGATAAAAATGAAATTTGAAGATAACATTTTTTACCATCTTGCAGATATGGTGGGTAAGCATAGTATGCGGAGTCGTAGGAGAAGGATTGGACGCCGTAGGAAGCGGCAACCTGAATTTCAAGGTAACAATCACTGGATTGGTGATGCCCCAATATGATTGAAATGGTTCAAGTCCGGAGCAAGCAGTTACATCGGCTTTCTTTCATCATTAGTCATTAATTTGACAGATTATGAAAACTTTGTGGAAAAGTAACCAGCATTTTTAGCTCACCTGAGCCAGGGATCTTGTATATATAAGATCCCTGCCTGAGCACAACGTGCTCAAGGGGAGCTTTTAGGATCACCCGGTGTCCGTCGTGCGTCAGTGCGTCGTCAACAATTCTTCAAACATCAACTCCTCCTAAACCGCTGGGCGGATTCCGACCAAACTTGGCTGGAATGTTCCTTGGGAGGTCCTCTTTAAAAATTGTTCACAGAATTTGATTCCGTCAAAAACTCTGGTTGCCATGGCAACGAAATGGATTTTTTTAGGAAATTCTTTAAAAGTCTACTTCTCTAAAACCGCAGGCCAGATTTTAAAATAATTTCACAGAGATGTTTCTTGGGTGACCCTTTCCAAAAATTGTTCGCAAAATTTTGATCCGTCAAGAAACATGGCTCTGGTGAATGGGGGCTTCTTGCACTATACAGAAATGAAGAAATTCTTAAAATTTTTTCTTCTCTGAAACCGCTAATCAGATTTTAAAATAATTTCACAGAGATGTTTCTTGGATGACCCTTTTCAAAAATTGTTTGCGAAATTTTGATCTGTTAAGAAGCATGGGTCTGGTGAATGGGGGCTTCTTGCACTATACAGAAATGAAGAAATTCTTAAAAATTCTTCTTCTCGGAAACCACTAATCAGATTTTAAAATAATTTCACAAAGATGTTCCTTGGATGACCCTTTTCAAAACTTGTTTGCGAAATTTTGATTGGTCAAGAAACATGGCTCTGGTGAATGGGGGTTTCTTGCACTATACAGAAATGAAAAAATTCTTTAAAATTCTTCTTCTCTGAAATCGCTGGTCAGATTTTGAAATATTTTCACAGAGATGTTCCTTGGATGACCCTTTCCAAAAAATGTTCATGAAATTTTGATAGGTCAAGAAACCTGGCTCCGGGGAATGGGGGCTACTTGCGCTAAAGGGAAATGAAGAAATTCTTAAAAATTCTTATTCTCTCGAACGGTTGGTCAGATTTTGAAATAAATTCACAGAGATGTTCATTGGGTGACCCTTTTCAAAAAATGTTCGTGAAATTTTGATTCATCAAGAAACATGGCTCTGGTGAATGGGGGCTACTTGCACTTTAGGGCAATGAAGAAATTCTTAAAAATTCTTCTTTTCTGAAGCGGCTTGTCAGATTTTGGAAAATTTTCACAGAGATATTCCTTGGGTGACCCTTTTCAAAAATTGTTCGTGAAATTTTGATTCGTCGAGAAACATTTCTCTGGTGAATGAGGGCTACTTGCACTACTGATATGTATATGGAAATGAAGAAATTCTTCTTCTCTGAAACTGCTGGTCAGATTTTGAAAGGACTTTTACAGAGGTGACCTTTTAAAATTTGCTTGTCAAAATGATGATTTTGTTTCCAGTGTTTCAATACCTTAAAAAAAAAAGGCTAATGGTCCTCTCAAAAATTCAGGTGAGCGATCCAGGGCCATTTTGGCCCTCTTGTTTTCCTTTTCCCACCATGTTTTCTATTCTTCACAAAATAAATTTCAAATTTTCAGTCACTTTTATATTGTCGTGTGCAAATGCTTTCGATTTGGACAAGCCTAAAATATTGCCGTGTGGTAATGAGGTCAACTTTTCATCTGACAAATAACAAAGCAAAAGCACATAGTCATTAGTTGAAAGCATTTGCAAAGGGAGTTTTTTCACCTGGTTGTAATTCTAGAAGAAAACATTATGGAACAAGAGGGCCAAGATGGCCCTGGATCGCTCATCTGAATTTTTGAGATGACCATAGTCTATTTTTTTTTTTTTGAGGTATTGAAACATTGAAACCAAATTTATAATTTTGCCAAGCAATTTTCAAAAGGTCACCTGTAAAAGTCATTTCGAAATCTGACCTTCAGTTTCAAAAAGAAGAATTTTTAAGAATTCTTCATTTCTGTATAAGAGCAAGTAGCCCCCATCCACGAGAGCCACGTTTCTTGATGGATCAAAATTTACGAACAAGTTTTGAAAAGGGTCACCCAAGGAACATCTCTCTGAAATTATTTCAAAATCTGACCAGGGGTTTCAGAGAAAGAGAATTTTAAAGAATTTCATCATGTCCGTATAGTGCAAGTAGCCCCCATTCACAAGAGCCATGTTTCTTGACGGATCAAAGTTATATGTACAGCTTTTGGAAAGGGTCACCCAAGGAACATCTCTGTCAGATTATTTTAAAATCTGACCACGGGTTTCAGAGAAGAAGAATTTTCAAGAATTTCTTCATTTCTGTCTAGTGCAAGAATCCCCATTCACCAGAGTCATGTTTCTTGACCAATCAAAATTTCGCGAACAATTTTTGAAAAGGGTCACCCAAGGAACAACTCTGTAAAATTATTTCAAAATCTGACCAGCGGTTTCAGAGAAGAAGAATTTTTAAGAATTCCTTCATTTTTGTATAGTGCAAGAAGCCCCCATTCACCAGAGCCACATTTTTTGACGGATCAAAATTTCACTAACAATTTTTAAAAGGGTCACCCAAGGAACATATCTGAAATTATTTCAAAATGCGACCAGCGGTTTCAGAGGAGAAGATTTTTAAAGAATTTGTTCATTTCTTTATAGTGCAAGAAGCCCCCATTCACCAGAGCCACATTTTTTGACGAATCAAAATTTCACGAACAAATTTTGAAAAGGGTCACCCAAAGAACATATCTGTGAAATTATTTCAAAAACCGACCAGCGGTTTCAGAGGAGAAGATTTTTAAAGAATTTGCTAAAAAATTCCATTTCGTTGCCATGGCAACCAGAGTTTTTGATGGAATCAAATTCTGTGAACAATTTTTAAAGAGGACCTCCCAAGGAACATTCCTGCCAAGTTTGGTCCAAATCCGCCCAGCGGTTTAGGATAAGTTGATGTTTAAAGAATTGTTGACGACGCACGACGGACGACGCACGATGCACGACGGACGACAGACACCTGGTGATCCTAAAAGCTCCCCTTGAGCACGTTGTGCTCAGGTAAGCTGAAAAGAGAAATTAATGTGAACCAGCATTTTCTTTCAATATTTTTGATCATGTTTGCAAAAGCCATTTTCCTTTGGGTATTTAAATAGGAATGTTTAGTTAAAGAAAAAAAGCAAAAGTGTTGTATGCCAAAGTGAAACACATCAGAACTAATCTATTTGGAAGTCATGAGTGATTTCCTCAAGGCTTTTTTTTCATCTACATCTGTTTTTATCCTCATTTTTGCATTTTCTAGCCCATGCATGCCCTCTAATGTGTAAAAACAACTTTATGCAAGCCTCAAGAATAAAACTTTCGAATTGACCACAGAATATTTTGGCTGCATAGTATCTTATCATAAAGTGTTCAGCCATGAGCTCAACCAAAAGTGCTAAATCAATGAGACTTTTGCTTCCGTCATCATTTTGTCGGTAACAGATCTCCATCTCTCTAATCATTAAAAAGAAACTTGCACAAGGGGTTATAAGTCCACCTCTGTTCACTTTATCAAACTACTCTGAGTATTTTCCAACAAATGTTTTTCCCTCTGGACTGATGTTTGACATACACTGTTCCATTGCTTCCAGTTGAAGTTTCTTTTTTCCTTTTATTGAGCCTTTAGATGCTTTTTGGTGAAGAGCGTGTATCATGTAGCCACTTCTGTAAAATATAACATTTTGATCCATATAGGTTAGATCGTTTGTTGGTTTTGCGTTATTCACTAGCACTTGTGAAATGCTGGAAATTAACTGTTGCATCACTTGACGCAGAAAACATGCAACAATAGTGCAATTACTTTCAGTTATTTTCTCTAGTTTAAAGTTTAGCTTGTCATCAACAGTGAGTGTGCGAAAAGCAGCAAACAGTGCCTCATTCATGTTGCCAGTTGACTGGCTTGCTAGTTCAAACACATAGGCATAATAAGGTTTAATCGTGTCACATACAGCCATTTCCCATGTAAAATTTGAGCTCCCTTTTCACCGATTGCTTTTCTTTTTAACAAAAAGCTCCTTAGCTTTGCTGTTTCAACCATAGGTTGTAAACTAGCCTCTACTGATGAACAGATGTATGTCGAAAACTGTTCCTCTTGAAAGGTAAAAGGGTTCTTCTCTACCCTCTGGCCTGATCTATGTTTAGCAACTGAAATGGATAAAAAGAAAGATGTGAATGCTTTGTAATTGTGATTTGTAATTTGCCAACAGGTTAAGTAAAACCATTTATGGCTGACTTTATTTCATTTTTGGAATGTTTTCAAAAGTACTCAAGTACATATGACATTATATGATATATGCAGCTGATAGTATTAAAAGCCTTTGATATACATTTATCAAAAATAATCTAAGAAAAGGAAAAAATGCTCATTACCAGCATTTCCTTATTTGCCATCATTATTCTTTGGTTGTTTTACCATTTACCACACAATTCAGAATTTTAATTACCCTGGGTAAGAAAGCTTATAAATGAAGATACTGTGCCAAAAGGAAACTAGAGGCGCTTGAGCGCCTGTATCGCTCCACAGGCCTGATTTTTCTGTAACAGTGAAGATAAGTTTTTAACAATTACCATTTATTCCTGCATTTTAGGTCACTAAAGAAAAAAAGCTATGAAAAACATTGTGAGAAAAGAAGAAAATAAAAGTTACCTGCATTTTCTTAGTTTTACACAATAATTTCTACTCTTTTTGATACAAATTTTACTAATTTGCAACATCTTTCAATTATGGCCAGTTATAAAAATTTTATCTTCTTGTTATAGTTAACTCATTACCAAATGACAACATTTTAGGATTGTCCAAATGGAAAGCATTTATAGATGAAAAAATAAAAATTTGAAAGTTGTTTTGTGAAGGGCAGATAACATTGTGGGAAAAGGTTACAAGCATTTTCTCCTTTTTCCACAATGTTTTGTAAAGTCTTAAATTCTTTGTCAGAGATCAGTTTGATTGGATAACAAAATGCCTTATCACAACAGTAAAGCCCTGTCCCTCTTTATACTAGGTCACCAGTAGGTCAACAAACCTTTACCAGAACTAATCATATTGCAGAGGTTCTCTTGTTTTATATGAAAAGGATTATAGATTATGTAAAGCAACCATCTTTAACTCTTTACCAAACGACAAAATTTGGGATGTGAACAAACTGAAAGCATTTGCGGACAACAAATTAAACATCGATAAAATGATGATTTCTCTCTTTGATAGAGTAGAAAA
The DNA here is from genome assembly GCA_943736015.1 of Tridacna crocea. Taxonomy (NCBI): domain Eukaryota; kingdom Metazoa; phylum Mollusca; class Bivalvia; order Cardiida; family Cardiidae; genus Tridacna; species Tridacna crocea. The sequence continues at coordinate 56,406,555 of OX031059.1, forward strand.
CACTGAGGGAAAAGGAGTAAATGCTGATTACCAGCATTTTCTCCTTTTCCAAGAGTGTTTTCCAAAGACTTCTTCTTTAGGGTCGTTAAAAGTCAGGATTGTATGGTAAAGACTTACCACCATTGGAACTAACCTGCAATACAAGAATGAAATCAAAACAAGTTTGAGAGAAGAAATTTTTCGAAGATTTTACTTTATACTATAAAAGGAAAATGAGTCTCCCATGAAAGCCATGTTTTTTTATGGATCTTTTTTATTTTAAGGAATTCTGTAGACCTCTATCTGAGGAACATTCCTGCAAAAAAATGTTGCTATCCAAATAGCAGTTTGGGAGGAGAAGATTTTTATAGGTTTTTTACGTTGGTTGCCATGGCAACCAGAATTATTCATGGAACACAATAGACGATTTGCCAATTAGATTTGATATAAGCGATATTTCCATTTTATCGTAAGCGGCGCACCAGAAATATCACGTGACACCGGACAATCAAAGCATTATTTCAATAATAAATGCCGTATGTCCCGTTCGCAATTCCTTTAAATTTGGACAAATTCATAACTAAAAAGAAAATAGCATGGCAAGAAATCTAGAGGAAATTAATTCGAACACAATTCAAACATATTTCGTGATATTGCTTTTGAAAAAAATAATCATAAACAGACAAAATATGCATTTAATGAGATCGTATTGAAATAAAGAGCATGTAGAGACTAAGAACGAACTTACCCTCTGAAACCTGTTTAAAATTCATAATCCTGTCCATTAATGATCACTAAAGGGGTAAAGTGATATAAAACAAAAGATAAGAAGAGTCAATTAATGTGACACGCGTGTGTTAATCTGTAAGAAGCAAGTACATTACAGCTGTTCTAAAGGTCACCCACCCTGCAGTGCGATACCGAGATCAAAAGAACACCGAGTTAACCCTTCACCCATTTTTTTAGTAAGATTTCATTAGATTTTTTTAACCCTTTACCAAACAATCCCCGGTTTTTAAGACCCTGAGGTAGAAGCATTTTGAAATTATTGTTGGAAATGAAGAAAATACTGGTAACCAGCATTTCTCCATTTCCCATATTGTTTTCTACCCTGCTGGAAACAATTTTTTTTTTTTTTTTTTTTTTTTTCTTTTTGTCTTTCAATTTGGACCAGTCTATAAAATTTGTTGTTCGGTAAAGGGTTAAATACTCAAAATGAAGATTTAATAAATATTTTGTGAAGAAGTTATGGATGGTCTGAAATTTGATCTGAAGCCATGTTTCTTTTGTTTCATATCTATAAAATGAATTTATTCTTCAATAGGTACATACCTGAAAGTGCAACAAGGATGTTTGATAATAGTGCTTTAATATCAGTAAATGGACTGTCCCTGGACAGCTATGTAACCTTTTTGCCAAAGTATTTCGAGCGACCCGGAAAAAAGGGGGGCAGACGTGCTGATTTGTCTCACTGTCTGTTACTTGTCTCACTTACTCAACCTTAACACCCCACCCCACTAACAAAAAAGTAATCGATATGTAGATCAGAAACATCTGTGAAAAGTAAACTTTTAAAGTGTGAGAGAAAATATTTAAGGAAAAAAGGAAGGGCTTGCAACAAGCATTTTCTCCTGTTTCAACAATAGTTTTCTTTTTTTACTTTTTCAAAGACAATTACAACCATTTGACCCACGTTTATTCTATCGTCTTCATATGCTAAGTATCTGGAAGAGTCCAAAGTGTTGTCGTCGGATGAAAACATTCACGGTAACCATTTAAAACCATACCACATTCAAATTGTTATCTGCAAAGGCTTACAATTTAGGCAAGTCTCAAATTTCTGTTTCGTAAATGAGTCAATGAAAATTTCAGTGTTGTAAAAAATGGGGGGGGGGGGGGGGGTAACATCAATATAACTGCATTAGACTTTTCCTATTTTTATGTGTGATTATTCAACCAATGTTTGCCGAATTCCGTAGCTAAGTTTGTAACGTACAGGCTTGAAGTCCAGGAATCTGTGCTTTGATTAATTTAAACTAGTAATTTGATAATCCCCCCCCCAAAAAAAAAATATCGTTCCAGTATCTGTTAACCCTTTACTCCACAGATACTCATTTTGACGTATCAACAACAGACAGCTTTTGAAAACATTATGGGAAAAGGAGAAATTGCTCGTAACGAGCAATTTCTCCTTTTCCCACAATGTTTTCCACTCAATCAGATATTTGTATCCTCATTTGTCCATATTTTTGACATCATATCTTTATTTTCTGCTAAAATGGAAGAGCCTCAAATTGGCGTATCAGGTAAAGGGTTAAAAGACAGAGACAGTCTACAATCAAGAAACTGGGACATTATACATTTTGAATTTACAGCGAAAGTCCTGACTTTGACATAATTAACATTTTTAAAAATCTTTATAGTTGCATTTTTCTCATATTACTGTTTGAACTATACCGTATAAGTTGACTATCGTAATAACAAAGTTTAATTCAAATTTCAAACCTTCCATTCCCTCTAGGAAAAAAAAAAGATATTAGAGATTCATTTTCACGAAGCGAATACGTGCTATACTGATTTATTTTCATTGCAAAGCTAGTAAAGGGTTAGCTGGGTGTTCGTTTGATCTCGGTATTTTACCGTCAAAGTGGGTGATCTATATGAAAAGATGTGATGTTCTTTTTAGGGACCGACTAACACATAAGTGTCACAATTAAGTGTTTATCCCGTTTAGTCTTAGGTTGATCACTTGAAAAGGTTTGGAATTGTTAAAATCTGTTACGGAGGGTCAATCTCGAGGAAAAATCTCTGCGTATCGGATAGTGAAGATCTAGGATCAGAATGCACGTTCTTCGTAATCTGATCTGAATCTATATTGTCTGCAAAAGGTCATCGAATCACGCTTGGCAGCCTAAGGGTTAATGCAGTCTGCATACAAAAAGTTCTATCAACAGACCCGGCAGGAGACAACGCTTATGATATCGCTTTACTGTCTGAATTCTACCGAAAAATTGATAATACAAGTTCTTTTTTGTGTGTGTCTTCGAAAAAGATAATTGATAAAACTACCGGCACGGCCGTTTTAGATTTTTTTTTTTTTGTCTTTTTTTATAGCGTTTAAGCTGTATTCCATGACCCTTTTACTATTCGTGTATATATACAAGATTTGGAAAGATTGTCCGGTGGAAAGGGAAGTAACTCGTGGTGACACGTCAGTAACGGTAATTGGCAGATGGTCTATTATTTGAAGGAATTTAAAAGAGGACCACCTAAGGAACATTCCTGTGAAATTTGGTAAAAATCCAGTCAATAGTTTCTGAGGAGAAGTTTTTTAAAGAAAAAAATTACGGATGTACGGACGCACAACGGACACAATGCCATGACAATAGCTCGCTGGCCTTCGGCCAGTGGAGCTAAAAACAACCAGCATTTATTTCTTTTTCTTGCAATGTTCTCTAACCTTCTACTGTTATAAAAGCTTTTCATAATTAAAAATTTTTAATTTGTCATTCACAGATTTTTTATATAAATTATGTCCGTCGTCCGTCGTGCGTCAGTGCGTCGTGCGTCGTCAACAATTCTTCAAACATCAACTCCTCCTAAACCGCTGGGCGGATTCCGACCAAACTTGGCTGGAATGTTCCTTGGGAGGTCCTCTTTAAAAATTGTTCACAGAATTTGATTCCGTCAAAAACTCTGGTTGCCATGGCAACGAAATGGATTTTTTTAGGAAATTCTTTAAAAGTCTTCTCTAAAACCGCAGGCCAGATTTTAAAATAATTTCACAGAGATGTTTCTTGGGTGACCCTTTCCAAAAATTGTTCGCGAAATTTTGATCCGTCAAGAAACATGGCTCTGGTGAATGGGGGCTTCTTGCACTATACAGAAATGAAGAAATTCTTAAAAATTCTTCTTCTCAGAAATAGTCCGGTCTGTTAACTCGATTTTTTAGCAAAATGTTTACACGCCGGACGAAAGCAACAAATTTTGCATACAGTTAACAGACATCATTCAGAACCATTTGCGCCTAGTGTGCCCGATTTTAGTGGCCTAGTTCATTAATTACTGCCTATTATATATTCGGATAGATGTAGTGTCCGAATACTCTTCCTTTGTATTTTATCAGAAGACATATATTAGTATCTCACAATGGTTTGATCACTGAGGGTCGATCAAAACGCTTTCAAATTTAAGAGAACTTCATTTTCTTTTATCGATTTTTTTTTTTATTTACTTTGTAGGTGGATTTTGGTTTATTTTCAGTAATATAGATATGAATAAATCCGAAATGATACCCAGAATGGGCATTTTTAGTAATTTTTTCACTTTTATATTAAGTTCCGAAATTTTTGAAAGGTACAAAAAACCTAAAACGGCTGTGCCGGTAGTTTTATTAATCTTTTTTTTCGAAGACCCACATAAAAAATGTCGTTTTATCAATCTTTCGGTAGACTTCAGAGAGTAAAGCAGTACCATAAGCGCCATCTTCTGTCGGGCGTGTTGATAGAACTTTTAGTATGCAGACTGCATTAACCCTTAGGCTGCCAAGCGCGACTTAATGATCTTTTGCAGACAATATAGACTAAGAGTCTGATCAGACTACGAAGAACGTGCAGTCTGATCCTAGATCATCTACACTGTCCGATACGGAGATATTTTTCCTCGAGATATTCCTCTGAAATAACATTTGGGATTTAACGATCGGCTTTAAAGTGTCATTTAATTAGTAGGATAAGGTTTAATAATTTGAAAAACAAATCCCCCTGCCCATTCCGAAAGAAATAAGTGCAAATATACAGTTAAACTGGGACCGGTTAAATCGGGTTACATGATAATGCATTTGAAAGAAAAAACTGTTCGGGCAGAAAAATGCATCTGTTAGGGCCAGTTATTAGAACAGACTTCTCCTCTGTAACAGATTTTAACAATTCCAAACCTTTACAAGTTATATCAACGTAAGGCTGAACGGGACAAACACTTAATTATGACACTTGTGTGTGAGTCGGTGCTCGCACTTCTGTTTTTTCTAGAAGAAATGGGAGGTTTGAGATTTGAATTGAATTTTGTTATTACGATAGTTAATTTATAAGGTAGTTCAAACAGGAACATGACAAAAATGCAACTATAGAGATCTTAAATATTATTTCAAAGTCAGGATTTTCGCTGTAAATTGAAAATGTATAGTATCCCAGTTTTTGGTAAATAAACTGTCTTTGTCTATTTGCAGAATACTGGAACGATTTTTTTAAAACAAAAATTATTACTTTAATAATTTAAATAAATCAAACCACCGATTCCTAGATTTCGAGCCAGTGCGTTTGAAAAAAACTTAGCCACGGAATTCGGCAAACATTAGTTGATCGATCAGCCATAAAAATAGGAAAGGTCTATTGCAGTTATATTAAAGTTATTTTTCTCCCTTTTCCCCAATTTCTTACAATACTGAATCTTCATCAACTCTTTACCAAACGAAAATTTGAGACTTGCCATAGTTGCAAGCCTTTGCAGACAATTTAAATGTGACCTGAAAAAATGAAATTGTTTGCAAGAAGGATAGCAAATGGAAAAGGAGAAAAATGTGGTTACCAGAACCTTATCACTTTTCTACAACATTTTTAAAAAACTATATTTCTCAGGGTCGTGAAAAGCTTGTGTTATGCGGGATAGGCTTTTAAATAGTTTTAAAATGTTTTCAGCCGACGACGTCCATATACTTAGTATATGGGGGACGGACAAAAGTACACTGGACAAAAGCCCACTGGGCAAAAGCTCACTGCTAATTTTGACAGGGAGGACAAATGCCCACTGCTTATAAAAAGAAGTGTATAAAAAATATTTTTTTAATCATTTTTGTAGAAAAAACACATAGATTTAATGATCAGAATGATCGAATTCCTTTTCTTTCTTCTCAATGTTTAATTCTCTGCAACGTTTCCCATTCTTATAGCAACCATGTTAAAGAAGAAGAAAATGCTGCTTATCAGCATTTTCTGCTTTTCACATAACGGTTTCTGCTTTTTGTAGAGACAAGTCACATAATATATACGAAACTTATTAATTCCATACATGATTAGAACTAAAAGTTCTATTGGGCTATTGTCCCAGTGGGCTTTTGTCCTAGTGGGCTTTTGTCCGGTGGGCTTTTGTTCCATTGGGGTTTTGTCCTATACCCAGCATATGTAGACGATAGAATAAAGGTGGTTCAAATGGTTGTAATTGTCCTTGAAAAAGTAAAACATATTGTTGAAGCTGGAGAAAGATTGCTTTTTTCCCCAATATTTTCTCTCACACTTTGAAAATTCTTTTTTTTTTTTCCACAGATGTTTTTGAACTACTAGTATATATTGATTACTTTCTTTGCGGGGGGTGGGGGCGGTGTGGAGGTTGAGGATGTGAGACAAAAAATAGAAAGTGGGACAAATCAGCACGTCTGCCCCCTTTTTTCCGGGTCGCCAAAACACGAAATACTTTGGTAAAAGGTTAAATAGCTGTCCAGTGTCTTCAGGGAGACAGGGACAGTCCATTTACTGATATTACAACACTATTATCAAACCGTCTTTGTTGCGTTTTCAGGCATGTTCCTATCGACGAATAACTTCATGCTATAGATCACGAGCAAAATAAACGTGGCTTCAGCTCAAATTTCAAACCTTCCATACCGTTTTCACAAAATATTTATTCAAACTTCATTTTGAGCATTTAAAGATGTGAAAAATGGGTAAAGGGTTAACTCGGTGTTCCTTTGATCTCGGTATCACACTGCAGGGTGGGTGACCTTTAGAAGAGTTGTAATGTACTGTCTTCTTACAGATTTACAAACATGTGTTACATTAAACTGACTCTTCCGTATCTTTTAGTTTATATTAATTTACCCGTGTGGTGATCATTAATGGACGGGATTTTAAATTATACACAGGTTACAGAGGATTCGTTCTTAGTCTCTATACGCTCTTTATTTCAATACGATCTCATAAAATGCATATTTTGTCTGTTTATGATTTTTTTTTCAAAAACAATACCACGAAATATTACTAAATTGTTTTAGAATTGATTCCTCTAGATTTTTTGCTATGTCATTTTCTTTTCAGTTGTGAATTTGTCCAAATTTAAAGGGTATGCGAACGGGACATACAGCATTTGTCCTTGGAAAAAAATGCTTTGGATTAAAAGAAAATATCCGTTATATCAAATGTAATCGGCAAAACGTCTATTGCATTGTATGCGCAAATCTGAAGGCAATTTGATTTGTCCTGCCGATCGACCAAATTCAAAGGAATCCTATACGCGAAATTCGAAGTCAGTTCTTTTTAAGTATGTAAAGTGCAAGCAAATGACAGGCAAATGGACCAACAGATAAACACACAGATACGAAAGACATATAGAATATTCATAAAATCAATCCCGAAATCCAGCTGTGCCTTTAAAATGGCAAAATACTTCTGAAACACCATTGTTTGTCGATCATACATTGTGACTAAACGGGAAATAACCAAATTACTGTTCTACAAAGAAAGAGTATTCGGACAGTACAGTTATCCGAATTTCAAATCGCAATAAAAATTGATCTAGGGCCTTAAAATCGGGCACACCCCTTTTTTTCGTTTTAGAAACGTATTGTTTACATAATATAAAATTTTCACACTTTCGTCCGGCGAGTAAACATTTTTGAGGTAACAGACCGGACTAAAACCCCTGGCCAGATTTTAAAATAATTTCACAGAGATGTTCCTTGGGTGACCCTCTCCAAAAATTGTTCGCGAAATTTTGATCCGTCAAGAAACATGGCTCTGGTGAATGGGGGCTTCTTGCACTATACAGAAATGAAGAAATTCTTAAATTTTTTTCTTCTCTGAAACCGCTGATCAGATTTTAAAATAATTTCACAGAGATGTTTCTTGGATGACCCTTTTCAAAAATTGTTCGCGAAATTTTGATCTGTTAAGAAGCATGGGTCTGGTGAATGGGGGCTTCTTGCACTATACAGAAATGAAGAAATTCTTAAAAAATCTTCTTCTCGGAAACCGCTTATCAGATTTTAAAATAATTTCACGAAGATGTTCCTTGACCCTTTTCAAAAATTGCTCGCGAAATTTTGATCCGTCAAGAAACATGGCTCTGGTGAATGGGGGTTTCTTGTACTACACAGAACTGAAAAAATTTCTTTAAAATTCTTCTTCTCTGAAACCGCTGGTCAGATTTTGAAATGTTTTCACAGAGATGTTCCTTGGATGACCCTTTCCAAAAAATGTTCGTGAAATTTTGATAGGTCAAGAAACCTGGCTCCGGGGAATGGGGGCTACTTGCGCTATAGGGAAATGAAGAAATTCTTAAAAATTCTTATTCTCTCGAACGGTTGGTCAGATTTTGAAATAAATTCACAGAGATGTTCATTGGGTGACCCTTTTCAAAAATTGTTCGTGAAATTTTGATTCATCAAGAAACATGGCTCTGGTGAATGGGGGCTACTTGCACTTTAGGGCAATGAAGAAATTCTTAAAAATTCTTCTTCTCTGAAGCGGCTTGTCAGATTTTGGAAAATTTTCACAGAGATATTCCTTGGGTGACCCTTTTCAAAAATTGTTCGTGAAAGTTTGATTCGTCGAGAAACATTTCTCTGGTGAATGAGGGCTACTTGCATTATATGTATATGGAAATGAAGAAATTCTTCTTCTCTGAAACTGGTCAGATTTTGAAAGGACTTTTACAGAGGTGACCTTTTAAAAATTGCTTGTCAAAATGATGATTTTGTTTCCAGTGTTTCAATACCTTCAAAGAAAAAAAAAGGCTTATGGTCCTCTCAAAAATTCAGGTGGGCGATCCAGGGCCATTTTGGCCCTCTTGTTTTCCTTTTCCCACAATGTTTTCTATTCTTCACAAAATAAATTTCAAATGTTCAGTCACTTTTATATTGTCGTGTGCAAATGCTTTCGATTTGGACAAGCCTAAAATATTGCAGTGTGGTAATGAGGTCAACTTTTCATCAGACAAATAACAAAGCAAAAGCACATAGTCATTAGTTGAAAGCATTTGCAAAGGGAGATTTTTCACCTGGTTGTAATTCTAGAAGAAAACATTATGGAACAAGAGGGCCAAGATGGCCCTGGATCGCTCACCTGAATTTTTGAGATGACCATAGTCTATTTTTTTTTTTTGAGCTATTGAAACATTGGAACCAAATTTATAATTTTGCCAAGCAATTTTCAAAAGGTCACCTGTAAAAGTCATTTCGAAATCTGACCATCAGTTTCAAAAAGAAGAATTTTTAAGAATTCTTCATTTCTGTATAAGAGCAAGTAGCCCCCATCCACGAGAGCCATGTTTCTTGATTGATCAAAATTTACGAACAAGTTTTGAAAAGGGTCACCCAAGGAACATCTCTCTGAAATTATTTCAAAATCTGACCAGGGGTTTCAGAGAAAGAGAATTTTAAAGAATTTCATCATGTCCGTATAGTGCAAGTAGCCCCCATTCACAAAAGCCATGTTTCTTGACGGATCAAAATTATATGTACAGCTTTTGGAAAGGGTCACCCAAGGAACATCTCTGTCAGATTATTTTAAAATCTGACAACGGGTTTCAGAGAAGAAGAATTTTCAAGAATTTCTTCATTTCCATAAAGTGCAAGTAGCCCCCATTCACTACAGCCATGTTTCTTGGCCAATCAAAATTTTGCGAACAATTTTAGAAAAGGGTCACCCAAGGAACATCTCTGTAAAATTATTTCAAAATCTGTCCAGCCATTTCAGAGAAGAAGAATTTTCAAGAATTTCTTCATTTCTGTATAGTGCAAGTAGCCCCCATTCACCAGAGCCATGTTTCTTGACCAATCAAAATTTCGCGAACAACTTTTGAAAAGGGTAACCCAAGGAACAAGTCTGTGAAATTATTTCAAAATCTAACCAGCTGTTTCAGAGAAGAAGAATTTTCAAGAATTTCTTCATATCTGTCTAGTGCAAGAAGCCCCATTCACCAGAGCCATGTTTCTTGACCAATCAAAATTTCGCGAGCAATTTTTGAAAAGGGTCACCCAAAGAACGTACTAGTATCTGTGAAATTATTTCAAAATCCGACCAGCGGTTTCAGAGGAGAAGATTTTTAATGAATTTGCTAAAAAATTCCATTTCGTTGCCATGGCAACCAGAGTTTTTGATGGAATCAAATTCAGTGAACAATTTTTAAAGAGGACCTCCCAAGGAACATTCCTGCCAAGTTTGGTCGGAATCCGCCCAGCGGTTTAGGAGGAGTTGATGTTTAAAGAATTGTTGACGACGCACGACGGACGACGGACACCGGGTGATCCTAAAAGCTCCCCTTGAGCACGTTGTGCTCAGGTGAGCTAAAAAGAGAAATTAATGTGAACCAGCATTTTCTTTCAATATTTTTGATCATGTTTTCAAAAGCCATTTTCCTTTGGGTATTTAAATAGGAATGTTTAGTTAAAGAAAAAAAGCAAAAGTGTTGTATGCCAAAGTGAAACACATCAGAACTAATCTATTTGGAAGTCATGAGTGATTTCCTCAAGGCTTTTTTTGTCATCTACATCTGTTTTTATCCTCATTTTTGCATTTTCTAGCCCATGCATGCCCTCTAATGTGTAAAAACAACTTTATGCAAGCCTCAAGAATAAAACTTTCGAATTGACCACAGAATATTTTGGCTGCATAGTATCTTATCATAAAGTGTTCAGCCATGAGCTCAACCAAAAGTGCTAAATCAATGAGACTTTTGCTTTCGTCATCATTTTGTCGGTAACAGATCTCCATCTCTCTAATCATTAAAAAGAAACTTGCACAAGGGGTTGTAAGTCCACCTCTGTTCACTTTATCAAACCACTCTGAGTATTTTCCAACAAATGTTTTTCCCTCTGGACTGATGTTTGACATACACTGTTCCAATGCTTCCAGTTGAAGTTTCTTTTTTCCATTTATTGAGCCCTTAGATGCTTTTTGGTGAAGAGCGTGTATCATGTAGCCACTTCTGTAAAATATAACATTTTGATCCATATAGGTTAGATCCATTGTTGGTTTTGCGTTATTCACTAGCACTTGTGAAATGCTGGAAATTAACTGTTGCATCACTTGACGCAGAAAACATGCAACAATAGTGCAATTACTTTCAGTTATTTTCTCTAGTTTAAAGTTTAGCTTGTCATCAACAGTGAGTGTGCGAAAAGCAGCAAACAGTGCCTCATTCATGTTGCCAGTTGACTGGCTTGCTAGTTCAAACACATAGGCATAATAAGGTTTAATCGTGTCACATACAGCCATTTCCCATGTAAAATTTGAGCTCCTTTTTCACCGATTGCTTTTCTGTTTAACAAAAAGCTCCTTAGCTTTGCTGTTTCAACCATAGGTTGTAAACTAGCCTCTACTGATGAACAGATGTATGTCGAAAACTGTTCCTCTTGAAAGGTAAAAGGGTTCTTCTCTACCCTCTGGCCTGATCTATGTTTAGCAACTGAAATGGATAAAAAGAAAGATGTGAATGCTTTGTAATTGTGATTTGTAATTTGCCAACAGGTTAAGTAAAACCATTTATGGCTGACTTTATTTCATTTTTGGAATGTTTTCAAAAGTACTCAAGTACATATGACATTATATGATATATGCAGCTGATAGTATTAAAAGCCTTTGATATACATTTATCAAAAATAATCTAAGAAAAGGAAAAAATGCTCATTACCAGCATTTCCTTATTTGCCATCATTATTCTTTGGTTGTTTTACCATTTACCACACAATTCAGAATTTTAATTACCCTGGGTAAGAAAGCTTATAAATGAAGATACTGTGCCAAAAGGAAACTAGAGGCGCTTGAGCGCCTGTATCGCTCCACAGGCCTGATTTTTCTGTAACAGTGAAGAGAAGTTTTTAACAATTACCATTTATTCCTGCATTTTAGGTCACTAAAGAAAAAAAGCTTTGAAAAACATTGTGAGAAAAGAAGAAAATAAAAGTTACCTGCATTTTCTTAGTTTTACACAATAATTTCTACTCTTTTTGATACAAATTTTACTAATTTGCAACATCTTTCAATTATGGCCAGTTATAAAAATTTTATCTTCTTGTTATAGTTAACTCATTACCAAATGACAACATTTTAGGATTGTCTAAATGGAAAGCATTTATAGATGAAAAAATAAAAATTTGAAAGTTGTTTTGTGAAGGGCAGATAACATTGTGGGAAAAGGTTACAAGCATTTTCTCCTTTTTCCACAATGTTTTGTAAAGTCTGAAATTCTTTGTCGGAGATCAGTTTGATTGGATAACAAAATGCCTTATCACAACAGTAAAGCCCTGTCCCTCTTTATACTAGGTCACCAGTAGGTCAACAAACCTTTACCAGAACTAATCATATTGCAGAGGTTCTCTTGTTTTATATGAAAAGGATTATAGATTATGTAAAGCAACCATCTTTAACTCTTTACCAAACGACAAAATTTGGGATGTGAACAAACTGAAAGCATTTGCGGACAACAAATTAAACATCGATAAAATGATGATTTCTCTCTTTGATAGAGTAGAAAACACTGAGGGAAAAGGAGTAAATGCTGATTACCAGCATTTTCTCCTTTTCCAAGAGTGTTTTCCAAAGACTTCTTCTTTAGGGTCGTTAAAAGTCAGGATTGTATGGTAAAGACTTACCACCATTGGTACTAACCTGCAATACAAGAATGAAATCAAAACACGTTTGAGAGAAGAAATTTTTCGAAGATTTTACTTTATACCATAAAAGGAAAATGAGTCTCCCATGAAAGCCATGTTTTTTTATGGATCTTTTTTTTTTTTTTAAGGAATTCTGTAGACCTCTATCTAAGGAACATTCCTGCAAAAAACTGTTGCTATCCAAATAGCAGTTTGGGAGGAGAAGATTTTTATAGGTTTTTTTACTTTGGTTGCCATGGCAACCAGTATTATTCATGGAACACAATTATTTGAAGGAATTTAAAAGAGGACCACCTAAGGAACATTCCTGTGAAATTTGGTAAAAATCCAGTCAATAGTTTCTGAGGAGAAGTTTTTTAAATAAAAAGTTTACGGATGAACGGACGAACGAACGGCTATACGGACGCACAACGGACACAGTGCCATGACAATAGCTCGCTGGCCTTCGGCCAGTGGAGCTAAAAACAACCAGCATTTATTTCTTTTTCTTGCAATGTTCTCTAACCTTCTACTGTTATAAAAGCTTTTCATTATTAAAAATTTTTAATTTGTCATTCACAGAATTTTTATATAAATTATGTCCGTCGTCCGTCGTGCGTCAGTGCGTCGTGCGTCGTCAACAATTCTTCAAACATCAACTCCTCCTAAACCGCTGGGCGGATTCCGACCAAACTTGGCTGGAATGTTCCTTGGGAGGTCCTCTTTAAAAATTGTTCACAGAATTTGATTCCGTCAAAAACTCTGGTTGCCATGGCAACGAAATGGATTTTTTTAGGAAATTCTTAAAAGTCTTCTTCTCTAAAACCGCTGGACAGATTTTAAAATAATTTCACAGAGATGTTTCTTGGGTGACCCTTTTCAAAAATTGTTCGCGAAATTTTGATCCGTCAAGAAACATGGCTCTGGTGAATGGGGGCTTCTTGCACTATACAGAAATGAAGAAATTCTTAAAAATTCTTCTTCTCAGAAACCCCTGGCCAGATTTTAAAATAATTTCACAGAGATGTTCCTTGGGTGACCCTTTCCAAAAATTGTTTGCGAAATTTTGATCTGTTAAGAAGCATGGGTCTGGTGAATGGGATCTTCTTGCACTATACAGAAATGAAGAAATTCTTAAAAATTCTTCTTCTCGGAAACCGCTTATCAAATTTTAAAATAATTTCACGAAGATGTTCCTTGGATGACCCTTTTCAAAAATTGTTCGCGAAATTTTGATCCGTCAAGAAACATGGCTCTGGTGAATGGGGGTTTCTTGCACTATACAGAAGTGAAAAAATTCTTTAAAATTCTTCTTCTCTGAAACCGCTGGTCAGATTTTGAAATGTTTTCACAGAGATGTTCCTTGGATGACCCTTTCCAAAAACTGTTCGTGAAATTTTGATAGGTCAAGAAACCTGGCTCCGGGGAATGGGGGCTACTTGCGCTATAGGGAAATGAAGAAATTCTTAAAAATTCTTATTCTCTCGAACGGTTGGTCAGATTTTGAAATAAATTCACAGAGATGTTCATTGGGTGACCCTTTTCAAAAAATGTTCGTGAAATTTTGATTCATCAAGAAACATGGCTCTGGTGAATGGGGGCTACTTGCACTTTAGGGCAATGAAGAAATTCTTAAAAATTCTTCTTCTCTGAAGCGGCTTGTCAGATTTTGGAAAATTTTCACAGAGATATTCCTTGGGTGACCCTTTTCAAAAATTGTTCGTGAAAGTTTGATTCGTCGAGAAACATTTCTCTGGTGAATGAGGGCTACTTACACTATATGTATATGGAAATGAAGAAATTCTTCTTCTCTGAAACTGCTGGTCAGATTTTGAAAGGACTTTTACAGAGGTGACCTTTTAAAAATTGCTTGTCAAAATGATGATTTTTGTTTCCAGTGTTTCAATACCTTCAAAAAAAAAAAAAAAAAAGGGCTAATGGTCCTCTCAAAAATTCAGGTGAGCGATCCAGGGCCATTTTGGCCCTCTTGTTTTCCTTTTCCCACAATGTTTTCTATTCTTCACAAAATAAATTTCAAATTTTCAGTCACTTTTATATTGTCGTGTGCAAATGCTTTCGATTTGGACAAGCCTAAAATATTGCCGTGTGGTAATGAGGTCAACTTTTCATCAGACAAATAACAAAGCAAAAGCACATAGTCATTAGTTGAAAGCATTTGCAAAGGGAGATTTTTCACCTGGTTGTAATTCTAGAAGAAAACATTATGGAACAAGAGGGCCAAGATGGCCCTGGATCGTTCACCTGAATTTTTGAGATGACCATAGTCTATTTTTTTTTTTTTTTTTGAGCTATTGAAACATTGGAACCAAATTTATAATTTTGCCAAGCAATTTTCAAAAGGTCACCTGTAAAAGTCATTTCGAAATCTGACCATCAGTTTCAAAAAGAAGAATTTTTAAGAATTCTTCATTTCTGTATAAGAGCAAGTAGCCCCCATCCACGAGAGCCATGTTTCTTGATTGATCAAAATTTACGAACAAGTTTTGAAAAGGGTCACCCAAGGAACATCTCTCTGAAATTATTTCAAAATCTGACCAGGGGTTTCAGAGAAAGAGAATTTTAAAGAATTTCATCATGTCCGTATAGTGCAAGTAGCCCCCATTCACAAGAGCCATGTTTCTTGACGGATCAAAATTATATGTACAGCTTTTGGAAAGGGTCACCCAAGGAACATCTCTGTCAGATTATTTTAAAATCTGACAACGGGTTTCAGAGAAGAAGAATTTTCAAGAATTTCTTCATTTCCATATAGTGCAAGTAGCCCCCATTCACTACAGCCATGTTTCTTGGCCAATCAAAATTTTGCGAACAGTTTTAGAAAAGGGTCACCAAAGGAACATCTCTGTAAAATTATTTCAAAATCTGTCCAGCCATTTCAGAGAAGAAGAATTTTCAAGAATTTCTTCATTTCTGTATAGTGCAAGTAGCCCCCATTCACCAGAGCCATGTTTCTTGACCAATCAAAATTTCGCGAACAATTTTTAAAAGGGTAACCCAAGGAACAAGTCTGTGAAGTTATTTCAAAATCTAACCAGCTGTTTCAGAGAAGAAGAATTTTCAAGAATTTCTTCATATCTGTCTAGTGCAAGAAGCCCCATTCACCAGAGCCATGTTTCTTGACCAATCAAAATTTCGCGAGCAATTTTTGAAAAGGGTCACCCAAGGAACAACTCTGTCAAATTATTTCAAAATCTGACCAGCGGTTTCAGAGAAGAAGAATTTTTAAGAATTCCTTCATTTTTGTATAGTGCAAGAAGCCCCCATTCACCAGAGCCACATTTTTTGACGGATCAGAATTTCACGAACAACTTTTGAAAAGGGTCACCCAAAGAACATATCTGTGAAATTATTCCAAAATCCGACCAGCGGTTTCAGAGGAGAAGATTTTTAAAAAATTTGCTAAAAAATTCCATTTCGTTGCCATGGCAACCAGAGTTTTTGATGGAATCAAATTTTGTGAACAATTTAAAGAGGACCTCCCAAGGAACATTCCTGCCAAGTTTGGTCGGAATCCGCCCAGCGGTTTAGGAGGAGCTGATGTTTAAAGAATTGTTGACGACGCACGACGGACGACGGACACCGGGTGATCCTAAAAGCTCCCCTTGAGCACGTTGTGCTCAGGTGAGCTAAAAAGAGAAATTAATGTGAACCAGCATTTTCTTTCAATATTTTTGATCATGTTTTCAAAAGCCAATTTCCTTTGGGTATTTAAATAGGAATGTGTAGTTAAAGAAAAAAAGCAAAAGTGTTGTATGCCAAAGTGAAACACATCAGAACTAATCTATTTGGAAGTCATGAGTGATTTCCTCAAGGCTTTTTTTGTCATCTACATCTGTTTTTATCCTCATTTTTGCATTTT
Source organism: Tridacna crocea (assembly GCA_943736015.1). Taxonomy (NCBI): domain Eukaryota; kingdom Metazoa; phylum Mollusca; class Bivalvia; order Cardiida; family Cardiidae; genus Tridacna; species Tridacna crocea. The sequence continues at coordinate 56,423,057 of OX031059.1, forward strand.
CTAGCCCATGCATGCCCTCTAACGTGTAAAAACAACTTTATGCAAGCCTCAAGAATAAAACTTTCGAATTGACCACAGAATATTTTGGCTGCATAGTATCTTTTCATAAAGTGTTCAGCCATGAGCTCAACCAAAAGTGCTAAATCAATGAGACTTTTGCTTTCGTCATCATTTTGTCGGTAACAGATCTCTATCTCTCTAATCATTAAAAAGAAACTTGCACAAGGGGTTGTAAGTCCACCTCTGTTCACTTTATCAAACCACTCTGAGTATTTTCCAACAAATGTTTTTCCCTCTGGACTGATGTTTGACATACACTGTTCCAATGCTTCCAGTTGAAGTTTCTTTTTTCCATTTATTGAGCCCTTAGATGCTTTTTGGTGAAGAGCGTGTATCATGTAGCCACTTCTGTAAAATATAACATTTTGATCCATATAGGTTAGATCCATTGTTGGTTTTGCGTTATTCACTAGCACTTGTGAAATGCTGGAAATTAACTGTTGCATCACTTGACGCAGAAAACATGCAACAATAGTGCAATTACTTTCAGTTATTTTCTCTAGTTTAAAGTTTAGCTTGTCATCAACAGTGAGTGTGCGAAAAGCAGCAAACAGTGCCTCATTCATGTTGCCAGTTGACTGGCTTGCTAGTTCAAACACATAGGCATAATAAGGTTTAATCGTGTCACATACAGCCATTTCCCATGTAAAATTTGAGCTCCCTTTTCACCGATTGCTTTTCTTTTTAACAAAAAGCTCCTTAGCTTTGCTGTTTCAACCATAGGTTGTAAACTAGCCTCTACTGATGAACAGATGTATGTCGAAAACTGTTCCTCTTGAAAGGTAAAAGGGTTCTTCTCTACCCTCTGGCCTGATCTATGTTTAGCAACTGAAATGGATAAAAAGAAAGATGTGAATGCTTTGTAATTGTGATTTGTAATTTGCCAACAGGTTAAGTAAAACCATATATGGCTGACTTTATTTCATTTTTGGAATGTTTTCAAAAGTACTCAAGTACATATGACATTATATGATATACTAGTATGCAGCTGATAGTATTAAAAGCCTTTGATATACATTTATCAAAAATAATCTAAGAAAAGGAAAAAATGCTCATTACCAGCATTTCCTTATTTGCCATCATTATTCTTTGGTTGTTTTACCATTTACCACACAATTCAGAATTTTAATTACCCTGGGTAAGAAAGCTTATAAATGAAGATACTGTGCCTAAAGGAAACTAGAGGCGCTTGAGCGCCTGTATCGCTCCACAGGCCTGATTTTTCTGTAACAGTGAAGAGAAGTTTTTAACAATTACCATTTATTCCTGCATTTTAGGTCACTAAAGAAAAAAATCTATGAAAAACATTGTGAGAAAAGAAGAAAATAAAAGTTACCTGCATTTTCTTAGTTTTACACAATAATTTCTACTCTTTTTGATACAAATTTTACTAATTTGCAACATCTTTCAATTATGGCCAGTTATAAAAATTTTATCTTCTTGTTATAGTTAACTCATTACCAAATGACAACATTTTAGGATTGTCTAAATGGAAAGCATTTATAGATGAAAAAATAAAAATTTGAAAGTTGTTTTGTGAAGGGTAGATAACATTGTGGGAAAAGGTTACAAGCATTTTCTCCTTTTTCCACAATGTTTTGTAAAGTCTTAAATTCTTTGTCAGAGATCAGTTTGATTGGATAACAAAATGCCTTATCACAACAGTAAAGCCCTGTCCCCCTTTATACTAGGTCACCAGTAGGTCAACAAACCTTTACCAGAACTAATCATATTGCAGAAGTTCTCTTGTTTTATATGAAAAGGATTATAGATTATGTAAAGCAACCATCTTTAACTCTTTACCAAACGACAAAATTTGGGATGTGAACAAACTGAAAGCATTTGCGGACAACAAATTAAACATCGATAAAATGATGATTTCTCTCTTTGATAGAGTAGAAAACACTGAGGGAAAAGGAGTAAATGCTGATTACCAGCATTTTCTCCTTTTCCAAGAGTGTTTTCCAAAGACTTCTTCTTTAGGGTCGTTAAAAGTCAGGATTGTATGGTAAAGACTTACCACCATTGGAACTAACCTGCAATACAAGAATGAAATCAAAACAAGTTTGAGAGAAGAAATTTTTCGAAGATTTTACTTTATATTATAAAAGGAAAATGAGTCTCCCATGAAAGCCATGTTTTTTTATGGATTTTTTTTTTTAAGGAATTCTGTAGACCTCTATCTAAGGAACATTCCTGCAAAAAAATGTTGCTATCCAAATAGCAGTTTGGGAGGAGAAGATTTTTATAGGCTTTTTACTTTGGTTGCCATGGCAACCAGAATTATTCATGGAACACAATTATTTGAAGGAATTTAAAAGAGGACCACCTAAGGAACATTCCTGTGAAATTTGGTAAAAATCCAGTCAATAGTTTCAGAGGAGAAGTTTTTTAAAGAAAAAGTTTACGGATGAACGGACGAACGAACGGATGTACGGACGCACAACGGACACAATGCCATGACAATAGCTCGCTGGCCTTTGGCCAGTGGAGCTAAAAACAACCAGCATTTATTTCTTTTTCTTGCAATGTTCTCTAAACTTCTACTGTTATAAAAGCTTTTCATCATTAAAAATTTTTAATTTGTCATTCACAGATTTTTTATATAAATTATGCAGTTTGTCATTTAGTAAAGGCTTAACCCATTACCACACAATCCCTACTTTTGATGCCCCTGAGAAAGGAGCCTTTTGAAAACAGTGTAGGAAAAGGAGAAAATGCTGCTAGCCAGCATTTTCTCCTTTTCCAACAGTGTTTTCGACCCTTCTCAAAACAAATTTCAATTTTTTAGTCACCTTTATTTTGTCGTCTGCAAATATGTACTTTCAATTTGAACCAGTCTAAAATATTGAAAAAGTTTGGAAACACTGGGAACAGGAGAAAATGCTGGTAATCAGCAATTAAATTTGTTGTTTGCAAAGCATTCAATTTTGATAAGTCTTAAATTTTGTTGATTGGCTATGAGTAAAGGAAAATGTTTTCTACCCTTTTTCGAAAACTCTCCATTTATGCTGTACATAAATTGTTGCCAGCAAACCTCTTAAGTCAAAAAGTGTTTTCCCTAAAGAGTCAATTTTTAGTCTCAAAATGCTTTAAAATTTGGCAACTCGTTTACTGTTCTTGTTTGGAAAATTTGTCATAATTATGTTTATATAAAGATTGTTACATATGCTTAAAATATACATACTTTTCACATTGGCGGTAGCATGTCTTGTTCTTAAATGTCCCCGTAATCCAGAGATTGAGGCGTAACATGAGGGGAGTGAGACACTTAGACCCGTGACCGTTTAGATCATTTAGACTCCTTAAAATTTCAGATTTTGGGTGACATCTAGACCCCTTTGAGACACTTCGACCTCCTTGTCTTGGAGACACTTGAACCCCTTTTTAGCTCCACTGGCCGAAGGCCAACGAGCTATTGTCATGGTGTTGTGTGTGTCCGTTTGTCTGTGTGTGCGTCCGTAAACTTTTTCTTTAAAAAACTTCTCCTCAGAAACTATTCATTGGATTTTTACCAAATTTCACAGGAACGTTCCTTAGGTGGTCCTCTTTCAAATTCCTTCAAATAATTGTGTTCCATGAAGAATTCTGGTTGCCATGGCAACCAAAGTAAAAAAACCTTTAAAAATCTTCTCCTCCCAAATCGCTAATTGGATAGCATTATTATTGTGCAGGAATGTTCCTTAGGTAGAGGTTTATAGAATTACTTTTAAAAACAAAAAGATCCGTCAAAAAACATGGTCTTTATAGGAGACTCATTTTCCTTTAATGGTATAAAGTAAAATTTTGGAAAAATTTCTTCTCTCAAATTATTCGTTGGATTTCATTGTTGTATTGTAGGTAAGTTCCTTTGGTGGTAAGTCTGTACCACACAATCCCAACTTTAAACGACCCTAAAGAAGATGTCTTTGGGAAACACTCTTGGAAAAGGAGAAAATGCTGGTTATCAACATTTTCTCCTTTTCCCTCAGTGTTTTCTACTGTATCGAAGACTACTGGGGTTTTATGAACGCAAATTAAAAGGCTTTGGGAGTATAAGGATGATTTTTTTGCATTTTTGTAAAATTTTCGTCCCAAAATCTGAAGGGCCACCTTTAGCTGACCGAATAAAGAAGGAAAAGCATAAGCATGTGAACATAAAAAGTATTATTGTAGACATTGAGACATCGCCGACCAAAAATGTAACATGATACAGTCCGAAACCGTTGATTAAACCCTTTACCATACAATCCCAATTTTTAACAACACTGAAAGAGAGGCTTCTGGGAATATTCTTGTAAATAATGACAATGCAATATAATACGTTCATTCACTCTGTTCCTTTTACAGAAATCAAGATGTAAATGTAAAAAAAAAATTAACAGGGCAAAAAATTTTTTTTTTGCCAAACATTGTTCGAGTTAGAGAGAGAGAGAGAGAGAGAGTGGGGGGAAGGGGGAAAGGGAGTGCCTAGCTATCAGTAATAAGTTGCAGAGATTGTTTTTTTTTTTTAAATCGTACATTGGTTTGAAGGAACTAATAATGGTTTTGATAAATTTACACAAATTTCAGACCGGTGTGTAAACTTTCCAAGACGTATAAATTCAATAACAACATTAAAGAAGATCACGCTGTTCTCCTTTTCCCAATAGGTTTTCTAACCTTTCCAAATTAAGTTTCAGTTTTTGAGGCACATTCATTCTGTCATCAATCAATCTATCTATCTATCTATCTATCTATTACTTAATGCATCAATCCGTCCGCCCGTCAATTAATCAATCAATCGATCACTTTGTTTAAATTGGGCTAAATTCTTGGAAATCTGTGATCTAGTCCGAGTATTTATAAACTTGAGGCGACTTGTCTTCGATATGGGGCGAGTTCTCCCTTAATTTGGGGCGAGTTGTCTTCTAAATTTGGGACGAGTTCTCTATGGGCGAGTTTTTTGTGGGGCGAGTTGTCTTGGGGCGAGTTGTTTTTGGGGCGAGTTGTCTCACTCGTACATCTTGCTTCCATCACCCGAGTATGCCGAATGCGAGTTGTCTGTCATTCGCTCACACTCTCTTGCACTCCGGATCATTACATTCGTGTATGTGAGGTAACGAACGACAACTCTGCTCGGAGATTGTCATTCGCTGTGTAGGTTTGATTTGATTTTTCAGAGTATTCCAAGTGCACCAGAGCCTTATCATGCTTATGCCCAATTAGGAATTACGCCCCCCCCCCCCAAGTCATCATCATCATACATGAATCCTGTCATAAATCAATTAAAAGGGAAAATTAAAGACAGTCGCTAGGCATCACCTCGGAAGATCGAATATGCACGAATGAAAGCATTATCTCCCGCTAGATGGCATTCTATAAATACTCATCTAATTTGGGCATCCTGGGTACAGAACCGAACCACTTTCCGTTACCGTTACTTTGAATTTCAAACTAAAATAAACGTTTACTCAATAAAATGCTAGGTACCTCGTGCAATTCACTCAGCAGTTTAGAGAAATATGGAGCTAAAGCAGGTCTCATTTCTTCTCAAACGTATTGATAAAAACTATTTTCTACATTGCTACTTTATAGAGCGTAATATTACAGTCAGCCCGCTTTTGGGGCTAGTGATGCGTCATATTTATAAGACAGTCGAATCTTCGAAGAATATGACATGCGCAGACAACGCAAATGAAAGATTCTCGGATGAGCTAAATCGAGTCCAGCTCTGGATTTCACGCAAGGGGGATCACTGTGGTGGGTCACTTATGAATATATGCCTATACAGAATTCTGACGTTACCAAAGATTTTCCGTACTTTTCAAAGGTTTGCCCGTTAAATTTTTAGCATATACAAACAATAAAGCTTTAAGACGCTGAAAAACTTGGTTTAGAAGAATATATTTGGCACTTCCTGCAACTACAGCGCGAAAACCCATGAAAGTTGAGCGTAATATCGGGCTACAAAAATGCATTTATTTAAGAAATCACTCAGTATAAAATTAGATCATCTTTTATCGCAGTACAAATGCATTACACTGTGAAAAAAATATAAGTAAGATTTTGCCTACAGTTTTTTCCTTTGCCAGAACGCATGCAATGATTGGCAATGAGAATTTTCTAAAGTTTATTATGTTTCACACAATCACAGTTGACATCGTTTTAGTCAATTATTCCACACTATATTCTTTCCAAGCCACTTGCTGCTTTCCTTCATAATAATTGTCAAAACAATGTTTGGGATGAGAGAAAAATAAATCCAGTCACAGTGACTCATTCCTCAGATTTTGGCCAAGCTGCAGATCGATGCAATGACTTGGTTTAAAGCCCTGTACACTAGTCAACCAACTGAGCTACCGGGGTTTGACAGAAGTGACAAAAGTCCCTAGAAGATGCCCCTGATGATCGGGCTACAAAAATGCATTTATTTAAGAAATCACTCAGTATAAAATTAGATCATCTTTTATCGCAGTACAAATGCATTACACTGTGAAAAAAATATAAGTGTAAGATTTTGCCTACAGTTTTTTCCTTTGCCAGAACGCATGCAATGATTGGCAATGAGAATTTTCTAAAGTTTATTATGTTTCACACAATCACAGTTGACATCGTTTTAGTCAATTATTCCACACTATATTCTTTCCAAGCCACTTGCTGCTTTCCTTCATAATAATTGTCAAAACAATGTTTGGGATGAGAGAAAAATAAATCCGGTCACAGTGACTCATTCCTCAGATTTTGGCCAAGCTGCAGATCGATGCAATGACTTGGTTTAAAGCCCTGTACACTAGTCAACCAACTGAGCTACCGGGGTTTGACAGAAGTGACAAAAGTCCCTAGAAGATGTCCCTGATGATCAGGCTACAAAAATGCATTTATTTAAGAAATCACTCAGTATAAAATTAGATCATCTTTTATCGCAGTACAAATGCATTACACTGTGAAAAAAATATAAGTGTAAGATTTTGCCTACAGTTTTTTCCTTTGCCAGAACGCATGCAATGATTGGCAATGAGAATTTTCTAAAGTTTATTATGTTTCACACAATCACAGTTGACATCGTTTTAGTCAATTATTCCACACTATATTCTTTCCAAGCCACTTGCTGCTTTCCTTCATAATAATTGTCAAAACAATGTTTGGGATGAGAGAAAAATAAATCCAGTCACAGTGACTCATTCCTCAGATTTTGGCCAAGCTGCAGATCGATGCAATGACTTGGTTTAAAGCCCTGTACACTAGTCAACCAACTGAGCTACCGGGGTTGGACAGAAGTGACAAAAGTCCCTAGAATATGTACATGTCCTTTTTATTTAAAGAATTTGTCAAATGAATAGTAGGGAAGGTTGCCAAAAAGCCAATCAGTATGACTGTAGACTGAGCTAAGCATGGTATGTTGTCAACTTTTACCTTGTGTATGCTCATTACAGGGTCCGAAAACTTCCAGTAGAGGCACATGCTCTGTAGGACAAATTGATGTTGAAAAAAGACTTGCCTAGCTTTGATTCTCACTCTGACATCCGATGAGAAAAACCAGTCCAATATTGGACTCTTGACAGTTTATTTTTTTCAGAGGGCCATCTGAAGAGTACTAGTATTACAAGATATTTGTTTGAAATGAAAGGTCCTTTGTTATGTCATTAGGCTGACTTGAAACTGGTCTTTATTTGCGGCAAGGACCTGCATGTCTTAGGTTGTTTCATAATTTGATTTCTGAAAAACCCTTAATTCGCTTATTGAATAATTGAATGGCCGTTTTTGTCTTGTGTAAGTTAAATATTTATCAGAAAAACTTGTTTTACTGTCTTCTATTCACCACTCCTACTGGACGAGTATGAATGATATTTCACTTGTCCTCATCCATTTCATACTTGTAAATATGAGTAGACAAGTTGATTTTTTTTACCCTGCTATTTGGCCATTTTTTAAGCCGATACTCATGGAACATGGTCAGAAAGTTTGTTTTGATGATATACCGCAGGATCTTTTTCAGTCTTATACTCTTGAAAGTTGGTCAAAATGTTTGTCTTGCTGACATCCTAAAATATTTTGTAAATGGGTCAGGTTGGATGAAAACTAGGTCACTTGGTCAAATCTCTGACAAATCTTGAGTACACAGTAGAATCCACAATTTAAGTACAAACTCAAGAAACTTGGTCAAAATGTTTAGCTTGATGACATCTTAGCATCTTAGATGAGTCAGGAAAAAGCTTGTGTACAACCTAGAGGCCAAATTATCGAGTGTAGGACCCCCCCCCCCCCCTCGCAGGACAGAAACACCATGGAGACACACACACACACACCCCCATCCCCATGGACAAAACCCCCACAGGATAAAAGCCCCCAGGACAAAATCCCCATCATATATTACCGGCCGATTAGCTCAGTAGGTAGAGCGTAGGACTCGTGAACACAATGTTTCGGGTCTCTACAGGTTGTGGGTTCGAGTCCCCGGCTGGCCAACTAAAAAAATTATTAATAGTCTTTCGGATGAGACGTTAAACCGAGGTCCCGTGTGACGGTGCTATACACCGAGCACGTTAAAGAACCAGGCAGAATTCTCAGTAGTTTCGTCCTGTATCCTTGCACTATCCCCCGTAACAACTAACTGTCTTCTGGGGGCGTCGCTCAGATGGGCAACCGGTAGCGACGATAAATAAACGAAAAATAATCAAAATCCCCATCATATTTAAAAAGCATATTAATTTGAGAAAACACACATAATTTGCAAACAGTTTTAAAGTGTTCAAAACAAGTCTCTTTGATTTAAGGGGAAAAAAATCAAATGTGAAAGGCAAAAAATGATTTACAAATTATCTTTAATTTGTAACTCAAGTTTGTTGATAGTTTCTATTGATATGTTAACACCTATACAGACTTTGGTATGACAGGTGTTGAGAAGGGATTAAGACACCTGATTTGCAAGTTTACACCTGTCATATTCACTAATGTTTAGTAGTAGATTTGAACATATAAAAGCACCAAACAAGAAAAACAAAACATATAAAGAATTTAAATGAATTTTTTTATGAATGTATACAGAAAACAACACATTTTTGATCATAAAGCACAATTTTAAGAAAAAATATTCTTATCAAATCAATTTAACTTATACAAAAACATTATTTTTTTCAACCCCCACAAGTATTTAAAGCAGTAAATTTTATTCAACTTCAATCATTTTAAAACCATGAGGGTTTTGTCCACTTTTCACTTAACAGTATGGGGGTTTTGTCCTACGGGGTTTTTGTCCGTACCCCAAATAATCAGTCCAGTAAGTGTAAAAGCTTGTTTGAAAGTTTGCTGAAATATCTCGAAAGAGATAAAAAATGGATCATGGTCAAAAAGCTGCGGTGAGCGGCTTAGGGCCATTATGGTCCTCTTCTTTTAGTGTGGTAAAGGGTGGAATATTGTATTGTCTCATGGATATTTTTGGTTATATGGGCCACCTTCAATTTATATAAATCTGTGCGAATGCGCTTAAGTTTGAGCTGGCTGAAATTTTGTCATCTGGTAAAGAGTTTAAAAATAATGATTCATTTACAGGCTCAAGAGAAGCTCACATAGTAATGGAATCAGATGGAGGCAAAACAACCATGCTTATTGAAGGATATCAAGTATTTAGAGAAGGTAGGGTTTGGCTATGGTTTTCTTGCTTGATCTTTTGTACCATCAGGCAAAAGTGACTTTATCTTCAGAATGTAAAAGTACAGTTGAACCTGGATTAAGAGACCACCCAAGGGAAATCTAAAACAGTCTCTTACAGCAGGTGGTCTCCTATTGCAGGGTTGCATCTTGTCCTTGAAATTTCTAAGATCATTTTAAAACCATTCCTAACCCTTTACTCCATAGATACTCATTTCTACGCATTGCTTGTAGGAGCCTTTGGAAAACATTGTGGCAAAAGGTGAAATTGCAATGTTTTCTATGCTATTAAAAGGTGTCATATACACATAAGAAATGACTTCATCCTTGCTGTTATTTAAGGTCAATTAGAGATACCATAGAAATGCCTTATGGAGTAAGGGGTTAATATGCCAATATTGCATATGAAAATATTGAATGACTTAATGCATAAACCTGAAATAGATCTTTTACAAAAAAAAACCATCTATCACATTAATCTGCATGTACAGTTTATTTTTCAGAAATTGACATAAAAAAAGTCTTGGGGGAATTGTCCTCTTTGTTTCATATCCTATTTGTTATGAACCTGAGGTAGAATGCCGCTTGGGCTGTACAAAAAAGAGGAAGCACTGATACTTGTTTCATTTAATTTGCTTTTATACATACTTACTTCAACTGTTTTATGTCACTGTGATAAGTCCATTCAATCTACATTTACAAGGTACCCGGTATGTCAGTAAAGTTTGTGTACTGATTTAGAATGCCATCACTCCCTCTTATCTGGAGCTCTGTCAGAGTAAGGAAGTCCTATGTATTGCAGTGTTTTTGTGGTGGGAGGGGGGAAAAAACAAGATCATTGACACGTCTCTGTAGTCTAATCTCCATCTGTACTTAATGCAAAAGCAAGTAGTATTGTGTATTGTGATAAACATTCCTAGTCTAAAGATTTTATGCAGTAATTATATTATTACTAACCCCTTATTCCAGATCAGGCAACAAACATCGTGGTGAAACAGGAACCCCCTGATGTTGAGATTGTAAAAATACAACCTGGTAGATCTAGTGATGGACCTGAGCCTACATGTAGTAATGGACCTGAGCACGGGGTAAGCACACTTCATGTACTTTGCTTTCTTAACTCTTTACCACACAACAGAATTTTAGACTGGTCCAGATTGAAAGCAATTGTAGATGACAAAATAAAGGTAACTCAAAAATTGAAATTTGTTTTCAGCAGGGTTAGAAAACACTGGGAAAAGGAGAAAATGCTGATTACTAGCATTTTCTCTTTTTCCCACATTGTTTTCAGAGGGCTGCTATCTCAGGGTTGTAAAAACCAGGGATTGTTTGGTAAAAGGGTTAACTCTTTACCACACGATAAAAGTGTAGACTTGTCCAAATTGAAAGCATTTGCAGACGACAATTCAAATGTGTCTCAAATAAGGGTATTTGTCCTTGATAGATAAGAAAACATTAAGGGAAAGGGAGAAAATGCTGGTTACCAGCATTTTCTCCTTTTCCCTTAATGTTTTCAAAAGGTTTCTCCCTCAGGGGTCGTTAAAACTCGGGATTGTGTGGTAAAGGGTTAATCCATTACCACACAGCAAAATTTTAGACCTATCCAAATTGAAAGCATTTGCAGACGACAATTTCAAAGTGGCTCAAGTGGTACAATTTTGCTTTGATAGGGTAGAAAACTTTGTGGGAAAAGGAGAAATGCTGGTTACCAGCATTTTCTCTTTTTTCCCCACATGGTTTTCGAAAGGCTTCTTTCTCATGGGCGTTAAAAGTTGGCATTGTGTGGTAAAGGGTTAAACTATAGGGTTCATTCCATGGTTCCGTAACCAAGGCAGTGGATTTTTTATCAAGATGGAAGAATCGGTTGCTTGGTTGGAATCTCCAGCTCTGTAAATTTTTTTTCTAGGATTGATGATAGTCGTAGCAACAGGATGTACCGGTATTAATCTTCCACAGATGATTATTATATCACCCCACAACATAGTGGAGGGGGGTAAACTGAAATCGCCATGGCTGTTTGTCCATCTGTCTGTCTGTAGACACAATTTTGTCTGGAGCAATACTACAGTTTTTCTTTTAATGAACTGGAATTTACACACAGGGTTCCTATATATATGACGTTGTGCATGCACAGTTTTCATGACCCTATTGCAATTTGTTACGGAATTATCTCTCCTTGAACTTTTTTCAACTCTTACTTTTGTACTAAACCATTCTGCATTCTGTGATAAAGACCTGTTTTTGTTGCAAGAAACTGGTACGGGGGTATAATCACATTTAGTGATAGCTCTAGTTAAGACTAGGGATTGAGTGGTGAAAAGTTGAGACAAAATGAATAGACCGTCAGAAAAATAAGTCTTATGTCTCTGCGCAAGTTGTTACCAATCCATTATGTGTCTTTATCTTCATCATTATTTTTAACCCTTTACCAGGCAATGCCGACTTTTAATGACCCTCAGAAAGAAGCCTTTGGAAAACATTGTGAGAAAAAGAGAAAATGCTGTTATCCAGCATTTTCTCCTTTCACCACAATGTTTTTTAACCCATTACCACTCAATCCCTACTTTTGACGCCCCTGAGAAAGAAGCCTTTAGAAAACATTGTGGGAAAAGGAGAAAATGCTGATAACCAGCATTTTCTCCTTTTCCCACAATGTTTTCTACCCTTCACAAAACAAATTTCAAATTTTCAGTCTCTTTTATTTTGTCGTCTGCAAATGCTTTCAATTTGGACCAGTCTAAAATATTGTCGTCTGGTAATGGGTTAATCTTCTCTAACTCATTACCAAACAACAAAGTTTTAGGTTTGTCCAAATCAAAAGCATTTGCAGACAACAAAATACAAGTGACTGAAAATTTGAAATTTGTTTTGTCAAGGATAGAAAACATCATGGGAAAAAGAGAAAATGCTGGTTACCAGCATTTTCTCCTTTTCCCACAATGTTTTTTAAAGGCCTCTTTCTCAGGGTCTTCAAAAGTAGGGATTGTGTGGTAATGGGCTAAAGAAACTTCATTTTTAGCTCCACTGGCCGAAGGCCAGCGGGCTTATGTCATGGCCCGTTGTGCGTCCGTCCGTCTGTGCGTGCGTGCGTTAACTTCTATTTCAAACATCTTCTTCTCTGAAACTACCCATCCAATTTTGATGAAACTTCACAGAAATAATCCTGCCATGGTCCTCTTCAGAATTCCTTGAAAGAATTTTATTCCTTCAAAAACTCTGGTTGCCATGGCAACAAAACTGAAAAATATTGAAAATTTTTAAAAATCTTCTTCTCTGAAACCATAAGGCCTAGGGCTACCAAATTTGGCATGTAGCTTTATCTAGTGGACCTCTACCAAGTTCTTTCAAATAATAGCCCTGGGGTCAAAATTGGCCTCACCCCGGGGGTCACAAGTTTTATATGGGCTTATAAAGGGAAAACTTTATATAGGGAAAACTTTAAAATCCTTCTGGTACCTAGCCATAGGGCCTAGGGCTACCAAATTTGGCATGTAGCTTTATCTAGTAGACCTCTACCCAGAGTGCCCAAATGATAGCCCAGAGGTCAAATTTGGCCCGGACCCGGGGGTCACAAGTTTTATATGGGCTTGTATAGTGAAAACTTTAAAAAATTTTTTGTACCAAGCCATAAGGCCTAGGGCTACCAAATTTTGCATGTAGCTTTATCTAGTGGGCCTCTACCAGGAGGGCCCAAATTATAGCCTTAGGGTCAAGTTTGTCCCCACACCAGGGGTCACAAGTTTTTCATGGGCTTTTGTGATGACTAACCATAATAAAGACTAGGACCACTAAATTTAGCCTTGTCTCATGGATTTTATGTTTTACAGGGCCTTTTATTGAGAAAACTTTGAAAATCTTCTTGTTTATAACCACACATTCTAGACCTGTATTATTTAGTATGGGGCTTTATCTTGTAGACCTCCACCAGGATTCAAGTAATAATAGCTTTGTGGTCAAAATTGGATTTGCCCAGGGGTCACAACTTTTTTGTAGGTTTTTATGGAAAAAAAATTGTTTGCCCTCAAGTTTGAAACCAGTTGGCCAAATAATGTACTGTTTGGCTTGTAGTGTTTTTAGCTCACCTGAGCACGAAGTGCTCATGGTGAGCTATTGTGATCGTGCTGTGTCCGTCGTCCGTCGTCCGTCGTCCGTCGTGCGGCGTGCGTCGTGCGTCGTCCGTCGTCCGTCGTCAACTTTTTACCTTGTGTACGCTCTAGAGGCCACAGTTTTAGTCGGATACTCATGAAAATTGGTCAGGATGTTTGTCTCGATGAAATCTCGGACGAGTTCGAAAATGGGTCATGTGGGGTCAAAAACTAGGTCACTAGGTCAAATCTTAGAAAAACCTTGTGTACGCTCTAGAGGCCACATTTTGAGTCGGATACTCATGAAAGTTGGTCAGGATGTTTGTCTGGATGATATCTCGGACGAGTTCGAAAATGGGTCACGTGGGGTCAAAAACTAGGTCACCAGGTCAAATCTTAGAAAAACCTTGTGTACGCTCTAGAGGCCACATTTTCAGTCGGATACTCATGAAAGTTGGTCAGGATGTTTGTCTGGATGATATCTCGGACGAGTTCGAAAATGGGTCACGTGGGGTCAAAAACTAGGTCACCAGGTCAAATCTTAGAAAAACCTTTTGTACGCTCTAGAGGCCACATTTTCAGTCGGATACTCATGAAAGTTGGTCAGGATGTTTGTCTGGATGATATCTCGGACGAGTTCGAAAATGGGTCACGTGGGGTCAAAAACTAGGTCACCAGGTCAAATCTTAGAAAAACCTTTTGTACGCTCTAGAGGCCACATTTTCAGTCGGATACTCATGAAAGTTGGTCAGGATGTTTGTCTGGATGATATCTCGGACGAGTTCGAAAATGGGTCACGTGGGGTCAAAAACTAGGTCACCAGGTCAAATCTTAGAAAAACCTTTTGTACGCTCTAGAGGCCACATTTTCAGTCGGATACTCATGAAAGTTGGTCAGGATGTTTGTCTGGATGATATCTCGGACGAGTTCGAAAATGGGTCACGTGGGGTCAAAAACTAGGTCACCAGGTCAAATCTTAGAAAAACCTTTTGTACGCTCTAGAGGCCACATTTTCAGTCGGATACTCATGAAAGTTGGTCAGGATGTTTGTCTGGATGATATCTCGGACGAGTTCGAAAATGGGTCACGTGGGGTCAAAAACTAGGTCACTAGGTCAAATCTTAGAAAAACCTTTTGTAGGCTCTAAAGGCCACATTTTCAGTTGGATACTCATGAAAGTTGGTCAGGATATTTGTCTGGATGATATCTCGGACAAGATCGAAAATGGGTCATGTGGGGTCAAAAACTAGGTCACTAGGTCAAATGTTAGAAAAACCTTTTGTAGGCTCTAAAGGCCACATTTTCAGTCCGAAACTCTTGTAAGTTGGTCAGAATGTTTGTCTTGATGATATCTCAGACAGGTTTGAAAATGGGTCATTGGGGGTTAAGAACTAGGTCACTAGGTCAAATGTTAGAAAAACCTTTTGTAGGCTCTAAAGGCCACATTTTCAGTCCGAAACTCTTGTAAGTTGGTCAGAATGTTTGTCTTGATGATATCTCAGACAGGTTTGAAAATGGGTCATTGGGGGTTAAGAACTAGGTCACCAGGTCAAATCTTAGAAAAACCTTGTATATGCTCTGGATGCCACATTTTCAGTCCAACACTCTTGAAAATTAGTCAGAATGTTTGCCTTTATAATATCTTGGATGAGTTTGAAAATGGGTTATGTTGGGTCAAAAACTGGGTCAATAGGTCAAATGTTATAAACACCTTTTGTATGCTCTGGAGGACACATTTTCAGTCTGATACTCCTAAAACTTGTTCATTATATTTGTCCTGGTGATACCTTGAATGAGATTGAAAATGGGTCATGTGGAGTCAAAAACTAGGTCAATGGGTCAAATATTAGAAAAACCTTGTGTACACTCTAGAGGCTACATTTTCTGCCTGATATTCTTCAGACTTGGTCAGAATGTTTGTTTTGGTGATGTCTCAAAAGAGTTTGATAATGGGTAATTGTCGGGTCCAAAACTAGGTCACTTGATGAAATCTTAGAAAAACCTTTTGTACACTGTAGAGGCCACATTTTCAGTCCAATACTCATGAAACTTGGCCAGAATGTTTGTCTTATTGATATCTCAAAAGTGTTTGATGATGGGTAATGTCTGATAAAAAACTAGGTCACTGGGAAACTAGATGGTGCATGTTTGGTCAATAAACTCAGGTGAGCGATTTCAGGGCCATCATGGCCCTCTTGTTACGAATTAGCCAGTGGAGCGATACAGGGCCATGATGGCCCTCTTGTTTGAGTCCCATTAATATTTATTCAAAGCAAGAGCTTTTGATTAAGACTAATCTGAAAATTTGTCCGGTGGGAAAGAGTTCAATTAATGTTAAGAAAAGAGAAAAACAATGCACATGAAATATGTACAAATGTGCAGAGCAGTGACATCTTAACAGTTAACCCTTTACCCCATAAGGTATTTCTATGGTATCTCTAATTGACCTTTAATAAAAGCAAGGATGAAACTGTTTCATATCTGTATATGACACCTTTTGATAGCTTAGAAAACACAGTTACAAAAGGTGAAATTGCTCGTCATGAGCAATTTCACCTTTTGCCACAATGTTTTCCAAAGGCTCCTACAAGCAATGCGTAGAAATGAGTATCTATGGAGTAAAGGGTTAAGAGGGTATTATCAAGGATGAAAAGAAGTTGGTGCCTGTGATAAGATGATCTCAAACAGACTTTTTTTTGTGTCATGGGTTTTCACTTTTTTTTTCCAGTGATAATTTTTTCTTGTCAGTTAATATTTTTTGCATAATTTGACATAAATTTGTTTATTAGGGCGGTAGGTAACTTATAAACCTGTCACTTTATACCAGATAGTTGGATTAACACGTTCATCTCTTATTTAAAAATGACTCACCACTTTCCAGCTTGATTAGGTGTGATCAACAGAGCCATGTGTGTCTTTCACATTTAAAATTGAACATGTTTATTACAGTCCACATTTATACTGCATGTGTCTTAATTCATTATGCTTTAGCAGAAAATCTCATGCTTCATATTGGCACTTGGGCAGGTATTTAAGAGCGTCAAAAACAGGTTTCAATTTCCAAGCATCAAAACTTGGGGCCCTGGGTCAAATGAGAAGGCTGCTTAACCTTATATTTTCATCTTGACATTTCAACTTCACCATGGATCATTTATTTACACTCTTCTAAACAATTCAGGGTTTTAATGACCCTAAGGTAAAAGATTTTTAAAGATATTGTAGGAAAAGGAAAAAATGCTGTTTAGCAACATTTTCTTCTTTTCCCAGAATGTTTTCTACCCCATATAAAACATTATTGTAATGAACCCTATTTTATTTGTCTCTACAGATACTTCTGATTTCTACCAATCTTGATGTTTGTCATGTGTTCAAGAGTTAAAAAGTTGCAGCTTCATTTGAAAAAGAAGTTATTATCAGCCATATAGCATGTTGAAATAATTTATGATTTAATCCTTTCCCAGCGACAAAATTTTGGACTAGACCAAGTTGAAAGTGTTTGCAGACAATAAATCAAATATAATGCAAATGATGATTTTTTTTCTATGAAATGGTAGAAAACATTGTGAGAAAAGGGGGAAATGCTGGTAACCAGCATTTTCTCCTTTTCCTACAGTGTTTTCGAAATCCTTCTTTTCCAGCATTGTAAAAACCAGGGATTGTTTGGGAAAGGGTTAAATTGGCATCTCACCATCCTAACAAAATGGTATTCTTTTTTTATAGAGATCACAAGTAACAGATTCCACAATAAGTAAAGACCATGAAAGAGAAAGGTTGATACAAGATTACAATTGGAGAAAGAAAAATGAACTGACTGTGAGTGCTGTGGTGGAAAATCTAGTAAAGAAGAATGCTATGTTGTTGACAGAGCTTGATGCCTCAGCCAAAAAACATATCCCCAAAAAAACACCATTAATACAAGACTTAATGGGGAATTGCGACGAGCCAAAAGACGCAATTAATCATTGCATTACTAAGGATTTAACACTAAGTAACATCAATGAGACCATTGTTGAAAGCAGTGTAGATGAATCCACAGATCCAGAATTTATTTGTGCTGTTGGATCTCAAGTAAATTTATCAAGTACCCAGGGGCAGAAACTAGTATTAGATGTGAAATGCTATTGGTGTAATTTCTGCAATTTCAAAACCGGAGATATGAATTTGCTGTTGAAGCACTTAGTTCAACACAGATTCCAGTGTAAATATTGTAATTATGAATCATTTTCTAGGGCTTCTGTAGTACAACATTGTAACAAGGCTCATGAGAGGTTTAAAGAGTTTTCAAGTACCTTGAAATTTTGCTCATTCTTACCTCATATTGTTGACAAGAATGAAAGTGTAGAGTTGGATAAAGATGCCAAGAGAAAAAGAGAGGACAAGGAAGAGATAGACGAAGAGAACAGAAATAAAAGAAAAAAAGACATAGAGCCAGGTAAAGATGAGGAAGCAAGCAGATATCAGGAAGCAGAATTACTAAGTATGGAAGTTGATGAGGTGGGTGAAAGTGGAGAAATAAGCTCTGCATTAAAGGATAAGATAATAATACCCAGTTCTGTGAAGAAGAGTCTTCCAGCACCTGAAACAGCACCAACCCTAAATGAGACTCAGTCAGCAATAAAGGTTAAGATAGTACCACCCAGTTCTGTGAAGAAGAATCTTCCAGCACCTGAAACAGCACTAACCTTAAATGAGACTCGACCAGGAGTGTCCTCGCCCTCATCATCACTGACTGAGGAAACAGAATTATTAGTGTCTAGTTCCCCCACCTCAAGTTCACAAGATAAAGACTGCTCTTTACCAGTAATTTCTTGTGTTGTCAGTGGAGAAAAGGCTGTTGCTGAAGCAGAAAAAATGGATGAAAGTAGATCTGAAAAGACAAAACAGACAAAATCTTCAGGAACAACCACTGAAGCTGCTACACTTACTTCAGGTTTATGTTGGAGTTGTGGCTACTGTGAATTGGTAACATTGAGTCAGGCACTTCTGAAAATACATCTCACTGGTAGTCATCCAGCGAAGCCTCATAAATATGTAGCTTTACTTGCAAGATCTAAAGAAGAAATGGAAAAAATAAGACAAGCTGATACTAAGCTTTCAACAAAAGTTCAAAAGGAAAATCCAAGCAGAAAGACAGAAAATAAAAGTGTTGTACCAACAGAGTCAAATATTATGGACATTGGAAGCACGAACAATTCAAGAAATAATGCTATAGGACCAAAAGTACCACATATTGTAAAAATTCTAACTACAAACAGTTCAGACAATAATAGTGTTGTGCCAAAAGAGTCAAATATTATAGATCCTCCAAGCACAAACATTTCAGGAGATGGTGTTAGTATACAAAAAGTCTCCAGTACAGTAAATACACCAAGCACAGACAGTTCAGGAGATAGCGTTACAAGTACATGTACAACACAAGGGTCCTCCACAGCAAATAATGTGGATGAAACAGAAGTAGAGAAGCAGACGCCTCTTTTCTACAAATGTGCTCACTGTAATTATAGTAGTGAAGATGTAGAAAGGGTGAAAGCACATCTAATGTTTAGGCACATGGGATCTGTAATGTACATCCTTGATATGAAAGCAATCAGGTTGCGTAAGAAGCGGTACCTTTTTTTCTGCTTGAAGAATTTGTGCAATTTTATGACCAAAGAAAGACAGGAGTATTCAGACCATTTGGACAAATGCATACCTGTATCATCAGCCCAGGATCTAGACTCTGGCACAATGAAATCTATGGTTCTCACCAAACAGTTTATTGGGAAGACCTGGAAAGAGCCGGTTGAAAATAACTTGAAGTCTGGTAAAGAAGCTGATTATGTATGCTTGTACTGCGACTATGTTTCTGAAAACAACACAAGAGTGAAAAAACATGTCCTCAACAATCACAAAACCATGCCGACCAAAATCAGAAATCTGAACAATCAAAAACGCAATGTAACCTTTTGTTGTCACTGCTTATGGGAGACTTATGAGGAGAAAGAACTTGGTATTCATTTGGCTGAAAATCATGATGACAATTCTCTTGTTAATCTGGAAAATGTCATAGAGAATTCAGAAGATACTGATAGTTCAGTACAAGATGTACCGGACAAACAGAATTTAGATACTTCAGCACAAACAGAAAAATTGACAAGCACTCAGTCTAACCAGTCATTTTCTAACAGTGGACAGTCAGTTTTACTTGAGGAGAAAATTTCAGATTGTGTGGAAGAAGAGAGATACATTGAGATAATAGGTAAAACTGCATACAATAAAGCATTGGCAGCCTACATTGCTAATGAGGATAGAAATGGTCAAAAAGGAAAAGCACGTCCTACAAGAAATGCAGCAATGAAAGCTCAAATTAAAACCAAATTACTTAAGCTACCTACTCTCTTAAAATGTTACCATTGTCAGGATCACTTAGCCTTTGGTATAAAACTCATGAAGAATCATATCAAGAAAGAGCACAACAGTCTACCTATGATAACATACAACCTCCTAAAGCTAGAGCAAAACCACATGCAAGCTTTAGTTTATATATGTCCGCATGAAATCTGTCCATACACAGCAGCATTTGCAACAGATGTGATCAATCATGCCAGAAAATATCATAGATTACAACCAACAAACCCACAACTGGTTCTGCTCAGTAGTATTACCCCACCTACCTCACTTAATAGTAGTACAAGGGTAAGGAGGGCCACAGCTGCCACTGGTGAAAGCTACGAATGTTTGTATTGTACGGTTTCAGTGATAAACCATTCCAGACGAGACATGAAGAAACATCTCCTAGACGAACATCCTCAGGAGGAGTTTTTATATAGAGACTGCATAGCAAGAAAATTACGGCAGCAGAGTCGTTATTATATGTGTCATGAAATGACATGTGATTTTACCTGTGCAGGCTCTAAAGACTACAGTCTTCATCTCCTTGCCCACAAGAAATCAACAATTTATGAATGTCCCAAATGTGCATGGTTTTCAGCTGATGAAGCAGCTGTTAAAACACATATGGATGATGAACATAATGGTGAAAACATAAGTATTCTAAGAATTGATCTGGACTTAAACAGTAGAGGACAATTGGTCAAACTTGTAGACGGAACTGAAATCAAATCAGAAATAGCATGATTATTGACCATTTTTTTTTTCAGTGTAAAACCTTCCATTAACCATATGCAAGCAATTCTGTTATCTACACCCACAAAGGTAGGTGTCAATTGGAGACACTGTGGATCAAAGAGAAAATAGTGGTTAGATCGACCAGCGTTTTCTCCTTTTTGCACTGATCTTATCATTGTAATGATATACCCTAACAATTCTGAATTTTAACGTTTTACTAAACAATTCCAGGTTTTCACAACTCTGTGAAAGAAGGCTTTTAAAAACTTTGTTCGAAAAGGAGAAAATGCGGATAACCAGTACCGGTATTTTCTCCTTTTGCAACAATGTTTTCCACCTTTCCCAGAATAAAAATTGGTTTTTGAATCATTTGCAGATATTTCAAACTCAGACTTGTCTAGAATTTTGTCGTTTTTTAAAGAGTTAAAGACATTGAGAATTGTAATAGACATTGTGGGAAAAGGAAAAAATGCTGGTAACCAGCATTTTTTCCTTTTCCCACAACATTTTCTACCATACAATTACAAATCCGATCAAGCCACATTTACGATGTCGTCTACAGATGGTTTTGATTCGGATAGAACTATAATTTTGTAATCTGACAAAGAGTTAAGTCTCTACCAAACCACAAACTTGTAGATTTGTCCATATGGAAGTCATTTGCTGACGACAAAATAAGTGTGGCCAAAAAAATTGACATTTGTTACAGGAAGGGTAGAAAATATCGTGGAAAAAAGAGAAAATGCTGGTTCTCCTTTTCCCACATTGTTTTCAAAAGGCTTTTTACTCAGGGTTGTTAAAAGTCGGGATTGTGTTGTAAAGAGTTAAGCTATTGACTTCATCTGTTTTCAATATGGATGTCTGAAATTGGGTTGTCTGGTAAGGATTTATATGAACGCGATTGTTGAACAGAATGTCCTATATGAAGGATCAAGATATCCTTGATATTTCATTGTTTTGACCAGTAAAAAGTACAGATTACATGTGTTCAAACTCTTCTATTAACTCATCACTTTGATGTATTAACCCTTTACCCCATAAGGCATTTCTATGGTATCTCTTAATTGACCCTGAATAACAGCAAGGATGAAGTAGTTTCTTATGTGTATATGACACCTTTTGATAGCATAGAAAACATTGTGACAAAAGGTGAAATTGCTCGTCACGAGCAATTTCACCTTTTGCCACAATGTTTTCCAAAAGCTCCTACAAGCAATGCGTAGAAATGAGTATCTGTGGAGTAAAGGGTTAAATAAAGCCATTTTTATGTTAACGCTGCAGGGAACTTAGTTTAGACATTATCACACAACCCCCTATTTATGAAGTGTGGAAGTTGGGCTTGATTGTTGATTCAATTTCCAGATTTCTTTTTTTGCATTGTTTTAGATTTTATTCAACAATTGTTCATGTTTCCTACACACAAAAACAATAATTGTCAACTCTAGTGGTTCATGATCAGTAATGGACTATTTCTGTCTGAACTGGTGTGTAATATATTCATCAGTCCTTATCAATTGCCCTTGACAACCAATCAAATGAACGGAAAAATGTGAAAGCAGCCATATTACCCAGATTGTGGAGTTACATTTGAAAATGTCCTCTGATCGATCCTTTTGATGCAAATTGTAGTGATTTTTGTCAGATAAATGTTTGATTCAGATTTTATATTTGATTTGTTGACCAAAGTTGTGCATTGGGTGACCGGAATTCCGCTTAGGTGAATGGAGAAAGGAGAAAATAGTATAATCGATATATTTGGCAAGAATATCTTGGAAAATGGCAAGCAGTGTAAGTAGATCTAGAATATTCTCTGGGGCTGAATTCAATTTACCTTGTAAACCCTTCATGATACAAGTACATGATTGTACTTCTGTTTATGTCAACTCTTCAAATACTTTTTCAAAACATGGTGGAAAAAGTTCAGTGGCATATGGCATGCAAATGCTATTAAACCCACAATGTCAACATTAAATCATTTTATAATCTAAACTCCTTACCAAATGACAAAATTATAGGCTTGTCCAAATCGAAAGCATTTGCAGATGACAAAATAAAAGTGACTGAAAATTTGAAATTTGTTCTGTGAAGTGTAGAAAACATTGTGGGAAAAGGAGAAAATGCTGGTTACCAGCATTCTCTCCTTTACCTACAAAGTTTTCTAAAGGCTTTCTTCTCATGGTAGTCGAAAGTAGGGAATCTGTGGTAATTGGTTAAAAGAGAACCTTTTTGCTTTGTGTCAGGGATATCATGGACAACCTGAAAAGAGGTCTTTTTGCATTTTATGGTAGAATTTTCTTTTTGTAAGATAATCAGGGAAAACAGCTAGGGGACCCTTCTTGAAATATAGATTGCAGAAATAGAGGACCATTGCTTTAAAGGGTTGACCTGCAACCTTCAAGTTCTGAGTTTTGTCACTGCCAAGGGCACGAGGCCTGTGGGACTGTTCACAAGCAGGCAATTGCAGAGGTCTCTTTTGATGCTGGTAGATGCCCAGGATATATTTGAACAACTGAGCTATCACTGTGATATACATGTACCTAAATATATACTCGTATAGCTGTTTAACCCTTTACCACATAAGGCATTTCTATGGTATCTCTAATTGACCCTTAATAACAGCAAGGATGAAGCCATTTGTTATGTGTATATGACACCTTTTGATAGCATAAAAAACATTGTGACAAAAGGTGAAATTGCTCGTCACGAGCAATTTCACCTTTTGCCACAATGTTTTCCAAAGGCTCGTACAAGCAATGCGTAGAAATGAGTATCAATGGAGTAAAGGGTTAACTCTTTACCAAATGATAAATTTATAGACTGTTCCAAATTGAGAGCATTTGCAGATGACAAAATAGATGTGACTGAAAAATTTAAATTTGATTTGGGAAGGATAGCAAACATTGTGGGAAAAGGAGAAAATGCTGGTCACCAGCATTTTCTCCTTTTCCTACAAAGTTTTCAAAAGGCTTCTTTGTCAGGGTCGTTAAAAGTCGAGATTGTGTGGTAAAGAGTTTAATGTGATTCAAGCAAAATTTCTTCTTGTATTGAGAACTAATATGCCTGAAAATAGTTACCTCATTACCAAACGACAAAATTTATGTTTGTCCAAATCAAAACCACTCGCAGACAACAAAATAAGAGTGACTGAAAAATTTGAAATTGTTTTTGAAAGGTAGAAAACATTGTTGGAAAAGGAGAAAATGGTGGTTACCAGCATTTTCTCCTTTTTCCACAATGTTTTCTGAAGGCTTCTTTCTCAGGGGTGTCAAAAAGTAGGGATTGTGTGGTTTATGGGTCAACTCTAAACCAAACAATCTTAAGATTGATGACAACAAGTAAGCTTTTGAAAACACTATGGCAACCAAAGACAATCCTACAGAAAAAAAAGCTTTAGAAAACATTATGGGAACCATATTTTTGTGCTTGTCCCACAATGCTTTCAAACCTTTGAAGGACAAATTTTATATTTGAACAGCATTTAATTTCTTCTGCAAGTGTTTCACTTTAAGCATGTCTTTTGCTTGGCTGGTAAAGAGTTAACCCATTACCACACAATCCCTACTTTTGACGACCCTGAGAAAGAAGCCTTTGAAAAACATCATGAGAAAAGGAGAAAATGCTGGTAACCAGCATTTTCTCCTTTTCCCACAATTTTTTCTACCCTTCATAAAACAAGTTTCAAATTTTCAGTCACTTTTATTTTGTTGTCTGCAAATACTTTCAATTTGGACAAGCCCAAAATATTGTTGTTTGGTAATGAGTTAATATAAACAGAATATCATGCTATAGTGACTTTCCCGGTGCTTGTAAAGTTTGAGCAAAGTGGGAAAGTTTTCTTTAGCAGCAAAGAGTATTTTAGATCTTTTTAAAGCTGAAAGCATTTGATGAAGACAAACATTGTTCAAATTAACTATTACTTTCCTCTTTTCCCACAATGTTTCAATAAGATTCTTTTTCTATCAGGGTTGTTATAACTTAGAGATTGTGTGAAAGAGGTAAGGATGTAGATAAAAGGCTTGAAAACATGCACATGTTAGAGAGAATGGTATACAGATGTTTTGGACTTTTTCTTGTTCCTGCGACTAACAACCATAGGGAACCCGTACAATCATAAAGAGATTAAGAAAATATAGCGTCTTATCTTCACTACCGAACTTATTTGCTATTTCCGGTTCGTTCCTTTTTGCATCAATTTTTGTTTGTTACACCAATTTGCATTCCTTTTTATCCTTAATTTGTCTACTTTGTTGCTACTATCGCTCCCTTTCGTCCATCTTACCTGTGCTTTTGCTTTCTATTGTTCTGGGCTGATATTCATTCAAAATATCAGGTTGTTGCAAGTGAAAGATGAACGCCTAATGGTCAATGGGAAACAACTCGTACAAAATTTTGTAATTAGTATCGCCAGAGTTGCTCCCCTTATTCAAGAGGAAACAGCTTATTTCTGACTGCTTCAAGTCGTAAGTACACGCATACCCTTGGATGGAACGCCTACAAAACAAGGACTCTGCCCAAAACCTCGCTTCGGCTACTTCCGGTGGTGCTAAATTACTGCGGCTTCAGTATGTGCATAGTATGTGCAGTAGGCGGGTCATGGAACCTCCTTTTCCTGTCCCTGGTCCTTATATGTCTGTACACCTCACTAAAAAATGCTAGCCACGAGTAAGCGTAAAACCGAGGACGAATAAATACGGTAACGTCTGTAGAGACGATCGGTATGACAAGCGATATTTTTTTTATCTAGCGGTAACGAATTTGAATAAGTTCATATGGTCATTTAAAAAAAAAATAACCGTTCTTAAAACGACATGCCAACTGACAGAAAAAAATCAGTTAGCCTTAGATCTATTATTTTTCTTTACAGGCGGTAGGTAGTCTGTCGTTTATTTCATCTTAATTATAACCGTCAATATTTGAATTTGGAATTCATGGTAAGATCTCACTACAATAAAAATGCAACATTTGGTAAAAGATACTGGTATCATTGAGGTAATAAATGTTTAGTAAATAAAATAAATCAGTAGATCTAGATCTAAATGGCAATCACTACGATAACTAAACATACACTTACCAACAAAAATATGTTTTCATTTACTGACGATAACGATATAGATCTATATTGCTAAATAAAAAAGTAAATATATAGAAGGTCATTTTATAGCTCAACTTCAAAACAAAAATTCTGGCTAAGATGATGTAGCCCTAAAATAAATCCCAATGAGTATCAAATTGTCCCCTTTACAAATCCATAGAGCGCCAAATAAACAAGAGATAGATCTAACTTCAGTCTAAAAAAAACTATCCAAACAAATAATTACGGTTTTAAAGTTGCATAAAATTGTACAGAAAGTCTGAGGAAAGTGGATGGTGTAGACCAAAGATCAGACTGCAGGTTCTGAACACTCTGATCATGATCTACATAGATCTACAGAGGCACTTATTATTATTGTATATGGCGCTTTGAGGCCCTAAGACATCGAGCCTCTTTCAATGATTTGAACAAGCAATCCATCGGAACTAGATCCTCCTTGTAAAGATTTTGACACTACCCAATAGGCGTAATCCTTTCGGCGGCACAAGCGAAAGCTGAGACTTTTGCGGACAGCATAAATCAAGATCAGACTGCACAGAACGTGCAGTCTGATCTTTGATCTATACCGTCCGCTGGTGTAGTCAAATCCAATACAATCAAAATCTTTGTAAGTTTCATAGATTGTAGATCTATTTAGAGCCGTCGAAAGAATTTGAGTTTATTTATTTGCCGCTGGAAAAGTTAACGAAACAAGTAATTAAACTATGTAGATTCAGAATTAGATGGCACGTTCTGTGAAGCGTCATTTTAAACTATGCCGTTTCCAAAACCCCATACTTTTGCAAATGGCGATTTTCAAAGATTCAGACCGTTCTCGGTGATTCCATTCGAATTTCAAGAAGTAAAGCTGGAAATGTTCTTATTTAAAACGTAGATTCTATTGCTTTTGTATTGAAATCAATATCAATGAATCTCTTTTGTTAAATAAATTAGAATCTTCATTAAAAACAGATTAAAAACGTTACATGCACGTCACTTTTTTCCCAGTGATGCGTTTAGTACTTTGATCCGTCAAACGTCTAGGAGAAATGATGCTGGAATGGGGGGGGGGGGGGGGGAATCATTATAAGGGAGATTACTCTTGGTTTACTATTAGACAGTACGAGTTTTTTCCCCTAGACCATAAAATTAAAAAAAAAAGTGCCGGCCGCGATAGTTTCGTAGTACGGGTCTGTGCGTTCATTTATTCGGTTGACTGATAAAAGATATCATTCAATATCGTAATTAAACTGTATCTAATTGAGAAAAATGGCTATTTATCTATATTTTTCGTCATATATGAATCAAGGAAAATCATATTTTCACATAATTAGGTAGACTACCCTGTAGCTTATTTAAATCAATGAAAAAATTTATCAAACAGTAGGCTTGTATATGACTCTTTCTTACACATTTTAATTGAATAGTTATCATGCAAATTAATCCTTTACGAGACTATTTAGGCTTTTGGAAAACACATTTAGAATTTTGAGGAAAACTGCTGGTAACAAGCAATTTTCCTTTTGTCACAACAATTTCATATCCTTTGCAAAGTCCTTCTTTTAAGAAGCTTTTGATAAAACAGTATCTGGAGATGCTATTACAATATATAAAGAGTACAAAATTTTATAGTATGGTAGATTTGTTTGATAAGAATTTAACCCTTATTGTACCAAGTAATTGAGATGAAACTGTTCAAAGTGATAGTAAAAACCTAAATTTGCTATTTCAAGGGTATTTTTGAGGATAAAATATCCCCTTTTTGGACAGTGTAGATCAAAGATCAGACTATATGTTCTGTGCAATCTGATCTTGATGAACACTGCAAAAGGTCCTTGGGTTTCACTTTGCAGCCTAAGAGTAAATACAATTCCTACACTTTCAATGGTATCACAGCTACAGGCACCTCACCTATCCATGCTTTCCCAGCATTTCTTCTCCAACACTTCTATGGTCTTCCCAAGTCAATGGCTGCTTTTCCACATAACTATCTAGGGCATCATACACAGATTATTCAGCAGCAAAGTAGGAATATATTCTGTTGCAATGACTATCATAAATTCTCTGAGAGAAATTGGCCAAGTTGGAGATTTGTACCAGCAACATGCTTGTTCAAATGTTGATACTGGCTAAGCTACAGGGCATTTTCATCTTTTCCCACAATGTTTTCAGAAGCCATCTCTTTCTCAGAAAACTTCTCGTCTGGTCACGAGCATTTTCTTCTTTTCCCACAATGTTTTCAAAAACCTTCATTGTTTTAACTCTTTACCAGACGACAAAATTTTGACCTTGTCCAAATTGAAAGCATTCGCAGACAACAATTTAAATGTGACTCAAATAATGAAATTTGATCCTGAGAGGGTAAAAAACATTGTGGAAAAAAGAAAAAATGCTGGTTACCAGCATTTTCTCCTTTTCCCACAGTGCTCTCAAAAGGCTTCTTCCTCAAGGGTTTTAAAAGTCATTATTGAGTGGTAAAGGGTTAAAAAGCCTTCTTTTTCTTAAAAGACATCCCTTCTAGTTACCAGCATTTTATTCTTTTGCTACAATGTTTTAGGAAGCCTAGAGAGTGTTTTAAAAGCCTTCTGTATTTGGGGTTGTTAAAACTTAGGATGGTGTAAGGGTAACAGGAGTGACAAGATAAAATAAAAAGAGAGAAATTTATAAAATAAACCTCATTTTATTTCTCAATGCAGTTCTGTGCATATAATATATATATGTATTTTTACAAAACTCTTCAGTTCTCTGCGCGCAATTGCTTAAAATTCATTATAAACCCTTTACCACACAATGACGACTTTTGACGACCCTCAGAAAGAAGCCTCTAGAAAAAATTGTGGGAAAAGGAGAAAATGCTGGTAATCAGCATTTTCTCCTTTGTCCACAATGTTTTCTACCCTTATCAATAAACAGTTGCATTGAAATTGTTGTCTGCAAATGTTTTCAATTTTCACAGGGCTAAAATTGTATCATCTGGAAACGGATTAAAACAAGGTGAAGTCAGTAATTTATATTCCTATTTAAAAAGTCAGTAATTACATTTTCCTGAACCTGAAGCTAATACTTTAACAAACAAAATACATTGAAAGCATTTTCTTACAAACAAAATCCATAATAAAGAAACAAATTAATAAATGCATGGCAGAAATAAGGGACCACGTAGGATTCAAACCCCAGACCTCCTGGACAAAAGGCCAATACCATAATCATCGAGCCAAAGAGATATCTCTCTGGTGTAGTAGTGAGGTATTGTATTGAAATCTGGATGAAGCCATCATGAAGGAGTGATCTCCCGTAACACACCCTCTCTTAACTCATTACCAAACAACAAAATTTTAGGTTTGTCAAAATTGGAAGCATGTGCAGAGGACAAAATTAATGTGACTCAAAAGTTGAAATTTGGTTACCAGCATTTTCTCCTTTTCCCACAGTGTTTTCAAAAGGCCTCTGACAAATATAGGATAACAGATGGTTTCTTCAGGAATAACATTTATTAACGGACATGACGTCACATCAAAAAAACATTAATTAATATGAAATAATTTGGATGAAAAACACTGTTTCACGGAAAAGTGATTAAATAAAAGAATGTCAATACAAGGGAAAACAGATCCAGATTGGATGTCATATCAGCGAAATGTTTTCCAATCAAGGTGTGTCTCCCGTGAAATGAACATATTAGACTATATAGATAGTGTAGATTCTGATCGGCTGTCTCATCAAAGGCGGAACCCTCGATCGAGGTCTACACTATTAATTTTGAAATTTAAACGTTTGAATCATGCCGAGTGTTATCAGATCATTAATATACTTAATTTCCTAGATAAATTGTACACAATTTGTTTTAGAGGATTATTGATAGTCATTGCCAGAGGAATCATTACCCTCCCACAACTGGCTATTGTCTTGACAATGACTATGTGGGAAAGCAGCCAGTGGTTTGGAAAGAAAATTGTGTTGAGTACTGGTAAAGGAGATTCCAGAAAAGCATGCATAGGTGAACTGGCAACTGCGATGTGATTGAAATAATATTGAAAGTGGCTTTAAACACCGTACAATCAAAACAATCAATTGTACTGCCAGGTATTTAACTCTTTACCACACGAGAAAATTTTGGACTGGTCTAAATTGAAAGCATTTGCAGACGACAAAATAAAGGTAACTGAAAAATACAAATTTGTTCTGGGAAGGGTAGAAAACACTGTGGGAAAAGGAGAAAATGCTGGTTACCAGCATTTTCTTCTTTTCCCACAGTGTTTTCAAAAGGCTTCTTTCTCAGGGGCGTCAAAAGTAGGGATTGTGTGGTAATGGGTTAACCCTTTCCCAAACGACAAATTTTAGACTCTTCCAAAACGAAAGAGTTTGCAGACAACAATTTTAAATTTGATGAAAATTGTAGAAAGTTCTTCTTAAGGGTAGAAAACACTGTGGGAAAAGGAGAAATTGCTCGTTACGAGCAATTTCTCCTTTTCTCATAGTGTTTTCAAAAGACGTACTGCAGACACGTAAAAACCAGAGCAAACTCTAGTGACCCAGAGGATGAAGGCTTTTGGAAACAATGAGGAAAAAGGAGAGAAATGCTGGTAATTATTATTTTCTCCTTTTCTCACAATGTTTTCTATCCAATCCAAGACATATCTCAACATTTGATTGACATTTAATTTGTTGTCTGCAAATGCTTTCAATTTGGACTGGTCTAAAATACAGTGGTCTGGTAAAGAGAATACCTAATGCTTGAAAATGCCTCTACTTTCAACAATATTTTTAACCAGTAAAAAGACAGCTTTCACTCATTTTCTCACAATGTTTTCTTTCATTTCAAAGGAAACTTTTCTATTCTGTGCATCATGCAATTTGTCATCTGCAAATGCTTCCAATTTTGACCATTCTTTTTTTTCATTGTAAAGAGCTTAAAAAGATCTATCAACTTCAGTGAATCCGTACTCTAATACTTTTCCTGTTTTCTTTATAGTTGTGATTAGACCTTTCCCCAACTCAAATATTAATTCAGCTACAAATTTTAATATGCAATAAATCTTAATCCATGTCTGTCATCCATAATTTAATTCTTTACCAACCGACAAAATGTTAGACTTGTCCAAACTGAAATCATTTGCAGACAACAAAATAAACACAAGAGGACCATGATGGTCCTACATGGCTCACCTTAGTACTAAACAAAAAGGTCTATGATGAAGATCAATGCCAAATATTGAGGTTCAAGGCAAAATGATAATAAAACAAGAGCGGCAAATTGTCACAAGATAATTGTCCCCATCCCACCGCCAGGTGTCGAGGAGGTATAATAATTGCAAAGGGCAGGTTATGCAACAAACATGTTTATCAAGTCTCTAATCAATTTGATAACATACTTTAAAGTTTCATTCTGGACAAGCAAAAAATACAGTAAAAATGAGGATCAAAGGGGAATTACTCAAAAACCGTCCAAGGTAGTTATTGTTCTTGCGCACAGTACTGGGTAATATTACAACAAACATGCATACCAAGTTTGAAGTCCTGATGACCCAAGATGATAAGGTTATATTCTGGACAAGCATTAAAAACTGTGAAACTGACAATCAAAGGGAAATAATTCAAAGACAGCAATAGGTAAAGTCACAATTCTTGTGCACTGCACTTCCAAATATTGCAACAAATACCATAAGCATACCATATTTCAAGTCATTCCTACTGCTAGAGTGTAAACAAAGTAAAATGTAGCATTTTTTTTTTCTTATTCAAGGGCAAATAACTCCAGTTGTTCTGGTCCGATTAGACCCATAATCGATCTTATGGTTATTATAATGTTTTGACCACGTTTGGTGCTGATTGGTTAATATTTGTAGATGCTAGAGTGTAAACAAAGAAATGTGAACGGACGGATGGACGACGATGGTGAGTGATCTCAATAGCTCATCCTGAGCACTTTGTGTGCTGGTAACCAGCATTTTCTCCTTTTCCCAGAATCTTTTCAAGTCAAAAGTTTTCAGTTTCTGAGTTTCATTTTTTATTTCCTGTCGTCTGCAAATGCTTTGAATTTGGACCAGTCTAAAATTTTGTCATTCGCTAAAGAGAGTGATACTGACCAGTTTCAAGTAGCTTTCGTGTACCCAGGAATAACTGAAAAGAACTACCAATATTTCAAAATTAGGCCATAGAAGACAAAAATGGCAAGTACATAGTTTGCTCTGCCCATACAGATTGATTACATATGAATTCTGTTGTCATTAAAATTTTCCAGAGATCGATCAGTTTAAGTCAAACGGCAGATCTAGGTACCAACAACCAACAATACCTTGTAAGAAATTGATTATTTATCGTACAAGACTTTGTTAGGAACTTGAAAAACTAGAGCTATCAATAAACGTGATCATACCCCCCACCAGCTCCTTGTCACAAAACAGCTCTTTGTCACAGAATGCAGAATGGTTTGGTAACAAAGGAAAAGTTGAAAAAAAGATCAAAGGGAGATAATTCCAAAGTAAATCGCAGCAGGTTCATGAAAATTGCATGTGCACAACTTCAAATTTATAGGAACACTGTGTTAATTTGAAATAAGTACCTGAAAAAATATCATTAGTTTGCCGGGCACATTTGGAGACAGACAACCGTGGCGATTCCAGTATTACCCTCCCCCCAATTCGTTATGGGGGGTATTAAAAAAAAAAAGGCTTTGAAAACAGTGTTGGGAAAGGGAGAAAATACTCATAACTGTTATTTTCCCCTTTCACTAGAAATGTTGGTATGGTTTTCATGTACAAATACATGTATTATCATTTGATTATATTACCTTGTCTTCAAATACTTTCTATAGAATGAAGAGCAAGATATATCAGCCTGTGCCTCTATACCTTGGTGCTTCAACAAATAGGAGGAAAATTACCCATGATAGGCCCATGGTGTGAGAGATAGTAAAGAACTAAGAAAACAACTTAACTCTTCACCAAACAGTCCCGACTTTTAACGACCCAGAGAAAGAAACCTTTTGAAAACAATGGGAAAAGGAGAAAATGCTGGTAACCAGCATTTTCTCCTTTTCTCACTATGTTTTCTACTTATCAAAGACAAAGTCTTTCATCCGAGGCAGTCTAAATTATAATATGGTACTTCTTGGAGATGAATAATTAGTCATTTCATGATGCTTGTTTGGTTTGTATCAGCGTTTAGGCCATTTTAACAGCCAAGGTTATATCATAGTGGTCAGTGATGCACCCATGTGTTTCCTGGTTTTTTGCCATACTTTCATTCCAAAGCTACTGACTACTTTTCTCATGTGCATCGGAGAAGAATGGCAAAAATTCATTGGAAAGAAAGTTTGCCCCAACTAGGCATTGAACCCACAACTTCCAGGTCACAAGTCAGATATGCTATCCTTTAATTTAGAGCATTTTCAGATGGGAATTTAACCCATGGAATTCGCCTTTAATAGAGTAGAAAACATTTTGGGGAAAAAAGAGAAATGCTGGTTACTAGCATTTTCTTCTTTTCCGACAATGTTTCAAAAAGCTACTTTCTCAGGGTTGTTGAAACCTAGGATTGTTTTGTAAAGACTTAAATGGAAGAATGTTCCAAAATTGAAGTCTGCACAAATAATTATAATAGTTGTTGCTCAGACAAGCTCTACATGTGATAGATTCACAATTTACTGTTTGATTTTACCAAACAATCCCAACTTTTTACACCCCTTTAAACACCCCTGGGAAAAAAGCCTTTCTACCTTTCTCAAACAAATTTCAATTTTTGAGCAACATTTATTTTGTTGTCTGCAAATGGTTTCAATTTGGACCAGTCTAAGGGAAACAGATGTTTGGTCTTTTTTGACCTACTAACAGCCAAAGCAGTTACAGTTGGCATCCTAAAGCTATACAGTTGTAAATGGAAGGTAAATCACAGTATTTCAACATTTCAAATATTTATTACAATTTTTTACATAATAATTGACAAATTACATACTTTTCAGCACTTTCAATCAATTAATTTACAAAATAAAGTAGACTGCATGAGCAATCAGAACTGCCACTATTTTTCCCAGTGATGAACATGGTACATGTACTCAAACTTTCAAATTAGCTGACATGCTCCCAGTTTTTCCATGCTTGAAAAATTGTAGAAATAACCATTCACCCTAGTGTGTACCTATCATGGACTTTTCAATTAGAGCAGCATTAATATTAGGAGTTACTGTTTTACTAATATCCAAGACAAATCTGTTTGAGACACTGATAGAATTAGTCATGTGCTTATAGCCTTTACCACACAATCCTGAGTTTGAAAACATGGTTGGAAAAGAAGAAAATGCTAGTAACCAGCGTTTCCTCCTTTTCCCACATGTTTTCTGACCTTTCTCAGATAAATTCTATCAGTTGAGCCATATTTTGTCACCTACAGGAGCTTAAAACAAATATAAATCTATAAATTTACTGCTCAGTAAGCAGTTAACTTGTAACTGTTGCAGATTTTTTTTTGTTGTCTTACAGTATACAACGTGATAAAATTGTGACAACTGTAGGAATTGCTTATAACAGTTTCTCTTTTTGTCATAATGTTTTCATTGGTAGCCATGTAGTTGACTCCAGTTTTGAGTAAACTCTTTACCACACAATCCCGACTTTTAAAGACTCTGAGAAAGAAAGCCTTTGAAAACATTGTGGGAAAAGGAGAAAATGCTGGTAACCAGCATTTTTCTCCTTTTCCCACAATATTTTCTACCCTTTCTAAATCAAATTTCAATTTTTGATCCACATTTATTTTGTCGTCTGCCAATGCTTTCAATTTGAACCAGTCTAAATTTTGTCCTTTGGTAAAGAGTTAACTTCCATATCCTTTTGTTTCAGTTACTATGTTTCTATTTTATGGATAACATTAACAACTAACAATGTGATTCCGAATTTCTTCAATCTGGAGGAAAACCGCTTTTGAAAACATTGTGGGGGAAAAAAAGAGAAAATGCTGTTTGTTTTTTTTTTTTCCCCACCATGCTTCCAACCCTTTCAGATCTTGATGCTGTCTGCAAATGCCTTCAATATAGACCAGTCTAAGACTTTGTCCTTTATTACAGATGTCTAGACATCTTATCTCTTTACCACACAATCCAGACTTTTAACAATCCTGAGAAAGAAAGCCTTTGAAAACATTGTGAAAAAAGGAGAAAATGCTGGTGACCAGCATTTTCTCCTTTTCCCACAATGTTTTCTTCTACCCTTCCTGAAACAAATTTCAATTATTGAGTCACTTTATCTTTGTCGTCTGCTTATGCTTTCAACTTGGACCAGTCCAAAATGTTGTCGTTTGGCAAACAGTTATTGTGTACATGTATTTTTCAGGGCATTTCAACATCAGCAATATCGAAGTCATCTTCCATTTCATCTATTCCACTCATTTGTGACAGGGGACCACCCTGACTGCTGGCCTGGGATTTTGGTGTTCCCTGGCTCTGTCCAGACTTCACCCTGGGGGTTGAGGGAGTTTTAGGGGTCCCTGATATACCTGAAAATGAAAAGGTTTGGCAAATTAACTTTTTACCAGACAATCCTGGCTGTTAATAACCCTGAGAAAGGAGCCTTTAGAAAACATTGTGGGAAAAAGAGAAAATGCTGGTAACCAGCATTTTCTCCTTTTCCCACAATGTTTCCTTCCCTTTCTACTACAAACTTCAAATTTCCAGTCACTTTTATCTTGTCGCCTGCAAATACTTTCAGTTTGGACCAGTCTAAAAGTTTGTCCTTTGGTAAGAGTTGATTCAACTTGAAATGTCCTTTAAGCAAACAAAGACACCCATAGTACAAGCAAGAGTTGTAGCAAAAAGATGACTGTTCATTTACACTTTCCCAAACAATCATGTGTTCATTAGACCATATAAAGGTCTTTGAAAACATGGTGAGAAAAGAGGGAAATGCTCGTAACCAACATTTTCTTTTCCCAAAATGTTTTCAGCCCCCTCTGATACAAATACCATCATTTACGCCAATTTTTTTTTTACCATGTTGTTATGAAAACTGTAAATGTTTATATTGTGAAAATCTCTGCGGTTTACTAGACTGAGGTATAATTTACCTAGACACCATTTCATGTGGGAGTAACTGACAGGTATTCTTGTCAACATCGATTAGAGCTTTGTTTTTCATCAAAGTCGATCTGAACACTAGTCTAGTGGCCGTTAGTACTGTCAATTTAAAATATTTAACCCTTTCCCAAACGACAACTTTTAGTTGGTCCAAATTTAAAGCACTTGCAGACGGCAAAATAAGCGAAACTCAAAAATTGAAACTTGTTGCCAGCAGGGTAGAAAAGATTGTGGTAAAAGGAGAAAATGCTGGTTACCAGCATTTTCTCCTTTTCCCACGATGTTTTCAAAAGGGGTCGTAAAAACCAGAGACTGTTTGGTAAAGGGTTAAATATGTTTCATCCAAGGGAAGTTGGTATATTTTAAATTTAATGAAAATGATAATAGTTCTAGCAGAAAAATAAACAAGCGTAAGGTCTGTATTTTCCTGTTCAAGAAATTTTAGATCCACAATAATATCCTTTTTCAAAGTATATCGGTAATTATAACTGAATACTTTTAGTCATTACAGAAGACCATGGCCTTTAAAAGTACAGGCTACTTTGATCAAAATATCTTTCAAAACAATTGTAACTGGGCGTTATGTAAAATGGTGCTTACCTGGCGGTAGATTATGGGCTATTACCATCAAGTATTATAAGTAAAAGAAAGGTGCAAACAGTTAAGTAGATAAGCCTTGTGAAGCATCACACACAGCTAGCAAATATGCAGAACACAAAACTTGGTCTATCTTACTGTGCATCTTTTTATATGACACTTCCAACAAACCAATTAAACCATTACCACACAATCCCTACTTTTGACGACCCTGAGAAAGAAGCCTATAGAAAACATTGTGGGAAAAGGAGAAAATGCTGGTAACCAGCATTTTCTCCTTTACCCACAATGTTTTCGACCCTTCACAAAACAAATTTCAAATTTTTAGTCACTTCATTTTGTCTTCTGCAAATGCTTTTGATTTGGAGAAGCCAAAAATTATGTTGTTTGGAAATGAATTAATAATAGGATAGGGTATTACCTGAGTTTTTAGCTTCCCCATTATAATAATTCTGACTCTCATCAAACCACTGATTAGGATGGCTGAAAGCCTGAAGCTGTGATTCCAAGGGCACTTTGTGGACCGCTTCAAAGTATCTTGTGCATGCAACATTAAATCTGCTGGCTTTTACATCACTGATTATCTGAAAGATATGAAACAAAGGTTACCACACTGTATATAACTGAAAAATGGTTTATCATTTGTTATAAAAGGTATGGTAAAACATCAGCATTCAACTGTTTAAATGTTTATCCTTTACCTAACAATCACTTGTTTCAAAGACGCCGAGTAAGACTGCTTTTAAAACAAGAGGGCCATGATGGCCCTGTATCGCTCCACTGGCTTTTTAACCCTTTACCACACAAATTGAAGTGTTCATGACCATGAAAAAGAGGGCCTTCAAAAACAATGAATGCTGTCAGGCAGTACAAGCAGGTTCATTCATTAGCATGAAAGGTAAAATCCTTGGAAAAATAAGCTGAATGATAGAAACCTTACTCTGAATTTATTATTCACCTCATGTGAGCATAACTATTAGCATCAAAAAAATGAACAACACTTGAAAACAGAATATTTTCTATCAAAAAACTTAATGTCTAGCATCAATCATGTATCAATGCAGTTTGATAATCAAGGGAGGTAAATAGTACCAAACTTTATCTTTCATAAAAAGAGTTATTTCCCTTGATTAATGTATAAATTAAAGTGACTATATCTTGAGGCCCATGTTAAACTTGTGATCCCTGGATGGAGCCAATTTTGACCCCAGACATACAATATGAAACTAGAATGTGTGGTTATAAACACGAAGATTTTTGAATCTTGCCCAATAAAAAGCCCTGTAAAACAAGTTTGCTCAATAAAAGGCCCTGTAAAATATGTGACCCATGAGACAGGTGTATAAAGCCAATGTAAAACTTGTGACCCCTGGGATGGGGTCAAACTTGACCCCCAAAGTTAAAATTTTGGCCCTCTTGGTAGAAGCCCATTAGATAAAGCTACATGCAAAATTTGGTAGCCATAAGCCTTATGGCTATGTACAAGTAGATCATTAAAGTTTCCCTATATAAGCCAATGCAAAACTTGTGATCCCCTGTGACGGGGGCTAAATTCAACCCCAGGGCTATACTTTTGGGCACCCTTGGTAGAGACCCCCTAGATAAAGCTACATGCAAAATTTGATAGCCCTAGTCCTTATAGCTAGGTGCAACAAGATTTTGAAAGTTTTCCCTATGTAAGCCTATGTAAAATTTGTTACCCCCCGGGGGCGGGGCCAAATTTGACCCCTGGGCTATAAGTTGGAAACCCTTGGTAGAGGTCCACTAGATAAAGCTACATGCCAAATTTGGTAGCCCTAGGCCCTATGGCTAGGTGGAAGAAGAATTTTCAAGTTCTCCCTATATAAGCCCATGTAAAACTTGTTACCCCCGGGGCGGGGCCAATTTTGACCCCAGGGCTATAATTTAGACACTCTTGGTAGAGGTCCACTAAATAAAACAACATCCCAAATTCGGTAGCCCTAGGCCCTATGCCTAGGTAGAAGAGGAGTTTTAAAGTTCTCCCTAAATAAGCCCATGTAAAACTTGTGACCCCCGGGGCGGGGCCAATTTTGACCCCAGGGCTATAATTTGAAGAAACTTGGTAGAGGTCCACTAGATAAAGCTACATGCCAAATTTGGTAGCTCTAGGCCTTGCGGTTTCAGACAAGAAGATTTTCAAAGATTTTCAAAATTTTTCAGTTTTGTTGCCATGGCAACCAGAGTTTTTGAAGGAATTAAATTCTTTCAAGAAATTCTGAAGAGGACCATGGCAGGATCATTTCTGTGAAGTTTCATCAAAATTGGATGGGTAGTTTCAGAGAAGAAGATGTTTGAAGAAAAAGTTAACGCACGGACGGACGGACGGACGGACGCACGACGGACAACGGGCCATGACATAAGCCCGCTGGCCTTCGGCCAGTGGAGCTAAAAATTGTAGGAAAGAAGTAGGAAAGTCTATAGTTTACACATATTTATTTTACATCGACTGAGAAACAAGTTCTTACAACTTATACTAATCTCTCTCAGTTCTGCTTCCTGGGAACTACATCAGTACTCTCGCCGAATGTGTGGGCCAGTGAAAAATCCCAAAGTTGACACTCGCTCCCGGGTATCAAACTCAGGACCTTTAGGTTATGAGGCCGACACTCAACCTCTGGACCAGACACCACAAAGTCTATATCTGTCACTGAATGTGACTTTATACCACCGCCAATGCTTTGATGGTTTTTTTGTACACAGACAGGCACACAGAGACACACGGGCGGACAGGATTTCCAGTACACTCCCTAAAACATTCGTTTTGTGGGGGTATAAAAAAGTGGTAACAAGGATTTTCTACCCCTGGGCTAGCTTAACCAACATGCACAACTGTATAGGTACAAAAAGTTGTGTAAATTGTTCTAAAAACATGTTGCCCTTTAAACTGTAACACGTTACATTTACAGTTAATATACATTAACCCTTTCCCAAACAAGCCCTTGTTTTTACGTGTCTGCAGTTCAAGTCTTTTGAAAACACTGTGGCAAAAGGAGAAATTGCTCATAAGGAGCAATTTCTCTTTTTCCCAGTGTTTTCTACCCATTTGGAGAACTTTCTGCCATTTTTATCAAATTTGAAATTGTCTCTGCAAACTCTTTCAGTTTCCAAGAGTCTAAAATTTGTCGTTTGGGAAAGGGTTAACCTGTAATTGCCTAAAACACCAACAAATTTAAAAAGTCCTTGTAAACTATAAATAATCAACATGATAAAATATGCGAATGCAAGAATAAATGATCAAGAAAGAAAATACTTAATTACAATCAATATCTTCTTGTGCAACAATGTTTTTGAAGGTAGTATTATAAAACATGCAAGAGGTCATTTGCATAAAGAACAATACAGTAGAGAAATAATAGATCATTACCCTCTCTAAATAAGAATCACCGATAGACTGAGACTTCAGACGTTGTTTTAACAAGTCTACATCCATGTGTTTAAATGGGCATCCTGAAAAAAATTAACATCTACATAATAGTTTGATCCATAACCTGTGATGAGAACTATGATTTTTGGTAATGTCAGCAGTGTAAAATTTGTATGCACAGTAAATGAACACAACGTGTAATGAAAATATACCATGATTTATGATAACATCAACATTACCACCCTTGTATGCAATGTTTAAGTGATAACATCAACATTACAACCCTTGTGTGCAATGTATATGTGATAACATCAACATTACCACCCTTGTATGCAATGTATATGTGATAACATCAACATTACAACCCTTGTGTGCAATGTATAAGAACAAAATGTGTACTAAAAACTAACAAATCACTATATGTACTACAAGGAGATTTACAGAAGAAACAATAAGACTATTTATAAATCTTATATCAAAGAATGCTGCATTTTTTAACCTGTCTCGGTAAAAAGTTACAGTTGGATGACAAATTGTATGTTCTAGAAATTGTTATAAATATTGATGAGAAATTTCTCTTTTTCCAATGATGTTCTCAATATCATACAGCTGTAAGATATATTAGTTTCTAATGGAAGTAAGAAGTAAGTTCTCCACTTTTACCAAAATTTCTGACTTGTCTAAATCGGTAAATCCACAGCATTAGCTGGTAATATAAAGAAAATGTAATTGAATTTATAGGAGTCATCTTTGGAAAGATAGAAAACAATGTGTAAAAGGGAGAAAATGCTGTTTACCAGTATTTTCTCCATTACCCACATTGTTTTCATGAGAGTACATCCTCAATATGTTTTAAACTTGGAATTGAGCAGTTAAAGATTAATCCATTATCACACATTACCTACTTTTGATGACCCTGAGAAAGGAGCTTTTAGAAAATTAGAAAACATTGTGGGAAAAGGAGAAAAATGCTGGTAACCAGCATTTTTCTCCTTTTCCCATAATGTTTTCTACCCTTCACAAAGCAAATTCCAAATTTTCAGTCACTTTTATTTTCTCATCTGCAAATGCTTTCGATTTGGACAAACCTAAAATATTGTCATTTGGTAATTAAACCTTTACCACAAAATTCTGAGTATAATAATCTGGAAGACTAAGGCTTTTTTCCCATTCCCACAGTGTTTTCTAATTTTAACAAAACAAATTCCAGATTTTCAGTCACTTTTATTTTGTCGTCTGCAAATCCTTTGGATTTGGACAAGCCTAAAATAATGTCGTTTGGTAATGAGTTTATGTGATTACCATGGTTATCCCCTGGTCCTGGAGGATTAGATACGATGATTTTCATACAACTGTACGGAGTGTAGTTTGTTCTCTTTCCTTCTTTACCAAAACTGTGTCTGATATTGTATGAGTATTGTTTGTCAAACTGAAAAATAAATTGATCACTAGGTCAGTGACTTATTATTACAATAATTGTAATCATCCTTGTTGCAGCAAATGCATAGATCAAGAAGCATTCTGCCTGAAAAATCAGTTCTAATAATAGGTGACAAAATATAGAGCTCCAGATAGATGGAGTGATTTTGATTTCAAACCGGAAAATATTGATTTTTTTTATCATCCGAATCCTATGTTATGGGTACTCATTAGAATCGTCTCATCGAGACGATTCTAATGAGTACCCACAACATAGGGTTTGGATGAGAGATAATTGATTTAGAATACCATCACTCCCTCTTCTCTGGGACTCTGTATAAGTACATGTACTATGATCTGATTTATCTAATTGATTTGGTTCTCCTTGCTTCATAGATTAAGTCACATATTTTTGAACCCTTTACAACACAATCCTGACTTTTATGGTTCTGAGAAGGAAAGCTTTTGAAAACATTGTGGGAACAAAAAAGAAAATTTGCTATCATTGCTCTCCAAAACATTAATTTCTGAGTCACCTGCAATGCTTTCAATAATGACTAGTCTAGAAATGTATTGTTTGGTAAAGAGTTCATAAGGAAATCCACATTCCGTCACAACTGACCCCATGGTACAGCCCTTATCCCATTTCCGCACAATCCCTACTTTTGACGCCCCTGAGAAAGAAGCCTTTAGAAAACATTGTGGGAAAAGGAGAAAATACTGGTAACCAGCATTTTCTCCTTTTCCCACAATGTTTTCTACCCTTCACAAAACAAATTTCAAATGTTCAGTTAACTTTAATTTTGTTTTCTGCAAATGCTTTCAATTTGAACCAGTCTAAAATATTGTCATTTGGTAATGGGTTATGCAATTCACTGATCAACCAAAGCCGAGTCAGAGAGTTTATAAAACCAAGGAAAGACATAAATGAACGTTTGGCAAATTACTGGTAAAATAGCATCAAATGCCAATGACTACACATTTTACAAGACAACACAATTTTAGAATGGATTTTTAACTCATTACCAAACGACAAAATTATAGGTTTGTCCAAATCGAAAGCATTTGCAGACGACAAAACAAAAGTGACTGAAAATTTAAAATTTGTTTTGTGAAGGGTAGAAAACATTGTGGGAAAAGAAGAAAATGCTGGTTACCAACATTTCTCCTTTTCCCACAATGTTTTCTAAAGGCTTTTTTCTCAGGGGCGTTAAAAGTAGGCATTGTGTGGTAATGGGTTAAACCAAATCATGGACAGTACATAATAGATTACGCAATATTTAGTCTGATACTGCAATGTGATTGAGTTTACCCTCTACCACACAATTCCAAGTCTTAAGACCCTAAGGGCTTTAGAAAACATTGCAGGAACAGGAGTAAACAGCAAGTTTTCTGGTATTTTCTATCCTTTCACAGAAAAAGCCCATCATCTAAGCCACATATGTTTTCTTCAAAGGCTTTCACGATACACAAGTCTAAAACTCTGTCTCTGATAAGAGTTTAACTCTTTACCACACAATCGCGACTTTTAATGACTCTGAGAAAGAAAGCTCTTGAAAATATTGTGGGAAAAGGAGAAAATGCTGATAACCAGCATTTTCTCCTTTTCCCAAAATGTTTTCTACTCTTCCAAAGTTGAGTTTCAATAAATGAGTCACATTTATTTTGTCGTCTGCAAAAGCTTTCAATTTGGACTTGTAAGTCTAAAATATTGTCATTTGGTAAAGAGTCAAACGAAAGGAAGTTATAGGATTTTGATCCTGTATCATAAACCATAGCTAACACTCAGGCTGCTATTAGTTCAACTTAACTTATACTAGTATTGCAGGTTAAAGGTTCACTCTTTACCAGAAGACAAAATTTTAGACTGATTCAAATTGAAAGCATTTACAGACAACAAAATTCACGCTCTTCAAAAATTGATCTTTGTTCTGGGAGGGTAGAAAACATTGTGGGGAAAGGAGAAAATGCTGATAACCAGCATTTTCTCCTTTTCCCACAACGTCTTTAAAAGGCTTCTTTCCAAGGGTCATCAAAAGTCGTCAATGTGCAGTAAAGGGTTAAACAAAAACCTACCTTATCCACATCTATCAGCTTTGTGAACTCATTTCTCCAAAACTTCATGGCTTCATCCAGAGACATCCCAATTCCTTTCAGAAATAGTCCATACTGCATTCGACCACCGTGCCGTAAATGGTGATTCTGTCGTAGGGACGAATGTAATTGTTGCATGCACGGAGGGAAAGACTTTTTAGATAACTGGGAAAAAAATGAAACCAACTAGAGTTATCAATAAACTTGATTATACCCGCCACCAGCTCCTTGTCA
The DNA here is from genome assembly GCA_943736015.1 of Tridacna crocea. Lineage (NCBI taxonomy): Eukaryota > Metazoa > Mollusca > Bivalvia > Cardiida > Cardiidae > Tridacna > Tridacna crocea. Next base: position 56,466,781 of record OX031059.1, read on the forward strand.
CAAAAACAGGTCTTTGTCACAGAATGCAGAATGGTTTAGTACAAAATTAAGAGTTGAAAAAAGTTCAAGGGGAGATAATTCCAAAACAAATCACAGCAGGGTCATGAAAATTGAACATGCACAACTTCATATTTATAGAAACCCTGTGTGTAAATTTGAGTTGAGTACATGAAAAACTGTAAGAATATTGCTTCCGACAAATTTGCGTCTATGGACAGACAGTCTGCCATGGCGATTGCAGTATACCCCCTCCAATACGTTATGGAGGGTATAAAAAAACATCATAATATAGGAAAACATATTTTTCCATGAGTCATTAGAACTCAGGGAATTATATTACTAGCAAACTTTATACTTCAAGAGAATTGCATTATGGTGTGGTAGTACCAACTTTCTTCAGCCATTAAAGTTTTGCAAAACGCTGGTTGTTTTCGATCATAAACAATTGCAAAACAATATTAACCCTTTCCAAAACAACAAACTTTTGGGCTAAACCAAATTGAAAGCATTTGCAGACGACAAATTCAACTCTTGCTGAAAAGATGATTTCTATCTGTGATACGGTAGAAAACATTGTGGAAAAAGGAAAAAAATGCTGGTTACCAGCATTTTTTCCTTTTCCCACAATGTTTTCAAAAGGCTACTTTTCCAGACCTGTAAAAGCAAGGGATTGTTTGGGAAAGGGTTAAGTGATAAGAGATGAACAAATCACGTTATGATAATTATCCATTTTTGGAAAAAAAATGGGCAGATCCAGAACTAAACTAAAATGTCATTGACTGTAAAGTACAATGCCCTTGATTTTATTAGCTCACTTTACTTGTAAAATGCTAGGGCCCAGCCTTGGATACGAAATTTTGAAAATTTACCAAAAGTGTGCAATATTTTTAACTCATTACCAAACCATAATATTCTGTTCAAATTGAAAGCATTTACACACTACAAAATAAAAGTGACTGTAAATTTGAAATTTGTTTTGTGAAGAGTAGAAAACATTGTGGAAAAAGGAGAAAATGCTGGTTACCAGCATTTTCTCCTTTTCCCAAAATGTTTTCTAAAGGCTTCTTTCTCAGGGTTGTCAAAAGTAGGAACTGTGTGGTAATGGGGTGATTATTTACCAAACAATATTGTGATTTTACTACCCTAGGGATTAATGCCACTGAAAACACTACAGAAAGGTGACAATGCTGTTTACAAACAATTTCTTCCATTTTCTACAATGTTTTTATCATTTTGAGGACAAGTCTTATCATCACAGTCGAATTTGACTTTTTTTTTGACCAATGCTTTCTATGTGCAAATGTTTCCAAAGCAATAGCTTGTTCCTAACAGTTACTCCTTTTCCTAAAATGTTTCTGAGAGCACTATAGATAATAAAAAAAAGTTTTCTTACATCAATATATTTTATCTTTGCTTCTCTTAAATTTACAGTACACATATATGTTACTTATGTATAATGCTAGAAAAAAAAGAAAAAAAATGGAATGGTGTACAGAAGTGAATAAGTTAAGATTTGATGTAACATTAACCTTTTCCCAAACAATCCCTGGTTTTTAAGGGTCTGGAATAGTAGCCTTGTGAAAACATTGTGGGAGAAGGAGAAAATGCTGGTAACCAGCATTTTCTCCTTTTCCCACAATATTTTCTACCCTATCATAGATAGAAATCATCTTTTCAGCAAGAGTTGAATTTTCGTCTGCAAATGCTTTCAATTTGGTCTAGTCCAACAGTTTGTGGTTTGGGAAAGGGTTAAATGAGAATACTACGTGTATAGATTACCATTTCAATCATGTCTGCAGTAATTTGACCAGCAGTTCTCTTCTTGATGCTGTAGTCAGAGCTCATGTACTTTTTGCTGAGGGCAGTCAACATAGGCAACAATCTACCGTCTTCTTCCATATGGGGAAGGGCTCTAGACGTTATCTGTGTCAATACAACATCTTTTTGTTATCCAATTACTCCAAGGATATGCACGTATTACTCCAAGTATATATGCATTGTACATGCAGGAACATACCATAGAGCAGTTTAACCCTTTCCCAAACAATCCCTGGTCTTTACAGGTCTGGAATAGTAGCCTTTTGAAAACATTGTGGGAAAAGGAGAAAATGCTGGTAACCAGCATTTTCTCCTTATCCCACAATGTTTTCTACCCTACCATAGACAGAAATCATCTTTTCAGCAACAGTTGAATTGTCGTCTGCAAATGCTTTCAATTTGGTCTGGTCCAAAATTTTGTCGTTTGGGAAAGGGTTAACTCATTACCAAACAACAAAATTTTAGGATTGTCCAAATCGAAAGCATTTGCAGACGTCAGAATAGAAGTGACTGAAAATATGACATTTGTTTTGTGAAGGGTAGAAAACATTGTGGGAAATGGAGAAAATGCTGGTTACTCTTTTTCCCACAATGTTTTCCAAAGGCTTCTTTCTCAGGGTGGTAATGGATTAAGTCCTTGCTATCCTTTTTCTTGGGAGGGCCTCTTTGTAACGGTAAAGAACAACAGGTAAGATTTTTTCAGCATAAACCTTTCCCGTAACAGTGGTGTGTTCTAGGACTGGAAAGTGGAAATCCATGCCACGAGCATCAAGAATGCCATGCACTTTGTGGAATATCTCCCTTTTGTTAGACCCAAACTTTTGTTATTCTCCTTCCTGTTTGGCTCAAAAAAAGATACCCTTGTTTTCATCACCTGTCAGTATCAAATAACTGTCTTTCATCCTCATAAACTCATTATAATTCCACAATTCTGATGCATTTCTTTATTTGTAATCACTAACCAGTCAACAAATTTGAGATCCAACTAACCCAGATTTTCCCGGGTTTATGTTTTTCTTTCAGAGAAGGTGAAAACTGCCTTCGAATTTATACCACATAATGTCAGCTTGTTCCACTACAGTGTAACTTACATCTTTATCCACAGCCATCTTTATAAAATTTTCACAAAATGTCGTTAACAGACATCCAGTAGGTGGGGTCATCTTTGGCGGTTTCTCTGCCACTTTTACATCAAGCTGGTCATTGAGCAACAGTAGGATATCACAAAGCATCATTTCCATTTACCTTTTCCAACTCCACATTTATTTCCTGCGCAAACACTTAACTCTTTACCAAACGACAATATTTTAGACTGGTCTCAATTGAAAGAGTTTACAGACGACAAAATAAAAGTGACTGAAAATTTGAAATTTGTTTTGTGAAGGGTAGAAAACATTGTGGGAAAAGGAGAAAATGCTGGTTACCAGCATTTTCTCCTTTTCCCATAATGTTTTCTAAAGGCTTCTTTCTCAGGGTCATTAAAAGTAAGTATTGTGTGGTAATGGGTTAAGTTACAACCTTATTGTTACATAGACCTCCACTCTTGGTTAGCCATATTTGTAACCAAAGCGCAATCATCGCCAATGCATAAAACCATGTCCCTTTAAAAACATAGTAAAGACAAACAAGCTCATTTAGAATGAGAAAACAGTATTAGAATGCACCAGCCCTTCAGCTTTCTATATATGTATATTTCATAAAAGTTGATAAAGTATATAAAGAGTTATATCCCAATTAGCACTTCCAAAATAGTCATCTTGCATACACCTTGGTTCTGTATACATTCTTCTAGAAATTTATTGACTAATGCTTTTCTCAAAAGCATATGCATTACATTCGGGATCCTGAAAAATACAGTTTCTTAGGTCCAGTTGGCCAAACATTCAAGTTCATCTCGAGTTTCAAATTTTTGCCATCTAGGTGACTAAGATATTCTGTCTCGGCAAACCAGATGACTGCAGTTATAATTCCAACTTAGAATAACTGGTATGTCCTCTGAAGAGAAACAGATTGTCAATGGTCAAGAATGTGTAAACAAAGCTCCAGATAGAGACAGTGATTTTGACTTCAAAAATGAAAATATGAATTATTCTCAACTAATCCCTATGTTGTGGGTACTCATTAGAATCGTCTCGACGAGACGATTCTAATGAGTACCCACAACATAGGGTTTGGAAGAAAAATAATGGATTTACAATACTATCACTTTCTCTTATCTGGAGCTCTGTGTAAATGACAAATATATGTTGTACTTACAGCTAGAGCCTGTGAGAGGTGAGTTCTGTATACACTCAGAAGTATAGAGACCATTTCGTCATAAGGAACGTAAGCATGACCTTTATGTACATACACTTTACGCTTTTGAACTAAATCTAAGGCTTCTGTAAAATGAACCTGGAATAATCAAATGATATTGTGATCTGATTAGATGTGTTACCCTTGTCTTGCTACCATCTTTTTCCTTTGATGCAACAGAACATTTCTGAAAACACTGTCACAAGAGCTCAAATGATTTATTTATTAAGGGGATCTCTGCTTTGGCTACAATGTTTTCAAATGGACTGATGTATCAAATTTTAATCTATCTTTTTATCAATCAAATTTTGTACTGTACAAAGTTTTTATAAGGTACATCTGCTGTTAAGGAATCATAAGGCAATGAGAAGAAGAACATATTCAAGCTCCTATTCTAAACAGAAAAAGAAATAAGGCAAAAGTTTTATGTGATAACCATATAACGGCTCATGATAACATACTGGAAGTACTACTGTAAATTTCTTGCCATCTCTTTCAATACTTGTCATTTTATAATGAAATTCTAGTAATTTGTTAAAATATATAATGTCTAGCATTAAGTCGAATATTCTATCAAACAAATACCCATTAAACAGTTTTCATTAAAGCATGTAAAATGTTTACCCTAAGTTTCTTTTTTCTGTTAACTCATTACCAGACGACAATATTTTAGGCTTGTCGAAATCTAAAGCATTAGCAGACAACAAAATAAAAGTGACTGAAAATTTGAAATTTGTTTTGTGAAGGGTAGAAAACATTGTGGGAAAAGGAGAAAATGCTGGTAACCAGCATTTTCTCCTTTTCCCTCAATGTTTTCTAAAGGCTTCTTTCTCAGGGGCATCAAAATTAGGGATTGTGTGGTAATGGGTTAAATGAATAATTTCATTATGCACTACAGATGGTACTGAATGGTGCTAACAAGCAAACTTTTTTCATAAAATCACAACTTACAAAAAAAGTTATAGTGACCCTATGTGGGACGTTGAGACAATGCTCCTGACCAAAATTTTGTCTTTTTCTGACAATATTATCTATTCTTACAAAATTACATTTCAGGTTTTCAGTCAAAAATCAATTTGTCAAGTTCAAATGTTTTCAACTTGGGAAAGTCTGACATGTTTGTCTTCTTATGAAAATTGAATAAAGATATGTATGGTGACAGATTGAAATTTATTCCATCAATTGGACATTATTGATAATATTTTCCTGATGTGGAGCAGCCAGGAGTGACAATACCGTATAACAGGTTTTTTTTACGTGCTGCCAATTTTTACGCATCAAAAAGATTCATAAAAATTTGATGCATAAATAATTACAGCGTAAAACCGTAGTATTGTATCAACATGAATGAAAAGGTTACCAGTATCTAATACCTGTGCACTTAATACACGCAATATAAGAATTTCTTCACTTGTGTTCTGATTACGTGTGATATGACTTCTCTCAATCAGTCATCTCTATTTGGATATTTTAAGCCACGGCTTCCGTGCCAAAATAGAAAACTAACAGAGAATTCCAATCCATACTATACGTGAATTGAATGCTTTGACACCACGTAAACGAGGCACCTTCATGATACTCGACATGTTAATTATGGCGGTGATGAGAATTTGACTCGGCATTGGGCCGCTTAAAAAATGTCACAAATGGGTCTTGTGAAAAGACGTGGCTGTACAACTGCAAAACCCGAGGTTTTAAAATTTCAATGAGCTAAAGAAGGGCTTTCTAAACAGAGTTAAAAAGTAATGACAGGTGACTATGTGTCTCCACAGTTAGTTATCAATTATAACCATACAGGTATCTGTTAAAACAGTTATTCGCATGTCAAAACAATTACCGCTATTCGCACACCAAACAGAGTGACACTTTTCTTTCAAACTGTATTTAAAACAAACAATATACTTATAATCTTAAATGAAAGAGTGGGCAATATACTGATATTTTTAATGCTGTAATTTTTTACGCATGTTTAGAATTAGTAAAAAATAAAATCATAAAAATTTAAATCACGTTTTTAGCTCAAATTCATAAACTTTTACAGCAGTAAAAAAAACCCATGGTATTCACAAATATGAAATCTGTATTTTTCACTGGTCATAACCATCAAATATCAAACCATAATCTACCATTATTTCTTGATAAACCCAGAGTTCCAGATAGGAGAGTGACGGTATTCTAAATCCATTATTTGTGTTTGAAACCATATGTTGTGGGTACTCATTAGAATCGTCTCGATGAGACGATTCTAATGAGTATCCACAACATAGGGTTTAGTGAAGAATAATTTATATTTTCAATTTTGAAACCGAAGTCACTCCCTCTACCAGGAGACCTGAATCTACCGACAGCATAAAATACATATAAATATTCATACAACTTTACCTTAAAGTAATCCATTGTCTCTATTGTTCCTGCTGATTTATTTGCTGCAGAAGCCAGTTTTTCTTGTAGTTCTTTCTTTTCATTTGATGATATCTGAAGGATACAAGATATAATAAGAGTTTAATCTTTAACCCTTTCCCAAACAAGCCCTGGTTTTTACTTGTCTGCAATAAAAGTCTTCTGAAAACACTGTGGGAAAAGGAGAAATTGCTCATAATGAGCAATTTCTCCTTTTCCCACAGTGTTTTCTACCCTTTTTGAAAACTTTCTGTCATTTTCTCAAAAATCTAAAATTGTCGTCTGCAAACTCTTTCAGTTTGAAAGAGTCCAACATTTGTCATTTGGGAAAGGGTGAAGAGGTCATCAATTTTATTGAAAAGCTTCAAGGTAACATTTTACCACACAATCCCAAGTATTGAATACCCTAAATAGAAGGCTTTTGAAAACATTGTGGAAAGAGGAGAAAATGCTGGTACCCAGCATTTTCTCCGTTCAAATATAAATCTTAGCATCCCAGTAACATTTCATTTTTTTTTTGTCATATGCAAATACTTTGAAATTGGATAAGCATATATTTTGTGAGGATACTTTGGAATGATTTAACTTCCTCTCATCCTGCTACGGATAAATACGAAACAACAACATTTAGACTTAGTTGCTCAAATAAATTTATTTGTCTGTAAAGGGATGGAAAATATGAGAGGGAAAGAAATGAATTCTGCTTTTCACTGTACGCCTTTAGAAATCTGTCTCAATCTGTTTCTATTTAGGTTAATGTCATAGCCCTTTGCCACACAATCCTAAGTTTAACAACACTACAAAGATAGCCTTTGAAAACATTGTTTGAAAAGGAGAAAATGTTGGTAACCCCTTTTCCAACGTTTTTTTCTTCTATTATTTCTTCTATTTTATATTTTGTCGCCTACAAGTGCTTCAGTTCTAGAGTCCAAAATTTATTAATATGGTAAAAAATTTATCAGTTAACATATATCACAATATAACTTATTTCTGCTTTATTTTGGCTTACCAGTTCAAACTTCAGATTATTCAGCTCCAGAAATTTCATTTTCTCTCGTTTGTCACTATCCAGCTGAAACCTGTATCGAAAGAACTCCAGTTCCTGCTGTAAGAACCATCTTTTCAACTCCTCTCTACAACATGAAAGAAACAATTGCACTAAACGCCATTCATCTTTTTACCTTTCCCTTAGATAAAACCTTGACAAACAATTTTGGAGAAGGCAGTTTTAAACCTTTACCACACAATCCCGACTTTTAACACCCCTGTGAAAGAAGTCTTTTGAAAACATTGTGGGAAAAGGAGAAAATGCTGGTAACCAGCATTTTCTCCTTTTCCCACTATGTTTTCTTCCCTTCCTAATACAAATTTATATTTTTTAGTCACATTCATTTTGTCTTCTGCAAATGCTTTCAATTTGGACCGGTCTAAATTTTTGTGGTTTGGTAAAGAGTTAAACCAACCTGGCAAAATATGGACAATTAAGAATTAACTCTTTACTAAACAACCAAATCTTGGACCAGTTCAAATTGAAAGCATTATGCAGAAGTAAACAAAATTCTGAAAGTTGTTTCGGTAGAAAGCATAGTGGAAAAAGGAGAAAATGCTGACTCAAACAGTTTCTCCAAGTTGCTTAATAAAGTCATCCATCTCTAGATTGCTACAAGTTGGGATTGTGTGGTAAAGGGGTTGAATGATGGTTTGATTGATTGAGTGGTATTTAATGCTGTTTTCAACATTTTTTCTGTTATAATGTGGCAGTCTGTACACCCATCTGTACTTTCTTTGAGTATCTTTTACCAGTTTGATAGTTTTTATTTTTGCCACAATCATATCTCCAAAACTAAAACCATTGTCTGCAGAAAAGAATGTGATAAAACTAAATCTTTGATTATAATTATGTAGCTTGTCTTGAACTCTTTACCACACAATCCCGACTTTAAACGACCCTGAAGAGACTTTTTTTTAAAACATTGTGGGGAAAGGAGAAAATGCTGGTAACCAGCATTTTCTCCTTTTCCCACCATGTTTTCTACCTTTCCCAAAACAAATTTAAACTGTAGATTCACATTTATGTTGTCATCTGCAAATGCTTTCAATTTGGACTACCGTCCAAAATTTTGTCATTTGGTAAATAGTTAACACACGACAAAAATGTAGACTTGTCTAAGTTGAAAGTATTAGCCGATGAATGTGACTCAAACAATAGAACTTGGGTAAACTCGTTAAACTGGGTAGAAAACAATGTGTAAAAACGAGCAAATGCAGGTTTCGAGTATTTTCTCCTTTAACCACAATGTTTTCAACAGCTGTCTTCCTTACGTTACTTATAACTCTCAAGTGTGAGGTGAACGGATAACATTAATGAAGTTGCAGACATAATATTTAGAAAGGCTCAAATAGTAGAACTTGTTTTTGAATGGAAAAACATTGTGAAAAGATGAGAAAATGCTGTTTTCAAATTTTAAAATTGTTTTTTACTAAAAGATTTTCTGCATGATGCAGATATATTCTATGTCACACTACATTTTGTGTGTATGACATGCTTGAATAACACAGGCTTAAATCTTTAGCAGACGATAAAATTTTTAAACAGTCGAAGTTGAAAGCATTTGCAGACAACAAAATAAATGTGAATCAAAAATTGAAATTTGACTTGGGAAAGGTAGAAAACATTGTGGGAAAAGGAGAAAATGCTGGTTACCAGCATTTTCTCCTTTTCCCATAATGTTCTCAAAAGCTTTCTTTATACGGGCCGATAAAAGTCAGGATTGTGTGGTCAAGAGTTAAGCACCTAATTGATGCAGCATGTCAAAGGCTAAATTACAATCACTCACGATTTACAATATGCAAGTCGAAGAATAAAATGCGAAATATGATCTAATCTTCTGAAGTTAGTCTCATCTTCATTGTCATCCTTCAAAGTGTTCATCTGAAATAATAATTCATACAGAGGATCTTACACGAGTGTCTATGCATCATCATTTCTATCAAATGAGATGATTAACTAATTACCAAATGACAATATTTTAGGCCTGTCCAGATCGAAAGCATTTGCAGACGTCAAAATAAAAGTGATTGAAATTTGTTTTGTTAAGGATGGAAAACATTGTAGGAAAAGGAGAATCTCCTTTTCCCACAATGTTTTCCAATGGCTTCTTTCTAAGGGTCGTCAAAAGTAGGGATTATATTGTAGTGGGTTAAATTCTTATGATATGCGTCTTGGTGTCATATTACACCTAATTAAACCCATTACTACACAATCCCTACTTTTGACGACCCTAAGAAAAAAGGCCTTTAGAAAACATTGTGGGAAAAGGAGAAAATGCTGGAAACCAGCATTTTCTCCTTTTCCCACAATGTTTTCTACCCTTCACAAAACAAATTTCAAATTTTCAGTCACTTTCATTTTGTCATCTGCAAATGCTTTCGATTTGGACAAACCTGAAATTTTGTTGTTCGTTAATGATTTTAAGCAATTTGATTTTTAACCCTTTACCACACAATGACGACTTTTAATGCCCCTGAAAGAAAAGACTTTTGAAAACATTGTGGGAAAAGGAGAAAATGCTGTTACCAGCATTTTCTCCTTTTCCCACAAAGTTTTAAATTTTTCATGTATTTTGTTCTCTTGTGGTTTTTGTCAAATAATTAGACAAGTACGAAGAAATTTCCCAGAAATTACTTAGATTGGTCATTTCAACCATATGTTAGTTTTTATACCAAACAAATGGACTATACAGTTGCCCAAGATGAAAACATTTGCAGATGACAAGTAAACGGTGGCTCAAATGGCGGAATGTGTCATTCAAGCAGATGTGGGAAAAGGAAAAAATGCTGGTTACCAGCATTTCTTCTTTTGCCATAATGTTTTTAAAGGCTTCTTGCCAAAGGTCTTTAACCCTTTACCACACAATGACGACTTTCAACACCCCTAGGGAAGAAGTCTTTTGAAAACATTGTGGAAACAGGAAAAAATGCTGGTAACAAGCATTTTCTCCTTTGCCCACAAGGTTTTCAACCCTATCAAAGCAAAATTGCACCATTTGAACCACTTTGAAATTGTCATCTGCAAATGCTTTCAATTTGGATAGGTCTAAAATTTAAAACCATGAATTATTTTGAGAAGGATTAAATGATAGATGAATGTTTGTATGGTATTTGGTGCTATCTTCAACGTTATTTCAGTTGTATCGCAGTAACCAATGCACGTATCCGTTCTTTCCTGGAGTTCCTTTTACCACAACTCCCCAGAATAGTCTTTCCCCACCTCTTGCTGCTTTCCAATGCAACCATCATTGAAACAATAGTCAGCTGTGACAGAGGAATGAATCCACCATGAATTGTACCAGCAACTTCCTGTTCTCAAGTGCTGTACACTACTAACTAGGGTGCCCTGGCTTGCCAAAGGGCAAAATGAATAAAAGTGAAAAGATTGCATGAAAATGGGGACTTTGCCCATAATTTATGTGCCAAAATTCTGCAGTGGCAGCCAGCCGTATGAATTAACTCATTACCAAACAACGAAATTTCAGGTTCGTCCAAATTGAAAGCATTTGCAGACGACATAAAAGTGAATGAAAATTTGAAATTTGTTTTGTGAAGGGTAGAAAACATTGTGAGAAAAGGAGAAAATCCTGGTTACCATCATTTTCTCCTTTTCCCATAATGTTTTCCAAAGGTTTCTTTCTCAGGGTTGTCAAAAGTAGGGATTGTGTGGTAATGGGTTAACCCTTTACCCTATAAGGCATTTCTATGGTATCTCTAATTGACCCTAAACAACAGCAAGGACGAAGCCGTTTCTTATGTGTATATGACACCTTTTAATAGCATACAAAACATTGTGACAAAAGGTGAAATTGCTCTTCATGGGCAATTTCACCTTTTGCCACAATGTTTTCCAAAGGCTCCTACAAGCAATGCGTAGAAATGACTATCTATGGAGGAAAGCGTTAAGAAATTTTTCTGCCAGGGACAAGATGATCAAAGAAATGTTTGCCTACCTTAAGTAACTGTTTAAATGCCGTCTTCTTTAATTCTTCTCTCATAAACGAATTGTGGGATTCCTGTCCTTTAATATGTTTTTCATTGGCACTCTCAATGGCCTTCAAAGCTGTAAGTACAAAGTCAACTCCAAGACTGCTGAGCGAGATTCACTAACCTTTTGCGGACAGTGTAGATCAAGATCAGACTGCACAGAACATGACTTCTGATCTTTGATCTACGCAGTCCAATGAGGGTATGTACTTTTCTTTCAAAATACCTTTGAAATAGCCTTTTGAAAACATTGTAGGAATTTTCTCCTTTTCCCACAATATTTTCTACCCTTCTCAAGACAAATATCAACTTTTGAGCCATACTTACATCGTCATCTCAAATCCTTTCGCTTTGGACTGGTCTACAATTTTGTTGCGGTCCGACAAATCACCGAATTACATGTACCACCCAAACACCAAAATCCCCCAATTTTTTCACTATCAAGTTTGGATTACTGATAAAAGTCTGAATTGTCTTTTATCCTGATATTTGACACAAAATTTTAGCATTGACAGAACTGAAAACATTTGCAGATGACAATTTCAGTGTGGTACAAATGGTGCAATTTCTCTATGATAGGGTAGAAAATATTGCGGAAAAAGGAGAAAATGCTGGTTACCAGCATTTTCTCCTTTTCCCACAATATTTTCAAAAGTATTCTTTCCAAGGGTTGTTAATTTTTTTTCTTCTGTCATAATGTTTTAAACTTACCATCAATCAACAAAAGTTCACTCAAATATCACGAAAAATCATTTACCCAACGATCCATGCCCATTTTACCCTTTACTCCATAGATACTCGTTTCTACACATTGCTTGTAGGAGCCTTTGGAAAACATTGTGGCAAAAGGTGAAATTGCTCGTGACGAGCAATTTCACCTTTTGTCACCATGTTTTCTATGCTATCAAAAGGTATCATATACCCATAAAAAAACGGCTTCATCCTTGCTGTTATTTAGGGTCAATTAGAGATACCATAGACATGCCTTATAGGGTAGAGGGTTAAATAGATGACATTGGAAATTTTGTGGCATACAGCAGTTTGGAAAGATGCGGGTAAAATGCTATTCATTCCAGATGTCTTTAAAGAGGGCTGATGTGAGGGTGTGCGAAGACCAGTAACCAAAATAGCATCGGAGCAGACTGTCAGACTGTAGGTATCTGAAGGTCTACTCCTCTGCTATTCTTGTTACTAGTCTCCGGCTCTCCGCATACCCTCAGAGCAATGTTTATTCAAAGTATCTGGAATTAATACAATTTTACCCAAATCATTTCAAATGTATCTATGACAGCTAATACAGTGGGCAAATAAATCAAAATATGGTGATATCATCAATGCAGTATTTTTGACACGCTTCAGGACGGTTCATTTGGAATTCCCTTGTTGACAAAGGCACCTGAAGGTGTCTGCTCCAAAGCTATTTTTGTTACTGGTCTCCGCCTTCACTTTCATATCAGCCCTCATTAAACACTCCAATGCTATTTTTGTTACTGGTCTCAGCCTTCACTTTCATATCAGCCCTCATTAAACACATCTGGAATAAATATGATTTTACCCGCATCTTTTCAAACAGCTCCATGCGACAAAATTTCCAATGACAGCTAATGACATGGGCATGAATCATTAGATATATGATTAATCTTTAAAATCAACTATACTGCGCTGCAAAATACCAAATAAATCAATGGAAATTCACCTTTTTTCCCCAACGTAAATAGAGATCCAGTTTAATTTGTAAAAAAAACTAACACAGCGACTTGTGTTAAACAGGCATGCACACTCAGTGGAATTTGAATATTGTACAGTCTGGTTCTCTAACCTTAATAATCATTTCTGCACAAAGTATCTTGTCAACAGCGAAATTTGCAACTTAACCGTCCTGTAGCCCATCAAGAGATACTGCGATTTCTGCCCAGACATGCGCATTGAGGATATCACCATGTTTTGATTTCTGGTGAAGTAGGTCAACGATTATTTACGTTGAAAAGTAGATTTGCACGATGGTAAGATTTAGATATTAACAAACATCAGTCTTTTGTAAATATTAATCATTTATCTAACAATCCATGCCCATATCATTTGCGGTCATTTGAAAGATGTGGGTAAGATTGTATTTACTCCAGATCTGTGTTTAATGAGGGCTGATATGAAGGTGAATGCAAAGACCAGTCACAAAAATAGCAGCAAAGCAGACACCTTCAGACTGAAGGCAGGTATTAACTTTCAGACTGAAGGTGTCTGACCACTGATCTGCGTTAACCCTTTACCCCATAAGGCATTTCTATAGTATGTCTAATTGACCCTGAATAACAGCAAGGATCAAGCCGCTTCTTTTGTGTATATGACATCTTTTGATAGCATAGAACACATCAGGACAAAAGGCGAAATTGCTCATCACGAGCAATTTCACCTTTTGCCAAAGTGTTTTCCAAATGCTCCTACAAGCAGAGTATCTATGGAGTAAAGGGTTAAATTGTATTGGCTGGGGATCTGCTTATATAATGCTTGCATCTATAAATTAACTATTTTACCAGCCGATATAGCTCAGTAGGTAGAGCGTAGGACTTGTGAACACAATGTCCTACAGGTTGTGGGTTCGGATCCCCGGCTGGACAACTAAAAATTACTAATAGTCTTTCGGATGAGACGTTAAACCGAGGTCCCGTGTGCTACACACCGAGCACGTTAAAGAACCAGGCGGAATTCTCAGTAGTTTCGTTCTGTATCCTTGCACAATCCCCCGTAAAAACTAACGGTCTTCTGCCTGGGGGCGTCGCTCAGATGGGCAACCGGTAGCGACGATAAATAAACGAAAATAATCAAAATTAACTATTTTGTCAGGGGAGCTTCATAATGAGCTATTATTTTCATGTCCAATTTACCGAACTTGTCCGTTACCAAAACATTTGTCATCCCATTAGATTTTTACCTTTCAACCTTTCCAAAGCAAAATCTTCAAACTCGTACAACGATATGGTATCAGTTGGCGGAATTTTATAGAATTGCAATCTGTGCTGATATATATCATCATAACCGAATTTCTTTGTATTTTGTGAGCCCTTATTTCGCCTTTTGGACGAATGCACGAATTCCATGTTTCCCGCTAATATTCGTTGTTTACAATACACTTGTAACCCGCTTGATCTTCCTTCTTCTCACCGTAAATTAACACAGGGAACCAATATATTCTGGATCACAGAGACGCTCTACTTTCAGAATCGTTAGAATTAAAACCTAATTTGTCATCTGTTTTTCAACACCTTTCTGGTAACAGAGGAAACAACATGTCAATTTCAGTTCCAAGCTCTGTTCTTGCTTCTGGCTGGATTCCATTTGTAATAGTCATAATCGTAAGTATGCCGTAGTAAATTGCATCAAAACTCATTTGGGTCAACTTCTTAAGGAAGTTCGGCCCTGAGAAAATTCGACCCTTTGGTAGAGAAACAGAATGTCACTCAATCCAAGAGATAGCAAGATATCATGATAATTGTATAACTGTTTATCTTAGTTAAAAAAAACGGTTACTGAGGCAAATTTATAGGAGAGGGTTGTGAAAATACAGAGGCATATTTCAAGTCTACCTTCAGTCTGAAGGTGTCTGCTCCGATGCTATTTTTGTGACTGGTCTTCGCTAACACCTTCAGTCCAGCCATTCATTCAAGGCTTATGGAAAATGTACGATTTTACCCGCATCTTTTCGAACGGCTCTATGCGACAGAATTTTAAATGACAACTACTAAAATGGGCATGGATTGTTAGATAAATGATTAATCTTTACAAAAAAACTGATGTTAGTTAATATCCAACTCTTACCTTTGTGCAAATCTGTACTTTTCAACGTAAATAATCGTTGACCTACTTCACCAGAAATCAAAACATGGTTATCTTTTCAATGCGCATGTCTCGGCAGAAATCGCAGTATCTCTGACATGCTACAGGATGGTTTAGTTGCGAATTTTGCTGTAAATAAACGCACCTTGATCGAACTTGGCTGTATAGGGTTAAGGAACCAGACTGTACAAATTTCAAATTCCGTTGAGTGCGCATGCCTGACTAACGGAAGTCGCCGTGTTAATTGTTTACAAATTATGCTGGATTTATTTACGTTGGGAAAAAGGTAAATTCCCATTGATTTAATTAGTATTTTGTAGCATATTTTGTGTGCTCTTAAAGATTAATCATTTATCTAACGATCCATACCCATTTTATTAGCTGTCATTGGAATTTTTGTCGAATTGAGACGTTCGAAAAGATGCGGGTAAAATCATATTTTTTCCATACGGGTTCAATGAATGGCTGGACTGAAGGTGTTAGCGAAGACCAGTCACAAAAATAGCATCGGAGCAGACACCTTCAGACTGAAGGTAATTTCAAGTCCAATAGTAATGAAATTTTGAATTTAGGATTAATATAATCACTGGAATTTGACATTCTAAAACCAAAAATAAATGATAGAATATAAAAAAAAATCTTTCCTATATAATATAAACACAAGGAATGCAACGTCTCAATTGCCGGTGCCAGCACAGGACAGCCTCTCCCACCCAAAATCACCCAGAAAACCAACATTGATCATACTTTCCTTTAGCCTAGTGATAGACAACACAAAAATGTACCTGCGACATACGTCGATACCTCAGTAGACACCTTTTAACTGGAGATACCCGTCATGTTTTCCTTTTTTTTTTTGACAACAAACACGAAAATTTGCCAGGAAAATGAGCAAGAAAATCCCCTTGTATTAGTGTAATTTGACAATTTTTAGCTCATCTGAGCATAACATGCTGAAGGGAAGCTTTTGAGATCACGCTGTGCAGGGACAAAGACTAGCACTTGCCCAGTCACCTATGCTGGCTGAAAATCGGTCTGGAAGTCTGAAAAATCCCGTATGTTCGCCAAGCTGAGTAACTGATCTTCCCAGGAAAAATTCCATTAAACATGTGTATTTGGCTCATGTCGGTAAACCATAGTACCAATTTCTATTTTTTATTGTGCACATATCTATGATCCAAGTAAAATAAATTATATAACTCACTAATACAACTTGACAATTTTTTTTTCCGTATCAGCCTGGTATCGTGTGTAGAGCATAGTCATGTAGATGCACTATGTCTGTGTATTGAACTTTGGGTCTTTTTGCCAAATTCCTATCATATTCCGTGTGCATGACAATGCACAAAAAACATTTCTAGAGTATCTATAACTATTACATCAATTTGTCATCTATTTCTTTTAATAAAATTGTTTCTAACCAGATTCCGATTTTATCCGATATCAATGCTTATTAGATCTACATGCACATAAACGTGTTGTCTGAAAGGGTATTTTCTTATGCTACTGTACAATATACTCGTGAACTTTGGAACCGTGATTCATTTGAGTTGCCTCCTACTTTATAACAAAAAGAAATGCGCTGTTCTTGACAGTGACAGTGAATAACAATAATCGGTATCATCTGATATGCACCTCTTAACCCATTACCACACAATCCCTACTGTTGACGCCCCCTGAGAAAGAAGCCTTTAGAAAACACTGTGGGAAAAGGAGAAAATGCTGGTAACCAGCATTTTCTCCTTTTCCCACAATGTTTTCTACTCTTCACAAAACAATTTTCAAATTTTCAGTCTTTTTTATTTTGTCGTCTGCAAATGCTTTCATTTTGGACCAGTTTAAAATATTGTCGTCTGATAATGGGTTAAGTCCTCTTTCCACGTGCAACTCGGCATGATCCGACCACGCAGAAATGCAGACTGTTGTAATATTCCATATGTCCTATTAATGATAATGATCATCAACGAACAGCCATTCATATGCCTTGTCAGGTGCAACCAGAGTTATAGGTGGAATTCAATCTCTTAAACAACTTTGGTAGAGCTTCACTCAAGGAACATCCCTGCCATGTTTCATCAAGATTTGCCCAGATTTGCCCCCTTCCAAAATGACATGACTTTGTAATTTTCTAGATCTGAAATTTTAATCCTGGGCCCCTAAGTTTTTGACTGGGCCCATAAATTTTAGGGGCCCAGTTGGCTACTGTCAAAAAAAGTTAGTCTTTATCCCTGCTGTGTCTGTCTTGCATTGTCTGTCATCTGTTTTGCAGCAACAACAATTCTTTAAACATCTTCTCCTCCTAAATCGCTTTGGGGCGGGTGTCTTGGCATACTTTAAAGTCTTCTTGTTTGAAACCGCTGGTCAGATGCTACCCTGTGGTATCAAAATCGTAAGATGTAGTTTAAATTTATGAATTAAAAAACTTAATGTTTCGTGATCTGTCTTCTGTCAAAGATTTTTTATGTTCCATGCAAAGTACAATAATATTCTATTGTTAGTCTGTACGGACAGTGCTTTCTTCTCCTTACCTCTTCATAACATAATTCAGCTCCAAATAAGGGAGCTTTCATGCACAGCACATATGTAATACCTAAGAGCTATCTGGTAGAAATCAAAGCTTAGTAGAATATGATGCTCGCTTTAATTAAACAACCAAGCTATTGCAGATAGAACCTGTTTTTAAATGAATTTAGTTTTGGAAATATTTGTTTAAAAGTATGGATTTTTCTACTTTTGTGGTTTGTCACCTTAGTTTATCTCCAGCTTACTTGATGTTCATCATCAATTAAAAAAAAAATCACTCTTTGTTTCAGATCATTTTAGTGATATCCAGTGTCTATATCAAGTACTACAACAGCAGAACTGATGGGGAATGTTCTAGTACACTCAGTGCAATATTTGCTCTGAGTATAGCTATGATGACTACTGCACTGATACCAGTGGACATTTTTCTGGTGTCTTTTATGAAGGATTCCAATGGAACTTTTAAGGTATGTTACACTGAGCTTTGCAAAATGGTAGACAGTAGCACTTGTCCAAGCTGAAAGCATTTGCAGATGATGAAAGGGACACAAAAGAATGGATTTGTATCAGGAAAGGGAAAAAGAAAAATACTGATAAGAAGCATCTGTGTTATAGCCCCGGATGGATGTCCGTCCGTCTGGTGGCAATGTCGTGTGCACGCAACTCTTCCTACAGTTTTCACTGGAATAAATTGCAAATTTATCACAATGAATCTCTTATGATGTACTGTTGTGCATGTGACTCGTAGGAATTGGACATCTGCAGGCATTTCAGATTTTCACCCATTTCACTGACAAGCCCCTTTGAGTGTACTATATGTACTGCTTTGCAATGTTTTCAAAAGTCTTCTTTCCAAGGGTCTATGAAACATGAGGTTGTTTGGAAACGGGTTGATTACTTAACCCATTACCACACAATTCCTACTTTTGACGCCCCTGAGAAAGAAGCCCTTTGAAAACATTGTGGGAAAAGGAGAAAATGCTGGTTACCAGCATTTTCTCCTTTTCCCACAATGTTTTCTACCTGTCACGAATCAAATTTCAAATTTTCAGTCACTTCTATTTTGTTGTCTGCAAATGCTTTCGATTTGGACAAACCTAAAATTTTGTCGTTTGGTAAAGGGTTAAAAGCAACATAGCTTAGTGCTGTTGTTTTCACATCTCATTTGTCCATTCTGTGTTGTATGTATATAATACTAGCCTGGTCACATTGCCTCTCTAATTGCCAAGATATTACTGCCAAGTTTGAATGTTGGCCAGTCACATCAAAAACAAGGTCACCAGGTCAAACCTAAAGGAAGCATGGAAAGAGTATGGTGCAAAATACTGGTAAAAGAAGCTCAAGTAAAGCATTAAGAGCAGCCCTTGCAATATATCTGAAATAATGTTGAAAACAGTTAAATGCCACACAAACAAATCTAAGATAAACATGTTTTCCATCTGAGTGCAATATTTGTTTTAACATTTTATCAATATTTGACAATATTTGATTGTATCTCCACAGGACTGGGCCATTGATAATACAACAAGAGATTCTGTAGAGTCCTCTGTGATGGTAGGTTATTACAGTAAGTATTGTTATTGGAGTTTATTACATAAAACCATCACAGGGTAGGTATATAAATAAGACTGTGTTTTTGCTTTAGTAGTTTTGAGAAAGAAGTAGATGAGGAAAAGAGTATTTGCTCTATAAACAATTGCCCCTGTGTAACAGTGCTTTTCATATCATTTGATAGAACTTGTTTTCCTTTTCTAAATGTACTCCTCCTGTAAGTTGCTTATAATGAGTAGTAGTGTGTCTGAAAAAGCCTGTATCACAGTTAGTCAACCCTTTGTGTTGATTTACTTTACTTCCATTTACAATTATTTTGTCACATGTACAAAGCAAAGGAATGTCTAGAACAAGCTTGTACACAATAAAGTTTTAGACTTGTCCAAATTGAAAGCTTTCACAGACATAAGTTACTGGTAAATGTTACTTTAAACATGAACATTGTCTGTCAAAGGATGGAAACACTGCAGGAGAGGAGAAATCATTAAAAACCCTTCAAAAGCTATCTTCCTCCAGATCTATAAAACTTGGGATTGTTTGGTAGAGAGCATCCTCATTGACCCAGTTTCAATTCCTTCTGTAATCGACCTTGGGTTATTTGGCTGGCATTTCCTCATTCTCATGAATTACTCATGAATTGTTGTGATTGGTAATCTCAGTTTTCTTTGAGAAAATTTACACTATTTTTATCACCAATATGCCATCATTTCTATTTTTTACATGTCCATATCCAATCAACAACGGCCACCATATTTGTTGACAACCTTGTTTTTTTTTTCCAAGGTTATCTTAACTCATTACCAAACGACACAGTTTTAGGCCTATCCAAATCGAAAGCATGTGCAGACGACAAAATAAAAGTGACTGAAAATTTGATTTTTTTTTGTGAAGGGTAGGAAACATTGTGGGGAAAAGGAGAAAATGCTGGTTACCAGCATTTTCTCCTTTTCCCACAATGTTTTCTAAAGGCCTCTTTCTCAGGGTGGTCAAAAGTAGGGATTGTGTGGTAATGGGTTAAGTAACTGACAAAATGAAATTACCCTCTCTACAAGAAAGAATCATTATATTATCGATCTTTCTATTGGCTATTATGGCCTTTCCTGACCATATGAATATTCATTAGATACGACAATTTGCTAAAAAATTTTCCCAGAGGTAATGCATGGAGAGGAACGTAATGCTTAAACCTGGGTTCTGAGGATGGGTAGAGAGTCACACATTATTACTTGCCATTAAGTATGTGTTGTTATTATTTTCAGCCATGTATGGACTGATCACTTTCTGTATGTTTGTGCTGCTGCCATTTATGTATTTTTATTATGAGGAGAGGGATGAAGAGCAACAGCCTTCCTGGAAATCTGTATGTATAAGAAAATCCCTATAATTAACCCATTCCCAAACAACCAATTTTGGACTCTTCCAAACTGAAAGAGTTTGCAGATGACAATTTTAGATTTTGAGAAAATGGCAGAAAGTTCTCAAAAAGGGTAGAAAACACTCTGGGAAACGGAGAAATTGCTCGTTTCTCCTTTTCCCACAGTGTTTTCAAAAGACTTTTACTGCAGACACGTAAAAACCTGGGCTTGTTTAGAAAGGGTTAATTGTTAGGATGCTAATTGCAACTCACTGACCTTTTGCAAACAGTGTAGATTAAGATCAGATCTTTGTCCTATAAAGACATGTTTCCCCCAAAAAAATACCTTTGAAATGGCAGAAGTTGAGTTTTTACTTTTGGCTGAAAATTTTCATTTCATTTATCTAGCAGGATGAGGGTTAACACTGTAAAGGGCCATTGAATTATCATGGAATTGTAGGTGTTTATAGATAGTCTCAAATCATAGAAACATGTGTTCTCTAAATAAATTGACATTAATGTATTTAGAGCAAATCCCTCATCTTTATCTACTTACAGCTAACTGTTGAAGGGAATAAATAGCTAAAAAAAACTAACCAACCAATTATTTTTTTTATGACAACATGGTATTACAGGAGCAGTAATTACAGACAACAGACTTAAGCATCAAACTGATTTGAACGCTTTAAAGCCAGCTTATGTGTAGATCCAAATACTAAAACACTTTGAAGAGGCAGTTGCTATCAAGTGTTAAAAAGAGAGTATAGTGTTTCCAGAAATTCCCTTGGGATTTCTCTGCATATGTATATTTGAAAAGTAGGGTAATGTGCTACAGAAAGGAGATCTTTGAAAATTTTTAAGGACCTATTTTGAAAATTCTGTATTCTTCTTCCAGGGGATAGAGGTTCAGGGTGTAGGAACAGGTAGGGGGGGAGGGAATGCAAATGCGCCCCCCCCCCCCCATAATAATCTGATCACCAATAAAATAACTGTGTCAGTGTTTAGCCAAATATTGCTAGAAAATCATCGTATATAAAGAGAATGAAATAACATTTCAGAGTAGCTTACTAATGATACAGTGATAGAGAATTTCCAACAAATTATAAAAGTTCTATTCTAAAAACAAATGGCAGCGAGCCACAGAACTTTTCATCTACTTTTGTTATCTTATAGAGAGTGACACCTAACAATTTCTGATGTCACATTTCATTCAGTGTGATTTTCTGTTTTCTGTTTTCTCCAAATCTCATAATTCACCACATTGTTGAACAAATTTTCTTGTATTTTGGGCCCTATTATTAGTAGGTGGATTATTTCTCACTGCATAACCATACGCAATAAATGCTGAATCAGAACAACAAGCTGATTCTGAAAATTTTGCCCTCTCCCTCCAAAGTTGCTTCCTACGGGCCTGGGGTTTACTAACCTTTTAGAGTAGACAACCAGAGTCCGAGGCTAGGATATATTCAAAGTGTTGCCCCTGTTGAAAGATGGGTTGGGGAAAGTTTCTAAAACTTCTGATTGGCTTAACCAAACGGTTTTGCCAATCAGAAGTTCTGTTACTTTAACACTGAAGAAATGCTGAAGAATAAGACTAAGAATGTTCTTAAGAATGGTTGGTACATACAGATGCAGATATCTTTTGTCACAATAGCAAACAACCATATTTTCATCAATTTTGATCAATAGAGAAATACGAGTTTCTGCAAGAATGGAAAAAGAAGCATGTAAAATTTATAGTAATAAATTTTGTAATATTTTGTAATTTTGTAATATACTTTTTATATTACAGAGATGTTGTGGTGCTATGAAATACATGATTGTATTTCTTATCATGATATTTGTCCTGTTGTTGATTGGGCAAGTATAGTTTTATAAACCCATTACCACCAATTCCTACTTTTGACGCCCCTGAGAAAGAAGCCTTTAGAAAACATTGTGGGAAAAGGAGAAAATGCTGGTAACCAGCATTTTCTCCTTTTCCCACAATGTTTTCTACCCTTCACAAAACAAATTTCAAATTTTCAGTCACTTTTCTTTTTGTCGTCTGCAAATGCTTTCAATTTGGACTAGTCTCAAATATTCTCATTTGGTAAAACAAATGTTTTCATGGGTATACTGAAATTAACCTTGTCTGTCCGTTTGTCAGTCCATGTTCTGCCTGTGTACAAAATACTAGTAATTGCCGGTTTCTTTCAAAGCGCTGGCAGGGGTATTAAGTCACATTGAATGACAGTTCTAGTTCAATCTAAATGAATATGCAAGTCATTAATTTCAAAGACTATTAACTCTTCACCACACAATCCCGACTTTCTGACCTTGAGAAAGAAGCCTCCTGAATAACCAGCATATTCTCCTTTTCCCACAATGTTTTGTACTCTACGACAAACCTTGTCGTTTGGAAAAGAGTTAAAAAGAGAGGGTTGTGTTATCCTTGTCATATAATCATATCCTCTTGTTCATTTGTGTTGTCCTCAGTGATCTATGACAGGATATTGTAGATTATGATGAAAGCTGCTACTGTAAAACTGGAAATGTTTGCATTGTTGAAATCTTGTCGTTTTTTTTTTTGCGTATTGATTGAAAAAAAAACCACACACACACACAGAGAAATATCTGCTAGGGCATATTTAGGCTAGACATAGATATATTTTAGCTAAACACTTGGTCATGTGGAAGGGATTAATAGGGACCCTTGTGGACATCAATGAGTGCTTTTTTTGTCAAAGTCAAACATTTAAATATGTTTCATTGACATGAAAATGAGGATTTGTTAAAATGAATGAATATGATGATAGGTCTCATGGAAGTACCGGTATGGACAAGCGTACGTCAGTATTTTGTTACTTGCTGAATTTTAGACCTGCAATAATATCCATTTGCAGTATGTCACGTAAATTGTTATTCTGAAGGAAGTTTTTGGTATGTACTTTAACAATGCACTGGTCTGCATCTTCGATATCATGGAGTAATTAACTTGATGACTGTACAAAAAAAAATATACATGTATATGTATTGAAAGATGTACTTTTTTCTTTCATTGTAGAGCCCTTGTACACACTAAGCCTATTCCAAATTCCTCCAATTCAACACAGTTTGAGAAGATGAAAGCACTCTTTGATATGGAAAGTAACTGTAAGTATCTTTTGAATCGAGAAATCTGGTTAAAATGACATAGGAGAGATATTGATTCTCCATTTTTTTTTTCTCCTAAATTTGAGTTACATACAATATTTTATGCAATAAAAGATTAAACTGCACATTTGCCATTAAAATCCCTTGTAGCCCTTTTGCTTTCACTGTAGCATTTGCTCATTATACAAGCATCTACAGATGTTAAGAACCTTATAAAGGTGTATTGATGATATAATGTATAAAAAGAAATTTGACAATCACAGATATTACATGTACTTAAATGGAGCACTGTATATGAATTGAGCTATACTGTCTAGGCTACAGCTGCATGCTTTCATTTTACATGGCTTTCTTGTAATAGTGACAGAATTTGTTTTTTAGCTCTACTGGCTTTCAGCCAGCAGAGCTTATGTCATGGCGTGGTTTCCGTCGTCCGTCCGTCCGTCCGTCTGTCCGTCCGTTAGTCTTTTTCTTGTTTACGCGATAAAGTCTGCATTTGTTGTCAGATTTTTGTGAAACTTGCACAGTTTGTTTATCTCATCAATAGCTTCAACCCTATTGATTTTGAGAAAAATCCAACAAACAATATGGGAAAAGTAGCCATTTCAAGTTGAAAATTTCCAATTCTTGTTTACGCGATAAAGTCTTCATTTGTTATCGGATTTTCGTGAAACTTGCACAGTTTGTTTATCTCATCAATAGCTTTAACCCTATTGATTTTGAAAAAAATCCGACAAACAGTATGGGAAAAGTAGCCATTTCAAGTTTAAAATTTACATTTCTTGTTTACGCAATAAAGTCTTCATTTTAGGTCAGATTTCCATGAAACTTGCAGAGTTTGTTTATCTTATCAATAGCTTCAACCCTATCGATTTTGAAAAAATTTCAACAAAGAGTATGGGAAAAGTAGCCATTTCAAGTTTAGAATTTACTTTTCTTGTTTACACAATAAAGTCTTCATTTTAGGTCAGATTTCTGTGAAACTTGCAGAGTTTGTTTATCTTATCAATAGCTTCAACCCTATTGATTTTGAAAAAATTCCAACTCAGAGTATGGGAAAAGTAGCCATTTCAAGTTGAAAACTTTCATTTCTTGTTTACGTGATAAAGTCTTCATTTTTGGTCAGATTTCTGTGAAACTTGCAGAGTTTGTTTATCTCATCAATAGCTTTAACCCTATCAATTTTGAAAAAAATCTGACAAACAGTATGGGAAAAGTAGTCTTTTCAAATTGAACAATTTCATTGCCTGTTTACATGATAAAGTATTTATTTGTGATCAGATTTTATGAATTTTTCAGCTTGTTTATCCCATCAGTAGCTTTTTAACCCTGTTGTGTTTGAAAAAATTCAACCAACAGTAATGGAAAAGTAGCCATTTTGAGTTGAAAATGTCAATTTTTTTTGTCTTTTTGCGTAATGAATTCCTACGTATGCTTTATTTAAAAGCAAACTCTCTGCCAGTAGAGCATATTCAGGCCCTTCAGGGCCTTCTAGTTTCTTGATGATATGTCGTACAGACTACAGAGCTCCAGATAGAGGGAGTGATTTTGATTTGAAATTGAAAATACCAGTTATTCTCCACTAAACCCTCTGTTGTGGGTACTCATTAGAATCGTCTCATCGAGACGATTCTAATGAGCACCCACAACATAGGGTTTCAAACAGAGATAATGGATTTAGAATACTTTCACTTTTTCTTATCTCGAGCTCTGGTCATAAAAGGAGGTCTTACTCATCATAAGCAAAATTAATGTAGCTATTTTCCTGTTGTTTTTTTTTTTTTGAAAACTGTTTAATGAAAGGACATAAAAGTCACATTTACATTGTGAGGAAATGACAAAATTGTCATTAGTCATGATGTTTATACAATATCTCTTTGTAATAACAATTGATGCTGTTGAAGATGACCTTTGAAATGGAAAACAGGAAATGTACTAGTGTCTTTAACATTCTACATTTGAGAAGATTCTGGAAAAAAGCGTAATTGTTTGTAAGAAGCAGTATGTTCTGTTACAACTACATGTATGTTCTCACTCATTTAACATGTAAAATTATAATTCCTGTTAGTAATTCATATTTAACACTTTACCAAACGACAAAATTCTAGACTTGTCCAAACTGAAAGCATTTGCAGACAAAAAAATAAATATGACTCAAGAATTGAAACTTTACTTTGGAAGAGTAGAAAACATTGTGGGAAAAGAAGAAAATGCTGGTTACAAGCATTTTCTCGTTTTCCCAAAATGTTTTCAGAAGGCTTCTTCATCTGGGCCATAAAAACCAAGGATTGTTTGGTAAACGGTTAACTTTACATCAAGCCACAAAATTTTGGACAAGTCTAAATTTAAAGCATTTGCAGATGCTAATAACATATGCTTCATATAATGGAGTTTGTGTCAAAAAGGGCAAAAAAAATTTAGGGAAAAGAAGGAAATGCTGGCAACCAGCATTTTCTTCTGTCCCACAATGTTTTCAAGAGCATTCCTTCCTTCTTAGGGTTCTTTTAATCTCTGGATTCTTTGGTAATATTTAATAGGATGAAATTCAAAATTGTCTGCCACAAGTTTTCTTTCCAGAGGCAAAGCATTTGTTCCTACTTTGATTCGTCCTTATTTTACTGTTTCAGGGGTAGAGAATAGTTTGTCTCTGGTAATCAGCATCCTGAGCCTGATAGGAATGGTCACACTATTTGTGTATACAGTAAGAAAAGTTACATTGGATTTCTTTCTCTGTTTTCACAATATTTTCCCTGATTTTGTTTGAAGTGCCGGTCCATATTATTTCTTTTCAATTATAGCTGTCATTTATGTCTGTTACAAGTTCAAAATAACAATAACATGATAATGTGTTAAATTTTGCTTCATTGAAATTCAGGAAACTACTACTTAATAATTGACTGAGGAAATACTGGAATATTTGTTTCTATAATTTCCTCTTGGAAACAAATTTTGCTGCTGTTAACTATGAAAACCTCTTTTGATAATCAACATAAATTGGTTGTTTGTATATTAATATGAGTGAAAGTATTGTATTGGAAATCTTTCTTGCATTGAAACTTGACCGTGTAGAAATTTATCATGATTAAGTTTGCATTTACTGGATTTATGTCAATTTCAATTTTTTGTTCTGCTGTAGTGACGGGCTTTTTTGTGTGTTTGTGTGTGTGGGATGGGTCAGCTTGTTCTGCTTTCCGAAGTTTAAAAAGGTTTAAAATGAATATTTAAAAGAAATTATTGTGGCAAGTAGAGAAATATCCCAAGCAACATCATTTGGTTATCATGTTTCAGTTATTTGATTTTTCTTAAAGAAGAGGTAACAATGATGGCAAAAGATGATGTTTGTTCATCATACAGACGATTTTAATAAGTACCCACAACATAGGCTTTCAAAGAGAAATAGTGACTTTAGAATACCATCACTCCCTTTTATCTGGAACTCTTGGTGTATGTTTATTCCACATACCAAAATGACTTTATAGAAAAATACTTTAACCCTTTACCCCATAAGGCATTATTATGGCATCTCAAATTGACCCCTCAATAATAGCAAGGATGGAACTGTTTCTTATGTGTATATGACACCTTTTGATAGCATAGAAAACATTGTGGTAATGGTGAAATTGCTCGTCATGAGCAATTTCACCTTTTGCCACAGTGTTTTCCAAAGGCTCCTACAAGCAATGCATAGAAATGAGTATCTATGGAGTAAAGGGTTAAGTCTAATGATACGTTATATAAATTTAAGATGACTGTTTACTGACTTCTCTCTTTTTAGGCCTATGGTATGGCTGCTCTGCCTATAGGATTAATCAAGGGCCACAGAAATATAAAAAGGGAAAAACTTCAAGTACAATCACGTAAATCAGAAACTCAAGACAGAATCGCAGCTATAAGAGAAAAGGTATCTATAGTTTTATCTTATTCATAATCAGAGCTCCAGATAAGAGGGAGTGATGGCATTCTAAATCCATTACTCCTCTTCCAAACCCTATGTTGTGTGTACTCATTAGAAGTACCCATAACAGAGGTTAGTGTAGAATAATTTGTACTTTCAATTTTGAAATCAAAATCACTCTCTCTATCTGGAGCTCTGTCATACATAGATGAAGATATATTTATTTCATGCTTTCTGGTAGGATATCGAGAAATAGCAGTGAAAATATTTTTCGATCTTACACTGGTACCACCAGTGAAAATACTGATTTTCATGTTCTTGTTGCCTAGGTAAATTGCGCGTCCTTAACAACCAGATGGGAAATATGATGTCATATACCTTACATTTTTTGTGCTTGACGTAATGTTGCTATGTGGGAGGGGTATGCCAGGGGGAATAAGGGAAAAGAACTGTACTGAATTTTGATAAAGCTCCTCCTAGAAAGGGTTAAAAGCATGCGCTACTCATGAAAATATTACCGATGGTGTCTACTCGATGAAATAAATTTTGATCTTTCACTGAAAAAAACAAATATCCTCTATATATATTAATTTCTGCATCCCTTGTTCGTAAGAAATAGTGGATGTAGCAATAAAGATAGATTTATAGGAATAAAGATGAATGTAATGAAACCTATTTCATTTTGATTATTCTTATCTCAAAAGCACGTAGTAAGAGTTGACTGACATATTAACTCTTTGCTAAACGACAAAATTGTAGACTTGTCAAAGTTGAAAGCATTTACAGACAACAAAATAAATGTGGCTCAAAAATTGAAATTTGTGTTGGGAAGGGTGGAAATTATTTTAAACAGCTTCTTTTTAAAAGGCTTCTTTCTCAGGGTCGTTAAAAGTCGGGATTGTGTGGTAAAGAATTGAATTGAATTTTGATAAGATTACGAGTCATCATCAAGTTGGGGATCAGTGTGACTTTATCTGTAGTAATTTAGAAATCATGATCTGTAGAATAAAAAACATACACTTTTGTGTCTTTAACTTTGTGTTTTTGCAGATGTTAACCCTTTCCCAAACAACAAATTTTGGCCTCTTCCAAACCAAAAGAGTTTGCAGACGACAATTTTAGATTTGGAGAAAATGCCGCAAAGTTCTCAAAAAGGGTAGAAAACACTGTGGGAAAAGGAGAAATTGCTCGTTAAAACTAACAATCCCTGGTTTTTACGGGTCAAGAATAGAAGCCTTTTGAAACCATTATGGGAAAAAGGAGAAAATGCTGGTTACCAGCATTTTCTCCTTTTCCCATAATGTTTTTAAAAGGCTTCTATTCCTGACCCTTAAAAAACAGGGATTGTTTGGGAAAGGGTGAAGGTCACTGTTTTCTTCCTTGATTAAATCAGATCATCATTGAACTGTTTGTATTATAGTACTCAAGAGGTAAAAAGATGTCAAGACGTGATGCAAGAGAGATCAGTGATTTGGAAGAAAGTGAGGCATTGATGAAGAGGCAAGAACGCCATCTAGTGGCTCGAGATACCTGCTGTCAGAAGTGCTGGATGATTTTTAGGCCATTTGGAATTATCATTGGAATTGCTCTGATTCTCATAGCAATATTAATTTTCCTGTCACTCTTATTTGCCAAGTAAGTTTCATGTTCTCAGAAGTTTTGTTATTGACAGAGAACATACTGAAGTAGATTTTCATCAGGTAATTTTGGAAATATCAGTTTGAAGTATATTTAAGAAATAATCTTTTTCTGTCATGGTTTATCGTTCAATAAACCATAGTTGTGAGTGATGAGGCACAATAAATAATCCTCGAGGGCAATGGCCCAAGTGGTTTATTTATTGCACCTCATAACTCACAACATGGTGTATTGAACGATAAACCATGATAGAAAGAAGATTATTTCGATTCTAACATGGCTAATTCTTAATGAAAGGAAAACAAGTTCAAACTTGGAGTAAACACACGGATGAAGATTATGTTCCATTGAATAACCAATTGTTCAATGACGTCACTCGATATAGAATGACATCACTCTACATGGATTGTCGCAGATTTTACCATGCTTTCCTTGCACTGTGTTTATAGAGCGGAAATCGCCTGTCATGTTAGAATAATAATTAAAGATTTAAATGTCTGTAAGAACTGTGCCAAAAGGAGAAAATGCTCATTATTAGAAGTTTCACCTTTTTCCTAATGTTTTTGAAAGTGATCCACAGCAAGATAGAAAAAGTCAACCGCAGTGAGTTAACCCTTTACTCCATAGATACTCATTTCTACGCATTGCTTATAGGAGCCTTTGGAAAACATTGTGGCAAAAGGTGGAATTGCTCATGACGAGCAATTTCACCTTTTGTCACAATGTTTTCTTAGCTATCAAAAGGTGTCATATACACATAAGAAACGGCTTCATCCTTGCTGTTATTTAGGGTCAATTAGAGATACCATAGAAATGCCTTATGGGGTAAAGGGTTAATACTTACTCAGTTGTCATTATGTTCTTCACTTGAAATTAGATGTATGAATACTGTAAAGGCTCTGATTGCATCTAAGTATATGAAATTTGTCACAAAGCTTAACTGCAAATGCTACAACCATTTCACATAATCTATCAAACATTTTTATCATATTTTTCTTATATAGCTTCTGAAAATGTTACTTATAGACAGCTCAATATAACTGAATACTATTTTCATTTACGGGAAAAAAGGACAAACGAATGGACATTTTCAGTGAACAGAAAAAGCCTTATTAACTTTTACAATTTTTTTAATATTTATATACCTTTTGAAGAAAGATGAGATCAATGACAGGAGCACACATTTCTGTTCTATCTAATCTTGATCTACTCATTTTATGAAAGTACATTTTGTTGCCTATATTGTATACAAAGAGTTAAACATTTTTTGTTCAGCATTGACAAGGCCATGAATGGAGCTGGACTCAAATTTGGATACACACTTTCCAAAAAATCAACACTGCCCAACCCAGTTGACATCATGCTGGTGTTTTGTCAGAAGGTATTGTATTTTTATGGATACTAGATAACCAGATTTAGAATCATCCATGTTGAAAGCATTTACGTACAGGTAAAAAATTAGATGTAAATTAGACAGAAAACAGTGTTGGAAAAGGAGAAAAGGCTTGTAACCAGCATTTTATCCTTTTCCTACATTGTTTTCAAAACTTTTCTTCCTTAGAGATTGTCTTGTAAAGGAAGAATCTTATTGATCTTACCTTCCACAGCAGCTATTCAACATACCGTTTGAAGTGCCTGTATGCTGTTCGTTGCTGTTTTTTACCTTTTGAAAATAGAAGCAACAGGCAAATGAACAATTTGAAAAATTTTTGAAACACAGACTCTCCCATCGTCACAAAATTTTCATGGCTATCTCATAGAAGTTAAATTTATATTTATCTTTAATTAACCGTTTACTCCATAGATACTCATTTCTACTCATTGCTTGTAGGAGCCCATTGGAAAATATTGTGGCAAAAGGTGAAATTGCTCGTGACTAACAATTTCACCTTTTGTCACAATGTTTTCTATGCTATCAAAAGGTGTCATATTACCCATAAAAAATAGCTTCATCCTTGCTGTTATTAAGGGTCAACTATAGATACCATAGAAATGCCTTATGGGGTAAAGGGTTAAGTAGCCTTTCAGTTAGAATGGTGAAATGGCTTTTAGTAGTTTGGCAGTTAAGTTTGAAGAACAGAAATATTACATTCCTACTTATATTGATTGTTTAACAGGTGTTTCCACTGGATTACATCATGTTTGCTCTACTGGTGTTTTACTTTGTATTCTGTTCGATGTCTGGCCTCAGAAACATTGGAATATGGTTCTTCTGGTTAAAGGTGAGTTTTATAAGTACATGTAATAGCGTCTGTTTGAGAAAACTCTAACCTTGTCTTTGACACCATTAACTGTTAGACATTGAAAGAAAAATGATGGTCTTATGCATTGTGCGGAAAAATCTAGTTATTGCAGTGTCTGAGGTGTTTTTGTTGGATTTGCTTGTAGAACATCGAAGATTAAAGCAGGATACCAGATGGAGGGAGTGATCTTGATTTCAAAATTTAAAATACATGTATTACATATACTCCACTAAACCCCATGTTGTTGGTACTCATTAGAATTGTCTCATCAAGATGATTCTAGGGAGTACACATGCAACATAGAGGTTTGAAGAGAAATAATAACCTACCATCATGCCTTCTTATCTGGAGCTCTGTTAAAGAAGAGACTTACCATTTTGTACAGGCCATTTTGTTTATCACTGAAAATTTGCAAAACATTATAGCAAAAAGAAGCTTGTTGCAATTAGCTAATCGTATTGATACGCAATTTGTCTGATACCTGTTGTCAGGATGTAGGACTTTTCAAAGTGAAAATATTTGCAGACAACATATAAGATGTGAATCTTAAGATGAAAATTGTCTTTGATAGTGTAAAAACGTTTTTGGAATATTAATAAATGCTGATTATCAGCATCATGTCCTTTTCCAGTAATATTTTCATAATTTTCTACAAAAGGATCAGTTAACTCATTACCAAACGACAACATAGTAGGCTTGTCCAAATCGAAAGCATTTGAAGACAACAAAATAAAAGTGACTGAAAAGTTGAAATTCATTTTGTGAAGATAGAAAACATTGTGGGAAAAGGAGAAAATGCTGGTTACCAGCATTTTCTCCTTTTCCCCACAATGTTTTCTATAGGATTCTTTCTTGGGGTCGTCAAATGTAGGGATTGTGTGGTAATGGGTTAAACACAGAATTGTTTGTAAAAGAGTTAAGGAGCTATTAGAAGCAAGCCTGTATCTTTTTCATGCATATCAAAGTTTCAAGAGATTTTTTTTTATAATAACAATGTTTGATAAAGCAAAATAGTTCTTATTCCCTTTTATGCATGATTTATGGAGTGACTATATTTCCTTCACAGATGTACCGCATCAGGCCAGGTCGTACGGCCCCACAAGGCATGATGATGATGTGTATGATTCTGATGTTTATAACATTGGCCATTAACATTATCATGTACGAGCTCACACCACAGTACTCGGCTTACGGCAGTCAACATTTCTGGGTAAACTGTTTTATGTACATGTTTGTGAATATGTAAAGAAAAATATTTACTTGGATTAGGATTTGTCATTTTATTGCTTTGACATTTAACAAAAATTTATAAATGTACAGTTATGTCTTGAAATAGAGATATTAGCATTTAGAAACTTTGTGGAAATAGGAGTTTGTTGAAATAGGGTACTTTTGTTGCTTTCTGCAGTATTTCAGTCAGATCAAGGTGCCTTGTGTCGTTTATGGAGTCCAATTCATTGTTTCATAACAACCTGAAATCTGGAATAGAATTGTAGAATGTGAAAGACTGAATGCTTTAGTTTGAAATCAGTTTAAAAGAACTTTTACCAAATGAGAAAACTTTGGAGCTGCCCAAATTAACCCATTACCACACAATCCCTACTTTTGAAGCCCCTGAGAAAGAAACCTTTTGAAAACACTGTAGGAAAAGGAGAAAATGCTGGTAACCAGCATTTTCTCCTTTTCCCACAGTGTTTTCTACCCTTCCCAGAACAAATTTCGATTTTTCAGTCACCTTTATTTTGTTGTCTGCAAATGCTTTCAATTTGAACCAGTCTAAAATTTTGTCGTGTAGTAAAGAGTTAACAGTCTTTCGCAGACAGCACAATGAAAGTGACTCCTATTAAAACTTGTAGTTTCTAGAACAGAAAACACTGTGAGGAAAGGAGAAAAATATTTCCTTTCTGTGACTTGAACTGGGTCTTGATTGTTGGTCTGATTTTTCGTCATACAGATATGGTTTACTTCACCATAATATTTTTTATATGTGTTTTTTTTTTTTGCCTTTAGAAAAGATGCTATGTTTTAAATACTAACATGTCTATTCTATAGAATCATACCAGTAACAAACTTGAAGTTTGCAGCACCAAGAATACACAAGGTATGATAGCCAACTTTCTCCTGTGGTATAAGCAATAATCAGCCTTTTTCCTATAACATACACAACTATAAACGTTTGTGTTTTGGAGAGTCAGGTCCAAGATCACTCTACTGATATCTACAGTTTTACTTACGCTACATCTTTATTAGCTGCTTCAATCTAACATATAAACCCTATTTAATGTAGACCAAGATAAGCAGTCAATTTCAGAAGAGAGCTATAACACAGTTTTGCACGAAAGGAGGCACAGAAAATAGATATGGCTGTATTTGGATGAAACTTTGATGAAAATCATACCAAAACATTTGTATAATTACAATAGTAATTTAATTTCAAAATCTTATTACATGTCAGTTTCCTAAAAATTGGCTAAAATTAGTTAATGCATTACCAAATGACAAAATTTAAGGTTTGTCCAAATCAAAAGCATTTGCAGACAAAATAAAAGTGACTGAAAATTTGTAATTTGTTTTGTGAAGGGTAGAAAACATTGTGGTAAAAGGAGAAAACACTGGTTACCATGTAAAGATATTACAATGTTTTCTAAAGGCTTCTTCCTCAGGGTCGTCAAAAGTAGGGATTGTGTGGTAAAGGGTTGAAGAACTTTGATTCCTCTAGTGAATATCATAGGCAGATAATTCTCATCAAGGAGCAGACTTCTGGAAAAAAAACTTTACACTTGTTATTCATTACCACACAATTCCTAATTTTGACGCCCCTGAGAAAGAAGCCTTTTGAAAACACTATGGGAAAAGGAGAAAATGCTGTTAACCAGCATTTTCTCCTTTTCCCACAGTGTTTTCTACCCTTCCCAGAACAAATTTCTATTTTTTAGTCACCTTTATTTTGTTGTCTGCAAATTCCTAAAATTTTCTCGTATGGTAAAGAGTAAAAATTACGATGCTTCTTAACATTTTTAGGGCAGCTGTTTTCAAAAGAAAAATCAATAGTATTGTCATAGTCCTGTTGTTGCAGGGTTTTCACATAATGTATATGTCATGCTCTGTGATAAAGGGGTAGTGTGTCTGTACAAAGTATTGACCACGGTCAGTCTGAGTAGACAGACCTGTGTCGAAACGTTTTGCTATGGCTGATTTTCTGCCTATCAAAGATCAGCCCGCCTGGGTGGCTCAGTGGTAAGGGTGTCGGACTCCTGACCTGGTGGTTGTGAGTTCGATACCCGGTTGAGGCGAATTTTCTTTCCGGCTTATTTTCGCCTCTCAGCTCTGCTGAAGCATGTGAGAAAAGTAGTTGGTGGCTTTGGAAAGAAAGTTGTGTTATTACCGGTGTGAGAAAGCCAGGAAACACGTGTGTGACACCGACTGCCATGATATGACCTTAGCTGTTAGAATGGCGTTAAACCCCAATACAACCAACCAACAAAGATCCATTCTTATTCAGGATTCAGTTGGTTAACCCTTTACCACATGACAAGATTTTAGACCTGTCAGAATTCAAAGCATTTGCTGATGACAGTTTCAGTGTAGCTCATATGAAATTATTTTTCTTTGATAGGGTATAAAACATTGTGGGAAAAGGAGAAAATGCTGCTAACCAGCATTTTCTCCTTTTCCCATGATGTTTTCATTAGTCTTCTCTCTCAGGGGTGTTGGAAGTCGTCACTGAGTGGTAAAGGGTTAACTCTTAACCAAACGACAAAATCTGAGACTGGTCCAGATTGAAAGCACTTGCAGACAACAAAATGAAATTACCTCAAAATCTGAAATTTGTTTCCGGCAAGGTAGAAAACATTGTGGGAAAAGGAGAAAATGCTGGTTACCAGCATTTTCTCCTTTTCCCACAATGTTTTCAAAAGGCTTCTATCTCAGGGTCGTCAAAAACAGGGATTGTTTGGAAAAGGGTTAATAGACAAAATCAAATTTTATGGGTCCACAAAATTGCAAATTTGTTGTAGAAGAAAATGACTTAAAAGTTTTCAAAGACATTTATAACCCTTACACATTTTAAGAGAACTCAGCTTTAGCTAATAGAGAAGAATTCAGTGTTTCTGTATAAGTTCTCTATTTCAGAATCTCGCAATATTGGACACTGGACAGTGTATGTCAACAATCAGGTTGCATTCAGTATCCACTCAGATATAGAGCATCACTGCATACTGAGTTGCTATTAACTGCCAAAGGGTTTAACTTTATTTCCAGGTTGTAATTGGTATGGTTTAACCCGTTACTACACAATGCCAACTTTTGGAAAAGAAGCCTTTTGAAAACATTGTAGGAAAAGAAGAAAATGCTGGTAACCAGCATTTTCTCCTTTCCCCACAATGTTTTCTACTTTATCAAAGAAAATTACACTGTTTAACTCTTTGCCAAATGACAAAATCATAGACTTACCCAAATTGAAAGCACTTGCAGACAACAAAATAAATGTGGCTCAAAAATTGAAATTTGTTTTTGAAACTGTAGAAAACATTGTGGGAAAAGGAGAAAATGCTGGTTACCAGCATTTTCTCCTTTTCCCACAATGTTTTCAAAAGGCTTCTACCTCAGGGTCTTTAAAAGTCGGGATTGTGTGGTAAGGAGTTAAGCCACACTGAAATTGTCATCTGCAAATGCTTTCAGTTATGACAAGGCTAAAATTTTGTCACCTCCTAAAGGGTTAAGAAGGTTTATGTTTAATTCCAGATGAATGTGTTATGACAAGAATGGCCCTGTTGCTAACAAGATTCTTCTACAAGATGTGGATATTTGGAGCTGCCTATTATTGGGGAACATGGGCATTTCTCTTTGTAAGGAATTGGACTCTTAAAATATTTCAGAAACTATAATTGCTCCTGTATATGTCAGTGACACTCTTGAACTTTGAAATGTGACACACATAAAATATTAATCCGTAGTGTCTGATATTTTGCCAAGAAAGTTTCCAGGAAAATTCAGACTGAATGACTGAAAATGAGTTTTTCATTGTTTTAGGTGTTGTATGGGTTTAGACCTTGATTTTGAATGTTAACATTTCAACAGCAGTTCAGTGAAAAGTGAAAAGCTTACAAAAATTATTAAATCTTTATCAAACAACAAGATATTAGAGTTTGCAGAGGATAAGTTATCTTGGAGAGAGTAGAAAACATTGCAGAAAAGGGAGGAATTGCTGGATACCAGCATTTTCTTCTTTTCCCATAATGTTTTCAAAACCATTTAACCTTGGGGTTGTTGACAGACATGATTGCTTGTTTAGCCCTTTATCTCACAACCCAAAGTGTTTCAAAGCTCGAAGGAAAAAGGAGAAAATACTTGTAACCAGTATTTTTCCTTCTCCCCAGAATGTTTTCTACCTTATCAAAATCAAGTCATTTTAGCCACATTTACAGTCTTCATATACTTTCAATTTTGACAAGTCCACATTTTTGTCATGTGGTAAAGAGTTAACCCATTACCACACAATCCCTACTTTTTACGACCCTGAGAAAGAAGCCTTTAGAAAACATTGTGGGGAAAGGAGAAAATGCTGGTTACCAGCATTTTCTCCTTTCCCCACAATGTTTTCTACCCTTCACAAAACAAATTTTCGAATTTTCAGTCACTTTTATTTTGTCGTCTGCAAATGCTTTCAATTTGGACAAACCTAAAATATTGTCGTTTGGTAATGAGTTAAGGTTAAAGTTATGAAATGCAAAATGTTTTTAAAATCATCATTGATATTTATTATTTCTTTTTTACAAGTCATCAGCTGTTTTTTTTCTGTAACAAAAATACTCTGCTGCAACTTGGGTTCAATAGATAACAATCCAGGTAACATGTAAAACACTTATGTCATGATTGTTTGATACAGATTTGTTGTATCCACTTGTAAGGCATGTTTAATTTTATCTTTTCAGTTCATTTTGCTTGGATTTGTGGTGGCAATCTGCAAGAAATCAAAGTCTGCCATTGATGGAGAAGTTGATGCAGATGACATTGTCGACAGTGATGAGGAGTTGATTGATGGATAAAAACCTTTTTATGACTGAACAAAAGTTAAATTTATGTCATAATTGGTTATGTATTGATTATTTCTGACTTATTTAACTTGTTACTTTTTGTTGATGACATTTTTGACTTCGAACAGACCATATATGAATACATAGTACCAAAAAGGAAAATTGATTGTTACAATTTCTTTTTTACCACAATCTTTTCAATATCAGGCTTTTATAATCAGTTTATGTTGATGTTACACAATTTAACCCATTACCGCACAATCTCTACTTTTGACGACCCTGAAAATGAAGCCTTTAGTTAACATTGTGGGAAAAGGAGAAAATGCTGGTAACCAGCATTTTCTCCTTTTCCCACAAAGTTTTCTACCCTGCACAAAACAAATTCAAAATTTTCTGTTACTTTTATTTCGATCTGGACAAACCTTAAAGTTGGTTTTTGGGTATTGAGTTGAAAGGATGTTGTTTTTTATCTTCCACAAAAGTGTTTCAGGAGGTAATGAGTAGATAATATTTTGATTTTCACCCACAAGTATCAGATGTATGGTAATTATGGATATGTTACAATTTCAAGACACTGTCAGTCTGAATATCTAAAAATAAGATCTGATTGGCTTAACCAAATGGTCAGTTCTTTACCAAATGACAACGTTTTAGATTTGTCCAAATTGAACACATTTGCAGACGACAAAATAAATGTGACTAAATTTATTTTAGGAAGGGAAGAAGATATTGTGCACGGCGGGGAATCACGTGACACAACAACAACAACAATGACCGTTATTTGAAAAAATTCCCAACTTCAGGTAAGAAAATCTTCAATAATTCCGTTAATACATGACTGATTGGAATTTGGTTTGAAGCAGAGAAGGCGGAAGGACTCCAGGGATTTGCTTGATGTGTTAGATTTTTTAAAAAACACCTGATAAAAAAGTTATTGGTGAGCAAACAAATTATCCAGAGTAAAAAATTTGTTTGCTCGTCAATAACTTTTTTATCAGGTGTTGTTTAAAAAATCTAACGCATCAAGCAAATCCCTGGAGTCCTTCCGCCTTCTCTGCTTCAAACCAAATTCCAATCGGTCACATATTAACAGAATTATTGAAAATTTTCTTACCTGAAGTTGGGGAATTTTTTCAAATAACGGTCATTGTTGTTGTTGTTGTGTCACGTGATTCCCCGCCGTGATTGTGGGAAACAGAAAATGCTGGGTTAAGCCAACCAGAGTTTTGTTTGTTTCAACATAGAGAAAATTTTGGAGAACTCGATAAGAATGTTTTGAAAATCGTTTGAATATGGAACCAGAACTTTTACCTCACTGTTTTCTGAAATAACTGTTCATATGTGTATGTATCAAGTTGAATATTTAATTCTTGTGCATGTCTTTTGGATGCATACTAAACTAAATAAGGAGTTTCTATTGAATTTTTCAGTGACTTGTACTCATAAATTGAAGAAAAATGTTAAAATTTTATGTACATAGTATGTTCAGAGCCTGTTGGTATAGTACATGTTTAAATGATATATGTAATCACTTTGTAATTGTTTCAGTGTCAATAAATTATTTAGAATTTTTTTATTCTCTTGAGATGAAGGCTTCTAAAGTCAAATTGGTATTGTTTCTTTGTTGTGTGCATGAAATAAGATATTTTATTGTATATGATCCTGAGAAAAAGCCACTGAAGGAAAATGACACTTATTTTCACATTGTGCATTACTGCAAAAGGTTTTAACATTGCCTTTTGACATTTAGCCCTTTACCACACAACAAAATTTTAGACCTTTCCTAATCCAAAACATAATTATGCAGATGCAAAATTTCATGATGCGAAGCTTGTGGGAGTTGTCTTTAATAGGGTAGAAAACATTGTGGAAAAAGGAGAAAATGCTGGTTACCAGCATTTTCTCCTTTTTCCACAATGTTTTCAAAAGTTCCAATTTATCCAAGTCATCAAAAGTCAGCATTGTGTGGTAAAGGGTTAATCTAGTATTTAACAAGCTGGTATGGGATGTAACACACAAGTGATACACATGACAAGAGAAAGTGACACTGTTCGAATAGCATGTAAAATATTGTCAGAAAAGGAGATTGTTTGCTTGTCACAAGCATTTTGCTTCCTTCTTACAATGTACCATATTTAGAAACTGTCTTCATCTTGAGCATAAAGACATTTCAAAAACATCAATCTAAGTGACAAGGATTTTATAGTTGACCTAAGTTAATCAAAAACATGTTTATCCTTTTATTATTGCATAAAACGTGCCTTTTCGGGCCGTTTTAAGCATGTATTAACGGGTAAAAATCGGGCGGTTAACGGGAGAAAACGTGTATTAATCAGTAAATTCACGCGCCCGGGTTTGTACTATCAATATCCTCGATTCGGGCCTACCTTGTAAACAACGTTTGTCCTTGTCAGATTTTCCCTAGACTCCGACCATCAAACTGTAGAAATTCGTATCATATTCGATCCTTTTCATGGCATGTCTTTGATGATATTAGTACACCACAAACAAACCTTTGCACAGAATCTCAGTCTAATTGAGATCTGAACAAAAATTCACCCGTGAAATGTACTCTAAACCAGCTACATCCCACCCACTTTTTAACGTGATCGATCCGCCTCGCTTTATGTATATCGAACCCTCTGTCGCCTTCAGTTACAGAAATTCATATCCACGCATTCATCCTAGTTGTAATCGTCCAAATGTGTGCAAGTTTATTCCACATAAGTCCAGTGTGTATTAAAAATCAATAAAAGTGTATTTACAGCGAGAGAATCAAAACTGGCATACAGGACTAACGGCCCTTTCCTAATCGTAACAAAAACTTCTTCGCCGACTTCCGGTTTTGACCCATTTGCGTACAGTACATTTGAAATTCGCTTATTTGCATTTCTATGGAAATATTTTTGCTATCTGTGCAAATTATTGTTAGAATACCTTTAATTTATGCAATAATAGCGTTAATTCACGTTCTTTTCGGTCGTTAACATTCGCAGAGGCCCTCAAAATACTTAAACACCCTCGTGCTTCGCACTCGGGCGTTAAAGCATTTTTTGGGCCTCTGCGAATGTTAACGACCTCAAAAACATGAATTAACCCTATAATGTGCCTCATTACATTTATGATGTTTGAACAGGGCTTTATTTTATTTTGACTTGTTTATCCTTGTTCTGTTTCTCTTGGAAGCCAAGCACTTAACACTTTAAATTGAAAGCAGTTTTGGATTACATAATAAATTTTGTGTAACTTTTCGGCTGACAACAATATTTTGGATTACACTAAATGGAAGGTATTTGTAGATGACAAAATAAGTGAGCTCAAATGATGATTTTTGTCTTTCTTAGGGTATAAAACATGGAGGGAAAGGTGCAAATGTGGATCAAAGCATTTACTGCTTTTCCCACAATGTGTTTAATAGCCTACCTCCTCACAATAGTTTAA
The DNA here is from genome assembly GCA_943736015.1 of Tridacna crocea. Classification (NCBI taxonomy): domain Eukaryota; kingdom Metazoa; phylum Mollusca; class Bivalvia; order Cardiida; family Cardiidae; genus Tridacna; species Tridacna crocea. The sequence continues at coordinate 56,507,977 of OX031059.1, forward strand.
ACATGGCATTGTGTTGTAAAGATTTAAATCATAAAAGTTGTTCCTTAACAAATAGAAACATTGTTGGAAAAAGCTCTGTCTCCAAAAAGATGCCTGATTTTTCTCTGAGTCATTAACCCTTTACCACACAATGCCAACTTTTAATGCCCCTCCTGGAAAAGAAGCCTTTTGAAAACGTTGTGGGAAAAAAAGAATGCTTATAACTAGCATGTTTTGCTTTTTCCACAATGTTTTCTTTGCTAAGAAACATTGCACTGTTTGAGCCACATTGAAATTTTGGTCTCCAAATGCTGTCAATTTGGACAAAGTTAAAATTTTGTCATCTCGTAAAGGGTTAAACTATAATTTAGATGTATTTAGTAAACAGTTATGCTTCAGGGATAAAGTCTCAAAAAGCAAGCATTCACAAATGACAATTGTTTTTGTTTTTATGGCTTATACGTATGATAATTCTAAAAAGTACTAAGAAAATGTATTGGCAGTTATTTCTTTTGGAGATTATGTCTAATTTTATTAACAATGCTATAAAATTTTATTGAATTGTTGCATATATGCTGTAATTAATTTACTATTATAACTTTGCCTTTGCTTTTTAACAAGTAACAAAACCTCAGGCTCTTCTATTTTGAAAGCATTTGCAGGTGACAAGTTAACCCATTACCACACAATCCCTACTTTTGATGACCCTGAGAAAGAAGCCTTTAGAAAACATTGTGGGAAAAGGAGAAAATGCTGGTTACCAGCATTTTCTCCTTTTCTCACAATGTTTTCTACCCTTCACAAAACAAATTTCAAATTTTCAGTTACTTTTATTTGTCATCTGCAAATGCTTTCGATTTGGACAAGCCCAAAATTTTGTTGTTTGGTAATTAATGAGTTAAATGTTGCTTAACCCATTACCCCAGAATCCCAAGTTTTAATAACCCCGAAAGATCAGACTTTATCAAACATTGTGGAAAAAAAAGAGAATATACTGGTAACCATTATTTTCTCCTTTTGACACTATATTTTATAACCTTTTAGAAACAAATACATGTACAATCATTTGAGCCACATTCAATTTGTGATTTGTGGTCTGGAAATGTTTTCAATTTGGACCAGCCTAAAATTCTTCTGTGTGGTAAGATTGAATATGTGCTGGTGACTGGCATTTTATCTTTATTATTTTCCCGGAATGTTTTCAAAAGTCTTGGTTTTGCAAGGGCGTGAAAACCTGGGATTGTCAACTTGTTATTAATATGATTAAACAAATTTTGCAGCAGTCAGACAACTTTGAAAGCGTCCATGTTTCTTATGTATAATAATTGTGAATTAAATTTTTATAGACGAAAACAACTAAATAGGAGAGGTTACTTTTTATTATCAATTGCTTCTGTCCTTTTGACACACTGCTGCAAAACATAAAATTATCTGTGGAAGATGACACTTTATGAAACAAAAGCACTTGCAGATGACAAAATAAGAGTGACTTCAAAGGTGAAATTTATTTTTTGGTTAGCAGAATTCTCCTTTTCCAACAATGCTTTCAAGTGGCTTTTCTTCACAGTTGTGAAAACTTGTTATTGTGTGTTTAAAATAGAAAGGGATGAGGCATAGTTGTGTGTCAGTCAAAATGTGTAGCTGTGATAATTTGAACAAATAAAGTTGTAAAAGAGGGAAATGTTGTATGTTATTTATAAGATATTGGGTATCACTCAACAATTGAACGGAACTTTCTCTTTATGACGGACAACATTTAAGACTTGGAGAAATTGACTTTTGACTTAACCCATTGCCACACAAACCCTACTTTTGACAACCCTAAGAAAGAAGCCTTTAGAAAACATAGTGTGAAAAGGAGAAAATGCTGGTAACCAGAATTTTCTCCTTTTCCTACAATGTTTTCTACTCTTCACAAAACAAATTTCAAATTTTCGGTCACTTTTATTGTGTTGTCTGCAAATGCTTTCGATTTGGTCAAACCTAAAATTTTGTCGTTTGGTAATGAGTTACTAGTAAGCAAAAGATCAGTTGTTGGTCCAAGGTAAAAAACTAGGTCAGCAACACTACTTATCATAATTCTGCCATTTCTATATCCGGATCTTACAACAGATGAATTTTGATTAGCAGAGTGAACATGACATGTCATTGGTTCAATGCATAAGTTTAAATATTTTAACATAGTAAAGTTTATTTATTGTATGCATTCATTAGTTGATAAATATTATTGTTAAAAAATACATTTAGATTCTATGTGAGCTCTTTGATAATCGAACTGTTACTTCCAAGTTTAAATTTCGGGGATCGCCTTGTTCATTAATGTGACGAAATACAAGGGAGACTACCACCATAGTAACCACATCTGCAATGGGTGTTTCTTTTGCCTTCTGTCATGATATATTTAGGACTAGCAGCATCTGCAATACTGTCTTAAACTTTACCAGAAATAATGTCATCTCTAGGAACATTTTTTACAGATCGTCTTTACAAGCTGCAATGATGTTTATATTGTCTTCGCTTTTAGGCTGTCCACAAATATAAGGGAAGTAACTGCCATGAAAAAGTGGTGGCAGTAAATACGAGTTTTCTCCCCTGGACCATAAAATTACTCCTAATATTAGCCGGTTTGGTTTGTGCCACACACAACTTCCCCTTCACGTAAATCAATGTAAGCAGAGTGGCGAGAAGGTAAAAGTGTTCATCAAATTCAAGAACTTCTAAAAGTTGCACAAATTAACATGAAAATAGGCAATGCCTAGAAAAGTGCAAAAGAGACTTTTTTTATCAGATATATACAACCATAATCAGTACAACAATGAATCTGTGCAAGTATGTTCATTTGACACTGCCCATCAAATTTCTGATTGCAGTAAATATATGGTCTCATTTTTCCACATGTTTTAGATCACCTTTTCAAACACAAAACATAAACACTGCATGAGAAAACACACAAGTTCCTATACTTTATTTAGATCTATGTCTTTTCAGAAAAACATTTTTCATCAAATCTATTATCTACATCACAATAACGGCATAAAAATAAAAGTTGAGAACATGGTGGTAAACAATCATTATATGTATTGGCGGGGTACAAGTTGTCTAGAGAACTTGTTCCCAGGTTATGACTTTTCTGGAGAGCTCGTACCCTTGAGAACTCGTACCCTGATCTCAAGGGTACACTCGTACCCTGATCTCAAGGGTACACTCGTACCCTGATCTCAAGGGTACGAGCTCTCAAGAGAAGTCGTAAACTGAGTACGACTGGGAGAAGTCATACCCTGAAGAACTGTGATTGTGATGTAGATTAGATTTTTTTTTTGGGGGTACATGTGTTGAAAAGACATAAATAAAGAATTGTGTGTTTTCTCATGCAGTGTATGTTATTTATATATTGTGTTTGACCCAGTGAGAAAACATATGGAAAAAGGATACCATGTTAGTTATCTAATTTTGCACCTTTTCCCAAATGCTTACAAAAACTCCTTCAGTGTGGTTGAAACTCAAGATTTTATAGTAAACATATTGATCAGAAAACACAGAGGAAGTCGATCTGAACAATGGAAATGAAAGAGTGAGGGAGAAATGCAAATATTGTTATATGTGAGGTTACAATTTATTCTCTTCAAAATTCTATACATTTGCAGACAACAAATTCATATATGGTACAAATGGACCTAAGTTCTCTGGAAGTGTGGAAAAAGATTGTGGGAAAGTGAGAAAATACTGGTTATAAGTGCCCCTTCCCCCTTTCTCCCAACAACATTTTCAAAAGCTATTCCCCACAGGATGGTTCATGTATTTAGCAATCCAGCACTATTTGGTAACAGGTAAAGTAACGAACGATCTATCAAGTTTTAAAGAGTTACATTTGTTTATTTAGCTTACCCGAGCACGAAGTGCTCATGGTGAGCTATTGTGATCGTGCTGTGTCCGTCATCCGTCGTTGACTTTTTACCTTGTGTACGCTCTAGAGGCCACATTTTCGGTCCGATACTCATGAAATTGGTCAGGATGTTTGCCTCGATGAAATCTCAGATGAGTTCGAAAATGGGTCATGTCAGGTCAAAAACTAGGTCACTAGGTCAAATTTTAGAAAAACCTAGTGTACGCTCTAGAGGCCACATTTTCAGTCGGATACTCTTGAAAGTTGGTCAGGATCTTTGTCTGGCTGTTATCTCGGACGAGTTCGAAAATGGGTCATGTCGGGTCAAAAACTAGGTCACTAGGTCAAATTTTAGAAAACCTTGTGTACGCTCTAGATGCCAGATTTTCAGTTGGATACTCATGAAAGTTGGTCAGGATGTTTGCCTGGATGATATCTTGGACGAGTTAAAAAATGGGTCATGTCGGGTCAAAAACTACGTCACTAGGTCAAATCTTAGAAAAACCTTGTGTATGCTCTAGTGGCCACATTTTCAGTCCAAAACTATTGGAAGTTCTTTAGAATGTTTGTCTTGATGAAATCTCAGACAAGTTTGATAATGGGTCATGTCGGGTCAAAAACTAGGTCACTAGGTCTAATCTTAGAAAAACCATGTATATGCTCTAGAGGCCACATTTTCAGTCCAAAACTCTTGAAAGTTGGTCAGAATATTTACCTTTATGATATCTTGGACGAGTTTGAAAATGGGTCATGCCAGGTCAAAAACTTGGTCACCTGGTCAAATGTTAGAAAAACCTTTTGTAGGCCCTAGAGGCCACATTTTCAGTCCAAAATTCTTGTAAGTTGGTCAGAATATTTGCCTTGATGATATATTAGACGAGTTTGAAAATGGGTCATTAGGGGTTAAAAACTAGGTCACCAGGTCAAATCTTAGAAAAACCTTGTATATGCTCTGGATGCCAGATTTTCTGTCCAACACTCTTGAAAATTAGTCAGAATGTTTGCCTTTATAATATCTTGGATGAGTTTGAAAAGGGGTCATGTTGGGTCAAAAACTGGGTCAATAGGTCAAATGTTATAAACACCTTTTGTATGCTCTGGAGGACACATTTTCAGTCTGATACTCCTAAAAATTTTCATAATATTTGTCCTGGTGATATCTTGAATGAGTTTGAAAATGGGTCATGTGAAGTCAAAAACTAGGTCAATGGGTCAAATATTAGAAAAACCTTGTGTACACTCTAGAGGCTACATTTTCTGCCTGATACTCTTCAGACTTGGTCAGAATGTTTGTTTTGGTGATGTCTCAAAAGAGTTTGATAATGGGTAATTGTCGGGTCCAAAACTAGGTCACTTGGTGAAATCTTAGAAAAACCTTTTGTATGCTGTAGAGGCCACATTTTCACACCAATACTCATGAAACTTGGTCAGAATGTTTGTCTTATTGATATCTCAAAAGTGTCTGATGAAAACTAGGTCACTAGGAAACTAGACGGTTCATGTTTGGTCAATAGACTCAGGTGAGTGATTTCAGGGCCATCATGGCCCTCTTGTTTTAAATGTTACAAAATAATGAAAAAAATAAATATATAAAACAAAAACAGTTATACTAGTTTTATGCTTTTCCAAAGATGTTTGTAGATGTTTTCCCTCGTAAAACCATGCAGTTGATTTTTAAAAGGTTAAGGGTTTCAATGAACAATACCGGTTTAAATGCTTGTAAATGGCAAGTATGCACAATGGTGTTTATCACACCTGATATGTGACTTTAAAGTACCCGAACCTTTGACTCCTTTGAAAAATTTGCATATTCCATTAACGAATCATAAATACACATACATATTATAAACGAGCTTTTCAAGAAACCATATCTTTGAATAATTCAATGAATCCAGGTTATGTAGAACTACCGGATAATTTCATCTTTCTAAAATTTACCTGCCCATTTACCTTACTTCGTTTCCACTTAAATCCATCAAACATCTGGTTATAAGACTGATATAAGTACTTACAACAAATACCTCAGCAGAGACATAGATCTTATGTATTGCATGTCTCTCATCTAAATATTATTATTATGATTATTAGCCTACATATGACTTCATCATTTCACAAGAGATAAAATGAAATTCATCAATTCACTAAAATCTGAATGATATACATGTATAAATCGGACCCCGTATAAATCTATCCCCCCAAATATCTGTAGAATCTAGGTAAAAAAGCCATAGGTAAAAAGGCCATAATTATATTTTTTAGCTCCGTCGGCCGAAGGCCAGTGGGCTGGCTTCGGCCGATTTTCGCACTGGCCTTCGGCCGATGGAGCTAAAAATTATCAACACCGGCAAGTATTAAAAAAATTCTTGTTGTTCTTTCTGTTAAAAAAAAATCTTTTTCTTAATTTCGCGTATCTGTATGTTAAACGCCATTTGATTGGTTAATAGATTTGCTGATCTCCAATGAAAATTCATAGCTGTATAGTAGATGGGATTGACAGACCGAATGAATGACAATACAGTCCAGATTTTTGTGGGGTGTTATAGATGGTTAATCTTCTAACTTTCTTTTTATATAGATCTAAATAGCTGAAGAATAATCGATAAGAACTAATAATGTATAGCTTTGAAGGCCAGTATAAACGGACACCGATCCAGTCATTGCGAGGTGCCAGTAAAAAGGTAAAAGTCTTTGAAAACCGAAAGTTGTCAAAATTTCCCCTGGAAGTGGAAGAGAATGGGTCTCACTAAAATACGCCACAGAAGAAATATACGCCACAGGTACGCCACAGGAGAAATGTATACGCCACAGCAAATATACAGTTATTAAAATGGGATTTTTATGTTTTATCTAGAAGATTAAGTCGTAATCTATCATCTGTGCAAAAATAATTGAGAAATATTTTATATTTATGCAGGAAATCGATCTTTAAAAAATACGCCACAGGTGAATTATCCAGAACAGATACGCCACAGTAGAAATGTACATACGCCACAGCAATTATCCAGCCATAAAAGCATGAGTTTTGGGTTTTATCTTGTAGATTTTGTTATTATCTAGCATCTACGCAAAAGTAATTTAGAAATATTTTATATTTATGCAGTAAAACCATTACTAAAACTAGAACGATATTATAAAATACGCCACAGAGGAAATTTACGCCACAGGTAGGCCTACTCCACAGGAGAGAAATATATACGACACAGAAAATATACAGCTATCAATACGTGAAGTTTAGGTTTTAAATAGTAGATTATGATACTATATATCATCTGTATAAAAATAAAATACATTTGTGCAAGAAATCAATCAGATAATATTAATTGAAGAAATGAAAGAATCAGAAGCCATTTTCTTGAGTGGCTATATTTAGATTCCGTAATTCAAGGAAGATAACTCCATTTACCCCGAGATAGTACTGTGCCGTGTATTGCAATAGAAAAAAAAAAGTCCAGGATTTTGACAATACACGCATATAATTATTATATTCTGTAATATTGTATACATTTCACATGTTCCATCCTGTGTATATTTCATCGAAAATGTATTCTTGTTGAATAAACATGTGTGGTGAATAAATGTTTGTAACTTGGTAGGTAAAAATGTGAAAATCTGTCGTATTAGCCCATTACCAAACAATGCCGCATTTTGACGCACTAAAGATATGTATTGCCGGGAAAACATTGCGTGAAAAGTTTGTCGTCTGGTAATGGGTTAAATGACCTTGCGGAAATCAGACCACGTGCTGCAAATCAAAATGTGTGAAATGTTTGGCAGTGTTACAAGTCAATCTTACAGGTACCCTCTTTACTGTGTACCATATCGAGATTTTACTACTGCATGGGATTGGCTAAGCCACATTTTCGAGAAATACCAAGTGGAAATCACTGTGGGAAAAGGAGTTGCCCACTATGTTTTCTAATGCCTTCTTTTCGTCTTATGTGTTTTTTGTAAGGAGATGAGTTGTTGAGACCAGATAGCATGGATATAAAAGGAAAAAAATAATGGCCTTCTCTTACAATGTTTTCTATTACCGTGCACGCGAGAATTTCACCAGACATGGATTATTGTCAAACGTTTTATTTCTCTCTCTATCTCCGAGTCTCTCTCTGACAATTTGATAAGAGATAGGTGACTTGCAAGCGCGGATCCAGACATCTTTCTCGGGGGGGGGGGGGGGGGGGGGGGGGGGGGGGGTCCCACTGAAAACGCACTCGTTTTATTATGTGATACTTTGGTTTCCGGATTTCAGTGGATATAAGCCGTTGTTTCCAGTGCTAACCATGAGGAAGTCTCCACATTTAGAAGCTTTCTTTTTTTTTTTTAAAGTTATGAATGTATTTTACATAAATGCTGTGCAATATCAAACCAGTACCATTTCACGAATCCGGCAACCGCATTTTTGCCAAAATTCCAGGGGGGGTCCGGACCCCCGGTCCCCCCCTCTGGATCCGCCCATGACTTGAATCTTTATTTTTTGGCCCTGAAAAGGGCAGTTTGATTACATTTTGAGTCGTTAATCAAACAAAGCAGTAAAATAATTTAGGTCAGCGTCGATCATAATTATCAAATTGACAAATGAAGTCGCTGTGCTACAGTTTGAAATTATTGAAATTATTGAATATGTCATTGTTTTTATCAATTAGATGATTTAAAAAATGACGCTGGAATGCAATCACATGTTTTATTGTAGTTTCCAAATTGTTTCTTCTAATACTATCTGTTTCTGTGGTGAATGAATGCTAGTATGAAGAGGTGTGAAAAATGACCTTGTAAAAATCAGTCCACGTGCCGCAAATCAAAATGTGTGAAATGTTTGCCATTGTCACGAGTCACGATTCACAGGTACTCTCTCTACTCTGTACCATATTGAAACCAAACAGCCAGGGAAAAGCCGTTTGAAAACATTATGGCAAAGGATAAATGGTGTTCTTCCATCCTTATGTCCTTTACATAAAATTTATTCTACCACAAACTCTTGTCTCCATGAATATCGTCTGCTAATGTTTCCATTTGCTTTGGTAAAGCTTTGAAATGTGGTAAAGGGTGAATACCCCCTAGATGCTCTTGTTCTTCACTTTTACCTATAATTTATCCCGTTTCCAAATAATCGCTTGTTTTTACGATTTTCAAAATTAATTGAAAACATGGGAAAATGAGTGCTCAAGACGAGCATTTTCAACGTCGCCACGGTGGATTTTATTAACCTCAATTCATCAAATTACTGACAGAATTTTGAAACAGTCTGGAGTTCGAATTTTAGACTCTATCTCTAACAATGTCAATGATTGAAAACATTGAAGGAGATTGACAATTTTAAGAAATTGAGACAGGCCGAGCCGCCGAGAGGAAATCACGCTGACAAAGAATGGCAAGTCCTTGCTAGTAATGGTAAACGGTTAAATGATTTTTTTCTTACATTCAACGCAATAATTAATGTCCTAGTTACATTTATTTTGTCTTGAGCAAATGCTTTTAATTTAAACGAGTATATATATTTATCTTTTGGTACTCGGTTTGAACTAGTACTTTGTCAATCTCCAAGCAGAGTTGTCGTTCGTTACCTCACATACATCTCTGCGATGGGCTAAATGACAAGAATCTTGTCAAACCGAGGAAAAGATGTTTTGTTACTGTTTAGCTGTTTCATGTGTAAAATTGTAAGTTAGGCAAAGGAAATATGATTCTGGATACATTATAGGTGCGTTCAAACTGATGAATTCACCTGTATAAAATGGAACTAATTTTTTCGAGCCTCTTCACTTTTCAGAATCTTACGCCGATTTTAACAAAAATGGCTGCGCCCATGAATGATGACAACTGATTTGACACACCGCTGGATCTAAGTTTGTACGATTGAAAATCAAGTTATCGTCCTTTAAAGATATTCAAGCTTTTCAGAAAATCCCTCTTTTGTTCATTTCCTATCACTAAGTCTGATTGGTCCCATGCTGTTTGAACAGCACACGAAACAATCGATATTGGTCTTTCTTTTACCGGCGTTTGTGTAGCCATTTTGAGTTATGGTCATGTGACAAAAATATGACGTAATGACGGGCTACTTTCTGAGCCCACTACAGAGGTAAATGTAATGATCCGGAGTGCAAGAGAGTGGTACTTTGTATATAACTTTGAATGAATTGCTTGTCTGAAACGAGAGTTATTTCCCCTCATGTATTTATAAACACGTAGAATGTCCGCCAAACACTTTCAAAAATATCACATCGATTTAGCGCATAAAGATCGATTATTTCCAAATTACTTTTGCGCAGATGAGAGATAATAACAAAATCTGCAAGATAAAACCCAAAACTCATGCTTTTATGGCTGTATAATTGCTGTGGCGTATGCATTTCTACTGTGGCGTATAGATCTGTTGTGGATAATTCACCTGTGGCGTATTTTATAAGATCGATTTCCTGCATAAATATAAAATATTTCTCAACCATTTTTGCAAAAATGATAGATTATGACTTAATCTACTAGATAAAACATAAAAATCCCATTTTAATAGCTGTATATTTGCTGTGGCGTATACATTTCTCCTGTGGCGTACCTGTGGCGTATATTTCTTCTGTGGCGTATTTTAGTGTGACCGGAAGAGAATCTCGAGAATGTTCTAGAAAAGTCTTCGCTCTAAAATCATGTCTTTGAATTAATTTTTAATTTGTCAAAAGACAAGGCTCTACTTTTCATTCATAAGCATAGTTTTACCCATTGGCATGGATTTTCTTAAGGAATTGTCTCCGGATGTCATACTGCACAAAACCGTAACCAGCCTCAGAAGCTATGAAGCTACCGAACATAGCCTGTTGACCCATGCAGTCTTTACTCTATCGTCATATTTTTTGCGAATGCTAGTTACCACTTGGCAGATGACTTTATAAAACTTTTGGAAAATAAGACATTGGACATATGTATTGATCTGAAACACTAAAAAAATCTGATATAAACTACCCATACATTCGTTCACTGTATTAACTCATTACCAAACAATGTGGTGTCCATGGTAGTGAGGTAGAGGGTCGGCCTCATAACCTAAAGGTTCTGACACGGGAGAGGGTGTCAACTTTGGGATTTTTCATTGGCCCACACATTCGGAGCAAGTACTGCCTGTACTGGTGTATTCCCCAGGAAGCAGAATCAAGAGACATTAGTATAAGTTGTAAGAACTTGTTTTTCAATTGATGTAAAATAAATATGTTTAATTTAAACTACCAACATTTTTTGGCTTGTCCTAATCGAAAGCATTTGCAGACAGCAAAACAAAAGAGACTGAAAATTTGAAATTTGTATTGTGAAGGGAAGAAAAGATTGTGGAGAAAGGAGAAAATACTGATTACCAGCATTTTCTCCTTTTCCAACAGTGTTTTCTAAAGGCTTCTTTCACAGGGTCGTCAAAAGTAGGGGTTGTGTGGTAATGGGTTAAATTGGTTAGACTACAACATGTGTGTTCAACATCGCCAGGGCTTCGAACGCTTTCAAGCGCTTTGGTTTTGAACGCAGATGCCTGCTGTGGTGCTCGATAGCGCACAAGCACACTTAATAAGAGTTTCGGGTATATTTCCAAAATGGCATCCAATAGCAGAAGCATTATCCATATGAGAGAGTTAAATCTAAGCAATGAGGGGACTTGACAAAATTACACCATGCATGTCCCTTTAGATGTTTACCAAAAATGTTCTGAAGACAAGTTCAATGTTTTATTTGTATTTTTCTTTCTTTTTCTTTTTATGAACATGGAGAATTAGGAGATCTGTGGTTGGAACAAGGAGATTCAGCATACCACTGTTTTCTTTGTTTATGCTTTTTTATCATTAAATAGTTTACTGAATTTTACAGATAGCTCTTGAATGATGGCCAGTCTTATGTTCCAGAAGATAAAACAATCTTTTTAGATGCCATTTTGAAAAATAAGCAAGCGCTCCCTTGCATTCAATTGACAAGGTGTGTTCTCGCCAGGCACTCTATGAAGCCCCCGCAATGTTGAACACACCTCTGATGTCATTCCCTGGCTTTTTCCACACTGACATCATTCCCCGGTTTTCCTACTAATTATTGTGCAAGTTACATTATAGAATTGAAATTCACACTTCTAACAAATTTTGGTTACTCACAAGACCTCATGTAAAAAATGCATGGTCAAAAAAGGCCATTATCTGCTTATCTTCTGTAAAATTATAGGTTTTAACTCTTTACCACACAAGCCCGACTTTTAACGACCCTGAGAAAGAAACCTTTTGAAAACACTGTGGGAGAAGGAGAAAATGCTGGCCACCAGCATTTTCTCCTTTTCCTACAATGTTTTCTACCCTTCCCAAGCCAAATTTCCATTTCTCAGTCACCTTTATTTTGTCGTCTGCAGATGTTTTGAGTTTGGACCAGTCTAAAATTTTCATGTGTGGTAAAGAGTTAAGCTATGTTTTACTGTTATTGAGAATTTTTTGTCACTTCATCCAGAAATTAACGGACATGACAAATTGATTGGTGCAATAAACACAGAAACCTATGACACAACTAGTTTGAAATCTTATCCCCAGATTTATAGCTCAGTAAGTGTACCCTTCAAATGAAAGCCTAGTTGGAACACTCAACATTTATCCATAATATAATATGGTCTTGTACAGAAATGAGACCTGCCATGTATTGGACACTGTTGGCAAAGTGGAATTATAAAATAAAGCCAGTAAAGCAAATACAAATTTTGATATTGGACAGGACAATATTATGTGACTTGATTACTACATGAATCAAATTGTGGGAAAAGGGGGTTTAATGCATCTCTCTAATGCATTGTAAAGAATTAATCAGACATCACCTTGACAGTTCTTTCACCAAATACATGTACATGGTTTTCCTTTGTAGCTCAGGGGTTATTTTTGTTGTGGTTGTTACCGTACTGTGGAGAAACGAGATTTCACACTGATGACAGAAGATCAACCAAACACCCCCTCCCCCAAATGATTTATCATTACCAAACGATAAAATTTTAGGTTTGTCCAATTCGAAAGCATTTGCAGACGACAGAATAAAAGTGACTGAAAATTTGAAATTTGTGTTATGAAGGGTAGAAAACATTGTGAGAAAAGGAGAAAATGCTGGTCACCAGCATTTTCTCCTTTTCCCACAATGTTTTCAGAAGGCTTCTTTCTCAGTAGGGATTGTGTGGTAATGGGTTAAAGGTGGAATACTTTTATTTAGAGAGTTTCATCCTTATTTTAATTGGGCCATACACTAGAAAAGGGTGTGTATATTAATGCATCTCTGTGATGCATTGTAATGGTGTCTGCCTATCCGGTTAAAGCACTCTACAGTCACGTACCGGTGTTTGGTTAAAAAGTTCCCACATTTCTTTCCACCCTTTCATATTCGAATTCCACTATTTGAGCCAGATATGAATTATTGTCGACTATGGCTTTAGATTTGAACAAGTCCCAAAGTTTTTTGTTTGGATTGGGCTTAACCCTTTACAAGACAAAAAAAAATATCAAATTGAAAGCATTTGCAGATGACAATTTCAGTGTGGCTGAAATGGTGCAATTGTTTATTGATAGGGTAGAGAACATTGTAGGAAAAGGAGAAAATGCTGTTTAGTATTTTCTCCTTTTGCCACAATGTTTTTAAAAGGCTTCTTTCCAAGGGTTGCCAAAAGTTGTCATAGTGTGGGAAAGGATTAAACCACCATTTTCAATAGTGACAGTAAACCGGATGTATTTTTTGTTAATATGCAGGAAGAGAAAGAGGCCTTGTTGAAAAGGAATCAAGAAGCCAGGGAAAAGAGAGAGGTTAGTAGTACAGTAATATCATGAACAAAGATTAGATGTAATGAAATCTTTTTGTCAGCATGTCAGTTTTGAGTTAGAGAGGAAAAAACAGTCTGAGTCACCGAAACCAAATGATGGCCATAATGGCATAAGTCTCTTTGTCTGGATGCAATACAGGAACTTTTAGATGTACCATCAAATTCGACAAGTAACACAAAGGAGAAATATAGTCATGAGTTAAAAGAAAAATAGCATTTTTAAACAGAATATAGTCTATAATATTTTAATCCAAGCATACCACATATTCAGGAAGGCTCTAATGCTTAATCATTTTTTTCTATTTCTTATAAGTTTGCTGGTATTGTTTATTACAATGAGTCCGGAAGCTCTATCAAAATTGGCAAGATTAAAAAAAGTTAGATTAGAGAAATTACATTTTGAGTATTTGCCTCTTCATCGAATACAAGAGGCACAATGTCGACCCAAAGATTGATTGTTAACTCCTTACCACACAATCCCGACTTTTAACAACCCTGAGAAAGGAGCCTTTTGAAAACATTGTGGGAAAAGGAGAAAATGCTGGTAACCAGCATTTTCTCCTTTTCCCACAATGTTTTCTACCCTTCCCAAAACAAATTTCAATTTTCCAGTCATATTTTATTTGTCGTCTGCAAATGCTTTCTATTTGGACTAGTCAAAAATGAAATCTTACAAAATTTTTAGTTTATGATCTTTTTCTATATCTATTTCACTTATTATAAGTTAGGTTATACATTAGAAAATAGTCAAAATTTGCAGAAAATTTGCTGAATCATTAAAATCTAGTTCGTAAGTTTTTTGAAAGGGGGGAGAGAGTGTAACCAAGTCTAATATGACTTTAATGTACATTAAATACAAGAATCTGAAATGAAGTTTGGCTATTTGAACTCTGACAGAAGAAAAATTTCAATTATGGATTAGATTTTGTATGTTAAAAAATATTTTAATCAAACTTTTTTGTGACATAGATTTCAAAATGATCCCTTAACTCTTTACCACATAATCCCGACTTTTAACGACCCTGTGAAAGAAAGATTTTGAAAACATTGTAGGAAAAGGAGAAAATGCTGGTTACTTTCTTCTTTTCCCACAATGTTGTCTACCCTTCCTGATACAAATTTCAAATTTTCAGTCACTTTTATTGTGACGTTTGCAAATGCCTTCAATTTAGACCAGTCTAAAATTTTGTCATAATGGTAGAGTTAACCCATTACCATACAATTCCTACTTTTGACGACCCTGAGAAAGAAGTTGTTAGAAAACATTGTGGGAAAAGGAGAAAATGCTGGTAACCAGCATTTTCTCCTTTTTCCACAATGTTTTCTACCCTTCCTGATATTTTGACATTTGCAAATCCTTTCAATTTGGACCAGCCTAAAATTTTGTCATATGGAAAAGACTTAAAAGTCCGTAATTGCCTGTGGAGTAATTCAGACTCTCATGAACCTCTTGTTTTGTTCAACAGGATTACAGGAAAAAAACAGAGAATGCTATTAAAATCCAGAAAGTGTACAGAGGTTACAGAGTCAGACATAAACAGGTATTTTATTGGTGCACACATGTTTGCTTTATTTTCACTTACTTAACTCTTTGCCACACAATCCCGACTTTTAACGACCCTGTGAAAGAAAGTCTTTGAAAACATTGTTGGAAAAGGAGAAAATGCTGATAACCAGCATTTTCTCCTTTTTCCCACAATGTTTTCTGTCTTTTCCAAATCGAATTTCAATTTTTGATTCACATTTAATTTGTCGACTGCAAATGGTTTCAATTTGGACTAGTCCAAAATTTTGTCATTTGGTAAAGAGTTAAACTATTTCCCCAACAAAAATACATTGCACTTACCCAATTGGAAATAGTTATTCCTCTGTCACTGCTGAACTTTTCACCAAATGACGAAATTTTAGGCTTATTTAGAGAACAAAATTGTAGACTTGTTCAAGGAATTTAAAGCAATAATTGCAGACAACAAATTAAATGTGCACCAAGTGATGAAAGTTTGTCTTTTATTGCATTTCAAGGAGGAAATGCAGGTAACTCCATTTTTTATTATCATACATTGTTTTCGAAAGCTTTATTTCAAAGGGGCATTACGACAAAGATAGCGTAGTAAAGGGTTTACATTGGTACATAGATGTATTGTTTCCTCTTTGTTCATGTAGGAAATCACCCAGTATCATGTGGCAGAGCTCCAGATAGAGGGTGTGATTTTAATTTCAAAATTGAAAATATTTTTTAATCTCCACTAAACCCTAAGTTGTGGGTACTCATTAGAATTGTCTCCTTGAGACGATTCTAATAAGTACCCACAACATAGGGTTTGGAAGAGAAATAAAGGATTTAGAATACCATCACGCCCTCTTATCTGGAGTGCTCTTGTGTAAAAATGCTGTTTGTAGTCCTGGAATGCTCTTTACCACAAAGCAGATTCTGGACTTATTCAAGAGCATTTGCAAACTAGCCTGCCCGGGTGGCTCAGTGGTGAGCGTATCAGACTCATGACCTGGTGGTTATGAGTTCGATACCCGGTTGAGGCAAACTTTCTTTCCGGCATATTTTTGCCTCTCACCTCTGCTGAAGCATGTGAGAAAAGTAGTCGGTGGCTTTGGGAAAAAAAGTTGTATTAGTACTGGTATGAGAAAGCCAGGAAACATACGTGCGTCACTGACGGCCATGAGCTGTTAGCTGTTAGCTGTTAAAGTGGCGTTAAAAACCAATACAACCCACAAATTTGCAAACTAAGATATTCAGTTGAAAGAATAGAATACTAGTATGCTGTTGGAAGGGGAGAAAATGCATGTTTCTCCTTTTTCCTCAAGGTTTTTAAAAGCTTTTGATCTCAGGTTGGTTGAAAGTCTGGGTTGTATGGTAAAGGGTGAAGAAACTCCAGGAATACTTGAGGGTGCACTGGCAGCTCTGACTCACAGGGAATACTGCTGACAATTCCATTGCTCAAAAATATTGAAGAGTGCTACGGCAAAAAGGGTTCAATTCATCAGAGAAAAGTATTGACCCAGGTCAGCCGCGTGTAGACTGCACAACCTGGGCCAAAACTGTTCACTATTGGTCAATTTTATTTTGTATGTCAAAGGACCAGTTTACCACAAGATTAACGCTTTACTCTATAATACGGCATTTCTATGGTATCTCTAATTGACCCTAAATAAAAGCATGAAGCAGTTTCTTATATGACTGTATATGGCACCTTTTGATAGCATAGAAAACATTGTGGCAAAAGGTGAAATTGCTCGTCACGAGCAATTTCACCTTTTGGCACAATGTTTTCCAAAGGCTCCTACAAGCAATGCCTAGAAATTAGTATCTATGGAGTAAAGGGTTAAGTAAGATTTAAGAAAAAGGGGGAGGGGCTATCAAAGGTCCATAACTATGTGACGGTTAGATTGGTATAATGGATAACAAAGATGCATTAACCCTTGCCCAAACAATCCTTGGTTTTTACGGGTCAGGAATAGAAGCCCTTTGAAAACATTTTGGGAAAAGGAGAAAATGCTGGTAACCAGCATTTTCTCCTCTTCCCACAATGTTTTCTACACTATCATGTAGAAAAATCATCTTTAGCAACTGTTAATTTGTCATCTGCAAAATGCTTTCAATTTGGTCTGCTCCAAAATTTGCTGTTTGGGAAAGGGTTAAGCCTCCTTTTTCAAAGAATATGGATCAGATAAAAAGCATCTGTCAAGGTGCTTTTGTTGTCATTCATAGTGTTTTATTATGATTTCTGGACTTAAATCTGTACAATTCAGGTGGGCAAATTACCTTCTCTCTGTTGCCTGGCCAGGTATCTGAGTGGCTAGCATACCTGACTCGGTACCCGGTGGTTGCGGCTTCGATACCAGGTTTAGGCAAATTTTCAAATTTTTTACAGAGAAATGAATTTTTTCTCTTTTACTTTAGAATAAAGACCTGCGGGAAGATTTTGATAACTATTTATTGGCAATATCCAGAGATAAGATTGATGTGAGGGAACTGATAAATTTGTCGACCCAGTTATGTCATTTCTACAGAGATAAGGAGGATGGAAGTCGACTGGTAAGCTTTTCTCCTCTTTTTAACAACCCTAAGGAAATAGAATTTTAAAAACATCATGATTAATGAAGAAATTGCTGACAATCAGCATTCTTCCTTTTCCCTCAATGTTTTTTAACCCTTTCAAAGACAAAATAAATCAAAGGAGCTATTATTAAATCGTCTGCAGATGTTCTTAATTTGAGGAGTCCAAAATTTTATCCTCTGATCAGAAGGCTTTGACACTTTACCAGACATTAAGATTTTAGACTCATTCAAATTGAAAAATTTCAAGACCTCAAAATAAAATTGACTTAAAATTGAAAATCATCTTTTGGAAGTAAAGGAAACTGCGGGAAAAGGAGAAAATGCTGGTTACCAGCATTTTCTTTCTTTTTCCCACAGTGTTTTTGAAAGTCCAATTTCCCTGGGTTGTTAAAACTCAGGATTGTATTGTAGAGGGTAAAGTGGCCATCAGAGACTCTGATGAAAAAGCTCATTAGTCCTTTACCAAGATTCACACTGTGGATACAGTTTTATTAGAAGTTTTCTCATCTGTAATAAGGATTTAATCTTAACCCATTACCACACAATCCCTGCTTTTGACGCCCCTGAGAAAGAAGCCATCAGAAAACATTGTGGGAAAAGGAGAAAATGCTGGTAACCAGCATTTTCTCCTTTTCCCATAGTGTTTTCTACCTTTCACAAAACAAATTTCAAATTTTCAGCCACTTATTTTTTGTCGTTTGCAAATGCTTTCGATTTCAACAAACCTAAAATATTGTTTGGTAATGAGTTAACCAAATGACAAAAATTTAGACTTTTCCAAATTGAAGGCAGTTGCAGATGACAAAATAAATGTAACTGAAATATTGAAGTTTGCTTTAGGGAAGGTAGAAAACATTGCGGTAAAAGAAGAAAATGCTGGTTAGCAGAATTTTCTCCTTTTTCCTCAATGTTTTCAAAAGGCTTCTTCCTCAAGGTTGTTAAAACTCAGGATTTTGTGGTAAAGAGTTGAAGGTTTTAAGGTCGATTTTTTGTAAAAATGCAAGTTCAGGTCCTCATTCAGACTGCAGATCAAAATCAGACTGCGCAGACTGTAAAGTCTGGTCATGGATCTACACAGTGAGATATCATGTAACTCTTGTTTGGTATTTTTGGCTGTTAACCCATTACTACACAATCCCTACTTTTGACGCCTCTGAGAAAGAAGCGTTTAGAAAACATTGTAGGAAAAGGAGAAAATGCTGGTAACCAGCATTTTCTCCTTTTCCCACAATCTTTTCTGCCCTTCACAAAACAATTTTCAAATTTTCAGTCACTTTTATTTTGTCGTCTGCAATTCCTTTCAAGTTTGACAAACTTAAAATTTTGTCGTTTGGTAATGGGTTAAGTATCTTGTTAGACAGTTTAACCTTCATAGGTATGAAGTTACAGTACATGGATCTTTCTTACCATAATGTGTGCTGTTGGGCATGATTCACAGTGGTGAGAAAACCCAGAAAAGCTGTCTTGTAAGGGCTTGGCTGGGTGACTCAGTGGTTAGGGTATCTGACACGTGACCTGGAAGTCATGGTTTCAATACCTGGTTGTTGCAAACTTCTTTCTAGCGATTTTCCGCCTCTCACCTCTGATTCATGTGAGAAAAGTAGTCAGTGGCTTTGGAAAGAAAGTTGTGTCAGCAGTGGTGTTGGAAAGCCAGGAAAGCACATGGCTGTGTCACTGACTGCCAATGCCATGATATGACTTAAGCTGTTAAAAAGGGATTTCACCTCAATACAAAGAAACTGTTTTGTAAGAAAGACAGCTTGAAAGGAAATAAGCTTGATTTCCAAGTCTTATTTTTAATGGTCTTTGATCACTTCATCTTGTTATTAGGTGTGGCTCAGCCAACAGCTGATTATGAAGAAAGATGAGTATGTCACAGTTGTGTTATCAGAGCCAAGCAAAGGCCAACAGCAAATAAAAAGCATGCTTGCATTGTGCCTGAGGTATGTTGAGACTTTATGTAATGTTATTTTTTAGTGTCACTTATGATTGCAATATGCACTATGTTTCATTATGAAATACCTCTTTCACAGCTTAGTTTAATTCAAACATATTTATTTTATATCGATTGAGAAACAAGTTCTAACAACTTATACTAATCTCGATTTTGCTTCCTGGGAACTACACCAGTGCTCGCACTGAATGTGTGGGCCGATGAAAAATCCCAAAGTTGACACTCGTTCCAGGGTATCAAACTCCGGAATGTAGGGTTATGAGGCCGACGCTCTACCTCACAGCCACGGATGGATAGGAATTTATCAAAAAAGGGTTGTCAGCACTGTGCCATGGTAAACAAATGTCTCAGCTAAGTAGACAGTGTTGAGCAAAGATTAGATTGTACATTTTATGCAACTTGAATTATGCATATGGCAATTGAAAGGCATCTAAAGGGTCTTATTTGAGCCTTATGTGTTTTAAGAAATATCAATTGACTTTTCCTGGAATGCTTAACTCATTACCAAATGACAAAACTTTAGATTTGTCTAAAACGAAAGCATTTGCAGACGACAAAATAAAAGTGACTGAAAATTTGAAATTTGTTTTGTGAAGGGTAGAAAACATCGTGGGAAAAGGAGAAAATGCTGGTTACCAGCATTTTCTCCTTTTCCCACAATGTTTTCTAAAGGCTTCTTTATCAGGGTCGTCAAAAGTAGGGATTGTGTGGTAATGGGTTGAAGAAATATCACTTTTCAAGAGAATACTGACAACTTTGTTTTGTTTGTTCCGCCTTATTGAAAAATTGTCCCATGTGCATCACCAATCGTTTTCAGACATTTAACCACAATAGGAAACACAAGCCAGCCTGTAGCAATACCATTGCGGATGCTTGAAGTTTTTACGTTACCTGCATCCTATTCAAAGCCAGATGTTCTCAGTGCAATTTGGAAATTTCTGATTGATAATGGTGAGCTTTTTGTTTAATTTTGTTCCCAAATAATCCCTAGTTTTTACGAGTCAGACGAAGAAGCCCTCTGAAAACAATGTTGGAAAAGGAGAAAATGCTGGTTCTCCTTTTCCCACAATGTTTTCTAGTCTTCTAAAAACAAACTTCAATTTTTTGAGTCACATTAATTTTGTTGCCTGCTAATATTTTCAATTTGGGTGAGTTAAGATTTTGTCATTTGGTAAAGAGTTAATCCTTACTAGGGATGGCAATGGTTAACCCTTTACCAAACGACAAATTTATAGACTGGTCCAAATTCAAAGCATTCACAGACGACAAAATGAATGTGACTGAGGAGTCGAAATTTGATTTGGAAAGGGTAGAAGACATTGTGGAAAAAGGAGAAAATGCTGGTTACCAGCATTTTCTCCTTTTCCTACAATTTTTTTAAAGGCTTCTTTCTCAGGGGCGTCAAAAGTAGGGATTGTGTGGTAATGGGTTAACCGATGGAATGACCGAATAACCGGTTAGGAAATTGGAAACAGGTTAACCAGAAACTAGGGATGGCAATGGTTAGTAATTGATCAGAGTCACTTCAGATTGTTTTTTCAGATTTTTAATGATTGAAAGCAGTTAACTTCCATAGATATATTGATAACAGACTTTAGTGGGATCATTGCTGTTTACAACTTCACAAAATCTTCAAACTGAATCATACAGATGATGGTATGGTTATTGATAGTCAAACGAAGCGGCCATCGCTAAGTGATCGGGTGTTAGCCATCGCCCAAACGACAGGTTTAAATTTTAGACTCTCCAAAATTCAAAGCCTCTGCACTATACTATGATTTTCGAAGATACTTATCAAAGTGATAATGAATGAACGAAAAGAAATAGCTGTGCCTGCTCGAACACAAATTGATTGACATATAAATTTCAATCCCCCTTACGCTGATTGGTCAATCCATGCATATATTTGATTGAAGGTGGGTACTTAATGAAATAATCCAAGCGAATCAATTACGATAAGCCAGTGCCTTTAATGCAAAGAGGACACATGTTTGATTGTTTATTATCGGAGACTGGGGACTAATTAGCGAATTAACAATGTTTAACTCTTTACCAAACAATCCCGACTTTTAACGACCTTGAGTAAAAAGCTTTTTGAAAACATTGTGAGAAAAGGAGAAAATGCTGATAACCAGCATTTTCTCCTTTTCCCACAATATTTTCTACCCTTCCCAAACCAGATTTTAACTTTTCAGTTGCATTTATTTTGTCGTCTGCAAATGCTTTCAATTTGGACCAGTCTATTATTTTGTCGTTTGGTAAAAAGTTAATATTGCACAGACTTGTCAAATTGTATATCACACCTTCCCCACGTCTTGGCGACATGGATTTGCGTATGATGCAGTTTTTGCTGTCAGAACCAGCAAAGTTAACTTTGTATTTTTTTTTATAATAATGATTATTATGCCCCCCTTTGAAGAAGTGGGGGTATATTGCTTTGCACTTGTTGGTTGGTCCGACGGTCGGTCCATCCGTAGACCACATTTTTGTCCGGAGCATAACTCAAAAAGTATTTCAGGTATCATCTTCAAACTACATAGGTGTATAGATCTCATTAAGGAGAAGTGCAGTGCACAAGAATCATAACTCTGCCCATCATATTTATGAAGTTATTGCCCTTTGTTGATTTTCATACTTAATTTTTGTCTGGAGCATAACTCTAAAAGTATTTCAGTTATCATCTTGAAACTTCATAGGTGGATAGATCTCTTTAAGGAGAGGTGCAGTGCACAAGAACCATAACTCTGACCATCATATTTTTGGAGTTTGTTCCTTTTTATATTTTGAACTTAACAGTTTATAATCACATGTTATATTAAGAATTGGATGCCATTAGGGGAGCATACATGTTTTACAAACATCTTTAGTTTTGGTAAACTTTTAACAAAATAGGCCTATATTTGTTTCTGGTTAACCGGTTTCCAATTTCCTTACCGGTTAATCGGTCATTCGATCGGTTAACCGGTTAAACGTTGCCATCCCTACCAGAAACAAATATATATTTTATCAAAAGTTTACCAAAATAATCACACCCACAATCAAATATATGCATGGACCAAAGAGGGATTGAAATTAACAGTCAATAAAACTGTGGTCAAGTAAGCACAGCGATTTCTCTTTGTTCAACTTGAACGAGCCTAAATTTTGTCATTGGGAAAGGATACCTTATCCAATGACAAAATTTAGGCTCGTTCAAGTTGAAAGCATTTGCAGTTGACAAATTTTGTGTGACTTAAATGGAATATATCTGTGAAAGGGAATGAAACTTCATCGGAAATAGAGAAAACGCTGGTTACTAGCATTTTCCCCCTTTCTCCACATGTTTTCGGATGCCTTCTGTGTAAGAATTGTTAAACTTGGGATATTGTGTTACAGGGTTGACTTGTCATGAAGAAGTATGCAGTGTTTGTACTTTGACTATGTGTCATCTTTATGAGAACTAAATTAAGGCTAATATAAATATGTTTTTGAGGTCGGAATATTACTAGTAGATGAAACATTGGACAGTATAAATGCATGCTCAGATTGCATGATCTTTATTCTTGTACTTGTTTTATTTCTTCCACAGTATTTTCCATACCTTTCCAAAATTAAATTTGCCTTTTCTTCAAATGTTTCTCAAGACAGCCCATCTGATAAGAAGTACATGATTGAAGCACTGTAACCTGATTTTGAGTTAAGTTTCATGTGGTTTGAGCTCAATCTGGCAAAATGGAATCAACTAGCTATTCTAGAATTTCATTTGATGGGAAATATTAACTCTTGTTTGCTTTGCCCTTATTAACCATTTACCAGATAGTAAAATTTTAGCCTTGTTCACATTGAGAGCATTTGCAGACGACAATTTGATTGGTACAATTTTTTTTGATATTATAGAAAACATTAAGGGAATGCTGATTACCGGCATTTGCTCCTTCTCCCACCTTTTTTAAAGGCTTCTTTCCAAGGGTTGTTCAAAGTTAGCATTGTGTGGTAAAGTGTTAAAGTTGACTTATGACAAATCCCAATATTTTTGTACAACATTTTGTTGGGTTTTATATAGGAAAGAAAGGAATTGACTGTTATTTAAAGGAGTTTTACTTGTTGATATCAGGTTACTTTGACTGTATGAGACTTCTACTCAATGCCAAAGTTCCATCAAGTTTGGAAAGAAGCAGTACTCCACCCACTCCAGTTTCAGCTACACTTTATGAGCTGATTATGGTGCCAATCAGTTATGCTGCCAACTGTAAAGATAAGTCTTTTAGGTAAGTGATCTGAAAACAAAAAACAACAAGAAATGAACTGGGAAAAGCTAGAGTGCCATAAATTCTACCATCATTGTAATCTTAACCTTTAGAATACTAAGGCCAGAGCTCCAGAAAGAGAGAGCATTTTTTTTTTTTTTTTTTTCTTTTTTTTTAAAGTTGAAAATACGAGTTATTCTCATTAGAATCATCTCATCGAGACGATTCTAATGAGTACCCACAACATAGGGTTTGGAAGAGAAATAAAGGATTTAGAATACCGTCACTGTCTCTTATCTGGAGCTCTGTGAGGCAGCATGTAGATAAAGATCAGTATGCTCGGGATTTTCATCTTTCTATCATAGCACCTCATTTTAGTAATTACTTGAAGTGCTTCATGAAGAATTCCAAGAAAAAAGATGTAAACACACACACATATATGATTTTGTGGTGTTTTGTTGGAATTTTGTCTTCCGTTTAATTTCCTTTGTTATGTTTGACATATCATGATGGATAAGCTAATCAGTGTTTAAATTTAGATAACATGTATAGAAGACCCTGAAATGCAGCCATGGATTATTTATGTATTGAATGCATTTGTGACCCGACAAGCAAAAGAGACAATTTTGGAATTCTGCACATCAATTAAATGAAAACAGACCAAGGATAGCGCAGGTCAATTTATGTTGACAGGTCAAAAAGATAGAGTGACCTTTCTTCATACAAAAAATATTAAAGCGAAAAGTATCAACCCTGGTCAGCCTGTGCAGTTCGCACAGTTAGACCAGGGTTGACACTTTCGCAATTCCCAGAAGGTCCTTTTTTGCATGACAGGTCACATTTTAACTCAGAAGTTGATTTTATGTCAAGTAGCATCATCTGTAAATAACTATGGGAAACACACACTCTCAATTAACATTCAAACTTCACCTTGTGTACCATTAAGGGTATTTAAAAGTATTTCAACCCTTGATACTACAGAATCTCCATGTATTTTTCTGTTCAAAGTAATTTCACCACTCAGACAATGAAAAGCTCATGTTTGGCTGGCTTTTTAATATTCCACTTCAGAGTTTTGCTCCATGTTGTGCATTATCCAGTTATGTTTTATTTTGTTTGCAGTCATCATGTTTTAAGGATGGTGTGCAAGTCACTTCTATGTCCTGTGTATACAGAACAAATATCACAGTTTCTGCTCCCTGCAATGGCTTACGGGAAATACCCATTTCCTTTCGTGGACCTTATACATGCACTGATCTACCATTGTAAGCTACAAGAAATAGGGGAAGGAAAAAACAAAGGGTATGGAAGAACCAGTGACAGGCATGTGTTGAAGTTAGACTCGACTCCATGGTTGTTGGGAGCCTTTCTGGCCTTGGGAGAAAAATATATTGGTATGTAATGTGTGAACATATCACACAATAATTCCTTATAATTTCATATGAATATAGTACTATTTAACCCTGTACAACACAATTCTGTAGTTTACAACCCATGTGAACACAGCTTTGGAAAATATTGTTGATTACAGAGAAAATGCTGCTAAGTAACATTATTATCTTCTTTCCTATCGAAGAAAACATTGAGGTATTGTGGAAGCCTTTGCTTACATGTCTGAGTCGTTGTCATGTTTTCTACCCTATCAAAGAAAAAATGTGTAATTTGAGCCACTATGAAATTGTCATATCCAAATGTTTTGAATTGGGGTAGGTCTACAATTTTACCGTGTGGTAAAGGTTTAATACTAAAGGTATTAATCTCGAACTCGAATGAATTGTTCAGTATGATAAGGGGAGCAAGGGCAGTTAAGCATCAGGGTATTTTGGCACAGTTATTTCCCTTCTTCAACCTAAAATTGTCACTGAAAATCACGCAACTGCAGCCAAGCTTTAGCAACTGCTTGGAGTGCTCTCGTCTCCTTTTCTGTTTAATGCCATTTCTTAAAAATGTTGTTTCTTTGGAGCCATTTAATTTGTTATCTACAGTTTGGATGGATATATCATTTTGTGATCTGCTGAAGAGCTAAGTTTGTATAGGAGAATTTCAAGGCAGTATTGGTCTTAACTCTTTACCAAATGACAGCATTTTAGACTTGTCCAAATTGGAAACATTCACAGACAACAAAATTAACGTGACTCAAAAATTGAAACTTGACTTTAGAAGAGTTGAAAGCATTGTGAGAAAAGGAGAAAATGCTGGTGACCAGCATTTTCTCTTTTTCACACAATGTTTTTCTGAAGGCTTCTTCCTCTGGGTCATAAGATTTAGGTAATGTTTGGTAAAGGGTTAATATCCAACAAGGATTCACACAGTGAATGTCTAAGATTAGACAACAGCTTGGAATTAACTCTTTTACAGATTACATAGTTTTACATTTGTCTTTATTGAAAACATTTGTAGACAAAAAATTAATATGGCTCATGTGCTTTTGATTTGTTTTAGAAGTAGAGAAACTAACAGAGGTGTTTGTTTCCCATTATGTTTTTCCTATGTTTAACCCATTACCACAAAATCCCTACTTTTGACGCCCCTGAGAAAGAAGCCTTAAGAAAACATTTTGGGAAAAGGAGAAAATGCTGGTAACTAGCATTTTCTCCTTTTCCCACAATGTTTTCAGAAGGCTTCCAACTCTGGGTCGTAAAAACCAGGTATTGTTTGGTTAAGGGTTAAATAAGATTCTTTCCTCAGTGAATTTGTTTCATGTAGAAATTCCACATCTACATTGTATGTCCACATAATTTCTGAATTATGTATCTTTTTTAATTATTAGTTTATCAAATTCTTTCTTTTAATGTATCTTCACCAGTCTTATTTAATACATAGAATCTCTGAAGATCGACACATTCAGCCTGTACCTACAAGTTGTACAGAGATTGTTTATCCTCCTTCCGGCACGTAAACATGAAGATGGTGAAGATTCGGAGTCAGAGGAAGAAATGGATATGGAGGAGGAGGTACTTTTCTATACCCTTTAGTCCCTCCCTTTTTCTTCACTAATTAAGTCTGACATAATGAAATAAAGACTTCTTCATATTGAAAGCTTTTAATAGATAGCAAAGTGAAAATACAATTAACTCAAATGAAAGTAGTTGTTTTTGAAAGATTAGTGGAAACTTTTTTTTTTATACCCCCGCAAAACAAATGTTTTCGGGGGTATACTGGATCAGCCTGTCCGTCCGTTTGTCCGTCAGTCCATTTGTGTGTCCGTCCCTGTGTCCGTCTGTGTACAAAAATAGCGCCCGCGGGGGTATTAAGTCACATTCAGTGACAGCTCTAGTTTTTTTTTTTAATAGAGGAATGTTTTCCTCAGGGTCTTAGACATAAGGGTATATTTATTCCAATTAACCCTTTACCAGAAAACAAAACTTTAGCTCTGTCTAAATAGAAAGCATTTGCAGACGACAAATTCGGTGTGGCTCAAATGGTGCAATTGTTAATTGATTAGGTAGAAAACATTGTGGGAAAAGGAGAAAATGCTGGTTACCAGCATTTTCTCCTTTTCCCACAATGTTTTCAAAGGGCTGCTTTTCCAGGGGCATCAAAAGAAGGGATTGAGTGGTAATGGGTCAAATAATACTTAATTCATTTTTCTCTTTTAAAACACAGTTTCATTAGGAATAGCAGCAATATATCTGCAATTGCCCGAATCTTTTGGCAAAATCAATTTTTTGCCCAAATAGATTTGGTGTGGAGGTGCGAAACATTATTATTCCCACCATGCTGTGTTTCACCAGGGGGGAATTTGCCCGAACTGTTAGTTTGGTGTGGAGGTATAATTATTCTCCCCATGTTGTGTCTCACCGGGGGAGGATTTGCCCAACCACATGTTGTGTTTTACCGGTGGTTGGTGTGGAGGTGCAATTTTTGCCCAACCACATGTTGTGTCTTACCAGTGGTTGGTGTGGAGGTGTTTTGGATGTGCTGCTGCCATTCAGGTTGTGGCCTCCCGCTCCGGGGTTTCCTGCTACCCAGGTTGTGACCTTACCGCCACAAATTGTGTATCTGATCGATTGTGGGTACTTGTATTGTGATCAAGTTAAATAAATAAAGATGTTAATATGATTCTCTTGACTATGTTTTAGAATTTTAGTCATCTTGTGATAAAGAAAATTATAATAAGTAATGTTGATCATGATTAGACTAAAGTTAAAACTTTTTATTCTCTCCTTCATTAGAACATGGATGAAGACAGACTGTCAGAGCTAAGAGACCAGTGTTTAAGAATTTTAGACTCACAGCTACATGTTCAAAAAAGTATAGCCCTGGTGACTGCCCAACCAGATGATAATGATGTTATCAATGCCCTGTCTGTGATCTGTCACTACTTAATGAGTCAACACCGACATTCCATACACAGGAAAAGGTAACCACAACATATTTGGAACAGACAGTCGATGTGGAACTAATGTATCAGCTCTGTCTATTATTCTATTATTCTATTATCAGCCCTTTGCAGAGCAAAAATGACATTTTAACTCTTTACCACACAACAAAATTTTAGACTGGTCCAAATTGAAAGCATTTGCAGACGACAAAATAAAGGTGACTGAAATTTTGAAATTCGTTCTGGGAAGGGTAGAAAACACTGTGGGGAAAGGAGAAAATGCTGGTTACCAGCATTTTCTCCTTTTCCCACAGTGTTTTTAAAAGGCTTCTTTCTCAAGGGTGTCAATAGTAGGTAATGGGGTTAAACCTATCCCTCTCTTCTCCTGTCACAAAGAACATTTTGAGAAAGATTGGCTGCTATTGTCCTATCTTTATAATGTTTGTCCTTCATGCAATAGTTACATTTTATAAGTTTGTAACTACCATTCACAAATGAGGATTGGTTGAGATATTTTGTAACTTGACATATTATACTGGTATGAAAAACATGAGTACAGCACAACCTTGGTTCTAAAATAAGAGCCTGGCCAGATGGCTGAGTGATTAGCATATCTGATAAGTGACCTGAAGGTTGCGGGTTCAATAGTGGGTGGCAGCAAACTTTCTTTCTTGTGAGTTGTGGCCTCTCACCTCTGATGCATTCGAGAAAAGTAGTCAGTGGATTTAGAAAGAAAGTTGTGTCAGTACTGGTGTGAATAGCCAGAAAGCACATGGGTGCGTCACTTACCGCCATGATATGACCTGAGCTGTTAAAACTCCAATACAATCAAACAAACTAAAAGAAGAGTATGAACAATAATAACTTATTGATTTTGATTAGGGAACTCATTCTACATTTTATGTTGAGATGTTCAGGAAGAAGTCAGATATTCTGATATGTAAGGAATTTCACGGCAGAAAACTTAAAATACAACCTCACAAGACAGAAGATGAGTATTAACCATAGGCTAGCTATCCCTTCACAAAACAATCCTGATTTTGATTGATTCGTAGAAAGGTTCTTGAAAACTTTGTGACAAAAGGTGAAAATGCAGCTTACCA
Source organism: Tridacna crocea (assembly GCA_943736015.1). NCBI lineage: Eukaryota > Metazoa > Mollusca > Bivalvia > Cardiida > Cardiidae > Tridacna > Tridacna crocea. Next base: position 56,537,320 of record OX031059.1, read on the forward strand.
GCATTTTCTTCAGACACACTATGTTTTCTAGCCTTTTTCACCTTTTACCACACAATCCCCAGTTTTAACACCCCTAAAGAAGAAGCCTTTTGAAAACAATGTGGGAAAAGGAGAAAATGCTGGTAACCAGCATTTTCTCCTTTTCCCACAATGTTTTCTACCCTATCAAAGACAAATTTCATTATTTGAGGCACATTTATATTGTAGTCTGCAAATGTTTTCAGTTTGAACAAGTTTAAGATTTTGTCATGTGGTAAAGAGTTTTAAAAATACAAATCCATTTTATGGTAACAAGCATTTTCTCCTTTTCCCACAATGTTTTCTATCCAACAAAGACAAATTTCATTATTTGAGGCATATTTATATTGTAGTCTGCAAATGCTTTCGGTTTGGACAAGTCTAAGATTTTGTCATGTGGTAAACAGTTAAAAACAAATCTAATTTTTATGGTGCATATCATACTTGTGGTCTGCAAATGCTTTCAGTCAACCCTTTACCACACAATCCCTACTTCTGATGACCCTGAGTATGAAACCTTTAGAAAACATTGTGGGAAAGGAGAAAATTCTGGTAACCAGCATTTTCTCCTTTTCCCACAAACTTTTCAACCCTTCGAACTGCAATTTTCTTTTTTTCAACCACATTTATTTTGTTGTCTGCAAATACTTTCAGTTTAAACAAGTCTAAATTTTTGTCGTCTGGTAAAGAGTTAAGACTAGTCTAAAAATTGTTGTACGGTAAAGAGCTGCTATAGGTTATTTTTGTGGACGTCTTAAGTCAGGATTAGAGAGCAAAGCATGTAGTCTTTTTGGCCACAGCTATGTTTTAGATAATGCCTGTTTCATTGAATTACAGGCTAATTTAGACTCCTTGTCTATTGTTATAAATAGAGTTTATTTCATCAGATTGTGGTTAATATGGGGAAATATTTGCCGAAAAAGGGAAAAGCATTCGAAAATAACGAGTGCCATATGGCACTAGTTATTTCACGGGCCTTTCCCCATATTTACCACATATTATATTTCCCCATATTAACCACAAGCTGATGAAATGAACTATATATTATATTTCCTCTGATTATTTTGTTAACGAATGCCACTTTAAAACTAGTGATCTCAAGTCAGTTAACCGGATAAAAGTAGTTCCAGATTTTTGGCAGTCAATAAAAGTAGTTCCAGATTTTCGGCCTGGGTAAAATTATATTCACTGTGACGGGGAAATAATTCTCCCCAGCTTAAATTACGACATTTCTTTACCCATAACATTTCTAAAAATAGACACATGAAATATATTATATTCCGATATTATTTGCTTTCAGGTTGTTGTATACTCTAGCCTACAATTCAAGATTTATTCGCAGTGTCTGGAGATGTTGTGTATCTTTATCAACAATATCGGCAACAAAGTTAGTCACCTTTTTTTTTATTAAAAAAGTTTTTGTCCTTTAATTTACAATTTCCTGTATAAAAGAACACTTTTTTAATGAGAGAGCTTGTATGAACTTTTGCTGGGCAATGATTTTTGAATTTCATTGTTTAACTCTTTATCAGACAACAAAATTCCAGATTTAGTGTGGCTCAAGCACTAAAATTAGTCTCTTAAAAAGTAGAAAACACTGTGGGTAAAAGGCAGCATTCTCCTTTTCACACAATGTTTTTTAAAAGCTGCCTTTGCCAAGGTTAAGATTGTTTGGTAATGATATCATTAAGTTCTGGTATGTTGACCTTTCACTATACAGCCTAATTTTAGTTTCAGCTATTAATCCTTTACCCCATAAGGCATTTCTATGGTATCTCTAATTTACCCTAAATAACAGCAAGGATGAAACCATTTCTTATATGTATATGACAATTTTTTGATAGCATAGAAAACATTGTGACAAAAGGTGAAATTGCTCATCACGAGCAATATCACCATTTGGCACAATCTTTTCCAAAGGCTCCTACAAGCAATGCGTAGAAATGAGTATCTATGGAGTAAAGGGTTAAATACAAACTCTTTCAAAACAAAACCATATCATATTTCAATAGAGCTTGAGTGGATTTTCTTAATGCACATTATCTCGCGCTTGATGGCATTCTACAAATACACATCTATCTAATATGGGCATCCTAGGTACAGAACCGGACTACTTTTCTACATAACAGCTGTTACTTTGAAACTCAAGCTAAAATAAACATTTACTCAATAAAATGCTACAATGGTGCAATTCATTCAGATATAATCAGCTAAATCAGCTAAAACAGGCCTAATTTTTCCTCAAATGTATTGATAAAAGCCATTTTGTCCATTGCTACTTTATCGCGTGTATTACTACAACACCCTCAATATTAGGGGAGTGATGCGTCATATAAGATAGGTCAAATACATGTATTTGAAGAATATGACATGCGCAGACAATGTCTTAATGCATAATGAACTGAAATACATAAATGTATACATTAAGATAAAAGAGATTTTTAGTAGGCAGCATCAGCATTAAGACTCAAACATACTGACAGGTAAAATTTTCTTACTTTCTATAATGGTCTTTGATCTTGATGAGGCAAAATTCAGCTGTTGAATATTTGCTTGGAATGAATGTTCTCTTCAATACTGGTGAAGGTACACTGGGAATTAATTGTTGCCTTTGCTACTGTGATGTAATGAAAAATCATTTAAGAATGATATAAATTCACAAACTTCTGAATTATCTCTACGTATAACTTTTTGAAACAAAACTTGTATGACATCCATTTTGATTAAAATGATGGATTTCTAACACAAAGTGTGGTTTAAACTTAACAAGGGTGAAAAAGACTTTAGACCAAAAGAATAATATACTAGCGGAAAAAAGTTCCTGTGCATTGCTATTGCGCACATAACTGAATTAGAAAAGGGGATTGTTGTCAATGTATTGAAATTCAGTAAGTATTTAGGCTTGAACAATTTGATAATAAAGCAAATTTGCCTTTACCAAAACTTCCGCAGGCACTACAGCCCGTCGAATGACGTCATGTACTCGACGTGACGTTTAAACACTGAGTACAAACAAGTGTTTTGTTTGGCCACCCTTTGTTGCAATGCATTCTAGACACTGATTTTGCGTGAATTGCTTCAAGTTTTTCAGTGTAGCCTGTGGAATAGTAGTCCATATGTGAGACGGGTCTTTTTCCAGTTCAGGCACGGTAACAGTTTGGTTGGGAAGGCGCCGGCGACGTCGTTCCATAGTGTCCCACAAATGTTATTTTGGTGACAAATCTGACGATATAGGCATAGAAAGGATAATATTGTTTTGTCTAAAAAAAAAAAACCACCTGACGCGAGCAACCTGTATAGATCAGTTGTAACGCTGGGACTTGATGTTTACGTGGTTTAAAAAACGACAAAACGAAGGAATGGATGATAACGTCTCAGTACTGTGGCGTATGATGTCGTTAAGTTACTACAGAAATGCACAGTTGGGGTCTATGAATTACAGCTTTTCTTCCCAAAAGGATAAAAAATACCCTGCAAAAAAAACCAGGCGTTGAACAACACGTTTGTCTAAACATTTTCACGGAACCGTGGATCGACACGACGTCGCCCACTTTACTGCCTAAATGGAAACGAGACTATTGAAAGGGAAAGTCGGATATTTGCCCAGGTTTGTCTCCTAAATCGAATACGCCGTCTTTACCACGCAAAACGTGTTGCTCGTTGATGATGACGTAATATAGGGCGTATGGTAGGACGTATCGGGCGTATACCGTGCTCTTGCCAATTTTTTAAAAGTTTGTACACTGGCCAGCCAGGGATTAAGGATGCTGGCGACATTTAATGCTACTGTCTGAAAGCGATTCCTAAGACGCTGTTAGCGCATATGGATGTCTTTACGTCTTGACGTCATAGGGGGTCACCATGACCTCTATGCATCTGGAACGCTCCCTGAATATTTGTAATGACTTCATACAGACTGTACGGTGTTTCTGTGCACTTAGAATCGTCTAGCAGCCTCAATTCTTGCTTTCTCTGTTTCAAGCATGCCAACGACTCGTCTACGTTCATTTTCAGATAGACATGGCATCTCTCATTTGCATAAAAACCCAAAACAATTGTGTTTTTCTGACCTTCACAAAGGTACTCAAAGACTACCAGGGATAAGAATGATAAAAATACTGGGAAACTTGGCGACCGGACGTAAAATGCACGTTTTCAAAACTAACGTCGCGTGGTTCCACGAGAACTCGCACATGATTTAACAAGTCTATATTTGAGGTCAATTTTATACAATGGTTTGGCTGTTTCTTACCTGCACAAGTCTTTTTTATAACTTATTATGAAATGCACCGGAACTTTTTTCCGCTAGTATAGTTTATATAGAAGCAGTTTCTCAACTATGGGACGAAAGAAGCTGTTGTGATAATGTGTACATCTTTCATATTTTCAGAACAGAGACACCACTAATCATTATGTTATGTAGAGGTCTTTTGATGTCAGAGCGGGATGTAAATAGGATAGTGCCAGTACTCTCCACGTTTTGCTCCATGTTTAATCACTCTCTTCTAACACTCCATGATGTGGAGTTCTATGGTGATAGCTCAGGTACTATAGCTGTGTTCTTAACCTTAACCTTTTCCCAATCAACAAAATTTTAGACCAGTCCATATTGAAAGCAATTGCAAACGACAAAATAAATTTGCCTGAAAAATTAAATTCTTTTGTAAGAGTGGTAGAAAACATTGTGGGAAAAGGAGAAAATGCTGGTTACCAGCATTTTCTCCTTTTCCCACATTGTTTTTAAAAGGCTTGTTTCATAGAATCGTTAAAAGTCAGGATTGTGTAGTAAAGGGTTAACCTTTAAAGCTCTGAATAAACTAAGATGGGCATTTTAAGTCGACTTATAGAACCTAAATAATTGCCTCATCAAGGGTGCTCTTGTAAAGCATGGCACTTTTTGTGCAGTCTGATCTTGATCTACACAGGCCGTGAAAACAATTATAAGTTGTGAAATGCACTTTACGTGTTTGCTTTTTAACGAACAATACTGTGTTTCAATGACCCAGGGAAATGCTTATGAGAAAGCATTTTAGGGTAAGTAGAAAACCCAGCAATTAGTAGTGACCAGCAATTTTTCCTTTTCCCACTATTATTTTAGTGTTTTGTGTAAAAATTTTTTTATTTGGTAGTGTTAGACCTTATACAAGTCACAATTCAACGTTTTATGTATGCATAGATTTGATTAACGGTATGTTTTTATGACATCGGCCTGTCCAAAGTGTTGCAGTATTTGGATGTTAATACACTGCTCAAAAGAATTAAAGCAACACACAAATGCCAAATTCAAGTTTTCAATTTTGCCAAACACTCCTTCTTTGCGCACTGAAAACTATCAACTTACATTCTTAGACATAACAGCATGTTACTTTTCTTACTTGTTTGATTTTAACCCTTTCATCCATAGATACTCATTTCTGCACATTGCTTGTAGGAGCCTTAGGAAATCATTGTGGCCAAAGGGGAAATTGCTCGTCACGAACAATTTCACCTTTTGCCACAATGTTTTCTATGCTATCAAAAGGTGTCATATACACATAGTAAATGGCTTCATCCTTGCTGTTATTTAGGATCAGTTAGAGATATCAGAGAAATGCCTTACAGGGTAAAGGGTGAAATGCTGATAAAACATATTAAAAAGAAAGCCAAGGAGAAATTTTTTCTTGGTTTTTTTGTTAAGAACACATAATTTTACAATCTTTTGTGGAAATTGTCAAATCATTTCAAAGAAGAAAAAAAAAAATTCTCCTTGCTGTAATGTTTCAGAGGTAGTCTTCTGAAATAGTTTTGCTTATTAGGTTTGATTGAACATCTTTGAGGAAAAAGGCTTTTGAAAACATAATGGGAAAAAGAGAGAATGCTAATAAGCAGCATTCTCTCTTTCTCCCACAATGTTTACCCTTTCAAAGATAAAATTAATCATTGATCAGGAACAATCATCTACATTGTCATCTGTATATGGCATGCAACACACGAAAAGGGGCACTCGGACAATTGCGTAAAGTGTAGTTCCAGATTAGCATGCACACTCAGCGCTGACTAATCTGCAACATCACATTTGCTCAGGCTGATTCGAGACAACATTTTACGCAAATGTCCGAGTGTCCCTTTTCACGTACCTTGGTCCATATACTTTCAATATGGATGAGGCTGACATTTTGTTGTCTGGGAAAGGGTTTAACTCTTTACCTCACCAGGAAATTTTAGACTGGTCCAAATTGAAAGCATTTGCAGACGACAAAATAAAGGTGACTGAAAACTTGAAATTTGGTATGGGAAGGGTAGAAAACACTGTTGGAAAAGGAGAAAATGCTGGTTACCAGCATTTTCTCCTTTTTCCACAGTGTTTTGAAAAGGCTTCTTTCTGAGGGTCGTTAAAAGTCGGGATTGTGTGGTAAAGAGCTAATGCACTCTGTCAAGAATCAGCACTTTGTTTGCTTTCAGTGAAATCCACCAGTATGCCATTTAGCCTGGATGAACTTGTCAATATGATGATAACCCTGCGTGATGTGTGCCTGGGTATCATAGAACTGGCTCATCCAGATGCTAGACCCACAGTGAATGAAGACTACAGGATAGCTCTGAATAGGACAGGTGGCAAAACCAGAAACAACAGTGTTAAAGATACAACTAAACAGACTGCACAGTGGTCTTATTTATTCAGGGTATGATAGGCATTTCTTTATATTTTCAGTTATCAGGAGACAACATAACCACGTCTTGTCCATAATCATTTTCAGACAACAAGTAAAGCGTTGCTTAACCCTTTCCCAAACGACAAACTTTTGGACTAGACCAAATTGAAAGCATTTCCAGACAACAATTCAGCTCTTGCTGAAAAGATGATTTCTGTCTATGATAGGGTAGGAAACATTGTGGGAAAAGGAGAAAATGCTGGTTACCAGCATTTTCTCTTTTTCCCACAATGTTTTCAAAAGGCTACTATTCCAGACCCGTGAAAACCAGGGATTGTTTGGGAAAGGGTTAACCCATTACCACACAATCCCTACTTTTGACGCCCCCGAGAAAGAAGTCTTTGGAAAACTTTGTGGGAAAAGGAGAAAATGCTGGCAACCAGCATTTTCTCCTTTTCCCACAATGTTTTCTACCTTTCACAAAACAACAAATTTTCAGTCTCTTTTATTTTGTCGTCTGCAAATGCTTTCAATTTGGACCAGTCTGAAATATTGTCATTTGGTAATGGGTTAAATGATGAAAATTATTGTCATTGAAAAGGTAGAAAAAAAGTTTGGATCAGGGGAAAATGCTGGTTACCAGAATTATCTCCTCTTCCATTTGTGTATTTAAACTCTTTTGATATGATGCAGGATCGTTTTGTCAAGGGTTTGACTTTATGATGTGATGCCAAGTACTACTTTGGTTGGTTTGTGGGTGGTGTAATCTAAGTCAGACTACCACAGAGTAAAATCTGGTTTCTGATACCATAAATTAATTGCATATGTATGAAGGGACATTTTATTTTGGATTATGTATGCATCCATCTGTTCACAATTTTTTGTGCTCTCAATATCTGATACACTCCAATATCTGATTTTTAAGGCTGGCTATTTTCAAAGAAAACATCATGTTGTTGTTGTAGCCCTGTTGTCATGTGCGTCATTGTGGTGCAAAAACCAAATGTTCAATAATACCTGACTCATTAACCCTTTCCCAAACGACAAACTTTTGGACTAGACCAAATTGAAAGCATTTGCAGACGAAAATTAAACTCTTGCTGAAAAGATGATTTCTGTCTATGATAGGGTAGAAAACATTGTAGGAAAAGGAGAAAATGCTGGTTAGCAGTATTTTCTCCTTTTCCCACAATGTTTTCAAAAGGCTACTATTCTAGACCCGTAAAAACCAGGGAGCGTTTGGGAATTGGTTAATGAAGATAATTACATCCAACTCTGATACATGTGGATGCTAAATGTTGGAAGAGGAACCCATGTCTTGCCTCAGTTAATAGATAAAAATACAGAATGCAGAATACAGGTTACATGTGCCACAAAGCAAAGTCAAGGTCAAAGCTTGGGTTAAAGGTTACATGCTTCTAAATTGTATTGGCTCCAGGTCTGTTATTGTAAATATTTCCATATATTGGCACCTTTTTAAACTTAAGAATGATATTTCAGTTAAAGGTGGCCCTTCAGATTTTTCAACGAAAATTTTACAAAAGTGCAAAAAAATCATCCTTATACTCAGGGTTTTCCTTGACGCACGATTTTGTGCGTTTTGATGCACTTTTAAGGAAAATGACCAGCATATTTTTCAGTAATGCGTCATGGTGGACGCACAAATATAATAAGAGGTAATAATGATTGTACATACTTCTGACACTGTTACATTGTGAGCAGATGAAAAATCTGGAGTACGAAGGGAAAATAGGACGAAACACTGGACTATGTGTATCGATTTTTACGTCGGTCTTTAAACGGGTCTAAACTAAACCAGTCGATCTCAAATGAAAACAATATGTTTCCTGTCAAAATGGATGTCATTTCTTGCTGTCTGCAAGGAAGAAGAGCCGTTAAACAATTACCAGACGATACTGCGGCTGGTAAGAGCACCAGAACATCATTTCAAAGTCTCGAGGGTTCACTGTAAATTAGCTAGAGATACACTTTGTTATTCTTTGAAAACAGCGGCATGAACACGACTGCGTGTCAAAACACAAGAATCGGTCATTTATCTAATCAGTGAAAAAAGTTTATTTTTGGCCGAAACGGATAATCTTTGTCAAGAAAAATAACAGACTTCCCACTCTGGCCGACAACAAGCTTTCTTCGCCAACGAAATGGTCGATTCCTATGATAAAAACAAAATAACCCCTTAACCATAGCGAAAGGCTACACATAAAAGAACACATACTTTCACAAATAGTAGCCTTTGTTTAAGCGATTTAGCGAATTACATTTTGTTGTGAACCCCACAAATTCCAAAATGACCCCCATTATTTTTGTGGCCGAGGGAAAACCCTGTTATACTCCCAAAGCCTTTTAACTTTCATTCATAAAACCCCAGTAGTCGAAAACCGTCCAACAACATGAGAAATTAGATATTTACTAGGCCCAGGTTGACACCAACGGGAGACACATTCTATTTTTAGATGATCAGTTCGCTTATTTACTTACAGGAATACACAGAAGAAGCTTCAAACATAGCGTCAGAAGAAGACGTTATGGAAAATAATTATTACATGTTTGTTATGATGGGGGAATTTAAGCGTCATGAGTCACATGCCAGTCACTTGACATTCCCACAATGCTTTATTGATTTTTGGCGCAAAATCTAAAAATAGCTTAAGAGGCTTATTTAACTGTTACAAATTATGTGAAAATTCATACTTTGTCTCAAGCAGTGGTATTGTACTCAGAGATTCTACCTCTAGAGCTTATTGATAAGAAACGATAAAATCTCTTGCACAATTTTTTAGAATAGTACCAACACAATTTTTGGATTGCACAACAAAGTGGAAATTCCATTTGTACCGATTTTCACTATGTACAGGAATGTATGGGACATTTTTGGGTAAAGGCGGCTTTTATACATCTTTGTGATGCATTTTACCATGAAAGTCATTGCATGATTTGGGATCCATTTGGATAAAAAATGACTGATTCTTGAGGCAGAGTAGTCTTTTGACATGCAGAAAATTGACCAAAAACAAAAAGTTTTGGTCCAGGTCGTGCAGGCTGAAATTGGCGGATACTCTATACAGAAGCATTAACCCTTTGCCCCATATGGCATTTCTATTGTATCTCTAATTGACACTAAATAACATCAAGGATGATGCAGTTTCTTATGTCTATATGACACCTTTTGATAGTGTAGAAAACATTGTGACAAAAGGTGAAATTGCTCGTCACGAGCAATTTCACCTTTTGCCACAATGTTTTCCAAAGGCTCCTACAAGCAATGTGTAGAAATGAGTATCTATGGAGTAAAGGGTTAAGCCCCCTTTTAATGGCTCATGGCTTATATATTATGACCAAATTTGATAAGCAACAGATTAAAAAGATTTTTTCATCATACATAGGTGACTGCAGCACTAGTTAGGCAGGCATACACGAGAGATGCAAGAAGATCATTTTGTCCAAAAGATTTGTGGTTATCAGACAGAGTTAAAATACAAGCTGATGGGGTAAGAAAGTCTTCACCATATATTCCATTATTTTCATTCTTTCCCTGACAACAAAATGGACAAACACTATCTTTCCTTTAACTTTTCATTCATGTTTAACTCTTTACCAAACGACAAATCTAAGACTGGTCCAAATTGAAAGCATTTGCAGAAGACATTAAGAATGACCGAAAACTTGAAATCTGAATCGACGAGGAAAGAAAACTTTGTGGGAAAAGGGAAATTGCTATTTCTCCTTTTCCCACAATGTTTTCAAAAGGCTTCTTTCTCAGGGAAGTCAAAAGTCAGCATTGTGTGGTAAAGGGTCAAAAGTTTACTGAGGGACAAAGCTTTTCTTTTTAAGATTGTTGGAAATAGAGGAATGCTTGTCAGTACTGTTTTCTGCCAATTCAAAGAATGAGTTATATTTTTGTTCACAATGATCTTGTTGTCTGCATATTGTTTCAGTTAACCCTTTCCCAAACGACAAATTTTAGACTCTTCCAAACTCAAAGAGTTTGCAGACGACAATTTCACATTTGATAAAAATGGCAGAAAGTTCTCCAAGTGGGTAGAAAACAATGTAGGAAAAGGAGAAATTGCTCGTTACGAGCAATTTCTCCTTTTCCCACAGTGTTTTCAAAAGACTTGGACTGCAGACATGTAAAAACAAGGACTTGTTTGGGAAAGGGTTAAGACTAGAAATTTTTTTTTGTTTTGTAAAGATTGAAGCATTTGTCATGGAATATTGTCAGATGCCTACACATTGTCCTTATGGTTACAGTTCATTCCTTTTTTTTATCTGTATTTCTTATTCAATTAACCCTTTACCAAACAACAAGATTTTAGACTGGTCCAGATTGAAAGCACTTGCAGACGACAAAAAAAAACTTAATTTAAAAAATTTAAATTTGTATATAGCAGGGTAGAAAACATTGTGGGAAAAGGAGAAAATGCTGATTACAAGCATTTTCTCCTTTTCCCACAATGTTTTCAAAAGGCTTCTATCTAAGGGTCGTAAAAACCAGGGATTGTTTGAGAAAGGGTTAATTACCAGAGCACATGTTGATAGGTGAGTGCAACACTATTCTAAGTGCCTGTACAATATACAGGCACTTAGAATAGTGTTGCACTCACCTATCGATGTACGCTTGTGCATTTATCATTTCAGCCCTCACAGGTATACAAAGCCCAAGACTCAATGTTTCGACATCGACCATTTCGGACCATGCAAACTTTCTCAGCAGTTAACAGATTTGGTGAGTCTCTCTTCATCATTTTGTGTGGAATAGTTTTAACTTCACATGCAATGTTCCTTGACCTAGGCAGTATAGGTGTTAGGTTTTCTGCCTTCTTAAGGTAGGTTTAATCCTTTACTCTATAGATATTCATTTCTACTCATTGCTTGTATGAGCCTTTGGAAAACATTGTGGCAGAAGGTAAAATTGCTCATGACGAGCAATTTCACCTTTGTCACACTGTTTTCTATACTATCAAAAGGTGTCATATACACATAAGAAACGGTTTCATCCTTGCTGTTATTAAGGGTCATTTAGAGATACTATAGAAATGCCTGATGGGGTAAAGGGTTAAATCTATGCTAGTAGAAATTGTAATTTGAGAGTTTTCCTGGGAAAGGTATTGCAGAAAATACATGTGAGTTGTGCCCTGGGATTGCATTTTTATGAAGCTGTAAAACTCATTTAGTCTTACAATTGAATTGATCTGGAGGTAAAATGGTCCTGTGGCATGCAAAAAGGTTAAACCCGTGTCAACCTACACAGAATGGGCAGGATGACTGGGGTCGAGACTTTGTAGTTGCATTTTACCGAGCCAGACCTATATAAGTGAAGTCTTGCGTTGGATATCACTGTTATGCTATTGAAAGCAGCATGAAACGCTCTACAAACATACTTTACCCTTAACTGTTTACCTAACGACAAAATTTTAGACTTGTACAAATTGAAAGCTTTTCCAGATGACAAATGTGACTCAAGTGATGGTTACCAGCATTTTCTCCTTTTCCCACAATGTTTTTAAAAGCTTTCTGTCCCACGGGAGTTGAAAGTGGGAATTATGTGGTCAAGAGTTAATTCTTTACCCCATAAGGAATTTCTATTGTATCTCTAACTGACCGTAAATAAAAGCAAGGATGAAGCCATTTCTTATGTGTATATGACACCTTTTGATAGCATAGAAAACATTGTGACAAAAGGTGAAATTGCTTGTCACGAGCAATTTCACCTTTTGCCACAGTGTTTTCCAAAGGGTCCTACAAGCAATGCATAGAAATAACTATCTATGGAGTAAAGGGTAAAGACCCAGTTGCCAGGGCAAGACTCATTTATAAAGCACTATAAAGGTTGAATCAAGAAATATACTCCAGCAAATGAAGTTCATCAGACAGTTCCCAGCACAAAGTATAAGCAGACAGTATAGGTCCTAGATAAAATTGTACATTCTGTCTCGTCTTCCCATTTTCTTCACTGTCTGTATAACCACCTTCAGTTCTCTTTTCCAACAAGCTAAGTATTCAATCTTTACCAGTCAAGAGAATTTTGGATTAGTCTAATTTGAAAGCATTTTACAGAATGCCAAATTCAATTCAGGTCACATCTTTACCACACATACCTAAGTTTTAACAACCCTCAGAGAGAAAAGTTTCAAAACCATAGTGGGAAATGGAGAAATACTGGTAACCAGCATTTTCTTCTTTTCGTACAATATTCTCTTATCTTTGACAGACAAATCTCATTACATATATTTGTGTCACATTTACTGTGATCACTAGAAATGCTTCCAATTTGGATCTGTCTAAAATATTGTTGTTTGGTGAAAGTTTTGGAGATTAAAATGTTGTAGAAAAAGAAGAAAATTTTCTCTTTTTTCTCACAAAGTTTTCTGATGCCTGTTTTCACAAGTATGTTACAGCTTAGTATTGTTTGATAATTGACACAAAGTTTAGTAAAACAAGTTTGCCAGGGCTACCTTGGAAACATTCCTATAGTTGATAATGAAAGTGAACCAAGATAGTATACATGAACACTGTAGAAAACACTGTGGCAAAAGGAGAAATTGCTGACTATGAGCAATTCTTTTCACCACAATGTTTTCAAGAGAGTTCAACAAGAAGATGCAGAAAGTGGTATGTTGTCGTAGTAGCTGAAGCCAGTTTGTTATCTTGTAGATGAGGATGGCGGGCAACCTTTGTCGAATAAAGATTTGAAAAACTCGGTCATTCTGACAGAACTACCTTTTGTTGTACCATTTCAAGAAAGAGTAAAGGTAAACATGATAGTTTTGGTAGGTCTGTTATCTTTACTACAGAGCTCCAGATAAATGGAGTGATAATGATTTTAAACTCAAAAATATTAATATTTCTCCACCAAACCCTATGATATGGGTACTCATTAGAATTGTCTCATTGAGACAATTCTAACGAGTACCCACAACAAAGGACAACAAATTAAATTTTGTTAGTAGGATGATTTCTGACTTTGATAGGGTAGAAAATATTGTGAGAAAAGAAGAAAATGCTGGTTACCTGCATTTTCTTCTTTTTCCACAATGTTTCTATAGGCTTCTTTCTCAGGGTCATTAAAAGTTGGGATTGTGTGGTAAAGAGTTAAGCTAGGTGGTGTGAATTTTATATCAAAATTAAAGTAGAATTCTAGTATATATTCTCAGGATAGAATCTTCTCATGTCTAAAGGTGCTTTTAGTGTTTACACAATCATGATGTTCTGTGCATTTTAAAAGACTTTTTTTTTTTAAATTTAAATTCAGATGTTACAGAAACTTATCCAGACTGATAAAGAAGGATATCAGGGGGAGATGGATTTTGCTTCCCATTTTGGTCCTGGTCACAGTATTAATGTGATGATTCGTAGAAACTTTATTTATGAAGATGCATTTGACAAGCTTTCCAAGGCAAATGGTATGTAAATTCTTTAAAAGTACGGCCACAATTATTGGCAACTAGATTTATGTTGGACAAATTTTAAATATGAGCTTCTCAGAGCTGTGCATATATACCCAAAGAGGCTTGTCAGTGAAATGTTTTAAAATCTAGAACGCCTACAGAGATAATAGTTTTGAGAGTCCCACAAAGTTTTTAGAGTCACACAATTCACATCATAGAGATTCATTGTTGAAAGTTTCAAATTGTTCTGATGGAATCTGTTGGATGAGTTGTGCACACAAGAAATTGCTAATTGGCGGACAGGCATACAGATGGATGGACGGTCAACTGGGGCCATAACATAATATGACCCTTCAGGTGTATGATAACAACCATTGCAAAATGAAAATCCTTATTGTCTTAAATCATAGGTAGTCTGCAAACCTTAACTCTTTCCCAAACGACAAAATTTTAGACTGATCCAAATTGAAAGCATTTGCAGGCGACAAAATAAAAGTGACTGAAAATTTAAATTTTTTTTCTGGAAGGGTTGAAAACATTGCGGGAAAAGGAGAAAATGCTGGTTACCAGCATTTTCTCCTTTTCCCACAATGTTTTCAAAAGGCTTCTTTTTCAGGGTCGTTAAAAGTCGGGATTGTGTGGTAAAGGGTTAACCATGTATTGTCCTGTTCTAACAATCCTAAAGAAGGAGGCTTTTGGAAATGTTGTTGGAAAAGGAACAATAAACTTGTAATTTTGCATTTGCTAGTAAGCTTGTATATTATCCTGTTCCAGTAATGTTATGTACCCTCCAAAGACAAACTTAATCACATTTAATCAATCATCTGCCTATATTTCAACTTGAACTAATCAAAAACTTAGTTGTCTGGTAAAGAATTAGAGTGACATGTTGCCAGAAAAAAATTAAAATGCAGAACACAAAAGACATTCCATTCTTAAACTTTAGCATGACTGTGCAATTCCTTACTCCCTTTTGTTATGGAGTGGCTGCAGGTAGTGCTTTGATGATATAAGAAAGATTTCATTTGGAGAGTTGATGATGTGATATGACTAGAGTAGTATTTAACCCTTTATCAAACAATCACAGGTTTTCATGACCGAGAGAAAAAGCCTTTAGAAAACATTGTGGGAAAAGGAGAAAATGCTGGTACCAGCATTTTCTCCTTTCCCACAATGTTTTCTACCCTATCTAAGACAAATTTCAATATTTGAGTCACATTAATTTTGTTGTCTTCGAATGCTTGCAGTTTGGACTAGGCTAAGATTTTGTTGTTTGATAAAGAATTAAAGTGGCATGAAATACCATTTAGATTGTATTTGAAATACACGTATTATAATTTTCTTTGAACAGAACCTGACCTGAAAAAGAAAATGAAAGTACAGTTGATCAATGCAGCAGGTCTGGATGAGGCTGGGATAGATGGTGGAGGCATATTTAGGGAGTTCCTCAGTGTATTATTGAAGGCATCATTTGATCCCAATCGGGGATTTTTCAGTCAGACAACAGACAGGGTACTATATCCAAACCCACAGTCATCAGTGTTGGTGGAAAACTATAGGGACCATTACTATTTCATAGGGCGTATGCTTGGAAAGGTAAATTATGATATTTTCTTAAGTCTTTACCAGACAACCAAATTTTAGCCTTGTCCAAATTGAAAGCACTTGCAGACAACAAATTGAACGTAACTCAAAAATTGAAATTTGTTTCCAGCAGGCTAGAAAACATTGTTGGAAAAGGAGAAAATGCTGGCTACCAGCATTTTCTCCTTTTCCCACAATGTTTTCAGAAGGCTTCTATCTCAAGGTCATAAAAACAAGGGATTGTTTGGTGAAGGGTTAACCAGTTGCAGAACAGCTGCAGCCTTTTTATCCTGCAATCAATAGCTTTAGGAAACTTTGTGGGGATAAAGAGCAATTGCCTCCTCAATTCTTTTCCATATTGCTGAAAAATGCTATCTTCCTGCATGGCCATTATAACAAATATAGTAGATTCTAAAAATGGCCTGTCTTTTTACGTGTTTGCCCTTGTATTTTATCAACAGAAGCAACCATTACTTTGGAATCCACTTGCTGAATGTGAGTGATATAATCTTTATACAATTAATATACATGTACCTTTTTTGAACTTTTTTGGATCTGCAAGAAGTTGGTTTTTGAATAAAATTTTATTAAACGAGTCTTTAAAGTATGTTATTTGTCGAGCCTTTCGCAAGCTGAATAACATTTTTGTGGATGGGTTTAATAAATTTTTACCTCTATTTACTGGATTCTTTTTATCATATAATTGTATAAGAAGAATTATTGACCCATTATGTGTAAAAACAGAGGCATACATTTATAATGTGTAGTAAAATTTACATGAAGCCCATTTGCTTCTTTGACAGGTACATTACAAACGAAAAAAAAGATCCAAAGAAACTTGCATTTATTATGCCCCCCTTCGAAGAAGCGGGGATGTATTACTTTGCACTTGTCGGTTGGTCCGCCTGTCGGTCCGTCCGTAGACCACATTTTTGTCCGGAGCATAACTCAAAAAGTATTTCAGGTATCATCTTCAAACTACATAGGTAGATAGATCTCATTAAGGAGAAGTGCAGTGCACAAGAATCATAACTCTGCCAATCATATTTATGGAGTTATTGCCCTTTGTTGATTTTCATACTTAATTTTTGTCTGGAGCATAACTCTAAAAGTATTTCAGGTGTCATCTTGAAACCTCATAGGTGGATTAATCTTATTTTGGAGAAGTGCAGTGCACAAGAACCATAACTCTGCCGATCATATTTTTGGAGTTATTGCCCTTTGTTGGTTTTTATACTTAATTTTTGTCTGGAGCATAACTCAAAAGTTTTTTCAGGTATCATCTTGAAACTTTATATGTGGATAGATCTTATTCAGGAGAAGTGCATTGCACAAGAACCATAACTCTGCCCATTACATTTTTGCAGTTATTGCCCTTTGTTGATTTTCATACTTAATTTTTGTCCGGAGCATAACTCAAAAAGTATTTCAGATATCACCTTGAAACCTCATAGGTGGATTAATCTTATTAAGGAGATGTGCATTGCACAAGAACCATAACTCTGCCCATCATATTTTTGAAGTTATTGCCCTTTGTTGATTTTCATACTTAATTTTTGTCCAGAGCATAACTCAAAAGGTTTTTCAGGTATCATCTTGAAACTTTATACATGTATGTGGATAGATCTTATTCAGAAGAAGTGCATTGCACAAGAACCATAACTCTGCCCATTATATTTTTGCAGTTATTGCCCTTTGTTGATTTTCGTACTTAATTCTTTTCCTGAGCATAACTCAAAAAGTATGTGAGGTAAAATCATGAAACTTTAAAAGTTGATAGTTCACATAAATGGGAAGTGCAGTGCCCAAGAATTGTTAATTTATCATTAATAATTTTTGAGTAATTACCCTTTGTTCATTTGTACACTTTGAACTTAACAGTTTATAATCACATGTTATATTTAGAATTGGATGCCATTAGGGGGGCATACATGTTTTACAAACATCTCTTGTTGATTTTGTTTTGAAAGTAAAAGTTATTAAATTAACAGCTTTGAGGATTGTGATCATTTATTTCCTTCAGGAACCTAGGTCATCATTGTTTTAGAAATGAAGCATATAATTAGAGAATGTTGACCAAATACAGCAAATACAGTAATAAAATGGATATTTTTATTTACACAGAAAAACTGAAATCTAAGCTGCAGATTTTTTTTACAGTTATATCTTCATAAAAATTGATGGTGTAAAACCAGGATCTTACATTTAGTGTAGTCAGATTTTGATCATTTTTTTCAACAAAAACAAACAACCCTTTACCCAATAAGGCATTTCCAAGGTATCTCATATTGATCCTAAATAACAGCAAGGATGAAGCCTTTTCTTAAGTGTATATGACACCTTTTGATAGCATAGAAAACATTGTGACAAAAGGTGAAATTGCTCGTCATGAGCAATTTCACCTTTTGCCACAATGTTTTCAAAAGGCTCCTACAAGCAGTGCGTAGAAATGAGTATCTATGGAGTAAAGGGTTATATGATGTTTTCTTTTACACTATGAGTGTTCATTTTTGTCTGTCCTCTTGCAGGCTATCTATGAGAACATGCTGGTAGAATTACCATTTGCTGCTTTCTTCTTGTCAAAGATTTTGAGTCGTACCAGTGGAGATCTTGATATTCATCATTTGGCGTCCCTTGACCCAGACCTCTACAAAAACTTACTTTTTCTCAAACATTATGACGGGGATGTGGCTGGACTGGATCTGGATTTTACAGCGGTCAATAATGAGTTTGGAGAAACAAAGGTGATAACCTTTCAATGCTTCTTTACCAAAAGACAAATTTTGGACTAAATTTAACTCTTTACCATGACTTTTGACGACCCTGAGAAAGAAAGCTTTTGAAAACATTGTTGGAAAAAGAGAAAATGCTGGTAATGAATGCTTTGAATGCTTTTTGATGCTTAATGTTTTCTACCATAATAAAGTCAAGTTCCATTTTTGAGTCACTTTTATTTTGTCATTTGCAAGTGCTGTCAATTTGGACAAGTCTAAAATTTTGTCGTTTGGTAAAGATATTGTGGAAACCAAGCATGTCTCCTTATTTAAAAGTCCAGCAGGGTACCTAAGTGGTTAGCTCAGGTTTTGATCTGATGGTTGCGAGTTTGATACCCCATTACCAAGCAATCTCGACCCTAAATCAAGAAGCCTTTTGAAAACATTGAGGGAAAAGGAGAAAATGCTGGTAACCAGCATTTTCTCCTTTTCCCCACAATGTTTTCTACCCTTCCCAAATCAAATTTCAATTTTTGATTCGCATTTGTCGTCTGCAAATGCTTTCAATTTAGACTTGTCCAAAATTTTGTTGTTTGGTAAAGAGATACCCAGTTGAGATAAAACATTTTTTCCAGCAATTTGTTGCCACTCACCTCTGACTTATGTGAGAAACTATTTAGTGAAAGAAAGATGTATCAGTATTGGTGTGAGAAAGCAAGGAAACATGTGTAGGTGCACTGACTGTCTTGATATGACCAGGACTGTTAAAATGGTTTTACACTCTTAACTCTTTACCACACTAGAAAGTTCTAGACTGGTCCAAATTGAAAGCATTTGCAGACGACAAAATAAAGGTGACTGAAAAATAGAAATTTGTTCTGGGAAGGATGGAAAACACTGTGGGAAAAGGAGAAAATGCTGGTTACCAGCATTTTCTCCTTTTCCCACAGTGTTTTTAAAAGGCTTCTTTATCAAGGGCGTCAAAAGTAGGGATTGTGTGGTAATGGGTTAATCAATCAATCAATCAATCAATCAGTTAGTAAAAAGATTTTTAAATATATCTTTTCATTTAATCTGTTTCTTTTCTTAATCTCCATGTTATGATTGATTGATCATCTTGATTGTATGATGTTTAATGCCAACTTCAACACTGTTTCAGTTATATGGCAGTGGCCAGTGCACCTATCCATGCTCCCCTGGAGTCTCTTTTACCAGTACCCAGCACAATTTTCTCTCCAAGCTACTGGCTACTTTCCAACATTATCATTGTCGAAACAGTGGTCAGAGATAAGAGAGAAATGAATTCTATCACCATGACTATCATCAATTCTTGGAAAGAAATCGGCTGAGCCAGGGGCGGTAGCCAGGGATCAAACCCTGGACCCAGTGTTCTTAGGTCCTGCGCTCTATGGACTGAGCTATCGGGGCTCGGCTAAAACCCCTTTTTTGAGAAACACCAATAACATCAGGTGGCACAAACTTTGCATATTTTGTTTGTGTAATATATATATATTTTTTTTAAATATTTGGCCGGAAAATAGCAAAAGTAGCAAGAATTTGGTGGTTCTGTACCACCTTAAAAACATTTGTTTCATTTATTGAGCTCTCTATAGGTCATTAAAATGATCACACAGGTTAAATGGAAATCTGTCAAGCAAACATTTTTTTGCTAAACCCATTACCACACAATCCCTACTTTTGATGTCCCTGAGAAAGAAGCCTATAAAAAACATTGTGGGAAAAGGAGAAAATGCTGGTAACCAGCATTTTCTCCTTTTCCCACAATGTTTTCAACCGTTCACAAAACAAATTTCCAATTTTCAGTCACTTTTGTTTTGTCATCTACAAATGCTTTTGATTTGGACAAGCCTAAAATACTGTCATGTGGTAATGAGTTAAGTTAAGGAATGTAAGGGTATTTTTAGCTTTTAGTTACCTCTTTTGACTACTCATTGTTTTGTGGACTTTCATTTCTAGGTAGAAGAATTAAAACCAGGCGGTAGAAATATTGCAGTAACAAATGCAAATAGAATAGAGTACATCCATCTGATGGCTGATTATAAATTGAACAAACAGGTATGTTTTTGACTGGTAGCATGTGGAATAGATATTTTGAATGAAGAATGAATTACAGGTTTTCCTTTCTATGAAAGGTATCGTTGGTTTATTTCTAAAACCCGTAACTACAGCTTGTCTCAAGCTGTAGTTACAAGGTTTTAGAAGTAAACCGACGATTTGTACCTAAATTCAAGTATTTTCCTATATTTAAGAAATTCCAACATATATAGAAGTGAGAGAAAGCCATGTGTCAACAGCACTTATATTCTATAGTGTTTCAGCCTTGTCGAGGCCTTCTTTAACCCATTACCACACAATCCCTACTTTTGACGCCCCTGTGAAAGAAGCCTTTTGAAAACACTATGGGAAAAGGAGAAAATGCTGGTAACCAGCATTTTCTCCTTTTCCCACAGTGTTTTCTACCCTTCACAAAACAAATTTCAATTTTTCAGTCATTTTCTCCTTTTCCCGCAATGTTTTCAAAGGCTCCTATCTCAGGGGCGTCAAAAGTAGGGATTGTGTGGTAATGGCTTAAACACAGTATTTTATGCATGTTGTCTTAAATAAAATATGATACAAATGATGAGAAGGTAAACCAAGGTTGGAAGACAGACTTATTGTATAAAATTTCTCCTTTTCCCACAATGTTTTCAAAAGCCTTCTATCACAGGGTCGCAAAAATTGTTTGGGAAAGGGTTAAAGACGGTATTTGAATTGTGGTATATTGATATACTGGTTCTTTTTCAGATCAGAACCCATACCATGTCTTTTAGGGAGGGCCTGTCTGATCTGATCAACCTGGAATGGTTGAGGATGTTTGACCAGCATGAACTACAAATCCTAATTTCTGGTGCATCCGTACCCATCAATATAGACGATCTGAAACAACACACAAACTACTCTGGGGGATACACAGCTGACCATCCAGTTATCACAATGTTTTGGGCCATTGTGGAGAATTTCAGTGACGAACAAAGGGGACAACTCTTGAAATTTATCACCAGCTGTTCAAGGCCACCATTACTGGGCTTCAAAGTAATAAATGGAGGATATTTGTTTTTAGCTCTACTGGCTGAAAGCCAGCAGAGCTTATGTCATGGCAGGGTTTCCGTCGTCTGTCCCTCTGTTACTCTTTTTCTTGTTTACGCGATAAAGTCTGCATTTGTCGTCAGATTATCGTGAAACTTGCACATATTGTTTATCTTATCAATAGCTTCAACCCTATTGATTTTGAGAAATATCCAACAACCAATATGGGAAAAGTAGCCATTTCAAGTTGAAAATTGCAAATTCTCGTTTACGCGATAAGTCTGCATTTCTCGTCAGATTTTCATGAAACTTGCACAGTTTATTTATCTGATCAATAGGTTCAACCCTATTGATTTTGAGAAAAATCCAACAAATAGTATGGGAAAAGTAGGCATTTCCAGTTGAAAATTTCAAATTTTTGTTTACGTGATAAAAGTCTGCATTTGTTGCCAGATTTTCGTGAAACTTGCACAGTTTGTTTATCTCATCAATTGCTTGAACCCTATTGATTTTGAAAAAAAAATCCAACAAACAGTATGAGAAAAGTAGCCATTTCAAGTTGAAATTTTCAAATTCTTGTTTACACGATAAAGTCTGCATATCTTGTCAGATTTTTCATAAAAATCACACAGTTTGTTTATCAAATCAGTAGCTTCAACCCTATTCATTTTGAAAAAAATCCAATAAACAACTTGGGAAAAGTAGCCATCTCAAGTTGACAATTTCAAATTCTTGTTTATGCGATAAAATGTGCATTTGTAATTAGATTTTTGCGAAACTTGCATAGTTTATTTATCTCATCAATAGCTTCAACCCCATGGATTTTGAAAAAAATCCAACAAACAGTATGGGAAAAGTAGCAATTTCAAGTTGACTGCCAGTAGAGCATATTCAGGGCCTTCTAGTTTCTGGTGAAAGATTGAAATTTTTTTCATAAGTTGAACATCATTGGTGATATTTTCATTTCATTGCATGAACATGGTCAGTGTTTTTTTACAAGTGGTGTAATCCAGAGAAATGGCCCTCCCCTACAAAATGACCTAGATCATTATTCTATGGTGAGAAATGACCCCAGAAGTCATTTCACTACATAGAGGAATGACCGTCCCCTACAAAATGACCCATAGGTCATTTCTTTATGTAGAATAATGACCCAGGTCATTCCTCTACGTAGAGAAATGACCCATGGATCATTTTGTAGGGGAGGGTCATTTCTCTGCATTACAGTGGCTGTCGCACCCCTGAAAATTTAGCCAGTATTTTAGGTAGAGTAACTTAAAATCAATTAACCCATTACCACACAATCCCTTCTTTTGACGCCCCTGAGAAAGAAGCCTTTTCAAAACATTGTGGGAAAAGGAGAAAATGCTGGTAACCAGCATTTTCTCCTTTTCCCACAGTGTTTTCTACCTGTCCCAGAAAAAAATTCAATTTTTCTGTCACCTTTATTTTGTTGTCTGCAAATGCTTTCAATTTGAACCAGTCTAAAATTTTGTCGTGTGGTAAAGAGTTAAATGTTAGAGAATGTGCAATATATTTTGATAGACAAAACCATCCCAAGTTTAACTCATTACCAAACGACAAAATTTTAGGTTTGTCCAAATCGCAAATATTTTTGATATTAGTATTTTCTTCTTTTGTTCATCAGCTGCACTGTATTGTCTGTGATTTCAGGATTTGTATCCAGCACTGTGTATCCACTATGGTGGAAATGAAGCAGAGAGGCTACCGACCGCTAGCACATGTATGAACCTGCTCAAGCTACCAGAATGTCGTGATGAAACCATTCTCAAACAAAAACTTTTGTATGCTATAGAATCTGGTGCTGGATTTGAGCTCAGTTAGTTGTTATCTTACGGACTTATTCCCTAGCCACACAGATACGACATTTTATCATACACCTGTAAATTTTCCTGATAAAACACATTTGTTACTAGCGGAAACCCTTTATTATATCACGCAGGACAGAAAAAAATGCTTGTAGTGTCCGTGGTTGTGAGGTAGAGCATTGGCCTCATAACCTAAAGGTCTTGAGTTTGATACCCAGGAGCGGGTGTTAACTTCGGGATTTTTCATTGGCCCACACATTCGGCATGAGTACTAGTGTAGTTCCCAGGAAGCAGAATCGAGAGAGATTAGTATAAGTTGTTAGAACTTGTTTAGCAATCGATGTAAAATAATATGTTTAGCTCATTACCACACGTCATTATATTAGGCTTGTCTAAATCAAAAGCATTTGCAGACGACAAAATAAAAGTGACTGAAAATTTGAAATTTGTTTTGTGAAGGGAAGAAAACATTGTGGGAAAAGGAGAAAATGCTGGTTACCAGCATTTTCTCATTTTCCCACAATGTTTTCAAATGGCTTCTTTCGCATCAAAAGTAGGGATTGTGTGGTAATGGGTTAAACTGAAAAAATGCTTATATATGCTGTCAGAACTGATTTCAAATAGGGTATGATGTATCTTGCATGATGAATAGGTATATAAGACTCCTTTGTGATACGATTGGTTCAACTTTCATGCTACAATGTTCATCCAACATTTATAGAAAGAAAGTTACTATTACTATCACCATTATTATGTTTTAATAGCTTGGCTGTTTTCGAAGAAAATTTTGAAGTTTTATCATAGCCTTGCGGTCATCATGGTAATAAAACTTTGATATAAAGAATATCTCTTGTTAACTTGTCTAGTTGTTTATTATCAAAATGGGAAGCCTATACATGTCCGGTAACCATTAAAATATTCTTGACTCAGAATATTTATATCCCCACAAAAGGAATGTTTTCGGGGGTATACTGGAATCAGCCTGTCTGTCCTTGTGTATGTCCATGCTTCCTTCCGTGTGTCCGTCTGTGTACAAAATACTGTCAAAAGCAAGCAGGGGTGTAAAGTCTCATTTTCGGTGATTTTGCAGAATCCAATCTGAAAGGTAAAGAGTACATTATTGTAAATAATCAAGTCATTTTTATCATAGAAGTTTTCTATTGTTACTCTTATCAAATTTAGATGTGTTAAACATGTTCATTTCTGCTCACTTTCAACAAGAAAATCGCATGTAATAAGAAAATGAGATTTTCTGGCTGAAAGAGAGCAAAATGAACCTGTTTAAATTATATTTTGCTTGAGTGGAATATAAAAAATATATGTTGCCATACTGTAATGATCAAGCTAGCTGTTCTAAAAGATCTTATTCTTAGTCTAACTAGAAGAGAGAATGTATCAGCCAAACAGTTATGAAACTTACAGATAGGAAATCATTGCGAAATGTTTTTAGCTACATGGTTTAATCCAGTCTCGGACAAATACGACCTTATGGCGGTAGACAAAGGAAGATTTTAAAACCAGTGTTGAGATATGAAAAATGCATATTATGAGCATGTGCTGTCTCTGCACAAGACCTGATTAACCAGTTTTATATTCTGAAAGGAAAATCTGTTTTCTTGTCCATCTTGTTATCTTCCCTATGTCAAGAAATAACTTCAGAATTAAAAGACTTAACTCTTTCCCAGATGATTTAACTCATTACCACACGACAATATTTTAGGCTTGTCCAAATCGAAAGTATTTTGCAGACGACAAAATAAAAGTGACTGAAAATTTGATATTTGTTTTGTGAAGGGTAGAAAACATTGTGGGAAAAGGAGAAAATGCTGGTTACCAGCATTTTCTCCTTTTCCCACAATGTTTTCTAAAGTCTTCTTTCACAGGGGCGTCAAAAGTAGGGATTGTGTGGTAATGGGTTAACTCATTATCAAAAGACACTATTTTAGGCTTTTCCAAATTGAAAGCATTTGCAGACGACAAAATACAAGTGACTGAAAATTTGAAATTTGTTTTGTGAAGGGTAGAAAACATTGTGGGAAAAGGAGAAAATGCTGGTTACCAGCATTTTCTCCTTTTCCCACAATGTTTTCTAAAGGCTTCTTTCTCAGAGTAGTCAAAAGCAGGGGTTGTGTGGTAATGGGTTAAAAGCAAACTGGTTTATCTTGAAAGCATTGGCAGATAACATCAAATCTTGTGTAAATGTTAGGTTTGTGTTGAAAGGATAAAAAACATATTTGGAAATGTAGGAAGTGCTGGTCTCTGATACTTTTTTCCAATAGCACACTCTTTTTGGTGAAAAAATATTTTTTTCCATAGGACAGTGAAAAAGACTGGAATTGGTTGGTAAAGGTTTAGTGATGGACTAAAGTTTATAGGACAATGTTGGATAGCAGCACATGAGGTGTAACTTTTCACCAAACAATCATGACGATTAACAACCCTTTAGAGCCCGTGTAATGCAGAGAAATGACCCCCATTACAAAATGACCTACGGTCATTTCTCGACATAGAATAATGACCCATGGGTCATTTTTCTACGTCAAAAAATGACCCATGGATCATTCCTCTATGTCGAGAAATGACCCCGGGGTCATTTTGTAATGGGGGTCATTTTTCTGCATTACACGCGCCCAGGTGGCTCAGTGGTGAGCCTGTTGGGCTCATGATCTGGTGGTTGTGAGTTCGATACCCGGTTGAGGTGAACTTTCTTTCTGGCGTATTTTCGCCTCTCACCTCTGCTGAAGCATGTGAGAAAAGTCGTCAGTGGCTTTGGAAAGAAAGTTGTGTTAGTATCGGTGTGAGAAAGCCAGGAAACACATGTGCGTCACCGACTCCCATGATATGACCTTGGCTGTTAAAGTGGCGTTAAACTCCAATACAACCAACAACCCTTTAGAAAAAAGACTTGAAAACATGAGGTGAAAAGGAGAAAATACTGGTTGTTAAGCTTTCCACTTTTTCCTATAATGTTTTCTACCCTTTCTAAAGGGGAGATCCAGGATCAAACAACACCTTTTGTGTGGTTAACCCTTTACTCCATAGATACTCATTTCTACGCATTGCATGTTAAGGAGCCTTTGGAAATTTCACCTTTTGTCACAATGTTTTCTATGTTATCAAAAGGTGTCAAATACACATAAGAAATGGCTTCATTCTTGCTGTTATTTAGGGTCAATTAGAGATACCATAGAAATGCCTTATGGGGTAAAGGGTTAACTCTTGATCAAAGCTGCCTGGTAGTGCATCTTCAAACATACTTGCATATTTATTTAGGATTAAAATATTTGTGTGAATGTACTGTAAAGGTCTTTCTTTTTATATAGTTATAAGGAACCAATTGTTACATTTGTAATTTTGAAACAATAAAAAAAAGTGGAAAGTGAAGAAGTTAATTTGTTGTTTATGAATTGTATATAACAAGTACATTCTCTCAGTAGTGGAAGATTACCAGATATTCATTTTGAGGAGCCTGCCCGGGTGGCTCAGTGGTGAGCATGTCGGACTCATAACCTGGTGGTTGTGAGTTTGATACCTGGTTGAGGCAAACTTTCTTTCCGGCGTATTTTTTCGCCTCTCACCTCTGCTGAAGTAAGTGAAAAAAGTAGTTGGTGGCTTTGGAAAGAAATTAGTGTTAGTACTGGTATGAGAAAGCCAGGAAACACATGTGCATCACCGACCGCCATGATATGACCATAGCTGTTAAAGTGGCGTTAAACCCCAATATAACCAACCATTCATTTTGAGGAAAATGTACATGATGGATAACTAAGTTACATCTTAGTCAACAAACCCTTCTTCAGAACCAGATGACAATTGCTCTGATTCACAGATGCAGAAGGATATAGATTTGTTTATTGGTTGTATGGTGTTACAATCTGTTTTCAACATTATTTTTATATTGCGGCAGCCAGTACACCTATTTATGCTTCCTTGAAGTTTCCAGTATTTATCACAAAATTCATCAAAGCCACTGGCTGCTTTATCACACAGTCATCACAGAAACAATGATCATGGATTACAGAGAAATGAATCCTGTCGCAATGAAAATCTTCAATCCTTAGAGAGAAGGGAATAAATTGAAGGAACCGAGAAACTCTCAGGCAGGCTATAAGCTTACCCTGTCAAAAGAAAAGGTTATTATATGAGCACTAAAACCTATTGCACATTGCAGGAACAATGAGAGAGCATTCACATATGACATGTGACCCTTTATTCATTATGAAATGACAATATTAAAGACTTGTCCAAATTGAAAGCATTTGCAGAAGACAAAAGTGACTGAAAATTTGAAATTTGTTTTGTGAAGGGTAGAAAACATTGTGGGAAAAGGAGAAAATGTTGGTTACCAGCATTCACAATGATTTCAAAAGGCTTCTTTCCCAGAGACGTCAAAAGTTGGCATTGTGTGGTTAAGGGTTAAACCAAATCTATGTTGTAGTCTGAAAATGCTTTCAATATAGACGTCTAGATGTTTACCACTTGGTACAGGATTAATGCATTGTGTCCGGAGCGAATGACAGATGGATGAACAAGGAACATTTTACCATTCTTCTTAACTCTACCCAACAACAAAATTTTGGAGTGGAAATGAACTAATTTTAAAGCACTTGCAGATGAGAAGGCTGCTAAAATAATGATAGTTTAGCTTTAATCTGGTATAAAACAGTGGTTACCAGCATCTTCTTCTTTTCTCACAGAGCTTTTAAAAGCCTTCTCCTTCTAAGGTCTTAAAAACCCGAGATTGTATGGTAAAGGATTAAGCTGAACAATCGAAATGACTTGCAAACGTATAAGAGCTGCATGCAAGTTTTTAATATATTGATGGTCTAAGGGAGAAAACTTGCTAAAGGTTTTCTAAATTTATACCAAAGTTGCGTCCCTTTATAGCTGCGGAAACATCTGTGAAGACGTTCGATCAATGGACTTTTAAACTATCAGAGTTTTAATGAGTTCTTATCATCTATATGACACGATTACAGAAGTAACCAGTTCTCAAAATACATAAATATGGCACCGTGAAAAGGTAGGTAAAACTAGAACATTATAAGTTGTAACCAGGCAATATAGTCTCCCTTGTATTTAATCGCTCTGAAAATACAGCGACCGCCCAATTTCAAAGTTGGACATAAAGGTGGGGGGGGGGGTTTACAAGGTAAGATTAAATTCAGAAATCTTAATTTAGGTCATAGAAAAAATAAATGTGATCCACTGACCCAGGGATCTTATATAATAAGATCCCTGACTGACCCCTTTAAGAGCTTTAAGAGTACTTATATCGTAATAGCTGTTGTACTTTTAGTTTACTTACGATTGTCATCGAACACGCAGTGGTCAAGTCAGTGAAGATGTAAGAATGATAGATCTATCAAAATTTTTAGCAGAATACTTAAATGGAAGAGCAGTAAAAAGTTGTAGGTGATTAAATTGATTCTGCAAGCGTTGTATCCATAAATATAGGTAAACAGGTCATAGCGTGTCGATATAACTTGGTTTAGTGGACGAAGACAGAGCGCACCGGAAGTGGGGATCGAGGGTATAATAAGGGAGATCACTCTGCATTAACTTGAGTTTAAGGCTGTACGAGTTTTTTCCCCTAGACCATAAATTTATCCGACGTTCGCGATACTGAAAAATTTTGCTCAACTATCGCAGTATCTTTTGCATGATAGTTTAGTTGGAATTTTGTTGACGATTCTTCTATAGTTCTTTCTACTTTTTACTGCTTTACACATTCAAGTTGAGTAACTTCTAAACAGTGGGGTTTTCCTGAAAATATCTTTCGATACAATGGAGTGAAAGCGTGCAACGTTCATAAACAACCGTTTTAACAATGAATGCTCTCTTTGATGATAGCCTATTTGAATAACAAACACAAATTACTGGTCCTCAAATCGCAGAAGTTGACTTTGCTGGAGTCAGGGATAGTATATATAATATATGATCCCTGCTGCAGTAGAAAACATTTTTATGCAGTGATTTTTTTGGTGGTTGGGTTGTAGTAAGAAGGGGGTGGTCATAGAGTATCATAAAGTTTTCACAAGAAGTAGTCTTAGAACCATAAAGGGTGTTACAGGATATGAGAGACATAATGTAAGAATATGCATTAACTGATGTCATAAGGGTCGAAATATATCTAGAACTGCTTTAGGATGGTACGTTTGTCTTAGAGACCGATAATGTATGTTTTGCCAACAGGGAAATATAAAGGTCAAGCAAGACAATAGTTGTTGTCCATTTTGGGTTTTTGAGTTAAATATAAAGCTGTCAGTGGGGTTCCGGGACGTTTCGCCCCAAAACCATTTCCTCCCCTAGTCGTTTCGCCCCCAAGACGTTTCCCCCCAGGTCGTTTCCCCCCTGGTCGTTTCGCCCCCACTGGTCGTTTCGCCCCCCTGGTTGTTTTTTCCATAGTCGTTTCGCCCCCTGTTCAAGAAAAGCTGAATTGCACCTTAGAACTTTTATAGATTTTAATAGCAGGACAATATTAGATACACAATATGCATTTTTTTGTTTGGCATTTGCATAATTTGGACAATGAGACCGTTATCAAAAATTTAATTCTTATTCGTATGGTAAAAATTGTTACATTAAAAAGAAAGCTAAAAAGCTTCTTTTTAATGAAAGAATCATCACCCTAGCTTTACAACGGCCAATTTTTCGGTTACTGAAAGAAAAAAAAGGAAGTATCAAGAGTTGCTCAAATTATGATGTTAGTGTCTGAATAGTCTAATTCAATGAAAAGAGGAGTAAATACTGCATGGTAACCAGCATTTACCTTTTTTCCACGTTGTTTTAAATTGCTTTCTTTCAAGTACCAGGCTATCAACGGTTATTGAATTTTACCAAAACACCTCCCCTTTTTGTGTTATTTGTACATGGAAATAATAAAGAGTATAAAAACAAGAGCCATCTTAGATTGTGCTCCCCGAACAGGTCTCTGTTTAGGAAAGTGAAGGCTATCGGTAAATAGTTGGTCACAGGAGAGGAGGGTGGGGGTGAAACAGGCTACTTGTGTTTGGTCCCGTCTGCAAAACAGCATTTGCCAATGTCCAATTTACTAAAGGCAATACGGGCAACAACTTATCAGACATTAAGCACCCTTTTCCCGTAACATGGTTTAACATAGATTAAAAAGGGGGAAGGCACATGTTGAAACTTTTCATAAACAATATGAATGCGAAGATTCATGGAATTTTGACGAAAACTGACGGAGTTATTAGTAGAAATTGGATTTTTTTTTACAAGAAACCCCCTTTTTCCATGACACAGCGTCAAATTGGATAACCGAGAAAAATACATCGGCACAAGATCCTTCCTATATGAAGTTTCATCCAATTTAGTCCAGGGGTTGTGGAGAAATGGTTTCGGACGAACGGAGAGACGGACAGAAGGACGCAATCTGGATTGAAGTTCACAAGTTTTCTGTATAATATCAACCCTTTTTACGATGAACCTCGAAAGTATAAATGATAAATCAAGACAGTGAAGTTTACACATTTGTATTTCTACATAAAGATATATAAACGCATCTATACCTTTGATAAAAATTGGTGCAGCCAATATTGAAAGTAATGCACAATGTGACAAAGGATTGCGTAATCAATTAAGCGACTTCACAGTAGCAAAGTCAAATTGACAAAGATTGCGTAATACGTAATTAACGACTTGATAATCAGTGGCCTAATAGGATTATAACGGCACTTGGTAGCCTTTTGACCAACAACACGGTGGACTCTTTCAAGCAGAAAACAATTTTGGGTGTCATTAATCTTTTAAAAGATAACCTAGAAGGTGAAAGAGAGGTAAACACCGAGATCAGGTCGGTGCATCATCTTTGTCTGCTATACGTAGGTGATCAGCATCGTGACAAAAGGAGATACAGTTCTAAATGATTCTTTTCCCTATTTTTTTTTTTGTTCTGAATTTTAACCTTAATCTAGGATTGGCTTTTTTTTATATATACATGTATATTAACTATTGACGGACATTCACGTTTCCTTTGGATATGATGATTCTATTACATAACTATACAACGGCAGTTATATATCAGTATATTTATGTAATTCAGTCTAGTTTTTTCTTGTCATGATTTTTCATTTTACTTGGGTAAAAAAATAAAATCTATCTGATATAATAAAAGAAGTTTAATTTTGCATAAAGCATGTGTTTTCACACCTCAGCATTAGTCGCATTCATTGCGCGAAAAACATTGCGTGATTAACTCAACCAAATAAACAAGGTGATCAACGGTATCGATGAAAAACCTTAATACTTCAGTTTTTTGTATCAAAAGACTATCAAGGACACTTACATCGGTAAACATATATGTATATATGTTTAGAATTATGATTCGAATTAATGTAATATATAATTCTTAATATAGCTATCAGACACTATCATTCAAGAATCTTTGAACCATTATTCTCTTAAGGTGCCCATTGTCCCTCAGCTTCTCTCTTTCTCTCTTTAAATTATTTTGGGGGCGAAACGACTAGGGAAGGAAATGGTTTGGGGGCGAAACGACTAGGGTCCGGGGGCGAAACGACTAGGGGTGAAAAATAGAGGCGAAACGACCAGGGGGGAAACGACCAGGGGGGAAACGTCTTGGGGGCGAAACGTCCTGTTACCGTCAGTGGCGTAGCTGCCATGTACGCACATACACATGTATCTGCGTACAC
Organism: Tridacna crocea; assembly: GCA_943736015.1. NCBI lineage: Eukaryota > Metazoa > Mollusca > Bivalvia > Cardiida > Cardiidae > Tridacna > Tridacna crocea. The sequence continues at coordinate 56,569,268 of OX031059.1, forward strand.
ATTGGAGTCACAAGTATTGATTAAATACTTAAAAAAAAAAACAAAACTTTTTTTTGCACTGCTTCACTTTCGGGTTCACTTTTGACTTGTATCAATTCGGTGTAAAAACGGCTTCGGAGAGCTCAAAATTTTTACCCCTACATGTATACATGTAATTTCTGTAAACTAACTTCTTTACTGTCTTCCACACATACACACAAATTAGAATTATCCTTGTACATGTAAAGACGGTATTTATTTGTGCCTCAAATTAATGGATCTGTCCTCTAAGGACAAGAAAAACTTTGACGGAAAAGGAGAATAGTAATTCCCCAAGGTTTTCACAGGCCATCTTTCTGGAGTCTGAAATGATAGCATATTTGGTATGAAGTAAGGGATCGGAAAAAAATTGTGTGATCCGACTAAGGACGAACGGGAACCAGGGCGAACTATTCAAAATTTCCAGAGTAGCCTCCTTTCAATGATCTCCAATCCAGGAGGTAACAGTAATCATGGCGATCATACCAGCGCAATGGGACATGTATGAAATGTTTCAGGCCTTTATACAGGTAAAAGATCTATCTTTACTCGTTCAAATGAGTGTTGTGACACGGATTGAACAATTTTCGGTTACGAATATGAGGAACAGCCAAATATACTTCGTTAACTCGACGGTAGCCTCACAATTTGGTTGCTTTAAAAATGTTCAAACGACCAAAGTTGACAAGTCGTAACATCGTACGATTGTTTTTAAATTATGTAATTTTACGCTTGATTATAATAGCCATTGAATCAATTTCAATAATCTATTGTTTTCAATCCTGTCAGCATTACACATTTAGGTTTAAGTGTAGTCACTTGGCACAATTATGTGGTGCTTGGGAATGGTAAAATTAAAGGTCAATGTTCAAACAGGAACTTGAAATTCTATAACCAAAATAAATGATTAAGTATGAAAAAAAATTTCCCTTATAGAATATAAACACAAGGAATGCAACATCTCGATTGCTGGCGCCAGGGCAGGACAGCCTTTCCCACCCAAAATCACCCACGAAACAAACCTCGATCATAATTTCCTTCAGCCTAGCGATAGACAACACAAAAATGTACCCGCGACAGTCAGCGATACCTCAGTAGACACCCTTTAACGGGAGATATCCGTCATGTTGTACATTTTTTTTTTAACAATTTCATCCGTCGAGGAGGCCATTCACTGACGTCACAGGAGACCCAGGAAGTGTATCCCGCGATATTTTCGTATTACTTATTACTATTATTTTTAGAAGTGTCTATCGGCATGACGGTCGTGCGGATAAGGTCCGGTATTCGCGGGATGGTCGTGCCGATAAGGTACGGTATTCGCACGACGGTCGTGCCGATAAGGTCCGTTATTCGCACGACGGTCGTTGACCTTCATCACGAGCCCTAGGGTCGAAATTATTGCCAAGGGTTTATACTTGTATAGTGAAATCTTCTTGTTACTATTCATTTTAATAGCCCTGTCTTAGGCCTACGGGGTCTTATGTTTTAAACCATTCCCAAGTATTGTAATGTTTGGTGTGAAGGGATCTTACATAGGCCTATCAGCCTGTGGAGCGATATGTACAGGAGTGTTGTGGAACAAATCCAGTAAAGGAAGAAACATTTGAGTTTCATTGGAGAGGAGGAGGAGGAGGAACTTGGCAAAAAAATGAAGATCCTGGCCCCAGTTAAAGTAGGGTGGAAAATTAGCCGGATCACCTACCGTCAATGGTCCAACTATCCGCACAATCGGTGATATCTTTAGAATTTTGAGAAAAAAAGTAGCTTGATCGAAGGGCCGCCGAAAATAAATAAAGACGGCTTTGTAATATGGCAAACAAAATTTCCGGTACTAAAAACCCTATGCCACCCCCCTTTAACCCTTTCCCAAACAACAAAATTTAAGTCTGGTCCAAGTTGAAAGAACTTGCAGGCTGCAAAATAAACACAACTCAAAAATTGAAATTTGTTTCCAGCGGGGCAGAAAACATTGTGGGAAAAGGAGACAATGCTGGTTACCAGCATTGTCTCCTTTTCCCACAATGTTTTCAAAAGGCTTCTGTCTCAGGGTCGTTAGAACCAGGGATTGTTTGGTAAAGGGTTAAAAAAGTGAATATATTTTTCCCAAACGCAATAGTTAAAGTACTGTCAGTAGTCCATTTTCTGTCGTGCGGATAGTGGTGCTTAACAGCACGACTGTCGTGCAAATAAGAATGGTTATCGGCACAACCGTTGTGCCGATGTCCTCCATTATAAGCACGACCGTCGTGCGGATAGCCTCGGCCATTATTTTTTCCGTTTTTAAGATATATTTATGGACATCACATGATACTTTCCTAGTCCTGCAGTCTTTTCTACCCTGTGAAGAAGCATGATTTACATAATTATATAATTTATTGCCTGCTGGCACATAACTTTTGACCTTTGGTAAATTGGCAACTCTTTACTACACAATCCAGACTTTTAACAACCCTGAGATGGAAAGCTTTTGAAAACATTGTGGGAAAAGGAGAAAATGCTGGTAACCAGCATTTTCTCCTTTTCGCACAATGTTTTCTACTGTATCAAACAAAAATTACACCATTTGAGCCCCACTAAAATTGTTGTTTGCAAATGCTTTCAATTTGGACAGGACTAAAATTTTATCGTTTGGTAAAGGGTTAATGCTGAATTAGAAACAAGCTTTCTACAGACTATTGTGAACTTCGAGTAAATTTTGCCCCTGATTTGTATTTCAGGCCCCAGCTTACCATATAGTGTTTGAAGCTTTACTGATATTGTGGATCATCAAGTTGTTGTTTTCAAAAGCCTATGCACCAGAGAAGACCATTTTGACAGAAGCGGTAGGTATAAATAGTTTACAGGAATACAAATAGAAACTCTTTGAAATTACTTTGTTGAATACCAAACAAACAATTGTGAATTACTAGGGTACGAAATGGTGCTTTGAAGTTTAAAGGTCAAGAAAATAATGTTTTCAATTTCTGTTGATGATTTCTTAAGAACTTCGATACATATATGGCCTGTACCATGTGAAAAGGGATATTTGAACATTTGCTTAAAGAATCGTCTAGGATAAACCTGGGCAGTCCACCCAGGCCTATCTGAAACAACAATCAGATTTTATGTGGTATTCTGTTTTACGCAAGTCTACTGTAGGATAAAGTCTAGTGTAGTTGTAAAGTGCCGTCTCGGGTTAGCCTGCGTAGGTTGATCCGAGACAACAATTTACGCAAATGTCTGAATGCCCCTTTCCGATTGTTGCAGGTCGCACATATTGTGAATTTTTTGAGAAATTTATGAGTTATTTTCCTACTTTCCTCTTGTGATGCACAAACAACTTTTTCTTATTACATATGAATTGCTGATAATTAATAGGAATGAATTTCATTATCAACATGATTGTAAACATTGTGAAAGATAGAGAGATTTGCAAGCAAATTCTTCTGTTGCAAAATTTACATTTTCTTAACCCATTACCACACAATCCCTACTTTTGATACCCCTTAGAAAGAAGCCTTTAGAAAACATTTTGGGAAAAGGAGAAAATGCTGGTCACCAGCATTTTCTCCTTTTCCCACAATGTTTTCTACCCTTCACAAAACAAATTTCAAATTTTCAGTAACTTTGATTTTGTCGTCTGCAAATGCTTTCAACTTGGACCAGTCTAAAATATTGTCGTTTGGTAATGAGTTAAAGTTGTGTGACACACGACTGACATCTATACAAATGAGGTATCTGTACTAGATGACATGATGTTACTTTCATCCAAATTGAAAGCATTTGCAGCATTTGCTGACAACAAACCAGGATTGCTGAACTCTTTACCAAACGATAAAATTATAGACTAGTCCAAATTGAAAGCACTTGCAGACGACAAAATAAATGTGAATCAGAAATTGACCTATGATTTTGGAAGAGTAGAAAACATTGTTGGAAAAGGAGAAAATGCTGGTAACAGCATTTTCTCCATTTCCCACAATGTTTTCTAAAAGCTTTCCTTCTCGGGGTTGTTAAATGTCAGGATTGTTTGGTATCCAGTTAAAATTTGATTCATGCATGAAATTTGTCTTCCAAAGAGTAGAAATCAGTCTGGGCAAAGGAGAAAATGCTGGTCACCAGCATTTTCTCCTTTTCCCACAGTGTTTTGATAAGCCATCTTCCTCTGGCTCATGAGAACCCAGGACTGTTTAATAAAGGTTTATCAACTTAACATCATTTTAGGAAAAAGAACAGCTGATCAATGAATGGACCCCAGAACCTCTTGTACCAGATGTGCCTGATGATCATCCTATATTGAAGACCATGGAGAATAATATCATCACTGGGTAATATACTACTCAAAATTTGCTAGGGATCACCCTAAAAGATTCAGCATAAATCTATATGTGGCATGTATCATGTATGGTTTTACACTATATTACATTGCTACACTGATCAATACAATGACCAGTGGAAATGGATCTTTAAGCTTTTACCTCAAAATACCGACTGTTAAAGATACTAAGAAAGAAGACTTTGGAAAACATTGTTGGAAAAGGAGAAAATGCTGGATACCAGCATTTTCTTCTTTTCCAAGGATGTTTTCTACCCTATGCCAGACAGCATAGTGCACGTTGCATATTGTTTTTGGTCAGCAAATGCTTTCAACTTGGACAAATCTGGAATTTTATAGTATCATAATGAGTCTATGCAAAATTGTTGTAACATATAAATCCATACAGAAATATGTAAGTGATCCCTATCAAAGTTTGAGTAGTATACATACTGGGCTTGCCGTTTTTATTTCCCTGAAGGGTTGTATTGTGTTATGGCCCTGGTCGGCCGTCTGTCTGTCGATCTGTCCGTCCATCCATCTGTTAGCAATTTCTTGTGTATGCAACTCCTTGAATAGTTTCAAACGTACCACAATGAATCCATGATGTGTAGCGCTGTGACTTGGATATCTGCAGGCGTTCTAGATTTTAACCCATTACCAAACAAAATTTTGGACATGTCCAAATTGAAAGCATTTGCAGACGACAAAATAAAGGTGAATCAAAAATTGAAAATTGATTTGGAAAGGATAGAAAACATTGTGGGAAAAGGAGAAAATGCTGGTTACCAGCATTTTCTCCTTTTACCACAATGTTTTCAAAAGGCTTTTATCTCAGGGTCGTTAAAAGTCGGGATTGAGTGGTAAAGAGTTAAGCGTTTTCACTGAAAAGCTCCTATGCATGTGTATGTGCCGCTTTGCAAAGCTCTTGTTTTGAGAGTAATATCAGAAAATATTGTTGAAGAATTGTATATATGTATCTTCCACTTTATTTAACTGTGATTGTAGCGAACCTTTTAGCAACACTAATTTAGTTTCTTCAAATATTTTTAGCTGCACTGTTTGTGGAGAAACTGTCAGTACTGTTATAGCACTAGTGTCAATTGCATTGTGCATAAACTTCTGACATTTTGTTCAAAGGAGATACATGTATAAAACAAGAAATAATCTATTGATCTAGATCTATCAACCTTTGTAAAGGATGTCTGTAACATCATGTATGTACTGTTAAGGCTAGAAACACTATAAGTGTTTAACCCTTTACTCCATAGATACTCATATCCACGCATTGCTTGTAGGAACCTTTCGAAAACATAGTGGCAAAAAGTGAAATTGCTCATGACGAGCAATTTCACCTTTTGTCACAATGTTTTCTATGCTATCAAAAAGGTGTCATATACACATAAGAAATGTTATTTAGGGTCAATCAGAGATACCATAGAAATGCCCTATGGGGTAAAGGGTTAATTCTTTATCAAATGACAAAATTTTAGACTTGCCCGAATTGGAAGCATTTGCAGACATACAATATAAATGTGACTCAAAATTGAAACTTGAGTTTAGAAGGGTAGAAAACATTGTGGGTAAAGGAGAAAATGCTGGTTACCAGCTTTTTTTCCATTTTCAACAATGTTTCCAAAAGACTTCTGTCTCAGGGTCGTAAAAACCAGAAATTGTTTGCCAAAGGGTTAAAGCTTTAACCCTTTATCAAACAATCCCTGGTTTTTATGGCCCCCAGATAAAAGCCTTTTGAAAACATTGAGGGAAAAGGAGAAAATGCTGGTAATCAGCATTTTCTCCTTTTCCCACATTGTTTTCTGCCCAGCTGGAAACAATTTTTGATATTTGAATAATGTTTATTTTGTCGTCTGCTAGTGCTTTCAATATAGACCAATCTAAAATTTTGTCGTTTGGTGAAGGGTTAATAGATATAATATTCAATATGAGCATATTATCTCTGTCATTACCAAAGATATTTACTTTAAACTCATTCTAAATCATTATCGTCAAGAGGGAGAGTTGTCCATACTACAACTGCAGGTAATCATCAAAGTATTCTTCCTACATTTATGGCCCGCCAGGGTGGCTCAGTGGTGAGCGTGTTGGACTCATGACCTGGTGGTTGTGAGTGTGATACCTGGTTATGGCGAACTTTCTTTCAGGCGTATTTTCGCCTCTCTGCTGAAGCATGTGAGAAAAGTAGTCGGTGGCTTTGGAAGGAAAGAAAGTAGTGTTAGTACCGGTATGAGAAAGCCAGGAAACACATGTGCGTCACCGACCGCCATGATATGACCTTAGCTGTTAAAGTGGCGTTAAACCCCAACACAACATCAGTCTGCCCCTTTTGACTCGTATTAGAGTTATGTATACCTTTTCCAACATAAATGTCAGCACATCCATTTCCGACAAAAATGTCAGCGCATCTATTTCCGACATAAATGTCAGCGCATCTATTTCCGACATAAATGTCAGCGCATCTATTTCCGACATAAATGTCAGCGCATCTATTTCCAACATAAATGTCAGCGCATCTATTTCCAACATAAATGTCAGCGCATCTATTTCCAACATAAATGTCAGAGCATCTATTTCCAACATAAATGTCAGCGCATCTATTTCCAACATAAATGTTAGCACATCTATTCAAGTGGGTGCTTTAACAACTTGTTAACAAGTGTTTGGCAAAGAGTTATTAAAGCTCTTTCTTTAATTTTGTCCTCAATAAGTCTGGTCGCACAATCATCAGATCTTTTAGTTGTTATCGCCCCACTCCTTAAAACTTTAAGAGGTGTACCTATCAGAGCAGAAAACAGGGCGAACTTGAAAATTTCTGTTCCGTTGAATTATAGTTTTACTTGTATTTATAATCATCAGGCCTGATAGAATAATTAACCCATTACCACACAGTCCCTACTTTTGACAACTCAGAGAAAGAAGCCTACAGAAAACATTGTGAGAAAAGGAGAAAATGCTGGAAACCAGCATTTTCTCCTTTTCCCACAATGTTTTGTACCTTTTCCTAAATCAGTTTTCAATTTTTGAGTGACTTTTACTTTTTCGCCTGCAAATGCTTTCAATTTGTACATGTGCAAAATTTTGTTGTTTGGTAAAGAGTTAATTAGAACTACTTGTACTTTTGTTTTTCAGACGGCCTGATAAAATAGTTGTCATAAATGGGAAATCAATGTTAAATATGGCCTCCATGAATTTTCTTGGTTTACTTGGGGATGAGAACATAGAGGTAAGATTTGTCAAGTAAGAATTAATAATCTATCACATATTTGCAAGACTAAATTTTGATGAAATTGGGGAAGACAGCATTTGAAAACGTTTGGCGAAGGCGAAAATTCTCACCTTCCCACAATATTTTCGAGCCTTTCTGAGGGACATTTTGATATCCTCTGCACATGCTTTGGATTTGGACATGTCCAAAATTTGGTTGTGTGGTATATAGTTAGAATAGCTTTGATAAGGGTTAGGGAAACGGACTGCTAAATGTATGAAAAGAACACTTGGTCTGACATTCTCTCTCTATAGTGCTTCTGATAGAGGGAGTGATTTTGATATCAAAATTGAAAATACTAGTATTACCGGTAGTTATTGCACACTAAACCCTGTGTTATTTGTACTCATTAGAATCATCTCATTGAGATAATGAGTACCCACAACATAGTGTTTGAAAGAGAAATAATGGATCTTGAATACCATCACTCCCTTTTATCTGGAGCTTTGCTTTCTAGTTTCATTTGTATAGGAGCTTGGGTAAGAAGCTCTTTAGTCTATGGTGGAACACATGAGCAACCCAAATTCTCACCAAAGTAATGCTCTTTAACATAGCAATATATTGACTCTTTACAAAACAACGAAATTTTAGGCTTGTCCAGTTTGGGAGGATTTGAAGGCAACAAAATAAGTGTCACTCTGAAATCAAAGTTTATTTAAAGATGGGTAGAAAACATTGTGGGAAAAGGAGAAAATGCTGATTACCAGCATTTTCTCCTTTTTCCACAATGTTTTTTACTCAGTCAAGGACAACTCATTTCATATGTGCCACATTGAAAATGTAATCAGCAAATACTTTCAATTCGGACAGGTCTAAGATCTTGTGGTGTGGTTAAGGGTTAAGCTGATAAACAATGTTTGAAAAAAAGAGAAACTGCTTGTTAAATGGGATTGTTCCCTTTCTCACAATGTTTTCAAAAAGTAGTCAATTATAGGGATCTGAAAAACTGTGTATTTGTACAGTAATAGGCTGAAGCCTATATATGCCAACAGCACTCAGCAAATTGTCTTCTCTGTTGGTTTGTAGGGAGCTGCCCAAGCTGCCCTGAGGAAGTATGGGGTTGGTTCGTGTGGTCCCAGAGGCTTTTATGGAACCATGGGTAAGTGTCACATTAAGTAATCAGAACACAGAAACACAAATACTTGTACCATTTGAGCTTTTCTGTAACAACATTTGTTTCATTTTAATCTTCTGAAAAATAGATTGATTACCGGACGACAACTTCCTTTTTAACTCTTTACCAAACAACAAGTTTTACACTCTTCCAAACTCAACGAGTTTGCAGACAACAATTTCAAATTTGATAAAAATGGCAGAAAGTTCTCCAAAATGGTAGAAAATACTGTGGGAAAAGGAGAAATTGATCGTTACGAACAATTTCTCCTATTCCTACAGTGTTTTTAAAAGACTTGTACAGCAGACGCGTAAAAACAAGGGTTAACTCTTTACCAAACGACAAAATTTTTTACTCTTTCAAATTGAAAGCATTTGCAGACAACAAAATAAAAGCGACTTAAAATTTGAAATTTGTTTAAAAGAGGGTAGAAAGCATTGTGGGAAAAGGAGAAAATGCTGGTTACCAGCATTTTCTCTTTTTCCCAAGATGTTTTTAAAAGACTTGTATCTCAGGGTTGTAAGTACCAGGGATTGTTTGGTAAAGGGTTAATTTGGGATGTAGGTGGGAGTCAAGTTCTTGCACTAGAAGAAATTATTATTAGTTTATAGGGAAAGAAGATAATCTGAATTTAAATGTCTACAAATTCAAGATTCTTTGTTGGTATTCTTGTGGTTAAATGTGCAAAGAGAACAGTTTACAAATTTTCAAACTTGCAAAATCTGAAAAATTTCCACTTAACCTTTACCTCACAATGACGACTTTTAAAGACCCTGAGGAAGAAGCCTTTTGAAAACATCGTGAGAAAATGCTGAAAATCAGCACTTTCTCCTTTTCCCACCATGTTTTCTAACCTGGTTGAAACAAATTTCAATTTTTGAGTTGCGTTTATTTTGCCGTCTGCAAATGCTTTCAATTTGGACCAGTCTTAAATTTTGTCGTTTGTTAAAGAGTTAAACAGTTCACTATTCAAACAGCTTCACCTTGGAATGTTTTGTTTGGTTACAGATGTGCACTTGGAGCTAGAGGACAAGCTATCTAAGTACATGAACACAGAGGAGGCCATCCTGTACTCCTACGGGTTTGCTACCATTGCCAGTGCCATTCCTGCTTATTCTAAGAGAGGAGATGTGATATTTGTGTAAGATTTTATCCCAATTCTTTGCTGGTATTTTCTTGTCCAGCCCATCTTCGCAAGCCAAGGGTGACAATTCACTACGCTACTCTACCCTTGGCATATCGAGCTTGATTTTGACGTTCTCCCGATACGTTTTTTCATTAGTTGCTGCTAGTTCTAGCCGCATGAAATCAAATCACTCTTAGCATTATATCTTTGAAAAAAAAAAAATAACAAGATCGCAACCTTTCGGATAAAAATAGAAGGTAAACATGGGTAAACACAGGTAGACCTCTGTGCAAGTGTGCAGGATCTGTAATGATTTATTACCAAGAAAGACATAAACGAACAGTATTTACAGGAAGTTTCAGTGTGACCAATCATTTATCAGAGGTTTTAGGCTGTATTCCAGCACCTGACCATGGAATGTCGAGGTATGTTTGTAGTCATTGCTTCATGTCGAATTATTGTATTCGTAAGCGGTTTGTAAAACGATATTTCATTGGCTATAAGAAATATGATGTAAAGGGTAATAATAAGCAGCATCCAATAGGGGGCGTATTCCAGAAATCTCGAAATCAGGCTCGATCCGCCAAGGGAAGATCCATGTAGTGATTGTAACCTTGGCTTGCGATGATGTGTCTAGCCTAGCTGACTTGATATGTATCAAATTCTAAGCGCACAGGTCATCCTAGGAATAAGTGTGTTCAAGCCATTGAAGTATTTATTGTTATTTAACTCTTTACCCCACGATCCCGACTTTTAACAACCTATGAAAGAAGCCTTTTGAAAACATTGTGAGAAAAGAAGAAAATGCTGGTAACCAGCATTTTCTTCTTTTTTCCACAATGTTTTCAGTTCTTCCCAAAGCTAAATTCAATTTTTCAGTCACCTTTATTTTGTCGTCTGCAAATGCTTTCAATTTGGACCAGTCTAAAATTTTGTCGTCTGGTAAAGAGTTAAGTACTTTAAAGCTTAAATGTGTTTGAAGAAAACAAGAAGTTACATGTATTATAGTACCCCTAGCATCATTGTCTTGTAAAAACTTACATTTTTAACTCATGACCAAATGACAATATTTCAGACTGGTCCAAATCGAAAGCATTTGCAGACGATACAATAAAAGTGACTGAAAGTTTGAAATTTGTTTTGTGAAGTGTAGAAAACATTGTGGGAAAATGAGAAAATGCTGGTTACCAGCATTTTCTCCTTTTCCCACAATGTTTTCCAAAGGCTTCTTTCTCAGGATCATCAAAAGTAGGGATAATGTGGTGATGGGTTAGTAATATCTCTATAATTATTACTAAAGATATTTCCTTCAAACTTGGACAAGTTATTTACTATTAAAAGGGGAACTCATAGAACACTCAACAGGGGCAGATAACCAACAAAGTATTTCTTGCAAAAATCTGCTCTTTTTAACTAGTATTTTCATTGAAATCAAGCACTTGCAGTCAAGCTTTGGCATCAGCATACATTGCCCTTGTTTTTGAACTCAGATCTGCATGAAAATTGGTAACATATTTGGCAAGACCTTATCCAGGGCGTGGCCACCATATAAGTAATCAATAATTTAATAAGATCGGTGTACTTTGTAGGGATGAGGGGGTTTGTTTTGCCATCCAGAAAGGCCTTGTTGCATCAAGAAGTGTGATCAAATACTTCAAACATAATGACATGGAGGATTTAGAAAGGCTTCTTTTAGAACAACAGAAGGAAGATAAAAGGGTAAGTAACTGGATGGCTCATTCTGGGTGTGTAAAGCATATTTGTTTTACTGCCAACTGCGATGTAAGTGCCTTTCTCTATGCCATAGATCAAGATCAGACTGCACACAATGTATAGGCAGATCTTGATCTGACAACTTTGCGACCTCATACTAATAACCAAATAGTTAGCCCTAACTGACCCTAAATAACAGCAAGGTTGAAGCCATTTCTTATATGTATATGACACCTTTTGACGGCATAGAAAACATGGTGACAAAAAGTGAAATTGCTCGTCACGAGCAATTTCACCTTTTGCCACAATGTTTTCCAAAGGCTCCTTCAAGCAATGCGTAGAAATGAGTATCTATGGAGTAAAGGTCTAAAAGAATTTGGAATTATTTGTGGAAGGTTTATGTTTGAATTCTGTGTATTGCAGATATTTCAATCAATCTTAATACTGTTTTCAAGCAGATAAAATCAGTCTGGTCTCAATACTTTCAAAAAATAAAGCTCTAATGGCAGTCGGTGGGTAATATAAGTGTTCATGTTTCATGTATTTTCAGTTGCCTAAAAAGGCCAAAGTGACCCGCAGGTTTCTAGTTGTGGAGGGTTTGTATAATAAACATGGAGATATCTGTCCCCTCCCAAAGCTGGTAAGATATTTTCAAATCTCCCATTCTGACTGTCCCCTTTGAACTCTTTACTAAATAAGGTGATTGGCATACTGAATTGGTTTTTTTAATTCAGAGACAAGGCAACTGATAGGGAGTGTTCGTCTACATGTGACTGTCTAGATTTATTTGATTTAGAATGGAATGCAGAAATGTGTTATAAGCAAATCAAGTAAATTAAGGTTTATTTTTACAGCTGTGAATTCTCAGTTGAATTATTCGAGGTTGTTGTTTGGTAATGTTCTTAGCATGTTGTGAGCCTAATGTGAGTTTGATGTCATGTTCAGTTGCAATAGCTTCAGCGCTTGCTGTTTTGCAAAAAGAGCAAATCAGTTAAATTATTGATTCTTTAACCCATTACCACACAATCCCTCCTTTTGATGCCCCTGAGAAAGAAGCCTTTAGAAAACATTGTTGGAAAAGGAGAAAATGCTGGTAACCAGCATTTTCTCCTTTTCCCACAATGTTTTCTCACCCTTCACACAACAAATTTCAAATTTTCAGTCACTTTTATTTTTTCGTCTGCAAATGCTTTCAATTTGTACCAGTCTAAAATATTGCCGTTTGTTAATGGGTTAATACAGGTTTTCTGATAATATCCTGAAAATTACCTACTAGTATATATTTGTCATGAATGTGAAGTGAAAATCAAGAGGACGAATCAAAAAAAAGTTTATTTTATAAGGGAATATCAAACACTAGAAGAAGGTAATAAAATATTAACGACCCCATATCTATGGTATTTTTCTACATATTCCCTTTTGCAGATTGAGTTGAAATGGAAGTACAAGTTGCGGATATTTGTAGAAGAAAGTTTTTCATTCGGAGTACTTGGTAAGATGGGCAGAGGGGTTACAGAGCATTTTAACATCAGTGTAAGTACAGATAATGTTCATTGCAATGTTTTAAACCTTGACCAATAACTATGGTTAACCCATTACCACACAATTCCTACTTTTGACGACAATGAGAAAGAAGCCTTTAGAAAGCATTGTGGGAAAAGGAGAAAATGCTGGTGACCAATAACTATGGTTAATCCATTACCACATAGTTCCTACTTTTGATGACGACAACAAAGAAGCCTTTAGAAAACAGTGCGGGAAAAGGAGAAAATGCTGGTAACCAGCATTTTCTCCTTTTCCCTCAATGTTTTCAACCCTTCACAAAACAAATTTCAAATTTTCAGTCACTTTTATTTTGTCATCTGCAAATGCTTTCGATTTGGACAAGCCTAAGATATTGTTGTTTGGTAATGAGTAAAATGACCCTAAAGAACAAGGTATCTGAACACATTTTGGGAGAAGGAGAATGTGTTTAGAACCAGCAACTGAATATCTGCCATGCTGATCAAAGTTATTTGTTATCTGATAGTTGTAAATGTTTTTTTCGTTGGTATTACTGGAATAAATATTGACCTGAAATTGACCTTTATGCAAAGAATAATTAAAACGCAAGTATTTAAATCATCGGTTATAATCGGACTGTACGAGAACTTTGTCAATGGTAAATGTCGGGTTCGACCCCTACTGCGCCTTAGTCAAAATAAAAAGCTTTTGCGGGTGGCATAAATTAAGATCAGGCTGCACAGAAAGGGCATCTTAGATCTAAGTCACCCGCAACATATTACCAATTTAAACCAACAATATAATGGTTATCTCGGGTATCTCAAGTATTCTTTTAAGACAATACAAATCTATTTGCTGCATAAAGAGTTTAGAAACGTGCACATAGTTCTACATGCAGACGACATTAGCCGGAGTTAAGTTCGGACAATAACTCAAGCGTGTAATATATGGTGACAGAGGTCATTTATTTCATGTCAGTTTGTTCAGGTAATACTGTATAACGGGTTTTTTTTACTGCTGTAAAAGTTTACGAATTTGAGCTAAAAACAAGTGATTTAAATTTTTACGATTTTATTTTTTACTTATTCTAAACATGCGTAAAAAATTACAGCATTAAAAATATCAGTGAATTGTCCACTCTTTCATTTAAGATTATAAGTGTATTTTTTGTTTTAAATACAGGTTGAAAGAAAAGTGTCACTCTTTGTTTGGCGTGCGAATAGCGGTAATTGTTTTGACGTGCGAATAACTGTTTTAACAGATACCTGTATGGTCATAATTGATAACTAACTGTGGAGGCACATTGTCATCTGTCATTACTTTTTTCACTCTGTTTAGAAAGCCCTCCTTTAGTTCATCGAATTTTAAAACCTCGGGTTTTGCAGTTGTACAGCCACGACTTTTCACATGACCCATTTGTGACATTTTTGGAGCAGCCCAATGCCGAGTCAAATTTTCATCACCGCCATAATCAGCGTGTCGAGTATCATAAAGGTGCCTCATTTACGTGGTGTCAAAGCATTTTTAACCTGAATATTCAATTCACGCACAGTATGGATTGGAATTCTCTGTTAGTTTTCAGTTTGGGCACGGAAGCCGTGGCTTAAAATATCCAAATAGAGATGACTGATTGAGAGAAGTCATATCACACGTAATCAGAACACAAGTGAAAAAATTGTTATATTGCGTGTATTTAGTGCACAGGTATAACATACTGATAACCCTTTATTTCATATCAATACAATATTACGGTTTTACGCTGTAATTATTTACGCGTCAGATTTTTACGAATCTTTTTGATGCATAAAAATTAGTAAAAATTGGCAGCACGTAAAAAAAACCCGTTATACGGTATTACATAAACAATATTGATGCAGGTCTTGAATACTGATGGAACATTTTGTATTTTACAGATTGATGAAGTAGACCTGATAGCAGCATCCCTGGAAAACGCTATTGGTGGGGCTGGAGGGTTCTGTTGTGGGAAAAAATACATTGTTGATCATCAGGTACATAAAACTTGGCTTCTTATATAGTAAATCTAACCCTCTCCCAAACGACAAACTTTTGGACTGGACCAAATTGAAAGCATTTGCAGACAACAATTCAACTCTTGCTGAAAAGATAATTTCTGTCTATGATGGGGTAGAAAACATGGTGGGAAAAGGAGAAAATACTGGTTACCAGCATTTTCTCCTTTTCCCACAATGTTTTCAAAAGGTACCATTCCAGACCCGTAAAAACCAGGGATTGTTAAAAAACAATTTTAGCTGAAAAGGTGACCAAAAAGGAAAACAATGCAGGTTACCCGAATTTTCTTCCATTCTCTGAATAGTTTCTACTTTTTTTTTCAAGGATGATTTAAGCTGTATTTGATCTTTCTTACATGTTTCGTGTGGTAAAGAGTAGATTAAAGATACTGAGACAATTAAAGCCCACAATTTTTTTTTTTTCTGAAAACAAATGAAAAGGAAAAAAAGTGCTCCCACCATGTTTTCACTAGGACCCAGTCACGTCACATTGAAGCACAACTGGGAGATGACTGATGAAAATTTGTACTTATATGTGAACTTTTCTTATGAGGACATATTTATCAATTTCCCACATTTGGTTGTTTTGGTCTTTGTAACTGTACCTAGGTATTTGATCTAATTCTGTTATGACTTAACTCTATACCAAACGACAAAATTTCAGACTAGTCCAAATAGAAAGCATTTGCAGATGACAGAATTAATTGCACTCAAAAATTCAAAACTGTTCTGTGAGTGTAGAAAACATTGTGGAAAAAAAAAATGGTGGTTTCCAGCATTTTCTCCTTTTCCTACAATGTTATCAAAAGGCTTCTTAAAGTTATGACCATTGTGATAAAAGGTTCTTGTAAGAGAGATTATAAAACCAGTTGTTTTTTGTGTATTATCCAAATGCAAAATGCTGAATTTCCTTTCACTTAAAAGTTAGATTGTTACTGTAACAGTATACATTAAGAATATCAAAAGAAGTTAGTTGACTGACATAGATTAGGGTGGCCAATAAGTTACACTGTATACATTAATATTTATTTCAGAGGCTGTCTGGTCTGGGCTATTGTTTTTCAGCATCTTTACCACCTATGTTGGCAGCAGGTGCAATAGAATCTCTGAATATTATAGAGGGAGACCCAGGTATACCCTTAACTCTTTGAATACCTTGTCAATGGCTATTGTCAGTCCACAGGAATAAGTTTATTTTTTAGCTTGGCTGTTTCGGGATAAAAACATCAAGGCATTGTCATTGTAATGGCATCAACTGCATTGTTGTCATTGTAATTTGCCTTTTAGTGTAAAACTTTGAAATTCTGTCATTATTGAAGACATTTATTTCACATTTTCCCTTTAAGATTCCTGAGTTTGTCTTGTTACATACAGCTAGTGTAGTGAACTCAAAAACACATTTATGAAATGAAAAAATGTTTACATACTAGCAAGGATAGTTAAAAAAAATGGACCAGGAATTGAAATAAATGACAACATGAAAATCTACTGAAAAACTATATGAAATTTTTTGCTAATTTATTTTTAAAAAGTCACAATTATCATTCTATAAATCTTTCGATGCTTATTACGAAGTCAATAACTCTATATCACACAATCCTATGGTTTAACTAAGTGGGAGAAGGAGAAAATGCTGATAACGAGCATTTCTCCTTTTCCCGCCATATTTCTGTCCTTTTAAAGATAAAGTTAATAATTTAATTCACAGTTCTATTTGTAATCTGCAAATGTGTTTAACCCATTACCACGCAATCCCTACTTTTGAAGACCCTGAGATAGAAGTCTTTAGAAAACATTGTGGGAAAAGGAGAAAATGCTGATAACCAGCATTTTCTCCTTTTCCCACAATGTTTTCTACAGTTCACAAAACAAATTTTAAATTTTCAGTCACTTTTAATTTGTCGTCTACAAATGCTTTCAATTTGGACAAGTCTGAATTATTGTCGTCTAGTAATGAGTTAACTTGGACTGGTCTAAATTCTTGTGTGGGGTAAAACAGAATGAAGATTAATAAGTTGCATGCATGGGATGTAACTGACTGACCAACACCGTGTATGTCCATTACAGATATGCTGTGGAAACTTCGGGAAAAAAGTGAGATTATACATGACAATCTTGTGAAGTAAGTAACTGACAAGCCCAATGTGTGTAAAGAGTTATTTCTTAAGTCATTTAACTTTTGAGCTGCATTTTGACCCAAATTCCTATCTTTTTAACCCGTTGCTACTCAATCCCAACTTTTGACAACCCTTAGAATGAAGCCTTTAGAAAAAATTGCGGGAAAAGGAGAAAATGCTGGTAATCAGCATTTTCTCCTTTCCCCACAATGTTTTCAAAAGGGTTCTTTCCCAGAGTCACTAAAAGTTGGCTTTTTAGTGGTAATGGATTAATTTGAATAATTATAATAACTTTGTTTTCCACTCTTCACTAAACAAATTTCAAATTTTTCAGTCACTTTTATTTTGTCGTCTGCAAATGATTTTGATGTGGACAAGCCTAAAATATTGTTGTTTGGTAATGGTTTTACACATTACTACAAAATTCAGAGTTACAACAGTCCCAAAGAATAAGGCTGTTTCTCAATTCCCACAATGTGTTCGGCTGCTCCCTAGATAAGTTTCATTTTTGAGTCTCAACTATTTTGTCTTTTGCAAATGCTTTGAATTTGAAATAGTAAATGAATTTGTTGTTTGGAAAAAAGTTAAAAAAGGAAATCTGTTTCCCCAGTGAGAAGAAAAACCAAATTGATATGGGTCCATTGCTCTTTTTGTTAAAACATTTATCTCAAAATATTTGTCGGTTTATATCTAAGTTGTAACTGCTTATTGAGTCTTTACCACACAACCCCGACTTTTAACAACCCTGAAGAAAAAAGCTTTTGAAAACATTGTAGCAAAAGGAGACAATGGTGGTAAACAGCATTTTCTCCTTTTTCCACAATGTTTTCTACCCTTCCCAAATCAAATTTCAATTTTTGAGTAACAATAATTTTGTCACCTGCAAATGCTTTTAATTCGGACCAGTCCAAAATTTTGTCATTTGGTTAAGAATTAATTGAATCAGATGAATCTGCTGTTAACCCATTACCAAACAACAAAGTTTTAGACTTGTCCAAATGGAAAGCATTTGCAGACGACAAAATGTATGTGACTGAAAATTTCAAATTAGTTTTGTGAAGGGTAGAAAACATTGTGGGAAAAGGAGAAAATGCTGGTTACCAGCATTTTCTCATTTTCCCACAATGTTTTCAAAAGGTTTCTTTTCCAGGGGCGTCAAATGTAAGGATTGTGTCGTAATGGGTTAATCTGCACTGTCACTGTAGGTGGCTGCTGGTACTGACTTTGTAATCTTTTAACAGGATAGATGGAATGATGGTGAGGGGGGACCGTATAGCTCCAATCAAACATCTACATTTGTCTGAACCCAGCTTAGACAGGGATATAGACTTCCACACACTGGAGAAAATCACAGAGGAGGTAAGATTGGGTTCAGACATTTTTTTATGGGGAAAAGTAAGAATACTTCAAGTGAAGTAACTTGTATCAACACATCAGTTTATTCAACTGAAATCTATTCATAGTTACTCTTGGCTTGGAATTATTTCTGTAGTAGAGAGGCATTCTTACCTTGATTAGAACTGTGAGTGATTTTAGTCTGTAGAAAAACATTTATCACGACCCTGTTGTCACCTTGTGAAAACTGAAGACATTTTCTACATTCTGATAGAAAAAATGTACTTGAAACTTGCGCTTAGTTTTGACTTTTTAAAGGTGAACCCAAACTAGAAGGGTGGGTAAACCTGAAATATTTATAATTCACTTATCCCCCTTTTTATATGCCACCAAGGGTTGTTAAATGTCATCTTCTCCGTCTGTCTGGATATCCATCTCTACGTCTGTCTGTACCTTCACCCATCTGCACATTCATGCATTTCTTGTGAACGGAAGTCCTCCCACCTTCCTTGGCAGATGTGGATGAAATTTTTACGGAATATTTCTCATCATATGGCTTAGTGCATACTGTCAAGGTTTTGCGATTCTTAACTGCATATTGGAAAAAGGGGGCTTCATGTTATATTTCATTCCATTCCTTGTGAATGCAACTCTTCCCTTAGATCTTGGTGGATTTGGATAAAATTTTCAAAGAATGTTTCTCATCATGTGACCCAGGACATATCATTAAGGTTTTGCAATTTATAGCTGGGTCATGAAAACAAAGGGCTTAAAGTCATAAGTCATTGCATTTCTTGTGACTCAACTCCTCCAAAATTTCTCGACGGATTTGTATAAAAATTTCACATAATGTGTTTCACCATCTGACATAATTATGGCATATTGTTAAGGTTTTGAGATGCATAGCTGCCTCATGGAAAAAGCAGCCTTCATATTATATTTCATTCCATTTCTTTTGAATACAACTTTTCCCACATATGTTGATGTATTTGGAAGAAATTTTCACAGAATGTTTCTCCTCATGTCACCTTTTTTCAAGGTTTTGTGATTAATAGCTGCATCATGGGAAAAGGAGGTTTCATGTTATATTTCATTTTTCACCCGTACCTCTTTACTTGTTAATTACTGGACGTGTCTCCATGGATTTGGATGAAATTTTCACAGAGCATGTGACTTAGCACATAATCATCGTCAGGGTTTTGGAATTTATTGCTGCATCACTGAAAAAGGGGGCTTTATGTCAGGTTAAATTTTTTATTGATGTTAAATTTTTCATTGATGTATCTCCAATTAATGGACATAATTTTATGAAACTTCATATTTTTATCAGTTAATCAAAACCAATGACCAATGAAACAGTTGTGTCTCAGTCTGTCCAACCGTCAGTCCGTGCATAAGCCTTTTAAATCAGAGGCGACACAATATATCGATTTAGCTACCTAGGCAGGTGCTAGAAATTCCAATGCTTTAGTCCCTGCTTGAAATACCAGCCCTGTAGTGGTGTACATTGTGACGACAGTGTGGCTTAAAAGGTGCAAATTTTCTTTGATAAGGTAGAAAACATTGTGGGAAAAGGAGAAAATGCTGGTTACCAGCATTTTCTCCTTTTCCCACAATGTTTTCAAAAGGTTTCTTTCCCAGAGTCATTAAAAGTCGGCATTTTAGTGGTAATGGATTTATTTGAATAGTTATTTTCAGGTGGGGGTTATGCAATTTGTTATGTATTGTTTTGTGTTACAGGCTATGAGCAGGGGATTAGCTATCACACAAGCGAGGTATTTAGAAAATGAAGAATATACCCTTCCTGTTCCAAGGTATGTAAAACAAAAGTGTGAAAAGTGTGAGCTTTGGATGAGCATACCTTACCCTTTATCTTACGGCAATACTTTGGACTGGGCCAAATTGGCCAAATTAAAAAGCATTAGCAGATGACAAATTTCAAATCATAATATTAGGCTTTGAATAGGAAGAAAAGATTGTGGAAAAGGATAAAATGCTGGTTACCAGCATTTTCTTCTCTTCCATGTTTTCAAAAGACCGTTTCCGTGGGTCATGAAAATTAGGGATTATAGGGAAATATTTTTGTATTTTAAGACGGAGTTCGTATGTAGTACCAAACTGCACCAAGTAGAAAATGGAAAGTTTGTGTACTTCAGCCAGTCTCCTGCAATATTTTCCCAAACAATAAGACTGTGTCATCATTGTAGTCACTGCTAGAACAGTTACGCAGAAATATAGGCTAATCGTCCGTGCAACCAGCACTGTTATATCAACCACAGGACAAAGTCTCTTGTATGATTGTTAAGATAACAGCAGCTCTTTGCAATACTCATTGGTACTTAAAGTTTCAATTTTTCTTCAAAACAAGGTGTACAAATTTTATCTGGACATTTTAAAGTTATTTATCTCTTATTTCCTGTTACATATCCACTACTGTTTACAATGAGGAGAACCCAAAAAATCAACTGCTGTGAAAGGGAAAATTTATTTAACTCATTACCGAACGACTATGTTTTTAGGCTTCACCAAATCGAAATCATTTGCAGAGACAAAAAATAATAGTGACTGAAAATTTGCAGTTTGTTTTTTGAAGGGTAGAAAACATTGTGGGAAAAGGAGAAAATGCTGGTTACCAGCATTTTCTCCTTTTCCCACAATGTTTTCTATAGGTTTCTTTCTCATGGTTGTTAAAAGTCGGGATTGTCTGGTATTGAGTTACTAGAACAATTATCATAAATGAGAAATAATCAACAATCTTATACCCGAAATGTGGGGGTTCTGTGTGGCTCAGTAGTAAAGTGTAGGACTCGTGACCTAGTTCTGGTAAAAGCCAGGAAACATGAATATGTGAACTGTCGCCGTGATATGACTGAATTACTGTTGAAAGTGGAGTAAAACACCATTCAGACAAATTCAAACAAAAACCAGAAATGTGGAGCCATCTTAGAATGAAAGGTTATTCCAAGAATTTAAGAAGTCATTGTTGGATTGATTTTTTCCCTTTTATCATTTGCTTTTCTTTTATTTCATTATCAGTATCCGAATAGCTGTGAATGTAAAGTTAACTGATGAGGAGATAGAGAAGTGCATGTCTATTTTAACTGAATCCTGCCAGGCAGTACTACAGGCTAGGTAAGAGATTGTGTATGACAGGCTGTCTATTGGCACGTAAAAAATACCCCAGTCAGTCTAGCTTTGGTCCACTCATATGCAAACATTCGCTTGCATAAGTCACACCTTTACCACGATATCCCAAGTTTTAATGGCCCTGAGGAAAATGCTTTTTAAAAACATAGTGGGAAAAGGAGAAAATGCTGGTGACCAGCATTTTCTCCTTTTCCGACAATGTTTTTTATCCTATTAGAAACACCTCCCACAGTATGAGCCTTATGTACATGTATTCGTGGTCTGCAAATGTTTACAATTTTGATCAATGTGCAATTTTTTCATATGATAATTGGTTAACTCTTTACCACACAATCCCTGCTTTTAACGACACAGAGAAAGAAGCCCTCTGAAAACATTATGGGAAAAGGAGAAAATGCTGGTAACCAACATTTTCTCCTTTTCCCACAATATTTTTTTCCCTTTCCAAAAGAAATTACAAATTTCCTGTCACTTTTATTTTGTCGTCTGCAAATGCTTTCAATTTGGACCTGTCTTAATTTTTGTCGTTTGGTAAAGAGTTAAGATACCATAGTAAAACACATGTTTAAAATGATAAAGGTGAAAATGATGATTTAAGAATACATGTACTTGATATTTAAAAACAGTGATTTTGTTTACAACCATCATTTAAGTCAAAGTTTCAGATTAATAATCATCAGATAAATGTAAAATGAAATAACTGAAGTTTGTATTGCTTTTATTTTCAGCTAATACCAGGTGAAACCAGGTAACACATACGGACATTAAACAGCACAGACTTTATCATCAAAAATGGCAGTGGATCTCTTTTTCGAAACATTGACGAAAAGCTTACATCACTCTAAGTAACCATATACTGTATAGGCCATTTATTACCAGTTAGACACCAGGTGGAAGCCAAAATACTAGTTTCAGTAGGAATAAAAACTGAGGGAAAAGAGCTATTGTTGTGATAAACCATTGCTCTTTTCCTCTCAGTGTTTTTGCTACACATCAGAAAGAAGCCAAAATAATGTTTTCAATCGGAATGAAAACTTTGGGAAAGGAGCTATTGTTGTGATAAGCCATGGTTCCTTTGCCTCAATGTTTTCTAAAGAGCCCTGTAAACTGCAGGGAAATGAAAGATGTTTAACCCTTTACCACACAATGATGACTTGACGACCCTGAGGAAGAAGCCTTTAGAAAACATTGTGGGAAAAGGAGAAAATGCTGGTAACCAGCATTTTCTCTTTTTCCCACAAAGTTTTCTACCCTAATATAGGAATACTGCGTCATGTGAGCCTCTATGAAATTGTCGTCTGCAAATGCTTTCAATTCGGATAGGTCTAAAATTTTGCAATGTTGTAAAGGGTTAAGCCAAGTGATAAGTTAGATAGTATTATAATTACCTTTAGTGAAAGATATTGCCAAGTTGAAGATTGATTGTATTTGGTGTATTTTGATTTATACAAAAACCTGAAAGGTTATTAAAATGACTGTAACATGGTATGAAAGATTTAGAGTTTGAAACTAGAGGTTGTATGTATTCTGTGGAAATGTTTTCAAACAACACTTGGGAGCCATTGAACAACCCTTAGCCCTTTCCAAAATGACAAACTTTTGGACTAGACCAAATTGAAAGCATTTGCAGACAAAAATTCAGCTCTTGCTGAAAAGATAATTTCTTCTATGATAAAGTAAAAAACATTGTGGGAAAAGGAGAAAATGCTGGTTACCAGCATTTTCTCCTTTTCCCACATTGTTTTCAAAAGGCTACTGTTCCAGAACCGTAAAAACCAGGGATTGTTTGGGAAAGGGTGAACTCTTTACCAAATGACAAAATTTTAGAATGGTGCAAATTGAAAGCATTTGCAAACAACGAAATAAATGTCTGTGAAAAAATTTAAATTTGTGTTGTTAAGGATGGAAAACATTTTGGGAAAAGGAGAAAATGCTGGTTACCAGCATTTTCTCCTTTTCCCAAAGTGTTTTCAAAAGGCTGTTTTTTCAGGGTAGTCTAAAGTAGGGATTGTGTGGTAAAAAGTTAAATAGATACCTTATTGAATTTTTTTAACATAAGCTTTTATGATTCATGAAAATGGTTGTATACATCCCCCTTCCAATTTCTTGTGAACTTTTCTACAGTTTTCTGAAAACAATATTAACCCATTACCACACAATCCCTACCTTTGGCGACCCTGAGAAGGAAGCCTTTGGAAAACATTGTGGGAAAAGGAGAAAATGCTGGTAACCAGCATTTTTTTCTTTTCCCACAAAGTTTTCTTCCCCTTTTAAAGCAAAATTGCACCATTTGATCCACTTTGAAAATGTTGTCTGCAAAGGCTTTCAATTTGGTTAGATTTTTGGATTTGTGCCAGTAGAAAACCAGCATTTTCTCCTTTTCCCTCCTTTTCCCTCCTTTTCCCACAGTGTTTTCAGAAGGCTTCGTTCTTAGGGTCTTTTAAAAGTCGGGATTGTGTGGTAAAAGGAGTTTTATTACATGTTTTGTCTACAAATGATTTAGCTAACCCTTTACAACATAAGAAAAATTCCGAATCATCGTACAAGCATTTGTAGATGAAAATATAAATGTAGCCTAAATAGTGGAAGTTGTCTTTGATAGGATGGAAAACATTGTGGGAAAAGGAGAAAATGCTGGTTACCAGCATTTTCTCCTTTTTCCACAATGTTTTTAAAGGACCTTCTTCTCAGTGTCCTTAAAAGTCAGAATTGTATGGGAAAGGGTTAAATAATTTGTACCTAACGATATGCTAATTGCAAGTTTTAAATTATCAAAAGCTCTTAACTCAATCAATTAAGCCCAATAAACATTGCTGGCATTCTTGTATAAACTTACCTCACATTTTTCTGTCTTTGTTAAAGAACTTGTCTAGACATTTACAGTTTACCTTGTTATGCTTACTTCTTTCCATACCATGAATAGCACAAGAAGCTTTTGTGGACAGGATAGATAAAGATCAGACTCCACAGATTGTGCAGTCTGATCTCTGATCTACACTGTCCACTGCTATACTGTAGATTATGACCAAACTGTCTGTTTATCTTGCAAAGGAAATGTGTTTATTGCCTTTGAGGAAATACAATTTATTTATTCAGTAGTGGAAGAGTTAACTTTTTACCAGACAACAAAATTATAGACTGGTCCTAATTGAAAGCATTTGCAGAGGTCATAATAAATGTGAATGATCAATTGAAATTCGGATTGGAAAGGGTAGAAAACATGGTGGGAAAGGAGAAAATGCTGGTTAACAGCATTTTCTACTTTTACCACAATGTTTTCAAAAGCCTACTTTTTCAGGGTCGTTAAAAAAGTCAGGATTGGTAGTAAAGAGTTAAGTGACCTTGGGAGTGAAGCCTATTGAAAAATTGTGGAAAAAGGAGAAACTGCTTATAACGGTTTTCTCTCCTTTGAAAGGCAAATACCATCATTTTAGGACAGCACTAAATTTTTCTTCTGCAAAGTCTGTTTAGATTTTGTTTTAAGGTAGAGAGCTACCAAATAGTAAAAGGAGGAAAAAAACAAACAAATGGAGAAAATTTACTTCAGGATTTTTGCTGAAAAAGCAAATGTGCTGATTAAGCAGATTTTGCTATTCAAGGGTGCCTTTCATGTTATTCATTTTGGATGCAGTGTATATTTTACATATTAGTGTTTTATAAATTTACATATTGCTAGTTTGAGTGGCAATGAATACATATACATGGCAACAAAATACAAGTATTAACCCTTAGGCTGTGATTAAGTTATTATGCGGATAGTTTAGATCAAGATCAGGCTTCACAGAATGTGCAGTCTGATCTTTGATCTACTCTACACTATCTGCATACATAATGAGATATCTTTTCACTGTAAAATAACTTTGATACAGTAGCAATCAATTTTTTGCTATTGGCTTGAAAGTTTCACTATGCTTGTTTAGCAGTTTAAGGGTTAAAATTGTGTACTTTTTTTTCACTGTATCCAACATTATTATGGAATTGTGTAGATGGGCCTTTTTATTTTCAAGTGACATTACACCCAGCTAAAATTAACATAGGTATTGAGGTTCACGTATGGCCACATTTCTTTAACTCTTTACCAAACGACAAAGGTAAAGACTGGTTGAAATTGAAAGAATTTGCAGATAACAAAATGGATGTGACTGAAAAATTGAAATTCCTTTAAGGAAGGGTAGAAAACATTGTGGGAAAAGAAGAAAATGCTGGTTATCAGCATTTTCTCTTTTTCCCACAATGTTTTCAAAAGGCTTCTTTTTCAGGGTCCTCAAAATTCGGGATTATGTGGTTAACCCATTACCACTCAATCCCTACTTTTGACGCCTCTGAGAAAGAAGCATATAGAAAACATTGTGGGAAAAGGAGAAAATGCTGGTAACCAGCATTTTCTCCTTTTCCCACAATGTTTTCTACCCTTCACAAAACAAATTTCAAATTTTCAGTCACTTTTATTTTGTCGTCTGCAAATGCTTTCAACTTTGACCAGTCTAAAATATTGTCATCTGGTAATGGGTTAAGAGTTAAATGTTTAATTTACATTGTGTCCTGTAGACAGCTTCCTGTGTCTGGCAGCAATTTATGTTTTGTAAACATTGTGACAAAAGAAGAAATTGGTCAAAATGAGCTACTTTCTCTAAGCCACAATATCCTATTATATTTATCATTCAACCCAAGACTGTTTATAGCTTAGAGCAGAGTCTATAAATTTGTTTGTGGTAAATTTGTTTATGAGGATAGTGAGTTATAGTCTTGTAGCACGATTCCCTTTCTCACAATGGTTCATTATAAAACTGTTGTTAGGAAATTTTTCATATTCCGTAATCAAAGGCCATTGGCAGCAATTTCAAACCTGTTTTACAACGGAAGGTCTCTTAAAACCTCAGCATAAATAATTTATAGGAATGCCTGTTCTTTGCAGTCTGATCTGAGGTCTATGCAGTGTGGTCCTGATCTACACTTTTCAACAAGATTGTGTCATGTTGCCTGTACTTTGCATCCCCCATACACAAAATTCATTTTCCATCTACTTTCTCATAAATGAAAGATTTATCTGGATTGATTTACCTGACATTGAAGAAGTAGTAATAGAGGGCGATTTGCAGAGAAAATACTGGTTTATATTGCCTTTTGAACATAATTGGCGACAAGGAAAGTTGATTTTGTCACTCCACTTTTAAATATCAGTAAACAGTAGGAACTTTTTTCCAGTCCCGTGTTTAAATGGCTGTTTAGTCCAGGGCTTTGAAAACATAGCATTTCCTCTTTTTACCACATTGTTTTTTTTTACCCTTTCATCAGCAAATCTTTCAACTCACCCACGTTTGATGTGTTTTCACATGTCTATAAAACTTTGTTATCATTTAACTCTTTTCCACACAATCCTGAGAAAGAAGCCTTTTGAAAACATTGTGGGAAAAGGAGAAATTGCTGGAAACCAGCATTTGCTCCCTTTCCCAAAATGTTTTCTACTTTTCCCAAACCATATTTCAATTTTTCAGTCCTGTTTATTTTGTCATCTGCAAATGCTTTCAATTTGGACAAGTCTAGAATTTTTTTTGTTTGGTAAAGAGTTAAAGTGTTCAGGCAATGATTGAAGGCTAGGAATGAATGGAATGATGTGTCGGCATAATGTTAGGTTCATAAATTTATGGTTTTGTTGCTGTACCTTATTTTTACTAATAGAACATCTTATTCTGATTTCTAGATTGGAGGTCTTAACTCATTACCAAATGACAATATATTAGGTTTGTCCAAATTGAAAGGAATTGCAGACGTCAAAATAAA
Source organism: Tridacna crocea (assembly GCA_943736015.1). Taxonomy (NCBI): domain Eukaryota; kingdom Metazoa; phylum Mollusca; class Bivalvia; order Cardiida; family Cardiidae; genus Tridacna; species Tridacna crocea. The sequence continues at coordinate 56,596,732 of OX031059.1, forward strand.
AAAAGACTGAAAATTTGAAATTTGTTTTGTGAAGGGTAGAAAACATAGTGGGAAAAGGAGAAAATGCTGGTTACCAGCATTTTCTCCTTTTCCCACAATGTTTTCTAAAGGCCTCTTTCTCAAGGGCATCAAAAGTAGGGATTGTGTGGTAATCGGTTAAAAAAGCATTGTTGCAAACAAATGAATGACTCAAACAAAACTTATTACAATGTTATTTTTAGTGACTTGTATTCATGTTTTATTTCTTGAATTTTTTCATGCTATTAAACTATTTAAAATATATATTATGTAAAAAGAAACCTTAATTTGCTTGTTACAAGCTAAAATTACGTAATTTGCCTCGTTTTTCTCCCCTATTTTGCTTCCTTTTGATATTTCTCCTTTATATCCAACCAGAAGTGGTTTATGTTTCAATACAAACAATCCATGCTCTGTGAAAAGGAGACTTGATGCATTCAGGAAAAGTATCCTCCCAGGTCAGCCTGCGCAGTCCATGCAGACTGAAACTTTCCGCTATCGGTCAATTTTCTGTTTGTCAAAGAACCAATCTACCTCAGGATTAGGTTGGTAATTGGAAAAAAGGGGTTCCTTTGGATCTATGATTATGTGATATCTTGGGCTAAAACCATGTATAACGGAGATGCATTAAGCCCCCTTTTGCCAGAGCACTGCCCTAACTATTTGCAGGTTGATCCTTGTCTGCAGCATACAGTCTGCAAAGGGATTTAAAAATGTTTGTAGGATTATTCAGTATATCAGGTCTTTGTCCTAAACGTGTTTAACTCTGCAGACAACAAATTAATGTTAATATGATGCCATCTGACTTTGATAGGGTAGAAAATATTGTGGGAAATGGGGAAAATGCTGGTTACCAGCAATTTCCCCTTTTCCCACAATGTTTTCCACGGGCTTCTTTCTCAGGGTTGTTAAAAGTCAAGATTGTGTGGTAAAAAGTTAACCATATACCATACAATTCTGAGTTTTTACATCTCTGAGAAAGGACGCTTTCGAAAACATTGTGGGATGAGGAGAAAATCTGACAACCATCATTTTTTTCCACAGTGCTTTCTACTCTTTCAAGGAAAAATACTGTCAGTCGAGCAACCTTTAATATTTTGTCTGCAAATGCTTTCAATTAGGATAAGTATACAATTTTATATTCTGTTAAAGAGTTAACCCTCTACAACACAAACCTGAATTTTAATGACCCTGAAAGAGAAGCCTTTTTAAAACATTGATGGAAAAGGAGAAAATGCTGATAACCACGATGTTTAACCCAAATAAGGACAAATTCATTCATTTAACGCTTTACCAAACAACAACATTTTAGATATTCCAAATTTAAAGTACTTGCATACAACAAAATAAATAGGACTCAAAAATTGAAATTTGTTTTAGAAAAGGTAGAAAACATTATGGAAAAAAGAGAAAATGCTGGTTGAAAAAAGGGGATCGTTCTGGAAAGGGTTAAGTCATATTCAAACACTTTCTTTTTGGACAAGTAATGTGTAATGTTTACGCGATAAAGTCTGCATTTGTTGCCTGATTTTCATGAAAATCACACAGTTTGTTTATCTTATCAGTAGCTTCAACCCTTTTGATTTTGAGAAAAATCCAACAAACAGTATGGAAAAAGTAGCCATTTCAAGTTGAAAATTTTGAATTCTTGTTTACGGGATAAAATGTGCATTTGTAATTAGATTTTTGTGAAACTTGCACAATTTGTTTACCTCTTTTATAGCTTCAACCCTATCTATTTTGAAATAAATCCAACAAACAGTATGGGAAAAGAAACCATTACAAGTTGAAAATTAACAATGTGGTAAAGAGTGAGGTCTTTGATCACCCTTAAGCACATTCATTTGTAACCAAACTTTTGCTCTGATGTTATTCAATTCATTGTAAAAATATGAAGAATACATGATAATGTTTCCTTTATCGCTTTCAAATTACAGAACATGCAATAATTATATAATTATTAATGCCAATTTCCATACAAATTTTAAATTTCTCACAGTTTCAAATTACATAACAAATTTTAACTATAGAATTCTTAAGTCTTGGTATTCAAACTATATTTCACAAATTGTTAACATCAACTTTTACATGTTTGAAAATGTAAAACTGCACAAAGGAGAACAGCATTTTTTCCTTTTCCCACAATGTTTTCTATCCCTCCCATCACAGACTCCAATTTTTTAATCACATTTATTTTGTCTTTCAATTTGAAGAAGTCTAGAATTTTGTCATTTGGTAAAGAGTTATGTCCAATTTCCAAGGGTCTTCAAAACTCAGAGTTGTGTGATTACTGCTTTTTTTAGCTCTACTGGCTTTCAGCCAGCAGAGCTTATGTCATGGCGTGGTTTCCGTCATCTGTACGTCCGTCCGTCCATCCGTCCTTCCGTTAGTCTTTTTCTTGTTTACGCGATAAAGTCTGCATTTCTTGTCCGATTTTCGTGAAACTTGCACAGTTTGTTTATCTCATCAATAGCTTTAACCCTATTGATTTTGAGAAAAATCCAACAAACAGTATGGGAAAAGTAGCCATTTCAAGTTGAAAATTTCAAATTCTTGTTTACGCGATAAAGTCTGCATTTGTTGCCCGATTTTCGTGAAACTTGCACAGTTAGTTTATCTCATCAATGGCTTCAACCCTATTGATTTTGAGAAAAATCCAACAAACAGTATGGAAAAAGTAACCATTTTAAGTTGAAAATTTCAAATTCTTGTTTACGCGATAAAAGTCTGCATTTGTTGCCTGATTTTCGTGAAACTTGCAGAGTTTGTTTATCTCATCAATAGCTTCAACCCTATTAATTTTGAAAAAAATCCAACAAACAGTATGGGAAAAGTAGCCATTTCAAGTTGAAAATTTCAAATCATTGTTTACGCGATAAAGTCTGCATTTGTTGCCTGATTTTCATGAAAATCACACAGTTTGACCTTATCAGTAGCTTCAACCCTATTGATTTTGAGAAAAATCCAACAAATAGTATGGAAAAAGTAGCCATTTCAAGTTGAAAATTTTGAATTCTTGTTTACGGGATAAAATGTGCATTTGTAATTAGAATTTTGTGAAACTTGCACAATTTGTTTACCTCTTTTATAGCTTCAACCCTATATTTTTGAAATAAATCCAACAAACAGTATGGGAAAAGAAACCATTTCAAGTTGAAAATTACCAATTCTTGTTTTCATGACAAAGTATGCATTTCTTGTCAGATTTTCATGAAAAAGCAAAATCGAATTCTCTGCCAGTAGAGCATATTCAGGCCCTTCAGGGCCTTCTAGTTTTTTTCACAGATTCTGAAAACAAGTTTTACAAGTAATATTTATCATCCTCTTTGATGGCTTCTTGGAAACTGTAACCAGCACTTGCAATATGATGTATTTAATTCATTACCAAACGACAAAATTTTAGGCTTGTCCAAATTGAAAGCATTTGCAGACGACAAAATAAAAGTGACTGAAAATTTGAAATTTGTTTTGTGAATGGTAGAAAACATTGTGGGAAAAGGAGAAAATGCTGGTAACCAGCATTTTCTCCTTTTCCCACAATGTTTTCTAAAGGCTTTTTTCTCAGGGGTGTCAAAAGTAGGGATTGTGTGGTAATGGGTTAATTCCAAATGTTGATGTCTATGTCATAGTATTGGTTCTTGAATTGAACCCTTTCTCGGACGAAAATTTTTTAGCCTTTTCCAAATTGAAAAGATTTGCAGAGGACAGTCTTAACCCTTTACTCCATAGATACTCATTTCTACGCATTGCTTGTAGGAGCCTTTGGAAAACATTGTGGCAAAAGGTGAAATTGCTCGTGACGAGCAATTTCACCTTTTGCCACAATGTTTTCTATGCTATCAAAAGGTGTCATAAACACATAAGAAATGGCTTCATCCATGCTGTTATTTAGGGTCAGTTAGAGATACCACAGAAATGCCTTATGAGGTAAAGGGTTAAGGTGGCTCAAATGGTGCATTTTTTCTTTGACAGGGAAGAAAACATGTTGGGACAAGAAGAAAATGCTGGTTACTAGCATTTTCTCCTTTCTCACAATGTTTTCAAAAAGGCTTCTCTCTCTTGTTACAAGTCAGCATTATGTGGTAAATGGTAAACATGATTAACTCTTTACCAAACAACAAAATCTTGGACCAGTCCAAATCGAAAGCACTTGCAGACAACAAAATAAATGCGAATCAGAAAATGAAATTTGATTTGGAAAGGATTGAAAACATTGTGGGACAAGAGGAGAAAATGCTGATTACCAGCATTTTCTCCTTTTCTCAGTATGTTTTTAAAGGCTTTCTTTCTCAGGGTCGTTAAAAATCGGAATAGTATGGTAAAGAGTGAAGTAAATGTATCATTGTAAAAGAACCACCTTGCAACAAATACATGAGAAGATTATGGTTATGTGTGTGTTTTGTTCATTGTCATGGAATGATTTTTTTAAGGAATGGAGATAATGGCTTTATGTAAAAGCAGTCAAAATACTGTCTTGTTTTTCATTGTAAATTTTAAATACAGCGTACTGGTATATTCATCACAGTATGTTAACCCATTACCAAACAATCCCTGGTTTTTACAATCCTGAGATAGAAGCCTTTTGAAAAAAATTATGGGAAATGGAGAAAATGCTGGTAACCAGCATTTTTTCCTTTTTCCATAATGTTTTCTACTATGATGGAAACAAATTTTCAATTTTTGAGTTACGTTAATTTTGTTGTCTTCAAATGCTTTCAATTTGGACCGGTCTGTTATTTTGCCGTTTGGTAAAGGGTTATTTAAATATGCATGCTATATGTATTTGAACAAAGATTTTCAGCTATATATACTTTATAATTTTGTATGATACAAAAAATAAAATATGTTCATGTATTTATTTGTACTCTTTTTGCAATTAAAAGAAAAAGTATTTTCATGCTTTTAAATTAGACTTGTATAAAATTTTATTGTGAAAAGTAAATCCTTTAACCCTTCACAGCCCGCCCGGGTGGCTCAGTGGTGAGCGTGTCGGACTCATGACCTGGTGGTTGTGAGTTTGATACCCAGTTGAGGCGAACTCTTTCTTTCCGGCATATTTTCGCCTCTCACCTCTGCTGAAGCATGTGAGAAAAGTAGTTGGTGGCTTTGGAAAGAAAGTAGTATAAGTACCGGTGTGAGAAAGCCAGGAAACACATGTACGTCACCGACCGCCATGATATGACCTTAGCTGTTAAAGTGGCATTAAACCCTAATACAACCAATTTAACCTTTCACCAGACACCAACATTTTAGCATTGTCCAAATTAAAAGCATTTGCAGATGACAATTTCAGTGTTACTGAAATGGTGCAATCTTTCTTTGATAGGATAGGAAATATTGTGAAAAAAAGGAGAAAATGCTGGTTACCAGCATTTTCTCCTTTTCCTACAATATTATCAAAAGACTTCTTTCCCCATTCATTAAATGAGTGCATTGTAAGTTTAAGGGTTAAACCAACTCTTGTGTTACAGACCCTGAACAGAAAAAGTGGTTTTCCAACCAGCAAAATTTCTTCTTTTCTCCACAATATTTTCTACTTTACTAGAAAATGAATTTCATCGTCTGTGCAACATTTAATTTTCCAACTGCAAATGTTATGAAATTTGACAGGCCTAAAATGTCACCATGTATATCAAGTCATCTGTTACACTGATGTAAAGGCTGATAGCATAGATAGCATAATATAGCTTACTATTAGAGATGGTAGCAAGCACTTTTTTCCTTTCCACGCAATGTTTTCTAAAACTTTTCTCAGGGTTGTATAGATTGATTGTATGGCATTTAATGCCATTTTCAACATTATTATCCCCGCTGAAGGTGGAGGGATATAGTTTGTCCATCTGTCCGTCCTTCTATCTGAGGTCCATCCCAGTGGAAATCTCCAATGCCATTGGACAGAATTTCATGAAACTTTATACATGTGTACAATAACCCATTCTGCTGAGACACTTTTTTGTTTTTTGATTGATGCAAAATGGCCGACTGGGAGTGATTTTAAGTTGCATGTTTTTCCTGGCAGGGGATATCGATTTTGACGAAATTGCCCATTTTACTTATATCCCGGTATTCAGTGCTCCTATTCATGCTTTCCTAGAGTTTCTTTTACAAGTACTGTGCATGATTTTCTTTCTAAGCCACTGGCTGCTTTCCCACATAACGATCACTGGTCAGGGTTGTAAACACATGGATTGTCTGGTAAACTGTAAGGAGAGATTAACTTTATACTTGACCAAAATGTTTTAGACATGTCCAAACTACAAGCCAGCAACAATCTTCAAATTAACTATAGATCAGATGTCTGAGCTTTCTTTTGAAAAAGTAGAAAACATTGTGGGTAAAGGAGAAAATGCTGGGAAACCAGCATTTTCTCCTTTTCCCACAATGTTTTAAAAGCTGTTTCCATCAGAATTTTTAAGGCTTGAGGTTGTTCAGTAACTGTGTTGAGTGACTTTCAGTTACCAAATAAATAATCATAAATTATTATTAATATGGAGTGAGTCAGTCAGTTTCTATTTGCAAAGATCCTCAATGAATGCCATCCACAAACAAAGGGTATTGGGTCAGCTTATAAGTATTATCCGTATTATAAACAATACACTACACAAGTGAATTTCCTTTTATTATTTTGAAAAATAATGACAAAGAAAACACAGATGATTAAGTTTTACCAACGAACCAACAACTACAACTTGAGTTATTTGGTTTTCAGACTGTGTTGTTTAAGATCTGTAGTTTCCATACTTTTAAATGGTATGATTTACATTTAAATGCATTGAATACCCACTTTGTTTACTGTTGGCAGTTAATGTTACTTTGACAGTCTTTAATCACAATGCTTTCAAATGCCTGCTTCCTTTAACCCATTACCACACAATTCCTACTTTTGACGCCCCTGGGAAAGAGGCCTTTTGAAAACACTGTTGGAAAAGGAGAAAATGCTGTTTACCAGCATTTTCTCCTTTTCTCACAGTGTTTTCTACCCTTCCCAGAACAAATTTCAATTTTTCAGTCACCTTTATTTTGTCATCTGCAAATGCTTTCGATTTGAACCAATCTAAAAGTTTGTTGTGTGGTAATGAGTTAAGCTCATAAAAACTCAGAATAATCTCAGAACACTCGGAATTGTCAGAAAAAAATATGTTGGAAAAAGAAGTAGTTACGATCTTTCTCTAAATGTTTTCAAAAACTCCTGAAGGGTAATGGCACTGAAGGTCAAAAAGTTTGTATTTCGACCAGATTCTTATGAAAGCACTGAAAAACAGTAAAAGCAGAAGCATTCTCTGCTTTTCCCAAAGTTTTTTAATCCCTTTCTACTATTTTTTTCCCAAAGATTTTTTAATCCCTTTCTACAATATACTCCATTTAGACCACATTTGGTTCGTTGTCTGGGAGTTCTTTTACTCGTCTGGGACACCTAAAAGTTGTGCACCTGGTACAAGGTGAAATGTCATTATCATCGGAGTATCTTTGTCAGTGTAACCTTGTCAATTCATGAAGTACTGTCCTTACAGTATACCATACCCTTGTCTCAATTCTCAATTGATATAATGAAACTGTTCTTCTGATGTCCCTAACCCTTTACCCCACATTCCAGAGTTTTAACAACTTGAAAAAGAAGGACCTGAGGACCTTGTGAGAAAAAGAGAAAATGTTTGTAGCCAGCATTCTCTCTTTTTCCCACACTTTCTGGCTATTGAAGGACAAACACTATTATATTAACTATTATTTTAACATATTACTATTCTCGGTTGTGAATTCCCTCAGTATAGACAAGTCTAAAATTTTGTTATGTGGTTCATAGTTAAAACCCATTACCGCACAATCCCTACTTTTGACGACCCTGAGAAAGAAGCTTTTAGAAAACATTTTGGGGAAAGGAGAAAATGCTGGTAACCAGCATTTTCTCCTTTTTCCCATTATGTTTTCTATCCTTCACAAAAGCAAATTAAAACTTTTATGTCACTTTTATTTTGTTGTCTACAAATGCTTTTGATTTGGACAAGCCTAAAATATTGTCATTTGGTAATGAGTTAATGAGTTTAAAAAAAATTAGAGGATGGAAAATCATCACTAAAATCCAACCGAATATTGGACATAACGTATATCGTAGGGTAAGACCGAATATTCTACGTTGTCTGATCTTTGATCTGTGCTTTGTCACAAGTAGAAAACTATTGCTTTACAAGGGTTAACTCTTTAACACACAATCCCAACTTTTAACAACCCTGAGAAAGAAGCCTTTAGAAAACATTGTGGGAAAAAGATAAAATGCTGGTAACCAGCATTTTATCCTTTTCCCACAATATTTACTATCAAGGACAAATTCCGCCTTTTGATCCATCTTTAACTCTTTACCAAACGACAAATTTTTAGATTGTTCCAATTTGAAAGCATTGGCAGATGACAAAATTAAAATGACTAGTATATTTAAGTTTGTTTTGGGAAGGGTAGATAACATTGTGGGAAAAGGAGAAAATGCTGGTTACCAGCATTTTCTCCTTTTCCCACAATGTTATCAAAAGGCTTCTTTCACAGCGTCGTAAAAAACAGGGCTTGTTTGGGAAAGGGTTAATTTTTCGTCTGCAAATGTTTTCAATTTGGACCAGTCTATAATTTTGTCGTTAAACCAATGTACAGTGCACATGTAATAGAAAAACAACAAATGGGTTAATACTAGTAAATTATGGCCAATGCGACTATTATTATGACAGGATGGTATTTCTTGCATCAGTTCTAAATAAAGAGGGCATACTTTTTATATATACCTCCCCACATGTAATATAAGTCTTTACAGATGACAAAATTTTGGGATTCTGGTTTGAAAGCATTTGCACCCAACAAATTCGGCTTAAAGTGAGTGCTGCGATTTCCAAAGTGGTTGAAAGCTGTATGGACAAAGAAGAAAATGCTGGTTACCAGCATTTTCTCTTTTTGTCACAATGCTTTAACCCATTACCACACAATCCCTACTTTTGACGACCCTGAGAAGGAAGCCCTTAGAAAACATTGTGGGAAAAGCAGAAAATGCTGGTAACCAGCATTTTCTCCATTTCCCACAATGTTTTCTACCCTTTACATGACAAATTTCAAATTTTCAGTCACATTTTGTTTGTCGTCTGCAAATGCTTTCAATTTGGACAAGCTTGAAATATTGTTGTTTGGCAACGAGTTAAGCAATCAATTTTCTTCAGGGTCGCTAAAACTCGAGATAGTTTGGTAATAGGTTAAACATCAAAATTGCCCATAGCTACTCAACCCTTTACAAAACAATCCCTGGTTTTACGATGCTAAGATAGAAGCCTTTTAAATACATTATGGAAAAAGGAGAAAATGATGGTAACCAGCATTTTCTCCTTTTCCCACAATGTTTTCTATCGTGCTGGAAACAGGTTTCAGTTTTTGAGTTACATTTAATTTTGTTGTCTGCAAATGCTTTCAATTTGGACCAGTCTATAATTTTGTCGTTTGGTAAAGAGTTAAATTTCTTACTGCCTGTCAAAATGATTGGTATCACTACATCAATTTTGACATCAGATCTAAAAATAGCAAAATGGAAGAAAGGAAATTTAAATTGAAACTTTTGAAAGGAATTCCTACATTTCAATGTTCTTTTTACAAATACATACTTACGGTTATTTAGGTTCTCCTGAGTATTTGCATTGTTTTCCATCTAAACTTTAAAATAGCCAAGAGGTCATAGATTCAAGTCTTTGCCTGCTCATACCAGAGAGCATAAACCCTTAGCAGACAACTTAACTCATTACCAAACAACAAAATTTTGGCATTTGCAGACGACAAAAGTGACAGACAATTTGAAATTTGTTTTGTGAAGAGTAGAAAACAGTGTGGGAAAAGGAGAAAATGCTGGTTACCAGCATTTTCTCCTTTTCCCACAATGTTTTCAAAAGCTGTCTCAGGGTCATTAAAAGTCGGGATTATGTGGTAAAGAGTTAAAGAAATTTTATTTTGAAAAACAGTGGATCACATGGAAAATCCTTGTATTCAATATTTTATCCTTCATCCCCAAAAGTTTCTAATTTTACAGGTAAATTCCATCATTTTTAGATATGTTTCGTTATTTTTTTTGTCATCAGCAAATTATATCTATTTTTTTTTACCATTTGATGAAAATGCATGCAAACTTGTCCAATTTGAAAGCACTCATAGACAACAGCTTAAATATGACTCAGATTATGGAATTTGTTTTTGATAGGATAGAAATCATTGTGGGGAAAGAAGAAAGTGTTGGTATCCTTTTTTTTCACACAATGTTATCAAAAGGCTTCCACATGGAAGTCAAGACTTAGAATTGTGTGTTAACCTTTTACCAAACGACAAAATTTTAGTCTTGTCCAAATTGAAAGCACTTGCAGATGACAATAAACGTACTTAAAAAAAAAAAGTTACCAGAAAGGTAGAAAACATTGTGGGTAAAGGAGAAAATGCTCCTATTCACACAATGTTTTCAAAAGGCTTTATCTCACGGCCCAAAAAAACAGGGATTGTTTGGTACAGGGTTAAAAAAAGTCAAGCATCAGTCTAAATTTTTTATAAGAGACACCATGAATACATGTAAAGGTGTACCGCCTGCCTATATGTATATAATTGAAAAGGGTATTAAAACACTAAGCAATAATAATACATTATTTAGGGGCAAGTGGAAAGGAAAATAACTGTTTTGCACTATCTGTTTTCTCTCCCATTTCGACAAAAGCTATTCATTGATTTCATTAGCTAAGAGTGCTAAAAGCAATCAAATTCTATTTTGGGCTATGAGCTTTTTTGCCCAAAAATAGTTAATTAATCCCTCCTTTCTGAGGTAAGAAAGTCTGACCTCATAATTCTTTTACCCTTTACCATACAACCCTGAGTTTTAATGATCTTGAGAAAGTGGCTCTTTGAAAACATTGTGGAAAAAGAAAAGGCCGGTAACCAGCATCTTCACCTATTGCTTTTTCTTCCAGTTTTCAAGAGCAAATCCCACAATTTTAGCGGCATTTGTCTGCAAATGCTTTCAGATTCGACAAGTTTAAGATTTCATTATGTGGTAGAAAACCAACGTTTACCAAAACATTGCCATCTTCATCCCAATATCCATTATCCAGTAGAGAACCTCTGGAAACAGTGTGGCAACAGAAGAAAGTGCTCTTGACAAACAGGGTCTCCTATTAACCTTTTTCCAAAATTTTGTACTGGACCAAATTGAATGGCAATGATGATTTTTGTTTATGAAGGGGCAGAAAACACCGTGGGAAAAGGAGAAAATGCTGGTTACCAGCATTTTCTCCTTTTCCTACAGTGTTTTCAAAAGCCGTCTTTCCCAGCATTGTTAAAAAAACAGGGACTGTTTGGGAGAGGGTTAATCAGAATGTATTTTTAGACCAAATCGTACAGTATTTCATGCTATTTATGTGTATTTTACATGGAGGCTTTTGCTTCAATGTATTCCAGGGGTTAATATGTAACAGACATGAGATCTTTATTGACCTCAGTGTACATAGCTGCTTGTCTAAATTATTAGATCAAGGCTCTTTAACATATAATTTTGAGTTTTAATGACCCTGGGAAAGTGGGCTTTTGAAAACACTGGAAAAAGGAGAAAATGCTGGTAACCAGCATTTTCTCCTTTTCCCACTATGTTTTTTTTTTCACCAAAGGACGAATTCTATCACTTGAAAAACATTAATTTTTGTCTGTAAATTCTGCCAGTGCGGAAGGGTCTAAAATGTTTGAGTTTGTGAGGGATCTAGCTGGAAATGAGAAAATCTACATCGTATCCTGAAAGCTGTGTGATACTAGATCATCGGACCAACAGAACATTTTTCAGAAGTTAAATTACCTGTACTTGTAAAAGCATATCTGACTGCAACTTAAAAACTTATTTGTCTGAAAAAAAAAGAGAGGTTAATTCGGTTTATTTCCGGTCGCCTTTGCACAAAATACGGTCTTCAAAATTCACTACTGACAATTTCCCCCCGGACCATTGTCCCTCCGAGGTCACCCCCGGGCTATTTCCCCCCCCCCCCGCCACCAGAACAATTCCCCCCGGACTATTGCCTCCCGAGGACAATTCGGGGGGGGGGGGCAATGGTCCGGGGGGAATTGTCATGGGGGAATAGTCCGGGGGAATTGTCATGGGGGGATGGTACGGGGGGATTGTCCCCAGGGGCAATTGTCCTAGAATCGTCATAGTGGTACTAGTACGTCTTCGACAAATGGCACAATTAGAATCACTTGGGTGTGGCTATGTATTCTAAGCTGGGGATAAACCACAAAATTTATGTACCGTTCCTGGGACTCAACAGTATAAACCCGAGTCCAACGGATCTAATGCATTAGATGGCATTCTATAAATACTCGAAAAATATGACATGTGCAGACAACGAATCTAATGAGCTATCAAAATCAAAGCACTGAAATTACCGACAGGCTAGCAAATGTAGAATGAGCGGCTTTGGTACAGATAAAACTTGGTTGGTCCGTACAAGATTGAAGGAAAATGGTTCGAGACAGTTTTTAAGGCTTCGTCCCCCGCTCGAACTATTTATTTGTCACAATATATAAAAAAAGTTTTTTGATCTTAGATTGGGATGAAAAAAAGGCAAAGAAAGAATGTATCCATCATGGTTAGGCGTTCAAATACTTTCTAGAGTTAAATATGAGATGATATAACGATGCTGTTTCTCTTATTTTTATCTTTTGGGCGAACTTTTTGTAGCTGGAAGAGACCTACAACATCAGCGAAAGACACACGGATGAAACAGGCAGTGGTTACGTTTGGAAGAAATGTCCTACATCAAAGATTTTCTCAAAAAATTGCTAAACAAAATCTGTTACCTTACCACACTACATGTAGGACGAGAAAGTCAGGGGAAATTTATTTAGAGCTAGGGTGGATTATCATTCACAGTTTAACTCTTTACCCAACGACAAAATTTTAGACTAGTCCAAATTGAAAGCATTTGCAGACGACACTTTGACAATTTGGCTGAAATTATTGTAATTGACTGTGGAACCATAGAAAACCTTGTGGGAAAAGGAGAAAATGCTGATTACCGGCATTTTCTCCCTTTCCTACAAGGTTTTCCAAAGGGTATAACCTGAGGGTCGTTAAAACTCGGGATTGTGTTGTAAAGGGTTAAGACATACTTCTCTCTGCAGTCGTACATTTTGAGGACTCAATGCACCCTACGCTGCTGGTTGAATTTCTAAACTATTACAGTCTATCTATATAAATGTCTGGATTCCATTGTAAACGTTGTATTCAATCATTTTGCCAGCACTTCCCTTCCCAATTTCCAGCGTTAACTATAACTATTATACATTTCATGTGCTTGATGCATGTATGTACACAGAATTAAGACTACGGCTTGGGGAAGACATTTGTCTGATGCCTACACTGGAAACATTACCAGTTATATGCGAGGGTTTTTTTGTATCAGGCCACTTTTGTGAACTTGTGCACGTTTATCAGTTATATAAAAGCGGCCAGTGCCTTTATGTGGCCAGTGCCTTTATGCACCCAGTGCCTTTATGCGGCCTTTATGTGTTCCCGTAGTTTCTCAAACTAGTACCGTAATACGCTCTTTTGAAACTCCATGTACTGGTTGCTTTCCTATATGAACAATGCTTTCTCACAATTACGTCTTTAAAAGTTGACTAACTCGAGAAATCTAAGTTTCAAAAGGATAAATCTCTAATAACCAGCGATTCTTTTTGTTTTGATCAATAAAACCAGTTTTTCTTCATTTCCCATCTTTCTATCCTTGAAAAGATATTATTCTAGGCATGTGCCAATGTATGCTAAAGGTTGATAATCGAGGATTTCAAATTTTAAGTAGAAATGTTATGAAAACTTATTAAAAATGAAAGATCAACCCTTTTGGTGACAATTTCCAAAACTTGAGACAAAATTTTAGTTGTCGTCTACAGATGCTTTCTGTATGGAAAACTCTACAATATAGAAGAGTTACCCTTTCCCAAACAAGCCCTGGTTTTTACGTGTCTGCAGTAAAAGCCTTTTGAAAACACTGTGGGAAAAGGAGAAATTGCTCGTAACGAGCAATTTCTCCTTTTTCCACAGTGTTTTTTTACCCTTTTTGAGAACTTTCTGCCATTTTCTGCAAATCTAAAATTGTCGTCTGCAAACTCTTTCAGTTTGGAAGGGTGCAGAATTTATCGTTTGGGAAAGGGTTAAAGGTTTAGAAGGAATTCTTTTTCTATTTCTCTCTATCCGAGATCACCTGCCTGTGTGCTAATCAAATTACGTGTTCCACGAAAAAAACAGGTGTATTCAAACTGATAAAAAGACCTGTAGTTCAGATAAAGTACTGATAAGCCTTTCTAGTGTTCACACAGAGTTCTATATTGAAACACTGGTGCTTTATAGGTTTACATCTAACTTTTCTGTCAGAACGTTACTTTTATATTTCTCGTATCCTATTTTAGACGAAGTGTTCGATCTGTTTTTACTGAATCCTCGTTGTCTGCGCATGTCATATTCTTCGAAGATTTGACTTTCTTATATGACACATCACTAGCCCCGAAAGCGGGCTGACTGCAATATTACGCTCTATAAAGTAGCAATGTAGAAAATACCTTTTATCAATACGTTTGAGGAGAAATGAGACCTGCTTTAGCTCCAGATTTCTCTAGACTGCTGATCGTAGCTGAGTGAATTGCACGAGGTAGCGTTTTATTGAGTAAACGTTTATTTTAGTTTGAAATTCAAAGTAACGGTTGTCGCGTAGGAAAGTGGTTCGGTTCTGCACCCAGGATGCCCAAATTAGATAGATGAGTATTTATAGAATGCCATCTAGCGGGAGAATCCTTAGACCATAGAGCAAGCCCGTGAAAGACCTAAGACGTGATATAGAATATAATATATCTGGAAAATAACTCATGACGCAAAACCCAACGGTTAAAAGTGGATGATTTTAACTCTACCAAACGACAGAATTTTAGACTGGTCCAAATTGAAAGGACCTGCAAACAACAAAATAAATGTTACTCAAAAAGTGAAATTTGTTTCCAGCAGGGTAGAAAACATTGTGGGAAAAGGAGAAAATGCTGTTACCAGCATTTTCTCCTTTTCCCACAATCTTTTCAAAAGGCTTCCATCTCGGGTTCATAAAAACCAGGGATCGTTTGGAAATGGGTTAAGTGGTGTCAGATTCAAATTGGTGTCAGCAGCTTTTGGATGTTATATGACTATGATGCCACTGCCCCAAAATTCGGGCCCCGAACCTGCATAACAAAAATATGGCAATAACTAGTTTTCTGTGGATGCTGAAGACTGTAGGAAAGAAAGTATCAGGAAAAAAAGAATCAGGATAAAAAGTATCGGAAAAAAAGAAACAGGAAAAAAAGAATCAGTTTCCAAAAAGGAGACTAGTTTTATATTATTTTTTTTATAATCAATTGTTTGATAGGTTATATTGACTTTGCAAATAAAAATGTGATACTTGTACAATTTTTTTTTTACATTTTATGGTCTTAGATTGGGAAGGAATGTGCAAAGGGTTGGGAATAAGGTGCAAATTGCTGTGTGTAATTTATTTGCTTTTATAATTTGCCACCTGTATAATTCTAAGTAAGGTGCAATTATCACTTTGATCAAACCATTGTTTTCAATTTCGACCAGTCCAGAATTCTGCTGTTTGGTACAGAATTTAAAATCTTCATAATCCATTTTTTACCATCTTTAAACCTTTGGTATGTCTGACCAAAAATCATGCTTTTCAATTCCTCAAAATGAAAAGATGCTTGCAAGAAGCATTTTCCTCTTTTTCCCACACTGATTTTTAACAAATTATTCAAATTCTTTCAAACATTTTATAAACATATGAAAACGTTGTTTCAAATTATTCAATTTTTTTTTCAAAGTAGCATTTTTAGTGTGCGCTAAAATGCCATAAATTAATTTCATAAAGTTTCAAATCGATAAATATATGATTTTTAAAAAATACTGTTAAAGGAATCACAACTTTGACAGAAACTGATTCTTTTTTTTTCCTGATACTTTCTTTCCTAGCAGAAATTGATTCTTTTTTCCGATATTTTTTTTTCCTGATAGTTTCTTTCCGATTACCGATGCGCTGAACCGTTCTTGTAGCTGCACGACTTCTGTCCTGTTCTTAGCTCTTATACAGCAGATAGTCATCTTTTGCTCTAAACTTATTCCGAATATAGCCAAGGAAAGAATGGATAAGAAAGAAAGGTGAACTTGTCTGTGTTGACACCGCGTGACTTAAAATTGTTTATGTAAGGGTATGGATATTAACGTGGAATAAAAATTTGATAGGCTTTCATGTCAGCAGCAGTGTGACAAAAGGAGCGAGCAATTTCTCCTTCATTCCGATTGTTTCCGAAAGTGGTCCTCTGAAAGGCGAAGAAAATAGGTTGTCAGCAGGATGTATTGTTAAGGGTGTGTCTAAGTGTCAAAACGTTCCTGTCTGTCACCTCTGTCTTAATCTTTACCAATGAATAAATTGTATCAACGACCATGTAGAACAAGGGTATTAATATGGTTAGAAGTATTGAGAGAAAAGGAGAAAATGCATGTAACCAGCATCTCCTTTTCTCCAGAATGCTCTCTACCATTCAAACACAGATGCCATCATCTCAATTTTCCTTTGGCACTTCGGAGGAACAATGGTAGATGCATTTTCCGTGTTAAACCATTTACAAAAACAACACCGACTCTTTCCGATCCAGAAGCCTTTTAAAAACATTGTAGGAAAAGGAGAAGATGCTGGTGACCAGCATCCCACAATGTTTTCTACCCAGTAAGAGAAAGATTGCACCATTTGAGCCACACTGAAATTGTCGTCTGCAAATGTTTTAAATTTGGACAACGCTAAAATTTTGTCGTTTGGTAAAGGGTAATAAGGTTCTCAGCTAATAGAACAAGCAAAACAGCTCTTTAACTCTTCACCAAGCGACAAAGTTTTAGACGTCCCCAAATTGAAAGCATTTTGCAGACGACAAAATAAACATGACTCAAAGACATATCCAATCAGATTTGCTAAATCTAAGTGGTTTTCTGCAAATGCTTCAACTTCAAGAAGTATAAAAAGTTTTGTCGTGTGGCTTATAGAGTTCGCTCTTTGACTGCTAATCACAACTCACTGGCCTCTTTGCGGACAGTGTAAAACCAAGATCAGTCTGCACCGAACGTGCAGTCTAATCTTGGATCTACACTGTCCACTATGGAGTTACCTTTCTCCACATGGAAAACTCTTTATCACACAATCCCGACTTTTAACGACCCTGAGAAAAAAGCCTTTTGAAAACATTGTGGGTAACCAGCATTTTCTCCTTTTCCCCTACGTTTTCTATCCTTCCCAAATCAAATTTCATTTTTTCAAGCACCTTCATTTTGTCGTCTGCAAATGCTTTCAATTTAGACCAGTCAATAAATTTGTCGTTTGATAAAGAGTTAAACAGCATTATCAGGGTTTATTCTCCAGAATACAGATATCTTAGAATTAAGACTAAGAATTAGAACTGAACTGGAATGATTTGTTTGTATTGGAGTTGAATGCCATTTTAATAGCTTAGGTAATATCATGGAAGTCAGTAATGCATTCACTTGTTTCCTGGCTTTCTCACCCCAGTACTGACACAACTTGCTTTCCAAAGCCACTGACTGCTTTTCTCACATGCATCAGAGGTGGGAGGCGAAAAAAATTGCAGGAAATAAGGTTCGTCATAATCGGACATCGAACTCACAACCTTCAGGTCACGACTTAGATATGCAAACCTCAGGCCTCTGAAATCCCATTGGTCCATCACGGGATAAAGAATTTTTCATTGGTCTATTATCACCGGATTACAGAAGAATGTTTCATTATCGGACACCGTTACTATAAATAAAACGACAAATTTTTAGACTTATCCAAATCGAAAACATTTGCAGACGACGAAATAAAAATGACTGAAAATTTGAAATATGCTTGTGAAGGGTAGAAAACATTGTGGAAAGAGGAGGAAATGCTGGTTACCAGCATTTTCTCCTTTTCCCACAATGTTTTCCTGAGGCTTCTTTCTCTGGGGTCGTCAAAAGTAGGTATTGTGTGGTAATGGGTTAAGTTGGTCTGGTTTGCACAATTCATGACGTAAGACGAGTCTATTCAGGTGCTTAGGCCACTGTCCTGCTAGACCACTCGAAAACTGCCATACAAAGATCTTAACCCTTTACCCTTTAACTCTCCGGCTTGACCGACCTTAATGATAATGATGTTTGAACACATTAAGTGGGAAAAAAAGTCCCTGTGAAGTCTGATCACAATCATGAATTTTGTCGTCCAATTCGGTTGCACAAAACGTATTAACTCTTTACCAAACGACAATATTTTACGTTTGTCCAAATCCAAAGCATTTGCAGACGACAAAATAAAAGTGACTGAAACATTGAAATTTGTTTTCCAGCGGGGTATAGTATTTTCTCCTTCTCCCACAATGTTTTCAAACGGCTTCTTTCTAAGGGTCGTCAAAGTAGGGATATTGTGTGGTAATGTATGGATTGAATCATCCTACACAAAGTGAGATTGAAGTATTTTGAAAACATTGTGGGAAAAGGAGAAAATGCTGGTAGCCAGCATTTTCTCCTTTCCCACAATGTTTTCTACTGTGCTCAAAACAAATTTCAGTTTTTTAGTTTCGTTTATTTTGACGTCTGCAAGTGCTTTCAGTTTGGACAAGTCTAAAATTTTGTTGTTTGGTAAAGGGTTAAACGACCCTGAGAGGGAAAAAAGGCTAGTTATCAGCATTTTCTCCTTTTCCACAACGTTTCCTACCATCTCAAAAAAAAAAAAACCACATTGAATTTGTCGTCTGCAAATGCGTTGATTTTGGAGAAGTGTAGAAATTTGTCGTTTTGTAAAGAGTTAACTCTTCGGTTACTAAGCGCGACTCAGTGACCCTTTGTGGGCACTGTAGATCAAGATCAGACTGCACAGAACGTGCATTCTGATCTTGGATCCACACTGCCCGGCTTGAAGATTTTTTTTCAAAAATCCACCTTTAAAATAGCAACTATTTGATTTTTTAACTTAGTGCTCATTTTACTTGTGAACCGTCACGCAAAAAGGGATCTTCTGGGAACTGTGAAAAGTGTCAATCTTTGTCAGTCTGGGCGAATTGCCTTAATTGTTGTTAATGGCATCTTCGCTTGTATGACATTTTCTGTATGAAAAGTGGTCATTGTACCTTGTTATACAATGTTTTTTGAATTATCAGCTGAAACTGACCTGCAATAAAGTTGATCTGTTTTCATCTAATTGGTGAACAGAATTTCCCAGATGGTCCCTCTTTGCGTGATGGGTCACATTTATTTAGCAGGATAATATTAATTGCAAGGCCGTCGGAAGCGGTCCGGCCGGTCCGGCCATGGCCGGACCAAATTTTCGGCCGAAAATGAAAAATGGCCAGACCAATTTTCGAAAAAGAAAATGCGCAATATAAACCTCAAAAAAAAAAAATGCGCCAGAATGCACCATGGAGCGTCTTATTTTCAATTTTTTTTTCGGGGGAGCATGCCCCCGGATCCCCCTAGCATGAATTAACCCATTACCAAACGACAATATTTTAGACTTGTCCAATTTGTAAGCATTTGCAGACGCCAAAATAAAAGTGACTGAAAATCTGAAATTTGTTTTGTGAAGGGTACAAAACATTGTGGGAAAAGGAGAAAATGCTGGTTACCAGCATTTTCTCCTTTTCCCAGAATGTTTTCTAAAGGCTTCTTTCTCAGTGGCATCAAAAGTAGGGATTGTGTGGTAATGGGTTAAATGCGTAATATTTTTCCGGGGGGAGCATGCCCCCGGACCCCCCAAGCATGGCTTGACGACTTAGTCGCTCGGCATACTGGCCGGACCAAATGAAATTTCTTTCCGACGGGCCTGAATTGGAGAGGTCATCAGACCACTCCAACGGTGATGAGTTTAAAAGGCAAACTGCCACAGAATTTGCTGTCTAAAACCATTTTGCTTGCGAAATTGTACTGATGCACAGTCTGTTTCGTCATAGTTTTTGTAAATAAAGCGAAATAGAAAAAAACCGAGACAGGAAATAGGCGTGGTTTGTTTTTATATGGCGAATATCAGAAAAAAAAATGTCAAATCAATTTGCCATGTCTGCAAATAACTCCTCAAATAATTGTAATTTTATCAATAAGCAAATAAATCAAAGCAGCAGGGAAAAAAAAGAAGAATTTCGTTAAAAAGGAGAAAGAAGACTGCTGGACAAGACTGTGCGACATGAAAAAGCGACAAGAAGGCCAAATGACCGTCATGTAAAGCATAATAATGAGGTTTCTAAGCGGTGGCTTTTTTTACTTGTTTGTTTACATGAACCAAAATGTATTAAAATTAAAAGCCAAAAAAACTATTTGAAAACATTGATGCTGACCTCTCCTGGCTTCTTTTTTAAAGAAGCCAACTTGTAAAGACATACACCTCGTGTTTGAAGGCTGACTAATCAGTAATATGGTGGAAGCATTCAATGTAGTTCCAGGGGCGCGAGCTAATTTTCCCATAAAGAAGAAACCACTTGAAACATGTGTTTCTCATAAAATTCTCGACATATTTTTCAAGAGTTATGAAAGCTAAATGACAGCTGCAGGAATGAGTCAATTTTTGGAGTCAATGCGTGTGAAAGAGAGGCCAGTGTAGCAGTTATAAAGTCGGATTACTTCCTAGAAACGATTTTTTTTTTTTTGTAGCAGACGACTGTAAAATCTATTCCTGTATAATATGGATGAAATATGGATTTTGTATACAAATTAAAAGCTTTAAATATTGACTCTTTACCAAACGACAAAGTTTTAGAATAGTCCAAGTTGAAAGCATTTGCAGACGACAATTTAAAGATGACTCAATGAACGAAATTTGTCCTTGATAGGATAGAAAATACTGTGGGAAATGGAGAAAATGCTGGTTACCAGCATTTTCTCCTTTTTCCACAATATTTTCAAAAGTCTTTTCCCTCAGAGTCGGGGTTGGGGTCACATGGAAAAGGATTAATTATTTGACAATTCACTAACCAAAACTGAACTAGTAGACGACAAATTACATGTAATTCTGGACAAAGATCAGTTCTGTCCTAGAAATTAGTAGAAAACACAGTGGGGGAAAATGACAAATTGCGGGTCAGCAGAATCTTTAATGTTGGTGAAAAGAGTTGTGTATAAAAATGGTAGAAAATTGTGGGAAAAAGATAAAGTGCTTATTACCTATAAGTTTTCCTTTTCGCCGAATGTTTTTTAAAAGACCTCTTTCTCATTTATGAAATCAACTCGACTTAATTTATTTTTAATATACATGTAATGGATTTAAATCTTCAATGAGGCCTGAATGTATTTTTTCATTGAAACTGAGAATAACTTTGGTCAAGGTTTGGCATCGAGTTGTGGATGGCGAGGATCCAATATCAGACTACACTTTCTGTGTTCTGGGTCTAGACCTAGTGCAAAAGTAACGAAAGGCGAAAAGGGCAGTAAGAGAGTTAAGGTTCCGCTCATTGTAACGATGCATGATATTTTCTCCATAGGCTAATATCTTTTCGATATTTTCTTTAAAAATGTTCAGAAAGTAAATAAATACACTGTTTCCCTCCCCTAAGCCAAGATGCCAAACATCCTAAATTTCCAGTCGGTATAAAACCACCAATATCTAATTATACTTATTTATAGTCTGCCTTTGACCAGAGTTCTTCCATAGGAATTGTTTCATAGTACTGTACATGAAGATCCAAAAAAACACACTAATTGTTCTTCGCCTTTGCGCTCTGATCTGTGTCCATTCTGACGGTCTGAACAATAGCAGCCCTGTATATAGCCTGGCATTCAGGCCCTGCATTTAACCCATTACCACACAATCCCTACTTTTGACGCCCCTAAGAAAGAAGCCTTTAGAAAACATTGTGGGAAAAGGAGAAAATCCTGGTAACCAGCATTTTCTCCTTTTCCCACAAAGTTTTCTACCCTTCACAATAAAATTCCAAATTTTCAGTCGCTTTTATTTTGTCATCTGCAAAATGCTTTCAATTTGGACCGGTTCTAAAATTTTGTCGTTTGGTAATGAGTTAAGTCATTCTAATAAACAAGGTACACAACTACAGCAAAGTCACAGAAATATGTGTTGTTACTTGCCCTTCTTCTGAAATACAGACATTCAGAACATTGAGAACACAGAGGTTTCATTTTGCAGTTTTACTTGATGATTTTATTTTAATGAAAAGGCTCTATTTAACGGACTGACACCAGTCTACCCTCTGTAGTAAGTTCACGGCAGCGTTGTCTGCGCATGTCATATTCTTCGAAGATTCGACTGTCTTATATGACGCATCACTACTAGCCCCGAAAGCGGGCTGACTGTATAATATTACGCTCTATAAAGTAGCAATGTTGAAAATAGCTTTTACGTATCAATACGTTTGAGGAGAAACAAGACCTGCTTTAGCAACAGATTTCTCTAAACTGGTGATCATAGTTGAGTGAATTGCACGAGGTAGCGTTTTATTGGGTAAACCTTTTTTGTGTTTTAAATTCAAAGTAACGGTTGTCACGTAGGAAAGTGGTTCGATTCTGTGCCAAGGATGCCCATATCAGATAGATGAGTATTTATAGAATGCCATCTAGCGGGAGATAATGTTCACGGCAGTCTAAGGCTCTTTACCCCTATCCAGCTAAACAACTAAAATGAAATTTTCAACCCGAAAGAAAAAAAAAAAACCAAATAATGCCATTTTAAAGTCATTTTTTGGGGGAATAATATCTCCTTATCGGACAGTGTAGATCCAAGATCAGGCTGCACGTTCTGTGCAGTCTGATCTTGATCTACATTGTCCGCAAAATGTCAGGGAGTCGCGCTTAGTAGCTTAACCCTTTCCCAAACGACAAACTTTTGGACCAGACCAAATTGAAAGCATTTGCAGATGACAATTCAGCTCTTGCTGAAAAGATGATTTCTGTCTATGATAGGGTAGAAAACATTGTGGGAAAAGGAGAAAATGCTGGTTACCAGCATTTTCTCCTTTTCCCACAATGTTTTCAAAAGGCTATTATTCCAGACCCGTAAAAACCAGGGATTGTTTTGGAAAGGGTTAAGGGTTAAACGTAATAAAAAAAAATGTGGGTTTGACATGAGCTTACCAGCGATTGCATCATGGACTATTTTAGTTTGTCGGATAAACTTTTACTGTAGATCAGTGTTTTTAGCGCAGTGGATGCATATACATCAGGGCCGTAGGAACAGGGGGGGCCAGGGGGGGGGGGGGGCGGGCCCCCCCCCCCCCCCCCCAAAATTTGATCACCAATAAAAATTACTATGTCAGTATTTCGCTGAATACTGCTAGACAATCATCGTGCATGAAGAGAATGAAATAATAGAAAATTTCTAACGATTTACCGGTAAAATAGTTCTAAACAAACGGCGGCGAGCTATGGACATTTTTCTTCCACTTTTGTTATCTGACAGACTTCAAACAATTTCTGGCGTGATTCCGTGTGATTTTCTGCTTTATTTTTTCTCCACATCTTTTAATTCACCACATTGTTGAACAAATTTCCTTCTTTTTGGGTCATTGGTATTAGTAGGTGGGTTATTTCTCACTGCATAACTAAACGCAATACATGTAAAATCAGGACAAGCCGATTCTAAAATGATGTTGGCACCCCCCCCCCCCATCCAAAATTGCTTCCTACGGTTCTGTACATAAGCACAGGCTGATCACAATCTTCACTATCCACTTTTCACTTAAGGTTCTGTTCAGGAATATAGAATTAGTAAAACTTTGCCAGATAAAAAATATCAGAACAGGTGTCATCACTTGTTGTTGGTTGTTTTGGGTATTAACGCCACTTTAACAGCTAAGGTCATATCATGGCGGTCGGTGACGCACATGTGTTTCCTGGCTTTCTCATACCGGTACTAACACAACTTTCTTTCCAAAGCCACCGACTACTTTTCTCACGTGCTTCAGCAGAGGTGAGAGGCGAAAATACGCCGGATAGAAAGTTCGCCTCAACTGGGTATCGAACTCACAACCACCAGGTCATGAGTCCGACACGCTCACCACTGAGCCACCCGGGCGGATGTGACCACACTAAAGCTTTTGTAGACGGAAAAATCGAATGTTACCAAACAACATAATTTTAGACTAGTACAAATTTGGAAGCATTTGCAGACGACAAAATTGATGGAACTCAAATTTGAAATTGTTTTGGAAAGGGTAAAAAAAATGTGGGAAAAGGAGAAAATGCTGGTAACCAGCATTTTCTCCTTTTCTCACATTGTTTTCAAAAGGCTTCTTTCACAGGGGTACGTGTTAAAACTTGGAATTGTGTGGTAAAGAATTAAAATAATGATCTCTGACTGAGAACTGTAGGAAACGCTAAGGAAAGAAGAAGAAAATGCTGCTTATCAGCATTTTATCCTTTTCCCACATTGTTTTCAACAGCCTTCTTCAAAACACGGGTCGTGTGGTAAAGATATGACCGTCCATAACATTAATAGTATTCGGTAAGACGTGAGTTCATTTTATCATGTTTGCAATATCAGATGTTCAAGTATCAGCGGCATAAAATGCATCATTTGGTGTCAGGTGCACGTGGGAAAAGGTTTGCCAGAATCTGCAAGTATCAAACAACAGTTTCAGCCAGGATGTGGCTTGCGATAGTGTTCCAAATGAAATACACGGTATAAATGCTTGAACTCCCGTAAAAATGACACATCATGTACATGCTGTAATTATAGAATGTGATCCGTTTTTCCTCACCATCCGTACGTTTCGAGTGTGTTTGTGTGTCTCCAACACATGGAACATTGTTGATATAGATTTAACTGCAAGTTCATGTGTTGTAATTGTAAGTTCTTGAGTTTGTTCTAAGGTTTCCGTATACTGTATTGTAATTATTTGGCACCGACCTGATTAATATATGGCTTGAACCACGCGAATGGAGGCAATGGGACATTTGTGTAAAGTGTTTTCTCGAATCAGCTAGACTGGTGTCAGTTCGTCAAATAGAGCCGTTTCATGAAAGAAAGTTATCAAGTAAAACTGCAAAACCAAAACTTACTCTGTGTTCTCAAGGTTCTGAATGTCTGTATTTGTGTATTTCAGAAGAAGGGCAAGTAACAACACATATTTCTGTGACCTTGCTGTAGTTGTGTACCTTGTTTATTAGAATGACTTAAATGCAGGGCCTGAATGCCAGGCCACGTATCAGCCTGCGCAGGCAAATCCGATACGGCACTATACTTCTACATTAGAGTTTTTTGTTACAGTATACATACATATATTTTTTTTTCTATTTTATTTACAGTAACAATACACAAAAAAGAAAGTTCCAAAAATAGCAACAAAAAAAAAAAACAAACTTGCAATGACTGTACCGGAAATGTTTTTCATAATTATAATGATGGTAATGATAATGATGATAAAGTACTGACACTAAAATGGATATTAAAATCATAGTATCATTATAGACTATTAATTATCAGACAGTAAGAAATTAAGAATGACATAATCAGTAGGGTAGGCAATTATCTGAAATCGTTCGATACCTTGTGTGATTCGCATTAGTTTTCTTAATACACGAAATCTATCAACGAAAATTATCATGGGTGCATTTAATGAAGATCATTTGATTGTACACGTAGATCACACAGAACATAGGTGGGGCCTGTTTATGGTTTAAATGCGGTTTCACATCTAGTAATCAAGTTGTTCATAATAATAAATGAATAACCCATTACCACACAATCACTACTTTTGACGCCCCAGAGAAAGAAGCCTTTTCAAAATACTGTGGGAAAAGGAGAAAATGCTGGTTAACCAGCATTTTCTCCTTTTCCTACAGTATTTTCTACCTTTCCCGGAACAAATTTCAATTTTTCATTCAACTTTATTTTGTCGTCTGCAAATGCTTTCAATTTGGACCAGTCTCGTATGGTAAAAGAGTTAAGCAATATCAGCAATACCTTCAGCCTTCAGACTGAAGGTATATCAGCAACACCTTATGTGCCATTTGGTCTAAGATACAGTGTGGGAAAAGCTCAACAGGACCGTCCGAGCCAAGCAGCAACTGAGTACCTAACTTTCAGGGCCAGTAATGCAGGCGTCATAGTATGGCTTTCAACAGACGTGAAGGGGCATTTGGACATTTGCGTAAAGTGTCGTCTCGGATCAGCCTGCGCAGTCCGCGCAGGCTAATCCGAGACGGCTCTTTACGACTACATTAGATTTTGTGCTACGGCAGACTTGCACAAAAACAGAAAATTGCATAAAAACGGGAAATTATCGTTTCGGATTAGTCTGACCGGACTGCACAAACTGATCCGAAATGGCAGTTTACGCAGATGTCTGAATGCCACTTTTCGCAGGTTGCAACCCAATTATGATCGAGTCCTACAAGGACCAAGCTCTTACCACAGGAATTTGACATTCTATAACCAAAATAAATGATAAAACATGAAAAAAAAATCTTCCCTATATCGATATAATATAAACACAAGGAACGCAACGTCTCGATTGCTGGCGCTAGCACCCGACAGCCTTTCCCAACCAAAATCACCCACGAAACAAACATTGATCATAATCTCATTTAGCCTAGCGATAGACAAGACAATAATGTACCTGCGTCATCCGGCGATACCTCAGTAGACACCTTTCATACAGAGATATCCGTCATGTTTTACAGCTCTATTAGGACATTTTGATTTATCCGGGACTCCATTCGCTGACGTCACAGAAAGTAGCAGGTAGCGTATTTTCGTATTACTTATTACTATTATTTTTTTCGATTTTAAGATACTTATGGACATCACATGATACTACAGATTTTTCTAGAATCTTTAGTATCATTTGATGTCCATAAATATCTTAAAAACGAAAAAAATAATAGTAATAAGTAATACGAAAATACGCCTCCTTGCACTTCTTGTGACGTCAGCGAATGGAGTCCCGGTCCTGATAGAGCTGTAAAACTTGACGGATATCTCCGGTTGAAAGGTGTCTACTGAGGTATCGCCGGATGACGCAGGTACATTATTGTCTTGTCTATCGCTAGGCTAAAGGAGATTATGATCAATGTTTGTTTCGTGGGTGATTTTGGTTGGGAAAGGCTGTCCGGTGCTAGCGCCAGCAATCGAGACGTTGCGCTCCTTGTGTTTATATTATATAGGGGAGATTTTTTTTTTCATGTTTTATCATTTATTTTTGTTATAGAATGTCAAATTCCTGTGCTCTTACTATCAATTCCACGATATTAGTCTTTGCTAGGCTGTTAAACAATGTAACGGCTATGTCTATATGAGGAAACTAAACCAGTTAGTAATTGTAGAATTTTTCTGAAGGTATTGCTGAAGGAAACTTTAGGAACGTATCCATAAATAGGTGCACTGGCCGCCCTGATATAACTGAGATAATGTCAAAATGACGTTGAACACTCTAAACACAAAGACGTTCACCGAATGCGAAGGAAACCGTTTTCCGATCCCTTTTCTTGCCTTTGCCATTTAAATCACTGTGATAAACGAAAGCTTAACCCATTACCACACAATCCCTACTTTTGACGCCCCTGAGAAAGAAGCATTTAGAAAACATTGTGGGTAAAGGAGAAAATGCTGATAACCAGCATTTTCTCCTTTTCCCACAATGTTTTCTACCCTTCACAAAACAATTTTCAAATTTTCAGTCCCTTTTATCATGCTGTCTGCAAATGCTTTCAATTTGGACAAGTCTAAAATTTTGTCGTCTGGTAATCAGTTAAATTGCTTTGTAGAGCATGTAAGCTAATATACCTTGTGACTTTTTCTACTTAGAAGGGCCACCAAAGTTTTAAATAGGTCGATGTTAAACTTCTGAGAGGAGAGAGAGAGAGAGAGAGACGTAAAATAACAAAACTGTCGATACGAGAACTCGACGTTTTGTGTTTGTTTCTTTGTGTCAGTCAGCTGACTTGTGTCACAGTTGAGAGAGCAGGGTTTTCCCATGCGGCCTACTTTACTGTAGGATGACATCAGACAGTGTAGAGTTGCTTCACTTGACAGACGTCTGTTACACTGTACGTACACAGCTTTGATGCACTGCTAAATTAAACTTCGTTATAAAGTTACTAATTGACATTTCCTATAAGTGTTGACAAAATGATATAAAGTGGTTTTGTGTAAAGTTAAAAAGGGATTATATTATTGAACTTCCGTTTTAATTCACAAGGTTTAATCATAAAGACGGCTTGAAATTGTTTCCCTTTACCGGTATTGCAAGATTTGCTATATATATCTGTAGTCAGTGTAAACCTGTCCACGGTAGTGAACGGACGTGTGGTCTTATTAGATATAGAAGTGTAAATATAGTCGCTGTATGGCTGTATATTGAAGACCGTCAAAGATTGCTTATGGACTTGCTAAGATATTTTCTGGATAGAAGGAATTGCTGCAAAAAGTGAACAGTATCATAGAACATTGAGTATTACGGACTGTAATATTGGCTGATTGTGGAAAGCTTTATTTGTTATCTTGAGTTCATTATTTCATTTTGTGTTTTGGATGTAGATAGTATCTTTAATTAGTGACTCCGGTGTTTTATTATTGAATGAGGAACAGAGATAGACGATAGATATAGGTGCACAGAATTGTTTGCCGTTGATATGTCTGTGGATGTACTGCCAGCGAAAACGGCTCAGGGTCCAAATTTTAAATACCCCTGTATGCCAGGGATGAAGGATGCTCGAGTCCCAGCCCTGGATCCCCTCAAAAGACGGGATTCAAAAGGGGTCAACATAACAAACTTCGATCCTAACTGTATCATATATGACTCGAACACAGATACCACGTACCTAAGAGGCCGACTTCTAGGAAAGGTAAACTACATTTTCTTTCGAGCAGGTTCCTTTTTTTTAATACGCAGTTAACGTCCCCATTCATTTACCAAACGACATTGTGTTGGACTTGTCGATTTCTGTAGCATTTGAAGACAAGTCAAGTTTACTCTTTACCAAACGACAATTTTTTAGACTGGTCCAAATTGAAAGTACTTGCAGACGACAGTATAAACGGAACTAAAAAAAAAATGAAATTTGTTTTCAGAAGTAAGAAAAAAGAGAAAATGCTGGTTACCGGCATTCTCTCCTTTTCCCAAAATGTTCTCAAAAGACTTTTATCTCGGGATCGTTACAAAACCAGGGATTGTTTGGGTAGAGTTAAATCTAAATTGAAACAATTCCACATCGAATTGAGAGATAATTATGTCCTTGTAAATTGTACTGATTTTTGTCGATTTTGTTTGACTGCGAACTACACCAAAGCTGACGCTAAATGTAGTGGCCAATGAACAAATTTAATCTCCGTTCCCAGGAATCGAATTGGGAACCTACGTTTATATAGCTAACCTCTCAGCTCACAACTGCGGATATCACGCTGCCAAAATTCAGTGTTGCTAAAATGGTCGGATTTTCCTCGGAAAGTCAGATAAAATTGTAGGAAAAAGAGAAAATACTGGTTTCCAGCATCATTCTTACCCCACAACTCAAAAGCCTTATTCACTGATTCTTAAGAACACAGATTGTTTAGTCCAGGTTGAAATGAAAATACTTAAATATGGAAAGGGCATTTAACCCAGTACTGCATATCCCATGTGACAAAGGAGTTTGCATCATGAAAGTATTGTATGAAATTGAAAACTACCAAGAAAACAATTGCTTACAAGAAAAGATTTTTCCTCTACCCACAATGATTTTCCAAAACCTTCAGTTTTGTCAAATGTATTTTGTGTAGTGATCAATCAGAAAGAAAAAAAATCTTTCAAACTATGTTGTCTACATAAATTTTGTTTTTATGGCCAAAATAATCCGTTCTAACGAAAGAGAACAAAAGTAACTCATAATCTTCTTCCAAGCAGACAAAAGGAACTTTATTCTTGAAAGGCCTTTTGTGATTTTCCCACCCTTAAACCAAATTACGCCACAATGACATAATTGCAAGCGGGAGTCCAAGGCAAGAACTTGCTGCAATGTTGAGAAAACGGGCAAACTTTAATATGCTGAATATCATGTTATTCAGGGCATTTTTAAGTGAACTTTCAATATCAGATTGCATAAGATAGACCGTCAAATCTTTGGTCCATATTCTCTGAAAATTCGGGAGTCTTTTGACCAAGCAGGCAGCCTAAACTTTTGACCAGACCACAAATTGCCAAACCTGTTCAAATTGGAAACACTTGCATACGACAAATAATACTTAGAGCTATGAGGTTTATCTTTGATAAAGGTAAAAAAAACACCACATTTTTGGAAAAGGAGAAAATGCTGGTAACCAGCATTTTCTCCTTTTCCTAAAATGTTTTCTATAACCTTCACAAGGATCAGGATCGGCAGTGTTTGGTAAAGGGTTTGGATTACCTTAGCCTTGACTTCCCTACGATCTGATCGTATCAATATCAGTTACTTGGCAGCCTTCGGGTCCGACCAGCTGACAAATGTCAAGAAACTGTTTAACAGACTAGAACATGCTTTTGTTATTGGTTTTGGTAAACTTTTTCGTAAGACGCTATTCTCTTTAAACAAACTTGAAACAGACGATCTTAAAACTTTCGAGTACAGTGTCAGTAACCAATAAAAGAACACAAGTTTTTTGTCGAAGTGTTTTGAAAAGTGCTCCATCAAGGCAGAGAACTTACAAGCATTGTTCCAGTGAATTAGAAAAACGTTCGACCAGAATACCAGTAGTTGACACATAGCCTCTTTCAAATATATCTTAATATTATTCTTCAGTGAATTTGTCCAACTTACATACTCCAAATGTCCCCATTTGTGCCAGTTTAGGAGACCCAGACTCTCTTTGAGTTGTCCATGGCAGAAGACAGGCATTTTGACTACCAAACGACAAAATTTTGCACCAAATTGAAAGCATTTGCAGACAACAAATAATATTGGCTCAAACTGATTTCTGTCGTTGATAGGGTAGAAAACACCGTGAGAAAAGGAGAAAATGCTGGCAAGCAGCATTTTCTCCTTTTCCCACGGTGTTTTCTACCGACAATGTTCACCATGTACAGACAATTTTTTCAAAAGCCTTCTCTGTAAGGTTTGATATAACTCGGTAGTGTTAAGAGGTCTACTGCAGGTCGGGAAATGTCGTCTGCAGGTGGTAACATCGTTAAGTCACAAATTACTGAATTCAGTAATAAATCTCAATCCATGGAAATGTTGAACGTAACGTAGAAAACTATGACGATCAGTTGAGATGCTTTGAGGTTGTCAAATTGGATAAAAACCTACTGGGAAATAAATTTCGGAATAATTATATACGGTGAAGTCTGGTTACAGAAAGTTGTCGCGTAGATTTGTTTGAATACACTCATACGAAGCTCGACAAAGATTTCAAAGAGTATCCGACCGAGAGAGACTTTATATACTGCCCGAAAATAGTTCTCTGTTCGTCAAGTTTTAGTTTTCAGTATTCTAACACTTTATCATGCAAACAATCAGGAGTTCCATTGACACAGATGCAGAAAGCTTCTGAAAACACCCCCATAATGTGACAGGGAGGAATTGCCATTGCCATGGTTGTCCATTTAACATAGTGTTGTTGTTGTTGTTGTTGTTGTTGTTTTCATTCCAAATTAAAAACATCATCATTAAGCTTTATCTGATTTGTCGTCTGCTACTGCTTTCAGTTTCGACAAATCTTTTTTTTCTCCATATTCCAAAGATTTACCCAAGCAGAGCTTCAGGTAAGAGGGAGTGATGGCATTCTAAATCCATTATATCTCATCCAAACCCTATGTTGTGGGTACTCATTAGAATCGTCTGAATGAGACGATTCTAATGAGTACCCACAACATAGGGTTTAGTGGAGAATTATTTATATTTTCAATTTTGAAATCAAAGTCACCCCCTCTGTCTGAAGCTCTGCTTGAAGAGATGAATAAACTTAATAGACATAGATATTCGTTCTTTAATAAGACGAAAATAATTGGATTTTCGTGGTTGCCCGAAGTCTGTGCTGAATTATCAAAGCAGACAAATCATTTTGTGCAGTCTGATCTTGATCTACAATAACCGCAAAGTCAACAATAGTGGTGAAGGCGCTTTTAAAAGGCTTAAAGAAGGTTAGGTCACTGGAGGTTTTCGCTTAGTCATCGATTTGTTGGCGATGTTTCTTGGTTTCGAAAGAAGCCTTAACAGAAGAGAAAAGCCGTGAACTTTTAATTGTAGAGAATCGCCTCAAATGTCAATGAAGACGCCTAAAGCCATTTTTTTCTCGCTGCTGAAGTAATGAATGGGCTTCCATTAAGTTAATCTTTATCAAACGACAAAACTTTTGACTTGTCCAAATTGAAACGTTTGCAGATGACAACATAAATGTGACTTAGAGAATGAAAAATGTTTCTCAGAAGTTAGATAATATTGTGGGAAATGGAGTATATTCTCGTGTTCAATCAGCCTGGCAAGTCGTTTTGTAAAGAGTTAATTTAGTTTATAAAGCCGTACAATACTAAAATGTTTTCTGTTGCTAAATTGTTTAACCCTTTACCTAACAATCCGTGTTTTTTTACGACCCTGAAATAGAAGCCTTTTGAAAACATAGTGGGAAAAAGAGAAAATGCTGGTAACCAGCATTTTCTCCTTTTCCCACAATGTTTTCTACCCAGCTGGAAACGAATTTCAATGT
Organism: Tridacna crocea; assembly: GCA_943736015.1. Taxonomy (NCBI): domain Eukaryota; kingdom Metazoa; phylum Mollusca; class Bivalvia; order Cardiida; family Cardiidae; genus Tridacna; species Tridacna crocea. The sequence continues at coordinate 56,629,428 of OX031059.1, forward strand.
TTGAGTTACGTTTATTTCGTCGTCTGCAAGTGCTTTCAACTTTGACCAGTCTAAAGTTTTGTTGTTTGGTAAAGGTTCAAGACGGTAATGGGTTAAATGACGTTGAAAATATACTTGTTTACTTCATTGGCTATTCACCGGTACCTCCCGCGTTTGAACCGTTTTTATTGTTGACAAATTTGTCATAGCGAAATGCTCTCGTAGAACATACGAATCTCGTAACAAACTGAGGAATATTTGCTTTTCTTGGAAAAATCTCACAACATGTTTTTCAATTTACTTCATAAAACGTTCCCAAAACAGTCCAAATGTTCTTAATGGTCGTGGACGTGTGTGAAAAGACAGCCAAAGTTCAATTAATAATGGAAAGTACAATGGTGGTAGTGGGCTAACGGTGTCAATTTCATCGATTCGCTTGTGCCTCGAAATAAATCTTCTTTATCGTGATTGAAAAAGAACAAACGTGTATATTTTAACCCATTACCACACAATCCCTACTTTTGACGACCCTGAGAAAGAACCCTTTAGAAAACATTGTGGGAAAAAGGAGAAAATGCTGGTAACCAGCATTTTCTCCTTTTCCCACAATGCTTTCTACCCTTCACAAAACAAATTTTAAATTATCAGTAACTTTGATTGAATCGTCTGTAAATGTGTTTGATTTGGACAAGCCAAAAATATTGTCCTTTGGTGATGAGCAAATCAAACGAATGATATAGATTGGAACGGTCATATATAACTTGACAGTGACATAGGCATAGTGTGTTGTTTTGAAATTGAGGGAATTTTTTTTTTCCTTTTTTTTTTGGAGAACAGAGGTAGGTTCCTAGGCATGCGAACAAAAGTATTAAAACTCATGGGCGGATCCAGAGGGGGGGGGGGACCGGGGGTCCGGACCCCCCCCCCCCTGGAATTTTGGCAAAAATGACGTTATCGGATTCGTGAGTGGGACTGGTCTGATATTGCACAGCATTTATGTAAAAAGTTCTAAATGTGGAAACCTCGTCATGGTTAGGCAACGTTGACTTTTCTTGTAAATGGCTTACATCCACTGAAATCCGGAAATCATATAATAAGACGAATGCGTTTTCGGTGGGCCCCCCCCCCCCCCGGAGAAAGATATCTGGATCCGCGCATGAAACTGCATGTATAATTTGAAAAAATGCTGTCCCAAATGTCACTCTGGTATCAATAATGACACGCAGGTATGAACAGAGCTGATGTGGTAATGCATTCATTTGAATTTTAATTTACTTGAAAACAAGATTTCAAATGCATGTTTTAAACGTTTTATTAAACATTTGCTCTTTCCAAAAAGGTCCACCCCTCTCTTTCTCTCTCCCCCTCTCTCTCTCTCTCTCTCTCTCTCTCTCGTTCTCCACCCTTGCTCACCAATTTTTGTATGTATGTTTTTTTTTTTCCTTTTCTTTATTTCCATCATGTGGATGTTGTTACTCAGGAAAGGGACTCTATAAGCTCTTATCAGCTTTCGTCCCAATCCATTTGTATGTTTATATATACAATAAATTACGCTTAAAAAAAAAAAAACATTTGCTATTCTATCACATACATTTTAATAGATTTAGTTTTAAATCTTCGTTATCGGAGTGATTGTAAAATTGTCATACTTACACGTCCCCACACATATGCGGGCTAACAACATATATTTTAACAATAGTGACATAGAACATTGCATGTATTCGGTCATGCATAGCTTATTTAAAGGTATTACATGAACCAAGGTGTAAATTGGAAAATAAAGCACACAGAACAATGTTCCAATAGCACTGCTAAAATGGTATTCGATTGTTTTGTTTAGGATTTAACAAAAAGACCAGCTTTTTTAAATACCTCTATTGATCAGGGATTTTCTAACGTTCAATAAAAGAATGCGATCGATCTTTCAGGTCAACTTAATCTTCGGTTTGTGACGGCCTTTTTATTTTCAGTATTACAATCCCATAGTTTTGTCGTCTGCTTCCCCGATAAAAAACACGATAGACAATGTCTATATTGCCCGGGAAAAATGGACGACTATTTGCAGGCATAGCTTAGTCTATTAATTTAACCCTTTCCCATACAAGCCCTTGTTTTTACGTGTCTGCAGTAAAAGTCTTTTGAAAACACTGTGGGAAAAGGAGAAATTGCTCGTAACGAGCAATTTTTCCTTTTCCCACAGTGTTTCCTACCCTTCTTGAGAAGTGTCTGCCATTTTCTCCAAATCTAAAATTGTCGTCTCCAAACTCTTTCGGTTTGGAAGCGTCCAAAATTTGTCGTTTGGGTAAGGGTTAAACTGATATGTGTACAAGATATTGAAGATAGCATATAGAAGTCACAGCAATATAGATGACAAAAGTTAATATCCCAGGTCCTATGAGTGCATGAGTCAAGTAGAATTTTCGACAATTAACTACTGAAAAGTATTTTTACAACAACCGTCAAGGTTTGGTTCTTTACGCTTCCACAGTAAAAATCTGTAGAAAATATTCCGGGGAAAAAAAAAACCAGTGATTAAAACTAGCATACCGTTCATTGTCCCACAGATCATTCAAGAAGACAGTTGATTTATTTTTTCTCCAATTTTCGTTGCCAACTAAATGGATAAGACTTTGTTTCACGTCTTTCATTATCTTTTACTTTAAATTGAATCCGCTTTTCTTAGCTACAGATTTGCATCAGATACGAGACGGTGTAGATCAAAGATCAGACTGCACTAAACGTGCAGTCTGATCTTGATCGACGCCGTCCGCAAAGGGCATCCAAGGCGATATTAGCAGTGAAATAGTTATATAGCATTTCTCCTTTTCCTGCACCTGTAAGTTCAATCCACTCTCACCCAGATTTTCATCTTTATATACACGCTTGAGTAAAGAAACGGATGGTAGAGGTCAGAGATCAGTCTACACGTTCTGTGCAGCCTGATCAAAATCTGCAGCGTCCGCACAAGCCCCTGTTTATAGACTATGGCGCCGAACGTATTTGAATCCAATACGGTATTTCTCCATATCACATTGGATATAGTCCGACTTACAAAAAAAACCTGTTTCTGATACGAGCGGTTGATATGGGACGTTTTTTTTTTCAAATCGATATGATAAAAGGGTTGGATAAAAACCATGAAAATTCTCTAAAAATGATTCATCACAAAAGTAAACATAGCCGAAGAAAACCCTTCTATTAACCACTTTGTAACATGACATTAAATAAAATAATGCACTATTTCTTTAACCCTTCACATGTCTTTTACATTTATTCATGCCTTTGTGGACTGTTTAGATCAAGATCAGACTGTACAAAACGTGCAGTCTGATCTTTGATCTACGCTGTCCGCTTTGCAGAAACATTCTAGAAAATAAACCTCTAATTTCAACTTATTCAGGTATTATTTAAAAATACAAATACCTGCTGGGTTTATTCGCCACTCTAACGGTTCGTAATCTTGTACCGAACTTGAAAGATATCGGGTTCCCTATGAATCATCAACAAATTTTAATATAGACATTTTTAAATATTTAGGTTGAAAATTAGACACCCAATGGACTGATCTGAGCCTTATTTAAACAAGCTGGTTACCATCATTTTCTCCTTTTCCTACAATGTTTTCAAAACTCTTCCTTTCTCAACGTCGTTAAGGCATTACCAAACGACACAATTTTAGGTTTGTCCAAATCGAAAGCATTCGCAGGCAAGAAAATAAAAGTGCCTGAAAATTTGAAACTTGTTTTGTGAAGGGTAGAAAACATTGTGGGGAAAAAAGAGAAAATGCTGGTCACCAGCATTTTCTCCTTTTTCCCACAATGTTTTCTGAAGGTTTCTTTCTCAAGGTCGTCAAAAATAGGGACTGTGTGGTAATGGGTAAAAGGTCGGCATTGCGTTGTAAAGAGTTTACACATAAGGACAATGGCAGGTTGGTTAGACTGTATGCAGTTAGATATCAAACAGTGGTTTGTTTACAGTCGCCATGTATGTGGTTTTGTGCTGATAACAAAACTTACTGCAGATTTACACAACTCTTAACTCAACTCAACTCAACTCAACTTTATTAGGCATTCGGCAAACACATATGCCATTGGCCATTTACAAAAAAAAAAAACATGGATATATGGCAATGACAGACATATAAAGTACACATACATATACAATTAACATTAATTACCAAAATGTTTATTCGTTACTAGTCAACGTGATTAAAGATTTCCTTCTTTATAAAGCTTCCTCTATGAATTTTGCAGTATTGATTTGTGTGCGGATAAATTTACTGATATTGGGCCTAGTACAGGAAAGGTACTTAGTTCTAAGATCACTAAATTTACCGCATATACAAAGAAAGTGATACTCAGATTCTACTTAAGAACGATCGCAAAGTTTACAGATTCTTTGGCTTCTATCTATATTAAGAATTCAACCCCTTTCAATTTCTAGTTTGTGGGATGCTAATCTGAATTGTGCCAGCTTTGTTCTAAGTGATTCATTAAATACATTATTTAGATATGATTCGTACATTTTCCATTTTCCACAATGTTTTCGAAATGTTCATCTCTGGGGTCGTTGAAAGACGGGACTGTTTGGTAGAGGGTTAAGGGTTAGTGTAGAAAAGATCTAAATATAGACTCCCATTAAATTGTTGTATTTCTGTTTACAAAATGTCAAACTGCGTCCACCTACATGCTTATATCAGCTTTACACAATCATGTATGCTTCTTTCTACAAAATTCCGTGAGACCATACTAAACGAAATTTTAAAATACCACATTGAAAAAAATCGATGCTTTAATCTGAGTCGATTATCTCTTACTTACTGTAAGTGAGGGACTTAAAAAACATTCTGATAACTAAAGGCGTCGGCGAAAGTAAGCAATTTCTCTCTGTTATGAATGACTGCCTGAGACAATTTTGTTAGAAAATGCGACAGTGGTCTGCGAAAAGGAAAATTCGGAAAAGTTCTTATTTAACCAGAAAAATGTTTTATAAGATTTTACACAGATGGGAACTTTTCTCTTTCAAAATTCATTGGAGAAGTAATCTTGAGTGACTTTGTCTCACTGGTTTTGAAAATGTGTACTAAATATACAGTCAGACATAAGTTAAACATCACCGAAAGTGACCAGCAATAGCCCATGTGCTTCGACCAGCATTACTCATGCCCACAATTTGCCATTTCTGGGCTTCGGAAAGTTTTCTCGTAGCCATCCTTTCATTTGGTTCATAAATCAGCCTGTTACTTGTCTAGTGGGTCCGTGCATAGCTTGAAAATATACCAAATAAAAGGTTCTCCATTAAAAAAATTATGACTGAATTTGTTCAGGTGATGCTTATGTCTGACTGTATATTGTGTCTGCATTGTGACCATTGTCACATATGAATACGAACTCAATTTTCTTTGATCGACCCAGGGAAAGCAGACATTTAAAAAACAAAAAAAGTGCGAGAAAAAGAAAAGAAAATGCACTGGTAGTGAACATGTTGTCTATATATTCCTTCATTTGAACTTTATCAACCTTGTCGTCTTCAACTCCTTTCAATTTTGACGTGAATAAATCTCGGTCTAACAGGAAAGTCGAAGCAAAGGTGCAACAAGTTAGAATTCAAAAGAGATCGAAATGTCAGCCTTAATAAACTTGTACCTTTTTAGTGATTTACTGGGAATGAGTTAACCCTTGTGCCGAAGAGCGCGACTCATTGACCTTTTGCGGACGGTGCAGAGCAAGATCAGACTGCACATAATATACAGTCTGATCTTTGATCTACACTGTCTGAGACGGACATATTTTTCCAAAAGATCTTCGAGGGTTTACTAACGCCTTCAAAGTTTCATTTCACATTTTTAGCAAGATAAGAGTCAGAGCGCCAGATAAGAGGTAGTGATGGTATTCTAAAGTCATTATTTCTCCACTAAACCCTATGTTGTGGGTACTCATTAGAATCGTCTCGTCGAGACGATTCTAATGAGTACCCACAACATAGGGTTTAGTGGGGAATAATTGATATTTTCAATTTTGAAGTCAAAATCACTCCCTCTATCTGGAGGCTTAAGAGTTCAGCGGATGTACATAGCTGCACTGTGTCCATTGAAAGCGCCATTTCAGCGTGGCTAGGTTTTCAAAGTGTGAATATCTAGATGCGTAACCTCTTATCTAAGAGTATTACGTTCGAATCTATTCATTAAGAGGGGATTAGATTTGAAGGGTCATAAGGGCTTACGGTGGACGGGTCAGCCCATTTGTCAAACTATCGCCAACACTTTCCTTACACTTTTCTGTCTCGGAGTTAACCAAACGACAAAATGTTAAGACACGTCCAAATTGAACCAAACGACAAAATGTTAAGACTGGTCCAAATTGAAAGCACTTGCACACGACATAGCAAACGCGTAACTTTGAAATTGTTTCCAGCAGGGTGGAAAACATTGTTGGAAAATGAGAAAAAGCTGGTAACCAACAGATTTTCCTTTTCACACAATATTTTAAAAGGCATCTATCTAATGCTGTGGCAAAAGGGGGGGTTTAATGCAAGTCATGATATACATGTAATTATGAATCCATAATAGCCACCTTTTGCTCTGACATGCTTAATTATGAGGTAGACTGGGCCTCGGATATGTAAAATGAAAAATGACTGGTAGGGAAAGTTTTGGCAATGCGTTTGGTCTGACGTGGTCGATAATTCTAGCAGATGCATTAAACTCTTTCCAAACGACAAACTTTTGGACTAGACTAAATTGAAAGCATTTGCAGACGACAATTCAACTCTTGCTGAAAAGATGATTTCTGTCTATGATAGGGTAGAAAACATTGTTTTCGCAAGGATACTTACTATTCCAGACCCGTAAAAAAACCAGGGATTGTTTAGGAAAGGGTTAAGCCTCCTTTTCGTACAACGTTGTTTAAATAATGATCAATTAACGTTAAAAGCGGGGAAAAGTGGCAAAAGTAGGATTGAAAAGAGTGAAGAATAAGTACTCCGTGACTGCTTTCTACAAGCAAATTGTGTCTTTCCCCCCACAATGTTTTCCACCACAGCTCTTCCCCCTTCTTGAAGTTATGAACTTTTTGCCAATTTATGCCTTTTGGTGCAGTTTTTTTCCCATTGTAGTGGTTTTTGATAGAGTTTAAACATCACAAATGATAGGCTATCAATACAATAGGTCAGTATCAGTATTGTCCGGAAGATAGGTCACTTGTCCTTTTGCATACATTTCTCTTGTCATCTAAATATCACCCCTACATTGATCGATTCGGTATTAGATATATATAACTTATCAGTTATCACCCATAACAATGTAGACCTAACAGTTTAACCCATTACCAAACAACAAAATTTTAGGTTGGTCAAAATTGAAAGGAATGGCAGACAACAAAATAAAACTGACAAAATTTGAAATTTGTTTTGTGAAGGGTAGAAAACATTGTGGGAAAAGGAGAAAATGCTGGTTACCAGCATTTTTTCCTTTTCCCACAAAGTTTTCTAAAGGCTTCTTTCTTAGGGGCGTCAAAAGTAGGGATTGTGTGGTAATGGGTTAACGCATTACCAAACGACAATATTTTAGGTTTGTCCAAATCGAAAGCATTTGCAGACGACAAAATAAAAGAGACTGAAAATTTAAAATTGGTTTTGTGAAGGGTTAAAAAAACATTGTGGGAAAAGGAGAAAATGCTGCAAACCAGCATTTTCTCCTTTTCCCACAATGTTTTCTAAAGCCTTCTTTCTCAGGGGCGTCAAAAGTGGGGATTGTGTGTTAATGCGTTTACCAAACAGCAAAATTTCACACTGGTCCAAATTGAAAGCACTCGCAGAAGACAGGACGGTAGTAAACACTTATGAAACATTTAAAACCGATCGCTTAGAGCTGGGTAAATGACTGTTGTATTTAGCCAACAGTAAAATTTCAGGCACTAGACCGAGGAACAGAGGCAATGTTTGTAAATAACGGATAAAACCAAAGAATCCGAAAATAAATAGATTACGTCATGTGACGAAACGTTACCTGTTGTTTACATTTGGACATTGTTGAGGTGATAGCCGTCACTTGGTATCAAAGATATAAAAGTCAAATAACGCTGATACCGAGATTTTTACCTTTTTACAATTCAACCCTTACGAAGAAAGCTCTTGAAAACATTGTGAGAAAAGGAGAAAATGCTGGTCATCAGCATTTTCTCTTTTTTTTTTTCCCACAGTGTATTCTACTCTTCTAAAAATGAATTGACGTCTGTTGCTGCTTTCAATTGTGAATAGTCTTCAATTTTTTCGTTTGATAAACTGGATGAAAAGCTGATGGGTGAAGCAATACCCTCATAAATCGTCACTTGAACTTTCACCTTGGATAATCCACACTTTTGAGTTATAGAGGGTCCTGCATTGCAACCACCAGTTACATTTCTTTTCCACACTTTGTAGAATACATTACAACTTATTGCCCAAAAAAAGTTTCCTTCGAAAACATTGACATTTAATGGATTTTGTTAATTGCAAGTTTCACTTATGCATAGGCCTGCCCCGTTGCTGTAATTTACGCACCGAGCATCACAGCTTGACATTTGAAATCTGATAGTGAAACGTCACTTTTTTTTGACTAAAATAATGATTTTGGGGTCTCAACCCTTTCCCAAACAATCCCCGATTTTGACGATCCTAAGAACAACGCCTTATGAAAACATTGTGAGAAAAGGAGAAAATGCTGGTAACCAGCATTTTCTCCTTTTCCCACATTGTTTTCCTCTCTTCCCAAAACAAAAACAAAAAAAATCAATTTTCCAGTCACATTGATTTTGTTGTCTGCAAATGCTTCCAGTTTGGACTAGTCTAAAGTTATGTTGTTTGTAAAGAATTAAAAATCGACTTACTCCCAATAACATGAAGTCAGCATTCCCTCAGAAAATAATCTTAGCTCTATCAGGAATGAAACTCCTAATGAAATTTATGCAAATTTAAGACTGCCGTCAATTAATTCTTTACTCTCACAGCCCCAATTCAAATTAAATTTGTCATTCTTAGTCTCGAAAAAGAAATCCCGTATTTTTGCTTTTTTAAAGAATATTTTTAACGAAACAGAACAGTGCAGATGAAGGATATGTATATTTAGAGTAAAACAATGTTTATATAAAAGCTCAAATTTGCATTTCAAGATGCCAAAAATGACAGGGCAAGCATTTTATATCAAACACATTTTTCTTTGTTCAGTATGGAAAATTAATCTTGGAGACTGCCGATCCATTTAGTTACGCCAGTCAGAAGTTGTGCGTCTTTGACATCTGGAAAATTCTCCGAAATAAGTCTAAAGAATTTATCATTTCGAATGCTTGTCGAATACGATGCCAGATCTGGCTACACCAGATCGATAGGAACAAGGAGAAAATGCTTGTAACCAGAATCGTTTGTCTTTCTCACAATATTAACCCATTACCGCACAATGTCGACTTTTCACGACCCTTGGAAAGAAGCTTTTTTGAAAACATTGTGGGAAAAGGAGAAAATGCTGGTTACCAGCATTTTCTCCTTTTCCCACAATGTTTACTACCCTATAAATGAACAGTTGCACCATTTGAGCCACATTTAAATTGTCGTATGCAAATCTTTCTATTTGGACAAGGCTTGAATTTTGTATTCTTGTAAATGCCGTATGTAAAACTGTCTATTTGGACAAGGCTTGAATTTTGTTGTCTGGTAAAAGGTTAATTAAAAGCCTTTTTCCTCAGGGTTGGTAAAAGGTGGTAAACGATTAAATTTTTCTGAAGCCTAAAGCATGGTTAAGCCATTACCACACAATCTCTACTTTTGACGCCCCTGAGAAAGAAGCCTTTTGAAAACACTGTAGGAAAAGGAGAAAATGCTGGTAACCAGCATTTTCTCCTTTTCCCACAGTGTTTTCTACTCTTCCCACAACAAATTTCAATTTTTCTGTTACCTTTATTTTGTCGTCTGCAAATGCTTTCAATTTGAACCAGTCTAAAATTTTGTCGTGTGGTAATGAGTTAAGTATTGCTGACGTTTGGAGGATCGGTAGACTTGCCTAACGTTAATCGACCAACTCTTTGATAAATGAGTGTTCTTAGTTTGACGAATGTCTTATCGGTTCTTTCTTCCAAAAATGGTCTCTAGGATTATTTTAAACCTTTTCGCATATGCAGATCCTTTTCACTTCTGCAGAATGATTCTGTTCGAAACAATGCGACGAATGGAGTTGTTTGATCCCAGCCTTTTCGCCAATATCTTCGTCAATGCTTTTTACTTAAGTTTTATTTGCTCAAGTTCGATTATGTACTCATGTTATACAAAAAATGCACGTTATTTGATAGCCTGCCATAACCCTTCAGGTGATGCGGGGAAAGAATGGATCAAGATCAGACGACACAAACATAATCTTTTGTCCAAAATGACAGTGGAAATCAAAGAACAGAATTGATCGTGTAGAGAACAAATATTTTGATATTTTTGTTACCCACTGAAAACGTATACGGTATCTAACACTTAGCGCTGTTAGCATGGAAGTACATGTAAGTAGCATTGAAGCTGGGGTGTAAAGTTTTAGGCAATCTTCGATGAGTACGAAGAGCCAGGCGATAGTGTGGGACTCCATAGCACAGCCTAATGATGTCTAAATCAGTAAAACAGACACACTGTCTTGGCCATGACGTGTCTCAAAGTTTTCATATCATTTTTTAAAACAGACCGTTCAGACATGAAAATGTTAGAAATGCTTACGGAGTTCAGTTTTGTACCCGGAGAGTAAACATCGAGTTGTCAGTGATATATGGAGACCCGGGACACCGCGTGGAACTCAATCAGTCTTCGTCAATGTAATCCACATTTTGTTTCCAATATCAATCTAAAACAACCTCCTGTAAGTTTAGAGCGAGCAGGGTTTATGGTTGATAGTTGCTATATGTAACATTGAATACTTTACCAGACGACAAAATTTAAGACTTTTCCAAATTGAAAGCATTTGCAGACGATAATTTCAACGTGGCTCAAATGGTGCAACCTTTCTTTGATAGAGTAGAAAACACTGTGGGAAACATGAGGAGAAAATGCTGGTTACCAGCATTTTCTCCCTTTTCTACAATGTTTTCAAAAGGCTTCTTTCTAAGGGATCGTTAAAAGTCGGGATTGTGTGGTAAAGAGTTAACCCTTTTCCAGACAATCCCTGGCTTTTACGACCCTCAGATAGAATCCTTTTGAAAACATTGTGGGAAAAGGAGAAAATGCTGGTTACCAGCATTTTCTCCTTTTCTCACAATGTTTTCAACCCTGATGGAAACACATTTCAATTTTTTGAGTTACATTTATTTTGTCGTCTGCAAGTGCTTTCACTTTGGCCTAGTCTAAAATTTTGTCGTTTGGTAAAGGGTTAAATAAACATGTTCGAATTTCTTAAGAACATTATGTATCATAGGAGTATCACTGCATGCAAGAAGTGAGATTTGTGTGGTATATCGACCCGGGGTATGAAGTTTAAAACTTTACCCGTCACGATTGTAATACCATTTGAAGCTGTTTACGTCTGTTGAATGATCCGGCGAGGGATTTCAAGCCCACATGTGTTATACTAATAAGACGCGAAAGCCCACAAGGGGAACTTTTTCTCGCAGTAACAAGACGCGAAAGCTCCCAGGGTGAGCATTGGCGATAATTCTGAGGCAGAAACAACATGCCAAACCCGGAGGGAAAAAAGGTCAAGAAAAGGTATAACTAATAAGGTGACCCAACAGAAACCAAAGCTACATGTATATAGAAAGGTCTGTTTAGTGTTCACCCATTGCAGACATTGTTGGAATGCTATCTATTATTCAAACATAGACGCTAATACATAAGGCTTTTTGAATCAAGAAGTGCTTTTATATTTGTGTATTTGTCAGAGGAACAACCCTTCATCTTAATTTAGATGTGCTACTGGCTTGAGTTAGTCTTGCTGAAACTGTCACATGAAATCGCATGATTTCGTGTTGGACCTCTCATGGCGTTAATCCGTGGCACGCTAAGGACACATTAAATACTTCTGCCATCGTAGTTCTGAAAAGATCAGATTGTACCTACTGTAGGGTTTATACATGCATTTCAATTTTTTGTTTGATTCATACATCTACAACAGCACATTTCAAGAATACATGGAACTAGATAGATTTAAGATAAAAATACATGTTCAGGCAGAACTACATTGTAACGTTAGGCTTATTTTAACTTAACCCATTACCACACAATCCCTACTTTTGACGCCCCTGAGAAAGAAACCTAAAGAAAACATTGTGGGAAAAGGAGAAAATGCTGGTAACCAGCATTTTCTCCTTTTCCCACAATGTTTTCTGCCCTTCACAAAACAAATTTCAAATTTTTAGTCACTTTTATTTTGTCGTCTGCAAATGCTTTCAATTTGGACTAGTCTAAAATATTGTTGTTTGGTAATGAGTTAATACCCCCGTTACACCAAACTCGTTCTCACTACGATCTGAAAAATGTAACCGAACGGGCTCAAACTGTGTTCAGACGGAGTGGACGGAGTATCAACGTATCTCAGTCTGTTTACGAACTTGATGGACGGGCTTAGACGGGGTTGATCGGGATTGGTGTTTCAGAACTTTGAGCCTGTTCAAAATTTTTGGGCGACCATCACGTTCTGCGCTTAGACGCAGTGACAACGTACTTCAAACGGAATTGACGTGCTACGAACGGAATTGCCGTACTTGAACCGTATTAGGGACGTGCCTTGACGTGGGGCGATCGGGCTTCAATAAGCAGTACGTGTGCGCACCGACCGGGTCCGTTTGTAGCCCGTTCATCCCGTTCTCAGACAGACTAAACTCGACCAAATTACGTTCTTAGTGCGTTGTTATTCCGTCTGAATACAAAAAAGCAAAATAAAAACGTCTAGACAGATTGCAACACGTTTTCCTACAGTTTCAAAAGTTCGCAAAAGGTTCTAAGTACGCTCTACTCGTTCTAAGTACGTTTATTGCGATTTCGTGCAGTTTTGACAACGTTCACCTCGTCTGCAGTACGTTCTGACAAGATATGGTATAAATACTTGCGTTTTCCCGCCGATTCGCCATTTGGGCATAGAATATTTCGGACCATGGATAATGTTCAAGCTCTGAATGTTCTGAATTTTGGCTTTTTGCATTTTTTGCTGGAAGCAGAGCACCAATACAATGAGATGTTGGAACAAGAGAGAAGGAGAAAACCAAGAACCTGCTGGGTGAGGAAGTATTTAAAACCGGAGAGAAGATTAGCTGTAGGACATTATCATCAGCTGATGGAGGAGCTCCGCTTGGATGACCAGGAGTCCTTTTTCAACTTTTTAAGAGTCACACCAGGAATCTTGGGGGTGATTTGGAGTGGCTTCAGATGAGCAGGTACTTTGAGACTTGGTAGGCGCTGCTTTCATGTGCAACATCTGTGTATTTCTTCTCTTGCGCGGAGGCATGGTACTCTCAAATATGAAGTATAAATGCAAGTCAAATATGTTGTCTTTGCTGTCTGAAGCCGCGAACGGGAATGAAAACTGGCAAAAACGCAATGGGTTTTTATAGCCCTCTGGTCAGAACGTGATTGCAATTACGTTTTGAACGCACCAGGAACGTAGTAAGAACGTGATTGGAACGAGTACAACTGTCCTTGAACGAAATGGTCGTGTGACGAACTAGTTAGAACGGATTCGGACGTACAAGGAACGTCGAGGAACTAGTTATGAACGGGCTCAAACTGACTGCAGACGGGTATAGACTGGTTGAGAACGGTGTCCCTAGTACGAGAACGGGTAATTTTACCAGATTTGAACTTGATAAAGACGGACTGCAGACGGAATAAGAACGGGATGCACGTACTTGGAACTGTTTACGAACTTACAATGAACTTACTATGATCACAATATAGACATTGTACGGCTGAAACAACACGTTCAATCCCGACCACAACCCGTTTTGAGATATTGTCAGGACGGAGTTGAACGTTCTGCGAACTAGTTTGGTGTAACGGGGGCATAACGTAGGCCTATGCTTTATAACTAAAATACCTCACCAAAGTGTGAATAAAGATTCAAGGTAACGCTGCGCAGTGCATTCCAGTCTTGCGCTTCCATTGACTGCATCATCATCATCATCATCAGCATCATCATCATCTCTCTTCCTGTCCACCGCTAAGCCTTCCCCCCTTGTTAACTTCTTTCGCCAACGTAATCTGAACATAAGGAAATATTTGCGGGGATCAATACACAACAACTGTAATCAATGGCTGACATGTTATTGACAATATTACTGAATATGTCGACATTATATCGTAACGGCCTGTCGATATGAGATCCGTGTTGTAGGTGTGCTCTCTGGTCACGTGGCTAGTCTGTCAGTCAGTTTCCTTTTACGCCATTCGAAATTTCGACACGTCTCTTTGACCCATAGGCGCGAATCACTGACCTTTTTGTGGTCAGTGTAGATAAAGATCAGACTGCACAGAAGTCTGTAGTCTGATCTCTGATCTACACCGTCAGATAAATATACATTGCAAAATTTAATTTTAGTGTTTTAATGTCAGCTTAAAAGTTTTCATTTCACTTATTTAGAAGGGGTAAGGCGAACAACCATTGGGCCCGTATTCACCAACCATTCTCAGCTGAATTCTTATGCAGTCGTATTCTTCAAGATTTTCCACCTTTGAAAGTAACAGAACTTCTTATTGGCTAAACCAAATGGTTTAGCCAATAAGAAGTTGTGTTACTTTCTAATGCAGAAAATTCTCAAGAATAAAAAAACAAAACTATGAATGTTCTTAAAAATGGTTGTTGAATACATGCCCAGAACTTTGGCTATATAATGTTGAATTCTTACTGTAGAAAATATGCGACCTGTCAGGCAAAAAGGGGCCACCTGGGAGCTGCGACAAATGTCGACCCCAGTTCATGATACATTTCAAGGATGCCTTAATCCTTTACCACACAATGCCGACTTTTGACGATCCTGGAAAAGAAGCCTTTTGAAAACATTGTAGGAAAAGAAGAAAATGCTGGTAACCAGCATTTTCTTCTTTTTCCCACAATGTTTTCTACTCTATCGAAGAAAAATTACATCAATTGAGCCACATTGAAATTGTTGTCTGTAAATGGTTTCAATTTGAAAAGGGCTAAAATTTTGTCGTTTGGTAAAGAGTTAACCCTTTACCACACAGTCCCGACTTTTGACGCCCCTGAGAAAGAAGCCTTTTGAAAACACTGTAGGAAAAGGAGAAAATGCTGGTAACCAGCATTTTCTCCTTTTCCCACAATGTTTTCTACCCTTTCCAAAATCAAATTTCGAGTCTTCAGTCACACTGATTTTGTCGTCTGCAAATGCTTTCAATTTGGACCGGTCTATAAATTTGTCGTTTGGTAATGAGTTAAGCCCCCTTTTATCAGAGCACGGTTCCTATAGAAATAGATCGGGTCCATTAACCAGAAGATTTATACTGACAGAGCAGGTCTAATGCAGAAATAATTAAAACTAATAGCCCACACCATATGCTAATAACCCGCATGGAATTGTCAGCAAGGAACCGGTGAATGACCAATTTATCCGCTGGAACTGAAGTCGACCCTCGTGACCCCTGACCATGATAAAGATGATCGAAATTTTACGATAATCTAATTAACACTCCCGCTATTTTATTGACTTAGTTTCATGGATCTAAAATTTTGATATGGAAAGATTTGTGCCGACAGAGGCAAGAATAGGCCTAGACACGACTGACGTAAACCAGAATTTATACGGCATAAAATATTTTATTATTAGGATTATAAGAAAATCGACAGAGGATGAGAGGCAGCTCTGTTTTACGAAAAAACTTACGTCTCTTGTTTTGCTTAAATCCCTGAATTCTTTACCAAACAATCCCTAGTGAAAGACTCTGTGAAAGAATCCTCAAGAAATTATTTTGGGAAAAGGAGAAAATGCTGGTGACCAGCATTTTCTCCTCTTCCCTCAATGCTTTCTAACCTACCCAAAACAAATTTCAATTTTTGACTCACTTTAATTTTGTCCTCTGCTAATGCTTGCAATTTGGAATAGTTTAAAGTTTTGTTGTCTGATAAAGAGTTAAGTAATGGACCCACTGTCTAAGTTCAGTTCGTTATTAGAGCCGTATTGCGCTAACATTACCTTTCTCAAATACTGACACAAACTTTCATACTAATCTTAGCAGAATAAACGGACTTAACTCACTTTTCAGACTTAAAGGTTTTTCTTGAAACCGGCTCCAAGTTCTGATCCTAGAGCTTTCTTTGACATGAAATAAAGGTTTGAACACACCATCCACAATTGAAATATTGTGGCAAAAGTTGAAATCGTCATCTTGTATTCAGTAGTAACCTTATGCTAGACAAAACAAGTCGGCTATTTATGTTTAAAGTTGTAAGCCATCAAGTTCCTCTCAAGATCCAATCCAGACGTCGATCTGTTCTGTAAACTTTGCAGAGTTTGTTCCTGATTGAGGTGATCCACCTTGCAGACCATTCAGTCGTGCTATAATGGCATGCAGTTAGTCTCGAGCTATTTGTATTTCATCTTCCATGACTCGGCAATACAGTGGATCGTAAATATATGGCAACACGAATGTTTCTGGGGATTTACTGGAGTTAGATTGTCCTGTTCGTCGGTCTTAGTACGAACTTATTGTATGAGCGGCGCTGTGGCAAAATGGAAGTGCAATGTGTCCCCATGATGCAACTATCCAATCAAGACACCGTCTAATTATGGATGCATTAAATCCGACTTTGGCACACTTCTCATTTGACCTTAGGAAGACTGGTGCAATGGCGTACGTAAAATTGGCCAATAGCAAAAAGATTCGACTCAGGTCAGCCTGCGCGGACTGCGCAGGCTGACCTGAGTCGATTCTTTTTCAGCAGATGCTTTGTACACTAATTCATAAAGGGCATGGCTCGTATAATTATTTGTGTCGAGAACTCATCCCAATCAGCTCTTACCAAGAATTGAAGAGCCCGCCCGGGTGGCTCAGTGGTGAGCGTGTTGGGCTCATGATCTAATGGTTTTGAGTTCGATACCCGGTTGAGGCGAACTTTCTTTCCGGCGTATTTTCGCCTCTCACCTCTGCTGAAGCATGTGAGAAAAGTAGTCGGTGGCTTTGGAAAGAAAGTTGTGTTAGTACCGGTATAAGGAAGCCAGGAGACACATGTGCGTCACCGACCGCCATGATATGACCTTAGCTGTTAAAGTGCATGGCGTTAAGCTCCAATACAACCAAACAAGAATTGAAGAATTTCAATTTGCAATTTAGGGACGTTTGTCGTCATCAAAGACAGTTGATTAACGCAGTTTTAGTGGTCCTTTTATTGCGTTCCAAGACCAAACAGACAAAATACCATCATTGTCGATGAGATGGTTTTATCAAAGTGCGTGCAGACATCATTCCTGTATGGGGACAAGGAAACGCGGGAAATTGTTTTCCTAGATGTAGAAACGGAAATGTAAATTGCGAACAGGGTGTCATTACGCCGGCCATTATGTTGGCTGTTGTGACGGCATGGAAGACAAACTAAGTCTAATTCTATTATAGGCTGGTGTCTCATGGGATTTCCTTCCGCTTTACGCACGGCTGCTTTTCTCAAAATATTTACAGACTGTCTGCTTTTGTAATTTGATTTTAGGTACGGCCAGAAAAGAAGCCTTTAGCAGAAATGGCATCTATAGTGCAATTTGTTGTTTCTGTTATAAGCCATTTTTTTCCTGAGATGTCATGGCACCGTAAAATCACTGATGTGTCAGAGTTATTTTCACTAGCCAAGCGAAACTTGCCATACCTTTTTGAATAAAGGACCATAGTATACCAAACGTTGCCAGCGAAGTTTCAACAATCCTATGTCCGAATTGAGAATTGCAAGACAAGCCAAATTAGTTGACTGGGACGTTCTGTTTCAGCAGGTGTTTTGCGGCTGTCCTGGATCCACAGTTAAACTGTATTATAGAGCAGTTTGTGCATTCGATCCCTGATAACAATGATGACTTTGTGACTGACATATAAAGAGGGCCGAGGGTTTTGATGAAATTGTGACATATAAATGCCGATGGATACAGACGACGCACACTATCGTAAAGATACTTCCAAGAGCAATTTCAAGAGTCACGGAAATGCGGTTTGTAAACAGTTACAGCGTTCTTGCCGGTAACTGTGTGCATTATTTTAAAATTTATTTTAAATGTTACCGATTTTCCCAAATAAGGCAAGATAATAATACTCTAGGGTAATTGCAGTACATATATTTCTTGATCTTCAAAGAGACGGTCTCGGGTCTATGTTAGGAGCAATTAAATTGTCAAAGTAGAGATAATTGCTGGTGTATACTTTCTAATGGTATAAGAAACCACCACGACGTTTTTCGTTTGTTCCATTATGTTCAACTCTGTGCCAGACGGCGAAATTTAACCCTGTACTCCACAGATACTCATTTTTACACATTGCTTGTAGGAGCCTTTGGAAAACATTGTGACAAAAGGTGAAATTGCTCGTAACGAGCAATTTCACCTTTTGCCACAATGTTTTCTACACTATCAAAAGGCGTCATATACACATAAAAAAACCGGCTTCATCCTTGCTGTTATTTAGGGTCAATTAGAGATACCTTGGAAATGCCTTATGGGGTAAAGGGTTAAAGCGTTTGCACACGACAATATTTATTCAATTGTATGAAAAAGAGAAAATGCTGATTACTAGTTTTTTCTCCATTCCCACAATATTTTGTAAAATCTAAATTAATTATTCTGCGCGGAATCCTACGTTATGGGTACTCACCAGAATCGTCTCATTGAGACAATTCTTTGAAGTACCCACAATAAAGGGTTTTGAAAGAGAAATAATGGATTTAGAATATGATCACTCCGTCTTATTTAGAGCTCTTATGTAAAATGAAATAGGTTTTAGTAAAGAAAAAAGAAACAACCATGACATACAGAAGCAGACAACCGATTTGTGACAGAATACCATTTTCTAGCAAAAGGTGTACAAAAACCATTCCAAGCACGAACTGAAGTGGAAAATTCGAGTGGAATGAATTAATGAAACTAAATGGCTTCTTTATTACAATTCTACCCTGCGGATATATTGACTTAATTCGATTGTACTTGAGATGCGACGTCCATTTTTTCTGCTCTCTGTTGCTGATTGACAAGGGTGACGAAGATACCGGTGACAACAAATCGTTACTCATGAAAACGTGCAGAACTTCAGCGCAAATAAATCAAATTCCGTTCAGTTTAACCTAGTTTGAGATACTTTTTCGCAAGAATAGAATCCTAATTTTGTCGGAAACAGGCCTTGTATTTCCTTGAAATTTCCCGCGCAATTGCAAAGGTTTGGCTGGAAACAAACTTTACATTGACGATGCAAATAAAGATACAACTTACACCGACCGGAAACGATGCAGTGGTAAATGAGTCCTTGACGTCATCTGCCATGGAGATAGTATCCTTACGCGTTGTAAAGATTTCTTTTACCAACTTGATACTGAGTCGATCTTCTAAAATTAATTGTCGTGGGCAAACTATCTACAAGTACAACTTAATGAATATCTATTTTAAACTGAAAATACATGGTCTTTTAGCAATCTAGTAGCCTGGAAGTAAGCATGTTACACCGGAAGTGCATTGAGCATATACCACTCAAAATATTTTCAGCTGCAATGAAAATACCTCTTCAACGCTTTTTACGTCTTTTGATTAATTCAGCGTGTGCAGCCTCTATTTTTAACCGTTTATATACCAAACGACAAAAATGTAGATATGTCTAAATTGAAATCATTTGCAAACGACATTTTGAATTTGGCTCAGTTGATGGAACTTGTCTTTGAACGGGTTGAATACACTGTGTAAAAGGGATATAAGTGTGTTTTAAGATATTTCTCCCAGGTTCGTTGAACATGGGACTGTGGGAAAGGGGTCACGCTTTAACCCATTACCACACAATCCCTACTTTTGCCCCTGAGAAAGAAGCCTATAGAAAACATTATGGGAAAAGGAGAAAATGCTGGTAACCAGCATTTTCTCCTTTTCCCACAATGTTTTCCACCCTTCACAAAACAAATTTCAAATTTTCCGTCACTTTTATTTTGTCGTCTACAAATGCTTTCAATTTGGACAATTCAAAAATATTGTCGTTTGGTAATGAATTTTAAGACGAATGTTGCCTAGAATTCAGTGGTTTCTTTCCTATTTTACATCAAACTCTTTGTTGAAGAGTAAATCTTGGATTTCTACTGTGTCACTGCCATCTTGTCACTGATTCTTCTGTCGAAAATAGTCTTGTGCTCGAGTGAAAAGATCGAATAATGACAGAAACAGTTCAAGAAATATATATATAAAAGAAAAGCATTGGCATTGGTAGCAAAGTAAAAGTATCTTGAAAGTTGTTTATACTTGTAGGTATATACTTTATAGTGTCTCTCTCTCCTTTGTTCAAATATTCTACATGTATTAAGATGATTCACGGGGATTTTATGAGAAATCGATGAAAATTTGGCTGTCGTCCACCTTTGTACAAATTTTAGCGGTTTAATCTTTATCAAGTACAAAATTTTGTATTATACCAAATTAAAGCATTTGGTGACGACAAACTGAACTAAACTCAAATGAAGATTTCTGTCATTGGCAGGGAAGAAAACATTGTGGAAAAAGGAGGAAATTCTGTTTACCAATATTTTCTCCTTTTATTGTGCCATACTCGTTACTTCGTTTGCAAACACTTTATCTTTGGACGAGCCCAAATTATGTACGAACTAAAAGCGTTAAGCGACTTGAGACCAAGCGACTTGAGACCAAGCGACTGACGCCCGTAAATCGACAAGATCAATTCTAGGCCCTTTTATTTAAATTGTACAGGAGTATTAACCTTGATCCGTTAATCTATTAAGTGGATTATCTCACAAAACAACTTTATCAGACCAAAAATCACCTTCTTTGTTTGCACACTTAAAAAAATATAGTCTCCAATAGTGCTCTCTCATGCTTTGCATGAGTCATCTTATTGTATCAGGACAAAACGGTTGGCCCTTTTGTAACGTATCGTTGCGAACACGATTCCGATTTTAAAATGGAAAATTTTAATAATTCTCCACTAAACCCTATGTTATGGGTACTCATTAGAATCGTCTCATTGAGACGATTCTAATGAGTACCCACAACATAGGGTTTGGAAGAGAAACAATGAATTTAGAATACTGTCACTCTCTCTTATCAGGAGCTTTGTGTGCTGATTCTACGTATTCAGCAACATTGCCGTATAAACACTCAAATTTCTATAATAATGGTTAAGGTCGTCGCGACAGTAACGTTATTAATTCCTCTCTCATCGTTAATCATTGTATCGACGATAGTTATATGTGGGAAAGCAGCCAATGGCTTGGGAGACTTTAGTGTGAAGTAAAAGAACCCCAGAGAAAGCACGGACAGGCGTATTCGCCACCGTGGTGTAGCCGAAATAATGTTGAAAACGTTCGTTTACACCATACACTCTAACAAACCTTAGAGGTTTGTGAAACATTCATTAGTCATCATGGTAAATGTAATTGAAGACAAAACTTGGCGGAAAAAAAGCACCAAAAAGTCGGATATATGCATCCCAAGCAGTCCTCAAAACAACTTGAAGATAAGGGTCTGGGTGTTTGACTATTTGTTATGGGCGAACAAAGACGGGGGTCATGAAATGGGTGTAAAGGTCATATAAATAATACAACAAAACTCAACACCAATTATAGGCCCACAATAACTCAATCACCGTCAAGGGCTTGTAAACTTGTAAGGAGTTATCAGGGCCGGATTGTTCCCTTTTGAGTTTTTTTTTTTGTCGGCTGTGTGACGGAAATCAGAGTCCTTAAGCCAGATCTCTGTTGTTTGTATGTACGCTGTTTCCGGTCGTTCCTTTGTGCCATGTAGCATGACAGACAAGAGCTTCGTAAATATTATCCATATCGTCGGTTTACTTTGCAAACCTCGTAACTACAGCTTGTTACAAGCTGTAGTTACGAGGTTCTCGAAGTAAACCGGCGATATTTTAATTCCAGTGAAAACCGCGCAATACCCTGAAACTCTCTCGGCCAATCAGAGGGCGAGTTATGGAATTTATAAATAGAATGTAGCACAGTTGGTGAATAAGCTATAACCTACTGGTCTCAATTTCTTTTATCCTGTTTGTCCATTGTTTTATATAGCTTTTATGCACGAGCATTTTTGTGGTTGTTTTTAGTAGAGTTAATTCTCCAGTGGGGAGAATGGCATGAAAAGATATTTATTCGTTATTTCACTTAAAACCTCAGGGTTTCACTTCATACCTCAAATTCACACAGTGTTTACAGGACAAAAGTCATTACCATAACCTACAAGACTTACTGCAAACCATTCACAGTGCCCGCATATAAAGCAAAATTATATTCACAGAAGGACTGGTTTTGTTCAAGGTCACAATTCAAGGTCATGGGATGACAGAACTTGTTTGTCTAACTCTTTACCCAAACGACAAAATTTTAGACTGGTCGAAATTCAAAGCACTCGCAGACGACAAAATAAACGTAACTCAAAAATTGAAATTTGTTTACAGCAAAGTAGAAAATATTGTGAGAAAAAGGAGAAAATGCTGGTTAATACCAGCATTTTCTCCTTTTCCCACAATGTTTTCAAAAGGCTTCTCCCTCAGGGTCGTAAAAACCAGGGATTGTTTGGTCCAGGGTTATAACATCATTCCGTACAGAAGATTTTTCGTTTTTAAACTAATCATCTTTACAAAATGACGGGCAGGTAGTTAAGCCACCTGTTTATTCGTAGCCCTTTGATATTACAACATTTTCAATAACCCATTTAACATATGTCGATATCAATAAACTAGATGTAACCATGTTTAAGAAAGTATTAACCTTTAGTTATATTGCTCACGGTTCAAATCGCAAATGAAACAACCCATCCATGGCTAAGTATTAACTCTTTACCAAACGACAAAATTTCAGACTGGTCCCAATTGAAAGCACTTGCAGACGACAAAATGCATGTGACTAAAGAATTTATATTCCTTTTAGGAAGGGAAGAAAAGATTGTGGAAAAAGGACAAAATGCTGGTTACCAGCATTTTCTCCTTTTCCCACAATGTTTTCAAAATGCCTTTTTCACAGGGGTGTTAATAGATCTAGTAGGGATTGTGTGGTAAAGTGCTTAAATATGTTTAGCAACTAATGTAAGATTAACTGATTATCGACAAAGTTAGACCGTTGGACGGCATCTTCTAGTCGACTCATCTTAGTCTTCTCTTTTCTGGAAAGTTTTCGTATCGATGGAAAAGCAAAATCAACCCCTATCCCGTTAAATAACTTGCATGAAACTTTCAAGTCAACAGAAAAAAAAAACAAATTTTTACTATTTCAAATGTATTTTTTGGAGGAGGAATATCTCCTAATCGGACAGTGTAGATCCAAGATCAGACTGCACGTTCTGTGCAGTCTGATCTTCATCTTCACTGTCCGCAAAAGGTTGTCCAGTCGCGCTTAGCACCCTAAAGGTTAAAGTCAAGTGTTTCGCCTTTTTATTGAAGTAGATGAGGCGATGAAAGAGGTCTAGCTTGTCGAGTGGAAACTGACAAAGTATAAGCTAAGATGTCGGTCGTTTGATCATCGCACACACTGATCCTTCACAGATGATTTAATTCGATTTTGTCCCTTTCTTTATTAACTAACCCATTACCATAAAAGCCAAAGCCCTCCCTGAAGACGAAGCCACCAGTATTTTCTCCTTTTATCTCAATGTTCCTACCCTGTTTAAAAGTTGTTTTTTTTCAACCGTCCTCTCTATTAACTAACTCATTACCATAAAAGCCAAAGCCCTCCCTGAAGACGAAGCCACCGGTTTTTTCTCCTTTTACCACAATGTTCCTACCTTGTTTAAAGTTTGTTTTTTTTTCAATCATCCTTTTGGTCGCAATTGATTTGTCGTCTGCCAATGCTTTGAATTTGGACAGGCCTAAAATTTTGTCGTTTGGTTAGGAGACTCGTATCACCGGACTTTTATGACACAGGAGTCCTAGTTTCCTCCGGATTACAGTTTACATGAACGTACATGTAGTTATCAATAATGTTAGATCTATAGCTCTAGAGTTAATTATTTCATATAATGTTATCACTGTTGTTCTCAAACAAAGGAAAGCAGTGCCATAGATCAGAGATCCAGATAAGAGGGAGTGATGGTATTCTAAATCCATTATTTCTCTTCCAAACCCTATGTTGTGGGTACTCATTAGAATCGTCTCGATGAGACGATTCTAATGAGTACCCATAACATAGGGTTTAGTGGAGAATAATTAGTCTGTTCAATTTTGAAATCGAAATCACTCCCACTGTCTGGAGCTCTCGTAGATACTATTTAGAACTGTTCAATCGAGAAAATTCCAACCGAAACTTACATAGCAGGTCTCATAAAAAAGAAATGTGGTTTTAGGATTTTGATACCCTCAGTTCTTAGATCTATGTATCGAATTGAATATCTTTAACCATTGTCGTGCTTAGTACATGAAATGGACATTTCTCACTCGAAGCAAAGGCTAGCTGCAGATCTATACAACATTACATATGTCTTTTTGATGTAGACAGATTATTTGCTAAAAGGTGGACTATGTAGGTGTAGACCAGAGTCCGCGTATGCAATGAAATCCGGTGTTATCGTTACAAGGGGTGAAGACCTGTTTTCTATAATTTGATTGAGGCATACTTCCTTCGTTACGAGGTCCCATATTGCCTTTTGTCATTAAAATGACGTTTAAAGTAGCTCACGTTAAATACAGGAAATTGGCACTCTTCATTTACTTGAATCACTTTAAAACCCTTTATAAAGGGTTTTATAAAACGACCCCGTATATTTAGGACCTCGCCAAAGGGGCTTTTTGAAAGTTGTGATTTAGGGAGAAAACGCTGGTTGTGGTTTGATTAGGTCTTTTTTCCTCAATGTTTACAGACATCACATTAAAAAAAAAAAAACACACACACACATTAAAATCAAATACGGTATTTGCCCTCCAGTATTGGTGTCATTATTAACTCATAACCAAACGACAATATTCTTGGCTTGGCCAAATCGAAAGCATTTGCAGACGACAAAATAAAATTGACTGAAGATTTGAATTTTGTTTTTGTAAAGGGTAGAAAACATTTTGGGAAAAGGAGAAAATGCTGGTTACCAGCATTTTCTTCCTTCCCCCACAATGTTTTCCAAAGGCTTCTTTCTGAAAGTCATCAAAAGTAGGGATTGTGTGGTAATGGGTTAATTAATCCTTTACCATACACTCCTAAGTTTTAGCGACCCTGGGAGAAAAAAAACTTTAGAAAAACTTTGCGGAAAAACGAGAAAATGTTGATCACCATTTCTCACAATTTTTCTACCATATTCAAGACAGATTCAGTCATTTTAACCACATTCAAATTGTCGTCAGCAATACTTAGAATTTTAACAAGTCCACATTTATGTCGTGTGATACAGAGTTACGAAAGAGTCTCAGATTTTGTCCTCTGACAAAGAACTTTAAGTTTCGCAAGTGTTGAATGATACTGATAGTCTTTTTTTTTTGTCTCGACAAACACATCAGTCAGGTCTTCATAAGGACTTCATTGTTTAAAAGATATATCCGAAAAAGATATATCCGAAAACAGTATCAAGTTTTTTTACGTGTGGTTTTCTCAACATTACAGTGAACTTCCGGTCCAAGGTTTTGATCATGATTTACAGGCGTACATGTAGCTATATGAAATAAACATTGACAGTCTGGACGAAAGACTTCCCACGTGGTCTTTATACGACCTTGAAGACGGTTGTAGAAGAACATGCTGGTAACCAGCAATTTCTCTTTTTTCAACGATGTAATGTACTCTTTAAGAAACAAATACTGATAATCTGAGTCGCCTTTAACTCTTTACCAAACAACAACATTTGGGATATGTCCAAATTGAAAGCATAAGCAGACGACAATTTCAGCATGGCTTAAATGTTGTGGTTTGTCTTTAAAAGAGGAGAAAATATGGTTGGAAAAGGATAAAATGCTGGTGAGGATAAAATGCTGTCACCAGCATTATTTCCTTTTCCCACAATGTTTTCTAAAGGCTTCTTTCTCAGGGTTGTCAAAAGTAGGGATTGTGTGGTAATGGGTTAATTTGTCGCCTGTGAATGCATTTACATGTAATTTTGACAAGTCTAAAATCTTGTCGTATGGTGGACAGGCTACATGGTTAGTCAAAACATAAAATTTTAGACAAGTAGATTCACAATCAATTCGCGCTTTCGTTTTCGTATGGTTCTGGACTAAACCTGAGAAATGCTGGAACCTGCTAAACTTACTTTTGCATACACTGTGTAGATTAAGATCCGAGTGCATAGAGCGTGCACGCTGATCGTGGAGCTAAACTGTCTGATACTTTGTTACGTATTCCTGCTAAATCAATCAAATGGCAATAGATTGACTTTCTTTATGATAGAAAACAAACGAGTAGAGCATTCAGCTCTGGAATCGAGGTTAACCCTGTAACACAGAATGGCGACTTTTGACGACCCTGAGCTAGAAGCCTTCTGAAAACATTGTGGAAAAAGGAGAAAATGCTGGTAACCAGCATTTTCTCCTTTTCCCACAATTTTTTTATACCCTTCCCATAGCATGTTTTAATTTTTCACTCACATTTATTTTGTCGTCTGCAAATGCTTTGAATTTGGACCAGTCTATAAATTTTGTTGTGTGGTAAAAGAGTTAAAAGGAACCAAAGTTGGTTGTGATAGACCGACAAACACAAACAGCTTCGACGCAGGAGCATTGCTTTATTTTGGCGTGATGAATGATTAGTATTCGCAGATTAGGTTATTGCCAATCTAACTGAAAACACGATATAGCCCATTACCACACAGTCCCTACTTTTGGCGCCCCTGAGAAAGAAGCCTTTTGAAAACACTGTGGGAAAAGGAGAAAATGCTGGAAACCAGCATTTTCTCCTTTTCCCACAGTGTTTTCTACCCTTCCCAGAACAAATTTCAATTTTTCAGTCACCTTTATTTTGTCGTCTGCAAATGCTTTCAATTTGAACCAGTCTAAAATTTTGTCATGTGGTAAAGAGATAAATATCCAAACATGATGCATATATTTTTTTCATCAGTGTTTATAAGAACATTTAATTTTGCTATTTGATGACAAAAAGAAGAAATTGTTGTAGAGTCACTGCGGTTATAATGATCTGTGGTTAGAAAAAAAAAGGCAAGATGGAATACTTATGAACGGTTCACTGATATACATACCGTATCAGATTTAGAAATATCAGTTTTGAAAGCTAGATTGATGAGTCACAAGATATAACTAAATACAAGATTACAGAATGCTTACAAGTAGCCGGGTGGGGTATTTTAGACTGGATTGGTTTTCACTGAGTATCATTAGTAAGATTACCATACCTTTGTTATTGTATTATACGTCCATGCACCATTTTGGGTTTTTAGCGAAATTAAAAGGATTAAGATTAACTGTGACTTGAGCTATTGTTCTTTCGAGCGTAATGCCTGAAAAGATTTAAAGATTAAAAAACTTTGCGAACGAACACTGGTAAGAGGTAATACATTTCCACATTGTCATCTTGATAGAATACAATACAATACAATACATGACGATAGTTCACTGTGCTTGTATAAACGTATGTAATATCACGGATGGAACAGGGACAGTTGCTCGTAGCCAGTAAATGATCCTTTTTGTCAGTATTTTCGTTAGTCTCTGGAGTTGTTAAAGCCAGAGACTAAGAGACTAACTTGAACCGTACACATTTTCTATACATTTTGCAACAATTCTTTAGTAATATATAGATTTTTGCTAAAGCATTTACGAGGAAATTGCTCATTCCGAGTTAATTCACATCATGGCATTCTTTATTTCATTGTATTCGATTGTGATCATGTAAATTGAGGGGTTTTTTTTTTTTCCTGCATTCGCGAAATGTTAAAACAGTCTAAAAACTGCAGATGGAGTGATAGATTAAAACATTGTTTAGCCATTGACTCTCGAATATTCTTCTGTAGGATTTAATAGTCTGGTAATGTCATTGTTTAACTCACTGCCAAACGACAATATTTTAGGCTTGTCCAAGTCGAAAGCATTTGCAGACGACAAAATAAAAGTGACTGAAAATTTGAAATTTGTTCTGTGAAGGGTAGAAAACATTGTGGGAAAAGGAGAAAATGCTGGTTACCAGCATTTTCTCCTTTTCCCACAATGTTTTCTAAAGGCTTCTTTCTTGGGGGCGTCAAAAGTAGGGATTGTGTGGTAATGGCTAATGGTATCTCAAGTCTGATCTTTGTCTCCAAAGTCGTCAGCTGTATTGTTGAATGTGAAATAATTATTTGAAAGAAAGGAAGAATTTCATGGGTATTTCTCCTGTTCTTTTCAGATTCTTTCCATTTATTTCCAAAACAAAAGTATTCAAAGGAGAATGCTTATTTCCTCTTGCGTTTGATGGTACAAACAAACAATTGTCAAAGAAAACAAAAACAGTTAGTGTCGTCCTTTACTGTTTTTGTTCGCTGAAATGTAGCTTGCCTGTCTGTATATCTTATTCCCGTCTTTTTTTGCGGTCTACTTTTAAAAAGATGTTTGAAAACTGACCATAACTCGAAAGGTATGCGGTGTCCTTTGTAATTTCTGTGCCACGAGATTAAAAAGATATTCGCCAATCATTGTAATTGTGAGTCTAATTCTAAATTCGAAGACTAACTAGCTAACCATACGGTTAGTATTCGTTTAGGGATAACGTCCGCCAATTCTTTTTGGACTCTTCAGTCTTTTTTAACGACTTTAAACCTTTCCCAAACAATCCCTGGTTTTTACGGGTCTGGAAAAGTAGCCTTTAGAAAAGATTGTGGGAAAAGGAGAAAATGCTGGTAACCAGCATTTTCTCCTTTTCCCACAATGTTTTCTACCCTATCATAGACAGAAATCATCTTTTCAGCAAGAGTTGAATTGTCTGCAAATGCTTTCAATTTGGTCTAGTCCAAGAATTTGTCGTTTTGGAAAGGAAGCCCCTCTAGACTGTAGAGGTAACGTGTGGGATACTTAGAGATACTAGTAGACCGTTATCAAACTGTAAAAAAAAAAAGTATTCATGTTAAAAAGAATAAAGGCAGAGAAATTAAATGTTAAGTATGTCTAGTCGAAGGTCATAAAAATTTATAGGTAATCGTAACATGACAATTTTTCAACACCTTGTTAATTTCAATTTATTTTCTGTTACGTCAATGGTTACGTAACCTTAACGATAAAACGTAATATCCGGTAATCTTGTCATCGATACGATAACCACATCGTTCCCCCAAGTTGTCCAGGTAACCTTCCGGTAATGTTTTGATAGTCAGGACAGGCGACTGTGATTTTATCTTTTTGATAAATGTAAGAATTGCCTGAAGGACTTTTCGTCTAACGCTGTTGGTCATTAAGAAATAAGTGACCGCGATAGATCTGTAGATGTCATTTGTATTTCTGTATTGTTGAACGCGTTTGATTACTCTTCTTACTTATGTATACATTTCGGGCAAATAATTGATTGCGCAAACAAACGTAATCGTTTACCCAGGTCAGAACCTATCAATGAGATTCCTGTTGACGCCATTTCGTCTGTTTGCTTTTATATCTGTAAAAGCGAACTGGTAATCATTCGAAACCGTTATCTTGTAATCAGATTCCTTGACATCCATTGTTGTTTTGGGTCGCTGTTTTACCTCAAAGGGTAGCCTTTCTAATGTAACGGGATTTTTTCTGTCACTGTTTTTCAATATAAGTTATTGATAATCAAAGGTTGACGGTACAAAAGACAAGTTAAGTCTCAAGGTAACCTTTTTTCCCCCCGTGTCTCTTTATGTTTCCATTCGGAGCTTTTAAGCATTCAAAGCAAAAGTTTGTATTTTGCACGATTTTCCCTTATGCTTCTGTGATTACATTAGATGTTAAAGGAGGGAATAAAATGTTGAGAGAAAAAAGTCTTCACATGTGAAAATATTTATGGAAAGATACCGTTCAAGTTAAAATAAAATTCTTTGAAGGCTGTTTTAACTCTTTACCAAACAACAAAATTTTAGACTGGTCCAGATTGAAAGCACTTGCAGACGACAAAATAAACATAAGTTACGAACTGAAATTTGTTTCCAACAGGGTAGAAAACATTGTGGGAAAAGGAGAAAATGCTGGTCACCAGCATTTTCTCCTTTTCCCGCAATGTTTTCAAAAGGCTTCTATCTCAGGGTCGTGGATTGTTTGGGAAAGGGTTAATAAATTGTACGTATGAAGCGCCTTTTTGAGTTTGTCGTCTTCTGTAATCTGTATTGTGTTATGAGACCGTTGGTCTATGACAGGTGTTCTACATACTTTCATGAGCTTCAGGTATTTCTTAATTTACTGATAGTTCTTCGAGTTCAATACACTAATAAGTGTTTTTCCAAATATTGATAATCGATTTTTAATGTAACCTCCACTACCAAAAAGATTCAGATTTTTTCAGCCACAGGCTATGAAAGTAGACGATGAGGAAAACCTTAACAGAATTACGAGCACAAACCGACTTTATGTGTATATCTTGAAGACTTCCGGCGTGTTTGGTTTAATGGATTTTTGTCACTTCCGGCGTCTGGCAAATATCCTTTCTGTCGTAGAACGGTAAAGCGAAACCATAATAAACTGTGATTATTGTATACTTCTTGTGGCAGTAATGCACTTTTATTGCAATGTTCCTCTTCAGTGTTAAAAACCTTCACCAAATAATCACTTGTTTCGATGACAGGAGGGGAATAAAAAAAAAAATGTTGGGAAAAGAGAAAATGCTGGTGACCAGCTTTTTCTCCTTTTCCCACAACATTTTCTGTCCTATTTAAGATGTCGGTCATTTGAACCATACATGTAACATGTATCATAATTCTTTAAGTCTGAATAGGATTGAAATTTTTCATGAGGTAAAATGTAAAACCAACTATTCTTAAAAACATTCTTTGTCCTATTCTCCAGCATTTCCTAAATTTGAAAGAGACGCAACTTCTGATTGGCTAAACCAAATGGTTTAGCCAAACAGAAGTTGTGTTACTTTCAAACTTGGAATGTCTTGGAGAATAAGAATATTCTCAAGAATGGTTGGCGAATACAGACCCTGGTCTTTAAAATGGACAATGGAATACTATGAATTTGTGTTGTGCTCGTCTGACTTTTAGGCCAGGGAATCCCTCTCAAGGGATTCCCTTGCCTATAGGGATCGTAAGCTGCCTATTCAGACAAAAATGTTGGTTGGTGTGTCCACTCTATATTTTTTTTTAGCTTCTACATGTGATAAACAACCGTTGTGAAAGATTTTCCTAGACGACAATTTACGAAGTAAAACGAAATAAATACAGTAGTTTATATTGCCTAAGAAAATCTTAAAGAATTACTCAGTGTTTGTCGTTTGTAACTTGCCTAAAATTCAAATTTATACAACCGTCCGGTCCTGTTGGCGCTGAAGTAAAGCGTTGAGACGCAGATTCTTATCGGTAAGAGTGCGTTACTCAAAGAAACAACCCAGTGACCTATTTTTTTTTTTGAAAAGACTGTTTCAGCAATTGACACACTCTGATGTAATTAAATGATAATGAATAATACGAGCAGATTTTAGCAGAAAAGAAATCTGGTTGAAAGGAGTGTGAGAGCATTTTAGAACCGACTTGAATTTAAGCTAACACCAGCGTACATGAAATGTCTTAAAAGTACACACATATTGTAGGTTTACTTCGAAAACCTCGTAACTACAGCTTGTAACAAGCTGTAGTTACGAGGTTTTTCGTAGTAAACCTACGATATAATATTTAACCATGACTTATTTAAATGTCAGCACTGGTTTAATGATATAACTGGTGTTATGTTGACTGCATTTAATACGCAAATGTTGCCTTTCAAATGGTAACCAGCATTTCCTCCTTTTCCCACAATGTTTTCTACCCTTCACAAAACAAATTAAAAATTTTCAGCCACTTTTATTTTGTCTTCTGCAAATGCTTTCGATTTGGACAAGCCAAAAATTTTGTCGTTTGGTAAGGACTTAAAACACCGAGGCAGTAGAAGAAAATACTCAAGAGGAGCATGTTCTCCTGTTAAACCATTTTTTCGTTCATCGTTTGCTGCAAAACACATGGACAATGTCATCGTCATACATAAGAAGGGCCCTGTATGAGGAATCATACATGTGTAACGAAGCCAAAATGTTGACATCTATATTTACAGGGCCATAAATAATCTCTGATGCATTTTTTCATACGCCCTCTGCACGTTTTGACGCGTGTGGACGAGAAATATGTGAGCGATCTGATAGAATGCATGTAAGACAAACATTAGCGACCTCAACGATTTTATCTAGCCTCAAAATCACAATTTCAGTTATGTCATTGTCGCCCAGTAGCCCCATTCAATGTGCAGATATTTACACACATTCTTTCTTATGATTCATTGTCTCTGGAAACGTTTATGTTATGCCCTCCTTTCTTTCTTTTCTTTATACAAAATTGAATTTTGCAAAAATAAACCTTTCAAGACTTAAGCAGGCTGAAGTTTTTTAGACATAGTGGGCCGGCTGCATAACGGCAGTTAAAAATTAAACCTCGGTTAACCCTTTACCCCATAAGGCATTTCCATGGTATCTGTAATTGACCCTAAATAACAACAAGGATGAAGCCATTTCTTATGTGTATAAGACACCTTTTGATAGCATAGAAAACATGGTGACAAAAGGTGAAATTGCTCGTCACGGGCAATTTCACCTTTTGCCACAATGTTTTCCAAAGGTTCCTACAAGCAATGCGTAGAAATGAGTATCTATGGAGTAAATGGTTAAGCCATGAATGATCGTCCAAGAAAAAAAATAACGGGTGTTTCAAGAATTTGTCGGCTTGCAGCAAACCAGTTTTGAAAACATAACGGCCAAAGTTGCAAAATCGCTCTTATAGTGCGATTTGTCATTTTGCGACAATGTTTTCACATGTATTATTACATCAGAGCGTAATTTATGTTGATAGTGTCTTTTCAAACAACCCTTTCGATCAGCTCATTTAGTTGAGTATATCTGACTGTTGACTTTTTGGTTGCAAGTTCGATATCCGGAACTGTCTTTCCTGTGATGTTTCGTTTCTCATCTCTGTATACATGTCAGAAAAGTACTCTGTGCTTTGGAAAGAAAAGTTTTGTCAGTTCTGTTGTAAATCAGGAAACACATCCGTAGGTGTACTGACCTGGGTAATAAGACTTAAACTGTTAAAGCGGCATACACCTTGTACAATCGGTCAACTTTTTAACGTAACATTTATGACTTAAAGTAAGACCTGTGTAATGCACTTCCAGTGAACATTTGGCAAAAATTCTAATTGGTTGTTAAATAAGGATAAATAAGGATTTATGCAGAAATAATATTTTTGCACATTTCTAACGGATCAGATATTCCGTTTATGTCTATCTTGAAACTATTTTTTGATACTTTTGTTTGTTTTCTAAAAAGGGAGGTAATTATTATCTCTTTATATAGCGGTTTTAGATTTATAAATGATAATTCAAAGACGGAAAAAATGGAAAAAAATGAAAGGGTGAAATTAGTTCAATAATACTCATTTTTAATTATGGCTAATTTTGCATGATGATATTTGTAGTGGAAATAGATGTTTTCCATTACACAGGTCTTACCTTAACACAATTTTAGTAATGGTGTTCATTGTACATGTAGTGGTTTTCGCTCTAGAAATAAAATCCGTATCTCCATACACACCAGGAAATTAAATTGCATTGCGTTTTGCGATTGCCAAATAGATACAAATACTTATGGAAATTAGCCTCGGATTTTTACTGGGGGAATTTTAGGAGTGTCAAGGCGCGAGGCATTCTTGGTGGCAATCGTTTTGGGAGATTGGGAGATTACTGCTTCTATAATTATTACATTTACCTCACAATCCCAAATTCTTAACGGCCTCGTACACACAAAAAAAAAGCATTTGAAAACATTGTGAATAAAGGAGAAAATGCTGGTAAACCAGCATTTTCTCCTTTATTCACAATGTTTTCTACCTATACATACAAGTCTAACCATTTTAGCGACATTGAATTTGTTTTCAGCAATGATTTCAATTTAATCGAGTCCAAATTTGACAAAGGGTTAACCGATTCACTGCTAATAAGCTTGGCTCAGTACACTTTTGTAGACAGTGTTCTTTTCAAGTCTGATTCTTGATGATCTTCCTGTTCGATACACCGATTTTTTTTTTTTTCCGACGAAAAAAAAAATTGAAATTTTAATATTTTGGATTTTTACTATTAGTTATAACTGTCATTTTAGCCTTTTAGGGGTTTTGTCTTTAATGGCATACAACGTGGAAGATTGTGTAGAGTGCAATTTAGGATCGGACTGCTCAAACGTATGAATCGATGATTACCCGGCATGAGCCAAGGGCACCGTTAACTGTATGACAGATATTCAGGCTCGTCCACATTGAAAACATTTGCAAACCACAAATAACACTTGGTTCTAAGAAGGGATGGATTTGTGTTCGATAATGTAGTAAATTTTGCGGGAAAAGGAGATTTTTTTTCTCTTTACTAAAATTGTTTTCAAAAGACTTTTTCTCAGGGTCTCGTGTTATTAGTGGGTTGACTTTGGCTTTCCCACGACTTGATGTAGAGTTTGATGTTACACTATTATGTTATACAACAATGAACTTTGTCAGACGATATTCGATTAATGCATTAACCTCCAGCCAGCTATAAAACAAGTGCGCATCTGCATGAAAAACTTCCTTCATAAAAATCAAACACGCCCCTGATCATGTTTGGCAAAAAAGATACAGTTTTAGCTTAATACAATGGCAGTTCGGTATCCGGTGGTGTATGAAGGGCTGTATCTTTGTTATTCTTTTATCTATCTGATTGTTTTTGTTCAATTAGGTTTTGTATTGATTATCTCAGTTTTTATTGTAACTGCATCAAGAGCCTCATTCCTAGGGAACTGATGTGCTTAATTCACCTGAAATCCATGGATGGGTCGGCTAGTATTGTCATAAGTCTACCAGTATACCCATGGAATAGAGAGAGAGAGAGAGAGGGGGGGAGAGAGAGAGAGAGAGAGAGAGAGAGGGAGAGAGAGAGAGACGTGGAAAACTTGTATTTGGGTTTTACTGAGAAAAGTGCAGCTGCATTTCACTTTAAAACAGTTATTCAGCCTATCAGTCAAATTCTAAATTTCATTTCGAAACTTCCAACCGTATCATTTTACTTCATGCTCATTTAATTTTCTAACCTTACCGAATTAAAGCAAACCATGTAATTCATCGAGAAATTTCGAATTGAGGTGGGAAATATAAATTTGGCAGAAATGTTACAAAATTTCGAGGCTGTTTTTTTGTCCACTCCAAATCCTAGACAAATTGATATGATTATGTGAATAAAGGACCAAACCGTTTTCTTTTTGTGCAGTTTGATCTCATTCTCCACTCTCCCAAGAAGTCCTTAATGATTCCATTTTGCTCTATAATTAAGCTAGTACGATGTGAACGAAGAAGCAAATACACAAGCTAACCATTCTATATATTTTTTTAAATTCAAAATCAAATGGAAACCACAATTTTGCCGAGCGCGATTAAAGATGTGCTTTTCATTCGTTCAGTCTGATCTTGCTCTACACTTTCCCCCTGCCTTACCAGCTGTTTCTGCCATATAAAAGTGTATTTATATGCCTGTATGATAAACGAAATCTATTTATGCGACTGTCACAAATTTGAAAACATTGTGGGAAAAAGAGAAAATGCTGGTAACCAGCATTTTCTCCTTTTCCTACAATGTTTTCTACCCTTCCTAAATCAAATTCAAATCTTTCAATCATATTTATTTTATCGTCTGCAAATGCTTTGAATTTGGACCAGTCTATAAATTTGTCGTTTGGTAAAGAGGTAAATTACAAGAAAACGGCCCAGAAAAAAGTATCTATTACTCTGTGAATAGTTTCACAAGGAAAGCCTGTATCATTCTTATCGACAGATCATAACCTCTCTATATATCTTATCAAGATAGATTTACCCTATACTTCTTTAGCAAATTTCAATGTGAAGATTTCTGATGTTTTCGTAAAGATACGACAATACTTGATTGGTATATAGACGGCTTCTCCAGTTTCTTTTTAGCGGGTAATGATTTTGACACAATTTCAAGTTATCGCCGATACTTTCAGTGCTTTGATTTTGATTTGGCAACATCCGGAGATCGAATCTATAGAAGAAGGGTTGACCCTTTTGGTTGAACAAGCTCACCTTAAACATCTCTATCTGACTGTTTAGATCCCAAATAAGACTGCACAAAACAACCGTCTGATCTTGTAACCCAGGCTATTCGACATTTTTTCTCTACCCTAAGTATATTCTGTCCGAAAACGCTTGAAACCAAAAGAAAAACGCGGTCTTTTTCACGGGGCTCATCATAGATGCATATGATACTATTTAGGCAAACTATACCAAACGAAAAAAATTTAGACTTGCCCAAATTTAACCCATTACCACACAATCCCTACTTTTGACGCCCCTGAGAAAGAAGCCATTAGAAAACATTGTGGGAAAATGAGAAAATGCTGGTAACCAGCATTTTCTCCTTTTTCCTCAATGTTTTCTACTCTTCTTAAAACAAATTTCAAATTTTTAATCACTTTTATTTTGTTGTCTGCAAATGCCTAAAATATTGTCGTTTGGTAATGAGTTAAAGCAGTTGCAGACGACAAAATAAATGTAAATCAAAAATCAAAATCTGTTTCCAGTAGGGTAGAAAACATTGTGGTAAAAGGAGAAAATGCTGGTTACCAGCATTTTCTCCTTTTCCCACAACGTTTTTAAAAGGTCTCTTTCTCAGGGTCGTAAAAAACCAGGGATTGTTTGGTAAAGGCTTAAGATCTTGCCGCACGATAAAATTTTATATTAGTCTCAAGTGAAAGAATTTGCAGACGCCGAATGAAACAAGTCCCGTGAAAATGATGGGATTTGTCTTTCATGAGACTAAATACATTGTGGGAAAAGGAGAAAATGCTGGTCACCAGCATTTTCTTCTTTTCCCACAATTATTTCCAAAAAAAACTTCCCTTCGATCGTAAGAAATATGGAGTCGTTTAGAACAAGGGTGGGACCGATCATCAGCTCAGTGGTGCACAACTGATAAAACGGCTGTTTTTGGAGAATTCCAATATCAGGTGTTCGCAGATGTAGATATTGGTATATTTCGTTTACCCTTGTGTAGGGAGGGCCTAGTATATACATGAAATGGTCAAATTAAGTCCGTGAACATGTCCAGAAAATACGCATTTGTACGGGTGTGTTGGACCGAATATTGCATCAAACAATGGATAGTGTGGACTCAAAATCAGACTGCACGTTCCTTGCAGTCTGATTTTGATCTGAACTGTCGGCTTAACCCATTACCACACAATCCCTACTTTTGAGGCCCCTGAGAGAGAAGCCTTTAGAAAACATTGTGGGAAAAGGAAAAAATGCTGGTTACCAGCATTTTCTCCTTTTCCCACAATGTTTTCTACCCTTCACAAAACAAATTTCAAATTTTCAGTCACTTTTATATTGTCGTCTGCAAATACTTTCAATTTGGACCAGTTTGAAATTTTTTCGTTTGGGTATGCGCCTTTGCGCGTTAAGGACTGAAAACGCGTGAATGAAATATTCAGCAGACCTGTGGAGACTTGAAAGCTCCCAATACTTTATTGCTATCTCGGTTTTATCTCTCGGTATCTGGTCATGCAAGGCTCTTAAAACTTATCCGAAAATCGAGCCATTTACCTCTACTTCAATCCATAAACCCCTATCTTCTTAAATAAATGAAGTGAAACGTTTTAGTCGATCGTAAAAACCCGAATGGTGCCGTTTCAAATTGATTTTTATGGAGAAATACTATCTCTTTATTGGACAGTGTAGATCCAAGATCAGACTGCACATTCTATGCAGTCTGATCTTGATCTACATTGTCCTCAAAAGGTCTGAGTTGCATCTAGCAGTCTAGGGGTTAAATAGCGAGTGCCGGAAAATAGAGAATGAAAAAGAAGATATTTACAAGCAGTAGAACCTGAATGAAAATGGGTCCGAATTGACTCAAGGAAAAAATTGGCATGATTTAAATTGAAACGACATTTTCGTCTCATTTTTTCAACTCATCGGTCCATTGTTCTTTCTTCTCGATATTTCTCTTCTCGCCCCTCTGTGCATTCTTGTCCGTCTCTTTGTATGTATGATTTATTTCTTTTTATCCTTGTTTGTCTTTCTATCTCTCTTTGTTTCTCTGTTGGTGTCCTTCTATACCTCTCTCTCCTCTCTATCTCTCCTGTCTGTCTGTCTGTCTGTCTGTCTGTCTC
The DNA here is from genome assembly GCA_943736015.1 of Tridacna crocea. Classification (NCBI taxonomy): domain Eukaryota; kingdom Metazoa; phylum Mollusca; class Bivalvia; order Cardiida; family Cardiidae; genus Tridacna; species Tridacna crocea. The sequence continues at coordinate 56,667,823 of OX031059.1, forward strand.
TCTCTCTCTCTCTCCCAATTGATATGACACAATGATACACCTGACAGAAGGTTCACGTAGATCAAGCTTATCCACACTGATAACTGATAAAGGTAGATATATTCCCCAGAACCTTAGATAAGTTCTTAAATAACGTGATCAGCATGACATTATCAATAAGACACGGAGATATATACTCTGATCTCAGTAGCAATGTCGACCCTGATTGAGAAGGCTATTGAAAAATTGGGTGTTCTGTACCCTGTACCCAGGATGCCCAAAATAGATAGATGAGTATTTGTAGAATGCCATCTAGCGGGAGATGATGATCTAATTTCGGCATTCAGGATACAAAACCGGACTACTTTCCAACGCGACAACTATTCCAAACTAAAATAAACGTTTACTGAAATAAAACGCTACTTGGTGCGATTCATTCAGCTATGATCAGCAGTTTAGAGAAATCTGGAGCTAAAACACGTCTGATTTCTCCTCAAACGTATTGATAAAAGCCATTTTCTCCATTGCTACTTTATACCGCGTATTACTTACCTTCCCTGTTCCCCCCTCCCAATTTTTGGGAGAGTGGTGCGTCATATCAGACAGGTCGAATCTTCGAAGAATATGACATGCGCAGACAATTTAGGTGCTCTGGCCGCCTTTATATGTCTGAAATAATGTTCAAAACGGCGTTAACCACCGATGCAACCGATCAATCAATCAAGATAAAGAGGTGTCGGGTAAACTATGTTCAAGAGGTAGATCCCAATACGCTATAGACTTGTTCATTTTTCATTGAAATTTCTAACCTTTTAAAACATTTTCACCTCAATAAACCCTTGTGAAAACAAAAAAAAGGCCGAACATTTGCCTGTGTGAATTATTATCTTTGCGTCCCACTTAATTTTTATCTTTTTACACGCAGTCGTCCTGTAACAGTTTAATTTTACATTTAAACAATGTCTTATTCGTCATCTGTTTATTTTTTTTAACCCTTATGCTGCAAAGTGCGACTCACCGACCCTTGGCGGACAGTGTAGATCAAAGATCAGACTGCACGTTGATCTACACTGTCCGATAAGGCCATAATATTCCCCCCTCAAAAAAAAAACAACATCTTTGAAATATCAAAATTTGGGTTTTTAGTACAGGCTTAAAAAATTTCATTCATCTTTTTAGCAGGATAACAGAGAAACTCATTTGCCTTAGACTTCCTTTTTATTCGTATATGCGACGAGGTTAAATAGAATGGTATGGTTAATTGGCATATATCCTTCTAACCGAATATATTGGTTAATTGGACTTCATCGGTTAATTCGAATAAATCTGATTTTTCGCGAATATCGATTTATCGCTTAAAAATTCGTATGAGCCACGCTCTTTGAGAAGTTGGCTTAATGCAAAGAAAATTAGCCGGAATACTGGTAAAGAGAAATTCCAGAGAAAACATTGATAGGTGCACTCATTGTCGCGATATAACTCAAATATTGATGAATAACACCAATCGGTCGGTCGGTCGGTCGGTCGGTCAGTCAGTCAGTCAGTCAGTCAGTCAGTCAATCAATCTGCCAGCTGCGATCCACAGTTGTATAAAACGACAGAAACCAACACACCCCTATGACATATGGACTCGTTACGAGCAATTTTCGCCTTTTGTCATAATTTATTCAAAACTTGTTTTGTGTAAGATCGAAATAAAATCCTCGGCAGGTCCAAATTCAAATCATGTGCAAACGACAAATCAAACAAGGTTCAAATGATGGAATTCGTTATTGAAAGGGTAGAAAACATTGTGGGAAAAGGAGAAAATGCTGGAAACCAGCATTTTCTCATTTTCCCACAATGTGTTTCAACGCCTTTATTTTCATAGTCGTTAAAATTACGGATTGTTTGATAAAGGGTTTTAAGTTTGGCCGATATAAATTTAAGTATTTTATTGCTGTTAGCTGTGCTCGCAAGTCATCCATGGAAAAATTCTTTCACAAGCTGTTTTCAACCCTTCTATTCTGAACTCATTACCAAACGACAAAATTTAAGCTTTGTCCAAATCGAAAGCATTTGCAGACAACACGATATAAGTGACTGAAAATTGAATTTGTTTTGTGACGGGTAGAACACATTGTGGGAAAAGGAGAAAATGCTGGTTACCAGCATTTTCTTCTTTTCCCACAATGTTTTCTAAAGGCCTCTTTCTCAGGATCGTCAAAAGTAGGGATTGTGTGGTAATGGGTTAGATGCACGAATGAAAGGACCCAGTGGCTGCAGTGTAAAGATTATATTGGCTTAGAAATTTGTCCCAAAGAATTCTTGCAGGAACATCTTCAGGACAGTTAAGAGAGCGGGCGGCACGTTCTGCATGTACTTTCTAATATTCTACAATCACTGTTTGCAAAATAAGTCGGCAAGTGTAGGGTTAGGTCGGGGGTACTATACAGTACAAATTTACAAAGAGTATTTAAATGTAAATATACTTGTCTGTTGTATGGTAGGCAAGGGCGGGGCCCAGCCGAAAATTGTGTGAGGGGATATTAATGCAACCTATAATTTTTTTTAACCCTTTACCAAACAATTCCTGGAAAAGAGCGGTTTTGAAAACATTGTGGGGAAAGGAGAAAATGATGGTAACCAGCATTTTCTCCTTTTCCCACAATGTTTTCTTCCCTATCAGAGACTTAAGCTGATTTACATCAATTCTGAAATTGTAGTCTCTAGATGCTCTCGGTTTGGAAGAATCTACAATTGGTTGTTTGGGAAAGGGTTAAAAAAGCATGATCAGAAATTTCGTCTCTCTCTCTCTCTCTCTCTCCAAATTTATCTGGTGCTGTTTTCCATGTTCAAAGCCAAGCACTGTTAATACGGAATGATGAATGGGAAAAAACCACACTGGTAGCCTGTTGTCATGTCACCTTTGAAATACGTATACTGATAAAAGAAGTTTTTATAAAGCATTGAGGTGATCTTTAGTTGTCGATTGCATTATATTCTTACATTGTCCTTTCATAACGATATTCTATGCCGCAGCTGGAAGATCAAACAATGAAAAAGCAAAGACGAAAGTAAAAAAAAAAAGTATTTTGTGATTGGTGAACATTTTTTATTGCTGTCTGACATGCCATGGTGCCGAACCAGATATAGGACTTTCTGTTTTATCGTGGCTTGTCACACACGTCGCCATTTCAGCTGGTTATTGCTTGATTTGTGAAACGGGCATTCTCGCCTTCTCAATGCATTATAACTCTTTGCCGTAAGACCATTTAAGTTTTCCTTTAGACTTTACTCTTTACCAAACGGCAAAATTTTAGACTTGTCCAAATTGAAAGCATTTGCAGACGACAAAACAAAAGTGACTGAAAATTTCAAATTTGTGTTGGGAAGGATAGAAACATTGTGGTAAAAGGAGAAAATGCTGGGTACCAGCATTTTCTCCTTTTCCCACAATGTTTTCTAAAGGCTTCTTTCTCTGGGTCTTCAAAAGTAGGGATTGTATGGTAATGGGTTAAAATATTTGCCAAATGCAATTTCTCCGTTATTGTTTTGTTGCCAAAAGGCTTTCTCTGTAGACCGACCCGAATATAGCATTGTTTGTTACAGATAACACAAAAACTGGTTTGGCTAGAAAATCACACAGTTTGAAGAACAGTATGTACACGGCGGGGAATCACGTGACACAACAACAACAAAAATGACCCGATATTTGAAAAAAATCCCCAACTTGAGGTAAGAAAATCTTCAATAATTCCGTTAATACATGACTGATTGGAATTTGGTTTGAAGCAGAGAAGGCGGAAGGACTCCGGGGATTTGCTTGATGTGTTAGATTTTTTAAACAACACCTGATAAAAAAGTTATTGACGAGCAAACAATTTTTTTACCCTGGATAATTTGTTTGCTCGTCAATAACTTTTTTATCAGGTGTTGTTTAAAAAATCTAACACATCAAGCAAATCCCTGAAGTCCTTCCGCCTTCTCTGCTTCAAACCAAATTCCAATCGGTCACGTATTAACGGAATTGTTGAAGATTTTCTTACCTGAAGTTGGGGAATTTCTTCAAATGTCGGTCATTCTTTTTGTTGTTGTGTCACGTGATTCCCCGCCGTGATGTACTCGGTATCTGCAGTGTCCGCGAAAGGAAATTTTGCTTGGCACGTAAATACATGACATTGTATGTAATATTGTAAACGAACCAGATGGCTCCCATAAAATGTTTCCATTTTATCATGATTTTGTTATCTGTGAAGTTTTAACTTACTCAGCACAATTTTGTAATATTGACTCAAAATACTGTATCAAGTACAATGACTCGTCTAAACACGATAAGGTAATATTTACGAACACCGGTAAATAAATATTAGGACAAATAAAATACATTTTCATTCCGACTGAAACGTTTTACCAAACAACCCACTACTTTTATGAGCCTTATAAAGAAAGCTTTCGAAAACATTTTGAGAAAAAAGAGAAAATGCTGGTAACCAGCATTTTCTCCTTTTCCTAAAATGTTTTATATCCTTTCAAAGACGATTTCCGTGAATTGAGCTATATTTAATTTGTCTGGGTCAGCAAATGCTATCAGGACGGCCCAGTCTAGATTTTTTTCGACTGATAAAGAATTACATGGAGCCCCCACAGTATTCTATGACCGTATTTATCGAATTATCGCCCAGAATGACATGTTGCATGTGATGATAAACATTTTAGGAATGTAGCTAGGGTATTGAACAAGGCTACCGAATAAAAATTTCAGAGGAAAACAAGGGCCCGGGGACTTTATCTCGACGTATCAGGTTACAAACGTCAGCCATTCTTCTTGACTGGATAACGGAACATTTATTTAGAGCTATGATAATAAGTCTAATGACTCCTAACGGTAAAACCCTTCCATGTACAATGAACAACAACAATCTGTGCTGGTACTTTTTACGCCGCTATATTTGACAACTTTTCAAAGCATTGTTAGAAAAGAACAAGACATTGTCAAATAGCTTTTACGGGCAGCATAGATGAGCATCTGACTACACAGGACTTTTTTTTTCTGGTCTTGCAAATATATATACACTAGAGCTGTAGATAAGAGGAAATGGTTGTCTAAATCCCTTATTTCTCTTCCAAATCCTATGTTATGGGTACTCATTAGAATCGTCCCGATGAGACGATTCTAATGAGTACCCATAACATTGGATTTAGTGGAGAGTAATCACTATTTTCAATTTTGAAATCAAAATCACTACCTCTATCTGGAGCGCTGCACACCATTAATGCTAGCCTATGGTAAAATGGGTTCCGTCTATTATGTGTATAACGAAAAAGAGCATTGCACCATTTGACCAAGACAGGGTAAAATATTAACCTCTCAGCAATGGAAAACATGAATTGACAACTAACAAGGCTATTTCCCACAATCACTTTCATAGTATTTAGATCAGGCGCTACATTTTTTTCTTTCCTTATAATCAGCTGTGACAGTCTTTGCTAGGTTTATCATACATAGACATAGTACCGTAAAGGATACATAGTTAATGATTATAGATAGGTACATTTGAACCACGCCCTGGCGAAATGGGGTTTAATGCATCTCCGTGATAACATAATTATCAAGCTGGTCATCACATAATTATGGATCCATAAAAATCCAGTTTCTCTGACGACCAACCGAGTCATGAGGTAAACTGGTAAGTTGATCATGCAGGAAATTTACTAATAGCAAAAAGTTTGAATTCATTTATCCAAACTTTTTGCAGATGTAATAACCTCTTCTTTACAGAGCATGGCAGAAATAGGAGTCAGTGTGCATGAACTGATAGTTATTTTGATAAATTGAATACCTGTCTCCATTATTGTTCCATGTTTTGATGACATGTACGTTTATTGATAGAGCTGCTTTCCTAATAGCATTATTGTTCCATGTTTTGATGACATGTACATTTATTGATAGAGCTAATTTCCTAATAGCATTATTGTTCCATGTTTTGATGACATGTACATTATTGATAGAGCTAATTTCCTAATAGCATTATTGTTCCATGTTTTGATGACATGTACATTTATTGATAGAGCTGCTTTCTTAATAGCATTATTGTTCCATGTTTTGATGACATGTACATTATTGATAGAGCTGCTTTCCTAATAGCATTATTGTTCCATCTTTTGTTGGACATGTACATTATTGCTAGAGCTGCTTTCCCAATAGCGTTATTGTTCCATGTTTTGTGGACATGTATTGATAGAGCTGCTTTCCTAAGTAGGCTACATCTTCAATGATTTGAACTTGTAATAATGGAATCCTAGTTTAATCACAGGTGGTAGCACACCTCAGTAATGTGGATCTGTCCTTTGCGAAGACATAACATATCCACGGCTAATATAAGGTAAAATGTCTGTTGTTGTGATGTGTCTTTAAGTGATATTAAAATGGCTTTCAACACCATTGGTCACGAAGCATCATACATGTAATTCACATATCATCGCGGTTAAAGCGCTTGATTTGAAAGCGGATTTAAGACCGTTGGTCCCAGACGAATGTCATTACAAATACCAGAAGGTCATAGGACATTACCGGTAACATTCCTCAGTACAAGTCTGCAAGTGGTTTTATTTCAGGGAAATTGAAAGTGAGGCTTTACAGAAGAAAAGATATCCATTTTTCTCGTTAAATAACTGAAATGCTATTGATACGACATTTAGCACTTGAATAAGCACAAACAACAGCGGGAAAAGAAAGGGCAGGCTCAGTCCATTGAGAGAGCATATCTTAGAGCACCGACACATTTTCAGTCGACAATGATACAGTACACTGGTTGCATCTTGTCCTGAGTGTTTATGAAAGCGGACAGTGTAAATAAAGATCAGACTGCACGTTTTGTGCAGTCTGATCTTTATTTTCAATGGCTGAAAAGGCCATGTTATGTTACTAGATGCGCTTTTATGGCTTACTACATGCGTAGTGTAAAGTGAAAGTCATGCCTTCGTATGTAAAGTTGTTGAAAGGGAATTTTAAGAAGTTTACGTGACTAAAAAAAAAAGCATAGAATTTCAAAAACGTTTCACATTTCTGTCTCGTACTTTCTGATACATGAACGGTGTATATTTATTTACATTAATAGTTATGAAGATATGTAAACTCATCCCGTATAATCATACTATACCTATTCATATTTTTTCTAGTGGTTACTGCCTATAGACGACTTTTTCTTTCGTCTTGCAGCTGGCCATTTGTGGAAAAAAAATTGCAACAAATTAATACTGTGCTTATTACGAGATTTTTCTCCTTGCCATGCAATGCTTTCCCACAAATCCATGTATCAAACCAAAGTTCATTTACTTTGGCCTTACTGTACAATTTAAGAGTTTCAGACACATCAGCAGTAACCTACCGTCTATTTACTAGGAAAATTATTACACGAAAATAGTATATGAAAGTCAATAAAAACGATCAAAGCGAAACGACTTTTACAGCTACTTTTCGGTAGAAGCCAGTATCTTTTCCGGAAACAAGGGAAAAAGTCGGTCCTTGCGGGTGATACACTAACGGTTCGCAAAGACATTCTAGAGGTTTAAGAAGGAAGCCTCACTTGGTACAAATGAGGGAAGCCACAATCGTATGTCATGACTGCTTCATTACCCATGATACATATCGTATTGCATATTGGTAAAGCATAGTCTTTAACTCATTACCAAACGACAAATTTTTAGGCTTGTCCATATTGAAAGCATTTGCAGACGATAAAATAAAAGTGATTGAAAATTTGAAATTTCTTTTGTGAAGGCTAGAAAACATTGTGGGAAAAGGAGAAAATGCTTCCAGCATTTTCTCCTTTTCCCACAATGTTTTCTAAAGGCTTCTTTCTGAGGGGGGTCAAAAGTAGGGACTGTGTTGTAATGGGTTAAGTGACTCAGCTTAATATTTGCCTTGATTGAAAATTAACCAAACATTAATTTCTTAAAGAATGAAGCACAGTAATGCCATTTCAAACGTGTCACAGTATTTCAACATGTTGAACAGTATTGTTTTATGGACAGATTGCATGATCTGTGCTTTCTGATCTTAATGTACAGTGGCTTAAAACGCAATTCATGTTTTGATTTGCTGTCAAAGTGTTAAGATGCGTCAGCGGTCACCGTCATGTAACAGAAACCATGCAGAAAACTGTTAACTCATAATATCATGTGCTTGCGTTTGTAACCAGACGCTCTGTTAGCCAATATCTGGCAACCATGTTCAGCCACTGCAACCTGAGCATCCATGTTAGCCGAAATCTCGAATGTCTCCTCGGTATATTACAAAGCTTTTGTGGTGGATCATAACCGGAAAAGAAAATGTGAAAAAAACATTTTTGCTGGAGATTTTTTATTTTGAGTTGACAAAAAAACACCAGAGATACATTCGGTATACAGTATATGATATTGTCTATGATTCTTGATTCCCTGTCATCTCACCAAAACACAGTGGTGCTATCGCTGTTCGAAACGGTTCTTGGAATTGAATCCTGTCACCATGAAAATAACCCATTCAAGTCTAGGTTATTAAGTTAATGGTCTATCTTTTAGAAAGTGGCACTGTCTGCATTGCCCTTCTATGAACCTGAAGTCGGCCTTGCATGTTTGTTAGATATTTGTTTCCAATGCTACAATTAGTGGTACATATATACTGGTGACTGCATTTTGCTCACGAACGACAAATTGCTTTACTCTTTACCAAATGGAAAAATTTTAGACTGATCCAAATTGAAAGCATATGCAGACGACAAAATTAAACCGACTCAAAATTTTCTGGTTGGGTAGAAAACATTGTAGGAAAAGGAGAAAATGTTGGTTGCAAGCATTTTCTCTTTTTCGTACGATGCTTTCAAAAGGCTTCTTTTTAAAGGTCACAGAAACCAGGGATTGTTTGGGAAAGGGTTGATTCGATTTTTTTGGACGGTGTAGATCAAGATCTGACTATACAAAACCCGCACTCTTATAATGGAGTTGTGAAGTATTCTGTCCAAAAAAATCTTTGAAAATTGGCGAGTTTTATCTACTATCGAAAAACCTTGTCGGTGTTAAGGGTACAGAATTAGATGAATGTCTGGACAAAAGTACTGCCGTAAATTAAATAGTTTTTCACCAGGAAAACATTCAATATCTACGGTATTTATTCAAAATTGTTCCATTTCATGGAATAGTGTCACACTCAATTTTAATAATTCGATTAGCGAAATAGGTTTTCTACGGTTTATTGGCCTCTAGTTGATACGGTCAGATAACTTCTTATTGGGAACTGGACAATCAATAAATACAGTCTTAACCAAAATAGCGCTAGATTGAAATAATGATTCGGCGGTAAACTAAATAAATCTAAGAGAGATATAACGTTTGAATTTCATCTCAAATAACGTTTTGCCCTATTCCTTCCACATGTTTATTATATACATACTTTCTGACAGGAGGTGGGGGTTTTCAGTTAACTGTTTGCCTGCACAATGTAATAGGTTTCATTATGATTTGTTGTATGTATAAAAAGAGATTTTTGTTCAAATCAGGAAACAAAAATTTATCACAATGATAATTGCCTTTTTTTGTGTTTTTTCTCGATCACGTTAATTAATGGCATCGCGTTACAGAAACACCCCATACAGAATCGCATTTCTGGACATTCACTATTTGTATACGGTGCACTGGAAAGCCTAGTAAAGAATTGTTGCCTTTAGAGTTGATTGAATGGTGTTTTATGTCGCTCTCAACACCATTTTAGTCATATCACGACGACAGCTCGCATATTCATGGTTTCCTGGAATTTGCCAATACTAGGCATTGATTGTAGGAGCCTTTGGAAAACATTGTGGCAAAAGGTGAAATCGCTCGTGACGAGCAATTTCACCTTTTGTCACAATGTTTTCTATGCTATCAAAAGGTGTCATATACACATAAGAGACGGCTTCATCCTTGCTGTTATTGCGTCTTAATGCATCTTGAAGTGTCAAGGACACTCCCATGAAGGAGCACTGTACGTCCAATGCGATTCCAACCTGGCGCCTTTCGGTTATGGGCCCCACACTTAACCACTGTGCCATGCAGGACTCCTTGCTGTTTGAATATTTTCAAGTTCATCAAGACCGATGTTTCAACTCACTTATATAGCAGGATAATGGTTAAGCGCAAAAAATAAAAGAAGAATCAACGAGTAAAACAGCTACTGCGGGAAAGTGTTGTGTTCTGTAATTGGCTCTTTAATATCGCGTTTTATGTTCCTCGAGGAATCCTTCGTTTATAACATAATACCACTTTAACACCAGTGAGTAGACTAATAAATTTTGACACCCTGACCTCAAACAAGGCTTTTCCATCAGATATCGAAGGCAAAACTTCGCCCAATGTGGGTCATAGAAATAGCTTTATGGGCTTCCACGACAGTTAGTATATGACATTATGGGGATAAGTGGATTACAAATTGATTCCTCTCTGTCAGTGAGGACTGGATTGTGTATCGCAGAATGCTTGTTTAACACTTTACCACACAATCCCTACTTTTGACGCCCCTGAGAAAGATGCCTTTAGAAAACATTGTGGGAAAAGGGGAAAATGCTGGTAACCAGCATTTTCTCCTTTTCCCACAATGTTTTCTACCCTTCACAAAACAAATTGTAAATTTTCAGTCACTTTTATTTTGTCGTCTGCAAATGCTTTCAATTTGGACAAAATATTGTCGTTTGTTAATGAGTTAACACTTTACCAAACGACAAAATTTTTGACCGATCAAAATTGAAAGCTTTTGCAAATGACAGATAATGTAACTCGAAAATTATTATTTGTGTTTAGAAGGTTAAAAAACATGGTGGAAAAAAGGAGAAAATGCTGATTACCATCATTTTCCCGTTGTACCTCAATTTTTTCCAACGCCTTTTTTCTAAGGATCTTTATAATTAGGGATTGTTCGGAAAAGGATTAAACCCCGTCACACAACCTGGGGATTTAATGATCCTGAAGAGAAAGGCGTCTGAAACCATTGTAGGAAAATGCGTTTCTCTTTTTGTTACAATGTTTTTCATCTTTTGAAAGACAAAGCGCACTATTATAGCCATATCTTGGCCTTTGTATGGCAACTAGGCCTGTTTTGGATTCTAAAAGTTTCTTGCCTTGATAGGAACTTGCCCATTACAACTTGCAGGCGAAAATTCATCTACGGTAGGTAACCACTTTGGTTAACTGTCGGAGGGGAAGAATACATATATTGTTCCGTCCGATTTATTATTACAGTTTACCATAACTTGTTAACATTTTAATCATGATCTGACAAGACAGGGCTTAATGCATCTCTGTGAAGTATGTGACACCAGACAAGTCATCATTTTAACTGTGGACCAATAAAGTCCGATTTTTATAACAACCGACTGGCTCGTCTGGTCCTTTGACGAGCAGAGAATTGACCAACAGCAAAAAAGTTCCGACCCAGGTCACCCTGCGCGGACTGCGCAGGCTGACCTAGGTAGATACTTTTTGCAGATACATTAAGCCTCCTTTAAACAGAACATGGTACATTTATATGTCGATTTTCTTACTTGGCGTTTTCCATCCGTCAGGAATGCTGTCTATCATCATTCCGTCCGATGATTCTTTTCTGTATCATTTTCAACGCTGAGAATTGAACAATATTGAGATTGTGATGCAAAAATCGTTTCAAGTCATATGTTAAAGTATAAAAAAAAAAGTTTCATAGTAAGGTGGTCTTTAAACACTTCGTCGGTTCACTTCGAAAACCTCGTAACCACAGCTTGTTACAAGCTGTAGTTACGAGGTTTTCGAAGTAAACCGACTTGCTATTCGAAAGGAACGAGGTATCTCCGAACAGAAGGCCAAGGTCTTGGCATATCGAACATCGTGATACATTTGTCATAGCTCAGTTTCATAAAACAGCAACACCCCCTCACGATCAATCACAGTGACCACACTCTGTGTCTCCGTGGCAAAGGGAAGAGTCATAAGTCCAGTCGAAACATGTACATGTCCCATATTTCATGCCGTGGCTGTAAGAAAATTATATCCTCTAAAACTAGTGGTCATAAAGAAAGTAAATGATAATTATAATATTAACGCCAAAAAACTAATGGCACTCTCTATCAGTTTTTCGGTCGTTGGCTTTTATGAAGAAAAGTATGTTGTTGATCAAAACATAAATGCATGTAATGCGCCATTACCTTACACACTAGGATAGTTTACTTTAACTCCCTACTTTTCTATGAGTGAGGAATGGTTAAGGTAATATTATTGCAATGTGTTAGGTGTTATTTTCTCTAGATTTAATTTTTAATCGCTGTCGATTACGTTTATCGTACACGGAAAAGGAAAAACACAGTGCCAAATGGTGATAATGCCCAGTGTGACAACGTATCCAAATACATGTAGGTTCGTTCAAACTTTGTCGCTCTATTTCAACAGGAAATGAAAAAGGAGCGGATGTTAATTGGTGAATGCAAACAGAAACTTGTTTTATCTTTTCGCGTTTATCTCTTGTGTTTCGCCAACTTGTTGGTGTCAATAATTTGTTTTCTTACGCCCTTTGTGTCAATATTTTAAGTAGAGGTACCGTTCTTTACTACAGTTTGTTTACATGCGGTCCCATGGCACAAAGGACCATTTATAGCATGTAATCTGATTAAAATTTCACCGTGATCTGACCAGGTCACTGTTTTCATTCTTTAATGAAATATTTCACTTGAAATTGAGGAATTCACTCAACAGAAGAGGCCTTTTGTAGGTTTCGCATGCCTTGAATTGTCGGCAAATTACGGTTTGATGTCTCGGCAAGTTACTTGTCGCTTTCACATGTAACAAAACAGCCTAATAACAGTCGTGCTTTGATGTCTTAAAAATCTCGTCTGGTATTTTAAATTAAGACCATATTCAGTTGATATCTGCTCATAGTTAATGCTCTGATGATAGACTTGCCCAGTTTCAAAGCATTTACAGGCAGCAAAGTAATCCTTTCACTAGACAATCCCTGATTGCCAGCATTTTCTCTCTCTTTTTTTTCCATCCTATTTTCAAATGCTTCCTTTCTCAGGATCATTAAAACTTGAGGACTGCCTGGTCAGGGGTTAAGGATAGAAATTGATAGACTGATGTAATGGCCCAGTGATTTACAGGTGTGTAAGCTAATCATAGCCCCTACAATTAAAACGTCCATACCTTGACAAGCTTTATTGCGTTCCTGTGTTCTTCAAAGGTAACATCATTACCAGGTCAATGATATCACTGTGTATCGCTAATGACCAATATAACTGATCAGTCACTCTATCTTACTTAATTTGTACGGGGCATAAAACTGTCAGTGGACCAGTCACAAAACCTTATGTTGATTTAGAATTGGCCAATTCCTTTTATGTCATAAACGTTTTCAACTAGGCCTACATGTATATCTCAATACTCAGTCTCATCATTGTGACTGTGTAAGCTTGCTTTTTCATGGCATTTTTAGGCGCTACCTGAGCGAGGCTGTTGCTCTGTATCGCCTTGCCTCAGAACATCTTCGTGCGACTTGCAGCTAGCCAGTGTATTTCCTAGAAACAAGTTCCAAGCATTTGGTCGGTTTACTTCAAAAACCCCGTAACTACAGCTTGAAACAAGCTGTAGTTACAAGGTTTTTGAAGTAAATCGACGATTTATCTTTTACCACAGTTCTTAACCCAGAAGAGAAAGTTTTTGAATGTCATTTTGAGAAAGGAGAAAAGGCTAAAAACCAACTTTTTCTTTCTTTCCCCCCTGCAGTGATCTCTCAACTGTGAAGGATAGTTTTTAACATTTATCATGCCGAATAAATTAACTCTTTACCAAAGGACAAAATTGTATGATTATACAAGTTATTAGTTTTCTGGATCGCCGTAGCAGTACTCAAATTGATGATGTAAATAGAGTCAGTCCGATACAGTAAATCTGACCCCCATCTTATCAACCAGATGCTCTTTCATCAGGTAAGCAGAATCTAAATAAATTATTAGGTCTGAGGGTTTCAATACAATGCAAGAATGCGTTACCTGCGAAGGAAATATGGCATGTGTTACTTGCTTCTTGCCAGTGTGAGATAGCAGTGAGCTGTGGGCTTCGACTTTTATAATGCCAAGCACATTTTAGTTGCTAATTTTTCCCAGTCAATATTGGATTGAGATCAGATTCAAAGAATTGTTCAGCCTGATCTAGTGTCAGCATGCCAAATGTAATGTGAGGTATTATAATCTAACCATGTTAATAGGCCTATAGCCTTGGCATTGCAGCAAATTGTATTTTGGCCATGAACAGTAATCATACGTTACCAGAATCTGCTAAAAAAATTATACTTACCCGACCACAAAATTTTTGACTGACCCAAATTTAAAGCATATGCAGACAATAAATTAAATAATGCTCAAATGATGAAAAAGTTGATGGAGAAAATGTTGGTAACCAGTATTCTCGCCTTCTCTCAAAATGTTTTGGAAAGCCTCGTGCCTGAAGATGATGAAAGCACAGCAATCTTTGGCACAGGGGTAAGGAAGCAATTCAAGATAATTGATATCAAAACCAGTAGCCTAACTGACCCTTGTCAATGAACAGTAATGAAAGTAACCAGATTCTGAGAAAAACTCATGTCTATCACAAAACTTTAGTCTGACCCAAATTTAACCCTTTACCAAAGGACAAAATTTTACACTGGTCCAGATTGCAAGCACTAGCAGAAAACAAAATAAACATAACTCAAAAATAGGAAACATTGTGGGAAAAGCATTTTCTCCTTTCCCCACAATGTTTTCAAAAGGCTTCTATCTCTGGGTCGTAAAAACCAGGAAGTATTCTATTCGGAAATGTTGCTATAATAATTGAAAATTTCCTTGAAAGGGAAGAAAACATCGTAGGAAAGAGATAAATGAATTGTTGGGTAAAACTCAGGATTCTGTATGGAGGGGTAATTTCTTGCGTAAGTCGTCTCAGGGGTCACATGCCCATGAACTTGTTAGGGCTTCATTCAGCTTTCAGGAAGCTTTCATTCGATGATTTTATGTTGCAAAGGATAAGTTTTGTAGCTGATAAACAAATTAGGGCCATCTGCTCTGGCATTGTTTATGTTGATAGGCAGGTTAATTGGGGGCCACTACTTGTTACTACTGTGTTATACTGTTGGGTGTTTGGTTTCCACTTGCTTTGGAAGGCCTAATGAAACTTAATGATGAAATCTGGCTGTAATTTGCCTGTATCCTGATATCTTTAGAACTATCTTTAGAACTCTCTTAACTCTTTCCATACCACGTACAACAACAGAAGCTTTTGTGGACAGAGTAGATCAAGATCAGACTGCACAGAATGTGCAGTCTGATCTTTGATCTACACTGTCCACTGCTGAATTCTAGATTATGACTAAACTTTCCGTTGGTCTTGCAGAGGAATGCAGTTTTAGCCTTGGACAAAAAAGCCATTTATTTATTCCACATTGAAAGCAGAAGTTTTGGTTCTATGTGAAACTAGTAGGATAAGCAGTTTTGAATGGTTTTCACAATCAAGGAAATATTCATTATCACGTTTCGAGAGATAAAAAAAATGCATTATTCTATTCTATTTGAATTCAAGCTGCATTGAGAAAAAACATAAATTGATTCCATCTGCAAAACTACAAAAGGCTTCCTTCGGAAAGGAGGTGGGTGGGTGGGTGGGAGTAATTATGTGTTGAGTTTAAACCCAAGATATTTTTTGGTAAACCCTTTACCATACAATCCTAAGTCTTAACAACCAATAGGAAAAGGATCACTGAAAACATTATTGGAAAAGGAGAAATGCTGGTAACCAGCATTTTCTCATTTTCCCACAGTGCATTATACACTCACATAATGACAAGTTTCATAATTTGTGCAATACTTGCTTTGTCTTCAGTAAATGCTTTCAACTTGGACAAGTCTAAAATCTTTTGTCTGTTAAAGAGTAAAGGGTTAAGCTGGTTACAAGTAAAAAGAAACCCTGACACTGAATGGAGGAATCATTACCCTGTGTAAGTGGTGAAGTTTGAATCGATCATCATTAATAACCTATTGAAACAGTTTCAAAGCATAGTTATAATAATATTTGGTAATGAAAACATGATTAATATCCCAAAACTTTGTTCCGGTTGATATAAATCTAGAAAACACCCCCTTTCTGAATAGGTACAATCATTAGTTCACCCCCACCCTTGAACCACTGTCATTTTCTACTGCTGATCATCTAAAGATTTGTCAACCCATCAACCCCTTATGAAATAGAACTACCCTAAATCAATTCATTACTTTGCAAGGCTATTTCAAACATGTTTGGATACATACTTCAGGGGCCAATCAGGGCCCACATTTACCAACCATTCTCAAGAACATTCTTTGTCTTATTCTACAGAATTTTCTATCTTTGAAAGTAACACAGCTTCTGATAGACTAAACCAAATGGTTTAGCCAATCAGAAGCTGTGTTTATTTCAAACTTGGAAAATCCCAGGACTTCTTATTTTGTTATACTCTATCTTTGGATCACATTATGTAGAGGACACAGGAGGTAGTAAGTTTACAAAAAAAAAGATATGATAAATGGAGAAAATGTTGGTGTCTGATGACCAACATTTTCTGCTATTCCAACGATCTTTTACATTCAGCTGAAGCTCATTTTGTATCAATTCATTGTTGGCATTGGCATTCTAATTGCAAAGGTTCTATAACTTGACAATAATTGGGAAAGGCTAAGAAAAGTTACAGATATATAAATTAAACCTTTACGACACAATGAAGACTTTGTTGACGACTCTTGGGAAAAAGCCTTTTAAAAACATTGTGGGAAAAGGAGAAATGCTGGTAACCAGCATTTTCTCCTTTTCCCACAAAGTTTTCTACCCTATCAAAACAAAATTGCGCAATATGATCCACTGTGAAATTTTCATCTTGCAAATGCTTTGAATTTGGACCAGTCTAAAATTTTTTAGACTATTGGGACAGCATAGCAAATGGAGAAATCACTCACTGTACTTTTAGAAATATTTTATAAAGATATCTATGGCAGATATAAACAAATTAAAGCTATTCATGAGGGAAAGAATTAACTTTGGGATAATCATTATCTCGAAGGTCAGAGAAATTATCTTCAATAAGTTGTATTGTATCTTGACCTACAATCATAACTAATTTATTACTCTATTTGTTCGTTATACATTCCTTCTTTTTTCCTCTCTCATTCCATGGTTCATTTTCCAAATAATGTTCACTTAAGATTTCCAGTAACTATTTACCAAATGAAAGAAAACTGTGGACTGTGGTAAGATTCAAACCATTCGCAGATGATAAAATTGATGCAATTGAAAAAGCAGCATTCCATTGTAAGGTTAGAAAACATTGTGGGAAAAGGAGAAAATGCTAGTTACCAGCATTTTCCTGTTTTCCCACAATGCTTCCATAAGCCTCCATTATATTGGTTGCAAAACTCAGATTTGTTTTATGTAGGACCCAGCATGCTCATGAAAAAGAGACAAAATTAAAACAGATGTTGCAATTCTGCTGTCAATGGAGAATGCAGTAATCTGACAGGGGCATGGTTAATTTCATTGGTCTGGAAAGTTTGTGCTTAAACAGACGTGGATAAAATTGTAATGAAATTTATTTAATGAGTAATTTCACAGAGGAATGGCAATGAATTTTTTCAGAGACATGTGCAACAGTCTGCCTTAAGTAAAAGAAATAATTCAGCCCAAGTTTGAAATGCCAGTGTTTTCAAAAGGCTTTTTTCACAGGAGCATTAACCCTTTACAACACAATGACGACTTTTAATGCCCCTGGAGGAAGAGGCCTTTTGAAAACATTGTGGGAAAAGGAGGAAATGCTGGTAACCAGCATTTTCTTCTTGTCCCACAAAGTTTTCAACCCTATAAAAGCCAAATTACACCCTTTGAGCCACTTTGAAATTGTTGTCTGCAAATACTTTGAAATTGTTGTCTGCAAATACTTTAAACTTGGATAGGACTAAAAGTTTGCCATGTTGTATGGGTTAAAAGTCGGGATGGTGTGGTATAAGGTTTATTGTCGAGATTTAAACCGATTTAAACCATTAACCATATTTTATAATTATAAGACTGGAAATGTGGATGAAATATGGATAATGATCCATTACCACAGAATCCCAACTTTTAATGCCCCATTGAAAGAAGTCTTTTGAAAACATTGTGGGAAAAGGAGAAAATGCTGGTAACCAGCATTTTCTCCTTTTCCCACAACGTTTTCTACCCTTCCTAAAACAAATTTTAAATCAAAGGTCAATTCATTTTGTCGTCTGAAACACTTTCAAATTGGACCAGTCTAAAATTGTGTTGTTTGGTAAAGAGTTAATAGATAATGAAATACATGAAGCACTGTGACAAGAGGATAAAAAAGATCCTTATTGCCATAATTATTTGTGTTCAAAAGTTGTGTGATTGTAGATGAAAAAAAGAAAATGTGTTCAAAGTGAAAAGATTCGACTCTCTATCTTTAACCCTTTACCACACAATCCCTAGTTTTAACACCCCTGAGAAATGCGGGTAACCAGCATTTTCTCCTTTTCCCACAATGTTTTCTACCCTTTCTGTATCAAATTTCAATTTTAGTTTCACATTTACATGTATTTTGTCGTCTGCAAATGCTTTCAATTTGGACAGGTCCAAAATTTTGTCATTTGATAAAGAGTTAATGAAACACAGGATTTTGTTTAAAGCTAAAAATCTACTTTAATCAAATTACTGTTCAAATAAGATTAGGGTTTAAAAATTTGAGTTTGTCATTGAAATTTATACACCCACTTAAAAAAGAAGGGATTAGCTTTATTAAAATGCCAATAAACATTACTAATGATTAGTAATGACATTTATTTTAATCTGCTTTTAAGTGCATGTATAGTATAGGGGTAATTCTTTAACTCTTTACCAAACGGTAAAACTTTGGACTAGTCCAAATTGAAAGCATTTGCAGACGACAAAATAAATGTGAATCAAAACTTGAATTTTGAATCAGAAAGGGTTACCAGCATTTTCCCCTTTTCCCATAATGTTTTCAAAGGCTTTCTTTCTCAGGGTAGTTAAAAGTGGGGATTGTGACTGATCAAGAGTTAACCCTTCACCCCATATGCCAGTTTAAGGCTCCTTCAATTCAGCAGCAGATAAACATATGATGTCAAAAACATGGACAAATGGGGAATCAATTATGTGATTGAGTGAAAAAGATTGTGGGAAAAGGAGAAATTGCTCGTTACGAGCAATTTCTCCTTTTCCCACAATGTTTTCAAAAGCTGTCTGTTGTTGATGTGTCAAAATGAGTATTTATGAAGTAAAGGGTTAAACTTTATTAAGGCTTTACCAGATGACTAAATTTAGCCTCATCCAAATTTAGAGAATTTGCAGACAATAATTTCAGTGTGGCTCAAATGTTTTAATGGCCCAATGAAGGGGGCTTTTGAATACATTGTGGGAGAAAGAGAAAACACTGTGAACATTTCAAATACATTTTACACCCCTACTGGAGACAGATAATTGTGAACAAGTAATTTTACATACTATAATCATTAGGTATAATTGCAAAAAAAAAACCGCAATGTTACAAACAACAATTTTAATTGTTTATTTCAACTCTTTAGAGAAAAATAATTAATGATACATTGTTGAAATAGGAGAATAGGGCTCTTTTGTGTTGTCCATTGTAAAAACAGAATCAGAAATATTGATTCCCAATTGTTTGCATTTATTGCAGGATTTTTAAGTCGCACGTTTGTCAAAACGTTCGACTTTTTGCGATGAGCTCGAGGAGCTCAGGGTGGGTTGGGGGGTGTCTATAGTGGGTTGAAGAATCATGAAAAAAATTGGATCAAAAACGTCGTATATACTTCATAAACGAGGTGCAGTTACTCTGCTTTAAACCCAATCGCTGTAGAACTACTTTTTCTTTGGTATGTCTGGAATTTGTTCTTTATGATGGGACTGGACCCGGTAACTCATATAACTCATATACCTACGCTAGAAAAAGGAGAACGTGACTCAAATTTTAAATTAAAAAAAAAAATGCGGTTATTTTGTATATCATGTGAAAATTTAACATCTATCTTTGTTTAGATGGGTAAAGAAAACACAATTCAGCTAAGATATCCCCCATCAGTGCTTAATGTGAGTTTAAAAGGGATCGCGGATTAATATGGCTTATCGAGAGCACATTACTGTAAATATTCATGTATTATCGAGACCGGTAGAGCTTCGCTTATAAGGGTGGAATTTCGGACTCGAGTGATGTCATTTGAAATCAACTCTTTTAAACCATGCAAACCATGAATTCAGGGTTAAATATCGTAAAACTCGCTCTAAATTTGAAAATTTGTTTCGTTCCGCAGCTTTGACCTAGTTTGTAACGTACGTCTCGGATGAAACACCCCAAACCACTCGAATACCCCAAAACACCCAAAAACTATTCCATTACACATCAAAAAACTTCTGTAACATATAAAACTGCATGCGAAACGCTTAGATACACGATTTTATGGAAATCAGACATGAACTTTTGCTATCAATTCTAGTATTTTAGGTCTTTGATCAGCTTAAGTTTGAAGTACAAAATTGTACTTTGATTAAGAAAATGCAAATGGCGGACGGGATAGAAAACAAACGCACATAACGATTACAACTGTAAAGTTAAAATGTTGATTACTGCATTTGTTCGGACCCCAAAAGAGTGGCGACAAGGATATTGCATCCCCTCCGTATACAGTAAATACAACATGAAATATGGAACGCAAGGTAAAATACAGCAATTACGACCGTACATTGACAGTTGCACTATTGAAGGGTTTACAGTCAAAACGTACTCAAGTCAAAACGTACCCGAATGGAGTCAAAACTTACCCAAATGAAGTCTAAACCTACCCAAGTGGAGTCAAAACGTACCCAATGTGTAGTCAAAATGAACACATGATTTTTATAGTATTTCTAAGTTCAATTTGTGTAAAAATTAATAGAAATTACGTATTCGTCATCATGACGATTTATAACTCTTGCTTTATTTTGAATTTGCCTTACATGATTAAAACCAATGATGAAACTTATTTAACAATAAACATAGTAAAGTCAATCAAATGCTTAGTGATAAAATCACTTTTTTCTTTCTATTTTTTTTTAAGGAAGATAAAGTTACTATTAATGAAAAAAAAAAGCATATTGGATACTTCAAAAATATTTATCCATCATTATAAAAATACGTTTTATATATGAAAAAAAAAAACATAAGCATCAGCACATTTAAAGAAATGATATAACAGAGAAATGTGATACATTAATTACATTGTTTGGATAGCAAAGATACAATTTCAACACTCAAAAAGAGTGTAACAAATTTAATGTGGTGATTAACCCATTACCACACAATCCCTAGTTTCGACTACCCTGAGAAAGAAGCCTTTAGAACACATTGTGGGAAAGGGAAAAAAATGCATTTTCTCCTTTTCCCACAATTTTTTCTAACCTTCACAAAACAAATTTCAAATTTTCTGTCACTTTTATTTTGTCGTCTGCAAATGCTTTCAATTTGGACAAGCCTAAAATTGGGCTGGTCTGGTAATGAGTTAAACTAATTATTCACAATGGTCTTTAACCTGTTGTAGATTGCATAGTTATTAATTACTTTGCAAGTATTTTTTATAATTTGAGAGTCAGTTTGGTTGAGATGAAAAACTTTCGGACTGTTTTTTCAGCTAACCTGAGCACAACATGCTCAAGGGAAGCTTTTAGGATCACCTGGTGTCTGTCATCCGTCATGCGTCATCAACAATTCTTTAAACATCAACTCCTCCAAAACCGCTGGGCCAATATGGATCAAACTTGGCTGGAATGTTCCTTGGGAGGTCCTCTTTGAAAATTGTTCACAGAATTTGATTACGTCAAAAGTTTTGGTTGCCATGGCAACCAAACAGTTTTCTAAGAAATTCTTTAAAAATCTTCTTCTCTGAAACAGCTGGCCAGATTTTAAAATAATTTCACAGAGATGTTCCTTAAGTGACCCTTTCCAAAACTTTTTCGTGAAATTTTGATCAGTCAAGAAACATGACTCTGGTGAATGGGGGCTATTTGCACTATACAGGAATGAAGAAATTCTAAAAAATTCTTCTTCTCAGAAACCACTGGTCATATTTTGAAATAATTTCTCAGGGATGTTCTATGGGTGACCCTTTTCAAAAATTGTTTGCGAAATTTCATTCTGTCAAGAAACATGGCTCTGGTGAATGGGGGCTACTTGTACTTATATGGACATGCAGAAATTCTTGAAAATTCTTACTTCTCTGAAACGGCTGATCAGATATTGAAAAAAGTTCACAGAGATGTTCCTTGGGTGACCCTTTTAAAAACTTGTTCGCGAAATTTTGATTTGCCAAGAAACATGGCTCAGGTGAATTGGGGCTACTATATGGAAATGAAGAATTTCTTGAAAATTCACCTTCTCTGAAACCCATGATCAGATTTTAAAATAATTTCAAAGCAATCTTCCTTGGGTGACCATTTTCAAAAATGTTTTCGAAATTCTGATCCATCAAGAAACATGGCTCTGGTAAATGGGGTCCACTTGCACTATTCGGACATGAAGAAATTCTTGAAAATTCTTCTTCACTGAAATGGTTGGTCAGATTTTGAAATGATTTCACAGAGATGTCCCTTATGTGTCCCTTTTCAAAAATTGTCAAGTGCTAGCATCTGTATGCAGTGGCACTGTTTCAGTAAGTTCCAAGTAATAGAGGTGACCAATGACATACATTTAATATTGTTTTGGATATATTATGTCAGGCTATATGCCAACATGGATATATTAAAGAAAAAGAAAAATGAAAAGATCTAACTTGGTGGGAAGCTGCCTATTACAAGTAACTGCATTTGCTCAAGTAAATTGCAGACTAGTCAAAATCGAAGAATTGCTGAAAACTAATCAAATTTGACTACACCATTAAATTTGAGTCTAATTGGAAGAAAACCTTGAGTAAAAAAAAATGAGTTTTTCTTTCTTTCAGCTCTGTTTTCCAAAGCTGTTTGAATTACGTAAAAGCAAGATTGTCCTGTAAAAGGGTGATGACCATCTATCAGTCCCAAAATATCAAGGTTTCACCATTAGTGCGACTTTCAGGACCTTCAGTCCTTTGATTACTATCTTTTTCGTACTACTAAAGCCTTTATGCCTTCATGAACAATCCAACCCTGTACCAAACATGGCAAATGATCCCTGCTTTTTTTTACCCCAAGATAGATCCCTTTGGAAAACATTTTGGGAAAAGGGTAAAATGCTAGTAACCAGTATCCCCCTGTTGCCATGATATTTCAATTTCATACCCTTCTGGAAACAAATTTCAATTTTTGAGTTACATTTAATATGTTGTCGGCAAGTGCTTTGAATTTTGATCAGTCTAAAAATTTGTCATTTGGTAAAGACCGTGACTTTTCAGAGTTAGAATCAAGCCTGCTGATTGGTAATGACAGCTAAATGCCCTATTATTTAGTGTAAGGTAACCAGCATTTTCTCCTTTTCCCACAATGTTTTCTACCCTTCACTAAACAAATTTCAAATTTTCAGTCACTTTTATTTTGTTGTCTGCAAATGTTTTCAATTTGGACCAGTCCAAAATATTGTGGTTTGGTAATAAGTTTAATGAATTCTGTGTAAGAAACCACCATGAAGTAGTTCAATGTAGATGGTCATGAATTAGTTATTTTTTATGTGGATGGAAACATGAGTCATTCCATCAGAATCTGATCAAGATGAAAGAGTTTTTCTAATGCTTTGTGGTTGACCAAGAGCAAAAAAAAATCACACTTACTGGTATATTGAAACTTTTTGCTTCAATGAACTAACCTAAACAAGATAAAAATCTATGTAAACATTATGATGTCTTGTTCTTTTTACCCAGATTAGTAATTATTAATGTAAAAGGGAAACACATAGATTTCTGTGTTAAGAACTGGTAATAAACTCTGTACCAAATGACTAAATTTTAAACTTGTCCAAATTGAAAGCATTTGCTGACAAAACAAAAATACGCTGTAAATGTGAATCAAAAAAAAAAGGGGAAAAAATGGAAGGGTAGAAAAAAGTGTGGGAAAAGGGGAAAATACTTCACTTTATTTCGAGGTTGGCACCCGTTATCTATATTCAAGTACCGGTAAATGTTCAGAATTCCAAATTAAAACTCCAGCCTCTGAGAGTACTGGTATCACTTTTATTTCAATTCTTGGTAATTGGAGATTGTTATGATAAATATAACATCATGGTCTGTATTCTCACACCATTCTTAAGAATATTTTTAGTCTTGTTCTGAAGAATTTTATAAATATGAAAGTAACACAACTTATGATTGGATAAAAACTTGGTTCAGCCAATCAGAAGTCATAGAAATATTAAATCTAGAAAATTTTGCAGAATTAGTCACAGAGTATCTTTAAGAATGGTTGGTGAACACAGACCTTAAAGTCAGGTATAGACTAAAGTGGATCTAGTCAGTCACAAGGTGTGGCCATACAGGTAGGGGTACTTTCATTTCTTATTGTTTATTTAGTCATAAAAATAATTTGTTCATAGCGGAAAAAATGTTTACAGAGCTCTTGCCAGGGACACCTAGATAGACTGGCGGCCTGGGTTATGTTGTTCTTACTCTTTAATAATAGCCTAAAATCTTGCACTCACTAAAGTTTCCTTTTTCCTCATTTTAAGATTGAACTTAAGCTCCATATCAAGATGATAATGAGCACAATAGTGAAGTCTGTTTTAATTCAATACAGAATTGGTCATATTAATGACTAACTTCTACTAGGCCCTGAATTAGTGCATTATTGCTGGCTTTATTCATGAGATGGAATCTTGGGAAAAAAAACTGAGGGAGAACTTCACCTTTTGCTGTAACACTTCCAAGAGTCATTTGGTGCAAGACAATAGCATCCTTTGCAGGAACTTACGAGTCTGTGAATATTTTACAAGATGTCAGAATTTTGGACTGGTCCGTATTGAAAGCATGTGCAGATGACAACTGAATGAGGCTCAGTAATAGGATTTATCTTGGAAAAGGGGAAACCATTCCACATTTTTTTCAAAAGGCTTCTTCCTTGGGCTGTAAACACTTTCCCAAACAACAAAATTTTGGACTGCTCCATATTGAATGCATTTGCAGACGACAATATGAATCAGAAATTGAAATTTGATTTGGACAGGGTAGAAAACATTGTTGGAAAAGGAGAAAATGCTGGTTACCAGCATTTTCTCCTTTTCCCACAATGTTTTCAAAGGCTTTCTTTCTCAGAGTTGGGATTGTGTGGTAAAGAGCTGCTTGATAAAGAGCTAATTACAATCATCAGTGCTACAAATGAAGTAATAAGAACATCAATACCAGTAATGTAGCCTATTCATGAATGAAGAAACATGTTTAAAAAAAGTAGTAGAACAGCAAAGTCTATGATGTTTGTATGTAATAGTTGTTTAACAGATTAACACATGGCTTTTGCAAACAACAGACACAAAATGACCTATTGTCGAGTGTTTCAAATGTCACCTTCATGAATATTTCATAGAGTAACTTTAATGAGAAAGATTTAATGAGAAAGAATTGTTCAATGCTGTACCAGATGACAGACTTGTGCAAGCTGTACAAGCAATAGCAGGCAAAATTAATATGGCTTGGAATAATACAAGCTTGATGAGGAGAAAACAATTGTGACTGCGGTGCAAGCAATCGTAAAAATGCTTATAACCATCTATAGCTGACGACACACAGAATACGACTCGGATTATGAAACTTGTCTATTATAGGGTAGTAAACCTTGTGGAAAAAAGAAACTGCTGGTTACTAATGTTCTCTCCTTTTCCCACAATCTGTTTATAAGGCTTCTGTCTCGGGTCATCAAAGTCAGGATTGTGCGGTAATTTTAGGGTATTATACGGATCCTATCATTATGCAAAAGCCCATACAATTAAATAAAACTGAACGTCGCTTACAATAATGAAAATTTTGCTGAATCTGCATAATTGTTCTATTAGTTATAGGTGAACAACACAATCCCTGTTTTAATGACCTTTAGGTGGATAGCTTTTAAAATCATTGTGGAAAAAGCAGGAAATGCAGGTAACCAGAAAATATTGTCTTATAACAAGATTTTCACATGTATCGAAATACATGTGCATTTTAGAATGGATTCCTTACAAGTACATGTATTTCGATTACATGTAAAGAGAATTGCTCTGGAAGTTGCAAGTAGCATTCTAGACTCGTCCCATTTCAAAGTATTTCCAGATTTCAAAATAAAACCGACTCAAAAATTGAAAAATGTCTTTGTAAGGGTAGAAAACATAGTGGGGGAAAAGAAGAAAATGCTGGTTCATTTTCTTCTATTCCCCAAACTGTTTTCCAAAGGCTTGTAACTCAATGATTGTGAGATAAAGGGGTACCGAAGGGAACAAGTTCAGAATGCACAGACACATTTACGTGAAAGGGTAAAATGCATTGTTAATGGTGACAAGGGTTTGTTCAAATTAAACTTTTATTGCTTCTGTGAGCTTTACAGGTTTATTTTTTCCCACGTATAGTGAACTAAATGTCCAGTTTTTTTGCTCTGTATTAGAGATAAAATATGATTTTTTATGAGAGTTTTATTTAGTGATTAATATATCAACTTTGATTTTGTGGTCGGTTCAGGACTTAACTTGACAGAATCATTCATCTTGATATATCAGCTCTAATCTAAACTGAGCTGTTTCCTTTAACCCATTACCAAACGACAATATTTTAGACTAGTCTGAATTGAAAGCATTTGCAGAGGACAAAATAAAGGTGACTGAAAATTTGAAATTTGTTTTGTAAAGGGTAGAAAACATTGTTGGAAAAGGAGAAAATGCTGGTTACCAGCATTTTCTCCTTTTCCCACAATGTTTTCTAAAGGCTACTCTCTCAGGGGCGTCAAAAGTAGGGATTGTGTGGTAATGGGTTAAATTGTGTCCCTCTACGTTAACCCTGTACCATACGTTGCTGACTAATTTAAGGGCACTGGGAAAGAAGCGTTTGAAAACATTGTTGAAAAAGGAGAAAATGCTAGTAACACACACAATGTTTTCTACTCTATTGAAAAGAAATTGCACCATTTGAGCAACAGTGAAATTGTTGTCAGCAGATGCTTCAATTTGGACAGGGCTAAAATTTTGTTGTGCAGAAAAAAGTAGAATTTTGTGGTCAGTGCAAATCCCTTCAATAATGGACAAGTCTAAAACTTTGTCCTGTAGTAAAGAGTTAAAGCATTGTAACCAAACGACAAAATTTTAAGTTTCTCCAAATCGAAAGCATTTGCAGATGACAAAATGAAAGTGACTGAAAATTTGAAATCTGTTTTGTGAAGGGTAGAAAACATTGTGGGAAAAGGAGAAAGTGCTGGTTACCAACATTTTCTCCTTTTCCCACAATGTTTTCTAGAGGCTTCTTTCTCAGGGTCGTCAAAAGTAGGGATTGTGTGGCAATGGGTTAAGTCCATTTTGAATCAAATGTACCTGGATCTGAAGATCAGAAAAGCCAAATGAAAACTGAAACCTGATACAAACATAGCATTTATTACAAGTAAGTTCAGTTATATACCCATGGGAGTTATTTTTGTTTAGGTTTTGTATTACATTCTATCATAATCACATCTGTTTTCATGGGAAAGTTTCATTTTTGCTGCCGATAGCAGAAAATGAATGGCTCTTGGGGAATGTCTTTGTGTATTCTTTTCTTTGTCCCAGTCATGTTCTTTCCTTTGTTTATCAACTCTTTACCAAACGACAAATTTATAGACTGATCCAAACTGAAAGCATTTGCAGACAACAAAAGAAATTTGACTGAAAAATTGAGATTCGATTTAGGAAGGGTAGAAAACATTGTGGGAAAAGGAGAAAATGCTGGTTACCAGCATTTTCTCCTTTTCCCACTATGTTTTCAAAAGGTTTCTACCTCAGGGACATCAAAAGTGGTCATGGTGTGGTAAAAGGTTAATCCTTGGGCTTCAAAGTTTAACCAAAGGACCTTTTATAGACATAGTAGATTCAGATCAGACTGCACAGAATGTGCAGTCTGATCTTGGATCCACACTGTCCAATAAGGAAATATGCCTTTCTTCCAAAAAAATACCTTTAAAATTGCTTCATATGGGTTTTTGTTATTGCATTGAAAGTTTCATTTCACTTATTTAGCAGAGTAAGGGTGAATATGTAGCAATTTGTTCATAGAGAAAATATGCTTTTATAGACAGTATAATAATCTTCAAGATACTAGTAAGACTACACTTTGTGCAGTCTGATCTTGACCTGTACTGCTTAAAAAAGGGGTCTAGTATTGCTCATAGCAAGCAAATTTAATCCTTTACAAGCAATAGATATTAGATCTAGATCAGTCATCATAGGGAGTGAAGTCATATTATGATGTTTAGGCAAAGAATCATTGTAATTATTGTGCAGAAAATTAATCTGAAATGGAGAAAAAAAATTGTTGTTTTTTCGGGAATGAAATTGTCTTCTTTAGATTACTGTTATTTTTCTCTGAGGTCCGGTTTTCAATCCTCATAATTATAGCTGTAAGAGAAGCAAATGGCTTATCATGTCAGATGCTTTGTCTGGGTTGCAGACAGATTCATAATTATGCTGTTTTATGAGACATTTTTATCACCCATTTACCCATATCCAGAACAAGTTCTTTAACCCTTTACCACATATTGACGACTTTTAACAACGGCCCTTTAATGACCCTGAAAGATAAGGCTTTTGAAAAACATTATGGGAAAAGGAGAAAACGCTGGTTACCAGCATTTTCTCCTTTTCCCATAATGTTTTCCACAGGTTTCACAAAACTAATTTCAAATTTTCAATCACTTACTTTGTCATCTGCAAGTGGTTTTGATTTGGACATGCTTAAAATTTTGTTGTTTGGTAATGAGTTAAGTGACTTACACAAAATTAGTTTTCTTTTATTGATATTAATTTTGATTGGTTATATTTGAACATGATCAGAGAAGCAAATAGTGCAGACAAAGATTAGACTACATGTATCAGTAAATGCACTCTGATTGTGGGATGCACTTTCTGCAAAGTACATCCATGGATGCATGACAGGGGTGGACAAAGATAGCTTCACTATGAACCAGAACCTGAATCATCCCTTTCTTTTATACATACCATAACTTGAATTGGCAAATAAGATGTGATAGAATTTTTGTCACTGAACCAGAGTTTTAACCCTTTACCTGATATGCTAATTTGAGGTGCTTCTATTTCAGCAGCAAAAAAAGATATGATGTCAAAAATAGGGACAAATGAGGATATAAATATCTGACTGAATGGAAACCATTGTGGGAAAAGGAGAAATTGCTTGTTGTGAGCAATTTCTCCTTTTCCCACAATGTTTTCAAAAGCTGTCTGTTGTTGATATGTCAAAATGAGTATTTATGGAGTAAAGGGTTAAGACCATAAAGAGGAAGGCAGCATTTGAAAACAATATGGGGAAAGGAGAAAATGCTGGTAATTAAAAGTCAGGATTGTGTGGTTAAGGGTTAAAACTGTGTTGTTTGGAAAAACTAGAATGAAGCTGACTTTTATGTAGCACTTGATACTTCATAGCCTTTTAATTGTTTACCAAACAACAAAATATTAGACATGTCCAAAATGAACGCATTTGCAGACAACAAAATAAATGTGACTCAGCAATTGAAATTTCACCTCAGAAAAGTAGAAAACATTATGGGAAAAGAAGAGAATGCTAGTTAACTGAGCATTTTCTCCTTTCCCCCACAATGTTTTCAGAAGTTTTCCCACTATGTTTTCTTCTTGTTGTGGAGTGTAAAAACCAGGGATTGCTTGGTAAAGGGTAAACTGTATAAAAGACAACAAAATTTTAGGCATGTCCAAAATGAAAGCATTTGCAGACGACAAAAAAAATCAGATTAAAAAAATTGACACTTGTGTCTGGTTACAAGCATTTTCCCCCTTTTCCACAATGTTTTCTGAAGGCATTTTGCTCAGGTTCATTACGACTCAGTGTTACAATTTTCTTTCCTCTATCTTGCAGGGTGGTTTTGCTCGGTGCTATGAAATGCTTGATCTCAACTCCAACAAAATCTATGCTGGGAAAATCATCTCAAAACACAGAATTTCAAAACCTCATCAGAAACAAAAGGTAAGATAATTACTGTATCATCATTAATCTAAATAATGCTAAATCTCCCTGTAATTTATATGGTAGATGCAATTTAACCTTTTACCAGACTACAAAGTTTTAGTCTTGTTCAACTTGAAAGCACTTTGCAGACATCAATTTCAGTGTGACTAAGATGGCGCAATTTTTCATTAAAAGGGTAGAAGACATTGTGGGAAAAGGAGAAAATGCTGGCTACCAGCATTTTCTTCTTTTCCCACAATGTTTTCTCAAGGCTTCTTTTCCAGGGTCGTTCAATGTCGGGATTGTGTGGTAACAGATCAGTTCTTAGAGCACATAGTAAAACCAATAGACATTTTCAATCAAGAAACTAAACCCAAATTACCATGTAATTTCAATTTCAAGTTTGCTCAGAATGTCTTTGAAAAAAGTGAGTGTAGGTTAAAAAAACAGAATGCACATTTTGTGCAGTCTGATCTTACAAAGCAGCTATAATTGTGAAAGGTGATATGACACTCTAGCACACAACACAAAAACTGTTATTGACTTTCCCAAATTGAAAGCAACATTTACGGATGACAAAAGAATGACGATAAAATAACGGAATTGGCTTCCAGTAATAGAGAGAACATCAAAGTGAGAAAAGGAGAAAATGCTGGTTACCAGCATTTTCTCCTTTTCCAACAATGCTTTCAAGTGGCTTCTTTCATAGGGTGACTAAAACTCAGGATCATGTGGTAAGAAGTAAAGGTCCCTTCCCTAGGTTAATAGTTTAGATACTTGCCTTTCGTCATTAGGCTGAAATTAAGGTTATTTTGACAAGAATATAAGTCTAACCTAACGAAGCATTGAAGATCAGGACGTCAATTCGCAAAAGCACATTTATGTCTTTAATTCTGTTGGGCTAAGCATGCAATAACCATACACAACTTGCACAACAAAATGCTTTGGAAAGGTAGTGTTTGTAAAAGGATGATAAAAAACCCAATGCCATTATGTTTTATTCAACAATAAAAACAGGCTAAAATTACGAGCGGAGCCGTTTAAATGCCAGAATATGCTAAACTTTACTTGTGAGTGTTTCAAAGATAGTTGTGATAAACGTTTGCATGCATAATGTGTTTTTGTCAATATCTGATAAGCCTAAGAATGAACAAACAGTCAGAGGTTGTGGGGGCTCTTGAAATATTTCAGATTCTCTCATTCACATTCTTATCACTGTAATTTGTAAAGACTTAAAAGATGTTTAACCCATTACCACACAATCCCTACTTTCGGCCACACAAAGAAAGAAGCCTTTGAAAAACCTTGTGGGAAAAGAAGAAAATGCTGGTAACCAGCATTTTCTCCTTTTCCCACAATGTTTTCCACCCTTCACAAAACAACTTTCAAATTTTCAGCCACTTTTATTTTGTTGTCTGCTGCAGTGAGTGAAATGCTCTGGATTTGAACGTGCCTAAAATATTATTGTTTAATAATGAGTTGCCTGCAGGGATGGCTCAGTGGTAAACGTGTCGGACTCATGACTTGGTGATTGTAAGTTTGATACCCGGTTGAGGTAAACTTTCTTTCTGGTGTATTTTTGCCTCTCACCTCTGCTGAAGCATGTGAGAAAAGTAGTTGGTGGTTATGGAAAGAAAGTCGTCTTAGTACTGGTGTTAGAAAGCCAGGAAACATAATTTGCGTCACAGACCGCCGTGATATGACCTTAGCTGTTAAAGTGGCATTAAACCCCAATACAATACTGTACAATTGGTAATAAGTTAATTTAGTTTACAGGTAGGTCTTAATATGAGACGAACATGATCTGACATGAGCTTCATAACATTTTTCCTTGACAACTTTAATAAAAAATTTATCTCAAATACCATTGAATGTCAGGTTCTGTTTATCACATAAAGAAACTTCATGAAATTGTAGATTTACAAACGGTAATATCCACAAAACCCATTCACCTCAATAAAATAGGTAAAAAATGACGAATGACGTCAAAATTGATGTCATTCGGATGCTGTATCAAACATACCAGATATATAGGATCTGACATGAGTGGGCTTTTGAGATAAGATTTTATTAGACAAGTCAAGGGAAATGTTATTAACCCTTTACTCCATAGATACTCATTTTAACGCATTGCTTGCAGGAGCCTTTGGAAAACATTGTGGCAAAAGGTGAAATTGCTCGTCACGAGCAATTTCACCTTTTGTCACAATGTTTTCTACACTATCAAAAGGTGTCATATACACATAAGAAACGGCTTCATCCTTGCTGTTATTTAGGGTCAATTAGAGATACCATAGAAATGCCTTATGGGGTAATGGGTTAAGTGAGCCTTCGGTAAGCTTAATAACATTTTTCCTTGATGAGTTTAATAACATTTTATCTCAAACGTCCACGAACGTCAGATTCTTTTTATCATATAACCGCATTTCACAAAATGCAGATTAAATGTTGTAAAACATTCATAAATGCACCCGCGGTAATATCCATAAGACCTCACTTCTATGCAATATGTACAAAATGACATGAAAAATGACGTCACACAAAATGTGATATCAAATGTGTAGAAGATAAGAAAATTCGTATTGGGTATATTACACTGGAAACAAGGCAGGTTACGTGGTAAAAGAAAATTTGTAAAGAGTATATCACACTGAAAACAAGAGAGGTTATGTGGTAAATATATTCTCATATTCCTTCAAAGAAAGAGATTAGAACAAGAAATCAAGGATCTAAATCAAGGAGTGTACCTACAAGCATTTTAGATATTTTAGATATTCTAGATATTTCATGATAAAAGAATTATGTTATTTGTGAACTCTGATCATCAATGGATCCATTTGAGTTTAATTTTTCCAAATATCATATAGTCCAAGTAGCCATGAGGTCAAGACATCTGAAGTAGGAGGGACTATAATGATAAGTGTTGGTATATGTAATGTGTTTTTAGTGTTATAAATGCCCTTTTCAATATTTTGTCAACAGGAAACTCATCATGACTAGTGATATTTACACCACTGCAATTATTATTGACCTTTTCACTACAATATGAATAAATCTGAACATTTTCATTTAGTAAATGAGGCCAAGACGTTGAAACTTCACAGTGACATGATGTTGATCAGGCAAATTCATTGCACACTACATAATGATGCTATAATATTATCTGATCTGCATATTTGATGACTTACTATCTGTAGAATCAGAGTTGAAGCTTTCTATCGATTTGATTTTGATCTTACATTACCTGCAAAAGCTACTAAAATGTCTCTGCTTACTTCTGATGACATTTGAATACCCCTCGATCCTCAGCTTTAATGACCCAAAAGAAAAGAACCAGCATTTTCTCCTTTGCCTATAATGCTTGCTACCCTGTCAAAGACAATTTTCATGATTTGTGCATGTAGTATGCAAAACTGTTAGATTGGTCCAAACTGAAAGCAGTTGCAGAC
This sequence comes from Tridacna crocea, assembly GCA_943736015.1. Classification (NCBI taxonomy): domain Eukaryota; kingdom Metazoa; phylum Mollusca; class Bivalvia; order Cardiida; family Cardiidae; genus Tridacna; species Tridacna crocea. Next base: position 56,701,403 of record OX031059.1, read on the forward strand.
GACAATTTTAATGTGGCTCAAATGAAGATAATTATTTTACATAGGGTAGAAAACATTGTGGGAAAAGGAGAAAATGCTGGTTACCAGCATTTTCTCCTTTTCCAACAATGTTTTCTAAAGGGTTCTTTCCCAGGGTCATCAAAAGTAGGGATTGTGTAGTAAAGGGTTAAGTAAAGAGATAAAGATATGATCTTTTTTGGATATATTTTATGGTAAAAGGATTATTATTTTTTTACTTTTTAAAACCTCTTATTATGATATATATTTGTGTAAATCAGAGTTAATTGAAAATACTGGGAAAGGTTAATGTTTTCAAGTAGGTTTACCTTAATTGGTTCCAATTGGCTAATTTCATCCTACTCTTCTTCATGCAGAGACGTTTTGAACAGAGTTTCTTTGTAACAGATAGAATTTGCATTGGAATATAAAGAAAAATATCTGTATATATCGATGATGAGACTATTTGATCTTCACCTAAGCTGCCTCTCTGTTTTATTTTGCCCCTAGAATGAAAAGATTTAGGGTTTGTTTCAAGTTTGGATTTTAAATGTTAATCTTTGTTCTGAGTTGACAGGTTTTGACAAAGCATTTTTGCTATAGTTTTATGAGGTCTTGATACTATAACTATTTACCAAAGAATAAAGTTTCAGACTTACAATTTCAAAACATTTGACAGCAAAATAAATGCCACTCAAAATTAAAATTTTGATATTGAAAGGGTTAAAAATTTAACTTGAAAAACGTTTTCGAAAAGCTTAGACACATATCTCAGCGTCATTAAAGCCCTGATTTTGCAGTAAAGGGTTGAATGTTGCCACTCATATTGTCGCATCTTCGCAAGCCAAGGCCGACGATTCAATATACGCTACTCTACCCATGGCTGATCGAACTTGATTTTTACGTTCGCCTGATATGCTTTTTCATTGGATGCAGCCAGCTCTAACTGCAACAAATGAAATCAATTGTAGCATTTCATCTTTGATAAAAATAGAACAAGGTTGCCTCTTGTCGAATAGAAGGTAAATATGGAAACCCACGTGGATGTCTGCTTATCACTTCATGTATATTCATAAGCGGTTTGTAAAACGATATTTCATTGGCTTTTAGAAATATGATGTAAAGGGGGTAATAACCAGCATCCAATAGAGGGAGCATCGCAGGAATCCTGAAATAGGGCTCATTCAGCCAAGGTAAGATCCACGCAGTAATCGTAACCTTGGCTCGCAAAGATGATATTGTCGGTTTACTTCAAAAACCTTGTAACTACAGCTTGTAACAAGCTGTAGTTACAATGTTTTCGAAGTAAACCCAAGATGTAATGTTTGGGTTATCACTGCATTCTTTGCTATGCAAAGTCTAACATTTTATAATGGTAGACACCTGGTTAATATTTTTCTAATCCATGGACAATCCTTACACACTGTACAATGCCATACATAGGCACTGGATCCTTAAATCTGTTTTAAAAGACTCAATAGCAAGAATCTTTTTGGGTGTATTATTTCTTAGAATTATTTCAATCTTTTAGATCAAAGATTAGGCATTGTGTGTTATACATAATCTGATCTTAATCTAATATCAGTCTTTGGCAAAGCAGTTTGCCTTTAGAGTGCAAAGAGTGAAGTTAAATCACCAGAGTTTGATTGGATTAATTTTGAATAATGCATTGAAAAATGATTGAGTATTTTGGTCTAAAATATAAACTGACAAACAAAAATTTTTTTTTGATGTGGTTAGTTCAACCCTTTATACCAAGTCATTGACATACCTAGGAACATACAGCCTCAAAACTGTTTACCAATTGTCCAGATTTTGGAAACATTTGCGGACGACAAAATAATTGTGAATCAAAAATTGAAATTTGATTCAGAAAGGGTTGAAAACATTGTGGGAAAAGGAGAAAATGCTGGTTACCAGCATTTTCTCCTTTTCCCACAATGTTTTCAAAGGCTTTCTTTCTCAGGGTCTTCAGAAGTCAGGATTGTGTGATAAAGGGTTAATACAAACTTGCAGCAAATGATTTTGAAAATGTTAATGAGAAATGGGTATAACCATTATGATTGAGGTTTTATATATACACTGTATATACCGGTATTTACTTGAGACGTTTTGGCACAAGGAGAAATTATCAAAGTCTGAAAACTTTGATATGTCACCAGGTGTATTTTTCAAATACTGATTTTTTCCCTTTTATCTATAGATAATATACATAGGTGTGGTTCGTATGGTTCGTAAATTGCAGAGAAGGATACTTTCAGAGGAAAACTTTACAATCTTTAGTGTCAGCTTGTACCATAGTTTTTGAAAAATTTAGACTCATGAACATTTTAACATTCTCTCAATGAACAAGTTCTGTCAGTTTGCAAATTCTGTCAGTTTTGGACCCTAACCCCATAATTTCAGGAAGTTGGAACCCTAAATTTTCTTAACTCGTGTATATCCTTAAAATCAATAGTTTGCCTTCTTTGTCTCATGTAAAAGGGGTGAAATTATGGCAAATACCTCTTTCTCTCCCCACCTCTTCTCCCCCCCCCCCCCCCAAAAAAAAAAAAAAAAATTTCCAGGAAAATCCTGCTGGAATTCATCTTGTTGAAATAAGAATGCTGTCACCAGGTACCAGGCAGAAAATTATATGGAATTGGAACCAGATCATGGAGTCTGGAGACGGGGAACCATGTAAATTGCATTTAAATTGAGCTATTCTGTCATGCTATGCACAATGACAGCTTTTCTAGAAGTTATGGAGGTGTGAAGTCATCTGTTTTGAGGAGTACTTTTAAAGGCATTGTCTGGGAGCTTATCAATTATTTAAGGCTGAGACTCTTTGAGGGAACAATCATGTGTTAAAACATTACCAAACGACGATATTTTAGACTGGTTCAAATTGAAAGCATTTGCAGACAACAAAATAAAAGTGACTGAAAATTTGAAATTTGTTTTGTGAAGGGTGGAAAACATTGTGGGAAAAGGAGAAAATGCTGGTTACCAGCATTTTCTCCTTTTCCCACAGTGTTTTCAAAAGGCTTCTTTCTCAGGGGCGTTAAAAGTAGGGATTGTGTGGTAATGGGTTAAAACAATACCTAGGAATAGGCCTTTTTAAAAAAACATTGTGACTAAAGGAGAAAATGCTGATAACCAGCATTTTGTTCCTTTTCTTACAATGTTCTTTTTTAACTCTTTCCTAGAGAACTTTGTTATTCGCGTCTCATTTATTGTCTTCAAATGCTTTTCATTTTGTTCTGTGGCTAAGACTTCTATTCTTTATCCAGTTCTGCAAACACTAGTGTATTTGCATATTGAAGGGTTTGAGTGCTGAGCACAACTTTGGTTGCTTTTAATTTACAACGTAGGTCAAGATCAGACTTGACGAAAGTTGCTATTTACCGGTAATTTTGTACCCACTCGATATTTGATTGTGAATTCCTTTTGCTCAAAAACTTTTGAAACTACAAAGTTTGGGTGTTATGAGCGTTTTCCTAAATGATGGTAGGAGGTTTTATCACTCTTTGTTATATTGTTCCAAAAAGGTTGTGACAAAAGAAGTAATTTTTTTTAACAAAATCTCCTTTTTATCATAGCCAAGCCAGATAGTACAGTTGGTAGCATACAGTTAGGATGGGCAGGTGCATATCCCCGGCTGGTCCAATTTTGTTCCAAGGATTGGTGACAGTCATTGGGACAAGATTCATTCCTCTCTCAGGCCCCATATTCACCAACGTCTCTGTAGAACATTTTTTGTCTTATTTTCCAAGATTTTCCAGGTTTGAAAGAAACACAGCTTCTGATTGGCTAAACCATTTGGTTTAGCCAATCAGAAGTTGTGTTTCTTTCAAATGTAGAAAATGCTGGAAAATAAAACAAAGAATATTCTCGGTGGTTAACATATCTGACAGGTTACTTTGAAGTCGTGGGTTGGATACCCTGTTGTTCTTACTGGCAATATTTTGCCTCTCACATCTGATGCATGCGAGAAAAGTAGTCTGTGGCTTTGGAAAGAAAATTGTGTCAGCGGTGTGAGAAAGCTAGGACACACATGGATGCATCATTGACTGCCATGATATGACCTTAGCTGTTAAAATGGCCATAAACACCAATGCAAACCAAACCCTTCCTCTCTCACCCCAGATCATTGTTTCTATTCTGGTTAATTGTGGGAAAAAAGCCGTTGGTTTGGAAAGAATATTGTTTGAAGCAAATGGGAAAAGAATGCTTGGGTACAGTTCTGACCTACATCATATCTCTAAAATAATTTGAAAGCAGCATGAAACACTTTAGCAAATGCATGCAAACTTTTTTATCAAAATTCTGGTTTTGCATGGATTCATTTGTAAAATCTTAATTTATTCTAATTATCCATATTGCACAAAAGGATGCTTTCAAATTGACTGCCTTAAATTTATTACTGGAGGTAACCCTTTACCAAGCTTTCTTGTGCTTTGTGGGAAAAAAGCTTTTAAAACCATTGTAGAAGAAGGGGAAATGATGGTTACCAGGATTTTCCTTTTTTCACAATCTTTTTTGTCCATTTTATGACATATCCTATCATTTCATCGGCATTTGATTTGTCGCCTGCATAAGTGCTTTCAATTTAAAAGAGTGTACAAAATTTTGTTGTCTGGCAGTCTAGTAGGTGAAGAAGTTTCCTCAAATGAACCCAATATTGAGTGAATAAAATGCACTTAAAACTGTGGTTTTATAGCAGCATGGGATCAGGCAAGGCAATTGTAGAGTTATTAAACCTTGAAACTTTTTCTCTTTTTAAATGGAGATTTTATGTCTCAAGACCTTTTACTTCATGTATAACTTCCTTGACAACACCTTGTGGGAGAGTTGTGATAAGTTGGCCATTGCACAGTAACTAGATAAGATTTTTAAGTCAGGAAGTTAAACTTTATTACTCAATTTTCGATTGGTCAGAATTAAAATTACATCCTTACTGTCAGTGTGTAACAAATTCTGTAAAGAATTAAAGTGTGTAGAATGGCTCAGAATTTAGATGAATATAGATGAATTACCAGTCTTATTTATGGTATAATGGCATAAAGAAACTCAAGGGATTTGTCTTTCACCCATTACCACATAATCCCTACCTTTGATGACCCTGAGAAAGAAGCCTGTAGAAAAAAACATTGTGGGAATAGGAGAAAATGCTTGTACCCAGCATTTTCTCCTTTTCCCATAATGTTTTCTACCCTTCACAAAACAAATTTCAAATTTTCATTCACTTTTATTTTTTCATCAGCAGATGCTTTTGATTTGGACCAGTCTGAAATATTGTTGTTGGGTAATGAGTTATGTCAACATCAGTGCTACATTGGAACCAGCAAAGGCAGTGTTTGGCAGTGCAACCAGCAAGGGCAGTGTTTGGCAGTGCAACCGTGCAACCAGCAAGGGCAGTGTTTGGCAGTGCAACCTTGCAACCAGCATGGGCAGTTTTAGGCAGTGCAACCTTGCAACCAGCAAGGGTAGTGTTTGGCAGTGCAACCCTGCAACCGGCAAGGGCAGTGTTTGGCAGTGCAACCTTGTAACCAGCAAGGGCAGTCTTTGGCAGTGCAACCTTGCAACCAGCAAGGGCACTGTTACTATATAGAAGAAACAGTTTTACTCTTTACCAAACAACAAAATTTTGGACTAGTCCAAATTGAAAGCATCTGCAGACAATGAAATAAGTCAAAAACTTAAATTTGATATTTTAATGGAAGGAAACATTGTGGGAAAAGGAGAAAATGCTGGTTACCAGCATTTTCTCCTTTTCCCACAATGTTTTCTTCCCTATTGTCAACAGTTTTCACATTTTGATTTGAGCTTGATTTGGAGTCAGCAAATGCTTTCAGTTTGGGTAAGTCTAAAATTCTATTTTGTGGTAAAAGGTTAAAAAGGAAACATTGCAAAGAATGTTCAACATAAACAGAGAAGCAATGCAAGTGATGCTAAAGCTTTTTATATCATTGTATTTTATAAAAAGATGTTTAAAGGCATGGTACCATGGTGAATTTTAGTGCCTTCTGAGGTTACTCAGTAAATTTTTGAACTGCAGACTTCTTGACTTCAATATAACAGAAAAATTTTAATGAGTAGATTAAAAACTCCAAGTAATGAAATTCAAAGAGACTTTTAACTCTTTACCACACGAGAAAATTTTAGACTGGTCCAAATTGAAAGCATTTGCAGACGACAAAATAAAGGTGACTCTGAAAGTGGTTGCAATTTGGACATGTCTAAAAATTTTGTTGTTAGGTAAAGACCCGTTTACACATTCACGATTTTCTCTACGATTCACCACAATTCACCCATATTTCTCATGGTCAGAAAAATCGGGATGGATCGGGATGAATCGTGGCGAAAAGTAGAAATATTCAGTGTCACTACGATTCCAGTAAGAATGTCCACGATATTAGTACGGTGTCTGTAAGGTATCGCTACGAATCAATGACGATTCATGACGGCAACGCTACGGTCAATGAGGATTGACCACGGTGGCACAACGAATGCTCACAGTGCTTGTACGGTTCGATACGGTACTAGTCGTGGCCAATCGTGGAGCTCCGTAGCGAAACCGTGGATGATTCGTAGGACAACCGTACACAATTCGTGGTGAATCGTGAGAATTCGTGGTGTCAAAGATTCCACGACTGGCTACGATCTCTCACGAATAGCCGCGAATATAGCTACGGTGTCAGTACGAATAAGCACGATTCCGCTACGGTTGCGCTACGAATTAGGCCACGCCAAATAACCACCACGATTCGCCACGAATGTTTTAAACAGTTTAAAACTTCCGTAGCGCTACCGTGGAGTTTCCCGAATCATCACGATTCATCAAGATTCACCACGATTCACCACGGTTCTACTACGAATCACCACGGTACACGACGATTTTACAAATCGTGGCGAATCGTAGCGGCACCGTAGCCAAAAATCGTGAATGTGTAAACAGGCCTTAAAAAGTTGATAAGTGAAGCTGTCAAACTGGTAGAAGTGAAATGAAGCCATCAAGCCAATAGCAAGCAACCAAGATTTTGTCAATTTCAAAAGTGTTTTTGAGGATGGACATCTCCTTATTCAACAGCATTGATCCAAGATCAGACTGCACATACAGCTCTGTTCAGTCTGATCTTGAACTATGTTGTCCGCAAAAGGTCCTTAACCCTTTACCACAACCACACAATGACTTTTGATGACCTTTGGACGGAAGCCTTTTAAAAACATTTTGGGAAAAGGAGAAAATGCTGGTACCATCATTTTCTCCTTTTCCCACAATATTTTCTAACCTATCAATAAACAATAACACCATTTGAGCCACATTGAAATTGTTGTCTGCAAATGCTTTCAATTTGGACGGGGCTTGAACATTTTGTCGTTCGGTAAAGAGTTAAATTGCGCTTAGAAGCCCATTCCAACCCTCTACTGATAATTGTCTGTAGAAATATATGCAGACATGAATAATAAATAAAGGAAATCAATGTTAAGTAAGGACATCTGTATCTGTGCAGTAATTGGTCAGATGTTCGACTTTTAAAGCGAGTGCAGTTAACATTTGCTGTAAACGGAGCTATTACGTGTATATAATATCTCATTACCAAACGACAATATTTTAGACTTGTCCAAATCAAAAGCATTTGCAGACGACAAATAAAAGCAACTGAAAATTTGAATTTATTTTTGTGAAGGGTAGAAAACATTGTGGGGAAAAGGAGAAAATGCTGGTTACCAGCATTTTCTCCTTTTCCCACAATGTTTTCTAAAGGCTTCTTTCTCAGGGTCGTCAAAAGTAGGGATTGTGTGGTAATGGGTTAAATGCAAGTTCTCCTTTTTTCTGCAGTTTGTGGCATATCAGTCAAAAAGATCTCTCGTTTTTCCCCTCATCAGGACTGTAGGTTTATACCTGTAGACTGTTAAGTTCAACATTAGGTGTTTAGGTGATATCTAGGCATTTATTTCCCCTGTAAAATGAACGTTGAAATTAGAATGTTTTTGTTTTTACTATTGAGTGGAAATTTCATTTCATTTATTTTTGCAGTAACACAAGTCTTTCCTTTAATGCCTGGGGAAAATGTCTGCCATGTTTGTAAATGGTTGAATGAAAACATGATATTTTATTTGAAAAGAACACCTCATTTCCTCCTTTTTAAACAAAATTTCCTGTAATTATTTGAAATTTGGGTTATCTGATCGAGGACAGAGAGTAAGGTGGTACATTTACAATAAATCACTAATTTAGATTGTCCACTATTTCAATAACTTACTGTCCGTCATGCTCTTTTTAACCCTATCCTAAGCAATGCTGAGTTTTAACGGTCCTGAGAAAGATAGCTTTTGAAAACATTGTGGGAAAAGGAGAAGATGCTGGTAACCAGCATCTTCTCCTTTTCCCACAATGTTTTCTTATCCCATTTTTTCAGCCATATTTAACTCTTTACCACACAAGGAAATTTTAGACCAGTTCAATCTGAAAGCATTTGCAGACGACACAAAAAATGTTGCTCAAATGATAATTTTTGTCTTTAATAGGGTAGAAAACATTGTGGGAAAAGGAGAAAATGCTGGTTACCAGCATTTTCTCCTTTTCCCACCATGTTTTCAAAAGGCTTCTCTCTCCGGGTCGTTAAAAGTCGGGATTGTGTGGTAAAGAGTTAATATGACCTATGGAAACATTTCCAATTTAGATCTATCTAAAATTTTGTGGTGTGATAAACTGTTAACCACCTTCCAAAGTGCATGAACATGAAACAATTTGATTGTTTAATTACTCTTGTAAAACAAAAACCCAGGCTTTGTAACTTAAAGGGCCTTTCACAACTATTTTTGCCTGTGCAGCTGCATGAAAATCAAAATCAGACTGCAAAAAACATGCTCTATGGTCTTTGATTTGCTCCGTTGGCTTTGCTGAGACATCATGGAAAACGCCAACCTTGAAATTGCTTATTGGTGTCTCATTTCAGACAATGTCCATTGGGTTTATTCAGTCCCCTATGGGTTATAAAATAGTTGGTCACTTTGTTTCAGTACATTGGATTGTGCAGATTCTAGATCAGACTGCTCAAAACATGCAGTGTGAACTTAATCTGCTCTGTATCGAAAAGAGCAAAAGTTTTGGCATCTCTGTATAGGTGTCAACCTTGCTATACAGGTTATTGACCTTGTCACAGTAAATTTCAATGAAATGACAATATTGCAATGATTGGTCAGCTGATATCTATCACTGGTCAACTGTTATCTCTTTCTTCGATCCTATGAATGACCATAACTGACCAAAGCACTCTCCACATCATGGCTGGTGTTACTGTAACTTGAAATTTTGTTTAAATTCTAACATTAGTATACCAGATAAACCTAACAAGTGTATTAGTAAGGTGGACAGTGTAGCTCAAAGATCAGGCTGCACACTGGCTGCAGTGGCAACTTTAGTCATGAAAGGGGCTTTAGGGTAAAGAACATATAGAGCTGGTGTGTTTTGTATTCACATTTCAAGCAAATGTTCCTGTAACCACCATTTGACACAATGCTGCAAAATGCCAAAAAGTTATCTGTAGGACAGGTACAATGTTAAACTTTTACTGGATGGCAATATTAACCCTTTACTCCATAGATACTCATTTCTACATGGAAAACATTGTGGCAAAAGGTGAAATTGCTCGTGACGAGCAATTTCACCTTTTACCTAAATGTTTTCTATGCTATCAAAAGGTGTCGTATACACATAAGAAACGGCTTCATCCTTGCTGTTGTTTAGGGACAATTTGAGATACCATAGAATTGCCTTATGGGGTAAAGGATCAAAGATGCCCAGGGGACAGCTCAGACCAACATCAGGCTGCAAAGACATGTTTTTCATCTGTCGTTTATCTGGTACCTTGAGATGTTCCTGCCATATTGGCCTTGCAAAAGTTACTGCTTCTTATACCAGAGTTTGTCCATTTTATTCACATGACTGTTGGTGGAGTTGGCTATCCAATTTCTCCATCTGTTTTTATCATTTGTGTGATGTACAAAAAAGTTATTATTGAGAGCCATTCAGTCTGAAGTCCATTGAATGATTGAAATGAGTCACACCAGGCTACACCACCCAACTGTAACCCACTGACCCCCATAAACACAGCTGGGTAACAAACAAATGGGTGATAATAACTGGGCAAATATAGGGCCACTCAAGTTACACATTTTAGATGTTTGCTTTTCTAAATTATATCTTATGATCAGATAAAATTTAGAGATAGTTTTGATTGTGTTTTTTTTAACCCCATGCCACACAATCCTCATTTTTAATGACCTGAAGGAGAACAACTTTGCAAAACATTGGGGGAATTGTAATACACATTGTAAAGTAGCAATGCAGAAAATAACTTTTATCAATATGTTTGAAGAGAAATCAGGACTGTTTTAGCTTTAGATTTCTTTAAACTGCTGAAGGAGTCACACATGGTAGTGTTTTATGGAGTGAACATTTATTTTAGTTTGAAATTCAAAGTAACGGTTGTCATGTAGAAAACTAGCCCAGTTCTGAACCAAGAATGCCCAAATTAGATCGATGTAGAATGCCATGTCTAGCGAAAGGTAATGGAAAAAAAGCTCTTTCTCTTTGTATGTGACACCATATTTGGTTTTGTTTGTCAGGCTTGAAAATATGTCAATATGAAAAAATGACAAATGAAATACCACGTTACTAAGCTGGATGTGCCAAACTCGCATTTACAGAAAAAAAATCTTTAGATGGAGGGGGGACTTTCCTTATATTCAGTTCACTGCAGTCTACTCTTGCTCTACACCATCCGGAAAAAGCCACTTAAGTCATCATTGTATTATGCAAGAATTCATATGGAATTAAAGAATATCTTGACTGGAAATGAAACAATTCATTTTCCTGATTTTTCCAGTGACAAGACTTTTTAGCGGATTTGCTATAGCAAATCCGCTTACTGTGATCGTTTTGACCGGAACCAAATACATCATCCGTAACGACGCATGCGCGCTTACTTTCAGTTTTGCATGGCTGATTTATAGGCTAATAACGCAGATTTACAAATCAGATCAATTCTGACCCTGAACAAACCATACAAATTAAGGTTGATTTCTTTATCGAAATTTCACCAAAACTAAGCAATTGTCAATCTAAATTACTTTAAATACTAAAACAGAGTCTGTTCATGTATTTTCCAAAATGTAGCGTATGAACATTATTTACACTGCCCTCGTTTTCATTCAAGAACTTTCATTCACAACTTGTATCGTCCGCTGCTATATAAACAAGGAGATTAAGCAATTTTTCCCCGACAAAATCACATTTTCAACCATGTCTTGTTTAAAAAAATGTTCACTGTTCAGAGCGCCAGCTAGAATTTGGCCATAAATAATTAAAAGCCCTGTCGATAACGAATATACAGAACCCATAAAGTCGACCTAACCTAGTTGTCGCCACTCGTATGACGCTCTCGATGAATTTCCGAATTGTTTGAAACATTTTTGCAGAACTTTTGATAGTATGGAGATCGTGCAGTGTATAAAAAAAGTGTTTGATATATATATGCATCATGTAGCATAAAAGCATGGAACCAATATTTCTCTCTTGTCATCGATGGTAAGAAATAGTTTATTTACAAACGGCCCCGACCAAGTACGAACCCGTGACACGAATTTAACTGAAGGTTTTTGATGGAAAATCGTGTCCTTCTCAGTGAACTAGACATCCACTAACGTGAATCCTAAAGGACTCAGATAGGCTTCCAATTTGTCTTCAAGATGTAAAACTCCATTTTTAGTCCCTCTGATACCTTGAATTTTATTTTGTGTAATTTCGGCAAAAAAAATAAAAAATAAAAAAATGCCGAGTAAGTACATAATTTATGACAAAGGATGCACAGAAATGCATCTATACGTCATTCTTTTAGACATATAGATTTGACATCTTTGATATATTTCTGATCCTGTGAATTAGAAGTGCATTTACAGAGCAAGTTATATAACTATTTTTACTTATTTAAATTCTTATTATGAACTGCAGCTTAGCCCATATTTAAGATAGTGACTGTGTTTTATGTGACTGTGTTTTATGTAATTCAAACCTTAGCGTGAAAGTATGTCTATATAGTTTTTAAACTTTTATAGAGTGATCCAATGCCATTAACCCATAGACTGATAAGTGCTACTCAAGGATCTTTTGCAGACAGTGTTGATTATGATCAGATTGCAACAAAGTGCAGTCTGATCTTTGATCCATACTGCCTTGTAAGAAAGTATTTTTCCCAAAAGAATTAACTTCAAAATAGTAATAATTGGATTTGTACATTCAACTTGAAAGTTTTAATTTAGTTATGTTAAAGTCAATTTTTACTGTGCATGGCAATATGTCACACTGAGTGTGATCTTCATCCATTCTGGCTGCAAAAGTACCTTCATTTGTACCAAGGGCTTGGATTCACATATTCAAAAAAAGGACTATTTTCTGTCCGATGATGTGTGATGATTTTAACCCTTTCCCAAACAAGCCCTGGTTTTTACGTGTCTGCCGTAAAAGTCTTTTGAAAACACTGTGGGAAAAGGAAAAATTGCTTGTAATGAGCAATATCTCCTTTTCCCACAGTGTTTTCAACCCTTTTTGAGAACTTTCTGCCATTTTTTTCCAAATCTAATACTCTTTTGGTTTGGAAGGGTCCAAAATTTGTCATTTGGGAAAGGGTTAAGTCTTTTCTTTAGACCATGAAAATGGATTCACTCAAAAATGCATTAGATGTAATAAATAACAGTTATACCAGTGTATAAATATTAATTTCAAGTAGCTCATAATGCTACAACAGTTATTTTTTGCACATATTTGCAATGATTTAGTTAATATATAGTGTGCAAGGTTGGCAAAGAGCAGGTCAGTATGAGTATTGACCAGCCTGGCAGCTTTAACCGGTTATAAACAGCCAATACTGGTCACAAGTGGTCGATTGCTGTGGTTGATAGGGGAGGTTGATTTAGTTGATTAAATCACTGGCTTACATGTATACCTGTCTGGTTTCTGAATTAATATTAAAAGCTGTCCTCTTATATCCTGTACATGAAGGTTTATCATTATATTATCATCAGTATCGTAGTTTTTATTAATAAGGCACTTTTTTATTTGATCATAAATCAAAAGACAGTATTGCTGGTCAACTGAAGAAATTGTCAGAATGACTCTCTTTATTGAACCTGCATAGAGGTCTCAGGTCATTTTTTTAAGCAAACAATTTTTGTCGATTATCATTTTTTACAGGTTAGATAATGTTTCTACACACACACTCTCCCTCTCTCCCTCCCTCCACCTCTCATGTTAAATTGCAGAAAAGCAGTCATTCATAGGCAAACATGTGAAATATGCAGGTTTGTTATTAATAGAAATGTATAGGAATTTTGTGGTACACATGAAGAAGGCATTAACTGATTAAATAAACAATAGTTTGGGATACATCAATGTCTTTGAAGTACATTTAAGTGTCTTCCTACATCTATAAAGTGCCATCAAAACAGTTAAAGGTTTGAAAGTTGACCCTTTCTACCTCAGTTGGGTGTGGCTTAACTCTTTACCACACAATCCCGACTTTTAATGACCCTGAGTAAGAAGCCTTTTGAAAACATTGTGGGAAAAGGAGAAAATGTGTTTTCTGCTTTTCCCACAATGTTTTTTTGTATCCATCCCAAACCAAATTTTAATTTCTCAGTCACATTTATTCTGTCGTCTGCAAATGCTTTCAATTTGGAACAGCCTACAATTTTGTCATTTAGTAAAGAGTTAAATCAAATTACCAAAGAGACAAATTATGTGTCCCTATTTTGGGGTATTATCCTTGACACCAGGCTTTATTCCTAAAGCATGAAATGATGACTTGTAAGTAGTCATCATGATAATATCTTATCATCAAGCAATTACTTAGGTGTCAAACATGAAACTTAAGACCTTATTAGGAACTTCTACACAGTTTGGAAAAGTGGCAAAAGCCAGCTGATGAGTATCCTTGGCAGGGACAAAACAGTTTTTCCACCCCTCTCTTTCACATTGATGAAATCAACTTATCTGAGTGAAAAAATCCACACAACAAATCATCCACAAATTAGCCTAACTGCCGTTTTAAAACTCATCTGACCATTTAAATTTCCAATTGACTTCTACAAGTCGACCACTATTCACCAGTTTTGACCACTTATGGATTATCACAGGTTCTATCCTCTTCTAGATGCTAGGATTTTGTAGAATGCCCATAGACAAGACACCGCAGAGAACCAGCCTAGCCCTAGTAAAACCCAAAAGGTACAGAAATGGATGAATTGTTGTCACTGTAAGACTGAAACAGTGTTGACACTAATAGTTACTGATAACCAGAAAATAATCCCCATCAAATTATTCTTGAAGGTTTCAAGTTAATATTTTGTGGCACTGCATGAGTTGACCTTACTTTCTTTTGTACAATCATTACTTTTCTTGACTTGTTTCTTTATGAAGATACAAGGTAAATTTTCATTTATTTAAAGAAGAAAGGTACATTCAATAATTATGAATTGCACATGGTCTAAATCTTAGAAATTACTGAACACATCACTTAGTTTTCGCCTCTCAGACTATTACAAAACATTTTTGAGTTCAGGAATGAAACCAAGAGCATTCTAATGAAAGAAAAGAAGAAATTACTCTACCTGAACAATCAAATTATTGTTACTAGTTTGATGTTGTATTTCATTTTTAAATTTATAGTTTGAAGTTGTGTTGTAATTAAGAGGAACCTTGAAAGGATACTATGTGTTAAGAGTCATGGAAAGGACAATGTGCTTTCAGTAAGAACTTGCATACAAAATACCACTATTTCTTTTACCCAGAAAGGACTCCTGTATTGTTTTTTTTTTTTACTAAACCATACTAGTTTCAAAACAATGCATGCTTTATACCTCAGAATGAAGACAGTCTGTAACAGTTTGTAACAGATGTACTGGTAGAGTACCGGTAAGATCAGACTGCCTAATATAGTAAAATTCCATTCTCATTGGCTCACTATTTTAGATTTGAATTGTTTGCAGTCTATATGATTATACCAACCATATAAAAATTTAGAAATTGTTGTGCTTAGGCTAGAATTGTAAAATGCTACTGTAAAAATCAAAACCTTAATGTCTGAGTACAGAAGTTTCAATCTTTTAAAAGAGTCTTGCATAATGATGAACAATGATGAATTTAGAAATGCTTAAAATGCTATAGAAAAGAATGATAGAATCATTATGTCCAATGTATCTATATAAGCTCACATGTTTACAAACCCTAGGCTGAGCTCTTAATATTTTCAATATGATTTAAAGCAATGTCTCAGACAAAAAAACAGCTCAGCCAATTGGATAAGTTGTTTCAAAAGTTCTTTTTTCTGAACATCCTTCAAAATGGGATAATATTGCCACACTTACCTTGTATCCTTAATGGTTAAATGGGATGGAGAAAATGACTTTACTCTTTACCACACAATGAAATTTTGGGCATGTCCAAACTGAAAGCATTTGCAGACGACAATTCTAATGTCGCTCAAATGATGGAATATGTCTTTAATAGGGTAGAAAACATTGTGGGAAAAGGAGAAAATGCTGGTTACCAGCATATTTTCCATTTCCAACACTGTTTTCAAAGGGCTTAACAGTTGTTAATTCGGGATTGTGTTGTAAAGAGTTAAGGTAAGACCTGTGTAATGCATTTCCGGTGAATATTCTAATTGGATGATAAATAAGGATAAATAAGGATTTATGCAGAAATGATATTTTTGCACATTTCTAACGGATCAGAAATTCCATTTATGCCTATCTTGAAATTATCTTTGATACTTTTGTTAGTTTTCTGAAAAGGGAGGTAATTATTATCTCTTTTTGAATTGAGAATATAGTGGTTTTAGATTTACAAATGATAATTCAAAGAAGGAAAAAATGAAAAAAATGAATCAGTGAAAGTAGTTCAATAATACTTATTTTTAACTATAGCTAATTTTGCAGGATGATATTTAGTGGAAATAGCTGTTTTCCATTACACAAGTCTTACCTAAGTAAGAATGAAAACTGAAAATATGTTGGTCTACCAATGTTTTCTAAGAGTTAACAGCTACATTTTGTGAGGCTGACAGAAATGTTAGATGAAAGTTAACCATGCAGGCCAATGTTAGATCCACATTTGATTAATTGAATGATGTTTACTGTCACTTTCAACATTATTTCAGTCATATGACTGCTACAGCTAGCTTATTTCTGTATGTCTGGCTTTAAGTAGCACATGTACTAGGCTAGGGCACTGCGTTGTCTTGCCTAAGGACACTCTTGCAGAAAAAAACATTGTGAATCCAATGAGGCTGGGCCATCAGGTAACAAGTCCTACACTTTACTAGTGAGCCATGCATGACCCCAGATCCACATTTAGAAGGGAGTTAATTTTGTAAGCTTGTTCAGGTTAGTCTACGTCAACCATCTATGTATAAGTTGCGGTACTTCTTGTTTTTTAATCAAATATGGTAATCAAATTAATGCCATTTTATTAATCATTACTGTCGCATATGGCAAGTTTTAGGCACTTTAACGCTTTCACTACTGAACAAATTAATTGCATTGTCTCAAAGGCTGAAAATACATTTCTTCTGCAAGATCAAGAAACAATTCGGTCATGAATCTACAATGAAGCAGGGAACAGTGGAGATCAGAGATCAGACTGCATTTTCTGTGCAGTCTGATCTTGGCCCACACTGTCCATCAAAGCTTCTGGTGCTGCCTATAATATGGAAAGAGTTAAATGCATCTGCAGACAAAAGAAAATGATACCTGTAAATGAACAGGTACTCATATAATTGAAAACACTATTGGAAAAGGAGAAAATAGTTTAAAGATTTTTCACATCACACCAAATAGCTGGAAACTGTTCAACAAATCCGCTTTTCAGGACTTTCAGTCCTTTGATTAAGATACAGAAGAAACATTTTTCCAAAGTTCATGATTCAAAAACAATCTGTATTTCAATCTACTCAAATTTTTCCAAGTGGAAAGGTTTTTCAGTGCTGAACATAATTTATCACACTTTGTTATATCTTAATTGTTTTTATTATCAAGCATATCTGTACAGATTCAATAGATAAATTTTTGAGAGTTGATTAGACAAGTTTTTTTATCCCTTGTGGAACTTGCTGATGCCATTGCTTTGTGAACTAGATTGTCTTTGCTCATGTCGGTCATATTATTTTGGTTTCAAATAAGATAAATGCAGTTTCATAAAATCAATCTAAATTTCAGTTTAACCCTTTCCCAAACAAGCCCTTGTTTTGACATGTCTGCAGTACAAGTCTTTTGAAAACACTGTAGGAAAAGGAGAAATTGCTCGTAACGAGAAATTTCTCCTTTTCCCTCAGTGTTTTCTACCCATTTAGAGAACTTTCTGCCATTTTTATTAAATTTTAAATTGTCATCTGCAAACTCTTGCAGTTTGGAAGATTCTAAAATTTATCATTGGGGAAAGGGTTAAAGATAAGGCGAGCTTGATGACAAAGAATCAATTAGTCAGATTGGCCAGTTGGTAGAGGTAGGTTTGAGCTCCGTCATAGGTTTGTTTTTCATTTTTCTGCTAAACTAAAGACTGGTAACCATCCTATAACATTAACTTACAAAATACCATCTTTCGTTCCAGAAAATGATTTTGGGGCAAAATCTGACTTATTGCACCTTTTAATATATTTCCTTACAAAATTTCAACTTTCTCTACCCAAAAAAGTTTGGGTCAAAACCTCCCTCATTGCCCTTTGACTCATAGCTATAGCAAATCCATTTTAAAAACATGGTGGCAAAAGGAAAAGTTGCCTGTCAGAAGATAGTTCAGTCCAAGTTCATATTCGTAATTATTGTGGTGCAAATTTGTAGGTGTTAAAGCCCTAGCCACATACTGATAGGGACAAAATGTGTACCATTCTGCCCCGTCATCTTTTTACCTGATTTATGGATGTTGATTTTTGACCTCCTGGACAGAAAATTGGGCCTTTTTGAGTCACCTACATAAGGCTATTAAAAGACACCCATGAAATTTAACACTTTATTTGACTAATTTACAGCCAGCCCTTTCAACCCTAACCATGCTGAATTCTGGTACCCAGGGAGGGTAAGCCTAGAACATGTTTGTGTTTCTTACTTTCCGAAGGAAGACGGCTTTTTTGTATTGAATGTATTGCAGGAAAAGGAGAAAATGATGTTTACTAGCAGTGTCTTCTTTTTCCCCAAATTTTGTTTCCTCTTTCACAGACAAATTCATCATTTGGACTACATTTTATTGGTCTTTCGCATATGCCTAAACTCTTTACCAAATGACAAAATCTTTTACTTGACCAAATTGAAAGCAGTTGCAGACAACAAATTAGATGTTGCTGAAATGATGATTTATGCCTTTGATAGGGTTGAAAACATTGTGGGAAAAGGAGAAAATGCTGGTTAACAGCATTTTCTCCTTTTCCCACCATGTTTTCAATGGCCTTTTCTTTCAGGGTCGTTAAAAGTCGGGATTCTGTGAGAAATAGTAAAATAAGTGCAAAGTTAAATGCGTCTTACGGTGAAGCATGAATGACTAGGTTAGGATTTGTGGTGATTCTTCCTGGGGTAGCTGGACTACTTGTGAAACTGTAGCTTAAAATTTTCTTCAGATGTGAAAGAAAAAAAAGGCTTAATAGAGTCGCTGTGACCCTATGATGTCAATTTTCACACACCGCTCCCATACATGTACTTCCTTCCCCATCTGTTTTTATTTTGATACTAACTTATTTTTTTTATCATGTTCATTTTCATGCTAAAAGGAGCTTCCAAACTTCAACACATTATTATTTTATATAATTTTATATAAATATTTTATATTTTTATGAATGAAAATTAACCCATTATCACACAATCCCTATTTTTGACGCCCTTGAGAAAGAAGCCTCTTGAAAACATTGTGGGAAAAGGAGAAAATGCTGGTAACCAGCATTTTCTCCTTTTTCCACAGTGTTTTCTTACCCTACATTAAACAAATTTCAAATTTTCAGTCACTTTTATTTTGTCATCTGCAAATGCTTTCCATTTGGACAAACCTAAAATTTTGTTGTAATGAGTTAAAAGGCTTTGGGAGTATAAGAATGATTATTTTGTATTTTTGCAAAATTTTCATTCCAAAATCTGAAGGGCCAACTTTAAAATTGGACTTGTCTAAAATTTTGTCATTTGTTAAAGAGTTAATAGTTACATAATCCATATAAAATGCCATGGATAATTTAGTTGCTTTAACAAAATGGAGATCAAGATCAGTAACTAAATTGCAACAATTAGGCCAGTTCTGATTCCCGTAATTGGCCATTTCCTTGATCACATTTCATCCCTTAGAGCTTGAATAAACCCAAACTTACTTAATATTCAGTCCAGCATTTTCTCCTTTTCCCACAACGTTTCCTTTCCGTTTATGAACACGTTCTATGATTTGAGCTGCAATTAAATGTTGTCTACAAATGCTTTCAGTATGAATATTTTTAACTGTTTACCAAATGATAAAATTTTAGACCAGTCCAATTTCAAAGTATAATTATGCAGATGACAAAATAAATTTGACTCATTTAATGAAATTTGTTATGGAAAGGATAGAAAATATTGTGGGAAAAGGAGAAAATGCTGGTTACCAGCATTTTCTCCTTTTCCAGCAATGTTTTAAAAGGCTTTCTTCTCAGGGTCGTCAAAAGTAGGGATTGTGTAATAAAGGTTTAAGTTCAGTGATTTAGCAAAAAGTTAAGGATAAAAATGCTGAGACAGTCAAGTTTGTGGGTTGTAGATGGATTACTACCTGCAGTTTGTACTTCCTTTTTATTCTGCATCACTGATTACAAACGTGGACTTGTTCATTTGTCACCGTGACTAAGTTCCGAACTCGTAACTGCCACTAGTTAATGATAAATATTGACGGAAATGGTCGTGGGTAGTTGACATTTTAAAATTTTTGTGCACATTATTTAAATATTTGATGCAGATGTTCATTATCTAAATTCCAATACCTGAACTAATCAATAACCCTTTACCAGACGATAAATTTTGGACTTGTCCAAATTGACAGCTGTTGCACACGACAGTTTCAAAGTTGCTCAAATGGGTCAACTTTTCTTTAATAAGTTAGAAAATATTGTCGGAAAAAGAGAAAATGCTGGTTATCAGCATTTTCTTGTTTTCCTGCAATGTTTTCAAAAGGTTTCTTTTAAAGATGTGTTTAAAGTTAATTTTGTATGGTAAATGGATAATCAAATGCATTCTTTCCCCCTTGAGAAAATTTCAGCCTTGTCTGATCTGAAAGCAGACAACAGATTAAATGTGTCTGACATGATTGGTTTTAACATAAAAGAAGAGAAAAACTCTAATGATTGGAGGAAAAAGCAGAAAATGAATGTGCACCAGCACTGGCTTCATTTTGCACAATGTTTTCAAAAGCCGTTTCCATCAGGATTGTAAAAAAATGAAATTGTAAGGTAAATGATGATCCCTTTACAACACAATCCCAACTTTAAAGGACCCTGAGAAAGATGACCTGAAAAAATTGTGGGAAAAGGAGAAAAGGCTGATAACCAATATTTTCTCCTTTTCCCACAATGTTTCCTACCCAATTAAAGATTGCACCATTTGAGCTACATTATAATTGTCGTCTGTAAATGCTCTCAATTTGGACAAGTCTAGAATGTTGTCATTTGGTAAAGAGTTACGGAATTCATGCTTGTTAAATTGTTGATCATATAATACAAAGTTTAGCTTTCGGACATAATTACTTGAAACCTTCGTTATAAAATGAGAAAGTGCCAGTCAACAGTGGTTTCTCCTTTTGCTACAGTCTTTTCAAGAAGCCTGTGATGATATGTTAACACTTAACCACAAGACTCTAAGCTTTAGTTTAAATGTATTTATTTTACATCAATTGAGAACCAAGTTCTAACAACTTATACAAGTCTCTCTCGATTCCGCTTCTTGGGAACTACACCAGTACTCGCGCCGAATGTGTGGGCCAATGAAAAATCCGGAAGTTGACACCCGCTCTGGGGTATCGAACTCAGGACCTTATGGTTACGAGGCTGACGTTCTACCTCACAGCCACAGACACCACTCTAAGCTTTAAGGACTCTGACAAAGAAAGCCTTTCAAAAGATTTAGCAAACATACTGATTACCAGCATTTTCTTCTTTTCCTACAATGTTTTCTACCCTTTCATCACTTGAGCCACTGTGAATCCGCCCTCGTCCAGAATGTTGGTATACAGCTCAGAGTTTACAGATAGTTTTTGGGGTAAATTTGGCAAAAATTCTTAACTCTTTTCCATACAACAAAATTTTAGACTAGTTCAAGTTGAAAGCATTTGCAGACAAAACTTTAAATTTGGCTGAAATGATCGTAATTGACTGTGGAAGTGTGGAAAACCTTGCGGGAAAAGGAGAAAACGCTGGTTACCAACATTTTCTCCTTTTCTTACAAGCTTTTCCAAAGGCTATGTCCTTGGGTCGTCAAAACTCCGAATTGTGTGGTCAAGAGTTAAAAGTCTGAATCCATTTACCGGTTAACCACACAACCCACAACCGCACAACCCACAACCGCACAACCCACAACCACACAACCCACAACCACACAACCCACATCCACACAACCACACAACCCACACAACCACACAACCCACAACTGCACAACCACACAACCCACAACCGCACAACCCACAACCACACAACCCTGAGTTTAACCCTTTCCCAAATGACAAAGTTTGGACTCTTCCAAACCAAAAGAGTTTGCAGACGACAATTTTAGATGGTGAGAAAATGGCAGAAAGTTCTCAAAAAGGGTAGAAAACACTGTGGGAAAAGGAGAAATTGCTCGTTATGAGCAATTTCTCCTTTTCACACAGTGTTTTCAAAAGATTTTTACTGCAGACACATAAAATACCAGGGCTTGTTTGGGAAAGGGTTAAACAAGTCTGATGAAGAGACTTTTCTAGATTTCCATTTACAACACTATTTTCTACATTATCAGAGAACTTCAGCTCTGTTTAACTCATTACCAAACGACAAAATTTTAGATTGGTCCAAATTGAAACCATTTGCAGACGAAAAAATAGATGTGACTGAAACATTGAAATTTGTTCTGGGGTAGAAAACACTGTGGGAAAAGGAGAAAATGCTGGTTACCAGCATTTTCTCCTTTTCCGACAGTGTTTTCAAAAGGCTTCTTTTTCAGGGGCGTCAAAAGAAGGGATTGTGTGGTAATGGGTTAAATGATTAAATCAGTTTTGAAATCTGGCCATGGCAGATGCTCCCAACCTAGAGAAGTTTAAGATTAATGTCCTGTAGCTAAGAGGTAAATATTCTTACCTTCATTCATTGAGAAATTTGAAATAATCTGATTAAAAAGAAAAAAAGATGTACGAAAAGTAGAACAAGTTTAACCCATTACCACTCAATCCCTACTTTTGACACCCCTGAGAAAGAAGCCTTTTGAAAACACTGTGGGAAAAGGAAAAAATGCTGGTAACCAGCATTTTCTCCTTTTCCCACAGTGTTTTCTACCCTTCCCAGAACAAATTTCTATTTTTCAGTCACCTTTATTATGTCGTCTGCAAATGCTTTCAATTTGGACCAGTCCAAAATTTTCTCGTGTGGTAATGAGTTAAATTACAGCAAGTTTGGAGTTTGAGCAGCATGTGCCAAGATAGGCTTATCAGTCTTCATCATTTTGGCAGAAATATGAGATATCCAGTCAGAAAACGCTTCCCCATTTTGCATTTTTTCTGAATCAACAGCGTAAAAAAAAAAAATTTTCGAAAAAAAAAAATTAGATGAAACATTGAAAAGGAAAGCTAAAGAGGAAATTATCATATCAGCTTAACTGAAGAAAATACATGTATTGACTTTAAACTGCTTAACTCTTTACCAAACGACAAAATTTTAGACTGGTTTAAATTGAAAGCATTTGTAGACGAAAAAGTAAAAGTGACTGAAAATTAGAAATTGTTGAGTGAAGAGTAGAAAACATTTTGGGGAAGGAGAAAATGCTGATTACCAACATTTTCTCTTGTATGCCACAATGTTTTCCAAAAGCATCTGTCTCAAGGTCGTCAAAAGTAGGTTAAATGAAACCTATGAGTCTATAGTAAGATATCAAATAATGCTATGTCACACTATTTTGGAAGGAAAACATCTCCATATCGGAGAGCGTGAATCCAAGATCAGACTGCACAGTCTGTGCAGTCTGATCTTGATATACACAGACTGCAAGAAGTCAGCAAGTAGAGCCTAGTGGCCTAAGGGTTAAAGTTTTCTTCCTGTAAGTCCCATATTCAAGACAGGAAAATAATGATGAACGAAAAATAGTTGTGGCAGGGAGCAAATACTTGTACTTATAATTTATGCTGTAATGGGTCAAAAAGTCTCAACAAAATTAACTCTTTGCTCAATAGATACTCATTTCTAGCATTGCTTGTGGAAGCCTTTGGACGAGCAAATTCACCTTTTGCCACAATGTTTTCTACACTATCAAAAGGCATCATGTACACATAAGAAACGGCTTTATCCTTGCTGTTATTTAGGGTCAATTAGAGATACCATAGAAATGCCTAAAGAGTTAAAAATTTTATACAAAAGCAATGATCGGCAACAAATTCAACTGATAGAGTAGGAAATTGCTGGAAAACAAGAAAATGCTGGTGACCAGAATTTCTTTTTCCACATTGTTTTGACAAGCAGTCTATTTCAGAGTTTTTAAAACAAAGATTTGTTTGGTAAGGGTTAACCCATTACCACACAATCCCTACTTTTGATGCCCCTGAGAAAGAAGCCTTTTGAAAATACTGAAGGAAAAGGAGAAAATGCTGGTAACCAGCATTTTCTCCTTTTCCCATAGTGTTTTCTACCCTTCCCAGAACAAATTTCTATTTTTTAGTCACCTTTATTTTGTAGTCTGCAAATGTTTTCAATATGGACCAGTCTAAAATTTTCTCGTGTGGTAAAGAGTTTAGGAAAATTCATTTTATCAAGAAGTGGATCATGATGGAATGTTTTTCCATAAGACAGATTGAACATTTATTTTGAAATTCTAGTTTGCTTTACTTCCTCAGCGGTAATCAAATACCACTCAGTTATAATGTTGTGGGTTTGCATCTGATGTATGCAAATTTCAGTGGTGCACCATCTTGAGTGGTTTTGTAGTTTAGTTTACCCTTTCTCTAAAAGTATCCATTGTTACATTCCTCCGTTAACTCTTTATCTGACAAAATTTTGGGCCTGTCCAAATTGAAAGCATTTGCAGACGAAAAAATTAATGTGACACAAAAATTAAAGTTTCTAGTGGGAGGGAAAGAAAACATGGTGGGAAAAGGAGAAAATGCTGGTTACCAGCATTTTCTCCTTTTCCTACTATGTTTTCAAAAGTTTTTTTTTTTTCACAGTCTGTAGAAATCAGGATTACATAGTAAAGAGTTAAGAAATATGGTACGTAAAATGAAAAACGCATTTACTGCTTTCATTTATAATGATTGAAATTATCCAATATATTTTAATTTTCAGCCTGAATATTGTAGTATGTTGTATAAGGTCACACTTGATTATCCTTGGATCTTTTTACCCTCACAGAGCTCCAGATGGGGGGGGGGGTTGATTTTGATTTCAAAACTGAAAAAATTACTTATTCTCTTTGCAAGCCTATGTTGCTGCGATTGTTGTTTTTCTTACTTTCTCCTGAGACATGCTAACAAGAGATTTTAATTAAGTAGGGATAACTGAAATGAGTTATGGATGAAAACATGAATACAATATCATGCAAAATCATTTTGTCTGATCAAATTGCTCTATATGAAAAATGTTTTCCTTTTATCACACTTTATAGTAATCTACAACACCACGAATAAAGCCATCACCAGGAGGCAATGAGGTCCTAAAGCTGAAAGAGAAGTGAATAATTTTCTTCAAAGCTTGTAGGCCCTAATCAGCCCACAAAATTCCAGACTAACATTGAAAACAAATGACAACATTGATACATATGTTACAATGGTGATACATGTACATGTATTTGTCTTTCAAATGGTGTGAAAGATTGTCAGAAAAAATGAAAATTTTGGCAACCTGCATTTTCTCTTTTTTAGCTCACCTGAGCACAACGTGCTCAAGGGGAGCTTTTAGGATCACCCGGTGTCCGTCGTCCGTCGTGCGTCGTGCGTCGTGCGTCGTCCGTCGTCCGTCGTGCGTCGTCAACAATTCTTTAAACATCAACTCCTCCTAAACCGCTGGGCGGATTTGGACCAAACTTGGCAGGAATGTTCCTTGGGAGGTCCTCTTTAAAAATTGTTCACAGAATTTGATTCCATCAAAAACTCTGGTTGCCATGGCAACCAAATGGAATTTTTTAGCAAATTCTTTAAAAATCTTCTCCTCTGAAACCGCTGGTTGGATTTTAAAATAATTTCACAGATATGTTCCTTGGGTGACCCTTTTCAAAAATTGTTCATGAAATTTTGATTCGTCAAAAAATGTGGCTCTGGTGAATGGGGGCTTCTTGCACTATACAGAAATGAAGGAATTCTTTAAAAATCTTCTCCTCTGAAACCGCTGGTCGGATTTTGAAATAATTTCACAGATATGTTCCTTGGGTGACCCTTTTCAAAAATTGTTCGTGAAATTTTGATTGGTCAAAAAATGTGGCTCTGGTGAATGGGGGCTTCTTGCACTGTACAGCAATGAAGGAATTCTTAAAAAATCTTCTTCTCTGAAACCGCTGGTCAGATTTTGAAATAATTTCACAGAGATGTTCATTGGGTGACCCTTTTCAAAAATTGTTCGCGAAATTTTGATTGGTCGAGAAACATGGCTCTGGTGAATGGGGGCTACTTGCACTATACAGAAATGAAGAAATTCTTAAAAATTCTTCTTCTCTGAAACCGCTGGCCAGATTTTAAAATAATTTCACACAGATGTTCCTTGGGTGACCCTTTTCAAAACTTGTTCGCGAAATTTTGATCCGTCAAGAAACATGGCTCTGGTGAATGGGGGCTTCTTGCACTATACAGAAATGAAGAAATTCTTAAAAATTCTTCTTCTCTGAAACCGCTGGCCAGATTTTGAAATAATATCACAGAGATATTCCTTGGGTGACCCTTTTCTAAAACTGTTCGCGAAATTTTGATTGGCCAAGAAACATGGCTCTAGTGAATGGGGGCTACTTGCACTAGATGGAAATGAAGAAATTCTTGAAAATTCTTCTTCTCTGAAACCCGTGGTCAGATTTTAAAATAATCTGACAGAGATGTTCCTTTGGTGACCCTTTCCAAAAGCTGTACATATAATTTTGATCCGTCAAGAAACATGGCTCTTGTGAATGGGGGCTACTTGCACTATACGGACATGATGAAATTCTTTAAAATTTTCTTTCTCTGAAACCCCTGGTCAGATTTTGAAATAATTTCAGAGTGATGTTCCTTGGGTGACCCTTTTCAAAACTTGTTCGTAAATTTTGATCCATCAAGAAACATGGCTCTCGTGGATGGGGGTTACTTGCTCTTATACAGAAATGAAGAATTCTTAAAAATTCTTCTTTTTGAAACTGATGGTCAGATTTCGAAATGACTTTTACAGGTGACCTTTTGAAAATTGCTTGGCAAAATTATAAATTTGGTTCCAATGTTTCAACGCTAAAAAAGAAAAAAAAAAAAAAAATAGACTATGGTCATCTCAAAAATTCAGGTGAGCGATCCAGGGCCATCTTGGCCCTCTTGTTTACTGATGATATTTTCAAAAGCCCTCCTCTGCAATGTTGTTAAGGAATGGGGTGGGTTGGTAAAGGGTTAAATGTCTGACAAGTACAAGTTGTGAGAGCCCATTCATCATTTGGAACAAATACCTCTGGGACTCCATTGTTTGTTGAACCCGTAATTTATTGTACAAAATCAGGGAATTTATTTGTTAGAATATCTAAGAGTTTTTGTGACAAATGATAGCAATTCTTTCTGAATCTCTCTGTGGATGGAAATATTTGAGCCATGCTCTGACAAAAGGGTGCTTAACTCATTACCAAACAACAATATTGAGGCTTGTCCAAATTGAAAGCATTTGCAGACAACAAAATAAATGTGACTGAAAAATTGAAATATGATTTTGGAAGGGTAGAAAACACTGTGGGAAAAGGAGAAAATGCTGGTTAACAGACTTTCTTCTTTTCCTACATTGTTTACAAAAAGCTTCTTTCCCAGGGTCGTCAAAAGTAGGGATTGTGTTGCAATGGAATAATCTCGATCTCAATCTTGTAGGATACCCAGCAAGTCATCACAATCATGATCCTTGATCAGTGAAATTCACTTTGTTTATCAATCATGAGGTAGGCTGATCCTGTGATATACAGAAAATTGACCATTACAGAAAAGTTTCAGCTCAGGTCAGCCTCTCCAATCTGTGCAGGCTGCTTTGAGTCGGTACTTTTTGCAGACTCATTAAGCCCCCTTTTCAGAGAGCATCACTCATGCATATTTTATGGATGAATTTATTATTATTTTTTCCTAGTAATTTTCCTGTTCAGTCAATGGTGTTTCATTTCTTAACCCTTTTTTTAAATCTCAGAGAGAAAGTTTTGGAAACATGGGAAAAGGCAAAAATGCATGTAATGAACATTTTCTCCTTTTGACACAATGTTTTCATATTCCACCATAAGAGACACATTGAAATTATCCTCTGCAAATAAGCCATACTATATAAATAAGGGCTTAATTCTTTAACACAGAGTCCCGACTTTTAACGACTGAGTAAGAAGCTTTTTGGAAATATTGTGGGAAAAGGAGAAAATGCTGGTAACCAGCATTTTCTCCTTTTCCCACAATGTTTTCTACCCTTCCAAAAACAAATTTCAATTTTTCAGTCACATTTAGTTTTCCTGGAATTCGGACCTGTCTAAAATTTGGTTGTTTGGTAAAGAGTAAAGTACTTTCATAAAGTATTGACCAAGGTGAGCTTGCCAGTCCACCCAGGCTGACCTTTGTTGAATGGTTTTGCTATTGGTCAGTTTTCTGATTACAAAAGGGTTGTTCTAGCTCCTGATTGAGTTGGTTCCTGTTGTCTGCGCATGTCATATTCTTCGAAGATTTGACTTTCTTATATAATGCATCACTTAAGCCCCAAAAGCGGGCTGACTGTAATATTTCGCTCTATAAAGTAGTATTAATGTAGAAAATAGCTTTTATCAATATGTTTGAGGAGAAATGAGACCTGGTTTAGCTCCAGATTTCTCTATACTGCTGATCACAGTTGAGTGAATTGCACAACGTAGCTTTTTATTGAGTAAATGTTTATTTTAGTTTGAAATTCAAAGTAACGGTTGTCGCATAGGAAAGTGGTTTGGTTCTGTACCCAGGATGCCCAAATTAGATAGATGAATATTTATAGAATTCCATCTAGCAGGAGATAATGGGTTGGTTCCAAGACAAAATCTTTTTTTTTTAATCCATTAAATACTTGGTTTAATAGAAAAGGCTTTTGAAAACATTGAGGGAAAAAACGACTGCATTTTTTGAGACATAATCCAACTGTTTGTCTGCAAATGCTTTCAATTTGGACAAGTCATTGTTTTCGTCGTCTGTAGTGATGGTAGGCTAAGCATTGTTCCATTCCTGTTTCAACAGTTATTTCTGGATTGAAGTAATGTTTATGAAATAAAATAGAACAGAAAAGTTTACACAATAGCAGTGAAAAGTCGGTGAGTTGTCTGCATGGACTTAATAACTCTTGCCAGTTCCATGGACATGAAAAGTAAACTTTATTTGCAGAGTTCAAAACAAAGTCTGACAGTGAAAACTTCAAAATGTTCCATAACCTTTCTATCATATAGACAATAGTTCAGAAAATCTCAACCCTTTACTGCAGAATGCTGACTATGAAAGAACCTCTCCGAGCAGCCTTTTGAGAACTCTATGGGGAGATGGAAAAATGCTGGTAACCAGCAATTCTTCCTTTTCCTCTATGTTAATTGTCTACCTTTTGAATGACAAATTTCATTTCATTAAGTAACATGTAATTTATTGTCTGTAATCGCTTTCAGTTTCAGCTAGGTTGAATGAGAGCATAGAACTTTCAGTGTGGTGCCTTTTTCACCCAACCATACTAAATAGTGTACTATAATTCCAAATTTAGAGAACTAGAATGTAATTGGCCGACACAGATATCCTGTCACAGCCAATCAGATGGCTTACTGTAGTCTTGAAATTTGTGACATTACACTAGCATGTCCATAGCTCTGTCTCATAAGGCAACTTGGTTTAGGTTATTCCTGTTTGGCTGAAGTTGTCAATTCTGTTTACATGTATTAAAAAAGCTAAGGCTGTCAGTTTATCGCATGTTTTTGCCATCCTGAGGAACATTATGCCTTTTAAAACGTTATAAGGCAGAAACACTTGTAGCCATATTTTTCTTGTTCATACATCAGTTGCTGAATCTACCATATTTTAAGTTGATCCTGAGATTAGGTCATATTCTGAGTGCTGTTCTGTTTTCCGGCTTTCTATAATCTGGATCAGTATGGTTTTTGGCATAATTAAGGGAAAGATTTACAGGAATGTACTGTGTAAATGTAACAGAATTTATTTCTCTCTCTAAAGGAACTGGATGTGAACTGTCCTAGAAAACCTTTTCTAAAACCCTTTATTAAACAATCTTGTGTTTTACCCATTACCACATAATCCCTACATTTGACGACCTGGAGAAAGAAGCCTTTGCAAAACATTGTGGGAAAAGGAGGAAATGCTGGTGACCAGCATTTTCTCCTTTTCCCACATGTGCAATGTTTTCTACCCTTCACAAAACAAATTTCAAATTTTCGGTCACTTTTATTTTGTTGTCTGCAAATTCTTTCGATTTTGTCAGGCCAAAAAAATTTTCATTTAAATGGTAATGAGTTAAGAAGAAATATAAAATATGTGGTGGGAAAACGAGAAAATGCTTTTTAACAGCAGCTTCTCTATTACCTGTTAAAAAAACCCAAGTTCCAACATTTGATTCACATTAACATGTTAATTTGTTGTCTGTTAATGCTTTTAATGAGAATAAGTCAAAAATTTTGTGATCTGGAAAAGAGTTTAAGATAATAAAATACACTTCAGGGAATTGGGATGAATAAAGGTGTTATATTGGGATGTTTTATGATAGGTAGCAGATAGCAGACAACATACTGTGCCAGAATCTGGGATATCCTGGTATTTTCAGATACACTGTCCTGAAAATGCCGTTGACATATCACAACAGCTATAGTTGCCTGTACAGACAGTGTGGGTCAAGGTCAGACTACACAAAACATGCAGTCTGATCTTAAGTCTATGCTGTCCACATTTTCGAAAGTCTCTAGATGAAAGCAACCATGAAATTGTACTTGACTGGGTTTTTTCTCCTAGACTGTGAATGTCTGAGTCAAGTTTAATCAAGGTTTAACTCTTTACCATACAATCCCGACTTTAAACGACCCTAAGAAAGAAAGCTTTTGAAAACATTGTGGGAAAAGGAGAAAATGCTGGTTACCAGCATTTTCTTCTTTTCCCACAATGTTTTTTAAAAGGCTTCTTTCTCAGGGTCGTCAAAGTAGGGATTGTGTGGTAATGGGTTAACTTTCTACCACACAATCCCAAGCATTAAAAACTCTGTGGAAGGAAGCTTTTGAAAACATTATGGGAAAAGGAGAAAATGCTGATAACCAGCATTTTCTCCTTTTCCAACAATGTTTTCTACCCCTGAAAAGACATTTTTCACACTTTCATCAGCCACATTAATTTTGATATTATGTTGACTGCAAATGCTTTCTGTCTAAGATTTTGTCATCTTACATAAAATTAATGTATTATAACCTGCTGATGATGATATGGAATGCATCAGAGAATTTTTAAATTTGAGTGGACAGTATGAGCATTTGCTACAATGTTTTTACATGTAGTTATAAATTGATAGGCATTTTTTCTCATATGTGTCCTCTGCTTCAAATTTGTTTCAATGGGAAATTATTTACGATGTGAATCAGCATTGGGTTATGCAAGGTTTGATCCTTATCAAACTCATTATTTTAATCATTTACCACACAACGGCAACTTTCAATGAGGAAGAAACCTTTTGAAAACATTGTGGGAAAAGGAGAAAATGCTGGTAACCAGCATTTTCTCCTTTTCCCACAAAGTTTTCAACCCTATCAAAGCAAAATTGCACCATTTGAGCCACTTTGAAATTGTCGTCCGCAAATGATTTCAACTTGGGTAGGTCTAAAATTTTGCTGTGTGGTAACGGGTTAAGTTATGGTAATATTGCTGACTGTATTCTGGATGCAGACTTATTAAGTAATCATATCAGATCAGTTCATCGGTGCATGATTATTCAACTGCAAATAAGCCGTCTATAACTTGAAGCCATGTTTGACAAAATGCTCATTACGCCCTAATGCACCCTGATGTATAAACTGCTGAGTAGCAAGTTTTTGAATCGGCTTTAACCAGTGCTGAATTGATTTCTGTTTCAAGCTTGTCAAAGGGACAACTCCGTATTCTTGCGTGTCCTCCAGCCATTCTGCACTTGTCCTACAGTTAGACAAAGAAGGATAATCCACTTGCCCTCACCACATTTTTATGAGTAAGGACGAGAGGACGAGTGGATTTTTTGGACCCTGGCTTCTAGTGTCATGAAAGAATGTGATTAAAACTGCAACAGAAAACTGAAGCAATACAGCTTAATTTTTTTTGGTTTGCACATCCTTGCAATTTGGATCAGTTTGAAACTTCTTTGGCTGGTAAAGAGTTAAAGTAACCCATGAAAGGGTAGTGGGGTGCATTTCCCAGGATTCAAATTCACAACCACTTGATTGCTAGTCTTATGTCTTACCACTAGGCTACAAGGTTTGGCTGATGTGGACTTAACAAGTGTTGCTTGAAAAAAAAAGCAATGTTTTACCTTTTTTCAAGATTGATGCACAAATTAGACATGATTACATGATAGCAATTAACCAAACAATACAATTTTTTTTGGCCCAGATTTTGTTTCCTCATAAAACAGTCTGGAATGTTAATTCCACAGTTTGATATGTAAGACTCAATGTGAATTTCAATTAACCTTACAAGCACACCTGGATGGTAACCCTTACCATCCTTCAGACGACTCGGCTGGTTCTTGAAGTAGTATGAGTAGACTGAACTTAAATATCACTTTACACTGAAGGTGCTGTGTGCTCTTGAATGTACATTTTCATATATTTTGTAAGAAATCATTTATAAATGGCTTTAAAATGCAATTCTTCATACTTTTAGTCCATGTCACATAGTCACTAATCTTTTTTTTTTTTCAACTCTGGTTGTTAGAGGAACTCCATTATGTTTTTCTGGTTTAATGGAAGTTTAAGAAATCAGAAGTGATAAAAGTCTTTTGATACAATGGAATAAACAAAATGCAAGGTGATTGTCAAGAAAAAAAGCAGTTCTTTCACAGCACAAGACAAAGAATTACATGCCATCTATCTCAGGTTTTGGATTTCATAGCACATTCATAAAATTCATAAAATCTAAACTGCTAGCTTTCAAAGAAAGTGTTCTGTAATAAAGTAATTATTATGGCATAACCTTCACTGTTATACACAGGGTTATGTGATATCCTATATTTAACTACTGGTAAATCAGAATAGATTAATAAAGAAGTAATTGACAGAGATTGCTTTCTGCCATTACAAAGAAAATAATAAAAAGGAAATTTGTATCATGGATTAAAAATATGATAATTTATTGATAGCTTGCTATCAGCACAAGTTAAATATGATCTTCTACTTGCACAATAAAAACCCTCTGAAGGCTAGGAGGAAAATAAACGTTTAACCAAACAACTAAACTTTGGGCCCGTCCAAATTGAAGGCAGTCACAGACAAAAATATCAACTGTAGCTAAGATAAGAAAAAAATATTGTATTTTATACAGAGTATAAATCATGGGGAAAGAAGAAAATGCTGGTTGTAATTAGGCATATCAACCAGTACCAACATTTTTATCATAAGAAATTTAGAATGCTTAACTCTTCACCACACAATCTCGACTTTCAACGACTCTGAGAAAGAAGCCTGGTTACCAGGATTTTCTCCTTTTCCCACATTGTTTTCAAAAGGCTTCTTTCTCAGGGGCGTCAAAAGTAGGGATTGTGTGGTAATGGGTTAAATATTTCATTTTCCTAGGTTGTGTTAACTGAACAATGTTTCTTTTCTTCTTTTCAGATTATGCGTGAGGTAGAGTTACAGAGGAATCTGAAACACAGAAACATTGTTGAATTCCACAGTTTTTTCGAAGATGATGAAAACGTCTATATTGTGTTGGAAAACTGCAATAGAAAGGTGAGTTGTGTGCTTTTTTTCCCCGTGACAATTTACATCAAAATGAAGTTACATTATCTAATATGCAACAAGCATTTTTTATCTGACAGACGATTTAACCCTTTACCAAACAACAAAATTTTAGACTAGTCCAAATTGAAAGCATATGCAGACGACAAAATCAAAGTGAATGAAAAATTTGAAATTTCCATTGGGAAGGGAAGAAAACATCGTGGGAAAAGGAGAAAATGCTGGTCACCAGCATTTTCTCCTTTTACCAAAATTAAAAGCATTTGCAGGCAACAAAATAAAAGTGACTGAAAATTTGAAATTTGTTTTAAGAAAGGTAGAAAACATTGTGGGAAAAGGAAAAAATGCTGGTTACCAGCATTTTCTCCTTTTCCCAAAATTTCTCCTTTTCCCAAAATGTTTTAATAAGGCTTTTTTCTCAGGGGCGTCAAAAGTAGGGATTGTGTGGTTATGGGTTAAAATACTTTTTTCTTTTAATTATCGTTGTTGCAACACACTTGAATAAGTTAAGTCTTTTTTACGATACAAAAAAGTTTCAAACTTGTGCAAATTAAGAACGGTTGCAGACGACAAAACAAATGTAAATAAAATAGAAAAAAAGATTGACAAAGAGGTGAAAACATTGTGGAAAAGGGGGAAAACATCACCAGTTTTTTTTTTTTCAACAATATTTTCAAAAGACTTCTTTTTCGGCTTACTTGTGATTGTTGGGTAAAGGATCAACCTTGTTCTATAATTTTATATGATTATAAAAGATTATTCTATTTATCTTGCAAGCTCCTGGCCCATTAAAAACCATGAGAAATCAAGCATCAAAAAGAAGCCATTA
Organism: Tridacna crocea; assembly: GCA_943736015.1. Taxonomy (NCBI): domain Eukaryota; kingdom Metazoa; phylum Mollusca; class Bivalvia; order Cardiida; family Cardiidae; genus Tridacna; species Tridacna crocea. The sequence goes on from OX031059.1 coordinate 56,735,598, forward strand.
GATGGAATGGAAGTTAAAATTGAGTCATTGATGTAGCATTTCAAATCTTTCATGGCATCTGAAATTGTAAGGCTGGTATTACCGGTAACACTTAGGCTACTAAGTTCGGCTCGCTGACCTTTTGCATATAGTGTTGATAAAGATCAGACAGCACAGAACATGCAGCCTGATCTTTGATCTTAACTGTCCAATAAGGAGATGCCTTTTCACTAAAAATACCTTTCAAACAGCAATATTTGCATATATACTATTGGCTTGACGGTTTGCATTTCTTTTATTTAGCAGGATAAGAGTTAACCCATTACCACACAATCCCTACTTTTGACGTCCCTGAGAAAGAAGCCTATAGAAAACATTGTTGGAAAAGGAGAAAATGCTGGTAACCAGCATTTTCTCCTTTTCCCACAAGTTTTTCTACCCTTCATAAAAGAAATTTCAAATTTTCAGTCACTTTTATTTTGTTGTCTGCAAATGCTTTCAATTTGAACAAGCCTAAAATTTTGTCATTTGGTAATGAGTTAAGAAAGGTCTTGGCAAATACATGTAATCAATTTGTTCAATCTTTATGAATCTGCATCTGTTCCCTTTCTTTCAAATGGTTCCCTTTTGGATCCCTTGTACTTGTTTTTGTACTCAATTTGTTGTAGCCTATCTGGATGCAAGAAATTGAGATGCAAGAGAAATAGGTGTACTCATACAACCAATCTCAGTACTGTTCCCATTTCTAAATTCAAAGACTAGTCATTTGATTGGCTGAGACAGAAGATATCATCCAATAAGATGGCTTGACTAAGAGTAAGAAAATTTGAACAGGAATTTGAATTATTGATGATCAAGGTCCCAGAATGTGCCTCCAAATTCAAAACGGAAACATGTGTGCAGATGAATGCATGTGGAGTGAGCCGATACAGTTGATGAATCCATTCATCAGATAACATGTCTCTCTCTCAGAAAATTGACTGACAGTCAATTAGTGTTCCTTTCATTCATGTAAATCCAGGAGAAATTCAATACACAAATCTGTTTATATCTGCTCTAATTTGAATAGTGGCCATCACTATCAATTAAAGAGCCATAATCAAGGGAGATTACTCTTAGAGTTCAAGCTGTAGATCTTTGAGATTCTGTCAGATTTTATCTCCTGGGATGAAGAGTTCATTGAAGGAATTACTGGACATGGAGATTATTTCTGATAGGATAAGGTCAACATGTTACAGTACCAGACTGCTTGTCATTGAAATGATTAACATTATTAATTGATTATCTTGCACAGAAACCCAAATAATGCTGTTACAGCTTCTGTCTGCTGTAAATCAGTCTGTCTTCACTCGGCTGATATATCCAAGTCTTACCCAGCTGATACTTAACCAACCAACAATATTTTAGGCTTTTCTAAATCGAATGCATTTGCAGACAACAAAATAAAAGTGACTGAAAATTTGAAATTTGTTTTGTAAAAAGTAGAAAACATTGTGTGAAAAGGAGAAAATGCTGGTTACCAGCATTTTCTCCTTTTCCCACAATATTTTCTAAAGGCTTCTTTCTAAGGTCATCAAAAATAGGGATTGAGTGGTAATGGGTTAATACTGAAAAGGTGTAACACAGAAAGACACAAAAGACAGGAGGGTATTGGAGTAATGTTGTTGAGAAAAGTCTTAAATTCAAAACACATGAAGGAAATTGCCCACTTTAATGTTGGTGAAAATGAATAAAATTCAGAGATATTTGATGTATAAACTGTAATAAGATCAAGCGGTGATCCATAGCCTACCAGCATTAGCAGACGGTGTGCCTTCTTTTAGCTATTTGAAAGGGAACTAATGACACTCGTGCAACAAAACCCAGCCAAAACTCTTGAATACTTACCTTATCATTTCACCATACAATTTTGATATTTAACGATCCTTAGGAAGATGCCTCTTGAAAACATTGTTGGAAAAGAAGAAAATGCTGGTAACCAGCATTTTCTTCTTTTCCAACAATGTTTTCTCCATTATCAAAAACAGATAAAAATCAACTGAGCCAAGTTTACCTTGTCATTTTGCAAATGGTTACAATAAGGACAACTCTAAAACTCTTTCATTTACAGAGCTGAAAGCTTGGAAAAGCTTGGAAATTAAAGTATCTTAATTATATGAGACTGCCTGGAAAAGAAATGTTTAACTGTCCTAGGGTGAGAGAAGAAATTGTGACAGTCATGGTTAAGAGTGATACGACCTATCACCTGCTGTCAAGAACCTGTGATATTCACCTTGCAGCCATTTTAACAGTACTTTGATTGTTTTCAGAAGTAATTTGATGGGAGCTGTCAAGGAGACAAATATGGCAAATTAAAGTAATATGTTTCAAAACTTTATGACGATTTTGTGAAAAAGACCATGAAACTTGTACAACAAAAGCCTTGTTAACTCTTTCCCAAACAAGCCCTGGTTTTTATGTGTCTGCAGTACAAGCCTTAAGAAAACGCTGTGGGAAAAGGGGAAATTGCTTGTAACGAGCAATTTCTCCTTGTCCCACTGTGTTTTCTAGCCTATTGGAAAACTTTCTGCCATTCTCATCAAATTCAAAATTGTCATCTGCAAACACTCTGAGTTTGGGACAGTCTAAAATTTGTCATTTGGGAAAGGGTTAAACGCTTTACCACACAATGTCAACTTTGAACAGCCCTGAGAAAAAGGCCTATAGTAAACACTGTGGGAACCAGCATTTTCTCCTTTTCCCCTACAATATTTTCCACCCAGTCAAAATAAGAAAAACATCAAATTAACAAGATTATATTTATTTTGTTGTCTGCGAATGCTTTGAGTATGGTCCAGTTCAAAAATTTTGAGTTCAGTTAACTCTTTACCACACAATCCCGAGTTTTAACAACTCTGACTAAAAAGTCCTTTGAAAACGTTGATGGAAAAGGAGAAAATGCTGGTAACCAGCATTTTCTCTTTTCTCCACAATGTTTTCCACCATGTCAAAGGAAGAAATAAAAATTTGAACTATTGTTAAAAGTCATCTGCAACTGCTTTCAATGTGGACCAGTCTAAAGTTTGTCGTCTGGTAAAAAGTTAAGAGTTAAACTCTTTGCAAAAAGGCAAGATTTCAGACATGTACAATTTGAAAGACTTTGTAGAAGACAAATTGAACATTACTCATGAGATTATTAGAAAGGACAGAAAACATTGTTGGAAAAGGAGAAAATCCTGGTAATCATATGACTGCAAAAAGAGTTGTACAATTAATTTTAATGAATGGGTGTTGTATGTAATTAAGAATCACAAAGCATGAATGTATTTTACACAGCTCTGGGCCAAAAGGAAGCAAATCGTTTTTGAAAAAAAATAGAGATCATTTTTAATTTCATATTCCTTGAGGCAGTCACTTTGCAAGCGTAAAACATTTCACCCTTTCCGTTATTATAGGCATACATGTATTTAACGTAACTGTTAAATGAAAATTATGACTGATTGAAGAGAACACAAAGAATCCTCACAACTACATGTACTTCATTTGCGTTAAATCACTCGGTTAACTTGTTATCATACAATTTGGACTTTTAACGACCCCTGAGAAAAATAGCTTTGGATAATATTGTGGGGAAAGGAGAAAATGCTGGCAAACGGCATATCTTTTTCTTTTTGGACATTTTCTACCCTATCAAGTTGTCCTCTGCAGATGCTTTGAATAAAGACCAGTCCAAATCTTTTTTGTTTGTTGCTGGTAACCAGCGTCTTCTCCTTTTCCCACAGCATTTACAATAGCCGTCTTCCTTATTGTTGTTAAGATAACAGGATTGTTTAGAAAAAGGTTAAGTGAAACAAATACTTGTTTCATTTCTAGCAGTATGAGAAGTTAACCATTTACCAAACAACAAAATTTTAGTCTCGTCCAATTTCAAAGCATTTGCGGACATTTTCAATGTGGGCTTAAATTGTTCAATTATTTCTTTGATAGGGTAGAAAACATTGTGGGAAAAGGAGAAAATGCTGGTTACCACAATTTTTTTCATAAGGCTTCTTTCTCAGGCCGTTAAAAGTCTGCTTTGTGTGGTAAAGGGTTAATTGATCAGAAAATTGATAAAATGACAGTTCATTATCTAGTTGGTCTGTGGAAAAGTTGTGTGAAAATTGTTCTTAATTGTTCAGTCATACACTCCTTACTCTGGCAGCTTTTGGCCCTCTGAATTGGCAACTCAAGGACCTTTTGTGGACAGTGTAGATCAAAATCAGACAGCACAGATTGTGCAGTCTGATCTTGCATCTATTCTGTCCAATATAGAGATATCTTTGCCTGAAAATGCCTTTAAAATAGCGACTTTTTGTTTGTTTTACTATCGGCTTGAGAGTTTCATTTTCACTTGTTTAGTAGGACAAGTTAGGGTTAACTCATTACCAAACGACAATATTTTAGGCTTGTCCAAATGGAAAGCACTTCAACGACAAAATAAAAGTGACTAAAAATTTGAAATTAGGTTTGTGAAGGTAAGGAAACATTGTGGGAACAGGAGAAAATGGTTACCAGCATTTTCTCCTTTTCCCACAATGTTTTCTAAAGGCTTCTTTCTCAGGGTCATCAAAAGTAGAGATTGTGTGGTAATGGGTTAATGTAGATTTGGACACAACAATAATTTAATGTTAATATCATTTGGGTATAAAAAAATTAATCAGTAAATTTCATTTTCTTTGTGGGAAATTGCTTTTGTACAGGATAAATTTTAATGCAGTATTTTTGCATGAGGTCATTTCTACATGATATAACAGTAATAACTTGCAGTAGCCAGAATTTCTTGTGATCTGATGCTGTTTTGACCTACCTGCCAGTAGGCATTTATAATTGGCTGAAACAGAAGGTGTAAGCCAATCAGATCACTAGTCTCACAGTTTCTAATCAAAGCAAAGCTCGGTCAGTTATGACTTGTGGTAGCCAGAATTTCTTGTGTTCTGGTGCTGTTATCTACCTGCCAATAGGTATTTATCATTGGCTGAAACAGAAGGTGTAAGCCAATCAGATCACTAGTCTCACAGTTTCTAATCAAGGCAAAGCTCACAGAACTATTTTTCGGCCCATGAACTATGCTGGCAGTATTATTCATTTATTCATGCAAGCAATGGAGGAATAAAAGAGATAATCACCGTAAAGAATGGCAGATAAATCGGTAATTAAGATTGAGCAGGGAAAAAATGTAATCAGAAAAAATGCATAATTCCTGTAATCTGTATGGCTCAAGGATCTTGTTATTTCCTGAAGAGCCCTGAGTTGACAGCCATTGATGGAAGATATTAGTGATAAGTCCCAGATTAACTCTTTACCACATGATCTCAAGTTTTGATCGCGATGAGAGGGGAGGTTTTTGAAAACACTGTAGGAAAAGGAGAAAATGCTTTTAACCAGCATTTTCTCCTTTTCCCACAATGTTTTCTTTACTTTCCAAAAGAAAGTTTTATTTTTCAATCATTATTTATTTTGTCATCTGCAAATGCTTTCAATTTAGACTAGTCTATAATTTTGTCGTCTGGTAAAGAGTTAAAGACTTAACTATTTACCGGTTGGCAATATTTAGACTTATCCAAATTGACAGCATTTGCAGATTTAAAAAAATATTCTTGACTCAAAAAAAAAAAATGGATTGATTTTTGAATTAGTAGAAAAAAACATTGTGGGAAAAAGAGAAAATGCTGATAATTTCATCATTGCCACTAGCATTGTCTCTGTTTCTACAACTGTTATCAAAAGCCCTTTCTTTGAGCCTTGTTAAAACTTTGGACAGTGTGGTTAAGAGTTAACTCTTTTATCATTTATAAGGATTTAGAAATCCGCATAAATTGTTTTTGCAGATGGCAAATTAAATATGGCTCAATGAACATGATTTATCAGTGAAAAGGTAGAAGGCATTGTAGGAAAAGGAGAAAATACAAATTACAGGCCTTTTTTTTCTTTTTTTCCTACAATCTGTTCGAACACCTTGTTTTGGCCGTTTATGGAAATGAGAGATCATTTGGTAAAGGGGTAACCCTTTACCACACAATTCTGAGTTTTAACAAAGCTAAAGAATAAGCTCATTGAAAAAACCTGGGAAAAGGAGAAAATGCTGATAATCAGCATTTTCTCCTTTTCCCACAATGTTTCTACTCCATCTAGGAATGTGAATTTCCATCATTATATCTACACTAGAGATGTATGCTGCAAATACTTTCAGTTTAATTCTTTACCAAGAGATGAAATTTTAGACTAAACTGAACACAGTTGCAGACCACAGATTAAACATAACTCAAAGATTAAAATTTGTTTCCGGCAGGGTAGAAAACAATGTGGGAAAAGGAGAAAGTGCTGGTTACCAGCATTTTCTCCTTTTCCTGCAATGTTTTCTTAAGGCTCCTATCTTAGATTTTTTAAAAACCAGGGATTGTGTGATAAAGAGTTAAGTCTTCACTAAACAAGACAATTTTAAACTATGGTACTTGTCCTAATTGGAAGCATTTGCAGATGACAAAATTTGTGCGACCAAAACTTGAAATTTGTTAAGGGAAAGAAAGTACACAGTGGGAAAAGGAGAAAATGCTGAAAACCAGGGATTGTATGGTAAAGGGTTAAATATGCTGTAAGGAGTTTATAAGCATTTTCTTTACCTTTCTAATGAACTTGGCATGACCTATTATAAGAAGAAAACAGTCATGCAAATGGAGAAGTTGCTCTATATGCCACACATAGGACCACATGCATAAATTCTGTATGCTTGTATAATCGAATATGTGATGAAATAATTTCAATTTGGGATTTACTGAAGTTGTATATTGAGTGACAGGGTAAATCTGATTGAGAAATATCTCTGCCCAGAAAGGAAAAATCAATGTAACAGCTTGGATAAACTTATAGGTAAAGCACAACATGGGATTTTGTGGCTTTGTTATTTCATTTTGATGAAGTGTCTTTGCACAATCAAGTTAATTAACCTATTGGGCAAGATGTGAACAGTCTAAATTTAGAAAGGAATATTCTATAGATAGACCCATTACCATAGAAAATATTCATTAGATCTTTGTAAAACTCCTCTACCAATGGAAACCCCTTTCTGTTTTGGTCTTGAATGTAGGTTATGCAGTCTTTAAAACCCTTTACCACACAATCCTTACTTTTGACCCTGAGAAAGAAGCCTTTAGAAAACATTGTGGGAAAAGGAGAAAATGCTGGTAACCAGCATTTTCTTCTTTTCCCACAATTTTTTCTACCCTTTACCAAAAAAAATTCAAATTTTCAGTCACTTTTATTTTGTCGTCTGCAAATGCTTTCAATTTGGACAAACCTAAAATTTTGTTGTCTGGTAATGTGTTGATTTTTCTTCACACAATCCAGACTTTTGCAATCTTGAGTAAAAAGCCTCTGAAAGACACTTCGGCAAAAGGAGACAATGCTTGGAACTATAATTTTCTTATTTCCCCAAGAAGTTGTCTATCCCTCATAAAGACAAATTTCAATTTTTGAGTCACATTAGTTTTGTCACTTGCAAATTCTTTTAACTTGGACTAGTCTAAAATTATGTTGAAATGGTAATGTTTAAGCTTAGGCCATACATATTAATCTTATCTTTGTGGTGCGAAATGAATGGACAGTATTGTCTCAGTTATTACTATAGATGCAGCTGTCATAAAGGGACAACACTGTCTCAGTTATTACTATAGATGCAGCTGTCATAAAGGGACAGGACAGTCTCCCTTGTTATTATAATAGATGTAGCTGTCTTAAAAGGACAGTACTGTCTCAGTTATTACTATACATGCAGCTGCCATAAAGCGACAGGACTGTCTCAGTTGTTATTATAATAGATGCAGCTGTCATAAAGGGACAACACTGTCTCAGTTATTACTATACATGTACATGCAGCTGTCATAAAGCGACAGGACAGTGTTACGAGTCAGGCGTAACTAGAAAGAAGAAGCCAGCAACAAACGATAACAATTAACAGAATTTATTAACAAAAATATCAAATAAACAGTGACAATATTACAATAGTACAAAACAATACCTTAGACGTTAAATTCAGAAGACAAACTATTCCAGTCTTGGTTTACAGTCAAAACGTACCCAAACCAAAACGTACCCAAGTCAAAACGTACCCAAGTGGAGTCAAAACGTACCCAACTGAAGTCAAAACGTACCCAAGTAGAGTCAAAACGTACCCAATGTGAAGTCAAAATGTACCCATTATTTTTATGGTGTTTTTATCTTCCATCTTTTCACAAATTATTAGAAATATTGTTTTCATCATGTTGATGATGATAATTTTTAATTGTGCTTTATTTCAAATTTGCCTTACATGATTAAAACAAATATGAAGAATATCACAGAACATGTAGCTTAGTCTATCAAACGCTTCATGATAAAACTACAGTGTGTGTATCTCTCTTTTTAGGCAAATAAAATTGACATTAGGGAAAAAGCATCAGATACCTCGATCTCGTTATCCATCATTATTAATATGTATTTTATCCATTAAGAAAAAATCAGAAAAAAAAAAAAATCTTCATAAGAATTAACAATTTTATAAAAATGAGATACATTGATTACATTGTTTGGATAACAAAAGCTGCAATTTTCACACCCCAAAAGAATGTAATAAACTATATAATTTATGTGGTGAATAGATTAATTATTAACAGTGGTATTAAAGCTGCTGTATATTGCTTGATTATATATTTGAATACTTTGTAAAAAATATTGATGATCTGAGATGTAGTTTGCTTCAGATGAAAAACTGAAGGGTTGATTTTTTTTTTAAACTTCATTAAATGCTCTGATGGAAATTCTTCTCATAGTTTCCTTTTTTTCGCTTTGGAAGTTCTTCTTTGAAACATTTTTATCATCAGGAAATTCCCTAAACATGGACAAGTAAAAGATTTTGTTGTTTATGAGTGGTGACTTGGTTACACCTTCTTATCATTACAAGTATGAATATGTACACAATTTTTCACTTAATTAAGATATTAACATTTTTTTAGAGGGCGAATATTATAAGATATATTCTGCACTGAAAATATTGTAAACTTAACTCTTCACCTATCAATAAAATCTTGGACTCTTCCAGATTGAAAACATTTGCAAAGAACCGTTATAATATAAGGCTTCGAAGGGTAAAAAACATTGTGAGAAAGGGGAGGAAGTTGTTAAAGGTTGTAAAAAGCTACATGTATTTTTCAGAAGAATTGTAAATACTACAGCTTGTGTAATTAAAGGTAACGTGAAAAAAAAATGTTCAAATAAATATCATTGAACATTTTCATTTTAAACTTAAATTTACTAGATCAAACTCATTTTTTGTTAACTTCGAAAAGGGGCAGAGGGAATATAATTAATACTATGTAGCATTGTGTACAAATGCTTGTAAATAATGTTTTATGAAAATAAAACTGTTAATGACAACTAGTTTGTTACACCTGATTAGTCCTGACATAAACACATCACCCATAATTGAATGTAACGTAGGATTGAAACCATGCATCACTTTTAAAGAATTAAAAGGATATTAAAGTGAGTTTGGAGTTAAAACATCCTTAAAAGGTAAGATACATGAAGTTTTTTATCTATAACTAACAATGAAATTATTTCCATGAAAGTTTTACTGTGGGTACGTTTTGACTTAAAATTTGGGTACGTTTTGACTTAACTTTTGGGTACGTTTTGACTTATTTTTTGGGTACGTTTTGGTTTGGGTGCGTTTTGACCGCATCCCCCAGTCTTAATTCCAATCTGATCCTGATCCAAACTGAATGTAATCTAAGCACACAAAGTAATCCTCACTTTAGTCTAGTCTGATCCAAATCCAAACTGAATATAATCCAAGCACTAATTATAACACAAACACAAGATAATCCCCACTGTACTCTGGCAATCATGTATTAACTAGTGAACACTGAGATGTAAAAAGCTTTTCCTTTTATAATAACAGGGAAACTTCCAGAAAATTCATGTTAAAATCAGTTGCATAATTCTTAGTAATCAGATTGTATAAAGGCCTGGAAACTTCCAGCACAATATTCTACAAGAGAGAGTTCAGTTCTAAAAATAGCAACAGGGGAAAACCATTCAAAAATAGATACACACATGAACAAAGCTAGGAATAACTGGGTATGTACATAACAACAGTCTCAGTCATTACAATAGATGCAGCTGTCATAAAGGGACAACACTGTCTCAGTTATTACTATACATGCAGCTATCATAAAGTGACAGGACAGTCTCAGTTGTTATTATAATAGATGCAGCTGTCATAAAGGGACAGTACTGTTTCAGTTATTACTATACATGCAGCTGTCTTGAAGGTTCAGTTATTACTATAGATTCAGCTGTTTTTGTCAGCATTGTAGACTATATGGCAAAGAAGCAGAGCTATTATGTAGAAACAAGGTCAAACTGCGTGTGCTTTCCAGTCTATGCACATAGGCAATGCAGTCTATGCACAAAGGCAATAGGGCTTAGTGCTGAAAGGGTTAAGAAGCCTTTTGAAAACATTGTGGGAAAATGGAGAAAATGCTGGTAACCAGCCAGCATTTTCGCCTTTTCCCACAAAGTTTTCTACCTTATCAAAGCAATATTGCACCATTTGAACCACTTTGAAATTGTCGTCTGCAAATGCTTTCAATTTGGGTAGGTCTAAAATTTTGCTGTGTGGTAACGGGTTAAATCAGGGATGATGGAGATGCTCCATTTATTTGACCATCCTGTGATATTGTTATGCTGACCCGACTGACATTGTTACCATTTGTATTACTGCAGTAATGTAAAACTTGTTTTGGCTTTGTCACAGTATGTCATAAAACTCTCACCAATCCTCATACCTCAGTGACATGATGAATCTCTCATCTGTAACCATTTTTAGGTGTGAGAAAAATATTAAAATAGTATCTACTTATTATCTCTTTACCAAACGACAAAATTCAGGCCTAGACCAAATTCAAAGCATTTGCAGACAACATATTGAATGTAGCTAAACAGACGATTTCCGTATGTGATAGGGTAGAAAACATTGTTGGAAAAAGAGAAAATGCTGGTTACTAGCATTTTCTATTTTTCTTACATTGTTTTCAAAGGACTTCTTCCCCAGGGTCATAAAAACTGGGAATAGTGTGGTAAAGAGTTAAAAAACCCTACCCTGTCTAAATATCTGTAACCATGTAAATTTAAATATCTGTAACCATGTGACTCAACTTTAACTTCACAGCTCATATCAGACCAAAGAATCCCAAACCCTAACCTTGTCAAGGTTAGGGTTTGAGATTCTTTGGTCTGATACCATCTGCTAAACAAGCATATGTATCTGGGAGTCTTTTTTAGGGCAAAGCTCTTCTAAGCTCTGGCCCAGTGCCATTGAAATCTAGGACACACAATGTAAAATAGTTGAGCTTTAGCTCTGATTTAGCTGATTTACTGTTGAAAGCAGCATACAAAACTACCGGTATTCAAAATGGTGGGTGTTAATTACTGTTAGACCTACCACTACGTCGTACATGTATACATAAGGCAATTGAGGCTTAGTCAAGGAGAAAGCAGGAGTCTTCCTGTTATAAAATGGCTAAATACTTGGAAAAGGAGCATTTATGAGAAGTACATGCACACTTTTGATTCAAAAGCTTAAACAAAAGTAAAAGTTATTTTTCATTGTAGTTGATTGATCCCAGATGTTTTACAACCAAAATTTGAAAGCATTCACAGAAGACAATTTAAATGTTGCTCAAATGATGGAGCTTGTCTTTGATAGGGTAGAAAACATTGTGAGAAAAGAAGAAAATTGTGTTTTTTTTTTTCCTTTTGCACAATGATTTCAAAAGGTTTCTTTCTCAGGGTTGTTAAAACTCTGGATTGTGTGGTAAAGGGTTTACCTGAAATATTTCTGTTTTTGCAAAAAGCCCGCATTACATTATCCTGGTATGCAGGTCTGCAAGTTTGAACTTGAAAAATTATGTTTTAATGAGATACAAGGGTTTACATGTCTTCTTGAGTGCAGAATTGTTTGTTTTTGAAAACAAAAAAGAGAATACAAATGAACTGCTGCATTTGCAACATTTAATCATTTCTCTCCCTTTGTTTGAGACCCTCCTCCGGAGAATTTGAAACATAGTATTGCAGTTATCTTAAAGCCATAGTAAATGCCAGACTGTTTGACTGAGACCTGCATCTGTTTTGACCAACCACTCATAAGAGTGTTACAAGTCTTCTCTCCAGAATTTTCTGTATTTGAAAGGAACAGTTTCTGATTGGCTGAACTATTTACTTTAGCCAATCAGAAGTTGTATTTTTGTTTAATTTATAAAATGTTGGGAAAGACTAAGAATGTTTTAACCCATTACCACATAATCCCTACTTTTAATGCCCCTCAGAAAGAAGCCTTTTGAAAACACTATGGGAAAAGGAGAAAATGCTGGTTAAACCAGCATTTTCTCCTTTTTCCACAGTGTTTTCTACCCTTCCCAGAACAAATTTCTATTTTTTAGTCACCTTAATTTTGTTGTCCGCAAATGCTTTCAATTTGGACCAGTCTAACATTTTCTCGTGTGGTAAAGAGTTAAAGAATGGCTGGTGAGTACTGGTTTAACCCATTACCACACAATGATGACTTGATGACCTTTGAAAAGTAGCCCTTTGAAAACATTGTGGGAAAAGGAGAAATGCTTTCCCCTTTTCCCACCATGTTTTTACAAGGCTTCTTCCTATGGGTCATTAAAACCAGGGTTTGTTAACTCTTTACCACACAATCCTGACTTTTACCACCCCTGGGTAAGAGGCCTTTTGAAAACATTGTGGGAAAAGGAGAAAATGCTGGTCAACCAGCATTTTCTCCTTTCCCCACAATGTTTTCTTTCCTTCCCAAAAAAAAATTCAAATTTTCAGTCACTTTTATTTTGTTGTCTGCAAATGCTTTCGATTTGGACAAGTCTAAAGTTTTGTCATTTGGTAGAGTTAAAGGGTAAACATGAACATTATTGCTTTTCGTTGAAATTACTGAGTAGTTTTTGTGTAAACCACAAGATTTCAACTTTTACTAAACAAGAAAGATGCACACAATTTGAATGGTTTTATTGCTGGTTGTCTCTTTGATCGTGTTCCTACGCCGACTGCATGCAGTTGACCCCCAGCAGATGTGGTGCATCAGTTGTAAAAAACCTGTAATTATTTACAAACCATATGCACTGCAGTTGTTCCACATGGATTCTAAACTCTCATTAGACTGTCTTGTGAAAGTTTTTTTTTGTTGTATTGTATTTGAGTGGGGCCTGTAGCAATAGAAGTCTTAACTTGATCTTTACCACAAGACAAAATTTTATACTGGTTCAAATTGAAAGCATTTGCAGACGACAAAATAAAGGTGACTGAAAAATTGCAATTTGTTCTGGGAAGGGTAGAAAACGCTGTGGGAAAAGCAGAAAATGCTGGTTACCAGCATTTTCTCCTTTTCCCACAATGTTTTTAAAAGGCTTGTAAAACGGGGTCATAAAAACAAGGGATTGTTTGGTAAAGGGTCAATTTGCAGATGATGAAATAAATGTGATTCGATTTGAAATTTGATTTCAGAAGGGTAAAAAACATTATGGGAAAAGCAGAAAATGCTGGTTAACAGTATTTTCTCCTTTTCCCACAAAGTTTTCAAAAGCTTTCTCTTTCAAGGTCGTTAAAATTTCGGGATTTTGTGGTAAAGGGTTAAGTCTTTACCAGACAATCCCAAGTTTTAAGGACCCTGAAGAAGCCTTTTGAAAACATAGTTGGAAAAGGAGTTAATGCTTGTAACCAGCATTTTCTCCATTTCCCACAATGTTTTCTACCCTATCACACCCAGAAATCATGATTTTAGTCTCAATGATCATGTCTTGGCTAATGCTTTGCATTAAGTCGAGTCGAAAATTGTGTTGTGTGGTAAAGGGTTAATTCTTTACCAAACAACAAAACTTTGGTTGAGTCGAAATTGAAAGCATTTGCAGAAGACAAAATAAATGTGGATCAAAAATTGAAATTTGGTATGGAAAGGATAGAAAACATTGTGAAAAAAGGAGAAAATGCTGGTTACCAGCAAAAAGGGCTAAACCTAAGGCTTGTCAAGTAAAGACTCATGTAGCTCTGTATTTGATTGGTGACTGAACAACGGTAATATTTTCAGTAAAAAAAACAACAACAAATAATGACAGTTCTCAGGCTATTTTTTTTAACCAGGATTAGCTTGTCATGGTCGCCAGTGTTTATCAAAGACTAGACTGACAATTTTGAGATTGTTCGTAAAAAAGCAGTAACTGCTAGCACCAACTGGTAGCAGTATATTTTTAGCCTGGCATGTTCAGGCCCTTAAAGATGCCTGTCTACAGCCGGTGAGCAGAAACACTGTTAAATTTAAAAAAGAAAAATAGAATGGTTCAGAAATCTGTCCTTTGTGTACACAAAGATAAATTACTGACATATATCGTGTAAATGAAAAAAGAAACATGGGGGTTTGTGTGAAAAACCGAAAATTGGCCAGAAGAAAACTGGCTGACGATCGAAGCTGTAAACAATGGCGGTGACTCACGGAAATTTATTGTTGGTTTCCGCCTAGAGTCGGATATGGTGTATCTTACATATAGGCCTCGATCTCCGTCTAAAAATATAGGCTACAACAGAGTAGCATCCATTTTCCTTTATTTACCGCATCAAGGCCAAGGTCAAATATAGTCACGTTACAGTATGCATGATCATCATACGAATCGACCCAAGTGTATAATGGATATCGAAAATCTTCGATTCAAAATCCGGAAACGACCAGTCTGTTTACATTGAAGGCCGCAAGTCCGCGAAATGCATTTTCTATCAGGCGTAATCTAAGCAACCTTGCAACCGTCAGGCGCGATATTTGGCATAGATATATAAGAATTACTATATTTTGATAAAATAAAAACAAAATGAGTAAAAACTGGCTTAAAATGAGTATTATTGCCTCTTTAATAAACAAGGTACACAACTGTATCAAAGTCACAGAAGTATGTATTGTTATTTGCCCTTCCTCTGAAATACTCTAAATCAGGCATTCAGAAGATTGAGGACACAGAGTATTATTTTGTTTTGCAGTTTTATTTGATGATTTTGTTTGTATGAAAATGCTCTATTTAACTCTTTACCGCGCAATCCCGACTTTTAACGACCCTGAGAAAGAAGTCTATAGAAAATATTGTGGAATAAGGAGAAAATGCTATTAACCAGCATTTTCTCCTTTTCCCACAATATTTTCTACCCTGTCAAAGTCAAAAATCATCATTCTAACAAGATTTAATTTGTTGTCTACAGATGCTTTGAATTTGGTCCAGTCCATAAAATTATCGTTTGGTAAAGAGTTAACAGATTGATACCAGTCTATATTTTATACTACTTTGGTAATAGCTTGTCGTTCATGTACTCTATTGTGAGGTTCTTCCATTTACTACAACTGAGTTGTCTTTTACCTTGTGTTCCAATAACATCAGTTAGACAACTCTATTTTTGCACATTATAGAGGAAAGGAAAATCTTGACAACTGAATCTGAAACTAAACAGCTGAATGAATCTGAAAGGAAAGTGCAAACACATAAAAATACTGATGACATTGTGAAAGATGCAGTATACTACCATAAAATTAAAATTGTCAACTTTCTGATTGATTATAAGCCTGAAAGGTAGATTTTTCCCTATCCTGCTAAATAACTATTTAAATGAATTTTTCATTTCGATTGTAAAAAGGGAAATATAACCATTTCCCACAATGTTTTCTACACTACCACACTCAGAAATCATGTTTTTAAGGGAATAATATCTCCTCATCAGACAGTTTAGATCAAAGATCAGACTGCACATTCTGTGAAATCTGATCTTGATCTACACTGTCCACAGAAGGTTAGCAAGTTGCGCTTATTAGCTAAAGAGTTAACTTTATTTTTTCTTTCTCATTTCAGTCTCTGGTCTATATGCTAAAACACAGAAAGACTTTGTCGGAACCCGAAGTACGATACTACATGAGTCAGCTGGTAAATGGGGTCAAATACATACATAATCATGACATCATACACCGGGACCTCAAATTGGGAAATATGTTGCTCAATGATGACATGCTCGTAAAAATTGCCGATTTTGGACTCGCAACCAGAGTCGATTATGAAGGAGAAAAGAAAATGTAAGATTTTGTGTAGTAATTTTAATTTAGTCCGTAGTACATGTAAAAAACATATCTTGATTGGTCAAGATTCCATAAAGTCTTTCAATGCCAAATATTAACTGTTTCCCAAACAAGCCCTGGTTTTTATGTGTCTGCAGTGAAAGTCTTTTGAAAACATTGTGGGAAAAGGAGAAATTGCTCGTAACGAGCAATTTCTCCTTTTCCCACAGTGTTTTCTACTCTTTATGAGAACTTCCTGCCATTTTCTCCAAATCTAAAATTGTCGTCTGCAAAGTCTTTTGAATTGGAAGAGTCTAAAATTTCTTGTTTAGGAAACTGGGTTAACCCATTACCACACAATCCCTACTTTTTAAGCCCCTGAGAAAGAAGCCTTTTGAAAACACTGTAGGAAAAGGAGAAAATGCTGGTAACCAGCATTTTCTCCTTTTCACACAGTGTTTTCTACCCTTCCCAGAACAAATTTCAATTTTTCAGTCACCTTTATTTTGTTGTCTGCAAATGCTTTCAATTTGAACCAGTCTAAAATTTTGTCGTGTGGTAAAGAGTTAAATGGTATAGAAAATATATGTATCAATTTTCTCCAAATCTGAAATTGTCATCTGCAAAGTCTTTTGAATTGGAAGAGTCTAAAATTTCTTGTTTAGGAAAGGGTTAAATGGTATAGAAAATAATGTATTCTGTAAAAGAGACAAAGGTATTTCATTTTCAAAACTCTTTTAGTCAGAATTTTTCAAAATATACTCAGTGTAGATTTAAGATAAGATTGCATGTTTGGTGCCATTCGATCTTGATCTACACTCCACACAAAGAAACTTAAAAATATCCTTTGATGCCAGAGGCTTAACCCTTTACCAGGCTACAAAATTTCAGCCCTGTCGAAATTGAAAGCCTTTGCAGATGACAATTTCAGTGTGGCTCACACGGTGCAATTATTAGTTTAATGATAGGGTTTAAAACATTTTGAGAAAAAATGAAAATGCTGGTTACCAGAAATTTCTCCTTTTTGCCCAAAATGTTTTTAAATTGGCTTCTATCCAAAGGTGGTCAAAAGTCATCATTGTGTGGTAAAGGGTTAATCTGATAGCTCACCTGTTTTCTGTCAAATACAGTGTTAGTTGCCATAATATTATGATGTAAAATGGCCATAAGATCAAACCATTATAAACCTACAAAAAGATGAGTAAGTGCATCTTTCCTTTTTTCTTTCTTTGTTCAGTCATATGGTTTGAGACAGATCAGTTGAAAACATCTATATAAAGTTACAGTGATGGTTGAAATGAATCAAAATTTTATTATACACATTTGTTGGGAAATGAAAGAAAAACCTCATAAGAGCAAATTCTCCTTATCCATTATTTTTCTAAGTAGTCTGCTGCTGAAAAAGAAAAGAAGCCTGTTGCAGGAAACTTGCTAAAAGATATATTTTATGTTATGGTTCAGGCTCCTACCTTCTTTAACCCCTTAGGACACAACCCCTACTTTTGACGTCCCTGAGAAAGAAGTCATCAGAAAACATCATGGGAAAAGGAGAAACCAGCATTTTCTCCTTTTCCCACAGTGTTTTCTACCCATCACAAAACAAATTCCAAATTTTCAGTCACTTTTATTTCGACATCTGCAGATGTTTGGACATTTGGACAAGCCTCAAATGTTGTTGTTTGGTAATGAGTTAATCCCATGTAAAACATTAAAATTTTAAACATATTTTATTCGACAGAATTACAATATACATGTACATGAACAATACAATTACATTAGATTGACAAAGAATAATCCTGCAGAAATGGATTGGAACGAAAGCAAAGCTTATATAGTTCCTCTCCAATTAATGATGTAAAACATTATCATATGGGGGACAGAGAATTTGAAAACAACATACCAGACGCAAGTACCTAACAAGTATTTTTCACCATACCATACTAAATTTCCTGCTCTTTCAAAGACAGTTCATTTAAATTTACCAGTCACATTTCTTATTACATGATATTTCAAATTTAACCCATGTTTTTTTGTCTGCAGGACTGTTTGTGGAACCCCAAACTACATTGCTCCAGAAGTGCTCCAGAAAAGAGGCCACAGTTTTGAAGCAGATATTTGGGCACTTGGTTGTGTGATGTAAGCCCTTTTTTTATACTTTCCATTTTGTTCTCCTTCTACTTAGCTCCCAGTTTATAAAACAGCACCGACTGAGATTAAATTTATTTGTAGTCAATAAATTGAATATGACTTGAGTGATGTGGTTTGTCATGAAATAGGTAGAAAACACCTGGGGAAAAAGAGAAAATGCTAGTAAGTATCCAGCATTCATTTTCTTTTTCCCCCGAAAAGTTTACAAACGCCATCTGTTAAAACTTTGTATTGAGTGGTAAAAACTGAGATTCATGATAAAGACAATTCTCGGCATTTCAAGAAATTGTTATGGGTAATTCTGGCAAGGTCCATCAGTTTTGTATAACCCTTTACCAAACAAGCCCTGGTTTTTACAACCCTGAGATATAAGCCTTTTGAAAACACTGTGGGAAAAGGAGAAAATGCTGGTAACCAGCATTTTCCCCTTTTTCCCACAGTGTTTTCTACCCTACTGAAAACGAATTTCAATTTTTCAGTTACATTGAATTTGTTGTCTGCAAATGCTTTGAATTTGGACCAGCCTGAAATTTTGTGGTTTGATAAAGAGATAATGTAATCAATTTTAAGGTGAAACCCAGTCTGACCTTGCTGTTTCTAAATATACCAATCTTTGTTCATTCCAACTGTACACTTACATACATAGCATACATTCCTGTGGTTTTACTTTGACCTACACTATTGTGGCCCTTTTAGCAACCGCAGAATGATGCTTCTGGGAACAGTGTAGATCAAGATTTCCATGCAGTTTGGATGGTCTTAGTTATGCACTGTATAATAATGTGGAAAAGATCTTGCCCAAAAAATTTTGAGCTTTTTGTACAGTGAAGAAATATCCTTATTTTTTTGCAGTCATGGGATATTTTCCTCATGCAGACTCTTGTCAAAAACATCCAATTGAATTAGTTTTATGTGAAAGTTTCCTTGGAAATATTGTACATAAATCTATACCAAATGAAAAAACTTTAGACTGAACCATATTAAAAACATTTTAGTACAAATTAATAATGGCTTAACTCTTTACCGAACAACAAAATTGTAGACCAGTCCAAATTGAAAGCATTTGCAGACGACAAAATGAATATGGCTCAAAAAATTGAAAATCGTTTTGTTAAGGATAGAAAACTTTGTGGTAAAAGGAGAAAATGCTGGTTACCAGCATTTTCTCCTTTTCCTACAATGTTTTCAAAAGGCTTCTTTCTCAGGGTCATTAAAAGTTGGGATTGTGTAGTGAAGACTTAACTAATGATATTTGTCTTTGAAAAGTACTGGTACTAAAATGCTGTTGGAGGAGGAAAAAGCAATTATCTTTTTTTTTCATTTTCAATATATCTTTCCAACAACCTTCTGTTTGACATTGTGAATGACAGTAAATTGCTTCAAATTATGAGAAATTACTTTTCAGCATTTGTGAGGGTTTAGAGTGGACTCAAAGCATAAAAGTACATTACATTTTCTTTGTATTGCAGGTATGCACTTTTAGTTGGACATCCACCGTTCGAAACAGCAACACTCAAAGAGACATATATACGGATTACTGAAAATCGCTATTCCATTCCAGACTGGGTCTCCCCTCAGGCTAGGAATTTAATTTCAAAGTGTTTGACTCATGAACCCGAATTGAGACCCAGTCTAGACAATATTCTCGGCAATGAGTTTTTCACTTGTGGACATTTTCCGAATGCATTAACCCCATCTTGTGTCACAACCCCTCCACGATTTTCTTCTTCGTCAGGATCTCATGTCAGAGTTCAAAGGTATAAATATTACCATGTTTTTATTCTTTTGTAGAACATTGGAAATTGCTGCTTTTTATTATAGTAAAGTACACTAATGCTTTTTTAACTCCTTCTGAAGGCAAAGATTATTCAACCCTTTACCAGACTACAGAATTTTAGCTTTGTCCAATTGAAAGCATTTGCAGATGACAACTTCATTGTGGCTCAAATGGTGTAATTGTTTATCAATACTAAGGGTAGAAAACATTGTGGGGAAAAGGAGAAAATGCTGGTTACCAGAATTTTCTCCCTTTGCCACAATGATTTCAAAAGGCTTCTTTCCTAGGGTAGTCAAAAGTTAATCCTTTCCCAAACGACAGATTTTAGACTCTTCCAAACTGAAAGAGTTTGCAGATGACAACTTCATTGTGGCTCAAATGGTGTAATTGTTTATCAATACTAAGGGTAGAAAACATTGTGGGGAAAAGGAGAAAATGCTGGTTACCAGAATTTTCTCCCTTTGCCACAATGATTTCAAAAGGCTTCTTTCCTAGGGTCGTCAAAAGTTAATCCTTTCCCAAACGACAAATTTCAGACTCTTCCAAACTGAAAGAGTTTGCAGATGACAACTTTAACTTTAACAAAAATGGCAGAAAATTATCCGAATGGGCAGAAAACACTGTGGGAAAAGGAGAAATTGCTCGTTACGAGCAATTTCTCCTTTTCCTACAGTGTTTTCAAACGACTTGTACTGCAGACTTGTAAAAACAAGGGCTTGTTTTGGAAAAGTTTAATGCATCTCCGTGAATCATTAGACAAACAAATCCATCACATAATCATGGATCCATAAAATTCATTCTGTCAAACAAATCAATGGAACCATGAGGCAGAGTGGCCCTTGGACATACAGAAAATTGACCTGTGGTGGAAAGTTTCGGCCCAGGTTAGCCTGCGCGGATTGCGCAGGCTGACCTGGGTCAATACTTTTCACAGATGCACTAAGCCGCCTTTTCACAGAGCATGGCTGATTTCTGCTTTTGCCACAAGCATAAAAGGTATTGCAGCTTTCACAATAATTATCTTCTTGTGTGATTCTCTTTCTGTATACATTGGGAAAAAAAAAAAGCGTCAGTGCGACAAAATAATCCAAAATAAATGGATATTTCTGACATCGTAAAGCTTGTTTTAAATGATGTCTGGGTGAGATAAACAATAAAAGTTATTGCAGAGTTCAATTTAGTAATTACTTGTGTAATAAACAATAACAGGGATTTAGATATTACAAGTGGAATATTTCTGAAATAACTGGGGAATATCAATCAAAACACATCACTGTTGTATTCTGTAACCATTTCTCTTTTTCTCTTGTATAATTTTTCCACATATTTACAACATCTTGCCCTTAAAACCTGTACAAAAATTAAAGGACTTTTTCAGCTGGTGAAAACCCAAGTTCTTGCAATTTCAAGGCTGTTTAGACTAGGATACCTGTATGTCAGAAAATACTGGACATTATTTCATGTCTTCCAGTAGGATATCAAGAAATAGCAGTGAAAATATTTTTTGATCTTACACTGGTACAACCAGTGAAAATGCCAATTTTCAACTTCTTGTTGCCTAGATAAGTTGCACATGCCTAAAAACCAGATGGGAAATATGACGTCATATACCTTACATTTCTCACGGTTGACGTAATATTGTAATGCATTGCTATGCGGGAGGGGTATGCAACGGGGAGTAACGGAAAAGAACTGTACCGGAAAGGGTGAAAAGCATGAACTGTATCAGAAAGGGTGAAAAGCATGAAATAAATAGAATATTTGTTTTTTTTCAGTGAAAGATCGAAATATACTTCATCTCGTGAACACCATCTGTAATATTTTCACTCGTGGCTGTGCCATTTGTGAAAATATTACCGATGGTGTCCACTTGTTGAAATAAATTTCGATCTTTCCCTGAAAAAGATAATATCCTCTTTATCATAGGTCAAAGCTCAAACTTAGAAGAAAGAGCAAAGAATATATTTGCCATGCTCTGTGAAAAGGGGGCTTGATACATCTGCAAAAATACTGATCTGGGTCAAAACACTTGCTTTTGGTCATATTTCTGCATGTTAAGGGACCAGTCTACAAAATGATTCAGTCAGTTGCTTTTTTGGACATGGATTGTTTGGGTTTTAAGTTTTCCCTTTTGTGCATTCTTTTCTTGAGTTTTATAAAGGTTAATTGAGCAAGGAATTAAATTATAAACAGAAAATTTAAGGTTATGACATGAAATGAAAGGTGACACTGAAAGCACAAATCATAACTTGAGTTGTCTTTACCACAAGATTTACTGAATATAACATGCTGTCTGATCTGCAGTGTCTGCTTTGCCTAGACATTCTGGGCCTTTGAAATGTGGGACTACTTTTATTTTGGTAGTCGATCTTGACTGAAAATGTTTCTTAGGTTTATTCAGTCCTCTAAGGTTTAGAAATGGAATTACCAGTAGGTTAGGAAGTAACATAATTATAAAGGTTACCCATAAAGTTATATTGAAAAGTCATTTTATTGCCAAACTGAGCAATTTGTATGACCTTAAATTTTGCCCTTCTTTTTTATCTCTCCTAAGATATCTATGAAGAAAGATTGTTTCCATTGAATGATACATGGCAGCATTTGTTTTGCAATGTAGCATGTTTTTTTTTTCAAAGGAAGTTTAAGTTTGTGGTTCCCTAGCTAACAATTTTTTGTCTTCTTTTTGTGTTTAAAAAAAAAGCATACTGTATTTCGCCCATTACTATTTTACTTCTTCTTTATCAAGCACAATTATTGTTTCTTTATGTGGAAAAAAATTTGGCTTTGGTTGTACAAAATACATAACCCATTACCACACAATCCCTACTTTTGACGCCCCTGAGAAAGAAGTCCTTAGAAAACATTGTGGGAAAAGGAGAAAATGCTGGTTACCAGCATTTTCTCCTTTTCCCACAATGTTTTCTATCCTTCACAAAACAAATTTCAAATTTTCTGTCACCTTTATTTTGTCGTCTGCAAATGCTTTCAATTTGGACAAGCTTAAAATATTGTTGTTTGGTAATGAGTTAAATGGAGGTTAAGGGTTTATGTTAGATAAGATATGTGAGAATTATGTGTTTTTTGGCAGTTTTATCTGCAAGTCATCTTGAGCAAAACCTGTAATGTTGATAAAACAAAATTACATGGTTAAAATAGTCTGGCTCAAACCTTGGGATGCAAAGCATAACTCACCAACTTCTTACCGACAATGCAGATCAAGATTAGACTGCACACAACTTACAGTCTGATCTTGAATCTACACTGTCCGATAAGGAGAGACTCTGAAGTCAATGTTAAAATCCCAAATATTGCCATCTAAAATTTGTTGAGTGGGGAAAATATATGTCCTTATCGGACAGTGTAGATCTAAGATCAGACTGCACATTCTGTCCAGTCTGATCTTGATCTACACTGTCAGCAAAAGGTTAGTGAGTGGGGCTAAGCAGCCCAAGAGTTAACCTTTTACCACGCAATCCTGACTTTTACAGAAAGAAGCCTTTTGAAAAAATTGTGTGAAAAGGAGAAAATGCTGGTAATCAGCATTTTCTCATTTCCCCACAGTGATTCTTCCCTTCTTAAAACAGATTTTAATTTTATAGTATTCATTTTGTTGTCTGCAAATGCTTTGAATTTGGACCAATCTAAAATTTTGTGGTTTGGTAAAGAGTTAACACTTTGTAGAATCATCTGGTTCTCAAGTGTCTGATTATTTGGAAACAGATCTGGCTCTATTTTCCTTTGCACCTTTTTCTACTGTCTCTATCTTTATATGAAATCTTATCCGAAAGAACTTTATTTTAGAGGTTTTTATGTGTGGTTTTCTTTATATAGGTAATGAAAGTCTGCAATGAATATTAAACTCATTTTCTGCATTGCGTTCCACCTCAGAAAATCGTTTTGATCTTTTTTGAAACTTTCTAAACCTTCATAAAAAGAAATTTCCTTGAGTTTATAGCAAACTTGATTCAATGATTGAAATTATAATAAAAAATTTGAATGTTAGATATCTTTATCTAGTTGAACACCTTATTTAACTCTTTACCAAATGACAAAATTTTAGACTGGTTCAAATTGAAAGCATTTGCAGACACAAAATAAAGGTGACTGAAAAAATGAAATTTGTTCTGGGAAGGATAGAAAACACTGTGGGAAAAAGAGAAAATGCTGGTTACCACCTTTTTCTCCTTTTCCCACAGTGTTTTCTAGAGGCTTCTTTCCCATGGTCGTCAAAAGTAGGGATTGAGTGGTAGTGGGTTAATGCCCCTCATTAAAGGTTGGTATTTAGAATTTTCACATCACACCAAATTAAAAAAAATATATATCATTGAAATTTATATGTAAAAACAATACAAATCATCAATGATTAAGAATCATAAAATTACAAAAAAAAATTTTTTTTGATGGTATTCCCTTAAAAGGCTACGTAGCCTCTTAAGCTATTTTTAGATTTCGCGCCAAAAATCAGTAAAGCATTGTGGGAATGTCAAGTGACTGACACATGACTAATAATGCTTAAATTCCATTACACAATAAACATGCAATAATTATTTTGAATAATGTCTTCTTCGGACGGATGTTTGAAACTTTGTCTGTGTTTTCCTGTATTTAAATGAGACAATTGATAATCTAAAAATAGAACGTGTCTCCCGTTGGTGTCAACCTGGTCCGTAATAAATCTCTAATTTCTCGTGTTATCGGATGGTTCTCGACTACTGGGGTTTTATGTACGCAAATTAAAAGGCTATGGGAGTATAAAGATGATTTTTTTGCATTTTTGTAAAATTTTCATCCCAAAATCTGAAGGGCCACCTTTAAGGAATTTAATCCCCACTCATCCGTTTTTATTTTAGCCTGCAGAGTTGTTTTATGTTATGGCCCCAGTTGTCTGTCTGTCCGCCTGTCCGTCCATCTGTGCCTCAATTTGCAATTTCTTGCTCGGGCAACTCCCCCTACTCTTTCCAGCAGAACAACTGGAAACTTACCACATTGAATCTCAATGATGTTAGTTGTGGATGCAAGACTTAAAATTTGGATATCTGTAGGTGTTTTAGACTTTATCTCATTTCACTGACAAGCCCCTTTAGGCGTGCGTATATGGGCTGCTCTGCGAAGCTATTGTTTAACCTGGAAATAAGAAGACAAAATAGAGAAAAGCTGATCAGTTTGTAAAGAAAAAAAAATAATTAAAAAAAAAAGGCATATAACTGCACTCTATGAACCAAGTCAGATCCTTGGAAAAACTAAGATAAAACATGAAAAATGGCATTTTCTTTCTGTGGTATAGAAATCAGTGGAGACTAATGATTATCTTTTTTAAATCTTTTAAATTATTCTTCTGGGAAATTTTGAACCTGAAAGACTAGGCTACTAGAACAAGTTAACCTGTCTGCTTGGCAGATTTTTACATCATTTTTCAGACAAAAGAGATTTAAAGCTTGTGGTTTTAAATCTGTCTCATCTTTCCTGACATACTGAATGTATGAGAAAAACTGCTCATATACTATTTACACCCTAGTCTCAATTTTTAACAACAAAGTTGAAGAAGGCTTTTGATGGATTTTGAAAACAGTTTGGTAAAAGGAGAAAAGGCTAGAAACCTTTATCTGGAGCTCTGAGACTAGTAACCAGCTCTACTCCTTTTCTCATAAAATTCAGTATCTTTTCAAAGGCAAGTTTCAGATTTTTTTGTATGGTAAAAAGTTAATATTTGTTGTCTTACATTTTACAGACCAAAGTCATATGCCGTCCCAGACACAAGACCCGATGCAGCCGGTGTTGACAGGATTACCTCCCCTATCCGAGATCTAGAAATCACGTCCAAGCCTGACAGATCTTCAAAAGGTCGTCACACACCAGATTTCATTCCACTGTCACGTCTGAGTGGTCGCACCTCAGGGTCTGCCGGATCTGAGGCTACAAGGTCAGACAGGTCTGATTCCCCAGCTCTAAGAGGTAAGTAGACTGGTGTCAGTCCTTTAACTCTTTACCAAACGACAGTATTTTAGACTCGTCCAAATTGAAAGCATTTGCAGACGACAAAATAAAAGTGACTGAAAATTTGAAATTTGTTTTGTGGAGGGTAGAAAACATTGTGGAAAAAGGAGAAAGTGCTGGTTACCAGCATTTTCTCCTTTTCCCACAATGTTTTCTAAAGGCTTCTTTCTCAGGGGCGTCAAAAGTAGAGATTGTGTGGTAATGGGTTAAATAAATAGGGCCTTTTCATTAAAAAAATCATTAAGTAAAACTACAAAATGAAAACTCTGTGTTCTCATTGTTCTGAATGTCTGATTGAACGAGACCTTATCTTAGCAACCTGTATATTGGTCGTCTCTCGTCTCTTTTCACAAGGCCCGCTATTTCAGAAGAAGGGCAAAAAACAACACATATTTCTTTGACTTAGCTGTAGTTGTGTATCTTGTTGATTAGAATGACTTAAATGCAGGGCCTGAATGCCAGGCTAAGATGTAAGTTGAATTCTGCAAAGGCGATTATATCTTTTCATTTTTAGCTCCTATGGCCATTTTTAAAAAAGAAAACATTGAGATATGGTCATTGCCAGCTTTTTGACATTTTATAATATTTCTGTTATTATTGAAGATATTTACTGCTTTATTTATTGTTACTTATATTAAGAGGAATCTATTCCTCTAGGCACTAAAAAAAACATGTATTGAGGTACTGTACTTACTCCATGTGATGGCACTGAAATTTCAGGAAATTGGTTATGAAATAAGAGCGTTTGTTTTGGCGCTTTTTTGGTGTTTTGTATGGCACCCTGGTGCGTTAATTAGGAGAAATACAATATGGACTTTGTTATTTTTTCAGAGCCGTCCCCCAAACCCCGCTCAGCTGCCAATCTCCTAGATGTGCTCACTACTTGTTTAGAACATATGCCGAAAGGTAAAGCATTTTTTCTGGTTATTCAGGAGTGTTTCCTGTTTATAGGCAAGTGTATCAATCGCATACAATTTGTCCTCTGCAGATACTTTGAATTTGGACAGGTCTAAAACATTGTTTGTTTGGTAAAGAGATTATGTGTCAGACATGTCTGTGCATGGCTCAGATATATTTGCAATATCAAGGATGTTACAGACCCAGGTCAGCACAGGCTGATATGGGGCAGTAACATATTAACTCTTTACCAAACATTAAAATTGTAGACTAGTCCAAATTGAAAGCATTTGCAGACAACAAAATAAACATGGCTCAAAAATTGAAATTTAATTTGGGAATGGTAGAAAACATTGTGGGAAAAGGAGAAAATGCTGGTTACCAGCATTTTCTCCTTTTCCCATAATATTTTCAAAAGCTTTCTTTCTCTGGGTCATTAAAAGATGGGATTGTGTGGTAAAGAGTTAAACGAGATTTGACATTAAGTGCCCACCCGGGTGGCTCAGTGGTGAGCGTGTCAGACTCATGACCTGGTGGTTGTGAGTTCGATACCTGGTTGAGGCAAACTTTCTTTCCGGCATATTTTCGCCTCTCACCTCTGCTGAAGCATGTGAGAAAATTAGTCGGTGGCTTTGGAAAGAAAGTAGTGTAAGTACCGGTGTGAGAAGGCCAGGAAACAAATGTGCGTCACCGACCGCCATTATGTGACCTTAGCTGTTAAAGTGGCGTTAAACCCCAATACAACCAACAGTTGACATTAAGTACTTTACTAGTCTGATCTTGATGCCACAAATTGCTCTTTGAACTAAATTTAAGACCATTTGATGCTGCAGAAGACAGCCTTATAAATATTTTGAATAAGAAAGAAAGTGTCACTAAAAAATGAATGCCCCTTTTTCAACTTTGATTTTCAATATGATGTTTCAGATGTGATAAAAAATCCGGACCCTGTCTCAGACATGACCATACTATGGGTGACCAAATGGGTGGACTATTCCAATAAATATGGTTTTGGTTTCCAGCTCTCAAATGATTCCATCGGTGTCCTCTTTAATGACACTTCCAAAATCATCCTCTCTCCTGATGGAAAGTAAGTTTACATATTTTGTACTATTTTATAGCCTTACTTCCTGCTGGCATTTTTTAGCTCACCTGAGCACGAAGTGCTCATGGTGAGCTTTTGTGATCACCCAATGTCTGTCGTCCTTCGTGCATGGTCCACAATTTCTTTAAACATCTCCTCCTAAACCGCTGGGCCAATCTTGATGAAACTTGGCAGGGATGTTGCTTGGGTGAAGCTCTACCAAAGTTGTTCAAGAGATTGAATTCCAGCCATAACTCTGGGTGCCATGGCATGGTATGTAGTATCTCTTATTGGACCTTACCAAGATTGTTCATATGATGTCCCTGGGGTCAAAACTGGCACCGCCCTGGGGGTCACAAGTTTGAAACATAGGAACAAAGAAGGAAAAATTCTTCTCTGAAACTAGAAGGTGCAGAGCTTTGATATTTGGTATGTAGCATCTTCTAGTGGACTTCTACCAAGATTTACTATATGATGTCCCTGGGGTCAAAACTGACCCAGCCCCGGGGGTCACAAGTTTGAAACATAGGAACAAAGAAGGAAAACTTGAAAATTCTTCTTCTCTGAAACTAGACGGTGTAGAGCTTTGATATTTGGTATGTAGCATCTCCTAGTGGACTTCTAATAAGATTTACTATATGATGTCCCTGGGGTCAAAACTGGCCTCGCCCCGGGGGTCAGAAGGTTAAAACATAGAAATAAAGAAGGAAAACTTTAAAGTTCTTTTTCTCTGAAACTAGAAGATGTAGAGCTTTGATATTTTGTAAGTAGGATCTCCTAGTGGACGTCTACCAAGTTTTTTCCTTAGGATGCCCCTGGGGTCAAAACTGGCCCTGCCCAGGGGTCACAAGTCTGATTTTACAGCTTAGTACTCAGGTGAGCGATATAGGACCATCATGGTCCTCTTGTTTTTGTCTTGCAGCTTATATTATTTGAAACATTGTAATAAACAGAGATGATGTGTTATCAGTAGTAATTTGTCATAGCTGCAACGTTTGAACATGTACTGATGAATTATTATTTAAGTTTCACTCACTGTTATTCAGAATTTTTTGGAATTTCTAGAGAAATGGGCAGCTTACTAAGAATTCTATGATCAAAATATATCTTTGTGATATGGCTTTATAAGATGCTTATACCAACTAGCTACTCAATCAAATATTGAATAAAGACTGTCCCACTTTAACAAGGATGCTTGCATCATTGCTGCTGACTGCACACAATCCCTACTTTTGACACCGCTGAGAAAGAAGCCTTTAGAAAACATTGTGGGAAAAGGAGCATTTTGTCCTTTTCCCACAATATTTTCTACCCTTCATGAAACGAAATTCAAATTTTCAGTCACTTTTATTTTGTCGTCTGCAAATGGTTTCAATTTGGACACACCTAAAATTTTGTCATTTGGTAATGAGTTAAGCATTTTTTTCGATTGGATATATCATTTCAAAGAAATTGCTTGTTATCTCACAATCAGGTAAAATCTTTACACATCATGAGATACACTGATTTATCCCTTTACCAAAACAATCCCTGGTTTTTGTGACCCAGAGAAAGAAGCCTTCTGAAAACATTGTGGAAAAAGAAGAAAATACTGGTAGCCAGCATTTTCTCCTTTTCCCACAATGTTTTTTACCCTACTGGAAACCAATTTCAATTTTTGAGTTACATTTATTTTGTCGTCTGCAAGTCCTTTTAATTTGGACCAGTCTTAACTCATTACCAAAAGACAGTATTTTAAAATGGTCCAAATTGAAAGCATTTGCAGATGACAAAATAAAAGTGACTGAAAATTTGAAATTTGTTATGTGAAGGGTAGAAAAGATTGTGGGAAAAGGAGAAAATGCTGGTTACCAGCATTTTCTCCTTTTTCCCACAATGTTTTCTAAAGGCTTCTTTCTCAGGGGGGTCAAAAGTAGGGATCGTGTGGTAATGGGTTAACTTTTGGTAAAGAGTTAACCCATTACCACACAATCCCTACTTTTGACGCCTCTGAGAAAGAAGCCTTTTGAAAACACTGTAGGAAAAGGAGAAAATGCTGGTAACCAGCATTTTCTCCTTTTCCCACAGTGTTTTCTACCCTTCCCAGAACAAATTTCATTTTTTCAGTTATCTCTAATTTGTCGTCTGCAAATGCTTTCAGTTTGAACCAGTCTAAAATTTTGTCGTGTGGTAATGAGTTAAAGACTGACTGTGCACAATAGAACCCCCAAAAATATTTCTACTACTGTGTACTTCAGATCAGTTCAGTATTATGACATGACAGGACGTCTTATAGCCTTCTCTGTTGACAATCCACCAGATGACCTCGAGAAGAAAACGACCTTGCTCATGTACTTTGCTAAATACATGGATGAGCATCTTATACAGGTATGCTTCTATCATATGGTGGTCTCCTATTGTTGTTTTATTTAGCTGAAGTCAATATTTTCAGGTTTTATGTGAGATTTTCATGAAAATAAGTTACTCTCTGTGCAAAAATATACTGACCCATGTCAGTCTGTGCTGATCTGGGTCAAAACTTTATGCTATTGGTAAGTGTTCTCCATGTCTACAGAGACGTATAGGATGTGACATGAGTTAGTTTTGAGATAGAATTTTACTGAATAAGTCTACAAAAAATGTTATTTAGTGAACCTTTGGCAAGCTTAACAACATATTTTTGTGGATGAGTTAAATAAATTTTACCTCAAAAGCCAACAAATGCCAGATTGTTTTTTTTTTTTTTAAATCACATAACTGTAAAACAAGAATTATATCATAGTCCATAATGTGTTAAACTAGAGGTATACATATATAATGTGTAGTGAAATTCACATGAAGCCTAATATGTGCCTCTTGACAGGTACATTACAAATGAATAATAGTTCCGAATAATCTTGCATATTGATTTTGTTTTAATGTAAACAAGGTCAAATGAAAAACTTTATCATGACTAAGAATTTTGATCATTAATTTCCTTCGGGAACCTAGGTCAGCAGTGTTTTAGAAAGGAAGCGTATAATTACAGTGTGTTGACCAAATACAGCACTATTTTCTTATCTCACGTGTGTGAGACAAGAGAATTCGTAATGGCTGTATTTCATTGAAAACAAGGGGAGTTATTTGACAAAAAATAGATCCATATTGTTGGACAATTAGTTAGTCATAATGCATTTCGAAAATGCAAAAAGAATAAACCTTTTGTTTTTGCAGAGCACTTAATTATCAATTATTTGGGTATTTATTATATACATGTATCTTTCTGATTGACTTAAAATGAAATGTGTTGTTATTTTTCTGTTACAGGGAGGTAACTTGGAGTGTTCAAAAGACTCTGATGATATCAGTGTAGGCTCCTTCTGTTTGAAGAAATGGTTCAGAACACCAAAAGCAATAGTGCTATATTTAAATGATGGAACCCTTCAGGTACTTTCATGTTGTTATTTAACCTATTAACACACAATCCATAATTCTAACAATCCTGAGAAAGACAGCCTTTGAAAAAATTGTAGGAAAAGGACAAATTGCTGGGTGCCAAGATGACTTTCAATTTAGTCTCAATTATTTTATCATCTGCAAATGCTTACAATTTGAACCAGTCTAAAATTTTGCCATTGCGTTAAAAGTTAAATGCTATAAAATTACGTCAATACAATGTACTATAAGGGTCAATTATGTATCTATCAAAACTGATTACAAATTATACAAAGGACAAACACTTGAAGGACAGAGGAAGTGTCTTTTTTTTTTTGTTACAAAAGCATTTTGTTATTGTCTTCAGTGTAATTAATTTTTTTGGAGACTAATACAGCCCAGTACATTATTATAATTTCTTTTATTGAGCTATAAGTGGACCGGAATAAGTAATAATTGTAGATTATTCAGGATATGTACTGTTTTTCCCTGTCATTTTTGGACATTTGAATTTCAATAATGAAACAATCAGTGCAAGATTAATTCTATAGCTTCATTTGCCATCTGTAAAATAATGCTATTAGTATGGAAAAGTCTTGAATTTTGTTGTCTGGTTGGATAGTTCAATCCTTTCCCAAACACTCTCTGGGTTTTACTACCCTTAGATAGAAGCTTTTTGAAAACATTGTGGGAAAAGGAGAAAATGCTGGTAACCAGCATTTTCTCCTTTTCCTACAATATTTTTTCTACCCTGCTTGAAGCAAATTTCAATTTCTGAGTTATCATTTATTTTTTGTTAGCAAGGTATTTCAATTTGGACCAGTGTATTTTTTTTAATTTGGTATATTTTAACCCATCATGCTCACTTACAGATAATTTACTGAAGAACATATTTTTCTATTACATTGCAGGTGAACTTTTTCAATGACCACACAAAGATCATTCTGAGTTACATGAAGAATGACTACTTTGTCACCTACATTGATGAAGAACGTTGTGCTTCTACCTACAGTATGGTGCATCTCATCCAAGATGGCTGCTCCCAGGATATCATGGATCGCATGTCTTTTAGCAAGTTTATGCTGAAAAACCTTGTCAACATAGAGGGAGCTGACATCTGATTGGATAAAAAAAGGGAGCTGATATCTGATTGGATAAAAGGAGGGAGATGACATCTGATTGGATAAAAGGAGGGAGCTGACATCTGATTGGATAAAGAGAGGGAGCTGACATCTGATTGGATAAGAGAAGGGAGCTGGCATCTGATTGGATGATGAACACTCTGAATTCCCATTCTATTGGATATAGATCTTCATTTTGAAAGTTAAATGCAATATTGAATAAATAAGATGATAACTGATTGAATCTATATTTCTTCCATGACAAAGATCATAAATATGGATTAAAAGTAAAGTAAAGATTTCTTTACTTCTTTGCCAATATGATTTATTGTGATACTTGCTATGCCACAATTTGTTCTGTTGTGAAGAAAATATTGAGATAGCAATAAGATCCATCTAAAGTTAGTGCCACATGCTTGTAGATGGAGCTGTAAAGTTAAATTTAGTGCTATTTTATTAAAAAAAATAAAAATAATACCCAGAATCCATTTGATGAGCAACATAGGCTTAAAACTTGATGTCAATATTACAATGTTCAAGGTTGTATAACCACAGATGTCTTCTAATAATACAATGTAGTTCAATCAACAATAATCAAGCTAAATGTGATAATTTTCTATTTTCATGCACATCATAATACATTCATATAATAATTATAAAGTGTAAATGGAGAGTATGTTGTAAATATAGATGTTTGATTTCTTACCATGCCTGCAAAACTAATTCATTTTATTATTGACAATGATTATTCAAGCTTTTAGCCCTTACCAGACTGAATAAGTTAGATAAAACTTCCAAACTGATAGTTAAAACTTCACCAAACAATCCCTGGTTTTTACGACTCTGAGAGAGAAGTCTTTATTGAAAACATTGTGGGAAAGGGAGAAAATGCTGGAAACCAGCATTTTCTCCTTTTTCCGCAATGTTTTCTACCCTCCCAGGACAAATTTCATTTTTTGAGTTATGTTTATTTTGTCATCTGCAAGGGCTTTTAACTTGAACCAGTCTAAAATTTTGTAGCTTTGTAAAGAGTTAAAACAAGATTGATTAATCCAAACTTATTTTTTGAAGAAAATTTATTAATTCAAACTTATTTCTTGAAGAAAATATCTTGCTATTAGACCGTGTAGATCAAAGATCAGACTGCACATTCTGTGCAGACTGATCTTGATTTATGCTGTCCACAAATGCGAGCCATGCTTAGCATCCTAACTCTTGACCAAATAATATATTTTTGGACTGGACCAAATTCAAAGCATCTGCAGACAACAAATTAAATCTTGTTAACTCATTACCATTTGTGAAAGTTGGTTTGGAAAAATATTTGTTTGTGTAGTGAAAGGATGTTGGTTTGGAAAAACATTTGTGTGTGTAGTGAAAGTAAGCAGGTTTGGAAAAACATTTGTATGTGTAATGAAATTAGGCTGGTTTGGAAAAAACATTTGTATGTGTAGTGAAAGTAAGCTGGTTTGGAAAAACATTTGTATGTATGGTGAGAGGAAGTTGGTTTGGAAGTACATGTGTAGTGAGAGGAAGTTGGTTTGGAAAAAACATTTGTAAGTGTAGTGAAAGGAAGTTGGTTTGGAAGTACATGTATGTGTGGTGAGAGGAAAGTTGGTTTGGAAAAATATTTGTATGTGTAGTAAAAGGAAGTTAGTTTAGAAGTACATGTATGCCTATTTCACTGTGTAGTTATGTAACTGATGAATCGAATTAGATGTTTCCTTCATGAATTTTGTGTTATATATTTGATCACATGACCACTTTCGTACTGTAATCTACACATGTCTTTCATGTTCTGTGTATAACCTGTCTGTGGGAACAGATCATTTTTGCTGTAACTGCATTGTGACATTTCTTTCATTTTCATACCAAACAAATATCCTTTCACCAAACAATTGTGTGGCCTGATTGTTTCTGAGAACCAGGACTCAGAAACTAGACATAGGCAATAAACAACATTATTTTAACGCATTACCACACAGTGCTGACCCTAGGAAAGAAGCCTTCAGAAAACATTGTGGGAAAAGGAGAAAATGCTGGTAACCAGCATTTTCTCCTTTTTTCACGATGTTTTCTAGCCTATCAATGAACAATTGCACCATTTCAGCCACATCGAAATTGTTGTTTGCAAAGGCTTTCAATTTGGACACTGGTAAAATTTTGTCGTCTGATAAAGAGTTAATGGTGTGGATGTGGATTGAAATCCATGTTTGTAAGTGACATAGATTTTTTTTTTCCAACTCATCTATATTATGCAGCGTTAAATGTTAATTTCTCATTTCTTGCTAACGTGTTTTATTTTGATATCATTCGAAAGTAAAACGAATTAGGCATCAAATTAGGTTTTTTGATGTTACCCTAATGTTAGCACTTATGCAGATGAATATTCAAATTAACCAATTCACCCA
Source organism: Tridacna crocea (assembly GCA_943736015.1). Taxonomy (NCBI): domain Eukaryota; kingdom Metazoa; phylum Mollusca; class Bivalvia; order Cardiida; family Cardiidae; genus Tridacna; species Tridacna crocea. The sequence goes on from OX031059.1 coordinate 56,770,549, forward strand.
ATAAAACAATAAACATGACTCGATGAAAGAAGAGAAAATAGTATAGGGAAAAGAGCAAATACTTGTTACCAGTATTTTCTCCTTTTCTTTCATAGTTTTCTAAGGTGTCTCATTCAATATAAAAAAATGTTGCATTGATTGGTAAAGTCTTATGGTAATTGAGTGTAGAAATTTTAAGGCTAGGATGTAACAGAAACAAAACCAAACCAAGTCCAAGCTTGATTCTGTTATGTATAACTTTTGGTCTCGAAAAAAGTTCTACTAAAGATGATGAAATATCAATTTCATAACTTCTTTTGCAGTATGTCTCTTTTTATAAGTTTTTATTAGTAAGGTTTTAGAAAGGACCAATACATCAGGACATTATACCGGTACTGAAGCAATATAGATTATCTGTAATCAACAGCTGAGAAATGGGGCCAAGATTCAATGTACTGGTATTCGTAATAACATTTTTTTTCCATTTAAATTCTACTAATGATACATTTGTATAGTGAATGGTTGGAACAAATTTGTATTTTCTGAAGGATTCAAAGGAGAAAAAATTTTTTGATAAGAAAAACATTTTTTTTTTAATAATTCTATTTTTGCTTCAAGAATGATCATTCTAATCGAATTTTTATATGTAAATTTTTGATGCTGCCTTTCTATTCAAAGCTTGATGTATTAACCCTTAACAACACAATGCCAACTTTTAAGACCCCTGAGATAGAAGCCTTTTGAAAACATTGTGGAAAAAGGAGAAAATGCTGGTAACCAGCATTCTCTCCTTTTACCACAATGTTTACTACCCTTCCCAAACCAAATTTCAATTCTTTAGTCGCATTCATGTTGTCATCTGCAAATGCTTTCAAGTTGGACCAGTCTATAATTTTGTCGTTTGGTGAAGAGGTAAAAGTGTTTTTGGACGATCTAAACTACATGGATTAATATAATTTTTGTAAGCCCAATCAAGTATTTTTTCCTGATTTTTAAGGAAAGTATTGCCCGTTGTAAATACTTCTGTTCATTGGTAGGGTGAAATGTATCCCTGGCTATGCAAATGAGTGGCATCGGTATGATTGAAAAAGTTGTTCAGTTTGTGGTTGTCCTGCAAGCACAGAGTACAATCTCACTTGCTTTTTCTGATATTGAGGATTGAGATCAGATCAAAGAGAGCATGTAATCTGATCTTGGATATCAACTGTCAGCTGTCACAAGAAACATTTTGGCTAAAAGTAAAAAGGCCTTGTATTTGTATGATCTGTGATTTATTTTTTTTGAATGACAGTTAAAGCAATTTTATTTGCGTAGGATTTGTGTGGGGTTACAATAAAGCCATAAGAAATTGAAAAGCAATATCTATGTTCCCTATCATTATCTCCATTTCATTAACCTTTGCCCAAACAACACATTTTAGACTCTTCCAAACTGAAAGTTTGCAGACAAAAAAATAAATTTGATGAAAATAGAAGAAAGTTCTCCTATAGGGGAGAAAACACTGTGGGAAAAGGAGAAATTGCTCGTTATGAGCAATTTCTCCTTTTCCCACAGTGTTTTAAAAAAACTTGTACTGCAGACACGTAAAAACCAGGGCTTGTTTGGGACAGGGTTAAAGATATGTTTAACTTTCCCACAAATTTTCTTCCATTTTGACATAGGTATGATACGAGATACATCGTATCAACATTGTAAACATTTGCAGTTGATAAATGTGACTTAAAAGGTGAAATTTACCTTTAAAGGAATGAAAACCATAGTTTGAAAAGATGGATACTACTGTAAACAACAACTGTTAGTTTTGAAAGGCATTTTAAGGGATTCTTTGATTTTTTTTTAACTCATTAATTTTGCATAATTGTTACACAGTAATAATGTTAATAGAATGCACAATTAGATGTTACAGACTCTATATTTTTGATGAGAAACCAATTGTTTTGTAATTTGTTTTGATAAATTGATTCTTTACCATACAATCTCTAATTTTAATGACTTTTAAGTTAAAGGCTGAGCATGAAAGCATCATGGGGATTGCAGAAAATGCTGATAACCAGCATTTTACCCTTTTCTCATGATGCTCTCTAATTTTCCACTTAAAAGTTTCAGTGACTGAGTTACAAATAATGTTGTCCTCAAGTGCTTTATACTTGGATAACAGTGGAAATCACTGTTTGGTAAGGAGTTAACAAATGATGCAATAACCCATGAGATATGGGTTTCTTTTTGATGATCTTTGAAATAAAGATTGAAATTTGAAAAATAAACTTGTTGAATTTTTGTTTGCACCGTTTCAACCTAACCCTTTTCCCAAACATAAGATTTTTAGTCGTTTCAAGTTTCCAATATCTGCATAAAACAAATTCCAAAATGGTACAAATGAGCTTAAGGTCTCTGATAGGGTAGAAAATAATGTGGGAAAAGGAGAAATTGCTGGATTCCACCATTTTTTTCATTTCCCATAATGTTTTCTAACACTTTCTTTCCCGGGTTCATGAAAAACCCAGGATTCAGAACTACTTGAGATCAAACTGCACAAAACATGCAGACTGATTCTGATTTACACTATTAGCTTTGGTATAACATCATACAGAGTAGAAACCTTTAAATTGTGGACAGGAAATGCCTGTTTGGTGAATTAACCCTTTCACACACAATGACGATTTTTTACAACCCTTGGAAAGAAGCCTTTTGAAAACATTGTGGCAAAAGGAGAAAATGCTGGTAACCAGCATATTCTCCTTTTCCCACAATGTTTTCTACACTATCAATAAGCAATTGCACCATTTGAGCCACACTGAAATTGTCATCTGACAGAAGACAAAATAAAAGTGACTGAAATTTTGAAATTTGTTTTGTGAACGGTAGAAAAAAACACTGTGGGAAAAGGAGAAAACGTTGGTTACCAGCATATTCTCCTTTCCCCACAATGTTTTCTAAAGGCATCTTTCTCATGGTCATCAAAAGGAGGGATTGTGTCTGGTAATGAGTTAAATAAAGTCAGCACATTTGTTGTCGGCAAATGCTTTTACTTTGGACAAGTGTAGCGTTTTGTGGTTTTGTGATAAATCTCTCAGATACAATTTTGAATTCTTATGACTTTGAGAAAGAAGATTCTCGAAAAAGGAGAAAATACTGGTAACCAACAATTCATACAATCATTTTCTCTCCTTTCAAAAAGCAAGTCTTGTGGTTTCTTTGATGTCTATTAAATCTTTATATCAAACAACAAAATTTTGGACTGGTCCAAAACTGAAAGCATTTGCAGATGACAAGATAAATGTGACTTGAAATTTTAAATTTGTGTTAGGAAGGGAAGAAAACAGTGTGGGCAAAGGGAGGAAACGCTGGTTACCAGCATTTTCTCCTTTTCCCACAATGTTTTCAGAAGGCTTCTCTCTCAGGTAGTTAAAAGTCGGGATTGTGTGATAAAGGGTTAAAGAACTGGGAAGCCGAAATTAAACATTCTGTCTGACACCATGGTCTGCCAATAAAGATTTGAAACTACTCTTATAATTCTTTTCAGCATAGCTAAATTTCAAACATATCCAAACAAGTTGTGCAGACAATACAGCAAATATGACCCTTGATATGGTATTTGTGTCAAAATGGGTGGCAGCATTGTGGGAAAAGGAGAAAATCCTGGTTATCAGCATTTTCTCCTTTGCCCACATTATCTTTTAAGGCTCTTTGTTAAGGCCTTTAACGCATTACCACACAATCCCTACTTTTGACTACCCTGAGAAAGAAGCCTTTTGAAAACATTGTGGGAAAAGGACAAAATGCTGGTTACCAGCATTTTCTCCTTTTTATACGCCCGAAGGGTCGTATTATGTTATACCCCCGGTCGTCTGTCCGTCCATCTGTTCGTCCGATAGCAATTTCTTGTGTGTGCAACTCCTCCTACAGTTTTCATTGGAATTATTTGAAACTTGCCACAATGAATCTCCATGATGTCTAGTTGTGCACCTGGGTCTTAGAATTTTTATCGCTGTTTGCGTTCCAAAATTATCTGCCCTTGATTTCTGAAATAACCAACTTTTCACTTTGAATTCTTCAGGCCATAACTTCCATACCATAAAAGGTATCAAATTGAAACTACATACACTGATAGAACACATTATGGAGAAGTGCAGTGCTCATGAAACATGACTCTGCCACTTTTATTTTTTGAGTTATTGCCCTTTGTTAATTTTCATTTTGAATATTTGCCCAGGCCATAACTTCCAAACTATAAAAGCTGATGACTTGGAACTTCATACACTGATAGAACCCATTATGGAGAAGTGCAGTGCACATGAACCATAACTCTGCCACTGTTATTTTTTGAGTTACAGCCCTTTGTTAATTTTCAGTTTGAATTTTTGTCCAGGCCATAACTTCTAAACTATAAAAGCTATTAACTTGGAACTTCATACACTGATAGAACACATTGTGGAAAAGTGCTTCGCACATGAACCATAACTGTGCCCTTTGTTAATTTTCAGTTTTAATTTTTGTCCAGGCCATAACTTCCAAACTATAAAAGCTAATAACTTGCAACTTCATACACTGATAGAACCCATTATGGAGAAGTGCAGTGCACATGAACCATAACTCTGTGACCTTTATTTTTTGAGTTATTGCCCTTTGTTAATTTTCAGTTTGAATTTTTGTCCAGGCCATAACTCCCAAACTTTAAAACCTATCATCTTGAAATTTCAAAGACTAATAGAACACATTATGAAGAAGTGCACTGCACAAGAACCATAACTCTGCCATCCCTCTTTTTTAGTTATTGCCCTTTGTTAGTTTTTTCTTTGAATTTTCGTCTGGGCCATAATTTCTAAAATATAAAAGCTATGATCTTGAACCTTTCAAGACTGATAGAACACCTTGTGGAGAACAGTAATTCACAAAATTTGTAACTGTGCCACCCTTCTTTTTTTAGCTATTGCCCTTTCATATATCATGGAGATTAACTACTCTTCATTCATGGCCCTTCCGTCATTTCAACTCATTTCACTGACAAGCCCCTTCGGGCGTATATGCGCCGCTTTGCGAAGCTCTTGTCTCACAATGTTTTCTACCCTTCACAAAACAAATTTCAAATGTTCAGTCACGTTTATTTTGTCATCTGCAAATGCTTTTGATTTGGACCAGTCTAAAATATTGTCGTTTAGTATTGAGTTAAAAGCTGGGTTTTTTAAACAGAAGGAATTGCTCATACATATACTTAATATGGTCCTTTCATAGACATCTACTCCAAAGTCCTGTAACATTTTATCAAACAACAAAATGTTTAATTGGGTCAAATTGAAAGCATTTGCAGACAACAAAAGTAATGTGACTCCAAAAAAAAAATGTTCTGGGAAGGGTGGAAAACATTGTGGTAGAGACAAAATGCTGGTGACCAGCATTTTCTCCTTTTCCCGCAAGATTTCCAGAAAACTTCTTTCTCAGTCATGAAAATGTGATTGTTTGGGACAGGATTAAGTCTTTACCAAGTTTTAACAACATTGTAGAAGGGGGCCTTTCTAAAAAACATTGTTGAAAAAAAGAGAAAATCCTGCTCTTCAACATTTTCTCCTTTTCCCACAATGTTAACAAGCCTTTTAAAAAGAAATTTTGTCAGTCAAACATCTTACAAGTACATGTATATGTCATCAATTTAGAATTTTTGCCGTCTGGAAAGCTGATGAGCTGTGGTATCGTAGGTACTTGGTAATAAACTTCAAAAGTATAGTATGGCAGGCTTTGTAACCCTTCACCAAACAATCCCTGTATTTTACGACCCTGATATAGAAGCCTTTTAAAAAACATTGTGGGAAAAGGAGAAAATGCTGGTACCCAGTATTTTCTCCTTTTTCCACGTTTTCTACCCTACTGGAAACAAATTTTAGATTTTGAGTCACATTTATTTTGTCGTCTGCAAGTGCTTTCAGTTTGGACTAGTTTATAATTTTGTCATTTGGTAAAGGGTTAACTGGCACAAACATGGCCAATCTTCTCTCAGTTGACAATTATTAATTTTACACTGTTGAGAAACAAGTTTTTGCAACTTACATTGATCTCTCATTCGATTTTGCTTCCTAGAAAATACAGCAGTTCTCTTACCGAACATGAAGGTGAAAGACCAGACCCGAGGTTGACAATCCTACCGGGGTATCAAACTCTAGACCTTATGGTTATGGTACATGATGTGAGTGACTATACTGAGTTGTTTCATGCATGAATTTATGCCAAAATATTGTGACAGATGGAGAATTGCTTATTGAGCATTTTTTCCATTTGCCACAGTGTTTTAAAATGTGACTTCTGCGTCCTCTTTGGGTTTTTTAAGTGCTGGCTTAGTATTTAGCATAGTTAACTCTTTTCCAGGTGTAAAAAATCAGACCAGACCAAATTTAAAGCATTTGCAGACAAAAAATTAAATATGACTCGACTCGACTTGCGGTAATGAAACCTGTCTTTGAAATGGTATAAAGGTCTTGGTGGGAGAAGGGAAAAAAAACAACATTGGTTCTCCTTTGTTTTCCATATTGTTCCTAAACCCTCAGATTTGTAATGTGAATTGCTTTTAAGTGGAAAATAACTTGAAAGTGTGAACAGAACAACTCTTTATTCTTTAGCCCTATCTGTTCACTTTATTTTTTTTTAACCCTATCTGCTCCCCCAACTGGTACCTGTTGGAAATATACTGTACTAAGGGAAGTAACCACTGCATTATTCAATGTTTTCAGCAAGTGTTCGTTCCTATGTTTATAACAATTACAAGTGTATTTTATGTTTTGAATGAAACATTTCTTTGACTATCTAATTCACAAAAACAAAGTTTGAATACACTGAAAAAAGGTGTTTCTCCCATTCTTGGTACTTTCATCCGCAATGAGTATATCCAGGTGGCGCTGCATGACATAACGTGACTTAATGACGTGTTTGCCATTTCGTCTGCTGTCTTTGCAAAACATCATCCATCTTTGTTGCAAGAAAAGACTGCACTAGGTGAGTTCTGTAGTTACATTTCCCATAGAAAATAACATTTTTAGTTTATCGTTCAGTAAAATAGATCTACATTTCGTTCTGTATCTTGAAGGATATCGATAGAACAATCATTCATCTGGTATCAGTCAGCAGGCAAAACTTGGCTGGGAGAAAATTAATTTTAAAATGGACGTTCCACGTGTTTTTTTTTTTTGATCTTCAGAACCAACAGGCTACCGGAATGAGGTCTGATTTTCAACGTAAGACTTTCTTTCGTGACTGTTTCACTAACTTTTCTTGCACGCTAAAGGAAAGCTAAAGGAAAGGTAATTTAATGGTAAGATTAAACAAGACTTACCGTCGTAGAGGGGAAGTTGAAGTTTGATCTAGATTTTATCGACTGTAGACTCCTTTGGGGATCACACAGAAATCACGTGACATTACCAACATCCAATTTTCAGTCTTTAGAGCACTTGCAGATGATGATTGTTGTAAAAAACACAATCGATATCTGCAAACGGTGTGAAGAAACAAATACTTCCAACAACCTCAGGTTGGGATGGGTGGGTGTGTGATCCCCAAAGGAGTCTACAGTCATTAAAATCTAGATCAAACTTCAACTTCCCCTCTACGACGGTAAGTCTTGTTTAATCTTACCATTTTATCGACTGAATGACTCCCTTTGGTGGACCCCACAGAGACTTTAGAGTTTGTTTCTTCAGGATAGCATAAAGAAAAGAAAATAGAATTAAGAAATGTACAACATTTTTATTTGAGATCGCTGGCCACATAATTAGTCAAAATATTTAGAGCAAGTAAGGCTCAAGTCAGAATTGCGTTCTGAAAGGAAGATTCTTCCTGTAAAGCATTTAACGGTTTATGGTAAAATCTTTCAAATGTTCTAGCATTAGACCATCCTGCAGTTTTGACAATAGAGTTGATGGGCACCCCCTTCAGTTTTGCTGCACTCGTAGCAGCTGCTCTAGTACTATGGGTTCCAAATTGTTTATTGATTCCTGCCTTTAGCATCAAGGATTTTACCCATCGGGAAACTGTTGCCCGAGTGACCCCGTGGTGTGGTTTTTGGGTACTGATAAGTAATTTGGTTTCAGTAATTCTTAAACCTTCAGTGCGTATTCTCGTAAGGTTTCTACTACACATAGTTTTTCGTTATTATACGAATGAAGTACAATATCTTGCAAATGATAACCCGGTCTCGTTTGCTTGAGAACATGGTTTGTTCTTATAACACACACTTTAAAATTATCTTGAAATTCTGTATCTTTTGTTTCAATGAGATGTAATGTTTGACTGCGTTGCGCCGTAACTAGCAAAAACAACATACTTAATTTTGCTGACAGTTCCAGTAATGTAAAGTCTGCCATTTTTTCTATAAATGTAAGTACAATCTTTACATCCCATATTGAACCATATCTTGGTAAGCTAGGTTTTAGATTGTAAACCCCTTTCATGAACTTTTGGATCAAGTAGTGAGAGCTGAAATTCTCATTACCACAAATCTGAATGAAATTATTTATGGCCGCTCTGGCGGTCTGAAAAGCACTATACTTCAGGCCCTTATTGTGAAGTGTTACAAAAAATGCCAAAATTTGGTTCACAGAAGGCTTAATGGGATTTTTACTCCGTCCACAAAATACGAGCCACTGTTGGATGTAACAGTGGTACTGCTTTTTAGTGGAGTCTCTCCAGGATTTGATGATGATTTCCTGAGCTGTTCTTGGTACTCTTTGGCATTCAAGAACTTTCCGGATAAGCGAAAAACTCCCAAGCGCATCCTTGTTAAGGGATGTTGATGTTCTGGTTTGTGGTGCAGTATCAGAATGTTCTGTGGCTTCGGCAGAAGGAAGCATGGGCCACTTATCATATGGAGCAGAGATGGCCACCATGCCTGTGTCGGCCATAGGGGAACTACTAGGACAGCTTCTGTTGTATCTTGTTCCATCTTCTGCAGAATCTTGGCCAGAAGGCTGAAAGGTGCAAATATATAATAAAGCTTTCCAGTCCACATGATTGAAAAAGCATCTACAGCAAGGGCATGAGGATCGGGTCTGAGAGACACATAATTTTTCAATTTATTATTTAGCCTTGAAGCGAATAAGTCCACGGATATTTCTGGATACCATGCCATGATTTTCTTAAAGGTCTCACAATTCAGTGACCATTCTAAATCATCATTAAATACTCTGGATAGTTTATCTGCCTCTTGGTTCATTTTTCCCGGAAGATGCGCTGCACTTAAATGAATGCCTTTGTCTATGCACCACAACCAGATTTCACGAGCAATTTCATCAAGTTCTTCCGTTTTTCCCCCAAACTTGTTTATGTATGCACAGCTTGTTGTGTTATCCATAAATATACGGACGTGAACATTGCACAAGTCTTTACAAAAGGTAAGTAGTGCCAACTGGCAAGCTTTGAGTTCTAAGATATTTATGTGAGCGCATTGCTCTTTCACAGACCATCGACCCCCAGTTTTAATGCCAGAAGTTTTGTTAAATGCTCCCCATCCTTCCATCGAAGCATCAGTGTATAAGAAAAGCTCTGGAGCTTTATGCATAATTGGCTTAAATGAGCTTGATAGATTAGTTAACCACCACTTAATGACAATACCTACATCTCTAGAAATTCTCATTAGCCTGTCAAAATCGCCTTTATTTTTCCTGAGATTAAAATCTTTAACTTTTTCAAGTGGTTTGTAATAAAGTGGGGCATATTCCACCCCTGGTTCAGCCGCAACCATTTTCCCAATCATTTTTGCGAACTGTTTGATGGGGCATTTAGATTTTCCCAAAATAGTGGAACAGCAATCAAGAAGTTCCTTAACTCTCTCTTGTGTGAGTCTAACTGTCATAGTTTCAGAGCATAAGAGAAACCCTAGAAAAGTAATGCGTTTTGTTGGAATTAATACTGATTTCTCAAGATGCACAGTAAAGCCCAAAGAGTCCATCAATTTTACAGTTGACCAGATGTTACGCTGACATTCTTCAAAAGTAGAACCCTGTAAACAGCTATCATCTATATATGCTGTGCTAATGAAACCTTGTGCTCTTAGTGAGGCAAAAATGGGTTTTAAGATTTTAGTGAAGACTCTGGGCGATGTTGCTAAGCCCATGACAAGGCAGGTAAATTGGTATTTCTGATCATCGAAAGTAAATCTAAAGTATTTTCTGTCTTGAACTCTGATGGGTACCGAATAGAATGCTTCTGAGAGATCCACTGAACCAAAGAAACAGTCTGGTCGCATTGCGTCAACAGCTGCTTTCAGTGTTTCCATTTTGAAATGTATGTGCTCCATGAACTTTTCATTAAACTGTCTCAAGTTGAGAATTACCCGAATTTTCCCGTCTTTTTTAGGGCGGGTGAAAATATTGGATATGAATTCATTTTCATCTGTTTGATTTACTTTCTCTATAATATTACAGTCTAAAAATCTGTTTAGTTCTTCATTAATTTGGATCAGTTCTGCATCACTGAACTTAAGTTGTTGAGGGATATGTTCTTGCATAGGTATGTCGCATAGTTCGACGGAGTAACCACAAATAGTGTTCAGTATCCATCAGTCATTAGTAAGTTTCACCCATTCATTAAAATGGGAAGCAGTTTTCCCAGCAATGAAATTGTCTTTTGTGTTCACCAATGTCAGTGACTCTGTACTTACTTTTAATTTCTCTTGTAATTTCCCTTCGACCCTGGTCTCTTTTTGTATGTTTGATTTTGCCTGTATAAGGGTTTCCCCTGATCTCTGTAGGTCTGGTTGTATGGGGAGCCTTGTTGTCGTCCTTGGAATTGGTGGTGGCGGCCCCCCCGTTTCGATAAAAAAGACTGGTGTGAAGGCCTAAAAGGTGTCTTGTCGCCAGTATTGTCATGTGTTAGACTGATGGCTTTCTCATTTAGGACCTTCATTTCGTCTTTCAATTTGTCCCCGAAGAGTTGGATGGCAGATGAAGTAGATTCTTTAAGAATCGACTTCACTCTGGGCTTGAGCTGTTTTTCCTTCCTAATCCTTTCCTTCCTCTGTTCAATATTGGAACAGATAAAGTGAGACATGAGCTTAAATGTGTCTCCAGCCAGAGTCTTAATTTTCTTGTTGTCCTCTTTTTGGTTTCCAGTATGGTTTTGCAAAGAGAATTATCTTAAGCACTGGCTCCATGCATGTTGCTAAATTCCCCATATCTTTCTGAAGCTGTAAGTCCACAGCTCGGGTCTGCCGATCTAGTGCCCGCCATAATGTGTTGTCTATGAGTGGAGTTTGCAAATTGTCCAGGTTTGCCGGTCTCTTGTACTGGTCTTTTAATTCCTTGAATTTTTTCTCATCGGGTCCTTCGCGGAGTATCCTGTTCACCACTGAGGCAAGTTTGTCCGAAAGATCTTCCCCTGTTTCTGTCTTGGGGACGAAGTATTGATCAAGATCTTCCAATAGATCAGAGTCTGGAACTTCTTCTGGTTGTTCTTCCGAATCTTCTTCCTCAAAAAAGGTGTCAATATCGTCCAGGGAAGATTTTGCACCCGATGTCTCCTCTTGAGCTTCCATGGCATTTCCCTCAGAGTTATCTAATCGTGCCTCTTTCTGGCTCACTACCACCTCGTCTGAGGTGTTATGACGTTTTAAGGCTCGAACTTCTTGCTCTAATGTTTTCACTGACGTCATTAGAGAATTCAGTGTGCTGCCTGGCCCTGTTAATTCTTTGACTGTATTCGTCAAGTGTTTTAAAATTTCTTCACTCCCGTTTACGAAATTTTCCGTATTCCCCTTACTGGACCCCGCATACATTTCAGCCACAGCGTCGTTCTGCTCGGAATCGGCTTTGTCGGCATAAAGATCATCCATTTTTATTCTGAAATATGATCAGATAAGAAAGTCCTGTTTAGTCCTTAGACTATAACTAGGATATTTTCCACAAATACAACAGACCACCAAACTCACAAACGTCTTTAATGTGCTTCTTTCCGTCTAGAAAGCTATATACAAACAAGTCACAACTGCTAAGGGTCATAGCGGAATGTAAACAAAGACCTGTGTATTGGGACAGGCGCAAATTTATAATGAGGCGGATTAATTACCCACAGGTATTCGCCCGTGTGTGAGATTAAGTGCGATGCGCACTTGCCATTTCGGCGTAATAAAACATAAAATGTTTAGTTAGCGTGATGAAAAAGGTGCGTTGCGCACCATATATTTCAACCGTTTCGGTAATTAAAAAACAACAATTGTTCTATAAAGAACCTCAGAGATCCGGATATTCTTCCGGAGCCGAATTCGGCTTCTCAATATGCCTGTCCCAATCGAGGAGCGTCTGCTACTCACGAGTTTAAAAAATTCAAACAGTTTCAAAGAACAAACAAAAAATCGCGTATTTAAATGTTGTTGAAAAAGAAACTAAAGTAACGACTTACCGGAACACGGAAGTAGGATTCGAAGTCTAGAAATTTGATAAAAAGATTTTTTGAACACAGTTCTTTGTAAAGTTCGACTGTTTTGGATGCTGATAAGCCTCGCACTAAAAATTGGATGTTGGTAATGTCACGTGATCTCTGTGGGGTCCACCAAAGGGAGTCATTCAGTCGATAAAACGACCGTTTTCAGTCAACGAGACTGTGTCCCACTTCTTACCGGATTAGAATCTACCTGCATTTAATGATAAAAACAACTAGTGAACTGTAACATTGAACCCAAAGTAAAAATACAAGGAGATGAAAAAGATACATTTTTTTTTTTGTTTCTAGACACAGACTGGTGGCAAAATCTGAAACAAGTTTTACTTTTAGGTGAGTTGTTCTGACAAAAGGCTGTATTGTGTCTGAGAGGTTGTAAATCTGTAGTGGACTTTTACGTTCCAGACACCTTCATCATTTCAGTCTTCTTATAATAAGATGAGTAACTAGATATAGATTAACTTAAAGTTTAACCCTTTATCAAACAATTCCTGGTTCTAAGGACCCAGAGGAAGAAGCCTTCTGAAAAAATATTGAAAAAAGGAGAAGAATGTTGGTAACCAGCAATTTTCTCCTTTTCCCACAATGTGTTCTACTCTTCTAAGGTCAAGTTTCAAGTTTTGAGCCATGTTTATTTTGTCATCTGCAAATGCTTTTTATTTGGAACATTGTATGATTTTGTCATTTGGTTCTATAGTTAATAAATCTACTATAGAATAAATCATTTTATATATCTCAAGAATCAGAATTCCTGCTTGAAAACATATCTAACCCTTTGCCACACAGTGATGACTTTTAACGACCCTGTGGAAGTAGCCTTTTGAAAACATTGCGGGAAATGGAGAAAATGCTGGTAACCAGCATTTCCTCCTTTTCCCACAAAGTTTTCTACCCTATCAAAGAAAAATAGCACCATTTGAGCCACTTTGAAATTGTCATCTGCAAATGCTTTCAGTTTGGATAAGTCTGAAATGTTGCCGTATGGTAAAGGGTTAAAGAGCTTACATTTTTCTGTCACCCTGTGGCCAGGAAATGTAATGAATTCTAGGAAAACTGTCATCTGTTTTCAAACATCTTGTCCAAATTTAAAGCAGTTGCAGACAACAGATAAAAGTAACTCAAAAAATAAAATGTTTTTGGGAAGGGTAGAAAAAATTGCGGATAAAGGAGAAAATGCTGATTACCAGCATTTCTCCTTTTCCAACAGTGTTTTCAAGAGGCTTCTTTCTCAGGTTAGTTATGAGTTGGAAATTGTGTGATGAAAGGTTAAATTACTGATGATGAAGGTAGGCCCCAAACACCGTATTCACAAATTTATCAACTAACCATTTAGCAGAAAAAATTCTGAAAACCCTACCCTGTCTCCCTTTTCCCACAATGTTTTCTATACTATCAAAGACACAAATCATCATTCAAGCTACTTTTAATTTGTTGTCTGCTAATTTAGTTGCTTGTCACTATTTTTAGTATAGAGTTAAATTACAGTTGTACAGATTCACCTGTATTTTTCTCCTTTTCCTATAATGTTGTCAAAGTCTCTGCCTCAGGGCTTTAAAAAGACAAGATTGTATAGTAAAGATTTAAACCTTTCCAAGTAAATAAAAGCTGACACTTTCAGGCAGAAGAAAACAGAAATATTGCGAAATGGTGAACCTTTTATTGTCGGATTATCCCATAAAATATTTGATAGTTTAGGACATTTTGGAACACGCTCAAAACTTCCCACTGGAAGGAACGGATATTACCACAAGCTGCTGGCCAAGTAGCAGATTCCCTGAATAAGAAACTTGCATCGAACGGATAGGAACCGATACAAACAGATAAAATTATTAATTATCTATTACTCGTCCATTAGCATTGTGTGACCAAACCGTAAGATTTTAACATTTATGAAGATAAAACCTTGACAGATTGAAAATAAAAGGCATTAGGAGAAAATAATAAAGAGTAATATTTATTATTAATACTTTTAACATGTCAGCCATGCACCCTGTCTCTTTGATATTAATGTATAAAATTTGATATAGACGATTAAAATGTGGTATTGGATTTTTCTTGATTTAAATCTTTGTAATGTAATTAAAAATACTTGAAACATTTCTTCATTTTCACTTGCAGAAAACTGATAGCAATTTTTCTAGAGTGAGTCATTCCAAAATTTACAGCGATCCAAATCTTAACCCTTTACCACACAATGACGACTTTTAACACCCCTGAAGAAGAAGCCTTTTGAAAACATTGAGGGAAAAGGAGAAAATGCTGGTAACCAGCATTTTCTCCTTTTCCCACAAAGTTTTCCACCCTATCAAAGCAAAATTACACCATTTGAGCCACTTTGAAATTGTCCTCTGGAAATGCCTTCATATTGGATAAGTCTAAAATTTTGCTGTGTGGTAATGGGTTAACATGTTTTCTGTGAAGCAAAAAGATTTGATTTAATGTTTTTTCGTCAAAAGTAACAAGTACTTCTGCACCATTTTTAGCTCTATTGGCTTTGAGCCAGTAGAGCTTACCGATATGTCATGGCGTGGTTTCCTTGGTCCATCCATCTGTCCGTCTGTTAGTCTTTTTCTTGTTTACACAATAAAGTCTGCATTTTTCATCAGATTTTCATGAAAATTGCATGGTTTGTTTATCTCATCAATAGCTTCAACCCTATTGATTTTGAGAAAAATCCAACCAGCAGTATGGGAAAAGTAGCCATTTCAAATTGAAAATTTCAAATTCTTGTTTACGCGATAAAGTCTGCATTTGCTGTCAGATTTTCGTGAAACTGGCACAGTTTGTTCTTCTCATCAATAGCTTCAACCCAATTGATTTTGAGAAAAATCCAACAAACAGTATGGGAGAAGTAAGCATTTCAAGTAGAAAATTTCAAATTCTTGTTTACGTGATAAAGTCTGCATTTGTTGCCTGATTTTCATGAAACTTACAGTTTGTTTATCTCATCAATAGCTTCAACTCTATTGATTTTGAAAAAAATCCAACTAACACTGATGGAAAAGTAGCCATTTCGAGTTGAAAATTTCTAATTCATGTTTACATGATAAAGTCTGTCTTTCTTGTCAGAATTTAATGAAAATCACACACTTTGTTCATCTTATCAGTAGCTTCAGTCCTATTGATTTTGAGAAAAATCCAACAAACAGTTTGGGAAAATAGCCATTTCAAGTTGAAAATTTCAAATTCTTGTTTAGTAGTTAAAATCTGTTTCTTCTTCTTTTGCTTACAGTTAGATCCATTGCACAGGCTTTCGTATCAAAACCATGATGAAAGGGACATGAAGCAAAAACAATTTTACATCTAAAGGCAACATGTAAGTTCATATTTCTTGGTAGACATCTCAGAGCATGGATTACGTTTAGAACCAGTATACAGACTTGTTCACATTGAAAACATTGTAAACAACAAATAAAATGGCCCGCCGCTAACCCATCGAATACTGCTGATGTTAGAATATTGCTACATCAATGATGTCGATAAACCTCCAATCATTTACAGTTTGGTCTATTTTAAGACAGATTGGAATTCCACCGTTTAACAATTTTCTCACTGTTTTTGTTGATGATCAACTTGTCACTCATTAATGTCTACATCGTGGGATCACTATGAGGATCTTAGTTTGCGTTTGTAGATAAATTCCCAACATATTTTATCTGCTTACATGTATGTGAGGTGAACAACATTAATTTCACTCTGACAAGTACCTGCACAGACCTTTAACGAATTTGATTGGTTTGTTGATCTTCAATCAGTAAATCTAGGGTAAACTAGAGTACTAGTTTAGCCTTGATCGAGACAACCTTCGCTATCGTCCATGTATATTCAAACTGGGTTTTCGATAACATCATGTGACAACCCTGCATCTCATAAGTGCAATAACGTAGTGCACATGACTACTGTTTACACTTCCAATATTATGCCATCGGAGAGTAAGATTTCTCATTCTGAACCTGTTTTCATATTTTGATGTAGTAAACTCTCCCTGCATTGATGATACACAAACAAGCGACAATCAGCCTGTGTCGTTGTTGCTGTTTACAGTGTTGATAAACTTCATTTTTCAAGCCTAGAATGGGGACAAAATGATCAAGTGAATGAAAGTTTTCTTTCAACGTATTGAATTATCACATGGTGTTAATGTCGTTATAATGTCGTTGCGGAGATTTACAATGAAAAGTCAGCTTATCATCATGGATCATCAATGTAAACAAACAGATAATGCGGCATGGTAAGATCTGTTCTAGTTTCAAAATTCTTTTTTCTGCCATTGACTGGAACTTTTACAACTACACCTTTACATATCGTTAAGGTCATAAAAAATGCCATATTTTCACATGGTAAAAATGAAATTTACTTTTATGTTATAATCAGGACATTTTACATTAGTACTTGACTGAGACTCTAAAGGTGGTCCTTCAGATTTTGGGACGAAAATTTTAGAAAAATATCAAAAAATCATCTTTATACTCCCAAAGCCTTATAATTTTCATTCATAAAAACCCCAGTAGTTGAAAACCATCAAGAGAGATTTACTACAGCCCAGGTTGACACCAACAGGTAACACAGGCTATTTTCACATGAACAACTTGATCATTTACATACTGGAAATACACAGATGAAGCTTCAAACATAGCGTCTGAAGAAGACATTATGGAAAATAATTATATGTTTGTTAAGTTATGGAATTTAAGCGTCATTAATCACATGCCAGTAACTTAACATTCTCACAATGCCTTTTCTTAGCTCACCTGAGCATGAAGTGCTCAGAGTGAGTTATTGTGATCACTCACCATCAGTCGGCATCCATCAGTCGTCCATCTGGCATCTGTCTGTCCGGCCATTCACATTTCTTTGTTTACACTCTAGCATCTACAGATATTAACCAATCAGCACTAAACTTGATAAGAATATAAATGACTATGAGGTGTCGGATAAGTTCAATTATGGGTCTATTTGGACGAGAACAACTAGAGTTATTTGCCCTTGAATTGGAAAAATTGCTATGTTTGACTTTGTTTACACTCTAGCATCTATAAATATCAACCAATCAGAACCAAACTTTGTGAAAATATATATGACTGTAAGATCTCAGATGGGTTCAATTTTAGGTCTAATCGGATTAGAATTACTGGAGTTATTTGCCCTTGAATTAAAAACAAAATTGATGTATTCGCATTTGTTTACACTCTTGCCTGTACAATTTTTAACCAATCAGCACCAAATTTGGTCAAAATATATGTGGCCATAAGATCTCAAATAATTTCGATAATGGGTCTAATCTGACCAGAACAACTGGAGTTATTTGCCCTTAAATTGGAAAAATTGCAATATTTGACTTTGTTTACACTCTAGCATCTACAAATATCAACCAATTGGCACCAAACTTGGTCAAGATCTCGTATAAGGTCAATTATGGGTCTAATCAGACAAAAACAACTTGCATTATCTGCCCTTGAATAAGAAAATTGCTATATTTGACTTTATTTACACTCTAGCATCTACAATTTGACCTTTATTTTTATAGCAGTTCTTGCTTGTCCAGAGCATGATTTTGTCATCTTTAAATAGGAATGACTTGAAATAAGGTATGCCTATTTGTTGCAATGTTTGGAAGTGCAGTGTGCAAGAATTGTAACTTTACCTTGTGCTGTCTTCGAGTAACTTCCCTTTGTTATCATTTTTACAGCATTTAGTGCTTGTCCAGAATATAACTTTGTCATCTCAAGTCAGGACAACTTCAAACTTGGTATGCATGTTTGTTGCAATATTACTGAGTACAATGTGCAAGAACAATAGCTTTACCTAGCGCAGAGTGATTCCATTTTGAATTTCATTTTTATAGTATTTCTTACTTGTCCGGAATGGAACTTTGAAGTCTTAAGTCAAATTGACTTGAGACCCACCTTTAAGTAGCAGGGCATGTGTTGCTTCATCACAAGCCCGTACACTCTGTACAGTGTGACTCGATTTAATGTTTCAGCAAAAGCACATATCTAGGAGCATTTAACGCTTACATAGTAGATGATGTAAGCATACAATATATACAGTCGGCTTAGTCATGCATTGTTAATTTATTAGAACTTTTGGCTCAAACAGCCTTGCAAAATTAAGAAAACCTGTTGTTTTTTTTTAAAAACCTAAAATGTCTCATTTTCTTGGTTTTTTAAGATTTAACCCATTACCACACAATCCCTACTTTTGACAACCCTGAGAAAGAAGCCATAAGAAAACATTGTGGGAAAAGGAAAAAACGCAGGTAACCAGCATTTTCTTCATTTCCCACAATGTTCTCTCCCCTTTCCAAATCAAATTTCAATTTTTGATTCACATTTATTTTGTCATCTTCAAAAGCTTTCAATTTGGACTCGTCTAAAATTTTGTCGTTTGGTAATGAGTTAAATCTTTACTGAACAATCCTGTGTGTTCACAACCTGAGTGTGTTCACAACCTGCTAATGACCAGCATGTAGCCCTTTCCCCAGAATATGCTCTACCTTTATCACAGCCATATTTCATCATTTGAGCCACACTCAAGTGGACATCTGTAAATGTTTTTAATTTTCAGAAGTTTGAAATTTTCTTGTCTGATAAAGATTCAATTTGCACAAAATTGAATACAAATTATTTAGACTGTTCTGGAGTCAAAAAGACTATTCACTGTTTGTAATTGAAGAAAAACATTGTGAGAAAAAGAGAAAATGCCTTCCCTAACACTCCATTGTTTCTCACAGTTTTCTACTCGCATGAACACAGATCAATAGGTGAGTGCAACACTACTCTAAGTGCCTGTACAATGTACAGGCACTTAGAATAGTGTTGCACTCACCTATCGAAATGTCATCTCTCGAGTCATATTCATTGTTGTCCGCAAATGCTTTTAGATTGGATGAGTTTAAAACTCACTCATCCTGGAAATAGTCACGTAAACATTGGAAGATGATGACGTATAAAGGGTATAAATTTACAAATTTACATGACAGCATATCATAAATATCATCAATGACAACAAGAGAGACAAAAAGTCTATAGAAGACATGCTCACAGTCTTAATTACCCAGGAAAAATCACTAGAAAACCATTTAGAAATTAACTGTTTACCAGTATTGAAAAAGTTTGCGCCTGGTCAAAATTGGCAGCATTTGCAGGCGACAGATGTGTCTCAGTTGATGTAATTTGTTTGTATGCTGTTTACAACATTGTTTCATTTAGAGACTGCACCTATCCATACTTTTACATAATTTCTTTAAATAGTTCTGTAAATAACAGTATTTCAAGATCACTGGCTGCTTTCCCAAATAATCCTGGTCAGAACAATGATAGACACTGAATAGAAATGAATCCTGTTGCAGTGAATACCATCAGTCCTCGGAAAGAATTTGGCCCAAAGGGACTTGGATTAGCAACCTTCATATTTAAAGCCCTGTTCTGAGCTACAGAACTTGCTTTTTTTAGTTTTTATACGCCCGTCGAAGACGGGACGTATTATGGGATCACCCGTGGCGGGCGGGCGGGCGGCGTCCAGTTCTTTGTCGGGAGCATATCTCCAAAACTATTCTACCTAGGGTTATGAAATTTCATGGGTGGATAGATCTCATCAAGGGAGAGTGCAGTGCACAGGAACCATAACTCTTGCTTGCTTAATTTTTGAGTTATTGCCCTTTGTCGTTTTTCATACTTGAATTTTGTCCGGAGCATATCTCCAAAACTATACTAGCTAGGGTTATGAAATTTCTTGGGTGGATAGATCTCACCAAGGGGGAGTGCAGTGCACAGGAACCATAACTCTTGCTTGCTTAATTTTTGAGTTATTGCCCTTTGTCGTTTTTCATACTTGAATTTTGTCCGGAGCATATCTCCAAAACTATACCAGCTACGGTTATGAAATTTCTTGGGTGAATAGATCTCACTAAGGGGGAGTGCAGTGCACAGGAACCATAACTCTTGCTTGCTTAATTTTTGAGTTATTTCCCTTTGTCCTTTTTTCGTACTTGAATTTTGTCCGGTGAATATCTCCAAAACTATACTACCTAGGGTTATGAAATTTCATGGGTAAATAGATCTTATCAAGGGGGAGTGCAGTGCACAGAAATCATAACTCTTGCTTGCTTAATTTTTGAGTTATTGCCCTTTGTTATTTTTCATACTTGAATTTTGTCCGGAGCATATCTCCAAAATTATACTACCTAGAGTTATGAAATTTCATGGGTGGATAGATCTTATCAAGGGGGAGTGCAGTGCACAGAAATCATAACTCTTGCTTGCTTAATTTTTGAGTTATTGCCCTTTGTCGTTTTTCATACTTGAATTTTGTCCGGTGAATATCTCCAAAATATACTAGCTAGGGTTATGAAATTTCATTGGTGGATAGATCTCATGAAGAGGGAGTGCAGTGCATAAGAACCATAACTCTTGCTTGCTTAATTTTTGAGTTATTGCCCTTTGTCGTTTTTCATACTTGATTTTTGTCCGGAGCATATCTCCAAAACTATACTAGCTAGGGTTATGAAATTTCATGGGTGGATAGATCTCATCAAGGGGGAGTGCAATGCATAGGAATCATAACTCTTGCTTGCTTAATTTTTGAGTTATTGCCCTTTGTTGTTTTTCATACTTGATTTTTGTCTGGTGAATATCTCCAAAAGTATACTAGCTAGGGTTATGAAATTTCATGGGTGGATAGATCTCATCAAGGGGGAGTGCAGTGCACAGGAATCATAACTCTTGCTCGCTTAATTTTTGAGTTACTGCCCTTTGTCGTTTTTCATACTTGAATTTAGTCTGGTGCATGCCCCAGCTTTACAACTTGGGGTAAGACAGGCGTATGTTGCGACAGTTTGCCGCTCTTGTTTTGTTTGATATTGTACACATTTGACAGAGACAGAAGCTTTTTAGATGTAATAGCTGGCCAGTTATCGTTTACCTTGTTTTATAATGATTAGTGACTCTAATTAATTCTGCTATGGCTAAATGGCATATGCATGAGTTTTGTTCTTTACTTTTCTAAACTTTGAAACATTTATATGGAGATATGTTAGTACATCAAAAAGAAATTGACCGCAGCAATACACTTAGATTATAATTACCTCCACCTATTTGTATTATGAGCATGAACAGATGAACATTTTTTCCCATCTGGTATCACGATCACAGGCTTGTTGCTAATTCTAGGATACTGTTTCCCATATTAAAAATTATAGTTCTCATTTTACTGTGGTATTCCATTTACCGTAAATGATGCACCAATGATTGTGCAACTGTAGATAGAAATTATCATTGAGCTAATGGGGAGACAGTTACTTCTTTTCTGATCTGATTTCTCATTTGCAAGGTTTATGCAGTTATGGGAAGTCGCTGTAGTTAGACAAGAGACAATCCTTTATTGCAAAATCCTACCTTAGAATCATTTAGAGAATAAAAAAGCAACAATGTTTCTAAAATGGTTTTAATGAAGCTATCTTTGCATACATTTTGGTGTTTTTCATAGTTGCTCACCAAGTGGCAGACTATGACAAAGCATTCAGGAGACCTTGGGATTTCAGAAAATAACAGTGCTGACACTGGGGGAGGGGGTAAGGGGGTTACTATTGGTGGCTGAATGTCTATTTCAGTTATGGAGCAGTGGCCATCTATCCATGCTCTCCAGTTTCTATTTCCAGTAACTCACACAATATTCTTCCAAAGCTACTGGCTCCAGTATAACTGTCTTTGTTACAATAGTTGGCAGTAAGAGAGCAAATACATTGCATGTGTTGGAGGCCCTCAAGGCTATCATTATTGTTGTTTATGGTTTTAAATGAGGACAGTTCCTTTTGTTTCTTTTTTCTATACACCTTATTCATCGATTGTTCACCTAAATTTACATACCTGATCAATATCTAAACAATTACACACTGGAAAGGTTTAACTCTGAATTTTCTTCCTGGCTGTAGAGATTATATTTTTAAGCAAGCTCAATAGTGTACTACATAGTTTTGAATACTATTCATCCATAGCCGTTGAATTTCATATAAGTTATTTCAAAGACCTAATAAGTGTAGCAGTTTTGTTTGCAAGTTGTTATCCATAAATAATTAGATTACATACTTCATTTGCAAGGTTGTGTCTGATCCTTTGAGTTTTAAAATTCAGCTCCTTTTTAAACATACAGAAAATAAGATACCGCAATAAATATGGAATGTCAAGATGCACTATGTACTGGTTTCATTATTTGTACTTTTACTAATCACTTTTACGGTCAAAAGTGGAGCCCTGCATCTTTGTAATATGGAAAATTTTAAATGTATGTCCTGTATCTAAATCAGGTGATCCATCAATACTGTCCAATTATAGACCCATTTCACTTTTGAACACAATGGAAAAGACATTCAAAAGCATTATTTTTAAACATTTTTTCCATTTTTAGCTCACCTGAGCACGAAGTGCTCATGGTGAGCTATTGTGATCGTGCTGTGTCCGGCGTCCGTCGTCCGCCGTCCGTCGTGCGTCGTGCGGCGTGCGTCATGCGTCGTGCGTCGTCCGTCGTCCGTCGTCAACTTTTTACCTTGTGTACGCTCTAGAGGCCACAGTTTTAGTCGGATACTCATGAAAGTTGGTCAGGATGTTTG
This sequence comes from Tridacna crocea, assembly GCA_943736015.1. NCBI lineage: Eukaryota > Metazoa > Mollusca > Bivalvia > Cardiida > Cardiidae > Tridacna > Tridacna crocea. Next base: position 56,793,548 of record OX031059.1, read on the forward strand.
TCTCGATGAAATCTCGGACGAGTTCGAAAATGGGTCATGTGGGGTCAAAAACTAGGTCACTAGGTCAAATCTTAGAAAAACCTTGTGTACGCTCTAGAGGCCACATTTTGAGTCGGATACTCATGAAAGTTGGTCAGGATGTTTGTCTCGATGATATCTCGGACGAGTTCGAAAATGGGTCACGTGGGGTCAAAAACTAGGTCACCAGGTCAAATCTTAGAAAAACCTTGTGTACGCTCTAGAGGCCACATTTTCAGTCGGATACTCATGAAAGTTGGTCAGGATGTTTGTCTCGATGATATCTCGGACGAGTTCGAAAATGGGTCACGTGGGGTCAAAAACTAGGTCACCAGGTCAAATCTTAGAAAAACCTTTTGTACGCTCTAGAGGCCACATTTTCAGTCGGATACTCATGAAAGTTGGTCAGGATGTTTGTCTGGATGATATCTCGGACGAGTTCGAAAATGGGTCACGTGGGGTCAAAAACTAGGTCACCAGGTCAAATCTTAGAAAAACCTTTTGTACGCTCTAGAGGCCACATTTTCAGTCGGATACTCATGAAAGTTGGTCAGGATGTTTGTCTGGATGATATCTCGGACGAGTTCGAAAATGGGTCACGTGGGGTCAAAAACTAGGTCACCAGGTCAAATCTTAGAAAAACCTTTTGTACGCTCTAGAGGCCACATTTTCAGTCGGATACTCATGAAAGTTGGTCAGGATGTTTGTCTGGATGATATCTCGGACGAGTTCGAAAATGGGTCACGTGGGGTCAAAAACTAGGTCACCAGGTCAAATCTTAGAAAAACCTTTTGTACGCTCTAGAGGCCACATTTTCAGTCGGATACTCATGAAAGTTGGTCAGGATGTTTGTCTGGATGATATCTCGGACGAGTTCGAAAATGGGTCACGTGGGGTCAAAAACTAGGTCACCAGGTCAAATCTTAGAAAAACCTTTTGTACGCTCTAGAGGCCACATTTTCAGTCGGATACTCATGAAAGTTGGTCAGGATGTTTGTCTGGATGATATCTCGGACGAGTTTGAAAATGGGTCACGTGGGGTCAAAAACTAGGTCACCAGGTCAAATTTGAAAAACCTTTTGTACGCTCTAGAGGCCACATTTTCAGTTGGATACTCATGAAAGTTGGTCAGGATATTTGTCTGGATGATATCTCGGACAAGATCGAAAGTGGGTCATGTGGGGTCAAAAACTAGGTCACTAGGTCAAATGTTAGAAAAACCTTTTGTAGGCTCTAAAGGCCACATTTTCAGTCCGAAACTCTTGTAAGTTGGTCAGAATGTTTGTCTTGATGATATCTCAGACAGGTTTGAAAATGGGTCATTGGGGGTTAAAAACTAGGTCACCAGGTCAAATCTTAGAAAAACCTTGTATATGCTCTGGATGCCACATTTTCAGTCCAACACTCTTGAAAATTAGTCAGAATGTTTGCCTTTATAATATCTTGGATGAGTTTGAAAATGGATCATGTTGGGTCAAAAACTGGGTCAATAGGTCAAATGTTATAAACACCTTTTGTATGCTCTGGAGGACACATTTTCAGTCTGATACTCCTAAAACTTGTTCATAATATTTGTCCTGGTGATACCTTGAATGAGATTGAAAATGGGTCATGTGGAGTCAAAAACTAGGTCAATGGGTCAAATATTAGAAAAACCTTGTGTACACTCTAGAGGCTACATTTTCTGCCTGATATTCTTCAGACTTGGTCAGAATGTTTGTTTTGGTGATGTCTCAAAAGAGTTTGATAATGGGTAATTGTCGGGTCCAAAACTAGGTCACTTGATGAAATCTTAGAAAAACCTTTTGTACACTGTAGAGGCCACATTTTCAGTCCAATACTCATGAAACTTGGCCAGAATGTTTGTCTTATTGATATCTCAAAAGTGTTTGATGATGGGTAATGTCTGATAAAAAACTAGGTCACTGGGAAACTAGATGGTGCATGTTTGGTCAATAAACTCAGGTGAGCGATTTCAGGGCCATCATGGCCCTCTTGTTTACAAGTGTCAAACTTTTTTACCCCTCAGCAGTTGGGACTTTTACCAAAGGACTTGACAGTCAATCAATTATCAGTTTTGAATGATAGAATTTGTAAAGCCTTAGACGATGCACTTGAATTCTGAGAAATTATTTTGACATAAGTAAGGCTTTTGATGACAAAGTCTGGCATAGGGGTCTTCTTTTCAAACTGAAACAATCTGGCATAAATGGCAAACTTCTTAACTGGTTTAGAAATGATCTTTCCAATCATTCTCAAAGAAGAATGCTTCCCGGATCTTTAACTTTCAAAAAAGCATGAGTACAGTCAATATCAATTGAGAGCACTGAAGTTTAAGTTATATTGGCATAAAATGCAAATAATCTTTAGAACTTCAATGTACAAAAATTCTTTTATTCCATCAGTGGTGGATGATTGGAATGCTCTGCCCGAAGACATTAGAAATTTAGATTCGCTTGCAGCTTTGAAGACATACCTTGACAGGGACAAATCTATACCTAATAAGCTTTGTTTTATTGGTGAAAGAGAATATCAAATTATCCACACTAGGCTGTGGAACAAATGTAGTTCCCTAAATTTTGATCTATTCCAAAAAGATTTAGTTGACCTAAATCTAAAAGTGGAAATTTTAACTTTCATCAGTAAGGCTATTAGGCCTAATATTTTGATATGAGTTGTAATTTAGTCTTGTGTGATATTGATCTAGTGTGTCATAGGGTGCTAAGATTGTGGTCATGTGATTTATAAAACTATAGCCCCACTTAGAATGGGTTTCAGCTTTTTAATCCTTTGATACTACAGTAAGCTTTGATGTTTCGTTTCCTTTATCAGTCAAAAAATTGGTAATATCTGAAATTTGTCTCTGCTATGGCTCTCAAGTTCTCATAAGTTGTATAATGCAGTGTATGTATATTGGTTCAGCCATTACTTTGAAGCTAGCTGTATTCAGATTTATAACAAAATAGTCAAGGTGACACAATAAGAATATTTTAAGAAGACAAAAAAAATTTTTGGGATGGAAAACGTTATCAGACAAGGAACAATGACTGTTTTCAGCAACTAACAGTTCTTCTCAACATTGGTTCAAAATCTGTCCACTGCAGGATACCAAAAAATCATTTGTATTAATGTAGTTTGCGCTCAGACATACCCATAATGTATCAAGGCATGGGTTCATACTGCCCAACTTACTCAGAATCCGGAATCTGTCTATCAGCCAATAAGGTCAAGTTGGGCAATATAAATTTTGTAAGTCTTATTACCCTTGTGTCTTGGGTATTGATTATTTGATAATACTTGATAATTCAATCCTCACTGTTGACAGGAAATTGTAAAACTTCTCTCTACAACTCAAGATTACAGTGATAGATTCAATACTCCCAAGACTTCCTTCTGATATGTACAATTATCTTGGAATAATGAAGGTACTAAATCTTCATTTTTCATAGAGTATGCAAACATCTTTTGTGGTTGAGTTTCCTTAATTTTTCCCTGAACTTCAATGAATTGGCTATGATAATGTACCGAATGACATGATCCGGGAAAACTTTTGATTTTCTTTCTGAATTTTTTTTCGCAGTTTTTCTGAGATTTTCCAGCAGAACTGTAACATAAGAGAAGTAATACCCCAAATACTTTTTTACCTCACCTGGGCACAAAGCCCTAAGGGTTAGCTTTTGAGATCATGCTGTGTCTGGTATCAGATGTGTGCATGCAAGTTTTACCTTGAGGCCACATTTTTTCTTTACATGAAACTTGGTCAGAATATTTGCCATGATATCTTTGACATGTTTGAAAATGGGTCATGTCTGGGGGAAACAAAAAATAGGTCACTAGATCAAATCTTAGAAAAACTTTGTGTATGCCCTAGAAGCCAGATTTCAGTCCAATATTCTTGAAAGTAGGTCAGAATGTTTGTCTCTATAATATCCCAGAGGTCTTTGAATAGAGGCCATGTTGGATCAAAGATTAGCTCACCAGGTCATAACTTTGAAAACCTTTTGTAGGCTCTGGAGCTTGCATTTTCAGTCCAATACTCTTAACTTGGTCTGAATATTTTCCTTGTTGATATCTTAGATGAAATCAGAAATTGGGTCACATCATGCTAAAAACTAGGTAACTGGGACCAATATATGAAAGAACTTGTTTACACCCTAGAGGCCACATTTTAGACCCAGTGCTTATAAAGCTTAGTCAGAATGTTTTTTACCTTGAAAACATCTTGATGAGTTTGAAAATACAATATGATGGGTTAATAACTGGGGCAGGTGGTCAAATCTTTAAAAAAAAAAATTGTTTACTTACTTGAGAGCACAGTTTTAGTCCAATACAAATGGAACTTGGTCAGAATGTTTATCTTGATAAAATCTAGAACAAGTTTGAAAATGGATCAGGTCATTAGGTCAAATCGGAGGAAAACATTGTGTTCACTCTAAAGACCACAATTTAAGTTCATTACTCGGAGTCAAAATGTTTGTCTTGCGATATCATGGATGAGTCTAGAAAAAGCATGATTACAAAAGTGATCCATATTTGGTTGTTCTTGGATTTAAAATTTTAAGCAATAGGAGCAAAATATTATTTGGATGTTTGCTATAAGCATTATAGTAAATTAATGACCCATTGGGTGGGGCCAATTTTGACACCAGGGCTTTGATTTGAATATTTGAAGAGGCCTGCAGAAGAAAAAAAACACTCGCAAAATATCAAATCTGTATCTCAAGGTCAGGAACAAGAGGATTTTTAAAGTTTTCCAGTATGAGCCAATCTAGAACTTGGGGCTTGTGGGGCCAATTTAGACCCAATATTGATAATTTAACCCTCTTACCACATGGAAAAATTTTAAACCTATCTAAATTGAACACATATGCAGACAACAATTTCATAGTGGTTCACATGACTCAATTTTGTTAGGGTGGAAAACTTTTTGGGAAAAGGAGAAAATGCTGGTTACCAGCATTTTCTCCTTTTTCCACAATGTTTTCATAAGGCTTCTGCTTCAGGGTTGTCAAAAGTCAGGATTGTGTAGTAAAGAGTTGAACAATCCTGGTAGAAGTCTATTTGATAAGTTTACATGCAAAATTTGGTAGCTCTATATCTAATCATTAGGAACAAGAAGATTATTAAAAATTTTCGCTATAAGTGCCTATGTAAAACTTGAGTCTGACAGGGTGGAGCTAATTTTTACCCAATGGCTGTAATTTTGACCATCTGGATTGAGGTCTTGTAGATAAAGCTATTATGTAAAATCTGGAAGCCATAGGCCTTGCACTTAGGAGCGAAAAGATTTTTATTTTTATACGCCCGTCGAAGACAGGACGTATTATGGGATCACCCGTGGCGTCCGGGCGGGCGGGCGGCGTCCAGTTCTTTGTCCGGAGCATATCTCCAGTACTATACAAGCAAGGGTTATGAAATGTCATGGGTGGATAGATCTCATCGAGGGGGAGTGCAGTGCACAGGAATCATAACTCTTGCTCGCTTAATTTTTTAGTTATTGCCCTTTGTTGTTTTTCATACTTGAATTTTGTCCGGAGCACATCTCCAAAACTATACTAGCTAGGGTTATGAAATTTCATGGGTGCATAGATCTTATCGAGGGGGAGTGCAGTGCACAGGAATCATAACTCATGCTTGCTTAATTTTTGAGTTATTGCCCTTTGTTGTTTTTCATACTTGAATTTTGTCCGGAGCATATCTCCAAAACTATACTAGCTAGGGTTATGAAATTTCATGGGTGAATAGATCTTATCAAGGGGGAGTGCAGTGCACAGGAATCATAACTCTTGCTTGATTAATTTTTGAGTTATTGCCCTTTGTTGTTTTTCATACTTGAATTTTGTCCGGAGCATATCTCCAAAACTATAGTAGCTAGGGTTATGAAATTTCATGGGTGGATAGATCTCATTGAGGGGGAGTGCAGTGCACAGGAATCATAATTCTTGCTTGCTTAATATTTGAGTTATTGCCCTTTGTTGTTTTTCATACTTGAATTTTGTCCGGAGCATATCTTCAGAACTATAGTAGCTAGGGTTATGAAATTTCATGGGTGGATAGATCTCACAGAGGGGGAGTGCAGTGCACAGGAATCATAACTCTTGCTTGCTTAATTTTTGAGTTATTGCCCTTTGTCGTTTTTTATACTTGAATTTTGTCTGGAGCATATCTCCAAAACTATACTAGCTAGGGTTATGAAATTTCATGGGTGGATAGATCTTATCGAGGGGGAGAGCAGTGCACAGGAATCATAACTCTTGCTTGCTTAATTTTTGAGTTATTGCCCTTTGTTGTTTTTCATACTTGAATTTTGTCCGGAGCATATCTCCAAAACTATAGTAGCTAGGGTTATGAAATTTCATGAGTGGATAGATTTCATTGAGTGGGAGTGCAGTGCACAGGAATCATAACTCATGCTTGCTTAATTTTTGAGTTATTGCCCTTTGTTGTTTTTCATACTTGAATTTTGTCCGGAGTATATCTTCAGAACTATAGTAGCTAGGGTTATGAAATTTCATGGGTGGATAGATCTCACCGAGGGGGAGTGCAGTGCACAGGAACCATAACTCTTGCTTGCTTAATTTTTGAGTTATTGCCCTTTGTTGTTTTTTATTCTTGAATTTTGTCGGGTGAATATCTACAAAATTATACTAGCTAGGGTTATGAAATTTCATGGGTGGATAGATCTTATCAAGGCGGAGTGCAGTGCACAGGAATCATAACTCTTGCTTGCTTAATTTTTGAGTTATTGCTCTTTGTTGTTTTTCATACTTGAATTTTGTCTGGAGCATATCTCCAAAACTATACTAGCTAGGGTTATAAAATTTCATGGGTGGATAGATCTCATTGAGGGGGAGTGCAGTGCACAGGAATCATAACTCTTGCTTGCTTAATTTTTGAGTTATTGCCCTTTGTCGTTTTTCATACTTGAATTTTGTCCGGAGCATATCTCCAAAACTATTCTACCTAGGGTTATGAAATTTCATGGGTGGATAGATCTTATCAAGGGGGAGTGCAGTGCACAGGAATCATAACTCTTGCTTGATTAATTTTTGAGTTATTGCCCTTTGTTGTTTTTCATACTTGAATTTTGTCGGGTGAATATCTCCAAAACTATACTAGCTAGGGTTATGAAATTTCATGGGTGGATAGATCTCACCGAGGGGGAGTGCAGTGCACAAGAATCATAACTCTTGCTTGCTTAATTTTTGAGTTATTGCCCTTTGTCGTTTTTTATACTTGAATTTTGTCGGGTGAATATCTCCAAAACTATACTAGCTAGGGTTATGAAATTTCATGGGTGGATAGATCTTATCGATGGGGAGTGTAGTGCATAGGAATCATCACTCTTGCTTGCTTAATTTTTGAGTTATTGCCCTTTGTCGTTTTTCGTACTTGATTTTTGTCCGAAGTGTATCTCCAAAACTATACTAGCTGGGGTTATGAAATTTCATGGGTGGATAGGTCTCATCCATGGGGAGTGCAGTGCACAGGAATCACAACTCTTGCTTGCTTAATTTTTGAGTTATTGCCCTTTGTTGTTTTTTATATTTGAATTTTGTCTGGTGCATGCCCCAGCTTTACAACTTGGGGTAAGACGGGCGTATCTTGCGACAATTTGCCGCTCTTGTTTTCACTGTTTTAGCCAATGTAAAAGTTTTTTTAATCTCGAACCATGAAAATTTTTAAAGCCATAGGGCTATAATATGAAAGACCTCATTAGAGGCTCATCAGATGAAGCTACATGCTAAATTTGGAAGCCCAAGGCCTTACAGTGATGAAGGAGAAGATTTTTTAAGTTTTAACTCTACAAACTTATGTAAAACTTGTGGTTTCTAAAGAAGTCCATCAGGTGAAACTACATGCCAAATTTAGTGATCTTAGGTCATACGGTTTTTGACAAGAAGATTTTCAGTGAATTTTTCTTTGTCAGTGCAGAAAGAGTTTTCATTTGGTATCAAATTCTATCATGAAATTCTGAAAAGGAGCATGTTGTGGGGACACCTGTGTCTGCAGATACATTACTAGTTGTACCATCAGCTGGCAGGGGACTTGGAAACTTGTTCACTGTTGTGGTGAATCATGTCCCATAATTAATATTAATTAAAGCCAAACATAATTATAAATGCCTAAATAAATATCATTGAAAGCAGAAATTACATATAAATACTAGTTATTCTTTATTATATATATAAATCCATAATATTTATTCAACATTTTTTGCTTGTTTGTTTGACCCATGTTGACCCATGATGTGATGTTTTAGAATAAATCATGTGAACATGTTAGGTACCACCATAATTACTGTAATTTATGGCAGGATCCATGGATACCTGAAACTTTGTTCAAGATCACTGTACCACAGTGCTTGAGTTTTTTTTAAACCCTTTACCAGATAATCCCTCATGAAAACATAATTGGAAGGCAGAATATGTTGGTAACCAGAATTTCCTCATGATCTCATAATGTTTTCTACCCTTTTCAATGAAAGCAAAGCACTGCACTGCAATATTTGTATAGAGAAAAGTGCATAGAAAAAGATTAAGTGTTTAAAGGTGGGTACTTAGAATTTTCACATCACACCAAATCAAAAAATATATATATCACTGAAATTTATATGAAAAAACAATACAAATCATCATTGATTAAGAATCATAAAATTACCAAAAATGATTTTTTTGATGGTATTCCCTTAAAAGGCTACGTAGCCTCTTAAGCTATCTTAGATTTCGCGCCAAAAATAAAAAATGCATTGTGGGAATGTTAAGTGACTGGCACGTGACTAATGATGCTTATATTCCATAACATAACAAATATGTAATAATTATTTTCCATAATGTCTTCTTCGGATGGATGTTTGAAACTTTAGAATTGATAATCTAAAAATACAACGTGTCTCCCATTGGTGTCATACTGGTCCGTAAGAAATCTCTAATTTCTCGTGTTATCGGATAGTTTTCGACTACTGGGGTTTTATGAAGGCAAATTAAAAGGCTATGGGCAGTATAAGGGTGATTTTTTTGCATTTTTGTAAAATTTTTGTCCCAAAATCTGAAGGGCCACCTTTAATATCTGAAATATTTGCCAGCAATCCCTGTTATAGAAAGGGCTGAACTAAATTTTTCATCTGCTCAGTTCAATGTAAATCAAAGGACTGATAGTCCTGAGAGTTGCCTGGTGGGTAATGTGATAGAACTTTTCACCTTTATTAAGTTTACCAATGTAATCTATCACAAGGGTTAAAGGTGCAAGATGATTTAGCCATAAGATACTAGTATCATGCAAGCAGAATTCCTGAGTTGTAGAGCGCTCTAATCCTAAAATCATTCACATTATTAATATTAAAATTCACATGAAAAAAAAAATGAATATATGTGGTAAGAATCAAAATTTATGCCAAGCAACAGGTTTAAAAAGTTCAAAGACTTCATATTTGCTAGAACTCACATACCAGCCTGTTTTATGCTATTTGTTTATGTCATGGCATGGTTTCTGTCGTCTGTCTATCCCTTAGTCTTTTTCTTGTTTACCTGATAAAGTCTGCATTTGTGGTCAGATTTCCATGAAACTTGCACAGTTTGTTAACAAAAGCCAAGGGGTATAGCTTTTAGCAATGTCTGTCTGTCCGTCCGTCTGGCAAATATCTCCAATACCATTGGATGGAATTTTGTGAAACTATACACATGTGTACCCATTCTGCCGAGACTGTTTTTTTTTTTAATTCAATGCAAAATGGCCCACTTGGGAGTGATTTTAAGTTACACTTAAGTACACTTTTGATGTTTGGAGTCTTGTTTTCAAAACTATACAAAGTTTTTACATTGAACTTGTCACATCTATCAACCACCATTAGGAAATGCAGGGAAAAAAAATTAACCCAGATTGGCCATGCAACATCACAGTTATATACCCTTGTTTTTGTAATAAGGTGTCATGGAAAAAAGGGGCTTCATGTTAAATTTCATTCCATTTCTTATGAATGCAACTCCTCCCACATTTCTTGACGGAATTGAATAGAATTTTTACAGAATATTTCACGTCTTGTGCCCTGTCTCATATTGTCAAAGTTTTGCTATTTGTAGCTGGGTCATGAGAAAAGGGGGCTTCATGTTTTATTTCACTCTATTTCTTGTGAATGCAACTCCTCCCATATTTCTTGACAGAATTGAATAGAATTTTCACAGAATGTTTCACGTCATGTGACCTGTTGCATATTCTCAAGGTTTTGCGATTTGTAGCTGCATCATGAAAAAAGGGGGCTTCATGTTTTATTTCATTTTATTTCTTGTGAACGCAACTCCCCCCACTTTTCTTGGCAGATTTGGATAATCATGTGACCTTACGCAACGCCTCCCACGTTTCTTGGCAGATTTGGATGGGATTTTCACATAACCATGTGACCTACCGCATATTGTGAAGGTTTTGGGATTTGTAGCTGCATCATGGAATAAGGGGGCTTCATGTTATATTCCATTTTTCACCAGTATCTCTTTAATTACTGGACATATCTCAACAGATTCGGATGAGATTTTCACAGATCATGTGACCTAGTGCATGTTGTCAGGGTTTTGCAATTTATCACTGTATCATGGAAAAAGGGGGCTTCATGTCAAATTTAATTTTTTATCACTGTATCGCCTTTTTCGGACATAGTTTCACGAAACTTCATATTTTTATTGCTTGATCAAAGCCAGTGACCAATGAGCCCATTGTGCATCTGTCTCTCCATCCATCAGCCTGTTCGTAAACCTTTTAGATCACAAGTAACACCATATATCCATTGAGCTATCCAGGCAGTTGAGAAATTTCAACACTTTAGTCGCTAGCTATCTGCTTGAAATGGCAGCAGTGTGGCGGCATATATTGTGAGAGGGATATCTTCTAAAGTTCTTGACAAAAATTGATGGAACTTCATGCATGTCTTCCATTGGATAGTCTGTTGATACATTTTTTTTTTCATATATATACTGACATTTCATGGAAAAAGGGGGTTTTATATATATTTTCTTTATTTGTTATCATTTCATGAAATGCCAAGTTCTGCAAAAAGTGTACTTAATGTATAATCCTGTTATGGACCTCTTATATGAAATGCTGTGCCATGGAACAAGGGAGCTTAATGTATCATTTCATCATAGAACAATAACAAAAAGGCCACATGTACATGCAAAACACAATACCTCTAATATGTTTGTATCAAAAAGGATCTTTTTCGGCGGGAGATATCATTTCAACGAAATTGCTTGTTTATCAATAGCTTCAACCCTATTGATTTTGAAAAAAAATCCAACAAACAGTATGGGAAAAGTAGCCCTTCAAGTTGAGAATTTTCATTAGCTTATATGAGCATGAAGTGCTCAGAGTGAGCTATTGTGATCACTCACCGTCCCTCGGCGTCCGTCTGTTGTCCGTCTGTTCACATTTCTTTGTTAACACTTTAGTATCTACAAATATCAACCAATCAGCATGAAACATAATCAAAGTATATATGACCATGAGATCTTGGATGAGATATTCGGAACAGAACAACTGGAGTTATTTGCCCTTAAATTAGAAAAATTGCTATTTTCACTTTGTTTACATTCTAGCATCTACAAATATCAACCAATCAGTACCACACTTGGTCAACTATAAATGACCACAAGATCTCGGATGAGTTCAATTATGAATCTAATCGTAGTAGACCACCAAGCATCAACACTTATTTACCAATCAGCACCAAATTTGGTCAAAATATGTATGACCATAAGATCTCAGATGAGTTCGATTATGGGTTTAATGAAACCAGAACAACTGGAGTTATTTGCACTTGAATTAGAAAATTGCTATATTTGACTTTGTTTACACTCTAGCATCTACAAATATTTACCAGTCAGCACCAAACTGGGTCAAAATATATATGTCCATAAGATCTCAGATGAGTTTAATTATGATCATCATTTTAACAGCATTTTCTGCTCATCTGCAATATGACTTTGTCATGTCCAGCCTGAACATCTTCAAATTTGATATGCATTATTGTTGGAAAATTACAGCGCACAGTGCACAAGAACCATAACTCTTTCTAGCACAAATTTTGAGTTATCTCCCCTTTGACCTTCATTTTTATAACATTTTTTGCATGTCCAAAGCAAAACTTTGTCATGTTAAGTAGGAATGACTTGAAATTTGGTATGCTTAATTAATCCATTACCACACAATCCCTACTTTTGACGCCCCTGAGAAAGAAGCCTTTTGAAGACAATGTAGGAAAAGGAAACCAGCATTTTCTCCTTTTCCCACAATGTTTTCTACCCTTCTCAGAACAAATTTCAATTTTTCAGTCACCTTTGTCATCTGCAAATGCTTTCAATTTGGACCAGTCTAAAATATTGTCGTCTGGTAATGGGTTAATTGTTGCAATATTTGGAAGTGCAGTGCAGAAGAATTGTAACTCTGCCTCATGCTGCCTTTGAGTTATTTCCCTTTGATCATCATTTTTACAGTATTTAGTGCTTAATCAGAATAACTTTATCATCTCAAGTCAGATTGACATCAAACTTAGTATGCCTGTTTTTTGCAATATTACAGAGTGCAGTGTACAAGAACAATAGCTCTACCTAGCTCAGATTTTGAGTAATTCCACTTGATCTTCATTTTTAGTTCTACTGGCTGAAAGCCAGCAGAGCTTATGTCATGGCGGGATTTCCGTTGTCTGTCCATCTGTCCGTCCCTTAGTCTTTTTCTTGTTTGAAGTCTGCACTTGTAGCATGATTTTGATGAAACTTGCACAGTTTGTATATCTCCTCAATAACTTCAACCCTATTGATTTTGAAAAAAAAAAACAGTTTGAGAAAAGCAGCCATTTCAAATTGAAAATTTCTAATTCTTGTTTACATGACAAAGTCTGCATTTGTTGCCAGATTTTTGTGAAACTTGCACAGTTTGTTTATCTTATCAATAGTTTCAATAATATTGATTTTGAAAAAGAATCCAACAAACAGTATGGGAAAAGCAGCCATTTCAAGTTGAAAATTTCCAATTCTTGTTTATGGGATAAAGTCTGCATTTGTTGCCAGATTTTCGTGAAACTTGCACAGTTTCAAATTTCAGCCACTTTTATTTTGTCGTCTGCAAAATTAATGCTTTCAATTTGGACACGTCTATAATATTGTCGTTTGGTAATGAGTTAAGGACTATTAAGGATTAAAGTAAATGCCTATTTTAATTCCAGATGGCACTATCCACACATTTAATCATGACTGTATTTTACATAAATGCTGTGCATTATCAAACAGATCCCATTCACGAATCCGATAACCACATTTTTGCTAAAAATTCCAGGGGGTGTCCGGAACCCTGGTCCCCCCCCCCCCCCCCCCCCCCCCTCTGGATCCGCCCATGAATATCTTTGATAGGAGTGAAATTTCACTTTTAGAAATCTGCAAAAGTAGAATTTCTGAATTTAGGATTGAAAGAATGATCCTACGACCATACAATCCTGAATTTTAACAACCCTAAGAGATGAAGACGTTTATAAACATTGCGGAAGAAGGAGAAAATGCTGGTAACCAGCATTTTCTCCTTTACTCACAATATTTTCTACCCTTTTAATAAAAACACAAAACTACTTTTAGCTACATGTAATTTTTTGTCTGCAAATGTTTTGGATTTAGAAAAGTCCAAAATTTGTCATATGAAAAGAGTTAATTATTGAGGAAAAGTGAGGCTTTGTCAGTCAAATGCCTTGTTCACAGATGAAGACTTCGTGCAGCATAATCAAAGTATTATGAGTTGCTGACGATGAACATACAACTGATAAGGAAATAATTAGAGGCAGTAATCCTCATTCATATGAATGTTATAACACATGGTCCACAGCCAAGATGATGTCAATAGCTTGATTGTAGCGAAACATTTCAGTATTGGGAAATTTCTTTCAAGTGGTATAATTTATAAACTGGTTGTTGCTGTTTTGAATCAAACAGGATTTTTTTGACAGGTATTAGATATTTGCATGTTGAGAATAGTTTTTTACAGAGAACGTAGATCAGGATCAGACAGTACAATTTTTGCAATCTATTCTTGGGTCCATACAGTATGGTCCTTGCAAAAAAGGCCTGTTACTTTCATTAACTAACTAGCAAGCAATGCAAGTATTAACAACTGTTTAAAATGAGATTTTTTTTTGAAAACTTTTCTACTTCCTCAAATTTGATTGCAAATCTTCACTTTTTAAAATCTATAGACCTATCAATCCATATCAAGCGATTAGTGCAAGACTATTGTAAGTGCATATACAATGTATATTCAGTTACGATAGCCTTGCACCTACCCCTCAAATTATAGTTTTCAGGTTGTCTATAGACGTATTCCTTTCACCTTTTCTGGCACATTGTTCTGTGATCTGGAATGTTGTTCTAGAATGTGCGAAAGGAATATTTCAGAACACAATACACTGTTCCCAAAGTATCTTCTAAATGAAGCATGTTTGGACCATTATTCTAAACCATATTGAAATGAAAGTACATTGGCATGATGGCTGTTGCAAGAGCTATTGTCATAGCTGTGTTAGTTGAGGATATGATTAGCTGCTTAGAGAGAGTAGAGTCGAGTCTACTATGCTCCTATTTATGGCATTCATATCGTAAAAAAGGACAATTACAAATTTTGCAATGAAGAATTGTCCGTCTTTCAGCCATCTTGAATCACCTAGCAACTGTTCAGCAGGTGCGCTACACCTCGATTTGACTAGAACAGTCAGAACACGTTCTGAAGAACACGGCACAGTGTTCCGAAATACTCCATTGACCTAGAACATGTTTAGAGTGTTCGGAGTAGCGAAAGGAATACCCCCTATGTAGTACCACTACAGTATTACAAATCTGTTATTAATAAATACCTATTTTGAATGTGCAAATGAAAAGTCATTTTCACCTCGCTGTATTAACATTTGAAAGCATTGTTGGGAAAAGGATGAAGCTGATTTCGATTGGACGTTTTTTAGATTGTTTAATATAAAAAAAAAGTCTAGTAAAAATATTTTCAAAGGAAGCATCCAGGTATTGTCATAGCCCTGTTGCATTGTAGTTGTAATGTCAAAACGTTTCTGAAATCTCTCTCATTATAACCTTGTCAAGATATGAATTTCAAATTGAGGCTGTAAATAGGGAACCCATAAGACAAGGGTCCATAACCTTCAACATTTTTAACACAGTTGTGCCTCTTTTTTTGATGTAAAAGCAAGTAAAGCTGAGCTTTATATATTATAAAGTGTGTTCTGAAAGAGTTCATCATCTTCAGACACTTCTACCACAATTGATATGTCTGAAAATAATACCCCCATTCCACTAGGCCGCGATCCAAGGCGCTCTCATAGAGCGCTGTAGATCTCCATGCAGAGCGCCAAGAACGCTAACAGATCTTTAGCGGATCGCCAAGATCGCCACCAGTCTACTCCCTTGCACAAAGACCCGTGGCGCTCTGGTCAGAACGCCGTCACATCGCTGTTTAATCGCTTAAATCGCTATCGAAACGCAACTTGAACGTAAACATCGTAAATGGAGCGCTTTCGGATCGCTCAAGAGCGCAAATGTTCCTCCAGTATGCCGGTTATTGCGCTCCTATGTGATCTGATAGCGACCATTAGAGATGCAGTAGCGCTCCGTTGTGATCAAGTGGCGACATGATCGCGCTCCCATCCGATCAAGTGGCGATATGATAGCGCTCTGTTACGATCAAGTGGCGATAGGATAGCGCTCCGATACGATCAAGTGGCGATATGATGGAGCTCCGATCGCGCTCTTGGAGGACTGTATAAAAGAGTATCTGTTTCTCAGACCGGCAGTGCAGTAATAAAATGCCGGACTTTCAATCCTGAGGCCCGAAGTTCGATATCCGGCCCAACCAGGACCTTTCTGAGACACCTTTTGTTTCCCACTCAACTAGAGGTGAACTGATTTGGAACCCAGATGTAGCCTCGTGTGTATCGGTGCTTTACACTGGGCACGTTAAGGAACCAAGGAGGTATATTCGAAGAAGAGCTTGGGGCTTGTACCCGGATTTCCTTGTGTACGATTCTTTTTTTCTAATGGTCCATACCATATATGCCTCGAGCACAGAGGGACCTTAATCCTACAAAGTCACCATATCATCATTTCGCATTTGGAGACCACCTGGTGTAGGTACAATAAATTCTTTATTCAACTACAGTATGCCACCCAGGGGAAGGAGGGTCAAAGCCTCGGGTCGCTAACGGAGCGGAAACAGGTCGTATAAGGTCGCAACTCCTAGGGAAGCTACGATAGTGACTATGTACAGTTCAATCACTATCGGATCTCAATGGTCGTCACTTGGTCGCCAGCAGAGCGTCATCTGGTTGTCATCTGAGCGGGAGTGTCCCCATAATCACCAATTCGGCAGCGATCTGAGGTGATCCACGGCGCTCTGTATGAGCACACAGAGCGCCGTATAACTGGGGTACCCATTTGCCTAATGTAAACATGGGAGCCCAGGCAACGTCTATGGCTTCCCATATCAGTATGAATTTTTAAGGTATCATGGTCAGTTCTGTAGGTGTCAATCTCTTACAATAAGATGTCCACAGTTGAACAAGAATGAGGCTGAGCCTTTTATAAACTAAAATCCACTTCATGTATGATAAAAAATATTCAGTACTTCTTATAACCATTGATGTAGATCCCTGTACAGGAAAACCCCTCTTGAACCTGTTCAGTCTATGTCAAGCAAATCTTTTAAAGGGTTGAAGAAGTAACATTTGATAACAGCCTGACCGGCTTCACGAGACAGCTGAAAAAGCAAAATTGCTTTATTTTCACAATATATTCTTGACTTATTTCTATTGTAATTGGGTCTTGCAGTGAGTAAGTTACAGTGCTCTAGGTCTGTTATTGTGATTGCTTTGTGATTAATCCATGCTAATCCAGCATCCATTCCCCAATCAGTAATATCAGAGATCTTGTTCCTCAGCAACAAGTGGTTGCTTCATGTTTTCTAAAGCTGCTGACTACAAGGTTTAAACCTTTACCAGAGAATACTGAGTTTTAAGGACCCTAAGCAAGGACTCTTTTGAAAACATTGTTAGAAAGGGAGAAAATGGTGATAACTAGCATTTTCTCCCTTTTCCACATGTTTTCTACCTTAAAAGTGAACATTTGTGCTGATTTTAAATTTGTTGTCTGTTTCTGTAATGATGTAAATTGTGTGTCAGTAGTTATGGTAATTTTTTCCAGTATGACAAGAAGTGCTATGAATCAAAGTACTAATGATGGACTTATTAGAGTGATCCTATTGGATCATGATTACCTTGACATCAATCATGGCAATCTTGTAAATCATCATAAATCTTTCCTGAAAGCTAACATTTTATACATGTCCAGAGTGACAGCGATTGCAGATGTCAATTTAAACGTGTCTCAAATGACGGTGATTGCAGATGGCAATTTAAACGTGTCTCAAATGACGGCGATTGCAGATGGAAATTTAAACGTGTCTCAAATAATAGGATGTGTCATTGAACTGACCAAGTCACTGTTTTTTGTCCTTTGAGGGCCAAATCTGCTTAACTCATTATCAAAAGACAAAATTTTAGGTTTGTCCAAATAGAAAGCATTTGCAGACGACAAAATGAAAGTAACCCAAAATTTGAACTTTGTTTTGTGAAAGGTAGAAAACATTGTGGGAAAAGGAGAAAATGCTGGTTACCAACATTTTCTCCTTTTCCCACAATGTTTTCTAAAGGCTTCTTTCTCAGGGGCGTCAAAAGTAGGGATTGTGTGGTAATGGGCTAACTGTAGTTTGTCTGGCTCTTGTTTTGACCAGCCTGCATAAATCTTGTGGTAGAGTATAATACTTGTAAATATTAAGTCTGTGGCCACTTGAGGTTGTGGGTTGTGGCCCCATGAGTGGCCACCTAAAATTTAATAGTCTGTCTGATGAGATGTTAAACCAAGGTCCTGTGTGAAAGTGATATTCACTGAGCATGTTAAAGAATCAGGCATAACTTAGGAAGGGTTTAATACTGTATCTTGCATTATCCCCTAAAACAAACTGACAGTCTTCAGGGGCAATCAGACAACAATATATAAACTCCTTTTCAATCAATCTTTGGGTTTGGGTTAGTGCTGGATCTAGGAGGTGTCCTCTGCTTATGAATCACAAGATACACAAGCCAGGAGTTTTCCAAAGATGCCTTAATTACAAGTGCACCACATCAATCATCGGACAATTTAGGACTTCCTTCTCCCCTCTTCTAAATAAGATAAATTCATTGGTTTATTTACTGAATGATGTTTTATGTCACTTTCAACATTATTTCAGTACCATCAAAGGCACAGCTCACAATCATCTATGTATTTCCTGAGTTTCACATGTACTAAGGTAGGGCTCTGAAGTGTCTTGCCCTAAGGCGTTCCCACCAAAAAAAAAAGAGTGGGCTTGTTTCTGGGGTCTCCAGGTCAAGATTCCTACAGTTTACCACTTTGCTATGTAACATTCACTGGCTTCCCAGTCCTGTACACCAATGATGACCTGCTGAGCTTGGTGTGCATGCCTCATGCATCTGATAGAATCCCTTAACCCTTACCCAAACAACAAAATTTTAGACTGGTCCAAATTGGAAGCACTTGCTGACAACAGAATAAACGTAACTCAATAGTTGAAATTTGATTCCAGCAGGGCAGAAAACAATGTGGGAAAAGGAGACAATGCTGGTTATCAGCATTGTCTCCTTTTCCCACAATGTTTTCCAAAGACTTCCATCTATGGGTTGTAAAAACCAGGGATTGTTTGGTAAAGGGTTAAGACAAAAATAAATATATGAACCATGCTCTGGAAAAGAGGGGCCCGATGCATCTCTGCGATACATGATGCCATGGAAGTGATTACATGATGAAGGATTCATAATAACCATTTTTGAAGCAATCAAGTGAATCATTATGGTCTGGTCCTTGACCAATAGTGAAAAGTTTAGACTCGGGTCAGCCTGTGCAGACTGCGCAGGCTGACCTGAATTGATACCTTTCACAGATGCATAAAGGTCCCTTTTCAAAGAGCATTTTTTTATGTGATAGTTATTGTAACAAAAAAAAAAAGAATTAATGCACAGTAGAAACAGAATACAGTGTAAGAGGAGGGCTTCGAAAAAGTGTGATAAATCTCCCACAACCAATTGATTTTAGGTCCTCCAAGCACAAGAGAGACAGCATGTAAATTGTGATCTATTTGCTCAAATTATCACATTCAGATGCCAGTTATTACTTTCATAAATATGATGGATCTGATTATTTCTGAAAGATGTGAACAAGACCGGTTTTAGCTCACCGGAGCCAAAGTGCTGAAAGTGCACTTTAATGAAAGTTGTTTTCTGGTATGTCTTGGGCATAGTCCAATAGCATTTTGTTCAAAATTAAAAAGACTAACTGCCATTGAACTTCAGTGAGTTTGAATTTGATTGATTGACTGACTGTTTGACTGACTGATTGATTGATAAGTTGATTAATTGGTGCCTTGTGTTATATATTGTCTAGTGAAATCAATAGACAGCCAGATCAAACTGGATTTGATCTGGGTGAAAACCAGCTGGGTTAGTCTTTAATGGAGGGTAATTCTTACGGGCAGGGTAGAAATGGCTAGATGTGTTTTGTGCATGGATTTAAAAGTTTGCCAAGGGGATTTAAAAAGGAACAAGTATGAGTCGGTAGGGGTCAATTAGGTTTCATGCTGTGAGTCGAAGAGGGTTGGTATGGGACAACAGGGTTCAAATTTAATGGTCGCAAAATGCAGGCTGAAATGAAAAAATGCGAGTGCCAAATTCTAACAGTCGAAATAATTTGTAAGTGCACCGGAAAATGGGCAAACCTACCGCTTAAAAATCTGAATTAATCTATGAATGCGGTCGTTTTTCGTGCACACTGTATTGCCCTATGCAGTGTAGAACTATCCTTTGAGAGTATCAACAACCATGTGACAGGTATTTATAGAGATGCTTGTTGCGATATTGTAAATACATGTATCCGATATTTAAAGCACGTAGACGATTCTGATGTTGTTTTTACGTCTGTCTGCATTGCCTTGTTGAGAGTATGGAGCGGAAAAATGTCTTTTTTTTTGCGGCAAAAAGCCGTATTCCGTGACATTGCCAGAATACACAGACCCCCAAAACGATAAAACTGTCGAATTTGTAGAGTCTGAGCTATAATATTAGCCGTATTTGGCGGGTAATCACGGTTTTTCGTGTTGCACTCTTTGTATTCAAATTGTAAATTTCACGATTTTGTAAACTTTTGGGAAGCACAAACCTTACACTCTCAAATCGACATAATGTTTGTGAAGCACGAAACAGGCACCTTACAGGTAGGCGGAGCTTATTATTCATTTTCGTGCTTAAATAAAAGCTGACCAGCCGAATACAGCTATTTTAAAAGCAAATAGAGGAGACCCACTCAACAATATTTAGACTCTCCCAAATTGATAGTCTGCAGCCGACAACTTCAAAGTTGGTACAATGAAAGCTTAATTCTCTAATAATGTAGAAAACATTGCAGGAAAAGGAGAAATTGCTCATCAGTGTTTTCCTAAGTTTCCCATTTTAGAGTAGTTAAAACAGGGGACTGAGTGGCAATGGGTTAAAATATTGCTAGTACGAAATTGATTTTTGCTAGTAGAAAAAATGATCACTAGCAAATTTTTGCTTGTTGAAAAAAAAGTTAAATTTCACCCCTGGACAATACGGTTTGAACTGGGTCAGGACAGATATCATTACAAAACTGAAATCTGTGCATAAAATGTTGAACATGACCAAAAACTTTTCTCCGCCCTATTGTAGCACTGGAATCCACCAGGATTTGACATGGGTTACCGTGGGGCTCTATACAAGTGGAACCAGGTCGATAGAGTTTTAATTCAGTATGGACCCAGTTCGAAATCCGGCCATCTGTGACTAGCCTTAAACACTTAACATTTTACCACACAATCCCGATTTTTAACACCTCTGTGAAAGAAGCCTTTTGAAAACATTGGTAACCAGCATTTTCTCCTTTTCCCACAATTTTTATGTCTCTTCCGAAAACAATTTCAGTTCTTTAGTCATATTTATTTCTTTGCAAGTGCTTGCAATTTGAACCAGTTTAAATTTTTTTTCCTTTGGTAAAGAGTTAACCCATTACCACACAATCCCCACTTTTAACGACCCTGAGAGAGAAGCCTTTTGAAAACACTGTGGGAAAAGGAGAAAATGCTGGTAACCAGCATTTTCTCCTTTTCCCACAGTGTTTTCTACCCTTCCCAGAACAAATTTCAATATTTCAGTCACCTTTATTTTGTCGTCTGCAAATGCTTTCAATTTGGACCAGTCTAAAATTTTCTTGTGTGGTAAAGAGTTAAAAGGTAGGAAAGTGACATTCTTAACTTCTTATAAAATGGCAATATTTTTCGGCTTGTCCAAATCGAAAGCATTTGCAGATGACAAAGTGAAAATGACTGAAAATTTGAAATTAGTTTTGTGAAGACTAGAAAATATTGTGGGAAAAGGAGACAATGCTGGTTACCAGCATTTTCTCCTTTTCCCACATTATTTTCTATAGGCTTCTTTCTCAGGGTCATGAAAAGTAGGGATTGTGTGGTAATGGGTTAAATAATAAGAAAATCAAATTTAGAAACAGATTTAATTGTTTTTAACAAGAATGGCACCTATTGATGCAAGTATTTGATAGCAATGCACTTTAGGGACACCACGCTTTGGTCATAGGTTAACTTGTTCACAGAATTCTTTGAGATAAAACAGAGTACACAAACCCAATAACTTTGTACAAAATGACAAATAGATTGTGCACCGTTCTCATCATGTTCTGTCTGGCAAATGGAATCTTGTAACTCATTATCAACTGACATAGATATACTGCAGACAATTCTGAGAACATCCTTGGAAACCTCAAAATGAATTTTTTTTACATGTATACATAAAGAAATAATTTGTCAGAAGGAGCATTGCTCATCATTAGCAATTCTGTCTTTTTGCGGTGATGTTTGCAAAAGTGATACAAAGGACAAAAACGCTTTCTGCATGGTGAGTACTAAAACTTGTCTGTAATCCTTTATTAAACAGTCCCCAGTTTTAACAATCATGTGGACAGAGGCTTTTAAAAATGAGGTGAGAAAAGAAGAAAATACCGATTGCTATTTCCCAAAGTATTTATTGCCCTTAAATTACCATGGCAAATTTTATCATTTGAGCCACATTTAGTCTTAGTAGTGTTTTTGATTTGGACAAGTTTAAAATCTTGTCTTGGTAAAGCATTACTTATAGTCTGTTGGGTGCACCTTTAGATCTCTTTGTGGTCAATGGAGAGCAAGAGCAGAATACATTTAGAACAGAGATTATGAAGCCTTCTGAATGAGATATAGATGTAAGTGTGTATGAAAAATAATATCTATAGAAAAGGGAAATTTTGATAGAAAATATAAATGAGCCATGCACTGTGAAAAAAGGGCTTGATATGTCTACGGGCTTAAGGTGATGGCAATGCTTTGGACTCGTTCATGTTTTTTAAAAAAAACACCAAGGGCCTGTATCTGTGTAACTATACGATATATTATTGTTGAACTAAGGAATAGGTATCTCAATTGACAGGTAGGCAATCATTTTGCTTTCATGTTTGTTTACAAGCTGATCATACATTCTGGTTATGCAGGATTAATGAAACACAAGTGTTAATGTCCGTGAACTCTTAGACTGCTTATTACATCTCGTTTGCAGACAAGGAAGATGAATCTACAATCTTACATCGGATCTGCTGTGTGAGCTACCTTGTAATAATTAGACTAAAACAGCCCTGGGTGCTCTCTTTATAAAATTGTCTATGGAATAAAATGATAAAGACTTTCAAGAAGTAAACCATCTCGCAACAATTTTAGACCTATCAAATTTGATTGCATTTTCAGGCAAAAACTATTCTTTAATCCTTTACCATACCCTATCAAGTACAGTTTTAACAACCGTGAGAAAGAGGCCAATAATAAACTTAATTTTGAAAAGTAGAAACTTTCTTAAATCTTCACACGAAGAAAAAAACTTAGACTTGCTAAAATTGAATGCATTTTCAGGAAGCAACTTAAATCTGGCACTATTGATGGAACCTGTCTGAAACAGGATGGAAGACATTTCAGAAAAAGGAGAAAATATTAGTTAGCACAAAATTCTCCTTTTCACACCAAATTCACAAGCCTTCTTCATAAAGACCTTTTAACTTCATTATTGGGGTAATAGAGGAGTAGATCTAATTTTGTATAAAATGAAAAAAACATATAAGGGACATGGTAAATCAAAACTCATTGCCATCACAAAGAATTTTTCTTTCAAATAAAATGGCAAACAGTATCAGTTTTAACTTTTTTCCCCAACACATTTTCACAAGCCTTCTTCTCCAAGAATGTTAAAACTCCGGATAGTCAACTGCCTGGTCTCCATTGCACAGGAACACTGCACAGTCCTATGATGTATACACTTTGCTGTATTAGGAGAGGCGATTTAACTACAGGGAAATGTATCACAATCTGTTATGCCTCTATTCTAAACTCACCTTCATACTATACGGTCGGTACTTTGATTTAATGAGTTGTGGCCCATTGATAAATTTCGTGTTCACTCTTTTGCTTTGTGCCATTGCCACATGAAAACCAAATATGTCTCGTTCAGAATCCTAGAAATGCGCCCAACTGTCTCATATAAATATGGAAGTTGAGCCTATATGTTTTGTGAATCTACTAAAACAAAGAAAAGTGAAGTTGAGTATTCTCATTTTGTGAATATTTTTGTTGATTGTAGAATCTTATTTTAACATCGATAATCGGAAATGTTACTTGATAGTACAATGATAAAGCGCAACTTTAGATTCCCAAGTCCTGGTTTTGACACTTGGAAATTTGAAATGACCTGTCTTTATCAATGAAAGATAACTTCCTAAATGTCAATATAATGCATGAAATTAGTGTCTAGAGCTTCATATATCCTAACTTGCATGCATCCGGCAGAAAATTCGGCTAAACATGATCAGTATAAAATGCAAAGGACACGCGGATGATAATGAAGCCGAGTCATTTATGACAGAATAACAAAGGCGTTATTCCTCTTATCTAGTGTAAAGTGACAGAATTTTAAGTTACTTGCTATTCAAACTGACTAATTGATGTCAAATCATGTGGTAATACTTCTCCAAAAATTAATTTTCATGAAAAAATAGATTGCCAAAAAAGCGTGAAAACCCATGACACTACAATCAGCAATGTGGCATCGTCCGATCAGGGGGACTTCAAACTATCTTCTTATCTTTAATAATGATTTTAAACAGTGAATTTACACAAATCTCTGAATAAAGCAATAATTGGAAGCTAAATGTCCGCTCATGAGTGAAAAAAAAAGTTGTATTAAATGAAAGTATAGATCTCTAGCAGAAGGGGGGAGGGGGGAAGTGAAGTTGTTGTCTGCAAATGCTTGAATTTGTCTGATTCTTTTTTTTTTTAAATTCTTTTGGAAATTAAATATGTGGAAAAAATGAATGGTATTAATTATTCCTGTGTTAAAACAATAAAAAAGAAAAGTGTTTTACTTACTTGAAATCTTTATAATGGCACATCTTAAAATAATAATGTCTCATTACTTATGAAAATGTCTCATTCGTTTTGAAAAACAGGGGACATTGTCACATTGAAATAATTTCTTTCACGACCAAAAGTGATACCTTTTTGAAAGATTTCAGCAGTTATCTGTAGAATTCATCAAAAGAAATCTTGGTGAGCAGTGTGCACTGTGTCATGAAGGGAATGGAAGAGAAGCCCATTTCAGGCTCCCTTTCAAAGTTTCTTTATTTTGTTTCAGTACGTATTAGCTCTGTAATAGTCTCTTAGCACTGTGGACTAAATCATTGTGCATTTCTGTGTCAAAAAGTTCTTTCTTGAAATGGACCCAGTGGGGCGTATTCATTACCTTCAGCGGTAGCTCTAGTTTATTTTTCATTTTTTGAATAACAATTTGTATTCAGGCTGATGTATTATGTACTTGCAGTTTTGTGTGGGTTTGAAAAGATGGATTGAGTTGGACAAAATTAAATCATAATGTTTCTCATATTGAATCCATTGGGAAATAATAACAAACTCAGGATTATGCATTCAGTAATATCTGCATATTGTTCCATTCTCGTGGCTTAAAGGCAGCGCCACAGAGTTACCTTGATCATCCTAACTGCTTTTTGTAAGTCCTATGTGAGTTCTGTTATCTATAGAAATGTCATGTTCTTAGTTGATTTTATCAGAATGTTCTTTGACAAGACACTGCAACTGTGTCCAACCCTCAATTAGAGATACCCAGTAAAAACAAATGAGTTGTCAATGTGGTATCACAGACATGTTATTTGAAATAATGTGTAATATCACAATGATGTGTTTAGTTGTTAAAGCTGCATTAAACCTCTTTTCAGTCAAATTACAGCAACCACTGTACCTAATAAATAAAATACATAAATGGCTTTCTATTAGCAGGACTTTTCATAAAACCCTGTCCAAAAACTGAATACTTTATAATAGAAACATCCAAATTGTGTTGAGCAGAAAGGAAGAAATGTGAATCCTGTGGCAATAACTACAGCCAATCCTCCATAATATTTAACCCATTACCACACAATCCCTACTTTTGACAACCCTGAGAAAGAAGCATATATAATGTAACTTGGCGCTAATCCAGAATACTGAAAATTGGCACCAACAGTTCGAGACGGTCTCCCTTATTACCGACATCCACCGAAGGAAGTGTCTGGAACCGATAAGGCATTATCTTGGAACAAAAAGAGATAGCTGGGAACAAAAGAGTGCATCAAGAGATTATTTATGATATCGTTTATGTAATAGTCAGTATTACATCACAGAGAAAATAAACTATGAAATTACTAATGAAAGTTTGTGCAATTATAAATCAAATTCCATGATGGTAGCAGCCATAATTTCAATCATTCACTTAGGATGATCATTACCCTCCTGGACTTGTCAATCATTTTTATTTTAGAGTTGTTTGAAATACTTTTGCTGATGCGTATCTTATTATCTGTTTGTTTAATATCTAGTTGAAATTTTTGGTTTCTGTGCCACTGTTCAAGAAAAATATGACCAATAGGTTAACAGGAGATGGAGGATGTACAAAAGTTCTGACTGGAGTAAAAAGTATGTTATGTAATAGTTGTTTTTACCCCAAAAGGAAAAATCGTAAGATGGAATTCCATGTGATCGATATTCAAAATTTTCATTTACCATTGTACAGTTTAATTTCATAATGAACGGGTCATGGATTTATATTTATAAAATCGAAAGTTACCCATTAAAATGAGTTATCTCATAATTTTTTTTATTTATTCTTATCTTTTCTGAATGTTTCTTTTGGCCCCGGACTACATCTGGTAGGTGAATAGGCAGACCCTTTCGGGAGGTACCAAGAAATTTCAGTTTCCCATATTTTGATTGGAAGATAGTCGATGATTAGCGAAACACTTTCAAAACATGAATAATTCCCGTAGCATCTTATTTGATATAAGTTTGTCTTTAAAAATATACAGGATAGCAATAATAATGTATTTCCAAAATTCCTGATGTTATTTTTGTTCCATGCAGTGTCGAACAACACACTTGAAGTCTCCTCCATGTAGGCATTGGTTGCATGTGAATGGTGTGCAACTGAAATATAAGACAGACAAAGTGTTTTTTTAAAGCAGGTAAACGGTATGTAACACAAATATCAAAAGACAAAGTCTTTCCATTTCATCTCTACACCACAGATAATAACAAATTTTATGTCTAAATCATACAGAATATAGAGCTTATGTCTGTGTCTAAATCATTCAGAAAACAATGTGCCTTAGTAACACCACTGTGTGTGAAATTGTTCATGTGGACTACCCTGCTGCATTGGCGATTTACATAACAAATGTCCAGGTTCCTTCTAGACATACTTCACAAAAAATGCCCTGATCATTGGAAAGCATGTGATGAATACCTAAAGAAACAACAACCTTCATCCACTGCATTAGCTTATTTTCCATTCTATAACTAAAAATGATGCAAATTCCACGCTTAAAATTTAAATTTTACCAAATTGCAATATTTACACCGACATAAGGCATCGAATAATGGCACTGGCTCTTTGCTATATTGAGGCTTACCACATCATTCGGCCACAATATATTATAAGTATCATGACTCGATTGTTTCAAGAAAAAAAGTTACTGATGATAAAATGTGACACCCACCTTTCTCCATGTAAACAGTCTGCCATCTTGCAAGTGACTACACATTTCGTCCTTCACAGCTTACAACATAGTGAGTAGTGCAGGGGGGTTGAGGAGACATGAACCCAGAGAACTTTAAAAGGTATGGTGCAGTGAGATGTATTTTTGGCAGTCTGACAATGGAAGCCATAGAAGAGATTCAGTTCGTCCAAGTGTTTCATACATGGGAAACTAGCATTTAATACCTCCTTAAATCGTATAAACATTTGGGTCTTACAAGCCCAGTGGAGAAGGACTCAAAATCTGAAAGTAAAGGTTTGATGGTAACATTGGGCTTGTGTGGGATTGCCCGTGGGCTGAACATTTCAAAGCCTTTGTCTAGAGCTGGTAAAACCCTAGACCCAGTGAATGAGAGAGTTGCTGCCAAGGTATGCTTGGAATAATATTTAACCCTTTACTCTATAGATACTCATTTCTACACATTGCTTGTATGAGCCTTTGAAAAGCATTGTGGCAAAAGGTGAAATTGCTCGTGACAAGCAATTTCACCTTTTGCCACAATGTTTACTACACTATCAAAAGGTGTCATATACACATAAGAAACAGCTTCATCCTTGCTGTTATTTAGGGTCAGTTAGAGATACCATAGAAATGCCTTATGGGGTAAAGGGTTAACCCTTTTCCAAACAATCCCTGATTTTTATGGCCCTGATATAGAAGCCTTTTGAAAACATAGTGGAAAAAGGAGAAAATGCTGGTAACCATCATTTTCTCCTTTTCCCATAATATTTTCTACCCTGCTAGAAGCAAATTTCAGTGTTTGAGTTACATTTATCTTGTCGTCTGCAAGTGCTTTCAATTTGGACTAGTCTAAAATTTTGTTGTTTGGTAAAGGGTTAAAGCAGCATACAACACCCTTTATTGTTATCTTTTTTGGTATCTTTTTGTAGAAACAGGATGTAGCACTCTATGAGATGAGATTGTAGCATTCCTATAACATTTAGTTACAAGGAAAATGTGATTGATGAGATTTGCGAGACTGCTATGTTTAAAGTAAACTTTCAGCAGTAATTTATGGATGCAAAAGGCTAGCATATCATGTCAATTAGATCAATTTGTCTAATGGTAGTACCAGGGTTCCGTCCCCAGTCTGTAATTACTGCCTGTGGGTTGTCTAAAAATGATACAATTTGTCTATCATTGAAAAACATTCTGTGTTGGATTTTTTCAGGGCAGAATGTCATAGTTTGTCCTTTTTGTCAAACAATTAAATAGACGATTACTTCAATAATCTGCAATTTTGATTCTTTTTTGGTCACAACACATGAAAAGTATACTACTTTGTTTATGCGACCAATGAGAGCTCTAGTTGGACCTTCAAAAGCGGGCTTTTGAGGTAAAGGGTTAAAGCATCCTAATGAACTTTTTTTAATTACAGATGTTGAAATATTTTGATCCATAATGTAACTTTATCTGTGAATTTATGAAACCTGTTAAGATTGATTGTTTAAATTTTGAAGTTGAGGCATTTATTGATTGCAGGCATGTAGATAAAGTTACAGCTTTGGCTGACTAGAACCAGCATATCTAGTAAAAAGTAGATATTTTTACAAAAATATGTAAGCCAATACAAATATTGGACCCTGTCATTAAAAGTAGTGACATATCAATGGAGTAACGGAAGAAAAAACTGTGGTTATTGAACTGTTTACCATATTATAGAATCAGACTTGTGACATTGACACAAATTAGAAACAACAAATTACATGTCGTCTAAATGATGGGAGTTTACCATGGAATGACATATATCAGTGTATAGAAAAAGGAGAAAATCAGCATTTTTTTCTTGTTTCTTCCTTCCTTTTTAAGGGGCACTGGAACTTGAAATTGATAGTAAAGAGCTAAGGAAAGTACACTTTGGGAGCTTTCATATGTATTCAAGCAATACCCTCAAACAGGGAGA
Source organism: Tridacna crocea (assembly GCA_943736015.1). Lineage (NCBI taxonomy): Eukaryota > Metazoa > Mollusca > Bivalvia > Cardiida > Cardiidae > Tridacna > Tridacna crocea. The sequence goes on from OX031059.1 coordinate 56,822,789, forward strand.
GCAACAATAAATGCTTTTATTGACATTGTATATCAAATTGTAGGGAATTTGTAATTGAACTGACTGAAATATGCAGGTTTATCTTGCATCTGCACAATGTGAAAGCATCAGCTGCCATACAGGTAGTGAAATACTTCAGATTAACGTCTATGGCTTATGAAAAATTTATAATAGTTGACGTGGTTTTATTACTGTGTTTTATTCTGATCTTGACCTTAACAGGCATAAATGAGTTACAGTAAGGGCAACACTTAGTTGTGAGTAAAACAGGACATCATGTTTTTAACTATGCTGTTGAGAGTTTGAAGGGTATACAGAGTACAGGGTTTTCCATGACGCACAAATCCTGTGTCATAGATGCAATTTTAATTCAAATGACCCCCAAAATAAATGCCAGTGCATCATCAGTGATGCAACTTTCATAAATCTAAATCATGTACAAAATTGAATAAAGCATCATAAATCCAAGTCTGTTCTTGCTTCAATGTCAGACAAACACCACTCTATTTTTAACACCAAGGTATATTATATATGAAAGTGGTTTTCTGGTAATTTGTTTTTAGAAAAAGACTGGTCAGTGCATTATTGCCTTAAAATATAATGGACATGTGTCGTAAATACGCGCCCAGTCAAAGTCTTGGTTTGGTTCTTTGTATTTCAGAGCATATTTTATACGACTTCTGGTATATAAAAGTACACATAGCCAGTCTGTGCTGTTGGCAGAAAATAATGTCACAACGACGAAAACTGTAGCATTCTTCTGTCGTCTGCTCTCTTCAACTGCCGATCAAACCACGTCAAGCAGCAATTCAGACGAAATTGTTTGGTCTGTCAAAAAGTGAAACCTTCCTTTCTGTCAGAAATGACTGACCAACTTTTCTATCTTGGAGTTTGGAGGTGAAATGCATTGTAGTGGATTTAGGTCAGCGTACTGGGGGTTTCCCCGGATCTTTGTAAATTGTGCTTGAAGTTGATGACGAAGAGATCCATTTATTTTGACCCCCTAAGTTAACGAAATGATCCTCAACTAATGAGGAAGGGGGTCACAATGACCCCAAATTTTTAAAGCCAAGGGAAAACCCTGCAGAGTATGTATAATTTTGTTTTGTTGCATGAATATTTATAGATCGATCCTTACTACCAAAAACATCGCAAAATCATGTTTTTTATGTACAAACTTAATTTCATTTCACTTACATGGTTTCTCAACCTATCATGCATTCTACTGCTAAGGGATGTTACTTCTGACTCCTCCTGAATGATCAAAGGGAGACAATAGACAAATAATCCTTTGTTGTGAGTACTCTCCCTTAATCAAAAAGGTATTATTTGCTTAGCATGGTTACTTTCAAGCCAATTTTTGGATAACATTTCTCTTTCAAATTACTAATTCCACACAATGGCTTCCTTGACAAATCTACTCCAGTGTTTTCAACGCTTTGATTATATTTTTCAACCCACTACCTGATGGCTTCATAGTTCTCAGGTAAATATTGAGGAAATGACGAGAAATCATTAATAGATAGGTCTGTAAGAAAGATGTTCCAGAACATCAGTGACCCAATTTCCTTTGCCTGCCCAGTGGTGAGCGTGTCGGACCCATGACCTGGTGGTTGTGAGTTTGATGCCCGGTTGAGGCGAACTTTCTTTCCGGCGTATTTTCGGCTCATACCTCTGCTGAAGCATGTGAGAAAAGTAGTCAGTGGCTTTGGAAATAAAGCAGTATTTGTACCGGTGTGAGAAAGCCAGGAAACACATGTGCGTCATCGACCGCCATGATATGACCTTAGCTGTTAAAGTGGCATTAAACCCCAATACAACCTACAACCAACCCAATTTCCCTTAAAGTTTTGGTTGTCATGGTGGATTTCAGTGCTGTTCCATTATGATATGACAACTGGATATTGTGGATGTTGGTGTTTAGCCTATGTTTTTTTCTTTGTAGAATTCTACAACTTACGTGAGGTTTTTTCAGTCATATTTTTGACTATCAGAGATGCCAGTTTAATTCTTGTTTACTTTCACTTTACAGTATGTGGGCAAATGAGGGATCCTTAGGGTGTGGACCTACAAAGCTTAAATGGTATAACTATGTCTTAGAAGTCTGGAAGGATAAATACAAAGTTGTGTTTGCTTAACTCTTTACCAGACAATCCCATCTTTTAACGACACTGAGACAGAAAGCCTTTGAAAACATTGTGGGAAAAGGAAAAATGCTGGTAACCAGCATTTTCATCTTTGCCCACAATGTTTCTACCCTTTCCAAATCAAATTTCATTTTTTGATTCACATTTACTTGGTTGTCTGCAAATACTTTCAATTTGGACTAGTCCAAAATTTTGTTGTGCATTTTCATGAGTTAAGGTTTTGACAGTTTCAAAAACAGCAATATTTTCTATGACAACAGAAACAGGCCCACTGCCACTAGGATCATTTTTAAATGAACCTCTATCTGCTTCAGAACAATGCACCAATCTCTGAACAGTATCTCAGAGCATTGATTCCATTAATATTCTGAAAATCAGCATGAATTTCTGATAATGGACAACAGAGCTACACTTCAATTTTACAATACACCCTCTGTTTTCTCAGAAATTATTTTGCAAGTTTTAGTTGGTAAATAGACTATTCCCTAATACATCTTTGACCAGATTGCTGTTGATTCATGAAAAATGCTGAAAATTTGGCAGCTTTTTTTTTTGTCCTGTGTTTAAATATCATTCAATGTCTATTACCATTTAGTAATAAGAAGGTGTACCATGAACTTGACAAATGGCCCCCTTATGTCTGTTATAACATTGATGACAATCAGATTATTTCCCATACCAGCTATTACGAGTTTCAGAGCCAGGAAAATTTGCCTTGCATGTCTAGAAAAATATCATATCTAGGAGGAACAGTCTGAGATTATCACCTTGATAATTCCTCAAGGACAACATTTTCCACTTGTCTAAGACAAATAGTTACCAGATAATTACATTGTATAGTATAACCTCAAACTATCCATACATCAGTGGAATACAATATCAGGTTTTGTCCAGTTTACTTTGTATCCAATAATGCTGCAGAAATATTTATTGTTAGAGGTCTCTTCTTACGTTCTGCTGATGTTTTTTTTCCGTGCATGTTGTGATTGTTACCTGAATAAAAAGCAAAACCAGACTTGTTTTTTTTTTTGTTAAATATTCAGAAGGAAAAAAAATATATCAAAGGACAATACATTACCCTATATACTATATTGTATACATCATTCTTGGAACAATCTAAATTAACCCATTACCACACAATCCTTACTTTTGAAGCACCTGAGAAAGAAGCCTTTAGAAAACATTGTGGGAAAAGGGGAAAATGCTGGTAACCAGCATTTTCCCCTTTTCCCACAATGTTTTCTACCCTTCACAAAACAAATTTCAAATTTTCAGTCATTTTTATTTTGTCATCCTGCAAATGCTTTCAATTTGGACCAATCTAAAATATTGTCATCTGGTAACTAGTTAAAGGTTAACTTTGTAAGGAATGGGAGGTCAATACAGTAGAGATATCAAGAAAACATTCAGATGTCCGATGAATCAGTGGTTTGTTTGCAATTACTTTATTTTCTGTCTGACAATATTTGTTTGGAATTCAATTTCATCCAAAGCTTCTATTGGAACTTACGTGTTGAATTAGATAAAGAAATAAACTTTGACAACTCACGAACAGTTGTAATTGTTGGATCTATAGATTTACAAAACTAGTTTGAGACAGGGCATATTTACCCAATCAAGCCTGAAAGCATGTCAAAGTTAACAAGAGGGCCATGCTACCCCTGTCTTTCAGGTGCATGTAGCATACACTTAACCCTTTCCAAAACAATCTCTGGTTTTCACAACCCTGAGAAAGGAGCTTTCTGAAAACATTGTGGCAACCAGCATTTTCTCCTTTTTCCACAATATTTTTTTCCCTTCCAGACACAAATTTTGATTTCTGAGTCAGATCAATTTTGTCGTCTGCAAATGCTTCGAATTTGGACTGGTCCAAAGTTATGTTGTTTGGTAAAGATTAATTGGCATTTTCAGAGACATTGCGCCATTAAAAGTATGTATTGAACTGGATACATTGCACCATTCGGTTAGAAGTCTATATGGAACTTACTTTAAAAAAAAAAAACCAAAAATTTGTATCTTTTTTACGTGCAAAGTAGATAGCAGGTCTGGTCATTCATTGATCGGATTATCATATCACTCATACCAAGTATATCAATGAACATTAACAAATGGTACTTAGAAAAGGTTTCCAAAAGTTATCTTTCTTCCACATGAGTGATAACTTTCAGGAACAAAAAATAGTGGTACAAACCTTACTTAACTCTTTACCACATAATCCCGACTTTTAACAACCCTGAGAAAGAAGCCTTTTGAAAACATTGTGGGAAAAGGAGAAAATGCTGGTAACTAGCATTTTCTCCTTTTCCCACAATGTTTTCTACTCTATCTAGGACAAATTCTGTCATTTGAGCCACACAGAAATTGTCATCTGCAAATGCTTCCAATTTGGACCAGTCTATAATATTGTCGTTTGGTAAGAGTTAACCCATTACCAAACAATCCTGAATTCAACGACTCTATCATAAGAAGCCTTTTGAAAACATTGGGGGGGTGGGGGGGAAGGAGAAAAGGCTGGTAACCTGAGCATTTTCTCCTTTTCCCACACCGTTTTCTACCCTTCCCAATCAAATATAAGGTTTTGATTCATGTTTATTTTGTCATCTGCCAATGATTCCAATTTGGACTTGTCCAAAAGTTTGTTAAATGTAACTTCCATACAGACTTCTAATGGTGCATTGTATCCAGTTCAATACATACTTTCTATGGTGCAATGTCTCTGAAAATGCCAATTAAGTGTATGCCACATGCCACTAAAAGACCGTGGAACTACACAGAGGTAGAATGGCCCTCTTGTTAACCCATTACTTTTGTTGTTTGGTAAAGAGTTAATGTTGAATATTCATTTCATCTGAGGATAATCCTGAACATCAAAATAATCATTTGCACCAGACCTTAACATCTTTTATCCAATAAAACTTGAAAACATAATACTTATCATGCTTCAGTGCACTTTGATTATCAGAGGTAGCAAACTGCATCTATCTGTAATTTGTTAACCCATTACCACACAATCCCTACACAATCCCTTTTGACACCCCTGAGAAAGAAGCCTTTAGAAAACATTGTGGTAAAAGGAGAAAATGCTGGTAACCAGCATTTTCTCCTTTTCCCAAAATGTTTTCTACCCTTCACAAAACAAATTTCAAATTTTCAGTCACTTTTTTTGTCGTCTGCAAATGCTTTCATTTGGACAAACCTAAAATTTTGTCATCTGGTAATGAGTTAACTCTTTCCCAAACAACCAGGAACCCAAAAAGTGAAATTTGTTTCCAGCAGGGTAGGAAACATTGTGGGAAAAGGAGAAAATGCTGGTAACCAGCATTTTCTCCTTTTCCCACAATGTTTTCTACCCTTCATAAACAAATTTCCAATTTTCAGTCACTTTTATATGGTCATCTGCAAATGCTTTCAATTTGGACAAGCCTGAAATATTGTTGTTTGGTAATGAGTTAAGCTTTACTTATGTAGCCTATATGTAATGGACTATGATGAAGCAGAGCTCACAACAAGCATTTTTTTTAGCTCACCTGAGCACGAAGTGCTCATGGTGAGCTATTGTGATCGTGCTGTGTCCGGCGTCCGGCGTCCGTCGTGCGCCATGAGTCGTCAACTTTTTACCTTGTGTACGCTCTACAGGCCACAGTTTTGGTCGGATACTCATGAAAGTTGGTCAGGATGTTTGTCTCGATAAAATCTCGGACGAGTTTGAAAATGGGTCATGTGGGGTCAAAAACTAGGTCACTAGGTCAAATCTTAGAAAAACCTTGTGTACGCTCTAGAGGCCGCATTTTGAGTCGGATACTCATGAAAGTTGGTCAGGATGTTTGTCTCGATGATATCTCGGACGAGTTTGAAAATCGGTCATGTGGGGTCAAAAACTAGGTCACTAGGTCAAATCTTAGAAAAACCTTGTGTACGCTCTAGAGGCCGCATTTTGAGTCAGATACTCATGAAAGTTGGTCAGGATGTTTGTCTCGATGATATCTCGGACGAGTTTGAAAATGGGTCACGTGGGGTCAAAAGCTAGGTCACCAGGTCAAATCTTAGAAAAACCTTGTGTACGCTCTAGAGGCCACATTTTCAGTCGGATACTCATGAAAGTTGATCAGGATGTTTGTCTGGATGATATCTCCAACGAGTTTGAAAGTGGGTCACGTGGGGTCAAAAACTAGGTCACAAGGTCAAATCTTAGAAAAACCTTGTGTACGCTCTAGAGGCCGCATTTTCAGTCGGATACTCATGAAAGTTGGTCAGGATGTTTGTCTGGATGATATCTCGGACGAGTTCGAAAGTGGGTCACGTGGGTCAAAAACTAGGTCACCAGGTCAAATGTTAGAAAAACCTTGTGTACGCTCTAGAGGCCGCATTTTCAGTCGGATACTCATGAAAGTTGGTCAGGATGTTTGTCTGGATGATATCTCGGAGGAGTTCGAAAGTGGGTCACGTGGGGTCAAAAACTAGGTCACCAGGTCAAATCTTAGAAAAACCTTGTGCACGCTCTAGAGGCCGCATTTTCAGTCAGATACTCATGAAAGTTGGTCAGGATGTTTGTCTGGATGATATCTCGGACAAGTTTGAAAGTGGGTCACGTGGGGTCAAAAACTAGGTCACCAGGTCAAATCTTAGAAAAACCTTTTGTACTCTCTAGAGGCCACATTTTCAGTCGGATACTCATGTAAGTTGGTCAGGATGTTTGTCTGGATGATATCTCGGACGAGATCGAAAGTGGGTCACGTGGGGTCAAAAACTAGGTCACCAGGTCAAATCTTAGAAAAACCTTTTGTACGCTCTAGAGGCCACATTTTCAGTCGGATACTCATGAAAGTTGGTCAGGATGTTTGTCTGGATGATATCTCGGACGAGTTCGAAAATGGGTCACGTGGGGTCAAAAACTAGGTCACCAGGTCAAATGTTAGAAAAACCTTGTGTACGCTCTAGAGGCCACATTTTCAGTCGGATACTCATGAAAGTTGGTCAGGATGTTTGTCTGGATGATATCTCGGAGGAATTCGGAAATGGGTCACGTGGGGTCAAAAACTAGGTCACTAGGTCAAATCTTAGAAAAACCTTGTGTACGCTCTAGAGGCCACATTTTCAGTCGGATACTCATGAAAGTTGGTCAGGGTGTTTGCCTGGATGATATCTCGGACAAGAACGAAAATGGGTCATGTGGGGTCAAAAACTAGGTCACTAGGTCAAATGTTAGAAAAACCTTTTGTAGGCTCTAGAGGCCACATTTTCAGTCCGAAACTCTTGTAATTTGGTCAGAATGTTTGTCTTGATGATGTCTCAGACAGGTTTGAAAATGGGTCATTGGGGGTTAAAAACTAGGTCACCAGGTCAAATCTTAGGAAAAACCTTGTATATGCTCTGGATGCCACATTTTCAGTCCAACACTCTTGAAAATTAGTCTGAATGTTTGCCTTTATAATATCTTGGATGAGTTTGAAAATGGGTCATGTTGGGTCAAAAACTGGGTCAATAGGCAAATGTTACAAACACCTTTTGTATGCTCTGGAGGACACATTTTCAGTCTGATACTCCTAAAACTTGTTCATAATATTTGTCCTGGTGATACCTTGAATGAGTTTGAAAATGGGTCATGTGGAGTCAAAAACTAGGTCAATGGGTCAAATATTAGAAAAACCTTGTGTACACTCCAGAGGCTACATTTTCTGCCTGATACTCTTCAGACTTGGTCAGAATGTTTGTTTTGGTGATGTCTCAAAAGAGTTTGATAATGGGTATTTGTCGGGTCCAAAACTAGGTCACTTGATGAAATCTTAGAAAAACCTTTTGTACACTGTAGAGGCCACATTTTCAGTCCAATACTCATGAAACTTGGCCAGAATGTTTGTCTTATTGATATCTCAAAAGTGTTTGATGATGGGTAATGTCTGATAAAAAACTAGGTCACTGGGAAACTAGATGGTGCATGTTTGATCAATAAACTCAGGTGAGCGATTTCAGGGCCATCATGGCCCTCTTGTTTTTAGATCAAGATTGTATTAACGATGTTTGGTATAAATGTTTACGCGCATCCATACTGCGCATGTGTATTTCTCACAGAAAGTAAAACTATCAGCGCTTTTGTGTATTTTTCGCACATATGGCAATTGTAACAGCGGACCGGACATTCTACAGATAGTACTAGCACGGTTGCACTAGCCATGGTGTTCTATGGTGGAAATAATAAGGGGAAGTTTTCATCAAAACGAATGCTTATTTGTCGTGGAAAAAGAAAATTTTTTACGCAATGTCAGCCATCCAACACTGAAAATGATACAGCTTCTGACGTTTTCCTGACACTGGCAGGCCAGTTGTCATGCTATCTTTACAGGATGAAGGTAATAGCATCAAAACTGGCCTGCCAGTGTAAGGATGATATCACTGGTAAAGAACTAGTTGGAAAAAAAATCCAGTTACACAGCAAACAATGAAACAGTCAGAAGATTGAAGCTGTTGAAGTAAACATATTTCTGGAAGTATGGCTAGTTCCTCTTAGCAAAATACTGTGGGAAAAGGAGAAATTTCTTCTGCTGAATAATTTTTCCTTTTTCCATCATGTCTGTTGAGCTTTTATCCCATTTTTTGCAGAGACATTTTTTTTTTTTGCATTTCTATGAGCCATAAATCATGTATGCAAATTTATAAAAAAAAAGAAAAAAAAACATGTAGATAATGAAGGGTTTGATATAAATTTGAGGTATATAGGCTATGTTCATTTTTTGAAGGAGTATAGGATCCAAAATTAAGGTGGAAAAAGGAGAAATCGCTTTTAATGAGCATGAGCAATTTCTTCTTTTCCACTATGTCTGCTGAGCTTCTATTATATAGTTTTCCTTGGAAAAAAATTAACGTCCAACGTGACCTTCATTCCTGTTTCCTGGGGAAAGAAGCACGGGTAGGTGCCATTTTTATTTCTTCTTATTGTCAAGATTTATAAGTACTATAATTGTGGAAATTTTTAAAAAAAATCTGTCCGTTAGAAAGTATGTTTTTATTGAAAATTAACCCTTAACCCGGTCAAATTATCTCCCTTTTTAACTCAATGGTCTATACATAAAATGCATATTGGTACATGTACCATGCTCAGAACCAGGCTTTCATATGTTTTTTGTGCAAAACTGAATTATTTTTCTTTAAAGTGATGTATATTTGTATACTCTTCTGGCAATTTTCCTGTTTAATTGACTATTAAAGGAAAGTGTGTTAAATCTAGTATATGCTGAATTTTGGAACTGTATATCCCTTTTTCAAAAGCGAATTTCTCAGAAACGAGCAGGGGGACCCCCTTTTTCTATCATTATAATCTCTAAGAGACATGAGGAGCTTTGTATGTGCAAAGTTTAAAAAAAATCTGTCCGTTGGAAGAATTTGTCATAAACGTCTTTAAAAAGAAAATATCTAAAAAAGACCATAATTTTAAAGTTGCTTCTTTGGTCATAAAAATACAGGGTTTGTTTGGGAAGGCTTAACTCTTTACCACACAATCCCGACTTTTAACGACCCTGAGAGAGAAGCCTTTTGAAAACATTATGGGAAAAGAAGAAAATGCTGGTAACCAGCATTTTCTTCTTTTCCCATAATGTTTTTTTTTACTTCCCAAAACTAATTTCAACTTTTTATTCACATTTGATTTGTCGTCTGCAAATGGTTTCAAATTGGACCAGTCTAAAATTTCATACGTTTGGTAAAGAGTTAAAGCAAGTTTGTAAGTCTGACTAAAGCCTGTTTCACATCAGTCTTACCAGAGCAGTACAGGAACACTTTTTGAAAAATCGCAGGACTTCTCACAGAGATTTTGTGTTTCAGTCTTGCGTTAACTGTATGACAGGCGTGTGAACATGTCACTTTGTTTTTTTCGTGCATTCAACCTGCAAACACCGATATGGTTTGTGAGTCAACTGTGTGAACAACATAACGGAGATCACTTTGCAAATTTGCAATATGTGTGACAGGTATGCATAGATAGCGATTGTGTTTGTGGCAGAAATCCTACCAAGGAAAAAAATCACATGAAAAAATCACACGGCTGATGTAGAACAGGCTTAACCCTTTCCCAACGACAAATTTTAGACTCTTCCAAACTCACAGAGTTTGCAGACGACAATTTCGAATTTGATAAAAATGGCAGAAAGTTCTCCAAATGGGTAGAAAACACTGTGGGAAAAGGAGAAATTGCTCGTTACGAGCAATTTCTCCTTTTCCCACAGTGTTTTCAAAAGACTTGTACTGCAGACACGTAAAAACAAGGGCTTGTTTGGGAAAGGCTTAAAGTGGATGCCAAGGTTACAAATCATACAAGATACAAAACAGGAACAGTTAATTTACTGTAAGGCTTGGACAGCTTAAAAACAGTGTCTGGGTTTAACCCTTTACCAAACAATTCCTGGTTTTTACGACCCTGATACAGAAGCCTTTTGAAAACATTGTGGGAAAAGATACAATAGCTCATTACCAAACGGCAATATTTTAGGCTTTTCCAAATCAAAGTATTTCCAGACGACAAAATAAAAGTGACTGAAAATTTGAAATTTGTTTTGTGAAGGGTAGAAAACATTGTGGGAAAAGGAGAAAAAAGCTGGTTACCAGCATTTTCTCCTTTTCCCACCATGTTTTCTAAAGGCTTCTTTCTCAGGGTCATTAAAAGTCAGGAGAAGCTCCAATGAAAGTATTTGCCTTTAAAAGATACAAATCATTGTGGGAAAAGAAGAAAATACTGGTTACCATCTTATTTTCCCCTTTTTTGACAATATTTTCAAAATCCCTATTCCTGAAGGTTGTTAAAACTTGGGACTGTTTGGTAAAGAGAAGTTAATTAACTGGATAAGCGAATATGTTTAGTTCTTTGTTTATGGAATAAGCTTTGCTAAAACAAGCCTCAACCTGCACTTAAAAGTTTTAATGATGAGCTTCTCTGATCCGTAGAGACTTTAAATGGTTTGCAGTGAGGAAAAGAAGCACTTTGAAAATATTGTTGGAGAAAGAGAATATGCTACTAACTAGCATTTCTTCCTTTACCCCTTTTCCACAATGTTCTTTGACCAGATCAAAGACAAATTCCGTCATTCGAGTCACATTTCATACTGTCCTCTGCTATTGCTTAGTATTTGGAAGATGCTTCACTTTTTCTCTGTGGTAAAGAGTTAAAGTACCTTTCACAATTTTAGCAGCATTTACTATAGAAGCTTCAGATCACACGAAGCAGAATATTTAGCCTGCTCTTCGAAGGATACTGAGTACTTTCTCACAATTTTTCAACTCTTTTGGAGATACATTTCCTCGTGTAGGTCACATTTATTATCTGAAATTGCTTTCATCAAGGACAAAAAATAAATTTGATCAACAAATCAAGGACTTAACCTTTTACTGCACATTGCTGACTTTTGACGACCTTAGGAAAGAAGCTTACTGAAAACACTGTGGGAAAAGGGGAAAATGGTGATAACCTGCATTTTCTCCTTTTCCCAAAATGTTTTTTGGCCTATCAGAGAAAACATTGCACCATTTAAGCCACACTGAAATTGTTGTCTTCAATTGCTTTGAGTTGGACAAAGCTAAACTTTTGTTGTCTGGTAAGACCAGGCAGCCACTAGGGCCAGGACAATACGCAGATAGCATGCAGACAGCGAATTTAATATTCAGCAAAGCTTCCTCATGTACCTGATGGCTTCTTATTGTTCTCCTAGATGCTTCTGCCTGATTCGGGGCCTTCTGGATCGGCAATTTTGTCCGTGTCAAAATTTTGATCAAGAGTAAAATTTGGGCGCGTAAATGAATTTCGTTACACCTTCGGCATCAGGTCCATCTTGTCGTCAGGACATCGTCAGGACATCCCGAGTCTTCCGCATATATTCCCGAAAGCTTCAGCGACGTGGACAGCTTGCAGACACTAAGAGGAATAGATACAGAAGGTTCGCGGAACCTTTCCTGAATGTTCAGAGTGGTCGCAGTATGCTCTCTGAACATGGGGAAAATGTTACATGACTTTCATATCTAGGCAACCTAAGGGCCTTAACATATCAAAATCAGTGCTCTGTCACTTGCAGTTTGACTTTAGGCAGGGCGGACATGTTTTTAATCTCTCCTGCACACATTGTGCCGAGACAAAAAAGAAAAACGAAAAGTCGACGGTGGAAAAAAACAGGCAATTGGAGTTTGTGGTAGTTTTAATTCTTGCTTTTCTAGAGCGAAGTTATTTTCTCTGATACACAGCTAATTAGTCAATTTCAGTCTATGGAACAAGAGATCCAAGCTCTCTTATATAAATTATGAATGCAACCTCTGCATTTCTGTACCGTCTCCACCTAGTGTCGTGCACTGAAACTGATTGTCCCAAACGTTTCCTGGTGTAATCCTAAACGTGTCCGCATTGTCCTGAAACGATCTGCTTTCACGCCTGGACATTTGGTACCATTCCGAATTGTTTACGTGGACAATCCAAAATATGCCAGCAAGAAGTCCGCAGATAGTCTGGGGACAAACACATTTATGTACTGAATCTATTTTTTTTTCACAGGAAGGTATGCCGAAATGAATTTATTTTTACCGCGAAGCTTCCTTGTCCCCTCCGCGTCCTAGTGGACGCCAGGCATAAAGGGTTAATGAAGAAGAAGGTTAACAATTATTCTAACATGACACATGAATTCAGCTCTATAAACACAGTGCAAGGAAAGCGTGGTAAAATCTGCGACAATCCATGCAGAGTGACATCATTCTATATCGAGTGTCATCATTCAATGAGTGGGTTAGTCAATGGAACTTAATCTTCATCCGCGTGTTTACTCTAAGTTTGAGCTTGTTTTGCTTTCATTAAGAACTGGCCATGTTAGAATCAAAATAATCTTCTTTCTATCGTGGTTTATCATTCAATAAACCACATTGTTAGTTATAAGGCGCAATAAATAAACCACTCAGGCTGTTGCCCTCGTGGATTATTTATTGTGCCTCATAACTCACAACTGTGGTTTATTGAATGATAAACCATGATAGGAAGAAGATTATTTCTTAAATATTTACAGGGGTACCAGCTGTAACAAAGAATGTCAAGAAAAGAGTACAAGTCCTTGGACAGGACAATGTCAATAGATATCAGAGGTCAGGATACTAGTCAAACAAGAGTTATGTCTGTGGACAGTGCAGCGTCAACACACTTATGGGCCCATGGCAACCATATTTCAAAGTCCAGGCCTGATATTTCTAAGGTTCAACTTGGTGACAAGAAGAAAAGTAAAGCTCCAGTGAGACAGTATATTGTCCTAGCTAGAGTTTCCAGAAGATCATGGCCAACTTCCAGCCAGTACAGGTAGGTCCTTCCTGTTTATCTTCTTAACCCTATACCACAGCACAATCTTTTTTAGACATTTAGAATGCAAAGCATTTATAGACTACAAATTAGAATGTAGATCTAGTTCAAATTATTGACCCTTTACCCCATAAGGCATGGTATCTCTATGGTATTTCTATGGTATCTCTACTTGACCCTAAATAACAGCAAGGATGAACCCATTTCTTATGTGCATATGACACCTTTTGATAGTGTAGAAAACATTGTGAAAAAAGGTGAAATTGCTCGTCACGAGCAATTTCACCTTTTGCCACAAAGTTTTCCAAAGGCTCCTACAAGTAATGCATAGAAATGAGTATCTATGGAGTAAAGGGTAAAATTCGCCTTTAACTCATTACCAAACGACAACAATTTAGGCTTGTCCAAATGGAACGCATTTGCAGACAACAGAATAAAAGTGACTGAAAATTTGAAACTTGTTTAGTGAAGGGTAGAAAACATAGTAGGTAAAGGAGAAAACGCTGGTTACTTGGATTTTCTCCTTTTCCGACAATGTTTTCTAAAGGCTTCCTTCTTAGGGTCATCAAAAGTAGGGATTGTGTGGTAATGGATTAACAAAGAAGAAAACTTTGTTTAAAAAGGAGAAATTGCTGGTTACCAGCATTTTCTACTTTTCCCAAAATGTATTCAAATGCATTCTTTTTCAAGACGTTTAAAACTAGGGATTGTGTGGTAAAAGCTTTTGTAGACTTTAATATAAATTTGACTGAAATGATGGAATTTGTTTTTTTCTTTTGTAATGGTAGAAAACACTGTTGGAAAAGGAGAAAATGCTGGTTCCAAGCATTTCTTCTATTCTGACAATTTTTTCCAAAGGTTTCTTTCTGTAGTTGTTGAAACATGGGATTATGTGGTAAAGGGTTAAAATAAGTAGGACAACTATAACTTATTTTTTTGTGATTCACAGACAGAGCAGTCTGATCTTGGAGGATCTACCTTACCAAAAATGTATAAGAAATGTCGAATAGTTCTTGCCTTTTGATTTTAATCTTTGGAAAATGAAAGAAAATAAAAACATGCCATTTATGTTGCAAAATTGGCTTTAACATCAGACAAGAAAATCCAAGATAAGAAAGATGGTTTTTGCTCTCCTTTCTCCATAAATAAAGTTAATTATGTACAGCATTGCAAGAGTTTTGTTTTGACCAAACAAAGAAATTTTAGACTCAACCAAATGGAAGGTGTTTGCACATGATACATAGATGGTGGATGGTGGTTGAACTGATGAAAGTAGTCTTGGAAAGGATACATAACATTGTGGAAAAAAGAGAAAGTACTGGTTGCCTGCATTTTCTCCTTTTCTGACATTGTTTTCAAGAAGCTTTTTGTTCAGGTTTTTTAAAACACAGAATTATTTTGTTTATGGGTTTCAACTTTAAACTCATTACCAAACAACAATATTTTAGACTGGTCCAAATTGAAAGCATTTGCAGACGACGAAATAAAAGTGACTGAAAATTTGATATTTATTTTGTGAAGGGTAGGAAACATTGTGGGAAATGGAGAAAATGCTGGTTACCAGCATTTTCTCCTTTTCCCATAATGTTTTCAAGAGGCTTCTTTCTCAGGGGCGTCAAAAGTAGGGATTGTGTGGTAATGGGTTAACTCTTTACCACACAATCCCGACTTTTAACGACCATGAAAAGGAAGCCTATGGAAAACATTGAGGGAAAAGGAGAAAATGCTGCTAGCCATTTTCTCCTTTTCCCACAATAATTTCCTCCCTATCAAAGTCAGAAATCATCATATTAACAAGATATAATTTGTTGTCTGCAGATGCCCTGAACTTGGTCCAGTCCAAAAATCTGTCATTTGGTAAAGAATTAAACCAGACATTATGATATTGTTTTCTTGATTTGATGAAATAATTTAACTTTTCACCAAATAACAAAACTTTAGACTTGTCCAAATTGAAAGAATTTGCTGACAACAAAGTAAACGCAAATCAAAAATTGAACTTTGTTATCATCAGGTTAGAAAACATTGTGGGAAAAGGAGAAAATGCTGGTAATCAGCATCATCTCCTTTTCCCACAATGTTTTCAAAAGACTTCTATCTCAGGGTCATAAAAACCAGGGATTGTCTCGGAAAGGGTTAAAATGAACCATCTATTACTTGGTGACTGACATAAATGAACATTTCCAGTTAATATAAAATGCTCAGAGCTCAAAGACCATGATCTCCATTTGGACATTTTGCTTGCACTCTGAGTTTCGGTTGGTTCTTGTTAGACATGCTCACTGGGAGCAAGGTGGCTTGTATTGGAAATAAGGATTATGAAATGGTTTGTAAACGAACATTTTAAAATGTGCCTAGACTCAAAAATCTGGGTAAACCTTAAAGACCTGTGATATTGCTTCAGTTTCAAATAACAGAGTTTGAATTTGGAGGGACACTCTCCACATCTTAGTTACATCTTCTTGCAATAAAACCTTTAAACTAGCAATGTATCAGCTGCTTTTCCATTTTGAAAAGTCTGATTCAGTGCTCTAAGGATTCAGTAACAGGAAATTTAGGTTTAAGATCAGATACTATTAGCACTGGTTACCAGCACTTTCTTCTTTTACCACTATATTTTTTAATGCTTTCTTTGTTAGGCTTATTGTTGCTCTGGATTGTATGGTGAAGGCAGAACTGCTGAATGGATGAAACAGAAATTTACAGCCATTTTTTCCTCCCCTTTTCACTTTCAAATCTGAAAAGATCAGCGTAGATTGGAAATTAGGCTGTGTTTTCTGTGTATTCTAATCATGGTCTACACCATCCTTTACTCTTTACCACTCAAGAAAATTTTAGACTGGTTCAAATTGAAAGCATTTGTAGACGACAAAATAAAAATTTGAATTTGTTCTGGGAAGGGTAGAAAACACTGGGAAAAGGAGAAAATGCTGGTTTCCAGCATTTTCTCCTTTTCATACAGTGTTTTCAAAAGGCTTCTTTCTCAAAGGCGTCAAAAGTAGGGATTGTGTGGTAATGGGTTAATAGATTGTCGAGTTGCATGTAGAACTATGAGTTTTAACTATTTCATTTTACTCTGATTTTCTCGGATTTTTTTTTTCTGTATATCGGATACTTCAGTAAGGGAACTAATCCAATAATTACCACCAAAATGGTAACTGTACTTGTGACTTCCCTTTTTGACTGGAATCTTGTGCCAGGTCTTGATTTGGATCAATACACATCACATAAAAAGTCAGATGTTACATGCTGCAAGCCTAAGCATGGTATTTAACTCTTTACCACACAAGAAAAGTTTGGACTGGTCCAAATTGAAAGCATTTGCCAACAATCAAATTAAATGTGACTGAAAAATTGAAATTTGGTTTGAGACGGGTAGAAAGCATTGCAGGAAAAGGAGAAAATGCTTGTTACCAGCATTTTCTCCTTTTCCCGCAATGTTTTCATAAGGCTTCTTTCTCAGGGGTCGTTAAAAGTCGGGATTGTGTGGTAAAGAGTTAAGGAGTGAATTTTTTTTTAAATTGGAATAAAACATATCGATATATGAGTGCAACACTATTCTAAGTGCCTGTACATTGTACAGGCACTTAGAATAGTGTTGCACTCACCCATCAATGTAGAATTTGTGGTCTGGCAAAAGCGAGCTCAACACATCTCTGTGATGCATGGTACTAAGCAAGCCATTACATACTAATTAATTCATAAGATCCATAACCATGAGATAAAATGGTCCTTGGACATACAGAAACTTGAATAATAGCAAAAAGTTTCAGGGGACCTCGCAGGCTAATCTGGATCAAGACTTTTCGCAGATGCATTAACTCATAACCACACAATCCCTACTTTTGATGCCCATTAGAAAGAAACCTTTAGAAAACATTGTTGGAAAAGGAGAAAATGCTGGTAACCAGCATTTTCTCCTTTTCCCACAATGTTTTCTATCCTTCACAAAACAAATTTCAAATTTTCAGTCACTTTTAATTTGTTGTCTGTAAATGCTTTCGATTTGGGCAAGCCTAAAATATTGTTGTTTGGTAATGAGTTAAACTCCCCTTTTGCCAGAGTGTGGCTCACATGTGAGCAGTACTGTGGCAAAAGCTGGCATCTCTGTGTTGGATTATTCCTTTCCCAAACAAGCCCCTGTTTTTACGTATCTGCAGTACAAGTCTTTTGAAAACACTGTGGGAAAAGGAGAAATTGCTCATAACAAGCAATTTCTCCTTTTCCCACAGTGTTTTCTACCCGTTCAGATAATTGTCTGCCATTGTTACGAAAGTTAAAATTGTCGTCTACAAACTCTTTCAGTTTGGAAGAGTCTAAACTTTGTCGTTTGGAAAGGGTTAAGCCAAGCAGGTCATCACATAACAATTGAATAATAAGATTCAATTTTGCCAAACAACTACTTGAATCATGAGATAGACTTATCTTTTGACATACAAAAAAAAATTATCAATTGCGAAAATGTTTGGTCCAGATCAGCCTGCATGGACTGTACAGGCTGCCCTGAGTTGATCCTTTTTGCAAATGCATCAAGCCCCCTTTAACATAAAGAGTTGGAAAATGTTACATAGTTCTGCATGCAGTTTACATTAGCTGAAGATCGTAATATATGGCAATAGTGGTCATTCATTTCATGTCAATTCATAGAGTAATACCTCACAATCCAGGATTTTCATGACCCTGGGAAAGAAGGCTCTAGGAAACCTTGCTTGAAAAGGATAAAATGCTAGTTAACCACCATTTTCTCCTCTTGCCACAGTGTTTTGTGCCCCATCACGGAGCTAAAGCTCATTTAATTTTCTACCAATTCTTAATTTGCCATCTGCAGATGTTTTGAGTATGAAAGGCAGGGTTTTCCCTCGGCTTTGAAAATTGGGGGTCATTTGGGGGTCATTGTAACCCCCTTTCTCATTAGTTGCGGGTCATTTTATTAATTTTGGGGGTCAAAAATATGGATTTCCTCATCATCAACTTCAAACACGATTTATAATGCATTTTACCTTTTAAATGCCAACTTCCAAGATTGAAAAGTCGGTCGATCATTTCTGACAGAAAGGCAGATATCATTTTTTGACAGACCAAACATTTTCGTCTGAATCCCTGCTTGATGTGGTTTGATCGGCAGTTGTAGGAAGCAGACGATAGAAGAATGCTACAGTTTTCTTCGTCATGACATTATTTTTCCGCTAGCAGCACACACCGGTAATGTGTACTTTTATATACCGGAAGTCGTGTAAAATATGTTATGGAATACAGAGAACCCAACCACGACATTGACTGGGCCCATATTTACGACACGTGTCCAATATACATTTCGGCAATAATATGTAAACCAGTCTTATTCTATAAATAAGTTACCGGAAAACCACTTTTATCTAAAATAAACCTTGTAGTTAAAAAAAGAACGGTGTTCGTCTGACATTGAAGCAAGAACAGACTTGGAATTATGACGCTTCATTCAACTTCGTACATTATTTCGATTTTGGAAAGTTGCGTCACCGATGATGCACTGTCATTTATTTTGGGGGTCATTTGAATTAAAATTGCGTCAATGACGCAGGATTTGTGCGTCATGAAAAACCCTGGAAAGGGTATAAACTTCGTTTTTCACTGGTGAACAGTCAGTTGAAGAGGCTGTAAGGTAGGAGGTTGTTCCTTTCTTTGAATATTCTTGTAATACCATATCAGCCAGGTTCCAGCGAAAATTTCCAAGGTTGTATCATTCCTGTAGCATGCAATCCCAATTGTTGACGACCTTGAGGAAGAATCAAACAATCCCAAGTTTTGATGATCTTGATGAAGACTGCTATTGAAAACATCTTGGGAAAAGGAGAAAATGCTATTAACCAGCATTTTCTCCTTTCCCCAGAATGTTTTTTTTTACCCTTTCAAATTCTGTTTGTATTATTTGAACCACATTTATAATTTTTTCAACTGCAAATGAACCACATTTATAATTTTTTTCAACTGCAAATGCTTTTGAATTGGACAAGTCCTAAAATGTTGTTGTTTGATAAAGAGTCAAACAAAGCTGATTTGTATAATGTATACAACACTTAGCTTAATCACATTGCATTTTAGAGGGAAATAATGACTCAAGAGGCTTGGAAATATTTACAGAAAGTGCTCTCTTCAGTAAAATGATTAAAGCAACACTTTTCAAAACTTGTTGCAATGCAGATACAGTACATCCTCTATAATAATTATATTATACAGAACAGAATATAGCCCTTGAAAAAAGTACATGAAAGGGGGTAATTGCTTGTTATATGCAATTATTACTTGTCTGCCCACATTATTTTCTAAATCAATTAGTAAAAGTAATTCCCTTTCATTTCAAGTATTTCTCTTTTGTGTCCGATGTACCTTTTAGTGGTATATATGATGATAGTTAATACAGAAATCGGTTAATACATGCAAAGTTCTGTAATTAACTCTGTGCAACACACTCCCAAGTTTTTAACAACCAAATTGAAAGCATTTGCAGACAACAAAATAAATGTAAATCAGAAATTGAAATTTGATTGGGAAGGGCAGAAAGCATTCCGGAGAAAAGAAGAAAATGCTGGTTACCAGCATTTTCTCCTTTTCCCACAATGTTTTCAAAGGGCTTCTTTCTAAGGGTCGTCAGAAGTAGGGATTGTGTGGTAAAAAGTTAAGAAAGAAAAAACAAAGTGTTTGTAAAATACTTATGATGAGAACAGAAATAGTTAATTATACTCTTGCATAACTTTACTCCACATGAACAACTTTGATAGGTTCTCTTCACTGGACTGTAATCTAACATTCTGGAGGAATTTTCTGGGAAGAAAGGAAGTTGATGATACCTATTATTATTTTAGCAAGATTGGTCTAATTATTTGTATGTCTGAATGGAGATTGAAGGAGAAACCCCAAAGGAAATCAATGATTTGTCATAATCCATCATTAAGCCAATCTCCTCTGTGAGGATTTTCTTTTTATCTTTTGGTTAATAAAATGGAGTAAAAAGACTGGAATATGTAGTTACATGCTCATGAAATAAACCAGTAGGGAATGAAAAATATTTCAGATCCTTGGGAGTAATTATTTCCTATGTGAATTTATTTCTCTGCCATATCCTCTGCGGAGGAAGCAGAAAACAGGTCCTATTATGATTATAAAAGACACCTTTTGTTGACCGCAACATGTAGTTGATCGATTCCAATTTACCGTGATAGTTCCTAGATTGAGCCCCTGCAGCTCCTTTGGTGTGTTTAGTAGCCTTGCAGATGATGTAGATCAAGATCAGACTTTCCTGTCAGCAGCCTAACTTTGATCGACCTCCACATCAGTTTCAGAGGAACTCAACTTTCAGATTTCCCCCTCCCTCCCCCAAGACAAATTAGCAAAGTTTGCTGCAGGCAGCAAAAGAGTTAATTGAATCAAGTTATTGAACACAGAAGGCAATGACAATAAAAGCCCTGGAAATAATAATGAACATTTGCTACAAATGATTTCTACTATTTTTCTTCATATTGCAGGAATTATACCAGTTATTTACCAGAAATGTCTGGTGTAGTTTTAGCTGTGTTGGTAAATATTTATATAGACATATTTACCTACTAGCTTAAATTTAATTCTAATTTTGAATTACAAAGACTCCCCATTGGCTTCACAAGGACTTTCTGTCTCAGTCAGATACATACCTTTTCTTGGAATTTGACTTAAAACAATGTTTAGAACATGGTTGTTGAATATTCTTTTGATGACCCATAGAAAGATGCCTTTAGAAAACATTGTGGAAAAAGGAGAAAATGCTGATTAACCTGCATTTACTCTGTTTCCCACAATGTTTTCTACCCTTCACAAAACAAAACTCAAATTTTCAGTCACTTTTATTTTGTCGCCTGCAATTGCTTTCAATTTGGACAAACCTAAAATTTTGTCATTTGGAAATGAGTTAATGTCATGGCATACACATATATCTACTGTCTACTCTTATTCTGTTTTTGTTTACATTATAATATCCATATATTTATTATGCTCCCCGAAGGGCGAGCATATAGTCGCCGCTTCGTCTGTCCGTCCGTCCTTCCATCCGTCTGTCCGTCCGTCCGTCCGTCCGTCCGTCCGAAGCGATTTCTCCACAACCCTTGGACCAAATTGGATGAAACTTCATATATGAACTCCTTAGGGTAATGCGCCAATGTACTTTTCCCGGATTTTCAATTTGACTCCGTGTCATGGAAAAAAGGGGCTTAATGCAAAATTGCAATTTTTACCAATATCTCATTCAGTTTTTATCAGAATATCATGAAACTTCATGGTTATATTGTTTATGGATAGTTTTAGCATGTGCCCTTGCTATTTTCAATCTGGGCATTTTTTAAGTTGACATTCTGTCATAGAAAAAGGGGGCTTCTTGCAAAATTCCAATTCTTACTAATATTTCATTCAGTTTTGGTCAAAATTTCATTAAACTTCATGGTTATATTGTTTTTTCAAAGTTTCACCATGTGCTCTTGTTTCTTTATCTATGTGTTTTTCAATTTGACCCTCTGTCATGGAAAACGGGGGTTTCTTGTAAAATGAAAAAGGGCCCTAATGCAAAATTGCAATTTTTACTAATATCTTGTTCACTTTTTGTCAACATTTCATAGTTATATCTTGTTTTACAAGTTTCAACATGTGCCCTTTGTTTTTGCAATCTATGAATTATTGATGCGCAAATACGTCTTTCCTGGTTTCTCCAATTAAGGCTGCATCACGGAAAAAGGGGACTTCATGGAAAAAATTATTTTTCATTAGGTTTTTCTTTATCAGTGCTCAAAACTTTGTGAAATTTCAAATCTGAACTTGTTGGAACATTGCCAAGGTACCTCTCTTCCTTTTTCTCAATTTCAGGCTGCGTCTCGGAAAAAGGGGGCTTCATGTAAAAAATTGTTTTATGTAATATTTAATAGATGACTGCTCAAAATTTTATGAAATTTCGAATTTTGAATTATTATTAAAAAATGCCACAAACCACACACCAGTTGTATTTATTGCAATGATCCAATATTGTCTTATGGGAAAAGGGGGCTTAAAGGGGGCTTATTGGGCTTATTGTCCTCTACAAGTTTGTTGTTTGGCTATCTCTAAGATAGTAATTGCCTTTTCACTCCAAATTTTGGGGGGCATGAACAGGTTGTTCTAGGATAAAAGAAGTGAATTTATATCAATTTCTTATATTTTATGACAAGCACTTGTTCGGGGAGCATAACCCCTCTCTGACGGCTCTCGTTTTTTCTCGTTGATATGTGACATTTGGACAGCCTGTGATATTTTTCTCACTTTTGGATTCAGAAAACTGCTGACTCAGTCTTTGGTCAGTAAAAGAGCTTTTATCCCCCACCACAAGGCTGTCGGAAGCGGTCCGGCCAATCTGGCCATGGCCGGACCAAATTTTCGGCCGAAAATGAAAAATGGCCAGACCAATTTTTGGGAAAAAAAAAAATGCGTAATATAAACCTAAAAAAATGCACCAGAATGCACCAGAGAGCGTCTTATTGTCAAAATTTTTCCAGGGGAGCATCCCGGACCCCCCTCCCCCCAGCATGGCTTTAATGCGTAATATAAACCGCAAAAAATGCGCCAGAATGCACCAGGGAGCGTCTTTTTTTTCAAATTTTTTCCACAGAGCATGCCCCCTGCCCCCCCCTCTTGCATGGCTTAAATGCGTAATATAAACCTCAAAAAATGTGCCAGAATGCACCAGAGAGTGTCTTATTTTCAAAATTTTTCCGGGGGTGCATGCCCCCGGACCCCCCTAGCATGGTTTCGCGACTTAGTCGCTCGCCATACTGGCCAGACCAAATGAAATTTCCTTCCGACGGGCCTGCACCAGAGGTAGAGGGATATAGTTTAAGAGTTGTCTATGGGTCCCTCTGGCTGTCTTTCCCTCCGACTATCTTCAATACCATGGAACAGAATTTTATGAAACTTAACACACATGTAAAATAATCTATTGGGCCAATTTTCTCTTTTTTTTCATTTTTCTATTCAATAAAAAATGGCCAACTTAAGAGTAATTTTAAGTTATGATGTCGAATAAATTTTTGGGTGGGGGATATCATTTCAACGAAATTGCAGGTTTCATTTCAAACATATACAGATATAGATGAATGTAGTTAGATGAAACTGGCAGAAATAAGTTTCTACAGGATTAATATCACTTTCTATTGTTTTAGACATTTTGCAGAATGATAGTTTTGTATCACCTAGTGCTTACATAATGCAAAAGGAAAATCAGATCAGCTGTTCGCAAAATGAGTCCAAATACCAGTCAGATTACAACACTTTTGAAAATACCATGCTGAGTTCAGGACATCATGGAAAAAGACAAAGAATAACACATTGGCCCACATTTTCTGTGTCTTCTGTTTTCTTCAATGCTTTAAAATTCTACCCTGTGGATTCTCTGCAAAAAGAACAAATAATCATCAGACAGTATTAAACTCAAGTAAAGCTGCTATGACACTACTAGGACAATGCCTGTGTTAAAAAAAAAATTCATTGTCATGGCTGCCATTAAGAATTTTGGCATTTGCCCACAGTATTGGCCTGATCTAGCTAGACTTTCATATAATTATTTCCAAGACTGAAAAAGGCCATTTTTGGTACCCATATCCGGTCAGATGATGTAATGCTTGTAGTTGAGGATACTCTGAAGGGTCAAGAAAAGGACTTGTTTCATTGTGGTATGGATGCCCTTATGGATGATGACTGTTAACCATCCTGAGAAAGAAGCCTTTTTGAAAACATTGTGGGAAAAGGAGAAAATGCTGATAACCAGCATTTTCTCCTTTTCCCACAAAGTTTTCTTCCTTATCAAAGCAAAATTACACTATTTGAGCCATTTTGAATTTGGCGTCTGCAAATGCTTTCAAGTTGGATAGGTTTAAAATTTTGCTGTGTGGTAACAGGCTAACTCTGCACCAAACAACAAAATTTAGACTGGTCCAAGTTCAAAGTATTTCCAGACAACAAAATAAATGTGACTCAATAATTGAAATGACCACCATTTTCTCCTTTACCCACAAGGTTTTCAGAAAACTTCTTTCTCAGATTCATGAAAACTGGCATCGTTTGGTAAAGATATAAAAATTGCTGACAAAATGTAGCAGGGGTATTATGCTGAAAAATGATGCAATATGTCCATGAGAAGTCAAATACTTTTACCGTGTTCTAAACTTACCAATCACTCTTGGCTTCTTCATAATTCATTTGTAATTAGTGTTGTGTAAAAAATACAGCCTGACTTCATGTTGCACTTTTAACATGCTATTAGAAATAATTCATGATTACTTAACCCTTTACCATATGACAAAATTTTTGACTGGACCAAACTGAAAGCATTTGCAGGCAACAAAATAAAAGTCACTAAAATTTTGAAATTTGTTTTGGGTAGGGTAGAAAACATTGTGGGAAAAGGAGAAAATGCTAGTTATGTTTTTATAAGGCCTCTTTCTCAGGGTCATTAAAAGTCTGGATTGTGTGGTAAGAAGTTGAATACACATCTGTTTGTCTCTGAAGTGGAAAGCATCACTTGAAAACCCTGCAATTATTGGAGAATTAAATTTTGCTCCTTCTCTTTTTTCACAATATTTTCCAAGGTGTTTTACCTGAAGAAGGAGGGGAGTCAGTATGTGGTAAAAGTTAAATAAAAAAAATAAAATTTGTGAAAACTTTCATGGGCCATGTGCAGCTCATCTCCCTCTATTAAAGATGGGTATTTAGAATTTTTACATCTCACCAAATAATAAATATCACTGAAATTCATATGAAAAAATAATGCAAATCATCAAGAATTAAGATTCATAAAATTACATAAAAAAAAAAATGAAAATGTTTCCTTAAAAGCCTACATAGCCTCTTAAGGTATTTTCAGATTTCGTGCCAAAAATCAATAAAGTATTGTGGAAATGTCAACAGTGACTGGCATGTGACTCATTACGCCTAAATTCCATTACATAATAAACATGTAGTAATTATTTTCCATAATGTCTTCTCTGGACGCTATGTTTGAAACTTCGTCTTTGTATTCCTGTATGTAAATGAGTGAATTGATCATCTAAAAATTGAATGTGTCCCCCTATTGGTGTCAACCTGGGCCATAGTAAATCTCTAATTTTTCGTGTTGTTGGATGGTTTTTGAGTACTGGGGTTTTATGAAAGAAAATTAAAAGGCTTTGGGTGTATAAGGATGAATTTTTTGCATTTTTGTAAAAATTTCTTCCCAAAATCTGAAGGGCCACCTTTTAACATATAGTTCTAACAAATATAACTGCAAACTCTCCATTTGAAAACAGTTTTGGGCAATGAGCAGATGCCAATAAGTCTAGAGTTCACAAGAAGTAGAGATAGCAACTAAAACTAAAGGCAAAGGTTTGTAAAAGTATAGAATGTCCAGCTGGCACAGTTTGGATGCCAAATGCCACACAAGCTCTTTGAAGGATGAAAACCATTAAATGTTGATTCATTTACCATCCTGAATAACCCAGTTAGTATTTGTATAGAGTGGAAGTTAATGACATTGTTACATGGTGTTCTGTAATATTGGAATGTATGCTTGGCAAATATATGAAATACCTTGGCCATTATATAAGTTTTATGTTCCTCCTGAAAAACAGCAAGATCTTGGCTGACAGAGAACACTCTGTGTTATGGATAAAATTATTGCACTTTCTATTTTAACAGTAGAAATTATGTTTTAAAATGTAACCCTTAGGCTGCTAAGCGCAAATTTCTGACCTTTGGCTGACAGTGTTGATCAAGATCAGACTTCACAGAACGTGCAGTCTTATCTTTGATCAACATTGTCCAAAAAGAACATTTTAGACCAAAAAATGATAACTTTGAAAATAGCAAAATTCCAGGGTTTTAACTACAGGCTTAGAAAATTCATTCTGTTTGTTTCAGCAGGAAAATGGTTAATCTGTTATCGTAAATTTACACTGGTAATGGATGAGTTTTCATAATAGAAATAAAAAACAGTGTCTTGTTATACAAGCATCTAATGCTTCTTTCCTGGCACTGTATTCCAAGTCATCCAGAATAGGCTCTTCTATCCTGCAAACGTATGGTTGTGAAATTTGTTATAGGTTTTGGTTAGTCTACAATTTTCTTGTGCTGTATTGGGTTTTTAAGGTTCATTCCTTTTTGAAACCATAGAGCTGACTGTGTTCTGTGAATCGCTGCCCCTTTATCAGGGTTCATTAGATACATGCATGATGTAAAAACTGTGATTAAAATCATGATACTATCTACCATGTTTCTTTTTGCAAGGAGAAGGCTAAACCGAGAAATTTGCGTATAAGTTTTTGCTAGCTCCTTACCCTACAACTATGATGCTTCACCAACCTGCTTTTGAAAACTTTATGCAGAAAACAGGATTGGTTTTTTACCCTATACCGAACGACAAAATTTTACACTGGTTCAAATTGGAAGCACTTACAGACGACAAAATAACCGTAATTCAAAAACTGAAATTTGTTTCCAGCAGGGTAGAAGACATTGTGGGAAAAGGAGAAAATGCTGGTTACCAGCATTTTCTTCTTTTCCAACAATGCTTTCAAAAGGCTTCCATCTTAGGGTCGTAAAAATCAGGGATTGTTTGGTAAAGGGTTCTTTTAGGTGCACTGTTCCCTGTGACATTCAAACATACATTTCCTTTGCTTGAAATGTTCTGTATTTTTCGATATCTTAATAATAGGTTGTAGGTTAATCCTATGCATGACCAACCCTAAAAAAAGCTTTTGTAAACAAAGTGCAGGCATGAGATTTTTCCGATTTTCGGCGGATTTCCGATTTTTCTGACGGCTGACGAGGTCTTGTGATTTGTGCAGATCCGATGAGAAAAGAGAGACGCAGAGGCTTTGAATACGATCAGACTCCCACTTTGGTAAAACACGCACGACTATTGTGTATAAATAGTACCTCCATTTAGGAGAGCTCTTCCTCCAAAACTGGAGACTTCTTCCTTCAAAATGGCGGCATCCAGGTTTTGAGAGCGTGGAAAAGACGATGTGAAAGCAACTGACACTGGAGTAAAGAATATTTTTAAATGGGAATGGATGGAGTTCGAGGTTGCAGGACAGTTGCTTGGACCCTTCATTAAGAAGCTGTTTACTGTGGGTAAAGCGTATTGCACTTTGTGTCAGAAGGAAGTGAATTACGCATCACGTGGGATAAAGGCATTGGAGTGCCACTGTAATATGAAAATCCACATGGACAAGTTAAAGACTCGTCAAACAAATTACAGCTTAACAAGTTAGCTATCATTTTGTTTCTGTCTTGATCTGTCTTCTTTACATTTTAATTGAGAGTGGGTATAAATTTCTTACCCCACCCACTCTGTCCCCTATAGTCCATGGGTTAATAAAAGGGTTGGGGGGAAAAACAAAGATGGCTTTGGCCTATGGGGCCACTATCACCAATTTTTTTTTTTTAGGTGTCGACTTAGGATTTACTTTGGGTTTTTTTTGCCCATTTTTTTTTTGCCATGGAATGGAAACACTATAGAGCCCCCAGGAGATAAAGTTTAAGCACCTCAGAAATTCTATTTTCATTTTGCGGCTGGGGGGCTTTGCACCCCTAGACCTCCCATGAGGGGCGCTGCCCCCTCAACCCCCACTGGGGTAGAACCCCCAGACCCCCCTTCCATTTTCAGATTTTTTCCTTTGGGCCTCAGTCTCATGCCTGCAAAGTGGGAAAGGAGAAAAATGATGCTAAAACACATTTCCTCCTTTCTCCACAATGTTTTACCATTTGAAGGATACAAGTGATCATTTTAGCCACAATTTATTTGTTGTCGGTGTAACTTTGATTTCGGACAAGTCTAAGTTTTGCAGTCTGGTGAAGAGCTCCTGACATAAGTTATGTAAGCCAAAAAAAATTAAATGTATCAACATTCATGGCTTTGAACATCTATTTGGCTCCAAAATATCTCTAATTGTTATCAGAATGGTAAGAAAAAATGACTTCTTTGGTCTATAGTGGAGAAGAATTATTTTCCTTTATTTGAAGTCTACCCAGCCTTTTCTTTGTGGTCTTTCTGACACAATTGTACATTTGTATGATTTTAAAATCAATACATTTTATGATTGGAATAAGTTCATAATTATGAGTTTTTCATGGCTCATAATATTTCATTGAGATAAATTCAAAAAGTATTTGTGTCTTCCCTGGGTTTCTCCAGTTCTGGGCTGGGACTCTGCAATGGTGCTACCCCATGGAAACACATCCATGTGACAAATTACTTTAAGCTGGGATTTGAACCCGAACTTTCTCATGTTAAATCCAATTGGCTAGTCTTGGATTTAGGATAATTATAGAGCTTAAAATGATGAGTTGATACAGCCCCCTTGTGATACACACAATAGACTAGCTTGATGCTACTGTAGGCCATGTAAACATTTTTGAAAATCTTCTATGGGACCATAAGGCCCAGCACTACTGAATTTGGTATGTAGCTTTATCTAGTGGACCTTTAATGAGTTTCTTCATATTATAGGCCTGGGGTCAAAATTGGCCCCATCTCAATGATCAAAAGTTTAACATAGACTTCCTCATATAGTCACTTCAATTTAAACACTTATCAAGAGAAATAACTCCTGTTATAAGGATAAAGTTTACTAATTACCCCCCTTGATTGTCAAAACTGCATTGATACGTGATTGGTGATAGGTATTTAAGTTTTTTGTCAGAAAATATTCTGTTTTCAGGGAGAGTGATATATTTTTATGCTATATGCTCACATGAGTGGAGTATTCAATTCAAATTAAGGTTTCTGTCATTCAGTTTTTCTTTTTTTCAAGAACTTTACCTTTCATGCCTGACAGTGTTCACCATTTTTAAAAGCCTTCTCTTTAAGGGGTTATCAGCTCTTAGATTTGTGTGGTAAAGGGTTAAAAAGCCAATGGAGCTATACAGGGCCATCATGGCCCTCTTGTTTTAACTGTTTGCATCCTGGCCAGTAAAAAATCTTAATGTCAGATGGATGTTTTGTCACTCTCATTATCTTAAATTTCGTTTTATGTTATACTTTTCTGTTACCCATACGGTGATATCCTCTGATTGGCTATTAAATGTCCTTTGTATGCTTTGAAGTTATGCCATGAATATCCTTTTTCTCATTCTCCATTTTCTCATTCTCCATACGCTGAGACAGCGGGTCTCTAGCAGCAGTGCGAACAACCTTCAGCATTGCACAACTTTCTGCTGGTATAACAGAATCTGTGCGATGTCCTTTGGTTGGGAAAGGTGTGACAAAAATTGAAACTTACTTTCTCTAAGTATATATTGAGAGAAATAATGAAGCATTTTCTCCAAGCTTAACATGCCACAAGGCAATTATCATTAATTATGGGTGAAATAGTAGCAAAGGATAGTGACTCAAAATTCAAATATAGCAAAGGAGGAAAGGAGAAAAAGTAAAAAAGAAAAAGTAGCAAACACTCAGAAACGATTCTCCACTATACTGGAAACACCCTAGAATATAGTAGCCATCAAGACTGGCATGACTTAATTATCTGAATTTCAGATAAAAAATGCATTTTGTGACCTTATCAATATCTTGATCTGGAACGAGACGACCATTAACCCTTTACTATACAATCTTCAGTTTTATCGGTGCTGAGAAAGAAAGTTTTGAACACATTGTAGAAAAGTAGAAAATGTGAGTTACCACCATTATCTCTTTTTTCTTGCCAAAACTAAATTTAATTTTTGGGACACATTTATTTTGTCCTTTCCAAATTCTTTTAGCTTAGACTGGTCTAAAATTTTGTAGTTTGAAAGAGTTTTGAATGGTCTAAAATTTTGATGCTTGTGATTATGTTTTGTTAAGTGAATGATATTGTTACACAGCCTTTGAAAATTATTTGTCTTTGTATAGAAGGTTAAAACATTGTGAACTATCAATAAGCAAAAAAAAAACCAAGTGTGTACGATAAAAAAGATTTTTAGGTGTTATATCCTTAATGGGATACATAGCCTATTGAATCTCTAAACTTGTATGTTGCAAAGGCCAGTATAAATGTCAGCTTTAACTCTTTACTGCATAATGCCAACTTTCAGCAACTCTTGGAAAGAAACTTTTTGAAAGCATTGTGGAAAAGGAGAAAATGCTGATAACCAGCATTTTCTCCTTTTCCCACAAGGTTTTTAACCCTTTCAAAGAAAAATTGATCACTTTGAGCCACATTGAGATTGTTGTCTTCAGATGCTTTCAATTTGTTTGAAAAGTCTAATAATTTGTCATCTGGTAATGACCAGGGGACCATTACCACTTAATCCGTACTTTTGATGCCCCTGAGAAAGAAGCCTTTAGAAAACATTGTGGGAAAAGGAGAAAATGCTGGTAACCAGCATTTTCTCCTTTTCCCACAATTTTTCCTACCCTTCATAAGACAAATTTCAAATTTTCAGTCACTTTTATTTTGTCGTCTGCAAATGCTTTGGATTTGGACAAGCCTAAAATATTGTTGTTTGGTAAAGAGTTAAGGGACCATATTAAAATCAGACAGACTCCTCTATTGCAAAACATCCAAATGATGGAACCTAAAAAATTGAAGCTTTCTGCTGATTCTAATCATTGGGTTTCTTTACACTTGTAGAGACAAGGATATATTGCAGAGTTTTTGGGTTTTACAAGAAATTTTCATTTATGGCATATATCACAACATCCATCTTGAACTCATTCCCATGTGATGAAATTTTGGACTGGACAATACCAAAAGTTGTTACTAATGACATGTCAGTTGGTTGGTTGTTTTGGGATTTAACGCCACTTAAACAGCTAGGGTCATATCATGGCGGTCGTTGACGAACATGCGTTTCCTGCCTTTCTCACACCGGTACTAAGACAACTTTCTTTCCAAAGCCACTGACTACTTTTCTCACATGCTTCAGCAGAAATGAGAGGTGAAAAAACGCACTATTGACATGTAGCTCAAAAAGTGCTTTCTGTTGTTGATTAGATGGAAAATATTGTGAGACAAGGAGAAAATCCTGGTCAGCAGCACTTTCTTCTTTTCCCAAAATGTTTTCAAAAGCCTTTTTGCTAATAGATGTCAGAACTCTACAATGTGTGGTAAAGGATTAAAGCTTAATTTTGATCCATTAAACCCTTATCCTGCCAAATAAAAATTGCTGACGATTACACAAAAACAATTTGCTAAATGTACAGACATTGGGCTGGGCTTATGTGACCCAAACTACCGATAAAGCAGTGGAGGGTGTAGAGCTAGATCAGACTGCATGTATGTGCAGGCTGATTTTGCTTTACACTCTGCAAAAGCTATCCATGGTCGCGAACAGCAGGATAAGGGTTAAGAATGGTATGCTGAACATTTTTATTATAAAAACAAAAAAGGTTTTATTGTTGTATATATATCTGACTTGGGTTCATGTTTTTTGCAATAAGCACTTCTTACCAAAAAAAAGGATTTTTTTGTATCCTTTTACAATAGGTGTTGGAAGAACACAAGAAGGATACTTACTGCACTTCATTTTCAGTCAATGCTGTCATGCTGGAAGATTTCAACAGAAGGAGCTTCTGAAGTGTTTTATGATAAGGATCTTATTGTATGATCCATAATTTCAAATTTCAGCAAGAGGTGTCTGTTTCAGTATGTGTTTATATATTTGTGGGTTTTTTTTTTCATATAAAAGTTTTAAAATTAGCCAGTCATCTTGCACATTTTCAAATGGAGTATAGTAAAAAAAACTTAGACAGATAGAGATTTATCTTTGGTCAGTTATTGTTGGACATATGCAGTGTTCCGAGAAAAGAGGTTTTAACTCTTTACTAAACAGCAAAATTTTAGACTGGTCCTAAACAAAAGCATTTGCAGACAACAAAATAGAAGACTTAATTTTGAATGTTTAAAGAAAAGAAAACAATGTGGGAAAAGGAGAAAATGCTGGTTACCAGCATTTTCTTCTTTTCCCACAGTGTTTTCAGAAGGCTTCTTTCTCGGGGTCATTAAAAGCCGGGATGTTATGGTGAAGAGTTAATGCATTTCAGTAATGTCTTTTTATACGGGAGTCTTCACATAATTACGGATCCTTAAAACCCATTTTGTCTAAATACTTGGCAGAATCACGAAATTAAAACGTCCTTGAACATGTGGAAAATTATAAAAACTTTTTTGAGTCTTAGTATTCAGTGGTCCAAAAGAGTTTCATTTTTACTTGGCTGTTTTCGGAGAAAACACTGTATTGTCAATGTCCTGACATCATCTGCATGTTCGCCTGTGTCATCGTGCAAAAACTTTTACATTCTATAATGTCTCTGTCATTTTGAAAGATCTTTACTTCAAACTGTGGTATCTGCGATCAAAAGAAGCGATATAATGGGGCAGGTAACCATTCAAAGATTTTTGACATGGTTATGCTCCCTTTTCAACTTTGAATTTTCACTGAAAACCAACCTGTTTCTGTAACCCTTTATCATACAATGCTGACTTTTGATGCTCCTGGAAAAGAAGCCTTTTGAAAACATTGTGGGAAAAGGAGAAAATGCTGTTAACCAGCATTTTCTCCTTTTTCCACAATATTTTCTACCCTTCACAAAAATTTTGCATTTTCAGTTACTTCTATTTTGTCATCTGCAAGTGCTTTCTATTTGGACAATCTAAAATTTTGTCATTTGGTAATGAGTGAAATGCCATCAATATAGAAGTCTAAAATGTGTCATCTGGTACAGAGCTTACTGTCTTTGGCATCTTTTGATTTGACAGAGGTAAGTTTTAGTGATGAGAGTTTATGAATGAAATATTTATGAGATAAAAGGGTGCAATCCATTAACTTTACTAATAATCTGATTATTTCAGCACAGTTCAGTCTTCCAGAAAATAACTTGCTTATATGTATCTCTCTGACATGTAGTTGTGGTCCTTGGTCTTTTTAATCCAATTCAGTCAACAGCAACCCAGAGCTATTAAGCCCTTAATATGGTCCCAGTCAATCAAGGTGTTCTTCAGTTGAAAGACCTCTTAAATTTAGAAAAGGAATTCTTTCTGCATAATTTTCATTTTATTTTTGTGAAATCTATCATATAGTATCGATTTAAGATTTACTTGTATATGATATATTTTTTAAGAAGACCTATTTAGGTTTCCTACATTTACATTAATTTAAGCAACTTAAGCATTTTAGCTATCACATTTTTAATTGCAATTCTCCTATACTTCGAGAGAGGCAAAATCACAAAGAAGGATATATATAAAAAAAATTCTCTTGTGTTTCATCTTTTGTCAGGAGCTAACAGGAAAAGTGCTGAGTTTAGGCAAAAGTAAGTGTTCAAGGTTGGATCAAAGGATTAGCAACAGATGTGTAATTTATCTAGCATTAGGAAATGCCATGTTGGGAAAAAGGAGACTCTGCACTTGGTCACATTCATGTAAGCTTTGGAAAGAAAAGTCAAGGTTTAGCCATGTCAAACTCAGATTTGTCTTCACTTTTCTTCTTTATTTTTTTGGTCCAACTTTGAATTTCTATCATTTTATTATGCAACAGAATTTAGGACTAATCAACATTTAAACTATTTGCAGCAGATCAATTGTAGCTAGAATGATAGGCTTTGTCTGAAAACGGCACAAAACGATGTGGGGAAAAGATACCCCACTTCTGTCAATTCTCAACCTCACAGTTGTAAAATCGTAGAAACTGCCAGTAAAGTGTCAAAGGTGTCTGCTTCAATCTTTTAGTGTCCTATTAAAACTTTTCAAAAAATAGTCACCTGTTTTCAAGACTCCGAGAAAGAAGCCTTTGGAAACATTGCTGGAAAAGTAGAAAATGCTGATAATCATCATTTTCTCCTTTTCCAACAATGTTTCCACCCTTCCCAAAACAAATTTCAGTTTGTGAGTGGCATTGATTTTATCATTTGCAAATGCTTTCAATTGGGACAAGTAAAGCAGTGGTCTGCAAACGCTTTCAATACGGTTGAGTAAGAGTTTGTTGTCTGGTAGGGAGTAATCTTAATCTTCACTATGTGCTAAAAGCAACTATATTAGTAGTTGACACTAATAAGGGCTAAGAATATTTGTGTCAGGTTTTTTACAACTTTTTGTAACAAGGAGCTTGTAGGGGATATGATCATATTTAGTGATAGCTCTAGTTATTTCTATTAAAACTAAGTATTGGGACACACACACAAAAATCTTGTACTGTCCCAAAAAGTAACTGAAATACTGTTGTAGCTACAGTTAAAACCATTCCGGAAATGCATTGAAACTTCAGCAGTGGTATTTCCAAAATTCTTCATTATATTTTATATAAATGTTTTGCATGTAGGTGAAATGGCTTGCTACATGTGAAAAGGGGCATTCAGACATTTGCGCAAAGTGTCATCTTGGATCAGCTTGTGCAATCCACCTAGGCTAATCTGAGACAGCTCTTAAGACAACTGCTACTGAAGACTGGTGCAAAACAGAAAATTACACAAAAAGCAGATAGTGAGCCAAATAATAAAAGATGCACAAACTGTCCTTCCAAATATTGAGTTGTCCTTGTAAAGTGCAGCCATTAATGATTATACCTTTCTGCATGTCTTGATTGGTTTATTTCATGTCTGTCATTTTTGTTTTTCTTGCTTTATTTGAAAACCTTGAAACATTAAGCAGGCAAACTAAAAAGTCTGATGGTCCAATCTAGTGATGTGACAATTGCATTATTTCTCAGTTGATGACAGAGATTCTGTATTTCCATATTGATTAAGTCAGGGGACAAAATAAGCTTGATTCCCTTCATCTTATTAGTGTTGTTTTGATGAAATGAGGACAATTGTGTTTTGATTTGATGATCACAATGGCGACAAATCATGTGTAAAATTAATGCTTGCCATAAAAAGAGATGCAGCTCTTCCCTTACAGATATGGTATTTTGAGAACCAGAATTGAAAGGTTGGTAGTGGAAGGTCTTTGATGTATGATTATTTGGCTAAAGTAGTATAACACTATATTGGTATTGACAAGACATTTTTACCAGAGCAAAGATCTTGAATAAATGAGTAAATCTTGTGACAAACATGTCTTGAAGAAACTTTTGACAGCAGCTATGAAGGGATGTGCTTGCTTATCCAATAAAACATTACCAGTGCCTTTATAAGATTACTCTGATTGCATTACTGAGGTTGTTCGGACAGAGAATTAGATTCAGGCATTGTGTGACATGTTTGATTTCTATGCCTTTGTCAGTTTGATTTCTATGTAGACCTAGTAATATTAGCAACCTGTGTCTTTGAACAATAGATCAAAGAAAATGAAAGTGGTTTGCTAGTCCAGAAATGATAGTGATACATTTTCAAACTATGCCTATATGATCAGGCTGGTGTATGAAATACTGTCAGAAAATACTGGTAGTAGGCAATATTTCCATAATGATTGTACTCTTTTGCAGACAAATTCTGCAGACAAATTCTGCAGTTCTGGAGGTAATTAGTTGTGCATATTTAAACATTACGAATCTGACCCCTTTACCTGAAAGTAAATTGTGTTAATATACCTTATGATCCTAATCTGCCCTTTCCTCTGGGAGCAGAAATAGATTCTATGTAAAGAATTTTGTCAATATGCTTTTAAAAGATGTTGATGAAATACCTTGATCTAGTCTATATTTCAGTCTTAGTCTATTGTTTAATGTAGATACATGATATACATTTGTGTCAAAGAATACGATTTGTATGCCCACTAAATAAATGAATAGAATGATAGGATTTCAAACAGTTACAAAAACATTGTACTGACTGGGTGTTTGTGGTTCCTTGCCAAAATTTTTGTAGATCAAAGATCGACCCCCACATTTTTTTGTCTTATCTTGAATATTATTGTGACAAAATTAATGATCATTTAGCTTGCTGTGACTGTCCAGTCGGACTCAAAACCCATGAGCTACTGGTAAAGGATTGGTGTTGGCTTGATTTTGTAGAGGTTATCTGATCTCCATGTGAAATGATGCAGAAACTCAGTTTACAACCTTTACTTAACCCATATTAACCACACATTCCCTACTTTTGACGACCCTGAGAAAGAAGCCTTTAGAAAACATTGTGGGAAAAGGAGAAAATGCTGGTAACCAGCATTTTCTCCTTTTCCCACAATGTTTTCTACCTTTAACAGAACAAATTTCAAATTTTCAGTTACTTTTATTTTGTCATCTGCAAATGCTTTTGATTTTGACAAGGCTAGAATATTTTTGTTTGCTAATGAGTTAGACCTTTGCCCGGAGACTTACCATAAACAAAACACAATAGTAATTATCAATCTGTCGCCTGGTGTGCAATTTGTCACATATGTAAATATGACTGCTGACCCATTTCTATAAAATTGAAATAAAAATAGCTCAAAATGTTTAAAGACCTTTACACATTTTTTCAACAGTTACTGTTGTTCATGCATTAATTTTGTTATTTTGGGAATTTCTGAAGCTTTATAGCTCACCTGAGCATGAAGTGCTCAGAGTGAGCTATTGTGATAGTGCTGTGTCCATTGTTGATCCTCAACTTTTTACCTTGTGTACGCTCTAGAGGCCACATTTTTCCGATACTCATGAAACTTGGTCAGAATGCATGCCTCAATGAAATCTAGGATGAGTTCGAAATTCGGTCATGTCGGGTCAAAAACTAGGTCACTAGGTCAAATCTTATAAAAACATTGTGTACGCTTTAGAGGCCACATTTTCAGTCTGATACTCATGAAAGTTGGTCAGAATGTTTGCCTTGAAAAACCAACGACAAGTTTGAAAATGGGTCATGTTGGGTCAAAAACTAGGTCACTTGGTCAAATCAAAGAAAAACCTTGTGTTCGCGCCAGTAGCCATATTTTCAGTTTGATACTCATGAAACTTGGGCCGAATATTTACCTCGATGATATCTCTGACAAGTTTGAAAATGGGTCATGTTGGGTGTAAAACTAGGTTACCAGGTCAAATCATAGAAAAACCTTGTATACGCTCTGGATGCCACATTTTCAGTCCAACGCTCTTGAAAATTTGTCAGAATGTTTGCCTTGATAATATCTTGGATGAGATTGAAAATGGGTCATGTTGGGTCAAAAAATAGGTCAATAGGTCAAATGTTATAAAAACCTTGTGTATGCTCTGGAGGGCACATTTTCAGTCTGATATTCCTGAAACTCTTTCATAATATTTGTCTTGCTGATATCTTGAATGAGTTTGAAAATGGATCATGTGGCGTCAAAAACTTGGTCACTGGGTCAAATATTAGAAAAAACCTTGTGTACACTCTAGAGGCCACATTTTCTGCCAGATACTCTTCAAACTTGGTCAGAATGTTTGTTTTGTTGATGTCTCAAAAGAGTTTGGTAATGGGTAATTGTCAGTTTAAAACTAGGTCACTTGGTCTAATCTTAGAAAAACCTTTTGTTCAATGTAGAGGCCACATTTTCAGTCCAATATTCATGAAACTTGGTCAGAATGTTTGTCTTACTGATATCTCAAAAGTGTTCCATAATGGGTAATGTCAGATAAAAAACTAGGTCACTGGGAAACTAGATTGAAAATGGTTCATGTTTGGTCAATAGACTCAGGTGAGCCTTTCAGGGCCATCATGGCCCTCTTGTATGAAATTAAACTTTTTTGAATTTTATTCTCTGAAGGTTGACCATAACAAACCAGATCACCTAGAGGAATAATGACTTATTGAATAGTTTTTTATGCAGCTTAAACATTATTTCAGCCATGACATGGCAACAGCTCCCTTTCTATTGTCTTGAGTTTCAAAAGTACCAGGCTTGTTCTCTGAAGTGTCCTATCCAAGGAACTTACCTACACCATCCTGAACTTCGAGTGAGGATCACACTTGAGGCCTCCCAGTAACAAATCCTACACTACCACAGTGTCATGCAAGACCCCTGGTGGGTAAAAGAAATAGAATAATAAAATTTAACTGGTAATTGAACGTTTACAAAACAGTCCTGTTCTTATGACCTTGGAAAAACATTTTTTGAAACAAGCGAAAATAGAAATAGATGCATTCCACTAGGTACAGCTCTTCTATGCTTTGTGAGAGTGACAAGCTTATCAAAAGTGCTACCTGATCTCTAAAGGATCTAAGTGATCACATTGGTCATGGTTCGTCTATGGCACTTAGTCCAGAACACCAGCTTACTTAATTATTGCATAAATTTCCATCAGAGCCCGAATTGAATGCCTCTTGATCCTTTGCACTGTGTGACGAACTGATAGTGATCATTGAAGATGCAGTCTTCAGTTGGCAGGGTGAGAGGCTGCAAAGCTGTGTGACGCTATATCATTTCTTATTTCATGCTTTCTACTAGGTTAATGAAAAATATCAATGAAATATTTTTCAATATCTCATGGTTACGACCAGTGAAACTATAACTTTTTAGGTCCACTGGCCATAGGCCAGTGCGCTTATGTCATGGCCTGGCGTCGGTCCGTCTGTGAGTGTGTGCATAACTTTTCTGAAATTACCCATCCAATTTTGATGAAGCTACACGGAAGTGATCCTGTCATGGTTCTCTTCAGAATTTCTTGAAAGAATTTGATTCCTTCAAAAACTCTGGTTGCCATGGCAAAAAAACTGAAAAATTTTGAAAATCTTTGAAAATCTTCTTGTCTGAAACCTTAAGGCCTAGGGCTACCAAATTTTGCATGTAGCTTTATTTAGTGGACCTCTAGCAAGTTTCTTCAAATTATAGCCCTGGGGTCAAAATTAGCCATGTCCAGCATGTCACAAGTTTTACATGGGCTTATATAGGGAGAACTATAAAATTCTTCTTCTACTCAGCTATAGAGCCTAGGGCTACCAAATTTGGCATGTAGCTTTATCTAGTGGACCTCTACAAAGTCTCGTCAGATTATAGCCCTGGGGTCAAAATTGGCCTGGCACCATGGGTCACAAGTTTTACATGGGCTTATATAGGGAGAACTATAAAATTCTTCTTCTACCTAACCATAGGGCCTAGTTCCACCAAATTTGGCATGTAGCTTTATCTGGTGGACCTTTACCAAGGGTGTCCAAATTATAGCCCCGTAGTCAAAATTACAGTCAGATTGATATATGAGGTCATTTACCTTACATTTGTTGCACTTGACATAATATTGTAATGCAGAAAAAAAATCCCGGATTTTGTTAAGTTCCCCACTGAAAGGGTTAAAAGCATGAAATAGATAGAATACTTGCTTTTTTCCCACCGAAAATGCACTCATCTTATTATATGATGCTTTGATTTCCGGATTTCAGTGGATGTTAGCCGCTTCCAAAAAGAAGTCAACTTTTCCAGTTCTAATCATGAGGAGGTCTCCATATTTAATACCTTTTTTTTAAACTATTTATGTTAAATCTTTATTTCTTACTTGCATTTTGTTGTAAAGAAAACCAGTCCCATTCACGAAACCGATAACCACATTTTTGCCAAAATTCCAGGGGAGGTCTGGACCCCAGGATCCCTGGTTCCCCCCCCCCCCCCCCCCCCCCCCCCCCCCCGGATCTGGGCATGTCCTTCACTGCTGATTATTGTATAGATAATGGTTTAATGGGAAATATATTACTGAGTATAAGTACTGAGACAAGAAGCTCCAGGATGTCATGGAAAGGTGCACTGGCCACTGGACACTTACTACAGTAAAACTGTGATACTGCAAATTTAGGAGGATCGCCAGATATAGTTCACTTTATGCATAATTCACTATATTGATAGTGCAAACTTAGCTATATTTTCTGACTAAAAGATTGACACATGTACATGTATGCAGTACAACATTTATTCAAGGAAAGAGATGTTGCAAAATACCTAGATAAATATTTTCCGTACTTATCTAATACAGTGAATGAGATGTCAATAAATTATTTAGCATTGTTTCTTTTCTTTTTTATAGGTAATGCTCCAGTCACAAATAACGAACTGCCGCCGGACGGCAAGTTTTTCAGGAGATTTTGATGCAATCGTCCGGGAACCGCACTGCGACCGCCTGGTGGCAGTTAAATTTGAACGGCGGCAGTTCAATTTTGAGATGCCGTCCGGTGCCCGTTCGACTTTTAAAACAAAGTTATAATTGGATGGCGACCGGACGATTTTTTGGCCATCAGAGAGCCCGTTAACTCATCTTCCGGGAGCTGTGTGGTGACCAGACCATGTCTTCAGAGATCGGACGGCGCCAGGCCAATTTTTTTTTTTAAAACGTTTATCTCCAAATCGTCCAGCGACCGAACGGTCATCGGGCGGCGACAGGACTGACTCTGTCCAGGCGCTGGACTGAGCCCGGACGAGTACCACCCGGTTATGAATATCTGATGTCCGGTGACCGTCAGATCGCCGTGCGGCATTGATTTTGTTAAATCTTTCCGGACGGCGACCGGACGCCAAATATATACTTTAGCGACATGAGAATATTATAAAAGTGTATATTAATATCTTACGTCATCATAATTTATCAGTTCTGAAGTGAAAATGGCACTTATACCACCACAAAATCTGTTGAACCTTTTCCTTCATCAAAAGAAATTGCAAGCTGCTTGCCGAAGGCATATAAATGTATAATAGTAGCTGCTGCTGTTTACGATCAGGAGCGTGCTGGGCGAGGCCACAGAGTGAGGACTGAAGGGTCAAAACATGGCTACAGTATGACAAGCCTCTGTAGCTAGCCAGACGGCGGCACAAAGTCCGAAAGATGTCCATCTGATCGCCCTCCAGTCGCCGCCCGTACGGCGCCTGGACGATGTCTCGAATTTTTGAATCGGCGAAGTTGGAAGAAATCGTCCGGCGCCCGTTTTATTTGTGACCTAGGCATAACTAAAGCAAAAATTGTTGCATACAGTCCTTTTTATTTTCAGCTTGCCTGGTCATTTTATACAAATTTGACATCAACTTGTAACTGGTATAACTTACTTGGACCAAAACAGTTGTAAGTGCATAAATGATGACCGAATTAGTGAGTTACAGTGTATGCAGTCAATAGGTGAAGAAGTTTGTTCAAACATACTGAACATTTTTTCAATAGGTAGAGATTAAAAGCATCTGCAGACAACAAATTTAAATTTATGTGGTAATTATACTCCCCCAAAACGAATGTTTTTCAGGGGTATACTGGAATCAGCCTGTCTGTCCGTGTGTCCGTCTCTGTGTCCCTCTGTGTGTCTGTCTGTGTACAAAATACTAGTATTGCCTGTTTCTGTCAAAGCACTGGCGGGGCTATTAAGTCACATTCAGTGACAGCTCTAGTTTTGATTGTATACTGTACTGTGGTAATTATCGATTGATAAGATTATCACTTCTTTAGTTTAAACATATTTATTTTACATCGATTGAGAAATAAGTTCATACAACTTATATTAATCTCTCTTGATTCTGCTCCCTGGGAACTACACCAGTACTTGCGCGGAATGTGTGGGCCAATGAAAAATCCCAAAGTTGATACCCGCTCCCGGGGATCGAACTCGGGACCTTTTGGTTATGAGGCCAATGCTCTACTTCATGACCACGGACACCACACATTCACTTCAATTCACCGAACATCACTTCTTTTGACATGTATCATGTAACAAATTAAACAAGTTTACATAAAAGTGTGAATAACCATGGGAGATTTAGCGCTGTCAGGACTTTGCCTAACAGCAGGTTTTTTTGTCACTTTTATTTCAGTCTGGGTTGGACTTTTGATTTGCCATATTTATGCAAAACTTCACTACATCAAAATTTGCTGTGACAATGCTTTTTCATACTGGCAAAAGAAGCATTTGGTTGGGGAATGGATTTTTACTTCATACAAACTGGAACTTTGCACTATCAGTGTTCGCTATAAATATGTTTAACTGTAATGTTGAAAATGGCGTAAAAATCACTATACGAGGGACACTTTTTAAGTTCGTAGAGTAAGCCTATAACTTTTTAACGCGATTATGAAGTTGCATGACTTTTTACACAGAACTTGCGTAATCATTCCTCTCTTGAACGGTGTCACGGTATGCGGCGCACGAGGTCCATGTGCCCGCTGCGCTGGGTATTTTCAACACAATGTTTTATACACTATAGTAAAATATAGCATTCAATATGGATGGAAAAATCTCTGAACAGAGGGTATATTGTAAGATTCGAGAACAGCTCGGGTTTCCGCCAACAGAAATTCATGCTGATTTGCAAAAAGTTTATGGGAATGGTGCTCTAAAATATGCTACAGTTGGCAAGTGGTATGTCGTTTTAATGATGGTCGGGAGTCAATTGAAAATGACCCTCTGGTGGGTAGGCCAGTTTCTGTTTTGTCGGAAAAGAACGTTGCTACTGTGAAAATGTTAGTTTAGGAAGACGTACATTATAGTGTGCAAGAGATAGAAGAATTAAATGGCATTCATTCGTCAAGTGTTTTGAAGATCTTGCGTGAACAACTTGGGCTACGTAAGATCTGCGCGCTGGGTGCCCCATTTGCTCACTGACAAGCAGAAATAAAGTCGGGTTAGACTTGCATCGCAAGTTATAGAAAAATATGATAAATGTGACCCACGTCGTTTGGAAGAGATAGTTACAGTTGATGAAACCTGGATCTATCATTTTCAACCCGATTCTAAGGCTTAAAATAAGGTTTAGGTTTCATCTGAGGGCTACAGACCTGTCAATGCGCCCCATTGAAAAACATCAAATCGCATGTTGTATGTGATATATTTTGATTCGAAAGGTCCAGTCCTTCATATTCCAGTCCCAAAATGTAGTTCTGTCACTGGAAAGTTTTAGAGAGAAAGTGTTCTTACTCAACTTGTTGATTTCTATCAGAAATGTAGACCTCGCACCGGTGTCTGCGGCATCAAATTACTCCATGATAACGCACTGGCCCATAAATCCGCTACGGTACAGGAATATCTGAAAGAATCTGGGCTAGATGTCTTAGATCTGACCTATACCCCTGTGACTTTTGGTTGTTCCCAAGACTAAAGGAAATCCTGGCAGGGCATTGTTTTGAATCCCGTTGTGGTATAGGCAGTGTGGTTTACCAGTGTCTGCAACATATACCTAAAGAGGACTACCAGACAGCATTCGGGAAATGGGTAGATCGGTGTAAAATGTGTATGGAGGCAGATGGGGCATATTTCGAAGGTCTTGGATAAATAAATTTTTTATATTTCAAGCGGTTTTAAAAAGACCACCCTACTCTATGAACTTAAAAAGTGTCCCTCGTACAGTAATAATACAAAATCATTGTGAGAAAAAGATTACTTTAGAAGTTTGCAAATGTGTATTTCCAGATGAAATGCAATTATCTTGTATAACTAAGCATCCATTGTTACGAGTCAGGCGTAACTAGAAAGAAGAAGCCAGCAACAAACGATAACAATTAACAGAATTTATTAACAAAAATATCAAATAAACAGTGACAATATTACAATAGTACAAAACAATACCTTAGACGTTAAATTCAGAAGACAAACTATTCCAGTCTTAATTCCAATCTGATCCTGATCCAAACTGAATGTAATCCAAGCACACGAAGTAATCCTCACTTTAGTCTAGTCTGATCCGAATCCAAACTGAATGTAATCCAAGCACTAATTATGACACAAACACAAAATAATCCCCACTGTAGTCTGGCAATCATGTATTAACTAGTGAACACTGAGATGTAAAAGCTTTTCCTTTTATAATAACAGGGAAACTTCCAGAAAATTCATGTTAAAATTAGTTGCATAACTTCTAGTAAACAGATTGTAAAAAGGCCCGGAAACTTCCAGCACAATATTCCACAAGAGAGAATTCAGTTCTAAAAATAGCAACAGGGGAAAACCATTCAAAAATAGATACACACATGAACAAAGCTAGGAATAACTGGGTATGTACATAACACTTCCCCCCTTGAAAAGAAAAATGAAAGGTTTATGAAATAAATCTTTCTTTTTTGCAATATTATTTATATACTTGTATATGATACTTTATCTGAAGTAAACATAGGAAATGACAAACTCAAATATTAATTATTTCAGACTAATGAAAATAATCAAGGTAATGAAAGTACAATTTAAAAATTCAGTTTGAACATGACTTAGGGAAAATGACTATTTGAATTTCAAACTCTTGAAAGAGCATCTGGTATAATGTTATCTTTCCCTTTTATGTGTCTTATGTCAAGATTAAACTCTTGAAGCAATAAACTCCACCTCAGTAATCTTTGATTCTTATTCTTAAGTTTGTGTAGAAAACTTAAAGGGTTATGA
The DNA here is from genome assembly GCA_943736015.1 of Tridacna crocea. Classification (NCBI taxonomy): domain Eukaryota; kingdom Metazoa; phylum Mollusca; class Bivalvia; order Cardiida; family Cardiidae; genus Tridacna; species Tridacna crocea. Next base: position 56,867,430 of record OX031059.1, read on the forward strand.
TCACTGAAAACAACAATTGGTGAAGTTGAAGAGGTTAAATAAACTTCAAACTGCTGGATTGCCAGAATTAAGGCAAGACACTCTTTTTCTATGGTAGAGTAATTTTTCTGATGTTTGTTAAATTTCTTAGAAAAGTAACAAACTGGGTGATCAATACCATTATTATCTTCTTGTAAAAGAACAGCACCAATACCAACATCACTTGCATCAACAGCTAATTTGAAACATTTGTCAAAATCAGGTGCCAAGAGAACTGGTGCGCTCTTTAGTATGGCTTTTAGACTATCAAATGCATCTTGACATTTGTCATTCCATTTGAACTTTGCACTTTTCTTAAGTAAATTTGTTAAAGGTTCAGCGATACCCGAGAAATTTTTACAGAATTTCCTATAGTAGCCAGCCATACCAAGAAATCGCATCAGCTGTCTTTTACATTTAGGCACAGGAAACTCAGAGATAGCATTGACTTTAGCTTCTAAAGGTTTAACTTGACCCTGTCCCACAAGATGTCCTAGAAATGTTACAGTAGCATGACAAAATTCAGTTTTTGCAAGATTCACAGTCAGTTTCGCTTTACTGAGTCTGTCGAAGAATTTCCTGATTCTTTGAAGGTGGTCACTCCAACTGTCTGAGTAGATGATGACGTCGTCAATATATGCATCACAGCCATCTAATCCACATATAACGTTGTTTACAAGTCGCTGAAACGTTGCAGGAGAATTTTTCATCCCAAACGGCATAACTTTGTACTGGTACAGACCGTTTGGAGTAGCAAAGGCTGATACTTCTTTTGCTTTATCAGTCAGTGGAACTTGCCAGAATCCTTTTAGCAGGTCGAATTTGGTGACATATTTAGAATTTCCAACTTTGTCAATACAGTCATCAATTCTTGGTATTGGAAAAGAGTCTGTTTTTGTCACAGAGTTCACCTTACGATAGTCAGTACACATTCTATAAGTTCCATTTGATTTAGGTACTAATATACATGGTGAACTATAATTACTCTGGCTAGGTTCAATAAAGTCATTTTCCAGTAAGTATTTTGCTTCATCTTGGAGGTATTTCTGTTTCAAAGGATTCATCCTATATGGATGTTGCTTTATTGGTTTAGAATCTTCCACAATGACATCATGATAGATTTTATCTGTTCTTGTGGGGATATCAGGAAATAAATGTTCATATTCATGTATCAACTGTTTCAGCTCTTCCTGCTGCGATGGTTCCAAGTGAGAAAGTTTGTTGTCGAGGTTTCTCAAAATATCAGAATTCTCAAGTTTAGATGGACCAGGATCAGATTTATCAATAAAGTCCGAATTTACTTCAAGATCAGATACATTTGATTCTTGTGGGACAGTGTTTACAACTGTAATTGGTTTTGAAATAGAGCTATCTCTGTCAAAGTATTCCTTTAACATATTTATATGACACATTTGTTTGTTTTTGCGCCTTCCTGGAGTATTAATTATATAGTTTAAATCACTTGTTTTCTTGTCAATAGTATAGGGTCCAAAATATCTTGCCTGTAGAGGTCTGCCAGGTATTGGCAAAAGAGCAAGGACTTTGTCACCTGGTTTAAATTTTCTATCAATAACATGGCTGTCATATCTTGCTTTCATTTTGCCCTGAGACGTTTTAAGATTAGACCTAGCAACCTCACATGCCCTAGACAGTCTATTTCTGAAGTCAGAAACATACTGCAGTAAATTCAAAGGTGTTTCATCATTTGAAAGAAATTTCTCTTTCAAAAGTTTTAAAGGTCCACGAACAGAATGGCCAAAAACTAATTCAAAAGGACTGAAACCAAGAGATTCTTGTACAGATTCTCTGGCTGCAAATAGTAACAAATGGATGCCCTCATCCCAATCTTTTTCAGTGTCAAAGCAATATGACCTTATCATATTTTTTAATGTCTGGTGAAATCTTTCTAAAGCACCTTGACTTTCAGGGTGATAGGCGGATGACCTGTATTGCTTGATCCCTAATTCATGCATAACCTGTTGGAATATACCAGACATAAAATTTGACCCTTGATCAGACTGAACTGATTTTGGAAGACCAACAAATGTGAAAAATTTTATAAGAGCTTTGACTATTGACTTTGTTTTGATGTTTCTTAAAGGAATAGCTTCAGGAAAACGTGTAGAAGTACACATAATTGTTAAGAGATACTCATTTCCTGACTTGGTTCGAGGTAAAGGACCAACACAATCTATAAGTATCCTACTGAAAGGTTCATCAAAAGCAGGAATAGGTTGTAATTGAGCTTTTGGAATGGTTTGGTTGGGTTTACCTACCATTTGACATGTATGGCAAGTTTTACAATATTTAGAGACATCTGATTTGAGACCAGGCCAATAAAAATGAGTTATAATTTTGTGATAGGTCTTGTTTATACCTAGATGACCTGACATAGGACTTTCATGGCCTATACTTAGTATTTCATGACGATATGACTTTGGAACCACAATTTGGTGGTAAACAGCCCATTCATCATCAGCTGGGACATCAAATGGTCGCCATTTTCTCATAACAATCCCATTCTTTATATAGTAACACATTGGGACTTGTGAAATTTCATCTTCAGGTAAAGCCCTAAAAATTAATTTTGAAATCTCAGGATCAGTTTGCTGTTCCTGGATAAGCTGTGACTTTGACAGCGTGTCGTGACCTTGGTCAATAGACCGTGGTGGAGAATGATGAGACATTGACGAGTCTGTCTGAGTACCAGACAAACTGGGATCAAGAGACTTTTTAATCTCATTATTAAAATATTGACCGATAAAAGTATCTGTCAAGTCAATGTCAGAGTTTGAGTTTTTCAAAATGGCCTTTTTAGCCATAGCTCGGGTAACTGCACAAGAAGGATACAAGTCAGGAATTTCCTGCTCGATAGGGTCATCTGTTTGACCTATATTTGGTGTGTCAGTTACAAGTGGATTAACCACAACCTTATCTCCAGCTAAGTCATTGCCTAGCAGTAAATGGACACCTTTAAATGGTAAGGAAGGTTTAATACCAATAACCACAGGCCCAGTAACCAAATCTGATGACAAATTAACATGATGGAGAGGGATATTAACAGTTCCACACTCTACACCCTGAATAAGGACACTAGTACCGGAAGAAGTCTTCTCAGAAAAAGGCAGTATATCTGCTAAAATAAGAGATTGAGAAGCTCCTGTGTCTCTTAAAATTTTAATAGGGGTAGGTGGGCAATTATCACCTGAAAGTGATACAAAACCATCCAACATAAATGGTTCAAAAATCTCCATAGTAGAATCAGACTTGGGTTTTGTGACTATGTCAATTGTATTGGTTTTAATAGAAGACTGTGGCCTTGGTCTAAGAGTGGTGAGCCCTGTTGGTTTGGCTTCATCACTTTCTAACTTCCTTTTTAATTTCAAACATTCAGAAACAAGGTGACCAGGTTTCTTACAATAGTTACAAGTGGGTCGAGATAAGCGATATTGACTTTTGGTTTCACTAGTAGAATTGGGTTTGGTTGTACTGGATTGACTGGGCATGCCAGATGAATTACCAGACGTAAATTTATTTTGGGGATGTGAGGAAGTAGGTTTTGCTTTAGCAATAAAAGAAACTTTATGTGTAAGATAGTAATTATCAGCCAGACGAGCTGCTTCTTCTAAAGTTTCAACTTGTTTTTCGTCTAAGAATGTCTTAACATCAAATTGAATACAACGTTTGAATTCTTCAACTAACATAAGTTGTCTAAGTTTATCAAAATTTTGGTCTATTTTCTTAGAAAAGCACCATCTATCAAATAACTGTTCTTTGTTTCTAGCAAATTCAACATGAGTCTGGTTAGAATCTTTTTTACAATTTCTAAATTTTTGTCTATATGCTTCTGGGACCAGCTCATAACCTTTGAGAATAAGTTCTTTAACAGTCTCATAATGATGACATTGTTCAATACCTAGTTGTGTATAAATTTCACGAGCTTTGCCTATCAAAACACTTTGCAGAAGCAAAGTCCAGTGCTCTCTTGGCCAATTTAAGTTTTCTGCAACTTTTTCAAAGTGTAGGAAGTATTTATCAACTTCTTTTTCTTGAAATGGAGGAACAAGCCTAATATGTTTTGTAACATCGAAATTGTATTCAATCTTTTGCTTGGGCTGATTTGCTCTTTCTTGCATTTCTATTTCCCTCATTCTTAATTGAAATTCTCTCTCCTTCTCCCTCTCTTCCCTTTCTCTTTCTTCTCTCTCCCTTTCTCTTTCTCTTTCCTTCTCTCTCTCTACTCTTTCTTCTCTCTGTCTTTCCCTTTCTCTTTCTATTTCTAACTGTCTGATCTGAAGTTTTAATTCAAGTTCTTTCGAACTTGAAACTGACTGAACGTCAACTATCAGGGAAAGAGCATTTTCATTGAAAATCTCCTCATCAACAAAATATTGTACCAAAATGTTCTTAATTTCATGTTTACGCATTGAAGATTTTATTTCAGACAATTTATAGTGCTTCGCAAGATTAAGCAAATCAGTCTTTTTACCCAAATTCAATAACTCCACAGACGGTTCAGCCGTAAATTTATCTAAGTCAAAAGACATGTTTGTTTGTTGCTGGATTCAAGTACAAAATTGTATTATAATTACTGATTAGTAAACGAATGCGTTAGTCTTATTTTCCAATCGATGGATAGTCCAAAATGGAAAACAAATACGTTAGTCTATTTTCCAATCGATGGTTAATCCCAAAAGGAAAACGAATGCGTTAGTCTAGTTTCCAATCCCGGACGAGCCCCCAATTTCTGTTACGAGTCAGGCGTAACTAGAAAGAAGAAGCCAGCAACAAACGATAACAATTAACAGAATTTATTAACAAAAATATCAAATAAACAGTGACAATATTACAATAGTACAAAACAATACCTTAGACGTTAAATTCAGAAGACAAACTATTCCAGTCTTAATTCCAATCTGATCCTGATCCAAACTGAATGTAATCCAAGCACACGAAGTAATCCTCACTTTAGTCTAGTCTGATCCGAATCCAAACTGAATGTAATCCAAGCACTAATTATGACACAAACACAAAATAATCCCCACTGTAGTCTGGCAATCATGTATTAACTAGTGAACACTGAGATGTAAAAGCTTTTCCTTTTATAATAACAGGGAAACTTCCAGAAAATTCATGTTAAAATTAGTTGCATAACTTCTAGTAAACAGATTGTAAAAAGGCCCGGAAACTTCCAGCACAATATTCCACAAGAGAGAATTCAGTTCTAAAAATAGCAACAGGGGAAAACCATTCAAAAATAGATACACACATGAACAAAGCTAGGAATAACTGGGTATGTACATAACACCATACAGAATTCCAACAACTGATAAGCATTGCAGGACTGCATGGATTTTATTAGACCTGACGACTGGAATCGGATTGCCTAGAACACTAAGTGAGTGATAGCGGATCAGAATAAGTCAATGAGATTGTTATCAATTCAAGCTTGAGTGCCAAGATTCACAGTCATATCCCTCTTCAGCGGCCAATAGAGGCCATTTGATTGCATCTCACTAGCTTTGGATCGTCAACAGAGTGAAGCTGTCCACGTAAGGTTGCAACATTTTTTTAACAATGAAGTCGCTATTTGATCATACTGACAGCTTCTGGATCGCCACTGGGGCGTTACATTGTTGTAAATTGATCGCAAATATCTTTATATTAACTTTTCCCAAGATGTTGGGCGCAAAGAGTGCCTCCTAGTAGAATGGCATAACCATATTTTTGAAAAAAGATTAAATGCTAGAATGTCAGTACAAATATTGCAGTGCTGATCCTGGCCTTCAATCTGTACAATTCACAAAAGCAACTTTACATTGTTCACTTTTTCCTTGTGGTTTACTGATTGTCTTTTTCTCATGGTTTCTCAAAAATTTTCCCTTTTAGCTCACCTGAGCACGAAGTGCTCATGGTGAGCTTTTATGATCGCCCAATGTCTGTCGTCCGTCGTGCGTCGTCCGTCGTCCATAATTTCTTTAAACATCTTCTTTTCCTAAACCACTGGGCCAATCTTGATGAAACTTGGCAGGGATGTTCCTTGGGTGAAGCTCTACCAAAGTTGTTCAAGAGATTAAATTCCAGCCATAATTCTGGTTGCCATGGCAACCAAAAGGAAAAAATAGCAAAATCTTTGAAAATCGTCTTCTCTGAAACTAGAAGGCGTAGAGCTTTGATATTTGGTATGTAGCATCTCCTAGTGGACCTCTACCAAGATTGTTCATATGATGCCCCTGGGGTCAAAACTGGCCCGGCCCCGGGGGTCACAAGTTTGAAACAGGAACAAAGGAGGAAAACTTTAAAATTCTTCTTCTCTGAAACTAGAAAGTGCAGAGCTTTGATATTTGGTATGTAGCATTTCCTAGTGAACCTCTACCAAGATTGTTCATATGATGTCCTTGGGGTCAAAACTGGCCCCGTCCCTGGGGTCACAAGTTTGAAACTTCTGAACAAAGAAGGAAAATTTTAAAATTCTACTTCTCTGGAACTAGAAGGCATAGAGCTTTGATATTTGGTGTGTTGCATCTCCTAGTGGACCTCTACCAAGATTGTTCATATGATGTCCCTGGGGTCAAAATTGGCTCCACCCCATGGATCATAAGTTTGTATTATAGGAACAAAGAAGGAAAATTTTAAAATTCTACTAGGTGGTGCAGAGCTTTGACATTTGGTTTGTAGCATCTCCTAGTGAACCTCTACCAAGATTGTTCATATGATGCCCCTTGGGTCAAACTGGTCCCGCCCGGGGGTCACAAGTTTGAAACATAGGAACAAAGAAGGAAAACTTTAAATTTTTTTTTCTCTGAAACTAGAAGGCGTAGAGCTTTGATATTTGGTATGTAGTATCTCTTAGTGAAATTCTACAAAGTCTTTTCATACTATGCTTCTGGGGTCAGAATTGCCCTGCCCCAGGGGTTACAAGTTCGAAACATAGGAACAAAGAAGGAAAACTTTAAAATTCTACTTCTCTAAAACTAGAAGGCGTAGAGCTTTGATATTTTGTAAGTAGCATCTTCTAGTGGACCTCTATCAAGTTTTTTTCTTAGGATGCCCTTAGGGTCAAAACTGGCGCTGCCTAGGGGTCACAAGTTTGATTTTACAGCTTGGTACTCAGGTGAGCGATTTAGGAACATCATGGTCCTCTTGTTTTTCAAATGAATGTAGCCAGCACCTGAGGTTCATTGCTATGACAGATCGATTTCTTTTTAACTGTATAGAGCATTTTGATAGATTAGAGAAGCATCATCTCAGTGGAGTGTTTGAAGAATTTATATTGGTAATTTCCCACATTTCCATAAATGCTATTTGTATTCATTAGCTAATATGATTTGAATGGGTACCACATTTTGGGAATTAATGAAAATCTAATTATGTTCAGGCCAGTCCAAGAATGTCTTCTCTTAGGATAGAGTTAAACCCTTTATCAAACAATCATAAGTTTAATGAACCTGGAAAAGAAAGCATTGCCAGAAAAGGAAAACTTGTTGTTAACCCCTTTCCCAAACAATCCCTAGTTTTTACATGTCTAGAATAGTAGCCTTTTGAAAACATTGTAGGAAAAGGAAAAAACGCTGGTTACCAGCATTTTCTCCTTTTCCCACAATGTTTTCTATCCTATCATAGACAGAAATCTTCTTTTCAGTAAGTGTTGAATAGTCATCTGCAAATGCTTTCAATTTTGTTTAGTCCAAAAGTTTGTCGTTTGGGAAAGGGTTAACCAAAATTTGCTCCTTTATTTGCAATGTTATCTATTCTTTTAACCCATTACCACACAATCCCTACTTTTGACGCCCCTGAGAAAGAGGCTTTCAGAAAACATTTTTACCACTTTCATATCTATCATTATGTCATCTTAATTTGGACTCGTTCAAATATTTAATCAGAGGTCATGACATGAATTGGGCAGACTTGGCTCATACATATTTGATAAACTTTGGTGGGCATTTTATCAATGTCAACCTACCATGTGAAATCTATAAATAGAAACAACACTATTTTTACGGTATAGCGGAAAATAGATACACACATGGATATGCTTTAAACCTGTTGGACCTAAACAAATAAAACCAGAAGGGGAGAACAATTTTTGACACATAACATACAATAAGGAAGAGTTACCTACAAAAACTGAGTGAACAAAACAAACTTGTTATATTACTGTTCGCTATTTTTGAAGTATGGATGTAATAACAGCTGTGTTTTGTGAGTGAATAGATCTATCTCAGTGAAGTAAATAGTTTTATGTAGTTTTCTTCACAGAGGAAAAAAAACAATGCTTTATTGCACTAGACATGTTGGATTAATTCTCTAGATGGACATCTAAAGGTCTTTTTGTTATGTAAGCAGAAAGTAAATTTTTATATTGGCCAGACATTTTTTTTTCTAATTTAAGGGCTGAGGATTAGTGAAATACCAAATCGGCAACTCTTAACTCTGTACTAAAGGACATAATTTTAGACTGGTCCAAATTGGAAGCATTTGCAGACAACAAAATTAACATGACTCAAAAATTGAAATTTGATTTTGAAAGGGTAGAAAACATTGTGGGAAACAGAGAAAATGCTAGTCACCAGCATTTTCTCTTTTTCCCACAATGTTTTCAGAAGGCTTCTTTCTCAGGGTCGTTAAAAAACCGGGAATTGTTTTCTAAAGGATTGATATTAGTTGCACTTGCTCTCAAAGTTGCCGCATTACCTCCTGCAAAATAATGCTTCTTTCTGCATGGCAACTTGAAAATATCCATGTGGATTAGGGATTATCTGTTTGAATTAGGGTTTAACTCTTTATGAAACAATAATAAAAACTATAGACTGGTCCAAATCAAAAAACATATGTGGTCAACGAAATAAATGCAATAAAAACTATAGACTGGTCCAAATCAAAAAACATATGTGGTCAACGAAATAAATGCAACTCAAAAATTAAAAAGAAATTGTCTATGACAGTGTAGAAAAATCTTCTTGGAAAATAAGAAAAGGCTGGTTCCCAGCACTTTTTTTGGTCCCCATGAAGGTTTTCAAAAGGCTGTACCATCAGTGGACTCTTCCAAACTGAAAGAGTTTGCAAACGACAATTTTAGATTTTGAGAAAATGGTAGAAAGTTCTCAAAGAGGGTAGAAAACACTTTGGGAAAAGGAGAAATTGCTTGTTACGAGCAATTTCTCCTTTTCCCACAGTGTTTTCAAAAGTCTGTTACTGCATACACGTAAAAACCAGGGCTTGTTTGGGAAAGGGTTAAACTCCGGGATTATGTTGTGAACTGTTATACCTTTACCACATAATCCCAATTTTTAATGACCCTGAAAAAAAAGTATTTTGAAAACATTGCGGGAAAAGTAGAAAATGATGGTAATTAGCATTTTCTCCTTCTCCATGTTTTTCTAAAACAAATTTCAGTTTCCTTATCACATTATTTCATTGTCTGCAATTGCTTTCGATTTGGACAGGTCTACAATATTTGCTGATTGGTAAAGAGTTAACCCTTTACCACACAATCCGACTTTTTGCACCTCTGTGAAAGAAGCCTTTTGAAAACATAGTGGGAAAAGTAGAAAATGCTGGTAACCAGCATTTTCTCCTTTCCCCACATTGTTTTCTTCCTTATCAAAGACAACTTCAACAATTTGGTCATGTTTGATTTGTCCACAACATATGCTTTTGGTTTGGGTAGGTCTAAAGTTCTGTTTTATGGTAAAGGGTTAATTCATGATTACATGGGAAAATACAGTAGCTAAAGCAAAACTACTGGACCAGGTGGTTTCAAAAGTGGTCTACTTCAAGATGAGGAAGTTTGTCTGCAGCAAGAAATGAGATTTATGCTATATATTCGTGGCTCAGCATCCTGGAGAACAAAAAGCTGTAAACTACTTTCACTATAGCAAGGGTGACAACCTACGTCATAGCAGAGGTGTCGGAATTTGTTTGCAAAGTGCAGGTTAATTAATTAAACCCTATACCTCATAATGACGACTTTTAATACCCCTGAAAGAGATTAGGCCTTTGAAAACATTGTGGGAAAATGAGAAAATGCTGGTTACCAGCATTTTCTCTTTTTCTCACAATGTTTTCTACCCTTTCAAAGAAAAACATTTTCATATGGGCTACATTGAAACAGTCATCTGCAAATGCTTTGCAGGTCTAAAATTTTGTCATGCAGGAAAGCGTAAAAAAGATAAATGTATCTAATCGTTACCTTCGTCATCTGGTGATGGTAATATATTTGTCCTATTCATAAAATCGAAATGCCATGAAACAATGTTGTAGCTCTAAGCACTTCAACACAATTATTCATAACGGCATTGTAATCTATTTTTAAATCACATGTGTGTCACCGGCTTCGAAAATTGTGCGGAGGTAATTGCAAAATCAACGAAACTAATGAACAAAATATTAATGTATACTAACGAAGAAAGTTGTCAGGTACCAATTATGCACTGCTTTGTTTGGACATATCTTCAATAACAATAATGTACAAGCTGAAAAACTTACCTTTTTAAAATGAAAATGGCTGATTTAAAATGTCTCCGATGACGTATGCTATGACGTAGGTTGTTACCCCTGATAGTTCATGTTTCAAGGATCAGATTGAACATGGGTCAGTACATGCCAATGGGGTTATTTTATGACCTGTGTACTTGGTACAAGTGACACAAATTAGGTGATTTTGCATAAATTATTTATGATATAGAAGATTTTTATGGGAAATATTACGCTCCATTGCCAGCACTGTTTTCATATACCGTCAAATGCAGGACCACAAAAAGTTGTACATGTATTTGTTTGGGAAGTATTAACCCATTGCCACACAATCCCTACTTTTGACGATCCTGAGAAAGAGGCCTTTAGAAAACATTGTGGGAAAAGGAGAAAATGCTGGTAACCAGCATTTTCTCCTTTTTCCACAATGATTTCTACCCCTCTCAAAAAACATTTAAAATTTTCAGTCACTTTTATTTTGTCATCTGCAAATGCTTTCGATTTGGATAAACCTATATATTGCAGTTTGGTAATGATTCAAACCTTTTCTATCATGTAATATCTTGACATAGCAGCTCGCAGCCCATGATTGGTTGAAAATATTATGAGCAATTGAATTGCTCTTTATTATTTTGACTTCTTTTTTTTTAAATCTAAATTCTATTTCAAGCATGTTTTTTTTATCTAAATTCTATTTCAAGCATGTTTTTTTTAATCTAAATTCTATTTCAAGCATGGGGAAATCCACATAATTCAGTGTTTTAAAAACCCTAACTTTTGTAAAACGTTGTGTGAAAAGTAGAAAATGTTGGTTACATGACATGACATTTGATATGTCATGAACATATACATGCACTTCCAATTGGGATAAATGGAAAAATTGTTCTTCAAATGGAGTTCACTCTATACCACATAACCCTGGCTTTTAATGACCTTGTTGCTAACAGGTTTCTGGAAACACCATGGGAGAAGGAGAAAATTCTGGTAATCTGATCTATCTTTCAAAATTTTCAAAGAGAGATTCAATTATTTGAGTCAGGCCTTATGTCATGTCTGGGGAAAGTTTTCCATCTGGGGGAGGCAAATATTTTGTCCTTTTAGTAAAGAGTTAAGCCTTTACCAAACAATCGCAGGTTTTTACAACCCTGCGATGGAAGCTTTTCAAAACATTGCGGGAAAAAGAGAAAATGCTGATGATAGAAAATGCTGGTAATCAGCATTTCCTTCTATTCCCACAATGATTTCTACCCTGTCGGAAACAGATCTAATTTTCTTTTGAGTTACGCTTATTTTATCATATATGCAAGTACTTTCGATTTGGACCAGTATAAAATTATATTGTTTGGTAAAGAGTTAATGGATAAATAATGGCAAGTTTGTGGTGTCAAGACTCCTTTGTTAACCCATTACCACACAATCCCTACTTTTGACGCCCCTGAGAATGAAGCCTTATGAAAACAGTGTGGGAAAAGGAGAAAATGCTGGTAACCAGCATTTTCTCCTTTTCCCACAGTGTTTTCTACCTTTCCCAGAACAAATTTCTATTTTTCAGTTACCTTTATTTTGTCGTCTGCATTATGCTTTCAATTTGGACCAGTCTAAAATTTTTTTTTGTGGTAAAGAGTTAATAAGTAAAAACATTTAACTGTTTTATCAGATATAACAAAATGTTAGACTTATCTCTACCAAACACATTACCAAACAAACAATATCAGATGTGTCCAAATTGAAAGCTGTGAGGATGACAAAATAAGCGTGACACAAATGATTTAAATTTGTATACTTGAAAGGTAAGAAAACATTTTGGGAAAAGGAGAAAATGCTGGTCACCAGCATTTTCTCCTTTTCACAAAATGTTTTCATCAGATTTGTTCCTCAAGGTTGATAAAAGTCTGGATTGTGTGGCAAAGGGTTAATTTTGCAAACTAAAAAAAAAGAACTCTGATGTTTGGATTTGTCTTTTGAAGGGCAGAAAATATCATAGATAAAGGAGAAACTGCAATCTAACCAGGACTTTTGCTTTTTGAAAGTCTTCAGAACCTGTTTACTTTTCATTTAAAACAAAAATTCAGTGTTTAGTTAAGGCTGTACACTCAGCCTGTACCACTTCATCTAATGCAACAACATAATAATTATTCTAAATTTTAGTAACTCTTTATAATACAATATCAGGTTTTAGGTACCCTGATAAATGGTTTTTGAAAACATTTTGTGTAAAGGAGAAAGTGCTGGTAACCAACAATTTGTCCTTTTTCATATGTTTACTTTCATTTTTAAGACAGTAATTATCATTTAAGTGACATTTAATTTGTCATCTGCAAATGTTTCAATTGGGTTTCCTCCAAAATCTAGACCTTTGGTGATGATTTTCTCTTTACCAAACAACAAAATTTTGAACTAGTCCAAACTGAAAGCATTTGCAAGTGACAAAAAGTTGTGAATCAAAAATTGAAATTTGATTTGGAAAGGGTAGAAAACATTGTGCAAAAAGAAGAAAATGCTGGTTACCAGCACTTTCTCTTCCCACAATGTTTTCTAATGCTTTCTTTCTCAGGATTGTAAAATGTCAGGATTGTGTGGCAAAGATTTAACTCTCCCATATGCCAAGGGCAACTGTAGGTTTATTTTTAGCCAGTGAAGATGAAGATTGCATCTTGTTTCTAGCTAATGTTTCATCTAGGCTTTGTAGAAATGTGCTGTTCCTGACAAAGAAATGGAGCCTATTTTGCAGATGAAAATTATGATCCTTACATAAAACCTTCAGTTTGTATACCGATCAAGTCCATTTAAGTTCAGTTGAACTTAACTCTTTACCAGGCGACAAAATTTTAGACTGGTTCAAATTGAAAGCATTTGCAGACGACAAAATAAAGGTGACTGAAAAAATGAAATTTGATCTGGGAAGGGTAGAAAACACTGTGGGAAAAGGAGAAAATGCTGGTTACCAGCATTTTCTCCTTTTCCTACAGTGTTTTCAAAAGGCTTCTTTCTCAGGAGCGTCAAAAGTAGGGATTGTGTGGTAATGGGTTATCTGGCTGAAGCTAAGCAATCCTGGTTTGATCAAAGTTATCAGTGCAAAGGACTTTGGAGTGTTCTTCTGCAAGGCACTGCATCTTAGAAATTAAAAATATGTGAGTTATGCCATGTGAAAAGCAGGGATGTAAAAATTTTTCTTTGTCTACTTGTCCTGTAGGATGAGTGAGTAGCAAAAGTTACTCGTCCTTATGACATTATCACTCGTCCAAACTTGCCGACTTGAATGACCATTTTACTGCATATATGCCCTTTTCTCAAAGATGTGTGAACCTTAGTGGTGTTTTCCATCTTTCAAAGAGACAAACAAATCAATGATTTAATTCTGGCACATTGATAGACAAAGAAAGTGTCAGAAATCATCTCTGGGCAAGGGAAAGTAGACTTAACTCATTTCTCATGCCGAAATCACCATAAAAATAGTTTACAGTTAAATTTTTAACTTTTTTCAATACCATTCTTTTTTTTCCATATATTTTAATTTACAAACGAGTTAAAAAAAGAATCCGCCATATTTCAAGCATTTGCAGACGACGCCACCTTCTTCACCCCCACCCCCGTCTGCTATAGATCTATATTTTCATATAACAACATTTTTTTTCACTCATGAACGGAAATTTAGCTTTCATATATTGCTTTAGTCAGAGATTTGTTTAAATTCACTGTTAAAATTCTTTACTAAAGATAAGAAGATAGTTTGAAGTTCCCCTGATCGGATGATGCCACGCTGCTCTTTGTAGTGTCATGGGTTTTCGCGCTTTTTTGGCGATCTATTTTTTCGTGACAGTTAATTTATGGAGAAGTACTACTACATGATTTGACATCAATTAGTCAGTTTAAATAGCATGTAACTTAAAAATCTGCTACTTTACTTTAGGTAAGAGGAATAACACTTTTGTTACTCTGTCATGAATGACTCGCCACCTTCACTATCATGCACGTGTCCTTCGCATTTTATACTGATCGTGTTTAGCTCATATTTCTGCCGGATGCGCGCAAGCTAAGTTATATGAAACTTCAGACGACAATTTCATGCGTCATATTGACATTTAGCAGATATTTTTTCAATGTCAAAGACAGGTCATTTCAAATTTCCAAGTGCCAAAACTCGGACTTGGGGATAAAATGCAAAGCGAGCCGAGTTGTCAAGACATCGTCGGACAAAAATTTTTTTCTCATTTTTCCGCCCAATTTTAATGTTTGTTATCCACTAATCTATGTTCATAGAATACTGTGGTTAATCATAGTCGCAAAACTAAGAATTCAAGTTTAGGCACCGAGTTCAGGAACCAATTACAATCGATTTGGGGGTTTCTCGATCAATTTTACCTGAGTCGTAAGCCAAGACCAAATGACTAAATCGACTATCGTCTGTCATCGGCCCACCACTAAAGGTATAGTAACGTTACTCTAACCGACACCGTGAACAGAAAACCAATCAAGCACTCAACAGCTGATGCGCGTGCGTAAACATCCTGTATCGTGATCGAAGAGACGCTCTGAAATTTCAGTTTTACTTTCGTTTTGTGTTCGTCGTGAATTTACCTGCAATTTCAATTTTACGGGACAAATTTAAAATTCAATAGTTTTTAAAATGTACTCGTCCAATAGGACGAGCTTGGCATTTTTTCTGCGCGCCCGAAGCCAAAAGTTACTCGTCAATACGAGCGGACGAGTGGAATTTTACATCTCTGAAAAGGTAGTTTTTATTTATCTGCAGAAAGTACCAACCCATTTCAGCCTGCACAATCCACTTACATGGGTCAAAACCTTTTGCTGGGTGTTTATTTTCTGCATGTCAAAGGACCATTTAACCTCATGATTCACTTGGTTATTAAACAGAGTGGATTTTTTATGGATCCATAAATATGTGATGAATTGCTTCCCTATCCAAGAGAATTGCACCATTTGACCCACATAGAAATTTTCGTCTCGTATTATTTTAGATTGAACATGGCACAAATTTTGTCATCTGGTAAAGAGTAAAATTTAATATGATTGTGATAAGGAGTTTCTAGGGTTAACTCTATAACTATACTGTATGAATAATGTGAAGCTGTCCATGAGGTAAAAAAAAATCCCTGTCCCATTTGGCTTTTCCAATTTAGCCCTTTCCCAAACAACGAAATTTTAGACTGGTCCAAAATGGAAGCACTTGGAGACCACAAAATAAACATAACTCAAAAGGGCAGGGCAGAAAACGTTGTGGGAAAAGGAGAAAATGCTGGTTACCAGCATTTTCTCCTTTTCGTACAAAGTTTTCAAAAGGTTTCTATCTCGGGGTCGTAAAAGCTAAGGATTGTTTGGTAAAGGGTTAACTCTTTACCAAACGACAAAATTTTAGACTGGTCTAAATTGAAAGCACTTGCAGACAACAAAATGAACTGAACTACAAAATTGGAATTCATTTCCATAAGGGTAGAGAACATTGTGGGAAAAGGAGAAAATGGTGATTACCAGCATTTTCTCCTTTTCCCACAATGTTTTCAAAAGGCTTCTATCCCAGGGTCGTAAAGACCAGGAATTGTTTGGTAAAGGATTAAAGCATTTGCTGCTGACAAAACCTGTCTTTGAGGTGATAGAACACGATTTCTTCCAACGTTGCCGATTCAAAGATTTAAGACACTGTCAGGGCACCATACGGTTTTAAGATATTTTGCTCAAGCAGTCACAAATCAAACGGGCACCGGACAGCAGTTTTTTCGGTTTGGAAAGGCACTGGATGATCATCAAACGGACACTGGGTGGGGACCGGACAGCGGCTGTATGGACATCTTTTGGACTTTGTGCCGCCGTCTGGCTCCCACCTGGTCATCAAGCAGTCGCCTTACAATAATGGAGCACGGAAGATGAGTTTCTGGGCTCTCCGATGGCCCAAAAATTGTACAGTCACCATCCTTTTATAACTTTGTATTAAACCTCAAACAGGTGCTGGACAGCGTCTCAAAATTGAAATGCTGCCATTCAAATTGAACTGCCACAGGTCGCTGTGCAGTCCCCAGTTGATCATGTCAAAATCTCCTGAAAAACTAGCAGTTCGTTATTTATGATTGGGCATGAAGAAGATTGTTTGGTAAAGGGCATATTGAGTGATATTTCCTCCTATACCTCTTGATACAAAAGTGCTTCCTCTAGTTCTTAGCCCTAGACTGCAAAATTTGACATTATGACTTAACACTTAAGCAAACAATGCTTTTTTTTGTATGTGTTAACCTTGAGAAAAAAGACTACTGAAAACATTGTGGAAAAGATACGATGTAGTTAACCATCATTTTCCCGTTTTCTTGCAGTGTTATTTACCTCTTCAAAGAGAAGTAGTTATAACCCTTACCCTGGTATATCAGTCAAATTAGATTTTCAAGTCCGTATTAACTCTTTAGCAAATAACAAGTTTGACAAATTTGACGACTGGACCAAATTCAAAGCATCTGCAGATAACAAATTAAATCTTACTTTTTCCATACAATCCCACCTTTTAACATCCTTGAAAAGGAAGCCCTTTGAAACATTGTAGGAAAAGAAGAAAATCCTGGTAACTAGCAATTTCTCCTTTTCCCACAATTTTTTCGACCCTTCACAAAACAAATTTCAATTTTTCTGTCACATTTATTTTGTTGTCCGCAAATGCTTTAATTTTTGTTATTTGATAAAGGAGTTAATTCCTTACCAAACAACAAGTTCATAGAATGGTCCAAATAAAAAGCATTTTGCAGAGGACAAAATAAATGTGACTGAAGAATCAAAATTTGTTTTGGGAAGGGTAGAAAATGTGGGAAAAGCAGAAAATGCTGGTTACCAGCATGTTCTCCATTTCCCACAATATTTTCAAAAGGCTTCTACTTCAGGGTCGTCAAATGTTGTGTGGTTAAGGATTAATATGATGAGTTCTGACTTTGATAGAGTGGATAATTTTGTGGGAAAAGGAGAAAATGCTGGTTACCATTGTATGTAAAGAGTTTAAAACCTGAATAATACTTCATTCTTATGTTGTGGAGAAAAATATCTCTGTCGCACTTTGTAGATCTAAGATCAGACTGTTTGTTCTAAAATTCAATGTAGATTTTTTTTAGCTCACCTGAGCACGAAGTGCTCATGGTGAGCTAAATTGTGATCGTGCTGTGTCCGTCATCCGTGGTTAACTTTTTACCTTGTGTATGCTCTAGAGGCCACATTTTCAGTTGGATACTCATGAAAGTTGGTCAGGATGTTTGCCTTGATAAAATCTCGGATGAATTTGAAAATGGGTCATGTCGGGTCAAAAACTAGGTCACTAGGTCAAATCTTAGAAAAACCTTGTGTATGCTCTAGAGACCACATTTTCAGTCGGATACTCATGAAAATTGGTCAGGATATTTGTCTAGATTATATCTCAGACAAGTTAAAGAATGGGTCATGTCGGGCGAAAAACTAGGTCACTAGGTCAAATCTTAGAAAAACCTTGTGTACGCTCCAGAGGCCACATTTTCAGTCGGATACTCATGAAAGTTGGTCAGGATGTTTGTCTAGATTATATCTCAAAGGAGTTCAAAAATGGGTCATCTCGGGCCAAAAACTAGGTCACTAGGTCAAATCTTGGAAAAACCTTGTGTACGCTCTAGAGGCCACATTTTCAGTCCAGAACTCTTGAAAGTTGGTCAGAATATTTGCCTTAATGATATCTTGGACGAATTTGAAAATGGGTCATGTGGAGTCAAAAACTAGGTCACCAGGTCAAATGTTAGAAAAACCTTTTGTAGGCTCTAGAGGGTACATTTTCAGTCCAAAACTCTTGTAAGTTGGTCAGAATGTTTGCCTTGATGATACATTAGATGAGTTTGAAAATTGGTCATTGGGAGTTAAAAACTAGGTCACCAGGTCAAATCTTATAAAAAACCTTGTATATGCTCTGAATGCCACATTTCAGTCCAACACTCTTGAAAATTAGTCAGAATGTTTGCCTTTATAATATCTTGGATGAGTTTGAAAATTGGTCATGTTGGGTCAAAAACTGGATCAATAGGTCAAATGTTATAAATACCTTTTGTATGCTCTGGAGGACACGTTTTCACTCCCATACTCCTAAAACTTGTTCTTAATATTTGTCCTGGTGATACCTTGAATGAGTTTGAAAATGGGTCATGTGGAGTCAAAAACTAGGTCAATGGGTCAAATATTAGAAAAACCTTGTGTACACTCTAGAGGCTACATTTTCTGCCTGATACTCTTCGGACTTGGTCAGAATGTTTTGTTTTGGTGACGTCTCAAAAGAGTTTGATAATGGGTAATTGTCGGGTCCAAAACCTAGGTCACTTGGTGAAATCTTAGAAAAACCTTTTGTTCACTGTGTAGAGGCCAATTTTCAGTCCAATACTCATGAAAATTGGTCAGAATGTTTGTCTTATTGATATCTCAAAAGTGTTTGATGATGGGTAATGTCTGATAAAAAACTAGGTCACTGGGAAACTAGATGGTTCATGTTTGGTCAATAGACTCAGGTGAGCGATATCAGGGCCATGATGGCCCTCGTGTTTAATCCAGAAGGATGAATCTGATGATTTTTTTTGTAACCCTATACCACACATCCCTGAGTCTGATCAGTCCTGCAGAAAGAGGCTTTAGGAAAACAGCAGGAGAAAAGGAGAAAATAGGCTTGGTACTAGCATTTTCTACAGTGTTTCCTAATGTTTCAGTTTCGTTCATGTCAAAGACAGACATTATCTATCAGCTTCATGAGATTTTTTGTCGGCAAATGCTTTCAATGTTTTGATGACGCTAGAATCCATATGGCATACATTGGGTGACGGGAGCCATCAAATCCCTCCTCTGTATCTGGTGGATTGATGTGCACTAGATCAGTACATACCGGGAAATACGCCAGTTTCTGAAAATTGAAAGGCTCCTCTTGAAAAAGAAAACTTTAGTTTCAATTTTCTGCCAAAATCTTTCTTAACTATATATCAGCTGAGTTGGCAAACAGTTCGTATAGTCATTATTTAACATGGTTTATCAATTCCGATTAAAGTTTTCATGACAGATAAAATCGAGGTGGGAATAACTTCATCGAGATAGTGTAAAAGATCGCTGCTAAAAGACTGACAGTGGCGCGTCATATATAAGATCACATGATTCACAGTTCAAACAACCATTATACAGACAAGGTCAGATGTAGGTACACTGAATCAGCCGAGTTGTGACGAGTTCCTAGAATCTTGTCCAGTAGGAAAGAGTCAAAAACAGAATGCTTAATTTATCACTTTTCGGTCTACTGGGAAGTCTTACCCTATGGTTAATTTTACTATCAGGTTTTAGTTGTAAGTATAATTTGCATTTTCAGTCATAAAGAAAAGGACCAAAATTCTGCAAATCTAAGACTTTCTTGGTGTGGATATCTAGTTGTATAACAAACAGGGAAAATTCATTCTGTATAATTGGGTTATGATTTCCTATCTGCCCGTTATTAAATCTTTACCACACAATCCTGACTCTTAACGACTCTGACAGGGAACGTTTTTAGAGATATTGTGGGAAAAGGAGAAAATGCTGGTTACCCACAATGTTTCTCAACCTCTCGATATCAAAATGCAATACTTGATTCTGATTGTTTTGTTGTCCACAAATGCTTTCAATTTAGGACCAACCTAAAAATTTTGTTGTTTGGAAAAGGGCTGAGGACTCTACTACATAGATACAGGAAGGTAGCTGCAATTAAGAGGGGAAATCTTTGTAATGTAATAATTATGAGACGTAAAATTTTCTCATACAGATATGAGACTGCAGTCTACAATGTAGAGTCTGATCTTGATCCCTACCTCCCAGTCTTATTTTTGGCTATCATGCTGAAAGGGCTAAGGATAAGTTGAGTTGTTATATGATAAACATTGTAGCAATAGCATATTTCAACTCTAAATTACCAAACGACAAAATTTTGGACTGGGCCAAATTGAAAGACGACAAATTAAGTGTTGCAAATCTGATAATTTCTGTTTTTTAAAGGGTAGAAAACATTATGGGAAAAAGAGAAAATGCTGGTTACCAGCATTTTCTCCTTTTCCCTCAATGTTTTTTAAACACGTCATCTTCAGGGGTCGTTAAAAGTAGGAATTGTGAGGTACAGAGTTAATCAGCATGCCATTTGCTGTCCGTAGTTTCAGAAGTCCAGAAATTAAACCTAAGAGAAAAGCCTAACAGGGCTTTTGATTCAATCCTTTACCTCACTATCTTGAGTTTTAACAACCCTGAGGAAGAAGCCTTTTGCAAACATTGTTGAAACTCTATCAAAATCAAAATTGGTCATTTGAGTCGCATTGAAAATGCCTGCATATGTTTTCAGTGTGAATAAGTTGGCAGTTTTGTCCTTCGGTAAAGAGTTTCAGGCATTATGATAGTTGATTGCAATACTGTTCTAAGTTCCAGCACACTGTGTATTGCACTCGGCCATCGAAATTTTAGTCTATGCCTAGGTCACAAATAAAACTGGGGCAGGAAATTTCTTCCAACTTTGCTGATTCAAAGCTTTGAGACATCGTTTGGGTGCCATACTATATTAAGATATTTTGTTCAAGCAGTTATGAATCAAACACAGTTTTTTTGGAAATGCCTTGCTTGCACTTTAGAGTTAAGAAAGGTACTGGGCAGCCACCAAACAGCCATGGGTGGCGACCTGACAGCGCCTGTACAGACATTTTTCAGACTTTGTGCCGCCGCCCAGTCGGTCACTGAGCGGTCACCTTACAGTGACAGAGCCTGGACGATGAGTTAATGAGCTCTCCTATGGCCCAAAATCTTCTGGTTGCTGTCCAGTTATAATTGTTTTAACCCTTTACCCCATAAGGCATTTCTATGGTATCTCTAATTGACTCTAAATAACAGCAAGGATGGAGCCGTTTCTTACGTGTATATGACACCTTTTGATAGTGTAGAAAACATTATGGCAAAAGGTGAAATTGCTCTTGACGAGCAATTTCACCTTTTGTCACAATTTTTTCCAAAAGCTTCTACAAGCAATGCGTAGAAATGAGTATCTATGGAGTAAAGGGTTAAACCTTGAACAGGTGCCGGACGGGGTCTCAAATTGAACTGCCACTGGACAGTAGCCGTGCGACTGTGTCAAAATCTCCTGAAAAATCTGACCAGTCCATCTGCAGTTCGTTTGTTGTGAGTGGGGCATAAGTTCAAGTCTAATGTTGCATCACTGAGGTGATGCGAGACTCATTGTGCATGAGACTCATGGATTCTGAATATTATAAATGTGAAACAAGCCAACAAGACAATGTCTGTATAGAAATAACCCCAAAATTTTTACCATTTTAACCCATTACCACACTTTCCCTACTGTTGATGACCTTGAGAAAGAACCCTGCAAATGCTTTCGATTCGGACATGCCTAAAATATTGTAGTTTTGTAATGAGTTTAGGTTGCTTTTTCATGTCGGATCTCATTAACCTGGCAATGTGGGTGAAAAATCAGACGGAACATTTACTGCAATCATCTGATAATGATCTATACTGGCTGGTAAGATGAACATCATATTGTGAAAGCCTATCCAAAGAAAACTTTTTGTTCTTGTATGTATGTATATAACAAAGCAGACATCTACATAACTCTGAACAATGTAATAATCATAGGTTGAGTGAGGACCTGACATGGATGATTTATAACCTAGCTTTATTGAACAGTTTTATGATGAAGACAGAGGTCTGATTTAGAAAATTGAACACAGAAATGAGAAAATTGTTGACTGCATCATTATCTATACACCATGCAAAATTTAACCCTTAACCAGAGGATGATGTTGTAGCCCTGTCCAAAATTCAAAGCATTACAGGCGACAGTTTCAGTGTGGCTCAAATAGCGCAATCTTTCATTGATAGGAGAGAAAACACTGAGGGAAAAGGAGAAAATGCTGGTTACCAGCATTTTCTCCTTTTCCCCCAATGTTTTCAAAAGGCTTCTTTCTTAGGATTGTTAAAGTCAGCATTTTTAATGACCATTTTGATTGGTAAACGGTTCATGATTTGAACTCGCGACCATCTCAGATTTGTGGAAATAGCTGTTATCTATTAAGGGAACACTGTTAAATGCAAGGCCTGAGTGCCAGGCTGTGGAAAAAGTAAACACTAGTAACCAATCCTTACACTAAGACAAAATCCTATCATTTTAGTTGCATTATTTTTGTTGTATGCAATTGCATACAATTCATCATTTTGGTAAATATTTAACTCTTTCACTGGTTTTGTTGCCGTCTATATCTTTAGGGGATGGTAAAGATCAAGATGAGACAGCACTAAATGTGCAGTGTGATCTTGAAAATTTGTGCAGTCTGATCTCGGGCGTACATTGAATCCTATCTGATACAAATTTTGAACCCAAAATAGATTCAATTGAAACAAACAAGATCCTTTTTAATCACAGAAAAATTGGATCCATTTAGTTGGAAATAAAAAGAAAATTAAACCTTTGCCAAATATTAGAATATCAAAATTTTAGACTTTGCCAAATAATCCCAAGTGCTAACAACCTTAAAGAGAAGGCCATTGAAAAAAATTGTGGAAAAAGGAAAAAAATGCTGGTAACCTTTTCCTGCAATGTTTTCTTCTCTGTCAAAGAACTTTGGTTCATTTGTATCAGTGTTGAATTAGTTGTTTGCATATGTTTTCCATTCGGAAGGTTTCAGACTTTGTTAGTTAGTAAAAAGTAAAAAGAAGAAATATTTAACCCATTACCACACAATCCTTACTTTTGACGCCCCTGAGGAAGAAGCCTTTAGAAAACATTGTGGGAAAAGGAGAAAATGCTGGTAACCAGCATTTTCTTCCCATACCACAATGTTTTCTACCCTTCACCACACAAATTTCAAATTTTCAGTCACCTTTATTTTGTTGTCTGCAAATGCTTTCCATTTGGACCAGTCTGAAATAGTGTCGATTGGTAATGGGATAAAGGACAGGAAAAAGGTATGTTTTTAATTGTATTTTTAACCCTTTTCCACACAATGATGACTTTTAACACCCCTGAAAGAGGAGGACTTTTGAAAACATTGTGGTAAAAGTAAATGCTGGTTACCAGCATTTTCTCCTTTTCGCACAATGTTTTCTACTCTACTCAGAGAAACAACACTGCATACGAGCTACATTGAAACTGTCATCAGTTTGTACAGGTCTAAAATTTTGTCGTGCAGTAAAGGGTTAATGCTGTAAACTGTAAAGGGCGTGAAAAGTCCTATTTGTTTGAAATGAGATAAGCATCTACAGGCAGATTGCATAAATATTTCATGGGTTTCTTGCATTTTGGGTGAAAACAGACATAGACATTGATCTTGCATTCATTTTGTCTCTTTACATAACCAAAACATTTCAACTGGTCTACACTGAGGTATTCCTGCAGACCACATGATTGTGACAATTTCACATATAAGATTGGTCTTGAAAGGCTAGAAAACATTGTGGGAGTAGGAGAAAATGCCAGACTGGTCCATACTGAAGCAATTTCAGACCACATGATTGGGAAATTTCCTCGGGCGATAAGATTGGTCTTGAAAAGCTTGAAAACATTGTTGGAAAAGGAAAAAATGCCTATTCAGTCTTTATGTCCGTCTGTGTGTCTGTCCATGTGTCAGTCTGTGTGTCCGTCTGTGTTCAAAATATTACCTGTTTCTGTTCAAGTGCTGGAGGGGCTATTAAGTCACATTCATTGACCGTTCTAGTCCTAATTATCTGTTTAAATGATACTGTACGTCATTATTGTCTAGAATGGTTTGAATTTAACCTCAATAGAGTTTCACACATATGAATCGAATGTTTGAAAAGTTATTACTATTTCAAGAGTCTTCTAATCAGAATGTATTGTAGAATATAAGAAAGAGTTATCAAAAGATCAGGGTTCCTTTTTCACAAACCATCCTTAAAAGCGTACACGTACATTCTCTAGAATTTTTTTAATTTGAAAGTTACTCATTTTAACATCTAATTGCCTAAACCAAATAGTGTAGCCAATCTAAAGTTTTGTTACTTTCAAACTAGAAAATCTTTGACAGTAAGACATAGAATGTTCCCAAGAATGATTGTTGAATAAGAGGCCAGATAACCCAATCGTTATGTGGTATGAGCTTGAACCGCTCTGCTGTAAAATTCATTCAGTTTCCTTGTAGTGAAAAGAAAAAAAATAGGAGAAATTTGTTGATAATAATATAATAATATTTCTTTACACAATTTTAGACTTCAGAGAGTTTAACCCATTCAATGAAGAAAAGCTAAATGATTGACAAGATTATCTCATCTTTATGGTTATGTATCAACCAAATCAAGGAGGTGAAACAAGCTTATATCTGTTTGAGGAACAGCAATAAACAATTTACCCATGAAATTTTCAGCCTGTAAGTTGGAGGCTACAATTTGAAATATGCTGCTTCATGTAGTTGTATCTCTCTCTTTCTTCAAAGCATATTGAAATGTTAGGGATTTTCATGTTTTGTAAAAGTGTCCATGGGCAAGCCACTTCATAGTAGACATTTATGAATGGACATGGATGTGGAGATGGACAACAAAATACAGGTTTCAATAAGGGGTTTTCTCAAATTAACTATGCCATTATGTATATAGGCCAAAGAAAAAGACATCACGATATAAGGTTCCCGAAGGGTCGTATTATGTTATACCCCCGGTCGTCCGTCCGTCCGTTAGCAATTTCTTGTGTGTGCAACTCCTCCTACAGTTTTCATTGGAATTATTTGAAACTTGCCACAATGAATTTCCATGATGTCTAGTTGTGCACCTGGGTCTTAGAATTTTCACCGCTGTTTGCGTTCCAAAATTATCTGCCCTTGATTTATGAAATAATCAACTTTTCACTTTGAAGTTTTGTTTAGGCCATAACTTCCATACCATGAAATGTATCAAATTGAAACTACATACACTGATAGAACACATTATGGAGAAGTGCATTGCACATAAATCATAACTCTGCCACATTTATTTTTTGAGTTATTGCCCTTTGTTAATTTTCAGTTTGAATTTTTGTCCAGGCCATAACTTCCATACCATAAAAGGTATCAAATTGAAACTACATACACTGATAGAACACATTATGGAGAAGTGTAGTGCACATGAACCATAACTCTACCACAATTATTTTTTGAGTTACAGCCCTTTGTTTATTTTCAGTTTGAATTTTTGTCCAGGCCATAACTTCTAAACTATAAAAGCTTTTAACTTGGAACTTCATACACTGATAGAACACATTGAGGAGAAGTGTATCGCACATTAACCATAACTCTCCCAGTTTAATTTTTTGAGTTGTTGCCCTTTGTTAATTTTCAGTTTGAATTTTTGACCAGGCCATAACTTCCAAACTATAAAAGTTAATAACTTGCAACTTCATACACTGATAGAACCCATTATGGAGAAGTGCAATGCACATGAACCATAACTCTGCGACCTTTATTTTCTTAGTTATTGCCCTTTGTTAATTTTCAGTTTGAATTTTTGTCCTGGCCATAACTCCCAAACTTTAAAACCTATCATCTTGAAACTTCAAAGACTAATAGAACACATTATGAAGAAGTGCACTGCACAAGAACCATAACTCTGCCATCCTTCTTTTTTAGTTATTGCCCTTTGTCAGTTTTCTCATTGAATTTTCGTCTGGGCCATAATTTCTAAAATATAAAAGCTATGATCTTGAACCTTTCAAGACTGATAGAACACCTTGTGGAGAACAGC
This sequence comes from Tridacna crocea, assembly GCA_943736015.1. Taxonomy (NCBI): domain Eukaryota; kingdom Metazoa; phylum Mollusca; class Bivalvia; order Cardiida; family Cardiidae; genus Tridacna; species Tridacna crocea. Next base: position 56,893,653 of record OX031059.1, read on the forward strand.
AATTCACAAAATTTGTAACTGTGCCACCCTTCTTTTTTAGCTATTGCCCTTTAATATTTTTCACATATCATGGAGATTAACTACATTTCATTCAAGGCCCTTCCCTCTTTTCAACTCATTTCACTGACAAGCCCCTTCGGGCGTATATGCGCCGCTTAAATAAGCATCAACATTTTCAGAACTGCTACTCATTGTTTTTTGTCTCCTCATTTTCCACACAACATTGCAATTTTGTTTCTCTGTAGAAACATAGTGCTAGAACTGTTGTTCATGTGGTTGGTATCATTTTCCACTTAGTTTCTTTAACTGTGTTGTTTTATGTTAGTATCTCAGCAGAAAGAAATGTGATAAATGCATAGATGTCTGGTCTTTATGACACTTTTCGACGGTATTTAGGTTTGTATGTGATTGCATAATGGTCGACCCGACAGGGAAACTTAAATGAAATTGGGATGGTTGTCGATGCAATGGATGGAACGAGTCAAAAATATGTAGACCTGCTGAAATTCAATCAAAAATAATTTTACTTCGGGAATCGATTTTACCTCTGTACATGTAGGGCCACTCGTCAAAACTCGGCCAATTCCGTACCTATATCTACTTTGATGGCTCCTATCACCCGAGGTATGCCGAATGCATGTCGGCCAATACCAAGGTTGTCACACACAATACCGAAATGGTATGGTAGACGGAAACTAGATTAAGAGTCATCAGAATGATACCCAGCAATTCATACTGATGCACACATTTGACAACAGTTACCATTTCCGGTTGGTTGCGTATTGGTCGTGGATAAAATGTGATATATCCAAACAGATTTTCAGTCATGACCTTCTGTGATGCACATTTGAGTCGGAGAGTGGGAGATAAACGTCAACATGCATGTTGACTGAAGCAATGTATTTCATGTCATAGGATAAAGGATGAAGACATAAACGCAGAACTTAAAAGTTATCAGTGCAGTAGTTAACTTTGGCGGCGTCAGAACCCATTTCTATTGCAAACTTTTCGAATAAATGCAAAAGTAGTATATCGTTGTAAGTCAGTATGATCGATTCTATGAAAAGTAATGTTTTAATAAAGACCCTGATTAGCTTGATTATCATATTTTCTTGGCTTGGCTACAGTCGCTTGACTTTTAGTGGAAATTCAAAGTCGAACAAGTGGTGTAAGTTGTTAAAGATACTTTCAGGGTTATCTGCCCTTGTTGTATCGGTTTTCCACTTGATAGTGAAAAAGCTGTCCAAATGACAAGAGATAATATGCAATGTCAGTTTTTGATAATGTCAATGTTTTTACCCAATGACAACGCAGACGATGGCGCAGACAACACCAGGGCTACGACAATACCTTGCTAAACCGAGCTAAAATGATCATTGTGAAATATTTCAATAAAATTTATAATACGGCCTTAATGATCATTTTGATGCATGTGACCCATCACGCATAATGATTTTGATACATGTGACCCGTCACGCAAAAAAGGTCCATCATTGAATCCGTAAATCGAGCAATTGATAAGGAAATTGTTCAAAGCCAGTTTAGGTTGATCCGGGTAGATATCTTTAAACAACTGTTTAGTAAGGTTGAATGGTCGTTTAACATAGAGAACATCTACCAAAAGTGTAAAGTTTTGATCCTGGTCAGACTGTGCTGTCGGGGTAATCTGACCAGCGATGATATTTTTGCTGTTCCCAGATGGTTCCTTTATGCGTGACATGTCACAAATGAATGTGTTGAGTAGAGCTGGGGCGATATCATCGATGCATCGTGATATTTTTGCTGGCGATAGTATATCGCGATACTTACTCATTGCATCGATACTTGGCGATACATTAACGTCATGTGCACAGTGTGTGTGATCACGTATAAATGTACGTGAATCATGTATAAAATTGAAAATTACGCCCAGATTTTCTCTGCTATACATACAAGAACGTACAAAAGACTCATCCTAGAGACAATGACATTCACAAAACTTTGTAATTTGGGGAATAATTTGCTGCAAAATGTTTACAGTCAGTTACTCTGCGTAGGGTTTTCCCGGTTTTAAATATAGCTGCTAATTCGGAACGTTCTAAGCCTTCTCATATGATTTCTATATTGTTTGTGTCCAAAAAGTTGCGGTTGTGTTTTAATCGGGATGCCACCTTAATATTGTTGGCACAAGGACTGATAAATAAAATAAAGCATTCACAAGGTCGTTTGATTTTGCTGATGAATATTAGCTGCAATTTGATTATTTGTTAGCAAAAGATGGCTCAGTTTGAACTGTTTATTCTTTTTAAATAAATGAATGAGCTGCGGATCGGCAACTGTCTTCCGTGACAATAGTGTGGGTTTTGATGCTGGGAAATTTGAAACGATAATTATGTCTGTGACGATGAAAAGTATCTCCCTAATTGTCAATATGACACATGAAGTTATGGTCTAGAGCACCCGGCAGAAATATGGGCTAAACACGATCAGTATAAAATGCGAAGGACACGCGCATGATCATGAAGATGGCGAGTCATTTATGACAACTTAATAAAGGTATTAATCCTCTTACCTAGTGTAAAGTGACAGATTTCAAAGTTTCCTGCCATTCAAAATGAGAAACTGATGTCTAATCATGTAGTATTACTTCTCCAAAAATAAATTGTCACGAAAACATAGATTGCCAAAAAAACGTGAAAACCCATGACACTGCAATGATCAGCGTGGCATTGTCGATCAGAGGGACTTCAAACTATCCTCTCGTCTTTGAAAATGAAGTTAAACAGTGAATTTACACAAATCAATGAATAAAACAATAAGTTGAAGCTAAAATTCTGTTCATGACTGAAAAAAAAAAATGTTTTAGGAAATGAAGATGTACGAGGGGTGGGGGTTTGTGGTTAGGGAGTCGTCTGCAAATGCTTGAAATATGTCTTATTTTTTTTAATTGGCTAGGAAATTAAGATTAGAGGACCAAAATAAATGATATTGAATAAAGCAAAAAATCTAAATGGTAGTGCATTTCGGTTGAATTTTGAAGTGCAAAACACAACATCCTTATAAACTTAATATCATGTTGACAAATTGTATCAGAATTTAAAGCAAAAAAAGGCACTCTTACTTAAATGGAGACACCGAATGTAAAACCGATAAGTAGTTGATGTGCTCTTCGTATTACAAAACAATAATCATTTGTGATTTTAACCTGATTGCCAAACACTACCATTTTGATAGATTTTGTACAGGAATTGGACAGTTCGATGGTTCATGTATCTCGCTTACCTGCTTGTTTATTTTGCCAAAAGTGTTTGCACAGTTTGAGAAAAGGTTCCTAAATTGAAGAGCTTATAACTGTGAACATGTAGATCTATCTATAAAAAACTTGTTTGTGCATACCACATGAAAATAGTTTCTCTTATAATAGGCTGTCACTAAGTAAATCTGGACAAACCAAGTATCGTGATATTGTATCGTGATACTGTTTCTGGTATCGCGATAGTATCACGATACATTTGTCTTGGCGATACCCACCTCTAGTGTTGAGACAATCCACGTGTTTTCTCTGCTTTCTGTTCCCCATCTCCATCTCCGTGTCCGCCCGCAAATGTCTAGTATTAGCTTAGTAAGTCAGATGAAAACAATGACATCGGGCCTTTATGAATATGTGAGCAGTCACAATGATCTGACTGAAATCATGCGATAAGCAGCATGTTTCACTCTATACCAAGCGACAAAAGTATAGACTTTTCCAAGTTGACAGCATTTGCAGATGACAAAATAAATGTGACTCAAAAATTGAAACTAGACTCTAGAAGAGTTGAAAACATTGTTTCCCCTTTTCCCACAATGTTTTAGGAAGGCTCTATTCACAAGGTCATTAAAAGTCGGAATTGTGTGGTTAAAGGTTAAAGGAACATCAGACACCGTGAAATCCGGGATTTTCATAGTGCAGCTATCTCTCAGTTTAACCTTTTAGGTTTAATTGGTTGTGAGATTTGTAGCTTTGTAAGTTATTTTGAGATTTTGAATGAGATTTTTCAAGGGCTTGTTTGAATTCCACATGATCACTGATATGCATCAGTTATGGGTTCATACTTATATAAGCTTTTAGCCAAAGTGGGACTGACTGACCTTTTGCTGACAGTTTAGATCTAGATCAGACTGCACATATTGTGGAGTCTGATCTTTGATTTGGACACTGACCAATATGGAGATGTTTGAAAAAAAAAAAAATTTGTGAAGTAGCAAATTTTGGGTTTTGCCAAACAATCCTGGGTTTTCACAAACCTGTAGAAAAGTCACCTTGTAAAAACATTGTGGGAAAAGGAGAAAATGCTGGTAACCAGCATTTTCTCCTTTTACCACAATGTTTTCTACCATATAGCAAGATTGCACCATTTGAGCCACATTGAAATTATCGTCCAATTTGGCTAAAATTTTGTCTTGTGATAAAGGGGTGAATATTGCTTTCCTTATTTAGCAGGGAAAGGGTTATGATATAATGACATAATCTGGACCCATAAAAATAGGTGGAGTTAGGAATCAAAAAACAACCGTGTGTTATTTTAATGCCAAAAATTGTACCTTTTTTACCGACTATAAAATCCAGCTTCTTTGCGCTTTGAAAAGATATATCGTCAGTTTACTTCTAAAACCTCGTAACTACAGCTTGTCATTATATCATAACCATTTCCCTTTCCCTTGTTACAAGCTGTAGTTACAGGGCTTTGGAAGTAAACCGACGATATGATCCTCCGTCTGTGAGGAGAGGACTTCATGCTTCTCTGTTCTTATGACCACAAAAGTTTGCTACAAATGCATAGCTGAAATAGAACCACATCTTGTAGGATTCAAACCTAGTATAGATAACTTTCCCCAAAGGTGATGTCACTTTTTGACTGGTCGCCTCTGGGTACAGAGACAGTTAAGACAAAATCAGTTGAAAGCTCTGCACAGATTTTGTGCGCAAATTTGAACTCTAAAAATTTTCCAATAGTGCACAAAAACTAGGATTTAAAACATACCTTTAGCTTGCGTATTCAATATTCCTTCGTTTGAAATACAAAAAGTTTCAATTTAAATACTGACTGTGAGAAAAAAGTGTGCATTTCATCAGTTACTCGAGTTGTTTATGTTCCCGAAAATATACAAAATGGCCGCCACACACGATAAATTTCGTCAGTGAATTTTTAGAGATAAACATGTTATGAATGACTTCTACAAGCTCTTTATGTAATGAATGGTTTAACAATTTGTTTTTGGTCGTGTTTATTACAAAAAGTTAATTGAATTTTGCTGCAATACAGATAAACCCGACGAAACAGAAAGTCAGCATAGCACTCTGTATTTGCTACCGGAAAATTTACAATGGACTTGAGACGGTACGGTGTACAGTAAATGTCCAATATGAAGAAGATCACTGGAGCGCCTCATTATTGAGACTAGATTCGAACTCACTAACACATAAAACCTTGTCTTTCAAAGTATAAAAGACCAATACCATAACCACTGAGCCAAAGAGATTGTCTTCCTGTCACAGTTGTAAGGTATTGTATTTAAATCGGGAGGAATCAATACATGAAAGAGTAGTCTCCCCCAACACCATAATCAATCAAAGTTAGTCATGGCGTACATGTAATAACAGATCCCTGAAGTTCTTTTTTTTTTTAGAAGAAACAACTAAGTCATGGGGTAGAATAGTCCTTAGTCCTTGGACATACAGAAAATTAGCCAAGAATGAAAAGTTTTGCCTTAGGTCAGCTTACACGAACTGCACTGTGAGGCTGACATGGGACCATACTTTTGGTAAATACATTACGCCCCCATTTCACAGAGTATGGCGCATATTTAAATAGCATTTATCAGTGCTCAACAAGGAATGTTCACAGCAAAAAACCAAATATGCTCCATTGCAAAATCATATATGGCCTGCAAGACATGGAAAGGGACATTAAGATAGTTGCATAAATTGTGTAGGATCAGCCTGTGCAGTCTGAGCTTTATGACTGAATTAGACTTTGTGCTACAGTAAAGTTACATAAAAATGGAAAGTGTCTTTTCAGATTAGCCTGCGTGGACAGCACAGGCTGATGCAAGACAACACTCTAGGCAAATGTTTGTATGCCCCTTTTTGCATGTTGCAGGCCATAATATAATCTCTCTTAAAAGCAAAAGCCAACATGCATTGTTATGTAATTCTACCAAGACAATAATTCTGATAAGCTCATTTCCTCCTTTAGACCCCTTTCTGTCTCGCATAAGATCACTTTTGTTAACTTGGTAGAAAAAAGAAAAATTGCTCCTCATGATAAGTCTCTCCTTTTCTTGCTGTATTGTCAGTAATATTTATGTACGAGTCGAGCTCTGTAAAAGTAGGGCTTAACCCTTTACCACACAATCCTGACTTTTAACACCACTGTGAAAGAAGCCTTTTGAAAATATTGTTGGAAAAGGAGAAAATGCTGGTAACCAGCATTTTCTCCTTTTCCAACAATGTTTTCTACCCTTCCTTCAAGTTTTTATTCGCATATGATTTGCTGTCTGCAAACGCTTTCAAATTGGACCAGTCAAGAATTTTGTTGTTTGGTAAAGAGTTAATGGCAAAATTTTAGATCTATTGAAATTCAAAGCATTTGCAGACGACAATTTCAAAGTTGCTCAAATGGTGAAATTGTTTATTGATAGTGTAAAATTGATTGTGGGAAAAAGACAAAATGCTGGTTACCAGCATTTTCTCCTTTTCCCACAATCTTTTCAATAGGCTTCTTCTTCTGGGTTGTTGAAAGTCATCATTGTGTGGTAAAGGGTTAACTCCTCAACAAACATCAAAATTTTAGACTCGTCCAAATTGAAAGCATTTTGCAGGTGACAATGAAACATGACTCAAGAATTAAAACTTGACTTTAGGAAAGTAGAAAACTGTGTAGGAAATAGGGAAAATGCTGGTTACCAGCATTTTCTCTTTTTTCCATAATGTTTTCAGAAGGCATCTTCCTCTGGGTTGTTAAAAACAGGGATTGTTTGGTAAAGGTTTAAATAAATGTATCTGTTAAAAACAAAGTACTGACCCATGGTAGCCTGCCCAATCTTTCTGCATGTTAGAGGACAATTCTACCTTAAGATCCAGTCAAATGGTAGAGAAAATAGATTTTGGATCCATGAATGAATAGATCCATAGTTACGGTACGTAACGACTGGTTTGGTGAAACATGTTACACAGATGCATTAAGCCCCCTTTTACCAGAGCTCGGCTAAAACGTTAAACTGTAAATCTAATTTGTGTTAACTCATTACCAAACGACAGTATTTTACGCTTGTCCAAATCAAAAGCATTTGTCGACTATATATAAAAGCGACTGAAATTTGAATTTTGCTTCGTGAAGGGTAGAAAACATTGTGGGAAAAGGAGAAAATGCTGGTTACCAGCATTTTCTCCTTTTCCCACAATGTTTTCAAAAGGCTTCTTTCTCAAGGGTGTCAAAAGTAGGGATTGTGTGATAATGGGTTAAGCTGTAACTCATATCACTGATAATCCATAGATGACAAGTTTCCTTTTAACTCATTACCAAACGACAATATTTTAGACTTCTTCAAATTGAAAGCACTTGCAGACAACAAAATAAATCCGACTCAAAAATTGAAATTTGTGCTTGGAAGGGTAGAAAACATTGTGGGAAAAGGAGAAAATGCTGTTAACCAGCATTTTCTCCCTTTCCTGCTATGTTTTCAAAGGCTTTTTTTTTTCTTAGGGTCTTTAAAAGTAGGGATTGTGTTAAAGAGTTAAAGGCGTCTGCTGCAAATTGCTTATAGTGGGTAACAAGTTAAAGGTGGGTATTTAGATTTTTCATATCTAGCCGAATTAAAAAAAATGTATATAATTATATCACTGAAATTTATATGAAAAAACAATACAAATCACCAATAATTAACAATCATAAAATTACAAAAAAAAAAATATCTTGATCTTATTCTCTTAAAAGGCTACGTAGCCTCTTAAGCCATCGTCAGATTTTGCGCCAAAAATATAAAAAGCATCGTGGGAATGTTAAGTGACTGGCATGTGACTAATGAAGCTTAAATTCCATAAAATAACAAACATTTAATTAATTTCTATAATGTCTTTTTCGGATGCTATGTTTGAAGCTTCGTATGTGTATTTCCAGTATATAAATGGGCGAGTTGCTTGTGTAAAAATAGAACGCGTTTCCCATCGATGTCGACCTGGGCTGTTAAGTGAATTTCTCTAGTTGTCTGATGGTTTTCGACTTCTGGGGGTTTATGAAAGAATATTATAAGCTTTTGGGAGTATAAGGATAATTTTTTTGTACTTTTTTAAAATTTTTGTCCCAAAATCTGACAAAAAATTTAAATTTGATTTGGGAAGTGTAGAAAACACTATGGGAAAAGAAGAAAATGCTCCTTTTCCCACCATGTTTTCAAAAAGCTTTTTTCTCAGGGTCATTAAAAGCCGGGATTGTTTGGTAAACAGTTAACCCTTTACCACACAATGACGACCCTTGGAAACAAGCCTTTTGAAAACATTGTGGGAAAAGGAGAAATTTGCAGGTAACTAGCATTTTCTCCTTTTCCCACAATGTTTTCTACCCTAATCAAGGAAAAATTTCATCATTTGAGCCACTATGAAATAGTCGTTTAGCTTTCAATTCAGATAGGTCTAAAATTTTGCCATGTGGAAAAGTCTTAAACAGGTAGCAGAAAATAGTTTTTGTGACATTTCACTATCGTCAGCAGCATGGTCAGTATTCATGAAGAAATGTCATTTCCACATGCTCCCATTAGCAGCAGTTGATGACTGATATTTCATAAGGGTCAAAAGTGCTTTATAACCTTTTACTAAACAATCCTGTAATTTGATGAACCAAAGCTTATTTTTTCTGTCACTGAACAATAGTCAAATCCTTCAAATGTCAGTAAAAACAGAATGGCCTTAAACCCTGATGGTCAGAAATGCTGATAGCAGACATGGTCTTGTATAGAATTAACATTCTGGTATTTGCTATCTGCTATAAGTAGCATACATTTTGCAAGGGACTTTCAGCCACACTTCATATTTGTCACTGAACTCTGGATTTCACATTTTTCAAATTCCAAATAGTTCAGCAAGATTACTGTAATTAGGTCTGGTTTGACGTTAAATTCAGATGAGATATTCAATTAACTTCTGGTATTTAGCTCAAAGCATTAATTAGTTTGTCCGATACATTTTTAATCTTAATCTATCTGCTTTTATTTTTCTAATCAAATCCATACACACTCCGACTCTATAAGGATAAACTAATTTTTCTTCTTCATTCTCTATACTGATAGTACTGATGTACCCATTTATATAAACTTTTAACTCCTTACCAAACAACAAAATTTTAAACTTTTCCAAATTAAAAGCAATTGCAGCAGACAACCAAAAAAGCTTTACTCAAAAATTGAAACTTGACTTTGAAGGGTAGAAAGAGGGATTGTTTGGTTAACAGTTAAAGAAACCACATATCTTTTGGTAGATCAGGTGAAAGATAGTTAAAACCTATATGGATTCATGAACTGGTTAGGCATATACTTATAATAATGGGCAATATTTAGTGCTTTTGAAGAAAATGCAATAAGATCAAACAGACTGTTCAGAACATGCAGTGTGGTTTTCAAATAAACCAATATTTTGTGAGATATTTAGCTCAAAACAGCCTTGACTGTGTCATATTGGATTCTTCCATCTAAAAACAACCATTTCCATATGTACCGTAGCTGAGCAGATTATAATATTCAGAGTCCATCAAATGTTCGAAGTGAGAGGTATTCTACAACGACTTGTGTAATTGTTTAACCGTTACCACACAGTCCTGACTTTTAACAATTCCTGTAGGAGAAGCCATTTAAAAACATTATGGGAAAAGGAGAAAACTAATGAAATATAAATTTATCAGGTTAAATTCAAATTACATGTTATTTCACAGTGAACACAGTCATAATGAAAGTAAATCTGAAAGCATCTCTTCGATCACGATAAAGACGTTTATGTTTACTACACATGCACATCATTCTGTAAAGTGCTTGACAGGTTTTCTATTCATGCACCCGTTTAGACTCGTATACCTGAACTATCTATGCTACAATAGCCGTATTCGACTGGTAATTACATTTTTTTGTGCTGCACCCTGTGTATTTGGCTGCTAAATTTCACAATTTCGTAAACCATATACTATCAAATCGTCCTAATGTTTATGCAGCATGAAACAGGAACCTTACAGGTAGGTTGAGCTAAATATGCATTTTCATGCTTCATGAAAGTTGACCAGTCAAATATGGCTATAATCCTATTTTGTTAGATTGGGACAGGTTAACTGGACCAAAAAAGTAGCAAGAGGTCCATGATGGCCCTGAAATCACTCACCTGAGTCTATTGACCAAACATGAACCATTTTCAATCTAGTTTCCCAGTGACCTAGTTTATCAGATATTACCCATTATCAAACACCTTTGAGATATCAATAAGACAAACATTCTGACCAAGTTTCATGAGTATTTGACTGAAAATGTGGCCTCTACAGCATACAAAAGGTATTTCTCAGATTTGAACAAGTGACCTAGCTTTTGACCTAACAATTACCCTTTATCAAACTCTTTTGAGACATCACCAAGACAAATATTCTGACAAAGTTTGAAAAGTATCAGACGCAAAATGTGGCCTCTAGAGTGTTCACAAGGTTTTTCTAATATTTGACCCAGTGGCCTAGTTTTTGACTCCACATGACCCATTTTCAAACTCATTCAAGGTATCTTCAAGACAAATATTATGAACAAGTTTCAGGAATATCAAACTGAAAATGTGTCCTCCAGAGCATACATAAGGTTTTTATAACATTTGACCTATTAACCTGGTAACATAGTTTTTGACCCAACATGACCCATTTTCAAACTCACCCAAAATATCATCAAGACCAACATTCTGACCAACTTTCAAGAGTTTTGGACTGAAAATGTAGCCTCTAGAGTGTACACAAAGTTTTTCTAGGATTTGACCTAGTGACATAGTTTTTGACCCAACATTACCCATTTTCGAACTCGTCCGAAATATCATCAAAGCAAACATTCTGACCAAGTTTCATGAGTATCGGATGAAAAATGTGGCCTATAGAGCATACAAAAGGTTTTTCTAAGATTTGACCTAGTGACCTAGTTTTTGACTCAACATGACCCATTTTCAAACTCATTCTAGATATATATGAAGCAAACATCCTGACCAAGTTTCATGAGTATCAGACTGAAAATGTGGCCTCCAGAGCATACACAAGGATTTTCTAAGATTTGACCTAGTTTTTTACCTAACATGACCCATTTTCAAAGTCATCTGAGATTTCATCAATGCAAACATGCTGACCAACTTTCATAAGTATCGGACTGAAAATGTGGCCCCTAGAGCGTGCACAAGGTTTTTCTAAGATTTCAACTGGTGACTTAGTTTTTGACCCGACATGACCCAATATCGAACTTGTCTAAGATATCATCCAGGCTAACATTCTGACCAAGTTTCCTGAGTATCGAAAGAAAAATGTGGCCTCAAGAGCATACACAGGGTAAAAAGTTCATGACGGACTACAGAAAAGCACTATCACAAGAGCTCATCCTGAGCACTTTTCATGCTCATGCAGATGAGCTAATGAATACCGTCTACTTTGTTGACATCCACAGCGTAGTATAATAGTACAATCCACTGTATCAATCTATTAACAATTTTTATACGCCCGTCGAAGACGGGACGTATTATGGGATCACCCGTGGCGGGCGGGCGGGCGGGCGGGCGGCGTCCAGTTCTTTGTCCGGAGCATATCTCCAAAACTATACAAGCTAGGGTTATGAAATTTCATGGGTGGATAGATCTCATCGAGGCGGAGTGCAGTGCACAGGAATCATAACTCTTGCTCGCTTAATTTTTGAGTTATTGCCCTTTGTTGTTTTTCATACTTAAATTTTGTCCGGAGCATATCTCCAAAACTATACTAGCTAGGGTTATGAAATTTCATGGGTGGATAGATCTCATCAAGGGGGAGTGCAGTGCACAAGAATCATAACTCTTGCTTGCTTAATTTTTGAGTTATTGCCCTTTGTTGTTTTTCATACTTGAATTTTGTCCGGAGCATATCTCCAAAACTATATTACCTAGGGTTATGAAATTTCATGGGTGGATAGATCTTATTGAGGGGGGGTGCAGTGCACAGGAATCATAACTCTTGCTTGCTTAATTTTTGAGTTATTGCCCTTTGTTGTTTTTCATACTTGAATTTTGTCCGGAGCATATCTCCAAAACTATACTAGCTACAGCTATGAAATTTTATGGGTGGATAGATCTCACTGAGGGGGAGTGCAGTGCACAAGAATCATAACTCTTGCTCGCTTAATTTTTGAGTTATTGCCCTTTGTCATTTTTTATACTTGAATTTTGTCCGGTGAATATCTCCAAAACTATACTAGCTAGGGTTATGAAATTTCATGGGTGGATAGATCTCACCGAGGCAGAGTGCAGTGCACAGGAATCATAACTCTTGCTTGCTTAAATTTTGAGTTATTGCCCTTTGTTGTTTTTCATACTTGATTTTTGTCCGAAGCATATCTCCAATACTATACTACCTAGGGTTATGAAATTTCATGGGTGGATAGATCTCATGGATGGGGAGTGCAGTGCACAGAAATCACAACTCTTGCTTGCTTAATTTTTGAGTTATTGCCCTTTGTTGTTTTTCATACTTGAATTTTGTCCGGAGCATATCTTCAGAACTATAGTAGCTAGGGTTATGAAATTTCATGGGTGGATAGATCTCACTGAGGGCGAGTGCAGTGCACAAGAATCATAACTCTTGCTTTCTTAATTTTTCAGTTATTGCCCTTTGTCATTTTTTATACTTGAATTTTGTCCGGTGAATATCTCCAAAACTATACTAGCTAGGGTTATGAAATTTCATGGGTGGATAGATCTCATCAAGGGGGAGTGCAGTGCATAGGAATCATAACTCTTGCTTGCTTAACTTTTGAGTTATTGCCCTTTGTTGTTTTTCATACTTGAATTTTGTCCGGAGCATATCTCTAAAACTATACTAGCTAGGGTTATAAAATTTCATGGGTGGATAGATCTCATCAAGGGGGAGTGCAGTGCACAGAAATCACAACTCTTGCTTGCTTAATTTTTGAGTTATTGCCCTTTGTTGTTTTTCATACTTGAATTTTGTCTGGTGCATGCCCCAGCTTTACAACTTGGGGTAAGACGGGCGTATCTTGCGACAATTTGCCGCTCTTGTTTACAAATCCTGCGATATTTTGATAGGAGCGCCCCCTACCATTTCTTTACATTAAAACTTGGTAACAAGATTCTTTCAGTTTCCACTTTTCCATATAATGTTGGGAGTAACTGACTAAAGATATCAAAACTGAGTGGCTAATGAATTTAATTTGGAACAAATCAAAATTTTGTTATTTGGTAAAGGGTTAACTCTATACAAGATTACCAAATTCAGTCGTGCCAAAACATTTGCAGACTACAAAAATAATTTGACTCAAAAGAATGAAATCTATTCTTGGAAGGTAGAAAACATTGAGATAAAAGGAAAATATGCATGCTTTGGTTGTTTGTTTTTTCCAATCCCAAGAGAGAAGCCTTTTGAAAATATTGTGGGAAAAGGAGAAAATGCTAGAATCCAGCATGTTCTCCTTTTCCAAAAATATTTTCAACCCAGCTGGAAACAAATTCCAATTTTTGAGTTATGTTTATTTTGTTGTCTGCAAGTGCTTTCAGTTTGGACCAGTCTAAAATTGTGTTGTTTGGTAATGGGATAAGGTTAATCCCTTACCAAACAATCCTGTTTTAATGACCCAGAGGAAGAAGCCCTTTTGTGAGCATTGAAATGTTGTAATGCTGGTATTCAGCATTTTCTTTAACCTTCAATGTTTTCTGCACCGTCAAAGTACAGTAATGTAGTTCATTTGTACCACAGTATTTCATCTGAAGCTTTCAGGAAAGAAGTGTTAACCCTTTACCAAACGACAAAATTTTAACCTGGTCCAAATTGAAAGCATTTGCAGACGACAAAATAAAAGTGACTGAAAATTTGAAATTTGTTTCGCAAAGGGTAGAAAACATTGTGGAAAAAGGAGAAAATGCTGGTTACCAGCATTTTCTCCTTTTTCCACAATGTTTTCTATAGGCTTCTTTCTCAGGGGCGTCAAAAGTAGGGATTGTGTGGTAATGGGTTAAAAGTCTGTCATTTGGGAAAGGGTTAACATATACAGTTACAGTTTATTTAATGCATTACCTACTGGAACAAATCTGTAGCAAATAGCTGTTAATGACATCTTTGTAAATTAAAATCAAGAATTGTGGTTTAATCTATGTTTTATCTAGGTGCAATCTGGGAATACAAGAGAAAAATAGAGCATTGAAATCATTTAACAAGTTTTCCTTCTTGTACAATGTTTTTAAAAGTACTCTGCAGCAAGACAGAGTAGGCAATGAGTTAAAATGGATAAGTGCAGTTATGTCTTAAGTGGAATTAGAAACTAATGCTTTCTATGTTTATTTATCATGCATTTTAATCAAGTACATAAGCTGAGGTTAATACATACTTAGACAACTTAATATATTCTTTTGTTTGTGTAACATATTTAAACATTCATGTATTATTTTAGGATCACATTAAAAAAAATCGTCTCCTTGTTTATAGTTTGATATGCTGCACTCGCTACAGACTAGGTAAAGCCAAACTTCGCGAGCCAAGGTTACAATCGCTATATGGATCTTACCTTGGCTGATTGAGCCCGATTTTGAGATTCCTGCAATGCGCCCTCTATTGGATACAAACCACTTAGGAATACACATGAAGCGATAAGCAGACATCCACATGGGTTTCCATGTTTACCTTCTATTCAAAAGGTAGTGACCTTATTCTATTTTTATCAAAGATGAAATGCTTCGAGCGATTTCATTCATTGCAGTTAGAAGTGGCTGCATCCAATGAAAAAGCTTGTCGGGGGAATGTAAAAACCAAGCTCGATCCGCCAAGGGTAGAGTAGCATAGTGAATCGTCAGCCTTTGCTTGCGAAGATGGGTAAAGCCCCAGGAGTAAGCTACAATGGAAGCACTGATATTATGTCTCTTTTAGGTTTATCTAATGAAATGAAACGAAAATATCCAGCTGATATTCAGAACCCAAATTTTGCTATTTCATAGGTGTTTTGTTAGGGGAATAATAGCGTTATCAGACAGTGTAGTCTGATCTTGATCTGCACTGTCTACAAAAAGTCAGTGAGTTTTGTGCTTAGCAGCCTGAGCTTTAAAGATCATTTCAGTTGTATCACAGTTGACACATCCATGCATCACAGGTCTTGGTTTCAAAAGTCCCTGGCTTAAGGCTTTTAAGTGTCTTGCCCAAGAAAAGTCCACATGGAAGGAAAACATAGAACTTTCCTAAAGTCTTAACATTTTTGGAATCTTTATGGACAACATCTGGACAGTTTAAATCGAGATCAGGATGTGCAGCCTTTTTTTTTTGTGGAACACTGTGTTTTTGCTGAAAGAAAGTTTTAAAAATTTTGAAGTATACATGTTTTTCTTGTACTGGTTAGAATTCTCCACCTCATTGAGCCATGCACAGGCTGCCCGAGGCCGAAACTCTGCTCTAGGTAATTTTTAGCTCCACTGGCTGAAGTCCAGCGGGCTTACGTCATAAAACTTTAAAATCCTTTTGGTAACTTGCCATAGGGCCTAGGGCTACCAAATTTGGCATGTAGCTTTATCTAGTGGACCTCAACTAAGAGTGCCCAACTGATAGCCCAGGGGTCAAATTTGGCCTGGCCCCGGGGTCATAATTTTTATATGGGCTTATAAAGGGAAAGCTTTAAAATCCTTATGGTACCTAGCCATAGGGCCTAGAGCTACCAGATTTGGCATGTAGCTTTATCTAGTGGACCTCTACTAAGAGTGCCTAAATGATAGCCCAGGGGTCAAATTTGGCTCTGTCCCGGGGGTCACAAGTTTGATATGGGCTTATATAAGGAAAACTTTAAAAAATTTCTCGTACCAAGCCATAAGGCCTTGGGCTACTCAATTTTGCATCTAGCTTTATCAAGTGGTTGTCTACCAAAGGTGCCCAAATTATAGCCCTGGGATTAAATTTGGTCCCAACCTGGGGGTCACAAGTTTTTCATGGGTTCATATTGGGAATTTTTTTCAAGTCTACTTGTACCTTGCCATAAGGCCTAGGGCTACCAAAGTTTGCATGTAGCTTTATCTTATCTACCAGGAGGGCCAAAATTATATAGCCTTAGGGTCAAGTTTGTCCCCGCACCAGGGGTCACAAGTTTTACATGGGCTTTTGAGGTGAAAACTTTCTAAATTATCTTGTTACTAACCATAATAAAGACTAGGGCCATTAAATTTAGCCCTTTCTCATGCTTTTTCTGTTTTATAGGGCCTTTTATTGAGAAAACTTTGGAAATCTTCTTGTTTATTAATCACACATTCTAGACCTGTATTATTTGGTATGGGGTTTTATCTTGTAGACCTCCACCAGGATTCAAGTAATTATAGCTTTACGGTCAAAATTGGGTTTGCCGTGGGGGTGTGGGGGGAGTCACCACTTTCTGTAGGATCTTATAGAAAAGATTTTGTATGTCATCGAGTTTGAAACCAGTTGGCCAAATAATAAATTATTTGGCTCATAGTGTTTTACTTATTAGCCAGTGGAGCGATACAAGGCCATCATGGCCCTCTTGTTCTGTATATCAATGGCCCATTGTACCTCATGCTAGAGTTCACAAATTGGATCTGTTATGGAAAGGTTAGAATACATTGCGGGAAAAGGAGAAACGCTTGTCACTGCTATTTTCATCTTCTGCAATGTTTCAAAAGCTTTCTTTCTCAGATTTGTTAAACTTAGGGTTGTGTGGTAAAGGCTTAACTCTTTACCAAATTACAAAATTTTGGACTGAACCAAATTCAAAGCATCTGCAGACAACAAGTTAACCCATTACCACACAATCCCTACTTTTGACGCCCCTGAGAAAGAAGCCTTTTGAAAACACTGTAGGAAAAGGAGAAAATGCTGGTAACCAGCATTTTCTCCTTTTCCCACAGTGTTTTCTACCCTTCCCAGATCAAATTTCAATTTTTCAGTCACCTTTATTTTGTCGTCTGAAAATGCTTTCAATTTGGACAAGTCTAAAATTTTGTCGTTTGGTAATGAGTTAAATC
The DNA here is from genome assembly GCA_943736015.1 of Tridacna crocea. Classification (NCBI taxonomy): domain Eukaryota; kingdom Metazoa; phylum Mollusca; class Bivalvia; order Cardiida; family Cardiidae; genus Tridacna; species Tridacna crocea. Next base: position 56,910,880 of record OX031059.1, read on the forward strand.
TTGGTAACATGATGATTTCTGACTTTGATAGGCTAAAAAAAATTCTGGAAAAAGGAGAAAACTGCCACTGACTACTTTCTCACACACATAGGATAGAAGATGCAAAAAATGGTCATAAAGAAAGTTAGCCTAAAGCAGGTATTTAACAGCTACCACCAAGTCACAAACTACTTATGCTAACTTTAGAGCTAAAGTGACCTTTATGTCTTGGTTTTCTTTTTTTGTTTCATCCTTGGAGTTGTTATGGAAACCTTTGTAAATTTAGGCTAGATTATTTTTTTAAAACTCTTTCATTGCCAATATCATCTTAAATAGCCTTTGCAGATGGTGTAGATCAAGATCAGACTGCACAAAACTTGCAGTCTGATCTTTTACTTACACTGTCCATTACCAGATATTAATGAATGATCAGAGTAAGCTTCAAATGAAACAAAAAATTACTCCTAGACCTTGAGAAAAGTCGAATCCATTTAGTTGATAATCAGAGTTAACCCTATACCACACAGTGACAACTTTTAAAGACCTGAGGAAGAAGCCTTTTGAAAACATTGTGGAAAAAAGAGAAAATACAGGTAACCAGCATTTTCTCCTTTATCCATAATGTTTTCTACCCTATGAAAGAAAAATTGCGTCGTTTTAGCCACTATTGAATCACAGTCTCCAAATGCTTGTAAATTAGCCGTGTGGTAGAGTTAAAGTATAGCTAATAAGTCCATGTAACTTCATAGTTTTCTTGGTGTATAATTTTTCCTGGAACTGGCCCCCAGGAGATCTTTGTGATGAAGCTTCTTTCATTTTCTTGTTTGAACTATATATATAGCCACAAATTACCCCTGTTTATGGTGTTATTAGCCTATGTGGTTATTTACCTTTGTCATGAATGACATGATAATATATCTTACTCAAGAAGATTGCTTCCTTAACTCTTAACCAAACAACAAACTTTTTGACTGGTCCAGATTGAGAGCATTTTACAGACGTCAATGTAAATGTGAATCAAAAATTGAAATTTAATTTGGAAAGGGTAGAAAACATTGTGGGAAAAGCAGAAAATGATGCTCACCAGAATTTTCTCCTTTTCCCACAATGTTTTTAAAGGGTTTTTTTCTCAGGATGGTAAAAAGTGAGGATTGTGTGGTAAAAATTTAAAATGAGGACAGTCAACTTCATTTATAGCTCCACTTGCCAAAGGCCAGCGGGCTTATGTCATGGCCTGGTGTCTGTCGTGTGTCTGTCCATGCGTTCGTCGGTCCGTGCATGTGTTAACTTTTATTTCAAACATCCTTGGGGTCAAACCCGTCCTTGGGGTCACAAGTTTTACATGGGCTTGTATTAGAATTTTTTAAAAAATCTACTTGTACCTAGCCATAAGGCCTAGGGCTACCAAATTTTGCATGTAGCTCTATCTAGTGGGCCTCTACCAGGAGGGCCCAAATTATAGGCTTGGGGTCAAGTTTGTCCCCACACCAGAGCTCACAAGTTTTACATGGGCTTTTGTGGTGAAAACTTTTTAAGTCATCATGTTACTAACCATAATAAAGACTAGAGCTAAATTTAGGGCTACTGAATTTAGGCTAATTTCATGGGTTTCATGTTTAACGGGGCCTTCTATTGAGAAAACTTTGAAAATCTTTGTTTATAACCACACATTCTAAAACTGTATTATTTGGTATTGGGCTTTATATTAAGGACCTCCACCAGGATTCAAATAATTATAGCTTTGTGGTCAAAATTGGCTTTGCCCAGGGGTCACAATTTTCTTGTAGGATTAGATAGAAAAAATTTTGTATATCCTCAAGGTTGAAACCAATTGGTCAAATATTCTAATGTTTTGCTTGTAGCGTTTATACTTATTAGCCAGTGGAGCGATACAGGGCCATTATGGCCCTCTTGTTTCATTAAATCTTTCTTTTTCAAAGTTTTTTTTGTTAATGGTTAAATAGTTTCTACATTTCTGCCATAATGAAAAGACATTGTAATGGAATCTGAAATAAACTAGTAGATAGGGTGGTTTAGAGATCAGACTGCATGTTCTGTGCAGCATTATCTTGATATTGTTGTCTACAAAAGTTTCTTCTAGTCTGTGGCATGGAAAGGTTTTAACAACTAGAGCAGCTGCCAGAAAACCTAACACACATCTTCAGTCTAGGAGGTAACAGACCCAATGAAGTACAGCTTCTAGGTTTGCTGTAGTTCAAAAAGGTTCAGCCAAGCATACAAGGTAGATCAAAGATCAGACAACATATTCATCACAGTCTGATCTTTAACTACACTGGCACCAATGAATACTTACCTGATGGTTAACCAGAAAAAAGATGCAATGCCTACTGTGCAAAAATAAATTGAGTATTCAAAGAAGGTAAATATGAGCCTGTATATTATCTGTACTAGACAGCACCTGTCATGAGCAACCAGTTTTGAGAGTTATTGGGGTGCTTGCTTTATACTGGAATGACTGTATACCCCATAAAAAATATTTGAAACTTTAAATCCGGACTGTGGGAGTGTAGATGGGTGTATCTGAGAGAAAAATCTACAGAAATCTGAGTGTTTGACACTTGCTTCACATTTAACTGTACCACATTGTTGATACATACCCTGATCATACAAACTGATCTGTGTCATTCATAAACAAGTTGAACTTGTCAACTGATGATGGTTTTTGGCTGAATTCATATCAAGTGATACAATACTTGCATGGGATGATGATGATTTTGTAGGATTAAGGTCCTCCATGCTCTTGGCATAATTATATGGTAAGGACCATTACAGAGAAAATATTGAATACAAAGAAATCCAGGTTCAAGCCCCTAGCTCTTCTTCGAATAGACTTCCTCGGTTCTTTAACATGCTTGATGTAAAGCACCAATACACGAGAGGCTATATCTGAGTTCCAAACCAGCTCAGCTTTACTTAGGTGGGAAAGACAAGGTGTCTCAGAAAGGTCCTGGTTTGGCAGGATTTTGAACCTCAGCCCTCAGGATTGATAGTCTGCACTACAGGTCCACCTTGACTGATACTTGCATGGGACCTAATGTTGTAGTGATTAGTAGTGGTGGGCCGATGATCGACTATAGTCGAAAGTCAGTTGGTTTTGGCTCCCGATTCCGATAATCAATTGAGAAATCCCGCAATCGATTGTAGTCGGTTGATAAGCTGGCTTGGTGCCAAAACTTGAATTCTGGTTTTTAACGCTTGTTTTTGTGACTATTATTAATCACAATCTTGGATTTTAAACATAGTAGATAACAAAGACGAAAACTGGCTGAAAAACAAGAAACAAATCGTCGTCCATGAATATCTTGACAAAAGTTGACAACTCGGCAAGCTTCCCTGAGCCTGGGTTTTGACATTTGGAAATTTGAAATGACCTGTCTTTGACAGTGAAAGATACCTGCCTAAATGTAAATCTGAGGCATAAAATTTATCGTCTAGAACTTCATATGACCTAGCTTGCGTGCATCCGGTAGAAAAATGGATTAAACACGATCAGTATAAAATGCGAAGGGTACCCGGATGATAATGAAGCTGGCGAGTCTATTATGACAGAGTAACGAAGGTGCTATTCCTCTTATCTAGTGTAAAGTGACAGCATTTTAAGTTACTTGCTATTTAAACTTACTAAAATTTTAATGATGTCAAGTCATGTAGTTATACTTCTCCATAAACTAACTGTCAACAAAAAATAGATCGCCAAAAAAGCGCGAAAACGCATGACACTACAGTGAGCAGCATGGCATCGTCCGATCAGAGGGACTTCAAACCATCTTCTTATCTTTAATAATGAATTTTAATAGTGAATTTACACAAATTTCTGAATAAAGCAATAAGTAGAAGTTAAAATTCTGTTCATGAGTGGAAAAAATGTTGTTTTATGAAATGAATATATATACTGGGGGGGGGGGGGGGGGGGGGGGGGGAGAGAGAGAGAAAGAGGGTCGTCTGCAAATGTAGGTATATGTCTGATTCTTTTTTAACTCGTTTGGAAATTATAAGGAACAAAATGAATCATATTGATTAAAGTGCAGAATACAACATCTTCATGAATTTAATACATGAAGACAGTCATGTTTACAATATTGTCACAGTATTTTAAGCAAAAAGTCATTCTCAGTAAAATGGAGTGACAGTCTAAACCGATTGTACTATCGATAGCTAGTTGGTTTGCTCTTCTGATTACAAAGCGATAATCGATTGAGATTTTAAACTGATTGCCCAACACTAGTGATTAGTCCCTTGCTCATATGACCCTGAAGAATATTCAGCTCTTGAATACATGTAACTAGTAAGGAGAGATTGATTGATACACAAAGCAATAGCTCCTTGACCCCCAATGTTTTCAATATTGTGCAACAAGAATTTTTTCGTCTTTCTCCAACATATTTGTCCTTTGTGTCACTAGTTGTTCTTCACTGAATGTCTAGCTCAGGCCAGTTCTTGAAGTGAATATGGCTCAAAAGAGAGGAATTGTCTTTTAAACAGTAAAATGCTTTGTGGGAAAGGAGAAAATATTAAAACTGGTCTCCATCGTTAATTTTAGCTCTACAGACCGAAGGCCTGCGGGCTTATCTCATGACCCATTGTCCATCGTGCTCTGTCCCTCCATGCTTTAACTTTTATTTCAAACATATCGGAAACTTCATTGAAATTATCCTGCTATGGTCCTCTTCAGAATTTCTCGAAAGAATTTGTTTCCTTCAAAAAGTCCAGTTGCCATGGCAACAAAACTGAAAAAAAAAATTTTTAAACATCTTCTCTGAAACCACAGGGCCCAGGTCTACTGAGTCTGGCATGTAGCTTTATCTAATGGACCTTTAACAAGTTTCTTTATATTATAAGTCTTGGATCAAAATTGACTCCATTCCAGGTGTCACAAGTTGGGCTTCGAAATGTGGTTGCTTCAATTTAAACAGTAAACAAGGGAAGTTACTCTTGTTTTAAAGGATAAAATTGGTACTATTTACCTCCCTTCATTATCAAACTGCAGTGATACATGATTGGTGCCAGATATTTAAGTTTTTTGATAAAAAACATTCTGTTTTTCAGGGAGAGTGATTCATTTTGATGCTAATAGTTATGCACACATGAGTGGAATAATAAATTCAAAGTAAGATTTCTATAATTGAGTTTTTTTCCCAAAAACTTAACCTTTCATGCCAAAGAATAAACCTGCTTGTATTGCCTGACAGTGTTCATTGTTTTTGAAAGCTTTCTTTATAAGGGTCATGAACACTTCAATTTGTGTGGTAAACGGTTAAAAAGCCAGTGGAGCAATACAGGACCATCATGGCCCTCTTGTTCTTGTTTTCCCCCCAGTTTATAGAGCAGTCTTCTCCCTTGCTGTTAAAACAAAACAGAGAATTGTTTGATTTAGGGTAAACTTAATTATAAACAAATTAAAACTAATTTTTTTTGGTAAAACATTTAACTAGATGACCAGCTGTCATCCATGAAGATCTATGGTCCATCCATGTCATGGCTATCCAGTGGGATTGAGGTAGAATTGGGTTACAGTATGTGATTTGGTGACACTTGACTCTTTACCAAATGACAAAATTTTAGACTGGTCCAAATTGAAAGCATTAATTTGCAGACAAAAAAAATTAATGTGACTCAAAAACTCATATTTTGTTTTAGGAGGGTAGAAAACATTGTGGGAAAAGGAGAAACTGCTGGTCACCAGCATTTTTTCCTTTTCCCACAATGTTTTCAAAAGACTTTTTTTTCAGGGTTGTGAAAACCAGGAAAAGGGTTAACCGCTTACCAAGCAACTGTATTCAAAATACATTTGCATTGAACTCATCAAATATAGCTGAAATGATGAAATTTGATCTCTGACAGGAAAGAAAACATTGTTAGACAAGAAGGAAATGCTTATTACCAGCCTTTCTCTCCTTTTCTTACATTGTTTATAAAAGGCTTTTTTTCCCTCAGGATTGTAAATATTCAATGATGTGTGGTAAAGAGCTCAGTAGGTCATGAACTTAAAGTGGCCTGCAAAGTGAAATTTTAATCTACTATTACCCTACCTTATTTTTGAGGACATGGGGCAAATCACTTTGTATGGTTGTTCATCGTTCTATCTTACCAAATATTGCATCTCATCCCCTTAGTACACAATCAATGTTATTACAGCCATGGGGCTAAAGGCTTCTGAAACTATTTTTGAAAACGGACGAAACTCTGATACTGAGTATTTTCTCCATGTTTTCTAACCTTTCCAAGACCAGTACCATTAGTTTGTCCATATTTATTTGTTTTCTGCAGATGTCTGAGTTGGGATGAATCTAAAATTATGTTGTATGGTAAAAAATTGATAGTGTAAAACATCAGTGTAAACGATCATGCGCTCTTGTTGAGCCTTTCAGCAGATATTTCCATATCCATTCATAATCTTCATAATACATTGAGTGTTATCTTCAGCCATTAATGGCGCCTATTTGATATGCTTGTGCACAAAAAGTAATTCTGCAGGAGCTATCAAGCAATTTAGTTGGTAATGGCAATTGTCTATTTCAAAGACATTTCTTTAGAAAATAGATTAGTTTCCATTATAAATTAACCTCTTGCATGGGAGAAATTGAGGACTGCTTTGTCAGTTTTTCTCATTGTAGACAAGCTCTCTACAAAAAAGCCCGATGTTTTAAAGACCCCTCAGATGAAGCCTTTTGATAAAGCTGGTAATCAGTATTTCTCCTTTGCCCACAATGTTTTTTTACCTTTCCAAGGGCCAACTCGTCATTTGAAATAAATTGTTTTCAGCAAAATTGATGTTTTCAGTTTGGGCAAGCTCAGAAATTTGTCATATAGTTAAGTTGTAAATCAGGCTCATTGTTTATAAAACTTATGTTGTGCACAATTCATTTTGACATGAAATTTGAAAGTGACATGAGTATAGTAACAACCACATTGAATTGGTATTCTTAGAGCAATTTCTTCCTTCGTCTACTGAGATTAACATCTTCTTTTTCAAATTTTCTCCAGATCTTGAGCGTTAATGACATTCAAGGTTCATTCGAGGTTGACAAAACACGAGTTTTACATGCATGGCCCATTAATGTAGTACATAGGCATACACATAACACTTATAATCAGGAAGGATGCACAGGAGTAACCGCAAAAGTTCAACTTACATACCAAGGGACGTTACAAACATCTAATAGCAGTTTCTATTCTAGATAGCACGATTATGGGACTCGTGCTGATTTTTTTTCAGATAAGGTATGAATTAAGACCCATTGCATAACAGTTCATTATAAAATGGCAAACAATGACAAATTACTGAAGAAAAGAAGTTAATCTTACTTTGCAGGAAATACTGCTGTTTGAATGAAACGTAATCATTTCCAAAGCTGTTTTGCGACATACTATTTCCATAAGAGTAGCCTTCCTTGACAGGAAGTTTGTCAAAGTGTCCCTTTTACAAAACAATCTGGTCTGAAATGATCCACATTACTGAGTCTTAGACTCCTGTCATGTGCGGATCCAGATATCTTTCTCAGGGGGGATCCCACCGAAAACGCACTCGTCTTATTATATGATACTTTGGTTTCAGCATTTCAGTGGATGTACGCCGTTTACAAGAAAAGTCAGTTTCCAGTTCTAACCATCATTTAGAACCTTTTTTTTTTTAAATTTATGACTGTATTTTATATAAATGCTGTGCAATATCAAACTAGTACCATTTCACGAATCCGATAACCACATTTTTGCCAAAATTCTGGGGGGGGGGGGGGTCCAGAGCCCCGGTCCCCCCCTCTGGATCCGCCCTTGCCTGTTATTGCTCAAAATTTGATCAGAATGAATTTTATAGCTTTTATCTATTTTTCAATAGATGATTTCACTCCTAGTGTACAATATTCCAAAAACTTCTTACATGTCTTTGATATATACACATATAAACAGGTCAGTAACTGTACTAAGTAAGTGTACTTTAACTTTTTTTTTTGACCGGTACAAATTCAAAGCAATTGCAGACAACATATTAGATGTAACTCAAATGATCAGATTTGTATAGGAAAGGGTAGAAAACATGGTTGGAAAAGAAGAAAATGCTGGTTACCAGCATTTTCTTCTTTTCCAACCATGTTTTCAAAAGCCTTCTTTCTCAGGTCATTGAACCCATCACCAAACGACAATATTTCAGGAATTGAAAGCATTTGCAGACAACAAAACAAAAGTAACTGAAAATTTGATATTTGTTTTGTGAAGGGTAGAAAACATTGTGGGAAAAGGAGAAAATGCTGGTTACCAGCATTTTCTCCTTTTCCCACAATGTTTTCTAAAGGCTTCTTTCTCAGAAGCGTCAAAAGTAGGGATTGTGTGATATTGGGTTAAATAAGGGATTGTGTGGCAAAGGGTTAAGATAATTTGCATTGTCCAGAAACTTGGTAGACTTGGCAACATAGAGCTGATTGTCAGTTAAAGTTGCAAACTTTGATTACTGAAATTGTGTAAAAAAAAATCCAGGTTCACGATCTGTAGGCTTTAAACATAACCTTCTACATTTTGTCAATTTGTGATGTGTTATTTAGGCACATGAAGCTGGATTAATTTTGGATGGTTGTTGTATAGATAAGTGCATGCAGCAACATGAAAATTTCCCCCCAAGACCTCTCCAAATTAATGAGATAAATCATTAAGTATAATGAGTTAGACTCATCAGTTAATGACTACGCTATTGCATCCATGGTGGTATTTTATTACTATGGATACAATTTCACTCTTTACCAAACGACAAAATTTTAGACTAGACCATATTGAAAGCATTTGCAGACAACAAAATGAACATGACAAAACAAACGTGAATCAAAAATTTAAATCTGACTTTACAAGAGTAAAAAATATAGTAAGAAGAGGAGAAAATGCAGGTTAATTAACAGATTCCGACATCCTAGAGTAAATTGCTGTTGGGTTCTTGTGACATAGATTGTTGCTGCAGTAGACATGTGCAGTGTAGATTGTTGCTGCAGTAGACATGTGCAGTGTAACTCAGTTCTGTCTTTTTTGCTTGTTACATGAATGCAAGGCAAAGGTCGTACACAGTCATGTGACAAGCATAATATGATATCCTCGATGGAACAAGTGGATAGGAGATAAGTCAAAAATTACACTTTCTATCCCTTATAATCTGTTAATCTTGCAACTGCCAGAGAGTAATATTTGTCATGAAGCCATATGAATGACCATAGTTTGATGAAGTATCGAAGAAATTGGTTACATTTGGCTGAACACTTTACCACACAATGATGACTTTTAACACCCCTGGGGAAGACGCCTTTTGAAAACATTGTGGGAAAAGGTGAAAATGCTGGTAACCAGCATTTTCTCCTTTTCCCACAAAGTTTTCTACACAATCAAAGCAAAATTGCACCATTTTAGCCACTGTGTAAATTGTCCTCTGCAAATGCTTTCAATTTGGATAGGTATAAAATTTTGTTGTGTGGTAATGGGCTAAAATGATGGATACACTGCTCAAATTCAGAATTGAAGAATACTGACTGACTGATCTAACTTTATAAGACCTGTCTGATAGACTGACAGGATCTTGGAAAGACTAATATTTCTACTCAAAATAGTCTGAAATTACTTTTCTTCATGCTAACAATCAAGTCCCCCTCCTTTTCCCACAATGGTTTCTGTTGTCCCTGATGTAAATTCTAAAACTTCTAATTTGTTTTCTGCAATTTGATAGGTGAGTGCAACACTATTCTAAGTGGCTGTACAATGTACAGGCACTTAGAATAGTGTTGCACTCACCTATCGAATCATGCTTTCAACTGAACTTGTTAAAATTTTTCTTTTTTGTAAATAAGGAGAGACATTAATGTTGTCTCATACAGACAGTTTGGTGTCTGTGTATTATTAGACCCGCAGTATGATCTCCCACCATCAGCAGTAATGTATTGTAGATCTGATAAAGAACCATATTTGGAGGGAAATATTGTCTCTTTTTCACAACATTCCCTGTAGGGACAGGCTTTATGCTTGTTCTTCTTATCACAGCTTCTCCAATTCCATATTCGTTGAACATTATTCAATTTTGTTATTTGCATTGTTAACTATTGTCATACCGTAACTATACAACAGTAGAACAATTTTTTGTCTGACAAACATCCACCTATAATGTAACAGAGAGTGAAATAACATCTATATTGATGACATGCAGCTAATTCATTATGAAATATAAATTACTAATACTTCATGGAGAGTATGAGGGTAAATTTGAATGAAAAGGTTTATCCTTTTAGCAACTTTTTAACCCCTGGTCTTGATTTAAAAATTTTTCACAGAGTTATGATGTGTGCACCTTTTAGCGTAGAAATGCAGAGCCTAAGTATTGGATGCCAGGCTCTAAGGTCATGGTCATTACAGGAGGGCAAAAGTTGCATCTTCTTACATTTGGTCAGACATGTCAAATCTCTTGAACCCCTATCCAAGTTTTTCAAACTATTTCAGACATGCTGATCCTGATGACAGGTTTCAGACTCAAAGATCAAATTTCAAGGTCACAGCAGGTTGTTAAACCTTGCATATTCATTGATCCTTTACCACACAGCGCAGACTTTTAACAACCCTGAATAAGAAGCCTTTTGAAAAAAATTGTGGAAAAAGGAGAAAATACTGATAACCAGGATTTTCTCCTTTTCCCATACTAATATTTTCTACCCTATCAAATAAAAATCACATCATTGAGCCACATTGAAATTGTCATTTGCAAATGCTTTCAATTTGGGTAGGTCTCAAATTTGTAGTGTGGTGGTTAATAATTTATTTTGAATTATTTCACACATGTGAATACCTTGAACATAAAGAGCAGAGTTTTCAGATGCCAGGTTTGAAGTTCCAGGTCATAGCGAGATGGCTCAAAAATACTTCATGGTCTTAGATCTTGGCTTGTAAAATATTTTTCAAACCCCTGGTCTGATTTCATGCACATTTCTGTGACGATGAGCAGAGATGAGGTTTCAGATGCAAGGCTCAAAGTTCATAGAAAGGGGCCACCCTTTATTTGTTCTGGTACAATTATCTTTGGAACCCCTATCCTTTATTTTATCTCACCTGAGCACAAAGTGCTGAAGGTGAGCGTTTGTGCTGTCTGTAGTATGTCTCAATGTCTCTCATGGGTTTGTCAGCAGTTTCTTGACGTGCATCATACAGGCCATAGAGTCGAATTCTCATGGAATTTGGTGAGAATATTTTCTTGGTTATAATTTCATGGACAAGTTCATGATTGGGTCTCATTGGGTCAAAAAGTAGGTCACAAAAACATATCTCAGTAAAACCTTGTGTGCAATATTGATGCCATATTATCAGTTTGATACAGGTGTCAGAATACTGGTTTTGTTCATATCTTAGACAAGTGTGAAAGAGTGTCACTTACACTGTAAGACTGTGACAACATTATCTCGGGCTAGATGGCATTCTGTAAATACTCATTTATCTAATTTAGGCATCCTGGGTACAGAACCGAACCACTTTCCTACTCGACAACCATTACTTTGAATTTCAAACTAAAATAAACATTTACTCAATAAAACGCTAATATCGGCAGTTAAGAGAAATCTGGAGCTAAAGCAGATCTCATTTCTCTTCAAACTTATTGTAAAAGCCATTTTCTACATTGCTACTTTATAGAGTATAATATTACAGTCTGCCCCCTTTCAGGGCTAGTGATGCGTCATATAAGACAGGTCGAATCTTTGAAGAATATGACATGCGCAGACAACCACTGAGACAAGCTTTTTGTGCACTTTACAGGCCATTATAAGTTTTAGTTTGATACTGATGCATATTAGTTAGAATCTTTATCTCAATGACTTGTTTGACAAGTTTGATATTAGGTCAGGTACAGTCAAATCTTAGATAAACATTGTAACTATGTACTCTAGAGACAATTTTTTTAGTCTTATACTAATGAAAATTTGTCACTTGCACTCATGTGTTTTATATCCTCACAGCCAGATACTTTAACCCTTTACCACACAATGCCAACTTTTAACACCCCTGTGAAAGAAAAAGGAAAAAATGCTGGTAACCAGCATTTTCTCCTTTTCTCACAATGTTTTCTTCCCTCCTAAATCAACTTTTGAATCTTTAGTCACATTCATTTTGTCGTCTGCAAATGCTTTTATTTGGACCAGTCTAAAATTCTGTCATTTGGTGAAGGGTTAATCAGTCCTAGATGACTTTACTCAGGTGAGCTCATTGAGGCCAGATGACTCTCTTGTTTGAAATAATTAATTCTTTTGTTCATGTTGATAATCCCTGCTTTTAGATGCTAAGCTGTAGGTAAGATGATAGCTTGAGGTCAAAGGTGACATATTCTTAAAAGCTTTTACTGGCTTACATCGCTGTGCTCTGCCCCTGCAGATGTTATTTTGAAATCTAGCACTGCTTTAACTCATTATCAAATGACAAAAGTTTAGGTTTGTCCAAGTTGAAAGCATTTGCAGACAACAAAATAAAGGTGACTGAAAATTTGAAGTTTCTGTTGTAAAGTGTAGAAAACATTGTGGGAAAAGGAGAAAATGCTGGTTACTTGCATTTTCTCCTTTTCTCACAATGTTTTCTAAAGGTTTCTTTCTCAGGATCATCAAAAGTAGGGATTGTGTGGTAATTGTCCACAAAAGCAAAATGCAGTTGTTCTTATCATTTGTAGAACTTTGCTCTTGGTAAGATTAATGGACAGTGTTGAGTATTTAGTAAGTCTGTGAAGAATATGTAGCCAGATCTTTAATCGACACTGTCTCATATTGTGAAATGTTGTCACAAGAAAGCATTGAAATTTAATTGTATTTTTTTCCAGACATGAAAAGTCTTCTTCATGTTAAAATACTTTAAACATTTTAATGAGCAGATAAACAGAAATAAAAGGCTAAACATTTATGGAAGTTTCCTGACAAGACAGATATTATATTTCATAAAACAATCAAATATGTAAGACAACTTAAATTAGTCTAGACAAACCATCCAGCAAAACATCTTTCAAAATATAATAATGGTCTCTGGCAGCTAATGGAAATTTAACCCTGAACTCTACAAGTAAAAGGCTTAGATATGAGCAAAGCCCTTTGAAAGGTGGTTTAACCTTTTTCAATATAATCTCCACCTTTAGTGTATAAAATAAGAGATAACCCATTACCACACAATACCTACTTTTGACCGCCCTGAGAAAGAAGCCTTTTGAAAACACTGTGGGAAAAGGAAAAAATGCTGGTAACCAGCATTTTCTCCTTTTCCCACAGTGTTTTCTATTCTTCCCAAAACAAATTACTATTTTTAAGTCACTTTTATTTTGTCGTCTGCAGATGCTTTCAATTTGGACCAGTCTTAAAATTTTCTCGTGTGGTAAAGAGATAAGACTAAATATAACAGGGACCCTGAAGAAGGCTTTTGAAAAAAATGTAGGAAAAAGAAGGAAATGCTGATAACCAGCATTTTTTCCCACATTTTTCGTTCCCTTTCTAAGGCAAAGTGACTTATCATTTGTTCTGCATCATTGTTGTGGTCTGCAAATGCTTTGAATTTGGACTAGTCTAAGATTTTGTTGTGTGGTAAAGGGTTAATGAATCTTTTTTTGAACATAGCAAGTCATTGTGTTTATAATATGAATCCATTTCTACGAAAAATGGCCAGATTAGAAATGCAAAGGAAAATATTCTTTTGACACGCAGAAAATGCACCAACAGCAAAAATCTTTAACCTGGGACACTCCCTGCCTACGCAGTCAGACCAATAGTTGTCAGTAATGTTTGAAGAAGAGTTAACCCATTACCACACAATCCCTACTTTTGACGCCCCTGAGAAAGAGGCCTTTTGAAAACACCGTAGGAAAAGGAGAAAATGCTGGTAACCAGCATTTTCTCCTTTTTCCCCACAGAGTTTTCTGCCCTTCCCAGGACAAATTTCAATTTTTCAGTCACCTTTACTTTGTTGTCTGCAAATGCTTTCGATTTGAACCAGTCTAAAATTTTGTCGTGTGGTAAAGAGTTAACTCTTAACCAGGCAACGAAATGCCATACTCTACCAAATTGAAAGCATTTGTATATGCCAAATTGAAAGCAGCTCAAATGATGATTGCTGTCTCTGATAGTGAAAATAATATTTTGGGAAAAGGAGAAAATGCTTTTGCCTAGCATGGCTTATCTGTTTTAGTGTGCTTATCTCCTTACCAAATGATAGTGTAGATTGAAGAATTGACTGATTGATTGATTGATTGGCTGATTGGTCTATTGATTGATCTGTTGATTGGCCAATTGATTCCATGGTGTTTTAAGGCCCACTAAAGGCCAAAATATTGAAGCAGGTGTCATATTACTTTTAAAGTTTAATCATACCATTTAACTCATTACCAAATGACAAAATTTTAGGTTTGTCTAAATCGAAAGCATTTGCAGACGACAAAATAAAATTGACTGTAAATTTGAAATCTGTTTTGTGAAGGGTAGAAAGCATTGTGGGAAAAGGAGAAAATGCTGGTTACCACAATGTTTTCTAAAGGCTCTTTTCTCAGGGTCGTCAAAAGCAGGGATTGTGTGGTAATGGGTTAAAAGCATGGAAAATGTTTTGGAGATGACAGTTTGTTATCGTTTGGTTGCGCTATAATTATGTTAGTCGCTGGAAGAAAAATGAATTTTAAAATCAGGCAAAAAGTAAACAAAATCATGGCACAATAACTATGGTCACTCCTTGGAAAGAAATTCACCAAGCTAGGGATTGAACTAACAGACTCAGAAGTACTTTAACTCTTTAACAAAATTTAACACTGGTCCAAATTGAATGCATTTGCAGGTGAGAAAGTAAATGTGACTAAAGAATTGAAATTTGTTTTTTAGGAAGGGAAGAAAACATTGCGGGAAAAGGAGAAAATGCTGGTTACCATTTATGTGATTAAAGAATTGAAATTTGTTTTTTAGGAAGGGAAGAAAACATTGCGGGAAAAGGAGAAAATGCTGGTTACCAGCATTTTTCTCCATTTTCCACAATGTTTCCAAAGGGCTTCTTTCACAGGGGTGTTAAAAGTTGTGATTGTGTGGTATAGGGTAAGTGATCCTTTGCATTAACTCTTTACCACATAATCCTAGTTTTTAATGAGCCTTTGGGAAAAAAAAAACTTATAAAAACAATTGTGGGCAAAGTGAGAAAATGCAGATCTTGGACAAAGACAGTCTCAAAGTTACCTTATGATTCTATATAGAATTTTTTCATTACACAATATTAATAACCCTCCGGGAGAAGCATTTGAAAATCATTCTTGGAAAAAGAGAAAGACCAGGTAACCTGCATTTTCTCCTTTTCCCACAATGTTTTCTACCCTTCCATTGATTTAAATTTCAAATTTTGAGTGTCATTTATTTTCTTGTCTGCAGAATGCTTAGACAAGCTTCACATTCTGATGTTTGGTAAAGAGTTTATTGAATGACAAACTTGTCATCCTGTTAAAATCTAAAGCAAATTTCAGGCAACAAAGTTTGCAGAAATTACAGTAATTGACTTAAAAGGGTAGGAAAAAATTGTTGCAAAATGAAAAATGAAGAATTAATAAGCATGTTTTATCCTTTTTGCCATGATGTTTTGGCATGTAGTTCTGTTAGTTATCTAGTGCAAATACCTGTTAAGAAATGATGAGTTATGCAATGATTTGTATCAGAAAAGTTCGAGAAAGAATCTTGAAAATTAAAGGCCATCAACTCTGGAGACTACAATAATTGTTGGTCTTGTAGCTGTAATAAACCTTGTGATACCCCTTGTATTATGTAACCCTTTAACTCTTTACTACATGACAAATTTTGGACTGGCCCAAATTTAAAGCACTTGCAGACAATAAAATAGACATACATAACTCAAAAATTAAAATTTGTTTAACCCTTTCCCAAACAATCCCTGGTTTTTATGGCTCAGGAATAGAAGCCTTTTGAAAACATTGTGGGAAAAGAAGAAAATGCTGGTAACCAGCATTTTCTCCTTTTCCCACAATGTTTTCTACCCTATCATATAGAAAAATCATCTTTTTAGCAACTGTTAATTTGTCATTTGCAAAATGCTTTCACTTCGGTCTGGTCCAAAATTTGCAGTTTGGGAATGGGTTAAAAGCAGGGTGGAAAATATTGTGGGTAAAGGAGATAATGCTTATATCCAGTATTTTCTCCTATTCCAACAATGTTTTCAAAAGGCTCGTATCTCAGGGTTGTAAAAACCAGGGATTGTTTGGTAAAGGGTTAAAGGCTGCAGAGTCTAACTCTAACTCGGATGACTTTTGTGAACAGTATAGATCAAGCTCACACTACACTTTTAATGTGATCTTTGCCTCTGCCTGTACCCTAACAGAATGTTCTTAATTATATTCTAAGCAAATCAGAAGTTACGTTACCTTGTAAATCTGGAACCAGGATTTGAATTAATTCTTCACCAAACACACTTGGATTTTCATGACTGTAAAAGAAGCTCTTTGAAAACATTAGGGAAAAAGAAAAAAAAAGATGGTAATCAGCATTTTCTCCTTTTCCCACAATGTTTTCTACCCTTTCCAAAAACAAATTTCAATTTCTGAGTTGCTCTGAATTTGTTGTCTGCTAGTGCTTTCAATTTGGAATAGTCTAAAATTTTGTTGTCTGGTAAAGAGTAAAGTTGAGAATGGCTCCATCTTCACGAGCCAAGGTAACAATCACTTCATGCATCTTGCCTCGGCAGATTGAGCCCGATTTTGAGATTCCAGCAACACGCCCCCCGTATTGGATGCTAGTTATTACCCCCCTTTACATTATATTTCTGATATCTAACGAAACATCGTTTTACAAACCGCTTATAAATACAATTATTTAAGTAATGAAGCGATAAGCACAAACCCACTCCGACATTCCATCATAAGGTGCTGGAATATAACCTAAAACCTCTGATAATTGATTGGTCACCCTGGAACTTTTTGTACATATTGTTTGTCTATGTGTTTTCGGTATTAATCATTTTAGATCCTGCACACATCAAAGGAGGCAGTGATGTTCACCTTCTATTTTTATTCAAAAGGTCGCAACCTTGTTCTATTTTTAACAAAAATGAAATGCCATGAGCAATTTGATTCGTGCAGTTAGAGCTAGCTGCAACCAATAAAATTGCGAATCAAGGGAATGTCGAAATCAAGCTCGATCCGCCAAGGGTAGATTAGGGTAGTGGATCGTCACCCTTGGCTTGCGTAGATGGAATGGTTGGTGTATACAGATCTTGGACCTTGATGTGCACTGTATGAAAGGCTGACATGTTTCTGGTGAAAATTGTAATGACTTCAGTTTTCACTCTTGAAATTTTCAGTTAATTTTGTTGATTTTGCACTTTAACTCTTCACCACACAATCCTTGATTTAACCCTGTACCACACAATCCCGACTTTTTACCCTGGGAGAGAAGCCTTTTGAAAATATTGTGGGAAAAGGAGAAAATGCTAGTAATCACAATATTTTCTGCCCTTCCAAAAACAAAATTTTAAATTTTCAATCACTTTTATTTTGTTGTCTGCAAATGCCATGACTTTGGTCCAGTCTAAAATATTTTCGTCTGGTGAAGAGTTAATGACCATGAAACATAGGGCTTTTAAAAACATTGTGGAAAAAACTGAAAATGGTGGTTACTAGCATTTATCACAGACAAATCTTACCATCTGATCATTAGTTAATTTTTTGTCTGCTGATGTTTTCAATTTGGACCAGTCACTGAGTCATTTGGTAAAGGATGCAGGGTACTTGAATATTTCTTACAGAGATTTTATTTAAACTGAAAGCAGGAAAACAGTGCCAAGCAATAATAACTTAACCCATTACCACACAATCCCTACTTTTAATATCAACCCTGATTAAGAAGCCTTTGGAAAACACTATGGGAAAAGGAGAAAATGCTGGTAACCAGCATTTTCTCCATTTCCCACAGTGTTTGCTACCCTTCACAAACCAAATTCTAATTTTTTTTTGTCACCTTTATTTTGTGGCCTGCAAATGCTTTCAATTTGGCCCAGTCTATAATTCTGTGGTTTGGTCAAGTGTAAAAATCCTGCACTGTTCACCACAGAGTCCCAACTTGTAATGACCCTGAGAAAGAAGCCGAAAGAAAACATTGTGGGAAAATGAGGAAATGCTGGTAACCAGCATTTTATCCTTTTACCACAATGTTTTCTACCATATCAGTTAGATATCATCATATTACCAAGAATGAATTTGTTGTCTGCAGATGCTTTGAATTTGGTCCATTCCAAAAATTTGTCTGGTAGAGTTAACTGCTGAATGAATGTTTTTATTTCGAAGGATGGATCTAATTATCGAAAATCAGGGATGTTTCTCCAGAATATTAAATTTTCATCAATGTTTTACCAAACATTTCCTTGTTTTAACCCTTTACTAAACAATTCTGACTTTTCAGACCCTTTGGCTGAAGAAAACATTGTGGGTAAGGAAGAAAATGCTGGTAACAAATATTTTTACTTTACTATTTTTTTCTGCCTTTCCAAAAATAACTCATTTTTTTTAAATCGCTATAATTATTTTTTTTTACCAAATGACAAAATTTTGGACTGGTTAAAATTGAAAGCTTTAATTTTGCAGACGACTTCATAAATTGAAATCTGGTTACCAGCATTTTCTCATTGTCCCACATTGTTTTCAAAATACTTCTTTCTCATGGTCGTTAAAAGTCAGGATTGTGTTGTAAAGAGTTAATAATATTATATGCAAATGCTTTTGATTTGGACAATTCTAAAATGTCATTTGGTAAAGAGTTAACCCTTTCCCAAACAAGCCCTGGTTTTTACGTGTCTGCAGTAAAAGTCTTCTGAAAACACTGTGGGAAAAGGAGAAATTGCTTGTAACAAGCAATTTCTCCTTTTCCCACAGTGTTTTCTACCCTTTTTGAGAACTTTCTGCCATTTTCTCCAAATCTAAAATTATCGTCTGCAAACTCTTTTGATTTGGAAGGGTCCAAAATTTGTCGTCTGGGAAAGGGTTAAGGATCCTGAGTGGGAAGGTATTTTTTCCTCCCACAATCTTTTTCTACAGTTTAAAAGCAGAAGTTATTGTTTGAACTACATTTAACGTTTTACCACATAATCCCACGTTCTAACAACCTTGTGAAAGAGGCCTTTTGAAAACATTGTTGGAAAAGGAGAAAATGGTGGTAACCAGCATTTTCTCCTTTTCCAACAATGCTTTCTACCGTATCAAAGACAGAAATTGCCATTTGAGCACCACATAAATTGTCGTCTGCAAGTGTTTTCAATTTGGACTAGTCTAAAATTTTGTTGTTTGGGAAAGAGTTAATTTGTTGTCTACAAATCCTTTCATCTTGAACATGTCTAGAATATTATCATAAGGTAACCAGTGTACTAGTAACAGTGTAAAATTTCAATTGAAGATTCAAGTTAAGATTGCTAGTTCTCTAGTTCTGTGCAAACAATCTCAGTTTTTTTAGGACCCTGAAATAGAATCCTTTTGAAAGCACTGTGGGAAAAGGAGAAAATGCTGGTAACCAGCATTTTCTCCTTTTCCAACAAAGTTTTCTACCCTGCTTCAGGGTTCAAATTCAACGGTCGCAAACTCACAAAATGCGAGCTGAAATGAAAAAATGTGATTGCCAAATTCTAAAGGTCGAAATAATTTGCGAGTGAGCCGGAAAATGGGCAAACCTACCGCTTAAAATTCTGAATTAATCTATGAATGCGGTCGTTTTTAGTGTTCACTGTATTGCGGGATGCGGTGTAGAACTATTCTTTGAGAGTATCGCCGACCACCTGAGATTCATAGAGACGCTTGTTGCGATACTATAAATACACGTATCGGATATTTAAAGCACGTAGACGATTCTGACGTTGTTTTTACGTCTGTCTGCATTGCCTCGCTGAGAGTATGGAGCGGAAAAAGCTATAGTTTTTTCAGCAAAATGCCGTATTCTGTGACATTGCCGGAATACACACACCCCAAAACGATAAAACTGTCGAAGCCCACTGTCGAATGTGCAAAGTCTGAGCTATAATATTAGCCGTATTCGACGGGTAATCACAGTTTTTCGTGTTGCACTCTTTGTATTCCAATTGTAAATTTAACAATTTCGTAAACCTTTGGGAAGCACAAACCTTGCGCTCTCAAATCGACGTAATGTTTGTGAAGCACGAAACAGGCACCTTATAGGTAGGCGGAGCTTATAACATTGTAGGAAAAGGAGAAATTGCTCATCAGTGTTTTCCTAAGTTTCCCATTTCAGAGTAGATAAAACAGGGGACTGAGTGGCAATAGGTTAAAATATTGCTAGTACAAAATTGAGTTTTGCTAGTAGAAAAAATGGCCACTAGCAAATTTTTGCTAGTTGAAAAAAAAATTAAATTTGACCCCTGCTGCTTGAAACAAATTTCAGTTTTTGAGTTACTTGTACCAATTAAAACAGAAGTGGAATGCATGAAAGCCAGACAAAACGTTCTTCCAAGGGAAGCCGATGGTAGTCAGATGCATTCAAAGTCTGTCATTTGCACATCTTTGTCTGTTTTGTCAGATGGAAATTTTTTAACATGCTTAACCCTTTCCCAAACAAGCCCTTGTTTTTACGTGTCTGCAGTACAAGTGTTTTGAAAACACTGCGGGAAAAGGAAAAATTGCTCGTAACAAGCAATTTCTCCTTTTCCCACAGTGTTTTTTACCCATTTAGAGAACTTACTGCCAATTTTTATCAAATTTGAAATTGTCGTCTGCGAACTATTTGAGTTTGGAAGAGTCTAAAATTTGTCGTTTGGGAAAGGCTTAAAACTTGCCACCAGATGGAACAGACATAACCAGGCACTGCTGGACAAATAGTGGATTCACTGGATAAGAAATGGACGTAAAACTGATACAAAGAAATATTAAAATGGTTTTTTATCCATTACTTGTTTGTTAGCTTAATTATGATGACCAAACCTGAAAAAAGCTTTTATAGTCTTTGTAGATTAAGATCAGTATCCACAAATTGTCCAGAATGATCTGAACTGTACACTAGTATCCTTTGTTATTCTCTGAAATATGCATGTTGTGGATCTTGTTTACCATTGTATATTGTCAGTCTTCATTTTCTTTGAGATCAAAGGGTTGATGGAAAAACTACATTTTCTGGAATGTTGTATTTTTGGTACAATGGCAATGAAATACTTGGGTAGTTTACACTTAGTCCTGCCTTGTTAATCCCTGTACTTATCACCATTATAGTAACTTAGTCACTTATCCCATTACCACACAATCCTTACTTTCTACGATCCTGTGAAAGAAGCCCTTAGAAAACATTGTGAGAAAAGGAGAAAATGCTGGTAACCAGCATTTTCTCCTTTCCCCACAATGTTTTCTACCCTTCACAAAATAAATTACAAATTTTCAGTCATTTTATTTCGTCGTCTGCAAATACTTTCGATTTGGACAAAATTAAAATATTGTTGTTTAGTAATGAGTAAAGGCTGCTCACCCTCAGGATGCTTAAAGCATGACTTCATGACCTTTTGCTGACAGTGTAGATCAAGATCAGACTGCACAAAATATGGTCTCATCTTTGATCTACACTGACTGGTACAGGGATATTTTTCTCCAAAACATGAATTTGAATTTAGCATCATTGGATTTTTTTTCTATCAGCTTGAAAGTTCCTTTTAGCAGGACAAGGGTTAAGTTATCTATTGATGGTAATTTTCAAATTTGGTGGCAGTATATCTTTAGAAATATTTAGAATTTCTTCCTAGAAATGGAGAAAGTGAACATAGCATTCAATGAACCACTAGATTGCTGAAAAAATTATCAGATTCGGAATTTCCTGAATTCTGGTCTGTATCTTCTATGCTAACAGAGGTTTTCAGCATTTTAGGGGATAAAATGATTAAAAGTTTTCACCTCATTTCAGATCAAAGATCAAGTCAGTAGACAATTAAATGCACTCTCATATATAGACCAACAACACGATATCCGCTGAGGAAAATATATTGGTTCTAATCGTCACAGTGAGAGAAATGGATTTTATTGTTTTGAGTGAAAAAAACATGCCCTTGTTGATGAACATTTAAATGCTTCATGTAAGAAAACAATAAGATTGTGTGTGTGTCAAATTGACTGGAAAAGGAAAATAAAAGTAAGGCCTAATAGTCATAGTGGAGAGTTTTAGTTGACTTTTAGGGAATTTGTTCAGGAAACTGAGTTGAACATTTTAGACAGGAAACAAAATTTAATGACATCATAACAGAGCAAATATGTAAAGTTTTGTACAACTTTTTATTCAGAGTCGACATTTGTATTGAGACAAATTAAGAACTCTTGTAAAGTACTTTTATAGAAAATTTATGAGTTTTTATTCATGAAAATGGAAATATAGTTAGCTGTTTGAATCTCGAGCACAAAACATGATGGAAGCAGAGTTTGGAGAACTGACAGATTTGAAATTTGCTACCCTTGCAGCAGTCAGGAACCGCTGTCGGAGACACACTCTAGCAAATGTTCGGTAAGTTGAGTTTAAAAGTTTTCTCTTGGTGAACAGTACATTTCCCTGGCTTTATTTAAGTGGCATTTTTAGCAGTTCTTCATTAGATAAAAAATTAAATATATTTGACAAGAATTGAATGAATTACTCACAAAAACAATGCTGTTAGAAGTGAACAACTGTCATTCAGAGCTCAAGATAGAGGAATGACTTTGATTTTTGAAATTGAAAATATTAATAATTCTCCACTAAACCCTGTGTTGTGGTTACTCATTAGAATCCTCTCATTGAGACGATTCTAATGAGTATCAACAACATAGGTTTTTGAGGAGAAATAATGGATTTGAAATACCATCACACCCTCTTATCTAGAGCTTAGTCATGGTGTTTTGATCAATCTTTATTGCAACCAATGACTGAAATTCACCTTTTGAGTCAGTAGACCTGTATATCCTACACACAATGCAATGTTAAGGCCGTTTTGATCAGAACAAATATATTGACAAAAATAGTGGACAGTTATAATACAGTAGGCCTAAGTACCAGATTGGATGGCAGTTTTGGTTGTAGTCTCATCTTGATCACCACTACCCACAAAATGCAACTATTATCACAGACTCTCAAAGGGTTGAGAAGCACTGTTTCGGTTATAGATATATCATGGTTTGATGTCAAATGCATCTGACCTCCAAGATGGAATGCTTGTCATTTTTCATACAGAAAATCAATTTGTAATTGTAGAATGTTTACATTTTGCCATGCATAACTTGGTGCACAAATAATCCTTCTGTCAAGAAATGCTGTTTCAAAGGATCTACTCTTATTCAATTTTGTCTTCGAAAGGTGAAGCCTAAAATTGTGAGACTTGCAGATACAAAGTGTTGTTGGTGCCTAGATCACCATAATCACCATAATAGGATGTACTTCTTTTCATTAGAGGCTAGTTTAATCCTTAACCTGATATGTCAATTTTAGGCTCTTACATTTCAGCAGCAAATAAAGATATGATGTCAAAAATATGGAAAAACGAGGATACAAGTATCTGATTGAGTGGAAAACATTTTGGGAAAAGGAGAAATTGCTCATTACGAGCAATTTCTCCTTTTCCCACAATGTTTTCAAAAGCTGTCTGTTGTTGATGTGTCAAAATGAGTATCTATGGAGTAAAGGGTTAACCCTTATCCTGCTAAATAACTGCATATTAACTCTTTACCACACAATCCGGACTTTTAATGACCCTGAGAAAGAAGCTTTTAAGAAAACATTGCAGGAAAAGGAGAAAATACTGGTAACCAGCATTTTCTGCATTTCCCACAATGTTTTCTACCCAGCTGGAAACAAATCATAATTTTTGAGCTATGTTTATTTTGCTGTCTGCAACTGCTTTCAGTTTGGACCATTCCAACATTTTGTCGTTTGAAAGAGTTAAATTTCAAGAGCAAATTAACTTTCTTGAAATTATGTCATGCTAGAAGTGAGTATGAGTTGATGAAGTGAAACAAACTCAGCTAAGATTTTTGTGAAAACATGTTATTACTGTTGAGACCAAATATTTTCTATGATCATGATAGAATTTACTGAAGATACTTTGTTTCAGTTTGACCGAATAAGGTCACACTAGGTGTTAAACGAGGTGACACCAGCTCATGTATATATGGAAAGTGATATAATCACCCTGGGGCCCATTTTTTGTGTTCATTCTAAATGAAACTTGCTTAGACATTTTAATCTTACAATCCTTTTTATCTTTCCAAAAGCATTTTTTAATGCAAAAACTGAGCCATAGGGTAAATTAATTAACCCTTTACCACACAATCCTGACTTGTAATGACCCTAAAAAAGAAGTCTTTTGAAAACACTGGGGGAAAAGGCACTTTCTTCTTTTCCCACAATGTCTTCCATCCTTTCCAAAGGAATCCTCGAAAATTTAGTCACATTTGTATTGTTGTCCACAAAATTAATGCTTTCAGTTTGGACTTGTCTTGAATTTTGCTGTTTGGTGTCATCTGCCTTATTTTGCAAAAACATCAACATTTTATATCTCTGTTATTACTGCATAATGTTTGCTTCAATACTGGATTAGGTCTTACTTTCAATCAGTCTGATATTAGATCTACACTATCTCCTTATTTGGACAGTGTATAATCAAGATCAGACTGTATGTTGTGTCCAGTCTGATCTTGATCTACAATGTCCATAAAAGGTCAGTGAGTCACTCTTAGCAGCCTAAGGATTTAATTGTTTATGAGAGTTATGCCTCTTTTTTGACTTCAAATTTTCATTGAAAGTCAGTCCATTTCTTAGAGCAAGTACAATCCAGCATATGCACCTGCATGCGATGCTCATTGTAGAAGCTTTTTTTGAGCATAAATAAAATGTTTACATAATATGTGACCCATCATGCAAAAAAGGACCATCTGGGAACTGCGAAAACTGTCAGCCCTTGTCAGACTGCAAGAATTGCGCAGGCTGATCAGGGTTGACATTCTTTGCTTTAATGACATTTTCTGTATGATCGGAAGTGATCATTATACCTTGTTGTACAATCATTTTTTAATTTCCAACTTTAAGGTTGGTATTTAGATTTTTCACATCTTGCCAAAATTAAAGAATATATATATCACTGAAATTTATATTAAAAAAACAAATCATCAATAATTAAAAATCATAAGATTATATATTTTTTTCTTTTTTTTTTTTATGGGTTTCCCTCAAAAGACTACGTAGCCTCTTGGGTATTTTTAGATTTCACACCAAAAAATCAAATACAGCACTGTAGGAATGTCAAGTTACTGGTACATGACTAACGATGCTAAAATTCTGTAACATAACAAACATGTAATTATTATATCCCCCGAAACTCTGTTTGGGGGGTATATAGGAGTCAGCTTGTTGGTCGGTCAGTCAGTCTGTCGGTCCGTCCGTCGGTCTGTAGCTTTTTGTCCGCTCTATTTCTCATAAACTACAGGGCGAATTTGATTCAAACTTCACAGGTAAACTCAGTATCAAGCAGAGATGTGCATATGAAATGTTGGTTATGGTTCATTGATTTTTCACTGAGTTATGGCCCTTTCATGAAATTTCTTGTCCGCTCTTTTTCTCATCAACTATTGGACAGATTTGGTTCAAACTACACAAATAGACTCAGTATCAAGCAGAGATGTGCATATCCTATTTCGGTTATGGTTTATTTAGGTTTCATGGAGTTATGGCTCTTTGATGATTCTGGACAAATTTCTTTCAAACTTCATGGATAGACTTTGCAATCAGCAAAGATGTGCATATCATAAATTGTTCTTAGTTAATTAAATAAATTTTCCAAGAGATAAGCCCTTTTTTGTCGTTCTCTTTATGAGGGTGCCCTTGCTGAATTGATGAAAATAAATTATACTTTTGATAGAATACTTTTAAAACAGCTGTCCGTCCGTCGGTCGGTCTGTAGCTTTTTGTCCGCTCTATTTCTCATAAACTATGGGACAAATTTTATTCAAACTTCACAGGTAAACTCAGTATCAAGCAGAGATGTGCATATGAAATGTTGGTTATGGTTCATTGATTTTCACTGAGTGATGGCCTTTTCATGAAATTTCATGTCTGCTCTTTTTCTCATCGACTATTGGACAGATTTGGTTCAAACTATACAAATAGACTCAGTATCAAGCAGAGATGTGCATATCCTATTTTGGTTATGGTTTATTTAGGTTTCATGGAGTTATGGCCCTTTGATGATTCTGGACAAATTTCTTTTTTTTGTCTATTTCTCAGTATGTACTGGATGGATTTCAGTCAAACTTCATGTGAAGTTTCATTATGAAGTCAAGACGTGCATATTGTAATTTAGTTACAGCTGAATGATTGTCAAAGGAGTTACTGCCCTTTCATGAATGTTTTTGTCTGCTCTGTTTCTCAATAACTACTGGACAGATTTCAGCCAAACTTCATGGGAAGTTTTATTATGAGTAAAGATGCGCATATTATAATTTAGTTACAGTTGAATGATTTTCAAAGGAGTTATGGCCCCTTTATGATTTTTTTTCTCTGCTCAATTTCTCAGTATGTATTGGATGGGTTGCAGTTAAACTTCATGGGAAGTTTAAGCATGAAGCTGAGATGTGCATATTATTATTTAGTTATGGTTGAATGATTATAAAAGCAATTATTGCCCTTTCATTAATTTTTTTGTCCACTCTATTTCTCAATAACTACTCAACAGATTTCAATTGTCAGCTCTATTTCTCAGTATCTACTGGACAGATTCCAGTCAAACTTCATGCAAAATTTCACTATGAAATGAAGATGTATTATTATAATGTGTTATGGTTGAATGATTTTCAGTCTGAGGTCAAGATGTGCATATTACAATTTGTTAAGCTTAAATGATTTTCCAATTACTTACGGCCCTTTTATATTTTTTTTGTCCACTCCATTTTGCAATAACTGCTGAGCAGATTTCTAACAAACCTCAAAGGAAGTTACCCTATAAAATAAATACATGTATTTGCATATTATAACTTGTTTACAGTTTAATAATTTTCCATTGACAGGTCTCCCTTTGTTTCTCTTTTTTTTTCCAAGTCTTTTTTTTTAAATCTTTCTTTTATACTAAATCATGCTGTATTCTGTTACAAAGAAATGTTTTGTGACAAGGAGCTGGTGGGGGGTATGATCACGTTTAGTGATAGCTCTAGTTTTCCATAATGTTTTCTTCAGATGTTTGAAGCTTTGTCCGTGTATTTCCTGTATGTAAGTTAGCAAGTTGCTCATATAAAAATAGACCATGTTTTTCCAGACGGTGTCCACCTGGGCTGCAGTAAATCTCTAACTTCTCTTGTTGTCAGATGGTTTTAGACTACTGAAGTTTTATGAATGAAAATTAAAGGCTTTGGGCGTATAAGGATGATTTTTTTTTTTGTATTTTTGTAAAACTTTTGTCCCAAAATCTGAAGGGCCCCCTTTAAACTAAACTTCCCTATGGTTGATCTGTAATTTCATCTAATTGATGTACAGAATTTGCAGATTGTCCCTTTTTTGCGTGATGGGTCACATATCAATTTCTATCAGCTTCATGATACACCAAGGGTTGTTTTTGTTTTAAAACTCAAAATAAGCATTTACCTTGCAAGATGTTACCAGACAAGTTAATTTTTTCTGGAGTGAAATGTGTTTCTTCCCAGAGATACTTTGCATATTGTTATTCCCAGAAATACTTTGCATATAGTTATGGAAGCTTTTAACCTCTTACTCCATAGATACTCATTTTGACATATCAACAGCAGACAGCTTTTGAAAACATTGTGGGAAAAGGAGAAATTGCTCGTAACGAGCAATTTCTCCTTTTCCCACAATGTTTTCCACTCAATCAGATATTTATATCCTCATTTGTCCATATTTTTGACATCATATCTTTATTTGCTGCTGAAATGGAAGAGCCTCAAATTGGCCTATCAGGTAAAGGGTTAACCCATGACTGTACAGATGTTTTCAACTTTTCACACACTCTTAAGAAAGAGAGAACTATGAATAGTGAAAACATGGGCAAACAATGAAAGGATAGAACCATCTGCTTATAACAACTCCTTTTCCCATAATGTTTCAAAAATACAATCTAAGAATTTTACCTCTTCTTCTACAACTTTGTTACAGTAATTCTTAGTAAATCGGAATCAAGCATTTGTGAAAATGGATTTTGGTAATGGCCTACACTTTACATAAATGATCTTGTGTTTTTACAACCTTGATGAAGAAGGGCCCTTGAAGGCCTTGGAAAGCATTGTGAGAAAAGGAGAAAATGCTGGTTGTTAGTCCTAGTTAGCCTTTTAAAGATACCATTATTACCGAAAAACTCAATATGTTGTCTGCAAATGCTTTCTTTGTGGACATGTCTAGGAACTCTGTTGTCTTGTGAAGAGATGAATAGACTGATGTTTTGATGGGTCTCTGGGATAATATAAAACAAGCTTTCCAAAGCAGTCATGAAATACAGTGTACCAGTGTTCCTAAATTTTTGGGAAATTCTTGACAGTTTTTTTCGTAAATGGAAGAAAAAAGATTGTATTTTCTACACTGAGCTACAGATTTGTTATTCCTTTCAAGACATTCGCTTTTATGGTAGAATAGCACTTAAACATTACTTTTTGTTAAAGTTTTCTGTCTAGAAGTGCAGAGTGGAGGTTTCATATACCAGTCTCAAGATCAAGCTCATAGAGAGATTTTAACAAAGGTCATATTTTCTTAAATATGTCCACTCCTTTTTTCATAAACATCCCTTCAGATTTTGAATTCCTTTGACACACTTGTCCACTTTGGTAACTTGACATGCATATTGGAGATTTCACATATCAGAGTTAAAGTTCAAGGTCATGGGAAGGGGTAAAGGTTAAATATCACTCATTCTATCACCAAATCTTCTTGAAGCACTTGTTTAATTAGCTCACCTGAGCACGAAGTGCTCAGAGTGAGCTATTGTGATCACTCACCGTCCGTCGGCGTCCGTCCGTCCGTCCGTTCACATTTTCTTGTTTACACTCTAGCATCTACAAATATCAACCAATCAGGACCAAACTTGGTCAAAGTATATATGACCATAAGATCTCGGATGAGTTCAAATTTGGGTCTTATTGGACCAGAACATCTGGAGTTATTTGCCCTTGAATTAGAAAAATTGCTGTATTTCACTTTGTTTACACTCTAGCATCTACAAATATCAACCAATCAACACCAAACTTGGTCAAAGTACATATGACCATAAGATCTCACATGAGTTCGATTTTGGGTCTAATCGGACCAGAACATCTGGAGTTATTTGCCCTTGAATTAGAAAAATTGCTGCATTTCACTTTGTTTACACTCTAGCATCTACAAATATCAACCAATCAGCACCAAACTTGGTCCAAGTATATATGATTATAAGATCTCGGATGAGTATGATTTTGGGTTTAATCGGATCAGAATATCTGGAGTTATTTGCCCTTGAATTAGAAAAATTGCTGTATTTCACTTTGTTTACACTCTAGCATCTACAAATATCTACCAATCAGCCCCAAACTTGATCAAAATATATATGACCATAAGATCTCGGATGAGTTGGATCATGGGTCTAATCTGACCAGAACGACTGGAGTTATTTGCCCTTGAATTAGAAAAATTGCTATACTGCACTTTGTTTACTCTCTAGCATCTACAATTTTTAACCAATCAGCTGTAATTTTGGCCGAAATATATATAACCATAAGATCTTGGATGAGTTTAATTATGGGTGTAATCGGACGCAAACAACTGGAGTTATTTGCCCTTGAATTAGAAAGTTCTTTATAATAGTTCTTAATCCAGAGCATAACTTTGTCATCTCCAGTCTGATTGACTTGAAACTTGAAATTTGTGTTCAGTACAGTATTTCTTGCTTGTCTGGAATGGAACTTCAAAGTCTCAAGTGAAATTGCGACAAATCGCTACTCTTGTTTCATTATCATTTAGCCTTGAACCTTGATATTCGGTATTTATCTTTATAGTAGACCTTTGCTGCTTGGTACTCAGGTGAGCGATATAGGACCATCATGGTCCTCTTGTTCTTTATATATAATGGATATTTATAAAACATGAATTGATATCAGTGTGTGCTGTGCTTTAGGGAGAGTACCTAAAACAGTCCATTGCCCATCGGGGTTTTCCCCTGGGCTTTAAAGATTGGGGGGTCATTGTGACACAACCCCCCCCCCCCCCCTCCTTCCTCATTCGTTGAGGGTCATTTCTTCAACTTATGGGGTCAATATAATTGGATCTTTTTATCATCAAACATGATTTGCAATGCATTTCACCTTTAAACTCCAAGAAATAAAAGTCTGCCAGTCATTTCTACTGGAAAGATTGATTTCTTTTTTTGAGAGACGAAACATTCTTGATTGAATGCTGCTTGACGTGGCTTGATCGGCAGTTTTAGACGGTAGAAGAATGTTACTGTTTTCATCATCATGATATTGATTTCCACGATAAGCACAGACTGGTAATGTGTAATTTTATATACCAGAAGTAGTGTAAAATAAACTGTGAAATACAGGGAACCCAGGCAAGACTTCAACGGGGCCCATATTTACCACACGTCCAACACTCTTTACGGCAATAATGTGTAAACCAGTCTGATTCTATAAATATCTGATTCTACAAATAAATTGCCGGAAAACCACTTTTATCTAAAGTAAACCCTTGATTGGTGTTTGTCTGATATTGAAGTAAGAAAAGACTTGGATTTATGACACATTTTTCAAGTTCTAGATGATTTAGATATTGGAAAGTTCCATCACTGATGACGCACTATCATTTATTTAGATCGTCATTTGAATCAACTCATTACCAAGTGACAAAATTTTAGGCTTTTCCAAATCGAAAGCATTTGCAGACCACAAAATAAAAGTGACTGAAAGTGTGAAATTTGTTTTGTGAAAGGGAGAAAACATTGTGGGAACAGGAGAAAATGCTGATTACCAGCATTTTCTCCTTTTCCCTCAATGTTTTCAAAAGGCTTCTTTCTCAGGTTCATCAAAAGTAGGGATTGTGTCAGGTAATGGGTTAAAATTACGTTTATAACACAGGATTTGTGCATCATGGAAAACACTGCCAATCTTCACTATTTTCTATGGAGGCTAAGTTGGTCCACTTTGTAATGGGCGAAAGAGCAGCAGTTCGTTCTCATGGTGCCAAACCCGCTAACATGACTGAATGTCCAAAAAGAAGCCAGTCATGTAATGGATTGTCTTTGAAAGATGTAATGGATGTCCATTATTAATTGTAAAAAAAAGAATGAATATGTTATGACCTTGGCAGAAAAAGTGTCAGATTCTGTATGTAAATGAAGCAAACTGTCACATCTTTTTTGGACAGTGTTGTAAAATTCATCTGTTTTTTGACTATCGACACGCCAATGGACAATTTGGCATTGACATTGATGTAAAGGATAGAGAAACAAACAATCCAGGCTGTCTGAAACTCTTTTTCTCATGTTCATTAATCCAGATACATAGTGCAGATATTTTCTTTGAAACATTGTAACAAGTGGACATGTATTGCTAGAAAGATGCATTCACCACAATATTTGTTTTTGGTGTAATCATTTTAATCTAAACTTTTGTAGTATTTCAGTTTTTGGCCAGTTTTTTTTTTTAGTTTGGAAATTTATTAAATTATGCAGAACAAGTCAATTCAATTAACCTGTTATCACACAGTCCCAACTTTTAACGACCCCTGAGAAAAAAGTGTTTTGAAAACATGGTAGCCAGCATTGTCTCCTTTTCCCACAATTTTTGCTACCCTTCCCAAACAAATTTTAGTATCTTAACTCACCTCTGTTACGTCGTTTGCAAATGCTTTCAATTTTGACCAGTTCAAATTGTTATCGTTTGGCAAAAGTTAACTTTTTGTAACAAACAAAAAAATTTTAGACTTGTCTAAACTAAAAGGAATTGCAGACAACAAAACAAAGGTGTCGCAAATATTTTGTTTTTGGAAGGGTAAAAAACATTGTGGGAAAAGGAGAAAATGCTGGTTGCCAGCATTTTCTCCTTTTCCCACAATGTTTTCAAAAGGCTTCTTTCTTGGGGTCATTGAAAGTCAAGATTGTGTGGGGCTAATCAGAATTCTATGCTGGAAGTGTCTGTAACAAAAAAACAAGAGCCTGCAGGTTGAAGTGGTGATTAAAACTGACCTGTGAGACATAATTACCAGAAAGGGATTTTTCAAATGGCTTTGGTTGTTGGTTGTGTTGGGGTTTAACGCCACTTAAACAGCTAAGGTCATATCATGGCGGTCGGTGACGCACATATGTTTCCTGGCTTTCTCGTACCGGTACTAACACTTCTAACACTACTTTCTTTCCAAAGCCACTGAAAATACGCCAAAAAGAAAGTTCAAATGGCAAAGAAATAACAAGTCCGAATCCTTTTAACCCCAAGAGTGCCAAGTAAACCCCTGCTTAACATTTTCATTTTAGACATAAGGCTTATATAATTGTTATTTTAAAGTTGCTTTTGTTGAGCACATCTCAGCAAAGGTGATAGTGTAGATCAAAGATCAGACTGCATGTTTTGTGCATTCTCATCTTGATCTACACTGACCCCAAAGGCATTTATAGATGTGATAAGTGCTCTAAAGGCCAAATGATGTTCTAAAAAAATAATTCAGAATAAATGTTCATGATAGGTTACCCATTACAAGGTTTTATTAAACCTGGTTCAGTAGTTTGGGAAAGATTGTTGCAGACGGATGAGAGGGTTACAGATGAAATGGTAGACTGAAAAGGCAATTGCAACTTACATGTTATCCGAGTCTGTAGCTGTTGGGAGGGGGTAATAATATGTGGCTTTAAATATGTAAAAATATGTACCAGACATAGACAATTACAACTTATGAGGACATTTTATGGGCAGATTTTGAAAATACTAAGGGAAACTACTAATCAGCAATAGGCCTTTTTCTGTCTCAATAATTCTACAATTTTTTTCCTTCATTTCATTAGTTTCGCATTTTGTATGTCCAGGGTTTGTATCAACTTTTTACCACAATCTTTTAATGACTTTTAATGACTCTGAAAAAGAAAGCCTTTGTAAACATAGTGGGAAAAGAGAAAATGCTGGTAACCAGCATTTTCTCCATTTCCCATAATGTTTTCTATCCTTTCCAAATCAAATTTCAATATTTGATCCTCATTTATTTTGTCAACTGCAGATGCTCTCAGTTTGGACTAGTCCAAATTTTGTTGTTTTGTAAAGAGTTTAAACCAACCATTCTTGAATATTATTTGTCTAACCCTCAAATATTTTTTTTAGATTTGAAAGTATCACAAATTTTGATTGGCTAAACCAAAAGGTTTCTTTCAAATTGAGAAAATTGTTTTACAAAAGAATAATTTTAAAGACTATTGTGTAAGAATATTTGGTTAATATAAACCTTGATCTATTATATTTTTTTGTCTTTAAGGTGGGTATTTAGATTTTTCACATCTCACCAAATTAAAAAATATCTCACTGAAATTTATATGAAAATCATCAATAATTATAAGAATTGTAAAATTACAAAAAAAATTGATGTTGTTCCCTTAAAAGGCTTTGTAGTCTCTAATATGGTATTTGTAGATTTTGCACCAAAAATCTAGAAAGCATTGTGGGAATGTCAAGTGACTGGCACATGACTAATGATGCTTAAATTCCATAATTTAACAAACATGTAATTATTTTTCATAATGTCTTCCTCGGATGCTACATTTGAAGCTTCATCTGTTTATTACTGGTATGTAAATGAGTGAGTTGCTCATGAAAAAATAGATCATATTTCTTGTGGATGTCGACCTGGGCCATAGTAAATCTCTGATTTCTCTTGATGGCGGATGGTTTTCGACTATTTGGGTTTTATGAATGAAAATTAAAAGGCTTTGGGAGTATAAGGATGATTTTTTTGGTATTTTTGTAAAGATTTTGTACCAAAATCTGAAGGGCCACCTTTAAAATTAGCTTAATATGAGGAACTGGGTCAACTCTGTATCAGGCAGCAAAAATATGGACTATCCTATATTGAAAGTGTTTCTAGACATGATGATACAATATGGGATTTGTTGTGGAAAGGAAGAAAAAATATGGACCAGATTATTCTCCCTTTTCCCTCAATGTTTCCTGGATTTGTTTTGTTGAGGGTTGTTACATCTTGTACAGGATTGTTTGGTAAAAGGTTTTCAGTTTCCCTACATGACTTGAGGATCAGAGAAGACAGATGTAGGAATTAGCTTCATTCACCCTTAGGCTCCTGAATGAAGTGCTTACTAAGTAAGAGATAAAGTAGTAAAGTGATAAGCAATGACCAAAAAGTTTGGAACGTTTTTTATAATTATCTTACCCCTTGCACAAAATGTTGTGTTATATCTGTATAGATCTTAGATCAGACTGCATATTTGGTTCAGTATGATCTTAGTTCCAGAGTTGCTGAACACTTCCAAAGTTGTCCTCTCTATGCTAAAAAATAAGATGTTATCATAATGTACTGATTATGCACTGAAAGACCCATAGATATGCCACAACTTTTAGATCCTCAGAAATGATAAAATTCAGAACTGGTTAATTTTTAATTCACAACATCATGAAAACAAAGAGGTCTGCCTAACCCTTTATTGTACAATCCTATCTTCTAATGATCCCACAGAAAATGGCACCACACAATCTCTACTTTTATGACCTTGAGACCCTGGTAACCAGCATTTTCTCCTTTTCCCACAATGTTTTCTATCCTACACAAAAATTTAAAATTTTCAGTCACTTTTAGTTTGTCGTCTGGATATGCTATCGATTTAGACAAACCTAAAATTTTGTCATTTGGTAATGAGATGAAACATCTCTTAAAAAAAAAGAGAAAATGCTTATAACCAATAGTATTCCATCACCCACATTTTTTTTCTAACCTTTCCCCTCCCCTCAAAAAAATATCTTTTGAGCCACATTTGTGTTCTGTAAGTATTCTCAATTTGGACAAGTTAAAATTTTGTTGTTTGGTATAGAGTTAAAACAGAGGTTTTACTGTTAAGTTTTAAATTTAGGTAGGCCTACTTTCTACATTTAGGATCAGATTTATGCTGTGTTTGTCAAAGGTTTTTAATTTTAACAGCTTGTGAAAAAATGATATATGAAAATGGAGACAGCTTGCTAAATGGTCATAATGTAGATTGATAATATGTCAGAATATACTCTTTCATGAGAGAAGTTGACAGGAAACTCTGATAGCTACAAAAATGTTACACATCAATTCTTTCACTACCGAATAAGTAAATTGTATTTTCTCAAAAGCTATATTTCCTCTGCAAGATCAGGAGACAGTTTGGTCAAAATCTGGAATGTAGCAGTGGACAGTGTAACCACCATTTCTCCTTTTCCCACCTTATCAGACAAATTCCACACAATCTGCATATGCTTTGAATTGGACAAATTTCATATATCCTGTGTGGTAAAGAATTGACTATCACTGATACATCGCAGAGTTTCCTTTGGACAGTGTTTGTGTGATGTATACATAATTTATATTTTCTTTCGTTCCACTCAGACAAATATAAAACATTTATGTTCCATTGCATGAACTTATTATGGAATAATAAACAACAGAAGTCGGAAATAGGAGTAGCGGCCTAGACTACGCATTGTAATCAAATTTTTCAACATATATGTATATCAACCTCTTAAATATACGAAAAACATAAAAAGCAATACAGAAATGTATGCAATAATGAAGTAATTCCCTCCAAGAAAGAAAACGGGTGGGCGGGCGGGTTATACGAAGTCGTAAACCGTGTGTAGTCTAGCCGTCGAATGACCAGAAAAGAGGCGCGCTCTCTATTTATACTACAATGAGACGCGCCCGTGCGCAACATGCACTCGACAGAGTATAATAAGTAACAAAGCACCCTTAACATAAATATATTGATACAGTGTTTGAAGATTAAACTGTTTAAAGACAACCTGTATAACAGGTTAATGCTCCAATCACAAATAACCAACTGCCGCTGGACTGCAAGTTTTTCAGGAGATTTTTGACACAATTGTCCAGGGACTGCAGGGCAACCGTCCAGTGGCAGTTCAATTGGAACAGGGCCAGTTCAATTTTTAGACGCAGCCGTCCGGTGCCTGTTCGTTGTTTAAGAAAAAATTATAGTTGGATGGCAATTGGACGATTTTTGGGCCATCAGAGAGCCTGTTGACTCATTGTCTGGGTGCTGTCTGGGGACCAGATGATGAACTGAAAAGGGCATGCAGGCACATGTGTTAACATCTATTTTATACATCTGTGATGCAACTACCAATCCAATTTTGACTAAACTTCACAGAAATGATCCTGGCATGGTCCTCTTCAGAGATTTTTTTTTAAAATTTGAATTTGAAAAAATAAAACTGTGGTTGTCATTGCAAGAAAACTTAACAACATTCAAAATCTCTGAAATGTTTGTGTCTGAAACCATATATGCTTAGTGCTACCAAAATTGGAAATTAACTTCATTAACTCATTACCAAACGACAATATTTAAGGCTTGTCCAAATCGAAAGCGGTTGCAAACGACAAAAAAAAAGTGACTGAAAATTTGAAATTTGTTTTGTAAGGGGTAGAAAACATTGTGGGAAAAGGAGAAAATGCTGGTTACCATTTTCTCCTTTTCTCACAATGTTTTCTAAAGGCTTCTTTCTCAGGGGCGTCAAAAGTAGGGATTGTGTGGTAATGGGTTAATGGACCTCTACTGAATTATAGCCCTGCATTCAAAATTGGCCCAGTCCAGAGAGATCAGAAGTTTACATGGACTTACATAGTGAAAACTTTAAAACTTTTCTTGTTTCTAACCTTTATGCCAATGAATACTGCCAGACAGTATTCATTGTTTTCAAAAGCCCTCTTTTTCAGGGTTATGAACACTTCGATTTCTATGGTAAAGGATTACAAAGCCTGTGGAGCGATACTGGGCCATCATGACCCTCTTGTTTTGGTAAATTTTCCCAATCAGACTTTGAAGATCCAAGATCAGACTGCTTATTTTAGTGCAACCTGATCTGTGTCGATCTACACTATCTAAAAAGGTCCTCTAGTTGCTCCTAGCAGCTCAAGGGTTGATAGTTATTAAATTTTTACCTGTATGGTTCAATTTCGGAGTGCTGCCTAGCTGTAAGGCAATACCTCATAATAAAGTTAATTACACAAAATTACATGAAATTCAATAGGCATGAATGTTTTTATGTGGGAGCTTGATCCACTTGATATAGTTCTAACCCATCCTGCTGATCAATTCTTCACTTTTGAGGAAATGTTTGAAAAAGCTGTCTTGTCTTAGCATCGTGCAGAGTGTAAAAATGATTGACGTGTTCGAAAAAAGCCAGTGATCTTTTTCCTCACCTTTAGTGTCCTTGTAAACCCATGGGCTGCTAAGTGCCACTCACAGACCTTTTGACAGTGTAGATGAAGATCAGACACCACAGAAATTGCAGTGCGATCTTCAGTCAGTACTGGTCAGTGAGAAGATATCTATCCTCTATTTACCTTTGAAATAGCAAAATTTTGGATTTCTGTCATTGGCACGAAAATTTTATTTCTTTTATTCAACTTGATATAGGCTAAAATCATTTCTGCACCCGTACAAAAAGGAAAAAAAAACAAGAATTTGAAAAAATCGTTTCAGTTGATATCTGCCACTGAAGTTGAATTATGCTTTGTGAGAAATTTTGGTTCAACCTATTACCACAAAATGCCAACTTTAAACGACCCTGAGAAAGAAGCTTATAGAAAACATTGTGGGAAAAGGAAAATGCTGGTAACCAGCATTTTCTCCTTTTACCACAAGGTTTTCCACTCATCCAAAAACCAAATTTTGATTTTTCTCTCTCATTCATATTGTTGTCTGCAGATGCTTTAGAATTGGTCAAGTCTAAAATTTTATTGTGTGGTAAAGAGTTAATCCATCTGCAAAACATATCAACACATGTCAGTCTGTGCAGGCTGACCTTGGTCATAACAGTTTGTTTGTTTTTAAAACTTTCTGCATGCTAGAAAAACCATTCTGCTTCATCAAGTGAAGGTCCTGCAAGGCTCAGTGGATAAAGTAAAAGACTCATGGCCTTGAGACCTGGGTTCAAACATCTCTGGATTCAATGGGGGTGGTTTGTGGGAGTGTCCTTGGGCAAGACAGTTGAGAGCTCCAGCCTAGTACTGGTGAAACCATAATCCATGGAAATACATGAATGTGTGAGATGTTGGGCTTGATATGACTGAAATAAGGTTGAAAGTGGGATACAACACCCTTCAATCAATCAAAAACCTCATGAATGGTTTGGTTGTCAGACAAAATTGATTGTTTAAACCTTTACCCCATAAGGCATTTCTATGGTATCTCTGACAGCAAGGATGAAGTCGTTTCTTATCTGTATATGACACCTTTGCATAGCATAGAAAACATTCTGACAAAAGGTGAAATTGCTTGTCCAAAAGCTCCTACAAGCAATGCGTCGAAATGAGTGTCTACGGAGTAAAAGTATAATTCCATTATTGTCTGATGACTTGCTTGGGTATTCATTAAACCACCTTTTGCCTTGTTTTTATCTTATTTCACAATACTGATATTTTCACATGTCTGAATGAATCAATCTGGCTCGACTCTGTAAGAATTGAAGTATATTAAACCTGAGTTTACATAAGTAACTGGTTACATGCTAATACGGTAAGACAGAAATTGTTAGAATTCATTCAAATACCTTGCATTCTTACATTCTTCTGGGATAAAATTAGACTTAACCCTTTACCAAACAACAAAATTTTAGACTTGATCAAATTGAAGGCAAATGCAGACGACAAATAAATTTAACTAAAAATTCGAAATTTGTTTTGTGAAGGGTAGAAAACATTATGGGAAAAGGAGAAAATGCTGGTTACAGCATTTTCTCCTTTTCCCACAATGTTTTCAAAAGGCTTCCATCTCAGGGTCGTAAAAATCAGGGATTGTTTTGTAAAGGGTTAAATACCAGATGAATGCCAGTTTGAAATTACCATTCCAAGAAAAGATCAGCTAATGGGTAATTTCTTGTAGATGAGAGTAGATAATGGTCCCTAGAGGCACTCAGAAATGGTCTTTCTCACGACTATATTTGGCTTTGCGACCAGTGCTGCACAGCCTGATCCTTGATCTGCACTTTCCATTTTTCTGAAACAATGTAGTCAAAAGCAACTATAAAATTAAAATCATTTAAGTCGTGTGTCCTGGTGGAAATGTATGATAGGTTTATTTGGCAGTCTTAAGGTTAACCCATTACAAAAGGATCTCTATTTTTCGGAAGTGTAAGTTCAAAGCTCCATTACCCTTTCAAAGACAAACCACAGTGAAAACCTTACCAAACAATCCCTGATTTTCATGTCTTTTTTTAAAGTGGCCTTTTAAAATACATTGTGGGGTGGGGTAAAGGAGAAAATGCTGGTTACCAGCATTTTCTCCATTTCCCACTACGTTTTCTACCCGTCCAAAAACAAATTTCATTTTTCTAGTCACCTTAATTTTGTCGTCTGCAAATGCTTTTAGTTTTTTTTCAATTTTGGAACAGTGCAACATTTTGTCATTTGGTAGAGAGTTAATTATGTTCTCTGAGGATGTTACTATAGGGTTAATTCACGTTTTTGAGGTCGTTAACATTCGCAGAGGCCCGAAAAATGCTTTAATGCCCGTGTGCGAAGCACAAGGGTGTTTAAGTATTTTGAAGGCCTCTGCGAATGTTAACGACCGAAAAAAACATGAATTAACGCTATTATTGCATTAAGTAAAGGTATTTTAACAATAATTTGCACAGATAACAAAAATATTTCCATAGAAATGCATATAAGCGAATTTCAAATGTACTGTACGTTCTTACGAACGAAGTCCGTAACAAAGAAACAAATGAATAAATGCATGGCAGATATAAGGATCGGAGCGGGATTCGAACTCCGAACTCCCGGACGCAAAGCCAATACCCTAACCACTGAGCCAAAGAGATATCTCTCTGACGCAGTAGCCAGGTATTGTATTTAAATCGGGAGTATGCCATGCAGGAAGGAGTGGTCTCCCGTAACACACCCCCTCTTAAAGTCATCATTTATTGATGACTCAAAGCCTTAGTAGGCAGGAAGTCCAATTTTGGACAACAAATGGGATTAATGGCTCAATGGCCAATCCCGGACGAGCCCCCATCTTAAGAACAAAGTCCGTAACAAAGAAACAAATGAATAAATGCATGGCAGATATAAGGATCGGAGCGGGATTCGAACTCCGAACTCCCGGACGCAAAGCCAATACCCTAACCACTGAGCCAAAGAGATATCTCTCTGACGCAGTAGCCAGGTATTGTATTTAAATCGGGAGTATGCCATGCAGGAAGGAGTGGTCTCCCGTAACAACGTACATGGGTCAAAACCGGAAGTCGGCGAAGAAGTTTTTGTTATGATTGGGAAAGGGCCGTTAGTCCTGAATGCCAGTTTTGATTCTCTCGGTGTACATACACTTCTATTGATTTTTAATACACACTGGACCTATGTGGAATAAACTTGGACACATTTGGACGATTACAACTAGGATGAATGCCTGGATATAAATTTCTGTAACTGAAGGCAACAGAGGGTTCGATATACATCAAGCGAGCGGACCGATCACGTTTAAATGTGGGTGGGATGTATCTGGTTTAGAGTACATTTCATAGGTGAATTTTTGTTCAAATCTTGATTAAACTGAGATTCTGTGCAAAGGTTTGTTTGTGGTGTACTAATATCATCAAAGAGATGCCATGAAAAGGATCGAATATGGTGCGAATTCCTACAGTTTGATGGTCGGAGTCTAGGGAAAATCTGACAAGCTCAAACGTTGTTTACAAGGTAAGCCCGAATCGAGGATATTGATAGTACAAAGCCGGTCGTTAACAGCGCGTGAATTTACTGATTAATACACGTTTTCTCCCGTTAACCGCCCGATTTTTACCCGTTAATACATGCTTATAATGGCCCGAAAAGGCAAGTTTTATGCAATAATAATATGTAAATGTCTGAAATTTTGTTGGCTTGTTGACCATGTACCAAATAGTCATGAATTTTAATCCATGTGAGTTCTCTGTGACAGAAAAGCCGTCTTAGAATATTGTGGTAACCAGCATTTTCTCCTTTACCAACAAGAATTTCTGCCCTTTTGAAGACAAATCCAATTTTTTGAGCCATTTTTACTATGTTATCTGCACATCCTTTGACCACACACGAGTCTTAAAGGTGGGTATTTAGAATTTTTACATCTAACCAAATTAAAAAATATATTTATCACTAAAATTCATATGAAAAAATAATACAAATCATCAATAATTAAGATTCATAAAATTACCAAAAAAATTTTTTTTGATGGTATTCCCTTAAAAGGCTACATAGCCTCTTAAGGTATTTTTAGATTTCGCGCCAAAAATCAATAAAGCATTTCGGGAATGCCTAGTGACTGGCATGTGACTCATAACGCTTTAATTCCATTACATAACAAACAAACAATAATTATTTTCCATAATGTCTTCTTCGGACGCTATGTTTGAAACTTCGTCTGTGTATTCCTGTATGTAAATGAGCGAATTGATCATCTAAAAAGAGAATGTGTCTCCTGTCGGTGTCGACCTGGGCTGTAGTAAATCTCTAATTTCTTGTGTTGTTGGATGATGTTCGACTACTGGGGTTTTATGAATGAAAATTAAAAGGCTTTGGGAATATAAGGATGATTTTTATGCATTTTTGTACAATTTTCGTCCCACAATCTGAAGGGCCACCTTTAACACTTCATCTGTATGCTAGAAGTTTAAGGTAAGACCTGTGTAATGCACTTCCGGTGAACATTTGGCAAAAATTCTAATTGGTTGTTAAATAAGGATAAATAAGGATTTATGCAGAAATAATATTTTTGCACATTTCTAACGGATCAGAAATTCCGTTTATGTCTATCTTGAAACTATTTTTGATATTTTTGTTCGTTTTCTAAAAAGGGAGGTAATTATTATCTCTTTTTCAATTGAGAATATAGCGGTTTTAGATTTATAAATGATAATTCAAAGAAGGGAAAAATGTAAAAAATGAAAAGGTGAAAGTAGTTCAATAATACTAATTTTTAATTATAGCTAATTTTGCATGATGATATTTTAGTGGAAATAGCTTTTTTCCATTACACAGGTCTTACCTTGAGACTTGGGCCAAATGGAGCAAACAATAAAATGCTCTGGCAGAAAAGGTAGTACAGCATAAAGCTTTGTTTATTGGCGAGCGATAACCATAGCAGTAGCGGCAGCGGCAGGGTAGGCGGCAGCAGCATCGGTAGTGGCAGTGTTCTTTTCCGCTGGAATGTCTGTTTATTGACACAATGTAGCAGTAGCAGTTTTCTTTTCCATCATGGTCCCCGTATGGCCAACTCTAGAACATTGTAATCAAGATATCATTATGCCCCCCTTCTAAGAAGCGGGGGTATGTTGCTTTGCACTTGTCAGTCTGTGTGTCGGTCAGTCCCTAGACCACATTTTTGTCCAGAGTATAACTCAAAAAGTATTTCAGGTATCATCTTGAACCTACATAGGTATATAGATCTCTTTATGGAGAAGTGCAGTGCACAAGAATCATAACTCAGCCCATCATATTTATGGAGTTATTGTCCTTTGTTGAAATTCATACTTAATTTTTGTCTGGAGCATAACTCTAAAAGTAATTCAGGTATCATCTTGAAACCTCATAGGTGGATAGATCTCATTAAGAAGAAGTGCAGTGCACAAGTACCATAACTCTCCCCATCATATTTATGGAGTTACTGCCCTTTGTTGATTTTCATACTTAATTTTTGTCCGGAGCATAACTCAATAAGTATTTCAGGTATCACCTTGAAACCTCA
Source organism: Tridacna crocea (assembly GCA_943736015.1). Taxonomy (NCBI): domain Eukaryota; kingdom Metazoa; phylum Mollusca; class Bivalvia; order Cardiida; family Cardiidae; genus Tridacna; species Tridacna crocea. The sequence continues at coordinate 56,953,750 of OX031059.1, forward strand.
TAGGTGGATTAATTTTATTAAGGAAATGTGCAGTGCACAAGAACCATAACTCTGCTCATCATATTGTTTGAGTTATTGCCCTTTGTTGATTTTCATACTTAATTTTTGTCCGGAGCACAACTCAAAAAGTTTTTCAGGTATCATCTTGAAACTACATAGGTGGATAGATCTTACCAAGGAGAAGTGTAGTGCACAAGAATAATAACTCTGCTCATCATATTTATGGAGTTATTGCCCTTCGTTTATTTTCACACTTAATTTTTTGTCTGGAGCATAACTCTAAAAGTATTTCAGGTATCATCTTGAAACCTCATAGGTGGATAGATCTCATTAAGGAGAAATGCAGTGCACAAGTACCATAACACTGCCCATCATATTTTTGGAGTAATTGCCCTTTGTTGATTTTCATACTTAATTTTTGTCTGGAGCATAACTCGGTAAGTATTTCAGGTATCATCTTAAAACTTTATATGTGGATAGATATTATTCAGGAGAAGTGCATTGCACAAGAACCGTAACTTTGTCCATTATATTTTTGCAGTTATTGCCCTTTGTTGATTTTCATACTTAATTCTTTTCTGGAGCATAACTTAAAAAGTATTTCAGGTATCACCTTGGAACCTCATAGGTGGATTAATCTTATTTAGGAGAAGTGCAGTGCACAAGAATCATAACTCTGCCCATCATATTTATGGAGTTATTGCCCTTTGTTGATTTTCATACTTAATTTTTTTCCGGAGCAGAACTCAAAAATTATGTGAGGTATAATCATGAAATTTTAAAAGTTGATAGTTCACATAAATGGGAAGTGCATTGCCTAAGAATTGTTAATTTATCATCAATAATTTTTGAGTAATTACCCTTTGTTCGTTTTTACACTTTGAACTTAACAGTTTATAATCACGTTATATTTAGAATTGGATGCCATTAGGGGGGCATACATGTTTTACAAACATCTCCTGTTATTATTGGATTATGTATTCTATTGCTGAAGCAATAAAAGGAGAAGACGTTGCCGATGGAGAGTCCATCCGATATTAAAGAGTCGCCATGCATGGACTTGGCAATTTTCATACCCTAGTTACAGAACTTGAGTAATTGGGAGACAAATTCTTGGAATATCATAAGATGTTGAATTTGTTCTCTTTTGCGCGTGTTTTCTTGATACGAAACAAAGGTAATTCTTGGAAATCCCCTTCGTGACAAGTGCAGCAGCTAGCGGTGAGCGGATTTAAATGCCCCATGGAGCATTCTAGTGGCGAGTGGTAAATGGCGTAAAAAAGGGCTGCTCTGCCGATCTGCCACCACCGCGCGCCAGTAAACACTACATAGGAGAACTGTACATAGTAAAAAAATCCGTTGCCGCTACCACTACCGCCACTGTTACGGCTCGCCAGTAAACGAGGCTTAAGCCTACACAGAGTATCCAGTCGAATCTTGAATTCAATTATGCTCTCTATTACTGTTAATGTATTATGACAAAGACAGCCTAGACATGAAGATGGCACAGTTTTTCGCTAGCCTGAACATAAAAAGTGCCAAATCTGAGCTTTTGTGATTTTGTGTGTGCTCAAGGAAATACATCTTTAATTCATTACTTATAAAAAAAGAATGTGTATTGTTTGTCTTGGTAACATCTTGGACAACTTAAAAAAAAGGTCATGTTAGATCAGTGCGCAAGTCACTGGGACAAATGCTAGAAAAACCTTGTGTACATTGTAGAGGCCATGACTTTAGTTCAGTGCACATGCAGGTGTTTCAGATGTTTTATATTTATGGTACTTTGGTGGCGATCAAAAAGTAGGTCACTAGGACAAATCTTTGAAGAACAGTGTGTGCATTCAAAAGGCTGTTATCTGCGCATGTCTTATTCTTCGAAGATTCGACCTTTCTTATATGACGCAGCTCTATCCCCGATATCGGGCAGACTGTAGTATTACACGCTTTCAAATAGCAATGGAGAAAATGTTTTTTATCAATATGTTTGAGGAAAAAATCAGGCCTGTTTTATTCCCAGATTTCTCTAAACTGCTGATCATAGCCGAGCGAATCACACTAGATAGCGTTTTATTGAGTAAACATTTATTTTAGTTTGAAATTCAAAGTAACGGTTGGCGCGTAGGAAAGTGGTTCTGTACCCAAAATGCCTAAATCAGATGAGTATTTATAGAATGCCATCTAGCAGGAGATAATGTTCAAAAGGCCACATTTCCAATCCAACATCCATGAAAATTTGTAAGAATGTGATGATATCTTGGATAGCAGTATAAATAGATCACATTTGGTCACAGAATAAATGAATGAATGAATGAATGTTGTTTTATGGGGCACCCACAGCTTTGGTCATTTAGCATGCATAGGGTCACAGAATAGGTTACTGGGACAAATCTCAGAAAAACCTTGTATGTTATCTGGAGCCGCATCAGTTTACAACTTGCCTACCTGGGTAGCTCAGTGATTAGTGCATCTAACTCTTGACTGGATGGTTGTGAGTTCGACACCTGGTTGAGGCGAACTTTTGATCTGGTGATTTTTCTCCTCTCACTTTTGTAAATACAGATGTGTCAGCACTCGTGTAAGAAAGCCAGAAAAACACCAATGTCATGTATTTTAAGGTACGAGTACACTGACTGCTGCCCTATGACTTAACCTTTTACCAAAGGACAAAATTTTAGACTTGTCCAATTTCAAAGCATCTGCAAACGACAACATAAATGTGACTAAAAATTGAAATTTGGTTTCGGAAGAGTATGAAAATATTGTGGGAAAAGGAGAAAATGCTGGTAAGCAGCATTTTCTCCTTTTCTCACAATGTTTTCTATAGGCTTCTTTATCGTTGGAAAGAGTTAAGCTGTAAAAATGTAGTAAACACAAAAGTTTACAGTTTTATTGATCTTGGATCACTTCTCTCAGGTGAGTGCTTTAGGGTAGGTAGCCCTCTTGTTTATTTTCTGTCATTAATTTAGCTTTGAAAGAGTTAAAAATAGCCAAGGTTCTTCATGATTACTTAATCTTCCTAAACAGGAACTTAATCCATCACTATACAATTTTCAGACTAGCCTCATTTGAGGATTTCCAGAGAAACAAATTTGAAACAAATTTACCCTTTAACCTGAGGGAAAAGCCTTTAGGAAACATGGAAAAATTAAAAAAACACCAATGAGCAGCATTTGTATCATTATTTCACAGTGTTTACTTCTGTTCCATGAACTTCTTCAGTTACACCAATCTAAACTTGTTGCCTGCAGATGCTTTCAATTTAGACAATATTTGGTTGACAAAGACTGTAAAAGTATCAGTCTACATGTTTCGTTTGTTCTACCTTGATCAGTACAGCAAAAGGACCCAATGTTTCTTGCAATATCCCATGGATAAAATGAAAGATTTGCTTTTATCACTGTTTTATGCAGCTTTCAAGAGTATTTCTAAAATACTGGTTAACAGTATATTCTCCTTGTCTTACCTTGTTTTGCTTCCTTTCCATGGACAGCTATTATCATGTATGACATGTTTCATCTGCTGTCTGCAAGCTTGCAGACAGCAGATGAAACATATCATACATGATAATTGTTTGGGCGACCCTACATCTTTGCGAGCCAAGTTTACGATGACTACGTGGATCTTACCTTGGCTGATTGAGCCCGATTTCGAGATTCCTGCGATGCGCCCTCTATTGAATGCTGGTTATTACCCTCTTTACATCATATTTCTAAAAGCAAATGAAATGTTGTTTTACAAACCCCTTATGAATACACAGGAAGCGATAAGCAGACATCCACGTGGATTTCCATGTTTACCTTCTATTCGAAAGGTAGCGACCTTGTTCTATTTTTATCAAAGATGAAATGCTACAAGCGATTTCATTTGTTGCAGCTAGATCTGGCTGCATCCAATGAAAAAGCGTATCGGGTGAATGTAAAAATCAAGCTCAATCCGTGAAGGGTAGAGAAACGTAGTGAATCGTCAGCCTTGGCTTGGAAAGATGGTGGGCCTAATACCTTCTTGCTGTTAGTATTTGGTACATCTGCATAGCAAGCACATGGTGTTGAAATTTTAAATCTACTAAAAGAAACTTTTTAATCTGTGGAATGTATGAAATCACTTCCATGTTTTCATGATTATTTTTCTCCCTAATCATTATTTCACTTGGATTGCAGTACATTACGAAAATGCCTTCATGATTTATTTATATCTAACACAGATGTTGGAAAAAAAAATCTAAATATTTTTCCATGGTAATATAAACATTTTCAGAGATGTAAATTAAAAAGGAAAAACATGTATCGACCAGTTCTCTATTCTGACATCTTACCTTGGATAATCAAAATCTATCAATGAGAGTCCCACGCTTTGCAGCCAAATAATTTTTAGCCCTCTTTTCATCCTAAAAATGTGGTTATTATCATATTCTTCCTTTCCAACAGTGTTTTTGAAGGCCTCTTTTCTTAGACTTATGATAATTGGGATTGCTTGGCAAAGTGTAAATCTATGACCAAAATTACTTGTTTTATTATGTGCCTGAGGAAAGAAGGTTCTTGAAGACCTCACTGGACAAGAGGAAAATGTTCGAAACCAAATTCTTCATTTAGAACTGTTTTCATGTCTTTTTTAACCCTTCACTACACAATCTGATGTTTTAACTACCCTAGAGAACAAGGCTTTTGAAAATATTGTGGGAAAAGGAGAAAATGCTAGTAAACCATCATTTTCCCCTTTTCCATACATTATATTTACTACCCTATCAAAGATAGAAATCATTTATAAAACTAACTGTAAAATATTGTCTGTAAATGCCTTCAATTTGGTTAAATCCAAACGTCATGGTAAAAAGCTAAAAACTAGTCTCATCATTTGATCAAAATCCCATCATTCTGTCTAACTTGGTGTCTAGGAAGTACTCTCAGTATGGAAAAGTCTAAAGTGGTGTCTTATGGTCACATGTAATACAGAGAAATTAACCTTATACCAAAGAATCCCTGGTTTTTACGACCCTGTGATAAGAACCTTTGGAAAATATTTGGGAAAAGGAGAAAATACTGGTAACCAGCATTTTCCCCTTTTCCCACAATATTTTCCATCCTGCTGGAAACAAATTTCAATTTTTGAAATACATGCTTTTTGTCATTTGCTTTCAATTTGGACTAGTCTAAAATTCTGTTGTTTGGTAAAGATCTAAGCAAGTGAACAGAGATGTGTCTGGGCCTGTAGTATGTAAGCAGTCCAGGGCAATATGAATCTGTCACATTCACAGTATTGTTAATGAAGTCAGACGCCACATGAATGACAGGTCCCTATATCTACTGTATGTTCTTTTTATTCAAGCTTATAATGAATTTTGTGTCTCTTTTTTCCATTTCTTAAATGGAAAAAGAAAGGTTCAATGATTTTAGATCAATGACTAAATTGCGACAACAGAGGAACGGTGTTCTGAAAGGACATAATCAGGCCTGTCGGAAGGAAATTTCATTTGGTCCGGCCAGTATGGCGAGCGACGAAGTCGCGAACCCACGCTAGGAGGGTCTGGAGGCATGCTCCACTGGAAAAAAATTGAAAATAAGATGCTCTCTGGTGCATTCTGGCGCATTTTTTTAGGTCTATATTACGCATAAATATATTTAAGCCATGCTGGGGGGGGGGGGGGGCGGACTGCTTCCGACGGCCTTGATAATGGATTTTGCCTGTCCATCTGAATACATTGTGTTGTAAGGCCGTATTCAGAGCTTTACAATTTTAGTAACTCTCACAGGAATATTTGGGAGGGGGTTGCATGTGTCCCAGGGTACTTTCCACAAGGGGCCAAGGGGCAGAGCCTTTTGCAGGAGAGAAAAATATTTTTTTTTGAGGAAAATATAGGTCCTTTTAAAGTCTCAGTAATGTCCGAATGTGAACAGGCCTGTTTATAAAGTAAAAGTAAATTTCATTTTTACCATGATAGTGAAAATATGGCGATTTTTGACTTAAATGGTATCTAGAGGTGCAGGTCGTAAAAGTTCAAAGTCAATGGCAGAAAAAAGAATTTTGAAACTAGAACACATCCTACCATACGGCATTATCTGTTTGTTAACATCAATGATTGCCGACGATTAGCTGACTTTTCGTCTCTTCAGTGATATAGTAGTGATGTAAACGCCATGACTGTGATGATCAATGCATAGAAACAAAACTGTCATTCACTTGCTCATTTTGTTCCCAAAATTATTGGCATTGTAAACGGAAAACACTACACAGGCTGATCATCACTTATTTGTCATCAATACAAGAAGAGTTTACTACATGGAAATAAGAAAACTGGTTCAGAATGAGCAATCTTAACTCTCCGATCTCATAATATATGAAGTGTAAACAGTAGTCCAGGTTGTCTCTCTACTACCTAATAGCACTTAAGAGATGCAATATTATCATGTGACATTCTTGAAAACCTAGTCTGAATTTACACAAATGATAACAATAGTTGTCTCAATCAATGTCGTCCCTGAAATCGACAGACTTCTCCATGCGTTTTCGCACACACGTATCATGGCAACCATTGCAGTAACTGACACAGTTTGATTTTCTCCGATCTAAGATATGTGTTGTTGTTGGTAATCTGCTATATTTTTGAGTTATAAACGGTGAGAATTACCTATTCTTTGGCTGTACAGAGGCTTTAAGAATTTATGATCAATATTTAGCTCCGCAGACCAAAGCCACAAAACCATAAGGCCTACAGCTACCAAATTTCTTCAAGTTATAAACCTGGGGTCAAATTGACCCTGGCCTTGCTTCGGAGGACAGGATTTGTACATTGGCCTATATAGTTACGAGTGAAAAAATCTGTTTGGTCCATAATGTAAGGCCATAGGGCTACAAAATTTGGCATGTAGCTTTATCTGGTGGGTCTCTACCAAGACAGCTTTTACAATCGTCCATAGGTCAAAATTGATCCTGCCCTGGTAGCTTTACATGGATTTGTATCGTGAAAACTTAAAAAATGTTCTTGTACCTAACCGTAGGACCTTGGGCAAACAAATTATGTATGTTTATCTATCTAATGGACTTCTAACAAGATTGGTCTAATTATTATAACCCTGGGATCAGCCTGCACAAAACAGTTGAAGCTCTTATGTAGGCTTATATAGTGGATCTTTATGATCTTCTTGTCCCTGACCTTTAACTCTTTACCAAACGACAAGATTTTAAACTGGTCCAAATTGAAAGCATTTGCAGACTACAAAATAAGGTGACTGAAAAATTGAAATTTGTTCTGGGAAGGGTAGAAAACACTGGTAAAAGGAGAAAATGCTGGTTACCAGCATTTTCTCCTTTTCCCACAATGTTTTCTAAAGGCTTCTTTCTCAGGGGCATCAAAAGTAGGGATTGTATGGTAATGGGTTAACTGAGCCCCCTGCGAAAAGCAGTTCTGGAATTCATGAACAATTCCTGAACTACAGTTCATGAACAATCCCATGAACAGCAAATGGCCGGTTCATGAACAATTTTTTGTTCATGAACTTTTGGTTTTGTTCCATGAACAGTTCATGAATAACCACTCTTAATCAGTTCAATGAACTGTTCCATGAATCAAAGTTCATGAACTGGTTGTAGTATATGAGACATGTTTCTTTTTTGGCAGCAAATCTTGAAACTGAAATCCAACCCTTCAATTTCCATATTTAATAAAGGTTATGCAGCAACAAGCAGCTTGCCAAGAAGTCAGACCAAATTTGCACTTGTAGCCACACAGCAAGTCATCATTGTTGTGACTTGCATGAACATACCCCTCTTACAGTAAATATCTGCTACTTGTATTACTGAAAATGGGTTTAAGTTATTACCATCCTAATGCTTGTAGAAATTTCTTATCAGTTGATAAATAAGTATTTATACTGATATAATATTTTTGGGCTTTTCTAACTGACCAGAAATTGTTTTGATGTCCATCTTGAAATTATTTGTCGATATTTTGTTATTTTTTCAAAAAAGGGAGGTAATTAATGTCTCCTTTGTGATGAGAATAGAGAGGCCTAGATTTATAGATGATAATTCTTAGATGGAATGAGTGGCTCAGTCAAAGTAGGACAAGAATACTCATTTTTAGTTATAACACCTTTTTTAGGATACTATTACAGTGGAAATAGCTGTTTTCCATTAGAATGGTCCCACCTAAATATTTAAGTTATTGAATTGTAAATCCTTGAACTTCTTACAGACAGGAAATTCATGAATTGTTCAAGAATAATCAGTTCATGAACTGATGTCAGAGTCTATTTCATGAACTGTTAGTTATAGTTCATGAACACAGAGTTCATGAACCGCCAGTTCATGAACAACCACATGACAGTTCAATATTTTTCCTACCAGTTTTTGAATAGTTCATGAACAGTTCATGAACAAACACATGTACCATGAACTGTTCATGAACTCAAGAACTACTTTTTGCAGGGGGTCTTTACCAAAGACAAGATTTTTGACTGGTCCAAATTGAAAGCATTTGCAAACTACTAAATAAAGGTGACTGAAAAGTTGAAATTTGTTCTGAGATGGATAGAAAACACTGTGGAAAAAGGAGAAAATGCTGGTTACCAGCATTTTCTCCTTTTCCTACAGTGTTTTCAAAAGGCTTCTATCTCAGGGGCATCAAAAGTAGGGATTGCGTGGTAATGAGTTAAATATAGTTGTGATACTTTGTGAGTGTTATCATCTAAATGCTGTCTTCCAAAATTGTTCAAATTAAAATCCTGGCAAAACTGGCCCAATCTCATGAGTCATTGATTTAACAAGTGCTTAGTGAGAACATTCTGAAAATCTTCCTTCTCTTAACCATAATTCCTGGGGCTTGCAAATTTGGATTTCCAAATAGTTCCAAGTTAAGCCCTGGGATTGAAGTTGGCCTCAGCCCAGGAGTTTCATGGTTTAACCCATTACCACACAATCCCTACTTTGACGACCCTGAGAAAGAAGCCTATGGAAAACATTGTGGGAAAAGGAGAAAATGCTGGTAACCAGCATTTTCTCCTTTTCCCACAATGTTTTCTACCCTTCTTGAAAATTTCAAATTTTCAATCACTTTTATTTTGTCGCTACTCTACCCTTGGCGGATCGAGCTTGATTTTTACATTCCCCCTATATGCATTTTCATTGGAAGCAGCCAGCTCTAACTGCATGAATCAAATCGCTTGTTGCATTTCATTTTTGATAAAAATAGAACAAGGTTGCAACCATTGGAATAAAAATAGAAGGTAAACATGGATAACTCTTTGGATGTGCACGGTATCTGTAATGATTTATAACCAAAGAAACATAGACAAACACTATTTACAGAAAGTTTCAGTGTGACCAAACGGTTATCGGAGGTTTTAGGCTACATTCCAGCGCCTTATGATAGAATATCAAAGTACCTTTGTGGCTATTGATTCATGTTGAATTACTGTATTCGTAAGCGGTTTGTAAAACAATATTTCATTGGCTTCCAGAAATATGATGTAAAGGGGGATAATAACCAGCATCCAATAGGGGGTGTATCGCGGGAATCTGGAAATCGGGCTCAGTCCGCCAAGGTGAGATCCCGGATATAGTGATCGTAACATTGGCTCGCAAAGATGCTATACTCAGATACAAAATAAGGATTCCTGAAAGAATTGAAGAACTATTACCCCCTGAAATTAGACATTTTTCAGTCTGAGTATAATGTATGTCGGTTGTGAATATCAAATCATTTCCTTGTATCTTTTTTGTCACAATTCTAGATATTATTTCCTTTGCACAGTCTGTTAAGCTTTGTGTTTGATTGACTTGGGTAGCACAGGCTATTTACAGACAAAAAATTGAAGGAAAAAGAAGTGATTGTTTAAAAAAATAACAGGGTATATTGCTTGTTCCATTTGCATTTTGATCTTTTTCTGTGAATGATTTTAGAAGCTGTCTATTGTAGGCAGACGAAAAGACGTATCTGTACTCATATAACTCAACCCTTTCCCAAACCACAAAATTTTAGACTTCTCCAAGTAGAAAGCAGTTTAACCCTTTCCCAAACAACAAACTTTTGGACCAGACCAAATTGAAAGCATTTGCAGACGACATTTCAACTCTTGCTGAAAAGATGATTTCTGTCTATGATAGGGTAGAAAACATTTTGGGAAAAGGAGAAAATGCTGGTTACCAGCATTTTCTCCTTTTCCCACAATGTTTTCAAAAGGCTACTATTCCAGACCCGTAAAAACCAGGGATTGTTTGGGAAAGGGTTAAGACAATGAAATAAATGTTACTCAAAAAATGAAATTTGTATTTGGAAGGGTAATAAACATTGTGGGAAAAGGAGAAAATGCTGGTAACCAGCATTTTCTCCTTTTCCCCCAATTTTTTTTCTAAAGGCTTCTTTGTCAGGGTCGTGAAAACCCGGGATTGTTTGGAAAGGGTTAAAGGATAAATCAGAAAGACATGACAGAAAAAAGTTAATATAGTTGCACCTCTGGGACAAAAGAAACTGTATTAGAGCCTTCAGAAAAGTGCCTCAATCGGATTATAGAGGCACCAATACCTATTGATCAGATTTTCTTTTGAACTATGAATACAAATAGACTTTGATGAAATGTATCACAAAGGGAATACTTGTTTTCTGAGACAAAGAAGAAGTAAATATCCAGATAGAGAGCTAATATTCCTGGAAAACATTAATCCATTACTATATAATTCCATATAAGGATTGTTTTGTGTTCTTTATCAAACAATCCTATTTTTCAAAGACTCCAAAAAAAGAAGGCTTTTGTAAACATTACAATTGAAAGAGACAGCATTTTCTTCTTTTCATCCAATGCATGCTACCTTTCCATTTGACAAATTCCAACATTTAAGCCTAATTTGACTTGTTGTTTGGAAATGTTTTTGAATAGGACAAGTCTGTCTGTGTACAAAATACAGTCATTTGAAGTGCTTGCAGTGGTATAAAGCCACATTTAGTAACAGCTCTAGTTATCTAGTTATACTCCCCCCCCCCCAAATACTCCACAAGTTGTTCACGTACCGAACTCAAATTTACACAGAGCGTTCCTAGCATACAGTCTATAGATTTATTATAAACGGGTCAATTGTTCTTTTGCTTATCTAATGCTTTTCAATTTTTAACATTATTCCAGTTATGTTACCATGGGCAGTCACTTATCCCTGCTTTCCCGCATTTTTTAGCTCACCTGAGCACAAAGTGCTCATGGTGAGCTATTGTGATCGTGCTGTGTCCGTTGTGCGTAGTCCGTCGTCAACTTTTTACCTTGTGTATGCTCTAGAGGTCACATTTTCGGTATGATACTCATGAAAGTTGGTCAGGATATTTGCCTCGATGAAATATCGGACGAGTTCATAAATGGGTCATGTCGGGTCAAAAACTAGGTCAAATCTTAGAAAAACCTTGTGTATGCTCTATAGGCCACATTTTTAGTCGGATACTCATGAAAATTTGTCAGGATGTTTGTCTGGATGATATCTCTGACACGTCACAAAATGGGTCATGTGGGGTCAAAAAGTAGGTCACTAGGTCAAATCTTAGAAAAACCTTGTGTACGCTCTAAAGGCCACATTTTCAGTCCAAAACTCTTGGAAGTTCTTCAGAATGTTTGTTTTGATAAAATCTCGGACAAAGTTGAAAATGGGTCATGTGGGGTCAAAAACTAGGTCACTAGGTCAAATTTTAGAAAAATTTGTGTACACTATAAAGGTCACTTTTTTAGTCAGATACTCATGAAAGTTGGTCAGGATGTTTGCCTGGACGAGTTTAAAAATGGGTCATGTCGGGTCAAAAACTAGGTCACTAGGTCAAATCTAAGAAAACTTTGTGTACACTCTAGAGGCCACATTTTCAGTCCAAAACCCTTGATAGTTGGTCAGAATGTTTGTCTTGATGATATCTGGGCCAAGTCCGAAAATGGTTCATGTCGGTTTAAAAACTAGGTCACTAAGTCAAATCCTAGAAAAACCTTGTGTATGCTCTAGAGGCCACATTTTCAGTCCGATAATCAAGAAAGTTAGTCAGGATGTTTGCCTCGATGAAATCTAGGACGAGTTTGAAAATGGGTCATGCCAGGTCAAAAACTAGACCACAAGGTCAAATCTTAGAAAAACCTTTTTTAAGCTCTAAAGGCCACATTTTCAGTCTGATACTCATGAAAATTGGTCAGGATGTTTGCCTTTATGATATCTCAGACAAGATCGAAAATGGGTCATGTGGGGGTCAAAAACAAGGTCACTAGGTCAAATTTTAGAAAAACCTTGTGTACACTCTAGAGGCCACATTTTTAGTCCAAAACTCTTGAAAGTTGGTTAGAATGTTTGTCTTGATGATATCTCAAACAAGTTCGAAAATGGGTCATGTGGGGTCAAAAACTAGGTCACAAGGTCAAATTTTAGAAAAACATTGTGTACGCTCTAGAGGCCACATTTTCAGTCCAAAACTCTTGAAAGTTGGTCAGAATATTTGCCTTTATAATATCTTGGACAAGTTTGAAAATGGGTCATGTGTAGTCAAAAACTAGGTCACCAGGTCAAATGTTTGAAAAACCTTTCGTAGGCTCTAGAGGCCACATTTTCAGTCCAAAACTCTTGTAAGTTGGTCAGAATGTTTGCCTTGATGATATATTAGACGAGTTTGAAAATGGGTCATTGGGAGTTAAAAACTAGGTCACCAGGTCAAATCTTAGAAAAACCTTGTATATGCTCTGGATGCCACATTTTCAGTCCAACACTCTTGAAAATTAATCAGAATGTTTGCCTTTATAATATCTTGGATGAGTTTGAAAATGGGTCATGTTGGGTCAAAAACTGGGTCAATAGGTCAAATGTTATAAACACCTTTTGTATGCTCTGGAGGACACATTTTCAGTCTGATACTCCTAAAACTTGTTCATTATGTTTGTCCTGGTGATACCTTGAATGAGTGTGAAAATGGGTCATGTGGAGTTAAAAACTAGGTCAATGGGTCAAATTTTAGAAAAACCTTGTGTACACTCTAGAGGCTACATTTTTTGCCTGATACTCTTCAGACTTGGTCAGAATGTTTGCTTTGGTGATGTCTCAAAAGAGTTTGATAATGGGTAATTGTTGGGTCCAAAACTAGGTCACTTGTACAATCTTAGAAAAACCTTTTGTACGCTGTAGAGGCCACATTTTCAGTCCAATACTCATGAAACTTGGCCAGAATGTTTGTCTTATTGATATCTCACAAGTGTTTGATAATGGGTAATGTCTGATAAAAAACTAGGTCACTGGGAAACTAGATGGTTCATGTTTGGTCGATAAGACTCAGGTGAGCGATTTCAGGGCCATCATGGCCCTCTCTTGTTTAACTAGTACTTTGCATAAAATTCTTCCCAAGCCATGCCTTTTTCCGACATAATCACCATAGACACAAATATCAGTTATAAGAGAGGAATGAATCCTGCCCCAGTAACTTTTATCAACTCTTGTCTAGAAATTGGGCAAGCGAGCGAATTCAAACCATACCCATCTGATTTCCCCCAACTCCAATGCAAACTTCCAAGTCTGATAATGGCAGTTCTTTTTGACTCATCTTGTACAACTTTCATGAAGAAAATTAACAAAATACAATAATTATTTATATGATATTTAATATGCAGAACTCTGCCAGAAAAAGAACAACTGCTTTGTTACACTTAGTTACACTTTTTCAGAAACTGTCTTTTACAGGGGCTCCAAATGAAAAAAACATCTTGGAAGGGGAAAATGCTTGTAACTATCAATCATTTTCTCTTCTTTCCATAAGGTTTGAATAAAAACCTTTCCTTAACTCTTTACCACAAAATCCCGACTTTTAATGACCCAGAGATAGAATCCTTTTGAAAACATTGTGGGAAAAGGAGAAAATGCTGGTAACCAGCATTTTCTCCTTTTCTCACAATGTTTTCTACCCTCCCAAGATCAAAAATCAATTTTCGATTCACATTTATTTTGTCGTCTGCAAATGGTTTCAATTTGGAGTAGTCCAAAATTTTGTTGTTTGGTAATTAGTTAAAAAGGCTTTTACTTAAAATTGAGATTGTTTTGTATAGGACTACAGGTTTGTAATGTTTCTATAACATTTTGATTGTTTTTCTTTCAGAGATTCTTCTGAAAATGTTTACTTCAGAAGGTGAGTTTTGGCACACACCTGGTTGCACCTGATTAATCGGTCTTCCACTTGGTATCTTTCAGCGCTAATGACTTCCTAACATACTAATGACTATAGTAGCTCATTACCAAAATAATTTTCCAGTTTTTTATTTACAGGGACAAAAGGGGGCTTTTGAAAACAATGTGGGAAATAGAGAAAATGCTTACAACCAGCATTTTCTCCTTTTGCTGATGATGGTTTCACCTCCTTCATTGTCAAGTTACATACTGTGAACCGTCTTTTATGAAAATTTCGGCCTCTGCAACTTCTAATAACCGGTATTCTGCTGAATAACTAAAATTACATTTTTCAGTTGGATATTAACTCTTTTAACCAAACAACAGAATCTTAGACTGGTTCAATTTGAAAGAGGTTGCTAACAATGAAATAAATATAACTCAAAAACTGAAATTTGTTTCCAGCAGGGTAGCAAATATTGTGGAAAAAGGAGAAAATGCTGCTTACCAGCATTTTCCCCTTTTCCCACAATGTTTTCAAAAGGCTTCTGTCTCGGGGTCTTAAAAACCAGGGATTATTTTGGTAAAGGGTTAATAACCCAAATATTGCCGTTTCAAAGTTTTGTTTTGGGGAATTATATCTTCTTATGGGACAGTTTTGATTCAGGATCAGACTGCATGTCTTGTGTAGTTTGATCTTGGATCTACACAGTCTGCAAAAGGTCAGCTAGTCGGGCATAGGAGCCAAAGGGAAAATATGAAAAAGTCTGGACTTTTGTCATTTGGTGAAGGGTTTACCATAAGCCTGCTAAATCATGTATTTTTTATTCAATGCAGAAAGCACCATTTCCTCCTACAACAAACAAAATATTGCATAATTCTTCTCTACAGTCTGATCTTCATCACCACCGTTTGCTAATCTACCTTGCCTAATGTATATTGCATTTTAAGAGTTAACCCATTACCACACAATCCTGACTTTTAAAGACCCTGAGAAAGGCCTTCTGAAGACATTGTGGGAAAAGGAGAAAATGCTGGTAGCCAGCATTTTCTTCTTTTCCCACAATGTTTTTTTCCCTATCTCAAAAAAAATTCAAATTTTCAGTCACTTTTGTTTTGTCGTATGCAAATGCTTCCAATTTGGAAGTCTAAAATTTTGTTGTTTGGTAAAGAGTTAGCTCCTCCTCTTTGAAATATTTCAACAGCTATTATTGAACCTAATGTATTAACCCATTACCACACAATCCCTACTTTTGACGCCCCTCATTATGAAGCCTTTAGAAAACATTGTGGGAAAAGGAGAAAATGCTGGTAACCAGCATTTTCTCCTTTTCCCACAATGTTTCTACCCTTCACAAAACAAATTTCAAATTTTCAGTCACTTTTATTTTATCGTCTGCAAATGCTTTCAATTTGGACCAGTCTAAAATTTTGTCGTTTGGTAATGAGTTAATTAAATTTTTTTCACTCAGCCTATGATATTAACTCTTAACTCTTTACCAAATGACAAATTTTAGGCTAGCCCAAATTGTAAGCACTTGTAGATGACCAAGTAATTGTAACTCAAAAACTGAAATTTGTTTTTGGCAGTGTAGAAAACGGTGCGGGAAAAGGAGAAAATGCTGGTTACCACCTTTTTAGCTCACCTGAGCACGAAGTGCTCATGGTGAGCTATTGTGATCGTGCTGTGTCCGTCGTCCGTCGTCAACTTTTTACCTTGTGTACGCTCTACAGGCCACAGTTTTGGTCGGATACTCATGAAAGTTGGTCAGGATGTTTGTCTCGATGAAATCTCGGACGTTTTCGAAAGTGAGTCATGTGGGGTCAAAAACTAGGTCACTAGGGCAAATCTTAGAAAAACCTTGTGTACGCTCTAGAGGCCGCATTTTGAGTCGGATACTCATGAAAGTTGGTCAGGATGTTTGTCTCGATGATATCTCGGACGAGTTTGAAAGTGGGTCATGTGGGGTCAAAAACTAGGTCACTAGGTCAAATCTTAGAAAAACCTTTTGTACGCTCTAGAGGCCGCATTTTGAGTCGGATACTCATGAAAGTTGGTCAGGATGTTTGTCTGGATGATATCTCGGACGAGTTCGAAAGTGGGTCACGTGGGGTCAAAAACTAGGTCACCAGGTCAAATCTTAGAAAAACCTCTTGTACGCTCTAGAGGCCACATTTTCAGTCGGATAGTCATGAAAGTTGGTCAGGATGTTTGTCTGGATGATATCTCGGACGAGTTCGAAAGTGGGTCACGTGGGGTCAAAAACTAGGTCACCAGGTCAAATCTTAGAAAAACCTCTTGTACGCTCTAGAGGCCACATTTTCAGTCGGATAGTCATGAAAGTTGGTCAGGATGTTTGTCTGGATGATATCTCGGACGAGTTCGAAAGTGGGTCACGTGGGGTCAAAAACTAGGTCACCAGGTCAAATCTTAGAAAAACCTCTTGTACGCTCTAGAGGCCACATTTTCAGTCGGATAGTCATGAAAGTTGGTCAGGATGTTTGTCTCGATGATATCTCGGACGAGTTCGAAAGTGGGTCACGTGGGGTCAAAAACTAGGTCACCAGGTCAAATCTTAGAAAAACCTCTTGTACGCTCTAGAGGCCACATTTTCAGTCGGATAGTCATGAAAGTTGGTCAGGATGTTTGTCTCGATGATATCTCGGACGAGTTCGAAAGTGGGTCACGTGGGGTCAAAAACTAGGTCACCAGGTCAAATCTTAGAAAAACCTCTTGTACGCTCTAGAGGCCACATTTTCAGTCGGATACTCATGAAAGTTGGTCAGGATGTTTGTCTCGATGATAGCTCGGACGAGTTCGAAAGTGGGTCACGTGGGGTCAAAAACTAGGTCACCAGGTCAAATCTTAGAAAAACCTTTTGTACGCTCTAGAGGCCACATTTTCAGTCGGATACTCATGAAAGTTGGTCAGGATGTTTGTCTCGATGATATCTCGGACGAGTTCGAAAGTGGGTCACGTGGGGTCAAAAACTAGGTCACCAGGTCAAATCTTAGAAAAACCTTTTGTACGCTCTAGAGGCCACATTTTCAGTCGGATACTCATGAAAGTTGGTCAGGATGTTTGTCTCGATGATATCTCGGACGATTTCGAAAATGGGTCACGTGGGGTCAAAAACTAGGTCACCAGGTCAAATCTTAGAAAAACCTTTTGTACGCTCTAGAGGCCACATTTTCAGTCGGATACTCATGAAAGTTGGTCAGGATGTTTGTCTCGATGATATCTCGGACGATTTCGAAAATGGGTCACGTGGGGTCAAAAACTAGGTCACCAGGTCAAATCTTAGAAAAACTTTTTGTACGCTCTAGAGGCCACATTTTCAGTCGGATACTCATGAAAGTTGGTCAGAATGTTTGTCCCGATGATATCTCGGACGAGTTTGAAAATGGGTCACGTGGGGTCAAAAACTAGGTCACTAGGTCAAATCTTAGAAAAACCTTTTGTAGGCTCTAGAGGCCACATTTTCAGTCCGAAACTCTTGTAAGTTGGTCAGAATGTTTGTCTTGATGATATCTCAGACAGGTTTGAAAATGGGTCATTGGGGGTTAAAAACTAGGTCACCAGGTCAAATCTTAGAAAAACCTTGTATATGCTCTGGATGCCACATTTTCAGTCCAACACTCTTGAAAATTAGTCAGAATGTTTGCCTTTATAATATTTTGGATGAGTTTGAATATGGGTCATGTTGGGTCAAAAACTGGGTCAATAGGTCAAATGTTATAAACACCTTTTGTATGCTCTGGAGGACACATTTTCAGTCTGATACTCCTAAAACTTGTTCATAATATTTGTCCTGGTGATACCTTGAATGAGTTTGAAAATGGGTCATGTGGAGTCAAAAACTAGGTCAATGGGTCAAATATTAGAAAAACCTTGTGTACACTCCAGAGGCTACATTTTCTGCCTGATACTCTTCAGACTTGGTCAGAATGTTTGTTTTGGTGATGTCTCAAAAGAGTTTGATAATGGGTAATTGTCGGGTCCAAAACTAGGTCACTTGATGAAATCTTAGAAAAACCTTTTGTACACTGTAGAGGCCACATTTTCAGTCCAATACTCATGAAACTTGGCCAGAATGTTTGTCTTATTGATATCTCAAAAGTGTTTGATGATGGGTAATGTCTGATAAAAAACTAGGTCACTGGGAAACTAGATGGTGCATGTTTGGTCAATAAACTCAGGTGAGCGATTTCAGGGCCATCATGGCCCTCTTGTTTTCCTTTTCCCACAATGTTTTCAAAAGGCTTCTTTCTCGGGGTTGTGAAAACAAGGGATTGTTTGGTAAAGGGTTAACCAATTACGTTATAAAGATTTTTTAGGCTGCTGTAGTTTGAAAAGTTTACAAGATATGTACGGATAGGATGATATTCACCTCCTCATACCATAGGGGCACAATTAAAAAACAAGCTGATCCTTCACAAAATTCAGTTTTTTAACCATTATGAAAAATGCTTTTAAAACATTGTGGGAAAAAGTGAACAAAACAGCAAACAGCATCTTCCCTTCTATAATGTTTTTCACCCTCCAAAAAAATAAAATTCAATTTCTGAGTAATATATAATTTGTCGTTACAAAAGTTTTTTTGAGTCAAGCTCCAATAGCTCAGACTTGAGAACAGGAGGTCCTGGGTTTGATGCCAGGCCAGCTCAGAAAATTTATTTCTGAAGATTGATGATGGAGGAAAAATGTTTCGAAGTCATTTTTAGTCATGCTCTCTTTTATTATACCCCCTACATTGAAGTTGAGGGGGTATACTGGAATCGCCATGGCTGTCTATCTGTCGATACAAATTTGTCCTGAGCAGTAATCCAACAGTTTTCTCATACTGAACTCGAATTTACACCCAGGGTTTCTACATATATATGAAGTTGTGCATGTGCATCATTCTTGATGGTGCTGAGATTTGTTGCGGAATTATCTCCCCTTGAATTTTTTCAACTCTTACTTTTGTACCAGACCATTCTGCATTCTGTGACAAAGACTTGTTTTTGTGATAAGGAGCTGGTGGAGGGTATAATCACCTTTAGTGATAGCTCTATAAATTTCCTGCAGTTTTAAGTTGTTTGAGGAGACTTCATCTCAATGAGATGTAGAATTTTAGAGTAGCTTGTTGGGATATTCTGTGCTTATAATTTTGGACATATGTTTTCCTTGCATAGCATCTTTAGGGATACAAAAAATAGTCACTCTTCTGAGTTGAAAGCATCTGCAGAGAACAAAATCAGAAGTGATACCAATGAACTTGAAGGTTAGAAAACATTTAGGTAAAAGGCAAAAATGCTGGTTGCCAGCATTTTCTCCTTTCCAACTATGATTTCATAAATCCTTCTGCTTCAGAGTTGTTTCAATTAGTAGAAAGTTGAGTCTTTGTTAGAAAACAAAATTTTACCAGGGAACTTAAAAATAGTTAATTATCTGGCCATTGGTCTTTGACATTTCCAGCTTGCATGCTTTGATACAGATCAGTTTGATTAGGCAGTGTATTCTTGTCTTCAAACATACTTACCCTTGCGTAGTAGCTGATAAACCTGTGTCA
This sequence comes from Tridacna crocea, assembly GCA_943736015.1. Lineage (NCBI taxonomy): Eukaryota > Metazoa > Mollusca > Bivalvia > Cardiida > Cardiidae > Tridacna > Tridacna crocea. The sequence continues at coordinate 56,973,396 of OX031059.1, forward strand.
GAGATTGATGGCCTTTTATTCTTTTTCTGTAGAGCAGCTCTATACTGAAAGTCTGAGGAAACATGCTGAACAATGCATTAAACAAAAAAAATCATCTATAGCATTAAGTAGCATTAACCTGAGGCAAAGTTTAGTATTACTTTCAATTGGCACCAGGTGCATGTTAAAGAAGTATTGAAATGTTTTTTGGCAATTTTTCCTTAGACTTCTTGTCAGGGGAATCTTAAGACTCCTTTCAAATGAGTAATGATAAATTTCAGCGGACATTAAGAGAATTTGCGAATATATTGATCAGTGCTTTAGGCTGGTTTCAACAAAATTTCAGTCATATCAAGGCAGGAGCCTACATATTCATGTATAGTCTTGTTTTTCACCAGCACTAGGCTAGGGCTCTAAAGTGTATTGCCCAAGGACATTCCCACAAAAAAAAACCCCAGTAGATCCAGTTAGGCTCAAACCCAGGGTCTTAACCCTTTACCTCAAATGCCAATTTTAGGCTCCTTCAATTCAGCAGCAAATAAACATACGATGTCAAGAACTTGAACACATGGGGAAACAATTATCTGATCGAGTAAAAAAGACATTGTGGGAAAAGGAGAAATTGCTCATTATGAGCAATTTCTCCTTTTCCCACAATGTTTTCAAAAGCTGTCTGTTGCTGATGTATCAAAATGAGTATCTATAGAGTAAAGTGTTAAGGTCATAAGTCCCACTCTTTATTACTGAGCCACACAGGAGCCCTCATCTTTGTGAGCCAAGGTTACGATCACTACATGGATCTTACCTTGGCTGATTGAGCCCAATTTCAAGATTCCTGTGATGCGCCGTCTTTTGGATGCTGGTTAATACCCCCCTTAACATCATATTTCTGAAAGCCAATGAAATATCATTTTACAAATTGCTTACGAATACAAATATTCAACATGAAGTGGTAAGCAGACCTCCATGTGGGTTTCCATGTATGCTTTCTATTTGAAAGGTCACAACCTTATTCTCTTTCTATCAAAGATGAAATGCTACAAGCGATTTGATTTGTTGCAGTCAGAGTTGGCTGCATCCAATGAAAAAGCGTATCGGGGGAATGTAAAAATCAAGCTCCATCCGCCTTGGGTAGATTAGCGTAGTGAATCGTCAGCCTTGGCTTGCAAAGATGAGGGGCCACAGAGATTTCAGGAGTTGAAATACAGATAAACCTTACTGTCTATGAAATCCGGCTTCCTATACTCCACTTGTTTATTTCAGGCCTAATGAGCTTGTGTAAATATGACCCACTTGAAAACTACTAGGTCACTGGTACAAACTTGACTTATTATATAATATGTGCATGTCTCAACCGGGACTTACCTCACACTCATAATAGCATCACTAAATGCTTCTTGTAAGTAGACCATGTAAATTTAAGCAAGTTCGGTTCCTGGAGTTTTGTTTACAGAGTTTGGTTCAACCTTTTACCACAAAATCTCGAGTTTAAAGGACCCTGAGGAAGAGTCTTTTTGAAAACATCATGGAAAAAGGAGAAAATGCTGGTCACCAGCATTTTTTTTCCTTTTTCCACAATATTTTCTACCCTTAAAACAAAGTGAAATGATTATTTTAGCCATACTCAAATTGTTGTCTGCAAATGCTTTGAATTTGGATGTGTTTAAAATGTTGTCATTCGGTAAAGATTTTTAGAAATGTTCAAGGTCCCACTTTAACCCTTTACCAAACATTCCCTGGTTTTTAAGTCCTTGAGATAGAAGCCTTTTGAAAATATTGTGGGTAAAGGAGAAAATGCTGGTAACCAGCATTTTCTCCTTTTCCCACAATATTCTATACTCTTATTGGAAACAAATTTCAATTTTTAATTTATGTCTGAGTTGTTGTCTGCAAGAGCTTTCAATTTGGACCTGTCTAAAATTTTGTTGTTTCATAAAGGGTTTAAAAAATCAAGGTTTGTCAACAATAGCCATGTAGAAAGAAAGTATGAGGATATTGCATATCAGCAAAAAAAATCATAAGGCAAATACAGCCATAATGTTACCCGGAAAAAAAAAGTATAATCTGAATTTCTTGCTAATGTGGAAGTCCATAAGGCATTGCTGTGTTGTATGGGTCAGACTGTGTGGACGGATACATTCACTAGCATTGGAGACTGTGAAATACAAGACGCAGCATCAAGGTGTTGGGTAGACCTAATGTATATTGATCTGCAAGGGAAAGTAATTAATGTAAATAATATTGGAATTCTTTTTTTGAAATTCCAGAGTTATCTTTCTTTGTTATATTTGATATTTTAAAAAAAATCCAAATACTTTTAACGACCCTGGAAATGAAGCCTTTTGAAAACATTGCAAGAAAAGGAAAATATGCTGGTACTCAGCATTTTTTCCTTTTCCCACGATGTTTTCTACCCTTTTCAAAGCATTTTTTTTTTCACTTGTATTCATATTGTCTGCAGAATGATGCTTTTGATTTGGAAAGTCTAAAATTTTTTTGTGTGGTAGAGTTACAATCTATGCTCATGTGACCTTTTAGTAGATTTTATAATTTTATATGAAATAAACAAGCTTTTACTGTAATGTCATTTTTCGATACATTTTTAGGGTTCTATTTAGGAGTTAAGGTATCACTGAAGGGACTTGTGTGCTATAAAGTTGATATGAAAAAAAAAATTAATACACGAAACTATGATGATAAAGGGAAGAAATGGTCACAGTAGATAATTTTGGCTTTTGCCATATTGTTTTCAATAGCAGCTGCCGCAAGACAGAAAAGTTATGGGGCAGGTGGTTACCACTTCAACTCATCAACATACCACAAATTTTGAGACTTGTCCAGATTGAAAACATTTTGCAGAAGATAAATTCATTGTGCCTCAAAAGATTCCTATCTTCTAACTGGTCATCTTCATGAGTCAAGGTTACGATCACTATGTGGATCTTACCTCGGTGGATCAAGCCCGATTTCGATATTCCCGCGAGATGCCCCATTGGATGCTGGTTATTATCTCCCTTTACATCATATTTCTTATAGCCAATGGAATATTGTTTTACAAACCGCTTATGAATACAATAATTAACATGAAGCAATAACCACAAACATACTTTGACATTCCAGGGTCAGGTGCTGGGATACAGCCTAAAACTTCTGATAATTTATTGGTCACACTGAAACTTTCAGTAAATATTGTTTGTCTATGTTTTTTTTTCAGTAATAAATCATTACAAATCCTGCACACATCCACGGATGTACATCCGTGCTTACCTCCTATTTTTATCTGAAAGGTTGCAACCTTGTTCTATATTTATCAAAAATGAAATGCTACGAGCCATTTGATATGGTGCAGGTAGAGCTGACTGCAACCAATAAAAATGTATGTCGCGCAAATGTTAAAATCAAGCTCAATCGGCCAAGGGTAGAGTAGTGTAGTGGATCGTCACCCTTGGCTTGCGAAGATGCTAACTGGTAGGTCTAGAAAACATACTATTAAATATAGAAAGTGCTGTTTACCAGCATTTTTTCTCCTTTCTTCACATTGTTCTTGCTAAGTTTTTTTTTTTCCTGAAGGTAGTGAAAAAACTGGAGCATTTAGAAAAGGAGAAGCAACTGTAAACAGGGAGAATTTGTTTGCTTGTAAGTGCAGGTAGATGTCAATCTATTTGAATAGATCTGTTTCAGAAGGGTAATTTGTTTATTGTTTGAAACTTTTTGTTTAGATTTTGCTTGCACATTTTGTAAACAAAATCTAGATTTCTCAAATAAATTTTGCTTGTATCATTGATAACAGAATCCTACATTTTGGTAGTTTTCATGTATTCAGGTCTAATTAGAGAAAAATAAAATATGATAGCAGCATAAAGTGTGTTTTATATTTCAATTTATGCTTTTACATGATAATCTGTTAACCTTTTTCCACACAATGACGAGTTGTAACACCCCTGATAAAGAAGTCTTTTGAAAACGTGGGAAAAGGAGAAAATGCTGGTCACCAGCATTTTCTCCTTTTCCCACAATGTTTTATACCTTATCTAAGGACAGTTACACCATTTGACCAGCATTGAAATGTGTGTCTGCAAATGCTTTCAATTTTGACAAGGCTAAAATTTTGCTGTGTGGTAAAGGGTTAAAATAGGTTTTGATGCCTTTCTGTGACTTGGTGGTTAAATCCATATATAAATGATATTTACCCATGTAAGCCTGTGCAGAGTCAGCATCAGCTGATCCAAGTTCATGAAATTTTCTGCATGTCAATGGACCATTCTACCTTAATTTGGTCTGTTTTTGGACAAAATTCCTAGTCTAGAGCATAACTTTTTCATCTCCGACTGACTTGAAACTTGGCAATTGTGTTTGTTGCAATAATACAGAGTGCAGTGTGAAAGAACCATAACTCTACCTCATACTGTCTGAGTTGTTTTCCTTTGATACTCATTCTTACAGCATTTTCTGCTCTTATTGAATAACTTTGTCATCTATACCCTGAACACCTTCAGATTTCATATGCATGATTGTTGAAAAATTATGGAGTGCAGTGCATAAGAACCATAACTCTTCCTATTACAAATTTTGAGTTATTCCGTCTTTGACCTTCATTTTTATAGCATTACTTGCTTGTCTGGAGCGAAACTTTGTCATCTTATGTGGGAATGACTTGAAATTTAGTATGCTTATTTGTTGCAATATTTAGAAGTGCAGTGCACAAGAATTGTAACTCTACCTTGTGCTGTCTTTGAGTTATTTCCCACTGAATGTCATTTTTACAGCATTTAGTGCCTGTCCGGGATATAACTTTGTCATCTTAAGTCAGAATGTCACTTCAAACTTGGTATGCATGTTTGTTGCAATATTACTGAGTCATGGAAACAAGAACAATAACTCAACCTAGCACAAATTTTGAGTAATTCCACTTTGATCTTCATTATTACAGTATTACTTGCTTGTCCGGAACAAAACTTTGAAGTCCCAAGTCAAATTGCAATAATTTGCTGCTCTTGTTTCATTATCATTTGGCTTTGAACCTTGATATTTGGTATTTATCTTTATTTTAGACCTTTGCTGCTTGGTACATAGGTGAGCGATATAGGACCATCATGGTCCTCTTGTTTTAATGTTTTCTTCTCGAGACATGATGCACTTTGTGTGTGCAAAGTTTTTAAAAGATCTGTATGTTAGAAAAAATTGTCATATGTTGTTAAAGTGTCAGAGTTTCCAGCGCATGTGGAGGAGAGACTGTTGAGACGTTTGTGCATTGATTAATCTCAATTTGTATTATAAATGGTTGTTGAATATTATAGTTACTACACGTCTGCTAATGTATTTGGACAACTGGGGTTTCACTCAAGAGTCCAAGAACATTTGAGACTACACATTTCTGCCATTAATTCTTAGTTTATTGATTCCAACTTGTTTAACCCATTACCACACAATCCCTACTTTTGATGCCCCTGAGAAAGAAGCCTTTTGAAAACACTGTAGGAAAATGAATGCTGGTAACCAGCATTTTCTCCTTTTCCCACAGTGTTTTCTACCCTTCCCAGAACAAATTTCAATTTTCCAGTCACCTTTACTTTGTCGTCTGCAAATGCTTTCAATTTGAACCAGTCTAAAATATTGTCATTTGGTAATTGGTTAAATGATACTCATATAGTTGATACTTTTCCAACCTTAAACTCTGTTGTGAGAGGACAAAATTGTCATTTTTTAAATTATTTGCAGACTTTTAAAGTTAGAAGCTATGTGCAAAATTTTTGAAATGCATGTCAGATAATTTCTTTAACTGCCTTCACCTTCAAGGTCATAGAGACATTGGATCATTCATTAACTCTGTACAAGTCAATCCAGAGTTTCAACAATCCTGAGAAAATAGCCATTTGAAAACCTTACAGGCATGTAGGAAGCATATGTCAAGATAATTCAAAATTTATTGCGTGGTTGTTGCATTGCACTAAAAACTCATATTTTAGTTACTATGATTTTCAAAATTATTGTGTTGTGTGTGTGTGTGTGTGTGGGGGGGGGCGGCTGCTGAGCCTTCAAGAGTCAGAATTATGCGGTAAAAGGGTTAAAACTTGCTTTGTTTTTTACATATATAGCAATCAAGATGATCTTACAAGAGAGCATAAATCAGAATGTGCAAATCCTATCTTGAATTTAGAGTACATTACTTTGCTATTAAAATGATTAAACTTAAGGGCCAAATTGAACAAAAGTTTAATGGTATTTAAATTTGTTTCATGACTGCACAATCATAAGAATTTAGTAGTTTTACAAATTATATCTTGCACATTAACCAAGCATAGAATGTGCATCACAATTACATAATACTATTGTTTCATAATGTTGACAGGGACCTCCTGGACAGAATGTACTGGTATATTATAATCATATGAATCATCTATTAACATTGTCTCATAAATTTGATCTTCAAAACCAAAGGAATCCATACCATAATATTATTATGAGAAAATCATTGACAAGTTGTAGCTTGCATTTAAAAGAGTAATGGTACAATGTTATTTATCCATCTGTTTTGGTGCTTTTTATGTGACCCATTGCAGGTATGTTTTTGTTCATTTTGTTCATGAACCCCCCCCCCCCCCCCCCCCCCCCCCCCCCTTTAACCCTTTCCCACACAATGACGACTTTTGACGCCTCTGTGATATAAGCCTTTTGAAAACATAGTGGGAAAAGGAGAAAATGCTGGTAACCAGCATTTTCTCCTTTTCCCTCAATGTTTTTTACCCTGTCAAAATAAAACCATTTGATATGAGACAAATTGAAACTGTCATCTGCAAATGCTTTTAACTCTGACTGGTCTAAAATTCTGTTGTGTGGTAAAGGGTTAACTCTTTACCAAACGACAAAAATTTATACTGATCCTAATTCAAAGGATTTGCAGATGCCAAATTAAATGTGACTGAAAGGATGATTCTTGTTTTTGATAGGGAAGAAAACATTGTGGGGAAAAGGAGAAAATGTTGGTAACCAGCATTTTCTCCTTTTCCCACAATGTTTTCAAAAGCCTTCTCCTAAAGGGTTGTTAAAACTCGGGATTGTGTGGTAATAGGTTAACCACACAGCAGAATTTTAGACCTATCTAAATTGAGAGCATTTGTGGGTGAACATTTCACTTTGGCTCAAATGATGCAGTTTCTCTTTGATAGAGTAGAAAACTTTGTGGAAAAAGGAGAAAATGCTGGTTACCAGCATTTTCTCCTTTTCCCACAAAGTTATCAAAAGGCCTCTTCCTCAGGGTCATTAAAAGTCGTCATTGTGTGGTAAAGGGTTTGACTCATTCTGAAACAGGCTGATTATAAAATCTCTGGAATTTAAGAAAAAACTGGTACATACATCTGAAAGAAAGGAAATGACTTTCATTGATTTCTCTTGAAAACATTTTTTGTCATTTGAATCAGTTGCTTAGTTTCCCTATATTTTTTTAAACTTTGTCAGCTGTACCCTGAACGTGTAAAGCTTGTTATTGTATAGTAATGGGATAAAGGACTTAATTACTTCTGAAGTGGTAGAATAATCATTAATGGTTGGAGTATTAGGTACATGGCATTGACTGTTTCTATGTCTTTCATTTAGACTTAAAAAGAGCATTGACCAAGGAAGGGTCATTGATTGCTGATTAACCCTTTGCCAAACAATCCTGTGCTTTAATTCTTTACCAGATTATAAAATCATAGACTGGGCTAAACTGAAAGCATTTACAGGTGACAAAATAGATGTGACTGAAAAATTGAAATTTTGTTTGATAAGGGTAGAAAACATTGTGGGAAAAGGAGAAAATGCTAGATACCAGCATTTTCTCCTTTTCCCACAATGTTTTCAAAAGGCTTCTTTCTCAAAGTCATTAAAACTTTCTCAAAGTCATTAAAAGTCGGGATTGTGTGGTAAAGGGTTAACAGGCTGAAGTAAGAGAGCTTTTGATTTCGAAAACATTGTGGGAAAAGATGTTAACCCTTCAACACACAATCCTGACTTTTAACATCCCTGTTAACCCATTACCACACAATCCCTACTTTTGACGCCCCTGAGAAAGAAGCCTTTAGAAAACAATGTAGGAAAAGGAGAAAATGCTGGTAACCAGCATTTTCTCCTTTTCCCACAGTGTTTTCTACCCTTCCCAGAACAAATTTCAATTTTTCAGTCACCTTTATTTTGTCGTCTGCAAATGCTTTCAATTTGAACCAGTCTAAAATTTTGTCGTGTGGTAATGAGTTAAAGGATATTTTTGAGAGGATTGTGGGAAAAGAAGAAAACGCTGGTAACCAGCATTTTTTTCCTTTTCCCACAATGTTTTTTCCCCTTCCTAAAACAAATTTCAATTTCTAAGTCACATTTATCTTTGTCGTCTGTAAATGCTCTCAATTTGGATCAGTCTAATATTTTGTTGTTTGGTAAAGACTTGAACAGTATTTTCTCCTTTCCTAGAGTGTTTTCTACCCCATCACAGACAGACCCCTTCATTTGAGCGAAATGCAGAGCTGTAGACTTCATGTGCAAAGACGGCTGTAAATTGCACTCTCCAGTCTTACAATGAGAATGTAGTTTCCACATTCGAAAATAACTAGGTTAAAAGAAAAATGTTGGTACTCTCAGAATATTGCAAACTCTCCTTTTTACCAAAATTTCTTATTTGTAACAAGAATCCTCAAATCATACTAGCATTGCCTGAAGTTGAAATCCCTTCGCAAATAAACTATCGCTGATAATAACCATTGTACCATACCTAAAGCTAAAGTCAGATAAATGCTCCGATGCACCAGAAGGGTTTTTGGTAGGGGATAATTTTAGAGATTATTTGGAGATATGTTGTGGATTGATTGGTGCCTTGGCCGAGAGCCCTTGTGATTTCAAGAGCTTCATATGATAGGCAGTAACCTAGCTATAGCTCGGTGTACAATCGCCAACTACTCTTTGATGGTACGCTGACGTTTCTTTGATCAGCAACAACACTCTGGTGTATCAGCAGCATGTCAACTTTTGATCATGGATTGTTTGGTCATAATTATACAGGCGCTGCCTAATCGCAGATCAAAGAAAATAGCTGCCATCTTGGTGTCACTTTTATGTGACTGCTAGACCAATAGGTCCTCCCAGCAAACACCAACATCGGTCTCTTGCTATTACTACCGAATGGTAGAAAAATTGTGGAACTGCAGACATTCAGCCCTGTCAATTTTTATGTGTTTTTAGCATTAAATTGTCGCAGTTTGGAAAAGTACATCTGATTTGGTAAGCAAGTGCATCAATTTTACATGATTTTGCACCGGATGTTAGAGAGAAGTTTGTTTATGAAAAATCAAAATTAAGAATTTGATTCATAGTTCTGGGTTAACCCTTTCCCAAGCAATCCCTGGGTTTTACGACCTTGAGATAGAAGTCTTTTGAAAACAGTGTGGGAAAAGGAGAAAATGCTGGTAACCAGCATTTTCTCCTTTTCCCTCAATGTTTTCTACCCTCCTAGAAATAAGTTTCAATGTTTGAGTTACATTTTTTTGTCGTCTGCAAGTGCTTTTAATTTGGACCAGTATAAAATTTTGTCGTTCGGTAAAGGCTTAACCTATTACCACACAATCCCTACTTTTGACGCCCCTGAGAAAGAAGCCTTTTGAAAACATTGTGGGAAAAGGAGAAAATGCTGGTAACCAGCATTTTCTCCTTTTCCCACAATGTTTTCTACCCTTCCCAAACCAAATTTCAACTTTTCAGTCACATTTATTTTGACATGTGCAAATGCTTTCAATTAGGACCAGTCTATAATTTGTAAACTGGCCCCGCCCCAGGGGTCACAAGTTTGGTAAAGAGTTAAAACATTGCATTTCTCCTTTTCGTAATTGTCTATGCTACCACTAACAAATCTTTAAATTTCAATGATGTATCATGATATGTCGTCTGCAAATGCTTGTAATATCACTAAAGTCAATGATTAGTGCATGCATATTTTGAAGCCTGTTAACCCATTACCGAACGACAATATTTTAAACTGGTCCAAATTGAAAGCATTTACAGATGACAAAATAAAAGTTACCAGCATTTTCTCCTTTTCTCACAATGTTTTTAAAGGGCTTCTTTCTCAGGGTCATTTGTGTAGTAAAGTATTAAAAAGGCTTCTCTCCAAGGCTAGGGAAAACCTGAGATTGTTTGGTAAAGAATTGACTGTATATTCTTTGCAGTTTTATCATTTGGGATACTCTATAGTCTTGTACTTAGTGCTCATAGGTTTCATAAGGTTGTGCGAATTATTAAATGGAAATACCTAATTATCTGTAATCCGTCTTTGCTATTTGGGATTAAAAATGTTTACCTTTGCTTGAAAGAACCATGAAGATTAACCCATACAACTTAAGTATATAATAATTATCCTGGTGAAAATAACTTCTGAGTGAAATCATGGAGTTAACCCTTTCCCAAACAACAAACTTTTGGACTAGACCAAATTGAAAGCATTTGCAGACGACAATTCAACTCTTGCTGAAAAGATGATTTCTATCTATGACAGGGTAGAAAGCATTGTGGCAAAAGAAGAAAATGCTGGTTACCACAAGTTTCCCACAATGTTTTGAAAAGGCTACTATTCCAGACCCATAAAAACCAGGGATTGTTTGGTAAAGAGTTAAAGGCCCAGTAGATACCAAAAGTAAACAAAGCAGGTGTTAAAATACATTTGAATTTACCGCATACCTTCTAAAAGGATAGAAATTATTGTGATGATGACAGTAATTGTTGATTATTGTACTGTTTAAACAAGCTCTATCTTTTGTTTACTTTTTACCTGATTTCAAAATTCTTTTTTTTGCCAGCAATCAACTCTGGAACCTCTGGTTATGAAGAATAACGGATTGCCATAATCACAATAATTTCCATACTTTTAAAATATCCAATTGGAAATGGAATTCATTTTAAAACCTACTTTGTTTACTTTTGGTTCTGATTAGAGCTTAAAGTATCTGGTATTGAAAATGCTGTGTTCCTGTTTATGTGTCCGTTGTCACACAAAATGAAACCATGTATGGGAATTCCATACATCGATTAGATAAAAAGATATCAAAGATAGTGCTGGTCAATTTAAGTTGATAGTTAAAAAGTCATTGTATAACAAGAATGACCACTTTTCATACAGAAAATATAATCAAAGTGAAAATCATCAACCCTGATCAGCCTATGCAATCAGCACAGTCTGACCAGGGTTGACACATTTCACAGTTCCCAAATGATCCCTTGTTCAGCTCACCTGAGCACAAAATGCTCAAAGGTAAGCTTTTGAGATCACCCAATGTCTGTCGTCCGCCATCCACAATTTTTTTAAACATCTCCTCCTCCTAAGGCCAATCTTGATGAAACTTGGCAGGGATGTTCCTTGGGTGAAGCTCTACCAAAGAGTCTCAGGAGATTGAATTTCACCTGTAACTCTGGTTGTGAAAAATTTCTTCTCTAAAACTAGATGGCATAGAGCTTTGATATTTGGTATGTAGCATCTCCTAGTGGACTTCTACCAAGTTTGTCCATATGATGGCTTTGGGGTCAAAACTGGCCCAGACCTGGGGGTCAAAAGTTTGAGACATGGGAACAAAGAAGGAAAACTTTAAAACTCTTCTTCTCTGAAACTAGAGGGTTTAGAGCTGTGATATTTGGTATGTAGCATCTCTTAGTGGACTTCTACGGAGGTTGTTCATATAATATCCTTGAGGTCAATCTTGCCCCGCCCTGGGGGTCACAAGTTTAAAACATTGGAACAAAGAAGGAAAACTTTAAAATTCTTCTGGTCTGAAACTAGAAGGTCTAGAGCTTTGATACTTGGCATGTAGCATCTCCTAGTGGACCAAGTTCACTCATATTATGGCCCTATGGTCAAAACTGTCCCTGCCCTGGGGGTCACAAGTTTGAAACATCGGAACAAAGAAAGAAAACTTTAAAATCCTTCTTCTCTGAAACTAGTAGGAGTAGAGCTTTGATAGTTGGTATTTAGCATCTGCCAGTGGGCATCTACCAAGTATGGTTAAATAATGCCCATGAGGTCAAAACTGACCCCACCCAAGGTATCACAAGTTCGAAGCATAGGAACCAAAGAATGAAAACTTTACAAAAATACCTTAACTCTTTATAAACGACAAAATTGTTAACTGGTCCAAATTGAAAGCATTTGCAGACTGCAAAATAAATATGACTGAAAATTAGCAATTTGATTTGGGAAAGAAAGAAAACATTGCGGGAAAAGGAGAAAATGCCGGTTACCAGGATTTTCTCCTTTTCCCACAGTATTTTCAAAAGGCTTCTTTCTCAGGATCGTTAAAAGTCGGGATTGTGTGTTAAAGAGTTAGGAAGCAACATAGCCTTTTATGGGGAAACCATCAAAACATTTTAGCTCCAGTGTCTGTCGTCCGTCCATGCATGTGTGCGTCCATCGGTCCGTGCTTTAACTTTTATTTCAAACATCTCCTCTGAAATTACTGGTCCAATTTTGATGAAACTTCACAGAAATGATCCTGCCATGTTCTCTTCAGAATTCCTTGAAAAAATTTGATTCCTTCAATAACTCTGGTTGCCATGGCAACAAAATTGAAAAATATTGTAAATTTTTAAAAACCTTCTTCTCTGAAAGTGTAAGGCCTTAGGGCTACCAAATTTGGCATATAGCTTCAAGTAGTGGACCTCTACCAAGTTCTTTCAAATAATAGCCCTGGGGTTAAAATTGGCCCTGCCCCTGGGGTCACAAGTTTTATATTGGCTTAAATAGGGAAAACTTTCAGATCCTTTTGGTACCTAGCCATAGGGCCTAGGGCTACCAAATTTTGCATGTATCTTTATCAAGTGTTTGTCTACCAAGAGTGTCCAATCGATAGTCCAGGGGTGAAATTGGCTGGGCTCCAGGGGTCACAAGTTTTATATGGTCTTATATAGGGAAATCTTTAAAAGTCTTTTCCTACCAAGCCATTAGGCCTAGGGCTACTCAATTTTGCATCTAGCTTTATCAAATGGTTGTCTACCAAAGGTGCCCAAATTATATCCCTGGGATAAAATTTAGTCCCATCCTGGGGGTCACACATTTTACATGGGCTCATATTGGGATTTTTTTAAAAATCTTCTTGTACCTAGCCATAAGGCCTAGGGCTGCCAAATTTTTCATGTAGCTTTATCTAGTGGGCCTCTACCAGGAAGGCCCAAATTATAGCCTTGTGTCAAGTTTGTTCCCACACCAGGGGTCACAAGTTTTACATGTGCTTTTGTGTTGAAAAATTTCCAGGTCATCTTGTTACTAACCATAATAAAGACTAGGGCTACTAGATTTAGCACTGTCTCATTGATTTCATGTTTTACAGGGCCTTTTATTGAGAAAAATTTGAAAATCTTTTTAAAACCACACATTCTAGACCTGTATTATTAGCTCACCTGAGCACGAAGTGCTCATGGTGAGCTATTGTGATCGTGCTGTGTCCGGCGTCCGTCGTCCGTCGTGCGTCGTGCGGCGTGCGTCGTGCGTCGTGCGTCGTCCGTCGTCAACTTTTTACCTTGTGTACGCTCTAGAGGCCACAGTTTTAGTCGGATACTCATGAAAATTGGTCAGGATGTTTGTCTCGATGAAATCTCGGACGAGTTCGAAAATGGGTCATGTGGGGTCAAAAACTAGGTCACTAGGTCAAATCTTAGAAAAACCTTGTGTACGCTCTAGAGGCCACATTTTGAGTCGGATACTCATGAAAGTTGGTCAGGATGTTTGTCTCGATGATATCTCGGACGAGTTCGAAAATGGGTCACGTGGGGTCAAAAACTAGGTCACCAGGTCAAATCTTAGAAAAACCTTGTGTACGCTCTAGAGGCCACATTTTCAGTCGGATACTCATGAAAGTTGGTCAGGATGTTTGTCTGGATGATATCTCGGACGAGTTCGAAAATGGGTCACGTGGGGTCAAAAACTAGGTCACCAGGTCAAATCTTAGAAAAACCTTTTGTACGCTCTAGAGGCCACATTTTCAGTCGGATACTCATGAAAGTTGGTCAGGATGTTTGTCTGGATGATATCTCGGACGAGTTCGAAAATGGGTCACGTGGGGTCAAAAACTAGGTCACCAGGTCAAATCTTAGAAAAACCTTTTGTACGCTCTAGAGGCCACATTTTCAGTCGGATACTCATGAAAGTTGGTCAGGATGTTTGTCTGGATGATATCTCGGACGAGTTCGAAAATGGGTCACGTGGGGTCAAAAACTAGGTCACCAGGTCAAATCTTAGAAAAACCTTTTGTACGCTCTAGAGGCCACATTTTCAGTCGGATACTCATGAAAGTTGGTCAGGATGTTTGTCTGGATGATATCTCGGACGAGTTCGAAAATGGGTCACGTGGGGTCAAAAACTAGGTCACCAGGTCAAATCTTAGAAAAACCTTTTGTACGCTCTAGAGGCCACATTTTCAGTCGGATACTCATGAAAGTTGGTCAGGATGTTTGTCTGGATGATATCTCGGACGAGTTCGAAAATGGGTCACGTGGGGTCAAAAACTAGGTCACCAGGTCAAATCTTAGAAAAACCTTTTGTACGCTCTAGAGGCCACATTTCCAGATGGATACTCATGAAAGTTGGTCAGGATGTTTGTCTGGATGATATCTCGGACGAGTTCGAAAATGGGTCACGTGGGGTCAAAAACTAGGTCACTAGGTCAAATCTTAGAAAAACCTTTTGTTCGCTCTAGAGGCCACATTTTCAGTTGGATACTCATGAAAGTTGGTCAGGATATTTGTCTGGATGATATCTCGGACAAGATCGAAAATGGGTCATGTGGGGTCAAAAACTAGGTCACTAGGTCAAATGTTAGAAAAACCTTTTGTAGGCTCTAAAGGCCACATTTTCAGTCCGAAACTCTTGTAAGTTGGTCAGAATGTTTGTCTTGATGATATCTCAGACAGGTTTGAAAATGGGTCATTGGGGGTTAAAAACTAGGTCACCAGGTCAAATCTTAGAAAAACCTTGTATATGCTCTGGATGCCACATTTTCAGTCCAACACTCTTGAAAATTAGTCAGAATGTTTGCCTTTATAATATCTTGGATGAGTTTGAAAATGGGTCATGTTGGGTCAAAAACTGGGTCAATAGGTCAAATGTTATAAACACCTTTTGTATGCTCTGGAGGACACATTTTCAGTCTGATACTCCTAAAACTTGTTCATAATATTTGTCCTGGTGATACCTTGAATGAGATTGAAAATGGGTCATGTGGAGTCAAAACCTAGGTCAATGGGTCAAATATTAGAAAAACCTTGTGTACACTCTAGAGGCTACATTTTCTGCCTGATATTCTTCAGACTTGGTCAGAATGTTTGTTTTGGTGATGTCTCAAAAGAGTTTGATAATGGGTAATTGTCGGGTCCAAAACTAGGTCACTTGATGAAATCTTAGAAAAACCTTTTGTACACTGTAGAGGCCACATTTTCAGTCCAATACTCATGAAACTTGGCCAGAATGTTTGTCTTATTGATATCTCAAAAGTGTTTGATGATGGGTAATGTCTGATAAAAAACTAGGTCACTGGGAAACTAGATGGTGCATGTTTGGTCAATAAACTCAGGTGAGCGATTTCAGGGCCATCATGGCCCTCTTGTTTGATATGGGCTTTTATATTGTGGACCTCCACCAGGATTCAAGTAAGTATAGCTTAGTGGTCAAAATTAGCTTTGCCCCCGAGTCACAACTTTCTTGTAGGATCTTATTGAAAAAATTGTATATAACCTCAAGTTTAAAACCAATTTGCCAAATGTTGTAATGTTTGGCTTGCAGTCATTAGCCAGTGGAGCGATACAGGGCCATCATGGCCCTCTTGTTCTGTAATTTTATGATTCTTAGTTATTGATGATTGATGATTAATGTTTTTTCATATAAATTACAGTGATATATATTTTTTATAATTTGGTGAGATGAGAAAAATCTAAATGCCCACCTTTAAAATATGGGATTGATTGGTAAAGAGTCGAAGCAGTCTAGCAGTTATTAAAATGCCAGAAACAGAAGTCATTAGATCTATAATGTTCCATAAACAGAATAATTATTAATGGTTGACATTGTGGTTTTTTTCTGCATGTACAACAGAATATAAAGTTTCCTTATGTTTTTTCTAATAAAATGTGAACAGAGGAAATGAAATACAGATGGCTTAATGGAATCTCTATTATTGAAGTCTAGAACTACATCAATATAAATGATATTTACCCTCATTATCAACGGACATTTTAATCCTTCATCATATGACCCTGTGATTTTATGATCTAAACAAGTAGGATGGCTTCTGTAACAGACTGTGGAAGAAAGGAGACATGTTGTATATCATGTTCCTTTTTTCCCACTGTGTTTTCCTCCCATAGAAATAACAATCTTATGACTTGAGCTACATTTAGTTTTTCAGCTTTCAAAATTACCAGTTTTTTTTTTTTAGGTAAAAACCCATTACGACAGAATCCCTACTTTTGACGATCCTGTGAAAGAAGCCTTAAGAAAACATTGTGAGAAAAGGAGAAAATGCTGGTAACCAGCATTTTCTCCTTTTCCCACAATGCTTTCTACCCTTCACAAAACAAATTTTAAAAAATTTTCTTTTTTATTTTGTCCTCTGCAAGTGCTTTCGATTTTGGACAAGCCTAAAATATTGTTGTTTGGTAATGAGTTAACCCTTAACCAAACAATAAAATCTTAGATTTGTGCAAAGTCAAAGCTGCAAATGATAAATGTGGGTAAAAAATGGTGGAATTTTTATCAGAAAAAAAAAACAAAAACAGAAAACATTGTGGGGAAAGGAGAAAATACTGGTTATCAGCATTTTCTTCTTTTCCCATTATGTTTTTGAATGGCTTTTCCTTCAGGGTGGTCAAACCTGAGGATTGTATTGTAAACGAATAAACTCAGATTATTGGTGTGTGTTTGAGAAGAAAGATGTCAAGCTGGATTATTTGTCGACTATGTTACCTGCAAATCTGTTTGGAGAAAAAAAAAATCAATGACGCAATCAGGTCAAATTAATACATTGGATTTTTTTTTCTTCAAGATATGGATCAGAGTATTTGTATCAGATTATTGTATCATAGAAGGAATAAAACATGGTCAGGTGTCTTTGGGTCTGTGAATAAGTTGTTTTATTCTGTGGATCTTACTTGCATAGTGAATGATTATTCTATTAGTCTGGGAATTACAAGTATATGGTGTTATTGCTAGCTGCTTTGTATGATTGTCAAGTGATAAAACGTCTTTGCACAAAGGTTTGATCTTATCATATTGCTCATCATCAATCCCAACTATTGAAGCAGAATCTTTGACTATAAGGGTAATTACACACCTTTTTTGAAGACATTGTGGGAAAAGGAGAAAGGGCTGGTAGCCAGCATTTTTTCCTTTTCCCACAATGTTTTCTAACCTTCAGAGAACTTTGGTTCATTTTTATCAGTTTCAAATAGGTCATCTGCAGATGTTTCGAACTTCTCAAAGAGTTTACTATTTATGATTTCTGAAAGGGTTATTATACCCCCCAAAACTCTGTTTGGGGGGTATATGGGAGTCAGCTTGTCGGTCGGTCAGTCCGTCTGTCGGTCCGTCAGTCGGTCTGTAGCTTTTTGTCCGCTCTATTTTTCATAAACTACTGGACGAATTTTATTCAAACTTCACAGATAAACTCAGTATCAAGCAGAGATGTGCATATGAAATGTTGGTTATGGTTCATAGATTTTTCACTGAGTTATGGCCCTTTCATGAAATTTCTTGTCCGCTCTTTTTCTCATCAACTATTGGACAGATTTGGTTCAAACTACACAAAAAGACTCAGTATCAAGCAGAGATGTGCATATCCTATTTTGGTTATGGTTTATTTAGTTTCATGGAGTTATGGCCCTTTGATGATTCTGGACAAATTTCTTTTTCATACTTGAATTTTGTCCGGAGCATATCTCCAAAACTATAGTAGCTAGGGTTATGAAATTTCATGGGTGGATAGATCTCATCGAGGGGGAGTGCAGTGCACAGGAATCATAACTCTTGCTTGCTTAATTTTTGAATTATTGCCCTTTGTTGTTTTTTATACTTAAATTTTGTCCGGAGCATTCTCCAAAACTATACTAGCTAGGGTTATGAAATTTCATGGCTGGATAGGTGTCACTAAGGGGTAGTGCAGTGCACTGGAATCATAACTCTTGCTAGCTTAATTTTTGAGTTATTGCCCTTTGTCGTTTTTAATACTTGAATTTGGTCCAGAGCATATCTCCAAAACTATACTAGCTGGGGTTATGAAATTTCATGGCTGGACAGATCTCACCAAGGGGGAGTGCAGTGCACAGGAATCATAACTCTGGCTTGCTCAATTTTAGAGTTATTGCCCTTTGTCATTTTTAATACTTGAATTTGGTCCGGTGAATATCTCCAAAACTATACTAGCTAGGGTTATGAAATTTCATGGGTGGATAGATCTCATCAAGGGGGAGTGCAGTGCATAGAAATCATAACTCCTGCTCGCTTTAATTTTGAGTTATTGCCCTTCGTTGTTTTTCATACTTGAATTTTGTCGGGAGCGTATCTCCAAAACTATACTAGCTAGGGTTATGAAATTTCATAGATGGATAGATCTCATCAAGGGGGAGTGCAGTGCACAGGAATCATAACTCTTGCTCACTTAATTTTTTAGTTATTGCCCTTTGTCATTTTTCATACTTGAATTTTGTCTGATGCATGCCCCAGCTTAACAACTTGGGGTAAGACGGGCGTATCTTGCGACAATTTGCCGCTCTTGTTCAACTCTTACTTTTGTACTCAACCTTTCTGCATTCTGTGACAAAGACCTGTTTGGTGGCAAGGAGCTGGTGGGGGGTATGATCACATTGAGTGATAGCTCTAGTTATGAAAGGAATTTTCTGCAGATAGCTTGGAAGTCAGCCCTGTGCACTTTTCTTACTTTAACTCTGAACCATGACAAAAATTTTAGACTGGTCAATATTAAAAGCATTTGCAGAAGATAGATAGAAAGGTTCAAATGATGAAATGTGTCCCATACCAGGTTAGAAAACATCACTGGCAAAAGAAGAAAATGCTGTTTACCAGCATTATTTTCCTTTCCATAAATGTTACGTAACTGTTTACCAGATGACAAAATTTTAGCCTTGTCCAAATTGAAAGCATTTGCTGACTAAAATTTCAGTGTGGCTCAAATGGTGCAATTTTTCTTTTATAGAGCAGAAAACATTGTGTGAAAAGGAGAAAATGCTGGTAACCACCATTTTCTTCTTTTCCCACAATGTTTTCAAAATGCTTCATTTCCAGGAGCGTCAGGAGCATTGTGTGGTAAAGGCTTAAAGCCCTGGGTTTTCAACATAGAATTGTGTGGTAATGATTTAAAGGTGGGTATTTAGAATTTTTACATCTCACCAAATTAAAAAAATATATATATCACTGAAATGCATATGAAAAAATAATACAAATCATCAATAATTAAGATTCATAAAATTACAAAAAAAAAATTTTTGATGGTATTCCCTTAAAAGGCTACGTAGCCTCTTAAGCTATTTTTAGATTTCGCGCCAAAAATCAATAAAGCATTGTGGGAATGCTAAGTGACTGGCACATGACTCATAACGCTTAAATTCCCTATCATAACAAACATGTAATAATTATTGTCCATAATGTCTTCTTCGGACGCTATGTTTGAAGCTTCTTCTGTGTATTCATGTAAGTAAATGAGCGAAATGATCATCTAAAAATAGAATGTGTCTCCCATTGGTATCAACCTGGGCCGTAGTAAATCTCTAATTTCTCGTGTTGTCGGACAGTTTTCGACTACTGGGGTTTTAAGAATGAAAATTAAAAGGCTTTAGGAGTATAAGGATGATTTTTTGCACTTTTGTAAAATTTTCTTCCCAAAGTCTGAAGGGCCACCTTTAACTGGCTTCTTTATGAAAGAAATTCACTGCCAACAAGAATTGCTCTGTACATGCCAGTGCTTTCCATGTAACCAGGACAGAGACTTACTAAACCTCAAAAATTTATACTACATTTGGTTTATCTAAGATTGTTTTCTTATGTTTGAAGACTTTTGAAATCAAAACTTCCATCACATACAGGCATACATATTATTAGGCAGACAAATTTTGCAAATGATACCAGTGAACAACTAAGGACTATATGAAAATGTTTTAATATTGAAACTGTTTCCAGTTTTCAATGACACAACTTGGCTATTGGCATTACCAGATCTAAATTGGCATTTTCTGCAATAAAACATTGGAACTTGGAAAGAATGTTGTGAACAGTACTGTAAAAGAGATATCAGGAATTCATGGCAATGTATGCTTTACACATCCGAAACGCCTAAAATGGACTGAATTACATCTTGTTTATGAATGTAAACATTATTTCCCATGGTAACATGTTACATTTAGATGCTGGTTTGAAATCCAAAAGCCCACAGATTGGTCCCTATATATATCCAAAGATAACTGGGCTTATATGTCATTTGACAAAGCACAAAGTACTATTATATAAGACTCACAGCCTATACAGGTGAACTTCAGGAAAATATAAATAATCTGTCTGCTTGATATGATAGAATTCATTTTGAAAGAGCCATAATATGTATTTCACTAACCAGTTGAGAGTCTCCCTAAATAAAGATCATAATCACTTATATACAGTATTATTATTTTCTTTGGTCATCTTAGATTTCAGTTTCTCTGTAATTTTTACAGCTATGAGGCAAAGACCTCCGTTCATTGTTTTGTATCATCTGTTTTCTCTCTTTCTCATTCTCAGTTTACTTCATTTGTTTTAACAATTTTCCAAACAATCCCTGGTTTTTACAACCCTGAAAAAGAAGCCTTCTGAAAACATTGTTGGAAAGGAGAAAATGCTGGTAACCAGAATTTTCTCCTTTTCCAACAGTATTTTCTACTCTTCTAAAGTCAAGTTTCAATTTTTGAGTCATGTCTATTTTGTCATCTGCAAATGTTTTCAATTTGGACAAGTCTAAAATTTCTGGTTTGCTAAAGAGTTAACCCATTACCACACAATCCCTACTTTGACCCCCTTGAGAAAGAAGCCTTTAGAAAACATTGTGGGAAAGAAAGAAAATGCTGGTTACCAGCATTTTCTCCTTTTCCCACAATGTTTTCTATCCTTCATAAAACAAATTTCAAATTTTCAGTCACTTTTATTTTGTCCCCTGCAAATGCTTTCAATTTGGACAAGCCTATAATATTGTCATTTGGTAAAGGGTTAAAGTTAACCCATTATTATTTGAAGGTAATAGGCACCGGTACATATAATATCGCAGTGTTGGAAAAAACAGGTTCATTGAAAAGTTCTTTTGCATTGAGTGATGAAGTGATGAATGGTCCTCAAAAAGGAGGCAGCAAGCTTGTTTGTCTGCTTCAAAGGTTTTATTTGCTGTGTTGATATTTTTTTCAGAATTCTACATTTAAATGCTATAGCTTAACATGACCTTGTTTAAATATCACTAAAGGCAAAGCTGTTTGTGAAATTCTTTGTTCTGGAATATTAATTTCATGTCAGTTATCACTGTTGGAGCAACATTTTGTGGATCTATTATGCTGTAAGGTAACTGAATTTGTTATGCAAGATAGAGAAAGAAAAGTGATCTTCAAACCATCATTGATTCTATTCTGTAGACAGTGTTTATCATAAATTCTTTTTTTCATATACAAATCTTCAATACTGTATGCAATATTGTATACATGAATATAAGTAGTATGCTCCTGCATGCATCAAGTTAGTGAAAGTACCACAGTTCCTGGCCTGTTAAGTTGGATGACATTAACTTCTTAATAAACTAAAATTTGGATTACGAACTATGACGAATTATACAAGTCTTTGGAAAGCATTGCTGAAGGAGAAATTACGACCTCTAGGAGGAAAGTTCCTGGGAAGAGGTGATAAGGACAAGATCAGGTGAGTATAATCCACTTATGACAAACATGTGTCATTTTCAGCGCTGCAAGTGGTAGGCCTATTACAGAATCCTGCAATTAATTATCCATTTTTCCTCCTAAGATAAAAGTTGTCATGCCAGGTTTGCTCAATAGAAATCAAATTCTAAAGCAAAGATTCAGTTTGTTTCCAGCATCCGTACACATGTGTTGACATACACACCAGGCACCCAAAGTAATATGGTCTTTGGTGTAGTAATTTGTACATATGCAGATTGGAACTAATAGTCTCAAAAATTGTGCACCAACTGGTTCTGAAATATGACTCCAGCATAGAACAGCACATTTTTTTTTTTACCAGAAATGGCTTGCTTTTGAATTTATATGTACTCACATTTTATATGTGATGTTAATTCAAATTGATTTTAGTGCAAAATTTTGAAAGCCCACATGTGAATAAAGAATAAATGTCTGAAGGCCCATAGCCAAATCAAAGCATTGAGAACACTGAAGTGGTATTTGTCAAGGAAGCCATTGTGTAGAATTAATAATTGAAAGAAATAGAGAAACACTATTCAAATATTGACTTGAAAGTCAGCATACGAGGCAAATGAGTATTTTTTGGCTGAATGGAGAGCACTTGTGACAAAGTTAGAATTATTTGTGGTCTTTCTTAGATCATAAAGAGTCGGGAGTAATGTCCCTTGAGGTAGGGTGCGTGATGGATAGAGAGAAACCTTGTAAATATATAGAATAGAATTATCGGTAAGGTTGTAACTGAAAACTATGACTTTTAAACATTTTTGGTTGTTAACATTTAATTCTCAACATTACAATTAATTATTTGGATCTATGAATATTCATGCCTAATCAAATGGAGTAGCACGCAATCTTGGGATGAACAAGCCATGGGATGATCTGGTTTTTGAACAAAAAAGCCCAGGACCAAGCGATGGGTAGACAAATTTTGTATCATTGTGCTATTAGCAAGTGAAGCTAATTTCAATTTAGAATTAGTATTTCCATGACAGATGGCCTTAACCAGTGTAATTTAAAATGTGATTTCCAATTACATATCTGAGTGGTACCAAAAAATTCATTTAGCTGAGAAAAATTGTATTTAATTGGATTTATTTCCTTTGGCTTTGCACAAAATATACGGTCTTCAAAATTCAATATTGAATTCCTAGTGGTATTGTCTTCGACAAATACCACAAAAACTAAATTGATCTTAAGCCAGTCTCTATCACTAATACATGGTTGAACATACATTACACATAATGCCATTTTGTGTCAGTGAGTTTCTATATAGAAATTCCGTGCTAATTTTTACGCTGAAATCCAATTGGAAGACTTGTGGGACATTAAACAAGAGATTAAACACTGGAATAATTGCAAGGAATCAGAAACATGTTTTTCCATACATGTTCTCCCCCCTTTCCCCAATTGTGAACTAACTACACATGGCTGCTTTTCAAAACATGACTCATTATATGCTTCATGGAACATTCAAATTTGTTAACTTCCAATGTACTGTCCTTGTAAAGTATGTTTTGTTTCCAAAATGGTCGAGACAATCAATGTTCATAGGAAATAAAATTCATAGAGACAAGACTATCATTCTGAACTCATAGCATGCTGGAAACCAGTAATGGACCTGTAGAATAATAGACCGTGAGGCAAAACCATACAAAGATGGGTAGACTTTCTTTCATCATACAAATAGGAATCTACTATTAATCTGTAAGACTATTATTAGTAGTATACAAACTTTGTGTATATCATCGCGCCAATAAAAGGCTTTGAACAGTTGAAGCTATTTTCAATCAAAAAAATTTTCCCATAAACAATGGCCTATTGCAGTTTATTTCAAGATGCCATTAACTCAAAAATATAATAGATTACCAATCACAACACACATTGTATAATATATGAGAAAACCTTAACGTGTCAGTTACTGCATTGGTTACCATTATGTACATGTGCAAAAATGCATTGAGAAGCCCATGGCTTTCAGGGACATGATTGATCTAGGCAACCTTCCTTATCATTTGTGTATATTCCAACTAGGTGTTCGAGAATGTCATGTGATAAAATTGCATCACATTAGTGCTGTGACATAGTACACAGAACTACTGTTTGTAGTTCCAATATTTTGTCAACGGAGACTAAGACTGTTTATTCTGAATCTGTTTTCTTATTTCAGTGTTGTTACGGGAGACCACTCCTTCCTGCATGGCATACTCCCGATTTAAATACAATACCTGGCTACTGCGTCAGGGAGATATCTCTTTGGCTCAGTGGTTAGGGTATTGGTCTTGTGTCCGGGAGTTCGGAGTTCGAATCCCGCTCCGATCCTTATTTCTGCCATGCATTTATTCATTTGTTTCCTTCTTACGGACCTCGTTCGTAAGATGGGGGCTCGTCCGGGATCGGCCATTGAGCCATTAATCCCATTTGTTGTCCAAAATCGGACTTCCTGCCTAATAAGGCTTTGAGTCATCAATAAATGATGACTTTAAGAGGGGGTGTGTTACGGGAGACCACTCCTTCCTGCATGGCATACTCCCGATTTAAATACAATACCTGGCTACTGCGTCAGGGAGATATCTCTTTGGCTCAGTGGTTAGGGTATTGGTCTTGTGTCCGGGAGTTCGGAGTTCGAATCCCGCTCCGATCCTTATTTCTGCCATGCATTTATTCATTTGTTTCCTTGTTACGGACCTCGTTCGTAAGAGTGTAGTAAACTCTTCCTGTACTGATGATAAGCAAATAAGTGACAGTCAGCCTGTTTCGCCGTCTCTCTTTAAAATGTAGATTAACTTAATTTTTCAAGCCTAAATCAGGGACAAAACGATCAAGCAAATGAAATTATTGTTTCGATGCATAGAATCATCACCTGTTGATTATGTCATTATTACATTACAGCAGAGTTTTATGACAGAAAGTCGGCTTATCGTCTGTGATCATCTATGTAAATAAACAGATAATGTGGCATGGTAGGATCTGTTCTAGATTTAAAATTCTTTTTTGGTCATTGCCTGGATCTTTTGCACCTTTACATATTGTTAAAGTCATAAAAAATGACATATTTTCACATGGTAAAAATGAAATTTACTTTTTAGTTCACCTGAGCACAAAGTGCTGATGGTGAGATATTGTGATCATGCCGTGTCCATCGTCCATCATCAACTTTTTACCTTGTGTACGCTCTAGAGGCCACATTTTCAGTCCGATTCTCATGAAATTCGATCAAGATGTTTGCCTCGATGAAATCTCGGACGATTTTGAAAATGGGTCATGTCTCGTCAAAAACTAGGTCACTAGGTCAAATCTTAGACAAACCTTGTGTACGCTGTAGAGGCCACATTTTCAGTCCAAAACTCTTGGAAGTTCTTCAGAATGTTTGTCTTGATGATATCTCGGACAAGTTTGAAAATGGGTCATGTCTGGTCAAAAACTAGGTCACTAGGTCAAATTTTAGAAAAACCTTATGTACGTTCTAGAGGCCACATTTTCAGTCTGATACTCATGAAAGTTAGTCAGGATGTTTGCCTAGATGGTATCTTGGAAGAATTTGAAAATGGGTCATGTCGGGTCAAAAACTAGGTCAATAGGTCAAATCTTAGAAAAACATTGTGAACCTCTAGAAGCCACATTTTCAGTATAAAACACTTGAAAGTTTGTTAGAGTGTTTGTCTTGATTATATCCAAGACAAGTTGGAAAATGGTTCATGTCGGGTCAAAAACTAGGTCACTTGGTCAAATCTTAGAAAAACCTTGTGTACACTCTAGAGGCCACATTTTCTGTCTGATAGTCAAGAAAGTAAGTCAGGATGTTTGCCTCGATGAAATCTAGGACAAGTTCAAAAATGGGTCCTGCTAGGTCAAAAACTAGGTCACTTGGTCAAATCTTAGAAAAACCTTGTGTACACTCTAGAGGCCACATTTTCTGTCTGATAGTCAAGAAAGTAAGTCAGGATGTTTGCCTCGATGAAATCTAGGACAAGTTCAAAAATGGGTCCTGCTAGGTCAAAAACTAGGTCACTAGGTCAAATCTTAGAAAAACCTTTTGTAAGCTCTAAAAGCCACTCATGAAAGTTGGTCAGGATGTTTGCCTGGATGATAACTCTGACGAGTTTTGAAAATGGGTCATGTGGGGGTCAAAAACTAGGTCAAATTTTAGAAAAACCTTGTGTACGCTCTAGAGGCCACATTTTCAGTCGGATACTCATGAAAGTTGGTCAGGATGTTTGCCTGGATGATATCTCGGACAAGATCGAAAATGGGTTATGTGGGGTCAAAAACTAGGTCAGTAGGTCAAATTTTAGAAAAACCTTGTGTACGCTCTAGAGGCCACAATTTCAGTCCAAAACTCTTGAAAGTTGGTCAGAATGTTTGTCTTGATATCTTAGACAAGTTTGAAATGGGTCATGTGGGGTCAAAAACTCGGTCACTAGGTCACATCTTAGACAAACCTTGTGTATGCTCAAGAGGCCACACTTTCAGTCCAAAACTCTTGAAAGTTGGTCAGAATATTTGCCTTTATGATATTTTGGATGAGTTTGAAAATGGGTCAATTGGAGTAAAAAACTAGGTCACCAGGTCAAATGTTAGAAAAACCTTTTGTAGGCTCTAGAGGCCACATTTTCAGTCCAAAACTCTTGTAAAGTGGTCAGATTGTTTGCCTTGATGATATATTAGGCGAGTTTGAAAAGGGGTCATTGTGGATTAAAAACTAGGTCACCATGTCAAACCTTGTGTAAGCTGTAGAGGCCAAATTTTCAGTCCAATACTCATGAAACTTGGTCAGAATGTTTGTCTTATTGATATCTCAAAAGTGTTTGATGATGGGTAATGTCTGATAAAAAACTATGTCACTGGGAAACTAGATGGTTCATGTTTGGTCTGTAGACTTAGGTGAGCGATTTCAGCGCCATCATGGCCCTCTTGTTATTTTATAAACAGGCTGTTTTACATTTGGACTATGCTGAGACTTTAACTTTTGACCAGATGACAGCCATACTAAAAGCATTTGTTGTTGACAGACTATATGATGAAGTAAATATTAAAATGGTAATTGAACTGGTAGAAATAATTGTTGAAAAAGGAGAAAAAGATAATGGATACCAGTACTTTCTCCTCGCCTGAAATGTTTTTAACAGCCTTCTGTCTTCAGCTTGTTACAATACAGCATCATCTGAGAAAGGTTTAACAACAAGAGGGAAATCCTATTCACTTTCAAATGAATGGGTTTCATTAGTGGATCCACATATACTTGATTATTAGATCTGTGATCAGGGTACAAGTATGTCTTTTGATGTGAAAGTTATATTCTTTGTGTGTATACTCATTACAGATCTATTTGAGGATCAGACTGAAACAAACCTACTGCTTGATCTTTATCTAGAACCAGAGCTCCAGATAGAGGTAGTGATTCGGAGTTCAATATTGAAAATGTTAATAATTCTCCACTAAACCCTATGTTACGGGTACTCATTAGAATTGTCTCATTGAGACAATTCTAATGAGTACCCAAAACATAGGGTTAGAGAGAGAAATACTTAATTTAGAATAATTCCAATGAGTTCCCACAACATAGGGTTAGGAAGAGAAATACTGGATTCAGAATACCATCACTTCCTTTTATCTGGAGCTCTATCACGGCGGGGAATCACGTGACACAGCAACAACAACAATGACCGATATTTGAAAAAATTCCCCGACTTCAGGTAAGAAAATCTTCAATAATTCCGTTAATACATGACCGATTGGAATTTGGTTTGAAGCAGAGAAGGTGGAAGGACTCCAGGGATTTGGTTGATGTGTTAGATTTTTTAAACAACACCTGATAAAAAAGTTATTGACGAGCAAACAAATTTTTTACCCTGGATAATTTGTTTGCACGTCAATAACTTTTTTATCAGGTATTGTTTAAAAAATCTAACACATCAAGCAAATCCCTGGAGTCCTTCTGCCTTCTCTGCTTCAAACCAAATTCCAATCGGTCATGCATTAATGGAATTATTGAAGATTTTCTTACCTGAAGTTGGGGATTTTTTTCAAATATCGGTCATTGTTGTTGTTGTTGTGTCATGTGATTCCTCGCCATGTCTATAGAACTGTCGGGTATTTTATGAGACTCATTCAAAAAGTCTACTTTATGTGTAGTTATACCTCTCCTGCTATTTGACAACTGTTTGAATTATATAGCAGTTCAACACTTTTTGCACATTTCCAAGTTTTAGCAGCCTTTAAAATTATAGCTTTTGAAACATTGTGGAAAAAGGAGGGAAATACTAGTAGCCAGGTATTGTTTGTTTCAATTATTGTCACTGGATTTTCCCCAAAGGTTGTTTCAAATGTCTGCAATAGATAGTCAGTTATTTGGCATTATTTGTATGTTTTCTGTAGAGAAAGACAGTTCAAGGTATTTTTTTTAAAAAATAAGCTATGAACAGAAATTGATGAATGCAGTATGCATGTTGATCATGATTATAAAAACTGTTACCAAAAGAATGTCAATTTAGTAACTGTCATTTTCATTTAAATAGCCAGGTATGAAAGATAAAGATTTAAGTTTACAATGTATCACATTTGTTCAGCCAGACAGTATTTGTCCTCAATATAAAACATACTTGGCAGAACACTGGTACCCCGTGGGGTCCCGGGGGTTTTTATTGTATAGAATAGGACCTCGGCCTTTCTCTATGGCATGTCGTAGAAGGCGACTAAAATTAGAGACAAACGGCTGCTTTCCTCGTAATTCGTAGGATTGCAGCAGGCTGGGTAGTTCTTATTCCAAATCCTATATTTTTTTCTCAGTGTAAATAGGGTTTGGAGTGGGAATCAATTGGCCTGTGGGACCCCGTGTGGTTTAATCGGGGGTATAAGAATAAACCACTGCAGTCCCGCGATCGTCACATCTGCCATTTCATCTGGCGGAACAAAAGTGACAGCATGCATGTCGTAAAAGGCGACAAAAGGGGCATCATTTTGTGTTTCATCCATTCCTCATTTATCATGTTTGTCTTGTGTTGTTCGACATGTATGTTATTTTCACCTAACATTATTGTAAGTGCGCCCAATATGACCCAAGTTGTCGACGGGCCTTAAAACACTATTCATTCATTATTCATTCATTCAGAACACTGGTAATGTGAAATTAATGATTAAAGTTTCTTAACTCTTTACCAAACAACAAAATTATAGACTTCTCCAAATTGAAAGCACTTCCAGACGACAAAATAAATGTGGCTCAAAAATTGAAATTTGTTTTTGGAAGGGTAGAAAACAGTGTTGGAAAAGGAGGAAATGCCGGTTACCAGCATTTTCTCCTTTTCCCACAATGTTTCCAAAAGGCTTCTTTCTCAGGGTCGTTAAAAGTCGGGATTGTGCGGTAAAGAGTTAATCAATTAAATGAAAAGCCTTGTTATTCCATCAGACAGAAGTGATTAACTCTTTTTCTAAAAACAGAATTTTAGACATCCATATTTTAAAAATTGATTTTGCAAACTCATCAGTATTGGGGTCCCAAGGTCAAATCAAAGGATAAGAGTTTTATAGAAACAAGGCCCTCGGAAGCGGTCCAAATTTTTGGCCGAAATTGAAAAATGGCCAGACCAATTTTCGAAAAGAAAATGTGCAATATAAACCTCAAATATGCGCCAGAATGCATCAGAGAGCATCTTATTTTTCAAAAATTTTCTGGGGGAAGCATGCCCCCGAACCCCCCAGCATGGCTTACATGCGTAATATAAACCTAAAAAAAATGGGGCAGAATCCACCAGAGAGCGTCTTTTATTTTTTTTCTGGGGAGCATACACATATCTGCATATACTACTGTATATGCAGATATGCGTTTCAAAAAATTTGTGAATTACCAATTATTGCTGACACTTCGTGTATAGAAATGTTTGCAATTTTAAGATGCTCGTTATTTGTTTGTGTAGTATTGGTAGAATACACAAACAGAAAAGTTGGGGAATCTTTTGAATTTGCAAAAAACAAAAACTTCAACATCACAAAATTTTTCTCTTATACGGTATTCCAGAAAACCCTTGTAGCAATTACAGTACAGTTATGGATCATAGTCCTAGAAGTTCTCGTAAAGATGCTTTGAAGTTCCACTAACTATATTAATGAAATTGGTGTATTGCATTATGGGTTTAACCCATTACCACACAATCCCTACTTTTGACACCTCTGAGAAAGAAGCCTTTAGAAAACATTGTGGAAAAAGGAGAAAATGCTGGTAAGCAGCATTTTCTCCATTTCCCACAATGTTTTCTACCCTTCACAAAACAAATTTAAATTTTTCAGTCACTTTTATTTTGTTGGCTGCAAATGCTTTCGATTTGGACAAGCCAAAAACATTGTCGTTTGGTAATGGGTTAAAAGTTTCCCTCTTGTAGAATACTAACAACAGGAACACTTTCAGCAAAAGAATTACATGTTTTGAAGACAAATTTTGTAAAGCATGTTACTTCCGAACAGCAGTAACTGCATGTTAACGTGAATTGTAAATACAGATTGATGACCTCTCTATTTATTCAAGCAAAAAAAATCCTTCTCATTAACCCTTTACAAAACAAAAAAATTTAATTTGTCCAACTTGAGAGACAACATGCAAAATTAATAAATGTGACTCGAAAGTTAAATTTTGTTTTTGTAAGGGAAGAAAACATTGTAGGAAAAGGAGAAAATGCTGGTTATCAAGATTTTCTCCTTTTCCCATTATGTTTTCAAAAGATCTCTCTCTCTCTCTCTCTCTCTCTCTAGGGTCGTTAAAAGTTGGAACTGTGTGGTAATGGGTTAATTTACTTCTTTGCAAATGACCAAATTTTAGGCTTGGTCCAAGTTACTAGCATTTGCAGAACCCAGTATAAGTGTTATTCAAGAAATGAAAATCCTTTTTGGAAAGCTAGAACACACTGTGGGAAAAGTAGAAAATACTGGTTTCCATCACTTTCTTCTTCGATAGTTTCTTCATAGGTTGTCTTTCTCATGGTGATTTAAACTTGTGATCGTGTTTGATTGGGTGAGAGTTTTCTGTACTTAACCCTTTACCACATAATCCTGCTGGATACATGTACTAGTATTTCTTCCTTTTCCCACAATGTTTTCTACGCATCAGAGCCAAAATCCATCATTTGAGCCAAGTTTAAGCTTAAGTCTTCTTCAAACACTTTCAATTTGGACAGATCAAAATTTTTGTTGTGTGGTAAAGACTTACCATTCTTTGTATTGGCTATGAGCACATGTGGAAAGAAAATCCTCATTTTGATTTGACTAATTACTCATTTGCAAGAAGCTATTTGCTTTGTCATAAAGTTTTCCATGTAGGATGCAGTGATCAGATAGCCTTCATCTGTCTGAGGCTTTGTATTTTTTATTAACCCTTTACCAAACAATCTCTGGTTTTTACGACCCTGAGATAGAAGCCTTTTGAAAACCCTGTGGGAAAAGGAGAAAATGCTGGTAACCAGCATTTTCTCCTTTTACCACAATGTTTTCTCTACTTTCCAAACCAAATTTTAATTTTTGAGACAAATTCATTTTGTTGTCTGCAAATGCTTTGAATTTGGACTTGTCCAAAATTTTGTCATTTGGTAAAGAGTTAATGTACAAGATATCAACTTGATAGAAGGAAAGATAGTCTGCTCAAATTTTTTTTACTTCAACTTATTTTAACTTCTTCCTTTACCAGACGACAAAATTTAAGCCTTGTCCAAATCAAAAGCATTTGCAGACAACAATTTCAATGTGGCTCAGACAGTACAATAAATTTTTGATGGAGTAGAAAATATTTTTGGAAAAGGAGAAAATGCCGGTTACCAGCATTTTCTCTTTTTCCCAAAATGTTTTTAAAAGGTCCCAAGGGTCGTTAAAAGTCGTCATTGTGTTGTAAAAGGTTTATTGACGTATATGACTTTTTTTTTTTTTAACAGACAGATTTTTTCAAAACTTGGTACATTCAAAGCTTTTCTTTTTTTTTAACAGACAGATTTTTTTAAAACTTTATACATTCAAAGCTCATTGTGTCTCTAGGAGAATGCAGTTAAAAACAAAATGTGGGTCACTCTGCTTGTTTCTGATAAATTTGCCTTTGAAATAGGTATACAGTTCAGTACAACCTGTATTCGGAGACTACTTAAGGGAAGTACTGAAATTGGTCTCTTACAGCAGGTGGTCTTTAAATACACGTTCTGTTATGTTAATGTTAGAATGGTTATTGTATCAGAACTGGTCTCTTAAAGCAAGTGGTCTCTTAATAAGGGTGGTCTCTAGCACAGGTTTAACTGTATATTGTTCCAAAATTCAGCTTATATTGAATTTAAAGCTTCTTTTCTTTTCATAGTCATTTACTGAGAAAAATTCCTGGAAAAATTTACAAATATGCATCATTTTCATGACAGTTCAAGGCTGTGTCGTGGAAAAGGGAGGCTTCATGTAAAATTTGTTTTTCTCTAATATCTCCTACAGTAGTGCTCAAATGTTCATGAAATTTCAAATCTGATCTCATTGGAATAATTTGGCCAGATACGTCTTCCCCAGTTTCTCAATTTCAGGCTGCATCATGGAAAAAGGGGGCTTTATGTAAAAAATCATTTTATGAAATATCTCCTACATTACTGCTCAAAATTTCATGAAATTTCGAATTTTAATTATTATTTAAAAATGCCCCAACCACAGACCCTTTGTATTTATTCCAATTATGCAATATTGTCCTAACCCTTTCCCAAACAATCCTTGTTTTTTATGGGTCAGGAATAGAAGCCTTTTGAAAACATTGTGGGAAAAGGAGAAAATGCTGGTATGCAGCATTTTCTGCTTTTCCCGCAATGTTTTCTACCCTATCAAATAGAAAAATCATCTTTTTAGCAACTGTTAATTTGTCATCTGAAAAATGCTTTCAATTTGTCTGGTCCAAAATTTACCGTTTGGGAAAGGGTTAAGGGAAAGGGGGGCTTAATGGGCTTAGTGTCTTCATACATTTTATTGTCCGGGGAGCATAATTTGGGAGCATAGTCCGTCTCTGACGGCTCTTGATCTGGCTGCTGCAGTTGCATTTACCTTCAGTAGCTTTCACCAGACAGCATATTGCCCCAGATGTGCTTCTTTTGGAAGCAGTTTGAATGGTTTCACCTATGTTTATGTATCATACCTTGGTTTATAATGAATACCAGCCCGCCGGGGTGGCTCAGAGGTGAGCATGTCAGAGTCATGACCTGGTGGTTGTGAGTTCGATACCCGGTTGATGCAAACTTTCTTTCCAGTGTATTTTCGCCTGTCACCTCTACTGAAGCTTATGAGAAAAGTAGTCGGTGGCTTTGGAAAGAAAGTAGTGATAGTACTGGTATGAGAAAGCCAGGAAACACATGTGCGTCACCGACCGCCATGATATGACCTTAGCTGTTAAGGTAAGACCTGTGTAATGGAAAACAGCTATTTCCACTAAAATATCGTCATGCAAAATTAGCTATAATTAAAAATGAATATTATTGAACTACTTTCACCTTTTCATTTTTTCTAGTTTTTCCTTCTTTGAATTATCATTTATAAATCTAAAACCGCTATATTCTCAATTGAAAAAGAGATAATAATTACCTCCCTTTTTAGAAAACAAACAAAAGTATCAAAAAATAGTTTCAAGATAGACATAAACGGAATTTCTGATCCGTTAGAAATGTGCAAAAATATTATTTCTGAATAAATCCCTATTTATCCCTATTTAACAACAAATTAGAATTTTTGCCAAATGTTCACCGGAAGTGCATTACACAGGTCTTACCTTAAAGTGGCGTTAAACCCCAATACAACCAACCAATCAATAACGAATACCTATATTTTATAAGAATGTTTGCTAGGTCATTTGCTGCATATTTGTTTCAGGAGATGGTGGGTTAATGGCATCTGTGTTAGTGGTGTTGTATCTCCCTTAGGAAGAGAAATTGATAGTATTATAAAACTGTAATGATATAAATGAAATAATAACCCATCATGGTAATGAGCTAGAACTAAATGGGGAGACCTTTTTACCCATTGCTGTTATAATTTACTAAATGAGGTAGCTTTCTGTTTATGGTCACAAAGGTCATTGCATGGACTACTAGTCCTGGAACAGTTTTTTCTTTGTCTCTGAACTTCTAGATGTCTTGTACAATGGTGTTACAGAGTTCCAGATAAGAGGGAGTGATGGTATTCTAAATCCATTTCTTCTCTTCCAAACCCTATGTTGTGGGTACTCATTAGAATTGTCTCGATGAGACAATTGTCTCGATGAGACAATTCTAATGAGTCAGGGATCGAAATTCCCATATATTTACTCGCAAAATGCAAGCCAGAATTGGAAAATGCGAGTTGAAATTTCAAGCACTTGCAAAAAAATGCGAGTGCAAATTATTGAAGAACAGTTACCAAATGTACTAAATTTTATATGTGAATACAAAAAAAAGGGTAATTCTTTTTGTTCTGAATAAACATCGGTCATATCGCACTGAGAACACCCTTTGACGGATGTCGATAATTTTACATGTCGCCATTGAAGCCTCTGAGTTGTCGTTCGTTACCCGAGTTTCGTGAGGCAAGTGCGTTCGTCTGCACTCACAGCCGATACTGAGGTTTTGAGTTTTTTTATGCGGAAAAAACGGTAGGCGAATTCAATCTCCGATTTGAAACAAAATCATTTGTCTATCTTTCATGAAAAGATAAATTATCACGCACAACTAAATCTAGCAACGAGAAGCAAGTCGGACGTGGTGGACTCGCTAAACCAGTTACCGGACACGCAGATATTCGGATGTTTTTCACGTCTGTTTTTCATTTACAAAATCGTCCACCAGTGTAAGTTTTGTAGAAATTTAACCTCGCATTAGAACAGAAATTCAAATGAAATTGAATTGATTGTTAAATGAGGGTTTTAATGTCAATTAACGTTCCTTTTGTTTGGTTGTTGTCTCGGGTTGACAGGTTACGTAATAGAATAGAATTAAACAGTTTATACTGGCCATTCGTTCTTTACAAGTGGTAGGCAAGCTGAGCTTCAAAAACAAAAATGCGAGTGTAGTTTTAATTTTGCAAGTGGAAATAAAAGCTACTTGCTAAAATTTGCAAGTGGATAAAAAAATGAAATTCGAACCCTGTGAGTACCCACAACATAGGGTTTAATGGAGAATAATCAATATTTTCATTTTTGAAATCAAAACCACTACTATTATCTGGAGCTGTGGTATTAGTGATTTTGTTGTATTTCACTATTTTCAGATTATCTTGACACAATGTGCTTTCACCCTTACTACTCAATCCTAATATATGATGACCCTAAAGATGAAACCTTTTGGAAACATTGCAGGAAGGGAGAAAATGCTTTTTAACAGCTTTTATATTTTCCCAAAATATTAGCTTCCCTCTCACAGATGAATTCTACTGTTTTTGTCTAACTCGATCTGCTGTTTGCAAATGTTTTCAATTTAAACCTGTCTGTGGATTTTTTGTTATGATGAGCTCAGTGATGAGCTGTCATGATACCTCTAGGACCATCACCTATTACCATCATTGAAGTTTTTATCCCTTTAGAAGCCACATATATGCTTAAAGTTTTGTTAACTTGGTAAAAAAGTTGATTTATAAGTTTGAAAGTGTCTCTCCTTCATTCTGAAAATAGGTTTTAGGTAGAATTTTGTAAAATCTTATGTCAGCTATACAAACTAGGTATATGACTACAGTTGATACAATTTTCTTGGAATAGTCCTCCTTGAAACAAAATTTGGTGTTTGGTTGCTTTGAAATAAACTAAGTAAGTTAAATCGTTTTATCGTATTAATCACTTCTGTTGAAAATCTCAAGTGCTTAACTGGATGGTATATACCCAAGAAGCATTTTCTTACAGTTTCAAGGCTTTTTAAGCTGTACAAATAACCAAACTATGTAACCTACAACTGATCTTTGAATAATGCCCGACATTACCAGTCGACATTATCTAAGACTGGTTCAAATTGAAAGCATTTGCAGACGACAAAATAAAGGGGAATGAAAAATTGAAATTTGTTCTGGGAAGGGTAGAAAACACTGTGGGAAAAGGAGAAAATGCTGGTTACCAGCATTTTCTCCTTTTCCTACACTGTTTTCAAAAGGCTTCTTTCTCAGGGGCGTCAAAAGTAGGGATTGTGTGGTAATGGGTTAAGAAAGCCCCTTGTGCTGACTAAAGCATGCCAAATCTTCATTTCCAAAGTACACCATGAATGGAAGGAACATTTTGGGATATTAGAAGAGATGCAGATAGTTGTTTTTATCAGAATTACTAGTAAAGTGGTGAAAAGTGAAGAAAATGATTTCTTAGTAGGCCGACATTGATCTATTATGTCGGCAAAAGTAGTTTAATCAAGGTTCAGCCATGTAGGGTTAAATCAGTTTGACAAACTGTGTCAAAATCTTTCTCCAAAAATGTAACTTTGCAGATCTTTCAGTTTTTCCCATGACTGCATGTTAGCTATGGACAAATTAATAATTTTGCTGACATTTTTAACTACTGATAAACATACACAAGATCTTGAGTAAAAGGACCTAGCAGTACTTTTTTTTCTTGTTGGTTTTGCAACATGCTGTTAAAGAAAATAAAAGCACCAGATTGCAAACCAGTCTTTTTCTGACTAATAATATGCCCGTCATGAAGCAAAGACACTGTATATTCCGTGGTGCAATTAATAGTGGTGGAGTGAAAAAACTTGTTCGTTTTCCATGGCATTTAATTGAACACGAGTCCAATATATTCATGAATGATAAGAAATAAAATCAATATCGTTGATTACCAGTGTCATTCATTGATATTGTGAGATGTTTTGCTCGACAGGCACTTGACAGAGTAAATGTTTGGTGTACAAGAAAATGGGGTCACAAATGTTTCCAAGGGTTTCTGGTTGTGTACTTACTGTCAAAGTAAACTGACAGTCTGACAAAATTTAACAATGTTTTTGCCCTTGAATGTGTGTTAATCTGTCAAACATTTAATCCCGGAAGTTTACTACATTAACATGATCTTTAGCAGAGTGTAAAATAAAATGAAATTCATTTTTATACGCCGGAAGGGTCGTATTATGTTATACCCCGGTCATCCGTCTGTCCCTCCGTCCGTCCGCTAGCAATTTCTTGTGTGGGCAACTCCTCATACAGTTTCCATTGGAATTATTTGAAACTTGCCACAATGAATCTCCATGTCTAGTTGTGCATCTGACTCTTAGAATTTGGATCGCTGTTTGGGTTCTAAAATTATCTGCCCTTGATTTCTGAAATAACCAACTTTCCACTTTGAATTTTTATTCAGGCCATATCTACCATACTATAAAAGATATCAACTTGAAACTACATACACTGATAGAACACATTATGGAAAAATGCAGTGCATATGAAGCGTAACTCTGCCACCTTTATTTTTTGAGTTACTGCCATTTTGTTAATTTTCAGTTTGAATTTTTGTCCAGGCCATAACTTCCAAACTATAAAGGCTATTAACTTGGAACTTCATACACTGATAGAACCCATTATGGAGAAGTGCAATGCACATGAGCCATAACTCTGCTACCTTTATTTTTTGAGTTATTGCCCTTTGTTAATTTTCAGTTTGAATTTTTGGCCATAACTTCCAAACTATAAAAGCTAGTAACTTGGGACTTCATGCACTGATAGAGCCAATTATGGAGACATGCAGTGCACATGAACCATAACTTTGCCACCTTTATTCTATGAGTTATTGGCCTTTGTAAGTTTTCACTTTGAATTTTCGTCTGGGCCATAATTTCTTAAATATAAAAGCTATGATCTTGAACCTTTAAAGACTGATAGAACACATTGCGGATAAGAGCAATTCACAAAATTTGTAACGATGCCACCCTTATGTTTTTAGTTATTGCCCTTTAATATTTTTCACATATGGAGAGTAAGTACTCTTCATTCATAGCCCATCCGTCAATGCAACTCATTTCACTGACAAGCCCCTTCCGGCGTATATGTACTACTCTGTGAAGCTCTTGTCAGTTTATGAAACAAACTCAGTTTGTCAGCAAGGCTATTTGTTAAGCAGATCTAGTTGAGCCAGAGTTGGACCCCCTGCTTCAGTGAACAGTATTATTGGCTGATCTGCTCACAGAATGATCAACTTGAAATTTGTCATGGTTCCTCCATTGTCAAAGCATTTGAAATTACCTTGTGTGAACTATAGAGGCAATTATTTCAGTCCATTACTCATGAAACATGATCAGAATCTTTTTCTGGTTTATACCTAGGATAAGGTTGAAATTTGTCATGCTGGGTCAAAAAGTAGGTCAGTGGGACAAAATCCTAGAAAAACCCATATGTACACAGAATATCTATTGAGCATCAGCGAGTGTTCTTTTGTTAGTTATGGTAGATCAAGATTAGACTCACATGTGTATGTACAAAATTATGTATCATGTAACACAGAATATTGTTCCGTATCTGTGTGGTCATGGAATCTTAACAAAAAAATATTATTTTATTAGGTTTCATTAACTCTTTACCACACATGACCTTAAGAAAAATAGCCTTTGAAAACATTGTAGGAAAAGGAGAAAATGCTGGTAACCAGCATTTTATCCTTTTCCCACAATATTTTCTACCCTTCCCATATCAAATTACAATTTTTTAGGCATACTAATTTTGTCGCCTGCAAATGCTTTCAATTTGGTTAAGTCCAAAATTGTGTTGTTTAGTAAAGAGTTAAATGGTCCAATAGTTCAAGAGATGTTGGTCCATAATGGAAATGTACACTAAGCCCCATTTTCCATGACATGACATTTATTTAACTCTTTACCAAAAGACAGAATTTTAGACTGGTCCAAATTGAAAGCACTTTTAGACAATAGAATAAAAAGTGACCGAAAATTTGAAATTTGTGTTGTGAACAGAAGAAATCATTGTGGGAAAAGAAGATTACCAGCATTTTCTCCTTTTGCAACAATTTTTTCAAAGGCTTCTTTCTCGGTGTTGTTTAAAGTCAGATTTGTGTGGTAAAGAATTAACCCTTTCCCAAATGACAAACTTTTGAACTAGACCAAATTGAAAGCATTTGCAGACGACAATTCAACTCTTGCTGAATAGATGATTTCTGTCTGTGATAGGGTAGAAGACATTGTGGGAAAAGGAGAAAATGCTGGTTTCTCCTTTTCCCACAATGTTTTCAATAGGCTACTATTCCAGACCCATAAAAACTAGGGATTGTTTAGGAAAGGGTTAAGGAAAAAGTATATTGGCAGACTATTGTAAATGACATGTATGAATATTCATCATTTTGAAACTGTTGAGGATTTTAGAAGATTTTTTGTCCGGTTGGACAGACAGACTGATGGATGGACAGACAGACAGGTGGACAAACGGACAGCGCGAAAACTGTGTCCCTGCGACAGATGATTATGATAAACATGTGATAGTTAAAAAGAGTTAAAATCATGCTTTAAAAACCCAAGTTTTTAAAACCCTGAGAAAAGTGACATTTGGAAAAAGTAGGAAAAGTGGAAAATGCTGGTAAACAATATTTTGTTCTTTTCCCATAATATTTTCTACCATATCACAGACATTTGACATTTAATTTCTTGCTTGCAGATGCTTAATTTGACAGGCCTAAAATTTTGTTGTAAAAAGTTAACTAATTACTTAATGACAAAGTCAGACTTGTCCAAATTAGTAGCAGTTATAAACAACAACATTGTGACTGAAAAATTGAAATATGTCTTTGGAAGGCTAGAAAACATAGTGGGAAAAGGAGAAAATGCTGGTTACCTGTATCTTCTCCTTTTCTTAAAATGTTTTCTCAAGGCTTTTATCGTAGGACGGTTTAAAGTTAGGATTGTGTGGTAAAGGGGTAAAGGATGAAAGATCACATGGAGTTGTCTGAAGCTCACTATTCTAGTATTTGAGTGTAGATATAAATGTAGGGATAAATAAGGGATATAAATCTTTCAGGATTATTTTCAAAAATCAGTCTGTGGAAAAGAATGGATGAGTTGCCTCCCTTACCAGAATGTCCAGCATACCTCAGACTGAAGAACAATGTTTATAAAGAATGTCAGCCGAGAGCAAAAAGATGTGTGTGGTGTTTATTAATATCAATAGTTTTTTCTGTTTTGCATTATTCCTATACTTGAATTTTATGTGGGGTTAAAGATGTCAAACTGCGTAATGGTCATGGCCTTCGGCCTGAATTTGCATAAATATCATCCATTCTCCATTCAGTCTAAAGATTTTTAGAATTCTGCACTAGTTCGTCCAAAGGTATGGCATCATAATGTTGTGTTGGAAGCCCAGAGGCAGATTGTTAAACCCTTCACCACACAATGCCGAGTTTTGGCTACCTTGAGAAAGAAGTCTACAGAAAAAATTGTGAGAAAAGGAGAAAATGCTGGTTACCAACTTGTCCCAGTATGTTTTCAACTCTATCAAAGAAAAGTTGCACTGTTTTAGCCACATTGAAATTGCAGTCTTCAAATACCTTCAATATAGATAAGGCTTCTTTTTGTCATCTGGTAAAGGGTTAACTCAGTACCAAACGACAAAATTTTAGGCTTTTCCAAATCGAAAGCATTTGTAGACAACAAAATAAAAGTGACTGAAAAATTGAAATTTGTTTTGCAAAGAGTAGAAAACATTGTGGAAAAAGGAGAAAATGCTGGTTACCAGCATTTTCTCCTTTTCCCTCTATGTTTTCGAAAGGCTTCTTTCTCAGGGTCGTCAAAAGTAGGGATTGTGGGGTAATGGGTTAACCCTTTACTCCACAGATACTCATTTCTACGCATTGCTTTTAGGAGCCTTTGGAAAACATTGTAGCAAAAGGTGAAATTGCTCGTCACGAGCAATTTCACCTTTTGTCACAATGTTTTCTATGCTATCAAAAGGTGTCATATACACATAAGAAACAGCTTCATCCGTGCTGTTATTTAGGGTCAGTTAGAGATACCATAGAAATGCCTCATGGGATAAAGAGTTAAAGAAGCAAAATAACTATCTACCAGTATATAGTCAATGAAGTTATAAATTGAATTGTTCTCTACTTGCTCAGCCTCGAAGCTAGGTAATTCTATCAAAAATATTGGGGGACTTGGAAATTGGGTTATCCTTGCTTGAAATATGCCATGATGGAGTCTAGAAATTTATATGATTTGCATTGGAACACTTGTACAGTATTTCAACTAAATGTAACCCTACAAATCATAAAAAGGTTGTTTACATTTTCAGTAAGTATCGGTGAAAAAAGGAGAAATTTATTATGACAAGTGCTTACTCCTTTCCCTCAAGATGTTTTTCCTAACTGTTGTCAAACTGGACTTTCTTTTTCTTTAAATTTTGTTGTTTGCGTTATTTGACTAGAAGAAAAATTCTAACCAAGGCCAATGTGGACTAAGCAGACTTTATTGTGTTGAAACTGTTTTTTCATTGAGGTCCCCTTTTTAGCTCACCTGAGCACAACGTGCTCAAGGGGAGCTTTTAGGGTCACTGGGTGTCCGTCGTCCATCGTCCGTCGTGCGTCGTCAACAATTCTTTAAACATCAATTCCTCCTAAACCGCTGGGCCAATTTGGACCAAACTTGGCAGGAATGTTCCTTGGGAGGTCCTCTTTAAAAATTGTTCACAGAATTTGATTCCGTCAAAAACTCTGGTTGCCATGGCAACGAAATGGAATTTTTTAGCAAATTCTTTAAAAATCTTCTCCTCTGAAACCGCTGGTCGGATTTTGAAATAATTTCACAGATATGTTCCTTGGGTGACCCTTTTCAAAAATTGTTCGTGAAATTTTGATCCGTCAAAAATTGTGGCTCTGGTGAATGGGGGCTACTTGCACTATACAGAAATGAAGGAATTCTTAAAAAATCTTCTCCTCTGAAACCGCTGGTTGGATTTTGAAATAATTTCACAGATATGTTCTTTGGGTGACCCTTTTCAAAAGTTGTTCGTGAAATTTTGATCCGTCAAAAAATGTGGCTCTGGTGAACGGGGGCTACTTGCACTATATAGAAATGAAGGAATTCTTAAAAAATCTTCTCTGAAACCGCTGGTCAGATTTTGAAATAATTTCACAGAGATGTTCCATGGGTGACCCTTTTCAAAAATTGTTCGCGAAATTTTGATCCGTCAAGAAACATGGCTCTGGTGAATGGGGGCTTCTTGCACTATTGGGAAATGAGGAAATTCTTAAAATTTTTTCTTCTCAGAAACCACTGGTCAGATTTTGAAATAATTTCTCTGGGATATACCTTGGGTGACCCTTTTCAAAAATTGTTCACAAAATTTTAATCCGTCAAGAAACATGGCTCTGGTGAATGGGGGCTACTTGCACTATAGGGAAATTAAGAAATTTTTAAAAATTCTTCTTATC
The DNA here is from genome assembly GCA_943736015.1 of Tridacna crocea. NCBI lineage: Eukaryota > Metazoa > Mollusca > Bivalvia > Cardiida > Cardiidae > Tridacna > Tridacna crocea. The sequence goes on from OX031059.1 coordinate 57,015,667, forward strand.
TGAAACGGCTGGACAGATTTTAAAATGATTTCACAGTGATGATCCTTGGGTGACCCTTTTCAAAAACTGTTCACAAAATTTTGATCCATGAAGAAACATGGCTCTGGTGAATGGGGGCTACTTGCACTATATGGAAATGAAGAAATTCTTGAAAATTCTTTTTCTCTGAAACCCCTAGTCAGATTTTAAAATAATTTGACAGAGGTGTTCCTTGGGTGATCCTTGCTCTTGTGAATGGGAGCTACTTGCACTATATGGACATGATGATATTCTTGAAAATTCTCTTTCTCTGAAACCCCTGGTCAGATTTTAAAAGAAATTTTCTGAAATGTTCCTTGGTTGACCCTTTTCAAAACTTGTTCGTAAATTTTGATCCATCAAGAAACATGGCTCTCGTGGATGGGGGATACTTGCTCTTATACAGAAATGAAGAATTCTTAAGAATTCTTCTTTTTGAAACTGATGGTCAGATTTCGAAATGAATTTTACAGGTGACCTTTTGAAAATTGCTTAGCAAAATTATAAATTTGGTTCCAATGTTTCAATACCTCAAAAAAAAAAATATAGGCTATGGTCATCTCAAAACTCAGGTGAGCGATCCAGGGCCATCTTGGCCCTCTTGTTTTCTATAGCCTTTGGTTTAGATTTTGGTTTGAAAATAGCTTATACCATAAACATTGAATATTGAAACAACATTGTTATAGACTAGAACTATTTGATGAAAAAAAAAAATCAAAAGTGGATGAAATGAACTTCTTAAAAAGAATAAAAAAGATTGTCGGAAAAGGAGAAAATGCTGATCACTAGCATTTTTTCTTTTTCCTACAATGTTTTCTACTGTTTCCAACCCCAGGGTTGTTAAAATCAGGGGATTGATTAGTTGGTAAAGGGTTAACCCCAAATGATTTCACAATTATGACTTAGGAGATATTGTTCTATGTTCCACAGTATGATAAAATTTTAACTTGACCAAATTAAAAACAGGATTTGTAGAAAACAAAATAATTTGTGGTTCACAAGACAGAAGTTGCCTTTAGAAAGGTAGAAAATGCTACGCGAAAATGAGAAAATGCTATGAACATGAGTTTTCTTTTTCTTTCCTACAATGTTTTAAAAAACTTTCATTCTAATAGTGTTTCATACACAGGGTTGTTTTGTAAAAGTTTAATGCATTAAAGTTCATGTTGCAGAAGGAAATTGTTTGTTGTAATTAAACCTTTACCACACAATTACAGTTTTTCAAAACTCTCAGATAAAAGGATCTTTGAAAACATTGCTGAAAAAGGAATATGATATGATTTTCATGTTTTCTGCCTTATCAAGATAATGTCAAAGTTGTCATGGATATATGGAGATGTTTGGAATCTGGTCAACCCTGTACCAAACGACAAATTTTGAGACTGAAAGCACTTACAGACAACAAAATGAACATAACTCAAAAAGTGAAATTTGTTGTCCAGCAGGTTAGAAATTATTGTGGTAAAGGGAGAAAATCCCGGTTACCATCACTTTTTCCTTTTCCCTCAATGTTTTTCTTAAGGCTTCTTTCTCAGGGTCATCAAAAGTAGGGACTGTGTGGTAATGGCTTAAAAAACAACTTTGATCTTTTGGCTTTACATTAATCGTAAGGCAGTAAGTTTAAGATTGTAACAATCCTGTATTATAACTTTCCATAGGCAGAGGGCTTTTGAAAAAGATATGGGAAAAGAAAAAAAAAATACTTGTAACCAGTTTTCTAATAGCTTGTACATGTGTTCAATTTGGAGAAGTTTAAAATTTGGTCATATTGAAAATTAAGTTCCTTAATGTAAGTATTGTATCTTTTATGATACCCCCCCCCCCAAAGAAAAAACAAAAAAAAACAAGAAGTGGAGGGGCAGTATGCTGGAATCGCCATGGCTGTCTGTCCATCTTTCCATAGACAAAAATTCGTGTGGTGAAATACTCCTACAGTTTTTCAGGTACTGCGAACTCAAAATTAATCTATGCATAGTGTTCCTGTATATACCCGTATGAAGTGTGTGTGTGCAATTTCCATGACCCTGCTGTGATTTGTTTTGGAATTATCTCCCCTTGAACTTTTTTCAACTCTTACTTATGTATTGTAAACCATTCTGCATTCTGTGACGACCTGTTTCGTGACAAGGAGCTGTGGGGGAGGGTGTTAAGATTACGTTTTCTGATAGCTCTAGTTATCCCAGTTTTGACATTGGCTCCTAGTAGATGATGTTCTCAGTTTTGTTTGTACACATATTCACAGTTTTAATATTGATACTGATTGATTTTTGGAAATATGTCATTTTACAGAGGCATTTCTTGGTATCAGCAAAAAAGCAACTTAACCCTTTAGTCCATAGATATTCATTTTGAAGTATCAACAACAGACAGCTTTTGAAAATATTGTGGGAAAAGGAGAAATTGCTCGTAACGAGCAATTTCTCCTTTTCCCACAATGTTTTCTACACAATCAGATATTTGTATCCTCATTTTGTCCATATTTTTGACATCATACCTTTATTTGCTGCTGAAATGGAAGAGCCTTAAATTGGCATATTAGGTAAAGGGTTAAAGAAGTATTGTGCCTGATTGGTGCATGTGACTAAATGGGGTTGGTAGAAAATGGAATAACTAGTTCTGGATAATTTCTGAATTTCTTTAGAGGCATACAATATTCAAGGTTATTTTATCCCAGAAAACCAATTTGAATGAATAATACAGACAATTTTCAGTGAATGCCTCTTTCTTGTCTGCTTCAAAGTGCATACTACATCAGATTACAATATTCATGGCATTTGGATGTAAATTTCACTTTACAGTTTGAATACAATGAGATTTCCTTGCTGCCTGATTGAAAAAAAAAGTTAAATCCAAAAGCCAGAAAAGTTTGAGAGAAATTTATTTAAGACCAGGCGTCCACTAGGGCCAGGACAATACGCGGATAGCATGCGGACAACAAATTTAATGTTCGGCAAAGCTTCCGCATGTTCCTGATGGCTTCTTATTGTTGTCCTAGATGCTTCAGCCCGATTCGGAGCCTTCCGGATCGGCAATTTTGTCCGCGTCGAAATTTTGATCGAGAGCAAAATTTGGACGCGGAAATGAATTTCCTTTCACCTTCGGCATCTTGTCCGCGTTGTCGTCAGGACGTCGTCAGGACATCGTCAGGACATCCTGAGTCTTCCGCATGTATTCCAGAAAGCTTCAGCAACGCAGACAGCTTGCGGACACTAGGAGGAATCGATACAAAAGGTTCGCGGAACCTTTCCTGAACGTTCAGAGCGGTCGCGGTACGCTCTCTGAACAATGAATGGAAAATGTCGCATGACTTTCGTATCTAGGCAACCTACTCCCTTAACATATCAAAATCAGTGCTCTGTCACTTGCAGTTTGACTTTACACAGGGCTGACGTGTTTTTAATCTCTCCTGCACACAATATGCCGAGATAAAAAAGAAAAAAAAAAGTCGACCATGGAAAAAAACAGTCGACTGGAGTTTGTGGTACTTTTAATCCTTGTTTTTATTGAGCGACGTTATTTCCTTTGATATACTGCAAATTTGTCGAAGTCAGTCTATGGAACGAGAGATCCAAGCACTCTTATATAAACTATGAATGCAACCTCTGCATTTCCGTACCGTCTCCGCCTAGTGTCGTGCACTGAAACTGGTTGTCTCAAACGTTTCCTGGTGTAATCCTAAACGTGTCCGCGTTGTCCTGAAACGATCCGCTTTCACGCCTGAACTTTCGGAACTATTCCGGATTGTTTACGCGGACAATCCTAAGTATGCTAGCAAGAAGTCCGCGGACAGTCCGAGGATAAATACATTTCTGTACGAAATCGATGTTTTGTCACAGGAAGGTATGCCGAAATCAATTTATTTTTACCGCGAAGCTTCCTTGTCCCCTCCGCGTCCTAGTGGACGCCAGGCATAATGGAAAATTGATGCAGACATAGTGGTGGTGTAGGCCCCTCCAAAAGAAGAGGCCAACAAATTAAGATAGATACATCTCTTTTTTTGTAATTAGTTTCAACTTAAATCATAAATATCTATTTTTAATACACTTGTGCATAAAATGGTAGCTTCAGTAAGAACCAACAGGTTAATAGAGGAATTCATGGACATCTCATAGTCAACACATAGCCTAATATATTTGTATTCCACACAGGATTATTGGTAAGCTTGATATATCTGTTGCCTTGACACATGAGGATTTGAAGCTAATGAAATACACCATATTATTCTTAGTAAAAAGGTTCTTGGTAAACCATTGCCTTATTTGTGTTTTTTTTTTGTGTGTGTTTTTATGCCACTGCTAAAGACATAATAAAAAGTTTACCCTGTCTGTCTTTGCATATAGGGATGTTACCAGAATATGCCTAATGCTCAATTTTTATCCTGCATGTTGAGATTTGAAAATTGGGTGGAAAAATTGATCACCATGACATGTATAGCTTCCAAGAACCTGGTGGCTAGCTGAAAGGTCAAGGTCAATTGTGTACAGAGTATACTAGAAACATGTTAAGTGCCTAACCAATAAAAGTTTCCCAGCAATGAGCTGTTTCAAAATTATTTGACTTAACTATTAAAGGAATAACACAACACAAGAAATCACACAACAGGACTATGAGTCATGTGAAAAATTATTGCTAGTACACCAGTGAAATGACATAGGCATATTCACTAACTGCATGGTTTACCAGGGGAGGAAGCCCAAAGTAAGGTATACGCAAAAGTAATATACAGTAAAACTTCTCCTCCCGACCACCCTGGCAGTATGAGCAACCCACTATTAAGAACGATTTTTGCCAGAACGGAATTGTTACTTCTTAAAGATCAATGGTAATAAACCTGTAAATACGAGACCCCACTATTCTGAAATTACAACCACCATTTTCAGTACCAATACGAATTTACCTGTGGATTTTAACCCCAAGAAACGACCGCTCGATTTCCATAACAATCTTTACAACCAGCTAATTTTCACATGCAGATCTGTAATCGCGAACCATAGACTGTGCCACATGTACGAATATTCTTGGGTCCAATAGAATTGACAATCAGTTATCGGTCTGTTGTTTGTCCACTGACTATTGATTGTAACATGATCATGTTAATTAATCAAGATGTTACGTAACATAATCAAATGACATGTGAATGGATTTTAAACCACTGATTTTCTTTCACACGGCAATCAAGCGTTTATCACACCTCGCTGACCCGGATGGCAAACATATCCACATCCGGGTGATCAAGATTTATTGTTTATAGCCGACTGATGTATTTTAGGCGTTTTGGGGTTAGATGTGATCGAGATGGGGTTATCATTTTGAATTTGGCAGTTTACATACTGTAATTATTCCGTAACGATTATGTAATTATCAACAAATGAACACGAAGACTGAGATCGATGATTAACAGGCCTGTTCGAATGATCTACTCGGATGAAAAAAAGGAGGGGGGAGGGGGTGTCCGTGATGCCAAACGTTCAAAGATCAGCACGTATTGGAAAATCTTTGTTTTAGAATGAAATTCGGCGGTTGGAATATGAGTTCTTAAGACTGCACGAAGTGAAAAAGCAGAAATTCTGTCAGTACTAACATAAGATGCCTTAGTGTTCAGATGCATTTAGCTAATTAATGTACATACCTATAATTGGTTTAACCCCTTCCCAAACAATCCCTGCTTTATGCGACCCTGGGATAGAAGCCTTTAGAAAACATCATGGGAAAAGGGGAAAATGCTGGAAACCAGCATTTTCCCATTTTCCACAATGTTTTCCACCTAGCTGGAAACAAATTTCAATTATTGAGTTACATTTGTTTTTTTATCTGCAAGTGCTTTCAATTTCGACCAATCTGAAATTTGGTTGTTTGGTAAAGACTTAAATAGGCAATCATGAATAGGCATGCTTTTACAGCATTATTTATTTAACAAATTCAAGAAAAAATAAAACTTTTCAGTGAATATGAAAATGTTGTCATTTTCATTTGTTTACTTAGGCTTCCCTAAATCAAATGCATTTACTATTCACATCATTTAACCCTGCAATTTCTACTCAGAGCCTGGGTTTATATCAAAATGTAGGTGTGTGAAACCCGGAAATCAGACCACACCACTAATAAGACCAAATTCTAAAAGTACTGTGAGTGGTCTTAATAGAGGAGTTTTACTGTACAAGGTATTACCCGAGATGCGATATACCCTGAAAGGGAGCTGGATCTGGTGTGATACCAAATTTCTCCTCACAGTTTGAAGTGAGTATTAGCATCAGGAAAGTCACTTAAAGTATAATATTCCATACATATCACTCTAACCCGAGGTGCAACATGCCCTGATAGGGAGGTGGATTTCGTACAATACCAAATTTTCTCCCACATCTTGAAGTAAGTATCAGGAAAGTCACTAAATTATAGTATTCCATATATATCACACTAGTGATTGCTGTGACAATAGATGTAGCATGCAAGGATTGTGTGCTTTCCCAAAGGTACTTTGACCTTTATTTCATGTGCTGGTCACCAGCATTTTCTCCTATTCCCACAATGTTTTCAAAGGACTTCTATCACAGGGTCGTGAAAACCAGGGATTGTTTGGAAAGGGTTGAATACCCTGGGCATCTCTCTCCATAATTCTGGTACTGCAGATCTATAAGCCCACTGCATCTTCAATACCAGTTAGGCCTCAGACTATCCTATCTTTTTAACACTTTGATTCAAATGTTATGAAATATATGTTTATCATTCTGTGAGTTGCTTAGTAATGGGCAAGAAATGCTGGGGATGTGAGTTTGAGAGCTGACTGTCTCAAAGTTTTTTTCAAAGAATTCATTTCAAGCCTCTGGGACTGTAGTAATTCTTGATTAATTTATTTATGTGGCAAGCAGCCAGTTGCATTTGAAGAATATTGTAAGTAAAAACCCACACAGAGGAATGGTATTGCAAGAAAAGATCACTACCTGCAGTATTGTTCTAAATTGTGTTAAATTGTATGATTTGGATGTTCAGAAAATAATCAAAATATATCTTGATCTCAAATGAAACCAGAAGAAAATCAATGAAAACTGATACCCATTGCAATTACAGGAATAACATCATGATCAGATTTGCCAATAAAGCAAAATTACAGACTTGGCATAAAAAGTTGGGATGGAAATGCCAAATTAAACCTTTTTTGGGATGGAAATGCCAAATTACACCTACATACCCATGGCAGCATTTCAGCAATCAATTGCATAACTTTGGCAGATACTTTTCTGGGGAAAACTTTATCAAAATCCAGTACCGTTTTTTTTTTTTCAGGTATTCCCTGTGGCATACTCCCCCTGCATAGGAGAGATGTCATATTTCCATCTGATTGTGAGTCCCGCACATTTTACCTAGGTTATTAAAATATAAAAATTGTTATTTTCGCTGGTCGTAACCATGAAATATTGAGAAATAGTTCACCGATATTTCTTGATAATTTACCTACCGAAAAGCATGAAATGAATTGAAGAATTGTTATTGAACAAATTTCCAAACTAGTCCAGAGAAGAAGTCTTGAAATTTGGCTGATATAACAATGTTAAACTGTTGTTTGATAATCCTGGAACATTTTGTTTCTAGACAGCACTTCCATCGAAATACCATACATTGAACATGAAAAACATGGCAATGATAATACCTGAATTGAAATTCACACCTTACTGGCGCAACTTTTTGGGCATTCAGGAATAACTTTACAGTACCTCATTAAAACTTCAGAAAAACCCTCAAGAAACTCACAGGATTGTTACCTGCAGCAGCTTTTAGTTTGACTTGCATCCTTTTCTCTATGGGGTGTAATTTAAACTTTCTTTTTTTCTTGGATACTTCTTTTTTTTCCCTTCGTCCAAATACAAATATTTGACAGGTTCTGTTGGATTTTACATTGAAAAGCATTTTCTCCTCTTCCTACAATATTTTATATTTTTCAAAGGTAACTACCATCAACTAGAATCAAATGTTTTTTTGAAACTGTTTTCAACTTGAACCAGTTTAACTCTTTACAAAATGCACAATTTTAGATTAGTTGAATTTCAACACATTTGCAGACAACCAAATTTTGTATGACTCAAACATTGAAAGTTGTTTTAAGAAGGATAGAAAGCAGTATGGGAAAAGGAGAAAATGATGGTTACCAGCATTTTCTCTTTTTCCCCATAATATTTTTAGGAGGCTTTGTCTTCTCGTTTTAGTTCTTCTAGTTCTTCTACTACGTGCTTGTATGGTAAAGAGCTAAAACTCTGCCATAAGGTAAAGAAAAAACAACTTTTTGATATTCATTATTTTTTTATTTTCTATTTTCATGTGCTGTTTCCTCTGTGATGTTTATAACATGATAGGTGAGTTGTCTTGGCTTTTTTATTTTCTCCTTGTTTCTCATTTATAGAGGCCCTTTCTAAATGTCTGTCTCCTGATTTATAGTAGGCACTTTCTTAATGTCTGTCTGCCAAGGTTGGAACTAAATGATTGCTTCTACTCTCATTGGGTCAGAAAGTGTGAAGTGGATTTGGTGCCATGATTTCATAAAACAGATTGCTTGAAATGGGGTTAACTTTTGTCATGCCCCATGATATTACTGTTAACTTGTCATTGTCCTTAACACTTTACCAGACAATACCAACCCCTGCGAAAAGTAGTTATTGAGTTCATGAACAGTTCATGGTACATGTTTTCGGTCCATTAGCTGTTCATGAACTATCATGAACTATTCAAGAACTGGTAGAAAAAATCTTGAACTGTCATGTGGTTTTTCGTGAACTGGCGGTTCATAAACTCCTTGTTCATGAACTATTACTAACAGTTCATGGAATAGACTCTGATATCAGTTCATGAACTGATTATTCTTGAACAATTCATGAACTTGCTGTCTTAAAGAAGTTCAAGGATTTACAATTCAATAACTTAAATATTTAGGTGGGACCATTCAAATAGAAAACAGCTATTTCCACAGTAATAGCCCCTGCGAAAAGTAGTTCTTGAATAGTTCCTGAACTACAGTTCATGAACAATCCCATGAACAGCAAATGGCCAGTTCATGAACCATTTTTGTTCATGAACTTTTGTTTTGTTCCATGAATTGTTCATGAATAACCACTCTTTATCAGTGCAAGGAACTGTTCCATGAACCAAAGTTCATGAATTGGTTGTAGTGTATGTGACATGTTTCTTTCTTGGTAGTAAACCTTGTATCTTGAATCCAGCCCTTCTGTCCCCTTTATTCTATAAGGTTATGCAGCAACAAGTAGCTATTTTAAAAGTTAGAGCATGTTTACACTTAGAGCTGCACAATAAGTTCTCATTATTTTGACATGGAAAACTTTAGTCCTCTTACAGTAAATATCTGCAAATTGCATGACTGAAAATGGGTTTAAGTTATTACCATCCTAATGCTTGTAGAAATTTCCTATCAGTTGATAAATAAGGATTTATACTGATATAATATTTTTGGGCTTTTCTAACTGACCAGAAATTGTTTTGATATCCATCTTGAAATTATTTGTTGATATTTTGTTAATTTTCAAAAAAGGGAGGTAATTAATGTCTCCTTTTGTGACGAGAATAGAGTGGCCTAAATTTATAAATGATAATTCTTCGATGGAAAGAGTGGCTCAGTCAAAGTAGGACAATAATACTCATTTTTAATCATAGCACCTTTTTTAGGATACTATTACAGTGGAAATAGTTGTTCTCCATTAGAATGGTCCCACCTAAATATTTAAGTTATTGAATTGTAAATCCTTGAACTTCTTTATGACAGCAAGTTCATCAATTGTTCAAGAATAATCAGTTCATGAACTGATGTCAGAGTCTATTACATGAACTGTTAGTAATAGTTCATGAACAATGAGTTCATGAACCGACAGTTCACGAACAACCACATGACAGTTCAAGACTTTCTACCAGTTCATGAATAGTTCACGAACAGTTCATGAACCGAAAACATGTACCATGAACTGTTTATGAACTCAAGAACTACTTTTTGCAGCTCTGGAAGTTTTAACGACCCTGAAGGAGAAAGCATTTGAAAACATTGTGGGAAAAGGAGAAAATGCTGGTTACCAGCATTTTTTTCCTTTTCCAACAATGTTTCCTACTCTATCAAATACTAATTACATCTTTTGAGCTATGTTTAAATTGTCATCTGCAAATGCTTTCAATTTAGACAAGTCTATTATTTGCTTGTGAGGTATTGAGCTAATTCATTACCTAACGACAATATTTTATGCTTTTCAGAATCGAAAGCAGACAACTTAATAAAAGTGACTGAAAATTTGATTTTTTTTTTTTTTTTGTAGGGTAGAAAACATTGTGGGAAAAGGAGAAAATGCTGGTTACCACAATGTTTTCTAAAGGCTTCTTTCTGAGGGTTGTCAAAAGTAAGGGTTGTGTGGTAATGGGTTAAAAAGGTAGCATGATTTTTACCGTGTGTACCTGATGTGCACTGGAACAAAAGCACCAGAATATCTATTTTATTCTAGTGTATATGACTTGTATAAGTCCCTTTGTAAGTAAGGGTAGTCTTGGTGGTATCAAACAGAACTGTCTGCATCTCCCATATTGTCCCACTTTAGACAGAATTATTTTTTCCATGAGAACACACATTGAGTTTTTCATTTACTGGCAATCAAGTCAAAATCTAATTCCATCATTCTTGGATTGCAAAACTGTACAATGACTTATATAAACACTAAAGAGGCAACCTTTAAACGGTGTCAAATAATGATGTAAAAAAGAATTTTCGGTCACATAAGATCAGGTTATTACAATCCAAACGTCTTTTAAAGGTAGCCCTTCAGAATTTAGGGCGAAAATTTTACAAAAATATCATCCTTATACACCCAAAGCCTTCTAATCGTCATTCATAAAACCCCAGTAGTCGAAAACCATCTGACAACGCGAGAAATTACAGATATACTACGGCCAAGGTCGACATCGAAAGTGTGGTAAAAATCTACACTATTCTACATAGAGTGACGTAATTCTGTTTAGAGTGATGTCGTTCTGTATATATAGTAAGTTATTCAAAGTATGAATTAGTTCATTTTCATGTCATGTTAGAATTGAGGTATTCCTCCTTCTATTGTGGTTTACTGTTCAATAAACCACATTGTAAGTTGTGAGCGGCAATGAATAAACCGCCCTGGTTATCACCTTTTGTTTATTGTGTCTAATAAGTCAAAACTGTGGTTTAGCAAACAATAGAAAGAGGATTATTTCTTAAATGACAAAGCTATGAAAGATTTAAGTAAAATCCATAGTGCACAAAGTTATTGACTCCATGATCACAGAATCTGGGCTCAAAATGGAAACATTGAATAAAGTTTTATTGCTGATTCATTTTTCACACAGTAGGATACTTACAGAATTTTACCGTGCAAGTGATAAAATGATTGCTGGGAGATTATTGATTCATTTCTAGCAGGGTGATAATTTCTGCCTGTGCTTACGGCAATACTGTTCTTTCCCATTGCATGTCTTGTGCTTTCCAATAGTAGTTTCTTATGCCTCGTTGATCACCACAAAACTCATTACCAAACAACAGTTTCTAGACTTGCCCAAATTGTTTACAATGGACTGATTTCATTATTATACTGCAAAGAAATTTCTCCTGATCTGATTAGATAATATGCCCCAAACATATATAACATGTACCCTAGCAAAACAAAGGAAAAGCAGTTTCCCTCTGGGAACCAGGATACATAACTACACTACCAACACAACATCCAAAGTGGCAGCATTGATCAAGATTAACATGAAGATTATGTGCCAAGCTGCATATTTTATCACATTTTATCAAGGTATCAGTGATGTCAGTTCCCAGTGACGTCAGTTTTCATTGAATTGGGTCACTCGGAAGGGAAATTCTACTTTATCAGGGTACTCAGTTATTAAAACCAAAAACCAGGTAAAATTCACCTATCAAATTTTGGAATTGTTTTTTCTGAACTAACAAAAGGTACTATTGGAAGTCATATTGTAACAGTTAATTTCCATTAAAATGACAAAATGATTGACTTGTAGAACTGTGATTGTTATTTGTATCATTAATTTTTTACATTTTTCAACTTTTAACACTCATGACAAATGATTATGTCAATACTGTTATGTTTTTTTGTCTTTGTACTCAACCTGGCAAAAAGTAGAAACCACATATTTGAAGCTAACCATGAGCTGTGTCGAGCGTGTGTCGTCTGTTGCTAACTTTTGACCTTGTGTACGCTGTCTGATACTCATGAAACTTGGTCAGAATGTTTGTCTTAATAAAACCTTGCATGAGTTTGGAAATGGGTCATGCCAGGCCAAAAACTAGGTTACTTGGTCAAATCATAGAAAAATCTTGTGTATGCTCCAGAGTCAACATTTTCTGTCCAATACTCCTGAAAGTTGGTCAGAATGTTTGTTTTGATAATATCTAAGTTGATTTTGAAAATCAGTCATCTCGGGTCAAAAACAAGGTCACCAAGTCAAATCTAAGAAAAACCTTGTGTACGTTCTAGAGGCCACATTTTCCATCCTACTATCTGAAAGTTTCTCAGAATGTGTTGATGATATCTCGAACAAGTTCAGAAAGGGGTCATGTTGGGTCAAAAACTAGGTCAATAGGTCAAATCTCAGAAAAAACTTGTGTACAATCTGGAGGCCACATTTTCAATTCAACACTCTTGAAAATTGGTCAGAATGTTTTCCTTGATGGTATTGACAATTTTGAAAATGGGTCATGTCTGGTCAAAAAGTAGGTCACTAGGTCAAATCTTAGAAAAACTGTGTATGCCCTGGAGGACAGTCCGATTCTCCTGAAACTTGGTCAGAATGTTTGTCTAGATAATACCTTGGATGATTTTGAAAATGGGTCATATTGGGTCAAAAACCATGTCACTGGGCCAAACAGTAGAAAAACCTTGTGTACACTCTGGAGGGCACATTTTCAGACTGATACTCTTCAAACTTGGTCAGAAAATTTGTGTTGGTGATATCTCAAAAGAGTTTGATAATAGATAATGTTGGGCTAAAAACCAAGTTACTTGATCAAATCTTAGAAATACCTTTTGTACATTCTAGAGGCCACATTTTCAGTCCAGTACTCATGAAACTTGGTCAGAATGTGTCATGGTAATATCTCAAAAGTATTTGATAATGGGTAATGTTTGAACAAAAACTAGGTCACTAGGTCAAATTTAAAAAAAAAGTGTATGCTCAAGAGGCCATAATTTTAGTCCAAAACTCTTGAAAATTGGTCAGAATGTTTGTATTGATAATATCTTTACAGAGTTAAAAAAAAAAAGAAAAGGTAATATGGCATCAAAAACTAGGTCACTAGGTCAACTCTTCAAAAATGTGTAAAATGTGTACTTTCTAGAGGCCTCATTTTAAATGCATTACTAATGAAACTTGGTCAGAATGTTGGTCTTACACCAGTTTGCAAGTGGGTCATTATGGGTCAATAACTCAGGAAAATCTTTGTAGAAGGTTTGTCATAATGTCTTAATTAATTCATTACCACTCAATCCCTACTTTTCACGACCCTGAGAAAGGGGCCTTTAGAAAATATTTTGGGAAAAGGAGAAAATGCTGGTAACCAGCATTTTCTCCTTTTCCCACAAAGTTTTCTACCTTATCAAAGAAAAATTGCAACATTTGAGCAAGTTTCGTCTGCAAATGCTTTCAATTACGATACGTCTAAAATTTTTCCATGTGGGAATGGGTTAAAGGACATTGAAAATTTGTCGTATTTGGTCAAAAGACTCAAGTGAGCGATTTCAGGGGCTGTCATGGGCCTCTTGTTGAAACTTTGCTGATGTTTCTCTCTTTACTGAAATACTAATGCCTTTGGTCAATGAATACCTGGATGTTGATACAGATGTGGTTTATCAGTTTTAAGCTCATCTGAGCATAATGTGCTCTAGGTGAGCTATTGTGATGTCCCTTTGTCTGGTGTCAGGCTCTGTCATCTGTTGTCTGTCGACAATTTCTGTAAACGTCTTCTTCTCCTAAACCACAGGGCCAATCTTGGTGAAACTTGGCAGGGATCTTTCTTGGGTGAAACTCTACCAAGGTTGTTCAAAACATTGAATTCTACCCAAAATCAGGTTGCTATGGCAACAAAAAGGAATAAAATGTAAAATCTTTGAAAATTTTCTCCTCTAAAACAAGAAAGCCCAGAGCTTTGATATTTGGTATGTAGCATTTCCGAGTAGACCTCTACCAAGTCTGTTCATATGATGCCCCAGGAGTCAAAACTGGCCCCATCGCCGGGTCACAAGTTCGAACATAGGAAGAAAGAACAAAAACTTTAAAATTCTTCTTCTCTGAAACTGGAAGGCATAGAGCTATGATATTTGGTATGTATCATCTAGAGGACCTCTTCCAAGTTTGTTCATATGAAGGCCCTGGGGTCATAACTGGCCCCACTCTGGGGTTCACAAGCTAGAACATAGGAACAAGTAAGGAATACACCACCCCCACCCAGCCATCCCAAGTCACAAAAAAGGAAGACTTTAAAAATATTTTTTCTGTAAAACCTGGAGGCATAGAACTTTTATATTTGTATGTTGTAATTCTGTTGTAAGACCACAACATGTTCAGTGAGTTCAAAATTGGGTGACCTGAGTCATAAAGTAGGTCACAAGATCTAATTAAAGAAATACCCTGTGGGCACTCCAGAGGCCACATTGGATGAGTTTGAAATTGGGTCACCTGGGGTCATAGACTAGGCCACTATGTCAAATTAAAGAAATATTCTAGACGCCACATTTATTCTTCAGTATACTTGAAAACTGTTCAGAATTACTTTCTTGACAAATTTTTGATGATTTCAAAATTGGGTCACCTTTGGTGATAAAGAAAACTTAAAAAAATTCCTTGTGAACACTCTAGAGGTCACATTTTTAGTTCAGTTGACTTGACAAATGATCAGAGATTAAATTATTTACAGGGGGTGAAAGTTCGCTTTTTGACTCCGGTGAGTGATCCAGCATACTTATGGCCCTATTGTTTCAATTGAGCTCTAGAATTTTGTGAAAAGCAGGTCAAATTCCCACAACCCCATTGATGTTTTGTATTTTTTGTCAGTGGTGATATCTTTATGCAGACAACAGTGTGACGTGATTGGAAAATACCCACTTGTTTATATTAATGTCCATTGTAGCTCACCCGAGCCCAAAAGATTAACTTGAGCTTTTGTGATTGTGCTGTGTTTTCTTCCATTTTTTGTCATATGTCATGTGGTAGTTGACATATACTTTTTGTGCACTCTAAAGGCTACATTTTCAATCAGGTACTCTTGAAACTTCAGAATGTTTGTCTTGATGAAATCTCTGATAAGTTAATGTGGTCACGTCAGGTAAAAATGTGGATTGGAATGCCAGATCTTGTGTGTACTCTGAAGGCCAAATTTTATGTCTAATACTCTTGAAACTTGGCCAGAATGTTTGTCTTAACCCTTTCCCAAACAACAAATTTTGGACCCTTCCAAACCGAAAGAGTTTGCAGAGGACAATTTTAGATTTGGAGAAAATTGCAGAAAGTTCTCAAAAAGGGTAGAAAATTTTCAGCCTGACACTCATGAATCATGTTCAGAATTTTTGTCATTAAGGCAAATAAGGGTTGCACTGTTGAGAAATTCCTCTTTCTGAGCTCATTAGAACTTCAATATTTGTAGCCACTGTAGAAATATTGTTGACTTCCTTTTTGGCCCATGATAATAATATTCATACCTCATGACTGATTTTTGGTTTTAGAAAAAAATTCTGAAAATTACAAAGTACCTTCTTGAGCTTGACTGAATTCAACAAATGGAAGCAAAGTTGACAGAAATTTGGCATGCTTAAGTTTCTCAGTTAAGGCCCCCAAAAACTAAGGTCATAGAAAGTCAGGAAATCTTTTGCTCCCAAGAAAGGGAGGGATAAATGTTCGAAGCTTTGAATATATTTCCAACCATAATAAATTGTCATATAACAAATTTTTTGGATGAACTGTCTGCTTTGTCACTTTTTATTTCCATACTGGGAAATAACAGCAATCAAAACCTCGTTATGTCCTAGTATTATCAGACATCCTAGACTTTTTGCCTCCATTTGTTCAAATTTGTTTTATTATCCCAATTTTCATTAAATAAGAAATGTTGACTTTACAATAAGAGATAATAAGATTTGGCACCTGTGCAAAAAAAAAAACATTTCTATATTGGCTTGCCATTGCATTTCAGAGCATGAAATGTATGGAGAAAGCTTCCAGCATTTTGTCCTTTTTAAACAATATTTTCAAAAGCTTTCTTTCTTAGGGTGTTTAAAAGTCCAGATTGTATGGTATAGAGTAAAAAAAAAGGCTTAAATTTTAGATGATTGAATGATATGAAGCATAATATTTATTTTCCTGAAGTTTGCCTGTTTCTTCCTGGAAGACATGAGATAATTTTCAGGGGATTTGATTTTGTTTAGTGACGCATTATTAATGGGACCCTGAAAGACAATATTTTATGAATGAAAATGACAGACTCATTGGCATCCCATGATTTTCAAATTCGGTCAGAATGGTTGGTATTTCGGAGGACTGTAAAAATACAAGTCAAAATATTCCATATTGTTGGAGAGTCATGTTATGCAAATCCCTCTAAAGGGAAATTTCAAGGATGTTTTTGCTTAACTATCAGGCTTAAACTATATAATGTTGATATAATGCAAGTCATACAATTTTGTGTATTACCAATTGCTGACATTTCACATTTAGAAATGTTTGTGAATTCTAGACAGTCATAATTTGTTGGTAGAATTGTGCTGAAACATGCCAATAGAAAGTCCGTTAAATTTTAAACACAGGTCAAAGACAGAACATATTATGTGATCACCCATGGGGTATTGGCATCTTGGCTGGCAGAGTTCTTTGTCGGAGCATAACCTTGTCATTTACAGTCTGATTGACTTGAAACTGCATAACTTTGTCATTTCCAGTCCGATTGACTTGAAACTTGGCATTTGTGTTTGTTACAACAATACAGAGTGCAGTGAAATAGAGCCATATCTCTACCTCTTGCTATCTTTGAGTTATTTCCCTTTGTCAATTTTACAGCATTTCCTGCTTGTTCAGAATGTAACTTTGTCATCTCTATTCTGAACATTGTCAAATTTGATATGCATGATTGTTTGAAAATTACAAAGTGCAGTGCACAAGGACCAGAACTCTTCTTAGTATGAATATTTAGTTATTCCTTTTGATTCCTATTTTTTTAAATAGCATTTCATGCTTGTCAAAAGCATAACTTTGTTATCATAAGTAGGAATTAATTGAAATACAGTATGCTTATGTTCTGCAATATTTCAAAATGCAGTGCACAAGAATTGTAACTCTACCTCGTGTTTTCATTGAGTTATTCCCTTTGATCATCATTTTGCAGCATTAAGTGCTTGTCTGGAATATAATTTTGTCATCTCGAGTCAGAATGACTTAAACTTGGTATGCATGTTTGTTGCAATATAACAGAGTACAGTGTGCAAGGCAGCTTTTGAGTAATTCCACTTTGATCATTTCTACAGCATAACATGCTTGACTGGCATGAAACTTTGTCACCTTATTGCCTGCTTCATTCACTCGCATGAATTCTGCTGCACTACTTTTTCTTCTGCCGGCCCTTTACAATTATTATCCCCCTTAATAACTAGTAGTAGGACAGGCATATCTTGCAACAATTTGCTGCTCTTGTTCAAAATTGTTAAAACTTTGACGTCAAATATACACTTATACAGGAACTTGAAATTCAAACAATGTCATCTTCTGGTTCATTTAAGGTTTTCTTACCCAGAGTAATATTTGCCATTCCAAAGGGCTGTGCTCAACCAATGGAATTTGAATGTAAGCATTAGTTGAAGGTCTATACACTTAGTCTGTATTTCAAATAGTGACATTTTCACATTGTTCCTTTGAAATCCTGTGAACTTTAGCTGGTCCTTTTGTTTTGAACATTCTTTTGATTCAGATAAATTTTACAGGATCCTAGCGTACCATTTGATAATGGTGAGAGTGTTTTATTTGTATTTAACTCTGTACCATACAACCCAAAGTTTCAATGACCCTGAGAAAGAAACCTTATGAAAACATTATGGGAAAAAGGAGAAAATGCTAGTAACTAGCAAAATGTTTTCTACTCTTCCAAAAAGACAGATTTCAATCTTTCAGTTACATTCAATTTTTCATCTGCTAAAGTTAATGCTTTAAGTTGGATTAGTCTAAAATTTTGTCGTTTGGTAAAGTTATGTCATCTTTTTGACTAACTTTTACATCAAGAGTTAGTTTTACCCCTACATTGAGTTAGTTATACCCCTGCAAAATGAATATTTTTGGGGGTATACTGGAATCAACCTGTCTGTCCATGTGTCTGTCCTTCCCTGTGTTGGTGTGTCAGTCAATGTACAAAATACTAGCAACTGCCTTTTTCTGTCGAAGCACTGGCGGGGGTATTAAGTCACATTTAGTGACAGCTCTATTTCATATTAACCCTTTACTCCATAGATACTCATTTCTGCTCATAGCTTGTAGGAGCCTTTGGAAAACATTGTGGCAAAAGGTGAAATTGCTCGTGACGAGCAATTTCACCTTTTGTCACAATGTTTTCTATGCTATCAAAAGGTATCACATGTACATAAGAAACGGTTTCATCCTTGCTGTTATTAAGGCTCATTTAGAGATGGCATAGAAATACCTTATGGGGTAAAGGGTCGATTTTCTTTTTGTTTATGGCAAGGAAGTGGCGAGAGAAACATAGAAATAAAGGGGCACTAATTTATATGAGCTATGGCAATGGTGGGTTTAACGCATGCCTGTGATGGATACCAAGCAAGTCATCACATAATTAGTAATCTCTTAAACCCATTTTGTCAAACTACTGAATTGTGATGTAAAATAGTTCTTTGACAAACATAAGATTTAAAAATACAACAAAATTTTAACCCATTACCACACAATCCCTACTTTTGACGCCCCTGAGAAAGAAGCCTTTAGAAAATATCGTGGGAAAAGGAGAAAATGCTGGTTACCAGCATTTTCTCCTTTTCCCACAATGTTTTCTACCCTTCACAGGAAAAATTTCGATTTTTCAGTAACTTTTATTTTGTCGTCTGCAAAAGCTTTCGATTTGGACAATCCTAAAATTTTGTCGTTTGGTAATGAGTTAATCTGCATTGGCCTGGATGAACTGTGCAGGCTGGTAAGAGTCGATACTTTTCTAAAATACATTTAGCATCCTTTTCACAGTGAATGGTTCATGATACTCTTTATGTATCATTTAATTATTTATCTTTGACAAGAGTATGGACTTGCACAAGAAGAGTCTCGGCAATTTTGTGAGTATTTTTTCGCAGTTCTAAGGAAGTGATAGACAGATAAATAGACTTAAATCAACAAATATCACTGCATCCCATCAAGCAGGATGGATGGGGTGTCTATGCACTCTTTCAAAATATTGGCTTTGCCTTAACCCTTTCCCAAACGACAAATTTTAGACTCTTCCAAACTGTAGACTTAGCAGACTGCAATTTCAACTTTGATGAAAATGGCAGTAAGTTCTCAATAAGGGTAGAAAACACTGTGGAAAAAGGAGAAATTGCTCGTAACGAGCAATTTGTCCTTTTCCCACAGTGTTTTCAAAACACTTGTACTGCAGACACGTAAAAACAAGGGCTTGTTTGGGAAAGAGTTAATAACCTTGAGACCAGTTTTATCTGACCTGAAATTTTGTCACAATGGACTTTCCAGTCAAAAAGTAAGTCACTAGGACTGGTGAAATAACATTGAAATCAAACTGAAGGCATGTTTTTTTTTTTATTTCTCAATTAGTCACAGAAAAACTAAAGATAATAGCCTGTTATGAATGTTTTTTTATATTTTCTTCATATCAGTTTAAAATCATCAGAATTTGCATAATTATGAGGATATTTAGGTATTTCTGGGTTGTCCCTGTGGGTAATCATCATGATCAATTGATATCGTTGTGTCATACCTAGAATAAATGCAATAAATCTAAAGTTCAACTTGAGGGGGGAGCTGCCATTGAATTGTGTGAATACCAATCTACTATAAATATTTAATGGATGTTGTCTGTCTTTGGGGACACAGAGCAAAGGTAATACATATCCTTTGTATCAGACAGCGCAAGTAATGTTAAAATGAACATGGATTGGTTACAGTGAACCTGGATTACAGTTTTTGATCAGCCATAATTTTGTTGACCTCCGGTAGGTGCCACTGTAACATAAGCATATTGGAATATTCTGGCACAGTTCTGTCAGTGGGTCCTGTGTGGCTCAGTGGTAAAAGCGTAGGACTCGTGATCTGGAGGTCCCAGGTTCAAGCCTTGCTGGTTCCACTGGGTTTTTTTCACAGGAGTGTCCTTGGGCAAGACACTTCAGAGCCTAGCCTAGTACTGGTGAAACCCAGGAAACATGAACATGTGAACTGTCGCTGTGATATGACTGAAATACTGTTGAAAGTGGCGTAAAACACCATTCAAAACAAAAAAAAAGTTCTGTCAGTAACATACATCTAGAATATGGTTGCAAGGTTTTGCTCCCACAAGCTTCTTCAAAGGTTTGTTAAACTTGTTCAGCACCAGATGAAAACCTGGCCAGTTTGGACGACTGAAAGCAGTATCCACTGAAACTCAAAAAGATTTTAAACAGACAGGCCCGACTTAACAAGAAGATAGTATAGATCAAAGTTCAGATAGTGATTTCTTTGCAGTCGGATCTTACACTGTAGACAAAATAAACTGATAAAGTGGTTTTAATCATTCAGTCTTGATTTAACATGCAAACAGTATAGATTTATTATGATTATTTTGTATGTGTATATGGGTCTGGGGCCTAAATACAGAATAAAAGATATGATTGATTGATTGATTGATTATTCAATTGATTGACTGAAGGATTTATTTATTTAAATTTCCATTGATTGAATGGTTGATCGATTGATTATTCAATTGATTGATTGACCAATTGATTTATTGATTGACCGATTGATTACTGATTGATTGATTGACTGATTGATTGATTGATTGATTATTTGATTTATTTATTTATTATTAGATTGATTGATTGATCTATTGATTATTTGATTGATTTATTATTCGATTGATTGATTGATTGATCAATTGATTATTCGATTGATCAGTTGCACTGTACATTCTATAGAGTCTGATCTTGATTTATGCCTTCCTCAAAGGCCCTTATTTAATTTTTCAAATGAAAGGGTGCAAGTCATTGCTATGGAAATAGTTCTCTCGTAACAAATTATACAGTGCAGACTCTGATGAGGAGAGGAAATAGCTGCTTATGTGGGAAAATTTAGATTATGTACTAAAAGTCCAGAAATGACAGGGAAGTTGATAGATATATTCGACAAAAGCTATAGCTTATCAAAGCAGAGACGAGATAAGTCAGTGTCAGTGCCATGTGCAAAAACATAGGTTACTGTGAAAGGTAAGGAAGTTCTGGAAGTTTTGTAGTGCAGCTGGATCTAAATACACCTGCTTTGGGAAGAAACAGATGTTAGAAGGACTGCCAGGTAAATGAAATTGGCATAAATTCTACCTAATAAATAACACCCTAATAATTCCATTTCCAAGGGTGCCATTGGCAAATCATTTCAATGTTAAATCTTTGTAAGATGACAAAATTTTAGACATGTCCAAATGTTGTAAGCTATTGAATGAATGAAGTTGTGTTATGGTGCATCAACAGCTTTGGTCATGTAGTAAGCATAATCTGTGTACACAGATAATATTAAGGAAAAAGCTTTTGAGGACCACAGATTGAATGTGACTCAACAAATGATGTCGCCTGTATTTGAAAGGATAGGAAATATTTTGGGAGGAAATAAATAACCAGCATTTTTCCCTTTTCCAACAATGTCTTTTCTATGTTTTTTCTAGGTTGTTTAAGCTTGGGATTGCATGACGCACAGCTAAACAATGGATAGTAAAATGAAACTTTAGTCTGCTAAAACATATTCATTCTTTAACAACTTGTCCAGTGAGGAACAAACCTTTGCAAAATTGTGTGAGAACAGGAGAAAATGCTAGAAGCAGATTTTTCTCACATTGTTCTCACCCTTTCAAAGAAAAACTTCATGATTCTTATCCAGGGTTTATTGGTAATCTGCTATGGCTTTCAGTTGTTTGATTAACATTCAAAGATTTTCCTTAGTCATAACAATCTAACATCAAAATCACCATACCATGGCCTTTGTGACAAGTGGCCACATATCACAGTTGGTCTCTCAGGCCTCTTTGAATCTTCTTTTTCATTACCCAGACGTCAGTGGAAGCAAAGAGATAAATACAGGAGAATGGAAAGGGAAAATATAGCCATCACATTTATCTATATTGACACCAACATCAGAAGCTCCGATTACTGAATAAGAGAGCGTCCTGTTTGTTTTATTGGTACAATATGTCCATTACATAGAGAGGGTGTCATTCCTCTTTGTTAAGTCATAGATTCCAGCAATATCAACCCTTTGATGCTTACAGGTTCTGACATCTGCAGTGGATTACCTTCAAAAACTCTGTTGCAGTTGGAAAAATTGCTCTCCATGTGAAATATTTTCTTTTCATTATATTGATTGATTTCATGTTGTCATTTTCTGTATATAAGATATTCTAAGTGTTTAAGTAAACATTAACACTTATGGAAGGAAGCTTTACTTGTCTGGAAAGTTATAGCAATTTAACAAGGAAATAGGGGAGAAGTAGTAATAAAAGTGTTATACAATGGTTTTTTGTATGGAATCACAACAGAGTCATTCATGTAAGTGATCTTATTAGTGATTGTGCACAATTGGTCTTTCTCTATAGGACACAAGTTCTGCACAACTTTGTACCACCACTGATTTTGGGTCTTCAAGGCAACATAGAGTGATTTCTAGGGCAGTAAATTCCATGATTTCATGTGTCTAGTTGATTTTGATGCCATATAAGGCAGAAGGGTGCTACAGCAATTTGTGACTGGAATTTTGGGGTGAAGTACATAGAATTTGCATTAAAGATACCAGACTTTCCTTGGAAAATAAAAAAAAAATGTTTTTATGGTGTGCTTAATGTGTCCTAAAGATCAATGGAATTTGCTTTTAAAATGTTAAAGTTAACTGGTTGTGACCTAATTGAGATCTTATATAATACCTGTTTTCATGGGTAGCTTTTGATATCTGGATTAAAGTTTAATCATGATGTCTCTGCTTGTACCTACAGAGGAAAGACCTCGCCGCCATTCATGGGTTTGGTAAGTGTTAAACAATCCTTAACTCTTTCCCACACAAAAAAATTTTTAGACTGGTCAAAATTGAAAGCATTTGCAGATGATACCATCAAGGTGACTGAAAAAGTAAAATTTGGTCTGGGAAGGGTAGAAAACACTGTGGAAAAAGGAGAAAAAGCTGATGACCAACATTTTCTCCTTTTCCCACAATGTTTCTCTCTCAGGGCTTCTTTCTCAGGATTGTCAAAAGTAGAGATTGTGTGGTAATGGGTAAAAGGCCAAAATCGCAGCCCAAAATTAGTGCAGGTGTTAAAATACAGTTAACAGCTAATTAGGCTAAAAGGAAACACAAGATAGAGTGACCTGGCATGTTTGGAAATTAATTTCTCTGCCAACAAATATCACTTAGAATTACTGTACAATAACAGATTGTTATTTTACAGTGATTTTCATACTTTTAAATATACCATTTTTATGCATTTAACATCCCCTTTGTTTATTTTTGATCACTTTAATGTTACTTTTAAACCTGTACCAAACAATCCTGTGTTTTTTGCCCTGAAAAAGATCGCTTTGAAAACTCTGTCAGAAATGAAAAAATCAAAACTTCATTTTCTCACTTTTATGCAATATTTTCTGAAAGAAACACAAAACTCAAACCTGTCATTTAAGTCATAAGTTAGTTATCCGCAGAAAATTATTTCGGTGTAAATAGATCTAATATTTTGCAATGAAGTAATGAGTTGGAGCACCTTTCACAATCTAAATAGCTTCTGCAGCATGTTTAAAGCCTCAAGCCAAAGAATAGGTCATTTTCACTGTCTATAACTTGAAAATATAACAGATTACTCACAACACACATAATCATACTGTATAAGATCAGAAAATCAAAGTACTGATAGTACTGAAGGCCAGGAAACTGAGGATACGAAATAACACAAGAGGTCAATTTTAGTTAATACAAACAGGTAGACGGACAGGGATACAAGCGGATTCCACTAAGCCCCTGGAATTCTTGGTTTTAACAGGAAATTTTGAACTGATATTAGAAAGCACCAGCCAGAAACTAATTAAGCCAGAGCTAGACATGTGCTCACAGTTATGGGGTGCTTGATAATGGATTAGAATACTTAGTAATTTGTCGTGCTTGTAAACAATCACAAGTCAAAATTGAACTATTCAATCGGTGCAATACCAACTTTGGTTATTAAAATTTTCTGAGACATGTGATGTCTTGTAGTCCTGAATGACGTTATTTTTTACATTTATGACGCAAGAACATATTTATTTTTAGTGATTAAATGAAAATACATGTAAGATAGATATCAATGTAAAATGTAATGAATAATTAAGAATGGAGTGTAATGGAATTTGGTCATGTTGTCTCTACCTTCCACAAGTCGGCGAAATTTTGAACTGGTCATATTTGAAGGAAGCTGTAGATGAAAATCCAAAGTATATTGAAAAGTAAGATTTTGGGGAAATTGAGAGGAATTGCTTGTTACAAGCAAATTCTCTTTTAGCCAAAATATTTTCTCAATAAAATACTGTGAAAAGGTTGGATTGTTTTGGGAAAACGATAAGGCTCGGTTTACCTATTTTACTTGCCTATTTTACGGACAAGTCACAGTGACTTGAGCTTCAGTACTTATATCTACTTAATATAAAAAGACGTTAATCCTAATTCATAATCGTTGTCCAAGGACAACTTGTGTCAAGCCCGCGAACACTTGACTCTCAAGCTTGACCTAGACCCTGGACCTAAATTAATGTTTCAAAGGGAACTTCTGCTCATGATGGAGAACAATGCATTATGCTAACTTTTATCGGAATCTATCCAAAAATGTAGGAATTATGGTTCGGACGAAAAATTGTCCTTCAATGTGGCCTTGATCTTGAACCTACTTGAACAGATGTTTAAAATTACAAATCCATTCGTGATGGAGGTCAATTGTGCCAAATTATTTTGAAATCCATCCACAATTGTAGAAGTTATGGACTGGAAATATTCGGGTGCACACAAGCCCTAGTGAACACTAGAAATAGGTGTGTCAGAGACACTGATGCCCCTGCTAAATGGTATTGGTCACAGGTATGTCATATGACACTAGTAGAGAGAGAGATTAAAAAAATACATTAAATGACAAGCGAATGACTACAGAAAAAAAATTATAAGCATTTAATTGGTTTCAAATCAAAGTCAATCAAAGACATATTTTTAAGAATCACACAGGTGTAATCTATTTGTGACAGGTGTAAACGGTGTGAAATACATCCTATCAATGTGAAATAGGCAGTATAAACAATGACAAAACTACCAAATAACTCTTGGATAAAGGTAACTAATACACATAATGTACATACTAAAGACAACGAACTTTCAAAAATATTTTTATAGACAACTTGATTAACGATATGGATGAAATTTGATGTTGGGGTCGATTTTTCTAAAATTTTATTTGGGGACGATTTCACCAAAGAAATCGTCTCCAGGGGACGATTTCTCCAGAGTGATAAGCATAACATGGCCCAAGCAGTTTGGGGACGATTTCTCCAGGGGCTGATTTCTCCAGCATTCCGCTGAAGTACCCTAGATTTAGTCGATATACATAAGAAAAAGTGATAAACATAACAAGGGCCAATATTCTATATGTAGTTTGTAGTTTGCTTTATTTACAATCACATTTTAGCGGAGACGCGTTTTGTGACACATATGTTCAAATGTCAACACAGCGTTATAGACGAGCAGAGTTGTCGTTCATTACTCTCACCATACATGAAAGTGAATGATCCGGAGTGCAAGAGAGAGCATTATAGATATTAACCGTAGATAGCGCGTAGGAATACACAACTGCCGGATAAAGCTAAGTTTATTAGGTAACGCCTTTATTAGGTGAGTGTTAATGACAAAAACGGGATAAAAAACACACACTCGTCAGTTATTTAAGGGTCGTAATACCCTTGCAATTCGATCACATTTTGCAGATGAAAGCTTTGAGGAAAGGAAAGCATTCACACCGTGTGATAAGCAATCTCTGTATATACTTGGGAAACTAGTTGTTTTTGCGGACTCAGCGATATAGAGTGGACACACCGTCCAACATTTTTGTCTGAAAAGGCAGCTTACGATCGCTTTAGGCAAGGGAATCCCTTGAGAGGGATTCCCTGGCCTAAAAATGGAACATATCAGTAACTGCATTTGTTGCCATGATAAAAGCCTGCGAAAATGAATAGAGAAGCCTGTCGATTTCAGCCATTGATTGAAACAGCCTTGGTTATGGTTTGTATATATATTCAAACTATGTCTTCGAGAATGTCAAGTGAAAAAAAGCATCTTATTAGTAATATGACATAGTACATGGACTACTGTTTACACTTCAAAAATTATGCCATTGGAGAGCAAGATTGCTCATTCTGAACCTGTTTTGTTATTTTGATGCAGTAAAGTCTTTTTGCCCATTCTCAATAAAACGGAACATTCAGGAACAAGAAAAATAAAAAAAATGACGTCTGCAAATTTGAGAAATATACATCCTCTTTCAAAGATACATCTATGTAGAATGATTTCCCAAAATACTGCAAACATCATTAACTCTATTTCGGAAAAATTATGATTCATTTAGGGTATCCTTTTTCGTTGGTAACGTATGTTTCATTGACTACTTATGTGTTTCTTTTGTAAAATTACTAAACATGTTCCAAGAATATACAGACAGGGATACCTGTTACATGGTAACGTAAGTTTCAAACAAACATCCGAAAGTGTTAATAGTCCTTTCTTGTAATCAAACATGCACATGTCAGTAATTGTTTTAAATTTGGTTATTCAAAAGGGTTTTCATTCCATTTTTTGCCTAAAAAGATGTAACATGGACAAAAGATATGTTTTTTTTTTTCATGTCACATACTATCCTCCTTACTTGACCATTGGAAAAAAATCCTTTTTTCTTTGCATAAAAGTATAACGTTGTAGTCAAAACCATCGCTATCATTGTTAACCTCTAAAATCAGATCAACATACCAGCTCCAGTGTTAGCAGCAATGTAATCTGCTTTAGCATATGATTGGGTTAAAGATGAAGGGGTGTAAGTCCTTTCATTGCTTTGTGTTTTGTTTTCAAAGACATTCAAAGAATCGCACATTTTACCAGATTCTTTTAAATAGAAGCTTTCTCTTTCCCAATAGATATATCTTGGTTTGAAAATATCTATGATATTGTCTTTAATTAACGATATTTCTAACAATTTAAAATCATATTTTCGATTTTCTGTTGAAAGACTAATATTATGTTGAGTTATAATAGTTTTTATATGATAATTTTAGGAAAAGAGATTTTTCTGTCCTTCCGTAAAAAAAAATTACACGTTGTATGTAAACATTTTCTAAAACTGTTAAATTTGTATCTAAACACCTATTTATGTATCAGTTTCCTGACCAAAGTGAATTACTCGAACTTAAAATTGAATGTTTTCAATGTGAAACATACATTATCTTTTGTAATGTATGTTTCAGTGAGTTTGGAAGCCGTACAAAAAGTACGGGAAATAATGGGTAGGTATTTACTGTGTTCCAGAAAATATTTATCAACTACTTATAGTGAAAAATCATCGGCCACATACGAACAATGAAAAAATAGTCTTGGAAGAGCAATCTCACCTGACATATACAATGCCTTGACGAAATTCACAAAATCAAAAGCAAAATTAGACCTTTTTTAGCAGCAGAACATGTCAGAAGCGTTAATAGTGATGTCATATCACGTCAACAGAAATAAAGGAATGACAAAGTTATCTTTATGACAAGTTAACCGTCGTCTAGAAAATGAAAAGAATTTTTAACAGTCACGTATGTTTCATCACGTATGTTTCATTCAGACTTTAGAGGTGTTCTGACAACGTCTTGTTCTACATGATTAAGCCAATTTTTATGTATATAATAATAGTCTATACAGTGATACATGTGATGTTTTTACAGCTATATTCCTACAATAGTTTTGCATAAAACCATGGTAACGTTTGTTTCAATTTGATATTAAAAAAAACGGGTCCTTCAAATAAATGCTAATTTTTCTCGAAATTAAAGTTTGTGACATTAAGCCTGATATTATTTCTTGATGGTAATTATATACTGTGTTGTTTAAATGTGTAATTTTTAGTATAAACCTTATTGTATCTTGATGTGGAGGTAGGCGCAACATCCGATTATAGGCAAATTTTATTTTTCAGAATTTGGCGACATTAAATAAAAATTAATCAAATCGACCAGGTACGGGTAAATATGAATCTAGACATATTGTTACAAACCTGACACAACCAACTTTGCCTAAGACAAATTGTATTAAGTATTTCAATCTTTTGGTCGTCTGTGTACAACCTTGAAATTGAAAAATTGAAATGGCGACAGTAACGTATGTTTCATTTTGGGACTAAAGTGGTGACCACATGCAAAAATTAATACAAATATCTCAGAAAATTTCATCTGTCTCGATGTACCCAATTGATATGTTCCTGCAAATGACTCATACTTGCAGGAATAAGCAAAGATATTCATGGTAAACAATGGAACATAGAATGTTCCGTTTAATTGAGAATGGGCGTTTTAGCTCATTCTGAACCTGTTTTGTTATTTTGATGCAGTAAACTCTTCCTGTATGGATGATAAACAAATGAGCGATGATCAGCCTGTGTGGTTGTTTATGTTTACAATGTAGGTAAACTTGAATTTTCAAGTCTAGAATAGGGACAAAACAATCAAGTAAATGGAAGTTTTGTTTCGATGCATTATCACTATTATATAACTGTGGAGATTTACTACAAAAAGTTGGCTATTGTAGGTGATCATCGATGTAAATAAGTAGATAATGCAGCATGGTAGGATCTATTCTAGTTTCACAATTCTTTCTTCTGTCATTGACTGGAACTTTCATGAACTCCACATTTATATATTGTTAAAGTTATAAAAATTGCCATATTTTCACACGGTAAAAATGAAATTTACTATTATTTTATAAATAGTCCATTTTACATTTTGACTTTACTGAGACTTCAATGAATAAATTCAAAGTTTTCATTCTGTAGGAAGGACTAGAGTATTTCAATGTCAACGCTGTGTAAACGAGATATTTTCAGCTGTCAGGGTATGTATGGCTTTAAGATCATGTCACTGATGTGCAGTCTGAATGTGCAGTGACCAGTCTGACCTTAATCAGATCTTATACAGGTCTTTAAGTTGTCCAAAGGAACTATATAAACCGGTATACCATAAAAGGGGGTTTATTCTACAGACACTACACATTCGTTGCAGTCTATTACTTGTAACATTATCTTGAAAGTCCTAAAGTGGGCATATATACAATGCAGGTATTAAAATGCATTGAACTCTTTACCACACTACAAAATTTTAGCCTTGTCTACATTGAAAGCATTATGCAAGCGACAAATTGAATGCCATTCATATAGGATAAATGACAATAAAAGGGTAGAAAACATTGAGAAAAAAGGTGAAAATGCTGGTTTCCAGCATTTTCTCCTTTTTCCTCAATGTTTTCAAAAGACTTGTCCCTTAGTGTCGTGAAAAGTCAGGATTTTGTGGTAGAGGCTAAAATTTACTCCATTTAATGGCATGGAAAATATTGCTGGAATAATATCCTTTTATTGCCTGGTCAATAAAGACAAAATGCAGGCAGAGAAAAAGAATTTTAAAGTCAGGCTAAATGTAAACAACAGGTAAAGTGACCTGGCAACTTTAAACCTAGTCTTTAATTCCTGACTTTTAATGACCCTGTGAAAGAAGCCTTCTGAATCCATTGTAGGGAAAGGAGAAAATGCTGGCAACATGCTGGTAACCAGCATTTTCTCCTTTCCCCACAATGTTTTCTACCCTTCCAAACACAAATTCCAATTTTTGAGCAACATTTATTTTGTCATCTGCAAATGCTTTCAATCTGGACCAGTCTATAATTTTGTTGTTTGATAAAGAGGTAAATACTTTTTCTGCAAGCAAGTTACATTTGGACCAACTATACAATAACAGACTGTTACCTTAACTGTAATTTCCATTGTTTTTGAATTTAAAGCATTTAACTCATTACCACACGACAAAGTTTTAGACTGGTTCAAATTGAAAGCATTTGCAGACGACAAAATAAAGGTGACTGAAAAATTGAAATTTGTTTTAGAAAGGGTAGAAAACACTATGGGAAAAGGAGAAAATGCTGGTTACCAGCATTTTCTCCTTTTCCTACAGTGTTTTCAAAAGGCTTCTTTCTCAGGGGCGTCAAAAGTAGGGATTGTGTGGTAATGGGTTAAAATTGCCATACTTTTGCCATTATTTCTGATCCGAAAAATTTTCAGTAATTTTCATCAGAGAACAATATTTAACCCTTTACTCCATAGATACTCATTTCTTCACATTGCTTGTTGGAGCCTTTGGAAAACATTGTGGCAAAAGGTGAAATTGCTCGTCATGATGTTTTCTATGCTATCAAAAGGTGTCGTGTACTCATAAGAAACGGCTTCATCCTAGCTGTTATTTAGGGCCAATTAAAGATACCTTAGAAATGAGGGTCAATTAGAGATACCTTTTAAACTGGTCCAGATGGAAAATATTTTCAGACAACATTTTAACTGTGCCTAAAAACCTTAAGTTGCCCTTCCAAGGGTAGAAAACAATATAGAAGAGGAGGAAACCTAAAGAAATGTTTTTGTCATTTTTATTTCCCCCATAATGTTTACAAAGGCCTCTGTCCCAATTGTGGTTAAGATTAGAGATTTAAGTCGTGGAGCAGCATGGGTCAAGTTCAAGGTCATTGAAGACTTTAAGAAGGATTGGCAAGAATAGCAGCTCTAAGTTAGTTAATACCAGCTTCATTATGGACCAAAGTGACCCATATTATCCAATCTAAATACAGAGATTGTGTCCAGAGATTATAGTTTCATTGAAGCTTTCCTAGGCTGAAAGGTCAGAAGTTTTCATGGATGCATTTCACTCCTTACCATACAATCCTAAGTTTTGATCCCCTTGAAGAAAAAGCCTTTTGAAAACATTGTGGGAAAAGGAGAAAATGCTGGTAACAGCATTTTCTCCTTTTCCCGGAATGTTTTCTCGCCTTCCTTAAACAGATTTCATTTTTTCACCAATGTTTTTGTTGTCTGAAAATGCTTTGAATTTGGACCAGCCTGAAATTTGGTCGTTTAGAGTTAGTCTAAACATATTTATTTCACATCAATTGAGAAACAAAGTTCATAAAACTTATACTAATCTCTCATGATTCTGCTTCCTTGCGCCGAATGTGTGGGCCAATGAAAAATCCCAAAGTTGTCACCCGCTCCTGGTTATGAGGCCGACGCTCTACCTCACGACCACGGACACCATTCTTCTCCTGCTAAACAAGTGAAGTGAACCCATATTTTGCTATTTCAGAGGTAATCATTTTGGGAAAGTATGTCCTTATTAGACGGTATAAACCAATTATCAGAATGTGCGTTTTTTGCAGTCTGATCTTGATCTACAGTGTCTCTAAAGATCAGCAGCCTGAGGGTTAAATCTTTACCATGGTTTTAGAATTATCTTAATTGGAAGTATTTACAGAATACCAATCAATTATTGTAGCTAAAGAGAGCGATTTCTACCGTTGAAATGGTGGAATAGATTGTGTGTTAAAGAGACAATGCTGGTGCCAGAACTTTTTTCCTTTTCCACAATGTTTTCAAAAGCCCTCTTCCTCAGGGCTGAACAATGGTGGTATTTCCTGGGGGAGGTATAAACATTGCATTATTTGGTAAAGGGTTGACTCATCATTATTAGTGAGTGAAACGGACTCTTCATGATAATGAGAGAAGATCCAGATGTTATATTTTACCTCGCTACCAAAGGACAAAATTTTTGGCTTGTCCAAATCAAAAGCATTTGCAGATGACAAAATTGAATGGAAATTTTTGAATTTGTTTTGTGAAGAGTAGAAAATTGTCGGAAAAGGAAAAAATGCAGAAGAAGGAGAAAGCTGGTAGTCCTAGGGTACAGTATGCCCTGCTTCTAAAAGACAAGATGCAACCAGATGCAACAAGATACAAGTGCTACTTAATCAGGAATCAAAGTTAATAGACAGGGCGTTGCTTTTATGTGATCACTACACAAATAGATCCACCCGAACAACAACCTTGGTCTGTCGCTATTTACTACCGATCAGCCAAACAAAAAAGAACAGTGAACATATCGGCTCCGCCGATGTTTTGTGACTTTAGCATAAGTTTATCCTGGCTGATTTATTTCAACTTTATTAACTCTTTACCAAAAGACAAAATTTTAGACTGGTTCAAATTGAAAGGATTTGCAGACGAAAAATTAAAGGTGACTGAAAAATTGAAATTTGTTCTGGGAAAGGGTAGAAAACTGTGGGAAAAGGAGAAAATGCTGGTAACCAGCATTTTCTCCTTTTCCTAGTGTTTTCAAAAGGCTTCTTTCTCGGGGGTGTCAAAAGGAGGGATTGTGTGGTAATGGGTTAAAGGATTGGCTGATTGGTTAACTCATTTTTGTTGAAAAAATGATCGGGCGCATTGATTAAAGGGCAGCAAGAGACATTACGATATTGAGTATTTTTTATTGTATTTATTTGAAGCTCTCAATATTAAAGACAGACCTATAGTACGCCGAGCTTGTTTCCACCATTTTTGTGTTGCAGATAATTAGTTCCAAAGCCATGAAATACGGTATCAGATCAACGGAATGAAAGGATTTCAAGGCCTTAACTCTTTACCAAATGACAATTTTTTAGGCTTGTCCAAATTGGAAGCATTTGCAGACAACAAAATGAAAGTGACTCAAAATTTTAATTTTGTTTTGTGAAGGGTAGAAGACATTGTGGGAAAAGGAGAAAATGCTGGTTACCAGCATTTTGTCCTTTTTTATGTATTATGGGATCACCTGTGCCGGGCGGGCGGGCGGGCAGCGTCCAGTTCTTTGTCCGGAGCATATCTCCAAAACTATTTTAGCTAGGGTTATGAAATTTCATGGGTGGATAGATCTCATCAAGGGGGAGTGCAGTGCGCAGGAATCATAACTCTTGCTCGCTTAATTTTTGAGTTATTGCCGTTTGTTTTTTTTTTCGTACTTGAATTTTGTCCGGATCATATCACCAAAACTATACTAGCTAGGGTTATGAAATTTCATGGGTGGATAGATCTCATCAAGGGGGAGTGCAGTGCACAGGAACCATAACTCTTGATCGCTTACTTTTACAGTTATTGCCCTTTGTTGTTTTTCATACTTGAATTTTGTCCGTAGCATATCTCGAAAACTTTACTAGCTAGGGTTATGAAATTTCATAGGTTGATAGATCTCACCAAGGGAGAGTGCAGTGCACAGTAATCATAACTCTTGCTTGCTTAATTTTTGAGTTATTGCCCTTTGTCGTTTTTATACTTGAATTTTGTCCGGTGAATATCTCCAAAACTATACTAGCTAGGGTTATGAAATTTCATGGGTGGATAGATCTCATCAAGGGGGAGTGCAGTGCACAGGAATCATAACTCTTGCTTGATTAATTTTTGAGTTAGTGCCCTTTGTTGTTTTTCATACTTAATTTTTGTCCGGAGCATATCTCCAAAACTATACTAGCTAGGGTTATGAAATTTCATGGGTGGATAGATCTCATCAAGGGGGAGTGCAGTGCACAGGAATCATAACTCTTGTTTGCTTAATTTTTGAGTTAGTGCCCTTTGTTGTTTTTCACACTTGAATTTTGTCTGGTGCCTTCCCCAGCTTTACAACTTGGGGTAAGACAGGCGTATCTTGCGACAATTTGCCGCTCTTGTTCCACATTGTTTTCTATAGGCTTCTTTCTCAGGGTCGTCAAAAGTAGGGATTGTAATGGGGTAATGGGTTAACTATAATACTTGGATTTAAACATCGAAGCAGTCTTAGTGCAAACCTGCACTGGTGCCTTGGAACTTATATAAAGGCCTTAACAAACGCTAACATTAGCTAATAGTTTCAACACATTACCATGTGAATGCCATCTTGTATGTCCCTCTAATTGAGACCTAGACAAAGGATGTTAAGAACAATTTACATATTATGCATGTAGGTGCAAGCAAGTGCTTCTTTTCCACCAATTTTTAATGTTTCATTGAAAATAATAATTTCAGGAATTATAATAATTTTGATCAAATGGATGTATTTTGGCTTTCTGTTCTCACTTGTTCAATATTGATTACATGTACCAGTTTTAACAGCTGAAAAAAAATTATGGAATTGTGACCCTGAAAGTCCTCATATATAATTCAAATAAAGTCATAAATGTATTTTTGCTTGGAAAATTATACAAAAGTTTTTCTGCATTCTAAACTGCTAAACTATGCAGTTCCATTTAGCTGTTACTTTCAGTTAATTATTATAACTATCATGACATGTTTCAATGAATTTTATGTGCCAATAATTTCTTGTTGCACCTGGGCTGCAAGTTTAAACCCTTTACTCCATGGATACTCATTTTGACGCATCAACAACAGACACCTTTGAAAACATTGTGGGAAAAGGAGAAATTGCTCATAACGAGCAATTTCTCCTTTTCCCAAAATGTTTTCCACTCAATCAGATATTTGTATCCTCATTTGTCCATATTTTTGACATCATATCTTTATTTGCTGCTGAAATTTAAGAGCCTCATATTGGCATATCAGGTAAAGGGTTAAATATGTAAAGCATGATAGGGGAACATAAGGTGGATTTGCAGATAGTGAAGACTAGGATCAGGCTGCACTTACTGTGTAGTCTGTGTAATCATTGACAAACTATTATTTTGAGAGATAATCAGATCAAAACAGCCCTTTGATTTTGCTACATGTTGGTTTTGTCAACAGACTGAAATCAAGTTATACTACTGTAAACGTCATAGGCGTAACCAGGAAAAAGTAAATTATATGCAAGCTGAAGTTGGCCATTTTTGAGGCAGGTGACGAGAGCAATTCGGAATCAGCCGAGTGGAATCAGAGCTGTAAAATCAAGATATTTCTGATCTTGGCTGTTTTAGAAAACGTCAAAACTGAAAAATATGAGAAAAGAGGCAACCTACAACCTATTCTCGATTTTTTTACATTACGCACATGCGTGTTGTGCATAATAGAAGTTAGGCCTATGCACGTAGACAGAATGATGTATTGCATACCCTATTTTCATAAATTTCGAAAATATTCTTCTACTTAGGCAACGATCATATTCTGCCCGAAACAGAAATGATAGTGATCTATGAATTCCTGCAGAAAGTCTTGCTGTAACAGCAGTTGCAACAATAAAATTATTTAATCTATCACCGGAAGGTATGACAGCAGACTGATTCAGTGGATGAGTTTAATCGGAAGATGATATACGACTTCTATCAAATGTTACAGACTGTATTTTATAATGCATGTCTGCTTTACCCTCATTCAAATAATCCTGTATTTCACAATCGATGGCTTTTGTACGCAACCTGTGTGAAAAGGAGAAGAGGCAGGCAAACGGCATTTCTTCTTCTTTTTCCTTGAAATTTATCTATCTGTCAAAACACAAGCCACACTGTCGTTTGAGGGTACATTTAACCCTTTACCAAACAATCCCTACTTTTGACGCCCCTGAGAAAGAAGCCTGTAGAAAACATTGTGGGAAAAGGAGAAAATGCTGGTAACCAGCATTTTCTCCTTTTCCCACAATGTTTTCTACCCTACTGGAAACGAATTTCAATTTTTGTACTATGTTTATTTTGTCGTCTGCAAGTGCTTTCAATTTGGACCAGTCTGAAATTTTGTTGTTTGGTAAAGGGTTATTAATTCATGATGTGGAAAGGCTGTTGATATGGACCAGTCTAAAGGTGCATTGCACGATAAAGGATAAACTCTGCCTGACAACAAAATCTTAGACAAGTCTAAATTCAAAGCATTTGAAGATGACAAAATAGATGTGACTCAAAGATTAAAATTCCCTATGGGTAGGATAGAAAACATTGTTGAAAAAAGGAGAAAATGCTGCTTACCAGCATTTTCTCCTATTTCTACAGTGTTTTCAGAAGCCTCTTTGCTGTGGTTGTTAAACCGTGGGATTGCATTGTAAAGGATTAAGGAGTTCTGTCATTCAGAGGGTAGACTTAAGCATCGTGAGTTGTCTAAATTAGTATCGGATAATGATCAGGGCCTGCTAATACTGTCTGTGGTTTTCTGATGTCGTACTTTCCTGATTGGCTCATTTCAGATGATGCCCAAACTTGAAAGTTAAAAGCTTTTACCCCTGTACCACATGTTAGGAAAACAGAAAATACTGCTTTCTAGCATTTTCATACAATATTTTTTTTTCTTAACCCTTTCCCAAACAATCCCTGGTTTTTATGGGTCAGGAACAGAAGCCTTTTGAAAACATTGTGGGAAAAGGAGAAAATGCTGGTAACCAGCATTTTCTCCTTTTCCTACAATGTTTTCTACCCTATCATACAGAAAAATCATCTTTTTAGCAACTGTTAATTTGTCATCTGCAAAATGCTTTCAATTTGGTCTGGTCCAAAATTTGCCGTTTTGGAAAGGGTTAACCTGCATCTCTAGAGGTTGCTAATGCACAAAACCTTGGTGAAGGGCATTAACCCAATACCACACAATCCCTACTGACGACCCCGAGAAAGAAGCCTTTGGAAAATTGGTGGCATCAGTTTCTTCTTTTCCCACAATGTTTTCTACCTTTCAAAAAACTAATTTCAAATTTTCAGTCACTTCTGATTTGTAGTCTGCATATGCTTTTGATTTGGACAAACCTAAAATTTTGTCGTTTGGTAATGAGTTAAGTGTTTTCTTGATGCTGGAAATTTATGAATTAAGATCATATTGTTAATTGGTTTTGTCCAATACTTTAGGCCAAATATATTTGCTAAAATTTCTAGAACATGAAGAGGGAAATAAAATTTATTTTCTTTTTCAGAAAGCCGAGATGTTAAGAGAGTGTTTTTCATGTCCAAATATAAAACAGAATTGATTTAGTTCAAGATAACCATTGTTGGCTTTATTGACTTCCAATATCTGTGTTTCTTCAAAGGTGCCTTAACTGTACCATGTTAAATGTCTGTGCCTACTCAGATTTCTATAGTTTCAACCGTCATGTTCTGCAATAGAACTAGATTTGTTTTATGGTTGGAATGATCATAGGTCCGAAGTTTTTTTCAGCAATATCCTACCCTACCCATGATCTTGATGTCAACATGGTGGACTTATAATATCTTGGTCTACACTTTCTGATACATCAAAGTTTCACAATATCGTTTTTTAGGGCTTTATAGATTTTCCACCATGAACTGTTTACCACACAATCCTGACTTTTAACGACCCTGGGAAAGAGGCCTTTTTGAAAACATGGTGGGAAAAGGAGAAAATGCTGGTAACCAGCATTTTCTCCTTTTCCCACAATGTTTTCTACCCATTGAAAAAAAAAAAAATCAGTATTTTAGCAACATTTAATTTGTTGCCTGCTAATGCTTTTAATTTTGACCAGTCTAAAATTCTGTTGTTATTGGTAAAATTAAGAGTTAATGAGCTACTTGATTCATATATATATTCGACCTGATGATAAGTACATGTCCAAACTTTTATTGAGCGATACCTTAGTCATGTCCATACTTATATCAATGTCAAGGTCCCAACTTTTGGATTTACATTAAATTTTTTCTAGAACTTACTTTTCAGACAAAACAATAGTCAGACTGACCCATTCCTACACCTCATCCAAATTTTCAAAAAATTTTATAATCTTACAGAAACTTGACATTTGGATTTTTACTAACTCCAATACAGTGTAATTCTTATATAATTTACAGTTGATTCATCAAAGCATGGCAAAACTGATTACATTTTTGGCCAATTATTGTGCTTGCAGGTCTCGTAATAAAGATTTTGCCTAATGGATCTAATTTGATTTGGTCAAACATCAGCAAAATGGCCCTTCTGAAAAAAAAACACAGGAAAGCATAGAATACTGTCATGCATGTTTTCACTTTGATCAAGCAGTTAGTACAGGTAATTGTCCCCAAAGGGGATGTTACTTTTTGGCTGGTCGCCTCTGGGCACACAGACAATCAGGACAAAATCAGTTGAAAGCTCCACACAGATTTTGTGCGCAAGTTTGAACTTTTATAATTTCCCAAATAAAGCACAAAACTAGGATTTAAACATACCTGTGGCTGCGTATTCAATATTCCTTTGTTTAAAATACAAATATTTTCAATATTTTCGAGTTGTTTACTTTCCCGAAAACATACAAAATGACAGCCATGCAAGATAAATTTCGTCCGTGTTTTTTCCGAGATAAACATGTTATAAACGACTTCTACAAGCTCATTATGTAATGAATGGTTTATTAATTTGTTTTTGGTCATATTTATTACTAAGAGTTAATTGCAGGTCATGTTTATTACTAAAAGTTAATTGCATTTCGCTTGCAATACAGATAAAACCGACGAAACAGAAAGTCAGCGTAGCGCTCTATATTTGCTACCAGAAAATTTACAATGGACTTGAGACAGTATGGTGTATTGTAAATGTCCAAATATGAAAACAATCACCAGAACTTCTCATTATTGAGAGTAATCAAGCAGTATGTGTTGCAAAATAGTATCATACCTTTTCAAGATGACAAAATTTCAGTCTTGTCCAAATCAAAACTATTTTCAGTGGGCATATTTTATGTTTATTAAAACATGACTTGGCCTTTCAAAGTTAAGAAAACATTGTGGGAAAAGGGGAAAATGCTGGTTACCAATATTTTCTCAGCCTAAGATCTTTTCAAAATGGGTCTCCCTGAGGATCAGTCAAAATGATAAAGCCTGAAGATTATTTTTAAGAATATTTGAATTTCATTTAGTTCAAGAATACTGTGTCCCCTTAAGCCATTACCACACAATCCCTACTTCTGACGACCCTGAGAAAGAAGCCTGTAGAAAACATCGAGGGAAAAGGAGTAAATGCTGGTTACCAGCATTTTCTTCTTTTCCCACGATGTTTTCTGCACTTCACAAAACAAATCTCAAATTTTCAGTCACTTTTATTTCGTCATCTCCAAATGCTTTTGATTTGGACCAGCCTAAAATGTTGTCGTTTGGTAATGAATTCAATCATTTTCTGTGCCTCAAAGTTTTCTGAAGAGGGCTCAGGTA
Source organism: Tridacna crocea (assembly GCA_943736015.1). NCBI lineage: Eukaryota > Metazoa > Mollusca > Bivalvia > Cardiida > Cardiidae > Tridacna > Tridacna crocea. Next base: position 57,055,090 of record OX031059.1, read on the forward strand.
TTCCTTTGGGAGTAAACCCTATGAAGTGCATTGAAATTTGGATATCAATTTTCCTGTTTGATCCTCTTTATATGTGAGGGAAAGTCTGTATACTTTTTTATACGCCTGAAGGGTCGTATTATATTATGTTATACACCAGGTCGTCCGTCCGTTAGCAATTTCTTGTTTGCGCAACTCCTCCTACAGTTTTCATCGGAATTATTTGAAACTTGCCACAATGAATCTCCATGATGTCTAGTTGTGCACCTGACTCTCAGAATTTGGAAAACTGTTTGCATTCTAAAATTATCTGCCCATGATTTCTGAAATAAACATCTTTTCACTTAGAATTTTGTTCAGGCCATAACTTCCATACTATAAAAGGTATCAACTTGAAACTACATACACTGATAGAACACATTATGGAGAAGTGCACTGCACATGAAACATAACTCTGCCTGCCACCTTTATTTTTTGAGTTATTGCCCTTTGTTAATTTTCAGTTTTAATTTTTGTCCAGGCCATAACTTCCAAACTATAAAAGCTAATAACTTGCAACTTCATACACTGATAGAACACATTATGGAGAAGTGCAGTGCACATGAAACATAACTCTGCCACGTTTATTTTTTGAGTTGTTGCCCTTTGTTAATTTTCAAATTGAATTTTTGTCCAGGCCATAATTTCCAAACTATAAAAGCTATTAACCTGGAACTTCATATGCTGATAGAACACATTATGGAGAAGTGCAGTGCATATGAACCATAACTATGTGACCTTTATTTGTTGAGTTATTGCCCTTTGTTAATTTTCAGTTTAAATTTTTGTCCAGGCCATAACTTCCAAACTATAGAAGCTATTAACTTGGAACTTTATACACTGACAGAACACATTATGGAGAAGTGAAGTGCACATGAACCATAACTATACCACCTTTATTTTTTGAGTTATTGCCCTTTCTAAATTTTCAGATTGAATGTTTGTCCAGGCCATAACTTCCAAACTGTAAAAGCTATTAACTTGGAACTTCATGCACTGATAGAACACATTATGAAGAAGTGCATTGCACATGAACCATAACTCTGCCAACTTTATTGTTTTAAGTTATTGCCCTTTGTTAATTTTTAGTTTGAATATTTGTCCAGGCCATAACTTTCAAACTGTTAAAGCTGTTAACTAGGAACTTCATACACTGATAGAGTGAAAAAGCATTTCTTAAGTGTTAAAGACTGATACACATTTCAATTTCAAGCTTTTCCTCTAAGAATATTTCTTTTAATCTAAAGACTTGATAGAAGATCAAAATCACACAATTTGTGTTGAATAATCTTAATCTTCACAATTCTCTAAAGTGCACCTGGAGTTGTCATCATGCTAAAATTTCCATGGTATCCCTTGACCCATTACCACACAATCACAAGTTTTAACGACCCTGAGGGAAAAGTCTATTGAAAACATTGTGGGAAAAGTAGAAAATACTGGTAACCTTTTCCCAACAATGTTTTCTACCCTATCAAAGACTAATTCTATCAATTGAGCCCCATTTGAATTAACATCTGCTAATGCTTTGAATCTGGACAAGTCCAATATTTTGTGGTTTGGTAAAGAGTTAAAGTACATATGGGTTATTTTAGTGCCTGTGCAGGCAGTATAAGACAAGATCAGGCTGCACTTTTTTTGCATTCCAATCTTTGATCAAGTTTGCTTGCTTTGCAGAAACTTTTTGAACAAAAGCAACAAATTGCTATTGCATTTATTTGCAGTTTTTATTCCGGACTGAAGATGTGCTTCAGGGTTTATTTGGTGCTTTAACTCTTTACTACACAATCTTGACTTTTTTCAGCGCTTTTAGATGGCTTTTGAAAACACTAAGGAAACAGGAGAAAATGCTGGTAATCGGCATTTTCTTCTTTTCCCACAATGTTGTCGAAGCTTTCAAGTACAAATTTCATCAATTAGGCTACAATTGTCGACTGCAAATGCTTCTATTGAGAACCATCTATAAATCTGATGTTTGGTAAAAAGATAAAGGTTAGCGTCTAATGCTTCATACATGAAAATCTCATCAAATTGAATGCTTTCAGATATTCCAGTGGGAACTGAATTTAATTTTTGGCTTTCCTATGACATATTGGAAACAAAATCCGATGATAATTGAACTTTCGCCCCTAGAGTGCTCTACATAAATGAAATTGATATTTTTATCTTAGTAAAGAGAATTAAACATTGCTTCTAGGTGTTATGTTATCTAGTATATCATCGCAAAGTATCATACAGTGTAGATCAAGATCAGAATGATGATTTTCATCCAGGGCAACAATCTGATCTTTGGTTGCATTGTTTCGGTATGAGTTGTGTCTAAAAAGTCAACTCCACAGCTTTTTATAATGATTATACCAGCTTATACAATACAACTTGTTATAATATGATTATAGCTTATACAAATCAAATTTTTTCCAAAAAATCCACGGTTTTAACGACCCTACTGGAGAAGGCTTTTCAAAACATTTGTGGCAAAGGAGAAAATGTTGGTAACCAGAAATTCCTCATTTTCAGTAATATGAGCTATATGCTTGTACAGTTTGCTGCCTACAAAATTAATGCTATCAGTTTGCTACTTATGTTTTGCATGAAATTTGTAACTGTTGATGTTCACTTCTGCCATGTTCTCTGGGAAGAAGGAGGAGACCTGGTTGGAATACTTGTACAGCCTGAAGTTTTGAACAACATTATTTTGTAAATTTGAATAATGACGCTACTTTAACCCTTTCCCAAACGACAAACTTTTGGACTAGACCAAATTGAAAGCATTTGCAGATGACAGTTCAACTCTTGCTGAAAAGATGATTTCTGTCTATGATATGGTAGAAAACATTGTGGGAAAAGGAGAAAATGCTGGTTACCAGCGTTTTCTCCTTTTCCCACAATGTTTTCAAAAGGCTACTATTCCAGACCCGTAAAAACCAGGGATTGTTTGGGAAAGGGTTAAGACCTGATTTCTACTTGTATTTCAGTTGTATTCAGTCTTGTGTGTTAATGAGCTACCGGTTGTGCTGTTGTAATATCTTTTAGCAAAGCTGGTACTAGTTTAACTCTTTTCACATGGCAAAATTTTAACATGCCCAAATTAAAAGCATTTGCAGACAACAATGCTGGTCACCAGCATTTTCTCCTTTAACCACAAAGTTTTCAAAAGGCTTCTTTCTTAGGGTTGTTTAAGGGTTCAACTGGTTTTCTAAAACCTTTACTACATACGATACTCATTTCTAGGCATTGCTTGTAGGAGCCTGTAGAAAACATTGTGGCAAGAGGTGAAATTGCTCCTGACGAGCAATTTCACCTTTTGCCACAATGTTTTCTACACTATCAAAAGGTGTCATATACACATCAACGGCTTCATCCTTACTTTTATTTAGGGTCAGTTAGAGATACCATAGAAATGCCTTATGGGGTAAAGGGTTAACCTAAACTATTAACAGCAGCCAACTTTAAAAAAATAGATCGAGATGTGATATTCATGAAAAAGAAAATCTCCCCACAGTCATGTTTCTTGGTACCAATTTGGTTGTTTCTTGTAGCCTAGATATTTTTATGATCCCATGAATATTTCAATCCTGACAGAAACAGGAAAGAAGTGGACTGCCTCATAGCAATTTCACAGCAGTTATTAGCTTGACTACTGACTTGGAAGAGAGTAATAATATACTTTATTGCCTAATAGAGCAAAAGCAAGGTCTACAGAATGGGAGAAAAAGATTTACATCTTGAAGGTCAAGGTTCTTATTGAACCTAACATCAAGGCCAAGGATAACATCAGATATTGTTGTCTAGAGCTGCATAATATGGGGTGTGACAATATTTTAAATCCATTAATTCTCGATCAAACTTTATGTTGTGGGTACTCATTAGAATCACCTCCTTGAGACAATTCTAATGGGCATCTGTAACATAGGGTGTGGTGGAGAGTACTTAATATTTTTCATTTTAAAATCAAAATCTCTGCCTTTAACAGGACCTCTGGTTGTTGATAGTGAAGTTTAAGGTAAGACGGATTAGTGTATTCCATCTTATCAAAATGTGCATCAGTCTTATTCAAGCCACATTTAATTAGAAATCTACCTGTGTTTTCAATTTGAGCTAGACTAAAATCTCATGGTTTAGTTAAGAATGAATATCATATTTCATTGTACAAAAGGCATTTCTTTACCACGTGAAAACATTTTATACTTGTCAAAGTTAAAAGTATTTGCAGATGATAATTTAAATTTGACTCTAATGATTGAAATGGTCTTTGAAAGGGTAAGAAATATTATAGAAAGAGGAGCAAATGCTGGTTATGAGCATCTTCTTCTTTTCCTAAATTTTTTGAAAAAGAAAAGGCTTCCTCCTCAGAGTTGTTAAAAGGGAGATTTTGTGAAACCCTTAACCCTTTACCCCATAGGGCATTTCTGTGGTATCTCTAATTGACCCTAAATAACAGCAAGGATGAAGCTGTTTCTTATGTGTATATGACACCTTTTGATAGCATAGAAAACATTGTGGCAAAAGGTGAAATTGCTCGTCACGAGCAATTTCACCTTTTGCCACAATCTTTTCTAAAGGCTCCTACAAGCAATGTGTAGAAATGAGTATCTATGGAGTAAAGGGTTAAAGCAGATTTCACAATCGTAGTTACCATTGTAACCAGTGTAAATAAAAATTTGCAGCCCAATCTTTGATCCATGCTATACCCTTTGCTGAAACATTGTAGACAAAAGCAGCCATAAAATTGCAGTTATTTGAGTCCTATAAATCCTTTTTACCAGGCGACATAATTCTGACTTGTCCAAATTAAAAGCATTTGCATACAACAAAAAAGGTTTGACTCGGAAAATTGCAATTTGCTTATGGAAGGGTAGAAAACATTGTTGGAAAAGGAGAAAAAGCATTTGCATACATCAAAAAAGATTTGAATCAAAAATTGCTATTTGCTTGTGGAGGGGTAGAAAACATTGTGGGAAAAGGAGAAAATGCTGATTACCACATTGTTTTTCAAATGGCTTCTGTCCTAGGGTCTTAAAAACCAGGGGTTGTTTGGTAAAGGTTTAGACTTGCAATTCCTGAATAGTTTCTTGTACAGAGCTGCCTTAATATTGCACTTTGTGCCAAACTAGATTTAAACCTGCAATTCCTGGATAGCATCCTGTACAAAGCTGACTGATCATTACTCTTTGTGTCAAACTGGATTTTTAACCTGCAATTTCTGAATATCATCCTGGACAAAACTGACTGAGCATTGGCCTTCTGTGCCAGACTACGAAATATTACACTCATCCAAATTCATAGCACTTGCAGATCATGTTGGGCTTGACCCTTTACCAAACAATCCCTGCTTTTTACAATCCTAAGATAGAAGCCTTTTGAAAACATTGTGGGAAAAGGAGAAAATGCTAGTAACCAGCATTTTCTCCTTTTCCCACAATGTTTTCTACCCTGCTGGAAACAAGTTTCAATTTTTGAGTTGTGTTTATTTTGTAGAATGCAAGTGCTTTCAATTCCGACCAGTCTAAAAATTTGTTGTTTGGTAAAGGGTTAAGTAATGAAATATGTATTTGAAAGTGAAGAAAAGATTGTTTAACTTGTTACCAAACAACAAAATTTTAGACTTGTCCAGATGGAAAGCACTTGCAGACGACAAAATAAAAGTGATCACAAATTTGAAATCTGTTCTGTGAAGGGTTGAAAAATTGTTGGAAAAGGAGAATACTGGTTACCATAATTTTCTCCTTTCCCCACAATGTTTTCCTCTTTCTCAGGGTCATCAAATGCAGGGAGTCTATGGTAATGGGTTTAACCCTTTACTCCATAGATACTCATTTTTACGCATCGCTGGCAGGAGACTTGGGAAAACATTATGGCAAAAGGTGAAATTGCTCGTGACGAGCAATTTCACCTTTTGTCACAATGTTTTCTATGCTATCAAAAGATGCCATATACACATAAGAACGGCTTTATCTTGTTGTTATTTAGGGTCAGTAAGAGATACCATAGAAATACCTTATGGGGGAAAGGGTTAAAGGAGAAAATGCTGTTTACCTTCTTTTCCACACTGTTTCAAAAAACATTGTTTCTTGGGGCTGCTGAAACACAGAAAAGTTTGGGAAAGGGTAAAAATTATAGGAGCTTTATAGGTGAAAGGTTAAGTAAAGATTAGTAAATGGGATGTGATAATTGGGTCTGGCATCATATCATAGACAGTAAGTGTGTTCTTTCTTGGAATCCTGGTATCCAATATCTATAGTCAGTCTCACTAGTTCATTTCAGTTTGGCATTTTGCTTTTGTGATACCTTAAACAATTATTGAATGACAAAACTTATGGCTTTGTCAAACAAGCTTACGGAAATATAATGGCAAGAAAACGAATGATACCATGCAGAATTAAGGTGTCAGATGACAAAGTTCCTCTCCTCTGCAACTCGAGACTGGCACAATCATTGTGTGTGGCGTTTAACCCTTTACCACACAATGCCGACTTTTGACGACACTGAGGAAGAATCCTTTTGAAAACATAGTGAGAAAAGGAGAAAATGCTGGTTTCCAGCATTTTCTCCTTTTCCCACAGTGTTTTCTACTCTTTTGAAGAGAAAATTGCACCATTTGAGCCACTAGAAATGTTGTCTGCAAATGTTTTCAAGTTGGAACAAGGCTGAAATTTTGTCATACAGTAAAGGGTAAAGAAGCCACACAATGACCACACAACTATCACACATGTTACGGAGAAAACGAAAATGCATGTTTACTGGATATGTACTGGATAATGAATGGTCTACTATGAGGGATATCACTGTACAAGTAAAGGACTTGTACGGTATAAAACAAGTGAAAGGCATGAGAACCAAATACAAAGTTCTTCCCATGTATGATGAGCAGAAAATTAATGTAACAAACACTTGCCTAGAGGAACGTACTGGTCAGGTGATATGCAGCGAGTACAAATAATCAGATGCGTCTGAAAGTCTGTCATTGAAACAATCTCTTGTCGTTTTTGTCAAGTGGAAATTTTTGAGTATGCTCAAAACAAGTAGCGGATTCACAGGATAAGAAACGGATAGAAAAAGGATGCGAATGGACACAAACTGATGAAATTATTTATCAGTTACTTGTCCATTAGCTTATTGTGACCAAACCTTGTCGAAATACAAATCATATACAGATGACAAATCTTATGGCTTGGCCCTCTATGAAACAGTAAAATATTGTGGGAAAAGGTAAAAATGCTGGTAAGCAGTATTTCTCTTTTACCAACAATGTTTTCTATCCTATCAAAGAAAAATCTCAACACATGAGACTTAAGGATTGGTCTAAAAGAAGGATTTTGGATTCCAGCATTGTCTCACCACTTATTTAAAGCCTTCTTTCTGTATTATAGAGACACTGCTAGGTATTTTAACTCTATACCACACAATCACGAGTTTTAACAACCCTGAAGAAGTGAGCCTTTTGAAAACATTTTCAGAGCTCCAGATAGGAGGGAGTGATGGCAATCTAAATCTGTTATTTGTTTTCAAACTCTATGTTGTGGGTACTAATTAGAATCTTCTTGATGAGACAATTCTAATGAGTACCCACAACATAGGGTTTTGAAGAGGATAAGTGTTATTTCCAATTTTGAAATCAAAATCACTCCCTCTATCTGGAGCTCTACTTTTCCCAAAATGTTTTCCACCCCTTTCTGATATAAAATTCCATAGTTGAACCACATAGAAATTGTTGTCTGCAACTGCTTTCAGTTTTGATCAGTCTAATATTTTATTGTTTGGTAAAACGTTAATCCTTTACCACACGATGACGACTTTCAACACCCCTGAGTGGAGAAAACATTGTGGAATAAGGAGAAAATGCTTGTAACCAGCATTTTCTCTTTTTCCCCACAAAGTTTTCTACCCTATCAAAGTAAAATTGCACCATTTGAGCCAATCTGAAGTTGTTATCTGCAAATGCTTTCAATTTGGATAGGTCCAAAATTTTGCTGTGTGGAAATGGGTTAAAGACAAGAGAGCCTTTTAAAACATATTATGAAAAGGTTACCAGCATTTTCTCCTTTTCCCAAAATGTTTTCTACCCTTTCTGATTAGATTTTCTATAGTTGAACCACATTGAAATTGTTGCCTGGAACTGCTTTCAATTTTGATCAATCTAATATTTCATTGTTTGGTAAAGAGTTGAAGACAATGGACATGAAACATGGGGTTGGCATATTAGCACTAAGACTTCCAAAGGTTACTTCCGAATGGTGACATCAAAACTGTTTATGGTCTATTAGTTACTATAAATTCATTTGTCAGGCAATAGATCCATGGATTTAAATGGAAAGCAAATTCAATAATTTTTGTAGCCGTGTAATAGGAATTACTTTCTCGCATTTTGCAATTGGAAATTATGGAGATGAGTGTGAGCTTTGCGTGATCTGTTAAAATCTTTATCTGAAATGGGAGGAAAAAGTGGCTTTTTTTTAAAATTTTGTAATTTTATGAGATATGTTTCCAGAAAAGAGGGCATTATGCATCTTCAAATGGACTGGACCCATGTCAGCTTGTGCATCTGCTTGGGTTGACATCGGCCAAAAGTTTTCTGCATGTCGAAGGACCACTCTTACTTTAGATTCAATTGATTATTAATTCTTTTCCAAAAAAAGCCCTGGTTTTTGGGTGTCTGCAGTAAAAGTCTTTAGAAAACACTGGGAAACACTGTTTCCCAAAGAAGCCCTGGTTTTTACGTGTCTGCAGTACAAATCTTTAGAAAACACTGTGCGAAAGGGAGAAATTGCTCGAAACGAGCAATTTCTCCTTTTCCCACAGTGTTTTCTAGCCTGTCGGAAAACTTTTTGCTATTCTCATCAAATTCAAAATTGTCATCTGCAAACACTTTGAGTTTAGGACAGTCTAAAATTTGTCATTTCAGAAAGGGTTAAATTGAGTGGCTTGTATGGGTCAAATCACATTTTTGATCGACTTTCCTGGTATCATGCACCTCTTCTTGCCTTAGCTGCCCTCATTTGCATTTTAAGGGTATGGAAACGAGAGAAAAAGTAAATTTCTAGTTGTCGGGTTGTCTAAATTTTGGGCTCCAGATAGAGGAAGAGAATTTAATTTCAAAATTGAAAATATTTATTTTTTTTTTTTCCACTAAACCCTATGTTGTAGGTACCCATTAGAATAGTCTCATCGCAATGATTCTAATGAGGTTTCAGAGAGAAATAATGGTTTTAGAATACCGTCACAGCCTTTTATCTGGAGAGCTGGTTGGTAATAAGATGCATGGTAGATTCTCAGGTGTTTTTTGTTCCAGTAAGTTGCACTGGACAGTGTAGCCAAATCATGTTGGATGTTTATAGTGAACCCTGTCAAGAAGAGTTGTTTTCATATACCTCAAGTTAAACCTGTATTGCATACTCATGCTTTTAATGAACCTAAGAAAAAATAGCTGTCAAAGGAATTGTAGAAGGAGAAATTGCTGGTTACAAGCATTTCCTTATTTTCCCACATTGTTTTATATCCTGCCAAAGAAATTCATTGTTTACAAATGCTTTCAGTTTTGATATCTCTGAAAATTGTGTCTCTGATAAAGCTTTAACCCTTTACCAAACAATCAAGACTTTTAACCTGAGAGAGAAGCTGATAGAAAACATTGTGGGAAAAGGAGAAAATGCTGGTAAACAGCATTTTCTCCTTTTTCCACAACATTGTGTACCTTCTAAAAGTAGGAAATCATCATACAATAAAGATTCAATTTGTTGTCTGCAGATAATTTTGAATTTGGCCCAGTCCAGAAAACTGTCTTATGGTAAAGAGTCAATCTGACAATGACAAAAAAGCGATAATGTTTGACTGTATCAGGAATAGTTTCTGAACTTGTAACTTGTGTGGAAGTAAGTTTGAAAATATTGACACCTGTGAATAAGACAAGACTTCAGCACCATACTGAACTCTTGAATTCTGGATAAAATTTGAAATATGATGTCACTTCTAGCAGTGCCAGAAGAAAAGCTACCAGAGAGACGTCGGCACTCTTGGGTTTGGTATGACTTATTTATCTTTGCCTGATGTTTTCTGTAATCTTGTGGAGACTCACTTCTATCTAGTTTTTGGAAGGCAAGATTTTCATTCTCGCCTTCATATGTCAACGCTCGGCAGCTTGCTGAAAATGCCTCTGAACAACATTATCAAAACGCCTTTCAAATAGTTCGATACTTCTCGAGTACATTAGAACAAAATAATGTCGAGACCATTGTAAATTTAATCAGAACAGCAAGAAGAAACTTCAAGTTCCTAGAAGGAATGAAATAGAATTCGTAAAAAACATCGTTTTCGACAAATGCAAAATACTTTGGATCAGTTCATTGATATAATCACGTTGCTACAGCAACAAATAAACCATAGCTATTATAAGCCAATCGAAAGCTACTAACATGACGTCATTCGGACCTACTTCCACTTCACAACGCATAAACAACTAACCAGTGGGATCGTACATGTAAATTTACTATCCCAGAACTAACCAATGGGATAGCTTCTTTGAATGACGTACCGCTGATAGGCCCCTTTCCTCTGTTGGCAACCTTATTCTGTCTTTGTGAGAAGTAAAATTTCAATGAAATAAATTCCTTTGAATCATCAAGTGTTTAAACAAAATTTTATTCTTTCAAAGAAATATTTTTTGTTTTTATCAAAGTTGTGCTTGACGTTATGATTAATGACTAGGTTATTGTTACGCATGGGCGAGGCCGAGTTTTGATTACGGAGACCCGTGAAAAGAAAAAAGGTAAATCAGTTGAAATCACAATATGTGTCATTTCGAAGTAGTTCTGGTCAGTATAATGTATCGATGTATAGCCTGGGTTACAAGCTGATCATCTCTTTCCTTATATAAGAGTATGATCGGATTTTACTACGTCAAAAATGACAATATGATCTGTAACCGTTTTAACATGCAAAGAATTTTATTATCTTCTTTTGGTCGTCACATTGCTTAACGTTTAGCAATTACTCATAAATATTTAACCCTTTACCGCTCACTTGAAACGACTCTGAAAATCAAGCTTATAAAAACATGGAGAGGAGAGGGGAAATTACAATCGGAAACCGGCATTTTTTTCCTTTTACCACAATGTTTCTACCCTATCAAGAACAAATTTCGTCGCTAATTTGGGCCACCCTGAATTTGACATCTGTATGAATCAGTGCTTTCAGTTTCAACTTAGTCTGAAATTTCTTTGTCATGTAAAGAATAAACGCTTATCGCAATGAATTGTTATCATAATCACTTACCTCCGTCATTATTAGAACTGAAATCTTTACCTTATAATTCCCATTTATTTTCCTCGAAAGAATTTCCTTCATCTATACACTTTTTTCCAAAACTGAATAACACAATGATAAAATTAACTTGACAGGGAGAATCCCACTGTCCTAGAGTGCATCAGACGTGTTCATGATTTTCTAAAAGAACACGGACCAAGGGCCTGTATCTGTGTAACTGTACATGATATATTTTTGTCGAACAAAGGAATAGGGTGTATCTCAATATTGAAGAATTGGCAATCATTTTGCTTTCATGTTTGCCGACAAGCTGAACGTACATTCCGGTTACGCGGGATTAATGAAAGACAAGCGTTAATGTCAATGAACCCTTAAATCGTTTATTATGCCTGTCTCTTTTGAAGACAAGGCAGACGATTCTATAGTCTGCACAGAATATGCAATCTTATAAATTTCGGATTAGCTATATTGTAATAACCCGACCAAAACAGCCCAGGGTGAGGTTGCAATAATTAAGCATTTTTCCCGAGATGTAAAATGCCATTTTCATCAATCCAGCACTCTAGTATAAGGGTTAACAGAGTCATAGATTACAAGAATCGTATAAACGAAGAACACCTTCCGACGTTCCTTATAGGACCTAAGAAGTCAACCGTCAAATGATGTTGGTTGGTTATCCTTGATAGGATGGTAAACATTGCGCAAAACGGAGAAAACGTTCGTTTTTCTAAAAAGCCCCCTTCTTTAATGTCATTAAAACCCAGCACATGTATTGTAATTTAAATGTTAAATCTCCGTTTTGAACATTGGAAGTCGTTTGTTTTGAGAGTCTTTTTCAGTCTTGATAAAGTATATTTCAAATAAGATGGTAAACAAATATAAAAGAAGAAGCCTTTTAACTGAACGACACTGAAATTTTGACAACCTCAAGGTGAAAAAAAATCAAAATACTTTTGGAAAAGGAAAAAACGCTAGCTACCAGTATTTTCTTTTTTTACCACTATGTTTTGTACTTTTTCCCAGCCAAACGGTACATTTTCAGCTGCTCTTAACTTAATATTATCTGCTAATTGCTTTAATGTAGACGGCCCTAATTTTTTGTTATTTTCTGAAGGGTTTTGTAAAGGGTTTCTAAGATGGAAAACATTGTAGGAAAGTCAAACAAAAGGTTGATTATCATTATTTGCTACTTTTCCTACAATCCTTTAAAAAGCCTCTTCTTCAACATTGTTGAAAGTCAGTATTGTGATCTAAAAGGCTGAATCTCAGTTCCTATACTCTAAAATGTACCTTTCTAAAAAGTCTTTGCTCTCTCAATAAAATTATCCATGGAATAAAATGGTAAAGACTTTCAAGAAATTAATCATCTCATTACAGAGTTACAGTTTTAGATCTATCAAAATTGATTGCATTTTGAAGCAAAAACTATTCTTTAATCCTTTACCATACCCTATCAAGTACAGTTTTAACAACCCTGAGAAAGAGGCCATTTAAAAACTTAATTTTGAAAAGGAGAAACTTTCTTGACTCTTTACACGAAGAAAAAAATTCAGACTTTCCAAAATTGAATGCATTTTCAGGTAGCAACAGTGACTTTCTGATCTGGCACCATTGATGGAACCTGTATGAAATAGGATGGAAGACATTTTAGGAAAAGGAAAAAATGTCAATTAGCACCGTATTCTCCTTTTCAGACCAAAAGTTCTTAAGACTTCTTCTTAGACCTTTTAAACAACACATTTTCACAAGCCTTCTTCAATTTTGTTAAAACTCAGGATGGTAAACTGGTCTTCATTGCACAGGAACATTGCACAACTCTATAGACTTTGATGTATCAGGAGAGGCGATTTAATACAGGAAAATGTATTGCAATATGTTACGGCTATATTCTAAACTCGCCTTCCAACAGTACTTTCAGTACTTTGATTTTGATCTGATTGAAGGAAGTTGTTCTTTGATTTTCAGACATAAAATACTCCAGGGCCTGTATTCACCAACCATTCTTAAGAATATTCTTTGTCTTATTCTCTAGAATTTTCTACGTTTGAAAGTAACACAACTTCTGATTGGCTAAACGAAATGGTTTAGCCAATCAGAAGCTGTGTTTTTTCAAATCAGGGAACATACTATTTACCAGAGCTCTGGATGGAGAGAGTGATTTTGATTTTCAAAGTTTAGAATATTAATTATTCTCCAGTAAACTCTATCATTTGGTACTCGTTAGAATTGTCTCATTGAGATGATCCTAATGAGTACCCACAACACAGTGTTTCGAAGAAAAATAATGGATTTAGAAAACCATCACTACCTCTTATCTGGAGCTCTGATTAACAGACAAATACAGTTTATGAAAAATATTTTATTGCCATACTATAAAGCCATCTAGTGATAGTAATCTTGCAAGCTGTATGGAAGAGTACATAGAAAACCAGGCTTTACTGTCCATGTATGCAAGCTGTGCAGTCCTGTTTCTAAACAATCCTGTGTTTAAATAGGCATGAGAAAAGGACTTTGAAACACATCATTAACCCTTTACCACACAATGACGACTTTTGATTCCCCCGTAGAAGTAGCCTTTTGAAAACATTGAGAGAAAAGGAGAAAATGCTGGCTACCAGCATTTTCTCCTTTTCCCAGTTTTGTACCCTATCAATGCAAAATTGCACCATTTTGAGCCACTTTGAAATTGTCTGAAAATGCTTTCAATTTGGATAGGTCTAAAATTTTGCTGTGTGTTAATGGGTTAAACAGGGAAAAAATGTTTGTCTCCAGTATTTTTTTCCCTTTTTTGCATGATTTTTCCTAGCTTTTAAAAGACTAAAAGATAAATTTAATTCTGTCACCTGAGCCACATTTTATTTGTTTTCTGCTGATGCTTTCACTTTTGATTCAGTTGATTGTTAGAGGAAAAAGGGTTTTTGGAATGATAGAAGGATCCATAGTCTTTACGAAACAACCAAAAAGTAGCCTGGTCCAAGTTGAAATTACTTGCAAATGATACATTGGATGTAGAACAAGGAATGTGATTTGTCTATGAAGGGATAGAAAACATTGTGAAAAGAGGGATGAAAATGCTGGTTACCCATGCAGCATTCTCTCCTATTACCACAATGTTTTCAAAAGTAATTTTTTCCTTGGGTCATTAAAATTTGTGATTGTTTGGGAAAGGGCTAATGATGATGTATGGGTAATACTAGTACAGATAACTGTCCCCAAAGGCCATGTTACTTTTCGACTGGTCGCCTCTTGGTACAATCTGGACAAAATCAGTTGAAAGTTCCGCACAGATTTTGTGCGCAAGTTTGAAATCTTATAATTTCCTAAATAGAGCACAAAGCTAAGATTTAAACACACCTGTGGCTTGCGTATTCATTATTCTTTCATTTGAAATACAAATATTTTCAATTCAAACGCTGATCGTGAGAAAATACCGTGCATTTCATCAGCGACCCAAGCTGTTTACGTTCCCGAAAACATTCAAAATGGCCGACACGCACGATAAATTTTGTCTGTGATTTTTCCGAGATAAACATGTTGTAAACGACTTCTACAAGCTTTTTATGTAATGAATGGTTTAACAATTTGTTTTTGGTCATGTTTAGTACTAAAATTTAATTGCATTTCACTGCAATACAGATAAAACCGACGAAACCAAAAGTAGGTATAGTGCTCTATATTTGCTACCGGAAAATTTACAATGGACTTGAGACGGTACGGTGTACAGTAAATATCCAAATATGAAAAAGATCACTGGGGCATCCCATTATTGAGACTAGGGTAATATATGATCAAGATCTGTAGGAATGTAAGCTCAAATAGAATTAGACAGTTTCAGAAGCTCTATAGGCAAGCTAAAGTTTGTGAGTAGAGGCCACAGTAATGAATTGTAAATTTTATCAACTCTTTACCAAGGGACAGTTTTTACCATCATCTATCAGGGCATAACAAGTATATCTGTATGGTACAGATGTTTTATGTGCAGTCTAATTCAGAACCTCAATCGCCTATAACAGTCAATCTCTGATAATGTCAAAATTTTACTGCATCAATTTCTCAGAATGCCTTATCCTGATTTACTTGGGACATAAATCTATGATGTCTGCAGTTATTTCCTAGTGAACGTAAACGAGTCCAAGCCTTTGAAATTCACGCACAATTTATGAGAATGTTTCTCTTGGAATAACAAATAAGACTTCCTTGCGGAAGTAGTTGTCCAAAGAGCTTTACTCTCTGTTCAGATTCACTGTGCAGATGAAACATAACAAAGTAAGTTTCTGCATTCACAACATAGTTTTGTTAGCTCACCTGAGCACAAGATGAGTTGTTGTGATCACTCACCGTCAGTCAGTGTCTGCCATCTGCCTGTCGTTTGTCCGCCCGTCCCTATGGTATCTGTCCCTTTACTATATTTGACTTTGTTTAAACTCTAACATCAAAAAATATCAATGGTCAAAATAAACATAACCAAGATCTTGGCTGATTTCAATATGAAAATTAATTTCAAACTGAGGTTCAAAGTTCTTGAGTACCACTCCCAAGTAATTTGTTCCAATTCTTCATGTGACATTGACATGTGGTGCAGATGGCAATGTTCTTTTGCACTTTAATTAGATAAGATTACACAGTACTTGATAATATATTGACACTGGAAAAAACTGATTTATACTGTATCTGACATTCCTGCCAAAATAATCTTATAAAAAATGTCCTGAAAACTTAAACAGCCTTTTCCACTGATTGTGTGTACACCAAATATACCATAAAGGTGTGTTACCTAACACTATTCCGCCAGTGAAAACTTCTAGCAAAAAAAAGATCTGTGAAGACATAATGACTGCAATATGCATGAAATATTACCTGACTTGTCAATTTTAATTGCAAAGGTCTTGATTATGGTGCCATAGAAACTCATTTTATCATGGTTCTAGATTATTGTCTGGATGAATTATAGTCTCGGAAATTGCCCTGAGACACAGCAAGATTCAAGCATTACAGATCATTTATGTTAAATCAGCAACTATCACAGTCTCTGTTACAGTCTGTAGTTCCTTTTGTAGCTAGTGAATTTCAAAATTAGGTACCACTGAACATAACTTTGTTCTGCTCTTGGATCTTCACTGCTAGTTGCGTGAAAATAGCCTCAAAATGTCCATGTATAATTTATGTCAATGCTAGATATGTACTTGTTTTATTTGGCTTTCTGTGAGTAGAGGCCTCATAAATTGTGAATTTAATTAACTCTTTACCAAGGGACAGTTCTTGAGACATGTCTAATTTTGAAAGCAGTTGCAGATGACAAAATCAGTGTGACTCAGAAATTGAAATTTTGTTTATGGAAGGGTAGAAAACATTGTGGGAAAAGGAGAAAATGCTGGTTACCAGCATTTTCTCCTTTTCCCACAATGTTTTCAAAAGATGTCTTTGGTAGGGTTGTTAAAAGTCGGGATTGTGTGCTAAAGAGTTAAGGTGTAACTTAAAAGTCTTTTAACAAATGCAGCTGAGTAGAAACTTATTTAACCCATTGTGTCAAGAAGTATGAAATGAAAAGCTCAAAAAAAAGAACTGTTATTTGTAAGAAGCCTTTTTCAGGGTTCGCTCTGGGTCTAAAAAAGTTGTCGCCAGCTCTTTCGCCAAATGAAAAGGTTGGAGCCAATCTAGGGACAGTTGGGGCCAAATTTTCAGGAGTTGGGGCCAGATGAATATCATAATGCAGCATGCTGGACAAAATTTTAGACTGGTCGGAATTGTAAGGAGTTGCAGTCCATTCATAATGTATAATGTGTGTTAAGGCCTAAGGGGTAGAAAACTTTGTTAGAAAATGAGAATTATTTATGAAAAAGAAAAAGTAACACTTTCTTAGGGTCATATGAACAAGGTTTTCCAAATTTTTTTTTGCCTGTTTGATTTTGATTCTTTCTTCATGACAGAGCAGCCAGTGGTGAACGAATTTGTTTACTGACATTGTAGACATGATATTTTACATAGCATGACTTTTTGCAAGCATCGTATTTGAGAAAGCTAGAAAATTCAGGGTCAGAAAGCCAATAGTTCTTAAATAATCGTTTTGCAACTTTCGAAGGCGTGCCAAGTTGGCTAGATTCACTTTCATTAAGGGAGGCATTGGCTTTACTTTTTCTCACAGACATTAACGTAGCGATCCATTTTTACAGACATGTAGAAAGAAAGAGCTAAAAAGTTACCTATTTATGACCTATCAAATTGACAGCATTTGCAGCAGGCAAATACCGGTAGATAACCGCTCAAAGGCTGTAACTAATGTTTAAAGATACATGTATATAAAAGAAATATATAGTCTGTCAAATGTAGAAAAGCTTACTTCCAGCATTTTCTCATATTGCCACGATGTTTTCAACTTTCTATTGATAAGTTAGACCCAGTTTCAGAGTGCGAGAGACATCGAAAATACAGCTGTCTGATTAGCGTTTGTCTTTGATTAATATCGGATAAATCGTAAATAAAACCATCATTCAACAACTAAATCTAACACCTAATTTACTTTCAAAGCCTTGTAGATATGCGGTTCACAGCCCAATCAAGGAAATACTACAAAATCAACAGAGTACTTAGATCAATCTAGAATAAAAAAAAATAACTTTTTTTTTTATTTTATCTTTTAGTTAGTGTCATAGAATATATTCGATTTCATCCAAACGCTGTTGCAGTGACGAGCTACCATTTTGAAGTTGAATCATGTGACTTCACTAAATTCGCCGAAATCTTTGTAACGTGATACTACATTGGCGCCAAATTATAGTCACATGATCTGATCGTTTGGAAAACTGCGAGTAGAGTCTAATAACTAATTAGGATGGAGTAAATGGTGATAAGCAAGTAGGTACCGATTCCATGGTTTTTAAAACTGGGATATTTGAAACTTTGGAAATAAAAGTTGACGAAGATATCCGGGGTAGGACTTCCACTTTCATATAGTTACTAAATTTAGCAAACCGTGTTTCAAAAATAGAGGTCCGACAAACACTGATAGGTGGCGCTGATATTTGTCAACAATATGGGTTATCCCATGGTGTTGTAAATGTTAATTAACAATGACTTGTCAATCAGAATCTCGGTATGTTGTAAACTAATTAAACTCGCTGATTGGGCACTTACTAAATCGGGTATGGCACACGCTGATTTGGTACATTAGACACAGGACGCTTTGTCAATGGACGCGAGGCGACTTCCCGACTTTTTCAGGCGACTTTGACTTCGCTTTTCTTGGCAAAATGAGCGAAGTTTTTTGAAATCAGGCGACTTCTTCGCCCAAGTCGCCCACTCGACCGAGGCCTGCATTGAACTCGCTTAGCTCGCAGACGCTTACGAGAATGAATTTCAAAAGAATTTCTTTTTGGGGCCAGCTTGTAAAAAGTTGTCGCCACGCATTTTCGCCAAATGAAAAAATCTTGCGCCAAATTTTTATTTTTGTCGCAAATGGCGACAATGGCGATCGGCAGCGCGAACCCTGCTTTTTAGTGCAAGGTACAAATAGTTTCTCTTAGCCCTGTCTTTACAAAATCCTGAGTTTTAATGACCTAGAGAAAGAAGTATTTTGAAAACATTGAAAGAAAAGAAGAAAATGTTGGTAGCAAGCACTTTTTTCTGCTGACAGTCTTTTTCCATCTAATCAAAGAACAAGTCCATTGTTTGAGCTACACTGAAATGGTTTTGTTTGAAAATGTTTTCAATTTGGACAATTCTGTTTTTTTTGTTGTCCAGTAAAGAGTTAATGAAGAATTTTGTCAAATGCAGACTTTTGAAACATATTTTTCTATTTTCTCTTTTCATGTGATGTTCACCCTGTTAGGTAAGTGTTTTGATTCATTCCTTTTGTCCATTTCGTTAATGTGACACTGTACTGCCAGTTTGGGTACAACAGCCATTTTCAATTGATTGTTTAACTCTTACCAAACAACAAAATTTAAGGTTTGTCCAAATTGAAAGCATTTGCAGACGACAAAAATGAACTGAAAATTTGAAATTTGCTTTGTGAAGGGTAGCAAACATTGTGGGAAAAGGAGAAAATGTTGGTTACCAGCATTTTCTCCTTTTCCCACAATGTTTTCCGAAGGCATCTTCTGGAGGGTCGTCAAAAGTAGGGATCGTGTGGTAATGGGTTAACAGCTGACCAGTGTACTGCTGTGGAATAAGTTTGAAAAAGTAATATACAAGTGATATATCCATAATCTGCAAGTGCACTTCCTCCTGCAAACAACTAACTGCACTTTCTCCTGCAAACAACTATGTGCACTTCCTCCTGCAAACAACTGAGTGCACTTTCTCCTGCAAACAACTAACTACACTTTCTCCTGCAAACAACTATGTGCACTTCCTCCTGCAAACAACTGAGTGCACTTTCTCCTGCAAACAACTAACTACACTTTCTCCTGCAAACAACTATGTGCACTTCCTCCTGCAAACAACTGAGTGCACTTTCTCCTGCAAACAACTAACTACACTTTCTCCTGCAAACAACTATGTGCACTTCCCCATGCAAACAACTAAGTGCTCTTCCTCCTGCAAACAACTAAGTGCACTTCCTCCTGCAAACAACTAAGTGCTCTTCCTCCTGCAAACAACTAAGTGCACTTCCTCCTGCAAACAACTAACTGCACTTCCTCCTGCAAACAACTAAGTGCTCTTCCTCTGGCAAACAAATAAGTGCACTTCCCATGCAAACAACTAACTGCAGTTCCTCCTGCAAACAACTAAGTGCCCTTCCTCTGGCAAACAAATAACTGCACTTCCTCCTGCAAACAGTTAAGTGCACTTCCATTGGCAAACAAATAAGTGCACTTCCCATGCAAACAATTAACTGCACTTCCTCTGGCAAACAACTCACTGCACTTCCTCCTGCAAACAACTAAGTGCACTTCCTCTGGCAAACAAATAAGTGCACTTTCTCCTGCAAACAACTAACTGCACTTCCTCCTGCAAACAACTAACTGCACTTCCTCCTGCAAACAACTAACTTCACTTCCTCCTGCAAACAACTAAGTGCTCTTCCTCTGGCAAACAAATAAGTGCACTTCCCATGCAAACAACAAACTGCAGTTCCTCCTGCAAACCCTTAAGTGCACTTCCTCCTGCAAACAACTAAGTGCTCTTCCTCCTGCAAACAACTAACTGCACTTCCTCCTGCAAACAACTAACTGCACTTCCTCCTGCAAACAACTAACTTCACTTCCTCCTGCAAACAACTAAGTGCTCTTCCTCTGGCAAACAAATAAGTGCAAACAACAAACTGCAGTTCCTCCTGCAAACCCTTAAGTGCACTTCCTCCTGCAAACAACTAAGTGCTCTTCCTCCTGCAAACAACTAACTGCACTTCCTCCTGCAAACAACTAAGTGCACTTCCTCTGACAAACAACTAACTGCACTTCCTCCTGCAAACAACTAAGTGCACTTCCTCTGGCAAACAAATAAGTGCACTTCCCATGCAAACAACTAACTGCAGTTCTTCCTGCAAACAACTAAGTGCACTTCATCCAGCAAACAACTAAGTGCACTTCCTCTTGCAAATAACTAAGTCCACTTCCTCCTGCAAACAACTAAGTGCACTTCCTCCTGCAAACAACTGAGTGCACTTCCAATGCAAACAACTGAGTGCACTTCCTCCAGCAAACAACTGAGTGCACTTCCTCCAGCAAACAACTAAGTGCACTATCTCTTGCAAACAATTAAGTGTATTTTCTCCTGCATACAACGAAGAGCTTCCTTTCCGACAGAAGACCACTTCCAAAAAAAATTTTCAAGGTCATCTGCTCAAACTTCTTTCAACTGTAAATGAGAAAGTTCCCTCGTTGATTGTGAATCACCATATAGGTTTGGAGTCACCATGAATCTGAACTCTTTATCAAACATTTCTGAAGTTTAATCCTCAGGAAGGGTATCTTGGAAACATTGCATAAAAAGAGTAAATGCTAGAATTAATAGTGCAATTTTCTCATTTTCATATGGTGTTTTCTATCCTTTCAGACTTTGGTCTTAATTATGTCCTTTCTAACATCATTCAATTTGAACAGTTGTAAAATTTTGCTGTCGGGTAAATAGGTAATCATTGGCCTATAGAAATAAAAATTCTAGGTACGGATACATTTAGTTAAGTAAAATTTGGACACTTGACTCTTTACCAAACAACAAAATTTTAGACTGGTCGAAATTGAAAGCCGTTGCAGACAAAAAAATAAACTTTAATCAAAAACTGAAATTTGTTTTCAGCAGGGTAGAAAATATTGGAGAAAATGCTGGTTTCAACCATTTTCTCCTTTTCCCACCATGTTTTCAAAAGGTTTCTCAGGGTTGTAAAAACAAGGGATTGTTTGGTAAAGGGGTTAAAAGACAATAAGAAATGCTCCAGTTGAGTAGATCAAAGTGATTGTTTTCATTATATCATTATTTCTCCCTGAACCCCTATTTCAGGCATTTGCTTCATTATACAGGTGAAATTCCTACTCATTGTACTGGTTGCTTTTGTACGGCTCGGTGGGGGATTGAACATTACAATCATAGCCTTGGTCAGGGACAAAAGCAAGCCAAAGGTAACGATCCACTATGCTATTCTTCCCTTGACGGATCGAGCTTGATTTCGACATCCCCCCATACGCATTTTCATTGATTGCAGCTAGCTCTAACTACAGGAATCAAATTGCTCTTAGCATTTCATCTTTGATGAAAAAAGGAAAAAGGTCAGGACCTTTAGGATAAAAAAAGAATTATAGGTAAAAATGGATAACACGAAATTGAGCTTGATTCGCCAAGGTAAGATCCACATACTGATCGTAACCATGGCTCACGAAGATGTTGGTCAGGGACAAAAGCTAAAATGATGCAGGCAAATAGGACACTTTATATACAAGCATAACCAAACATTATTTTCACTGTACCACCCTCACACACTTTTATTCTTCTGCAAACAGATTATAGGGATCAGCAAATTAAATGATGCTGAACTCTCTTTTTTTAAAAACTGGAAAGTTGCATTGTTTGATTCCATAACAGGAAACACCGTGAGACACAAAAGCTTGGACAATAAATAACAGTTCATCATAAAGTACAGCATCTAAGCGACTCTGAAGAAGGTTGTTGAAATCATAGAAGGGAAAAGAGAAAATGCTGGTAATCTGGGCCGGTATTCACCAACCATTCTTAAGAATGTTCTTTGTCTTATTTTCCAGAATTTTCTACATTTGTAAGTAACACAACTTCTGATTGGCTAAACCATTCGGTTTAGCCAATCAGAAGTTGTGTTACTTACAAATTTTGAAAACCTTGGAGAATAAGACTGAGAATATTCTCAAGAATGGTTGGTGAATACAGGCCAAGGTCTCCTTTTCCTACAATGTTTTCTACCCTTCCAAATACAAATCTTACCATTTGAGGGTTCTGTGTGGATCAGTGGTAAAGTGACCGCCTGACAACCTGGAGATCCTGGGTTCAAGCCATCTTGGATCAATGGGTTTTTATCGTGGGAGTCTCCTTGGGCAAAACATTTCAAAGGGTCAGCCTAGTAGTCGGGTAAAACCCAGGAAATACCTGAATATATAAGCTGTTGCCATGCTATGACTGAAATAATATTTAAAGGGCCGTAAAACAACATTTCAATCGATCGGCCACCATTTCATCCTATTAGTTCTACAAACGCTTCCATTTTAGATGGGTAGGACATGTTACAACGTATAGAAGTCAGTAAGGGGGTTGACCTTGTGTGCTATAGGACACTAATTAATGTACTGATACAACTGAAAGTAGAGGGAGGAAAAAATTCCAGTTTTTATTGCTTAGTAAATTTGCTGTAGGAAATAATGTTTGTCAGTTCAATTAACAGATGCTGCGAAACCTTGTTTGAATATAATAATTATCTGTTATCCCTCCAGAGACTTCCAGATAACTGGAGATATGCTTGCCCTAACAGCTTCTGTTCATTACAACAGAGCCCCAGTTGCTCAGGTGACAGGGTGCTTGAAACCCAGGTCACAAACCAAAGCTTGACCAAATTCTGTCTGAAAGTTGGTGTCGGTCTTTGCCTCTCACTTCTGCACATTGGTGATCTCTTTACTAAACAACATTTTGAGACTTGTCCAAATCCAACATGGTTGCAGATGACAAAATAAGCATGGCTTAAATTGTTGGACTTAATCACGGAAATCAAGAAAAACATTGCGAGAATAGAAAAAATTGCTGGTTACAAGCATTTCCCTCTTTTTTCCCTCATGTTTCAAAGGCCTCTTGATTAGGATATTAATTCCCAGAAATGTATGGTAAGGAGTTTATAATGCTTATGTGGGAAAACAGCCGATGCTCTGGTTGTCACAATATAATTTAACTCTTTACCAAACAACAAAATTTTAGACTAGTCAAAATTGAAAACATTTGCAGATTACAAAATAAATGTATTTCAAAAATTGAAATTGTTACCATCAGGGTAGAAAACATTGTCGGAAAAGAAAATGCTGGTTGCCAGCATTTTCTTCTCTTCCCACAATATTTTCTAAAGGTGTCTTTTCTAAGGGATTATTTGGTAAAAGGTTAAAGAATCTTGAAAACAGTGTTTTGTGAATGTGTATGAATTAAACGATACCATCCTAACGCTTCCTGTGCAAAATGGAATGAAATTTCTTATTAGTTTACTAGTTGATAAATAGGGATTTATGCTGATATAATATTTTTGCACATTTCTAACCAACCAGAAATTCCCTTGGTGTCTATCTTGAAATTATTTGTTGATATTTTTGTTATATTTCAGGAAAGGGACCATGATATATCCTCTTCTTGAGATATGTAACGTTTAATTATAAAATGAACACAAGCTTACACAAGCTTTCGGCGGTACAACCGCCTTCTTCAAATGTGATCCTGTGATAGAATGCCTGCAGTAATGTTCAACTGAACATTACTGCAGGTATTCTATCACAGGATCACACTTGAAGAAAGCGGTTATACCGCCGAAAGCTTGTGTTCATTTTATAATTAAACGTCAGGAAAGGGAGATAATTATAGTCTCCTTTTGCAATGAGAATAGAGTGGTCTTAGATTTATAAATGATAATTCTAGGAAGGAAAAAATGGAAAAAATAGTACAACAAAACTCCTCATTTTTAATCATAAGCAACTCGTTTGGGATAATATTACAGTGGAAATGGCTGTTTTCCATTAGAATGGTACTGCCTTAAGCCATAAGTCGTTGTTGAACTGCACACACAGTTTTCTCAGGCAGCAAGTTGCGAGAATTGCTGTTTCTTCAGTCTATTGAAGAGTTTGAAATTGTGAAAAAGATATTTTTCACTGCTTGTAACCAGGAAGTATCGAAACATATTGCACCTTTATTTCTCGATAAACTACCAAAAATCATGAAGTGAAATTAACTTCTTCACCTTAATAGGTTAATAATTAGAGTGTGAATTCTAATAAGAGTGTAAACAATAATACCCCTATAGGTTTTTGTGAATAAATTGATATACCCAATATGATTTTTTTTTTTACACATTTAGAATTGATATGACTTTTGAAAACTTTACCATAACGTATGTTTAACTCTACCAAACAACAAAAATTTCAGCTTGTCCAACTTAAAGGATTTGCAGACGTCAAATTAAATGCAACTGAAATTATCATTTTTATCTTTGATGGGGAAGAAAACACTCTGGGAAAAGGAGAAAATGCTGGTTACCAGCATTTTCTCCTTTTCCCAAAATGTTTTCAAAAGCCTTCACCTACAGGGTTGTAAAAACTTTAGATTGTCAGTGGTACTGGGTTATCAGACCCAAGCAGGAAGATTTATAGTTTTACATACAAGAGAAGAATCTTCTTCCTTGAATAAGGTGATACCTATTCTTGTTCTCACATGCGTTTTTATGATGGATGGAACTTGAAAGGAAAAATATCATCTATTGTCAATGCTCTCCAGACATCTAGTCATACATTTATACAGGACTTTGTAAATGGACCTCTGCAAGATTACATGTTTCTGAGGATAAGTTTAGATTATGGTGCTTTCAGAAGGAAGCAAAATCTATAATTATTGTAATTACATGTTTGTAGGAATGGTATTCTTTCTTATTCATTATCTACTCTCACTGCATCTTGTTGTTGTGAGTAGGAACCATAATCCTTAAATCTTTACCACACGACAAAAAAATAGACTGGTCTACGATGAAAGCATTTGCAGACGACATTTAACTCAGTACCAAACAACAAAATTTTAGGCTTGTCCAAATCGAAAGCATTTGCAGACGACAAAATAAAAGTGACAGAAAATTTGAAATTTGTTTCGTATAGGGTAGAAAACTTTGTTGGAAAAGGAGAAAATGCTGGTTACCAGCATTTTCTCCTTTTCCCACAATGTTTTCCAAAGGTTCTGTCTCAGGGTCGTCAACAGTTGGGATTGTGTGGTAATAGGTAAAAATGTAGTTGAAATGATGGCATTTGTCTTTCATAGAGTAGAAAACATTATTGGAAAAAGAAGTAACAGGTACTATCTCCTTTTCCAACAATGTTTTCAAAAGGCCTTTATCTCAGGGTTGTTAAAACTTGGGATTGTGTAATTAGGTATTAACTCTCACTTCTAAATAAATGAATTCTAGAGGCCACATTTTCTGCCTGATACTGTTCAAACTTGGTCAGAATGTTTGTTTTGGTGATGAGTTTGATAATGGGTAAATGTCAGGTCCAAAACTAGGTCACTTGGTCAAATCTTAAAAAAACCTTTTGTACGCTGTAGAGGCCACATTTTCAGCCCAGTACTGATGAAACTTGGTCGGAATGTTTGTCTTTTTGATATCGCAAAAGTGTTAGATAATGGGTAATGTCTGATAAAAAACTAGGTCAATGGGAAACTAGATTGAAAATGGTTCATGTTTGGTCAATAGACTCAGGTGAGCGATTTCAGGGCCATCATAGCCCTCTTGTCTAAGTTTCTAAGTTTTGCTCTAAGTTTTGCCAGTTTTTAGGATCAATCTGCAAAGAATGGTTTTATCAGGTTCACCAAAGTATTAGATGGGTCCAAATTGCAAGGACTTACAGATGACAAAGATAAATGTTTGCCAAAAATTGAAATTTGCGTAGGGAAGGGGAGAAAATGTTGTTGGAAAAGGAGAAAATGCTGGTCACCAGCATTTTCTTCTCTGCCAACAATGTTTTCAAAATGTGTGCTTTACAGGATCATTAAAACTTAGGATTTTGTGGTAAAGGGTCAAAGTTGTTCTTTCATCAAAAGGGTTTAATAAAATGAAAGATGCAGCCAGTTTTGAAAATGTTGTGTGCAAGCCATGCAGTTTATTGCCAGAACCGTTGATAGTTTCAATACAAAGCGCTGAAATTGCATGTTTCAATTTGTTATGAAGTATTTCTAGGGACTTTGATTAAATAAAACAGCTAAAAGCTTTTGAATTTCCTGATCTCATCTGCAACTCTGTATGTGAATGTTTGACCCTTCACCACATGAAGAAGTTACAGACTATATTGAAAGCTCCTGCATTTCAACATGAATGTACTAATGTCAGAACTTGAATGTTTCCCTCCTCTGCTTGTAATGATGAGTGGACTTAGGGTCTTGACAATTGGTCCATTGCTCTTATCATACCCCAGCAAAACAAATGTTTGCAGGGGTATACTGGAATCAACCTGATTGTCAGTGTGTCCTTCTGCATGTCCGTCTGTATACAAAATACTAGTAATTTTGTGTCGCGTACTCCTACAGTTTTCCTTCAATTGTATTGAATCTTGCCACATATACTGATCGTATGTTGAAGATTTGCAAGACGCAATGTTCAAGTGTCAACTCTTCATTGTTGAGAATTATCTCCCCTTGAACTTGACACTTTTTAGCTCACCTGAGTATGAAGTGCTCATGGTGAGCTTTTGTGGTCGCCCAATGTCCGTCGTCCATTGTGCGTTGTGCGTTTCCGTCCATCGTTCACAATTTCTTTAAACATCTTCTCCTCCTAAACTACAGGGCTAATCTTGATGAAACTTGGCAGGGATGTTCCTAACAAAGTTGTTAAAGAGATTGAATTCCAGCCATAACTCTGGTTGCCATGGCAACCAAAAGGAAAATAAGCAAAATCTTGGAAAATCTTCTCTGAAACTAGAACGTGTAGATTTTTGATGTTTGGTATGTAGCATCTCCTAGTGGACCTCTACCAAGATTGTTCATATGATGCCTCTGGAGTCAAAACTGGCCTGGCCCCAGGGGTCACAAGTTTGAAACATAGAAACAAAGGAGGAAAACTTTAAAAATCTTCTCTAAAAGTAGAAGATGCATTTTGCACAGTTACATACCTTGTCAGAATTATTTGACCTTGAACTTTGATATTTGGTAGTTATCTTCATTGTAGACCTTTACTGCTTAGTACTCAGGTGAGTGATGTAGGACCACAGTGGTCCTCTTGTTTCTGTCAAAGCGCTGGCGGGGGAATAAAGTCACATTCAGTGACAGCTCTAGTTCTTCCTGTTGGACAACTGAAAAAACAGAGACATTACAATGTGAAAACTTTGGTACAGTTATATTAAATAATCAATTGGATCAAAGACTATCCTCAAATCAAGTACTACAGAAAAAATTTTAGCATGTGTATAATGATAAATACAATGCATGGTTCATGATCAGAAAAACGCCGAAATGGAACAGATGCATTGTCTTGGTTTTGTGTATAATTCAGACATTGATGTAACTGAACTCAATTTGATTCCTTATTCGAACATGACACATAAATTTGGCACTATCAACACAGTGCAACGAAAGCTTGATAAAATCTATGTTATTCTATATAGAGTGATGTCATTCTGTATAAACTAAGTTATTCAATGGAATATTATCTGCATCCGCTTTTTACACTAAGTATGAACTTGTTTTCCTTTCATTAACCCTTTCTCAAACAGCAAATTTTGGACCCGACCAAATTAAAAGCATTTTGCAAATGACAAATTAACAGTCGCTAAAAAGATAATTTGTCTATATTGTAGGGTAGAAAACATTGTG
Organism: Tridacna crocea; assembly: GCA_943736015.1. Lineage (NCBI taxonomy): Eukaryota > Metazoa > Mollusca > Bivalvia > Cardiida > Cardiidae > Tridacna > Tridacna crocea. The sequence goes on from OX031059.1 coordinate 57,083,362, forward strand.
GGAAAAGGAGAAAATGCTGGTTACCAGCATATTCTCCTTTTGCCACAATTTTTCCAAAAGGCTTTGTTTCCTGACTCGTAAAGATTGTTTGGGAAAGGGTTAAGTGTTGGTCATGTTAGAATTGAAATAATCTTCCTTCCATCATGGTTTATCATTCAATAAACCACACCATGAATTATGAGACACAATGAATAAACCACTAAGGCTTTCACCCTAATGTGGATTATTTATTGTGCCTCATAACTTACAACAGTTTACTGTGGTTTATTGATTGATAAACCACATCAGAAAGAAGATTATATCTGAAATATACAACTGAAATAAAAGAACATTGTAATAATTTGTGACCGTTGTAAAGTGGTAATTTAGAAACAATAAAACAAGTATTTTCCTTGCATTAACCCATTACCACACAATACCAAACTTTTGATGACCCTGAGAAAGAAGCCTTTAGAAAACATTGTGGGAAAAAGAGAAAATGCTGGTAACTAGCATAAATTTTTATCCTTTTCCCACAGTGTTTTCTACTCTTCACAAAACAAATTTCAAATTTTCACTCACTTTTATTTTGTCGTCTGCAAATGCTTTAGATTTGGACAAGCCTAAAATATTGTCGTTTGGAAATGAGTTAAAAAAAACCTCTATTAATTTTTTGTTATCAGATATTGGTCTTTGGTTTACCACCTTTTTGCAATGTTTTAGTCAGGCCCGTTTCATCTATACATACTAAAAAGAAAGTCAGACGTGATTATGAAGCCTTTTTGCAGTAATTGAATGGAAGTGTACCTGCTTTTCTTTTCTGTACAACAAGTAAACGAAAATGATTTATTGGCTGAATGGTGTTTTATGCCACTTTCAACATTATATCAGTTATATCATGGCAACAACTTGCATATTCATACAGGTTTCATGAGCACTGTTTGGGTTCTGAAGTGTCTTAACCAAGGACTCTTTTGCCACAAACAAAGCACAGTGCATCCAGTGAGGCTTGAATCTGGGACCTCCAGGTTACATGTACTGTAACACTTTACCACTGAGTAAAGCCAGATCCCAAATGAAAATTAATAATTTGTAACCCGTCACACAAAGAGGGACCATCTGGGAATTCTGTACATCAATTAGATGAAAACAGATCCACAATAGTGCAGGTTAGTAATAGCTGATAAATCAAAACTTATTGTATAACAAGGTATGATGACCATTTTTCATGCAGAAAATATCATCAAAGTGAAACATGTAAACCATGGTCAATTCACAAAGTCCGACCAGGGTTGACAAGTTTCAAAGTTCTCAGAGGGTTACCCTTTTTGCATGATGGGTCACATTTTCTTTTCAATTCATTTAGAATTTGCACTTAGAACTTGCACTATAGGACATTGGTCTTGAAAACATGTTTAAGCTCAGGATACATTTTTCCAGAGTTTCATTTGACAAACTGATGTAAAGCCTATGAAAACATTGAGAGAAAACGCTAACTATTTGACATTGAAGACTCCAGATCAGACTGCACTTTTTATACCCCCCCAAAACTCTGTTTGGGGGGTATATAGGAGTCAGCTTGTCGGTTGGTCCGTCCGTCGGTCGGTCGGTCTGTAGCTTTTTGTCCGCTCTGTTTCTCATAAACTACTGGACAAATTTTATTCAAACTTCACAGGTAAACTCAGTATCAAGCAGAGATGTGCATATGAAATGTTGGTTATGGTTCATTGATTTTTCACTGAGTTCTGGCCCTTTCATGAAATTTCTCGTCCGCTCATTTTCTCATCAACTATTGAACAGATTTGGTTCAAACTACACAGATAGACTCAGTATAAAGCAGAGATGTGCATATTTTATTTTGGTTATAGTTTATATAGGTTTCATGGAGTTATGGCCCTTTGATGATTCTGGACAAATTTCTTTTTCATACTTGAATTTTGTCCGGAGCATATCTCCAAAACTATACTAACTAGGGTTATGAAATTTCATGGGTGGATAGATCTCAACGAGGGGGAGTGGCTTGCACACGAATCATAACTCTTGCTAGCTTAATTTTTGAGTAATTGCCCTTTGTTGTTTTTCATACTTGAATTTTGTCCGGAGCGTATCTCCAAAACTATACTAGCTAGGGTTATGAAATTTCATGGATGGATAGATTTCATCAAGGGGGAGTGCAGTGCACAGGAATCATAACTCTTGCTAGCTTAATATTTGAGTTATTGCCCTTTGTTGTTTTTAGCTCACCTGAGCACGAAGTGCTCATGGTGAGCTATTGTGATCGTGCTGTGTCCGTCGTCCGTCGTCCGTCGTCAACTTTTTACCTTGTGTACGCTCTACAGGCCACAGTTTTAGTCGGATACTCATGAAAGTTGGTCAGGATGTTTGTCTCGATAAAATCTCGGACGAGTTCGAAAATGGGTTATGTGGGGTCAAAAACTAGGTCACTAGGTCAAATCTTAGGAAAACCTTGTGTACGCTCTAGAGGCCGCATTTTGAGTCGGATACTCATGAAAGTTGGTCAGGATGTTTGTCTTGATGATATCTCGGACGAGTTCGAAAATGGGTCACGTGGGGTCAAAAACTAGGTCATCAGGTCAAATCTTAGAAAAACCTTGTGTACGCTCTACAGGCCGCATTTTGAGTCCGATACTCATGAAAGTTTGTCAGGATGTTTGTCTCGATGATATCTCGGACGAGTTCGAAAATGGGTCACGTGGGGTCAAAAACTAGGTCACCAGGTCAAATCTTAGAAAAACCTTGTGTACGCTCTAGAGGCCGCATTTACAGTCGGATACTCATGAAAGTTGGTCAGGATGTTTGTCTCGATGATATCTCGGACGAGTTCGAAAGTGGGTCACGTGGGGTCAAAAACTAGGTCACCAGGTCAAATCTTAGAAAAACCTTGTGTACGCTCTAGAGGCCACATTTTCAGTTGGATACTCATGAAAGTTGGTCAGGATGTTTGTCTGGATGATATCTCGGACGAGTTTGAAAATGGGTCACGTGGAGTCAAAAACTAGGTCACCAGGTCAAATCTTAGAAAAACCTTTTGTACGCTCTTAGAGGCCACATTTTCAGTCGGATACTCATGAAAAATGGTCAGAATGTTTGTCTGGATGATATCTCGGACGAGTTCGAAAATGGGTCACCTGGGGTCAAAAAATAGGTCACCAGGTCAAATCTTAGAAAAACCTTTTGTACGCTCTAGAGGCCACATTTTCAGTCGGATACTCATGAAAGTTGGTCAGGATGTTTGTCTGGATGATATCTCGGACGAGTTCGAAAATGGGTCACGTGGGGTCAAAAACTAGGTCACCAAGTCAAATCTTAGAAAAACCTTTCGTACACTCTAGAGGCCACATTTTTAGTTGGATACTCATGAAAGTTGGTCAGGATGTTTGTCTCGATGATATCTCGGACGAGTTTGAAAATGGGTCACGTGGGGTCAAAAACTAGGTCACTAGGTCAAATCTTAGAAAAACCTTTTGTACGCTCTAGAGGCCACATTTTCAGTTGGATACTCATGAAATGTGGTCAGGATGTTTGTCTGGATGATATCTCGGATGAGTTTGAAAATGGGTCACGTGGGGTCAAAAACTAGGTCACTAGGTCAAATCGTAGAAAAACCTTTTGTACGCTCTAGAGGCCACATTTTCAGTTGGATACTCATGAAAGTTGGTCAGGATGTTTGCCTGGATGATATCTCGGACAAGAACGAAAATGGGTCATGTGGGGTCAAAAACTAGGTCACTAGGTCAAATGTTAGAAAAACCTTTTGTAGGCTCTAGAGGCCACATTTTCAGTCCCATACTCTTGTAAGTTGGTCAGAATGTTTGTCTTGATGATATCTCAGACAGGTTTGAAAATGGGTCAGTGGGGGTTAAAAACTAGGTCACCAGGTCAAATCTTAGAAAAACCTTGTATATGCTCTGGATGCCACATTTTCAGTCTAACACTCTTGAAAATTAGTCAGAATGTTTGCCTTTATAATATCTTGGATGAGTTTGAAAATGGGTCATGTTGGGTCAAAAACTGGGTCAATAGGTCAAATGTTATAAACACCTTTTGTATGCTCTGGAGGACACATTTTCAGTCGGATACTCCTAAAACTTGTTCATAATATTTGTCCTGGTGATACCTTGAATGAGTTTGAAAATGGGTCATGTGGAGTCAAAAACTAGGTCAATGGGTCAAATATTAGAAAAACCTTGTGTACACTCCAGAGGCTACATTTTCTGCCTGATACTCTTCAGACTTGGTCAGAGTGTTTGTTTTGGTGATGTCTCAAAAGTGTTTGATGATGGGTAATGTCTGATAAAAAACTAGGTCACTGGGAAACTAGATAGTGCATGTTTGGTCAATAAACTCAGGTGAGCGATTTCAGGGCCATCATGGCCCTCTTGTTAATACTTGAATTTGGTCCGGAGCGTATCTCCAAAACTATACTAGCTAAGGTTATGAAATTTCATGGGTGGATAGATCTCACCAAGGGGGAGTGCAATGCACAGGAATCATAACTCCTGCTCACTTAATTTTTGAGTTATTGCCCTTTGTCGTTTCTAATATTTGAATTTGGTCCGGTGAATATCTCCAAAACTATACTAGCTAGGGTTATGAAATTTCATGGATGGATAGATCTCATCAAGCGGGGGTGCAGTGCATAAGAATCATAACTCCTGCTCCCTTAATTTTTGAGTAATTGCCCTTTGTTGTTTTTCATACTTGAATTTTGTCCGGAGCGTATCTCCAAAACTATACTAGCTAGGGTTATGAAATTTCATGGATGGATAGATCTCATCAAGGGTGAGTGCAGTGCACAGGAATCATAACTCTTGCTAGCTTAATTTTTGAGTTATTGCCCTTTGTCGTTTTTCATACTTTAATTTGGTCCGGTGTATGCCCCAGCTTAACAACTTGGGGTAAGACGGGCGTATCTTGCGACAATTTGCCGCTCATGTTCAACTCTTACTTTTGTACTCAACCATTCTGCATTCTGTGACAAAGACCTGTTTGGTGGCAAGGAGCTGGTGGGGGGTATGATCACGTTGAGTGATAGCTCTAGTTTGTCTAGGACTGAAAACCAAAGCACATAAAAGTGTTCATAGCAGAACATTTGACAATATAGATCCTGTTTGTTTGTTTTCATTCCTCTGTGAACACACAAAAATGTCTTCATTCCATTTATCTTTCCAAATTGAACAAGTCAAAAAGAATCATGTGGCAAAAGATTAAGGTTGATACTTTCTATAAGTGTGATTGAAAAGAAATGAATCCTAGAGATTATTCAAGTATCACAAAAGGTTTAATTATCTGGATAGTGCATCTTGGTTCATTAAAATATGTTAAGAGATATATTTACGCTGAAGAACTTTTTATTTCAAAAGATGTAATCTATCTGTATAAATTACTTTAAAAGCTTTTCTTTTTTAACTAAACCTATGGCAAAGAGATACATACAATTACAATTACAAAGAAGTATATAATATCACAAAATCATAAAAATGTTGGCAAAATCATACTTATTCCTTGCATGCATGATTATGTCAGATGGTCAACTTGTTGGTCTCAACAGTTTTGCTTACCGTGGATTTGTCTGTAAATTTCAGTGCCTTTTGTCAAGCACCCAAGGTTTTAATGAGCAGGGTACATGTTTACATTATGTGCAAGCATTGTGCAGGGTGCAAGTGTTGTGCAGTGTGCAAGCATTGTGCAGTTTCTTATGGTATCTTTAGGTGTGGTTTCATTTGCTATCTTTTGGTGACAGGTGGGGACAAAGGGGTACAAAGATTGTTTTTTAACACCACTGCTCAATATTCATGTATGCATTGCACAGTCACCACACAGTAGCATTTAAATAGGTGTGCTATATGATTTCTTTTGCTCGAAGTGGCCATCTCAAATCATATGATGTCTGCATGATCATCGCTAGGCCTCTGTACAGTTTCAGTCTAGATCTTTGGATACTCTATAATATGGCCATGGATTTGCCATCTTTGACATGTGACAAGGACAAAATTATAGAAGCTCCCATGCCTGTAAATTATTGTATTTCTTAAACAGCTGCTATATAGAGGCTGCACGGAAAAAGGAATTCAAGAATCCTTCTTTGGCCTTAACTCATTACCAAACTTCATAATTTTAGTCAAGGGTTGTTAAAAGTCAGAACTGTACGGTAGGGGGTTAATGTTGACCATTTCTTAAGAGAACTTTGAAATTAATGGGACATATTGTAAGAAAGCTATGTCACTGTTATACACTGATTCAAGCTGAGTGGAAAAGTAGCACTATCCATAGAAAATTCCATAATCTTTTCTGTAATACAGAGCAATGCATTATCTCTGTTGGTAGCCAAAGTCAACAAACTTTCATAACATCCATCTCTATGATTAATTTACCTAACAAACCCTAGTTTTAAGAAACCTGAGAAAAAAGTTTTCAGTATGTTATGAGATAACAAGCCTTCTGAAAACATTGTGGGCAAAGGAGAAAATGCAGGTAACCAGCATTTTCTCCTTGTCCAACAATGTCTAACTAATCTTCCAAAGTCAAATTTTAATTTTTGAGCCACATTGATTTTGTTGTCTGCAAATGCTTTAAATTTTGACAAGTTATTGTTTGGTAAAGAATTAATAATTTTAAATACTTGTCCCACACTGTTTTTTAATCTTCCAAAGTAAAATTTCAGTTTTTTAGCCACATTCATTTTGTTGTCTGCAAATGCTTTAAATTTTGACAAGTCTAAAATCTTATTGTTTGGTAAAGAGTTAATAATTTTAGATGCAATGATTTTGTATTCTGAAAATCTCAAGCATGCTCAATTTCACTTAGTGATTGATTTTCAAATCTCTAGCAATAGGGAAACTTTTGTGGTGAATTAGCCAACGTGTAATTTCTTGTAATTTCCTTGTCTTTTCAAACATCATTGGATATGAACATTAACCATTTTGAATTATATGTGAACTCAAAATATGAGCAGTAACTTCTGATCTAAAGAATAGACAGGATTGTTTCATGACAAGCCTGTATTCACCAACCACTGCTGATTTCAGCAAGAGTTGAATTCTAGGTCTAGAAAGTTATACAACTTCTGATTGGCCAAATAATTTGGTTTAGCCAATCAGAAGTTGTGTTACTTTCAGATTTATTTAATTCTTGAGAATAAAGACTGAAAAGGTTCTAAAGAATGTTTGATGAATAATTATGGATCCTGGTTGAAACTTATGTTTTGTTGATTGTAATGTATTTTACAAAGACTTTTCAAGTATGTGATTTGGTCAGTGAGACATCAGATACCATGTTGAACATGCTCATCAAAATGCAAACAGAGTGCTGTTATCAAATTACCTTTTATCTTTGATGGTATTTTTTTTATCCTTGGTAGTATTGATGTTTTAATTGTCAATATTTAATCAGTTAAAACCTTTTTACTCTCTTTTCAGAAACATAATGTTAAAAGGCAAAAAGACGGAAGATACACATAATATAATGTCACTGGGCTTTTGTCCTAATTCTTCTAAAGTGCAAAGCACTTCTGTGCTGTGGAGCTTTTGTCCTAGGGGGCCATGTCCAAACCCTGTAGGGTCATTTTTTAATGACTGGAAGTTTCATTTTCATGTATTTCACAGTTAAAAGTAGTATTCTTGATAGATCTAGTTCAGTTTTAACCCTTTACCACACAATTCAGATTTTTAATAACCATTGGGAGAAAAAGTTGCTGAAACCATTGGGTGAAAAGGAGAGAATGTTGGGATTGTCTTCTTGTCCCACTATGTTTTATTATAACACTACCTCAGACAAAATTTAACTCTTTACCAAACGACAAAATTATAGACTGGTCGAAACTGAAAGCATATGCAGACGACAAAATTAACAAACTTAAAAATTGAAATTTGTTTCCAGCAGGGTATAAAACATTGTGGGAAATGGAGAAAATGCTGGCAAATCAAAAGTGACCCAAAATTTGAAATGTGTTTTGTGAAAGGTAGAAAACATTGTGGAAAAAGGAGAAAATGCTGGTCAGCAGCATTTTCTCCTTTTCCCACAATGTTTTCTAAAGGCTTTTTTCTCAGGGGCGATTGTGGGATTGTGTGGTAATGGGTTAATCTCAAAACTTAATCCACCTTTTTAGCTCCACTGGCCCAGTGAAGGCCAGCAGGCTTATGTCATGGCCCGTTGTCCGTCGTGCGTCCGTCCGTTAACTTTTTCTTTAAACATCTTCTCTGAAACTACCCATCCAATTTTGATGAAACTTCACAAAGATAATCCTGCCATGGTCCTCTTCAGAATTTCTTGAAAGAATTTAATTTCTTCAAAAACTGAAAAATTTTGAAAATCTTTGAAAATCTTCTTGTCTGAAACCGTAAGGCCTTAGGGCTACCAAATTTGGCATGTAGCTTTATCTAGTAGATCTCTACCAAGTTTCTTCAAATTATAGCCCTGGGGGTCAAAATTGGCCCCACCCTCAGGGGTCACAAGTTTTACATGGGCTTATATAGGGAGAACTTTAAAATTCCTCTTCTACCTAGGCATAGGGCCTAGGGCTACCAAATTTGGCATGTTGTTTTATCTAGTGGACCTCTACCAAGAGTGTTTAAATTATAGCCCTGGGGTCAAAATTGGCCCCGGGGGGGGGGGGGGGGGGGTAACAAATTTAACATGGGCTTATATAGGGAGAACTTTCAAATCTTCTTGTACCTAGCTATAGGGGCTATGGCTATCAAATTTTGCATATATCTTTATCTAGGGGGTCTCTACCAAGGGTGCCCAAATTATAGCCCTGGGGTCAAATTTAGCCCCGTCACAGGGGGTCACAAGTTTTACATGGGCTTATATAGGGAAACTTTAATAATCTACTTGTACATAGCCATAAGGCCTAGGGCTACCAAATTTTGCATGTAGCTTTATCTAATAGGCCTCTACCAAGAGGGCCCAAATTTTAACTTTGGGGTCACGGGTTTTACATTGGCTTTATAAACCTGTCTCATGGGTCACATATTTTACAGGGCCTTTTTTTGAGCAAACTTGTGTTACAGGGCTTTTTATTGGGCAAGATTAAAAAATCTTCGTGTTTATAACCACACATTCTAGTTTCATATTGTAGGTTTCGGGTCAAAATTGGCTCCATCCAGGGATCACAAGTTTAACATGGGCTTCAAAATATAGTCACTTCAACTTAAACATTAATCAAGGGAAATAACTCTTTTTATGAAATATAAAGTTTGGTACTATTTACCTCCCTTGATTATCAAACTGAATTGATACATGATGGTAGACATTAAGTTTTTTGATAGAAAATATTCTGTTTTCAAGTGTGATTCATTTTGATGCTAATAGTTACGCTCACATGAGGTGAATAAAGAGTAAGGTTTCTATCATTCAGCTTATTTTTCCAAGGATTTTACCTTTCATGCTAATGAATTAACCTGCTTGTATTGCCTGACAGTGTTCATTGTTTTTGTAGGCCCTCTTTTTCATGGTCATGAACACTTCAATTTGTGTGGTAAAGAATTAAAAAGCCAGTGGAGTGATACAGGGCCATTATGGCCCTCTTGTTTTTTCCTTTGCCAACGCTTTCAAATTGGAAAAAATCTGAAATACTGCTGTATGGTAGGGAGTTAAATTATTTCACTCTGTATTGGATTGGAATTTTTATGAAATGATATCTTAACCTTTGTAGTTCTAAATCCAGATTTCATTGCTGATGTGGACAGGGGAGATGAAGATCAAACTGCACAGAACATGCAGTCTGGTCTTAATCCACAGTGGTAGCTTCTTTGCCAGAGCTTCTGTAAGAAAAAGCATTCGGTAGGGCATTAACTCTTTACCGAACCACAAAAATTTAGACATGTCCAAATCGAAAGCACTTGCAGACGACAATTTCAGTGTGGCTCAGAACTTGAAGTTTGTTTTGGGAAGGGTAGAAAACATTGTGGGAAGAGGAGAAAATGCTTTTTGCCAGCATTTTCTCCTTTTCCTACAATGTTTTCAAAAGGCGTCTTTTTCAGGGTCGTTAAAAGTCGGGATTGTGTGGTAAAGAGTTAAAAGCATAGACTAAAGATTTCCATTTCATTTCTTTCACACTACAAGAGTTAACCCTGTACCACACTATTCCAAGTTTTAATGGCCTTAAAAAAATAATACTGCTTTCTTTAAACATTCTTGGAAAAGGAGAAAAAGCAGGTAACCACAATCCTTTTCCCATATTGCTGTTTACCTTTTTCCAAGGAGTTACATCATTTTAGGCTTACCTGATTTGTTGTTCATAAACACTTTAAATTTTTCCCAAGTAAAAAATGTTCTTGTCTGGTAACCAGTTTACTCATTACCACACAATCCCAACATTTAACGACACTGAGAAAGAAGCCTTTTGAAAACATTGTGGGGAAAAGAGAAAATGCTGGTAACCAGCATTTTCTCCTTTTCCAAAAATGTTTTCTGCCATACCTAAACAAAATTTTAATTTTTTTGTCACATTTATTTTGTTGTCTTGTAACAAGTTAACAAAATTTTAGACTGATCCAAATTGAAAACACTTGCAGACTGTAATAAACTAAAAGTAAATCAAAAATTGAATTTCTTTTCCAGCAGGATAGAAAAAATGGCGGGAAAAGGAGAAAATGCTGTTTATCAGCATATTTCTCCTTTTCCCACATTGTTTTTTTTTTTCAAAAGGCTTCTCTCTCAGTCATAAAAACCAAAGATTTTTGGGATAAAGATAATAATGAAAATATTGAAGCCATAGGAAATAGGAAATATTTTGCAGGGTCTTCTCTCTAGGTATTTATTTTACAGCTACTTTTCATTAACTCATTTTCCTCTGTACTCTTTCCCAAACAAACCCTGGTTTTTACGTGTCTGCAGTACAAGTCTTTAGAAAACACTGTCGGAAAAGGAGAAATTGCTCATAACGAGCAATTTCTCCTTTTCCCACAGTGTTTTCTAGCCTATCTGAAAACTTTCTGCCATTCTCATCAAATTCAAACATTGTCATCTGCAAACACTTTGACTTTGGGACAGTCTAAAATTTGTCATTAGGGAAAGGGTTAACCCTTTGCCAAAAGACAAATTTTAGACACTACGGAATTGAATGAGTTTGCAGACGACATGTTATTTGATAAAACTGGCAGAAAGTTGATCACTCGGGTAGAAACGATTGTAGGAAAAGGAGAAATTGCTGATTACAACCAATTTCTCCTTTTCCCACAGTGTTTTCAAAAGACATGTACTGCAGACACATAAAACCACAGGTTTGTTTGGGTGAGGGTTTACGGTTTACATAAAAAAGTTTTAGACTTTTCCAAATTAAAAACTTTAGCAGATGACAACTGACTATGACTTAAATGATATGTGACTTGTTTTTGAATAGGACAAAAATTATTGTGGGAAAAGGAGAAATTGTACTGGTTTCTAGCATTTTCTCGTTTTCCAATAATGTTTTCAAAAGGCTGTAAAATTCTGGATTTTTACTCTTAAAGTGCCTTTCACACTCGTGGTTGCCTTTGGAGCCAGGGCAGATCAAGATTAGACTGCACAAAATATTCAATCTGATCTCTCTGATTTGAAGAGACATTTTGGATAAGAATAACCTTAAAATTACAATCACTCAAGCCTTACTTCTACAACTGTGTAAAATGTTGTTTGGCTTATTTGGCGCTCTAAAGGATTGAACTTTTACCTTATAACAAAATTTCAGACTTTTTTTAAATTGAAAGCTTTTGCAGAATGACAAATGTGACTCTTGTGACTTTTGAAGAGTAAAACGTTACTCATAAATTGAAACTTGACTTTTGAGGAGTACAAAACTGTGTAGAAAAAGGAGAAAATGCTGGTTACCAGTATTTTCTCCTTCTCCCACAATGTTTTCAGAAGGCATTTTCCTTATGGTCATTAAAACCAGGGTTAGCCCACCCTGGGGTGGCTCAGTGGTGAGTGAGTCAGACTCATGACCTGATGGTTATGAGTTTGATACCCGGTTGAGGTGAACTTCCTCTCCACCGTATTTTCGCCTCTCACCTCTGCTGAAGCATGTGAGAAAAGTAGTCGGTGGCTTTGGGAAGAAAAGTTGTGTTAGTGCTGGTGTGAGAAAGCCAAGAAACACAAGAATTAATAGAAATTGCTAAAACAACATATTTTCAGTTTAAGGGATATTGTCAAGACTATTTTGTCCCTAGTATAAATTATTCCTGTCACTATCCAGAAATTGATAGCATAAATATTTGATGAAAATGCCATTTGCCAGATATGGCATTTTACCCCTGCAGACAATAGTTAAAAAAGAGGAAAAAGGAGCAGTTGCTTGTTTTAAGCAATTGCCTTTTTTTTTGCCATCGTGTTTCGAGATCTCTAAAACACCAGATTTTGTCCCCTTCTTTAAATTAATGTTTCTGTATTGCGCTATTTCTTTCATGTTATGTTACCAAAAAAAGTAATGGGTTAACCTATTAGTGAACAGTCATGTGTTTTAACCCTTTACCCCATGAGGCTTTTCTATGGTATCAAAAGGTGTCATATACACATAAGAAACTGCTTCATCCTTGCTGTTATTAGGGTCAATTAGAGATAATTGATGACAAAGTTGCTGCAGCTCAAATTTTGTTTAAAGTTGAAAATCTTAACCCTTTACTCAATAAGGCATTTCTATGGTATCTCTAATTGACCCTAATAACAGCAAGGATGAAGCAGTTTCTTATGTGTATATGACACCTTTTGATAGCACAGATAACATTGTGACAAAAGGTGAAATTGCTCGTGACGAGCAATTTCACCTTTTGCCACAATGTTTTCCAAAGGCTCCTACAAGCAAGAAATGAGTATCAATTCAGTAAAGGGTTAATGAACCTCAGGATGAAGGCTTTTGAAAGCAATGTGGGAAAAGAAGATACAGGCAACATTTTTATTACATATCATAGAAAGTTGTTTCTTTCATATGAAGCAAATATCCATTGTTTCATTTGTCCCTACAATTGCTTGGATTTTCCTAAAACAAGTTAGTGTGATCTTTAACTCTACGGCACAAGAAAAATTTACACCTGTCTAAATGGATGACAAAATAAATGTTACTGAAAAATTTAATTTTCCCTTTGGAAGGGTAGAAAACATTGTGGGAAAAGGAGAAAATGAAATGCTGGTTACCAGCATTTTCTCCTTTTTATACAATGTTGTCAAAAGGCTTTTTCCTAGGGATGTCAAAACTTGGGAATGTGTGGCAAAAGGGTTAATCCTTTACCACACAATGACAAATTTTAACAACCCTTGGGAGGTGGCCTTTTGAAAACTTTCTGGGAAAAGGATAAAATGCAGGTAACCAGCGTTTTCTCCTTTTCCCACAAAGTTTTCTTCTGTATCAAAGAAAAACTGATTATCATTTGAGCTACTATGAAATTATAATCTGCAAATATGTTCGATTAAGATAGGTCTATAATTCTGCTGTGTGGTAAAGGGTTAAATCAGCTGTAAGCTGTGAATATAGGTTGTGAAGAGTCACTATACAGGATAAATTGATCTTTTGTGGCCCAAAATAGTTGGAGACTTTTCATCATTTAAGGCATCTCACAGAGCCTCTCAAATTTTATAACAGTTTAATCTTTTATCTTTAAACCTTTACCATGAAATCTGAAGTGTTAATTACCCAGAACTGAGGATGCTTTTAAACACATTGTTGGGAATGAAGAAAATGCTAATAACCATTTTATTCTCTTTTTATACCCCTGCAAAACAAATGTTTTTGGGGCTATACTGGAATCAGCCTGTCCGTCTTTGAACAAATTACACAATACTAGTAATTTTGTGTCGCAAACTCCTCCTACAGTTTTCCTTCAATTGTATTGAAACATTGCGTATATACTGATCATATATTGAAGATTTGCAAGGCTTTATTTTCAAGTGTCAACTCTCTCTGGTTGAGGAATTATCTCCCCTTGAATTTGACACTTTTTTTCTGTCAAAGGCTGGTGGGGGTATCAAGTCACATTCAGTGATGTCTCTAGTTTGACGTCCCATAATTTCATGTAGATATTGTTTTTATTTATGCAAGACCTTAGTGCTTTCAAATGAAATCATTGTTGTCAAATGCAGGATTAAGCCATGATTCATTTTACCTCACAATTCCAAGTTTTAACCCACCACCACACAATCCCTACTTTTAACACCCCTGAGAAAGAAGCCTTTAGAAAACATTGTGGGAAAAGGAGAAAATGCTGGTAACCAGCATTTTCTCTTTTTTCCCACAATGTTTTCTACCCTTCACAAAACAAATTTCAAATTTTCAGTCACTTTTATTTTGTTGTCTGCAAATGCTTTCGATTTGGACAAGCCTAAAATTTCATCGTTTTGTAATGAGTCAATAATCCACAAGAAGAATGCTTTTTGAAAAGAATATGTGGGAAAAGAAGAAAATGCTGGTCACCAGCATTTTCTCCCTTTTCCACAATGTTATCTACCCCATCTACCTTATTGAATATGAATTCCATTATCTTAATCACATTGAGTTGTTGTCTGCAAACGCTTTCGATTTGTATAAATTGACATTATTGTTTTGTGGGAAAGAGTTAACAACACACTGTTAACCCATTAACACACAATCCCTACTTTTGAAGACCCTGAGAAAGAAGCCTTTTGAAAACATTGTGGGAAAAGGAGAAAATGCCGGTAACCAGCATTTTCTCCTTTTCCCACAATGATTTCTACCCTTCGCAAAACAAATTTCAAATTTTCAGTCACTTTTATTTTGTCATCTGCAAATGCCTTCGATTTGGACAAACGTAAACTTTTGTTGATTGGCAATGAGTTAAGTCAATGGAATGGACCATGTTACTTCTTTCAATTACTTAATTTTTCAGTTGCCTCCGTGCTGTAAGTTGCCTCCATGCTGTGAGAGACTAACTCCCAAATTATAGTGATTATTGTATTTTTTGTAAGTCCAAGATCTGTAGTAATGCTTTCTTTTTGTCCTTGTTGGGAAATTCTAGACTTCTCTTTCAAGAAACTAAACCCATTCAAGAAGACATTACAAATTCATTCAAAAAAAGATGTTTGAAAACCATTTCTCTTTACCAGAAATAACATGTAAGACTTGTACATAATCTTTAGGCCCGCAAGGGTGGCTCAGTGGTGAGCATGTCAGACGCAGAACCTGGTGGTTGTGAGTTAGATACCCGGTTGAGGCAAACTTTCTTTCTGGAGTATTTTCGCCTCTCACCTCTGCTAAAGCATGTGAGAAAAGTTGAAAGAAAGTTGTATTAGTACCAGTGTGAGAAAGCCAGGAAACACATGTGCGTCACTGACCACCATGATATGACCTTAGCTGTTAAAGTGGAGTTAAACCGGGGCCAAAACAACCAACCAACCAACATAATCTTTATGGCACAACAAAAATGTACACTTGCCTGAATTGAAAGGACTTGCAGACAACAATTTACACTTGGCTAAGATAATAGAGAATACTTTGGGAAAAAGAGAAAATGTAGGTTACCAACATCATCTCCTTTTCCCACAATGTTTTCAAATCACTCTGGGTTGAAAAAAGTAAAGGGTTATGTGGTACAGGGTTAATGCATTTCCAGACAGCACATTAATGAAAAATATTCCAAATAATGAAAATTGTCTTTGAAAGGGTGGAAAATAATGTGCGAAATAAACAAAAAATACGATTTTTACCAGCATTTCCTTCTTTTCACACAGTATATTGAAATACCATAACATCTTGAAAACACAAAATCTTCAGGTCCAAGGCCTACCATATTCCAAATAACTCTGTCTTCAGTAACCTACAGAAAAAGCTTTTAAAAGGTGTCTTCAGTAACCTACAGAAAAAGCTTTTAAAAGGTATGGTGAGTGACGGATAAAATGTTGACAAGTAGCACTTTCACACTGTTTTGTATCCTTTCAAAGTTGGGTTACATTGTATCCTTACAAGAACAGATTATGTAAGCCACACTGGATTTGTCATCTTTTGTTGGAAAAGTAGAAAATGCTGGTTACCAGCATTTTCTCCTTATCCCATAATGTTTTCATCTTTCTCACAGACAAAGTAAATCTCTTGAATCACTTGATCTGATATTTCTTTCAGCTTTCTTGGCCTAAAATGGATGTAGTTTGGTTTAAAAGTTTCCAGAGCATACTCAAGAGACTTAAATCTGACTGCTATAGATACGAAATTTTTAGTAGAAGTTATCTCTCTTGGTACTGGCTCATAATGTATAAAGTCAATGCATTATCTGCCACAGCTGCTGTGTGGGGTATTTTACATGGTTCAGTTGTAAATAGGATTATGTCTATGTTAGTTCATGAAAAGGTCTCCATTTGCATATTGAACTTAATGCCTTACATTATGCTTATTTTCCTGCCTGTATGAGTCTTACAGTAGTGTCATGTGCCAAATTAACACAAACCAATTAACTCTTAACCCCTCTTCAAAAAATTCTGATCAATAAACCTTTACCAGATGACAGCATTTTAGGCTATTCTAAATCAAAAGCCATTGAAGGTGACTGTGTTTTTGAAAGGAAAGAAAATATCGTGGGGGGGAAAGGAGAAATGCTTGTTGCTAGCATTTTCTCCAATTCTCACAATGTTTATTAAAAGGCTTATTTTCTCCCATTCTCACAATGTCTTTTAACTCTTTACCACACAGTCCCGACTTTTATCAACCCTGAGATAGAAGCCTTTTGAAAACATTGTTGGAAAAGGAGAAAATGCTGGTGACCAGCATTTTCTCCTTTTCCCGCAATGTTTTCTACCCTTCAAAAGGCATGTTAAAGCTGTTGATTCACGTTTATTTTGTTGTCTGCAAATGCTTTCAATTTGGACTAGACTAAAATGTTGTCGTGTGGTAAAGGGTTAAAAGGCTTATTTTCTCAAGGATAATGACAGCCAGGATTGTTTGATAAAGGGTTAACCCTTTCCAAATAATCCTGTGTTTAAAAACTGATGACAAATAGTTTAGAAAATATTGTGAAAGAAAAGACAAAAATAGTAGTGACTAGCATTTTCTCCTGTTCCATCAATGTTGTCCTTTTCAAGACATAGTCGCAAAGTTGAGCCATATTTAATTTTTTGTCAACTTAGTTTAACTGTCTACCAAACGACAAAATTTTGGACTAGTCCAAATTGAGAACATTTGCAGGTGACAAAATAAATGTGAATCAAAACTTAAAATTTGAGTTGGAAAGGGTAGAAAACACTGGGGGAAAAGGAAGTTTGTTGCCTGCAAATGCTTTGAATTTGGACAAGTCTAAAATTTTGTTGTGTGGCAAAGACTTAATTGTTTCTTACATTCTAAGGAAGGATGCTTTTCCAAACAATATTATCTTACTATACCAAATGTGGAAGGCAGCTTTTGATAACATGGTTGTTACATGCAAAATTGATGGCAATTTCTACTTTTCCAACAATATATTTTACCCTTGAAAGACAAATTCATCGTTTGAGTCCCATTGATTTTGTCATCTGCTACTGCATTCAATTTGGTAAAGTTTAAAAACTTGTCATCTTGTAAAGAGCAAAGAGGAAGATTCTGTTGTTAAAGATCACAGACAAATCAAATAAAAATAGCTAATTTACATGCATCTTAGCAAGCCAAGGCTGACGATTCAATACGTTACTCTATCCTTGGCAGATTGAGTTTGAGTTTAACATTCCCCTGATATGCTTTTTCATTGGATGCAGCCAGCTCTAACTGCAACGAATAAAATCGCTTGTAGCATTTCATCTTTGATAAAAATAGAGCAAGGTTGCTACCTTTCGAATAGAAGGTAAACATGGAAACCCACATGGACGTCTGCTTATCGCTTCATGTGTATTCGTAAGCGGTTTGTAAAACGATATTTCATTGGCTTTTAGAAATATGATGTAAATTGGGGTAATAACCAGCATCCAATAGAGGGTGCGTGGCACGAATCTCGAAATCGGGCTCAATCAGCCAAGGTAAAATCCACGTAGTGATCATAACCTTGGCTCACGAAGATGATTTACATGGAGATCTAAAAGGCCTGTTATAAAGCCTTTTGCACAGAGAGAAACAAAAGCTTGTTAACTCATTACCAAACAACAAAATTTTTGGTTTGTCCAAAGCGAAAGCATTTGGAGACAACAAAATAAAGTTGACCTAGAAATTTTAAATTTGTTTTGTGAAGAGTAGAAAACATTGTAGGAAAAGGAGAAAATATTGTTTACCAGCATTTTCTCCTTTTCCCACAATGTTTTTTTAAAGCCTTCTTTCTAAGGGTCGTCAAAAGCAGGGATTTTGTGGTAATGGGTTAAAATTCATAGACACAGTTAAAGATGCCTGTCTACAGCCGGTGAGCAGAAACGCTGTTAAATTTCAACAAGAAAAATAGAATGGTACAGAAATCTGTCCTTTGTGTACACAAGGATAAATTAAAGAAACACGGGGGTTTGTGTGAAAAACCAAAAATTGTCCAGAAGAAAACTGGCTGACGATCGAAGGTGTAAACAATGGCGGTGACTCACGGAAATTTATCGTTGGTTTCCGCCTAGAGTCGGATACGGTGTAACTTATATATAGGCCTTGATCTCTGTCTAAAAATAGAGCAACAGAGAAGCATCCATTTTCCTTTATTTACCGCATCAAGGCCAAGGCCAAGGCCAAATATAGTCACGTTACAGAATGCATGATCATCATACGAATCTACCCGAGTGTATAACGGATATCGAAAATCTTCGATTCAAAATCCGGAAACAACCAGTCTGTTTACATTGAAGGCCGCAGTCCGCGAAATGCATTTTCTATCAGGCGTAATCTAAGCAACTGTGCAACCGTCAGGCGCAATATTTGGCATAGATATATAAGAATGACTATATTTTGATAAAAACAAAATGAATTAAAACAGGCTTAAAATGAGTATTATTATTGCCTCTTTAAGTGGTACAAAATATATTTGAGCCATGCTCTGGCAAAAGGGGCTTAATGTAAGACAAACTTTCAAAGTGGTTCAAATGGTGCAAATTTTCCTTGCTAGGGTTATAACATTGTAGTAAAAGGAAAAAAATACTAGTTACCAGCATTTGCTCCTTTTCTCAAAATGTTTTCCACTTCAATTTTTGATTTGAATTTCAATTTTTTATTCACATTTATTTTGTCATCTGCAAATGCTTTCAATTTGGAATTATCTAAAGTTTTGTCGTTTCATTAAGATTTAAGTAATATATGAGAATTTTTAAAGTAACAATAGCTGCCAAAAGTATATTAAGTAAATTAACTCATGCCATGTTAAAGAATGGATCCTGGTACGGTAGCTCAGTGATTAAGATTCTGGCTCAGGACCTGCAGGTTGCAGGTTTGATACCTCAGGTTGTGCTGAACTTTTTTTCTAGCCATTTTTCGCCTATCTCCTAGTAGACAGTCCCTTTGGAAAGAAAGTTGTGCTGGTGCTGCTGTGAGAAAGCCAGGAAACATATGGGTGCTTCATTGACCAACATGATATGACCCAAGTTGTTAAAGTGGCGTCATACTGCTATACAAACCAAAACTAAACCAAACCAAAAGCACGGAGATTAATGTGAAGATGAGATGTTATTGTGGGGTTGGTCCAAGTGTTAAGGCCCCCATTCACGATCAGAGTTTTCGTCAATTATTTGATGTCAAGTAATTGATATCAATTAATTGACAACAAAATTGATCGTGTATGGTGGATATTGACGGTGAATTATTTGAACGATCAAAGCTCTGTTGATATTTTTTGACGGCTCATCAATGTATGCTGATATCGCTTCATGCATGATGGTATCTTTTTTTTCTGTATTATTGGCCTCACCAGATTCAGAAGTTCATCATATGATGCAGAGTCCATTCTCAGGAAATTCCTGTGATCTTACGGTTCATTGTCCCCTAACTCTCTGAGCAATCAGGCAGAAGAAAAACTTGCCAGGCTGTTAGTATTGTT
Organism: Tridacna crocea; assembly: GCA_943736015.1. Classification (NCBI taxonomy): domain Eukaryota; kingdom Metazoa; phylum Mollusca; class Bivalvia; order Cardiida; family Cardiidae; genus Tridacna; species Tridacna crocea. The sequence goes on from OX031059.1 coordinate 57,103,242, forward strand.
TACCGGAATGATGTAGATACAGAAAAAAACAAATCCTAAGTTATACATGGTTCTTTGACATAATTATGTGGTGTTTACCAGCGTCACATGGAATCTTGGTTTAACTCATTACCGCACAACGAAATTTTAGGTTTGTCCAAATCGAAAGCTTTTGTAGACAACGAAATAAATGGGACTGAAAAGTAAAAGTTTACTATGGGAAGGGTAGAAAACATTGTGGGAAAAGGAGAAAATGCTGGTTACCAGCATTTTCTCCTTTTCCCACATGTTTCCTAAGGCCTTCTCTTTCAGGGTCATCAAAAAGTCGTCATTGTGTGGTAAAGGGTTTATGTCTCATGTGAAAAGGCTTTTAGTAATTTTAGAGTGTCAGTCATGGGAATAGAACCCCCACCCTCCAGTGACCCAGAACATCATGTTCATGAGTGACTGCTCCACCAACTGACCTATGCGGGCAAGTAAAACAAGTTATATTTTGGAAAGAAATAAAGATCGAAAGCAGACAATATATTATTTCGCTGTATTTAAATAGTGCTTTTTGAATAAATTATGTACCTTTTCAAAGAGAGGGAGTGATAGTATAAGGGAAGAAATTCATGGTCACGAAGAAATTCATGGTCACAAACCTTAGGGCAGGCAAAACAGCTGCTGAGAGACACTGTTTATTAACATTATGTAGGTGTGTGTCTTAAGTTCATCAGATTTTATTTTGTTCATTAATCTTCAAAGAGCCTTTCACAACTAAAGCTGTCTTTGTTGCCAGTATAGATATAGGTCAGATTGCACAAAACATGGAGTTTGCTTTTTGGCCTTCTCCGACTGTGTTACTGAGACATTTATTTTAAGTGCACACTTGAGATTGCAATTATTTTGGCCTCCATTGTAGAATTCAGTTTATTACTGCTTGGTTCCTGTAAGATACAGAATGAAACCCATCCTAAGTTAAGCCTGGTCTTTTAATGTGGTCAATGTGTAGCACCAACATACATGACCTCAGTTGAACACTGTAATTTCAGATGGCCAGCCCTTGATCTGAACCCACACCCTCTACTGGCCTTACACCAGATGTTTATCATTGATCCATTTAGGCTGGTCATTGATTGATCATCTGCAAATTATTTCAATTTGGACATGTCTAAAGTTTTAAAATTAGGTAAAGAGTAGCATTCTAACATTTGGAAATGAGATGCAATACTTAAAAGTAACAACTTACTGACTATGGCTTACTTGCAAAAGCTTTTTTTGGACACAAACTGGGAAGAAATATTTTGATGAAATCTCTAATTATTTTCCTTTAAACATTTTCCAAATGATCCTTACCCCCCGTTCACACAGAGCTGCGACTCTAGGACGATCATCCCGATCAAGCCACGATCTGAAAAAGTATTGGATCGGGGCCGATCGGGGCCGATCGGCGTCTAAATGGAGCAATTTGGCAAATTATGGTCTTCATTACAACTGTACTACGATGCTCCCACGTCCAACACGCTGCTGACACGCTTCTACTACGATGCTACGCAGACTTGCCGACCAGCGGCCGCGTTTACTGCATATATACTACGCTTCCGCTACGACATTCAAGATCATACTACGACACTAAAAGACTGTAAGACGATATCGCTACGGTGGTGCCGACCATTTCACGCTTGCGGTACGCTTTTAGTACGATTTCGGCGATGATGTATATATATATCTTGGCTTTCAAACATTATTTTTCACTTCTTTCCAAACAATAGCGGGATCATCAGGCTGAGGAGTTTCTGTGGAAGGAAGAGCACCATCTTAAACGGTCGAAGGCTCGCCATGCTCTTTTCCGGTGTAATGCAGAGAAATGACCCCCATTACAAAATGACCCATGGGTCATTTCTCGACGTAGAATAATGACCCAGGGATAATTTTTCTATGTCGAGAAATGTCCCATGGGTCATTCCTCTACGTCGAGAAATGACCCGGGGGTCATTTTGTAATGGGGGTCATTTTTCTGCATTACACCGGCCTCAGGACTTTCTGCTGCAAGATTTTCAAGGTCTTGAGTCACAGAGCTTGCAACTGCAGATTTTTCACGGCCTTTACTGCGGGGTTTACGTGGCATTTTCAATTTTTGCAACAATTACTGTAACAAGATGTGCAAAATTCGAAGTCTCAACTGCAAATGATTGTGAAGAATGATGCCGCCCTTTGTATGTAGTTGACAGATGATGATTGGTCAAATATCAGCGCTATAAAAACAAACTGCTGACTGATAGGTCGTAGTATGATTGGCATAAGTTCTTGGTAGGTCTCCGTAGGATCGTCAGGATCGTAGAGAGATCGTAGTGGGAACGTAGTAAGAACGTAATGGGAGCGTTGTAGGAGCGTACTCGATATGTTCCCGACTGTACTACGCTTTTACTGCGCTCTTACTACGATCATAAAGATCTCCCCCCAATGCTTCCACGCTGCTTGTACGATTAAGGCACTTCTACTACGCGTAGAGCTTCCCGATCATGAAGACCCTACCATGAAGACCCTACCGCGATCATACTGCGCTTATGAAGACTCCACTACGTTATTCCTGCGATTTGTCACGATCGGCCACGTTTTCGGCCACGCTTTGATCGTAGTAGAAGCGGCGTCTATGTGTGAACGGGGGGTTATGGGCTGATTTAAGTACAAAGGTAGGTGTATAGGTCTTCTCTTTCAAACACCTTGTGGACACTCTAGTAGCAGTCCACAACTGTGAAAGTTGGACAGAATCTTGGTCTTGATAATATCTTAGATGAGTTTGAAAATGGGTTGATTGAAGTTAAAGATTACGATACTGGGACTGTGTACTGAAAGAAGGTCACTTAGACAGATTCTAAAAAAGCTTTCATACACACCAGAGGCCACATTTCATTCGGATTACTGATGAAAGTTTGTAAGAATGTTATTTTGGAAGAAACAAATTTTAAATTGGTCATGTGAGGTCAAAGAGGCCTGAGTGAATGACTTTAGGGCACTTATGTCTACATTCCCACAGTATGTCTAAAGTTTTTGTGGTATTTGTATATTTGTAGCACTATGAGTTCAATATTGAATTTTGAAGACCATGATTGTATTGTATTTTTTGCAAAGCCAACAAAAGTAAACCCAATTAAACAAAATTTTTCTAAGACAAATGATTTTTATTGTACCACTCGGATACGGAATTTAGGCATGTTGAAATACACAGGATGAGGCCATCGATTGTGGAAATATTATTTCTTTATTAAAAAAGAGTTTCACCTGCTGATAGCCCTCTATTGGCACAATGATAAAGACAAATTTTGTGCACCAATTGTTTGGGCTTTTTCATTTCAAAATCAGTTTGTACCTTGGCTTGTTTGTCCCATGATTGGGTGCTATTCCATTGGATTGTTCATTAATATCTATAGATTTGAATAATGGATTGTAATTTTGGGAATTAATCCTTTACTGAATGATCTCTGGATTTCAAGAACCTGAGATGGAATCCTTTTGAAAACATTGTGGGAATCAGAGAAACCAGCATTTTCTCCTTTTCCCTTATTGTTTTCTACCCTGCTTGAAACAAAATTCAATTTTTGGGTTCTGTTTATTTTGTGGTCTGCAAGTGCTCTCAGTCTTGACCAGTCTCAATTTTTAGCTCACCTGAGCATGAAGTGCTCATGGTGAGCTTTTGTGATCGCCCAATGTCTGTTATGCGTCATGCGTCTGTTGTCCACAATTTCTTTAAACATCTTCTCCCAAACCACTAGGCCAATCTTGATGAAACTTGGCAGGGATGTTCCTTGGGTGAAGCTCTACCAAAGTTGTTCAAGAGATTGAATTCCATCCTTAACTCTGGTTGCTATGGCAACCAAAGGGGAAAAATGGAAAAATCTTTGAAAATCTTCTTCTCTGAAACTAGAAGGCGTAGAGCTTAGATATGTGGTTTTCAGTATCTCCTAGTGGACCTCTACCAAGATTATTCATAATGATGCCCCTGGGGTCAAAACTGGCCCCGCCCCGCGGGTCACAAGTTTGAAACATAGCAACAAAGAAGGAAAACTTTAAAATTCTTCTTCTCTGAAACTAGATGGCGTAGAGCTTTGATAGTTAGTATGAAGCATCTCCTAGTGGACCTCTACCAAGAATGTATGTATGATGCCCCTGGGGTCACAAGTTTGAAACATAGGAACAAAGAAGGAAAACTTTAAAATTCTTCTTCTATGAAACTAGAAGGGGAAAAGCTTTGATATTTATTATGTAGTATCTCCTAGTGGACCTCTACCAAGAATGTTCATATGATGCCCCTGGGGTCAAAACTGGCCCTGCCCCAGGGGTCACAAGTTTGAAACATAGGAACAAAGAAGGAAAACTTAAAAAATTAAGGAGTAGAGCTTTGATATTTGGTATGAAGTATCTGCTAGTTGACCCCTACCAACTTTGTTCACATGATGTCCCTGGGGTCCAAACTGGCCCAGCCTCGGGGGTCACAAGTTTGAAACACAGGAACAAAGAAGGAAAACTTTACAAATATTTTTCTCTGAAACTGTAAATGGTAGAGCTTTGATATTTCATTATGTAGCATCTTCTAGTGGACCTCTACCAAATACGATATGTTGATCTTTTCGGAAAAGAAGAATTTTCATTGTAGACCTTTACTGCTTAGTACTCAGGTGAGCGATATAGGACCATCATGGTCCTCTTGTTTTTGTTTGGTAGAGTTAAATCTTTATGGCCAAAGATATCTCAAAATCATAGTTTTCACATATATTTACATGGTGTCACTCTCTATCCAACATGCATTCTACTGCCGAGGGATGTCACTCTTGACTCTTCCTAATGATCAAAGGGAGACCAACGATACACAAATAATTCTAACTACTCCATGAGTACTCCTCCTTCAACTGAAAAAGTACTCATTTGCTTAGTAGGTTGACTTTCTTGCAAATATTTGAATAACATTTCTTTTTCTCTCAAATTATTAATTCCGCACAATAGTTTCCTTTACAAATACCACTCCAGCATTTTCAACACTTTGATGTAAGACACTGCAGTTACTTTATACATGGATATTTATGTGTGGCAAAAATTTTGCAAAATACGGATTATGGACATTTTTTGTGCTGAAATGTTTGCGAACTCAAGGAATTCATTATTTGTTTGTATACTTTGTGGTAAAATATGCTAAGAGAATTTTCCAAATGCAGGAAATTGCAAAACTTTCTACTTATATAGTATCTTTTTTTGAGCTTAGCTATACAGTTTCTTTTTCAGCTTAGCTGAATTTTATTTTCTGCAAAATGCTTTCAATTTCAGTGTAAAATTTTAATATTTGGAGTTAAGTTAAAAATCTTTTTTCTGTTAAATTATATGCTGCTAAGTATGACTCACGGTCCTTTCGCAGACAGTGTAGATCAAGATAAAGTTGCATAGAATTTGAGGTTTAATACTGGATCTCCACTGTCTGATAAGGACATATTTCTCTTCCTCCCTCCTCTTAGAAAAAGCAAAAGTTAAGTTTTTACTAATGGCTTGAAGTTTCATATCACTTATTTAGCAGGTTAACCCATTAACACAATCCCTATGTTTGACAACCCTGAGAATGAAGCCTTTCAAAAACCAGCATTTTCTCCTTTTCCCACAATGTTTTCTACCCTTCACCAAAAAAAAAAAAAATCCAATTTTCAATCACTTTTATTTTGTTGTCTGCAAATGCTCTCGATTTGGACAAACCTAAAGATTTGTCATTTGGTATTGAGTTAAGGGTTGACTTGAACTTCCAATGTTTCTCCAAGAAAATCCAAATGTGAAAATTACAGAAAGTATCAGCTGGACAGAACTCTTACAACTTTTCTGATTTGAGGGAACCTGCTGTTTAACTCTTTTCTCCTTAGATACTCATTTCTACGCATTGCTTGTAGGAGCCTTTGAAAAACATTGTGGCAAAAGGTGAAATTGCTCGTGACAAGGAATTTTACCTTTTCCCATAATATTTTCTATACTATCTAAAGGTGTCGTATACGCATAAAGGTGTCGTATACACATAAGAAACGGCTGCATCCTTGCTGTTATTTAGGGTCATTTAGAGATAACCATAGAAATGCCTTATTGGGTAAAGGGCTAACTCTTTACCAGATGCCAAAATGCTACCATGGTTTAGATTTAAGAGCATTTGCAGACAACATATTAAATTTAGCTCATGCGATGGAAATTGTCACTGACAGAATAGAAAACCATGTTGGAAAAGGAGAAAATGCTGGGTACCTACTAGCATTTTCTCCTTTTCCCACAAGGCTTTCAAAAGGCTCCATCTTCAGGGTAATTAAAACCAGAAATTGTTTTGTAAAGAGTTAACGCTTTACCATTTGATTCCATTTTTCAATGACCTCGAGAAGAAGGCCTTTTTGTAAACAATATGGGAAAAGGAGAAAATGCTGGTAAGCAATTGATCATTGAAAAAGAAAAGTTTTCTATTGGACCATATTTAAATTGTTGGTAGCAAATGCTTTCAAGTCTTTACTACACAATGACAACTTTTAATGCACCTGAGGAAGAATCCTTCAGAAAACATTGTGGGAAAGGAGAAAATGCTGGTAACCAGCATCTTTTTCCTTTTCCCACAAAGTTTTCTAAGTTTTCAAAGCAAAACTGCACCAAATCATTTGAGCCACTTTGAAATTGTCGTCTGCAAAATTAATGCATTCAGTTTGGATAGGTCTAAAATTTTGCTGTATGGTAACAGGTTAATTTAGTCAAGTACAAATTTCCTTGTTTTGTAAAGAGTTAACTTTACCACTCAATGAGATTTTAGACTTGTGCAATTTGAAAGTAACTGCAGACTGCAAATTAGATGCAGTATAAATGGTTAGTTTCATCTCTAAATTGGTAGAAAACATTATGGTAACAGGAGAAAATGCTGTGGTACCAGCATTTTCTTTTTTTCCCACAATATTTTCAAAATAAAAAAAAAAGCCAAGAGAACATCAAGAGAAGTGAATACAGTATTTAAATTAATGATTTGAAGCAATTTTTTGTGGTATTTGTCAAAGACAATACCACTATGAGTTCAAGATTGAATTTTGATAACCATGTATCTTATTTTGTACAAAGCCGAAGGAAATAAACCCAGTTAAACTCATTTTTTCTTAGACAAATGACTTTTTTACAGTGGCACTCAGATATGTAATTTGAAATGGCATGTTAAAATACATTGGGCAAGGCCATCGATCGTTGAGATACTTATTTTTGATCGAAAATAGCTTCTCTCGCTCATAGCCTTTTATTGGCGCAATGATACAAATTTGCCAACTGACCCTGGGCTTTTTCGTTTCAAAACCAATTCGTTCCATAGCTTGTTCATCCTATGATTGCGTGCTACTTTATTTGATTGCTCATGTATAGATCGAGGTAATTGATTGAAATGTTAGAAATTAAATGTAAAAGGCTAGAGATATTTCAAAATTATAGTTTTCAGGAACGAACTTAATTTTGTTTGATATATCAACAGGATTTCTCTTTCTATTTGTCATGCATCCTACTATCAAGGGGCATTACTCCTGCTTCCTCCTAATGATCAAAGGGAGACCACTTATACAAAAATAAACCAAACTTTGTCAAGAGTACTCTCCCTTCAGCCGAAAAGGCATTCATTTGCTTAGAGGGTTGACTTTTAAGCCAGTATTTGAACAATATGTCTCTGTTTCTTTCAAACTATTAATTCCACACAATGGGTTTCCTTGACAATTACCATTTCAGCGTTCTCAACGCTTTGATTAATTCTCTGCGCTGGTAGCTTTTTTGCTCAAGATGTGCCTGTACTTTGGCAGTGGTAAAGTGAAAAGGATTTAAGCTGTTTCTTGCTGGTTCTCCCTGATTCCAGTTATCTTTTATCAGTTTTATTAGCTCTTTACTACATTTACCACACAACAAAATTTAATACTTGTCCAAACTGAAAGGTTTTGTGGACAAAAAATTTATTGAAGGACAGGAAACATTGTGGAAAAGAAAAAAACATATAATACCAACATTTACTCCTTTCTCCATGATATTTTCCAAAGCAACCTACCTCAGGACCATTGAAAACATGGGAATGTGTGGTTAAAGGTTAGACCTGAGCTTGTTCAATAAATCAGATGGACATTTTGTTCTAGTCTGTAGTCAAATTTCATGCTTAACCCTTTGGCTGCTAAGCGCAACCCAAGAACCTTTTGAGGATACTGTAGATCAAGATCAGACTGCATGAAATGTGCAGTCTGATCTTGGATCTATATTGTCTGATAAGGAAATAGTTTTCCAAAAACTATCATTTTGAAATAGCAACATCAGGTTTTTACTCTCTGCTTGAGATTCTAACTTATCTAGCAGGTTACAGCTTAACCCATTACAACACAAACCCCTACTTTTGACTACCCTGAGAAAGAAGCTTTTAGAAAACATTGTGGGAAAAGGAGAAAATGCTGGTAACCACAAAACTCACAAAACAAATTTCAAATTTTCTGCCACTTTTATTTTGTTATCTGTAAGTGCTTTCGGTTTGTACAAGCCTAAAATTTTGCCATTTGGTAGAGAGTTAACTCTTTCCCAAACGAGCCCTGGTTTTTACGTGTCTGCAGTAAAAGTCTTTTGAAAACACTGGGGGAAAAAGGAGAAATTGCTCATAACGAGCAATTTCTCCTTTTTCCGCAGTGTTTTCTACCCTTTTTGAGAACTTTCTGCCAATTTCTCCAAATCAGCAATTGTTGGCTGCAAACTCTTTCGGTTTTGAAGGGTCCAAAATTTATCGTTTGGAAATGGGTTAAGTTAAGATTAGCCTAAGATCTTACAAAATACCTGACAGTTTCATTTTAGTGATTAGTTTTACTTACAACATCTTCTGAGCTGTCTGATCCTTACTTAGGCTGTTGCAAAAATGTAATTTCACTTGTACATCGCTTGCTAAAAGTCAAAAGAAATCTCCAAGTGTACGGACAATTACATAGGATTTATAGGCACATTCTTGGACTCATTTCCTTTCACAGTAAAAATGTTGCATTGTATGGAATTAAAATGTTTTTTGTCATAGTTTTCTTTCAATGGATTATGTTCGTTTGTGAGGAGCCATGATGAATTCAGTGATTATGCATCCTTCCAAATAGAATGTGTACTGGGAAAGTGATACGATTTCTGCCATGGGCAAACACTCAATCTTGTGGTTGTCAAGCGCAAGTTGATGAATCTTTTACCAAAAATCAAAGTTTTGGACTGGACCAAATTCAAAGCATCAAAAGACAACAAATTAAATCTTGGTATTGTGATGATTTCTGACTTTGATAAGGTAGAAAACTTTGTGGGAAAATGAGAAAATGCTAGTTACCAGTATTTTCTCCTTTTTTACACATTTTTTTCTATAGGCCTCTTCTCAGGGTTGTTAAAAGCCAGGATTGTGTGGCAAAGAGTTCAGCAGATAATGTAGATACAGGTCATGCTGCTTAAGATCTTAATCCATTACCACACTATCCCTACTTTGGACAACCCTGAGAAAGAAGCCTTTAGAAAACATTGTGGGAAAAGGAGAAAATGCTGGTAACCATTTCTCCTTTTCCCACAATGTTTTATACCCTTCACAAAACAAATTTTAAATTTTCAGTCACTTTTATTTTGTTGTCTGCAAATGCTTTCGATTTGAACAAACCTAAAATTTTGTCATTGGTAATGAGTTAAATATCTCCCCTGTGTGTCAGCTACATTCAGAACAGATTTCTGATATTATGGTTTAGGATTCTAATCAAGTGTTTGAACAAAACACAGGCGTGAAATGAGATATCTACTGTTTTCCCTCACTACAATTTTAGTGTAATCTAATGAAAGATTAGAGCTAATGAATCAACACTTTACCTGAGACAGCAAAAGTATACATTGGTCGATATTGTAAATATTTACAGACAACAAGTTGAATAATTATCGTCCAAATGATGGCATTTTCCTGTGAATAGAGAGAAAACATTGGGGAAAAAGGACAACATACTAGTATCCAACATCTCCTTTTCCTATTTTCAGAAAGATTTTTACCCAGGGTTGTTACAGCTTGGGATTGTAAGGTAGTGGTTTATACCTTAAACACTGTGACAGTCACCAGGTTTTAACAAACCCGAAGAAGTCTAAGCCTTTTGAAAACATTGTGGGTAAAGTACGAAATGCTGGTAACCAGCATTTGCTATTTTCCCAGCAATGCTTTCTACCCTTTCCGAAACAGATTTTAATTTTTGAGTCATACTGAATTTTTTATCTTGAATTGCTTTCAAATTGAAAAAGTCAAGATTCTTGTCCTGTGATTGAAGTGTGACAGAGGAATCTAATAATGGATTCTTGTAACCAAACAATTTGAGAATTAGCTCTTTACCATCATATGTGTAAGAAAGAAATCACAAAAAATGAGGGCAAATTTCATTGAGTGACAGGAAAATTATAAAATTATGATTAATATCTGATTTAGTATAATGGCTGATTGCACTAATAATCTGATACAGCCTCCTGAATGGTTGTATTTCTTTCTTGTTTACCCTTATCTGTCATAAAAAGCCTTTCACTTCTGAAGTTTTTTCTTTGTAGGAAAAATAGACTAATGTCTCATTATAACCCCATTCCACTATGCTGCGATCTACGGCACTCTGTGTGCTCATTCAGAGCGCAGTAGAATGCCTCAGATAGCTGCTGGATTGTTGATTATGAGGACACCTCCCCTCCCAGATAATGACTAGATGAAGCTCCACTAGCTATCAAGCAAGGACCATTGAGATCCGATAGCGATTGAACTGTACATAGTCACAATTGTAGCCTAGCTAGGAGTTGCGACCTTATACGACCTGGTTTCACTCCATTATACATGAGGTGTAAACCAACGACTCGCGCAAGGCTACCTCTGGGTTCCAAACCTGTTCAGCTCTAGCTGGATGGGAAATTTAACACAGGGCGTCTCAGAAAGGTCCTTGTTGAGGCAGGTATTGAACTTCAGGCCTCAGGGTTGAAAGTCTGGCGTTTTACCACTGCACTACCGGCCCATCCTGAAATGATGATAGCCGAGACAGACACTTTTTTACATAGCCCTTCAAAAGCGAGATCGGCGCGCTATCCTATCGCCGCTTTATCGTAACAGAGCACTATCATATCGCCACTTGATCGTATGAGAGCTCGATCATATCGCCACTTGATCACAACAGAGTGCTACTGCATCTCTAAAGGTCGCCATCAGATCACATAAGAGCACAATAAATGGCATACTGGAGGAACATTTGCACTCTTGAGTGATCCGATAGTGCTTCATTGACACTGTTTACGTTCAAGTTCATTTCGATAGCGATTTAAGCGATTAAGTAGCGATGTGTCAGGGTTCTGACCAGATCACCATGGATCTTTGTGCAAGGGAGTAGACTGATTGCAATCTTGGCGATTCGCTTAAGATCTGTTAGCATTTTTGGCATTCTTGGCGCTCTGCATGCAGATGTACTGCACTCCATGAGAGCGCCGTGGATCGCGGCCTAGTGGAATGGGAGTATCAGTAGTGTCCAACTGAATAAACAAACTGTTTATAAAATAAAAGAAAACTTTTTTATGTAAAAATAATTATGGTGATTATTATGACTTTCATGATATGTAAAGGTGCAGTACGCAAAAGTTCCAGTCAATGGCAGAAAACAGAATTTTGAAACTAGAACAGATCCTACCATGCTGCATAATCTGTTTTGATTACATTGATGATCACCGACGATTAGCCAACTTTTCATCGTGAATGTCCGAAATGACATATTGATGACATAAACACCACATGATCATTCAAAGCATCAAAAAATAAACCCTTGATTCACTTGTTTTGTCCCGATTCTAGGCTTGAAAAACATAAATTTTTTGACACAGTAAACAGAGACAATAACACAGGCTGATCATCGCTTGTTAATTTATCATTAACACAGAAAGACTTTTTACTGCATCTAAATAAGAAAATAGTTTCAAAATGTGCATTCTAATAGTCCGGTCTGTTAGATCAAAAATGTTTACTCGCCGGACGAAAGTGTGAAAATTTTATATGATGTAAACAATACGTTTCTAAAACGAAAAAAAGGGGTGTGCCCGATTTTAAGTCCCTAGATCCATTTTTATTGCGATTTGAAATTCGGATAACTGTACTGTCCGAATACTCTTCCTTTGTAGAACAGTAATTTGGTTGTTTCCCGTTTAGTCACAATGTATGATAGACAGAAAATGGTGTTTCAGAAGTATTTTGCCATTTTAAAGGCACATCTGTATTTAGGGATTGATTTTATGAATATTCTATATGTCTTTCGTATCTGTCCGTCCATTTGCCTGTCATTTGCTTGCACTTTATATACTTAAAAAGAACTGACTTTGAATTTCGCGTTTAGGATTCCTTTGAATTTGGTCGATCGGCAGGACAAATCAAATTGCCTTCAGATTTCCGCATACAATGCAATAGACGATTTGCCGATTACATTTGATATAACGCATATTTTCTTTTAATCCAAAGCATTTTTTTTTTTCAGTGACAAATGCTGTATGTCCCGTTCGCAAACCCTTTAAATTTGGACAAATTCACAACTGAAAAGAAAATGACATAGCAAAAAATCTAGAGGAAATCAATTCTAATACAATTTAGTAATATTTCGTGGTATTGCTTTTGAAAAAAAAATAATCATAAACAGACAAAATATGCATTTTATGAGATCGTATTGAAATAAAGAGCATATAGAGACTAAGAATGAATCCTCTGTAACCTGTGTATAATTCAAAATCCCGTCCATTAATGATCACCACAATTAATTAATATAAAACAAAAGATACGGAAGAGTCAGTTTAATGTGACACATGTTTGTAAATCTGTAAGAAGACAGTACATTACAACTCTTCCACAGGTCAGTGCGATACCGAGATCAAAGGAACACCGAGTTAACCCTTTACCCATTTTTCACATCTTTAAATGCTCAAAATGAAGTTTGAATAAATATTTTGTGAAGACGGTATGGAAGGTTTGAAATTTGATCTGAAGCAACGTTTCTTTTGCTCATGTTCTATAGCATGAAGTTATTCGTCAATAGAAACATGCCTGAAAACACAACAAAGACGGTTTGATAATAGTGCTGTAATATCAGTAAATGGACTGTCCCTGTCTCTCTGAAGACACTGGACAGCTATTTAACCTTTTACCAAAGTATTTCGTGTTTTGGCGACTCGAAAAAAAGGGGGGCACACGTGCTAATTTTTCCCACATTCTATTTTTTGTCTCACATCCCCAACCTCAACACCGCCCCCACCCCCCGCAAAAAAAAAGTAATAAATGTATAGTTCAAAAATATCTGTGAAAAATGAATTTTCAAAGTGTGAGAGAAAATCTTGGGAAAAAAAAGCAATCTTTCTCCAGCTTCAACAATATGTTTTACTTTTTCAAGGATAATTACAACCATTTGAACCACCTTTACTCTATCGTCTCCATATGCTGTGTATAGGACAAATACCCAATGGAACAAAAGCCCACTGGACAAAAGCCCACTAGGACAAAAGCCCACTGGGACAATAGCCCAATAGAACTTTTAGTTCTAATCATGTATGGAATTAATAAGTTTCGTATATATTATGTGACTTGTCTCTACAAATAGCAGAAAACGTTATGTGAAAAGCAGAAAATGCTGATAAGCAGCATTTTCTTCTTTCACATGGTTGTTATAAGAGTGGGAAATGTTGCAGAGAATTAAACATTGAGAAGAAAAAAAAGCAATTTGATCATTCTGATCATTAAATCTCTGTGTCTTTTCTACAAAAATGATTAAAAAATTATTTTTTTACACTTCTTTTTATAAGCAGTGGGCATTTGTCAAAACTAGCAGTGAGCTTTTGCCCAGTGGGCTTTTGTCCAGTGGACTTTTGTCCGTATTTAAAACCCTATCCCGCATAAGACAAGCTTTTCACGACCCTGAGGAATATAGTTTTTAAAAATGTTGTAGAAAGGTGATAAAGTTCTGGTAACCACTTTTTTCTCCTTTTCCATTTACTATCCTTCTTACAAACAATTTCATTTTTTCAAGTCACTTTCAAATTTGTTGTCTGCAAAGGCTTGCAATTATGGCAAGTCTCGAATTTTCGTTTGGTAAAGAGTTGATGAAGATTCAGTATTGTAAGAAATTGTGGAAAAGGGAGAAAAATAACATTAATATAACTGCAGTAGACCTTTCCTATTTTTGTGTCTGATTGATCAACTAATGTTTGCCGAATTCCGTGGCTAAGTTTTTTAACGTACTGGCTCGAAATCCAGGAATCTGTAGTTTGATTTATTTAAACTATTAAAGTAATAATTTTTGTTTAAAAAAATCGTTCCAGTATTCTGCAAATAGACAGACAGTTTATTTACCAAAAAAACTGGGATATTATACATTTTCAAGTTACAGCGAAAATCCTGACTTTGAAATAATATATAAGGTCTCCATAGTTGCATTTTTGTCATGTTCCTGTTTGAACTACCTTATAAATTTACTATCGTAATAACAAAATTCAATTCAAATCTCAAACCTCCCATTTCTTCTAGAAAACAACAACAACAACAACATTGTTATTGTTGTCTAGAAAAAAACAGAACTTCGAGCAGAGGAGCAGAGCACCGACTAACACACACGTGTCATAATTAAGTGTTTATCCCGTTCAGCCTTACGTTGATATCACTTGTAAAAGTTTGGAATGATTAAAATCTGTTACAGGGGATAAGTCTGTTCTAATTACTGGTCCTAAAAGATGCATTTTTCTGCCCGAGCATCTTTTTTTTTTCGGTTTTCAAATGCATTATTATGTAACCTGATTTAATCGGCCCCAGTTTAACTGTATATATGCACTTATTTCTTTCGGAATGGGCTTGGGGATTTGTTTTCAAATTATTAAACCTTATTCTACGAATTAAATGACACTTTAAAGCCGATCGTAAAATCCCAAATGTTATTTCAGAGGAATATCTCGAGGAAAAATATCTCTGTATCGGACAGTGTAGATGATCTAGGATCAGACTGCACGTTCTTCGTAGTCTGATCTTAGTCTACATTGTCTGCAAAAGATCATTAAGTCGCGCTTGGCAGCCTAAGGGTTAATGCAGTTTGCATACTAGAAGTTCTATCAACACGCCCGACAGAAAATAACGCTTATGGTACTGCTTTACTCTCTGAAGTCTACCTAAAGATTGATAAAACGACATTTCTTTTTTTTGTGTGTATCTTCGAAAAAGATGATTAATAAAACTACCGGCACAACCGTTTTAGGTTTTTTTGACCTTTTAAAAATTTCGGAACTTCATATAAAAGTGAAAAAATTACTAAAATGCCCATTCTGGGTATCATTTCGGATTTATTCATATCTCTATTACTGAAAATAAACCAAAATCCACCTACAAAGTAAACAAAAAAACAAATTTTCGATAAAGAAATGAAGTTCTCTTAAATTTGAAAGCGTTTTGATCGACTCTCAGTGATCAAATCATTGTGAGATACTAATATATGTGTTCTGATAAAATACAAAGGAAGAGTATTCGGACACTACATCTATCCGAATATATAATAGGCAGTAATTAATGAACTAGGCCACTAAAATCGGGCACACCAGGCGCAAATGGTTTGGAATGATGTCTATTAACTGTATGCAAAATTTGTTGCTTTCGTCCGGAGTGTAAACATTTTGCTAAAAAATCGAGTTAACAGACCGGACTATAATACTCTCCAATGACATATTGTTGGATTGTAAACAATACTCCTGTCTACTACGTCATAGCACAAAGAGATGCAAATTGTTAGGTGACGTTTTCAAAGACCTAGTGCAAATAAACAAAAACGATAACAAATGTTGTCTTCATCAGTGGCCTCGGTGAAATCAGTTGGCTTCTCAATGAATTTTCACTCACACATATCATGGTAACCAGTGCAGTAGCTGACACATTCGAATTTTCTCCGATCTGATCTTAATGTGTGTTGTGATGAGTTATTCTATATATTTTCAAGTTATAAATGGTGAAAATTACCTTTTTTTGGCTGTACTATGGCTTTAATAGAGTGCTTATTTTCTGGTACATATCCGGTAACTATGTGACTTTTTTGGTAACATGTGCGGTACTTGTGTAGTCATTGTGTGGCTTCCTTGCTCCACACACCAATTGCTTTGTCACTGTATAACCAAATTCTGCATTTTTAGTCCGTTTTTCCTCAGTTACATCTCTCTTAGCCGGTCTGACCAAGCTCTAATACAGTGGTATTTGTTAACTGGATGAAAGTATACTTTGTTGATAAGTGTTGTAAGAGTTAATTACCAGATTTGTTGCCAATAAGAGTCTGGGGACATTTGAGGACACTAAAATTCCACCTCAGCACACACTTGATTGTGAGCCAGAAAAATTAAGGCTATTTTCTACTTGTGTATTAGTTGTAATAATTATTCATAGACAGATAATTAGAGAAGTGAAACCAGTGTGAAATGGTTCACATGTTGCATTGGGAACAGCTTGCAGATTGAACATGTTTAATTGGTGTCTATTGCTTTTTCTATGTGCGCAGTTAAGTGGAATAGAATTGCTCAGTGATAACCTTTAACTTTTATGACAGAATTTTAGACTCATCAATTTAAAGACATTTTGTGGACAATAAAATAAATGTGACTGAACTTGAAATTTGCCTGGAAAAGAGTGGAAAACATTGTGGAAAAAGGAGAAAATGCTGGTTACCAGCATTTTCTCTTTTTTCCACAATGTTTTAAAAGCTTTCTTCCTTTAGGGTTGCTAAAACATTGGATTGTCTGGTAAAGGGCTCAAGTACTAAATAAATCGAACATTTTCAATCTGAAGAAATAATTTTTATACTGCACTTTAAAGGTTCGCTCAGCAAGATACATAATTATAGTTTAACAAAATGATACACAATGCAGGTCAGAGATCAGACTGCTTGCTGTATGCAATCTGCTCTTGATCTTTGCTGGCTCTTTCAATAAATTAGGGGTAAGCGTAATCTTTGTAAGACAATACAGTTCTTGACTTTTGTTAACTCTTTACCAAACGACAAAATTTTGGACTGGTCCAAATTCAAAGCATTTGCAGATGACAAAATAAAAGTGACTGAAAAATAGAAATTTGTTCTGGGAAGGGTAGAAAACACTGTGGGAAAAGGAGAAAATCCTAGTTACTAGCATTTTCTCCTTTTCCCATAGTGTTTTCAAAAGCCTTCTTTCTCAGGGGTATCAAAAGTAGGGATTGTGTGGTAATGGGTTAATTAATGGCAATTGCAGACTGAAAAATTAGATGGGGATCAAATGGTCAGACTGTCTGTAAAAGGGTGCAAAATATTGTAGAAAAAGTAGAAAATGCTAGGTTACAATGCTGGTTACTGATAGTCTCTTTTCTTCTGACAAATTTGTAGAAGGCCCTCTGATTTAGAGTTGCTAAGGATTGTTTGGTAAAGGGTTAAAATGCAGTTTTGTAGTGTGCATGAAGAAACTTAATCCAACATTTATTCATGTTTTTATAATGCAGTATTGGTCTGAACAAAAGACTTGAAAAGGGTCACTTGTGAATTTTTGGGTAAAAATGCAGGAAAGTGAAATAAACTACACCAACCTGGATCTAGTAATTTAAGCAGTAATTGAATATCTATATCATTTAGTGTCATAACTGCATTGGATAGTTTGGTAATTCAATAGAATCAACTGTGTACCTAATTTGTTCGATTAGAGGTTTAAATTGCTGGAAGGTTATTGTGTTGATCGACATAAACAATATCATGGCACAGCAGCAAGGAAAAAGATTTGGACTTTTACGCCTAAAATCATTTGATGAACGGATTCTTACGATCAGAGCACGAGCCCGACCCCGGCGAGTATCGTAGGTTTCTTTATTAAGTTTTACACTTATCATAATCCTTTTACCATAATCCTTTTACCATCTACCTACATCTTCAACAGTCAATGACCTTAAAAATTTTGTAGTGAAATTTCTATTCAAAGTTTGCGATAGTTTATTTCAAATCCTTGCACACTTATAATTCTGCCTAGAATACTGTTTAACCCATTACCACACAATCCCTACTTTTGACGCCCCTGAGAAAGAAGCCTCTAGAAAACATTGCGGGAAAAGGAGAAAATGCTGGTAACCAGCATTTTCTCCTTTTCCTGCAATGTTTTCTACCGTGCTGGAAACAAATTTCAATTATCAAGTTACTTTTATTTTGTCGTTTGCAAATGCTTTCAATTTGGACAAGTCTAGTTGTTTGGTAAAGATTTAAAGCAACAAGGCAGGCATTAGATATATAGATTTTCCTTCCGTATTTATTTCAGGATCATGTACTGAGTTACTTTATGACACTGATATAAAAGATATGATACAAATGTACATGACAGAACCAGCTGTTTGTATGTAGGTGATTATGTTTTTGACAGGATTTAAACAGTTAAAGATCATGATGTTCATACTAAACCTAGTCTTAATAATGAGACACTGCGGTGATCTTTTTCATATTTGGACATTTACTGTACACCGTACTGTCTCAAGTCCATCGTAAATTTTTTGTTAGCAAATATAGAGCACTGAACTGACTTTCTGTTTCGTCGATTTTATCTCTATTGCATCGAAATGCAACTAGCTTTTAGTAATACACATGACCAAAAACGAATTGCTAAACCATTCATTAAATAAAGAGCTTGTAGAAGTCGTTTGTAACATGTTTTTCTCCGAAAAATCACTGACCTAATTTATAGTGTGTGGTGGCCATTTTGTATGTTTTTGGGCATGTAAACAACTTGAGTAACTGATGAAATACACATTTTTTTCTCACATTGAGCATTTGAA
This sequence comes from Tridacna crocea, assembly GCA_943736015.1. Classification (NCBI taxonomy): domain Eukaryota; kingdom Metazoa; phylum Mollusca; class Bivalvia; order Cardiida; family Cardiidae; genus Tridacna; species Tridacna crocea. Next base: position 57,122,050 of record OX031059.1, read on the forward strand.
TCGAAAATATTTGCAGGGTTTTCCATGATGCACAAATCCTGCGTCATTGATGCAATTTTGATTCAAATGACCCCCAAAATAAATGACAGTGCGTCATCGGTAACGCAACTTTCCAAAATCTAAATAATGTACAAAGTTAAATGAAGCGTCATAATTCCAAGTCTGTTCTTGCTTCAATGTCAGACAAACGCCATTCTTTTTTTAGCTACAGGGTTTATTTAAGTTAAAATTGGTTTTCCGGTAATTTATTTATAGAATAAGACTGTATTACGCATTATTGCCGAAATGTATATTGGACACGTGTCGTAAATATGGGCCCAGTCAAAGTCATGGTTGGGTTCTCTGTATTTCATAGCATATTTTACACGACTTCCAGTATATAAATTTACACATTACCGGTCTGTGCTGTTAGCAGAAAAATAATGTCATGACGAAGAAAACTGTAGCATTCTTCTATCGTCTGCTTCCTGCAACTGCCGATCAAGCCATGTCAAGCAGCAATTCAGACGAAAATGTTTGGTCTGTCAAAAAGTGACATCGGCCTTTCCATCACAAATGATCGACTGACTTTTCAATCTTGGAAGTTGGCGTTTAAAAGTGAAATGCATTATAAACCGTGCTTGAAATTGATGACGAGGAAATCCATATTTTTGACCCCCAAAATTTATGAAATGACCCTCAACTAATGAGGATGGGGGTCACAATGACCCCCAATATTCAAAGCCGAGGGAAAACCCTGTAGTTGTATTTCAAACGAAGGAATATTGAATACTCAAGCAACAGGTATGTTTAAATCCTAGTTTTGTGCTCTATTTGCGAAATTATAAGAGTTCAAACTTGTGCACAAAATCAGTGCGGAACTTTCAACTGATTTGGTCATAATTATGTTTCCTGGCTTTCTCACACCAGTACTAACACAACTTCCTTTCCAAAGGCACCAGCTACTTATCTCACATGCTTCAGCTGAGGTGAGAGCCGAAAATACACCGGAAAGACAGTTTGCCTCAACTGGGTATCGAACTCCCAACCACCAGGTCACGCTCACCACTGAGCCACCCAGGCGGGGCACAAATTAAATGAGGTAATGAGGATAATTTTTATAGCATTATAGTGTTATACTGGTATTACTCTTTACCTAAAGACAAAAATTTACACTTGTCCAAATTGAAAGCAGACAACAACATAAATGTTACTGAAAAAATTGAAATTAGGTTTGAGATGGGAAGAAAACATTGTAGGAAAAGGAGAAAATGCTGGTAACCAGCATTTTCTCCTTTTCCAACAATGTTTTCATAAGGCTTATTTCCTAGGGTCATTACAGGATTGTGTGATAAAGGGTTAATGAACAGTTTTAGTATTCAGAACTAAACAATGATTTTCAAAGAAAAGAAAACTTTTAAGGGGGAAAAACAAGAAAGTGCTGGTAACCAACATTTACATTACATAACATTCTTATGTTTCTACTGTGTTTTCAAAATCCTTATTAAATTTTGTAAGGTTTGTTAAAACTAAGGATTTTATGGCGGAGAGCTTAAACCCTTTGATAGCTTGAAATATGCTGGTATTTTCAGAAAGAAAAAAGAGTATACATGTGGCATTTTCAGGGCTAATTTGCCAAGGGAATCATTCATAATTATGGATCTCAGATCAGTTAACATAATCCATAGTCTTGATCCTTACTTTTCCACTTAAAGTAGTAAATTCATCCAGAAGAGGTAAAGGGTCAGAAGAGAGACAGAGACATTTTGATAGGTACCATAGAAACCATAAAATCTTCAGTGTTTTTTTTTTTATAACCTTCAACCTTTATAATCCTTAGAACACAAAGGGATCTGTGTTAGTTTGGCTTTGGAAGCTTACATTTGTTATCAGTGGGGTCTTGGTTCAATTCTACTCATTGCATGGGGGATGCCCTTTGGCAAAACACTTGGAGAACCCTGTCTGATGATGCAGTCAAGCCATTGTACAAATAAAATACTGCTTTTTTACCTTTTACCTCACAATCCCCTCTTTTAGTGACACTGAGGAGGAAAACTTTTGAAAACTTCGTAGAAAAAGGAAAAATAATGCTGGGAAATGAATAATCCAAATTCATCTTGGAAAAGGTTTTTATAAACCCCTTAAACACACAATACCAAATTTTAATGACACAGTGAAGGACTTTGAAAATATTGTAGAAAAACGAGAAAATGCTGATTACATGCATTTTCTCCTCTTCCCAAAATATTTTCTTCCAAGTCATTTGAGCTACACATATAATTTGTAGTTTGCATCTGCTTTCATATTTGTCCAATCCCAATTTTTTTTTGTGTGGTGATCAGTTTAACAAATAATGTTAAACAAATAATGAATTTTGAGAGCTACACTGAAATTGAAATAGATCTCCCTAGTCGGTAAAAAAGTAAATTTTTATGCAGTTTCAAGGCTGGTTTGTACAATAAAACTGTTACATTTAGCCACGGTAGATCCCAGATCTAAACTGCACACTTTTCTGAGTATAATAATAATCTACACTGGTTAGAAAAGCAAGTTGCACAGTTTCAGCTTGATCAACTTTGTCTTGAAAAGGTATTTATGACTTTAATCCTTTACCATACAATCTCGACTTTTAACGACCCTGAAAATAGAAGCCTTTTGAAAACATTGTGGGAAAAGGACAAAATGCTAGTAAATTCAGCATTTTCTCCCTTTCCCACAATGTTTTCTACTCTTTGAAAGTCAAGTTTCATTTTTAGAGTCAAGTTTTTTTTTGTTTCCTACAAATGCTTTCAATTTGGACAAGTCTAAAATTTTGTCGTTTGGTAAAGGGTTAAAGCCCCTGTCACATTAAACTAGTTATTAGAATGTCTTATCCCGCCCTGACATTATCAGAAAACAGGTTGAGGTCGTCAGAGAACTTGTTATTTTGGCCTGACAATGCCTGAAGCCCCTGTCTTACTAAACCAGTTACGGGGGTGGGGGGGGGGGGGTTTGGCTTAACCCATTAGCAAACAATTTGGACCAGTCTAATATTTTACTGTTTGGTAAAAGGTTAAAGGTCAAGGTAGCAGTAAGGTCAAATATGTTCGGAAGTCAGTTAGTGATCATGCCTAACCACATTTTTAGTCCAACACTCTTGAAAGTAGGTCAGAATGTTTGCCTTGATGATATCTCGGTCGAGTTTTATACTGGGTCATGTCGGGTCAAAAACTAGGTCAAATCTTAGAGAAACCATGTTTATGCTCTAAAGGCCACTTTTTCAGTTCAACAGTCTTGAGAGTTGGTCAGAATGTTTGTTTTGATGATGATATCTCTGACAAGTTTGAAAATAATGGTCATGTTGGGTCAAAAACTAGGTCAGAAGGTCAAATCCTAGAAAAACCTTGTGTATGCTGTAGAGGTCACATTTTCAGTCCAACACTCTTTAAAGTTTGGCTTGATAATTTCTCAGATGAGTTTGAAAATGGGCCATGTGAGGTCAAAAACTAGGTCACCTTGTCTAATATTAGAAAAACCTTGTGTACACTCCTAAGGCCACAGTTTCAGTCCAAAACACTTGAAAGGTGGTCAGAATGTTTGTGTGGATGATATCTTGGACAAGATCAAAAATAGGTTATGTGGGGTCAAAACTAGATCTGTTGGTCAAATCTTAGAAAAACCTTGTGTACGCTCTAGAGGCCACAAAACTCCTGAAAGTGGATCAGAATGTGTGTTTTGATAATATCCAGGACCAGTTTGAAAATGGGTGATGCCAGGTCAAAACACTAGGTCACTAGGTCAAATCTTAGAAAAACATTGTATACGCTCTAGAGGCCACATTTTCAGTCCAGCACTCTTGAAGGAATGTTTGTCTTGATAATATCTTGAAAGAGTTCAAAAATGGTTTATGTCAGATCAAAAGCTAGGCCACTAGGTCACATTTTCAAAAAACTTATTTCTAGAGGCCTCATTTTTAATGCAATAGTCATGAAACTTGGTCAGGATGTTGGTCTTGCACTAGCTTGATGTGGTTCATTTCGGGTTAACAACTCATGGAAATCTTGGTAGAATGTTGTCATAATATCTCAAAAGTGAAAATTGGTCATGTTTGGTCAAAAGACTTAATCCTTTACCAAACAATCCCTGGTTTTTACAACTCCGAGATAGAAGACTTGAAAACATTGTGGGAAAAGGAGAAAATGCTGGTAACCAGCATTTTCTCCTTTTCTCACAACATTTCCTACCATGCTGGAAACAAATTTCAATTTTTGCGTTGCGTTTACTTTGTTGACTGCAAGTGCTTTCAATTCGGACAAGTCTAAAATTTTGTCGTTTGATAAAGAGTTAAGTGAGCAATTTCAGGGCCATCATGGCCCTCTTGTTCTTTAGTCATAAATGAATTTAAGAATTAATTCACAGAATATTTAACTGCATGTAAACATTTGGTCTTTTTTTCAAGGCTGATTTTTTTCTTAATTACAAATTAATTTATTATACGAGGTACAGAATTTGTAATCAAATTTATTATAAGGACAATGTGTTGCTTGCAAGAACCATATCTGTCATGGCATGTCTGCTTTTGTGTCTTGGTCAGAACTTTAAATCCTAGCATTTATATTTTGATAAAACTTTGGACAAAATTAATGTTTACTAGATTGTGACAATGTGTTATGTGCAAGAGTCATGATGACAGGTTAAAGATAAAGGTCACAGATTGACGGTTGCTTTTTTCGAGTTAAGTTTTTGGGAAGTCTGTAGGTTTTTTTCAATGAGGAATGAATTTCAGCTTACCATGTATAATTGTCTATCACATAAATCAAGTGTGTTGCTCACAAAAATTATGTCCATAGTTCAAAGGTTAAGTTCACAAAAAAGTAGAAATGTTTCATTTCCTTTCTATGTTAATCGTCTGTCCAGCCTGTTACTTTTTGATGATGAATGAATTTCAACATAATGTGCAGAATCATCAACCTTTTTTTAAAAAAAAATGATATTTTCCATAAGAAACATTGTTTGTAGGTCAAAGGTCAAGTTCAGGTAGAGTTCAGAATTGTGTCAGAATTTTACATGTAGTCAATTTCTATGTACACAGCTCTCATCAAAAAGCTCCATAATTTAAGGGCATCAATCACCTCTTAATGACATATTCTTACAAAAATTGTTTTATTTAGTGCTTTAACCCTTTACCTTATAACCCAGAGTTTTACCTATACTGAGTATTAACTCTTACGTAAACACTGATGAAAAAGGAGAAAGTACATCCTTTCAGACAATCTCTTCTACATGTTACCTAAAAAATCTCAACCTTGGAGCAACATTTGTTGTGTGCAGATTCGTTCAGTTTAGGCAAGTCTAGAATTTTGTTACCTGGTAGAGCACTAAACGTGAACTTAATTCTAAGACTCTCTTAAGTGTGAAAACTCTTTGAATTTATCATAATTATTAAAGTTTGAATTCATCATAATTATTAAAGTATGAAATGTATCATGTGACATTCGGCTTTGTGTTTAATATCTTCTTGAAATAGATATCATATGTAAATGCGCATAGGTCAATTTTGTTTTGTGTATTTACTTGATGATTGTTGCAATCAAACGCCTTTGACTCTTTACCAAAGATCATAATTTTAGACAGGTCCAAATTGAAAGTACTTGCAGACAACAAAATAAACATAACTCAAAAATTGAAATTTGTTTCCAACAGGGTAGAAAACATTGTGGGAAAAGTTGAAAATGCTGGTTACCAGCATTTTCTCCTTTTCTCACAATGTTTTCAAAAGGCTTCTATTTCAGATTTGTCAAAACCAGGGACTGTTTGATATATGGTTAACCTTTAGCAATGATTATTGTTTACATTTATTCAATATAGACAGCTTTTCAAAACTTTGGAGGTGATACATAAAATGCTGCTGAACTCTTTACCAGAATGGTTCTACTCTTTGCTGCTACAATTCAAAGCATCTTACAGAAACCATTTTAATAGGATTCCAAAAGAGGAATTTTGGAAGATAATAGAGTTGCAGTGAATTTTACTGTGGCAGTTCAAAGAGGTGGAAATTATAATATTGCCACTGAAGTGAGTTGGGAGTCCCAAAGAGACTAGCAGCAATGCATTGACACTGACGAATTACAAACTTCTAAATTCTAGACAGGATGAAAAAGAAGGCACATGCACTATGCTATAAATTTACTTCAAACCAGGACTTTCCTTTTTAGTTTAACTCTTTACCAGATAAAAAGTTTTGGGTTTGTCCAAATTGAAGTAATTTGCAGACAACAGAATTGTTGAGACTCAAATGGCACCAATTTTCTATGGCAGTGTAGGAAACATAGTGGGAAAACCAGCCTTTTCTCCGTTTCACACACTGTTTTCTACTTGCCTCTTTCCATGGGTTTTTAAGTTAGCAGTCTGTGGTAAAGCGTTAAACACATTAAATTTTATTTAACATCAACGAGGAGTCAAATCTTTGCCTCTTATTATCTCTGGTGATTACTGGCGCTGAGTGTGTTAGACAGTGAATTTCAAAAGGCTTTTTCTCAGGGTCGTAATTGTGTGGTAAAGAGTTTAACCTTTAATGCTCAATCCAAGAAAGAAGACTCAAGGAAACACACTGGTAGTGAGAAAAGGAGAATATATTGATAACCAACATGTTCTCCTTTTCCCAAGATGTTTTTTACCATATTAAAGACAATGTCCACAATCTGAGCCACATCTAATTTCTGGTCTTCAAATGCTTTGAGTTTAGAGAAGTCGAAACTTTTATTGTATAGTAAAGGGTTAATACAGATATTTCTTGAAGGGGGATTCATTAGCGAAATCAAGGTAACAGGTGGATTTCTATTTCAGGAAAAAGTGATAAGTATTACAGGAACCCCTTACAATACCAGAAAAATTTTGACTTGTCTAATTTGAAACTATTCACATATGATCAATATGGCTGAAACAAAGGAATTTGTCTTGATAGGATAAAAAAAAAAAAAAGTTTGAAAATGAGAGAATGCTGGTTACCAGGATGTTTTCCTTTTCTTTCAATGTTTTTAAAAGCCTTTCTCTTCAAGTCATTAAAACTTGGTGTTTTGTGGTAAAGGGTTAAAGAAGTTGGTTAAACTAATCATTTCCGTTTCCTAAAATAACTTGTTTGTTTCTATGATGTATTGTGTTGTTTTAAGTATTATTTCTTATCTATGATTTCGAGGATTACTTTGTAATAACTTCATCCCAAGCCAGTGTTGTCAATACATTGTAATAAGTTCATCCCAAGCCAGTGTTACCAATACATTGTAATAAGTTCATCCCAAGCCAGTGTTGCCAATAGTTTGTAATAAGTTCATCCCAAGCCAGTATTACCAATACTTTGTAATAATTTCATCCCAAGTCAGTGTTACCAATACATTGTAATAACTTCATCCCAAGCCAGTGTTACCAATACTTTGTAATAACTTTATCCAAAGCTAGTGTTACCAATACTTTGGAATAACTTCATCCAAAGCCACTTGCACTCATATTCAATGTTGAAACAACAGTGACAGGGAATTAATCCTGTAGCAATTACTATCGTCAGTCCTCGGGAAGATATTAGTAGAATCTATAGTTTACTTAACTCTTTACCAAACAATCCTGACTTTTAACAACCCTGAAAAAGAAAGCATTTTCTCCTTTTCCCACAAAGTGTTCTACCCTATCAAAGCAAAATTGCTCCATTTCAGCCACTTTTAAATTGTTGTCTGCAAATGCTTTTAATTTGGATTGGTCTAAAACTTTGCTGTGTGGTAACAGGTTGAATGGCATTACTTTTCAGCTCACCTGAGCACAACATGCTCAAGGGGAGCTTTTAGAATCACCCGGTGTCCGCCATCTGTGGTGAGTCAGTGCGTTGTGCATGAGTGCATTGTGCTTTGTCAACAATTCTTTAAATATCAACTTCCCCTAAACCGCTGGGCCTATTTGGACCAACCTTGGCTAGAATGTTCCTTGGGAGGTCCTCCTTAAAAATTGTTCCCAGAATTTGATTCCATCAAAAACTTGCACTATACGGAAATGAAGAAATTCTAAACATTTCTTTTTCTCTGAAACCGTCAGTCAGAGTTTGAAATAATTTCACAAGGATGTTCCTTGGGTGACCCTTTTCAAAACTTGGTTCACAGAATTTTGATCTGCCAAGAATCGTGGCTCTGGTGAATGAGGGGACTACTAGCTTGCTCTATACGGAAATGAAGAAATTCTTAAAAAATTTTCTTCTCTGAAACTGCCGGTCAGAATTCGAAATAATTTCTGTCAAGAACCATGGCACTGGTGAATGGGGGCTACTTGTATACGGAAATGAAGAAATTCTTAAAAATTCTTCTCTGAAACCGCTGATCAGATTTTGATATAATTACACAGAAATGCACCTTGGATGACCCTTTTCAAAAAGTGTTCATGAAATATTGATCCGTCAATAAACATGGCTTTGGTGGTTAGGGGTTACTTGCACTATATGGCCATGAAGAAATTCTTTAAAATTCTTCTTCCTTGAAACAGCTGATCAGATTTTGGAATAATTCACAAAAATTTTTCTTAGCTGACCCTTTTCAAAATTTGCTCGAGAAATTTTGATCCACCAAGAAACATGGCTCTGATGGCTGTGGGCTATTTACACCATACAAACATGAAGAAATTCTTAAAAATTCTTCTTCTCTGAAATGGCTGATTAGATTTGGGAAAAAAAAATGGCTATGGTCCTCTCAAAAAATTCAGGTGAGAGATCCAGGGCCATCTTGGCCCTCTTGTTTAAGAAAAAGAAAGGAGGAGAAACATAAATAGAAATATTTTGATGTAGACGCAATACATATTCTGTGTGTAGATGTGATGCAGCAGTTCTGAAGTTGTAATGATGCTTAGATACTTCCATTATGAATGAAGCAACCATGCATAACAGTACAATTCAAAGCTGTTATTTGGCCGTTTTGATTTAGTGGAAAGAATATTCCAAAGAAGTTTGATTTTCAAATAAAATGGAACATAAATGGAACAATTTATGTTTGTTTACATGCTGATTAGTTAATAAGCTGCTCATGATTTAAATCAAGAGTTTTATCCACATACCGTAGTTAACCTTTCAAGTCGAACATATTTCATTTATATAAGGAAAGTAGCTTGGTTACTCATTTCTATTTAGTTTTGCAAGGATGAGACCATCTTTGCGAGCCAAGGTTACGATTACTATGTGGATCTTACCTTGGCTGATTGAGCATGATTTCGAGATTCCTGCGATGGGCCTTCTATTGGATGTCGGAAATTACATGTACCCCACTTTACATCATATTTCTAAAAGCCAATGAAATATCATTTTAAAAAAACGCTTACGAATACACATGAAGTGATAAGCAGACATGCACATTGGTTTCCATGTTTACCATCTATTCGAAAGGTAGCGACCTTATTCTATTTTTATCAAAGATGAAATGCTATGAGGATTTCATTTGTTGCAGTTAGAGCTGGCTGCATGCAATGGAAAAGCCAGGGGTGTGGAATTCCTACGTCCGACTCATCCAAATTTGACGTCGGACAAGTGGCTTTTTGCAATCTACTCGTCCGCGGACAAGTAGAAAACAAGGGGGAAATTGAAAGAAAAGATCTACATTAAATAACATCATCCTTGTGAAATGGCAATATTCTCTCTACAAGAACATTTTTAATTTGAATTATGGTAAACTATTCCCTGATATCTGGAATCAGTAAAAAGTCCGAACAATTGGCTGACTCTGCCTTTTTTTATTTTGACTGTGCTCCAGTACGGTCGAAATGTTGTGGTTTCTTGGCTCCATTTGATTTGTTTAATGGAGGCAATTGTAACCGAATCGAGTTAACCTATTTTTTGTGTACTTCATAACACAGCACATAGACTAGATGCGGTTGTCATTCAATCTCTATCATTCAATATTAAATAATTTTTTTGTCGTTCGCAAGAACTTACAGTTGACAAAAGATAAGTTGTCTCAATTTAACACTGTGGAACACATTCTTATTCGGTCGCAGTAAACGTATTTGAAAGAAAACCAAACAAGCTGTATCCAAGGAAAACATGTCAAGAACCAGGAAACATTACAAACATCTGTTAAAAGGGCTGTAGATGATAAAGGCCTTTTTACTTTCAGCGTGAAATGTTCTAATTCTTTGCAGATCGATCTGCAGGTTATCAAATCTCCGCCTACTGAGTCTCAATCTGAAGTGCCGGGTCTGTCGGATATCGCCGATCTCGACCCCCGTTGTCTGAAAACTAGACAGTTATTATCACTGCGCATCATGCAAACTCTACATCTCCATTATGCAATAACGAAGCCACAGATAATGATTCCATGTATCATTATGAGGGCTGGTAAGCAGTTCTGCAGAAGTATTGAATTGGGCACCAATGGCTGTACGACAGTAGTCTTAAAAAGGGGCTGTAAGTGCAAACAGATATTTGGCTATGGTTTAAGCAGCTATAGTGTATATTGTTGAATCTTTTTCAATTATTAAATTGTTGCACCTTTCTATTTACTGTATCTATGTCCACTGCCATTATTTTGTTAAATTGATATACCTTGAAAGTCAGCCTGCTTTTTTTTCATCATTATCATTAAAAAACCAAACAAGGTAAATTTGGATGGTGAAAAGATCATCATTATCTACAAACTACATTCAATTAGGTCTTTGAGTGCTATTTAAAATTGTTTTGTTTTGGACAAGTAAGCTTCTCTGATTGACAAGTAGATTTTTTAGATTTACTTGTCCATGGACAAGTAGAAAAATTGAATATTTCCACACCCCTGGAAAAGCGTATGGGGGAAACTAAAAATCAAGGGTAGAGTAGCGTAGTGAATCCTCAGCCTTGGCTTGTGAAGATGGGAAGTGACTGAAAACCTGCAGACTGCCTTGCCAAGAAATACTTTTGTGTTTCTGAAAGCAAGTCCAATATGTTAACTAATGGGCCATGGAAAACCGGATTCTCTGGATTCTCTTGTTGCCATGATTTTTACAGAAGTATTGTGTGTATGTCTTCCCTTTGTATCATTCATATGAAGTAGAAAATAACTAGAAAATGACCTTTAAAGAATAAGGTTGTTTCATAAATACCATCAACAAATAACGACTGAATTAATTGGCAAGGTATTGTAAATTTAATTGGATCTGGTTGTCCACTTTGGGAAATTGACCATGAATGACATTTTTATTTCATGTACCATAACATAATTTTCTTTATTCAAAATTGTGTATTTGGTGGTAGTAACAAATGTTACTACTATCTTGTTTTTTACCTTATAACAGTTCTACCATTTCAAGTGGAAGAAGATATTTCAAAAGAAAAGATACAAAAACTAACTTGTAAACCTTTGCTTTTTCATATATCTTTCCATAATTTTATCGTAGACTAGCATTAGAGTTTATGCTGTAAAAATGTCTTTTTACGCAGTTGAATTGATCTGGGACAAAATGTAAAAGTCACCCGCATTGCATCCACGGAACAAAACACAAAATCAGCACTGTTTGATGAAGTATAAATGTGTTGTTTTTTTTTACAAAAAATAATTTTCTACACTTGCTTAAGATTCCAATGAAACAAAATACTATCTTTTTGAAATCCCAGTTCTAAATATAGCTTAGTTACATGAGTAATGATCAAATAATAAAGCAACCGCATCTGTTGCAGTCCATGGTTGCCCAATCGGACCAATTCTTGCTCGACTTTTCAAGAATGATGTTTGAAAGAGGCTGAATTTAAGCCATGGTAGTAAAATAAAACAATGTTGGAAAGCAATATTGTTATGAAATATTGTTTTTAGCTCATCTGAGCACAATGTGCTCAAGGGGAGCTTTTAGGATCACCAGGTTTCTGTCGTCCATAGTGTGTCGTCAACAATTCTTTAAAGATCAACGTTTCCTAAACCAATGGGCTAATTTGGACCAAACTTGGCTGAAATATTCCTTGGGAGGTCCTCTTTAAAAACAGAACTTGATTTCATCAAAAACTCTGGTTGCCAAGGCAATCGAATTTTCTAAGAAATTCTTTAAAAATTCTTTCTCTGGAACCATTTGCTAGATTTTAAAATAATTTCACAGAGATGTTCCTGGGGTGACTCTTTTCAAAACTTGTTAGCGAAATTTTTGAGAGTACCATAGCCAATCTTTTCTTTTACCTCAAAAATTTAGGTCCAGGGCCATCTTATTGCCTAGAATTTATCGCGAAAAATGTGTTTACTGACAGACATATGGACCTTCAAAGATGGACCCTGACTTGGCACATTTTTCGGACGGACATCGCCATGCAATTGAAATGAAAGAAACCAAGGAATTTGTTTAGGAGCCACACCAAATGTGGTGGTATACAAATGATTTCAATATGAAAATCTTTAATTTCTGTTGCACAGTGAAGAGGTTGCTACTTTTCTGCAAAATATGATTATTACAACTGAGTGTGATGGCCAAAACATTTTTTAATGATTTTCATGACTTCATAACTTGGATATTATGTAAAGTATACAGCAGTAGGTGCTTGATTACATACACATGAATTGGGAATTTCTACCATAAATATTTATCCATGTTTGTCTAGTTGTTGAATGCAAGCTGAGGAAAGAAGAATATTGTTTATATCATCACCAGCTGTGACCAGACAGTAAGCCCTTGGAGTCCCTTTACCAAACAACTAAATTTTAGACAGGTCCTAATTTAAAGCATTTACCAACAACAAAATAAAAGTGACTTAAAAATTGAAATGTCTTCTGAAAATTTAAAATTTCTTCAGGGAAGGGCAGATTCATATTGCAGGAAACAGAGAAGATGCTGGTTACCAGCATATTCTGCTTTTCCCACAATGTTTTCAGATGTCTCTTTCTCAGCATTGTTAGAGGTCAGAATAGTGTGGTTAAGGATTAAAAATAAATGTTTTTAGCATGGAAATAATACCAAAATAGACGCAATTGCAGGGTTGTTCTTGTCCACAATGTCTGGGCAAAGTGGGCAGTAAAGATCAAAGATCATGCTATTTGTGCTCTGATCTTGATCTACATTAGCCCAGAAGGGCATTCTGTAGCTGTAAAGGAGCGTTAACTCTTAACCAGACAACAAAAAGTAGGCCTGGTCCAAATTGGAAGCATTACCAGATGACAAAGACGACCCAAATAACAAAGTTCTTCCTTGAAAGGGCTGAAAACTTTATGGGAAAAGGAGAAAATGCTGGTTACCAGCATTTTCTCCTTTTTCCACAAAGTTTTCAAAAGCCATCTTCCTCAGAATGATGAAAGCCTACACTGTGTGGTGAAGGATAAAGTGTCTACCAAAGGACAATTTCCAGAGTCCACTAAATTGGAAGCGTGGCAGATCAAAGTTTAGGTTTTGCTGTAGGGGTCTGTAGTTTGTCTCCTTGCACACATAGACATAATTATCAGGCACGTAGGAAGCATTTCAAGATTGGGGGGCTGACTTCGAAATACTGAGACTTTTTGGGTAATTGTTGCATTGCACGAAAGCTGAGCGCCGCCCCCTGTTCCTACGGGCCAGTATATTATTAACAAATTAACTGTATGCAACCCGTTACTTACCCTTGATTACAAAAATCAATGTATCTCTTCTACGAGAACAGTTATTTTCCGTAATCTTTGGACAACTGATAGCTAAATCATTAAATTTTATCTACCAGAAAACATTTCAGTTCGTCAATGGTTGATGCAGTCTGGCTGCTACAGTCTTTTGAACTTGTAAACTCGCTCAAAACCTTTGCCATTGACAAGGGTTTGTACACTTGATACTGATGTCGCACACATAAACCAATGAAATTTCTCCTTCCATACAATTTCACTTGAAAAAGCATGTGAGCAGCTGTACAAAATTCATTGGTTGAATGCATGACTGTTAGTACATATCAACATATCAACCAATGAAATTTCTTGTTTGCAAACAGTGTCACATGACAGAAGATGGCTTCAGCTGTTCGAAATTTGCTCCTGGATGACAAATTCAACGAATTCTAAAGCGTTTTGTCATTGTTATAAAAAAGACTATACTGGTCAGTAATGCGTTTAAACATGTTTAAAGGGTGTGTGCTGCTAATGCCGTGTTTCATTGGATCTAAAGTGCATTTTATATCTTGAAAACAGTTGTACGAACCCTTGTCATTGGCACAGATTTCTTAGCGAGTTTACAATTTTGAGCGAATGTAGCAGCGTCAGACTCTATTAGCTGCTGACAGACAGTTGTGTTTTTCTGGTAAAAAAATGTTTTAGCTCTGTGTTATCGAAAGAATAAGGAGAATAATTGATAGAAACTTCTAGTTTATTTCATTTATATTACATTTGAATAGTTTACAAAACGATAAAATTTTACACTATTATTCCATTTCCACACAATCCCTACTTTTGATGATACTGAGAAAGAAACCTTTAGAAAACATTGTGGGAAAAAGGAGAAACTGCTGGTAACCAGCATTTTCTCCTCTTCCCACATGTTTTCTACCCTTCACAAAACAAATTTCAAATTGTCACTGCTTTTTTGTCGGCTGTAAATGCTTTTGATTTGAACAAGCCTAAAATATTGTGGTTTGGTAATGAGTTAAACAGCTACCTTGGTCACTGTGCTGTAGAGTTCGACAAGTGGCTTGTTGCTTGGACAGAATTTTTATGCGAGCATATAATCGCTGCTTCGTCTGTCCGTCCGTCCGTCCGCCCTTCCGTCCGTCTGTTCGTCTGTCTGTCCGAAGCAATTTCTCCACAACCCTTGGACCAAATTGGATAAAACTTCATATATGAACTCTTTAGGGTAAGATGCCGATACGCTTTTCCCGGATTTTCAATTTGACCCCGTGTCAATTTTTACCAATATCTCGTTCAGTTTTTGTCAGAATATCATGAAACTTCATGGTTATATTGTTTATGGAAAGTTTTAGCATGTCCCCTTACTATTTTTAATCTGGGTGTTTTTTAAGTTGATGTTCTGTCATGGAAAAAGGGGGCTTCTTGCAAAATTCCAATTTTTACTAATATTTCATTCAGTTTTGGTCAAAATTTCATTAAACATCATGGTTATATTGTTTTTTCAAAGTTTCACCATGTGCTCTTGTTTCTTCATGTGTTTTTCAATTTGACCCTCTGTCATGGAAAAAGGGGGTTTCTTGTAAAATGAAAAAGGGGCCCTAATGCAAAATTGCAATTTTTACTAATATCTTGTTCAGTTTTTGTCAACATTTCATGGTTATATCTTGTTTTACAAGTTTCAACATGTGCCCTTTGTTTTTGCAATCTATGAATTATTAATGCGCTAATACGTGGTTTCTCAAATTAAGGCTGCATCATGGAAAAAGGGGACTTCATGGAAAAAATTGTTTTTCACTAGGTTCTCCTTTATCAGTGCTCATAACTGCGAAATTTTAAATCTGAACTTGTTGGAACGTTGCCCAGGTACGTCTCTTCCTTTTTCTCAATTTCAGGCTGCGTCTCGGAAAAAGGGGGCTTCATGTAAAAAATTGTTTTATGTAATAGATCTATTTATACATGATTGCTCAAAATTTTATGAAATTTCGAATTTTGAATTATTATTCAAAAATGCTACAAACCACATACTTGTTGTATTTATTGCAATGATCCAATATCGTCTTATGGGAAAAGCGGGCTTAAAGGGGGCTTATTGGGCTCATTGTCCTCTACAACTTTGTGTTGGCTATCTCTAAGATAGTAATTACCTTTTCACTTCAAATTTTGGGGGGGCATGAACAGGTTCTTCTAGGATAAAAGAAGTGAATTTTTATCAATTTCTTATATTTTATGACAAGCACTTGTTTGGGGAGCATAACCCGTCTCTGACGGCTCTTGTTTAGAGTATAATTGTAAAAAAACAACTGTAGGACAGCAAGTATCGTATGATAATAGAAATTAGACAGTTTGGTACAAAAATCCTGCAAGAGGTCGTGATATAATTTTTTGAAGGAGAATGCAAACAAATTTAGAAAAGAGTTAAAAATGCAAAAAGCATGAATATTTGATGAGGGCTAGTGGGTTTTTTTGGCAGAGACATGTATTTTTAATGAAGTTTTGTTCTCTTCATTACAAGTAACTTCATTATGTGGAGGTTTGTTCATTATTTTGTTTCACACATTTAAATCTAATCTTTACTCTCAACCCTTTACGAACAATCATTTTGTTTAGCTCTTTACCAAACAACAAAATTTTGGACTGGTCTAAATTGAAAGCATATACAGAGAACATGTTAAATGTAGCAAAATTCATGTTACATCTCTGTGAAAATGTAGAAAGCCTTGTGGGAAAAGGAGAAAATGCTGGTAACCAGCATTTTCTCCTTTTTCCACAAGATTTTGAAAAGGCTTCTTTTCCAGGGTGGTTAAAACCACGGGTTGTTTGGTAAAGAGTCTTAATGAGCTTGTGGTAAGCAAAGGCTTTTGAAAACTTTCTGGGAAGATGAGACAATACTGGTTTTAACAAATTTTCTCATTTTGGCACTCAGAAAAAATTGTGACATTCGAACCACATTGGATTTGTCCACTGGATTTATTATACTCCCTTAGTGGGTTGAAGTTTAAAATTTTGCTGTTTGGTAAAGAGTTAACTGAATGACAAAATTTTCAGTCTGAAGGCATTTTCATACAATAAATATAATGATGCTTGGATAGTGCAAACCATCTTCGCGATCAAGGTTACGATCACTAAATGGATCTTACTTTGGCTGATTGAGCCCGATTTCGTGATTCCTGCAATGAGCCCTCTATTGGATGCTGGTTATTACCCCCCTTTACATCATATTTCTAAAAGCCAAAGAAGTATTTTTTTACAAACTGCTTACGAATACACATGAAGCGATAAGCAGACATCCAAGTGGGTTTCCGTGTTTACCTTCTATTCGAAAGGTAGCGACCTTGTTCTGTTTTTAGCTCTACTGGCTTTCAGCCAGCAGAGCTTATATCATGGCGTGGTTTCCGTCGTCCGTCCGTCCGTCTGTCTGTCCGTCCGTCCGTTAGTCTTTTTCATGTTTACGCGATAAAGCCTGCATTTCTTGCCCGATTTTCGTGAAACTTGCACAGTTTGTTTATCTCATCAATAGCTTTAACCCTATTGATTTTGAGAAAAATCCAACAAACAATATGGGAAAAGTAGCCATTTCAAGTTATACATTTCTAATTCTTGTTTACGCGATAAAGTCTGCAATTGTTGCCCGATTTTCGTGAAACTTGCACAGTTTGTTTATCTCATCAATAGCTTCAACCGTATTGATTTTGAAAAAAATCCAACTAACAGCATGGGAAAAGTAGCCAATTCAAGTTGAAAATTTCAAATCATTGTTTACGCGATAAAGTCTGCATTTGTTGCCTGATTTTCATGAAAATCACACAGTTTGTTTATCTTATCAGTAGCTTCAACCCTATTGATTTTGAGAAAAATCCAACAAACAGTATGGAAAAAGTAGCTATTTCAAGTTGAAAATTTTGAATTCTTGTTTACGAGATAAAGTCTGCATTTGTTGCCTGATTTTCGTGAAATTTGCACAGTTAAAAAAGTTATTGACGAGCAAACAAATTATCCAGGGTACAAAATTTGTTTGCTCGTCAATAATTTTTTTATCAGGTGTTGTTTAAAAAATCTAACACATCAAGCAAATCCCTGGAGTCCTTCTGCCTTCTCTGCTTCAAACCAAATTCCAATCGGTCATGTATTAATGGAATTATTGAAGATTTTCTTACCTGAAGTCGGGGAATTTTTTCAAATAACGGTCATTGTTGTTGTTGTTGTGTCACGTGATTCCCCGCCGTGAATTTGTTTATCCTGCTTATAGCTTCAACCCTATCTATTTTGAAATAAATCCAACAAACAGTATGGGAAAAGAAACAATTTCAAGTTGAAAATTACCAATTCTTGTTTTCATGACAAAGTATGCATTTCTTGTCAGATTTTCATATAAAAGCAAAATCGAATTCTCTGCCAGTAGAGCATATTCGGGCCCTTCAGGGCCTTCTAGTTATCAAGGATAAAATACTACGAGCGATTTCATTAGTTGCAGTTAGAGCTGGCTGCATCCAATGAAAAAGTGTATTGGGGGTAATGTAAAAATCAAGCTCTATCCACCAAGGATAGAGTTAAGGTAGTGAATCGCCAGCCTTGGCTTGTGAAGATGAGTGGAAACAGGAGAAAATGGGTTTTTAGCTCACCTGAGCACAACGTGCTCAGGGGAGCTTTTAGGATCACCCAGTGTCCATCAGCCGTCGTGCGTCGGCCGTCGTCAACAATTCTTTAAACATCAACTCCTCCTAAACCGCTGGGTGGATTTGGACCAAACTTGGCAGGAATGTTCCTTGGGAGGTCCTCTTTAAAAATTGTTCACAGAATTTGATTCCATCAAAAACTTTGGTTGCCATAGCAACCAAATGGAATTTTTTAGCAAATTCTTTAAAAATCTTCTCCTCTGAAACCGCTGGTCGGATTTTGAAATAATTTCACAGATATGTTCCTTGGGTGACCCTTTTCAAAAATTGTTCGTGAAATTTTGATCCGTCAAAAAAAGTGGCTCTGGTGAATGGGGGCTACTTGCACTATACAGAAATGAAGGAATTCTTTAAAAATCTTCTTCTCTGAAACCGCTTGTCAGATTTTGAAATAATTTCACAGAGTTGCTCCTTGGGTGACCCTTTTCAAAAATTGTTCGAGAAATTTTGATTGGTCAAGAAACATGGCTCTGGTGAATTGGGGCTTCTTGCACAATACAGAAATGAAGAAATTCTTAAAAATTCTTCTTCTCTGAAACAGCTGGTTAGATTTTGAAATAATTTCACAGAGTTGTTCCTTTGGTAACCCTTTTCAAAAATTGTTCACGAAATTTTGATTGGTCAAGAAACATAGCTCTGGTGAATGGGGGCTACTTGCACTATACAGAAATGAAAAAATTCTTGAAAATTCTTCTTCTCTGAAATGGCTGGACAGATTTTAAAATAATTTTACAGAGATGTTCCTTGGGTGATCCTTTTCTAGAACTTTTTGCAAAATTTTGATTAGCCAAGAAACATGGCTCTGGTGAATGGGGGCTACTTGCACTATATGGAAATGAAGAAATTCTTGAAAATTCTTCTTCTCTGAAACCTGTTGTAAGATTTTAAAATAATCTGACAGAGATGTTCCTTGGGTGACCCTTTTCAAAAGCTGTACATATAATTTTGATCTGTCAAGAAACATGGCTCTTGTGAATGGGGGCTACTCGCACTATACTGACATGATGAAATTGTTGAAAATTCTTTCTCTGAAACCCCAGGTCAGATTTTAAAAGAAATTTTCCAAAATGTTCCTTGGGTGACCCTTTTCAAAACTTGTTCATAAATTTTGATCCATCAAGAAACATGGCTCTCGTGGATGGGGGCTACTTGCTCTAAGCTTATACAGAAATGAAGAATTCTTAAAAATTCTTCTTTTTGAAACTGATGGTCAGATTTCGAAATGATTTTTACAGGTGACCTTTTGAAAATTGCTTGGCAAAATTATAAATTTGGTTCCAATGTTTCAATTCACCCCACCTCCCCTCCAAAAAATAGACTATGGTCATCTCAAAAATTCAGGTGAGCGATCCAGGGCCATCTTGGCCCTCTTGTTTTTATCAACATCTCATCTGTCACAATGTTTGCTAAAGCTTTCTTCCTTTGGGTCATAAAAACATGGAGTAAATTCAAGACTGTGCAACATATCACTTGTAAACTAGATTGAAAAAGGATGTACATTGCGATTAGTACTTATTGGATTAATTTTTTACCACAGAATCCCTTGCTTTTAATTATACCCATAAGTAAATGGCATCAATGACATTGTGAGAAAAGGAGAAAATATGTATATCCAGCATTTCCTGGTTTTCCCACAATGATTTCTACCCTTTCTAAAACAGATCCTGTCATTTGAGTACCATTTTATATGTTGTTTGAACATGCTTTGAATATAAATCTGAATCTAAAATTTTGTTTTGTTGTTGATTTTACTATATTAGTCAAGTGTTTAAGAAAGATATTGAAATAAATCCTATTCATAATCGATATTTTTCTTGTTTCTTTTCATGTGCTGTTGCTGTTATTATTGCATTCAACAGGTAAGTGTTGTTATATTTTTATTGGAGATAGAATAGATTTAAAGAAAGATAACTCATTATATTTATACTGTACTGAATCAGAGAATGATGGATGGTTTATCTCCCTTGACATATTCAGATTTTTGGTCATTCTTTAGCTTCACGTGATTACAAACTAAATTTCAACATCATTTTGCTTGCCTTCTCTTTTAAAGGCTTAGACAGATGATTAGATTTCTGAAGTTCTACTATAAAACCTTTGTGGGACATGTTTTTTTTTAAAAAAAAAAACTCAATGAGACAATGTCAGTTAGTATCCACAATACAGGGTGAAGAATCTAGCAAGGTGTTAAATTTTACCAGACAAGGAAATCTAATATGACCATATTGATGGCTTTTGCAGATGACCAATTACATGTGACTCCATTTATATCATTGTCATTGTCTGTTGGTGGGTTTGAAAATTTTACAGGAAAGGGAAAAACATGCTGGTTAATCCTTTACCACATAATGCCGGATTTTGAATCCTTTTAAAAACATTGTGGGAAAGGAGAAAATGCTGATAACCAGCATTTTCTCCTTTTCCCACAATGTTTTCTCTCCTCTTAGATACAAATTTAAAATTTTCAGTCACTTTTATTCTGTCATCTGCAAATGCTTTCATTTTTGGATCAGTCTAAAGATTGTGTTATTTGGTAAAGAGTTAATGTCATTCTCTCCTTTGCCCATAATGTTTTCAAGTTTGCCAAAAAACAGCACTTTTTCGTAAAAAGAGGAATAACAAGAATACAACATCTTGTCAGAGCATTTTATATTCCAAAATTTAGAACTTAACATTTTCAAAAAAATTGGCATTTTGGGTAGTAATTCAGACCTCCAGAAATCAGAGTGATGGAATTCTAAAGTCATTATTTCTCTTCCAAACCCTATGATGTGGGTACTCATTAGCATGGTCTGGACAAGACAATTCTAATGAGTACCCTTACCATAGGGTTTATTAGAGAATAAATAAGATTTCAAACTTGACATTAAAATTACTTTGTCTATCTAGAGCTCATGGGGTATATAGAAATATGTATATGAAAAAGATGTATGGAAACCTTTTAACCCTTTACTCCATAGATACTCATTTCTACGCATTGTTTGTAGGAGCCATTGGAAAACATTGTGGCAAAAGGTGAAATTGCTCGTCACGAGCAATTTCGCCGTTTGTCACAATGTTTTCTATGCTTTCAAAAGTTGTCATATACACATAAGAAACGGCTTCATCCTTGCTTTTATTTAGGGTCAATTAGAGATACCTTAGAAATGCCTTACAGGGTAAAGGGTTAAGAAACATTTTTGTGGAAAGATGATCAGGATGTGGTTAATTATCAAAGTCACTATGTTCAGCAGCCCCATCACAAATCAATCACCCTGTCAGTGTAATTGGCATGCTGTTTTGGCAGGTAGTTAAATACCATTGCCAAGGTATTTCAGCCTACAGAGGCGACCAAGCTGACTAGTAGTCGAAGAGTAAAATTGGAACAGGAATCTAGTGACATAAATGCCAGAAATGTAGGCCCTATTCTGTTCTTTTACTTCTCACTTTCTGCAGACAATAGTTTCTGTCTTGAGAGGAGACGGGATGTATTTTAGACAAATGGTATAATGTTAGTAATCACCATTTTCTCTTTTTCCCACAATGTTCTATTTTCTCCTTTTCCACAATGTTTTCTTTCCTTCCCAAAAAAATTTCAAATTTTCAGTTACTTTTATTTTGTCATCTGCAAATGCTTTCAGTTTGGAGCAGTCTAGAATTTTGTCGTTTGGTAAAGAGTTAGAATTAATTTGTTATCTGCTACTGCTTTCAGTAAGATTATAGGTGTAGAATGTTGCTATTTAGGCAAACGTCAAACATAAAAGTTTTGGCTTGTCGAAATTGAAAGCATTTGCAGATTACAAAATAAAAGTAATACCCCATTCCTCTAGTCTGCGATCTACGGCGCTCTGTGCGCTCATTCAGAGCGCCATAGATCGCCTCAGATCGCTGCCAGATTGGTAAGTATGAGGACACTCCGGCTCAGATAACAACCAGATAACGCTCCGCTGGCGATCAAATAACAACCATTGAGATCCGATAGCAATTTAACTGTACATAGTCACTATCGTAGTCTCGCTGGAAGTTGCAACCTTATACAACCTGTTGTCGCTAGCTTTGACCCGCCTTTCGCTCCTTCTCTGGGTGGCATACTCTAGTTGACTAAAGAATTTATTGTACCTACACCAGGAGGTCTCCAAATGTGAAATGATGATATGATGACTGTGTAGGATTAAGGTCCCTCTGTGCTCGAGGCATATATGGTATGGACCATTAGAGAAAAAGAATCGGATACAACGAAATCTGGGCACAAGCCCCAAACTCTTCTTTGAAAAGTTCTCCTTGGTTCCTTAATGTGCCCGGTGTAAAGCACTGCCACATGTGAGGCTACTTCTGGGTTCCAAACCTGTTCACCTCTAGTTGGATGGGACACACAAGGTGTCTCAGAAACGTCCTGGTAGATTAGCCGGGTATCGCGGCTAGGGCCTCAGGATTGAAAGTCCAGCGTTTTACCACTGCACTAACGGTCCATCCTGAAATGATGATAGCCGAGACAGACACTCTTTTATATAGTCCTCCAAAAGCACGATTGGAGTGCCATCATACTGCCACTTGGATCGTAACAGAGTGCTATCCTGTAGCCACTTGATTGTAAGAGAGGGCTATCATATCACCACTTGATCTTATGGGAGCATAATTATATCACCACTTAATCACAACTGAGCACTATTGCATCTCTATTAGTCGCTATCGGATCACATAGAAGTGAAATGACCAGCATCACGGTGAGGAAACTACATAGACGGAGCCATTGGCTCTGTTAAGGAAATCTTGTGTGGGTTTTTCCGGTCACGTGCGGCGCCGTCAATATCAGCTGTTTCGGTGGACACGAAAACGTAAGTCTCCCATTTATTGTCAAAATTTGATTTTATACTGAACACTAGCGAGAAAAGTGGAATTGTATGAGGGACCTATGACTTTCAACTTACTTCCTTGTCCATTGCGAGTTCCAAGTCAGTGCGGTTTTGTCTGAAACACTTTTGCCGTGAGCCACGGTGAGGTAAACAAAGGTCATTTTCTATAATGACCACAGGCTTTCTATTGCTCTTTCTGCATAAAAATTACTTATCTAAATGTTTACACCGTCCGAATGTATGAATTGATTATCTAATCCTTCCCCACTCACGAAAAACAAAATTTGAATCAAAATAAAAAAAATTGAGAAAAAATAAACAATGGCTCTGTCCATATCGGCCGGCTCTGTCTATATCAGCTGGCTCCGCTGTATGAGGGCGAGTTTTAGAAGCGATAGGTTTTTTTCGCTATTGGGTTTACCAGTCAAAAGTTAGATTTTTTGAAAGTTATTTTTGGAATGGTGATGCTTTTCTCGAACCATCTATCATTTCAAAAAGGGCGGTCACGTGGTTGAGTGGTTAAAGTGGTTGACTTCAGTGCTCTTGATCATTCGACCATATCACCCTGTGGGTACAGGGCACTCTCGGACAACGTGGACAAGCCAAGTTCTGCTTGCGGGTGCGTCGGGTGTTTTTCCCGGGGTACTCCCATTTCCTCCCACTTACCGATCCATTCGTCTCAATACCAGTTTAACAGCTTGGGGGACGCAAAACTGAATAAAACCAATATTTGAGAATAACCTTTGTAAAAGTTTTGCAGGTATGTCTGAAGTTGACACTCCAGACTTAAGTACTTACTTTTAGCTTGACTGCACGAAGTGTGAAGAGCTATTGTAGTCACCTCGGTCGTCCGCGTTCCCGTGCGCGTCCGCGCTCCCGTCACACTGATGTATAGTTTTTTATAAGTCCACATCATGGCAACAACTTATCATAGAGGGTCCAAACTTGGACCATAGTTACTCAGTAGGGTTGGCTTTCATTCCATGACATGGGCCCCTGGGTCCTTGTCCGGGGGATGGGGCTAGGGGTTAAAATCTAGAACACCTTAGAAAATTGACTGTGGTATAGTTTTCTATAAGTCCAGATCTTGGCTACTACTTATCATAGATTCATTCCATGACATGGGCCCCTGCATCCTTGCCCTGGGGGTGGGGGTGGGGGTGGGGCTTAGGGCTAAAATCTAGAATATCTTCATTATTTTTTATTTGTGCCTTATACCATCAAGGCCATGAGATATATGAGTGTGTGTATGAGTTTTGTTTCAATTGTGCATATACGTCGCTTCTAAAACTCACCCTCATACAGCGGAGCCAGCCGATATAGACAGAGCCGGCCGATATGGACAGAGCCATTGTTTATTTTTTCTCAATTTTTTTTATTTTGATTCAAATTTTGTTTTTCGTGAGTGGGGAAGGATTAGATAATCACTTCATACATTCGGACGGTGTAAACATTTAGATAAGTAATATTTATGCAGAAAGAGCAATAGAAAGCCTGTGGTCATTATAGAAAATGACCTTTGTTTACCTCGCCGTGGCTCACGGCAAAAGTGTTTCAGACAAAACCGCGCCGACTTCGAACTCCCTACGGACAAGGAAGTAAGTTGAAAGTCATAGGCCCCTCATACAATTCCCCTTTTCTCGCTAGTGTTCAGTATAAAATCAAATTTTGACAATAAATGGAAAACTTACGTTTTCGTGTCCACCGAAACAGCCGATATTGACGGCGCCGCACGTGACCGGAAAAACCCACACAAGATTTCCTTAACAGAGCCAATGGCTCCGTCTATGTAGTTTCCTCACCGTGAGCATACTTGGGGAACGTTTCGCTCTTGCTTGATCCGATAGCGCTCCATTGATGCTGTTTACGTTCAAGTTGCGTTTCGATAGTGATTTAAGCGATTAAGCAGCGACGTGACAGCATCCTCCACAGATCGCCACGGATCTTTGTGTAAGGGAGTAGACTGATGGTGATCTTGGTGATCCGTTAAAGATCTGTTAATGTTCCATGGATTGCGGCCTTATGGAATGGGGGTGTAACTGATAATTTGTCTTGTCTTGTGAAGGGTAGAAAACTAAAGGCTTCTTTTGCAGGGTTATCAAAAGTAGGGCTTGTGTGGTGATGGGTTAACCCTTTCCCAAACAATCCCTGGTTTTAACAGGTCTGGAATCGTAGCCTTTTGAAAACATTGTGGGAAAAGGAGAAAATGCTGGTAAAAAGCATTTTCTCCTTTTCCCACAATGTTTTCTACCCTATCATAGACAGAAATCATCTGTTCAGCACAAGTTGAATTGTCGTCTGCAAATGCTTTCAATTTGGTCTAGTCCAAAAGTTTGTCATTTGGGAAAGGGTTAAGGAAGGCTTTGGAAAACAATGTTGAAAAGTTAGAAAATACCTGTCAGTATTTTTTACTGTTTATGATATTTACATCATTGTCGGCAAATGTGTAGGATTGTGTGAACATCTCAAAGTTTTGTAGCTAGAAAAAAGCTTAACCCTTCACAAACAATTTGTGGTTTTTACAACCCAGAGATGGAAACCATTTGAAAACATTGTGGGAAGAGTAGAAAATGCTGGTAACCAGCATTTTCTCCTATTCCCACAATGTTTTCTATCCTGCTGCAAAATTTAATTTTTGAGTTATTTTTAGTCATTTCCAATTACTCTCAATTTAGACAGGTCTAAAATTTTGTCCTTTGGTAAAGAGTTAAATCTATTGAAACAAGACATGCAGTGCTTTGATTATTCCTTACAACTCAAGACTTGTAATCTAGAGACCATACATGAATATGATGTTCACCATCCTTAACATTATCGCCCATATGGTCTGAGAAAAGAACTGTTTATTAAGCCTTTATCACACAATCACATGTTTTAATGATCCTAATAGGCTTTTGAAAACATTGTGGGAAGGAAAGAAATTGTATAACTCATTACTGAACAACAATAATTTAGGGTTGACCAAATCGAAAGCATTTGCAGGCGACAAAATAAAAGTGACTAAAAATTTGAAATTTATTTTGTGAAGGGTAGAAAACATTGTGGGAAAAGGAGAAAATGCTGGTTACCAGCATTTTATCCTTTTCCCACAATGTTTTCTAAAGGGTTCTTTCATGGGGTCGTCAAAAGTAGGGATTGTGTGGTAATGGATTAAAGCCACCATTTTCTCCTTTTCTCAAAATGTTTTCTACAATTTCAAACTACAATTTCAACATACAGCCTGCCTGGGTGGTTTAGTGGTGAGCGAGTCAGACTCGTGACCTGGTGGTTGTGAGTTCGATACCTGGTTGAGGCTAACTTTCTTTCCAGCGTATTTTCGCCTCTCACCTCTGCTGAAGCATGTGAGAAAAGTAAAGTCCGTGGCTTTGGAAAGATAGTAGTGTAAGTACCAGTGTGAGAAAGCCAGGAAACACGTGTGTCACTGACCGCCATGATATGACCTTAGCTGTTAAAGTGGCGTTAAACCCAAAAACAACAAACCAACCAATTCAAATACACATTTCACACTGAGTCATATTTCTTTTGGTGCCTGAAAAATTATATCAAATTGGACAAGGTTAAAGGCTTGGTCAGACTGGCTTACTGATATGTAATGGAGAGAAAACGGACAAAAATATGTAAATTTTGGTTTTCCAGGGTTATCTTCTCTGTATCTCAAGGCTCAGCCAATTGGAGTTTTGAGCAAAGAAGCTGCGCAATGACCTCACTAACTAGTACCACACATGTAATGTAAAAAACGCACATTTACCTGATCATTTGCATGTCTCTGTCCGTTTTGTCTGGTGGAAAGTTTTAAACATGCTCAAAGCTTCCTACTAGACGGAACAGACATCACCTGACATCCCCGGATAAGTAACGGATTCAGCAGGTAAGAAACAGACATAAAACAGATATGTACGAATAGGAACGAATGAAACGATATTTTATCCATTACTCGTCTGTTAGCTCATTGTGACCTAACCGTATAGTTATATCATGTGGTAAAGAGTTAAAATGGACATATACTAGACTTGTCTAGACAGTCAGTCATCAGGGAGAAATGCCAGAACATTTACAAGCACTCTGTGCTTGTCTGAAAAAAAAAAGCCAATGGGAGTTTATCTCTTTGGTAGCTTACTATTGCACGCCTTAGTAACATTGATATTTACAGTAAAGGCATATATTTTTGACAAAAAAGGGAAAATAGCTTCTTCAATAATATTGAATATACATCGACAAAAACATCAATTCCCTTCCATCATCAAATGTTTTTCTTTTGTATAGTTTGTAATAACTTTATATAAGTATGCTATAAATAAGCTCTTTGCAGTAAGGATTGCTAATAATTGGCAACTTTTTAGATACCCTAATTTATTGCTAATTTATGGTTCATTATGTTTACTCTTGTAGTGACATCAAGGTGCTTGTTTAACCCATTACCACACGAGAAAATTTTAGACCGGTCCAAATTGAAAGCATTTGCAGACGACAACATAAAGGTGACTGAAAAATTGAAATTTGTCCTGGGAAGGGTAGAAAACACTGTGGGAAAAGGAGAAAATGCTGGTTACCAGCATTTTCTCCTCTTCCCACAGTGTTTTCAAAAGGCTTCTTTCTCATGGGCATCAAAAGTAGGGATTGTGTGGTAATGGGGTTAATCTGACAATAAAGGAAAATAGAAAGATATTTTCAGAATGGGAGAGTGATTAGAACCATTCCAGCTTTTAATTAAGACTGAGTTTGGACACAATATCTCAGCATTTTGGACTTTGGAAAACAAATAACAGACTACATGTCTCCACCTATCTTCACAAGCCAAGGATACCAACTCCACTTTGTTCGTTGCGTACCCTTGGCTGCTCGCCTCTTTAAAAATTGAAACTCCCGCTACGCCACCTAATGAATATCATGAGTTGCGTAACCTTTGCTGATGTTATTTCTGACCAATCGAAATGCTCGTAATAAAATTTGTTAGGCAATGCATCAAACATGGCTGCGCTTTCGGATTCATCACAATTCTCTGAAATTACAACAAGACGAACAGACATACGATGATTCGCATTTCGCTGTGGTGCCCGTCTTAATATTTCACATAATTGATCATGAACTATAAAAAAATTCATTAAATATCAATGAACTACTCCTTTGGAAAATTTTCGTCACAAATACGACAACTTTTGTTTTTGACGGGTGCTGCCATGATTGTTTTCTGTTTTGCAAAAGATTTCTTGTTATGGATGGTTTGATTCAATGCGATGGGTTCTGATCGCATCCAATGAAATGGTGCAGCGGGAGCTTTGATTTTTAAAAAGGGGAGCGGCCAAGGGTACTATCCCAGTATCCTTGGCTTGCAAAGATGGTCTTCACCATTGTTATCCAACTTTTCACAGGTAACAGAAGCAGCCTTATGGGTTAATTCATAGAGTAATAGTATAAACCTTGCAAACAGTTTTAGCCCTGTAATGATATTCAATTCACTACAGCATCAAGGTTATTTTTTGTCTTGCATGTCTGTGCAAAGCGGATGCTGTAGATCAAATTTTGGACAGCCTTAGTCTTGATCTGTGCTGGCTGCAAAAGCAACTCTACTGGTGAAAGGAGCCTTTACCCTTTACCACACAATCCTGACTTTTAACGACCCTGTGAAAGAAAACCCATGAAACCCTTGTGGAAAAGGGAGAAAATGCTGGTAACCAGCATTTTCTCCTTTTCCGACAATGTTTTCTGCCCTTTCCAATTAAAAATGCAATTTTGATTAACATTTATTTTGTTGTCTGCAAATGCTTTCGGTTTGAACAAATCCAAATTTTGTCCCTCGGTAAAGAGTTAAGGGATGAGTTTATAAAGCAATAAAGATTCGCTAATTTGACATTATGAAATTAGCTAAATATGACTGTATTTTCACATGGTGCATCGTTTTTGCTGTATCACATGAATGAAGAAGCATGAAGATGTTGGAATGAATGACAGGTATTTTATATTGTCAGCTTAGTTCATTTAGTGGAGATGAAAGCATTTTCTTCCAGTAAAATATCACAGATTTTAAGGAGTAATTTTAAAAACTGTGTTACCAAACAAATCTGTCATTTTACTTAAACTTTAGACTTGTCCAAATCGAAAACATTCACAAACAACTGAATGAAATGTAAATGAGGTTTTCAGAGATGTCTCGAAATGGGTAGAAGACGCTTTGCAAATAGGAGGATTCTGTTTAACAGCATTTTCTCCTTTCTTAAAATTGTTTTGATGCAGTATTTCCTCAGGTTCTTTAAAACATGAGTATTTGTTTGTATACATAGGGTCAACAGCTAGGAAGAAAATTGCCTTTAGAAACAGGATGAGCAATGGAGAAGATACTGGTTACCAGCATTTTCTCCTTTTCCCACAATGTTTTCAAAAGGCCTCTTTCCCATAGTTGTTTAACTCTTTACTACACAATCCGGACTTATAAAAAAACCTATGAAAGAAGGCTCTTTTTGAAAACATTGTTTGGAAAGGAGAAAATGCTGGTATTTTACCATTTTCTGCCCTTCCAACAACAAATTTCAATTTTATAGCCAAATTTATTTAGTCATCTGAAAACAATTTCAACTTGGACTGGTCCAAAATTTTGTTTTCTGGTAAAGAGTTAAAGGCAGCACTTTTTGGTACAGGTTAAAAGTGTGTGAAAGTTCTGTGCTTGAATGCTGTCAGAGTGCATCTCTTTGATGTAGATATTTCACTCTTTACAAAACGAAGACATGTTGCACCGGGCCAAATTGAAAGCATTTACAGTTGACAAATTAGTTTATGCCCAAAAATTACCATTGGTTTCTGAAATGGTAGTAAACCTTTTTGATGAAAGGAGGAAATGCTGGTTACCAGCATTTTCTCTTTGTCCAAAAATGTTTTCAGAAGCTTTTCTTTTTTCACAGATTTGTTAGACACAGGAGTGTTTGGTAGTAAAACGTTAAATGTTTTATCTGCAACTGAGCCTGTTGGCAGATGCACTCAAGTTCCAGTGCCTCCATGCTGTTATGAACGTATTGGGAGCAGTCCAGGACAGTTGATCAGGATCCCATGTTGTACAAAGTATTCAATCTGATCATAGAACTCTTCCGTCAGATGTTACATTTAACTGTATACCAAAATGACAAAATTATAGACTGGCCCAAATTGAAAGCATTAGCAGGCAACAAAATAAATGTGACTGAAAAACTGAAATTTGCTTTTGGAAAGGCAGAAAACATTGTAGGAAAAGGAGGAAATGCTGGTTACCGGCATTTTCTCATTTTCCCACAATGTTTTCAAAAGTCTTCAGTTACAGAGTCGTGAAAACCCAGGATTGTTTGGTAAAGAGTAAGCAGACGGAATTTAAAAAGAAAAGGCTCATAGCTCTGGATGTTCATAATACTTAGTTACTTGCTGAAAAGATCTGATTATACATTTTATACCTTTGTTGACATGGGTAAAATTTTCCTGCAGTTTTTTCAAAAGCCTTCTGGAGCAAGGAAGTTGTAAAGGGTTAAATATCTAGAGCTTTCATTATGATTGTTATAGATTGCCACATACAGCACAGGCACATTTCAACTAGTAAAATTTTATCAGAGTTTTTATTCCTGCAAAGAAGCAGAGAGTGTACATCCAAGATCAAACTGCTCATCATATGCAGACTGATTTTGATCCGTTCTCTCGACAAAAGCAGCTTAAGTTGTTATAGGCACTCAAAGAATTGTGTACTAGCCAATTGTTTTCATATTAGGAATATCTATTTTTTATATAAGTTTGAGAGATTGGATAACTCTCAACTTGAAAGCAAGGATCAAAATGGTGTGACATACGAAATAGTGCTTTTAGTTATTTTTCCAGTTGCCTTGCTGTTTTTACAACTTTCATCTGTCTGAAAAATTTAACTCATTACCAAATGACATCATTTTAGGCTTGTCCTAATCGAAAGCATCGGCAGACGACAACATGAAAGTGACTGAAAATTTGAAATTAGTTTTGTGAAGGGTAGAAAAGGTTGTGGGAAAAGGAGTAAATGCTGGTTACCAGCATTTTCTCCTTTTCCCACAATGTTTTGAGAAGTCTTCTTTTCCAGGGGCGTCAAAAGTAGGGATTGTGTGGTAATGGGTTAAGTACACAAAGTTAAGGCTAAACTAATGCAACAAATAATGATGTCTGCGCAGATTCATTAGGATACCATGTTTTATGATTTAATGGAAGAAAAAGCTATGTAGACTAGTCCTGTAAATATACTTGGAACAAAATGCTTCTAAAGCTATGCTCACATAATGAAAAGGAAACTACTTCCTCAAGTTTATCATGAGGTTCAGATGCAGAGGTATGGCAGCCACCAAAGATATGTAATTGTAATTGACAATGAGTACAATTTGATAGGTGCTTGTTTTTTGATGAGGCAAAAGTCTGGTAAAGAGAACAGAGAACACCAGCCTGGGTCTGTATTCACTAACCATTCTTTCTAAGTCTTATTCTTCAGAAATTTGTCAAAGTGAAAGTAACAGAACTTCTGATTCGCTAAACCATTTGGTTTAGCCAATTAGAAGCTCTGTTACTTTCACAGTCAGAAAGTCTTGAAGAGTAAGACAACGGATGTTCTTAAGAAAGGTTGGTGAATACGGACTCAGTTTTGAAGTCCATTTTTGCAAGATAGTTTCTGATTGGCTTAAGCTAAAGAAGGCCAGCCAATCAGAAATGAAATTGCTTTTGAAATTTTGAAAAATTTTGAGACCTTGAGTTGAACAATTTTGTGAAAAATAGTAGGCAAATTTGGCCCAGGATGCAAAGAAAAACACCAGATTCTATTGAAGACAGTGTAGATCAAGATCAGATCTGATTTGGGAAAGGGTTAATCAATTGGCAGAAGGTATAGAGCCAGCCTGACTCAGTTCTTGCGGGCTGACCCGAGTCAAACCTGTTGCCCAATTTGCTATTGGCCAGTATTCTGTCTTCGAACTATTCTACCCAATGATCACATGTTAATTACATGTATTAAGCAAAATGGATTTTAATTGATCCATTATAAATTATGTGGTAAATTGCTTAGTTTAATGTATCATGGAGATTGATATATACATCATTTTGCAAGAGTGCCACTCACACCAGTTTCATCAGGTTCTTGCTATAGTGGACTATTGTATTTTACTAGAGCTGATCAAATGATTCATTACTTTATGTCACTCTATTGATCTATTGGTCTTAGCTTGAGGATCATTTTAGATCTTTGTTGCACAAATGCTAAAGGCATTGAAATGAGGCGACTTTTCCTGAAAGGTTGACCAGTATTTCTATTAATGTCTCTTACCTCTTCAGAGGCAAATCCAATCTTTGAACCATCTGCAAAGATAATGTTTTAGAAATAGATGAAGCATATTAAAGTTACACCTTTACCATATGACTGGTTCAGAATGAAGGCATTTGTGTAGTGTATACCCCAAGTGAATGTGACTCAATGTTTGATTGAATTTGAGTTTAATGCCGTTTATCTCATTACCACACGCAAAAATTTTGGACTGGTCCAAATTGAAAGCATTTGCAGACAAAATAAAGGTGACTGAAAAATTGAAACTTGTTCTGGAAAGGGTAGAAAACACTGTGGAAAAAGGAGAAAATGCTGGTAACCAGCATTTTCTCCTTTTCCCAGTGTTTTCAAAAGGTTTCTTTCTCAGGGGCGTCAAAAGTAGGGATTGAGTGGTAATGGGTTAAACAGCTTTAGGTCATATCATGTCTGTCAATGTACCAAGGCATGCGTTTTCTAGGCATTTTTGCATCAGCACCGATGCAACTGTCTTTCCATTGAGTTAATGACTACTTTCTCACATGAACAAGAGGTGAAAGGTGAAAAATCTCTGGACAGAAAGTTTGCCCCCGCTTTAAAGGTGGCCTCTCAGAATTTGGGAAAAATTTTACAGAAATGTGAAAAAAATCATCCTTATACTCCCAAAGTCTTTTAATTTGCATTCATAAAACCCCAGTAGTTGAAAACCATCTGACAAAAGGAGAAATATGAGATTTACTACAGCCCAAGTTGACTCCAATGGGAGACACATTTTATTTTTATTTGATCAGTTCTCTCATTTACATACAGGAATGCACAAACATAGCGGCCGAAGAAGACATGATGGAAAATAATTATTACATGTTTATTATGTAATGGAATTTAAGCGTTATTAGTCATATGCAAGTCATTTGACATTCCCACAATACTTTATTGACTTTTGGCACAAAATCTAAAAATAGCTTAAGAGACTAAGTAGCCTTTTAAGGGAATACCATCAAAAAACTTTTTTTTTGTAATTTTATGGATCTAAATTACTGATGATTTGTATTATCTTTTCATATAAATTTCAGTGACATATATATTTTCTAATTTGGTGAGATGTAAAAATTCTAAATACCCACCTTTAAGAATGAGACTCCTCACCACATGCTCACAAGTCTGATACACTGACCACTGAGCTATCAGGGTGGAAGAAAGTGACTCAGATTATGACAGTTGGTAGAAAACATTAAAGGAAAAGTAGAAAATACTGGTTACTGGCACTTTCTACTTTCCCATAATGTTCATGAGGTTTATCCCTCAGAGTTGTTAAAACTCTGCTCTGTTTGGTAGGGGTTTAAAGTCTTTACCAAACGACAAAATTTTACACTAGTCCAAATTGAAAGCATTTGCAGACATCAAGATAACATGTGACTGAAAATCTAAATTTGATTTGGAACTGGTACAAAACATTGTGGGAAAAGGAGAAAATGCTGGTTACCAGCATTTTCTCCTTTTCCCACAATGTTTTCTAAAGGCTAAATCTACCTCAGGATCATCAAAAGTCGTCATTGTGTGGTAAAGGGTTAAGAACATGGGAGATGTATTGTACCATTTTAGTAACCTTATAGAATAAATATCCTTTTTCTTCTCCTTTGATTTCTGTATTGATTCACTGAGACATCTTGATAAATGCTGGAGTGAGTGATACACTGACCTCCCCATTTCACAGGCTTAACCTTTTACCATATAAATCCCAACGTTTTAGTGACTGGAATATGGAGTTAGATAAGAAAATGTTGGGGGAGGGGGGAAGATAATTCAAATTACCAGCATTTTCTCCTTTTTCGAGACTGTTTTTTCTCCTTCCAAAGGTAAATTCCACCATTTGAGATTGAATTGATGTGTTGTTTTCAAATGCTTTCACTAGGGACAAGTTTGATATTGTTAGGGTGGAAAGCGTTCATGCTTTGCAAAATTTTACGCTGGCCCGCAGACGGCATAGTCCATTTCAAAAGGGAGATACCATTGTAGAAACAGAAGCAAATATTTGTTACAAGCATTTTCTCCTTCACCTACAATGTTCAATAAAAGTCTTTCTTTTTGTTGTCAAAACTTGGAATTGTTGAGTTGAGAGTAAACTCGTCACCAAACAATTGCTGGTTTTCATGACAGTGGAAAAAAGAAGCCTTTTGAAAACATTTTGGTGACCAGCATTTCCTCCCTTTCCCACAATGTTTTCTACCCTTCCCAAAACAAATCTAAATTTTGGCTTTAATTTGTCGTCTGCTAATGCTTTCAATTTGGACTAGTCTCAAATTTTGTCGTCTGGTGAAGAGTTACAGCAGGATCTAATGTGATGGATTATGAAGAAATATTGTGCCAGAGGCTCATATCCATCTTTCAGTCTCAGTCTGGAGAAATCATTAGCGCTTCTTTGATAGGAAAAAAGTGAGAAAATGTAATGGATGTATCTTTTACAGTTGTGATTGGTGCATATTTATTTGATGTCAACTGTGTGTGTGGATTTTTGTGTTACACGACCAAAGAAAATAGTTGTTTCGTACTGGATATAGATTTAATTGTTTACCATCCCATACCAACTTTTAATGACACTGAGGAAGAAGCCTTTTTGAAAACATCATGCAAAAAGGAGAAAATGCTGGAATACTACTACCAGCATTTTCTCCTTTTCCCATGATGTTTTCTGCTCTGTCAAAAAAAAAAAGCATTTTTGGAGCCACATTGAAACTTTTTCTTGGAAAATTAATTCTCTCGATTTTGACTTATCTGAAATTTTATCGTATGGTAATTAGAATGTTTCCACGGTTCAAAACCATAGTTAATTTTTTATCCTTGTTTTTTTTGACATCTTTAACTCTTTAACAAATGACAATATCGTAGGCTTGTCCAAATCGAAAGCACTTGCAGACAACAAAGTGAAAGTGACTGAAAATTTGAAATTTGTTTTGTGAAGGGTAGAAAGCATTGTGGGAAAAGGATAAAATGCTGGTTACCAGCATTTTCTCCTTTTCCCACAATGTTTTCTAAAGGCTTTTTTTCTCAGGGGGGTCAAAAGTAGGGATTGTGTGGTGATGGGTAAAGACTTGAGATATGGAATTTTTGTTCACAAATCAAACATATGATTCCAAAGATAGGTGATATAGGTTTCTTCCTTTTAGACAGTGTTTCCAAAAGTGTTTATCCTTAACTCTTTTGCTAGACAATTTTAGCTTACAATTTTATTATAACTCAAAAAATAATACTTGTCTTTGAAACTAGAAAACATAGTTGTAACTAAGAAATTTCCTTTTTCCGACCATGCTTATAAAAAGCCTTCTCTCTCAGGGTTGTTTCACTCTCTACCAAGAGACATAATTTTAGATTGATCAAAATTGAAGGCATTTACAGATGACTCAAAAATTGACATTTGTTTCGGGAAGGTTAGAAATTTTGGAAACCAGAATTTTCTACATACTAGCCTTTTTAGTTGTCTGCTGCCTAGGAATAAAAGTATTTAGAAATTAGCAATAAAGCTCATTATTGAGTACTGAGGACACTAAATGATATAGAAAAAGCAGCATTTTTCTTTCTCTCAGAAATCTTGACCTTCAATCATCATTGTTTGTCTGGTGACATGCTCCTAGCAGTAACTTCTCGTAATTTGACTGGTAAACTTTAAAGTACAGTTTTGTTAATGTTTTCTTGTTATCACATGTATAACCCCTTACCAAATGATTAATTAATTATCTCTTAGGAGGAAGGCTTTTGAAAACAATTAGGAAAAAGAGAAAATGTCAAAAACCAAAATTTCTCTTTTTCCCAACAGTGCAAAATTGTACCATTTCAAAGAAAAATTCCATCATTATACCCCCCAAAACTCTGTTTGGGGGGTATATAGGAGTCAGCTTGTCGGTCGGTCCGTCTGTCCGTCCGTCGGTCCGTCCGTCGGTCGGTCGGTCTGTAGCTTTTTGTCCGCTCTATTTCTCATAAACTACTGGACAAATTTTATTCAAACTTCACAGGTAAACTCAGTATCAAGCAGAGATGTGCATATAAAATGTTGGTTATGGTTCATTGATTTTTCACTGAGTTATGGCCCTTTCGTGAAATTTCTTGTCCGCTCTTTTTCTCATCAACTATTGGACAGATTTGGTTCAAACTACACAACTAGACTCAGTATAAAGCAGAGATGTGCATATCCTATTTTGGTT
Organism: Tridacna crocea; assembly: GCA_943736015.1. Taxonomy (NCBI): domain Eukaryota; kingdom Metazoa; phylum Mollusca; class Bivalvia; order Cardiida; family Cardiidae; genus Tridacna; species Tridacna crocea. The sequence continues at coordinate 57,158,515 of OX031059.1, forward strand.
ATGGTTTATTTAGGTTTCATGGAGTTATGGCCCTTTGATGATTCTGGACAAATTTCTTTTTCATACTTGAATTTTGTCCGGAGCATATCTCCAAAACTATACTAGCTAGGCTTATGAAATTTCATGGGTGGATAGATCTCATCGAGCGGGAGTGCAGTGCGCAGGAATCATAACTCTTGCTAGCTTAATTTTTGAGTTATTGCCCTTTGTTGGTTTTTTATACTTGAATTTTGTCCGGAGCGTATCTCCAAAACTGTACTAGCTAGCATTATGAAATTTCATGGGTGGATAGATCTCACCAAGGGGGAGTGCAGTGCACAGGAATTATAACTCCTGCTTCCTTAATTTTTGAGTTATTGCCCTTTGTCATTTTTAATACTTGAATTTGGTCAGGAGCGTATCTCCAAAACTATACTAGCTAGGGTTATGAAATTTCATGGAAGGATAGATCTCATCAAGGGGCAGTGAAGTGCTTAGAAATCATAACTTTTGCTCCTTTAATTTTTGAGTTATTGCCCTTTGTCGTTTTTCATACTTGAATTTTGTCCGGAGCGTATCCCCAAATTATATGAGCTAGGGTTATGAAATTTCATGGATGGATAGACCTCATCAAGGGGGAGTGCAGTGCACAGGAATCATAACTCTTGCTCGCTTAATTTTTGAGTTATTGCCCTTTGTCTTTTTTCATACTTTAATTTGGTCCGGTGAATATCTCCAAAACTATACTAGCTAGGGTTATGAAATTTCATAGGTGGATAGATCTCATCAAGGGGTGGTGCAGTGCTTAGGAATCATAACTTTTGCTCCCTTTATTTTTGAGTTATTGCCCTTTGTTGTTTTTCATACTTGAATTTTGTCCGGAGCATATCCCCAAAACTATACTAGCTCGGGTTATGAAATTTCATGGATGGATAGATCTCTTCAAGGGGGAGTGCAGTGCACAGGAAGCGTAACTCTTGCTCGCTTAATTTTTGAGTTATTGCCCTTTGTCGTTTTTCATACTTGAAGTTGGTCCGGTGCATGCCCCAGCTTAACAACTTGGGGTAAGACGGGCGTATCTTGCGACAATTTGCCGCTCATGTTCAACTCTTACTTTTGTACTCAACAATTCTGCATTCTGTGACAAAGACCTGTTTGGTGGCAAGGAGCTGGTGGGGGGTATGATCACGTTAAGTGATAGCTCTAGTTTCAATTTTTGGTGACAATTTGTGTTTTGCAAATGCTTTCAATATTGAAACAATATTGCACAATATTGATGACTGTTTTCTGGTAAAGAGTGAATTCTTTGCCAAGCAATAAGATTGTAGACCCATTCAATTTGAGAGCCTTAATTTTGCAGACAATATCTTAAATGTGGCAAGAGTGATAGAAGAGAATGTCTGTGAAAGGATAGAAAACATTGTGGGGAAAAGAGAAAATGCTTTTCTCAAATTTCTTTGTAATGTTTTCAGATGCTTTTTCTCTTAGGTTAGTTAAAATTTGGTCTACTTGGTATTGGGTTAAAATAATTACAGCGTGCAGAATTAACCCATTACCACACAATCCCTACTTTTGAGGACCCTGAGAAAGAAGTCTGTAGAAAACACTGTCAGAAAAGGAGAAAATGCTGGTGATTAGCATTTTCTCTTTTTCCCACAATGGTTTCTACCATTCACGAATCAAATTTCAAATTTTCTGTCACTTTTATTTTGCCGTCTACAAATTCTTTCTATTTGGACAAGCCTAAAATGTTGGCGTTTGGTAATGAGTTAAGTAACACATTTTTAGTTTAGCAAAAGAGCCAAATTATTTTGATTACAGTGTTGTTCTTGACCCATATAGATCATGATCATAAAATACAAAATTTGCAGTCAGATCTTGATCTACAATGGCTGTATGTGAAAGTGTGAAGGGCTCCGTGTGGGTAGACATAATCTAAAGATTAATATGCTGAGTAAAGCACAGAGCTGCTGTATAGAGTAAATACATAACGATAATGGATGGTTAATTAAGTGTTAGAAACTGAATACAAACATGCTGGTTTCTAATTAACAGAAAATAATGGTAAATAGAAGTAACAGCTACATCAATTTTCCATGTAAACCCTTAAAATAGACTAAAAATTAACTTGTTGTTCAGCAAATCTCACTAGAAATACTGGTAGAGCAAGTGTGAGATTGCACCTTGTGCAATATCCGAGTAAATCTTAGGTCACTACTTGTTTGGCCAGCGGGCTTATGTCATGGCCCAGTGTCCATTGTGTGTCCGTCCGTGTGTTAACTTTAATCTCAAATTTCTTCTCTCAAAAATACCCATCCAATTTTTTATGAAACTTCACAGAAATGATCCTGCCATGGTCCTCTTCAGAACTCCTTGAAAGGTTGTGATTCCATCAAAAACTCTGGTCCCCATGGCAACAAAACTGAAAAACTTTGAAAATCTTCTTGTCTGAAACCAAAAGGCCTAGGACTTCCAAATTTGGCATGTACCTTTATCTAATGGACTTCTACCAAGTTTCTTCAAGTTATGGCCCCTAGGTTGAAATTGGCCCAGCCCCAGGAGTCACAAGTTTTATATGGGAGTACTTTTAAATTCTTCTTTTACCTAGCCATAGGGCCTAGGCCACCAAATTTGGCATGTAGCTTTATCTAGTAGACCTCTACCAAGTTTCTTCAAATTATAGCCTGGAATCAAAATTGGCTCTGCCTCGGGGGTCACTAGTTTTACATGGGCTTGTATAGAGAGAACTTTAAAATTTTTCTTTTACCTAACCTTAGGGCCTAGGGCTACCACATTTGGCATGTAGCTTGATGTAGTAGGTCTTTTCCAAGGATGCCCATATTATAGCCCTGTAGTCAAATTTCGCCCCACCCCAGGGAACACACTAGTTTTACATGGGCTTAAGTAGGGAAACTTTAAAAATCTACTCGTACGCAGCCATAAGGCCTAGGGCTACCAAATGTTGCATGCTGTAGCTTTATCTAGTGGGTCTGTACCAAGGGTGCCCAAATTATAGACCTCAGGAGTCAAATTTCATGTTTACAGAAAAGTAAATTGGCCAAGTATTGTTATGTTTGGCTTGTTATGTTATGACATATTAGCCAGTGGAGCCATACAGGGCCATGATGGCCCTCTTGTTTCATGTAATCTTGTCATCCAGGCCCTGAAAGGCAAATAGAATTGTTCGCGACACATGAAGGGTAAATACCCTTGTACCAGCATTTTCTGTTTTTACAGTGTCAAAAATAAAGAATGATTTATTGAAAAAAAAAATCGGTTTAACTGTATTCCATACGGGAACCTTTGGAATTTGTGACATCAAAAGCATAAGCAGATGGCAAATTTAATGTTGCAAGAATGGTGGGATTTCTTCTGGAAAGGCAGGAAAACATTGCGGGAAAAGGAGAAAATGCTGGTTACCAGCATTTTCTCCTTTTCCCACAATTTTTTCAAAAGCTTTCTTGCTCAAGGTAGTCAGAATTGTGTAGTAAAGCTTTAAACATTCTAGTCAATGAAATGATTGTGAAAATCTCTCCCATAATGATGTATGAAATTCTCAATACTGATTCTTAAAAGTTATTCCGGTGAAATCCTTCCAAAATGCTAAATTATCAACTCTTCAAAATTGAGAGCTTTAACCAGATTACAACTTCAGGACGGATACAAAGGAGCTGAAGTTCTTTGATTTCATAGAAAACATTGTGGGAAAAGTAGATAAGAGCGTTTACCAGGATGTTCTTCTTTTCCAGAAGGGTCTCCCCTCAGAGTGGTTGAAATTCGGGATTGTGTACACAATTCCAAGTCCAAGTTTGTATGCCTCTGAGAATGATAGCTTTTGAAAACATGGTAATGAGTATTTGTTAAATCCCTGCAAAACAAATTTTTTCGGGGGTATACTGGAATCAGCCAGTCTGTCCGTCCGTGTGTCTGTTATTTTACCTAAGACCTCAATGTTAGTATCCAGCACTTTCTCCTTTTTTTACACCTAAAGATTTGTTTTATGTTATAGCCTTCCAAAAGATTTGTTTTATGTTATAGCCTTCCGTCTGTTAGCAATTTCTTGTGTGCTCAACTCCTCCTACAGTTTCTATCAGAATAAGTTCAAACTTACCGCAGTGAATGTCCATGGTGTTTAGTTTGTGCATGTGATTTTTAGCTCCACTTGCCGAAGGCCAGCGGGCTTATGTCATGGCCCGGTGTCCGTCGTGCGTCCGTCCGTCTGTGCGTGCGTGCGTTAACTTTTATTTCAAACATCTTCTTCTCTGAAACTACCCATCCAATTTTGATGAAACTTCACAGAAATAATCCTGCCATGGTCCTCTTCAGAATTCCTTGAAAGAATTTTATTCCTTCAAAAACTCTGGTTGCCATGGCAACAAAACTGAAAAATATTGAAAATTTTTAAAAATCTTCTTCTCTGAAACCATAAGGCCTAGGGCTACCAAATTTGGCATGTAGCTTTATCTTGTGGACCTCTACCAAGTTCCTTCAAATATTAGCCCTGGGGTCAAAATTGGCCCCACCCCGGGGGTCACAAGTTTTATATGGGCTTATATAGGGAAAACTTTAAAATCCTTCTGGTACCTAGCCATAGGGCCTAGGGCTACCAAATTTGGCATGTAGCTTTATCTAGTAGACTTCTACCCAGAGTGCCCAAATGATAGCCCACAGGTCAAATTTGGCCCGGCCCCGGGGGTCACAAATTTTATATGGGCTTATATGGTGAAAACTTTAAAAATCTTTTCGTACCAAGCCATAAGGCCTAGGGCTACTCAATTTTGCATCTAGCTTTATCAAGTGGTTGTCTACCAAAGGTGCCCAAATTGTAGCCCTGGGGGTCACAAGTTTTACATGGGCTCATATTGGGAATTTTTTTAAAATCTACTTGTACCTAGCTATAAGGCCTAGGGCTACCAAATTTTGCATGTAGCTTTATTTAGTGGGCCTCTACCAGGGGGGCCCAAATTATAGCCTAAGGGTCAAGTTTGTCCCCACACCAGGGGTCACAAGTTTTACATGGGCTTTTGTGATGAAGACTTTCAAAGTCATCTTGTTACTAACCATAATAAAGACTAGGACCACTAAATTTAGCCCTGTCTCATGGATTTTATGTTTTACAGGGCCTTTTATTGAGAAAACTTTGAAAATCTTCTTCTTTATAACCACACATTCTAGATCTGTATTTTTTGGTATGGGGCTTTATCTTGTAGACCTCCACCAGGATTCAAGTAATTATAGCTTTGTGGTCAAAACTGGATTTGCCCAGGGGTCACAATTTTTGTTGGTTTTTATGGAAAAAAATTGTATGCCCTCAAGTTTGAAACCAGTTAGCCAAATAATGTAATGTTTGGCTTGTAGTGTTTTTACGAATTAGCCAGTGGAGCGATACAGGGCCATCATGGCCTTCTTGTTAAAATTTTGCTTCAGTCATTCTAGAGTTATTGCCCTTTGTTATTTGTCATACGTAATACTTTCATACCTAAATTTTGTGAAGAGCAAAACTCAAAAAATATTAGAAGTGAATTTAGGATACTTCCTAGGTGGATAGATCTGATCAAGGAGAAGTGCAGTGCACAGGAAACATTAACTCTTGATTTCATGATTTAGAAGTTAGTGCCCTTTGTTATTTTATTACTTAAGTTTTGTCTAGTGTATAACTTGAAAACTACATGAGATATAAATATAAAATTTCACAGGGTGACAGATGACATTTAATTTTAAAGGAAAAGTGCAGTGTACAAGAAACATAACTTACGGTCAATAGTTTATTTAGGAGTTATTGCCCTTTGTTATTTTAATACTTACAATTTATCAGGAACATAACTCAAAACCTATTAGAGGTGTAAACATGATACTTCATAGGTGGATAGATCTCATCAAGGAGAAGTGCAGTGCACAGGAAACATAACTTTTCATCATTTAGGAGTTATTGTCATTTGTTTTTTCTTACCCATATTTTGTCTACTGCATAACTCGAAAACTACATTATATATAAATCTGAAACTTCACAAGTTGATTGATGATATTGAGGAGAAGTGCAGTTTATTACAGCTATAACTATTAGTCCCATAGTTTAGGAGTCATTGCCCTTTGAATTTTTTTTTCACTTCAATTTGTCAGGAAAAAACTTTTAAGAGGCAAAGAAATGATAATTCACGGGTGCATAGGTCACATCGAGGAGAAGATATTTCACAGGTGCTTAGATCACATTGAGGAGAAGTGCAGTGCATAAGAACAAATAACTCCATGATCTCATATGTGATCCCTAACTGTCCAGTGTCTTGTTCTTTCATAGTCATCCTTCACTTTAACTCTTTACCACATGACAAAATTTAAGACTGTTTCAAATTGATAGCATTTGCAGACGACATAATAAAGGTGACTGAAAAATTGAAATATGTTCTGAGAAGGGTAGAAAACACTGTTGGAAAAGGAGAAAATGCTGGTTACCAGCATTTTCTTTCCTGCAGTGTTTTCAAAAGGCTTCTTTCTCAGTGGCGTCAAAAGTAAGGGATTGTGTGGTAATGGGTTTAACCCATTTCACTGACGAGCCCCTTCGGGCATATGATTATGCACTGCTCTGCGAAGCGCTTGTTCTACAATGTTTTCTTCCTTTTCAAAGACAGTGTCCTTTGTTTCAGCTAAATCTGGTAAGTCATCCTGCAACTACTTTGGATTTGAACAAGTCCAAAATTTTGTTACTTGGTGAAGAATTAGCATGATGATAGTAGTGTCAATGGCTACAAGAAAGGGAGAAACTACAAAAGTGTATTGACATCAGATGGAGAAGGCATCTCATTTTAATGATTGAATTTCATTGTTCTTCCATTTGTAAGCCTGTCATTTAACCCTTTTAATTCCCAAATGACAAATTTTAGACCTCCCAAATTCAAAGTGTTTACAGATGACAATATTGAATTTGATGAGAATGGCAGAAAGTTTTCCGATAGGCTAGAATACACTGTGGGAAAAGGAGAAATTGCTCGTTACGAGCAATTTCTCCTTTTCCCATAGTGTTTTTTAAAGAATTGTACTGCAGACATGTAAAAACCAGAGCTTGTTTGGGAAAGAGATGAAGTATCCTCAAACAGACTGGTTGGAATTGCTAACTTGCTGGTTTCTTGTCAGAAGGAGATTAGCGTTACCCTTCATGCGCTAAGCTAATTAGCTTTAGGTACTTTTGTGGACAGTGTAGATCAAGATCTGACTACACAGAAAAAGCAGTCTGATACTTATGAATCTGTAAGTCTTCTTCAGGGTCATTGAAACTCAGGATTGCATGACAACATAAGAAAGGTTTGTGGACGATGTAAATCAAGATCAGAATAAACTGTATGTGCAGTCTGATCTCTGATCTGCACTGTCCACTCCTGAATTCTGGATTTCATATGAAGTATCTCTTCATCTTACTCAGGAACTTTACTCATGGCCATTTTAAAAAGATGAGGCCATTTACATGGTAGTGAAAGAGTTAACCGTTTGCTGCTAATCGCGACTCACTGACCTTTTGCGGACTGTGTAGATCAAAATCAGACTTCACAGAACGTGCAGTGTGATCTTGAATCTATACTGTCAAATAAGGAGATGTTTTTCCCAAAAATATTACTTTGAAATCACAATATTTCGGTCTTTACTATCGAATTGAAAATTTCAGTTAACCCATTACTACACAATCCCTACTTTTGATGCCCGTGAGAAAGAAGCCTTTAGAAAACATTGTGGGAAAAGGAGAAAATGCTGGTAACCAATATTTTCTCCTTTTCCCACAATGTTTTCTACCCTTCATGAAACAAATTTCAAGTTTTCAGTCACTTTTATTTTGTTGTCTGCAAATGCTTTCGATTTGGACAAGCCTAAAATATTGTCATTTTGTAATGTCTTATAGACTGTATGGAAAAAGAATGTTGAAAAAAATTATGGAAAAATGTAGAAATGCTGGTTATAATAAACTTTTCATCTATCCACAATTTCTTTTACCTTTTTGATTAGGAAACTGACAATTAACCCATTACCACACAATCCTTACTTTTGACGCCTCTGAGAAAGAAGCCTTTTGAAAACACTGTAGGAAAAGGAGAAAATGCTGGTAACCAGCATTTTCTCCTTTTCCCACAGTGTTTTCTACCCTTCCCAGCACAAATTTCAATTTTTCAGTCACCTTTATTTTGTCATCTGCAAATGCTTTCAATTTGGACCAGTCTAAGATTTTGTCGTGTGGTAATGAGTTTAAGGCACAGTCTGCTGATACTCCAAAATGAGATCTATATTTGGTCTGGTAAATGGCTAATGAAATGGATGTTGGCCAGACATTTCAAGGACAGAAGTATTACCAGTTCATAGAAAGTAAGCCATAAATGAGTACTCTTTTTTAGCTCACCTGAGCACAACGTGCTCAAGGGGAGCTTTTAGGGTCACTGGGTGTCCGTCGTGCGTCGTGCGTCGTCCGTCGTGCGTCGTGCGTCGTTAACAATTCTTTAAACATCAACTCCTCCTAAACCGCTGGGCCAATTTGGACCAAACTTGGCAGGAATGTTCCTTGGGAGGTCCTCTTTAAAAATTGTTCACAGAATTTGATTCCGTCAAAAACTCTGGTTGCCATGGCAACCAAATGGAATTTTTTAGCAAATTCTTTAAAAATCTTCTCCTCTGAAACCGCTGGTCGGATTTTGAAATAATTTCACAGATATGTTCCTTGGGTGACCCTTTTCAAAAATTGTTCGTGAAATTTTGATCCGTCAAAAATTGTGGCTCTGGTGAATGGGGGCTACTTGCACTATACAGAAATGAAGGAATTCTTAAAAAATCTTCTCCTCCGAAACCGCAGGTCAGATTTTGAAATAATTTCACAGAATTGTTCCTTGGGTGACCCTTTTCAAAAATTGTTCCTGAAATTTTGATCCGTCAAAAATTGTGGCTCTGGTGAATGGGGGCTACTTGCACTATATAGAAATGAAGGAATTCTTAAAAAATCTTCTTCTCCGAAACCGCTGGTCAGATTTTGAAATAATTTCACAGAGATGTTCCTTGGGTGACCCTTTTCAAAAATTGTTCGCGAAATTTTGATCCGTCAAGAAACATGGCTCTGGCGAATGGGGGCTTCTTGCACTATTGGGAAATGAGGAAATTCTTAAAATTTTTTCTTCTCTGAAACCACTGGTCAGATTTTGAAATAATTTCTCTGGATATTCCTTGGGTGACCCTTTTCAAAAATTGTTTACAAAATTTTAATCCGTCAAGAAACATGGCTCTGGTGAATGGGGGCTACTTGCACTATATAGGGAAATAAAGAAATTTTTAAAAATTCTTCTTCTCTGAAACGGCTGGACAGATTTTAAAATGATTTCACAGTGATGATCCTTGGGTGACCCTTTTCAAAAACTGTTCACAAAATTTTGATCCATGAAGAAACATGGCTCTGGTGAATGGGGGCTACTTGCACTATATGGAAATGAAGAAATTCTATATGGAAATGAAGAAATTCTTGAAAATTCTTTTTCTCTGAAACCCCTAGTCAGATTTTAAAATAATTTGACAGAGATGTTCCTTGGGTGATCCTTGCTCTTGTGAATGGGAGCTACTTGCACTATATGGACATGATGATATTCTTGAAAATTCTCTTTCTCCGAAACCCCTGGTCAGATTTTAAAAGAAATTTTCCGAAATGTTCCTTGGGTGACCCTTTTCAAAACTTGTTCGTAAATTTTGATCCATCAAGAAACATGGCTCTCGTGGATGGGGGATACTTGCTCTTATACAGAAATGAAGAATTCTTAAGAATTCTTCTTTTTGAAACTGATGGTCAGATTTGGAAATGAATTTTACAGGTGACCTTTTGAAAATTGCTTAGCAAAATTATAGATTTGGTTCCAATGTTTCAATACCTCAAAAAAAAAAAAATATAGGCTATGGTCATCTCAAAACTCAGGTGAGCGATCCAGGGCCATCTTGGCCCTCTTGTTTTATACCCCCCCCCCACTAAGGAAGTTTGGGGGGGGGGGGGGGGGGGGGGGAGTATTATACTGAAGTCACGCTGTGAGTGTGTAGACCTGTCCGTTTGGAAAAAGCTTGTCAGGGGCATAACTTCAAAAATATAAAAGCTTCAGTGACTTCAAATTTCATACACAGATCACATTGAGGAAAAGTGCAGTGTACAAGAACCATAACTGTATTTCTATTTTGGGGTTATTGCCCTTTGTAAATTTTATCTGGATTTTCGTCCAAGGCACAACTTCCACAGTTAAATAGCTAGTAACTTCAAACTTCATACAATTAGGCAGCATTAACAAGAAGTACACTTTACAAGAACTATAAATCTATTCTGGCTATTTTAAGAGTTATTTCCCTTTGTAAATGTTTTACATTTGGACTTTTGTCTGGGGCATAACTTCCCAGGTATAAAAGCTAGTACCTTCAAACTTTTTATACAGATAGACCACATTAACAAGAAGTGCAGTGTAGAAATCTATAACACTGTTCCCACTATATTTAAATTTATTGCCCTTTGTAAATTCTAACTTCGGATTTTCATCTGGGGAATAACTTGCAAAGTACAAAAGTTAGTAACATCAAACTTCACATAGGATTAGTACACCTTCAAGCAAAGTACTCAGTGCAAGAATAATAACTGCGTTCCCACTGTATTAAGAATTATTGCCCTTTGTAAATTGTACTTTTGGATTTTTGTCTGGGGCATAACTTTCAAACCATAAAAGATAGTGACTTCAAACTGTAAATAATAACTTTCAAACCATAAAAGATAGTGACTTCAAACTTTAAATACAGATAGACCACATGAACAAGAAGAACAGTGTAGAAGAACCACTACTCTATTCCCATTTGATTTTTAGCTCCACTGGCCAAAGGCCAGCAGGTTTATGTCATGGCCGGGTGTCCGTTGTGCGTCTGTCCGTGCGTGCGTGTGTCCGTCCGTCCGTCCGTGCGTGTGTGCGTGCGTGCATGCGTTTACTTTTATTTCAAACATCATCTTCTCTGAAACTACCCATCCAATTTTGATGAAACTTCACAGAAATGATTCTGCCATGGTCCTCTTCAGAATTTCTTGAAAGAATTTTATTCCTTCAAAAACTCTGGTTGCCATGGCAACAAAACTGAAAAATATTGAAATTTTTTAAAAATCTTCTCTGAAATCATAAGGCCTAGGGCTACCAAATTTGGCATGTAGCTTTATCTTGTGGACCTCTACCAAGTTCCTTCAAATATTAACCCTGGGGTCAAAATTGGCCTCAGCCTGGGGGTCAGAAGTTTTATATGGGCTTATATAGGGAAAACTTTAAAATCCTTCTGGTACCTAGCCATAGGGCCTAGGGCTACCAAATTTTGCATGCAGCTTTATCTAGTAGACCTCTACATAGAGTGCCCACATGATAGCCCACAGGTCAAATTTGGCCCGGCCCAGGGGGTCACAAGTTTTATATGGGCTTATATAGTGAAAACTTTAAAAATCTTTTCGTACCAAGCCATAAGGCCTAGGGCTACTCAATTTTGCATCTAGCTTTATCAAGTGGTTGTCTACCAAAGGTGCCCAAATTGTAGCCCTAGGGTCAAATTTGGCCCTGTCCTGGGGGTGGGTCACAAGTTTTACATGGGCTCATATTGGGAATTTTTTGAAAATCTACTTGTACCTAGCTATAAGGCCTAGGGCTACCAAATTTTGCATGTAGCTTTATCTAGTGGGCCTCTACCAGAAGGGCCCAAATTATAGCCTTAGGGTCAAGTTTGTCCCCACACCAGGGATCACAAGTTTTACATGGGCTTTTGTGATGAATTGTAGATCAAGATGAGATGGTTGTTTTTGCAGTCTCATCATGCAGAAGTGTCCATACCTTTTGAAATGTGGCTCAACCATGGAATGCCTTTCTGGTATCTCTGGAGTGCAGAAAGTATATGACTCACCCTTGCATCATAGAGAGATAGACTTTCCCTAGGGATTTACTTTTTAATCCAAGACATCTATGGAGTCCATTCTAAGGCATTATGAGACCAAATGAAGAGGTGGATGGCATTGAAGGCAGTAAATGGGAGAAATGATTATTATGGCAAATACTGTATCTCGCTCCAAAAAAGCAATTCAAATGATGACCATGTCTCCATCTACATTGTTCAAAGAAGTATCTGACAATAGTTGTCTTGTATTTTTTTGCCCTGATCTTTGGCTTCAGTGAATTTTTTTTTTTTTATACACAATTCTTCCTCCCACATCAAGGAGTTTTTGCGCACTACTTAATCCTTTACCAAAACAATTCCAGGTTTTCGAGACCCTGAGGAAGAAGCCTTTTGAAAACTTTGTCAGAAAAGGATAAAATGCTTGTAACTATAATTTTCTCCTTTTCCCCACATTGTTTCTACCTTGCTGAAAACAATTTCAGTTTTTTAGTTACGTTTATTTCATCATCTGCACCTGCTATCCATTTGGATGTGTCTAAAATTATGTTGTTTGGTAAAGAATTAATATTTGAGATAGCATTTTGTGAAAATCCTTTAATTTAATATGCAGGAGATAACTTCTGTATATTTTTAGGCCAGGGAATCCCTCTGAAGGGATTCCCTTGCCTATAGGGATCTTAAGCTCTCTTTTCCGGCCTACTTTCAGACAAAATGTTGAATGGTGTGTCCACTCGATATCGCTGAGTCCGCCAAAACAACTAGTTTCCCTCAAAGCTTTCATCTGCAAATTGCCATGGAATTGCAAGGGTATTACGACCCTTAAATAACTGACGAGTGTGTGTTTTTTATCCCGTTTTCGTCATTAACATTGACCTAATAAACAGGTAACCTAATAAACTTAGCTTTATCCGGCTGTTGTGTATTCCTACGCGCTATATGGTTAATATCTATAACGTTGCATTGACATTTGAACATATATGTCACATAACGCGTCTCCGCTGAAATGTGATTGTAAATAAAGCAAATTACATGCATATAGAATATTATCACTTTCTCTTATACATGTATATCGACTAAATCTAGGGTACTTTGACTGTGGTGCTTTCTACACCGACAAAAATCAACTACTTCCCTGCATACCACCCGCAGATAGCAATTTCCGACTGCTGGAGAAATCGGCCCCTGGAAAAATCGTTCTCGAACTGCTTGGAGACGATTTCTCTGAAGAAATCTGGTGAAATCGTCCCCAAATAAAATTTTAGAGAAATCGACCCCAACACCAAATTTCATCCATATCGTTATTCAAGTTATCAATAAAAATTATTTTTGAAGCTTCTATGTCTTTAGTACATACATTATGTGTTACCTTTATCCAAGAGTTATTTGGTAGTTTTGCCATTGTTTATAACTGCCTATTTCACACTGATAGGATGTATTTCACACCTTTTACACCTGTCACAAATAGATTACACCTGTGTGATTCTTAAAATATGTATTTGATTGACTTTGATTTGAAACCAAATAAATGCTTATATTTTTTTTCTGTAGTGGTTCGCTTGTCATTTAATGTATTTGTTTATATTCGTATATGCCCATTATTTTGATTTATTGTATGAAGATTTTTTTTTCATTCTCTCTCTCTCTCTCTCTCTCTCTCTCTCTCTCTCGTATATTTTCCGACCCTTTCCTACTTGTACATTTTCCATCACTCAATACGAGATTCATGCCCAGCCGTCGATCGTGAAGTCACTAGTTCGATCCCATAAAGTGCGTTTTATTGAATCACGTCTCTGGTTACTGTATATTGAAACCTTTTTCCACAAAAGCATTCCCTCCTTTTCCCACAATATTTTCTAGCATTTGAAAGACGGATGTTAACTTTTTTTCATTAACATTTGATTTGTCTTCTGCAACTGCTTTCAACTTTTTTTTCCAGAAAAAAAATCTTTTGGTTAAGGGAGATTGAAAAAAAAACAAACTTTTTTACAGACATTCAAAGGATTTAGATTTCAGAGACCTGTATGTTTAGTATGTGATGAGAGAGAATTGTACCCTATCACAAAACCTATTATCAATCCTCAATAGGAAATTGACCGAGCTTGTGGACTCTTTTAAGTGTACTTTGCTACCAACTGAACTATATTCCACTGATAAAACCATCATTTTAGCAACATTTCAGTTATCTGCAAGATACTTTCAATGTTGATAATTCTGAAAATCTGGGGATTGGAGGCATACTGACTAGTACAAGCTACAAATATCTTTCAAACAGCCTATTTTCTCTCTCGCAAAATTATGTTACACCAGCCAGGCTGATTTAGAAAGGGTGTTGTGCACAGAGCATCCTGATTTTGAGACAAAACCACAATGTTTTTCAAGGCTCTTTCAGCTAACACCATGTTAAATTTTGCTTCTGATGAAGCACCTTAATATATCATCTGTAAAAGTTGCTTATAAATCTCAGTTTTTAATTGTAATTCTATAATCTCTCATGAAGAGATTACTAATTTCATGTGGGTCATCAATGGAAATTGAATAGAGGTATTTGATTTGGCAATTAAAATAGTGATAAAACATTTTTAATACATGTATACAATCTATTGTGCGACGTAATTAACAATAAAGAAACTTGTCATTTGATTAGGATAAAATTTGGGGAAAAATATGCTACTGTCATTTTTTTTTGATAATGAGCTATATGCTTCAAGTCGAAAAAAAAAATGTTATGTTATATTAATAGACGACTAATGAATGTGAAAAATAACGTCATTCAGGACTTCACATGTTTTCAGAAAATTTAGATAACCAAAGTTGGTATTGTACCGATTGTATAGTTCAATTTTGACTTGAGATTGTTTACAAGCACGACAAATTACTAAGTATTCTACACCATTATCAAGCACCCCATAACTCTGAGCCCATGCCTAGCTCTGGCTGAATTAGTCTCTGTCTGGTGCTTTCTTGTATCAGTTCAAAATTTCCTATTAAAACCAAGTATTCCAGGGGCTTAGTGGAATCCTCTTGTATCCCTGTCCGTCTACCTGTTTTATCAATTAAAATTGACCTATTGTATTGTTTCGTATACTCAATTTCCTGGCCTTCAGTACTATCAGTACTTTGATTATATTTGGAAGGCCATTGCTCACAAAATGCTTGTGTTTCATGATTATTAGAATGCTGGACCCAGATTGGGTTTCACACTTTACGTAAATTAATGTCAGACCACTTAACCCTTTACTCCATAGTTACTCATTTTGACGTATCAACAACAGACAGCTTTTGAAAACATTGTGGGAAAAGAAGAAATTGCTCATAATGAGCAATTTCTCCTTTTCCCACAATGTTTTCCACTTAATCAGATATTTGTATCCTCATTTGTCCATATTTTTGACATCATATCTTAATTTGCTGCTGAAATGGAACAGCCTCAAACGGACATACCAGGTAAAGGGTTAATATGCACCCCCAGTAATATGTTTCCATAAAATTCCATGCAAAGACATACTATGTAAAACAACATACAGGTTATTATAAAACAACAAAATTAAGGCACATGTTCAAGTTTTTGGAGAGGATTATCAAATTTTCAGCCTAATACACCATGAAATATTAGACAGGGTGGATCCAAGTTAGTGCACATCTTCTTAGCAGTCAAATCTTGATCTATTCTATCCATAATAGAAACAGAAGTTAACAGACCAAGTGGTCAATATGTATTTAGTCAAACTGCAGAGTACAAGAATTCATTTGAAACTGTAATGGACATAATAGCAAAACAAGCTGTTTCTGAAATTTTATTTCGCAAGTAAAAGGCTTTGAATTTGTCATCTTTTGCAATTTATTTTTTAGCACCACAGGCCAAAGGCCAGCAAGCAATATTTGACATGGTGCTTGGTCTGTCCTGTGTGTGTATGTGTGTGAAGACCATCTTGTTTGTAATTACTCAGCCAATTTTAACCAAACTTCATAAACATGATGCTATTTTGGATACCTTTTTAAATTTTCTTCATATTTGTTTTCAAAGGCTTTCCACTTTAAAATCACTGTTAATCATAAAGTTATTAAAAGTCGGAATTGTGTGATAAAGGAATAAAGAACTACGGGTACATACAACGTATCAGGCATAAAAATTGACACTTTATCAAGTAATCTAATGTTTCAATGATCTTGCAAAAGAAGATTTTTAAAAGCATTGCAGAAACAGGAGAAAACACTATAACTAGCATTTAGTAAAGATAGAAATATTTTCCTTTGGAACTGTCTTGTCTGTAAAAGACTGAAAGTTGGGAAACTTTTTTGTGTGACTGGGTGTAAATATTTCAAGTGTAACAAACATGCCAGAGTAAATAAGTTTGGTGATTTGGAGAAGAGATTCTTTGCCCTCAAGATGCCAAGCATAACAGCAATTATTTTTGCAGACTGTTTACAACAAAATAAGGCAATTTAAGATCAGATCTTTCTTTTTCATTACTGTCTGATCTTCATTCATTGGTTACCAAATCTTTTTTAGAGTGAGCTTTGATCACTGAGAGTGCAAGTTTGATACTTAACCCTTTACCAAACAATCCCTGGTTTTTACGACCCTGGAATAAAGGCCTTTTGAAAACATCATGGGAAGAGGAGAAAATGCTGGCAATCAGCATTTTCTCCTTTTCCCACAGTGTTTTCTATGCTTCCCAGAACAATTTCTATTTTTTAGTCACCTTTATTTTGTCGTCTGCAAATGCTTTCAATTTGGACTAAAATTTTCTTGTGTGGTAAAGATTTAAGGGAACTGTTAAACTCTTTACCAAACAACCACATTTTAGACTGGTTCAAATTGAAAGCACTTGCAGACAACAAAATAAATGCAACTCAAAAACTGAAATTTGTTTCCAGCAGGGAAGAAAACGTTGTGGGAAAAAGAGAAAATGCTGTTTACCAGCATTTTTAGCTCACCTGAGGACGAAGTGCTCATGGTGAGCTATTGTGATCGTGCTGTGTCCGTCGTCCGTCGTCCGTCGTCAACTTTTTACCTTGTGTACGCTCTACAGGCCACAGTTTTGGTCGGATACTCATGAAAGTTGGTCAGGATGTTTGTCTCGATGAAATCTCGGACGAGTTCGAAAATGGGTCATGTGGGGTCAAAAACTAGGTCACCAGGTCAAATCTTAGAAAAACCTTGTGTACGCTCTAGAGGCCACATTTTCAGTCAGATACTCATGAAAGTTGGTCAGGATGTTTGTCTGGATGATATCTCGGACGAGTTTGAAAGTGGGTCACGTGGGGTCAAAAACTAGGTCACCAGGTCAAATCTTAGAAAAACCTTTTGTACGCTCTAGAGGCCACATTTTCAGTCGGATAGTCATGAAAAATAGTCAGAATGTTTGTCTGGATGATATCTCAGACGAGTTCGAAAGTGGGTCACGTGGGGTCAAAAACTAGGTCACCAGGTCAAATCTTAGAAAAACCTTTTGTAGGCTCTAGAGGCCACATTTTCAGTCAGATACTCATGAAAGTTGGTCAGGATGTTTGTCTGGATGATATCTCGGACGAGTTTGAAAATGGGTCACGTGGGGTCAAAAACTAGGTCACCAGGTCAAATCTTAGAAAAACCTTTTGTACGCTCTAGAGGCCACATTTTTAGTTGGATACTCATGAAAGTTGGTCAGGATGTTTGTCTGGATGATATCTCGGACGAGTTCGAAAATGGGTCACGTGGGGTCAAAAACTAGGTCACTAGGTCAAATCTTAGAAAAACCTTTTGTACGCTCTAGAGGTCACATTTTCAGTTGGATACTCATGAAAGTTTGTCAGGATGTTCGCCTGGATGATATCTCGGACAAGAACGAAAATGGGTTATGTGGGGTCAAAAACTAGGTCACTAGGTCAAATGTTAGAAAAACCTTTTGTAGGCTCTAGAGGCCACATTTTCAGTCCGAAACTCTTGTAAGTTGGTCAGAATGTTTGTCTCGATGATATCTCAGACAGGTTTGAAAATGGGTCATTGGGGGTTAAAAACTAGGTCACCAGGTCAAATCTTAGAAAAACCTTGTATATGCTCTGGATGCCACATTTTCAGTCCAACACTCTTGAAAATTAGTCAGAATGTTTGCCTTTATAATATCTTGGATGAGTTTGAAAATGGGTCATGTTGGGTCAAAAACTGGGTCAATAGGTCAAATGTTATAAACACCTTTTGTATGCTCTGGAGGACACATTTTCAGTCTGATACTCCTAAAACTTGTTCATAATATTTGTCCTGGTGATACCTTGAATGAGTTTGAAAATGGGTCATGTGGAGTCAAAAACTAGGTCAATGGGTCAAATATTAGAAAACCCTTGTGTACACTCCAGAGGCTACATTTTCTGCCTGATACTCTTCAGACTTGGTCAGAATGTTTGCTTTGGTGATGTCTCAAAAGAGTTTGATAATGGGTATTTGTCGGGTCCAAAACTAGGTCACTTGATGAAATCTTAGTAAAACCTTTTGTACACTGTAGAGGCCACATTTTCAGTCCAATACACACGAAACTTGGCCAGAATGTTTGTCTTATTGATATCTCAAAAGTGTTTGATGATGGGTAATGTCTGATAAAAAACTAGGTCACTGGGAAACTAGATAGTGCATGTTTGGTCAATAAACTCAGGTGAGCTATTTCAGGGCCATCATGGCCCTCTTGTCTCTTTTTCCCACGATGTTTTCAAAAGACCTTTATTTCAGGGTTGTAAAAACCAGGGATTGTTTGGTAAAGGGTTAATGTCATGCAGTATATTCTGAAGTCTCTTGAACTCTTTAGTTCAGTTCGATTGTAACCCTAATGCTGCCAAATAAACCCAAAGGAATTTTTTTAAAAGTCTTGAAATGAGACCCAAAAAATCACAATATCAAAGTTGCACTTGTCTGAAGCATTTTAGCAAAACAGGCAGTGAAGATCAGCAATTATGCTGCACATTTTGTGCAGCCTGATCTTGATCTACACTGGTCACAAAGGTGATTATAGTCATGAAAGGCACCTTAAGGGTTAATTCAGGTTGCCTTGCAGGAAAAATAGTCACAATTTTCTTTTTTGGAAAAAAAACCCCAACCATTTCTAGAATCCTGAATTGTATGGAATTGTTCAAAAGATGGTGGATTTGTTATTTAGTGGTTCTAGATTTGATCTTCAGAGAAAGAGCTGTTCACCTTGTTATTGGACAAGGCATTACAACATCCCAGCACAGCACTCGTGAAACCAAGGAAACTTGTAAGGAAGCTTCCACTGTATTATGACTGAAATACTTTAAGCCATTACCACACAATCCCTACTTTTGACGACCCTGAGAAAGAAGCCTTTGGAAAACATTGTGGGAAAAGGAGAAAATGCTGGTAACCAGCATTTTCTCATTTTCCCACAATGTTTCCTACCCTTCACAAAACAAATTTCAAATTTTTATTGTGTCATCTGCAAATGCTTTCAGTTTGGACAAGCCTAACATATTGTTGTTTGGTAATGTGTTAAAAAAAAAAAGTTGTAACCCTAGGGCTTCAAAGCGTGACTTGAGTACATTTTGTGGAAATAATGATTGTGCAGTCTAATGTTTTATCTGCACTGTTCATTAAGGATGTTTTTTTCTTGCCAAATAACTTTGAAAAATCAAAATTAAGTTTTTGTTATGGGCTTAGCAGTTTCATTTCACTTACTATATTTGTGCTGTCTATGTGAGTGACGTGGAGCATTGGCCTTACAAACAGATCCCGAGTTTGATTCCCAGGAGTGGGTGTCAACTGCACCATTTATTGGTCTGCACATATGGCATGAGTACTGGTGTGGTTTCCAGGAAGCAAAATCGTAACAGATTACAATAAGTTACAAGAAGTTGTTTCTCAATCCATGTAAAAAAAAAAATATGTTTAAACTAAACTTGTTTAGCTAGTTTACTCTTTAACCCTTTCCCAAACAATCCCTGGTTTTTATGGGTCTGGAATAGTAGTCTTTTGAAAACATCGTTGGAAAAGGAGAAAATGCTGGTCACTAGCATTTTCTCTTTTTCCTACAATATTTTCTGCCCCGCTGGAAACAAATTTCAATTTTTGAGTCACATTTAATTTGTTGTCTGCTAGAGCTTTCAATTTGGACCAGTCTAAAATTTTGTCGTTTGGTTAAGTTAAGAGATGAGATTATTTTGGTCTGCTGAAATTGAAAGAAATTGTAGATGACAAATTTAGAGTTTCTAAAAAAGTTGTATTAGTATCTGTAAGGGAAGAAAACACTGTGGAAAATGGAGAAAATGCTCATCATGAGCATTTCCTCCTTTTTCTACAGTGTTTTCAAATGCCTCCAACATCAGAGCCGTAAAAATCAGGTCTGATCTTCGAGAGGATTAAGGGTTAAAATTCATTCAAAGAAAGTATAAAGCCTGGTATGTAAATTTTGTAAACAGTATTGGTTCAAAATTCAGTGTGAAGAAAACTTCAGTTCCAAGTTCACTCACAGATAGTTTCTACCTGGACTTACCTCATTCATCAGGAATCTTGCATATCTGATAATATAAAAGGTGGAATTTCTAGGCTGAGATAATAATAGTGTGTAGCAGGACCTAAATTTATCAATCATTCTCGTTATGTTCACCTAGTTCTAGACTGTTGTGATTTACGAACTTGAGAAAGTGATTCTGAGGATTGACCTGGAAGCCATTGTGGCTAATACAGATTTTAGAAAATAGTTAAAGAAAAGGAGAACATGTCCTATTGAGTACAATGGAATACATCATGGAAAATAAAGTAATTTCATGCGTCAAAAAGTTCTTGTATTTTGCATAAATATTATTTAAGCCATTACCACACAATCCCTACTTTTGACGCCCCTGAGAAAGAAGCCTTTAGAAAACAATGTGGGAAAAGGAAAAATTGCTGGTCACCAGCATTTTCTCCTTTTCCCATAATGTTTTCTACCTTTCACAAAACAAATTTCAAATTTTCAGTCACTATTATTTTGTCGTCTGCAAATGCTTTTAACCCTTTACTCTATAGATACTCATTTCTACGCATTGCTTGAAGGAGCCTTTGGCAAAAGGTGAAATTGCTCATGACAAGCAATTTCACCTATTGTCACAATGTTTTCTATGCTATCAAAAGGTGTCATATACATATAAGAAACTGCTTCATCCTTGCTGTTATTTAGGGTCAGTTAGAGATACCATAGAAATGCCTTATGGGGTAAAGGGTTAATTTGGACAAGTCTGGAATATTGTTGTTTGGTAATGAGTTAATAGTTCTGTATTTGGGGTCAGTAAAGAGATGCAAGTTGTATTAAAAAGATTTAAACATCAGAATCAAGAGGCTAACTTTGTACCACACAGTCCACACTGTTAATAAGCCCCATAGGGAAGCCTTTTGTAAACATTATGGGAAAAGGAGAAAATGCTGGTGACCAGCATTTTCTCCTTTTCCCACAATGTTTTCTACCCTTCACAAATCAAATTTCAAATTTTCAGTCACTGTCATATTGTTGTCTGCAAATGTTTTCAATTTGGACAAGCCTAAAATATTGTCGTTTGGTAATGAGTTCAGCAACTCACTCTGCATCAAACGTAAGCAGGTAGGTCTTGTGTAAATGGCATAAGATCAATATTTGATTGCAAAGAAACCATAGTCTGATCTCAGACCTA
This sequence comes from Tridacna crocea, assembly GCA_943736015.1. Taxonomy (NCBI): domain Eukaryota; kingdom Metazoa; phylum Mollusca; class Bivalvia; order Cardiida; family Cardiidae; genus Tridacna; species Tridacna crocea. The sequence continues at coordinate 57,180,028 of OX031059.1, forward strand.
TACCATCCAGCTACCATATTTCTCTTTATAAAAGCTCCAGCTATGCAACACAGAGATAAGGAGTCTTTATTTTGTACCTAATTTGCAAAGCAAAAAATGTGTCCAATTTTGTATTTCGTTTTTAACACTTTACTCCATAGATACTCATTTCTACGCATTGCTTAGAGGAGCCTTTGGAAAATATTTTGGCAAAAGGTGAAATTGCTGGTATCGAGCAATTTCACCTTTTGTCACAATCTTTTCTGTGCTATCAAAAGGTGTCATATACCAATAAAAAATGGCTTCGTCCTTGCTATTATTTAGGGTCAATTAGAGATACCATAGGAATGCCCTATGGAGTAAAGGGTTAAGAGGAAATAGTATTCAAATTAGAGGAAATATTTGTCAAATTCTTCAACTATTGTCATTTGAATCTAATGAACATTTTTTACATATTTATTTATTTTTTTGGTGGAATAGGGTGGGGTGCTACTTTTAGGAGGGTGCTTTATTAGGAGAAATGTGGTATGTAGGTAAGCCTTTCAGATATAGTTTTCCTCATGTATTTTCAACTGATGAAAGAGCTTGACTGTATATAATTTTATGCTAAAAGCGTTAGAAATTCTTGGAGGATACAGGCCTGGACTAGGTGCTATTATATAACTTTTGTGAAAGGGATATATTTGTAAAAACTGCTAAACTGTGATTTGGATACAATTCATGGCAATCCTCCTGCAAATGAAGAGGTTTGGAAAATGAGAGTTTGAGGATTTTGATAGTGGCAAGAAATTGAGGTTCTTCATAATAACCATTTTTATACCCTCGCAAAACGAATGTTTTCGGGGGTATACTGGAATCAGCCTGTTTGTCCGTGTGTCAATCAGTCAGTCTGTCTGTGTGTCCATCCGTGTGTCTGTGTACAAAATGCCAGCAATTACCTGTTTCTGTCAAAGTGCAGGCAGGGGTATCAAGTCACATTCAGTGACGGCTCTAGTTTCGTTACCTATCAATAAAATTATAGACTGGTCCAAATTGAGAGCTTTGATTTTGCAGACAACCAAATAAAAGAGACTGAAAATTTGAAATTTGTTTTTGGAGGGTAGTGCAAAAGGGGGCTTAACCCTTTACTCCATAGATACTCATTTCTATGCTTGTAGGAGCGTTTGGAAAACATTGTGGCAAAAGGTGAAATTGCTTGTGACGAGCTATTTCACCTTTTGCTACAATGTTTTCTATGCTATCAAAAGGTGTCATATACACAAAAGAAGCAGCTTCATCCTTGCTGTTATGTAGGGTCAATTAGAGATAAAATAGAAATGCCTTATAGGGTAAAGGGTTAATTTGTATTTTACAGTTAAGACTGTATCACACAATCCCAAGTTTTAACAATTCTGAGCAGAAAGGCTGTTGAAAACATTGTGGGAAAAGGAGAAAATGCCGATATCCAGCATTTTCTACTTTTCCCCACTATTTTTAGCTCCACTGGCCAAAGGCCAGCGGGCTTATGTCATGGCCCATTGTCTGTCATCCGTGCAACTGTGCGACCATGCGTCCATCCATGCGTCAACTTTTTCTGTAAACATCTCTGAAACTACCCATCCAATTTTGATGAAACTTCACAGAAATGATTGTGTCATGGTCCTCTTCAGAATTTCTTGAAAGAATTTAATTCCTTCAAAAACTCTGGTTGCCATGGCAACAAAACTGAAAAATTTTGAAAATTTTTGAAAATCTTCTTGTCTGAAACCGTAAGGCCTAGGGCTACCAAATTTTGCATGTAGCTTTATCTAGTGGACCTCTACCAAGTTTCTTCAAATTATAGCCGGGGGGTCAAAATTGGCCCCGCCCCGGGGGTCACAAGTTTTACATGGGCTTATTTAGGGAGAATTTTAAAATTCCTCTTCTACCTAGGCATAGGGTCTAGGGCTACCAAATTTGGCATGTAGTTTTATCTAGTGGACCTCTACCAACGGTGTCCTAATTAAATAGCCCTGGGGTCAAAATTGGCCCCGCCCTGAGGGTAACAAGTTTTACATGGGCTTATATATAAAATCTTCTTCCACCTAGCCATAGGGCCTAGGGCTACCAAATTTGGCATGTAGCTTTATCTAGTGGACCTCTACCAAGGGTGTCCAAATTATAGCCCGGGGCTCAAATTTGGCCCTGCCCCGAGGGATAACAAATTTCACATGGGCTTATATAGGGAAAACTTTCAAAATCTTCTTGCACCTAGCTATAAGGGCTAGGGCTATCAAATTTTGCATGCAGCTTTATCTAGGGGGTCTCTATCAAAGGGTGCCCAAATTATAGCCATGGGGTCAAATTTAGCCCCGTCCCAGGGGGTCACAAGTTTTACATGGGCTTATATAGGGAAACTTTAATAATCTACTCGTACATAGCCATAAGGCCTAGGGCTACCAAATTTTGTGTGTAGCTTTATCTTATGGGCCTCTACCAAGAGGGCCCAAATTTTAACTTTGGGGGTCAAGTTTGACCCCACCCCAGGGGTCACAAGTTTTACATTGGCTTTTACAGTGAAAACTTGATAAACCTGTCTCATGGGTCACATATTTTAGAGGGCCTTTAATTGAGCAAACTTGTTTTACAGGGCTTTTTGTTGGGCAAAATTAAAAAATCTTCTTGTTTATAACCACACATTCTAGTTTCATATTCTAAGTCTGGGGTCAAAATTGGCTCCATTCCAGGGATCACAAGTTTAACATGGGCTTCAAAATATAGTCACTTCAATTTAAACATTAATCAAGGGAAGTAACTCTTTGAATGAAAGATAAAGTTTGGTACTATTTACCTCCCTTGATTATCAAAATGCATTGACACATGATTGGTGCTAGACATTAAGTTTTTTGATAGAAAATATTCTGTTTTCAATGAGTGTGATTCATTTTGATGCTAATAGTTATGCTCACATGAGGTGAATAATAAATTCAGAATAAGGTTTCTATCATTTAGCTTATTTATCCAAGGATTTTACCTTTCATGCCAGTGAATTAATCTACTTGTATTCCCTGATAGTGTTCATTGTTTTTGAAGGCCCTCTTTTTTCATGGTCATGAACACTTCAATCTGTGTGGTAAAGGGTTAAAAAGCCAGTGGAGCGATACAGGGCCATCATGGCCCTCTTGTTTATACCTTACTGAACTTGCGCAATTTTGTAGCATATCTTCTTCAAATCTTTAATAGTCCAATACAAGTTGTTTGGAAAAGGGTTAACTTCTAATTTGTCCTGATTGTAAGTATAATTATGCAGACGACAAAGTAAATGTGATTGAAAAAATGAAACTTGACTTCAGAAGAGTAGAAAACACTATGGGAAAAGGGAAAAATTTTGTGATGGCTTCTTCCTTTGGTTCATAAAAAGCAGGGATTATTTAGTTAAGGGTTAAATACTTCAAAATTTAGAAAGGGTTCACAGTCAATTGAGGATAAGTTTTCAAATGATTCATGCACAGTTGTTATTTATTATCACTGTTTCAAGTGTGTTTGTATTGTTTGCGTGAACTATTGTATTGTTTTAGATTACATCACAAGAATGCAATCACTGCATTAAATATCATGAAATGAGGATAATAGTAAGGTATCAGGAAACTCATGATTTGCATTTTTGTCATCTTAATTCTTTACCTGACACAACAGTATGTAGACTTTTCCAAATTGAAAGCATTTGCAGATGACAATAACTATAATAAAATTTAGCCTAACTAAAAAATTTGAAACTTGTTTCCAGCACGGTAGAAAACGATGTTGATAAAGGATAAAATGCTGGTTACCAGGGTGAACTTCATTTGTTGTTTTCAAATTTATCCTTTGTAGATGAGATGAAAATTTTGTCATGTGGTAAAAGGTTAACCCTTATCCTGGTTAATAACTAAAATGAAATTTTCATTTCTATCGTAACAAGGTTATTATTTTCGGGAATATTATCTCCTTAATGGACAGTGTAGATCCAAGATCAGACTGCAGGTTCTGTGCAGTCTGATCTTGATCTACAATGTCTGCAAAAGGTCAGTGAGACGCAATAAGCACCCAGAGGGTTAATGAAGTAGACAACCTCAGAAAAAACACAGCCAAATATTGCAATTTCTGGGTTCTTTTGACCAGAATTATTCCTTTAAAGTGGACAAGAGTAGATAAAAAGATCAGACTACAGCTTCTTTGCCATCTTATCTATATCTACACTGTTATCAAACTTAACAGGTTTTGCTTAGCACTGTAAAGGTTTACAAGCTGACAGGAAAAGACCATCCTACTTAGATCTTCTGTTTTACGTTCTGACCTCTCCATCTGTTGCCATATTTTTCTTATTGTCAGATGTTACAATTTTTTACATGTATATTTGCATTGTATTTTTTCACCTGATTTCTTTCTGGAATATGATTATAATTTCTTAACTCTGAACAATACGGCAAATTTGAGATGTACAAAACAGAAACATATACACTGGAACATAATTAAATGTAGCTACCAGAATCCTCTCTATTTTCAAAAAGTTTTTTTAAGCTGTCTTTCCTAACACTTTAACAAAGGACAAAATTTTACACTTGTCAAAATTGAGGGCATTTGCAGACGAAATAAATGAGACTGAAACATTGAAATTTGTTTTGGGAAGGATAGGAAACATTTGGGAAAAGGAGAAAATGCTGGTCACCAGCATTTTCTCCTTTTCCCACAATGTTTTCTACAGGCTTCTTTCTCAGGGTTGTCAGATGTCAGGATTGTGTGGTAAAGGGTTAAGGTAGTTAAACTGGGGACTGACTGGTATAGGATTAATGAGCATCTAAGTATCTTCAGTTACAACTGTAATTGTAACATACAATTTCAAGGACAGCAAAAAGTAATTTTTAGATTTTTTTCTGAATAAAGAATCTTACAAGATGAGAGGACTAGCTAAGATCTCAGATCAGATTGCATCTATTGCTTTAGTCTGATTTTAATCTACTGTGATAGGAAGAGGAACAAGTTTGATTCATCTATAGTGCATTGTTTGTAGTCAACTTTTACCTTATGTACACTCAAGTGGCCACATTTTCAGTCCAATACTCATGAAACTTAGTCAGGACTTTTGTTGCCATAATATCTTGAACAAGTTTTTTTAATGGGTCATTTCGGATAAAAAACTAGACCACTAGGTCAAATCATAGAAAAATGCTGTGTACTCTGTAGAGGCTACATTTTTTTAACGTGTAGTATATGACTGAAACAAAAGTGGTTTGAAACATGGTCCAACCAGTCACTCTGTAAGTGAAACGAAGGACACTTTTGAAGAAAAGCAAATTGTCATTATCAGATGCTCCCTCTTCAACACTGCTTTTGAAAAGTAGAGTACATCAGAGTGTTAAAAGTTTTTTGTTTCTGTAGTAATATGTAATCCTGTAACCACACAATCACGATCCTGAGATAGGCTTTCAAAAACATTTTGGGAAAAGGAGAAAATGCTGGTAACCAGCATTTTCTTCCTTTCCAACACTGTTTTCTACACTATCATAGACAAATTCCATCATTTGAACATTTAAAATGTCATCTGCAAATGTCTTCAATTTACCAAACAAAATTTTAGCCTTGTCCATATTGAAAGTATATTGCAGACAACAAATTCAGTTTGGTTCAGATGGTGCAATATTTCTTTTACAGGGAAGAAAACATTGTGGGAAAAGGTGAAAATGCTGATTACCAGCATTTTCTCCTTTTCCCACAATCTTTTCAAAGGCTTCTTTCCCAGGGATGTTAATAGTCAGGATTGTGTGGTAAAGAGTTAATACTGACCATATCATTCCAAGTGCTATGTTTTCTTCTTAAGACTATTTTGTGATGCAATTTTTTCTATCCATAATGTTTTCTTGTCAAACCGACTATTCTTCTCACTTTTGAAGGACGCAGTATCATGTTTGGTTAGCTAAATTGAATTGAATTAAAACTGAGAGCTCCTATAACAAAGTTAGATAAACCCCTTGAGGAACACAGACACTTTCAATTTGGATTTAAGATCTGAATAAATGCATTTCAGAGACTTCCTTTGGCTTGCATGCTTCAGCTGATAATATTGACTTGGATTAGATAACATATCTTTTGCAGTCTAACCTTGATACACATTGACATATTAGAAAATATCTATGTGATATGGGTTTGAGGGTTAGGCCTTTTTAGCTCACCTGAGCAGGACCTGTTCATAGTGAGCTGTTGGGATCGTGATGTGTCCATTCTGTATCGTCAACTTTTGCCTTGTGTACAATCGTAGGACCTCAATTTTAGTCAGATTATTTTGAAACTTGGTTAGAATGTTTGTCTTAATATCTCAGACGAGTTAAAAAATAGGTCATGTCGAGCCAAAATCTAGGTCACTGGATTAAAATATTAGAAAAACCTTGTCTTCACTGTAGAGGACATATTTTCAGCCCGATACTTGTGAAACCTGCTCAGAATGTTTGCTTTGATTGATATCTTGAATGAGTATGAAAATGGGTCATGTTGGGTAAAAAACTAGGCCACTGTGTCAAATTGTAGAAAAACAATGTGTACCCTCTAGAGGCCACATTTTCAGTTGGATACTTGTGAAACTTGGTCAGACTGTTTGTTTTGATGATATATTAGATAATATTGAAAATGGGTCATGTCACTGGTCAAAAACTAGGTCACTACACCTAACTTTAGAAAAAAAGTGCATACAGTCTTGAGGTCATGTTTTCTGTCCAATTCTGATGAAAGTTGGTCTCAATGTTTGTCTTGGTGATATCTGAATTGAGCTTGAAAATGGGCTATGTAGGGTCAAAAACAGGTCACTAGGTCAAATCTTGTAAAAACGTGTATTCTTGAAAGTCAATCTGAATGTTTGTGTTGATATCTGAGCTGAGTTTGAAAATGGGTCATGTGGGGTCAAAAACTAGGTCACCTTGTCAAATCTTAGAAAGACCTAGAGTACTCTCTAGAGGCCACATTTTCAGGATATCCGTGATTGTTTGGTTTGATGAGATTTTGGACAAGTTTTAAAATGGGTCATGTTGGGTCAAAAACTAAGTCACTACCCCAAACTTTAGAGAAACCTTGTGTACACTCTAGAGGCAACATTTTCTGTCTAATTCTCCTGAAAGATGGTCTTAATGTTTGTTTTAACCCATTACCACACAATCCCTACTTTTGACGCCCCTGAGGAAGAAACCTTTTGAAAACACTGTGGGAAAAGGAGAAAATGCTGGTAACCAGCATTTTCTCCTTTTCCCACAGTGTTTTCTACCCTTCCCAGAACAAATTTCAAGTTTTCATTCACCTTTATTTTGTCGTCTGCAAATGCTTTCGATTTGGACAAATCTAAAATTTTGTCGTGTGGTAATGGGTTAAGAAGGGTAGAATACATTGCAGAAAATGGAGAAAATGCTGGTTTCCATTCCAGCATTTTCTCCTTTTCCTACAGAGTTTTCAAAAGGCATCTTTCTCAGGGTCGTTAGAAGTCGGGATAGTGTGGTAAAGGCTTAAACTGCTGTCATTTCAGGCCTGTCAGAAAGTGGATCCACAGTTTAGAATGAAGTCTAAAACCTGATAAGCATAAGACACATTGGAAATGCGTTTCATTTTCATGAAATGTATCAGACGATTTTCTTTATCAAGGTCACTTTCCTCTAAAATGGAAATGAATCAGCTTGTTTCCTGGGTTAGCTTCCTCTCACATTGATTAATCTTTTAACCAAACAATTTCAATTTTCAAAGACCCTTTACAGAGACTTTGGAAACAGTGTTGAAAAAGGAGAAAATGCTGATAACCAGTGTTTTCTTCTTTTCCTAATGACAAAATTTTACACTCATCCAAATTCAGAGCACTTGCAGACTACCAAATAAACCCAACTCAAAAATTGAAGTGTTTTTTTTTTACAGCGTTAAAAACATCGTGGGAAAAGGAAAAAGTGATGGTTTCCAGCATTTGTCCTTTTCCCAAAATGTTTTTAATAGCCTTCTATCTCAGGGTTGTAAAAACCAGGGATTGTTTGGTAAAGGGTTAAAGAATAGATCCCTTACAGTTCAGACTTGTCTAGCTAAACGTTTTAAAAAAATTTTATAAGGGACAATCATTTTACTGCTAAATGTTATTTTTCGGACTGCATTTATAACATTGTGAAAAAAGGAACAATTGCTTCTTACTAACAGTTATTCCTCATTACAAAAGGTTTTGCAAAGCTGTCGAATAGTTTGGGTCTGTAGAGTAGTTAAATGCAATTTTAACAGCATAGGACATCTCAGTGTTCACTCACGGTGCACCAACATAATAATGTTTACTGGATTTCTCACACCAGTACTGACACAACTTTTTTTGACGTTTTTATACCAACACAAAACAAATTTTTCAGGGATGTGCTAGAATCAGCCTGTCTGTCCGTCTGTCCGTGTGTTTGTCTGTGTACAAAATACTAGTAATTTTGCTTTGTAAACTCGTCCTACAGTTTTTCTTCAATTGTATCCAAACTTTGCACATATATTGATGATACATTGTTGTGAAGTTGTGCAAGGAGCAGTTTTCAATTGTCTGCTCCCTATGACTCAAGGGTAATCACCCCTTGAACTTAATTTGTTTTTGGTTAAATTGCCTGTTTTTGTCAAAGGGCTGGCGGGGATATTATGTCACATTCAATGACATCTCTAGTTTCTCACTGCATCATTGGTGAAAGGTGAAAAGTTACTGGTAAGAAAGTTTGCCTCAACCTGGAATGATGACAAACTCACATCCACCAGGTCATGTGTCAGATAGGCTAAACGTCGGACTGAGCTAAAGCTGTCAAATGTAGGGGCACGGAAAGTGATATATTTACACTATGGCTGAAATCAGCTGAATATGTGAACTATCATGCAAAAGCATCTTTGCAAGCCAAGGCTGACGATTCACTATGCTACCCTACCCTTGATGGATCGAGCTTGATTTTTACATTCCCTCGATATGCTTTTTCATTGGATGCAGCCAGCTTTAACTGCAACGAACGAAATTGCTCGTTGCATTTGATCTTTGACAAAAACAGAATAAGGGTGCTACCTTTCGAATAGAAGGTAAAAATGGCAGCCCACATGGATGTCTGATTATGACTTGATGTGTATTCGTAAGCGGTTTGTAAAACAATAATTTGTTGGCTTTTAAAAAAATGATGTAAAGGGAGGTAATTACCAGCATCCAGTAGAGGGCACATTGCAGGAATCTCGAAATCAGGCTCATTTAGCCAAGGTAAGATCCATCTAGTGATTGTAACCTTGGCTCGCAATGATGCCCGAAAGGGACCACCTGGGAATTCTATACATCAATTAGATGAAAACAAATCAACAATAGTGCAGGTCATTTCAAGTTGATAATTCAAAAATGATTGTATAACAAGATGCAATTACCACTTTTCATACAGAAAATGTCATTAAAGAGAAAAGTATCAACCCTGGTAGGCCTGCGCAATTCGCACAGTCTGACCAGGGTTGACGCTTGTTGCAGTTCCCAGAAGGCATGACACCTGTCACATTTTTAAACCAGTGAAAAGGACTTCAAGCCCTTTTGTTCTTTTTTGTCTAAAGTGATCAGGCTGCACATTCTTTTCAGTCTGATTTTGATCTCCATTTTCTGTAGAAGGATGTCAAATTTTCCCTTGCACTGTAAGTATGGCTATTGACCCTTGGTGCTTATATCATGATATCAAAGATAGTATGAGCGTTATCTACAATAGAATTGCTCTCAGAGTCAAATATCTATTTCTACATTCTTGTCATCTTCTGCATTCTGCATGCTTTTGCTGAGCGTCTGAGCCTTCACCTTTATTGTTGAGTTTTAACCCTTTACCACCCAAAGACAACTTGGACGACCTATGGAAAGAAGCCTTTTGTAAACAGTGTGGGAAAAGGAGAAAATGCTGGTTACCAGCATTTTCTCCTTTTCCCCCCAATGTTTTCTACTCTATCAAATACAAATTGCATCATTTGAGTCACACTAAATTGATGTCTGCAAATGCTTTCAATTTGGACAGGGCTAAGATTTTGCCGTCTGACAAAGGGTTAAAAACATTGAAGTGCCATTTTACCGAAAATTGACAAATAAACAAAAACAGAAGACCACAATGTTTCACCTAAAAAGCTCTTCTGTGCACTCTGCAAAAGAAATTAAACTACTTCACTACCGAATAAATACATTGCCTTTTCTCAAAGGCTAAAAATATATTTCCATTGCAAGATCAAGAGAGTTAGGTCATAATCTAGAAGACATTGTAAATCAGAGATCAGACTGTTTGTTGTGTGCTGTCTGATCTTGACCTACACTGTCCATAAACGCTTCTGGTGCGGTCTATGGCATGGAAGTGTTAGGACGATCTTTGAAACTCAGTCGGAAAATAGCTTGTCCTGATTATTGAACTTCGGAGTGTTAATAATGGTCTATACTTAACCCATTACCACACAATCCCCACTTTTGATGCCCCTGAGAAAGAAGTTTTTAGAAAACATTGTGGGAAAAGGAGAAAATGCTGGTAGCCAGCATTTTCTCCTTTTCCCACAATGTTTTCTACCCTTCACAAAACAAATTTCAAATTTTCAGTCACTTTTATTTTTTCGTCTGCAAGTGCCTTTGATTTGGACAAGCCTAAGATATTGTCCTTTGGTAAAGAGTTTTAAAAAACCTCGTAGAATAATATCTGAATTAAAATCAGCTATGATATAGTGCTTGGATGCTCCTTTCTGCACACTGTGTTTATCAATATCGGGAATGAGAGTGTCAGATAATGAATCTACACTCTCTTGTTTAGACATTAGTTATTTTCTTAAAGAATAAAAAAAACTTAAAAAATGTGATATACATTGTGTACAATAGGTTTTACTGATGGATGGAAATTTTCATTTAATTTACACAGCAATTAACACTGTACTTTACCGTCCAGACATTTAAACACCCTAAATATAGAAGGCTTTTGAACACATTTTGGGAAAAGGAGAAAATCCTAGTAAGTGGTATTTCTCCTTTTACCCATGATGATTTGTAACTTTCACAGAAAAATTCCATTATTTTAGCCTCTTTTGACTCATGTCATCTGCCATCTCTTTCAATTAGAGAGGTCTAAAATATTGTCACTGGTAAAAAACTGATAGGCGTTAGAGTTACACCTCTGTTTTGTAAACAATAAGATAAATAAATTCAATTCATTTATGTGCATGTCCAAGTTTGAGTTGAATGAGCAAATTATGCATTTTCATGTAGAAAAATACAGTGCAAATCATTATATGCAAAATTTGGCCTTTATAATAATATTTTCATGATTATGACATGAGCGAATTAATAGTAATTTGAAGAGAAAATGACCAGACAATGGAAATTAATGTAATTTACAGCCTTTTACTGTGTCTGTTCTCAACTTTTTCTCCATGAATATTTTTTTGGCTACTGGCATTTTCTCCATTTCCCACAACATTTTATCCCCTGCTGGAAACAAATTTCAATTTTTGATTTACATTTAATTTGTCGTCTGCAAGTGCTTTCAGTTTGGACCAGTCTAAAATTGTTTTGTAAAGAGTTAAGGACTCTGAAAATAGACACCTTTGGGAAAATGAAAAATAATGTCTGAAAAGCAGTTGCAAGCATTTTTTTTTTTATCTTTCATATACAGTTGTTTTCTACCCTTATTATTTGAACAATATTAATATTTTAATCCTTTTAATTTGGAAAAGGTTTTTTTTTTTTTGTAAAGTTTTAGTCATTATCAAATTATTTTTGTGTTTAAACCTTTACCACACAATGATGACTTTTATCGACCTTGAGGAAGAAGCCTTTTGAAAACATTGCAGGAAAAGAAGAAAATGCTAGGAACCAGCATTTTCTCCTTTTCCCACAAAGTTTGCTACCCAAAGCAAAATTGCACCATTTGAGTCACTTTGAAATTGTCGTCTGCAAATGCTTTTAATTTGGATAAGTCTAAAATTTTGCAGTGTGATAACAGGTTAATGATCCTGAGGTAAAAGGCATTTCAAAACATTGTTGGTAAAATGGAAAAGAAAAGCTTAATCATTTTCTCCTTGTTTCATGATGTTAGTTTTCTTCTAAAGACAAATCAAAACATTATTGAGTCACAGTGATATTGTCATTTGCAAATGCTTTGAATATTTGCAGAGTCCATTTTTTCTCTTCTTTAGCAAAGGGACTTGAGATAAATCACTGAATATTGCTTACGTAAACTATGTACATTTTCTTGGTGCCACAGTAGCTTGCTATACATCTTCAAACAGGAAACTTGATATTTGTCGTCTTTGAATCCATTTTCTGTGAATCTGTTTCTGTGTGAGTGATGGAAGTAAACAAATACAGGAACAAAGAATTGTGTGATTTTTCCATATGGATAAGTACAGATATCATTAGGTTCTGTTTCCAAATGATGGGGAAAATAATACCAGGGAAAAAAGGGGGAAAATGTTGATACAAAAACTATGTTTGTTGGCAATCAGTTTTCGCTGGTGAAAGATAAACAGTATTCTGGAGGTGGAATAAATGAGAAATGATGTATTGATACTCCGTTCAGTACAGGCAAGGAAAAAAGGTTCTTGTTCTCTTAATAGATAGCTACAGTTTACAGGAAATTCATTCAGGAAGGAGGTTTAGAAAAAAAAACCAGAAAGTTTTGTACTTTGGTATTTCTTCTTTGAAGGATATGTAATCATTATAATAATGTGCATCGGAATATCTCCAGAAAATTGAGTGTTTTCTGCGTAATTGACATGGGTGTTAAAGTTTGCCCTGTTCTACAGCAAACAAATATCATGGCAGCCAACGCAGTTTATAGGAAGTTTAAGAAAATGGGACTTATACCAAGGAAACGAAAGAAGACGACACCAAGGTAGGACTGTTTATGGTTTCATATTGATGTACAAAATGACTCTGTTACATGCTTACAGTAGGGATAATTTCTTGGGATACAGTTTGGATAATTAAGCATCACCTGTTGTAAGTGTGAAAGAAGGCAAGCATTTGGTAATTGTTTCATACCTGTGCAATCAGTTTTATCAAGAAATATGTCATCATCAAGTGCATGAGCCCAGAATCATTGGATATGTTATATGTAAATACATGAGAGGCCTGACCTTGACCTTTTCCATCAATAGGTCGCATAATGAGTGCAAAACTGATAGAACCACATGGATAGGTGAGTGCAACACTATTATAAGTGCCTGTACATTGTACAGGCACTTAGAATAGTGTTGCACTCACCTATCAACATGTTTTATCCTATTTATGCCTATTCCTCTTCATCTTGGAAGCTGTGCTATGTTGGACAGAACTGTTTTTCTTGTTGAAAAAGATATTTAATCTCTTGGATTTTTTTTTCCCCCAAAGCCAAAATATAATGTAAATGATAAGCATTTTCAAAATGCAATGAATTCCAGGGACATTGTTATTGCATGAGAAAAAAAAGAAGTTAATTACTTGATAATGAGAAAGGCCTTTTCTTAGCCTCAGCACCTGGCCTTTCATATTCCTGTTTATGTTCCTCATAAATATACATGATGCTTGTAGATGGCAACATGCCTTAACTCTTTACCAAACAACAAAATGTTGGATTAGTCCAAATTGAAAGCATTTGCAGACAACAAAATAAAAGTGAATCAAGAATTGAATTTTTATTTTTGAAGAGTAGAAAACATTGTGGAAAAAGAAAATGCTGGGTATCAGCATTTTCGCTTTTTCCCTCAATATTTTCAAAAGGCTTCTTTCCCAAGGTCATCAAAAGTCAGGATTGTGTGGTAATGGGTTAACCCTAATAGCCTGCTAAAAACTAAAAAGAAATTTTCAGATTGTAATTCTGCTAGTAGAAACCCGAATATTGATATTTCAACATTTCGATTTGGGGAATAATATCTCCTTATCGGACAGTGTTAATCCAAGATCAGACTGCACGTTGTGTGCAGTCTGATCTTGATTTACAGGGTGCACAAAAAGTCACTGAGTTGCAGTAAACAGCATAAAGGTTAATAGACCCACAAGATTTAACGACCTTTGGTAGGAAGGCTTTGATAAAAGGTGGGAAAGGGAGAAAAAGCTTATAATTAGCATTTTCCTCTTTTCTTTCATTGTTTGCTACTTTTTTTAAAAAAACCTCAGTTTTATCATAATTATGTACCACATTTAATTTGTCGTATGCAAAATGCTTTCAGTCTTGGAATTTTGTTAAAAAGTTAAACTGGTTAACCCCTTACCAGATGACAAAATTTTAGCCCTGCCCAAATTGAAACCAGTTGCAGAAGACAATTTCAATGTGGCTCAAATGGTGGAAGCTTTCTTTGATAGGGTAGAAAACATTTTGAGAAAAGGAGAAATTTTCTCCTTTTCCCACAAGGTTTTCTAAAGGCTCCTCTCTCGGTGTCGTTAAAAGTCGTCATTGTGTGGTAAAGGGTTAATCCCTAACTCTGCTTGATAAGTTACATTAAAATTTCAAGGTGAAAGTAAAAATCAGACTGGTAGTGTTTCAAACTAATGTTTTTAGAAAAAGAATCTTCTTATCAGAATTGTACATCCAAGATCAGGCTACATGTTCAGTGCAGTCTGACCTTGATATACACTGTCGACACCAGGTTAGTGAATCATGTTTGGAAGCCTAAGCATTATACGGCCTGAAACAGTTTTTCCATGCCTAAGCTTCATAATTTTTGTAAAAATATGGATAACCAAGTTGAATTAAATTTGTACCAGACAATTGACCAAATTGAAGACTTGTTTACAAAGGCCTTTTTCTTCAGGTTGTTAAAAAAGGGATAGAAACATTTAGATTTTACTTCCAATCAAAAAATATAATTATGCTTCATCTATTGATTGTGCCCTAAAAGCTTAATCCTTTTACAACACAGTTCTGAGTTTTAACATTTTTAAGAATGACACATTTTGAAGACCACAAATTCTTTTTAGCTCACATGAGCACAAAGTGCTCAAGGTCACTTCTTTATTGCTTGTGCTGTGTCAGTCGAGTATACTCTAGAGGGCACATTTTCAGTCTGAAACTAATGAAACTTGGTCAGAGTTTGTCTAGATGAAATCTTGTGCGAGTTAAGAACTGGGTGTGTTGGGTCAAAAACTAGGTCACAAGGTAAAATTCTTTTGTATGTTCTAGAGGTCACACTTTCAGTCCAATGCTCTCCAAAGGTGATCAGAATGATTGTCATGATAATGTCTCACAAGAGATTGAAAATGGGTCATGTTAGGTCAAAAATTAGGTCACTAGGTCAACTCTTAGAAAAACCTTGTGCACCCTCTAGAAGGCCACATTTTCTGTTCAAAACTCTTAATAGTTGGTCAGATTGTATATCATGATGGTATGTTGGATGAGTTTGAAAATGGGTCATGTAGGGTCAAAAAACTAGATCAAAAGGTTAAACCTTAGAAAAACCTTTTGTACACTCTAAAGGCCACAATTTCTGTTCCAAACCTTTGAAAGTTGGGGAGAATAGTCTTAGAGGGTTAAAAACTAGGTCACTTGGTCAAATCTTAGAAAAAACTTGTGTACACACTAGAAGCCACATTTTCAGTCCAAAACTCTTGAAAGTTTGTCAGAAAATTTGTCTTGATAATACTTTGGATGACTTTTAAAATGGTTCATGTAGTGTCAAAAACTAGGTCACTAGGTAAAATCTTGCAGAACAGTCTTTGGAGAAACCTTGTGTATACCCTAGAGGTCACATTTTCAGTAAAAAAAATTTTGAAAGTTTGTCAGAATATTAATTTATGCTTTTGGTTTGGACAAGTCTAAAATTTTGTCACTGGTATGATGTTGAAGCAATACAATTAACTCTTTATTACCACAAGAAAAAGATACAGTGGTGTCAAAATAGAAAGCAGTTGCAGATGCAGAAGTCACTTATTAATAGTTTTTGTCATTGGTAGGTAAGAAAACATTTTTGAAAAGGAGAGAATTCTGGTCACCATACTTTTCTACCTTTTCTTCAAAATCCATTTAAAGCATTTTCTATACTAAAAGATTCAAAACGGCTCCTGAATTTGTGAAAAACTTTGGACAGCCAGTAGAGATATTCTGTAAAGGCCTTCTGTAGGACGATCAAAAATTTGTTTTCAAGATTTATAAATTGCAAATAGACCTATTAAAAACATGGCGTTATAAGAGTAGAAAGCGTTGTGGGAAAAGGCATTAAAAACATGGCAGTATAAGAGTAGAAAACGTGGGGAAGAAGAAAATGCTGGTTACCAGCATTTCTCCTTTTCACACAATGTTTTCGGAAGGTTTCTTCCTCTTGGTTGTAAAAACTAGGGATTGTTTGATAAAGGGTTATGTGAAAATTAGGAACTGAAACAATATTATTTTGGCAAAGAATAGCCAATGTTTTTCTTCCAACAAACTCCATTTAGTTCTTTCTGCCTTATAGGTGCAAATAGTGAGCCTAAATATTGTAACAAACAGATTCCTGGAGGAAATTTCTAATTTAGAACTGATGGTAAAAGGCCTTACAGATCATTGAAGCCTCGCTTGTTATCTACATTTTGGAATGTGGTAAATTATAGGGCTTCACTTCAGACAGATATTTCAAAACCACATTTATCTTGTGTTAGCAAGACACAGTGTCCTAATCAACGTGACATTAGAATGCTTTAGGGGCTATAAATCATGAACTATAACCCTTCTGAGTACCATAGAACATGAGACAGAAAGCATCAGCCAGTGTTTAAAGCACTCTGCCAAGTATTTTCCATATCTTAACCCTTTCGATGCCAAGCGCAACTCATTGACCTTTTGTGGACAGTGTAGATCCAAGATCAGACTGCACAGAACTTGCAGTCTGATCTTGGATCTTCACTGTGCAATGAGATATTATTCTTCATAACATAACTTTGAAATAGCTACAATTGGGTCTTTAATATAGAATTGAACATTTCATATTAGTTATTTAGCAGGATAAGGGTTAACAGCCCTTGGGAGGAAGTCTTTTTAAAACATAGGGGGAAAAGTGGACACATTTACTTCTTTTCTAGCAATGTTTTAACCCTGTCATAGTAAAATCTGATATTCAGTACTACTTTATAGTTGTCATCTGCAAAAACTAAATTTGGATGTGTCTATAATTATTGTCTGGGAAAGAGTTACGAGACCAAGAAAATTATTGAAGATATTGAAACCCGAAGACTGACCAGAATTATTTCACAACAGTATAAAAGGTTAAATCCCAGATGAGAGTATTAATTCTGTGAAGTCTTACCTTGATCTACACTTTTGAAAAAAACAAGGACATCTAATTAGATGTCCTAGGGCTTAAAAGTTCTGCCAAAGTCTTTGTCAAAGTCAGTTTTTACCGAACAACACAGTCTTGAATTTAAACAAATTAAAGCATTTCCTCCCGATGACAAATTTAATTTAGTTCATTAGATGTTTTTGTAATTGGAGAATTTTCAAAGACTGAAATTCATGTGATGTTGAATACATGTATACTTTTTTGATAGTGGTACATAAAAGTTTTTCACTATTAATTTTGATCCAAATTGTTTTTGAAAGACTTAGAAAGGTAATGTGGTCTTCTCTTTTCAAGGCAAATCATTTTAGACATAATTGACTTCTTCTCTGCAAATCTTCGAACAAGTCTACTATTAAATTTTGTCGTTAAATAAAGGGTTATTACTCAAATGGACATATCAGTTTAGCAGATGCTGTTATGGTCAGCTGGATTACTTCCCTTTAACCCTTTCCAAAACAATCTCTGGTTTTTACGGGTTTGGAATAGTACCCTTATGAAAACATTGTGGGAAAAGGAGAAAATGCTGGTAACCAGCATTTTCTGCTTTTCCCATAATGTTTTCTACCCTATCATAGACAGAAATAATATTTTCAGCAAGAGTTGAATTGTCGTCTGCAAATGCTTTCAATTTGGTCTAGTCCAAAAGTTTGTTGTTTGGTAAAGGGTTAAGTTAGATGAGCTGGACTTGTCATTGTGTAGAGGTACTTGTGTAGATGCATCAGCATTACAAGTTGAAGCATTTCTAATGATATGTCTGCTGCCTAGTGTTGGGCAATCGGTTTAAAATCTCTATCGATTATCGCTTTGTAATCAGAAGAGCAAACCAACTAGCTATCGATAGTACAATCGGTTTAGACTCCATTTAACTGAGAATGTCTTTTTGCTTAAAATACTGTGACAATATTGTAAACATGATAGTCTTCATGTATATGTTTATAAAGAGGTTGTATTCTGCACTTTAATGAGTTGAAATACATATACCTAATAGTTCAAACATTTGCAGACGACATCCCCCCTCCCCTGACTATACTTTCATTTCATAAAACAACATTATTTCCACTCATGAACAGAATTTTAGCTTCCACTTATTGCTTTATTCAGAAGTTTGTCTAAATTCACTTTTAATATTCGTTATTAAAGATAAGAAGATAGTTTGAAGTCCCTCTGATCAGACGATACCACGCTGCTCATTGTAGTGTAATGGGTTTTCGCGCTTTTTTGGCGATCTATTTTTTCTTGACAGTTAGTTTCTGGAGAAGTATTACTACATGATTTGACATCATTTAGTCAGTTTAAATAGCAGGTAACTTAAAAAGTTGCCACTTTACACTAGATAAGAGGAATAACACCTTCTTTACTCTGTCATAAATGACTCGTCAGCTTCATTATCATCAGGTTGTCCTTCGCATTTTATACTGATTGTGTTTAACCAATAATTATGCCAGATGCATGCAAGTTAGGTTATATGAAGTTCTAGACGATAATTTCATGCGTCAGATTGACATTTAGGCAGATATCTTTCACCGTCAAAGACAGGTCATTTCAAATTTCCAAATGTCAAAACCCGGACTCAGGGAAGCTTGCCGAGTTGTCACCTTTTGTCAAGACATTCATGGACAAAGATTTGTTTCTCATTTTTCAGCCAATTTTCGTGTTTATCCACTATGTTTAATCCAAGATTGTGATTAATAATAGTCGCAAAAACAAGCGCTAAAAACCAGAATTCAAGTTTTGGCACCAAGCCAGCTTAGCAACCGACTACAATCGATTCAGGGATTTCTCAATCGATTATCGGAATCGGAAGCCAAAACCAACTGACTTTCGACTATAGTCGATCATCGGCCCACCACTACTGCTGCTTCAGGCTATTTGTCTTTAGAAGGCGCCCAAGCTTGGTGTTGTCATAATGCTCGCCTCACTTCCCTTTTTGATGAAATTTGATAGTTGTCAGCGTTAAAGCAGTATGAGCTTCATGACCACCGCCCACATAGCTATGTTGGTAGAGCATAGGACTCTGGATCATGAAGTTGTGGGTTCCATTCTCACGGCTGGCCAATATCAAATAACTAATAGTCTTTTGGATGAGACATTAAACCAAGGTCCCTTGTGACGGTGCTATACATCGATCATGTTAGAGAACCAGGCAAAACTTAGCATGGGTTTTGTCCTGTATCTGCACTATTCCCTGTTATAATAACAGCCTTCGGGGGTGTTGCCCATATGGGAAACAGGTAGTGACGATAAATTAATCCAAATTCAATCAGTGTCACACAGCAATACCAATGATGTCACAGATCTAAGGAGCTGTTGCTTTTCCAAGGCAGTTTTTGGAGCTATAGGTCATTTATAGTAAATTAGTTAATCATCTTGTTTTAATAGGGATTAGTTTGCATAATGTCTTTGATTTCACAATATACATAAGAAAGAAAAGTACCAATTTCCCTCCATAATGGAATTTGAATATAGTGTCTTTCTTTCACAGTATACTCAAGGAAGCAAACACAAGTCATCCATCCATAGTGGAACTAAAAATTAATATAGTGGCTTTCAATTAATATACCCAAGAAAGCAAACGTATCCATCCATAATGGAACTTCAGTATTTGTAAAAAAGTGTTATCTACCTTCTCTGACAGCTAGACATTTTCACATGTCTCATAAAGAAAATCAGCAAAGCAATTTTCTCCTGTATTTTTTGCACAGGTAACTGTTAGAAAACAGGCCTAAGTTGAAGTATTTACTAGAAAACAAATTCTTACTCTTTTTCCAAATATCAGATATTTGCAGACAACAAACTGGATCTAGATGAACTCTTTACTACATAACATTAATATGTAGACTGACCCAAATTTAAAGCATTTGCAGAAGATAATTTGATGTGGCTCAAAAGATGGAATTAGTCTTTAATACAATAGAAAACTTTGTGGGAAAAGGAGAAAATGCTGGTTACCAGCATTTTCTCCTTTCCTCGCAATGTTTTCCAAAGGCTTCTCTTTCATGGTCGATGAAACTTTGGATTGTGTAAACAGAAGAGTTATTTTAAGGGATTTGTCTTACAAAAGCTAGAAAACATTCTTGTAAAATGAAGAAACATTTTGATACCATCTTTTGTTCTTTTAGCATAGTGTTTTCAACAGTATTCTTTCCCAGGGCTGTAAAAAACAAGCTCATTTTGGTAGAGTAATTACCAATAGCTTTCATTTATGGATGAAAGAAAAAATCAAAGTGCTGTAAGTACTGTAATAGGTTGTCACTGAATGATTATTTGTTGGTTGGTTGTATTGGAGTTTAATGCCACTTTAACAGCTAAGGTCATATCATGGCGATCGATGACGCACATGTGTTTCCTGACTTTCTCACACCAGTACTTAAACACAACTTTTCTTTCTAAAGCCACCAACTACTTTTCTCACATGTTTCTGCAGAGGTGAGAGGCAAAAATATGCCAGAAGGTTAATGGAGCTATTGGCATTAATGCTCTGATGAAAGGGGATTTCCAGAAAATTAACAAATAGTAAAATGTCCCCCCCACCCCCACAATGTACATGATTGGTGCTAGATCTATATTAAGTTTTATATTAAGTTCTATATTAATGTACCCCCACAATGTAGTGGATGGGGGTATACTGGAATCACCATGGCTGTCCGTCTGTTTGGCTGTAGATGCAGATTTGCCAGGAGCAATACTCCTACAGTTTTTCACATACTAAATTGAATTCAAATTTACACAGATTTCCTTGAAATATATATGAAATTGTGCATGTACAATTTCCATGAACCTGTTTCGATTTGTTACAGAATTATCTCCCCTTGAACTTTTTTCAACAGAACTCTTACTTTGATACTAAACCATTCTGCATTCTGTGACATAGACCTTTTTTTTTTTTTGACAAGGAGCTGGTGGGGGGTATAATAATCAGGTTTAGTGATAGCTTTAGTTTCCTTGAGAAATTACAAAACAATTGTAGGTGTGTATATATCAACTCCAAACTTGCTGGACTTTTTCTGTACTATGATACACTAACAAGAAAGGGTTTCAAAGACATTGTGGAAAAATGGAAAAGTTATCAACAGCAATTCACATCATCTTGATTTTTAAACTCAAGGATGCTGATGATTACCGGTAGATTTTGGTAAAGAGTTATTAATCCATAACTTGTTTAACTCATTACCAAACGACAAAATTTTAGGCTTGACCAAATTGAAAGCAGTTGCAGTCGACAAAATAAAAGTGACTGAAAATTTGAAATTTGTTTTTAGAAGGGCAAAACTCTTCTGTTTTTAATTTAACTCTGAACTCTTTACCGTTAACTCATGACTGGACGATGCCTTCAGAAATCGGACGGCGCCCGGCTGATTTTTATGAAAACATTTATCTCCAAATCGTCCAGCGACCTGAAGGTCATCGGGCGGCGACTGGACTGCCTCCGTCCAGGCGCTGGACGGAGCCCGGAAGGGTACCGCCCAATTATGAATATTTGTACGGGCACCGTCCAGTGACCGTCAGATCGCTGCGCTGCATTGATTTTGTTTAATCTTTCAGGACGGCGACCGGATGGCAAACATACACTTTGGCTGCATGAGAATATTATAAAAGTGTATATTAATGTCTTACCTCATCATAATTTATCAGTTCTGAAGTAAAAATGGCATTTACATCGCCACAAAATCTGTTGAACCTTTTCCTTCATCAAGAGAGATTGCATGCTGCTCCATAAAGGCAGATAAATGTAATAGCAGCTGCTGCTGTTTACGATCAGGAGCGTGCTGGGCGAGGCCGCAGAGTGAGGACTGTGTGGGTCAAAACATGCCTACAGAGGCATGTCATCCTCGGACAATTTGACACGCCTCTGTAGCTAGCCAGACGGCGGCACAAAGTTCCGAAAGATGTCCGTCGGATTGCCGTCCAGTTGCCGCCCGGTGCCTTTCTGAACTGAAAACTGCATGCACAGCATTTCCAAAGAAGTTGCTGTCTGGTGCCCATTTGATTTGTGACTGCTTGAGCAAAATGTCTAAAAATCGTACGGCACCCGGACAATGTCTCAAATCTTTGAATCGGCGAAAATTGGGAGAAGTCGTCCAGCGCCCGTTTTATTTAGGCATAGATAGGAACTATTTCTCCTTTTCTCAAAATGTACCCTGCACTTTCTTAGAGATACAATTCTTTAAAGAACTTCAAAATGTCTTCTGCAAAATTTAACACCCACAGTTTAGTCTTGAAGTCCTCTAATTATATCTGTGGTTAACCCTTAACCACACAATCCCGACTTCTAATGACCATGAGAAAGAAGCTTTTTGAAATCATTGAGGGAAAAGGAGAAAATGCTGGTCACCAGCATTTTCTCCTTTTCCCACAATGTTTTCTACCCATCCTTACTTAAATTTTGATTTTTAGCTCACCTGAGCACAATGCGCTCAAGGGGAGCTTTTAGGATCACCCAGTGTCTGTCGTCCATAATGTGTCCTCAACAATTCTTTAAACATCAACTCCTCCTAAACCGCTAGGCCGATTTGGACCAAACTTAGCTGGAATGTTCCTTGGGAGGTCCTCTTTGAAAAGTGATCACAGAATTTGATTCCTTCAAAAACTCTGATTGCCATGGCAACCAAATGGAATTTTCTAGGGAATTCTGTAAAAATCTTCTCTGATGAAATCGCTGGTCAGATTTTGAAATAATTTCACAGATATGTTCCTTAGGTGACCCTTTTCAAAAAATAATTGTAAAATTTTGATCTGTCGAAAAATGTGGCTCTGGCAATGGGGGCTTTTTGCACCATATAGAAATGAAGGAATTCTTAAAAATTCTTCTTTTCTGAAACCGCTGGTCAGATTTTGAAGTAATTTCACAGGATTGTTCCTTAGGACCCATTTCTAAAATTGTTTGTGAAATTCTGATAAAAATGTGACTGGTGAATGGGGGCTACTTGCACTATAGGGAAATAAAGAAATTCTTAAAAATTCTTCTTCTCTGAAACGGCTTGTCAGAACTTGAAATAACTTCACAGAGATGTTTCTTGGATGACCCTTTTCAAAAATTGTTCGCAAATTTTGATCCGACAAAAAACACAGCTCTGGTGAATGGGGGCTACTTGCACTATAGGGAAATAAAGAAATTCTTAAAAATTCTTCTTCTCTGAAACAGCTGGTCAGATTTTGAAATAATTTCACAGAAATGTTCCTTGGATGACCCTATTTAAAAACTGTCTGTGAAATTTTGATCCATCAAGAAACATGGCTCTGGTGATCATGCACTTTATGGCCATGAAGAAATTCTTTAAAGTTCTTCTCTGAAACATCTGATCAGATTTTAGTCTCACAGAAATGTGCCTTTGGTAGCTCTTTTCAAATATTGTTCGCAAAATGCTGATTTGTCTAGAAAAATGGCTCCGGTGAATGGGGGCTACTTGCAGTGGCCATGAAGAAATTCTTTTTCTCTGAAACAGCTGATCAGATTCTGAAATAATTCTTTTTCTCTGAAACAGCTGATCAGATTCTGAAATAATTTCTCAGAAATGTTTCTTAGCTAACCCTTTTCAAAAATTGCTCTAGAGATAATTGATCCATCAAGAAACATGTCTTTGATGACTGTGGGCTATTTACACTATACAGTGGATTCCACTTAATCGCAACCCTGTTTATCGGGATTTTCGGTTATTTGCAAGGTTTGGTCCAGCACCGATCCATTTCCTATTTAGACAACGTAAATTTCAACGCTTAATCGGGATCCCGTAAATAGAACATTTCGGTTTTTTGCAACGAAAAATTAGCACATGATTCGAAATTCTAGTGTTTATTAGCAATTCCGTGGGATAAGACAGCGAAAAATTTCAATCTTTCCGGGGAAAAAAAGGGTTACTCAAAAAGATAAAAGTCGAATTTCAATGCGTACGGAGAATCGCAGATTAAAAACGTATGTAGCAGTATACAAACGACGAGTCCGACATGATCCGTTTTCATAATTTAATCCTTAAAGATAAAAATTCTTGGCGTATTTCATGTTATTCTTTTCAATTAAGAAAGTGTAATAACGGTTACAAAACAGCTGCAAATGGCCGACATTCTGAATATGGAGCCTCACTGGTTGCCGATTTTCAAACTATTGGACGGTTACGCGAGATTTCGGGTACCAGGCTGTACATCCACCACCAAGACCACCGATTAATATAATGGTAATTTTAGGACAGCTTTGAATGGTATGGCCTAAATTGATGCGTTAAAATAGAATCGTCTGCGCGACAATCAGTCTATGACGTCACACAAAATTTACCCACCCATTCAACCTAACAGGTGGCGAGCCGGGGTTTATACAGGTGCACAGTACACGATCATGTTGTGTAAGAATGTACATGTACACATGGAGTAAATGTTAGATAACCGGAAACTGGAGATATGCGTCGAAACCTGTGAAGACAAAAAGTTTGTGTTGAATTTTATGTCTAACGAAGCATCACCATGGCTAACAGCCAGGATCGTTTCTGGTGCTTTGTGCACTTGATAGGTAACTAAAGTAAGCAAACAAATGATTTTTTAAAACTTGTTTAGTTTGAAATACACATATTTAAAAAATTATGAACATTAATCAAATGATCGGGATGCAAGACCTGAACGTCTATCATTAGAACGAAACGATCGTCTGCAACTCTGGTTTGACTTCCGGTCTGAAAAGAGCCATCGGATTATCGGGCCGACCGCTTATTCGCAATATTTTCTCTGACAAATAGGACTTGCAAATAAGCGGAATCTACTGTACAGACATGAAGAAATTTTTTTCTTCTCTGAAAGGGCTGATTACATTTCGAAAGAAATAGCTATGGTTCTCTCAGAAATTCAGGTGAGCGATCGAGGGCCATCTTGGCCCTCTTGTTTAATTTTTTTTGTCTGCAAGTGCTTTCAGTTTGGACCAGCCAATAAGTTTTTTCGATTGGTAAAGAGTTAAGAATTGAATTAAAAATGGAAGAGTTTTGTCATGGTGAGAAAATGTTCATTTCATCATTCTAGTAGCAACCAACACAAGGTTGAGTAATCCTGAAAGTAAGAATCTGTAAACAAATTCTTGAACTAGTTTTGTTGGCAGAATGACTTTAAAAATACTTTCTGTTACACTAATTTCTGTCCAAGGCAATTGTGATTATACTCTTAGCTGTCTGACATTCAGCTTTGGCATGTTGTCTGCTGCTGCTGTCGTCATTGTTACATAATTAACACACGAACCCTTTTCCTCATCAGGAGTCTCCACTTTTAACTACTCTGTTCCGAGTTTTAATAATGTTTCCTACCTTGCTTACCCTGCTGGAAACAAATTTCAACCTTTGAGTTATATATAATTTGTCGTCTGCAAGTGCTTTCAGTTTGGATCAGTCTATAATTTTGTCATTTGGTAAAGAGGCTACATTTGATTTGTTGTCTGCAGATACTTTCAATTTGGACAAGTCCAACTTCATTGTTTTGTACATAGTAAATATATGCACTTAAATCCTTTTTCAAATGGATCCTTTGTTTTTATGGCCCATTGTAGGAAGCATTTTGTGTACTTTCTGGGAAAAGGGCAAAATGCTAGAGTTATTAGTATATTCCCCTTCTCCAGTTATGTTTTCTACGGACTTTTAACCCTTTACCACACAACAAAATAGAAAGCAAATTGAAAGCATTTGCAGACGACAATTTAAATGTGTTAAAAACGATGGAATAGCTTTTTACTTTAACTCATTACCAAACGACGATATTTTAGGCTTTTCCAAATCCAAAGCACATGCAGACCACAAACTAAAAGCGAATGAAAATTTGAAATTTGTTTTGAGAAGGGTAGAAAACATTGTGGGAAAAGGAGAAAATGCTGGTTACCAGCATTTTCTCCTTTTCCCACAATGTTTTCTGAAGGCTTCTCTCTTAGGGTCATCAAAAGAAGGGATTGTGTGGTAATGGGTTAAGAACATGAGATTGTTAGAGAAAAAGTTAAATACATACCAAATAAGTGGTGCTTCTTGAGAAGGTTTAACTCCGTACCACACAATCCCGACTTTCAACAACCCTGAGAAGGAAGCCTATTGAAAACCTTGTGGAAAAAGGAGAAAATGCGGGCAACCAGCATTTTTAGCTCTACTGGCTTTCAGCCAGCAGAGCTTATGCCATGGTGTGGTTTCCGTCGTCTGTCCATCCGTCTGTCCGTCTGTCCATCAGTTTCTTGTTTACGCGATAAAGTCTGCATTTGTTGCCCGATTTTCGTGAAACTTGCACAGTTTGTGTATCTCATCAATTAGCTTTAACCCTATTGATTTTGAGAAAAATCCAACAAACAGTATGGGAAAAGTAGCCATTTCAAGTCGAACATTTCAAATTCTTGTTTACGCGCGATAAAGCCTGCATTTGTTGCCCGATTTGCGTGAAACTTGCACAGTTTGTTTATCTCATCAATGGCTTCAACCCTATTGATTTTAAAAAAAATCCAACAAAAAGCATGGGAAAAGTAGCCATTTCAAGTTGAAAATTTCAAATTCTTGTTTACGCGATAAAGTCTTCGTTTGTTGCCTGATTTTTGTGAAACTTGCACAGTTTGTTTATCTCATCAATAGCTTCAACCCCTGTTGATTTTGAAAAAAATCCAAAAAACATTATGGGAAAAGTAGCCATTTTAAGTTGAAAATTTCTAATTCTTGTTTACTTAATAAAGTGTGCATTTCCTACCTGATTTTCGTGAAACTTGCACAGTTTGTTTATCTCATCAATAGCTTCAACCCTATTGATTTTAAGAAAAACCCAACAAAGAGTATGAGAAAAGTAGCCATTTCAAGTTGAAAATTTCACATTCTTGTTTACGGGATAAAATGTGCATTTGTAATTAAATTTTTTGAAACTTGCACAGTTTGTTTATCTCACCAATAGCTTCAATCCTATCTATTTTGAAATAAATCCAACAAACAGTATGGTAAAAGAAACCATTTCAAGTTGAAAATTACCAATTCTTGTTTTCATGACAGATTTTCATTAAAAAGCAAATTTGAATTCTCTGCCAGTAGAGCATATTCAGGCCCTTCAGGGCCTTCTAGTTTTCCTTTTCCTGCAATATTTTTTACCCTATCAAAGTCACATTACCAAGATTTAATTTGTTGCCTCACAGTAGATGCTTTGAATTTGGTCCAGTCCAAAAATTTGTTGTTTGGTAAAGAGTTAACCATTTATCACACATTTGACATTGTAAGAACTGCTGAGACCGCTACCCTAAGAAAACATTGTGGAGAAAGAAGAACGTTCTTATAGCCAGCATTTTCTTCTTTTCCTATAATGGCTTTAACCTTTAATTCTGAGATGATTTTCCAGCTTCCATCCTTTTGAAATTGTTTTACAAGACAAATATCAACATTTTATACTTGGTTACATTTATCCCTTTACTAGAAAATCCCAAGATTAAGCAATCTTGAAGAAGATACCTTTTTGAAATATTCTGGAAATCAGAGAAAGTGCCAGTGACTCGAGTAAAGACAAACTAAAAAATTTTAGCTTTGGTTCCATAAATTTTTTTGTCTGAAAAATCTTTCAATTTGAAGTCGTCCCAAATTTTGTTTGCTGGGTAAAGAGAAATTAAAAAAGCAATAAATCGCAAAAAAAAAATTCAATGGAGAATGAATCATTCTGAAAAAATTGTACTTATAATTATTAGACCAGTCTTCATCGCCTTAACTCTTTGAATAATCCTGCTAGATAGCTAAAATATAATTTTCAGAAGTTAAATGCCTAATCTTGCTGTTTCAAAAACATGATTTTGGGAATAATATGTCCTTCTTGGACAGTGTAGATCCAAGATCAGAATGCACTCTTGATCTATACTGTCTGCTTAAGGTCATTGCTTAGAAGCTGAAGGATAAAGTTTTGTAGTTACAATTTCCTACAGAACACCTGTGCCTAGTGATCCGCCTACAATCGGCCTTGGAATTTGACTTCATCTTCAGGGGTATTTTTTTTTAGCAGTCTTCTTTGAATTCTTTTATCATGACTTCCTAACACTTATTTTCTGTGAACTTTAACCTCAGGGTGCTTAACCCTCTCCCAAACGACAAAATTTTAGATTGGTCGGAATTGGAGCTTGCAGCTGATAAAATAAACGTAACTCAAAACTGAAATTTGCTTCCAGCAGGGTAGAAAACATTGTGGGAAAAGGAGAAAATGCTGGTTACAGCATTTTCTCCTTTTCCCACAATGTTTTCAAAAGGCGTCTTTCCCAGAGTCGTAAAATCCAGGGATTGTTTTACAGAGTGTATATTAAGATCAGACTGCGTGGAACTTGCATTCTGATCTTTCATGTATACTGTCTCATCAGGTGATAATTTTCACCCAATAAATAACTTTGAAATGGTAAAATTTGGATTATTACTATTGGCAGAAAAAAACACTTTTGAATTTATTTCTCCTCTTGTCACTCTGTCTTCAAATTTGGTCTGCAGCAAGGAAAAGCTTTTAAAAATAATGTGGAAAGGAACAATTGCCTCATTCGTACATACAACTGGAACTTAAAATTCCATTACTGTTTTCTGTATCATGAAGAAAATACAGTTCATTTACCTCCTTTTGATGCTCTTGTTTAAAAGAAACCCTTAAAATAGTCTTAATCTTAATTGATTGACAGAGCAGAAAACTTGTTGCGATAAACCCTCTACCAAATGACATAATTTTAGACCAGTCGGAATTGGAAGCCATTTGCAGACGTCAAATTTAGTATTATTCAAAATTTGAATTTTGTTTTGGGAAGGGCCGAAATCATTGTGGGAAAAGGAGAAAATGCTGGTCACCAGCATTTTTGGCTTTTCCCAAAATCTTTTTACAAAGCTTCTTCTGTAAGTGTTGTGGAATTACTGGGATTATCTGGTAAAGGTTTGACCCTCTACCCAACAACTCTGTGATATATAATAGCCATGAGTCTTTGGAAAAATTGTGAGAAAAGAAGAAAATTCTGGTTACCAGCATTTTGTCCTTCATGCATGATGCTTTCTGCTCTTTGTATGACAGTCAGTTGGTTATTTGAGTCAATTTGGACAAATCTGAAAGTTTGTCAGATTTTAACCCTGTTAACAGTTAACCCATTACCACACAATCCCTACTTTTGATGCCTCTGAGAAAGAAGCCTTGAGAAAACATTGTGGGAAAAGGAAAAAATGCTGATAACCAGCATTTTCTCCTTTTCCCACAATGTTTTCTACCTGCACAAAACAAATTTCAAATTTTCGGTCACTTTTATTTTGTCGTCTGAATTTGGACAAGCTGAAAATATTGTCGTTTGGTAATGAGTTAAATTGCTGTTCTTCATGTATAGTTTTGAACTGATGTCTGTTACAGACATAATCATTAAGTAAGAGAGCTTGCGATTTTCCAGATATCAGTCCTTTATTAACTGTCTGCTCATTAGCAAATGACAAAATTTTAGGCTTGTCCAAACCCAAAGCATTTGCAGATGACAAAATAGAAGTGACTGAAAATTTGAATTTTTTTTTTTTGTGAAGGGTAGAAAACATTGTGGGAAAAGGTGAAAATGCTGGTTACCAGTTAACCCATTACTGGGTAGAGGGTCAAACCTTTTCTCCTTTTCCCACAATGTTTTCTAAAGGCTTCTTTCTCAGGGTCGTCAAAAGTAGGGATTGTGTGGTACTGGGTTAAGCAATCTAACAGTTGTACATATTTATAGAAAAAAGCTTTTTGAAGGCATTGCAAAAGAAAAAAAAAGGATCATAATTAGCAGAATTTTCTCCTTTTCCATCAATGTTTGTAAACTTTTTTAGAGATCAATAATACCAGTGGAGCTTCAATTTCTTTGTCCTGATAACCCCGGTGATACCAAACTATTTCTTAGAACATCTTACAACTGTCCCGACATAATCAGAAAACAAGTTGCGGTGGGCAGAATGTGTAATTTTGGCCTGATATTATGCCTGAAGCCAGTGTCTCATCAAACCTGTTCTTAGAAAGTCTTACCATGGGTCAACAAAATTGTAAAACGGGCTGCACTTTGGATAAGACGAGTAATACTGGTCGGTACATGTTATAATAATGTGCAAACACACTGCCACTCGATGCCCTACTGCACTGCGTGTCTAGCAGGATCAGAGTATGACTACTTTGTAGTATTTCCATCTCATTTTAAGTATATTGTCACTCCGCCTAATTATAGGACGGAATGCAAGTTTGAGCAGGCTCAAAGTTTTGGAGCTTCCTTCCCATCATCACTTGTCCATGAAATTAGTAAACAGATTGTAAAAGTTTTCTTACACGTCCTTTCTGTCCGAACACAGTTCAAGTCAGTTTGGCACCGATTTTGGGATTATAGTGAGGAGTTTTGTGCATTAAGTAGTTCAAAGCTTAGTTTGAAATACAGTAACTTAGTCCATTATGTCATGGTCAAGAGTTTTAATGCCACTGAGGAAGAAACCTTTTAAAGACATTGTGAGAAAAGGAGAAAATGCAGGTTAGAAGCATTTTCTTCTTTTCTGACAATGTTATCTACTATAGGAAAGATAAATTCCTTCACATTTAAATTGTCTTCTTCAGGTGCTGTATATTTCAATCAGCTTACAAGGCAGTCTAGCCTCATGATCAGACTTCAGCTGTAGATTCAGTAGAAATTGAAGATCAGACTTGCCCATATACTGCTAAAAAGAAATTGACTTTTAACCCTTTACGAAACAATCCCTGGTTTTTACGACTAGGTGATAGAAGCCTTTTGAAAACATCGTAGGAAAAGAAGAAAATGCTGGTACCCGGCATTTTCTCCTTACCCACAATGTTTTTTACCTTGGTAGAAACAAATTTCAATTTTTGAGTAACATGTATTTTGTCTGCAAGTGCTTTCAATTTGGACCAGTCTAAAATTTTTTTTGTTTGGGAAAGGGTTAAGAGGAAAGGAAATACCCCCAAAAATCCATATTTTTCTATTTTAAAGCTTTTGATAGAGGAAGGAGTAACTTGTAATTGGACAGTGTAGATCCAAGATCAGACTGCACATTCTGCAGAAGGTCAGCAAGCCGCACTTATCAGCTTAACCCATTACCACACAATGCCTACTTTTGACACCCCTGAGAAAGAAGCCTTTAGAAAACATCGTGGGAAAAGGAGAAAATGCTGGTAACCAGCATTTTCTCCTTTTCCCACAATGTTTTCTACCCTTCACAAAACAAAATTCAAACTTTCAGTCACTTTTATTTTGTGGTCTGCAAATGCTTTCAATTTGGAGAAGTCTTAAATATTGTCGTTTGGTAATGAGTTAAAGATTAACCCAGAGAAAAGGAGACAATTATGTTAACCAGGATTTTCTCCTTTTCCCATAATTATATCAGTTATCTCACAGTGGCCAGTGCACCTGTCCATGCATCCCTGGAGTTTCTTTTACCAGTATTTCGCTCAATTTTCTGTCCAAGCCACTGGCTGCTTTCCCATGTAATCATTGTTGAAACAATGGTCATGGGTGGGAGAGGAATGAACCCTGTTATAGTGACTATCATCAATCCTCAGAAAGAAATTAGCCAAGACGGATCGTAGCCAAGGATCGAACCCTGGACCCCATGTTCTGAAGTCCTGCACACCACAGACTGAGCTATCGGGGCTCAGCAAAAATAGTGATTGGGGCCTAATTCTTTACCAAACACCAAAAAGGTTGACTTATCCAAATTGAAAGTATTAGCACACAGCAATTCAGATGGCACTGAAATAATGTGGTTTGTTTATGATAAAGTGGAAGACATTGTGGGAAAAGGAGAATGGCTGGTTACCAGTACAGTGGATTCCACTTAATCGCAACCCTGTTTATCGGGATTTTCGGTTATTTGCAATATTTGGTCCAGCACCGATCCATTTCCTATTTATGCAACGTAAATTTCAACGCTTAATTGGGATCCCGTAAATAGAACATTCCGGTTTTTTGCAACAATAAATTAGCAAATGATTCGAAATTCTAGTGTTTATTAGCAATTCCGTGGGATAAGACAGCAAAAAATTTCAATCTGTCCTGGAAAAAAAGGGTTACTCAAAAAGATAAAAGTCGAATTTCAATGCGTACAGAGAATCGCAGATAAAAAACTGAATAGCAGTTTACAAACGACGAGTCCGACATGATCCGTTTTCATAATTTAATCATTAAAGATAGAAATTCTTGTATTTCATGTTATTCTTTTCATTTAAGAAAGTGTAATAAAACGGTTACAAAACATCTGCAAATGGCCGACATTCTGAATATGGAGTTCGTTAACTCAGTGGCTGTTTTGCAGCATTGATGCGTTAGTTTACTTCACTGGTTGCCGATTTTCAACTATTGGACGGTTACGTGAGATTTTGGGTACCAGGCTGTACATCCACCACCAAGAGCACTGATTAATAAAATGGTAATTTTAGGGCAGGAAAATTGGCGAAAAGATGACTACATGTACTTAAATCTTGTCTTGGTAAAACTCGGGAAAAAAAACGTACATAGACGTTCTATGATCAGACTACACATTCTGTGCAGTCTGATCTTTATCTACGGTCTCCGAAAGCAACTGCAGACGAATTCGGCGCTTTACCTGTTACAAGAAAGACCGATCGAAATAACCTATCACCGATCAGATAATTACACACTGGGGAAAAAAAAAACTTAACTGTTAGTGTCTCGTAGATAATCTAATTTGTGACAAACAATTTGACTACAGGCGTGAAAGTAAGGTGTGCCGAATGTAAACTGTGAAAAACACAGAAAACCGTTTCTTACTTAGGCCTAATTTGAATGGTATGGCCTAAATTGATGCGTTAAAATAGAATTGTCTGCGCGGCAATCAGTCTATGACGTCACACAAAATTTACCCACCCATTCAACCTAACAGGTGCCGAGTCGGGGTTTATACAGGTGCACAGTACACGATCATGTTGTGTAAGAATGTACATGTACACCTGGAGTAAATATTAGACAACCGGAAACTGGAGATATGCGTCGAAACCTGTGTTGACCAAAAGTTTGTGTTGAATTTTATGTCAAATGAAGCATCACCATGGCCGACAGCCAGGATCGTTTCTGATGCTTTGTGCATTTGATAGGTAAAGTAAGCAAACAAATGATTTTTTAAACTTGTTTAGTTTGAAATACACATATTTAGAAAATTATGAACATTAATCAAATGATCGGGATGCAAAAGCTGAACGTCTGTCATTAGAACGAAACAATCGTCTGCATCTCTGGTTTGACTTCTGGTCTGAAAAGAGCCACCGGATTATCGGGCCAACCGCCTATTCGCAATATTTTCTCTGACAAATAGGACTTGCAAATAAGCGGAATCTACTGTATTTTCTTCTTTTCCCACAGTATTTTAAAGAAATATCTTTCTTAGGGTCATTAAAAATTGGGATTTCCTGGTAAAGGGTTAACTCATTACCAAACAACAATATTGTAGGCTTTTTCAAATTGAAAGCATTTGCAGACGACAAAATAAAAGTGACTGAAAATTTGAATTTTTTTTTGTGAAGGGTAGGAAACATTGTTGGAAAAGGAGAAAATGCTGGTTACCAGCATTTTCTCCTTTTCCTGCAATGTTTTCCTGCAAGGTTTCTTTCTCAGGGGCATCAAAAATAGGGATTGTGTGGTAATGGGTTAAGGGCAGAGCTATTCCAAGCAAGATGAATAGATCTACTGTAATGTAACAAATTAACCCTTTCCCAAACAATCCATGGTTTTTAAGGGTCAGGAATAGTGGCCTTTTGAAAATATTGTACGAAAAGGAGAAAATGCTGGTAACCAGCATTTTCTCCTTTTCCCACAATGCTTTCTACCCTATCATAGACAGAAATCATCTTTTCAGCAAGAGTTGAATTGTCGTCTGCAAATGCTTTCAATTTGGTCTAGTCCAAAAGTTTGTCGTTTGGGAAAGGGTTAAGGACTGATAAGCCACAGGTTCAATCTGGTATTAGATGTACTACTATAATGAGAAACCTAAGTTTGTAAACCAAAGCCCCTCATGTGGAAATGTTTGTGTTATTGTCGACGAATTGCAATTATTGTTAAAAATTTCACAGAAACAATCAAGGTAAATCGATAATTTCGGAGAAATGCAGAGTGCAACTTTGATGAATTAGATCATGTATACGAAGAAAAAATGTAAACTATGTGTTATTGACAGAGGGTTTGTAGACAAGGACGCAAGAGGTTTTTGTATTGACAGGTTTTTGAATAAGGCAGATGGAGTTGTTTCCCTTGAACAAGGTGACTATACCATTGAAGAGCAGAACAACATTTGTTAGTATGTCAGTTACAGTAAAGAATATTTTCATATTTTCTGTGGGAAAAGATTATTCACACATTTTTTTTGTAATTACAATTTCATGTTAGAGAATCTACAAAATGTAAGAGAATTAAAAAAGAATTAAGTTCAGATAAATGTTTCCTCAGTTTACGTCATTTTGCAACAATTAATCTATTAATTAATGAGGAATTTATGTGTTACTTTGGCAGAGGGGTTATGACTAATTGCCTAACACTTTTCCTTATCCTAATAAATGTTTTGTGGCTTATATACAGCACAATTCTTTTTTTTTGGTTGTGTCGGGGTTTAACGCCACTAAAATAACAGCTAAGGACGTATCATGGCGGTCGATGACGCACACGTTTTTTGGTTTTCTCACACTAGTACTAACACAACTTTCTTTCCAAAGCCACCGATTACTTTTCTCACATATGCTTCAGCAGAGGTGAGAGGTGAAAATATGCCGGAAAGAAAGTTCGCCTCAACAGGATATCGAACTCACAACAACCAGGTCTCAAAAAATGAAAGGGACATTCTCATTAAGTACATGTACTGAACATGTACATGTTTCCTCCTCAGAACTGACTTTATAACAGTAATTATGGGTATAGTGTAATTGTAAGATCAGGCTGCCTTATGCAGTCTAATTGTGATCTTCATTGTCTGCATAATATTATCTAATATTTACCAAACAAAAAAATTTAAGACGAGACCAAATTGAAAGTTTTTATTTACATGTTGCTTAACCCATTACCACACAATCCCTACTTTTGATGACCCTGAGAAAGAAGCCTCTAGTAAACATTGTGGGAAAAGGAGAAAATGCTGGTAAAATGCTGGCATTTTCTTCTTTCCCATATTGTTTTCTACCATTCACAAAACAAATTTCAAATTTTCAGTCACTTTTATTTTGTCGTCTGCAAAATTAATGCTTAAAATTTGGACCAGTCTATAATTCTGTCGTTTGGTAAAGAGTTAAATGATGATTTATAAAAATGTCTAGTGTAGAATACATTGTTGGAAAAGAAGAAAATGCTGGGTACACTCTGTCAGAGCCAAGTTAAAAGTTAGAATTGTGTTGTAAAGGGTTAACCCATTACCACACAATCCCGAGTTTTAACAGCCCTGTAAGAGAAGACTTAAAAAAATCGTGGGAAAAGAAGAAAATGCGGGTAACCAGCATTTTCTCCTTTTCCCACAATGTTTTCTTCCCCATCCAAAACAAAAATCATCATTTGTTTCATTTAATTGGTCGTCTGCAAATCCTTTCAAGATGGACCAGTCTAAACTTTTGTTGTTTGGTAAAGAGTTAAATGGTAGCTCAGGTCTTCAAGAGTTCCATGGATGAAAATAGTGAGCAATTGAAGGTGAAGAGATGAATGTGTTTTTTGTGCATTTCATCTTTAAACATTAAAAGAAAATAAAAAAATTACTTGCAAAGAAAAATGACTTGACAATCATAAGCTTTCTTGAATACTAATCCTTTTGAAGTTGGAGACAAATATATTAGAATTTAAAGAGCAACACCTGCCAGGTATATTTGCTGTAGATCAACAAGTTTAACCCATTACCACTGTTACGGGAGACCACTCCTTCCTGCATGGCATATACTCCCGATTTAAAAACAATACCTGGCTACTGCGTCAGGGAGATATCTCTTTGGCTCAGTGGTTAGGGTATTGGCTTTGCGTCCTGGAGTTCGGAGTTCGAATCCCGCTCCGATCCTTATTTCTGCCATGCATTTATTCATTTGTTTCTTTGTTACGGACTTCGTTCGTAAGATGGGGGCTCGTCCGGGATTGGCCATTGAGCCATTAATCCCATTTGTTGTCCAAAATCGGACTTCCTGCCTAATAAGGCTTTGAGTCATCAATAAATGATGACTTTAAGAGGGGGTGTGTTACGGGAGACCACTCCTTCCTGCATGGCATATACTCCCGATTTAAAAACAATACCTGGCTACTGCGTCAGGGAGATATCTCTTTGGCTCAGTGGTTAGGGTATTGGCTTTGCGTCCTGGAGTTCGGAGTTCGAATCCCGCTCCGATCCTTATTTCTGCCATGCATTTATTCATTTGTTTCTTTGTTACGGACTTCGTTCGTAAGACCACACAATCCCTACTTTTGATACCCTTGAGAAAGAAGCCTTTAGAAAACATTGTGGGAAAAGGAGAAAATGCTGGTAACCAGCATTTTATCCTTTTCCCACAATGTTTTCTACCCTTCACAAAACAAATTTCAAATTTTCAGTCACTTTTTTTTGTCATCTGCAAATGCTTTCGATTTGGACAAACCTAAAATATTGTCTTTTGGTAATGAGATAATCTATGTACAACTGCTGTTTCTTTTGGACTTCAATAGTTCATGATCAGACTAAATTGCACAATGCAGTATATAATCTTATATCTATGGTTTCCAATGTACCAAGATAAGATCCTTACCAAACAACAAAATCTTAGACTGGTCCAAATTGAAAGTATATACAGACGTCAAAATAGAAGTGACTGAAAATCTGAAATTTCCATGGAAGAGGAGAGAAAACATTGTTGGAAAACGAGAAAATGCTGGTTACCAGGATTTTCTCCTTTCCCACTATGTTTTCAAGCGGCTTCTTTCTCAGGGTAGTCAAAATCCAGCATTGTGTGCTAAAGGGTTAACTCTTTACCACACAATCCCGAGTTTTAACGACCCTGAAGAAGAAGGCTTTTGAAAACATTGGGGGAAAAGGAGAAAATGCTGATAAATAGGGCTCTGTACCGGTACTTGATATATATCGAAAACCGGTATTTTACATTCAATAGATATATCGGATCGAACGTTTCTGTATCGAACAAAATATCGATCATCAAAAGAAAATAAAAGTAAAGCATATAAATACCCAATTTAGTTGTTTTTAACGGCGAAATTCATTACGAGTTTACTTTAGGTAATCTCTAAAGTCGAGTAGTAGAGGTAGGTGTGGCTACCTGGGAAACTTAAAACCAATCGAAATGCGTCATTCTTTATTACTCGCCCTGTACCCATTACACAATGGATGACAATTAGCTAATACCCCTATTCTCGTTCCCCCGTCATGTTGTTTGAAATCTGCAAATTATGCATCAATCAGCAGATTGCAGACAGATTTATGCTGATAATTGGTCAATATAGTTGATTAAAGAAAGGTAATGAACATCTCGTGATGTGATCAAGAGGTAGCGATGGAAATAATTGAAGCCGTGACCTTTCAACCTTCCTAAGATTTTATTTGGTCGATCTTTTAATATTGCCGAAAAATGTGGTTCGAAAATCAAATCTCTTTTTCCGTTAGTTTATCTGAAATCAGTGTTCCGACTCGCGTAAATTATTGTGTAAATCATTTTATATACTTGAAATTTGCATTACAAATGTTAATCACACGCGAGACCTCATGTAAGAAAAAACATGGACAAAAAAGGCCATTATCTGTTTATCGTGAGTAAAATAACAGGTTTTGATGCTACATGTAGTTCTAATCCTTATTGAGAAATCTATGTCGAATCATGCGAACATACCTATCCAGAAATTAACACGCATGAAAAATTGTTCGGTGAAAAAAAAAAACACGGAAACCCATGACACAACAAAATGTCTCCTTGACATTGTCCGATCAGAGTCCTCTTAGACTGTCTTTTCAGCTTTTTAATGAGTAGTAAATGTAGATCTAGTTAGAATTCATATTAATTTAGGCCTAAATAATTATGAAATTTCAATGCAATCTAGAAGTGTTAAGTTTGCGGTATTTTGTTTTTCAGGTATGCTGAAAAAAGAACAAACACAATTTTCGCATTTTTTTCTTTCTTTTATTGAAAATTGAAATATCATATGATATATCAAATATCCATCATTTTGTATCGATACAAATATTGTATCGATCAAACTGACCGATACAGAGCCCTACTGATAAACAGCATTTTGTCCCTTTCCCACAATGTTTTTTTTGCTTCCTAAAGAAAATTCAAATTTTCAGTCACTTTTATTTTGTTGTCTGCAAATGGTTTTCAATTTAGACCAGTTTATTAATTTGTCGTTTGGTAAAGACTTAATATGGTCGATTATTTGGGTAAATTTTTTAAGATCAATCAGTCCATTTTACCTTTTTGGTGTTCTGTTAAAGGTTAAATTTATAGTTTGAAAGATCAAGAGTTAGATAGTTGGATATTTTGTGATGTAGTCTTGGAAAAGCAATGTTGGATTTGGTCTAATTTTGACCTTTTTTATGCCTTTGTTAGATCTGGTTTGTGATGAGCTTGAGTTACGACCCTTAACTCATAACCATACTACAAAATTTTTTGGCTTGTCCAAATCGAAAGCATTGGCACATGACAAAATAAAGGTGACAGAAAATTTGAAATTTGTTTCGTGAAGGGTAGAAAACATTGTGGGAAAAGGAGAAAATGCCGGTTACCAGCATTTTCTCCTTTTCCCAAAATGTTTTCTGAAGGCTTCTTTCTAAGGGTCGTCAAAAGTAGGGATTGTGTGGTAATGGGTTAAAATGTTCATAAAGTACCTGTTCGCTGGTAATCAGCATTTTCTCCTTTTCCACACAGCAGAATTTCAGACCTATCCAAATCAAAAGCATTTGTAGGCGATAATTTCATAGTGGCTCAAATGATGCAATTTTTCTTTGATAGAGAAGAAAACTTTGTGGAAAAAGGAGAAAATACTGGTTACCAGCATTTTCTCCTTTTTCCACAAAGTTTTCAGAAAGCTGCTTCCTTAGGGGTGTCAGAAGTCGTCATTGTGTGGTAAAGGGTTAAGAAAGATTCTTCCCTTTCATCAGAAATATTTGTTTGTTGGCTTTAATGCTACCAAAATGGACAAGTCCAAAGTTTTTGATTGACTGCAGCTAAAAGTCAAAGAAGTATATTTACTTCCACAGTTGAAAAGGAGGATTATCCCTTTTGATGCCATGCTAAACTAATGCATGTTGCTTTTGGCAGACAATTTCGCGATCAAGATCAGACCATATAGAATGTGCACAGAATGATCATGGAAGTACAATATGTACAACATTCTGGCCAAAACAATGTTAAAACCACTGTTCTTTGGCTATGTCTCCCAGTTGAAAAGGTACATTTCATTAACTCAGTACTAAAAGGATTAACTTTTTTACGATCATCTTCAGAAATTCAATTTTTTTTCTGACTTCTTGAAATAAATTTCAGCTGCTATTTGTTGTAAAAACCTTCTTGTCTTAACTCTTTTGCACACAATCCCGACTTTTAACGACCTTGTAAAGGAAAGCTTTTGAAAACATTGTGGAAAATGGAGGAAATGCTGGTAACCAGCATCTTCTCCTTTTCCCATAATGATTTCAATCCTTTCAAAGTAAAAATTCAATTTTTGATTCACATTTACTTTGTCGTCAGCAAATGCTTTCAATTTGGACAAGTCCAAAATTTTGTCGTTTGGTAAAGAGTTAATTCAAACAGGGGGAGTGGATGGTGCACATAAGATCAGCCTGCATGTTCCTTACAGTCAAATCTTGATCTACATCATCCACAAAAGCAGCACAACTTAAAATCTGTAGTGAAAAAGTTAAGAGCCAATCTATTCATGAAAATTATTTCATGACCAATGATGAATAACAGTGTTTAGTAAAGGGGCAACGCCATTCAATTGAAGATCATTGGTTATATAGAGCATAATCTTTCTGAACCCTTAAAGTGCTTTTCACAATTATATTTACATTCGAAGCCAGTGTAGATTAAGATCAGAGTGCATTAAAGGTGCAGTCTGATCTTGAATCTACATGTCTGCTCTGCTGAAACATTATAAACAAATACAACCTTGAAATTGAAGTTAATTCTGTGTTAGATCTAAACTGAAAATATCCCTGGGTTTGTTTAGCACTTCAAGAGTGAACATATATCAATGATTTTTTTCTCAACTAGATATAGGCTATGTGATGAAACTCCTTTTTTTTGTCAATGATTATTTCCCCCCCCCCCCCCCCCCCCCCCTCCTCCTAGAATAAGGACTGAGATTGAATAAAAAGACATGAATGGTATTTTATGATAATTTTTTGAGTAATGATAGGCAAAGATCAGACTTCATATGCCGTATTACTCATCTCATAGTATACGAGATAATTTGTACCTGTAACGTGATTTACAATTATTATGTCCTTTTTACACACTGAAAAATTATATGGAAGTAAAAAGATTAGCTCTGTCTACTCTACCTATATCATTTTGTCCCATACTCTGAGGACTAAATCTGCCTTCTAAAGTAAAGATGGTGCCTAAGCTAAGTACCTTAAATTTAAAAATATTTGCTCACGTTTAATATTTCTGTAACTATTTGTGGAAAAGCTTTAAATGTCAGTGTCCAAAATATATGTAATATATGGCTTAAACCTTTTGTTATTTATTTTTCCTCTCTTTTGTGGCCCGTTACTACACAAGTATGACTGGTAAAAGGACTTTAGTAAAAGAAGCATTAGTAAACCTCTTCTTTTGCTCTCTTTCACAGTTTTAGTTCATTACAATTAATGAAAGATAGTTTTCTTTCCCTGAAATGCTTCTACATTTATCTAACTTTTGCTTGGCATAAAGTCTAATTCTATAACCCCTCAGCATCCCCTCTATTCTGGGGGTTGGGGTTGTTTGCTAGAGCCATGCAGTTTGCACATCTGTCCAACTGTCCTTCTGTACACATGCTTTTGTGTATACTCTCACCCTCAACAAATACCAGTCAATATCAATACTTTGATTGGACATCTATATCAGGAGTTAAGGCCCTTTATATTTTTTGTTACCCATTGACAGGGCAACCCATGAGGGACCTTCATTGGCTAATAAAAAAAATGGTGTTAGCCTTTGCAGTACTGGGTTATATAAGGATATGGTACATGTTCTGCATGGTCATGATCTGTCAGCTAGGATGTACGCACAGATTCAGCACTACATAGATTAGTCAAGGTTTATAAGTCCTTTAGTAATGTTACTTATCCCCTCTTTTTTACTGATTGAAAATGTCAATCAAGGGTTAAAAAATTTTCTTTTTCAAAGGATTAAATCAGAATCGATCAGTAAATATAGATCATGATAGTACATATGTATAGCTAATGTATAAATATATATGTAATAAGTTCAGTGTAAAGAGAGAGATGATTCTGTTATATTTGAAATGGATTTTTAAGTGATTCTAATTTTCAAAATTGAAATCATTTTGAAAGAATTTTCGCAATTGTTTTTGGACCTCGTTTAAAAACAAAATGTTTTGGGAGTTTCTGTAACACTTGAAGTGGTAGTTTCTGATGTGAAAGTATTTGCTGTAGCTGTACAAATATTTGCTCCTTATTTACTAACCCTTAATTTTCCACACAATCCCGAGTTTTAACGACCCTGAGAAGGAGTTCATTGGAAAACATTGTGGGAAAAGAAGAAAATGCTGGTAACCAGCATTTTCTTCATTTTCCACAGTGTTTTCTGCCGTTGCAAATACAAATTTATCTTTGATTCACATTCAATTTGTCATCTGTAAATGCTTTGAAATTGGACTAGTCTGAAATTTTATTGTTTGGTAAAGAGTTAATATATCTCAATGAAAGGGATGAGCAAACACCCCTGAAATTGTGGTAATGTTTTGGCAAACATCATTACATAATTTTGAGACATATTAAAAATGTTTTCTTTAACTTTAGAAAAAGAAGATGATTGTGAATGTCTGAATTTTCCTTTTATGTCCTTAGAAATGCAGATTTTTTTTTCATCTTTTCTTAGTAGAGGTATTTCATATTCAGACTGGCAATACTAGAAAAAAAAACATTGAAACATTTTTACAATCTCTATAGGTATGCACTCTAAATTAGTATTATAGGAAGTAGAGAGAAACTATTCATGAACAGTGTTGTCTTATTTTCAATTATCGGGAATTATTCAAGTATGCATGATGTGTTTTGTGTAAGATTTAATTTCATTTTAACTGAAGAGTTTTTAAAGCTAGGAATTTTAATTTGACAAAGAGGTAATTAGTAATACTATAATGATGTATTCAAACTATGTAAAATATCTGCGGAAATTGAAGTCTGGTAAACATCATGTGGAATTTGATGAATCAACAATCAAGGGGCATAAGTCTGTAGACAATGACAGATGGCAGCACTGTCGCTATTCTATTCCTAGTATCACTGAAAAAAGGTAATGTTCTATACATTTCGATGCAAAACTTCTTATTTTTGTTTGCAAAACTCTTCAAATTAAAGGTGTATTTAGACATGCTAGGCCATATTTGAGGTACAATCAAATCAAGTCATCTGTACTTAGGGCATGGTTTTGCAGTGATTGGTGAAACCAGTGAATTGGCATAACAAGGTAGGTTTATGTCTGCAAATCCATTCAATTTGGACTGGTGTGAAACTTTGTTGTTTGGTAAAGAGTTAAGCCTTCTTTTCCCAGAACATAGCATGTATCTTTGTAAAGTTATTGAATAAACAAGAAAAGACTTATTTTGATGTTGGCTTATCTTGTTTCCTTGGTGAATTATACAAGCAGAGTGAAGAAAGACTTTGGAAACGGCTTAGGGCCAATATATTATTGAGTCTGATGTTGATTTTAAAGAGATAGTGAGTACAGAGTTTTAATTTGAGGAAATGAGAGGCAATGTTGTTTCTATTATTCAGCTGTAATACCCCATTCTACTAGACTGCAAACTACCGCTCTCTCACTGAGCGCTGTAGATTGCCATGCAGAGCA
The DNA here is from genome assembly GCA_943736015.1 of Tridacna crocea. Taxonomy (NCBI): domain Eukaryota; kingdom Metazoa; phylum Mollusca; class Bivalvia; order Cardiida; family Cardiidae; genus Tridacna; species Tridacna crocea. The sequence goes on from OX031059.1 coordinate 57,223,201, forward strand.
CCAAGAACACATAGAACACCAACAGATCTTAAAGGTGGTCCTTCAGAATTTAAGATGAAAATTTTACAAAAATACAAAAATATCATCCCTATACTCCCAAAGCCTTATAATCGTCATTCATAAACCCCCAGTAATCGAAAACCATCCGACAACACGAGAAATTAGACATTTACTACGGCCCAGGTCGACATCGACGGGAAGGAAACACGTTCTATTTTTACATGAACAACTCGCTCATTTACATACTGGAAATACACAGACGAAGCTTCAAACATAGCGTCTGAAGGAGATATTATGAAAAATAATTACATGTTTGTTATGTAATGGAATTTAAGCGTCATTAGTCACGTGCCAGTCACTTAACATTCCCAAAATGCATTATTTATTTTTGGCATCAAATCTAAAAATAGCTTCAGAGGCTATGTAGCCTTTTAAGGGAATACCATCAAAAAAATTTTTTTTGGGTAATTTTATGATTCCTAATTATTGATGATTTCTATTGTTTTTTCACATAAATTTCAGTGATATAGGTATTTTTTTATTTGGTGTGATGTGAAAATTCTAAGTACCCACCTTTAACCAATTATCACATAATTCCGACTTTTAACGACCCTGAGAAAGAAGACTTTTGAAAACATTGTGGGAAAAGGAGAAAATGCTGGTAACCAGCATTTCCTCCTTTTCCCACAATGATTTCTACCCTTTCAAAACAACCTTTGAAATTTTTGTCATGTTTATTTTGTCATATGCAAATGCTTTCAATTTGGAACAATCTAAAATTTTGTCGTTTGGTAAAGAGTAAAGGGATCGGCCAGATCACCATCAGTCTACTCCCTTGTACAAAGATCCGTGGCGATCTATTCAGAACGCCGTCACATTGATACTTAATCGCTCAAATCGCTATCAAAATGCAACTTGAACGTAAACATCGTAACTGAAGCGCTATCAGATCACTCAAGACTGCAAATGATTGCCGGTATGCTGATCATAGCACTCATGTGAGATCCAATAGCGACCATAAGAGATGCAGGGGCACTCCATTGCAATCAAGTGGCGATATGATATCGCTGCATTACGATCAAGTGGTGATATGATTGCGCTCTGATTGTGTTTTTTGAGGACTATACAAAAGATTGCCTGTCTTGGCTATCATCATTTCAGGGTGGACCGTTAGTACAGTGGTAAAACACTGGACTTTCAATCCTGAGGCCTGAGGTTTGATACCTGGCCAAACCAGGACCTTTCTGAGTCACCTTGTGTTATTCACCCAACTAGAGGTGAACTGGTCTGAAACCCAGAGGTAGCCTTGCCTGTGTCAATGCTCTACACCAGGGAAGGAACCAAGGAGGTCTATTAGAATGAGAGCTAGGGGCTTTTACTCAGATTTCCTTGTATCCAACTTTTTCCCCCAAATGGTCCAACCATATATGCCTCGAGCAGGGAGGGACCTTAATCCTACAAAGTTATCATATCATCATTTCGCATTTCAAAACCACTTGGTGTAGGTACAATAGATTTTTTGGCCAACTACAGTATGCCACCTAGGGGAAGGAGCAATAGGGGCGTCAAAGCCTTGGGTCGCTAACAGAGCAAAAGCAGATCATATAAGGTCGCAACTCCAAGCAAGGCTACGATAGTGACCTGTCATCTGGTTGTTATCTGAGTGTCCTCATAATTACCAATCTGGCAGTGATCTGAGGCGATCTATGGCGCTCTGTGTGAGTACACAGCGCGCCATGGATCACAGCCTAGTGGAATGGGGTATAAGGGAGATTTTGAGCAAGAAAAGAAGGAAGAATGGAGGGAAGGCAGGAGAGACAAGGTATTTCTTGAGTAAGATTCAGTTTTTCACAGTAACTCGAGGCAAAAACTGTTTTGGTTTGAGGTTAACAACTACTGTAATTATAGCTGTGTGAACAAGACCAAAGTATTGACTTTAAATGGTGGCCGTTTGTTTCTCAATAGATAACAAGAGATCACAAAATAAATGGAATGTAGATCCATCTCATCAGTAAGTCAACACTGTACCACAGAGTCGGGAATTTTTTATCATTGTAGGAAAAGGAGAAAATGCTGGTGTGTCACATTCATGTATAATACAAGGTATAAGTTAACCCATCACCACACAATCCCTACTTTTGACGATCCTGAGAAAGAAGCCTTTAGAAAACATTGTGGGAATAGGGGAAAATGCTGGTAACCAGCATTTTCTTCTTTTCCCATAATGTTTTCTTCCCTTCACAAAACAAATTTCAAACTTTCAGTCACTTTTATTTTGTCGTCTACAAATGCTTTATTTTGTCGTCTACAAATGCTTTTGATTTAGAGAAGCCAAAAGTTTTGTCATTTGGTAATGAGTTAAAAGTAATTTACTTCTAACAGAGTTTTCTTTTCTCTTTTCATATTCTGCTACCTGTATGCCTTGCATCATGTAGGTAAGTAACTAATTTTACGTCTGGTAGTCAGGCAGAGTTGAGAAATTTAAAATTTTAACTGGTGTGCTCATAAATAAAGATTTGTTACCCTGCAGTTGAAAGGAGGCAGTTGTCATGCAAGTATACAGTGTATACTGGTTTGTTTTTACATGCTGCAGGACCCAATAGATCACATGCCTTGGATAGTTGATATTACTATCCCTGATATGTTTCAAAAGGAGATAGTACTATCCCTGATATATGTTTGAAAAGGAGTATCATACTATCATAATTTGTAGTTTCATAAGCAATATGGCTACAAAATAATTATAATGATACAATAAGGGAGGTAACTCTGTAGTAGATAATCAATGAATACTTCTGATAGTTATCTCCATGTTTCTCACATGTGGCACATTCTCAGTTTTGCATTATTTAGCATTTTACTAATAACAGTTAAGTGTTTTTATGACCCTGAGGAAGAAAACTTAATAAAAAAAAAGTGCAAAAAGAAGGCAGGAGTCTTTTCTCACAATGTTTTTCTACCATATAAGCAACATCTGACCATTTGAGCTGCATTTTATTTTGTAGCCCGCTAATGTATTCACTATTGTCTGACAAATTTTAGACCTTTAACGCAAAATTCTGATTATAAACCCCCCCACCCCCTCCCCCACCCTCCCACCCACACACACACACACACACACAAAAAAACAAATCTTTTCAGGGGTATACTGGAATCAGCCTGTCTGTCCATGTGTTCGTCCATGTGTCCGTCCATCCATGTGTCCGTCTTGTGTAGTACAAAATACAAGTAATTTTGTGTCTCAAACTCCTCCTACATTTTTCCTTCAATTGTTATGAAACTTTGCACATATACTGAACATTTATTGCAGATTGGCAAGATGCAATTTTCAAGTGTCAACTCTTCCCGATTGAGGAATTATCTCGCCTTGAACCAGACACTTTTTTTCTGTCAAAGCGCTGGTGGGGGTATTAAGTCACATTCAGTGACAGCTCTAGTTTTAATTGTCCTGATGAAGGAAGCCTTGAAAACACTATGGGAAAAAAGAAGAAATGCTATGACCAGCATTTTCTTCTTTTCCCACATTTTCTAACCTTCCAAAAATTAATTTTAATTTTCGAATCACATTGATTAGGTGTCGGTAAATGCTTTCAATTAAGACAAGGCAACAATGTTTGCACATAGTACATAAGTTTTTTTTTCTCTTTGATGGAATAGATTGATGACAACATTGTGCAAAAAGAAGAAGATGCTGGTAACCAGCAGTTTCTTCTTTTACCACTATGTTTTAAAAAGCTTTCTTTTTCAGGGTCTGTTAAACTTGGAATTTTGAGGTGAAGGGTTAAGGTTTCAGAAATTTTGGAAAAAGAACCAAAAAAGTTAAAGTTTGATTATGAACACAATTTCGTTTTGTCATGATGATTTTTGAGGTTTGCTTCAAGACAAATACATAATTAGCTCTGCTGGTTGTAGAAGGGAGATAACCTTGATTTTACTAAAATGAATTAATCATTAGAACAAATTACCTTTTTTTCCAACTAATTGATAACTCTCTACCAGAAGTCAAAACGAAAGGCTTTTTGCAAACTAACAGCATTTTCAAATCACAAATTTGGTATGTCTAACATGGTTTGAGTTGTTTATTAGAGGGTAGAAAGCATTGTGGAAATAGGTGAAAATGCTGGTCACCAGCACATTCTTCTTTAACCCTTTCCCAAACAAGCCCTGATTTTTATGTGTCTGCAGTAAAAGTCTTTTGAAAACACTGTGGGAAAAGGAGAAATTGCTCGTAATGAGCAATTTCTCCTTTTCCCACAGTGTTTTCTACCCTTTTTAGCTCATCTGAGCACAACATACTCAAGGGGAGCTTTTAGGATCACCCGGTGTCCGTCATCCGGTGTCCGCTTCCATTGTGCGTCAGTGCGTTGTCAACAATTCTTTAAACATCAACTCCTCCTAAACTGCAGGGCGGATTTGGACCAAACTTAGCTGGAATGTTCCTTGGAAGGTCCTCTTTAAAATTTGTTCACAGAATTTGATTCCGTCAAAAACTCTGGTTGCCATGGCAACGAAATAGAATTTTTTAGGAAATTCTTTAAAAATCTTCTCAGAAACCGCTGGCCAGATTTTAAAATAATTTCACACAGTTGATCCTTTTCAAAAAATGTTCGCGAAATTTTGATCCGTCAAGAAACATGGCTCTGGTGAAAGGGGGCGTCTTGCACTTTACAGAAATGAAGAAATTCTTAAAAATTCTTCTTCTCTGTAACCGCTGGTCCGATTTTAAAATAATTACACAGAGATGTTCCTTGGATGACCCTTTTCAAAACTTGTTCGCAAAATTTTGATTCGTCAAGAAACATGGCTCTGGTGAATGGGGGCTACTTGCGCTATAGGGAAATGAAGAAATTCTTAAAAATTCTTCTTCTCTTGAACAGCTGGTCAGATTTTAAAATAATTTCACAGAGATGTTCCTTGGGTGACCATTTTCAAAAATTGTTTGTGAAATTTTGATTCATCAAGAAACATGGCTCTGGTGAATGGGGGCTATTTGCACTATAGGGCAATTAAGAAATTCTTTAACATTCTTCTTCTCTGAAACGGCTGGTCAGATTTTGGAAAATTTTCACAGAGATATTCCTTGGGTGACCATTTTCAAAAATTGTTCGTGAAAGTTTGATTCATCGAGAAACATTGCCCTGGTGAATCGGGGCTACTTGCACTATATGGAAATAAAGAAATTATTGAAAGTTCTTCTCTGAAACGGCAGGTCAGATTTGAAAATTGTTTCACGGAAATATTCCTTGAATGGCCTTTTTCAAAATTTGTTCGCGAAATTTTGATAGGTCAAGAAACATGGCTCTAGTGAATGGGGGCTACTTGCACTGTACGGAAATTAAGAAACTCCTTAAAATTCTTCTTTTTTGAAACTGCTGGTCAGATTTTGAGAGGACATTAACAGTTGACCTTTTAAAAATTGCTTGGCAAAATAATGATTTTGTTTCCAGTGTTTCAATAACTTAAAAAAAAAGAAAATGGCTATGGTCCTCTCAAAAATTCAGGTGAGCGATCCAGGGCCATCTTGGCCCTCTTGTTGAGAACTTTCTGCCATTTTCTCCAAATCTAAAATTGTCATCTGCAAACTCTTCTGGTTTGGAAGAGTCCAATATTAGTCATTTGGGAAAGGATTAAGCACAATGCCCCTCTCTCTCAAGTTCATGAAAACACAGGACTATTAGGTAAAAATTGTTTACAAATCAGGTACAACCCATTAAGTATCAAGGAGTGCAGAATAAGATCAGACTGCATAAATTATGAATGCTTACCCTTTCCCAAACAATCCCTGGTTTCATGACCCTGAGAAAGAAACCTTCTGAAAACATTGTGGGAAAAAGAGAGAATGCTGGTGACCAGCATTTTCTCCTTTTCCCACAGTGATTTTCTTCCCTCTCAAAAACAGATTCTGAGTTGGAGTCCCATTAGATTCTGTCGTCTGTTAATGCTTCCAGTTTGGACAGTTTGGACACGTCTAAATTTACATCGTTTGGTAAAGAGTTATCACATTCTTGCACGGAGCTTCAGAAGTTGCTATTTGCTCGATGTGGGTGAAGCTACTTCTCTGCAAATGAGATTAATAAAGTCGGCATTTCTTTCATCCCTGCCTGTATGATGATTATATATATATCAGGCAAAATTTGCCGGCAACATGCTAAAAGGGGCATTGGGACTTTTGTCTAAAGTGTTGTCTCGGATCAACCTACAAAGCCTGCGCAGGCTAATTCAAAATGACACTTTCCATTTTTATGTACTATTTTTGTTTCACACAAGTCTACTGTAGCACAAAATGGAATGTGGTCGTAAAGTGGCATCTCTGATTAGCCTGTGTGGACTGCACAGGCTGATCCAAGACAACACTTTACGCAAATGTCCAAATTCCTCTTTTCACACGTTGTAAGCCGTATTATAATAAGAATTGGTGCCCGTCATGCAGCCTACAATAAAATTCAAAGTGGAGCTAATTTTATGGTTGTCTTTAGTGTATGGTGTTAAACACTATTTTCGACATTATTTCCGTTATATCATGGCAGCCAGTGCGTTTTAATGACCCTGAGGAGGAAGGGGTTTGAAATCATTATGGGAAATAGACTTCTAGGTAACCAACATCTTTGCCTGTTTTCACAATGTTTTGTAAACCATTCTAAGACAGTTATAGAGTTCTGCATTGACTGAAATACTGTTAGAAGTGGCATTGCCCTCTTTCAAACATATATTTAACCCTTAACCTCACAGCACCATTTCATACTAGTTGACATTGAGGAAATTCATAGGAAAATTGACATGTTTTCATTTTAATGATACTTGGTTCTTTAATATAGGTAGAAAGCAATATGGAAAAAGGAGAAAATGCTGGTTACCAGCATTTTCTCCTTTTCCCAGAATGTTTTCAAAATCCTTCTTTATCAGAGTCGTTAAAAGGGGAAATTATGTGGTAAAGGGTTAAAGGCAAGATACAGTTTATTAATAGATTAGTCTAAAAAGCTATTTCTTTTTACTGAAAAAAAGCAAAAACATGTTTATTGTAGATATGTGTAATCGGTGCTTTTTAAAAAGGGGGCTTAATGCATCTCTGTGATACATTTCAAGCAATTCATCACGTGATAAAGGATTTCTAAAATCTATTTTGTCTAACAACCTCCTTAGTCCTGCAGTAGAATGAATCTTTGACATTCAGAAAATTTCCTAAATAACAAAAAGTTTCCAACCCAGGTCAGTATGACTGTGTGGACTGTGCGGGCTGACTTGGGTTGATACTTTTTGCAGATGGGTTAACTCTTTACCACACAATCCCGACTTTTAACGACCCAGGGAAAGAGGCCTTTTGAAAACATTGTGGGAAAAGGAGAAAATGCTGGTAACCAGCATTTTCTCCTTTTTCCACAATGTCTTCTACCCATTGAAAAAGCATATCAGCATTTTAGCAACATTTAATTTGTCGTCTGCAAATGCTTTCAATTTGGACCAGTCTAAAATTTTGTCGTTTGGAAATGAGTTAAGGCCCTTTTTCACAGAGCATACTCAGTTATGACACTCAGAAAATTTCCAAAATAACAAAAAGTATCAACCAAGGCTGACTTGGTTCAATACTTTTTTCAGATGGGTTAAGCCCCCTTTACAGAGAGCATGGCTCAGTTATGAATGTGCCAGGTGTAGGGGAATGGTTTTATCATTAACCCTTTACCACACAGTGCCGGCTTTGAATGGCCCTATGAAAGGAGCCTTTTGAAAACATTGTGTCAAAAGGAGAAAATGCTGGTACAAGAAAAATTCCATCAATTGAGCCGGACTGAAATTGTTGTCTGCAAATGCTTTGAATTTGAATGGGACTTGCATTTTGTTGTGTGGTATAGAGGTAACTCTTTACCCCACAATCCCAACTTTTAATGACCCCGAGAAAGAGGTCTTTTGAAAAAAATTGTGGAAAAAGGAGAAAATACTGGTTACCAGCATTTTCTCCTTTTTCCACAATGTTTTCTACCCTTCATAAAACAAATTTTAAATTTCAAATTTTCAGTCATTTTTATTCTGTTGTCTGCAAATGCTTTGAATTTGGTCTAAGTCTAAAATTTTGGTTAAGAATAGTAAGTACCTGCTGACGGAACATTTAAGATGTTCTGCTGATGAACCAAGAGAATAACATGGTTCAATGCATATATCATCCGTTGTCTGCGCATGTCATATTCTTTTAAGATTCGACTGTCTTATGTGACGCATCACTAGCCCTGAAAGCAGGCAGACTGTAGTATTACGTCCTATAAAGAAGCAATGTAGAGAATAGCTTTTATCAATATGTTTGAAGAGAAATGAGACTTGCTTTAGCTCCAGATTTCTCTAAACTGCTGATCATAGCTGAGTGAATTGCATGAGGTAGTATTTTATTGAGTAAACATTTATTTTAGTTTGAAATTCAAAGTAACGGCTGTCGTGTAGGAAAGTGGTTCAGTTCTGGGTGCCCAAATTAAGATAGATAATGTTATATCATCAGTCAGACTGTGAAATATGAATCTCTAGGCTGCTAAGCAGGACTTTCTCACCATCTTTAGACAGTGATAAATCAAGATCAGGCTGCACAGGGTGTGCAGTCTTGTCTATAAATCAAGATTAATCTGCACAGGCTGTATAGTCTCATCTTTGATCTACACCATGTCTAAAATGGAAATATCTTATCCAAAAAAAAATGCCTTTGAAGGAGCAACATTTTGGGGTTTTATATGCCCAAAGGGTTGTATTATGTTTTGGACCCAGTCATCCATCTGTCGATATGTGTGTCTGTTAGCCCGGCATTCAGGCCCTGCATTTAAGTCATTCTAATAAACAAGGTACACAACTATAGCAAAGTCACAGAAATATGTGTTACTTGCCCTTCCTAGTTAAGTCAGACATTCAGAACATTGAGAACACAGAGTTTTTGTTGTTTTATTTTAATGAAAGGCTCTATTTAACGGACTGACACCAGCCTAGTCTGTCTGTCTGTCTCTCATGATCCATCTGTTAGCAGTTTCTTATGGGCACAACTCCTCCTACAGTTTTCATTGGAATAAGTTCCAACTTAACAAAATGAATCTTTATATGATTCAGTTATTAAAAGTTGTTCTAGGAAGGGTGGAAAACATTGTGAGAAAAGGAGAAAATGCTGGTTATCAGCATTTTCTCCTTTTCCCACAATATTTTCAGAAGGCTTCTTCTATGATGTGTAGCTGTGCATGTGACTGCATGTTAAAATTTGGACAATTGTAGGCCTTCTAGATTTTTAGCCATTTCACAGACAAGCCCCCTTCAGGCCTATATGCACTACTTTGTGAGGCTCTTGTTTACTATCAGTTTGAAAGTTTCATTTTATTTATGAAACAAGTTCAGTGTTAACTTTTTACTACTCTACCTTCACTGTGCTTTCTCAGATGGTGTAGATCAAGATCAGACTGCAGGTTTGATGCACCATCTACCATCTGTTAACCCTTGTCATGGTTTACTCTTTATCAAACAGCAGAATTTTGGACTTTTTCAAACTGCAAGCATTTGCAGATGACAATAAGTGTGTCTAAAAAATTTAAATTTGATTTGGAAGGGTGCTTTTGTTTGTTCTAGATATTGTCTTTGATTTAGATCAGACTGCATAGAAATTTTACACAGATTATACATATTTACAATACCAAATTGAATGACCTAATTGAAAGCAATTTCAATTAAAACAAACTCAACTTAGCTCAAAAGATGATTCTTGTCTTCTAAATGATTGAAAACATTGTGGAAAAAGAAGAAAATACTTGTTAATGAGTTAGAAGGGTAATGAATTAAGAAGGGTAATGAATTAAGATCAAACAGTCTAAATAGGCTTGTTTCACTAAGACAGTTTCATGAAGATGTGATTTCCAGAAGAGCTATTGAACAACAGAAAAGGATGGTTAAGGTGTAATTTTCTGGTGATCTAATTTAATTTGCAGACCTTATTGTTGGTTGGCTTTGCTTAATTACATCTTAACCTTATGTTCTTATCGGGCCAGTAATTAGTTTTTTCCATGGAGACTTGTCAGGTTTTCCCAAGTCATCCATGTGAAATGTGGTACTATCATTATGCTATCAAAGAAAAGGCCATGGTATTGAGGAATTACAAGAGCCAGCATTGGATTCAGAGCCTGCATATATGTAGAATTTTTTAATAGCTTGTGTTTCACAAACCATTTGAGGGACTTGATTCATACTTGATATGATAAGATACACCATAGGTCTAGAGGTTCTCTTATGGTCTTAAGTTCAAGGTCATAGACTTAAATATTCCATGTTGAAGTTTTACATAAAAGCTCACATTTTTCAAGCCCTTTGATAGATCTAATATCATCAAATGGCTTGAAAAATGTGAACTCTTGTGTAAATTGGTTGATGAATGGAGTTACAGGTCCAAACTTCCATTGAGCAGAACCCTAGCCATGTCCATATCCAAGTTTTAAAGGTCAAGGTCATAGATTTTGATGTATCAGGTCAAGTTTTTCTTAAGCTCCTTTTTCCCAGACCAAATTATTGATTTAATTCAAATTTAGTATGATAATGGTAAAATCATAGTAACAAAATTTACCTCTACCTATGCCAGTGACAAAAAGGGTCAAGGTTGAGCTATTACAATAACCTAAGGTATCAGGGTTGGTGTTGGGTATCCTGTCCAGTGCTTGAACCCTGTAAAGTGTCCAGCCTCACCTAAATTTTTGTCTGCAAATGCTTTTAAGGTAACCAAGAGAAAATATTTCCCAATCAGTAAAGACTAACAATGACAGGCAAAAGTCTGGCTAAAAAATCAGATGAAATACAGTATTTTCTTGTTTCCAGACCATAGTTTAATGGATTTAATGCACAAGGAAAGGCTAACAACCACATTTTAGGCTATGAATGTCTTCTTCTCTACTGTATATAGCTACAAATAAACTAGAAAACATAAATTGCAAACCAGTCTGTGCTGAAAGCTGAAGTCACAGCCCTGATAAGAAAAAAGAAAAAGAAATTAAGTCTGCTGATATTTATAAATGTTTGGAGAATCTCACATGGACAATTACAGTTTGCCCTACTTTCTAAACCAATGAAAACGCCGGATTTCGTTCAAATCTGCTCGATTTAATTCCATACAGACTCAATATGTTGCAATATGTGACCACTTAATCATTAAATGGTTGACCTATATACAGTTGTATCCCGGTTAACGAAAAGCTCCGCCCACAGTATTTTAGCTGGTCTTTGTAGAGTAAATACCAATCTAATGCATACACTGTAGTAAAAGGGGTGGGGACTATTCTAACTAATTGCATCATCACCAAAAAAGTGACGTAATTTCCACGTGAATATCGGGACTTAACAACTCGTACTTGACCACGTGGTATTTAACCCTTTACCAAATAACCTCTGGTTTTAACGACCCTGGTAAGGAAGTCTTTACCAGGCTGGGAATTTTGGCTTGGATCCAATTTTAAAACCGTTTGCAGACAACAACTTGGTACTTGCTCAAATTAGAGGATTTGTCTGTGGAAAGAAAAAAAGAACATACCAGGAGAGGAGAAAATGCTCCTTACAAGTAATTTCTCCTCTACCCGCAATGTTTTCGCGCGCCTTCTGCCTCAAGGCAGTAAAAAAGAGGGCTTATCTGGTAGATCTATGGGTTAAAAATGAAACAGATCATGGGCAGTGAGCCACTTTAGAGGGACATGTACACAGTTGTGTTAGCGAGACGTCGCCTGTGTCGGGGAAAACATTTTTTTTTATAAAATTTCTCAACGTAAACCGGCTCAAAGCATGCATCCATCGCTGAATCTATCGCTTCAAAATGCATGAAATTCGGCCGATTCCGTACCTACATCTAACCTCGTCCGTATAATGGTCGTTTACATTTTGAACTGCGAGTCACGTGCTCTTATAAATGGCAGGCCAATGTGATTCGTTTAGCAACGACATAAACTACCTCGATGAAGTTATTCACATCTGTCTATCTGTCGGTTAAAACTTCAATCGGAATCGATAAAAAAAAATTAATGTAAATCTACGAATTGTTTGTCGCCTGAAATATGGTTTGTAAAATTTCGATAGAAAATTAAAACCCAAGTTTTCTTTCGGAAGACGAGCCTGACAATTTTCAGAACGGTATACCGGCGTATTTCCGGATGTACCGATCTGCTGCATATCAATCCACTAGATACAGACGAGGGATATGATGGCTACCATCACCCGTGATATGCCGAATGAGTCTGACTGCAGATAATTGTCCTGAAACTAGTTCAAGGACAACCTGAGTAACAGTTTTAACGCCGTACGACTGAAAACGCACGTACGTACAACCGTCAATCAAAAGAGGCGTGTCGAACCGAGCTTTCCGTCGTTCTTGTATGGCTCTTTCCACCCATTCTTAGCTGTCAGTCAATTAGAAAGTAGGGCAAACTGTAAGTTAGTTATTGATCATATATTTCATTTGTATGAAACTAAATCGTCGGTCGGCTTCGCCTCCCTCCGATTTAATTTCATACAAATGAAATATATGATCAATAACTTATACTTACTGTTTTCCTACTTGTCAAGTTGATGACCTCAAATCCTTTGCCTTTAACCCATTAGCACACAATCCCTATTTTTGATCACCCAGAGAAAGAACCCTTTAGAAAACATTATGGGAAAAGGAGAAAATGCTGGTAACCAGCATTTTCTCCTTTTCCCACAATGTTTCCTATTCTTCACAAAGCAAATTTAAAATTGAGTTTAATGCTCAGGTTCAGCAATGACTTTTTTTTTTAGCTCACCTGAGCACGAAGTGCTCAGTGAGCTATTGAGATAGTGCTGTGTCTGTCGCCTGTCATCTGTCGTCTTTTTACCTTGTATACGCTCTAGAGGCCACATTTTTCGTCAGATACTCATAAAACTTGGTCAGAGTGTTTGCCTCGATGAAAGCTCGCACAATAGTGAAATTTGGTCATATTGGGTCAAAAACTAGGTCACAAGGCCAAATCTTAGAAAAACCATGTGTACGCTCTAGAGGCCACATTTTCAGTCCGATACTCATGAAAGTTGGTCAGAATGTTTGCCTTGATAATATCCTGGATGAGTTTGAAAATGGGCCATGTTGGGTCAAACCTAGGTCAACAGGTCAAATGTTATAAAAATCTTGTGTATGCTCTGGAGGACACATTTTCAGTCTGATACTCCTGACACTTCTTTATAATATTTGTGTTGGTGATACATTGAATGAGTTTTAAAATGGGTCATGTGGAGTCAAAAACTAGGTCACTGGGTCAAATAATAGAAAAGTCTTGTGTACACTCTAGAGGCAACATTTTCTGCCTGATATTCTTCAAACTTGTTTTGGTGATGTCTCAAAAGAGTTTGATAATGGGTAATTGTCAGGTCTAAAACTATGTCACTTGGTCAAATCTTAGAAAAGCCTTTTGTACGCTGTAGAGGCCACATTTTCAGTCCAATACTCCTGAAACTTTGTCAGAATGTTTATCTTATTGATATCTCAAAAGTGTTTGATAATGGGTAATGTCTGATAACAAACTAGGTCACTGGGAAACTAGATTGAAAATGGTTCATGTTTGGTTAATAGACTCAGGTGAGCATTTTCAGAGTCATCATGGCCTTCTTTTTCACATTTTTATTCATCCTAATTTCTGTCTCCTTTCCGCTATTGTTACTATAGTTGAGTCCCATAAGTTTCAAATGGTGTAAAAAGGTCATAACAACCCAAGATCATTTGGTAGGTTAAACTTGGGTTATGAGGTATTAATACAAGACCCTAATAGACATTTTCATTACAAAGAAGTTGCTTTTGCATGACTGGCATTTGTCTTTACTGTTTCGGCTGTGCAGACAGCATGGATCAAAGATCAGACTGCATGTCTTTTGCAGTCTGATCCTGATCTACAATGGCTGCAAAGGCAATTATAGTAGTAAAATGTGCTCTATGGAGTAAGCTTCAGAAGATATGGGGGACTAATTACATTGGTTGACTGGATGTTTCCAGTACAGATGATGATGCAGATAGTATCCTGTAACGGGCGTGAATCAATATCTGATATATTGTCTAGAAATACCCCCATAAAGCTTTAAGGTTTTGCAATTAGATTAATTCTTTCTCAGATTTTTTTTCTGCTCCTACTTCCTTCCATTTTGAGCATCACTGAAGAGAGATGATAATTACCTCACTTTTCTGGAAATTCATGTGTCATGTTAGAATCTACATTTTATCAAATAGAGTGACATTGTAATTTATATAGAGTGATGCCATTCTGTATAAAGCAAGGTATTCAATCTGCAACCTCAGTTTTACTCAAAGTATGAACTTGTTTTCCTTTGATTAAGAGTTGGTCATGTTAGAATGGAAATAATCTTCTATTTAAGTTTATCGTTCTATAAACCGTGTTGTGAGTTATGAGGCACAATGAATAACCCACTTGGGCCATCACCCTCGTGGATTACTTACTGTGCCTCATAACTCACAACTGTGGTTTATTGAACAATAAACCACGATAGAAAGAAGATTATTGCCTAATTAAACATTTTTGCTGCAGCTGCAACTTTGCACACAAATAGCTCCTGTTATGCATTATTAAATTTTGGAAAGATGATGATCTATAGCAATCATGCATGGAGAGTAAACATGCCAAGGTGTACAGTTTTACAGAATGAATCTAATACTTTATTCATAAATACTTCTATGTGTGCCAGACATGGTGTACATGGCTGTGAGGTAGAATGTTGGCCTCGTAAGCGTAAGGTTCTGAATTCGATACCCGGGACCGGGTGTCAAAATTGGGATATTTTATTGGTTCACACTTTCAGCGCGAGTACTGGTGTAGTTCCCAGGAAGCAGAATGGAGAGAGATTAGTATAAGTTGTGAGAACTTGTTTCTCAATCGATGTAAAATAAATATGTTTAAAGCTATGTCAGGTAAATAGATAGCTTTCGAAGTATGTAAAAAGAAGTAATTACTTGCTTCAAGAAAGTAGTGTCTTTCCCATAGTAAGTTGCATTTTATTAGCCAAGTATTTATCATTTTGTCAGGTAGCTTATGCTCTTTTGGTAGCGTATCTTGTGATCTGGAGGTGGAGGGACCAATATGCGATTGTGGAATACTTTCTTTCTGGCAATTTTTCGGCTAAATTGACTGAATCATTAGGTATACTGGTCCTTCAACACACAGAAATTTTACCAAATGCAAAACTTACAGACTTATTTAAGCCTGCACAGACCACAGAGATTTAAGTGGGTTGATTGTTTTTGCAGGTTTATTAGGTCCACTTTTCACACAGTATGGCACATATGTATTCAATACAGATAATTCTATGCACATTCACTAACCATTTACCAAACAATCCCTGGTTTTTACGACCCTGAGATTAGAAGCCTTTTGAAAACATTGAGAGAAAAGGAGAAAATGCTGGAGACCAGCATTTTCTCCTTTTCCCACTATGTTTTCCATCATGCAGGAAACAAATTTCAATTTTTGAGTTATGTTTATCTTGACGCCTACAAGTGCTTTCAATTTGGTCTTGTCTAAAATTTTGTTGTTTGGTAAAGAATTAAAGATACCATAATGCCTTCCCAAACAATGAATCTTACCAAGTTTTTGTGCCTGCCCGGGTGGCTCAGTGGTGTGCGTGTCGGACTCATGACCTGGTGGTTGTGAGTTCGATACCAGGTTGAGGCGAACTTTCTTTCCGGCGTATTTTCGCCTCTCACCTCTGCTGAAGCATATGAGATAAGTAGTCGGTGGCTTTGGAAAGAAAAGTTTTGTTAGTACCAGTGTGAGAAAGCCAGGAAACACATGTGTGACCGCCATGATATGACCTTAGCTGTTAAAGTGGCGTT
Source organism: Tridacna crocea (assembly GCA_943736015.1). Lineage (NCBI taxonomy): Eukaryota > Metazoa > Mollusca > Bivalvia > Cardiida > Cardiidae > Tridacna > Tridacna crocea. The sequence continues at coordinate 57,239,033 of OX031059.1, forward strand.
AAACACCAATACAACCAACCAACCAAGTTTTTGTCATACTTCTTTTAATGTACTGTGACAATGAATTCAAGCTGTTGCTAGTTACCTTGTGTTTGGTAAAAACAACTTTCCATCTGTATCCTTTACCAAACAATGTTGGGTTTTAATTATAGTGAAAGAAGCCATTTGAAAACATTGTGGGAAAAGGAGAGAATGCTGAGAACCCTTTATACCCTTTCCAAAACAAATTTGTTTTGTCATCTGCAAATGCTTTCAATTTAAAGATCTGTCTAAATTTTGTTGTTCGGTAAAGAGGTTTATCCTTTATCTAGCTACAAAATTGTACACTTGTTATGTTTGAAAGCATTAACCTTTTCTCGAAGGACAAATTTTAGACTCTTCAAAACTGAAAGAGTTTGCAGACGACAATTTCATATTTTATAAAAATGGCAGAAAGTTCTCCAAAAGCATAGAAAACACTGTGGGAAAAGGAGAAATTGCTTGTTACGAGCAATTTCTCCTTTTCCCACAGTGTTTTTTAAAGACTTATACTGCAGACCCAAAAAAACAAGGGCTTTTTTGGGAGAGGGTTAATTTTGCAACATGTTGATCAAGAGTTTTATTAAGGAAAGAATTTGTCCTTCAAATAATAGAAAATATTGTGGGGAAAAGGAAAAAACGCTGGTTTCCAGCATTCTATCTTTTTTCAAGTGTTTTTAAAAGCCTTCTTGTGTCATTAAAACAGAAGAATGTAAGGTAAAGCTTGTAATGAATAGTACATGACTGTGATGTTAAATAGGTGAATCACTTTGTTGGTTTTGGAATGAAGATTTTTGAATGAGGCGCAATTCATTTGAAAAAGCATATTGTTATATAACGGAACTCACTGATCCTCTTTGAGTAAATGGATGTCATATGCATGGTAACATTCCTTTTAGCTCACCTGAGCACAACGTGCTCAAGGGGAGCTTTTAGGGTCACTGGGTGTCCGTCGTGCATCGTGCGTCGTGCGTCGTCAACAATTCTTTAAACATCAACTCCTCCTAAATCGCTGGGCCAATTTGGACCAAACTTGGCAGGAATGTTCCTTTTGAGGTCTTCTTTAAAAACTGTAGTTGCCATGGCAACGAAATGGAATTTTTTAGCGAATTCTTTAAAAATCTTCTCCTCTGAAACCGCTGGTCGGATTTTGAACTAATTTCACAGATATGTTCCTTGGGTGACCCTCTTCAAAACTTGTTTGTGAAATTTTGATCCGTCAAAAAATGTGGCTCTGGTGAATGGGGGCTACTTGCACTATACAGAAATGAAGGAATTCTTAAAAAATCATCTTCTCTGAAACCGCTAGTCAGATTTTGTAATAATTTTACAGAATTGTTCCTTGGGTGACCCAAAATTTGTTCGAAATTTTGATCCATCGAGAAACATGGCTCTGGTGAATGGGGGCTACTTGCACTATAGGCAAATGAGGAAATTCTTAAAAATTTTTGTTCTCTGGTCAGATTTTGAAATAATTTCTCAGGGATGTTCCTTGGGTGACCCTTTTCAAAAGTTGTTCACAAAATTTTGATCTGTCAAGAGACATGGCTCTGGTGTCAATGGGGGCTACTTGCACTATAGGGAAATGAAGAAATTCTTAAAAATTCTTCTTCTCTGAAACGGCTGGACAGATTTTGAAATTATTTCACAGAGATAATCCTTGGGTGACCCTTTCAAAAACTGTTCACAAAATTTTGATCCGTCAAGAAACATGGCTCTGGTGAATGGGGGCTACTTGCACTATATGGAAATGAAGAAATTCTTGAAAATTCTTTTTCTCTGAAACCCCTAGTCAAATTTTAAAATAATTTGACAGAGATGTTCCTTGGGTGATCCTTGCTCTTGTGAATGGGAGCTACTTGCACTATATCCACATGATGAAATTCTTGAAAATTCTCTTTCTCTGAAAATCCTGGTCAGATTTTAAAAGAAATTTTCCGAAATGTTCCTTGGGTGACCCTTTTAAAAACTTGTTCGGAAATTTTCATCCATCGAGAAACATGGCTCTCGTGGGTGGGGGATACTTGCTCTTATACAGAAATGAAGAATTCTTAAAAATTCTTCTTTTTGAAACTGATGGTCAAGATTTCGAAATGAATTTTACAGGTGACCTTTTGAAAATTGCTTAGCAAAATTATAAATTTGGTTCCAATGTTTCAATACCTCAAAAAAAAAAATTGGCTATGGTCATCTCAAAAATTCAGGTGAGCGATCCAGGGCCATCTTGGCCCTCTTGTTTGATAATATTTTCTTTGCATGGAATACTGGTGTTTTGTTGACAGAATAAACAGTGAAGAACATCAACACATAATATGTTTTAGCTTCAAAAGACTGCAAAACAGTTGAAATTGGCATAAATTTTACATTTTCAGAGCTTTTCTTTGTCAGAATTTTGGATAAAATGTAGAAAAATGTTAATTTGAACATTTGACTGCATGTTGTGTGCAGTCTTACATTGATCGGAAATGTCTTTGAAGTGCGTGACAGTTGTGATTTGCTTCATTTAGCGTATAAGACAGTTTCTAGACATACCAGCTTCATTTAGCGTATGAGACAGTTTCTAGAAATACTAAACTTATAAAGCAGAAATCATACAGCTGTACTTTTTATTATGAGTTGCAGACGACAAGGTTTTAGCTTAGTGTAAATTTACCTTATTTTACAGACCACATGCAACTTTAATGTGTCTCAAAAGATGGGATCTGTTGTTGAAATGAAAGAAAATAATGTGAGATGACCAGAAAGTTTTTATTGCCAGCACGTTCTTCTTTTCTCACAATGTTTTCAAAGGTTTTCTTATTCATGGTCATGAAATGGAAGGATTTTGTGGTAAAAGCACAATAACAATGTCAGCCAGTAAAAGTTCCAAAGACAGAACAGCAGTAAACAATCTATTTTAAAACTTATTTTCTTTACCATGCAGTCTGGACTTGTAATGAACCTGCAAGAGAAGCCTTTTAAAAACATCATAGGAATAGGAGAAAATGCTGGTAACCAGCATTTTCTTCTTGTCCTACAATGATATCTACCCTTCTTAAAACAAATATCAGTTTTTAAGCCACATTTATTTTGTCGTCTGCAAATTCTCTCAGTTTGGACAATTCTACTATTTTATTGTTGAGTAAAGAGTTAATGCAATATTCAAAGTTTTAGAGGGAAAAAACGTATCCATCAAGTTGGTAATTTTCTGTTGACATTGAAATATAGGATTTAGGTTGGAGAGAAGAATTATTTGAAGATTTTTCAAACAAAATCCCCAACAGTTCAAACTGTAGTGAAAGCTTAACCCTTTACAACACGGCAGAACTTTAGGTCTATCAAAATCGAAAGCATTTACAGACTATAATTTCATAGTGGCTCATAATGATGCAATTTTTCTTTGATAAAGTAGAAAACTTTGTGGGAAAAGGAGAAAATGCTGGTTACCAGCATTTTCTCCTTTTCCCACAATATTTTCAAAATGCCTTTTCCTGAGGATCGTTAAAAGTCAGGATTGTGTGGTAAAGGGTTAATACAAACAGAATTAATAGAAGGTTTAATATTGCTGTGTCTTAATCTGTATAAAGGCCACCATCTTGTAGAGCTCTTGCAATCATACCATGACCTATCTGAATCAAAGTGTTAAAAGCGCTAAAGTGGTATTTCTCAAGGAAGCCATGGTGTGGAATCAGTAATTTGAAAGAAAAAGGGAAATATTATTCAAATATTGGCTTGAAAGTCAACCAACTATGCAAATGAATACCAGCCATGGGAAAAACTGGTTTTGGAAACAAAAAGCCTAGGACAAAGCGATTGGTAGACAAATTTTGTATCATTGCACCAATAGAAGGCTAGGAGTGAGTGAAGCCATTTTCAGTCAAAAATGAGTATTTCAATGATTGATGGCTTCACCTAGTGTTTTTTATGCCATTAACAATTACATATCTGAGTGTTACTGAAAAACTTGTTTGTCTTAGAATATTGAGTTTAATTGGGTTCATTTCCTTCGGCTCTGCACAAAATTCGATACATGGTATTCAGAATTCAACATTGAACTCACAGTGGTATTGTCTTCAACAAATACCACAAAATCACATTGACAACTTCAAGAGGGTTGCAAGACAGAGTTTCGTTGATGCAGTTTGCAGACATCTTGTCATCTTGATGAAAAGGAGAAATAAATGATCAGAACCTTAAACCTTAATCTGCTAAATAACTATAATAGAACTGAAATGGGTTTAAAGCAAGATCAGCTTGCACATATGTGCAGTCTATGAGTAATTACTGTCATGTAAATCCAGCTGAATGGCAATAAGCTTAACTCTTTACCAAACAACAAAATGGTAGACCAGTCCAAATTGGAAGCATTTGCAGATGACAACCTAAGTATGGCTCAAGAACTGAAATTTGTCTTGGAAAGGATAGAAAACACTGTGGAAAAAGGAGAAAATGCTGGGTACCAGCATTTTCTCCTTTTCCTTCAATGTTTTCAAAAGGCTTCTTACTTGGGGGTCATTAAAAGTCGGGATTGTGTGGTAAAGAGTTAACAAAATCTATTTTCAGCTCCACATGCTAAAGACCAAAGTTTGTGCTATCTGTCATTTTATGTTTGACCCAAGTGCAAATAACAGGCAGAAAAATGAAATTAAGAATCGGGCAAATAATAAGCAAGAGATAAAGTAACCTGGCAACTTTTAACCTAGTTTTGAAATTAAAATCCCCTGCCCAGGACAAACACTTGGACAGATGGTACATCAGAGATTCTCATCTTCTAAGTATTTTCCATACTTTTACTGGTATACTGTAATTTAAATGCATATTAGCTAACACCCAGTTTTTGAACTTTAACAGCCAGTGTTACTACAAGATAAAGGATAACAACAGAAAGTGGCTGATAAGAAATCTAGAAAACAAAACTCCAGTGTTGATTTATAGTTTATTTATTCTATTAGGGCAACAGAGTTCTCCAACTCTGCATGTTTTCATCAGAAAGCTTAACCAAATAAATAAATGGATCTTGTTGTAAGGTTGTAAGTTCAGTAGTTATCCAATTTAAATCTCTCCAAACAACAAAAACTTTAGATTTATCCATGGCATTTGCTGCTAAAAAAATGTTTAACCCTTTATCACACAATCCCAAGTTTTAACAACCCTCAAGAATGAAGCCATTTGAAAACATTACAACAAAAAGAGAAAGACTGCTGGTACCCAGCATTTTCTCCTTTTCCCATAATGTTTTTTATCCTATCAAAAGACAGAGTTAATTCCATGATATGAGCCACATTAAAATTGTTGTCTGCAAATGCTTTCAAGTTGGGCATGTTTGTTTTTTGCCACAAAATAACAATACCAAAATAGAATATTATATAATTATATACTACTCAAAATTTGCTAGGGATCAACCTAAAAGATTCACTCTAAATATATATGTGGCATGTATCATGTATGGTTTTACAAAAAGTTACATTGCCACACTGAGCAATAAAATGACCTGTGAAAATGGATCTTTAAGCCTTTACCTCACAATGCCGACTGTTAAAGACACTGAGAAAGAAGCCTTTGGAAAACATTGTTGGAAAAGGAGAAAATGCTTGGTACCAGCATTTTCTCCTTTTTCAACAATGGTTTCTACCCCATTACAGACAGCATTGTGCATGTTGCATTTAGTTTTTGGTCAGCAGATGCTTTCAACTTGGACAAATCTAGAGTGTTACAGTATGGTAAAGAGTACATGTAAAATTGTTGTAAGTTATAAACCCATACAGAAATATTTAAGTGATCCCTATCAAAGTTTGAGTAGTATTTAAGTTAGGAGTGTTGGTAAGAAAAAGACAAAAGGAGATGTTTTTTTTGCTTTACGACAAGAGTTTTAGCACTTGGCACTAGACAAGAATAGAACAAGTCTTCTACATGATGTATAATATCTACAAACCATTTACTATGAAATAAGTAAAACAAAGCAAATACCAAGCAATATTATTTCAAAGAAAATACGAACACTTCTGAGGCAATTATTGTTCATGCTTTCACCATTTATTTTGCAGTAACAATGTCTCAGTTCTCCAGGAATCATCAATCTATTCGGCAGCATTAATTTGTCAGTTTGTCCTACCACAATTGGCTTTAACTTAGACCTCTTTCTTTCAAATTTTTGATATTCTATTATAGCAAATGCATATTTCATCAGGTTTTCACGATTTGTTAAATTGCTTTGCAGCTGAACCATGACTGGTCATAGTGGACAGTTAAAATGCAGTAGTATTGAAATTTTTAGCACTTCTTTTTTAGTAAGGCTTCTAGCCGAAATACTGAATAAAAGTTAACATGAAAATGATTATGGGCTCTTGAACAGTTCAAGACCTGATGTCCTAGAACATCCATATTGAACAGTTTTAGATCTGCTACAATATTTGTTAAAAAACTGGGATTGTTTTTTTAAAAAGGAATTAAAGGTTTCCTGTCCAATATTTCTGTTTGTACCATGTGATCTGTCTTTACCCATGAAGCAGCTGTCACAACTAATGATGCCTTTGTGGCCATTGTAGATCAAGATAAGGAGGAGGGAAGGGGGGGGGGGGGGGTTGTCCTCACTGAAAATGCACTTGTCTTATTATAATAATAAAATTATGATACTTTGATTTCCGGATTTCAGTGGGTGTAAGCCATTTACAAGAAAAGTCAAAGTTTCCAGTTCTAAACATGAGGAGGTCTCCACATTAAGAACCTTTTTTTAAAATTTATTACCATATTTTACATAAATTCTGTGAAATATCAAATCAGTCCCATTCAGGAATCTGATAACCACATTTTTGCTAAAATTCCAAGGGGGGGGGGGGTCTGGTCCCCTCCCCCCCTGGATCTACCCATGCTTTTTGCCTTGCTGAAATACTCGGGACAACATAAACCATGACACTATATCTATTTGGGTCTCATTCATACACTGAAAATACTTACTGGATTTATTTGGCAAACTAAAGGTCAAAAAAATTTCTTGGTGGTGCAATAAGTAAAATTTTGAAAGTGACAATCTTTAATTTTGTAGGAAACCAGTTTGTAATTGACCCTTTTGGTACCATGGGCAAAAATGGGGACTTATGCGGGCGACATTGATCAAAACCTTGGATATATCCCATCTGCTTGTTCAGTCAAGCCTCTGAGACGAAAATCTTTCTCAGTGGATTCTATTTCTAGGCATCAAAAAAGATCAAGCTTTTTGGCACTGAAAGAGTGAACCCTATACCAAATAATCGCAGGGTTTCACAACCGTCTAAAAACATTGTGAGAAAAGGAGAAAATGCTGGTAAACAGCATTTACTCTTTTCCCACAATGTTTTACACCATTCCCAGCCCAAATTTTAAACTTTGAGTCACATCAGTTTTGTTGTCTGCTAATTCTTCCAATTTGGACTAGTCTAGAATTATGCCATTTGGTAGAGTTAAGTGTGGCATCATTGATCTTTCTACCAGTAATTTACTGAACTGTGAACTAGCCTTTATCTAAGGAAAATTGTGAAAACGGAACAGAATATTCAATATTCTATTCAGTTTAACAATCTGGTGCTATGTTTAATGATGCCATATATTTTGCAAATACTGCTTCAATTGGACCATTACTCCTTATACTCATGCTAGAATTAAATCTCTGCTGGAATTTTTTGCTTCACCTTTCTCGGTTTTATGTGCCCTATTAATTATATGAAGAACACATTGTACATTGCACATTCTGATCATGAGAAACAGTTCATGTTTCAGTTTTTATTACCTCAACTGGCTGAAGGCCAGCGGGCTTATGTCATGGCCCGGTGTTAGTCGTGCGTCCGTCCGTGCACTTGTCCATCCATTAACTTTTATTTCAAACATTTTCTCTGAAACTACCCATCCAATTTTGATCAAACTTCACAGAAATGATGCTGCCATGATCCTCTTTAGAATTCCTTGAAAGAATTTGATTCCTTCAAAAACTCTGGTTGCCATGGCAACAAAATTGAAAAAGTGTTGAAAATCTTTAATAATTTTCTTCTCTGAAACAATAAGGCCTAAGGCTACCAAATTTTGCATGTAGCTTTATCTAGTGAACTTCTACTAAGTGCCTTCAAATAATAGCCCTTGGATCAAAATTGGCCCTTGCATGGGGGTCACAGGTTTTATTTGGGCTTATATAGGGAAAACTTTAAAATCCGTCTGGTACCTAGCCATAGGGCCCAGGACTACCAAATTTGGCATGTATCTTTATCAAGTGGGTGTCTACCAAGATTGCCCAAACTATAGCCCTGGGGTCAAATTTGGCCTATCCCAGGTTTTATATGGGCTTATATAGGGGAAATTTTTAAAAATCTTCTATTAACTAGCAATAAGGCCTAGAGCTACCAAATTTGGTATATAGCTATATCTAGTGGGTTTCTACATAGGGTGTCCAGATTATAGCCCTAGGGTCAAATTTGGCCCCTTTCCATGGGGTCACAAGTTTTACATGGGCTTAAATTTGGAAAACTTAAAGAATCTACTTGTACCTAGCCATAAGGTCTAGTAACCATAATAAAACCTAGGGCTACTAAATTTAGTTCTGCCTCATAGTTCTGATGTTTTACAGGGCCTTTTATTGAGGAAACTTTGAAAATCTTCTTGTTTATAACCATACATTTTAGACCTGAATTATTTGGTATGGGGCTTTATTGTGTGGACCTCCACCAGAATTCAAGTAAGTATAGCTTTGTTAAGAAAAATGTATTTGCCTGGGATCACAACTTTCTTGGATTTTATAGAAAAAATTTAGTATGTCTTCAGGTTTGAAACAAATTGGCCAAGTATTGTAATGTTTGGCTTGTAGTGTTATTACTTATTAGCCAGTGGAGCAATATGGAGCCATCATGGCCCTCTTGTTTTGCATACACATATCTTCTGTATTACTGTAGGCCAATATTCATTTGCTACATAGAAATGGTATCATCACACATCTCAAGAGCTTTGTGCCATGGAGTCAGGAATGCTGTCAACTTAATTTTCCTAGAAGTTTATGTTTCCTGATAATAAGGTGAAAAATAATGCTCACTTTGAGCCAGTTCTCTACTTGTTACTATAGTTTTAAGAAGTTGTTTTCTTGATTTAGGTCAAAATATATCTCTAGACATTAGGTAAGGATAAGTATCATTTTTTTCTATTTCGGCAGAAATGGTTTTACGGTCCAAAAATAAACAGTCAAGTGGATTCCAATACAAACATGTTTGCTCAACTTGTCTTAGACACTTTGATGCCAAAGTAAACACATTACAAAACAATTAACCAATCACATTGAGATGTTCCAGCCTGCTTTGGCTACAGATTGTATCTAAGAGCTAAGACCTTTAAACTATTTGGCAACAGATTTTTAGAGTTGCACAAATTGAAAGCAATTGCAGAAGACAAGTTCATTGTAGCTCAAAAGGATGTTATTTTGTCGAAGATATGTTTGAAAACATTATGGGAAAAAGAGAAATGCGGGTTACCAGCATTTTCTGTTTTTCCCAGAATGGTTTCTGAAACCATCCTCATCAGGATGGCTTAACAACATTGTTTAGTTAAAGCTTTGTCCTAACCAGATGACAGGACTTAAGACTTCTGTATATTTGGCCCATCATGATAAAAGGAAAAATCGGGAATTCTGTACATCAGTTAGATGGAAACAGCAGGTGAATTTAAGCTGACAGTTCAAAAAGGATTGTGTAACAAAGTGAATGACCACTTTCAGGAAAGAAAATATTATAAATGTGAAAAGTGTGGACCCAGCCTGCACAATTTTTACAGCAGAAAATGATCATGACTGGCAGTATCTCCATTGACTTTAGTTTTTTAAAACCTTCTTTCTCAGGATTTTAAACATTCCAATTTGACCTTTATATACTAATTTTAACTTATCTAATCTGATGAAATTAAGAGTAAAAATCTACATGTATTGATGATCATATAAATTGAAATCATTGTAGTAATAACTATTAGATAATAAGCAACTTCTCAATGTGTCAAAATTTTACTACACAATAGACAGAAATAAGGATGGGATAGCCCTAACTGTCTTTTTATTACAAGCAAATTCTATTCTTGTTTTAGAGCTATAAAAAAAATGTCAACACCTACAAAGACCACTATGAAATCAATGAAGAATACTGCAAAAGGCACATAATTACTGCTTTATGAAGGAGTTATTTCGATATTTTCATATATTCAGAGAAAGGTCACTTCTGAATTAAAGGTTATCATGTGCTCATTAATTGTATGTGGCCATGCCTTGCTCTGTTTGTGAGTGTGCTAAATTTCTTTCAAAAATCTTCTCTGAAACTCTCCGATGACATAATATCGGAAATGTAAACATTATATGTAGCAGTACATACATGTGTACTGAGATGCAGTGGTATCACATCATGTTCTCTGGTGTCCATCGTGCACTATCAGCCATCAACTTTTACCTTTTGTACGCTCTAGACACTCCATTTTCAATTTGATAATTGTAAAACTTGGTCAGAATGTTTGTCTCAATAAAACCTCAGACAAGCTCAAAAATGGGTCATGTCAGGTCAAAAACTAGGCCACCAGGTCAAACCTTAGTAAAATCTTGTGTACACTCTACAGGCCACATTTTGAGTCCAACACTCTTGAATGTTGGTCAGAATGTTTGTCTTGATGATATCTTGATCAATTTGTAAGTGGGTCATGTCCAGTCAAAAACTAAGACACCATATCAAATCTTAGAAAAACCTTGTGTATGCTCTAAAGGCCACATTTTCAGTCCAATACTCATGAAACTTGGTTAGAATTTTTGTCTTAGTGATATCTAAAAAATGATAGATAGTGGTTAATTTCTGATCAAAAACTAGGTCAAATCTCAAAACCTTGTGTATGCTCTAGAGGCCACATTTGTTGTCCAAAACTCTTGAAAGTTGATCAGAATGTTGTATTGGTATCTTGAGAGAGTTTGAAAATTGGTAATATCAAATAAAAAACTAGGTCACTAGGTCAACTCTTCGAAAACCTTGTTTACTTTCTAGAGGTCTTATTTTAAATGCAATACTCATGAAACTTGGTCAGAGTGTTGGTCTTGCACCAGTTTACAAGTGGGTCATTTCGGGTCAATAATCTTGGTAGAATGAGAGTTTGAAAATGGGTCATGTTTGGTCAAAAGAATTAGGAGAGTGATTTCAAGGCCATCATGAGCCTCTTGTTGAAGCATTGTTTTACTGCCAAATATGAACAAAAAAAAAACAAGCTTATGTATCTGATAGCTAGAAATGTGATTAGCTCAGTTCCACACAATCTCGAGTTTAAACTACCCTTACATCCTTTAAAAACATGGAGGGTGAAGTAGAAAATATTGGTAACTAGCATTTTCTCCTTCCCAAAAACGTTTTCCACCCTGCCACAGACAAAAAACCTGATTCTGCCCACATTTACATTGGCATTTGCAACGTTTTAGATTAAGAGAACTCCAAATTTTTCTGTCATGAGTAAATGTTTTGTCATATGGACAGACAGAAGAGCAACTTTTTATGGAAAAGATTGATTTATTAATCCCATAGTGTATTATTGCATTTTCAACATTAATTCAGTCATACTGCTGTGCCAATGCACCTATTCATGCTCTTCTGGAGTTTCTATTTCCTGTGCTCTGTACATTACTCTTTCCAAGTCACTTGCTGCTTTCCCAAATAACCATCATTGAAACAAATGATCAGCAGAGAAAGAGGAAGGAATCCTGTTGCAATAGATTATCATCAATCCTTGGGAATAAGTTGGCCAAACTGTTCATGGAACAGGGTTTTTAGACAGATCAGACATTCCTCTAATATTCCACATTTAATCAAGGAAAGTTTGATAGTTTGATATCAATTTGTCAATAGGTTCTTGGCATCTGCTGGAAAAAACTCCCAATATATCATCAAGAACATGAATAGGTTCCTGGCTGCATGATTGACAGGCCTCTTTTACATATCATTTAACATTTAGATTATCAAATGAATTAACTCTTTACCAGACAACAACATTTTTGACTGGTCCAAACTGAATGTCATGTTCAGATGACAATAAGTATGGCTAAAATGATGGGGTTTGACTTGGAGTAGAAAAAGTGCAGAAAAAGGAAAATTTGCTGGTTACCAGCATTTCCTCTGTTTCCCACAATGTTTTCATAAGACTTCTTCTTGGTCTTTAACACTTTACTGCATGACAAAATTTCAAACCTGTCCGAATGGAAAGCACTTGCTGATGACAGTTTCAAGTTGGCTCATAATGAAATTATTTTTCTTTAAATGGATAGAAAACGTTGTCGGAAAAGGTGAAAATGCTGGTAACCAGCATTTTCTCCTTTTCCCACAATGTTTTCAAAAGCCTTGTGTTTCAGGGGCTTTAAAAGTCGTCACTGTGTGGTAAAAGGGTTAAGACTCGGGATTGTGTGGTAAAGGGATAGATGGACACAAATGTAAGGAGTTGGAGAGTTGCTTATTAGCCAGTACATCTTGAAATCAATGTCCGAAGGTTACAAATCACCAGCCGATATAGCTCAGTAGGTAGAGCGTAGGACTCGTGAACACAACGTTTCAGGTCACTACAGGTTGTGGGTTCCAATCCTCGACTGGCCAACTAAAATTACTAATAGTCTTTAGGATGAGACATAAAATCAAGGTCAGTGTGACGGTGCTATACGCCAAGCATGTTAAAGAACCAGGCGAAGCTCTCCGTAGTTTCAACCTGTATCCTTGCACTATCCCCTGTAACAAATAACAGTCTTCTGGGGGTGTCACTCAGATGGGCAACCGGTAGCGACGATAAATAAACAGTATTTTCTCCGTTTCCCATAATATTTTCTACCCTTTCCAAGACAAATTTCAATTCTTGAGCCATACTTATGTTTTCGTCTGCAAATGCTTTCAATTTGGACTGCTCTACAAATTTGTTGTTTGGTAAAGAGTCAAAGGTTAGTTGTATTGCAGCCACATTGTTGTGTCGTTTAACCTAGTTTTCCGAGTTTCACACTGGTTTTTCGTTTTTGGGAGACCTTTCCAAAGGAAACGCTCATGCAGCCACCACAGTCTGCAAGCGTCAAATCTTAAATAAGGAAAGAACAAATCAACTAACTCAATATAAGAATGATGATCCTCTATAGATTATTTGACCCTGATTCCAAAACCAATATGCCTACAAAATCGGACTTTGTAGGTAGTCAGTCAAATCCAGTTTTGATCATAATCTTTATAATTATCATCTATAATTGTTTATGGGCACAAAAAAATATACTTCATACTACATTGTGTATTAGATATGAATCTTCAGTTAAAGGTGGGTATTTAGATTTTTCACATCACGCCAAATTAAAAGATATATACATCACTTAAATTTATATGAAAAAACAGTACAAATTATCAATAATTAAGAATCTTAAAATTATGAAAAAAAATTTTTTTTTGATGGTATTCCCTTAAAAGGCTATGTAGCCTCTTAAGCTAGTTTTAGATTTCGCGCCAAAAATTTAAAAAAGGATTGTGGGAATGTCAAGTGACTGGCACGTGACTAATGACACTTAAATTTCATTACATAACAAACATGTAATTACATTCCATAATGTCTTCCTCAGACACTATGTTTTAAGCTTCGTCTGTGTATTTCTGGTATACAAATGAGCGAGTTGCTCATCTAAAAATATAGACTGTTTCCCGTCAGTGTCGATCTGGGCCATAGCAGATCTCTAATTTCTCTTGTTGTCCAATGGTTTTCAACTTCTGGGCTTTTATGAATGAAAACTAAAAGGCTTTGGGAGAAAAAAAGGATGATTTCTTGTATTTTTGTAAAATTTTCGTCCCAAAATCTGGAGGGCCACCTTTAATTAACCCTTAGACTTCTATGGATGGACAATAGAACATAAAGTGTCACTAGTAGGGGTTACTACCGATTGAACAGAACATGGAGTCTGGTCTTGGACCTATTTTAATTTTATCTGTGTTGTATCGTGAAAATATGGTCTTTACAAAGCAGCTGACTTGCAGTAGTTCAATAGGTCTCATTGTCATCGAAAAACAAACTAAATCAGTTGTATAATAATCTAAAGGAGAAATATGTACATGTACAAAGAACATTGTAAAAATTGGTGACAGTAATTATTAAACAGTAAATGTGAACAGAAGGAATATAATTATTCAAAGATGTTTGTGTAATAATATTTTTATTTTTACATTATTTTTTTTATTTGTATAACTACTGGTGCTTTAACCAATTACCACACAATCCCGACTTTTGCTGACCCTGGGAAAGAATCCTTAAGAAAACATTGAGGGAAAAGGAGAAAATGCTGGTAATCAGCATTTTCTCCTTTTCCTTCAATGTTTTCTACCCTTCCAAAATCAAAATTCAGTTCTTGACTCACAACCATTTTGTCTGCAAATGCGTTCAATTTGGACTAGTCCAATATTTTGTTGTTAGGTAAAGAGTTAAATAATTTGTTATGTGTTAGTTTGCAGTCAGAATGCAGTGTGATCTTGTGTTCTAAATTGTCTGATAAACTTTCACTAACACCAAAACAAAACTTTATTAACAAAACTTGGTTTGTACTTTTGACTGAATACATGTATTAGATTTCTGACACAGTATTATTAAAAAAATCGAATATTATTAGAAAGGGAGGAAAAATGCTAGTGTTCAGCATATCATTCTTTTTTTTTTGACCCGGAGCCTCCTCCTCAGCGTCGGCTAGCAGAAGCAGTACCAAATCTTCTGCAATGGATCGGTGCCAAAGACCGAGTAGGGCGCTCGTATAGCGTATACTTAATACAGTATACAGTATAGTTCAATGTGATCGCAGCCTGAGACACAAATCAAAATAGATGTATACTATGGCCTTTAAAAATGGACTCCATATTAATAAAAGATATTGAAGAAATTAACATGTAAAAGTGATTTCTTTGTCATACAATTTGCATTACTTATAATTCCTAAGATAAATGACTAATATCAATATGTTTTACCAACTGACAAGTCAGTAAAAGCTAAAATGCAAACATCTAGTTTTCCTAGTCACTTCTTTTCCCGCAATGTTTTCCAAAGGACTCCTTCTATTGGTTGTTAATAATCAGGGTTTTGTGGTAGAGGATTACATAGCCAAAAGGAGAGTTTCCTTGTTATTTATTCGAAACAGATTTTGCAAATGAAAAAATTCTGGATAATTATTTGAAAATCGGTGCCAGCTCAGAAAAATCTATTTTCTCCCAATGCACTGCAAAACTAATGGATTTCCCTTGTATTTTGAATGAGCATAATAGTGCAGACATCTTGAAAAATGTTGTAAATAATAAAAAACTTAGTCAACACCCTTTACCAAACAATCCCTGGTTTTTATGGCCCTAAGAAAGCCGCCTTTTGAAAACAGTGTATCTTATAATACAGTACAACCTGTATTCAGAGACCACTCAAGGGAAGTACTAAAATGGGTCTCTTACAGTAGGTGGTCTTTAAATACAGGTTACTTTAGGCTAATGTAAGAAGGGTTGTTGTAGCAGAACAGTGGTGTCTTAAAGCAGGTGGTCTCTTAATACAGGTAGTCCCTAACACAGGTTTAACTGTAGTTGTAACCAGCATTTTTAGCTCACCTGAGCACAACGTGCTCAAGGAGAGCTTTTAGGGTCACTGGGTGTCTGTCGTCCGTCGTCAACAATTCTTTAAACATCAACTCCTTCTAAACCGCTGGGCGGATTTGGACCAAACTTGGCAGGAATGTTCCTTGGGAGGTCCTCTTTAAAAATTATTCACAGAATTTGATTCCATCAAAAACTCTGGTTGCCATGGCAACCAAATGGAATTTTTTAGCAAATTCTTTAAAAATCTTCTCCTCTGAAACCACTGGTCAGATTTTGAAATAATTTCACAGATATGTTCCTTGGATGACCCTTTTCAAAAATTGTTCGTGAAATTTTGATTCGTCAAAAAATGTGGCTCTGATGAATGGGGGCTTCTTGCACTATACAGAAATGAAGGAATTCTTTAAAAACCTTCTCCTCTGAAACCGCTGATCAGATTTTGAAATAATTTCACAGATATGTTCCTTGGGTGACCCTTTTCAAAATTTGTTCGTGAAATTTTGATCCGTCAAAAAATGTGGCTCTGGTGAATGGGGGCTTCTTGCACTATACAGAAATGAAGGAATTCTTAAAAAATCTTCTTCTCTGAAACCGCTAGTCAGATTTTGAAATGAATTCACAGAGTTGTTCCTTGGGTTACCCTTTTCAAAAATTGTTCGCGAAATTTTGATTGGTCAAGAAACATGGCTCTGGTGAATGGGGGCTACTTGCACTATACAGAAATGAAGAAATTCTTGAAAAATTATTCTTCTCTGAAATGGCTGGGCAAATTTTGAAATAATTTCACAGAGATGTTCCTTGGGTGACCCTTTTCTAAAATTGTTCACGAAATTTTGATTGGCCAAGAAAAACGGCTCTAGTGAATGGGGGCTACTTGCACTATATGGAAATGAAGAAATTCTTTAAAATTCTTCTTCTCTGAAACCCGTGGTCAGATTTTGAAATAATCTGACAGAGATGTTCCTTGGGTGACCCTTTCCAAAAGCTGTACATATGATTTTGATCCGTCTAGAAACATGGCTCTTGTGAATGGGGGCTACTTGCACTATACGGACATGATGAAATTCTTTAAAATTCTTTCTCTGAAACCCCTGGTCAGATTTTGAAATAATTTCAGAGAGATGTTCCTTGGGTGACCCTTTTCAAAACTTGTTCGTAAATTTTGATCCATCAAGAAACGTGGCTCTCGTGGATGGGGGCTACTTGCTCTTACGCAGAAATGAAGAATTCTTAAAAATTCTTCTTTTTGAAACTGATGGTCAGATTTCGAAATGACTTTTACAGGTGACCTTTTGAAAATTGCTTGGCAAAATTATAAATTTGGTTCCAATGTTTCAATACCTCAAAAAAAAAAAAATCGAGGGCTCAACGCAAAACTATTCTAACTCACTTTTTGTCAAAAATTGGGTTTTTTTTGCATTTATTGGATTAAAATGGTACGATACACATTATGTTAAAATATTGCAGTGATACTCCAAGTATTTTTGGAGATATTTAATTTTTTAAAAGATATTCCATCTCCAAATCGGGATATTCTTCATGCAAAACTATTCTAACTCAAGTTAGCATAGTTTTGCTCTAAAATCCAGCATGAAACGTTCAAATTCAAAGTGCAAAACTATTCTATCTTCATTTTTAGGTTTTGATTACATCTAAAATCTTGCTTCTGATTTCATAATACTTTTCTTAAACTGTGTAGCTATTCTACCTGACCTTTATCTAAGCCTTTGGTGAGAAAGATTTAACAAATAATGGAGAAAAGTTGTACACTTTGATACTCTTTGCTTTGACTTAAACTTATTTAACGAAGTGGCCATTTTGCATTACTATAAGATTAATTTTATAATCAACATTAGGTAAAGATCCTCTACTAGATGTGTTTGACTCCTTTTTATTCATCTTGCTAATCAATTCACCATACAATCAATGTTAAATGTTACACCTGGTCCAGTTATTTCAACATAAACTCAGGCCTTGAACAAGATTCTTTGCTGTTTGGTATTGTTTTCAATAATCCTGATACATCTTGTTTCAAAGATCATTGCAGTCACCTGTATGCTGCCTTTGATTAATGTGTTTATTTGAAGCCACATTTATTAATACGGCCCTTGAACATCACTTAAAAGTTTGGAAAACTACTAAATCTTTCGTTGTCAAAATGTGGCAAAAGCAATGACAAGATGAATATAAGTGGGCCACACTCTTGTCTGGTTATAAAGGAACCAGTTTGTGAGCTCAGATGTCTCAGATCAAACTTTCTGCATGTGCAGACTATTCTTAGTCTTTGCATTTTCACACCATGCTATAATTTCATAATTAACTATGTGAGCAGTCATTGATTCTGCTCTGCAGCTGGTATTTTTAATGATGTTTTATAAATTTAATTAGTTGAATCCATTAGACCAATGCAACTGAAATCCCTGTATAAATTTATTCCCACCTGAAATGTTTATTTAAAATCTTTGAAACATTTGATTTGATGGTCACTATAGATTGACATAATTGGCTTATAATTATATGAATATTAACACACAAAAATTTTCTGAAGAAAATCATCAAATAAATACTAATATCCACTTTCTAGTATTATTTACAAATATACATCAACTCTTAAAGGTGGCCCTTCAGAATTTGGGACGAAAATTTTACAAAAATACAAAAATATTATCCTTATACTCCCAAAGCCTTATAATCGTCATTCATAAAACCCCAGTAGTCGAAAACCATCCGACAGCACAAGAAATTAGAGATTTACTACGACCAAGGTCGACATCGACGGGAAACACATTCTATTTTTACATGAACAACTCGCTCATTTACATACTGGAAATACACAGACAAAGCTTGAAACATAGCGTCCGAAGAAGATATTATGAAAAATGATTACATGTTTGTTATGTAATGGAATTTAAGCGTCATTAGTCACGTGTCAGTCACTTAACATTCCCAGAATGCATTTTTTTATTTTTGGCGCGAAATCTAAAAATAGCTTAAGAGGCTACGTAGCCTTTTAAGGAAATACCATCAAAAACAATTTTTTGGGTAATTTTACGATTCTTAATTATTGATGATTTGTATTGTTTTTCATATTAATTTCAGTGATATATATATTTTTTGATTTGGTGTGATGTGAAAATTCTAAGTACCCACCTTTGAGAATGTTATAGCCAAAATTATTTTTTATCCTTAAATGCTTAAATTTGATGCCAATCACATATATTTCAAATAATATATACATGACCTTTGTAGCTGAATTTGAATCCCTAATAGTGCGGGACAACTCAAAAGGTCTATGAGGAACAAAACTTAACATTGTTTAAGCTTCTTGTATTCTCTTTTATTACAAAATACGATTTTACAAAAAATGTTAAAGTATTCAATAAGGTTAGGTACTTTTCAGTTCTTTCCTTCAGATAATGTTAAAAAAATTGGATAACCAAAAAATTACTTGAGGTGATGCTTGTATCTAAAATGATGTAAATTTGTTTAAAAGAAACTTGGCACACTGACTAGCACAGTTTTGGGCTAAATCAGCACTGGCATTCTTTTTAGATACTGATATAGCAAAATTCAGTTAGGTAGACCTAAACAAAAAAACCTGGATGGTAATGCATCAATTAGCTGAGTTTATAGGAGCTAATTTGAAAATTGCAACATTTTCATGGGCTGCATTCAAATCTATTGTTTCATAATGATGGTATGTATAGGTTTCAAAAGCTTGACTTGAATATAGTCAACTGCTGAAGGTGGACCCATTATGAATAGTTAAACATGTGATCACCAAAAGGCTGGGACTGGAAGGTGCTCGTATTTGACTTAATCGGACACAACTTGAGCAATTTTGATCATCTGACATTTGACAATGATACATACCCATATTACACTGTAAGTATGGACTTTATGATTCCATGACAAGAAACAGGCTACAACAAATATAGAAGACAGGACTCTTATGTTAGGACTGTTTTTGAATTACCATACAACATACCTCTGACTGAGAGCATTTACAGATGACATATTAAATGTGGTTCTCTTGATGGGATAATGTCTGTGAAAGGATAGAATACTGTATTGGAAAAGTAGATGATTGTTTTCTACTGCATTCTGCATCAAGGGTTCTACATTATGACAATGTTTGGTAGAGGGCTACCAAAGACATGCTACATACTGCTACATACATGTATCAAAGTTGTAGGTCTGGTGGTTAGGGACAAGGTACCCAAGTTTTTGAATACTGAACTCTATCTTAAACAACTGAATCCAGGACCAGGCCATCCTTGGAATTATTTTGGACAATTTAATTTGAGGATAGTAAGATGATATTACAGGACTTATATGAACTAACTGGGCTTCTTGGTTTCAGCAAAGTGTTAGAGTAACTTTCCCCAAAAGGAACACTTATTCAAAATGTGTAGCTCTCCCCATGCACAGACTTTGGACAACACTCAAATAATACTATTTGACAATACTACTAATAAAAATTATTAACTCAAATATCAGCTCAACAGTTTTTTATGGTTTCAGAAAAGATAATTCATAGACTCTTTCTAAAACATATGACCATAGGGCAGTACCATGTCTACCTCTAAAGACTCACTTTGAACTGTGTAGTTTACCACAAGCATTAAAATTTGCCATGTACAAGACATTGTACATCTAGGCTCTCTGGTTCAAGACAAGGGCATCTTTACATTTCTCTTTGTGTATCTACAATTTATTGCCTCCCTCACTTTAAAATAATAGGTCAATTTAATTTTGATTTTGATCACTTGAACAATCTTTATACTATCACTGGTGCTGTTTATGCCTCTGCTTTTGGGTGATTTCTTGAGTTAGCTTGTAACTTTTGGTAATGTTGATCACATTCAGGTGGCACTGGCCAGACCTTTCCAGAAACCTATTGCTCCCAAATATAGGGGAGATAATGGAATTTGATCCATGTTCTTTGAAAATGATGACAAGCAACTAACTTTGGGTGATCATAATAGCTCAGTTTGAGCAGTTGATGCTATGTTACACATGAGACCATTACCATCTTGTTATGATAGATGTTTCAGATTTCTGAAATCTTTAAAAGAAAGGAATAATAAAAAGCCATCATGTTAAATTCTTACAATGTTGATACAGAAAAGCAAAAGCTTTTCTAGGAAGAGCTCAGAACACTCTGTATAAATCATAAAGATTTGAATATCTGGTAATATTGTTTTACAGTATAGCCCCGCCTAAAACATTCACTTGGTGTATTGTCTTAGAATGATCCAGTCTGTTGTGAGTCCAAAAAAGCAATTTAAAACAGCTTTCTGATGATCAACCACCTGTCATTAGTGGGAAATATAATGATTTAATATCCATCCGCAAATATGGTCTTTCAAAGAATCCAACTGGTATTTCATTTTCTTTCATACCAGCAGGATGACTATGGGGACAATTTGACAATACAGGTGGAACAACTTTTACTGCTCACAATTATACACATAAGATTTACCAACTATGACTCTATAAAATAACGAATTTCATCCTTGTGTCATCTGTTTATCATGTTTGGTAACAATCATGGGGGGGGGGGGGGGGTGATCACGATTCCAAAATCTGACTGGCTGAGTGGAAAATATCAACTACATAATATTTTAAGAAAACTACTATATGACAAAGTATTTTTCTCGTTACCATTATAGATATTTTTTTTTTAAACTGTTGTGATTAGAGTGCTTTGAAAATCTATATTTGCTAAAGTTTCAAACAAAGCATGTATGTGTTCCATTTGTGAAAATAGTATGTTTTATAATTTTACAGTTAAGACAGACTAGTCATACATGCAGTATTGTCATATCACCTCAAACATCAAAGTATAGACCTATGAATCATCAGAAAAGAAGCCCAGAACTACTGAAAATTTAAGTTGGAATAGTTTTGCCATCACCTAATTTGGTGTTTTGTTTGATTTTGTATTGCAAAACTATTCTAACTTAAGATAGAATAGTCTTGCAAAACAAATCCAATACTATTTTCATGATTTCAAGCGCAAAACTATTCTAAGTTGAAAAATGTGCTATAAATCAAAATACATTATTTTTTATTAAAACTTTCAACTACTTGTTGTTTCCTAAATGCTTTCAGATATGTTGGTGGAGAAAATGGTTTAAAAAAGCCATTACAAGAAAAATGAATCAGTTTTTTCCCTCTCCTGAAAAATTTGTCAAAACATAGTTAGAATAGTTTTGCGTTGAGCCCTCGAAATAGACTATGGTCATCTCAAAAATTCAGGTGAGCTATCCAGGGCCATCTTGGCCCTCTTGTTTTAATAATACTGTGTAAGAAATCTAATACATGTATTCAGTCAAAAGTACAAACCAAGTTTTGTTAATAAAGTTTTGTTTTGATGTTGAAAGGTTGTCAGGGCTTGGACAGAGGAACTCAAATTATCAGATTCAGAACACCTGTACTCACGAAATCCAGCTGACACATCCAAACAGGATAGTATATGCTGCACGAAAATTGAACCCGAACGTTTCCCACTATTCTATACTATACACAGGTATACGGCTGTTTAGAATAGTGCCCTCCTATGTGACCTGGTATTATGAGATGACCTTGTTCGATTCAAACTATTCGCATGTCCTGCATAAACATGCACCATATACCCGAATAGTATAGTTCTATGTGATCGCAGCCTAACATTCAGAACTATTCATTCATGGTGGATTCATAGATACGGCAATTATACAGTTAGCTTCTTACCTGATATGCCTTTTACCAGTGTTAATACTGGAATAGATTGAAAGAACTACTTTTTCTTGAGAAAAAACCAGTATTCCTCTATACAAAAGATTGGTTATAGCCCTGTCACACCAAACCCGTCCACATTTTATTTTGCCAAACAGAATTAAACTCGAACGGAATAGACATATTTGTAACCTTTTACGACCTGTTTACAAACTTAATGGATGGGCTAGGACGGGAAGAGTGCTAGCCTTTGAGCCTGCTTGAAATTCTTTGTCTTCCATCCTGTCCTGTATTAGACAGAGTGACAACACAATGGTCATAATACAAACAGAACTACAGTTCTTGGATCCTAAGAGAGACATGGTGTGGTTTGGCATCAGTTGGCAGTGTGTTTGCATTGTACCCACCGAAATAACATGTCATATCCAGACTGCAGCTTCTTCTATTAATTTGTTAACTGGGCCAAGACTTTCTAAGAACACATTTGGTGAGACAGGGGCTTCAGGCATTATCAGGCCAAAATTACATGTTCTACCTCTACTGCAAATCCTGCAATATGTTTTCCATTTATGTCAGGATGGAGAGAGACGTTCTAAGACCTAGTATGGTGCAATAGGGCATTTATTTAGTCCAACGAAACAAATATGGAAAATTCTCGTAAATACCCATGGTTAGATAGCACAATCTTTCACTTTTATCTGCATCTGCCATCTTCAAAAGTACATGAAATTGTCACTAACTCTTTACCAAACCACAAAGGTTTTAAACTTGTCCAAAGTAAAAGCGTTTACAGATAACATGCTGTAAGCGACTAATAAGCTAAAGTGTGTCACTGGATTGGTGAGAAAATCCTACTTATCAGCGTTTTCTCCCTTTTCTTAACAATTTTCAAAAGCCATCTCTCACAATGTTGTTAAAACTTGGGATTGTGGTGAAGGGTTTACATGGTGCAACCTGTTGCTGCATGTCCATGATGCAGGAAAAATCATGTGACAAATTTGTAGCAAAGGAAAAAATAGGTGATGAAGGGCATTTGCACTTTTCTACAATGCTTAAAATTGTTTATTATTTTAACTGTATTTTCAATATACCTCATTTTATATTGATAGATCAGAAGTTGCTCATAATAAATTTGAAAATTCAAAAGAACTGAAATACAGAGAATGCAAAGGTTTTGAAGATACTGAGAAGAAATACAGCTGTTGCTTGTTTTCCCAGTCATATATTCAACCAGTAATAAAGCCAGCCAGACTGGAATGATTGTATTAATTCACTCCCTACCATTATATAGGCTAATCTGCATTCAATTTAACCTTTTAAGAACATTGCAACCAATGAAGAAATAATTGCTATTTGTCACTGTGTTCTCTTTACTACTTTTACAGTGTTGCATTTCCTGATACTTGAATGTGCTTAAGTCTACCCTAGATGTATGTATCAGCTGACAAGTACATTTTTTTAATAGGGTAGAAAACATTGTGGAAAAGAGGCAAAATTGTTTGATACTAGTATTTTGTCCTCTAGTCTCATTTTCATTGGCCCTCACTGGCCTATAGGGTCATAAAAAACACAGAACAGTTAATATTTGGACACTGAGCATAGACATTTCTTTAAATAGGCTTGTCAAAATAGATTTGCCTATTAGTGACAGATGCATTGCAGTTTCTCCACTAATTGAATAAAATGGGCATTTACAGTGAGTTAATCAAACGATAAAATTGTCCAATTTCGGGCAGTTTTTGCTAAACTTATGCAACTTAGCAGACATTGCTGATTGAATATCATGATGCAATACTTTTGATTTCCCACCGACACTGTAAATAGGTTAAAGGTGGGTAATTAAAAATTTCACATTACACCAATTTAAAAAAGTATATGTTATGTCATTGAAATTTATATGAAAAAACAATACATAACATCAATAATTAAGAATCGTAAAATTACAAAAAAATTTTTTTTTGATGGTATTCCCATAAAAGGTTATGTAGCCTCTTACGCTATTTTAAGATTTCGTGCCAAAAATTTTAAAAAAGCATTGTGGGAATGTTAAGTGACTGGAACGTGACTAATGATAGTTAAATTCCATAACATAACAAACATTTTAATTTTTTTTCATCTTCCTCGGATTCTTATGTTTGAAGCTTTATCTGTGTATTTCCAGTATGTAAATGAGCGAGTTGCCCATGTAAAAATAGAACATGTTTCCCATCAGTGTTGACCTGGGCCATAGTGAATCTCTAAATTCTCTTGCTGTTGGATGGTTTTCGACTACTAGAGTTTTATGTATGAAAATTGTAAGACTTTGGGCGTATAAGGGTGATTTTTTTTTTGTATTTTTGTAAACTTTAACCCATTACCACACAATCCCTACTTTTGACGACCCTGAGAAAGAAGCCTTTAGAAAACATTTTGGGAAAAGGAGAAAATGCTG
Source organism: Tridacna crocea (assembly GCA_943736015.1). NCBI lineage: Eukaryota > Metazoa > Mollusca > Bivalvia > Cardiida > Cardiidae > Tridacna > Tridacna crocea. The sequence goes on from OX031059.1 coordinate 57,263,774, forward strand.
GTAACCAGAATTTTCTCCTTTTCCCACAAAGTTTTCTACCCTATCAAAGAAATATTGCATCATTTGAGCCACTATGAAATTATCGTCTACAAAGGCTTCCGATTTGGATAGGTCTAAATTCTGCTGTGTGGTAAAGGGTTAAGTCTTAAAATCTGAAGGGCCACCTATAAGATGAACACAGGCTTTGTAATAAATCTTGATCCTAACCTGGGCTACTTTAATTCACGAATAATTCATAATTTTATTTTAGTATAATGATATACTTAAAAGGTAACACAACTTCTGATTGGCTATACTACTTTATCCTTTCAAGAGTTGTGTTACTTTCAAATTTAATTTTTTTTTCAACTCTTTACCACACGACAAAATTTTAGACTGGTCCAAATTAAAAGCATTTGCAGACGACAATATAAAGGTGACTGAAAAATTGAAATTTGTTCTGGGAGGGGTAGAAAACTCTGTGGGAAAAGGAGAAAACGCTGGTTACCAGCATTTTCTCCTTTTCCTCCATTGTTTTCAAAAGGCTTCTTTCTCAGGGGCGTCAAAAGTAGGGATTGTGTGGTAGTGGGTTAAGAGTACAAGTAGGAATATTTGTAAGAATGGTTTGTATAGATGACTCAGGTATCCTTGCTCATGCTCAGTTACCCATTTATTTCCTTGCTTCCTGTACCCTTTACTCCATAGATACTTATTTTTATGCATTGCTTGTAGGAGCCTTTGGAAAGCATTGTGGCAAAAGGTGAAATTGCTTGTGACGAGCAATTTCACCTTGTGTCACAATGTTTTCTATGCTGTCAAACGGTGTCATACACACATAAGAAACTGCTTCATCCTTGCTCTTATTTAGGGTCAATTAGAGATACCAAATGCCTTAGGGGGTAAAGGGTTAAGGATGGGACACTCTGATAGGATTCATTTAACATCACCTTTCACCACCAAAATCATACAGATTCAGCTAGGACTCGGGTAATATGTAAATCGGTGTGGGGGAACCAGTCTATCATCTGATCGCATATAGTTTACCCGAGTCTTAGACAAATCTGTACATTTCTTTGGCTGTGAAAGGAGATGCAACACATATCCCATTAGAGTGCCCTATCTTTGAATGTTAGCTTATTGCTCAGTTTGTACTATTGCCCAGGCTTTGTTAAAAATCTAGCACAATAAATATCCTTGCTGAGTCTTAAAGGTGGGTATTTAGAATTTTCACATCACACCAAATTAAAGAATTAGAGGTTATTACACGTCTGATGAGGGCAGGAGAGTGATATCAGTCCGCCACCTTGATATCTGCCCCAAGGGCTTTAGCCCGAGGGCAGATTTCGGGGTGGAGGGCCGATATCACTCTCCTGCCCTCATCAGCCGTGTAATAACCTATTTATTACATTCATGGATCAACTGCTCGACTTTTTTTTGGTTTTCTAGCAGGTTTAATACTTAAAACAAAAATATCTTGTCTCCATTCGACACAACTTTCCGCGGGTTAACGTCACGTTCATGACGTCATTCATCATCACTATCGTAGAGCTGCTCCTGTGCAGTATAGGAAGTTTTAAATAAACAGTTCATGTTTGTTCATTGTTAAAAAGCTGTTGCCATTATTGTTTCTCAATCTAAATATTCAATTTAATGTGATACTGATCAAAACTGAGAAATAGGATAAATAGATGGTTTGTGCTTCGAATTACGAAACTTAATCGAACTTGGGTCACCCGGCTCAATGAATATAAATCGTACAACTACTAGCCTATAGGCACTACACATTGCCTGATAAGTTTCCAATCCAAGACAAGAACAATCTCTTCACGTCATTGTTGGTCCAACGATTCAACGTTGCCTGTAGTTTTGAAGATTTGTCCGCTAGCGATTGACGGACCAATTCCGCTATTTCTTTTCAAAATGGATGTTTTCAGAACGTTAGTTTACGAGGGAGTGTTCTGTTCATATAGATATAGAACAAATATCTTATCAACGGGCAGAATATCAGAAATCAGCCCGTTGCCCCGCCATATCTGCCCTCGCGTGACACTGATATTACACCATTTTCGGTGGAAAATGTTACTATTATTAGTAACAGAATGTAATAATAGATTATATCACTGAAATTTATATAAAAAAAACCAAAACGAATCATCAATAATTAAAAATCGTAAAATTACCAAAAAAAATTTTTTTGATGATATTCCCTACGTACGTAGCCTCCTAAGCTATTTTAAGATTTCCGGCCAAAAATTTAAAAAAGCATTGTGGGTGTGTTAAGTGATTGACACATGGCTAATGACACTTAAGTTCCTTAAAATAACAAGCATACAATTATTTTCCCTAATGTCTTCGTCAGACGCTATGTTTGAAGCTTCGTCTGTGTATTTCTGGGATGTAAATGAGCGAGTTATGGGATGTAAATGAGCGAGTTACTCATTTAAAAATGGACTGTTTCCGGTCGATGTCGACATGGGCTGTAGTACATCTCTAATTTCCCTTGTTGTCAGATAGTTTTCGGATGAATGAAAATTATGAGGCTTTGGGAGTATAAGGATGATTTTTTTTTGTATTTTTGAAAAAATTTAGTCCCAAAATCTGAAGGGCCACTTTTAAACTTTTCCGGGGTTTAATTCTTGCTTGTGGGAGATAACCAGGTTCATTGAGTCTCTTTGTTAAGTTGGTATCCTGAATAACTTGATGTGCTTTGCTCACTTGGTATCCTAGGTGGTAATCAGTAGCGTAGGTCTTGGAAAATATCCTTGTTTATTAACCCATTACCACACAAACTCTACTTTTGACGCCCCTCAGAGAGAAGCCTGTAGAAAACATCGTGGGAAAAGGAGAAAATGCTAGTAACCAGCATTTTCTCCTTTCCCACAATATTTTCTACCCTTCAGAAAACGAATGTCAAATTTTCAGTCACTGTTATTTTGTTGTCTGCAAATGCTTTCAATTTAGACCAGACTAAAATATTGGTGTTTGGTAATGAGATAAGTATCCCTTCTAGGTTTGTATCAGATTGCTAATGCTCAGTAGTGTCTCTGACCTTAATATATCCTTGCTGAGTTTGTATCCTTGCTCATTTGGTATCCCTAGGCAATTGGTACCCCTGGTCATTTGGTGCAATTGTATATTTGCTTAGTTGGTATGTGCTCTGCTTGTATCTTTGCTCACTTTAGTGTCCTTGTTTTTCATGCTCAATAGGTGTATTTGTTCAGTTGAAGTCTTGTTCTGTTGGTATACTTGCTCATTTGTTGCTCATGCTCCGTTGATGAATTCGCTCAGTTTGAATTATCACTCAGCTGGTATCGTTGCTCTGTTCTTAATATTATGAAGTTGGTATTCTTGCTCATTTTGAATTCTTGCTCATTTGGTATCCTTGCTCTGTTTGTGTTCATGCTTAGCTGATTTATTTGTTGAGTTTGAATTGCTCTGTCTGTGTTTATGTTCAGTTGATATACTCATCAAGTTGAATCTTTTCTCAGTTAGTGTCCTTGCTCTACTGGTGTTCATGTTCATTTGAGAGTGAATCTTTACTTATTTGGTATCCTTGCTCAAGTTCATAGGCTTAGCCAAGTTTACATAGTACCCATGTGTAGTAGTTAGTGTTGTTGATTGCTATTGAATTAGTGTCCTTGCTATGTTTGTGGTCATGCTCAGCTGATTTATTTGCTCATTTTGAATCTTTCTTCAGTTGATATCAATGCTCAGTTGGTATCTTTGACGAGTTGGTATCCTTGCTTTCTTGAAGTTCATGCTCAGTTGATATATTTGCTAAGTTTCAATCTTTGCTCTTTTGGTATCCTTGCTGGAGTACGTGGTTATCCATGCATCCATGTTCACTTAGTACCCAATTTTTGGTTTCCAAACCTTTCTCAGATGGCATCTTCTTAGATAAAGTCAAACATTGTGACGAGAATCAGCCCTCTTTCTCTTTGTCAATTTTAGAATGCATCCATGCCGATTCTTTGATTTCTTGACTTTGTAGGCAAGTCTTTAGCCTTTAGCATTTAAACATTATCGAGTAGGGTACGTATTTTTGTGACAATGAAGATAAAAATCTGACTGTACATGTAACGTTAGCTGATCTTGGATATACAATGGGTTTTTTGCTCTCCTGAGCGTGAGTGCTCAAGGTGAGCTTTTGTGATAATACTGTGTCTTGAGTCCATTGTGTATTATGCTTTTATATTGTGTATGCTCCAGAAGCCACATTTTTAGTCCAGTGCTCATGAAACTTGGTCAGATTGTTTGCTTTGATGATATCTCGGACTAGTTCGAAATGATAAAAAACTAGGTCAGTTGGTCAAATCAAAGAAAAATCTTGTGTGTGCTCCAGATTTTCGGTCCAACCCTCATGAAATTTGGTCAGACTGTTAAACTTGAGAGAGTTTTGTATGAGTTTGGAAATGAGTCATGTGGGGTCAAAAACTAGGTCACTTGGTGAAATCTTAGAAAACCTTGTGTACATTCTAGTTGCCACATTTTCAGTGCAGTACTCTTGAAAGTTGGTTAGAATGTCGTCTTGGTTCTTGGATTAAAATAGGTCATCTTAAGTCATGTTTGGTCATAAACCAGGTCACTAGGTCAGTAACCTTCTGTATGCTTTAGAGGGTACAATTTCCACCCAATACCCATGGAATGTGGTCAGAATGTGTGCCTTATAATCCTGGACAAGATTTTAAATGGGCCATGTTTAGTTGAAAACTAGGTCACTGGGTCAAATCTTAGAACAACTATATATAGACTCTAGAGGCCTCATTTTCAGTCCAGTACTCTTGAAAATTAGTCCGAATGTTTGTCTTGATTCTATCTCGGACGAGTTTTAAAATGGGTCATGTTGGTTAAGAAACTAGACCATCAGGTCAGATCTTTGAAAACCACTGTGTTCACTGTACAGACCACATTTTTTTTCAAATACTTATGAAAGGTGTTCAAAATGTTTGCATGGACACTTTCTTCAAGTTTGAAAGGTGGTAAAGTTGAGCTAAAATGTTCTAGAAAAAGCGTGTGTACACTCTAGTGGCTATATATGAAGTCCAACAGTAATGAAAACTTGCTAACATGTTTTACATTATATCTAGGAACAGATTGGAAACGGGTTATGTATGTACATCAAAAGGCTCAGGTGAGCAGTATTAGGGTCATCATGGCCCTCTTGTTCCATATTTTTTTTTGGGGGAAAGGCATTGAATTTGCAATATGTGTTCTTCTCCTATTGGCTGGGACTGTAAATTTTACTGATTGAGTAGTACATGGAAACATAATCAATTTATCTCCTTTTTCGCAGATTCCATAGGTTGATGATCTCTTTCATAATTTGTTAAGTGTTTTTCTATCTGTGGTCGTCATCATTTGATTGCATCTAAAACATTTGTACCAGATGACTTGAATATTTTCATAAACAGTTAACTGATGAATTAATCCCACTTGATTCTTATGAAATGTTAAGACTTCCATGAGCAAGCTGTTACACATGTTGATGTGGTGTACTGCATGTAACCCTGTGATATTCCTCTCTTCCCTCCACACTGTTTTTTTCCAGACAAAATTTGATCAGTTCTTTCATCTTTAAAACAGAAAATAGATTTGTGTGATTAAAGATTGTCTGTTTTTCCCTTCCAAATTTCTTAAGTCGCATATCTGAATTGTAAGACTATGTTATGACTTGAGTATTCTATACTGTGTCTTTGAGCAGATGTAATCCAAATGACATGTTTTGGGGATCATTGTTGGACATTAACTCTTTACCAAACAACAAAAATTTAGAAAAGTCAAAATTGAAAGTATTAAATTTTGCAGACGGCAAAATTAATGTGACTCACAAGTTGAGATTTCTTCTTTGAGGGTAGAAAACATTGTGGAAAAGGAGAAAATGCTGGTAACCAGCATTTTCTCCTTTTCTCACAATGTTTTCAAAAGGCTTTCTCTGAGGGCCATGAAAACCAGGGATTGTTGGGGAAAGTCTTTACAAAAAAATGTTTTTTGAAGAAGATTATGAGGTAAGGCTTTATATACTATATTTACTGGGATATACGCAGAAAACCAAAATGCCAGCTATTAATTTATGTAGTAATACCCCCATTTCGCCAGGCCGTGATCTACGGCCCACTCACAGAGTGCCATAGAATGGCATGCAGAGCTCCAAGAAAGGTAACAGATCTTTAACAGATTACCTAGATTGCCAAGATCGCCATCAGTCTACATCTTTGCCCAAAGATCCATGGCGATCTGTTCGGAACGCCTGTCACATTGCTACTTAATCGCATTAAAGGCTGTGGAAATGCAACTTGAGCGTAAACATTGTAAATGGATTGCTATCAGATTGCTCAAGAGTGCAAATGTTCCTCCAGTAAGCTGGTCATCGCTCTCCTATGTGATCTGATAGCTACTATTAGAGATGCAGTACCACTACGTTGCGATCAAATGGCAATATGATCATGCTTCTATACGATCATGTGGCGATATGATTGTGCTCCATTACGATCAAGTGGTAATATGATGGCGGACACATACAATCAAGTGGCGACATGATTGTGCTCCATTACGATCAAGTGGCAATATGATGGCGCACACATACGATCAAGTGGCGATATGATTGTGCTCCATTATGATCAAGTGGCAATATGATGGCGCACCCATATGAACAAGTGGCGATGTGATTGTGCTACATCACGATCAAGTGGCAATATGATGGTGCACCTATACGATTAAGTGGCTATATGATTGTGCTATATAAAAGTATGTATTTCTCGACTATCATCATTTCAGGGTGGACCAGTAGTGCAATTCTGAGGCCCGAGGTTTGATATCTGGCCCTTTCCGAGACACTTTGTGTTTCCCACCCAACTAGATATGAATGGTTTGGAACCCAAGGGTAGCCTCGGGTGTGTCTGTGCTTTACACTGGGCAAATTAAGGAACCAAGGAGGTCTGTTCGAAGAAGAGCCAGGGGCTTTTACCCAGATTTCCTTGCATCCGATTCTTTTTCTCGAACGGTCCATACCATAAATGCCTTGAGCACGGAGGGACCTTAATCCTACAAAGTCATCATATTATTTCACATTTGGAGACCACCTGGTGTAGATAAAATGAATTCTTTTGTCAACTACGGTATGCCACCAAGGGGTATGCCACTAAGGGGAAGGAGCGAAAGAGGGAGGTCCAAGCCTCGGGCCTCTAACAGAGGGAAAACAGGTCATATAAGGTTGCAACTCCTAGAGAGGCTAGGATAGTGACTATGTACAGTTCAATCACTATCAGATCTCAATGGTCTCAATGGTCGTTACTTGATCGCAAGCAGAGCATCATCTGGTTGTTATTTGAGTGAGGGTGTCCTCATAGTCACCAATCTGGCAGCGATCTGAGGCCATTTACGGCGCTCTGTATGACCGGACAGAGTGCCGTAGATTGGGCCTAGTAGAATGGGGGTATTAGAGGTACCACGTGCTTAACTACCATGTTGTAGTATGAATTTATTTGAAAGGGTAAGTAGATTGTACAGAAATTTAATTGATTTTATCAACAATGGTTCTATTCACCCTGTCTTTGTATACAATATCATAGTAGAAGACTATTTAAATGTGAATGAATGGAATTTTCATTAAAATTTCAGAAAAGTAAACATAGTCCAAGTTTAGACTTGCAGATGAATCTCTTGCACTAAGAAAGCTTTGACTCATGGCAAAGATCATACAGTATGATCTCCAGTCTATGGTGACCTATGTGTTGTGAGATATTTTAGCAAAAACAAAACTGTGACTAAAATAGGTGGTATGTTTCATATACCACTTCTAACACTATTTTTAAGGATCTTCAAAATCAATTGTTGGTCTTGTTTCCCATTTAAATGACAGTGGCTCAACAGGAAATTATGTTATAAGTGGGTTTTCCCTCTTTTGACCTCACCCTTGCTCCCATGACGGGCCATAAATCCTTACCACCCATAAATTTATGTTTTAGTCATTTGTGAAGATAGATCAAGGTTGAACTACAGTCTGAATTCGGATTTGTACTGTCCGCTTAAATGTGCAGAGTGTCCAGACCAAAATTTGAGCCTTTACATTGCAAAATTTTGATTCTGTTACTGAATGGAAGCCTCTTCGTACCTATCATAATTATTATTGCCAGTGTGATACAAAATCAGATTGCATAAACTGGGGGTCATTTTCTTAGACTGCAAAAAAATTGTGGGGTCTTATTTCAGATTGCACAAAATGTGGGGATCGTATTTCTAGTATGAAAGTGTATGTCGGGAAAGTGTCTGTCAGGTTAATCGGAGCTCTAAGGGTAAAGACTACTATTAGCTTCAATTATTAACGATCAGATATCTGAAGACCTTTTGACAAAATATCAGCCTTATCCAAACTGGATAAATTTGCTTACCACAACTTAAATGTGGCATTGGTGATGCAATTCTATTTTCAAAGGGTAGAAGATAGGGATTATGAAAAAAGTGCTGGTTACAAGCATTTTGTCCTTTTCCCCACATTGTTTTCAAAGGCCTTTTTTGTTACAATCATTTAAACTCCAGAATGTGAGGTACAGAGTTAACCCTTTACTGCATAGATACTCGTTTCTACGCATTGCTTGTAGGAGTCCTTTGAAAACATTGTGGCAAAAGGTGAAATTGCTCGTGATGAGCAATTTCACCTTTTGTCACAATGTTTTCTATGCTATCAAAAGGTGTCATATACCCATAAAAACGGACTTCATCATTGCTGTTATTTAGGGTCAATTAGAGATACCATAGAAATGTCTTATGGGGTAAAGGGTTAAATAAATGAATTGCCATGATATTCAAGGGTAACACAACCATATCATAGTTCTTTGCTTTTAGATGTAAGAGTGGGGGCTTTCCCTGAAACATGAAGAATGATCGATTTCTACATTCTACAGTTTCCTCTCTCTAATCCACTGACACTAACCCTCATCCTGCCAAATAAAGATTTTTGATGATTACACAAAGATACTTTGCTAAATATATGGGCATCGGACTGGGCTCATATGATTCAAACTACCAAGAAAGCAGCTTAGGGTGTAGATGTAAATCTGACTGCATGTATGTGCAGACTAATCTTGCTGTACACTCTCTATAAAAGTCATCCATCGTCATGAACAGCAGGATAAGGGTTAATGGTTGCTGAATTAATTGAACAAGTTTAGAAAGCTAAATGACTAAAAACTCTGGAGTAAAGTTAAAAATTACTGCTAGACTCATCTTTGCAAGCCAAGGGTGATGATCCACTAAGCAACTCTACACTTGGTTGATCGAACTTGATTTTGATGTTTATTGGGTATAAGAAATATGATGCAAAGGGCGATAATAAGCAGCATTGGAAAGTGGGTGTATCGCGGAAACCTCGAAATCAGGCTGGATCTGCCAAGGTAAGATCCACGTAGTGATCGTATCTTTGACTCGTGAAGATGTGGTAGACTGTGTGATATATATATCAATTATAGAGAAAATCTCATCAGTGAAGTTAGAAGTGCAACTAAAACCTTAACAACCAGTTTCTGAAACTGAGTTACTCATGTCGGTTTGGATTTAATGATTTCTACAGCTTTTGAACTGCAGGATTAGGATCCCTAACTCATCTTCAAATATTTGTAACATCGTGATATTTTCATAAAGGCTTTTCAGCAGATCTTGGTAGCTTGAGTCCTTCAATATGAGAGTTGGGGGCCTTAGGGCTTGCTTCTCCATATATTGGATACCTTATGTGAAAAGATTGATTAAGATCAGCCTTCATCTCTATGATGACTTGTCGGAAAGTGTTCACTGACCTTGATGCACACCATCTAATGTTTTGAGATATAAGCTGGTCAAAATACCATGGACATAGCAACAGTCCTGTTTTATTTGACGTAAAAAATATCATCTTAAATCTTATTAACTCTTTACCACATTTTTAAAGGCCAAGAGAAAGCTTTTGAAAACTTAACCCATTACCAAACGACAATATTTTAGGTTTGTCCAAATTCAAAACATTTGCAGACGACAAAATAAAAGTGACTTCAAAATGGAAATTTGTTTTCCTAAAATGTTTTCTTCCCAAATTTCTATTTTTGAGACACTTTTATTGTGACATCTGCAAATGGTTTTAATCTGGTCACACAAAAACAATTTTGCCCTATGGTAAAGAGAGAGAGAGTCCCATGTTTTAAAGACTCAAGGGAAGATTCAGACTTTTGAAAACAATGTGAGAAGTTAAAAAATGATTCTAAGGAGCGTTTTCTTCTTTTCCCACAGTGTTTTCTATGCTTTACAAACAAGTCGCATCATTAAGTATTACAGTAAAGGGTTAACCCTTTACCAAACAATCCCTGTTTTTTACGACCCTGAGATAGAAACCTCTTGAAAACATTGCGGGAAAAGGAGAAAATGCTGGTAACCAGCATTTTCTCCTTTGCCCACAATGTTTTCTACCCTGCTAGAAACAAATTCCAATTTTTGAGTTATGTTCATTTTGTCGTCTGCAAGTGCTTTTAATTTGGACTAGTCTAAAATTTTGTTGTTTGGCAAAGGGTTAATCACTCCATAGTAGAAAGCTCCTATAATTCTGTAGAGATTTTGGGATGAGAGCCTCCTGCTGTGCTTACAACATTATTGTAGAAAAACTTCTTAGTGTGTTCTGTGAATTTCATTGGACACACATTTTGGGTAAGAACTAAAGATGACTTTTAAGACCAACATGGTTTGCAAGCTGACAAATATTGCGGACCAAGATGAGACTAGATATTCCTTAATCTGAGCTGTTTGATACTTACAGCAATATTAAATGTCAAAACAACCTTGGTAGTGCAAGGAGAAGGTTTTGTCTACAACAGTTTACTGAAAATCTATTTCATCTGATTTACTTAAAACTAACACTAACACTTAACATACAGGAATAATGAGAAAGATACAGTCAAGAAAACACACTGAGAAATGGATAAAAAGCCAAGATGATCAATTTGTCCATTTGTCAGAATATTTCATAAATACAGATTCACCAAAGTATATTTGTATTAGAGAAGGGTTAATGCTTTCTTCTAATACAAGTTGGTGAAGCAGGTACTTTATAACACTAACTGCTGTGTGACCCGCTGTAAGTTTTATGTTATTTATAAATGGATCAGTTTAGTGAATGCTTTCATGGAAATAAGGTGTTTGTAGGGAACTGGGAAATTCTGTGAGATATTATTGAGGTATTTTTGTTTATCCTTATTCCATGATGTTTCCTGAGACTGTTGAATTGAAAAAGTGAATATTGAATTGAAGTATTGGATTTAATGCATATGCAAAAGTGAAATGATAAAGTTGCACTGAATGTTTTACGTGTAATGGAGTGATGGGGGACAGTTAAAGTCTATTCAAGGGTGTCCATTACAGTATTTAGTTTTCTTATTTAACTTAAATATCTAAGATACACAAGTGTAGTGGCTATGAAATGAGTAAATTTTACATTGACTGAAATACACTTTCCAAATACTCGGTAATAAATTTGTAAACAGGTTTAAATATAATAATACCTGTCAATAGCCACCACTTGTTTCCAGCAACCACATTGATATAGTAACTCTTGTAGTTATTATACATGATTTATAGTATGAAAGAGGCTGTGCTGGACAGCAACCTGTCTTAAGAGGTTAGTTTTATGGCTGCTTACAACAGGTTTCCCAACAACTATGTAACTTTACCTGTCATACAACTACTATGAATTAACCAGTTTGTGTTACCAAGGATGAATTCCAGTATAGGAGTTTGTGTTTTTCAGCCATCAATCTGAGGAGCTCCATCAATCTGTTGAGCTTTCTTCACTTTTTATACCCCTGCAAAACGAATGTTTTCAAAAGTATACTGGAATTGGCCTGTCTGTCTGTGTGTCCGTCCATGTGTCTGTCTTTCTACAAAATGCTAGCAATTGCCAGATTCTGTCCCATTGAGTGACAGCGCCAGTTCAAACAGGATATTTACTGGCAGAGCCTTTGACTATAACCCTTTACCACACAATCGCAAGTTTTAATGATCCTGAGGTCATAAAATAAATTCCATCGTTGAGCCCCATTTAAAGTGACATCTGCAAATGCTTTGAATTTGGTTATGGCTAAAATTTTGTTCTATGGTAAAGAGTGAAAAAAGAAAGCTGTCCAACTCACGTCATTGCAATTTTGTTAAAAGCTCTGTAAAACACCATCCAACCATTTAATCAGATGCTTCCAAATTTAATAGCATTTCCTGTGCAGAGATTTCTCAAAGCTGAAGGACATTTCAGGGACTAGTGTTGTAGAGCTGTCAGGATGTTCTAGGTATTCAAGGTACTTGTGCTGTCAGTTGTGATGACTATTATTATATAAATGACCTGTCACCATGTTGGTACATCATGCTTAATTGAATAGAGAAAAAAGCTGGTTGCAGCAAACATTTTGTCAAACAAGGCCAAAGAATGTCGCATGGAAATATGGTGGTGTGGTTGGCATTCAAAATCTTGGTAGTAAAGCTGTGGTACAACCCATTTTGTAATAAGAACCTGTTTTGTAGTAAATTATTACAAAACAGGTTGGAACAAAGCTGTACCTGGACAGTTTACCAAACAATCCTGTATTTTAACTACACTGGGAAATAAAGATTTTGAAAAATTGTTGGAAAAAGAAAAAATGCTAATACTTAACCCTTTAGCACACAATGCCGACTTTTAACAATCCCCTGGAAGAAGCTGTTTGAAAACATTAAGGGAAAAGGAGGAAATGCTGGTAACCAGCATTTTCTCCTTAATTCCCACAAGGTTTTCTACCCTATCAAAGAAAAATTGAAAAATATGAGCCGTAATGAACATACCTGTATGCTCATGCAGTCTGAGCTTAATCTACACTGATTGCAAAACTAAGTAAATATTTGCTTAGAGTTGAAAGGTTTCACAAGGAAACATCTGGAAATGTTTTGTAAAGTCATGACAGCATTGAAAAGAGCCATAGAAAATTTGTTTGATTAAAATCTTTAAGTCTGGTCAATTGAGGATATATAAATAGGGAAAAAGTAATGTCCTATCAAATAAATACTTCAATAAAAACATTTCAACTTTCATCCTTTGCTCATATAATTATGCATTTCAGGATAAATAGCCTGTACTTGAAAAATGCTTAAATTAGACATCATCTTCATTGCCATAATTATGTCATTCACATCAATATTAATTTTATATCCTACCATCTTTTTTCCTGCCCAAATTTGCAGCCAAACTATTTTTTTTCAAAAGTTAAATGCTTGAAAAAAAAGAACAGAAAGATGGGTGTTTATGAAAAGAAATTAGTTATATCAGGTCCTGACAGGTCAAGTAAAATTACTTTTCTTATATCACTTTTATTTGATCGACATAAAACCTTTTTCAGTATGTCAACCAATAATGATCTTTTCAAATCACACTTTTAATGTCAAACCTGTAATGGTTTTATTAATGGGAATATTATATTTATGCATAGCCCTATATATATCTATAGTTATAATAATGACCTTTTCCATAAAAACAGTCCTCTGTTTATTGTCATAATCAGTATCACTGTAATATCTGGATTGCTGGAATGCAAATGGTTGATCTCTTATACCATTAGAAATATTCAAACATATTATACTCATAACTAATCATTGAGTTAGTTAAGCATTTTCCCAAAAGTTTATGAAAAGCAGATTTTTGTTATTGCCTGTGACATATGAACAAAAGAATATCATATGTTTTGGTTACATGGTAACACATGTTTAAAACGAAAGCATTTAGACAGCAAATTGAAAGTAGGATAATTGGATTTCTTATACATAGGACAGAAACAGTATGGTTAAAAGATAAAAAGTTACCTCAGTATTTTATTTTTTTCAAAGACAAAGCATAATTATTCTTTGATCCACACTTAATTTTTTCAGTTTGAGAGGTTTTCTATTGAGACGCATTTGATTGGTCATTTGCAAACACCTACAGTATGGACAAGTCTATCATCTTGTTTTTCTATGGAAGCTTATAATAAATATCTAAATTGAATATTTGAAATACTAATGGTTTTTTGAGACAGTCAATCATACAATGTGACAAATGCATACCAATGTATCATTCGTTTTGAGGAGGCTTGCCCTTTAGTCATAATTCTTTGTGTATGTCTGCAAACTAATTATTGTGTTGCATTTTGAAGAATATATTATAGGGAAAGAAAATAAGATTGTCTTTGTGATGCAAAAGTATTGATTAGTTCATGAAATTAAAAGACATTCTAGGAATGAGACGATTCAGAAGGGAGGCAATTGAGCCTTTAAGAATGGATTACGAGGACGAAGATGTATTCGTAGAATCAAACTCATTTGGATTTCAAAAAACTTTGGCTTATCAATCAGTTACAACAGTATCTTCTGGTACTGTACAACATGCAACAACAGCTATGCAAAGTGAAAACTCCATTCACTCAGTGAACAGTGCCAATCAGTTTGTGTTTGATGCCAACGGGGATAATCCCAGTCCTCTAGTTAGGCAATTCTCGTATGGATTAAATCGTAAACGCTCCAAGAAAAAGGATTTCAGACTCAGGTAATTATGAACTATCAAAATTTAGTACTAGTATATTAAAAGAAATTTTCATTGGTTATAAAAGATGTTAACTTTTTAAACCATTGCAAAATTTTAGACTTTCCTGCTTGATAGCATTTGCAGACAATAATTTATGTCAAATGTGGCTACATTGATGCTTTTTGTATGTGAAAGATTAGGAAACATTGTTGTAAAAGGAGAAAATGCTGGTTAACTCATTACCAAACGACAATATTTTAGGTTTGTCCAAATCGAAAGCATTTGCAGACGACAAAATAAAAGAGACTGAAAATTTGAAATTTGTTTTGTGAAGGGTAGAAAACGTTGTGGAAAAAGGAGAAAATGCTGGTTACCAGCATTTTCTCCTTTTCCCACAATGTTTTCTAAAGGCTTCTTTCTCAGGGGCGTCAAAAGTAGGGATTGTGTGGTAATGGGTTAATAGCATTTTCTCCTTATTCCACAATGTTATCATTAGCAGTGTACATTGGGTCTCAGGGATTATCTGCTATAAGGGGTTTAGACATTATGGCAAGAGGGTATCATACAAAGCTCTAGACAGTGCTGACTTAGGATCAGACAGAATGCACAGTGTGCCCTGATCTTGGATCTACACTTTAAAGGCAACCTTGTCTGTTATCTGCACTCTAGAGGTTTACTCTGAACGGAATGACAAAATTTTAGGCATGACCAAATTGAGAACTTTTGCATACAACTTGTTTAGCTCTTTACTATACGACAAAATTGTAGACTGGTTCAAATTGAAAGCATTTGCAGACGAGAAAATAAAGGTGACTGAAAAATTGAAATTTGTTCTGGGAAGGGTAGAAAACACTGTGGGAAAAGGAGAAAATGCTGGTTACCAGCATTGTCTCCTTTTCCTACAGTGTTTTCAAAAGGCTTCTTTCTCAGGGGCGTCAAAAGTAGGGATTGTGTGATAATGGATTAAAGGCAACCTTACCTGTTATCTCCACTCTAGAGGTTTACTCTGAACTGAATGACAAAATTTTAGGCATGACCAAATTGAGAACTTTTGCAGACAACTTTTTTAATCAAGCTCAAATGACGATTTCTGTCTATGATGGGTAAAAGAACGCTATGGAAACAGGAGAAAATTGCTGAATACCAGCATTTTCTTCTTTTCCCATAATGTCTTAAAGGCCTTCTCTCAGGATTGTGGAAAAAAGTTTATTATTGCCCCTACAATGAAGTGGAGGGGGGAAAACTGGAATAGCCATAATAGGCTGTCTGTCTGTCCATCTGTCCATAGACAAATTTGTCTGGAGCATTACTCCAACACTTTCTAAGGTACTGAACTGATTACACACAGTGTTCCTATATAAATGAAGTTGTGCACATGCAATTTTCATGACCCTGCTGCTATTTGTTGCAGATTTATCTCCCCTTGATTTTTTTTTCAACTCTTACTTTTGTACTAAACCATTCTGCATTCTGTGACAAAGACCTGTTTTTGTGACAAGGAGCTGGTGGGGAGTATAATCATGTTTAGTAATAGCTTTAGTAATAACAGCTGACACTTTGTCATTTATAGAATGACCTTATTGAGACAGTTTATTCGTGTCATGGGAGTCTTCAATAACCTGTAATACAAGAAGTCTGAAACTGCATCTATACTTTTTACATTGATCTGCTTTCTTTCAACAGAAATAAAGTAATGAAGATTTATATAACATTGAGTCTGCTAGAAAACAAGATTTGAGACACTCTTATATTGATTGTGTGATTGAAAGGTGTTTTGTGCGACTTTAACTCTATGCCCCACAATCCAGATTTGTAATGACCCTTGCCAAAATTGAAGATTTTGCAGATGACAAATTTGCTCAAATGATGATGATGTGGTTGCATGGGTAGAAAACATTGTTTGAAAAGGAGAAAATCAAAACTACCAGTACTTCTTCTTTTTCCAAGAAAGGTTTCAAAAGCCAAAATACCAACGTTAAAGGTGGCCCTTTAGATTTTGGGATGAAAATTTTACAAGAATACAAAAAAATCATCCTTATACTCCAAAAGCCTTATAATTTTCATTTATAAAACCCCAGTAGTCGAAAAACATCGGACAACAAGAGAAAATAAAGATTTACTACAGCCCAGATCGACACCGACGGGAAACACTGTCTATTTTTACATGAGCAACTCGCTCACTTACATACTGGAAATATACACGAAGCTTCAAACATAGCGTCTAAAGAAGACATTATGGAAAATAATTACATATTTGTTATGTTATGGAATTTCAGCTTCATTAGTCACATGCCAATCACTTAACGTTCCCACAATGCTTTTTTGATTTTTGGCAGGAAATCTAAAAATAGCTTAAGAGGCTACGTAGCCTTTTATGGGAATACCACAAAAAAAAATTTTTTTGGCAATTCTAGGATTCTTAATTATTGATGATTTGTATTGTCTTTTCATATAAATTTCAGTGATATCTATTTTTCTTAATTTGGTGGGATGTGAAAATTCTAAATACCTACCTTTAACACAAAGAATCTTATTATACTGCAAAGAAATTTCTCGTGATCTGATTGGTTAACATGCTGGGAACATAATCATGTTCCCTGCCATAAACCATGTAAAGCCCGTTTCCCTTTTGAATGCCCCGCAAAAATCACTACACGTGCAACACAACATCCAAAATGGCGGCGTCATTCGATCACCAGACTGCACATTTATGCACCAAACTGCACGTTTTAGTGACATCAGTTTCAAGTGACATCAGTTTTCATTGAATTGGGGCACTCAGAAGGGAATTTCTATTTCGTCAGTATAATCGATTCGTGAGATTATAATACAGGAAAATTTCGCTTAACATGCTTTGAAAGGGTAAAACTTTGTAGTATAATAAATTTGTTGTACGGTCAGGTGGCAGGGGACTTGGAAACTTGTTCACGGCTGTGGTGAATTATGTCGCCCCGAACCGAAGGCAAGGTGGCGACATGATTTGGCTCGGGGCGACATGATTCACCACAGCCATGAACAAGTTTCCAAGTCCCCTGCCACCTGACCGTACAACTAATAATGTTCCCTTTCTGAACTGTAATTTATTGTGAATTCCTGACTATCCTTCTTGTTGGCCATCTTCCTTTGATGATATCCTCATTGGCCTGAATACAAAGTGCCACAAGTGAGCCATTATGATCACCAACCATCCTTTTGCATCCGTCAACAATTCAAAGATCTTCTTGTTTTCAAAGATACTCTCAGTGTTTGACCAATCATTCTCAAATGTCACGATCTGAATCTCAGTGATGTGGGGAAAAAAGTTCAAGTCATTGAATAAAATTATGGCTTCAAATGCCGGAAATTGAAACAAACCTTAAAAAAATCATCACGTCGAGAATCAGGTGAGAGATGGCATTGAAAATTGATATCAGCAGTCAGTATAAAATCGATCTAAAGGTTGTTAATGATTAAAATCTGTTCTGAAGCTTTCATAAGGGAAATCTTGTCTGAACCATAACTTTTGCCTAGAGCTTTGATATTTGGTATGCAGCATCATCTTGTGGTGACCTTTATCAAGGTTGTTTGGATTGTATCCTGATAAAATCTACACTGTATAATGATAGCAATCTTTAGAAGTGTATCCTGAAGCCCAGATTGACCATGCTTTTTGAAGATTACCTTGACACAAATGCAGTCCATCGGCACATTTCATAATTATGTCATTGTGTTGTAAAGAGTTTGTCCTGCACGATTAGATTGAAATGGGGGTATTTGAACCAAAAGAACTTTACCTCATTGCCAAATAACATGTCACATCACAGCATTTCTATTGAGTACCAACAGCATAGGTTAAACCCTTTACCACATATCAGTTCCATTTATATGTCGTCTGCAAATGCTTTCATTTTAGAATGGCCTAAAATGTTGTCGTTTAGTAAAGAGTCCTGAGAGTGAGAAAGAAGAACAGTAACATTTTTGATCTATGATAACCCTAAAATATCACCCTGACTAGAACCTCTGTAACCCCCAGTGCTGTAAACATATTTGTTGCGAACAAGGAAAAGATGTTACCAGGAAAATATCAGTGCATTAACTCTTTATCACACAACCTAAAGTTTTAATGACCCTAAGAAATAATACTTTTGAAAACATGGTATGAAAAGAGGAAAATGCAATGTTTTCTACCCTTTCAAAGATAGCCTTGCCCGTATGAACCACAGTTAACTTGCCTTCCGAAAATGCTTTTGTTTTGGACAAGTCTAAAATTCATGTTGTAGGAAAAAGAGTGAAGGGCTTATTGGCCCTGATACTGCAATCATTTTGTCAGGGAAGAAGCTATTTTTGTAACCTATTAAATCTATGAAACATTATTGATGACAATCTATGTAAATATTTCCTCCAGTCTAAATGACCATTTAGTTTTGAGCTTAGACCCTCATCTATTTGCTCATTACCAAACAACAAAGTTCTAGGCTTTCTCACACCACTGGTAGGCGACAATTTCAAGGTGTTGCAAATGGCGAGATTTCTGTTGGAAAAAGTAAAATATTCTGAAAAAATTAGTGGTTAAGACCTAGAGTATAGATACATAACCGATGTTTTTAGTCAAGTTTCAGTTTTACGTAGATTATAACATAAAACATACTCTATCAGTTCATTGAAAATAGTGAAGAGATCAGCAACTGTATTTACCAACAAGTTGTATCCATAGTCTATTTTTAAATTAATATTTACTACACAATCGCTATTTTTGATGACCCTGAGAAAGAAGCCTTTAGAAAATAATGTAGGAAAAGAAAAAAATACTGATAACCATCATTTTCTCCTTTACCAACAATATTTTCTACTCTTCACAAAACAAATTTCAAATTTTCAGTCACTTTTATTTTGTCGTCTGCAAATACTTTTGATTTGGACAAGCATTAAATACTGTTGTTTGGTATTGAGTTGAGAAAGTTGCACAACTTTTGATCCACAAACCATCTGCTTTTAAGCCAATCAGAATTTGTGTTATTCCCCAATTCCACTAGGCTGCGATCCACGGCGCTCACACACAGCGCCGTAGATTGCCATGTAGAGTGCCAAGAATGCTAACAGATGTTTAACAGATCGCCAAGATTGCCTAGATTACCACCAGTCTACTCCCTTGCACAAAGATCCGTGGCGCTGTGTTCAGAATGCGTCACATTGCTACTTAATCACTTAAATCGTTATCGAAACACAACTTGAACATAAAGATCGTAAATGGAAGGCTATCGGATGGCTCAAGAGCACAAATGTTCCTCCAGTATGCCAGTCATTGTGCTCCTATGTCATCCAATAGCGACCATTAGAGATGCAGTAGTGTTCTGTTGCAATCAAGTGGAAATATGTTCGCGCTCCCATACGATCAAGTGGCAATATGGTAGTACACTATTATGATCAAGTGGCGATAGGATAGCGCTCTGTTATGATCAAGTGGCGATATGATGGCGCTCCAATCGCACTTTTTGAAGACTACATAAAGAGAGTCTGTCTCTCAGACTGGTAGTGCAGTGGTTCAACACTGGACTTTCAATCCTGAGGCCCGAGGTTCGATACCCGACCCAACCATAACCTTTCTGAGACACCTTGTGTTTCCTACAAGGTGGACTAGTTTGGAACCCAGAGATAGCCTCTCGTGTGTCGGTGCTTTAGTTAAACATAGTTTATTCATATAATTTACAAAGACTAGATTGACATAAATTTAAATAAGAAAAGGATTAGAAGGTAAGCTTATAGCTTATATAGTTCCTCTCCTGTTGGTGCTTTACACTGGGCATGTTAAGGAACCAAGGAGATATATTCGAAGAAGAGCTCGGGGCTTTTACCTGGATTTCCTTGTATCCAATTCTTTTTCTCTAATAGCCCGTGCCATATATGCTTCAAGCACAGAGGGACCTTAATCCTACTTAGTCATCATATCATCATTTTGCATTTGAAGACCACCTAGTGTAGGTATGATAAATTCTTTCGTTAACTACAGTATGCCACCCAGGGAAAGGAGCGAAAGAAGGGTCAAAGCATCGGGTCGCTAAAGGGGCCAAAACAGGTCGTATAAGGTCGCAACACCTAGCAAGGCTATGATAATGATTGACTTTGTACAGTTCAATAACTATCGGATCTCGATGGTGGTTACTTGATCCCCAGCAGAGCGTCATCTGGTTGTTATCTGAGTTGGAGTGTCCTCATAATCGCCAATCAGGCAGCAATCTGAGGGGATCTACAGTGCTCTGTATGGGCGCACAGAGCACTGTAGATCACGGCCTAGTGGAATGGGGGTATTACTTTCAAGTTTAGAATGATCTTGAGAATTTGAATGGTAGGTGAAATAAGGCACTGATGTACAGGTCCAAAGAATCACCTATATCCCCCTGAAAATACCAAATTACAGTTCTTTTCATCTTTATTTGAAGGCTGAAGTTGTGACTTACAATACAACTTGTGTCTATGAAAAATCACTGAAGGTTAGATTACTTGTAAAACCTAATGAGATGATTAGGACATGCCATTCTGGGACCACTGCAAAGGATGTGCTGTTGAATAGAGTGTTCAGTATTTTTCACCAAAATACTGTCTTGACATAGTGAATTTTGTGGATTCAGTAATATAATTTGATTGGAGTTGACATTACAACATTGACAGCAAAGTGGGAAAAGGAGAAAATTGAAGATGGTGTATTTCGCTTTACTAGAACAGATACTAGAAGCACTAAGATGATTGCTATTTACACAATTTCCATAATTAGTAATGATCGATAAAAATATGTAAACAGTATTATTCTTTTCATTAGCTATTAATTAAGCTTTAATTAAAAATATTTTCTATTGAAAACAAATTCACAATTATATAAAGGCCTATATTTGTAATCTAAATTGAAAAACATTTACCCTTATGCTGCCAAGTGTGATTTTCACCGACCTTTTGTAGAACAAGATCAGAATGCACAGAAAATGCAGACTGATCCTTAAGATCTCTAACACAGACCAATTTTGATATATTGTTAACAAAACATTATAAATTTGAAATAGCTATATTTGGATAGTTACCATGGATTTGAAAATTTAATTTTAGTTATCTAGCAGGGTTAAAAGAATAAGGGTGTTTCAGTGCTACTTTGCCTAAAAGTTTGAGCAGTGCCCTGAGTGCACATTTTGTCTTTGTTTCAACAGGATTGGTTTGTACCTGTAACCTGTCTTTGTTATGGTTTCTAATAAAACCGATGGCTAAATCCTGTCATAGATAAGATAATGGGAAATGCTAAAGCTTTCTTCTGTCAAAATATTTCAGATTATCTGATATTTGTCTTGTTTAGCAATTTCTAGGGAATACACAACCTTCCAACAGTAAGGCTTGGTTAGGGTTAGGTCTATCCTTATTTCATCCTTTCCGGTATGATATCGAGAAATAGCAGTGAAAATATTTTTCAATCTTACACTGGTATGAACCGTGAAAATACCAATTTTCATGTTCTTGTTGCCTAGGTAAATTGCGCTTGCCTGACAACCACATGGGAAATATGATGTCATATACCTTAGATTTCTCGCGCTTGATGTAATATTGTAATGCGTTGCTATGCGGGAGGGGGTACGCGACAGGGAATAACAGAAAAGAACTGTATTGGATTTGATAAATATCCTCCCAGAAAGGGTTAAAAGCATGAAATAAATAGAATATTTATTTTTTTCAGTGAAAGATCGAAATTTATTTCATCTCGCAAACCCCATCAGTGATATTTTCACTCATGGCTGCACCACTCGTGAAAATATTACCGATGGTGTCTACTCGATGAAATAAATTTCAATCTTTCACCGAAAAAGACAAATATCCTCTATATCTTTTATCCACACTGCATTGCAAGACTGTCTTGACAACAGGCAGCAATAACCTTAGCTGTTAAAATGGCATTAAACTCAAATTGGAACTAGAGTATATACTTGACCAACCAGAAAAATATTAGCCCTTTACTCCATAGATACTCAATTTGACATATCAACAACACACAGCTTTTGAAAACATTGTGGGAAAAGGAGAAATTGCTTGTAACGAGCAATTTCTCCTTTTCCTTCAATGTTTTCCACTCAATCAGATATTTGTATCCTCATTTGTCCATATTTTTGACATCATATCTTTATTTGCTGCTGAAATGGAAGAGTCTCAAATTGGCATATCAGCTTAAGGGTTAAGGAAGAAACTAGTTCTTTGATTATTACAAGATTTTTTATTGTACTGCTTAATGGTGGCAAAGAAATAGTAGGAATTGGGCAATAATTGGAGGTTATAAGAAAAGGTTCTGGTGCTTAAATTCCCATTTGTTGCTAGTCTCTTTTCCATTCTTCCAGGAATTTAGGAAAGCAGCATCTTTGAATAGAGAAGTTAGCCTACAACCAGCATTTTATATGATCCCTAGAGTGGTATTTGCACTTCTCTCAGTATTTCATTTACTTTTAACTCTTTACCAAACAACAGTATTAGGTTAGTCCAGTTTGGAAGCATTTGCAGAGGACAAAATTCATGTGACTATAAAATTGAAATTTGTTTTGGGAAGGGAAGATAACATTGTGGGAAAAGGGGAAAATGCTGGTTACCAGCATTTTCTCCGTTACCCACAATGGTTTAACCCTTTACCACACAGACAGCTGTTGACAACCTTTGGAAACATTGTGGGAAAAGGAGAAAATGCTGTTAACCAGCATTTTCTTCTTTTCCCATGATGATTTCTTCCCAATCCAAGAAACCCAATTGATATGAGCCAAAATGAAACTATCATCTGCAAATACTTTCAGTTCCAACTGGTCTTAAATTTTGTTGTGTGGTACATGGTTAAGAAAGGCTTGTTTCTCTGGGACATGAAAAATGGGGATTGTTTGGTAAAGGGTTGATCTGTTTTCTTCAAATATTTTCAATATGATTTAAGTTCTGATTATGTTGTGTGATAGAGAGCTAAGTATAGACTATGAAGCAGATGATAAGACAGGTATTTTGAAAAGCAATAAAAACACTGGAAAGCCATGCCAAATGTCATGTCTTGTTTATATGTTTTCTGTAGGAAGATCCTAATGATACAAGCTGTAATACATTCCAGTTGTTCGGTAACAGACTGTAGTCTAATCACAAGAGCAAAATAGTATACCATTTTGTCAACTGACTTAGCCATAATGGCTAAAATTTTCACATTTACAATTATCAGTACTGGTGTGAGAAAGTCCAGAAACACATGCATAGGTGCTCTGGCAACCATGATATGACCTAAACTTAAGTACAAACAAATGTGTCTGCAATTCTGGTCGACCATGACTAATTTGTCTGTAGCTTGTTCTGAGAATCTACCAAGAAAAGTTTGAGAACTGGGCATGCAGAGCAAGGCTACAGTTTGTAGATTGAACTGAGTGAGGCAATGTTGCACCTGATACCTAGCTTAGATTGGCCAGGAGTAATCTTGGTCTGCCAAGGGTGAATATTAGTCCACCGACTTTGTTGCGTTTTAGAGGATACATTGCAGAGAGATTGACTCTATGTCAAAAATTGAATGGCAAGATGCAGATAGATGATATGTACAGTATCTACAGAGGCTATATAGAGAACACAGATGGAAGATCATACAGGAAAACATCGGACAGTTTACACCAAAAAGAGTAGAGTAGACCACACAGATTTTGTCTGCGACCTTGAGAAAATTGAGCTGCAACCACAGTTGTACATGATCATGTGCGATCTTTCTACATGGTACTCGGTGAAATGATTTTATGATATACACTTTAGCTGCTTTTCCTGATCATTATTAGACTTCATAGAATGACCTGAGATCTGATTTTGTATCAATATTCACCGGTTGTTCTTGAAATATTTTGACCATACAATCATGTACTTTTGTTCAGTATTCAATATTTAAGCTGCTCAGTAGACTCGATAAAAGTTCATTCACATTTCAGAATCAACTTTGACATTTTACAGTCCTGAAAGCCAGGAAAATGTAAATGTAACAAACCTTTTAGTATTCTCATTGTTCAATGGATGATGCCTCATATATTAGGTCAAAATATTAGATTCTCACCTTTACACTTAACCATCCTCATTGACCTAGTTTCAATTAATACTGTAATTGACCCTGGGTTATTTGGCTGGCGTTTCCTCATTCTCATGAATTATTCATGAAGCATTTTGATTGGTAATCTCAGTTTTTCTTTGAGAAAATTTAAACTATTTTTATCACAAATATGCAGTCATTTCTATTTTTAGTAACTGACAAAATGAAATTGTCCTCCCTATAAGAGAGAATGAATGTGTTATCGATCTGTTGATTTGTTATTAGGGTACTTTCTGAATACTCATAGAAAACGAAGATTTGCTGGTCAGTTTTCCCAGAGATAATGCATGGAGAGTAACGTAATGCTTAAACCTGGGATCCGAGGATGCACTTAACAGACGACAAAGTTTTATATTTGCCCAATGTGACAGCATTTGCAATATACTCATCACAACTTTGCTGATTCCTCAGCAACTTTACCAAACAATCCCTGGTTTTTACGACCCTGATGTAGAAGCCTTTTGAAAACATTGTGGGAAAAAGAGAAAATGCTGGTGACCAGCATTTTCACTTTTTCCCGCAATGTTTATTACCCTGCTTGAAACAAATATCAATTTTTGAGTTTTGTTTATTTTGTTGCCTTCAAGTGCTTTCAATTTGGACCAGTCTGAAATTTCGTGTTTGGTAATTGCTTGAACATGGTGGCACACATGTAGATTGAAAAACAATGACATCAAGAAGCACAGAGAAATTATTCATATTTATCAACCTCTGCCAATGGAATCTGATAGACCTTATTAAAAACTGAATGTACAAACCATCTAGAAGTATATAGAAAGAATGTACAGAAGAAAATTGTGTCTAATGTTTTCTTTTTTAATATTTCTCTGTTTTTACAGCATATGGCCAATTTCACTGTTCAGTTTGTAGTAAGTTGCCAATATTGTTTCAGAATGTATCACTTTACAATGTCTTTAGGCCATGTTCTGTAAAGAAAGGGTTCAATACTTTTGCAAAATTTTTCTACCTAAATACCACTCACATAGTTTGGGTAGGTAGACTTCAGCTGAACCTTTTTGCTTTTGGACTTGAGGACAAGAGGTCATGGGTTTGGTCCCTGGCTCAGCCAATTTCTTTCCAAGGATTGATGATATTGCAACAGGAATTCTGCATTACAAAAGCCCAGTCTAATTAATGACTGTAGGCTGTAATGACTGTAGGTTGTTGGACAAATTAGATCTATTAATACATAATCATATTATCATAGAGATGCATTAAGCCCCGTTTTGGTAGAACATGTGTCAGCTGAAGGTGTATTCTCAAAAAGAAATACTGATCTATACTGTCTGCCAAAGGGACTTTCATCACACATAACCACAAAAGGGATTAATATTAATCTGTATGTTACTTGTGATACAGGCACTTTAGCAGAGATCCAAAATTACTGTCAAGATGTGTCATCTTGTGCCTCCATTTCGTTCTGGATAATGATCCAGGTATGGTGGAGTACATTAATCCTGTAGCAGATGACAAAATTTTAGCATTGTCCAAATTGAAATACAATAAAATCAATATGGCTGGTTTAATTCTTATGCTTGCATACAACAATATTTTAGACTTGTTGAAAAGAAGCTAGGAATGGTTCTTTGATTGGGTAGAAAAACATTGTTGGAAAAGGAGAAAATACTGTCTACCAGCATTTTCTCCTTTTGCTTCAATGTTTTCAAAAGGGCTCTCCTCCAGGGTCATTGAAAGTTGGCAAAGGGATAAGCTAATTATCCTTTTTGTGGTATTTTTCGAAGACAATACCACTAAGAGTTCAAGATTGAATTTTGATAACCATGTATCTTATTTCGTGCAAAACCGAAGGAAATAAACCCAGTTAAACTCATTTTTTCTCCAGCAAATGAGTTTTTCGGAGCCACTCAGATATGTAATTTGAAATGGCATATCGAAATACATTGGGCGAAGCCATTGATAGTTGAGATACTTATTTTTGATTGAAAATAGCTTCTCTTGCTCATAGCCTTTTATTGGCGTAATGATGCAAATTTGCCAACGGACCCTGGGCTTTTTCGTTCCAAAACAAATTCATTCTATGGCTTGTTCGTACTATTATTGCGCGATATTCCATTTGATTGCTCACGAATATTTATAGATCGAAGTAATTGATTGTAATGTTGGAAATTTAATGTAAAAGGCTAACAATATTTCAAAATTATTGTTTTAAGTTACATGAGTACTCTCCCTTCAACCAAAAAGGTATTCATTTGCTTAGTGGGTTGACCGCTAAGCCAATATTTGAACAATATGTCTTTTTTTTCTTTCCAACTATTAATTCCACACAATGGGTTTCCTTGACAAATACCACTTCAGCGTTCTCAATGCTTTGATTTGTTTGAAGCATGTTCACACTATCTGATGGAGATTCTCGCGGATGACATCTGCTGAAGTCAAGAAAATAGCAGACAGTGTATATTAAGATCAGACTGCACAGAATGTTCATTTGGTCTTTGATTTCAGTTAACAAGTGCCAGGTTGCCTTAGTATGGAGTGAATGCTGGAGTTTTGTTAAGAATTAGTTTCCGTCTTTCACTGTAGCTGCAGAAATTTGAAAGACAATGTAAAAGAAAGAATTTGCAAAGCAAAGACATAAATTCTAACAGGTCTACAAGACTGATTACAGCCCTATGAAGTCATAAACATATCAACATGTCTACTTGTACTACGGTTTTAATGCTTTTCTAAAGTACCTTTCAGCCACTAGAGAAACTAATTTAGACAGCTGCAAAAAGAACTTTAAACTAAAACTTTTACCACCCAATTTTATCAACTCTAATAAAGAAGCCTTTTGAAAACATTGTGGGAAAAGGAGAAAATGCTTGTAGCCAGCATCTTCTCCTATACCCAAAATGTTTTCTACCCTATCAAAGAAAAACTGCATTATTTTAACCTCTATAGAATTGTCATCTGCATAATGCTTTCTATAGATGGATAGGACTAAAATTTTGCCATGTGGTAAAGAGTTAACGCAATAACTGCTACAGTTATTCAACGCTTTAAACACATCATTTCTTACTTTTTAAGTTGACTCCACTTGAAAACCATTAAAGCTTTAAAAATGAGTTGGAGCTTCTCATTTGGTAACAACGATTAGTTATTACTATGTCAATGCACAGGTCTTTCAGAATATCTGGCTTATAGTGTTGGAAAAAGATCAGGCAGCATGGTCTGTGCAGTCTCTTCTTATTATACCACGGCAAAATGAATGTTTTCAGGGTTATACTGGAATCAGCATGTCTGTCCGTGTGTCTGTCCATGCGTGCGGCCGTCCGTCTGTGTCCGTACGTGTGTTTGTCTGTGTACAAAATAGGAGTAATTTTGTGTCGCGAACCGCTCCTACAGTTTTCCTTGAACTGTATTTAGCCCTTTCCCAAACGACAAAATTTTAGACCAGTCCAAATTGAAAGCACTTGCAGAAGACCAAATAAAATTAACTCAAAAATTGAAATTTGTTTCCAGTAGGGTAGAAAACATTGTGGGAAAACGAGAAAATGCTGGTTCCCAGCATTTTCTCTTTTTCCCACAATGTTTTCAAACGGCCTCTTTGTCAGGGTCGTAAAAACAAGGGATTGTTTGGTAAAGGGTTAAACTTTGCACTTATACTGATAATATAATGAAGATTTGCAAAACGCATTTTTCAAGTGTCAACTCTTTGTGAATGTGGAATTATCTCCCCTTGAACTTAACATTTTTTTTCTGTCAAAATACTGGCGGGGGTATAAAGTCACGTTCAGTGACAGCTCTAGTTTTACTCTGTCCACAAAATTAATACAACTTAGCTGGTTTCAACACTTTAAGTGTTTGGAGCACCTGTCACATATTGACCAGAAGTAAATAATTACCAGTGTTGAACTGCATTTACTTTCCAATAATATAATTTAAAGGTGGGTATTTAGAATTTTTAAATCTCACCAAATTAAAAAGATATATATCACTGAAATTCATATGAGAAAATAATACAAATCATCAATAAATAAGATCCATAAACTTACAAAAAAAAAATTGATGGTATTCCCTTAAAAGGCTACGTAGCCTCTTAAGGTATTTTTAGATTTCGCGCCAAAAATCAATAAAGCCTTTCGGGAATGTCTAGTGACTGGCACGTGACTCATAACTCTTAAACTCCATTACATAACATACATGTAATAATTATTTTCCATAGTGTCTTCTTCGGACGCTATGTTTGAAACTTCATCTGTGTATTCCTGTATGTAAATGAGGGAATTGATCATCTAAAAATAGAATGTGTCTCCCCTCGTTGTCGACCTTGGCAGAAGTAAATTTCTAATTTCTCATGTTGTTGGATGGTGTTTGACTACTGGGTTTTTATGAATGAAAGTTAAAAGGCTTTGGGAGTATAAGGATGATTTTTTTGCATTTTTGTACAATTTTCATCCCAAAATCTGAAGGGCCACCTTTAAAAATTCGGTAATTATTACAAAGATGACAATCTTTGCAAAATCTGGCATCTAAGTGCACAGGGGCAATATAGGATAGACTGATATTTTATGTAGGTTTCATACTGGTATGTGAGAGATAATGACAATGATGAGGTTATTTCTGTAACACTGTGCCTACAGCTACCTCTGAAAATATATTCACTGTATTCACCCAAGACAGAAATCAGTGTATAAAAAAGTCATACATTGAATGTTTATGATGATGATGTTGAGTAAAAGAGAAGGTCTGAAAAATATATTGGCAAATGAGTAAGAGTATTGACATTTGTTCATTGCATAAATTATCTTTTCAGTACTTGTTAGTTGTTAATGCATTGAAACTGCTTACTACTAATCCTTAATTTACCACACAATTCTAGAACTGTAACAACCCACAAGGAAAAGACTTTTGAAAATATTGTGAAAAAAAGGTCAGAAATGCTGGAAACCAGCATTTTCTTCTGTTCTTGCAAAGTTTTCTACCCGGTCTTAGACAAATTCCATCATTCGAGCCACATTTAAATAGTTGTCTGCACATGTTTTCAATTTAGATAGAGCTACATTTTCGTTATGTGATAAAAAGTCCGAATAATTGTTCTCTGTTCCAGAGTCAGGTGTATTTATAGCCCTGTCAGGTGCTAATGTTATATATAAATCTCAGATCTTTTCCTATTGCACTCTTACTATATATTTGGCAACACCACATGCTGTGGAGACAGAGTACATCATAATCAGGCTGTACAAAATATAATTTCATGACTTGTTTGTGAAAGGGTTAACCCTTTACAGAAATGCTGAATCTTGACCACCTTGGGAAAGAGGCCTTTCTCCGATATTTTATATTCTATCAAAGAAAAATTGAACCATTGAAATTGTCATCTGAAATTACTTTTTAATTTAGACAAGGCGAAATTATATTGTCTAGTAAAGGATTAACCCTTTACCTCATAAGGCATTTCTATGGCATCTCTAATTGACCCTAAATAGCAGCAAGGATGAAGCTGTTTTTTATGTGTATATGACACCTTTTGATAGCATTGAAAACATTGTGGCAATAGGTGAAATTGCTCATGACGAGCAATTTCACCTTTTGCCACAATGTTTTCTAAAGGCTCCTACAAGCAATGTGTAGAAATGAGTATCTATGGAGTAAAGGGTTAAACTATAGGTATTTCACCCCAGAAAAAGTAAACCACTGTTCTCAGAATCTCTGGTGTCATAACTTGAAAGATTTGTTCCTTAATCCTAAAAGATGCAGCCAAGCATTAAGAAATTGAAACTTGTTTTTCAGAGGAATAGAATACAGATAAAGGAGAAGAATAAAGTTTTTAAAAAAAAAAAAGATGCCGATTACCAGCATTTTCTCCTGTTTTCAAAATATTTAAAAAGTCTTTTTCTTTAGGTTTGTTAAACATGGGATTATCTTGTAAAGGGTTTAGTCAATGATGGTATTTTTCCTCATACTATTGGTACTGCTAGATGACTGAGAGAGCATGGGTGGGTACTATTTATATAGAATGATACTGTATTTAATGATAAATGGGAACCTAGACATGTGTTTTCTAGATAATATTTCAAATTTCGGGATGCTGCCTACACCACATCAGAGACTAATGAGCCTAGGTTTATTGCTTATAAGATACACCGGTTTGATAGTAAGGTGGATATGTTGCTTTGATGTTTTGCCTTCAGATTTTGAATGATAATTGCTCAAAGTACATGGAAAGAACATTTTCATTGAGAACAAGGACTCAAATGCTACATATTTGGTTAGTGTAGATGAAAAAAAAAATCCGATTGTATGCATTTACCCTTTACTAAGCAATCTGGAGTTTTAATGACCCTGAGCATGTTGGCTTTAAAAACATTGTAAGGTAATTAGCAATTTCTTCTTTCCCCACAATGTTTTCTATGATTCCCTAAAGAAATCTTGTCATTTTAGTCATACTCTAATTTGTAGTGTGGAATTTTGACAATACTCATGTCATTGGTGAAAGAGTTTATTATTAGAGCTCCAAGTATATAGGAACAGGACATTTTCAGTAAGAAGCAGCACCTCCACAGTTGCATTTTGAAGTTAAAAACATTTCTAAGATTACTGGACTGTATCTAGACTTTAACCCTTTACCAAATGACAAAATTTTAAACTGAACCAAATTGAAAGCATTTGCAGACATTAAAATAAACATAACCCAGATTTGATATTTGTTTCCAGCAGGGTAGAGAACGTTGTGGGAAAAGGAGAAAATGCTGGTTAGCAGCATTTTCTTTTTGTCCCACAATGTTTTCAGAAGACTTGGTTGTATGAACCAGGGATTGTTTGGGAAAGGGTTAATTAGATAGACCTGTATGGATCTAAACTGTATGCAGAAAAAAATTATGTTTGAAACTTCATTGCTGTCTGCCAAGCCCCCATAGCTCAGCAGGTAGCTTGCAAGACTTGAGAAAATTGAGTGCCTGGTTTGACTCCCAATTTCTTCCAGCTGACCATTGTTTCGACAAGGATTATGTGGGAAAGCAGCAAGTGACTTGAGAAAAAGACTTTAGTACCAGTAAAAGAAACTCAAGGAAAGCAAAGATAATTTTGTGTGCTGGCTGCAGCGAATGTTGAAATAATGTTGAAAACAGTATTCCATACCATACAATCAATCAATTGATAGTCAGGCTAAAAATTACAATACTTAGGCCTGATCAAGTTTGAAACTTTCATTCAACAGATCTGGAGCAGTGAGAGTAATTAGTGTCTGTTAACCCATTACCACACAATCCCTACTTTTGACACCCCTTAGAAAGAAGCCTTTAGAAAACATTGTGGGAAAAGGAGAAAATGCTGGTAACCAGCATTTTCTCCTTTTCCCACAATGTTTTCTACCCTTCACAGAACAAATTCCAAATTTGCAGTCACTTTTATTTTGTTGCCTGCAAATGCATTCAATTTCGACCAGGTTAAAATATTGTTGTTTGGTAATGGGTTAAACGTAAGATAATACCGAAAAATTCATGATTTTGAGCTTGGCTGTTTTCGAATAAAATCTGTAGTGGTGCAAAAACTTGACATTTTGTGGTATATCTGTTATTTCTGAAGATATTTACTTCAAACTTTGACAACTTGTTAACCCTTTACCACACAATCCTCACTTTTAACAACCAGAGAAAGAAAGCTTGTGAAAACATTGTGGGAAAAGGAGAAAATGCTGGTAACCAGCAGTTTCTCATTTTCACACAATGTTTTCTACCCTTCCCAAATCAGATTTCAATTTTTGAGTCACATCTGTTTTGTCATCTGCAAATACTTTCAATTTTGAGGAGACCAACATGTTGTTGTTTGGTAAAGAGTTAACTTTCATAAACAGGGCAGGTAACCATCAGAGTATTTTTAAACAGGTATGCCCCTTTTTAGCTCACCTGAGCACAACATGCTCAAGGGGAGCTTTTAGGATCACCCGGTGTCCGTCGTCCGTCAGTGTGTCGTGCATAGTGCGTCGTCAACAATTCTTTAAACATCAACTCCTCCTAAACCGCTGGGCTGATTTGGACCAAACTTGGCTGGAATGTTCCTTGGGAGGTCCTCTTTAAAAATTGTTCACAGAATTTGATTCCATCAAAAACTCTGGTTGCCATGGCAACAAAATGGAATTTTTTAGGAAATTCTTTAAAAATCTTCTCCTCTGAAACCGCTGGTCAGATTTTAAAATAATTTCACAGAGATGTTCCTTAGGTGACCCTTTTCAAAAATTGTTCGTGAAATTTTGATCCGTCAAGAAACATGGCTCTGGTGAATGGGGGCTTCTTGCACTATACAGAAATGAAGGAATTCTTAAAAATTCTTCTTCTCTGAAACCACTGGCCAGATTTTAAAATAATTTCACAGAGATGTTCCTTGGGTGACCCTTTTCAAAACTTGTTCGCGAAATTTTGATCCGTCAAGAAACATGGCTCTGGTGAATGGGGGCTTCTTGCACTATACAGAAATGAAGAAATTCTTAAAAATTCTTCTTCTCTGAAACTGCTTGCCAGATTTTAAAATAATTTCAGAGAGATGTTCCTTGGGTGACCCTTTTCAAAAATTCTTTGCGAAATTTTGATCCGTCAAGAAACAAATGGCTTTGGTGAATGGGGGCTTCTTGCACTATACAGAAATGAAGAAATTCTTAAAAATTCTTCTTCTCTGA
Source organism: Tridacna crocea (assembly GCA_943736015.1). NCBI lineage: Eukaryota > Metazoa > Mollusca > Bivalvia > Cardiida > Cardiidae > Tridacna > Tridacna crocea. Next base: position 57,296,984 of record OX031059.1, read on the forward strand.
AACTGCTGGTCAGATTTTGAAATAATTTCACAGAGATATTCCTTGGGTGACCCTTTTCAAAAATTGTTTGCGGAATTTTGATCCGTCAAGAAACACGGCTCTGGTGAATGGGGGCTACTTGCACTTTAGGGCAATGAGGAAATTCTTAAAAATTCTTCTTCTCTGAAACGGCTGGTCAGAATATGAAATAATTTCACAGAGATGTTCCTTGGGTGACCCTTTTCAAAAAGTGTTCATGAAAGTTGGATTCGTCGAGAAACATTGCTCTGGTGAATGGGGGCTTCTTGCACTATATGGAAATTAAGAATTTCTTGAAAATTCTTCTTCTCTGAAACGGCTGGTCAGATTAGAAATTTATTTCATGGAAATATTTCTTGAATGACCTGTTTCAAAATTTGTTCGCGAAAATTTGATAGGTCAAGAAACATGGCTCTGGTGAATGGGGGCTACTTGCACTGTACAGAAATTAAGAAACTCCTAAAAATTCTTCTTTTCTGAAACGGCTGGTCAGATTTTGAAAGGACTTTTACAAGTGACCTTTTAAGAATTGCTTGGCAAAATAATGATTTTGTTTCCAGTGTTTCAATACCTTAAAAAAAAAAGGCTATGTTCCTCTCAAAAATTCAGGTGAGCGATCCAGGGCCATTTTGGCCCTCTTGTTTTGTCTTAAAATTTTCACCAAAAATATTGCATTTGCAGCCGAACATTTGCACCTGCATGCGATGCTCTTGTTAGCTCCACTGGCGAAAGGCTGGCAGGCTTATGACATGGCCTGGTGTCTGTCATTGTGTCCGTCCTTGCGTCGGTGCATGTCAGCTTTAATTTAACTCATTACCAAACAACAATATTTTAGGCTTGTCAGAATCAAAACCATTTGCAGACTACAAAATTTGAAACTTGTTTTGTGAAGAGTATGTTTTCTAAAGGCTTCTATCTCGGCATTATCAAAAGTGGGGGTTTGGTGGTAATGGCTTAAAACATTGTCTCTGCAAGGACCAATCCAATTTTGATAAAACTTCACAGAAATAATCCTGCCATTATCCTCTTCAGAAGTTGTTGAATGATTTGATTCCTTCAAAAACTTTGGTTCCCATGGAAACAATAATGGAAAATATTGAAATACCTTTGAAAATCTTCTATACCGAAACCATTAGGCTCAGGGTTACAAAAATTTACCTGTAGGCTTATCCAAAAGACCTCTACAAGGTTCCTTCATATCATTGGCCTGGCAAATTATAGCTTTGTGGCCAAAAATGACTTTACCCTGAGGTCATTACTTTCTGGTAGGTTTTAATAGTAAAAATTGAGTACATCCTCAAGTTAGAAACTAATTGGCCATTAAGTATTGTATTGTTTGTCATGTAGGGTTTTTACTTCTTAGCCAATGGAGCCATACATGGCCATCGTGGTCCTCTTAATTTCAATGTTTCATACCACTTTTAGTGATATGTAAACCCATAGTATGGGTACAACTCATTTACTCATGTTTCCTTGGTTTCACAAGTCTTAAGTTGGTGTTCATACTTCCTTTGCCAAGGCCAAGGAATACTTTTAGTGTTTAAGTTGGACCCTGGTTCATCCAGGGCTACTGCCACTTCACCAGCATCAACCTAGGGAAAAAATAAACCTTGGTTTCTAGATTAAAAACCCATGAATTAACCCTTTACCACACAATGACAACTTTTAACACCATTGAGGAAGAAGCCTTTTGAAAAACATTGTGAGAAAAGGAGAAAATCCTGGTAACCAGTAATTTTTCCTTTTCCCACAATTTTTTCAACCCTGTCAAGATCAAATCCCATTATTTGAGTCACATTTAAAATGTCATCTGCAAATGCTTTCAATTCGGACAAGGCTAAAATTTTGTCCTCAGGTAAAGAGTTATGCACTGATCAACATTATGATCCCATCCAGAGATAATGCAAGGGTGCTTTCTGTTCTCTCAACTCCTTGCCAACCAACAAAATTTAAGACTTAAGTCTAATTTCAAAGCATTTGCAGACGACAACATAAATTTGGCTTCAAAAATGAAATTTGTTCTAGGAAGGGTGAGGAACATTGTGGGAAAAGATGAAAATGCTGGTTATCTCTTCACACAATGTTTTCAAAAAGCTTTTTCCTCAAGATTATTAAACTCATGATTATTTGGTTAAGAGATGATGAGAAAACTGTGTATTAGATGAAAATAGTTTTGAATTACATGTTTTATGCTTAGTGACCATGATTTTTTGGGGGTCGCTGATAATAAAATGCCCAGCTGGACAAGTTTTTGGATGTCATACACCATGTCATATGGTTGAACTGGCTTTAGATCTTGGTCATACCCTTTACCAGTAGTATCCATAAACAGTTACACCCATCATTTTTATTGCGACTGTTTTGCATCTTGATCTGTTTCTGCATGACAATGATTTTTTTGCTAGAGCTATTAATCTCTTAATGCATTACCACACAATCCCTACTTTTGATACCCCTGAGAAAGACGCCTTTAGAAAACATTATGGGAAAAGGAGAAAATGCTGGTAACCAGCATTTTCTCCTTTTCCCACAATGTTTTCTAATCTTCATAAAACAAATGTCAAATTTTTAGTCACTTTTATTTTGTTGTCTGCCAATGCTTTCGATTTGGACAAGCCTAAAATTTTGTCGTTTGGTAACTAGTTAAAACATGACCAAAATTTTATACTCTGTCCAATTTGAAGGTAATATGTCCAATTTAAAGGTAATGCATTGCTGTTGACAAATTTCGTGTAGCTCAAATAATGACACTGAAATTGTTGAAACTATATATGGAAAAGGAGAAAATCCGGGTAACCAGCATTTTCTCCTTTTCCCACGATATTTTCAGAAGCCCTTTTCATAAGGGGTGATGAAAGGATGGTTTAGTACAAGGATAACAGCTTTGCAAGGAGGTCACAGTATAAAGAACAGTGGCATGTTAAATCGTTACCAAATGACAAAATTTTTGACTGGTTTGAATTGAAAGCACTTGCAAACAGCAACATAAATGTGACAAAAACATTGAAATTTGTTTCAGGAAGAGTAAAAAACCAGCATTTTCTCTTTTTCCCACATATTTTCAATGGGCTTCTTTCAAGGGCCATTAAAAGTCAGAATTGTATTTTAGAGGGTTAAAAAGAATTCCACTAAACTAAAATAACTAAAATATACTGCTTTATTTTATCTTTTATTTTTGTTGCTGAAAAGAAACTCCCGTATGGATAGGTGAACTGGCTGCCAAAATGAAATGAAAAAATGTTTCAGTTCTATAATTTTTCAAATAGTGTACCAACTTGATAGAAGTATACCATTATTACAGGTGTTCTTACCCATGATATTTTTGCAAGAAATGAAGGGTTGAATGCTCTGGTAGTGTTCTGATAAATATAACAGAATGATGGACAGATTATATGGCACTAAGCATTCATTCTAGGCCTGCCAAAAATACAGGGAATACATAAGATATTAACAATAATGTTTTCTAATTAGCAGCCCTGAAATATACCTGGTCTTAACCCTGATCAACACAAAATGACGATGAAAGCTGTTTAAAACATTGTAGCAAAAGAAGAAAATTGCTGGCTACCATCTTTTTGTACTCTTTCCACATATACCAATTTCAAGGCAAATTTCAACGTCATACATCTCTTGTAAATTGTTGTATAGAAATATATGCTTTCAGTTATAATGGACTAGACAAAAACATTTTTGTTGATTAACTGACATTACCAAACAACAAAATTATAGTTTTTAAATTGAAAGCATTTGCAAACGACAAAGTAAAAGGGACTGGAAATTTGGAATTTGTTCTGTGAAGGGTAGAAATCATTGTGGAAAAAGGAGAAAATGCTGGTTACCAGCATTTTCTCCTTTTCCCACAATGTTTTCTACAGGCTTTTTTCTCAGGGTCGTCAAAGGTAGGGATTGTGTGGTAATGGGTTAAATAGTTTGCACTTTTCTCGACCTACCAACTTGTAAAACTATAAACCACTGGGATTTCTGCATTTCCAATAAACCAAGAGCTGTAGATTCCTAGTACAGAATCTAGGCTATCTGATAAATTAGATCTCAGACTTTGTTAGCAATGAATATTCATGAAATAACAAGATTGAAAATGGAGAGGGAGTGCATACCTATTACATCTGTACTAGATTGCAAATGTAGCATATACCGACACATACCAAACATTGTGACACAAGAAGCTTTGTTATTAGACATCTTTTTAACAAATTTTTGGTAATCCTTCATGCTCAAACTCAGTTGGAACCCAGCTTGTTTGGCTACAGTTGACTTTCCAAACAAGGAGAATTCTGTAGACGAAATTACCTCCATCCCACCTAAATTTATCCTTTTCCAGACCACATAGTTTTACAGTTGTCCAAATTGAAAACATGTTTACACGTCATAGGGCTCAAATGTTCCTCAAATGATAGGATGTGCCTTTGAAAGGATAGAAAACTTGTGAAAAGTGTCTTTTCTTTCAGGGTCATTATAACAAGGGATTGTATTGTGAAGGGTTAACGAGACCTAACCTACAGAATCATTGCTGCAGCACAGGGAGACGTCATGCCATGTCACCAACCATTTTTAAGAACATTCCTGCTCAAAATTTAAATTTTAGAAAATGATACAACTTCTGATTGGCTAAACCAGTTATTAATTTCAAAATTAAAAAAAAATCTTGAGAATAAGACATTGCTATAAACAGATGCAATTTCAGGGTTGCTTTTGTCCAGAATGTCTCGGCAAGCAAACATTGTAGATTAAGGATCAGACTGCTTGCTTTGTGCAGTATGATCTTGTCCTGCAAATGGCAAAGGTAACTACAGTCATGATATGTGCTTAAACCCTTTCCAAAACCATAGATTTTGGACCCTTCCAAACCGAAAGAGTTTGCAGACGATAATTTCATATTTGGAGAAATTGGCAGAAAGTTCTCAAAATGTTTAGAAAACACTGTGGGAAAAGGAGAAATTGCTCGATACGAGGAATTTCTCCTTTTTCCCACAGTGTTTTCAAGAGACTTGTACTGCAGACAGGTAAAAACCAGGGCTTGTTTGGGAAAGGGTTAACTCTTTTCCAAGTGATAAAAATTTAATATTTAGAATTGTACAAATTAAAAGCATTTGCTGCCAACAAATTAAATGTGGCCTAGATGGGGCTGTTAAAAGTGATTGTGTGTTAAGGACTTACATTAACTTACACACAATCATTGAAGAAAATATTGTGAAAAATGAATACATTGCACATTAGGGGCATTTGATCCTAAACTAGTTAGCTCCGAGAAGTGGTATTCTGCAAAATAAAAATAACCATATCTTTACTTAATGAGGTAAATTGTTGATAACATTGGACCTACACCCCGGTTACACAGAGCTATCGCTGGTAAATCGGTGGTCTGTTTAACCAAAGTAGGGAGGGAACCAACGAAGACCTATTTACCTCTGATGTCACATATTGGTCACCTATTCTCAACCTATCAAAAGCTATTGGGAAAAGATGAATTTTATCGATGAAAAGTTACCGATTTAGATTTTTAAACATGCTTAAAATTCTCGATCGGTGAAAATATTACAAAATAACCGATTGACAACTTACCTACCACGGATATCACCTATAGACCATCGACAAGCCACCGAAGAGCCACCGATTAACTGATACTAGTCACCGATGTAAAAAGCTGAGAATCGAAATATGGAATCCATGAGACACATTGTTACATGCGCGACAGACATTTTAATTCAGTTTCCACAATAATTGACCAGCGCCATATCTGATTGGTTCTGTAACAATTCTGTGACAAGTGTCGGATTGTCAACTAGCATGTGGGTCTAAGGGAACTCCCAGAAATCCGTCTGCAAAGGCAAAACCCTCATGTTTGTCTCTAGTGAAGTCCTGGAGGTCCAAGAAGACTCCATTGTGAAGGAAAGAGGTTGTGGCCGTGGTAGCTGGGGTGCAGGCAGTAGTCCACCATCTCCTTTGTCTCCTGCGACGGCGCATATGGTCTCCTCTGGGTTCATGGACTAGCTGAATAGCCTGTCTGAGATTGAGAAGGGCCTGTTGCTGCAGCAGAAGGCCAAACTGCTAGATTGCTCTTCCATCCTCCATGACGTCAGCCAGTGAACTGCATGAAATTAGCCGGTTCTCATCACTTATACACATTTTTGTTGAAAGAACCGACCACAACCTGTGATAAGAGATGCGCAATCTCTTTAACACAGATACCACTGATATGCAACGGATTACTACATAATTATGTTCCACCGACCACATACGACAGAAAATGTTTGACCACTGATCAAACACCGATCGATCTCTGACATGCCCGACTGAACACCGGTTTACAAGCGGTGAGATCCAACGGCATTTTAGCATTTCAATCGATGAAATATCTTTATTCACCGGTCAGATCCAGATCGGGCCTCTACCAGCGCAAGATGGAATATTTTAAAGACCGATTGAACGCCTGTTTATCGCCGATACCCGGTTACACAAACGGCTTGAAATAAAGTCACCTATGACATCCGATAAAAAAGCAAAAAAAATTAAAATAATTCTACCGATTTGAAATTGATGTAAGCCTGACAGTCAGTGTAACTGGGGTGTTACTCTCTTACAATGACTACATGCTGTTTTTATACGCCCGTCAAAGACGGGATGTATTATGGGATCACCCGTGGCAAACGGGTGGGTGGGCGGGCGGCGTCTAGTTCTTTGTCCGGAGCATATCTCCAAAACTATTCTAGCTAGGGTTATGAAATTTCATGGATGGATAGATCTCATCAAGGGGGAGTGCAGTGCACAGGAATCATAACTCTTGCTTGCTTAATTTTTTAGTTATTTCCCTTTGTTGTTTTTCATATTTGAATTTTTGTCCGGAGCATATCTCCAAAACTATACTAGCTAGGGTTATGAAATTTCATGGGTGGATAGATCTCATCGAGGGGAAGTGCAGTGCGCAGGAATCCTAATTCTTGCGTGTTTATTTTTGAGTTATTGCCCTTTGTTGTTTTTCATACTTTAATTTTGTCTGAAATACTTGAATTTTGTCCGGAGCATATCTCCAAAAGCATACTAGCTAGGGTTATGAAATTTCATGGGTGGATAGATCTCATCGAGGGGGAATGTAGTGCGCAGGAATAATAACTCTTGCATGCTTAATTTTTGAGTTATTGCCCTTTGTTGTTTTTCATGCTTGAATTTTGTCTGGAGCATATCTCCAGAAGTATTCTACCTAGGGTTATGAAATTTCATGGGTCGATAGATCTAATCGAGGGGGAGTGCAATGTGCAGGAATCATAACTCTTGCTTGCTTACTTTTTGAGTTAGTGCCCATTGTTGTTTTTCATACTTGAATTTTGTCCGGTGCATGCCCCAGCTTTACAACTTGGGGTAAGACGGGTGTATCTTGCGACAATTTGCCGCTCTTGTTAACTGAAGTGTTGATTTATTTCAAGTAGACGAAAATCAACTTGGATAGTTACTTGGAAAAATGCTTTCAGCCCTCATCCCTATAAATTACTACACAGTTCTGAACTGAAGGCTCTGAAGAAGCGTTTTGGATTTATTATGGGGTAAGGAGAAAGTACCTGTAACTGGCAGTTTCTCCATTCCCCACACTGATTTCTATCCCAAGGTGGTTTAAAAGAGTGAAAGCACTTTTTACTACTCTCGTTCATTTTGAGGCCAGTAAGAATCAAGATCAGGCTGCACAAAATGTGTACTAATAGTAATCCTGTTTTCTATGAAAGGCATTCATTTGGAGACTCCTGTACAAATAGTGTAGAGATATCTAGAAATTAACAATGCCAATAGCAAACAAGATATCACAACCAGTCCGATTGCTTGTAGTTTAACCATTAAAATGTCTTTCACAAATGCAGTTGCCTTAACAGCCAGTGAAGATCATACTGCACAAAAACTGCAATCTGATCTCTGATCTATGCTGCCAGTTTGCCTTGATAATTTTGAATTTAGGAAAAATTTCGATTTTTAGACTTGGAATTGTTAGCAAATATAGGCCCAGGACTGCATAATGGAGTGCTAGAATTCCTCTTGTTACCTCCTCACAGATTCTCATTTATCTCTTTCTGTTTTTTTCTTTCTATTTGGTGATTGATAGAAACACAAGAGATAAATGGTTGCTTTGTTACCATGGTAGTTGGAAACAGTATCAATTATCAGAAGTACATTTTCAGAAAATTGGTTCCCTCTAGTTCTAACTCTAGAAATATTTCATGTTTTGCGGGACTGGTTCCCCTATTCTAGCACCCACCTACAAATTTAATGTGTCTGTCAACCTAATATCATGGAAATTTGTAGAGCCATGCTCTGTGAAAAGGGTGCTTTATGCAGCTCCATGACATGTGATGCTAATTGAATCATCACATAATTATGAACCAATAGAGTCCAACGATAAAATCAATAGAATCCATGCATAAAATCCTAAAATGCAATACACAGAATCAGTTCTATAGTATAGTGGTTGTTGGAGATGCAGCAAATTGACAAAGAGCATAAAATTTCAGGTCGGCCCATATGGACTGGGCAGGCTGCAGACATAGGTTGATACTCTGAATGCAGAGCATTGATCATTTATTTGTAGATCCCTGCACATACTAGCTTACAATATGTCTTCCTCATTTAAAAAAAAAACTTCACTAACATGTAAAGGTGTCTCCTTTGTGTCCACTAGTACTTTGTCTTAAATTTACAAATGTACCAAATTGCAGACTATCACAGATTGGAAGCATTTACAGACAACAAAATTAATGTGACTCAAAAATTTGCATTGATTTGGGAAGGGCAGAAAACAAAGTTAGTTTTCTTCAGGGTTGTTTAAACTTGGGTACATTTCATAGAGGATTAAAAATATCAGCATACCTGAGAGATCACCTGAGCTAAGCAACCAACGGCTATAGTATAGGAGACTGCTGTTGACTTTAACTGACATAATTTTACTTACATTAAAAGTTTTACCTTTCCCAGGGTAATCTCGGAATATAGGTTTGACTTGACATGACTGTGTTGGATGTTTCATTTTTGACCAAATAATCCAGTGTTTTCTTTCATGATCCTGTAAAAGAAGGCTACCAGAAATATCGTTGGAAAGGAGAAAATTCTGTAAATCAGTATCTGCTCTTTTTCCAACTGTCACGGAGAAAGGTTATATATATAACCACTAAAACCAGCCTTGCTGTTGAGCTAGCGATGCGGTTTGGTGTATTTCTCTCCGTGATAGTTAAGCAATGTGCATTAGGTTAGTGCCTGGATGGGTGACCAGGTTGTTGCACGATACATTTGGTGGCAGAGGTGGGATCTTGACAACTGCCGGACTGGAGTTGCCTTGCCCATGTTTATTCCCCTGGTTTATTTGTATATACATGGTTGTGTATCAGTCTCGGGGTCGAGACTTGTTGAAGGGGGGAGTAATGTCACGGAGAGAGGTTATATAATATATAACCACTAAAACCAGCCTTGCTGTTGAGCTAGCTTTAACTCTTTACCACACGAGAAAATTTTAGACTAGTCCAAATTGAAAGCATTTGCAGACCACAGAATAAAGGTGACTGAAAAATTGAAATTTGTTCTGGGAAGGGTAGAAAACACTGTGGGAAAAGGAGAAAAATGCTGGTTACCAGCATTTTCTCCTTTTCCCACAGTGTTTTCAAAAGGCTTCTTTCTCAGGGGCGTCAAAAGTAGGGATTGTGTGGTAATGGGTTAACAGCGATGCGGTTTGGTGTATTTCTCTCCGTGATAGTTAAGCAACGTGCATTAGGTTAGTGCCTGGATGGGTGACCAGGTCGCTGCATGTTACACAGCTATGCATTTCTACCATTTCAAGTCCAAATCCAACCATCTGAACCACATTTAACTATTTACCACACGAGAAAATTTTAGACTGGTCCAAATTGAAAGCATTTGCAAAGGACAAAATAAAGGTGACTGAAAAATTGAAATTTGTTCTGGGAAAGGTAGAAAACACTGTAGGAAAAGGAGAAGATGCTGGTTACCAGCATTTTCTCCTTTTCCCACAATGTTTTCAAGAGGCTTCTTTTTCAGGGGCATCAGAAAAGTAGGGATTGTGTGGTAATGGGTTAATTTGTCATCTATGAATTCATCATTGATCAGTCTAAAACTGTGTGATGTGGAACCGAGCATTCTTCAACATGAGCTTTACTAAATTGGTAAAAATATCATCATGTCTGTCAAATAATTGTTTCATGACAGCCACCAGGATATTGCATAAAGAAAATTAAATATAATGGTTCATTTATCTTTGTCATATATCTGTGTGGGTTTTAATTACAGCTTGCACTATCCTAGCAAATTAATGAAACTTTGTTTCTTTAAGCTCACCTGAGCATGAATTGCTCAAGAACAGCTTTTGTGATCATGATAATGTCCATCTTGCATCACCCCTGTTGTGCTCATCAATATTTACATTGTGTGCACTCTAGATTCAATCCCTCAACATTTTCAATCAGTCTAATCATGCTCTTGAAACTTAGTCAGAATGTTTGTCTTGATGATATATCTTGGACATGCTTAAAATTTAGTCATGTTCGATCAAAAGGAAGGTCAATGGGCCAAATCTTAGAAAAAGTGTGTGTGCACTCTATCGGCCACATTGTCAGGCTGATACTCATGGAATTTGGACAGTGTTTCTCTTGATGATACCTTGAATAAGTGTGTCTGGAGAGTAGAGTAGAGAGTTATGAGTGACATCATGTTTGAAATTAGGTCATCTTGGGCTAAAAAAAGTAGGTCACTGGACCAAATCTTGGGAAAATTGTAAGTGCACTCTCAATAGAGGCCACATTTTCAGTCTCATACTTATGAATCTAGGTCAGAATGTTTGTCTTGATAGTTTCTCAGTCAAGTTCGATATTGGATCATGTTGGGTAAAAAAAGGATATTTTGGCTTAATCTTAGATAAAATGTGTGTGCACCATAGAGGCCACATTTTCCGCTTGATACAGACAAAATTGCTGAGAATGTTAGTTTTGGTATCTCAAACAACTTTGTGTAATGACAAGTCAGAAAGGTCACTGGGCCAAATCTGAGAAAAAAAAATCGTATATCACATTTATCGAGTGTAGTGCTCTTGAAACCAGGTCAGAGTGTTTAATTGATGATACCCCAGACTAGACTGAAATTAGGTCCAGTAGTAAAGTAGATAATTTGGCTAAATGTTAGAAAAACCTGTTTAGGCCATATTTTGAGCCTGATACTCATGAAACTTGGAATGTTGGTCTTAACTATGTCTCTGTTCAAAATTGTAAATAAAAAAACTATCTTGTCAGACCAAAATGTAGGTTTTTGGGAGAAATTGTCGAAAAGCCTTGTATGTAGTCCAGAGTTGCATTTTGAGCCTGATACTCAAATAGCATGGATCAGAATGTTGTTCTTGATTCTAGATCAAGTTACGGAAATTCCTTATGGATTCTCTAAAGACCACATTTTAAGCTCAGTTGAACTGATAATTTGTCAGAAATTGAATCAGGCATGTTGACTGAATTTCGCATATTGACTCAGGTGAGCGTTCCACTGGGCTATCATGGTCCTCTTGTTACATTTCATCTTATTTTTGAGTCCTATTCATTTGTCATGTTTTCCAAGTCACTTAAATCTGATATTTTGCTTTTTACTAATGGATTAGAAGCACTTTGATTTAGTAATGAAATGGTCCATTGATGATGGCGACTAACAGTTTTCAGATGTCGATTGTTATGCTTCTAGCATAGTGACAAAAAGTGTCTTGAGAGATCAGAAACTTACTATTTACCATATTTCCAATTATCAGAATTTACTGCATAGGAATGAGAATCTATGTTTGGTAGAAAAGTAATTAACAATGAATGTGAGAAATATTCATCTACAAAATCATTGTATGATAATATCCAGCATCATAAGCTTATCATTGTGGTATTAAACATGGTATGCCAAAAGCTGATTATGTCAATGGAAGGCTGCAGTAACATTTATATTGGCCTTTGGCATTCAGTAGGTTCCACTGTAGGACAAATAATCCAAATAAAATGAGAATGGCCTCTGGCATTCAGCAGGTTCACAAGGGAAGAAGTTTTCCATGTAAAATCAGATTACACTTGAAATATTGTAGTTTTTAAATGTCAATTGGGTTTTGGTTCTGATCTCAGTTCAACAAGGTGTCATGAGGAAAAGCTTTTAATCACATATTATTGTCTGAGAAATCTGAAATTGTCTGCAAGATAGTGTTGAAATCAAAGTCTCAGAGCCAGGGGCTAAGTTGCAAGTTATTTGTTTAGAATGGAACTGAGTGTAACCCCTCACTACAATCTCTTAACCATTTACCATCCGATCCCTACTTTTGATGCCCCTGAGAAAGAAGCCTTCAGAAAGCAATGTGGGAAAAGGAGAAAATGCTGGTAACCAGCATTTTCTCCTTTCTCCTTTTTCCACAGTGTTTTCTACTCTTCACAAAACAAATTTTAAATTTTCAGTCACTCTAATTATGTCGTCTACAAAATGCTTTTGATTTGGAAAAGCCTAAAATATTGTTTGGTAATGAGTTAACTATTTACCACCCAGACCCTTTTAATGACCAAGAGAGTGTTTGAAAACATTGTGAGAGAAGGCAGAACTGATGGTAAACAACGTTTTTTTCTTTTCCAATAATTGTTTCCACCCGTCAATAAGCTTAGTTCAATGTTTAACTCCTTGCCACATGAGAAAATTTCAGACTTGTCCAAATTGAAAGCATTTGCAGACGACAGCATAAAGGTGACTGAAAAATTGAAATTTGGTCTGGGAGGGGTAGAAAACACAGTGGGAAAAGGAGAAAATGCTGGTTACCAGCATTTTCTCCTTTTCCCAGAGTGTTTCCAAAAGGCTTTTTTCTCAGGGTCGTTAAAAGTCGGGATTGTGTGGTAAAGAGTTAAGTATCATTTAATTTGTTGCCTGTAACTGCTTTCGATTTGGACAAGTCTACAGTTTTGTCATTCAATAAAGGATAAAAGTCTAGAAAAATGTTTAAAGTTAAACAAAGGACAATAAAAAAAACTTACAGATTTCCACTATAAAGTTTTTTTACAATTGATACAGATTTTTGTTGCTTTTGCTGACATATTTTTATTAGTATATAACATATTTTTGGTGTCTGCAAAGTCTTGCACTTGTTAACAGAGATTTGTTGTCAGTGAAAACTGATGCTTTTGAAGATTTTTTTTTCGTTGGTGAAAACTTGCTTTTGCTGAAATTTTTGTTTTCAGTGAAAACTTATGCTTTTGGCAACGGATTTTTGTTGTCAGCAAAAAACTTGCTTTCATTGACAGATGTTTGTTTTCAGTGAAAACTGATGCTTTTTCTTACCAGATTTTTGTTGTCAGCAAAAACTTTATCATATTGACAGATTTTTGTTGTCAGTGAAAACTGTTGCCTTTGTTTACATATTTTTGTTGTGAGTAAAACGTTTGCTCGGGCTGGCAGGCTTTTGTTGTTAGATTTACTTTTTATCAAACAAAGAAATTAATTGTATAGGCAGACATTTAACCCTACCACACAATCCCAACTTCCCCTGTGTCGTGTTTATGAATTCTTCATGAATATTTCATGAAAACAACATGAAGTGTTCATGAGTTGAATTCATGAATACTTCATGAATAAGAAGTGAACAGAAAATGAGACAAATTCATGAAAAAATCGTGAAATAATGGTTCATGAATTGTTCATGAAGAATAAAATGCATAAAACATTCATAAATCAAGAACACATACAAGTTCTTAAAAAAATCATGAATGAAGCATTGGTTTATCTTCATGAAGAATTCATGAAATTTTTATGAACATACATTTTTTATGAAGTTTTCATGCATTTTTTTATTCATAAACGTATTGTCTCATTTTCTGTTCACTTCTTCTTCATGAATTCTTCATGAATTAATATTCTTGAAATTTCATGAATTTTGTCTAGTAGAGTATTCATGAATACTTCATGAAAACAAGTTTTTAAATTGGTCAAATTCATGAATACTTCATGAATATGAGGCAAGCAGAAGATGTGCAAAATGCATTAAAATCTCATGAAATATGGATTGATTGAATGGCGTTTTATGCCGTTTTCAACAGTATATCAGGCATGAAATAGAGATTCAAGAACAATTCATACAGTAGAATATTTCCTTTTTAATTTATGGTGAAAGCGACCATTATGGCCTAACTGAAATTGCTCATTGATCCAACACAAAAATCCAACTAGAGCTGTCACTGAATGTGATTTGATACCCCTGCCAGCAAAAAAGTGTCTAATTTTTCAGCTAAGGGGAGTTAATGCTTCCAAATGGCGTCTTGCAAAACTTCAACATATGATCAATGTATATTAAAGTAATTTAGTTTACAAATTCTAGTCTGTTACAAATGATATTGAATCCTTTAATATAAGAGGGTGTGGGTTAGATGCCTGGTTAGGTGATGCCAAATGTTTAATTCCTTACCACACCCTGCCAAGATGCACTCCAATGGCACAGAATGTACTCTAGCATGAACCCTGCAAAATGCAGTCATCGTCAGTTCATAACCATGAAACAACACTGGTTACCAGTATTTTCTCTTTTTCCCACACTGTTTTCAAATGCTCTATTTAGTTTCTCTACTAACTTGATTATCACTTAAATGAATGCCAGATAAGCATCACTAAGCTACAGTATATAGCCACTTCAATAGTTAAACTTTCTACTAGATAACAAAATTCTAGATAGATCCAAATTGAAACCTTCCACAGACGACACATTCAGTGAAGTTTGAAAGTTGATTTCTGTTATTGAAATGGTAAAAGCTTTGTGAGAAGAGGAGAAAATGCTGTTTAACAGCATTTTCTCTTTTTTTCTACATTATTTTCAAACATCCTCTTCATCAGTACTGCCTCTAATCAGAATTTTCAGAAAATGAATGCCAGGTCAAGACATTTTACAGTGCAAAATACATGAACCATACAACAATATCATGAACATCTCTATTCTATATATTCACTTGCAATAGTTACTCTGTACCAGATGACTAAAATTTCAACAGATCCAAATTAAAAGCTTTAGCCGACGACAAATTAGCGATACTTTAAAGATAATTTCTGTTCCTGAAATAGTACATACATTGTGAGAAGAGGAGAAAATGCTGGTAAGCAGCAATTTCTCCTTTTCCCACATTGTTTTAATTTTTTAAGTTTTGACACCCAACTTGATTATCACTAAAATAATAGCTAAATAAAGACATTTTACAATGCAAATGATATGGATTGATAGTGTTTAACGGCGTTTCAAACATTATTTCAGTTATATCACAGCACCCAGTGCACCTAACCATGTGTCCCGTGAATTTCTTTTACCAGTACTTCGCACTTTTCTTTCCAAGCCACTGGCTGCTTTCCATGGAAAGAAAAATATCAGAGACATCTCTATGGTACGTAGTCATTTGCAAAACTCTTTACCTAATGACAAAATTTTATATAGACCCAAATTGAACTCTTTATTCATGAAGTTTTACCACCATCTTGATTATTACTAAAACGAAAGCCAGATAAAGACCTTTTACAATGCCAATGATATGGAAGGAACAAAAATATCATAAACATTCCTATTCTCTACAGTCACTTGAAATTGTTCAACCCTCCACCAAACAACAGAATTTTAGATAGATCCAAACTGAAAGCTTAGCAGAAGACTAAGTGAAGCTTAACCCTTTACAACACAATGACAACTTTTAACACCCCTGAAAGAGAAAGCTTTTGAAAATATTGTGGGAAAAGGAGAAAATGCTGGTTACCAGCATTTTCTCCTTTTCCCACAATGTTTTCTACCCTAAAATCATTTGATATGAGCCACACTGAAACTGTTATCTGCAAATACTTTCAATAGGTCTGAAATTATGTTGTGTGGTAAAGGGTTGAAAAAGGATTTTTGTTCTTGAAATCGTAAATACATTGTAAGAACAGGAGCAATACTGGTAAGCAATATTTTCTCATTTTTCCCCTAACTACTTTCAAACGCTATCTCTTCATAAGGGTCGTTAAAACACAGAATTGTTTGGTATAAGCCATCAAACGGGGCTGTAACATGGATCTTCATCCGTATTTTTTCGCATTTCTCCTGAATTCTTTCTGTACCAACTGTAATTTCTCTGTCATCTGATTTTTCTAATATCCGTGAATTTTTCTTCAGTTTCCTCTTTATAGGAGATAATTTCTCAAAACCATGGGGCTTATTAGCAGCTCAATTTGTTCTTCTCCACCTTTGTGTTACGTTTTGACCAGATTCAACAAGCCTTTAGTATTCCTCACAAATTTGCAACCAAGATTTGGACTCTTCACAACTGGACTGTAAAAACCAAATTTAAAAAGTTTTAACCCTTTACCAAACAATCCCAGAGATAGAAGCCTCTGAAAAACATTGTGGGAAAAGGAGAAAATGCTGGTAACCAGCATTTTCTCCTTTCCCCCCAGTGTTTTCTATCCTTCCCGAACAAATTTCTATTTTTTCGTCACCTTTATTTTGTTGTCTGAAAATGCTTTCAGTTTGGACCAGTGTAAAATTTTCTCGTGTGGTAAAGAGTTAAGTGCTTATACTGTAAGACAAGAAGGTTCAACCTGCATTCTTTCCGCATCCTCATCCAATTAATTGGTTATTACATATTTTCATTCCAAATGCAACCAAAAGTTTTCCAAATTTTTATACTGATAATGCTTTAAACAGGAATTTGTGTACACAAAGTTATTTACTCTTGAAATTCATCATAAAAATGATAAGATAGTTTTAAGTGCCTCTGATCAGTCAATGTTTGAAAAATTTTGTCAATTGCCTAGCAAATGTTTCAGAAAAAACCTATTAAAAAATTGATAAATAATGATTCATGCTTACTATATTCCCAGCTTATCCTCTCCACATGTTCAGATGCCTCCAACTCATTCTCCATCAAGACAACATTGACGAAATCTTGTAAATATGCACCTTCTCTATTAGATAATCTTAATCTGAAATAAATGCATACAACTATATCTTGGCTGTGACAATGTAGCCTTTGCTTGTATATTGTATCAAGCTGGTGCATCTGTGAACGCAGTTACAGACAAAAAATTAAAATTGTCTCAATATCGCTTTTTACCTTTGGGAAGGGTACAAGTATTTTCTTCTTTTTCCACAATGTATTCATAAGCCTGTAATGTCTAGGTCATTAAATCTGGAAACTGATTGGTGTAGAAATAAATGTTATTTTCAGGTAGAAAAAAAATGGCAAAAACATGGCTATTTACACCTTGTTTTGGTAAAAATATGGACATAGTTGATTTAAAATAAGACTGCACTTACTTTGCAGTCTGATCTTTGTTTATATTTTCAGCAAAAGTTACTTTACTAAAGGACAAAATTTTAGACTGGTCCAATATCAAGGCACTTGCAGACGACAAAATAAATGTAACTCAAAAATTGACATTTGTTTCCAGCAGGGTAGAAAACATTGTGAGAAAAGGAGAAGATGCTGGTTACCAGCATTTTCTTCTTTTCCCACAATGTTTTCAAAAGGCTTCTATCTCAGGGTCGTCAAAAGTTGGGACTGTTTGGTAAAGGGTTAATCAAAATATTTACTCCAATAAATATGACTTGCAAGTTATTGGAATCCAATGTATTAGCAAGTCATTATGATTTGAGACAGTCCCTTGCTCTTCATCCACACATGTCTGTGACAGGTGTTGAAAGTACCCTGTTTGTGTGAAATTTACTATAGCAAGAATGACATGGCAATCAAACAGCACTTGTATTTCTTACTAGTTCGCTAAGCCAGACTCACTGATCGTTTAGAGCCAGTGTAAGTTAAGATCAGACTGCAGAGAATGTGCAGTCTGGTCTTAGATCTACACTCTCCAAGGCAGGATTATCATTCCCTAAAAAAAAAAAAAAACGTTAGAAACAGCAAAATTTTAATTTTTCAATCGGTTTGAAAGTTTCATTTCACCTAATTAAGCAGGAAAGGGGGTAAATAAAATACTTAGAAGATACAAGGAGGAAAGTGTTGCAGTTGACATCTTGAATTTATACAAGTGAATTCGAAGTATGTATACAACAAATTTTCCTACATGAACTTTGGTATGATTTCTCCAAAGTATTGGTTCCAAAGCAAATTTGGGGTGATAATTCAAGGGGGCGAATACGTACACCGAGAAATCCACTTACAGTTTTTGTAGTTCGCTATAAGAGCTTGATAAACCCTTCCGCTAAATCTCGTCGATGGCCTCTCTCCTTCCCTCGGTGTTTGCAACAGCCAAGCATTTTCTTGGGTCCAAAACGTCAGGAAATAGTTTCGGAAGTTCCGTTTCATTTGCTTCGACCGGACCCGCTTCAACTTCAAACGCATGGTAAATGTCGGAAATTGCCGAAACTTTCCGAGGTAATTTCTTTAATTTCATTTGGAAAGGAATGCCGTGGAAATGTGAATTAATACGATATTTCTATCGAAAAAATTATACAAACACTAACAGAAATTAAACAGATGCAAAATATGATCTGTTTGAAACGTTTCTTTCAGTCCGGTTTACGTCGTAAATGTACGAACCATCGGAAATCCTTGATTACATTAGGTGGAACCCGCATCTTGGCTAAATACAATATCCGGTCTAATTCGTCATCTATTTACGTCGTCTAAGAGTCACGGGGATGAGTGATGTAAAACATCGAAAGGTGTTGCTACAATGTGTAAAAAGGCGAATTATCAGACGAAAAATTTTTACGTTTGTAAGCGTTTGCTTTGGCCAACGCATGGTATTACTCTTATAAATTTTTGCATAGCGAACACGGGAAAAATGGTAGGAATACATTCGTCCCTATTTTCGTTTGCGTTTTTTTTTTTTTTGCCAATCCATTCCATTCGCAGAATCTTTTACTTACTCATGTGTGACCCGGCACCCCACTAAACTGGGCTGGCACCCATTCTTAATCAATGATTATGAAATATGAATACTAAAAACGATCCTTAAAAAAATCAAAAAGATTTATTTCACTTCCGAAATGTGTTACATTTTTCGTGAAGAATTAGTGATTTTTGCTGGAAAATAAGCAAAATCCCTGTTGGTCAATCAAATTCAGGCTCCCAAGAGCCTCTCGTTCTCCACACCACTTAATCCAGGACACAAAGCTAAGCTTTATTGTGGCACTTTTTTTGCTTTTATTGAAGACTAATACCAATTTGCTACTTCTCAACTCATGAATTATGGAATCAAATTAACTGTCAACTGCAAAGGCATTGTGCACTGTACGCAAATTTGACAACTTTTTATCACTGGCTATTATGTCAGGATCTAGGAAAAAAAAACTTAGTGTGCTTACATCACATGGTTCAAATGCTGGGATTTGTAACCTTAAGATAGAAAACATTGTTGGAAATTGAGAAAACCCCTGTATATAGCAATTTCTTCTTTTCTGCATTTGTCTTTAGCTCACCTGAGCACAACATGCTCAAGTGGAGCTTTTAGGATCAGCCGGTGTCCATCATGCATTGTCAACAATTCTTTAAACATCAACTCCTCCTAAACCACTTGGCCAATTTGGACCAAACTTGGCTGGAATGTTCCTTGGGATGTCCTCTTTAAAATTGTTCACAAAATTTGATTCCATCAAAAACTGTGGTTGCCATGGCAACCAAATGGAATTTTCTAGGATTTTTTTGACAATCTTCTTCTCTAAAACTGCAGGACAGATTTTGAAATAATTTCTCAGAGATGTTCATTTGGTGACCCTTTTCAAACAGTGTTCGTGAAATTCTGATCCTTCAAGAAACATGGCTCTGGTGAATGGGGGCTATTTGCACTACACATAAATGAAGGAATTCATAAAAATTCTTCTTCTCTGAAACTGCATGTCAGATTTTGAAATAATTTTAAAGAGATGTGCCTTTTTATGTTTAGAAGGTGAGAATTATAGTATGAAGAGGAGAAAAAAACCTGGTATCGGCATTATTCCCTTTCTTATGTTTGCAAAAGCCTAGTTCCTCAGGGTCATTAAAAGTTCTGAGTCTTTTTAGTATTGATTGTCCAAAAATCAGCTGTGTATTAAATATGAATACAGAAATTTTTGTAAAATATTTTAAAGAATAATTAGTACTCATTCATTTATGTAAAACCACCCTTGGTTAATTACACAACTTTCTTAAAACAAAAAGCCAACTACTTTAGAAATTCATGAACTATTCTTGAAAGGTAGTCCATTTCAAGTTGATGTTAATTTGAAAACTAGTAATTCATGATTCTTGAACTTTTAAGGAAAACATTTATTCATGAAATAATCAAAAAAATCTCTGTGATACTATCATGAATACTTCATGAACATTTGGAACTCTTCAATAATTCTTGACCTCTTCATGAAGTGAATAGTGACATACTTCATGAATAAAACTTCATGAATATGACTTCAAGCATTGATTAAGAATACTTCATGAAGTATTCTTAAAGGAGTGAAAAATTCTTGATTTCATGCATTTTGTTTCGCAGGGGTTTGGACGACCCATAGAAAGAAGCTTTTGAAAACATTGTTGGAAAAGGAGAAAAGGCTGGTAACCAGCATTTTCTCCCTTTCCCACAATGTTTTCTATCCTTCCCAAATCAAATTTCAATTTTTGATTCACATTTATTTTGTCGTCCGCGAATGCTTTTAATTTGGACTTGGTCCAAAATTATGTCATTTTGTAAAGTGTTAATAGAACATAATTCAGATGATGGGATTTAGCTTTGAAAATTAAGAAAACAATATGGGAATAGGAGCAGATGCCAGTTACAAGTGTTTCAATGCTTTCAACTGCCTTTTTGATTGGTAAAGGAGTATCAGTACTGTGAAGCATGTTATAATCACAAGTACAACTACTGCTTTGATAACATAATTATGTGAAGTTCTACAATCATTGTCTTTTCTATACTTTCAGTTTCGATGTTGAGAATGGTGCTGCAGGGGGTCGAGGGGCCATTGAAGGGAGCAGCCCCTCGGGTGGGCTGGTGTTATCAAATCTTCCACAACGTAGAGAATCCTTCCTGTACAGATCAGATAGTGACTATGAAATTTCGCCTAAATCCATGTCTCGCCATTCTTCTGTACAAAGTGAACAGCCACAGTAAGTCTTTTTAACCTGTTACCATGTGATTACAAGTTGTAATAAACATGAGAAAGGTAGGGTTCTGAAAACATTGTGTGAAAAGGAGAGAATGCTGGTGACCAGCATTCTCTCCTTTTCCTACAATATTTTCTACCCTTCAAGATTTTAGTGCCAGCAATAGATGAAGTAAATGATGTTATTTTTTTGCCATCATTTTACATGCAGTGGATGAAAGTTGTAAAATTGGTTTGATTATTTGTTGTCATGGCAATAGTAAATGATATATAATTAATGAGAGATATTATAGTAAGTATAATGATAATTGATGTTTTATATGTCAATATGATGATGAACAACCCTTTGATACACTAAATTTGGTAATTTCCTTCCTCTTCTACAGGGCAATACAGCAGTGAACAGTCATTTTTCTTTTGACCGATTGATTGCTGATTGTATATAAGACTTTGTATATGATGTATAATATCAGTTTATACCATGTTAAACAAGAAGACACTTCAGAAGCTGAAGAAAATTACTCCATTTGAGAAAAATAATTAGGCTCAGTTCAGACTTGTAAAGCTATTGTTAATGATATAAGAAACCTTTATTCACTTGTAATGAAGTTGACAGTAAGTTAGAATGCTTCTTTCATGCAGTACTTTCCATTTCCCCAGCTGTTCACACAAGAAATCTAAATTGATTTCATCTTTGTTTACAATCGATATACAAAAAGATTGGTGCATCAAATGATTTCTATCTTTGCATTTTTAAAATTTTCCGTTACTAGAGACAATACATTATCAGTATATTACCATGAAATTATCACAGAATTGATGGTATTTGCAAATTCTTTGAGGTTATTGTCCCTGTCCCTTTCACAAAGAATCCTGTGTCTCATTGGGAGTTTTCTGTAATCATAGCAACAAGCATGTCTTCCTTTCTAGCCTTTCCGAGACGGACCATAGTTTGAGATACAGTTAGCTCTTTGCCCCACAACTTATTTTAGAGTCATTCACTCTAAACCTTTTGTAGGCTGCAATATCAGTGAAGTTCAGATTATATACTCTTGCCTGAGAAAGATTCAGAAACACTGGGGAAAGAAGAGAATAATGGTACCAGGATTGTCTCCTTTTCCAAAATTTTTTATCATTATTTATCCTCGGGGTCAGTAATGCATAGGATCGTTCAGTAAAGGGCTGGCTTTGTGGACTGCAAATGCTTTCAGAGTGGGGCAAGACAAAAATCATGTTTGTAATGTAGTAAAGAGTTAATTTCGTAAACAGATGTTCCCTCTGGATCAGTTCTGTAAAGTATGACATTTGAAAAAGAAAGAACAGCTTACTGAAATGTAGGTGCAGTCTTCTCACAAAAGATCCAAATATGGAAGTAGTGGGAGTATTTCGAGTCTCACATGATGTCTGATAAGTTCCTCACCAGAGACACCTGTTATAGGTTTGTCTTCCAGTTTAACCATCCGGTCTGTATTCACCAATCATTTTTTCTCTAACCCTTTATCAAATGACAAAATTTTAGACTGGTCTAAATTGAAAGCGCTTGCAGACAACAAAATAAATGTAAAACAAAAATTGAAATTTGTTTCTAGCAGGGTAGAAAACATTGTGGGAAAAAGAGAAAATGCTGGTTACCAGCATTTTCTCCTTTTTCCACAATGTTTTTAAAAGGCTTCTATCTTGGGGTCGTAAAAACCAGGGATTACATGGTAAAGGATTAATTCATAGTCTTTTTCTAGATATAGAAAGTAACCCAACTCCTGATTGGCAAAACCATTTGGTCAAGCCAATCAGAAGCTGCATTACTTTCAGACATT
Organism: Tridacna crocea; assembly: GCA_943736015.1. Lineage (NCBI taxonomy): Eukaryota > Metazoa > Mollusca > Bivalvia > Cardiida > Cardiidae > Tridacna > Tridacna crocea. The sequence continues at coordinate 57,319,913 of OX031059.1, forward strand.
GAAAGTTTTTGAAAATACATGAACGACTGATCATAAGAATGGTTGAATTATAGGGCCATAGGTCCCTCCTTTCATCTGCCATCTCTATAGATTCAGACCAAGCAATAACCCATTGAAAGGTGAACTCTGAAACTGTAACCTGGGGATCACTGTTGCAAGGCTGCAAGTCCCTTCAGTTTTAGAGGGTGAGAACTTGTCCACTGCTCCTAAATACAGAAAAAGAATGGAAATCTGCAAAGAATGGAAATCTGCAATTGCTTAAATATTCAATAAGCTAGTATTTGGAAATTGTATGATTGAAGATGGCTCTTAATATGTTGATTAATATGCTGTTACTTTTTTAAAAAAAAAAAAGGGAAACGGAAAGCTCTGAAAAGAAGGGGAAATTTCTGTGCTATGCAAAAGTTCATCAATCATTTAGACAAACTTAATGTTGTGGGTACTCTTTAGAATGATCATGATACAGGTATTCATGTAATTATATGTTTTTTTGTGAAGAATTTGAAGAAAATGGCTTTCTTTATTTGCAGCTTTGACAGTGCTCAATTGGTAGCTAAAGACTAACTATATGTCAAAAAAACAAACACCTTGTATTATCAAATGTTCAACATGACAGTGTTCAACAGCAGATATTAGTTGATTAGATTAAATTATCCCTTTCTGTCTTTTTTTGCAGGGGAAGATGTTTATCTATTTGAAGTCCTAATAGTTGCCACAAATGGGGCAGTAAATGCTTAACTCTTTACCACACGAGGAAATTTTAGACTGGTCCAAATTGAAAGCATTTGCAGACTACAAAAAAAAAGTGACTGAAAAATTGAAATTTGTTCTGGGAAGGGTAGAAAACACTGTGGGAAAAGGAGAAAATGCTGGTTACCAGCATTTTCTCCTTTTCCAACAGTGTTTTCAAAAGCCTTCTTTCTCAGAGGCGTCAGAAGTAGGAATTGTGTGGTAATGGGTTAAGCAAATGACAAAGTTACAGACTGTCACAAATTAACAGCATTTGCAGACAACAAAAAAAAATGTGACTTAAAAACTGAAATTTGGTTTCGGAAGGGTGGAAAACATTGTGGTAAAAAACACAATGTTTTCTATTGACATGTGTACCAAAGTAATTTAGATAATGATTGACATTCTCAGAGAAACTTATGCTAATGTTTTTTTATACCACTAGTTCACCTAACATTGCTAATAGAAATAGTCAGTTGTAGGTATACAGGTTTTAGACTCCATCAGTATGCGGTGATGCCTTTGTGAAGCACTGTGGTATTTAGACATGACAGACACCCACAAACAGAAGGCACATATATCTACTATCTAACTAGTCAAATGGTAACCATGGAAATGACAAAAAAAGAACAGTCTACCTAAATGAAGAGCAAAAGATGAATATATAACAGGTAAGCTAATCAGTAAAGTGGTCTTGAGTAGTCAGTTTGCATATACTTAAATTTCAGCTGCTCTATACCAATGAACAAAATTATAGGCAACAAAATAATTGTGACTAAGAAATTTAAATGTTTTTTGAAGGTTAAAAAATGTTGTTGGAAAAGGAAAAAATGCTCATTTTCAGCAAATTTCTCCTTTTGCCGTAACTTTTAGGGGTCATCAAAAGTAGGGATTGTGTGGTAATGGGTTAAACACTGAAAGATATCAAGATTACTATACACACGGTGTGATGGCAACTTGCAGACACATACAGGGAGTTTTTTTTTTCCCCAAGGGAAACTACTGTGCAATGTTTGTAGGAATTATTTCAAGACTTATTTCCCCTACCTGCTTTGAATTATGTGATCAGCCACACTATCTAAGGTTAGAAAAGAAATAGCCTTTTAGCATCTTAACTCTTTACCAAACAACAAAATTTTGGACTAGTCCAAATTGAAAGCATTAGCAGACAACAAAATAAATGTGAATCAAAAATTGAAATTTTGATTTGGAAAGGGTAGAAAACATTGTAGGAAAAGGAAAAAATGCTGATTACCAGGATTTTCTCCTTTTCTCACAATGTTTTCAAAGGCTTTCTTTCTCAGGGTCGTTAAAAGTCGGGCCTGTGTGGTAAAGAGTTAAGTTATTTTCCCTTTTACTGTACAGTCTTTTTAGACTTCAGACATACCAATATCTTGTCCAAGTAATTTACAGGAGGAAGTTTGATATTTGAACTAAATGAAACTATGCTTTTGCTTGAAATGTATTATGACTTGTATTATGAAAATGATTACTAATCAGGTGTTTAACAATTGCTGCTTTTCCTCTATTGTTTTGCCTCTTTTTTAGCTCTCTTCCATTGTACTTCAATCACTAGTTCTTGTCAATGTCTTCTATTTTTTGGTCATATATTGACACAGCTACCGATAAAGCACCAAAAATACTTGCAGAATGATAGAAATAGCTCGTAAATCAATTTTCCATTATGTTTACATCACTGACTGTATCCACACTGTCTTCATTTCTATCTGTTATTTTAGTGGCTTGGTACACATGAAAAGGGGCATTCGGACATTTGCGGAAAGTGATGTCTTGGATCAGTCTGCACAGTCGACTCGGGCTAATCCGAAACAACACTTTCTGCTATTTTGTTATTTTCTGTTTTGCACAAGTCTACTGTAGCAAAAAATCTAATGTAGTTGTAAAGTGCCGTCTCAGATTAGCCTACACAGACTGATCTGACATCACACATTACACAAATATCCAAATGCCCCTTTTCACATGTTGCGGGCCTGGGTTAGGTTTCTACCCTTCCCAAAACAAATTTCAATTTTTGAGTCCCTTTTCTATTGTCTACAAAATTTTAATGCTTTCAATTTGGACAAGTCTAGAATCTAGTCGTTAAATCCCGGATTTTGTTTTCTACCCCTGTAAAGACTAATTTTATCATACAGGCCACATCTCATTCATTACCTGCAAATTAATGCTATTGTTATAGACAAGGCTAAGAATTTGTCTGATGAAGGGTTTACTCTCTCCCAAACGACAATGTTTTACACTTGTCCAATATTTGAAAGTCCTTGCAGATAATAGCATTTATATGGAACAAATGATGAGATTTGTGACAGATAGTCAAGTAAACAATGTGGGAAAATGAAAAAATGCTGGTTACTAGCATTTTGTCCTTTTCGCATAATGCTTAGAAAAGCCATACTATTCAGGGTTGTTAAAACTTGTGATTGTACTGTAAAGGGTTAAGATTACAGTTGGGCTGCAGATTGGGGAGTGATTATTTTTGCTACAGTAATACAAATACTCATAAAATGTAATGTTCCAAGTAACAAAACAGCAACATAAAAAAAGAGTATGTTCTTGAAGTCCAGAGATTTATGGTTTTACCTGCAATTGGGTGTAACAAAGTGGTATTTGATAGTATATTGATAAGATAATTTGACAGGTTGAACATAAAAAGCAGTTCCTTGCACTACTTTCTTTGTTTCAACCCATTACCACACAATCCCTACTTTTGACACCCCTGAAAAAGAAGCGTTTAGAAAACATTGTGGGAAAAATTGACCAGCATTTTCTCCTTTTCGCACAATTTTTTCTACCCTTCACAAAACAAATTTCAAATTTTCATTCACTTTTATTTTGTTGTCTGCAAATGCTTTCGATTTGGACAAGCCTAAAATATTGTCATTTGGTAATGAGTTAAAACCTTTATTTACCATGAACAATTTAAGTTGCAGCCAGAGTAGGTCAAGATCAGACTGCACAGAACATGCAGTCTGATCCTTGATGTAAATTGTGTGCTTTGTTCAGATATTTTTCACACAAAAACACCTTGAAATTGCAATTGATATGGTCCCACTACATAATAAGTGTTGATAGAGTCTCTGCTTCACACATCAGAGGATTTGGGTGGGAAACTTCTGATCAGCAAGGTCAGCCTTTGGAGACTTGTATCAGAAGTAATAGTAGCTAGATTTGTTGGAAGTTCGGTCCTACTTCATAGAATATGAAACACTATAGTGGAAATTAGTGTTGACAGAGCATCTGCTTTAAACATTTTGGGTAAAAAATTTCTGATCAGTAAAGTCAGCCTTTAGAGACTTGTTTCAGAAGCACTGGCTTGGTTTGCAGGAAGTCAGCATGGAGAACTTTGATACAAACTAAACTAATTGAAAGAAAACTATTGTTTAGTTCTTTACCAGACAATCCTTGGTGTTTACAACCCAGAGGACGATGCCTTCTGAAACATTGTTGGAAAAGGAGAAAATTTCTCCTTTTCCAACAATGTTTTCTCCTCTTCTAAAGTCAAGTTTTGGTTTTTGTGTCACATTTATTGTGTCGTCTGCAAAATGATTTCAATTTGGACAAGTCTAAAATTTTGTTGTTTGGTAAAGAGTTAAGCCTCTCAGTACCATGTGCTCTCTAGTTTTGCCAACAGTGTAAGTGATTATGGATCTACCTTGTGCAATTTTAAGTTAAATTCATTTCCGCATAAACAGGTAACACCATCCAGCTTCAGGGTTGCCCCTGAATCTGCCAGGTGTTCCATATGGGGCAAGGTACAAAGAAAAGAACTCAAGATACGCTTTTGGGTGATCAGAAACCATATAATTGAAAATTTCATTTCAAGGACAATAGACAAAACACATTGCAAAGAAGCTTAGCATCTTGTGCAATTTGAAGATAATTTTTGATACCAGATCTGCCTTAAATTGTGCAATATTCAAATTAATCAAATGATTTTTGGCAAAGGGAATGTGTCCAATACGTTGATGGAGCAGCCTGTAGAAACTGAATGGAACCAGGTACTCGCCTGGGCTTAAATATGGCAACAAGATGCTCACCTAGGTTTGTGAAAGAGTATAAATTCTCCCTGTGTTGTAACCACTCAAACATAGAAAAAAGGGTGGAAAAAATCTTCAATTAATACTATCTTCTTCATTTTATTTGTTCTTGTGCTTAATGTGAGAAAATCCAAGAGGGGCTCAAGTTTTAGCAGATGCTCAATATAGAGAGGAAAGAAATTATCTGGCAGTCCTTTTTGTATCCTTACTGATCAATTAATTCTTTACCAAACAGCAAAGTTTTAGGCTTGTCCAAATTGAAAGCACTTGCAGACGACATAATGTGATTTAAAAATTGAAATTTGTTTTGTGAAAGGTAGAAAACATTTTGGGAAAAGGAGATAATGCTGGTTACCAGCATTTCCTCTTTTTCCCACAATGTTTTCAGAAGGCTTCTTTCTCAGGGTTATTGAAAGTTGGGATTGTATGCATTATAAGGTTTTGCATCAGTTGACCATAGTTCAGTGTCTCAAATGGAGAAAATACTCATGTTTGGGAGTTTTTTCTTTATGTCAAAGTTTTAGTTCCTATGATAGGCCAAAACTTGTAAAGTATACATGTCCCTTGGGTAGCCATATCAATAAAACTGATTATATAAGTGTATTTTTTTTGTGGTAAGAATTCAGTTTTCAAATGTGCAAGTGTAGGCTTGGAACAGGACGGCACTGTGATTCTGCGCAGCCTGATTTTTATCTGCGTAGACAGACCCAGCTGAAGAAGGGATATGTATCACATGTACATCCTAGACTGGTGTCAGTTTCTTAACTCATTACCAAACGAAAATATTTTTAGGCTTGTCCAAATCGAAAGCATTTGCAGACAACAAAATAAAAGTGACTGAAAATTTGAAATTTGTTTTGTAAAGGGTAGAAAACATTGTGGGAAAAGGAGAAAATGCTGGTTACCAGCATTTTCTCCTTTTCCTACAATGTTTTTATTATAGGCTTCTCTCAGGGGCGTCAAAAGTAGGGAATGTGTGGTAATGGATTAAATGGAGCCTTTTCATTAAAGAAAGTCATCAAGTGAAACTGTAAAACCAAGACTCTGAGCTGTGTTCTCAATGTTCCAAATGTCTGATTTCTGTATTTCAGAAGAAGGGCAAGTAACAACATATATTTCTGTGACTTTGCTGTAGTTGTGTACCTTGTTTATTAGAATGACTTAAATGCAGGGCCTGAATGCCAGACTAATGTACATCCTTATGGACCAGACAGGCAGAGAGTAGACCTGAAAACTAAGACCTAACAAGTTACTGCATAAAGAAAATATCTCATCTTCATTGGTAGCACTTGCAGATAATGAATCAAATGTGGCTCAAATAGGAAATTTTTTGATAGGATAGAAAACTTCATGAGAAAAGAAGAAAATGCTGGTCACCAGCATTTTCCCTTTTTATCAGTGTTTTCAAAGGCCCTCTCCACCAGGGTCATTAAAACTTAAGTAATGTGGTAGTACAAGTATTTAGCACCAAAGTTTGATAAAACAGATGGCTGGTATATAACATAAATTATTTATGCCATCCATGAAATAGCGGCTTCAATTAGTTCATTGCCTTCTTAACCCTTATCCATCTAAATAAATAAAACTTTAAGCTAGTAGTAATGAATAATGCCATTTCAACCTTATTTTTGGGGGGAAAACTTTCTCCTTGCCTGCTCTGTGTAGCCTGATCTTGATTTATACCCTCTGCCAAAGGTCAGTGAGGTATGCTTAACAGGGCTCATGGCTAATTTGAGAACTTTTTAACCATTTACCACGGAATCCTGAGTTTAACAGACAATGATAGTAGAAAGCTTTGGAACATGGTGGGAACAAAAGAACTTGCTGGTAACCAGCATTTACGCCTGTTCCCACAAATGCTGTATTCTATCCTATCAAAAAAAAAATTCCTTCATTTGTATAACTCTCAATTTTGTTGCTTCAGAAGAGGTTAAAATTTGTCATCTGGTAAAGGGTTATAAGCTTTGTGCTGCTATTTGCAGAACATTGGCATTCCCAGGAGGTACTAAAGATGCAGAAGTTGCCAATATCAAGGCTGTTATGTTAGTATATCTGGCAAAGCAGCTACATGTAACATAGTAGATCTAAGTTTTTCACTGTGATATCCTCTTCTACAGTAAACCCTTACCAAACGACACTATTTTAGGCTTGTCCAAATCAAGGTCATTTTCAGACACCAAAATAGAAGTTACTGAAAATTCGAAATTTGTTTTGTGATGTGTAGAAAACATGGTGGGAAAAGGTGAAAATGCTGGTTACCAGCATTTTCTCCTTTTCCCACAATGTTTTCTAAAGGTTTCTTTCTCAGGATCGTCAAAGGTAGGGATTGTGTGGAGATGGGTTAACCTTTACCAAATTACAAAATTTAAGCGTAGTCTAGATTGAAAAAGTATTTGAAGACTCAAAAAGTGAATTTTGATTTTGAGAAGGATAGAAAACAATATGGAAAAAGAGAAATACTGATTACTAGCATTTTCTCTCTTTTTCCTATAATTTCTTGGAAAACTTTTTTTCTCAGGTCACAGTTGAAAGTCGTGATTTTTTGTTACAGGGTTAAAATACATGAAACTTGTCTCTTTTATTACATTTCTATTCTTGAAAATTTTCTTTTCTTATGAATCTATCTTATATTGTCATTATGCTCAAATTACATGATCAAAGTAGATAATAAATGGTGGAAAATGCCATCTCTCATTATTAACAGAGAAATCTGTGTCTTTAATATATCTCCATGGATTCATGTTCTGAAAAATAATAGGATTTACTTCCATTCATTTTCTTCTTGACACAAATCTACAGCAGAAAACATTTTAAGCTTTTTAGGGATACTCTAAAGATGTAATACTGTTTTATACGTGAATCATAACTTTTTAGCTCCACTGGCTGAAGGCCAGCAGGCTTAATTGTCATGGCCTGGTGTACTTCCTGCCTCTGTCTATGTGCCCGTCCATGTACATCCGTCCATTCAGACATATTCTTCTCTAAATCTAACCCATCTAATTTTGATAAAACTTCACAGAAATGATCCTGCATTGTTCCTCTTCAGAACTTATTGAAAGAATTTGATTCCTTCAAAAACTCTGGTTGACAGGGCAACAACACTGAAAAATATTGAAAGTCTTTGAAAATCTTCTTGTCTAAAAATCGTAAGGCCTAGGGCTGCCAAATTTGGCATGTAGCTTTATCTAGTGGACCTCTACCAAGTTCCTTCAATTAATAGCCCTGGGGTCAAAATTAGTCCCACGTGGGGGGGGGGGGGGTCGTCACAAGTTTTATATGGGCTTATAGAGGGAAAACTTTAAAAAAATCTTCCAGTAGCAAGCCATAAGGCCTAGGGGTACCAGATTTTGCATATAGCTGTATCAAGTGGTTGTATACCAAGTGTGCCTAAATTATAGCCCTGGGATTAAATTTGACCCCGTCCTGAGAGTCCAAAGTTTTATATTGGCTCATATTGGGAAAATTTTAAAAATATACTTGTATCTAGCCATAAGATCTAGGACCTCCAAATTTTGCAAGTAGCTTTAACCAGTGGGCCTCCACCAGGAGGCCCCAATCATAGCCTTCCGGTCAAGTTTATCACAACACCAGGGGTCACAAGTTTAACATGGGCTTTTGGGGTGAACTTCATAAGCATTTTGTTACTAACCATAATAAAGACTAGGGCTACTAAATCAGCTCTCTCTCATGGGTCTCATGTTTTACAGGGTCTTTTATCTAGAAAACTTTAAAATTCTTCTTGTTTGTAACCCCATTCTAGACCTCTATTATTTGGTATAGGGCTTTATCTTGTGGACCTCCCCTAGGATTCATGTAATTATAGTTTTGTGGTCAAAATTGGGTTTGCCAATGGGTCTTACCTTTCTGGTAAGATTTTATAGAAAAAAAATTGTATTTCATCAAGTTTGAAACAATTAATTGGCCAAGTATTGCAATGTTTGGCTTGAAATTATTAGCAAGTGGAGCGATACAGGGCCATCATGGCCCTCTTATTTCTTTAACACTTTACCAAATGACAAAATGTCAGTCTGGCTCAAATTGAAAGCACTTGCAGACCACAAAGTAAACATTTATCAAAAATTGAAATTTGTTTTCAGTAAGGTAGAAAACATTGTGAGAAAAGAGCTGGTTACGAGCAATTTTCTCCATTTCCCACAATGTTTTCTATAGGCTTCTATCTCAGGGTCATAAAACGGGGATTGTTTGGTAAATGGTTAACTCTTTACCACACAATCCCGACTTTTTACGACCCTGAGGAAGAAGCCTTTTGAAAACATTGTGAGAAAAGGAGAAAATGCTGGTAACCAGCATTTTCTCCTTTTCCCACAATGTTTTCTGCTCTATCCAGGAAAAATTATGTTATTTAGGCTATTTTGTATTTGTCTTCTGCAATTACTTTCAGTATGGACGAGTCCAAAATTTTGTCCTTTGGTAATGAGTTAACAGGTTAATACTGTATAATCGATGTGAAACATCTCCTTTTCTCCTGGTCAGTTAGCCCTTTACAACTAGATCCGATGGTTCGAGGACCCCGAAAAAGAAAGCTTTTGTGGGAAAAGGAGACAGTGCAGATGTACAGCATTATCCTTTTTTTCCTAAAATAGTTTCCACCCTTTTAAAGACAAGCCCAGTATCAACTCATTTTCGTTAAAATGTTTCAGCTATATATGAATCCCAAAATGTTCTTTCCTGTTAAAGATTAAAGGCATTACTGAGTTAAATGCCCTTTGATTTTGAAACGTTGCTTCTGATTGAATAAAATTGTGATGTAGGTAAAAAATGTGCTTTACATTATAAACGGCTTTTTGGCTTAATTATATAAGTTGGGCCTTGCAAAGCTCCCATTTGTGTTCATACCAAGTTTTTCATGTCCATGAGTTCAAACAATATAATGTGGAGAAAAGGAGGTGAAAAACCCATAAATATATGGATGGGATTACTTCTTTCCTTGGTATTAGGAATCAAAGTGTTTCTTCTAGGATGAAGTGATGATTCAAGGTCTTTGAACTACCTCTCAAAATCTTTGGCAATAAATTATTCTATAGAAAATACAGAACTACCTGTACAGATTAATCCATTAACTCTTTACCACACAAGAAAATTTTAGACTGGTCCAAATTGAAAGCATTTGCAGACGACAAAATAAAGGTGACTGAAAAATTAAAATTTGGTTTGGGAGTGGTAAAAAACACTGTGGGGAAAGGAGAAAATGCTGGTTACTAGCATTTTCTCCTTTTCCGACAGTGTTTTCCAAAGGCTGCTTTTTCAGGGTCGTTAAAAGTCGGGATTGTGTGGTAAAGAGTTAACTCTTTACCAAACAGCCCAAGTTTTAATGACTTTGAAGAAAAAGAAGGCATATTACAGAGAATAGGAGAAAATTCTGGTAAACAACATGTACTCCGTTTTCCTTATGATGTTTCCTATTTTAACTCGTTACCAAATGACAAAATTTTAGGTTTTCCAAATCAAAAGCATTTGCAAGACAACAAAATATAAGTGACTGAATATTTGAAATTTGTTTTGTGAAGGGTGGAGATTGTAGGAAAGGAGAAAATGCTGGTTACCAGCATTTTCTCCTTTTCCCACAGTGTTTTCTAAAGCCTTCTTTCTCAGGGTCATCAAAAGTAGGGATTGTGTGGTAGTGGGTTAAAGATAAACTCTAGCATTTTAGCCACATTTAGAGTCGTCTTCAAACCAAACACTCAAATTGGAAATATCTAACATTTTTATTGTTTTGTAAAGAGCTAACCCATTACTCCATAGATACTCATTTCTATGCAATATTTGCTAGTAGGAGGCTTTGGAAAACATTGTGGCAAAAGGTGAAATTGCTCGTGACGAGCAATTTCACCTTTTGTCACAATGTTTTCTATGCTATCTAAAGGTTTCCTATACACATAACAAACTGCTCCATCCTTGCTGTTATTTAGGAACAACTAGAGATACCATAGAAATGTCTTATAGGGTAAAGAGTTAAGCTGTTATTTCCTCTGGCAGTACCTAGTAATCCCCTTGTAAGCAGTGTAAATTATGATCAGACAGCACAGATAATGCAGTTATATTTTAGATCTACACTGTACTCTATTATATGTTTTTCCCCCAACCAAAGCGGCCATGATGTTCAGACAAAGTTGTGTTTTCTCGTGGCCTGTAAAGGACAATTTTAATATTTTTTGTCAGCCTAAGGGATAGCTATATTCTCTTTCATTTCTTGGAACTGTCTGAGAATCTAATTACAGCGCTAATAAAATAGTGGGCAAGTCATTACTTTTGATATAGATTTTCGTTCATTTGTTGATCCTTTTCATTGCCTGAGGTGTGGAAAGTTGTTTCTTTGAAAATGGTAATAAATCTTTATGGTGCCTGTCAGAGAACTGCATCTTTTAGGTTTAACTTTGGTGGTGTATTAGACCTGATATCACGCAGCACATACAGTATGATCTTTGATCTGCAGCCTCTGAGCTATTGCATTTTCGTCTAATATCAAAATGTCAGTTTACTTGCAGTTGAGCTGTATAAGTTTTGAGCCTTGAAAAAAAATTAATTTATGCGTTTGATTTAGAAAAAGCTTGGCTTTTGCTAAAGAATATAGAAGCAGGATTAGAGTGCTTACATACAGCAGCCTGATCTTAGATGTACGATGTCTGCTAGACTGTGACAGACACTTACCAATTAAGAAAGCCATTATTCAAATATAGAACAGGTGTTTTGAGGTGTCATTTTTCTGACAAAAACGTCCTGTTGAGAATGAGTTAATCCTTTACCAAATAACAAAAATATAGACTGGTCCAAACTGAAAGGCTTTGCAGATGACAAATTTAATGTATCTGAAATGATGTTGTTTTTTCGGGTTGAGTAGAAGACATTGTCTGAAAAGGAGAAAATGCTGGTTATCAGTATTTTCTCCTTTTCCCACAATGTTTTCAAAAGCCTTCTCTTATTGGGTCGTTAAACCTCGGAATTGTGTGGTTAAAACCTTACCCAGATGAAACAATTTTGAACTGGTCCAGATGAAGGCATGTGCAGACCAGAAATTAAGCCTTACTGAGAAAAGCTTATTTTTGTGCTTTAGGAGGGAAATTTATCTGCACATCATGAAAATTCTGGCTTAAAAACAGCATTTCTCTTTTTCTCACAATATTTTCAAAAGCATCTTTGCTTGAGAGTCATTATATCACCAGATAGGTAGGTAAATGGCCAATTCCTCCCTCAATCCCCCAATATAGTTAATCCATCTGGATAATGAACTGCTCCTCAACTCTTTTCCTGAGAAATATTTTAGCTTCCTCAATACAAATTTTGCTGGATCAAACCTGGCTCTAACAACTTGATTTCAGTCTTTAACCCATTACCACATGAAAAAATTTTAGACTGGTTCAAATTGAAAGCATTTGCAGACGACAAAAAAAAGGTGACTGAAAAATATAAATTTGCTCTGGAAAGGGTTGAAAACACTGTGAGAAAAGGAGAAAATGCTGGTTACCAGCATTTTCTCCTTTTCCCACAGTGTTTTCAAAAGGCTTCTTTCTCGGGGGCGTCAAAAGTAGGGATTGAGTAGTAATGGGTTAAAACCCAGAATATGTCAAAGGAAGCTATAAGATTTAAATGAAGGTCATCATCTTTTTCTGCTTTCCCTACAATAGTTTTAAAAGGCTCAGTAACTATATCAGGTTTGAAAAAGACAAGTCTTATTGACAGAAGGTGAAGATGTTTGGGTTTCAGAAGAAAAACGGGATTACTCGCCTGTCAGACACTTTAACTCCATATCAAAACAATCCGAGGTTTTAACAAGTCTCAAGAAGAAGGCTTTGAAAATATTGAGGGAAAAGGAGAAAATGCTGGGTACCAGCATTTTCTCCTTTTCCCACAATGTTTTCAAGCTTTTCAAAAGTGGAATTCCATTCTAATTTGTTGCCTGCAAATGCTTTTAATTTGGACAAATCTTAAATTTTGTTTTCTTGTAAAGTGTCGTGAGAACAGAAAGGTCAAACAGAAAACTAATCGATGGTATGGGTAATCAACAATAATGTTCCACTCATTATCCGCTGTACAGTAGACAACTTCTTAACCCATTACCACACAATCCCTACTTTTGATGCCCCTGAGAAAGAAGCCTTTAGAAAACATTGCTGAAAAAGAAGAAAATGCTGTTAACCAGCATTTCCTCCTTTTCCACCAGCATTTCCTCCTTTCCGACAATGTTTTCTAAAGTGTTCACAAAACAAATATCAAATTTTCAGACACATTTATTTTGTTGTCTGCAAATGCTTTCCAATTGGACAAGCCTAAAATATTGTCGTTTGGTAATGAGTTAACACAGACTTGTGCAGACAACAACTGTTAAAATGGTTCATCAACATGAATTGATCCTGGCAAGAGGTGATTTTACTCATAATGATAGCACAAAGTTCCTTAGCTCCTTGTAAACAAGTTCTCAATGAATGAAAGTATTGTCAAAGCCTGAAATATAGTGCCAGATGACAAAAGTGGTTTGCACAGGGCAATCAGTTATAAGTGACTCAATTAGTCACAGATCACCAAAGCCAAGTTTTCTGATGGATCTGGATGTTTTTAACTCTTTACCACCTAATGACAGCAAGAAAGAGGCCTTTTGAAAACATTGTAGCAACAGAAGAAAATGCCTGTAAATGGCACTTCCTCCTTTTCCCATGATGTTTTCTCTCCTTTCAGAGGCAAATCCTGTCAGTTGAGGCATATTTGATTTGTCAGTTTCAAATACTTTCCATGTACAGTGGCCTGAAATTTTCCAGCAAGGTAAAGAGTTAATGAGTTTTGTTGATATTTTCTCTGACTTGATTTTGAAACTGAAATGAGTTGCTTGGATGATACTTTCATGGACTGGGTTTTAGAACAGAAATTTGTTGTTTTGTTTAGAACTCCACTGACAGTGTTTATGATCTGAAATACCAGTATACAGTCACAGGTAAGAGAAATAAACCAATTATTGTCTTTTGAAAACATTGTTGCAAAGGAAAAAGGTGGTTTGCCGTGTATGTGGCAGTATAGATCAAATCCAGACAGCATGCTTTCTGATCTTTGATTTACATTGTCTGATTTTGTAAGACATTGTTAACAAGGGCAACCTTGAAATTCCAGTGATTTAACCCTTTCCAAATAATAAATTTTGGACCCTTCCAAACTGAAAGAGTTTGCAGACAACAGTTTTAGATTTGGAGAAAATGGAAAAACGTTCTCAAAAGGGTAGAAAACACTGTTGGAAAAGGAGAAATTGGTTGTTATGAGCAATTTCTCCTTTTCCCATAGTGTTTTCAAAGGACATTTACTGCAGACACGTAAAAAGCAGGGCTTGTTTGGGAAAGGATTAACTCTTTACCAAACAATACCTGATTTTTACGACCCAGAGAAAGAAGCCTTTTAAAAAAAACTTTGTGGGAAAAGGAGAAAATGCTGGTTACCAGCATTTTCTCCTTTTCCTACAATGTTTTCAAAAGGCTTTTTTTCCCAGGGTCTTTAAAAGTCGGGATTGTGATTGGTAAAGAGTTAAATAGAACTTTTTGGATTTGTCTGCAATATGGACAATAACAGACTGATTTTACAGAAAAAAAAAGATTATGGATATCACTTTTCATTTTTTATCTGCCATGGATTCTCTACCTTTGAATTGAGTTAAAATTTAATCAGCAGGTGCATCCAACCTTTATTCAACAACCCATAGTGCTCCTACAACAGTAAGGAAGAGGGCTTTCAAAAATATTGTTGAAAATGGATAAAATGCTTCTAACCAGCATTTTTTCTTCTCGTTGAAATACAAATTTCATTTTTCGAGCCACGTCTCAAATTTTGTTGTCTGCAAATTCTATCAATAAAGGCAACTTTGAAATCTGTTGCCATGTAAAAGGGTTGAATTGAGGTTCTATTTCATATCTCAGTTTACATATTATCTCAACTTAACTCTTTAATGCACAATCCCAACTTTCAATGACACTGACAAAGAAGCCTGTAGAAAACATTGGTTACTAGCATTTTCTCCTTTTCCCACAATGTTTTGTACCCTTTGTAAATCAAATTTCAATTTCTGATTCACATTTATTTTGTTATCTGCAATTGCTTTCAATTCAGACTAGTCCAAAATTTTGTCGTTTGGTAAAGAGACATTTCTTTGCCAAAGGACAAAATGTTAGACTTGTCTAAATTGAAAGCATCGGCAGATCACCAAATAAATGTGCCTCATAAATTACAATTAGTTTTTGTAAATTTAGAAACATTGTGGGAAAAGGAAAAAATGATGTTTACGATCATCTCTGCCTTTTTCCACAGTGTTTTGATAAATACTTTCCTGGTGAATCTCTAAACCTTGGATTGCTTGGGTGAGGGTTACGGTAAATCTCTTGCATTAATTGTGAAATGCTTACATCATGCATGTCTCTGACAATGATCCTGGTGATAAACATGCACATTTCACATTAATTATCAGGCATATTTTCCAGTTCAGTTATGACTTTGTGAGAGGCAAGATTCAGCACTTAGTTGCTTTTAGCATTAGAAAGAGATTTGGGGAATTCCAGAAAACTTAATCCTTAGGCCTGCAATTGTTACTCCCAGAACTTTGGTGGACAGAATGTGCAGTCTGATCTTGAATCTACGCTGTCAAATAAGGAAATAATAATTATTCCTCGTAACACAACTTTGAAATCGCTATAATATGGGTTTCTACTCATAATCATCATGGAAATTTCATTTAACTTAATTTTAACCCATTACCACTCAGTCCCTACTTTTGACGCCCCTTGCAAAAGAAGCCTTTTGAAAACATTGTGGGAAAAGGAGAAAATGCTAGTTACCAGCATTTTATCCTTTTCCCACAATGTTTTCTACTATTCACAAAACAAATTTCAAATTTTCAGTCACTTTTATTTTGTCATTTGCAAATACTTTCAATTTGGACAAGCCTTAAATATTGTTGTTTGGTAATGAGTTAAAATATATAGGTTTCTTGTAACTATCAAAATGGAAATTTCATTTAAGTTATTAACTCTTTACCAAACACAACTCGGAAATTAAAATTAGTCTCCATTAGGTTAGAAAACATTGTGGGAAAAGGAGAAAATGCTGGTTATCAGCATTTTCTCCTTTCCCCACAATGTTTTGAAAAGACTTCTTTCTCCGGGTCGTCAAAAGTAGAGATTAGGTGATAATGGGTTAAGCAGGATAAGGCTTAAAGTCACAGTGAAGTCCAACTTAATAAAAAACCAGTCAGTGAAGTAAAAATAAATTTCATTTTTACCATGTAAAAATATGGCAATTATTATGACTTCAAGGATATGTAATTAAGATGCAGTTCGCGAAAATTCCAGTCTATGCCAGAAAAAAGAATCGTGTCGCTTTATCTGTTTGTTTACCTCGATGATTGCCAACAATTAGCTGACTTTTCATTCGAAATGTTCGCAGTGACATAATAGTGATTAAATGCCATGTGGTCATTCAAGGCATCGAAACAAACCTTTCATTCACTTGATTGTTTTATCCCCATCCTAGGCTTGAAAATGTAAGTTTATCGACATCATAAACTGAAACAATGACTCAGGGTAACCATCGCTTATTCATTTATACTCAATATCATAGGAAGAGTAAAGTACATCATAGCACGAATAAGATGCAATGCTATCACCCGACATTCTCGATGACCAAGTTCGATTATACACAAATGATAATGAAGGTTGTCTCGATCAACGGCATCCCTGAATCCATGCATTTTGGCACACAAATATCACAGCAACCAATGCAGTAACTGACACATTCAAGTGTTGGGACAGGTTATCCAATTTATTTTTGAGTTACAAGCAGTAACAATTACCTACCTTTGGACTTTATTGGAGGTTTTAGTGATGTATTGAAACTTACACGGGCATAAATTAACTCTTTACCTAATAAGGCATTTCTATGGTATCTCTAATTGACCCTAAATAACAGCAAGGATCAAGCCGTTTCTTATGTGTATATGACACCTTTTGATAGCATAGAAAACCTTGTGGCACAAGGTGAAATTGCTTGTGATGAGCAATTTCACCTTTTGCCACGTTTTCAGAGGCCTCCTAAAAGCAATGCGTTGAAATGAGTATCTATGGAGTAAAGGGTTAAGCATTACCAGCTGAAATAAGTCATCAGTGCATCTGTCTTTGTTTTAACTTTCACTTGTAAGATCATTCTATACTACTACAGTACCAGATTTTGTGCAAGCTGATCTTGATCTACACGGGCTTCAAGGACAACTCTAGTTGTTAGAGGTGCTGTATGGGTGAACTGATAGATAATATGCAATGCAATATTTTATTATGTTTCAGGATTAATTAGGATCTGTTCATGGTATTTTCATAAGAATAATTAAATCCTCACTTCAGAAAAACAAGAGAGATAATGAAGGATTAATTTCAGCAATAAATGGGTTTTTGCATGATAAGAATACAGCTTTGTTATCACTTTGAGGCTTCTTGATAACACACTGCCATCTGGAAAAAAAACATTTTTTTTGTTCACTCTTTACTATTAAACGAAAGCAGGCGAAACTTGTCTAAATTGAAAGCATTTGGAAAAGATGAGTAAGGAGTGACTGAAATGAAGACATTTGTCTTTTATAAGGTTTGAAATATTGTGGGAAAAGGAGAAAATGCTACCAGCATTTTCTCCTCTTCCCAGTATCTTTAGAAGTCTTTTTTTCCCCTTGGGTTTATTGAAAACTCAGAATTATCTGGTAAAGTGTTAGACAAGCTGCCAAAAAGAGAGATCATGTATTTCAGTTTGTTCATGAAGTTATTTCTGCAAGAGATAAGTCTTATGATAATTGATTCCGATAGGTTGTCTGCTTGTAACATTGTCTGCCCAAAGAGATGGAGGGTGGTGTAGATTGTTCAGGGCTTATCAGCCCTACTCTGATTAAAACATACTTATTTTATTGGCCAGTGGCATGCAAATCGTGATAACTATTGTAACGAATGTGGCCCATTGCTTCTATATGTGAAAGATGCATGTCTCTCCAAAATGACTTTCTTTTCATAGTCATTGAATTGCAGCTGTGTTTTTTCCCCTTTTCACATTTCTCTGGTTGGAACAGCTTCAGGGAAAATAGATTTTCAAATTATAGTGAGAAAAGTTATAACCAGCATTTTCATCTTTTCCAGCAAGAATTTTATTTTTCAGAACCAGTCACATCACTGTACATGTATCTGATTGAAATAGTGATGAAACCAAAGTAAATCAAAGTGTTAAGAATGCTGAAGTGATATTTGTCAAGAAATCCATTGTGTAATTAATTTGAAAGAAAAACGGAAGTACTGTTCAATTATTGGCTTGAAAGTCAACCTACTAAAGGAATGTATACCTTTTTGGTTGAAGGGAGTACTCCGGACAAAATTTGGATTATTTTTATATTGTTTATCTCCCTTTGATCATTAGGAGGAGTCAGTAGTAATGTCCCTGGACAGTAGTATGCATGATGGATAGAGAGAAAAAAAAGGGGGGAATATATCAAGTAGAATTGAGTTTGTACTTGGAAACTATGATTTTGAAAAATCATTAGCCGTTAACATTAAATTTCGAACATTACAATCATTTATATCAATCTATGAATATTCATGCGCAATCAAATGGAATAGGAAAGTCATAGCATGAACAAGCTACTGGACGAACTGGTTTTGGAACGAAAAAGCCCAGGACCCAGCAATCAGTAGACAGATTTTGTATCATTGCGCCAGTAGAAGGTTATGAGCAATTTAAGCTATTTTTAATAAAAAATTAGTATGTCCATGATCAGTGGCCTCACGCAGTGTATTTTAACATGCCATTTCCAATTACATATCTAAGTGCTACTGAAAACTCCTTTGCCTGAGAAAAAATAAGTTTAATTGCGTTTATTTCCTTTGGCTTTGCTCAAAACACCATACATGGTCTTCAAAATTCAAAATTGAACTCATAGTGGTGTTGTCTTTGACAAATACCACAAAAACCATTTCATGCAAGACCTATCAAATGAATGATACAAAAGAAAACTTTTTAAGGAAAGAAAAACATCTGTGAAAAGTATTTAATGCATCTAAAGTATCATCCATGGACCGTCTGTTCAGGCTGACCAGGACAAAAACTTTTTGCATTTCGTAAATTTTCTGCATATCACAGAGCCATTCTACCACATGATTCAGCTAGTTGTCACACAAAATAGATCCATATTGTGCAACAGTTTTCATAGTGTGATGCAAAAGTAAGATGAATTAGCCTTTTACCAGATGGCAAAATTTCAGACCCCTCTATTTTTTTTTGTATGTAGAGTTTTTGTAACTTATTAGCCAGTAGAGTGATATAGGTACATCATGGCCCTTTTGTTTTACTTTTTCTTACTATCTTTTCTAAAGCCATCCTTCTGAGGGTTGTGAAAATATGGAATGTTATGATTAAAGAAGGATTTTTAAAACTCCCGATTGTATTGTAAAGAGTTAGACTGCCCATTCTAGAGTGCCATCACATATTCATGTATTTATGTGGTAGCTTGAAAAACTGTTACCTTACGTTTCAAACAGGAGGTATAGGTGGTCATGCTAGATGAATAAATATTAAGTGTTTAAATATTTACCAAACAGTCCGGGATTTATACGCTCTGGAGGAGGAAGAAGCCTTCTGAAAACTTTGTGGGAAAAGGAGAAAATACTGGTAAACAGCATTTTCTCCTTTTTCTACATGTTTTCTACTCATCTGAGGTCAGGTTTCAATTTTTGAGTTGCTTTTATTTTGTTGTCTGCAAATATTTTCAATTTAGACAAGTCTAAAATTTCATTGTTTGTTATTAGAGTTAAAACAATTTTGATGTAATTAGTAAGTGTTGTCAAAAAATCTTATTGTGAAGTTCAATAATTCTAAATAATAAAAAAGTGTTTTGAATTTTGAAATACCTGTATGACAAACTATCTATGGTCAACATGTTATTTGTCATCATCATTCTTAGCGTCATTATCATTCTTGGCCTATGTTACTTGTGACAGTATGTGACATTGATGGTTGAATTTGTAATTAATTTTATGAATATAACCTTTCCCATAATTATGTTCCTGTGTTTTAAGAACCTTAAGAAAAAAATGCTTTGAGAAAACATTGTGGGAAAAGAAGAAAATGCTGGGAACCAGCAATTTCTTCTTTTCACACAATGTCTTCTACCCTTTCCTAGACAAATTGCAACAAATTAGCCAAACATAATTTGTCATCTGTAAATGCCTTTGATTTGGACAAGGCTGGATATTTGTTAGTAAAAAAATCGGACACTGCTGTGTACTGATAAATAAATCACTTAATATCAGTAAGAAGACAAGATGGTTCCTGAAAAAATCTAAGATTTGCTCAAATCAAGAGCTGTAGCTGAAGAAAAACTTTTTTTTTCTCAGAATGATTAAGAAATATGTTGGGAAAACAATAAAAGAAAATGTTTATGACCTGGTTTTTTTTTTCCTTTTCTTGCAATTTTTCCACAAGCCTTGTTCTTCAAGGTTTTCTGGATTGTTTGGTCAGGGGATAAATCATTGTAATTATAACGGAATAATTATAACAGAAAAATCTTCTTTGCACTCCTTGGTCAATGTAGATCTTTGATTGTTTTCAAAATTTTGTACATTTAAAATCTTGATATATGATCCTTTTACCCTTGACCTTACGATCCAGTTTTGGACATTGAGGTCCAGGGCTTTTGTAAACAAAGCAGAAGAAGAGAATGCTGTTTTCTCCTCTGTAGGAGTAAAGTTATGACAATTTGAACTATATATCAAAAATGTTGATTTGCTATTTTGTAAAGGTTTGAGCAATTTGCATTAAAATTTGCTTAACATTCTTGGAGGAGCTTGTATGTAGTGTTCTCAACATGGTCTTAAAACAGGGCTTTGCATTTTTTTTTACCAAACTTCAAAAATGTTTTTGGATTGAGCAAAGTGTGGCAATTTGTTGCAAGTAATCAATTAAAAAAAAAGAATGAAAAGTATAAGAAAAAGGAGTCATGGCCATTTGAATATTTTTTCCAGATCCAGTAACTTGGCAATCAACAGGAGTATTCTTCCATCAGTAATAGCTGTAGGTTGTATGGTAATGGGTTAAGTTACTGTATGTGAAGAAATCAGCACAAATACCACTGAGAGTTATCCAAGTATTGTATTGATTGTTACATTATTTCAAAATAAAATAGCAATAATTTCAGCGAAGGAAGAAACTTGTTAGGGGAAGTTTGTAATACTACCAACTTGATGCTACAAGACAGTGGGGTCACTAACTTGTCCCAGGATAATGAGGGACCAGAGTGTTTCGCAGGAACCCGTTACATTAGACATTTATAATGTTAAATGGCCAAGATTTTCCTACATACTGGTTTTTGAACACCCGCCATGGATGTCAAGTTCAATTCTTAGGTTACTTGAGTGAGAAATGCTCAAGGTCAGCTAATCTGATCATGCAGTATCTGTCATACTTCTTGCATCATACAGGTATCAACAGATTGTTATACCCCCATTCCACTTGGCCACGATCTACGGCCCTCTGTTCGCTCATACAGAGCATGGTAGATTGCCGCAGATCACTGCCCGATTGGCAATTATGAGGACACTCCCGCTCAGATAACAACCAGATGAAGCTATGCTAGCAATCAAGAAACAACCATTGAGATCCGATAGCGATTGAATTCTACATGGTCAACATCTTAGCCTCACTAGGAGTTGCGACCTTATATGACCTGTTTGTGGCCAGAGACTTTGATGCTCCTTTCCCTGGGTGGCATACTGTAGTTATAAAACTTTTGACCAAAGGATTAATTTTACCTACACCTGGTGATTTCCAAGAACGAACTGATGATATGATACTGTACCTTTGAAGGATTAAGGTCCCTCTGAGCTCGAGGCATATATGGTATGGGCATTAGAGAGAAAGAATTGGATACAAGGAAATCCGGGTACAAGCCAAATTGACCTTGTTGGTTCCTTAATGAGCCCTGAGTGTAAAGCACTGATACATGCCAGGCTACCTGTGGGTTCCAAACCGACTCACCTCTGGTTGGATGGGAATCACAAGGTGTCTCAGAAAGGTCCTGGTTGGGCCAGGTATCGAACCTCGGACCTCAGGATTGATAGTCCAGTGTTTTACCACTACACTTCAGTTCACCCTTACATCTCTAATGGTTGCTATCAGATCACATCAGAGCGTGACGACCGGCATAGTGGTGAACATTTGCGCTCTTGAGGGATCCAATAGCGCACAATCCCTACTTTTGACGCCCCTGAGAAGGAAGCCTTTTGCAAGCACTGTAGGAAAAGGAGAAAATGCTGGTAACCAGCATTTTCTCCTTTTCCCACAGTGTTTTCTACCCTTCCCAGAACAAATTTCAATTTTTCAGTCACCTTTATTGTGTCGTCTGCAAATGCTTTCAATTTGAACCAGTCTAAAATTTTGTCGTCTGGTAATGAGTTAATCCATTATTTGCAAAATCAATGCTTTTAAGTCGAACAAGTCTTAAATATGTCATTATGAGTAAAGAGTTGAAAAAGAATGTATGAAAAAAAGGCTGTATAAATATGACAAATTTTCAATATTTACATCCGTGACAAAGTTTCACATGAGGGACTTACTAGTAAGATTTGCTTGCACAAATATTTGTCTCTTTCATTCAAGTGTTGATTTCATGATACAGGCTAAAGGCCAGCCAAATATAGACATGCTGGTGTTAAAATGCATCTAAATTAAAACACACTTTTTCAGGATATGAAAGCTTTTGTGAAGATGTTATTCTATTATTTTACTGGTGGCTGAAGATTTAATATTAGTTAGTGGAAGAAAAATAAATTTCAAAGAAAATCGAAACTTACCAGGTTGCCCCATCTTTTGATTACTTTCTACCTTCTTTTAAAATTCATTTTTCTGCCAGCTACAAACTCAAATTTGGACCATCTGTTGGATAAGAGATTGACAGATTCACAGTTATTTCTTTTACTTTTAACTCATTACCAAATGACAATATTTAAGGCTTGTCAAAATTGAAAGCATTTGCAGACAACAAAGTAAAAGTGACTGAGAATTTGAAATTTGTTTTTTGAAGATAAGAAAAAATTGTTGGAAAAGGAGAAAATTATGGTTTCCAGCAGTTTCTCCTTTTCCTACAATGTTTTCTAAAGGCTTCTTTCTCAGGGTCGTCAAAAGTAGGGATTTAGTGTGGTAATGGGTTAAAAGGTATGATTTCCATCCAAATGCAATTTTGCAACTTATTTGTAGACCTTTAACTGCTAATGGGCCTATAATTTGGCCTTTCAATTAAAACTTTTTAATTTCGCCTGAACGCTTTACCAAATGAATATTTGGGAACCATATTTGGAAGCATTTGCATACAACAAAATAAGTCTAGCTGAAGTGATGATTTCTGTCTGATATAGTTTAACCCATTACCACACAATCCCTACTTTTGAAGACCCTGAAAAAGAAACCTTTAGAAAACATTGTAGGAAAAGGAGAAAATGCTGGTAACCAGCATTTTTTTCTCCTTTCCGCACAATATTTTCTTCCCTTCACAAAACAAATTTCAAATTTTCAGTAACTTTTATTTTGTCGTTTGCAAATGCTTTCAATTTGGACCAGTCTAAAAATTTGCCGTTTGGTAATGAGTTAAGACAACAGGAATATGAGAAAATTATGGTCATATTTTCTTGTTTTTCCACAATTTTATCAATAGGCTTTCTTATTTAAGGATCCTTAAAAGTCAGGATTGTATGACATGATAAAGAGTTAACGACCCTGAGATTTAGATTTCATCACATGTTCATTGTAATTAACATTAAGATGTAAAGTAGTTTCTCATTGAAAAACTGTAAGTGAAAAAACTAAACAAATTAAGTACTACAGAGAGAAGGGATGAACAACACATTTGAACAAAGATCTTTTATACAGCTACAAGGAGAAAATTGATTGAAAATCCAAAAATACTTTACAATAGATTTTAGGGAGTATGGTTGCTGACATTGAAGTAGCATTTTGCTTGTCAAGTCCGTAACCTATATGCGTACATTTATAAACACAGTTGAGTGCCTGCCAAGGTAGTTGGTATTTTTGGATCAAGCAGAACGTATTGTTCAATACTAGATCTGTCCGACAGATGAATTAGTATTATTGTGGATTAGTTAAGCTAGTTAGATATAAATTTGTGAGTGTGTTATATTTTTCGGACAAACATTTCAGTGTTTTGAATGGATTTTAACTTCGAAATGGAATATTAATTTTTATGGTGCAATTAATTCAGGTAAAGAAAAATTAATCATTTTGTAGTTTACTGTAGGTAGAAAACTGTTAGATTATATACATGTCATCTTTGTTTACATTTTGCGCTCGATGAAAAATGAAACCATTTCAAGGTTTTATGGACTCTTTGCCACATAATCCCAACTGTAAATGATTCTGAGGAAGAAAACTTTTGAAAACATTGTGGGAAAATAAGAAAATGCTGGTAAAAGTGTCCGTAACTTTTTACCACACAATCCTGACTTGCAACACCCCTGGGAAAGAAGCCTTTCGAAAACACTGTGGGAAAAGCAGAAAATGCTTGTTACCAGCATTTTTCCCTTTTTCCACAGTGTTTCCTCCCATATCGAAGAAAAATTGCACCATTTGAGCCACACTGAAATTGTCGTCTTCAAGTGCTTTAACACTCTACCACACAACAAAATTTTAGACTGTTTCAAATTAAAAGCATTTGCAGACAACAAAATAAAGGTGACTGAAAAATTGAAATTTTATCTGGGAAGGGTAGAAAACACTGAGGGAAAAGGAGAAAATGCTGGTTACCAGCATTTTCTCCCTTTTCCCACAGTGTTTTCAAAAGGCTTCTTTCTCAGAGGTGTCAAGAGTAGGGATTGTGTGGTAATGGGTTAAATATTGGCAAGGCTAAAATTTTGTCATCTGGTAAAGAGTCAACTCATGTTTTATTGAAAAACTACATGAATTGCTTAGAGTTGCATAGAGATATTCCTGTTTGAACCACAAAATACTCTTCTAACCTATACCTCTTTTGATCTGTCTTATGGACCGCTTTTCAACAATATTGTAATTGTTTCCCAATATTGTCATCTTCACGAGCCAAGGTTTCGATCATGTGGATCTTACATTGGCGGATCAAACCTGATGTCGAGATTCCCGCAATATGTCCCCTATTGGATACTGGTTATTATCCCCCTTTACATTATAGTTCTTATATCCAATGAAATACTGTTTTACTAACGGCTTTCGGATACAATAATTAAACATGAAGCAATAACCACAAACGTACATCGACATTCCATGATCAGGTGCTGGGATAGAGCCTAAAACCTCCGATAATAGATTGGTCTCACCAAAACTTTCTGTAAATATAATGTTTTTTCGGTAATAAATCAATACAGATCCTGCACACATACATGGAGGTATCCATGTTTACCTTCTATTTTTATTTGAAAGGTCGTGACCTTGTTCTATTTTTATCCAAGATGAAATGCTACGAGCGATTTGATTTGGTGCAGTTACAGCAGGCTGCAACCAATGAAAATGTGTATAGGAGGAATGTCGAAATCAAGCTCGATCTGCCAAGGGTAGGGTAGTGTAGTGAATCATCACCCTTGGCTTGAGAAGATGCAATATTGTAAGTGTATGGAGACATCTAAATCATTCATTCGTGTCCGCAGGACTCGGCTAGGGTTCGGAAGTGGTTTACCCAAGTAAACTTACATGAAAATGCTAGTGTTTTGAGTGATGGCCTCTGGGTTATACTTCACCTTCATCATTTTACTGTTAGACTGTTCCAAATAGAAAGTATTGGCAGATGACAAAAGTAAAATGTCTTAAAAATTGAAAATTGGTTTGGAAATGGTAGAAAACATTTGGAAAAAGGAGAAAATGCTGGATAACAGCATTTTCTCCTTTTCCCACTATGTTTTCTAAAGGCTTCTTTCACTGAGTTGTGAATACCAGGGATTGTTTGGTAAAGAGTTAAGTGGTTTTCTGTAGACTTTCTTCATTAAACTTTACCTCATGATCCCAGGTTTTAACGACCCTGAGGAAGAAAGCCTTTTGAAAATAGGTAATCCACATTTTCTCTTTTTCCCACAACATTTTCTATCTTATGATGGACGACTCTCACCAGCTGATCAATGTTTAATTTGACGTCTGCGAATGAATTTAATTGAGACCAGCCTGAGATTTTGTTGCGTGGTAAAGAGTTAAACGAAGAAAAGAGACAGACTTTGTGAATTTCTGAACATTTAGAAATCCATAAAATTAGGGGATCCAAATTCATAGAAAGAGGGTTTAGGGAGAACTGACTGAGACATCTGGAAAATAACATAGACTCTTGAGAAAAACAATATATTCTTAATATAATAGACAACTTTTTGAGAAATATGATTACAGAAGTCCATACCAGTGTCAGCTTTGGAGCTCATGGGCCCACACGTTTGGCACAAGTACTGGTCAAGTTTCCAGGAAGAAGAAATGGGAGAATCGAGAGAGATTAGTACAGCTTGTAATAACTTGTTACTTAACTCATTACCAAACGACAAAATTTTAAGTTTGTCCAAATCGAAAGCATTTGCAGACAAAACAATAAAAGTAACTGAAAATTTGAATTTCTTTTTTTGAGAAGGGTAGAAAACATTGTGGGAAAAGGAGAAAATGGTGGTTGCCAGCATTTTCTCCTTTTCCCTCAATGTTTTCTAAAGGCTTCTTTCTCAGGGATGTCAAAAGGAAGGATTAATTGTGTGGTAATGGGTTAATACTTTAGCAAAGTCTCAGTCCAACTCAAGGTTCGCAAACAGGCCTTGTAATTAAGGAGTAAAAAGTTATGATTCAATTTCTGTCAGATTTCTTTAGCAATGATCATAGTCAGTGTTGCAGGATTCATTTCGTTCTCATGACTGAACATTATATTGACAGTTTATTCATGTAGGAAAGCAATTCTTGGCTTGTGAAGTATTATGTGTGTGGTTCAGAGAGAGTATTTGCCAACCATTGGTAGGAACATTCTTAAGTCTTATTTTCCAGAAATTTCTGAATTTGAAGGTAACACAACTTCTGATTGGCCAATCTGAGGTTATATTTCTTTCAAATTTAGAAAATTGTGGGGAATAAGACTAGTAATATTCTTAAGAATGGTCGATGAAAGTACAGTAACAGTACCCAGGTAACACATACAACGCATCTAGGGACTGATTGGTCAACCTTTAACTCTTTATGACATGAGAACATTTTAGACTGGTCCAAATTGAAAGCATTTGCAGACGTCACAATAATAGAAAATATTGTGGGAGAGGGAGAAATTGCTGGTTACCAGCATTTTCTCCTCAATTTCCCAAGCTTTCCTAAGCATTTTTCTTCAAGGTTGTTAAAAGCAGGGATTTTGTGGTAATGGTTAACCACATGACAAAATTTTACTCTTGTTCAAAAGCAAAGCTTTTGCAGACAACAAAGCAAATGTTGCTGTATTTATGGTATTTTTCTTTGAAAGAGTAGAAAATGTTACTGTAGATGGAGAAAGCTGGTTACCTGGGTCCGTACTCACCAACCATTCTTAAGAATATTCATTGTCCTACTCTTCAAGATTTTCTACCTGTGAAATTAACAGATAAATCTGATTGGCTAAAAACCAAATGGTTTAAAGAATGTTCTAAAGAATTGTTGGTGAATACGGACCCTTCTGATTTCAACAATGTTTTCAAAAGTTTCTTCTCCAACTCTTTCATTGGACTTATCATCGATATTGGAATCACTTGCAGACTAAAAATAAAAACATGGCTGCAAAAATAGGGTCTGTTTTTTTAAAGGGTTGAAGAAAATGTTAGAATAAGAGAATTAAAAACTCACAGGTTGGCAGTATTTTCCACTTTTGACAAATTGCTTCAAAAAGTTTTTTTTTTCCCACAAGTCTGTTAAAAAATGGAACATTTTGGTAAAAGGGTGGACCACAATTGTGCTGAAATACACTTTCAACCTATTACCTTTTCGACAGCTCTTCGGTGTGAGACATAAAACCTCTACCACACATCTGGGAAGGGGGGGGGAGCTTTAAATACCCATTGGGAGAAGTCTTGTGAAAACATTGTGGGAAAAGGAGAAAATGCTGGTAATCAGCATTTCCTCCTTTTCCCACAATGTTTTCTACCCTTTCAAAATAAACATTAACTTTCTAGCCTCATTTATTTTGTTGCTTGCAAATATTTTCGATTTAGACTTGCCTACAATAATCATTTTGGTAAAACAGAAAATTGAGGAATTGCCTAAAAAAAGAATTGCATGTGAGGAAATGGGTCATTTTTAAATAAAAACTTTGAATACATCTGTTCCATTGAAGTACTTAATTAACTCATTTCCTGCTGAAGGAAAATTGCAGAAAACAATTAAAAATGAGCCATGATTAAAAGGGGATTTATGCATCCCTGAAATACATTATTGCATGCAAATTATTGCATAAATTTGGATATGTAAAATCAAATTTGTCCTTAAAGTGAACCATTGGGTAAACTGGTCCTTTGACATGCAGAAAGGTTACCAATAGTGAAAAGTTCAACCCATGTCAGCCCTCAGCCTGCTCTGCGGAGGCCGCTTTGGGTTGCTGCTATTTGCAGAAGCATCGCCCCCCCCCCCCCCATCCCCCACCCCCCTTTTTTTTTTCAGAGCATGGCATGAGTGCATAATTATGTGCTGTTGTCTTAGTGTAACAAGGTCAAACAGCACTAGTGGCCAGCTTATAATATATCATGTCAATATCATTTTGTTATAACAATACATTGACTATAACAAGGTCAGGATTTGGATCTCACAGAGTTCTGACTCCTTTGTGTCTTTCGTTGTGATCTATTGATGATTATCATATCATTTAGATTTTAGGTTGTTTTTTGAATGAAGGTGTTTTCATGCCCCGCAAAATGTGTGTCATACTTTGGTGGGCATGTTCATCGGTAAATTTATGTGGAGATGTCTTTCAGATTTTCTGTCATTGCATTGTAAGACTGAGTCATACTTTTAGGACTTATCCATCTTGTCTTATCCATTTCTCCTTTTCCCACAATGTTTTTAAAAGCTTTCTGTCTTGGGGTCATCGAAAGTTGTCATTGTATGGTAAAGGCTTAAATTTGTTGTCTGCATAAGTTTCAATTTAAAAAAGTTTAAAATTTAATGGTTGGATAAAGAATTAAGTGATTAGACTAGGTCCTCTATATTATTCGCTCCACAAAATTTCAATGAGCTGTTCTGTACAAGTACAAATTTTGAACTTTAGAATATTCAGCCAGTGAACAGAAATAATACCAGTCAATAAATGACCGTAACTGACATGTCACTTGACCCTTATAGTGCAAAAGAAACTGATATTATCTGTCTGAGGGATAAGCCAACCTGGGGTAGTTGTAGTGGCTAGTGTTTTTGACTTGTGACCTGGTGGAAAATACAAGTTTGATACCAGGTTGAGGAAACTTTCTTTCCAACAATTTTTTTTCTTTCACCTAAGATGCATGTATGAAAAGTAGTAAAGAAATTGGAAAGATAGTTTTGTCAGTAATGGTGTAAGAAAGCCAGGGAACACCATGCGTAGGTGCACAGACTGCCATATTATGACGGCCCCTAGCTTCCCACCTACCTTGGAAGGAATAACAAGCTCAATCAGTACAATCTTATTTGTATTTTGATATGTTGTAAAGATCAGACTCCACAAAGCAAGAATTTGCTATATGTAAAACCAGTATTTCAGGTTGGCGGAAAAAGAAGTTCAATAGTTTTGTAAAGTGTGCACAAAAAGTTCCATGTTTTTGTAAACTAAACACACAAGTTGGGTCAAGTTTATAAACTCATTTCGAGAAGTCATTAAAGGTGGCCCTTCAGATTTTGGGACGAAAATTTTACAAAAGTGCAAAAAAATCATCCTTATACTCCCAAAGCCTTTTAATTTGAATTCATAAAACCCCGGTGGTCCAAAACCATCCGACAACATGAGAAATTAGAGATTTACTACAGCCCAGATTGACACCAACGGGAGACACGTTCTATTTTTAGATGATCAGTTCTCTCATTTACATACAGGAATACACATACGAAGTTTAAACATAGCGTCTGAAGAAGACATTATGGAAAATAATTATTACGTGTTTGTTATGTAATGAAATTTTAGTGTTATTAGTCACGTGCCAGTCACTTGACATTCCCACAATGCTATTTTGATTTTTGGCACGAAATCTAAAAATAGCTTAAGAGGCTACATAGCCTTTTAAGGGAATACCATCAAATTTTTTTTTTATTTGTAATTTTATAATTCTTAATTATTGATGATTTGTATTATTTTTTTTATATGAATTTCAGTGATATATATATTTTTCAATTTGGTGAGATGTAAAAATTCTAAATACGTACCTTTAAGGTAAGGCCTGTGTAATTGACTTCCGGTGAAAATTCTAATTGGTTGATTAATAAGGACAAATAAGGATTTATGCAGAAATAATATTTTTGCACATTTCTAACGGATCAGAAATTCCGTTTATGTCTATCTTGAAATTATTTTTTGATACTTTTGTTAGTTTTCTGAAAAGGGAGGTAATTATTATCTCTTTTTAAATTGAGAATATAGTGGTTTTAGATTTATAAATGATAAGTCAAAGAAGGACAAAATTGAAAAAATGAAAAGGTGAAAGTAGTTCAATAATACTCATTTTTAATTATAGCTAATTTTCCAGGATGATATTTTAGTGGAAATAGCTGTTTTCCATTACACAGGTCTTACCTTAATTATAAGGTCTTTGATGCAATTAGTTATTGACTGAAAATGGTGAACTGAAATACTAATTACATGCGGTATCGTAAAACTGTTTACCAAATGACAAAAATGTAGATTAATCCAAATTGATTTCAAGCATTTGCAGATGACGGTTGAAATGTGGCGCATATGAAAAATCCAGTGTGAAATTTGTACTCTAAATACTTAGTAATGAATGAAAAATAGCAGTAATAATGTTCAGCGAAACGTAAAACAGATCAAAAGAAACTTGTGATGCATTGTTTTATAAAAAATGTCAGTGTCGTACATTTGACCTCAATGTCGGGCTATTGGATTGTCTCATACTTAACCCATAACCAATCGACAAGAATTTAGTTTTGTCCGAATCGAAAGTATTTGCAGATGACACAAAAAAGTGACTGGAAATTTGAAATTTTAAGGGTAGAAAACATTCTGGGTAAAGGAGAAAATGCTGGATACCAGCGTTTTCTTCTTTTCCCACAATATTTTCTAAAGGCTTCTTTCTCAGGGTCGTCATAAGTAGGGATTGTGTGGTAATGGATTAACCTGTAAAGAGCCTTTCACAACTTCAGCTGCCTTTGGAGCCAGAGTAGATCAAGATCAGACTGCATAAAAAATGCTTTTTGATATTTGGTCTGTGCTGTCCACTTTCCTGAAACACTTTACGGTGAAGACAGCTATGTAGGCCTTATTTGTTGGTGCAAGTGTCAAACACTAGGTCACCAGTATTTTCTCCTTTTCGTAGGATGTTTTCAGGAGGCCTGTTCCTTTGTGCCTAAAAAATCAGGCCTTGTTTGTTAAAGGTTTAAGGAGATCAGAAGCCATCATTAGGGCTACTTGTTACTTGTCTGCAAACACTTTCAATTTGGACACGTCTAACATTTTAGTCAGGCTCCACACATTGTGCACGAATTTGATAGCCAAAGCAGCAACAGATGTGGAATGTGTGAAACAGTTGATATGAAAACATTTTAACTTTTTGACAAAAAAACAAAATTTCAGGCCTGTATGATGTTGAAAGCATTTTGCAGACAACAATTTAACTCTTTACCTCACAAATGTTCTTAAACCTTTTCCTAAATGACAAATTTTAGTCCTTTTGAAGCCCAAAAACATCTGCAGACAATGCCTGGTTAGCATTTTTAGAAGGGAAAGAAACTTTACTAACAGGGTAGAAAAAATTCTGGGAAAAAGGAGAAAATGCTGGTAACCAGCATTTTCTCCTTTTCCGACAATGTTTTCAAAAATCTTCTTACCTACGTTGTTAAATCTTGGCATTGTGTCTGAAAAGATTGTTGGCAGCTCTTTGCTGAAGAATTCAGACCAAGGGGAATTTGATAAATGGGGTACATTTGTACAGTGCATTGTCGAAGATATATTTTGAATTATGACTATCAGCTGCAGCAAGAATTTCAAGAGTTATCTAGATTTTCAATCGATAAATAGCTAAAATATGTATAACCAGAGCTCCAGATAATTTAGGGACTGATTTTAATATCTAATAATTCTCCACTAAACCCTATGTTGTGGTTACTAATATTAGACTCATCTTATAGAGACGATTCTAATGAGTACCCACAACATAGGTTTTCAAAGAGAAATAAGGTCTTTAGAATACCATTGCTCACTCTTATCTGGAGCTCTGTATAACAACACTTCCGAAATTTTGTGGGCTGTAACGGTTGGAGTCAATTTACAACGATATTGAACTCGTATTATGTAGATCTGCTGCATCAGTGCATTAATCTTCAAAGTGCCTTTCACGACTTGCCTTTTAGGCCGGTATAGATCAAGATCAGGCTGCACAGAATATGTAGCCTGATCTGTGATTTATTCTTTCTGCTCTGCTGAAAAACTCTAGACAAAAGTAATTAACTTTGAAATTGTGATTATTTGGGTCTTATTTCTATACTAGATATAAATGTTTGAATTGTATGGCACCCTATGGGTTAATATTGGGCTTTTAGGACTGTATTTAGGTGAACGCCTTGGGTGAAAAGTTCAATACTAGTCTCTTTCCCAAATGACAAAATCTTAGACTCGTCCAAACTAAAAGCATTTGTAGGCGACAAAATAATCATGGCTCAAAAATTGATACTTGATGTTAGAAGAGTAAACATTTTGGGAAAAGGAGAAAATGCTGATTACCAGCATTTTCTCCTTTTTCCACAATGTTTACTCTTCTTGTTTTTCAGGGCCTTGAAAACTTGGCATCGTTTGGGAAAGGGTTAACTGTTTACTTCAACAGACTTTCTAAAATTAAAAATGTTTGCAGCCATTAATTTGAATGTGGCTTAAATGAAGGAAATTGCCTTTCACAAGGTAGAAACATTATGGGAAAAAGAAAGGATATTGGTCACTAGCATTTTCTCCTTCTCCAACAATGCCTTTTCCCTCATGGAATTTTGTGGTAAAGAGTTACTTAGATTTGTTTGGTACAGTTTATATTATACAGCTTATAACTTTCCAAACCATTTGGACAAATTAAAAAATAAAACTATAAACATCACTATTTTGTCCATTTTGAGACTTTAATTACAATTCATTCAGGTCTAGTATCTTTCAAGGTCTTTTCAGCTAACTTTTTATACCCCTGCAAAATAAATCTTTTTGGGGGCATACTGGAATCAGCCTGTCCATCAGTGTGTCCATCTGTGTGTCAGTCTGTATATAAAATCCTAGGAATTGCCTGTTTCTGTCAAAGCGCTGGCGGGGTAATTAAGTCACATTCAATGACAGCTCTATTCCTTCTCATGGTTTTGAAAGTTTTTGTCAGAATAGTATATTAATTACACAGGGTTTTTTGGTAATAGGTCAATAGAGTTCCTTATGATTCTATGAAGTAGGCCTAGGGTAAATAATGTCTTTGTGGGTCTGTACAGAGCTACATATAATGGGTGGGGATAAGGGGGAGTGATGGTATTCTAAATTCCATATTTCTCGTTCAAACCCTATGTTGTGGGTACTCATTAGAATCGTCTCGGTGAGACGATTCTAATGAGTACCCATAACATAGGGTTTGGTTGTGAATAATTAAAAAAGAAAAACAAAGTGAAAAATTTTAACGGCCCTTAGAAAGAAGCCTTTTGAGAACTCTGTGGGAAAAGGAGAAAATGCTGGTAACCAGCATTTTCTCCTTTTCCCACAGCGTTTTCTTCCTTTCCCAAAATAAATTTCAATATTTAAGTCTTATTTATTTTGTTGTCTGCAAATGCTTTCAAATTGGAACAGTCCAAAATTTGTCGTTTGGTAAAGAGTTAAAGTGGCTTTAAACCCCAATACAACCAACCAACACAGTTCTCAAATTTTCAGAAAAATGTAACATATATAAGTCAAAAAAGAAAATAAATGTGACACACACGATAGATATCATGACTGAAAATTGAGATGAAAATGTTTGATTTTTCCACCCAAAAAACCAAACTAGCCATTTTGAATTTATTCAGCTGAGTGGCGTAATTTGTTTCATTTATTTGATTGATGATAAATAACAGCTAGTGTACCTGAACTGAAAGAAAAAGAAAATTTTAGCTCATAAATTGTGCAATCATCATTCATGAATATTTTTCATTCTTTCCCTCTGACTGAAATTCGACTAGCTTAGGGACTGTGTAAATTGTTTTAATGCTTTACCGAACAATCTTTGGTTCTTACAATTAACCGTCATAAGTTTGATGTGTTGGTCTTAAGTTTTATGTGTTGGTCTAAGATTGGTCCTTATGATAAGTTAGGACTTGTGGTTTATTTTTTTTTTGCTGGGTTGATGTTTTACACTACTGACAGCAATATTTGTGCTTTATGAATATCTTGCTGATCTGATTCATTCATGGAGCTTTTATGTTTGACCCTTTAACACAATCCCAAGTCTGCCACACAGTCCCAACTTTTAGCAGTCCTCAGTAAGATGGCTTATGAAAACATTGTGAGAAAAGGAGAAAATGCTGGTCACCAGCATTTTCTCCTTTTCCTAAAAGGTTTTCTATTCCATCATAGACATTTCTTTTTTTTTTTCATTCTAACCACTTTTAATTTTTTGTCTGCAAAATAGATGCTTTCAATTTGACCAGTCAAAAATTTTGTGGTTCAGTGAAAGTTTAATCGACAAGAATTGCCAGCTGTCTATGAATGAAAAATGTTCTGGGAAAATAGATGGTTTTCCAACAGCTATGGCTGGTTTGTGTGCCTAAATATATGCTGGAGCACAAGGGAAATGATCTGATAAGCATTATCTGGCTGTTTGTTCTGATTACAAAGCAATAAGAAAAAGAATGGCAGCAAGTGGCTCAAGGTCAGTAATTTTAACTGGGAAGGTCAAGTCTTTCACCATTGTCAGTTTTCTGTTAGAGAGTTGGAACTAGGCCTCACAGATAAATATAGAGCAATGAAATTTCAATACTATAAAGTTGCAGGAGATGGTTAACTCATTACCACACAATCCTTACTTTTGAGGACCCTGATAAAGAAGCCTTTAGAAAACATTGTGGGAAAAGGAGAAAAAGTTGGTAACCAGCATTTTCTCCTTTTTCCCACAATGTTTTCTACCCTTTGCAAAACAAATTTCAAATTTTCAGTCACTTTCATTTTGTCATCTGCAAATGCAAATTTTGTGGTTTGGCAATGATTTAAGAACTCATTGGATTGTTTTTGCTTTTTTTTTTAATATCTTTTTCTACAATGATTCTACATGGTGTTTATATGCATCAGCCTATGTCATTCTGAATATTCAAATTTTATAGGCATGTATTGCAGTCCCCTGCTCAAGTTTGTATCAGAGGACAGACTTATCCCTTTATCCCATCAGCTACTAATCCTGTGTTTTCATAACCTAATAAGGTTATTGAAAAGATTTTAGGAAAAGGATAAAATTTTATTCTTGAACATGAACGTTATCTCTAGTTTGAAATACATGTCCCATCATTAGAGTCACATTTAACTTGTTCTGAAATAACTTTCATTGTGGTCTAGTCAAAGATTTTGTAATTATGCCCCTGACAATGTATTGGGTAGTATTCCCCTAAAAGGCTACGTAGCCCCTTAAGCTAGATTTAGATTTTGCACCAAAAATCAAAACAGGCATTGTGGGAATGTTGAGTGACTAGTGACGCTTAAATTCCATAAATTAACAAATTTGTAATTATTTTCAATAATGTCTTCTTTGGACGCTATGTTTGAAGCTTTGTCTGAGTATTTTCAGTATGTAAATGTGCAAGTTGCTCATGTAAAAATAGACCGTGTTTCCCATCAGTTTCGACCTAGGCTGTAGAAAATATATCTAATTTCTCTTGTTGTTAGATGGTTTTCGACTACTGGGGTTGTATGAATGAAAATTATAAGGCTTTGGGAGTATATAAAGATTATTTTTTGTGTTTGTAAATATTTTGTCCCAAAATCTGAAGGACCACCTTTAAGGAAATTATCTCCCCTTGAACTTTTTTCAGCTCTCACTTTTGTACTAAACCATTCTGCATTTGACAAGGAGTTGGTAGAGGGTATAATTATGTTTAGAGATAGCTCTTGTTTGGTTAGGAGTTAAATCTATAGATGGACAAAATTTTTTGAAGATGTCAAGGTCAAATCTATTGTAAGATGTGGCTTCCGTGTGAACATCACTGACAAGTATAAACTCTAATGAATGTCATAAAAAGTCCCAGTCTCATTTATTGTCCTTCTCACTTAAAATTCCTAAAAGATTGGGTTTTGAAATAAAAAAAAAAGCAAAAGCTTGTGGGAAACAAAACAGTTCTCCATCTATTTTAATGGTTCCAGGTTGAGAATGAACCGTTATAATTGTTCTAGAGGCAAACACATTACATTTACAGCCAGGTACAAAAATGAATTTTACCCTTTTTACCAAATAACAGGTTTTAGACCCTTCCAAAATGGAAGCGTCTGCAGGTGCCAAAGTGATACAAAGGGCCAAAATTCTCAGACAGGATAGAAACCATTGTGAGTAAAAGAGAAAAAGATTGTTACCAGCACTTCTTCTTTTCCACTATTTGGGAAAAGCCTTCTAATTCAGGGTCATTCACCCTTTCCCACACAATGATGACTTTTAACAACCCTAAGGAAGAAGCCTTTGAAAAAAAATTGTGGGAAAAGGAGAAAATGCTGGTAACCAGCATTTTCTCCTCTTCCCACAAAGTTTTCAACCCAATCAAAGCAAAACTGCACCATTTCAGCTACTTTGGAATTGTGGTCTGCAAATGCTTTCAATTTGGATAGGTCTAAAATTTTGCTGTCTGGTAACGGGTTAAGGCACTGGATTGTGTCGTAAAAGGATTAGTGTTTAGACCTGCTGTAACAAAATTTGGAAAGAACAAATTTCGGATTCATCCTTTTATGATTATATTATTGTGAAACTAACCATGAATCGAGGTTCGATGAATAAAGAACCTTGACAAGAATGTGGCTTAAAAGAGTTTTTTCTCTGTGCCGTTTCTCATAATTATGGCTACGTATACAACATTTTTAAAAGGAGTCTACTGCAAGATGCAAAACTATCACCAGCAGTTGGTATTGTACTAGCTGTAAATATTATTTCCAGACATATCTATTGCTGTTTTTCCAGGAATCTTTGAAAGGCCAATTGTTTGTCAGCAACTCAAGCAAGATAAATGACTACATTCTGTGTAGATTTGATGTTGATCTACAGTCATGCCCTCTAACAAGGAAATGAAATAATACTCCGACAAATTTTTGACTCCACGAATGTCAAGGCATTCTGCAGATGGCATCATAAATGTAACTCAAGTAATAATTCTGTCTCTTAAACCCTCGGCCTTAAACGTTGGGGGTCATTGTAACCTCCTTCCTTGTTAGTTGAGGGTCATTTCGTTAACTTAAGAGGTCAAAATAAATGGATCTCCTCGTCATCAACTTCAAGCACGATTTACCAGTGCATTTCACCTTTAAACTCCAAAACAGAAAAGTCGGTCTGTCATTTCTGACAGAAAGGTCAATTTCACTTTTTGACAGACCAAACATTTTCGTCTGAATCGCTGGTTGACGTGGCTTGATCGGTAGATGTAGGAAGCCCAGGATTTGTGCGTCATGGAACACCCTGCTGTCTTTGAATGGGAAGGAGAGAATGTGGATCCCCATGGTCATTAAAACTTAAAAGGGTTACCAAAGAGGTTTACCTTGTAATTCTCTTCCTTGAAGATTGGCATTATAAAAACTGTAATTATCATGTTGCATGTCTCTGTTAATGGATTTTCTTAAAAAAATTTGAAAAGTGTCAGTTTCATTTCAAACTCTAAGTGGGTAGTTTAGCCCCCCCGACACTCACACACAGACAACTTTGCAGTGTCTTGGAGTCAACTTGTTTGAAAGCCAACAGGAGAAAGTGCTCACATGAGAAGTTCCTTATCCTCGTGACCCAGGTTTAAGCCTTATGTCACTCTCCATGCATTACCCCTGGGAAAATATACTAGGAAATCTTTGTTTCCTATGGAAATTCATATGGTCGGAAAGTACCCAAATAGCCAATCGAAAGATCGATAAAATATTCACTCCCTCTTGTAGGGAGGGCAATTGCATTTCGTCAGTTACTAAAAATATAAATGACGGTATATTTGTGATAAAAATAGTTTGAATTTTCTCAAAGAAAAACTGAGATTACCAATCAAAATGCTTCATAAATAATTCATGAGAATGAGAAAAAATGTTTTCAGTTTAAACTAATGACAAAATCTTAAGAAGTATTTTCAAAGTCAGCAGATATAAATGTGTTTCAAGGGAAAGTGAGTGAGGGGGAAAAAAGTGAATCAGAGGAAAGTGAGTTAGACAGAAAAGTGAATTAAAGTTATATTCTGTTAACCCTTTACCAAACAACAAAATTTTAGACTGGTCCATATTGAAAGCATTTGCAGACAACAAAATAAAAGTGAGTGAAAATTTGAAATTTGTTTTGTGATGGATAGAAAAAATTGTGGGAAAAGGAGAAAATGCTGGTTACCAGCATTTTCTCCTTTTCCCACAATGTTTTCAACAGGCTTCTTTTCCTGGGGCGTCAAAAGTAGGGATTGTGTGGTAATGGGTTAAAGGAGGAGTCACAGTTTCATTGGGTCCCAAAATAAAGAACAACATACTGATTTGTTTATATTGTTTTAGACTTTTACCTTTACTTATTTACCACATAGTCCTGAATTTTAATGACCCAAAGGTAAAAGCCTTTTGAAAACATTGTGGGTAAAGGAGAAAATGCTAGCAAGCATCATTCTCTCCTTTTTCCACAATGTTTTCAGCCAATTCCAGGAAATGTGATACCCAATAAAATATGTGTGAAAAGGTGTCTATAAATTCCTCCAATATGAATTGGTTCAAAATTTTGCCAAGCGGTAAAGGGCTAACCCATTACCACACAATTCCTACTTTTGACGCCCCTTAGAAAGAAGCCTTTAGAAAACATAGTGGGAAAAGGAGAAAATGCTGGTAACCAGCATTTTCTCCATTTCCCACAGTGTTTTCTACCCTTCACAACACAAATTTCAAATTTTCAGTCACATATATTGTCGTCTGCAATTCCTTTCAGTTTTGACAAACCTAAAATTTTATCGATTGGTAATGGGTTAAGATGTGTCAATCATCTGCATTGCAAGAACAGAACTTGAGTGTAACCTTTATCATATGATTGTGATAAGAAAGTTTGTTTTTGCAATTGTTTAGGGTCATTGATCTTCCATTGGTTTTGCCGTGTAATAATGTAACCCAGAAAGTTTCTGTAGAAAGCCCATAATTTGCCCTGAATGTCTGTAAAAATGGATAAAAATTGTGGTAATAGTTGGTTATACGGCATTTCCCCGAAAAAACACCAGCGTTCATGAATGTTAAATTGCGGCTTGGCATGACAATTTTCTTGATGTAACCTCTCATATCAAACTTAACTCTTTACCAGACAACAAAATTTAAGACTGGTCCAAATTGAAAGCATTTTGCAGAGTGACAAAATAGATGTGGCTCGAAAACTGAAATTTATTTTGGGAAGGGTAGAAAACATTGTGAGAAAGGGAGAAAATGCTGGTTACCAGCACTTTCTCCCCTTCCCACAATGTTTCAAAAAGGCTTCTTTCACAGGGTCATTAAAAGTCAGGATTGTCTTGTTAAGGGTTAAAGAACTCCGAACTTTAGACTGCTCTAGGATTAACTGCCTGGCTCAGCGATGGGGGTGGGAGAGGGGGTCCTTGGGCAAGGCTTTGCAGATTTGCAGAGGACTTGTGTTAACACGTCAGTAGTCACTTGCAACGAGCAATTTCTCCTTTTCCCACAGTGTTTTCAAAAGACTTGTACTGCAGACATGTAAAAACCAAGGCTTGTTTTGGAAAGGGTTAAATCCACGATCAAAGACTGCACATTCTATGCAGTCCTATTTTGATCTGGGTGCTCTGTGGCTCAGTAATAAAGTGTAGAGTGGTGTCCACATGTGCAAGCTTTACCGGTTTGTGCAAGTGAGCCCGTACTTGTGGACGGGAAGACTGTATGCAAGTCTATAAGCGTGGCCTACAAAACCGTTGACATGTCGAAG
This sequence comes from Tridacna crocea, assembly GCA_943736015.1. Taxonomy (NCBI): domain Eukaryota; kingdom Metazoa; phylum Mollusca; class Bivalvia; order Cardiida; family Cardiidae; genus Tridacna; species Tridacna crocea. Next base: position 57,360,006 of record OX031059.1, read on the forward strand.
GTTATAGCGTGCAAACTTAACTGTACAGTGAAGCTTGCGCCGTGTGGACAGGCTTCATGCCTTGTCTTCAGTAAAAAACACGAGTAGGTCCTCTTCATCAGACATGACCGTCACCACCAAGATCTAAACAGGAACTGAAGTTTGCACATGCTTACTTAAATTGTATGGACACACATCCTATTTTATCCTATTTGCACAACTTACACCACGCAAGTAAGCCTACGGTAAAGCTTGCACATGTGGACACTGCTTAGGACTCGTGACCTGGAGGTCCAGGCTTCGAGCCTCACTGGCTCCACTGGGTTTTTTCACAGGAGTGTCCTTGGGAAGGACACTTCAGAGCCTATCCTAGTACTTGTGACACCCAGGAAACAAAAATGTGAGCTGTCACCATGATATGACTGAAATATTTTTTAAAGTGGCGTAAAACACCAAACAAACAAATGAATTTTGATCTACACTGGCTGAAAAAGGTCAGTAAGTAGCCTTTAACCCTTTCCCAAACGATAAATTTTAGACTTTCCCAAACTGAAAGAGGTTGTAGACGACAATTTTAAATTTGATGAAAATGGTATAAAGTTCTCCTAAAGGGTAGAAAACACTGTGGGAAAAGGAGAAATTGCTCGGTACGAGCAATTTCTCCTTTTCCCACAGTGTTTTCAAGAGACCTGTACTGCAGACACGTAAAAACCAGGGCTTGTTTGGGAAAGGGTTTACAGCCAGTGTTAAGTTTTGCAAGAACATTGGACAATGTAGATAATTGATAAGATAGAATGTTCCTTGCAATATTGTTTTGATCTTGTTCTACACTGGCTGTAGCCCAGCTGGATAACCCATTACCAAACAATCCCTACTTTTGACGACCCTGAGAAAGGAACCTATAGAAAACATCGTAACCAGCATTTTCTCCTTTTCCCACAATGTTTTCTACCCTTCACAAAATAAATTTCAAATTTTAAGTCACTTTTATTTTGTTGTCTGCAGGTGCTTTCGATTTGGACAGACCTGAAATTTTGTCGTTTGATAATGAGTTAAGGACAGTAATTGGCAGAAAGATGAGAAAGTGCTGGTTAACACCATTTCCTAATTTTTGTCCACAATATTTTGATAATTAGTACATCAATTTGTTCAGTTCCAAAAGTATATTATTGTGACTTGCAGATAAAACCAAATAGCAAAAATCTTATTCAAAAATGTGTTTATTTTCCAATCTGTTGTGAATAATACTGGATGAGTATAAAAAATTTCTAATTAGATAATGGATCACTGTAAAGACTGGGGCTTTCACCAGGTAAAAGACTGACTTTTATGTATTACCTCTTTGCTAACACTTAACAGCATGAGAAGATTTTGTAGATAGTGTAGATAAACATCATACTGCACAGAATGCGTAGTCTGATCCTGATCTACGTGGTTCACAACAATATTCTAGATTAGGACCTAAGTGTCTGTTCATCAGCAGCACTGAATTATTATAGCTGTAGAAGACAGTCATGTGAAATATTTATGTGTTTTAAGGGGTATACTAGAATCAGCCTGTCTGTCTGTGTATCTGTCCATGTTTCCTTCAGTGTATCCGTCCGTGTGTTTGTACATGTCTGTGTACAACATACTAGTAATTGCCTGTTTCTGTCACTTTAAGCGCTGGCGGGGGTATTAACCCATTACCACACAATCCCTACTTTTGATGACCCTGAGAAAGAAGCCTTGAGAAAACATTGTTGGTAAAGGAGAAAACATTGTTGGAAAAGGAGAAAATGCTGGTAACCAGCATTTTCTCCTTTTCCTGCGATGTTTCTATCCTTCACAAAACAAATTTCAAATTTTCAGTCACTTTGACTTTGTTGGCTGCAAATGCTTTCGATTTGGACAAGCCAAACATTTTAATGTTTGATACGGTCATGACAGCTCTAGTTTCTACTGAAAGATTTATGCTGTTGTTTACTAGCGGAAGATGTGCTGTTTTGATCTTGTCGATGTTATCTTGCATTCGATGTTATCTTGCATTCGATGTTATCTTGCGTTCGCCAGGCTGTGTTTCTTGTAATGTAACATATGTGTCTTTGTGTTGTTTACATACAGTTACATGAAAAGTGACCAATTAAAAACAGTAATACAGATGGGAGGTAATTTAGCATTTCAGATTCCTATCTGATACCATTATCCATTGCTGTTTACCAAACAACAAAATTTTAAGCATGTCCCAATCGAAGCACTTGCAAACAGTTAAAAACTGGCTAAAATTTATTATTGTTGAAAATGGCGAAAAAGATTGCTTGAAGGGATGGATATGCTGGTGTGAATTTGTTGTCTGAAAATGCCTTGACCATTTACCACACAATGACATCTTTTAATGACAATGAGGAAGAAGTCTTTGAAAAACATGGTGGGAAAAGGAGAAAATGCTGGTAACCACCATTTTCTCCTTTTCCCACAATGTTCTACCCTTCCCAAATCCAATTTCAGTTTTTGATTTACATTTATTTTGTCGTCTGCAATGCTCTTGATTTGGATCAGTCTTAAATTTTGTCATTTCGTAAAGATTTAAGTCATTGGGCTAATGCAAAATTTTGTCATCCAGTGAAGAATTACCAATCCCACACTTTCAACATCCCTCCGATGCGCAATTTCATTGGTTGCAGCTAGCTCATAGCATTTCATCTTTGATAAAAATAGAACAGGGTTGCAATCTTTCGGATAAAAATAGGAGGTAAGTACAGATACCTCTGTGGATGTGGGCAGGATCTGTAATGTTTTATTACCGAAAGAAATCGCAGGAATATCGAAATCTGGCTCTATCTGCCAAGGTAAGATCCACGTAGTCATCGTAACCTTGGCTCGCGAAGATGCGGTACAGTGTGATCTTGGTCTTCTCTGTGTATGGCAGGCAAAAGCTCTCAAGGTTATCAAAAGTTGTCTTCTATATAGATGTGATGATAAAGTTCTATGTCTTGTATTTAAGCTCTACCAGAAAGCAGAGAAATGAAATGGACTAAAAATGTGATAGCTAAGCATATTACAAATAACCTTGAGTGAAAAGATCTGTCAATATTTGAGATACCAAGACATGGAAGTTATTAGGTTGTTTATGGGAGATCTGACAAAAATCACAACCAAAGTATGGATTATCAGAGCTCCTCTAGCATGCATGTTAACCCTTTACAAAATTAAAGTGTTACAAATTTTGAACTAAAGGAACAAAGGTTTAGGACAAAAAAAAGGTATGTGTAGCCAGCATTTTCTGCCTAAAATGCATTTCAACCTTTTAAAGACTTAAGGATCTTTCTTACTTGAGCTATATTTGTTTCGTACATGTATATACATAGTGTTGCTTTCAATGTGAAAAAATGTGTCCTCTGTAGAAAGTACATGTAAATGATATGGTACAAGATAATGAAGGCTTGATAACAAACATGCTGGCAAGGTTTGAATAAGATTTGCAGATTTAGAAAAAAAAAAATTGACCTGCTTTTAGGTAATGTCAAGCACAATGGGATTACTTAAAAAGCATGTTGGAATTCTTTTATCCAATTATAATGTTTTAAGCGATTTCCATTAAGATATTGAATTTTTGTTACAAAGCAACAGGATTAGAGTGAGAGCTTTTCAGGTTGATATATTTGGGTTTCCCTCAAAGTGTTCATATACTTTGTATTTAACATGTATAACACATTATTCCAGTGGCACTATGACTGTGTAAACACTATAGAAAAAGTCAGTGGGAGAAGGAGAAAATGCTGCTTAGCAGCATTTTCTCCTTTTTCCACAATGTTTTTAACCCTTTCAAAGAAAATTTTCTTCATGTAAACTCTACTTAGTTGTGATCTGCAACTGTTTTTGATTTGGATCAGTCTAAAATTTTATCGTTCTGTAGAGAGTTAACCAGAGAATTGGCAACTTTCTGTCTAGGTCTACCATACATTTTTCTCACAATAGGTGAACCTCGACAGATTTTGCTGTAACACATTATCAGACTCGATATCTTATGGATGGCACCAGTAAAATTTGTTTGCACTGTGGTGATCAAATTATTTATTTATCTTTGGCTGTTACTATAGTTTTTGAGGCCATTTTAGCATTTTTAAATTCATGCAAGATATTAACAAGACTGACAATGTCACTTTGACCAATTTTCATGAGTATTTAACCCTTTACTCCATAGATACTCATTTCTACGCATTGCTTGTAGGAGCCCTTGGAAAACATTGTGGCAAAAGGTTTCTACACTGTCAAAAGGTGTCATATACACATAAGAAACAGCGTCATCCTCACTGTTATTCAGGGTCAATTACAGATACCATAGAAATGACTTGTGGGGTAAAGGGTTAAAACAAACTATGGTCTCTGAAGCATACATGTTCACAAGATATTTTAAATAAATATTAAATTTCAAATATTTGACATGGTGACTGAATTTCATTTCAGCCTCATCAAGAAAACTGATTTCGGCCTGATCAGGAAAATTTATGTACAGTAATATAAAAATATTAGGATATTACTGTTACAAATCCACCAATGAAAATTTATTTGCCATCACTTATATAGGAACCTGTCACTCTCAAAAAAGTAGCTCGCCAACCACTAACAAAGCTATGTGTGCTCATCTACCAGAATCAGTTAATTGTATTAAACCTTTACAACACAATCCCACATTGTAGCAACCCTAAAGACTGACCTTGGATACATTGTGATAAAAGGAGAAAGTGCAGGTAACATACTTTGTCTCCTTTTCCAACAATATTTTCAATCCTTTTGATGACAAATACAGTGAGTTTAGCATAACTAGAGCGTAATTAAACAATAAGTTTGAATAAAGTATAAAATTTCATTGTCTGAAAATCTATTCTATCACTTAACCCTTTCCCAAACAAGCCCTGGTTTTTATGTGTCTGCAGTTAAGGTCTATTGAAAACACTCTGGGAAAAGGAGAAATTGCTCGTAACGAGCAATTTCTCCTTTTCCCACAGTGTTTTCTACCCTTTTTGAAAACTTTCTGCCATTTTCTCAAAATCTAAAATTGTCGCCTGCAAACTATTTCAGTTTGCAAGAGTCCAAAATTTGCCGTTTGAGAACGGGTTAACATGCTAATGGCTTCATTATGACAAACAAGGGGATACATATTTGGCATATTATGCAGTAGGATGTTACCACCCTTCTGCCAAATTTGAAAAAAAAACATTGAGTACTACCCAATTGTTATCATTATGGTATCACATAGTAAGGTCAAGGTTGAAACGGAAATATTGATAAAAGAAGGTGCTGAATATTTTGCTAATAGCTTATCTTTGTGTGTGATACTGAAAATATTTTGATAATGTATTTGTTTGCTAAACATTATCAAACTTTATTCAACATGATCTTTTCAATACTTTCTCAGCTGTTGATCAAATTATGATCATCAGCTAATATTGTATTATAATGTATCATAATGCACTTTGTAACTTCAATATTTCATGCGCAAGACTGGACTTGTTGCAGTTATTTTGGGCTCCCGTTATTTATACCGTTACCTGACAATTTTGTGTTTTAATCCTTTAACCTATTACCACACTACTTTTGACACCCCTGAGAAAGAAACCTTTAGAAAACATTATGGGAAAAGGAGAAAATGCTGGTAACCAGCATTTTCTCCTTTTTTCCACAATGTTTTCTACCCCTCACAAAACAAATTTCAAATTTTCAGTCACTTTTATTTTGTCGTCTGCAATTCCCTTCAATTGGGACAAACCTAAAATTTTGTCGTTTGGTAATGGGTTAAAACACAACCCTGAGTTTTATTGACCCTAGTGGCCTTCAGAAAATTTGTTGGAAAAGGAGAAAATACTGGAAACCACCATTTCCTTCCTTTACTACAAGGTTTCCTAGTCACTTTTACAAACAAATTCCATTACAAAGTGGTGTCCATGGTTGTGAAGTAGAGCGATGGCCTTGAAAATATGAGTTGCCAAGTTTGAGACCCTAGGCGGATGTCAGCTGTGGTTTTCATTGACCCACACATTTGGTGCAAGTACTTGTATAGCTCCCAGGAAACAGAATTGAGAGAGATTAATATAAGTTGCAAGAACTTGTTTCTCAATATAAAATGAATATGTTTAAAGTTCATTACTTTAGCCCCATATAATTTGACATCTTCAAATGCTTACAATTAGGGCAAGTCTGAATTTTCTGGTTTGGTAAAGAGCTTTTAAAGTTTAAACTGGGATAAGAATAAGAATTGCTGATTTGTTTATACTGTCTTTTCAGAAATTTTCAATCACTTGGAAGATCATTTTGCTTGTATGCCAATGCCTTAAATTTCATGCCTGCAAAAGCCTTCAATTTGCTTTAAAGTAAAAACTTTGTCACCTGGTAGGAGTGATTAAGGGCCTCAGAGATCTCAAGAAGATGCCAAATTTAGTCAAAACCTCATTGAATAAATATACCAATGACAAAATAAATTAGGGTCTTGATTCCTATAAAAACGTAGGTGGAATAGATGCAACATTGTTTCTAAAAGCCTTTTTCTGCAAGACCAAAATGTTTTCGGCAGAAGGAAAATTTTTACAAAAGGGTAAATAATATTTTTAGTTAATTATAAACAAATACAGGTCATACTGTCTGGACAACAAAACCTTTTTATTCCTTCAGCCCTGAATGAATTAGTGAATCTCTTCAGTCGGGAACACACAGCTTTGCACACAAGTTTTGCTGTTTCAAAGTTGTTTCGACATGAAAATTATATTTTGGGAATCCCAGATCGGACTGCACATTCTGTTTCTTGCAGGAACTGTGCCAAGTCCAGCCCAGTAACCCTTTACCAGACAATAAATTTCTAGACTTGTCTAGTTTGAAGAATTATGCATATGATCAATGGCTTTAAGTCTGGAATATTTATCTGATTGAATAGATAACACTATGGGAAAAAGAGAAGATGCTGGTTACCAGCATTTTCTCCTTTCCCAAAATGTTTTCAACAGCCTTTTTCATCACTGCTATCATGCTTTCGGATGTTTTTTTTTTTTGTGTTAAGGCTAAAGTTTTTTATTTACAGACTTACTATATATTAACCCTTTACCGAATGACAAAATTTAAGACGGGTCCAAATTCAAAGCAGTTGCAGATGACCAAAAAAAGTAACTCAAAAATTGAAATTTGTCTCCAGCAAAGTAGAAAACATTGTGGGAATAGGAGAAAATGCTGGTTACCAGCATTTTCTCCTTTTCCCACACTGTTTTCAAAAGGCTTCTATCACAGGGTCATAAAAACCAGGGATAGGTTGGTGAATCGTTAAATGCATGGTTGAGTGAAGGATGTTACAAGGTAAAATGTTCCCCTCAGTAAAACGTTTTCCATGTTTAGCTAGTAACCCATTACTCATAACTTTGCAGCGGTTGACTTTAACCAAGATCTCTGTGTAAAAAAGGTTTATCATCATGGCTTGAGGTTAACTTTATACCATGGGAAAAATTTAATTCATGTCCCCATTCAAACCAGCCCGCCAGGGTGGCTCAGTGGTGAGCATGTCGGACTGACATGACCTAGTGGTTGTGAGTTTGATACCCGGTTGAGGCAAACTTTCTTTCAGGCGTATTTTGGCCTCTCATCTTTGCTGAAGCATGTGAGAAAAGTAGTCGGCGGCTTTGGAAAGAAAGTTGTGATAATTATGACCTTTGCTGTTAAAGTGGCATTAAACCCCAATACAACCAACCAACCAACCATTCAAACCATCTACTGACATTCTATTTAACTTTTCCTTAGTGATGGTAACTGTCTTTAAAAGTGTAAAAAGCCTTGCAGGAATTAGAATGCTGGATACCAGCATTTTTAGCTTGGCTGTTTTGAAATAAAATGGCCTGTGCATTGTTGCTTTGTTGCTCAGTCTATGTTTTCATGCAAAAAATGTGAGCTTTGTAATTCAGGAATTTGTTACTGAAGGTGTAGAAAGCATAGTGGGAAAAGAAAAAAATGCTGAATCTCCCTTTCCAACCATGTTTTAACTCTTTACCACATGACAAAATTCTAGACTTGTCCAAATTGAAAGCATTTTCAGATGACAAATATGACTCAAAAATTGGAACTTGACTTTAGAAGAGTAGAAAATATTGTGGGAAAAGAAGAAAATGCTGGTTACCAGCATTTTCTCCTTTTCCTACAATGTTTTCCAAAGGCTTTTTTGTAGGGTTGTTAAAAGTCGGGATTGTATGGTAATGAGTCAATGAGAGTATTTCTGAAAGTATTTTTGTGAAAAAAGATTGTGGAGTAAACCTAGGACATTTTGGCATGAAAAGCTAAGGATCACTGTATCATATTAGTACAGTCAATAATAAATATATATGTCAAACAGAATGTGAAATACATTCTGATCCATGTAAGTTAACCCTTATCCTTCTGAATAGCTGAATTGAAACTTTGAAGTCATTAGTAACATCCAAGATGTAGCTGTTTCAGAGATAGAGTTTAGGGAACCATTATCTCCATATTGAAAAGTGTATATCCAAGATCAGCCTACACATTCTGTGCAGTCTGATCTTGATCTGCACTGTTCACTAAACTTATGTCAGTGAGTGGAGGCTAAGTAAACAATGGATTTAAAGGTTATACCTATCTCTAAACAGTCCCTGCACTAATGTGAAAACTTTGTGTGAAAAGGAGAAACTGCTGGTATTCAAGGTAGCCATAATGTTTTCCACCTATGGGTCTTTATTACTTGGGATTGTGGGGCAAAGGATCATTTTCTCCTTTTATCACTTTGTTTTTAAAATTTTCTTTCCGCAGAGTCCTTGAACTTATGTGGTTAGGGTCAAACACTTTACCAGAGGACAGAATTGGAACTAATACATATTGTGAGCGCTTAGGCAATATGTTGACATGTCACATGTGGTTGAGATAATTAGATATTTCTTTCATACTATAGAAAACATTGGGGGGAAAAGGAGAAAATGCTGGTTACCAGCATTTTCTCCTTTACCCATAATGTTTTCCTCCTATGTGTCTTTCTTACTTGGGTTGTGGGGCAAAGGATTAAATATCATGTCAATAAGTGGCTAACAAGGCATTGCTATGTTTGTATTGCTCATTATCTGATTTTTTATTGCGACATATATTTAGATAAATGAATAAATACTGTTAACCAGTTACCATACAATCCTAAGTTCTAACAAACTTGGGAAGTTTGAAAGTCGGCTTTTTCTGCTTTTTCCCGCAATATTTACTCTTTCAAAGACAAATTCTATCTTATGGTCCACACTTTGTTTGTTGTATGCAAATGCATTGAATTTTGATAAGAAATTGTGCTTTGTCTAAAGAATTCCCAAATTCCAGGCAGAAATTTATTTTACTTGAGTAATTCTGCTTTTACAATTCACCCTTTCCATGACATTTTCATGTTTTAACACTTTACCAAACGACAAAATTGTAGACTGGCCCAATGTGAAAGCATTTGCAGACAACAAAATGAATAGGACTGAAAAAATGAAATTTGGTCTAGAAAGGATAGGAAACATTGTTAGAAAAGGAGAAAACGCTGGTTACCAAGGTTTCTTTCTTAGGGTCATTAAAAGTTGTGATTGTGTGGCAAAGAGTTAATGACCCTATGGAAAAAGAGCCATTTATCTCTGTTGACCACACAACAGCTTAGACTGGTCCAAACTGAAGGCAGACCACAGGCTACATAAATGATGGGATCTGTTCTCATGGGAGTACAAAATGTTGTAGCTCAAGAAAACTAAATAAATTTTCCATTGGTCTTAAAGTATTCAGCCTTGCAAAAGTCAGGGGCAAAATATGGCATAAAGATACAAGACTGAGTACAGTTTGATAAGATAAAGATGAAATGGGTTTAAGACAGGCTACTGTCAGGGGCAACATTTGGCATGAAAATACCAGATGAATTATAGCTTGATAGAATATTTGGGATGAAAAGGGTTTTAAGCTGGTTACTGTCAGGGGCAACATTTGGCATGAAGATACCTGATGAATTACAGCTTGATAGAATATTTGGGATGAAAAGGGTTTTAAGCTGGTTACTGTCAGGGGCAACATTTGGCATGAAGATACCAGATTAATTATAGCTTGATAGAATTGGCACAAAGATACACAACTGTATATAGCTTGATAGAATAAAGATGAAATGGGTTTTAAAGGTGGCTACTGTCAGGGGCAACATTTGGCACGAAGATACACAACTGTATATAGCTTGATAGAATAAGGATGAAATGGGTTTTAAAGGTGGCTACTGTCAGGGACAACATTTGGCACAAAGATACACAAAACTGTATATAGCTTGATAGAATAAGGATGAAATGGATTTTATAGGTGGCTGAAAACAAGTACAGATGTATCTTTAACTCTTTACAACAAAATTTGGATGGAACCAAATTAAATGCATTTGCAGACAACAAATCAGATGTTGTTAAAATGGATATTTCTCTCATTGATAAGAGTTGAAAACATTGTGAGAAAAGGAGAAAATGCTGGTTACCAGCATTTTCTCCTTTCCTCACAATGTTTTCAACATGCTTCATTTTTGGGAATTGTTAAAAGTGGGGACTGTGTGGTAAAGGGTTGATAAATAGATTTTATCCAAAACTAAACAGCATCTTCAGTCTTATTTCGTTTTGGTCGACATTGTCTAAAAAGTGCACAGCAATACCATGGTACGCTAAAGCTTCATTCCACACAGAAACAAAGAAGGCTGTATACAGTATACAGTTTCAGTATGAATTTCCCATGTGCATGGTTTGTCTGCATGTTGTGTCTGCTATTTTTATCAGTTACCAAATTTTATGATGATTGTTTGAAAGCCTCAGATGTGCAAATATTGGCACAATGAACACATTTGAATTCTTTACCTTTCCTCATGAAATGCGTATTGAACTCTAAACTGGACAACTTTATTTTATTGTCGTCTGTAATGAAAGCATTTGCAGTTGAGGTTACTGTTATATATACCAAATGGCAAAATTTTAGACAGGTCCAGATTGAAAGCATTTGCAGACAACTACTTCAGCATGGCTCAAATGGTGTAATTGTAAAATATTATTAATAGGATAGGAAACAGTGGAAAAAGGAGAAAATGCTGGTTACCAGCATTTTCTCCTTTTGCCACAATGTTTTTAACCCTTTACCCCATAAGACATTTCTATGGTATCTCTAACTGACCCTAAATAACAGCAAGGATGAAGCTGTTTCTTATGTGTATATGACACCTTTTGATAGTGTAGAAAACATTGTGGCAAAAGGTGAAATTGCTCGTCACGAGCAATTTCACCTTTTACCACAATCTTTTCCAAAGGCTCCTACAAGCAATGTGTAGAAATGAGTATCTATGGAGTAAAGGGTTAAAAGGTTTCTATCCAAAGGTTGTCAAAAGATGTCATTGTGTGGGAAAGGGTTAAAGTGCTGAATTAATACAAGAGACTTTTTTAAATAGGAAAAACATCTGAAATATTGCTGTACAAAGGTTATTTTGGCCTGAATATTGTGACAAAATAGTGGACAATGTAAATCTCAGATCAGACTGAATTGTTCTGTGCAGTCTGATCTTGATCTGCACTGTCCATATAAACAAGTTAAGTCAGTTCCAGTGCTTAAGGATTAAATTTGGCTTGATCAAGGTTGATTGATTGATTGATTTGTGTTTTATGCTAATATTTCAGTCATATCACAAGGACAACTCGCTGATTACCATATAAGTCTTGAATTTCATTAGTACTGGAGCTTTGAAGTATCTTGCCAATGGGAAATTCAATGAAGAAGCCATTAGTTCCTGTGAGGCTCGAACCAGAGCCACTAGGTTACATGTCCTGCAATTTACAACTGAGCAACAAAAGAAATCCCAACAGATATATTAACCCATTATAACACAATCCCTACTTTTGACGACCCTGAGAAAGAAGCCTTTTGAAAACATTGTGGAAAAAGGAGAAAATACTGGTAACCATCATTTTCTCCTTTTCCAACAATGTTTTCTACGCTTTTCAAACCAAATTTCAATTTTTGAGTCACATTTATTTTGTGGTCTGCAAATGCTTTCAATTTGGACTAGTCCAAAATTTTGTTGTTTGACTTAAACAACTTGGATTATTTTCCTAGGGTAAATTGTCAGTCTAACAGTTTCCAAATTGTGTGCACTGGGATAAGACAGTCAGCAACAGTTTTAGCAGACACTGGTAGTCCAAGATCTGACTACATTACAAAAAATTTTGGCATAATCTTTGATATAATAACTATGATTTATCAAGACAAGAATGCCTTTAGATTGAAATCGCACTGGACACCGACTCTGTACCAAATAATCTTGCCTCTGACAACCTCAAAAAAAGATGGATTTAAAAATTTGGATAAATGAAGATAAATCTGGTAACCAAAATTCACACCTTTCCCATTTGAAGACAAATCCTGTCATTTGGCATACATCTGCAACATTTTGGCAACAAATGCTGTCATGTAACACATGTCTGACATTTTGAACTCTCATTTTCTGGTAGAGTTAGTTGGAAATGAAAGCCAACAGTTTACTGAACTTCCTCAAAAGGTCCCACAATCAGAAACGTGTAGTGGCATCTCGGCACTTATGCAATTGGCAAAATCATAGACGAGTCCAAATTGAAAATATGACAGAAAGCAAATAGAATTTGACCCAAACAATATGATTAATCTTTATGGTGGAAAAAGGAAAAACTGCCATTTACCAAGATTCTCCTTTCCCTCAATGTTTCAATAGCCTTCTTGTTATGAGTCAAGAAAACATAGAATCACTTGGTATAGGGTTAATCATCTATGTCTGCTAAAAGCAGAATATTGTTCCAGCCTGGAGACATGTGCTTAATATTTTCACCGTATTATCTTGTTTCTGAATTTGATTTAGAATTTTTTCAGGACTGCCTTAAATCAAACTATAATGTTTTCAGTAAAATACAGACAGCTGAAGTCTTGTTACATTAACAACATGTTTTTTAATCCCTTGATACAGAACATTGTAGCACTTAGGTTATTCCAGACTGATACCAAACAATCCCTGTTTATTACAACTCTGAAAAAGAACCCTCCTGAAAACATTGTGGTAAGCAGCATTTTCTCCTTTCCACAATGTTTTCTACTCTTCTAAAGTCATTTCAGTTTTTGAGTCATGTTTATTTTGTTGTCTGACAGCAAGTCAAAAACTTTGTCATTTGGTCATGTGATTGATTGTTGAATTTGTGAAGAAGTTTTCATTTATAGAAGGTACAAGGTTTCTCTCTCAAGAGCTTTATGTTCATCAAAATGTTCTGGAAATTCTAGATTTTAAAATTTGTTATTAATCCTCAGAGCAATAAGGTCAAGTTGTTTTTGCATTTTTGCAGACAATGTGGAAACCAAAGGTCAAAGAATGCTTTCTGATCTTGGATTCGTATTTTCCAAACAACCCCCTCACTTTGACTGAATTTCATGCATGAGATGCATTTAGCTTTACATGTTTACATGTTTAGTGAAAAGCAATGGAAGTAGAGAGACCTCTGAGATACATGTCGTATTTGGTTGCTGCTGAAAACTAGTCCTTTTTAGGCTAGTCAAGTCTGTTTTAGCCAGTCTTTATACTGTATAAAACAACTAAGTTCCCCAAATCATACTTTTTAACATGAAGTGGTCTAAACCTAATTAGAAAACCGTGCAATAAACATTCAGTTGCCCTAGGAGATTAGTTTCCTTTTTCCTCCTTGGTTGCTGCTTTGGACAATGGACAGATTGTTTGTGGTCAAAGGTGGGCTGCATTACATATCAACCTTTCCTTTTTGGGAGGAAGGCGGAGGAATCGAAATGTGATTGAATGAGTGAAGGAAAAAAAATAAAATGGAATAGAATTTACTTAAATTGCTAAGTTTTGATCGTGTAGAATGATCAATAGTTACTTTCCAGAAACTTTGTTCTTGTGTTTGACAAGTTTGGTTATTTGAAGGACTTGGTTGCCAAAACTTTAAGCCAAATTGATCTAAGCCAAGTTTACCCTTAGAGTTCCACAAATATCAGCATTTGCTACCAGAATTGATTCACCCTTTACCACAAAAGGCATGTCTATGGTATCTCTAACAGCAAGGATGAAGCAGTTTTTTATGTGAACATGACACCTTTTGATAGAATAGAAAACATTGTGACAAAAGGTGAAATTGCTTATCACGAGCAATTTCACCTTTTGCCACAATGCTTTCCAAGGGCTTCTACTCACAATGTGTAGAAATGATCCATGGAGCAAAGGGTTAAAATCAGAATGCACTTGTTCATCAAGTTTGAACATGATGTGTATGAACAGTTCAGTGTATGAGTATACACTGTTCAGCTAATTTGCAAAGACATTCTGGCAATAAGTAATCTTGAAAGTGCAATCATTCAGTATTCTTTGATAGACTATATAAAACTTACTTGTGTTTTGGCACTGTAACAGCTTTGCTATATTCTTTTTGACCATTGGGGAAAAAAAGCTTTCATTGGTGACCACTATTATCTTCATAAAGCAATGTTTTCAACCATTTCAAATTACCAAAGATCCAAGAAATCCAATCATTTGTGCAACACTGTATCCTTCACCAGGCTTGATCCAACAATCCTAGCTTTAAGTAACTCTGACATGGAAAGCTTAGAAGGGTAAAAAACATAATCGGAAAGGTAACTGGGCATTTTGTCCATTTCCCACTATACTTTCTACTTTTCTTAAAGTAATTTCAATTCTAAATTCACATTTATTTTGTCACCTACAGATGCTTTCAAGTTAGATTGGTGTAAAATTTTGTCTTGTGATAAAGAGTTAAATGCTTTTGACCCGAACAAATCTACAATTTGATTGTTTGGTAAAGAGAGAAGTTGAAGGCTCTTTATCATGGTAAATAATCCTGGTAGGGATTCAGACAATTTAGACATTGATGGACTAATGGAGTGAAACTTTGAAGTGGCTTCTTATGTATTATTGATGACACAGTATACAGAGATTGTTGTGCTGTCTAGAATTGAATTAGACACTTGGAATTGAGGATTACACCAGTGCCAATTGTTCATCCCAGGATAAAATGGAAGAAAAATTACCATTAGAACTGTGTAGCATCCATGAGGCTCAATATACAATGGTGTAGAAAAAACGGGACCTGGAGAATTATTCTTTCATCACTATGGCACAACTCCATCTTCAGGATAGCCAAATAATGAAAAGAACAAATGGAAATTTCAAACCAGTAGTTCAAAGCCATTTATTGCAATTTCATCCTAGTTCTTTTTAATGGAAAAAGTTCTTTTTATAGGACAGTGTTGATCAAGATCACACTTTACTTTCTGTGCAGACTGACATTCATTTATTCTGTCAGCAAATGCACATTGCCATTCACTTGGCAGCTTTGCAGTGAAGAAGCACTCACGGAGTGTATGATGAAACTACTGCCATAGTTACGACCCTGCATGGGATATTAAATAAATGAATTGAGCTCTTTCATTGTATGGACCCATTGAAGATTTTGTATTATAAACATCAACTGTGCTTGTCATAATAACTTGTTAAAGCTCAACTGCTGACCCTTAACCCATTACCACACAATCCCTACTTTTGACGCCCCTGAGAAAGAAGCCTTTTGTAAACACTGTGGGAAAAGGAGAAAATGCTGGTAACCAGCATTTTCTCCTTTTCCCACAGTGTTTTCTACCCTTCCCAGAACAAATTTCAATTTTTTAGTCACCTTTATTTTGTCGTCTGCAAATGCTTTCAAATTGGACCAGTCTAAAATTTTCTCGTGTGGTAAAGAGTTAAAGGGATGAACAAACCAAACTTTTTTCAGTCTTAATTCTTTACCAGACAGCAAAATTTTACATTGGTCAAAATTGACAGAAGTTGCAGATGATAAATCAAAGGTTGCATAAATTAGGAAATTTTTCTTTGAAGGTTGGAAAACCTTGTGGGAAAAGGAGAAAATGCCGGCTACCAGCATTTTGTTCTGTTCCTACAACATTTTCAGAAGGCTGCTCTTAGTTGGGATTGTATGGTATTTTGTGAAGAAAAATAAAACTCAAATAATTGCAATGTCAAGGCTTTGCTTGACAAGATTGTTTCAAGAAAGTGGACAGTATAAATAAAGATCATACTGCATGTTTTTTGCAGCCTAATTTTGAGTTTTATTGGTTGCAAAAGCAACTGTAAATGTGAAAGGCGCTCTAAGTCTGTACTACTTGATCCGAACTCAGAGGAAGAATGCTTTTTATACGCCCGTCGAAGATGGGACGTTACATTATGGGATCACCCGTGGCGGGCGGGCGGCGTCCAGTTCTTTGTCCGGAGCATATCTCCAAAACTATTCTAGCTAGGGTTATGAAATTTCTTGGGTGGATAGATCTCATCAAGGGAGAGTGCAGTGAGAAGGAATCATAACTCTTGCTTGCTTAATTTTTGAGTTATTGCCCTTTGTTGTTTTTCATACTTGAATTTTGTCCGGTGAATATCTCCAAAACGATTCTAGCTAGGGTTATGAAATTTCATGGGTGGATAGATCTCATCAAGGGGGAGTGCAGTGTGCAGGAATCATAACTTTTGCTTGCTTAATTTTTGAGTTAGTGCCCTTTGTTGTTTTTCATACTTGAATTTTGTCTGGAGCATTTCTCCAAAACTATACTAGCTAGAGTTATGAAATTTCATGTGGGTGGATAGATCTCATCAAGGGGGAGTGCAGTGCACAGGAATCATAACTCTTGTTCGCTTAATTTTTGAGTTTGTGCCCTTTGTCGTTTCTCATACTTGAATTTTGTCTGGTGCATGCCCCAAACCAAAATGGCGAGCTCGCTTGGACTTCGTATGAACTGCGTATGAAGATCGCAGATCAACTTCGCGCGACTTTGCATTTGGAACCGAGGCGAAGTTACAAGTACGCTAACGTATGCTTGATGCCAACACTTGCGTGCTTACTTGGTGTAGTTGCGTACTTATAAGCACACCAAGGCGAAGTAACAAGTACGCAAGCGTTTGCTTGCGTGCTTGCACTCGCGTGCTAAATCGCGAATTTGCGTACTTATAAGCTCACCAAGGCGAAGTAACAAGTACGCAAGCGTTTGCTTGCGTGCTTGCACTCGCGTGCTAAATCGCGTATTTGCGTACTTATAAGCTCACCGCGAAGATGCAAGCTTGCATTTGGAACCGAGGCGAAGTAACAAGTACGCAAATGTGCGCTTGCGTGCTCGTAATCGTGTGCTTATTTGGAATAGTGGTATGATCAGCGTTTGTAAGGACATGCAAGTTCGTGCGAGCTTGCAGCTCGCGTAAGCTTGCAGCTCGCGCAAGCTTGCAGGCATGTTTACGCTAGTGTAGTTGGGCGCGATCTCCAGTTGGTGATCATGCGCAAGCTCGCACATGCGTACATTTGTAATTAAACAAAATAAAATCTGGAACTTTTCTTAGCCCCTTCCAATACAGCAAAATCTTAAACTTGTCTAATTTGAAAGAGGTTGAGACGACAATTTAAATTGAGTGAAATTGGAAAAATTACCATGCTATAGGGTAGAAAATATTGAGGGAAAAGAAGAAATTTCTTGTTACAAGCAATTTCTTCTTTTCCCACAATGTTTTTTTAATCACAGGGACGTAAAAAACAGGGATTGCACAGGGAAGGTTGAATATGCACATGAAAATAACGTACAAAAGGCAATCACATAAGGTCATCTGGTATTTTGAACCAGGTGAGCTGAAAAGAACATACAGAATAACCCTCATGGAAATGTTTAAGGTACCTTATTTAACCCATTACAATTTAGTCAGACTGCTTTTGGACTGATCCAATTGAACGGGATTTTAACCCTTGTCATGCTATATATTATACATAGACCTAGTACTATGAGCTGAATATTTTTCAATCCCATCACTGATTATAGGTGTCAATGTTTTAAGCTGTACTATAAGTTACTGTTTTAATAAAATATTGTAATATTATATATCATTGTAAAGGTAAAATGTTGACCTTGAAGTATATGATGAAAAAAATCTATTTTTACAAACATGTTACCTGATAAACAACAGGTAAAAAACAGGTAAATGTAATAAAACAGTTAACTATGTTTAGAGAACAATAAAACTGTCGAACTCAAACTTGTTTACCTTATGATTTAATTTACCAAGTTCCTGAAAGTTCCAGTCCAAAATAAACGCAGTCTTGCGTCCCAGGTAGCACAGGTAAGAACAATTAGTACTGTTACTGTGTATGATTACTTTCTACTATTTAAAATAGATATTTACATGAATTATTTCTTCAACAAACTCCAAAATTCATTTACATTAATTTGATACTAAATATAAAATACTCACACTCAAGTCTGATGGCTTATGTACTCACCTGGACATTTTACCTGTTTTCTCGTTAACTCACCTGGACCAGGTAAAGAATACCTAATTAACCTGGTTTTGCTCAATTTTTTGTGCTTTATATGCAGATTTAAAGTCTTTTTGAGTGTGATAAAGTTTAAAACATACATCAATACATAATGCAGTTTTACATTTGTCACACTGGTAAGATGACTCATGTCCTGGCCTCTTTCGCTTTTCACCAACACGCTCTAAAAGTTCTCTTTCAGCAGGAACACAGACAACACAAGACCTTGTAACATTTTTCTTTTTGCCAGCTCCAATGATTTTTTCTGGGAAATGCTGTCCCTGGAGCCTTTGCAGTGGTTCAGAGGCTGTAGAAGGCCTTCCAGGGCTTCTAATAGACATACCTGGAACATTTTGCATACTTACCGACTGGACCAAATCTTGAACAAGTTTTTTACGAAAGCTGCGATGCAGCATTGGGGTTCTATCCTGACATACAGTTTTATAAACTAGATAAGAATTCAGGACAGCTAATGAGACAACATGGAAAAAAACTCTTTTCCACCACTTGAGAGTACGACTGTTGAAAGTTGCGTATGAAACCATTTGATCTGAACGATCTACCCCACCCATGTACTTATCATAGGTGACAACTAAACTTGGTCTTTGTACAGCTTCCCCATTTCTTGGATTGACCTTACCTGATGGCATGGGGGTAGCATTTTCTACTGTGCTCATTAAATATACAATTTTTCTGTCATGATATTTTGTTATTATAAGGTTTTTGTTTTTCATTGTGTATACATTACCTTTCTCAACCTTTTTGTCCTTTAACAACTGGGGAACACCTTTTCGATTTGGACGTAAAGTACCTGTAGCTGCAACTTCCAGGTCATATAAGTCAATATATAATTTTGGAGAGCTGTAGTAGTTATCCATGAAGAGGTGGTAACCCTTACCAAAGTAATTTCTCATCAAATCCATGACAAGATCATAAGTGGCCCCATACTCACCTGGCTGCTGAGCTGACTTACCTGTGTACAATTTAAACTTTGTACAATACCCATTAGTTGCATCACATAACATATAAGCTTTGATGCCATATTTTTTTGGTTTGTCAGGGTTATAAACTCTGAAAGACAAATTACCACGCCATGGGACCATCCCTTCATCAAGTGAAAGTTCTTGGTGGGGTATGTATGCTTGGTGAAACCTTGTAGTTATGTTTTTGTAAATACCACCCAACTTGAATAAAGGGTCATAACCTGGCTCTCCACGTTTCACCATGTTTTCATTATCTACCAGGTGAAAAAAACTCATCAGAAGCCAAAATCTATCTCTGGACATAAGGGATTTAAAAAATGGTGTTTCATTTACCTCGCTACTTGTCCAGTACTCTGACAAATCCAGCTGAACGACCAAACCCATCGCAATTGTCATAGCGAGAAACACCTTCATTTCTTCAGGAGTAGTCTCGGTCCACTTATGAAATCTTGAGTGTGATTTAAGATTATTTTTTTCCAAATATTGTTTAGCATAACGATTAGTTTCGTTTGCCATGGTCAAAAAATCCTCGTCTGTCAAAAACAAGCTGAAAAAATCGAGGGGTGTTGGACTTTCGGGCAGACGAATTTTTGGGTCAAGGCCAGGCTTACCTGTAAAGGGCATATTTACCTTCGGGCGATCTCCTGCAATCCAGTTTCGCATAAAAACATCGTCAATTTCGGTCACTCTGTCTGTTTCTTGATTAATTTCCTCCTCATCGGACGAAAAACCCTGAAATTCTTCGTCCGATGATTCGGCAAACAAAATTTCTCGAAAGAAATCGGCCATTTTGATGACGTGTTTTTTAACTCGCACTTAACTCGCAAATAACAAATCAAAATCACTGTTTAATATCTGAAAACGAGGCTGAGGCTGTTTCATAGTAACTGTAGACGCTTCTATGTAAAAAAAAATACGATTGGCTGTAAAATAATAACAAACGGATGCTTGGGATTGGAAAACCCCCCAACCCGGATTATTCCGGGGTCAGCTCATAGTACTCGGTATGTAAAACCGGATTATTCCGGGACCCGCATGACTAGGGTTAAGAAATGATGGAATTTCTTAATGATTTCTACCTTTCCAACGTTTCCTATACAAATGTTATACAGTAAACTCCAGTTCTAGCCATACTCAGGGGACCAAAGAAAATGTATCATTTTATGGGAAAATAGTTATAACCAATGCATATTCTTACCAAAACACTTAATCAGGTCTATGAAATGAATTTCGTTAAAAGCGATATATCCTTTTCTGCCATAACATTATAAACAAAATTCACTGCACAGGCCTTTCATCAGCAATTTATCCCTTTCCCATATTGTGTACTAAAGATGTTTGCTGCAGACTCATACAGAGTTACTTGTTGACTGGTGAACAGTTAACAAGAGGACCCTGATGGTCCTGAATCATTGATCTGGGGAGCGATTGTAAGAATAAAACTGCATTTGATCAAGGAATGTCAGAGGAATCAAACATAAATAAAATTTGGACAGACTGACAAACAGATTCTGAATTTATTACTTGACCTCCCTGTTGGGGGCAAAAAATAAAGGTGATTAATTCAGTAACCATAAAGGGTGGAATTATGGTAATATGCTCAGGACTTGCAAAGCCAGACTTTTACATCCTTAACGCTTTCCCAAACAAGCTGTTCTTTTTACGTATCTGCAGTACAAGTCTTTTGGAAACACTTTGGGAAAAGGAGAAATTGATTGCTTGTAACGAGCAATTTCTCCCTTTTCCCACAGTGTTTTCTACCCATTTGGAGAGCTTTCTGCCATTTTCATCAAATTTGAAATTGTTGTTTTAAAACTCTTGAGTTTGGAAGAGTCTAAAATTTGTCGTTTGGGAACCCTTTCCACTCAATCCATTGCATTAACAATCACGAGATGGAAAACTTATGAAAACATTGTAGGAATTGGAGAAATTACTCATAATGAGTAATTTCTCAATTTTCTACAATATTTTTTACATTATCAGAAGTACAGTAAGTCATTGATACAAATTTTAAGATTCTCATCTGTAGATGCTTTCAATTTGTAGACAGTCCAGATGTTTTGAGTGGGAATGATTGAACAGTAATCTGAACATGTTTTCTTAGGATACAAAATTTACATAACTCTGTACTGTAATCTATTACATTTAATGATTGTATTGTTCGGCATTAAAGTGGCTATGTAACAGATTATAGATGATTTTTTTTTTTGTTCTCAATTTCCAACTTTCTAACTTAACTTTATCAAATGTCTGAAATCAGGGGATTAACCTGGTTTTGAAATGAAAATGACTGTTCATACACTGAAAAACCATTAGAAAAATAGCAAAAAATTAGGCATTCATAAAGCCAAATTCATATTTTTACAGTCAAGGAGGTACAATCGGAATGGAAGAGGAATTCATCCTGTGAAGTCATTACCTTTTGATTTCACTGAACATTGCCTTTTTTTTTTGTTTCCATGACGTATTTATTATGTCATTGACTTCCCCTAGCATTTCAATCAGTAACGACATTATCCGATGAATTATGACTTTGTGCGATGAATTTAAATGGTTAAAAGTAGCACATTAGGAGGATACCAAGTTAAATTACATTTTAACAATGATTATAGTTCATTTAACTCATTACCAAACAACAAAAGTTTAGGTTTGTCCAAATCGAAAGCATTTGCAGACGACAAAATACAAGTGACTGAAAATTTGAAATTTGTTTTGTGAAGGGTAGAAAACATTGTGGGAAAAGGAGAAAATGCTGGTTACCAGCATTTTCTCCTTTTCCCATATTGTTTTCTAAAGGCTTCTCTCTCAGGGGCGTCAAAAGTAGGGATTGTGTGGTAATGGGTCAAGACAAAGAAAAGAACAATAGTCATGAAAATGACATCAAAAACTATTCAAAAAGCAGAATGTTTTTGCTATATGATATTTTCACACAAATCTGTTAAATAGCCGCTTTAAACACATGACAAGTCAGACTGTTTTATTAACCCTCTTCATGCTGATCCCGGAATATTCCTATTTTGTATAGAGCTTTGGCAGTCAATATATACTAAGATCAGCCTGCACAAATATGCAGTCTGATCTTAGTCTGTATTACCTGCTTTTGAAATTCGTTATCCTGGCTAAAAATTGGTATAAATGTGGCAAACAAGTCTTTTAATTTGAATATAATTGAGAAATGTTTTTTTTTAATTCATTCAGGTTAAGACTTGTAAGAAAAATGGCATTTCTTGGAAGGTTAATATAATAATAGATTAGTGAAAACTCCGTGGGAAAAGAAGAAATTGCTCATGACGACAACTCTTATGACGCCAAGGCTATGACAAAACGTCGGGTTTTCTACGAAAACAGCTGAGCTTACTGATCACTTCTTCAATAATCGGCTTGCTTTGCCACACTTTGCATTGATAATTTCCGTAAATGCTTTTTCTGTCAGGCAAGGCTCACCACTACTGTTTTTAAATTTATTGAGAACAAATTCTTTTATGGCTGATAGTACAGTTGATGATAGTGCTCTTGATTCTTCTTTGGTTGTTTCACATGTATGTTATTTTCACCTCGCATTATTGTTTACTAAGTAAGTGCGCCCAATATGACCTAAGTTGTCGATGGGCCATAAAACACTATTTATTCATTCATTGATTCTTCTTTGGCGTTGTGAGTCTTTCTTTGTCCTTTTGCTTTACCATGTGCCAGTTTTTTGGGTGTAAGTACTGTGGACAAAAAGGCAAATGTCAACTTTCTTGGGTTGTCCCCTATGATCGCATTGCTGCTGATAACTTTCCTGGTGCAATGTACACTTCAAAACCAGGACTCAACAAGGTTTTTCTCTGTCCATTGGCCTGTAGAAAGTAACATAAAATTATGATGTTATTTAAACTAAGTTTATGTATCAACAGTATTTCCATCAAACCATCCCAAGAGCCCAATTATTCATGTTCCCTTGTTTCTTTATCCCTTTACCAGCCTGTAATAGATAACTTTAGAAAACATTGGGGGACAGGAGAAATTGCTCATGACTGATAACCATCATTTTCTAAATTAACCAATATTTCGTTATGTATGTACATGTTGAGTACCTAAAATAATATAAAATAGTAACATGATTTTCTACTTTTTACATGTAAGTCTTTAGAAAACAATGTGGGTAAAGGAGAAAATGCTGGTAACCAGCATTTTCTCCTTTTCCCACAATGTTTTCTACCCTTCACAATACAAAATTAAAATTTTCAGTCACTTTTATTTTGTTTTCTGCAAATGCTTTCAATTTGGACAAAGTTAAAATATTGTCATTTGGGAATGAGTTAACTGACCAGTCCACATCAAAAGTTGCTAAATACAGATTAGACTCTAAATCAATCTTTACATCAACACAAACAAATAATCCTCTATGTAATACACAAGAGCTCCTTAACCTTAACCCATTCCCATACAATCTTGCTATATTACATCCCTCAAGAAAAAAGCTTTGGAAAGCATTGTGGAAAATGAAGTAATTGCTTGTTACAAGCAATTTCTTCATCATGATTTATCCAAAATGTTTTCTACCCCAAATGATAAACATTTTTAAAATTTCATGAACTATAAATGTCGTCTGCAACTTTATTGATTTTGGACAAGTTTAGAATTTTGTTGTCTGGTTTCTCTGGTAATAGGTTAAAGCAGGGCATCCCATGGCAATAAAAGCAATGAGCTATGCCTTGAAAGATAGACAAACTTAAATCAACATTTTTACCTTGTGTCCTTAAACTGAAAACCTTAAAATCAATAGCATTTGTCCTACCAAGGGCTACCTACATGCAAAATTTGAACAAGATTGGCTGAAAAATGTGTCCTGTATAGAGGCCACAAGTCAAGAGTGACAAATGGAGCTACCCATGTAAACACGGTTGGACACATGAACAACCCATACTATAACTCCCCACAACAGGGATTGTAAGATAAATTTCCCAAGTCTTTAATAAGATTTGGGACACCTAAAATAAATCACTAACCTTTTTCTTTCTGACTTTTCACTGATGCAAAGGTGTATTTTGGTGGCAGCTTTGATTGTGTCATAAGGTATTTCTTATCAGCTGAAAGTGAAAATTTTAATATTAGCGAGAATTTTACTATCTTAGACGTCAAAAATTTTTCAAAAAAAAAAACCCACAAATTTTAGATGGTCCCAAATATAAAGCATCTGCAGATGACACTTTTGCATCAAAAAGATGAGCTGTAGTGCTCTGAAAAGGTAGAAAACATTGTAGTAAAAGGAAAAAAATACTCATACTGGGTAATTTCTACTTATCCACAATGTTTTCATGCTACCTTGCAAAGTCATAGAAACACAGGACTATGTGATTGAGGGTTTACATTATGCCTGCATTTGGCAAATATCACTTGAGCCACAAAACAAAAGGGTAATAAAATGTCAACTGTGCCTGAGTTTAAGATATCCAAAGAAGTACACAGAATCCAAGCTGGTCTAAAATTCATTCCAACATGTTACAAAGGTCAATAATCACTTGTGTCCTTGTGTCATTTTGTCTTCTGTAAAAGCCAGTTGCTTTGAAAGTACCGATAGTAGAAAGCAAGGAAGCACATTTTATACAGTGTTTCATCTAGGCTGTGGCATTACAGGAATCCGACAATATATTGGTTTTGATTGCTTGTTTGTATGGGGTTTAACGCCGCTTTTAAAAGTATTTCAGTCATATCACGGCAAGGTTCACTTATTAATGTACTTTCTGGGTGTCACTAGTACAAGGCTGGGGCTCATGTCTTGCCCAAGGACACACCCATGTGGTAAGCGGTGCGAGCGGGATTTGAACCCGTGCGAGCAGGGTAGAAGACACTGTGGGAAAAGGAGAAAATGCTGGTTACCAGCACTTTCTCCTTTAGCCATATTGTTTTCAAAAGGCTTCTTTCTCAGGGACATCAAAAGTAGGGATTGTGTGGTATAATGGGTCAATGAAAATCTAGAGCATTTAATTTTTTTCAAATAATCCTTCATTTGTAACATCAGTTCTAAAGATAAATATCAAATTATCATCAGTGGGCGACCAAACTGTCAAAATCAATACTTTTGACAAAACTAGAAGGCCCTGAAGGGCCTGAATATGCTCTACTGGCAGAGAGTTTGCTTTTAAATAAAGCATACATAGGAATTCATTACGCAAATAGACAAAAAAAAAATGACATTTTCAACTCAAAATGGCTATGTTTCCATTACTGTTGGTTGAATTTTTTCAAACTCAACAGGGTTAAAAAGCTATTGATGGGATAAACAGGCTGAAAAATTCATAAAATCTGATCACAAATAAATACTTTATCATGTAAACAGGCAATGAAATTGTTCAATTTGAAAAGACTACTTTTCCCATACTGTTTCTCAGATTTTTTCAAAATCGATAGGGTTAAAGCTATTGATGAGATAAACAAACTGTGCAAGTTTCACAGAAATCTGACCAAAAATGAAGAATTTATCATGTAAACAAATGAAAGTTTCGAACTTGAAATGGCTACTTTTCCAATACTCTTTGTTGGAATTTTTTTTCAAAATCAACAGGGTTGAAGCTATTGATAAGATAAACAAACTCTGCAAGTTGGAAATCTGACCTAAAATGAAGACTTTATTGCGTAAACAAGAATTGGAAATTTTAAACTTGAAATGGCTACTTTTCCCATACTGTTTGTCGGATTTTTTTCAAAATCAATAGGGTAAAAGTTATTGATGAGATAAACAAACTGTGCAAGTTTCACGAAAATCTGACAACAAATGAAGACTTTATCGCGTAAACAATAATTGGAATTTTTCAACTTGAAATGGCTACTTTTCCCATACTGTTTGTTGGATTTTTCTAAAAATTAATAGGGTTGAAGCTTTTAATGAGATAAACAAATTCTGCAAGTTTCAGGAAAATCTGATGTAAAATGAAGACTTTATTGCGTAAACAAGAAATGTAAATTTTAAACTTGAAATGGCTACTTTTCCCATACAGTTTGTCAGATTTTTTTTTCAAAATCGATAGGGTTAAAGTTCTTGATAAGATAAACAAACTCTGCAAGTTTCATGAAAATTTGACGACAAATGAAAACTATCGCATAAACAAGAAATGAAAGTTTTGAACTTGAAACGGCTACTTTTCCAATACTCTTTGTTGGAATTTTTTTCAAAATCAGTAAGGTTGAAGCTATTGATAAGATAAACAAACTCTGCAAGTTTCAGGAAAATCTGACCTAAAATGAAGACTTTATTGCGTAAACAAGAAATGTAAATTTGAAACTTGAAATAGCTACTTTTCCCATACTGTTTGTCAGATTTTTTTTTTTTTCAAAATCGATAGGGTAAAAGTTACTGATGAGATAAACAAACTGTGCAAGTTTCATGAAAATTTTGACGACAAATGAAGACTTTATCGCGTAAACAAGAATTGGAAATTTTTCAACTTGAAATGGCTACTTTTCCCATGTTGTTTGTTGGATTTTTGTCAAAATCAATAGGGTTGAAGCTATTGATGAAATAAACAAACTGTGCAAGTTTCACAAAAATCTGACGTAAAATGAAGACTTTATTGCGTAAACAAGAAAAAGACTAACAGACGGACGGACGACGGAAACACCGCCATGACATGAGCTCTGCTGGCTTTCAGCCAGTAGAGCTAAAAATATTTTAAAAATATTCAAAACTGTTTTCTTCTATTTTCAAAATAATTTATGTGCAAACCATAAAGAACAATAGCTGGTGAGGAGTGGTACTTGGCGAGTATTGGTTGCCAGCTAGTAACGGCATTCATTGGAAGTGGGTGGGGTACAGTACACCTTCGTGTTATTCGAATAATTATGGTCTCACTTTTTTGAGGAACATTAGTTTGTAAAGTATTTCAGGATGATTAACAAGTCCTTACGAATATGCATACTTTACTTACAAGGCCATATCAATGTGTGTGTGTTTTTTATTTATTTTTGGAAATCGCTAAACTTACAGTGGATTTCGCTGATGACTGCTTCGTATTTTCTTTTGTCATGAAAATTGCCTCGATTAAATCTTCTTCTCTGTATTCTGTAACTGGTAGCTTCGGTGAAATGACATCGCTTGGCTTTATATTATGCTCAGATACCTAGATCTATCTTCCCTCTGTACGAGAAAATGCGTCGAATCTTCCATCCTCTGAAATTTCAAATCCGCGCCGCTTCGCCAACGAATACATGTGGTCGCAAATCTCGCGAGAACTTAGGAAATCTGGGCATTCCATTGACCGGTACCATATCCGATTGTACCAGTCATAACGGCAAATATAGTTGTACGGGAACAGTCGGGAGGTAAATCAGTCTACGGGAAGTGAAAGTAAATGAAAGTGAAAGTAAATAAGTTCTCTGCTACCTTACCAAATGACGAGTGAATATTATTTCGGATGAAACCCATTCGGATTTTCTGTCACGTTGCATTAGAACTTTTTAGTAACACTTTATTTTTTAAAAGAATGCCAGCGAACTATTGTCACGGCTGTATGTCGCTTTTTAGTTAAATCGTACCCAAGTAAACTCGTACCTTAATCAACTCATAATAATTTTGGTTAACTCGTACCCAAGTTAATTCGTACACAAGTCAACTCGAATCAAATTATTAATGGTTATTGTCTATCAGTGTATAAATATGACTGGACAGAAAGGGTTAAATTAATGTTTCTTTGGTATTACAATTAATATTGTTTTTTGAAACAATTTGAGCTACAAAAACAAGGCATTAAATTGACTGGTAATGGGAGAAGATAGACTTTGTTCTGATTCATACACTCTTATAAGTAGATCTTTGTCAAAGAATTTTGATACAATGAAAAACATGGTTTTTATGAGTGGAGCTTGTTTCCATATATTGTATAAACTTTTAAAATCTTCCTCTCTAAAATTGCTTGATGTGTTTTCACAGGGTTGATCCTTTTATCAGATTCCTTCAAAGAATTTCGATTGGATAAAAAATATTGCTTTTAATAGGGGAACTAATTTCCTTAGAAACTGCATGATGGGTTTCAACCGAATTTCAATAGAATAATCCTTGGATGAATTTTTATCAGATTCTTTCAAGAAATTTTGATCGGATGAAAACTGGACAGAGCTTATTTTCACGTATGGCAAAAAACTTTGAAATTATTCTACTCAGGAACAGCTGAATGGATTTTCACCACATTTCACAAGATTGATTCTTGGTTGATCCTTTGTAAGTTCCTTCAAAGAGTTTTGATCAGATGACAAGCATGGCTTTTATGGGTTCATATTATGGTATTAAGTGAAAACTTTAGTAATGAGTAATCTATATTAAAGACCGTGATCTGTTTAATTTGATTTGATTGATTTAATTTAAGCACACATGCTAAAGGCCAATAAGAGTGTGTGCGTTTGCATGCATGTGCACGCTTGAAAAAAACTAAATGGGGCTAGATGAATTAAGTGCACAGTTATTTGCCTTTAAGATCGCTGCTGCGTGCTTGTTTCTAATAATCAAGTGCACACACACGCTCTTATTGGCCTTAAGCATGTGTGCTTAAATTGGTTGCGTGCTCGCGCGAAGTAACATTAACAGTATTGCGAAGTAAATAAGATCGCTTTGGCTATTGTGTGCTTATCGTAAGCTCGTGGCGAGCTCGTGGCGAAGTTGCATTTTGGTTTGGGGCCCCAGCTTTACAACTTTGGGTAAGACAGGCGTATCTTGCGACAATTTGCCGCTCTTGTTAAAATTTAGTTGAAAATGAGAAAGTGTTGGACCAGAATTTTCCTCTTTTCCCCTTTTCAAACCTAGCTAGGACTCATTTTATCATTTGGGCCACATTGTCTTCAAATGCTTTCAACTTTGATGAGGCTATGACTTGGTAGCTATGACTGTTGTTTAATAAAATGTTAAGGGTTAAAATACATCTGATGTCAGATTGCATTCTGACTGTCTGCCTCCAGTGTAAAAGCAACTCAGTGTTTCTGTCTTCATTTTTTGCAGGTTTTTTTTGTCTATGCTGTACTGTGCATTTCTAGGATTATAATACTTTGTAGGTGGGATGTACAATGAGATGGGTTCTGGAATCTGGAATAAAACATTTCTTTAAACTCTTTACCTAACAATCCCGGGTTTTCATGACTCCAAGAAAGAAGCTTTTAGGAAAATATTGTTGGGAAAAGGAGAAAATGCTGGTAAACAGCATTTTCTCCTATTCCCACAATGGTTTCTACCCTTCCCAAAACAAAGTTCAATTTTTGAGTCGCTTTAATTTTGTTGTCTGCTAATGCTTTTAATTTGGACCAGCCTAAAATTTTGTTGTCTGGTAAAGAGTTAAGCTGGCAACTAATGCTTAATTAATGGAATTGCCACTAATTTGACTTGTAAAGCCTACTTAGGTTAGCATTAACGTCATCAAAAATGTTGATTTACTGAAAAGGGGAGGTGAATAGAGTTGCATGCCTGTGCTCCTTAGAAACAGACTATAAATAAAAGGTATGGATTTCATACACAGATCAGCAAGTTATGACATTGTTATATAGCTCTGCTTGTAGCATTTTGTTCGTCATTCTTCAGTTTATTTCTGGCATTCAAATTCCACCAGACAACAAAATTTAGACAAGTCCATTTTGAAAGTATAAATTTTTGCAGATGACAATTTATTTGATTGATTGCACTTTTCTGGAGAAAAACAATGGAGAAAATACTGGTCACTGTAATAGAGGAAATTTTTTGTAGCCAATTATCAAGAGCACTAATGCTGGCCTGTTTAGCATGCCTCTTGCATTACAAATCACTCCCTTGGGTTGTCTGTATTTGCATAATTCATAGCTTCTGCTCCATATTTCCATTAAGCAATTAAGTCCAATCAGGTTTAAAACTCGTTTTTTTCTCAAAATGTTAATCATATTAAAGAATGTTGGTGTTATTTTGCAGTTCAGTAAGATTTGGTGGAATCCAGGGCTTTGGAAAAATAATGATTCAGCATATTCTCCCTAGCCAATAGATAATGCCTTGCTCTCAAATTTGGTCAAAAACTGTCAGACAGAAATTATCTAAATGTTTTCCTCACAAGCTGTAAATTATTTACCTGGTGAAAAAGTTTAAGAATGATCCAAAATCGAAGCACTGACTCTTAGATAGTGTACAAAACCAAAAAAATGCAAGTTATCAACCAGTAATGTTGCCTTTTCCCAAAATGATTTCAAAAGCCTTCTTTCTAATTATCTTATGAAAATAATGGAATGTTTGGTAGAAAGTTTCCATAATTTTCCTCATTTGAGGGCACATTGATAATATAATATGGCTTCTTCCAATGTTGCATCAGGTAATAGGCCTGTTTTTAGCTCATCTGAACATGCTCAGGGGGAGATTTTAGGATCAGCTTGTATCCATCCTGCCAACGTCTGTTGTCAACTATGCTGAACATCTTTTCCTCCCAAACCACTTGGCCAATTTGGACCAAACTTGGCTGGAAAGTTCCTGGGGAGTTTTTATTTATTTAAAGTTATTCACAGAATTTGATTTGATAAAAAAAAAAAACTCCAGTGGCCATGGCAACCAACTGGAATTTTCTTTGTAAGAAATACCTTAAGTCTTCTTCTCTTAAACTGCAGGTCAGATTTTGAAATAATTTCACAGAAATGTTTCTTGGGTGACCTTTCCAAAAGCCCATTAAAAAACATGGATGTGATGAGGGCGGCTTTTTGCACTGGACTTAAGAAATTGTTTCAAATCTTTCTTCTCTTAAACCACTCCTCAGATTTTGAAATCCCTTTTTCGGCTTGGCTTATTGAAAAAAAACAAAAAAAAACAGTATTTTCTCCTTTTTCCATGATGTTTTAAAAGGATTTCATTTCAGGGTCATTAAAACTCAGGATAGTGTGGTAAAGGGTTATCAACTTGAGGAAGAGGACTTCTGACAGCATTGTATGAAACATCACTGGTCACCACCATTTTTAGCTCACCTGAGCAGAATGTGCTCAAGGGGAGCTTTTAGGGTCTTTAGGTGTCCGTCGTGAGTCATCCGTCGTGCGTCATGCATCGTCAACAATTCTTTAAACATCAACTCCTCCTAAACCGCTGGGCCAATTTGGACCAAACTTGGCAGGAATGTTCCTTGGGAGGTCCTCTTTTAAAATTGTTCACAGAATTTGATTCCGTCAAAAACTCTGGTTGCCATGGCAACGAAATGGAATTTTTTTAGCAAATTCTTTAAAAATCTTCTCCTCTGAAACCGCTGGTCGGATTTTGAAATAATTTCACAGATATGTTCCTTGGGTGACCCTTTTCAAAAATGTGAAATTTTTATCCGTCAAAAATTGTGGCTCTGGTGAATGGGGGCTACTTGCACTATACAGAAATCAAGGAATTCTTTGAAAATCTTCTCCTCTGAAACCGCTGGTTGGATTTTGAAATCATTTCACAGATATGTTCCTTGGGTGACCCTTTTTCAAAAATTGTTCGTGAAATTTTGATCCATCAAAAAATGTGGCTCTGGTGAATGGGGGCTACATGCACTATACGGAAATGAAGGAATTC
The DNA here is from genome assembly GCA_943736015.1 of Tridacna crocea. Classification (NCBI taxonomy): domain Eukaryota; kingdom Metazoa; phylum Mollusca; class Bivalvia; order Cardiida; family Cardiidae; genus Tridacna; species Tridacna crocea. Next base: position 57,391,838 of record OX031059.1, read on the forward strand.
TTAAAAAATCTTCTTCTCTGAAACTGCTGGTCAGATTTTGAAATAATTTCACAGAATTGTTCCTTGGGTGACCCTTTTCAAAAATTGTTTGTGAAATCTTGATCTGTCAAGAAACATGGTTCTGGTGACTGGGGGCTACTTGCACTATAGGGAAATGAGGAAATTCTTAAAAAATTTTCTTCTCTGAAACCGCTGGTCAGATTTTGAAATAATTTCTCAGGGATATTCCTTGGGTGACCCTTCTCAAAAATTTTTCACAAAATTTTGATCCGTAAAGAAACATGGCTCTGGTGAATGGGGGCTACTTGCACTATAGGGAAATGAAACGGTTGGACAGATTTTGAAATGATTTCACTGAGATGATCCTTGGGTGACCCTTTTCAAAAACTGTTCACAAAATTTTGATCCGTCAAGAAACATGGCTCTGGTGAATAGGGGCTACTAATACCCCCGTTACACCAAACTCGTTCTCACTACGATCTGAAAAATGTAACCGAACGGGCTCAAACTGTGTTCAGACGGAGTGGACGGAGTATCAACGTATCTCAGTCTGTTTACGAACTTGATGGACGGGCTTAGACGGGGTTGATCGGGATTGGTGTTTCAGAACTTTGAGCCTGTTCAAAATTTTTGGGCGACCATCACGTTCTGCGCTTAGACGCAGTGACAACGTACTTCAAACAGAATTGACGTGCTACGAACGGAATTGCCGTACTTGAACCGTATTAGGGACGTGCCTTGACGTGGGGCGATCGGGCTTCAATAAGCAGTACGTGTGCGCACCGACCGGGTCCGTTTGTAGCCCGTTCATCCCGTTCTCAGACAGACTGAACTCGACCAAATTACGTTCTTAGTGCGTTGTTATTCCGTCTGAATACAAAAAAGCAAAATAAAAACGTCTAGACAGATTGCAACACGTTTTCCTACAGTTTCAAAAGTTCGCAAAAGGTTCTAAGTACGCTCTACTCGTTCTAAGTACGTTTATTGCGATTTCGTGCAGTTTTGACAACGTTCACCTCGTCTGCAGTACGTTCTGACAAGATATGGTATAAATACTTGCGTTTTCCCGCCGATTCGCCATTTGGGCATAGAATATTTCGGACCATGGATAATGTTCAAGCTCTGAATGTTCTGAATTTTGGCTTTTTGCATTTTTTGCTGGAAGCAGAGCACCAATACAATGAGATGTTGGAACAAGAGAGAAGGAGAAAACCAAGAACCTGCTGGGTGAGGAAGTATTTAAAACCGGAGAGAAGATTAGCTGTAGGACATTATCATCAGCTGATGGAGGAGCTCCGCTTGGATGACCAGGAGTCCTTTTTCAACTTTTTAAGAGTCACACCAGCCATGTTTGATGAACTTCTCGAACGCATCACCCACCATATTCGAAAAGATGACACCAACTACAGAAAGGCTTTGGAACCTGGACTGAAGCTAGCCATCACTCTTCGTCATCTGGCAACAGGAGATTCCTATGCTATTCAAATATGAAGTATAAATGCAAGTCAAATATGTTGTCTTTGCTGTCTGAAGCCGCGAACGGGAATGAAAACTGGCAAAAACGCAATGGGTTTTTATAGCCCTCTGGTCAGAACGTGATTGCAATTACGTTTTGAACGCACCAGGAACGTAGTAAGAACGTGATTGGAACGAGTACAACTGTCCTTGAACGAAATGGTCGTGTTACGAACTAGTTAGAACGGATTCGGACGTACAAGGAACGTCGAGGAACTAGTTATGAACGGGCTCAAACTGACTGCAGACGGGTATAGACTGGTTGAGAACTGTGTCCCTAGTACGAGAACGGGTAATTTTACCAGATTTGAACTTGATAAAGACGGACTGCAGACGGAATAAGAACGGAATGCACGTACTTGGAACTGTTTACGAACTTACAATGAACTTACTATGATCACAATATAGACATTGTACGGCTGAAACAACACGTTCAATCCCGACCACAACCCGTTTTGAGATATTGTCAGGACGGAGTTGAACGTTCTGCGAACTAGTTTGGTGTAACGGGGGCATAAAGTGCACTATAGGGAAATGAAGAAATTCTTGAAAATTCTTTTTCTCTGAAACCCCTAGTCAGATTTTAAAATAATTTGACAGAGATGTTCCTTGGCTGATCCTTGCTCTTTTGAATGGGAGCTACTAGCACTATATGGACATGATGAAATTCTTGAAAATTGTCTTTCTCTGAAACCCCTGGTCAGATTTTAAAAGAAATTTTCCGAAATGTTCCTTGGGTGACCCTTTTCAAAACTTGTTCGTAAATTTTGATCCATCAAGAAACATGGCTCTCATGGATGGGGGATACTTGCTCTTATACAGAAATGAAGAATTCTTAAAAATTCTTCTTTTTGAAACTAATGGTCAGATTTCGAAATGAATTTTACAGGTGACCTTTGAAAATTGCTTAGCAAAATTATAAATTTGGTTCCAATGTTTCAATACCTCAAAAAAAAAAAAATAGGCAATGGTCATCTCAGAAATTCAGGTGAGCGATCCAGGGCCATCTTGGCCCTCTTGTTCACTTTATTCTCCACTATGTTTTTTTTTTATAAGACTAAATCCATTATTCAAGCACCTTTTTTTTTACCCCTACGAAAAATGCTTTTAATATAGACATATCTTATATTCTGATATATGGTGAAGGATTAACTCATTACCACACAACAATATTTTAGGCTTGTATAAATCAAGAGCATTTCCAGACGACAGTAAAAGTGACTGAAAATTTGAAATTTGTTTTGTGAAGGATAGAAAACATTGTGGGAAAAGGAGAAAATGCTGGTTACCAGCATTTTCTCCTTTTCCCATAATGTTTTCTAAAGGCTTCTTTCTCGGAGTCGTCAAAAGTAGGGATTGTGTGGTAATGGGTTAAAAGAATTAAGCCTTGATGTTACAGCACTAATTAGAACTTCTTCAATACAGAATTGTGTCTGTTGTCATTATGAACTCTTTTTTTAATTGCAAATTGTGACATAGGCAGCTTTTGAAGATTGGTTTAGCTCAAAATCAGATTTCTAAGAAAATGATCTTTATTCCAAAGTATGGCATCCAGCCATGTCAAGATTTTTTTTTTTTCATTTTCATTAGAATTGTAGGGTTTTTTTACCGAACCCTTGCCAAGCATTCCTGAGTTTTTATGACACCAATATAGAAAGCTTTTGAAAATGAATTATACTGGTCTCCTTTTCAAATAGTGTTTGTTACCCTCCCTAATGCTAAGTTAAATTTTTGAGTCATGCTTAAACTGATGTCTGCAAATGCTTTCAGTTTTGACTTGTGAAGAAATTTGGTTCAGCTAAAAAGTATTAAAAAGGGACTGAACTTAACTGTTTACCCTATAATCATGAGTTTTAAAAACCATTGGAAAAAGTCTTTTGAAAACATCGCTCTGGTAACCAGCATTTTCTCCTCTCACAATGTTTTCCGCTGTCAATTTTCAGTGTTGGAGCCACATTTAATTTGTAATCTGTAACAACTTTAAAATTGGACAAGTTCAAATTTTTGTCATTTGATAAAGAGTTAACCCTTTACCACACAATCCCAACCTTGACCCTGAGAAAGAAGCCCTTTGAAAACACTGTTGGAAAAAGAGAAATTGCTGGTAAAGCATTGTTTTCTACTTTGGCCAAAACATATGTCAAGAGTTTTAGTAACTTTCATTTTGTTGTCTGCAAATGCTTTCAGATCGGACCAGTCTAAAATTTTGTAGTTTGGTAGAGTATACATACTCCTGAAGGGTTTCAATAAGTTCGTATCGGTTCCTTCACACATTCAAAGCTTTGTTGCCTCAGCTGTATAAAATATAGAAAATGTTTCATATTTCTTATGATTTACTTACATGAATATTCATAACTAATTTTCTGCCAGACTGATACACTGTTGTAATTGACAAATTTGCTATAATCTAGTGTGCTTAGCTGTACAGATGCCAAACCTGTGTCAGCCGATACTCTATCATGGTTCTGTTTCATTGAATACTGAATAAAGAAAGGATGGGGTTAGTTTCTGTGGATTAGTGGTTAAGGCCCTGGATTTGTTAACAGGAAATCATGGTTGGATACTGTATTGATTCTAGTAACAAAGGATTGAAATTGGGCAAGGCACTACAGTTATTTTCTTGTGAAACACATGAAACACAGGTATAAGTGGCTGTCCCAATGTTGTAATACAGAGAAAACTCGGGTGAGAAGGAGAGGTTTCCTTATGTATTACTGTTTTGAAAAGCCTTCTCATAAAGAGTTGTTGGAAGATTCCTGCTTTTGAAAAGAACATTGTTCACAACTATGGTTGTCTTTGTTGTCTTTGGAGTCAGTGTAGATTAAATGATCTATTCTTGCCATGACATTATAGACAAAAATAGCTACAATTATTGTTTTTTTTAACTCTTTACCAAAGGACAAAATTTTAGGTTTGTCCAAATCGAAGGCATTTGCAGACAACAAAATAAAAGTGACTGAAAATTTGAAATTTGTTTTGTGAAGAGTAGAAAAAATTGTGGGAAAAGGAGAAAATGCTGGTTGCATTTTCTCCTTTTCCCACAATGTTTTCTAAAGGCTTCTTTCTCAGGGGCATCAAAAGTAGGGATTGTGTGGTAATTTGTTAAAACTAAAAATGCATGTTGGGTTGATTCAAAGCTATAAGGGTGGAACAACAGATTTTAGATCAGATAATTCTATGGCATGTCCAAAACAACTCTTCTGGAAGCTGAGGGAATACTGGATATTGGTTCTAATGGAAGATTCTCATTGACAGTCTGTTACATCAGGGATGCAGTTGATAACTTGTCTTGTGATAATGGAGGATGGTCTTATTTCAATTTTGATTTATTTTGCTTCAAATTTCTTATATCAAAGGAACAAAGCTAGTCATTGTAAGGTAGCCATATAGCATTGTTACAATTTATTGGTTCCCATTATTATACCCCCCCCCCCTTGCAAAACGAATGGAATCCGCCTGTCTGTCTGTGTGTCTGTCTGTCCATGTGTCCGTCTATGTAAAATACTATTAATTTTATGTCACAAACTCCTCCTACAGTTTTCCTTTAATTGTATTGAAACTTCACAGGAAGAAAATGCTTGTTACCAGCATTTCAAAGGCAGTCTCCATCAGGGTTGTTAAAACTCAGGATTGAGTGGTAAAGGGTTGATATATGACACACCTGACCATAAAAACATGGGGCAGCGATTCCTTGGATATTTAGAGAAATATGACCAGAATCAGGAGTTGTGAAGGATTAAAATGCAGCTGTTTGATCTTTGGTAATCAAGTGTGTCTATTTCTTGTAAAATTATTTCTTGTTACCTTCTGGCAGTAAGCTTTATTGATCACCTTTCTTGTTACAGCATGTTATTTGTTCAGGAGTTTGCTCTGCTCTCATGACAACGAGGCTGTTATTTGATATGTAAACTCTTTAACGATGCAATCTTTGAGAACGGAAGCACATTGACTATGGAAAAAATCTCATCTCCTGCTTTGAAGTTTTTTTCTTATAAAACAGAAAGAGAGTAGTAATGAGCTCATACTTCAGAACCTTTTTTGTGACTGATTTAGTTGAAGAAAAGCTTTTATTGCAAATCACAATCAGCGGAGTGCATTATAGTAACCCGTAACTCTTTCCCAAACAACAAAATTCTGGACATGTCCAAGTTGTAAGCTCTTGCAGAAAACAACATAGATGTGGCTAAAAAAATGAAATGCTTGTGGGAAGGGTAGCAAACAGCCTGGGAAAAGGAGAAAATGCTGGTAACCAGCATTTTCTCCTTTTCCTTCGATGTTTTCTAAAAATGTCTTTCTCAGTGTCGTTAAAGGGCAGGATTTCATTGTTAAGAAATAGCCAAATAATCCAGTCTTTTCACTACCTAAAGAAGACAGCTTCTGGAAACAAATTCAAAGGGGTAAACAAGAGAGTATATGCCCAATTACAAGATTTCCTTTTTTTCCCCACAACGTTTTTTACCTTCTCAAGGACAAATTTTTTCTGCCATATCAGGCACTATTTCTTTGTGCTTGAAATTAAAGCTTTGATTATGGTTTAAACCCTAAAGTAGATTTGTATGGGTAAAAATTGACTATTTATCAGCTGACATACATGAGCAGCAGAACACTTCTGGAAACACTTGTACCAGCTCTTCAAAAAACAAAATTTTGGACTGGTCCAAATTGAAAGCAGTTGCAGATGACACTTAGAAAGTAACTCAAACATTGAAATTTTGTTCAAGTAAGGTAGAAACATTGTGGAAAAAGGAGAACATTTTCTCCTCTTCCCAAAATATTTTTTTCCCTTTCAGTGACACATCTTGTCTGCACTTAATACATGTTTAATTTTTCTATCAAAAGTGCATTCGTTTTAGAGGAGTAAAAATTCTGTTGTGTGGTGAAGGGTTAAAGGAGCCAGGCCCTTCAGATTTTGGGATGAAAACTTTACAAAATACAGAAAAATCATCTTCATACTTCCAACGTCTCTTATTCTTCATTACTAAGACCCCAGAATATGTCTGAGTCTCTTCTTAAATCTCCTCTTTTGTAGAACTTTGTATTCATTATTCTGCTTTGCTTGCCTGAAAACATCTGCTTTAATCAGCTGAGTGTTCTAAGGATTAATAATAGGAGAGATGTGCTTTTCTGTAAGTCCCAAATCGAATCACTGGCTATCAATATCATATGCAAATAATTCCTTATGTTTTCTTTGTGAGTGCTGCGGAGAGATGATAATGTAATGAAGGGGACTTGCCTAAAGGTTCTCTGTCAGTTCAAGAAAATTCAGTTATTTCAACAATAAGACTGGAGTATAATGTGTATAGAATATTGTATAGATTCTAATTTGTTTATTTCTGTTCTGTGTTTGCAAGGCTCCAAGCTGACACCATCCAATTTTTATGTGTGGATAATGGACAAAAAAGATGATTAACCCTTTACCACAGAAAACATAGTATTAGGAGAAAGAAGGCTTTTGAGAACTTTGTGAGAAAAGGACAAAATGGTAGCAAACAACATTTGCTCCTTTACCTAGAATGTCTTCTAGCCCTTTGAAGAAAGATACTATTGGTTCAACTACATTCAATGTTTTGTCTGCAAAATGCTTGTATTTTAGGCAGGTCTTAAGAATCGTAATGTAGCAAATGGTTAATTAATAGGCGCCTTTGTTGATAACATCTTTAGATCTGAAAACAACTTGGCTTCCAATCAAACAGTGACACAGTGTTTCTTGACCAGGCTGACCAATCAAATTTTGTATGAGAATTGTCCCTCATGATGGTGTCAAATGCATTTACTTGGCTAGCTATTTTGATACAAAAGCAAAAATATTATGTTTTACTGAGACTGTTGATGTTGTGTTGCACTTTCTGACATAAAAAATCCAAAATGGCCTGATAGCAGGTATTCTGAATTTGCAATTATTCTTTCATGTATATAATTATTATCAGGTTGTAGTTTATCATTTCAAGTTTCATTTCATATTTCTTCCCAAAAAGCATTTAACTTAAATTAAGTGAGATACTTTGGGTGTTGTACCATAGTACTTAGGTGTTTCTGGCTGTTGATAGACCAGGTGAATGAATTTTATATGCTTCTTGTGAAGATCATGTAGAATGGGAGGTCATTGCTAAGTTTCTGTGAGATGAAGAGTTTGTTCCCTGTACCTCTGATTTCTCTCAGTTTTCAGTCCATCCACAGTGCCTTTCAGTTCTTCTAGGCTTTTCTTTCTATCATTAGATAATATATTTTACCTCAGACTGTAGGAAATGACTTGATGGGATAGGCAATTAGGATGGAATGCAACAGGAAATGCCCTCTCTTATACACTTCATTTTCACCTCATTCACACTTACATCATCATCATCTCCAGACAGTCTTCAGGGGCTGCACAAAACTACTTTAGAATCATTGTATCAAAAGGAAAATTGCTCAGAATAAGCAATTTCTTCTCTTGCCAAAATGTTTTCTGCTGTATTCATTTTTACCCATAATTAATGATGATGATCCATTCTATTGATGATCCATACTCTATAAGGATTTTTTCAAAGTTTTCCACTGTAAATGTGTTTCAGGAAGTAATGAGTTAATAATTGTTGTATTACCACAGGAAACTGGGGTTTGTATGCAATAACTTACATAGATTGCATTTTTGATGAAACAATTGAATCCTTCACTTCTTGAGGCCAACTGGGTTTGTTGACAGTTTAGATTAACTCTTTACCACACAATCCCTACTTTTGATGACTCTGGGAATAAGCCTTTTGAAAATATTGAGGGAAAGGGACAAAATGCTGGTAACCAGCATTTTTTTCTTTTCACTCAATGTCTTCTACCCTTCACAAAACAAATTTCAAATTTTCAGTCACTTTTATTTTGTTGTCTGCAAACGCTTTCGATTTGGTCAAACCTAAAATATTGTTGTTTGGTAATGAGTTAACTCATTACCACACGAGAAAATTTTGGACTGTTCCAAATTGAAAGCATTTGCAGAAGACAAAATAAAGGTGACTGAAAAATAGAAATTTGTTCTGGAAAGGGTAGAAAACACTGTGGGAAAAGGAGAAAATGCTGGTAACCAGCATTTTCTCCTTTTCCCACAGTGTTTTCAAAAGGCTTCTTTCTCAGGGGCGTCAAAAGTAGGGATTGAGTGGTAACGGGTTAACCCATTACCACACAATCCCTACTTTTGAAGCCCCTGAGAAAGAATCCTTTTAAAAAAACTCCTTTTCTTCTTTTCCCACTGTTTTTAGCTCACCTGAGCACAAAGTGCTCATGGTGAGCTATTGTGATCGTCGTGTCCGTTGTCTATCATCAACTTTTCACCTTGTGTACGCTCTAGAGGCCACATTTTCTGTCCGATACTCATGAAAATTAGTCAGGATGTTTGCCTCGATAAAATGGCCGACAAGTTCGAAAATGGGTCATGTGGGGTCAAAAATTAGGTCACTACGTCGAGTCTTAGAAAAACCTTGCGTACGCTCTACAGGCCACATTTTCAGACGGATACTCATGAAAGTTGGTCAGGTTGTTTGTCTGGATGATATCTCAAACGAGTTCGAAAATGGGTCATGTGGGGTCAAAAACTAGGTCACTAGGTCAAATTTTAGAAAAACCTTGTGTATGCTCTAGAGGCCAAATTTTCAGTCCAAAACTCTTGAAAAATGGACAGAATGTTTGTCTTGATGATATCTCAGGCAAGTCCGAAAATTGTTCATGTCTGTTCAAAAACTAGGTCACTAGGTCAAATCATAGAAAAGCCTTGTGTACACTCTAGAGGCCACATTTTTGTCCAAAACTCTTGGAAATTCTTCAGAATATTTGTCTTTATGATATCTCGGACTAGTTCAAAAATAGTTCATGTCGGGTCAAAAACTAGGTCACTAGGTCAAATCTTACAAAAACCTTGTGTACACCACATTTTCAGTCCAATACTCATGAAAGTAGGTCAGAATGTTTGCCTCAATGAAATCTAGGAAGAGTTTGAGAATGGGTCATGCCAGGTCAAAAAGTAGGTCACTAGGTCAATTCTTAGAAAAACCTTGTGTAAGCTCTTAAGGCCACATTTTCAGTCCAAAACTCTTGTAAATTGGTCAGAATGTTTGCCTTGATGATATATTAGACGAGTTTGAAAATGGGTCATTGGGGGTTAAAAACTAGGTCACCAGGTCAAATCTTAGCAAAACCTTGTGTATGCTCTGGATGCAACATTTTCAGTCCAACACTCTTAAAAATTAGTCAGAATGTTTGCCTTTATGATATCTTGGATGAGTTTAAAAATGGGTCATGTTGGGTCAAAAACTGGGTCAATAGGTCAAATGTTATAAACACCTTATGTATGCTCTGGAGGACACATTTTCAGTCTGATACTCATAAAACTTGTTCATAATATTTGTCCTGGTGATACCTTGAAAGAGTTTGAAAATGGGTCATGTGGAGTCAAAAACTAGGTCAATGGGTCAAATATTAGAAAAACCTTGTGTACACTCTAGAGGCTACATTTTCTGCCTGATACTCTACAGACTTGGTCAGAATGTTTGTTTTGGTGATGTCTCAAAAGAGTTTGATAATGGGTAATTGTCGGGTCCAAAACTAGGTCACTTGGTGAAATCTTAGAAAAACCTTTTGTACGCTGTAGAGGCCACATTTTCAGTCCAATACTCATGAAACTTTGTCAGAATGTTTGTCGTATTGATATATCAAAAGTGTTTGATGATGGGTAATGTCAGATAAAAAACTAGGTCACTGGGAAACTAGATGGTTCATGTTTGGTCAATAGACTCAGGTGAGCGATTTCAGGGCCATCATGGCCCTCTTGTCTACCCTTCCCAGAACAAAAATCAATTTCTCAGTCATTTTTATTTTGTTATCTGCAAATGCTTTCAATTTGGACCAGTCTAAAATTTTGTCGTTTGGTAATGAGTTAAAACAAGACTGTGCAGAGCATGGTGTCCATGTATATAATAAATAATATTTGCAGTATTTCTATGAATTAGCCTTGAAATTGTGGATCTTTCCTTTTCTACCCATTTCACTACTTTACCAAACAATAGTAACAATAATTTATTGCACAGTAATTGTGTGAGCTGACCTTTATTTACATTGGATGCAAAACCAACTGTAGTCATGAAAGCCAATTTAGATTTAATGATCCCAATAGGTTTATAATTTGGTTTTTCATGCTGTTTTCAACATTATTTCAGTTATATTGAAGCAACCACTGCATGTATCCATGCTCTCTTGGAATTTCCATCCCAGTGCTCTGCAACATATTCTTTTCAAACCACTGGCTGCTTTCCCAGATAACCATCATTGAAGCAATGGTCATGGGTGAGAGAGGGCTGAATGTACCCTATCTACTTAACAAAAGACCCTAAAGAAAGCCTTATGAAACATTTTAAGATTGGGAGAAAATGCTGGTTAAACTGGTAATTTCTTCGTTACCTGCATATTTTTTTTCTACTATTCCCAAAACAAATATTTTTTTAGACACATCTTTGTTGATCGCTGCATATACTTTGAATTTGGACCAGTCTTATACCTTATTGTGTAAGGTAGTAAAGAGTAAAAAAATCAAGCAGACGGCAATACTGGAATTTGATAAACAAACTGTAAATTAATTTAGTTTTGATAACCTAGATGATAATTTTGGTATGGTGCATCGTAAATTTGATTTACCATTACAAAGTGCCAGATTCTGTTTGAGTTTCCCTCTAAGTTTCCCTTTAAAGATTTTCACATCACACCAAACCAAAAAATATATGCATCACTGAAATTTATATGAAAAAACAATACAAATCATCAATAATTAATCATAAAATTACAAAAAATATTTTTTTTTGGATGGTATACCCATAAAAGTCTCTTAACTCTTTACCACACAATCCCCACTTTTAACAACCCTGAGAAAGACACCTTTTGAAAACACTGTAGGAAAAGGAGAAAATACTGGTAACCAGCATTTTCTCCTTTTCCCACAGTGTTTTCTACTCTTTCCAAAACAAATTTTAGTTTTTCGTTCACCTCTATTTTATCGTCTACAAATGCTTCCAATTTGAACCAGTCTAAAATTTTCTTGTGTGGTAAAGAGTTAAGCTATTTATAGATTTCGCGCCAAAAATTAAAAAAAAGCATTGTGGAAATGTTGAGTGACTGGCACGTGACTAATGACGCTTAAATCAATTCCATTACATAACAACATGTAATTATGTTTCATATCTTCTTCGGGCGCTATGTTTGAAGGTTTGTCTTTGTATTACCGGTATGTAAATGAGCAATTTGCTCATGTAAAAATAGAATATGTTTCCCGTCGATGTGGACCTGGGCAGTAGTAAATCTCTACTTTCTCTTGTTGTCGGATGGTTTTAGACTACTGAGGTTTTATGAATGACAATAATAAGGCTTTGGGGGTATAAGGATGATATTTTTGTAAATTTTCATTCCAAATTCTGAAGGGCCACTGTTCAGTCTTAAAGACTCAGCCAGTCGGCTATATTCATCAGGTGGTGCAACCCTTTACCAAACGACAAGATTTTAGACTGGTCCAAATTGAAAGCAGTTGCAGACAACAAAATATATGTTATTGAAAAATAGCAATTTTTTCCCAGCAGGGTATAAAACATTGTGGGAAAAGGAGAAAATGCTGGTTACCAGCATCTTCTCCTTTTCCCTCCATGGTTTCAGAAGGCTCTATCTCAGGGTTGGAAAAAACCAGGGATTATTTGGTAAAGGCTTAATTGTAATAAATGTGATGTCAATGCAGGTTTCTCTGCAAAATGTTTTTAAAACAATAGGGACCATCATGGGACCATGGGGATATAAACCATACGGTGCATTCTTTGTGCTATCTAGACCTGACACAATCACTAAAATTTCCTGGTGCTTCTTGGTCTAAGGACCACTTGGTTAAAAGCAATCGCTCAATTTGCAAATCTTGTTTTCTTCAAGCTGCCAGAGTTCAAAAAGTCAAATCTGGAAGTTTAAATTGTCCAATAGTTTAGTGTTGTGTTAATGCAGCGAAGAATCATGGGTAAAATATTTACTTCTGATGATCAAAGATGCGTTTCATTGAAGGCAGAATTTCTCACAATTTTCTGTTCTGTTCAATACTTTATCGGTAATTATTCTTGATCAACCATTTTCTACTCTTCTGACACATTATCAATTGCAGATAACTAATTTTCCTTCCCTGGTAAAACACATTTCAACAGATAATTTCTCTTGCTGCCACATTTTGTGGTCCAAACGTGTTAAGTATACTTCCTTACCTTAGCTACAAAATTTGGACTTGTCCAAATAGAAAGCTTTTTGCAGTTGACATATTAAATGTGGCTTGGAAGATGGGATTTGTTTTTTAACCCTTTCCCAAACAAGCCCTTGTTTTTATGTTTCTGCAGTACAAATCTTTTGAAAACACTGTGGGAAAAGGAGAAATTGCTCATAACAAGCAATTTCTCCTTTTCCCACAGTGTTTCTATCAGATAATTTTCTGCCATTGTTATGAAAGTTAAAATTGTCATCTGCAAACTCTTTCAGCTTGAAAGTCTAAAATTTGTCGTTTGGAAAAAGGATGAAATGCTGGTAACTGATTATTTTCTTGTCTTGAAAAGAGTAGATTACATTGTGGTAAAAGGAGAAAATACTGGTTACCAGCATTTTCACCTTTTCTCATATTGTTTTTAAAAATTGTTCTTCTCTCCAGGGCCTTTAATGAACCTTGGATTAGTATTGGGCTATTGTCCGGGCGTTCTCGGGGTCTAATCCTGCCTGGTCCCTTATTTCTGCCATGCATTTGTTCATTCGTTTCTTTTTTATGAACTTTGTTATTAAGAATATAAATTCTAATTCTGTCACTGCCATTGCACAGCAGGCCAAGATAAGAGAAAAAGGTGTAGGAAAACAAAAAAGGTAAGTTTCTAAGCAATGTTCATAAGATAGTTGATAGGCCATCAATTCTTCCATCGACAGAGAAAAACCAGCTACGAAAATTGATTCATTTTTGTGCACAAGATTTATCTGGTGATAACATTCCTTTTGGTGCTTCCTGTATGTTTCCTGTCCGGAAAGAAGGAAGCGTAGATTATGATTTGATTACCATTGATTTTGAATATTGTTTTTTTTAGATCTTGTATCAGCTGTCGTAGTTTTCTTTTGTGGAATAAGACTGGCGGATACTTAACTCTGTGCCACATTAATAAATATTTTGAGTCATCTGAATTGACATCATTTGCATGCAACAATTAACTCTTTACCAAACAATAGTGTTTTAGGCCTGTCCAAATTGAAAGCATTTGCAGACGACAAAATAAAAGCGACTGAAAATTTCAGATTTGTGTTGTGAAAGGTAGAAAACATTGTTGGAAAAGGAGAAAATGCTGGTTACCAGCATTTTCTCGTTTTCCCTCAATGTTTTCCAGAGGCGACTTTCTCAGGGTCATCAAAAGTAGGGATTGTGTGGTAATGGGTTAAAGTGTGGCTGAAAATTTTGAGATTAATCTGTGAAAGAGTTGAAATCATTGTGTGAGCAGGAGAAAAAAATTGATTACCAGCTTTGTCCTTGTCCCAATGTTTACAAAAGCCTTTTCCATTGGGGTCTTTAAAAGTTGGGATTGTGTGCTATATGCCATGGTTATCAATTGGATGCATTAGTCTTCAACGGATGGCTGTGTGTCAGACCTTTGTGGAACACTTTTAGCGATATATAAAAGAAATGTACATTCTCAATCAGTTTGAGGTCTTTGCCAAACAACTAAGGTTTTGATTGGACGACATTTTCAGACTAGTCGTACTAAATAGTGCTCAAATTATGATTATGTGTGGTGTCCGTGGTCGTGAGGTAGAGTGTCGGCCTCGTAACCATAAGGTCCTGAGTTCGATTCCAGGGAGCTGGTGTCAACTTTGGGATTTTTCATGGGCCCACACATTAAGCATGAGTGCTGGTGTAGTTCCCAGGAAGCAGAATCGAGAGAGATTAGTATAAGTTTTAAGAACGTGTTTCTCAATCGATGTAAAATAAATATGTTTAAACTAAACTAAAACTAAATCATGATTTCTGTTTTTAGGCCAATAGTGTAGAAAGTATTGTTGGAAAAGGAGAAAATGGTAGTCACCAGCATTTTCTTCTGTTCCCTGAATGTTTTCTACCCAGGTCAGAAAGCTTCAGCTCATTTGAACAAACTTTTAAGCTCTCTGCATATGTTTTAATTTTGGAATAGTAATTAACTTTTAACACTTTACCAAACGACAAAATTTTAGGCTGGTCCAAATTGAAAGCACTTGCAGACAACAAAATAAATGTAACTCAAAAATTAAAATTTGTCTCCAGCAGAGTAGTAGACTTTGTAGGTAACCAGCATTTTCTCCTTTTCCTGCAATGTTTTCTAAAGCCTTTTTTCTCAAGTTTGTTAAAAGTCTGGATTGTGTGGTAAAGAGTTAATCACATAATTCCGATTTTAACAACCATGAGAAAGAAGCCTTTCGAAATTTGAAACATTTTTGGAAAAGAACAAAATGCTGGTAACCAGCATTTTCTCCCTTTCCCACAATGTTTTCTACCCTTCCCAGAACAAAGTTCAATTTTTTAATCACATTTATTTTTGTCGTCTGCAAGTGCTTTCAATGTGGACAAGTCTAAAATTTTGTCCCCTGGTCAAGAGTTAACTTGCTGTATCAGAAAGGGTAAACAAACCTGACAAAGGTTTTGAAAATGTGATTCATAAATGCCTTTGGAATAGAAAACCATGGTAAAATGAGCTATTGCTGATTACAAAATGATTTTAGTCTAAAGATATATATTTCACATCAATTGAGAAACAAATTCTTACAACTCGTACTAATTTCTCTTAAGTGTGCTTCCTGAGAGCTACACCAGTTCTCAAACAGGATGTGGGGGCCAATGAAAAATCCCTTAGTTGACCCTGACTTCCAGGTCTCGAACTGGGGACCTTTTGGTTGCAAAGCCAACGCTCTACCTCACAACCAGGGACACAACAAATGAATTACCAAGTTTTACAGAACAAAATTGTGAAAACGATATCTTTTAGTAAATTTCCATTTTCCAATTCCATCATTCAATTCTTTACCTCACTGTCCAGACTTTTAACAACCCTGAGAAAGAGGCCTTTGAAAACATTGTGGGAAAAGAAGAAAATGCTGGTAACCAGCATTTTCTCCTTTTACCACAATATTTTCTATACTTTCCAATGCATGTTTGCATTTTTATACGCCCGTCGAAGACGGGACGTATTATGGGATCACCCGTGACCGGCGGGCGGGCGGGCGTCTGGGCGGGCGGCGTCCAGTTCTTTGTCCGGAGCATATCTCCAAAACTATTCTACCTAGGGTTATGAAATTTCATGGGTGGATAGATCTCATCAAGGGGGAGTGCAGTGCTCAGGAACCATAACTCTTGCTTGCTTAATTTTTGAGTTACTGCTCTTTGTCATTTTTCATACTTGAATTTTGTCATTTTTCATACTTGAATTTTGTCCGGAGCATATCTCCAAAACTATACTAGCTAGGGTTATGAAATTTCTTGGGTGGATAGATCTCACCAAGGGGGAGTGCAGTGCAGAGGAACCATAACTCTTGCTTGCTAAATTTTTGAGTTACTGCCCTTTGTCATTTTTCATACTTGAATTTTGTCAGGAGCATATCTCCAAAACTATACTAGCTAGGGTTATGAAATTTCTTGGGTGAATAGATCTCACTAAGGGGGAGTGCAGTGCACAGGAACCATATCTCTTGCTTGCTTAATTTTTAAGTTATTGCCCTTTGTCCTTTTTTCATACTTGAATTTTGTCCGGTGAATATCTCCAAAAGTATACTACCTAGGGTTATGAAATTTCATGGGTGGATAGATCTTATCAAGGGGGAGTGCAGTGCACAGAAATCATAACTCTTGCTTGCTTAATTTTTGAGTTATTGCCCTTTGTCGTTTTTCATACTTGAATTTTGTTGGGAGCATATCTCCAAAACTATACTACCTAGGGTTATGAAATTTCATGGGTGGATAGATCTTATCAAGGGGGAGTGCAGTGCACAGAAATCATAACTCTTGCTTGCTTAATTTTAGAGTTATAGCCCTTTGACGTTTTTCATACTTGAATTTTGTCCGGTGAATATCTCCAAAACTATACTAGCTAGGGTTATGAAATTTCATAGGTGGATAGATCTTATTAAGGGGGAGTGCAGTGCATAAGAACCATAACTCTTGCTTGCTTAATTTTTGAGTTATTGCCCTTTGTCGTTTTTCATACTTGATTTTTGTCCGGAGCATATCTCCAAAACTATACTAGCTAGGGTTATGAAATTTCATGGGTGGATAGATCTCACCAAGGGGGAGTGCAATGCATAGGAATCATAACTCTTGCTTGCTTAATTTTTGAGTTATTGCCCTTTGTTGTTTTTCATACTTGATTTTTGTCTGGTGAATATCTCCAAAACTGTACTAGCTAGGGTTATGAAATTTCATGGGTGGATAGATCTCATCAAGGGGGAGTGCAGTGCACAGGCATCATAACTCTTGCTCGCTTGATTTTTGAGTTACTGCCCTTTGTTGTTTTTCATACTTGAATTTAGTCTGGTGCATGCCCCAGCCTTACAACTTGGGGTAAGACGGGCGTATCTTGCGACAGTTTGCCGCTCTTGTTGGTCAAAGCTATTTCGTTGTCTGCAAATGCTTTCAAATTAGCCTAGAATTTTGTCATCTGTTAAAGATTTAACCCATTACCACACAATCCCTACTTTTGACGCCCCTGAGAAAGAAGCCTTTAGAAAACATTGTGGGAAAAGGAGAAAATGCTGGTAACCAGCATTTTCTCTTTTTCCCATATTGTTTTCTACCCTTCACAAAACAAATTTCAAATTTTCAATCACTTTTATTTTGTCATCTGCAAAATGCTTTCAAATTGGACTAGTCTAGAATTTTGTCGTCTGTTAAAGATTTAAAGCAGTCTCGCAGGGGAATACACTCTGTTTTTGTTTTAATTTCAATTTTTGCCTGAGATTTACTGCTATTACTCAGGCAGAAACTTGAAATTACAGCTTCAGACAGGAAATTTATTAAAAATGATGACATTGTGTGAAGTCATTGTAATTGAACTGCTTGAAGTCTGAAAAATCTCGAGGGAAATACTTACCATCAAAAGCAGCCTTTGTTCTCACAAGAAGTCTGTGACACTGAATTTAGCTTTTGTTCTTTTGAAGTTGTAAATCATTTAAGAGAATCCCTTCAAATTCATCCATTTTTCAGCATCAAAGTGATAAAGTGACAATCTTGTCCTTTTGAAAGACAGAGTTGAAAAGCTTAGCATCAGATCAGTTTTTACATCTTTGCCATTTTTTTACTCTTTACCAAACGGCAAAATTTTAGACTGGTCCAAAATGAAAGCACTTGCATATGACCAAAAACTCAAAAATTGAAAATTGTTTCCAGCCAGGTGGAAAACATTGTGGGAAAAGGAGAAAATACTGGTTACCAGCATTTTCTCCTTTTCCCACTGTTTTCAAAAGACTTCTGTATCAGGGTTGTTAAAACCAGGCTTGTTTGGTAAAGGGTTAATAACCTTAACCAAAAATATCTGTGAAAAAATTGCAGGAATAGGGGAAAAAAATGTTTGTAACCAGGTTTCTCCCCTTTTCCTACAGTGTCTTCCTTTCTTTCCAAGAAAACCCCTCAGTCTTGCTTTATTTTGATATGTCAGTTTCAAGTTGGTTTCAACAAATGTAAAATTTTGATATCTGGTAAGGAATTTTAAATAGCCTGCACAAAATTTAGAAGTCTTACTGAAGCTTATGATTTATTGCCATCATTTACTTTGAAGTAATACCTTTCACAGCCTAACTCTTAACCACACAATCCCGACTTTTAACGACGATATACAAGAAGCCTTCTGAAAACATTGTGAGAAAAGGAGAAAATGCTGGTAACCAGTATTTTCTCCTTTTTCCACAATGTTTTCTACTGTGCTGATAACAAATTTCAATTTTTGATTTTTGTTTATTTTGTCATCTACAAATGCTAATGGACCAGCCTTACACTTTGACGCTTGGTAAAGGCTTAACTCTTTACCACACGACAAAATTTTAGACATGTCCAAATTGAAAGCATTTGCAGACGACAAAATAAAGGTGATTGAAAAATTGAAATTTGCTCTGAGAAGGGTAGAAAACACTGTAGGAAAAGGAGAAAATGCTGGTTACCAGCATTTTCTCCTTTTCCTACAGTGTTTTCTAAAGGCTTCTTTCTCAGGGGCGTCAAAAGTAGGGATTGTGTGGTAATGGGTTAAGTCACTTCAGGAGGATCAACATCAGGGTGCACAAGATATGCTTTCTGATCTTTCTTGTCTGCTGCAACAATAGTAGCCAAAAGAAACCACAGAATTGCAATTATCAGCTAATTTTGTAAGACTGAAAATTTTTGTTTTTGGCATTTCATTGATTTATGTCGTAGTGAAATTAATAAGGGAGATAAATATGTTTCATTGCTGGTGTATCAATACAGGATTATTTCCCTTCAATACATTCACACTGTAATATAATGTGTAACATGCACAGGTTTGGGAGCTGTATTCATGTAGAGTTTTCGATAATTTTACGTACCAGAATTAGCCATAGAATTGGCTGCTATGTTCTGTGTCTGCTAATGAGGTGGATTACCCTTAAATTTAGATAAAAAATATTTTCCATTGCTGGTATAGCAATACAGGATTATTTCCCTGTAATACATTCACACTGTACATGTAATGTGCAACATGCATAGATTTGGGAGCAGTATTCATGTAGAGTTTTCGACAATTTTACGTTCCAAAATTAGCCATAAAATTAGCTGCTATGTTCTGTATCAGCTAATGAGGTGTATTACCCTTGAATTTAGATCAAACCCACTACCACACAAACCCTTGTCAGAGCTCCAGATGAGAGGGAGTAATGGTATTCTAATTCCGTAATTTCTCTTCCAAACCCTATGTTGTGGGTACTCAATAGAATCGTCTCAATGAGACAATTCTAATGAGTACCCACAACATAGGGTTTAGTGAAGAATAATTTATATTTCCAATTTTGAAACCAAGATCACCTTCTCTATCTTGGAGCTCTGCCTGGTTCTAACAACTTTAAATGATAAGATTTTTTGGAAACAATGTGGGAAAAGGGCATGTTATCCTTTTCCAACAATGTTTCAATCCCTTCATATACAATGGCATGATTTGAGTAACATTCAGCTTGTCTTTATGCAAATGTGTTCAATTTGGACAAGTTTGAAATTTTGTTATATTGTAAAGAGTAAGGACAACAATCAACCTTTTCCTCACAATTTCAATATCAGGAGGAAGAAGGCATGAACTCTTTACCAAATGAGAATATTTTAAACTGTTCCAAATTGAAAGCATTTGCATACAGGAAAAGAAAATATATAGTGTAGAAAACATTGTGGGAAAAGGAGAAAATGCTGGTTACCAGCATTTTCTCCTTTGCCCATAATATTTTCAAAAGGCTTCTTTCTCAGGGTTGTTAAAAGTTGGGATTGTGTGGTAATGAGTTGAAAACATTCTGGAAAAAGAGAAAATACTGAACATCAGTATTTCCTCCTTTTCCCATAATGTTTTAAACTATTTTGGGAGGATATATTAAGAATTGAAACAGGGTCATGTATCTTGTTGTCTGCATGTACTTTCAGTTTGGACAGTCTAAAATTGTCTTCCATTAAAGACAATAAGACAATATAGATCAATCACCAGACTAAAGAAACAGTGCAGTCTGATCTTTATTGACAATGTCTTTCATGGCACCTTGAGCTGTAAAAAAATAACATGGCCAAATCCTAAAATTTCTTTCCTTCTTTTTGTAGATGGTGGTGTCTGTCCTCCATCAAGGGAGTGAACCAGGAAAAGAAATTTTGAGAGATATGCAGTCAAGAGTTTTATCCCTTAGAGCTGGCTAGATTGATGACGGATTTTGATTGTGGCATATCATCACATAAGACTTACTGCGCAAGCCCTGGCAAATAGACAAATATAACCATAGGCTAGTACATGAAGAGTACCTTAGTTCATCAATTTTCCAGGAGGACCAAACTTCACAGCATTCCAGTCACAGTTTCAGTATTACAGACAATCTCATTAATGCATTTGTATAATTTTTTCTTTATAAATAATATATTTACAAAATAGCAATGAAATCACTGCTCGCAAAGAGTTGATTAGACACACTCAGTATTAGGGACAAGCCTTAAGTATTTCTTGTACTGTTTTTACTGTTAAGAGTAAAAGTACAGTTTTGTGTCTCTTAAATTTACAATAGACCAGCAGTTTGACTTGGACAACAGCAAATATTGCGATGACATCTTCATACAAAACAAACTCCCCAACCCATCGATATTCATCGGTAAAGTACAACGACAAGTTGAAACAAACACCACCTGCTATGCATCGGGTAATGAGTACATCAGTACTTCGAATTCCAAAACAACGCACGTCATTTTGGCAGAGGTATAGTATGTTCTAGCTATAACTGTTTTACACACAACAAGAATGTAGATTTGTCAAAATTTCAAGCACTTAACGGAGGGCAATTTGATTGGGAATCAAATGATAGAGTTTGTCTTTGATTAATTGGGTGGAAAACATTGTCAGAAATGGGGAAAAATTGTAGTTATGAAATTTTATTACCTTTCCGCAATGTTTTTAAAAGGCTTCTTCCAGGGGGTAATGAAAACTTGAAATTGTATGGTAGAGGAATTAGCTTGACTTTCTCTAAGAATTTTTTTTTAGCTCATGCTTATTTTCTTAACCAGGTTTGTGTTCAAGTCAGTATTATTTTTGGATTTAACCCTTTTCTCCATAGATACTCATTTCTACGCATTGCTTGTAGGAGCCTTTGGAAAACATTGTGGCAAAAGCTGAAATTGCTCATGACGAGCAATTTCACCTTTTGTCACAATGTTTTCTATGCTATCCAAAGGTGTCATATACCCATAAAAAACGGCTTCATCCTTGCTGTTTTTAGGGTCAATTAAAGATAGTATAGAAATGCCATATGGAGTAAAGGGTTAAGAACATTCTTCTTTTAAGACCATGAAGAAGAGAGCGTTTTAGAAAAAATGTTGGAAAAAGGATGAAATACTGGAAAACAGTATTTTTTTCACTTTATACAATTTTTTCTACCCTTTAACCTGTTACCTTATGACAGTATTTTAGACTGGTCTGAATCCAAAGCTCTTGCAGACAGCAAAATAAATGTAACTTTAAATGTGAAATTTGTTTCAATCAGGGTAGAAAACATTGTGGGAAAAGGAGAAAATGCTGGTTACCAGCGTTTTCTCCATTTCCCACAATGTTTTCAAAAGGCTTCTTTGTCAGGGTTGTTTGAAGTCGGGATTGTGTGGTAAAGAATTAAAGAAAATTTGTGCATTTTGAGACATATGGTATGCAACACATGAAAAGGGGTATTCAGACATTTGCATAAAGTGTCGTCTCGGATTAGCCTGCACAGTCAACGCAGGCTAATCCGAGACGACACTTTACGACTACATTAGATTTTGTGCTACAGAAGATTTGTCCAAAACAGAAAATTATATAAAACGGAAAGTGACGTTTCGGATTAGACTGCGTGGACTGCACATGCAAATCTGAGACGACATTTTACGCAAATGTTTGAATGCCCCTTTTTGCGTGATGCAAGCCATATGTGAAAGAAAGGTGGAGCTCTAACATTGCAATATCAGTAGATATCTAGATCTACATCTTCAAAATGTAGAAATTTTTCCTAAATGAGTGACAATGCTATTGGTGTAGGCAAAGTCCTTCATTCTGGTTTTGTCAAAAATCTGTCAATTGGTAATACCCCCATTCCACTAGACCGCGATCTTCACTGCTCTGTGATCACACATCGCTGCCAGATTGGTGATTATGAGGACTCTCCCACTCAGATAATAACCAGATGATGCTCTGCTGGCGACCAAGTAACAACCATTGGGATCCGATAGTGATTGAGCTGTACATGGTCACAATCGTAGCCTCGCTAAAAGTTGCGACCTTACACGACCTGTTTTCACTATGTTAGCAACACGAGGCTCTGAAACCCCTTACGCTCCTTTTCCTTGGTGGCATACTGTAGTTGAAACTTTTGACCAAAGAATTAATTCTATCTACACCTGGTGGTTTCCAAATGTGAACTGATGAAATGATGACTTTGTAGGATTAAGGTTCCTCCTTGCTCAAGGCATTTACATGGTACAGATCTTTAGAGATCGGATCAGATACAAGGAAATCCTGGTACAAGCCCCAAGCTCTTCTTCAAAAAGACCTCTTTGGTTCCTTAACCTACCTGGTGTAAAGCACCGATACACGCAAGGCTACCTCTGGGTTCCAAACCATTTCACCTCTAGTTGGGTGGGAAACACAACGTGTTCAGAAAGGTCCTGGTTTGGTTGAGTATTGAACCTTGGGCCTCAGGATTGATAGCCCAGTGTTTTACCACTGCCCAGATATAATGATAGCCGAGACAGACACTCATTTTTATAATCCTCCAAAAGAGCGATTGGGAGTGGCATCATATCACCAGTACTTGATCGCAACGGAGCACCATTATATTGCCACTTGATCATATCAGAGCGCTATCATATCGCCACTTAATCGTATTGGAACACTATCATATAGCCACTTGATCGCAAAAGAGCGCCACTGCATCTCTAATGGTCACTATTGGATCACATCGAAGCGTGATAACGGACATACAGGTCAACATTTTGCGCTCTTGAGCCATCCGATAGCGCTCCATTGACAATATTACAATCAAGTTGCATTACGATAGCAATTTAAATGATTAAGTAGCGATGTGATGGCATTTTGAACAGATCTCCACGGATCTTTGTGCAAGGGAGTAGACTAATGGCAATCTTGGAGATCAGTTAAAGATCTGTTCGCGTTCTTAGTGCTCTGAGTGGCGATCCAAGGCGCTCTATGAGAGTGCTGTAGATCGCAGCCTAGTGGCATGGTGGTATAAGAGTTGGTTGTGATAGTTTTAAGCTAGAGTTACTTCTTTGTAATGCATGCAAGAGATGTTTAGTTACAATTTGGGTACATTCATAGACAGTGTAACTGAATGTCAGCTAGCACAGACTAATATCTTTATAGAGTCCAATATTTGCATAAAATATCCTGATTAAAAGCCTTCAACTCTCTTTAGACAAAGTTTTTTTTAACTACAAAAATTGTACAATTGCCAAATTGAAACCTTTTCAGACAACCTCAATTTGTCTCAAATAGTACAGTTTATCATTAAAAGGGTATAAAAAAAACTGTTGAAATAAGAAAATGCTGGTAACCTCGAATTAATTTTCCTCCTTTTTCCACAAAGTTTTTGAGGCTGTCATTTGAGTGGAGCTATTCCCCCTACATTCAAGAGGAAGACTTGAGGCTTGCTAGCTGTCCAGCTACATGTCCAATCTTCCATGCCCTAGCATGTCATTGCAACAGTAATGGCTACCTTTAATAATCCTGTACCTTGGGGATATATGAAAATGTACAGTAACTGTTCCTGCACATTCCTTTAGGATAAATAGTCAATACCAATATAACCTAGAAAAAGGAACATCATCTGCTTTTTCCTTAATAGTCTCTCATACTGTATAATTTATGGTGATATCATGCATTTATCTTAATTAGAGGGCCAGGGTCACTGTAAGGCTTTAAACGCACAGAGGTAAGGTCAGCAGTTACAGTAGCCTGCAATTCTAAAGACATCAACATTTTATACTCAAGATAAAGCATTCAGAGAGTAATAGATTGCATAATATTGTGCTGAATCCTGGCTTTTGACAATTTAAGTACCTTAAAGTGACTGTCCAGCCCTGTAAGGAGACCTTATTTTTGTCACACTAATTCCAAACTCATATTTAATTAATGGTGAAAGGGTTAAAAATTTCACTAAAGAGGAATTCAGTCAGTAGTTCAATGCCTATTACAACTAGGTTATCCACACGCTGTGACGTCAATGCAATCAATATTGGCTATATTTTTCCTTTTATCTGGGATTGCTTTCGTTTTGTCTTCTCTCTTGATCTTCAATATCCCTGTCCTCCAAAGGCAAAATAATCAATAAAATCATATTCTGATTCACTCCCCTACTGAACTTCTATAAAATCTGTCAATCAGTCCTGGTGAGTTTTTGGATAACTAAACCCTCCTAAAACTTATATGTCTTTAACCCATTACCAAATGACAATATTTTGAAAGCATTTGCAGACAACAAAATAAAAGTGAAAATTTGAAATTTGTTTTGTGAAGGGTAGAAAACATTCTGGGAAAAGGAGATAATGCTGGTTACCAGCATTTTTTCCTTTTCCCCCACAATGTTTTTTAAAGGCTTTTTTCTCGAGGGCGTCAAAAGTAGGGATTGTGTGGTAATGGGTTAATTGCAACATGCAAAAAGAGGCATTCAGACATTTGTGTAAAATGTCGTCTCAAATTGTCCTGCACAGTTAACACATCCAATTGGAGATGGCACTTACGACAATATTAGGTTTTGTGTTACAGTAAACTTGTGCAAAACAGAAAACTACATAAAAACTGAAAGTGTCATTTTGGATTAGCCTTTGCAGACTGTACTGGCTGATCCGAAACAACATTACAAAATGCAAATGTTTGTATGTCCCTTTTCGCGGCCATACCATGCAAGTTCAGATTTTGACATCGATGACATCTTTTCAAAAAACATTATGGAAATTAACCCATTACCACACAATCCCTACTTTTGATGCCCCTGAGAAAGACGCCTTTAGAAAAACTTGTGGGAAAGGGAGAAAATGCTGGTAACCAGCATTTTCTCCTTTTCCCACAATGTTTTCTACCCTTCACAGAACGAATTTCAAATTTTCAGTCACTTTTATTTTGTCGTCTGCAAATGCTTTCAATTGGAACAAGTCTGAAATATTGTCTTTCAGTAATGAATTAAAGAGCAGTTGTAATGTAACTGCAATACCTTGCTCTTTAGGGGTGAGGACATAGTTTGAAGTAATCACTCGGTAGTGCTTTGAGTAAGGGTTTGGGATATGAGCCAAGTCATCATACATTAGTCAGAAGGACTAGGATTTCCAAGTAATCACCAAATAGTCATAAGAGCTTGGGACATAAGCCCAAGTGGTTATACCTTGAACATAAGGTGCTAGGAACTTAACTTTTCATCACACAATCTCACTTTTAATCCATTACCAAACAACAATATTTTAGGCTTGTCCAAATCGAAAGCATTTGTAGACGACAAAATAAAAGTGACTGAAAATTTGAAATTTGTTTTGTAAAGGGTAGAAAACATTGTAGGCAAAAGAGAAAATGCTGGTTACCAGCATTTCTTCCTTTTCCCACAGTGTTTTCTAAAGGCTTCTTTCTCGGGGTCGTCAAAAATAGAGATTGTGTGGTAATAGGTTAATGACCCTGAGGAAGAAAGCTTCTGAAAATATTGTTGGAAAAGGAGAACCAGCATTTTCTCCATTTCCGCCAATGTTTTCTATCCTTTTAAAATTAAATTTCAATTTTTGATTCACATTTATTTTGTTGTCTACAAATCCTTTCAATTTGGACTAGTCCAAAATTTTGTTGTTTGGTAAGGAGCGAAGCCCAGACAATCACTTATCAGTCATGAGGGCTAAAGACATGAACCCAAGTTGTCATACATTACTCATGAGGGCTAGGAACTTAAGTCCAAGTAATCAGTCAGTAGTCAAAAGGGCAAAGACCATGGGCCTTGTCAGATGTAACAAGTCCTTGAGAGCAACTGCAGCATTCAGAACTTCCTCACTCCAAGCCGAGCCCTTGTGGCTCAGTCAGTAGCAAACAGGACTTGAGATCAGGGGATCGTGGGTTCGATCCCTGGCTCAGCCAATTTCTTTAAGAGAACTGATAATTGACATTACAACAGGATTCATTCCTCTCCCACTGCTGGCTATTGTTATGACAATGATTATGTGGGAAAGCAGCCAGTGGCTTGGAAAGAAAATTTTGCAGATTACTGGTAGAAGAGACTCTAGGAAAGCATGGATAGGTGTACTGGCTGCCATGGCATTACTGTAATAATATAGAATACGGTGATATACACCAATCAATCAGTCAAGCATACCTCACATCACCTTTTGTTGGAAAAAGGGAGAAAAATTTGCCTGCCTGTACAAGAAAGATTATGTCCCTTCACTGTAACTTCCCTGTTGAGACAGAGCCCCACTGTCTTTTACCCCCCGTTCACACAGAGCTGCGACTTTAGAACGATCATCCCGATCAAGCCACAATCTGAAAAAGTATTGGATCGGGGCGGATCAGGGGCGTCGAAATCGAGCAATTTGGCAAATTATGGTCTTCATTACGACCATACTACGATGCTCCCACGTCCAACACGCTGCTGACACGCTTCTACTACAATACTACGCAGACTGTTGCCGACCAGCAACCGCGTTTACTGCATTTATACTGCGCTTCCACTACAACATTCAAGATCATACTAAGACACTACACAGACCTAAAAGACTGTACGACAATATCGCTACGGTGGTGCCGATCATATCACGCTTCTACTACGATACTACGCAGACTGTTGCCGACCAGCGGCCGCGTTTACTGCATTTATACTGCGCTTCCACTACGACATTCAAGATCATACTAAGACACTACACAGACCTAAAAGACTGTACGACGATATCGCTACGGTGGTGCCGATCATATCACACTTGTAGTAAGCTTGTAGTACGATTTTGGCTATGATGTATATATATCTTGGCTTTCAAACATTATTTTTCACTTCTTTCCAAACAATAGCGGGATCATCAGGCTGAGGAGTTTCTGTGGAAGGAAGAGCACCATCTTAAACGGTCGAAGGCTCGCCATGCTCTTTTCCGGCCTCAGGATTTTCTGCTGCAAGATTTTCAAGGTCTTGAGTCACAGAGCTTGCAACTGCAGATTTTTCACGGCTATTACTACGGGGTTTACGTGGCATTTTCAATTTTTGCAACATTTACTGTAACAAGATGTGCAAAGTTCGAAGTCTCAACTGCAAATGATCGTGAAGAATAGTGCCGCCCTTTGTATGTAGTTGACAGATGATGATTGGTCAAATATCAGCGCTATAAAAACAAACTGCTGACTGATAGGTCGTAGTATGATTGGCGTAAGGTCTTGGTAGGTCTCCTTAGGATCGTCAGGAACGTAGAGAGATTGTAGTGGGAACGTAGTAAGAACGTAATGGGAGCGTTGTAGGAGCGTACTCGATATGTTCCCGACTGTACTACGCTTTTACTGCGCTTTTACTACGATCATAAAGATCTCTCCCTGATGCTTCCACGCTGCTTGTACGATTATGGTGCTTCTACTACGCTCTTTTTACGACTTTACCCCGATTCTTGTTGGCCACGATCCTGCTACGCTTGTTTTGAGCATGTTCAAAATAAGCGTGGCGAGAGCGTAGAACTTCCCGATCATGAAGACCCTACCGCGATCATACTGCGCTTATGAAGACTCCACCACGTTTCTCCTGCGATTTGTCACGATCGGTCACGTTTTCGGCCACGCTTTGATCGTAGTAGAAGCGGCGTCTATATGTGAACGGGGGGTTAGAACGTATAGATAACAATGATATACAATCTGACTTCATGCATAAATTTTATTGCGAAAAGCCAGTGTAGGAGATTCAACAAGTTCATAAACATTGAAAATTAATACTTAATCAGATACATGTTGATACTTTTCACTTTAATGACATTTTCTGCTTGGAAAGTGGTCATTGTACCTTGTTATACAATCATTTTTGGATTATTAATTAAGTTAAACTGACCTGCACTATCGTTGGTCTGTTCTCATCTAACTTTATGACAGATCACATATATTATAATTTATGCAAGTGAATGCAAAAAACTATACAAGGAGGAGAAAATGTTGATGAAAAAGCCTTTTCTCCTTGTCCAAGGTTTTCTACCATTTCTAAGAAATACGATCATATTATAAGTCATCCTTGATTTATGATTTGCTTTAAGTTATGGATATGGTTTGACCCTTGCATAGAATTTGTCTTGTTACTGGGATGTCAGCTGACAATGTAGCCTGCTTACTTTTTAACCCTTTACCACACAATGGCGACCTTTAATTGCCCTGAAGAGAAACTTTTTGAAAACATTGTAGGAAAAAAGAGAAAATGCTGGTAACCAGCATTTTCTCCTTTTTCCACAAAGTTTTCTACCCTGTGAAAGCAAAATTGCATCATTTGAGCTACTTTGAAATTGTCGTCTGCAAAAGCTTTTAATTTGGATAGGTCTAGAATTTTGCCGTGTGGTTACGGCTTAAATGAATCTCTGTAAAGTTGCACTTTAGCTTGAGTAGCACAAGTGTTACCAACTTTTGCAGACAGAGTTACGATCAGACTGTATTGTCTGATACTGGTCAGTTACTTAAATATTCTGGCAAAAGTAGCTACATATTCTGAGATATCTTCTCTCCCACACTAAAAATCAATGGCAATTATCACTGATTTAATAGGCCAAGGGTTTATGTAAGAAAAGCAAAGTATAAGAGAAAATGCTTTTGTTCCAGATGGCTGTCCTCTCTCCAATAAAGTGCTATGATATGCTAGGTTTTGCTTTTCTGTCCAGAATTATGTAAAACATTTACAGAATTTGAGAACCATGAAGTAATGGGGAGGACAGGAAGTCTTAACAAATACCAACATCTTCCTAGCTAATGGCATGTGAATAATGGAGAGATTCTCTCTATTCTATGTCTTCAGGAGCCTTGCAATTTTTTGACAGACAATCGGCATTCATCAAGCTTCTCTCAGCAATTTTTTTCTGTCTTCAGTCAATCTTCTATATAATCAGGATTCCCCAGGATATCTTCATACTCTCAACAGATAGTTTCCTAATATACAGTAGTCTGTGATTTCATTATGACTTGTCAAACTTCTCCCTGGGAGGTAGTTGTAGACTGTTTTGTCATAGTCACATGACACCATAACCTTTTACTGAAAGATCCCATGTTTCAACGACCCAGAGAAAGAGCTCCATAAAACCTTGTGGGAAAAGGAGAAAATGCTGGAAACCAGCATTTTCTCCTTTTCCCACAAGGTTTTCTTCCTTGCCCAAGCCTTATGCTAATATTTGAGCCTTACTTATTGTACAATGTCTTCAGGTTTATAAAATATGGGCAAGTCTAAAACTTGTCAGCTAGTGAAAAAGTGAAATGTTCTTGCAGAAACTCTTCCGCTGTCAGTCTCACAAGATCCTGTTTAAAAGTTCAAGGCAATTCTTTTTATTCTGTAGTGTCTAATAAGACCATAAAATATGCTTGTAGAAGCACTATTCATTGGCTCCATACCACAGAAGCTGTCTCTAGCATTAATGATATTAGGTAGCTGTAACTAATACAAAACAAAGTAGAAAGCAGGGACTGTTTTTAAGTGTAAAAATCATTGTGGCAAAAAGGCACACATCTTTAAAATGTCAATTTTTGATAATCCATGAGAAGAAGAAGTTGAAGGATTGTTTTACAAAAAAATCATCCGTGAAAACCATGTGGCAAAAGAAGAAATTGATTGTAACATAGGTATTCCTATAATTTTAACAGTATTCATATGAATGAGACTGACCCAGTGGGTACCCACAACATACTGGCTGGTAGTTTAAGGAAAGGATATTCCTATGAATCAAAGAGTTATTGGCCATAGTTGTGCTGCTTAGTCGTAAATAGGTTTTAAAATATTTATTAATTAAAAAAATTGTAGACTTTGCAGATTGAAAATAAGAATTAATGTGCTTTTAATAATGGGATTTAGTTAAAACATATTTATTGTACATCAATTGAGAAACAAGTTCTTACAGCTTGTACTAATATCTCTTGATTCTGTTTCCTGGGAACTAGTCACAAGTACTCATGCCCAATGTGTGGGCCAATGAAAAATCCTCAAATTGACACCCGCTCCTATATATCAAACTCTGAACCTTTACCTCACAACACAACCATAATGGGATTTAGTCATGAAAATATAGAAATCGTTCTGAAAAAAGGCAACAGTTTTCCCACAATGTTTTCAAAAGTTTGCTACTAGGTTTGATAACCCTTTACCACACAATGACAACTTTTTACGACCCTGAGGAAGAAGCCTTTGGAAAACATTGTGGGAAAAGGAGAAAATGCTGGTAACCAGCATTTTCTCCTTTTCCCACAGTGTTTTCTGCCCTTCCCAGAACAAATTTCAATTTTTCAGTCACCTTTATCTTGTCGTCTGCAAATGCTTTCAATTTGGACCAGTCTAAAATTTTCTCATGTAGTAAAGAGTTAAATAGGATTATATGATAAAGATCTGAAACGTAATGGGCAAGTAAGACAGGGTTTGTGTCAACTGCAAAAATAAGAAGTGAGTCTAGATGAGATGTAAAATCAATACTTGGAGAATTTTGATTCTCTAACATATTCTGTAGAGGATGTCTTTGAAGCAGACGACACTTTCTTTATCGATCTACCAATCATTTGTCTACCTTTGCAGCAGACAGTTCCAGAAATTCTTTCAAGAATAGAAATTGATGTAAGCATTTACAACCTCTTTATTTGCCACCAAAAATTTGACTTCAACTCTTTTCTTCGACAAAAAACAAATTTCAGACTTTCACAAAGTGGAAAGCATTTGCACGTAACAAACTAGGGTCATGTGAGCTCAAAGACAAGGCCATAGTGGAGATTTGATGAAAGCATTAATGTTCCTCTCTTACTGCAGATATTTAGTGCAAAAGTTGGCTTTCTGTTTACTAGCAAAAACCCAATACAAGAACAGCATGTAACTCTTTAACACATTTTTTGACTTAAAACTTTAAATGGAAAACACACATGTAGCAAAGGGTTTTACCAGCATATTATGCTCAGATTTTTAAAGCTATATAATATTGCAGGCAGTTGATGATAGCAGTTTGATTTTCTTTATGCATCTTTTGTATAGACATAGATTAATCCATTACCACACAATCTCTACTTTAAAAAACATTGTGGGAAAAGGAGAAAATGCTGGTAACCAGCATTTACTCCTTTTCCCACAATGTTTTCTATCCTTCACAAAACAAATCTCAAATTTTCGGTCACTTTTGTTTTGTCGTCTGCTTTCGATTTGGACAGACCTAAAATTTTGTTGTTTGGTAATGAGTTAACCCATTACCACACAATCCCTACTTTTGATGACCCTGAGAAAGAAGCCTGTAGAAAGCATTGTAGGAAAAGGAGAAAATGCTAGTAACCAGCATTTTCTCCTTTTCTCAATGTTTTCTACCCTTCACAAATCAAATTACAAATTTTCAGTGATTTTTAGCTCTACTGGCTTTCTGTCTGTCCGTCCATCTGTCCGTCTGTTAGTCTTTTTCTTGTTTACGCGATAAAGTCTGTATTTGTTGCCCGATTTTCATGAAACTTGTACAGTTTGTTTACCTCAATAGCTTCAACCCTATTGATTTTGAGAAAAATCCAACAAACAGTATGGGAAAAGTAGCCATTTCAAGTTGAAAATTTCAAATTCTTGTTTACGCGATAAAGTCTGCAATTGTTGCCCAATTTTTGTGAAACTTGCATAGTTTGTTTATCTCATCAATAGCTTCAACCCTATTGATTTTGAAAAAAAAAAACCAACAAATGGTATGGGAAAAGTAGCCCTTTCAAGTTGAAAATTTCTAATTCATGTTTACACAATAAAGTCGGTCTTTCTTGTCAGATTTTCATGAAAATCACACAGTTTTTTGATCTTATCAGTAGCATCAATCCAATTTATTTTGAGTCTGCATTTGTGGTCAGATTTTTTTTTGAAACTTGCACAGTTTGTTTATCTCATCAATAGCTTCAACCCTATTGATATTAAGAAAAATCCAACAAATAATATGGGAAAAGTAGCCATTTCAAGTTGAAAATTTCTAATTATTGTTCACGCAATAAAATCTACATTTGTGGTCAATTTTTTTTTTTGAAACTAGCACAGTTTGTTTATCTCATCAATAGCTTCAACCCTATTGATTTTGAGAAAAATCCAACAAACAGTATGGGAAAAGTAGCCATTTCAAGTTGAAAATTTCTTATTCTTGTTTACGCAATAAAGTCTGCAATTGTTGCCCAATTTTTGTGAAACTTGCATAGTTTGTTTATCTCATCAATAGCTTCAACCCTATTGATTTTGAAAAAAAAACCAACAAATGGTATGGGAAAAGTAGCCCTTTCAAGTTGAAAATTTCTAATTCATGTTTACACAATAAAGTCGGTCTTTCTTGTCAGATTTTCATGAAAATCACACAGTTTTTTGATCTTATCAGTAGCATCAATCCAATTTATTTTGAGAAAAATCCAACTAACAGTATCAGAAAAGTAGCCATTTCAAGTTGAAAATTTCAAATTCTTGTTTACTTGATAAAATGTGCATTTGTTATTAGATTTTTGTGAAACTTGCATGGTTTGTTTTTTCTCGCCAAAAGCTTCAACAGTATCGATTTTGAAATAAATCCAACAAACGGTATGGGAAAAGTAGCCATTTCAAGTTAAAAAATTACCAATTCTTGATTACGCATTAAAATATGCATTTCTTGTTTATTTTTTGTGTACGTGATAAAGTCTGCACTTGTTATCAGATTTTTGTGAAACCTGCAGAGTTTGTTTATCTTATCAATAGCTTCAACCCTATCGATTTTGAAAAAAAATCCGACAATCAGTATGGGAAAAGAAGCCATTTCAAGTTGAAAATTTTGATTTCTTATTTAATCTGTTGAAGTTGGCATTTCTGGTTTTAATCACCGTATTGTTTTTCTTTTTGCATCATGAATTCATAGTGTATGCTAGAATAAAAGCAAAATCTCTGCCAGTAGAGCGATATCAGGCCCTTCAGGGCCTTCTAGTTATTTTGTCACCTGGAAATGTTTTCGATTTGGATAAACCTCAAATTTTTTAGTTTGGTAATGAGTTAAGCAAGGTCTGCTATGTACTAGACTGCTTACTAAATAGTAAGCCTTTCACCCATACTCTTACATTTCTTTTCTTCTATTTTTCAGGATACAAAAGTGACAAGCATGATCATTAAAGATTCACTAATTTCATGATCCACTACCTGCAGTCATGTTTTGGAGTTGAAAAAGCAGTAACTTTTGTACCGTTATGTCATTACGTAATTGTCTATATTTATTATCTGTGATTCCATGATATAGAAATTAATATGTATAGACTTTTGCTGTTTCAGGTAATTTGAGGATTGTGCTGTTGCTGTAATGTTATTTAGGAAGTTTAAGATGATTTTAAGGTAGTTTACAGATCAAGACTTAGTATTGTGTTATATATAATAACACTTTTTCCATTGCAGTGCTACAGACAAGAGGTGATATTTTGATGTAGTATTATACTGATGTTACTTTACAAAACTTATTTTATGAATTGACAAGGAACTTGTTGGAAAAAAGGGTACAACTAAGTATCCGCAACATTACATTAAAAAACACAGTGCTTGGTAGCTTTGGCCTGTATTCCCCGACATTCTGAAGAATATACATAGTCCATTTCTCATCTTAACTACAAGGTAAAACAATACATGATTGGCTAACCAAATAGATAGATGAATAACCCAGGATACTGGGATAAAATGCCAAAGATCATTTACTTATTCAAACAATAGTCTTTGAAATCATTGCATGTCTTATTGATTGTCTTTGAGGATATGCAGTTTAGGATAACAAGCAAACATAGTATCTCTTTATAAAGTTAACTGATGATCAGATCAATTGGCATGAACATGACAGGTCTACAGAATATGACAAGTACTGTAAATAAATTTTTCAATGTTTGATTCGGGTTTTATTTTGTTATATAAAACTGCCTTCAATTTGAAGAAGTAAAAAAATTTACTCTTTGTTAAAGGGTTAAGTTGGTGGTAATGTATAATAATGCACTTATCCTTTCCTGATCTTACAACAGTTCTATTATGTTACAGTAACTGTTACACAAGGTTGGATTTGGGACAGGGTCCATAGGAATTAAAACTGTATTGACCTCTATCCACCTGTATAGACCCCTATCGTAATCCATGTCAATTCCTGATTGGTTCCTATCGTAATCCATGTCAATTCCTGATTGGCTCCGAGGGCTATGATAATTTTTTTTATGACAAAAATTTTTGGTCATGTTCAAAATTTTTACACAGATTTCAATTCTGTATTGATATCCATACTGACCTGGTTTAAACTGCATTGAAGCGGATTAACCCTACCGACCTGCACTATAGCCCTTTTCATATCCCTGTGGCCAATTTTTAAGTCTGTGTAAAACCGCATCTAGCTTTTCTACCCTGCAGTATATATAAATTACCCTCCATTCCAGTACTTATCGGGCTCATTTTCACCCAGATTAAGTCTGGTTTGTGACGTGGATGTACATGTATGTGACTGTAGCATCATGTTACTTCTTATTTCTTCTGCTAAATGAGTGATATAAAACTTCAAAGCCATTAGTATTAGTGTATGATATCTCCTTATTGGACAATGTATATCAAGATCAGACTGCACATTCTGTGTCCTTGAGTCATGCTCAGCAGAACTAAGTGTTCAAATACTTGAAATTAGTCCATAGTTTCCTGCTGATATCATCAAAAATACAAACCATGGGACTAAGGTAAAAAAAAATGTAAAATTTCTCCAATTGGAACATTAGTTGGAAAACCCTGCCACTGCATAGACATCAAATGAAGTACTGTAAGGGGGAAGTAACTCTTTTACCACACAATCCCGAGTTTTGACGCCCTTGACGAAAAAGCCTTTTGAAAACATTGTGGGCAAAGGAGAAAATGCTGGTAACCAGCATTTTCTCCTTTTGCCGCAATGTTTTCTACCATTCCCAAAACAAAATTCTTTTTTTGAGCAATGTTTTATGTTGTCCTCTGCAAATGCTTTGAATTTGGCCCAGCCTGAATTTTTGTCATTTGGTAAAGAGGTAATAAACAGACATATCTCATTGGCTGTCTGATACAAGAAAATGACTTGAGGGCTTTATCAACCAATTAAATGTAGGGATTACATAGTCTGGACCAAAGAATGCTGGAAGGGAAAACTAATTAGCTGGTTTTCCAACAAAATCATTAGCTCACCTGAGCACAAAGTGCCTCGTATGAGAGCTTTGTGTGATCGGTCACTGTCACTACTCTGTCCAAATTTTCAATAGACTTTTCAGACACTGCTTTAATCAACAAAGCGGCATGAAACCTCCTCACAGAAAGAGCTACAGAAATTTTGCTCACACGACTGTCATTGTAACTTTAGCGAATGAAAGCTTGTTATACTTCATGCTAAAGTAGCTTCAAGTCCTCAGAATTTACGCTTTTAAATACAATGTCAAAACACGTTTTATCTGAATGGTGCCGCCTTCAAAGAGGGAAAGCCTTCTGGCTCGCATAATTACCTTTCCATCAATTAATGAAGATGAGATAGACTCTCTCAAAGGACTTGCTGGTCATCACAGCAATACGACTTCTACTGTCAGCAAAAGGAAGTGAAAACAAACTTTAACCCATTACCACACAATCCCAACTTTTGACGCCCCTGAGAAAGAAGCCTTTAGAAAATATTGTGGGAAACGGAGAAAATGCTGGTAACCAGCATTTTCTCCTTTTCCCACAATGTTTTCTACCCTTCACAAAACAAAGTTCAAATTTTCAGTCACTTTCATTTTGTCGTCTGCAAATGCTTTCAATTTGGACCAGTCTAAAATATTGTCATTTGGTAATGGGTTAAGAGTTGTTTAGACTTTTAACACTTTCTAAGACAGCAAAATTTAGACTCTTCAAAACTGGAAACACGAAACTGAAGGCAACAACTCAAAATTTGCAGAAATGAACTTAAGGTCTATGATAGAGTAGAGAACATTGTGGGAAAGGGAGAAAAGTATTGTTGCAAGCACTTTTCCCTAAAATGTTCTCATAAACTTTCTCTGTCAGGGTTTTTAATACTTTGGTTTGTATGATAAAGGGTATAAGCATTGGCAGACAACAAGGTAACAACAGTACAACATAAATGATAAGATTTATTTCAAAAATAGTATAAATCATTTTGGAAAAAGGATTGGATACTGATTACAAATATTTTCTGATCTGCCCACAACATTCTTACATGGTTTCTTCCTTGTGCATGAAAGAAAAGTATTTGTTTGATAGTAGAAGAGGACAGCTGTGGGAGTTTCTACCAAGTGCATCAGGTTAGATACAACCAAATATGTCCGCCTGATATGAGATCTGTATCAGTAAACAAATTAAGATAAAGTGCCTGAAATGGTCCTCCAGTTTTAATAACTTTGCTTTTCCTTTAAAGGTGCATTATTTCAGTAGTATTGATGGTAATAAAAGTGTAATGAAAAGGGTCAGTGAATCACAGGCTTTAACTCATTACCAAACAACAAAATATTCACTTTGTCCAAATCGAAAGCATTTGCAGACGACAAAAGAATAGTGACTGAAAATTTGAAATTTATTTTGTGAAGGGTAGAAAACATTGTGGAAAAAGGAGAAAGTGCTGGTTACCAGCATTTTCTCCTTTTCCCACAATGTTTTCTATAGGCTTCTTTCTCAGGGGCGTCAAAAGTAGGGATTGTGTGGTAATGGGTTAACTTTGCCATATGTTACAAATTGCCACAAGTCTTCATGAAATGTTTCTGAAAAAACAGACTTTAGAACATATAATATCCATCTCAGAACAAAATGTCAAAGTTCATGAAAAATACCTGCATTGTTCACTCTGCAGTGTGCCAAGAACTGTTCACACATTCACGCTTTTAAAAGCATTTTTTCAGCTGAGGCCAAGTTTTGAGGTACAGTTATTTGAGACCATTCTGTAAGCATTATCTAGGAAGCATTTGACTGTAAAAGGCCCTTAGAGTATTGTCAGCAACTGTGGGCAGCTACCGAATCTGATGAGACCGTGTTGAGCAAGATCAGAAAATTTAGTCTGAATCAGTTGGAAAAATAATTATAATACTCTAGTTAGAAATTGAGGCATGTACAAACTGGAAGTATTTGCAGATAGCAAATGTGGCTTGACTGATTAGATTTGTAAAAAAACATTGTGGGAAAAGAAGAAAATGCTGATAACATTTATTCTCTCCTTTGCCCATCATGTTTCCTGTAGTAATCTTCTCCAAGGTCTTTCATGAAGGGCTAAAAGAAAATTCTGTAGCAGCCGTTCTAATTGACAACACAGCGATGGGAACTGTTGCTGCCCTATTTTCACACCCCTGCCATTGCAGACTGGTAAATAGTGTTACCTCAGACAGTTTATGCGTCTGCCTTCAAGAGTTTGTAGTGCTCTGTACTTGCCATTAAGTTCAGCATGCATGACAGGATTTGAAAATCGTTTGGCAAATTATGGATTACCAATGATAGAATAGCCAACAACCATGGTACAATCTTCAGTCAAGGTCACAGCACTGAATTGAACTTGTACAAAATACACTTCAATTGATGGTGGGGCACAAAATGCCATTCAATCAACTCAATTCATTGATGATGGATGTTCGTGTCTGGTAATTTTGTTGTGCACGACTAAATTGGGCATGTTTTGGCACAAATAAATAAAAAGACAATCTGCAATTCTAAGCAATCATGTTGCTGTCTCAAATGTGAATGTCTCCTGGTTTTGAGGACCTTTTCAATATTGACTAGATACACAGTGATGAAAGGTATTATGTGTCGGGCATATTAAGTTTGATGTGCATGGTCAGATTTTGAAAGTAACTAGAGTATTATCCTCCTGGTGACATGAGGTTTCAATTGCAAGAACTGTAATGCTACAGGCCCAGGTCTTGTTGCTCAAATTTTGACCATACTTAAGTGTTTCTTTTGTAAATGATTATAGCTATAGCCCCTTCAGATATCATGACTTGGGCAAATACAGGGCATTGTAGAATCCTATTAGTTGGACTGGTCTAGACCATTGTAGGGATCTCATGACTTGAGCTGCTATACATGCCAAATTGCAGAGATCCTATGACTTAAAGTGTTTTAAGCTGTTATACAGATCCCATGACTTTGGGTGTTGTAGGCCAATTTGTCGCGATCCCTTGACTTGGGGTGCTTCAGTTCATTGTAAAGATCACAGAACTTATTCTGCTTCATTGGCCAATTTCTAGAGATCCCATGACTTGGGGGTGCTACAGACTAATTAAAAGATGCTCTAATTTAAGCTGTTATTGGCCATTGTAGACATCCCCTAATATGGGCTGCTGTAGGCAATTTTACTGATGTTATGACTTTGGCTACTATAGGCCTGTCTGTAGAGCTGTTATGACTTGAGCTACTGTGTAGGCCATTGTGGAGATGCCATGACTTTGGCTGCTGTAGCTCTCACAACTTTGGCTGCTATAGGCAATTTTACTGATGTCATGACTTGGGCCACTACAGGCCTCTGTAGAGCTCTTATGACTTCAGCTGCTGAAAAGGCCCTTGTAGAGATCCCATGACTTGGGCAGCTATAGGCCATTGTAGAGATCCCATGACTTTAGCTGGTGTAGGCAATTGTAGAGATCTCATGACTTGGGCAGCTATAGGCAATTGTAGAGATCCCATGACTTGGGCAGCTATAGGCAATTGAAGAGATCCCATGACTTGGGCAGCTATAGGCAATTGTAGAGATCCCATGACTTGGGCCGCTATAGGCCATTGAAGAGATCCCATGACTTTAGCTGCTGTAGCTCTTGTGGCTTTGGCTGCTTATATCAGGCCATTGTAGAGCTCTCATGACTCAGGCTGCTATAGGCTATTGTAGAGATGTGATGACTTTTGCTGATTTGGCTGCTTTAGAGATCCGATGATATTGATTGCTATAGGCCATTGGTGGGGTCCCATGATTTTGCAGTTTGTATTTAGACCCCATGACTGGCTTACTGTACCCATTGTAGAGATCCCATGGATGTGATAACTTAGATTTCAAACTTTCTTGTCGATAACTTTTCAAATTACTGACAATAGAGTCTGTTCAAACATGCTAGGGAGAAGCAGCTCTCATGTATATTATCGGTTTACTTCAAAAACCTTGTAACTACAGCTTGTTTTAAGCTGTAGTTATGAGGAAGTTGAAGTAAACCAACGATATGTGAAAGTACACTGAGCAAGAAATATTTGGCAGGCACTCCCAGCCAAGATTCTCAGAGATAGTTAGAGAGGAGATATTTGAGTGGAGTGTTTTCAATAATTGGGATTCTTTATTTAGGCTGTTTGTTTGGGTTTTTTAGGTGCTTGAAGATTGGAAAGACTCCCAACTATCTGTCTTCCTGTGTAATTGTGTGCCATAAAAATTAGTAGGATAGAAATAGCAGTGTAGTCAGATGTAAAAGCAATTACCTATGGAAAAACTTTCTCAGTTTCTTCATAGCCAGTTACCTCACAGTCCAGAGTTTTAATCACCTTAATCGTTTACCAGACAACAAAATTTTAGACTGGTTCAAATTGAAAGCATTTGCAGATGACAAAATAATTTAAGTGACTGAAAATTTGAAATTTCTTTTGGAAAGGTAAGAAAACATGGAAAAAGCAGAAAATGCTGGTTACCAGCATTTTCTCCTTTTCCGGAAATGTTTTCAAAAGGCTACTATCTCAGGGTTGTTAAAACCAGGGATTGTTTGGGAAAGGGTGAAGGAAAAAAGTTTATGGAAACATTTTGGGAAAAGAAGAAAATGCTGGTAACCAGCATTTTCTTCTTTTCCCAAAGTCTTTTCTGTTCTTTCAAAGGTGACTTCTATTATGAGAGCCATTCAATTTGTTGTCTGCAAATGCTTGGAATTTGGATGTGTCCATTATTTTGTCATGTGATATAACTATAAAACATTTTCACTAAATTCTCACATTGAAATGAATGTTAAGAGCAGACCTTGTTGATGGAAAAGGAATTTGAATCCGAGACGGAGGTCAAATAAAAGAATGTGATTTTTCATCAAAAGCAAATTGTCCTTTTGTCGAAATTGTTTCCTAGTTTCTTTTAAATGCTGTCATACATCCAAAAAGGCCTTTTGAATGAAGGATTAAGGATTATTCTTTTACCAAACAAAGTTAAATTTTAACAGCTTTGAGGAAAAAGAGTTTGATACATGGAGGGGAAAGATGAAAATGCTGGTAACAAGCATATTCTCCTTTTCCAACATTGTTGTTGGCTTTCTCAAAGAAAAGTTAACTTTTTACCAAACAATCTCTGGTTTTTATGCCCCTGAGATACAAGGCTTTTGAATACATTGTGAGGAAAGGGGGGGGTCCTTTTATAAGGAGAAATACTGTACATCCAATTTGGAGGATTCTGAAATTTTCTTTCTGTTAAAAGGTTAAGTACAGCTTCAGGCTAACTGTAAATTGAATTGGGGAAGCTGAAATTTCTTGGGAATATGTTGGAAATGGTCAGTCTCACATACCCAGCATGTAGAACTTACAACAAGACCAGTTTACTTCCAAAACCTTTTCACTATCCCTTGAAACAAGCAGTAGGTACGAGGTTTTGGAAGTCAACAGACGAAGAGGGGATTGTTGGATTTCTTCGGGCTAGATGCTGAATTAACCCTTTCCCACACAATGGCCACTTTTGAAGACCCTTGGAAAGAAGCCTTTTGAAAACATTGTGGCAATAGGAGAAAATGCTGGTAACCAGCATTTTCTCCTTTTCCCACAATGTTTTCTGGGTGTAGGACAAAAGCCCACTAGGACAAAAGCCCACTGGACAAAAGCTCCCCCTTAGTCAAAAGCCCACTGGGACAAAAGCAGAAAATGCTTTCTTACAAAAATGATAAAAAAATGATTTTCTAACACTTTCTTATTAGCAGTGGCCTTTTGTCCTTCCAGCCAAAATTAGCGGTGGGCTTTTGTCCAGTGGGCTTTTGTCCTAGTGGGCTATTGTTCCAGTGGGCTTTTGTCCATTCCCCATGTTTTCTACCCTGCTGGAAACAAATTTCAATTTTTTTTTGAATTTCACATATTTTGTTGTCTGCAAGTGCTTTCAATTTGGACCAGTTTAAAATTTTGTTGTGTAGGAAAGGGATAATGCCATTTTCAACAATATTTCAGTTATATTGCAGTGGGCAGTGCAAGTGTCCAAGTACTTTACACCATATTCTACCCAAGCTACTGGCTGCATTCCCACGTCTTCAGTGATCATTGAATGAATGAGAAATATAATTATACTGTTGCAATGACTATCACAATCCTCTGAGGGAAATTGGTTGTGCTACGGATTCAACTAGAAACCCTCTGTTTGGTAAAGATTTTCTTCTTTACCAGACGACACAGGTTGGGACTTGCTCATATGAATGGAAGAAAGCCTTAAAACCATTGGGGAGAAACAGACAAAATGCAGCTAACCAGCATTTTGTCATGTCCCTACAGTTTTTTCTGCCCTTTCAAATTTAATTCCCTTTAGTCAGGCAAATGAATGATTTGTCACCTGCATTCATGATCAAGTTGGACAAGTCTGCCACCTTGTAGTCTGCTAGCTCCTTGTCTGTTGCAGAGACTTTTTCTGAATACAGTTTCTAAAAGTTGGTCGTAAACTGGAATGGCACAATATCTCCATGGACACACATGACTTATCTGATACCATGATTAAGCATTAGGCTGTTGAACAAAACCTGCAACACTTTTGTGGACAGTATAGATCAAGATCTGACTACAAAGAATACATAGTCTGGTCTTGGATCTACACTGTACACTGCCGTATTTATTTTCCCCATTGAAATCAACTTTAAGATTGAAATATTTGGGTGTTTTCAATTGAATTGAAATTTTCTGTCATTTATTTGGCAGCATAAAGGTTAATTTTGATTATTTTACAAAGAAGTTCTCAAATGTCGCAGGTTTTTGTCCTTCATAAAATGGGATGTAAATCTGGTCTGTCTTTTGTATTATTGTCCTGGTGCAACATATTGATTCGGTGTGAATGAGACAATTATGTTAAATTGCACAATTTTTATGGCTCCTTTTTTTCTCTGGTAGGATGAAAGGATTGTGTAAAATGGGCTCAATTTGTCTGTCAGGATTAAAAGGGAGTTTTTCAATATCTCTGGCATTTTCTATTTCTTTGATATCACTTGTGTTATTGCCAGCTTGCCTATTCAGCCAGAGTTTATCTCTGATCAATAATGTATGAGGAATAACATAACACTGTAGTGTGGGGGAATGTGTGATACTGAGACAAAAATTCTTTACTTGTCAAGTTTAATGGATTGCTGTCTCTTTCAAATTTAATTTCATTTTCCTTCCGATTGTTAAAATTGATCCCTGATAAGTATAAAAGTGTATCTATCGCTGTGTGACAGTGTGTGTGTAGTCTAGACACTGCATAATTTGGTTTCACATCAGAAATGGTGACTCTAGGATATATGTTGGTAGGATCAGCAGTATGCTGTCTCATTACAGGGATAGTAGAAATGGAAGGAATTTATGACATGTCTGAAAGGGACAATAAATTCATGGAAATATCTGCCTAGAATGTTGCATCACGCAGATTGCAGGGCTAAAATGTGAAAACATGATAGACTGAAAAGAAACCATTCAAATATGTTACAACAGGAAATTGTTGATAAGCCAGGTTTTGGCACTTGAAACTGACCTGTTTAGTAAATACACTATGGGAGTGTTGTCTTAGATTGTAAAATATTGTGTTTAAAACTGATAAGTGTGTGTTTTTTTTTTTCAATCTAGCAAACTGTGCACAGTGTTTTACTTGGATTTGATAAGATGTAATGAAATTTCACTTACTAGGTTATCATAGCCTATTTATAATGTCAGTATCTCTTTCCTCACAGGAGCTTTTAGTTGGTGTTAGTTTATATCTATTTATGTCTAGTTGAAACATTACAGACATGCAAAAGATAGTACAATACTTAACACCCAACTTTAAAAATAATGGCTGTGGTGTGGTGAAACTTTCCAAACATAGGGACAGAAAGAGAGGTCGTAGTAAAAGTCGGGATCGTGATAAGGATAAGGATCGTGATAAAGACCGAGACAGGGGAGACAAATGTTGTTCTTGCCATAGTGAAAGATTTAGTGAGAAAAGTCCTGATAAACACAGTGAAAATTATTGTTTTTCAACCTATTTTCATTCCAGACATGCAGAAGACTTAATTGTGACGCCATTTGCTCAAGTCCTCGCCAGTTTGCGGAGTGTACGCAATAATTACTTAGCTCTCACGAATATCCAGGCACCTCATCGAGATAGGTGAGTTATCTTTCTTTGTCATATCAAAATTTAAAGAGTCATTATTTTACAATCGGACAAACTGATGTTACAAAACATTATCGGTGAAAGAAAAGAAAAGTTGTAGACTCTA
The DNA here is from genome assembly GCA_943736015.1 of Tridacna crocea. NCBI lineage: Eukaryota > Metazoa > Mollusca > Bivalvia > Cardiida > Cardiidae > Tridacna > Tridacna crocea. Next base: position 57,435,652 of record OX031059.1, read on the forward strand.
TAATTTTCCCCTATGCCTACAGTAATTCCAGTCTTATCTTGGCATATTTTATTTTTTTATCTGCAAAATAAGGCTTTCAATCTAGATTGAGGCCATTCTGATATTTTATCAGGTTGTGGAAACTTGACATGCAAAAAACATTATTAACTGTCAGGCTGCTAAGAACCACTGAAGGACCTTTGTGGACGTGTAGATCAAGATCAGACTTCAAAAGTATGCAGTCTGATGTGGGTCCTCACAAACAGGTTACCTTTCCTCCCAAAAAATACCTTTAAAATAGCAAAATCTTCCTTTTCACAGTCGGGTTGAAAGTCTTATTTTTTTTATTTAGCAGAATAAGGGTTAACTCTTGACCACATTATTCCGAGTTTTAACAACCCTGAGAAAGAAGCCTGTAGAAAACATTGTGGGAAAAGGAGAAAATGCTGGTAACCAGCATTTTCTCCTTTTCCCACAATATTTTCTGCCCTATCAAAGTCAGAAATCATCATATTAACCCTTTCCCAAACGAAAAACTTTTTGACTAGACCAAAATGAATGCATTTGCAGACTACAATTCAACTCTTGCTGAAAAGATGATTTCTGTCTATGATAGGGTAGAAAACATTGTGGGAAAAGGAGAAAATGCTGGTTACCAGCATTTTCTCTTTTTCCCACAATGGTTTCAAAAGGCAACTATTCCAGACCCGTAAAAACCAGGGCTTGTTTGGGAAAGGGTTAACAAGATTTAATTTGTTGTCTACAGATGCTTTGAATTTGGTCCAGTCCAAAAATTTTTTTGTTTGTTAAAGAGTTAACAAAGCACATTAGCTCACTAAACACCCATTCCACTAGACAGCAATTCAACAGCAATCATAGCACTTCTTCAAAATCTCCCAAATTGCAGAAGAAGTGCCTACATACACGTTTTGGGACTTAACCCATTACTATACAATCTCTACTTTTGACGCCCCTGAGAAAGAAGCCTTTTGAAAACACTGTAAGAAAAGGAGAAAATGCTGGTAACCAGCATTTTCTCCTTTTCCCACAGTGTTTTCCACCCTTCACAAGACAAAATTCAAATTTTCAGTCACATTTATTTTGTTGTCTGCAAATGCTTTCAATTTGGACAAGCCTAAAATTTTGTCGTGTGGTAAAGAGTTAAGGGTTTCCACAGAGCGTCAGATAAGAAGGAGTGATGGTATTTTAAATCCATTATTTCTCTTCCAAACCCTATGTAGTTGGTACTCATAAGAATTGTCTTGATAAGACAATTCTAATTAGTACACACAGCATAGGGTTTAGTGGAGGATAAATAACTTATTCAATTTTGAAAGCAAGATCACTCCCTCTGTCTGGATCGAGCTTTGGTCTCCCGAAGCATGCAGTATGCAACAATCTGGATCTTGCTGCACTGCTCACAATCCTATCATGCTGTTGTATGGTGCCTACAAAACACCTCTACAGAGCCTTAATGATAGCACAGGATTTCAGGGTCTTGGAGCCCACAGCTATCAAGCTGCATAAACTTTAAGCATGGTTGAACAAGGATGAAAACTCCAGATTGCAGGTGAAGCATTGAAGAGCCTCTAAGAAATTTACAATTGTACATTTTCATATCAGCCAGACTGTGTAAATGCAAGAGAAAATTGTACATCCAAGACAAACTGCATGTTATGTGCTGCCTGATTTTGATCCATACAGTAACTGTTGGAAAAAATAGTTGCTGGTATCATACTTTTGAACTGTTGTTAAAAAATCGTACTTTATAGAAAATAGGGAACCATGAGCACCTCAATGCTCAGCGCTAGTTCTGTATTCTAGGAATGTCTGTCTGGGGCCAATATTATACCCCAGCCCCCCAACAAAGTATTAGAGGGGGATAGTCTTTTAGCAAAGCACCTTATTGGTTAGTTTTCAATAACAAAACATGTGACGTAGAACTGATACTGTGATATTCTGATACAATACTATTCAAAGCATAGAACAAATTTCATTCACACAAACTAGATTGATGTACTATCATAAAATAATCCAAGTTGTAATGAATGAAAGCAGGGAATCTTAAGTAGAGCGATGCCAAGATTCTATGTTACAGCCTTATCAGTTCTTCTGATCCACTTTCCTTATCTATTTACCTGGCATAGACATGTTTCAATGCATTTTCAACAGATAGACTAACACACTGATAACTGAAAAACACTCTGGTGTAAAGCACAATTTCTTTAAGAGCCATTATTTTTCTATATTTTCTCAGAAAGTTGGTGCTGTCTTGAATCAAACATATACAGAATGAGAGGATCAAATGATTAGACCTGTTCAAAACTTTGTGATCGGTGAGTGCAACACTATTCTAAGTGCCTGTACATTGTACAGGCACTTAGAATAGTGTTGCACTCACCTATTGATTGTGGAAAAAAGGAGAAAAATGCTAGTCACCAGCATTTTCTGTTTTTCCTACTTTGTTAAGCCTCTTTCATTAGAGCCATTAAAAAAGGATTGTTTTATGATGAGACTACATCACCATACACTTAATTATAAGTCAAGCCCGATAAGTCAGTAGGTTATATTATTGAGGTCTATGCAAACCAATGGTTGTCAGATTGTAAGTCACAGACAAGTACAAGCTCTTTCTTAGGATTCCCTGCAGTTGTGGTCAATGGTTGCCTCAAGATTGAGTCCCCTCCCACTCCTTGACATTGATTTGAAGATACTTTATGGAGGAGAGGGGAGAGAATGGTCAGTGGCTCTGAAAAGATGTTGCATATGTGAAGGTGCTCAGAAATATTTTGGAGTCTTAATTTTAGAAGGAAATTTTCTTCATTTTAGACATGGGCAAATTAAAAGCTTTTGTGGGCTTTAACATGAAGATGACTCGGAAATTGAAATTTGAATTTGAAACGTTAAAAACCTTTGTGGGAAAATGAGGAAATACTTGTTATCAGCATTTTGTCCTGTTCCCACAATGTTTTCAAAAGCTCATTCTTCTTCAGGGTCATTAAGTGGTAAAGATTTTACCCAAATTTAGTTTATCCTGAATGTTTGTTGGTTCCAAGGATTGGTTCTATTTAAATGTATAAAGATTAAACTGTTGGTTCCATTTAATTGTATAAAAGATTAAATTGTCCCAAAAATAGAATTGTCTGTACAGAGCTAGATAAAGAGATCATTGGCTTTCATGTGTAACAACTGAAAAGGGAATTTTGTTAAACCAATTTTAATAAGATCAAGTTCAAGGTCATGCCATTTATCTTCAGCTAGGGAAAAATGCACTAGGTTTTCCGGCAGTATTGTACAAGCACAAGTTGGCAAAATGGCATTGGCAAAAGGACAAAACGGTAATTGGGCTAAAAGATGAGAGGGCGAGGTGGCAATGGGGCAAAATGGGTCGGGGACAAGACTGCGAAATGGGAAGAAAAGTGTGGCAAAATGGGAATGGGCGAAATGGATTTGGGTGAACTGGGAGGACACTGTAGAAACCACGGTTTTAGAAGAAATTGTCCATTTCTTCCAAGGGGCAATTTTAGTTTCAGGATCATTTTTAATTTGTTGTCTACAAATGCCACCAGTTCAGACCAGTCGAATTAAAAGTCAAAGCTTTTCCTTGTGTAGACAATTGCAGATCCCCCAATATAGATGCACAAAATATTCTCAGAAACTGTGTACCACTTTGGAATAAATAATTTGTTGGGTGCTGGTTCAACCCTTGGGCTGCAATGCACGACTTGAGAATCTTTTGTGGACAGTTCAGAGATATTTTCTTCCAAAAGAAATAAATTAACTCTTTACGAAATTACAAAATTTTGGACTGGTCCAAATTGAAAGCATTAAATTTTGCAGACAACACAATTATAGATGTGACTCAAAAATTGAACTTTGATTTGGGAAGGGTAGAAGACATTGTAGGAAAAGAGGAAAATGCTGGTTGCAAGCACATTTCCTTTCCTATAATGTTTTCAAAATTTTTCTTTATCATGGTTTTTAAAAAAGGATTGTGCGGTAAATGTTTAAAAATATCCATCTTTGGACTTTTACTATTGACCTGAAAGCTTCATTTGACTTATATAGCAGGATAATACCCGGTCCATTTCACTAGGAGGCAATCTACAGCGCACTCACAAAGCGCCGTAGATCGCCATGCAGAGCGCCAAGAATGCTAATAGATCGTTAATGGATCTCAAAGATCGCCACCAGTCTACTCCCTTGCGCAAAGAACTGTGGCAATCTGTTCAGAATGCCGTCACATCGCTACTTAATCGCTTAAATCGCTATCATAACGCAACTTGAATGTAAACACCGTAAGTGGGCCACCATCGGATTGCTCAAGAGTGCAAATTGTTCACCAGTATGTCGGTCTCCAAGCTCCTATGTGATCCAATAGCGACCGTTAGAGATGCAGTGGTGTTCTGTTGCGATCAAGTGACGATATGATAGGGTTTGGATTATGATCAATTGGTGATATGATAGCGCTCTGATACACTCAAGTGGAGATAATTATGATGGCGCTCTGTTACTGTTAAGTGGTGATATGATGCTCCGATCATGCTCTTGGGGGATTATATTAATGAGTATCTGTCTCGGCCATCATTTCAGGGCAGTCGTAAAGAGTGTAGGACAAATTCCCTGAGACAAATGCCCCCCAGACAAGTCCCCCCTGGACAATTGCCCCCCAAGACAATAGCTAATCCCCCCCCCCCCCCCCATCGGACAATTGCGCCCCAAAGAACTGCCCCCCAGACAATTGCCCCCACCAGGATGTTCATCATATAAAAATCTAGTTATCTAGTCTAGTTCCAGTTTACCTCAGCCTTAGAAATTAACTCAGGGTCTGAACTCAGGTCTGATGCTGAAAGCCGACAATGACCTCCTCCCAAAACAAAAGCAGAAGAAATTGTGAGTTAGATGGAGGAAGGGGGGGGGGGGACACCTTATGTTTCCCATCCTACTAGAGGTGAACTGGTTTGGAACCCAGAGGTAGCCTCGGGTGCATCAGTGCTTTACACCATGCAAGTGAAGGATCCAAGGAGGTCTATTGGAAGAAAGGCTTGTACCCAGATTTCCTTGTATCCGATCCTTTCTCTCTAATTCTAGATACCATGTAAATGCCTTGAGTACGGAAGGACCTAATCCTACAAAGTCATCATATTATCAGTTCGCATTTGGAAACCACCTGATGTAGGGAGAATTAATTCTTTGGTCAAAACTTTTAACTACAGTATGGTCAGATTGCTAACAGACCAAAAACAGGTCGTTAAGGGTCGCAACTCCTAGCGAGGCTACGATAGTGACCATGTACAGTTCAGTCACTGTCGAATCTCAATGGTCGTTACTTGATCGCCAGCGGAGAGTCGTCTGGTTGTTATCTGAGCGGGAGGGTCCTCATGATTACCAATCCGGCAGCGATCTGAGGCGATCTATGGAGCTCTGTATGAGCGCACAGAACGTTGTAGATTGCGGCCTAGTGGAATGGGGGTATAAGGGTTAATAATCCTGTGATCTCTTTTATCCTTTTTCCTGCTAAATCAAAGAATGTTGTATATATAAGGTAAGTTTCTAGGAAACATATCTCCTAATTGGACAGTGTAGATCCAAAGTCAGACTGGCTGCACATTCTATTAGTTATGCTCGGCAGCCAGAGGCCAGAGGTTTGAAACAATGAACCCTTTACAAGATGACAAAACACTAGCCTTGTCCAAATTGAAAGCATTAAATTTTGCAGACAACAATTTCAGTGTGGTTCAAATGGTGCAGTCTTGCTTTTATAGGGTAGAAAACATTATAGAAAAAGGCTTCCAGCATTTTTTCTGTGTCCCAGAATGGTTTTAAAAGGCCTTTTCTACAGGGTTTTGAAAACCCAGAATTGTTTGGTAAACAGATAAGAATAGGGAGAATATGCTTGTTATCAGTGTTTGGTTAGTCTTCAACCGATATTATTTGAACATCTAAAAGACATGTCTGTTCATATAACCCTTTGCAACAAAATCAAGAGTTTAAATGACCACTTTGGGATTTTTCATTGGCCCACACATTTGGGGCAAGTAATGGTGTAGTTCCCAGGAAGCAGAATCGAGAGAGATTAGTATAAGTTGTAAGAACTTGTTTCTGAATCGATGTAAAGTAAATATGTTTAAATGACCATCTGGAAGAAGGCTTTTGAAACATCATGTTTATACGCTTAGAAAGGGAAATTTCAGTTTTTGAGTTGTGTCTGATTTATTGTCTATAAATGTTTAATTTGGACAGGCCTAAAATTTTGTTTCTTTGTTGCTTGTCAAAAAGTTCAGTCACATTTGCTTAAGCCTCTGCCAGATTGTGCTTCCAATATGGATAAGGCTGAAATTTGTTGTCAGTTAACCCTTTACCCCATAAGGCTTTTCTGTGGTATCTCTAATTGACCCTAAATAACAGCAAGGGTGAAGCTGTTATTTATGTGTATATGACACCTTTTGACTGCATAGAAAACATTGTGACAAAAGGTGAAATTGCTCGTCATGAGCAATTTCACCTTTTGCCACAATGTTTTCTAAAGGCTCCTACAAGCAATGCGTAGAAATGAGTATCTATGGAGTAAAGTGTGTTAACTTTCGACCAAAGATGTTGTTTGTATTGGGGTTTAATGCCACTTTAACAGCTAAGGTTATATGATGGGGATGGGTGATGCACGCGTGTTTCCTGGCTTTCTCATGCCAGTACTGACACAACTTTCTTTCCAAAGCCATCAACTACTTTTCTCACATGCTTCAGCAGAGATGAGAGGCGAAGATACGCTTGAAAGAAAATTCTCCTCAATCGAACTCGCAACCAGGTCATGAGTTTGACACGCTCACCACCGAGTCACCTGGGCGGGCCTTGACTAAAGAATTCCATTGTTTTAGAGCAACTTTAAGGAAAACCAAAAGCATTATTCTAAAACAAGTTGGCTTCTTTAAAAAACAAGCCAGGAGAGGTCAGCATCAATGTTTTCAAATAGTTTATTGGCTTTTAATTTCAATGTATTTTGGTACATGTAAAGAAACAAGTAAAAAAGCCACCGCGTACAAACCTGGTAATTCTGCTTTACATGACGGTCATTTTGCCTTTTTGTTGCCACTTCAAGTCGCATGATCTTGGCCAGCAGTCTTCTTTCTCTTTTTGAACAAAATTCTTCTTTTTTTCTTCTGCATAGATTTATTTGCTTAATGAAAAATTACAATTATTTGAGGGGTCATTTGCAGACATGGTAAATTGATTTAACAATTATTTTTCTGATATTAGGCATATAAAAATAAACCATATCTATTCCCTGTTTCGTTTTTTTTATTTCGATTTATTCACAAAACCAGGACGAAACAGACTGTGTATCAGAAAAATTTCGCTGGAAAAATGGATTTAGACAACCAATTCTGTGGCAGTCGGCCATTTAGACTCACCACTGTTGGAGAGGTAGGGTGACCTCTCCTATATCTTGAGGAAAGAGATTGCTGGTAACCATGAGTCACAATGACAGCAAAATGTGATCCGTCATGCAAAAATGGATAATCTGGGAATTCTGTACATGAATTAGATGAAAAAAGATCAACCATAGTGCAGGTCAGTTTAAAAACATTGTTGGAAAAGGAGAAAATGCTGTTAATTTAACCCATTACCACACAATCCCTACATTTGACGACCCTGAGAAAGAAGCCTTTTGAAAACTTTGTGGGAAAAGGAGAAAATGCTGGTAACCAGCATTTTCTCCTTTTCCCACAATGTTTTCTACCCTTCACAAAATAAATTTCAAATTTTCAGTCACTTTTATTTTGTCGTCTGCAAATGCTTTCGATTTAGACCCGCCTAAAATATTGTCGTTTGGTAATGAGTTAAGCAGCATTTTCTCCTTTTCCCACGATTAGTTTTCTACTCTACCAAAGAAAAATTGCATCCATTGAGCCACTATTGAATTGCCATCTGCAAATGATTTCAATTTGGATAGGTCTGAAATTATGCCATGTGGTAAAGGGTTAAGAAAATATTCTATAAAAAGGAGAAAATGCTGGTTACCAGAGAACAGAATAATGAGTTTTGTGTTTGATAGGCAAGAAATGTTTGTCTTCTGCTATACTAATGCTTTTAATTTGGACTTAATGCAAAATTTTGTCACTTTTATGGTGGTTGTTGTTGTTTTAATGATCATATGAAACAACTTCTGTACAAGTGGTATTTATATTAGAACCGTTCAATACAAAACCCCCTGGGAGAAGGAATATGTAAATGACTTGTAATTACATTTTCGCATCCTTGTTGCAAATTGTCACATGAAGAAGGCATTTTATTTCCAGTTTCCCAGACACCATTGTTATTCTATTTCCTGACACACAACGTACACGCTCCCCAATTGCAATGTCGACTCTTGTCCTGCTTAATAAGGTAAAATAAACTTTCAAAAGCAATAATAAAAAGCCGAATAATGCTACTGCAAACTTATTTTTGGAGAAAGAAAGCTCCTAACACTCCTGGACAGTGTAGATCGAAGATTAGACTGCATATTGTGTGCAGTCTGATCTTGATCTGCATTCTGTTAAAAGTCGGTGAGTTGCCCTTTACATCATAGGGGTACAGTCAAGAAAAGTTCTGGAAATTTATATAGAATATGGTCATTTTAGCTCCACTGGCCAAAGGCCCGCTGGCTTATGTCATGGCCTGGTGTCCGCTGTGTGTGTCCCTCAATGCATGTGTGTGTGGGTGTGTTAACATTTATTTCAAACATCTTCTCTGAAACTGTAACCCATCCAAATTTGATGCAACTTCACAGAAATTATCCTGCCATGGTCCTCTTTTCCTCCTTAACGAATTTGATGCCTTCAAAAACTTGGATGCAATGGCAACAAAACTGAAAAAAAAAAATTAACATTTTTAAAAATCTTCTCTGAAGCCACAAGGCAGAAGGCTACTGAATTTGGCACATACCTTTATCTGTTGTGATCTACAGTAAAACCTCGATAATTCGAGGTCCCAAAGGGACAAGCAAAATGCTCGAGTTTTCGCGGTGCTCGAATCATCCAAAATATCCTTGGAAAAAAATATCCTTGGAAAAATCCTTGCAAGTGCGTTCGAGATTGACGATCAAAGTTTTCTACGACATTAAAAGGTACCAGTGATAATCACACCGAATCAGAATTCTGATCCTGATATTCACACAAACCCGAAGTACGACGTCAGCGTAACAAAACAGATAAAATTAATGTGATCAAACGGGTCCTAATCTATGGCGATGCAACTGGGAAAAACCTGCTGCTATAAATAGATTTGACACGAAAACTAATAAAAATATGGCGTCGTCTGATCACAAATGCTGTTACCAAACTGACTTTTCAGGATCAACAATGAATTTAAAGGGCTGTTGACACAAGTAGCCTCTCATCATTAATTAACGTCAACACCTTCTCAAATCATATTGTGGTATGAATACCCCGTAGTAATCGTCAGTTTGTAAAACTTGCACCACACCGTAGACAGGCTGGTGAGATGAAATCCTTTGCTTGGAAAGGTGTGAAAATCGTTGGAGAGGTGCGAAACTATTGTATTCGAATAAACAATCAATTTAAAGAATACAGGGACCAGCATCCATGTTCGAATTATCGACTTATCGAGACTCGAAATTACCGAGCTACTTTTGGTTCAATAAAGTAGAGTTTTTGCCGGGACTCTCAGAATACCTCGAAATATGCCGGGTTCTCGAATGTCCGAGACTCGAAATAACAAGGTTTTACTGTATAACAAGTTTCTACATATTATAGGCCTGGGGTCAAAATTGGCTACATTCAAGGGATCACATTAGTTGATTACGTATAGACTCAATTTAAACATTAATCAAGGGAAATAACTCTTATTACAAAGGATAAAATTTGTTACCATTTACCTTCCTAGATTATCATACTACAGTGATACATGATTTGTTAAATTGAAATTAATGTTTCATTCAATCAGGTTTTTTTCAAGAACTTTACCTTTTCATGCCAATGAATAAACCTACTTGTATTGCCTGACAGAATTCATTGTTTTCACTAGCCCTCTTTTAAGAATCATGAACACTTCAATTCAGAGAGTTAAAAAGCCAGAAAAGCGATACAGCGCCATCATGACCCTCATGTTTTTCTGTTACATGGGCGGTACTTGTGCAGTCATTGTGAGGCTTCTCCACTCCACACACAGAATGAGTGAGCCTCGAGCAGCAGAGGAGATTAATTTTGTTGCCGGACAACCAAATTCTGCATGTTTTTGTCCGTTTTTCCTCCATTACCCAGTCATTCTGATTAAAACTTAAGCAATTGCAACTATTGATCAGGGCAGTTTTGAAGCTTGGGGGGAAAAGAAGCAAATACTTCATACTAGTGCTTCTGTATGTCCTTATTTTCTGACATGTTCTACATCTTTGTGATGGGGATGAAAAGTGACAACAGTGTTTGTAATGGGTTAAAAGTCAAATATTTACTCAAGATTGCTAAATAAATAAAATTAACCTTTAACCCTTTCCGAAACGACAAATTTTTGGACTAGACCAAATTGAAAGTATTTGCAGACGACAATTCAACTCTTGCTGATAAGATGATTTCTGTCTATGATAGGGTAGAAAACATTGTGGGAAAAAGAGAAAATGCTGGTTACCAGCATTTTCTTCTTTTCCCACAATGTTTTCAAAAGGCTACTATTCCAAACCGGTAAAAACTAGAAATTGTTTGGGAAAGGGTTAAGCCATTGATAAACAATCCCCAGTTTTAATGACCCTGGAAAGAAGCTGTTTGAAAACATTGCAGTAACATGAGAAAATGTTGGTAATCAGCTTTTTTTTCCCACCATGTTTTTCCATTTTCAAAGACACATTTTGAGCTTTATTTAATTTTGTCATCTGCAAAATATTTCAATTTGAACGAGTCTAAAAATTTCTTATTGGGTAAAGAGGTAAAACACTGTCATAACTTAGGTTGCCTATACAACTCTTCAGGTTGTATTGGAGTTTAATGCCACTTTAACAGCTAAGGTCATATCATCGTCGTCGACGCACATGTGTTTCCTGGCTTTCTCATACCAGTACTAACACTACTTTCTTTCCAAAAGCCACTGACTACTTTTCTCACATGCTTCAGCAGAGGTGAGAGGTGAAAACACGCCGGAAAGAAAGTTCGCCTCAACGGGGTATCGAACTCGCAACCACCAGGTCATGACAACTCGTCAGAAGATCAGTCATAGCACTTGATTGATCTACACTGACAAAAATAAACTGTAAAATTGCAGTGATTTGGGTCTTAACCCTTTAGCTGCTAAGCGTTACCTTTTGCAGACAGTGTAGATCAAGATCAGACTGCACAGATCTGTGATCTACACTGTCCGATATGGAGATATTATTCCCCAAAATATAACTTTGAAGCAGTAACATTTAGGTTATTAATATCAAATTTAAAAATTTACTATTAGTTATCCAGACCCCCCCTGGAATTTTGGCAAAAATGTGGTTATTGCATTCGTGAAATGGTACTGGTTTGATATTGCACGCCATTTATGTAAAATACAGTCATAAATTTAAAAAAAAAAAGATTCTAAATGTGGAGACCTCATGTTTAGAACTGAAATCCGGAAATCAAAGTATCATATAATAAAACGAGTGCATTTTAGGTGGACCCCCCCTGAGAAAGATAACTGGATCCGCCCATGAGGATAAAGCCATGTTTACTGGTGAGCGGTAACCAAAGTGGAAGCGGCAGTGGATTTTTTTTTCTATGTACAGTTTTCCTATGTAGTGTTCACTGGCCCTCGACAGCAGGAGATCAGCTGAGCAGTGTTTTTTTTTTTCGCCACTTACTGCTCTCCGCTAGAATGGTCCAAGGTGTAGTTAAATCTGCTAGCTGCTGCAGTTGTCACTGGGGGGATTTCCAAGAATTACCTTTGTTTTGTATCAAGAAAACAGGTGCAAAAGAAAACAAATTGCATTGAAACACATGCTAAGTTGGCTGTTTTACATTAGACATTAGAAATGTCAGTGAAGTTAAATGACACGATATTGAAAAGCTGGTAGAAATTCATTGTCTATGGTGACTCTTTAATATAGGATGGAAGTTCCATCAGCAAAGTCTTCTCCTCCATTTTTGCTTCAGCAGCAGCATACATAATTCAATAATAATGATATCTTGATCACGATGTTCTAGAGTTGGCTGTACGGGGACCATGATGGAAAAGAAAACTGCTACATTGTGTCAATAAACACACACTTCAGCGGGAAAAAAATGCTGCTGCCGCCTACTCTGCCACTGCCGCTACCGATATGGCTACGTTAACCGCTCGCCATTAAACGAAGCTTAAGAGTTTAACCCTTTACCAAACAATCCCTGGTTTTTACGACCCTGAGGGAGAAGCCTTTTGAAAACATTGTGGAAAAAGGAGAAAACGCTGGTAACCAGCATTTTCTCCTTTTCCCACAGTGTTTTCTTCCCTGATGGAAACAAATTTTGCTTTTTGAGTAACATTAATTTTGTTGTCTGCAAGTGCTTTCAATTTGGACGAGTCTAAAATTTTATTGTTTGGGAAAGGGTTTAATTCCTATACCCAAATATCTACTGGGTATACTCAGCAGTCTGTCCCAGGCAGAATTTGTTTGAGCCAGTGGATCAGCCTACTTTGACCAAAGTCAAGGCTGCTTCAACCAGAGCATAATTATAACAAAGATAATACAACATAGATAACTGATTAGTATGGAACGCCATAACTGCCATAAGTTAATGCAATTTGAGGTGTTTTGTTGGTATGAATTTTCACTTTGTCGAACCATTATTTTAATATGTCTACCTGGCATGTGGTATGCTAAATACATGACGTTATGGTGTTGAAAGCAATGTTGACTGGTTATACTGTTGTATTATTATGTCTTCATATGTTGTTGCTATGTCAAGGAGACATGATGTCTTGTCGATTCTTTGTGTTGTTTGGTCAGAAAAGAATGGTGACTTGTCATACAGTTGAATCATTATGTTTACACCTTATGTTATTGCGTGAATTAGCTATGCTGACTAGTCGGCAATTTGTGTTGGACGGTTAAAAAACAGTGTTGGTTGGTCAAATGGTTTTATTGCTATATCTACATGACATTTTGTTGTGTTCATTTGACCCTCTGTGTTGTTGGCTTAAAAAACAAAGTTAAGTGGTCAAATGGTCATGTCACCAATTCTACTCGACACGTTATTGTGTCCGTTGGAAAGGCTGTGTGGTGGACTATTTGTGTTGTCGTGTTCAAATACAAGTTATTATGTCTGTGTCCTTCGTTACTGTTTACATTGGACATGTTGGTTGGTCGATTCTTATTTTTGTTGGATTTAGAAACAGTGTAAGCGTGTTAAACAGTTGTATTATTATGTCTACAAGTCGTGTTATTGCTTTAGTACACCAAGTTGACTGGTTGATCTTCATGTTGTTTGGTTGAAAAATAAAGGTATTATGTCTAAGTACTACGTTGTTGTGTTCACGTGACACATTGATTGGTCACTAGTTGTGTTTTTGTGTCACAAAACTAAGCTAGTATGCCTGCATGCGGCGTTATTATAATTATATCCTATTAACACGATGACATGCTTTGTAGTCATATAAGTACAACTATTCCACAACCCAGAATTGCTTTTAACAAATCAAAACAGAAAGTCCACCAGTCAACTTGTCCAGTGAACACAACAACATGGCGCGTAGACGTAATAATACATCTTTTTGATAATTTAACTTTGTTGTTTGACCACACAACACTATCAGTCGATCAGTCAACATGTCAAATGAACACAATAAAAAGCTATGTGAACATAGTAATTCAACCATTAGAGAACCCAAAATTGTTTGGTAACCCAAAGGTATATAGACTAGACTAGGCAACATGGCTTATGAACACAATAACATGGCGTAAAGACCTGTTAATTTAACTATCTGACATGTAAATTTTGTATATTAACCAAACAACACAAAAAATCCACCAATTAACATGTCTCATAAACACAACAACGCAGCATGCAGACACAACAACTCAATCTTTTAACTCAACAACGCAAATAGTCGACCAGTGAGTATGCCAAATGAACACAACAAGGCAGCATGCAAACATAACAACTTTGATTTTTAACCCAACAACACAAGGACTCAACCATTCAAGATGTCAAATAAAGACAATAAATTGGCGTGTAGACAACATAATACAACTGTCTGATGAACTGACATTGTTCACAGACCAACCAACACAAAGAATCAACCAGTTAACATTTCTTTTGAACGCAATAGGATGACATGTAGACATAATGATCTAACTGTTGACAACTAAACTTTGTTTCTTAACCTAAAAACACAACGGGACGACCGGTCAACTTGCTCGATAAACACAGTAATACAGCATTTCAACAACCCAACACTATCTTTTAACCCAACAGCGCAAATAATCTACCGGTCAACATGTTATATCAACACAACAACATGGTGTATAGACATAACGACACAACTGATTGACAAGCTAACCGTGTTTTTTTAACTCAACGACCCGAATAGTAGTCCAGTCAACATAGTTTACGCACAAACAGAAGTAGTAAGCAGACATAATACCTTTATTTTTAACCCAACGAAACAAATAGTTGACCTATCAATATCGCCTATGAACAGATCAACATGGTGTATAAACGCTATAATGTAACTCTTGGTACCACGCTAACGCAACAACAAGTCTGATTGACATGGTAAAAATTTTCGTGTGTTGGACACAGTAACACAGCGCATCGACCAAACAGGAACACAATTTGACAAGTCATCTTTGTCTTTCAACATAACAACGCAAAGAAGCAAGCAGATATCTCATTCCACTAACATTATAAGATAGTGTTGAGGTTTAATAAGTATAGATGTCGACAACTTAGCATTTATTTCAAAGAAAACAAAATCATGCATTGAGAAAAGTACTATCTCTGTTCACGAAATAATGCATTTCATGACACAAAAAAAGTTTGTTTGAATACGACAACTCGAAATGTATCAACATATGACAGCTATGGCGTTCCATAGATTAGCGTTAGTGCTTTCTGCAGTGTGATCTTAATCTATATTGGTTGCAAAAGCATTTTGACCTATCCGAAGGACATGAAGGATGATTACTGCACAGTTATGTGACCCATATCATTTGATATGCCTTTGAAAAGATAGAAAATATTGTAGGAACATTGTAGGAAAAAGGAAAACGTATGAAAACATTGTAGGAAAAAGTGAAAGGTGGTTACCAGCATGTTTTCTGCAGCTAGCTGACAGATTGTTTTTTGAAAGCTTCCTTTCTCAGGAATGGTAAAATCTCGGGATTGTGTGGTAACGGGTTAACTTTTTTACCAAATGACAAAACTGTGGACTTGTCCAAATTGAAAGCTTTTTGCAGACAACAGTATGACTGTGGCACAAATGTTGGAATTTATCTTTGATAGGGAAGAAAATATTTTTGGAAAAAGAGAAAATAATGGTTTTCGGCATTTTCTCCTTTTCCCAAACTATTTTCAAAAGGCTTATTTCTCAGGATCATTAAAACTCGGGATTGTGTGGTAGAGGGTTAAAGACTTAACCCTTTACCATGAAATCCTGACTTTTAACGACCCTATGCATAAAGCCTTTTGAAAACATTGTGGGCAAAGGAGAAAATGCTGGTAACCAGCATTTTCTCCTTTTCCGACAATGTTTTCTTCCCTTCCTAAAACATTTTCAGATTTTTATGTTTGTTTATTGTGTTGTCTGCAAACACTCTCAATTTGGACCAGCATAAAATTTTGCAGTTTGGTTAAAGGGTTAAATTGGCCAGCAGACAGTTATTAGGTGGTCAAATGTCAAAGTGCATCCCAGCAGGGTTAAAGTTGTGACGTCAATGCAAGGCCTGACAATCGGATTATAATGGACGACCATAATTGAACCTAAATTAGGATCAAACAGTCGGAGCATTTGATCTTTTTTATATTTCACCTCTTTTACTGAAGCAGTGTGTTTGCTCTCTTTTGCTGTCTTTGTAAGAATTAATTTTTTTAATGGCAAAACTAAAGGTCCTTGCCAGAAGCATAATTCACTAAGCATGAAGATCAGATGGAACAGAACATGCAAACTGCTCTTTTAGCTTCTTCTGAACTCTTTATCAAACAACAAAAGTTGTAGACTTGTCCAAATTGAAAGCAATTGCAGATGACAAAATATATGGGACTAAAGAATTGTAATTTGTTTGAGAAAGGGAAGAAAAACATTGCGGGAGATGGAGAAAATGCTAGTTACCAGCATTTCCTGCTTTTCCACAATGTTTTCAAAAGATTTTTTCAGGTCCTCAAAAGTCGGTATTAATAATGTACTTATGGGTTAAAGAAGAATTTTGGAAGGTAGCCCCCTAGTCTGCTCAATAAATTGATTAAAACTTAAACCAATAGTAAAAATCCAAATAATGTTTTGATGACTTTCCTTTTTGGAGAAAAATATTATTTATTGGACTGAAATTTTTTTATCGTACAATGTAGGTCCAAGATCAGATTGCATTTTCCATGCAGTCTGATCTTGATCTACACTGTCTGCAAAGGTCAGTGAGTCCTGCTGGGCAGTGTAAGGATTAATCTCTACCAGAACACTCTTGTGTATAGGGTTATATAGACTGCATTTTGTTTGCAGTCCGATATTGATCGACACTGTTCATATAAAATATCTGAAATTCTCCTTGGCTTTCTCGAGGCTAATTTGGCAACATATTTTTATTGAGTGACAAACCAGTCTACGATGATTGATTGACCAAGTCATAACCAGACAGACTTCTAAACCGGCTGCGCTGGACAGCTTGTAAATATCGTGTAGAATGGAGGAAGTTCATATAACATACTTCTGCTCCTTTTCCTAGAATGCTTTCCCTATTATTTTTCCATTGATATTTTAAACAGTTGAGTTAGTGTAGTTAGTTGTTATGGGAGTCCAAAGAATATCCATTCTTGTTTTAAACTTAACTCTTAACCAAAAGACAAAATTTTAGCCTGATCCAAATTGAAAGCATTTGCAGACAACAAATTTTAGACTCTTCCAAACTCAAAAGAGTTTGCAGGCGACAATTTCAAATTTGATAAAGATGGCAGAAAGTTCTCCAAATGGGTAGAAACTACTGTGGGAAAAGGAGAAATAGCTCGTTACAAGCAATTTCTCCTTTTCCCACAGTGTTTTCAAAACACTTATACTGCAGACACGTAAAAACAAGTGCTCTAGCTCTTGGGAAAGGGTTAAGGTCACTCAAAAATTGAAATTCGTTCTGGGATGGTAGAAAACATTGTTGGAAAAGGAGAAAATGATGGTTACCAGCATTTTCTCCTTTTCCCACAGTGTTTTCAAAAAGCTTCTTTTCAAGAGTCATGAAAACCAGGGATTGTTAGGGAAAGGGCTAATTAAAAGATTATTGTTGCATCTGTTTTCAGCTCAAGCTTTTTTACCCTTTACCACATGGTAAAATTTTAGACCTATCCAAATTCAAAGCATTTGCAGACTACAATTTGAAAGTGGCTTAAATGGTGCAATTTTGCTTTGATAGGGTAAAAAAGATTGTCGGTAAAGGGGAAAATGCTGCTTACTAGTAGTGGTGAAACGGTTTACCGATATACCGATTAACCGCGGTTTGTTCAAAGAAAAAACCGAAACCGGTACGATTTTTACCGTATCGGTATTTCTTCAATATGTCAACTTCTCGTAATTGCATTAGAAAGTCCGGTTTTCCCAAAAATTTGGTCAGAAATCGATCGTTTTTCAACAATCTGAAACATTTACGAAAGCGAAAGTTGTTTATTTTTTCTACAGGCGGTGTCACCGGTGTTAAGGTAAAATTATGACCGCCTCAAATTCGCCGCGGGTACGAACTCCAAATAACCGTCGACCGTATTACTGATTTTGGACAAACAGAGTTTGTTATTCATTTCCTATAACTTTGCTCAAACTTTTTTCGCGTTTTTTCTCCCGGTAGATAAGCGGGAAAGTATTTGTGTTTAACAGAGTAAGTTAGTGCATTGCACTGTCTTCTCTGTTGAGCTCCCAAAGTTCGGTATAGTGGCCCTGACTGGTTTCTACATAAACAAGTGCGCCCTCTGGGCAAGTGTTCAGTATTGCTTGTGACTTTTTGTCAGCACAGAGGGCTTCTCTGGGTGCTGACAAGGTTGACATGCTAGTATTTTTGAAAAAGAACATGACTTGAAATGTCACCGAGTCATTTACTTGTTTCTATGGATAATTCTTAATTTCTTTGTCATTTCAGTCTAGTCGATGTTAAAGACTAGTCAATTTTTTTAGCATATGCAACCCTAACAGCGACTACAAGTGGTCAGATAATTGCTAAATGTCAGCATATAGAGCGTATTGCAATACGTATTGCAATACGAGTCAGCCGTATTGCAATATATTGCAATACGCTTTTTACCGTATTGTTTCACCCCTACTTACTAGCATTTTCTTCTTTTCCTACAATGTTTTTAAAAAGCTTTTTCCTTGGGGTCTTTAAAAGTCGTCATTCACTAATATGATAAAAGCTGAACTCTTTACCAAACGACAAAAATTTGGACTAGTCCAAATTGAAAGCACTTGCAGACGACAAAAGAAATGTGAATCAAAAAATGAAATTTGATTTGGAAAGGGTAGGAAACATTGTGGGAAAAGGGGAAAATGCTGGTTACCAGCATTTTCTCCTTTTCTCACAATGTTTTCAAAGGCTTTCTTTCTCAGGGTCGTTAAAAGTCGGGATTGTAGGCAAAGAGTTAAATCGGGTGATTTTCGGGCATTACAGGCTATAAGGCATTGGATGCTTTTGGGAAACATGAGAGCTTTTGACAGTATAGATTGAGATCAAATGTGAAGGAGATCTTTTGGCATGAAGTCATAATTCTGGATTCTTTCAAGCATTTGAAAATGTCCATTTATTGAACACAATACCACACAATGATGACTAACACTCCTGAGGAAGAAGCCTTTTGAAAACATGGTGGGAAAAGGAGAAAATGCTGATAAGCAGCATTTTCTCCTTTTCCCACGAAGTTTCCAACCCTATCAAAGCGAAATTGCACCATTTGAGCCACATTGAAATTGTCATCTGCAAATGCTTCCAGTTTGGATACGTCTAAAATTTTCTGTGTGGTAATGGGTTAGCCTTTTCCATACTGTAGGCAACACAAGCTTTTTTAGACAGTGTAGGTCATGATTAGACTGCACAGAACATGCATCATAGTTTCATCGTATGGTACTTTATGCTGTTCACAAATGTCTCTCTTCAAGGACAAACATGTTGAGTGAGGATCAAACAGCTCATAGTATTAACCCATTACCAAACAACAACATTTGAGACTAGTCTAAATCGAAAGCATTTGCAGGCGACTAAATAAAAGTGATTGAAAATTTGAAATTTGTTTTGTGAAGGGTAAAAAACATTGTGGGAAAAGGAGAAAATGCTGGTTACCAGCATTTTCTCCTTTTCCCACAATGTTTTCTAAAGGCTTCTTTCTCAGGGGCGTCAAAAGTAGGGATTGTGTGGTAATGGGTTAAACTGCATATAACTTGGGTTTCATGCGAAATACATTTGACAAAATGCAAGCTAAAAAAGAATATAACATGTTCCCTGATCCAGCCAAACTTTAACATGTATAAGATATTCATCCTTGGAATACTGGCTGTCCACGAAAAACCCCTCTTTGAGAGGAAATGTGTGTCTGTAACATGCATGATCCAAGACCGGTAAATGGTATGAATCTCAGACTATTCCTAGAATATCAGGCGCACAGATCTTACGCCTTGTTCAAAAAAAGAAATCTCTTCAACATATAAACATCTCCAAAGAAATAATCTTTAATACACAGAAATTGAATTTGAACGAAAAGACGATGTTGCCAGCGTGGAGGTCTCGCTAGAAATGACCATGTATGCAATACTGGTCTATTATTAGAACCCACTGACCAAACCTTGCATAACCGGTTTTGGTCACTTCGACTGAGACAACAATTCTCCGCTATAGGCTGTATACAATGCGGAGAATAATATTGTATAATGGTTGTGGATTACTACTACAGGCAATGTTGCTTCAAATGCAAAGTTTGGCACTGGTCTCAATCTACAGGGCTTGCAGTTGTCAATTTTTGTTGGCTTGGTTAACCCTTTCCCAAACAATACCAGTCCTTGATTGTACGACCCTGAAATAGTTTAGCCTTTTGAAAACATTGTAGGAAAAGGAGAAAATGCTGGTAACCAGCATTTCCCCCTTTTCTCACAATGTTTTCTACCCTGCTGGAAACAAATTTCAATTTTTGAGTGTTTATTTTTTTGTCTGCAAATGCTTTTGACTGGGACTATTCTGAAATTGTGTCGTTTGGTAAAGAGTTAAAATCGTGAAGCCCAAGTTATTTTTGTAGATAAAGATCTTCCTGCACAGACTGTACTGTCTGATCGCAAATCTGCTTTGTCAGGTTCTTTGTTATGTATAAATATGAGCCAAGCCCTCCTAGCTCAGTTGATAGCAGCATACAGGACGTGAAAACTGGGCCCGTATTAACCAACCATTCTTAAAAACCATTCTTAGTCTTATTCTTCTGAATTTTGTCTGTGTGAAAGAAACAGAACTTTTGATTGGCTAAACCAAATGGGTTAGCCAGTCAGAAGTTCTGTTACTTTTACAGTCAGGAAATTTTGAAGAATAAGACCAAGAACGTTCTTAAGAATGGTTGGTGAATATGGGCCCACCTGGAGTTTGCTGCTTTGATTCCTGGCTCAGCCAATTTCTTTCCGGGAATTTTTGATAGTCGTGTGAGTCTGACCTGATTCATTCCTCTCTCATGCTGACCATTATTTTGAGGATGGTTATGTGGAAAAGTAGCCAGTGAGAATATTGAGCAGAGTATTGGTAACCGAAGCTCAGGGAAAGCATGGAAAGGTGTACTGGGTGCTGTTATAAAAGTATACAATCGATGAATCATACATTATAAATATGACCAAAACATATTTTCTTTTGCATGTTGCCCACTGGAGAGGGATCTTTTCATTGTTCCAGGGCCTCTTTGCCTCTCTTTCATTAACATAAGGAATGGTTTTCGCAGGTTCTGTAAGAAACAGGCCCTCTATCTTGTCCAGTGAACTCATTACAGGGTTCACCATTTGCATATTGATGTAAGCCAAAAACCAATTGACACTGGGAAAAAACTTGTCACTTCCATTTCATTTGCGATCTGATAAGAGGGATTAACCCTTCAAACCCATGTCACAAGATTGGTTACTTTTTTCCACAGCGTAGATTTAGATCAGACTGCACTAAATGTGAAATTTGATCTTAGATCTGCACTTCTTTTCGTGGTAGAGACATTTAAGTCAAAAGGAAGTATTGATAATGAAATTCGTGACTTTTTGAACTGAGAAAATGGCCATTTTGTTCATTTTGGTTTCCAGGAGTTAACCTAAACATTTCTAAGAACATTATTTGTATCAGATATGTAAAAGAAGAATTGGATTTTGGAATGATGGGCTCTTCATCCTGAGCTACTTTGTAAAATACTGGAAGAGAGTGTGGGTCACAATCAGAATGTGCTTGGTCTTGAATATACAGTTTGCTACCTCATAAGATATCACTATTCTGACAAAACCACCCTTGGAACAGTATTTAGTGTTTTCTGTTACTGACTGCTTCAAAACATTCAATTTCCCCTTTTAGCAATCCCAAATTTTACCTATCCTGAGAAAAAAAATCATCTAAAAACATTGTAGGAAAAGAAGAAAATGCTGGTAACCAGCATTTTCTTCTTTTCCCACAATGTTTTATTACATATTGAACTATGCACACTATCGTTGAAAAACATTTGAATTGCAGTCTGTGAACTTGGTCATTCATCGACAAGTCTGATATTTTGCCATGTAGTAGAGGGGCAATCAATATCTTTATGGGCTGCCTCTTAAAGTGCTCTATCAAATTTGATGAAATTTGCTTCTTCATTTGGTACAAAAAGGGCAGAGTGTAAGATTTCAGTGTGGTATTTCTGCTAAAATATCTGATACGGTAGCAGAAAGTATAGATGCAGATCAAGCTGCAAGTTCTGCAGAACTTTTTGTCCAATCTCTGCAACAGCATCTTAACCAAAGGTCAGGGCTATAAAGCATTAACCCTTTACTCCATAGATACTCATTTCAAAGCATTGCTTGTAGGAGCCTTTGGAAAACATTGTGGCAAAAGGTGAAATTGCTCGTGACGAGCAATTTCACCTTTTGCCACAATGTTTTCTACACTATCAAAAGGGGTCATATACACATAAAAAACGGCTTCATCCTTGCCGTTATTTAGGGTCAATTAGAGATACCATAGAAATGCCGAATGGGGTAAAGGGTTAACTCTTTGTCCTTATAGTCTGCTAATGAGATTTGCTTTGAATGTTCTTTTACAAAAGTCTTCTCTGTGACACATGCTAATTAGGTAGCAGTGGCTTGAAATAAGATAATTTGTAATTTTGTAGATGGAATTGAACTGTGTCGGTGCAGCATTGCATTTCGTGAAACAGAAACCATGAATGATTATTCTTACATTACTGATAAATAAATTGAACTTATTATCAAAGGCTACAAAATTCAGTTACCCTGCGTCTGATCGAAAGATAGGTACGTCATATCTAAAATAAAGGAGTTGACAGTATAGGTCATTGATCAGACAGCACATTCTGTGCATTCTAATCTTGATCTATACTGTCCATAAAAGATTCTGGTATTGTCTAGGGTATGAAAAGAGTTAACTCGTTACCAAACGACAAATTTTTGGAGTGTACCAAATTCAAATATCTCCAGACAACAAATTAAATCTTAGTAATAAGATAATTTCTGACTGTGATATTTAGGTAGATAATATTGTAGGAAAAGGAGAAAATGCTGGTTACCAGCATTTTCTCCTTTTCCCACAATGTTTTCTATAGACTTCTTTCTCAAGGTCGTTAAAAGTAAGCGATTGTTTGGTGAAAAGTTAAGGGAAAGTTACTCATTTGTGTTTTCTTGATGGGTTATCTCTAATGCCAGAGAGGGAAACCGAGTCTGTTTAGACTCGGAATGGCTGGATTATTCTGTTTTGGAAGAAATGTCAAAGGTCAAGGTTATTACCATATCTGTGGAATCATTTTAACCCTTCTAGGGCACAATCATGACAGTAATGGAAGCGCTTCTTGGGACATTATAGATTCAGATCAGACTGTACAAAACTGGGAATGATCTTGTAGTTTGTATTTTCATTTTATGATTTTTGCCTTAAGAATTTGGATTGAAATTCTAGTGTTTAAGCCTCAACTCCATAGATACTCATTTCTACACATTGCTTGTAGGAGCCTTTGGAAAACTTTGTGGCAAAAAATGAAATTGCAATCAAAAGGTGTCATCATACACATAAGAAATGGCCTTATCTTTGCTGTTATTTAGAGTCAGTTAGAGATACCATAGAATTGCCTTATGGGGTAAAGGGTTAAGAAATTTGTACATGTAGTTGAATTAACTCATTACCAAAGGAAACTTTTTAGACAGGTCCAAATTGAAAGCTGCATAATTTGCAGATGACAGAAGTAATGTGACTCGAAAATTGAAATTTGTTTTGCAATTGGAAGAAAACTTCGTGGGAAAAGGAGAAAATGCTGGTTACCAGCATTTTTTCCTTTTTGCCAGAATGTTTTCAAAAGGCTTCTTATTCAGGGTCATGAAAACCAGGGATTGTTTAGGAAAGGATTAATAAACCGATATTATTTTTTTCCAATCATGGAGTCTCCCAAATCTATAACAAGCATCTGGAAGAAAAATGCAAATTTTCTAAAAAGAAGGTTTATGTTTCAGTTGTTTGTTTTATAACTATTAAACTGTATGCTGAATGAAGCAATTACAGACTCTTCACCCTTTACCACACAATACTGAATTTAAATGACCCTGATAATGAAGCCTTTTGAAAACAGTGGGAAAAGGAGAAAATGCTGGTTACCAGTATTTTCTCCTTTTCCAGCAGTTTTACTACCTTGTCCAAAACATTTCAACTTTTTGGCCACATTTCTTTTGTCATCTGCACATGCTTTCAATTTGGACCAGTCTGAAATGTTGTTGTTTCGAAAAGAATAAAAGCATCTTTCCAAAGAGTGATTGCATTTGAGGTTAGTGATCAAGATCAGAATGCACAAAATGTACAGTCTGATCTTTGATCTATATTGTCCTCTTTGCTGAAACATTCCTAGTGAAAGCAACCCTAAAATTCTAAGTATTATGAAACCACGGATTTCCTCATTGAACGTCCAATACATAGCCACTACAATACCTGATGCACTTTCCCTCAGGGAATTACGAAATAACAAAAATGGAAAATTTTAGAAGTCGTGTATGTAGAATATTAGCTGAATTTGTGTGTGGGCTAGTTGCCTAGCCCGGGGGGTAGTTGAATAGACAAGGAGGTAGTTAATCTGTTTGCCTAAATCAGCACCGTACAGGGTAATTTAACAAGCAATTTTACTTATCTAGGATTCTGAACATATTTTGAAATACACGATTTATATATTCATTTCAGAATTTTGAGCTTAGTAAAATTTGTAATATGCAGGTGCTTTTCACACTTTCTAAAATTTGGCATTTGTAGTTTGATGCCTATGCTATATTTGAAATTGGAATAGTGGTTAACTTGTGACCTGAAAGGTGTCAAGGGTCGCGGGTTCAAATCCCGGCCGCGCCGCTGGTCAAGTGGGTATATCCATGGAGAAGGCATTCAGGGTCCCAGCGTAGCACTGTTTATACCCAGGAAGCACATGAGTTAGTGAATTTCGCCGTGATATAACTGAAAGATACTTTGAAACGGCATGAAACCCCATTCAAATATGGTGGATGAAGCTTTTTCTGCAGCTTTCACATGTTAACTTCTTGGTGATGTGATGCTGCCTCATGTGATCTTAAACTCTTTTTCTCATGGCTACTTGCTTTTCACAGCAGTCGCATTGATATTTGCGAACACCCAAATGTGCATAATCCACATTAATGTTGTTTTCGTGCTGAAATGTCTTTGGCATAAATTAGATACTGTCGATGATGGATCCTGGTGAGCATTTGTCGAGTGTTCTTTTAGTCTTGATTTGGCTGAGTAGCTCTTTGGACACTCTGAACATGTGTACCGTGAACAATTTGGATTTTTTGACATCTTTGATAGTTTCTGAAAAGATGTCAAATTTCACATGTTAAAGTACTTTAAGGGAATGCATCAGTTACATGCATGATCAGGATGCCACCCATCCCCTGCAGTTTTTCATTAGAACAACAGGCACTCGGTCGGTTTTCCGATCTTTTTACAAGTTGCCAATTCTTAGGACTGTATATAAAGTAGCCTACACACGTTTTTGCAGCTGCTTTTTTTTTTCAGTTTACACTGTCGTCATGTTTGGGCTGTGCCAATTTCTAATGAGGGTACCAAAGATGTCAGAAACCTTAATAGAAATGAACGCAGCCCAAACGTGATGTCAGTATAAAATTCCGTTGCTAGAAAAAGTGGCAGCTGCGGAACCTTGTGTATTTTGTTGATCTCAGTATTTGTGAGTTGTTCAAACATCGGGAAACTGAGTGTCTGTGTCTCGGACACGCCCACTTGAAAATATTATTTAGTCATCCGATGACCAAATGACAAATTTAGACAGAGTCGAAAATATAAGCACTGGCAGACGACAAATATTACTAAGCTCAAACTGAATAAAAAGCTGGCTCCTTGTCTATTCAACTACCCCCCGGGCTAGGCAACTAGCCCGCACACAATTTCAGCTAATATTCTACATACACGACTTCTAAAATTTTCAATTGTTGTTATTTCGTATTCCCTGGGCTTGAAATTAATAGGGAAGGTGCACCAGGTATTGTAGTGGCTATGTATTGGACATTCAATGAGGAAATCCGTGGTTTCATATCTCTGATTTACAGTTTTACAGCTCGATGTTCAAAAGTTTGGCCAAGATTTTATCTAAGCGCTGCACACTTATATGACATATGCTAGCGGTGAATAAAGTTTGGTCATTTCATATCGCACTGCATTGCCGGATTTTTCAAAAGGTCTCCTCTAAGGAAATAAATAAAAATTTAAGTATTCGACACCTACAAATTTTCTATCTATGCAACTAGCACGCAAATACCTGTATGTTATGAGGCAACAAAATACTATTGACTCTTTTTGGAGCTAGTTGCCCCGTTTACCACCCGTGTACCTGGTGCGATTCATTTAGCTACGATCCAGAGTGTAGAGAAATCTGGAGCTAAAGCAGGCCTGATTTCTCCTTGAACATACTAATAAAAGCAATTTTCTCCATTGCTACTTTATGGCACGTATTACTACAATCCCCCCAGTGATGGGTCATAGCAGACAGGTCGAATCTTCGAAGAATATGGCATGCACAGACAACATGTTTGCTCATGATCTAAATGATATGCATCCTTTTAAAATGTAAAACATTTGTATCTCTGTTTTTTCAGAGCACAGAGCGGCTCCAACCGAGGTCAGCATAACCATGCTGGAGGTGCGCAATCGGCACAGCAACAAAACCATGAAAAATTGGGTCATCACCAATCCTCCCTACCTTCCAGGCCAATCACAGGTTAGCTTCTAGTGTTATATCCATCTCCTGTTCGTAAAAACACTTTATCCCTTTACCCCATAAGGCATTTCAATGGTATCACTAATTGACCCTAAATAAGAGCATTGATAAAGCCATTTCTTATGTGTATATGACACTTTTTGATAGTGTAGAAAAGATTGTGGCATTAAGTGAAATTGCTCGTGACGAGCAATTTCACCTTTTGCCACTGTTTTCCATAGGCTTCTACAAGAAATGCGTAGAAAAGAGTATCTATGACCTAAAGGGTTAACAAAATAAAAAATCTTACGATTTTGTCCATTTCAAAAGTATTTCTGGACAACAACAAAGTAAAGTTGATCCAAGTGATGGATGTTCAAGGACCATTCTACGTAGTTGATCCGTAATTGTGTAAAATCTAGAGATGAGTTAACCCTTTCCCAAACATTCTCTGGTTTGAACGACCCTGAGAAAGAAACCTTATGAAAACACTGTGGGAAAAAAAGGAGAAAATGCTCATTACCAGCATTTTCTCCTTTTCCCACAATGTTTTCTACCCTTCTGGAAACAAATTTCAATTTTTGAGTTGCTTTTATTTTGTCATCTGCAAATGCTTTCAGTTCGGAACTGTCTAAAATTTTGTCATCCTCAAATGCTTTCAGTTTGGAACTGTCTAAAATTTTGTCATCTGCAAATGCTTTCAGTTCGGAACTGTCTAAAATTTTGTCATCTGCAAATGGTTTCAGTTTGGAACTGTCTAAAATTTTGTGATTTGGTAAAAGGGTTATACCAACAGTAAAATGTTCCCAGTACACTGATTATTTGTGGTACTTATAAATGTTGCTAGACAGAAAGGTGTCTAGTCTTAACTCTTTACCAAAGGACAATATTTTAGGCTTGTCCAAATCGAAAGCATTTGCAGACGACAAAATAAAAGTGACTGAAAATTTGAAATTTGTTCAGAGAAGGGTAGAAAACATTGTGGGAAAAGAAGAAAATGCTGGTCACCAGCATTTTCTTCTTTTCCTACAATGTTTTTTTTTTCAAGCGATTTATTCTTATGGTCGTCAAAAGTAGGGATTGTGTGGAAATGGGTTATATGTCCTATGCTCTGACAAGAGAGGGTTTAATACATCTGTATGATCTATGTCTACCTGTCATGTCAATTTTGTACAGCCCGATTGTGATCTACACTCTATGCACAAGTTCCTGGCATGCCTGGAGTTATAAATACTCTTATAATGTGGATAGGTTGTGAGACTGAATGATGGGAATGTCTGTCCATGGTTAGTCAGAAATGGGGGTAAATTTGAGAAAGGAAGGGAGGTAATTCATCAGTTTTTTTTTTATTTTGTATATCTCAGCTAGTCTCCCTTTGCAAATATTGACAGTTGACTCATTACCAAATAACAAAAGTTTAGGTTTGTCCAAATTGAAAGCATCTGAAGACAACAAAATAGAAGTGACTGAAAATTTGAAATTTGTTTTGTGAAGAGTAAAAACATTGTGGGAAAATGAGAAAATGCTGGTTACCAGCATTTATGCTGATTACCAGCATTTTCTCCTTTGCCCACTATGTTTTCAAAGGCTTTCTTTTTCAAGGTTGTTAAAAGTAAAGATTATGTGGTAAAGAATTAAAACTATTTTTGTGTATCCATCAGAAGATGAAAATTATGATTTTTGTAGTGGAAAAGAAGCCTTCTCTTGTTACATGCAGTAAATTTATATTTTTTTAAAAAAATTTTATGAACAACTAAACAGAAATAAAACGGAAAAACTTAACAATGTGCCATACAACAAAATTTTAAACCAGATGTGATGATGAAAGTATTTGCAGGCAAGAAACTATGCTAAAGAAGAGGAAATCGTCTTTAACTCATTACCACACAATCCCGACTTTTAACGACCCTGAGAAAGAAAGCCTTTGAAAACATTGTGGGAAAAGGAGAAAATGCTGGTAACCAGCATTTTCTCCTTTTCCCACTATGTTTTCTACCCTTCCCAAATCAAATTTTGATCTATCAGTGACTTTTATTTTGTGGCCTGCAATTGCTTTCAATTTGGACCACACTAAAAATTTGTTGTGTGGTCAAGTGTTAACAGGATATAAAGGGAAAATTGTGAGAATTTGAGAAAATGCTGGTGACAAGAATTTGCTCTTTTTTCCCTCAAAGTTTTTAACAGCCTTTTATTCTGTAGGCTTGTCGGAGAAAAAAAATATGTTTAACCAGGCGTGAAATATTGCAGTTTTGATCATTTCTTTTCCATCAGAATTTCTAAATTTTCTTTTATTGTTCTCAAGTTCAGACTAAAATGCACTCTGTCTGCTAAGAATTTAAGCACATGTAATTCCTTGTTATTTGCCAGATGACATTGAAAAACATTAATGTAGAAAATTGTATAATCAACATAAAAAATAGTTAAGATCTTCTGTACTGATAAAATTGTTTACAAGCTTATTATAAACTTTTTTCTCTTTTTGACAATATATTTAACTCTTTACCACACGACAAAATTTTAGATTGGTTCAAATTGAAAGCATTTGCAGACGACAAAATAAAGGTGACTGAAAAATTAAAATTTGTTCTGGGAAGGGTAGAAAACACTGGGGGAAAAGGAGAAAATGCTGGTTACCAGCATTTTGTCCTTTTCTTACAGTGATTTCAAAAGGCTTCTTTCTCACGGGCATCAAAAGTAGGGATTGTGTGGTAATGGGTTAACTCTATCACTTCTGAACAAATAAATTTCATTTCTTCAAAGACTACAAATACAAATCCACTGCAAGATCAAGAGAGGGTTCATCCATAATGTAGAATATAGCATTGGAGAGAGAAGATTAGAAATCAGATTGGACATTCTGTGCAGTCTGATCTTAATCTACACTGTCCACAACAGCTTCTGATGTCATTTTTGGTATGGAAAGAACTAAAAGTGGTCTGTTTAAGTTAACCCATTACCACACAATACCGACTTTTGACGACCCTGAGAAGGAAGCCATTAGAAAACATTGTGGGAAAAGGAGAAAATGCTTGTAACCAGCATTTTCTCCTTTTCCCACAATGTCTTTCTACTCTTCACAAAACAGATTTAAAAATTTTCAGTCAATTCTATTCAGTTGTCTGCAAATGCTTTCAAGTTGGACAAGCCTAAAATATTGTCGTTTTGTAATGAGTTAATGAAAAAAGTTTGCTTTTGGAGGTAACTCTTCTCCATTTTATGGCAAGCCTTAGAAACCCTGCTGGAGAAGCCTCTGAAGACATTGTGGGAAAGGAGAAAATGCTGGTGACAAGCATTATCTCTTGTGTTGCACAATTTTTTCTACCCTATACAAGACAATCTCACAATGTTGGCCATATTTCAGTTATTGTCTGAAAATGCTGTCAATTCAGACAAGTCTAAAGTATTTTTGTGTGGTGAAGAAGAGTTAAATCTTTACCAAACAACAAAGCTTTACACTTGTCCAAACTGCTTGCAGACAAAAAAAAAGAAATGCCACTCGAAAATTGGAATTTGTTTTGGGAAAGGTAGAAAATTTTGTGAGAAATGGAGAATATGCTTGTTACCAGATTTTCGCCTTTTCCCACAAAGTTTTCAGGGGCCTTCTTTATCAGGGTCAATAAAAGTCAGCCTGGACTGTATGGTAAAGGGTTAAAGATATCAATATTGATCACTGAAGCATCATGGGATGTTATGTTTATGATTACTTTTATTATCTTCACCAGGTTTCTATGCATTTAATGTGCAATAAAGCAATGTACTGAATTATCGCATTGTTATGCAACAAAGAGTGCAAAGTAAAAATGTGTGAAATACAGCACAGACTGCTCCTTCCATCTGTCTTTAATCTACCGATTTAAAAGGGGGGTTTCTTGCATGGTCTTGTTTGTTAGAGTGTAGGATAGGTAATTCAGCAGCCTTTGGTTTGATCCTCAGTTTGTCCTGGGAGTTTCCATGGAAAATGACATCAAGGCCCAGCAGGGTTATGATAAATATCAGGCTGCGGCTCAGCAGTACCTTGCTCAAGAGCAGTACCACTTGACCAACAATACCTGATCTAGGATTTCCTAATTACAAGTACAATACATTACTTCTTTACCAGACTACAAAAATGAATGCTCGTCCATGAATCCTAACTTGCTAATTTGCAAAATTTAAAGTGGCTATTAAGAAAGTACTTGTCTTTGAAGGGGTAGAAAACATGGTTGGAAAAGGACAAAAAGGCTGGAAACTCGCATTTTCTCCTTTTTAGCTCCACTGGCCTAAGGCCAGCGGGCTTATGTCATGGCCAGGTGTCTGTCCGTGTGTGTGTTAACTTTTATTTCAAACATCTTCCTCTCTGAAACTACCCAACCAATTTTGATGAATCTTCACAGAAATGATCCTGACATGGTCCTCTTAAGAATGCTTGGAAATAATTTTATTCCTTCAAAAACTCTGGTTGCCATGGCAACAAAACTGAAAAATATTGAAAAAATTTAAAAATCTTCTTCTCTGAAACCATAAGGCCTAGGCCTACCAAATTTAGCATGTAGCATAATATAGTGGACCTCTTCAAAGTTCCTTCAAATAATAGCCCTGGGGTCAAAATTAGCCCCAGGGGTCACAAGTTTTATATGGGCTTAAATAGGGAAAACTTTAAAATCCTTCTGGTATCCAACCATAAGGCCTAGGGCTACCAAATTTGGCATGTATCTTTATCAAGTGATTTTCTACCAAGAGTGCCCAAATGATGGCCCAGGGGTCAAATTTGGCCCGGCCCCAGGGGTCACAAGTTTTATATGGGCTTATAAACGGAAAACTTTAAAAATATTCTGTTACCATGCCATAAGGCCTACTCGGGGTTACTCAATTTGAATCTAGCTTTTATCAACTGGTTGTCTACCAAAAGTGCCTAAATTATAGCCCTGGGACTAAATTGGAGGGGGGGGGTTTCACAAGTTTTACATGGGCTAGCTCATATTGGGAAATTTTTAAAAATCTACTTGTACCTAGCCATAAGGCCTAGGGCTACTAAAATTTGCATGTAGCTTTATCTAGTGGGCCTCTGCCAGGAGGGCCCAATTTATAGCCTTGGGATCAAGTTTGTCCCCACACCAGGGGTCACAAATTTTACATGGGCTTTGGTGGTGAAAACTTGTTACTATAACCATAAAAAAGAGTAGGACTACTAAATTTAGCCCTGTCTCATGGTTTTCATGTTTTACAGGGCCTTTTATTGAGAAAACTACGAAAATATTCTTGTTTATAACCACACATTCTAGAACTGTATCATTTGGTATGGGGCTTTATACTGTGGACCTCCACCGGGGTTCAAGTAGTTATATAGTTTTGCGGTCAAATTTGGCTTTGCACAAGGGTCACCACTTTTTCGTAGGATATCATAGAAAAAATTTTGTATGTCCTCAAGTTTGAACCAATTGGCCAAATATTGTAATGTTTGGCTTGTAGTGTTTTTACTTATTAGCCAGTGGAGCGATACAGGGCCATCATGGCCCTCTTGGTCCACTATGTTTTCAAAAAGCCATTTGAAAGAGGTTAAATCTAACAAGATTTAAGTACTTTGAGAAGGGTGGCTTTGGAAAACATCAGCAGAAAAGTAGAAAATGCTGGTAGCTATAAATTTCTCTTTTTCCACCAATGTTTTCTAACCTTTCAATGACAAGTTCCACCATGTTAGCCACATACAACTTGTTGTTTGCAAATGCCTTAAAATTTTACAAGTCCAAAACTATTCAGTTTGTTACAGACCCATTACCACACAATCCCTAATTTTGACAACCTTGAGAAAGAAGCCTTTGGAAAATGTGGGAAAAGGAGAAAATGCTTGTAACCAGCATTTTCTCCTTTTCCCACAATTTTTTCTACCCTTGACTAAACAAATTTCAAATTTTCAGTCACTTTCATTATGTCGTCTGCAAATGCTTTCTATTTGGACAAACCTAAAATTTTGTTGTTTGGTAATGAGTTAAGCTTAGATAAAAATGAGCCCAAAACTAGATCAAGGTCTTTAAGATTACATGAACGAATCTTTTTCACCTTAAAACATCCCTTACATTTGCAGACTCAGTGAATGATGGGAACAATTTGGTGCACTTTTGTAGTTCTGTTTATTTTTTAATGAGTGACTTGACCTTCTCTGCTTATCATGGCAGTTGGCCAAAGATAGACAATAACTAGTGCATGTCGCACTTCAGTGTTAAAGGTTTGATTGCATGGACAATAAATTGTTAACCAATTACCTACAATCCCTACTTTTGACACTCCTGAGAAAGAATCCTGTTGAAAACACTGTTGGAAAAAGAGAAAATGCTGGTAACCAGCATTTTCTCCTTTTCCGACAGTGTTTTCTGCCTTTCCCAGAACAAATTTCAATTTTTCAGTCACCTTTAATTTGTCGTCTGCAAATGCTTTCAATTTGAAGTAGTCTAAAATTTTGTTGTGTGGTAAAGAGTTGATTGCTGTAAAATTCATGGTCAATTTTATCAACTCTCCACCTGACAAGACAAAAATGTTGATTTGTCCAAACTGAGAGCATTAGATTTTGTAGACACTAACTGAACTGCGGCTTGAATGATGTCTTTGACAGCCCCGCCACAAAAGAAGCAGAGACTTCAGATAAGCCCTCTGCTTCATATGTACCTCAAATGTACATATAACATACTTCAAGTCATGTAGGTCTGCTTCATATGAAGTCCCACAGACTTCATTAAGGCTTCCGATTATACTTCATTTAAAGCTCATGGGCTTCAAATGCGCTCCTCTTTAGCACTGGGGACTTCTGAAGAAGTACCAAGGACTTTAAATGTACTTCAGAATCTTTACTAATTTTAAGTGGGACTTCCATAATACTTTAATAACTTTACAAATACTTGTGCACAAGCTATGGAACTTTATGTATACTTCTATGACTTGTTTTCTGGGTGTCTTGAAGCAAAGTTTTTAATAGTTATGTGAATTAATTTGTATTGCCAGTCGCCATTAAATGTTGGTATATTTATTGATAGGGTTTTTCTGCTTTTTCACATTCTATGCAAGTGAGAGAGTTTTACCAAATAACTGTTTTCCAAATTTTTTCCTTTATGTACTCTTCCAAATTAAAAAAACATCTGTGCTGAAGCTATGAAAATAAGGTTACATCTATGAAAAATTAATACTATTGTCACAAGCACTTCCTATTTGTTGTGATTGCGACAAAACTGTCAAAAGTTGTTTTCTGCAAATTTAATATGGAAGGATAATACTTAGATTACCTCACTGAACAGATAGTCATAGGTCATGATACTAAAACCATACATAACAGCAAATATCTTTAAAAAGATATAAACATGTTTAAGTATTTAAGTTAAATATTGCCAATGGGCTCCTAAAACATTGTAGCTCAAGCAGTAGTTATGATGTTTTAGGAGCTGACCGATGATATATATAATAGTTTTGTTTAAATATCAGCACGAAATTGACAAATGCACCAGCAAAGGGTAAATTTTACCCGACTGACCAAATGTTTTACATCACAGCAGTGAATATGAAATCAGTTTCACTGACCATCAAAATTTTGGATATTATTTGTGTACTTTCTAGCATATTTTCTCTCTGGAAAACTGAATTTAACAATTCTTTTTCAACAATATACACATTTTTTAACCAATCAAAGAATTTCTGTCGAGCATCTGATTCTATTAGACACAAAAGTTGGGCAAAAGCATTCTTAAATGCTAACGTGAAAAATATGTAAAATATCTTGAGCTGTCATTGGTATTTCAATGTATACTTCACTTTTCCATAAATAGGACGAAAATAACACATTTTCATTCATTCTTTTCCATTTCTCATTGTGTTAGATATACAACTTATACTAATCTTTCTCAATTCTGCTTCCTGGGAACTACACCAGTGTGGGCCAATGAAAAATCCCTAAGGTGACAGCCGCTCTGGGATATCGAACTCAGGATCTTACGGTTACCAGGCTGACACTCTACCTCACAGCCATGGACGCCACATAAAATGTTGAATTCTAATAAAACATAACCAAAAAGTCACAAAGCTGCTTGCAACAGAACCAAGTTAAAAACTAAAGCTATCACTGATTATACCCCCACCCTCTCCTAATATCATAAAACAGGTCTTTGTCACAGAATGCATAAGGGTTTAAAACAAAAGTAAGAGTTGAAAAAATTCAAGGGGAGATAATTCCACAACAAATTGCAGCAGGGTCATGAAAATTGCACAAGCACAACTTCATATATCTAGGAACCCTGTGTGTAAATATTTGAGATCAGTATGAGAAACATTAGGTGTATAGATTTCCAGTTTAACCCTTTACCAAACAATCTCGCCTTTAAACAACCTTAAGAAAGAAGACTTAAAAACATTGTGGGAAAAGGAAAACATGCTGGTAACCAGCATTTTCTCCTTTTCCCACAATTTTTTTTCTCCCTTTCTAAAGTCAGAATTCAATTTTGATTCACATTTATATTGTCATCCGCAAATGCTTTCAATTTAGACAGGTCCAAAATTTTGTTGTTTGGTAAAGAGTTAATAATGAAAAACTTGCCCAAGTTTGAATTAAGTATCATCAGTAATAACAGCTACTACATTACATCCATTATATTTCAAAAACCTCCAATCTAGCATTGCTTAACCTCTAATGCCCTAGAACTAACTTTAATTGTTTTAGATGAAAGTGTAAACAAAGATCAGACTGCAAAAAACATGCAGTATGATCTTAGATCTACAGTTTCCCCTATTCAGTCCATATTCTTGCCAAAACAACCCTGAAATTGCAATAATTTACATGTTTGGCCTGACTAAAAGTATGCCTTTCAAAATTTATGTGCTTTAAGGGTTAACACACTTAACCCTTTCCCAAACGGCAAATTTTGGAATCCTCCAAACTGAAAGAGTTTGCAGACGACAATTTTAGATTTTGAGAAAAAGGCAGAAAGTTCTCAAAAAGGGTAGAAAACACTGTGGGAAAAAGAGAGATTGCTCGTTTTGAGCAATTTCTCCTTTTCCCACAGTATTTTCAAAAGACTTTTACTGCAGACACGTAAAAACCAGGGCTTGTTTGGGAAAGGGTTAAAACATGTCTAGCTAACCCTCTCTTTCATAAACAATTAACTAACAACAAAACACTATTCTTAGCCTCTTCACTTTAATTTACAATTCTCTTCTTTATAATCTCAGAAATTACACTGAATGAGTCTGTGGATGAAATGCCATGATCATCACTGCTTACAGATGAGTGCGTTTCAAATCCTGATAGTTTGTTTTCTTTGTCAGTTGTGTTGTTAAAATCACCATCACTGCTGTATGTCGCATTGTTTGATGAAAACCATGCAATCTGAAAGAAATACAGCTAAATAAGTGTCAACCCATTGAAATCTCAATCTGATTGAAAAGTTTTTGATCCTTCACCAGACAGCCAAATCATAGATTGGTTCCAATTGAAGACATTTGCAAAAGACAATTGTGGCTCAAATGATAAATGATAGAAAACATAGAGGGAAAGGAAAAAAAATATGCTGATTACAAGCATATTCTCCTTTCCCCACTATGTCTTTTAACAGACTTTTTCCTTTGGGTCGTTTTTGTTTGGTAAAGTTGCTTGTAATGGGGTTTAACGCCACTTTAACAGCTAAGGTCATATCATGGCGGTCGGTGACGCACATTTGTTTCCTGGCTTTCTCACACTGGTACTTACACTACTTTCTTTCCAAAGCCACCAACTACTTTTCTCACATGCTTCAGCAGAGGTGAGAGGCGAAAATATGCCGGAAAGAAAGTTTGCCTCAACCAGGTATCGAACTCACAACCACCAGGTCATGAGTCCGACACGCTTACCACTGAGCCACTCGGGCGGGCTGTTTGGTAAAGGGTTAATGGTGCTTTTAACATTGTTTCAAGTTATATCACGGCACCAGCTTTATTACTCATGTATATCCTGGGCTTCATCAGTATTATTGCAGAGAACGTGTGTTTACCCTCAACCCAGGCCAAAAGTTTTGAGAAAGCTAATTTTTGGAAAGAATCAACACTTCCCTAACATAGCACAATTGGAATTTCAAATGGAAAGGATTTTGTAGAAAAAGATATTTAATTATATCAAATGACTGAAAATATTTTCTGAGAGTGTAGAAAACATTTTTGGGATAGGAGAAATCATGTGTTATGTATTATCCTTTTACCTGTTTATGGTCATTTAACTTGCAATGTGCTTGCCTAACTGCAAGTGACTCTCAGGATCTGAAGTTGATTCCTGAAGATTGGGTATTGTGCATGCCTGCTTGTAAAAGGATTCCTCCTTTTCTGTACAATATTCCTTCCTGATCAGAATACTTAACCTTCTTTGAGGACTTTTTTTGAGGTTTTCAGTTGGGATTAGTGCCAAATTTTACTACATGAAAATAGATAACTGGATAAAGAATGTTCATTTATTTAGTGTAGTCAATGTGATTTGTACTTACAAAATCCATGTAAATTGAACAAACGGTTCAAGATGGAACGTTTGGAATTCACTGTGCAATTGCAAAGCTGACAATTTTCTTTACTGCTTGAGGCATCATATATCATAAATATC
Source organism: Tridacna crocea (assembly GCA_943736015.1). Taxonomy (NCBI): domain Eukaryota; kingdom Metazoa; phylum Mollusca; class Bivalvia; order Cardiida; family Cardiidae; genus Tridacna; species Tridacna crocea. The sequence goes on from OX031059.1 coordinate 57,472,783, forward strand.
TGAAATAAGAAAACAAGGCAAATGTCAAAGAGAAAAATTGAAAATTGAACAGCATGTGTAAAATATATAAATAAATTCTAAAATAACGGAACAATACCTGCAAACGCCCCATCCATAAAGCAAAAACCATGAAGTTTTGAAATTATGTAGTTTTTTACAGATGCATTACGTACACATCATTTACAACATTGGTCAACTCATGAAGCTAAAAATTTCCATTTATCTTTTCACACATAAAACAATAACCATGTAAATGCATAAATCTAAATAGTGGCGGTGGTTTGCAGGAATTATGCCAAAATATTAATATTGAAATATCCAATGCATTTACCAATTTACCAAACTTGTCAGTTACCAATATTACAGTATCAAATGAACTAGTGGGCCATCGCTCTACTGGCTAATAAGTACAAACCATATGTACCAAAATTTATAATTCTGGGCCGAATGGTATCAAATAAGAAGACTTCAAAACTGTTTCTCTTCAAAAGCCCCAGTGAAAATTGTGACCACAAGGCAAAGTCATGCGACCAAAGGCCTATAATTAAACGTACTTGAATCCCTGTAGAGGAATGACAGGATAAAGCCACATGCCAAATAATACAGGTTGAGACCCTAAGATTAATCCTGGGGCTCACTTTAAGAGAATTTTATAGAGTCCCGATAGACTTAGATGAAGCTACATGCTGATCTTGGTTGCTATAGTATGTGATTTTGGAGATCATTTTTTTTTAAAACGTTTTCACTACAGGAGCCAATTTAAAACTTGTGCTGTCCCCCCCCTTTTGGGACAGGGCAAAAATTTTTATCCACAGCTACATGCCAAATTTGATAACCCAAGGCTTTACAGTTTATGGATAAGATTTTTTTAAGTTTTCACTGTAGAAGCTCATTTGAAATATGTTACCCTCAGGATGTGCCCAATCATGACCCCAGGGCTATAATGTGATACAACCAGGTGGAGCTCCATTTGTTAAGACTTATGCCAAAGTTGGTACCTCTAGGCCTTATTGTTTGGGAGAAGAAAATTTTCAAAGATTTATAATATTTTCTTTAAGTTTCGTGGCCATGGTAACCAGTATTTTAAAGAAATCAAATTCCTTGAAGAATTTTGAAGAGGGCTATGGCAGGAACATTTCTGTGAAGTTTCTTCAAAATCGAGAAGTAGTTTCAGAGATGATGTTTGAAATAAAAGTTAACACACGCACGACGGAAACCGACCATGGCATAAGCCTGCTGGCCTTTGGCCGGCGTAGCTAATAATAATCTTCTTGGTGCGAAACTTTGGTCCCCGAAACTGTTATGGTGCGAAAGTGCCGAGTGTTTTTGTAGACATGTGAGAAATTTCCACTCGGTAACACGGGAAAAGAGGTTGTTTAAGTAAAAAAAAAATAGTAAGTAACTTCAGTGAATATACATACCAGGTTGATGCAAAAATACGAAAAAATCATCTGTCAACAAGCTGAGGAAAGCTTCTTTGTCTGCGATCCGGCCAGGGGTAAACATCGGCTGCTTACGTCATTGTTGTGTACTAAAAGTTCTATTGGGGCCGGTTTGTTTCGATAAAATTTTATGATCTGATAACTATATCGTTATACATAAAAACGATGCATTAATCCTATATAGAAATAAAAGAATAGGGAAGAAATTCGTATTTATCAAATATCCGTATGGTGCTTAAGCGGCCCAAATTTTTACCGCGATAGGTGGCGCGTTTTCGGCGGGAAGGTCTGCATCGGAAGTGGAAACCCCGCACAGTAGACCGCTTGAAACTTGAAATCAGGGCGGAGGAAAACTTTCTCGTTCAATGGAAAGATCGCTTTATGTCTGTTAAACAGATAGTCATTCCAGCGAAAGATGGTAACAGGGAAGGAATCTTAACAGAGCTGTTTTCGAAAAGAAAGTTTGTGGAGCAGTTATGTGTGAAATGCATCGTAAGTAAATTTCTCAACATCCATGACTTCTAGAAAAACACAGATATCGTCGATTTTTATTACCTCGTGAATTCTAATGTCTTCGTGAACCTATGCTTGTTGTATGCCAATATTCTTACTAAAGGTAGATTTTACAGTACTTTTGCATTCCAAAGTAAGCTTATCAGGGATAATTACACAGATTTATAGCTGCTATATACTTGTATACTTTTTTTTAGTCATTCCAATTAATCATGACCGGAAAAATGGTATAAGGTGTCGGATGAAGGAGCTTATTTTGCATACGATACGGACTAGCATTGTAAAACATTGTACACCAACTGTTGTATGTTCCAAAATATTATAGATCTAGATTGAATTTTATAATTAGATCCATAAAAAGAAAATAATGAAATAGAATTGATACAACCCAACACAAATGTATTTAAAGGGGAGGGGGGGGGGTTGTAAAAATTTGGTCAAATTTAAAATGGTTTTGCAGAAATGAGACTGGGGTAAACAACTTCAAGCTCAAGAGATCAACATGTATGTATCTTGATCCATGTATCTAGAAAATGCAACTCTAAAATACACCAGAAAAAAGATAAAATTGCTCACAATGAGAAATTTCTCTCGATTTTACAATGTTGCATATTGATACAAAGAATTACCTAGGAAAGTGTGTGTGTGTGGTGGGGGGGGGGGAGAATTCTGTGTTTTCTGGTGTAGAATAGTTTCCCCATTTAGTGGTTTCACAATGTCCAGTGTTGTATCTTTTGAACTTGCCAAAGCCAGAAATTATTGCAACAAATATATGGTAAAATTGAAGAATAAATGACATCCTAACCCTTTACCATGTAATCCCACATTTGAAGACCCTGAAGACAAGGGTTCAGAAAACAATGTAAGAAAAGGAGAAAATGCTGGTATATTGTCCTTTTCCTTTAATGTAACCCTTTTCAAAGCAATTTTAACCCATTACCACACAATCCCTACTTTTGACGCCCCTGAGAAAGAAGCCTTTAGAAAACATTGTGGGAAAAGGAGAAAATGCTGGTAACCAGCATTTTCTCCTTTTCCCACAATGTTTTCTACCCTTCACAAAACAAATTTCAAATTTTCAGTCACTTTTATTTTGTTGTCTGCAAATGCTTTCAATTTGGACCAGTCTAAAATATTGTTGTTTGAAATGGGTTAAAATCCAAGTCTCATTTATCTTGTCTAGAAATGCTTTCAAACCTAAAATGTGGTCATGCACCAGTAGTTATCCTTTGGTTAATTGAATATCAGTGGAATATATTGTGTCATGAGGTGAAATTTTTTGAGCGACAGCACCCTGGGCAGTGGACACAACAGGTTTTCTGTATTTTTTCTTGGAATCTGAAGTTCTGGCAGACAGTACTTGCACACTTGGATCTAATATTTTCAAAGTTATGATAGTGTCACAGCAGCCCCTCATCACACAACAAAATCTGAACCTTGTCATAAGTGTATCTACATAGAAAATTCCAATGTGGATCAAATGATGCAATTTTCAAGGATAGAAAACATTTGGAGAAAGAGAAAGGACATACTAGCTACAAGCATTTCTTTTTCTGACAATATTTTATTAAGGACTTCTTTCCATGGTCATAGAACATTAACACTGTGTGGAAAAGGATTAAATTGTATTCTCATGACCCTTTTTCAGCAAGCAAGAGACGTTTGCTTCAAGAAGCATAACTTCCATCAAAGTTTGAATATGTCATGGCAAAGAAACAGCAGTCTTCTACTGGTAAGCAAATAAATCTTTCTACATGCATAGATGTCCTTCGAAACTTATTTGTCTTTAGAAGGCCCACTGAAAAAGAGGAGGAACACCCCACACCACTAATTTTCACAGACATGAAGAGGATCATTCTAAATTTATCAGGTCTAATTTCAAATGCTGATGTTAGTCTCATTTAAAGCCGATACTTTTTCATTTTCAAGCATAGGTAAAAAAGTACATGGAACATAAATAATGGAAATAGTCTTCCAAAGGGAGGAAAACATTTTTAAAGTGGAGCCAGCACTGGCCAGAACATGCAGTCTGATCTTGGATCTACACTGCCCTAGAATGGGATATCCCCCCTCTCCCCCTAAAAATACCTATCTTGGATTTTACTTTCTATTCAAAATATTATTTCAGTTATTAATATGTATAGGGTTAATATTGTTTCAAAATGCCATGTTTCTCAAGGTCATAAAAAGTCAGGATTATCAAGGGTCAAAAATCTTATTGCACCAAAGTTTTATCATTCTTTTAGCCTGGATCTTTTGCTTTTAGTATTTGTACTTGATATCTACCAAGATTGAATTAGTTAAAATTCAGTGGTAGACAATTGCAAACAGACAACTGGAAGCATCGAATCAAAAGCAGAACATGCACTATTGGTACTTTCTGTTTTTTTTTTAGCTCTACTGGCCAAAGGCCAGCAGAGTTATTGTCATGGCCAGTTTTGGGGTGCGTCTGTCCCTTGGTCTTTTCTTGTATACAATGCAGGAAACATAGCCAACTTTCACGGACATGCCTTATCAGCAGTCTCGCATATCAACAAATCGATGAAAATAATCGATATCATACGTAAAGGTCCGGGAGTTTCCGGAGTTTGGCGAACTTACATCGTGTATACAAGTAATCGATATTCAATAGCCTGCAGCGATAAAAGATAACAGAAACGTAACATTACGTAACAGTAGCCTGCTTCAAATTCACAATCCTTGCTTAGACGGTATATCTGTCCTGGCATTTTTTTTTTCCTGATTTTAACCTAAACCCTTTGCCTGGTACAGTACAGTGTGGCTCTTGAATATCAGTATGAGGCTGCACATTATGCGCACCCTTGTTAAACTCGACAGTATATTGGAATTACATCCCCAGATAAAGGGAGAGTTTTCTTGAGAAAAGAACATTGAAATTGTTATATTTTAGCTTTATTTGTCGGTTTGTAATTCATTTATCCTCGGATTAAGGGTTCAGTTTTGATTCTCTGAGACATAAAATGATCGATCCTAAAACTGCTCTCGACAAATGCACTTTTTGTAGTCTAATCCTGAAATCTACTCCGTCCAAATGCACTTTTGCTGACATTGTAGATTTATAACAGGCTGCACAAAACAAGCTGTCTCACCTGATCGATTCTATAAGTCGACACTTTTTTTGGTTAAAAAATATTTTTGATATTCATGGCAAAATCAACAAGTTGAATTCAGCAGAAAAGTCGGCGTTTTTAGAATACCAGTTTAACACTACAGCAATCTAACTGACCTGAGAGAAAATGTTTTTGTAAACTTTGCTGGAAAGGGAGAAAATTTTCTCCTGTTCCTAAAATGTTTTCTACCTTTTCAAAAACAGACATTATCATTTGAGTTGCATTTAATGGTGTTCGCATTTAATTTGTTTTGCTAGGGATCGTAAATAACATGTTTTCTACGATTCCTGTTCTCCCACAGTGTTTTATACCCTTTCAAATGCAAGTTTCATTATTTGCCGTATTTTTCGTCTGCAAGTTCTTTCAACTTGAAAAAAAAACATAATATATTTTGTCGTTTAATAAATAGCTAATGGTTATATCTTGACTGGGTAAACTTTGTCTTTTGTGTGCATGTGTGGTTTAATGGTTTTGATTTTTATAATTTCTCCTTTCTACGATTTTTAAAAGAAAAAAGGTTGGGAAGGCGGAGAAATAAAACTGTTATAGCACATAAATAATTTCAAGGGCTGCTCAGAACCATTTGGGTAAATTTACATGGTTTTATGCACACGAAAAGTTACAGATTCGGCATATAAAAAAGCATTCATTCAAAGTTGGTTTTCATCGAACAGATAAAAGAAAATGGTTCGTTCCGAACACTCCATGTACTGTGTGGCGCCAATTTGTATTTTGGGTTAATGAGGGATGTTGCATTTGCTTACAACGTCTACAATAAATGTATTAAGAAGTTTCCATCTTGAGCGAGTCTAAAAGCTAGCTTTTTGGAACAACTTAGGTCTATCTATGCACTAAACTATATCTTTATGCATAAAAGTAGGTCCAAGCTTTTATTATCACACAAGTTTAAAAACGCTGCCGATGTATTATATATCTTTTTATTGCATCCGAAATAGGGGGTGGGAAATGTGCTCGAGACGCAACAGAAAGTTACTGAAAGGTTTGTGTTGAAAGTATCATTACAGATCAGCACTTGTAAACTGATCCGATGCTACACTCTACCGCCGCTTACAGGCATGATAAAGATAAAAAGATATTTCTTCCTCTAAAAATGTTATGTATGGTGTCATTTCAACTACGCATCAGTAGAATTCACCAGCAAGCTGTGTTAAAAACTGATTTCAAACCAAGATACATGTAAATCATTCTTAATACAAGGTTGATTAAATACTATATCTTGAGATAATAAATAATGATTATGCAGCAGGTAACTTTTTAAGTTACTGGTAAAGGAGAAGTAGCTTGTATCCCATTTCCGTGTACATACATGGTCTATGTCATTTTTTTTTTCTCTTTTATTCACTCATAGCGCTTATGCTTTTTTGCAGGTTGTGTCGTTTTAAAGATGAAAGAACCTCAATGTTTAGGCTAATTCTTCCATTGAACAATTAAAATATTAAAGATGTTGAAGGGAAGGGGACATTTGAAAGAAGGGGGAAACTGTTTGGTTGATGTAAAAAACAAAAGTTGTCAATTTTGATCTAGTGTTGTCATTCTTTGAATGGTAAATACCCTTTGCAGGAGAAACCGATTGAGTGATGTAGACAATATTGTTTGAAAAGTAGAAGATAACTTGTAAAAAGATAATACGCCTGTTTCCATATTCTATCCTAAACAATTAACAGCAGGGTCGTTAGATGCCGTATTTATACAGTAAGAGGTTAAGCTTGTTATTTGAATCTTTACCAAAAGACAAATTTCAAACTTGTTCAAAATGAAGTAATTTTCTTAAGACAAATAAAGCATGGAAAAAATTGAACTGATCTTTTATAAAAATAGTGTAAGAAAAGGAGAAAATGTTGGCAACCAGCATTAAATCTTTTTCTTCAATGTTTTCAAAGGCCTTCTATGTGATACGAAAGATGAAAGACCGATGTAAAAAAAAGCAAGGAAACATGAGTTTGTGAGCTGTCGCCAGAAAAAAATAATAAGGCATTACTGAGTTTCTAAAAAGCTGAAAAGTTGAAAAAAATCATCAAACGTACATTTTCTTATTTCATATGTCAATCTTTCATAAGTATTAAATTCTGGGTCTTTTAGATAAATAGGATACAAAATAAAACGTCTGAGGGATACTGTCAGGATCAAACGGTATTCGATCTGAAAACAACCCGGGTATAAATTCCAGTTTATAATCATGTGGATACATATCATAAACATAGCAGGGGGTCCGTTTGTCAATGAAACATTACGTAACACAATAAAGATACCCGGCTGGCTTTTCTAAAAGTAAGATTCGGCCAATATCGGCAAAGTCCGGCATAATCCGAAGGTTCACGGAAAAAGAAAAAAATAGGATAGTGGCATTAAAAAACTGTAAAAAGGACCAAAAGTTTATTTTTTTAAATGACTCAAAATTATACCATTTGAAAGAGAAATGAATAAAGTAACTCACTCCACTTGAGATAATTTTGACTTTTCAACTCAAAGAAAGAAAATTAAACAAATATTACAGTTTTTGACCTCAGAAAATGCGTTTTTCCTCTTTATTCTTTATAAACCATACCTACAATTTTTAAGTTCAAAAAGGACCAAAAGTTTCTTTTTCGAAATTTTTAAAACCAAGTTCATTTGAAAGAGAATAAATTGAATTTTCTTACCTCACTTGAGATAATTTTCAATTTTAAAAATTGATGAAGTTATAAGCGTTTATTTACAGAGGCCCTTCATAATTCTATATAAAAAAATGCAGGTAAAATTGGCCGATATCGATTTTTTCATGTCCGCGAAAGTTGGCTATGGTCCACATTTTTTGTCCAATTTTAGTGAAACTTGCAGTTTGTTCATATGTTGAACCCATTGATTTTGAAGAAGTTCTGACATTAGTATGGGAAAAAGTAGCCACTCAAAGTTTGTAATGCGTATTTCTTGTTCATGCGATAAATTTCACATTTATTATTATATTTTTCTGAAACTTGCACAGTTTTTTTTGTATCATAATAGCTTGAACTCTATTTGGTTTCAAGAAATTCTGACTATTAGTGTTTGAAAAGTAGCAACTTGAAGTTTGAAATGTGCATTTCTTGTTTATGTGATAGAGTCCACATTTTTCATCTAATTTTCGTGAAACTTGCTAAGATCTTTTATATTATCAATAGCTTGAACCAAATTGATTTTGGAAAAATGCTGATAATTAGTAAGGAAAAATTGCCATTCAACAATAAGATGTAACTAGGTAGAAAACAGAGTAGATGAAAGTTCAGACTGCACATTCTATGCAGTCTTATCTAAATCTACACTGTCCATAGAAGCAAGTTTCCTCTCTCAGCACTGTAAGTGTTAAAACAGTGTTAAAATTTATCGTAATGGAAATAGTTATGAATTATAGGTGTTCTTATTTCAGGTGGGAGGAGGAAGGTAGCATCCTCAGAAAGAAAGTTAACAGATTTGACAGTAAAATCGCAGTATTGGAGGCTGTATTGAAAAAATGGAAACCCTAAGTCAGAGGACGAATTTGCACTGGATTAAGTCAAACATTTAGATAACAAGCAAGGCGTTGTTTCTTCGTTGGGTAAACATATTTTCACTGAAGACAAACTTATTAATTGTTCCAGAACAGGAAAGAAGTCTTTTAAGAGTAGCGCATCTCCAAAGCCACCGTTGGACCCACATCTACAGAGGCTTGCATTACAGAAAACTGGAATGAAGAAGCTGCGAGAAAAAATGTCAGAGGCTGGAAATTCTTAGATTTAAACTGTTTTTAGATCAGAGCATCTGAAAATAACAAAGAGCTCCAGATAAAGAGGGAGTTATGTCATCTTGAATTCATTTAATCTCTTCCAAACCCCTTTTTTGTGGGTATTCATTTGAACTGTCTCAAGACAATTCAAATGAATACTCGGAGCCTACTCATATAATGGGATGATTATCACAATTTTTGATATTCTGCATTTGAAATTATGTTGCTCCCTCTTATCTGATACCATTTTTTCTTTTTCCAAAAGAGTTTTTGTTATTATGAAATTGGTAAATTTTAAAGCACTGAGACATTTGAAGCTTGAGCATTTCTAGTTACTGTGCACTAGTGAATCCATGGGATATCTTAAATACTATTACAAACTGCAGATTTAAATCAGATGCTACTAAATGTTTTCTATTGATCAACCCTTAACCAAACAATCATAACTTTTAACGACCCTGAGAAAGAAGCCTTTTGAAAACATTGCGGGAAAAGGAGAAAATGCTGGTAACCAGCATTTTCTCCTTTTCCCACAAAGTTTTCTACCCTGCTGGAAACAAATTTCATTTTTTGTTGTTGAGTTATATTTATTATGCCTCGTGCAAGTGCTTTCAATTTGGACTGGTCTAAAATTTTGTTATCAGCAAAAGAGTTAACCCATTACCACACAATCCCTACTTTTGACGCCCCTGAGGAAGAAGTCTTTTGAAAACACTGTGGGTAAAGGAGAAAATGCTGGTAACCAGCATTTTCCCCTTTTCCCACAGTGTTTTCTACCCTTCCCAGTTCAAATTTCAGCTTTTGAGTCGAGTTAATTTTGTCGTCTGCAAATGCTTTCAATTTGGACCAGCCTAAAATTTTCTAGTGTGGTAAAGAGCTAAATAACTGGCTTCACTACTTTGTAGGTCAGCCTGATAACATCTTTCCATAATCATCAATTGCTGGTTGCATTTCTGTATTTTAGTGCTGTTACTTGCATTTGTAATTGATAGTACCATTAACAAACATTGATTACAATCAGTAGTTAGCATTATAATTTTAATACTGAATTTCAGAATCTCGACTTGACAACCCTAGGAAAGAAGGCAGTTTTAAAGCATTGAGGGAAAATAAGAAAATGCTGGTAACCATTTTCTCCTTTTTCCAATGATGTTTTATTCACTACCTAAAATTTCATCATTCAGTGTTGGCTGCAAATGCTTTCAAAATGGAGAAATCCAGAATTTATAATCTAGTAAAGGGTGAATAAAGGATGTCTGGTGCAAAAGCTCATGGTCAGCTCAAGGTCACAATTTAGTTCTTCATCTGTTCATAAAATTATGGCCATGAAATACTCTTGATGACTTACTTCTTCATTTTTTCATGAATTTATGACCATGGAATACTCTTAAAGTCCCTGAAATGCATATGAGACCTTGAAATTCTGATGGGGGGGGGAGTTCATGAACAGCTCATGAATATCTAAACCATCATCTCTTCATGAACTGGCAGTGTACATATCAGGAACTGTACAAGAACTAAAACCCTTAAGAACTTGAATGACTTGAATGACCCAGTAATGATCTACTCAAGAACATTTCAATGTTTTTACTGTCCATAATTAATAAGTTCTTGAATGATTCATGGACACCTGTCCTTGAAAGGTTTTTTTAAAAACCTTTAGGTAATTTTTAAGATTGTTCATGAACTTTGTTTTAGCTCCACTGGCCAAAGGCCATTGGGCTTATGTCATGGCACGTTGTCCGTCATCCGTCCGTGCATTAACTTTTTTTTTTTTCAAACACCTTCTCTGAAACTAAGAGTATTACCAAGCCAATTTTGATGAAACTTCACAGAAACCATCCTGCAATGGTCCTCTTCAGAATTTTCTGAAAGAATTTAATTCCTTCAAAAACGGGAAAAGGAGGCATAGTGACAATTTCCTACCAGCAAAAGAATAAAAAAAAAGGGAGACTTCATCAGCGCTTCAGGTGAAGCTTCAAAGATACTTTGCAACATGAAGTACACATTAAGTACATGGACTTGTTTTCACAGGGATAAGTACTTCAAATGTACTTCCAGTTAAAATGAGAAGTACTTTAAATGTGCTTCGTATTGTAAAGCATCACATGAAGAAATGTACTTTAAATGTACTTCAACATGTACTTTAAATATACCTCAAGGTGTAGATAGCATGACGCTTCGGTGGTACTTCATGGGAAGCTTCAATGATGCTGCCCTGAATGAAGTACATTTGAGGCCTAATTTACATATTTTAGACGCGCTTTAAAAGTACTTATGCTGCATATTTCTAATGTACGTTTCTGATAAAAATTTTAAGTACAGTAGAAGCATATGCTTTAATAGCACTTCACTGATACTTTTAAGAGGGGCTTCATTTGTACTTTAAATATACTTTAAAGGTACTGAATTTGTGGCTGGGAGGGTAGAAGACATTGTGAAAAATGGAGAAAATGCTTCTTTGAAAATGTTTTCAGGGGCTTCTAAGTGTTGTTTAAACTTTTGGTACGTGTGGTAAAAGATTGATACCATGTAGAATTAAACATTGTTTGACCTGAAAAGGTTTTTATGCTTAATCACCTGCATGTCCTTCATTTCTCACACTTCAGGACAAATCCAGCTATTTTAGACACAGTTACTACTTTAGACAAAGATTCGTCATTATGTATGCAAAAAGCTACATCAACATGGACAATAAGTGTCAAAACATCTAGTTCAATATCAAAAATACCTGTCATTTGTTGTGGATAGTTCTTTTTGAAAAAACAATTTTTTTCTGTTATTTTCAAATACCATTGTTTTTAAACATAGTTATATAACTGTGGTTCTTGGACATGTATAATTTGTTGTTGTTGTGGTTTTGTTCCATAAGTACATAAAGATTAATTATCTGTCATCTATGGTCATTTATTTCCTAAATCATAATCATGACCAGCCCTTATTTGGTACAGAACATTCTAGAACTACCTTTAATGGTACTTGTAATAACAGGTACAATTTTATCTACTGGACTGTGATTAATGTTGTTTTGACAAAATTTGTTATTTGAAAATAAAGAATACAGCCTTCACACATTGCTGTGAAATTTGTAACCAAAAAAACCAAATTTTTATGATCTGATGCTTTGGAAAAACAAGTGTACCAAATAACGAACTAGAACATTTCTATGTTTTGCAGTCACTTTCTTTTTCCCAGGCTATTTATAATGCAGCACAATAGTAGGTTAAGTAATGTTTTAGGGCTTGGTTGAACAATTTTTTAATGAATATTACTCATTACTGAACTACAAAATGTTATATTCTTCCAAATTGTTGGCAGCTGCAGACAAAAAAGACAAATGTTGCTCCAGTTATAAAATTAAACTTTGAAAGAGTATAAAACTTTGAGGGAAAAGAAGAAAATACTGAATTACTTAACCCATTACCACACAATCCCTACTTTTGATGCCCCCTGAGAAAGAAGCCTTTGGAAAAGACTGTAGGAAAAGGAGAAAATGCTGGCAACCAGCATTTTCTCCTTTTCCCACAGTGTTTTCTACCTTCCCCAGAACAAATTTCACTTTTTCATTCACCTTTATTTGTCGTCTGCAAATGCTTTCAATTTGAAGTAGTCTAAAATTTTGTCGTGTGGTAAAGAGTTAAGTATGTCAGCTTCAGAAAATTTGTGGAATCCAAGACTGGTTTTTGACAAATATGTCAAGCCCTAGGAGACAGTTTAATGACAATTTATTACCACAAAGCAGAAGTTTAGACCTATCCAATTCGAGAGCATTTTTAGGCAATAGTTTCATAGTGACTCAAATGATTCAATTTTTCTTTGATAGAGAAGAAAACCTTGTGGGAAAAAGAGAAAATGCTGGTTACCAGCATTTTCTCAAAGTTTTCAAAGCACCTTCATTAGGGACACTAAAAGTCATCATCGTGTGGTGAAAGGTGTCAAGTCTGTACAGGATGACAAAATTAATTTTTAGACCTGTGAAAATTGATAGCATTTGCAGATGACAACTGTGGCGGAAGTGTTGGGATTAATTTTTGTAGGGGTATAAATAATGTGAGACAAGAGAAAAAGGCTGGTAATTTACCATTTTCTCGGTGTTATCCAAAGCTCTCTTCCCCAGGGTTGTTAAAACTCCACATCATCGTAAATGGGGTTAAAATCATAGGTTGACATTTTGGTCTGTTTCTGCTCATCATGGCAAAAGCAGCCAACATTACATTTATTGTACCTTTCTTGAACACCATTATCCTTCCATTATTTTAACAATCCCTACTTTTGATGATCCTGAGAAAGAAGCCTTTAGAAACATTCTTGGAAAAGGAGAAATTGCTGGCAACCAGTATTTTCTCCTTTTCCTGTACAATGGTTTCTACACTTCACAAAAGAAATTTCAAATTTTAATTCACTTTTATTTTGCCGTCTGCGAATGATTTCAGTTTGGACAAGCCTGAAATATTGTTGTTTGGTAATGAGTTAAAGAGAAAAAGCCTTGTGTTGCTTAACCTGAATATAATATCTTGTGCAGATGGTGTGGACCAAAACCAAACATTACACTGAACATTATAGATGCATATACAGATCATTGATACACTTTCCACTTCTTTGCCAGATATTCTGAGAAAAACAACTTTGACTTTGCAATATTTGCATTGTATTTAGAGAGAATGTCAATTTCATGTTCAGCACTACAAAGTTTGAAGAAAAGTCTCTGCATGCTGTCTGCAAATCTGTTTGAAATTATAGACTGTACCAGCTACACCTTCTTAGCACAGAAAAAGCTTACTTTACGTAACGGTTTTGTTTAGGAAGTTTGGCATGTTATGATACACTTTAACACGGGAAGAAAAATGTGGTTGAAATTTGGTTAATGTATTCCATCTTTCGATTATGTTCTGTAAAACTAATGATGGGATGAGGCAAAGTCGGACAAACTCATGAGACAAACAAGCTGATCACCATGAAAATTAATAGTTCTGGGACTTCCGTTTGACATGTAAAACAAACAAATTTGTCACCCGTTGATGATACCACTTGTCTCATTAAGTCAAAATTATGACAAAACCTCACATTTTACATAAGGAGACTGTTACACCCTCATTTGTAGGACTATGATTTGAGTGCTCTTGAACTTTAAACTCTTTACCAAACAACAAAATTTTGGATTAGTCAAAATTGAAAGCATTGGCAACAAATAGAACTTAATGTAACTCAAAAATTGAAATTTGATTTTGAAAAGCTAGAAAACATTGTGGAAAAAGGAGAAAATGCTGGTTACCAGCATTTTCTCCTTTTCCTACAGTGTTTTCAGAAGCTTTTTTTTCTTAGGATCGTTCAAAGTTGGGATTGTGTAGTGGTAGAGTGAAATGACTGCTACATAACCAGATGGTTTATTGGAGTATTGAAGATCTCTGTTTTTGTCATGTTACTTTATGCCTCTGTGGCGCTGCATGATGCCTCACAAAATAACAATCTTGGATTAAGACCAGACCTCACATTCTGTGTTTTCTGATTTTGATCCGTGTTACCCCTAAAAGCATTTGAAGTTTTCTTTAGTATCTGAAGAGTTATTCATAATTATTTCTCTATTCAAATAGCTCATTGCTTGATTAACCCATTACCACACAATCCCTACTTTTGACACCCCTGAGAAAAAAGTCTTTAGAAACATTGTGGGAAAAGGAGAAAATGCTGGTAACCAGCATTTTCTCCTTTTCCCACAATGTTTTTCACCCCTCACAAAGAAAATTTCAAATTTCCTGTCTCTTTTATTTTGTCATCTGCAAAAGCTTTCGATTTGGACAAACTTTGTTATCTGCTAATGAGTTAATGTCTTTCCTTTGGGTTGCAACACTTGGGGCTCTAGTATCTTTCCTTCTGACAAACACCCATGTGACATTCCATGTGAACTAGAAATCTCATATTTTGCTGTTTTAAGGCGCTGTCACACTAGCGTATAGAGCCAGCGTCTGAGGACCGTATCAAATATTTCGAAAAATTGTTTATACGCGCAACTTTTCAGCGTATGAGGTCAACTACCAACTGTAACAAATCTTGGTGATGTTGCAGCACAGCAACCTCCATCTCTGAACTGCTGGTACAAGCTGATACAGATTCGGAAATGTGAGACTTTATATACCCTCACCCCCCCAATACGCTGGAAATACACATGTAATACGCATGGGATAAGTTTGCTGTACGCTCAGAACACGTTAGGCATAACATGAGTATGTTAGACTGTCGTTAAAACTACCATTTTAACGTTAGCCATTCGTTAGACACACCTTCATTATACGCTCCTCTAATGCTAGGTTTCCTGACCCATTCAATTTCAACGTATGAGAAGCGTACTCGACTAAGGAGTAACGTACCTTCAGCGTACCACTAGTGTGTTCAGTGTATGAGGAACGTATGATGAGCGTAAAATTCATACGTCAGCATACGCTGAAAATTTTTGTGCATGTTCAAAAAAATTTTTGGCCGTCAACATACATCAGCGTACACCGACGTGCCCCGGCATAGTAGAAACATATTCCAGCGTACCCATAGCGTGTTTCAGCGTATTTCAGCGTATGCCCAAAAAGTCCATACGTTCCTCATACGCTGGCTCTTTACGCTAGAGTGTGACAGCGCCTTTAGAGACAATTATTCACACTATAGGTAGAATGTTCTCACTACAGGTAGATGTTCAAACGTTGTTAGAGATAAGTCCAAAATCTGTCTTGTCTGGTCTTTCTTTTGCTTAGCTTAATAACAAAAATGGAGCAGCTTAAGCTTAGAGCATGCTTATGCATCGAAAGCATAGAGAGAGATCAGACAGCACCCTATTTCTAATAGAGAATTCTAATATCCAAAACAAACTTCAGAACGACAGTATCTGGGTTAGTTTTACTGGTGGAGAAGTCTGGTTTATTTCACTGTGTACCATACAATGAAAGTTTAAATTTGAAAGTAATTTTGCTAACAAAAAGAAATTGAACTGTAGTTCCAATGATTCTACTTTCCTTTTAAATGTTATAGAAAATACTCTAAGAAAAGGAGAAAATGCTGGTTGACAGTATTTTTTTCTTTTCCCACATTATACTCTCATGAGTCTTCTTCTGTAGACTTAAAGAAATATTGCCCTATTGCTTGTGTAAGAAAACATTTTAATTATGAAATTTCCTTTTGTTTTGTTTTTACAACAATAATTTCCAGCTATTTGAACAACATGATTCTATTCAAATGAGAATTACATCAGCAATTAGTTGGCAGGTTATGAAGTTTCCGGCTTGGGAATGAAGTAGCCTTTCTGATTTTGACAGCTGTCAGACAGTTGCACCGAGGCTTGTGGTTTTTAGGATGATATAAACCTGTATAACTGTTCAGGGTTCTTATTTCTTGTTTACTCTTATATGTAGGACTTACATTTTAGCCCTTCCCAAATTGGAAACCAGCATTTTCTCCTTTTTCCTGCAAATTTTTCAGAAGGCTTCTATGGTTTTCAGAAGGCTTCTTTCATTTTCAGAGGGCTTCTTTCACAGGGTCATTTAAAGATGGCATTATAGTGCTCTGTATGTCCCTAACCCATTGAGGCACAGAAACTATGACATCCCCTCTTTTGAAACCATTATGGGAAAAGGAGCTGTTGCTTGTAAAAGACAATAATTGATCTTTATCTAAAGATTATTGTGATATAATATAGGGAAAGTAACTGTATTTTACACCATTTTCAACAATATTTGGGCCATGTCAAGACGCAGAGCTTTTCTTTCATTTGCACAGTTCACCTATACAAGACTGCTCAAGGCTTCTTGCCCTAGGACATGAAAGACTTGCAACCTAAGGATTGCATAACCATAACTATTGACCAAGACACAGGTGACTTCACAACTCGGGAGGAAGTGTCTACTCTTTCCAAACAACTCCCTTTAGACTTGAGCAAATTGAAAGCATCTGTAAACAACAAAATTTAATGTGACTCAAGCGATGATTTCTATATTGGACAGTACAGAAAACATGGTAGGAAAAGGAGAAAATGCTGGCTCCCAGCATTTTCTCCTTTTCCCTCCATGTATTCAAAGGTCTTTTTCCTGGGTCCTGAAAACTCTTGAAAGTGTGATAAAAGGGTTAACTCGTTACCAGATGACAAAAATTTTAGCCTTGGGCAAATTGAATGCCTAAGAAGATGACAATTTCAACATGCTTCAGATGGTGCAATTTTCTTCGATAGGATTGAAAACACTGTTAGAGAATGTGCTGTCTACCAGCATTTTCTCCTATTCCCTCAATGTTTTCAGAAGGCTTCTTTCTATATATAGTGTCGTTAAAAGTCGGCAATGTGTGGTAAAGGGTTTAACCTTTTTCCTGGAGTGTGTCCTCTTTCTGTCATTTGTTCATGTTTTTTGTTGACCTGTAATATTAAGGTTAACCATTTCACAACCATACTCATGTATATTAAGACCATGCGGGGAAAAAAAGCCTTATGAAAACATTGTAGGACAAGGAAAAAATGCTGGCACCAGTATTTTCTGATTTTTCACAGTGTTTCCTGCACTATTACAAACAAATCCAGTCATTTGATCCACAAAGAATGGATCCTATTTAGATGCTTTGAGGGCAGACATATCCAAAATAAGATTTTCCGGTAAAGTGTCAAAAGTTATACAATATATTTTAATCTTTATAACCGTGGCATGCTGCTGCTGTGTGGTCTCAGTTTGGTCCTCTGGTACTCTGCAGTTGTAGTGGAGGA
This sequence comes from Tridacna crocea, assembly GCA_943736015.1. Taxonomy (NCBI): domain Eukaryota; kingdom Metazoa; phylum Mollusca; class Bivalvia; order Cardiida; family Cardiidae; genus Tridacna; species Tridacna crocea. Next base: position 57,490,336 of record OX031059.1, read on the forward strand.
TTTGAAATCTATGATTTGTATTGATTGGTTTTCAAACATTATTTCACATATATTTCAGAGGCAAGTGCTACTGTCACGGAGAGAGGTTAGATGTATGAACACTTGAAACCTGCCTCGCTATTGAGCAAGCTTTTACAGCGATGGGGTTTGGTGTATTTCTCTCCGTGATAGTTAAGCAATGTGCATTGGGTTAGTGCCTGGATGGGTGACCAGGTCGTTGCATGTTACATTTGGTGGCAGCCGTGGGATAATGACAACTGCCGGACTGGAGTTGCCTATTACCCATGTATATTCCTCTGGTGTTTCTGTATATACATGCTCGTTTATAGGTCTGGGGATCGAGACTTCCCAAGGGGGGGGGGGGTAATATCATGGAGAGAGGTTAGATATATAAACACTTGAAACCTGCATTGCTGTTGAGCTATCTTTTACAGCGATGCGGTTTGTTGTATTTCTCTCCATGATCATTAAGCAATGTGCATTAGGTTAGTGCCTGGATGGGTGACCAGGTCATTGCACGTTGCACTACTATCCAATTTTCCGACAAACTCTTTCACTGGTACTGTGTACAGTTTGTTTCCAAGCAGCTGGCTGCTTTTGCACATAACCATTGTTTAAAAGATGGTCAATGGTGGGAGAGAAATGAATACTGTTACAATGACCATCATCAATCCTTGGAAAGAAATTTGTCAAGCCATGGGTCGAACCTGTGAACTTCTGTTCTCAAGTCCTACATGCCACCATCTGAGCTACCAGGACTTGGCATTTGAAATTCACTAGATATCCCAGTTCTTGTCTGGATCTCTGGTGAAGGGCTAGTTTATTGGAACGACAATATTTTAGACAAGACCAAATCGAAAGCATTTATTTTGCAGACGACAAAATGAAAGTGACTGAAAATTTGATATTTGTTTTTCGAAGGGTAGAAAACACTGTGGGAAAAGGAGAAAATGCTGGTTACCAGCATTTTCTCCTTTTCCCACAGTGTTTTCAAAAGGCTTCTTTCTCAGGGGCGTCAAAAGTAGGGATTGTGTGGTAATGAGTTAAACCAAAACATATTGCAGACGCTCAGTCTAGCATGGCATGAGCCATTTTATACATCAATACAGTCAACGCATGATGAAGCTTTGTTCTATGATATTTCATGCACTGCATTTCTATATGTCAGTGGATCTTTTATTTTTGTTTAACTCCCAAACAAACTGATTAGGGAATGGGTGAAAATTGTAACATACTTCAAGCAAATGACCCATATAATTCGACAAAATTTAGCTTCCCAGAGGCTGAGCATGAAGTGCTGAATGTAAGCTTTAGTGGACGTTGTTTCGCTTTCTTCAAAAAATCACTATGTCCAAAAGAATATGCTACCAAACTTGGCATGAGGAAGCAGCCTTTTGAAAACATTGTGGGAAAAGGAGAAAATGCTGGCAACCAGCATTTTCTCCTTTTCCCACAAAGTTTTCGACTTTATCAAAAAATAAATACGCCTTTTGATCTATCAAAAAATAAATACGCCTTTTGATCCACTATGAAAATTAATTATCATCTGCAAATGCTTTCAATTTGAATAGGTCTAAAATTCTGACATGTGGTAAAGGGTTAAGAGTAATTCTTTATAGTTTCAATTTGGTTGGTTTGGTTGTATTGGAAATCAACGCCACTTTAACAGCTAAGGTCATATCATGGCAGTCAGTGACACACATGTGTTTCCTGGCTTTCTCACATCGGTACTAAGACCACTTTCTTTCCAAAGCCACCAACTACTTTTCTCACATGCTTCAGCAGAGTTGAGAGGTGAAAATAAGCCAGAAAGAAAATCCGCCTCAACTGGGTATCAAACTCACAACCACCTGATCATGAGTGAACACACTCACCACTGAGCCACCCGGGTGGGCTTTTTACAGTTTCAAAAGCTGCAGGGGTCAGATTAGGTTGTAATAATTTTGTTCATGTATAGTTATGGGTTAACTCTTTCATGACTGAATAAATGAACTGCATTTTCTCAAAGACTACAAATAAGGTGTTAGTGGAAGATCAAGAGAGAGGCAGGTAATAATACAGAATAAAGCAGTGGACAGTAATTACATCAGAGATCAGATTACATTCTCGGCAGTCTTATCTTGATCTACAGACCAAAACAGCTTCTAATGTCGTCTATGTTATGGAAAGAGTTAACCCATTACCACACAATCCCTACTTTTGACGACCCTGAGATTAAGAAGCCTTTTGAAAACATTGCGGGAAAAGGAGAAAATGCTGGTAACCAGCATTATCTCCTTTTCCCACAATGTTTTCTACCCTTCACAAAACAAATTTTAAAATTTCAGTCACTTCTATTTTGTCATCTGCAAATGCTTTTGATTTGGAAAAGTCTAAAGTAATGTTGTCTGGTAATGAGTTAAGACAATATTCTTTGGGTTAAGACAATATTCTTTGGGGAAGGCATATTATTTGCGCAATTTATGTAGTGACGTATCCCTATGCACTTAGTTCATGTCCAGGAAATGTCTTCATGTAGTGGTTATTATTATGATAAAGAGTGCATGAAATAAGCAGCTTAGGCTGTCTTGGTGCAATTTTTTGAAAATCCTAAATAAAGACCAAAACATGCTGTCGGATTTCTTAGATATACAGTAACTCTTTACCAAACGACAGAATTTTAGACTTTTCCAAATTGAAAGTATTTACAGACGTCACTATTAAATGACTCAAATACTAAAATTTGTTTTGAAAAAAGTAGAAAACATTGTGGGAAAAGGAGAAAATGCTACAGAAAATGGATTTTATGGATTCAAAGTAATGCAATGGGTTTCTGGTGTAATTTTAAGCATTGCTGAGATGCATTAACCCATTACCACACAATCTCTACTTGTAACAACCCTAAGGGAGAACTCATTTAAAAACATTGTGGGAAAAGAAGAAAATGATGGTGACCAGCATTTTCTCCTTTTCCCAAATGTTTTTTCTATCCTATCATAGGCGAAATTGCATGTGCCACACTGAAATTGTGGTATGCAAATGCTTTCAATTTGGACAGGTCTAAAATTTTATCCTTTGGTAAAGAATTAACTCATTACCAAACGAGAATATTTCGGGCTTGTGCAAATCTAAAGCATTTGCAGACAACACTATAAAAGTGACAGAAAATTTGAAATTTGTTTTGTGAAGGGTAGAAAACATTGTGGGAAAAGGAGAAAATGCTGGTTACCAGCATTTTCTCCTTTTCCCACAATGTTTCTAAAGGCTTCCTTCTCAAGTTTGTCAAAATTAGGGATTGTGTGGTAATGGGTTACAGCCCCTTTTTCCAAATATAGCACAGACCATAAAATGTTCCCAAAGAGTGCTGAATTCTTTCATTACATAGTCCAAGAGTTTCTCCTTATCAGGTCTAAAGTAGATTTCTACAGCTGTTGAAGGCAACATTTATCATAGTTAACTACAAGGCAGGGGATTGCAAAGATCCAAGGTCAGACTGCACATGTTTTGCAAGCTGATCTTGATTTTACACCATCAGCAAAACCTTTTTTCAGTCATCATTGGCAAATGAAAGGATCAACCCTTTCCTCCATAAGGCATTTCTATGGTATCTCTAATTGACCCTAAATAACAGCAAGAATGAAGCCGTTTCTTATGTGTATATGACACCTTTTCATAGCATGGAAAACATTGTAACAAAAAGTGAAATTGCTCGTTACGAGCAATTTCACCTTTTGCCACAATGTTTTCCAAAGGGTCCTTCTAGCAGTGCATAGAAATGAGTATCTATATGGATTAAAGGGTTAATGCAGTAAATATGCAGACAACAAAATGTTGCATGCCATTTTGGCAGAATTTTGCACCAAGTATTGAAGATGAGATTAGCTCTCCTTGTGTGACCAGATCTTGATCTATCTAGATTGGGAAAAGAAATTAAAGTTCTGTTGAAGGTTTCCAGGGTTAAAAAGAAGCTCACATTGCTTGGTATAATTTATGGTTGAAGCAGGAAATGTAAGTCATTTATGAGTTGCTTGTGGCAAAGGACAAAGATAGAAAGATAATTATGCATAAATAGCATTTTATATAAGTTTCATATTTGCATTAAAGGCAAGCATGTAGGACATTCAACCAGCCATGTTAACTCTCTATCATAATTCCGAATTTGGACTAACTTCACGAGGGAGACTTTTGAAAGCATTGTGAGAAAAAGAAAAGATACTGATTGTCAATATTTTAACCTTTTCTGACAATGTTTTCTTCTACTGGTATATTAAGGAAACTTCGATCGTATTTGCTGTTGGCAACAGCCGCAGTTGTGTCAAATCTCAAGTTTTATTATGTAATAAAGTGTTTAAGAGACAGACTTCGTTTTTGAAATCTAAATAAAGAAAGCAACATGTGAATAACCCATTACCACGCAATCCCTACTTTTGATGTCCCTGAGAAAGAAACCTTTTAAAAACACTGAGGGGAAAAGGAGAAAATGCTGGTAACCAGCGTTTTCTCCTTTTCCCACAGTGTTTTCTACCCTTCCCAGAACAAATTTCAGTTTTTCATTCACCTTTATTTTGTCGTCTACAAATGCTTTCAATTTGGACCAGTCTAAAATTTTTTCGTGTGGTAAAGAGTTAAAGATGCATTCATTTTTGTAATTCATATTTAATTGTTCAACTCCGTAACACACATCTGAATTTTGACTTGCCCAAATTGGAAAGCATATTATTCACAGCCATTTGTTTTCAGACTAATATTCATTTATCACAGAGTATCTTAACTTTTTAAAAAAGAAAATTTCAGTAACAGAAAAACCCTTAAAACATTGCATTTAAATAGCTTTTTTCATAGGTATAATGTCAAAACAGCACACTGTAAAGATCTTAAATAGGAGAGCATGTTTTTGCAGTCTCATCCTGATCCACACTTGGAGCAAAAACAATTCAAGTAGCAATAAGCTCCTTAAGGATTGAATTCCTAACATAACATCCCATTTTAGATTGCTTATCTATCAAACAAGTCGTCCATTGTTCTATTTTACCTTAGTTTTTGTGGCTTGAACCCTTCACTACAAAGATCTGTTTTTTTTGCACCACATAATTATTATTATAAAAGTGTTGGTTATTCATATAATCATGTTTAGATAGAGAAAAATCTCTTTTCTTTCAAAATTATTAATTTCTTACTGCAATAAATGCATACCACAATATATTAATAATTAAAAGGTTTTTCCACTCATAAAGATTTACATGCAAGTAGAAAGTGATACTCATCATCAATGTCATCTTCAAATCCAAGTTTCCGTTTCAGATTCAGCCTATTGCCCTATATTATAATCTTTAATTGTGGCTTTGTTGGTAAAGAGGTTTTCTCTTGTTTTCTCTTGTCATGAAAACAATAGAAATATTTAGTTCCTTATTCCATGGTTGTTGTGTGGTTTACCCTTTACCACATACCAGAATTTTAGACCTATCCTACTCGAAAGCAATTGCAGACAATCATTTCATAGTGGCTCAAATCATGCAATTTTTCTTTGATAGAGAAGAAAACTTGCTGGGAAAAGAAGAAAATGCTGGTTACCAGCATTTTCTCCTTTTTCCCCACAAAGTTTTCAAAAGGCCCCTTCCTCGGGGTCATTATTAGTTGTCATTGTGTGGTTAAGGGTTAATTCGTGGGACAGCTTTAAAATGTATACAGTGTTGGGAAAGGAACAATTTTTAGGCAATTTGTCCTATTCCCACAACATTTTTCCCACGTTGTTGAATTCTCCTGTAATTTGATAATAATCCTTGAACATCAGGTTGTGTTTTTCTCAGTCTCAATGTCTTGATCTTCTTGGTGAGCAATAATGACTAACGAGTTGCATGATAAAGAGTTAGTCTCTATCCTAAATACTTTTATCTCATTTGCAGCCACATCTTCGCAAGCCAAGGGTGACGATCCACTACGCTACTCTAGCCTTTGCGGATCAAGCTTGATTTCAACATTCCTGTGATACACATTTTCATTGATTGCAGCTAGCTTTAACTGCACGAATTAAATAGCTGGTAGCATTTCATTTTTGATAAAAATGGAACAAGGTTGCAACCTTTCGAATATAAGTAGAAGGTAAACATGAATATCTGCATAGATGTGTGCAGGATCTGTAATGATTTATTACCAAATAAGCATAGACAAACAATATTTACAGAAAGCTTTAGTATGACCGATCAATTATCGAAGGTTTTAGGCTATAATTATTCCAGCACCTGATGATGGATTGTCAAAGTACTTTTGTGGTTATTGCTTCGTGTTGAATTATTGTATTTGTAAGTTACTTGTAAAATGATATATCATTGGCTATCAGAAATGTGATGTAAAGGGGGATAATAACAAGCATCCAATAGGGGACGTATCGGAGGAATCTTGAAATCGGGCTGGATCCGCAAGGTGAGATCCATGTAGTGATCGTAACCTTGGCTCACAAAGATGCTAAAGCCACAATGAATGCTTCTCCAATTGTCTTTAAGTCTTTACAAAACAACCCCATGGTTGATGACCCTGAACAGAATGCTTATGAAAACAATCTTGGGAAAAAAAAGGATGCCATCTACTCTTATAAAGGCTTCACATGCTTGCAGCATTGACAAGCCTAGCATTTTGTTGCCAGAAGCATCTCAAAGATGGGTTGTTTCAAAGGTGAGTTGTAGCATTCGGATCCAATGTTATAAATCTATAAAACAGAACTAATGAGGTCAGATTTGTCCCTGCCTTTGAAGCTGACATTTACATAAAAAGCATTCCTGTATAGGTGAAAAATTATGATTAATTTCATGCAAGTTTATTTTCAACTAGTTTACGTCTCGATGGAACAGACAGAAATATTTTGGCCTTTCAGTTTACTTAAGAAATAGGCCTTGCTCTGGAAAAAGGGGGCTTAATGCATCTCCATAATTGACCCTGATTAAAAGGTTTCTGACTCTTTGAAATAGAAAGCCCTTGAAAACTTGAAAACATTGTGTGAAAATGAGAAAATGCTGGTTACCAGCATTTTCTCATTTTCATACAATGTTTTCTACAGGCTTCTTTTTTCTAGGGTTGTTAAAAGTCGGGATTATGTGGTATAGAGTTAATCCTTTACCAAACAGTTCAAGCTTCAATGACCCTTTATAAAGGTGTTTGAGCCTTTAAAAAAATATGGGAAAAGGAGGACATGCTATTAATCAGCATTTTCTCCTCTTCCTTCTGTGGCATTTTAAAACATATGGCATAAATGAAGCCTTTAAAAAAATATGGGAAAAGGAGGACATGCTATTAATCAGCATTTTCTCCTCTTCCTTCTGTGGCATTTTAAAACATATGGCATAAATGCATATAATTGCTTCTGGTGGCATCTTTTTAGATCAAATTATATAGGGGGCACACAGAAATTAATGAATCAAGATTCAGTCTGCACTGATTGATATTACTAAAGATATACAAGCTTACACAGCCTTGAAAATAAATCATCATATTTGAGACCATCCCTTTTATTAAATCAATTACTTTCACTTTTCTCCTTTTCCAACTATGTATTTTTACCCCTTAACTCTGTACCAAACAAGCAGGAGTTTGAACAACCAATAATAAACGGGCATTGAAAAATATTGTGGAGAATAGGAGATGATGTTCACCAGTGTTGCCAAAGAGTTAACCCTTTTCCAAACGACAAAATATTGGTCTAGACCAAATTGAAACTGCTTGCACGTGACAAATAAATGCAAATGATGATTTTGTTGATGAAAGGGTAGAAAACATTGTGGGAAAAGAAGAAAATGCTGGTTACCAACATTTTTTCCTTTTCCTAAATTGTTTTCTAAAGCCTTTTTTCCCAGCATCGTAAACACCAAAGATTGCTTTGGAAAGAATTAAATTTGCTAATTTGGTGAAGGATAAAGTACTCTAACGGATAGTTTTTATAGACATAAACAGCGTCATAGCTTTGTCTTGTTGGAACATAGGAAAACATGTCCTTTCAATGTTTGGCTTTAATGTTTCAGAAACAGATTGGGGTCATTAGGCCATTAGCCAACTATAAAAATGTGGCATGGTTTGCTTGTTATGCTGAATCGATGCAATACTATCTGACTGCACTTCCTCTGCAGTCAGATTTTGATCTGCACCATCCACAAAAGCAGCCATAATACGCTGAAAGGGCTAATATTGGAGTATTCTACCATTGATCATTGTACTTCTTTGTCTACACTGTGTTTCTTGTGCAAGTGAATTAAAGAGGCCCGTATACTCATTTCCAGCCAATTTTAATTCATTTTGTGAAACTATAGTCATTCTTATATCTTCATACCATTTACCGGTAAATTGCACCTGACCTTTGGAAGGTTGCTTAGATTACAGTCAATAGAAAATGCGCATTGCTGAGTTGGGGTTTTCCATTTAAACAGACCGATGGTTTCTGTTTTGGAATGGAAGATTTCGATCTTTCCATTATACACTGTGGTAGATTTGTATGAATATCATGCATTCGGTCACGTGACTATATATTTGACCTTCAAAGAGGTAAACAAAGGTTAATGGAGGCTTCTCTTTTACAGCCTTGATTTTCAGGCGGAGGTCGTGGCCTGTATGCAGATTACACCAAATCCGGCTCTAGTTGGAAGCCAACGATAAATTTCCGTGAGGAACCCCCATTGCTTACAGCTTCGATCATCAGCCAGTTTTCTTTGGACTAATGATCGGTTTATAATACAAATCTCCATGTTTCTTTTTTTCAATTACACCATATATGTCAGCAATTTATCCATGTTTAAAGAAAGGACTGATTTCTGTGCCATTCTAAACTGTTTGAAATTGTAACAGCGATTTTACTTAACGGCTGTAGACGGGCATCTTTAAGGTTGTCAAAATTCGTTGGGTGACTCACTCAGAGCTGTCCCAATTTCGGTTTGACACAAGAGTTCCCACCACAACATGATATGAAATGTCATTCGCCCAAATGTTCATGTTTAAAACTGCATGTAGTCACAGGGACCCTCAGGTGTTACAACCCATATTGCATCCAGCTACATCACAACTTATTTTTAGGATCACATGGTTCGGAGTGTGATTCGCTTGAAAACCTGAAGACAGCTGCTTACAAGCCTTTCGTTCAAACAAAATAGCTTGTTAAAAAAATGTTTATAGTATTAGATTGTTACAGATTTTACAGAGGGGTTTAACACCGTTTAATGCTTTACCAAACAATCCCTGGTTTTTACAACCCCGAGATAGAAGGCTTTGAAAACATTGTGGGAAAAGGAGAAAATGCTGGATATCAGCATTTTCTCTTTTCCCACAATGTTTTCTGCCCTACTGGAAACAAATTTCTATTTTTGCGTTGCTTTTATTTTGTCGTCTGTAAGTGCTTTCTATTTGGACCAGACTAACATATTGTTGTTCAGTAAAGAGTTAAGTACTTTACAGAAAATGTGCAGCCTGATCTTGGACCCATTCAACTGGAACTATATGAATGTTTTTTTTATCTTTACTATATAACAATGTCACTTACATCTTATTCAGAGGATAAAACAAATAATTTCACCCATCAAGTCTGTAATGTTTCGGCATGGGATGAACAGTTTATTTGGAAAAGGAGAAAGGTAACATAGCAACAAATGAAGTTGTTCTGTCGTTATTAGTGTATCAAACACAACTCATAACTTCTTAAAAGATGGCAGCAGTTAAATCAACTCCTCGCCTAGAGACTATGCTACATAGTTGAAATAGGGTTGAACAACTCGTAGGACGTTGACCGCCATCTGAAGGTCTTTACAGACTGACATTGTTTTTTGTCAAAGGATATCTCTCAGTAATTTTGACTAACTCTCCCAGGTTCAGAAAGCTCAGGATCTACTGAACAAATTCTCTTATTTATTCAGTTTTTGTACAGCTAAACATCTCCTTAGCAGACCTCTAAATTTTACAATTGTCCATGCTGATGGCATTTATAGACAATGTGCAATGCTGGTAAGTAATGATGCTAACATTTATTTCATAAAGAGTACAAAATGTTGCAGCAAGAGGAACAAGAAGTAATACCCCCATTCCACTAGGCCGGGATCCACGGCGCTCTGAGGGATTGCCGAAGATCGCCATGCAGAGCGCCAAGAACGCCAACAGATCTTTAACGGATCGCCAAGATCGCCACCAGTCTACTCCCTTACACAAAGATCCGTGGCACTGTTCAGAACGCCGTCACATCGCTACTTAATCGCTTAAATCGCTATCGAAACGCAACTTGAACGTAAACATCGTAAATGGAGCGCTATCAGATCGCTCAAGAGCGCAAATGTTCCTCCAGTATGCCGGTCATTGCGCTCCTACATGATCCAATAGCGACCATTAGAGATGCAGGTGCGCTCTGTTGCGATCAAGTGGCGATATGATCGCACTCCCATATGATCAAGTGGCGATATGATGGCGCTCTGTTACTATCAAGAGGCGATAGAATAGCGCTCCATTACGATCAAGTGGCGATACGATGGCGCTCCGATCGCGCTTTTGGAGGACTACATAACAGAGTGTCAGTCTTTTAGACCGGTAGTGCAGCGGTAAAACACAGAGCTTTCAATCCTGAGGCCCGAGGTTCGATACCCGGCCCAACCAGGACCTTTCTGAGACTCTTGTGTTTCCGACTCAACTAGAGGTAAACTGGTTTGGAACCCAGAGGTAGCCTCGCGTGTGTCGGTGCTTTACACTGAGCATGTTAATGAACCAGGGAGGTATATTCGAAGAAAAGCTCGGGGCTTGTACTTCCTTGTATCAGATTCTTTTTCTCTAATAGTCCATACCATATATGCCTCGAGCACAGAGGGACCTTAATCATACAAAGTCATCATATCATCATTTCGCATTTGGAGACCACCTGGTGTAGGTACAATAAATTCTTTAGTCAACTACAGTATGCCACCCAGGGGAAGGAGGGAAAAGATGGTCAAAGCCACGGGTCGCTAACGGAGCGAAATCAGGTCGTATAAGGTCGCAACACCTAGCAAGGCTATGATAGTGACTATGTACAATTCAATCGCTATTGGATCTCAATGGTACTACTTGATCGCCAGCGGAGCGCCATCTGGTTGTCATCTGAACGGGAGTGTCCTCATAATCACCAATCCGGCAGCAATCTTAGGCAATCTACAGCGCTCTCTATGAGGGCACTGAGCGCCGTAGATCGCGGCCTAGTGGAATGGGGGTATAAGTTTAAATAGAGACAGCCGGCAATAGAGGAGCTGGACTGTTTATTCCTAATGTAACTCCTTTGTGATTCAATGTGATTAGAAATCATGAAAAGCAGCCTAGCCTCACCCACAGTCAACTGTTTTTGTGTGCCGTTTTGCAAGTTACTGAAAGGTGATATTTTCACAAATGTTCATTCAATTATTACTGTGAGTGGCTGTTATCAAAAATGCTATATCTGAAATTACATACCGGCTCCTTTGTTTGGACCAGGTCTGTATTTTTCAGAACGACCTGTCTTAACAATAGAATGCACGAGAGCAGGTCTATCTCAGCACATGCGCAGGTTGTTCCGTAGATAGAAAACCTGCCCACGTGCTGGAAAGACCTGCTCCCGTGCAAGAAAGACCTGTCCACGTGCAATTGATGGATCTTGAGCCATGCATGCAGACAGGTTCGTGAAGGACATTGGTACTGGCGTGATACTGATTTTTATGAATTTGTAAATAACAGGAAAAATCTTGTAAATATACTTCTTTCTGGTAAGACAGATTTTAATATATTTTTTATTGGTGACCAACTCGGCAGTTCTTTGATAATTTTTTTCAAAGCGATCATTAAAAAAAGCTATCCACCCCTCCACCCTCCCCGTATTTACAAAATCTGCAGTCACATTAATGCCAATATTTAAACACTGTAGATAAAGTGCCTTATCCTCAGGTTGTTGTTACATACATATCATTCTCTCATATCTGAACCCAACTTTTCTTTTGTTTTTCTAGTTTTCATCTAAATTAAATAGCAAAAGTGGCAAAAAGTTAATGACGGACGCTTGTTCTAAAACATGTCTCTAGTATTGTTCTATTTTGGTTCTAATGCACCCTACTTCTTGTGAGACCGACTGTTGATTTGTCCGTATTAGCGCTATTTAGCCTCTGGAGCTAAAAAGCCCTCTTGTTATTTTTCTTATTGTGAGAAAGCAAAACTGACATAGGAGCACTATCCTTCTATGGCTGACCCGGCACAGTTAGCATCAAGAAAGCAATTTGAGGGGCCCGATCACTCCAATAGTCGAATAATCAGAATCGCTTTGAGACCAACTGTCCTAGAAGCTCGACCCCAGGTCCCAGGCTTGAGCCTCTTTGGAAGTGACTTTGTATGACTGAAAGTGGTGTAAAACGCCATTCATTCATTCAGTCAATCAATAAATGAATATAGACTTATGGCCTTACAGAACTGGATGAATTAGTGCAAACGGACAGACCGTAGAAATGAAAACACAAGTGTTACCGGCAAAAGCTGAAATCCATGAGTATTTCAATCAATTCGAACCTAAATTGAGCAATGAACTCACTCGTAGAGCATCAAAAACCCTACCCAAGTTTGAAAAAAAAAAGGTTGATGCTCACGAGGTGTCAGTTTCAAGTCAACATTAATGTTCAAGCGAGAGAATAAAACTGATAAATAAATGAAAAAGAAATACCCAAAAGTTAAAAAAAACCATAAAACATGTTTTGCGCTTCCTTTTGTCATCAAACGTATCTGTTCTTTTCGAAATGGCTGTCAAGTCGTCTTGCTCAATACTGGTGGTGGCCGGTATGTAAGTCGGATATCGACCTCGTAAATCGGTCTTTCCGTATAAGAACGACCAGGGCACGAGCTTCACAAAACACCTCGAGCGCTTCGCGCTCTCGGTGTTTCGTGAAGCTCATGCCCAGGTCGTTCTTATACGGAAAGACCTCGTACTCAGTCAATATCCTATACGTACATTGTGTATTTTGCAGTGGTATGGTTACACATCCATGAGCATAGTCACCCATCAATGCACTAACCATAGAGCTATCAATTAGTGTTAGCAAGGCTTGCCTATTGATATCAGAATGTGCATTATCTCTGGCTAGAAGGCATTCTACAAATACACATCTAATTTTGGCATTCTTGGTACAGAATCTGACTACTTTTCTCCACTACAACTGATACTTTGAATTCAAACTAAAATAAACGTTTGCTCAAACACTTCCTGGTACGATTCATTCAGCTATGATCATCAGTTTAGAGAAATCTGGATCTTAAATAGACCTGATTTCTCCTCAAACATATTGATAAAAGCCATTTTCTCCATTACTACATTAAAGCGGGTATTACTACAATCCCCCATCCCCTTTTACATCCCATTTCTGATAGCCAATGAAAAATATCATTTTACAATTAAACCACTTACAAATAAATGATTCAACATGAAGCAATAACCACAGACATACTTTGACATTTCATCGTCAGGTGCTGGAATAGAGCCTAAAACCTCTGATAATTGATTGGTCTCATTGAATCTGTCTGTAAATATTGTTTGTCTATGTATTTTTCAGTAATAAATCATGCAGATCCTGCACACATCCACAGAGGTATCCATGTTTACATTTTATTTGAAAGGTCACAACCTTGTTCTGTTTTTATCAAAGATGAAATGCTAAGAGTGATTTGATTTGTGCAGTTATAGCTAGCTGCAACCAATGAAAATGCGTATCACTGGAATATTGAAATCAAGCGTGATCCGTCAAGGGTGTTTAGAGTTGCATAGTGGATTGTCGCCCTTGGCTTATGAAGGTGCAGTCCCCCAATATTGGGGGGTGTGTTATGTTATAGCAGACACTCGAATCTTCAAAGTATATGACATGCAGAAGGACACAACGCAGAATGTGTATAAAGATAGGTCGAAATATGTCTGCCGAATGAACACACCAACATAAATCTTACTAAATTTGAAAATTTCTCTAGATTCATTTGGATACATCAATATCAGGGAGAAGGTTAAAATAAATGTCAGCGATGTTAGCTGCAATGCAGTTAAATAATACCAGCTTTTTCTCTTGTTCAACACTATCTCTACAAATGTCAAGCCTTCTTCAGAGATGTAAAACAGCCGTTTGTTTGGTATTATAGATTAAAGAAAGAGTATTATCTATGTGCAACTTCTTCCTTATCGGAATGATCCCCATTTTTAATGACCTTGAGGAAGAATACATTTGAAAACATTGTGGAAACAGGAGAAAATGCTGGATACCTGGTTACATGTCTTGTACCATAGAGTAGATGAATCTCATTGAAGCCTCATTGTGCGCTGTTGTCTGCAAACACTTTCAAAATGGATCAGTCTATGATTTTGTCATTTGATATGGAGTTAACCTTTTTAACCATAAAGAAGATGGCTTTTGAAAGCATTGTGAGAAAAGGAGAAAATGCTGGTTATCAGCATTTTCTCCTATTCCCACAACATTTTTTTTGGCTTCCAAAGATAGAAGTAAATTTTTAAATTACATCAAGATCTTGTTTTACGTTTGCTAAAGCTTTCGACTTAGTCGAGTTCAAATTCATGTTTTTTCGCAAAGATTCAGGATGATTCATTATGAATCATTCTTGCATTTGTATGTTTATCCTTTGCCCAACAATCTTTTGATTTAATAACCTTGAGGGTGAAGGCTTTTAGAAAACCTTGCGGAAAAAGGAGAAAATGCTGGGTACTAGCATTTTCTCCTTTTTTCACAATGCTTTTTACATGTAAGACCAGTCCAACCTTTGTCATCCTTACTTCAATTGTCTACTGCAAATGAACCTATAAAGACAATTCTATATTTTTTTGTGTAATAGAAAAAATAGCTGATTAAATGAAATGCAGAATTTTCAAATAGCAGTGAAAAATACCCAAATTGTTCAATTCTAAGAATGCCTTTGTCTTGATTTATTTCTGTGGTTGAAAATTATACAGTATGGCTCCAAAACCAGACTGTGATCTAACTTTGACCTTTTTTTGTTTGCAAAAGCAAACTAAATTATGCATGGCAGTCAAGGATTTGTGGTGTCTTCAGATCAATGTAAAATGCAAGGAAGTGCATGTTACAAGATGTAGAACATCAAGTCTAATTGTAAGCAGAGGAAAACTTAGGCCTAACCACCCTTTGATCTCGTATTTAGTCTGTTTCATGCTGTTTATAGTATGCTTTGCTCCCTGTCAAACCTTTGACCCTCTTAGACATACTGATATGGTTCATATGTACCATGTATACATGTTTAAATCTGTACCACACAGCAAAATTTTAGACCTATCACAATTGCGGACAACAATTTTAGAGTGGCTCAAATGGTGCAATTTTGCTTTGATTGGGTAGAAAACCTTGTGGGAAAAGGAGAAAATGCTGGTAACCAGAATTTTCTCCTTTTCCCACAATGTTTTCAAAAGGCTTTTCTGTCGGGGGCGTTAAAAGTCGTCATTGTTTGTTAAAGGGTGAACTCGTTACGAAACATCCAAGGATTTAAGGACCCTTTGAAAGAAGTCTTTTGAAAATTCTGTATTGTTGGAAAAGGATAAGATGCTGGTAACCAGCATTTTCTTCCTTTTCCACAATGTTTCCTACTCTATCAAGTACAATTCATCTACGCCATCTTAATATGTGTTTTGGAAATGCTTTCAGTTTGGATCAGTCTAAAATTGTGCTGATTGGTTGTTAATGTAACCTTGACTCCTACTTCAATAACCCCAAAGGAAAAGGCTTTAGAAAATGTATTTAGAAAAGAAGCATTTTATCCTTTTTCGCATCGTGTTTCCTTGTCTTTGATTGACAAATCCCTTGATTTGAGCGGCATCTGATAGGTTCTTTTGCTTATGTCATTGCATGTCCATTGTGAATATTTTTATTTCAAAAATATTCTTCTCTGAAAATACCCATCCAATTTTTAGCTCACCTGAGCACAACGTGCTCAAGGGGAGCTTTTAGGATCACCCGGTGTCCGTCGTCCGTCGTGCTTCGTCCGTCGTGCGTCGTCAACAATTATTTAAACATCAACTCCTCCTAAACCACTGGGCGGATTTGGACCAAACTTGGCAGGAATGTTCCTTGGGAGGTCCTCTTTAAAAATTGTTCACAGAATTTGATTCCATCAAAAACTCTGGTTGCCATGGCAACGAAATGGAATTTTTTAGCAAATTCTTTAAAAATCTTCTCCTCTGAAACCGCTGGTCGGATTTTGAAATAATTTCACAGATATGTTCCTTGGGTGACCCTTTTCAAAAATTGTTCGTGAAATTTTGATTCGTCAAAAAATGTGGTGAATGGGGGCTACTTGCACTATACAGAAATGAAGGAATTCTTTAAAAATCTTCTCCTCTGAAACCGCTGGTCGGATTTTGAAATAATTTCACAGATATGTTCCTTGGGTGACCCTTTTCAAAAATTGTTTGTGAAATTTTGATTCGTCAAAAAATGTGGCTCTGGTGAATGGGGGCTTCTTGCACTATACAAAAATGAAGGAATTCTTAAAATTTTTTCTTCTCTGAAACCACTGGTCAGATTTTGAAATAATTTGACAGAGTTGTTCCTTGGGTGACCCTTTTAAAAAAATGTTTGCGAAATTCTGATTGGTCAAGAAACATGGCTCTGGTGAATGGGGGCTTCTTGCACTATACAGAAATGAAGAAATTCTTAAAAATTCTTCTTCTGTGAAACAGCTGGTTAGATTTTGAAATAATTTCACAGACTTGTTCCTTGGGTTACCCTTTTCAAAAAGTGTTTGCGAAATTTTGATTGGTCAAGAAACATGGCTCTAGTGAATGGGGGCTACTTGCACTATATGGAAATGAAGAAATTCTTGAAAATTCTTCTTCTCTGAAACCCGTGGTTAGATTTTAAAATAATCTGACAGAGATGTTCCTTGGGTGACCCTTTCCAAAAGCTGTACATATAATTTTGATCCGTCAAGAAACATGGCTCTTGTGAATGGGGGCTACTTGCACTATATGGACATGATGAAATTCTTTAAAATTCTCTTTCTCTGAAACCCCTGGTCAGATTTTGAAATAATTTCAGAGAGATGTTCCTTGGGTGACCCTTTTCAAAACTTGTTCATAAATTTTGATCCATCAAGAAACATGGCTCCCGTGGATGGGGGCTACTTGCTCTTATTCAGAAATGAAGATTTCTTAAAAATTCTTCTTTTTGAAACTGATGGTCAGATTTCGAAATGACTTTTACAGGTGACCTTTAAAAAATTGCTTGGCAAAATTATAAATTTGGTTCCAATGTTTCAATACCTCAAAAAGAAAAAATACACTATGGTCATCTCAAAAATTCAGGTGAGCGATCCAGGGCCATCTTGGCCCTCTTGTTATGAAACTTCACAGTAAGGATCCTGCCATGGTCTTCTTCAGAATTTTTGAAGAATTTGAGTCCTTCAAAAACTGAGGTTGCCATGGCAACAAAACTAGAAAATATTGAAAATCTTTGAAAATCTTTTGGTCTGAAACCATTGGGCCTCAGGGCTACCAAATTTGGCATGTAGCTTTATTTAATGGACCTCTACTAAGTTCATTCAAATGATATAATCTGGGTGAAATTTGATTATAACTGCCCGGAGGGTAACAAATTTGATATTGGCTTACATAGGGAAAACTTTAAAATTCTTCTCATACCTAGCCATTAGGCCTAGGGCTCCTAATTTTTAAGTCGCACGTTTGTCAAAACGTTCGACTTTTTGCGATGAGCTCGAGGAGCTCAGGGTGGGATGGGGGTGTCTATAGTGGGTTGAAGAATCATGCAAAAAATTGGATCAAAAACGTCGTATATACTTCATAAACGAGGTGCAGTTACTCTGCTTTTAACCCAATCGCTGTAGAACTACTTTTTCTTTGGTATGTCTGGAATTTGTTCTTTATGATGGGACTGGACCCGGTAACTCATATAACTCATATACCTACGCTAGAAAAAGGAGAACGTGACTCAAATTTTAAACAAAAAAAATGCGGTTATTTTGTATATATCATGTGAAAATTTAACATCTATCTTTGTTTAGATGGGTAAATAAAACACAATTCAGCTAAGATATCCCCCCATCAGTGCTTAATGTGAGTTTAAAAGGGATCGCGGATTAATATGGCTTATCGAGAGCACCTTACTGTAAATATTCATGTATTATCGAGACCGATAGAGCTTTGCTTATAAGTGGAATTTTGGACTCGAGTGATGTCATTTGAAATCAACTCTTTTAAACCATGCAAACCATGAATTCAGGGTTAAATATCGTAAAACTCGCTCTAGATTTGAAATATTTGTTTCGTTCCGGAGCTTTGACCTAGTTTGTAACGTACGTCTCGGATGAAACACCCGAAGCCACTCGGAAAAATACCCCAAAACAGAGCACTCAAAAACTATTCCATTACACATCAAAAAACTTTTGTAACATATAAAACTGCATTCGAAACGCTTACATACACGATTTTATGGAAATCAGACATGAACTTTTGCTATCAATTCTAGTATTTTAGGTCTTTGATCAGCTTAAGTTTGAAGTACAAAATTGTACTTTGATTAAGAAAATGCAAATGGCGGACGGGATAGAAAACAAATGCACATGGCGATTAACACCAGTAAAGTTAAAATGTTGATTACTGCTTTTGTTCGGACCCCAAAAGAGTGGCGACAAGGATATTTCATCCCCACTGTATACAGTAAATACAACATGAAATATGAAACGCAAGGTAAAATACAGCAATTACGACCGTATTTTGACAGTTGCGCTGTTTAGGGGTTTACAGTCAAAACGTACTCAAACCGAAACGTACCCAAGTCAAAACGTACCAGAGTGGAGTCAAAACGTACCCGAATGGAGTCAAACTTACCCAAATGAAGTCTAGACCTACCCAAGTGGAGTCAAAACGTACCCAATGTGTAGTCAAAATGAACACATGATTTTTATAGTATTTCTAACTTCAATTTGTGTAAAGATTAATAGAAATTATGTATTCGTCATCATGACCATTTATAACTCTTGCTTTATTTTGAATTTGCCTTACATGATTAAAACCAATGATGAAACTTAGTTAACAATAAATATAGCGAAGTCAATCAAATGCTTAGTGATAAAATACGTTTTTCTTTCTATTTTTTTTTTTAAGGAAGATAAAGTTACTATTAATGAAAAAAAAAAAAAAAGCATATTGGATACTTGAAAAATATTTATCCATCATTATAAAAATATGTTTTATATATGAAAAAAAAACCCATAAGCATCAGCACATTTAAAGAAATGATATAACAGAGAAATGTGATAATACATTAATTACATTGTTTGGATAGAAAGATACAATTTCAACACTCAAAAAGAGTGTAACAAATTTAATGTGGTGATTAACCTATTACCACACAATCCCTACTTTCGACTACCCTGAGAAAGAAGCCTTTAGAACACATTGTTGGAAAAGGAAAAAAATGCATTTTCTCCTTTTCCCACAATTTTTTCTAACCTTCACAAAACAAATTTCAAATTTTCTGTCACTTTTATTTTGTCGTCTGCAAATGCTTTCAATTTGGACAAGCCTAAAATTGGGCTGGTCTGGTAATGAGTTAAACTAATTATTCACAATGGTCTTTAACCTGTTGTAGGTTGCATGGTTATTAATTACTTTGCAAATATTTTTTATAATTTGAGAGTCAGTTTGGTTGAGATGAAAAACCTTAGGACTGTTTTTTCAGCTAACCTGAGCACAACATGCTCAAGGGAAGCTTTTAGGATCACCTGGTGTCTGTCATCCGTCATGCGTCATCAACAATTCTTTAAACATCAACTTCTCCAAAACTGCTGGGCCAATATGGACCAAACTTGGCTGGAATGTTCCTTGGGAGGTCCTCTTTGAAAATTGTTCACAGAATTTGATTACGTCAAAAGTTTTGGTTGTAATGGCAACCAAACAGTTTTCTAAGAAATTCTTTAAAAATCTTCTTCTCTGAAACAGCTGGCCAGATTTTAAAATAATTTCACAGAGATGTTCCTTAACGTAGTGGACCCGTAATAGAAAACAGCTATTTCCACTATAATATTACCCTAGAAAATTTGCTAAGATTAAAAATGAGCACTATTGTACTACTTTCACCGAGCCACTTTTTTCTTTTTTGTCCTTCCTTGAATTATCATTTATAAATCTATAACTACTATAATTTCATTACAAATGGATATGATAATTACCTCCCTTTTCTGGAAACTAACAAAATTATCAACAAATAATTTCAAGACGGACCTCGAAGGAATTTCTGTTCAGTTAAAAATGTGCAATAGTATCATATCTGTACAATATATGTCTAATCAACTGTCCAGAAATTTTATGCCATGCTGCACTATGCCTAATATTACGGGACCACTACCTTAAGTGACCCTTTCCAAAACTTTTTCGTGATATTTTGATCAGTCAAGAAACATGACTCTGGTGAATGGGGGCTATTTGCACTATACAGGAATGAAGAAATTATAAAAAATTCCTCTTCTCAGAAACCGCTGGTCAGATTTTGAAATAATTTCTCGGGGATGTTCTATGGGTGACCCTTATCAAAAATTGTTTGCGAAATTTCAATCTGTCAAGAAACATGGCTCTGGTGAATGGGGGCTACTTGTACTTATATGGACATGCAGAAATTCTTGAAAATTTTTACTTCTCTGAAATGGCTGATCAGATATTGAAAAAAGTTCACAGAGATGTTCCTTGGGTGACCCTTTTAAAAACCTGTTTGCGAAGTTTTGATTTGCCAAGAAATATGGCTCAGGTGAATTGGGGCTACTTGCACTATATGGAAATGAAGAATTTCTTGAAAATTCACCTTCTCCGAAACCCATGATCAGATTTTAAAATAATTTCAAAGCGATGTTCCTTGGGTGACCATTTTCAAAAATGTTTGCGAAATTCTGATCCATCAAGAAACATGGCTCTGGTAAATGGTGTCCACTTGCACTATTCGGACATGAAGAAATTCTTGAGAATTCTTCTTCACTGAAATGGTTGGTCAGATTTTGAAATGATTTCACAGAGATGTCCCTTATGTGTCCCTTTTCAAAAATTGTCAAGTGCTAGCATCGGTATGCAGTGGCACTGTTTCAGTAAGTTCCAAGTAATAGAGGTGACCAATGACATACATTTAATATTGTTTTGGGTATATTATGTCTGGCTATATACCATCATGGATATATTAAAGAAAAAGAAAAATGAAAAGATCTAACTTGGTGGGAAGCTGCCTATTACAAGTAACTGCATTTGCTCAACTAAATTGCAGACTAGTCAAAATCGAAGAACTGCTGAAAACTAATCAAATTTGACTTACAGTAAACCATTAAATTTGAGTCTAATTGGAAGAAAACCTTGAGTAATAAAAAATGAGTTTTTCTTTCTTTCAGCTCTGTTTTCCAAAGCTGTTTGAATTAGGTAAAAGCAAGATTGCCCTGTAAAAGGGTGATGACCATCTATCAGTCCCAAAATATCAAGGTTTCACCTTTAGTGCGACTTTCAGGACCTTCAGTCCTTTGATTTTATGTAGTGTTATCTAGTGGGAATCTACCAATAGTGCTAAAATTATAGCCCTGGGGTCAAATTTGGCCCCACCCCGAGGTTCACAAGTTTTATATTAATTGGCTTACATAGCGAAAACTTCAAAAATCTTCTTACACCTAGCCACAAGGCCTAAGGATACTAAATATGGCATGTAGTGTCTAAGTGGGCCTCTACCAAGACAGGCCCGTAGGAACAGGGGGGCTGGGGGGGGGCCTCAGCCCCTCCCCCCTCAATAATTTTGAAAATCATAGTAAAATATGAGTTTTTATCGCAATGCAACTACCATGCAAAATATCTCAGTATTTTGAAGTTAACCCCCCCCCCCCCCCAATCTTGAAATGCTTCCTACGTAGCTGCAAGAGTGTCCAAATTATAGCTCTCAGGTCATATTTGGCCCTACCCTGAAGGTCACCAGTTTTACATGGGCTTTCATATTGAAATTTTTTAATCTTCGAGTTACTTCACATAATAAACAGCACTACTAAATTTAGCCCTGTCTCAGGGGTTTCATGTTCAGACTAAAAATGTCATGTACAAAAGCTAACAATATTGAGAATGGATGAAATTTTGTCTTTTGGTAAATGGTTAAAGCATGATATTTTAAAAATATAATTTATGACCAAGACATGCTGTCAGAAAATGGAAGGTCTCATACTCAGTAATTCATTCTCCTCTAAGTTACTGTTTTCTCCACGAAATATTCAAGTATGTCTTGTATGCCTGTCTGAATAAGAGAAAATGTGACTGTCAGGTCCAGAAGAGAGAATATGTTGACATTTATGTACAAAGGCTCAAGTTACGAAAGCTCCTATACCTTCTTGTCACAAGTGTAACAAAATATCCCCCTCCCTTTGTCAAGGCCAAAATTTCCATATTTCTCAAGGTTAGCAACTTAAATCTTTACCTAGTGAACCTAAAATTTAGCTTCCTTTCAGTAGAGGTCTTTTAGAATCATTGTGAGAAAAGTTGAACATTTGGTAATAAGCATTTTCTCCTTCTTAAACATCAGTTGCTACCACTCCAAAAGCAGTTTGTATGTCGCAATTAGTTTATTGTCTGCAAGTCACTTTCATCTTAGAAAAGTCTAAAAAAAGTAATTGTTTGGTAAAGAGTTCCTCAAAAAAACCAGTTCTACCCTTCCAAATTGAAAGCATTCTGTAGACAAGAAATTTGAAACTGGTACAAATCAACCTAAGTTTGTTAACAGGATAGAAACTATTGTGGGAAAAGGGAAAAATGCTGGTTACCAGCATTTTCTCTTTTTTCCTAAAAGGCTTCTTCCTTGGAGTTGGGAAAATACGAGATTGTTTGGTAAAGGGTATAAAGCTGAGGTAGATGAATGAACTTAGCTTTCTCATTGAAAAAGCAGGTTGCGGGTGTCTTCAGCATTATTTTACAAAATAACAGATAGTTTAGGACCAAGATTAGCTTCATACAAACTGTTTAATCTTGATTTGGATTGCAAGTATGGGGCATTCTGATCATAATCCAGTTTGATAGTATGCTTAGTGCAGTATTTAATCCTAACTTTTAACAACACAGAGAATGGAACCTTTTGAAATCATTGTGGGAAAAAGAGAAAAAGTCTAAAATTTTGCAGTGTGGGAAAGGGTTAAAGAAAGATTGCACTACGGAAGCCACACTGAAATTGTTTTCCCCGAATGCTTTCAATTTGGACATTGAGGCTAAAAAAAAGTGACATGTTGTGAAGAGTTAACTCTTTACCAAATGACAGAATTATAGACATGGTCCAAATTGAAAGCATTTGCAGACGACGAAATAAACATGACGGAAAAATTAAAAATAGGTTTCGAAAGGGTAGAAAACATTGCGGGAAAAGGAGAAAATGCTGGTTACCAGCATTTTCTCCTTTTCCCACAATGATTTCAAAAGGCTTCTTTCTCAGGGTCGTTAAAAGTCGGGATTGTATGGTAATGGTTAAGCAATTGAGTTTTATCGATTTGAACCTTACTCTGTGGAAAGGGGTTAAATGCTGTTGCAAAAAGTGTCGACCTGCTTGACAGCCTGCCCAATCCGTGTGGGCTGACCTGTTACTAAAAGTTCAGCCAGAGGTAAATTTTCTGCATACCCTAGGACCAATCTACCCAAAGATTCATCCAGGTAAAATGTATTCATTGAATCCATAATGTGACTGAATCCTGACTATATGCACTGAAAATTTCTTCGTAAAGTTCATTATTTTTGTAGATTATCCTTCAAAAAGAACACCCATACTTTGCGTGATAGTTTGCAATGAGGAAGTTGAGATCAGTGTGACCTTGAGATAGGTGGAATAAGTCATCCGAAAACGGGGAATTTTTGTCATTCAAAATGACAGCTTGGATATAAATTTTATATTTCTGTAGTTATGTAACTCATGTTTTCTTTTATAATACTCTTATTCGTGATAAAATATCTGTTGAAAAGCAATTTGTTCGTTACAGCTGGCTTCATTTACTTTATTTTTTATAAAAGCCTTTTTTATGGTACAATAAAAGACTTCATTCTTTATATAATGGTAAGTTGTCCTTCATAGTTCAAGTCCTTCATAGTTCATGTGCTATGACCATTGACCTTGACCATTGACCTTGGAATACCCATGTGACAGAAATAGGTCAACAAGTTCATGGATGAGATACAATGATACAAATTAAGTGACAGTCTGTCTCTTTAAATTCTTCAAAACATTTACTGCTATGAACAGGTTAATATTTTTGTAGAAACTATTCATGTGTATTTGATGAGACAGTTTACATTCAAATTCTTGTACTTACTTATGTAAGCTTTGATACAAAAGGGAATTTGATCAAATTTCTTACTTACAATTTGTTTGTTTAACTCTTTACCACACAACAAAATTTTAGACTGGTTCAAATTGATAGCATTTGCAGACAACAAAATAAAGGTAAGTGAAAAATTGAAATTTGTTCTTGGAAGGGTAGAAAACACTGGGAAAAGGAGAAAATGCTGGTTACCAGCATTTTCTCCTTTCCCACAGTGTTTTCAAAACGCTTCTTTCTCAGGGGCATCAAAAGTAGGGATTATGTGGTAATGGGTTAACAACCCAGATGGAAAAGGCTGTTGAAACATTGTGAGAAAATACTAGCTAGCAGCATTTTGCTACTTTTCCCGTGTTGTTTCTTCCTTTCCAATTTCAAATCTCATTTATACCAACCACGCTTATTGCCAGTTAGAGCTAACTGCAACCAATGAAAATGCGTATCAGGTCATTGTCGAAATCAAGCTCAATCCACCAAGGGTGGAGTAGTGGAGTTGATCGTAACCCTTGGCTTGCAAAGATGTGTCTGATAAGGAGATGTTTTTCCTTCAAAAGTATCATCAAAATATCAAAATTTGGATTGTTAATATCTGCTTGAGAGTTTTATGTTGGTTCTTTAGCAGGATAAGGATTAATCTGTAATGCAGATTATGCATAGACCAGTAATTTGCAGCTAGAGCCTTGTGCAAGGCCAAAGATGAAAACAACAACTTCTGCAATCTGTAATAACTTTTTACCAAACAAATTTTAGACTGGTCCAGATGGAAAAAAAAAATACTGATACAGATACATATAAAAAGTTGCCACAATGACAAAATTTATTTTTGATACAGCGGAAAAAAATTGTGGGCCAAAAAAAAAAGGAGAAAATGCCATTTGCCAAATAACTATTTACCATAGAACAAAATTTGCACTAACCCAATGCTACATCTTTAACAGACATACAATGAAATGATTGAATTTCTCAACAACAGTTCTAAAACATTGTTGGAAAGGTAGAAAATGCTAGTTGTTACTATCAGATACTCCTTTTCCTACCATGTTTAACCTATTACCACACAATCCCTACTTCTGACGCCCCTGGAAAAGAAACCTTCAGAAAACTTTGTGGGAAATGGAGAAAATGCTGGTAACCAGCATTTTCTCCTTTTCCCACAATGTTTTATACCTAATCAAGTAACAATTGCACCATTTGAGCCACACTGGAATTGTCGCCTGCAAATGCTTTCAATTTAGACAGAGCAAAAATTTTGTCATCTGGTAAAGAGTTAATTAAAAACTCTGGATTATTTTGTAAGGGGATAACCTACCACAGATATATGAAAACTTGTTTTAACTCTACCGAACAACAAAATTTTCGACTAGTCCAAATTGAAAGCACTTGCTGACAACAAAGTTAATGATAATCAAAAATTAAAACTCGACTTTGAAAGAATAGAAAACATTGACTGTGGGAAAAGGAGAAAATGCTGGGTTTTTTTCTCGGGGTCATTAAAAGTTGGGATTGTGTGGTAAAAGAGTTAATGAAAGATGTTGATACATGTGCATGTACTTTCATTTTTGTATGGCTTTGGCAAAGTTCAAGGTCACTGGCCCAGGACTTGGAAGCTCTACACGAGTAGGGGACCTAACTTATGTCATGCAAAAGTCCAGTTCTTGTTTTGTACTTGGTTGTTTGTTGTTTGGTAATGTGATATGGTTGTGACAGATTCCTTCATAAGGTTAGACGACTGCCAAGGTTATGAGGTAAAAGAGAAATTCATCATCTTCAAATTTTCTAACTGTGCTTCTTTATTTAGACTGTCTTTCTGTCATATTATCCCTTTATAAATTAATTAACTAGAGGAAGGAGCCTTTTAAATGAAAAAAAAAATGTTGGAAGAGGAGAAAATGTTGGTAGCAAGCGTTTTCTTCTTTCCTACATTTTATACTAATTTACAAATGAGTCTCATAGTTTGAATCTCTGTTTGACTTTTGTCTGCAAATGCTTGCAATATGAATAATTCTAATTTTATTATTTGGTAAAGAGCTAACCCTTAGTTCACTAAAAATATAACATGAAGACATCCGGTCAGTGGGAGAGATACAAATATTGCTAGGGC
Source organism: Tridacna crocea (assembly GCA_943736015.1). Lineage (NCBI taxonomy): Eukaryota > Metazoa > Mollusca > Bivalvia > Cardiida > Cardiidae > Tridacna > Tridacna crocea. The sequence goes on from OX031059.1 coordinate 57,516,737, forward strand.
AAGACCTGTTTCAACAAAACTTTTCTTTAGATACATGTATTAGAATGAGGTTCAGAGAATGAGAGTACTTGCAGTCCAGTGGCACTGAATCATGTAGACAAAAGCATTTCATTGGACTGGCTGTATACTTGGTGTCAAGTGAAGTGAAATTGGTAATGTAAGCAAAATTGTTTCTAATTTTGGACTTAATATACATTTTTGACAGGTATGGTAGTCTTCTCTTGATAGTTTTCACTTTCCCAGCTTGCTTTGTTATTCATGAGCAAGATTTGTTTGATTGATTATGTTGAAAATATGTGCTACATTTTGCTTTTTTCCAAGTATGGAAGTCATCACGAAATCAAGAGCAGTTTAAGGTTTTAGTATCGTCATTGTATTCAGACCCCCTGAAAAAAGTAGTTCTTAACAATAATAATAATTCTTCGAAGGAAAAAATGCGAAAAAGAGGCTCGGTCAAAGTAGTACAATAATACACATTTTCAATCTTATAGTGGAATTAGCTGTTTTCCATTAGAATGGTACAACCTTAAATATTTAACTTATGAATTCTGCCTTGAACTTCTTAAAGACAGCAACTTCATGAACTGATGTCTGGCCCTATTTTAGTAACAGTTCATTAATATGTAGTTCATGAACCACCAGTGTACGAACTACCACTTGACAGTTCAAGAATTTTTCTACCAGTTCTTGGATAGTTCATGAACACTCCATGAACCAAAAACATATACTGTGAACTGTTCATGAATTCAAGAACTACTTTTCGCAGTGGTTCCTTTAACGTGAATTGGTAGAGTAGCTCTTAACCACAAGACCAAATTTTACACTTGTGCAAACTCAAAACATCTGTAATGGCCGTGTCACACAGCACTTACGCATAAATTACGCATAAACTACGCATGAAATTTGAGGCATATGCGGAGATACGCAATACATGCACGATATACGTAATTCATACGTTTTTCATGCGCATATCATTCGTCTCTGTTCGCAGCCAGTGGAGTCCAGGGTGAGCATACGTGGACATACGCAAAAAAGGTTTTAAGCTGCACAAAATTTTTCGACTGTTTGGATTTACGCGATCTATGCGTGATTTTTACTTAGTTCTTACGTAATTCGTGCGTAATTCATACGTGTATGTACGCGATACATACGCAAAGTTGGCAATTTTCACGACCATTCCACGTATGTCCACGTATGGTTAACGAACCTTTCGCGGATATAACACTCATGTATCACAGATGTATCACTTATATTTCGCGTATACCGCTAAGAAACTACACACATTACGCATGGATCACTTATATAAACAGATGAAATATGCTAGATTTACGCTGGACTCATGCATGTTTCACGCAAGAAACGCGTATGGGGACAGGGTATATAAAACGGTCGATTTCGGACCGCTGCATCAGTCTCCATCATGGCTTCCATGAGTTCACATCTCTGTCATAGAGAAGACCATGAATCCCAAGAGAAAAGACCATGAATCCCCAAAGCAGAGAAGTTCTTGCCTTCCTCCTTTAGCAGCACAACAACCAACTGGTCCAGCTCCAGCAGATCCTGAACCACAGGAGGAGAAGAAGGCGTGGAAGAAGATTCGAACTTGGGATCTACGACAGATTGATGGTGGAGATGAGAAATGACGATCAATGGTTTGTGAAGAAGTGCAGCAAAGGTGGCAAATTTATACACAAGTTGCAGACGCGGAGCATGCAGGGAACATGCGCAATTCATGCGTAAAGCATACGCGATCTGTAAGCGGAGCATGCGCTATTTATTCGTGCTTTGCAGGAATCATGCTTAAATCAACGAATTTCTTTCATGATTATGCATGTTTCATTATCTAGAAAATTGGCTTTTCCGCGGATATGTGTGTTCTTTGCGCGGTTTATTCGTGTTTCATGCGTAAGTTATACGTAGTTTCTGCGTCGTTTTTGCGTGATTCATCTGCCAAAATTTCACGTATAACCACCAAGTTTTCTATTATCGCTGAGTATAAATCCAGATTTTTCAATTTTTATGCGTAAATCATGCGAAATTTATACGTAAACTGCTGTGTGACACGGCCTTCGAGGAACATTTTTGAAAGCATGAAAATTATTGCCCTCTTCAAATGAAATAATAAGTAGTGTGGTAAAAAAAGCAACAATTACTTGACATAATTGTTGTCCAATACCAACCTTTAGTTTAAACATAGTTTATTCATATTATTTACATAGACTAATTTAATATAAATTTAACTCTTTACCACACGAGAAAATTTTAGACTGGTCCAGATTCAAAGCATTTGCAGACAACAAAATAAAGGTGACTAAAAAATAGAAATTTGTTCTGGGAAGGGAAGAAAACACTGTGGGAAAAGGAGAAAATGCTGATTACCAGCATTTTCTCCTTTTTGTACAGTGTTTTTGAAAGGCTTCTTTCTCAGGGGCGTCAAAAGTAGGGATTGTGTGTTAATGGGTTAAATAAGAAAAGGATTAGAACGTAAACTAGCTTATAGCTTATACAGTTCCTCTCCAATTGACAGTTACGTCATTAAATGAAGTCTACTTATGATTGAACTGTGCTTTGGCAATAGGGGGCCTACTGCATATACCTTAGATCAAGCAAGACATCACCTAATTATACATGTATCAACTCCTTTCTCTCTAACATTTGGCTAAATCATAGGGTAGAGTAACTGTTATCCTTTGACATTTACAAAATGTAAAGATATCTAAAGCTTTCAGCCCATGTCAGCCAGCTCAATATCAACAAAGGTTAATGTACCACTCAAAATGTGCAAGGGATCACCATCTTGGATTGAGCTGACTGTATGTGTGACATGCATCAGGAATAGTTTTTCATGGAACATTGTCACACTGATGAAATATAAAATCTTTGGAAATTAATGTTTTTCAATGTATTTATGTATCTTATCCTGGTATTGACATCTGAATGATCCTTATTAAAGTGTGAGTAGTATAGTTTTGTACAGCAAGGAGAAAATAGAGCAAAACGAAGTCAAGAGGACAGTCACATGTCAAATTGCAAGCATAACGATGTCTGAGGTTTTGTTCCCATAATTATATGAGATGGCCTTTTTATGCCAAAGCATATCATAATCGGGTCATAATTGGGTCAAACATCCATTTATGTCGTATGACTGGTCAGTCAGTGAAATGGTATCCATCGATCATATTTTGACATTAACCCATTTCCAGATGATAAAATTATAGACTTGTCCAAATGGAAAGCATTTGCAAATGACAAAACATAATTATCTGGCTTAAATGATAGTATAGTAAGAGGGTAAAACATTGTTGCAAAATTACCACAATGCTGTATACTGCTGTTTTCTGTTTTTCCTACAGTGTTGTCAAAAATCAGGGCTCTAAATTGTCCATGTCATTAAAGAAGTGTTAAATCATTCCATTAATTTATTTAACCCATTAAAACATAATCATGAATGTTAAGGATCCTGAGGAAGAAGCCTTTTGAAAACATAGCTGCAAAAGGAGAAAATGCTGGTAACCAGCATTTTCTCCTTTTCAGCCCGCTGGGGTGGCTCAGTGGTGAGCGTGTTAATTGGACTCATGACCTCGTGGTTGTGAGTTTGAAACCTGGTTGAAGTGAACTTTCTTTCCAGTGTATTTTCGCCTCTCACCTCTGCTGAAGCATGTGAGAAAAATATTCGGTGACTTTGGATAGGAAGTTGTGTTAGTACCGGTGTGAGAAAGCCAGGAAACACATGTGCGTCACCGACCGCCATGATATGACCTTAGCTGTTAAAGTGGCGTTAAACCCCAATACAACCAACCAATCAATTTCTCCTTTTCCCACAATTTATCTACCCTATCAAAGACACTCTATCCTTTGAGCCCTTTATTTCACTCATCTTTTTGCAAATGGCTTTCAATTTGGACAAGTGTAAAGTTTTGTCGTATGGTAAAGAGTTAAACCAGATCATTAGTATCAAGGAGGAGCTGCATATTTTACTGTCCGGAAGGTAGACAGATTTTAATATTAATATTACGACCATTTATAGTCTCCCTTTAAAGCATCTTCCATGTGCACTTGACAGTATAAGTACCTGTAGTCACATCATAATGTGTCTACGTGCCTGAATCAGGAGTTACAGTAGTCCTTTAACGTGCAAAAAATTTAATGACGGCATGAAGCTTTGACTTTAGTCAGTCAGCCTGCACATACTGGCCAGACAGAGTGATATGATTGATACTTTTATCAGGTGCAACAAATGCTCTTTCCGGAGAGCATAGCTCAAATACATTATAACACCGACCTTTTGAATTGCGTCTATTTTGTCAAATGCACTGAATAACCCGTTTATGATCTAAGTTCAATGATTGGGCTACAGGAATCTGGCAGATTTGGAATGTACTCGATGACACTATTGAATATTCTCCCTTTATTTAATTATACAAATAATTGTAAACACCATAAAATCTGTGGCTAATTATTTCTGCATGAAAGTACACCAATTTTACAATGGGTCTATGAACTTACACTTTACAAGCTAGCAAAAATCATGACAACCAGATTTAAAGCATTTGCAGGCAATCTATAATATATTAGAAAATATTTGCAGAAAGTATTATTGAATGTGACTGAAATTACCAATTATGGAATTTCTCTCAAATTTTCATCATTTAGCTACAATATTTTCGATAGCATCTTCACTGTGAAAAGACACAGGATCGTTTTGAAACGGTTTATGCCTTCACAGTGCTGCGTCTGGCACTACCTTAACCCATTACCACATGACAATATTTTAGACTGGTCCAAATTGAAAGGATTTGCAGATGACAAAATAAAAGTGACTGAAGATTTGAAATTTGTTTTGTGAAGGGTAGAAAACATTGTGGGAAAAAGAGAAAATGCTGGTTACCAGCATTTTCTCCTTTTCCCACAATGTTTTCTAAAGGCTTCTTTCTCAGGGGTGTCAAAAGTAGGGATTGTGTGGTAATGAGTTAATTGTTTTTGCAGGCTGCCCCTTTCCCAAAAATCCCAGGTCTTCATGACCGTGAGAAAGTCTTCTGAAAACATTGTGGAAAAAGGAGAAAATGCTGGTAACCAGCATTTTCTCCTTTTCCCACAATGTTTACTTCCTATCCAAAAACAAATTTAAATTTTTGAGTCAATTAATTTTGTCATCTGCAAATGCTTCCAATTTAGACTAAAATTATCTTGTTTGCTTAAGAGTTAAGTTTCAATATTTTATATTCAGTGACAAAAAATGTCTCTGTCACTTATTCAGCATTCAGTAACCACAAATCTCTTTCTATCCCACTATTTTAATCATATTTTATGTTCGGTATGCACATACTTTCAAATTTGGCACTAGAATCCGGTTGTTTATCAAGAGACTTTAAATACATCATACCCCCAAAGGTTTCTTCGCGACATGAGAAAGCTAAAGAATTTGGTGTCTTGTGCAGTACTTAACTCTTCACTGGACAACAACATTTTAAAACCATAGTACTTGAGTGTGATTGCATGAGAAAGAGGAAATCCATATTCCCTGCATTCTCTAATCTTCCTTCCACAATGTTTTCAAACATCATCTTCCTCAGGGTGGCTTAAACATTGTGATTGTTTGGTAGAGTGGTCATGCTTCACAAAGTACCTGCCATGTTTCTATTTCTTGCAATGTTTTCATCCCTTCTCGAAAATGAATCATACCATTTTAACCTCATTACTAATTGTTGTCTGCATGCTGATATTGCCATTTGTTTGTCAAAATTTTATTGTCTGGTAAAAGCATTGTTGGGATAAAAGCAGGTGCTCATCACAAACAAACACTTTTTTACCACAGTAATGTTTTTGTAATCATAGTAAAATATTTTGTTTGTACTTCAATTACTTTTTCTCTGCAATTTTTTGCTGTTTTTTGATAACAGTCAAGTGTAATGACATGGTAATTGGTTAGCCATTTGTTTTTCTAGGGGTAAATATTCTTTGGTTCATTTAGAGCAATAGTTATTGTATTTATCCTGACAGATGCTTATAATCATCATCAACAGGGTATGCCAGAAACACTAAAAGATGGGAAAGTCCCAAGATACAGTTTTATACCGGAACCCTCTGCAGAACAGCTTAAGTTTGATAAAGTATAATTTCCAAAAAGCAGAAAGAGGTACAAGTTTGTACTTCACAGAATACTGCTACAAGATTTAACGACGTTTGGTATAAATGTTTACGCGCATCCATACTGCGCATGTGTATTTCTCACAGATAGTAAAACTATCAGCGCTATTGTGTATTTTTCGGACAAATGGCAATAGTAACAGGGGACCGACGGTGCACTTTTACAAGAAGAACATTCTACGGATGGTAATAGCACGGTTGCGCTAGCCATGGTATTCTATGGTTGAAATAAAAAGGGGAAGTTTTCACCAAAATGAATGCTTATTTGTCGTGGAAAAGGGTATTTTTTACGCAATGTCAGCCATCCAACGATGAAAATGATACAGCTTCTGACGTTTTCCTGACAATGGCAGGCCAGTTATCATGCTATCCTTTCAGGAATAAGGTGATAGCATCAAAACTGGCCTGCCAGTGTAAGGATGATATGACTGGTAAAGAATTAGCTGGAAAAAAGTCCAGTTACACAGCAAACAATTAAACAGGCAGAAAATTGAAGCTGTTGAAGTATACCTATTTCTTGAAGTATTCTATTTCCTCTTTGAAAAATACTTTGGGAAAAGGGAAAATTTCGTCCACTGAATAATTTTTCCCTTTTCCATCATGTCAGCCGAGCTTTTATCCCTTTCCTTGGAAAAAAATTAACTTCAAATGTGACCTTCATCCCTTTTTCCTGGGGAAAAAAGCACGGGTAGGTGCCATTTTTAGCTCACCTGAGCACAACGTGCTCAAGGGGAGCTTTTAGGATCACCCGGTGTCCGTCGTGCGTCGTCCGTCGTGCGTCAGTGCGTCGTGCGTCGTCAACAATTCTTTAAACATCAACTCCTCCTAAACCGCTGGGCGGATTTGGACCAAACTTGGCTGGAATGTTCCTTGGGAGGTCCTCTTTAAAAATTGTTCACAGAATTTGATTCCGTCAAAAACTCTGGTTGCCATGGCAACGAAATGGAATTTTTTAGCAAATTCTTTAAAAATCTTCTTCTCTGAAACTGCTGGCCAGATTTTAAAATAATTTCACACAGATGTTCCTTGGGTGACCCTTTTCAAAAATTGTTCGCGAAATTTTGATCCGTCAAGAAACATGGCTCTGGTGAATGGGGGCTTCTTGCACTATACAGAAATGATGAAATTCTTAAAAATCTTCTTCTCTGAAACCGCTGGCCAGATTTTAAAATAATTTCACACAGATGTTCCTTAGGTGACCCTTTTCAAAAATTGTTCGTGAAATTTTGATCCGTCAAGAAACATGGCTCTGGTGAATGGGGGCTTCTTGCACTGTACAGAAATGAAGAAATTCTTAAAAATTCTTCTTCTCTGTAACCGCTGGTCAGATTTTAAAATAATTTCACAGAGATGTTCCTTGGATGACCCTTTTCAAAAATTGTTCGCGAAATTTTGATCTGTCAAGAAACATGGCTCTGGTGAATGGGGGCTTCTTGCACTATACAGAAATGAAGAAATTCTTAAAAATTCTTCTTCTCAGAAACCGCTGGTTAGATTTTGAAATAATTTCACAGACTTGTTCCTTGGGTTACCCTTTTCAAAAATTGTTAGCGAAATTTTGATTGGTCAAGAAACATGGCTCTGGTGAATGGGGGCTACTTGCACTATATAGAAATGAAGAAATTCTTGAAAATTCTTCTTCTCTGAAATGGCTGGACAGATTTTGAAATAATTTCACAGAGATGTTCCTTGGGTGACCCTTTTCTAAAATTGTTCGCAAAATTTTGATTGGCCAAGAAACATGGCTCTAATGAATGGGGGCTACTTGTACTATATGGAAATGAAGAAATTCTTCAAAATTCTTCTTCTCTGAAACCTGTGGTCAGATTTTAAAATAATTTGACAGAGATGTTCCTTGTGGGACCCTTTCCAAAAGCTGTACATATAATTTTGATCCATCAAGAAACATGGTCTTGTGAATGGGGGCTACTTGCACTATATGGACATGGTGAAATTCTTTAAAATTCTCTTTCTCTGAAACCCCTGGTCAGATTTTGAAATTATTTCAGAGAGATGTTCCTTGGGTGACCCTTTTCAAAACTTGTTTGTAAATTTTGATCCATCAAGAAACATGGCTCTCATGGATGGGGGCTACTTGCTCTTATACAGAAATGAAGAATTCTTAAAAACTCTTCTTTTTGAAACTGATGGTCAGATTTCGAAATGATTTTTACAGGTGACCTTTTGAAAATTGCTTGGCAAAATTATAAATTTGGTTCCAATGTTTGAATACCTAAAAAAAAAAAAATAGACTATGGTCATCTCAAAAATTCAGGTGAGCGATCCAGGGCCATCTTGGCCCTCTTGTTATTTTTTCTTATTGTCAAGATTTATAAGTACTATGATTGTGGAAATTTTAAAAAAAATCTGTCCGTTAGAAAGTATGTTTTTATTGAAAATTAACCCTTAACCCGGTCAAATTATCTCCCTTTTTAACTCAATGGTCTATATATAAAATGCATATTGGTACATTTGCCATGCTCAGAACCAGGCTTTTATATGTTTTTTGTGCAAAACTGAATTATTTTTCTTTAAAGTGATGTATATTTGTATATTCTTCTTGCAATTTTCCTGTTTAATTGACTATTCAAGGAAAGTGTGTTAAATCCAGTATATGCTGAATTTTGTAAGTGTATATACCTTTTTCAAAAGCGAATTTCTCGGAAACGAGCACGGGGACCCCCATTTTTTTTCATTGTAATCTACAAGAGATATGATGAGCTTTGTATGTGCAAAGTTTAAAAAAAATCTGTCCGTTGGAAGAATTTGTCATAAACGTCTTTAACTCTTTACCAAACAGCAAAATTTTGGACTTGTCCAGATTTAAAGCATTTTGCAGACAGCAAAATAAATGTGAATTAAAAACAAAAATTTGATTTGGAAAGGGTAGAAAACATTGTGGAAAAAGGAGAAAATGCTAGTTACCAGCATTTTTTCCTTTTCCCACAATGTTTTCAAAGGCTATTTTTCTTGGGGTCGTTAAAAGTCGGGATTGTGTGGTAAAGACTTAAACCAACTGTTTTCAACTGCAAATGACTTGTACATTGTTCCAGAAATGTTTGGAAAACCAAAAGGAATGTGTGGATTAGAAATTGATAACAAATAAGCAATAAATTTTGACCCCATTTGAATCTACATTTATGGGAATAAAATCACTGGCCTGCCATCATCAGCAGAATGTAACATGTTACTGAAATTGACTGACTTGAAGTCAAAAGGAGACAGGAATATTATGCAGAGCTCAGCCATGGTATAATGTTTGTATTAATTATGTCTTTGCATTCTTAAGACAATTAAGCTTTGATGCTTATACAGACATTGTAGCTGAAGATCAGATTTCACAGAAGGAGTGCCGTAGTCTTGGATCGCCACTGGACATTAGATTATTCCAGGTCCATTGACCACAACACCCTCGTCCTTTCAATACTTGGACATTTTCCATCATATTATGGTGTACCTGCATGGCAGTTTGGTCTAGCGATTAAGAAAAAGGTTACCATGTTTTGACTGAAAGCAGAAATTTCAAATCATAATTGTCCTCTGAATTTCGACATTTATTACATTGTTTTAAAAGTCATTGTTGTTAAAACATTAAAAAGAAAAACATGCACTCAAATGAATAGTGATTTTTTTTGCCTAACTTTAACAACAGCAGTTGATCACGTGAGGTCAATAATATAGATGTCATAAATGTGTGCCATGACATTATATAGAACTGAAATAAGCTACGAAGTGTGGTTGTCATCCACTACATAAAACATAACTCTAACCTGTATAGGTGAGTGATACAGTAGGTATATTATATATTACACCACGCATGTTGCGAGTTGACCAGAATCAGCGATCATCATTTCATATGTACAGTCAAACCTGCCCGATCGGCCACCTGTATAAGAGCGCCACCAGCTTAAGTGAGACACTTCCGTGCATCCCCAATGCAATTTACTCTAAAATGAACCTTGATAAGAGCGCCACCTGCATGACCCGGCCAACGGCCAGTACTTTTGGGTCAGAAAATCGGCCGAAACCTGCCACCAAAATTTTATTATGACCAGTTTTCAAACTTGTATACTCGGGTAAAAAGATCGAAAACGCCGCCGCCATTTTTGTTTACCGATCAGGAAACCCGACATACATAGTCCTGTGTTAAGGGTTTAATGTCGCTGACTTCGCTTGATTTACCTTCAGTCTGAAGGTGTATGCTCCAATGCTATTTTTGTGACTGGTCTTCGCATTTGAACGAATTTCAATGTTTGACTCACTCTAATTTTGTCATCTGCTTATGCTTTGAATTTGGACCAGTCTAAAATTTTGTGGTCTGGTAAAAGAGTTAATCGGGAAATGTCCAATTAATAATTTTGGTAGATTCTCAAGTCATTCAGATGGGTTATTAGCTCTTGTCCAAACAATCCCGAAAAAAATGTAAAAGTTACATGATTTTTGGCCACATGAAATCTATTGCCTGTAGCGTCTTTCAAGTTGGGTCAGTCCAAAATTTTGGACGTAATGAGTCACCTCGGTTATAGAACCTGGATAAGACAGCCACCTGTATAAGACAGCCACTTTGGGTCAGTCCCAGAGCTGGCTGTCTTACACAGGTTTGACTGTATTTATAAATTGAAGACACAATTCCCACATTTGTATATCTAGATATACAATGCTAGTATATCTTGCATGTAGAGTCCGACAAAGCTATATTTTCAGTAGTGCATCAGAGCAAATTCTGTTACTGCAAAGAAATTTCTTGTGATCCGAGTGCACGTGTAGTGATGTTTACGGGGCACTCCAAAGGGAAACTGGCTTTACATGGTTTTTGCCAGGGAACATGGTATATATGTTCCCTGCATATGTTAACCAATCTGAGAAATCACGAGAAATTTCTTTGCGGTATTATAATACTTTTAGTTCTTTAGACACGATTCATTCCTCTCTTACTGCTGACCATATTTTCCACCGATGCTTATGTGGGAAAGTAGTCGGAAGCTTTCAAAGAATATTTCATGGAGTACTGGTAAAGAAACTCCAGTAAAGCATGGATAGGTGCATGCACTGCCTTAAGACCCGTTTACACATTCACGATTTTCTCTACGATTCACCACGATTCACCCAGATTTCTCATGGTCAGAAAAATCGGGATGGATCGGGATGAATCGTGGCGAAAAGTAGAAATATTCAGTGTCACTACGATTCCAGTAAGAATGTCCACAATATTAGTATGGTGTCTGTAAGGTATCGCTACGAATCAATGACGATTCATGACGGCAACGCTACGGTCAATGAGGATTGACCACGGTGGCACAACGAATGCTCACGGTGCTTGTACGGTTCGATACGTACTAGTCGTGGCCAATCGTGGAGCTCTGTAGCGAAACCGTGGATGATTCGTAGGACAACCGTACACAATTCGTGGTGAATCGTGAGAATTCGTGGTGTCAAAGATTCCACGACTGGCTACGATCTCTCACAAATAGCCGCGAATATAGCTACGGTGTCAGTATGAATAAGCACGATTCCGCTACGGTTGCGCTACGAATTAGGCCACGCCCAATAACCACCACGATTTGCCACAAATGTTTTAAACAGTTTAAAACTTCCGTAGCGCTACCGTGGAGTTTCCCGAATCATCAAGATTCACGACGGTTCTACTACGAATCACCACGGTACACGACGATTTTACAAATCGTGGCGAATCATAGCGGCACCGTAGCCAAATATCGTGAATGTGTAAACAGGCCTTTAGGTGTGATATAACTGAAATAATGTAGAAAAACGGCATGAACTCTTTACCATGCAACAAAATTTTAGACTTGCCCAAATTGAAAGAATTTGCAGAGGACAAAACAAACATGACTCAAAAAAAATAAAATTTCAAAGAGTAGTAAACATTGTGGGAAAAGGAGAAGATGCTGGTTACCAGCATTTTGTTCTTTTCCCACAATGTTTTCAAAAGGCTTCTATCTCAGGGTCATAAAAACCAGGGATTGTTTGGTAAAGTGTTAAACAAAATATTACAATCAATACAATACAATACAATACAACAATACTTCACATGTATCATATAGCAGATAAAGAAACCTTGAACTTGAACTGGTGACATGGAAACCGGATTGAGTTAGCGATGACTGTTGAATTGGTTTATTGCATGTTGACATGCAAAAGTAGTTTTGCATTTCGTAATTCCTTGTACGCTGAAGACAATACAATTTGTCAACTCCTTCCTTTATCATCTACAGTTAAACCCTTTACTAAAGGACAAAATTTTGCATTATTCAAAGCATAATTATTCACAGGACAAATTGAATATAGATCTTGCTCAAATGATGGAATTTATGAGTGAAAGGGATAGAAAACTTTTGTTGGAAAAGGAGAAAATGCTGGTTACCAGCATTTTCTCCTTTCCCCAGAGTGTTTCCAAAGCCTTCTGTCTTGTTGTGTTAAAACTTTGGATTATGTGATAAATGGTTAAGTCTTTACCATACTATCCCACTTTTTAATGACCCTAAAAAGAAGCCTTTTAGAAACACTGTAGGAAAAGGAGAAAATGCTGGTAACCAGCATTTTCTCCTCTTTCCACAATGTTTTCAGAAGTCCTCTTCCTCAGGGGCATTAAAACCAGGGATTGTTTGGCAAATGGTTAAATGATTATTTTTATGCTATGAGTTACACTTTGTTATCTTTGCTGATTAGTAACTTTAAAGGTCTATTAGTCGTTTCTCTCTAAATATCATACAGCCAAGCCCTGTTAAACAGGGTGAAAAACCCCATTCAAACAATCAAACTGATAAATTTGTCTCCAGGAATACCGTTTTAACAGTTAATCTTCTGTATTAGAACTCGGTCTTAAAAAAAATGGGGTTAAAAAACTAGTATACTTTCCAGCATGTTTATCATCCTGTATCTGTGAAAAAGCTTTTTTTCAGTGTCATGGTCAACTGAAGGTTAAAACTGTCACCAGAAATCTTACTTTACTAACCTGAGATGGAAGTTGTGCAACTCATTACCAAATAACAATTTTAGGTTTGTCCAAATCGAAAGCTTTTGCAGACAACGAAATAAAAGTGACTGGATATTTGTTTTGTAAGAGTAGAAAACATTGTGAGAAATGGAGAAAATGCTGGTAACCAAATGGTTTACCAAATGGTTTAGCCAATCAGAAGGTGTACTTTCAAATTTGGAAAATCCTGGGCCAGTATTCACCAACCATTCTTGAGAATATTCTTAGTCTTGTTCTCCAGGGTTTTCTACATTTATAAGTAACACAACTTCTGATTGGCTAAACCAAATGGTTTAGCCAATCAGAAGTTGTGTTACTTACAAATGTAGAAAATTCTGGAGAATAAGACAAAGAACGTTCTTAAGAATGGTTGGTGAATATGGACCCTGGAGTGAAAGAATGAAGAACACTCTGAAGAATTGTTGGCAAATATGGACCCTGATGTTTGTGAGATACAACTGATCCCAAACATGCTTGAAAATTCGCAATATCATGGTCCTGTCTATTGGCTGAATATTTCCAATTCATTATCTTTGGGAATCGAGAGTTCATTGTTTGAATTTTAGTTGACATAGTTACCATTCTTGTCTGTCTTTTATTCCAGATGAAGGCTTCCAAAAAATGGCCATTGAAACTCTGGAAGAATTGGACTGGTGCATGGACCAGTTGGAAACCATTCAAACTCACAGAAGTGTTAGTGATATGGCATCTAGCAAGGTAAGCTTGATCTTAATTATGTCTCGGGGAAGGGATTGAACTCCCAACCTGTGCCTGACAACTTACAAATTGCTTGACAATTAGGCAGTCTAGTGTACAGGCTGAGATTCTCCCATTGCCTGAGCTACCAATCCCAATGTGTTTTACATGAATGAAAGCTAATACTAGTTACACCACAGACTTATAAATTCTCCGCGGTACGTAGTATAGCGGAGAATGTTTGTCTTAACATGGTTAATGCACACATATGTATTGTGTGTCTCCGTGCGCATGAAGCACGAAGTGGCGGGATTTTCATGGTGTAATGGGGTATATTCGGTCAGTTCCACGTCAGACGTTCGACAGACAGGCAGCAAATTACCAATGCCATTCGAATTGCTGAGGGTTTTTGAGATATTGCCTCTAGCTGATAAATGCTTAGGGAGTAAAACGGTTGTAGTAGGTTGAAATCCGCCAACCCTGGTTTCCTATGGATAGTCTGAGAAACACTACGTTGTTTCGTGCATGTTGCGGATACACGGTTCCTCTCACTGAGGGGTTTTACGTGGACGGCCAGTATCCTTAATAGGAAATTACATTACGTTTTGTATTGAGTTCATGTAAGTAAGATTGTGGTAGATATAACATTTTTTTGTTTGTTTTTGTATGGATTGCCAGTGCTGCCTAATAAAGCGTCTCCGTCTGGCTGTTGCAAATCGGTGTTTGCTTGTTTATGTGTGATGACGGTGTTTAGACTTTGTGGTTTCTAATGCAGTGCCTAGAAGCTTTTACAAAATACCGTATAACGGGATTTTTTTATGTGCTGCCAATTTTTACTAATTTTTACGCATCAAAAAGATTCGTAAAAATTCAACATGTCAATATTACAGCGTAAAACCGTAGTATTGTATCAATATGAAATAAAGGGTTATCAGTATGTAATACCTGTGTACTAAATACACGCAATATAAGAACTTATTCACTTGTGTTCTGATTACGTGTGATATGGCTTCTCTTAGTCAGTTATCTCTATTTGGATATTTTTAGCCCAGCTTCCGTGCCTAAACGGAAAAATAACAGAATTCCAACCCATGCTATACGTAAATTGAATATTCAGGTTAAAAATGCTTCGACACCATGTAAATGAGGCACTTTCATGAAATTGACACGTTGATTATGGCGATGATGAGAATTTGACTCGGTATTGGGCTGCTTCAAAAATGTCACGAATGGGTCTTGTGTTTCAAAGACGTGGCTGTACAACTGAAAAACCGGAGGTTAAAAATTTCGATGAGCTAAAGGAGGGCTTTCTAAACAGAGTGAAAAAAGTAATGACAGATGACAATCTGCCTCCACGATTAGTTACCAATTATGGCCATACAAGTATCTGTTAAAACAGTTATTCGCATGACAAAATTACCGCTATTCGCACACCAAACAAAGAGTGACACTTTTCTTTCAACCTGTATTTAAAACAAACAATACACTTATAATCTAAATGAAAGAGTGACAATGCACTGATATTTTTAACGCTGTAATTTTTTACACATTGTCAAAATTAGTAAAAAAAAAAATCGTAAAAATTTAAATCACGTGTTTTTAGCTCAAATCCGTAAACTTTTACAGCAGTACAAAAAAACCCTTATACGGTAATCCTTGGTTTTCATGATCTGGATAGGAAGGCTTTTGAAAATATTGTGGGATAAGGAGAAAATGCTGTGTGGTATTATAAAGGTTGAGATTTCCTAGTATAGCTGATGATAATGAAAAGTGAAGGGTGTTGAAGCAAGGGTACCCTGCAAGGTATTGTAATGTCAGGGAGTTAACTGTAAGTCCAAAATCAGTTGGCTCATTGTGAATAACACATACCGGGGTACATTTTCCATAAAGGCATGTAACACTGACCTCGAACTGATGAATTTGTACCTCATAATGCAAGGTTTATAAGCTCAAGGAATAATGACATAATTTGTGGAAATGTTGTGGAAAAAAAGAGAGTGCCAGTAATCAGCATTTTCATCCTTTCCATTGTGTTTTCAACCCTTTGAAAGGCAAGTAAAATTATACCCATTTACTCATTTTAACCTTTTACCAAACAAGCCCTGGTTTTTACATCCCCAAGATAGAAGCCTTTTAAAAACATCGTGGGAAAAGGAGAAAATGCTGGTAACCAGCATTTGCTCCTTTTCCCACAATATTTTCTAACCTGCTGGAAACGAATTTCAAGTTTTTAGTTCCTTTTCTTTTTTTTTAAGGTTTTTGTTCAAGTGCTTTTGATTTTGACCAGTCTGAAATTTTATTGTTTGGTAAAGAGTTAAGCCAGAGGCAACCAATATTTGTTGATATTTTATCAAACTAGGGTCATTGTAGCCTCATGACAAGTATTACACTTGGGTCCGTATTCACCAACCACTCTTGAGAATATTCCTAGTCTTACTCTCCAAGGTTTTCTAGATTTGTAAGTAACACAACATCTGATTGGCTGAACCAAATAGTTTAGCCAATCAGATGTTGTGTTACTTAAGAATGTAGAAAATTCTGGAGAAAAAGACAAAGAATATTCTTTAGACTCGTTGGTGAATACAGGCCCTGGTGGTTGCATGGTTGCATAGATAGCAATGGATAGAAAATGTACTTTTGGACTTGACTTCTATCTACTCATTCGATCGAGGATAATGCATGGTGCTTCTCATGGCTGTGTGCAACCTTGGCTTTGCATAGTCATGTTGCTGGCAAGAGGGCGGAGTTGATATATACCACACAGGTGTACTTTTGCAACGATCTATGTCGCAAAAATCCACAGCAATTTACCCAAGGATGTCGGGCTTTTGTATGACAGTGCAGTGGAATGATATGAATCTTGTATTATTTTATACACATTAATACTTAGCATTTTTGGATTGCTGAAAGAAGGGGGATTAATACATAGCATTTTTGGATTGAAGAAAGAAGGGGAAAAGATATGATCCTACAAATGGACAAGTGCACCATTTCCATGTTGAAATAACAAGTAGACTTGCTTTCTAATTTAAGAAATAATCTGCTTTTTATGGTGGATTATTGTTCAATAAACCACAGTTCTGAGGTATGAGGCACAATAAATAATCCATGAGGGCAATTTAGTCCAAGTGTTTTAATCATTGCGCTTTATAACTCATAACTTGGTTTATTGAACAATAATCCACCATAGAAAGAAGATTTTTTCGATTCTGACATGACCAAGTCGTAATGAAAGGAGATCAAATTTATTACTTAGAGAAAAAAATGCAGATGAAGATAATATTCCATTGAATAACTTGCTTACTTTATACAGAATGACGTCACTCTATTCCAGTATACAATGATGCAGATTTTTGAACAATTTGGTTGCACTGTATTTAACCCTTTCCCAAACAATCCCTGGTTTTTACGGGTCTGGAATAGTAACCTTTTGAAAACATTGTGGGGAAAGGAGAAAATGCTGGTTACCTCCTTTTCCCACAATGTTTTCTGCCCCATCATAGACAGAACTCGTCTTTTCAGCAAGAGTTGAATTGTCGTCTGCAAATGCTTTCAATTTGGTCTAGTCCAAAAGTTTGTTGTTTAGGAAAGGGTTAACTCATTACAAAACGACAAAATTTTAGGTTTGTCCAAATCAAAAGGATTTGCAGACGACAAAATAAAAGTGTGTGAAATCGGAAATTTGTTTTGTGAAGAGTAGAAAACATTACTGCAAAAGGAGATAATGCTGGTTACCAGCATTTTCTCCTTTCCCCACAATGTTTTCTGAAGGCTTCTCTCTCAGGGTTGTCAAAAGTAGGGATTGTGTGGTAATGGGTTAAACAGCCGAATTCATGTGTTATGATAGAATTTTTGATTGGGATGCACCCCTGTTGTTTACAATTTTGATCCTACATAATTTTCTCCTGATCAAGATTCATTTCAAATAATTAATCTGAAACTTCTTTTCACTCTTGATGGCCATAAATATTATTAATTTATTGATTTAATTCCTTACCAAACAACAAAATTTTAGACTGGTCCAAATTGAAAGCACTTGCAGACAAAATAACAGCAACTCAAAAATTGAATTTTTTTTCAAGCAGGGAAGAGAAAGTGGGAAAAGCAGCAAAAAGTCTTTTTTCTCAGGGTTGTAAAAACCAAGGATTGTATGGCCAAGGGTAACTCATGTTTCTATATTTTCCTAAATTTAGTAGATGGGGAACTTATGCTTTTCACTTTTCCTATTACCAGTTCAAGCGGATGCTGAACAGAGAACTGAGTCACTTTGCAGAATCTAGCAAGTCTGGCAATCAGATAGCTGAATACATTTGCAATACATACTTAGGTAAGTGGCTTACTTTCTAGTGGAAACTTTTACCATAACGGAAGGATTTCTTGTATCCTTGTAGTTAGATAACATGTGAACACATTGTGAAAAAAGGAGAATTGGTACAAGCCATTGCTCCGTTTGCTACAATGTTTTCCATTTTCATCACTAAATAGGGCATTTATTTTTTTTTTCTGACAAATTACTATTCCAAAGGGATTTATTTCACTGTAGCAGTTATATAGCAATGAAAATATTGTGAGAAATGGAATGCTTGGTACAAGGAATAGATCTTGTTTTCTTAAATTTTCCATGGACCTCTACCTTTACCGTTTACCAAACGATAAAATTTCAGACTTGTCCAAATTGAAAGCATTTGCATAGTGTTATGCAAACTTGACTCAAAAATTGAAATTTGTTTCTAGTAGGGTAGAAAACATTGTGGGAAAAGGAGAAAATGCTGGGTACCAGCATTTTCTCCTTTTCTCACAATGTTTTCACAAGGCTTCTGTTTCAGGGCTGTAAAAACCAGAGATTGTTTTGTAAAGGGTTAAAGTGATTTTGTGTAACTTGTTTTGTCCTAGCAAATGTTAATTGTACAGCAATGCCTGCAACATTTCTTAATTGTCCCTTTAACTCTTTATTACACAAGCCCGACTTTTAACAACCCCAAGGAAGAAACCTGATGAAAACATTGTGAGAAAAGGGTGGTAACCAGCATTTTCTCCCCGTTTTCCCCACAATGTTTTCTTCTCTATCAAGGAAAAGTTTTGTCATTTTTGCTACCTTTGATTTGTTGTCTGGTATTGGTTTCAATTTGGACAAGTCCAGAAGTTTGTTGTTCAATAACAAGTGATAGCCTCCAATCTTCCATGTCCTCCATTAGATTATGCATTGTCTCAAAGTTCTTAAACATTAAGCTCTTTGCATGAAGTTAACCCAGAAAGCTTAAAAAAAAAAGGCCAAAGATTTACAGACAGTATTTCATCATGGTACTTTGAAAACTTTGTAACTACAGCTTGTTACAAGCTGACATAGTTAAGAGGTTTTTGAAGTAAACCGATGATATGTGTAACATCAGGATTGCACCTCCAGTTTCATGGTTCATAACCAAAAGCTGCATTACTGCAAATGATAGTTGTGTAGTAAGGTTATAATTATATGCACACACTTATATTTTACCAGGCAACATTCACTAAGATCAGACTGCACAGAACTTTGATTTATACTGTCCTTTGTAAAATGGTGCGACCCAAAAACAAAAAACCTTAAAATAGTTAAAAGATTTAGAGACGTGAGGTTTGGCAGGTGAAAATGTCATGACCTACATTATGCCCTGTTGAATGTTGATGTGACAAGTTGTTTCCTGTATAATTTGTAAGAGAACATGGCACATGCCAAAAAAATATGAACATGTGATAATGTTTGTTTTGTCTGGAGGCACGTTGAGCAAGACAAGTAATAATTTTGAATTCTGGTTTTGAGGCAACAGATTGTTTTGTTGGATGGAATAATGACGTCATTTCTGAGAATGTTGAAACAAAGGTTCATAATCTATGACTAGTTCTAAGTTCATTGACAGTGATTAAAATTTGGCCACATTTTGATGCAATGAACAGCACTCTATGCAACATTTCCCAAGAAATCATATTCCTTGAATATTAATTTAAGTATTCACCAAAGGACAAAATTTTAAGCTCCTACATATCCTAAGGCTTTGCTGACTACAATTCAATGTGGCTAAAATGTTGGGATTTGTTTTTGATAGGGCAGTAAATATTGTTGGAAAAGAAGAAAATGTTTTTTCCAGCATTTTCTTTCTTCCCACAGTGTTTTCAGAAGTATGCTTCCCTTAGGGTTGTTGAAAGCATTGAAAACTCGAGATTGCTGAAGGGGTAATTCACTTTTGGGGTAAAAGTTAAGTTTTTTTCCAATTGGTTTGGAAAGATGAGGAAAAAAAATTGAGTTACAAAAATTCAACATATATAATTATGTTGGCTATTAAAGAATTGCCTATGATGGATGTCTATTTATGTCTTTGTATCAAAATTGTGTCACAAATCTCTCATGATAAAATGGGTATTAAAGAAGCATCAAAATTCAGTGTAAAACCTGAAAGATGGATTTTTTGAGAGCTTAGATTTCAAGATGTCACGCAATACATTACTTTTACTATGGATGTCATTTAATTTTTTTCATAAGTAATGAAAGGAAGGATGTACACTTCTGTTATAGGAAACATAATGCATCATTTACATGACCTAACTCTTCAGAAGCTTTGCAGTCTAAATTTGATATTTGTCCACACATATTCTTGAGTTGCTTGTACTACTTAGTAAGAGTAAAACACATGGGTTTTTTGTGTCATAGTATCCCTGTTTCCGTTTAAAATGTAGGTCAGACATTTTATGTAAGCATGCTTAAGTGGGTCAACTGGTGTCTTACCCATTACCTAATACCCATTGTTACTTGAAAGTTAAAGCAAGTGAAGTAATAGTAGAAATGTGGACCAATTCACAGAAAATCTGTTGCAGTAAAGACATTTATTAGTCACATTGCTTGAAGGCATCTCTTGCCGTTTGGGGTAGTTTCTGCATAGGTTTTCATGAGAACACTAAGTCTTGAAAACTGTCACATATTTTGGCATGTCTGTCAACAATATTGTGAAGACTTTTTGGGTTAATGTAAACATTGTATGTACAAAGTGTAACTCATAAAACAGAACTTTGGCCTTGACCCTTTGAAAAAAGCATGGATGGATGTCAGGTTTGATCTATGAGGATACTGCAGTATTGTGACATTATTTCCTGTAGCAATAAGAAGGGTACTCAACATTTTGTGTACTTGTATGGTCATTGTCAAGTCTTCATTCAACATCAGTGCCTCTTTCTTAATGAAGACGCTTAACTTTGGCAATAAGCAGAAATGTATAACTTAATTGATCTTAACATCAAATGAATCTTTGAAGTGAACTGTCAGACCCCAAATTTTGTCATGTCAGTGTTGTTTTTGAGCATAGCCATCTCCGTTTTGTGACACTGTAGATCAAAGATCAGACTGCACATTCTGTGCAGTCTGATCTTTGATCTACCTTGTCCACAAAAAGGTCTTTGAGTCATGCTCAGCAATCTAAGGGTTAATGTCTGCAAAATACTCTAGTTATAGGCTCAGTTGGAACCAATCATGCTCGTTCATTTTCAGGAGTTTTGCATCTTCACTACCAAATGACAAATCTTTAGATTTATCCAAACAGCAAGCATTGGCAGATAACAAAATGAATGCAGATATTTTTTGAATGGGTACATAACACTACGGAACAGGGAAAAAATGCTGGTCACCAAAACTTTCTCTTTTTTTTTTTATTTCAAGATGTTTTTCAATGTTTTTTTTTTTCTTTGGGGTTTTTAAAAATAGGTTTTTGTGGGGGGGGGGGGGGGGGGGGGGGGTACAGTGGTAAAACCTTCAATTCTTGATAGTTTGAGAAAAAATAACGAAGAATTGCAATAGCTGTTATGAAGGTTTGCCAGAAAAATGTACTTTGCTCCAAAACACATTGGTCAAACATTTTGTAACACTCTTGACCAAGCAATCCTGAGTATCAACTAACAAAGGAAAATGGCTTTTGAAAATATTCTTTGAAAAGAAACTACAGCATTTTCTTCTTTTCCCACAATGTTTTCTACCCTTTCACTGAGAAATCCCTTTGTATGATCCTATATTATTTTTAATCTACAAGCGCTTTTATGTCCATCTTGTATAATTTTTTTTTGTCTTTTTAAGGAGTTTGCAGTGCAATGTGCAATGTCCATTAGACATTAATCTTGGCCTTTCAAATTGATTTAGAATTCTTGTCACCTTATAAAGAAAGAAGACTGCACTAACAAAATAATATAAAGAAAGAAGACTGCACTAACAAAATAAAGTACAAATGGGTTGTACTCCAAACAATTTCTAATTTGTCTGTGCCTGGAAGAAAAAAGAACTTTGTAATAATCTTCAGAGAACTTATGACCTTTTTGTTGTATCCGAAAATCAGGAACGTGGATGAAATTTAACCCTCTCTCAATAACAAGAATTGTATGGAAAACACTGAAAAATAGAACTTGGATATATAGATCCCTTTGAAAACATTGTGGGAAAAGGAAAAAGTGCTGGCAACCCATTTCCCACAATGTTTTCTACCCTGCCGAAATCAAATTTGGATTCTTTAGTCACATTTACTTTAGGCCTGCCAATGCTTTCAATTTGGACCTGTCTTTTAAATTTGTTGTTTGGTAAGGAGTTAACCGATACATACTTATTTCAACGCTTTGCTTGTAGGAGACTTTGGAAAGCATTTTGGCAAAAGGTGAAATTGCTGATGACGAGCAATTTCACTTTTTGTCACAATGTTTTCTATGCTATCTAAAGGTGTCATATACACATAAGAAACGGCATCATCCTTGCTGTTATTTGGTGTCAATTAGAGATACAATAGAAATGCCTTATGGGGTAAAGGGATAATGCCTACTTGTAATGTATCATACCAAGCAAAACATCACATAACATGGATCCTTTCTGTCCAAAAACCACCCAAATTGAGGTAGAATGGTCCTTTGACTTGCAGAAAATGTATAAATGGCAATGAAAAATCTTTTTGCAGATTTATGGTTATTAAAACTACCTTTTAACAGAGCCTTACTCATACCAACGTATATAGAAGAATACTGAAAGAATACACCTCTGGCTAAAACCTTTACTACAGAACAAAATTTTAGATTTGTCCAAAATGCAAGCATTTGTAGACAGCAGAATTTAAAGGTGGCTAAAATAGTGGGATTGGTTAGAAAATGTAGGACCACCATTTTTTTCTTCTGCCTCAAAGTTTTGTATAAGTCTCATACCCCAGATCGTTGAAACTTACTGGTATGGTTAAGGTTTAACTGTAGCGGGTTGTCAGTTTTGCTCATTTGCATGTTCATGGAATTGAATTGAAAGAATTGTAAGTCAGAAGAACTCTGTGGATCTTATCAAGTATGTTTTGAATATTCATGAAAATAGAGTCATCAAGTTTAATAAAGTGGAAATAACTCTATTCCATGAGGTTGCTCTGTATATAAAGGAAATTGACAGACAGGTCTATAATGTTCACCTTATCTACTTTTTAGCTCACCTGAGCACAACGTGCTCAAGGGGAGCTTTTAGGATCACCCGGTGTCCGTCGTCCGTCGTGCGTCAGTGCGTCGTCCGTCGTCAACAATTCTTTAAACATCAACTCCTCCTAAACCGCTGGGCGGATTTGGACCAAACTTGGCTGGAATGTTCCTTGGGAGGTCCTCTTTAAAAATTGTTCACAGAATTTGATTCCGTCAAAAACTCTGGTTGCCATGGCAACGAAATGGAATTTTTTAGCAAATTCTTTAAAAATCTTCTTCTCTGAAACCGCTGGCCAGATTTTAAAATATTTTCACACAGATGTTCCTTGGGTGACCCTTTTCAAAAATTGTTCGTGAAATTTTGATCCGTCAAGAAACATGGCTCTGGTGAATGGGGGCTTCTTGCACTATACAGAAATGATGAAATTCTTAAAAATTCTTCTTCTCTGAAACCGCTGGCCAGATTTTAAAATGATTTCACACAGATGTTCCTTAGGTGACCCTTTTCAAAAATTGTTCGTGAAATTTTGATCCGTCAAGAAACATGGCTCTGGTGAATGGGGGCTTCTTGCACTGTACAGAAATGAAGAAATTCTTAAAAATTCTTCTTCTCTGTAACTGCTGGTCAGATTTTAAAATAATTTCACAGAGATGTTCCTTGGATGACCCTCTTCAAAAATTGTTCGCGAAAGTTTGATCTGTCAAGAAACATGGCTCTGGTGAATGGGGGCTTCTTGCACTATACAGAAATGAAGAAATTCTTAAAAATTCTTCTTCTCAGAAACCACTGGTTAGATTTTGAAATAATTTCACGACTTGTTCCTTGGGTTACCCTTTTCAAAAATTGTTCGCAAAATTTTGATTGGTCAAGAAACATGGCTCTGGTGAATGGGGGCTACTTGCACTATATAGAAACGAAGAAATTCTTGAAAATTCTTCTTCTCTGAAATGGCTGGACAGATTTTGAAATAATTTCACAGAGATGTTCCTTGGGTGACCCTTTTCTAAAATTGTTCGCAAAATTTTGATAGGCCAAGAAACATGGCTCTAGTGAATGGGGGCTACTTGCACTATATGGAAATGAAGAAATTCTTGAAAATTCTTCTTCTCTGAAACCTGTGGTCAGATTTTAAAATAATTTGACAGAGATGTTCCTTTGGGGACCCTTTCCAAAAGCTGTACATATAATTTTGATCCATCAAGAAACATGGTCTTGTGAATGGGGGCTACTTGCACTATATGGACATGATGAAATTCTTTAAAATTCTCTTTCTCTAAAACCCCTGGTCAGATTTTGAAATTATTTCAGAGAGATGTTCCTTGGGTGACCCTTTTCAAAACTTGTTTGTAAATTTTGATCCATCAAGAAACATGGCTCTCATGGATGGGGGCTACTTGCTCTTATACAGAAATGAAGAATTCTTAAAAATTCTTCTTTTTGAAACTGATGGTCAGATTTCGAAATGATTTTTACAGGTGACCTTTTGAAAATTGCTTGGCAAAATTATAAATTTGGTTCCAATGTTTCAATACCTAAAAAAAAAAAAAATAGACTATGGTCATCTCAAAAATTCAGGTGAGCGATCCAGGGCCATCTTGGCCCTCTTGTTCAGTGCTATTAATCACATAAATCATTTTAACCCCCAAAGCATCTTTCATGACTTTAGTTGCTCTTGCTGGCAGTAAAAGTCAAAGCATGCAGCCTGATCTTTACACAAAATTTTTATAACTGGTCATAATTGAAAGATGTTGCAGACAACCTAATAAATCTTCAAATTAGTAAAACTTATCAAAAAGGGTAGATATTATTGTGTAAAACTAAGAAAATGTAGGTTACTATTATTTTCTTCTTTTCTCACAATGTTTTTCATAGCTTTTTTCTTCAGTGACCTAGGATTTTTTTTCTTCAGTGACCTAGGATTTTTTTTCTTCAGTGACCGGCAGGATAAGGGTTAAAAACTTCTCTTCACCGTTACAGAAAAATCAGGCCTGTGGAGCGATACAGGCTCTTAAGCGCCTCTAGTTTTTAAGTCGCACGTTTGTCAAAACGTTCGACTTTTTGCGATGAGCTCGAGGAGCTCAGGATGGGTTGGGGGGTGTCTATAGTGGGTTGAAGAATCATGCAAAAAATTGGATCAAAAACGTCGTATATACTTCATAAACGAGGTGCAGTTACTCTGCTTTTAACCCAATCGCTGTAGAACTACTTTTTCTTTGGTATGTCTGGAATTTGTTCTTTATGATGGGACTGGACCCGGTAACTCATATAACTCATATACCTACGCTAGAAAAAGGAGAACGTGACTCAAATTTTAAATTAAAAAAAATGCGGTTATTTTGTATATCATGTGAAAATTTAACATCTATCTTTGTTTAGATGGGTAAAGAAAACACAATTCAGCTAAGATATCCCCCATCAATGCTTAATGTGAGTTTAAAAGGGATCGCGGATTAATATGGCTTATCGAGAGCACCTTACTGTAAATATTCATGTATTATCGAGACCGGCAGAGCTTCGCTTATAAGGGTGGAATTTCGGACTCGAGTGATGTCATTTGAAATCAACTCTTTTAAACCATGCAAACCATGAATTCAGGGTTAAATATCGTAAAACTCGCTCTAAATTTGAAAATTTGTTTCGTTCCGCAGCTTTGACCTAGTTTGTAACGCACGTCTCGGATGAAACACCCCAAACCACTCGAATACCCCAAAACACCCAAAAACTATTCCATTACACATCAAAAAACTTTTGTAACACATAAAACTGCATGCGAAACGCTTACATACACGATTTTATGGAAATCAGACATGAACTTTTGCTATCAATTCTAGTATTTTAGGTCTTTGATCAGCTTAAGTTTGAAGTACAAAATTGTACTTTGATTAAGAAAATGCAAATGGCGGACGGGATAGAAAACAAAAGCACATGTATAACGATTAACACCAGTAAAGTTAAAATGTTGATTACTGCATTTGTTCGGACCCCAAAAGAGTTGAGACAAGGATATTTCATCCCCTCCGTATACAGTAAATACAACATGAAATATGAAACGCAAGGTAAAGTACAGCAATTACGACCGTACATTGACAGTTGCACTGTTGAGGGGGTTTACAGTCAAAACGTACTCAAACCAAAACGTACCCAAGTCAAAACGTACCCGAATGGAGTCAAAACTTACCCAAATGAAGTCTAAACCTACCCAAGTGGAGTCGAAACGTACCCAATGTGTAGTCAAAATGAACACATGATTTTTATAGTATTTCTAACTTCAATTTATGTAAAAATTAATAGAAATTACGTATTCGTCATCAAGACGATTTATAACTCTTGCTTTATTTTAAATTTGCCTTACATGATTAAAACCAATGATGAAACTTATTTAACAATAAACATAGCGAAGTGAATCAAATGCTTAGTGATAAAATCACGTTTTTCTTTCTATTTTTTTTTTAAGGAAGATAAAGTTACTATTAATGAAAAAAAAAAAAGCATATTGGATACTTTAAAAATATTTATCCATCATTATAAAAATATGTTTTATATATGAAAAAAAAACCATAAGCATCAGCACATTTAACTCTTTACCACACAAGAAAATTTGGACTGGTCTAAATTGAAAGCATTTGCAGACGACAAAATAAAGGTGACTGAAAAACTGAAATTTGTACTGGGAAGGATAGAAAACACTGTGGGAAAAGGAGAAAATTCTGGTTACCAGCATTTTCTCCTTTTCCCACAGTGTTTTCAAAAGGCTTCTTTCTCAGGGGCGTCAAAAGTAGGGATTGTGTGGTAATGGGTTAAAGAAATGATATAACAGAAATGTGATACATTAATTACATTGTTTGGATAGCAAAGATACAATTTCAGCACTCAAAAAGAGTGTAACAAATTGAATGTGGTGATTAACCTATTACCACACAATCCCTAATTTCGACTACCCTGAGAAAGAAGCCTTTAGAACACATTGTGGGAAAAGGGAAAAAAATGCATTTTCTCCTTTTCCCACAATTTTTTCTAACCTTCACAAAACAAATTTCAAATTTTCTGTCACTTTTATTTTGTCGTCTGCAAATGCTTTCAATTTGGACAAGCCTAAAATTGGGCTGGTCTGGTAATGAGTTAAACTAATTATTCACAATGGTCTTTAACCTGTTGTAGATTGCATAGTTATTAATTACTTTGCAAATATTTTTTATAGTTTGAGAGTCAGTTTGGTTGAGATGAAAAACCTTAGGACTGTTTTTTCAGCTAACCTGAGCACAACATGCTCAAGGGAAGCTTTTAGGATCACCTGGTGTCTGTCATCCGTCATGCGTCATCAACAATTCTTTAAACATCAACTCCTCCAAAACCGCTGGGCCAATATGGACCAAACTTGGCTGGAATGTTCCTTGGGAGGTCCTCTTTGAAACTTGTTCACAGAATTTGATTACGTTAAAAGTTTTGGTTGCCATGGCAACCAAACAGTTTTCTAAGAAATTCTTTAAAAATCTTCTTCTCTGAAACAGCTGGCCAGATTTTAAAATAATTTCACAGAGTTGTTCCTTAACGTAGTGGACCCGTAATAGAACACAGCTATTTCCACTATAATATTACCCTAGAAAATTTGCTAAGATTAAAATTGAGCACTATTGTACTACTTTCACCGAGCCACTTTTTCTTTTTTGTCCTTCCTAGAATTATCATTTATAAATCTATAACTACTATAATTTCA
This sequence comes from Tridacna crocea, assembly GCA_943736015.1. Taxonomy (NCBI): domain Eukaryota; kingdom Metazoa; phylum Mollusca; class Bivalvia; order Cardiida; family Cardiidae; genus Tridacna; species Tridacna crocea. The sequence goes on from OX031059.1 coordinate 57,544,733, forward strand.
TTACAAATGGATATGATAATTACCTCCCTTTTCTGGAAACTAACAAAATTATCAACAAATAATTTCAAGACGGACCCCGAAGGAATTTCAGTTCGGTCAAAAATGTGCAACAGTATCATATCTGTACAAAATATGTCTTATCAACTGTCCAGAAATTTTATGCCATGCTGCACTATGCTTATTACGGGTCCACTACCTTAAGTGACCCTTTCCAAAACTTTTTCGTGAAATTTTGATCAGTCAAGAAACATGACTCTGGTGAATGGGGGCTATTTGCACTATACAGGAATGAAGAAATTCTAAAAAATTCTTCTTCTCAGAAACCACTGGTCAGATTTTGAAATAATTTCTCAGGGATGTTTTATGGGTGACCCTTTTCAAAAATTGTTTGCGAAATTTCAATCCATCAAGAAACATGGCTCTGGTGAATGGGGGCTACTTGTACTTATATGGACATGCAGAAATTCTTGAATATTCTTACTTCTCTGAAACGGCTGATCAGATATTGAAAAAAGTTCACAGAGATGTTCCTTGGGTGACCCTTTTAAAAACTTGTTCGCGAAATTTTGATTTGCCAAGAAACATGGCTTAGGTGAATTGGGGCTACAATATGGAAATGAAGAATTTCTTGAAAATTCACCTTCTCTGAAACCCATGATCAGATTTTAAAATAATTTCAAAGCAATCTTCCTTGGGTGACCATTTTCAAAAATGTTTTCGAAATTCTGATTCATCAAGAAGCATGGCTCTGGTAAATGGGGTCCACTTGCACTATTCGGACATGAAGAAATTCTTGAAAATTCTTCTTCACTGAAATGGTTGGTCAGATTTTGAAATGATTTCACAGAGATGTCCCTTATGTGTCCCTTTTCAAAAATTGTCAAGTGCTAGCATCGGTATGCAGTGGCACTGTTTCAGTAAGTTCCAAGTAATAGAGGTGACCAATGACATACATTTAATATTGTTTTGGGTATATTATGTCAGGCTATATGCCAACATGGATATATTAAAGAAAAAGAAAAATGAAAAGATCTAACTTGGTGGGAAGCTGCCTATTACAAGTAACTGCATTTGCTCAACTAAATTGCAGACTAGTCAAAATCGAAGAATTGCTGAAAACTAATCAAATTTGACTTACGGTAAACCATTAAATTTGAGTCTAATTGGAAGAAAACCTTGAGTAAAAAAAAAATGAGTTTTTCTTTCTTTCAGCTCTGTTTTCCAAAGCTGTTTGAATTACGTAAAAGCAAGATTGTCCTGTAAAAGGGTGATGACCACCTATCAGTCCCAAAATATCAAGGTTTCACCATTAGTGCGACTTTCAGGACCTTCAGTCCTTTGATTTTATCTATGGTGTCCACTTTGCTGAAACACCATAGAGAAAAGCAACCATGAAATTGCAATGATTGGTGTCCTATTCCTTGGATGCTGTTGTGATCGGTTTATTTGTTGCTGTAATGGTTAATACTTTGTCATCAGACACATTTTTATCTAATTTGAAAGTTACACAACTTCTGATTGGCTATACCAAATGTTGTAGCCAATCAGAAGTTGTGTTAAATTTCATAAATCTTGGAGACCAAGACCTAAAAATATTCATAAGAATAGTTTCATGAATGCATACCACTAGTTTTATTCATGGGAAATACTGGAAGATGATGATAGTATTTGACTTGAATAGTATTTTAATTTAATCGGTTGCCTTTTGCATGCATACAAAAAGAAGACTTGGTTATTGTGAAAAAGACTTTGAATGACTACCGTATATTGGACCATATTGTAATGCTTAACTTTAGCTGAACACATATTTACATTTTGTCATGGAGTAAACAATTTATACTGTTCAAATAATCTGTAAGCAATATATGTTGGTTTATTGACACATTCAAAGCATATTTTGTCTTATTATTGGCAAGTGAAATTAATTTATGCATTCAAAGTATATTTTGGGTGCGTATTGAGGCTATGGTGTAAGTTTTTGCCCTGTCAACAATAATTCCATTTAAAGAATGTACCTGTTGAACCAGTTAGGTTAGGTTTTGGTTTTGAATGTCTATGGGCAAAGAATATGGCCATTAAAGATATAAGTGGTTTTGTCTATCTGTGCTATATGGAAATAGACTCTGTTGGCATCATGATCAGACTGAAAGTGCACTCCAATCCCATCACTTATGCAGCGTTCTGGTGTACAACTTAAAGACCTGATGAAGTCTGGAATGTTTGTTAATTACTTTAACAGCACACTCAGAACCTGCATTAATAATCTGAATTGGATCCAATACTTGGTTTGGAGCAGGAAACAAATTACAGAAGACTAAATATTCTGTAGGTGATAATTCATGGAAAATAATTTTATTGCCAAGGAATAATTCTTGGAAAAACCCTGAATTTTTGTAATGGCTTACCTGCATGAACAAAGCAATGCTAAATTAACATGGACTGTCTGAAAAGGTCAAAAGCTGCTTTCCTTGGGTTCACTAAAATGAACTTTGTAATTGTTTCATAAGGAGCTGACCTAACGATATGTAAGATCTAGTCATAATATGCTTGAAGTTGGCCAGAATTATAATGCTTGCTTGATGCCTTAACATCACTCTGGGGAAGTACTTTTTTTCCTTGTTCTATGATGATCTTGTTAAAATGACTGATGTCAGAAACTGTGCCTATTTACTGGCTGAAGCCTTCAAATATCAGAGCTCTATTTCTAGATTTTTTATACTTCATAACCAATAGATCTAAATGTTCCCCTGCATACAATGAGCAATGCATACCATTTATCCAAATGAAATGTTACTGTTGAGATTTTTAACAATGCAGTGAGAAAAGACATGTTTGTCCAACCTTGAGGCTTTGTTTCTTTTGTCATAGAATTTAATGTCAAATAAATCTGTGTTCCAAAAAAAAGAATATGTATGAGTGCACTTCATTAAAAGAAGGATTCACCAGTTAGGCAGACGACAAATTTGATATACATATATGGGTTCCTTGAAATGTCGTGTGCCGGATGACATTTCATGTTGTTTATCAGAGATTCTTAGAGATGTCCTTCACTCATTGCTTTCTACAGATACCCTTTGGCTGCTTGAAGCAACCCCTTTTGAAAACATTGTGGCCCAAGAAGAAAGTACCAGTAACAAGCTATTTCTTCTTTTGCCATCTTGTTTCCACATGTATGCATATACATTTATTTAACGTTACTTTTTGTCGATATTTGTTTTACAAAGACTTTATGAAGAAGCTGCTATATTTCAGTATAATTGTTTTGAATGTTACCACACAAACTCCAGTCCAAATGACCATGAAAAAAATGCATTTTAAAATGTTTTGAGAACAGGGGAAAATGCTGTTAACCAGCTTTTCTCCTTTTTCCAACCATGTCTTTAACCCTGTCAGTATAAAATTAAATTATTGGAGCAACTTCCGTCATTTGTGCCCACACTTATGGGTGAGTTCTAATATTGTGTGTGGTAAAGTGTCAATAAAGACAACCCTCTAGGTAAAATTAGCCAAAAAGACTAAATTATCTGCTGAATTAAGCATGGCATCACTCGTGTTCTTTGACAGTGTAGATACACCACCAAGCTGACAGTTATTATGATTTTGATCATCAATGGTACCATATTACATCTGGGGAGAGATTTAATTCATTACCGAACGACAAAATTTTAGACCGGTCCAAATTGAAAGCATTTGCACACGAAAAAATAAAAGTGACTGAAAATTTGAAATTTGTTTTGAGAAGAGTAGAAAACATTGTGGGAAAAGGATAAAATGCTGGTTACCAGCATTTTCTCCTTTTCCCACAATGTTTTCTAAAGGTTTTCTTCTCATGGGCGTCAAAAGTAGGGATTGTGTGGTAATGGGTTTAAGCTAGGTACAGCAGTACTAGTGTTAAATTTTTCAGGGTTAATTTATTTGATCTTGTTTGCTCTGGTGCTTTGACAACAAAGTGTTGGGTACCCAGCATAAACTTGATGCTCTGTATATCAGAAGATTTTTGTATGTGTGTTTGCTTTTTAAATGCCACACTCAATTGATTATATTGATCAAAGCGCTGGATTCATAGCACAGTGGTTTGTGTTTGAACCCTGCTGCAATACTGATTACAAGAAAGTGCCATTTTGCGAGGTTCAACAAAAAGTCTCATTTTGCGAGGTTCAACAGGGTCCAAGGGCTAGAAAATCAGAAAAAGACAGATTGGAGATATGTTGTTGTGATATGACCGAAAGTGGCTGAAAATATATCAACATTTCTACCTTTTCCCACAATGTTTTTAAAAATTCTCCTCTGTAATACTATTAAAACTCGTTATTGTTTTGGGAAAGGCTTGAGACTGTTTGGAATAAACAGAGCTCCAGATAAGAGGGAGTGATGGTATTCCTAAATCATTATATTGCTTTGAAACCCTATGTTGTGGGTACTCACTAGAATTGTGTCATCAAGATGATTCCAATGACTGTCCACAACATAGAGTTTAGTGGAGAATAATTTTCATTTTCAATTTTGAAATCAAAATCATTCCCACTCTCTGGAGCTCTTGAGAACCTTTTGAAACATCATGGGAAAAAGAAAGAATGCCCTCCAAATGTCTTCCTCCTTTCTTACAAATTTTCTGTCCACTTTTAGAACTTCAGGTGACCTGTATCATGTAAACATTGGTCAGTAAAAACTCTAGGTTTTAAAGAGTTCGTATTTTTGTCAACTGGTGAAGAGTAACTAAAAGGGTTGCAAGTAATGAGCAATAATTTGTTGGGCTTGAACTTGAAAATTTTAGGGAAATTTCCAATTATTTTAAAAGATTAGTCAACCTTAAAAGGCTTTCTTACCTGTTTGTACAAATTGCGTTCAATTAAAATCGACCCACTCAGCTTTCATATGGTATCATTTGCGTCTTTTACACATTTAATGAAGTTTCTCTTTACCAGATGGGAAAATTCAAATTTGGCAATTTTGAAACAGTTTGTAAACAACAAGCATCAATATTTGACTTGACTGCTTGGTTTTATCTTCTTTGATAGGGTAGGAAACATTGGAAAAAATGGAGAAATTGCTGATAATCAGCATTTTCTCCTTGTACCACCATGTTTTCTTTATGTTTCTTCCATAGGATAATAAAAATTCATCGGTCTCATAAAGGGTTATTTTTTTCTTGCAGCGACATTTTGATGCTAAAAGAATTATTATGGCATTCTAGATTTAAAGCAATCTGATACTATTAGTTGATTCTTTGTAGCAAGCTTTTTTAAGATCCTGAATTCTGTTGCGGCATCCTCTAGTACTCTGTGGTTAATGTGTTGGACCTAAAAAGAAGATCAGCCATTGATTCCAGCTGGTCCATATTCACCAACCACTCTTAAGAACATCCGTAGTCCCATTCCTGCAGAATATCGTAAATGTGAAAGTAAGAGAACTTCTGATTGGCTAAACCATATCCAGGTCTACTTAATGACTGATTGATTGATTGTATGATGTTCAAAGTCTCAACATTATTCCAGTTATACTGTGGTGGCCAGTAGACCTTTCCTGTTTTTCTTTCATACAGTTTCTTTTACTAGTACAGATTATTCCAAACCACTGCTTGCTTTCCCTCACAACCATCACCAAAACAAAGTTCAGCAGTGAAAGAGGAATGAATCTTGGCACAACTCACATTCTTCGTCCCTTGGAAAGAAATCGGCTTATCTGATGATGGAACAAGTGGCCCCCTGTTCTGAAGCAGACATCAAGATAGAGGGAGCAATGGTACCCAAAATCCATTGTTTCACTTCCAAACCTTGCATTTTGGGTACTCATTTGAATCGTCTCAATAGGACGATTCTGATGAGTACCCATTACATTGGGTTTAATTGAGAACAATTGATATTTTCAATTTTGGAATCAAAATCATTCCCTCTATTTGGAGCTCTGCTGAATTCTAATGCACTACTGATTGGGCTACCAAGGTTTAGCTGGTCTGCTTTACATAATTACCGAAATACTCACGTCGGAGAACTAATACTGCAAAATAATAGGATCTTGATAAAAAACAATGAAAGATACCATTCTAAAACAAATACTATTTTGTAATTATGCTTTACTAATTTCTACAGTTTCTTCAAGTATTGTGATAAATACAGTAATTTTGGTGAAGTGCAATGCACCAGAACAGTAATTGAACAAATTTGTTGATTGTCATGCACCAAAACGATTGTTGAACGGCAATGAACCCTTTATCAAGCAATCCCATTTTTAAGTAACAGTTAAGAGGAAGCAAACCTGAAAAGTTTTTGAAAATGCTGGTCATAGGCATTATTTTCTTCTCTCGTAATTTTACCGTTCCAAGACATAGCCTGCTCTGGAATCATGTTTATCAAATTGAAATAGTTCCAATTTGGAGGGGTATAAATCTTGTTGTCTGACATAGAGTACCAGAGAAAACATATGGAGTGTTGTCTGATCTTGACCCCGGAGCGCCAAATAAGATATTACATTTTCATTCTAGATTTATGATTCAAATAACTTCAATTTCATTGTTGCTTTTAAATTATATGCAGGATGCATAATTATTTTATGCAGTCTGATCATGATCTATGCTGGCTGCATTATAAGACAACTATAGTTGTGAAATGGGCTGCAAGACTTAACCCTTTCCCAAACGACAAAATTTTAGAATGGTCCAAATTGAAAGCACTTGCAGACAAGAAAATACATCTTACTCAAAAATTGAAATTTGTTTCTAGTAGGGTAGAAAACATTGTGGGAAAAGGAGAAAATGCTGGTTACCAGCATTTTCTCCTTTTCCCACAATGTTTTCAAAAGGCTTCTTAGATCTCAGAGACGTAAAAACCAGGAATTGTTTGGGAAAGGGTTGATCCTTGACCACATAATCAGAAGTTTTAAGGACCCAGCGTAAGAAACATTTTGAAAACATTATTGGAAAAGGAGAACATTTCTCTTTTTCCCACAATGTATTCTAACTGGTTAAAGACAAATTTCATCATTTGAACCACATTTAGACTGTCTTCTCCAAGTGCTGTCAGAGTCTACATGTGCTGAAGAGTTAATTTGTAGTTTACATTGGTTGTTTCATTGTCATATGAAGTGGATACTTAATTGTTTAGACCAAATTTACACTGATTTCCATTTATAAACATTTAGCTATGAATAAGAATTGCTTATCTCAAGTATTGAATCATTATGTAATTGAGAGTGCATAAATGAATCAATTGACCCTTTTCCAATCGATCAGAGTATCAAACCATGAGAGAGACTGCTTTTCAAACCATTGTGAGAAAAAAACAAAAATACTTGTAACTAGAATTCACCTCTTTTACCACAAATTTATACCCACCCAATGAAAGTTCTTTTAAGCCAGGTGCAAGTTATTGACTGCAAATGCTGTGAAGTTGGCTGAGGCTAACAGAGCTCGAAATAAAGGAAGTGATCTTGTTTTCAGAATTGAAAATATTTATCATTCTCCACTAAGCCCTATGTTATGGGTACTCATTAGAATCGTCTCATCAAGACGATTCTAATGAGTACCCATAACATAGGGTTTGGGAGAGAAATTAAGGAATTAGAATACCATCACTCCCTCTTATCTCGAGCTCTTGGTTAAAATTTTTGTCCTGTTAGTAGTCAGTAAACTTTCTTGTGTCAGAGAGTACTATTACTTCATTCTACTGTGCACTTGCGAAATGCCATGTGACGTCTTTGTGCCTTATCCTAAAGGGATTTCCCTGTAATTGTTACACTAGCTGACCACATTTCTTCTGGAGACAAAAGTAGCTGCAAACGACTTGGAAGAAATCCTTATAAAATAAAGGAAACTATGTTCAGCACTCCATCATAGAGTTCAAAGTTTTAAGGACCCATGAGGGTGACCATTTGACTTGCGCAATTGTAAACTGCATTATTTTGAAATTAACTTAAGTGGCGCTGAAACTAGCCTCATATGCTTATATGGATTGTGTAGATAAAGATCAAATTCCAAAGAGTGTGATGTCTGATTATACATCCATTTAGTCGGGGTTTTTTCCAAACATTTGAAAAAAGGACAGCTTTGAAATGGCAATGTTTTCCAAAACTCTTTTTTAGCTCCACTGGCCGAAGGCCAGCGGGCTTATGTCATGGCCCGTTGTCCGTCGTGCGTCCGTCCGTCCGTCCGTCAGTCCGTCCTTCCGTCCGTCCGTCCGTCCGTCCGTTAACTTTTTCTTTAAACATCTTCTTCTCTGAAACTACCCATCCAATTTGGATGAAACTTCACAGAAATGATCCTGCCATGGTCCTCTTCAGAATTTCTTGAAAGAATTTAATTCCTTCAAAAACTCTGGTTGCCATGGCAACAAAACTGAAAAATTTTGAAAATCTTCTTGTCTGAAACCGTAAGGCCTAGAGCTACCAAATTTGGCATGTAGCTTTATCTAGTGGACCTCTACCAAGTTTCTTCAAATTATAGCCCTGGGGTCAAAATTGGCCCCGCCCCGGGGGTCACAAGTTTTACATGGGCTTATTTAGGGAGAACTTTAAAACTCCTCTTCTACCTAGGCATAGGGCCTAGGGCTACCAAATTTGGGATGAAGTTTTATTTAGTGGACCTCTACCAAGAGTGTCTAAATTATAGCCCTGGGGTCAAAATTGGTCCCGGCCCGGGGGTAACAAGTTTTACATGGGCTTATATAGGGAGAACTTCAAAATTCTTCTTCCACCTAGCCATAGGGCCTAGGGCTACCAAATTTGGCATGTAGCTTTATCTAGTGGACCTCTACCAAGGGTTTCCAACTTATAGCCCAGGGGTCAAATTTGGCCCTGCCCCAGGGGGTAACAAATTTTACATGGGCTTATATAGGGAAAACTTTCAAAATCTTGTTGCACCTAGCTATAAGGACTAGGGCTATCAAATTTTGCATGTAGCTTTATCTAGGGGGTCTCTACCAAGGGTGCCCAAAAGTATAGCCCTGGGGTCGAATTTAGCCCCCGTCACAGGGGATCACAAGTTTTGCATTGGCTTATATAGGGAAACTTTAATAATCTACTTGTACATAGCCATAAGGCCTAGGGTTACCAAATTTTGCATGTAGCTTTATCTAATGGGCTTCTACCAAGAGGACCAAAATTTTAACTTTGGGGGTCAAGTTTGACCCCATCCCAAGGGTCACAAGTTTTACATTGGCTTTATAAACCTGTCTCATGGGTCACATATTTTACAGGGCCTTTTATTGAGCAAACTTGTTGTACAGGGCTTTTTATTGGGCAAGATTCAAAAATCTTCGTGTCTATTACCACACATTCTAGTTTCATATTGTAGGTCTGGGGTAAAAATTGGCTCCATCCAGGGATCACAAGTTTAACATGGGCCTCAAGATATAGTCACTTTAATGTATACATTAATCAAGGGAAATAACTCTTTTTATGAAAGATAAAGTTTGGTACTATTAACTGCATGGATACATAATTGATGCTAGACATTAAGTTTTTTGATAGAAAATATTCTGTTTTCAAGTGTTATTCATTTTTTTGATGCTAATAGTTATGCTTACTTGAGGTGAATAATAAATTCAGAGTAAGGTTTCTATCATTCAGCTTATTTTTCTAAGGATTTTACCTTTCATGCTAATGAATTAACCTGCTTGTACTGCCTGATAGCGTTCATTGTTTTTGAAGGCCCTTTTTTTCATGGTCTTGAACACTTCAATTTGTGTGGTAAAGGGTTAAAAAGCCAGTGGAGCGATACAGGGCCATCATGGCCCTCTTGTTTTTTTTTATCAGGGTCATTACGAAATGGGTTATGTTTGGTCAAGAGTTAAAATTATTGTTAACCAGACGATAAAATTTTAGCCCTGTCCAAATTGAAAGCATTTGCAGAGGGCTATTTCAATGTGGCTCAAATGGTGAAATTTTTTATTGATAGGATAAAAACATTTTGGGTAAAGGAGGAAATGCTGGTTTCCAGCATTTTCTCCTTTTTCCACAATGTTTCCAAAAGATTTCTTCTAAAGGTCATCAAATGTCGTCATTGTGTGGGAAACAGTTAAGGATAGGTAACATGAAACAGTTTCATTTGTCATTAGTATTTACTATTTAGACAAAATGCCCTAGTCTCTTCAAAACAGTATGACTTGGTAACTACTCTCTCACTAGTTTGGTTGTCAGGATTGGTCCCAAGTTGTTTTTAAACAACAAAATTAAGATTCAAGTATCTTCTAATATAGAAACACTGAGTTTGTTTATCCTAATATGACGTAGGACCTAATCGTTTCTATGGTATCACTACTAGGGAAAGTAGAAGATCACATTATCTTGAAATTGTGGTTCATCTCTCCTAGATTTCTTGACAAAACCTGGTTAATGCTAGATAAATCCACTAGTAAAACCTTCGACAATCTTTCTTAAGCTGCATCATTCAAAAGTTCAGTGCTCTTTGGGGCTAGATGACCCCGAGATCCTTTTGTACTGTATGACCAAACAACAAAATTTTGGAATCTACCAAATTGAAAACAAATGAGCAAATAATGACTTTTGTCCATGATAGAGAAGAAACAATTTTTGTCAAAGAGAAAATGTTGATAGCGAGCATTTTATCCTCTTTTTCCACAATGTTTTCAACAGCCCTCTCTTCATTGCTATTAGAAGTGGAGATTTCATAGTACAGGGTTAGGTCTAATTACCAAGCAATACCTTGTTCCATGACGCTTGGCAAGAAAGCTTATGAAAGGATTATGAGAAAAGGAGAATGCCATTTACTCATTTTTCTATGTTTTTATGAAACTTTCTCATGGCAGATCCTTAAAATCATTTGAGTCTTGTTTAACTCTTTACCTAACAACAAAGTGTTAGACTGGTCTATATTGAAAGTGTCTTAATTTAAGAATTTGTCTCTGAAAGAGTGGAAAACTTTGTGGGAAAAGGAGAAAATCCCGGTTACCAGCATTTTCTCCTTTTCCCACAAGGTTTTCAAAATACTGTCCTTCCCAGGGTCATGAAAAGCAGGGCTTGTTTGGTAAAGAGTTAATTCATCATCTGCAAATACTTTCAGTATGAACTTGTCTAGAAATATGTTGTCTGGAAAAGTGTTATAGGCTGGTTATACTATCCAGTGCTCATGACCTTGGGCGGCACAATTACAGTTTGATTTTCTTCCTGGTAAATGAAAAATTCATAAGCCAATTGTCTGTTGGAGTATATTTTCTGAAAATTCACTTGTCTGCGCTTGCTCTAGGCTAGTGTTGACAAATGCTTTTTCGACCTCCACACGAAATGTTTACCAAAGAACAAATTTTGGACTGGTCCATATTCACAGCATTAGCAGACGGCAAATGAAATGTGCCCCAAATGGCAGAATTTGTCCTTGATAGGACAGAAAACATTATGGTAAAAGGAGAAAATGCTGGCATTTTGTCCTTTTTCCAGAATGTTTTCATCAGGCTTCTTCCTCGGTGTCCTTAACTGTCAGGATAGAGTACTGAAGGGTTAAGGAACGGCATATGGCTTTCGGATGATTTGGAAAATAATACGCCAATATGGGAGTTTGATGTCAATGCCTTGGTTGGGCTGAGAATGCACTGACATATCAATCTTGGAGAGAAAAATATTCCAATTTCCTGCAATCTCATGGTGCTGTGGGAAAATTAAACAGTGACATGCAAACACAGTGGTAATGCCATATATTATGACAGGGGCTTTACATTTGAACTGAAAAGTACATTTTGTCAGCAGTAATCAAAACGCTTTAACCAGCAGCATTATGTTAAGTGTTACTGAAGAAATAATCTTCCTTTTATCATGGTTTATCCTTCAATAAACCACAGTTAAGAGTTATGAGGCACAATAAATGATCCAGTCAAGGGCATTAGCTCGAGCGGTTTATTCATTGTACCTCATAATTCACAATGTGGTTTATTGAACAATAAACCACAATAAAAAGAAAGATTATTTTGATTTGAACAGAACCAACTCTTAATCAAAGGAAAACAAGTTCATACCTAGAGTGAAAATGCAGATGTCAATACATAATGACTTCACTCTATAGAATGACGTCATTCTACATAGTAAAACAGAGATTTTACCATGCTTTTGTTGCACTGTTTGTAGAGCTGAATTTATGTGTCATGTTCGAATATTAGTTGCAAAAGGCATTTTGTTTGCGATAGTTTTTGGGGTTGTTTTGTAAAAAAAGTTATTGCCTGCAGTTGACTTGTTGTCTCTCATTCACTAGAGAAGGAAATAACCAGGACTTTTCTCATTTAATGATTTTGCTTCTGCATTAATTTACCTGTTTTATGCTGAAGGAAATTGCTGTTTGACATCAGATTAATTATGTGAGCGTCACTTACTATAGACATTAATTATTCAAAAAAAATTTATTGGGCCAGGACCTCCTTGTTTTACATGATTATATTATGGGAAAAATAGGGCAGTAGGATTATTTCGCGGTTTGATCTTATACATGAATTAGGTGAGCATGATAGTATTGTTCTCAGTCCCAACCTTACTGTATACTTTACCCAAGCAACAAGTTTTTGGACTTGCTGAAATCGAAAGCGTATGCAGGTAACAATAGATAAGTGATATACATTACGGAATTTTCGGGAAAGAGGGGAAAACATTGTTGGAAAAGGAGAAAGCACCGTTACCTTTCTTATATTCAAACTAAAATCATCCCTGGGAGTTGTTACAATGTGATTGTTTGGTCAAAAAAAAAGGTTTTATTCAATTTATGACTCATTTTGGCAGGGATGAAAGATCAGGTTCATGTGCAATTATTTATTCAGTGGTCTCAAGTTATCGTCCCTGGCCATTTATCTCTTTACTAGACAGTGCTGGTATAAAAGCTTGTGAATAGGCTATAGGATAAAGAAAAAAGCTGGCCAACATTTTCACCATATTAAACTACGTTTTCTTCATATTTGAAAGCACATCATACCATTGTGAGGTATAATTTTAGGTGGTATGGTATTCAAATGCTTGAATTTAGACATCCAAAATTTCATCATTGTTACTGTGATAAGTTCATCTTTATTTTTCCCAAGTACAGAAATCATAATACAATCTGGGTAAATGATATTAACCCTTTACCACACGATCCTGACTTTAACAACCCTGGAAAAAGAAGCCTTTTGAAAAGATTGTGGGAAAAGGAGAAAATGCTGGTAACCAGCATTTTCTTCTTTTCCCACAATCTTTTCTACCCTATCAAGGACAAAGTACATCATGTCGAACCACTTTTTAACTATCAAATGACAATACTTTTCAATTTAGACAAGCTAACAGTGTGGGTGTGTGACTTGTTTGTAGATTTGTCCAAATTTGAAAGCATTTGCAGATGATTAAATGAAGATGGAAAAAATATGAAAGTTGTCTGTAGAAGAATTGAAAACATTGTAGGAAAAGGAGATAATACCACACAATCTCGCCTGTAAACAATCCTGAAGAAGAAAGCTTTTTGAAAACAATGCGGAAAAGGGAGAAAATGCTGGTAACCAGTATTTTCTCCTTTCACCACAATATTTTTTCTTCCCTATGATAGATAAAAATAATTAATTTAGCAACATTTAATTTGTATTGCCTGCAAATGCTTTCAATTCGGTTCCAGTCATGGTTTTGTCATTTGGTGAAGGGTTGAGTCATGACAATTATTGCAAATCCATTTTGTCTAACAGTAGAGTGCTCAGGCCCTCATGGAGTGATACTTTTTGCAGTTGCATTAAACCCTTTCCAAAACAATCCCTGGTTTTTACGGGTCTAGAATAGTAGCCTTTTGAAAACATTGTGAGAAAAGGAGAAAATGCTGGTAACCAGCATTTTCTCCTTTTCCCACGATGTTTTCTACCCTATCATAGACAGAAATAATTTTTTCAGCAATAGTTGAATTGTCGTCTGCAAATGCTTTCAATTTGGTCTAGTCCAAAAGTTTGTCGTTTGGGAAAGGGTTAAACCCCCTTTTTCACAGAGTGTGACTCATCATAGCTGTGGTACAGAATTAAGATAAAAATGTAAAAATAAAAGCAGTCTGAATAACCTAACTTGCAAGATTCTGGTAATTAACCCTTTCCCCCAAAAAATACTGGTTTTTACGTGTCTGCAGTGAAAGTCTTTGAAAACACTGTGGGAAAAGGAGAAATTGCTCATAATGAGCAATTTTTCCTTTTCCCACAGTGTTTTTTACTCTTTTTGAGAACTTTCTACAATTTTCTCCAAATCTAAAATTGTCGTCTGCAAACTGTTTCGGTTTGGAAGGGTCCAAAATTTGTTGTATGGGAAAGGGTTAAAGACCAAAACATGCAACTTGCATCAATCCAGAGCCCTACAGGTTCAGCTTACCTGTACGTCTCTAATTGCGATAAAAAATCACAACGTGCATGATCAGTAATTAGTGACAGTGCATGTGATTCATTCCGATGAATTAGCGAAGAAATAAAGGAGGCCATAATTGCAATCAGTCACATTATGATCACATCCAGGACACAGACTGTCTGGTGACACAGAAAATGTGGTGAACTGTTTTCCTGAACCTTTGCCCTCGTGCTGGCCCCCATTTGATACCTTCTTGGCTTTAGGCTGCCATTTTAAAGTATTGTGACAAATATTGTATACAATTTCTTGGAGTAGCCTCTACCAGGATTGATAAGCTGCTTAAAATATTGGAGCAATTTTAAAAGCTTGATTTAGCTTACATTGTGCTCAAAGATGAACTCGTTGAATTTGTGTCAGTTATCCATTATTGTCTATTGTATGTCATTTTCACCTTGCAACACCCCAGAGGCCAAATTTGTAGCAAATGCAAAGATACATGGTGAAAATGCATGTCTTTGAAATCTCCCAAGGAAGGTCTCTTGGTATCAGAAAAGTAAGGTCACTAGATTAAATTCAGAAAATTTTCTCTAACCCTTTACCACACAATTCCGACTTTCAACACCCCTGGGAAAGAAGCTTTAAGAAAACATTGGGAAAAGGAGAAAATGCTGGTAACCAGTATTTTCTACTTTTCCCACAATTTTTTCCGCCATTTCCTAAAACAAATTTCATTTCTTAAATCACATTCATTTTGTCAGTTGCAAATGATTTCATTTTGGAGTCTAAAATTTTGTCATTTGGTACAGGGTTAAGCATGTTCACTTAATTAACTCTAAACTATCGTCTGCCACTTTCTGATATGAAACCTTGGTTGCTTTTGCAGATTGTGTAAATCAAGATCAGACTTCAAAGGTCTTGGATCGATACTGATGCCTATATTAAATGCTATATCCATGACCCATTTATTGCATTGAAAAACCCAGCAGACAGTTTCAGTCAAGAAGTAGGACCGGTATATTTGCAAATTCCTATTTGCATTCTGTTCATAGGGTTTCTGCAAAGCAAACAGGGCAGATCAAAGATCAGACCAAAAAAAATGTGCAGTCTGATCTTGATCCATGCTGGCCATGAAGGCTAAAATTGGTGTGAAAAGCATAGACTGAGGATAAGGTAATCCAATTATTGTATGTGAGGTAACTTACTTTTTTTAGCACAGCTGCACAGCTGCTGTTTCTAAGAAAGGATTGAGGTATTGTCATAACCATAGGAAAGGATTAACTCTTTACTAAACGACTGAATTTGAGACTTAAGTCCAAATTGAAAGCATTTGCAGACAGAAAATTTAATGTGACAAAAATTATGAAGATTGTCCTGGAAAGATTATAAAGCATTGTGGGCAAAGGAGAAAATGCTGGTTACCAGCATTTTCTCCTTTTCCCACAATGTTTTCAGACGGCTTTCTTTTCAGGGTCGTCAAAAGTTGGGATTGTGTGGTAATGAGTTAAATGCTGGAAATCAGGGTCTTCTCCTTCCATAATTATGAATGGTATATTTGCATGATGGAGGTGTATTTTGGCAAATTAAAGAAATTTGCAAACTTTTTTGCTCAGGCATTTGACCACAAGTATACCAAAAAATATGGATTGTCTTGAATCTGTAAACATCTTCATATGCAAAATTTCTTGCAAATATTATTGTCACGGATGTTTAATTACTATCTTTTATGATGTATCGGTACATCCAAGTCTGTTTCTGCTATTGTGACTGGTTGAAGATGTACAGGTCAAGGTAAGTCACCTATTATTGGCACCTGGTACATCAACATGTATTGCAAAGCTAAACATTTACACCATCTGTAAATATTGTGACCTAAACTAAAAGAAAAGAACTCGGCATGCTATGAAGACTACAAGGATACCATATGTTACACTTGACCGATGTGTCTCCTCATGACCTAGAAAACCAACATATATACACACTATTGTGTAAGAATCTCAAAGACATGTTACATTTGGCTGGACCAAAAGGTACTTCCTCCTGCCATAATAACCATTTATCTAACAATCCCTGGTTTTTACAACTCGGAGGAAGAAGACTTTTAAAAACATTGTGGGAAAAAGAGAAAGTGCAGGTTATCTGCTTTTTCTTTTTCCCACAATGTTTTTCAGCCTTCCCAGAACAAATTTTAATCTTGAAGTCTGATTGATTATTTCGTCTGCAAATGCTTTCATTTTGGACTAAGTCCAAACTTTTGTTGTTTGGTTGAAAGACTTTTAAGAGTTAAAATGAAAGAAGCTGAAGTAATTAGGGCAGTGAGCTTCAAAGACAAGCTATAATTCCCAGGATCAAGGTACCTCATTCTGATCCAGATTATGCAAAGTTAATTGATGCATTTTATATGGATTGATTGATCGATTGATTGATTGAGTGGTGATTAATGCTATTTTCAACATTATTTCTGTTACAATGCAGCAGCCAGGGCAACTATCCATATAGAGCCTAGATACATGTTCCATTTTAAAGGAGCCAGAATATCTTTGTGGCTCTGAATGAATGAAATACACCTTTCCAGTTACAACAAACCTCAGAACTGTTCACCACATGTCAAAATTGATCAAAAACTAGGTCTCTAGGTCAAATCTTAGAAAAACCTTGTGTACGCTCTAGAGGCCACATTTTCAGTCGGATACTCATGAAAGTTGGTCAGGATGTTTGCCTGGATGATATCTCGGAGGAGTTTGAAAATGGATCATGTCATGTCAAAAACTAGGTCACTAGGTCAAATCTTAGAAACACTTTGCGTACACTCTAGAGGCCACATTTTCAGTCCAAATCTCTTGGAAGTTCTTCAGAATGTTTTTCTTGATGATATCTCGGACAAGTTTGAAAATGGTTCATGTGGGGTCAAAAACTAGGTCACTAGACAAATTTTAGAAAAACCTTGTGTAGGCTCTAGATGCCACATTTTCAGTCCAAAACTCTTGAAAGTTGGTCAGAATGTTTGTCTTGATACCTCGAACAAGTCTGAAAATGGTTCATGTCAGGTCAAAAACTAGATCACTAGGTCAAATCTTAGAAAAACCTTGTGTACGCTCTAGAGGCCACATGTTCAGTCCAAAACTCATGAAAGTTGGATGTTTGCCTCGAAATCTAGACCGAGTTTGAAAATGGGTCATGCCAGGTCAAAAACTAGGTCACTAGGTCAAATCTTAGAAAAAAACCTTGTGTAAGCTCTAAAGGCCACATTTTCAGTCGAATACTCATGAAAATTGGTCAGGATGTTTGCCTGGATGATATCTTGGACAAGATCCAAAATGGCTCATGTGGGGTCAAAAACTAGGTCACTAGGTCAAATTTTAGAAAAACCTTGTGTACGCTCTAGAAGCCACATTTTCAGTCCATAACTCTTGAAAGTTGTTCAGAATGTTTGTCTTGATGATATCTCGGACAAGTTAAAAAATGGGTCATTTGGGGTCAAAAACTAGGTTACTAGGTCAAATCTTAGAAAAACCTTGTGTACGCTCTAGAGGCCACATTTTCAGTCCAAAACTCTTGAAAGTTGGGTCAGAATATTTGCCTTTATGATATCCTGGACGAATTTGAAAATGGGTCATGTGGAGTCAAAAACTAGGTCACCAGGTCAAATGTTAGAAAAGCCTTTTGTAGGCTCTAGAGGCCACATTTTCAGTCCAAAACTCTTGTAAATTGGTCAGAATGTTTGCCTTGATGATATATTAGACAAGTTCTAAAATTGGTCATTGGGGGTTAAAAACTAGGTCACCAGGTCAAATCTTAGAAAAACCTTGTATATGCTCTGGATGCCACATTTTCAGCCCAACACTCTTGAAAATTAGTCAGAATGTTTGCCTTTATAATATCTTGGATGAGTTTGAAAATGGGTCATGTTGGGTCAAAAACTGGGTCAATAGGTCAAATGTCATAAACTTTTTTATTCTCTGGAGGACACATTTTCAGTCTGATACTCCGAAAACTTGTTCATAATATTTGTCCTGGTGATACCTTGAATGAGTTTGAAAATGGGTCATGTTGAGTCAAAAACTAGGTCAATGGGTCAAATATTAGAAAAACCTTGTGTACACTCTAGAGGCTACATTTTCTGCCTGATACTCTTCAGACTTGGTCAGAATGTTTGTTGATGTCTCTAAAGAGTTTGATAATGGGTAATTGTTTGGTCCAAAACTAGGTCACTCGTTAAATCTTCGAAAAACCTTTTGTAAGCTGTAGAGGCCAATTTTCAGTCCAATACTCATGAAACTTGGTCAGAATGTTTGTCTTTTTGATATCTCAAAGTGTTTGATGATGGGTAATGTCTGATAAAAAAAAACTAGGTCATTGGGAAACTAGATGGTTCATGTTTTTGGTCAATAGACTCAGGTGAGCGATTTCAGGGCCATCATGGCCCTTTTGTTTTGTTGTCTGCGCATGCTTTCGATTTGGACAATTTCAAACGTTAAATATTGTCATTTGATAAAAAGTTAACCCTTCATAACACAATCCTGAGGTTGAGCAACCCTGAACAATAAATGTTGGAAAACATTGTGGAAAGAGGTAAATGCTGAAAAAAGACTTTCATAAAGCAAAATCCAATATTTCTTTACCAATCATAATTTGTTGTCTGCAAATGCTCTTTTGTCATTTGATAAAGAGTTAATGGTTAATATTTTAGAACTATCTTACTTTCCAAGGCCTGGAACACTTGACAAAAGTATGAACTCTGCTTACCAATCTGGTGAATTGTGTACTTGTGACAGGATTGTTAAATGTGGGGTTGTAATAATTTGTATAGGGTTAACCTATTTTAGAGACAAGAAAATATGGTGATAGATCAGAGAAAAATTAAAAGAGAAATTCCATCCCAAGATTACTGAGTCTGGTAAACAAGAACTATAAAATGTCGGTAGATAACTATATAGAATCTGTTTGGTTAAATACATAAAATGCTGATGTAATATCTTTACCTATTTCCACACAGAAAAGGTCAAGAGCAAAGAGAATTGTTTGATTCTAACCTGTATTCTGCCAGTCATTTGTTTAGCCCGACACCCTGACCTTTTGCGAACAGTGTAGATCACAATCTCTCTTACCTGGAGCTCTACTTATATGTCGGCTGAAATAATGTTGAAAAGGGCATAAAGCACCATTCAATAAAGCTGCTTTTAATGATACTATTGTACTTCGTATAGCAATATCTGATGCCGTTTGTGTACAGATATTATTACCAACTATTAGGATCAAAGAGATTGTTTAAGGTATTATTCTAAATAATACCATGGTTTGATCTATTTTTATACCGCTCACATACGTCATTGAAGCAAGAATGGTGCTCTCAGGTTCTTTATTCTTGTACTGAATTTCAAATGATAGCCCTACCTGTACCTAAAAAGCACACAAGATAGAGGCCTTCAGCTCAAGAAAAAAAAGATCAGAATTATACCTAGCCACACCTTGAAAGCTCCTCCCCCCTTTTTTGCTACAATATCCCAGTAAAGATGGCAGTGTTTTTCGAAGATCAGACTGCACATTTTGGAAAGTTTGTTGTGATGTTGATCTTATGATGCCAATTGCAAAAGCAACTTTAGTGATGAGGGGACACCAAGTGCCCTGTGCCACACAGACCAAGTAAAGACTTGTCCATTTTGTATTTTTCTTACACCAGGGTTTTTTTTTTTTTCAAATAAAAGTATTTGTCCTTGAAAAGAAAGGAAACACTGTGGGTAAAAGGAGAAAATTCTGGTCACCAGAATTTTCTCCTTTTACCACAATGTTTCTTCAGACTTTCTTTCTCATTGGTGTTTTAAAGAACTCGGAATTGTGTGGTAAAGAGTTAATAACAGATGTTTCCAGGTAATTTTTCTGTCCTCAAATTTCAGTGGGAATGACATAGGCAGCACCCTCAATCCTGTACAAGACAATCCAGTTGACTGCAATGTTTACAAAGAAAGCTTTAGAAAATATCGTTGGAAAAGGAGAAAGTATGGACTACTACCATTTTCTCTTTTTCCCACAAGGTTATCTTGCCTATGAGATGTTCCGTTGAATTTTCATTGTGCTTTAATTTGGAGGAGTCCAATTTTTTCATACGGAAAACAGCTATTTTCCCAAACTTTATTATATACTGACCCCTCCATAGAGAATCCCTGTTGTAGATGAGGCTGAGGGCTCCCATGACCTACAGATTAACCAATTACCACACCGCAAAATTTTAGACCAATCCAAACTGAAAGCATTTGCAAATGACAATTTCAGAGTGGCTCAAATGGTGCCATTTTGCTTTGATAGGATAGAAAACTTTGTGGAAAAAGGAGAAAATGCTGATTACCAGCATTTTCTACTTTTTCAACAAAGTTTTCAGAAGGCTTTTTCTTCAATGGTGTTATAAGTTGTCATTGTGTGGTAAAGGGTTAAGACAAGAAATCAGGAGTTCTTTGATGCCCACTACTGGAAGACCCCAGTCAGATCCTTGGATCATCACCATGAGGTATCGCAGTCAAAAGTCGGTCGTCTTATAAAATTTAATTCCCTCCTACTATAATCTCTATTTAGCTTTCAGATGAATGTAAGGAGAAATTAAAGATTTAAAATAAATGCATGGGCTGAATCAGTTTATATTTACGATATAATTTCGAATTCCATTTTAGTCCTGTTATAAGAGCTGAAAAAAATAAAACACATCCAGTCAGTGGCAAAAATTTGAATATCAGTGAGATGCACTCGTAAAGGAACTCTTATTAACCCTTTGAGGCTGCAAATTAAGCGCAACTCAAGGACCTTGAGCGGAAAGTGTAGATCAAGATCAGACTGCACAGAACATGCAGTCTGATCTTGGATCTACACTGTTCGATAAAGAGATACCATTCCCCAAAATATAACATTGAAATATCAGTATCCAGGTTTTTAATATGGAATTGAAAATTTCATTTTAGTCATTCAGCAGGAGAAGGGTTAACCCATTACCACACAATCCCTACTTTTGATGCCTCTGAGGAAGAAGACTTTAGAAAATATTGTG
This sequence comes from Tridacna crocea, assembly GCA_943736015.1. NCBI lineage: Eukaryota > Metazoa > Mollusca > Bivalvia > Cardiida > Cardiidae > Tridacna > Tridacna crocea. The sequence continues at coordinate 57,566,034 of OX031059.1, forward strand.
GGAAAAGGAGAAAATGCTGGTAACCAGCATTTTCTCCTTTTCCCAGAATGTTTTCTACCCTTTACAAATTTCAAATTTTCAGTCACTTTTATTTTGTCATCTGCAAATGCTTTCAAATTGGACTGCATGGTTCAAAATTTTGTTGTTTGGTAAAGAGTTAAGATTTGCATCTGTATTTACATTCACTTAAGTTCCAAACAAAGTGCATTATCTCTCTTCCAAGTAAAAACAATAATGGACTTTTCCAAATTCGAAACATCTGCCATTTAGGAATAAAAAAAAGAAATTAAAAAATGCTCAATAATTAGATAAGTCTGTCAGAGAGGGAAAACATGTAGGAAAAGGAGAAAATGTAAGTCACCAGTATTTCTTCTTTCCCCCAATATGTCAAAAAATCTTCTTGTCATGAAAGCTCAGGATTGTGGTTAACCTATTACCAGACGAGAATATTTTAGACTGGTCCAAACTGAAACCATTTGCAGACGAGAAAAAAAGTGACTGAAAATTTGAAATTTGTTTTGTGAAGGGTAGAAAACATTGTGGGAAAAGGAGAAAATGCTGGTTACCAGCATTTTCTCCTTTTCCCACAATGTTTTCTGAAGGCTTCTTTCTCAGGGGCGTCAAAAGTAGGGATTGTGTGGTAATGGGTTAAAGATAAGCCATTTCAATACTGTATAAAATGTACAAGGGGTTGTGCTCATTGCACAAATGACAGACTACACTGAACATCACTATGTGACAGCACATCTAGTGTTCGTACCCCCATTCCTCTAGGCTGCGATCTACAGCATTTTGTGTGCTCATACAGAGCGCTGTTAGTCACCTCAGTTTGCTGCTGGATTGATGGTTATGATCATTAAGATCTTATAGCAGTTGAACTGTATGGTCACTATCTAGCCTATGTATAAGCACAGTGAGCTAATATACAACTGGTTTTCACTCTTTAACTCTCTTTTCGGCATATTTTCGTCTCTCACCTCTGCTGAAGCATGTGAGAAAAGTAGTTGGTGGCTTTGAAAAGAAAGTAATGTAAGTAACCGGTGTGAGAAAGCCAGGTAACACGTGTGTCACTGACCGCCATGATATGACCTTAGCTGTTAAACCCCAATACAACCAACTATTTAACTTATTACCAAACAACAAAATTTTATAATAGAATAGTCCAAGTAGAAAGCATTTGTAGACGACAAAATTAAAGTCAATCACAATTAAAATTTGACTTGGAAATGGTAGAAAACATTGTGGGAAAAGGAGAAGATGCTGTTTACCAGCATTTTCTCCTTTTCCAACAATGTTTTCAAAAGCTTTCTTTCTCAGGGTCGTTAAAAGTCAGGATTGTGTGGAAAAGAGTTGAGGCAACCATTTCATTCCGTCTCCTGGGTGGCATTATACTTTACTTAAAACTTTTGACCAAATAATTACTTATATCTACACCCGCTGGTTTCCAAATGCAAAATGATGATAGCTGGAACAGACACCTTTTTATTTAGTCCTTCAAGAGTCCGACCATAGCGCCATCATATCACTACTTTATCTTATTGAGCTGATCATATGACCACTTGATTGTAACAGAGGGCTATCATATCACAGCTCGATCATATCGGAGCACTATCATATCACTGCTTGATTGCAACTGAACACCACTGCATTGCTAATGTTTGCTATCGTATCACATTGGAGCACGATGACTGTCATACTGGCAAACATTTGCGCTCTCAAATGATCCGATAGCACTCCAGTTGGGATGTTTACATTAAGTTCCATTGTGATAGTGATTAAAGCAATTAAGTAGCGATGTGAATGCATACTGAACAGATCACCAGAGATCCTTGTTCTAGGGAGTAGACTGATGGTGATCTTGGCGATCCGATAAAGATCTGTTAGCATTCTTGCCCTCTGCATGGCAACTTACAGCGCTCTGAGAGAGTGCCATAGATTGGGGCCCCAGTGGAATGGGGGTATTAGTAAAACTTCAAAGATAACAAAAAGGTTTTACCATTATTATATTTTTCAGGCATATAAAGAGTTAAAATGTTTACCACACAATCCTGACTTTTAACGAACTTATGAAAGAAGCCTACAGAAAACATTGTGGAAAATGGAGAAAAGGCTGGAAGCCGGCTTTTGCTCCTTTCCCCACAATGTTTTCTACCCTGCTCTAAACAAATTTCAATTTCAGAGTTGTGTTAAATTAGCTGTCTTCAAATGCTTTCAAATTGGACCCGTCTAAAATTTTGTTGTTTGGTAAAGAGGTAAGCTCGGATATCTGCTGCTGAAAGAGTTTATCACAAAACTATTTTGTCCAAAATTTCTCAAAAAATGTTGGATGGTTAAGAACTGTGAACACTGAGTAGTCTGATCTGAAGCTACATTGTGCTAAAATGGCTTGCAAATTTTTTTCTAGGAAGGTAAGAGCTAAAAAACAGGAAATTATAAAATTAGCTATCACAGACAATATTAACCCTCTCCCAGATGAAAATATTCTAGACTTGTCCAAATTGAAAACATTTACAGACAACCTATTGAATATAGTTCAAATGGTCAGATTTGTCTCTAAAAATGTAAAACACCTTGTACAAGAAGGAGAAAATGCGGGTCACCAGCATTTTTCTCCTTTTCCCTCACTGTTTTCAAAAACCATTTGCATCAGGTTCGTTAAAAATGGGAATGTGACTAGGAAAAAAAATCGGTAATTGTTTTCTATTATTGTCTATTCCTGCGGCATCCATTAAAAGTACCTTTTTGGGAAACCATGACAAAGCTTATCTCATGGGAATCTAATGCTTTCCACATTGAATGCCACTTTTAGCTTCAATTTTTTCCTATACAATATCATTTGAAACAAAAAGCTAATTTTGACTGTATACCATTCATAATTCACTGGTCTTTTGGGGATAATTGTATTATGGCAATGGACTCAATTTTAGTTGTTCTTAGTGGGACCCACACCAGGGGCAAACATGTAGATATTCTAAGATCTAGTTTGGTGTGACGAGGGCTTAAGTCTTTACCTAATGAAAAAATTTTAGACTGATCAAAATTGAAAGCATTTGCAGATAAGAAAATAAAAGTGAATCAAAATTTGAAATTTCTATTGGGATGGGAAGAAAAAATTGTCAGTAAAGGAGAAAATGCTGCTTACCAGCATTTTCTCCTTTTCCCACAGTGTTTTCAGAAGGCTTCTTTCTTAGGGTCATTAACAGTCGGGATTGTGTGGTAAAGGGTTAAGTGAACTATTGCCCAAACCTGTCTGAAATATTGTTAAAAGAGGATATTGTTAAAAGTGAAGTAAACCATCGTAAAACCAATTCATCATATACTTAGTTTTCCATTTTAGGACTATTAGCCCCTGTTGGGTTGTTGATAGCATTCAGGACATGAGAACAGGCTTGATGCGATTCTTGATCAGCTTTCCATTAGGGTTAAAATTGATGATTAAGTGATTTTGATAGGATTCATTCCTGTAGCAAGACTTATCATTGTTTCCACAATGGATATGTGGGAAAGCAGCCAGTGGCTTCAAAAGATTTTATATCGTGGACTTAGTACTGGTAAAAGAACCTACTGGAAAGCATGGATAGGTGCACTAGAGGCTGTAATGTACGTGGAGTAATGTTGAAAATAATGTTAAATGCTGTGCAATTAGTCCATCAATTCATTTTGTGGGCAAGTAAGTCTGATAATAGGTGAATAGCTGTGATTTGGTATATCTTGCACAAAATTCTTAACCTTTTACCCCACAATCCCGATTTTAAACACCCCTGTGAAAGAAACCTTTTGAAAACATTGTGGGAAAAGGAGAAAATGCTGGTAACCAGCATTTTCCCACAATGTTTTTTTCCTTTGCTAAAATAAAATTCAATGCTTTAACCACATTTATTTCGTTGTCTGCCAAGGCTTTCGTTTTGAACCTGTCTTAAATTTTGTCGTTTGTTAAAGAGTTAAAGAATTAATTATGGGATAGCCAAAACTAAGGAAAATACCATCATTATTTCAAGTCTCATTACAATTAGTTTTATTTAAAAAAAAACCCTTTGAAACCACATTATAGATTATCAAATTACATGACAGAATTAGGCCCTTGGAGTCATCTGGATTAAGGTATCCATAGAAACTCGTAAACCACTGACGTCAGAAGGAATCATCGGGGAGTAGTTTCATTTTCATTTTTGCTCTTCCTTTGGGTAGATTTATCAATGTTGCCCTATAATTTCATGTCCGTGGCTTGCTTGTCTTGCTGGTGAACTCTTTACCATACTACAAAATTTTAGACTTGTCCAAATTGAAAGGAGTTGCAGATGACAATAAATGTTATTGAAAAATTGAAATTTTAGTTGGGGAGGGAAGAAAACATTGTGGGGAAAGGAGAAAATGCTGGTTATCAGCATTTCCTCCTTTTCCTGCAACGTTTTCACAAGGCATCTTTCTACCAGGGTTGTTAAAAGTAGGGATTGTGTGGTAAACATGCAGTTAAATATATTTATGTTGGGTGCTTTGTCACTTACTACACTGTGGCAAGTGTATGTTGCGCACGGGGGCATCTTGTTGTAGTATAGAGAGTGTGCCTCTATTTTGGTCATTTGACAGCTAGACTATATATCATTTATGATTGCTTATAACGCGCCCGACCACCCGTTGTTTTCGTTTCTTAGGGAATTACATTACTGTTGCATACAGTTCTGTATTGCTTTTTATGCATGTTGAATATTACTTCCATGAAATGCAAATCCTTGTAGATAGTAAGAGGTTGATATAATTATGTTTAACATTACTTCTTGATTACGATGCATTGTCTAGGCCACTACTCCTACATACGATTTCTGTTGTTTATTATTCCATAATAAGTCCATGCAATAGAACATAAATGTTTTATATTTCTCTTATTGGAACGAAAGAAAATATAAACTTTTTCAAGAGTAAAGAAAGGTTATTGGTCTTGGGTTTGGGATGCTATTAGATCAAGTTGTCAAAAAGAGTCGTGTTTATGAGTTTTGTGACTTAACTCATTACCAAACGATAATATTTTAGACTGTTCCAAATTGAAAGCATTTGCAGACGACAAAATAAAAGTGACTGAAAATTTGAAATTTGTTTTGTGAAGGGTAGAAAACATTGTGGGAAAAGAAGAAAATTCTGGTTACCAGCATTTTCTCCTTTTCCCACAATGTTTGCTAAAGGCTTCTTTCTCTGGGGCATCAAAAGTAGGGATTGTGTGGTAATGGGTTAAAAGTTTCCCTAGGTTGAGAGGATTATGAGGGAGGTTGACCTGGTATAAGGACAAGGTTTGGTAACACTTCATCTGAGACAATACAATTTTTGAGCCGTCCATTGTTCAGTGCAGTTGGAAATACTAAATCAGTGTGATTCAAATGATGGATTATATCTTTGAAAGGGTAGCAAACATTTTGGGAAAAGGAGAAAATGCTAGGTTTCAGCACTTTCTCTCCTTTTTCAACAATCTTTTTTTAAACAACCTTTTTCCTTAGGTTCATTAAAACATGAAATTGTTAAGTATATAAGGTTAATTCTAGACAATTTCTATGACAAACGAGCCTGCTTCTTAACTGTTTCCCAAACAAGCCCTGGTTTTTATGTGTCTACAGTAAAAATCTTTTGAAAACACTGTGGAAAAAGGAGAAATTGCTCTTAACGAGCAATTTCTCCTTTTCCCACGGTGTTTTTCTACCCTTTTTGAAAACTTTCTGCCATTTTCTCCAAATCTAAAAATTGTCGTCTGCAAACTCTTTTGGTTTGGAAGAGTCCAAAATTTATTGTTTGGAAAAGGGTTGATGTCTCAGTACTGGAGCATTCTTGTTTTGATATCTTTTTGCATGACCTCCTGTAGAGAAGTTTTTTGACTTGTTGTTCTGAAGAGAAATTTCCTATTAATGATTGATGGCTCCTTTTACCAGGATTTGTTCACATACTTTTTTCTTTAATTCTAATTCATGTTGATTATGAATATTTTACAAGGGTGTTTTCAAAGTGGCTTGCAGCAAATTTGTCTGTGGTATTCCTACAACTACTCATTGCGTTCATAATCGTCATTTCACAGCTTTCCTTTGCCCAATCTGTCTTGCATAACACATAAGTGATTCAAGCAAAAGATAAGTCTGCACATTCTTTATAGATTATGTATGTCCCCCTTTTCCCAAATTAATGTCTAGGTTATTAAAGGACAAATCTCCTCATTCTAGTCACATTTGTTTACCTACTGTAAATGCTTATGGTTCAGACATTTGAAAAAAAACAATTGTGGCTTGTTTTAATAAAAGGACAAATCTCCTCATTGAGGCTAGCCAGATTTGTTTACCTATATATGGTAAATGCTTTTGGTTCAGACATTTGAAAAAAAAAATTGTGGCTCTTTTTAATAAAAGGACAAATCTCCTCATTCTAGTCACATTTGTTTACCTATGGTAAATGCTTTTGTTTCAGACATTTGAAAAAAAAAAATTGTGGCTTGTTTTAAAAAGATGCTGTCTTTTCTATTTACTAAAAGGAAGAATATACAAACAACTAGGCCAAATTGAAGGCATTTGCAGACAAGATTAATGACTCAAAAATTGAAATTTGCTTTTGGAAGGGTAGAAATTATTGTAAGTTTTAACAACCAATAGATACCAAGCTTTTCGGAAAAAGATAATATGCTGCCCTTAACACTTTACCATTAACGACAAAATTTCAGACTCCTCCAAAATAAAAGCACTTGCAGACAACAAAATTAACATAACTCAAACATTGAAATTTGTTTTGGGAAGGGGAGAAAACATTGTAGGAAAAGGAGAAAATGCTGGTTACCAGCATTTTCTCCTTTTCCCGCAAGGTTTTCAAAAGGCTTCTATCTCAGGGTTGTAAAAACCAGGGATTATTTGGGAAAGGGTTAACTCATTACCAAACAATAATATTTTAGGCTTGTCCAAATCAAAAGCATTTGCAGACGACAAAATAAAAACAGCTGAAAATTTGAAATTTGTTTTGTGAAGGGTAAAAGACATTTTGGGAAAAGGAGAAAATGCTGGTAACCAGCATTTTCTCCATTTCCCACAATGTTTTTTGAAAGGCTTCTTTCTCAGGGCCGTCAAATGTAGGGATTGTGTGGTAATGGGTTAAAAAGATCATGCCATCTTTTGACTGGCATTTTGTTGGTGTTATACTCTCAGTTTGGGTAAGTCTGAAATTTTTCATCTGTAAAAAGAGTTCTTTCTTCACCAAATGACATTGTATTTAGTCTGAGGCATCCAAGTCGGAAGCATTTGCAGTTGAAAAAAGAAAAATGTTGCTCAAATGTTGGACTTTGTCTTGGAAAGGGTAGAAAATATTGTTTGAAAAGAGAAAATGCTGAGTTTGAATATTTTTTCTTTTCCCACAATGTTTCGAAAGCCTTCCTTTTCAGGGTTGTTAAAACCCTGATTTGTTTTTGAAAAGATTAACCTTGATCTATTTTTTCATGTGATTTACGCAAAAACATCAGCTGAAGCTGACAATAGCAATTTTAACCCTTTGTCTCACAATCCTGAGTTTTAGCAATCTGATGGATTACCCTGGACAATTTGTTTGCTTATCAATAACTTTTATCAGGTGTTGTTTAAAAAATCTAACACATCAAGCAAATCGCTGGAATCCTTCCGCCTTCTCTGCTTCAAACCAAATTCCAATCGGTCATGTATTAACAGAATTATTGAAGATTTTCCTACCTGAAGTCGGGGAATTTTTTCAAATATCGGTCGTTGTTGTTGTTGTGTCACGTGATTCCCCGCCATGTTTAATTGATAGCCTGCAAATGCTGTGTCCTGCCCCATACAACAAATTTTGGACTCTTCCACATTGAAAGAGTTTGCAGACGGCAATGTTAGACTTTGAGAAAATGACAGAAAGTTCTCCAAAAGGGTAGAAAATACTGTGGGAAAAGGAGAAATTGCTTGTTACAAGCAATTTCTCCTTTTCCCACAGTGTTTTCAAAAGACTTTTACTGCAGACACATAAAAACCAGGGCTTGTTTGGGAAAGGGTTAATATGTTTCCCACAAATTTTTCTGCCCTGTCATAGGTGAATTCAGCCCCAAGAGCCACATTTAAATTGTCATCCACAATTACCTTCAATAGCATCAAGTTAAAATTTGTGTTGTGTAAGGGTTAACTCCTTCTAAACCATAAGCGACACCAGAAGTGTTTGTGAACATTGCAGATCAAGATCAGACAGCACATGACATGCAGTCTGCTCTCTGATCTGCACTGTCCATTGCTTTATTCTAGATCATGAACAAACTGTCTCTAAAGAGCTAGTTGCAGAACTGTATTGCCGTTGAGAAAATGCAAGTTTCAATTCAATGGAGAAAGAATTAACCCTTTAACAGACAAAACCTGGTTTATATGACCCTGAGGTTTGAACCCCTTTTGAAAACACTGTGAGAAAAGGAGAAAATGCTTGTAACCAGCATTTTCTCCTTTTCCCACAATGTTTTCTACTCTTTCAATGTCAGTTTTTAGTTTTTGAGACATGTCTATTTTGTCATCTGCAAATGCTTTCAATTTAAACCAGACTAAGACTTTGTTTTTCAGTAAAGAGTTAAAAGTTCAAGTTGACAATTTTTAGACTTCCAATTGTTATCAGCATGCAATTTCACATCTTCTGTGTCTTTTGATTTATTTTTGTCTCAGAAATAGTTTCACCTCTTTGATAATGGATGTGAGGCTCTACATCAATCAATTTACTGTGTCAAGAGAGGAAAAACATGTGACAATGAAGTCACATGATGGTGAAAACTGTGAGGATAGGATTGGATCCATTTAGTTTTGCCATTTTGGTAACTTTCTTATGTAAGTCTTTAGCAAAGGTTTAGACTCTCCCATTGGCAGCTGCAGACAATCATTCTATTGTAACCGAAAATGATAACTTTCAGCTTGAAATTGAAATGTATCGAGGGAAAAATGAATAATATTGGTTACCGGTATTTTTGCCTTTTCCTGAAATGTCTTAAAAGCTTAATTTCAACCGCATTGTAAAACATATGATCATTCAGTAAAGGATTAAGACAAACCACTTAGCAGTACTTTAAGTGTGGGGGAAGAGAGAAGTGCTGGAAAGCAAAGAAAACATCTTTTTGATGGAATTAGATGGAAAACATTGTTCTAAAGAGCTTTTTACTTTGGAGGGGGGATGTCAGAGTCTGACCTTGAATCTTTTGTGAGAAAATGTGTCCTAAACAGTCATTAGTTTGCTACAGTTTCCATTTATTGTGTCTCTGCAATTCAAGAGTATGGGCTCTTTCACTTAACTCATTACCAAACAACAAAATTTTAGGTTTGTCCATATCGAAAGTATTTGCAGACATCATAGTAAAAGTGATTGAAAATTTATTTTTTGAAGGGTAGAAAAAAATTGTGGGAAAAGGAGAAAATGCTGGTTACCAGCATTTTCTCCTTTTCCCACAATGTTTTTCAATGGCTTCTATCTCGGTGTCGTCAAAATTAGGGATTGTGTGGTGATGGGTTAGAGTGCAATTTACCAAAGCAATCCAAATATTTCGGGGTTATACTTTAATATAGAACATTTTGGCAAAGAGGACAGATCTGCTGTTTGGAAAGGCACTCCAAGGATCTTTAAATCTATCAGGATTTAGGAAATCCATAAACATTCTCTTTTTAGCTCACCTGAGCATGAAAGGCTCAAGGTGAGCTTTTGTGATCATGCTCTATCTGTCGTGCATCATGCAAGTCAGCATGTACTAAGTGTGCACTGTAGAGTCCACATTTTGAGTCATTACCTCATGAAACTTGTTCAGAATGTTTGTCTGATAAATTAATGAGACAATTTTTAAATAGGGTCAAAAAGTAGGTCACGGAGCAAAATCATTTGAAAACCTTGTGTGCACTGTAGAGGCCATCTTTCCTCCCTGATGTCTTGAAAATCAGCATGATGAACTCAATTACATCTCTGACCACTTTTAAATTGGATCCCGTCAAATCTAAAAGTAGGTCACTGGGCTAAATCTGTGAAAAACCTTACTTGCTTTCTAGAAGCCACATTTTCACCCTGATACTCTTAAAACTTAGGCAGAATGCTTTTGTTGATATATTGGAGAACTTTACTACATCATTTAAACCAGGATCTTTTCAGCTGAAATATTGGCCATCGATGAGCAGAGTGAACCCATTACCACACAATATCTACTTTTGACGCCCCTGGAAAAGAAGCCTTTTGAAAACATTGTGGGAAAAGGAGAAAATGCTGGTAACCAGAATTTTCTCCTTCTACCACAATGTTTTCTACCCTTCACAAAACTAATTTCAAATTTTCAGTCACTTTCATTTTGTCGTCTGCAAATGCTTTCAATTTGGACAAACCTAAAATATTGTCGTTTGGTAATGAATTAAATAGATGATCAATAGTACAATACTAGTAGATTACTGGATGATCAGTAGTGCAATACTAGTAGATTACTGGATGATCAGTAGTGCAGTACTTATAGATTACCGGTTGATCAGTAGTGCAGTACTAATAGATTACCGGATGATCAGTAGTGCAGTACTAATAGATTACCGGATGATCAGTAGTGCAGTACAAGTAGATTACCGGATGATCAGTAGTGCAGTACTAGTAGATTACCGGTTGATCAGTAGTACAGTACTTATAGATTACCGGATGATCAGTTGTACAGAACTAATAGATTACTGGATGATCAGTAGTACAGTACTAATAGATTACTGGATGATCAATAGTACAGTACAAGTAGATTATTGGATGATCAGTAGTACAATACCAGTGCATTATTGGAACTATCTCTTCTCCTTTTGAAGCAAAATTTTCAGAACAAGACCACAGCAAGATACACTCACCCTGAAGCACACAAATATTTGAAAACTGTGGGGGAAGGACAAATTTCTTATTTTGAATCATATTTGAATTTAGGGCTGCAAGTGCTTTGAATTAAGGTAATTTTATGTTAACTCATTACCAAATGACAAAGTTTTAGACTTGTTCAAATTGAAAGCATTTGTAGACGACAAAATAAGGGTGACTAAAAAATTGAAATTTGTTCTGGGATGGGTAGAAAACACTGTAGGAAAAGGAGAAAATAATGGCTACCAGCATTTTCTCCTTTTCCAACAATGTTTTCAAAAGGCTTCTTTCTCAGGGGCATCAAAAGTCAGGATTGTGTGGTAATGGGTCAATGGGTCTGTAATGGCTTCAAGTTTGGCCCCCTACAAGCTTTTTCTACTTAAAATTTTGTACCTCAGGTATTATATAGTGTTACACTATTTGATAATTATTCATCATTGCATAAAACAATGTAGACTTTGACTTTAAAAAAAAAAAAGTATACTTTTGAGATAAATTGGGGAGGTAAAAGACTGGGGAGTTTGAATCCTTTTATACAAGAATTGAGTGAAATTTTCCACTATGAATAATTTGGTGAAATGTTGCTTTCAACATTACTGCAATTCTTTTGCCTAGGAAAATGGACCTATTCATACTTTTTAAGTCTCTTTACTCTTTACCAAACAATCCCTGGTTTTTACAACTCTGAGGAAAAAGCCTTCCTAAAATATTGTTGGAAAAGGAGAAAATGATGCTAACCAGCATTTCCTCCTTTTCTATCAATGCTTTCTACTCTTCACAAGACAAATTTCAAATTTTCAGTCACTTTGAGTTTGTCGTCTGCAAATGCTTTCAATTAGGACAAGTCTAAAATATTGTCATTTGGTAATGGCTTAACTCATTACCACACGACAATATTTTAGGTGTGTCTAAATCAAAAGCATTTGCAGATGACAAAATAAAAGTGACTGAAAATTTGAAATTTGTTTTGTGAAGGGCAGAAAACATTGTGAGAAAAGGAGAAAATGCTGGTTACCAGCATTTTCTCCTTTTCCCACAATGTTTTCTAAAGGCTTCTTTCTCAGGGTTGTCAAAAGTAGGGATTGTGTGGTAAAGATTTAATGACCTGAGAGAAGTTGACCTTTGAAAATATAATGGGAAAAGGAGAAAATGGTGGTAACAAGCATTTTCAGTCTTTTTTCGAGACAATGTTTTCTGCCTTTCCAAATACAAAAAAGATTTTTCAAAGTCGCATTTATATAATAGTTTCCAAATGCTTAGAATTTGGACAAGTTTATCTGACAAACTACAAAATTTTGGGCTATATATAGTCCCAATGTATAGATTTGCAAATGATAAAATAGATCTGCTTGAAAATTGAGATTTGTTTTGGGAAAGGTAGAAAACATTAATGGGAAAATTAGAAAATGCCGATTTCCAGCATTTTCTCATATTCCCACAATTCCTCATATTCCTAAGGATCGGATAAAGTCTGGATTGTACGGTAAAGAGTTAAAATTTCTTGGTTTGACAAAGGTTTGAATGTAACACCCGCTGACTAATATAGTGCTGTTGCAATTTTCATTGAGGGGGCTTTGCAAACTTCAAATGGAATTTTCTTGTGATTTCTTTTGACAAGCTATTTAGTTTCTGTTACATAATCACTGTCTTCCGTGTGAATTTTGGTCACGTTATATGAGCAGTGGTTACGGATTTCTCAGATTTTTTCCTGGCCCCCATAATCTACTGTGTGATCTAATCAGAAGACACTTATCTGACACGATCAACCTATTAGACAGTCTTCTGATCTCTCTCTCCCATACAATATTATGTATTGCGTATGAGCAAAGTACTCTTGAGAAAAGGGGGCTTAACTCCTTACCAAACGACAAATTTTGGATGGGTCTAAATTGAAAGCACTAAAGCAGACAACAAAGTAAACACACCTCAGAAATTGAAACTTGTTTCCAGCAGGATAGAAAACATTGTGGGAAAAGGAGAAAATGCTGGTTACCAGCATTTTCTCCTTTTCCCACAATGTTTTCAAAAGGCTTATATCTGAGGGTTGTAAAAACCAGGGATTGTTTGGTAAAAGGTTAATATGCACCTTCCTGAAGCATTCTACTGAGAAGGTCGTGACATGATATTCTGAGCTCCAGATAGAGGGAGTGATTTTGATTTCAAAATTGAAAATATTTATTATTCTCCACTAAACCCTATGTTGTGGGTGCTCATTAGAATCGTCACATCGAGAGGATTCTAATGAGTACCCACAACATAGGGTTTCAAAGAGAAATAATGACTTGGGAATACCAATCACTCCTTGTTTGGAGCTCTTCGATAATTGTACCTTTATAAGATAATTTTGTTATACAACCAACCAGATCACACGGCAGATTATAGTCTGTGACATTCAGAAAATTTAAAGATAGCTAAAAATGTCTGTCATTGTCTGCCTCAGCATGCATGTACTGCGCCAGCTGACGTGACCTGATACTGTTAGCAGATGCATTAACCCTTTTATCAGGACTTCTGATGACTTTGAGAGAGAAGGCTTTATACAACATTGCGGGGCAAAGGAGAAAATGCTGGTAACCTGAGCATTTTCTCCTTTTCCCCCACAATGTTTTCTACCCTTCCGATAGCAAATTTTAACTTTGCAGTCCCAATTATTTTATGGTCTGCAAATTTAATGCTCTCAATTTGGACCAGTTCAAAATATTTGTCATTTAGCGTAGACAGAGTTAACTACCCTTTTAACAAAGCATGGCTCTTGTGCATGAGGAGCCTTTTTATCCCTGTACCACAAAATCTGACTTTTAATGACCTCAACAAAAAGGTCTTTTGAAAACATTGTGGGAAAAGGAGAAAATGCTGGTAAACCAGCATTTTTTTCCTTTTCGCACAATGTTTTCTACCCTTTCCAAAACAAATATATATTCTCTGAGCCATACGTAACCCTTTACTCTATAGATACTTATTTCTAGGCATTGCTTGTAAGAACCTGCGGAAAACGTTGTGGCAAAAGATGAAATTGCTTGTGACGAGCAATTTCACCTTTTGTCACAATGTTTTCTGTGCTATCAAAAGGTGTCATATACACGTAAGAAATGGCTTCATCCTTGCTGTTATTTAAGGTCAATTAGAGATACCCTAGAATTGCCTTATGGGGTAAAGGGTTAAATTTTCGTCAGCAAATGCTTTCAATTTGGCCCAAGTCTACAATTTTGTCATTTGGTAATAATGTCAAAGAAAGAGAAAGCCTTTAATCTAATAGTAACATGTACAGTACTGTGTGTCTCTCTCAGCAGTTACAGCTTTGTAATGATACGAAAAAGAGCCAAATCTTTGTGTATTAGGAGCAAAATGCTCCTTTTCCAACTATGTTCCATTCAAATGTTTCCCTTTTTGTGTAAAAGTCTTTGTGAAGTATAGGCAACATGGCAGAACTTATGCTTTGACACACTTGTAGGTATGAAAACATTTTAACACAAGAAAAGCAAAAATTGCTTGTTTCAGAATATCCTACATTGACTACAATGTTTTTCATGGTTTTCACAAGACTCGTTCTGCATCAAGTAGAAAAATTAACTCTTTACCAAACGACAATTATTTGTACTTTATCAAGTTCAAAATATTTGCATACAACACATTAAATCATGTTTATATATTTTCTTACTTTGATAGGATAGAAAATATTGTGGGAAAAGGAGAAAATGCTGGTTACCAGCATTTTCTTCTTTTCCTACAATGTTTCCTATTGGCTTCTTTCTCAGGGTAGTTAAAAATTGGGATTGTGTGGTAAGAGTTAAACCTGCTGTATGTAGTAAAAAAGATCCTATGGGGAAAAACACTCTTAGAAATATTGTGGGAAAAGGAGCAAATGAAGGTTACCATAATTTTGTCCCTTTCCCACAATGTTTTCTCTGCTTTTAGACTTAAAGACATGTCTAATTCATTTGTAATATGAAAATTCTTTGAATATTTTGACTAGTCAAAAATACCCAGTGAAAGGTTAATGGCATGATAAATTACCCATATACAGTAATAAACCCTAAATATGCTGCTCTATAAATGAAATGAAAAATTTTCACTTACTAGTAAAAACCCAAAAATCATGATCTAAACTTGATTTCAAGGGAGAAAAATACCATAGTAGACTTTGTAGATTCAAGATAAGGCTGTACATTTTGTGTAGTCTGATCTGAATCTACATTATCATCAAAACACCCCAATAATACTTAGCAGCATTGAAGTCAGTGTGCATTAGAACAAGTCATGAGACACCGACATCGCTTCGTCAGAAATCTAATGTCTACTGCTCATTTATCCTACAGGTTCATTGTTAATATTTACGCATATCCTACATCATTTGAATATGAAATCTGATTGGCTGAGAGGAATTGTCAATGAGCCAGAAGCAGAAAGGCTATAGTATATTACTAAAGATTGTAGTACTAGACGCATTTAAAATCTGATAGTGGATGTGCAAGGAGAAGAGGTTGTTATTAGGCTGAATACCATATTTCTTTGTTATTTTGTAAATTGTTTCATACACAGTACTTGATGATATTTTTATTGTGTTGAATAACTTATATTAATATTTTGGTGCAGTTGTCCCTAGACGCTGTAATCACATTCATTCAAGATACTGTGAATAAAGATTAGATACTGTGCATTGGATAGTGAGAGTAATCTCTTTCATTAAAACTAAGATAGAAACCGGAGTTCAACTCAGTTGTGTGATAGGATTGGAATGAAAATGAAACTGTGCATGTACAAGTGATAAAGACTAGAATTTTGGATGAATGTTATGTTGGAATAGATTGACTGTACTGGTGTCAGACTTGAAAGAGAAGTTGTTTAAAACAGAGACTATGCCTGCTTTTGCTATCACTACTATGATCCCAGACCAGGACGATCTTCACTCGAGGATAATGGGACTCACTCGTAACAAGGAAAGAAATATTCTTGCTCCAATTTACTTTAACTACACCTGTAAGTCATTCATTTCATTTTTAGTTTATAGATCTTTGCAGGTTTTCATAATCACTGCATATATGTGCTGCCTGATCTTTGTACTATGAACTAGTCTATCAGAAGTCTCAGTCGTATACTACTCATTAAATGCCAAGAAAGGCAATAAAATCTCTTTGTTATCCCATTTAGAAAAACCTCTACTGTTGATAACCCTGAGAAAGAAGCCTTCAGAAAACATTGTTGGAAATGGAGAAAATCCTTTTCCTCACAATGTTTTCTTCCCTTTCCAAAAGAAATTTCAAATTTTCAGTCACTTTCATTTTGTCGTCTGCACAAGCTTTAAATTGATTTGGACAAGCCTAAAATATTGTCGTTTTGAATTCAGCAGCATTTGGATAAACACGGCGGGGAATCACGTGACACAACACCAAAAAAGAATGACCGACATATGAAGAAATTTCCCCACTTCAGGTAAGAAAATCTTCAATAATTCCGTTAATACGTGACCGATTGGAATTTGGTTTGAAGCAGAGAAGACGGAAGGACTCCGGGGATTTGCTTGATGTGTTAGATTTTTTAAACAACACCTGATAAAAAAGTTATTGACGAGCAAACAAGTTATCCAGGGTAAAAAATTTGTTTGCTCGTCAATAACTTTTTTATCGGGTGTTAGTTAAAACATCTAACACATCAAGCAAATCTCTGGAGTCCTTCCGCCTTCTCTGCTTCAAACCAAATTCCAATCGGTCATGTATTAATGGAATTATTGAAGATTTTCTTACCTCAAGTTGGAGAATTTTTTCAAATGTCGGGTCATTTTTGTTGTTGTTGTGTCACGTGATTCCCCGCCGTGATAAAGCTGTCTCTAATCTGAATGTTTGAGCTCTATGGGCGTCCTGGGTCCTACATACAAAGATGGCTTTATTAGGGAATAGTTAACTAATTCCCTAACAAAGCCATTTTATAGCAAACAACTTTCATCAAAGAAATTCAATTCTGAAAAACACAAAGTATCGGATCAAGAAGAATCTTAAGTAGACATTTTCAAGAACAATCATTTTGCAACATTACTAGACTTCAATAAAACAGTCTGATCTTGGGTCAAGAGTATCCTGTATTTTCTTGTGGTACAATAAATGCTTTGTCTACACAGGCTTTGGCTGGCAAAGTGAAAGTCAGTGCAGGCCACATAACCCTTTACCTTACAATCCCGACTTTTAACGACCCTGTGAAAGAAGCCTTCTGAAAACATTGTTGGAAAAGGAGAAAATGCTGGTAGCCACCATTTTCTCCTTTTCCCACAATGATTTCATCCCTTCCCAAAAGAAATTTCAAATATTTGGTTACTTTTATTTTGTCGTCTGCAAATACTTTCAGTTTGGACCAGTCTAGAATTTTGTCGTTTGGTAAAGAGTTAATGTTGCAAATGATGGATTTTTCCCAATGTATTAGGTTGACACGATTTGGAAAAGGAGAAAATGTTGGTGACCAGCATTTTCTCCTTTTCCCACAAAGCTTTTAAACCATCAAAAAAGGGTTCCACCATTTTAACCACATTTAAAAGCTTTTAAGTTGGACAAGGCTAATGTTTTATTGTCTGACAAAAGATGAAAAACTTTCCACTTAAAAACTGTTTGATAATTCCCATGCATAATGCAAGGAACACTAAAATTTGGTTGTGGTTTTGGCAGTCTAAAGAACTTTTTTGTGTATGTTGCAGAAATGAACAATTCTATTGGTCTGTTCCTCACGAATTTGACACCTAGAAGGAAATACTGTCACTTTGTTCATTTGGATACCTAAATTTAACTTCAGACATGTTTTAAATACCAGGTGCACTTAAAACCCAATTCTTGAAATATCACCTATGAACATCAAACCTTGCAGCACTACAATGAGATTCAATTGCTTATACTGATGGTGTAGATTAAGATCAGACCATACCAAATGTGCAGGCTGATCCTAGATTTACTCTTAGTTTCTTTGCCAGATATCTAGAAAAAAAAATAGCTCAAATTGCAGCATCGACATGCTCAGAAATGATAACAGAATGTCCACTTTAGTGTAGCACTCTAATGGTCATGGTTTTTCAGCACAAGATGCATTTGGCAGGGTTTTGGGGAACATTTTTGGAAAAGAAGCCCTATTAACAAATACAAAACATCTTGTTCTAAATTCTTAATTTTCAAAAAAAGTTAGTCCCATTACAATAAATGACATTTGAAAGCAATAAGAAAAAGAGGAGAAATTGCTAGAGTCAAGAGATTCCTCTGTTTGAAAAAAAGTTTTAAACTCTCTGTCTCTATATATTTTGGGTTTTTTTTCTCAGGATCTTTCCATTTTAGCTTAGTTATAAAATAGGTGATGTGGTAAAGGGTACATTTATCTCTCTGCAGGCAGAGAGTCTGAGAAACTGGGATGTAAGCTAAGATGCTGATAAAATCGTAATAAAACCGTACCTCTCTGTAAGGATACGAATGGTTCGTTTTTATCATTTTTACATGCATGCTTGCATAACAGCATTTTTTTTCAACTGTGATAACTTTTTAGCTCACCTGAGCACAAAGTGCTCAAGGGGAGCTTTTAGGATCACCCGGTGTCCGTCGTCCGTCGTCCGTCGTGCGTCGTCCGTCGTCCGTCGTGCGTCGTCAACAATTCTTTAAACATCAACTCCTCCTAAACCGCTGGGTGGATTTGGACCAAACTTGGCAGGAATGTTCCTTGGGAGGTCCTCTTTAAAAATTGTTCACAGAATTTGATTCCATCAAAAACTCTGGTTGCCATGGCAACCAAATGGAATTTTTTAGCAAATTCTTTAAAAATCTTCTCCTCTGAAACCGCTGGTCGGATTTTGGAATAATTTCACAGATATGTTCCTTGGGTGACCCTTTTCAAAAATTGTTCGTGAAATTTTGATTCGTCAAAAATTGTGGCTCTGGTGAATGGGGGCTTCTTGCACTATACAGAAATGAAGGAATTCTTTAAAAATCTTCTCCTCTGAAACCGCTGGTCGGATTTTGGAATGATTTCACAGATATGTTCCTTGGGTGACCCTTTTCAAAAATTGTTCGTGAAATTTTGATTCGTCAAAAATTGTGGCTCTGGTGAATGGGGGCTTCTTGCACTATACAGAAATGAAGGAATTCTTTAAAAATCTTCTCCTCTGAAACCGCTGGTCAGATTTTGAAATGATTTCACAGATATGTTCCTTGGGTGACCCTTTTCAAAAATTGTTCATGAAATTTTGATCCGTCAAAAAATGTGGCTCTGGTGAATGGGGGCTTCTTGCACTATACAGAAATGAAGGAATTCTTAAAAAATCTTCTTCTCTGAAACCGCTGGTCAGATTTTGAAATAATTTCACAGAGTTGTTCCATGGGTGACCCTTTTAAAAAATTGTTCGCGAAATTTTGATTGGTCAAGAAACATGGCTCTGGTGAATGGGGGCTTCTTGCACTATACAGAAATGAAGAAATTCTTGAAAATTCTTCTTCTCTGAAATGGCTGGTCAGATTTTGAAATAATTTCACAGAGTTGCTCCTTGGGTGTCCCTTTTCTAAAATTGTTCGCGAAATTTTGATTGGCCAAGAAACATAGCTCTAGTGAATTGGGGCTACTTGCACTATATGGAAATGAAGAAATTCTTGAAAATTCTTCTTCTCTGAAACCCGTGGTCAGATTTTAAAGTAATCTGACAGAGATGTTCTTTGGGTGACCCTTTCCAAAAGCTGTACATATAATTTTGATCCGTCAAGAAACATGGCTCTTGTGAATGGGGGCTACTTGCACTATACGGACATGATGAAATTCTTTAAAATTTTCTCTTCTCTGAAACCCGTGGTCAGATTATGAAATAATTTCAGAGATGTTCCTTGGGTGACCCTTTTCAAAACTTGTTTGTAAATTTTGATCCATCAAGAAACATGGCTCTCTTAAAAATTCTTCTTTTTGAAACTGATGGTCAGATTTCGAAATGACTTTTACAGGTGACCTTTTGAAAATTGCTTGGCAAAATTATAAATTTGGTTCCAATGTTTCAGTACCTCAAAAAAAAAAAAGATAGACTATGGTCATCTTAAAAATTCAGGTGAGCGATCCAGGGCCATCTTGGCCCTCTTGTTTTAGATTAAATCTCTTTTAACCCTTTACCATACAGTAAAATTTTAGACCAATCCAAATTGAAAGCATTTGCCAAGGACAATTTCAGAGTTGCTCAAATAGTGCAATTTTTCTTTGATAGGGTAGATTTGTGGAAAAAGGAGAAAATGCTGTTTACCAGTATTTTCTCCTTTTCCCACAATGTTTTCAAAAGGCTTCAACCTCAGGGTTGTTAAAAGCCGTCATTGTTTTACTGAAGGGTAGTTACCCAGAACCAAATACTTCAAGATTAAAGTTTAAAGGCTTTTGAGGAAATAATGGGGGGAAAAAAATACCAGTACCAGAATTCCCTCCTCAGCTGCAACACTTTATTCTACTCCTTTAAGGAGCAGTCTCATCATATGATCTATATTACATGTCTTTGCAAGTGCTTTTAATTTTGTAAAGGGCAAAATTTTCTCATCTGATAGAGTGAATTGTGTGAGGATAGGTCAAAAGCATTTAGAAAGAAATTGGCAGCCTGTCTAATTGTATTACAGGGAAATCTCCGTTTTTGCCATTCCTGGTTTTTGAAAGAACTTGTACTTGGATTAAAGACCTTTATATTACCTTGCCAAAGAACACTCTCACATGATCACCAGTGCTTGTGGGATTTTAAAATGATTTCTCAGTTACAAACATAATTCAGACGAGCACTACCCTGCAGGATAAGTCTCTTAGACATATTAGCATTATTATATGTAGACCTAAAACAGTTGTGGCCATAGACAAGGGTAGAGGTTAATTTGCTGTACTGTCAAATAAAGGTGCTAGGTTTGTCAGGTTGTACAACTTGTGGTATTTAACTTTGTGCTACACAATGAAATTGTAGGCTTTTCCAAATTTAAATCATTTGTAATCAAACTATTGAAATGTGGCTCAAATGATGTAGTCTGTCTTTGATGCAGTAGAAAACATTGTTGGAAGAGGAGAAAATGCTGGTAACCAGCATTTTCTCCTCTTCCCACAGTGGTTTCAATAGGCTTCTCCCTCAGGCCTAGTTGAACCAGGGATTGGTTGTTAAAGAGGTAACTGTTATCAAGTGACAGGTGCATTATGTGGTAAGCCACGGGAGGCTTTGATTTTGGTACAGAAAGGCTCCATCGTGAAGTTCGAGCATGACGTCAGCAGAGCGGATTTCCTTAACACACTTCCTCCTGTAGACAAGTTTTTTTCTCATCATACGTCAGTGCCCTTTTGAAAACAGAATAGCCATAAGAGAAATTCATTGTGATTTATCGTTTAGCTACAATGTTTTTTTGTTGTAGTTGTTTGATGAGTTGTAAATCTGTTTGATTGTTTATAAATCCGATTTTTTCAAAGAAATAATATGCCAACTTGTGGCAGGAGGTCTTGAATGAATCACTAGCAATGTTTGCAAAGTTTGAACAGCTGGTAATGCTGTTGTCACGTTTTTTCCTAGTGTTCAGTTCATGAATTGAGTGCCATTCAAGTTATCTTTTATGCATCTGTAATTTGCACAACCCAACTTAAGTTTATTGGGTAGCAATCATAAAATATTAGCATAAAATGCATGTGTGGATTTTAGAGACTGGCAAGTTTTTTTAACCTGTTACCAGACGACAAATTTTTACCGTTTCTGGATTGAAAGCAGTTGCAGACAACATTTTCAGCGTGGCTCAAATGGTGCATTCTCTGTTTGATAGGGTAGAAAATATTGTGGGAAAAGGAGAAAATGCTGGTTACCAGCATTTTCTCCTTTTCCCACAATGTTTTCAAAAGGCTTCTTTCTCAGGGTCGTTAGAAGTTGTCATTTTGTGGTAAAGGATTAAGAGTCAAACAGGTCTAGCAGTCTTAAGAGCAAAAATGATTGTCCTTTCTATTAGTGTCTTATTTCTTGAAAAAATGTTGTGGATAATGACTGAAAACTATCCAGGACAGTAAATATCCATTAAAATTTCAATGCATGAATGAATATGTCACTGTGACAGACAGAACTTCTCTTGTTGCCAGAATGTTCTGAAGAGCGTTTTGCTGCAATTTGCTGCAGTCTGTAGACGTCAATGTGATGGATAGTTCTCTTAAAGGTTAAGAAGTTATATTGAAGACAATAGCGTTTCATATGACATATTTGTAACCCCATGCAAGGCTGATTAGAAGCCTAATTTCTGTCAACATCTCGAAAATGGTAAGGTAAATTGCTAGTGGCATTTCTCGAATTTCAAATCGATCAAAGATAGGTTCATTGAACTTTTCATTCTTGCTCTGTGATAAACCTATAGTACAATACATAGCATCAGACTGTATTATCAACCTGTGTATTCTGCGAAATTGATCCTAGAAAATTGATGTTTGGAAGTCTGAAACGAGGCTTAAAAAATCTCCTTCAGGGTATTTAAAAGTTGGGTGTTGCATAGTAAAGGGATAGAGTCAAGAGTATCATAAATCCTCTCCTTGCTATCAATCTGTAAAATTTTTGTCATTGAAGTAGAGATGATACAGCCCAATTACCTAGATTTTACAGGTAACAAGGTCACATGACATCATCATCATGATATACTTGAGTGTACAGCCTCATTCAGATATTAACCCATTACCACTCAATCCCTACTTTTGACGCCCCTGAGAAAGAAGCCTTTAGAAAACATTAGTAACCAGCATTTTCTCCTTTTCCCACAATGTTTTCTACCCTTCACAAAACAAATTTCAAATTTTCAGTCACTTTTATTTTGTCATCTGTAAATGCTTTGAATTTGGACCAGTCTAAAATATTGTCGTTTGGTAATGGGTTAAAGGATGAATTATGGGTTTTCTATTTCATAATTATATCACAGTCTATCTCGTATTTAATTGACATCCTTTTGGGGCGATTTTATTGGATAAAATGTAGGCAGATGTCGGGAAAGATGAAAATCTAGAAGATGAAATCACATCATGATAATATTTAACCTTTTACCCAATATCAAAGAAATCCCACAAATTTAACAGCAAGAGGACAGCTTTCGGAGCATAATTGGACAGGAGAAAATGCTGATAGCCAGCATTTGCTCCTTTTCCAACAAAGTTTTCTTCACATTTGAAAAAAAAAGGGAGGATTTGAGTCTTGTCTAGGGAATGCAAGCAGTTCCTAGAAGAGGAGAAAATGGTGGTAACCAGCATTTTCTCCTTTTCCTGCAATGTTTCCAACAGCCTTCCTACTTTACATTTATTTGAAGCATAGGATTTGAAACAGGATTCTTTGCCTAAGGGTTATCCATGCATAACTTCCACTAGGATAGGTACAAATTGATAGATAAAAGCTTGATGTTACTAAAGAAGTGATCCATACAATGGAAAAACCCATGTTTTGGCAGGAAATACCTGAAATTTTAAAGAAAGCGGATGTAGTAAAATCCCTTGACGTAAAATAATTACTGGAGGGTATTATGACGCGTGAATTGGTAGCCTAATTAGAAAATATAAATTTTGGTTGGCTTGAATTATTCAAAAGTTTTCCCCTCCAATTACATCATGTGATTTTTTGTACAGTGATTTATAGAGATCGGAAACTGCATCCTGGTGGGAAGGTTTTGACTTTATCATACTGTCTTGGGTCATCCATAATTAGCTAACTTGCCTATTGGGCAAATTGTAAGTGCCTTTGCAAGAGGTATCTTAACGCCTTACCGTACCAATTTGATTTTTTTAACAACCCTGTCAAAAAAGAAAGGCTTTAAAAAAAAATAGCAAAAAGAGATAATGCTGGCAAACCCAACATTTTTCTTCTTTTCCCATTATATTTCTAAGTTTTGGAATGGACTTGAACTTCAATCAAGTTCCTGGAATCTTCATGTA
Organism: Tridacna crocea; assembly: GCA_943736015.1. Classification (NCBI taxonomy): domain Eukaryota; kingdom Metazoa; phylum Mollusca; class Bivalvia; order Cardiida; family Cardiidae; genus Tridacna; species Tridacna crocea. The sequence continues at coordinate 57,589,767 of OX031059.1, forward strand.
AGATGGGCAAGGATGATTATGAGCTCTTTCAAAGAAAATTTTTGCTAGAGGGTTGAAACTTTAAACAGGAAGATAAATTATGGTTCAATTCCTCCTGCACACACTGGAATTCATAGCCAACTGATAAGCCAATTAAACTTGAATTTCTTTCATTCAGTAAAAAATGTGGCTTATCTGACAAAATGGCCTAGTACAGAGAGGTAATTGGCCAGAACTCAGGAATGTTGGAAAGTCTGCAATCTAGATCAGAGTTTGTTTTCTTTAGGATGGAATTTCTACCTTTGTACATGTATTTACTTACCTCTGTACAGGAACATATAAATTAAGACTTGTCCATTTTTAAAGCATTTGCATATGAGCCATGTACAGTGAAAAGGACTGTCTAAACTCATTACTAAACAATAATATTTTAGGCTTGTCTAAATCGAAAGCGTTTTGCTGATGACAATATAAAAGTGACTGAAGATTCGAAAATTGTTTTATAAAAGTGACTGAATATTTGAAATTTGTTTGTGAAAAGTAGAAAACATTGTGGGAAAAGGAGAAAATCTTAGTATAGACCAAGATCGAATGTTCCAACCAAATCTGTTTCAGAATGCAGCTTATCTAAGGATGGATGATATAGTAATATTGCATGTGTTCAAGTAAACCTCAAAGATTTTGATTTATACATCATAACTTGGAAAAAGAAATGTTTGTATCTGATTTCCTAGAAATTATTATTTTTTTCCGAGCAGATTGGCAATTAATGAAGCTCACATGATCTGTAACTTTCTGCTTTTCTGGGAGTATTTTTCTTACAACCCTTGGCTACACATACCCAATAATATTATTTTATCAACCGTGATTAAAAAAAAAAATTTCCTTGGCGTCTAGAAAATCCAAAATATTCCATTCATTACTTCTTTATTGCTGGCTAAATGACCTTAGCTGTTTATGCACCATAAAACACCAATAATTCATGAACTCACTCAATTTAGACAAGTCTAAAATGTCTGTGAGATAAAGTGTTAAAGACAAATTTCGTGAACTATTACGTCTTAACTTTTCAACCTACTGCATTGTTCGAGCCACATTTAATGCAATATTTTCAAACGCCTTCATTTTGAGAACGCATATTTTATCATTTTGCACAGAGTTGAACAAAAGTTTCCCTATAAATTTCATTAAGATTGTCTCTAGGAATGAAGCATATGTTTTACGTATTATCTAGAAACTTTTTACGGGCGATTTATTTCCCATAAACCAAGGCTTACCAGATCAGTCTGTTTGACGTCACAGGCAGTCTAGAACTGTTTTTGTTTCATTCACCAACCTTGACTTCCTCATTATTGAAGGATTCCGCCATGTCTCTCCTTCCCGAGATACTTTGTAACCTTTATTCCACAATTCGAGCACCTCCTGCGGACAGTGTTGATCAAGATCAGACTGCACAGAATGTGCATTAATAGCTTGGATCTACTCTGTGACCTGTAGGAAATTATCTTTACCCAAAAATACCTTTGAAAAATTAAAATTTTTGGTTTTTACTATTGGCGTGAAAGTTTCTTTTATTTAGCAAAATAAGGGTTCATGTGATTGGTACTTTTTAGCTTATAGAATTAAAGTCTGTAAGAGAAAGTAGATTTCGATTAGATCTCTGTTTGACAGGCTGATCATAGTCTTATTTCAGCTGGAAAATATGATGGATGTGCGGTACAAAGGTTAACCATGTAGAGTCTTATGAAAAGATCTCGGATTCAAGTTCAATGTGACACATATGATTTAACTTGACATTGAAAGGGTTGAAAAAATTGTGGGAAAAGGAGAAAATGCTGGTTACCAGCATTTTCTCTTTTTCCCATAATGTTTTCAAAGGCCTATTTCATCTGGGCTGTGAAAGCATGCAAATGTTACATTATTTACTGTAAAGGGTAAGAAAAATGATAATTTGTAAGATAAAGCTGTTAGATAACTGACTTTCCTTATCACCTGAGGAATTTTCAGGATGAACTTGAGTGCTCTCAGGTTCCATTCATCTTTACTGACAGAATGTCATTCACAACTATGGTGCATGTACTTGTTATTTAGAGTGCTCATGATCAAGATCTGATGCCAAGGATTAAGGAATAATGATCTTAGATCTACAATATTCTCAATTGTATAATGTGTGAAAATACCTACAAAGTATCATTAGCTGAGTTTTTCTTTTAATTGCTTGGGTTGCTAAGCGATACTCAAAGGGTCTGATTGCTGACAGTGTAAATCAAGATCAGACTGCACAGAACATGCAGTCTGATCTTGGAATTACACTGCCAGATAAGAAGATACCTGTCCCCAAAATGTACCTTTGAAACAGCAAAGTTTGGATTTTTACTATCATCTTGAAAGTTCCATATGATTAGCAGGATCTGAGGTTTGACAAATGGTAGTGTCCATTGCATTCACCTGGCTCCTCAAAGTTCAGTACAGTTGTATAAATTCTTCAGTTAGAAACCTATTTCTTACAAGTGATTTTACTTCCAAAACCTCGTAACTACAGCCTGCTTCAAGCTGGAGTAGACAAGATTTTTGAAGTAAACAGACAGTTTAACCAACAAGATCAAAGTGAATATTCTTATTGGATTGATCTTAATTTAGCTTGCACATACAGGTACATCAGTTACAGTTTTGGCCTGTTTTCTAAGAGATTATTCATTTGGGAGTCATTTAACTTCTACTTTCAGACAAACAACAAGAAATCGATATACCAACTTTGAAAGTGGAAGAGAATGACCCTGCAAAGGAGAAGGAAAACCAGAAAGAGATTGGAAAACATCGCCCCATGACCCAGATTACAGGTGTACGAAAACTCAAACATACTAACAGCTTCACGGGGTCAGTGCCCCAATATGGAGTAGATACCCCACACCAAGAGGAGCTAGGAAAGGTAGGTAACCAAGTTACTATGACAGATCTCTGCTGGATCAGTTCTACCAAAGGTGAATTGATTAACCCTTTACCAGACAACAAAATTTTAGCCTTGTCCAAATTGAAAGCATTTGCAGACTATTTCAGTGTGACTCAGATGGTGCAAATTTCCGTTGACAGAGCAGTAAATAATGTGAGCTAGGAAGGAAATGATGACATCTAGCATTTTCTCATAATTATATCCGCGACTTTTTCTACTGTTTAGAAAACAAAGTAACGTACTTGAACTACAAACAGTTTGCTGTCAGTAAATCTCCTGTTTTGGACTGGTCTAAAAGCAATCTTGATAAACAGTGGCGAAAAAGTGAACCATGATTTTAACACTATATAGATGCTAAGCCCAACCCATTGACCTTTTGCAGACAGTGTAGATCAAGATCAGACTGCACATTCTGTGCAGTCTGATCTTGTATCTACACTGTCTTGTTTCTCAGGATAAGGGTGAATGTTATCTTGTAGCTTGAGTTTACCAGTGGCACCCTTCCAAAGAAAAAGAAATTACTGTGCAAAAAATTAATTGAACCATCCTACTGCAATGAAACCTTTCTGATGACAAAACATTAAGTGAATTACAGAAAGATCACAAAAGTACATTTCATGTAAAGTAACTTTGTTTTCATATCCATGGAGTATTTTTTCCTAATACTTGTAAGTACATAAAAAATGCAGACATTATATAGCATTCAGGAATAGCATCATCATAAAGACAAGACGATGCAGTAATGAGACCCAAACAAGTTAATTGGACAGTAAAATTGGCTATCCCTTACTCACTGTCTCTGGTAGACAAGTTTTTCATTAATTCTAAACCAGACTACCTTTCAAAACATTGTGGCAAAAGGAGATATTGTTAAGGACAATGACACATTTTACTTGAATTTTTTTTTTTAATTATTATTAAATCTTCATTAATAATTATTATTAAATCTTCATTAATATGTAATATTCCTTATTTAACACGAGAGTTTTCTGATACCAATTTCTGTCTGTAACTCATAACCATATTAGCTTTTTTTTAGACCAAAAAAAAAAGAGTTCAAAGAAACCCCAAAACATTTGACAAAAGTGTTTTACTGCATGACTTTTTAAGAGTCCATTTTACAAATTACTGGAAAAGGTTTTTGATACCATATTTGGTCACTGTAGAAAGAGTTACCAGTAATAACTTGAGTTACTGAGTGAGCTTTATGGGGGTGGGTGATGTTAGTAGAATTCCTCAAATTTGAAGCAAATATGTTTATCGAAAGCTGGACGTAGTTTCTCACAACATTATTTCACACACTGTTAGATACATTTCAAAATCAGTTGCTTTGTCTATTTCTGGTTGTCTGCTATGTTGGAAAGCTGGCCTGGTTTTGTTACAACTAGGACATGTACCTCCTTGGAAAATGCACTGCAGATAACTTCAGTAAACAGAGCTACAGATTGAGGGAGTGATTTTGATTTCAACTTTGAAAACATTAATTTTTCTGCGCTAAACCCAATTTTATGGGTACTCATTAGAATCGGCTCATGGAGACGATTCTAATGAGTACCCATAACATAGGGTTTGGCAGAGAAATGATGGATTTAGAATACTATCACTAAATTCTCTTATCTAGAGATCTGAGTGATTTTTTTTTTTTCTTCATAAATTTTAATAGAGTTATGAACATGAATAGGCCTGTAATATATGACCATCTGAGAATATTGTATATAGGAGGAGAAATTGTTCTATAATGACCAATGTCATTTTCCATGGTATTTTCAAAACTCATTTGTGGCAAGACAAGAAAAAGCTATCTGCAGGATGTAACAAGTAAAATATTTGATGAAGGGTAGGAGGAATCTGTGCCAAGTTCGTGTTCCATTAATAATGCCAGCATGGCTTATCATATTGCTTTTTTTCTACCCAGTGACCCTTTACCAGACGCACAAAATTTTAGACATTTCCAGATTCAAAGCTTCAGCAGACGACAGTTTAAATGTGACTCAAATAATAGAAAATGTGATAGGTTACAACCATTGTAGAATGTTATCAGCATTTTGTACTTTTCAGACAATGTTTTCAAAAGGCTTTTTCTGCATGGCTGTTAATATTCTGGAGTAAGGGGCTGAAGGTTTAAGGTTTGGAAGTACTGTAAGGTTTTCCAACAGAATCAAGGCTATAAGAAATGGGTTTTTTTTTTTTCTTGTACATTTTTTATCGAATACTTTTATTACACTGTTTTTTTTTTTTCCAAGTAAAAATATTATGGAGTTAAGTGGAAGTTGTTTAATTGTTGGACTGCTCATTACTTTCATTTTTGATGTTTACTTAAACTTATTTTCCAAGATTTGGGATGGATGGGTAGGATAGATTTCAGGGAAAAAAAAGCCCAGTTTACGTAACTAGATAATATCCTGTACTTAACCTGTCAATTTATACCCATTGAAATAAATGTTATTTTTGTGAAGAACTCTGCCTCAATGCTGGTGCACAAAATGGTTATTAGTTTAAGTCTTTACCAAACGACAAATTTTTAGACTGGTCCAAATTGAAAGCATTTGCAGACGACAAAATAAATGTGAATGAAAGGTTAAAATTTGCTATGGGAAGGGTAGAAAACATTGTGGGAAAAGGAGAAAATGCTGGTCACCAGCATTTTCTCCTTTTCCCACAATGTTTTGAAAAGGCTTCTCAGGGTTGTTAAAAGTCATGATTGTGTGGTACAGAGTTAAACAGAAAGGATGTAAACACTACAAACTGGAGTGCTTTGTACTAACAGAGGAGCAACGCTTTTCCGTGACTTAATATATTTAGATTTTATAAGAAGAGCAGACAGCAATTAAGATTAGCTGCTTCAAGTTTTATCATTTCGTCATTGAGAATTGCTATAAAACGATTTATTTTGGATTACTATTGAGGGGAAAGAAAATTATAGCAATACTTATAATAAATGATAATGTAACTGAAACAAATATTTGAGTTGTTCCCCACTGAACCAGTCTGCTGCAGATACATCACATATAACATCCATGGACATTATGACTAATCAGCATTATATAGCAGACATTGAGGCCAAAGAAGATGTTTCGTTTATCAAGCAATTTCTTGTTTTGCCACCATGTTTCTAAAAGCTAACTTCTGTGATAGGAAAGAAGTCATATGGAGAAGGAAGTGTATTGCTGAAAAAGTTAAAAATAAACTTTAAAACCAATATTAAAACCCCAAAATCTTACTTCAAATTTGTCTGGGAAAAAAAACCCTTTGTAACTGAAAATAGTTAGCTTATCCCACGCTGTATGTATAAACACCCCCTCTTCCATGGATGCAAGAACAGTCTACTAAGGATTTTTTTTTTTACTCTTGACCACACGAAAAAAATTTAGACTGGTCCAAATTGAAACCATTTGCAGACGACAAAATAAAGATGACTTGAAAATAGAAATATGTTCTGGGAAGGGTAGAAAACACTGGAAAATGCTGGCTACCAGCATTTTCTCCTTTTCCAGTGGTATTTTCAAAAGGCTTCTTTCTTAGTGGCATCAAAAGTAGGGATTGTGTGGTAATGGGTTAAAAAGCAGGTGAATATAGAGCTAATGTTAAAAGATTTTTTCTAAACTTATCCAGTAATTGGTAGACAAGAAGATAATGAATATTGTTGATAGGTCTGAGAGCTTCATTTTATGTTTGCTTGTGATTTCATTGATGGCATTTCCTCTTTCTAATTACAGTTATTGAACGACATAGATAAATGGGGAGTGGATGTGTTCAAAATAGCAGAATACTCAAACAACAGACCTCTAACTTGTGTCACATATAAAATATTTCAGGTAAGCATTTTCTTGGAGGAAGGAGATAAACAATTTCAGACAATTAAAATCTGACATTACCTCTTTACCAAACAACAATACTTGTATTTCAGACTTTAACTCTTTAACAAACGACAAAATTTAAGACAGGTCAAAAATGAAAGCCTTTGCAGAAAACAAAATAGATGTGACTCAAAAATTTGAATTTGTTTCTAATAGGATAGAAAACATGTGGGAAAAGTGTTACGGGAGACCACTCCTTCCTGCATGGCATTCTCCCGATTTAAATACAATACCTGGCTACTGCGTCAGAGAGATATCTCTTTGGCTCAGTGGTTAGGGTATTGGCTTTGCGTCCAGGAGTTCGGAGTTCGAATCCCGCTCCGATCCTTATTTCTGCCATGCATTTATTCATTTGTTTCTTTGTTACGGACTTTGTTCGTAAGATGGGGGCTCGTCCGGGATTGGCCATTGAGCCATTAATCCCATTTGTTGTCCAAAATCGGACTTCCTGCCTAATAAGGCTTTGAGTCATCAATAAATGATGACTTTAAGAGGGGGTGTGCATGTTACGGGAGACCACTCCTTCCTGCATGGCATTCTCCCGATTTAAATACAATACCTGGCTACTGCGTCAGAGAGATATCTCTTTGGCTCAGTGGTTAAGGTATTGGTCTTGCGTCCAGGAGTCCGGGGTTCGAATCCCGCTCGGACCCTTATTTCTGCCATGCATTTATTCATTTGTTTCTTTGTTACGGACTTTGTTCGTAAGAAAAGGAGAAAATGATGGTTACCAGCATTTTCTTCTTTTCCCATAATGCTTTCATATGGCTTCCATCGAGTCCTAAAAACCAGGAATTGTTTGGTAAAGGGTCAAGTATCAAAACTTGATTCTGGGTTGATTTCTTGATTCACTGTCTCTGTAATCATCTATATGTAAATATACAGTCGTTTCATGCTTGCTTGAGTTTAGGTACAAAACTGCAGCAATTTCTCCTTTTACCGCAATGTTTTCCATTCAACCAGATGTTTGTTTCCTCATTTGTCCATATTTTTGACATCATGGCAAGACCAAACAAGTTCAAAAGACCAGTGATTATCTGTAGGGCTGTTGACAGGAATACGTGAATAACTTGTTTTCCATGGTCCTCAAAAGATATTTCTATAAAGGCAATTAATTTTCTATTTCAGGATCGGAATCTTTGTCAACAATTTAATATTCCTGCCACAACGTTGATAACTTATTTAATGCACCTTGAAGACCACTACCATTCGGATGTTCCATACCACAACTGTATTCATGCAACAGACGTCACCCAGTCAACTCATGTACTGCTTTCTGCACCAGCATTAGAGGTGAGCTTAGTATATAATATAGTTTTAACACCTTACCACTTAAGTCCAGAATTCAACCCTTTACCAGACGGCAAAATTTTTGGCCTGTCAAAACTGAAAGCATTTGCAGACGACAGTTTTAGTGTGGCTTAAAAGGTGAAATTGATTATTAATTGGGTAGAAAACATTTTCTCCTTTTCCCACAATGTTTTCAAATGGCTTCTTTCCAAGGTTTGTCAAAAGTTGTCATTGTGTGGGAAAGGGTTAAACAACTCTGAAGGAGAAGGCTTATAGAAAACAGTGTGGGAAAAGAAGACAATGCTGGTCTCTTTCAGGGACAGATTTCACAACTGAAGGGGCATTTGTCATCTGCAATTGCTTTCAATTTGGACTAGTCCAAAATTTTATTTTTTGGTATAAAAGTTAACTCGCAGATTGCCTTTGTTATCTCCAATTCTTGTTGAGGTCTCTTAAATTCAGGCAACAGTACTGTTGTTATGGTATTTACTCTTCACCAAACAACAAAAGCATTGCAAAAAACAGACTTCTACGACTCAAAAACTGAAATTTAATTTCGGGAGGGTAGAACATTGTGGAAAAAGGAGAAAAATGATTACCAGCATTTTCTCCAATGACCACACTGTTGTCAAATCGCCGTCTTTCAATTTTGGTGGTCTGTCTGCAAGATGTAGTAAGTTTATGCAATGGTTTGTACTTGAATGAAATCAATGAAATTCTTCAAACCTTGAATGAATTAAAAAGTAATTAACTTAGTCAGTCAATTAACTCTTCTCTTTATTTACTCATATTCTTTCATCTTTCCTAATTACAACTTGGTGAGACTGGCTGATTCAAATTAAACTGTTGTTGAATTATTTAAATACCATCTCTATTAAATTCCCTGTGTAAAGCAGACGTTGTGCCATTCCACAGACATCCTGTTTGTTTCATATCTCTCTCAGCAAATAACATTTGAACACTTAGGCTACTAAGTGCGATTTCGTAGGCTAACAATTTGTGGTATGTTATATTGTAAATGCCTTAAGTTTAGGATGCTTGGAGGGACGACTCAAAGATCTTTTGTGGACAAGTAAGATCAAGATCAGTCTGCTCAGAACACACAGACTGCTTGTTATGGGCAGTCTGATCTTGGATCTACACAGCTGTCAGATACAATGAGGTTTTTCCAACCTGCAAAATCTTTAAATCATTACCAAACAGCAATATTTTAGGCTTGTACAATTTGAAAGCATTTGCAGATAACAAAGTAAAAGTGACTGGAAATTTGAAATTTGTTTTGTGAAGAGTAGAAAACATTGTGTGAAAAGGAGAAAATGCTGGTTACCAGCATTTTCTTCTTTTCCCACGATGTTTTCTAAAGGCTTCTTTCCCTGGGGCGTCAAAAGTAGGGATTGTGTGGTAATGGGTTAAATCATAATCTGTTAGGTTTTCACTACAGGCTGTAAATCTTTCATTTGATTGATTTAGCACCTTAACCCTTCACCACACAATGATGAATTTTAAAGTCTCCTGAAGAAGAAACCTTTTGAAAACATCGTGAGAAAAGGAGAAAATGCTGGTAACCAGCATTTTCTCCTCTTCCGACAATGTTTTCTCTCCCCATCCAATGCAAAAATCGTTATTTCAGTTACATTTAATTTGTTGTCTGCAAATCCTTTCAATTTGGACTCGTCTAAAATTTTGCGTCTGGTAAAGAGTTAAAAAGTAACTATTTGTATTGAAATTAGTTTGAGACAAACTCTGTTTTTGAGAGCACTCAGCACCAGCCCTTGTACTGGTGGGACCCAGGAAAGATGTCATTAACCCAACAGACATTTTTAGCCAACCAAAAGACCCAAATGATTTTAATGTGAATGTTAATTTTTAGTTCTTTTTATTTGGTGCTCGACATGTTAAGATTGGACCTATCTTCAAGGCCTATCTAGATCCATGGGGTTGTTTGACTTCTGTCACTCACAACAGAAAAATGTGTTTAGTCAGTCTGTCTGTAAATGCTGTGTTTGATAATAAAAAGAGTTAACTAGGTATCTAGGTCTGCCAGTAGATATAGGCTGGTATGTTGTCAACCAAGGTTTTGGATCGTAATGTAGACATTTTATACAGTTCATTTGAAGAAATACAGGGGAAAGAGGAAAATGAAATTTAGATTCAGAAAAATAATATGTTTCCTTACTTTAACTCATTACCAAACAACAAAATTTTAGGCTTGTCCAAATCAAAAGTATTCGCAGACGACAAAATAGAAGTGACTGAAAATTTGAAATTTGTTTGATGAAGGGTAGAAAACATTGTGGGAAAAGCAGAAAATGCTGGTTCTCCTTTTCCCACAATGTTTTCTAAAGGCCCCCCGCTCGGGTAGTCAAAAGTCAGGATTGTGTGGTAATAGGTTAAATGTTAGCACTTTGCTTGACCTGTTCCCACACAATCCCGAAATGAAAACATTGTGAGAAAAAGAGAAAATGCTAGTAAGCAGCTTTTTCTCCATTTACCTCAAGGTTTTATGTTCTTTCTAAGACAAATTTTTTACCACATCTAAATTGTTTTCCACAAAATGAATGTTTTCATTAAGACAAGAGTAAAATTTGTCAAATCGAAAAGAGTTATTATTTGCAATAGTTTTAGGTAATTCTAAAGTACCTAATGTACAACAACGGGTTCAACAAATGAATGACTTAAGATGAAGGGCTTTATGAAAGATATGTTGACATGAACATTATCAACAGGCTTCCTTTCTTTGATAATTTATTAAGACTACCTCCACAGTCTGTAATCTGCGAATGACATAGTTCATTCACCTTTTCTGTGTGGGTCTTTGTCTGGAGGTAATACAACCAAGTCTGTCTCACTAATTGCACTTTAACCCTTTACTGCACAATGCTGACTTTTAATGCCCCTGAGAATAAATCCTTTTGAAAACATTGTGAGAAAAGGAGAAAATGCTGGTAACCAGCATTTTCTCCTTTTCCCACAATGTTTTTTACTCTTTAAAAAAAAATTGCACCTTTTGAGTCACACTGAACTTGTCCTCTACAAATGCTTTTATTTAAGACCAGGCAGAAATTTTGTCATCTGGTAAGGGGTTAAACATTAGAAAGAAAATAAACCTATTTAGCTGACAAACAAGATTTCCTTTTGCCATATTGTTTTCAGAGCTGTTCTTTTAATTATTGGTTATTAATTAAACCTTTAAAACTTTTAATCCTTTCCTAAACAGCATATTTCGTTGACTCTTGGATAGCAGCTGCAGGAGACAATTTCAAACTTGATACAACTGGGCTTATCTTCTCTGACATGGGAAAAGTAGAAAAATTGATTTCCTACATTTTCTTTTTCCCCCCAAATGTTTTCAAAAGTTTTCTTTACAGGTTTGTCAAGATGACCTGCTCCCATGTTATTTCTACAGGTAATGAGTTAATACTTCTGTCTCCCTATTTCTAGAACGTGTTCACCGATTTAGAGATTCTAGCTGCCATATTTGCTAGTGCCATTCATGATGTTGACCATCCAGGAGTATCGAACCAGTTCCTTATCAATACTAGTAAGTATCCTACAAACAGTTGTTATTTTCCAACAGATTGTGATCTATTATTATTTTTGATAATCTTAATTAAAAGTTGTTGATCTACACTGTCCGCTTTACTGGTACTTCGTAGATGATTCAAACAACCTCGAAATTGCTGTTGTTAAGGTTATATTTCTAGGATAAAAATTTCAGTTACGTACATTCAACACTGTAATGTTTAAAATTGTGGCAAATATGGACAAATTTAAAAGTTTTATGGTTTGGTATAGTGGTAAGCAGGTAAAAATCCCATGTTCCTTGATAGACATCTTGTGGTTAATTATTGACAGATTGGGGTTTGTAATTAGGTCACACAGGCTGTTGATGTTGACTTGAAAAAAATCTAACACAACTTTGTAAACAGAGAGTTTACCTTTTGTCACGGGAGAGAACATAATAAAAACTTATGATCAAATACAGCAGCAACAGCAGAAAACTATAAAGATATTGCATACAAGACAGACTAAAAATCTCATCTAAGAGAAAGTAGGAAATTTAGAAATCTTTGCTGCAACCTGCAACACTTAGTCTGATGCAATTTTTGGTTAACTCTTTACCACACAAGAACATTTTAGACCAGTCCAAATTGAAAGCATTTGCAGAGGACAAAATAAGGGTGACTGAAAAACTAAAACTTGGTTTGGAAAGGGTAGAAAACATTGTGGTAAAAAGAAGAAAATGCTGGTGACCAGCATTTTCTCCTTTTTCCACAATGTTTTCTAAAGGCTTCTTTCTCAGGGTCGTCAAAAGTAGGGATTGTGTGGTAATGGGTTAAACAGGCAGAAAACATGTTTGGATTAGCAGAAGATACTGGTCTTCAAAGCCATGTTTAGGTGGCTCATTAAAATGAAATGGAACGGCTTGGAAATAATGGTTGAGAACATATGAGCACTTGGATTTGACTGGTTAAACACAAATTGTGGAAATTTAAATAAAAATATTTAGTACAGAAGTTTTTGAATCTGTAGCCTATACATAGTACTTTTGCAGACAATGTAGATCTATAGGACTGCACAAAATAAAATCTTGTCTAGGGTTAATCCAGTATGATGATGTTTAAGCAAAACATTTTATGGCGTAACCCATCACCACACAATCCCTACTTTTGATGCCCCTGAGAAAGAATCCTTTTGAAAACACTGAGGAAAAAGGAGAAAATGCTGGTAACCAGAATTTCTTCTTTTCCCACAGTGTTTTCTTCCCTGTCAAGAACAAATTTCTACTTTTCAGTCACCTTTATTTTGTCGTCTGCAAATGCTTTCAATTTGCACCAGTCTAAATTTTCTCGTTTGTTAAAGAGTTAAAGTCTGATCTTGTATCTACACTGTTTACCACTTTTTTGCAATCATGTTCTTTCCAAATCAAACCCAGGAATATTTCGCCTTTTTTTCCCTACTTTAGAGGCCTGATTTGTTATATCTATTTATGGGTAAATATGTAAACTTATTTATATGATAATATTAGATTTAAAGATTATTCCATGGGCTGGAAACTTGACAATATAAAACACAGACAACCGATAAAGAACAAAAGAATAATATAATGGAATGTCTAAGTATTCCGATACAGTTAGTTTGAACAACTAAGTGACGTTATTCAGTGATGAGGTTATTTGGTCTGCTCTCATTTCAACCAATCACAGTTTGTTTGAGCTCTTTTGTTTTTAACAGAAACCTGAAATTGTGACCTGCTCTTATTGAGATCTGATAACCTGTGTATTATAGTATTCATAAAATTCGGTCAGAGTGATCTTTCCCATGATGTCTCTTCCAGCAATCAGGTCACATGACAGCAAAGGTCTATATCGGAATGCTGAAATTTCTTTTGATTAATTGTTACTTTTTTGCTGAGGTCTTAATGAGTTCATCTACTCTCATAAAGGCTATTTTATATCTACCAAATATTAACATGTGACTTTCAAAACATGGAAAATGGAGAAAGGAAAAGACAACATGCCAGTGATGTACTGCCTCTTGTCCCACCATGTTTTCAAGAGTTTCCTTCTGCAAGACCAAAAAAAGAAAAGGGTCCAAAGACTATCTGATTTGGACATAAAACATGTTTGTGCTTAAGTCTAACCATTGTACCAAACAATCCTGTATTTTAACTCTTTAACAAACGACAAGTTTTAGACTGGTCCAAATTGAAAGCATTTGCAGACGGCAAAATAAAAAGGGACTGAAAATTTGAAATAGGGTTTGGGAAGGAAAGAAAACATTGTGGGAAAGGGAGAAAATGCTGTTTACCAGCATTTTCTCGTTTTCCCTCAATGTTTTAAGAGGGCTTCTTTCTCAGGGTTGTTAAAAGTCAGGATTGTGTTGCAAAGAGTTAAAAGCATTTTTGTCCTCTTCTCCTATGTCACTTTTGCAAGTAGAGTAATGTATTACTATTATCCGATGAACTTATGTATAACAAAAAAGTGAACAGTGAAAGGGAGAAAGTACAGATCTCAATGATTTTTTCTGGATTTTGTTATTTTCTGGAGATTTATAAACAAAAACAGAAACTGAAGTGTGAAACAAAAACTTTTTGTAGAAATCAGGAAATAGGCAATAAACAAGTAATGTCAATACAAAACAAGCATTGTAGCTACTTAATTTTAATGGTTTACAATAAATATCAGGCAAGTTCAGATTTATAGCTGTTGTAAATGATAAATATGAATCATTTGGTGAAATGTGTTCCTGAAAGGATAGAAAATACATGTACTGGTTACCAGCACTCGTCTTTCTACTTTTCCCACAATGGTTTCAAAAGGCTTCTTCCTTGGGGTTGTTAAACCTTGGATTGTTTAGTAAAGGGTTAATAGAGTGTACTGAGATTTGTAGTATTGCCATTGTTCCGGTTTGGAAAAAAATGGTTTTCTTCAAAGCTTTTTGCAAGACAACAAAGCTTTTGGCAATAAAAGCTGCTAATGGATAATGAGAAATATATGTTTTTGGTGATGGAAGTGTTGAAACAAGTCCTTCTAATGTTCAAATGAAGTTAACAGCTACTTAAAATGTATCATCAAACCAAATTTCATCATCCAAACTAACAACACAAAACCACAAGATAGAAAGTAAACATGTTTACTGGATGTGAGGAGTTACCAACCCATGTAAATGTGACGTACTTCAGTTATCATCCCCCTGCTTCCCGTCTTGCTAGTTTTACTATGCCCCCTATAATTGCCATTGTTTATAGACTTTCCCAAATTGAAGATCAGGTGAATGAGAGCCTTATTTATATTAAAATATGATAAGAAAAAGAAAGATTTGAAACCAAAATTCCTCAATTCTTGCTTATAAGGTTTCTAAATGATAGCGTTACTGAACATTGTTTTCATTCAATTTTTAATCAATTCAGAAACAAAAAAAAAGATTTCACTAGCTTCTGACAACCTTTTTGTTCTGCAGCAGACTCTGTTTTTTAAACATTTTAGCAAAAGAATAATATATTTTCCAACGAAGATTATTGACTGGGTTTTTTGTTGTTCTCAATAGTCTTACAATGAGTAAATTCTGTTAAACTTTTCTTTCCTGAAAGGTATTTTTTTTTGAAAAGGAAAAGGGGCGGGGGAGCAGGAAATTACAGGTGAAATAGCTTTTAGATACAGTTTTTTCATTACAGAGAAGAATTTGAAATTCTGTTTACCTATAGATCATTTGCAAAATATTGACACAGGTGTCTAAAACACAGTGTGAAAAGCTGTCTGAACCTTTTATTGTAAGTCAGTGAAAAACAGATTTTATATCTGACAAAAACTTCAAAATATTGTAGTGTCAAAGCTTCTTTTGCCATCGTATCTGTCACAATGTTCGAAAGAACAGATGGAAAATGTTTTGTGCAATCTGATCTTAATCTTCATGTCCTCAAACTGTCCTCTAATTATCCTCTAAATACTAAAGTAATGACTGTGAACACATTCTTAAAAGTGCCTGTAGTGTTTCAATTGGGATGAAATTCAAATTTATATGAAATGCTAATGAACTCACCAATGAACCAATACAACAGTTATTTTAGATAAACATTAAAGAATGTTTATCAGTAAGTGCCTCTTACTATAGAACATTGACCTGTTGTGAAAGAAATCTATTCTATTGATACTTTGATTACATAAAAACATGCTGGTTTTGACAGTGTTCTATAGGTCTTGTTAGCTCTGAACTCTTTACCACATAGTCTCGAGTTTTAACAACCCATGAAAGAAGCCTTTAGAAAAAAATTATGGGAAAAGGAGAAAATGCTGGTAACCAGCATTTTCTCCTTTTCCCTCAATTTTTTCTACTCTATCAAAGAAAGCTTACACCATTTGAGCCACACTGAAATTTCTGCCTGCACATGCTTTCAATCTGGACAAGCCCAACATCTTATTGTTTGGTAAAGAGTTAATTAGCATGCTAAATATTCAGTAAGAAGCTTTTTTTTGGAAATGGTGCTTGAAGATCAGACTGCACCAAATTTGCATGAATTCAGGTATAGATCTGTATGTTCTAGTATTGAATTTTTCATATACTCGGGTCAAAAGACCTTGGAATATTGTCTACTGGCTGAGAAAATATTTAGTTCATTATGTTAGCAGTGTAGGTCACTACATGAATATAGACTGTTTTTGACAGGTTTCCCCCTCATTTAGGTAAATGACTGAGAAAAATAAATGGGTTGACTGTAGAATGCAAACACAAGAACTTGTATCATCCTCTTCTGATTTGTGCATTTAATTGCTGTATGACATTTTCAAAGGCATTTCAAAGAAAGTATATATTAATTGACCCGTAGGGTACCATCTATTGGCACTTAAAGTACCAAGGATGTGCTGTTTTGGATGTAGATTTATGTGGACCAAGGCTCACCCAGTTGTTATTTCAAAGTTTGTTATTTCAAAGTATGGATATTATGGTACCTCTGTGTCAAATAGGTGGGAAAGGGGGAGGGGGAATAATCATGATGTATTTGTCCTTAACTCTTTGCCAAACGACAAATTTTTATGCAACGCCAAATTGAAGCACTAGCATATGACAAATTGCTGAAAAAGTAAAAACATATTCTGAGAGGGGTAAAAGACATTGTGGGAAAAGGAGAAAATGCTGGTTACCAGCATTTTCTCCTTTTCCCTCAATGTTTTCAAAAGGCTTCTTCCTTGGGATTGTGTGGTAGAGGGTTAAGCATAAGTACCACTGTCAATGTCAATGCACTATTTTAAATTTGATAAAGTACCACCATACTAAATAAAGATATTGACTGACAGGATTCCAATTTCCTGATCAGGGCAATGGCATCAATTTTGAATTCCTTTTTAAAATTTTCTAAAGCAACATTGATGTAGTGATTAAGTACCCATTGAGTGTGGATTAATAAGGTGAATGTTTTGTAGAAGTACCACTTGAATATCATAGATTACTTTTAGAATGGAAAACAGTTATCTTTGATAGCAAAAGTTCCCTGAACCTTTTACTGAACCTTTTACCAAACAATCCCTGGTTTTACTACCCAGAGGAAGAGGCCTTCTTAGAACATTGTAGAATAAGGAGAAAATGCTGGTAACCAGAAGTTTGTCTTTTTCCCACAATCTTTTCTCTCCTCTAAAGTCAAGTTTCAATTTTAGAGTCATGTTTACTATGTTGACTGCTAATGCTTTCAATTTGGACAAGTGTAAAATTTTGTCATTAGGTTAAGAATAAATAATCCTTTAGCAGACAGTTCCTATGTTTTGGTGACCCCTAGGGAAAGGCTTTTGAAGGCATAGTGTGAAAAGGAGAAAGTGCTGGAAACAAACATGGAAACAAGCAATCTCGCTAGTACCAGCAATGTTTTCTGCCTTTCAGGAACAACTTAAATGAGCCACATTTCATTGTAAATGGCTTTAAATTTGAAATTAAAATTTGAAAAATTTTGCGATATTCCAAAGACTTCAACTTTGGCAAAAAAAAACAGTATTCACATAAATACATTTGGAAAAGGACTTGTATAAATGACTTTGGCAAAGAACTTAAAGTTGTTGACTTACCGTCTACTTTCAGGCTCAGAATTAGCACTGATGTACAATGATGAGTCAGTTTTAGAAAATCACCATCTGGCTGTTGCATTCAAGTTGCTGCAGGAAGAGAACTGTGACATTTTTGTCAACCTTTCTAAGAAACAACGACAGACATTGAGAAAAATGGTCATTGACATGGTGTTGGCTACCGACATGTCAAAACACATGTCATTACTGGCCGACTTAAAAACCATGGTTGAAACAAAGAAAGTGGCTGGTTCCGGTGTGTTATTGCTGGACAATTATCAAGACAGAATACAGGTTGGTTACCTGCGTATTTGACATATTGTTTTTCTCTCCTTCTGATGTAAATTGACAACATAAACAGTTTGATTATTTAGGCACTGGTTGGGTAGAGAAAATACTCAGATATAACTCTTATACCAAAATCAATTAACAAAATACTACCAATGAAGTTGAACTTCACTGCAAACAGCTTGCAGCACAATTACTCTGCATTTTCTATTTTTTATCTGCACTGGAAAATAACTTGAGTTTCTTAGACAGCCATGTGTTGAGGTTTTGATTTACCAGGGCCTGTATTCACTAACCATTCTTGAGAATATTCTTAGTCTTAATCTGCAAAGTTTTCTGTATTTGTAACTAGCACAACTTCTGATTGGCTAAACCATTTTGTTACTTTCAAATATAGAAAATTCTGGAGAAAAAGACAAAGACCGTCTTAAGAATGGTTGGTGAATACAGGCCCTGTTCTTCTATTCTGTGAGCTGTAAATATGGTAATTCTCTGCCTCACAGTTATATGCTTTCACAATTCTGATGAAGAAGATACAAAACAGATAACTTGTAATTTATTCTTTTCCCACAATAAGTTAACTCTGAAATACAAAACACAATTGACTTCCATTTTATCATTCATTGTAATTGCCATTAACATTGCAAGTCTAAAATTTTGTTGTTGGTAAAGAGTTAAAAATACAGCTTTCTTCATTGAGAAACTGTCTTACAGAGTTTTTGTTCTTCAGGTATTACAAAACATGGTGCATTGTGCTGATTTAAGTAACCCAACAAAGCCATTGGATATTTACAAAAAATGGCTGGACAGAATCATGTCGGAGTTCTTTAGACAGGGTGACATGGAACGAGAAAAAGGATTGGACCTGAGTCCTATGTGTGACAAACATACAGCTACTATAGAAAAATCACAGGTAAGTATCTGGATATGGTTCTCAAACCATGAAGCTGTATCGGGGCCTGCATTCACCAACCATTCTTGAATCTATTCTTAGTCTTATTCTCCAAGATTTTGTAAATTTGTAAGTAAAACAAATTCTGATTGGCTAAACTGGTTTAGCCAATCAGAAGTTGTGTTACTTTCAGATATAGAAAATTCTGGAGAATATGATTAAAAAAAATGGAGAATAAGATAAAAAGATAAAAAACTATCTTAAGAATGGTTGGTGAATATGGGCCCTGACTTTTTTTCTGCTGCTTTTTCCCATACAAATTCAGACTATTTTTAATCAAATTGCCTTTCACAACTTTAGTGGCCTTTGTGGCCAGTTTATATCAAGAGTAGACCGCACAAAACATACAGTCTGATGGTTGATCTACACTTTCTCCTGTACTAGAACTCTCTAAACTTTCTGGTCAAAAGTAATTTCAAATTTTCTCTTATTTTATACACTGAAAATGTCATTTCAGTCTTTTTGGAACTCAAGAGCTTATATTTCTATAGTTTTTATATGATGACTGCCTACGATAAAAAATTGCAGGCTATATTAAGCAAGGATATATACAATACATGTACTTAGTACATGTAATACTATCAGTTTTGAGAAAATTTATTCTTAGTCAATTGACTTTTGATCAGATCTGTAACTTTTTCCAACTGTTATTTGCAGGTTGGTTTTATAGACTACATTGTGCACCCTTTGTGGGAAACATGGGCAGATCTTGTGTACCCAGATGCCCAGGACATTTTGGATCAGGTAGAGGATAATCGTGACTCTTTCCAGAGAATGATACCTGTAAGTCCATCCTCTAGCTTCTGCTCTAGTGCTAAATCAGAAGAGAAATCAGCAGACAGTAAATTTCAGTTTGACATTGAGGAAGGCAATGAAAATGTAGACAGTGATGTAGTTATCAAATTGTCAGACAGTGGGAATGCCTCACCTGAAGAATCTGGTACAGAAAGACAGTGACAGGGGCTCACATACATGGTATTTCATCATAGTTGTGATATTCTTTATTTTCCATGGTGTATCCCCAGCCCTCAGTGCCCTGGTGGCATGACAAGCTTGCTGTATCATGCAATAGGGGTGTACACCCAGCAGTGACAGGAGGGTGATATAGTAGTGCTGAAAACATTTCCTGGAGCTGGCATTATGGGTATCTCAGGGAGATCTTCCAGGAACAGAAACTTGATGTAGAATAAAGGGAGAAAACTGTATTCTGTGAACCATAAATATACAGTTCCTTTTTTGAGGGTCTACTTCATTTTATGTTTCCATGGCTTAAGATGATTCAAAAGAACAAAGAGCAAGTTTGAAATACCAGTTAACTTAACTTTCTGAAAAGTAGAATGACACAATTCAGTTCAATGATTTGCACAAGAAATTCAATGGAAATCTGTTTGAAGGAAAGAATTTTTTTTTTCGAATGAACTAGAAAACAGAGTGGGAAAACAAACAGTTGCTTGTAACAAGCTACTGCTTCTTTCCCTTGATGTTTTAAAATCTGTATTCTGTTACATGGTAAAAGTAATGAAAGCAAGCAAGATAGCCATGGAGAAGGTAGACCTTCAGCCAATAGAACAAGTTGATTTGTTAGTGTTAGAATTTATGTTTTCCAATGCAAAGAAAACAAAGTTAGTTTTCAGATAGATAGATAGATGTTTGCTACTAACTTCCACTTCTAACCTTCAGACTTGGGTTGGAAGTACCTGTAAATGGACAGTTGTTTTGAAATGATTGTTAATAAAGTTACAGCAATACAAACGGTGTTAAAGAGTGTGAACTAAGACTAATTAATATACAGTACTTCTACAATGAAGTCCTCATTGCAGTAAGTGTCATCATGGACAGTGAACCAGTCAAACATGTTAATGTTATCATCATTAGATTGATATATTTAAATAAAAGATGTAACTTAAACAACTTGAAAGTATTCATTCAGTATTCCTTGAATGAAAGGGAAGAAAGCATTAACTAACTCTTTACCACACAATCCCAACTTTTAACGACCCTGAAAAAGAAGCCTTCTGAAAACATTGAAGGAAAAGGAGAAAATGCTGGTAACCAGCATTTTCTCCTTTCCCCACTATGTTTTCTTCCCTTCCCAAAACATATTTCAATTTTTCAGTCACTTTTATTTTGTCATCTGCAAATGCTTTCAATTTGGACCAGTCTATAATTTTGTCATTTGTTAAAGAGTTAAGGAGAAAATGCACTATTCTCTCTGTTAAAAGCATAACATTGTTTCACAAAAGGTTAAAAATTGTAAGTATAAGAAGGACGTGGCTTTGACATTTTGGATTGAATATTATAAGGAACTACTAATCACTCTGGATCCAAGATCAGATTTCAAAAAATTCAAAACTGGTGCAAATGAGCTGGACTTCTCTGGGCCAGAAAATATTATTAGAGCAGGAGAAATTGCACGTAAAGGGCAATTCCGTCTTTTCCAACAAAGGTTTTTAACCTTTTACCACACAATCCTGAATTTTAGCAAGAAAGAGGAGGGTTTTTAAAGAATTGTTGGGAAAGATGAAGATGCTGTAAACCAGCATTTCGTCTTGTTCCCTTAATGGTTTTTTCCCCTATCAAAGAAAAAAGAACAATATAATTTAAGCTAGTTTTATCATCTGCAAAGACTGAATTTGATCGAGCCCATTATTATTTTGTTGTTCATTAACCCATTACCACAGAATCCCTACTTCCCTGAGAACGAAGCCTTTGAAAAACACTGGGGGAAAAGGAGAAAATGCTGGTAACCAGCATTTTCTCCTTTTCCCACAGTGTTTTCTACCCTTCCCAGAACAAATTTCAATTTTTCAGTCACCTTTATTTTTGTCGTCTGCAAATGCTTTCAATTTGGACCAGTCTAATTTTTTCCCATGTGGTAATGGGTTAAAGAGTTAAAGGGTTTGTCTGTGGACATAGTAAAACATGGTCATGTGATCATTGAAATATGGGATTGTATGTTGAAGGGTTAAACATGGATTAGCCTTTAGACTGCCCACCATAATCTTAGTTGTTGATAAAGATCAAATATGCAGTCTGATCTTTGATATACATTGTCTGCTTTTTGAGTAGAGCTGTGACGAGTACCCAGGTATCGGGCAGGGTAACGCCAGTACCCAAGTAGCAAATCATTTCCCAGGTACCCGATTATTAAATGATAACTTATTAAGTAAAGATATACTTTGGAAGTTCCAATGAAATAATTTGGTCTTAATTTAAATTTGAACATGTTACCCACTCCAGTACATAAACCAGAAATAGATAATCGAAATAACTTTGAAATAAGGATGTACCTCTAATATCCCCTACAACGCTTAATTCGTCATTAATGGATATATTGTTATATTTATCCATTGAGCGTTTTTGGTTTTTCTGGGACATAGACGACGGTTAATTGGAAGTAATAATATCGGGTACCTGAATACCCGGGGGTAATATGACCATGGGTACCTTGGTACAAAATTTCTACCCGTCCCAGCTCTATTTCTGAGATATACTTAGCATTAGAAACCTCAAGTCACACTGACTTAGTTATTTCTAGATTGAAAATGTTCAGTTTGATTGGCAGTCTAAGGGTTAGGTCTTCGAAAATGTTCAGTTTGATTGGCAGTTTAAGGGTTAGGTACTTCCAAATGTCACTGAAAGCTATATCCTTCATGACATGGTGGTTCATGCACTGTGTACTTCGTGAAAGTGTTGTTATTGCTGCTGTTTTTCTTTCACTTGTTTTAAAATGTTAGAAAGTCATATCATTTTATCTTTTTTTTTCTTTTCATTTAGTTAATTTAACTTGAACATGACAATAATATATTTTATTTATTATTTATGAAAGATAGTTGTTGAAATACATTTTCAAATGAGAATGTAGATCAAATAAAAAAATTTTATGGTAGATTGAGTGAAGCAGTCTAAATTCATACACTAATTGAGCACATAGAATAATTCTGAACATGTTGACTTTTCAAGCAAGATTTACTGTTGCAGAGGAAAACCATAAGGTTTGAATTACTGTTGTCAGGGAAAAGTATGAACAATCATGGCACTTCATGGAACTGTTTATTATTGATAATTTATCTTTCTATTATGTACAGGTTTTCATGGATTATATAAATCTATGTAAATTAAGATGAAGAAAAGAAAGGATAAAATTTTCATTAAATGATGTTAGAGGTCTAAGTCTAATCAATTTCTTACCTTGAGATGTTCCCTTTCTTAATCTTTTCTTACTGTATTTAATCCTTTAACACACAATTCCATGTTTTTAAAACCCTTGGAAAAGATGCTTTTGAAAACGTTTTGAGAAAATACTGGTGGCTTTTCATCATTCCATGACAAATCTGTACATTATAGTCGTATTCAATTTGCCAACGACAAATGCTTTGAATTTGGACCAGTCTACAATTTGTTGTCTGGTAAAGAATTAACAGTTTATTTCATTACCAAACCACAAAATTTTAGGTTTGTCCAAATCAAAAGCATTTGCAGACGACAAAATAAAGGTGACTGAAAATTTGAAATTTGTTTTGTGAAGGGTAGAAAACATTGTGGGAAAAGGAGAAAATACTGGTTACCAGCATTTTCTCCTTTTCCCACAATGTTTTCTAAAGCCTTCTTTCTCAGGGGCGTCAAAAGTGGGGATTGTATGGTAATGGGTGAAAGAAGGGTTTTTTTTTTTTTTTTTTTAACCTTAAAAAATGGTTGTGATCTAAAGGAATTAATTTGAACATACAAAATTCATGAGTAAGAGTTCTGTAAGTATCTTGTACAGAATAGGGTGAAGGAGGTGTAAATGCTGTTTTGATGATATTAGAAAAAAAAACAGTTGTAGATCTTGTAGATCCTATCTCGGACTGCTCTACACTATCCACAAGGATGATTGATTATACCAAAAATTGTAGACATGGTTGTTAGCAGCCTTACCAAAAACTTGGTCTTTTCATCTTGTTTTCAATTGTTTATTCTTTTTTGGCATTAACCTAATTTGCAATGCAATATATTGCATGAAGAGTCACTAAAAATGCAAAGGTATCCATTTATCAAGTTTTCCTTTTTCAACAAAAGCTCACAAATGAAAGAACATCACATGTTAGATCAGATTTCAGTCTCTCTACAGTCTGGGCAGATTTCACCAATCTTCTAAATATTGCTCTTTTTCCAAATCTAACTATTTGATCAAGGAGGTGTTTTGTCTCAACCAATCAGATTGATAGTCTTGGATCCACAATAAGAATTCAATACAAATTAGCAGGTGAAAAGAAAAAAAACTTTCCTGATTGTAATCGTAACAGTTTTAAACAAAAGGTTAATTTGCTTTGGTATCAAAGTGATTGAGAAATAAAAGAAAAGTAGATTGAATTGTTACATAAAAACATCAGTAGCATTATCATCAAATTTGATGTTTTTGTTTTGTCTTTTTTACAAGAATTTAAGATTGCACAAAAGTAAATGAAATTTTTTGTGCTGCATTGAAAGGATATTTTAGAGATTAGTTTGATGTTACAAAGTTCACTATGTTAACTAGAGGCTTACAAGGACAGTTCATGATTAGTGTTTCATACTTGCGACATTTTTTCCAATTAATTGTTGGTTTTTATTCTTAGATAGCTTAGTTGTGTAAAGTTAGTTCAATCATGGTTAAAAATTGTTTAAATCATGCAGACTGGTACCCTAACAATTATCAGACTTACAGTGAATAGTATTTAGGGTACCTGTCTATGAATCATGTGACTACATTTCATGTCACCTGAAATCCATCAACCAATCATTCTGTGATATTTGCCAGGAATCATGGGTACTAGAAATTGAAAATATGATATAAGATAAAGTACTATATAACTGCTCTCTCTAACTATGAAATTGGGATGTAAACCCAAACTGTTCTTAAAAATAATGATCAGTTTTAACCCTTTACTCAACCGTGGTTTTTACGACTCTGAGATAAAAGCCTTTTGAAAACATTTTGGAAAAAGAAGAAAATGCTAATAACTAGCATTTGGATAGAAGCCTTTTGAAAACATTTTTGAAAAAAAAGAAAATGCTAATAACTAGCATTTTCTCCTATTGCCACAATATTTTCTATCCTGCTGGAAACAAATTTCCTTTTTTGAGTTACATTTATTTTGTCGTCTGCAAATACTTTCAATATGGAATAGTCTAAAACATTGTCGTTTGGGAAAGAGTTAAATTATTTATGAAAGGCCCATATAAAAAGGTTAAAAGTTGTTGGAAAAGGGCAAGGTACTTGAATTTGACACATAATTAAAAATTAACTCATCGTTCATTAGATAATATGCTATTTTTGTTTCTGTTTACCTCCGAAATTAGCTACCACTTTATCACTGTGTGTTTCAAATGTTAATGTGAAAACTACATACTTCTGAAACAATGAATATTTAAAACATTATGATGAACATGACAAAAGGTATTTGAAATTATGATGGATGCAGGATAATGAAATGATAAGTCATTCTTTATTAGCTTGTGTTATACCACTTTTTGAAACCTCAGAATGCCAAATATAATTAGAACTGTTAAAGACCACATAGGTTATATGCACACTACACTAAACATTACAATTTGATAGTGATTTTACAGTCAGAATTTTCGTAGGACATTCTGCTCCCTTGAATTTGCCATTTTTTTGTTTTAGTCTATGATTGGTATGCATTCAAAGCATTTTCTCCATAATACAATAATGGTAAACAAAATTCGAGGGGTAAGTGCAAGACTATTTCAAGTGGATACACATTGTATATGCACTTACAATAGTCTTGCACTAACCCATTGAAATGAAGATTTTTAGGTACACTATCTCGCAGTGGTGCAAACTGCAAGCCTTCACTGTAGAATACAAAAATAGATGCACTACCTCCATGACTCTACTGAAGATTTTTACAAAGATGACAAGAGTCTGATATGTGTGTGTGCATTGCATTGCATTCTGATACAAGTGCTACAACTGCTTTCATCTGAAAGA
The DNA here is from genome assembly GCA_943736015.1 of Tridacna crocea. NCBI lineage: Eukaryota > Metazoa > Mollusca > Bivalvia > Cardiida > Cardiidae > Tridacna > Tridacna crocea. The sequence continues at coordinate 57,615,607 of OX031059.1, forward strand.
AGGAAAGGTTTTACAATATTTGTTGGATAAAACCTGGCCTGTAACCAGAAACACAGTACTAGTAGTAGTAGTAGAATTGGTCCAATAACATACAGCATAAATCAGAACCAGACTTGGCTGTCTATCTTGATGTACAGTTGCCATTAGTATATGAAGAAAGTCCTGGAAACAGAATGTTTGTATACCATTATTTCAGCAGAAACCTATACATAAAATAAACATCAATCAGTAGAAACATACAATTATTGCAGTTTCAAGGCTGATCAATTGGCAAGTACCAGAAGTTTAAGATGAGATAATACTATTATGGTGTACTCTGATCATGGACCTACATAGCCCTAGAAGAAGGCACAGTTAAGTCTTATATGACTAAGGTATTCTTTGTTATTTATTTCTCATAGATACTTAGTATTTGTCATATCAGAATCTTTTGTGACATTTTGTTAAGATTAAGTTTTATGTTTTCCATGTCTCCCATGATTTCTGGCTACCAAGCCCAGTTGAGAAATAAAAAAAGGAGAAATTAAAACTTGACTTTTTTTATGTTGTCCTCCATTTGGTCACTGTCTTTCCGAGTCCAATTTAGCAAGCATTTCTAGCTCTTGAACAAGCAACAAAAATATAGACTTGTTCAAATAGAAAGTATTTTGTGGGTTTACTTCCAAAACATCGTATCTACAGCTTGAAATAAGCAGTAGTTACAAGGTTTTCAAAATAAACTGATGATTTACAGATGACAACTTGCTAACAGTTGAAATGATTTTTCTTTGGCACTATCTAGAAAACATTGTGCAAAAGCGAAAATACCTTATGCTGGTTCCAGCATATTCTCTGTTTCCTACGGTGTTTTCAAAAGCTCTTCAAATCAGGGTCATTAAAGCCTTACATGATAAATTGGAAAAGATTTTAATTAATTCTGGATTAACTTTGATTTCTAAAACTTAAGCCATCCAATTGACCAGGATGCCCTATACTTAGTCCAAGAGATTGCCTGTAAGTAGAACAATTCTTGGATTGATTGGTGAAAATGATCCCTGATACCCGGTCATGTGATTAGTGTTGTACCCTTTACCACATGATCCAGCTTTTTAACGACATTGAAAAAAAATAGCCTAAAGAATACCTTATGGGATAAGGAGAAAATGCTGTTAACCAGCATTTTCTCCTTATCCCACACGGATTTCTACACTGCCCAAAACAATTTTCAGTTTTTCAGTTACAATATTTTTTTTGTCATCTGCACATGCTTTTATTTTGAACAAATCTAAAATTGTCTTCTAGTAAAGAATAGCGCCAAATAAACCTAACTTCTTCAACATAGAAATACTTGTACGACCAAAATCATTGCAATTTTGTGGTTGCGTTTGTCTACCGTGAGAGTTCAGCAAAATGGGCAGTGTAGGTTGAAGTTCGGCTGCACGTTTTTTGCAGTGTGACGTTCATCTACACTGGCCACGGAAGCAACTATATAGATCTGTAAGGTACTTTAACCCATAAGGCATTTCTAAGGTATCTCTAATTGACCCCAAATAACAGCAAGGACACCTTTTGATCGCATAAAAAACATTGTGACTAAAGGTGAAATTGCTCGTGACGAGCAATTTCACCTTTTGTCACAATGTTTTCAAAAGGCTCCTACAAGCAATGCGTAGAAATGCGTATCTTTGGAATAAAGGGTTAAGTAGTAAATGCAACAGAATTTTGTCAAAGGAAATGATATACATGTAGGTTTTCGTCCGTTGTGTCCGCTGTGCGTCCGTCCGTTCATCCGTGCTTGCGTCCGTAAACTTTTTCTTTAAAAAACTTCTCCTCAGAAACTATTGACTGGATTTTTACCAAATTTCACAGGAATGTTCCTTAGGTGGTCTTCTTTCAAATTTTGTTATCCAATCAAACTGATCCTGCAGCTTCAATAAAACAATTGCCACAATGCATATTTTTTCTGTATTTTGATGTTTCACCACCCAAAATTGTTTGTAACAAGACCCTCTTTAACTATAACCAGATGACAACATTTTTATAACTGTTCATAATTGAAAGATGTTGCAGACAACATAATAAATCTTCAAATTAGTAAAACTTTTATCAAAAAGGGTAGATATTATTGTGTAAAACTAAGAAAATGTACGTTACTATTATTTTCTTCTTTTCTCACACTGTTTTTCATAGCTTTTTTTCTTCAGTGACCTAAAATACAGGAATGAATGGTAATTGTTAAAAACTTCTCTTCACCGTTACAGAAAAATCAGGCCTGTGGAGCGCCTCTAGTTATAATTTTTCATAATGATTTTGAACTCATTGCGGAGAAAGGAATAATTGCTTGCAAGGAGTAGCCTCCTTTTCCACATATAAATATATGGGCCATGCTCTGTGAAAAGGGAGCATCTGCAAATAGTATCATCGGCGGCCCATGTCAGCCTGAGCAGCATGGCCAACTTTATCATGCAAATCAAACCCGGTAACTGTTATTTGACCGCTATGTAAGCCAATTAAATTATGAGAGTTTGATCCCTTTTGGCCGTGAAATCGATCACATACGGAATGATATATTGACTGGCGATCTCTGCAAACCCTTTGCACTTATAACCCGAATTTCGCGCTTCGAGTGTAGAGGGTGTCAATTTATTGGAAAACAACTCTGCGGGATATCTGGGGTTGTAAATTACTGGGGTACCAAAATTTGTAGGATTTGTTTTCCTTTCAGGTCTTGCAATTTGATCTACCTCAAATTTTACCGAAACCACGCGTTTGAAAAATTATGGTCAGCTATAGAAATGCTTTGGACCGGCATTTGCTCTTTTTCAAGCAATGTTGTCATGCCTTAATTGATACAAATTGAATAATTTGAGCCATATTTATTGTGTTGTCAACAACTGCTTTAAATATTCGGACAGTCATACATTACCAGCTCCTGATGAGTTAAAAAAAAAAAGAAAAATATCCGCAGTACAAGTTTCTTATGATGAGACTAAAGCCGGGGGAGGAGCGCGACACGAACGCTCGAAATGTAACAGCACATATGTTTACTGCATCTTTGGAATTTTATCTCTGATTTTTTCATCATAATTTTGAATTCAATCTCTGATATTTTTATTGAATTATCAACAAAAATGGTACAATAGTAAAAATACTTCGGTTGGATATATTTCTGAATAGATAATTTATAGCTAACAAAGTTAAGGATATTATGAAGAGGCTTCTCTTGTTACAATGTTTTTGAAAACATTAATCTCCAACCTGTTGCATAGAGCTATTACATAGTCAACAGACGGCATTTTATTGTAATTGTTTTGCATAGCATCGTCACAAATACATGTACGTACATGTATATTAGGCTGGGGAAAGTGTGGTGGTATATCAGACCACACAGGTATTGTCTGATCTATCATAAAGAAACCAATCATATACAAATTATATTTTTTAACCTTTATGTTCAATAGGTCAGTTCTTTTTAAAATAATTTCGTCATTTTTTAGAAGAAGTCAGTGGTTTTGTGAGCACACGGTAAACATAAATCAGTCTACACAATATTGTTGGAAAATCAAAATTATCTTCAGGGAAGTCAGAAAGCTTATTTATTGTTCTTTAATATGGCGTAGTTTTCAGTCATTTAGAAAATACATTTTTAGCCCATTTTACACCTTTTTAAAGCAACTATCGTATTTTCTTTCTTTTTCCCTGATCGTTTGCATTGTGCCGGAGTTCTCCGATGATGACCGAGTCTCACTGTTAGATAAGACGCCTATCGGGTATCTTGATTGGTGTTACGTAATGGTATACATTGATACATTTATACGGGGTAATCGGAAAGAAAGTACATGTATCAAGAAAAAAAATCGGACTTCTTTAGGGAGAGGAACTATATAAGCTTTGATGCTTTCGTTTCAATCCTTTTAGCAATACATGCTGTTGTAAATGAATGATGTTAGTATATTGAATAAATTAAAACTAAATGTTTAAACGAATATCATAATTTTTTACGAGATTATTTATAAGGATTTAAAGTCAAGTTTAACAAGATCTTGTATAAGGAAGTCCAATTTGCCGTCTTCTCTCTTCAGCTCTTTACTTGCAAATGTGTCATGATTAATGCATTTTCAAAAGTATTTTATGGCGACAGCTCACATATTCAAATTTCCTCGCTATTTTCAATCTGATCACATGTATTTTCTCCCTCTCATGTGTTTTCAAAAGTCAATAATTTAAAACCTTTTCCCAAATGGAGAACTTTTTCACTTCACCAACTTAGAAAAGAAGCAATTTCAGAAAATAAATCAAATGTAGCTAAATTGATATTCTTCACTTTAAAAGAGTAGAAAACATTGTAGGAAAAGAAATCAATACTGGATATTGGTATTTATCCTTTTCTCACAATGTTTTCAAAAGGTTTTATGCAGGACCGTTGAAATTCGAGAGTAAGCTGTACGGGTCATATCAATACTCTCAAAACGCAAATTGTTTTCTGCTAATTTCAGTCACATATTGATATTGATACGTCAATTTTTTTAGCCAAAAGAATTTCGACACATAAAATAAAACCGATTCGGCCCAGGATCAGACTGCTTGTTTTGTACAGTTTGTTACTGGTCTATTGACTGCATAATTATTATAATGATCCAATAGTACAACAAATTCAATCTTCTTTAGAAATAAGGAAAAAAAAAAAAAAAAAATGCAATTTAAAGAAATTTATGCTAACTAAATTGAAATTATTTTCCAAAAAGAATTAAAAAAGACGATACTGGGAAAATAATGGTTTTTACAAATCTCTTAAAAGTTTTCACTGATGCAAATAATATACACGTACATGTATAAAAATGATAAATACAATAATTTTATATTTGGACAATGTGTAAAAACAGGATCCAGGTTTAACAAAACAATACAGACAAGGTTATCATGTCATCAGTTCTTATCTTCCCTTTATCCGTTGCTAAATCTTTTCACCCAGTCTTAAAATCTCACTTTGCTCGATACTGCATTTTTTATACAAAAATTAACGATAGTGTCGTTTTTAAACTAAAATGGACGCAAGATCTCAATTTCACAAATGTAAACGAATACTTTGATCATAATCACAACAAAATATAGAATACTTCAAGACGTTATAGATTTTTTGCTTGCAATTCATTTTTATGTTATTTAGCATCAAAAACAGCGCAAGAGCAAATTTCTTAAACCTTTATATAGAAATAAGAAGGAGAATGGGTCAGTAACTTTAAATCAAAATGGACGCAACTTCCCATTTTGCTACAGGAATTAAAATTATATTGAAGTAAAGTAGAGATATTACAGAATACTTCACGACGTTATAGATTTTAATCATTTTAGAAGAAAAATGTGTTTTAGTCGATCAAAAAATTTTCCCTTCTGAATCCTATATGACAGGCCGTTATCGGAAATCCTTTCGGACCAGATAATCGATAAGTTCCAAGGAGAGTAACTCTTGCTCGACCTGCAGCTGAAAGTTGGGGATGTCAAGGAAGGGGGAGGGGTGGGGCGGCTAACCTGCTGGGCTTGTATTCACCAGCCATTCTTACGAAAGTTCTTTGTCTTATTCTCTAGAATTTTCTATGTTTGAAAGTAAAGGAACTGATTGGCTAAACCATTCGGTAAATACAGACCTAGCTGCTGGACTGAAAATTTTCGCTGTCTCGGTCAATTTTCACTGAATACCAAAGGATCAATGCACCCCCAGGCCTCTGAAATTCCATTGGTCCATCACGGGATCATTACAGAAGAATTTTTCATTGGTCTTTCACGGGATTAGAGAATATTTTTCATTAACGGACACCGTTACTATGAATAGCGCATTGCTGAATCCCTCTTTATTTTCAATCTCCGAGCAGAGTTGTCGTTCGTTACTCTCACAATACATTAGAACAATCCGTAGTGCAAGAGATAGACTGGTTACCGCCTCTGATACCACTACGTGTACACGGTACGGTATACAACGGTGGCCAGTTTATGCAAGAGAGTGCGTTATTTTATGTAATAAGATAAGGGTCCGTATTTACCATCCATTCTTGAGAATATTCTTAGTCTTATTCTCCAAGGTTTTCTATATTTGTAAGTAACACAACTTCTGATTGGCTAAACCGAATGGTTTAACCAGTCGGAAGTTGTGTCACTTACAAATGTAGAAAATTCTGTAGAATATGACAACAAGGGTGACAACCTGCGTCATCATAGCAGGGTGTCGGAATAGCATCTATTTTGTGCGCAAAGTGCAGATTAATTACATAAAAAAAGATAATGTATCTAAAATTTACTTAGAATACCTACTTCATCTGGTGACGGTAAATACATTTGTCCTTTTCGTGACATCAAAATGCCATGAAACAATGTTGTAGCTCTAAACACTTCAACACAATTATTGTTAACGGCATTGTAGGTGTAGGTTAGATAGTACGATGGTGAAAACACGAAAGTACAATGACTATAACACGATAGTACGACGATGAAACCACGATAGCACGACGGTGAAACCACAATAGTACGACGATGAAACCACGATAGTACGATGACGATAACACAATAGTACGACGATGAAACCACGATAGTACGATGACGATAACACGACAGTTCGATGACGATAAGACGATAGTACGATGATGAAAACACGATTGTACGATGACGATAATACGATAGTGCGATAGTGAAACTACGATAGTGTAATGGTGAAAACACGATAGTACGATGATGCAACCGCGATAGTAAGATGATGATAACACGATAGTACAATGACAATAATACGATAGTACGATGGTGATAATGCGAAACTACGATAGCACAATGGTGAAAACACGAAAATATGATACTACGATGAAATCGCGACAGTACGGTGGTGAAAACACGATACTTTATCGCACTATCATCATCGTACTATCGTATTGTCGTGGTTTCACCATCGTAGTATCGTGTTATCGTCATCGTGCTATCGCGTTTTCACCATCGTATTTTCGTTGTTTCGCGTTATCATCATCGTACTATCGAGTATCGTGTTTCAAATTAGCACATTCAAAGGCGATGGCCCTAACGGTATTCTAAGATAGTAGTATCATCGTAGTATCGTATTAATGTGTTTTCAGCATCGTGCTATCGTAGAATCGCATTATCACCATCGTATTATCGACATCGTACTATCGTGTTATCGTCATCGTACTATCGTGGTTCTGTAAGGAAAAACAAAACAAAAAAAAAAACACTGCCTCATGCGCGGAGCCTTACCGAAACGAAACGTAAGGCTATGCCAAAAGGTAAGAATACTACAGTAGCTTGACTGAAGTGAGTATCTCTCCAGGTAAGCTTTCAAAATTGAAAACAATATTGCGACCAGACTACTGAAATGAATTATATGCAAGCTCAGATAAAATCAGAGAACAAGACATACATGGATAAATGGACAGACAAAATTTACATATACTTTATGATAATCCCATTTACCCAAAACTAGTCAGTTTATGCTTTCGAAGGTTGAATGCCTCGGCTAGAAACTTGGCAACAGTGCGAATTGTTGACAATTCACTTAACTTCATAATGGTGTTAAATACATAGAGTTTATTTCATTAGCTTCTGGTTAATATGGGGAAATATTTGCTGAAAAAGGGAAAGGTATGCGAAAATAACGAGTGCCGTAAGGCACGAGTTATTTTCGCGGACATTTCCCTTTTGAGGCAAATATTTCCCCATATTAACCACAACCTGATGAATTGAATTATATATTATATTTCCTGATTATTTTGTCAAAGAATGCCACTTTTATAACTAGTGATCTCAAGTCAATTAACCAGATTTTCGACAGAAGGAAAATATTCACTGTGACGGGGAAATAATTCCCCCAGCTTAAATGACGTCATTTCTTTACCCATAAAATTTCTAAAAATAGACACATGAAATATAATACCAGCATGGCAGAAAATAATTAACTCGACAGTAATATATGTAAGTTTACGATAGACAATATAATACAATCACGAGACAAGTGTACTGAAGAAAAGGATAAGAACGAAAGCTTAGGCTTATAAAGTTCTCTAAACTTACATAAATTAGATTTTTAAAGGTGGGTATTTAGATTTTTTACATCTCTTCAAATAGATAAATAACATATATCGCTGAAATTTATATGAAAAAACAGTACTTATTACCAATGATTAAAAAAGTTTGATGGTGTTCCCTTAAAATGCTACGTAGACTCTAAAGGTATTTTTAGATTACGAGCCAAAAAAAAAAAATGTTGGAATGTCAAGTGACTGGCAGGTGACTAATGACGCTTAAATTACATAACATAACAAACATGTAATTACATGTATTTTCCGTGATGTCCTCTTCAGACGCTATGTTTGAAGCTTCGTCGGTATGTAAATGAGCGCTGAGTTGCTCATGTAATCAAAGCGCTGAGAACGCTGAAGTGGTATTTGTCAAGGAAACCCACTGCGTGGAATTAATAGTTTGAAAGAAACAGAGACGTATTGTTCAAATATTGGCTTTAAATTCAACTCACTGAGCAAATGAATACCTTTTCCATTGAAGGGAGAGTACTCATGACAAAGTTTGGTTTATTTTTGTATAAGTGGTCTCCCTTTGATCATTAGGAGGAAGCAGGAGCAACGCCCCTTGACAGTAGGATGCATAACGAATAGAGAGAAAAAACCTGTTGATATATCGAACAAAAAGTTTTTTTTTCTCCTGAAAACTATAATTTTGAAATATATCTAGCCTTTTACATTTAATTTCCAACATTACAATCAATTAACTCGATTTATAAATATTCATGAGCAATCAAATGAGTAGCGCGCAATCATAGGACGAACAAGCCATGGAACGAATTGGTTTTGGAACGAAAAAGCCCAGGATCAGTAGACAAGTTTTTATCATTACGCCAATAAAAGGCTATAAGCGAGAGAGGCTATTTTCAATCAAAAATAAGTATCTCAACGATCGATGGCCTTGCCCAATGTATTTTAATATGCCATTTCAAATTACATATTTGAGTGCCACCGTAAAACTCATTTGCCTGAGAAAAAATGAGTTTAACTGGGTTTATTTCCTTCGGCTTTGCACAAAATAAGATACATGGTTGTCAGTATTCAATCTTGAACTCATAGTGGTATTGTCTTCGACAAATACCACAAAAATAGACCGTGTTTCCCGTCGCTGTCGACCTTGGCCGATGTAAATGTCTAATTTCTCTTTTTATGGGATGGTTTTCGACTACTGGGGTTTTATGAATGAAAATTAAAAGGCTTTGGATGTATAAGGATTATTGTTTTGTATTTTTGTAAAATTTTCATTAAAAAATCTGAAGTGCCACCTTTCAGCTCTAACCATTTTTGCAAAAATATTATTCAAATTCGTAGAAAGGGGAAACAAGCCATTGCCAGACTCTAAAATCAAACTGTAATGACGACCCAGAGATGTTTGGTATTTTGGCAGATGCGACTGAACATAAATCTGGGATCGCATTGTCGCACTGGTCTTTCTGTGCACACTCTACAGTGACACAAACTTTGGATGCTGATTTTGAAGGGAACACTATGCAGACAAGGTGTGTTTCAATATGTTATTCTTCCCACCATGGGTGGGTCATGATCGAAACTGATTTCAGTTTCCACTGAATGTCTTGTTGTTACGTGAATTCTGTGGGTTTAGCCATATGTTATTGCGGATAAAGGGACTTAATCTAATTTGCAAAATTTTGTCGGTTGAGCCTAACAGGGTTATGCCTGGCAAAGCGTAATGCGACAGACCATTTTGTCTTACGGCATTTCCACGCAAAACTCATTGATAAGCCCTTTAAGCCTTTCAAGTTATTCAAAAAGCAAAATTGAACAAATTTCTTCCTGACTGCAAGGAGGGAAACTGCACCTCTCATTTCATATTTTCAAATAAGACAGAATAACAAATGTGCTTATCAAACTATTAACTCGAACTACTTTTGACTTTTGTCGGAATGTTTCGGCAGACGGGAAAAAATAATTAATTTTATAGATTGGATTCAACTGCTTCCATAGCTTTATGATAACAAATTTGACTGTTTTAAAATTATCAAATCATTTTTTTTTACTTCTGTCAGTGTTTTGGTGGAAAGGGGGATGGAAAATGTTTTTTTTTTTCAGCACAAACGCTCGAAAAAGGTATTCGTTGACAAAGAAAAGGTTTCATGTCTTTGAAAGCTGAGGAAACCTTTCTCAGAACTTCTTAAAGATCCTTGGATAGACTTTTGAAAATATTTTGAGTTGGGTTTATTTTGTCATCAGCAAGTGCTTTCAATTTGGACCAGTCTAATATTGTGTCGTTTGGTACAGAGTTAAAGGGATAGGTAAAGCTGAATGAGTGTTTGTGTAGTATCACCGTCGAAAAAAGGCAAACATAGGTTTAACTCTCACTTTGTAAAGGAAAAACATTTAGACTGGTCCAAAACTGAAAGCACTTGCAGGCGACAAATTAAACGTGACTCAAAACTTGAAATTTGTTTCCAGCAGGGTACAAGACATTGTGGGAAAAGGAGAAATGCTGTTACTAGCATCTTCTCTTTTTTCCCCACAGTGTTTTCAAAAGGCTTCTATCTGAAGGTCGTAAAAACCAGGGATTGTTTGGTAAAGGACTTAATGCCACTAAAATGCACCCGATCAAAATTTCATATCTACCTAGAAAAAAAAAACCTGTGTGTTAAAATTCATCAAGGGAGATAAAACCGGCATGAGACAGTTTGTTAATCCGAGCAAATTATTCCCCCCCCATATGTCTGTCTGTCTGCCTGTCTGTCCCCTACTCTCAGAATCTGTCAGTCAATCATGTTTCATGGTTTTTTTGTCATTTACTTGTTCGTTCGTGCCTTTTTCGCCGGTTGTTTTCTCACGCTTCATTCCTTGATTTTTTTTTATGATAATTCGTTGTCTTCGCACGTCATATTCGTCGAAGATTCCGGACCTGTCTTACGTACATGACGCATCACCCATTCCCTGATACATGGGAAAAGTAGGGCGTATACCGAAGCTAAACCCAAGCCTGTAGGGACTGTTTTAATAAACAGCCGGTGCATAGCTTACCTGCTAGCTGATCATAATTGTAGAAATCGTACCAGGTAGCATTTTACTAGGTTAACGTTTATTTTATTTTGAAATTCAAAATAACGGTCGTCGTTTTGAAAATTAGTCCACTTATGTACCCAGAATGCCCATGTAAGATAGATGTGTATTGGTAAAATGCCCATGTAAAATAGATGTGTATTGGTAAAATGCGATCTAGCGGGAGATAATGAATGATAATTGTCAAAAAAATCTCTTGATAGTAAATTAACTCTTTATCCAACGAAAAAAAAAAATTTAGACTTGTCCAGATTCAAAGCACCAAATTAATTGAAAGCACAAAATAAACGAAACCTGAAAATTGAAATCGTTTCCAGCAGGGTAGAAAATATTGTGGGAAAAGGAGAAAATGTTGGTTACCGGCATTTTCTCTTTTTATCAACAATGTTTTCAAAAGGCAGGGTCGTTCGTAAAAGCCAGTGGTTGTTGGTAAAGGATTATGGTTTATATTTATTAACACAGGGTTGATTCACGTTTTTGAAGTCGTTAACATTCGTAGAAGCCTGAAAAATGCTTTAACGCCCAAGTAAGAGGTATTTTTAGGGCCTCTGCGAATGTTAACGATCGAAAAAAAAGTGAATTAAACGGCTATTATTGCATAAAGTAAAGGTATTTTAACAATAATTTGCAAAAAAATATTTCCATACAAAATGCAAATTAGCGAACTTTGCTCTATAACTTTGTTTTAAGCTTCACTGCCCGAAGGCCAGCGGACTTATGTCATGGTCGGTCGTCCGTGCGTCCGTCCGACCGTGCGTTGACTTTTATTTCAGACATCTTCTCTGAAACTACCCATACGAATTTGATGAAACTTTTCAGAAATGATCCCCCCACGGTCCTCTTCAGAATTTCTTGTAAGAATTTGATTCCTTCAAAAACTCTGGTTTTCATGGCAACAAAACTGAGAAAAAAAATCTTCTTCACTGAAATCACAATGCCCAGAGCTACTGAATTTGGCAAGTAGCTTTAACAAGTTTCTTCATATTATAGGCCTGGGGTCAATATTTACTTCATTCCAGGGATCACAAGTTTAACATGGGCTTCAAAATATAGTCACTTCAATTTAAACATTAACCAAGGGAAATATTTTTTTTTTTAATAAAGGATGAATTTGTTCCTATTTACCTCCCTTCATTATCAAACTGTACAGGTATATGATTGGTGCTAGATATTGAGTTTTTTTGGATAGAAAATATTCTGTTTTCAGGGAGAGTGATTCATTTTGATGCTAATAGTTATGCTCACATGAGTGGAATCATAAATTCACAGTAAGGTTTCTATCATTCAGCTTTTTTTCCCTAGAACTTAATCATTCATGCCAATGAGTTAACCTATTTGTTTTGCCTGACAGTGTTCATTGTTTCCGAAGGCCCTCTTTTCCGGGGTCAATTTGTGTGGTAAAGACTTAAAAAGCCGGTGGAGCGATACAGGGCCATCATGGCCCTCTTGTTTTACATATTTAAACACTTAAACAGAGAAATTCGTATAAGTTTTTGATCATATATTTCATTTGTATTTGTCCTTATTCGACAATTTTTTTTCCACAGGTATACATCACATCATCCTGCATCATTCATCATTATTATCGAAAATGCATAAACAGTACAGATAACTGTCCCTAAAGACTATGTTACTTTTTGACTGATCGCCTCTTCGTACAGAGACGATCGAGACAAAATCAGTTGAAAGCTCCGCAGAGATTTTATACGCAAATTTTAACTCTTATAGTTGTGCAGATAGAGCACGAAACTAGGATTTAAACATATCTGTTGCTTGCGTATTCAATAATCTTTCGTTTGAAATACAAACATTTTCGATTTAACTCATTACCAAGACAAAATTTTAGGTTTGTGACTGAAAATTTTAAATTTGTATCGTGAAGGGTAGAAAACATTGTGGAAAAATGAGAAAATGCTGGTTACCAGCATTTTCTTCTTTTTCCGCACTGTTTTCTATAGGCTTATTTCTTACGGTCATCAAAAGAAGGGATTGTGTGGTAATGGGTTAAACGCTGAACTAGTGTGAAGCATAATTCAAGTCTGGCTGTAAGAACCTTTGAACAGTTCTTTGAATAAATACCTATTTATCTGATTAATAACTATATCCATTGTGAAAATATTAATTCTCTAATATTTAATAACCCCTCATACACTTTGAGCTATCAACACAGTAGATCAAGACCAGAGTGCACAAAAATTACATTCCGATCCTCGATCTGCATGGCCAAATATCCTATTCTGGGTTAATCCTCAATGCACATATAATAACATTATGTAATGTTATTAGACTGAAGGAAAATATTCTGTCCACTGGACAACAAGTTGTTTAGGAGGGGTGTTACTCTATTTTACTATTAATAGAAAATTCCTTCAACTAACCCTTTCCCAGACGGCAAATTTTGGACTAGACTAAATTGAAAGTATTTTGAAGATGACAACAGTTGCTAAAAAGATGATTTTTCTATATGACAGGGTAGAAAACATTGTGGGAAAAGGAGAAAATGCTGGTAACCAGCATTTTCTCCTTTTCCCACAATGTTTTCAAAAGGCTTCTACTCCTGACCCGTAAAAACCAGGGATTGTTAGGGAAAGGGTTAACGATCTTTGGGAAAAAAGCTTTTGAAACTATTTTGGGAAAAGGATAAAATTTTTTCACTATGCCTTAATAATTTCAAAAAGACAAACATCGTCATTTTGAGGTCTATCTAATGTATCGCACGCAAAATGCTCTCATATTGACCAAGTGTTGTCTATTGGTAAAGAACTAACTCTTTACCAAACGACAAAAATCTAGTGTAGCCCAAATTAAAAGCATTTACAGACAACAAAACTGACATGACTCAAAAATTAAATTTGGTTCTGGAAGGGTAGAAAACATTGTTTGAGAAAAGAGAAAATGCTGGTCAAAAGCATTTTCTCCTTTTCCCACAGTGTTTACAAAAAGCTTCTTTAGTAGAATCGTGAAAACCCAGGATTATTTGGTCATGGGTTAAATCGATTCTTGAACAAAAGTGTTAAAAGTGTGTTTAATGAATTATCAACTTAATAAGCTCCTGAACGATTGAGGTTTTGAACGACCGTAATACCGATTATAAGTTTGTTTGACAGTTCATAAAAAGTTTACAAAGCTTTTCAGTTTTTTTCTGTTTTGACAGCATCAGTTACGAATAGTGATACAGTGTTTTGCCGATTAAAAAATGTTGCCTTTTTTCCCCTCGTAGATCGAAAAAGACTTAATACTATAGAGGAGTGTTTAAATTATACTTAGATCTAGTAGAATCTTAACTGGCACTCAATTTGAATTTACGTAAATCTCTGCATTCACGGTAATTGTACTGGAACTATTTTCTGTCTGTCTGTCTATCTGTCTGTCTGTCTGTCTGTGTGTCTGTGTGTGTGTGTGTCTCTCTCTCTCTCTCACTCTCTCTTTCACCTCTCTTATTCCTGATTGTTGTTTGAACGATAGTTATATAGGAAAGCAGCCAACGGCTTGAAACAATATTGTGTGTACAACTAATTATATATATAGGATCTAAAATGAGATGGCTTTTGAGATAAAATTTTATACAACGAATCTAGGAAAAAAGTTATTAAGCGAGCCTTTGGCGAGCTTAATAACATTTTTTCTTGACGAGTTTAATAAAATTTTATCTTAAATGCCACAGAATGTCAGATTCTTTTTATCACACAACAATATTTCACAAATGATAGATCAGAAGATGCAAAAACATTCATACATGCACCAGCAGTAGTATACGTAAAACCCGTTCACTTCTATGAAAAACGTTCAAAATAATGTAAAAAATGACGTCACATAATTGTGATATTACACGTGTATAAGATAAGAAAACAAGGGAGGTTATGTGATAAATATAGGATATGACATGAGTGGACTTTTGAGATAAGATTTTGTTAAACGAGTCAAGGGAGATGTTATTAAGAGAGCCTTTGGCAAATATCAAATTCTTTTTATCACATAACGATATTTCACATAATATAGATCAGATGATGCAAGAACATTCATAAATGTACCCGAGGTATTTTCCGTTAACTTGTATGAAATGCGTTCCAAATGACGTTAAAAATGACGTCACACAAATGTGATATTACACGTGTGTGAGATAAGAAAATTCGTAACGGGTATATTACACTGACAACAAGTGAGTTTATGTGATAAAACGTTATACGAAACTGTAGGAAAGCTTAGAAAGGTGCACTGACTGCAGCTACATAGATTAAAAATGTTGCTAACGGCGTTAAATATCATACAACAATTGAAAGAGTCATTTATTTGTCATCTTGTAGGAAATGTTCTAGGTATTACGTGTAATATGTTGTTTATGAAGACCTGTAACTAAATTCAGATCTCCGGATAGACGGAGTGACCTTGATTTCAAAATTGAAAATACTAATAATTCTCCACTATTGAACCCTATGTTGTGCGGACTCATTAGAATCGTCTCATCGAGACGATTCTAATGAGTACCCACAACATAGGGTTTCAAAGAGAAATAAGGGATTTAGAATACCTTCACTGCCTCTTATCTGGAGCTCTGTAAATTAAACGAACTCCTACCCCAAACTCTTTCCTTGAAATATCGAGATAACAGAATGAGCCTTTTGCCACATAATTCCTTTTTAAACGACCATGCGGAAGAATTTTTATGGAAAGAATTGAAGGGAAAGCCAGAAGGTTTTCTATCCTATTAACCCATTACCATACAATCCCTATTTTTGACACCCCTGAGAAAGAAGCCTTTAGAAAACATTGTGGGAAAAGGAGAAAATGCTGGTAACCAGCACTTTCTCCTTTTCCCACAATGTTTTCTATCCCTCACAAAACAAATTTCAATTTTTCAGTCACTTTTACTTTGTCGTCTGCAAATTCCTTCGATTTGGACCAATCTAAAATTTTGTCGTTTGGCAATGGGTTAACTCTTTACCAAACAATAAAATTTTGCACTGGACCACATTCTAAGCATCGTCAGACAACAAATTAAATCTTGTTAATATGATAATTTCTGACTTTGATAAGATAGGAAATATTGTGTCAAAAAAGAGAAAATGCAAATTACCAGCATTTTCTCCTTTTCCCAAAAATCCTTTCTATAGCATTCTTTCTCAGGGTCGTTAAAGACGTTTTCTACAGTTTTGTGAAAATTTAATCCTTTCATAGAATTTTCTAATTCTTTCATATGTTAGGTAAAATTCAATGTCAAACTCAAAAATAAAAAGAAAAAGGTATGTTGCCGAGTTAAATTTTCTGCAAAATGGCTGTTTCTATGGTAACCGTTTGTATCAAAACACCTAAAATGACTATATCTTCATAAAGGACATTAATACAG
Source organism: Tridacna crocea (assembly GCA_943736015.1). NCBI lineage: Eukaryota > Metazoa > Mollusca > Bivalvia > Cardiida > Cardiidae > Tridacna > Tridacna crocea. Next base: position 57,632,041 of record OX031059.1, read on the forward strand.
TGATAGAAAGTTTATTATACAAGGCAAATATCATTGTCCATATTTAATATATTATTTCTTGATTCTGTATGAATGAAATAATGATCTGAATTCATTTTCTTTTTAAAAACATTATTTTTCCTATTTCTTGACTCGCCGAAATATAAGCAAAATGTGCGAGCGCAGTGTGCTTAAATGGAGTCCGTTGTTCTTCGTCCGCCGTCAAGAATTCTTTAAAGATCTTCTTCTCTTAAACCGCTGGGTCAATTAGGACCAAACTTGGCTGGAATGTTCTTTTGGGAGGTCCTCTTTTGAAATGGTTCACAGAATTTGATTCTATCAAAAACTGTGGTTGCCCTGGCAACCAAGTAGAATTTTCTCAGAAATTCTTTAAAGATCTTCTGCTCTGAAAACGCTTGTCAGAATTTGAAATGTTCCTTGGGTGACCCCTTTGAAACATCGTTCGCTAAATTTTGATCCGTCAGTGAGCGGTGAGGCGGGCTGTTCACATTCTTTAAAAATCTTCTTCTCAGAATTTGAAATAAATTCACCTGAATGTTCCTTGGATGCCCATTTAGAAAAAAAAATGTTTGTGAAATCTTGATCCGTTGAAAAATATTGCCGTGGTGGTGGTTGGTTGGTTGGTTGTAGTGGGGTTTAACTCCACTTTAACAGCTAAGGACATATCTTGGCGGTCGGTGACGCACATATGTTTCCTTGCTTTCTCACACCAGTAATAACACAACTTTCTTTCCAAAGCCATCGACTACTTTTCTGACATGCTTCTGCAGAGATGAGAGGCGAAATTAAACCGGAAAGAAAGTTCTACTAAACCGGGTATCGCACTGGCCGCCGCGATATAACTGAAATAATGTGGAAAACAGCGTTAAACACCATACAATCATTCAATCAATTAGAAATGTTCCTAGGGTGACACTTTTTAAAAAGATTTGGGAAATTTTGATCCGTTAAAGAACATGGCTGTGGTGGTGGTGGTTTGGAGGCTTTTTGCATTCTTTCAAAATCCTCTTCTCTGAAACCACTTGTCAGATTTTGAAATCATTTCAAAGAAATGTACCATGGGTGACCCTTTCCAAAACTTGTTTGCAAAATTTTGTTCCATCGAAAAACATGGCCGTGGTGGTTGTGGTTGGGGGGGGGGCACTTTGTGCAATGTATGGGACTTACAGAAATTCTATGAAATTCTCTTTCTCTTAAACCATTTTTCAGATTTTGAAATAATTCACTTATTCACTTAGAAGCTCCTTTTGATAAGACACAATGACCCGTTTATTTCCTTTTGTTGGCAAAATAGCGTTTACTATTGGTTCGTTTGTTCGTCAGATCTTGTTGCTCAAAGCCATTTTCAGCAATATTGCAGTTATATCGCGGAAGTCTGTACTAAACAGCCTCTTTCTACGGCTAATCATCCTACAATACCCTATAGATTGAAAATTCATGTCCATATCCATAGACATTTTTCTGTACTTTGATTTCATCTCTAAGCGTAATGATGGGGAAAACTATTTTTGCACAGATTTATATCTTATGTCGAGTGAAATGATCGGGTATTATGTGCAGTCAACATCTATTTATATAAATCCGTCAAAATCAGTGAAGTATGCAGTATTAAATCTTTGCTTGGCACGTACATAACTTGGGACGAACAAGCCCAGATACGAAAAGCCCGTGACTTCACAATCTGTATACGATGACAACCAAGTGTTCCGAACAAACCTATTTCGTTTTCTCGAAATAGCATTTCGTTTTAACGATTTAGTATTTCGTTTTCTCGAAATAGTATTTCGTTATAACGATTTAGCATTTCGTTTTCTCGAAATAGTATTAAGTTAAAACGATTTAGCATTTCGTTTTCTCGAAATAGTTTTTCGTTTTAACGATTTAAGATTTCGTTAATTCGAAATAAAAAATGTGTAGAGCATGACACCTACCGGGCTCCGCACAAAATCAACATGTAGTCTTCAATTAATTTAAAATTTTGAAAAATTCCTTTCATAGATTTTTTAAAAAAAATTTTTGGTATATACGGTGAAATTTAATAGTAAGTACAAAAATGAAAAGAAAACTATATGTTGCCGTGTTAGATTTTTTGTAAAATGGCCGTTTCCATAGTAACCATTTAGGCGCTCAGACCCATCGGCACTGTCATGTTCAGCAGACTCTAGTCTCTGAGAATGTCGATCCGCCGAAAACTTTCCTGTATTCTTCTGATCTTTACCCCTTTAGATCTTTTTGCAAAATGTCCGTTAAGTCGATATTGTACACTCATTCTTCACTTCGAAACGTACCGTATCCGAAATTCAAGGTATTGTTCGAACGATATACAAGTACCTTCTTTGAGAAGAGTTACTGTCTCTTATTGTCTCCCTTGCAATCGCCAAAGTGATGTGCTGAAATTACTACCAAAAACGTCCTTAAAAGTTGGGTTTGTGTGATAAAGAGTTAACCCTTGGCTGCTAAGTGCAATTCATTGACCTTTTGAAGACAGTGTAGACCCTCTGTTCAGTTTGATCTTTGATCTATAATGTTTGATAAGGAAATACAATTCCCAAAAATCCAATTTTGAAATAGATCTAGCGATATTTCAATTTTTTGCTATCCAATTGAAAATTTAATATTAGTTATTTAACAGGAAAAGGGTTAACTCATTAACAAACGACAGAATTTTAGGATTGTCCAAATCGAAAGCATTTGCAGACGACAAAATAAAAGTGACTGAAAATTTGAAATTTGTATTATGAAGGGTAGAAAACATTGTGCGAAAAGGAGAAAATGCTGGTTACCAGCATTTTCTCCTTTTCCCACAATGTTTCCTAAAGGCTTCTTTCTTAGAGGCGTCAAAAGTAGGGATTGTTTGGTAATGGGTTAAGTAGAAAAGTAGTTCCATCTTTTGAGCCACAATTAACACAGTGTAGGATCAGAAGTATTGACTGTACGTAAATTCGGATTCTGTACAATGATAATCTGATAGTTTGTCTCTTGGTTTTAAAAACTGTGTTCACACTGTATGCTAAGCTGGTGTTTTTTCATTCATTTTGATATTTATTATGAAATGGTAGTACCAAGTTACATGTTTGTTTTATATAGATTACATCAAGAACATGTGCGTTTTGAACCGTCTTAGAGAAATGGGCATACCTATTAAGACTTAATCAGCTGACCGTGCAAAAAATACTGATTTTTCCCCCAGAACGATGCCGTATTTATTCGAAAGGCCTTTTTTTTCGCAACAGAAAATGTATAAAACGTTTTTGTTCCATAGTTTTGTGGCAGTACGGCAAGGTTTGGTAATAAAGTCGGCCACGATCTTTCGAATTGCACGTTTAGAAAAGACATGCCGTCGGTTTACTTAAAAAAAAAAACCCTCGTAACTACAGCTTGTAACAAGCTGTAGTTACGGGATTTTTGAAGTAAACCGACGACTTGTACAGAGACTTGTTAGCGTTTTATATACCTCAACCAGCTGTGCAATAGTAAATTTGTCACGAAAACTTTTTTTTTCCCCCAAAGTGTATCGTTGCCTGTCAAAGACAGGTCCCGTATATTTAGCCACATTCAAAGAACTACAATAAGGAATCTATGAAAATGTTGCTTTGAAAGGAGAAAACTCGTCATCGAAATTTTCTCTTTTTCACCACAATGTTTTTCTACCTGTTCGGTGACAAATCCCGTCAATTCGACTATGAACATGCAGTTTTAATTTGTTGTCTGCAAATAGACCTACTTTCAACTTTATGGACCAGTCTTACAACTTTGATGTCTGGTACTGAGTTATATTTGTGACCCATCACGTTAAAAGGGACCTTCTGGGAACTGCGAAAAGTGTCAGCTCTGGTCAGACAGGTCGAATTGCGCAGGCTGACCAGGGCTGACACCTTCACTTTAACCCTTTCCCGAACAAGCCCTTGTTTCCCACAGTGTTTTCTGCCCCTTCAGATAATTTTCTGCCATTGTTATGAAAGTTAAAATTGTCGTCTGCAAACTCTTTCAGTTTGGAAAAGTCTAAAATTTGTTGTTTGGGAAAGGGTTAATGACGTTTTCTGTATGAAAAGTGGTCGTTGTACCTTGTTATTCAATCATTTTGGAATTATCAACTTAAACTGACCTACACTATCGTTGATCTTTTTCATCTAACTGATATACGGAATTCCCAGATGGTCCCTTTTTGCGTGATGGGTCACATTTAAATAATGCTTGTACACCAAATACAGCATTTATTGACAGAAGTAATTCAGTCGAAAACAGCATGTTTGTCCAGTGAAATGTTTCCGGTTCCATTTTATTTACATTGGGAAATAAATAATCAGATATAATTCGATTAGGCAGCGAATGAACTTTAGCTCATTTGTACATGTATCTTATGTGTTTAGCCTACCTGTAAAGTCAAGTAATTTAGGTATTAAGCTATTAGGTTGTTATAAAAAAGCATTGAGATCTATTTCGGAAAGTTACTGAATCTGGGGCAAGCGAGATGACAGAAGAAGCTGGACCCCTTCGTTTGCACTGACCTCATGCACTTTTAGGCAAGGCCAGTATCTAACGTTTAAGTTTACTTTATCGACCGTTCATGAAATTATTGAATCATTTGTACTAAACTTTTACCAAAAAGCCTTTTGTTTTGTTTTTGGACTTGAGGTTGGCCCTGAAACTGCTATATAAACCAAGTAAAGCCTTCCAGCCAATACTATGTACCTAAACATTGCGAGTACGAAGTACTTGTAGCTGGAAAAAAATCGCCTTCTCGGACAGTATTTATCTACGATCAGACTTAGAACTGTGCTGCCTGATCTTAATCTATAATGTCCGTAAAAGAGCACCGAGTCGCGCTGGACAGCTTAGGGACGGACCGTTGTTGGATATAGAGATAATATTCGTGACCAAGACAATTATACCCCCGCAAAACGAATGTTTTCGGGGATATACTGGAATCATCCTGTCTGTCCGTCCGAGTGTCCGTCTGTGTACAAAAAATTCTGTCAAAGCGCTGGCTGGGGTATAAAGTCACATTCAGCGACAGCTCTAGTTATTTTTGCTTTTCGCACAATTTTTTTTTCTTTCAAAGGCAAAATACGTGAGTTTGAGGCATATTAATTGTCGTCGACGTTACTCGTGTCATAGCTTACAATCTGGTTTTACCGCATCGCTATTTAAAGTTCCTGTGTATACCATTACACTCCAAACAAAGAGACATTCTTTTGTCGTAGTTCCGGCTGTGTCCAAGACCGGTGTAAGTCTAGATTGACCGATGGATTGATTTTATAGTGTCTAACACAACTATTCATTCTCTCCTGGAGTTACCAGTACTTTGCACAAATATTTTCTCACATTATCATCGTCCAAACACTGACCAAATGACTATCATCATCCCTCGAAAAGGCATTAGCCGAGCTGGGGGATCGGCAGATCAGGGTCAAATGGCACTTTTCCGACTAGGAGGGTTGAAACCTGCTATAAAAAGAATGTAGATGCCATCTTTCATGACCAATATGAACCACCATAATGGCATTTGAGAATGGTAAAGACTGTCTCTTGATCTAAGTCGTCATCCAAAATTGCAGTTACTGTGAAAACAAAATCAAATAAGTATACATGTGCGGCACTGTAAGGTTTAATAAGCTGCAATTTCGTGGTGCATAAAACCAGATAAGCCGTTGCCTAGTATATGAATCTGTTATGTTTAAAGACAGACTGAGACATGAGCTTGAACCGCCCTGACCCCACAAAAAATTACAAAACAAGAGGGCGAACATGGCCCTTGATCGCTCACCTGAATTTTTGGGAGGACCATAGCCATTTTTTGAGGTATTGAAATTCATTGTTTTGCCAAGCAATTTTGAAAAGATCACCACAGCAATGATTTTGATGAATCAGAATTCTGCAAATAAATTTTGCGATAGATCACCCAAGGACAATTTCTTGAAGAAGAGCATATGCTCGACAGTGACTAAAACATAAGTCAAACAAGAACACCAGTTGCATGTTGCATGTGCCAACAATTGGTTGTTGTTTTTCGATGGATAAAAGATTCTCTTATAATATTTGAAAAGAATTTCAAAATCTGACCATCGATTTCAGAGAATAATAATGTATAAAAATTCTTCATGGCCATATAGTGCAATTAGCCCCCATTCAACAGAGCCATGTTTCTTGATCGATCAAAATTTCGGAAATAGTTTTTGAAAATGGTCACCAAGGAACATCTCTGTGAAATTAAGGAACATCTCTGCGAAATTATTTCAAAATCTGACCAGCCGTTTCAGAGAAGAAGAATTTTTAAGAATTTCTTCATTCCTGCATAATGCATGACCTAAATATCTACTTTCCTTTTAGACAACCATGAATAAGGCGGTCATATTTGTGATGTTACCTATCTTGTGGGCACACGTCTGTGTCCCAACAGTGAATGGACAGAACTATTCGGAAGCCAAAGCCTTGCTTACACAGTTGTTCACTACAGATGGCTACAACAAAAAGATACGACCTGAGGAGAATCTCACAGACATAACACGTAAACTTGTAGAGTTTTTTATTTCCTGTATTTATGGTGCATACATGTGATGCTTGTATGTTTGGTGAATCTCGCCGTTTTCAACATCATTTACGAGGGTTGTCGCAAAAGTAAAATGACTTTTCGTGTAGCTGCTTTATGCACCAATTATTGTTCATGTTACTGCAATTGTCCCTTTACTTCTGCAACAACTCTCGCACGTTGCGCCATTGCACCATCCTCGGATACCCCGGGGTCTCCCTATTTGCTATGCTACATCGATGTAGCGTAGCAAATAGGGAGACCCCGGGGTATCCGAGGATGCCATTGCACTCTCCGATTTTATCCAGAAATTTCATAGATACACTCAAATAACAAGTTGACCACATACTTGCTTTTCAACGCAAAACATGTGAAGGGATCCCGTGGCACAGTACAGATAAAAAAAATCATTAAAAAAATTGGATCAGTCCTAAAAAAAAGGCCATGCTATTCAATGTATACCGGTATATGTATAAAATCTTGAACTGAGATTAGTAACGTTGTCGAGAAAAGTAGTCGATATCTTAGAAAAAACGCTCTGTTTTACTCATTTCGTAAGTAAGCCTACCAAATAATCTGGCTTGCAACATGCAAAAAGGGGCATTCGAACATTTGCGTAAAGTGTCGTCTCGGATAAGCCCGTGCACTCCGCGCAGGCCAGTCCAAGACGGCACTTTACGACAACATTAGATTTTGACCAACAGTAAACTTGCGATAAACAGAAAATTACATAAAAACGGAAATTGTCGTTTGTCTGTGTGGGGTGCGCAGGCTGATCCGAGACGACACTTTACACAAATGTCTGAAAAATCCCTTTTGGCGTGTTGCAGGTCAATTATATGAATATGCAATTGATACACTATGAACAACCTGAATTGAAGATACATCCTTCCAATTATGGAGCAAAAAACGCTATTAAAACTTTGAAATGTAGGGACTGGCTAGGCTGTATAGCTCATTACCAGATGACAATATTTTAGACTGTTCCAGATTGAAAGCATTCGTAGAAGACAAAATAAAAGAGACTGAAAATTTAAAATTTGTTTTGTGAAGGGTAGGAAACATTGTGGCAATAGGAGAAAATGCTCGTTACCAGCATTTTAGCTCACCTGAGCACCGGTGTCCGTCGTCCGTCGTGCGTCAGTGCGTCGTCCACAATTCTTTAAACATCAACTCCTCCTAAATTGCTGGGCCAATTTGGACCGAACTTGGCTGGAATGTTCCATAGGAGGTCCTCTTTAAAGGTTGTTCACAGAATTTGATTGCATTAAAAACTCTGGTTGCAATGGCAACCAAATGGAATTTTCTAGGAAATTCTTTTAAAAATCTTCTCCTCTGAAACCGCTCGACAGATTTTGAAATAATTTCACACAGATGTTCCTCGGCTGACCCTTTTCTAAATTGTTCGTGAGATTTTGATCCGTCAAGAAATGTGGCTCTGGTGAATGGGCGCTACTTGCACTATACAGGAATGAAGGAATTCTTTAAGATTCTTCTTCTCTGAAACTGCTGGTCAGATTTTGAAATAATTTCACAGAGATGTTCTTTGGGTGACCTTTTTCAAAATTGTTCGCCAAATTTTGATCCTTCAAAAAACAAGGCTCTTAAATTCTTAAAAATTCTTCTTCTCTGAAACCGCTGGTCAGATTTTAAAACAATTTCACAGAGCAGTTCCTTGGGTGACGCTTTTCAAAAAGTTTTCGCGAAATCTTGATCCGTCAAGAAACATGACTCTGGTGAATAGGGGCTACTTGCACTATAGGGAAATGAAGAAATTCCTAAAAAGTCTTCTTCTCTGAAACGGCTGATCAGATTTTGAAATAATTTCACAGAAATATGTCTCGGCTGAACCTTTTTAAAACATTGTCAAAGAAATTTTGATCCATCAAGGAACATGGCTCAGATGGCGGTGGGTCCTTTACACCATACAGACACGAAGAAATTCTTCTTCTCTGAAATGGCTAATCAGATTTTGAAAAGTTTGGCTATAGTCCTCTAAAAAATTCAGGTGAGCAATCCAGGGCCATCTTGGCATTTGTTTCCTTTTCCCACAATGTTTTCAAAAGTTTTTTTTCTGAGGGTCGTCAAAAGTCGGGAAAAGTGGCAAAGAATCAACTCCTTACTAAACGACAAAATTTTAGACTGGTCCAAATTGAAAGCATTTGCAGACAGCAAAATATAAAAGTGGTCAAAGAATTGAATTTTTTCTAGGGAAGGAAAAAAACATGGTTACTAGCATTTTCACCTTTTCCCACAATGTTTTCTAAAGGCTTCTCTCTCAGGGTGGTCAAAAGTCGGGATTGTGTAGAAAAGCGTTAAAACGAAAATAAATTACCAATATAATGTAATGTAAGGGATAGAAGTAAATGTGCGATTTGGCCTCGTTTAAAAGCGGGAACAACAACGGCGATTATTAAGATGGCATCATAACATGAAATGCTACGTTAAACCCTATGTTGCGGGTACACATTAGAATTGTCTCATCGAGACGATTCTAATGAGTACCCACAACATAGGGTTTCGAACAGAAATATTGACTGTAGAATACCATCACTCCCTCTCATGTGGAGCTCTGTATGAATGATAAACGTTTCATAAAAGAAGGACGACGTCAGTTAAAAGCTTCCTGAAACCTGCTTGAGAACGAGTAAACATGTATCTAAACAAATTACCACACAATCCCTACTTTTGACCACCCTGAAAAAGAAGCCTTTCGAAAACATTGTTGGAAAAGGTGAAAATGCTGGTAAGCTTTTCTCCTTTTCCAACAACGTTTTCTACTCTTCACAAAACAATTTTCAAATTTTCAGTCATTTCTATATTATTGTCTGCAAATGCTTTCGATTTGGACAGGGCTGAAATATTGTCCTTTGGTAATGAGTTAAGTATGATTTAAACAAATTGTTGCAGCCGTTGAAGTAAGTTTCTACCTTACGTCCATCATTGAGCTTGACGAGGTGTCCGAGAAGTTAGTAACCACAGGATATCTAGTGTTGTTATGGACAGACAAGAATCTAGTATGGGACCCATATAATTATGGCGGCATCTTCGAGCTTTTTATACCTCAGGTAAGCCAATTCAACAGCAATGTCTGCATCTCTTTAACGCTTAAAGCAGCTGTAGCTTTTTCTAAAGCAAAAAGAGAAAAAGAGCAAGAATTACTGTTGGTTGAAGAGTTTCCCATATTATGTTGCAGAGACATGTCCAATTCTTTCCTCAACATTTCTGTTTTTTTTTTACATTAGAGAGATAGAACTAATGAGCAACGTGAACCTTAATGGCCAAATCCGCCATACTATTTACCCATATCTAGCTTTTAAGATTCCAAGATGTCGAGCAGAATACCTATTGGTTCACATACTCTTCATGACGCCATTGCTCTTTATGGATGGTTATCCGTCTGTACTTTTGGTTCACCAGACAACAAAGAGTCGCTTATACTGAAAGCAATTGCAGACAAAACATTGAAAACAACATTAAATGCGGCTCAAGTGATGGCTTTTGCGTTTGAAAATGGCTACCAGCATTTTCTCCTTTCCACATGAATATCTTCAAAGACCGTAATATAGGGTCACTTTGTATTGGTCAAGATAATAGAGTGATATACAGTCTAAATCCTGTCCAACATTAGGCATGTTAATATCAATGTTTTGCCCTATTATAATCCAGGATGACATATGGAAACCAGATATCGTACTTCTTAATTCCATCAAGGACTACAAACAGCTTGGAGGATCGAGCATTCAGGTCGTTGTTTACTATGATGGTGAGGTGTACTGGTACCCGATACAGGTAAGTTACCATGTTCCAGAATACTGGAAAGAAACAGTGTTACAACTGTGTGAACCTAAAGAGTGCCTCAGAAAACAGACACACACAAAATAAAGATCGCAGTAAAACGCATCAACAACGAAAAAAAAGGCACTGAAGATCCTAGATCAGATTACATAGTCCCAAAAAGCAGCTCTACACGTTAAAGTTGTTTTTTGTAGAATTTCTTACGAGAGTCAAGTTAGCTGCCCAGATCTACAAACATTGTCAAAGAAAAGTGCACAAAATGCACGCATGTATCTAGAAATGCGCAAATAAATATACTGTTTTAGACTCATTACTGTGCTTTGATTGCTTTGCACAGTTGCAATGTTCCTTAAATGCTTATTCATGGTAATCTGCATTAAGATATCCAAGCGTCTAATTGAAGCGATTCCAAAACAAATTGATTTTGTATCGATCATTGTCTTGGTAGTATCATTTAGTCACTGGTACGCTACATGCATGCCATTCGACAATAGAAATTTAGCCGATTTCGTCCCTAACAAATGAACGTATAAAGTACACCAGCTTGAATAAGGCGTTGTCTTTCGTTTCAGGTGTTCGAATCGTCATGTTCCATCGACATTCGTTACTTTCCTTACGACATACAGACTTGTAGCTTAACCTTTGGAGCCTGGAGTTACACTAAAAACGAAGTAAGCAGCATCTTTTATTACCCACGAATATAAAAGCGAGTTTTAAACTATTCAAAGACACATTTCCAACTATCATACACAGAAGGCAAGACCTTGAAGCAAACCTGCAAGGTTTAACATTTTTATGCAAAACTTTACCGTCTTGAACATTTTCACCTGCAAATAATCTCCATTGAATCTAATGTGTACCCTAGGAATTATTGCAAAGAATCAACATCATGCGACATGATATTGTATTTGTATTGAAAACTGTGTATGTTATAATTCATTATATGCATTGATGAATTCATGTTAAAGATGTATCACTTCTCCAGCTATCGAATTTTTCTAATTTACAAGTTCGTTGATCAACGGTGGATGTTTCACCGCATTTAATTGCACTTAATGTTAAACTGTAGTGAAAGCTCACCAGTGCTAGTCTACAGCCTTCCATTTCCGTACTTAAGGAAATTTCTGATGTCAAATTAGGTGGCTGGGATTAAGCTAGAATTTCCTGAATATATACCTTGTAATTTGACCACAAAGCTGTGATCCCCTCGCCCTTCAAACTTACAGCTCTTGAAAATGTATTTTGCACCAAACAATCATAAAAATGTTACATTTGACGTAAGAGCCCAATAGGAGGAAACTAGCTCAGGACTATCCTTTTCAATTATAGGTACTTTTGATCGGAGGCTCGGGTGGAATCAACCTGGATTCATACAAGGAAAACTCAGTCTGGAAGGTGATCGATTCCAGCTGGAATATAGAGCTGGACTCTGGCGAGGCTTCGATCAAGTATACTCTGAAACTGGAGAGAAAGCCACAGTTTGTGATATTTAGCACCATTGTTCCGATTATTATGTTGTCCTTTTTGAATATTCTGGTGTTTGTTATACCGAACGAGAGCGGGGAAAAGGCCGGTTACGCAATAACTGTATTTTTAGCTTTGGCCGTGTTTCTGACCATTATTTCGGCCACCTTGCCCGAAAACTCTGATAACGTAGCTCTGTTTTCGATTTATGTTACTGCTCAGATTGTCCAAAGTACACTCATCACGACTATGTCACTCTTGTTTATTCGCCTAAGTAGCATTGAAGACAACAGTTCGATTCCTGGTTGCCTTGTAAAGCTAACAAGATTTATCAAAAGATGCAGATGTAAAGGTAGAAAAACCCGCGTTGATACAACAGATAACAAAGCCAGTGAGATGGTTTTTACCACTTCAGACCGAAAAATTGGGAAAGAGGTACTACGGAATGAAAAAAAGATGGAAAAGAATACAAATGCACGTAATGAAGACCAAGACGAACCTAAGAAAAGTGAAGACGACGGTGAAATCACGTGGAAAGAGGCTCTGAATGTTCTAGACGCAATATGTGCTGTGTTTTTTTCATTGACGTTCGCAGTATCAAGTTCCACGAGTCTGTTGATGGCAAGAGATCGCAAATAGGCCGTAAGAGTGTCGTGAATTATTTTACGTCAACCAACAGAACATTGTGAGAAAGGGAGAAACTGCTGGTTACTACATTGCTGTCTACCCTACAAAGAAAACCATCCTTAGAGTTACATTTGTAACCCATCACGCAAAAGGGGACCTTCTTGGAACTGCGAAAGTGTCAACTCTGGTCAGACTCCGCGAATTGCGCAGTCTGACCAAGGCGGACACTTTTCGCTTTAATGACATTATTTGAATGAAAAGTGGTCATTGTACTTTCTAGTACAATCATTTTTTAATTATCAACTGAAACTGACCTGCACTATCGTTGATCTTTTTTTCATGTAATTGACGTACAGAAATCCCAGATAGTCCACTTTTGCGTGACGGGTCATATTTCATTTGTCGCCTTAATACGTTCTCATTTTTGACAAGTCTGAAATTGTGTCGTCTTGTTGATCTTCTGTCATACCAGAGTTTTTTTTCCAGCTATGCCACTTATAGTAACCATCACGGAAGGAGAACTATTTGAAGACGATGTACTTCAGTCTTATTTGGATTATGACATTCAAACCAGTTAGAAAAAAGGGTACATGTGTCTTATAGGCTACTATTTTGTTCTTTCCTCAGAACGTACTGAAAAGCTGTCTACTTATGATAACTCCTAACCAAGACGAAAATAATGTTCGATTTTCAGCTTTGTAGCATCTACCGGCGACGTATCAAAAGCATGACTGAAATATTGAGATTCCTCATCGAAAACATTAAAAAAATATTGGAAAGGAGAAAATGCTGTTTCAATTTCAATGGAGATTCGATTCTCTTTAAAATCTACAGCACACTTTAACGATTCAGGTACTTGTAATGGAGAAAACTATTATCAGGTACTTTTTTCTTTAAAAAAAAGATACACTTTGAATTTAAATAACTTCTACGCACGTGTACATATATGTTCACGTCATGCAATTTTCTTGAGCAAATACACGTTTTCTGGGTTTTTTTTGTATTTACATAAATGTTTTCTTCTTGCTAAAATATTGTATTGATGTTCAAGGCAATAGACGTTTTGTATTGTGATTTATTCAACAGCGTTTTTATAAGCCCTTTCCTCTTGTGTCGTTAATGCCAGAGATTGTTTGGTGAAAGCTGAACCCCCAAATCTGGTCTGTGTCCTATGTCTCAGACTATTCCTGCGCAAAAACGTATTTCTACTCCCGTGCAAGCAGGAGCTCTGTCTCCCACTGTGTTTTTTGTATCATTACTAAAAAGAAAATATTTTTTCCTTGGCTCCAAATAAATACCATCACGCAAAAAGGGACCATCTGGGAATTCTGTACACCAATTAGATGAAAACAGACCAACGATAGTGCAGTTAAGTTTAAGTTAATAATTAAAAAATGATTGTATAACAAGGTACAATGACCCCTTTTCATACAGAAAATGGCATAATGCAAAAAGTGTCAACTCTGGTCAGCCTAAAGGCCCACTATTGGCCAAATTATCAAAGCAGGTGTCATAATACATTTGTACTTTTAAATTCAAACCATAGGATTTGAAAGTCTGGAAAATACTGTGGGAATGACATAGAGGATATTTTTTTTTCTTTTTTTCGGTGAAAGATCAAATTTATTTCGAGTGAACATCATCAGTAATGTTTTCACGAGTGGCGCATTACTGATGGTGTATACGAAATGAAATCAATTCCGATCTTTAACCGAAAATCAAAGCGTTGAAAACGCTGAAGTGGTATTTGTCAAGGAAATCCATGTGTGGAATTACTAGTTTGAAAGAAACAGAGACATATTGTTCAGATATTGGCTTAAAAGTCAACCCACCAAGCAAATGAATACCTTTTCGGTTGAAGGGAGAGTATTCATGACAAAGTTTGGTTTATTTTTGTATAAGTTCCTTTTGATCATGAGGAAGAAGCAGGAGTAATGCCCCTTGACAGTAGGATGCATGACAAATAGAGAGAAAAATTCTGTTGATATATCGAACAAAATTAAGATTGTTCCTGAAAACTATAATTATGAAATATCTCTAGCCTTTTACATTCAATTTCCAACATTACAATCAATAGACGGTAAGCGATATTTCCATTTTATCGTAAGTGGCGCACCAGTAGTATCACGTGACACTGGACAATCAAAGCATTATTTCAGTAACAAATGCTGTATGTCCCGTTCGCAAATCCTTTAAATTTGGAAAAATTCATAACTGAAAAGAAAATGACATAGCAAGAAATCTATGGAAATCAATTCTAACACAATTCAAACATATTTCATGATATTGCCTTTGAAAAAAAAATCACAGACAAAATATGCATTATATAAAATCGTATTTAAATAAAGAGCATGTAGAGAGACTAAGAACGGACTTAACCTCTGAAACCCGTATAAAATTCATAATCCTGACCAGTAATGATAACCAAGAGATAAATTAATATGAAACAAAAAATAAGAAGTCAATTTAATGTGACACGTGTGTGCTAATCTGTAAGAAGCAAGTACATTACAGCTGTTCTAAAGGTCACCTACTCTGCAGTGCTATACCGAGATCAAAGGAACACCGATTTAACCCTTCACCCATTTTTTTTTGTAAGACTTCATTAGATACATATTTTTTATATTTTTTATACTCAAAATGAAGCTTAACAGAGTTATGGAAGGTCTGAATTTTGATCTGAAGCCACGTTTCTTTTGTTCATGATCGATAACATAAGTTATTCGTCAATAGGTACATGCCTGAAAGTGCAACAAGGATGTTTGATAATAGTACTTTAAAATCACTAAATGGACTGTCCCTGTCTTTCTGATGACACTAAACAGCTAATCAACCTTTTACCAAAGTATTTCGAGCGACCCGTGTAAAAAGGGGGCAGACGTGCTGATTTGTCCCACTGTCTGTTATCTGTCTCACTTTCTCAACCTTAACACATTCCCCCCCCCCCCACAGACACACTTTCAAAAAACCGAAAACTGATAGGAATCAATATGCAGTTCATAAACATCTGTGAAAAAAACGAATTTTTAAAGTGTGAGGGAAAATATTTGAGGAAAAAGGGAAGGGCTTGCAACATGTATTTTCTCCTGTTTCAACAATAGTTTTTTTTTTTTATTTTTACATTTTAAAAGACAATTACAACCATTTGACCCACGTTTATTCAATCGTCTCCATATGCTAAGTATCTGGACGAGTCCAAAGTGTTGTCAGGTGATAACATTCGCAGTAACTATTTAAAACCCTATGCCACATAACCCAAGTTTTTTACGACCCTTAGAAATATAGTTTTTGGAAGGCGAGATTTTCATTCTCGCCTTCATATGTCAACGCTCGGCAGCTTGCTGAAAATGCCTCTGAACAGCATTATCAAAACGCCTTGCAAATAGTTCGGTACTTCTCAAGTATATAAAAACAAAATAATGTCGAGACCATTGTAAATTTAATCAGAACAGCAAGAAGAAACTTCAAGTTTCTAGAAGAAATGAAATGGAATTCGTAAAAAGCATCGTTTTTGACAAATGCAAAATACTTTGGATCAGTTCATTGATATAATCATGTTGCTACAGCAACAAATAAACCGTAGCTATACTATAAGCCAATCGAAAGCTACTAACATGACGTCATTCGGACCTACTTCCACTTCACAACGCATAAACAACTAACCAGTGGGATCGTAGATGTAAATTTACTATCCCAGAACTGACCAAATCGGATAGCTTCTTTGAATGACGTATCGCTGATAGACCCTTTTCCTCTGTTGGCAACCTTATTCTGTCTTTGTGAGAAGTAAAATTTCAATGAAATAAATTCCTTTGAATCATCAAGTGTTTAAACAAAATTTTCTCTTTCAAAGAAATATTTTTCTTTTATCAAAGTTGTGCTTGACTTTATGATTAATGACTAGGTTATTGTTACTCATCGGCGTGGCCGAGTTTTGATTCCGGAGACTCGTGAAAAGAAAAAGGTAAATCTGTTGAAATCACAATCGATGTGTCATTTCGAAGTAGTTCTGGTCAATATGATGTACCGATGTATAGCCAGGCTGATCAGTTCTTTCCTTATATACGAGTATGATCGGATTTTACTACGTCAAAAATGACAATAACATAATCTGTAACCGTTTAAACATGCAAAGAATTTTAACTTCTTCTTTTGGTCGTCACGTTGCTTAACGTTCAGCAATTATTCATAGATATTTAACCCTTTACCACTCACTTGAAACGACTCTGAAAATCAAGCTTTTAAAAATATAGAGAGGAGAGGGGAAATTACAATCGGAAACCGGCATTTTTTTTTTCATTTTACCACATTGTTCTGCCCTATCAAAAACAAATTTCGTCGCTAATTGGGGCCACCTTGAGTTTGTCATCTGTATGAATCAGTGCTTCAATTTCAACTTAGTCTGAAATTTCTTTGTCAGGTAAAGAATAAACGCTTATCGCAATGAATTGTTATCATAATCACTTACCTCCGTCATTATTAGAACTGAAATCTTTACCTTATATATTCCCATTTATTTTCCTCGAAAGAATTTTCTTCAACTATACACTTTTTCCAAAACTGAATAACACAGTGATAAAATTATCTTGACTGGGAGATTCCTACTGTCCTAGAGTGCATCGGGCGTGTTTATGATTTTCTAAGAACACGGACCAAGGGCCTGTATCTCTGTAACTGTACACGATATATTTTTGTCGAACAAAGGAATAGGGTGTATCTCAATATTGACGAGTTGGCAATCATTTTGCTTTCATGTTTGCCGAAAAGCTGAACGTACATTCCGGTTACGCAGGATTAATGAAAGACTAGCGTTAATATCAATGAACCCTTAAATCGTATATGACGCCTGTCTCTTTTGAAGACAAGGCAGACGATACTATAGTCTGCACAGAATATGCATATATATATCTTATGTCGGATTAAGCTCTATATTGTAATAACCCGACCAAAACAGCCCTGGGTGAGTTTGCAATAATTAAGTATTTTTCCCGAGATGTAACATGCCATTTTCATCAATCCAGCACTCTAGCATAAGGGTTAACAGAGTCATAGATTACAAGAATCGTATAAACGAAGAACACCTTCTTACGAACGAAGTCCGTAACAAAGAAACAAATGAATAAATGCATGGCAGAAATAAGGATCGGAGCGGGATTCGAACTCCGAACTCCCGTACGCAAAGCCAATACCCTAACCACTGAGCCAAAGAGATATCTCCCTGACGCAGTAGCCAGGTATTGTATTTAAATCGGGAGTATGCCATGCAGGAAGGAGTGGTCTCCCGTAACACACCCCCTCTTAAAGTCATCATTTATTGATGACTCAAAGCCTTATTAGGCAGGAAGTCCGATTTTGGACAACAAATGGGATTAATGGCTCAACGGCCAATCCCGGACGAGCCCCCATCTTACGAACGAAGTCCGTAACAAAGAAACAAATGAATAAATGCATGGCAGAAATAAGGATCGGAGCGGGATTCGAACTCCGAACTCCCGTACGCAAAGCCAATACCCTAACCACTGAGCCAAAGAGATATCTCCCTGACGCAGTAGCCAGGTATTGTATTTAAATCGGGAGTATGCCATGCAGGAAGGAGTGGTCTCCCGTAACAACCTTTCGACGTTCCTTATACGACCTAAGAAGTCAACCGTCAAATGATGTTGGTAAGTTATCCTTGATAGGATGGTAAACATTGCGCGAAACGGAGAAAATGTTCGTTGCCAGTATTTTCTCATGTACCTGCATGCTTTTAAAATACCCTTCCCTTTCTAAAAAGCCCTATTCTTTAAGGTCATTAAAACTCAGCACATGTATTGTAATCTAAATGTTAAATCTCCGTTTTGAACATTGAAAGTCGTTTGTTTTGAAAGTCTTTTTCAGTCTTGATAAAGTATATTTCAATTAAAATGGTAAACAAATTTTAAAAAAAAGCCTTTTAACTGAACGACACTGAAATTTTGACAACCTCAAGGGAAAACAAGTTTCAAAATACTGTTGGAAAAGGGAAAAACGCTAGTCACCAGTATTTTCTCTTTTTACCACTATGTTTTGTACTTTTTCGCAGCCAAACGGCACATTTTCAGCTGCTCTTAACTTATTATCTGCTTATTGCTTTAATGTAGACGGCCCTAATTTTTTGTTATTTTCTGAAGGGTTTTGTAAAGGGTTACTAAGATGGAAAACATTGTGGGAAAGTCAAACAAAAGGTTGATTTTTATTATTTGTTACTTTTCCTACAATGCTTTGAAAAGCCTCTTCTTCAACATTGTTGAAAGTCAGTATTGTGATCTAAAAGGCTGAATCTCAGTTTCTATACTCTAAAATGTACCTTTCTAAAAACTCTTTGCTCTCTCAATAAAATAATCCATGGAATAAAATGGTAAAGACTTTCAAGAAATTAATAATCTCATTACAGAGTTACAGTTTTAAATCTATCAAAATTGATGGCATTTTCAAGCAAAAACTATTCTTTACTCCTTTACCATACCCTATCAAGTACAGTTTTAACAACCCTGAGAAAGAGGCGATTTAAAAACTTAATTTTGAAAAGAAGAAACTTTCTTGACTCTTTACACGAAGAAAAAAAATCAGACTTTCCAAAATTGAATGCATTTTCAGGTAGCAACTTTTTGATCTGGCACCATTGATGGAACCTGTATGAAATGGGATGGAAGACATCTTAGGAAAAGGAAAAAATGTCAATTAGCACCGACCCGTATTCTCCTTTTCAGACCCAAAGTTCTCAAGCCTTCTCCCTAGACCTTTTAAACTCATTTTTGGGGTAATAGAGGGTTAGATCTAAGTTTCTATACAAGGTAAAAACATATACGGGTAACAGCAAATTAAAACTCTTTGCTATCACATAAAACTTTTCCTTCAAATGAAATGGAAAGGAGGTTCAGAAAATTCCATTCGTTTTAATTTTTTTCAACATATTTTCACAAGCCTTCTTCAAGTTTGTTAAAACTCAGGATGGTAAACTGGTCTTCATTGCACAGTAACATTGCACAACTCTATAGAGTTTGCTGTATCGGGAGAGGCGATTTAAGTACAGGAAAATGTATTTCAATATGTCATGCCTATATTCTAAACTCGCCTTCCAACAGTACTTTCAGTACTTTGATTTAAAAATGTTGTTGAAAAGAGTTAAAATTCTAGTAACCAACCTTTTCTCCTTTTCCCTTGCTATCTTTCCTAAAGAAAATTTCTTTTTTAAGCCACATTCAAATTGTTATCTGCAAAGACTTCCAATTTGGGCAAGTCTCAAATTTTTGTTTCGTAAAGAGTTGGTGAAAGATTCAGTGTTATAAAAATGGGGTGTGGGGGATAACATCAATATACCTGCAATAGACCTTTCCTAATTTTATGTCTGATTATTCAACCGATGTTTGCGTAATTCTGTAGCTAAGTTTGTAACGTATAGGCTCGAAGTCCAGGAATCTGTGGTTTGATTTATTTAAACTATTAATGAGATAATTTTTTCCAAAATATCGTTCCAGTATCTGCTAAAAGACAGAGACAGTCTACAAACAAAAAACTGGGACATCAAACATTTTGAATTTATAGCAAAAATCTTAGCTTTGAAATAACATTTTTAAAAATCTGTATAGTTGCATGTTTGCCATGTTCCTGTTTGAACTACATGTACCTCATAAGTTGACTATCGTAATAACGAAGTTTAATTCAAATTTCAAACATTCCATTCCCTCTGGAAGAAAAGATGTTACAGATCCATTTTTAGGAAGCGAATACGTGCTATACTTACTGTATTTTCATTGAAAAGCTAGTCAAGGGTTAGCTGGGTGTACGTTTGATCTCGGTGTTTCACCGTCAAAATGGATGATCTATTTGAAAAGCTGTTGTGTTCTTTTTTTGGCACCGACTACTTAACACACACGTGTCATAATTAAGTGTTTATCACGTTTGTCTGATGTTGATCACCTGTAAAGGTTTGGAATTGTTAAAAGCTGTGACGGAGGGTAAGTCTGTTCTAATTACTGGTGCCAAAAGATGCATTTTTCTGCCTGAACATTTTTTTTTTTCAAATGCATTATGTAACCTGGGTTAACAGGCCCCACTTTCAACGGTATATTTGCAGTAATTTCTTCAGGAATGGAGGGGGGGGGGGTATTTGTTTAATTTAAGTTAAACCTTATCTTACTAAACATATTAAATGCCACTTTTAAAGCCGATAGTAAAACCTCAAAAATTATTTCAAAGGAATATCTCGAGGAAAAATATCTCCGTATCGGATAGTGTAGATCTAGGATCAGACTGCACGTTCTTCCTGGTGTGATCTGAATCTATATTGTCTGCAAAAGGTAATTGAGTCGCACTTGGTAGCCAAAGGGTTAATGCAGTCTGCATACAAAAAGCTTTATCAACACGCCCGGCAGGAGACAGCGCTTATAAATGATACCGCTTTACTCTCTGAAGTCGACCGAAAAATTGATAAAACAACAGTTCTTTTTTGTGTTTCTCTTAAAAAAAGATAATTGATGAAACTAACGGCCCCGCCGTTTTAGGTTGTTTATTCATCGCGTTTTGTGTGTAATCCATTTAAAAAATATGACACTTTCACTATTCAGGTCCATACAGGATTGGGAAAAATTGTCGGGTGTAAAGGGAAGTAACTCGTGATGATGCGTCAGTAACGGTATATGGCAAATGGTCTATTACCTCAATCTATAAATATTCATGAGCAATCATATGGAGTAGCGTGCAATCATAGGACCAACAAGCCATTGAACGAATTGGTTTTGGAACGAAAAAGCCCAAGGTCAGTTGGCAAATTTGTATCATTTCGCGAGAAGCTAGCTTCAATCAAAAATAAGTATCTCAACGATCGATAGCCTCACCCAATGTATTTTAATATGCCACTTCAAATTACATATTTGACTGACAAGGTAAAAGTCATTTGCCTGAGAAAAAGTGGGTTCAACTGGGTTTATTTCCTTCGGTTTTGCACAAAATGGTTGAACTAAAACTTTACAAAGTTTGGGTATGCTGTCTCGGTATAGACTCGGTATAGACTCTAAAGAGTTTGGGTACGCTATGACAAAATGGATACCCTGGATATGTAGAAATATGTATCATATAGAAGATCTGCAAATCAAGATTTAAATCGAAATGTCGTCCTAGATAGCTGCAAATTATGAAGAAAATGGCAATATTTATGTATTTAAATTGAACTACTTTATGCCAAGTTTTATATATTCTTGCGCTAAAGCCCGGGACCTTTCGGAGGTTGATTAATTTATCAGTGTCATTGACGACCGACTTTTTTTGAAAAGGGCTGATTTATTACACTTGAAATTACGTTTTTCAGCCCGTCTGGCTTTATTTGCGATAGAAGAGCATATGATTATTGCTTTGTCTGTTTGTATGTGGTAAGGACAGGGAACATAGCAATGATATTCCAAAGCGTTTGAAGCATTTTCAAGCTACAAACATCCGGGATATTCCGGCAAAATTTAAGCGGGAACTACTTGAACTCAATCTCTTTCTACTGCTGTGTACCTAAACGCGATGGAGTTTTAGATTCACGGTACAACATTAGATACATGGTTATCAAAATTCAATCCTGAACTCATTGTGGTATGAATGAATGAATGAATAGTGTTTTATGGCCCGTCGACAACTTAGGTCATATTGGGCGCACTTACTTAGTAAACAATAATGCGAGGTGAAAATAACATACATGTGCAACAACATAAGACAAACATGATAAATGAGGAATGGATGAAACACAAAATGATGCCCCTTTTGTCGCCTTTTACGACATGCATGCTGTCACTTTTGTTCCGCCAGATGAAATGGCAGATGTGACGATCGCGGGACTGCAGTGGTTTATTCTTATACCCCCGATTAAACCACACGGGGTGAACTCATTGTGGTATTGTCTTCGACAAATACCACAAAAAAACCCAGATATTCTATTTATTTCATGTTTTTAACCCTTTCTTGGAGAAGCTTTATCAAAATCCAGTACAGTTCTTTTCATTTATTCCAAGTGACATACCCCCTTCGCATAGCAACAGATTAGAATATTACGTCAAGCGCGGGAAATGTAAGGTGAATGACGTCATATTTCATCTGGTTGTGAGTCATGGACATTTTACATAGGTACCTAGGAAATAAAAAAATCGGTATTTTCACTCGTGGAATATCAAAAAATATTTTAATCGCTATTTCTCGATATCCTATCGGAGAGCATAAAATAAAGTCTGTTATTTGTGTGGTCGGGCCATATGTTGGTATGAAAAAGGAATGTTTAATCAGGCAAAAAGTAAGCAAAAAAAAAAACCACAGCTACCTGGCAGTATTTAACCTAGTTTTGAAATCGATTTCTCTGTCAGCTACTAACAACTGGACCGATCGCACATTGTCATCTTTATAATAATTTCCATACTTTTAAATAGTATGATATAAATTCAAATGCATTTAAACACCCGCCTTGTTTACATTTGGCCTTTATTGTTATTTTAAGAGTTCACATTTTCAGTTTCAATATGCCATTTTTCAGGCGATTTTTATTTCTTTAAATAAAACTGTCTTTTAAGTCGGATAAAAAATTTAAATCCCCTACCGTAAACATTTTCAATTTTAGCGATCTTCAGGACATTTTGAAACATTATGGAAAAAGGAAAAAAAAAAAACTTTGCTGGACACTAGCATTTTATCCTTTTCCTACAGTGTTTTCAATTACTTCACATACGAGTCCAATTATTTAAGCCACATTTATGTTGTCGTCTGCAAGTGCTTTCAATTCCGAAGAGCCTGAATATTTGTCGTCTGTAGAAGTGTTAATTCTTTACCAAACGACAAAATTCTAGACTGGTCCAAATTGAAACCACTCACAGACAACAAAATAAACGTGACTCAAAAATTGAAAATTGTTTTCAGCAGATTAGAAAACATTGTGGGAAAAGGAGAAAATGCTGGTTACTAGCATTTTCTGCTTTTCCCACAATGTTTTCAAAAGGCTTCTAACCAGGGATCGTTTGGTATCGTGTTAAGAGATACTTAATCGTCTTTCTTTTTTAACCTATATACTTAACCTTTTACCAAACAATCCCTGGTTTTTACGACCCACAGGAAGAAGCCGTCCGAAAACATTTTTCCTAATATGTTTTCTAACAATTCTTAAATCACGTTTAAATTTTGAGTCACGCGTATTTTGTCGTCTGCAAATGCTTTAAATTTGGAACAAGTCTATAATTTTGTCGTTTGGTAAAGAGTTAAACACGTTACTGTGGTTTCTTTTATTGATGAGCCATGCTTTGTGAAAAGCAGGCTTAATGCATGATCTGCGAAAAATATCGACTCGAGTCAGCCTTTGCAGGCCACGCAGGCTGACATGGGCCGACACTTTTCGCTATTGCTCAAATTTCTGTATGTCAAAGGACTATTCTATTGCATGATTAAGTAGATTTTGGGAAAAGTTGATACTATGGACTCATAAGCATGAGATAGCGTTCTTGGTGCCATGGATCAAGGAGGTGGATCAAGCCTTCTTTTGTCAGAGCATCGTTCATTATTATGTTATTTACGTTTCCTTCATTTAACCCATTACCACGCAGTCCCTACTTTTGACGCGCCTGAGAAAGATGCCTATAGAATACATTGTGGGAAAAGGAGAAAATGCTGATAACCAGCATTTTCTCCTTTTCCCACAATGTTTTCTACCCTTCACAAAACAAATTGCAAATTATCAGTCACTTTTATTTTGTCGTCTGCAAATGCTTTCGATTGGGACAAGCCTAAAATATTGTCTTTTGATAACGAGAGGACTCTTTCTCCAGTATACAAGTACTTGTCATGTGTGTATATCATTTTCAAAAGAATTTGAGTTTTTTCCCCTACACTTAAGGACCTGAGCACCTATTCACGAAGGCCTACATTTTCTTTAAATCTACAAAAATTCTCCCCAATGTTTTGTTTTTCCTCATCACTTAAAGCACTCTTTCCTCCTCCCTCCTCACAAAACCGAAGAAATTCTTTTGATGGATGTTTGTCGGCTTACTATTCAAAACATTACGACAAAAGATTAACTTTCGATTTCAAATAAATGTGTTAGTTTTTTTGTCCGTGATTACGTCCCAATCAAATGGTAGTCATTACGTACTTTGAAAGCTGCTTGATTCAGGGGCGTTGTCTGTACATGTCATATTCTTCGAAGATTCGACCTGTCTGCTATGACGCATCACCGATCCCACAAGCTAGGGAAAAGTAGGGCTTACACCGGAGCGATTATCGAAGCCTGTAGGGGCTGTTTTAATAAATGGCCCGTGCATAGGTTACATGCTGGCAGGTCGTAGCTGAATGAATGGCACCAGTACGCATTTCATTGAGAAAATGTTTATTCGAAATTCTAAGTAACGGTTGTCGCGTAGAAAAGTAGTCCGGTTCTTTACCCAGAATGCCTCAATTGGATAGATGTGTATTTGTAGAATACCATCTAGCGGGAGATAATGAAGTGTCTTTGTCACGTGATATGTTAACTCTAAAGCTGCTTGGCGCAGTCAAATACCATGCGACGTACAGAGAGGACCGTGATCAGATCTATACTGTCCCCTACGATGGTCTTTGTGGAGTTTTTCTTAAATCTAGTTGGTAATTTAAAGGTTGCCATTTAGAAAACTGTATAAAGATTTTTCTGAAACTACGTAACAGATCTTAATGCTGTAAGTTTACAATTTTTCTCGATCATGTGACAGAGTGGAGAAAGTAGGGTACATTTTAAATCCGAGATCAGACTGAACTTTCTGAGGAGTTTGGTCTTGGATCTATACACACTGCTCAGAAAATCGTTCAATAATTGTCTAAATACAGCATGCACAACGGTTGACATAACATAAGGATAATAAACAAAGGAAGTATACAGAGAATTCATTGTATTTGAAGGAAGGGAGAAAAAGTTTATTTTAGTACTCCTGGAATTCTTTCTTTAAAAGCAAAAAAAGATATATTTGGAGAGCTTATTTATTTCTTCCGAATTTTTTTGATGACATGATTAATGAATGAATGAACTAATGAGATATGCACTTTAAAAAAAAAGGTGATTATTGCTTTTGCTAAAAGTGTCGACCCAGATCAGCCTGTGCAGTTGATGCAGGTTATCCTGCGTCGAAACATTTTACTTTGGTAAATTTCTGACGTCAAAAGACCATTTTACCTTATGATTCAGTAAGATGTTGGACAAAAAGTAATTTATTAGTCCTTGATTATGTCATGACTTGCCTAGCATCATGTTTTAACCCTTTACCAAACAATCCTTGGTTTTTACGACCCTGAGATAGTAGCCTTTTGAAAACATTGTGGAAAAAGGAGAAAATGCTGGTTACCAGCATTTTCTCCTTTTCCCTCAATGTTCTCTACCCTGCTGAAAATAAACTTCAATTTTTTAGTGATGTTAATTTGTCGTCTGCAAGTGCTTTCAGTTTGGACCAGCCTAAAATTTCGTCGTTTGGTAAAGAGTTAAATCATTACCAAACGACAAAATTTTAGTGACTGAAAATTTGAAATTTATATTGTGAAGGGTATAAAACATTGTGGGAAAAGGAGAAAATGCTGGTTACCAGCATTTTCTCCTTTTCCCACAATGTTTTCTAAAGGCTTCTTTCTCAAGGTAGTCAAAAGCAGGGATTGTGTGGTAATGGGTTAAACCTTTTCGCTAGAATGTAGCTCTTATATATTGCCCTTTGTTATTTCTACCCCTTTACCACACAATCCCGACTTTTAACGACCCTAGGAAAGAAGTCTTTAGAATACATTGTGGAACAGGGAGAAAATGCTGCTGGTAACCAGTTTTTTTCTCCCTTTTCCCACAATGTTTTCTACCTTTCCCAGAGCAAATTTAACCCTTAGGCTACTAAGTGCGACTCATTGACCTTTTGCAGACAGTGAAGATCAAGATTAGACTGCACAGAACATGCAGTCTGATCTTAGCTCTACACTGTCCGATAAGGCGATATTATTCCCGAAAACATAACTTTGAATTAGCAATATTTGGGCAATTACTCACGAACTGAAAATTTCAGTTTAGTTATTTCGCAGGACAAGGGTTAAAATTTTCAGTCACATTCATTTTGTTGACTGTAAATGCTTTCCACTTGGAATAGTCTGAAACTTTGGCATTTGGTAAGGAGTTTTAGAGACTGATGTTGCTGTTGTTTAGTCGAAGAGCAGTTTTCGTTCACAAAAGGATCACTGTCATAACCATCAATTACATATCTCTAGCACAGTGATCTCCCTTACAACATTTCGCCCCCACAGTTAGATGTACCGCCTCGGAATGAATTCTGTAAATCTATGGTATTCTATTTTCTTCACCATATCCCATTTACTAATTACCAAACGACAAAATTTTAGGCTTGTCCAAATTGAAAGCATTTGCAGACGACAAAATAAAAGTGACTCAGAATTTGAAATTTGTTTTGTGAAGGGTAGTAAACGTTGTGGGAAAAGGAGAAAATGCTGGTTACCAGCATTTTCTCCTTTTCCCACAATGTTTTCCAAAGACTTCTTTCTCAGGGTGGTCAAAAGTAGGGATTGTATGGTAATGGGTTAAACAACCCAGTTCAAAAGTTAAGCAGAGCCTTTGAGAGAGAGAGAGAGAGAGAGAGAGAGAGAGAGAGAGACGTTTAACCCGTTACCACACAGCAAAATTTAAGACTTTTCCAACTGAAAGCATTTGCAGACAACAATTTCATTTCAAAGAGGCTCAAATGGTGCAATGTTGCTTTGATAGGGTAGAAAACTTTGTGTGAAAAGGAGAAAATGCTGGTCACTTGTATTTCTCCTTTTCCCACAATGATTTCAAAAGGCTTCTTCCTCAGGGGCGTTAAGGTCTTCATTGCGTGGTAAAGGGTTAACTCTTTACCCATAAGACTAAACGTGGACTAAGTCGAAATGAAAGAACTTGTAGACAAGAAACCAAATACGACTCTAACAGCAATGTTTGCTATGGAAAGGGTAGAAAATATCGTTAGAAAATATGATTTGCATATAGGCCACTTAATTTACATATAAGCAAGCATCATGTACCTTATTAATGACATCTTGTACAGTCTATTGCTTTGAAAGTGGGCAAGTTCAAATTGGGATGGTAGAGATTCTGCGCTTTAAGTCAAAGTCAAGCATAATGAC
Organism: Tridacna crocea; assembly: GCA_943736015.1. Classification (NCBI taxonomy): domain Eukaryota; kingdom Metazoa; phylum Mollusca; class Bivalvia; order Cardiida; family Cardiidae; genus Tridacna; species Tridacna crocea. Next base: position 57,659,609 of record OX031059.1, read on the forward strand.
TGAATTAAGATTCCTAATAGTACGGAGTTATTTTTGTGTGAGTCAGTATTTGGCAACTGTGGTTTTTTTTTTGTTTACATTGAGTCTGGCTCAATCTGGATGCCTATAGACAAGCTTCCCTAGTCCAATCACGTCATTTGAGCCACATGGAATTTGTCTTCGTCAAGTGTTTTTAACGTAGTGGTCCCGTAATAGAAAACAGTTATTTCCACTATAATATTATCCTACAAAATTTGCTGAGATAAAAAATGTTTTATTGTACTACTTTCACCGAGCCACTTTTTCCTTTTTGTCCCTCTTAGAATTATCATTTATAAATCTAAAACCTCTATATTCTCATTACAAAGGGATATGATAATTACCTCCATTTTCTGGAAACTAAAAAAAGTATCAATAAATAATTTCAAGATAGACATCAAAGGAATTTCTGGTCAGTTAAAATGTGCAAAAGTATTATATCTGTGTGTAAATCTGTCTTTATCAACTGTCAATAAATTTTATGGCATGCTGTACTAGAAGTATTACGGGTCCACTACCTTAATTCTGACAAACTCACATGTAAGTGAATGTCGTATGGTAAAACATCTAAATATTCAGTGTTAGACCACAGGTGTTCGACATGAACAATACCCCATAAAAAACCAATAGAAAATCCATGTTCGTTTGTCATCCGCCTGCATAAGAAGTTAAATTGATAATAAAAGCCACTGAAAGAAACAGAGTTATTGCCATTTGGAGGATATTCGGATCAGAATATCTTAAGTAACATTGGACCAACATAACCCTGAATAATGATAAATTATAAATGTTAAAGACGCTTGTCTTTACCAGCATCCAAGATGTGCAAGTCACAAGATCAATCGCATACATGAGCAAATTAGTCCCCGTTGTAAATATACAAACAACCATCAACATTTCCATGTGTACTTGCTATATGCGAATCCTACTTGGAAAATGCGAGCTCAAATTTCTAGCAATCGAAAAAAAAGAAATGCGATTGCAAATTAATGAGAAAACCCTACATTTCAACTGCTTTTAATAATTTTACATGACACCTTTGAAGCTCCTAGGTGTCGTTCGTTAACCGAGTTAGGTGAGGCAAGTGGGTTTGTCTGCACTCACAGCAAATACCACGGTTTTTCTTTTTTATATGGGGAAAAATGTAAGCGAATTTAATCTCTGGTCATAAAATAGAAATATTATATATCAAACTTTCCCGAAAAGATAGTACAATTCACAAACAACAACGAGAGCCAAGTCGGAAATGGTGGACTTGTTTTACCAGTTATCAGACACGCAGATAGTATAGGGTATACTTCTGTAAAGCCCCGGTCACATCAGTATTCACGGAAGAACAGCTACGGAAGAGCTACGGTCTAGATAATCGCTCACGGATGACTACGGAAATGTCAAATTCCGTAGTCTACTACGGTTCCAATACGGATACACAACGGTGTGGGTACGGAGTTCGACGGCTCTACAGCCAAAATGTAGGTCAGATGTCCAGGAGAGATACGGATTGTTACGGTTGGACACAGTTTAATACGGAGCGACACGGATCAGGACGATTGTAGTACGGATACGCTACGATTTGCTACGGTACAAATACGGAATAGTACGAATAAGAACGATCCGATACGTAGTAGTACGAATCGCCACGGATCGATACGGACCTACCACGATTTAGCATTCCGTCCAAATCCTATAGCATGTTCACTTTCAAAATGCAACAAATTCGGCCACCAGAGCCTCATACTGACCATGGACGGGTCTTCGTAAAAGCCAATCTCTAGTCCACATATTCTCTGTCTTTTATTACCTGATTATTATAATCAATAACCCATAACAAGTGCCAAAATTTGGCCTCCACGAAATTGAAAGCATCTGCAGACAACAACTGAAAATTTGGTATAAATGAGCTGTCTCTGTCTTTTATTACCTGTTTATTATAATCAATAACCCATAACAAGTGGGTTCTACAATACATTTTGAGCATTTTTTTCGATTTCCTAGAATCAGAATGTTTTCTTGACTTGTCTGTTGCAGACCCAGAAAAAGAAGGGATTGAATGGCAAAGGGTTCAATAAAAATTGATCAATAACATTTCTCTTATGTTCATAAAATCTGCTGTTTATTTCACAATTACACTGATTATCGTGAATGTTTATGTTACAAAAGTAAAGTACCTGTCTATTATAGTTAGTACCACCCATTTCGAAAGGGCCAGCCTCCCGGGTTTATGAGACACCTCATTCTCTGAGCGTCTTTACTCCCGATTCCTATCCTTAATACCTGGCACCAGGCAGGCAATCAGTAACCATACATTTAACTAGCTGGCGGTTCACCAACCAGCCATATCAGAACAAGCTCCTGGCGGGGCTCGAACCTTTGGCCTCCTGTTTCGTTGACGGTTGCCTGAACCACCAGAAACGGTGACAGTTTAATGTACTCGTACTATTTGATCGTTTTACTTGCATGTTTAGCATCGTTGTTTGGATAGAATGTCACATTATAATACTAGTTCTTATTCATTTTCGTACAATGTTTTGTAAAGTATGTAACCTTAAATTACAGGTATTACCACAGTATATAAACGAACTGTACCCAAACCGGATATTGCGAGTAAATTCCATGAATAGATTGGTGAAAACAGATGGGTGCCTTTGAATAATGGAGATCGACAGGTTGTTGACTTTCACGCAACTTGTAAACATTTGCATCATTGAATGAAATAATGTATCTTTCAAATAAATACATCATTTACCATCTTTGGCCGTGTAATTGCTGATAAAGTGCAATATTCGTCTTCACTTCTTTTGCTCACTACTATACATGCTGTTTTCAAAAGGCAATTTATGTATAATTCCGTCTATTTATCCGATACCAATTTGTAAAGTTTTGTTTCTAAATGTATGCCCTTCACAAAACCGCCAATATATGCCGACATGATTTGTTATTATTGCCTAAAAATGTATGGAAATTGTGCATGGCGAAAGGTTTGATACTGTACCCTTCTTGCAAATATCAAGTAAATGATCTGTACATTACTTGCGGGTTGGCTGAACGAATTCTTGCGAGTACTATATGTGGATTTCCATTGCTTTATACCTACACAAGAGCGAAGCATCCATTACGCACGTTACTAGAGTGCTCAATACAAACTTTGTTTCGCACATTATTCCTTAGATTGTCATTTCAATGCAGCTGTACTGAAGAATCTTTGAAATTTTGTGACAAAAGGTGGAAGTCCTTGTTACAAGCAATTTCTCCCTTTGTCACAACGCTTTCTACGCTGTATAAAATCTAATATACATATCACAAGTAAAAAATATTAGCTGTGATTTTATGTGAATCATTTCTAGGTATATGTTCAAAGTGACACGACTTTAACGCGACTTTGTCTCATTGAAAAAAAAAACCAAGAGCTTCGCACAGAAGTGCATGTATACGCCCGAGGGGGCTTGTCACTGAAATGTGTTAAAATCTAGAAACCTACAGAGATCCAAATTTGAAAATTCACATGCAAAACCACACCTCATAGAGATTCATTGTAGTAAGTTTCAAATCATTCCGATGGAAACTGTGGGCGCACACACACACACACACATGCTAACGGTGACCGACCGTGGCCAATACGACCCTTCCAGCGTATAAAAAATCAAAGTGCTGTCAGCACTATAATCGGTCGACACTGAATAATGTTTCACCTAGCCATTCGACCCCTCGTCTACCCACCGTGTGTACAACCTTATCCTCGTATCACCACATCTTAACTCATTCAATGATCACTTTATTAATATAGCAAACGTAGTAAATAGATCAGAATTTAAGGAGAGTACATTCTTATATTTACAGTCACATTTGAATAACGTATTAAAAGACCAAGTTTTTGACATAGAATTTATTACACCTTTTGAGGTTTGTCGAATGATTAAAAAACTGGATACAAATAAAGCTACAGGAATGGACGGAATAAGCGCAACTATTTTGAAACATTGTGGTGATCATATAGTTTTACCAATAACTTCGATCATAAATAACAGCATCGCGAAAAGTGTTTTTCCAAATGCATTGAAAGAGGCTTATGTGCTCCCTCTACATAAAGGGTTCGAAAAGGAAGATCCAAACAACTATCGACCAATATCTATTCTACCAACTGTATCAAAGATTTTTGAACGTCATTTATCTAACCAATTACTGTCCTTTCTAAATAAATTTGATATATTAACTAAGCACCAATCAGGGTTTAGAAAAAGACACTCATGTCAGACGGCACTTATTCGGTTGATTGATGAATGGCTTAAAGAAATCGATTCAGGAAAAATTATTGGCACAGTTTTTGTTGATCTTAAGAAAGCATTCGATTTAGTTGACCATGAGATTTTGTTACACAAGCTGAGGCTGCACCATTTTTCTGAAAAGTCTCTGGCACTTTTCAAATCCTACTTGAGTGACAGAAAACAGTTTATTAGGTATAACAATGAATTTTCTTCGCCACGAATTCTAACTAGCGGGGTCCCTCAGGGTTCTATTTTGGGACCATTACTCTTTTTAATTTACATAAATGACATAGGCTTACACGTCGGTAAGTCAAATTTAGACCTTTATGCGGACGATTCGACATTGTATACATCCGGAACAAACCTTATAGAAATACAAGCTGATCTCCAGAATAGTCTAGAATGTATACTGAGTTGGTGCACTGTTAACAATATGCTTGTAAACCCAAATAAAACAAAATGTATGCTTATAGGACCTAAATATAAATTAAGGTCTACTAATCTAGATTTAAATATTGATAATTTTTGCATTGAAAACGTTGAATCTCATAAAATATTAGGTGTATATGTTGATAAGCATTTATCCTGGAATTTTCATATTGATAAAACTGTATCTAAGATTAACAGTAAGATAACATTGCTAAAGAGAATCTCCATGTATCTCACATTTGAAATGAAACAGTTATTTTATAACTCTTACATACTCCCAATCTTTGACTACTGTTGTACAGTATGGTGGAAGAACACCAAATGTAAATCCGCTAAGCTAACCGTCCTCCAGAAAAGAATCGCTCGCATTATTCTAGGGGTTACCCCAAGAACACCGTCGAAAAATCTTTTTTCTCAACTTAAGTGGTTAACATACGATAACAGATGTAAGTATCACACCGGCGTTTTAATTTACAGATGTCGTAATAACCTATCGCCTAGATATATGAGTGACATTATTTCGTTTTCGAGTAACACAAATTATAACTTAAGGTCATCTGCTCGTAATGACATCGTAAACTCTAGATTCAATACATCGTACAAGAAACGGGCATTCTCGTATTTCAGCATGGATGTGTGGAATGAAATTCCTACTTCCATCAGAGATGCGAATTCAATAATAAGCTTCAAAAAACAGTTCAAACAACATTTATTGAACGTACAGTCCTCATTATAGCTACGTAATTATACATCTGTACAAAAATAAAGACGTGTGTCTGTCCGTATAACTCATTATTCCAACATACATTATTTTGCCATGAATTTATCTTCTTTTTATTTTCAAACACCACAATTATCAGTATCACCAATCATCATAATCATCATTGTTATTATCATTATTATCATTATTATTATTATCATTATTATTGTTCTCCTAATTATTATGGTTTTTACTATCGTTGTTCCACCCATCTTGAAGGCAACATTGTAAAAAAGACTTTGAATTATGTCTTAATGTTTTAACCTTCACTAAATAAAGATATTATTATTATTATTATTATATATACCACATATGAAATACGCTATTTTATATTATAAAAGTGGAACAATGATTTTGTTCTTTTGTCATTCTCAGTGCCATATCTGAACACCATTCGTAGTATGTTTTGTTGAAGAATTACGTGTCCCAAGGACTATGTGTCACTTTTTGTTTGGATCTCTAGTTCTGGTCATGCAGAGTGTACTGCACAGCTCTTTTATTACAGCAGGATAGGGGTGAAGCGGTATTTTATTTCCATAAGTTTGTATTGAAATCGGTGCAGGCAGACCAGAATAAAAGACAATATCAAATATGAAACACGGGGAGATATGTAATAGCCGCCACAGGTCATTGAACATCTATTCTTGTGGCTGTAAACAGTAACTGAAGATCGGGGTTTTGAGAGCAGCAAGACATAATAGTACAAAAAGACGCTGTTTTATTCTGTTTTCTTTTCATGAGTTACAGGTCACACTGATCAACGTGAGCCGCGGACACCATGTGTTCTCGGTACACCAGATCGAATTTTCCATGGAAGAACCGGAGGTGGTGTAAGTATTTTCATTTTTATGGACCTGATTAACCTAGATAGAAATGTTGATTTACAGCAATGTCAAGACGAATGATTGATCTGTTTACACACATACTAGGGAATAATAATACCATCATATAAGCGAGCTGTGGCTTTATGAGCAACTGGGGTCTTATTATTTTGAAGTTTGTTGCCGATTTTCGGACAAAATCCCCTAACAATTGTTCATTTTACAAGTTTGTATGATAAGATAAATGTATTCCCTAAAGGAACACAAAATTTCACTTAGAAATGTCCATCCAAAGCGAAGATATACGTTGTTGAATGGACCTGGGTAGAGGAAAATATGCTAACAAGACACCATTTTCATTTTCAGAGTATGAACATGGACACCAGATCAGAAAAAGCTTGTGGTAACTAGACACCAACCTTTAAATAATCAATATTTCTGCCTGAAACTCGATGCATGGGCTGTATACGAAGACTATTTTTGTAAACATTATGTCACTACGGTCCATTACCTGATAAAGAGCATGTTCAACGCAATTTCATTACCTGTAGCACTTGCTTTTTTGAAATATTTGCAATGTTACGGCAATTTACGAAGTAGACCTACGATGCTTGATCACAATTGACCAGTCATTGGCTCCAATGTTGGTGCAAGATATGTTCTTTTTTTACAGCGTTTCAGTTTTATGAATGGCGTATTAACCCATTACCACGCAATCACCAGCTTTAATGTCCCTGGGAAAAATGGCTTCGAAAAACATTGTCTATAAAGAAAAACCCCTATTAACTAATAAATAGTCTTCGTATACAGCCCATGCATCGAGTTTCTGGCAGAAATATCGATGATTTAAAGGTTGGTGTCCAGTTACCAAAAGCTTTTTCTGATCTGGTGTCCATGTACATACTCTGAAAATGAAAATGGTGTCTTGTTAGCATATTTTCCTCTACCCAGGTCCATTCAACAACGTATATCTTCGCTTTGGATAGACATTTCTAAGTGAAATTTTGTGTTCCTTAAGGGAATACATTTATCTTATCATACAAACTTGTAAAATGAACAATGGTTAGGGGATTTTGTCCGAAAATCGGCAACAAACTTCAAAACAATAAGACCCCAGTTGCTCATAAAGCCACAGCTCGCTTATATGATGGTATTATTATTCCCTAGTATGTGTGTAAACAGATCAATCATTCGTCTTGACATTGCTGTAAATCAACATTTCTATCTAGGTTAATCAGGTCCATAAAAATGAAAATACTTACACCACCTCCGGTTCTTCCATGGAAAATTCGATCTGGTGTACCGAGAACACATGGTGTCCGCGGCTCACGTTGATCAGTGTGCAGGTGGCCCTTCAGATTTTGGGACAAAAATTTTACAAAAATACAAAAAAAAAAAAATCTTTATACTCCTAAAGCCGTATAATTTTCATTCATAAAACCCCAGTAAAATACACAACACACAAACGAAGCTTCAAAACATAGCATCCGAAGAAGAAATTATGGAAAATAAATGCATTTTTGTTATCTTATGGAATTTAAGCGTCATTAGTCATGTGCAAGTCACTTAAAGGTGGGTATTTAAAATTTTTACATCTCATCAAATTAAAAAATGTATACGGTATATCACTGAAATTCACATGAAAAAATAATACCAATCGTCAGTAATTAAGATTCATAAAATTACAAAAAAAAAACCATTTTTTGATGGTATTCCCTTAAAAGGCTACGTAGCCCCTTAAGTTATTTTTAGATTTCGCTCCAAAAATCAATAAAGCATTGTGGGAATGTCAAGCGACTGGCATGTGACTCACAACGCTTAAATTCCATTACATAATAAACACGTAATAATTATTTTCCATAATGTCTTCTTCGAAGGCTATGTTTTAAACTTCGTCTGTGTATTCCTGCATGTAAATGAGCGAATTGGTGATCTAAAAATAGAATGTGTCTCCCGTTGGTGTCAACCTGGGCAGTAGTAAATCTCTAATTTCTCGTGTTGTCGGATGGTTTTCTCCTACTGGAGTTTTATGAATGAAAATTAAGAAGCTTTGGGAATATAAGGCTGATTTTATTACATTTTTGTACAATTTTCGTCCCAAAATCTGAAGGGCCATCTTTAACATTCCCACATGGTTTTTTCTTAACTTTTGGCGCGAAATCTTCTAAAAATAGCCTAGTGGGCAACGTAGCCTTTTAAGGGAATCCATCCCCATTCTTTTTTTTTTGTGTGTAATATTATGATTCTTAATTATTGATGATTTGTATTGTTTTTTCATATAAATTTTAGTTATATATATATATATATATATGGAAAAATCAACTGGTTCCGGCTCAAGGATATTACATAAAAAAGAAAAATAACATCACATGGGAGTATATATCAGTAACATTTATTGCCAACCGGTTTCGCTTTCGCTCATCAGGGCAACAATAACAATAAATCACGTAGCAACGTTGCGTTGCTACACACATAACGCAATAATTGATGACGTTATGGCTTAATGTTCAATTTAGGCATAAATTTATTGATAAACGATTGTTCTTTAAGTAACCTAGCTGAAACATTGTCGCTATGCATTTTAAAGAAAGGAAAGATCGAGAATTTTGGAAAAGTTTTGGAACATTTGTCTAAATGCGAACTTAAAGGCATTTGTCTTGTTAATGGGTCTCTGACTTGTTGATAATGTACTGTTTTTCTGTTTCTTAATTTGTCACCGGTCTGTCCGATGTAAAATTCCCTACACCCATTACAAATTAAAACATAAATAACATTTTTAACAGTGCAGTCCATATTTTCCTTAACAAAGAAAGTTTTATCATTTAATTTAATGTTGTTACCTTCAATGATATAATCACACAGTCCACATCGTGGTTCTCCACACTTTTTCACGCAAGCGGCTGTGTCTTGATTGAATTCCGATCGTGTAATAAGGCGTTTAAGATTAGGGAGCTGTCTTTTACATTTAATGATTTTAGTGTTTGTGATTATATTATTCATTTTTTCATCGCCGTTAAGAATAGTTAAATTAGATCTAAGTAATCCGAATATTTCACTGTTTTTTGGATTATGGGTGGATACGAAAGGTAAAATAGGTTTTTCAGTCTTTTCTTTAACTGTTAAAAGACTGTTTCTAGGGATTTGTAAAGCTTTAGTAAGTCCCGCTTTTATAACCTGCACTGGATAGTTCCTGTCAATCAATGAAGAAGCTAATTCTTTCAGACGGGAATTACGAACACTTATATCAGAAACAATAGTGCATATTCTACGAGCTAAGGAAAAAGGGATGTTAATTTTAGTATGCTTTGGATGGCATGACTTGAAATTTAAATACTGCTTAGAGTCTGTGGACTTGAAATATATGTCGGTGGATATAGAAGTATTTATTTTAATGACCATAACATCAAGAAAGGGTAACTGATAATCACTGGATTGTATCTCAAACATAATGTCCTTATGGAGAGAATTAAGGGTCGTACAAAAATAAGCTAGATCATCCGATGATCTTTGCCAGAATATAAAACAGTCATCCAAATATCTTCTCCATTGATCCCGTACAAGTCGCCTGAGCTCTTTTTTGGATACGTTACTTAAACCTTATTTGCAAAAGGTAAAAAGCTACCTACGTGATAACATTGACTTCCTTAACTTCATTCCTGAAAATGTTCCAGCGCAGACTAAACTCGTTTCCTTTGACATAGTAAGTCTTTATACTAACATTCCACACAGTCTAGGACTAAAGTCTGTTTCCTTTTGGCTGGACAAGCATCCAGAATTATTGCCAGAACGTTTTAATAAAACATTTATTTTACGGGGTCTTCAAATTATCCTTGAAAATAACAATTTTTCATTTGATAAATCGTTCTATAACCAAACCAAAGGTACAGCGATGGGAACTAAAGTGGCCCCTACATATGTTACTCTTGTCCTTGGGTTTTTAGAGGAAATACTCTACAAAACAGTAGAGCACGAAAAGGGTAACGTATTTGCTAAATTCGTACGGGATCAATGGAGAAGATATTTGGATGACTGTTTTATATTCTGGCAAAGATCATCGGATGATCTAGCTTATTTTTGTACGACCCTTAATTCTCTCCATAAGGACATTATGTTTAAGATACAATCCAGTGATTATCAGTTACCCTTTCTTGATGTTATGGTCATTAAAATAAATACTTCTATATCCACCGACATATATTTCAAGTCCACAGACTCTAAGCAGTATTTAAATTTCAAGTCATGCCATCCAAAGCATACTAAAATTAACATCCCTTTTTCCTTAGCTCGTAGAATATGCACTATTGTTTCTGATATAAGTGTTCGTAATTCCCGTCTGAAAGAATTAGCTTCTTCATTGATTGACAGGAACTATCCAGTGCAGGTTATAAAAGCGGGACTTACTAAAGCTTTACAAATCCCTAGAAACAGTCTTTTAACAGTTAAAGAAAAGACTGAAAAACCTATTTTACCTTTCGTATCCACCCATAATCCAAAAAACAGTGAAATATTCGGATTACTTAGATCTAATTTAACTATTCTTAACGGCGATGAAAAAATGAATAATATAATCACAAACACTAAAATCATTAAATGTAAAAGACAGCTCCCTAATCTTAAACGCCTCATTACACGATCGGAATTCAATCAAGACACAGCCGCTTGCGTGAAAAAGTGTGGAGAACCACGATGTGGACTGTGTGATTATATCATTGAAGGTAACAACATTAAATTAAATGATAAAACTTTCTTTGTTAAGGAAAATATGGACTGCACTGTTAAAAATGTTATTTATGTTTCAATTTGTAATGGGTGTAGGGAATTTTACATCGGACAGACCGGTGACAAATTAAGAAACAGAAAAACAGTACATTATCAACAAGTCAGAGACCCATTAACAAGACAAATGCCTTTAAGTTCGCATTTAGACAAATGTTCCAAAACTTTTCCAAAATTCTCGATCTTTCCTTTCTTTAAAATGCATAGCGACAATGTTTCAGCTAGGTTACTTAAAGAACAATCGTTTATCAATAAATTTATGCCTAAATTGAACATTAAGCCATAACGTCATCAATTATTGCGTTATGTGTGTAGCAACGCAACGTTGCTACGTGATTTATTGTTATTGTTGCCCTGATGAGCGAAAGCGAAACCGGTTGGCAATAAATGTTACTGATATATACTCCCATGTGATGTTATTTTTCTTTTTTATATATATATATATATATAAAATTTAATTTGGTGTGATGTGAAAAACCTATATACCCATCTTTAAGGAACAGAACGAATTCATGCAATAAAACTTCGCAATGCGTATTCATCTGCAAATAAATAAAATGAGGAATTCATCTGTTAATAGATAAAAAGAGGAATTACCCTTTCCTGATACGGCATCTTGGACTCATCCAATTTGGGAGCATTTAGGGGAAAATTTACAGATCTGCTTAATATAAGTATGATTTTGAAACAGAATAGAAAATGTTACGAGAAAGGAAGAAACTGTTCGTTGAGAGTAATTTCTTCCATAGTTCTTACAATACTTTCTTAAGTGATTGACTAATGACTCGTTTCTATGAGGAATAGGAATAAACACTATAAAACAGTATTTCGCATAGAACATTCAGATTCTTCAAGGAACTTGTGAACATCTCTCACTGGCGTCTTTCGTTATGGGGCTTTTTTTAAAGGGTGACACATAAACAAGCCTTAGTTTAAACATAGTTTATTCAACAGTATATAACAAATAGTAACAAACTTAAGTCATATTACACATGTACTGAAGAAATGGATCAGAACGGAAGCTACAGCTTATAGAGTTCTTCTCCAATTTCCAGACAAAGGTTATGGTACAATGTATTTCATAGTCAATACGATAAAAATAATTTCAAAGTGGATAGAAGTAGAAAGAAAACAACATTAACAAGATCAAAAAAAGAAAAGAAAAAAAACATTAGAAGTAGATTGAGACAGAATGGTCTGGAGCGTTAATGGTAGAGATTTGCCAATCTATAGATACAGATTAAGAAGTCATAGTAACTTCCAACTTGACCAACACCTCTGTATTGACATTTTTAAATAACGACATAAATTATGATAAATGGGAAAAGTACAAGGTTATCTGATAATGGTCATGAAAGACAATACACAAAAATGGCTTCGCAATAAATACAAAGAAAGACAGTAAACTTCCACTTAAATGCGAAACCAAATAGTCATATATTAACTATACATTGCCAGAAAATCTTCCACTGTTACGGATATATGTATGCACCGCACTAAATATTCTTTGATTATCAGAAAGACTAAGATTTTCATCCCCGAAAAGAATGGTTTGAAGATTAAATGTTGAAATATCATATATGCTATGATTTAGACTAAGTCTGAAGTCACGATAAAATAAACACTCTAAAAAGTAGTGGTGCGTCGATTCGACATAACCACATCTACAGAGAGGTGAATCTACTAAATTTTTCAAGTACAGATGCTCATGAAGACTGCTACATCGGTTACGTAACCTAGCATGAATGACTTGCATTTTCCTGTCTCCAAAAAAGTAAAGCTTACGTGGAACAGGTTTATCTACATTTAAGCAGTATTTAAAAGATGACAGAGACTCCACATTCTTTGTTTCATCTGGTAGATTATTCCATTCATTGATAACAGCTGGCAAAAATGAATTGCTATAGAGATTGGTTCTACATGCAATGGTCCTAAGATTATTCGGTCTTCGAAGATTATAAGCTGAATGTTGTGTATTCCGGTAGATTTAGGTAAAATCTTTACTTGGGTATTTAGTCAAGGTAATGACTTACTGCGCATGTCAATGTTGTATTGTGTACTTCCTGGAGCCGAAATTAAATGTTACATCAAACAGCGATATTGAATTGTATTTTCACCCGAAATAAGAACCCAGACACAATAGTGGCGACGAGAAGTGGATCGGGGGACAATTTGTTATCGGTAACGTTTGGGAACTCCGTTGTTCGTGACTGACATGGCTGTATTTGGGAAGATTGACGAGTTCAATCTGTATCAAGATAACTGGGAAGAATACGACGAACGACTGAAACATTATTTCATCGCTAATAATATTGACGATGCAACTATTCAGAGGTCAGTTTTATTGTCAGTCGTTGGGGCAAAGACATATAGTCTTATTCCTAACCTCACATCGCCGGCCAAACCGGGGGACAAGACGTTCGATGAACTGAGAACGTTGATTAAAAATCATCTTAACCCAAAACCTCTTGTTATTGCTGATCGCTTCAAGTTTCACCAGAGAAATCAAAAGGAAGGGGAAAGTATAAGCCAGTATTTTGCAGAACTTCGCAAATTAAGTGAAAACTGTGAATTTGGAGAATTCCTAGACCAAGCATTAAGGGATAGGCTTGTTTGTGGGTTGGCTCAACCATCCATTCAGAAAAACTTTTGTCTGAGGCAAATTTAACACTCAAAAAGGCATCAGACATTGCGGTTTCCATGGAGATGGCAGCTTTTGAGACTCAGAAATTTAAGAGAAATGCTGAGGTTGAAGTAAAGAGTCATTTAGCTACCAACAAACTTTCTGTGTCTAACAAAGAATGTTTCCGTTGTGGGAAAACAAACCATGATGCAGGTTCTTGTTATCACAAAAAGAGTCAGTGTCATTCATGCAAAAAATTTGGTCATCTTGGGAAAAAGTGCCCTCAAAAGACAGGAGGAAGGTCTAAGCCTAGTGCTGGAAATTCACAAAGTCAAGATAGAAAGAAAACTAAAAAAAGTAAATCAAAAGTTCAGTATTTAGAAACAAGTCAGTGTTCAAGTGAGGAATCTGTTGAGGCAGATCAATGGCCTATATTTACTGTTAAGACTGAGAAACAGAAAGATATTTCTCTTTACTTAGAAATCGAAGGAAAATCACTTAAAATAGAACTTGATTCTGGTGCTGCGGTGTCAATTATCTCAGAAAAGGTTTATCATGAGCTTTTTGGGAAAATTCCGTTAAAACCGAGTACCATTCTGTTGAAAACTTAGACTAATGAAGCTGTACATGTTCTAGGGGAAATAGATGTTAAAGTTAAATATGAAACTCAATCAGCAACTCTTCCATTAGTGGTTGTTAAGGGTACTGGTCCTTCATTATTTGGGAAGAACTGGCTATCTAGTTTTACTCTGGACTGGGTCAAAATTAAGTTTACCACAACTAGTACTGGAATTTCAGCTATGGACAGGTTACTTAAGAAATTTCCAGGTGTATTTGAAAATAAGTGTGGTACCATGAAAGATGTTACTATTAGACTTGGGGTGAAAGAAGGAAGTAATCCAGTGTTTTACAAACCAAGAGCAGTACCTTATGCTTTACGAGATGGAGTTACAACAGAGTTAAACCGTCTTGTTAAGGAGGGAATCATTGAAAAAGTGTCATATTCTGACTGGGCTACACCTATAGTAGCTATTCAAAAGCCAAATAAGACTGTTAGGTTGTGTGGGGATTATAAAGTTACCCTAAATCCAGTACTACATGTACCTGAGTATCCATTACCTACAGCCGATGACGTTTTTCAGAAACTGAATGGTGGAGAAAAGTTTACCAAATTGGATCTTTCTCATGCATATCAACAGGTGTTGCTTGATGAAGAATCTAGGAAATATGTAACAATCAATACTCACGTTGGGTTGTTTAGGTATCTTCGTTTACCGTATGGGGTTGCTAGTGCTCCTGCATTGTTCCAGGAAACAATGGACAAAATACTGAACGGTTTAGAACATGTTGGATGTATTCTAGATGATATTATCATTACTGGTGTGGATGATGATGAACATTGGCGAAATGTCGAATTAGTACTCCAAAGATTGAGTGACATGAACATTCAGTTAAATCTCTCGAAGTGTTACTTCATGAAAGATGAAGTTGAATATTTTGCATTTCGTGTTACCAAAGAGGGAATTCAACCGTCTGAAAAGAAGGTAGATGCTGTGCTTCAAGTGCCTGAATCTAAGAATCTCAAAGAGCTGCAATCTTGGTTGGGACTTGTAAATTACTATAGGAAATTTATACCAAATATGTCAACAATTGTGCAGCCTCTTACTGAGTTGTTAGGGAAAAATGTACCTTGGAATTGGACAGATGCATGTTAACAAGCATGTGAAACTGTAAAGCAGTTATTGACCTCATCATCAGTTCTTGTACATTATCAGCCGGAAAGGACAGTAACTTTAGCTGTTGATGCTTCGCCTTATGGTGTTGGAGCTGTAATATCACATGAAATGGATGATGGTTTAGACAGACCCATAGCATTTGCATCAAAGTCATTAAGTGCATCAGAGCGAAATTATTCGCAACTGGAGAAAGAAGCCCTAGCCATTATATTTGGTATCAAAAAGTTCCATCAGTACCTCTATGGGAGGAAATTTGTACTGCTAACAGACCATAAACCACTAACTGTTATTTTGGGCTCTAAAAAAGGAATTCCAGTTCTAGCAGCATCACGTTTACAACGCTAGGCAGTGCAGTTATCAGCATATCACTATGACATTAAGTATAGGTCAATTGACAGAAACAGTAATGCTGATATGTTATCAAGATTTCCATTACCAGAAAAGCAGGATGAGTCAGAAAATGTTTTCTTCATGGAGGCTAATGAAGTAAATAGGGAACAAATAAATGCATTACCATTTACACCAGAGAAAATTGCCAAAGCGTCTAGAGAAGACCCTGTTTTGTCAAGAATTATTCATTTCACAGTAAATGGGTGGCCTGAAAAATCTTCATTAAGTGCAAAATGTAGACCATACTATAAGTTCAAGGACGAGTTTACCACTGAACAAGGATGTTTATTAAGAGGAATCAGAGTGGTCATTCCTGGGAAATTTCAAGCAAGGTTGCTAGATGAGCTTCATGAAAACCATCCAGGTATGGTTAGAATGAAATCTTTAGCCAGAATGCATATGTGGTGGTCAACACTAGATACTGACATTGAAAATAAAGTGAATAATTGTGTTTCTTGTCAACACAACAGAAGTCCAGTGGCCAAAGCTCCACCTAACCCATGGCGATGGCCAAATCAACCTTGGAAACGTATTCACATAGACTATGCTGGACCATTTATGAACAAAATGTATCTAATAGTGGTAGATTCTCACTCTAAATGGCTTGAAGTTATCACCATGGGAAGCACTACTTCTGAGAGTACTATAAATGCACTGAGATATCTGTTCTCCTCATATGGGCTAGTGGAGGAAATAGTATCGGACAACGGTCCACAATTCGTTTCTGTAGAATTTCAAACATTTGTTACGGCCAATGGAATTAAACATATTTATTCAGCGCCATACCATCCAAGCTCGAACGGCTTAGCTGAGAGAGCAGTACGCACTTTCAAGACGGCTATGAAAACAATGAGTAAAGAACCAGGAACACTGAATCAAAAGTTGGCCAAGTTCTTACTTTCATACAGATCTACCCCTCATACTTTAACTCAAGTGTCTCCAGCAGAGTTATTTCTGGGACGGCGTGTTCGAACACGTTTTGACATTATGCGGCCAAATCTTGGTAACGCGATTCAGAAAAAATCAACGCCTGAAAGATCTACTGTGAGATTGTTTCAGGAAGGAGATAAAGTGTGGGTTAAAGACTATAGAAAGTCAACAGAAAATTGGGTCGATGCTATTGTTGTTAATCAACTGGGACCGGTTACATATCAAGTTAAAGTTGATGACTTGATCTGGAAGCGTCATGTTGACCAGATTCGGAAACGTTAAGTTTCAGTACGAAGTGAAAAACAGGAAAATGATAACTTCGACTATTCACAAGTAGTTTGTGTGCCTGATTCAGCCAATACTACTGAGCCAGATAGTTCAACAATGGGTGAACAAGTTTCTGTTACAGAGACAAGAACTCCGCTCAAACATGAAAAACCATCAGCGAGTCAGTTCAAGGCAGATAGTCCAAAGGTTGAAGCAAAATTGCCACAACGTTCAACCAGGGGAATTCCACCAAAGAAATTGGATTTATAAGTGATTAAGAATGATATGCACTGTTTATAAGGGGCATAATAATCCCCGTGCTATCATTGAGAAATTAGTTCCCTTTCTTACTGTTATAGTTTATATCTATCATGTTTTTGTTTCAGTTCTAAAAATATTGATGGCAGTGACATTTTTTTTGAGGGGAGGGAAAGGTGTTGTGTATTCCGGTAGATTTAGGTAAAATCTTTACTTGGGTATTTAGTCAAGGTAATGACTTACTGCGCATGTCAATGTTGTATTGTGTACTTCCTGGAGCCGAAATTAAATGTTACATCAAACAGCGATATTGAATTGTATTTTCACCCGAAATAAGAAACCAGACACAATACTGAAGAATTGCCAACCGTTGTCGGAACAAGATGATTGAGATAATTTGGAGCAAGCCCATTTACCATTTTATAGAAGAGAATGAGTTTGTGCTTACGCCGTCTTTGACTTAGAGTTTCCCAACCAGCCTCCCGATAAAGATCAGCGATGGCAACAAGTTTAGTGCAACCGGTAACTATCCGAGCAGCTTCGTTTTGCACTTTATCCAGTTGATCTTTCAACCCCTGAGAAAGATTATCCCATATAACATCGCCATATTCAAGAATGGGTCTGATAAATGAGAAATAAATTATTTGAAGTGAAAGTCGATCAAGTCGCAGTTTTAAAGATCGCATGACTCCTATTCTTTTCCAAGCCTTTTCAATAGCATTTTGTTAATGTGTAAGTCCCAGGAGCCATCGTTACTTAGATGTATGCCTAAGTGTTTATGATTATTAACGGACGGAATCTCAGTATTTAATATAAAAAGACTGGGATGGACGGGTTTGACGCGTTTCCGCGTTATTACCAACGATTCAGATTTCGATGGATTAAACGTGACTAACCACTTTTGTGCCCAACGAGAAATTTTATCTATATCAGATTGTAAAATAGTTCCAGCACAAATCGGGTCACCAACAACCACAGATAAACTAGTGTCATCTGCAAAAAGATTAATGTTCGTTTGAATATCATCGACGATATCATTGATGTAGATCAAAAATAAAAGCGGTCCTAATATAGATCCCTGAGGCATGCCGGCTTGTACATGGCATAAATTTGAAGAACCACCCGGCAGAACAACTCTTTGGAAACGATCAGAGAGATAATTAGAAAACCAGTCCAACAGCTTTCCTCTGATCCCTGCTCTTCAAGCCTTGAAACTCACTGTCTTAGTATCATCATTAGGTAGCAGAGGCCTGTTCCATAGCTTTAAATCTTTTGGAATAATTTTGAAGTTTTTTTTTTATACGAAATTGATTCTTTTCTTTCTGAGTCAAATTCTGAAATTTTGATCTCGAGGTTTTTTCCATTACGGATTTCCAAATTATGATTTATTTTATCACCAAAGCTTGTGGTTGACAGTTTGCTGTAAAGGCATCTAAATTACTACATTTTATACCTGAAAATGTACAAATTTATACCATCAGGCATCAGATTTGTCATCCCAAGAACCGTACAGAATATTTGAAAAAACTCCCAAGACATCGTACAGATAGATTTTGTAAACTCGCAAGTAAGGGTCAGAATCATCAGCAAGAAACGTACAGTCGACCTATTTTACATAGAGGCTTTAATTCTTATTTTCATGTTCAAAATCGAACTTTAAAATACGCAATGCTGCAAATATCTTTTTTTAATTAATTAATTGCACCGGTTCAAACTCAGAAAACGTGTTTCAGCCAGCCTTAACATGATAAAAGCTGATTTAAGATTGGGTCTAGTGCAAATGACGCTGTAGCCTGCGGTGAGTATTGAGAATTTCAATGTTTTAAAGCTAAGAATGATTATGTAGCAGTTTATGTATTAACAATAAAGGCATGGCAAAAACTATACATAAAGATTCACATAGTTTACATTCAACAGTATGAAAGACGCAACAATTTTTATCTCGGCTGTCTCTAATGCAAAATGAACATCACTGAAATTTACTCGCAATATCCGGTTCGGGTACAGTTCGTTTATATACTCTGATTACTAGTAGTACGATAAAAATATAATGATTACATCTATGCATGTCATCAAGCTACTGGACCAGTGCCTTGACATTTTGTGCCATACCAATATCCAATTGAAGCCAATTTATCGCAAACATCATTTGTTGACGGTTCATGATTATGAACTTAAAACAAAGCGGAATTGCGTTGTATTCTACAAAGATGTAGAGTAAAAGTACCCTTGTTGAAGTACATGATTCTGAATTTTTCCTACCAAACAACAGTGGTCCTTACCATTCCGTACTGTGTCGTGTTGCAACGTAGTAAACCGTGAAAGATCGTGCGAATCCCTGCCTCTCCGTAGTACAACGTATTAAGATCGTGACTTTCCGTGACAAATCCGTATCATAACCGTAACTAAAACGTAGTGTAACCGTGCTAATACGTAGTTCTCCTTATCAATTAGAAAGACTTTGGGCCTACGGATAAGTACGGACTGATACAGTTTTAATACAGACCAGAACGTATCAGTACGGTTTAATACGGACTAGTAAGGATACGCTACGGTCGTTTGATCCGTGGCGGATTTTTGTGCATTTTCAAAAATTGTCAAGGACCGCTACGGATATACAAGGACTACTACGAATGACTACGGTTACAATATGGAGAGCTACTGACTAGTACGAGTTGTCACGGACGATGCCGGAACGAATCCGTAGCTCTTTTGTGGTGGCCTTCCGTGAATGTGTGACCGGGGTTATAATTATTTTACAAAATCGTCCACGATTGTAAATTTCATGGAATTCAACTTGGTTTGAGAACAGATATTAAATTGGAATTCAAGTAATAGATCTAGTAAAATCATGGTTTCATTTCAATGAAAGTTCTTTTTAGCTCACCTGAGCACAACGTGCTCAAGGGGAGCTTTTAGGATCACCCGGTGTCCGTCGTCCGTCGTCCGTCGTGCGTCGTGCGTCGTGCGTCGTCCGTCGTGCGTCAGTGCGTCGTGCGTCGTGCGTCGTCAACAATTCTTTAAACATCAACTCCTCCTAAACTGCTGGGCGGATTTGGACCAAACTTGGCTGGAATGTTCCTTGGGAGGTCCTCTTTAAAAATTGTTCACAGAATTTGATTCCATCAAAAACTCTGGTTGCCATGGCAACGAAATGGAATTTTTTAGCAAATTCTTTAAAAATCTTCTTCTCTGAAACCGCTGGCCAGATTTTAAAATAATTTCACACAAATGTTCCTTGGGTGACCCTTTTCAAAAATTGTTCGTGAAATTTTGATCCGTCAAGAAACATGGCTCTGGTGAATGGGGGCTTCTTGCACTATACAGAAATGATGAAATTCTTAAAAATTCTTCTTCTCTGAAACCGCTGGCCGGATTTTAAAATAATTTCACACAGATGTTCCTTAGGTGACCCTTTTCAAAAACTGTCCGTGAAATTTTGATCCGTCAAGAAACATGGCTCTGGTGAATGGGGGCTTCTTGCACTGTACAGAAATGAAGAAATTCTTAAAAATTATTCTTCTCTGTAACCGCTGGTCAGATTTTAAAATAATTTCACAGAGATGTTCCTTGGATGACCCTTTTCAAAAATTGTTCGCGAAATTTTGATCTGTCGAGAAACATGGCTCTGGAGAATGGGGGCTTCTTGCACTATACAGAAATGAAGAAATTCTTAAAAATTCTTCTTCTCAGAAACCGCTGGTTAGATTTTGAAATAATTTCACAGACTTGTTCCTTGGGTTACCCTTTTCAAAAATTGTTCGCGAAATTTTGATTGGTCAAGAAACATGGCTCTGGTGAATGGGGGCTACTTGCACTATACGGAAATAAAGAAATTCTTGAAAATTCTTCTTTTCTGAAATGGCTGGACAGATTTTGAAATAATTTCACAGAGACGTTACTTGAGTGACCCTTTTCTAAAATTGTTCGCAAAATTTTGATTGGCCAAGAAACATGGCTCTAGTGAATGGGGGCTACTTGCACTATATGGAAATGAAGAAATTCTTGAAAATTCTTCTTCTCTGAAACCTGTGGTCAGATTTTAAAATAATCTGACAGAGATGTTCCTTGGGGGACCCTTTCCAAAAGCTGTACATATAATTTTGATCCATCAAGAAACATGGCTCTTGTGAATGGGGGCTACTTGCACTATATGGACATGATGAAATTCTTTAAAATTCTCTTTCTCTGAAACCCCTGGTCAGATTTTGAAATTATTTCAGAGAGATGTTCCTTTGGTGACCCTTTTCAAAACTTGTTCGTAAATTTTGATCCATCAAGAAACATGGCTCTCATGGATGGGGGCTACTTGCTCTTATACAGAAATGAAGAATTCTTAAAAATTCTTCTTTTTGAAACTGATGGTCAGATTTCGAAATGACTTTTACAGGTGACCTTTTGAAAATTGCTTGGCAAAATTATAAATTTGGTTCCAATGTTTCAATACCTCAAAAAAAAAAAAAGACTATGGTCATCTCAAAAATTCAGGTGAGCGACCCAGGGCCATCTTGGCCCTCTTGTTTGTTGTGTTGTTGTCTGACGGTTAACCCATCACCACGCAATCCCTACTTTTGACGACCCTGAGAAAGAAGACTTTAATTAACATTGTGGGAAAAGGAGAAAATGCTGGTGATCAGCATTTTCTCCTTTTCCCACAATGTTTTCTACCCTTCACAAAATAATTTTAAAACTTTCAGTCACTTTTGTTTGTCATCTGCAAATGCTTTCGATTTGGACAAGCCTTAAAAAATTTGTTGTTTGGTAATGAGTTAGGTAATAGAACAGAATTGAATTGTCTGTACTGTCACTCCGTCCTCTTCCATTAGTAGGCATGCTGAGCTTAAAAAATATGAGCCCAATTTTAATTTTCGCGAGTGGAAAAAAAAGCCTCTTGTTTAAACTTTTGGGCAGTTGATAAAAAAAAAAACTCCGAAATTAAAACCACGTCAGATTTATCATTGATATTTAATTTGTTTCCAGCTAAAAGTATACAATTCGCACTCAGGTAAACTAACACACAGGACAGATAAAAAAAGATACACCGTGTCAAATACGGTTCCAACTAAGGCATGGTGACAAACCTCGTGCAGAGTATACCCATGCATCTATATGCGATATGAGTTTTCAAAATCAAAGGCATTTGAAGCACCATAAGTCTATGACGGAACACTTACATCAATCATCGAACACTCACAGCACATTGGTGCATGAACTGTTTATCACAAAATAGACTTAAAATTTCTTAAACACCGTTACTATAAATACCCAATTGCGACTCCCTTGATACTGTATATAATAAGACAACATGTGCTGCGAAATAGAAATTAAAAATATAGGGAGTCGCTATTTCCCTGTCCGATAATTAAAAAATCGTTATCCCTTTATGGACCATTGGAGTTTCATATGCCTATGGTGAAAATGTTACGCTATGATTTTCAACCACCATTCATGAAAACGAAGTTATTACGATCTAATTTACTATTTCCTTTATTTGTTTAACCGTTTTTCGAATAGAATGTCAACTAGTTCAATCTTTTGTCGTTGAAAGTTGTGGATACTTACTGGTGTTTATATATGCTTCTCGTAGCTTTCGAAAATTTTGACATCTGGCTTGATCTTCCGTCTAACAAATTTCTTACGCTGCTCGAATGAAATACAAGAACCAGATAAGTCTCTCTGGACTTTATTAGTTGTACGGTCAGATGACAGGGGACTTCGGCTTGGGACGACATGGCTCACCACAGCCGTGAACAAGTTTCCAAGTCCACTGCCGTCTGATGGCCTTTTTTTTTTTAATTTAATAGGCTGACGAAGAAGAATTTCCCTTCTGAGAGCCCCAATTCAATGAAAACTGACGTCACTGGGAAATGATGTCGCTGAAACCTTAGTAATACGTGCTAAAACATGGTGCGTAAACTTGATATTAATCACGATCGCACCGCCATTTTAGATGTTGTGTTGTACACCCCTCACAACGTAGGTCAGTGTGACGTCTCAGGTAGTGATATCGGACCCTTGTTATAAAGTCAATGTGCGTGTTTGGTAAGACTGATTTTTTTTTGTAATCGTTCCTTTAAATGATCTGAAAAAGTCTTTAGACCTCCAAAGCGTACAATGCCTAGGGAATTTGTTTTTTGTCAAGCTTTTGTTAACTACTTATAATAATGGAATAGACTTCGACCAACTATTAAAACTCATCACTTTTTGATATTTGGTCAAAGTGTTTGTGCATATAGACATCTGCTTCCTGTCTAAAGCATCAGAATATTAAATGTATTCATCTAATGTCTTTGATAAATACATGAGAGTCTTTGTAGTCCGTTTGAATCCTACCAACCTAGCCTCATTCTATCTTCATATCGTATTTACTTTTCAATATGGCGGACATATATGAAAATGCCCAGGTCCGATACCACTTCCTGTGACGTAGGTTGTTACCCTTGGTTGTATAAGTGTAGTCATGTATACGGGGCTCTCGAAAGGGAAACTGCTTTTACTTTGGTATTGCCACTGTACATGATATATATGTTCAGTGCCGCCCGCCCGGGTGGCTCAGTGGTGAGCGTGTCGGACTCATGACCTGGTGGTTGTGAGTTCGATACCTGGTTGAGGCAAACTTTCTTTCCGGCGTATTTTCGCCTCTCACCTCTGCTGAAGCATGTGAGAAAAGTAGTCGGTGGCTTTGGACAGAAAGTTGTGTAAGTACCGGTGTGACCAAGCCAGGAAACACGTAAGCGTCACCGACCGCCATGATATGACCTTAGCTGTTAAAGTGGCGTTAAACCCCAATACAACCAATGTTCAGTGCCTCTTATCCAATTTCTTTGCAGTATTATAAGGATTTCGGAATACCTAGATACAATACCTAGGGGTTGTTAATCAATCTAAAGGTGCGAACAAAATGGTCTAAAACAATGGGGGTAAGGATTGTCAACAGACAAAGCTGTCTCGATAATTCTTGCGAAAGTGTGTACTTTAATCCTCTACTAAACTATGTCGAATCTCAACGACCCTGGTGTAGAATTATTATGAAGACATTGTGGGAAAAGGAGGAAATGCTGGTAACCAGCATTTTCTCCTTTTTACTACAATGTTTTCTAATTCTCCTCCCAACACAAATTTTAATTTTGTGACTTAAATTTATTTTGTACGCTGCAAACGCTATACATTTAGACATTGAATTTTGTTACTTGGCAAAGTGAGTTCTAAAGAAAATTCCATTTAATGGCTTTTAAGGCTATAACTCAATGCTTCTTATTAGTTCAAGGACAAGTTAGACAGCAAACCTTATTTATTTGTGCAAATGTACTTTCCGAAATATTCCTTCTGACGGTAAACATAATTACACGTACATTATTTTAACAATTTTGCTGACGAAGAAATCTTAGCTTATTCCTAATTCAAAGCATTTGCAAAAGATAAAATTCAATGTGCTCCAAATGGATTGAATTGTGATTGATCGGACAAAAACCTTTGTAGGAAACTGAGGGAATGGTAGTTACCATGCAGTATTTTCTTCTTTTCTTAAAATGTTTTTGAAAAGGCTTCCGCGCTGGGGTTGTTTAAATTCAGGCTTATGTAAAAAAAGTTTTTTTGTTATTATAATAATCATTGTAATGTAAAATGATGATGATGATGATGATAATGATGATTATGATGATGATGACGACGATGCGGCTGCTGCTGCTGCTGATGATGATGACGACGACGACTACGACGATGCTGCTGATGCTGCTGTTGCTGCTGCTGCTGATGATGATGATGATGATGATAATCATAATAATGATAATTATGATGATGATGATGAAAATATCTTTGATATACTGTTACCAAAAAAATTTAAGTTATTCTGTTGTTTACTGCATTTACATTCTATATCCTTCCAATGTCCGTCATTATACTCAATAGATTCGTTATTCAGCCGTCAATTTGGACAAGCCTAAATTTGGTTGTTTGATAAAGAGTAAAGTCGCCATTCTTTTTGTTTTTTAAATAGTCTTTTGCAACACGGAAATTAAAAAGTAGACTTCCGCTAGAGGGGTAGGTCCGTATTAACACAGGCACTGCATTCATAGCGGGCTCATTTCACCCTTTACCAGACAATCCTTGCATTTTACGATCCTGAGATGGAAGGTTTCTGAAAACATTGTGGGAAAAGGAGAAAATGCTGGTAACCAGCATTTTCTCCTTTTCCCACAATACTTTCTACCCAACTGAAAACAAATTTCAATTTTTGAGTTATGTTTATGTTGTCGCTTTAAATGGTTTCAATTCAGTGGACCTGTCTAAAATTTTGTCAGCGCCAAATATATAATCTGGACCTCTTCCGACTCCTTTTAAACTGTGGAAGATTTTTACCTTTAGCCTATAGACAAAACAAGCGGACGGCATTGATCTAAGATCAGACTGCATGTTTTGTGCATGTCTGATCTTGATCAATGCCACCTGCAAAAGTTCCCTGATTTGATTATGGTGCTAAAAAGATAAAGAAAAAAAAAAGGACCCCGAAAGGGCCTTTGTTTAGAGATTTATTCAATGTCATTGTGTGATTTAGATGGTCTGATTTAATACCGTACAATCTTGTATTTTAATCTTGTATTTGTATCATGGGCCAAAGGTCTAAGTATAGAAATGACTCTATCCTGTTAACCATACCATTCCAAGTTTTAACAACCCTTGAAAAGCCTTTTGAAAACATTGTGGAAGGGAGAAAATATGTGTATAGGTATCCAACATTCTCTCCGCATTCGACGGTTATTTTTAACCATTCAGACCAGTTCAGTGATTACAGTTACATCTAAATTGTCGTCTGCAACGCCTTAAATTAGATAAGTCTACATTTTTGTCGTTTGATAGTTAACAAATGTATGCATGAGCACTTTTAGATTTGTATAAAAGAATTAAGTTTATGCATCATAGCTACAACTACATTGTTGTCTGCTGACGTTTTTAATTAAGTCAAGTTTAATTTTTTTTTTCGTTTCCTAGAACTAATTCATGTATGTCTATGTTTTCATTGTGTATACTATGATGATAATGTTGTTTTGTGGTGCATTATGGGCCGGAGGCCTAAGTATTCAAATTTTCCTATCTGTCTTGTTTTTTGACTATCCTTTGAAAAATGCCTTATGATGGTATTGAGGGAGGGGAGAAAACATGGGTAATCATTTTTTTTTTTCTTCACATTATATTTTCTATCGTTTTATTTAGACAAGTTCAATCATTGCAATTTTAAACAACTAAATTGTCGTCTGCAAATGCTTTTAATTTGGTCTAGTCTACATTTTTGTCGTTGTTAAATTTGACATATATGTGTGTATATATTTTCACTCTGTACATTATGATGTTAACTTAGTACTTGGTAGTATTATGGGCCGGAGGCCTAAATACCTGAATAAATTGTCTGTTCTGTTCTGTTCTGCTCTGTTTAACCTTTCACCAAACAATCCCTGGTTTTTACGACCCTGAGATAGAAGGCTTTTGAAATAATAGCGAGAAAAGAAGAAAATGCTGGTAACCAGCATTTTCTCCTTTTCCCACAACGTTTTTTACCCTACCGCAACCAAATTTTACTTTTTATGTCACATTTATTCTGTCGACTGTAAATGCTTTGAATTTGGACCAGTCTACAATTTTGTCGTTTGTGACAGAGTTAAGGACCTTTAAATGGAAAGCTTTTGAAGAGAATTGAGGTAAAATGAGAAAGTACCGATAACCATAATTTTCTCCTTTTACTGCTTATTTTTCTAACCGTTTAGAGTAATATCCTACCTTTCGAGCATCATTTGACGTGCCGTCGGGAAATGCTTTGGATTTGGACAAGTCTAAAATTTTATCGTCTGACATAGATTTAACAGTCCTGTAAGTGTAAAATTGTTTCAGGTGTTATTCAAGGGTGACAACCTACGTCAAAGCAGATGTGTCGGACTAGCCGCCATTTTGTGCGCAGAGTACAGATTAATTACTTCAAAAAGGTGTATGTATCTAAAATTTACTTAGAATACTACGGAACCCCTAGTGACGTACTCGACTTTTTTTTAATATGCAAATTTCTCAGGTTATTTCGTTTGTACGAAATAATATTTCGTTTGTACGAAATATTATTTCGTAAAAACGAAATATTATTTCGTAATTACGAAATAATTATTTCGTAAAAACGAAATAATTATTTCGTAAATACGAAATAGTCTGATAAGTTGAAATACAGGCATCCTCGGTTCGACTCGGGGTCGATGCACTTGGACTGCCTTGCGATAGGTCTGAATTGTAGGGTTGATTGACAGCCTCTCACATCATAGGCTATAGATTTGAATTCAGAGTTTTGAGCAATTTCACCTTTTGTCACAATGTTCTGTTTCAAGGGAGCTATCATCTAGAGTCATTGACCTATGTTGTGCTTTTCCAGATCGATGCCAAATATATAATCTTATTATCGGTACATTAGACAAAAGGGGGCAAGCATAAATGACATGACTGGTAAACTCAAATCTATTCATTCAGTCAGTCAGAGAGTCAGTCAGTCAGCCCCTCGTCTGTCCGTCCGTCTGTTATTTTTACTGTTTATGAATTGTGTACGCACAGTTGCCATTGATAACTAAAAGAAAGTTACAATATTTAGTTTGTTTAGAGCACGGCCCAGTCGAAAACTGGAGACTGAGGATCCGATTCCCACCCGAGTCATTTTTTAAATTTAATATTTAGAATCTAGGGCTCTCTTTCTTATCACTCGGGTGCAGGAACCACAACATGCTCTTAATTGTGAAGGTGGGCACTTGTAGAGTACGGAAGCGGTTGATTGATTGATGCCAGGCTAAATAATTATCAATCATAATGACAAATATCACTTATTCGTGTATTCATATGTTTCACCAGTTGCCGGATGCGGCTCTGATCTTCATTGCCGAAGAACGGACGCTCGAACATCCCCGCCAGTGGGATTCCAACCCAGAACCTCTTTGTTGTAAATACAGTGCCTTAACGTCCGTATATAAGAGGACTCGTAACGTTCAGGCATTTGCAAATGCGTCTTTAAGATGGACAAATCAGCATCTATGTATTTTCGAGTAGATATACAGCTTGTTTACTTTCATGGCATTTGCACAGAATACAGTGAACACCAGAGCATCTCTATTTCGGGAGGTTATACCGCTTCTTTAGGCAGGTGGATAGGCTGTCCTACTGGAGAATTGGAGGCAGCGGGGTCTATCCCCTGCAAATCCAATTTTTAAGACCTGCGTAACAGTAATAATAGCGCGTTCCTTATTCCTTTCCTTCTTTGCTCTTGGAAAGACGGGATAATATTACAACTGAGTCGCTTAAGTATCAGGGTATGAGATTTGTAGAATGATGATTAAGAGAGAGAGAGAGACAGAGAGAGAGACAGAGACAGAGAAACAGAGAGGCGAGCAGGCAGGCATGCAGACAGACAGATAGACAGAGAGCTAAGGTAATATCATGGTTGTTGTCGCGGAAATATACTGAAATTAAAAAAAAAAACCACTGATGCGACGTTAAACACGAATCAATCAGACCTGGTTGAGCCTTGCTCTATGAAAAAGGGGCTTAATGCAACTGCGCGATCCATGGTACCAAGCAAGACATCACCTGAATATGCACCGGCGGATTAGCTAGGGGTCAGGTGGGCCCTCCTCTACAATTGTCAAAGTAACCTCTGCCGGAAAATTTGACTAAGTATGAAAGTGTCATACAAATTCTACATCTTTTCGAAGACTTAAGTCAAATCCGCAAAGAACTTCTTCTGTCTAGATGAATTGCGTCAAGGAATGATGTTTAAAGCTGTACGCAGTAGCAAATTTGAAATTGAGCCAGCTCTGACAAAAGGAGGCTTATTGAATCTCTGTGATCCATGGCACCAAGCAAGCCATCACATACTAATGGATCCATAGTAGATCTATACGTTTTTTGTAACAGCCGACGGAATCTTACGGTAGTTCTAGTCCATTGACATACAGAAAATTTACTGATAGCGAACAGTTTAGGCCCAGGCCAGCCTGCGCAATCCGTGAAGGCTGGCCTGGGTTGATACTTATCATGCAGAAAGTTGGAAGAGCATATTGAAAAAGGATTGGTCCATGTCAGCCTGCACAGACTGCGCCGGCTGGTATGTGTCGATTTTTTCTCAAGTGCAAAAAGTACCCTTTTCAATGAGCAGGGTTCATTATGTTTTCGCCTAGGTATAAATAGAATAATGATGACAGTGGCGTTAACACCAGACAATAATGGAATTCAAGGCTATGTGGCCTTATTGAATATACAGACTGTTAAAATCATTTCGTAATTACGAAATAATTATTTCGTTTTTAGCTCCACTGGCCGAAGGCCAGCGGGCTTATGTCATGGCCCGGTGTCCGTCGTGCGTCCGTCCGTCTGTGCGTGCGTGCGTCCGTCCGTCCGTCCGTGCGTGCGTTAACTTTTATTTCAAACATCTTCTTCTCTGAAACTACCAATCCAATTTTGATGAAACTTCACAGAAATGATCTTGCCATGATCCTCTTCAGAATTCCTTGAAAGAATTTTATTCCTTCAAAAACTGTGGTTGCCATGGCAACAAAACTGAAAAATATTGAATTTTTTTTAAAAATCTTCTTCTCTGAAACCATAAGGCCTAGGGCTACCAAATTTGGCCTGTAGCTTTATCTAGTGGACCTCTACCAAGTTCCTTCAAATATTAGCCCTGGGGTAAAAAATGGCCCCACCCCGGGGGTCACAAGTTTTATATGGGCTTATATAGGGAAAACTTTAAAATCCTTCTGGTACCTAGCCATAGGACCTAGGGCTACCAAATTTGGCATGTAGCTTTATCTAGAAGACTTCTACCCAGAGTGCCCAAATGATAGCCCAGAGGTCAAATTTGGCCCAGCCCCGGGGGTCACAAGTTTTATATGGGCTTATATAGTGAAAACTTTAAAAATCTTACCAAGCCATAAGGCCTAGGGCTACTCAATTTTGCATCTAGCTTTATCAAGTGGTTGTCTACCAAAGGTGCCCAAATTGTAGCCCTGGGGTCAAATTTGGCCCTGTCCTAGGGGTCACAGGTTTTACATGGGCTCATATTAGGATTTTTTTAAAAATCTACTTGTACCTAGCTATAAGGCCTAGGGCTACCAAATTTTGCATGTAGCTTTATCTAGTGGGCCTATACCAGGAGGGCCCAAATTATAGTCTTAGGGTCAAGTTTGTCCCCACACCAGGGGTAACAAGTTTTACATGGGCTCACTTTTTTCTGTCAGAGAAACCAAAAGAAATAACTATTTTCAGTAGAAATAAAAAGAATTAAATATACGGAACTCAAGACATTTCTTTCTTTCAAAAAAAATATTTTTTTTTTTTTTTAAATTATTGTAAATGATGTTTTTTTTTCCCAAAATGCCTTTGGTGTTTAGTATGATTCAGTCTACACTGTACGCAGGAACAATTTCTTTGTATATAGTTATGTCGTGTATATATTTCCTACATTTAAATGTATGTCAACCATATCTGTTTTTTTCATCGTATTTGTACATATCATACACAACACACACTTGCACTTCTTATACATACAACTTTCCTAAGTACTATCATGATCGGTTACACGGGAGATTTCAGAACAAAGTTTGATTTTGAAAATATGTTTCCTTTTAAAAATGGTAATAGGTAGCTTGAAGATATGTTCATACAATTGTCGTGGACTGAACAATACTAAAAAACGTTACGATTTATTCTCACTTTTTAAGGAAAAAAATGCTGACATTTTATGTTTACAAGAAACCCATTTCTTTGCAGAAATTGAAACCAAAATTTATCAACAATGGGAAGGAAATTGCTTTTTCAGCAATGGTAATTCAAATTCTAAAGGTGTAGCTATTTTATTTAAAAAAGGTATAGACATTAAGGTTTTATCGTACAAAACTGATACTGAGGGGCAATTTATTGCCCTTAAATTACTATATAACAACACATCAATAATACTTGCAAATGTATATGCTCCAAATATCGACAATCCAAATTTTTTTGATTATATCTTTAACCAAATAGAATCTTTTGATAATAACGAGAATATTATTCTTTGTGGAGATTTTAATCTTGTTTTAGACACTTCGATTGATTATGAAAACTACAAACACTTGAACCATAATGCAAGATCAAGAAAATATCTATTGAATAAAATGAATGATAGAGATCTGATTGATCCTTTTAGACAATTGCATGGAAAAACTAGAAAATATACATGGAAGCGTTTAACACCCTTGCAAAGAGGAAGACTTGATTTCTTTTTAATGACTCTTACTTTACTTCCCTGTCTCAAAAACTGTGATATAGACATAAGTTATAAGTCTGATCATTCAATCATTTTTCTTGAACTTCAACTGTCTGAACAAAATCACGGAAAAGGTTTTTGGAAGTTAAATAACTCATTGCTGAATGATAAAGCCTATGTTGATAGTATAAATAGGAAGATAGATAGTGTTATTTTACAATATTGTTTACCGGTATACAACATTGATAACGTGCTCAAAATGGAACCATCAGACATACAGTTTATTATAAATGATCAGCTCTTTTTGGAAACATTACTTATGGAAATACGCGGAGAAACAATATCGTATTCAAGTCATAAAGCCAAAACAAAATGTCAAAGAGAAAAAAACATTGAAGATGAAATTGTTCAGTTAGAAAATAATTTAAATGAAACAAATAAAGATAGGTTAACTATACTACATGATCAATTGGAAAACTTGAGGCAAGAAAAACTAAATGGTTACTTCACCAGAGCCAGAGCAAATTGGGTTGAAAATGGAGAAAGAGCAACAAAATATTTCTGTAACTTGGAAAAACAACATATAGCTTCAAAAAATATCCCTTTCCTTGTAAAAGATGATGGAAGTCATACTTATGATCAAAATGAAATTTTAGTGGAAACAAAAAAAAATACTTTGAAAATTTATTTAATGAAAAAAGCTCTAATATAGACAGTAAATTTGAAACTTATATGAAAGATTGTGCAGCAAATAAATTAGATGAAAAAAATAAAAATGCAATTGAAGGACTTTTACAATACAGTGAGGTAACTGAAACATTAAGAAATATGAAAAATGACAAAAGTCCTGGTATAGATGGTTTTACTACAAACTTTTACAAGGTGTTTTGGAAAAGGATAGGCCATTTCGTAGTAAAAGCCTTAAATCATGCATTTTTGACAAACTCTTTTTCAAAAAATATCAAGTTAGGTATTATTACACTAATCCCAAAAGAAGATAAACCAAAACAATTTCTAAAAAACTGGAGGCCGATTACGCTTTTGAATGTTTTATATAAACTTGCATCTGGTAGTATAGCTAGGCGAATTAAAAATGTTTTAAATCACGTCATATCAGGAGATCAAACCGGTTTTTTACAAGGCAGATTTATAGGCGAAAACACACGACTAGTTTATGATATTATGCAACATTGCGAAGAACACCATATTCCTGGATTGTTGATGTTAATTGACTTTGAAAAAGCATTTGATTCTTTATCTTTTAACTTTATTGAAAATGCGTTAACCTATTTTAATTTTGGGGAAACATTTAAACAATGGATTAAATTATTTTTGTATAATACTGAAGTTTCTGTTCAGTTAAATGGATTTTTATCAGAGTACTTTACTATAAGGAGGGGCTGTCGTCAAGGTGACCCAATATCTGCATACGTTTTCATTCTTTGCACAGAGATTTTGAATATCAAAATAAAACATGATAAGAATATCACCGGAATAAAGATAAAAAATCTAGAATACATAATATCTCAATTCGCAGATGATACAACCCTTTTTCTAGATGGGTCCGAAAAAACGCTCAATAGTACTTTGGAAATGCTTGAACACTTTTCACACATTTCTGGTCTTAAAGTTAATTTTGATAAAACAAAATTGATATGGATTGGTTCCATGAAATATAGCATTCGAGCGATTAAAACAAAATGGAAATTAACATGGGGGGAAACACAATTTAAATTACTTGGTATTTTGTTCCATGTTGATTTGGAAAAAATGTTAAACTTAAATTATGAGCCCAAATTACAAAGTATAAGAAATAGCATTTCACATTGGAAAAAACGAAAATTAACTCCGATTGGTAAAATAATTGTGGTCAAAAGTATTTTAGTGCCAATACTCACACATTTGTTTATTTCTTTACCGTCGCCGACCAATGAATTCTTAAAAAAAATACATGACATTCTTTATAAATTTGTATGGGATGGCCCAGCTAAAATAAAATATTCAGTGATGATCAAAGATTATGTGGAGGGGGGATTAAGGATGATAGATATCAAGAATTTTAATACAACTATGAAATTAAAATGGATGAAGAAAATAGTAGCCAACAGTAAAAATGATTGCTACAAATTTATAACCAACATATTTAATCCAGAGAGAGTTTTTAACTTTGGTACTTTATACTGCAAAAAAATTCTAGGAACAATAAAAAATGAATTTTGGATAGATGTTTTAAAATCATTCATGGTATTTAGCTGTAAATATAAGTTTACAAAATTGTCGGAAATAATGACTATGCCTCTATTTTATAACGAGAACATTACGATAGACTCTAAGTATATCTACAACGCAAACTTATACGAATGTGGCATAAGATATGTTAAAGACATTTTGAGAAACGACGGATGTTTTAAAAGTTTAAATGAAATCAAAACCGTAACCAAGAATAGAATAAATTTTTTAAACTATTATAGTATTGTAAATTCAGTTAAAGCTTTCTTTTCAAATCAGGATATTCCATTTCCCGTTACACATAAAATTTTGAATGAATGTCATAATCCTTCAATTAACAGTTATTTTTTTCATATAATAACTGAAAACGACATAAACAAACACGTTTATAATACTCTTATAAGAAACGATGAAACACCAACAAGTAGGAACAAATGGTCTACATATTATAATGGTTTAAACTTAGATTGGAAACAAATTCACGGAAACGTATTCAAATACACACGAGATACTTACACCCAATGGTTACAAACAAGAATAGTGCATCGGATTATTGCAACAAATGCCTTACTTTTTAAAATGAAGCTGATAGATACGAATTTATGTACATTTTGTGGCACAGATGTTGAAACAATCACACATTTATTTTACGAATGTAGATACACGAAAAATTTGATAAGTAGAGTCACAGAAATTATAAAAAATTTTAATCAAACTGTGCAAATTAACAGCTCTATTTTACTTTTGGGCTCAAACACAACAAATATTAAATTAGATATACTCCTTTTGGAAATAAAAAAATATATATATTTCTGCAGAAATAAACTATATAAACCTTCAATAAATGGATTAAGGAACCACCTCACCACAAATTTAGACGTCTATAGAAATACTAAAATGTTTGAAAAAGGAGAAAATATCATGACTTTTGTTGAACATATCATACAAAACCTCCCATGAAGCCGATTAAGATAGTCAATAACCGAAGACAAAAAACAGAGAAAACACACAAAAAAAAAATCAACAATTAAGAAGTAAGATTTAAAGACACAAGACTCTTCCTTTTATCCTGGTTCATTTTAGTGAGTAAACAAGCATAGCAGCATATCAGCCCACCAATGCACACACACATACACACACACACACACACACACACCCACACACTCCCCACACATACCTGCACACTTTTGCACCACATAAAAAATTAAGCTTTGTTGTCGCAAATCAATCAGTATTTTGGCACATCAATTACATATTAGTTAACTTGAAATTTTGGAATGGAGAAATTGTAAAATTGGAAAACATTTTAAAATCTATTACACAAGGAAACAATGATATTTGTAAATATGTACTACTAACAAAATATTTACTAACAATGATATGTAAGGTATGTTGGGGGATGGCCACGACCCTCACATACCGATAAACGTGGCAATTAAAGCTTTAAAAAAAAAAAAAAAAAAAAAAAAAAAAAAAAAAAGTTTTACATGGGCTTTTGTGATGAAGACTTTCTAAGCCATCTTGTTACTAACCATAATAAAGATTAGGACCACTAAATTTAGCCCTGTCTCATGGATTTTATGTTTTACAGGGCCTTTTATTGAGAAAACTTTGAAAATCTTCTTGTTTATAACCACACATTCTAGACTTGTATTATTTGGTATGGGGCTTTATCTTGTAGACCTCCACCAGGATTCAAGTAATTATAGCTTTGTGGTCAAAACTGGATTTACCCAGGGTTCACAACTTTTTTGTTGTTTTTTTTTTTGGAAAAAAATCGTATGCCCTCAAGTTTGAAACCAGTTGGCTAAATAATTTAATGTTTGGCTTGTAGTGTTTTTACGAATTAGCCAGTGGAGCGATACAAGGCCATCTTGGCCCTCTTGTTTACGAAATATTATTTCGTATTTACGAAATAATTATTTCGTAATTACGAAACAATTTTACCATTCTCAAAGGCCACGTAGCCTTGAATTCCATTATTTGCTTGTATTAACGCCGCTGTCATCGTTATGCTATCTATATCTAGGCGAAATCATAATAAACCGTGCTCTGTGAAAAGGGTGTCTTATGCATTTGAGAAAAGAATTGACCAATGTCGGCCAGCGCAGTCCACGCTGGCTGACATGGGCTGGAACTTTTCGAAATCTTCATTTTGTTTTGCATGTAAAAGGGCTATTCGAACTCATTTTTCTATTGCACATAAGACAAAAAAAAAAAAAAAATTTCTTGATCCCTAACAAGGGCAGTCCAGGATATTTTCGGGAGGGAGTCCAGAATGGATCATTTTTTATAAGACATGCTCTTTTTGTCAGAGCATGGC
Organism: Tridacna crocea; assembly: GCA_943736015.1. NCBI lineage: Eukaryota > Metazoa > Mollusca > Bivalvia > Cardiida > Cardiidae > Tridacna > Tridacna crocea. The sequence goes on from OX031059.1 coordinate 57,695,688, forward strand.
TCAACTTTGGTACTGCGTACATCTTTAAAGGTTATTTTTTTTACGCCTTTCACCTACTTAGAAGAAGTTCTTTGTACATTTGACTTATATTTGGCATAGATTTAGAATATGTTTGACACTTTCATACTTGGTCAAAATTTCCGGCAGACTGCAATTACTTTGAAAGTTCTAGAAGAGGTGGGGATACCCCTGACCCCCTACTCCCCAACCCCCACCCCCCTACCCCGCTGAGCCGCAGATGCATTATCAGGTGATGTCTTACTTGGTACCATGGATCACATAGATGCATTAAGCCTCCTTTTCATAACGCACGGCTCAATCATTTTCACGAAACATTTTTCACCAGCTAGCACTTGAAAAGTCCCATAATCCTAACACTGGTAAGGCAGTCGTTTTGCTGTACTAGAGACCCTGAGTTCCAAGGAAGGAATTCCGTTACTACCATTTTAGAATTTGTTTGTATGAGAACGAAACCACTAACGTTACCCCTCGCTGTTCTCAACCTCCAAGGCGGCTTCTTTAGAACCTGGTCTCCGTCTCTCAGCTTTAAAAAAAGTTCTGTTAGTTCTGGTGTGAGAAAGCTGGGAAACATGGTTGCATCGCTAACCACCGTGATATTACCTTAGCTATCTATCTGTCTGTCTGTCTGCCCTTTGTTCACAGAGCATAACTCGTATATAATGATCTATTCTGGTCCCCCTCTCGAAACAAATCCTGGATCCGCCCTTGAAATGGATCCATAAAGTCTTATTTGCGATCGAATGATGAGTTCGATAGCTTTTTGACATGCAGAAATGAAGAACTCGAAAGGTTTCGGTCCGTGTCAGCTGACGCAGTCCGCGCAGGCTGACATGGGCCGAATGTGTCGATTCTTTTCTGAAATGCTTTATGTACCCTTTTCACAGAGCACGGTCCATTATGTTTTGGCCTAGATATAGATAGAATAATGATGACATCGGCGTTAACACCAGTCAATAATGGAATTCAAGGCTACGAGGTCTTTTTGAATAAACAAACAGGTAAAATTATTTCGTAATTACGAAACAATTATTTCGTAATTACGAAATAATTATTTCGTATTTACGAAATAATTATTTCGTAAAAACGAAATAATATTTCGTTAAAACGAAATATTATTTCGTAAAAACGAAATAACTTGAGAAATTTGCATATTAAAAAAAAGTCGAGAATGTCACTTTAGGGGTTCCGTAGAATACCTACTTCATCTGGTGACGGTAAATATATTTGTCCTACTCGTGAAATCAAAATGTTGTAGGTCTAAACACTTCAACACAATTATTGTTAACGGCACTGTATACGACATCTATTTTCAAGTCGCTCATGTGTCACCGGCTTCGAAAATTGTGCGGGAGGTAATTGCAAAATCAACGAAACTAATGAACAAAATATTAATGTATACTAACGAAGAAAGTTGTCAGGTACCATATGCACTGCTTTGTTTGGACAGATCTTCAATAACAATAATGTACAAGCTGAAAAACTTATACTTTTAAAACGAAAATGGTGGATTTAAAGTGTCTCCGATGACATATCCTATGACGTAGGTTGTTACCCCTGCTTATTGAACGCACTGCTAACAGTAAATTGCAGTTTTTATACGACTATGGTGGCATATTTCTGCCGCGAGATGCGAGAAAGCTATTGCGATAATTCAAGAGAACTATCGTGATGAAACAAAGTTTCCTGTGAGTACTATAAAATATATAATCAAAGTACTGATAGTACTGAAGGCCAGGAAATTGAGGATACGAAACAATACAAGAGGTCAATTTTAATTAATACAAACAGGTAGACGGACTGGGATACAAGTGGATTCCACTAAGTCCCCGGAATTCTTGGTTTTTAACTTGAAATTTCGAACTGATACAAGAAAGCACCAGCCAGACTCTAATTAAGCCAGAGCTAGGCATGTGCTCACAGTTATGGGGTGCTTGATAATGGCTTAGAATACTTAGTAATTTGTCGTGCTTGTAAACGATCTCAAGTCAAAATTGAACTATTCAATCGGTGCAATACCAACTTTAGTTATCTAAATTTTCTGAAAACATGTGAAGTCCTGAATGACGTTATTTTTCACATTTATGAGTCGTCTATCAACTGTAGCATATTTTTCTCCAAAATTTATCCTAATCAAATGACAAGTTTACGTCGCAGAGTAGATTGTATACATGTATTAAAAATGTTATCACTATTTTAATTGCCAAATAACTACCTCTATTTAATTTCCATTGATGGCCCACATGAAATTAGTTATCACTTCATGAGAGATTATAGGACCAACATATTATTACAATTAAAAACTGAGATTTATAAGCAACTTTTACAGATGATAAATTAAGGTGCTTTATCAGAAGCAAAATTCAACATGATGTTAGCCGAAAGAGCCTGGAAAAATATTGTGGTTTTGTCTCAAAATCAGGATGCTCTGTGGACAACAGGCTTTTTAAATCAGCCTGGCTGGTGTAACGTAATTTTGAGAGAGAGATAAAATAGGCTGTTTGAAAGATATTTGTAGCTTGCACTAGTCAGTATGCCTCCAATCCCCAGATTTTTAGAATTATCAACATTGAAAGTATCTTGCAGACAACTGAAGTGTTGCTAAAATTATGGTTTTATCATTGGAATATAGTTCACCAGGTAGCGATGTACACTTTAAGAGTCCACAAGCTCGGTCAATTTCCTATTGAGGATTGATGATAGGTTTTGTGATAGGGTACAATTCTCTCTCATCACATACTAAACATACAGGTCTCTGAAATCTAAGTCCTTTGAATCTCTGTAAATAATACTTTTTTTTCTTTTTTTTTTTTTAAATCTCCCTTAACCAAAAGACATTTTTTTTCTGGAAAAAAACTGAAAGCAGTTGCAGAAGACAAATCAAATGTTAATAAAAAAGTAACATTCGTCTTTCAAATTCTAGAAAATATTGTGGAAAAAGGAGGAAATGCTTTTGTGGAAAAGGGTTTCAATATACAGTAACCAGAGATGTGATTCAATAAAACACACTTTATGGGATCGAACTGGTGACTTCACGATCGACGGCTGGACATGAATCTCGTATTGGATGATGGAAAATATACACGTAGGAAAGGGCAGGAAAATATACGAGAGAGAGAGAGAGAGAGAGAGAGAGAATGAAAAAAAATCTTCATACAATTAATCAAAATAATATGAATATAAACAAATACATTAAATGACAAGCAAACCACTACAGAAAAAAAAATATAAGCATTTATTTGGTTTCAAATCAAAGTCAATCAAATACATATTTTAAGAATCACACAGGTGTAATCTATTTGTGACAGGTGTAAAAGGTGTGAAATACATCCTATCAGTGTGAAATAGGCAGTTATAAACAATGGCAAAACTACCAAATAACTCTTGGATAAAGGTAAATAATACACATAATGTACGTACTAAAGACAAGGAAGTTTCAAAAATAATTTTTATAAATAACTTGAATAATGATATGGATGAAATTTGATGTTGGGGTCGATTTCTGTAAAATTTTATTTGGGGAAGATTTCACCAGATTTCTCCGGAGAAATCGTCTCCAAGCAGTTTGGGAACGATTTTTCCAGGGGCCGATTTCTCCAGCAGTCGGAAATTGCTATCACAACAGCGGATGTTATGCAGAGAAATGGACACGCTAGTGGGAAATAGTTGATTTTTGTCAGTGTAGAAAGCACCACAGTCAAAGTACCCTAGATTTAGTCAATATACATAAAAAAGTGATAAACGTGACACGGGCCAATGTTCTATATGTAGTTTGCTTTATTTACAATTGCATTTCAGCGGAGACGCGTTTTGTGACACATTATGTTCAAATGTCAACACAACGTTATAGATATTAACCGTATAGCGCGTAGGAATACACAACTGCCGGATAAAGCTAAGTTCATTAGGCTACCCCTTTATTAGGTCAATGCTAATGACGAAAACGGGATAAAAAACACACACTCATCAGTTATCAATTCCATGGCATTTTGCAGATGAAAGCTTTGAGGGAAACTAGTTGTTTTGGCGGACTCAGCGATATCGAGTGGACATACCGTTCAACATTTTGTCTGAAAGTAGTCCGGAAAAGGCAGCTTACGATCCCTATAGGCAAGGGAATCCCTTGAGAGGGATTCACTGGCCTAAAAATAAAAATTCAGGAAAAAAAATATCGCGATAATTCTAACTGTAATCATGATATTTTTTGCTTAAGGGCTTACAACTGACATTCAGGGTATATGTAATTAGTTACGGTTTCGAGACATTTTTGATTTCATTCTTATGAAATAGTCGCCTTTGGGGATTTAAGACTTTTGTTGATTTTTAGTCCTGTCAAAATTTGCCAATTAAGCTACAATTGTTAATGATTCGAAGTTTTACTTCTTGCAATCTTGTGTTCAGTCAAAAACTAGTTCATCCAAATGGTGAAATTTCTATTTAAGGATAAAATTATCATGCACGATACTTCTATCTGCATGTCAGCTTCGTGCACGAGTGAGAAATTTTGCGTTGAAATATTTAGTTTATAGTGATACTTTTCTTCAGAAAACTTTTCACTATCTCGATAATATTTTCAGGAAACTTTTATTCATCGCCATAATTTTCTAAATTTATTGCGAAAGCTATCTCGTATCTGGTGGCAGAAAATTGACACCATACTATACTCTAATAGAGATAAGGGATCGTACACATGTACATGTAAATTAGATTTCCATTTCATTGACTCTGAGTTGATGGAAAAACGAGTAGCCTAAATAGATCTTCTTTATTGGTCAGCGATAACCCGGAAATAGTTTCTGAAGCTCTATCTGATAAAAAGAAAATGGAAGTGTATGCATAAAACGCGACAAAACAATGTTTGGTAGAATCAGGATAAAAGGGTACCGACAATGCATATTCCCGTGGGATGCATGGAAACGCGTGTTGTTTAAGTAATTGGCGTATGGACTTATTGATTGGAAGAATCTGAACGGCACGTAAAATACCGAGTGCATTAGTAATTGTATAAATGAATCACGATCTGTCTAAGGTGGCTTGATATATCTGCAAAAAGTATCGAGTCATGTCAGCCTGCGCAGTCCGCGCAGGCTGACATGAGTCGAAACTTTTTGCTTTTTTAAAATTTTCTGCATGTCAAATGATAGTTCTACTCCATGATCAGATTGATTGTCAGACATTATATTACTTATTATACTGCAAAGAAATTTCTTGTGATCTGATTGGTTAACATGCCGGGAACATAATATCATGTTCCCTGTCAAAAACCACTTAAAACCAATTTCCCTTTTGCGTGCCCCATAGACATCACTACACGTGCAATAAATCATCCAAAATGGCGGCGTCGATCGATCACCAGACTGCATATTTATGCATGAAACTGCACGTTTTAGTGACGTCAGTTTCCAGTGACGTTAGTTTTCATTGAATTTGGGCACACACAAGGGAATTTCTATTTCGTCAGCATATTCGATTCGTGAAATTATAAATTAGAAAAATTTTGCTTTACGCGCTTTGAAAGGGTAAAACTTTGCAGTATAAAAAATTCGTTGTACGGTCAGGTGACAGGGGACTTGGAAACTTGATCACGGCTTTGGTGGATCATGTCGCCACCTCGCCTTCGGTTCGGGGCGACATGATTAACCACAGCCGTGAACAATACAATGCAATAACCGGAAATTGGAGAGGAACTCTATAAGCTTTGCTTCTGTTCCAATCCATTTGTGCAGGATTATTTTTGCCAATTTAATGTAATTGTATTGTTTATGTACAAGTATATTGTATTTCTGTAGAATAAAATATGTTTAAATTTAAATTTAATCTTGATGTTAATCATGATCGACGCCACCATTTTAGATGTTGTATCGATATTGTAGTCATATATACAGGGCTCCCGAAAGGAAAACTGCTTCTATGTTGGTTTTCCCAGTGCACATGATACATATGTTCGGGGAATATTATCCAATCAGATCACGAGAAATTTCTCTGCGGAGTAGTAAAAATAGTTCTATTGATCTGTGATTAAAATATGATGACATGGAGATGAATTGAACCCCATTTTACCAGACCAAGGCTCAAATAAGTTGTGGTGTTCGTGGTCTTGAGGTAGAGCGTCGGCCTCGTAACCAAAGTTCCCGTTTTTGACACCCGGAAGCGGATGTCAACTTCAGGAATTTTCATTAGCCCACACATTCGGCTCAAATACCTGGTGTAGTGTCCAGGAAGCATAATTGAAAGAAATAAGTAGAAGTTGTGAGAACTTTTCTTTCAATCGATGTAAAATAAATATGTTTATATAAATTGCTCTCAGGTCAAATTCTATAGAACCAGTCATAATGTCTTCTTTTCTTATGTCATTTTAGCGTGAAAATGACAACAAAGGACCTCAATCGTGAAAATGACAAAGGACCTCAATCGTGAAATTGACATAAAAGGGCATTAGTCGTGAAAATGGGTTGCTAGAGAACTCGTACCCTGGAGAACTCGTACTCTGGAGAACTCGTACCCCAATCTGAAGGGTACGAGTTCTCTGGAGAACTCGTACCCTGGGTACGAATTCTCCAGAGAACTCGTACCCTACATATATTTTTGGGGATAAATTTGTATCTCTTTATATTATTCAGATTTTGGTGAATTCATGATTTTCATTTTATCTTTTATGAAATGATCGAGTAAGTTTATCAAGGATTGGTAACAGGTATTTGTAGAAAAATATCAGTTTTGTTACTGGATGTTTCATGGATTAAAATGAAAAGGAAGTACGGTAAATGGGCTGTTAAATTCAAGAAAGGTGAAATTATCTGTAAGATCTACATAATCTGAATTCATCCAATGATTCGAAGATAGTTTTTTTAAAGCTTGTTTAGATATTTGTAGGTTCGTTAATGGAGTATGTCAATTTTTTTTAAAGGAGTCAAAGGTGTCGGGTACAATGAAGTCACATATCAGGTGTTATAAACATCATTGTGCACACTTGCCATTTACCAGCAATTAAACTTGTATAGTTTTCAAAAGGACTCTAAACCCATTACCAATCAATCGCACAATTTTACGAGGAATAAGACTTATATAAACATTGTTGGAAAAGGATTAAATTATTATAACCGGTTCTTTATTATGTAACATTAAAAGAAGTAATCTAACTCTTTGAATCTTGATGGATCCAAATAGTGCTAAGTTGCTAAATACCACTCTGTGGGAGATAGCTTTTGAAAATATTCTTGGAAAAAAGGGGGAGGGTGCCTATATAACCAGCATTTTCTCGTTTTCCCACAATTTTTTCCACCCTTTCAGTCCGATAAATAAATACATGAATTTGTTGTATGCAGATATACAATTTTTAAGAGACTATGAGTTCACATATATGTACATGTACATGTATAGCAATATTTGCATTTCTCTCGCTGTCTCTTTCTCTCGTTTTCATTGCACAGTCTTCGTCTATGTTTTTTTAGACGTTTACTTCACGATCTCGAGTTTCAACCACAACGAAGAAGTAACCATTGTGGGAAAAGGTGCAAAATCAAATAACCAACATGGTCTTCTTTTTCCACGTGTTTTCTCACCTTTTCAAACAATTTTGAAGGCTTTTTCAGACGGCTTATATGAAATTTTGGACTTGTAAACAAGCGATTCTACGGAGACATTTTTGTATTGCTGAAACATTGTGGACAAATGATGTCACTGACCTTTCCAGTCATTACCCTACGTTCTTAATTCTTTTGTCGCCAAAAGTATACAGGGGACTTCATCGACGACTCACTAAAATTCAGAAAAAGATTTTTTTTTTGAAAGGTTTGGCTGGGAATCTTGATGGTGTAAATCCAAGCTCAGACTGCATTTTTTGCATATTGATCTTGTTCTTTACCACTCGTTTCGATTCTAGCGTTAAATGAATTAAGGGTTCAATATTGAATATTGCAATTATATTACAGTAATTTTATCATTGTGAAAATCACACCTTTCTTGCTCCCTTTGATCAGGAAATTTGCCTTTTCACCAGGTGTGAGAATTTGATCAATTCTTTGTTCATTTCATCAACTTCTTCCATTTAAAAAAAATATCTAATCCGATCAAATACTGATTCCTAGACCGTTCTATCACAAAGCAACATCAAACATCAACTCAAAAACTTGTATGCAAGCAGGGATTCAATATCTTATGTATGAACCCTGATGCAAGTGAAGGCTACCCGAAGAATTGAAGAGAGCAAAAATAATCCTGCTCATGATTTTTCAGTTGAATACAATTTATTTATGATTCATAAATGTTTTCCTTACGATGTTTACATCCAAAACAACATACACTGCATGAGAAAACACTCGGGTCTCTTTACTTTATTTGTCTTTTCAACACATGTTCTGTTGGCAAAAAAATCATCAAATTTACATCACAATAACGGCATAAAAATAAAAGTTGACAGCATGCTGGTAAACTAACAGCTATTAGTGGGGGTACGAGTTCTCCAGAGAACTCGTACCCAGGGTACGACTTCTCTGGAGAACTCGTACCCTTGAGATTGGGGTACAAGTTCTCCGGGGTACGAGTTCTCCAGGGTACGAGTTCTCCTGATACCGTGAAAATGACATAGGACCTCTGTTTAGCAATTGACATATAAGGACCTAAGTCGTGAAAATGACTTAACCCTTTACTCCATAGATACTCATTTCCATGCATTGCTTGCATGAGTTTTTGGAAAACATTGTGGCAGAAGGTGAAATTGCTCGTGGCGAGCAATTTCACCTTTTGTCACAAAGTTTTCTATGCTATCTAAAGGTGTCATATACAATAAAAAATGGCTTCAACCTTGCTGTTACTTTCAGTCAATTAGAGATATCATAGAAATGCCTTATGGGGTAAAAAGGTTAACATCTCAGTCGTAAAAGTGACATATTAGGACGTTAGTCGTGAAAATGACATATTAGGACGTTAGTCGTGAACATGACTTAGCACCTGAATCGTGAAAATGGCATACGACCTCAGTCGTGGAAATGTGATTTTTAAGCATTTTTTCATTTAAGAAGTTTATCTTCGGTAAATATTATATTATGTTATTGCCTATTGCCAAAAAAATATGCCTTCGTACTTCTATATTAGTCGTGGAATTCTTCGCAAAACGAGAGGAAAAGTAGTCCGTCCAAGTTGAACGCATATATAGGTGACAAAGGTCAACTTTGCACAAGTAATTGGATTCTTATTGAAAAAGCTTAAAGAAAGTGTTAAAACAGGAGAAAATGCTGGTTAAAAGCATTTTCTTGCAATGTTTTCGAAATAGTTCAACCTGAGATTCGTGAAATGTGATTTTTTGTTGCACTATATGCTATATTGGTCTACGTTATATTTTCCTGTACTTTACTGAAGTTTACTGTGTCACACAATACTATATTCTTTGTAACATCATATAGATGTCAATACTCCCTAGTAATGCAGAGGATATATATCACCGTTTTAACTCTTTACCAAACAGCAAAATGTTAGACCAGTCAATTTTGAAAGCAATTGCATACGACAAAATAAATTTGATGTAAGAATCTAAATTCGTTTTGGGAATAGCAGAAAAGGAGAAAACATTGTGGGAAAAGAAGAAAATGCTGATTACCAGCATTTTCTTCTTCAGGGTCGTTATAGACCATGGATTATGTGGAAAATTCTACACTTGTCAACGAATCAAAGTACTTGCGTAAAGTTAATGACGCAAAAGTCAAAGTTTGTCACGGGAAGGGTAGAAAATAAAGTGGGAAAAAGGAGAAAATGCTGGTTACCAGCATTTTCTCCTTTTTCCCACTTTGCTTTCAAAAGCTCTCTCTCTCAGAGTCTTTATAACTCAGAATTATGTGGTAGAGGAGCGGTGCGGAGAAATGGCAGGAAGTATGGGTGACTAATATCTCTCATAGTGATATGTATCTCTTTGTGTCCTTTATTTACTTCATTATTTATTCATAATTCCATATTTCCCACGTTATGCACTTTAGTTAGGGAGCCTAATTGTCGCAGCGATCTTCCGAAAAATAATCAGTTAATTGCTTTTTTTTTTGTCCTCCTTGACTCTAAATGATGTGTATACTAGTAAGATCTTGAGTTCAAAGCTTTATTGAAATTCAAGGCCATTGATATGATGGTAACAAGTACATAATATTATGATCTGCAACATGCGAAAGAGGGCATTCGGACATTTGCATAAACTGTCGTCTCGGATAAGCCTGTGCAGTCCGCGCAGGCTAATCCGAGACGGCACTTTCCGTTGTTATGTAAAATATCTGATTTGCGCAAGCCTACTGTAGCACGAAATCTAATGCAGGCGAAAAGTGCCGTCTCGGAATAACCTGCGCGGACCGCGCAGGCTGATCCGAAACGACCCTTTTTCGCTTATTGCAAGCCGTATTATAAATACAGTGCATTTGAGGAGGAAGTCTAATTGTCGCAACAATCTTCCGAAAGAAAAAAAAAAACCAGTTAATTCTTTTTTTCCTCCTTGACTCAAAATGATGTTGTGCTTTTGAGAGAGAGAGAGAGAGAGAGAGAGAGAGAGAGAGAGAGTCCTGCCTAGCACTTTTTAAAGCTATGCAAGAAGACCTGATACCGTTTCAGAAGATATAGAGGATATTTGTTTTTTTCGGTGTAAGATAGAAATTTATTTCATCGAGTGGACACCATCGGTAATATTTTCAAGAGTGGCGCAGCCATGAGTGAAAATATTACCGATGGTGTTCACGAGATGAAATAAATTTCGATCTTTCACCGAAAAAAAACAAATATTCTATTTATTTTATGCTTTTAACCCTTTCTGGGAGGAGCTTTATCAAAATTCAGTACAGTTCTTTTCCCTTATTCCCCGTGGCGTACCCCTCCCGCATAGCAACGTTACGTCAAGCGCGTGAAATGTAAGGTATATGACGTCATATTTCCCATCTAGTTGTTAGGCACGCGCGATTTACCTAGGCGACAAGAACATGAAAATCGGTATTTTCACTGGTGGTACCAGTGTAAGATCGAAAAATATTTTCACTGCTATTTCTCGATATCCTACCGGAAAGCATGAAATAAAAATATATATTGATACTGATACGACTTTTGCAAAAGAAAAGTTTGTAAGGCTTCCTTTTTAAAACAATACATGAAAAAAAAATCTAAACGTGACTTAATAAGTGGAACAGATGATGCTGTTACAACTGGTTCCCTTTTTGTAACAACTTAACTTAACAACTTTACCAATCGACAAAATTTCGGTATGGTCCGAATTGAAAGCACTTGCAGACGACAAATAAAACGCAATTGAAAAAAATTGAGAAATCTGTTTGCAGCAGGGTAGATCTAGTAAACATTGTGGGAAAAGGAGAAAATGCTGGTTACCAGCATTTTCTCCTTTTCCCACAATGTTTTCAAATGCCTTCTATCTCAGGGTCGTAAAAACAAGGGAATATTTGGCAAAGGGTTAAAAGATATACAAGTGTTATTTAAGAAACAAGTTCATTTGAAAGATCAATCTGTAGTTCACTTTTCACCAGAACATATTTTAGATTGGATGATTGATTGATTGATTGATTGATTGATTGATTGATTATATCGTGTTTAATCACGCCGTTTTTCAACATTTAACGCCGTGTTTTACGTCATTTTCAATATTATTTTAGTTATATGATGGCGGCCATTGCACCGATACATGCTTTCCTGTAGTTTCTTTTACCAAGACTTGGCATAATATTCTTCACAAGACAGTGGCTGCTTTCTCACAAAACCATCGTTGAAACAATGATCAGCGGTCAGAAATAAATGATTTCCTTTCAATAACTATCGTAAATTCTCCGAGTAAGCGAGCGATCCCATGTTTTCAAGTCCTGTACAATACTGACTTTTTCCAAGGAGATCGGCGTTGTCTGCGCATGTCATATTCTTCGAAGATTCGGCCTGTCTGGTATGATGCATCACTCTCCCCATTTTTTTGTTGGGGGGGGGGGGGCGGTTGCAGTAATACGCGCTAAAAAAAGTAGCAGTGGAAAATAAGGATTTTAACAATACATTTGGGGAGAAATAATGCCTGTTTTCACTCCAGATTTCTCTAAACTGCTGATCATAGGTGGCTGAATCTCATCAGGTAGACTAGTGTGTTTTACTGGGTGAACGTTTATTTTAGTTTGAAATTCAAAGTAACGGTTGTCGCGCAGAAAAAGTAGTCCGGCATTGTAGAATGCCATCTTGCGGGAGATAATGAAGATATCAGTGACAACAATGTAGACGTATCCAATGTAGAAGACAAGTTAGATGCGTTTCTGATGACAGACCTTATCTTTGAAAGGGTAGAAGACTTTGGGAAATATTATCTCCGGCTAGATGGTATTGTACAAATACACATCTATGTAATTTGGGCATTCTGGGTACAATACCGGACTACTTTTCTACGCGACAACTGTTACCTTGAATTTCAATCTCAAATAAACGTTTAACTCAATCAAACGCTATCTGGTACGATTCATTCAGCTGTGATAGAATTGATTATTGAAAAAAGTGACTCTTATCAATCCATAATGTGATAACTTGGGCAGGAATCATGCATCACGGAAATGCGTTTAAGCCCCCTTTTGCCAGAGCATAGATCATATGACTTGCAACACAAGAGAAGGGACAATCGGACATTTGCGTAAAGTGTCGTCTCGGATTAGCCTGGGCAGTCTGCGCAGGCTAATCCGAGACGGCACTTCACGACAACACTAGATTTTGTGTTACAGCAGACTTACGCAAAACAGAAAAATACATAAAAACAGAAAGTGTCGTTTCGGATTAGCCTGCGCGGACTGTGAGGGCTTACTTGGGACGACACTTTACGCAAATGTCCGAATGCCCCTTTTCGCGTGTTGTCGGCCATATGTATATTTGAAATAGCAACATTTACTCTCTGTTTGAAAGTTCCATTAAAGTTATACAGCACGACAAGGGTTAAGACAAGGTTACTCTGTTGTGCATAATGCTACCACAAACCTTTTATCACATGTAGTAATACAAAATCAGTTCATTGCAGTCATCTTTTACAAAATTGATATTTTATACCTACTTCAATTGATGTATATGGTCTTGTTTCAAGCTGTAGTTACGAGGTTTTTTAAGTAAACCGACGATAGATAGGTTTATGACAATGACTTTATTTGCACGACCGGTCTGCGTGAAGAATTTTCAGACTGACTAGAGGGACTAAGTTACCGGAAAAGCAAGCGTAAAAACGTTATTAAGTCGGATGTACTCTGTTGTAATGCTACGATAATTGCAATTATTACAGGACACAGCAAAATGGCGTATATCTTGAAGATGACTTGTCTTTTCTTGCAGCATGCCGCTTTGAAAACATAAAAGACGGAAACGTTGCTCGTAACAAGAAATCTTTTCTGTTTTCCCTAGTTCTAGTTTTCGTCGAACATATTTTAATCGCTTTGATTTTATGTCAATGTTTTGTTGCTAAATTTAATTCACGTGGACTATTAATAGTTTGCGATTTCGTTTCAATGTCGTCTGCTTCAATTGTTCTACGAAGTAAGATTTATTAAGACTATAAGTCGATCTTATGGCAAGCATAAAGATGCAATTAAACCGGATGTACTTCAGGTCATTAGATGCTCAGGCAGTTGGAATTTCCGTACCTCAGAGTCCATCTTGCTAATATCATTCAACAATCTCAGAGATAAATAAAACCGTTAGACGACTGAAAGTAGTCTACACTTAAAGTGCAGTGTATTGAATCACAGAAAAATTTTAATCATACAGGTTTTGCGGTATAGATCTAAGATCATACTTCATGATCAGTCTTATTTTGATCTCTGCCGTCCTCAAAAGTTTTCTCTAGCCTTTGGTGCTGAGAGAGTTTCTAGATAATTTTGATTTAGAAGTGGAATACAACAAGGTTACAATAATTATAATGACCTATCTGTACTTTTACAACACAACAAAATATTGATTAAGTCCAAGGTCTGTACTCACCAACCATTCTTAAGAACGTTCTTTGTCCTATTCTTCAAGATTTTCTGACTGTGAATGTAACAGAACTTCTGATTTGGTTTAGCCAACCAGTAGTTCTGTTACTTTCACAGTCAGAAAATCTTGAAAAAAAAAAAAAGACAAAGAACGTTATTTGGTTTAGCCAATCAGTAGTTCTGTTACTTTCACAGTCAGAAAATCTTGAAGAATAAGGCAAAGAACGTTCTTAAGAATGGTTGGTGAGTACAGACCAAAGTTGAAAGCATTTCAGAGACAATAAATCTACTGTTATTAAAGCTACGGAATTTGTTTTGAAAGGTGTAATAAAGTATGTAAACAAGAAAGAAAGCTGATCACTAGCATTTCTGCTTTTCCATTAGTGTTTTGATACGGCTTCTAAATCAGGATCGTTGTACATGGAAATATTTAGTAAATATTTTGGGAAAAACCGAATGACCAGCATAAAATGCCGTCTCTGTTTCAATGCCATGGCAAAATGGGAACGTATATACGGTATCTTGGCTTTCACATACAATTGTTGGTTCTCTCCGATTAAAGTGTCGCAGTTGCTAAACAACTAAATATCAGCTGATTCGTTTTGCATCCAATATTCTACTTATTTCAATGACCATGTTTCTAAGCCATCGATTGTGTGTTTTCATTCTAGGTCAGTGGCGAGCAAGCCTAGGATACTAATACCATAAGTAACTATGTGAAGAGCAAAGGAACATTTCTGTGACTTTTTTCAAAATCTGACCCGTGGTTTTGGGAGGAGAATATGTATAAAGAAACTATTGGAAAATTTCATTTGGTTGCCATGAAAACCAGAGCTTCTGATGGAATCGAATTCTGTTAACAATTTTTCATAGAAGACCTTCCAAGAAACATTTCAGCCAAGTTTGGTCCAAATTTGCCAAGCGATTTAGGAGCAGAAGATGTGCACAGATTTGTTGACACCACACGAGTGCAAAGAGCCCTCAATCCCGCTCCCTCCCCCACGGCCATGTGTTCACGGGTCAAAATTTTGCGAACGAATTTCTAAAAGTGTTATCCCAGAATCATTCTTGTGATATTATTTCAAAATATGACCAGCGGTTTCAGAGGAGAAGATTTTTAAAGAAACTGTAAGAATTGTTTGAATGGTGTTTTACGCCGCTTTCAACAGTATTTCAGTCATATCACGGCGACAGTTCATATATTCATGTTTCCTGGGTTTCACCAGTACTAGGCTAGGCTCTGAAGTGTCTTGCCCAAGGACACTCCTGTGAAAAAAAAACCAGTGGAGCTAGTGAGGCTCGAACCTGTGACCTCCAGGTCACGAGTCCTACATTTTATCACTGAGCCACACAGGACCCAAAACTGTAAGAAAAGTCCATCTGGTTGCCATGGCAACCAGATTTTTGGATGGAATCAAATTCTGTAAACAACTCTTTAAAGAAAACCTCCCATGGATCATTCTAGCCAAGTTTGTTTCAAATTAGCCAAGTGGAGATGTTTAAAGAATTGTTTACGCCGTACAACGTGATCCTAAGAGCTCGACTTGTGCACGTTGTATTGTGGTGAGCTACAAACAGAACGAAAATTACATAAATTAAGGAATAAAAATCTGTTAGAAAACTATACTCTCAAGGATCAGCTGAAAGCATCTTGAAGGGCATACTCAAGGGTTTCGAAGGCATCATACGTAGGGTTTTCAGGCGAAACATGCCGGTGTAATGCAGAAAAATGACCCCCATTACAAAATGGCCCCCGGGTCATTTCTCGACGTAGAGGAATGACCCATGGGTCATTTTTTGACGTAGAAAAATGACCCGGGTCATTATTCTACGTCGAGAAATGACCCGGGGGTCTTTTCTCGATGTAGAGGAATGACCCATGGGTCATTATTCTACGTCGAGAAATGACCGTAGGTCATTTTGTAATTGGGGTCATTTCTTTGCATTACACCGGCGCTTGATTGCATTGTTTAATATTGTTTAACGATATTTTCAACATTATTCTAGTAGTGCACTTATCCATGTTTTCCTCAAGTTTCTTTTAGAAGTTATTAGCCTAATAGCCAACTTTCACGGACATGCCTTATCAGCAGTCTCGCATATCAACAAATCGATGAAAATAATCGATATCATACGTAAAGGTACGGGAGTTTCCGGAGTTTGGCGAACTTACACCGTGTATATTGGTAATCGCCTGCAGCGATAAAAGATAAGAGAAACGTAACATTACGTAACAGTAGCCTGCTTCAAATTCACAATCCTTGCCTAGACGGTATATCTGCCCTGGCATTTTTTTTTTCTGATTTTAACCTAAACCCTTTGTCTGGTACAGCCAGTGTGGCTCTTGAATATCAGTATCAGACTGCACATAATGCGCACCCTCATTAGACTCGACAGCATATTTGAATTTCACCTCCAGATAAAGCGAGATTTTTCTTGAGAAAAGAACGTTGAAATTGTTATATTTCAGCTTTATTTGTCGGTTTGTAATTCATTTATCCTCGGGTTAAGGGTTAAGTTTTGATTCTCTGAGACAAACTGATCGGTCCTAAAACTGCTCTAGACAAATGCACTTTTTGTAGTCTGATCCTGAAATCTAATCCGCCCAAATACACTTTTGGTCTTTCTTTTTTTGGTAATGTAACTGCCACATAAAGCAAATTTCCTCATCAAAAAACCGAATGACGAAATTTTGGACACCACCAAGTTTAAAACATTTGCAGACAACAAATTAAATGCAACTCAAATCATACGGTCTGTCTTTGAAAAGGTAGTCTGATCCTGAAATCTAATCCGTCCAAATGCACTTTTGCTGACATATGATTTATAACAGGCTGCACAAAACAAGCTGTCTGATCTTGGACCTGATTGATTCTATATGTCGAACATTATTTTGGCTGAAAAAAAAAATTTTTTGATAATTATGGCAAAATCAACATGTTGAATTCAGCAGAAAATTCGGCGTTTTGAGGGTTCCAGTTTAACACTACAGCAGTCATAGCCTCCCGAGTCTAACAGACCTGAGAGAAAAGGCTTTTGTAAACTTTGCTGGAAAGGGAGAAAATTTTCTCCTGTTCCTAAAATGTTTTCAACTTTAGTGTAGATGTACCTGGTTTTATGCACACGAAAAGTTACAGATTCGACATATAAGAAAGCATTCATTCAAAGTTGGTTTTCATCGAACAAATAAAAGAAAATGGTTCGTTCCGAACACTCCATATACTGTACTTAATGAGCTATGTTGCATTTGCTTACAATGTCTACTACTATCAATAGTTGTATTTAAGATGTTTCCATTCTGAGCGCGTCTAAAAGCTGTTTAAGTTTTTCGGAATAACTAAGGTCTATTTATGCACTAAACTATATCTTTAAATATAAAAGTAGGTCCAAGCTATTATTATCACACAAGTTTAAAAACGCTGCCAATGCATTATATATACTTAGATTCCTTTTATTGCATCCGAAATGGGAAAAAAATGTACCGAGACGCAACTGAAAGTTGTAAAAAAGGTTCGTGTTGAAAGTATCATAACAGATCAGCTCTTGTGAACTGATCCGATGCGACACTCTAGCGTCGCTTACAGGCATTATAAATATAAAAAGGTATTTCATTCTCGAAAAAAAGTTATGTATGATGCAGACAGTGTCATTTCAATTAATCATCAGAAGAATTCACCAGCAAGCAGTGTTAAAACCGGTTTCAAACCAAAATACATGTAGATCATTCGTAATAGAAGTTTGATTAAATACTATCTCTTGAAATAATAAATAATGATTACGCAGCAGGTAACTTTTTCAGTCAATGGTAAAGGAGAAGTAGCTTGTTTTATTCCCTTTTCCATGTACATACATGGTCTATGTCAATTTTTTTTTTTCATCTTTTATTTACTCTTAGCGGTTATGCTTTTTGCAGGTTGCGCCGTTTTAAAAATGGAAGAACCATCCCTCGCTGTTTAGGCTAATTCTTCCAATGAACAATTAAAACATTAAAGATGTTAAAGGGGGACTGTTGAAAAAAGGGAGAAACTGTCACAAATTGATTGATGTAAAAAAAAAATGCTGTTTCGAAAAGTTGGAGATCAACTGCACGGTCGTCAGAAGTCGTATTTGTACAACAATAGGTTAAATTTGTTCTACTTAACCCTTAATCAAACGACAATATTTTAGACTTGTCCAAATTTTTATCATTTTTGTGACTTAAACGACGAAATTTGTCCCAAAAAGGATCAATTGCGAGAAAAGGTTTAAGCTCAGGTTACCAACATTGTCTCCTTTTCTCACAATGTTTTCAAAAGCCCTCTACCTCAGGATCGTTAAATCTCAGGAATTTTGTGGTTAAAGATTCAATATTACCTTTCCCCACTGAGCAATTTCAAAATGATGCCATTTCTTCGGGATATTTCATGAGTCTGTACAGGGGCTTATGATAATTACTAGTATGCAGCAGCTAAATCATAAAGTCGCCGATAAAGAAGAATTCACAATTTCTTTTTTAACCTTTTTCCCCGATATTCATAGTCTGTGTCAATTTTGATCTAGTGTTGTCATTCTTTGAACGGTAAATACTCTTTGCAGGAGAAACTGATTGAGTGATGTAGAAAATATTGTTTGAAAAGTAAAAGATAATTTGTAAAAAGATAATGCGCCTGTTTCCATATTTTATCCCAAACAATCAACAGCAGGGTCTATAGATGTCGTATTTCTATAGTAACAGGTTAAGCTTGTTATTTGAATGTTTACCAAAAGACAAAATTTCAGACTTGTTCAAAATGAAGTAATTTTCTTAAGACAAATATTAAAACATAAAAGAAAATTGAACTTATCTTTTGTAGAATTAAAAATATTACAAGAAAATGAGAAAATGTTGAAATCTTTTTCTTCAGTGTTTTCAAAGGCCTTCTATATGATATGACAGATCAAAGACCGATTTGAAAAAAAGCAAGGAAACATGAGTTTGTGAGTTGTCAGCAGAAAAAAAAAAATGATACGGCATTAATTTCAAAAAGTTGAAAAGTTGAAAAAAAAAATCAACAAACGTCCATTTTCTAATATCATATCTTAATCTTAATGATTGTAAAAGGAAATAATCTCATAATTATTAAATTCTGGTCTTTTAGGTAAAAAAGATACATAATAAAATATCATAGGGATACTGTCATGATCAAACAACCTGGGTATAAATTCCAGTTCATAATCATGTGGATACATGTATATCATAAACATAGCAGGGGGTCCGTTAGTCAATAAAACATTACGTAACACGATAAAGATACCCGGCAGGGTTATCTAACAGTGAGACTCGGCCAATATCGGCAAAGTACGGCATACTCCGAACGTTCACGGAAAAAGAAAAAATAGGATAGTGGCAATAAAAAACTGTAAAAAGGACCAAAAGTTTATTTTTTTAAATGACTCAAACTTATACCATTTGAAAGAGAAATGAATAAACTAACTGACTCCACTTGAGATAATTTTGACTTTTCAAGTCAAAGAAAGAAAATTAAACAAATATTACAGTTTTTGACTTCGGAAAATACGTTTTTCCTCTTTATTCTATATAAACCATACCTACAATTTTTAAGTTAAAAAAGGACCAAAAGTTTCTTTTCCGAAATTTTTATAACTAAGTTCATTTGAAAGAGAATAAATTGAATTTTCTTAACTCACTTGAGATAATTTTCAATTCTGAAAATTGATGAAGTTATAAGCGTTTATTTTCCTAGGCCCTTCATAATTCTATATAAAAAAATACAGGTAAAACTGGCCAATATCGATTTTTCCATGTCCGCGAAAGTTGGCTGGCATAATTTTCTTTCCAAGCCACTGACTGCTTTCCCACATAACCATCGGCGAGACAATGATCAGCGGAGAGAAAGTATCAATCCTTCGCGATGGCTATTAGCAGTCCTCAGACAGAAATTTTCCGAGTTAGGGACAGGAACCAGCCATTCCCTGTTCTCTAGTCCTGTACGCAACCGACTTTGCCACAGGCGCTCGGTAAGTGTCGCTGCCCTGCGATAGTAATAAAGAGGAAAAAACCAAATATTCTATGTATTTCATACTTTTAACCCTTTCTGGGAGGAGTTTTATCAAAGTCAAGTACAGTTCTTTTCAGTTATTCCCCGTGGCATACCCCTCCCGCACAGCAACGCATTACAATATTACGTCAAGCGCAAGGAATGTATGGTAAATGACGTCATATTTTGGTAACTAAAATAAGAAAATCGGTATTTTTACTGGTCGCCCCGTGGAATATCGAAAATATTTTCACTACTATTTCTCGATATCCTACCGGAAAGCACGAAATAAGATACCGTAATAAAAAAGAATATGGAGAATCGTGTTTTATTCAATTTTGGGAATTATGTATAGCAAAATATTTGACACTGATTGCACTCAGTTTACGTTACAATTCTAAATCTGAAAAGTGCGTCTGTGTTGATGCTGTAGGATATTCTCTGTGATTTGTTATTGTATCGAATTCAGGGACAAGATTTCGTTGTGTCTGACCGGATTTCCATTACTTTGTTACTCTGCAATTCCCTTTTTACACAAAACATGTACCTGAAATGATTCACAAAGTGTCACATAAATTGTATATTTCTACAGGTAAACATAGAAAAGGCCTGTGTATGTAAAATGCTTGTTTAGCGTTTACATCAAATTACAAATGTTACATGTATTTGTAGAAATGCTGTGCTAATTCTAGGTTAACCCTTTGCCAAACAATCCCTGGCTTTTACGACCCTGAGATAGAAGCCTTTAGAAAACATTGCTGGGAAAAGGCGAAAATGCTGGTAAGCAGTATTTTCTCCTTTTCCCACAATGTTTTCTACCCTGCTGAAAATGTAAGTCAATTTTTTAGTTACGTTTATTGTGTCGTCTGCAAGTGATATCAATTTGGACCGGTCTGAAATTTTGTCGTTTGGTAAAGGGTTAAATGTGTTCTGGGTATGTATTTATTGTAAAAATGACCCACAATTATGAAAAGTAACCTTGAAGGGTTTCTGAAGGATGTTCCGAAAGCGGGTCTCTTTGCTTTATTAAAAAAATGATTCAGTCTAGACCAGTATAAATGAACTAATGATATAATATCAAAATTTATCAACCAATAACTAAACCATATCGTTTAGTAACCCTTTTTTGTTTCCTTTAGCTTGAGAAACTGGCAATCAAAACTACATCTCTTCCTTTTCTGGCTGAGAAACATTCTCATTCACAATTTTGTGAAGACAGCATGATCTGATGCAAGAGTGCATTCCTTACAAATATACATATTCAAACTTTGAGAGTCGTTTTCGAATAATAACAAGGAAATCCATATTATTATTCGAACTTAATTCGAACTTAATTAGCAAGTCTAATTATTTTCTGGTGGAATGCTGTTCTTCTACGAATTAAGAAATATTAACGATAATTCATGACCTTGTCATCGCTTAACAAGTTCATTATTGTTTCAGACTATCACAGGAATTCATGACCTGCTGGAAAATGACTTAAAACGCAACAGCAGTTCTTGAGAATACCTTTCTTTGATAACCCTTTCTCAAGCAGTCCCTGGTTTTCACGGCCTAGAAAAAGAAGCCTTTTGAAAACACTGTGGGAAAAGGAGAAAATGCTGGTAACCAGCATTTTCTCCTTTTCTCATTGTGTTTTCTACCCCGCTGGAAACGAATTTCAATTTTTGAATGACGTTTATTTTGTCGTCTGCAAGTGTCTTCAAGTTGAACGAGAGTAAAATTTTGAATTCTAAATTGTCGCTTGGTAAAGATTTAATTCTGATATAGCCCACTCACTCTAATCCACTTTCTCCTGCCTCAACCTCAACTTTGTCCAACACCACATTGTTTTGCCCTCCGCTGCCTGATGTAAATCTAATTTTCATGTTCTGTACAAAACCTACAGTTTGCTCAGCCACTACTACACGTGTTACGGTCGCTCCAGCCTCCAAATGGTCGGTAGTGGAACTGTGGATAATTTCGATGAATAATGTCATACTTTATTAGTTGTACGGTCAGGTGGCAGGGGACTTAGGAACCTGTTCACGGCTGTGGTGAATTATGTCGCCCCCGAGCCGAAGGCATGATTCACCACAGCCGTGAATAAGTTTCCAAGACCCCTGCCGCCTGATCGTACAACGAATTTATTATACTACAAAGTTTTTATCACTCTAACGTTTCTTAGGAGAATTTAACCTGTTTTTAGTTAAAAAGAATTGAGCACGCTGACGAAATAGAATTTCCCTTCTGAGTGCCCCAATTCAATGAAAATTGACGTCACTTGGAACTGTCGTCACTGAAACTGTGGTAATAAGTATCTACTAAAAGGTGTAGCTTGGCGCATACACTTGGTGTAAATCTTGATCAACGCCACCAATTTGGATGCTGTGTTGATAGTGTAGTCAGGTATACGGGGCTCCAGAAAGGGAAACTGTTTTTACGTTGGTTTTGCCAGTGTACATGATACATATGTTCAGGGCATGTTATCCAATTAGATCACGAGAAATTTCTTTGCAGTATAATAAGTTTTTACTTTACCACAAAATGCTAGATTCGGCCAAAGAAATCATGACAAAACACGAAATGAAATGTATCTGAAACGGGACCTGTGTCTTTTTAAGGGTAGAAAATATAATGGAGAAAAGCGAAAATACTGGTTATCAGTATTTTCTCCTTTTGTTTTCGAAAGACTTCTTCGTTAGGCTCATTTAGATAAGTGATTGTTTGGTAATTGGTTTATGACTAATGATTCAAACGTAGAAAAGCAAAAAGATCAAAATACAACAACATCGCCCAGTGGGAACAAGAAGAAGCTGGCAAGAGATTAAATTATCGATTCTTCAGAAAAAATGATTCATTATATTCGTAAATTTACATCGCCGGTTTACTTAAAAAACCTTGTCACAAGCTGTAGTTACGAGGTTTTTGAAGTAAACTGACGATATGTGAATACAGATTCTCCGATACTTTCAATGCTTTGATTTCAATAGCAAGATTGCAAAGCGATAGCACTCCTTTTCACAGGACGACAAAAAATTAAGATTGGCCGAAACTGAAATGATTCACTTGCGACACGTGATGGAATGATGAAATTTGTCCATCATCTCGCGGTAGATGGCATTCTACTAGTACACATATATCTAATTTGGCCATTCTGGGTATAGAAGCGGAGTAATTTTTCAAAACAACAACCGTTTCTTTGAATTTCAAACCAAATAAACATTTACGCAATAAAACATTACCTGGTGCCATTCATTCAGCTATGATCGGCTAGCATGTAGCCTATGCACCGACCATTTATTAAAACAGCCCCTACATGCTTGGGTAACAGACTAATACCTTCGAGATAAGCCCTACTTTTCCCAGATATACGGGGGATTAGTGCTGTGTCGTAACAGACAGGTCAAATCTTCGAAGAATATGACATGCGCAGAAAACGGAAATTTGTCTTGAAACGGGTTAATAAAACACATTTCAGGGAAAGCAAAAAGTTCTGGTTGCCAGTATTTCCTTCTTTTTCCTACGTTTTCAAAAGTAAACTTCTTCAGGATCGTTGAAGCTACTCGTACTCTTAAAATCTTTCCCCAATAGTTCCATGTGTTAATCACTCATGAAAGATGGCTTGTGAAAACATTGTGGGGAAAATGGGGGGAAAAGGCTTAACTAGCATTTTCTCCTTTTCCCACAATGTTTCCTGACTTCTCAAGGTCAAATTCCGTCATTGCCACCACCTTTATAACTACTAGTATGTCGTTTTTATAGGTGTTGGAATTGGAAGAATCTAAAATTTTGTCATTTGGTAAGAGTTAACGCTTTACCACACAATCCCGAGTTTTAACGAGCCAGTGCAAGAAGCCTTTTGAAAACATTGTGGAAAAAGGAGAAAATGCTGGTAACCAGCATTTTCTCCTTTTTCCACAATGTTTTCTACACTTCTAAAGTTAAAATTTTCAATTTTTGAGGCATGTTTATTTTGCCGTCTGCAAATGCTTTCAATTTGGACAAGTCTAAAATTTTGTCGTTTGGTAAAGAGGTTATTTTTTACCATACAATCCCGAGTGCAAGAAGCCTTTTGAAAACATTGTGGGAAAAGGAGAAAATGCTGGTAACCAGCATTTTCTCCTCTTCCCATAATGTTTTCTACACTTCTTAAGTTAATTTTCAATTTTTGCCGCATGTTTATTTTGTCGTCTGCAAATGCTTTCAAAAAAGTCTAAAATTTTGTCGTTTGGTAAAGAGTTAATACTTTAGCGTTATATTGACCCAGAAAAAAAACAGCTCTCCTAAAAAGCAAAGTCTGAACAGGAGAAAATGCGGGTGATCAGCATTTTCTCCATTTCTAATAATTTTGTACCCTTTCAAACAAATCTTCAACTGGGCCACATAAACTTGGTCGCTTTTATTTTTGACAAGATCAGAATTACGTCTTTTAAATATGTATGGTAAGTGTGGTAGAGGATAATGCCGACCAAGATCAGACCGTACGTATGTGCGGACTGATCTTGGATCTGACACACTCCGCCAAATAATTCAATGTATAGATCTGCGTACCAGGATAAGAATTAATCAGGATTTTATGACTAGATCTGTATCGTGAAGCGACCTTTGAACGAATTTTGCCAAATGTCCTTGAAGATTAGCTGTGAAATGTTATTGTCACATTTTTACTCTTTCAACGTCGAATATATAATCCACACCTCTTTCCAGGGGCTAAAAGTACAGTTCACTGAAATTCAAAAAAGAATTTGAATTTAAATGCTTGACCTTATTAGCGGACGGTATATATCTAAGATCAGACTGCACGTTCTGTGCTGTCTGATCTTGATCTGTGCCGACCGAAAATATCCTTGATATCGCTTACATATATAGCACTAAAAGTGTCAATGAAATAAACATGAAGGAAGTGATGTAATTTGGAAACGCATTCTGTCAACCGTTGCCACAGTTATAGACAGAGTGGGGTTATAATACCGCCATAAAATAGTCTATGGCAATGAACTTTGGCAAAAATTTTATAATTATGTTACAAATAAGTTTCTGGTTCCCAATCGCTTTAAACAACGTGATCGAGTTGACAAATGCGAAATTGCTTATTTGTATTAAATACTGTTTTTGTAACAACTTCCTTTTTTTTCTCATACTTTATTATAACAGCTACACACCTTTCCCCGCAAAGTATTTTCTTTTGTGTCTCTTGTCTGGAATTAGCCCCATCCTATATCTACTACTCTTTACCCAACGTCAAAATTTTAGACCAGTCCAAATTGAAAGCATTTGCTGACAATTTAAAGACATTCAACTGACGAAATGTGTGGAAAAACATTGTGGGAAAAGGAGAAAATGCTGGTACCCAGCATTTTCTCCTTTTCCCACAATGTTTTCAGGAGCGTTCTTTCCTAGGATCGGTATAATTCGGGATCAAATAGTAAATGATTAAGATCAGAAAGAAATAACCTTGTCACGGTGAGCCACTCGCTTGTACCCCAGGTACCATCGAATTGCACCATAATCTGGCCCACAGTGCTTTTTGTGTTTCCATCGAGATGAACTGAGACCCTGTAGTGGTGACCTACAATATACCGGTATGAAGGAATTAAGAGGTAAACTGCAATACGTCCGGCAGAAATTAAGTGATGGTTTGCAATACATGTGAGAAAATTAAGTGGTGACCTGCAATATACCGGTATGAAGGAATTAAGAGGTAAACTGCAATACGTCTGACAGAATTAAGTGGTGGTTTGCAGTACATGTGAGAAAATTAAGTGGTGACCTGCAATATACCGGTATGAAGGAATAAAGAGGTAAATTTGCAATACGTAGGACAGAATTAAGTGGTGGTTTGCAATACATGTGAGAAAATTAAGTGGTGACCCGCAATATACCGGTATGAAGGAATTAAGAGTTAAATTGCAGTACATGACAGAATTGTGTGGTGGTTTGCAATACATGTCAGAGAATTAAGTGGTGGCCTGCAATATACCGGTATGAAGGAATTAAGCGGTAAATTGCAATACGACAGACATGAGGGCCTGATTGTAATTTTACCGTTCTTAATTATTGATAATTTGTATTGTTTTTTTTTTCATATAGATTTCTCTGATATATATATTTTCTAATTTGATGAGATGTGAGAAATCTAAATACCCACCCTTTAAAGCCAGCGAGGACCAAAACAGCTTTTGAAAACACTGTGGAAAAAGAAGGGAACACTGAGCGCTTCAACCGCATGGTTTAATTAAATAAATGGACGGTGTCGATACAAGATCAGACTGCAATTTTGTCGAAGTCTGATCTCGATCTTTCTCATCCACAAAAGCCCCTGTTTTGTCTCAGCGCTCAAAGGATTAATCTACTATAACGTGAAGTCAGATGGAAAATGACAATAAAATATTGTAATTTCTTATGTAAATTTTTTCATCCAGTATTGTAATAACATCCTAATATTGTATTTCCGAGTATACCATAAAAGTATAGTTTTCCCAGATTTAAAAGCTCATCTCCATTAAATGCATTTTATAGCCTTGCAATCATGCCCCATAGACCTAACAGTAAACCATAAAATCATATCGTCGGTTTACTTCAAAAACCTCGTAACTACAGCTTGTTTCAAGCTGTAGTTACGAGGTTTTTGAAGTAAACCGACGATATGGCCTGCAACAGGCGAAAAGCGGTACTCAGACATTTGCGTAAAATGCAGTCTCGCTCGAATCAGCCTGTGCAGTCCGCGTAGGCTGATCCGAGACAACATTTTCCGTTCTTTTATAACATTCTGTTTCGCGCACGTCTACTGTAGGACAAAGTCGAATGTAAATGGAAAGTGTCGTCTCGGATCAACCTGCGCAGAGTGCGCAGGCTGATCCGATACGGCACTTTACGCGAACGTCCGAATACCCTCTTTTCGCGTGTTGCAGTCGATATGGCTTTTCATTGTTGAAGAATTTTCAGCTTTAGACGGGTTATGAAATATTGATTTTTTTTTTTCTATCAAGGCTTTTTAAAAAAAAAGTAACTGGCATTTTTCATTTAACCCTTAGCCTGCAAAGTGCGACTCACTTACCTTTAGGGGATAATGTAGATCAAGATCAGATTGTATAGGACGTGCAGTCTGATCTTAGATCTACACTGCCCGATAGGGCCATATCTTTCTCCCACACAAAACCTTGAAACAGCAATATTTGGGTTTTATTATTAGCTTGAAAGCTTTGTGTAAGTTATTAAGCAGAATGGAGGTTAATTCTTTCTAAACCATCCCGAGTATATATACTATGGACCTTGAGGTAAAGGGCTTTGGAAAACAGCATGGGAAAAGGAGAAAATGCTGATTGCAAACATTTTCTCTTGTTCCCATGATGCTTTTTTTCTATCCTGTCTGGGATAGATTCCACCATTAGAGCTATAATGGTTGTTGTTGTTGTTGAATGTTACGATATGGCCTGCAACGTGCAACATGAAAAAGGGACATTCGGACATTTGCGTAGTGTCGTCACGGGTCAGCTTGCGCTGTCTGTGCTGGCTAATCCGAAACGACACTTTCCGTTTTTGTGTAATTTTCTGTTTTGCGCAAGTCTACTGCAGAACAAAATCTAAATTAGTCGTTTAGTGCCGTCTCGGATTAGCTTGCGCGGACTGGGCAGGCTGATCCGAGACGACACT
Source organism: Tridacna crocea (assembly GCA_943736015.1). NCBI lineage: Eukaryota > Metazoa > Mollusca > Bivalvia > Cardiida > Cardiidae > Tridacna > Tridacna crocea. The sequence continues at coordinate 57,723,310 of OX031059.1, forward strand.
TTACGCAAAAGTCCGAATGTCCCTTTTCGCGTGTTGTAAGCCGTATGGGAGAATCTTAAATTTTGTTAAAGAATGAAATATTTAGAGGTAGATCTATCTAAGCATTTGGGGTACAATATAATTGACTGTACAATGCTTGACGCTGGTTTCCTCGTTATTTCATTTATTTCACGGCATCCAGTGCACATATTCATGCTTTCCTCGAGATCTTTTTTTCTTTACTAGAATTTTGCACAATATTCTTCGGACAACTCACTGACTACTTTCCAACATGACCATTGTGGAGATAAGTAGAAAATGAAATCGTGGTTCTAATCATCCCCCGTCAAAGGCGGATGGATATAGTTTCAGCGTTGTCCGTCCGTATTTCCGTCCGTCCGTCCTTCAGCTGTCCGTCCGTCCGGGTGAATTTCTCCTACACCATTGGACGGAATTTCATGATACTTTATACATGTGTACTACAACCCATTTTGCCGAATCTCTTTTTTTTTGTGATTCGATGCAAAATGGCCGACAGGGAGCGATTTTAAGTTACGCGAGTTTTTTTCGGCGGGGGATATCATTTCAAAGAAATTGTTTGTTTGTTTATAAAATAACTATAACGGTATGATATAAGTGCACAATATTTCGGTTTTGTCCACATAAGTTTTACTTACTTACCAGTCTTACTGGTACCCAGCATTTTCTCCTTTTTTCCAAAACGTTTTCTACTCCTTTATTGTTAAGTTTTCATTTTTAAATCATGCTTGTTTTTGTCGTCTTAAAATGCTTTGAGTCCAAAATTTTGTCGTTTGGTAGAGAGAGAGAGAGAGAGAGAGAGAAAGAGAGAGAGAGAGAGAGGGGGGAGAGAGTGAGAGAGAGACAGAGAGAGAGAGAGAGAGAGAGAGAGAGAGAGAGAGAGAGAGAGAGAGAGAGAGAGAGAGAGAGACTATTTATGATGACAAGAATTTTTAATTCTTTTAACCCATCACCACACTTTCTCTACTTCTGACGCCCCTGAGAAAGAAGCCTTTTGAAAACACTATGGGAAAAGGAGAAATGCTGGTAACTAGCATTTTCTCCTTTTCCCACAGTGTTTTCTGCCCTTCCCAGAACAAATTTCCATTTTTAGTCATCTTCATTTTGTCATCTGCGAATACTTTCAATTTGGACCAGCCTAAAATTTTCTCGTGTGGTAAAGAGCTAAGAGGCACATGAAATACTTATTACATATTTTCTGATAACTATAAGTCGATCAATATTCATATATTCTATTTACAGTTTTTTTTTTGCATATTGCCAACTTCACGACTTGCGTTTCAGATTCCGATAGCTCTTATGCTACTACATATTAAAAAGATTTTTTTTCAGTTCGATAGTAAACAAGCAAATATTGTTATTTCCAAACTTACGTTTTGGACATTATCTCCTAATCGGACAGTATCCGCCCAAGATGAGACTACACGTTTTGTGCAGTCTGATCTTGATCTACACTGTCCGAGAAGGGTCAGTGAGCCGCACTTAGCAGCCTAAGGGTTAATGCAACGGCAAGCCACTCAGGCTGACTATAGTCGAAACTTGTTGCTTTAGTTAACTTTTCTGTATGTTAGTATGTCAAAATGTTCCACCTAAAAATACTCTTCTATCTAACAAGAGGCCCTGAAGGGCAGTGATTTTGTTTTTATGCTAGCATACAGTATGAATTTATGATGCAAAAAGAAAAAAAATACCAAGATTACAATAAGAAATACTGACTTCATGGCGTAAACAAGAATTGAAAGTTTTCAAATTGAAATGGTTACTTTTCCAATACGGTTTGTGGGATTTTTTTTTCAAAATCAAAAGGGTTGAAGCTGTTGATGAGATAAAGAAACTCTGCCACTTTCACAAAAATCTGATAAAAATGCAGACTTAATCGCGTAAACAAGAAATGAAAAATTTCAACTTGAAATGGCTACTTTTCCCATACTGTCTGTTTTTTTAATCGATGGGCTTCAAGCTATTTGTGAGATAAACACATGTGCAAGTCTCATGGAAATCTGACCACAAATACAGACTTTATAGCGTAAACGAAAAATGAAAATTTTCAACTTGAATTGGCTACTTTTCCCATACTGTTTATTGGATTTTTGTCAATATCAATAGGGTTAAAGCTATTGATAAGATAAACAAACTGCAAGTTTCATGGAAATCTGATCACAAATTCATACTTTATTGTGTAAAAGAAAAAGACTAACTCATTATAGACTTATAGACTCATTTTCATGTTATTTTCTTTCATCATCCACTTATTTATTATCGCATCTGTTTGTGTGTGGGTGTAGGGGTAAGTGTGTGGAGGGGTGTGTGTGTGTGTGTGTGTGTGTGTGAGAGAGAGAGAGAGAGAGAGAAGGCAACATTGTAAAAATGACTCTATTTTCAGGTCATTTTTCTTGAAATTCTGTCTTAATGTTTTAACCTTCAAGAAATAAAGATTTTATTATTATTATTATTATTATTATTATTACTAACAGACAGACAGACGGATGGACGGACGGACAGACTAACAAACGACGGAAACTACGTTATGACATAAGCTCTGCTGGCTTTCAGCCAGTAGAGCTAAATATACCTTGTATACATTCTGACTAATATTTTTTGTTACCAAAATAAAAGAAATATCCCCATCTTTTTGTGCAGATCGCCCAGCCCATCCCTCAAATAAATGTTCATACTGAGCACATCTTTTTCTCCTTTAAAAAAGAAAACAACATTTGTTTAAAACGAGAAAACAAAATTTTAAACATGTCTATGTTGAAATCACTTACAGACAGAAATACACATGGTTCAATATATATGGATTCGCGCATTATCTCCCTCTAGATGGCATTTTACGAAAACGAATATGACATGTACAAACAACGGGTGTTCGGTGTCCATATTCATTAAGCATTCTTGAGAATATTCTTAGTTTTATTCTCCAATGTTTTCTAAATTTGTAAGTAACACAACTTCTGATTGGCTAAACCAAATGTAGAACATTCTGGAGAAAAAGACAAAGAACGTTCTTAAGAATGGCTGGTAAATACGGACCCGTAATATGTAGAAAACATGCTTGGAAAAAGCGAAGATTTTAAAAAAGTCCAGTATTTCATGCAGCAAAGGAATGAAACTTTTTAGAATATTGTGGGCAGAGGAGAAATTGCTGGTTAACCAGCATTTTCTTTTTTCTACACAATTCCTTTCACTTTTGCCGTATTAAATCTGTTATCTGCCAGCGCTATAAAATTGGATGAGCTCAAAATTTTGTCGCCTGGTAAAGAGTTAAATAGCGAGAATCTTAATTGACTTCGTCCCCTAGATTCTTTTTAATATTGTGTGCACGAGTTTTTAGCATAAATTGCAGTAAAAGCTCATGTCAGAGCGCCCTAGTTTCTAGTTATATAGAACTGTAAAGATTCGGTTCATAAGAGCACCGGAAATGCAAACCAGACATAACGACGACTGATGATGTGAAAAATACACGAAATATTTATCAGATCTATAAAGCTTCCGGTTTAGTGCATGTCGCTGTTTCTTGCATTCGGCATACCTCGAGTGATGCGAGCCATCAACTGTAACTGTAACTGGTGGAATGATATGTAGCAGATCGGTACATTCATCGTCCCACTCTCTTGCACTCCGGATCATTCACATTCATCTCTGTAGTGGGCTCACAAAGTAGTCCGTCATTACGTGATACTTTCTTTACATGACTAGAACTCAAAATGGCGACACAAACGCCGGTGAAAGAAAGACCAATATTGATTACTTTGTGTGCTGTTCAATCAGCATACGGCCAATCAGACTAAGTGGTAGGAAATGTGAAAAAGAGGAATTTTCTGAAAAGCTTCAATGTCTCTTAAAGAACCAAAACTTGTTTTTTTAATCTTAAAAACTAAGATCCATCGGTGTGTCAAAACTGTTGTCTTCATTCAAGGGCGCAGTCACATTGGTTAAAATTGGCGTAAGGTTCTGATCGGTAAAGAAGCTCGGAAAAAAAAGTTCCATTGTATATAGGTAAATTCAACAGTTTGAACGCACCTATAATGTATCCAGAATCACATTCCCTTTATCTACTTTATAATGTTAGACTTGCAACAGTTAAACAGTAACAAAACATCTTTTCCACGGTTTGACAAGATTCTTGTCATTTAGCCCATTGCAGAGATGTATGGTAACGAACAACAACTCTGCTCGGAGATTGTCATCGCCCGGAAATACGCCGGTTTACCGTTCTGAAAATTGTAAGATTCCACTTACTAAAGAAAACTTGAGTTTAAATTTTCTACAAATTTCTATCGAAATCTCTCTGACTATAATTCAGTTGACAAACAGTTGGTATATTTATTTTATGTTTTAACTTGATTTATCAATTCCGATTGAAGTTTTCACCGACGAATAGACAGATGTGAATAACTTCATCGAGACTGTTTATGCCATTGCTAAACGACTGTCAGTGGTGTGCTATATATCGAATCACGTGGGAATTCGCCCAGCACTAGCAGTCCTCCATTTGCCTCAATGTTATCAAGTGATCTTCTGCTTCAGAACAGAAAATCATTTGCAAGTGGTCATGGGAAAATCGAGGCTTCACTGTATGTACATTAATTTATCCGTTTACCTCTTAGTCCCGTCTTTTACGTACTTCGCAAAGAAGGCTTTTGAAAACATTGTGGGAAAAAGAGAAAATGCTGGTGACTATTTTCTCTTTTTCTCACGAAGTTTTCTTCCGTGTTAAAGGCTATTTCTGTAATTTTATCCAAATTTGATTTTTCGTCTGTAAACGCTTTCAATTTGAACCGGTCGAAAATTTAGTCTTTTGGTACAGGTTTAGCTTTTTTCCAAACGGCAAAATTTTAAACTGGTCCAAATTAAAAGCAATTGTAGAGAACAAAATAAACGCCACTCAAAAATTGAAATTTGAAATTTGTTTTTAGCAAGGTAAAAAACATTGTCGGAAAAGGAGAAAATGCTGGTTACCAGCATTTTCTCCTTTTCCCACAAAGTTTTCAAAGGGCTTCTATCCTAGGTTTGTAAAATCCAGGGATTGTTTGGTAAAGGGTTAATCAGTATGATCTAAAAGCGCACGAAAACCTTCAAGGACATGCGAAGTACTACTCGAGCCATACACACCAAAATCAATATGGCTGCCAGACTGAAGACAGCCTCTCTTTAATCCTTAGGATACTGAAGACAAATTACCGTTCATATTTGGACAGTATAGATCAAGATCAGACTTCACTGAAGGTTAAAGTCTGATCTTATATTTACAATATTTTAAACTGGTTGGATACTATAGGCCAATGACCTTCGAATTGCAGCAGCATGCCAGATAGTGTATCCATTCTATCGGTTTAACATGCGCAGGGTTAAATACTCTATAATACCCTCGCTATTAGTCCCTCTCGGATTTCCATATTAGTCGAAAAAAGAGCGCCTAATGAATGGAATACTTGCCTTTAAGGTACTCGTGCTAAACCGCATTTTGGAGAGACAATTTTAGTTTGCTTTTTGTTCGAAGTTTTGAGGTTGGCTGGGGACGCAAATCGTAGAGGCAGATGAGAGGAAGAAAGTGGGAATAAGAAATTTTAGATTTCGTCGATTCGACTTTCCGTGAAGCTCTCTATACATGTAAGTAAATGCTATTTTCACTTAAATTGCTCAATTTATTTTTTTTTTTACAAAACATTCGTGTGTTGTATCGACACGAATAATAAAGCTCTAGAAAAAAACGTGGTACAGGGAGAAAATGCTGGTGACTAGCACTTCGTCGGTTGACTTCAAAAACCTCGTAACTACAGTTTGAAACAAGCTGTAGTTACATTTATATTTTAAAGTAAACCGACGATTTTTTTTTTCTTTTTCTGTCGATATTTTCTACTCTTCAACAAATTTTATTATTCAAGTTGCATTAACTTTGTCGTTTACATATGCTTTGATTTTAGATCAGTGTAAAATTTTATCTTCTGGTAAACTTTCAATTAACCCGTTACCAGACGACAAAATTTTAGACCCATCCAAATTGAAAGCATATGCAGACGACAATTTCAAAGTGGCTCAAATGGCGCAATTTTGTTTTGATAGGGTAGAAAACTTTGTGGGAAAAGGAAAAAATGCTGGTTACCAGCATTTTCTCCTTTTCCGACAATGTTTTTAAAAGGCTTCTAACTCAGTGTTGTCAAAAGTCGTTAATGTGTGGTAAAGGTTAAACGTTATTTTTTGTGTTGGTCGTTTCTTGAAATGCATGTATTCAAGTTCATATCCTTCCATCTGTCTATACGCGAATTGTAGGGGGATTGTTGGTTGTTGGACACACTCAATCACAGTCCATAATAACCAACCATTATTAAAGGTGGGTATTTAGAATTTTTACATCTCAGCACATTAAGAAATGTATATATGACTGAAATTTATATGACAAAATAATACAAATCATCAATAATTAAGACTCATAGAAATAACATTTTTTAATAGTGTTCCCTTAAAAGGCTACGTAGCTTCTTAAGGTATTTTTAGATTTCGCGCCAAAAATCAATAAAGCATTGTGGGAATGTCAAGTGTCTTACTAGGAAGCTATGTTTGAAACTTCGTCTGGGTATTCCTGTATGTAAATGAGCGAATTGATCATCTAAAAATAGAACGTGTCTCCCGTTGGAGTCAACCTGGGCCGTAGTAAATCTCTAATTTCACGTGTTGTCGGATGGTCTTCGACAACTGGGGTTTTATGAAAGCAAATTAAAAGGCTTTGGGAGTATAAGGATGATTTTTTTTTGCATTTTTGTAAAATTTTCGTCCCAAAATCTGAAGGGCCACTTTTAAGAACAGTGTGAGATTAATTCTCCAATAGTTTTCAAACGTAAACGTAGCACAATTTCTGATTGGCTAAACCAAATGGTTTTGCGAATCACAAGTTATGTTACTTTCAAATTTAGACAATTCTTGACAAAAAAAATGAGTTTATTCTTAGGAATGGTTAATGAATACTGACCCAGACCTTTGCTTAACCCTTTACCAAACAATCCCTGGTTTTTACAATCCTTGGATAGAAGCCTTTGGAAAGCATTGTGGGAAAAGGAGAAATTGCTGGTAACCAGCATTTTCTCCTTTTCCCATAATGTTTTCTACCCAGCTGGACTAATTTCAATTTTTAGTTACATTTATTTTGTCTTCTGCAAGTGCTTTCAATTTGGACCAGTCTAAAATTTTGTTGTTTGGTAAAGATTTAACTCATTTTGAACTCCAAAAAATTTCCACCTAAATCTCTGTGACTATTGTGATAGTGGATGTTCTGGTCTTGCTTCATTGTTTCAGTAAAAATCTATTTCAGTGGACAAATATTCTAACCCTCGGCCACACAAACCTGCGCTCTAACAACCCTGAGGAAAAGGAGCGTTTTCAATCATTTAACCCATTACCAAACGACAATATTTTAGACTGGTCCAAATTGAAAGCATTTGCAGTCGACAAAATAAAAGTGACTGAAAATTTAAAATTTGTTTTGTGAAGGTAAGAAAACATTGTGGGAAAAGGAGAAAATGCTGGTTACCAGCATTTTCTCCTTTTCCTACAATGTTTTCTAAGGGTTTCTTTCTCAGGGGCGTCAAAAGTAGGGATTATGTGGTAATGGGTTAAAAATTAATGAAAAGGGAAAAGGTACTAGCGACAAGTATTTTCTCCTTTTCCATTTTTGTTGTTGTTGTTGTATTGGGGGGGGGGGGTTTTAACGCCACTTTAACAGCTAAGGTCATACCAGGACGTACATGTGTTTCCTGGCTTTCTGATACCAGTACCAACACAACTTTCTTTCCAAAGCCATCGGCTACTTTTCCACCAGCCGATTTCCGGTAGCTCAGTTGGTAGCGTACAGGACTTGAGAACAGGGGGTCGTGAGTTCGATCAATGGCTCGGCCAGTTTCTTTCCGAGGACAGATAATAGTCATTGCGACAGGCTTCATTCCTCTCTTACCACTGATCGTTGTTTCTACGATGGTTATGTGGGGAAAAAGCAGCCAGTGGCTTGCAAAGAATATTGTGCGGAGCACTGGTAACAGAAACACCAGGAAAGCATGGATAGGTGCACTGGTCGCCGCGAGATAACGGAAATAGTGTTGAAAACACCAATGTTATTGATCCTTGAAAACACAAACACAACAACAGTTACTCTTGGTTCACATTTCATTTGTTGTCTGCAGACGTGTCCAATAACGGACAAATCTAACATTTTGTCGTCTGGTGAGGAGTTTTGCAATTAAATAATATTCAGCAAGCGCTTATTGAGCTCCATGAGACGTCAAATATCTCAAAATCTAGCCGTATTAATCCTTTACCAACCAAAACCCGACTTTTAACACACCTGTGAAAGAAGCCTTTTGAAAAAATTGTGGGAAAAGGAGAAAATGCTGGTAACCAGCATTTTCTCCTTTTCCCACAATGTTTTCTTCCCGTCCTAAAACAAATTTTAATTCTTTAGCCGTGTTCATTTTGTCGTCTGCAAACGCTTTCAATTTGGACCAGTGTAAAATCTTGCCGTTTGGTAAGGAGTTAACTCTGTCCCAGACGGCAAATTTTGGACCAGACCAAATTCAAAGCATTTTGCAGATGACAAATTAACAGTTGCTAAAAGATGATTTTTCTATATGATAGGGTAGAAAACATTGTGGGAAAAGGAGATAATGCTGGTTACCAGCATTTTCTCCTTTTCCCACAATGTTTTCAAAAGGCTTCTATTCCAAACCCGTAAAAACCAGGGATTGTTTGGGAAAGGGTTAAGCAAACAGGTGTCCATAATAAGCATGGTTTTAATGGGTTAAACTGCATGTAAATTGATAACGGTCTGAATTATAAAGTAACCTCTGGTATTTCACTCTGACTGCACCATACATCAAACATGCACATCTTATGTGTGTTATGCAATGTTCATTTCCACAAGTGTTCGGTTTTGTTGATGCTGTAGACTGGTACTTCATAGAACAGTTACACGAGACTTATAGAAGATCTTGTTAAAGGTGGCTCTTCAGATTTTGGGACGAAAACTTTACAGAAATACAAAAAAAATCATCCTGATACTCCCAAAGCCTTTTAATTTGCGTTCATAAAACCCCAGTAGTCATTATCTCCCGCTAGATGGCATTCTATAAATACTCATCTATCTGATATGGGCATCCTGGGTACAGAACAGAACCACTTTCCTACGCGACAACCGTTACTTTGAATTTAAAACAACAAAAAAAAAAAGGTTTACCCAATAAAACGCTACCTCGTGCAATTCACTCAACCATGATCACCAGTTTAGAGAAATCTGTTGCTAAAGCAGGTCTCATTTCTCCTCAAACGTATTGATACGTAAAAGCTATTTTCAACATTGCTACTTTATAGAGCGTAATATTACAGTCAGCCCGCTTTCGGGGCTAGTAGTGATGCGTCATATAAGACAGTCGAATCTTCAAAGAATATGACATGCGCAGACAACGCCCCAGTAGTCGAAACCCATCCGATAACACGAGAAATTAGAGATTTATTACGGCCCAGGTTGACATCAGCGGGAGACACGTTCTATTTTTAGATTATCAATTCTCTAATTTAAACACAGGAAAACACAGACGAAGTTACAAAAAACCGTCCGAAGAGGACATTATGGAAATAATTATTACATGTTTGTTATGTAATGGAATTTAAGTGTTATTGGTCACGTGCCAGTCACTTGACATTCCCACAATGCTTAAATATGATTTTTTTATGCGAAATCTAAAAAAATAGCTTAAGAGGCTTCGTAGCCTTTTAAGGGAATACTGTCAAAAAATCTTTTTTCAATTCTATGATTCTTAATTATTGATGATTTGTATTGTTTTTTCATATTAATTTCAATGATCTATATTTTTTCCAATTTTGTGTGATGTGAAAATTCTAAATACCCACCTTTAACATTCACCTCAATGCTTAATACGAAAATACACAGGCCTTTGAGGCTCGATTTGTATATCACGGAACACCAAAGTTTTTCATTGATCTATCAACGAACACTGTTACTAAATTCGCGTAGCCGCTGATATTTATGCACCGCCTGTATATTGTATATATGACAATCCAATGTGTTTAATATGTACAAGTGAAATCAAAGAAAATCGGACCCCTTGTCCCCTTCGAAAAAGAGTATTTTACCGAAAAAGGAAAAGTCCACCTCACCGTTGCCGAAGATATGTTCAGAAAGCCGTAGATAGGTTCAAAAATGAATTTTCTTTCTTTCCCAGACCTTTGGGCGTTTCAATCGACTCTTTCTACCAAGCACTGACGCTGATCTCGCTGTTCTTACAATCCCACTGCGAATTTCAATTCATGTGAATCTAGTATCAGGAGACGCGCGAAATTGTTTTTGCCAGTAAACGGTAAAATCGGCTCTTCCACGGGGACAAGATGTCAAATTTTCTATTTTTTTTTTCTCATTATGTGTCGATACTTTAGCGATGCACGAATATGCTACTTTACGTAACGTTGTCCGATGATCGCGCCATGAAAACTTCGGTATTCCAGATAGACAAATGAAGTTTCAGTGGCCTATGGAATATGATACATAGTAGTTCCTATTTTCATTTACCTTACCCCCAATCGTATTGCTTCTTTATTCATATATATAGGATCAGACATGAGTTGGTTTTTGAGATAAAAAAATATTAAACAAGTCTACAAAAATAGTTCCGAAGAAACTTGCATATATTTATTTTATTTTGAGTCTACAAGTGATTAAATTAACAAGTTTATCACGATTAAGAATTTTGACAACAAATTTTAATTAGGAACCTTGGTCAGTAGTATTTCAGAATGAAGCGTATGATTACAGAGTGTTGACCACATACAGCACTATTTTTCTTTTCTCACACGTGTGTGAGACAAGAAAATTCGTAATGGCTATATTACATTGAAAACAAGAAGAGTTATGTGATATGTTGGTTCGCACGTCGGTAATTTGAACGTAATGGTATACAGTTACTGGTTAATAAGAAATGTACTGTAACGTAAGAAAAATAATAACCATATTTGATAGGTGCTGAGAGAAAAAACGTGGGGAAAAATAGAACAGGAAAAAAGCAGATTGGCGTGGAGTGTTTAACTGCAGGACAATAACCTGAGGTATTTTCACAATCTATTGGGTTCCTCCATAACCATCACAGATCAGTAGATACTGGATGCTATCAATACAAAAACATGTAGTAACTTCTTGAGATTTGGGCAGCTCTGGTATTCAAACTGAGTTTTGGAAGCCAGGAGTTCACAACCAAAGAAAGAAATCGCCATAATTATACTAAGGAAGTCTTCTGCTTTTATTCTGCTAATATGTTTTCGTTATCAGGTAGATTAAGATTTTTATCACCATATAAAATGACTTGAGTAATTATTGTAATTGTACTTATAATATCGTTTAAACCGACTCTTAATTCTCGGTAAAACGGGCATTCAAAGTAGCAGCAACGCTGAGTTGATTCAACGAAGCCACATCTACAAAGGGGTGGCTGGACTATATTATTCAAATACAAAAGCTCATGAAGACAACTACACTTCTTACGTAACCTGTAGTATGTATGATCGGAGTTTTCTATCTACAAAGAAATATAGCTTGTTTTGGCTCGATTTATCCATGTTTACGTGATATTTAAAAGCAGACAAAGTTCCTGCATTTTGCATTTCATCTGATAAACACTTCCAATTATAGATCACTGATGGCAAGAATGCGTTTTGTACAAGCTGGTTCTGCAATTAATGATTCGCAAGTTATTTGGTCTTCGAAGATTGCGAGATGATCCGCATAGATCATTATATCGTCGGTTTACTTCGAAAACCTCGTAACTACAGCTTGTAACAAGCTGCAGTTACGAAGTTTTCGGAGTAAATCGACGGTATATACTTCTATTCAGCTTATACCTCATTTACACTTCATATGTTGAGAGGTTCTGGCCAACACATGCGGGATATTGTGACACTCTGATGGTGTTTCCCTCTGACTAAAGCCGTCTGAGAAAAGTATTTACAATACATGTACATGGTAAGATATTTCAAAACAAAGACTGTCCGAGTTCCCTGCCAAAATTTCCATTGGTAACTTTGCTTAGGGACAGTGAAAACTTACATCTACACTTTTCGTTATTTCTCAAGAGAAATATTGCCAAAATTTAGTATTTGAGACTGTTTTTTTTTTTTAATTTCATGTGAGGGTGAGCTAACTTAGCTGTGAGGGTCTGGTAGCATAACTGTATGAGTTTCAACAAGCCACCACTCTGTCTGTCTGATATATACCACAATCATTTGAAGCCCTATTGGTTTATGACGGAACACTGAGAGTTTCCTTGTTCGATCATCAAAAAATTATAACACATTGGCTCATCGCTCATATATTGCGGAATTTACTCAAAATTTCATTGATACCGTCTCTATAAATAGCACATTGGCGACTCCCTTTATATCGTATATAATGAGACTATATATTTATACGATGAAGAGGGAATAGCCAATGTGCTATTTTTAGTAACGATGTCCGATAATGAAAATTTCGTTATCCCTTGATTGAATAATTCAGTTTCAGAGGCCTATGCATCTACCGAATTCTGAAGATGGACAAAGAAAAATTACTCTGAGTTACCCAAAAATTTTAAAAAATCCTTCTTTCGAAATATTGTGTTTCATTGAAAGAGGGTTGGCCAAATCGATGAAAGAATTAAGACTGAATAAGCAAGGCAGACTTGATTGTTGACAATTAATGTTGGAAAATTGATTAGAACAAGATCAAAGCATTCCGGCCAAGATCTGTTGGTTTGAAAATTGGTTTTGGTGCATTCAGCTCAGATATCATCAATCTTAACTTTTTGCCGCAAAATGCTGAATTTTAACGACCTTGAGGAAAAAGCTTTTTGAAAACATTGTTGGAAAAGGAGAAAATGCTGGTAATCAGCATTTTCTCCTTTTCCCATAATATTTTCTATCTAATTAAAGAATCGTTAGAGTCACACTGGATTTTTTTTTAACTCTTATACTCCTGAATAACTAAAACGAAATTTCCAGTCGGCAGAAAAAAACCCAAATATTGCAATTTCAAACTTATGTTTTTGGGAAATAATATCTCCTTATCGGACTGTGTAGATCAATGATCAGACTGCACGTTCTGTGCAGTCTGATCTTGATCTATACTGTCTGCAAAAGGACAGTGGGTCGCACTTAGCAGGTTAAGGGTTAACTTTCAATTTGGACAGGTCTAAAATTTTGTGGTGTGGTCAAAAGTCAACACAGATCTCCAGGACAGATTTGACGATGAGATTAAGTTTAACCCTTTACCACACAGTTCCGAGTTTTAAAGAACTTGAGGCTTTGGAAACGTCGTGAGACAAAGAGAAAAATCAAAGAATTCCAGGAGTTCAACCATATTCAATTAGTTATCTGCAAATGCTTTCAATTTGGAACAGTCCTTTTTGAGTGATAATGAATTACCGACATCGTCGCCATTGCAGGGCGAAATTCGTTGACAAACAAGTTCGGAAATATTCATGTCAACAAGATCCGGAGAATTTTTTTGAGCAATGTTTATCATTTTCAAGAACTTAGCTTTGCGAATACTTCATTCATTGGCATTTTACAGACTGAGAATTTTGGCATCGGTAATTAAATTAACATCGAGGTGACGTAATTGGATAACCAAATTGGCAACATTACTTCAAAGAACACATAGTTATTCACTGTCTCCCGTTCACATGCAATAAACTTTGGTATCATTGATTCAGAGAATATTAAGCCAATGCTTGGCTGCTACTCAACCTTTCAAGTATTGTTGGCAACATAAAACTAGGGTCCTTATTCGCATGATTCCTACAAACAGTGATCATTTGTTGAATGTGCTTCTCAAAAGGTGTTAAATACAACAGAAAGCACCGTAGATTATGTTTCAGAATGCACTTAGTGACCTAGAATGCTCCACTGCTTCCTAAATACCCGCGTCACACCAAACTCGTTCTCACTCCGTTCCGAAAAGTTGTGAAAAACTGTGTTCAGACATAGTTGACGTATAAGCAACCTTTTACGATCTGTTTACGAACTTAATGGACAGGTTAGGACGGGAAGGGTGCCCAGAACTTTGAGCCTGCTCAACATCTGTTGCCGTCCGTCCTGTAATTAGACGGAGTGACGACGTACTCAAAACGAGATGGACGTTTTACAAACGGAACTGTGGTACAGTCCGGCATCAATTGGCATTTTGTTTGCATTTTACCGAAGGATATTACGCGTACTGTCCCGACCGCAGCCCGTTTAACGATTTTGTTGACCGGGTTAAGACTTTTTAAGAACAGGTTTGGTGAGACAAGGGCTTCAGGCATTTTCAGGCCAAAGTAGCACGTTCTTCCCCGACTTCAACCCGTTTAGTGACTATGACAGGATGGGAGAAGACGTTCTGAGAACTAATTTGGTGTGATGGGGGCTTCAGTTTGCCCAGTCCTTTTAAAGACGCTCACGTGTTTTCGTTTAAAGCATGGGTCAATAAAACGGAATCTTTTCACTATGCCGAGCCCGGTGGGTCAGCCGGTAATGCACAGGACATCAAACCAGGCGGGTCGATGGTTCGATTCGCCCTATTCGGCTAGTTTCGTTGATGAAATTCGCTGCGAAAGGATTCATTCCTCTGGGACTACTGATCACTGTTTAGATGACAGTCATGTAGGAAAGCAGCCAGTAGCTAACATTTTGCTAGGTACTAATAAGTGAAACTCTAGAAAAGCATGACAAATGCACTGGCCCCCGAGACAGATCTGAGATATTGTTTAACTCGTTACCAAACGACAAAATACTGTACTTGTCCAAATTGGAAGCACTTGCAGACGAAAAATTAAACAACACTAAAAAATTAGAACTTGATTTTAGAAGAGTAGAAAACGATGTGGGAAAAGGAGAAAATGCTGGTTACCAGCATTTTCTCCTTTTCCCACAATGTTTTCAGTAGGCTTGTTCCTCTGGGTCGTAAAAACCACGGTAAATGATTAAACCAATGTTAGGCATCAAACCAACTAAACAACCGACCAACCAGTCAACCAACCAACCAACTAACTATCAAACCACGAAACGACCGACCGGCCGACCAACCAACCAACCAACCAACAAACAATCAATCAATCAATCGAACAAACAAATAATCAAACAAACAAACAAAAACCTTCTTCTCTATTACCCATTACGGTTTGTGTGTGTGTGTAAAAAGTTGTAACTGTACGGTTGGGGATCACAATTAATGTAAAGCTCCTCAGCAAAATTTCCATGGATATTTTTTTCTCAGATACAAACAAAAACAGGTTTTATTCCCTCTGACACACTATATTTTATTATCTACCTCACAACAATGACGGTTCCTAATCTACATGTTTTGACCTCAGCTGGCCTTCGTTAAGGGTAAAAACCACGATCAGCCTGGATGTCCCTGCATTCTTACCTTCGTCTAAACTCCAAGATTCCAAATCCCTTGACAATTCTAAGCTTTTGCTCAATGATTTTAATAAAATGAGTGCAGTACATGAAAATTTGGCCTTATTACTGGACGAATAAGTCAAGATCAGACTACAAACAATGTGCAGCATGATCCTGAGTCGATGGAGCCTTCTTATATTATAAAATCTGTAGCATTTTTTCTTTAGTTGTTATTGTATTTTTCAATCGTCGAAAGAATTCGTTTGGTATAAAACCCAGTTCGACCTTTAATTTCTTGGCTTTTATGACCAAATCGTCTCAGAAATACGTAGCACAGTTCACATATTTTGTGCAGAGGCGTAAAAAGTCATACTTATCGATCGGGTAAGAAAGTAGAACATTAATTCAAAACTTCTTGGGTCTTGTTTTTATACCGAGAACTGTCTGATACATATCAAAATAGTTTTTATTCCCCTGACAGACGATATTTCACTATCTAAATCGCAACAAAGACCGCTCACTAATCCACGTCGTATATTATTCTTATAGATTCGAGACCTCGTATGACCTATGCGAAGAGTCCCGGAAAAGATCCGACTGCACAGATGTGCAGTCTGATCTTTTTCGCGATTCTTCGATACACAATTGCTAAACAAGACTAACCTAACCTATTTTGCCATTTTCATTACAGAGACAACAAATTCAACCTTTTTTTTTCCGCGGTCCAAACGTAGATTTAATATTTAAGTCGAAACGACTTTTGTATATTTAAAGAATTAATATTTAAGAATGTAATTTGCAACCTGTTTCCGCCACACCGCCTACCCTCAGTACTGGTGTATATTTATTTCATTAAGTGACCATTTATTTTTGTCCCTGGTATGATCGTGTTATACAAGATTGATTGATATATTGGTGTAACTGGATATAGCATTTGGTGGCAAACGATATAGATTTAAGATCAGGCAGCATGTTCTCTGCATGTAGTGTCATCTGAATCTACGCCGCCCGCAAAATCGTTTAATGTCACTTTTTGCAGTAAAAGACATAAATCAGCAAATAGAATTTTAACAACGGTTACCTTTTTTTATTAATTAGATCTATGCATGTCAAAAGGTTAATTGTTAGAACGCTAAATAAACAGTGTAAATATAAGCTTTTATTTCGTGCTTTTCGGTAGGTTATCGAGAAATATCGGTGAAATATTTTTTCCATATTTCATGGTTACGACCAGTGAAAATACCGATTTTTATATTCTAGTTACCTAGGTATATGAAATGCGCGTGACTCACAACCATATGGAAATATGACATTGTTTCTCTTACATTTCTCGCGCTTGACGTAATATTGTAATGCGTTGCTATGAGGGTTACGCCACGGGGAATAACTGAAAAGATCTATACTGGATACTGATAAAGTTCCTCCCAGACTAAAAGGGTTAAAAGCATGAAATAAATAGAATATTTGTTGTTTTTTTAGGTTAAAGATCGAAATATATTTCATCGAATGCTCATTACGGATTTCGAACCCAGACTGTTTGTTGTGAGAGGCCGTCGCTCTTCCACTTTACCACTGTATCCCAAACAATGTTTATAACATCTGTACCAAACGACAGAATTTCAGACTTGTCTGGATCAAAAGTATTTGCAGATGATCAAATAAAGTTGAGTAACAACTGAAGTTTATCTTTCGACGGTTAGAAAGCATTGCGGGAAAAGGGAAAACACGCCGATTACTAGGATTCTAGAACAATTGCCCCCTCGGACAATCCCAACCCCTGGAACATTGCCTCCTGAGGACAAGGAATTGTCCTCTGAGGCAATAGTCCGGGGAGGAATTGTCCTCGGGGGGGGGGGGGGGCATTAGTCCGGGTGGAGTTGTCCTGGGGGGGGGGGGGGGGGCAATGGTCCGAGGGGAATTGTCCAGGGGACAATTGTCCGGGGGGGCGGCAATTGTCCTGATACGGATTATTATGGTGCTTTGTTCTTTTCCGACCATATTTTCCGTTATAATAATCAAAACATGGAATTATTTAAGCAAAGGGTTGGAATATTATATATTCCCGGCAAGGATTCATTAAAATATTTTCTCCGAAGCCCACTTCTAAGTATAAATCCCTAAATAGTATTTGATTGACGGCTTCGAATTTCATTAGATAAACGCCCCCTCCCTCTGCTCTCCGATGTTGCACTGTCTCCACTTCATGAACCATCAGCTGCTATGTGCGACTCAATGACCTTTTGCGCACAATGTAGACGAAGATCAGACTGCACAGAACGTGCAGCCTGATCTTGGATCTGCACTGTCTGTTAACCCTTTACTCCATAGGTACTCATTTCTACGCATTGCTTGTAGGAGCCTTTGGAAAACATTGTTGCAAAAGGTGAAATTGCTCGTGACGAGCAATTTCACCTTTTGTCACAATGTTTTCTATGCTATCAAAAGGTGTCGTATACACATAAGAAACGGCTTCATCCTTGCTGTTATTTAGGGTCAATTAGAAATACCATAGAAATGTCTTATGGGATAAAGGGTTAAAGGCCCAGTAGAGGCCAAAACATCAAACCAGATGTCGTAAATCATTTAACCCATTACCACACAATCCCGACTTTTAACGACCCCTTGTATGCCTTTTGAAAACCTTGTGGGAAAAAGGAGAAAATACTGGTAACCAGCATTTTCTCCTTTTACCACAATGTTTTCTACCCTTCTCGAAATAAACTTCGTTTTTTAGTCACTTATATATTGTTGTCTGCAGATGCTTTCAATTTGGACGAATCATTTAACTCTTTACGAAACGACAAAAATTTTTGGCTTGTCTAAATTGAAAGCATTTGCAGACGAAAAAATAAAAGTTACTGAAAATTTGAAATTTGTTTTGTGAAAGGCAGAAAACATTGTAGGAAACTTTTCCCACAATGTTTTCTAAAGGCTTTTCCCCCCAGGGTCGTCAAAAGTAGGGATTGTGTGATAATGGGTTAAAAGTATAAAAAAAATATTTTGAATATGACAGGCTGTTATCGTTTGGTTGGGCCATGTGGTAGTCGCTGACCAAAAAATTTTAGAATATGACAAACAGTAAACAACACATACAGATTCCTGGTAGGTTTCAACCTGGTTTTGAAATTAATTTCTCTGTCAGTGCCTAAAGCTTGCCCGGTCGGCTTAGTGGTAAGCGTGTCGGATTCATGACCTTGTGGTTGTGAGTTCGATACCCGGTTGAGGCGAGCTTTCTTCCCGGCGTATATTCGCCTCTCACCTCTGCTGAAGCTTGTGAGAAAAGTAGTCGGTGGCTTTGGAAAGAAAGTTGTGTTAGTACCGGTGTGACCAAGCCAGGAAACACATGTGCGTCACCGACCGCCATGATATGACCTTAGCTGTTAAAGTGGCGTTAAACACCAATACAACCAACAAACTGTCAGTGACTTAAACTTGGATTGACCGAACAATGACAGATTGTTATCTGTTTTATCAAACGACAAAATTTTAGACTCATCCATAATTGAAAGTATTCCTTGACGGCAAATTGTTTGCTCACCAACGGATGGAAAATGTTGTTGGGAAAAAAAGGGGGGTGCGTTTTTAACCGCTAACTTCTAATATTTTCCGCATGTAATCATTATCAAATGAACACTATTCAGGGTTGTAAAAAACACAAATGTATTTGGTTAAAGGTCAAAAATATGGATTTGCCATCTGATTATGAAGACAGACCCTAAAATAACTGGAAAAGAACATAATCATATCGCAGACCAGGGCCTGCATGTGTATTCACCAACTATTCTTAGGAATATTCATAGTCTTATTCTCCAAGATTTTCTAATATTGTAGGTAACCCAACTCCTGATTGGTTAAACTATTCTGATTGGCTAAACCATTCGGCTTCAGCCAATCAGAAATTATGTTACTTTCAAATGTCGAAAATTCTGGGGAATAAGACAAAGAACGTTCTTATATTATTGATTTAATCCTTGCTCATGCGGCACTAAGGTAAGATACCTTTTTATACACATTGTGTGGAAAAGAAGAAATTGCTGGTTTCCAGCATTTTCTTCTTTTTTTACGGTGTTTTCAACCCGTCAAGGGACAAGATCTGTCTTAAAAACTCATGTTACTTATCGTCAGCAAAAATGCTTTCAATTTTGGAAAAGCCACGTGGCCTAATTGTAAAAGGGTAAGACTGATATATGTCTGCAGATATGTTCCTTGGAAACCCATAAGTACCTCGTTAAGCTTATATGTGGTTATTTTACATAATGGTATCCTAAGTATGATACATCCAACTACAGGGTGGCGCCATCTTATGGCGTTGTCGTGGTAAGCTCATTATCTCCCGCTAGAGAGCATTCTATAAATACTCATCTATCTAATTTGGGCTTCCTGGGTACAGAACCGAACCACTTTCCTACGCTACAACCGTTACTTTGAATTTCAAACTAAAATATACGTTTACTCAAGAAAACGCTATAGCATGTGCAATTCACTCAGCTATGATCAGCAGTTTAGAGAAATCTGGAGCTAAAGCAGGTCTCATTTCTCCTCAAACATATTGATAAAAGCAATTTTCTATATTACTACTTTATAGGACGTAATATTACAGTCAGCCCGCTTTCGGGGCTAGTGATGCGTCATATAAGACAATCGAATCTTCGAAGAATATGACATGCGCAGACAACGGTGGTAAGCTGTCTAAAATCGGAGAATGTATAAGATAGCTGAACAGCTTTGGGAAAACCGAGAGCTTTTGCGGATGTCATAGATCAAGATCAGACAGCACAGGACATACATCCGCTGGTTTTATCAAGCCTATTTAAGATAAAAACATTTCCTGCTGTCAGTGGATTGTATTTCCAGTCTCTGAAAAAGGTCGAGTGTATATTTACGAGCTGTAATAGAAAAGGGAGTGGGAGCTTCTAAAATGATGGCAAACCCACAAAATGAAGGCAGCTATTTTGTGCGATTATCTCTTGATTTATCAGTTATCGTAGATTTAAGATTCAGTCTTAGCGGGATGATCATGATTTACAATGTTCTCAAATCCTATAAGTCTTGGATGTAGTCGTTATCCAGCTAAGAGATTATATATTTCTCTTACCTCGATGTATGACTTCTTGACAACAGTCATATATGGCTTGCAACACTCGAAAAGGGCATTCGGACTTTTGCGTAAACTGTCGTCTCGGATCAGCCTGCGCAGTCAGCGCAGGCTGATCCGAGACGGCACTTTACGACTACGTTAGATTTTGTGCTACAATAGACTTGGGCGAAACAGAAAAATTACATAAAAACGGAAAGTGTCGTCTCGGATTAGCCTGCATGGACTGCGTGGGCTGATCCGATAAGATACTTCACGCAAATGTCCGAATGCCTCTTTTCGTGTGCATTATCTCCCGCTAGATGGCATTCTATAAATGGGTACAGAACCGAACCACTTTCCTACGCGACAACCGTTATTTTGAATTTAAAACTAAAATAAAGGTTTACTCAATAAAACGCTACCACGTGCAATTCATTCAGCTATGATCAGCAGTTTAAATAAAAAAATCTGGAACTAAAGCAGGGCTCATTTCTGCTCAAACGTATTGATAAAAGCTATTTCCTACATTACTACTTTATAGAGCGTAATATTACAGTCAGCCCGCTTTCGGGACTGGTGATGCGTCATGTAAGACAGTCGAATCTTCGAAGAATATGACATGCGCAGACAACGTTTTTGTGTGTTGTTAACTATTATGGCTTAACTTTTTACCATACAATGAAGATCTTTAACGACCATGTCGAAGAAGCCTTTTGAAAAGATTGCGGGAAAAGGAGACCAGCATTTTCACCTTTTCCCACAATCTTTTCGACCTTATCAAAGAAAAAAATGCATAATTCTAACCATAATTGTTGCCTGCAAATGCTCTCAATTTGGACATTGTTGAATTTTGTCGTCTCGTAAAGGGAGAAATTACACCCACGCCTAGTTCCATATACATGTATTCAGTTCCTCTATTCTTTGCCATTTGTACCCCTGTCTGTATCAGTATGTCCATAAGCATATGGACAAATAGTCTTTATTTTTTATTTTACTGCAGAGAAATTTCTCGCGATCTCCATGCAGAAAATAATGAAAATGACCACTACAGTGATTGTATTGTAAAAAGCTAGAGTTACTGATATTTGAAATTTCTTTTGTCGCTCCGAATCAAGGTCGGTGGGACTGTTTTTATCGAGCTGTTGTCAACTTTATATGACCCATATTCTGGCGAAAAGAAGTATTACTCTTCACCACACAATCCCGACTTTAAACACCCCTGGGGAAAAAAGGTTTTGAAAACATTGTGGCAAAAGGAGGAAATGCTGGTAACCAGCAAAAACAATGTTTTCTACTCTTCTAAATTCATGTGTCAATTTTTGAGTCACATTTTTTTTGTCGTCTGCAAATGTTTTAAATTTGTACAAGTCTAAGATTTTGTCATCTGATTTAGTACATTGTGTCTTTGTGGCGCATTATACAAAGCAAGGCGCCATATAATTGTTGATCTATAAAATCTATTTTATGCAAAACCGACCGAATCATGAGGTAGAATGGTGCATAGAGATGTACCAAAATTTACCAATAGCGAAAACATTCGACACAGTTTAGCCTGTGAGGACTGGGCAGGCTGATATTTTTTGTAGATTCAGTTAACCTCCATTTCACAGAACATGACTAATGTCAACAGTGAAGACTTTCAGAAGCGTAAGAATCTTGTCTCGCACATAATTTGCTAGATGTTAAATGTAAATTACGGGTTTTGTGACAATACAGATATCTAATTTATATTCTAGATTTAAATAGAGATGGAAACGTTGCGTGATCACGTAAACAGGATTGGAGTCCATTGAGTTCCCTGTAGAATTCAATTTCCTCCTGTTGAATTTATTTAAGGATGTTTCTTTAATGGTGTATTAGCATTTTTCAGAAACAATAATCTGTCTCGCCTACTTATGGTTTTTCTCCGTCCCCGTTCCACTTCTGTTATAGCCCGTTAGATTGCTTGTGTAAGATCTTGCAGCCAATCAGATGGCTGGTGTTTGGATCTGCAACCAGTCAGATAGCTAGATGTCTAGTGTTGGAAAGTTGCATTAGGATGAATGGTCAACGGTGCGTAAAAACGATCCCAGAACTATCGGAGTTCGAAAAGAGTACAGTCAAAATCCTGGGTTTGGATAATACCAAATACCCGTTAGCCTTATAGGCTCGTTTGGATAATAACAAGTACCTGTTAGTCTTATAGGCTCCTTTGGTTAATAGCAAGTACCTGTGAGTATTAAAGGCTCGTTTGGATAATACCAAGTACCTGTTACTCTTATAGGATCCTTTGGTTAATAGCAAGTACCTGTGAGCGTTAGAGGCTCGTTTGGATAAAAACCAAGTACATATAGTCTTATATGCTAGTTTACATAATAGCTAGTACCTGTGAGCCTTAGAGGTTCTTTTGGATGATAGTAAGTGCCTGTTTAGCCTTAAAGGCTAGTTTGGATAACAGCAAGTACCTCTTAGACTTACAGGCTCGTTTGGATAACAGCAAGTACCTGTTAGCCTTACAGACTCGTTTGGGTAACAGCAAGTACCTGTAAGCCTTACAGGCTCGTTTGGATAACAGCAAGTACCTGTTAGCCTTATAGGCTCGTTTGGATAACAGCAAGTACCTGTAAGCCTTATAGGCTCGTTTGGATAACAGCAAGTACCTGTTAGCCTTACAGGCTCGTTTGGATAAAAGCAAATAAATGTTAGCCTTTTAGGCTCGTTTGGACAACAGAAAGTACCTGTTAGCCTTATAGGCTCGTTTGGATAACAGCAAGTACCCGTCAGCCTTATAGGCTCGTTTGAATAATAAGAATTACATTTTAACCTTATAGGCTCGTTTTGATTATACAAAATACCCGTTAGTCTTACAGCCTCTTTTGGTAAATGGCAAGTACTTGTTAGCCTTACAGGCTCGTTCGCATAATAGAAAGTACATGTTAGCCTTACAGGGTCGTTTGGATAATAGCAGGTACTCCTTAGCCTTATAGGCTCGTTTGGATAATAGCAAGTACCCGTTAGCTTTATAGGCTAGTTTAAATAATTGCAAGTACCCGTTATCCTTTTAAGCTCGTTTAAATAATAGCAAATACCCGTTAGCCTTATAGGCTCGTTTGGATAATAGCAAGTACCCGTTAGCCTTAAAGGCTCGTTTGAATAATAGCAAGTTCATGTGAGCCTTACAGGCTCGTTTAGATAATACCAAGTAGCCGTTAGCCTCATAGGCTCGTTTGGATAATAGCAAGTACATGTTAACCTATAGGCTTGTTTGGATAATAGCATGTATATGTTAGTTTTATATGCTCGTTTGGATAATAGCAAGTACCCGTTAGCGTTATAGGCTCATTTGTATAATACCAAGTATATGTTAGCCCTACAGACTCGTTTGGATAACAGCAAGTACCTGTGAGCCTTACAAACTTGTTTTAATAATAGCAAGTACCTGTGAACCTTACAGGCTCGTTTGGAAAATACCAAGTACCCGTTAGCCTTATGGGCTCGTTTGGATAATAGAAAGTACATGTTAACCTTATAGGCTCGTTTGGCTTATAGAAAGTTCCCGTTAGCCTTTCAGCTCGTTTGGTTAATAGCAAGTACCTGTTAGCCTTACAGGCTCGTTTGGATAATAGCAAGTACTTGATCATGTTAGTTGTATAGGCTCGTTTGGATAATAGCAAGTACATGTTAGCCTTATAGGCTCGTTTGGATAATAGAAAGTATCTGTTAGCCTTATAGGCTCGTTTGGATAATAGAAAGTACGTGTTAACCTTATTGGCCCGCTTTGATAATATAGATAATGTAGTACCTGTTAGTCTTATTAGCTCCCATTTTTATAAGGGAAAAAGGAATATTTCCTAGAACGACTTTATGTAAGCCCCATTGGCGATTGGCGGGGCATTCTATGCAAGTATATACTGTACAAACTGAAAGACACTCATAAAGGATCATTAGATAAGGCCTGCCCTCCACTACAACCCCGATTGCTTGCCGAAGGGTTGCAGATGAAAAATGGCTTTCGGGATGGAAATGGGCGGTGCTTGGCAAACGGGGCTCGTTCGGCGGTGATACGCGTAACAGTATGCGACAGGTTGCCGAAATCTTACCGAAGTATGCGGATCCAGTACAGAAAAATGCCGATCGGTCCAGGATTGTTGACCGAGTGTTTCCCGATCACGCAGAATGGCTGCAGTTCACTTGCAGAACATTCAGAATCGTTTAAGAATCTATGCCGACATGTTGGCGATGTGAGTGCTAAGGTATATATACGCAAGTTATCTTTCCTGAACCGCTCGGGGTGACACAGTGAATAAGAAACCTCGCCGAATGCTGCCGGATTATGCGCGATGTGTTTCAGAACGTCTGGAATGATCGCTGAATGTTCCTCGAAGGGATGCCGACGGTCCCGACGCTTCCCCGAACACAACGATCGGCGTCCAAATTTTAAAACTTAAAATTTGGATCCCGAAGCCATTTTGATTCCGAATCGGCCCCGACACACTAAGAATGTTTCCAGATGGGTATAAGACACACCAAGAACGGTTCCCGATCATTGCGAAGATGTGCCGAAGCATCCAGTTCCCGTCATTTTTACGATCGGGAACCTTTTGAGGTCCTGGTGGAGGGCCGGTCTAACTCATAACATTCTATGACCTATTGCTCATAAAATTTCTTTTCTTAACTCATTACCAAACGACAAAATTTTAGGTATGTCCAAATTGAAAGCACTTGCAGACGACAAAATAAAAATGACTGAAAATTTGAAACTTGTTTTGTGAAGGGTAGAAAACGTTGTGTGAAAAGGAGAAAATGCTGGTTACCAGCATTTTCTCCTTTTCCCATAATGTTTTCTAAAGGCTTCTTTCTCAGGGTCGTCAACGTAGGGATTGTTAGGTAATGGGTTAATTTTATATCAATCTTCTGTCTGAACTCTTCCGTAAACAGAAGTTGCTTTTGCGGCCAGACTCAGGATCAGACCGGAAATTATTCTGAAGATGTCTGTGTATACTGAGTGCCAGGTCGGTCCAAGACAACGTTTAGTTGCTGGCAGAAAATGAATTGTAAAACTTGGTAAAAAGTCGCAAGGTTGCTCAGACGTAATTTGTTTACTTGTAACCCGGCTTTAAAATCTATTTTTATGCAAGCGATTAACTCTTGGACTGACAATAACAGATTGTCATATTCGCAATAATTTCCTTTCATTTAAGGTATAGTAGACCCCTAATACCTCTCGTGCAGCATTGCATAAAGGTTTCTTGATAGTTGGTGAATACGGACTTAAACAGGTATAATATTTTTGCACAATTTTAACCGACCAGAAATTTTATTATGCCTATGTTGAAATTATTTGTAGATGCTTTTGTTAGTTTCCAGAAAAGGGAGGTAATTAGTTTCTCTCTTTGCATTGAAAATATAGTGGTTTTAGATTGATAAAATTAGTGACAACTCTAGCAAAGACAAAAAGGGGAAAGTGGCTTGGTTAAAGCAGTACAATAACAATCTTTTTTTAATCATAGCAAATTTTGTAGGATAATATTATTGTGGAAATGGCTGTTTTCTATTATGGGTCTACTACGTTAATTGGTACGATTTCAATCGAAATGCATTTTAACACCCACACTGTTCATTTTCTGCCGCTGCTGGGCCTTACTTTAAAGTACTTGAACATTGTGCTGACTTCATTGATAAATGATTCTGTGTGATAAATCCAAACATTTAGATCGCCGGAATTTACTCTTTACCAAACGACAAAATTTTAGACTGGTCCAAATTGAAAGCACTTACAGACGACAGAATAAATGTAACTCAAAAATTGAAATTCGTTTCCAACAAGGTAGAAAACATTGTGTGAAAAGGGGAAAATGCTGTTTACCAGGGATTGTTTGGTAAAGGATTAAGCCAACAGACGATTCCATTCTAAAATAAAAACGAAGAGCAATTTCAAGATAACTGATATCCACTATGTCCCGGCAAAGAATGTCGTTTTGTTCAAAGATCAGACTGCACGGTTAGCGAAAGCTTAATTTCAACTGACTGGGAAGGCAGCAACTTGAAAGTTATGAGAGCTACAAAGGGCCATTTCAGATGAAACTTCCACGTTTAGAATGTAAATTACCAAAACGGTTTATAAGTGCGGTAAAACTGTCCAGATTTAGTATGTAAATTACTGTAAATGGCTTATAAGTACTATAAGTGATGTAGAATATTTCCTGTCAGTAAGAGGTGAGTCGGTCAGCCCGCTAATATTTCTGTACTTTGGTATCTCTTCCGAAAAAAACACCCATATTTCGCTAATATAGGGCAAATATTTCATGGTAGCCCGTCAGGTTTTGGGACGAAAATTTTACATAAATACACAAAAAAAAAAACCATCCTTATACTCCCAAACCCTTTAAATTTTTCATTCATAAAACCCCAGTAGTCGCAAACCATCCAACAAAAAGAGAAATTAAGAGATTTACTACGGCCCAGGTCGTCATCGACGGGAAACACGGTATACTTTTACATGAGCAATTCGCTCATTTACATACTGGAAATACACAGACTTCAAGTATAGCCTCCGAAAACTACATTATGAAAAAAACAATTACATGTCTATTATGTTATGGAATTTGACCGACACCAGTCACGTCCCAGTCACTAGACATTCCTACAATGCTTTTTTTATTTCTCGCGCAAAATCTAAAAATACTTTAAGAGGCTACGTAGCCTTCTAATGGAACATCATCAAAAATAGAAATTGTGTAATTTTATAATTATTAATAATCGATGATTTGTATTGTTTTTCCATATAAATTTCAGCAATTTATATATATATATTTTAATTTGGTGAGATGTGCAAAATCTAAATACCCACCTTTAAAACCTGCTTACAGATACGTTATTTACTGTCTCCACAACGAGACCGCATAAATGTTCATATTTCTATATTATGGTTTGCCACACACGAAAGGGGGCATTCGAACATTTGCTTAAAGTGTCGTCTCAGATCAGCCTGCCAATTCCGCGCAGGCTATTCCGAAACGATACTTTTCGGTTTTATGCATCTTTTTCTGTTTTGCGCAAGTCTACTATAGCACAAAATCAAATGTAGTCGTAAAGTGCGGTCTCGGATTAGCCTGCGCGGACTGCGCTGATCCGAGACGACACTTCACGCAAATGTCTAGATGCCACTTTTCCCTTCGTTGCAAGCCTTATATTTTTGGACGGGCAGTGGGATGGTTAAATGAAAACTTTCTGTCAAACATTTCTTGTATAAAACGTTTTGACAGAAGGGACCATTATATCGGTAACAAGCGAGGCATCAATAACTATAAATCCATACCCGCCATTTCTTTTAACAATCGCCTTCATAACGAGGTAAACTGGTCTTTCAACATGCAGAAAAATTAACTAATAGCAAAGAGTTTCGACCTCGGTCACCCTGCGTACTCTGCGCAAGCTGACCTGGGCCGATAATTGTTGCAAATACATTAAGCCCCCTTTTCCACAGAGCATAATTCATGTGCCACTTTTGATGTTTGTGGAAAACACGTAGGCTGCTCATCAGCGACCCGTACTCTCCTTTGAGATATTGGGGAAATATAAAGAAAAAAATACAGCTCATAGGCTTCATTCATGCGCCCGTGTCTGTGTGACAAGGCTAATGGCGAGGTGTGCCGGTGTGATGCAGAGAAATGACCCTCCCCTACAAAATGATCCCTACAAAATGACCCTTGGATCATTTTTCTACGTAGAGGGATGACCCGGGTCATTATTATACGTAGAGAAATAACCCCATGGTATTTATTCTATGTAGAGAAATGACCCTAGAGTGTTATTTAGTACTTCGTAGGCAACAAAGTAGAGAATGATATGACCTGCAATACTTGATATGAAGCATTCACATATTTGCGTAAAGAGTTGTCGCGGGTCAGCCTGCGCAGTCCGTGCAGGCTTATCCGAGGCGACCTTTTCCGTTCTTATGTAAGTTTCTTTTTCGTGGAAGTCTATTATAGGATAAAGTCCAGTCTTGTCGTAAAATGTTCACTCGGATCAGCCTGCGAGGAGTGCACAGGCAGCTACGAGACAACACTTTGCGCGAATGCCTGAATGCTCCTTGTCGCATTTTGCAGACCAAATTATCATTATGTCAACCAAGGCCCAATGGGAGTCAATGATCTACTGTTTACTGGGTAACTAAGAGTATGAATGTGTTTGATTTCGAAGGCATGTGACACCTGGGCCTGCATTCAACAATCATTCTTGAGGATATTCTTGGTCTTATTCTCCAGCACTTTCTACAGTTGTAAGTAACACAACTTCTGATTGGCTAAACCATTCGGTTTAGCCAATCAGAAGTTGTGTTACTTACAAATGTAGAAAACTTTGGAGAATAAGACCAAGAATATTCTCAAGAATGGTTGGTGAATACGGGCCCTGGAATGACTCACAGTGGTATCCAATACGGGCAAACCACTAAAGCTACTGTCAACAGTGTTCTAACGTTGATTCTGGAGTTAGTTATTGGAGAAACATTTTACGACTTACCGCAATAAGGTGAAGACAGACGTGTGTTGAGGTAAAATTTTCCCCTGGCGTTATATAAGTCTGCCGGATAGCCCATCCTCGTACAGCCTTGGTCTCCGCACGACAAACACTCGCCTGCTTGGAACTTTTCCTGCGAAAATGCATAATTTGTCGCTTGGACCAGTATGAATGTGCCATGCTCTTGCAAAAGGTGTCATGATACCAAGCAGGCGATCACCATAATTGATCCCAATTAGCCATGCTTTTAAACAAACCTATATAATCATGAGGTAAACCGATTCTTGGACATACAGACAATTTACCGACAGCGAAACATTTCGGGCCAGGTCAGCCTGCACGGACTGCGTAGGCTGACCTGAATTTAAATACATTTCGCATCTGCATTAAGCTCCCTTTTCACAGAGCATGGATATAGTTTAAAGCCATGACGGTGGATGTCACTTTATTTTACTGTACGACCAAGCTGGGAAATAAATTGGAAATTAGTCATTGTTTGGCTTTGATTTTTAAGTCTTTTTTCGGACCAAAATTTTATTTGCGACCCATCACGTAAAAAGAGATCATCCAGGAATTCTGTAAATCAATTAGATGAAAACAGATCAACGACAGTGCAGGTCAGTGTAAGCTGATAGCTAAAAAATGATTGTATAACAAAGTACAATGACCACTTTTCATACAGAAAATATCATTAAATGCGCAATTCGCGCAGTCTGACCAGGGTTGACTCTTTACGCAGTTCCAAGAATGTCCCTTTTGCGTGATGGGTCACATTTCAGTAAAATTGGAGTTTTCTTGGAGATAGGAAGGTTTCACCATCCCAACATCATACATTTGTTTACATTAAAATTTTGAGCTTTGCATTAGGGAATCAAAATGTATCTTCGCCCTCCAAGCAAGTCATCACATAATAAGAGATTCATTTTGTTCAACAACTGGCTGAATCCTGACGTACTGTGGTCCTTTGAAATTCAGAAAAAAATTGACCAACAGCGAAGGGTTTAGAATCAGATCAGGCTGAGTAACACCAAATTTACCATCTGCCAGTGCTATCGGCTGTGCCATGTTTAAAGTCTCGGCGTTAGTTAGAGAACTATAAAAGTTTTCATGTTTTGGTTGTTTTATTACTCACTCTACACGAAGACCATTGTCATCAATACATTGTGGTATTTTCTTTTGTCTTCATGGAAAACTCTGAAATAGCCTCGAGCTAGCAATTGATGTCTCATAAGCTACTTGCCTTAGTACATTCATTACGTTATTGACGGGAGCTAACATGTGACATAAGGACACCAAGAATAACACTCGGTGTTTTTGGGATCTTCAAACCCAAGATAAAATTGCACAAAATGTAGTGCCTCGTCATTGATCTTTGTCAGGCTGCTATCAGAATACGTTGACTTTGAACCTTTAACATTACATTACTGCTTTAAATTTACGTAAGGTTTATCTACTTTTTAGCAAAATCTTGCTCGTAATAAGGTATTTTAATATGATTTGGAAATCGGAAGCATTCGGAATCACAGGTACAAAACAAAGTATAGAAATATCGCTATTAAATTGGAACGGCTTAAGATACATATAATCCATGCTCTGACAAAAGGGGGCTTAACGCACCTCCGTATTGCATGGTGTAAAGCAAGTTATCACAGTATTTTACATCACAAAAATTCGTTTTGTATAACAAACTACTTAAAGAGGCAATAATACTCATTTTAAGCCAGTTTTAACTCATTTTGTTTTATTTTATCAAAATATAGTCATTCTTAAATATCTATGCCAAATATTGCGCCTGACGGTTGTATGGTTGCTTGGATTACGCCTGATAGAAAATGCATTTTGGCGGACTTGCGGCCTTCAATGTAAACAGACTGGTCGTTTCCGGATTTTGAATCGAAGATTTTCGATATCCGTTATACACTCGGCTAGATTCGTATGATGATCATGCATTCTGTAGCGTGACTATATTTGACCTTGGTCTTGATGCGGTAAATAAAGGAAAATGGATGCTTCTCTGTTGCAGCCTCTATTTTTAGACGGAGATCGAGGCCTATATGTAAGTTACACCGTAGCCGACTCTAGACGGAAACCAACGATAAATTTCCGTGAGTCACCGCCATTGTTTACAGCTTCGATCGTCAGCCAGTTTTCTTCTGGACAATTTTAGGTTTTTCACACAAACCCCCATGTTTCTTTTTTCATTTACACGATATATGTCAGTAATTTATCCTTGTGTACACAAAGGACAGATTTCTGTACCATTCTATTTTTCTTTTTGATATTTAACAGAGTTTCTGCTCATCGGCTGTAGACATGCATCTTTAATATAATTATATTTTATATAATTATATAAAACTTGCTATAGTCTATCCCAATT
This sequence comes from Tridacna crocea, assembly GCA_943736015.1. NCBI lineage: Eukaryota > Metazoa > Mollusca > Bivalvia > Cardiida > Cardiidae > Tridacna > Tridacna crocea. The sequence goes on from OX031059.1 coordinate 57,754,692, forward strand.
TAAGGCTGGGTTTATTCCAGTCAGTATCTAGAATTAACAGATATTTTCGAAAAATCACATATCGGATTCATCGTGGTTTGATCTCAGACAATCTGTTGTCTGCGCATATCATGTTTTTCCAAGATTCGACCTGTCTACTATGATGCATCATTCCACACAATATTTGGAGCGGGGGGTGGGATTTAGTAATACGCGCTATAAAGTAAAGAAAATGGCTTCAATACGTTTTGGAGAAATCAGGCCTGTTTTAGCTCCAGATTTTTCTAAACTACTGACCATGGCTGAATGAATCGCACCAGGTAGCGTTTTATTGAGTACAAAGTTATATTTTAATTTGAAATTCAAACTAGCGGTTGTGGCGTAGAAAAGTAGCCCAGTTCTTTACCCAGGATGCCCAAATTAGATAGACTGTTTTTGAAGAATGTCATTGAGCGGGAGATAATGGTAGACAACCAGTATTTACTTACGTAACTTTCACATGGGTAGGCCGTAAACGAACACATAGAATTAATAGACTCCAAAAATACTTCATGGGAACGACTGTGACTGCAGCCAAACGCCGTCGTAAGGGCTAAATGAAGAAATAATTACAGTTGTATGAATATTTTGACGAATTTAACGAGCATGAAATTCTAAAACTCTAGTGATGGACCACTTTCACCAATACATTATCTTCCACGGATGGCTCTTTATATAAGACCACTTTTGAAAACATCGTGAATAAAGGCGACGTTACTTAAACAAATTTCCTTTAGCCCGAAGGTTTATTATTTTTACAAAGACTGTTTCAAAGAAGTCTGCTGCAATTTTCAGATAATTGCAATTCTTTCTTAGACCAATGTCCCACTATTCAAAAGTTTCTGTAAAACCAAAATGTATTTATTTGTTGAACTAGGAAGCGGTTCTTTTTTTTTTTAGAAAGGTGTCTGTGCATGTTGGTAATAAAAGTAACATGTATGCAAGATAATAGTGTCCATGATACTACGGTGCTGCACACACACACACACACACACACACACACACACACACACACACATATATATATATATATATATATATATATATATATATATATATATATAACCTTTATATTTATATAATTATATACAGGTGTCTGTGCATGTTGGTAATAAAAGTAACATGTATGCAAGATAATAGTGTCCATGATACTACGGTGCTGCACACACACACACACACACACACACACACACACACACACATATATATATATATATATATATATATATATATATATATATATATATATCACCTTTATATTTATATATACCACCTATATATTTATATATATACATGTATGTCTTTTTTTTACATTATAACAAAACAGTTAACTAAATTAACCCTTTACCTAACAATCCCTGGTTTTTACGACCCTGAGATAGAAGCCTTTTGAAAACATCTTGGGAAAAGGAGAAAATGCTGGTAACCAGCATTTTCTCCTTTTCCCACAATGTTTTCTATCCTACTGGAAGCAAATTTCAGTTTTTTAAATACGATTATTTGGTTGTCTGCAAATGTTTTCAATTTGGACCAGTCTAAAATTTTGTCGTTTGGGAAAGAGTTAATACATTTCTTTTTCTTTCACCTGCTGCTATTTTGGATCTACTGTGTATCCCTGTGCTTTAATTTAGGTCGTGTCACTTTTCCTTTAGTGAGACGTCGACATATGTCTTTTTAATATGTACCTTCCATATCTACTCTCTTAATAGAGCAATAACCGTAGTTTCAGCGGATGTTATTTTGATCTTATTCAAAAAGTAGCATTACCTATCCAGTTAATTGACCAAAAAAAGTCTTAAATATTTCGTATGACCTTTCGGATACAATATGTGATTGGTCAAACTAGTCACGTGATCTTGATTCATAAATATAGGCTCAAAAAAGACCTTTACAATCGCTATACAACACTAGTCGAGACTGAACAGACCTTCCATCACCGAGCGGCCGATCCATTCATGCATATTCTTAACCCATTACCACACAATCCCTACTTTTGACGATCCTGAGAAAGAAGCCTATAGAAAACATGGTGGGAAAAGGAGAAAATGCTGGTAACCAGCATTTTCTCCTTTTCCAACACTGTTTTCTATCCTTAACGAAACATATTTCAAATTTTCAGTCACTTTTATTTTGTCGTCTGCAAATGCTTTCGATTTGGACAAGCGTAAAATATTGTCGTTTGGTAATGACTCAAGGCAGCGGTTGATAAAACGCGCCTAGTTCTGTAGCACTCAATAAAAGAGTTGTGTTTCTCATATACTCACCGTCAGTGCCTGCTGAAAACAAGCCAAAAATGCCCGATAGTGGGTTCGTACAGTCGGGCTGTCTTTCTCCCCCATTGATGTAGAAATCAACATGACCACTTTGAAGAAAAATGCCATATCCCGCTAAAAATAAAAGAATAAAGTTTCTGTCTCTGCTAAGGACAATGAAATTCTAGTCCTGACGATAAAAGCATCTTTGGGATGGCAAATGGACGTTGTTTTAAAATATGAGACAAATAATGGATATTTGCTTTTTACGGTTAATATCGATCTTTTACCGATAAAAAAGTTATATTTTATATCATGCTTCTAAGCCTTTTCTGTGGGACCTACTCGTACATAAAAAAAAAAAATCCTTTCCCCGTGCCGTACCCCTCCGCACAAAAACGCATTAAGATATTATGTAAAGCGCGAGAAATGTAAATTGATTTACGTCATATTTCCATCCGGTTGAGTGGCATGCTGTCGATTTACTTCAAAAACCTCGCAACTACAGCTTGTTGCAAGCTGTTAGTTACGAGGTTTTTGAAGTAAACCGACGATCAGCATTTTAACTACTTAACTAGAGCGCGGGTGAAATCCAGAGAAATGACCGTCCCCTACAAAATGACCCGGGTCATTTTTTTACGTAGAGAAATGACCCCAGAAGTTATTGCTCTACGTAGAGGAATGACCCTAATCAATATTCTAAGTAGAGAAATGACCCTCTGGGGTAATTCCTCTACGTAGAATAATGACCCGGGTCATTTCCCTGCGTAGAGAAATGACCCATGGGTCATTCCTCTACATCGAGAAATGATCCATGGGTCATTTTGTAGGGGAGGTTTATTTTTGTGCATTACACGGGAACTGTTTCCGCCATCAATTTCCGCCATCAGTTGAAGAGTTAGAACTTTAAATATGTATTTCTCACTAGTCTTTACCATGAAATATCGAAAAATATTCCACCATTATTCCTCGATAACCGACCGGAAACCATGAAATTATACTGGATACTATTATTTTGATCATGCCCACATTTTTTTTTACATCAGCCTGGCTTCATTAGGTAAATCAATGCTGAACTACCCTCCGGTGTATTTGTTTGTAGACCAGCGTGTGATTTGGTGTTATATCGCTGTTTTCAACAGAATTTCACTTGCAGCATGATGGCTTATTCACCAATCTCTATTCAGCTACATGTTGGTGTTAGTTACCTTTTGCCAAAACGACCAGGGATATTCAAGAAGTCGGTTGTCCTTGAAAACTCCCCACCACCGAAATATACACACATACCCAGACCAAAATCCATAGGAAAATGGGTAGCAGTGAGGAATGAATCTTGTCATTTTGTGTTTTAAAGACTTTCGCTAATTACTAAAAGGAATTTTGACCGCAAGATGATTGCAATGGTACTGTATGTAAAAAAAAAAGATTTAAGACTAGTTTAGCATTGTCTGTGATACTTTTACATTTTTTCATGTGACGAAGGTCAATTCACGACGGCCATCTATAGATTTTCAAAGAAAGTTTATGAAGTCCTCTCCTTCAAATTTCTGTCAGAAATGTTGTGTATGTGTTATCTCTTTTCCAAAAGACGGAAATGTAGACTTGTCCATACTGAAAGCACTCGCAGACGACAGTTCCATTGTGGCTTTAATGATGGAAACTGTCTTTGATAGTGCAGAAAACATTGTGGGAAAAGAAGAAAATGCTGCTTAGCAGCATTTTCTTCTTTTCCCATAATGTTTTCAGAAGGCTACTTCCAGTCAAAGCCCTTACAACTGGGAATTATATAGAAGATAGTTAAATCAACCAATATTGAAATGTGAAGTATTTACTTGTAATCTTGAAGGGTTGTCCGTCTGTATGTATGACATCAACAAATTTGGCGTCGTCTTTACTCAGTCTAACACTGTCCCTATAATTTAGGAAATCTGGCTCGGCTGGATCTAGACCTTGAAGATCGTGTAAACAGATAATTTTAAGTATTTCACCGTTTACAACATGATGTAAATAGATAATTTTCAGTATTTTACCGTTTACATGATGATGTAAACAGATAATTTTCAGTATTTTACCGTTTACATGATGATGTAAACAGATAATTTTCAGTATTTGACCGTTTACAAGATGATGTAAACAGATAATTTTAAGTACTTTACTGTTTACAAGATCGTGTAAACAGATAATTTTCAGTATTTTACTGTTTACAAGATGATGTAAACAGATAATTTTAAGTATTTAAATGTTTTCAAGATGACTCAAAAAAAAATCTTTTTGGTATGCACTTGCAGGGAATGTGCCTCATGCAATGGGAATGTTTTTGAAAGGGTAGGAAATATTGTGAGAAAAGTCGAAATTGATGGGTATCAGCATCTCTCCTTTTCCCACTATGTTTTCATCTGTCAGAGTCATCAGTATTATGTGCTAAAGGATTAGTATATAAATATATATGTGTTCTTCGTAGAGTAGGAATCGGAACAATTCCAGAATTGTCCTTCGTAAAGTAGGAATTCCTACTTTGTCCGCCGATTCTGGAATTGTACCGGACAATTCTAGAATTGCGCAAGGGGGATATATCGTATTGTGATCAGATGGGTCTGTGCGCAACCGTTGAACCGTGCCAGGCAGGAATTCTTACTTCATCCATTGTTTTTCCTTTTTCCACAATGTTTTCAAATGACTTCTATCTCAGTGTAGTAAAAACTATGTATTGTTTGGGAAAGGGTTAAAATGCATTTAAAACCAAACTTATCGCAAAATTATCTTACCAGTAATTCTCCCAATAGAAACGTTATCAGTTCTAAGCATCGAACCCGCAACTCCCGAGATATGAGCTCCGAGACTATGACCAATAAGGTGTAGCATATCGGGATCCAATCCCGTGTCCACAAGATTGGCGATCAGAAGCTTGAGCAGACGTGTAACCACCCTTGTGTTAGCAACGGCCCTGTCATAGTCAGGAAATGTGGCCCCTGGGCCCCACGTGATTATGAACACATTAAAATCGCCCTGGAAAAGAAATTAAACACGGATAGGAAACTTCATATTCAGAGCCATCTGAAGATGTCGGCTTAAAAATAAAAAATTAGGTAACCTTGTCATTATTTGTAATCGTGTCTTCTTATGACTTTGAAATTCCAAAAAAGCCGAATGTCATGCAATGTTCTGGTGTTTCAATGTGTTTTCTATACTATAGAAACTTGTAACAAGTGTACGATGTTGTCTGAATCTTTTACGGCGTGAGTTGACCTTGGCTAAAATAATACGTGACAGTTCTAAATTTAGTATATTATTGCCATATAATTGGCAATGAAAATAGAGTATTTCAGTCCCTAAAGCGTGAATTAATGTCTTGAAATGTTACATTCACAGCTGGAAAAGAACTGAAAAGAAAAGCATAAATCTGATGAAAGTAAAGAAGGGCTCCGATTCTGTGGGTCGGCATCGATTGATTTGAAGGGAAGAGGGGGGGGGGGGGGGGGGGGGGGGGGAGGAAAGCATCATTTCAAAAGTTTATAGTTTTCTGAAAAAATTTGGGAAGCAGGCTTGGTTTTCCTGTTAACTAGCATTCTCCCTAAGAATCATGCAGGCCCTGTAGAAATGGTGATAAGTGACTTTTTCAGAATACCAAAAAGACTTAGTGCAATTGATTCTTTTAGTCACAAAAGTTCAAAAGCCAAAGGGAAACTTTTATTGTCATGCTATTACCATGGCAACGGCCACAGAAAGTTTTTGCCCCCAGAAGCATATTTTTTGCTTTTTAAAACTTGAAAAAATAAGCACTTTGAAGTTAATACAGCATATTTGTCAACAAAAGTCCAGTGAGTTGTGCCATTAAAACATAATCACCTATGTATTGGCTTACAATATCAAGAATGCAATAGCAAAAATAAGCTTGCAGAATGTGTTTCTATGGCAACGAACAAAGGCTGTATTTCGCATTTCTGCTGGTGGCTTAAATTGACAAATTTCTATCTCAATTATCTCCTAAAAGCAAAGCTAGGATTTAAGGTTTCAATATTGGGCATAAAGACTAATGTATTGGGTTACAAATAAAAAAATAAAAAAGGTCAAAATGTTTTTAGGTCAGGATACCATGGCAACCAAAGTGACAACAGATTTTTAAAATTTGGAAAATGCTGTATTTTATGCAAAAAAATGACCACTAAACACAAATATTTGAACATCAGTTAATATGACATATGAAGTATTAATACAAATTTGAAAAGCTGCAAACAAGATATTTTGGTTTTGTGTCTTAATTTGGTTTCCATGGCAACCTGAATCTCGACACTGGCATGAAATTGCAATTTTTGCTTATTTTCATGGCATAATTGTAGAGACTAGAGTAAATAAATTGAATAACTTTGGTTTTAGAAATAGCTATTGATCTAACATGTTGTCGATGAAAAAATAAGAATAAGCATATCATATCATAAACTAGGTAACCATGGCAGCCAAAGTGGCAATGTATCGGTAAAATTGAAAAAATACCATTATTGTCGAATATAATGAAAAACAATTAAGAATCTTCATACCCTCTATATATGGTTCATGGCATGTCAGTTTCATTAGCTCCACTGGTAGAAGGCCAGCGGGCTTATGTCATGGCCAGGTATCCGTCTTGCATCTGTGTGTCTGTCCGTGTGTACGTGCGTGTGTACATGGGTGCATACGTTAAATTTTATTTCAAACATCTTCTTCTCTAAAACTACCAATCCAAATTTGATGAAACTTCACAGAAATGATCCTACCATGGTCCTCTTCAGAATGTTTTAGAAAGAATTTTATTCCTTTAAAAACTCTGGTTTCCATGGCAACCTTAATCTCGACATTGGCATAAAACTGCAATTTTTGCTTATTTTCAAGGCATAATTGTAGAGACAAGAGTAAGTAAACTGAATAACTTTGGTTTTAGAAATCGCTATTAATTTAATGTCTTGTCCATGAAAAAAATAACAATGAGCATGTCATATCATACTCCAGGTTACCATGGCAGCCAAAGTTGCAACATATCGGTAAAATTGAGAAAATACAATTATCTATCGAATAGAATGACCAACAATTAAGAATGTTCATACCCCTCTATATATAGTTCATGGTATGTTAGTTTTCATTCAAAAAGTAGCATACATGCTAATAATCCCCCGCATCCCAATTTCTTGTATGGAGCACAACTCAAAAACTATTTGAGATATAAACATGAAACTACACAGATGGATAGATCTCATAAAAGAGAAGTGCAGTGCATAAGAACCATAACTCCTGATTCCATATTTTAAGGGTTATTACCCTTTATTTTCTCACTTAAATTTTGTCTAGAGCATAACACAAAAACTATTTGAGGGATAAACATGAAACTTCACAGATGGATAGATCTCATCAAAGAGAAGTGTGGTGCATAAGAAACATAACTCTTGATTGTATTATTTAAGAATTATTGTCCTTTGATATTTTGTTATTTTCCACAGTTAAATTTTGTCTGGAGCTGAACTAACTTAACAGCTGGATAAATGTCTCTGAGGAGAAGTGCAGAACACAAATAGGGTAATATTTCCTTTCATAATATTCTATTCACAGCTCTCCGTCGTTTTGTATTTAGTATTTCCCGAAAATAATTCTTCAATCTGACTGTCAAATTGTTCTACTGGTACTGACTTTATTTTTTTGCTAACATCCACTATAAACTCATGACGCAAAACGAAAAAAGGCAAAACACACAAGAAAAGGGGGAATGTTATTACAACTGCGCTTCAGTCCACTAAGAAGATGGTGAATTGAACAACGAGTGAAAAAAATGAAGTCCAATTTCTGAAAAAAAAAAGTTTGGAAATCCAACCAAATTTGATAGGGTTTCAGTACACCTTGTATTAAAAAATCCTAACAAATTTCAAAGAAATACAACAAATAAGGTTGACTTTGTTATGTAAGCAATTCTAAGTTATCAAATGGCTGATTTTCCTGAACAGATCAGTAGATCTTCTTCACTCTTAATAGGGCTCAACCCCTTGATGAACCAAACAATCTTTGAATGTTTCAAAAAGAACTGGATCGAAACTGTGGACTTCACTGCCTAACAAGAATTTGAAATTTTCAACTTTAAGTGGCTATTTTCCCATACCCACACATTGTTTGTTGGATTCTTTTTAAAACCAATATGGTTCAAGCTATTGATGGGATAAACAAAACTGTGCAAGTTTCAAAATAATCTGATACCAAATGGACACTAAATCATGTACACAAACAATGGAAATTTTTCCTATACACTATGGACTGTTTTTTTCGAAAACCAATAGGGTTGAAACTATTGATGAGATAAACAAACCCTGCAAGATTTACGAAAATCTGGCTACAAATGCAGACTACATCGCGTAAACAAGCAATGGAAATTTTCAACTTTAAATGGCTACTTTTCCCATAATATTTGTTGAATTTTTTTCCCAAAATCAATAGGGTTGAAGCTATAGATGAGATAAACAAACTGTGCAAGTGTCACAAAAATCTGGCCACAAATGCAGACTTTATCGTATAAACAAGAAATGGAAATTCTCAACTTCAAACAGCTAATGGAAATTTTCAATTTCAAATGGCTACTTTTCCTAAAATGTTTGTTGGATTTTTTTCCCCAAAACCAATAGGGTTAAAAATGTTGATGAGATAAACAAACTGTGCAAGTTTCGCCAAAATCTGACAACAAATGTAGACTTTATTGCGTAAACAAGAAAATGACTTACAGACGGAAACCATGCCATGATATAAGCTCTAGTGGCTTTCCAGCCAGTACAGCTAAAAATCACTGTTGATTTGGTAACCATGGTTACTTGTTTTAGAAGCATTTAAAGCATTTCCTTTAAGATATTTGGTTTATTAAAATGTTTTCGGAACTCATAAAGTACTTTTTAGTCAATGGAAGATACTTTTCACTGACTTTGCTATATTTTATGGGAATGAGTTTACTGTTCTGTTGCCATGGTAACATTTTCTTTTTCTGAGGTGTTGAATACCTTTTATCTTTTGTATGTGCATAACACAAATTAGTCATTTAAAGTATGTTTAATTTATTCAGATGCTTCTTAGCTGGAAGGGGTTAATTTGCTTTGAACAAGCTGTTATTTGTGATGGTTCATTGATTTGGTTGCCATGGTAACGTGATTGGGCCATTATTTTTTTCTTTTACATTTTAATATTGACAAACAGGTGTGGGTAATTTAAGTAAGTATTACTTATCAATGTAATCCTTTGTTAATGGGCGGTAGTTTACTTTGAATGTGCTGATTTTTGTTAAAATTGCAAACTGTTGGATAGTTTGGTTGCCATGGAAACTAATATTTGGATCGTTGCAGAACTTGAATTTTCCTGTATTAGTTGAACAAATGTGAATCCATTAATACATAAATATACTGTTAATATTTTTCCTAGCAGAAGGGAGATAATTTGCTCTAAAATTGCCACTTTTTTGTAAAATCACTGATGGGTCAATAGTTTTGTTGCCATGGTTACAAAAATTATGAATATTTTGAGTTTTTTCATTGTTGGCTGTGAAAAATCAGATGTTGCTCGTTTAGGCACTATATGTATTTTTCATATGCACCTTTGCTGTTAGTAGATAATTTGGCTTGAAGATCTTCAAAATTTGAGGTTTGAAAAACTGCTTTCTGTGGCTAAACTTCTGTTGCTATGCAACACAATGCAAGTGACATTTTATATTTTTCTATATTTTCCTATGTAATTTTGAGTACTACTCTTGCCATCTTTTTGACATAAGTAGTTGTATAGATAATCTAAAAGGGCAGTAGTTTACTTTGAATGTGCTTATTTTTGTTAAAATGGCAAACTGTTCGATAATTTAGTTGCCATAGTGACTAATATTTGGATTGTTGCAGAACTTAAATTTTTCTCTATTGGTTGAACAGAAGTGGATTATTTAATATGTTTTTACACTGTTCATATTTCTCTTTGCAGAAGGGAGATAATTTGCTTTGAAATTGACACTTTTTTGTAAAATCTCTGACGGTTCAATAGTTTTGTTGCCATGGTTACAAAAATTAAAAACATTTTGAGTTTTTTTATTGTTGGCTGTGAAAGATCAGATATTGCTCATTTAGGCACTGTTTGTATTTTTCATATGCACCTTTGCTGTTAGAAGATAATTTGGTTTGAAAATGTTAAAAATTGGAAGTTTGAAAAACTGGTTTCTATGGCTAAATTTCTGTTGCTATGCAACACAATGCAAGTGACACTTTTCATTTTTCTATGTAATTTCCAGTAGTACTCATGTCCTCCTTTTAACATAAGTATTAGTATAGATAATCTAAACAATAATGATTTGTCAAAAACAACCCTGAAAAGTGTCATTTTTCATTTTTTTGCCGCCAACTTTTGACCAATCTCTGTGAAATTTTTATTTCTCGTTTCCATGGCAACCACTGTCAGAAAAAGGGAATGCTTTGTTCTGGGAAAGTTTTTCAACAAGTCTGATTAAATGAAGGTAAAACCAATGAATTCTGTGACTAGTCACTTATCACCATCTGCATGATTCTTAGGGAGAATGCTAGTTAATACCTATTAGTGTCCAAAATGTGTTACCTTTGTTAGATGGCACATGACCGAGTTTATGAAAATAAAAATGACTGGTATTGTCACTATTGAAAAATCCTGTCAAACACTAGTCTATCTAAATTTTAACACCAATACAACATTTTCTCGTCATAGCCATTGGCTCTGAATATGAAGTTTTCTACTCGTGTTAACTTTATGTTACAAAACGACATTTTCTTTACCCGTCCGAATTCGAACCATTTGCAGACGACAAATTAAATGTAATTCAAATAATATAATTTGTGTAGGAAATTGAAAAAACAACCTGAGAAAAAGGAGCAAACGCTAGTCCCCAGCATCTCTTTTTTTTTTCTCTCTCTTTTTCTCATATTTTTTTTTTCAAACACTTTTTTACTTCAATGTCGTTAAAATACAAGGAATATATGCGGTAAACAAGTGACAAGTGACACATTACTTCCGTCGAAGGTCAAGGTCAGTGTGACGTTTGAAATATTGAAACATAACGACACAATCTTAGTAAATACCAAATCAATCTATGTCTTTCAAAATTGCGCATACATGTTACTATATATAAGTAAACGTATGAATTATTAATTTAACGTTGAAGTCCATCTAAAGGCCTGTTTACACATTCACGATTTTTGGCTACGGTGCCGCTACGATTCGCCACGATTTGTAAAATCGTCGTGTACCGTGGTGATTCGTAGTAGAACCGTGGTGAATCGTGGTGAATCTTGGTGAATCGTGATGATTCGGGAAACTCCACGGTAGCGCTACGGAAGTTTTAAACTGTTTAAAACATTCGTGGCGAATCGTGGTGGTTATTGGGCGTGGCCTAATTCGTAGCGCAACCGTAGCGGAATCGTGCTTATTCGTACTGACACCGTAGCTATATTCGCGGCTATTCGTGAGAGATCGTAGCCAGTCGTGGAATCTTTGAAACCACGAATTCTCACGATTCACCACGAACTGTGTACGGTTGTCCTACGAATCATCCACGGTTTCGCTACGGAGCTCCACGATTGGCCACGACCAGCTCGTGTCGCTACCGCCGTGAATCGTACTAGTACCGTATCGAACTGTACAAGCACCGTGAGCATTCGTTGTGCCACCGTGGTCAATCCTCATTGACCGTAGCGTTGCCGTCATGAATCGTCATTGATTCGTAGCGATACGATACAGACATCGTACTAATTCTTACTGGAATCGTAGTGACACTGAATATTTCTACTTTTCGCCACGATTCATCCCGATCCATCCCGATTTTTCTGACCATGAGAAATCTGGGTGAATCGTGGTGAATCGTAGAGAAAATCGTGAATGTGTAAACGGGTCTTTAGGTCGAAGGCCCTTTAGGTCTTAGGACGTTACATTCGAAGTAAAGCGTGAAATTAAATCTATCACAGGAACCTTGCTTATATAAAAATATGCTTTATTTTATATTCTGTAATTATTATAAAAGTGCTTTGTCACTATTTCGTTTGAAAATTTATACGTAAAATAAAAATTATTGCACCTCACATGGAATGAATGAGTACTTTTCATCAAGATAAACAAAAGAATTTAAATTATGTCGTCATAGAAGATCAAAGGGAATTATGGGAAAAGTTTATGCTTGGTGGAGAAATTAACGATCATATTATAATACGAATTATATGTACTTATATTGCATGCAACACGCGAAAAAGGGCATTCGGACATTTGCGTAAAGTGTCGTTTCTGATCGGCCTGCGCATTTCTCGCAGGCTAATCCGAAGCGACACTTTCCATTTTTTATCCAATTTTCTGTTTTGTGGAAGTCTACTGTAGCACAAAATGCTATGTAATCGTAAAGTGTCGTCTCGGATTAGCCTGCGCCGACTGCGCAGGCTGATCCGAGAGGACACTTTACGCAAATGTCCAAATGCCCCTTTTCGTGTGTTGCAAGCCACATTATATGACTTGCAACATGCGAAAAAGGGCATTTGAACACTTGCGTAATTTGTCGTCATGGTGTTGTCATGCGCAGTCTAATCCGAGACGACACTTTACGAGTACATGAGATTTTGTGCTACACTAGACATGCGCAAATAGTTACATAAAAACGGAAATTGTCGTTTTGGCTAAGCTCGCGTGGACTGCGCAGCCTGTTCCGGGACGACATTTTTAAGCAAATATCCGGATGCCCATTTTCGAGTGTTGCAGTCCATAAAGGGAAATTACACACTTTTAAACCCTTTATGGAACACAATCCCTTGCCTACATACCTTGAAAAGGAAAAGCTTTTAAAAACAGTTTGGAAAACAAGAGATAAATTCTGGAATCCTGCGCTTCTCGAATTTGACCATTTCAAACAACTTTTTTTCTACCTTTTTTCAAGCAAAATTAAGACGATTTATCAATTATTCGTCTGTAATTGCTTTTCATAATTATGGACGACCCGTCTAAAATTTTGTCGTTTGGGAATGAGTCTGCAGAATGGGTTTAAGCGCCAATATAATGCTCTTTTTGTAATGAATTACTTGAAATATACATATTTATAAGTAGAGGTTAAAGTACTTTTATTGAAATGTCGTATGCCACAATTTGTCTCTTGCCCTCAGTTTGCTTTCCTGCAACAATGCACTGCGGTCGTATTTAAGTGACGGTTAATGAGCACAATTCTTCGGTTATTTCTTTATTAAAGGTGGGTATTTAGAATTATCAAATCCTACCAAATTAAAAAAAAATATATATATATCACTGAAATTTATATGAAAAAACAATACAAATCATCAATAATTAAGAAAATAAAATAATAAAAAAATAATTGTTTTGATTGTATTCCCTTAAAAGGCTACGTAGCTTCTCAAGCTATTTTTAGATTTCCCGCCAAAATAAAAAAAAAGCATTGTGGGAATATAAGGTGACTGACATGTGACTTATAACGCTGAAATTCTATAACATAACAAATATGTAATTGTTTTCCATAATGTCTTCTTCGGACGCTATGTTTGAAGCTTTGTCTGTATATTTCCAGAATGTAAATGAGCGAGTTGCTCATGTAAAAAAGACCGTGTTTCCCGTCGGTGTTGACCTGGGCCGTATTAAATCTCTAATTAGTGTTGTTGTCGGATGGTTTTCGACGACTGGAGTTTTTTTTAATGAAAATTATATGGCTTTAGGAGTATAAGGATGATTTTTTTTTTGTATTCTTGTAAAATTCTCGTCCCAAAATCTTAAGGGCCACCTTTAACTCTTCTCCAGTGCTACATTGGTGCTGATCATAGGATTACTTGGATTTTTTCCTTGGTTTTCTCGCACTGAAGAGCTACGAGGGGAGGTCAATAAATTCGTAGAACTCGATATTTTTCTTTACAATTCAATTTTTTTTTAGTTCTCTCTGCAGTATAAACCTTTGCCAGTTGAATGATAAAAGCCATTCAGTCAACACTTTACATTTTTTGTTCTTACTTTTTGTTGGAAAACCTATACCCATAGACAAAAATGAAAAGTCAGAATATTGAGTTCAGAGCACAAGTCTAGAGTTGCACAAGCAGCTATTCGTGAGTGCAAGTTCGAGCATTTGAATCACCCACCATACAGTCTAGACCTGGCCCCAAGTGATTATTGTCTGTTCCAAAATTTGACATCCTACTTACTTGGAGCGAGGTTTGCTGACTATAATGAGCTCAAGCTGCTACAGAGTGGCTTCTGACTTTCTATTTTTGCCCATGGGTATAGGTTTTCCAACATAAAGTAAGAGCAAAAAAAAAGTAAGAGCTGACTAAATGGCTGTATTCATTTGACTGACAAAAGTTTTTACTGCAAAAAAATGAAAGAAGAAATTTTGAATTGTATAGAAAAATACCGAATTCTACGAACTTATTGACCTCCCCTCGTATGTGCTTGAGATAATATTGCAAGTAAATCTAGTTAAATTGTTTTACAGATCAATGTATGTGTAGTTATGTTGATTAAGAAGAGAATTTTAATTGAATTACATGTCGACCTTACACAAACACTATAAATAATTGTTGTATTTATCGCAATATCGCCAATGGAACCAATGATTAAAAAAAAGGAATACAGGTAAAATGACCAATCTGTTATTTGGATACCTTCAGTGTTTTTCAAGACGATAACATTGTAGACTTGTACAAGTTGAAAGAGTTTACAGACGACAAATCGAGCTTGGCTTCAAATGATGTAATTTGCCTTTAAAAGTCATCTTCGCTTGCCAAGGCTGACGATTCACTACGCTACTCTACCCTTGGCGGATCGAGCTTGATTTTTACATTCCCCCGATACGCTTTTTCATTGGATGCAGCCAGCTCTAACTGCAACGAATGAAATCGCTCGTAGCATTTCATCTTTGATAAAAATAGAATAAGGTCGATATACCTTTCGAATAGAAGGTTAACATGGAAACTCACGTGGATGTCTGCTTATCGCTTCATGTGTATTCGTAAGCAGTTTATTAAACGATGTTCCATTGGCTATAAAAAATATGATGTAAAGGGGGATAATAACCAGCATCCAATAGAGGGCGCATCGCAGGAATCACGAAATCGGGCTCAATAAGCCAAGGTAAGATCTACGTAGTGATCGTAACCTTGGCTTGCGAAGATGTTTAAAAATATAAAAAAGAAAAAAAATGTGTGAGGAGAGGAGGTTTTATGTTGGTTTCAAGCAATCGCTCCTTTCACCACAGTGTTTTCAAAAGCTTCCTCCCTTGGATCGTGATTGCCCAGTAACTAAAAGTTTGATCCAATTTCGAAAATTTAGGTCCTTCCCTTTTAACCCTTTAACTCTTTATCACACAATCCCGTCTTTTAGCGACCCCTGAGTAAGATAGCTTTTGAAAACATTGTAGGAAAAGGAGAAAATGCTGGTAACCAGCATTTTCTCCTTTTCCCACAATGATTTCTATTCTTCTAAAGTCAAGTTTCAATTTTTGACAGATATTTATTTTGTCGTCTGTAATTAACCCCTGAGAAAGATAGTTTTTAAAACATTTTTAGAAAAGGATAATGGTCCATAATGGAAATATACATCAAGGCTCCTTTACTTTGGCAAGGCATCAAATAAAGAAAAAAAAAGAGTTTTTATCGGTGGACTATCGTAAGGAATACAGGTATGATGGTATGATGTTTCACCAATTTTCATCAGGGATTTTAAAAGATGTCTGTCTGGAACGGACAGACAGTGTAGAATAAGATCAGACTAAACAATCTGTATAGTCTGATCTTGGATCTATACTATTCGATAATGTTTTTTTTTCCCCTTTGAAATAACATTGTTCAGGTTTTCACCATTGGTCAGAAAGTTTTATGTAAATCTTATCCTGCTGAATAACTGTAAAATAAAATTTCAGTTCAATAGTAAAATCCCAAATATTGCTGATTCTAAGTTGTACAAGTGTATTCAAGGGAATAATATCTCCATATCGGAAAGTGTAGATCCAAGATCAGACTGCGCGTTCTGTGCAGTCTGATCTTGATCTACACTGTCCGCAAAAGGCCAGTAAGTCGCGCTTAGCAGCCTAAGAGTTAACCTTTTTTAACAGGTTGAGGATTAACTTGGATTATACAGTTAATCAACAGGACAAGATGCTTTGTTAGCTATTTAACTCTTTACAAAATGAAGCATTTTAGCCTCCCACATTAAAACCTGTCCCAGACAATAAAGTTAATCGTGACTAAATTTATTAAAACGTATTCTAAAGGGGTTGAAAACAATATGAGAAAAAGAGAAAATGCTTGTAACCAGCATTTTCTTCTTTTCCCGCATTGTTTTCAAAAGGCCTCTTCACCACTTTTGTGAAAACTCGGGAGTGTGTGATAATATACAAGACGTTAAACAACAGCTTAACAAACCAGTTTCACATTCACAATGATCTAAATAATGAATGACCGGAGGAATGAGAAGGGTTCACTGGCCACTGAGGGTTTGTGTAGCTGGGATTTGCTACAAGTAGGGGTATCATTTTTAGATTCATGCATACTTTTATGTACTGCCGAGTAGGAATCTGTGATAGGAGTCTGATTTGCACAAGTCACTTAATTTACATATACGCAGACAGCATGCACCTTATCAATGACATCTTGTACAGTTTATTACTTTGAAAGTGGACACGTTCAAATTGGGATGGTAGAGATTCTGCGCTTTAAGTCAAAGTTGTCATAATGACTGAATTAAGATTCCTAACAGTAAAGAGTTATTTTTCTGTGAGGCTGTATTTGGCAAGTGTGGGTTTTTTGTGCACATTTAGTCTGGCTGAAACCGAGTGCCCATAGACTAGCTTTGCTAGTCTAAAAAGTTGTCTACAGACCAGAGGAAATGTATAAAACAGCAGACGTCAAACTAACTGACAGTAGATACAAGCTTCTAACGATCTGAAAATATTGATTCTTTCTTAACAAGGTTAGATTGCGCTCATTAACAATTCAGTTGTAACTTCTCTGTGTACACAAGGAAAGTGCAACCATCGGAAACAAATGCAGGGAGACACTTCTCTGTTATTGTAGAATACCGGTTTGAACAGTGGATAGGAGAAAGTTTTATGGTCCATCTACATCTAGGCTAATGTTGGGTGCAATAGAAACTTTGAAGGCAAGAAGTTGAAACAAGAAATTATGAGATTATTGTAATTAAAATAATAATTATCATTATACCCACCTTCTTTAACAGCTCGTCTTTCATTTGATAAAGCCATTCTGTTGTGATATCGTTGGCAAAACCATGTGTTATAATCTTTGTCGATAACTTGGGGTTAAAGATGGATTCTTCCAGTGTAGTCTTGTTTACAAAGTCGATGAAGTATGAGGCATTCCAGTTTTTGCGAGAAAATAGTTGAGCCTGGGCGTCTGTAAGTTTAAACATGGAAACATAATAGAGGTACGGACGTAAGAATGGATGGATGGATAGATGGATGGACGGACGGACGGAAGTCTTACTTAATATAATAGTTATCAGGGGCGCCTATTTAACTCATTACCAAACGACAATATTTTAGGCTTGTCCAAATCGAAAGCATTTGCAGACGACAAAATAAAAGTGACTGAAAATTTGAAATTTGTTTTGTGAAGGGTAGAAAACATTGTGGGAAAAGGAATAAATGCTGGTAACCAGCATTTTCTCCTTTTCCCACAATGTTTTCTAAATGCTTCTTTCTCAGGGGCGTCAAAAGTAGTGATTGTGTGGTAATGGGTTAAAGCTATTTTCTGGGTTTCTGTTAGCCATTTCGTTAAGGGTTCTGGCCGATTTCTAAGAGCTGTTTTATGTGTGGTTGCTTCAGAGTTCTAATGGCCAATTCTATTAAGTTCCTGTAGAAGTTTATAATAATAATAATAATAACAATAATGATAATTATAATAATCATAACAATTAGTGAAGGTTTAAACATTAAGACATTTCAAAGTCTTTTTTGCCATGTTGCCTTGAAAAAGAGTGGAAGAGTGGAATCATCAAAATTACTGGTATCCTGTCGAGAGAGACTATGCAATATGTGGTACTTACTTATATCTGAGGGTGAATTCGGCAGTCGTGAGTGAGCGTTATTGTAGGGAGCGTCAGTAGAGAAACAGCCCACATCATCATAACAAACACACTTGGAAGAAGTTGTTTCACAAGTTTCTGACGCCACAAGGGATCCTGCAGATACCCAATTGCAAATATTCATAACAGTATTGAGTATTGAATCTCTCTCTCTCTCTCTCTCTCTCTCTCTCTCCCTCTCTCTCTCTCTCTCTCTCTCTCTCTCTAAAAATGTTAAAAGTTACAGGTTTTAGTCATTAACCCTTTACCAAACGATAAAATTTTAGACTGGTCCAAATTGAAAGCACTTGCAGATGACAAAATAAACTTATCTCAAAAATTGAAATTTGTTCCTAGCAGGGTAGAAAACATTGTGGGAAAAGGAGAAAATGCTGGTTACCAGCATTTTCTCCTTTTCCCACAGTGTTTTCAGAAGGCTTCTATCTCAGGGTCGTAAAAACCAGGGATTGTTTCGTAAAGGGTTAAGTAGTATCAAGTTGAAATTCACACACTGATCAACGTGAGCCGCGGACACCATGTGTTCTCGGTACACCAGATCGAATCTTCCATGGAAGAACTGGAGGTGGTGTAAGTATTTTCATTTTTATGGACCTGATTTACCTAGATAGAAATGTTGATTTACAGCAATGTCAAGACGAATGATTGATCTGTTTACATACATACTAGGGAATAACAATACCATCATCTAAGCGAGCTGTGGCATTGTGAGTAACTGGGGTCTTATTGTTTTGAAGTTTATTGCCGAATTTTGGACAAAATTCCAAACCATTGTTCATTTTACAAGTTTGTATGATAAGATAAATGTATTCCCTAAAGGAACACAAAATTTCACTTTGAAATGTCCATCCAAAGCGAAGATATACGTTTTTGAATGGACCTGGGTAGAGGAAAATGTGCTAACAAGACACCAATTTTATTTTCAATGTATGCACATGGACACCAGATCAGAAAAAGCTTGGGGTAACTGGACACCAACCTTTAAATCGTCTATATTGCTGCCTGAAACCCGATGAATGGGCTGTATACGAAGACTATTTTTGTAAACATTATGTCACTACGGTCCATTACCTGATGAAGAGCATGTTCAACCCAATTTCATTACTTCTAGCACTTGCTTTTTTGAAATATTTGCAATATTACGGCAATTTACGAAGTAGACCTACGATGCTTGATCACAAGTGACCGGTCATTGCCTCCAGTGTTGTGCAAGACATGTTCCTTTTTTACAGCGTTTCAGTTTAATGAATGGCGTATTAACCCATTACCAGGCAATCACGAGCTTTTATGTCCCTGGGAAAGATGGCTTAGAAAAACATTGTCCATAAAGAAAAAACCCTATTAACTAATACAGTGTGTACATTATTTACCACATTTGGCCTGATTCTTAGTTTAAATAATTTTCAATTCCGCTTGGCCAACTGTTAGAATGGCGTTGTACCCTTCGTACATTTACATGCGTGCGTTTGTTCGTCTACGCGTTTATTTCTAAAAGTTTTATTTAACAGACTTCTCCTCAGAATTAAACCACCAAGTGGAAATCAACAAAAATCAACGTGAATGATTCCATAAATTTCTTTCGAGATACTTCGATCCTTTTAAAAAACATGGCTTATGTGGAAGAAGCTTATTTTCCGTGTACGGCGCGTTGTGAAAATTGTAAAATTTGTCCTCTCTAAAGAACTCAATCACGAAATTGGCATTTGGTAGTTTTCTATCACACTCCTTCAATAAATTTTGATCTCTTGAAAAACATGGCTTTTGTTGGTGGGGCTTATTTTCTCTTAGTGTCATAAAGCGGAAGTACTTGCAGCTCTTTAAATTCATTGATAATAAATATATGTACATGTATTTCATAACACAGATGATCTCTGATAATGTTTCATTTTATCCATTATGTTGGGTGATCATGATATATTAGATATTAATCTTTATTGTTACAAACTTACATAGTTCTTGGAAATGCAGCATTATAGTGCTCAGATATAGTTACAGTTCAACCAATATTAATCAATTACCAAATGGACGGTCAAAGAGCTTGCCAAAGGCAGGTGCTTGCTTGATATAGATGAATGTCTGTGCATTGCTATTTGTCGGGAACTTCATGTATGCTTGTTTATTCAGGTTGCTTGCTTAATACCGGTGGTCAACATGCCAGGTTTCACTTTATTTCGTATTGCTGAAATTTATTGGAGAGGTCATCAGACCGTCCAACAGTGATTGCTTGGTATAGATGAATGTCTGTGCATTGCTATTTGTCGGGAACTTCATGTATGCTTGTTTATTCAGGTTGCTTGCTTAATACCGGTGGTCAACATGCCAGGTTTCACTTTAATTTCGTATTGCTGAAATTTATTGGAGAGGTCATCAGACCGTCCAACAGTGATGATTTTAAAATTCAGACTGCCAGAGAATTTGCTAATTCTATATCTTCGAGCGTAATTGTTCTGATACACAGTCTGTTTCGCCATAGTTTTGTAAATAAAGCGAAAAAAAAAAACGAAACAGGAAATAGACGTGGTTTATTTTCATATATGACGAATTTCAGAAAAGATTTAATTTAGTAATTTGCCATGGCTGCATTTAACCTCTCTAATAATTTCCTAGCACACTACGTACCTTTGAGCGATATAAATTTAAACTGATTCTGTTCCCTCTTTTTATCATGCAGAAATCTTTAGTTGGTTCTAGAGCATCGAGAGGTAGTACCAAACTCAAAGTGAAAATTGAACAAGTGAAAAAAATGTCAGTAATCAAGTTGCTGAGAAATTTCAAAAACAAACTCACCTCTTTATCAGTACTCGAATGTTTACAAATATGTCTATTATGTATTAAGCATTACCTTGAAGATAATTAATTTTCATAGTCCCATTCGGCATGGAGCGTGTTCTACAAAAAAGTTTTTAATACCATCAAGAATGAAAGAACTGAACATATCCGGTGTATGTACAATCTAACGTCAAAGCCGGCAATCCAACGTATATATACGTTGGCCAGTGTGACCAATTCTTGCACTCAAAGTAATAAATACGAATTACAAATTCTTTGTATTGGTTTATAGGGACAATGTTTTTCTAAGTCATCTTTCCCAAGGACATTATAGCTCGGATTGCCTGGTAATGGGTTAATACGACATTCATAAAACTGAAACGCTGTAAACAAGGAACATGTCTTGCACAACACTGGAGGCAATGACCGGTCAGTTGTGATCAAGCATCGTAGGTCTACTTCGTAAATTGCCGTAATATTGCAAATATTTCAAAAAAGCAAGTGCTAGAAGTAATGAAATTGGGTTGAACATGCTCTTTATCAGGTAATGGACCGTAGTGACATAATGTTTACAAAAATAGTCTTCGTATACAGCCCATTCATCGGGTTTCAGGCAGCAATATAGACGATTTAAAGGTTGGTGTCCAGTTACCCCAAGCTTTTTCTGATCTGGTGTCCATGTGCATACATTGAAAATAAAATTGGTGTCTTGTTAGCACATTTTCCTCTACCCAGGTCCATTCAAAAACGTATATCTTCGCTTTGGATGGACATTTCAAAGTGAAATTTTGTGTTCCTTTAGGGAATACATTTATCTTATCATACAAACTTGTAAAATGAACAATGATTTGGAATTTTGTCCAAAATTCGGCAATAAACTTCAAAACAATAAGACCCCAGTTGCTCACAATGCCACAGCTCGCTTAGATGATGGTATTGTTATTCCCTAGTATGTATGTAAACAGATCAATCATTCGTCTTGACATTGCTGTAAATCAACATTTCTATCTAGGTAAATCAGGTCCATAAAAATGAAAATACTTACACCACCTCCAGATCCTCCATGGAAGATTCGATCTGGTGTACCGAGAACACATGGTGTCCGCGGCTCACGTTGATCAGTGTGATTGATGTACTTAGCTTTTTTCAATCACTCACCTATAATACAGCTACTAGGTTGTGCTATGACAATTTGTAATATCGACCCTTACAATGACGCCACTTTCATTGTTTGTAAAACATCAAAAGTGCCACCTTTGAGATTTTTAAAACAGCTGCTGTCTAGCGTTCTAGATAAGAATCTTTGCTGTTGACGTTATTACAAAAGTTCCCTATGTTGATATTATCGCTTTGCACTGTCTGTACAAACTAATGGACTGAGCGATGTAAGCGCATCTAAAAGTGCAATAGGGTACTACAGTACCTGTGCAAAATTCCCGATATCATTTCTTTTCCAGACAATAAAATTGTAGACTGTGGTAAATTGCAAATATTTGCAGACGACATATTAATATTGCTTTAACGAATGGCAATTGACAAATCTATACACTGAAACGAACTTCTAAACGGCCACTTTTGTTTCTCCTATGAATTGGAGCAAGTATTAAAAATGTTAATGAAAACAACTTGTGACGTATATCTGGACGTCAACCATAGCATTGTGGTGAAAAGATTCCCGATTTTGCAAACAGAAGAACTCCCTTTTTCGGAAAAAGGAAAACTAGTTGCTTGCGCATGCGTGGTGTCTACAAGCCAAAACAGTTTAAAAAAGAGAAGCATAAAATACTGAACTTCTGTAAGCAATAAGAAAAACATGAAAATTATTCTCTGTGAAAGAAATCTTATCCGAAAACACCAGCATGAAGTTTTCAAAAATTGATATTTCAATTTACAATGTCGAGTGAATGGACGACGAATAAGTTTCTGCCGCGATAAAATTGAATGAATTCTCTTCAGAATTTGGCTCAGGTATGTTTTCAGACTGGTCAATTATTCTGTAAAAAATGAAACCAAATAACCCGCCCCTTTTATAGGCAGCGGACGCGAAAAAACGCCAATGGGAAATTACAGCTTAAACGTGGCCGTTTAGAAGTTCGTTTCAGTGTATCAAGGGTCTGAAATCGACTGAAATTGCAGTAGCTTGTAGGTCGAGCATTCCTAATGATAAATGTACGAAAGCACCCAGCGAAGTATTTATGGCAGACATTTAACCCTTTCCCAAACAATGCCTGGTTTTTACGGGTCAGGAATAAAAGCCTTTTGAAAGCATTGTGGGAAAAGGAGAAAATGCTGGTAACCAGCATTTTCTCCTTTTCCCACAATGTTTTCTACCCTATCATATAGAAAATCATCTTTTTAGCAACTGTTAGTTTGTCATCTGCAAAATGCTGTCAACTTGGTCTGGTCCAAAATTTGCCGTTTGGGAAAGGGTTAACAGGAAAACCTGTGAATAAACGTTTCTTTAAATATACCATTTATATCAGGTGTAGCTAGCCAGACAGCGTCGTCTATTGAAAGAGGTCAGCTCACAAAGATCAAAGTGACCTCTGGGGAACCTCTTGGTCAAACAAGTTTGAAGTTCACTTTATTAGTAAATTAATTTGAAGTTTTTCACAGATACGTGAACGACATTCTATGTCAAAGCAACGTACCTTGGCTCACCTTAAAGTTCAAGATGATTTACCTGTAATTAGGAAAGTCACCACTAAATTCCAAGCGTTCACGGCTGCCATGTTTTCTCTTTTTTAGTAAAAAGGAACAAAAAGGGAACGATCTTATCTTTTTTAACACTTAACTGTGTACCGAAATACCTCTTAGGTAGAACAGCACGATAGAATAATGTTTAAAACATGGGTGGAAAACGAGAAAAACCCTGGTGACCAGCATTTTCTCCTTTTTACACAGTTTTGTACCTTTGCCAGACAATTCTCGTTATTTGCGATATATTTGCTTAACCCTTTACCAGACGACAAAATTTTAGATCTGTCTAAATTAAAAGCATTTGTAGATAACAGTTTTAACGTGCCTCATATGGAATTATTTTTCTTTGATAGGGTAGAAAATATTTTGAGAAAAGGAAAAAATGCTGGTAACCAGTATTTTCTCCTTTTCCCACAATGTTTTCAAAAGCTCTCTCTTTCAGGGGCGTTAAAAGTAGTCATTGTGTGGTAAAGGGTTAATTTGTCTTCTGCAAATGCTTTTTATTTGAAAAAAGTCGTACGTATTGCAATCTGGTATAAAGTATAGAAGACATCAAAATTTTGGTGAATCATCCGATCTGAAGGTATTTCAGGTCACAAATGAAATGAGACATGCTCTGACAAAAGGGGGCTTAATGTCTCACCGTGATAGATGATGCCAGCCCATTTCATCACATAATTATGGGTCCATAATAGCCACTTTTCTTTAAATAACCTACTAAATCATGAGGTAGACTGGTCCTTTGATAAACAGAAAAAATGACCAATAGCGAAAAGTATCGACCCAGGTCAGCCTGCGCGGACTGCGCAGGCTGACCTGGGTTGATAGTTTTCGCAGATGCATTGAGCCCCCTTTTCACAGAACATGGTGCAAATCTATGATGCATCTATGGCTTTCTCGTTAAAAGCGTGATGAGCATTGAGGGAAGGGGGGGTGGGATTGAACCGCTTCCTACCATATTTCGTAATATTGTTTTCAAAGGCCTTCTTTTTTCAGGATCGTAGGAACTAGGGATCGAATTGTAGAGTTCGTAAGTTACGTCATGAGCTAATATGTACAGTGAAAAATAGCTTAACCCATTAACAGACAATCCCGACTTTTTACCAGCCTGAGAAAGAAGTCTTTCGAAAGCATAGTGGGAAATGGAGAAAATGCTGGTAACCAGCATTTTCTCCTTTCCCCACAATGTTTTCTACCCTTCCCAAACCAAGATTAATTTTTTCGGTCACATTTATTTTGTCGTCTGCAAATGCTTTCAATTTTGGTCAGTCTACAGTTTTATCGTTTGGTAACGAGTTAATGTTCGAATCCTTAGACCAGTCAATTTTTTATATCTCCCACAACAAAGCGGAGGGGGTATACTGGAATCGCCATGGCTGTTTGTCCGTCCGTCCGTTCGTTGCAGACACAAATTTGTCCGGAGCAATAGTCCAACAGTTTTTAATGTACTGAACTCGAATTTACACAAGGTTCCTATATATGAAGTTGTGCATCTGCAATTTTCATGACCCTGCTACGATTTGTTGCGGAATTATCTCCGCTTGAACTTTTTTTTCAACTCTTACTTTTGTACTAGACTGTTCTGCATTCTGTGACAAAGACCTGTTTTTGTTACAAGGAGGTGGTTGAGGGGATATAATCATGTTTAGTGACAGCTCTAGATTTTTTCAAGAATTCATGGTAATCACTGCAACAAGACACATTGCTCTCTCACTGCTGGTCATTGTTTTATGGGAAAGCAGCCACCCTTTGAGAAGAACTTTATACAAAGTACTTGCTACAAAACTCTGGGAAAGCACTAAAAGGTGCACATGTCGCTGTGATTTAACGAAACAGTGTTGAACAAGGCGTTAATCTTTCATATGATAAGGACTGGTCTGCCTTCTTTCAAGGAAAAACAATTTAAAAAATCTGAAAGGGGGAGAACGTTCTTTACGAGCATTTTGTCCCCTTTCCAGTGTGGTTTCAATTCGATTAAGAGATAGAAAATGAAAAACATTTGATGCCTTTTTCGTTTTTGTGACTTGTGTTATTAAATGGTATGGATAGAAAAAAGTTACTTTTAAAACAATTGTGGTTCGAGAATAATTATTGTCGCCAAGGTTATGCATCTCATCATCTCTCGTAAATCTCTCTTTTAACCCTTTACCAAACGACAAAATTTTACCCTAGTCCAAATCAAAAGCACTTGCAGACGACAAATTAGCCCATTACCACACAATCCCTAGTTTTGACGCCCCTGTGAAAGAAGCCTTCTGAAAACATTGGGAATAGGAGAAAATGCTGGTAAAAACCAGCGTTTTCTCCTTTTCCCACAATGTTTTTTACCCTTCACAAAATAAATTTCAAATTTTCAGTCACTTTTATTTTGTTGTCTGCAAATGCCTTCGATTTGGACGAGCCTAAAATTTTCTCGTTTGGTAATGAGTTAAATGTAGCCTTGCGGTTTGTTGGTTCATGGTAGTTATGGTCCGATCAAGAAAAAATCAAAATTCTAACAGAGTTTAGAATAAGTCGCCAAAACAAGTTTCTAATTTCATCTTTTACTTAACATCAGAGAAAATATGATGGAGTTTCATCTAAACATTCGAAAGAAAATCAACCTTGACCTTCACCACTGCCCCGGTGCCATTCTGAAATTGATGCATGTGACTTCGATGGTTTTCATTAAAAAATCAATACAACTCGATATTTGGCGTCAATATGCAGTTACATGATCGGGAAATATTGCCACATGACCTTGCAGATGATCTAAATACGTCATCATGCTTGTTTTGAAGTCAAACTGCTTGTAATGAAGGATTTTAGAGGGTGGGGGTAAATAGTGTTAAGCATGTCATGGGCGGATCCAGAGGGGGGGGGGGGACCGGGGGTCCGGACCCCCCCTGGAATTTTAGCGAAAATGCGGTTGCCGGATTCGTGAAATGGTACTGGTTTGATATTGCACAACATTTATGTAAAATGCAGTCATAACATAAAAAAAAGGTTCTAAATGTGGAAACTTCCTCGTGGTTAGAACTGGAAACGTTGACTTTTCATGTAAACGGCTTACATCCGCTGAAATCCGGAAATCAAAGTATCATATAATAAGACGAGTGCGTTTTCGGTGGTACCCCTCCTGAGAAAGATATCTGGATCCGCGCTTGCATGTAGGTGCCAATGGCATTGTTTTCACTTCCGGTACATTTTTTCTTCCATTATAATCTTTTATTTTGAAAAATAAAGTTGGTTCAGGTACAGAAACGCTCAATTCAAGATATTTACATTCAAAATAGAGACCAGAGAAGGTGCCAGAGGGCGCCGATTTTTGCTATGACAGAAAAAAACTGATTACCTCGAAGCAATATATACCGTGAACCAACATGTCATGGCTATAACTCAAAAATTGAGATTTGTCTCATGCAGGGACGAAAACATTGTGGGAAAAGGAGAAAAAGCTGGTGACCAGCATTTTCTCCTTTTCTCACAATGTTTTCAAAAGGCCCCTATCTCAAGGTCGTAAAAACCAGGGATTGTTTGGTAAAAGGTTAAACCTTCACAAACATGCTCGAGATATGGGAAAAGGAGAAAAATTCGGGTCCCCAGCTTTTGTTCCATTTCCCGCCGGTAGTTTATATCCTTTCAAAGGCAAACTCCAACTTTCAGCTATATTTAACTTGTTATCTAGAATTGCTAATGAATAAAAAAAAAAACTAAATGTTTGTCGAAATTTTGTGAGAGATCATGTTGCTGTCAACAACAGTCAAGTATCTGAAAAAAGGGAAAAAGAGAAAAGAGAAAAGGGTTTCTAATATAATCAAAGGGACAAATTAAAAAAAAAATAACAGAGCTGAAGTTTGTGTTTTGATTATAACATAGCTCCGCCCTGCAAGGTCAATTCTTACAGCCTATACCATCATCAAAAGAGAATAGAATTAATGTACCACAAAGGCCCAGAGAAGCCAAAAAATGCGGGTATTATAATGCAATTGAAATCAAATAATAACATCTAAAACTGCAGAAAATATTTTAAAGATGACAACCTGTAACTTTTGATAGGTCGACGTTTTACTCGCTGGCAGGAAAATAAAAAAGGCTTAGAATCAGCCAAAAAATAAACAATAGACCGACTTTTTAACTTTTAGCCTGGATTTGAAAACAATTTATCTGTCGACGAGTAACACTGGAACCGACCATACAATACGAGATTGTCATTTTCTCAATAATTTTGATAGCCGACTTAACCATGAAGTAGACTGGTCCTAGTGCATACAGAAAATTGACCAGTAGCGAAACGAAAAGTCTCAGCCCAGGTCAGCCTGTGCCGGTGTAATGACCCTTGGGTGATTTCTCTACGTAGAGGAATGACCCATGGGTCGTTTTTCTACATAGAGAAATGACCAGGGTCATTATTCTACATAGAGAAATGACCCTCCCACTACGTACTAAAATGACTTCTGGGATCATTCCTCTACGTCGAGAAATGACCCGGGGGTCACTTTGTAATTGGGATCATTTCTCTGCAGTACGCCGGCAGACCTGGGTCGATACTCTACACAGATGCATGAAGCCCCTTGGCTCAAATTCATTTGTATTGAACACCCACTTTGTTTCTTTTGGGCAACTACAGTTCCATTATGCTTATAAAACTTGTTATCAAAACTTTGCGTGATCTCTCCAGTAAAAAAAGATACAAGAGAAACTCCGAAAAATCAATTTTCTGTTCCTTTCATCTTGTCCTTTTATTGCTTTTGACGCCATCGAGGTCTCTTTCTATTCGTCGAGAAAAAAACATGTCATGCAATCAACTTTAATTGCTCCTGGAGTAAAATATGCATATGTTCCAACCAGTGATTTGCTTTTTAACCCGCCACTACACAATCCCGCCCTAGAGCAAGACAGATTTTGAAAGTATTTTGGAAAAAAAGGATTGATTGATTGATTGATTATTTCAGTTATATCGCTGCGGCCATTGCACTTATCCATGCCTTCCTGCAGTCTCTTTTACATTTTTTTTCCACATAATTTTCTGAGCCAGTGGCTAGGGAAGCTGGCCGTGCCAAGGTTCAAACTCACGGCCTCTGTTCTCAAGTCCTGCACTCTACCAACTGAGCTACCGGGACTCGGCTTGTGCGAAAAGAAGGAAATGCTGATTACCAGTATTTTCTCCTTTTCCCATGACTTATATTTCTGTTTCTGATTTAGGCTCATCCTTTAATCCTTTCCCAAACGACAAACTTTTGGACTAGACCAAATTGAAAGCATTTACAGACAACAATTAACTCTTGCTGAAAAGATGATTTCTGTCTATGATAGGGTAGAAAACATTGTGGGAAAAGGAGAAAATGCTGGTTACCAGCATTTTCTCCTTTTCCCACAATGTTTTCAAAAGGCTACTATTCCAGACCCGTAAAAAACAGGAATTGTTTGGGAAAGGGTTAAGTCATTTCCAAACAATCCCTATACTTTTGACGACCCAGACAAAGAAGCCTTTGGAAAACATCGTGGGAAAAGGAGAGAATGCTGGTGACCAGCATTTTCTCCTTTTTCCACAATGTTTTTTACCCTTCACAAAACAAATTTAACACTTTTAGTCACTTTTATCCTGTCGTCTGCAATTGCTTTCGATTTGGACAAGCCTAAAATATTGTCGTTTGGTAATGAGTAAATAACATTTATCCTTCTAAAGGAATGGAATGAGACTTCCAAACCTGATAGCGAAAACCCGAATGTTGCTAGACCGTATTTCAAAGGCACTTTTTGAGAAAAGATATCTCTTCATCGGAAATTGTAGATCAAAGATCAGATTGTACGTTCTGTGAAATCTGATCTTGATCTACACTGTCCGCAAATGGTCCGTGAGTTGTGAGCCTTTCAATCTGGACATGTGTAAAATAGTGTCGTTTGTGAATGAGTTAAAACGTAAGGGACTGGGACAAACAACTGAAAAACTAAGCAATATTGTTTTTTTTTCTCTTTTTTTTTTTGCAGACAGAGAGACAGCAATTAGAAAATTGAATTAGATAACGCAAGAATTACTGTCATGTGACAAGGCGTCTGTGACTGTCATGTGACAAGGCGTCTGTTTCGTCATTCGGTATATCCATTTCCGTTTTCTCTTATATTGAACAACAAGCTATACAAATAAAAAAAATACTAACGTATGTGACAGGAAGATTCATTACAAATTTCTGTTGGCTGTTGTTGTTGTTTGATGTTGACATTCCTGTATTCCGTTGAAGAGTTCTGAGAGAAAATTTATTAGGAAAATATCGAATACCACTTTACCGGTATACTACTCAAAGTTTGCTTAGCATCAAGAATAAATCTTAGGCTGGAGTTAAATTTTTGGCATTCATCTCGTTGAACATGTACCATGTGTTTTATTTACAATTTCGTGCATAAATATTTTACACTTGTCATGCACTCTTGATTTTTCACTGGGTGGTCACTAAAACGGCTGTTTTTCCAAAACCAGTATAAAACGGAATTTGTGAAAAAAGTCAGCGATTAATTTGGTATAGGCCTTATAACGAGTATGTGACCCGCAACAATCAATGGCATAAAAAATACCTCGGTATCGTCTCTGCTTGCCCCCAATAAGGTTTTAGATAGCCACTTGCGGCATGAAATTCCATTCCTCGACAAGGAATACACCAAGTTGCTGAACGCTGTGTGACTGGACCTTACGGGCTGAAATGCGGATTCCAATGTGTTCATTGGAGTTTGAGTCAGGGGAACGAGATGACAAATCAATTCATTTGATACCATCTCTCTTTTGCATGTACTCTTAGGTAACATGGACCGCGAGAGGTCGAGCATCATCATCCATTAAAGGTGGCCCTTCAGATTTGGGGACGAAAATTTTACAAAAATGCAAAAAAAATCATCCTTATACTCATAAAGCCTTTTAATTTGCGTTAATAAAACCCCAGTAGTCGAAAACCATCCGACAACACGAGAAATTAGAGATTTAATACTGCCCATGTTGACACGAACGGGAGACATGTTCTATTTTTTAGATGATCAATTCTCTCATTTACATACAGGAATACACAGACGAAGTTTCAAACATAGCGTCCGAAGAAGACATGATGGAAAATAATTATTACATGTTTGTTATGTAATGGAATTTAGGCGTTATTAGTCACGTGACAGTCACTTGACATTCCAACAATGGTTTGTTGATTTTTGGCGCGGAATCTAAAAATTTCTTAACAGGCTACGTAGCCTTTTAAGGAAACACCATTTTTTTAAATTTTATGAGTCTTGATTATTGATGACTTGTATTATTTTTTTAATATAAATGTCAGTGATATATATATTTTTTAATTTGGTGAGACGTAAAAATTCTAAATACCCACCTTTAAGATGAACTCATCGTCAACAGCACCAGCATATAACCTTACCTCGACCTTGAATGTCGAGAATTTTATCTGGATACCACTGAGCAGCTACTGTGCTGGATCGAGTATAACCAGGTCAGTTCGTCCATCTCAGCTTATCCCGTCCCATACCATAGAGCTGTCCCCATACCGATCATACTCAGCAATGTATGCAGCATGAAACCTCTCCCCTGGAGGACAGGGTCCGTATTCACCAACTATTCTTATGATCATTCTTTGTCTTATTCTTCAAGATTTTCTAACTGTGAAAGTAACAGAACTTCTGATTGGCTAAACCATTTGGTTTAGCCAATCAAAAGTTCTGTTACTTTCATATTGACAAAAATCTGTAAATAGAACTAAGAATATTCTTAAGAATGGTTGGTACCAGTCTTTTTTTCCTCCAACCAATATGATCCATCGGTAAAGCAAACAGATGCTGACTGGTGTGATATAGGAGTATACGAATAAATGGTCTTCTCGATCGGAGGTCACTTTCATGCAATCACGTGCCTACGGTTTGAGTCGAAAATCTGAACTCAGAAGCCCTTAAAAGGCCAGAATGCAGTTTAGTTGCAATTGCAAAGCGTTGTCTGCCCATGTCATATTCTTCGAAGATTCGACATGTCTTTTATGACGCATCACTTTCCCCGATATTCGGGAAACTGTAGTATTACGCGCTATAAGGTAGCAATGGAGAAAATAGCTTTTATCAATACGTTTGAGGAGAAATGAGGCCTGTTTTAGCTTCAGATTTCTCTAAACTGCTGATCATAGCTGGATGAATCGCACCAGGTAGCGTTTTATTGAGCAAACACTGATTTTGGTTTGAAATTCAAAGTAACGGTTGTTGCGTATAAAAGTAGTCCGGTTCTGTACCCAGAATGCCCAAATTAGATTGATGAGTATTTGTAGAATGCCATCTAGCAAGAGATAATAAATTGCAAAGCAGTTTATCCGAGCCTAGATAACAAAGTACCGATCATCAGCTGCAGATGTAGCCCTTCTCCTGCCACCACCATGTCGCCTGATAGGTGTACCATACTGCTGGTAGTTCACCCAGGCTGTGGTGGTATCATTATAGTGCACACCAAGTGCTTCATTGGCCTAACGATGAGGGGCCCCATCTTCCAAATTCCAACCATGCGCCTCATGTCTCAGTCTGGTAAATCGTCGATTTATTTCGAATACCTCGTAATTACAGCTTCTTGCAATCTGCAGTTATGAGGTTTTTGAAGTAAACTGACGAAATGTCCTATGCAATCGCATATAAACGTAAAAGACGTTTAGCCTTTAACCCATTCCCAAACGACAATATTTTAGACTAGTCCAAATTGAAAGCATTTGCAGACGATAAAGTAAAAGTGACTGAAAATTAGAAATTTGTTTTGTGAAGGATAGAAAGCATTGTGGGAAAAGGAGAAAATGCTGGTTACCAGCATTTTCTCCTTTTCCCACAATGTTTTCCAAAGGCTTCTTTCTCAGGGACTTCAACAGTAGGGATTGTGTGGTAATGGGTTAAAAAGAAAGTGAAGTTTTGAAGATGGAAATCTTAGCAAGCTTAGAGTAGTATACACGTTTGGTTCGTGCATGCAGTGTCTCAAAACACTATGAAAATTGGGGGTATCTGCCTTTGCAAGGCTTGCACGAGAAATTTACCTGTTACAATAGGCAACATGTGTACCGGGGACCTTTTCGAAATCCCACTAAATTAATTCCAATATTAACATAACGAAAATATAGGAAACAAACTCTACCATGGTGTTGGAAAATCTTCGTGCCTAGCAAACTTTGAGTAGTATATTTCTAAAGCAATATTGCATAGCACATTTCACGTTTGCACATGATATTGTTGATACTTTTTCTTGATCGTGAAAAAGACTGGAAATATGCATAATCATGGCCTAACCGAAAATGCTAAAGCATACCAGTTTACCAGTATTTTCTCCTTTTCCCACAATGTTTTCCAAAGCTCACAGGGTCATTTAAACTCGGGATTACGTGGTAAAGGGTTATGCCACACTGAACTTTTTAACCCATTGCCACACAATCCCTACTTTTGACACACCTGAGAAAGAAGCCTTTAGAAAACAAGCCTTTGGTAACCAGCATTTTCTTCTTTCCCCACAAAGTTTCCTACCCTTCACAAAACCAATTTCAAATTTTGGGTCACTTTTATTTTGTCGTCTGCAAATACTTTCGATTTGGACAAACCTAAAATTTTATCGTTTGGTAATGAGTTAAGACACGTGCTTTCGATTTCGTCTGTTGTCGTCTGGTAAAGTGACATTATATGACCGATATCGTCTCTTTGAAATGTCATAACTCTATCCAAAATGACAAAATTCAGTCTAGACTGCTTCAAATTGAGAGCACTCGCAGACTTCATATTAAATGTTGCTGAAATGGTGTTAATTGTCAGTGAAAGACTAGTAAACCTTGTGGGGAAAAGAGCAATCGCTGGTTACCAGCATTTTTTTCCTTTTCCCCATTAGGTTTCCAAAAGGCTTCTTCTATAGGGACGATAAAGCCAGGGATAGTTTGGTGAAGGGATAGTAGATTTAAGGGATGCGTCTTGTGTCTTAACTCTTTACCACACGAGAAAATATTAGACTGGTCCAAATTTAAAGCATTTACAAACGACAAAATAAAGGTGACTGAAAAATTGGAATTTGTTCAGGAAGGGTAGAAAACAATGTGGGAAAAAGAGAAAATGCTGGTTACCAGCATTTTCTCCTTTTCCCAGTGTTTTCAAGAGGCTTCTTTCTCAGGGGCGTCAAAAGTAGGGATTGGGTGGTAATGGGTTAACTCGGTCTCGCTATCCAATGCTATATTGGCTTATCAAAATACCAAACTAAACAAAGGGGGAATGCTATTCAGGTGGCCTGACCTGTTTTCTTTGATCTATATTTGACTGGCCTAGATATTTTATATCGGTGCGATTGGATGTTGTAAAACTATTTATTTAAAAAAAAGTTATAGTTTGATAAAATTACGTTAAACCTGTTAAGGTGGCCCTTCAGACTTTGTGACAAAAATTCTACAAATGTACAAAAAAAAATCATCCTTATACTCCCGAAGCCTTTTAAATTTCATTCATAAAACCCCATTACGCGAAAACCATACAGACAACAGTTGAGAAATTAGAGATTTACTACAATCCAGATCGACACCGACGGGAAACAAACTCTATTTTTACATGAGCAACTCTCTAATTTACATACCGGAAATACGCAGACGAAGGTTCAAACATAGGAGCGTCCGAAGAAGACATAATGTAAAATAATTCGGCCTTCATGTTTGTATGTTACGGAATTTAAGCGTCATTAGTCACGAACCAGTCATTTGCAATTCCCACAATGCTTTTTTATATTTTGGCGCGAAATCTTAAAATAACCAAGATGCATATATAAATATCAGTAACATGTATATTTTTTAATTTGGTGAGATGCAAAAAATATAAATACCCGCCTGTAATGCTCATGCTTACCGCAACTACTTTCATTATTTAAATCTTTACCAAACGACAAAATTTTAGACTGGTCCAAATTGAAAGCATTTGCAGACGACAAAATTAACGTGAAACAAATAATGAAATTTGTTCTATGAGGGTAGAAAATATTGTGGGAAAAGGAAAAATGCTGGTAACCAGCATTTTCTCCTTTTCCCACAATGTTTTCAAAAGGCTTCTTTTCCAGGGTAGTGAACACCAGGGATTGTTTGGGAAAGAGTTTTAAGGCTGCAAGTACACTTTACATGAAGACAAAATTTAAGGGAAAACGAAATGAGGGGTTTGTTATGGATCGAAAAATATATTAAATATACAATTAATTGTGTCAAACAAGTAGTTGTTTCTTTAAATTGCAATATTTTCAAAAGTCATAGACTTCATTGATAACCCTGTCCCAAACAATCCCTAGTTTTCAGTACCCTAAGAAAGAAGGCTTTTGAAAACATTGTGGGAAAAGGAGAAAATGCTGGTAACCAACATTTTCTCCTTTTCCCATATGTTTTCTACCCTTCCAAAATCAACTTTCAGTTTTTTGAGTCCCATTTATTTTGTTGTCTGCAAGTGCCTTCAATTTGGACAAGTCTAGAATTTTGTCGTTTGGTAGAGTTAATAGGGATAACAACCTACGTCATAGCATACGTCATTGGAGACATTTTAAATCCGCCATTTTCGTTTTAAAAAGGTACGTTTTTCAGCTTGTACATTATTGTTATTGAATATCTGTCCAAACAAAGCAGCGCATATGGTACCTGACAACTTTCTTCATTAGTATACATTAATATTTTGTTCATTAATTTCGTTGATTTTGCAATTACCTCCGCACAATTTTCGAAGCCGGTGACTCATGTGCGATTTGAAAATAGATGTATACAATTACGTTAAGAACAACTGTGTTGAAGTGTATAGAGCGTTATCATTGTTTCATGGCATTTTGATCTCACGAATAGGACAAATGTATTTACCGTCACCAGATGACGTAGGTAAATTGTAAAGTTTAGATACATATATCTTTTTAACCCTTTCCCAAACAATCCCTGATTTTACGGTTCTAGAATAGTAGCCTTTTGAAAACATTGTGGGAAAAGGAGAAAATGCTGGTGAGCAGCACTTTCTCCTTTTCCCACAATGTTTTCTACCCTATCAGAGACAGAAATCTTAATCATCTTTTCAGCAAGAGTTGAATTGTCGTTTTCAAATGCTTTCAATTTGGTATAGTCCAAAAGTTTGTCGTTTGGGAAAGGGTTTAAGTAATTAATCTGCACTTTGCGCACAAAATGGCGGCTATTCCGACATCTCTGCTATGACGTAGGTTTTCACCCTTGGTTACGTAGCTTGCATTTGTGAGATACCAGATCAACCAGAAAAGGTGGTTGTAGATATGACTGTTTGGCGTGTTTGCAGACGACAACAAAAGTGTTTCTTATGTAATGGAAATTGCCTTGAGAAGATAGACTCTTTGTTTTAAAAAGGTAAAAAACAAAACAACGCATATTACCAGCATTTTTCCTATTTTCCACTTTTGATTTTTATATGAGCCTTGTACCTTGGCGAATTTTGAAATTCTGGCATGTTTGGTACGCGATAAACATTTTACGAAATGATACAATTTTAGACTGGTACAAATTAAAAACATATGCAAAAGACATATGACTTTGCAATGTGCACAGCGTTCACTTTTCAGCTAGAGTCAATGCAGTACCCGTTGTATTTCCATTTAGGGCTCGAGCTACCATGGACGGACACTTTTCGTTGGTTTTGTTCAAAAACCTTGTAACTACAACCTGTATCAAGCAGTAGTAACGAGGTTTTTGAAGTAAACCCAATTTTCTCTTTAGTAATAGCGACCTTTGATCTCTGGCAAAGAGCTAACAGTCCCTGAGGTATGCTGTTTTCTTTTTTTAATAAAAAAGCACTCTTGAAAAAGAAAAAGTTATTTTCCTTTTCTTCACTTATTTGTTCATTGTGACATACATATATAATTATATTGTCCTAAGTAAAAATCTGTACTATATATTTAAGTGTCAGGTGCGAGACTGAGAGAAAGTTTCACTGATATTGAATAGTGTGTTACGCCGCTTTCAACATTATTTCAGTCACATCACGTCAATATCGCATTTACCCATATAATTATGCTCCCGGGTACGCGGGTCTAGTTATGCCAGGAATCTTACGTTCTTGCTCTACGACACCCCCATGTTGTTTTAACCCTTTCCCACACAATCCCTGGTTTTCACGGCCCTCAACAAGAGGCCTTTTGAAAACATTGTGAGAAAATGAGAAAATGCTGGTAACCAGCATTTTCTCCTTTTTCCACAATGTTTTCAACCCTGATGGACACGATTTTCAATTTTTGAGTCACATAAATTTTGTCGTCTGCAAATGCTTTCAATTTGGACCAGTCTAAAACTTTGTCATTTGGTAAAGAGTTAAGGTGGTAGACCCGTAACACTTCTGGTGCAGCATGGAATAAAATTTCTTGATAGTTGATAAATACGGATATATACAGATATAATACTTTTGCACATCTTTAACCGACCAGAAATTCCTTTGATGTCTATCTTGAAATTATTCGTTCTTTTGTTAGTTTTCAGAAAAAAGGGAGATAATTATAATTTCCCTTTGTGATGAAAATATAGTAGTTTTAGATTTATCAATGATAATTCTACGACGGAAAAAAAAGTGACTGGGTTTAAGTAGTACAATGATGCTAATTTTTAATCATAGCAGAATTTGTAGGAAAATATCATAGTGGAAATAGCTGTTTTCTGTTACGGGTCCATTAACTTTAAGTATTGCTGTGTTTTAAAACGTTATTGTTCGTAATTTGATTTGTTCAAAACATACTGAAGAAAAAATATGCAGCAGACAATTTTGAGAACATGCTTCAGATATTTACATTCAGCAGAATGGCAGGAGACGGTGCACTGCACACACACAAAAAATCTTATTTGCACACGAAAAGGAACATTCGGATATTTGAATAAAGTATCGTCTCG
The DNA here is from genome assembly GCA_943736015.1 of Tridacna crocea. Taxonomy (NCBI): domain Eukaryota; kingdom Metazoa; phylum Mollusca; class Bivalvia; order Cardiida; family Cardiidae; genus Tridacna; species Tridacna crocea. Next base: position 57,792,373 of record OX031059.1, read on the forward strand.
GATCAGCCTACGTAGTCCGCACAGGCTAATCTGAGACGGCAGTACATTAAATTTTGTACTAAAGTAACGTTAGACTTGCGCAAAAAAGAAAATTACATGAAATCGGAAAGTGTCGTCTTGGATCAGCCTGCGCAGACTGCGCAGGCTGATCCGAGAGACACTTTACGCAAATGTCCGAATGTCCCTTTTTGAAATTCACGTGTTGCACGCCATATTTGGTGTTAAAACACTGAATAGACGCACGTGAAAGATTACTTATTGATAAGCAAATAGAAACAATAGTTTGGCTGTCTTCACGGGAATGAAAGGTCAAGGACGAATTGATATTGGCGGGTAACGTTATACATATCGATTTCTAAAAAGTTAACTTTAAAGGGGGTAAAATTATCGGAGTAGGTCAAAGAAATCCTGCGTCATTCTGGAGGTCGTTCCACAGTTCAGGTACTTAAAATTTGACCGAGTATTGATTTTGCTCATTGACCTACCTTCGTTTGTTAAAATTTCTCAAAATTTACGAGGTTGAAATATACTACATCGAACGAACTCGTATTTAACTGGGAGTGCCCGACACGATTTACCAAACCACAAATTTTTGGACGAGACCGAATTCAAAGCATCTGCATACAACAAATTAAATCTTGTTGATATGATGATTTTTTATTTTGATAGGGAAGAAAATATTGTGGAAAAAGGAGAAAATGTTGGTTACCAGCATTTTCTCCTTTTCCCACAATGTTTTCTATAGGCTTCTTTCTCAGGGTCTTTAAATGTCGGGATTGTGTGGTAAAGGGTTAATAGCTTTAGCGCCCAGTGTAGACTATTCAGACTGCAAAAAAAAAAAGTTAAATCTCAGATCCACGTCCACAGGCGTTCGTTTTGTGACAAACTTTGCCAACTATATGATGTAATATATAAGACAAGGTGTCCAACTCTATTCCGTACCGAACACCACCAGTCCTCATTTATCGGTAATTTTCACATTTTCTGCCACCGGAATGAAAATGACGATGGTTTTGTCGTATTCTACGGTGATTTATCTTTCCACTGGTATATAGGACGTTAGAAATAGGTACGTATGAGAAGAGTTACAGAGGTCTGAACTTGGAAGACGGACAATTTTTCTCTCTTACAACTGAGCGACAGCAAGTTTCATCGGGGTGAAAGCGAATCTCGTTCTTGATTGGCCATTGGGTAAGGGACGAAGAATGCTATTTAGAATACATAAAATACGGTAACTCAATTATTTTTATTTCCCAATTATTTAAACTTTATATAAAGTAACATAATTGAAAATTTCATTTGTATTTCATTTAATTTTCAATAAATCTACCAGGTCAGGCTTATTTTTAGAACAGCAAAAAATCCAAGTCTTTGTGCTATATTTAGAACTGAAAATAAAACGTCTGTATTGCGCCGGCGGTTGCATTACGAAAAAAAAGAATGATTGAGTACCCGAAAATTTTAACACAATGGAGACAACGTTGTGTTCCTGGTACAGTATTAGAAATATAATCAGTATTTAGAAAATAGCTTTATTCTGATTGAAATGGCATAAGAATATACGGGTCATCATGAACCCGGGTAAGTTCGGCCCAAAATACGTTCGACCGTTGTTATTGCGCATCCTTGTGTTTTATTTTCAAATATGTAAAAGAATTCATATTAAACTTTTTACATGGAAGCATTTGTAAAAATTTAATCGCAGCTATTTAAAAAACAAGTTAACCCTCTAAAACAATGCCAGGTGTTTACCATCCTGAAGGACTTGTGAAAGCGTTGAGGCAAAAGAAGAATCAATCTGGTCCCCGTTTCCTTCGGTGTTTCCTATCAATTAATCCTTTACAATATGACCAAATTTTAAGACTTGTACAAATGTTAACATAGCAGACCAAAAAGTAAATATGACTAAATAATTTCTATCTATTGTTAGAAAAGTAAAAACATTATGGAAATGGTAAAAATGTTGGTCATTAGCATTTATTTATTTTCAAAAGTTTTCTACTTTAAAGCACTTTAGGATGGTAAAGAATTAAGATTTGCTTAGTAAAGGGTTAACAGGCAAATCATTATCTTGCCATTTAGCAGTTATTGTCCACATAGTTATGCACTATTGTTAACACTTAAAGGGCTGAATTAATGATTTGGACTTTTTAATTAGGGAAAACTGTCCTAAATATTGCTACTTCAAGGTTGTTTCTGTTAGAATATGTAACATAGTGGCAGGAACTGCAGATCAAAGATCAGACTGTACATTCTCTGCAGTCTGATCTTGATTGACACTTCAATCCCAACGTAAGTTGGTTCCAGGGCTTTAAGGGTTAAGGTGTTTGGGACTAAGAACAGACCTGTACGATGTAGCCTTATCCCAAGCCAAACCACTAAATTTGAGATGCCGGGAGGGTGGGGAGTCAAGAGTCTGAAAAGTAATAAAATAAATTTCAGAACCAATGCTGCACTAAAATTGAAAAGATAAAGATTGAATTGTGCTGATCTAAGATAAGACTATGGATATGCTATGTTAAGGACATGTAAATATCAAATTGTCATTATCTAAGATAGGAATGTACATTCTGATATTGATCCAAATTATAATTTTGGTTCAGAGAAGATGATGACAAATGCTGTTGGGAGTTAGATACATTTTAAATTTCCAGACTAATACAAATTGTAGCGCCACCTTTGCAAGGACTTGTAAATATTGGTGCATGTTGATCTGAGACCAGTCCATAAGTTCTGAACTGTCTGATCATGATCCACACCTCTGCATCATTTTGGTTGTAAGAAGGAAAGGACAAGAGTGTTGATAGAATAGATAGCAATCTTTTTTACATTATTGTAAATCTGGATCATGTGACCTGTTACTGATCATCACCCTTGCCTGCCTTTTATCTTATATTTCTTATTTCAATCAGCCAAGCCCCCATAGCTCAGTCGGTAGAATACAGGACTTGAGAACAGGAGGTCACTGGTTCGATCCCTGGCTTGGCCAATTTCTCTCCAAGGACTAATGATAAGTCATCGCAACAGGATTCATTTCTCTCTCACCGCTGATCAACAATTTTCAACGATGGTTATGTGGGAAAGCAGCCAGTGGCTTGGAAAGAATATTGTGCAGAGTACTGGTAAAAGAAACTCCAGGAAAGCATGGATAGGTGCATTGGCCGCTGTGATATAACTGAAATAATGTTGAAAACGACAATAAACACCATACAATCAATCAATACAATCAATCTTATTTCACTCAGAGCAATGGAAACTTATGCCACTTGCATACTTACAACTTACCATCCTTGTTTGTATTTGAAATGCAATCATTTTGCCCAAATTTAGGTTTTTCAGGAAAAAATGTACATTCACACATCTTCAGGTAATCGTCAATATCTCATCTGGAATTGGGTTGTTTTGGTACAGATTTAAAACAGAAAAGGTGAAATGTCGAAAGCATCAGAAGTTGAATGTTTTGGGTCAAAACATTTTCATGAATATCAGTGATACATGTCGATAATTGTTATGCTTTGTGTACCGTATAAAGATTTTTTCTGCTGTCTATCTTCTGTCAGTTTTTAATATGATAGCAGTTATGATCTTTACCAGAAGTATGTAATAAAGCAATACTCTACAGGTTTAGCATTTCAAATTACACAGTAAAAGGGTGTTGACATATACTGTAATAGGAATAAAAACAGTTTGGAAAACCTTGCGTAAAAAGCATCAAACTGCTTTTAACAAGCCATTGCTCCCTTCTCCCACAATGTTCCTCCAAGCTGTTAAGTATAAAATCCCATGGAAAAGTTGAGTTGAAATCTTATGGGTTAACTCTTTACACACGACAAATTCTTGGTCTTGTCCAAACTGAAAGCATTTGTAGAGGTGAAGGTCTGTTGATAAATCTATTTTTAGAGACACACGGTTATTTTAAGAACCGGGTGTAATGCTTCGTTAACCAATCAAATTCGTTAGATATATTCACAGCGGATTCGTAATTGCTGTCGCTCAGTTGTAAGAGAGAAAAATTGTCCGTCTTCCAAGTTCAGACCTCTGTAACTCTTCTCATACGTACCTATTTCTAACGTCCTATATACCAGTGGAAAGATAAATCACCGTAGAATACGACAAAACCATCGTCATTTTCATTCCGGTGGCAGAAAATGTGAAAATTACCGATAAATGAGGACTGGTGGTGTTCGGTACGGAATAGAGTTGGACACCTTGTCTTATATATTACATCATATAGTTGGCAAAGTTCGTCACAAAACGAACGCCTGTGTCCACGTCATCTGCTGGCTAAATGCATCGTCTTGGTTTATGACGTCATGAACTCCTTATTTAGACTTCATATTATTTATGGTTATTTAAGACAAAGTAGTATAACAAGTGAAGGCTTCTCTACGGCATTTGTATTGTTTTTCACAAAGACTTACCTCATTAATACACCGACTATTTGAGGAATAATCTTCTTCCTATCGTGGTTTATTGTTCAATAAACCAGAGTTGTGAGTAATGAGGCACAATAAATAATCCACGACGGCGATAGCCAGCAGTGGTGTAATGGAAAGATCTCTGCCTCTCAAACCGAGTATCCTGGTTCGAGCCGTATAATTAACCCTTTTTTAGGAAGAAACCATTTTTGCGAGCCAAAAGTACGATCATTACGTGGATCTTACCTTGACTGACTAAGCCCGATTTCGAGATTCCTGCGATGCGCCCTCTATTGGATGCTGGTTATTACTCCCCTTTACATCATATTTCTGAAAGCCAATGAAATATTGTTTTACAAACCGCTTACGTATACAATTATTCAACATGAAGCGATAAGCAGACATCCACGTTGGTTTCCATGTTTACCTTCTATTCTATTTTTATCAAAGATGAAAAGCGGCCACGAGCGATTTCATTCGTTGCAGTTAGAGCTGGCTGCATCCAATAAAAAAGCGTATCGGATGAATGTAAAAATCACGCTCGATCCGCCAAGGGTAGAGTAGCGTAGTGAATCATCAGCCTTGGCTTGCGAAGATGAGAAGAAACCTATATTTTTTTGGGTTTTCTCATTTCTTTCTTTCTGATGTTTGATTGTCTTTTCTGTGTGTGTGTTTTCCACCTTTTTCATTTCTTATTCCCTTTTTTAGACGTATATATCTTTTTGTCTGAGAATATCTTATTCTAATTCATTTTATTTTTTTCCATGTTATGATTGATACAACAATACAATGATAAGTGCGCATCTCTCATTCCGTTCACTGGCAGTATTTGTAGCTCTTCATTTTCTCCGGCCGTATCGGTACCCCGAGCCTCTTAACATTCAGTATCTGTTGCTTCCTTGTCTCTGAACGCAATTATTTATTGCTAAAAAGCTTTTTAAACTGAAATGGATGATTAAAATAAAAAAAGACACGTTTTTATCCTACTGGAACCACAAACCTGCTGTAATTTTTTTACTCAGATTGCTTTAGTTCTCGATCGTTTTCTTTTTTCAATAATGCTCCAAATTAAATCCTGTTTCAGTCGAGCTTTCGAGAAGGTTAAGTTCGTAACTATAGGGAAAAGTGAGTAGACGTTTCTCTACCGTCAAAGCCCTGAAACAGGAAAAAAACTAGAAGCCAGAAGTTTGTGACCAGGAAAGTCTCAAGAAGTCTAAAACACTGAGCTTCCTTTTCAAGAAATGTTTTGTTCATTTTTCCCTAATTTCACTAGAATCATCGTGTGATGTCAATTAAAAGTAAATTGGACTACAATATTACAAATATATATTCACTATGATATATATATATATATAAAACCACTAATTCACCTAGAAAACAAACGCTTGATGAAAAAAGTTTTTCCTGCGACTCGAACTTGATCTGCATGGACGGTAGCAGGGTCGCTATGACCACTGTACCATGGCGCCATGGCGCCTTCTGCACGTTCCAATTGAAAATTACCAATAAGTAATTGCTTCGTCCCTGGTATTTCCTATTTGAATGTTTTGAACTGATCCAATGTTTGTAAGCAAAGGCCACAATTATCGCGTTTTGATAGTACCTCAAATAAGTCACAGAGAAGAAAACACTGGAAAATTTTATTTTTCAATTATAATAGAATGATTTTGAAAATAAAGGGCAATAGATCTAGCTTTCAAAATATTAACGTGCATTTTCACAAAAGTAGGCCTACACCAAAGCTGGGTAAAGAAATAAACGCAGCGAAAAGAGATCATTGCTTCTTTAACAAACCTGTCTACCACAAAGACGCAAGGTTCATTTCTAATCGGTATTGTTATAAGTGAAAATGCTGTGTCACTATGTAGTGCCCAGCCATGTTTGTGATTATATTACATGCATCAACGTTTTTCACCTTTTTTGATATGAAAGGAAGAGAGATAAAACGGCTACAGATGAGCAGATTGAGATAAGATTACCAGAACATACAGTCTGCCCTGGGAACTGCACTTGTTTTTTTTTTTCCATTTGAAAATTTACATATATGGTCATTCCCATTTTCTCTCATTTTATACTGGTCTTCTTTGTTACACAGAGGAGTCCATTGTATCAGCTGAGCATGCGAAGCATTCATGACACGTAAAGCTCTCATATGCTTGGACAAACGTTTGTTTGTCATGCAAATTCAGCATACAATAATTCTTGTGATGCTGAGAGATAGCATGCATCATGCATCGGCGACAAATAGTGACATCTTTACGACAAACTGGCATCTGACATTTCTCTATATGATCTATTAAAGCATGTTCCAGAAGAGACATTGACGTTGATATATACGTATAAGAGCCTTGATCTGTAAAAAGGGACCTTTATGTATCTTCAAAAGTGTCGACACAGGTCAGCCTGCGCGGAATGCGCAGTCCGCGCAGTCTGACCTGGGTCGACACTTTTTGCTATTGGTAAATTTTCTACTTGTCAAACGTTTTCTGCGCATGTCATATTCTCCGAAGATTCGACCTGTCTTAAATGACGCATCACTCTCTCCGATATCGGGATGACTATAATAGTACGCGCTATAAAGTAGCAATGGAGGAAATGGCTTTTATCAATACGTTTGAGGAAAAATCAGGCCTGTTTTAGCTCCAGATTTCTCTAAACTGCCGATCATAGCTGAATGAATCGCACCAGGTGGCGTTTTATTGAGTAAACGTCTATTCTAGTTTAAAATTCAAAGTAACGGTTGTCGCGTAGAAATGTGGTCCGGTCTTGTGTACCCAGGATGCTCAAATTAGATAGATGAGTATTTGTAGAATGCCATCTAGTGGGAGATAATGCTTGTCAAAGAATCAGTTTACCCCAAATTCAGTCTTGTTAAGATGAATCGATTTTAATGAATCTATAATTACTTAAATACTTGCTTGGAACAATGCCTCAGATGCATACAGTCCCCTTTTTACCAGAATATTGCTTACATCTATGCAATGATTTCAATCCTTCAATTCCGAATAAACCCGGCAGGCATTTTCAGTCCAGAATAAGAAGTAAAATGTGACCCATTACGCACAAAGGGACCTTCTGGGAACTGCGAATATTGTCAGCCCTGGTCAGACTGCGCAAAATAGCCGTTTCAGTTTGAAAATTTCCAATTCTTGTTTATGCGATAAAGTCTTCATTTGTGGTCAAATTTTCGTGAAACTTACACAGGTTGTTTATCTCATCAATAGCTTCAACCCTATTGATTTTGAGAAAAAACAGTATGGGAAAAGTATCCATTTCAATTTGAAAATTTCAAATTCTTGTTTACGCGATAAAGTCTTCATTTGTGGTCAAATTTTCGTGAAACAGTATGGGAAAAGTATCCATTTCAATTTGAAAATTTCAAATTCTTGTTTACGCGATAAAGTCTTCATTTGTGGTCAAATTTTCGTGAAACTTACACAGGTTGTTTATCTCATCAATAGCTTCAACCCTATTGATTTTGAGAAAAATCCAATTAGTAGTATGGGAAAAGTAGCCATTTCAATTTGAAAGTTTCCAAATCTTGTTTACGCGATAAAATGTGTGAAACTTGTACAGTTTGTTTATCTCATCAATAGCTGCAACCCTATTGATTTTGAAAAAAATCTAACAAACAGTATTCTTTGATTATACAGTTGGTTGCAGATATCACCATAGGCCTCTGAAACTCCATTGGTCTGTAAAGGGATAAAGAAATTTTCACTATCGGGACACTATTACCATAAATAGCACGCTGGGGATTCCCTCGCAATACAGAAGGAATCCCAAATGTACTATTTATAGTAACGGTGTTTATGAAAGTTTGTCAATATATATTCAGTGATACACAGGCGATGCGCCAATCTGCTATGAATGTTCGATGATCGACCCAAATTCCGAGCAGAGTTGTCGTTCGTACGTCTCATATACATCTCTGCGATGGGCTAAATGACTAGAATCTTGTCAAACCGAGAAAAAAGATGTTTTGTTACTGTTTAACTGTTTCGTGTGTAAAATTATAAGATAGACAAAGGAAATATGATTCTGGACACATTATAGGTGCGTTCAAACTGATGAATTTACCTATATAAAATGGAACTAATTTTTCGAGCCTCTTTACTGATCAGAATCTTATGCCAAGTTTAACAAAAATGGCTGCGCCCATGAACGATGACAACAGTTTTGACACACCGATAAATCTTAGGTTGTAAGATTTAAAAACCAAGTTATGGTCCTTTAAAAGACATTTAAGCGTTTCAGAAAATCCGTCTTTTTCACATTGCCTACCACTTAGTCTGATTGGCCGTATGCTGTTTGAACAGCACACAAAGTAAACGATATTGGTCTTTCTTTCACCGGCGTTTGTGTCGCCATTTTGAGTTCTGGTCATGTGACGAAAGTATCATGTAATGACGGACTACTTTCTGAGCCCACTACAGAGGTGAATGTAATGATCCGGAGTGCAAGAGAGTGCGATCGACCAAGGACAACTTTCTGTGATAGACCAACAGAGCTTCAAAGGCCTGTGATATCACTTTGATTTAATGAGCAGTTTAATTTACGGCGCCAAATATAAATGAGCCGTGCTCTAATAAATGGGGGCTTAATTCATCTTCATCATCCATGATACCAACCATGTCATCACAGTGTTTTACATCCACTTAAATCCGTTTTGTCTCACAATCCACTGAATCATAAGGTACAGTGGTCCTTTGCACAGTAGGAAATAGACAAAGAGCAAAAAGTTTCGGCACAGGTCAGCCTGCGCAAACTGTGCAGGCTAACCAGAATCGTTACTTTTTGCAAATGCATAAAGTCCCCTTTTCACAGAGCAGTACTCATATAAAGCCAGTCTCTCTGCGTAGATTCAAGATTAGGAGTGTTCCTTCGGCGCAGTCTGATCTAAAGCTATGTTGTCCGGTAAAAGCGCCTATTTTCACCTATTGCGTTAAAAATTGGTAAATGTAAAACGAAACGAGGACCTAAAGATAAAAGCTTTCAAGTTTTTGTTTTTTTCTCAACATTTTTTTTTCCAAAAAATCTGTATAAATGATAAGACGTGCTGTTGTTTAACTTTTTACATAGTTTTGCACTTTATACATATAAATTAGGTTTTCAGTTTGAAATCTATATTGAACATAATGCGTAAAAAAAAAAGAGGGATCGCCTTCATTATCTCCAGGTAGATGGCATTCTACAAATATACGTCTATCTAATATGGGTATTCTGGGTACAAAAGCGGACTAATTCAAAACGACAACCGTTACTTTGAATTTCAAAATAAAATAAACATTTACTCAGTAAAACGCTACCTGGTGCGATTTATTCAGTTATGATCAGCTAGCAGGTAACCTATATACCGGCCATTTATTGAAACAGTCTTACAGGCTTGGGTTTAGTTTCGGTATAAGCCCTACTTTTCCCAAGTATCGGGGAATGGTGATGCCTCATATACAGGGGTAACAACTTACGTAATAGTATACGTCATCGGAGACATTTTAAATCCGCCATTTTCGTTTTATAAAGATAAGTTTTTCAGCTTGTACACTATTATTATTATTATTGAAGATCTGTCCAAACAAAGCAGTGCATATGGTACCTGACAACTTTCTTCGTTAGTATACATTAATATTTTGACCATTGGTTTCGTTGATTTTGCAATTACCTCCGCACAATTTTCGAAACCTGTGACACATGTGCGATTTAGAAATGGATTTTGTATACAATGCCTTTAAGAATAATTGTGTTGAAGAGTTTAGAGCTACAACATTGTTTCATGGCATTTTAATTTCACGAATAGGACAAATATATTTACCGTCACCAAATGAAGTAGGTATTCTAAGTAAGCTTTTAATTTTTATATACATATGATAATATCTTTTTAAAATAACTAATCTGCACTTTGCGTACAAAATGGCGGCTATTCCCACACCTCTGCTATGACGTAGGTTGTCACCCTTAATATAAGACAGGTCGAATCTTCGAAGAATATGACAGGCGCAGATAACGGGATGTCTTTTCTTGTTGTACATGTAATTATGTATACGCTTGTCACATGATCTGTGATAGTGTTAAAAGTAGTGTGAACAACAGCTTGCATGATAATTAACCTCGAGGCTTCCAAGCGCGACTCTCTGACCCTCTGCGGACAGTTAAGATCAAGATCAGACTGCACAGAACGTGCAGTCTGATCTTTGATCTACACTTTCCGATAAGGATATGAGAATGATGCCTTGACATAGCAGGAATAGGATTTTTAATTGACGGCTTGAAATTTTTCATTTCACTTTTTACTTTTAGCAAGATAAGGATTACGAGACATAATTATATGTTCGACAACAGGTGAGGCACCTAATGATAATTCATTATAAACTGGTCCACAACACGCGAAAATGGACAGTTGGACGTTTACGTAAAGTGTCGTCTCGGACCAGCCTGCGCAATCAGCGCAGGCTGCTCCGAAACGACTCTTTCCGTTTTTATGTTTTTTTTTTTCTGTTTTGAGCAAGTCTACTGTAGCATAAAGTCGAATTCACACAGTCGTGAAGGGCCATCTTGAATAGTAACCTGCGCCGATGCAAAGGCTGATTCGAGAAGACACTTTATCCCCGGTTACCAAACGACAATATTTTAGACTGGTCCAAATTGAAAGCATTTGCAGACGACAAAATAAAAGTGACTGAAAATTTGAAATTTGTTTTGTGAAGGGTAGAAAACATTGTGAGAAAAGGAGAAAATGCTGGTTACCAGCATTTTCTCCTTTTCCCACAATATTTTCTAAAGGCTTCTTTCTCAAGGGCTTCAAAAGTAGGGATTGTATGGTAATGGGTTAAGCAAATGTCTGAATGCCCCTTTCCGCATGTTACAGGCCATATAGTTCAACATGCGGAGCACCTGTCACTGCTTTACAGCCAAGACCCAGTGGCTCAGTCGGTAGCGTAACAGGAGGTCGAGCGTTCGATCCCCGGCTCTACAAATTTTCCGAGGATTTGTGATAGTCAGTACGAAATTATTCATTTCTCTCCCATTGCTTACCATTATTTCGACGATGGTTATGTGGAAAAGCAGCCAGTAGCTTGGGAAAAAAATATTGTGCGGAGTATACATGTAATAGGGAAACTCCGGGCGGGAAAGCATGGATAGGTGTGCTGGCAGCCGCGATATAACAGAGACAGTATTGATAATGGCGTTAAACATCATACAGTCAATCCCTCAATCAATCAATCAATCAATCAATTTATCGAATAAACAATTTTAATAAGCCCCCATTTTGCTTTATGTTTCTGTATGTGTTTGTATAGATATAGTCGGTCAACCTGATCGAGAAACACATAACGTCCAAAAAGCACTCATTGTTTAGTCTACGAGTAAAGTACACATCTGTCGCATGTCGACATGACAGACTGGTATACTCACACACATTTTATGTACATAATTATGCTAATTACCGCTATGAATCATGTAAAAATTCTTAGATTTAGTAAACATTTCGTAAAAAAAATGCTAATTTTATTTACCACGCTGACACCATTTTTGCCTTTCCTTTGCCTTTTGTGTAACTAACATGTTTAACAATGTTATTAAGTCTTTACCAAACGAAAAAAAAACTTGAAAGAATTAGACTTATCCAAATTCAAAGCAGTTGCAGACGACAAATTATAGGTAATTAAAAAATTGAAACTTTGTTTCCAGCAGGGTAGAAAGCATGTGGGAAAAGGAGAAAATGCTAGTTACTGGAAAAGGAGAAAAGACTGGTCCAAATTGAAAGCACTTGCAGTCGACAAATTATAGATAACTCAAAAATTGGAATTTTGTTTCCAGCAAAGTAGAAAACATTGTGGGAAAAGGAGAAAATGCTGGTTACCAGCATTTTCTCCTTTTCCCACTATATTTTCAAAAGGCTTCTTGCTCAGAGTCGTAAAAACCAGGAAGAGTTTGGTTAAATTTGGCGAAGGGTTAAGCTTTTCGTGGAAAAAAAGACTGAGTGGTCGGCTTTTGGAGTATGGTGCAGATCAGGATCAGAGAAAGCAGCTAGTGGCTTGGAAGGAAAATTGAGAGGAATATTGGTAATAGAGATTCCAGGAAAGCATAGATAGGTGCACTGGCCGCCGAGATGTAACTGGAATAATGTTGAAAACGGCGTTAATAACCATACAATCACAAGCAGATGTATATTAAAGGAGGCGCACGTACAGTAAACGGGAATACGTACCTTCAATTATCAGCATATGACTTTTCTGAACTTGCAAATTACATGGCGGGCATCTTTGCGGCTTGCACTATGTGCAGTTGTCCATTGTATATGACGTTTTATTTATAGGCCTACCAAGCTTTGAAAGAAGAAAAGAGTAAATTAAAAGCTTTCGTTCTTCTAATTTTCGAAGTGTGCTGTGAAAAAGGGGGCTTAATGCATCTGCGAGAAGGATCGACTGAGGTCAACCTGGGCAGTCAGCACAGGCTGACCCAAGCCGAAACTTTTCGATATTTTTTCAGTTTTCTGTAAATCAAAGGACCAGTTCGGTTTATGTCATGGTTAAGTTGATTAAGTTGGTTGTTCAAATGGTTAAGTTGATTGAGTTGGTTGTTCAAATGGTTAAGTTGATTGAGTTGGTTGGTTCAAATGGTTAAGTTGATTGAGTTGGTTGTTCAAATGGTTAAGTTGATTGAGTTGGTTGTTCAAATGGTAACGTTTAATGAGTTGGTTGTTCAAATGGTAACGTCTAATGAGCTGGTTGTTTAAATGGTTAAGTTGATTCAGTTGGTTGTTCAAATGGTAAAGTTGATTGAGTTGGTTGTTCAAATGGTAAGTTGATTGAGTTTTTTGTTCAAATGGTTAAGTTTGTTAAGTTGGTTGTTCAAATGGTTAAGTTGATTGAGTTGGTTATTCAAATAAATAAGTTTGTTGAGTTGGTTGTTCAAATGGTTAAGTTTGTTGAGTTTGTTGTTCAAATTGTAAAGTTGATTGAGCTGGTTGTTCAAATGGTAAAGTTGATTGGCGTTGGTTGTTCAAATGGGCATGTTCATTGAGTTGGTCGTTCAAATGGGCAAGTTGATTGAGTTGGTTGTTCAAATGGTTATGTTGACTGAGTTGGTTGTTCAAATGGTCAAGTTGATTGAGTTGGTCGTTCAAATGGTCAAGTTGACTGAGTTGGTCGTTCAAATGGTTAAGCTGATTGAGTTGGTCGTTCAAATGGTAAAGTTGAGGGAGGAAAAATCAGGCCTGTTTTAGCTCCAGATTTTTCTAAACTGAACAACCAACTCAATCAACTTAACCATTTGAACAACCAACTCAATTAACTTAACCATTTGAACAAGTTGGTAAATGGTAAAGTTGATTGTGTTGGTCGTTCAAATGGTAAAGTTGATTGTGTTGGGTGTTCAAATGGTAAAGGTGATTGAGTTGGATGTTCAAAAATTTGATAGAGTTTATTGTTCAAATTGTAAATTTGATTGTGTTGGTTTTTCAAATGGTAAAGCTGATTGAGTTGGTTGTCCAAAAAGTTGATTTAGTTGGTTGTTCAAATGGTAAAGTTGACTGTGTTGATTGTTCAAAAAGTTGATTGAGTTGGTTGTTCAAATAGTAAAGTTGATTGACTTGGTTGTTCAAATGGTTAAGTTGATTAAGTTGGTTGTTCAAAAAGTTGATTGTGTTGGTTGTCCAAAAAGTTGATTGAGTTGTTTGTTCAAATGATTAAGTTGATTAAGTTAAGCCTCATTTTGAATAAAGAGATTTTGACTTTGACTTTGCTAGAGCACGGCTCATATGTAATTTTTCTAAACCGTAGTTCAAACAGATGAATAAGATATGTTAAAACTACGTGTGTCAGTTATCATAACTCACTACCAAACAAAAAAAATTAAGATTGGTCCAGATTGAAAGCATTTGCAGACGATAAAGTGAATACGATTAAAGAACTGAAGTTTGTTTTAGGAATGGTTACCAGCATTTTCTCCTTTCCCCACGATGTTTTCAAAATGGTTCTTTCAAAGTGGTATTAATTTAAAAGTCGAGATTGTAAAGAGTTAACCTACTTTTTTAGAGCATATCGGTCGGAGAAGGATATCCTTTTCACGCGCCAAAAAAAATGGTTCTTCTTTGCAGAAGAAAGCGTAAAAGAGTTCAATAGAATGAAGTGCAAACCAATGTACTTTCCCATACCACTAATAAGTGAATGAAAAGGGCATTTTAGCTAAAAGACAAGGCCATTTTGTGTCTATAATTTTCAACAGACCAAACAGTGCATGGATAAAGACGAGCGCAGATGTGATATCGATCTAGAATACAGTCGGCCCGGTCCGTCCCTATACCAAGCAAGTCCGTATTTTCCCACCCAGAAAGAGGACAATTCAGTTTGAAAGCATTGTAAAAACAGGGAAACAAACAATGGTAGATTTAATCAACATTTTCTCCCTTTCCTACAAATTTAGCTATTGTATCTACATTTGTCCCCAGAAAATGCTTTGAAAATGGATATGTCTAGACATTTGACATCTATAGAAAATGAAAGATTAGACCTAGTGATGGAACGGGTGCTTTTATGAATATATATCTCAGATTCACTTTTACAGGCAGCGAACAACCTTTTAAAAAACTCAAACATTTATAGAAAGGGTGAGAAAACGATGCCAGTTTGTACACGATAGGCCTAAACATATAGTTGTTCAGGTGAAATTTGAACCTCTTACTAGTTGTTAACTCTTTACCAGACAGTCTCTGGTTTAAACTCCTTACCTGCTAAATAACCGTCACGGAGAGAGGTTAGATATTTAAGTACTTGAAACCTGCCTTGCTGCACAGGAATGATAAACATGAAAAAGAAAAATCTCCCCAATGTAATATAAACACGTTTATAAATATTATACAGGGAAGATTTTTTTTTTTTCATATTAAATTTTGATCATTTGTTTTGGTTATAGAATGTCAGTTTCCTGTGCTTGCTGTTGAGCTAGCTTTTACAGCGATACGGTTCGATGTATTTCTCTTCGTGATAGTTAAAGCAACGTGCAGTAGGTTAGTGCCCGGATGGGTGACCAGGTCGTTGCACGTTACATAACGTAAATAATACTTTCAAGCAGAAAATTAAACCCAAAATTTTGCTATATCGGAGGTAGATCTATTTTTCGGAAAGCTGTTTCTTCATATTGGGTAGTTTAGGTCCAAAATCAAGACTGTGCAGTCAGATCTTAATTCAGATTGCCTGCAAAAGGTAAGTACGTGGCGCTTAGCTGCATACGGGTTAAAATGTTGTTCAGTTGCACTGTTCTGAAGGGACTGTAAGTGTGAAACCCGCAGATGATAGTGGGAAAATGAAAAAAAGGTAGTAGCCAACACATTCTCTTTTTCTCACATTGTTTTCAATGTCTATTCAAAGGCAAATATCATCAATTAACCCTTTCCCAAACAATCCCTGGTTTTCAAGGTACGACCCTGAGATAATAGCCTTTTGAAAACATTGTGAGAAAAGGAGAAAATGCTGGTAACCAGCATTATCTGCTTTTCCCACAATGTTTTCTACCCTGCTTGAAACAAATTTCAATTTTTTAGTTACTCTTATTTTGTCGTCTGCAATTGCTTTCAATTTGGACCAGTCTAAAATTTTGTCGTTTGGCACCATAAACTTAAATTTGTCATGTGCAAATGCTGTCAGCTTGGGCGAGTCTGATTTTTTTAGGACTGTTGCTGGGTAACTCTTCTTAGATGCTCGTTTCTTGCTCGAGCTATCAGGCACTAGTGCTGCAAATCGACGGAAATTCGAGCATTCGCACTTTCTGCATTCAAGTTCAGCTATTGGTCTAGATCTAGTTTCTTCGCATTTTTCTTCCATTTCTGGAGGATTTATCAGTTTAGTCTTCCTTTATTTGTAAAATCAGCCTGAGCGAGTAAAAACACAATCTTATCAAACTGTATGCAATCTCAAAAAAAATCTAATAAATCGAGATATCGTGTAGGCCTACACAATAAATTGATAGACCTACAATCCCAAATGATTTTTGAAAAGCACAATGTGCACAGTTATCAGAAATGGTTTGACCTGGAGGCAAAATATAGTTCATTATCATATAATGTCTACATGTGCTGTAAGTGACAGATACGTATAACGTGTACAATGAACAGACGACGCTCATCTAGTTTATGTCACTCTTCACCGAATGACGTAGGTAGTTATTTGTTGTTAGAAATCAAGCAAAAAATATTTAATATGTTAGATCTAGTGGTGTGAAAGGATGAATTATAACTTTAAATTTTTCTAAATGATGAAATACCATACTATTTAAATAGAATTAAGTGACGAATCATACTTTTCTAGGGCAAGACTTAAAAAAAAAACGTCGAATAAACCCTAGGGCGAAAATAGTCCGATAAAAAAAAATAACCTCCTTTCGTCTTAAAAATGGTTCCCGGCTCTCATTTACAGTCTTACTAGGTCAGACGAAAGGCAGAGACACAGGAAACTTTATTTATGCCAAATATGGATTCCGTGTGTTCCCAGACGGATATCGATGTGTTTATATTTCATTATTAAACGGGGAAAACTCCTGGTAAGATTTTCGATAAAAACTGTATTCTGTATAAATAGTTTTGTAAACAAAAAATGAAGTCGAAGAACGTATTTCCCGTCATTAACCCGCACTGCAGGGGATTAAAGTAACGGTATACAATTGTTTGTGTAATCAAAGTACGCAAAGTAAATATGTGGTGCTTTAATTTTCTGTATTTGATACTGCGACTTTTTGAAATCTTGGACAAACCATATTAATATTTCTGTGAGAGCTAAGGCTTACGGTAGTTACTCCTGCTATCTTGTCTTCAACTGTGTAAGTTGTGTTGCAGATGTACCCGTCAGCACTTGAAATGTGTTAACATTTTGTTCTTGGTGAAGTTGGGTACGGCTAGCTCAGTTGGTAAAGCTGTGGTACTAATGTTTTAGGGGTCATGGGTTTGAGTCCCATGTTGGACACACTTTTCTCCTATAATTTGCTTTATTTCTGGCATGGTCAATTGGTGAGTGTGGGAAAATGTACCAGCAGTCTGTGGGGATTGAAAGAAGAGTTGTTAACTTCCAAAAAATCAGGAGGAGGGGTGTTGTAGTTCAAATTTGGTGGACTCAAGAACCAGATTCCTGGCAAGCTCATTTGGTAGAGCTGCGGTACTTGTGTTCTGGGGTGGATTAAAGTCCCACCACTTTCAGCCTGAAGATTTGCCCCAATGCTGTATTTGAAACTGGTCTCCACAAACCTTCAAAGCAACCTTCATAAAAAATGTCTAGAATTAAGACAAATTTACCCGCATCTTTTCCAACAGCTCTATGCGACAAAATTTCCAATTACAGCTAATAAAATGGGCATGGATCATTAGATAAATGATTAATTTTTACAGAAGAAGTGATGCTAGTTAATATCTAAATCTTACCTTCATGCAAATCTGTACTTTTCATATTAAATAACTGTTGACCTACTGCACCAGAAATCAGAACATGGTGATATCATCATTCCCCATTTCTTGGCAGAAATCACAGTATTTCTGAAATGCTACTGGACTGTTCATTTAAAAATTCCACTGTTGCCAACGGTACCTTGTATTAAAATGGTAGTTAGGGTTTGAGAACCAGACTGTACAAAATTCAGATTCTATTCATTGTGCATGTCTGTTTAACTCTTTCCCAAACAACAAAAAATAAGACCGGTCAAAATTGAAAGAATTTGCACACAACAAATTAAATGTAACTGGATTGATGATTTGTGTTTTGGATCGGATAGAAAACGTGAGAAAAGGAGAAAATGCTAGTTTCCAGCATTTTCTCTTTTTCCCCACAATGTTTTCAAAAGCCTTCTTTTACAGGGTCGTTAAAACTTGGGATTGTGTGGTAATGGCTTAATTGAAGTCGCCATGTAATTTGTTTACAAATTCAACAGGATTTATTTACATTGGGATAAAAGGTAAATTTCCATTGATTTAATTGGTATTTTGCAGCACAGTTTTTGTGATTTTAAAGATTAATCATTTATCTAAATCTAATGATCCATGTCCACTCTATAAGCTCACATTGGAAATTTTGTTGCATACAACTGTTGAAAAGAGGGCCGCTTTGAACGTATGCGGAGATCATTAACTCTTTACCAAACAATGAATTTATAAACTGGTCCGGATTGAAAGCATTTGCAGACAACAAAATAAATCTGACTGCAGAATTGATATTTGATTTGAGAAGGGTAGAAAACATTGTGGGAAAAGGAGAAAAAGCAGATTACCAGCATTTTTTCCTTTTCCCACAATGTTTTCTTAAGTCTTCATTCTCAGGGTCGTCAAAAGTAGAGATTGTGTGGTAAAGGGTTAACAGATATAGCATCAGAGCAAACTTTCAGACTGAAGGTAGAGTACAACATCATGCACATTTTTTCCCCCTGATTTACCTGAATTTGCAACTGTACAAAATTTTGGGTTGAAAGCATTTCGATAGGTGAGTGCAACACTATTCTAAGTGCCTGCACATTCTACAGGCACTTAGAATAGTGTTGCACTCCCCTATCAATTTGCAGATGGCATGTTGAATGGTAGTTTTCCCTTGGCTTTTAAAAAATGGGGGTCATTGTGACCCCTTGCCTCATTAGTTGAGAGTCATTTTGTATACTTAGGAGGTCAAAATAAATGTGTCTCTTTGTTGTCAAGCATGAATACATGGATCCGTGGAAATCGATATTTGACCAATCAGGACATCGCATTTATTCTACCCGATGTCCTACCTTGGTTTCTGCTATTTCGGCTCACAAATAAACAACTGTTAACGTTTGAAGAATGCAGTTCTCTTTATTTATCTTGTGTTTTTAATGTTTTAAATTTCAAAAAAAAGCTTAAAAAATTTGCTTTGCGAATGTGTGCCGATGACATGAGATCACGCAGAGGCTATAGACAAGTTTAATTTGATGATTACTGAAAATTTGAACTTATGCAAAGAACTGATCAGCGCTGGATAATGGATTAATTTAAAGTATTCTATAATTTTCCCATCAGAAAGAGAAAACTGGAAAACAATAGTAAAAATAGACCTATATGAAGTATTAATAAAAAGAAAATACTTTTACTCGAATATTTAACCTTGTTCAATAACCTATGATCGTCCAAAAAGTGGCCGCGTAACTTGTCACCAATGTTTCAATTTGACATTGATCTGAACCCATGGTGCATGAAGAATATGCTGAATGTGTACTGGGATCGTATATACGATCTCTCATGTGTAGATCATCAGATTGCAAATTACATGATGACTAGTCTTGGATTTGAAGTACCTGCTGATTACAATAGGCACTTTGATGTGTAGTCCTTCCTCACTAGGAGAATATTTCAATTTTAAAAAAAAAATCTAAATACTGATCTGGTGGAACCAGGCCTCGGCCGAGTGGGTGACTTGGGCAAAGAAGTCGCCTGATTTCAAAAAACTTCGCTCATTTCGCCAAGTAAAGCGAAGTCCAAGTCGCCTGAAAAAATCGGGAAGTCGCCTCGCGTATATTGACAAAGCGTCCTTGTCTAATCTACCAAATCAGCGTGTGCTGTACCCGATTTAAAGTTACTGCCCAATCAGCGAATTTAATTAGTTTACAACATACCGAGAGTCTGATTGACAAGTCATTGTTAGTTAACTTTATGACACCATGGGATAATCCCCTATTATTGACAAATATCAGCGCCGCCTATCGGTGTTTGTCGGACCTCTATTTTTGAAACACGGTTTGCTAAATTTAGTAACTATATGGAAGCGAAAGCCCTAAACCGGATATCGGTCTTTCGTCGTCAAGTTTTATTCCCAAAGTTTTAAATGGATTGAAATATTCCAGTTTTGAAAACTTGCTTATATCACCATTTACCCCCATCCTTTAAAATTTGTTATTAGTCGCAGTTTTCCAAATGAACATTTAGGAAGACGTACTTAGATCATCTCCTAGATCATGTGGCACTATATTTTCAAATCATGTGACTATAATTTGGCGCAAATATAGTATTTTAGCGAAGTCACATGATTAAACTTCAAAATGGTAGCTCATCACCGCAACAGCGTTTGGATAAAATCGAATATATTCTATGACGCTAACTAAAAGATAAAATTTAAAAAAAAATGTTATTGTCTTTGGTTCTAGATAGATTTAAGTATTCTGTTGATTTATAGTATTTCCTTGATCGGGCCGCGAACCACCGATCTACAAGGCTTTGATCACTCTCTTGCACTCCAGATCATTACATTCACCTCTGTAGTGGGCTCAGAAAGTAGTCCGTCATTACGTCATATTTTTGTCACATGACCATAACTCAAAATAGCTACACAAACGCCGGTGTAAGAAAGACCAATATCGATTGTTTCGTGTGCTGTTTAAACAGCGTCGGACCAATCAGACTTGGTGATAGGAAATGAACAAAAGAGGGATTTTCTGAAAAGCCTTAATATCTTTAAAGGACGATAACTTGAATTTTAATCGTACAAACTTAGATCAAGCGGTGTGTCAAATCAGTTGTCATCATTCATGGGCGCAGCCATTTTTGTTAAAATCGGCGTAAAATTCTTAAAAGTGAAGAGGCTTGAAAAAAATAGTTTCATTTTATACATGTAAATTCATCAGTTTGAACGCACCTATAATGTATCCAGAATCATATTTCCTTTGTCTACCTTACAATTTTACATATGAAACAGTTAAACAGTAACAAAACATCTTTTCCTCGGTTTGACAAGATTCTTGTCATTTAGCCCATCGCAGAGATGTATGTGAGGTAACGAACGACAACTCTGCTCGGAGAATGGGCTTTGATAGTAAATTAGGTGTGTTTTATTTACGATTTATCCGATATTAATCAAAGACAAACGGTAATCAGACAGCTGTATTTTCGATGTCTCTCGCACTCTGAAACTGCGTCTAACTTACCATTACAAAGGTGAAAACATCGTGGCAATATGAGAAAATGCTTGAAGTAAGCTTTTCTACATTTGACAAACTATGTTTTTTTATATCTTTAAACATTAGACTTTACAGCCTTTGAGCGGTTATCTACCGGTATTTGCCTACTGCAAATGCTGTCAATTTGATAGGTATATATGTTACATTTATATTATAATTATGTTAAAATTGGTAATGAGAATGATTTTTAGAAAAAAACTATATTCAGGACTTTGGAAACAAATAGTCTAGTGTTTGGAGGATTTTGAAAAGAAAAATGTGCCAGGAGAAACTATTTAATACTCGAACTAGCACTGCTTTCTCTTTCCATTATCATTTCTTTCCATAATATTTTAATCCTAAAGGTACATGTATGTATGTGAATTTAGCAAACTATGAATAAATATGTTTTGAGTACTTTCCAAAAGGAATAAGTATACTGATCATGAAAAAGATAAAAAGCATAAAATAATTTTATTCCATTTAGATTCACATGATTTTCAATTTTATTAATTTGTTATATTGTTACGGTGCTGTGAATTCCCTCTATATTTCGGCCCACATCTATTTTTTGATGTCCGTCTGAACTTCTCCCCAAAGTCTGACCACTTCTCCCCATTTTGAAAAACTTCTCCCAATTCTCAGACTAGGGAGAAGTCACTTCTCCCCATTTTCTGAGGGTTGGCAGAGGCCTGTGGAACTTGAAAATTTTTCTCTTGACTTATCTGTTTTAACCCGGTTTACCACATAACGGGTTTTAACGACCCGTAGAAAGCTTTTAAAAGCATTGCAGAGAAAGGAGAAAATGCTTGTAACATTCTTTTTATCCTTTTCTCACTGTGTTTTGCGCTCTTTCAAAAAAAATTTCAAGTTTTGAATCATTTATTTTGTTGTCTGCAAATATTTGAGTTTGGATTGCTCTAAAAATGTTGTCATTTGATGACAAGTTTAAATCGATTAGCACATCTGCACATTAGCACAAAGGGTGTGTTGGTAAACTGTTAATTTGATAGGAATTGTGTTTGATTGCAAAACATTTGCCGCTTTCATCAACTTGACCACCCGTTGTCATCAGTATATCATATACTACCGTCAATGATATTAAGAATTTTCTTAATTGACAACATATTTAATGCATTTTATAATCCATCAGACAACCCTTTTCCCCTTAACCTGATATCAAAATTTTTCATTAACTTAAACCTCTCTGAAGAGTCAGACATTCTATAGATAAACTTTCGAAAGGTTTGTAATTCAGTGTTATTAAATTTGGTATGATGCTGAGATGACTTTACTAGCCCAACGAAAGCAATAAGTATCGTTAATTCTATTATTCTGTGGCAAAACGGAGATTTGTTGATGTTTTTAGCTCCACTGGCCGAAGGCCAGCGAGCTATTGTCATGGTGTTGTGTCCGTCGTGCGTCCGTCCGTTCGTCCATGCGTGCGTCCGTAAACTTTTTCTTTAAAAAACTTCTCAGAAACTATTGACTGGATTTTTACCAAATTTCACAGGAATGTTCCTTAGGTGGTTCTCTTCCAAATTCCTTCAAATAATTGTGTTCCATGAATAATTCTGGTTGCCATGGCAACCAAAGTAAAAAACCTTTAAAAATCTTCTCCCAGACCAGTAATTGGAAAGCATTATTTTTTTGCAGGAATATTCCTTAGATACAGGTCTACAGAATTCCTTAAAAAAAAAAAAGATCCGTCAAAAAACATGGCTTTTATGGGAGACTCATTTTCCTTTTATAGTATAAAGTAAAATCTTTGAAAAATTTCTTCTCTCAAACTACTTGTTTTGATTTCATTGTTGTATTGAAGGTTAGTTCCCATGGTGGTAAGTCTTTACCATACAATCCTGACTTTTAAGGACCCTAAAGAAGTCTTTGGAAAACACTCCTGGAAAAGGAGAAAATGCTGGTAATCAGCATTTTCTCCTTTTCCCTCAGTGTTTTCTACTCAATCAAAGAGAGAAATCATCATTTCATCAATGTTTAATTTGTTGTCTGCAAATGCTTTCAGTTTGGTCACATCCCAAATTTTAATGGTAATTGTTAAAAACTTCTCTTCACCGTTAAAGAAAAATCAGGCCTGTGGAGCGATACAGGCGCTCAAGCGCCTCTAGTTTATATGTTCCAATTGGAATTCAAATTTTTGTTTAAACATGTAAATCTGTTACATTGTACGTCGCCCCCGGCTAAATTCGCCTTTTTAGTACATCTCCGTGTGTAAATTAGTTAAGCATCTTTAAATTGCTTCCTGAGAATTTATCATTGATAGAAATATATGATTAAAATACTTTTTCCGGAATTTTTCTGAGAGAAACAGTCATGAAGGCACGATTTAAGTAGCCTGTCTGCTATACTGTATATGTATTGACTACGTTTGTTTGTGAGACCTTGGCAACAGTAACTAAGGTAGTCGGTTTATCTTATCACCACGGATCCATGTATTACAATGCATTTTACCTTTAAACACATAAAAGTCTGTGAGCCATTTCTGAAGGAATGCTGGATTTCAATTTTAGACAGACGAAACATTCTTGTCCGAATCGCTCTTCTGCGTGGTTTGATTTGCGGCTGTAGGAAGCAGACGATGAAAAGGAATGCTCGTTTACTTCATCATGACATTATTTGCCGCAAACAGAACTGACTGGAAATGTGTACTTTTATTAACTGGAAGTTGCATGAAATAAGCTTTGAAATACAGAGAACCAAAAGAACACTTTGACAAGACATGTATCTGATATTCTTTAGGACAATAATGTAATAATATATAAATCAATGAATACAATTGAATGACTAAAATGGTAGAAATTGTCAATGGAACGGTACAAGTTATTGTGGGAAAACAAAAAAACTGTTGGTTACCAGTGTCTCCTTTTCCCACAATGTTTGCAAAAAGCATCTTTATGCAAAGCAGTTTATAGTTTGGGTCGTTTGTTAACTCTATATACCCAACAAGAAAGTGTTAGGCTTGTCCAAATTGAAAGCAGTTACAGACAACAAAATAAATATGACACAAAAATTGGAATTTGATTTGGGAAGGTAGGAAATAGGGGTGAAACAATACGGTAAAAAGCGTATTGCAATATATCGCAATACGGCTGACCCGTATTGCGATACGTATTGCAATACGCTCTATATGCTGACATTTAGCATATCTGACCACTTGCAGTCACTGTATGGGTTGCATATGCTAAAAAAATGACTAGTAGTGTTTAACACAGACTAGACTGAAATGACAAAGAAATTAAGAATTATCCATAGAAACAAGTAAATGACTCAGTGACATTTCAAGTTGAAGTCATGTTCTTTTTCAAAAATATTAGCATGTCAACCTTGTCAGCACCCAGAGAAGCCCTCTGTGCTGACAAAAAGTCACCAGCAGTACTGAACCCTTGCTCAGAGGGCGCACTTGTTTATGTAGAAACCAGTCAGGGCTACTATACCGAACTTTGGGAGCTCAACAGAGAAGACAGTGCAATGCACTAACTTACTCTGTTAAACACAAATACTTTCCCGCTTATCTACCAGGAGAAAAAACGCGAAATAAGTGTGGGCAAAGTTATAGGAAATGAATAAAAAACTCTGTTGGTCCAAAATCAGTAATACGGTCGACGGTTATTTGGAGTTCGTATCCGCGGCGAATTTGAGGCGCTCATAATTTTACCTTAACACCGGTGACACCGCCTGTAGAAAAAATAAACAACTTTCGCTTTCGTAAATCTTTCCTATTGTTGAAAAATGATCGATTTCTGACAGAATTTTGGGGAAAACCGGACTTTCTAATGCAATTACGAAAAGTTGACATATTGAAGAAATACCGATACGGTAAAATTCGTACCGGTTTCGGTTTTTTCTTTGAACAGACCGCGGTTAATCGGTATATCGGTAAACCGTTTCACCACTAGTAGGAAACATTGTGGAAAAAGGACCAACATTTTCTCCTTTTCTCACAATGTTTTCAGTTTCAAAATGCATCTTTATATGGGTTAGTTGTTCAAACTTAGGGTTGTGTGGGAAAGTGTTGAAAGGTTATTTTGCTGCTTAGAAGAGGGTGACATCTGGGTGACAAATAATGAGATTACTGCCCTAAAGAATATTTTTTTCCCATATTGTACCCATTTGACTTTACCACACAATCCAAGGTTTTAATGATCCTGAGAAAGAAGACTTTTGAAAACACTGTAGGAGAAGGAGAAAATGCTGGTAACCAGCACTTTCTCCTTTTCCCACAATATTTTCTTGTTTTGTTGTCTGCAAATTATTGCTTTCAGTTGGGAAGGGCTAAAATTTTGTCTTCTGGTAAAGGGTTATACAAAATATATTTTATGCTCCAAGTGATGACCTGCTTGCAGTAGTAAAGTGCATCACTGACCTAACACATCTTTGCAAGCCAAGGATACTAACTCCACTTTGTTCGTTACGTACCTTGGCCGCTCGCCTCTGGTTGCCAGCATTTTCTCCTCTTCTCACATTGTTTTTTTTTTTTAAAAAAGGCCTCTTTCTCTCTCAGAGCCATAAAAACTAGGGATTGTGTGGTAGTGGATTAAATATTTCGGTCATGTTTGATAAACTCTTACAGCATTGGACCATTTGGTAAATGGCAGAATTTTTTCTGATTGATGATAATGCTCAGCTAAGGAATTGTATCAAAAGATTTTAAAATGTCATATGTATAGAAATTGGCTCAGATTAGATGTTTACGAATGAAACTTATTGAGTATGAATTTTCCGATCCTCAGTGGGACCTGTCTTGCAAAAACTGTTTTGCAAAGCTCTGCTAACTCTTAACCAAATGACAAATTTATAGACTGGTCCAAATTGAAAGCATTTGCAGACGACAGTGAGACTGAAAAGTTAAAATTTGCAATGAGAAGGGTAGAAAACATAGTGGGAAAAGGAGAAAATGTTGGTTACCAGCATTTTCTCCTTTTCCCATAATGTTTTTAAAAGGCTTCTACTTCAGGTTCGTCAAAAAGTTGTCATTGTGTAGTGATGGGTTAATTATCTAGTGATTATTCTAGACCAGGCAAAAGGGCAGGGAGGCAGGAAAAAGGGGCAGGGAGGCAGGAAAAAGGGGCAGGGAGGAACATTGCCTTGTTGAATGACTTCTCATATCAGATAAAGGCAAATCAGTGTCCTTCACTCTTTTCGAAACAAGTTTTAACTATAACTTTGGATATGAATTGCATATTAAAGAAAAGAATAAAGATTCTTATCAACTCATAGACTCAAAGCAACACAATCTGACTATACAGGTTTTGATTGCCATGTAATTTATGATCCCATGATGCACTGTCACACTTAGCTTTAATGTAGTAGACTCGTAACACTTCTGGTGTTGCATGGAATGCAAATTCTTGATTGTTGATAAATACGGATTTATACAGATAAAATACTTATGCATATTTTTGACCGACTAGAATGCCTTTGATGTCTCTTAAAAACAATTGTTGATACTTTTGTTAGTTTTCAGAAAAGGGAGGTAATTATTAATTTGCTTTGTAATGAGAATACAATGATTTTGGATTTATAAATAATAATTCTAGGAAGGAAAAAAAGGAAAAATTGGCTCGGTTAAAGTAGTACAATAATACTCATTTTAGCAAATTTTGTAGGATGATAATATTGTGGAAATAGCTTTTTCCTATTACAGGTCCACTACCTAATTTCTCGTCAGATAACAAAAAATGTCCAGAGTAATTATTAAAAAAAAACCTTCTTCTCAGCTGTTTTAAGAAATGACAATAATTTTGATTTAAAAAAAAATAAAAAAAACTTAATTATTACAGATAGAATTACAAAATGTGTAGGCAGGCCTACTGATGGAGTAGTGTACTACTGCATAGCCATTCTATAAATAGACTGCTAAAAATAGAACACTGCAATGCAGATTTTGCTTTAAAAAAAATGCCGATGCTTGAATAGCAAACATCGAGTATTTTCAAGATAGTTGGCAACTTTGGTTTACCATCCATACTTGTAATTTATGCAAAAAATATACGAAATGATAATCTCCAGCTGCAATAAGAGTTAATTCAGCTTTATTTTAAAAATATTCAAGTATTCATAAATTTCACTGATTGTGTGACGTCATTTAAAGAAATTAGCAGACGTTAAAGTACCTGTGGGGGAAAAAAGTCAGGGTTTCGAGGGATAAAGGGATGGTTTAGCATGTTAATGACAGAGAAGGATTATAACACCCTGCTGTCCTGCCTTAACTGACGAAGTTGATAAAGGATAATTAGTGTCACCCTTAGTCTTAGATTGGCTGTATTTCATGAATATAGTCTGGTTGGAAGAAATTTATGGCGACTTTTTGTGATTGTGCAAGCTTGACGAGACGGAGCCGAGACACTGAAGATGAGTTTTTTGCCCATGTAGCCTGGTGGTTTGTTCTGAAACCAGAACAATACACAAACAAGTTTTGTATGTATCTGATTAGGGCAACAGGGCGGGAGTTCACAGATTCGAGGGCAGAAGGGCGGAGTGAAAAAGGGGCAGGGCGGCGCGCCCTGCTATTCCGCTCTAGAATAAACACTATTATCTGCCACACGTGTCTGGATTTAACCCTTGAATCTTTACCATATATACAAAATTTTAGACTTGTCCAAATTGCAAGCAATTGAAGACAACAAAATAAACATGATTCAAAAATTGAAACTTGACTTTAGAAGAGTAGAAAACATTGTTGGAAAAGGAGAAAATGCTGAATACCAGCATTTTCCCTTTTCCCACAATGTTTTCAGAAGGCCTCTTTTTCAGGGTCATCAAAAGTAGGGATTGTTTGGTAATGGGTTAAGCCGAAATTAAAATCCGAAATTTGACTACTTCAAAGGTTTTTTTTTTCGGAAATTATCTACATTGTCAACAAAAGATCAGTGTGTTGTGCTTGGCAGCACAAGGTGTACTTAATTAATGAGTCCTTCTGGTGAAAGTTTTACCATAACTCTTTTACCATACGACAAAATTTTGGATTAGTCCAGACTAAAAGCATTTGCAGACGACATAATAAATGTGAATTAAAAATTGAAAATTGGATTCCGGAAGGATAGAAAACATTGTGGGAAAAGGAGAAAATGCTGGTTACCAGCATTTTCTCCTTTTCCTACAATATTTTCAAAGGCTTTCTTTCTTAGGGTTGTTAACTCTTTACCACACAAGAAAATTTTAGACTGCTCCAAATTGAAAGCATTTGCAGACGAAAAAATAAAGGTGACTGAAAAATAGAAATTTGTTCTGTGAAGGGTAGAAAACACTGTGGGAAAAGGAGAAAATGCTGGTCACCAGCATTTTCTCCTTTTCCCATAGTGTTTTCAAAAGGCTTCTTTCTCAGGGGCGTCAAAAGTAGGGATTGTGTGGTAATGGGTTAAACACCCCTCACAACCTACGTCAGTGTGACGTCACAGGTAGTGATATTGGACCCTTGTTATAATGTCAGTATGCGTGTTTGGTAAGACTGTTTTTAGGCCAGGGAATCCCCCTCAAGGGATTCCCTTGCCTATAGGGATCGTAAGCTGTCTATTCAGACAAAAATGTTGGTTGGTGTGTCCACTCTACATCGCTGAGTCCGCCAAAACAACTAGTTTCCCAAGTATATACAGAGATTGCTTATCACACGGTGTGAATGCTTTCCTTTCCTCAAAGCTTTCATCTGCAAAACGCCATGGAATTGCAAGGGTATTACAATCCTTTAATAACTGACGAGTGTGTGTTTTTTATGCCGTATTTGTCATTAACACTGACCTAATAAAGGCATAACCTAATGAACTTAGTTTATCCGGCAGTTGTGTATTCCTATGCGCTATATACGGTTAATATCTATAACGCTCTCTCTTGCACTCCGGATCATTCATATTTACATGTAGGTATGGTGAGATTAACGAACGACGACTCTGCTCGGAGTTTTTTGTCTATAACGTTGTGTTGACATTTGAACATGTGTGTCACAAAACGCGTCTCCGCTAAAATGTGATTGTAAATAAAGCAAACTACGTATAGAATATTGGCCCGTGTTATGTTTATCACTTTTTCTTATGTATATAGACTAAATCTAGGGTACTTCAGCGGAATGCTGGAGAAATCGGTCCCTGGAGAAATCGTCCCCAAACTGGTTGGCCCGTGTTATGTTCATCACTCCGCAGAAATCGTCCTCTGGAGACCATTTCTTTGGTGAAATCGTCCCCAAATAAAATTTTAGAAAAATCGACCCCAACATCAGATTTCATCCATATCGTTAATCAAGTTGTCTATAAAAATATTTTTGAAATTTTGTTGTCTTTAGTATGTACATTATGTGTATTAGATACCTTTATCCAAGAGTTATTTGGTAGTTTTGTCATTGTTTATACTGCCTATTTCACACTGATAGGATGTATTTCACACCTTTTACACCTGTCACAAATAGATTACACTTGTGTGATTCTTAAAAATGTCTTTGATTGACTTTGATTTGAAACCAAATAAATGCTTATAATTTTTTTCTGTAGTCGTTTGCTTTTGTCATTTAATGTATTTTCTCTCTCTCTCTCTCTCTCTACTAGTGTCATATGACATACCTGTGACCAATACCATTTAGCAGGGGCATCTGTGTCTCTGACACACATATTTCTAGTGTTCACTAGGGCTTGTGTGCATCCGAATATTTCCGGTCCATAACTTCTACAATTGTGGATGGATTTCAAAATAATTTGGCACAATTTACCTCCATCACGGTTAGATGTGCCATTTGAAAATCTGTTCAAGTAGGTTCAAGATCAAGGCCCCATTGAAGGCCAATTTTTCGTCCGAACCATAACTCCTACATTTTTGGATAGATTCCGATATAAATTAGCATAATGCATTGTTCTCCATCAGGAGTAGAAGTTCCCTTTGAAACATTTATTCAGGTCAAGGGTCTAGGTCAAGCTTGAGAGTCAAGTGTTTGCGGGCTTGACACAAGTTGTCCTTGGACAACGATTATGGATTAGGATTAACGTCTTTTTATATTATGTAGATATAAGTATCGAAGCTCAAGTCACTGTGACTTGTCCGTAAAATAGGCAAGTAAAATAGGAAAACCGAGCCTAATCGTTTTCCCAAAACAATCCAACCTTTTCACAGTATTTCATTGAGAAAATATTTTGGCTAAAAGAGAATTTGCTTGTAACAAGCAATTCCTCCCAATTTCCCCAAAATCTTACTTTTCAATATACACGAAGAACTACTTTGGATTTTTATCTACAACTTCCTTCAAAAATGACCAGTTCAAAATTTCGTCGACTTGTGGAAGGTAGAGACAACATGACCAACTGCCGTATCACTCCAATCTTTATTATTCATTACATTTTACCTTGATATATATCTTACATGTATTTTCATTGAAATCAATAAAAATAAATATGTTCTTGCGTCATAAATGTAAAAAATAATGTCATTCAGGACTACAAGACATCACATGTCTCAGAAAATTTAGATAACCAAAGTTGGTATTGCACCGATTGAATACGGTTCAATTTTGACTTGGGATTGTTTACAAGCACGACAAATTACTAAGTATTCTAAGCCATTATCAAGCACCGCATAACTGTGAGCACATGCCTAGCTCTGGCTTAATTAGTTTCTGGCTGGTGCTTTCTAGTATCAGTTCAAAATTTCATGATAAAACCAAGAATTCCAGGGGCTTAGTGGAATCCGCTTGTATCCCTGTCCGTCTACCTGTTTGTATTAATTAAAACTGACCTCATGTGTTGTTTCGTATCCTCAATTTCCTGGCCTTCAGTACTATCAGTACTTTGATTTTTTTTGTAATCATTCCTTTGAATGATCTGAAAAAGTCTTTAGACCTCCAAAGCGTACAATGCCTAGGGATTTTGTTTTTTGTCAAAGACTTTGTTAACTACTTATAATAATGGAATAGACTTCGACCAACTATTAAAACCCAATGACTTTTTATACGCCCGTCGAAGACGGGACGTATTATGGGATCACCCGTGGCGGGCGGGCGGGCGGGCGGCGTCCAGTTCTTTGTCTGGAGCATATCTCCAAAACTATACAAGCTAGGGTTATGAAATTTCATGGGTGGATAGATCTCATCGAGGGGGAGTGCAGTGCACAGGAATCATAACTCTTGCTTGCTTAATTTTTGAGTTATTGCCCTTTGTTGTTTTTCATACTTGAATTTTGTCCGGAGCATATCTCCAAAACTATACTAGCTAGGGTTATGAAATTTCATGGGTGGATAGATCTCATCGAGGGGGAGTGCAGTGCACAAGAATCATAACTCTTGCTTGCTTAATTTTTGAGTTATTGCCCTTTGTTGTTTTTCATACTTGAATTTTGTCCGGAGCATATCTCCAAAACTATACTAGCTAGGGTTATGAAATTTCATGGGTGGATAGATCTCATTCAGGGGGAGTGCAGTGCACAAGAATCATAACTCTTGCTTGCTTAATTTTTGAGTTATTGCCCTTTGTTGTTTTTCATACTTGAATTTTGTCCGGAGCATATCTCCAAAACTATAGTAGCTAGGGTTATGAAATTTCATGGGTGGATAGATCTCACTGAGGGGGAGTGCAGTGCACAAGAATCATAACTCTTGCTTGCTTAATTTTTGAGTTATTGCCCTTTGTCGTTTTTTATACTTGAATTTTGTCCGGTGAATATCTCCAAAACTATACTAGCTAGGGTTATGAAATTTCATGGGTGGATAGATCTCACCGAGGCAGAGTGCAGTGCACAGGAATCATAACTCTTGCTTGCTTAATTTTTGAGTTATTGCCCTTTGTCGTTTTTCATACTTGATTTTTGTCCGAAGCATATCACCAATACTATACTACCTAGGGTTATGAAATTTCATGGGTGGATAGATCTCATGGATTGGGGGTGCAGTGCACTTAAATCACAACTCTTGCTTGCTTAATTTTTGAGTTATTGCCCTTTGTTGTTTTTTATACTTGAATTTTGTCCGGAGCATATCTCCAAAATTATAGTAGCTAGGGTTATGAAATTTCATGGGTGGATAGATCTCACTGAGGGGGAGTGCAGTGCACAAGAATCATAACTCTTGCTTTCTTAATTTTTCAGTTATTGCCCTTTGTCATTTTTTATACTTGAATTTTGTCCGGTGAATATCTCCAAAACTATACTAGCTAGGGTTATGAAATTTCATGGGTGGATAGATCTCACCGAGGCGGAGTGCAGTGCACAGGAATCATAACTCTTGCTTGCTTAATTTTTAAGTTATTGCCCTTTGTCGTTTTTCATACTTGATTTTTGTCAGAAGCATATCTCTAAAACGATACTAGCTAGGGTTATGAAATTTCATTGGTGGATAGATCTCATCAAGGGGGAGTGCAGTGCACCGAAATCACAACTCTTGCTTGCTTAATTTTTGAGTTATTGCCCTTTGTTGTTTTTCATACTTGAATTTTGTCTGGTGCATGCCCCAGCTTTACAACTTGGGGTAAGACGGGCGTATCTTGCGACAATTTGCCGCTCTTGTTGATATTTGGTCAAAGTGTTTGTGCATATAGACATCTGCTTCCTGTCTAAAACATCAGAATATTAAATGTATTCATCTAATGTCTTTGATAAATACATGAGAGTCTTTGTAATCTGTTTGTATCCACCCAAGCTAGCCTCATTCTATCTTCATATCGTACTTACTTTTCAATATAAGTTACGAAAATGCGCAGGTCCGATATCACTTCCTGTGACGTAGGTTGTTACCCATGGTAAAGGTGGCACTTCAGATGTTGGGACGAAATTTTACAAAAATACAAAAAAATCATCCTTATACTCCCAAAGCCTTATAATTTTCATTCATTAAACCCCAGTAGTCGAAAACCATCCGACAACTAGATAAATTAGAGAAATACTACAGACCAGGGCGACACAGAAGGGAAACACGGTCTATTTTTACATGAGCAACTCGGTCATTTACATACCGGAAATAAACAGACGAGGCTTCAAATATAGCATTTGAAGTTCCAGACATTTTGGAAAATAATTACATGTTTGTTATGTTATGGAATTTAATAGACATTAGTTACGTGCAAGTCGCTTAATACTCCCAGAGTGCTTTTTTTGATTTTGGCCGGAAATCTAAAAATAGCTTAGGCTACGTAGCCTTTTAAGGGAATACCACCCAAAAAACTTTTTGTAATTTTATGATTCTTAATTACTGATGATTTGTATTGTTTTTTCACATAAATTTCAGTGACATGTATATTTCTTAATGTGGTATGATGTGAAAATTCTAAATACCCACCTTTAAAAGTCGGGATTGTGTGTAAAGAGTTAAAACAGGGTGGAAAAAGACGGAAATGCTAGTTACCAGCATTTGCTCCTTGTCCTGCAAGTTTTTTTTACCCTTTTGTGGTTCAAACCTATGATTAACCCATTACTTCATGGCAAAATTTTAGACCTAACCAAATTGAAAGCATTTGCAAACGACAATTTCAAAGTGGCTGAAATGGTGCAATTTTGCTTTGATAGGGTAGAAAACATTGTGGGAAAAGGAGAAAGTGCTGGTTACATGTACCAGCATTTTCTCCTTTTCCCACAATGTTTTAAAAAGGGGTCTTCCTCGGGTCGTTAAAAGTCGTCATTGTGTGGTAAAGGGTTAAAGCGACCTTCTATCTATTGTC
The DNA here is from genome assembly GCA_943736015.1 of Tridacna crocea. Taxonomy (NCBI): domain Eukaryota; kingdom Metazoa; phylum Mollusca; class Bivalvia; order Cardiida; family Cardiidae; genus Tridacna; species Tridacna crocea. The sequence goes on from OX031059.1 coordinate 57,826,343, forward strand.
TGCAAAATTTAATGCTTTTGAACAATGCAGTCCAGTCTAAAGTTTCTTAGTCTGGTATAGAGATAGGAGAATGCATAGGTGCAAAAGTCATTAGGCCAGAAAAAAAAATAGCTGTGTTTCAGGTGACCTGACAGACCCTACCAAATTGCCGCCCGACCCAAAAACTTTCTAATTGGTTTGTAGCCAATAGTACGCAAAATGCAAACTGGCCTCTGTTCTGTACAGTTCTGCCCACCAGTTCATTATTCAATCTGACTTTCAATCTTTTCGGCCGAATTTCTTCAGTAAGTTGGCTATTACCAGAAACAAACATATACGATATTACATCGGTGCTCCCTGACAGCGGGTCAAAAGCGATGCGTCGGTTTCTCGCATTTTTCTACTCCGTTTATGCGTGCCCTGACGGCCGTTGTCAATATTTCTGTGATGTTCAAGATTTGGAAATTTTTGAAGTCAGATCAGTGTATGGAATAAATAACAGCTTCATCTTTCGAAACAATTAAAAAGTGTGTAAATGAATACATTCGAGTGTGAATCAGGCCTAAAATCAGTACCATACTTGCTTCAACCTTGGTAGCAGAACGACTATCTAAAAACAAGTGCACCAGGGAGATCGTGATTTCCAAAATGTCAGGAAATGCCTACATTTTGGCAGCATATATAAACTAGCTGCACATAAACTAGCTGCATATGACAACAAAACCCTTTCTCCTTTTCCCACAATGTTTTCTACCCTTCCCAAACTAAATTTCAATTTTTCAGCCACATTAATTTTATCGTCTGCAAATCCTTTCAATTTGGACTTGTCTAAAATTTTGTCATTTGGTAATGAGCTTAAGAAAAAACTTGATTGCTTAAATGTTTTCAAAGGTTTCCTCGGGATTTTAAACTTTCGGGATTGTTTGGTAAAGGGTTAAGGGTCTTTACTATGCTTATTTAAGAGATGGTTTTGGATATGATTGATCGCTTGTTGCCATTTTACACGGTTTTTCAACAGTAGATCTATTTCATTTATATCGCAGTGGCCAGTGCACCTGTCTATGCTACCCTGGAATTTTTTTTAACCAGTAGACTACTCTGCACAATATTCTTCCCAAGCCACTGGCTGCTTTCCCACATAACCATTGTCAAAACAATGGATAGGAATGAATCTTGTCACAATGACTATCATTAATCCTCGGAAAGAATACTGATATTGGCCAATCTAGGGGATCAAACCAGCGACCTCCAGTCCTTTAAAATACCCACGGAGCTATAGGGCTCGGCGTTTGGGATATTGAATGACACATTAAGCCACTTAATACCAAACAAATCTGCGATTTAAAGACCTTTAGAGTAAGAAAGAGTTGGGAAATTTTCTAGCAAAGGATTCACAATAATAAAATGCAACATCTTTTTGCAACAATGTTTTCTTCCAAGATACATGTACACGGCAAACTCAAATCAACTGATTGAAACTACATGTACATCCAATTCATTGTTGGCAAGTGCTTTGAATTCGGACTGTTTAACTTTGTTGACAGGTATTTTAATAGTCTTGTCCAAATTGAAAGTATTTGCAGACAAAAATTTAAATGTGGCTCAAATGATTAAATGATAAAATTTCTCGTTAATACAATAAAAAACATTCTGGGATTTGGAGAAATTGCTGGTAACCAGCATTTTCTCCTTTTCCCAAAATGTTTTGAAGAGGCTTCTTCTTTAGGGTACTTAAAAGCCAGGGTTGTGTGTAAAGGGTTACATAATTTAAAATACACTAATGTTTGTTTAAATGTTAAAAAAGGTTGTTTATTGGCATGGTATTCTCAAATTTCAGAGAATGCTGCAGAGACTGTTCAGTAAAGGATGTTCTGGTATTTGATCTATAAAGAGTTACATGTATTTTGTGTTATATTTACCCTGAAGTCTAGATGACAAATCCTTAGATTTCATCTATATTGTACAGGGTTTTAGTCTGACAGTTTCTTTTGGGGGTTCTTGGGACTCGACTTCTATGATTATGGGAGTCCTGACTTAAAAATTGGGAGACCCTTGGGTTGTACAAATTTGAATACCAATACCAATTATTTTTTCTATATATTTTAATTTCCAAACAAGATAAATAAAAAAAGAAATATTTCAAGCATCTGCAGACGACCACTCCCGTCTGCTATGGAATAATATACCTATATTTTCATTTCATAAAACTTTTTTTTTCACTCATGAATGGAAATACAGCTTCCATTTATTGCTTTATACAGAGAGTTGTTTAGATCACTGTTTAGATTTATTATTACAGATGAGAAGATAGTTTTAAGTCTCCCTGATCGGACGATGCCACGCTGCTCATTGTAGTGTCATGGGTTTTCACGCTTTTTTATCGATCTATTTTTTCGTGACATTTCATTTTTGGAGTAGTATTACTACATGAATTAACATCGGTTAGTCAGTTTAGATAGCAAGTAACTTAAAAATCTGTCACTTTACATTAGATAAGAGGAATAATACCTTTGTTACTCTGTCATACATGACTCACAAACTTCATTATCATCCGTGAGTCCTTCGCATTTTATACTTATCGTGTTTGGCCCATATTTCTGCCGGATGTGCGCAAACTAGGTAATATGAAGCTCTAGATGATAATTTCATGCGTCATACTGACATTTAGGCAGATTTTTTTCATTGTCAAAGACAGGTCACTTCAAAATTCCTAGTGTCAAAACCCAATGTTTGTTATCCACTAGTCTCGTATGTTTAATCGAAGATTGTGATTAATCGTAGTCACAAAACCAAGAATTCAAGTTTAGGCACCAAGCGAGTTCAAGAACCGACTACAGTCGATTCCGGGATTTCTCAATCGATTATGGGAATTGGAAGCCAAAACCAACTGACTTTCGACTAAAGTCGATCATCGGCCCACTACTAGTTTGCAGACTCTATTTTTAATGCTGCGTCAGCACAAACAACCTTTAGGGGCTCGGTCTAAATCACAGATAACGAGCCGCCCACTTTCGTAGATTATGAAGGTCAAAATTAATGATAATTTTTGGCGGACGCTATACGTTTATTTTTCTAACAATATTTCTTTACTTTTGAAAAGAATTACCGTAAAGAACATTTTTTGTTGAACTGTTTTAGCCTACCTATTTTCGATCAGCTTGTCGAGAATGCTGGGTTTTTACACCGTACCGCACTTACGGTCCGAAAAGCTGCGGTACGTTTTGGGTACTGTTGTTCACACTCGACAAATTTTATCTTTTAATATCAGTCACTTCTTAGGGTTCTCAATTGTCGAATCTTTACCCAAATGACAACAAAATTAAAATTATGTCCCAGGGAAGCAGTAGCATAAGTTTTGGAAGTCCTGCTTCCCGCTTCCCTATTTCTGCGTGCGAGACGCAGAAAATGTGCGTCCGTTAAAACCCTGATTGTACAAATAGCAGACAGTAAATTTGAATTTGTATCAGAATGATTGAAAACATAATAGAACATGAGAAAATACTGATTACCAGGATTTTTTCTATTGTCTTTTCTCAGAGGCTCTTTAAAACAAGAGATTTTATAGACAAGTTTTAATCAGAAAAAAAAAGTAGAAAAAAAACTTTTTACCGACCTACCGACCCTAGTTTTTTTTCAAGGGTCACCTGAAACACAGCTATTTTTCTTCCTGGCCTTATGACAGTTACTCCTTACCAAACGACAAAATTTTAGGTTTGTCCAAATCGAAAGCATTTGCAGACGACAAAATGAACGTGACTGAAAATTTGAAGTTTGTTTTGTGAAGGGTAGAAAATATTGTGGGAAAGGGAGAAAAAACCGGTTACCAACATTTTCTCCTTGTCCCGCAATGTATTCTACAGGTGTCTTTCTCACGGTTGTCAAAAGTAGGTATTGTGTGGCAATAGATTAAATATTGTTCAAAATAGCATAAATAAAACATACATCTACAACTTGTGCAAATCTATATCTAGCACACTGTATTTGCACACTCCAGCACAAGTATTCATGTTTTCAACTTTGTCATGCAATGTCCTTGAAGTTAACAATCACATAATGTGAATAACCTGGAGACACCTGTAATTTTATCCTACCTTGAAAAGTAGGCCGTCGCTCTTATGCTTAACTCTATACCAAACAACAAAATTTTAGACTGGTGCAGATTGAGAGCATTCGCAGACGACATTATATGTAGCTAAAATGATATATCTGTTGTCAGTGAAAGAGTAGAAAACCTGGCGGGAAAAGAAGAAAATGCTGGTTACCAGAATTTCTTCTTTTCCAACAAGGTTTTCAAAAGGTGCTTGCTTCAGGGTCGTGAAAAGCAGGGATTGTTTGGTTACAGGGTTAAAGCTTTTGATATGAAAATGCAACTCTTTGCATCCTGGAGTTGATAGCTTTTCGTTCGGTTTAGGGAAAAGGAGTGCTCAGTCTTGCAAATACTTTTTCCACTTTATCCACTTTATCATTCAAAGAAAGCTATTGTTCCTTTTCTACTAATGTTTTCCGTTTCTTTCTTCTTTAACTTTTATTGGTTAGAGGTATATGTTTGTGTTAAATGTTATCAGTATTGCCTAAATGGTAATGTATGAATTCACCTTAAATAGAAATGTAGGACGTTCTTGTGAATTCTCGCCAAGAATCTAGTATGACTTGACCTTGTACACTTTACTTCTTATTTTCGAGTGATAGATCTGTCCTCCTGGTCTAGGAGCTTCCGTATTGTTTTTATAGGCTAAGTGGAAAAAGGAGCAATTGCTTCTGTTTCCGTTTTGTCTTCATTGTCGTTAACGACAAATATTTGGTTTCTTCCAAAAAGTATCTTGGTATAACCTGCATTGGTTATTATCTGCTACAAACAGTCACAAGTTGAAACAGCTATCAGTTTACTTTACTTTTTGGACAAAAAATGATTATCATTATACCCCCACGAACTCTGTTAGAGGAGGGTATAAAGGAGTCACTGTGTCGGTCTGGAGCTTTTTTGTTTGCTCTATTTCTCAGTTGCCTAAACAGATTTCAGTCAACTTTATAGTAAGTTTTAATATTAAGTCAAGGTGTGCATGTTAAAATTTGTTTACAGTTCAATGATTTTCAAAGGAGTTATGGCCCTTTTATGATTTTTTTTGTCTGCCTCTATTTCTCAAAACCTACAGGTCTAATTTGAGTCAAACTTCATCCTTTTAGTATGAAGTCAAGATGTGCATATTATAATTTGGTTATGGTTGAATGACTTTCAAAGCAGTTAGGACCCTTGCATGATTTTCTGTCGGCTCTATTTCTCAATTTTCAGAGCCCAAGTGAACGCTGCTTTCCAAAACAAACTTCAAATTTTTAGTCACATTAATATTGTCATCTACAAATGCTTTCAATGCTTGGTATAGAGTTAATACTAGTTGTGTCATAATAACTACAGGTAGTTTATGTCCTTGTTTTGTGTTACTGAATTTAGATTGCTATGGGTAAGATGGGTAAATAACTTGTTTACAGCTACTGAGAACAAGCTTGTTTAGATGTACATCGATCATGGCTTTGGGGAGAGAACAATCGCTATTATTCTTATGTGTCTGGAATAATGCTTATAATGAAATATCCAATCTTGAATTTTGTCCCGAGTGTTAACCCTTTCCCAAACAACAAACTTTTGGGTTAGACCAAATGACAATTCAACTCTTGCTGAAAAGATGATTTCTGTCTATCATAGGGTAGAAATCATTGTGGGAAAAGGAGAAAATGCTGGTTACCAGCATTTTCTCCTTTTCCCACAATGTTTTCAAAAGGCTTCTTCCTATGGGTGGTTACCTAAATGCCGGGGTTGAGTGATAATTCTGCCACACGATCCCAATTTTCAATGACCCTGAGAAAGAATCCTACCGAAAACATTGTGGGAAAGAGAGAGAAAATGCTGGCAACCAGCATTTTCTCCTTTTCTAATAATATTTTCTACCCAATCATTATCAGAAATCACCATGTTACCAAGATTTAATTTGTTGTCTGCAGATGCTTTGAATTTGTTTTAGTTTAAAAATTTATTGTTTGATAAAGGGTTTAAAAGAACTGTAGGATCAATCAAGACGGGTAATTTAAAGAGAGACTTATTGTTTGATAAAGGGTTTAAAAGAACTGTAGGATCAATCAAGACGGGTAATTTAAAGAGAGACTTTAGAAGACTTCTTCATTCATCAAATCTTGTTTTCACTTCCAAGAAACGATACAAATACATGTACTATGACCGTAACATAGATCTGTGAAAACACAATAAAATATATTTTCTCTGATGTCATAAACACATGTGAAATTTAGTTATCTTATCTATTTTCTTGACAGTTTTTTTTTTTTACCCTTTTACTTATGAATAAAAAAGAAATTTGTTTTTCGTTTGGTATTTTACCAGATGACAAAATCTTTAGTAATGAAAGCTTTTAAACTCTTTACCACACAATCTCGACTGATCCTGAGAAAGATGCCTTTTGATAACATTGTAGGAAAAGGTGGAAAAGCATTTTCTCCTTTTCCAACAATGTTTTCTATTCTTCCCAAGACAAATTTCAATTTTTGAGCCATACTTATGTTGTCATCTGCAAATACCTTCAATTCAGACTGTTCTACAATTTTTTCGTTGGGTAGAGTTAACCCTTTCCCAAACAATCCCTGGTTTTTACGGGTCAGGAATAGAAGCCTTTTGAAAATATTGTGGGAAAAGGAGAAAATTCTGGTAACCAGCATTTTCTCCTTTTCCCACAATGTTTTCTACCCTACCATATAGATAAAGCATCTTTTTAGCAACTGTTTGTCATTAGCAAAATGCTTTCAGTTTGGTCTGGTCCAACATTTGCTGTTTAGGAAAGAGTTAAGATGAGAAAATTTTTGTATCTCATTTGATTGAATTTGTCTTGGAAAGGTGGAGAAAATGCTTGGTAGCATCATATTCTTTTTACACAACATCCTCCGCCTCCTTCTCTACCGTCAGACTGTGGTGTGATTGTGAGATAAGAGTGTCGGCCTTAATTGTAACAATGAGGTCCCGACTCCCGAGTTTGGTACCCGAGAGTGGGTGTCAACTGTGGGATTGTTCATTGGCCCACACTTTCAGCGCGAATACTAATGTAATATTTCCAGGAAGCAGAATCAAGAGAGATTAGAATAAGTTGTAAGAGCTTATTTCTCAGTTGATGTAAAAAAATACATTGATTTTTTGCTTGTAAACTGGTATTGTTTGGTAATATCATAATTAAGCATTGATTATTTTCATATTTTGAGTAGCTTAAAATTGTCTTAACTCTTTACCAAACAACAAAATTCTGGACTGGTCCAAATTGAAAGGATTTTCAGACAGCAAATTAAATGTAACTGAAATGATGATTTTTCTTTTGGATGGGGAAGAAAGAGTGAGAAAAGGCAAAAATGCTGGTTATCAGCATTTCTCCTTTTCTCACAATGTTTTCAAAAGCCCAAGAATCACCTACAGGGTGATTAAAACTGGGGATTGTGTGAAAAAGGGTAAAAGAAATATAAAATTACTGTTTTTGTTGTCAGCAAGGATAGAATTAGAAGTGTGCAAAAAAGGCAGATGAGTCGAATGGTCGCACATGAATGTGTATTATTGTATACCAGCCTGTGTCATCTTAACCCTTTACCAAACAACAAAATTTTAGACTGGTTCAAATTGAAAGCATTTGCAGACAACAAAATAAAGGTGACTGAAAAATTGAAATTTGTTCTTGGAATGGTAGAAAACACTGTGGGAAAAGGAGAAAATGCTGGTTACCAACATTTTCTCCTTTTCCTACAGTGTTTTCAAAAGGCTTCTTACTCAGGAGCGTCAGAAGTAGGGATTGTGTGGTAATGGGTTAACTCTTTACCAAACGACAAAATTTTAAACTGGTTCAAAGCAAAAGCATTTGAAGACGACAAAGTAAAAGTGACTGAAAATTTGAAATTTATTCTGGGAAGGGTAGGAAACACTGGTTTACAGCATTTTTTCCTTTTCCCAGTGTTTGTAGGAGGCCTCTCCCTCAGAGTCAATCAAACCAGGGATCGTTTAGTTTAGGGATAACTCTTTTTCCAACAACAAAATTTTAGACTTGCCCAAATCGAAAGCAGTTGCAAAACACAAATGAAATGTTGCCCAAATGATAAAAAAGTTTTCTTTGAAAGTTTAGAAAAACATTGGTGAAAAAGGGGAAAATTCAAGTGACTAGGATTTCTTCTGTGTCTTTTTTTGCCACAAACCTCCTTTATAAGGGTCCCTATAAGTTAGGATTGTATGGTAAAGGGTTAACTCTTTACCAAACGATAAAGTTTTAGACTTCTCAAAAATGAAAGCACTTGCAGGCGACAAAATAAATGTTACTCAAAAATTGTAATTTGTTTCCAGCAGGTTAGAAAACATTGTGGGAAAAGGAGAAAATGCTGGTTACCAGTATTTTCTCCTCTTCCCACATGTTTTCAAAAGGCTTGTATCTCAGGGTTGTAAAAACAAGGGATTGTTTGGTAAAGAGTTGGATGACAAGGTTGTCACTATTCATCATGTCACTGTCATGAGGCACAGCCTATACAGACAGCTCTCTACTGAATGCATAAACAGACAGTCAAGGGGTTAAACTCTTTACCACAATCTCCCGACTTTTAACGACCCCGAGAAAGAAAAAACCATTGAAAACTAAACAGCATTTTCTCCTTTTCCCACAATGATTTCTACCCTTTCTAAATCAAACTTAAATTTTTGATTCACATTAATTTTATTTTGTTGTCTGCAGATGCTTTCAATTCGGACTAGTCCAAAATTTTGTCGTTTGTTAAAGAGTTATCAACTTGAAGCTGGAGCTTTGCTATGCCTTGCTCAAGGGCACTCAGTTGTAGCGCTGCTAGGAAAGGTCAAATTTTGCTGTACTAGTTGCAAGTCTGATGCTCTAAGTATTTCAAGTAGATTCATTTTTAGCTCCAGTCTGGCTGAAGGCCAGCTGGCTTATGTATTGGACTGCTGTTCATCGTTGATCTGTGTGTCTGCCCGTCTGTGTGTCTGTCCATCTGTGTGTTAACTTTTATTTCAAATATTTTTGTTCTCTTAAACTACCCATCCAATTTTGATTAAACTTCTCATAAATGATTTTTCCATGGCCTTCTTCAGAATTCCTTGAAAGAAATTGATTCCTTTAAAAACTGGTTGCCATGGCAACAAAACTGAAAATATTTGAAAATATTGCCTGAAACCATAAGGCCTAGGGCTACCAAATTTGGCATGCAGCTTTATCTAGTGGACCTCTACCAAGTTCCTTCCAATTACAGCCCTGGTGTCAAAATTGGCCCTGTCCCAGGGGTCACAAGTTTTACGTGGGCTTATAATTATAGGGAAAACTTTAAAATCCATCTGGTATTTAGCTATAGGGCCTTTAGCTAACAAATTTGGCATGTGTCTTCATCAAGTGGGCGTATATCAAGAGTGCCAAAATCATAGCTCTTGGGTCAAATTTGGCCTGGTCCTGGGTGGGAAGGGGTTCACAAATTTTATATGGGTTTATAAAGTTATATAGGGAAAATATTGAAAATCATCTCGTACCTAGCCTTCAAGGCTACTAAATTTGGCATCTAGCTTAATCAAGTGGTTGTCTATCAAGTGTGCTCAAATTATAGCCCTGGGATTAAATATTGCCCTGTCCCAGGGGTCACAAGTTTCATGTGGACTTATAGGCCCAAATTATAGCCTTGGCAAGGTTCGAAATTCCCACATATTTACTCGCAAAGTGCAAGTCACAATTGCAAAATGCAAGTTGAAATTTCAAGCACTTGCTAAAAAATGCAAGTGCAAATTAGTGAAGAACATAAATTTTTCAAAATGTACTACATTTCATCACGCAATAGAAATGAACTAATTCTCTTCGTTCTGTATAAATATTGGTCATTTCACCCTGAAAATACCCTTCGACAGCTGTTGATAATTTAAATGACGCCATTGAAGACTCTGAGTTGTTGTTCGTTATCGAAGTTCTTGAGCCAAGTTCGTTCGTCTGTACTCACAATCAATACTGAGGTTTCCAGTTTTTATACGGAAAAACGGCACATGAATACAATCTCTGATTACAAAACAAAAATATTTGTCAATCTTTCAAGAAAAGATAAGATAAGATGCGCAAATAGCAACAAGAAACAAGTTGGACATGATGGACTCGCTAAACCAGTTACTGGACACGCAGATATTCTGATGCAATTCATTTACAAAATCATTCACCGTTGTAAGTTTTATAGAAATTTAACTTGGTTTGAGAACAGAAATTCAACTGGAATTGAATTGATGGTTAAATGAGGGTTTTAATATCAATTAAGGTTTCATTTTGATTGGTTGTTGTCTCTTCCGACAGATTACGGAATAGAATTGAACAGTTTGTACCGGCCATTCGGTCTTTACCATTGGTAGGCAAGCTGAACTTAAAAAAAAAATGCGAGTCTAAATTCAATTTTGCAAGTGGAAATGAAAGCTACTCGCTAAAATTGCAAGTGGATAAAAAAATGAAGTTCGAACCTTGCTTGGGGTCAAGTTTTTCCCTACACCAGGGGTCACCAGTTTTACATGGGCTTTTGTTGTGAAAACTTTATAAATCGTCTTGTTACTAACTTGCTAACCATAATAAGGCCTAGGCCTGCTAAATTTAGCCCTGTCTCATGCGTCTTATGTTTTACAGGGCCTTTTATTGAGAAAACATTGATAATCTTCTTATTTATAACCACACATTCTAGACCTGTATTTATTTGGTATGGGCTTTTATCTTGTGGAGCTCCAGTAGGATACAAGTAATAGCTTTGTGGTCAAAATTAGTTTTGCAGGGGTGGTAATGACTTTCACATAGGATTTTATAGAAAAAAAAAATGTATGTCTTCAAGGTTGAAACCAATTGGCCAAGTATTGTAATGTTTGGCTTGTAGTGTTTTTACTTATAAGCCAGTGGAGCGATACAGGGTCATCATGGCCCTCTTGTTTGTATATTATTGCTTTATGTTAATTGCACTGAACTCTTCACCAGATGACAAAACTATATACTGGTCTTCCAAAAACCTCGTAACTACAGCTTGTTTCAAAGTTTTGGAAGCAAAATGACAATATCCAACTAGAGCTATAAGTAAATGTGATTATACCCCCACCAGCTCCTTGTCACATAAACAGGTCTTTGTCACAGAATGCAGTATTGTTTAGTACAAAAGTAAAAGTTGAAAAAAGTACAAGGGGAGATAATTTCATAACAAATCGCAGCAGGGTCATGAAAATTGCACATGCACTGTTCAACTTCATATTATATAGGAACCCTGTGTGTAAATTTAAGTTCATTATGTGAAGGAGTATTGCTCCGGACAAATTTGTATCTATGGGCAGACAGACAGGCAGTCGGATGGATAGACAGCCATGGAGACTCCAGAATATCCCCCTCCACTATGTTAGATTTGCGTCAAAAAAAGGTTGTGGGAAATTTTTTTCTTTTCTGACAATATTGTGAAAAGCCATCCTCTTCTCCATTGTAAATACACAGGACTGTTTTGTAAAACTGTTTATTTTACCACACAATCCCTACTTTTGACGCCCTTGAGAAAGAAGCCTTTTGAAAATACTGTGGGAAAAGGAGAAAATGCTGGTAACCAGCATTTTCTTCTTTTCCCACAGTGTTTTCTACCCTTCCGAGAACAATTTCTATTTTTCAGTCACCTTTATTTTGTCGTCTGCAAATGCTTTCAATTTGGTTCAGTCTAAAACTTTCCCGTGTGGTAAAGAGTTAAACCAGACTATGGATCAGTGAAACAGCTATATATATATATATATATACATCATGCAAAACTACAGGTGCTTGCGAAGCAACTGATTGAAACAGAAAGATTAATTTATTCAATCCTCATATAAAGTATGGCAAAAAAGTCATTTACATGCATATTTTTTTTATGAGGCAATATAATTAACATGCAATTTGAATGAAACATACTACTGCACTTATCAACTGATAGTGTAGGTTTAATGTCCAATGTTACAATATAATTATACCAGACACAAACAGAAATGTAACACCAAAATTAAATCAAAATATATATATAATGCAAAATTTCATATTTTTGAAATACTTTTGACTAACTGAAATTTGGAATGTTCCCTGGAATCAATTACAAAAACCTGTCTGATTTCGTAAACAACTGAGATGTGAAAATAAGTTTACTTTGTGACTTGGGTTGTAAGTTTTGCAGATAAAACACTAGTACTGTGTGTGACCCCTGTTAGTTGTGAGTCCTGCACATACCCATCTTGTCAATAGACAGTATCAGGTGGTTTATCTGAACTTAAGGAATGTCATTTCACTCCTCTTATAGTGCTAGGCTTAGTTTTTGAAGCGTGGCATTGGGTTGAGGGCCGCATCGTATATGTCTATCAAGTACATCCTGTAAATGTTCAATGGGGGACATATTGGCACTGTATGGAGGCCAATCCATTACATCAACATTATTTTGGTGTAGATAATCCATGCTAAGCCTCATCTCATGAGAATGGGTGTTGTCCTGTTGAAAAGTGACACCATGTTGACGAACGAAAGGCACGACAAAAGCCTGTAGCACAACATCAATGTAGAGTCGAGCAGTTAACATGCCTTCAGTAAACACCAAAGGCATCATGCGGCCATAACATACATGTACAACGGCCCAAACCATAAGTCCACCTCCTCCAAAAAGATCACATTCCAGCAAGCAATTATCGCTGTATTGTTCCCCACAACGTCTTAAAACATGTTGGCCTTTGTCTGCTCTGAACAGAAGGAACCTTGATTTATTGGAAAACATCAGGTCTTCAACGATGAAGAGAAAATGCATTTGGCTGATGACGGTTTTGCCAGTTCATCCTTACTTAAGGTCCATGCTGTGTTAAAGGCATATCAACATATGTACAATGGGGTTTTACACCAAATTCTTGAAGATCATTCCTTACAGAGCCGGCGCTAATTCTGTTGTTGTGTGCTCCATGAGTAGCCTTGGCAGTAAAATTCAACAGAGGTCAGAAGATGATATCTCAGATGAGATAGGTGAATGTACAGGTCTTGCCTATGTGACGTAACTCATGGGCATTCACTCCTGGGTCGATCTTTCAGTGTCCCTGTCTATTGTAGACACAAGAATAGTCAAGAAATGGTGGACCTGCTCACACGAACTGTCTTGTGACTGCTGCTTGTGTAATCCCTGTTAGCAGCATATGGACTGCCGCATTACCTTAACTCATATACTGCCACACAACACTATTTTTAGGCATGTCCAAATTGAGAGCATTTGCAGACGACAGAATATAAATGACTGAAAATTTCAAATCTATTTTGTGAAGAGTAGAAAACATTGTGGGAAAAGGAGAAAATGCTGATCACAGCATTTTCTCCTTTTCCCACAATGTTTTCCAAAGGCTTCTTTCTCAGGGTTGTCAAAAGTAGGGATTGAGTGGTACCTAATAAGTTAAATTTGAGTCAAGCGTACCATCACTGCTGGATTTTTGAAAGTGGACTTTGTTTTGCAATATTTTAAGCAGCACAATAGCCAAAATAAACATGTCTGTTATTTTGAAACCATGTCTTGAAAGGATAAATATCCAATGAACATATGTATGAAATATTTCATTTTTTATTTTGGTGTGTTTCTTTTTTATTTCATTAAATAAAGTTTATTTAAAGTGTATAAAGTCAATGTCAAAAACCTAATACTTGTGGGGTGAAATGTGTAAGTCATACTTATAGGAAAGGGGATTTAAGCATTTGCAAAAAGTATTGACTTGGGTCAGTTTGCTCAGGTGGACCTAGGTTGAAACATGGTCAATTTTCTGTATGTTGGAGAACGAGGAATCAATCTGAAAAAAATAGATTTTATGGATCAAAGGTCATGTGGCATTTCCTCCCTTCCATCAATGCTATCAAAATCAAATTTATGTTTGTGTTAAGTTTGTTTTAGTTCAGCCCTTCAATTTGGACCAGTCTAAACTTTTGTCTTTTATTAAGAGTTAAATCCTTTCAGGGTCTTTACAGGTCAGGATTGTGTGGTGTAAGACTTTAGTATAAAATATTCTTTTTTGCAGAAGCCATGTACATGTATATGCTAGTACAGCGGGCGAAAGAGATAAGAGCTGAAGTAGGATTCTAGAAGAAATGACAGAAGTGATTTTGAAGACACTGATACTATTAGTTGGAGTCCATCTCTACTTTGGAATAGAGGATGGGGGTAAGTCAGCTGAGTTTCTAAATCAGAGCTCCAGATAGAGGGAGTGAGTTTGATTTCAAAATTAGAAGTATCAATTATTCTCCACTAAACCCTATGTTGTGGGTACTCATTAGAATCTCAATGAGTTGATTCTAATGAGTACCCACAACATAGGGTTTCAAAGAGAAATAATGGATTTAGAATACCATACTCCCTCTTATCTGGAGCTCTGTTTTTTATTACAATGCATGCATTGTCTTAAATTTTATCCTAGTTTAGTTAAAGAGAACATGGTGATAAATGGACAAAGGTTAGGTTTTCATGATCTAGTAATATAATATTATGAGCCATGCTCTGTGAAAAGGGGACCTAATGCATCTGAAGAAAAAAGTAACAACTCATGTCTGCCTGTGCAGTTTGTGCAGGCTGACTTGAGCCAAAACTTTGTGCTTTCTTAGTATGTCAAAGGACCAGTCTACCCAATGGCTCAGTCAGTTGTGAAACAAAATGGAATTTAGAGGTTCATAATTTAAAAGGATTAGAGGTGTAGGAATAGGCGCCATTCTGTGCTCAAAGTGCAGATTAATTACTTTAGAAAGATATATAAAATTTACTTAGAATACCTACTTCATCTGGTGACGGTAAATATATTTGTCCTATTTGTGAAGTCAAAATGCCATTAAACAATGTTGTAGCTCTAAACACTTCAACACAAATATTCTTAACGGCATTGTATACGAAATCTATTTTTAAATCGTACATGTGGCACCGACTTCAAAAATTGTGCGGAGGTAATTACAAAATCTACAAAATTAATGAACAAAATATCAATGTATACTAATGAAGAAAGTTGTCAGGTACCATAATATTATGCACTACTTTGTTTGGACAGATCATCAGTAACAATAATGTACAAGCTGAAAAACTTACCTTTTAACCCTTTCCCAAACGACAAATTTTGGGCCCTTCCAAACCGAAAGAGTTTGCAGACGACAATTTTTGATTTGAAGAAAATGGCAGAAAGTTCTCACAAAGGGTAGAAAACACTCTGGGAAAAGGAGAAATTGCTCGTTACGAGCAATTTCTCCTTTTCCCATAGTGTTTTCAAAAGACTTTTACTGCAGACACGTAAAAACCAGGGCTTGTTTGGGAAAGGGTTAAAATGAAAATGGGGGATTTAAAATGTCTCCGATGACATACGCTATGACATAGGTTGTTACCCCTGTAATTTTACAATGCCTTGCTAGGTAGAAGTACATGTACATTATGGAGATGTATTGACACCCTTTTGCCAGAGCATTGAACATATATTTAACTCTGTACAAAATGACAAATTTTTTGACTGGTCCAAATTCAAAGCATTTGCAGACGACAAAATAAATGTGACTGAAAATTTGAAATTTGGTTGGGGGAGGGTAGAAAATATGGGAAAGGGAGAAAATGCTGGTTACCAGCATTTTCTCCTTTTCCCATAATGTTTTCAAAAGACTTTCTCTCGGGGTCCCTTTAAGTCAGGATTGTGTGGTAAAGAGTTAAAGATATTTTCATAGCTTAGCTCTGTATGATCTGATCTCATGCTGTGGTTCAAAGATAGAATTTGAAACTGATCTTTGGAAACATGGAATGAGGATTGGTAAGCAACATTATACTTTTTTTCCAGCAGTATTTTCTGTCCTATGAAAGACAAATCACATTATTAGCAACATTGAATGCATTGCTTGGAATTGCTCTCAGTTTATCTCCTTACGAAAACGACAAAATTGTCCAAATTGAAAGCATTTTGCAGAAGACAAAATAAAATTAATGTGCAGGCTTGAAAATGGAAGTTTGTTTTGGGAAGGGTAACCAGCATTTTCTCACAATGTTTTCAAAAGGCTAATCTTTCTCAGGGTTGTTGAAAGTCGTCATTGTGTGGTAAAGAGAACGACAAAATTTTAGACTGGTCCAAATTGAAAGCATTTGCAGATGACAAAAAGAATGTGACTGAAGAATTGAATTTTGTTTTAGGCAGGGAAGAAAACTTTGTCGGAAAAAAAAGAAAATACTGGTAACCAGCATTTTGTCTCTTTCCCACAATGTTTTCAAAAGGCTTCTTTTCCAGGGTTGTTAAAAGTCGTCATTGTGTGGTAAAGAGTTAAACAAGTCTGAAATTTCATCATTTTGTAAAGTGTTATAGTGTGCTACAAAATTGTTCCTAAAAGTAATTAGGTGATATGTATTTCATAATTAATTCTGTTAGTTAATCATTTGACATATATTAATTCTGTTTGAAGAGCTGAATGATATCTCTTATCTGAGTATCTATGAATGCATGTCTAGAAATTTGAATGTTTTGTATGCGTAGTGAAAATTAACCATTATTGAGCTAAATGAATGAAATGTATATTCTCAGGAAAAAATTGGGGAAACCAGTGGCATGCACTATACGGAAATGAAGAAATTCTTAAATTCAGATTTTGAAATGTTCCTTGGGTGACTCTTTGCAAAGACTATTCACAAAATTGTGATCTGTCAAGAAACATGGCTCTGGTGGTGGGGGCTATTTGCACTATGAAGATGAATTTTTCAATTCTTCCTCTCTGGAATGGCTAGTCAGATTTTGAAATAATTTCACAGATATGTATCTTGATTGACCCTTTTCAAAATTGTTAGAGAAATTTTTATCCGTCGAAATACAACAGCCTAATATTGGCACCATACAGATTTTGAAATGACTTGGCTAAATGTTGATTTTGTTTCCAAAGTTTCAATATCTCAAAAAAAATTGGCTATGGTCCTTTCACAAATTCAGCTGAGCGATTCAGGGCCATCTTTGCCCTCTTGTTTAAGTTAGTACTTTACAAAAAAAAAAATGATCTTTCTCAGTCAGTGCTGAACCTTTTACCACACAACTCTTTTAACGGCACTGAGGAAAAGGACTTCTGAAAACATGAGAAAAGCAGAAAATGCTGATAACTAGCATTTTTGCACAAAGTGCTAAAGGTGAGCTTTGTGATTGCCCTATGTCTGGCATCCATCGTCAGGCAACAATTTCTTTCAACATCTTCTCCTAAACCACTAGGCCAATCTTGATGAAACTTGGCAGGGATGTTCTGTGGGTGAAGCTCTACCAAAATTGTTCAAAGAATTGAATTCCACCCATAACTTTGGTTGCCATGACAGCAAAAAGGAAAAAAACCCAAAATCTTCGAAAATCTCCTTCTCTGAAACTAGATGGCATAGAGCTTTGATATTTAGTATGTAGCATCTTCTAGTCATCTAGTGGACCTCTACCAAGGTTGTGCAAATGATGCCCCTGGGGTCAAAACTGGCACCATCCTGGGGATCACAAGTTTGAGCATAGGAACAAAGATGGAAAACTTTAGAAATCTTCTCCTCTAAAACTAGAAGGTGTAGGGCTTTTGTATTTGGTATGTAGCATCTCCTAGTGGACCTCTACCAAGTTTATTCAAATGATGCCCCTTAGGTCAAAACTGGTCCCACCCTGGGGATCGCAAGTTTGAGCTTAGCACAAAGAAGGAAAACTTTAAAAATCTTCTTCTCTGAAACTAGAAGGCACAGAGCTTTGATATTTGGTCTGTGGCATTTCCTAGTGGACTTTTACCTAGTTTGTTCAAATGATTCCCCTGGGGTCAAAACTGGCCCCACCAGGGGGGTCACAAGTTTGAGGATAGGAACAAAGAAGGAAAACTTCAAAAATCTTCTTCTCTGAAATTGGACGGCGTAGAGCTGTGATATTTGATGTGGCATCTCCTAGTGGACCTCAACCAAGTTTGTTCAAATGATACTCCTGGGGTCAAAACTGGCCCACCCCAGGGAACAGAAATTTGAAGATAGGAACAAAGAAGGAAAATTTTAAAAATCTTCTCCTCTGAAACTTGAAGGCGTAGAGCTTTGATATTGGTATGTAGCATCTCCTAGTGGACCTCTACCAAGTTTATTCATATGATGTCCTTGGGATCAAAACCCGCCCAGCTCCAGGGGGTCATAAGTTCGAATACAGGAATAAAGAAGGAAAACTTTAAAAATTTTCTTCTCTGCATATATAGCTGAAACTTGATGGTATTGAGCTTTGATATCTGGTATGTAGCATCTTCTAGTGGACTTCTACCAAGTTCATTCATATGATGCCCCTGAGTTCAAAACTGGCCCTGCCCTGGGGGTCACAAGCTCAAACATTGGAACAAAGAAAGAAAATTAAAAATTCTTTTCTTAAACTAGAAAGAATAGAGCTTTGATATTTGGCATGTAGCAGTTCCTAGTGGACCTGTACCAAGTTTGTCCATTGGGGTCAAAACTGGCCCTGCCCCGGGGGTCACAGGTTCGAACTTAGCAACAAACAAGGAAAAATTTAAAAAGCATTCAGTGTTTTCCAAAGGCTTCTTTCTCAGTGTCTTTAACAGTCGGCATTGTGAGGTAAAGGCTTAAAGATCCATTTCCATTGGTTATTTTGTTTCTCAGTGTGGCAATGTAACTTATTGTAAAACCATACAAGTGATACATGTCACATATATATTTAGAGTGAATCTTTTAGGGTGATCCCAATCAAATTTTGAATAGTATACATGTATTTTAGTGCAACTACAATCTGACTCTTTCATAATCAGAACTAAAGTGAAATGATGCTTCGCAGAGGGACAGAAATGAATCCATAATGCTGTCATGAGAACTTTCACCATTTCCGGGAAATTCATTATGTGGCTGCTTTTCTTAGAAGGCATTCGTTTGATAACTAAATTTTGTTCTTCTTTATGCATTCACAACCACAGTGTTTAATTATCAGCATTCTTTCTCTGTTCCGCTCCAAAAATTACATTATTTATTCATTGGGATAGTCTCCAGGTCTGTGGTAACACATGTTTATCAATCTAATTTGACACGTGCATTAATTTTTTTTTGTCGTTTTTGTTTTTTCCTTTACCAGCGGGAACTTTGTGTGCTGTTGACTTAAGCCTTTACCAAACGACAAAATTTTAGATTGGTCCGAATTGAAAGCATTTGCAGACGACAAAATAGAATTGACTGAAAGTTCCAAATTTGTTTTGGAAAAGGAAGAAAACATTGTGGAAAGAGGGGAAAATGCTGGTTACCATCATTTTCTCCTTTTCCCTCAATGTTTTCAGAAGGGTTCTTTTTCAGGGTCTTTATAAGTTGGGATTGTGTGGTAATTTGAGTTAACTCTTAGGTGCCAAATAAACCCAACAAACATTTAACAAGTATAGAAATAATAAAAACCGGAATAATTGCCTTTTCAAGATGGCTTTTGTACAGAATGTCTCCGCAGAGCAATAGACAGTGTATAGAGATGAGACATTATGACATATACTTTAATATTGAGGCATATACTTGGTGCATTAACCCTTTACTCCATAGATACTCATTTCTACGCATTGCTTGTAGGAGCCTTTGGAAAACATTGTGGCAAAAGGTGAAATTGCTCGTGAAGAGCAATTTCACTTCTTGTCACGTTTTCTATGCTATCAAAAGGTGTCATATACTCATAAGAAACAACTTCATCCTTGCTGTTATTTAGGGTCAGTTAGAGATAACATAGAAATGCCTTATGGGGTAAAGGGTTAAGATGGCTATGCATATTTTTAGCTCACCTGAGCACGAAGTGCTCATGGTTAGCTATAGTGATAGTGCAGTGGCCGTCGTCCGTTGTCAGTCGTCAACTTTTTACCTTGTGTACGCTCTAGAGGCCACATTTTCGGTCCGATACTCATTAAAGTTGGTCAGGATGTTTGCCTTGATGAAATCCTGGACGAGTTTGAAAATGGGTCATGTCTGGTGAAAAACTAGGTCACTAGGTCAAATCTAAGAAAAAAATTGTGTACGCTCTAGAGGCCACATTTTCTGTTTGATACTCATGAAAGTTGGTCAGGATGTTTGTCTGGATAATATACTCGAGGAATTCGAAAGTGGGTCATGTGGGGTCAAAAACTAGGTCACTAGGTCAAATTTAAGAAAAACCTTGTGTATGCTCTAGAGGCCACATTTTCAGTCGGATACTCATGAAAGTTGGTCTGGATGTTTGCCTGGATGATATCTCAGCCAAGTTTGAAAGTGGGTCATGTCGGGTCAAAAACTAGGTCACTAGGTCAAATCTTAAAAAACCTTGTGTACGCTTTAGAGGCCACATTTTCAGTCTAAAACTCTTGGAAGTTCTTCAGAATGTTGGTCTTGATGATATCTTGGACAAGTTAAAAATGGGTCATGTGGGGTCAAAAACTAGGTCACTAGGTCAAATTTTTGAAAACCTTGTGTATGCTTTTAAAGGCCACATTTTCAGTCAGATTTTCATGAAAGTTGGTCAGGATGTTTGCCTCGATGATATCTTGGACGAGTTCAAAAATGGGTCATGTTGGGTCAAAAACTAGGCCAAATTTTAGAAAAACCTTGTATAAACTCTAGAGGCCACATGTTCAGTTTAAAACTCATAAAAGTTGGTCAGAATTTTTGTCTTGATGATATCTGGACAAGTCCAAAAATGGTTCATGTTGGGTCAAAAACTAGGTCACTAGGTCAAAAGGCCTCATTTTCAGTCGGATACTCATGAAAATTGGTCAGGATGTTTGTCTGGATGATATCTCGGACAAGATGGAAAATGGGTCATGTGGGGTCAAGAACTAGGTCACTAGGTCGAATTTTAGAAAAACCTTGGGTATGCTCAAGAGGCCACATTTTCAGTCCAAAACCATTGAAAGTTGGTCAGAATGTTTGTCTTGATGATACCTTGAACAAGTTTGAAAATGGGTCATGTGGGGTCAAAAACTAGGTCACTAGGTCAAATCTTAGAAAAATCTTGTGTACGCTCTGGAGGCCACATTTTCAGTCCAAAACTCTTGAAAGTTGGTCAAAATATTTGTCTTTATGATATCTTGGATGAGTTTGAAAATGGGTCATGTAGAGTCAAAAACTAGGTCACCAGGTCAAATGTTAGAAAAATCTTATGTAGGCTCTAAAGGCCACATTTTCAGTCCAAAACTCATGTAAGTTGGCAGAATGTTTGCCTTGATGATATATTAGATGAGTTTGAAAATGGGTCATTGGGGGTTAAAAACTAGGTCACCAGGTCAAATCTTAGAAAAACCTTCTATATGCTCTGGATGCCACATTTTCAGTCCAACACTCTTGAAAATTAGTCAGAATGTTTGCTTTTATAATATCTTGGATGAGTTTGAAAATGGGTCATGTTGGGTCAAAAACTGGGTCAATAGGTCAAATGTTATAAACACCTTTTGTATGCTCTGGAGGACACATTTTCAGTCTGATACTCCTAAAACTTGTTCATAATATTTGTCCTGGTGATACCTTGAACGAGTTTGAAAATGGGTCATGTGGAGTCACAAACTAGGTCAATGGGTCAAATATCAGAAAAAGCTTGTGTACACTCTAGAGGCTACATTTTCTGCCTGATACTCTACAGACTTGGTCAGAATGTTTGTTTTGGTGATGTCTCAAAAGAGTTTGATAATGGGTAATTGTCGGGTTCAAAACTAGGTCACTTGGTGAAATCTTAGAAAAACCTTTTTTATGCTGTAGAGGCAACATTTTCAGTCCAATACTCATGAAACTTGGTCAAAATGTTTGTCTTATTGATATCTCAAAAGTGTTTGATGATGGATAAAGTCTGATAAAAAACTAGATCACTGGGAAACTAGATGGTTCATGTTTGGTAAATAGACTCAGTTGAGCGATTTCAGGGCCATCATGGCCCTCTTGTTATATTTTCACCAGAAACTTAGGAAAAAAAGGATACTTGTCATGGAAATAAGTGAGGCCACAAACTGGCATAACCATCAGTGAACAAGACAGACAGAGCAGGAAAAATTCTTTTTTTTCTCATGTATTTCTTCTTTTTACATTCAGGCATCTTGGCATCTTAACCCATCACCATAGAATCCTGATTTTTTTTTCAACCTTGAGAAAGACACCTATTGTAAACAATGTGGAATTTTCCAAAACAAAGCTAAAATTTTCAGTCACATTTACTTTGTTGTCTGCAAATGCTTTCAATTTGGATTAGTCTAACATTTTGTCATTTGGTAAAGTGTTAAGTTACTTTTTAGATGTGTGCACGAGTTAAGTAGAGACTTGTGGAATGTCACATGATTTATAAACACATGTCGATTTAGTGGATTCATATTCAAATCGGTGAGATGATGGCGTATTTGACCTCATAAAAATATATGGCAGTTACTAATTGCAAATGAGCATTCTGTGATTTAAATGTCTGAATTTGCACCCTTTAGTGAATTTAAACATACTGTGTCTTAACCCATTACCACACAATCCCTACTTTTGACGCCCCTGAGAAAGAAGCCTTTTGAAAACACAGTGTTTTCTACCCATCCCAGATCAAATTTCAATTTTTCAGTCACCTTTATTTTGTTTTCTGCAAATACTTTTAATTTGAACCAGTCTAAAATTTTGTCATGTGGTAAAGAGTTAAAGGTGGCCCTTCAGATTTTGGGGCGAAAAGTTTACAAAAAGACAAAAAATCATCCTTATACTCCCAAAGCCTTATAATTTTCATTCATTATATCCGAGTAGTCGAAAACCATCTGACAACAAGAGAAATTAGAGATGTATTTTTTCATGAAGCTTCAAACATAGCCTCCAAAGAAGACATTATGAAAAAATAATTACATGTTTGTTATGTTATGGAATTCAACCACCATTAGTCAAACTAACTTGTTTGAGTGATACTGAACAAATTAAGAAAAGGGACAATGAATTATTTTTTTCAAAAGCTTTCTAAAATCAGTGTGTGTGGGGGGGGAAGGGGAGGGGGGATGGGGAAGGGGAGTTAAAAAGTTTTAACGCTGTACCAAACTGCAAAATTTCAGACTGGTACAAACTGAAAAGATTTTGAGACCACAAATCAAACCCTTTCTGCACAGTCGCTACTTTTGACAATGCTGAGAAAGAAACCTTTAGAAAACATTGTGGGAAAAGGAGAAAATGCTGGTAACCAGTTTTCTAACCTAACAAAACCAAATTTCAGTTTTTGAAATACCTTTGTCATCTGCAAAGGCTTTCAATTTGGATCTGTCTATATAATATTGTTTTTTGGTAAAGAGTTAAATGCATCTTCAAATGAAGCAATTTGTCTTCAAATTGGTAGAAAACATTGTTGGAAAAGAATTAAATAATTACCATGATTTTCTCTTTTTCCAGTAGTGTTTTCTAAAGCTGTAAATTGCATTAGAGGATGTCGTGGGAAAAGGTGAAAATGCTGCTCACTAGCACTAAATCTTGCTGACTATAATATTGTTTTTTGCTAAAGAGTTAAATGCATCTTCAAATGAAGCAATTTGTCTTCAAATTATAAAATAAACACTAGCTTTCGGCAGTACAACCGCCTTTTTCAAGTGTGATCCTGT
This sequence comes from Tridacna crocea, assembly GCA_943736015.1. Taxonomy (NCBI): domain Eukaryota; kingdom Metazoa; phylum Mollusca; class Bivalvia; order Cardiida; family Cardiidae; genus Tridacna; species Tridacna crocea. The sequence goes on from OX031059.1 coordinate 57,849,907, forward strand.
GATAAAATGCCTGCACTAATGTTCAGTTGTTTACGCAACGTCAAGGTAACGTTGACGTCACGTAAACAACTAATACAAAGTCCCGGGATGAAGTATAAACTTATTTGATACTTATTTGATAAACTTATATTGGTAATGTCCAAGCTTAGGCCTGGTCCTTTATTATGGGCTCGATCTTCTGGCAGTTGGTGGGTATGAACTATGCTTTGTGGGTTGGGGAGTGTATTGATGCATCTCCAAGGTATTGACCCATGTCAGCGCAGGCTGGCATGGACTGAAACCTCCCGATGTTCTGTTTGTCTAAGTAATGGCTTACCTCCTGATTCGGTCGGGTGCTAGACAGGGTGGACTTTATGGATCCGTGATTATGTATTGAATTGCTCGGTATTCTGTATCACGGAGATGCATTGGGCCCCCTTTAGTCGGAACATGGTTCAGATACATTCTTGGTCTGATTTCGGGCCCATTTGGCGGGATGAAAGCTGCAACGACTTCATCCTGGGACTTTGTATTAGTTGTTTATGTGACGTGAATGTTACCTTGACGTTGCGTAAACAACTGAACATTACTGCAGGCATTTTATCACAGGATCACACTTGAAGAAGGCGGTTGTACTGCCGAAAGCTTGTGTTTATTTTATAATTAAACGTTACATATCTCAAGAAGAGGATATATCATGGTTTGTCTTCAAATTGGTAGAAAACATTGTTGGAAAAGAATTAACCCTTTCCCATACGGCAAATTTTGGACCAGACTAAATACAATGCATTTTGCAGATGACAACAGTTACTAAAAAGATGATTTTTCTATATGAATGGGTAGAAAACATTAGGGAAAAGGAGAAAAATGCTGGTTACCAGCATTTTCTCCTTTTCCCACAATGTTTTCAAAAGGCTTCTATTCCAGACCCGTAAAAACCAGGGATTGTTTGGGAAAGGGTTAAATAATTACCATGTTTTTCTCTTTTTCCAGTAGTGTTTTCTAAAGCTGTAAATTGCATTAGAGGATGTCGTGGGAAAAGGTGAAAATGCTGCTCACTAGCACTAAGTCTTGCTCTTTTTAGCTCTACTGGCTGAAAGCCAGCAGAGCTTATGTCATGGTGTGGTGTCCGTCGGTCTGTCTGTCTGACTCTGTCCGTCTGTCCATTAGTCTTTCCTTGTTTACATATTTCCACAAGCTTTCTTTCTCAGGGTCGTTAAAAGTCGGGATTGTGTGGTAAAAAGTTGAACCAACCAGTCAAATTAAGGGTCAATCAATAAATCTGATTTATTTTAGTTCCTTAATGGCTGAGGCAGAATGTTTTGTAATCATGTCACCTGACTGCACAGTACAATGCAACTACTAATTGAACTTAGGCACCACCATGGAGTGCTAAAATATGTAATAATTGACATGATTAGACAACATGCTCTGTGTAAGGTTAAAATATAGAATGTAGATTGATAGGCCAACTAAGTATACTGTAAATAACTGTACTTTTTTCATATATATATACAAAGCTTGTGAAAACTTGGTGGGAAAAGAAAAAAAAGCTGATGAACAGCATTTTCTGTTTTTCCTCCACAGTGTTTTCATCTGCAAATAGAGAAGTCTAATTTGGTTAACTGTTGAAGATCTCAATACCAAATGAAAAAAAGGACTGATTTGAATTCAAAGCATTTTGCATGATTTATGGGGTTTGTCTTTGAAAGGTAAGAAAAAAAAAATAAATGGAAATGAAGAAAATTCTGATTATAAGTATTTTTTCTGTTTCCCACAATGTTTTCAGAAGCAGTCTTCCTCCAGGTTGTGGCATTGTTTCTCCAAGGATTAATAGATTTCAATATCTTTTTCAGTTGTACTACCTAATGACCCCTATGTCTACATTGGCAACAACCTAACTTTACACTGCAATCTCACGAAGTACATGTACGACACACAATACCAGTCCAGCAAGCTGATGTTCCTGCGGAAATATGATGAAGTCATACCAAGAAAGTACATATCAATCACCAGCACTCGTTCCATTATGCTCCGATATCCGATTACATCGCCTGATGATGGTGGTAATTACGAGTGCAAGCTAAACGGAAGCGATCGCCAGCGACCAGTGTCCATTGGGAATCAGCATGTTTATGTTGAATGTAAGGATTTCTATTGTTATCAGATTGCTTATCTTGTTACAGTTGTAACTGTTGTCCCTATTGATGTGTTGACCTTTTGAACAGAGCTAGATATAGACATTTTTTTTATTGATAAGCTTGAATAATAAAAGTTATTTTATAAGCTTATTTCACATTCCTTTAAGTATTAACTCCTTCCATACCATAGACAACACAAGAAGCTTTTGTCGACAGTATAGATCTTGATCAGACTGCACAGGACTTGCAGTCTGATCTCTGATCTGCACTGTCCACAGCTTTATCGCAGAAAGTGAATAGTTTCTTGATTATGTAGCAGAACTGTGATTGTAGCATTTAGTATATTGTTATTTATTTATTGATTCAAGAAAGAGTTAGAACCAAAGCTTTAGATGCTGATGGGGACATTATAGATTAAGATCAGACTGCATGGAATATTTGGTCTGATCTTGAATCTACGCTATCCCCTACTTAGTTTCACATTCTTCTAATTTTCCTGAGTAAAAGATCAAATACTGTTCGACTTGTCCAAAGTGAAAGTATTAGCAGACATTTTAAATGCAATAAAACAATGTATATATCCTAGCTAAACAAGGAGAAACCATTACTTCCCTATAGGATCATTAACTCTTTACCACACAATCTCACCTGTTGACATCCCTGAGAAAGAAGCCTTTTGAAAATGTTGTGGGAAAAGGAGAAAATGCTGGTAACCAGCATTTTGTCCTTTTCTCACAATGTTTTCTATCCTTTACAGAAGAACTTTTTCAGTTTTAGAGTAACATTCATTTGGTCATGTGCAAATACTTTCAAATTGGAACATACTTAAATTTCTTCATTTGGTAAAAGGTTACACAAGGGACTTTTTGAGAAGGGGTATGGCTTAACAGCACCATTTATAGCTCTATTTGGCAATCTTCTTTTGCAAGCAGTATTCCATATTATATTAAACCCTTTAACAAACAATTCCGGGTTATTATGACCCTGGGAAAGGTGGCTTTTGAAAACATTATGGGAAAAGGAACCAGCATTTTCACCTTTTGCTATAATGTTTTCTACCCTTCCCAATACAAATCTTCAAGTTATATTTATTTTGTAGTCTGCAAATGTTTCTAATTTGGACTAGTCTGAAATTATTTCGTTTGATAAAGAGTTAATTATGTCCTTATTCTTATTTCAATTCTTAGTGTTCGTCCTTTCTGTAGGCCCAGGTGGCTTAGTGGTGAGCTTGTCAAACTGATGACCTGGTGGTTGTGAGTTTATACCCGGTTGAGGGGTACTTTCTTCCTGCGTGTTTTCGCCTCTCACCTCTGCTGAAGCATGAGAGAAAAGTAGTCAGTGGCTTTGGAAAGAAAGTTGGACTTTGGATTGTGTCGTAAAGGGTTAATAATTTAACATTATTTCGCAGTTATTTATCTGTTATAATGATTATCTTTACTAATGATAAGATATGCTGACTATAATATGAATAAAATATTTTTTTCTTGAGCTAGGTAACATGATAGCTGTGATTTATTTATTGCCTGGAGTGATATCACATGTTGATTTCAATGACATATACCACGGCTCGAAATAGTTCAATCAAGTTGAAATAACCCAGAAGAATTAAGGCTTTTGAAAACATTGTGGGTAATGGAAGAATGCTAGAAACTCCTTTTCCAAGTTTTATCTAGCCCTTTTACAACAAATTCCATTATTTTATCTTCACAGTTCTACTGTGACCCTTTACCAAACAACCTCATGTTTTAACTCTCTACCACACAATCCCTACTTTTAATGACCCTGAGATAGAAGCCCTTTGAAAATATTGTGGGAAAAGGAGAAAATGCTGCCTTTTTTACTGTTTACCACATAATCCTGAGTTTTAACAACCCTGAGGAAATAGCCTTTGGAAAACCTTGTCGGAAAAGGAGAAAATGCTGGTAACCAGCATTTTCTCCTTTTCCAACAAGGTTTTTTTCATTTTCACAGACAATTATAATCATTAGAGATAAATTTAAAGTGTTGTCTGCAAATGCTTTCTATTTGGATCAGTCTATAAGTTTGTCGTTTGGTAAATTCCATAGTGTAAGCCACATTGCATTTTTAGTCTGAAAATGTCTAGTGTTATCAGTTGAGACAAGTCTACAATTTTGTTGTTGATTATGGAGTTGAATTAGAATGATGGATAGATAGTAGAAAGGCAATTAGATGCTAAAAAAGCTTATTGATGTGTATGAAATCATACTAGAGAATGATAGAGTAATTAGGACCTGTTTGTTTAACCCTTTACCAAATGACAAAATTTTAGATTGGTCCAAATTGAAAGCACTTGCAGACAACAAAATAAACGTAACTCAACAATTGAAATCTGTTTCCAGCAGGGTAGGAAACATTGTGGGAAAATGCTGGTTACCAGCATTTTCTCCTTTTCCCACAAAATAATTTCAAAAGGTTTCTCTCTCAGGGACGTAAAAACCAGGGATTGTTTGGTAAAGGATTAATCCTTTTTCAAACAATACAGTGTTTTGGGTTTCTGAGCAAGAAAACATTGTGGAAAGAAAGGGCAAAAATGCTATCAACTAGTGTTTTTCCCCTTTTCTTTTAAGTTTTCTTTTATTTAAGTATATTCTGTTAAAGATAAAATCTATTGATTCTGCCAATTTGTGTAAGTATGTGGTTGGGTAATTTAATGCTTTCAATATGGACTAGTCTAATTTCTAGCATACCTTAACCCTTTACCACTCAATCCCTCCTGTTGAGGACCCAGAGAAAGAAACCTTAAGAAGAAAACATTGTGGAAAAAGGAGAAAATGCTGGTAACCAGCATTTTCTCCTTTTCCCACAATGTTTTCTACTCTTCACAAACTAATTTTTAATTTCCAGTCACTTTTATTTTGTCATCTGCAAATGCTTCCAATTTGTACAAGCTTAAAATATTGTTGTTTGGTAATGAGTTAGCACTTAGTGCTGTGTCTATCATCAATCATGCACCATCAGTCTTCGAGGCACCAACAATTACATTGAATGTACCCTAGAAACCACATGAAACTTGGTTGAAGAATGTGTGTCTGTGTGTAGTTGTTTTTATGGACAGTGTAGATTAGGATCTAGATAAGAGAACTTGCAATCAAATCTTGAATCTTAATTGACCAATGATTTGTGATATGTTTTTGGTGAAAAAAAAACCCCAGCCTGTAATGCTGAAATCCAGGTCTGTTTTTTTTTCTGGAATGAAAAGTTAATCGTATTTTTTCACTCTTTACCAAGCAAACTTTGGGACTGGTCCAAATTGAAAGCACTTGCTGACAGCATAATAAATAATCCATCCAAGATCGTGGAAAGATTGGTCTGTGATAGGTAAGAAAACATCGTGGAAAAAGGAGAAAATGCTGGTTACCAGCATTTTCTCCCTTTTTCCACAATGTTTTCAAAAGGCTTATTTCCAATGGTTGTTGAAAGTTTGGATTGTTTGGTAAAGGGCTGATAATTACCTTTATTATAAGCAGTTCCTGATAAGACAATGACGATAATTATGCATGATACATGATATTTGAATTAGCCTTCACACTTGTTGCCTGTGAAACCAATGACCGCAAATGACCTCGAAATTGTTCATGACAAGTTTGGATAATCTACAGATAGTCATGTTTTGTGAAAAAATGTGAAGACATTTTTATAAATGGACCAACATTTTCTCCTTTTCTTTTGATGTTTTTCAACCGTATCAAGAACATTTTTCATAATTAGGTCATGGCCGCCATGTTTAATTTATCATCTGTAAATCCTTTGAATTTGGACCAGCCTTAAATTTTGTTGTTTTATAAAGAATTAAGAGTAGCAGTGTATGATGTTTGTTAGATGTATGATTATTATATCGTTTGTTATTGCTTTGTTCAGTGAACCAGGCTATAATAACCATCAATAATTTTTGCAAAAAATAGATTGTTATACTAACTGCAGAATGGAGCAGATAATTATAAAGTACATATTATGCTAGAGCAAAAAATGTTCTAAATAAATAGACTGCTCATCACAAATTAAGTTATTGTTGCACCTAGTGTAGATTAAGAGCAGACTCCTCTCTGCAGTTGGCAGTGTTAATTTTATTCCTTTGCCAGATAATACTGAATTTTGATGACCATGATGAAGCAGCCTTTTGAAAACATAATTGGAAATGGAGAAAATGCTGGGAACCAGCATTTTCTCCATTTCCAAGAATGATTTCAAGCTAACAAGGATACCTCGGGTCATTTGAGCCATGTTTAGTTAGTTTTCTGCTTCTGCTTTCAATTTGGACTAATCCTAGTTGTATCATAAGTACAGGAGCTCCAGATAGAGGGAGTGATTTTGATTTGAAAATAGAAAAAGAAAATTATTTACCACTAAACCCTACTTTATGGGTACGCATTAGAATTGTATCTTCAAGACAATTCTAATAGGTACCCACAACATCTGGTTCAGATGAGAAATAATAGATATAGAATACCATCACTCCCTCTTATCTGGAGCTCTGCATAAATATACTACTCAAAATTTGCTAGGGAGCATGCTAAAGATTAACCCTAAATATATATGTGGCATGTATCATGTATGGTTTTACAATATGTTACATTGCCACACTGATCAGTAAAATGACCAGTGAAAATGGATCTTTAAGCCTTAACCTCACTATGCCGACTGTTAAAAATACTGAGAAAGAAGCCTTTGGAAAACATCGTTTGAAAAGGAGAAAATGCTGGATACCAGCATTTTCTCGTTGCCCAACGATGTTTTCTACCCTATGACAGACAGGATAGTGCATGTTGTATATGGTTTTTGGTCAGCAAATGCTTTCAACTTGGACAAATCTAGATTGCTACTGTATGGTTAAGAGTTTATGCAACAAAACTGTTGTAACATAAAAACCCATACAGAAATATGTAAGTGACCCCTATCAAGGTTTGAGTAGTATATGATAAAGAGTTACACAGCTGTGGAGTGCAACACAAAGTTTTAAAGAGTTTCTTTTTTTTTGACAAGGACAAATTTCTGAAGTTGTCCCAGTTAAAAGCATTAACCCTTTACCCCATAAGGCATTTCTATGGTATCTCTAAATGACCCTAAATAACAGCAAGGATGAAGCTGCTTCTTATGTGTATATGAGACCTTTTGATAGCATAGAAAACATTGTGGCAAAAGGTGAAATTGCTTGACACAAGCAATTTCACCTTTTGTCACAAAGTTTTCCAAAGGCTCCCTCAAGCAATGCGTAGAAATGAGTATCTGTGGAGTAAAGGGTTAACTCTTTCCAGACCAAAGCCAATACCAGAATCCTTTGTGGACAGTGTAGATCTAGATCAGACTGCACTGAATGCACAGAATGTACAGTCTGATCTAAGATCTGTACTGTTCACTACTTTATTCTAGATCATGAACATTGTCGATTGATCTTGCAGCAGAACTGTATTTGTAGCATTTGAGAAAATGCAGTTTTATTTTTAGCTCACCTGAGCACGAAGTGCTCATGGTGAGCTATTGTGATCGTGCTGTGTCCGGCGTCCGTCGTCCTTCGTGCGTCGTGCGTCGTCCGTAGTCAACTTTTTACCTTGTGTACGCTCTACAGGCCACAGTTTTGGTCAGATACTCATGAAAGTTGGTCAGGATGTTTGTCTCGATGAAATCTCGGACGAGTTCGAAAATGGGTCATGTGGGGTCAAAAACTAGGTCACTAGGTCAAATCTTAGAAAAACCTTGTGTACGCTCTAGAGGCCGCATTTTGAGTCTGATACTCATGAAAGTTGGTCAGGATGTTTGTCTCGATGATATCTCAGACGAGTTCGAAAGTGGGTCACGTGGGGTCAAAAACTAGGTCACCAGGTCAAATCTTAGAAAAACCTTGTGTACGCTCTAGAGGCCGCATTTTCAGTCGGATACTCATGAAAGTTGGTCAGGATGTTTGTCTCGATGATATCTCGGACGAGTTCGAAAATGGGCCACGTGGGGTCAAAAACGGGCCACGTGGGGTCAAAAACTAGGTCACCAGCTCAAATCTTAGAAAAACCTTGTGTACGCTCTAGAGGCCGCATTTTCAGTCGGATACTCATGAAAGTTGGTCAGGATGTTTGTCTAGATGATATCTCGGACGAGTTCGAAAATGGGTCACGTGGGGTCAAAAACTAGGTCACCAGGTCAAATCTTAGAAAAACCTTGTGTACGCTCTAGAGGCCGCATTTTCAGTCGGATACTCATGAAAGTTGGTCAGGATGTTTGTCTGGATGATATCTCGGACGAGTTCGAAAATGGGTCACGTGGGGTCAAAAACTAGGTCACCAGGTCAAATCTTAGAAAAACCTTGTGTACGCTCTAGAGGCCACATTTTCAGTCGGATACTCATGTAAGTTGGTCAGGATGTTTGTCTGGATGATATCTCGGACGAGTTTGAAAGTGGGTCACATGGGGTCAAAAACTAGGTCACCAGGTCAAATCTTAGAAAAACCTTTTGTACTCTCTAGAGGCCACAATTTCAGTCGGATACTCATGAAAAATGGTCAGAATGTTTGTCTGGATGATATCTCGGAGGAGTTTGAAAGTGGGTCACGTGGGGTCAAAAACTAGGTCACCAGGTCAAATCTTAGAAAAACCTTTTGTACGCTGTAGAGGCCACATTTTCAGTCGGATACTCATGAAAGTTGGTCAGGATGTTTGTCTGGATGATATCTCGGATGAGTTTGAAAATGGGTCACGTGGGGTCAAAAACTAGGTCACTAGGTCAAATCTTAGAAAAACCTTTTGTACGCTCTAGAGGCCACATTTTCAGTTTGATACTCATGAAAGTTGGTCAGGATGTTTGCCTGGATGATATCTCGGACAAGAACAAAAATGGGTCATGTGGGGTCAAAAACTAGGTCACTAGGTCAAATGTTAGAAAAACCTTTTGTAGGCTCTAGAGGCCACATTTTCAGTCCGAAACTCTTGTAAGTTGGTCAGAATGTTTGTCTTGATGACATCTCGGACAGGTTTGAAAATGGGTCATTGGGGGTTAAAAACTAGGTCACCAGGTAAAATCTTAGAAAAACCTTGTATATGCTCTGGATGCCACATTTTCAGTCCAACACTCTTGAAAATTAGTCAGAATGTTTGCCTTTATAATATCTTGGATGAGTTTGAAAATGGGTCATGTTGGGTCAAAAACTGGGTCAATAGGTCAGATGTTATAAACACCTTTTGTATGCTCTGGAGGACACATTTTCAGTCTGATACTCCTAAAACTTGTTCATAATATTTGTCCTGGTGATACCTTGAATGAGTTTGAAAATGGGTCATGTGGAGTCAAAAACTAGGTCAATGGGTCAAATATTAGAAAAACCTTGTGTACACCCCAGAGGCTACATTTTCTGCCTGATACTCTTCAGACTTGGTCAGAATGTTTGTTTTGGTGATGTCTCAAAAGAGTTTGATAATGGGTATTTGTCGGGTCCAAAACTAGGTCACTTGATGAAATCTTAGAAAAACCTTTTGTACACTGTAGAGGCCACATTTTCAGTCCAATACTCATGAAACTTGGCCAGAATGTTTGTCTTATTGATATCTCAAAAGTGTTTGATGATGGGTAATGTCTGATAAAAAACTAGGTCACTGGGAAACTAGATGGTGCATGTTTGGTCAATAAACTCAGGTGAGCGATTTCAGGGCCATCATGGCCCTCTTGTATTTAGTTATGAAAGTGTTAACTCTTTACCAAGCAATCCTGACTTTTAATGACCCTTAGAAAGAAGCCTTCTGAAAACATTGTGGGAAAATGAGAAAATGCTGGTAATCAGTATTTTCTCCTTTTCCCAAAATGTTTCCTTCCCTTCCCAAAACAAATTTCAAATTTATAGCCACTTTCATTTTCTCATCTGGGAAATAATGCTTTCAATTTGGACAGACCTAAAATTGTGTCGTTTGGTAAGGAGTTAAGCAGATGTCAAATTAAATGTGACTCTGGTGTTGGGCAAGAATGCTAGTTACCAGCTTTTTCTAAAAGCCTTGTTTCATTATTTTTTTTTTTGGTGACAGATGAGCCTCAACCCATCACAGAGATCAACTGCAGGGTATATAACTGGGAAAACATGACATGTACCTGGGATCTTGGTGTAGAGTTTGTCCATCCCAAAACCATAGAGATACAGCTTGTTTGGGCAATCAGGTAAGTCTCTCAGTATTTATGATAACATCCTCTTGTACTGCAATGATTTGCCGCATAATCAGTATCTTGGACCTAGAAATAGAATTTTTCCGCGTAAAGACAGTAGAAATAGAATTTGTCTTGACATCATGTCATTTCATATACCCTGTACCAAACAGAGTGGGAAAAGGTGAAAAAACAGTTGACCACTTTTTAACATTCCCACAGAAAAATAACAACTTGAGGAACATTCAAATTCTATCCTGTAATTGTTTTCAAATTGGACAAGTCCAAAATCTCATCATGTTGGTATTAATCCTTTACCTAAGATTCTGAGATAGAAGCCTTTTGAAAACATTGTGGGAGAAAGAGAAAATGCTGGTTACCAGCAGTTTGTCCTTTTCTCACAATGTTTTCTACCCTGCTGGAAAAAAGTTTCAATTTTTAAGTTACATTTGTTCTGTCATGTGCAAGGGCTCTCAATTTAGACCAATTTAAAATTTTATCTTTTGGTAAAGGGTTAAATTTTGGCATAGCTTTACTCTTTTCCAGGATGGATGACAGTCAGAGCAAAAAGATATATTTCTTCCTCAACTATGAATACTGTTTTGCTGAATTTTATGTGGTAAAGCAACCAGGTGCTTTTGAACAGTATTCAGCTGTGAAGGAAACTCTTGGAAAGTATGACAAAGTTGAAAAAATGGAAAGTTGGTTACCAGCATTTCCTCCTGTCCCACAATGCCTTCTACCATATCAAACAACAAATATCATCATTTGAACTAATTACTAGTATTTTGTCATCTGCAAAATTAATGCTGTCAGTCAGGTGTAGTCCAAAATTTTGGCCTTTGGTACAGAATTAACTCTTTATCAAATACCAAAATTTTAGACTGGTTCAAATTCAAAGCTTTTGCAGACAAGAAAACAGATGCAGCATAATTGATGAAAATTGTTTTGGAAGGGTTATTAAACATTGTGGGTAAAGGAGAAAATGATGGCCACCAGCATTTTCTCCCTTTTCCAAGATCATTTCAAAAGGCTGCTTCCTTCAGGGTTGTTAAAACTTGGGGTATGTGGTATGAAGTTGATTCAAGTAATTGTAATTTTTCAGTTCCTACCAGTTTGAATGCCCTCACCTGACAAGGACATCCTGCACCTGGTTGTTTTCTGATGGTTTGGACTCTTTTATACCTGATAAGCCTTACCTGATGGGCGTCACTATCAAAAATAATGCTACAAAACCGGAGCCCACATACTACCCTGAAAAGCCCAAGGTCATTAAGATTGAGACAGCTAAAATAGGTAAGATATCAAAGCTGGAGGAAAGAGGGTTTTAACCCTTTACCCCATAAGGCATTTCTGTGGTATCTCTAATTGATCCTAAATAACAGCAAGGATGTTGCTGTTTCTTATTTGTATATGACACCTTTTGATAGCATAGAAAACATTGTGGCAAAAGGTGAAATTGCTCGTGACAAGCAATTTCACCTTTTGCCACAATGTTTTCCAAAGGCTCCTACACGCAATGCATAGAAATGAGTATCTATGGAGTGAAGGGTTAAGTGTCTGTTAAAAGTGTGGATCCAGATTGGGTTTATGCAATTCACCTTGGCAGACCTGGATCGAAATCCTTTATTTCAGTGAATTTTCTGTATATCAGATGACCACTCTACCTCATGCTTCATTTGGTCAATAGACAAATTGTATTTTATGGATTTTTGGTGATAATCTGATGACTTTCTTGGTATTATGCATCATGGAGATTCATCTAACACCCTTTTGCCGGAGCTTGACTGATTTAGATCCTTTTTTTTTTTCAACAGCTAAATATACTAAGACTAAAAAGAAACGCAGGGTACCATACAAGATATTGAACAAGCTTTGTGTCTCCATATGCAGTCAGTCACTTCGTTTTTTTCACTGAGCAGGGGTACTGTCAATGAGAAGCCATTTTCTCATTTCCTCTTTGCCACACTGAAATGAAATTTGGTCAAAATATTCTAAACTGATCAGTGGTAAACATAAAATCATAGTTTAGAATTCTCAATCAAGTTATACACATCTAAAGTACCTTGAAAGATTACCCTGCATTTCTTTTTCGTCCTAGTATATATGCATTTTATTTATTGTTACATACTCACCACCTAACAAACTTTTACAATTGTTCTTATCAAAAGAGTTTGCGGACAACAAAATAAATGTAATTAAAAAATAGAAGATTCCTTTTAGAAGTAAAGAAAACCGATAACAAACAATTTTTCCATCACCAACATTGCTTTCAAAAATCATCCTGGTGGGGTTGTCAAAATTTTGGACTGTGTGGTAAAGGGTTAACTCTTACAACTTAATTTCATACCAGACTAAAATTGGACGCATTTGGACACAAAAATTGAACTTTGTTTTGGGAAGGAAAGAAAATATTGTTGGAAAAGAAGAAAATGCAGGTTACCAGCATTTTCTCCTTTTCCCACAATGTTTTTAAAGGGGGTCTTTTACAGGGTTGTTTAAAGTCGGGATTGTGTGGTAAAGGGTTATAGTAATGTAGAAGACAACGTTTAATATATTTTTCAGTTGAACCAGCTCCTGTGATCCATCTGAGGGCAGAGAAAAACAGCACATGTATTCAATTGTTATGGTCTCATATAAAGAAAGTAAGAGAAAAAGTGTATCGCATTCAGTTCAAGGCTAAAACAGCTGAGAAATGGCAGGTAAAAATAGTCATAATTATTATCAGGTTTATAAAGTTCTATATTGCAAAGTTGATGGTTTTTGATTTGGACTTCTTTTTAACCCATTACCACACAATCCCTACTTAGGACACCCCTGAGAAAGAATCCTTTTGAAAACACTGTGGGAAAAGGAGAAAATGCTGGTATTTTTGAGTCTCCTTTATTTTGTCGTTTGCAAATGCTTTCAATTTGGACCAGTCTAAAATTTTCTCGTGTGGTAAAGAGTTAAGTCTAGCAGTAAGACATCCAACAGATATTGCCTGCTCCAGACTATTTTGACCAGAAAATATAAAAAATGGATGGACAGTATAAATTCATGTTTAGATGGAACAATCAAGATCACAACAGTGGGTACTTTAAGAAGCAATACTAAATTTACATGCCCTAGATTGAAAAAATAATACTCATAGTTTACATATTTTATTATATAATTAATCAGTGGAAATGTGATAACTTGATATTTTATGATTTATCTTTAAGGGTCTTGAATATCAGGACAGTAGCCTTTAAGAATATTATTCATAATCAGATTCTCTGATCATTTATCTTTAGGCTACAACTAGACTAGAATGATAACGTTGTGTTTACTCTAGAAAAACCTTGTGTGCACACTATAGGTCACACGTCACTTTTTCAGCCTGATGCTAGTTAAACTAAGTCAGAATGTTTGTCTGGATGATATCTCTGACAAGTTCAAAAGTATGTCAAGTTGGCCAAAAAGTAGGTCACTTATGCATGCATCTTACATCATTCAAACCAGGATCTCTTTATTTTTATAAACCATAAATGATTTTACTTGGGTCAGCACTTTAGGGCCAATAATGGCCCTTTTGTTGATTTCATTCAACATTGTAATGTTTAACTCCTTTCCAAACAAGCCCTGTTTTTTTATGATCCTGAGATAGAAGCCATTTGAAAACATTGTGGAAAAAGGAGAAAATGCTGGTAACCAGCATTTTCTCCTTTTCCCACAATGTTTTTCTACCCTGTTCAAAATAAATTTCAGTTTTTGAGTCCTGTTGATTTTGTCATCTGTAAGTGCTTTCAATTTGGACCAGTCTAAAATTTTGTTGTTTTGGTAAAGGATTAATATACTACCATTTGAGTAATTAGATCTTTTGATATATTTTTGTTTTGTCAAATTTCCAACAGACCAAACATGTTGGTATGGACGAGACATGGGCAGAGTGCAGCTTTAAGCCCTACACAGAGTATCAGTTTAATGTTTCTTGTAAACCCCGACTGTATAATGGCAGGGTCCATGGCTTCTGGAGCAAAGACACCTCTCTAACAGTGCTCACAGATGAAGATGGTAGGATTTCTTATTTAGCTAATAACCACTCACTCCCTACTTTTGACGACCCGAAGAAAGAAGCCTGTAGAAAACAATGTGGGAAAAGGAGAAAATGCTGGTAACCAGCATTTTCTTCTTTTCCCACAATGTTTTCTACCTTATCATAGAAAGTTTGCACCATTTGTGCTAAACTAATATTGTTCTTCTGCAAATGCTTTCATTTTGGACAAGGCTAAAATTTTATCATCTGGTAATGGGTCAATATACACTTTACATGCTTTTTAAAACTTTCTAAATTTGACCAAAAAATTGGATTTGATCCATTTTCTGTTTTCTGAGATAATTTGTTAGTGGCATCTTTCTCTATTGGCATAGTAATGAACTGGCATGTTAACATCTTGAAAATTCTTCAATGTAAAATTGGCAAAATTTTAAAAGCAGGATCGGAATAAGACATGTTCAGTCTATAATGGATACAGAATTATGATATTGTAATAAAACTTGACACATTAATTTGTGAAAGACAAAATGTCATGCACAAGAACCATGACTCTTGCTAGTATGTTTTTTGAGTTATTGACCTTTGATGATTATTTTCCATCGGAAACTCTGTTCATTCTTTAACTCTAAAACCTTTTAACTCTTTACCAAACAATCCCGACTTTTAATGACCCTGAAAGAAAAGTCTTTTGAAAACATTGAGGGAAAAGAAGAAAATGCTGGTAACCAGCTTTTTCTACTTTTCCCACAATGTTTTCTACCCTCCTGGAAACAAATTTCAGTTTTTGAGTTACCTTTATTTTGTCATCTGCAAGTGCTTTCAATTTGGACTAGTCTAAAATTTTGCTGTTTGGTAAAGAGATAACACCAAAAACCATTAGAGAAAAATGACCACTATATGGTGAGAAATTGTCTTGGCCACATATCAATCCTACTGAAACCAAAAATGGGGAACACAGCTCGGTTCTTTTTGGTACAAAAATAAGTTCTACTTTCATGGTTGTTTTGATCCAAACATCTCACAAACTATTTCAAGGTACAGTTCCAACATCAGACTGAACTGAGCATAAAGTATGATCTATAAAGTATGCTTTTCCATGTTTATGTTTGCTGTGGTTTTATCCTGCTACGTGCTCTATATGCACGCCTCCGAAGATTAGATTTAATATTCACCAAACTATCCCAAGATTTCACAACACAGGAGATGAAGGCTTTTAGAATTATTGTGGGAAAGGGGAAAAATATTGGCACATATTACTTAAGATTTTTCCAGTGCCCACAATGTTTTCAACAATTCTGTAGACAAATTCCATCATTTCAGCCACATTTGATTTTTCTTCAACTTGAACAAATCTAAAATTTTGTTGTTGGGCAAATAGTTCAAAAGAGAAAGAGCTACACATGTCTGTTAACAGAGCTCCAGATAAGAGGGAGTGATGCCATTCTAAATCGCTTATATCTCTTCCAAATCCTATGTTGTGGGTACTCATTAGATTTGTCTCAATGAGACGATTCTAATGAGCTCCCACACTGTAGGGTTTAATGGAGAATAATTAATTTTCAATTGTGAAATCAAAATCACTCGCTCTATCTGGAGGTCTGTGTTAAGTTGCATTGTAAAAACACCTGTCTCTGTTTTCTTTCTCTCTAGTTCCATCTAAAAGCCCTGAGCTAAGACCTGGCAGCTATGTGGAAATGCCATGTTTACAGTATTGTAAAAACATCAACTTGTACTGGAAGGTTAGTACGAAAATTGGTTTATTCTGTTGATTTCCAGCATCAAGCAGTCATTACTTGTGTGTTATCACTCTGCAAAGTTGATGGTCTTTGAAAAAATGTCAAAAGTGACATGTTTCTGGGAAAGTTACATGTTTAAGGAAATCTGCAGTTGTATGTCTTAGATGCAGCTACACACTGTAAAAAGAAAGTGTTATGCATCTATTAAAAGTATCAACCGAGGTCATTTCTGCACAGTGTTCTCAGGCTGACAGTGGTCAAAACTTTTATTATACGGGCGAAAGACCGCGCCGAAGGCGCGGTCTGAAGACCGCCTATAGGTTACACGTACGAATAAAACTTAAAATCATCAAATTTCATAATTCAAATTACAAACCCCATAAGACTTTTTTCGGCCATTTTGTTTTTTTGTTGATTTTTCGTCCACTGGTGGTGAGCTTCCGGTCACCAGACTGGACGGTATCAGAATTTCTTTACAAGTGCAAAGAACATTCATTTACTAACAAATTTCGAGAACTCAGTCAGCATATGTTATGAATTTTTTTAATAACAAAATTAAACATAAATCACACAGATTTTGGGAAATATTTCAATAAACGCGTCTTTGGAGTATATTTCTTTTTTACGAAAAAAAGGGGGAGGAAAAATTACGTGTTCTATGTCACACGCACTGAGTTTGTAACCATACCGATCGACTGTATCTGTATTTCAAATTCCTTAACAACCACAACCAGAAGGTTGGTTTATTACAAGATGAATTCCACACAGTCAGACAAAATCCGTAAGATTAAATTTAATTATTTTTTCTTTGGATAAAATTTCTTTAAAAGTTATCTATCTACAACGTTTCCCTTTCGTTCGCAAATCATTACAAAAATTCTGGGAAAAGAATATCAATGTGTTAGTTTCAATGACGTATGAACTACGCAGCGCTTAAAATGACGTCATCTTCTGATGTCGGCCTTGATCCCTTTCGTCCTCTTGCAGTTCGCCCTATTTCGAGTTCACTTTGGTTTCTAAAACACCTTTACCTACGTCTTGTCTTTTTCAACATTTTGTTCATGAGAATAATAATAAAAAAATACCTCTCAAACTGTTCTTTAAGGCAGTTCTTGACAATTGATAAAGACAGATTTATACAGATATAATACTTTTGCACATTTTCATCCAACCAGAACTTTCTTCGATGTCTGTTTTTAAATTATTTGTTGTTACTTTTGTTAGTTTCCAGAAAAGGGAGGCAATTATCATATCCCTTTGAACTGAGAATATAGTGGTTTTAGATTCATAAATGATATTTTTAGGAATAACAAAAAGGAAAAAGTGGCTCGGTGAAAGCAGTACAATAATACTCATTTTTAATCTTAGCAAATTTTGTAGGACAAAATAATTTTGGAAATGGCTGTTTTCTTTTAGGGGTCCAATACATTAATGAAGAAAAAGAGTGCTTTAAATAGTGTTGATTTTGAGAAAGATGGCAAGACCACAGATAGATCTATATATTTTTGGGTACAACATAGATGTAGGGGATTGGATAAAGATATTTTAGGAGATTTGAGATAGGAAGATTGCTTGTGGCATTTTATGGGTTGGTAAGGTCTTTTATTGGGAAAATGGATGGACAGGTGGATGTATGATTCTAATATGAAAGAAGATTAATTGTATAGTGTTAAAGGCCGTCTTTTAAGCATCATTCAGATATTGTCAATGGCCCTAATTCCGTGACCATGTTTGCTTAAGAAGGTCGACTGCATGCTGTGTTATTTGTGCACATTGGCCAGGGAAATTGTTACCGAAGTTAATCTTTGTCATGAAAGTAATCAGAAATAATTTATTCATGAAAGGAAGTAATTTCTAGCTCATGTTCTTTTCTAAGTTCTTAATTCCATTATGTTGTTTCCTTGTAATCATAGAATATGGACACTCGAGGCTATATTGGGGCGGCCAGTGCACCTATCTATGCTTTCATAGTGTTTCTTTGACAAGTACTCAAAATATTCTTTCCAAGCCACCGGCTTCGAAACAATTGTTAGCATTGAGAGAGGAATGAACCTTGTCGCGGTGAATATCTTCCACAGGAAAAGAATTGCCGCCCCCCTGTTCTCAAGTCCTGTACGTTACTGACTGAGCTACCAAGAGAAGAAGAAGGGATAGATACATGGGTATAGATATATAGATGGATAAGAAGGTTTTTAAAAAGTATTGGTATCAATATATGCAGCTTACTAAATCTAAGAAATAATCCAAGTTGTCAAGATTATGTTGATCTAGATCTACTCCGAGTTTAAATCGCATTAAAGTAATTCAGAGGTATACAAGCAAAATCATAATATACACTCTTACAATTGGTAATCAGAGCTAGAGAAAGAAAATGTATACACATACACATATTCTTACACTATCAGAAGTGCAAAGGGGCTGATGTTGAACGTACATCCTGGACCTTGCTTGAAGGAGTCATGTAGCCTACACATACAGGTCCTCACTCTCTGAGCAGGTCGCCCTGCACGGTGAATATGGTTAGCGTATCTGACTCATGACCTGGTGGTTGCGAATTCAAAACCTGGTTGAGGCGGACTTTCTTTCCAGCCTATTTTCGCCTCTCACCTCTGTTGAAGCATGTGAGAAAAGTAGCCAGTAGCTTTTGAAAGAAGGCTGCGTTAGTACTGGTCTGAGAAAGCTAGGAAATACATGTATGTGTGTCACCGACCCCGTCACCGCCATGATATGACCTTAGCTGTTAAAGTGCATTAAACCCCAATACAACCAACCAAACAATCTGAGCTGGTCAGGATGACCGGTGCGCAAAGCTCAGCTGGTAGAGTGCAGCAGTCGTGAAGGTGATATTTTGTGTCAATAGAGGGTGCGGTTTGATTCCCACAGCTGTCATTTAAAATTACTGATATTCTTTTGGATGAAACTCAGGTACCGTGCGATGTTGCTATACACTAAGCACGACAAAGAACCAGGTATAACTTAGGAAATGTTCGTCCTGTATCTGCACCATCCACCATACCAATACAAACAGCCTTTGGCGTGGGGGTAGTGCACGATAAATGCAAATTGAATCAATCAAATGGTCAGGGGTGAGAAGGTGAAGGTACCTTTTAGTAGTACCTGGTGAACATGTAAGCATCCTTTAAGTTTTTACTTTTTTTTTTCCAAGGAGCCGATTGTGATGGCCTTCAGCCTGCTACTGACCTGCTTTTGACCCTTATAACCCACAAGGACCTGTATGCCCGTCTGATTTTATTTTCAGACACACTAACTTTTTGAGGAACTTCTCCTTTTCCAAACATGGTTTGGATCAACATCTGATCTTAAAACGATGATATCTAGATCTATGGTTTGAACCTTTCATGGCTTTTCAAGGGTTGCCAAGCAGGAGAAAGTGACAATTTCTTGCAATTTTACTTTTCATTATTTCTCTACATATTGAATCCCTAAAGAGTTTTGACAATATTTATATTCAAGCGCCTAAAATTTATGCTTTCTACATTACTTGTTAACGATATTTCTTGTTCATCTATGAACAATGTACAGAGGTAGATGATAGATCTCTTTTTTTTGCTAACAGGTTTTCACACCCCTTTGTAGCGAAATGAAAGTGACCAGAAGTAATTTATTCCTTATTGTACACAGAGCCATAAAAATACACGTATTTGTATGTTTATTCCGCCACTTTCAAGATTACTTCGGTCATTTACCAGCCATTGCACCCAGGCACCTATCCCTGCTTTCCTAGTGTGCTTTAAACATTATATGTTATAACCCGATGTTGTACCTTGTTTGTACCTGGGTGAATAAAAGGATTGTTCTGTTCTGGTAGGATTACACTAACTTCTTTTCAGCCCAGTGGCTGCTTTCCCACTCTACATTTACCCGATGACAGGTCGTAATGATTATCATTGGTTCTTGGAAAAAAAAAACTAGTCCAGCTGGGATTAGCGACTCCTGATAATTTGGGACCAAATTAATTCTTCGCTAGTTAAAACTTTATCACACAATTCAGAGTTCAAACTGCGCTGAATGAGAAGGATTTTAGTTTAAACATATTTATTTTACATCGATTGAGAAACAATTACTTACAACTTATACCAATCTCTCTTGATTCTGCTTCCTGGGAACTACACCAGTACTCGCGCCGAATGTGTGGGCCGATGAAAAATCCCAAAGTTGACACCCGCTCCCGGGTATCGAACTCAGGACCTTTTGGTTACGAGGCCGACGCTCTACCTCACAACCACGGACACCAAGAGGGGAAAGATTTCGAGTATATTGCGGCAAAAGGATAAAATACCAGGAAAATGGTACCCTGTTGAGGACTTTTGTTATAGGTCTACTTATATCACTTTCAAATTTGTTGTTCAAAATTTGCAGATAAAATATATCTATTGCCATTGAAAATGTGTTGGGCAAGGTCAAACGAATGAATCAGCTCCGATCATGTACCGGTCATGTCTTCATATGTTTGAGGAAAAAATTCTCTTTCGCCCGTTTCTAGGCTTTGCCTATTTTCATATTACATCTGGAAAACGAATTTTTTCGGGGGTATACTGGAATCAGCCTGTCTGTCCATGTGTCCATCTGCCTGTGTGTCCGTCTGTTTGTCGCTCTGTGTACAAAGTACAGGTACTGGCAAAGCGCTGGCAGGGGTATAAAGTCATATCCTTTGATAGCTCCAGCTCTGTTGGTCAATGTTCTGAATGTCCAAGTAGCATTCAACCTAGGGATGGCAACGGTTAGTAAATTTGCTAACCGGTTAACTGTTCAATCTTTCGATCGGTTAACCGATTAACCGAACAACCATGTAAAAAACATTTAAGATGAAGGTACCGCTTGACAACCGGTGCGTGAGTAATGCATTCCCGTGATGTTTACTATTTCTGTACTTTAGCGCAAAAGACGGCCAATCTATTGATGATCTCATGCCCTCTCACAATGTTTTTATAGAGGACTAGAAAATTATCAGGCCATTTCAGTGTTTCCACTACGCAAATTATTGCGTAAATCACCCAATAGAACTGAAATTAACATAAAAAAAAAAAGTTTGGTTTCACATGAGACGTCACGTTGGAAAGAAAAAAAAAAAAAAACAGTATCTGCTTAACTTGTGTAAAATACTAGGATTTGAAGTTACTTGCTAACCATTTTGATAAATCATTGTCAAATCAGGCGGAAATACCTACCCATAAATTAAAAAACATGAAAAAATGCTCGATGCAAGAAACACGGAAACCCATGACAGAACAAAATGTTCCTTTCGACATTGTCCGATCAGAGTCACTTCAGATCGCCTTTTTAGCTTTTTAATGATTTTAAGCAGTAAATTTCCATAGATATATTAATAACAGACTTTAGTGCTGCATCGAAAGGAAAAACTAGTAGTGGATCACTGCTATTTACAACTTCAAAAAATGTACATTCAGAATCATACAGATGATGGTATAATTATTGATCGTCAAATGAAGCGGCTATCGTTTAGTGATCGGATGTTAGCCATCGCCCAAACGACAGGTTTAAATTTTAGACTCTACCAAATTCAAATCCTCTGCACTATTGTGATTTTCGAAGATACTTACCGAAGTGATAATGAACGAACGAAGAGAAACCGCTATGCCTGCTTGAACACAGATTGATTGACTTTATAAATTTCAATCCCTCTTACGCTGATTGGTCAATCCATGCATATATTTGATTAAGGGCGGGTACTTAATGAAATAATCCAAGCAAATCAATAACGATAAGCCAGTGCCTTTGATCCAAAGAGGACACGTGTTTGATTGTTTATTATTGGAGACTGGGGACTAATTAGCGAATTAACAATGTTTAATATTGCACAGACATGTCAAACTGTATATCACACCTTTGCCACGTCTTGGCGATATTGGATGTGCGTATGATGCAGTTTTTTTTGTCAGAACCGGCAAAGTTAACTTTGTATTTTTTTTATGATAATGATTATTTTGGTAAACTTTTGATAATATAGGCCTATATTTGTTTCTGGTTAACCGGTTACCAATTTCCTAACCTGTTAATTGGTCATTTGATCAGTTAACCGGTTAACCGTTGCCATCCCTAATTCTACCACATGGTTTTGTTGGTTATTGAACAAAATAGATTTTAGGGATCCATACCTATGTAATGAGTTGCCTGATAAAATGTGCCATCGATATTCATTTAACCCATTACCGCACAATCCCTACTTTTTACATCCCTGAGAAAGAAACCTTTAGAAAACATTGTGGGAAAAGGAGAAAATGCTGGTAACCAGCATTTTCTCCTTTTCCCACAATGTTTTCTACCTGTCACAAAGCAAATTTCGAGTTTTCAGTCACTTTTATTTTGACGTCTGCAAATGTTTTAGATTTGAACAAGCCTAAAATTTTGTCGTTTGGTAATGAGTTAACTTTTTTTTGCCATAACAATCATATACGTACGTATCTTTTGTAGCCTCTGACTCAAACAGAAAGCAATGGTAACATTACATATTACAAGTTGGACTACACAAACTTGGTGTCCAATGAAACCAGGGCAGAGACCAGTATCCTAACAGAACATTCACTCACCCTTGTGGCGGAACATCCTTATCAGATACAGCTTAGAGCGGCGACTAAGAAGGGCCTTTCACCTGCTTTCTCTCAAATATACGTGCCAACACACAGTCACAGTAAGTTGTAACTTTTTACCAAACAACAAAATTCTAACTCTTTACCAAACAACATGATTTTAGACTAATTTAAATTGAAAGCATTTGCATACGACAAGACTAATGTGACTGAAAATTGAAAGTTATTTTTTGAAGGGAAGAAAACATTGTGGGAAAAGGAGAAAATGCTTGATTCCAGCAAATTGTTTAGCCTAAGGTACAAAATTTTATTAGAAAAAAGAGAAAATGCTGTGAACTGGCATTGTCTGCTTTAACCATATTGTCCACAAAATCTTTAAAACATGCTCTCCTAAACCAATGGGCCAATCCTGATGAAACATGGCAGAGACGTTCATTAGGTGAAGCTCCACTAAAGGTCTTCAAGAAATTGGGAACCAGAAAATGGGAATTTTTTTGAAAATCTTCTTCTCTTGAACTAGATGGCTTTGATATTAAGTATGGACATCTCCATGTGGACCTCTACCATGTTAATTCTTATGATGTCCCTGGGTTCAAAACTGGCGGTGTCCCTGGGGTCACAGATTTGAACATTGGAACAAAATAGGAAAACTTTAAAATTCTTCCCTTGAAACTAGAAGGTGTAGAGCTGGCCCCACCCAAGGGTTCACAAGTTCAAACATAGGAACAAAAAAGGAAAATTCAAATTTTTTCTTCACTGCAACTGGAAGGTATAGAGCTTTGATATTATGGTATGTGGCAGTTTTTTGGGACCTGTATCATGTTTGTTCATGTGATGGCTCTGGTGTCAAAACTGGCCTGGCCCGAGGGGGGGGGGAGGCATACTGGAAGGCATAGATATTTGATATTTAGTACAGAGCGTCTCCTGGTTGACTTCTACCAAGTTTGTTCATGCGATGCCACAGAGGTCAAAACTTGCCGGGGGTCACAAGTTCAAACATGGGCGCAAAGCCAGAGAAATTTAAAATTCTTCTGTTCTGAAACTGGAGGGTGTATTGCTTTGATATTTGGTATGTAGAATCTCTTAGTGGACCTATATAGAGTTAGTTCATATGATCCCGCTGGAGTCAAAACTCAACCCGCCCCGAGGGTCACAAGTATGAACATGGGAACAAATAGGGGAAGCATGGTACATTGGAACAAAGAGGGAAAACAAAAAAATCTTCTCCTCTTATACTGGAAGGCATAGGGCTTTGATATTTGGTATGTAGTGAACTTTTCCATAGTTTGTTAACCCTAATTACCACAAAATCTTCATTGACTTCGAAATTGGGTCATAAACAAGATCACTAGATCCAATGAAAGAAATACCTTGTGGGCACTCTGGAGGTCACATTTATTGCTTAAATGAGCTGAAATTTGGTCAAAATGTTTGTTTGGATAAATTCTTCGATGAGTTTTAATTTGTGTCACCTAGGATCATAAACAAGGTCATTAGGTCAAATGAAACAAATATCTTGTTGGCATTCTAGAGGCCACATTTTTAGCTCAATTGACTTGAAAATTGGCCAGAATGTTTGTCTTGATGAAATTTCACATGAATCTGGATTTGGGATGACTAGGGTCATAAACTAGGCCACGAGGTCAAAGAAATACTGGGAAAACTAAACGCCACTTTTATTGGTCAATTGATTTGAAATTGGTTAAAATGTTTCTCTTGATGAAGTCAAAGGTGAATTCAAACTTTGGTCACCTGGGTGCACTCTAGAGGCCACATTTATTGCTCAATTTTACTTAAAAACTGGTCAGAATGTTTGTCTTGCTAAATTTTTACGAGTTCAGAATTAGGTCTTCTTTAGTGATTAAGATAGGTCAGTAGGCCAACTTAAGGAAATTTCTTGTGGACGCTCAAGAGTCCACATTTTTAGCTCAATTGACTTGACAACTGGTCAGAAATTGAAATACACACATGGAGTGAAATTTTGCATATCGACTCAGGTGAGTTATCAAGGGTCATCATGAACTCTTTCCCAAACAAGCCCTGGTTTTCATGTGTCTGCAGTACAAGTCTTTTGAAAACACTGTGGGAAAAGGAGCAATTTCTCCTTTTCCCACAGTGTTTTTTAGCCTATCAGAAAACTTTCTGCCATTCTCATCAAATTCAAAATTGTCATCTGCAAACACTTTGAGTTTGGGACAGTCTAAAATTTGTCATTTGGGAAAGGGTTAAAGCCTTCTTCTTTAGTGTTGTTAAAGTCAGGATTGTGTTGTAAAAGGTTAAAAAAACCTAACCTAAGCAAATTTGTGAATGAATTCCCAAACAAGATCTATGCTTTGGAATTACTTGTACTAAGTAAGCACCTTTTGTATGCAAGCACATTTTGAGTGCACCATGATGTTTGATGAATTCAGGTTAGACTGTGTTATTATCTGTACCATATACTAGTTTTACTCTCTTCTTTTTTAATCAACAGAACCAAAGATACCAAATCATATCGTGGAATTACACAATGTATCCGGGAACAGTCAGGTCGATATTTCTTGGGATGTACCTGAAGTTTGGACCTGCGAGCATTGGAGAAATTTGTCCTCCTTTACTATCTATTGGTGCCGTGGTTATGTCATAGAAAAACACTGCAAGGTTAGTTACTATATTAGTAACACTTTTTATTTCAATCTTTGGAACTCTGTAAGTTAATGGTCGGTTTAGACCTACCACCAGGACGATATGTAGTCAAAAATCAGTGGCTTCATTTATTGCTTGCTACATGTGAAAAGGGGCACTTGGACTTCGAAAGTGCTGTCTAGGATCAGCCTTCACACTCTGCCCCCAGACTATTCCAATACAATGCTGCCAGTTTTCATGTAATTTTCTGTTTTATGCTACTCTACAACAGGACAAAATCTAATGTATTCGTAACATTGTGTCTTCGATCAGCCTGCGTGGAATGCACAAGCTGATCTGAGAAGACATTTTACATAAATGTTGGAATGCTCTTTTTCCAATGATTCAGGCCATATTATGTACAGTCTAAGGTCAAATTCTTTCTCCATTAAACCTGAAGCACAGAACATGCAGTCTGGTCTTGGATCTACACTGCCCGATGAGGAAATATTATTCCCTGGAACATGACAATGAAATATAGATATTTTCAGTTGAAGAAACGAAAAATTTAATTTGGAATTAAAAATTTCATTTTAGTTATTTAGCAGAGTAAGGCTAAACCCTTTATTTGAAAACAAATTTTTTGACTGGACCAAATTCAAAGCATCTGCAGAGAACACATTAACTCTTTTCCACATGACAACATTTCAGACTGGTTCAAAATGAAAGCATTTGCAGACGACAATATAAAGGTGACTGAGAAATTGAAATTGGTTCTGGGGAGGGTAGAAAACACTGTGGGAAAAAGGAGAAAATGCTGGTTACCAGCAATTTCTCCTTTTCCTACTGTGTTTTCAAAAGGCTTCTTTCTCAGGGGCGTCAAAAGTAGGGATTGTGTGGTAATGGGTTAAATCTTGGTAATATGATGATTTTTGACTTCGACAGGGTAGATAATATTGTGGGAAAAGGAGAAAATGCTGGTTACAAGCATTTTCTCCTTTTACTACAATGTTTTCCAAATGCCTTTTTCTCAGGATTGTTAAAAGTCAGGATTGTGTGGTAAAGAGTTAAGATAAAATACACATGTAATATAACAATTAAACTACAGGGTAATTATATCCTTTATATCTTTTCCTGTTTAATGTTTTAAAAAAGGTAAAACTATTTAAAAATCTGAAATGTTGGGTCTCAATATTTTAAGCTGTTTAGTGACGGTCCTCTATGTATGTTAAGGGGAGAAAATGATGTAAATCAACAACATATCATATCGTGGCCCAGGTCGTCCATCCATGCCTGACCAGCATTTTTTTCTTTTTCCCCATAATGTTTTCCACCCTTCCCAGAAGAAATTTCGATTCTTGTGTTGCATTAATTTTGTCATCTGCAAATGCTTTCGATTTGGACTGATCTAGAATTTTTTCATTTTGTAAAGAGTTAAATGATCAAAGCTAACTTACAGTATTTCACAAAAATGCTTCCAGCAAAATACTTTTGACAACAAGAACCTCCATATTTCAGACTCCAATAGAGACCATAGAGGTACCCATCACTCAGAGAAAGTTCAGCTTGAAAATAGATAAATTTGAGACCTACATGTTTGGGGTGGCAGTAAATGCTGACACCTGGAGAGGTGTGCGAGTTAGCAGTGGCTTTCAGTGGAATACATGTACATTTGTTAAAAATGCAAGTAAGTATCTGTGTTTTCATATGCCTTCCCAAACATTATTTGCTCCCTTTTGAAAAATATAATCTATAATGGACAACAGTTTTGCTTGTGTGGTGGAAAATTTGGTGTATAATAATGTAGTCACTTAAAACTCTGTTTTAGAAGTCAGTCTTGTCATGAATTGTGTACCTATTATGTGAAAAGGGGCTTAATGCATTTATGACCCGTCACATAGAAAAGGACTATCTGGGAACTGCAACAAGTGTTGACCCTGGTCAGATTGTGCAGATTGCGCAAGCTGATCAGGGTCGACACTTTCCACTTGATATTTTTGTATGAAAAGTTGTCATTCTACCTTTCTATTGTATCATTTACAAACTATCAACAAATATTGACAGTACTATTTTTACCAGCGAGCTTATGTCATGGCCTGGTGTCTGTTGTGCGTCTGTCTGTGCATCCGTCTATGTGTTAACTTTGATTTCAAACATCTTCTTCTCTGATGCTACCCATCCAACTTTGATGAAACTTCACAGAAATGATCCTGCCATGGTCCTCTTTAGAATTCCTTGAAAGAATTTGATTCCTTCAAAAACTCTGGTTGCCATGGCAACAAAACTGAAAAATATTGAGAATCTTCTTGTCTGAAACCATAAAGCCTAGGGCTACCAAATTTGGCATGTAGCTTTATCTAGTGGACAACTACCAAGTTCCTTCAAATAATAGGGGTCAAAATTGATGACGCCCTTGGAGTCACGAGATTTATATGGGCTTATATAGGAAAAAGCTTAAAATCCCTGTGGTACCTAGCCATAGGGCCTAGGGCAACCAAATTTGACATGCTTTCTCTATCAAGTGGGTGTCTTCCACAAATACCCAAATTATAGCCTAGGGGTCAAATTTGGCCTGCTCCTAGGGGTTACAAGTTTTATATGGTCTTATAAAGAAAAATGTTTAAAAATCTTCAAATACCTAGCAATAAGGCACTAGAACAATCAAATTTAGCATGTAGCTTTATCTAGTCTGTTGCTACAAAGTTGCCCCAATCATCACCCTGGGGTCAAATTTGGCCCAATCCCAGGGGGTCACAAGTTTTACATGGGCTTACATTGGGAAACTTTAAAAATCTATTTATACCTAGCCATGAGACCTACTACTACTAAATTTTACATATAGCTTTATCTAGTGAGCCACTACCAAGAGGGTCCAAATGATAGTATTGGGATCAAGTTTGTCTTGATACCAGGGATCATAAGTTTTACATGGGCTTTTGTGGTGAAAACTTTATAAATCCTCTCGTTACTAACCATAATAAGACCTGGGTTTACTGAATTTAGCTCAGTCCCATGGGTCTCATGGTTTACAGGGTCTTTTATTGAGGAAACTTTTAGAATCTTCTTGGTTATAACCACACATTCTAGACCTGTATTATTTGGTGTTGGGCATTATCTTGTGGACCTCCAACAGGATTCAAGTAATTATAGCTTTGTGGTCAAAAATGGATTTGCCTGGGGTCATAACTTTCTCATAGGATTTTATAGGAAAAATTTAGTATGTCTTCAAGTTTGAAACAAATTGGCTAAGTATTGTAATGTTTGGCTTGTAGTGTTATTATTTATTAGCCAGTGCAGCAATACAGGGCCATCATGGCTCTCTTATTCCAATTTTTATACACCTAAAGAGTTGTATTGTTATGGCCCCAGTTGTCTGTCTGTCCTTTTGTATGTCCGTCTGTCCAATAGCAATTTCTTGTGTGTGCAGCTTCTGCAGTTTCCATCGAAATAATTTGAAACTTGCCACAATGAATCTCTATGATGTGTAATTGTGCATCTGACTTATAAAATTTGGATCTTTGTAGGGGTTACAAGTTTTATATGGTCTTATAAAGAAAAATGTTTAAAAATCTTCAAATACCTAGCAATAAGGCACTAGAACAATCAAATTTAGCATGTAGCTTTATCTAGTCTGTTGCTACAAAGTTGCCCCAATCATCACCCTGGGGTCAAATTTGGCCCAATCCCAGGGGGTCACAAGTTTTACATGGGCTTACATTGGGAAACTTTAAAAATCTATTTATACCTAGCCATGAGACCTACTACTACATGGCTAGGTATAAATAGATTTTTAGGTTCCAATTTTTTTAATGCATTTCAATGACAAGCCTCTCCAAACGTATAGGCGTTGCTCTGCAAAGCTCTTGTTTTTCTTTTGCAGAACCAGAGATTGCTCCTGCTAATGTTCAGCTGTCTGCTTATCAGCCAAACAGTGGCTTGCGTCTGGAATGGGACAGAATTACTTGTCATGACACCAAAGCCTACATACAGCATTATGAAATCAACATTTGTAGGGCAGGAAATTCTGAAAACTGTACAGGTAAGCAATTTGTAGTGTAGACATGAGGTCAAACCTCAGGCTGCTTAACACAAATCAGTTAAAAGGCAGAAGTAATGGAAGGTCTAAACTTTTATCAGGCTAAAGAACTCAAATGAAATTTTCAAACTGTTAGTAAAACTACAAATGATGCTATTTTAACCCTTTCCCAAATGACAAGATTTTAGACTGATCCAAATTGAAAGCGCTTGCAGATGACAAAATAAACGTGATTTAGAAATTCAAATTTGGTTCCAGCTGGGTAGAAAACGTTGATGGAAAAGGAGGAAATACTAGTTACCAGCATTTTCTCCTTTTCCCACAATGTTTTTAAAAGACCTCTATGCCAGAGTCGTAAAAACCAGGGATTGTTTGGTAAATGATCAAAGGTATAATTTTGGGAAAATATCTTTCCATTGGACGTCAGTGCAGATCCAAGATCAGACTGCACATTCTCTGCAGTCTGATCTTGATCTACAGTGTGACTCGCTGACCTTTTTCAGATAGTGTAGATCAAGATCAGACTGTACATGTATTTAATGCTGTTTTCAATATTTTTCAATTATATTATTGTAGCCACTGTACCTTTTCATGCTTCCCTGTTGGTTCTTAAACCAGTTCTTAATTGATATTCTTTCCAAGCTTACAAATGATTTTCCATAGTCAATAAACATAGTTAATATGGTATAATATTTGCTTTGCTTGCTCGACACAGTTTTTTTGCTTAACTTGTTAGCACACAATCTTGAATTTTAAAGACCCTAAAGAAAAAGCCTTTGAAACATAGTGGGAAAAGGTGTAACCAGCATTTTCTCCTTTTCCCATGATGTTTTTTATCTTTCCTTAAACAGTTTGCACTAATGAGTCACTTTTATTTTGTTTCCTGCAAATCCTGTAAATTCTAATGGTCTAAAATTTTGTTGTTTGGTAGATAGATAATATACATGGTCAGTCGATCAGGTTTTACTGTGTATTCCAGGAGGTGTGAGCAGCTTTATTGCCAAGAATACTGATACATCATTCTTCATTCCTAATCTGACAAAAGGCAGTAAATACAGATTATGGATGAGTGCTGTTTCAGAGGGTGGAGTTGGTCCAGCCAGCGAGTCCTTGTATGCCACAGTGATTGACAGAAGTAAGACTTTTTCTATATCCTAGTTCTTTTCACAAAATACTAGATTCAGAATGCTTTATATTCCCTGAGATCTAGTAACATTATTATTCACGGGATGAGTTCAAATTAGTAAAATTTTCTCTCTTACAGCAGAGATACCAACCGTTCTGATTTTTTACGGAATCACACCAATCTTAAAGTCTAATTTCTGCATTACAATCTTGGAAATCTAATTTCTGATAGATTCCGACAAAGAACAATTTCAATAGTGCCAAAAAAATGAAAGTAATAAACTTCCTTATTATGCAAGGGAGAGTAGCCTGATTACCGATCAATTAGAGTAACCTCCTTTTGACAGACTGGTTTACCATATTTTGTCCGGAAGTTCCTCATGTACCCATGGTAAATAGTAAAATAGTTGTACGGTCGACCAGTCAATAGACAAAAGGGTAGAAAGTAGGTATATACTGTGCTCTTTGGCCATATATCTTTGGTAAGTCTGTATTCTAAAATAAAATTATATTTTAAGTACATGTATATGATATTCCTGGAAATGTCCTCAGATTCCTGAAAAATGCCTTTAAGATTCTTGATAAGTGTCATTTAGGGTTGGCATCTCTGTTACAGGCTCCTTTCCCCATAGTATTGCATAGTATTGCAACAAAAAGAAATGTATAAATATTTTTTACCATAATGCTGTTTGTGATAGCTTTTCAGAAGCCTTGTTTACTCCTTTCCAGACAATTCTAACTTTCAAAGACTGAAAGAAACAAAACTTTTTGAAAACATTGCGGGAAAAGCAAAAAATGCTGGTCACCAGCTTTCTCCTTGAGCAGGTCTCTGATATTGTTATTTTGTTAAACATTTACCAAACAATCCCTGGTTTTTACGACCTAGAGGAAGAAGCCTTCAGAAAACATTGTGGGGAAAAGGAGAAAATGCTGGTAACCTGCATTTTCTCCTTTTCCCACTATGCTCTCTTCTAGAATCAGGTTTCTATTTTTGAGTCACAAAAGACAGTTCCTTTATAACACTTTTCTGAATGTCAGTATTATTTCAAATTCTGTATACAAGATGAAGTTGGTTTGAGTGTCGTATGGTTCATATTCTATCTGTTACAGGACTCAAATCAGGAGAAATTGCTGGTATTGTGATTGGAGGCCTTTTTATCATGATCATATTTTTCTTAGGGATAATCATCTGTTGCAGGTAAGATTATTTACACTGATTTTTAACTCAGCTTTATTTAAAGAAAACATGAAGCTATTGTCTTAGCACAGTCATTATTGGGTCTGCATTAGTTTTTGTGCCTAAGCCTTGACATGCTGCTCATTTATATCATTTAACCAAAGATATTTATTTACTTGAAACTTGGGATAATTATCAAATATTTTAAGTGTACCAGTTTTGAAAAGGCCACTGTAAAAAATATTTTTGACACAGTTTTGTCCCTTGATTGAATCGTGAATTTTCACTGAAAAAGCCTCCACAACTGTATATTACTACACACATATTGTCGGTTTACTTCAAAAACCTGGTAACTACTGTAACTATTGTCTTAGCACAGTCATTATTGGGTCTGCATTAGTTTTTGTGCCTAAGCCTTGACATGCTGCTCATTTATATCATTTAACCAAAGATATTTATTTACTTGAAACTTGGGATAATTATCAAATATTTTAAGTGTACCAGTTTTGAAAAGGCCACTGAAAAATATTTTTGTCACAGTTTTGTCCCTTGATTGAATCGTGAATTTTCACTGAAAAAGCCTCCACAACTGTATATTACTACACACATATTGTCGGTTTACTTCAAAAACCTGGTAACTACAGCTTAAAACAAGCTGTAGTTACGAGGCTTTGGAAGTTAACCGACGATATATTTCTTTTTAATTTTTTTCCTCTCTGTAGGTTAATAAATCAATTTTTTTTTTTAACTATTTAGGTGCTAGGTTAATGAGATGGGCCTTTATTATATCTGCATAAAAGCCGCTAAATAATGTGATTGAAGGAATGTTTCAGGAAGACTATGTTACAAAGAAATATGTACAGAAGATTTTGATCAGATTGCACATTATGTGAAACCTGACCTTGGATCTATTGTGTCTGCAAAAGAAGCAAAAGCTGTTCGTAGCTCTCTAGGGGTTAAATCCTTAACTCTTTACCAAACTACAAAATGTTGGACTAGTCCAAATTGAAAGCATTTGCAGACTACAAAATAAATCTGTATCAGATATTGAATTTTGATTTTGGAAGGGTAGCAAACATTGTGGGAAAGGGAGAAAATGCTGGTAACCAGCATTTTCTCCTTTTTATGCTCCCCAAAGGGCGAGCATATAGTCGCCGCTTCGTCTGTCCGTCCGTCCGTCTGTCCGTCCGTCTGTCCGTCCGTCCGTCCGTCCGTCCCTCCGAAGCCATTTCTCCACAATCCTTGAGCCAAATTGGATAAAACTTCATATATAAACTCCTTAGGGTAATGCGCCGACGTATCTTTCCCGATTTTTCCATTTGACCCCGTGTCATGTAAAAAAGGGGCTTAATGCAAAATTGCATTTTTTACTAATATCTCATTCAGTTTTTGTCAAAATTTCATGAAACTTCATGGTTATATTCTTTATGGAAAGATTCAGCATATGCCCTTGCTATTTTTAATCTAGGTGTTTTTTAAGTTGACGTTCTATCACGGAAAAAGGGGGTTTCTTGCGAAATTCCAATCTTTACTAATGTTTCATTCAGTCTTGGTCAAAATGTCATTACACTTCATGGTTATATTGTTTTTTCAAAGTTTCACCATGTGCTCTTGTTTCTTTATCTATGTATTTTTCAATTAGACCCTCTGTCATGGAAAAAGGGGGTTTCTTGTAAAATGCCAAGGAAAAAGGGGCCTTAATGCAAAATTGCAATTTTTACTAATATCTCATTAGTTTTTGTCAAAATTTCGTGAAACTTCATGGTTAAATCTTGTTTTACAAGTTTCAAAATGTGCCCTTGTTATTTTCAATCTATTAATTATTAATAAGCAAATACCTTTTTCCTGGTTTCTCAATTTGAGGCTGTATCATGGAAAAAGGGGACTTCATGGAAAAAATTGTTTTTCACTTGTATCTTCTACATCTGTGCTCAAAATTTTGTGAAATTTCAAATCTGAACTTGTTGGAACGTTGCCCAGGTACCTCTCTTCCGGTTTCTCAATTTCAGGCTGTGTCACGGAAAAAGGGGGCTTCATGTAAAAAATGGTTTTATCTAATATTTACTACATGACTGCTCAAAATTTTATGAAATTTCGAACTTTGAATTATTATTAAAAAATGCCACAAATTACACACCACTTCTATTTATTTCAATGATCCAATATTGTCTTATGGGAAAAGGGGGCTTAAAGGGGGCTTATTGGGCTTATTGTCCTCTACAAGTTTGTGTAGGCTATCTCTAAGATAGTAATTGCCTTTTCAATTCAATTTTTGGGGGGCATGAACTGGTTCTTTTTGGATGAAAGAAGTGAATTTATATCAATTTCATATATTTTATGACAAGCACTTGTTCGGGGAGCATAACCCGTCTCTGACGGCTCTTGTCCCTCAATGTTTTCAAAAGGCTTCTTTCCCAGGGTCGTCAAAAGTCGGGATTGTGTGGTAATGGGTTTATCTGATACCAGGTCTCAACCATAATGAAACACCATATTTCAGTATGTCTTCAGAAAGTATCAACCCATGTCAGTTTGTGCAATTTGCACAGGTTGACGTTAGCCATAACTTTCTGCTTTTTTTTTTTGTTCAAAATTTTGTGTGTCAAAGGATCAGTCTAGCTCATGATTAATATGGTTGTTAGACAGAATTGACTTAATGTACTCATGATCATAATTATGATCACATTCTTGGCATCAGGGAGAAGCATTTAGCCCCTTTTTGCCAGAGCATGGCTCGTATAGTCCTTTTTCCACGAAAACAAATTTAGAGCTTAATCTCTAGCAAGCTAACTGAACAATCTATATAATTTTTCAAATGAACAGAAGATATCCTAGAATTTGTTCACCAATTATGAAAGATCTAACTGTATATTCCAGCTGCACAAATGTATCTAATGTTTGCATATAACATGATTTGAGTTAGCTAGATAATTTAATTGTCTTTTTTTTTTTGCTTTGTGTGTTGTTTGCTTGATGGCCAAATATTAGCCTTTATCTATCTAAATAAATTAGATGATACTTTCAATCTGAAAGTGAATAGTGCTATTGCAAATTAATATTTTGGAGATCAATATCTCATTATCAGACAGTGTAGAAGTGAGATCAGACTGTGCAGTCTAATCTTGATCTACACTGTCCCCATAAGGTCAGTGAGTACTGCTTAACAGCTTAACCCATTACCAAACGGCAATATTTTAGACTGGTCCTAATTGAAAGTATTTGCAGACAACAAAGTAAGAGTGACTGAAAATTTGAAATTTGTGTTGTGAAGGGTGGAAAATACTGTGGGAAATGGACAAAATACTGGTTACCAGCATTTTCTCCTTTTCCCACAATGTTTTCCAAAGGCTTCATTCTTAGGGGCGTCAAAATTAGGGGTTGTGTGGAAATGGGTTAAGGGTTCATATTACCTGTATAAAAAAGGAAAGTGTGTTAACAATATAATGTTAATAATCAAGTGATTTCGTATGGGCCCAGTTACAGGTCTGAGGTCAGCCGTATTGGCCCAAGGCCGAAGACTGAGGGCATATACAACTGACCGAGGACCTGTAATGGTGCCAATACGAAATCACTTGATTAATATCAATTTTATTAATTAACCCTTTACCAAACAATCCCTGGGTTTTACAACCCAGAAAAAGAAGCCTTCTGAAAACATTGTGAGAAAAGAAGAAAATGCTGGTAACCAGCATTTTCTCCTTTTTCCCCACAATGTTTTCTGCCCTGCTGGGTTATGTTTACTTTGCTGCCTCCTTGAATGTGATTGGCTAAAAGTAAGCGTAGACTCTCACGCAACTGAACTTTTGACCAATCACATTCAAGAATTGCTGTATTGTTGGTGGGTCATCAATATTGATACGAGATCAACTGTATTGATTGGAGGTCAAGTTGTATTAAGCTGGGGTCACGACCTGAATACTATACAAAGTCAGAAATGCGACTGGTATCGCATTGACTGGTTTCCATGTATAACTTCTATATATTCAATAGTTAATTACTAATTCCCTTTATGAACATTGCCTCTTTACCAATCAACGAAATTCTAGACTTTTCCAATTTGAAAGCATTTACAAACAACAAATTTACTGTAGCCAAGAAATGATTTCTAGAGTTCAAAGGGTTGTTTGAAAATGATAATCAGTATTTTCTCCATGTCAAAGGCTACTTTTGTCAGGGTGGTTAAGACCTAGGACTGTTTTGGGGAAGGGTCCGTGAGATAGGTATGGTTAGTGTAATACAGTGTAGTTTTAAAACTGGCTAATTTAGTTGTTCATTTTTATACCCCGGCAAATCGAATGTTTTTGGAGGTATACTGGAATCATCCTGCCTGTCCACTTGTCTGCCTGTTTGTCCGTCCGTGTGTCTGTCTGTGTACAAATAATTGCCTGTTTCTGTCTAATACACTATGGTTGTATTTTGGATCTCAAAATTTGTTTTTTAATATTCAAAATGCAGAAACTTATTGCCTGCAGCAGATGACTTTTTGTGCCTTGCTGCAAACTGAGATTGAAGACATTTTTGCAAAATGAGACAGAGAAATTTCTTGTGACTAGCAATTTCTCTTTTTCCTACATTTTTTCAAAGTATTTTCTTTTTTTGAAATCTTAGTACACTTTGATTTTTCCCAATTTTTGAATTGGATTAGCCTTAGACAATGCATGTTTAGTATTTTAACGACAGTAGAGATTTAATTATTAGTTTGCTTCTGCTCTCAAAGCGCCATGCTTTATTGTTGTTGCTTGTAACTATAACAATAGACTTTATGGAAAGAAGTTTGCACTATAAATCTTATTCAAAAGTGTAGATCCTAGATAGACCCTGTTCACAAAAGGTACTGGAGTCATGCTCAGTGGGCTAGGGGTTAATTGTAACAAGATTTCTAGCCTGATAAATTTTTTTCTGTAAGTGCTGGGGTATTCTTTGGCCTACAGCCGTTCCAGTCTTGACTTTTTAGGCCTGTTGAGTAAATAGCTTTGGAAATATTGTTAGGAAAAGAGTGATTTCTGTTTACAAGTATAAGTTCCTTTTCCAAAAATGTTTACCATGTTATGACAAAAAAACCCACATTTTTTTTTGGTTAATCTTTTATCAAATGATCAGGGATTTTGACACCCTTATGACAAAAAGCTTTTGAAGACATTGTTGGAAAAGGAGAAAATGCTGGTAACCGGTATTTTCCCCCTCTTCTCACACTATTTTCTGTTCTGTTGGTGACAAACTCTGCCATTTGAACCACCTTTGATTTGTTAACTGCAGCTGCTTTCGATTTTGACCACTCAAAAATCTAGTCATTTGGTAAAGAGTTCAATTTTTCTCAGTGTTATCACTTAGTGCTATATCTCTAATAACCCTGCTTGTAATAGGTTTATTCCTAAGCAGGCAATAAAAACTCTACACTCATCCAAATTGTAAGCATTAGCAGACAATCAATTGTGACTTAACTCATTACCAAATGACAAAATTTTAGGTTTGTCCAGATCGATAGCATTTGCAGATGACCAAAAAAAAAGTGTCTGAAAATTTGAAATTTGTTTTGTGAAGGGTTGAAAACATTGTGGGAAAAGGAGAAAATGCTGGTTACCAGCATTTTCTCCTTTTCCTACAATGTTTTCTAAAGGCTTCTTTCTCAGGGGCATCAAAAGTAGGGATTGTGTGGTAATGGGTTAAAGCTATCCCTTTACCACATATTCTAAAGTTTTAGTGACTCCGACAGGAAAGGCTTTTAAAAAATTGTGGAAAAAGGAGAAAATTGTGGTAACTAGCATTTTCTTCCACTCTCACGATATTTCCAGCCCTGATATTAATTAAACCCTTTCCTAAACAAGTCTAAGTTGTTACAACCCTTAAGAAGAAGTCTTTTGAAAACATTATGGGAAAAGGATGAAATGGTGGAAGCAGACAGTTCCAGGTTTTTCGACAATGAATTTTAGCTCCACTGGCCGAAGGCCAGCGGGCTTATGTCATGGCCCGGTGTCCGTCTGTGCGTGCGTGCGTCCGTGCGTGCGTTAACTTTTATTTCAAACATCTTCTTCTCTGAAACTACCCATCTAATTTTGATGAAACTTTACAGAAATGATCCTGCCATGGTCCTCTTCAGAATTCCTTGAAAGAATTTTATTCCTTCAAAAACTCTGGTTGCCATAGCAACAAAACTGAAAAATATTGAAAATTTTTAAAAATCTTCTTCTCTGAAACCATAAGACCTAGGGCTACCAAATTTGGCATGTAGCTTTATCTAGTGGACCTCTACCAAGTTCCTTCAAATATTAGCCCTGGGGTCAAAATTGGCCCTACCCCGGGGGTCACAAGTTTTATATGGGCTTATATAGGGAAAACTTTAAAATCCTTCTGCTACCTAGCCATAGGGCCTAGGGCTACCAAATTTGGCATGTAGCTTTATCTAGTAGACCTCTACCCAGAGTGCCCAAATGATAGCCCAGAGGTCAAATTTGGCCCGGCCCCGGGGGGTCACAAGTTTTATATGGGCTTATATAGTGAAAACTTTAAAAATCTTTTCGTACCAAGCCATAAGGCCTAGGGCTACTCAATTTTGCATCTGGCTTTATCAAGTGGTTGTCTACCAATTGTGCCCAAATTGTAGCCCTGGGGTCAAATTTGGCCCTGTCCTGGGGGTCACAAGTTTTACATGGGCTCATATTGGGAATTTTATAAAAATCTACTTGTACCTAGCTATAAGGCCTAGGGCTACCAAATTTTGCATCTAGCTTTATCTAGTGGGCCTCTACCAGGAGGGCCCAAATTATAGCCTTAGGGTCAAGTTTGTCCCTACACCAGGAGTCACAAGTTTTACATGGGCTTTTGTGATGACTTTCTAAGTCATCTTGTTACTAACCATAATAAAGACTGGGACCACTAAATTTAGCCCTGTCTCATGGATTTTATGTTTTACAGGGCCTTTTATTGAGAAAACTTTGAAATTCTTCTTGTTTATAACCACACATTCTAGACCTGTATTATTTGGTATGGGGCTTTATCTTGTAGACCTCCACCAGGATTCAAGTAATTATAGCTTTGTGGTCAAAACTGGATTTGCCCAGGGGTCACAACTTTTTTGTTGGTTTTTATGGAAAAAAATTGTATGCCCTCAAGTTTGAAACCAGTTGGCCAAATAATGTAATGTTTGGCTTGTAGTATTTACGAATTAGCCAGTGGAGCGATACAGGGCCATCATGGCCCTCTTGTTATCTTTTCCAAAACAAATAACAATTTTTCAGTTAGAAATATCTTGTTGTCTGCAAATGCTTTTAATCTAAGTATTTGCTGTGTGGTAAAGGTTTGGATTATCTGTATCAATTTAGAATTTGTTGTCAGCAGATGTTTCGAATGTGGATGATTCTAAAATTTGTCATTTTGGAAAGGGCTGAACAATCTGATTTTTCTTTGAAAGGGTAGAAAATAACATGGAATAAGAAACTGCTTTAACTCATTACTGGACAACATTTTTTTAGACTTTTCAAAATGAAAAGCATTTGCAGACGACAAAATAAAAGTGACCGCAATTTTAAAATTTGTTTGGTGAAGGGTAGAAAACATTCTTGGAAAAGGAGAAAATGCTAGTTGCCAACATTTTCTCCTTTTCCCACAATATTTTCAAAAGGCTTCTTTTCCATGAGCGTCAAAAATAGGGATTGCGTTGTAATGGGTTAATCCATTACCACCTGATCCCGACCCTGAGAAAGAAAGCTTTTCAAAACATTGTAGGAAAAGGAGAAAATGCTGGTAACCAGCATTTTCTCCTTTGCCCACAATGTTTTCTACTCTACATAAGTGAAACTTTTGAGTCACATTTATTTTGTCGTCTGCAAACGCTTTCAATTTGGACAAGTCTAAAACTTTGTCATTTGGTAAAGAGTTAAGATAGCATTTTCTGCTTTTCCCATTATGTTTTCATAAACTTAGTTCCCATGGATCACTAAGTTTTAACCCTTTACCAAAACAATCTCTGGTTTTTACAACCCTGAATGAGAGGCCTTTTAAAAACATTGTGAGAAAAGGAGAAAATGTTGGTAATCAGCATTTTCTCCTTTTCCCACTATGTTTTGTGCCCTTCCAAAGAGAAATTTCAATTTTGAGTCACATTAATTTTGTTGTCTGCAAACACTTCCATATTGGATGAGTATAGAATTTTGTTGTTTAGTAAAGAGTTGAAGACAGGATTGTTTGGTAAAATCTATTATTTGAATTTATCAACCTTAGGAAGAAGCCTTTTGAAAACATGCTGTAATAAGGAGAAACTGCTGGTAACAAGCATTTTTTCCTTTTTCCAGAGTGTTTTCTCTTATCTATAGAAAACAAATGATTTGAGGTATATCTGAATTGTCATCTTTTGAACAAGTCTACAGTAAACTGTAAATCTTGCTTGTATATCACCTACACTTTGCACTCAGACTTAAGTTCTTCACAGTGAAAATTGCACAAAGTAAAAATTCCCTGAGTTAGATTAAAGATATGTTTAAGGAACATAAAAGGAATGGAAAACAAACCATAGTAGAAGAGAAAAGATAGTGAACCCAGGAAAATTGTAGATACTCCAAGCAAAAATTTGTTTTATTTATGCATGGACCAGTCTAAATATAGACTGAGTTCTGATTGGCAAGTACATGACTTATAAGTGATACAGTTGCAGTCCAGTGTTTTAACCCATTACCACACAATTCCTACTTTTGACGACCCTGAGAAAGAAGACTTTAGAAAACATTGTGGGAAAAGGAGAAAATGCTGGTTACCAGCATTTTCTCCTTTTCCCACAATGCTTTCTGCCCTTGACAAAACAAATTTCAAATTTTCAGTCACTTTTATTTTGTCGTCTGCAAGTGCTTTCAATTTTGACAAACCTAAAACTTTGTCATTTGGTAATGGGGTTAATGGCCCAGAGGCAGACAGATTTTGAAAACATAGCATAAAAGAAAAGCACGCTCTCAAGTGGTATTTTC
This sequence comes from Tridacna crocea, assembly GCA_943736015.1. Classification (NCBI taxonomy): domain Eukaryota; kingdom Metazoa; phylum Mollusca; class Bivalvia; order Cardiida; family Cardiidae; genus Tridacna; species Tridacna crocea. The sequence continues at coordinate 57,890,377 of OX031059.1, forward strand.
TGTTTTTACCATAGCTTTTTTACCCTCTCAATGTCAAATAGCCTCATTTAGCAGCATTTATGTTGTAGTTTGTTTGCAATTATCACCAATATTAAATGGTCTAAAACTGGTCTTTATGTAAATAGCTTAATACTTGTGTTTCTGCAACTTCTTACATTTTTAGAGTTTTATTGCAATATTAAATCTAAATCAGGGAATTTAAGTTGTTTTAGCACCATATTTCTATTTTGAATAGTTTTAGTATAGCTGTATTGTGTTGTTTTGTGTTTTGCAGGCGGATAGTTAGAACAGTCAAGCAGAAATACTTTGAGCCTCTTCCTATAATTATGCCCAGCACACTGCCTCCGCTCCCACCCATTGTAAGTTTTGTAGAGTTTGTTTAAGCCAAGCTTCTTTTTTTTCCCCCTTACACAATGGGCGTATTCCTTTCACTACTTCGAACACTCCGAATATGTTCTAGGTCAATGGAGTATTTTGGAACACTATGCTGTGTTCTTCAGACCATGTTCTGACTGTTCTAAATCATTCGAGGTGTAGCGCACCTGCTGAACGGTTGCAGGTGATACAAGATGGCTGAAAGTTGGACAATTCTTTATGGCCAGATTTGTAATTGTTTTTCTTACGATATGAGTGCCATAAATAGGAGTATTGTAGACTTACCTCTACTCCCCCTCTGCAGCTAATCATATCCTCCACTGACACAGCTAAATCAATAGCTCTGGCAGCAGCCTTCATGGCAATATATTTCATTTCTATATGGTTTGGAACAATGTTCCGAACATACTCCATTCAGAACATACTTCCGGAACAGTGTATGTATTCCGAAATATTCCTTTTGCAGATTCCAGAACAGCATTTCAGAACACAGAACATTGTGCCAGAACAGGTTAAAGGAATACGCCCGTAAATAAGAGTTCTTTTTGTTCTTCACTTAACTTTTTACATGACAACAAAATTTTAGGCTGGTCCAATTTAAAAGCAGACAACAAAATTAATGCGACTCAAAAATTGAAACTTGACTGCGAAAGAGTAGAAAACATTGTGGCAAAAAGAGAAAATGCTGGTTACCAGCATTTTCTCCTTTTCCCACAATGTTTTTCAAAAGGTTTGTTTCTCAGGGTCGTTTAAAACTTGGGATTGTGAGGTAAAGGGTTAAGTCGTATTATCATTATCTGAGTAGTGCTCCCACAAAAAGGTGGTTTATCTTGATGGTTCATTATGCCAAGGAAGTTTCCATGTATGTATGATCCATATAACCAATTTCCCAAACAACAGCGAATAATGAGGTAGACTGGTATTTTGACATGCAGAAAAGATATCGAAAGCATAAAAATTCAGCACAGGTCAGCCGACGCAGACTGCGCAAGCTGACCTCGGCTGATACCTTTTGCAGATGCATTAAACCCCTTTTTCACAGATCATGGGTCATTTCCTTTTCACAGATGCAAGATTTTTTGTGTGTTTATGTGTAAATATAGCTGCAGCCTATCATAGTTATTATAGCACTAGCTTTGTTTAGCACTTGGTCGCCGGGGGGGGGGGGGCTATTTGTCGGTTATTTCCCTTGATTCCTGATCAGTCCTAAGTTGGTCCTGAAAAAAAGATTACTTTGATTTTTTTCATTGATTTTCATGCACTGAACAGCTATGTCCCATGATTTAGTAATTCAAGTAAATCTAGTTAGATTGTTTTGCAATTCGATATATATGTAGTTCTTGATGGTTTAGAGCAGAATTCGATTTGAATTACATGCAGACAGTACACTTACATACCGGCTCCTTTGTTTGGACCAGGTCTGCATTTTTCAGAACGACCCGTCTTAACAATAGAATGCACGAGAGCAGGTCTATCTCAGCACGTACCCAGGTTGTTCCTTGATAGAAAACCTGCCCACGTGCTGGAAAGACCTCCCGTGCAAGAAAGACCTGTCCACGTGCAATTGATTGATCTTGAGCCGTGAATGCAGACAGGTTCTTGAAGGACCTTGGTACTCGCGTGATACTGATTTTTATGAAGTGTAAATAACAGGAAAAATCTTGTAAATATACTTTTTTTCTGGTGAAACAGATTTTAATCTATTTTTTATTGGTGACCAACTCGGGAATTCTTTGATAATTTTTTTCAAATCCATCATTAAAAAAAATCTATCCACCCCTCCCCGTATTTACAAAATCTGCGGTCACATTAATGCCAACATTTAAAACATTGTAGATAAAGTGCCTTATCCTTAGGTTGTTGTTACATACATGTGATTCTCTCATATCTAAACCCAGTTTTTTTTTTCTTTCTAGTTTTCATCTAAATTAAATACCAAAAGTGGCAAAAAGTTAATGACTGATGCATGTTCTAAAACATGTCTCTAGTATTGTTGTATTTTGGTTCTAATGCACCCTACTTCCTGTGAGACCGACTGTTGATTTGTCCGTATAAGTGCAGTATAGCCTCTGGAGCTAAAAAGCCCTCTTGTTATTTTTCTTATTGTGAGAAAGCAAAACTGACAACGGAGCACTTCTATGGCTGACCCGGCACAGCTAGGTTCAAGAAAGCAATTTGAGGGGCCCGATCACTCCCTTAGTCGAATGATCAGAATCGCTTTGAGACCAACTGTCCTAGAAGCTCAACTCCAGAATCCAGGCTTGAGCTTCTTTGGAATTGACTATGTATGACTGAAAGCGGTGTAAAACGCCATTCATTCATTAAGTCAATCAGTAAATAAAAATAGACCTATTGCCTTACAGAACTGGATGAATTAGTGCAAACGGACAGACCGTAGAAATGAAAACACAAGTGTTACTGGCAAAAGCTGAAATCCATGAGTATTTCAATCAATTCGAACCTAAATTGAGCAATGAACTCACTCATGCAGCATCAACAAACCTACCCAAGTTAAAAAAAATAAGGTTGATGCTCACGAGGTGTCAGTTTCAAGTCAACATTAATGTTCAGGCGAGAAAATAAAACTGATAAATAAATGAAAAAGAAATACCCAAAAGTTAAAAAACCATAAAACATGTTTTACGCTTCCTTTTGTCATCAAATGTATCTTTTCGAAATGGCTGTCAAGTTGTCTGCTCAATACTGATGGTGGCCGGTATGTAAGTCGGATATCGACCTTGTACATTGGTCTTTCCGTATAAGAACGACCAGGGCACAAGCTTCACAAAACACCTCGAGCACTTCGCGCTGTCGGTGTTTTTCGTGAAGCTCGTGCCCAGGTCGTTCTTATACGGAAAGACCATCGTACTCAGTCAATATCCTATACATACATTATAAATCCCTGTTATATATTTATCACAACACTCCCAGGGGGACCAAAGATAAAAACAAAGGAATACAATGTGAAAATACCGATCAGTTATTAGATTACCTTTTATCTGTATCTGCCAAGGGAGATAATTTAGGTCGCAGGAATGGTCACAGTTTCTTACTGGGGATTGATTACATGATATTATTTCATGCTTTCCAATAGGATATTGAGAAATTGCAGTGAAAATATTTTTCGATCTTACACTAGTACCACCAGTGGAAATACCAATTTTCAAGTTCTTGTTGCCTAGGTAAATTGCGCATGCCTCACAACCAGATGGGAAATATGACGTCATATACCTTACATTTCTGGCGCTTTGGTAATATTGTAATGCATCGCTGTGCGGGAGGGTTGCACCACTGGGAATAACGGAAAAGAACTGTACTGGATTTTGATAAAGCTCCTCAAAGAAAGGGTTAAAAGCATAAAATAAATATTTTTTGGGGGGTGAAAGATCAAAATTTATTTCATCGAGTGAACATCATCAGTAATATTTTCACCAGTGGCACAGCCACTCGTGAAAATATTACCGATTGAGTTCACTCGATGAAATAAAAAAAAAATTTTATACCCCCCAAAACTCTGTTTGGGGGGTATATAGGAGTCAGCTTGTCGGTCGGTCCGTCCGTCGGTCGATCCGTCGGTCGGTCTGTAGCTTTTTATCCGCTCTATTTCTCATAAACTACTGGACGAATTTTATTCAAACTTCACAGGTAAACTCAGTATCAAGCAGAGATGTGCATATGAAATGTTGGTTATGGTTCATTGATTTTTCACTGAGTTATGGCCCTTTTATGACATTTCTTGTCCGCTCGTTTTCTCATCAACTATTGGACAGATTTGGTTCAAACTACACAAATAGACTCAGTGTAAAGCAGAGATGTGCATATCCTATTTTGGTTATGGTTTATTTAGGTTTCATGGAGTTATGGCCCTTTGATGATTCTGGACAAATTTCTTTTTCATATTTGAATTTTGTCCGGAGCATATCTCCAAAACTATACTAGCTACGGTTATGAAATTTCATGGGTGGATAGATCTCATCGAGGGGGAGTGCAGTGCACAGGAATCATAACTCTTGCTAGCTTAATTTTTGAGTTATTGCCCTTTGTTGTTTTTTTAAATTTTGTCCGGAGCGTATCTCCAAAACTATACTAGCTAGGGTTATGAAATTTCATAGGTGAATAGATCTAACCAAGGGGGAGTGCAGTGCACAGGAATTATAACTCTTGCCTGCTTAAGTTTTGAGTTATTGCCCTTTGTCGTTTTAAATACTTGAATTTGGTCTGGAGCGTATCTCCAAAACTATACTAGCTAGGGTTATGAAATTTCATGGGTGGATAGATCTCACCAAGAGGGAGTGCAGTGCACAGGAATCATAACTCCTGCTTGCTTAATTTTTGAGTTATTGCCCTTTGTCGTTTTTAATACTTGAATTGGGTCCGGTGAATATCTCCAAAACTATACTAGCTAGGGTTATGAAATTTCATGAGTGGATAGATCTTATCAAGGGGGAGTGCAGTGCATAGGAATCATAACTCCTGCTCCCTTAATTTTTGAGTTATTGCCCTTTGTTGTTTTTTAAAATTTTGTCCGGAGCATATCTCCAAAACTATACTAGCTAGGGTTATGAAATTTCATGGATGGATAGATCTCATCAAGGGGGAGTGCAGTGCACAGGAATCATAACTCTTGCTCACTTGATTTTTGAGTTATTACCCTTTGTCGTTTTTCATACTTGAATTTGGTCTGGTGCATGCCCCAGCTTAACAGCTAGGGTAAGACGGGCGTATCTTGCGACAATTTTCTGCTCATGTTCAACTCTTACTTTTGTACTTAACCATTTTGCATTCTGTGACAAAGACCTGTTTGGTAGCAAGGAGCTGGTGGGGGGTATGATCACGTTGAGTGATAGCTCTAGTTTTCACTGAAAAATACATGTGCCACTTGTGAAAATATTACGGTTGGTGTTCACTCGATGAAATTGATTTTGATCTTTCACCGAAAAAAAAAAAAATATCCTTTATGTCATTGCAATAGGACTAGTTCATCTCTCGCTTCTGAAAAATGTTCTGATGATGGCTGTGTAGGAAAGCGCCCAGTGGGTTTTAAAGAATGTCATGCAAAGTGTTGGTATAAAAGCTACACGAAAACATGGACCAGTGAACTGGCTGTTGTGACGTGACTGAAATAATGTTGTGAACTGTGGTAATCACCATTTAAACATTCAAACAAACATTAGGGCCAAGGTACCAGTCTGGTTTAACTAGCCCTAATGAAACAGAAATCAACAAGCGTTCTACCTCAAGCTTCTGAAAAACAAAGGTGCGGATGAGGTGATACATGTAAAAACTGTGGCAAAGGACAAAATCTGTATCCACATTCACGCCATTCTTAAGAACATGGGGCCTGTGTTGACCTACCATTCTTAAGAACGTTCTTTGTCTGATTCTGCAGAATTTCCTACATTTGTAAATAACACAACTTCTGATTGGCTAAACCATTCGATTTAGCCAATCAGAAGTTGTTTTACTTATGAATAAGGCTAAGAATACTCTCAAGAATGGTTGGTTGTGTTACTTTCTATATCTAGAAAAAGACTAAGAATGATAGTTAGGAGAGTTGGTGAATACAGACCAATAGCTACAGGATAATTCTCCCTCTGCTACAATGTCTCCATGTTTTTGTGGCGCTGCAGGAGCGGCAGCACTATAATTATTTTTATTTGCTTTTGAAAAGTACCTTTGGAGGCAGCCATATTGTTTACTCGCTTCCAGTTGTTTCGTAATAGGATCATTTTGTACCTAGGCCATTTCGGTCATTTGGTACTCACTTTGATCATTTTGTTCCCACTTTGATCATTTCGTACCTATTTTTTTTATACCAATTTGGTAATTTAGTATCTAGTTTTAACATTGCTTTTGTACATAGCTCCATGTGTAGCTTTCTGTAGAATTTCGCTGAAAAACGGCTATGATTATGTCTTACCATTATTGCCTCTTTCTTTTTTTTCAAGTTTTTAGTTGGATTCTAAATATTGTTTAGGGCTTCACAGCCTATTTCTCACAGATTTCTGCATTAATTTACTTTGGACAACTTGAAATGCTGTAAAGTGCCATATTTCAGAAACAGCTGATTTGCGGCACCATTGATATAATGCATCAACATTTTCTTGTTTAACTCTCTAGGTGTTAAGTTTTGAAAACATCAAGGGAAAAAGAGAAAAAAATGTTGGTAAGCAGCATTTTCTCCTTTTCCAACAATAGTTTCTTCAATTTCGAAGACCTATTCCATCATTTTAGCAACACTTGGAATTTTTCCCCTGAAAATGCCTTCAGTTAGCTCAGGCTAAGATGATGGTGTTTGGTAAGAAAATAGAAAGATACGTAAACATAATTGATCCTGCATACACAAACATGTATCATTTAACTCATTACCAGACAACAAAATTTAGGTTTGTCCGAATCAAAAGCATTTGCAGATGACAAAATAAAAGTGACTGAAAATTTGAAATTTGTTTTGTGAAGTGTAGAAAACATTGTGGGAAAAGGAGAAAATGCTGGTTACCAGCGTTTTCTCCTTTTCCCACAATGTTTTCTAAAGGCTTATTTCTCAGGGGCGTCAAAAGTAGGGATTGTGTGGTAATGAGTTAATGCTCTTGTTCCTCTTTAGTACACCATGCGAATAATGTTATTTTCCTAAATGCCATACACAAATTGTATTTATAACTATAACAGGTCTGCAGCATCATTTTTAAGTCGCACGTTTGTCAAAACGTTCGACTTTTTGCGATGAGCTCGAGGAGCTCAGGGTGGGTTGGGGGTGTCTATAGTGGGTTGAAGAATCATGAAAAAAATTGGATCAAAAACGTCGTATATACTTCATAAACGAGGTGCAGTTACTCTGCTTTAAACCCAATTTATGTAGAACTACTTTTTCTTTGGTATGTCTGGAATTTGTTCTTTATGATGGGACTGGACCCGGTAACTCATATAACTCATATACCTACGCTAGAAAAAGGAGAACGTGACTCAAATTTTAAATTAAAAAAAAATGCGGTTATTTTGTATATCATGTGAAAATTTAACATCTATCTTTGTTTAGATGGGTAAAGAAAACACAATTCAGCTAAGATATCCCCCATCAGTGCTTAATGTGAGTTTAAAAGGGATCGCGGATTAATATGGCTTATCGAGAGCACCTTACTGTAAATATTCATGTATTATCGAGACCGGTAGAGCTTCGCTTATAAGGGTGGAATTTCGGACTCGAGTGATGTTATTTGAAATCAACTCTTTTAAACCATGCAAACCATGAATTCAGGGTTAAATATCGTAAAACTCACTCTAAATTTGAAAATTTGTTCCGTTCCGCAGCTTTGACCTAGTTTGTAACGTACGTCTCGGATGAAACACCCCAAACCACTCGAATACCCCAAAACACCCAAAAACTATTCCATTACACATCAAAAAACTTCTGTAACATATAAAACTGCATGCGAAACGCTTACATACACGATTTTATGGAAATCAGACATGAACTTTTGCTATCAATTCTAGTATTTTAGGTCTTTGATCAGCTTAAGTTTGAAGTACAAAATTGTACTTTGATTAAGAAAATGCAAATGGCGGACGGGATAGAAAACAAACGCACATAACGATTAACACCAGTAAAGTTAAAATGTTTGATTACTGCAATTGTTCGGACCCCAAAAGAGTGACGACAAGGATATTGCATCCCCTCCGTATACAATAAATACAACATGAAATATGGAACGCAAGGTAAAATACAGCAATTACGACCGTACATTGACAGTTGCACTGTTGAGGGGTTTACAGTCAAAACGTACTCAAACCAAAACGTACCCAAGTCAAAACGTACCCGAATGGAGTCAAAACTTACCCAAATGAAGTCTAAACCTACCCAAGTGGAGTCAAAACGTACCCAATGTGTAGTCAAAATGAACACACGATTTTTATAGTATTTCTAACTTCTATTTGTGTAAAAATTAATAGAAATTACGTATTCGTCATCATGACGATTTATAACTCTTGCTTTATTTTGAATTTGCCTTGCATGATTAAAACCAATGATGAAACTTATTTAACAATAAACATAGCGAAGTCAATCAAATGCTTAGTGATAAAATCACTTTTTTCTTTCTATTTTTTTTTTTTAAGGAAGATAAAGTTACTATTAATGAAAAAAAAAGCATATTGGATACTTCAAAAATATTTATCCATCATTATAAAAATATGTTTTATATATGAAAAAAAAAACATAAGCATCAGCACATTTAAAGAAATGATATAACAGAGAAATGTGATACATTAATTACATTGTTTGGATAGCAAAGATACAATTTCAACACTCAAAAAGAGTGTAACAAATTTAATGTGGTGATTAACCCATTACCACACAATCCCTAGTTTCGACTACCCTGAGAAAGAAGCCTTTAGAACACATTGTGGGAAAGGGAAAAAAATGCATTTTCTCCTTTTCCCACAAATTTTTCTAACCTTCACAAAACAAATTTCAAATTTTCTGTCACTTTTATTTTGTCGTCTGCAAATGCTTTCAATTTGGACAAGCCTAAAATTGGGCTGGTCTGGTAATGAGTTAAACTAATTATTCACAATGGTCTTTAACCTGTTGTAGATTGCATAGTTATTAATTACTTTGCAAATATTTTTTATAATTTGAGAGTCAGTTTGGTTGAGATGAAAAACCTTCGGACTGTTTTTTCAGCTAACCTGAGCACAACATGCTCAAGGGAAGCTTTTAGGATCACCTGGTGTCTGTCATCCGTCATGCGTCATCAACAATTCTTTAAACATCAACTCCTCCAAAACCGCTGGGCCAATATGGACCAAACTTGGCTGGAATGTTCCTTGGGAGGTCCTCTTTGAAAATTGTTCACAGAATTTGATTACGTCAAAAGTTTTGGTTGCCATGGCAACCAAACAGTTTTCTAAGAAATTCTTTAAAAATCTTCTTCTCTGAAACAGCTGGCCAGATTTTAAAATAATTTCACAGAGATGTTCCTTAACGTACTGGACCCGTAATAGAAAACAGCTATTTCCACTATAATATTACCCTAGAAAATTTGCTAAGATTAAAAATGAGCACTATTGTACTACTTTCACCGAGCCACTTTTTCTTTTTTGTCCTTCCTAGAATTATCATTTATAAATCTATAACTACTATAATTTCATTACAAATGGATATGATAATTACCTCCCTTTTCTGGAAACTAACAAAATTATCAACAAATAATTTCAAGACGGACCCCGAAGGAATTTCTGTTCGGTCAAAAATGTGCAATAGTATCATATCTGTACAAAATATGTCTTATCAACTGTCCAGAAATTTTATGCCATGCTCAGGGTTCCCACGCAGTCGGGAAAACGGGAAAAAGTCGGGAATTTCGTAAAACCCGTTCCCGGTCTTGAAAAAGTCTTGAATTTTGTTATATCTGTGAAAAATCGGGAAAAACCCGGGAAAAGTACGAAACGTTTTGGGTATGAAGCAAGAATTCAGGACCATATTAATCTGCGGTCTGCGTCCTCCTTTTTTTTTGATAAAGGTCTAATATTTTCTACAACAGATACTATAGACCGAAGAAGGTGAATTTCCCAAATACATACGGTCTTTTTGTAGGTTCACTGGTCCCGGAATAGTTATTCTAACATTTAAACAAACCGGGATCCAGCGTATTGATTTCGGAGAACTCGGTACTTATCCTAAAATACAATGAAGCTGTGCTTTGTATTTTCCGGGAGACGAGCTGGAGTGAATTGACGTGCAAATGTGCTGCAACAGTAAATATTACTCAAAATTTAAATCCATAGGGGTCTAAAAGGTTAAAAGACTATATCTTTATGAAGCCGCGTTATGATTGTAGTCGGAATGAGGTTGACGAGTGTCGCGAGTCAGAGGAAACTGAAAGTAAGCGCTCGTCTGCAATCATGGATCAAAACACTTCAAGTATTAAATCTAACAAAGTTACGATTATTCGTATTTTCAGAAACTTTAAAAGCAGGGATATTGTCCTTTGAAACGACCAATTTATTTATTCATGTATTTCAGGTCATGAAAACTGAACTATTTAAGTGAAAGTAAAACATGGTACTTTTGAATTGGGTTTAGTTTCATTGACTGAAGAGGGAAAAGAAGCTCTATTTGAAGGCGTGCAACAAAACTATCGTGCACTGTGATACTAAATGATATGCAAGTACTTGATTCTGTGTCTTAAATCATAAAGAAAACAATACCCAATATTGGAAAAAACAACACATTTTTAGCTCACCTGAGCACAAAGTGCTCAAGGTGAGCTTTTGTGATCGCCCTATGTCTGTCGTGCATCGTCCACAATTTCTTAACATCTTCTCCTCCTAAACCACTAGGCCAGTCGTGATGAAACTTGGCAGGGATGTCCCTTATTTGAATCTCTACCAAAGTTATTCCACCCATAACTCTGGTTGCCATGGCAACCAAAGAAAAAAAAAGAGCAAAATCTTTGAAAATCTTCTCTGAAACTAGAAGGCATAGAGCTGTGATAATTGGTACATGTATGTAGTATCTCCTAGTGGACTTCTACAAAGATTGTTCATATAATACCCCTGGGGGTCAAAACTGGCCCCATCGCGGGGGTCACAAGTTTGAACATGGGAATAATAAAAGAAAACTTTGAAAAATCTATTCTCTGAAACACAAAGTTGTAGAGCTTTGATATTTGGTATGCAATATCTGCTATTGGACCTCTACCAAGATTCCTCATATGATGCCCCCGGGCTTCAGACTGGCCCCGCCCCAGGGTCACAAATTTGAAACATTGGAACAAAGACGGAAAACTTTTTTTTTCTCTGAAACTGGAAGTCCTAGAGCTTTGATATTTTGTGTACATGTACTATCTTCCAGAGGACCTCTACCAAGTTTGTTCATATGATGCCCCAGGGGTTCAAACTGGCCCAGCCCTGGTGGTCACAAGTTTGAGCATGGGAACAAAGAAGGAAATCTTTAAAATTCTTCTGCACTGAAACAAGATGGAATTTATGTACATGTGTTCCTTATGATAGTTTGCCACTAACAATATTTTATATTTTTTTCATTAAATGTCATGTCATGGAAAAAGGGAGCTTGGTGTATATTTCTACTGTGGACCAATATCTCTTTCATTACAGGGCAAAATGTAATTAAAGTTCATCTTGTTAAGCCACAGACAATAGTTACTTGATTTTATTTCATGAAACAACATATTATCAAAAAAGGGGACTAAATGTATAATTTCATTACGGACCAATTACAGTCAGTTGGCCCATCCATCCACATTGACGGTTATCTTCTAAAGTCCTTGGCATACATGTCTTTTGTGTCTTAACAATGAGCGAGTGATGTTTTTTAATCTGTCATTCGACCACCATTTTGACCAGGAAATAAATGCCTTACCTCTGAAAGTTAATTCAATCCCTTACTATGCAATCCTGACTTTCAATGACCTTGAAGAAGAAGGGTTGTGAAAGCATTTTGGGAAAAGAAGAAAATGCTTTTTGCACAGTTACATACTCTGTCAGAATTATTTGGCCTTGAACTTTGATATTTGGTATTTATCTTCACTGTAGACCTTTACTGCTTAGTACTCAGGTGAGTGATATAGGACCATTATGGTCTTATTGTTCCCAATTTGCCTGGTTATGTAGTCTTATAAGGATCTATACTATTTGCCTTCAAATTCTTCATTACTTGTAGAAACTCTAAAAGAACAGCATGGATCCTTATTAACTGCCTGTATGGATAGGCTGATCTGAATCTATGTTTGGTCCTTTGTAGTTCTGTAACTAGCCAAGTAAAGAAATGAAATAACTATCATGCTGTTAGAATGTTCTTTAAATCTCAATTTTTCATTAAAACAAGGAATGTATGTAAGATAGTAACTTTCAAAAGATTTTGCAGTTCCAGTTCTTCTATCGCAAAAAACCTTGAATTTTGAAAAAAATCCTGGAAAAAGTCTGGAAAAAGTCTGGAATTTTGCAAGCAGAAAGTTGTGGGAACCCTGCATGCTGCACTATGCTTATTACAGGTCCACTACCTTAAGTGACCCTTTCCAAAACTTTTTCGTGAAATTTTGATCAGTCAAGAAACATGACTCTGGTGAATGGGGGCTATTTGCACTATACAGGAATGAAGAAATTCTAAAAAATTCTTCTTCTCAGAAACCACTGGTCATATTTTGAAATAATTTCTCAGGGATGTTCTATGGGTGACCCTTTTCAAAAATTGTTTGCGAAATTTCAATCCGTCAAGAAACATGGCTCTGGTGAATGGGGGCTACTTGTACTTATATGGACATGCAGAAATTCTTGAAAATTCTTACTTCTCTGAAACAGCTGATCAGATATTGAAAAAAGTTCACAGAGATGTTCCTTGGGTGACCCTTTTAAAAACTTGTTCTCGAAATTTTGATTTGCCAAGAAACATGGCTCAGGTGAATTGGGGCTACTATATGGAAATGAAGAATTTCTTGAAAATTCACCTTCTCTGAAACCCATGATCAGATTTTAAAATAATTTCAAAGCAATCTTCCTTGGGTGACCATTTTCAAAAATGTTTTCGAAATTCTGATCCATCAAGAAACATGGCTCTGGTAAATGGGGTCCACTTGCACTATTCGGACATGAAGAAATTCTTGAAAATTCTTCTTCACTGAAATGGTTGGTCAGATTTTGAAATGATTTCACAGAGATGTCCCTTATGTGTCCATTTTCAAAAATTGTCAAGTGCTAGCATCGGTATGCAGTGGCACTGTTTCAGTAAGTTCCAAGTAATAGAGGTGACCAATGACATACATTTAATATTGTTTTGGGTATATTATGTCAGGCTGTATGCCAACATGGATATATTAAAGAAAAAGAAAAATGAAAAGATCTAACTTGGTGGGAAGCTGCCTATTACAAGTAACTGCATTTGCTCAAGTAAATTGCAGACTAGTCAAAATCGAAGAATTGCTGAAAACTAATCAAATTTGACTACACCATTAAATGTGAGTCTAATTGGAAGAAAACCTTGAGTAAAAACAAATGAGTTTTTCTTTCTTTCAGCTCTGTTTTCCAAAGCTGTTTGAATTACGTAAAAGCAAGATTGTCCTGTAAAAGGGTGATGACCATCTATCAGTCCCAAAATATCAAGGTTTCACCATTAGTGCGACTTTCAGGACCTTCAGTCCTTTGATTGTGTGAAAGCTGGCTAGTTTTTATGTCTACAACAGAAATCTTCTGAGTACATTGATGAGAAGGGAGTTATTGCTTTTAAGAAGTTTCCTTGTCCATGTAAAATCGGTTCTAGGACAATTGCCCCCTCGGACTATTGCCCCCTTCTCCATGTAAAATCAAGATGTAGTACTCTGTCTTCAAAATGTTTACTTAACCCATTACCACACAATCCCTACTTTTGACGACCCTGAGAAAGAAGCCATTTGAAAATATTGTGGGAAAAGGAGAAAATGCTGGTAACCAGCATTTTCTCCTTTTTCCACAATGTTTTCTGCCCTTCACAAAACATTTTTAGCTCACCTGAGCACAACGTGCTCAAGGGGAGCTTTTAGGATCACCCAGTGCCCGTCGTCCGTCGTGCGTCGTGCGTCGTCCGTCGTGCGTCGTCCGTTGTCAACAATTCTTTAAACATCAACTCCTCCTAAACCGCTGGGCGGATTTGGACCAAACTTGGCAGGAATGTTCCTTGGGAGGTCCTCTTTAAAAATTGTTCACAGAATTTGATTCCATCAAAAACTCTGGTTGCCATAGCAACCAAATGGAATTTTTTAGCAAATTCTTTAAAAATCTTCTCCTCTGAAACCGCTGGTTGGATTTTAAAATAATTTCATAGATATGTTCCTTGCGTGACCCTTTTCAAAAATTGTTCGTGAAATTTTGATTCGTCAAAAAATGTGGCTCTGGTGAATGGGGGCTTCTTGCACTATACAGAAATGAAGGAATTCTTTAAAAATCTTCTCCTCTGAAACCGCTGGTCGGATTTTAAAATAATTTCACAGATATGTTCCTTGGGTGACCCTTTTCAAAAATTGTTCGTGAAATTTTGATTGGTCAAAAAATGTGGCTCTGGTGAATGGGGGCTTCTTGCACTGTACAGCAATGAAGGAATTCTTAAAAAATCTTCTTCTCTGAAACCGCTGGTCAGATTTTGAAATAATTTCACAGAGATGTTCATTGGGTGACCCTTTTCAAAAAGTGTTCGCGAAATTTTGATTGGTCGAGAAACATGGCTCTGGTGAATGGGGGCTACTTGCACTATACAGAAATAAAGAAATTCTTAAAAATTATTCTTCTCTGAAACCGCTGGCCAGATTTTAAAATAATTTCACACAGATGTTCCTTGGGTGACCCTTTTCAAAAATTGTTCGCGAAATTTTGATCCGTCAAGAAACATGGCTCTGGTGAATGGGGGCTTCTTGCACTATACAGAAATGAAGAAATTCTTAAAAATTCTTCTTCTCTGAAACCGCTGGCCAGATTTTGAAATAATTTCACAGAGATATTCCTTGAGTGACCCTTTTCTAAAATTGTTCGCGAAATTTTGATTGGCCAAGAAACATGGCTCTAGTGAATGGGGGCTACTTGCACTAGATGGAAATGAAGAAATTCTTGAAAATTCTTCTTCTCTGAAACCCGTGGTCAGATTTTAAAATAATCTGACAGAGATGTTCCTTGGGTGACCCTTTCCAAAAGCTGTACATATAATTTTGATCCGTCAAGAAACATGGCTCTTGTGAATGGGGGCTACTTGCACTATACGGACATGATGAAATTCTTTAAAATTCTCTTTCTCTGAAACCCCTGGTCAGATTTTGAAATAATTTCAGAGAGATGTTCCTTGGGTGACCCTTTTCAAAACTTGTTTGTAAATTTTGATCCATCAAGAAACATGGCTCTTGTGGATGGGGGTTACTTGCTCTTATACAGAAATGAAGAATTCTTAAAAATTCTTCTTTTTGAAACTGATGGTCAGATTTCGAAATGACTTTTACAGGTGACCTTTTGAAAATTGCTTGGCAAAATTATAAATTTGGTTCCAATGTTTCAACGCTAAAAAAGAAAAAAAAAAATTGACTATGGTCATCTCAAAAATTCAGGTGAGCGATCCAGGGCCATCTTGGCCCTCTTGTTTAAATTTTTAGTCACATTTATTTTGTCGTCTGCAAATGCCTTCAATTTGGACCAATCAAAAATTTGGCATTTGGTAAAGAATTAACTCATTACCAAACGACAAAATTTTGGACTAGTCCAAATTAAAAGCATTTGCAGACGACAATATGAATTTGAATCGAATTTGAATTTTGAATTGGAAAGGGTAGAAAACATTATGGGAAAAGGAGAAAATGCTGGTTATCAGCATTTTCTCCTTTTCCCACAAGGTTTTCAAAATGTTTCTTTCTCAGTGTTGTCAAAAGTAGGTATTGTAGGTTTAAGGGTCAAAAGACATTTTTCTTACCCCTAACCCTCTGCAAGATCATGGTGTGCTTTAATAATCCTGAGAATTAAGGCTATTGAGAACATTGTGAGAAAAGAAGAGAATGCAGGTGACCAGTATTTCCTTCATTTCCCACAACAAATCTCATTTAACTCTTTACCAAACAACAAAATCTTGGACTGGTCCGAAATCAAAGCATTTGCAGACGACATTATAACTATGACTCAAAAATTGACAATTGTTTCGGGAAGGGTAGAAAACATTGTGGGAAAAGGAGAAAATGCTGGTTACCAGCATTTTCTCCTTTTCCTACAATGTTTTCAAAAGGCTTCTTTCTCAGGGTCGTTAAAAGTCGGGTTTGTGTGGTAATGGGTTAAGCAACATAACATTCATTCCTTGCAAAATTTAATGCTTTCAATATGGACCAGTTTAAAATTTTGTCATTCTTTAAAGAATTAAATGTTTTTTGTCCCTGTATTTCAAACCTTTTTAGCTCACCTGAGCACAACATGCTCAAGGGGAGCTTTTAGGGTCACTGGGTGTCCGTGGTCCGTTGTGCATCGCGCGTCGTGAACAATTCTTTAAACATCAACTCCTCCTAAACAGCTGGGCCAATTTGGACCAAACTTGGCAGGAATGTTCCTTGGGAGGTCCTCTTTAAATATTGTTCACAGAATTTGATTCTGTCAAAAACTCTGGTTGCCATGGCAACCAAATGGAATTTTTTAGCAAATTCTTTAAAAATCTTCTCCTCTGAAACCGCTGGTCGGATTTTTTAAAATTATTTCACAGATATGTTCCTTGGGTGACCCTTTTCAAAAATTGTTCATGAAATTTTGATCGGTCAAAAATTGTGGCTCTGGTGAATGGGGGCTACTTGCACTATACAGAAATCAAGGAATTCTTTAAAAATCTTCTCCTCTGAAACCGCTGGTCAGATTTTGAAATAATTTCACAGATATGTTCCTTGGGTGACCCTTTTCAAAAAGTGTTCGTGAAATTTTGATTGGTCAAAAAATGTGGCTCTGGTGAATGGGGGCTACTTGCACTATACAGTAATGAAGGAATTCTTAAAAAATCTTCTCAGAAACCGCTGGTCAGATTTTGAAATAATTTCACAGAGTTGTTTCTTGGGTGACCCTTTTCAAAAATTGTTCGCGAAATTTTGATAGGTCAAGAAACATGGCTCTGGTGAATGGGGGCTACTTGCACTTTAGAGAAATGAGGAAATTCTTAAAAATTTGTCTTCTCTAAAACTGCTGGTCAGATTTTGAAATAATTTCTCAGGCATGTTCCTTGGGTGACCCTTTTCAAAAACTGTTCGTGAAATTTTGATAGGTCAAGAAACATGGCTCTGGTGAATGGGGGCTACTTGCACTATATGGAAATGAAGAAATTCTTGAAAATTCTTCTTCTCTGAAACCCGTTGTCAGATTTTAAAATAATCTGACAGAGATGTTCCTTGAGTGACCCTTTTCAAAAGCTCTACATATAATTTTGATCCGTCAAGAAACATGGCTCTGGTGAATGGGGGCTACTTGCAGTATACGGACATGATGAAATTCTTGAAAATTCTCTTTCTGTGAAACCTCTGGTCAGATTTTAAAAGAAATTTTCCGAAATGTTCCTTGGGTGACCCTTTTCAAAACTTGTTTGTAAATTTTGATCCATCAAGAAACATGGCTCTTGTGGATAGGGGCTACTTGCTCTTATACAGAAATGAAGAATTCTTAAAAATTCTTCTTTTTGAAACTGATGGTCAGATTTCGAAATGACTTTTACAGGTGACCTTTTGAAAATTGCTTGGCAAAATTATAAGTTTGGTTCCAATACCTCAAAAAAAAAAAAAAAAGACTATGGTCATCTCAAAAATTCAGGTGAGCGATCCAGGGCCATCTTGGCCGTCTTGTTTTTGGTTAAAGTTAGCTTACGCTGCACAAGGTAAAGCTGGCCCTTTACCCTACCAAACGACAAAATTTTAGACTGGTCCAAATTGAAGGCACATGCAGACAATAAAATAAACATAAGTAAAAAATTTTCTCCTTTTTCTCACAGTGTTTTCAAAAGTCTTCTTTCTAAGGGTCGTTAAAAGGTGGAATTGTGTGGTAGTAGATTAACTCATTACCAAATAACAAGATTTTATGTTTGTCCAAATCAAAAGCATTTTCAGACAACAAAATAAAAGTGACTGAAAATTTGAAATTTGCTTTTGGAAGGGTAGAAAACATTGTGGGAAAAGGAGAAAATGCTGGTTACCAGCATTTTCTCCTTTTCCCACAATGTTTTCTAAAGGCTTCATTCTCGGGTCGTCAAAAGTAGGGATTGTGTTGTGATGGGTTATTAAGCACTTGTTGAAATAGCAGAAAGAAAAATGAGAAAGTAGTTATGGTTACGACTATGATAATTTGTTTATTTTTTTGCCTTTAAGCCGATGCCTCAGCGAAAGCTATCACCGGACTCCGACACATCAGATGGAATCTATGAGAAAATAGACGGTCCGCCAAGCCCCTGTTCATCTACTGAGTCTACCACTGGTGTTGAGGCACCACTCATAACAAGCAAATGGAATATTCTTAGTCTCAAAGTATGTATTTCAAAATTTGTATGACTTTTTATAATATAAGGGTTGTATTATGTTATGGCTCGAGTAGTCTATTCATCCGTCCATCCATTTGTCTGCCTCTCCATCCGTCTGTTAGCAATTTCTTGTTTCTGCAACTCCTCTTACAGTTTTCATTGGAATAAGTTCAGAGTTACCACAGTGAGTCTCTATGACGAGTATTAATTTTTTTGTCCATGTGACTTTTAGAATTAAGATATCTGCAGGCATTCTTGATTTTAACCCTTTACTCCAAAGATACTCATTTCTACGCATTGCTTGTAGAAGTCTTTGGAAAACACTGTGGCAAAAGGTGAAATTGCTCGGGACGAGCAATTTCACTTTTTGTCACAATGTTTTCTATGTTATCAAAAGGGGTCATATATACATAAGAAACGGCTTCATCCTTGCTGTTATTTAGGGTCAATTAGAGATACCATAGAAATGCCTTATGGGGTAAAAGTTTGACCAATTTCACTGACAAACCCATTTGGGTGTATAGTTGTTGCTTTCCAAAGCTCTTGTTAAATTTTGTTCTTTTGTGTGGTTGTGTATGGTTGCTTAACGCTTAACCCTTTCCCAAACAACAAATTTTGGACTCTTCCAAACCAAAAGAGTTTGCAGACGACAATTTTAGATTTGGAGAAAATGCTAGAAAGTTCTCAAACAGGGTAAAAAACACTGTGGGAAAAGAAGAAATTGCTCGTTACGAGCAATTTCTCCTTTTCTCATAGTGTTTTCAAAAGACTTTTACTGCAGACAGGTAAAAACCATGGTTTGTTTGGGAAAGGGTTAATATGAGCCATGCTCTGGCAAAAAGGGGGTTTATTTTGTCGTCTACAAGTGCTTTCAGTTTGGACCAGTCTAAATATTGTCATTTGGTAAAGGGTTAAAAGGAAGAAAACCTTGTTTGAAAGGTGCAATGCTGGTTACTTGCATGTTCTCTCTTTTCACCAATGTTTTTCTAAGCTTTAATTTTAGGGTCGGCAAAATATTGAACTGTACGGCAATGGGTTTATCCATTATGTTATCTTACAGGAAAAATTGTACAAGAAATCTCGACAGACCAAGACCCACAATGACAGTGGTAGAAGTAGCCTGAGTCACTCAGCTGATACTCTGTTGATGAGGCTACATCCTGCTCACATGAAAAACACCAAAAGAAAATGGGAGGACAAATCTGGCAGTGACTCGGGTATTATTTCTGATGGGCGGGGACGGGCATATGGATATACATGTCCTCCTCATTCAGGGGCTGAGGATCATCTATATGAAGATGGGATTCCCAGGGATAAAAATAGTGATGGGAAGGGCTGTGTGAACCCTTACAGTTGTGTGAATATAGTTGAGAAGATCAAATCTGAACAATTAAAACGAAAGGAAAATCAAAATTGTGAGCTGGAGAGGGGTGACCTTGACACTCAGATAGGAAGTACACATTCCTTGCCCGTACAATCATTTAAAAACGTTAGTTATCAACCTTCGAAAAATCAGGCTAAAAGCTCTGGTTTAAGACTGGACCTCACAGACAAGACATTTATGATGGAAAGAAGTGAGCCAGTAGAGGGAGACTATAATGATGAAACTGTTGATGAAGAGAATGATGAGATAGAAGAGATAGATACTGACAGATCAGATACACATGAAAGTGACCTAGACACTCGGGGTATGGATGAGCAACACTTAAAATCATTAACATCATATCTTAAGTTCATGAATGGTGACAATCTTGCCCTTGGTGAAATGCTGGATTCTATAAACTTTTCTTTGGACAACTGTGAGTGTCCAAGTAAACAGATTCCTGTTGTAAATGGGTATATTTCGGAGGCCATGTTGCAGAACCATGATAAAAATGAGTGCAAATGTAAACAAGTCACTGATCAGAAAAGAAGAACATTGAATGAATTGCGAAGAAAATTTCCAAATGAGTTCATTCCAAATGCTACAGACGTTGACAATGTTGAACATAATCTACCTTCACATTTCTTTCACACCTTGAGCAGGAATCAGGCAGATCCTGCTCGAACAACTGAATTGTAAAAAAGGGTTGACTTCAGGGAATCACATTTTCAAGTAACTCTTTTACCACATGACAAAAGTACACTGTTCAAAGCATTTGCAGATGACTGGCCAAAATGATGAGATGTATCAGAAAGAGTAGAAAACATTGTGGGAAAAGAAGAAAATGCTGGCAATCAGTAACAATGTTTTCTACTCTTTCTTACAATTTTTTCATAAGTCCATTTCTTTTAAAACTTGTGGTTGTGTGGAAATGGGTTAAACAAAAACAATTTCTTTTTCCAAACACTTGAAAAAAACAGATGAAAACTTATATAGAATCTATAAATCCTTTCACAAGCAATCCCAATTTTAGGGACCCTGGGAAAAAGGGTTTTGAGAATGTAGGCATCATAGCAGCTTTTATCCTTTTGTCACAATGTTTTGTGAAATTTTAAAGAAAAATCATTGCATGTGAATCACATTTATTTTGGGGTATGCCTATGCTTTTAATCTGGCCAGTTTGAATATCTGTTCACTTTTCCACAGTCAGTGGAGGCTTAAATGTTTTTTGTGGGCATTGCATATCGATATCAGACGGCACAGAATTTTGACAAGCCTACGAAACGAGGCTTTTGAAGACATTGTGAGAAAAGGAGAAAATAGTGGTAACCATCTTTTCTATTGTTTCCCGCAATGTCTTCCAGCCAGCAAAAATTCGTTCGAGCATTGTTCAGCTTGTCATCTTCAACCACTTTCAAAAGAGATGAGTCCAAAATTATGCCTTGTTTGGTAAAGTGTAAAATTGTAAGCCTTTCAGTGCCATGGGCGAAAAGCAGGGACTTTTGAGGATGGCATAGATCAAGATCAGACTAGACAGAATGTGCTGTCTGATCTTTGATCTATACCATCTGCTTGTTTAGTCAAGCCTGTACCCTTTAAAATCTGTCTGGGTTTCACTGGTCTGTATTTAGAGCCGTCAAAAATGGCCAAGTTTATTTATTTCACAATGAAAGGGTAAGAAAAGAAAGAAGTGGTAGTCTGTACTATGATAGACATTGAGAGTTGATATGTATGAGCAAATTTGATACTTTAACCTTTTATCAAACAATTCCTGGTTTTTACGACCCTGAGATAGAAACCTTTGGAAAACATTGTGGGAAAAGGAGAAAATGCTAGTTACTAGCATTTTCTCCTATTCCCACAATGTTTCCTATAAGCTTTTCCTTCAGGGTTGTTTAAACTCGAGATTGTTTGGTATAGAGTTAAGCAATTTTTGTCAGATTTGTTCAGAGTAGCAGACACTGTAGATCGTGGATCAAACTGCATGTTCTCATCATTCTAGAATTTACAGTGTCTGTATAAGGAATTGAGTCTGGGATCAGTGCCACAAGGGTAAATACATGTGTGAACATTGTTGCAAATGGAGAGATGTTTTATCAGTAGTAATCTAGATGATAATGGGTATAATTTTCATCATGACGTGTCAGCATTGATCCTAATTTTGTTAACCCTTTGGCTGCTAAGCGCAACTGGCTGACCTTTTGCAGACTGTGTAGATCAAGATCAGACTTCACAGAACGTGCAGTCTGACCTTTGATCTACACTGTCTGATAAGGAGATTTTATTCCCTGAAATATAACATTGAAGCAGCAATACTTGTGTTTTTACAATCGAAGTGAAAATTCACTTTTACTTATAAAGCAGGTTAAGGGTTGACATTCAGGGTGCTGATAAACGTAACAGACATTTTCAGTTGAAGAAAAATCTGCTAATAATTATAATTTTATAAAGTTGATATTTTTCACTGGAATGATTGAGCAAGGCAGACAAAGTAGATCAAAGACCAGACTGCAGATTGTGTGCCGTCTGATCTTAATCCACACAAGCCTCAAAGACAATGACAGCTTGGAAAGGCACTTTAACTCTTTACCAAACGATAAAATTTTAGACTGTTTCAAATTTTAAGTACTTGCAAACTACAACATAAATGTAACTCTAAATTTGAAATTTTCTTCCAGCAGGGTAGAAAACATTGTGGGAAAAGGTGAAAATGCTGATTACCAGCATTTTCTCCTTTTCCAACAATGTTTTCAAAAGGTTTCTAGCTCAGGGTCGTAAAATCCAGGGATTGTTTGGTAAAGGGTTAAGGGTCAAAAGTATAATCGTCTTGGTAAAACTGTAGATTTAAGTAACTTTTCATTTTAATAATTTGAAGTAGTTTTATTTTGTTTTCTTATGAAAAATGGTTTCACTAGATTTGTGATTCATTTTCATGGGCATTATGAAGATATACGCACAATACCGGTTGGTTGCATTTTCTGTTTTAATTTTTCTTTTCAAAAAAAGTGCTAGATCTTTCTCAAAGTTGTTTGCTATTTTAATTCCAAACAAAAAAAAATATAGACAGGTTTAAACTGAAAGCATGTGTGGATGACAAAATAAATGTGACTGAAAAATTTAAATTTGGTTCAAAAAGGACAGAAAACATTTAGGGAAAAGGAGGAAATGCTGGTTACCAGCATTTTCTCCTTTTCCCACAATGTTTTCAAAAGGTTTCTTTCACAAGGGTGTTAAAAGTCGGGATTGTGTGGTAAAGAGTTAAATGTCAGACAAAATTTTTCCACTTTTACGACTTTTTTTTCCCATTTTTTTTTTCCAATGTCTCCTTACATTTTTAAACTCTATTAAAAAAATCTTGTCATCTAATTTCTTTAAGTAGGAATGCTTTTGAAAATGTTGTAAGAAAAGGAGAAAATAGCTGTGACTGGCATTTTGTTCTTTTCAGATGATGTTTTCTGTTGTGTTAAAAGTAAGAAATAAATTTTTGAGCCTCATTTGTTGTCTGAAGATTCTTTCAGTTTGTTGAGGACTAAAATTCTGTTGTCTAAGAAAGAGTGAAGCTAGAACTCTTGGTTTCACAGGATAGTATCTTAGAACTCTTTAGCACACAATCCTGACTTTAAATGACCCTGAGAAAGACAGCTTTTAGAAACATTGTAAGAAAAGGAGAAAATGCTGCTAACCAGCATTTTCTCTTTTTCTCACAATGTTTTTGATCCTTCCTAAATCAAATTTCATTTTTTGAGTCTTGTTTATTCTGTCGTCTGCAATTGCTTTCAGTTTGGACAAGTCCAAAATTTTGCCGTTTGGTAAAGAGTCGAGGGTTTTCTCTAGCTCGATGTTGTGAATGGTGGAGGGAAAAACGTCCTAGATCAATATTAATGAACTTATATTTGAGCATGGCTTTGGCAAAAGGGGGCTTAATGTATCTCTGTAATGCACGATACTAAGCAAATCACATGATCATAAATCCATAAAGTCCATTTAGTTTAACAACTGACACAATCATGATGCAAAATGGTCCTTGGACATGGAGAAAATCAACCAAAAGTAAGAAGATTTAGCCTAGCCTAGCGTGTACAGTCTGTGCAGGCTAATCTGGGCCAATTCATTCTTGTAGATGCATTAACCCATTACCACACAATCCCTACTTTTGATTACTTTGAGAAAGAAGCCTTTAAAAAACATTGTGGGAAAAGGAGAAAATGCTGGTAACCAGCATTTTCTCCTTTTCCCACAATGTTTTCTACCATTCACAAAACAAATTTCAAATTTTCAGTCACTTTATTTTGTCATCTGCAAATGCTTTTGATTTGGACAAAACTAAAATATTGTCGTTTGGTAATGAGTTCACCCTTTACCACACGGCAAGATTTTAGACATGTCCGAATTGAAAGTATTTGCTGAAGACAGTTTCAATGTGGCTCATATGAAATGATTTTTCTTTGAGAGGGAAGAAAACATGGTAGGAAAAGGAGGAAATGCTGGTTAACTGCATTTTCTCCTTTTCCTTCAACATTTTCTAAAGGCTTCTTTCTCAGGGTCATCAAAAGTAGGGATTGTGTGGTAATGGGTTAAGCCCCATTTTCATAGAGTATTGCTCAAATGTACATTTGAACCTATTTTTTGTGCATTGTTTTAATAAGTAGTTGATCTTTTGTTAAGTTAGATTTTATTTAGAATTTGGAAATGATTTTTATGTTTATTATTCATTTGTTTTCAATATTCCTTCCTTTGATCCATGAAGTGCCAGTTATAACTCTAGATGATCTTGAAGACAGTGTAGATCAAGATCAGACAGATTTAATTGTACAGCTATCTTGATTTATTTAGCTCTGTTAATTCTTTACCACACAATCCTGACTTTTAACAACCATGAGAAAGACAGCTTCTGAAAACATTGTGGGAAAAGGAGAAAATGCTGCATACCAGCATTTTCTCCTTTCCCCACAATGTTTTCTAACCTTCCCAAAACAAATTTAAAATTTAGCGTTCTTTTTATTTTGTTGTCTGCAAATGCTTTTGATCTGGACAATCCTAAAATTTTGTCTTTTGGTAATTGGTTAACTCTTTACCACTCAGTCCTGACTTGTAACTACCCTGAGAAAGACAACTTCTGAAAATATTTTGGAAAAAGGAGAAAATGCTGGTAACCAGCATTTTCTCCTTTTCCCACAGTATTTTCTACTCTTCCCGAATCACATTTCAGTTTTTCATCCACATTCGTTTTGTTGTCTGCAAATACTTTAATTTTAGACTAGTCCAAAATTTTGTTTAGTATATTGTATTATGAAGATGTTTGAAACATTTTTTTTCCAGAGTTCAGCTTATTTATATAGCATTATGACTGTGTTAACTGCTACTGGTTTTTCTTTGTACATTCCAAATGTAGACTGTATTTCTGAATTTTTCCTTTCCTTGATTTGCTACTATGGAAATAAGAGTTTACTTTCCAGATTTTCTTTTAAACTCTTTACCAAACAATTCCTAGTTTTCACGACCCTGAGACAGAAGCCTTTTGAAAACATTGTGGGAAAAGGAGGAAATGCTGGTAACCAGCATTTCTTTCTTTTTCAACTATGTTTTTTTATCCTGCTGGAAGCAAATTTCAATTTCTGAGTTACGTTTATTTTGTCGTCTGCAAGTGCTTTCAATTTGGATATAAAATTTTGTCGTTTGGCAAAGGGTTAGACTCCTTACTAAACAATGAAATTCTAAACAATTTAAAAGAATTACAAATGACTGTTAACCCTTTCCCAAACGACAAATTTTAGACTCTTCCAAACTCAAAGAGTTTGCAGACGGCAATTTTAACTTTCATAACAATGGCAGAAAATTATCGGAGCGGACAGAAAGCACTATGGAAAAAGGAGAAATTGCTCACTATGAGCAATTTCTCTTTTTTCCAAAGTGTTTTCAAAAGATTTTAACTGCAGACACGTAAAAACCAGGGCTTGTTTGGGAAAGGGCTAAACATGGTTCAATGGATAGGAGTTGTATTTGAACAAGTGGGAAAAAAAAGTGGGAAAAAGAGAACAATTTTGTTAACAGCTTTTTTTTTCTCACAGTTCTTTTAAGCCTTTACCAAATAACAAAATTCTAGACTGGTCCAAATTGAAAGCTCTTGCAGATGACAAAATATAGATTACTCAAAATTTGAAATTTGTTTTTAGAAGGTAGAAAGCAATATTGGTAAAGGAGAAAATTCTAGTTACCAGCATTTTCTCCTTTCAAAAGGCTTATATCTCAGGGTTGTAAAAACCAGGCACTGTTTTGTAAAGGGTTAAAAGTACCTTTCCATAGGGTCAGTAATAAATTTGATTGTTTGCTACAGAGCTTAGCATTGGCTGTTTTCCTGAAGGGTCAAGAAAAATTCAAGTTTTCTTGAAAAAAAAAGAGAAGGCATTAGTGATCTTAAAAATGACTTTTTACGCTGTCTTCTTCATGTAGGCTTTGGACACGTTTATCTCAGAGATATTTAAGTTTGTATGATCAGGCCAGTATTCAATAATCATTGGAACCATTATTGCTTTTAGCTTAGGGCTTTTCTTAGAAAATATGGAGGTATTGTCGCAGCCCTGCCATTGTACAAGTCATTGTTGGTGTTTCCTTTAAGTAAAATCGATTTACATTTTCTAACATTTTTCTTTTGTTACTGTTCTGGAGATACTTTTTACCAGAGCAAGTTGTTAACTATCGAAACAGGTAAGAAACTCTTAATATCATATGGTTCTTGTTGAACTCTCATTTTTACGCAAAAAGCAATTGTAGCCAAGCACTGGCATCCACATGAGGTAGTTTTGTTTGTTACATTCCAAAGGCCAGTGGACCTGGTGTTTGTGGTCTTAATACAATAATTCCGCTTGTCTACATGATTTACTCCATCACACATTCCCAGATTTTAATGATTTTGAAGCAGAAAACATTTTAACTCTTTACCAAATGACAAAATTATAGAGGGGTCCAAAGTCAAAACAATTACAGACAGACAAAAAAAAAAAGAATTTTATGAAAAAATGAAATTTGTGTTGGGAGGGATAGAAAACATTGTGCTAAAAAGGAAAATGTGCTGCAGTATTTTCTCCTTTTCCTACAATGTTTTCAAAAGGCTTCTGTCTCGGGACAGTTATAAGTCGGGATTGTGCGGTAAGGAGTTAAAACATTTTTGGAAAAGCATTAACCCATTACCACACAATTCCTACTTTTGATGACCCTGAGATAAAAGCCTTTGGAAAAACATTGTGGGAAAAGGAGAAAATGCTGGTTTCCAGCATTTTCTCCTTTTCCCACAATGTTTTCTACCCTTCACAAAACAAATTTCAAATTTTCAGTCACTTTTATTGTGTTGTCTACAAATCCTCTCGATTTGGACAAACCTAAAATATTGTCAAGTGGTAATGAGTTTTCCTCTTTCCCAGAATATTTTCAAATCGTTCAGAGATGAACCCTATTATATTAGCCATTGAAAAAATTATCGTTTACAAATTGCTTTGAGTTTGAGCGAGTATTTTGTTCTGGTGAAGAGGTAAGTCGGCATATTCATAATGATTTTTTTTCACTGTTTGCATTATGTTTGTTGCACCATCAAAGGGTTAAAAGTTACTGAAAAGAAGACAATCAAACAATTGTGTTAAAGTTATTTGAAATTGTAGAAATGTCGGCTAAATCGCTTTGTTTATGATATATGTTGAAGCCTTTATTAGTAACCAACATTTTCTCCTTTTCCCTCAATGTTTCTACCCCATCAAAGAGAGAAATCGTTTGAGAAGCACTTGTCTTCTGCAAAATTAATGTCTCGCATTTGGTCCAGTCTAGAATTTCGTCATTTTGTTAATATTTTAACCCTTTCCCAAACGATCCCTGCTTTTTACGGGTCTGGAGTAACAGTCTTTTGAAAACATCGTGGGAAAAGGAGAAAATGCTGGTTACCAGCATTTTCTCCTTTTCCCACAATGTTTTCTTCCCTATCGTAGACAGAAATCATCTTTTCAGCAAGAGTTGAATTGTTGTCTGCAAATGCTTTTAATTTGGTCTAGTCCAAAAGTTTGTCATTTGGGAAAGGGTTAAGCCAAAACATATGCAAAAGATGAATATATGGGAAGTCATTGTGATATGATAGAAATTGGTTATCATGAGTAACTTCTCACTTAACCACAATATTTTGAAAAATGTGTTGTGTTAAGAGGAAAGTTGTCTGCAGGGCTTTTCTAAGAAGGCAAGTATCAGCATGAGGTGCCGGTGTAATGCAGAAAAATGACCCCCATTATCAAATGACCCCCGGGTCATTTCTCGACGTAGAGGAATGACCCATGGGTCATTTTTCGACGTAGAAAAATGACCCGGGTCATTATTCTACATCGAGAAATGACCCGGGGGTCATTTCTCGACGTAGAGAAATGACCCATGGGTCATTATTCTACGTCGAAAAATGACCCATGGGTCATTTTGTAATGGGGGTCATTTCTCTGCATTACACCGGCACTAGGTTAAGTGTCATTGCTTTTTGTTTTCGTATTTGTATTAATGCGTTGTTGCAAATAATTATTGAAGTATACTTTTTCTGTTTTGTAAAAAAGGTGAACCTCTTTACCAAATAACAGAATTTTAGACCTGTACAAAACGTTTTTGCAGTTGATAAATAGATATTGCTGTTTTATGTGGTAGAAAACATTGTCAGAAAAGGAGAAAATGCTGGTTTCAAGTATTTTTTTCTTTTCTCACATTTTCTTCCCTATCGAGGACAAATCCTTTATTTAACTCTTTCCCAAACAACAAATTTTGAACCCTGCCAAACCGAAAGAGTTTGCAGATGACAATTTTAGATTTGGAGAAAATTGTAGAAAGTTATTAAAAAGGCTAGAAAACACTGTGGGAAAAGGAGAAATTGCTCGTCACTAGCAATTTTCCTCTTCCCACAGTGTTTTCAAAGACTTTTGCTGCAGACACGTAAAATCCAAGCCTTCTGAAAACTTTGTGGGAAAAGGAAAAAATGCTGGTAACCAGCGTTGTCTTCTTTCCCCGTAATGTTTTCTTCTCTTCCCAAAACTAATTTCAAACTTTCAGTCACTTTTGTTTTGCCTGCAAATGCTTTTAACCCTTTACTAGACGACAAGATTCTAGCTTTGTCCAATTGAAAGCAGTTTCCGATGACACTTTCAACCTGGATCAAATGCTGCAATTGTTCTTTGATAGAGTAGGAAATATTGTGGGAAAAGGAGAAAATGCTGGTTACCAGCATTTTCTACATTTCCCACAATTTTTTCATAAGGCTTCTTTCCTTGGGGCATCAAAACTCGTCATTGTGTGGTAAAGGGTTAATTTGGACCAGTGTAAAATTTTGTTGTTTGGTAAAGAGTAACATATTTGCAGAAAAGCCAATGTGAAGGTTGTGACTTATCCTCTATTTAGATTTTTTGTAGCTAAAACTGGAAACTGAAAACCTTCCAAGCTGAACGGGATATTCTCAGAAATTATGTATTTACTGTCCCCGAGCCTTCGTATAGATTAGGGTATTTTTTCTCCTCTCTCCAACTAGTTTCATTAATTATAGCCTTGCTGTTTTTGTACAGTTAACCCTTTATCAAACAATGCTGACTTTTGAAAACATTGTGAGAAAAGCAGAAAATGCGGGTTACCAGCATTTTCTCCTTTTCCGACAAAGTTTTCTACCTTTCCAAAGTCAAAATTCAATTCAATTTTGATTCACATTTATTTTGTTGTCTGTAAATGCTTTCAATTCGGATGAGTCCAAAATTTTGTCGTTTGGTAAAGAGTTAAACAAACTTTTTTTTTTCTTTTAAATAAATGAATGGCTGTTGTACAGTTGTGTTATTATTGTACAGCTCAATGAAGTGCTCAAATTTATTGTGTAACATTGAACTATATATAAAGTGCTTTTTTGTCATTTAAAATGGTTGTGCAGTAAGTCTTTACCAAACGACAAAATTTTAGACAGGTCCAAATTTAAAGCATTTGTAGACGACAAAATGAAAGTGACCAAAAGACTGAAATTAGTTTTTGGATGGGCAGAAAATATTGTGGGAAAATGAGAAAATGCTGGTCACCAGCATTTTCTCCTTTTCCCACAATGTTTTCAGAAGGCTTCTTTCTCAGGGTCGTTAAATGTCGGGATTGTATGGTAAAGAGTTAACTTAACCTTCTCTCTCAAATGTTTCCATCAGCCCTTTACTAGACAATCCCTAGTTTTAAAGATGGTAAAGAATGAGGTTTTGCAAAATTAATATTGTGGAATAAAGGAAAAATTGTGGTAACCAGCAATTTGGCCCGTCTAAAATTTTGCAGTGTCAGAACTCTTAGTCACACAGTCTTGAGTTTTCTACAAAGTCTTGAGTTTTCCACAGTGTCTTGAGTTTTCATGATTCTAACGAATGTTTGACAACATGGATGAAAAGGAATAAAGTGCTGTAAACCAGCATTTTCTCCTTTTCCCACAAAGTATTTCTACATTATCAAAAACAAATTCCATTGTTTTAGCCACATTAGAATAATTGTTTCTGTAAAAGGTTTGGATTTTGATTGTTAGTATTTTTTTTTTTATATGTAAAAAGTTAATTTGTTACTAAACGACAACATTTTAGGTTTGTCCAAATTGAAAGCATTTTGCAGACGACAAAATAAATATGACTGAAAATTTCAAATTTGTTTTGTGAAGGGCAGAAATCTTTGTGGGAAAATTAGAAAATGCTGGTTACCAGCATTTTCTCCTTTTCCCACAATGTTTTCTAAAGGCTTATTTCTCAGGGTTGTCAAAAGTAGGAATTGTGTGGTAATGGGTTAAGGGGTATGTCGAGAGAGAGAAGGTATCATGAATGGTATTAACATTCCTTGTTTTACATAATTATTGCTTTTTATTAAGCCCCCAGATACTGATAGTGTTGACATAGAGCTCTATACACAGTCATGTGGACTCTTGAACTTTGTGGACTTTTGATGTTACAACTTGTACTTAACTCATTACCAAACGACAAATTTTTGGTCCGCCCCAAATCAGAAGCATTTGCAGACAACACAATAAAAGTGAATTGAAAATTTGAAATTTGTTTTTTAAAGGGTAGAAAACATTGTGGGAAAAGGAGAAAATGCTGGTTACCAGCATTTTCTTCTTTTCCAACAATGTTTTCAAAAGGTTTTCTATCTCAGGGTTGTAAAAACCAGGGATTGTTTGGTAAAGGGTTAATTGTTATACCCTAGTTTTTCAAAACTTGTTTCTACTGTACTCTTTAGCTGGTTCACAGTGTTTGGCTCTAGGTCTGAAGTATTTTTCCATTTCAAATGAAAAGACTTTGGTCAAAAAGCTGGATAGGAAGCAGACAGTGTAGCTTCAATATGAGAAGGCACCGTCATTGCAGTTTAAAATTGATTTGAATTACGTATATGGCCTATAACAGTAAACAGATTCATGTATGTTTCAGTGGGTTTTCCCTAATATTCGAAAGATTCATAAGAATTATGGATATTAACCCTTTCCCAAACCATATATTTTGGACCCTTCCAAACCGAAAGAGTTTGCAGACGACAATTTTAGGTTTCGAGAAAATGGCAGAAAGTTCTCAAAAAGGATAGAAAACGGTGTGGGAAAAGGAGAAATTGCTCGTTATGAGCAATTTCTCCTTTTCCCACACTGTTTTCAAAAGGCTTTTACTGCAGACACATGAAAACCGGTTAAATCCTTTAGCAAACATACAAAGTTGTGAGGAAGATGGTACTGGTATTTGAAAACATAATTGTAAAAAGGATAAAATGCTGATTCTATTTCATGGTGTTTCTTCCAAAGCTATTTCAAGACAAACACCACCATTGAGCCAAATGTAACCCATTATCACATGATCCCTACTTTTGATGACCCGAGAAAGATGTCTTTAGAAAACAATATGGGGAAAGGAGAAAATGCTGGTAATCAGCATTTTCTCCTTTTCCCACAATGTTTTCTACCCTTCACAGAACAAATTTTTGGTCACTTTTATTTTGTCGTCTGCAAATGCTTTCCATTTGGACTTGTCCAAAATTTTGTTCGTATGGTAGAGATAAGTCTCAAGCACACAATCAAGAGTTTTAACAACCCTGAGAAAGAAAGTTTTTGAAAAAAGCCATTCCCTCCCTTTCTTAATATGTTTTCTACTCAATAAAGGCAAATTACATAATTTGAACCACCTTGTTGTCTTCAAATGCTTTCAGTTGGGTATGTTTAAAATTGTATGTGGAGAAGAGTTATTCAGTTGTTTGCCATTGCTTTCGTAATGGACAAGTCTAGAATTTTGTTCTCAGATAAAGAGGGCATAAATGAAATCTTGGTTCTTTACCAAACAACAAAATTTCAGACTGGTCCAAATTGAGAGCACTTGCAGACTACAAAATAAACATAACCCAAAAATTGAAATTTGTTTCCATCAGGGTAGAAAACACTGTAGCAAAAGGAGAAAATGCTAGTTACCAGCATTTGCTCCTTTTTCCTCGTTTTCAAAAGCTTTCTCTTTCAGGGGGGGTTAATACATTACCAAATAACAATATGTTAGGCTTGTCCATATCAAAAGCATTTGCAGATGACAAAATAAAAGTATCTGCAAATTCAAAATTTGTTTTGTGAATGGTAGTAAACACTGTGGGAATAAGGAGAAAAGGCTGGTTACCACAATGTTTTCTAAAGGCTTCTTCCCCAGGGTCGTCAAAAGTAGGGATTGTGTGGTAATGGGTTAAAAGTTGTCATTGTGTGGTGAAGGGTTAAGCAGTTATATGTAATTTGTTCTGTTAAAGTTTAATTGATTTACTGTGGAATGAATAACTGGGCATTATATTTGCTGCAGAAATTAAAAGGAATCAAAATACATGATGAAATCATGAGAATATATTTATTGCTGTGAAATTCTATGGTTTACAATGAATTTTATTCACAATTTGATTGGAATCTGTATATTTGTGGGCATGTAATGAACTATTTTGTTTTTCATTAAACAGGACTGTATGGCGTTACTTTTTGGACTTTCTATTTACAATACCCATATATCTATACCCCCGCAAAACGAATGTTTTCGGAGATATACTGGAATCAGCGTGTGCATCCGTCCATCCCTGTGTCTGCCTTTGTAAAAATACTACTAATTTTGTTTTGCAAACTCCCCCTACAGTTTTCCCTCAATTGTATTGAAACTTTGCACATATATTGATCATTATATTGAAGATTTGCAAGTCACAATTTTCAAGTGTCAACTCTTCCTGATTTAGGAATTTTCTCTGAAAGTGCTGGCGGGGGTGTTAGGTCACATTTAGCGACAGCTGTAGTTTTGTGTCGCAAACTCCTTATACAGTTTTCCTTCAATTGTTTTGACATTTTGCACATATATTGATCATATATTGATGGTTTGCAAGATGGAATTTTCAATTGTCAACTCTGGGTTGAGTTATTCCCCTTGAATTTGACGCTTTCTTTTCTTCACTTTAATCTGTCTATAAAATACTAGTGATTGTGTGTCATACAGTTTTCCTTCAACTGTATTGAAACTTTGCACATACATTGATTATATATTGAAGGCTTGCAGGCTCAATTTTCAAGTGTCAACTCCTGTAGATTGAGGAATTATCTCCCTTGAACTTGACACTTCTTTTGTTGACATCCATCAGTCTATAAAATACTTGTAATTTTGTTTTGCAAATTTCTCCTACAGTTTTCCTTCAATTGTATTGAAACTTTGCATATATATTGATCACATATTGTAGGTTTGCAAGATGCAATTTTCAAGTGCCAACTCCTCGTGGTTGAGGAATTCTCCCTCCTTGAACTTGACACTTTTTATACCCCCACAAAACAAATCATGAATGTTTTTGGGGATATAGCGAGTACATACTGGAAGCAGCCTATCTGTCCGTCTGTGTACAAAATGCTAGTAACTCCTACAGTTTTGCTACTATTGTATTGAAAGTTTATCGATTCATTGATTGTATACTGAAATTGTGCAATCACCTTCTCTCTTTGATTCCAGGGTAATCTCCCCTTGAACTTCAGGAGTTTTTTGTTAAATTGTCTGTTTCTGTCAAAGCCATAGCTGTGGTATAAATTCCCATTCAGTGACAGCTCTAAGTTTTACTTATTTATGCTTTCTTGTAGTCAACCATATGGGTAAAAGTAAAATATTTTCACATATTTTATGATGACTATCTTCAAACGTTCAATCAAAGGTGGAAAGGGTAGTGAAATATGTTTTGTGCAGGGTAGAAAATATGGTGGGAAAAGGAGAAAATGCTGGTTACCAGTATTTTCTCCTTTTCCTGCATTGTGTTCTAAAGGCTTCTTTCTCAGGGTCATCAAAAGTCGGGATTGTGTGGTAATAGGTTTAACAAGCCATACCCTAGCTGTGCTCATGATCTTAAGGTTGAGATTGCAGATTCTTTTAAATTTCACATCAAATTTTTTCAGAGGTCCTTAACTCTTTACCAAATGACAAAATTTTAAGACTGCTCCAAATTGAAAGCATTTGCAGACGACAAAATAAAAGTGACTGAAAACTTAAAACTTGTTATCTGAAGGGTAGAGAACATTGTGGGAAAAGGAGAAAATGCTGGTTACCAGCATTCTCTCCTTTTCCCACCTTTTCCAAAGGCTTCTTTCTCAGGGGCGTCAAAAGGAGGGATTGTGTGGTAATAGGTAAATTCCAGCCAGCATGATTGCCTCCCCAAATTTTGAATAACTGGTATATTTGTAATTGGTTTGTAATCACCAACAACATCATAGTCTGGCTTTATTCATGACTCGATAACAAGACAGACGATTAGTACCGAAAGAAATGCTTTACTTACTCTTCCATGCCAAAAAAAATAAACTAAAAAAACAATCGATGAAAATGTGATCGACCTAATAGTTAAGTAAAAAGGTGGCTTAAAGATCGTAGCTTAGATCGGCAGCACGGCGGAGTGAAACCAACCCTGCTGCCTGTTGAGATTTCCAAGTAAACCTTTAACTACCCGCGCAAAGCACCCCAGAAACCCCCTAAAAAGAACTGTTTATTACTTCTTGAAGCGAGTTTCCGCCACAATGAATTTATGCTCCTTAAAGCACTAAATTCATCCGCCAAACCTCGCCTGAGAAGACAATGGAACGATAAGATATGACTACATACTGAATACGTCATCTTCAGTTGGCAAGCCGTTTTCAGCAATGTTTCCATAGAACCTCCTGCAAGGAAAATAAATACATTTCCCAGCCCACATTAGACAGATGGATACCGTCTAGGGGGTAAAAACCCGGTGTCTCCATATCTATGTCTACGCTTAAAATATCGAATTTTGGGTGCAAGGAAGGTTGTTGCCGACCAACCTATTTATACCTTTTCGTTTCCTTTCCATTGTGGACAATAAATAGCCGGGTGCATTCCAATTGCACCTCTGTAGAACGTCGACCCAAATGATAATGAGTCGGGAACTGCCTCCCGAAAGTAAGCAAATTCCCGCTCCATGATGCTAAACAATGACACTCAGCACTCTTCGTCAATAATCAATAATGGTTATTATTTTTAATAACTAAAAATAATAATACTTAATCTAATTTTGAAAATTCAAAGTAACCAAATTCTTTAACAGGAAAAACACTCTAGTTTAACTCTTTACCAAACGACAAAATTTTAGACTTGTCCAGTTTGAAAGCATTTGCAGACCACAAAATTAACATGACTCAAAAATTGAAACTTGACTTTAGAAGAGTAGAAAACATTGTGGGAAAAGGAAAAAATGCTGGTAACCAGCATTTTCTCCTTTTTATGCTCCCCGTAGGGCAAGCATATAGTTGCCGCTTTGTCTGTCCGTCTGTCCATCCGTCTGTGCGTCCGAAGCCATTTCTCCACAACCCCTGGACCAAATTGGATAAAACTTCATATATGAACTCCTTAGGGTAAGGCGCAGACGAATCTTTCCCCGTTTTTCCATTTGACCCCAAGTCATGTAAAAAAGGGGCTTAATGCAAAATTGCATTTTTTACTAATATATCATTCAGTTTTTGTCAAAATATCATGAAACCTCATGGTTGTATTGTTTATGGAAACTTTAGGCATGTGCCCTTGCTATTTTTAATCTACATGTTTTTTAAGTTGACGTTCTGGCATGGAAAAAGGGGGTTTCTTGCAAAATTCCAATTTTTACTAATGTCTCATTCAGTTTTGGTCAAAATTTCATTAAACTTCATGGTTATATTGTTTTTTCAAAGTTTCACCATGTGCTCATGTTTCTTAATCTATGTGTTTTTCAATTTGACCCTCTATCATGGAAAAAGGGGGTTTCTTGTAAAATGCCAAGGAAAAAGGGGCCTTAATGCAAAATTGCAATTTTTACTAATATCTCGTTCAGTTTTTGTCAAAATTTCGTGAAACTTCATGGTTATATCTTGTTTTACAAGTTTCAACATGTGCCCTTGTTATTTTCAA
This sequence comes from Tridacna crocea, assembly GCA_943736015.1. Classification (NCBI taxonomy): domain Eukaryota; kingdom Metazoa; phylum Mollusca; class Bivalvia; order Cardiida; family Cardiidae; genus Tridacna; species Tridacna crocea. Next base: position 57,926,531 of record OX031059.1, read on the forward strand.
TCTATGAATTATTAATGCGCAAATACCTCTTTCCTGGTTTCTCAATTTGAGGCTGCATCATGGAAAAGGGGACTTCATGGAAAAAATTGTTTTTCACTTGTATTTCCTACATCTGTGCTCAAAACTTTGTGAAATTTCAAATCTGAACTTGTTAGAACGTTGCCCAGGTACCTCTCTTCCAGTTTCTCAATTTCAGGCTGCGTCATGGAAAAAGGGGGCTTCATGTAAAAAATCGTTTAATGTAATATTTACTAAATGACTGCTCAAAATTTTATGAAATTTCAAATTTTGAATTATTATTAAAAAATGCCACAAATCACACACCAGTTGTATTTATTTCAATGATGCAATATTGCCTTATGGGAAAAGAGGGCTTAAAGGGGGCTTAGTGGGCTTATTGTCCTCTACAAGTTTGTGTTGGCTATCTCTAAGATAGTAATTGCCTTTTCACTTCAATTTTTGGGGAGCATGAGCTGGTACTTTTAGGATAAAAGCAGTAAATTTATATCAATTTCATGTATTTTATGACAAGCACTTGTTCTGGGAGCATAACCCGTCTCTGACGGCTCTTGTCCCACAGTGTTTTCAAAAGGATTCTTTGTCAGGGCTGTGAAAACCAGGGATTGTTTGAGAAAGAGTTCATTAATCAGAAAATTTGGTATTTTCTACTTAGAAAAGACAAAGCTTTGGCATATCCTCAATATTTTCTATGACACAGTCGAGCTGAAAATAGAGTGCTACAAGCCAAAAAAAGTAAGCGACTCATGGAAATGAGCATACCGTATAACAGGTTTTTTTTTACGTGCTGCCAATTTTTACTAATTTCTACGCATCAAAAAGATTCATAAAAATTTGATGCATAAATAATTACAGGGTAAAACTGTAGTATTGTATCGATATGAAATAAAAGGTTATCAGTATGTGATACCTGAAATACAAGAAGTTTTTCACTTGTGTTCTGATTACGTGTGATATGACTTCTCTCAATCAGTCATCTATATATGGATATTTTAAGCCGTGGCTTCCGTGCCCAAACGGAAAACTAACAGAGAATTCCAGTCCATACTATACGTGAATTGAATATTCAGGTTAAAAATGCTTTGACACCACGTAAACGAGGCACCTTCATGATACTCGATACGTTGATTATGGTGGTGATGAGAATTTGACTCGGCATTGGGCCGCTCAAAAAATGTCACGAATGGGTCATGTGAAAAGACGTGGCTGTATAAATACAAAACCCGAGGTTTGAAAATTTTGATGAGCTAAAGGATGGCTTTCTAAACAGAGTGAAAAAAGTAATGACAGATGACAATGTGCCTCCACAGTTAGTTACCAATTATGACCATACAGGTATCTGTTAAAACAGTTATTCGCACCGCAAAACAATTACCGCTATTCGCATGCCAAACAAAGAGTGACACTTTTCTTTCAACCTGTTTTTAAAACAACCAATATACTATAATCTTAAGTGAAAGAGTGGACAATGCACTGATATTTTTAATGCTGTAATTTTTTACGCATGTTTAGAATTAGTAAAAAATAAAATCGTAAAAATTTAAATCACATGTTTTTAGCTCAAATTTGTAAACTTTTACAGCAGTAAAAAAAACCTATTATTTGAGATATGGCCTGTAAAATGAAAACAAACTTAAGGCAGTTTGGGGAATGAAAATATTTCATCGACAACCTAGACAAATCGGCAATGACAGTATTTGTGACAATCGGTGGCTATAATAATTTTTAAAATATAATATTTCCAAGACAACTTTGATGATTGGGCAAAGATAAATCTCACAGACAACTTCGTCAGTTCAGGCTATGACAAGTATAATTCATAGAAGGCTTATTCCTTTCGAATTCAACAACTGAATTTACAAACACATTTTCTATTTTCATTCTTATTTATTGTGTGGCAGAAACTGGCCATGGCTTTTGACCATAGAGTTACAACAAAAACTCAATGAATAAATCAACTTTGAAGAAAGGCTTATGATCCATGGGTACAACTGACCATAGCCTGAATATGAAACTGTCTTTCAAATCGATTCTGCAGTCCAGGACGAACCGCTGTCTGTTTAAAGCCATGACGTGAATGGGAAAGGAATAGTATCGTACCTCGGTACCTGAAAAAATATTCAAACAACGGCAGCAACGCAGAGCAAAACAAGCAATGACTAGGGTTGGGTGTGGCGGGTTTTAAAACCGTGAATTGATCTTTATAGATTTTCTTTAAACTAAAGAAATTCAGATTTTGCCCTCACCGAGCTGTCTACCTTTTTCGCGGTCACCGTAAAAAAGGAAGAGCCGGTCTGTTATAGTAACAACTTCATAAAAAATACGCTTTAGTCAAAATTGGGTATGAAACACCACCTGGGCCACTCAAATAATTGGCGTTCTGTCGATTAACGACAAATCCTATTATTTGAGATATGGCCTGTGAAATGAAAACAAACTTAAGGCAGTTTGGGGAATGAAAATATTTCATCGACAACCTAGACAAATCGGCAATGACAGTATTTGTGACAATCGGTGGCTATAATAATTTTTAAAATATAATATTTCCAAGACAACTTTGATGATTGGGCAAAGATAAATCTCACAGACAACTTCGTCAGTTCAGGCTATGACAAGTATAATTCATAGAAGGCTTATTCCTTTCGAATTCAACAACTGAATTTACAAACACATTTTCTATTTTCATTCTTATTTATTGTGTGGCAGAAACTGGCCATGGCTTTTGACCATAGAGTTACAACAAAAACTCAATGAATAAATCAACTTTGAAGAAAGGCTTATGATCCATGGGTACAACTGACCATAGCCTGAATATGAAACTGTCTTTCAAATCGATTCTGCAGTCCAGGACGAACCGCCAATGCGGCGCAAAGCGCCGCACCGCCATACCATGTAGGAAATGGCCTAGAACAGCGAATTTGTTTGAAAGACCCCTTAGGCGAGATCCTCCAACTGAGGTATGGTCGACGCGCTTAAATCGTAAAACGATTGTCAGACCATCAACAACAAAACAACTTTCAATCAAACAACAAAATCAACATACAACTCAACTTCCTAATTACTTAAATGTTGTTGTCCTAATTGTTAAATAACATTTTGATTATCATTACCAATATTATTGTTAACATTGTCACATCAACTAAGCTAATTGTCTCTAGTAATCATGTCCATATGGCTTAATGCTAATAAAAGGAATCGGTTGCTTTTTCAGCACACTAAAATGATTGAACAACCTTTTTTTTTTTTTTTTTTAAACAAGATTCTGCCACGGACCAGTTTCTGCCAAAGGAGGGGAAAACCTTACTTCAGTTTTTACAAAACATTCTATCCCTTGAGCCAGCCTGTACAAGAAAAGTTCATTTCCCATGCGAGATAAATGTACACCGTCTGAACAAAATAGACCTCGTTCATACCCTCTCAGTTCAGGGTACTTAATGTAGGCACCACCTTTTCCGAGTAATTCAGTTGCAATTTTACTGTTCAAACGGACTCTGCATTTTTCTATTGCTTTGTGAGATCTTTCATTTCTCCACCTAATTCGAGGCAAAACTTGAGACCACACTAACAAAGTATTCGGCATCAATTCAGTTAGCTTATCCAATGTATCAAGAATTTCAAAACGTAATTTAACGGCACTTTTCTGACCAATGTCATTTCCTGACGCATGTATTACCAAAATCTGTGGTATTATACGGTATCAGACAAAAAATGCAGAGTTCTCCATAGATAAAGTGAAAAAAACATCAAATTTTAATTTTGACATTTATAAAGTTTATTCCTTTCAGTTGACACAAACTGTGAAAAAAATCATAAATATGAAAGCCCATGGTCTCACTGCCTCATTCAACAATACATTCTTGCAAGACTTGCACATACCTTAGGATGCCACTGTAAAAATATCCTTAAAACATTGTAAGAATAGGAGGAATAATTGTTTTTGAGCATTTGAACTTGCATGAAAGACAGAACATTCACACATCTTAGCATACATACACCTATTTAACTCTTTACCACACGAGAAAGGTGTAGACTTGTCCAAATTGAAAGCATTTGCAGTCGACAAAATAAAGGTGACTGAAAAATAGAAGGAGGGGTGTCCATAAGACCCTTTTCATGGCCTCTACCGATTTTTTAAAAATTTTCTACACTGAAACCTATACATATTGGCTGTAATATTATGCAATATTGAATCGATTGGTAAAGGTTCGTAGGATGTGTGCTTGTTCAAAGTGGGTGGGGTAATTCTGACCCAAAGAGGGATCTGATAGGAAATCGATTATATCTTTATTGTTACCGGTACTCAGAGCTGAAAGTTAACAATTTCCTGCTTTCTTAAGCAGTATCAGATAAAACAGCATATGCTAAAACTTTTGTAAAATTCTTTTAATAAAATGTGTTTTTTGACAATTGACTGACATGCCTACTTTACGAAAAACCACAACATTGTTTTATATATGGAGGAATTCCAATGATATTTTGCATATGTACAGTATATTAGATGGTTATAGTAAAATTATGACGACAGTTTTCTATAGCTAAGTTTTTGAGTTATCTCCCCTTTACTTTACTCTTTTTTTTAACATTATTTTATCAGAGTTACAGTTATTTTTTTTTTTATTTCAACATTTTTTCCTCTCTAAACAAAGTCTTCCAAGTAGATTGAGTCATCATGATAATTTCCTACTACAATTTAAATTTGCCCTTCCTAAATTATTTACTGTTTATAACCCGCAGCTCATATCACAATTTTTTTGAAATTTCAAATAGGTGAACTTCGAAAATCAATCAGATGGTGCTTTTATATTACTTAGTCTCTAGCGTCTTAATCATTGCATGCATTTCTTTCCCCGATTGTTTTCCTCCGGAAATATGTTTTGAAATTAAAGGCAGATATGACTTTAATTTTTAGCTTTTTTGTTTTGTTTTGACAGCAATGAATTCAATATATAACTCATTTCAGACATTTTCATGGAATCAATATCTGATTTTAATTTGTGTCAATTTTTTTTGGCGTTATATTTGAAAATAATGTTTATTGGAATATGATTGATTCTGCTGCTAGGGCTGAAAGCCCCAATAGTGTCTAAAAGCATACAATGTGGGTGTTAAAGTACATTTGAATATAGGCCATACCTTAAAGTATGAAATTATTCTGAAGATGACAATCTGTTATTATACAGCTTTCCAATTGTTCATCGCCGTCAGCAAAATTAATTTTAAAGCCTGGTAAAAAGTAAACAAAAAATAAAGTGACCTGGCATCTTTTGACCTACCCTAAACAATAATTTTTCTGCCAGAGAAAAACACTTAGACTTACCATACAAGAGCAGGTTGTTATCTTCACAATAGTTTCTATTCTTTTTAAATGGCATGAATTAAATATTAATGCATTTTAACAACCACACTTTTACTTTTGGGTCACATTTGGACTTTAAGCCTTCTTTCAGATGCCTTACTTTGCTCTTTGAATTCAATAAAAATATCAAGAGGTCTTCCATCGTTCATTAATTCTTATCTAATGTACTGTTAGTGTCTTATCTTACAACTTTTCTTACGGTTATACTTCCCAAATATCTCTATTTGTCATCTTAGAGCTCGTGACTTTTTGCCAAAATAATATTGTAAGATAAGACAAATTCACGATAGCCCGTCATATTTTTAAGGATTTTCTATGTTTTGTGCTTCCCTTAATACTTCAAATTGTGTTGCCTATCTTAACTAAATCAGGAGGCCTTATGTTTGTAACTCGGATACAAACTGCACAGCATGTTTCAAAAGTGTGCTTTATGTGCAACGACTATCAAAGCAAGCTCATTCTATGTGAAAGCCCATTCTTTTTAATTTACACATGTACATGTAATATGCTGCCATTCCCTATAACTGATATGCACAAATAACTACTAATGATAAACTTGGAAAGTGTCGGACGAAACATGCTTGTTCCACACTTTTCCTGCACAGGGTTTCATATTTAGAACATGGGCACATTCAAAACAAGTGACACAAAATTAGGAATGGGGGTATATTGCCCCAGAAAAAGCCGGCCTTAAATATAAAAACACTTTGATTAAAATATAGTCCATTGAATCATGGCTCACAAAAAAAGAGGTTGTCATTTTTTTAGCACCGCACACACACACACACACACACACACAACTCCCAGTAAAGCACACATTTATGGGTTGTCGTAATCAATTCATAAATCCAATCACCATGTGGTACTGTAGATGTATAACCAGAGCAAGTAACTATAGTCGTTTGTTGTGCACATGTAGCTTTGGTACTTAGGTTGCAATCATCACCAGTCAGAAAATACTAACATCAAAAGTAAACATATCTCATATGAGTTTTAAAGCCTATGAGATGCCATTATCAATACCCACACTTCCTCAAGTTATTCAAAAGTAGAGGAATGATATCTTTGAAAATGATTAGTTGTTTGGCAAAGCAACTCTCCTTGGCTTAGAGATTGAACATAAATCCTATAAACTATAGATATGTCAATATCCACAGGCTCACGTATAACAAAAATACTTCCTGACAGACAAAAAGATTGATATTTAGATTATACCTAGCCTGATAGTTCAATGGACACTAGGGGACTGCTGTTTGAATCCCTGGATTGGTCATTTTTTCAGAGGATTGGTAGGGAAAAAATTTAGGAAAGCATTAATAGATACACTGGTTGCTGTGAAACTACTGAAATAATATTGAACACCTTGTTAAACACCATACAAACAACCATTCAAGATCTGCTTATAGAAGGAAAGGTTCTTGTTATCAATATAAGGTTGAATTAGTTATATAGCATTGTAAGGGATAAGTTCGAACTGTAAAGTTGAAATCAACCAAAAAGTCACTGAAGCACGGAACCTATTTGTCCAAATCAAATAGACCATCTGCCAATTACCGTTACTGACGCGTCACCACGAGTTACTTCCCTTTTCACCGGACAATCTTTCCTATCCTGTATATACCCAAATAGTGAAAGGGTCATATGTTTTATATGGAATACACCCTAAACGCAATAAATAAGACAAAAACCCTAAAATGGCTGTGCCGGTAGTTTTATCAATTATCTTTTTCGAAGACACACACATAAAAGACCTGTGGTTTTATCAATTTTTCGGTAGACTTCAGAGAGTAAAGCGGTATCATAAGCGTTGTATCCTGCCGGGCGTGTTGATAGAGCTTTTTGTATGCAGACTGCATTAACCCTTAGGCTGCAAAGCGTGACTCGATGACCTTTTGCAGACAATATAGATTCAGATCACACCAGGAAGAACGTGCAGTCTGATCCTAGATCTACACTATCCGATACGGAGATATTTTTCCTCCGTATATTCCTTTGAAATAACATTTGAGATTTTACTATAAGCGTTGAAAGCGGCATTTGATTTATTTAGTTGGATAAGATTTAATAACTTAAAAAATGCCCCCCCCCCCGCTCCCATTCCGAAAGAAATTAGTGCAAATATACATGTTAAACTGGGACCTTTTAAACTAGGTTACATAATGATGTATTTGAAAAAAAAATGTTTGGGCAGAAAAATGCATCTTTTAGGGCCATTAATATTAGAACAGACTTACCCTCCATAACAGATTTTAACAATTCCAAACCTTTTCAAGTGATGCACCTACTACTAAACAGGATAAACACTTATTTGTGACACTTGTGTGTTAGTCGGTGCCTAAAAAGAACATCGCGGCTTTTCATATAGATCACCCAATTTGACGGTGAAATACCGAGATCAAACGAACACCCAGTTACCCTTTACAAGCTTTGCAATGAAAACAAGTATAGCACGTATTCGCTTTCTGAAAATGAATCTCTAACATCTTTTTTTCCAGGGGGAATTGAAAGTTTGAAATTGGAATTAAACTTTGTTATTACGATAGTCAACTTATTATAAGGTAGCTCAAACAGGAACATGACATGACTGAAGGATAGAAAACATTGTGGGAAAAGGAGAAAATACTGGTTACCAGCATTTTCTCCTTTTTCCACAATATTTTTGAAAAAACTTTTTTTCAGGGGTGTCAAAATTAGGAATTGTATGGTAATGGGATAATGTCCCAGTTTTTTGTTAGTAGACTGTCTCTGTATTTTAATTTTAGCAGGTACTGGAACGATTTTCTTTTTTATTTATCACATTAATTATTTAAATAAATCAAACCACAGATTCCTGGACTTGCAGCCTGTACGTTACAAACTCAGCTACGGAGTCCGGCAAACATTGTCTGAATAATCAGACATAAAAATAGGAAAGGTCTGTTGCAATTATATTGATGTTATCAACCCCACCCCATTTTTTACAACACTGAAACTTTCATAAACTCTTTACGAAGCAAAACTTTGAGACTTTCCGAAATTGTAAGCCTATACAGATAACAATTTGAATGTGTCTAAAAAAAGAAATTTTCTGTAGGAAGGATAGCAAAGGAAAAGGAGAAAAGGTTGGTTACTAGAACTTTATCCTTTTTCAACAACATTTTTAAAAACTATAGAAATTTTCTGTAGGAAGGATAGCAAAGGAAAAGGAGAAAAGGTTGGTTACTAGAACTTTATCCTTTTTCAACAACATTTTTAAAAACTATATTTTGTAAGGGTCGTAAAAAGCTTGGGTTATGCGGTATATGGTTTTAAATAGGTATACTCTGAATGTTTTCACCCGACGACAACACTTTGGATTCGTTCAGATACATAGCATAAGGAGATGATAGAATAAACGCGGGTCAAATGGTTGTAATTGTCTTTGAACAAGTAAAAAAAAAAACAATTGTTGAAAAAGGAGAAAATGCTTCTTGCAAGCCCTTCCTTTTTTCCCCAAATATTTTCTCTCACACTTTGTAAAATTTATTTCTCAGAGATGTTTCTGAACTGCATATTGCTTGCTTTTTGTTTCGTTTTTTTTAAGGGGGGGAGGGGGGCGGGGTTGTTAATGTTGAGGAAGTGAGACAAATAACAGAAAGTGGGACAAATCAGTATGTATGCCCCCTTTTTTTCCGGGGTGAAGGGATAACTCGGCGTTCCTTTGATCTCGGTATCGCACTGCAGGGTGGGTGACCTTTAGAACAGCTGTAATATATTGCTTCTTACAGATTAACACACACGTGTCACATTTAATTGACCATTCTTATCTTTTGTTTCATATTAATCTTCTCCTTTGTTGATCATTAATGGACAGGATTATGAATTTTATACAGGTGTTAGAGGGTAAGTTTGTTCTTAGTCTCTACATGCTCTTTATTTCAATACGATCTCATAAAATGCATATTTTGTCTGTTTATGATGGTTTTTTTCTAAAGCAATATCGCGAAATATCTTTGAATTGTGTTAGAATTGATTTCCTCTAGATTTCTTGCTATGCCATTTTCTTTTGAGTTATTATTTTGTCCATATTTAAAGGATTTATGAACGGGACATACGGGATTTGTTACTGAAATAAGGCTTTGTTTGTCCGGTGTCACGTGATACTTCTGGTGCGCCGCTTACGATAAAATGGAAGTATCGCTTATATCACATCTAATTGGCAAATCGTCTATTGGGATAAATCTAAAATCAGAAATCTACATATAGGTAATAGAGTAAGTTCCTCTGCATTAAATAACTTTATTTTCATGGTGGCAAACTGAAAAAAGAAAACCTTAAACGTTTGTAAAAAAAATTAACAAAATTCAAGGGTAGATAACTCAAAAACTGTGAGCTGTAAGAAGTTTTCGTCATAGTTTTACAATAACCATTTAATGTACTGTACATATGCAAAATATCATTGGAATCCCTCCATATATAAAACAATATTGTGGTTTTTCGTAAAGTTGGAGAATTTAAAAAAGCTAAAATTTAGGCATGTCAGTCAATTGTCAAAAAACACATTTTATTAAAAGAATTTTACAAAAGTTTTAGCATATGCTGTTTTATCTGATACTGCTTAAGAAAGCAGGAAATTGTTAACTTTCAGCTCTGAGTACCGGTAACAATAAAGATATAATCGATTTCCTATCAGATCCCTCTTTGGGTCAGAATTACCCCACCCACTTTGAACAAGCACACATCCTACAAACCTTTACCAATCGATTCAATATTGCATAATATTACAGCCAATATGTATAGGTTTCAGTGTAGAAAATTTTTAAAAAATCGGTAGTGGCCACGAAAAGGGCCTTATGGACACCCCTCCTTTGTTCTGAGAAGGGTAGAAAACACTGTGAGAAAAGGAGAAAATGCTGGTTACCAGCATTTTCTCCTTTCTCCACAGTGTTTTCAAAAGGCTTCTTTCTCAGGGACGTCAAAAGTAGGGATTGTGTGGTAATGGCTTAATCCTTTGCCAAACAAATTTAAGTTTAACTCTTTACCAAATGACAAAATTTTGGACAAGTCCATTTAAAGCATTTGCAGACGACAAAATAAATGTGACTAAAAAATTGAAATTTGATTTAGAAAGGTTAGAAAACATTGTGGGAAAAGGAGAAAATGCTGGTTACCAGCATTTTCTCCTTTTCCCACAATGTTTTCAAAAGCTTCCTTTCTGACAGTTGTTAAAAGTTGGGATTGTGTGGTAAAGAGTTAAATGACCCTGCAGCAGAAGTCTTTTGAAAAAAATGAGCGGCAAACAGCGTTTTCTCCTTTTTTACGCAATGCTTCCCCATCTTTCCAAAGTAAAACATCCCTCGTGCCCTCCAATCCCCTGCAAATACTTTCGAAGAAAAAAATGTATATCAATGACTTTGTGCTAAAGAAAATGTTGAGAACAAGGAAAAAGAAACAGACTGCTTGTTTTCAGCAAAGCTTATTTTTTCACATGACAATTTTCCATGCAGATCTAAACCAATTGTATCCGAACTTCAATTTCTTTCCTCCAAAAGTTCTGTACATTTTGTTGTTTTAAAACAACCCTGATATCGAAGTCCTTTGAAAAACACTGTGGGAAAAGAAGAATTTGCTAGTAACCAACATTTTCACCTTTCCCATAATGTTTCGTATTCTGTAAAAGAAAGAAATTATCACTCTGAGCTACATTTGTCTTCTGCAAATGCTCTTGGTTTGGTCAGCTCCAAAGTTTTGTGGTCTGGTAAAAAGTTGAAGTGAAAACCCAATAACCCAGCAATTATAAATATTGTAACTACATATTCATCATCTTTTTCTTTTGAATGTTTTCCTAGATCCTTCAGTCTTTGTAGGGGCACTTGATGAGGTTTCTGAGGTTTGGTGTTCCTTATGCAAGAAGTCCCAAAGTAACTTTGCGTGCTGGGAGTGACCCAAAATACCATTCAAGTCTTCTTCACTTAACTGTGTCAGCTCGGCAATATCCTGAACTTTGTTCATTATCTTTCGATAGTTCTTGGAATTAATACCTGGCATTTTCAACAACATGTCCTGAAAATGTAAAACAAGAGAGAGGCAAGCTAGGTTAACTCTTTACCAAACTACAAAATTCTTGGCTTGTCCAAATCGAAAGCATTTGCAGACAACAAAATAAAAGAGACTGAAAATATGAAATTTGTTTTGTGAAGGGTAGGAAACATGGGAAAAGGGTAAAATGCTGGTTACCAGCATTTTCTCCTTTTTCCACAGTTTTCTAAAGGCTTCTTTCTCAGGGTCGTCAAAAGTAGGGATTGTGTGGTAATGGGTTACCAGCATTTTCTCCTTTTCCCACAATGTTTTCTACAGGCTTCTTTTTCAGGGTCGTCAAAAGTCGGGATTATGTGGTAATGGGTTAAAACTTGTTTGTGCTTATGTTGCAAACAGCTTATACTAACAGTTGAAAAATGGCAAAAATAAGCAATGGTCCCTTTTCCACGTGGTTCAAAGTCATTTCAACCCTTTAAATCATTTCTAAAATTGTGTCTAAAAATGTGTGATTTCACTGATGTATCACAGTGTGGATGACAATCTACTTTACAATACAGCTTTACATGAACCTACCTGTGGCCCATGACTATATTTATCCGACCATTCTATACTCTCTTCTGTGGCAGTCACTGTCATAGCAATCGCGGCATCTGGTTCCTCGCGGCCAGCCTGCAAAAAAATTATTACTGCAAGTGCTCTAAATCTGAAAGGACCAGAGGTTAAATTGATGAGAACTTAAATGACCTTTGTACTGGCATCAATATTTTTTTCAAACATAGTCCAACAGCATGTAAATAAACCATGTTGCTTTAACATTTTAAATGAATTATTGGCTGATGAAAATTAGTACTCAAATTACTAACTTGAACTACCTTTTCATTGTGGTGATTTATTTCCAAGTACATTTGACAAAATAATAACAAACCAAAAGGAAAAATACATAGAGGATATTTGTTTTTTTCAGTGAAATATTAGTTTTAGTGAATTTATTTCATCAAGTGTACATCATCGGTAATATTTTTACTGGTGGCCGTGCTACTCATGAAAATATTACCAATAGTGTTCACGAGATGAAATAAGTTTTGATCTTTCACCAAAAAACCCCAAATATTCTGTTTATTTCATGCTTTAACCCTCTCTCGGTGGAACTTTATCAAAATCCAGTACAGTTCTTTTCAGTTTTTACCCTTGGAGTAGCCCCTCCACATAGCAGTGCATTACAATATTATGTCAAGCGCGAGAAATGTAAGGTAAATGACATCATATTTCCATCTGGTTGTGAGTCAAGTGCATTTTACCTAGGTAACTAGAATATAAGAATCAGTATTTTTACTGGTTATACCCATGGAATACAGAAAAAATATTTTCACCGCTATTTCTTGTTATTCTACCGGAAAGTATGAAATAAATACATGTAGTTGTCTCTCTATTTGATGCATAAAATCTTCATATAACTTTGAATTCCACGATTTTATAGAGTCAAAAAATACCGAAATAAGTATAAGCCATGTTCTGTGAAATGGGAATCAACCCTTTACCATACAATCCCGAGTTTTAACACCTCTGAGGAAGAAGCCTTTTGAAAACATTGTGGGAAAAGGAGAAAATGTTGGTAACTACCATTTTCTCCTTTTTCTCACACTGTTTTCTACCTTGCAGGAAACAAAATTTCAATTTTTGAGTTACATTTATTTTGTCATCTGCAAGTGCTTTCGGTTTGGACAAGTCTAAAATTTTGTCGTGTGGTAAAGTGTTAACCCATTACCACACAATCCCTACTTTTGATGACCCTGAGAAAGAAACCTTTAGGAAACATTGTGGGAAAAGGAGAAAATGCTGGTAAACAGCATTTTCTCCTTTTTCCACAATGTTTTTTCCCTTCACCAAACAAATTTCAAATTTTCAGTCACTTTTATTTTGTTGTCTGCAAATGCTTTCGATTTGACCAAGCCTAAAATATTGTCGTTTGGTAATGAGTTAAACATTGCTACGAAAAGTATCAATCTATGGTAGTGCAGTTCGCACAGGCTGACCTGGTACAGAACATTTTGCTTTTGGTAAATTTTGTACATGTCCAAGGACCATTTTACCTCATGATTCATGATTACATAAATGAATTTCCCCATGGGGGTCCCGGGTTTTTTTTTTTACTTTATACAATAGGACCTTGGCCTTTCTCTATGGCATGTCATAGAAGGCGACTAAAATTAGAGACAAACGGTTGCTTTCCTAGTAATTCGTAGGATTGCAGCAGGCTGGGTAGTTCATATTCCATATCCTATAATTTTTTCTCGATGTAAATAGGGTTTGGAATAGGAATCAATTGGCCTGTTGGACCCCATGTGGTTTAATCGGGGGTATAAGAATAAACCACTGCAGTTCCGCAATCGTCACATCTGCCATTTCATCTGGTGGAACAAAAGCGACAGCATGCAGGTCGTAAAAGGTGGCAAAATGGGGATCATTTTGTGTTTTGTCCATTCCTCATTTATCATGTTTGTCTTATGTTGTTGCACATGTATGTTAATTTCACCACGAATTATTGTTTACTAAGTAAGTGCGCCCGATATGACCTAAGTTGTCGACGGGCCTTCAAACGCTATTCATTTATTCAGAAATGAATTTTATGAATCCATAATTATGTGATGACCTACTTAGTATAGGCATCACAGAGATTCATTTAACCCCAATTTTTTTCGCGAAATTGACTCATGTTAGTTAACTCCTTACCAAATGACAATATTTTAGGCTTTGTCCAAATCGGAAGCATTTGCAGACGGCAAAATAAAAGTGACTGAAAATTTGAAATTTGTTTTGTGAATGGTAGAAAACATTGTGGGAAAAGGAGAAAATGCTGGTAACCAGCATTTTCTCCATTTCCCACAATGTTTTCTAAAGGCTTCTTTCTCAAAAGTAGGGATGGTGTGGTAATGGGTTAAATCTATTGCTATGCAGTACTGAAGAATTGAAAAATTGCAATTTTACTTATGGATCAATACCTTTAATTCCTCAAACAGCTCTGCTGTTGCATATGGACTTGGACACCATAAAATGCGTAGCTTTGGAAAATGTAGCGTGAGAAGTGTAAGTCGAGATGTTGTTTCCTGTATCGAGACATCGCTAGACATCTGATATTTACCCTATAAATAATGAAAATTAATCTACAAACAAAGCATGTGACAGAAATGCTTATAAAATCATTTGTTAGAAAATGTTCAACATTGTAAGTAAAAGTGTCATGTTTTAACCCTTTGCCAAACAACAAAAATTTAGACTGGTCCAAAGTGAAAAAACTCTCACAAGACAAAATAAATGTAACTCAAAAAGTGAAATTTGTTCCAAGCAGGATAGAAACATTGTGAGAATAGGAGAAAATGCTGGTTACCTGCGCTTTCTCCTTTTCCAATAATGTTTTCAAAAGGCTTCTGTCTCAGGGTTGTAAAAACAAGGGATTGTTTGGTTAAGGGTTAACATCCTTGAGGAAAAAGACATATGAAAACACTGTTGAAAAAAAGAATATTTTGGATAGTGCAGATCAACATCAAACTGTTCATACTCACCAACCATTCTTAAGAACACCCTGAGTCTTATTCTTCAGAATTACAATCATTGTAAAGGTAACAGAAGAGGTTTAGCCAATCAGAAGTTTTGTAACTTTCACAGTCATAAAGGTAACAGAACAGAGAAATTTAGCCAATCAGAGGTTCTGTTACTTTCGAAGTCAGAAAATCTTGAAGAGCAAGAATATTCTTAAGAATTCTTGGTGACCAGACCTTGATCTTCTCTGTTTGCAAGAACAGCTTAACTCTTTACCACACAATCCAGACTTTTAACGACCCTGGGAAAAATAGCCTATGAAAACATTGTAGGAAAAGGAGAAAATGCTGGTAACCAGCATTTTCTCCTTTTCCCACAATGTTTTCTACCCTTTCCAAATCAAATTTCAGTTTTTAGTTCACATTTATTTTGTCGTCTGCAAATGCTTTCAATTTGGACAAGTCCAAAATTTTGCCGTTCAGTAAAGATTTAAGTCATGGTTTGATTGGAGGGTAAGTATTTGTCACCAAGATGAAATAAATTCTTTTCATCACATGATTGAATGCTCTTTATGCCACTTTTATTAGTATATCTCTGTGACAGCTCACATATTTTTGTATATCCTGGGTTTCTCCTGCACTAGGCTGGGTTTCTGAAGTGTCTTGCCACAGCACACCCCAATGAAAGCTTCCAGTGTTGCTGAAACCCAGAATCTCCAAGGTTTCCAAGTTCTACACTTTACCACGGAGCCATAAAGGGGCCACTATTAGACTGATGATAAAAATCCAAATGCCTAAACATCTCAGTTATCTCTTTATTTTTCATCAGACAGCATACCTGCAGTGAAAAAGACTTGTTTGGATCAAACTCTATCAGAAGTACTGGTCGTTTATAGTATCTACACATGGAAACACACTGGTTATACAGTCTACCATTGTTCAGGGAACCAATCAGATCTGAGACACTTTTCCTCTCGACACAGATATCTGGGGTAAGTATATAGTCTCCAACCTGTAACAAAAAAAATTACCGACTTACACCTTAGAACGCTAAACAAACACAACAGACATTTTTGGTGTAGAAATATGACCCAAATAGTTGAAATTGTTGTTTCTCTTGTCTAGAATGTCTCAGCAATCTGAGCAAAGCAGACAGTGACAATAAATGATTGGACTATATGTTTTGTGCAGTCTGATCTTACCCTACACTCCTCTGAATAAGATATTAGCTAGGTTGACGCCAGCCAAAAATTTTTAGTAGTCAAAGTTCTGTCCGTCAAAACCCAAGATCAGTCAATGAGCCTAATCACTGTTACTTGGTCTTAGTGTCATTTGTTAAGTATTTCATGACAAAGAATCCTGTGTGATCAGTATAAATCTAGATCTACAGCTTTGCATCACTGATATAATTTGTAAGCTGTTCAGTTCATTTAAATATTTTTGATGGTCTCATTACATACATTAGAGAGCCAAGTGTTGAAAATCTGCTACATAAAACAGAACAATATGTGTACTTTAATCGGGCTTAATCTTTCACCATACCAGGGACCACACATTCCCAGTTTGAGCAATCCTGAGAAAGAAGGCTATTATCAATGCTAGAAAAAATGCGAAAATGGTGGAAACCAGCAGTTTTTTCTTTTTTCAACAATGTTTTCTACCTTTGAAAAGACTAAACACCTTCTCATTTGCTACCATAAGATATTTTGCAAATTCTTTCAATCTGTGAAAATATGCCATCTGCTCAACAGCTATTTAAATTTCTGCATACCAGTCATTAATTCATGCATTGCAAGAGATATTATCTATGATATGATTTTGATTATTAAATTCATCGGAAGAATGTCTTTTTTGTCTTTCAAATGATCTAAGAAATTGATTTGTCCTTTCAAACTTAGCCTTTCTTGAAGATGCCGATCTCCGAAAATTATCAGGCAACAATTTATATTTAGATCTAATTTGCTATTGGGCAAAAGAGAGACCTAGCATTCATTAAAAGAAAGAGAAACTCATTTGAAAAGAATCTAATAGGCCACAAAAAGTGTAAAAGATCAAGTAGAAAAAAAAAATGTAATTGATGCCGTCAAAATTTACTTGATAAACAAAAGTAAAACTTTGCGTACATATAATTCGTTCAGCACCACAGTGTCCAAAGAATTGTGATTGTTCATGAATGTATTCTATTTATAGAACAAGCATAGCCATTAACTGGCTGAGCTTGATTGCCATCTGATCTTTGTCTATCAGATAGTTAAGGGAGATACAAGGATTAACAGGTTAGGATACCCAGTATATATATGATAATCAAGTTGGTGTAGGCCAATTTACAGTTTAGGAAGTGTTTAATATACAAAAGTGATAAGAATTTGACGGTTGGCTGTATTGTCTGATTACGTTTTTTACAATTGCCAATATCAGCACTTTCCTGGGTTTTAGTCACCTGCAATAAAATTTCATCACCAATGGCAATTTTGGTGATCGGTAATGCCAACTTAGTAATAGAATTTTGAATAAGTCCATACTGAAAGAATTTGCAAAGTTTAAATTACAAAATTAAATGCAAAAGGTAAGATATACAGCATTTGGAGGTTGGTTACAGGCATCTCTTCCTTTAGCCATAATATTTTCAAAACCTGTCCTTCTCATGCAACTAAAAATATACCATTGTTTTCAACAGAGTTGAACAGAAAATAAATTTGTTATTAAGCCTTTAAAAAGTACAGCATAGTTAGTTTAAAAGCACTGAAATAAAAGAGAAGCATTGAAAACAGAGGAACAATTTACAAGCACACAAAACACTTGAAAATACACACTACATTGTTAATGTCTTGTTCTGCTACAATTTTTTGACAAGGAATCATGTGTTAAGCCTTCATTAAAGTTTGCTATCCCCATTTTACACAAATAGTCTTTTAAACTCTTTACCACACAATCCCAATTTATAACAACCTTGAGAAAGAGGCCTTCTGAAAACATTGTGGAAAAAGGAGAAAATGCTGGTAACCAGCATTTTCTCCTTTTCTCACAATGTTTTCAAAAGGCTTCTGGTAACCAGAATTTTCTCCTTGTCTCACAATTGTGTCTACTCGGCTTGGAACAAATTTCAATTTTCTTCCCTTCCCAAAACAAGTTTAAAATTTTCAGTCACTTTTATTTTGTCGTCTGCAAATGCTTTCAATTTGGACCAGTCTAAAATTTTGTCTTTTGGTAAAGAGTTAAACCTATCTCATGGAAATTTGTTGCAGTATGGAAAGAGTTAAACTTTGTAAAAGCTTCATAAAGTCAGTCACCTCTAAAGTTACTGGCTCAATGTCAATTCCTCTTCTGTGGATAAGTGACGGCAGTTCACTTCTGAATTCTCTCATGTCAACAATCACTTTCTTCTGAGATGATGTTGTAGTCTGACCTCCCTTACGGGTGTTTGGAATGGCTCCAGCTGGAGTTACCTCCCTTGCCAAATTAGGATCGTCTTCCATTTTACCTTCTCTCTCTTCAGGGATAACCATCGTCTGTACAGATATGAAATGTAACATAAGTTTACACTGTTCTCTGGCTTGCTGCTGGAGGATTATAACACCAATCTGGTTTTCCAGGACAATTTTTACCTCAGGTAGTAGACCCGTAATACTTCTATTGCACTACTGAATGAAACTTTTTGATATCTGATAAGTATGAATTTATACAGATATAATACTTTTGCATATCTTTAACTCATTACCACACGAGAACATTCTGGACTGATCCGAATTGAAAGCATTTGCAGACGACAAAATAAAGATGACTGAAAAATAGAAATTTGTTCTGGGAAGGGTAGAAAACACTGTGGGAAAAGGAGAAAATGCTGGTTACCAGCATTTTCTCCTTTTCCCACAATGTTTTCTGAAGGCCTCTTTCTCAGGGGCGTCAAAAGTAGGGATTGTGTGGTAATGGGTTAATCGCCTAGAAATTTCTTTGATGTCTATATTAAAATTATTTGTTGATAAATTATTTTTGTAAGTTTCCAGAAAAGGAAAGTAATTATCATCTTCCTTTGCAATGAGAATATAGTTGTTTTAGATTCATTAATGATAATTCTTTTAAAGAAAAAAAGGAAAAAGTGGCTTGGTTAAACTAGTACAATAATACTCATTTTTAATCATAGCAAATTTTTAGGATGCTATTCTAGTGGAAAAAGCTGCTTTTTATTATCGGTCCACTACGTTAAGTTCCCTAGCTTGATGCCACATTACAAGAACTCTGAACTGTCTATGGTAAAGACAGATGCCACATTACAAGAATTCTGAACTGTCTATGCTAAAGAAATCATTTCAGTTAACAGACTCAATTAACTTTTTGTTGCACAACTCTATTTTGAACCCTTCATTAACTGCTGATAATTTTGTTTTTGTTACAAATTTCCCTTATGTTTTAATGACTTTCAGTTCATTAATTCATATTGATATTGCTTTTTCCCCTTTTCACTCAGTCTGCATTTTGCTTTCTTTCAAGTGATTAACCTTTAACTCTTTACTTCATATACACTCATTTTGACAAATCAACAACAGACAGCTTTTGAAAACATTGTGGGAAAAGGAGAAATTGCTCGTAATGAGCGATTTCTCCTTTTCCCACAATGTTTTTCACTCAGTCAGATATTTGTATCCTCATTTGTCCATATTTTTACATCATATCTTTATTTGCTGCTAAAATGGAAGAGTCTCAGATTGGCACAGCAGATAGAGGGTTAACTCATTACTAAATGACAATATTTTAGGCTTGTCCAAATTGAAAGCAATTGCCGACGACAAAATAAAAGTGACTTAAAATTTGAAATTTGTTTTGTGAAGAATAAAATACATTGTGGGAAAAGGAGAAAATGCTGGTCCTTTTCCCACAATGATTTCTAAAGGCTTCTCTCTAAGGGTCATCAAAAGTAGGGATTGTGTGGTAATGGGTTAAGATACATGTATGAGTAATTATAAAGTCTCAAATCATGTCAGCATGGTCTTGATAATTGATAAAAAAAAATCCAAGTTCAAGATGAAAACAAGAGCTTCCCAAAGCAGCCGATAAATGCCCAAAGGGGCTTGTCAGAGAAATAGGTTAAAATCTTGAATGTCTCCATAGATCCAAATTTTAAGAATCACATGCACAACACAAATCAAAGAGATTCATTGTGGTAAATTTGAACACATTCCAATTATGACTGTCGGAGGAGTTGCACACACAAGAAATTGCCGACAGACAGATGGACAGGCAGACAGAAGGATGGACAACCGAGACCATAACATAATAGGACCTTTTTGGTATATTAAAAGACAAGAGGACCATGATGGTCCTATATCGCTCACCTGAGTACTAAGCTGTAATATCAAACTTGTGACCCCTGGGTAGGTCCAGTTTTGATCCCAGGGGCATCCTAAGAAAAACACTTGGTAGAGGTCCAATAGAATATGCTACTTACAAAATATCAAAGCTCTACACCTTCTAGTTTCAGAGAAGAAGAATATTGAAGTTTTCCTTCTTTGTTCCTGTATTTCAAACTTGTGACCTCTGGGGCAGGGCCAGTTTTGACCCCAGGGGCATCTTAAAAAGAAAGTTTGTAGAAGTCCACTAAGAGATGCTACATACCAAATATCAAAGCTCTACGCCTTCTAGTTTTAGAGAAGAGGAATATTGAAGTTTTCTTTCTTTGTTCCTATGTTTCCAACTTGTGACCCATGGGGCAGGGCAAGTTTTGACCCCAGGGGCATCATATGAACAATCTTGTTAGAGGTCCACTAGGAGATGCTACATACCAAATATCAAAGCTCTACACCTTCTAGTTTTTGAGAAGAAGATTTCCAAAGATTTTGCTATTTTTTTTCCTTTTGGTTACCATGGCAACCAGAATTATATGAACAAACATTGTAGAAGTCCACTAGGAGATCCTACTTACCAAATATAAAAGCTTTACATCTTTTAGTTTCAGAGAAGAAGAATTTTAAAGTTTTCCTTCTTTGTTCCCATGTTTGAAACTTGTGACCCCCGGGGCGGGGCCAGTTTTAACCCCAGGGACAACAAATGAACAATCTTGGTAGAGGTTCACTATGAGATACTTCATACCAAATATCAAAGCTCTACGCCTTCTAGTTTTTGAGAAGAAGATTTCCAAAGATTTTGCCAGTTTTGACCCCAGGGACATCATATGAACAATCTTGGTAGAGGTCCGCAAGGAGATGCTACATACCAAATATCAAAGCCCTGCACCTTCTAATTTCAGAGAAGAAGAATTTTAAAGTTTTCCTTCTTTGTTCCTATGTTTCAAACTTGTGACCTCCGGGGCAGGGCCAGTTTTGACCCCAGGGGCATCATATGAACAATCTTGTTAGAGGTCCACTAGGAGATGCTACATACCAAATATCAAAGCTCTACACCTTCTAGTTTTTGAGAAGAAGATTTCCAAAGATTTTGCTATTTTTTTTCCTTTTGGTTACCATGGCAACCAGAATTATAGGTGGAATTCAATCTCTTGAACAACTTTGGTAGAGCTTCACCCAAGGAAAATCCCTGCCAAGTTTCATCAAGATTGGCCCAGTGGTTTAGGAGGAGAAGATGTTTAAAGAAATTGTGGATGACGGACGACAGACATTGGGTGATCACAAAAGCTCACCATGAGCAATTGTGGATGACGGACGACGGACATTGGGTGATCACAAAAGCTCACCATGAGCACTTCGTGCTCAGGTGAGCTAAAAACAGGACTGGGACCAGTTTACACAGTAGGTCCATATCAATAGCTCATTTTGTGAACAACATGCTCTGGTGTGTTAAAAAGTCTATACATCTACTTGGTACTAAACTACCTTTAACCCTTTGCCAAACAACAAAATTTTACACAAGCCAAATTGAAATCACTTGCAGATGACAATTTAGATATTACTCAAAAATTGAAATTTGCTTCCAGCAGGGTAGAAAACAATGTGAGAAAAGACAAAATGCTGGTAAGCAAACAAATCAGATGTTACTAAAAAATTGAAAGTTGCTTCCAGCAAGGTAGAAAACACTGTGGGAAAAGGAAACAAGAGGGCCAAGATGGCCCCTGGATCGCTCACCTGAATTTTTGAGAGGACCATTTTTTTTTTTTTTTTTTGAAGGAATCGAAACACTGGAAACAAAATCATTATTTGGCCAAGCAATTTTTAAAAGGTCACCTGTAAAAGTCCTTTAAAAATCTGACCAATGGTTTCAGAAAAGAAGAATTTTTAGGAGTTTCTTAATTTCCATACAGTGCAAGTAACCCCCATTCACCAGAGCCATGTTTCTAGATCAATCAAAATTTCGAGAACAAATTTTGAAAAAGGTAATTCAAGGAAAATTTCCATGAAATAATTTTCAAATCTGACCAGCCGTTTCAGAGAAGAAGAATTTTCAAGAAATTCTTCATTTCCACAGTGCAAGTAGCCCCCATTCACCAGAGAAATGTTTCTCTACGAATCAAACTTTCACGAACAATTTTTGAGAAGGGTCACCCAAGGAATATCTCTGTGAAAATTTTCCAAAGTCTGACCAGCCGTTTCAGAGAAGAAGAATTTTTAAGAATTTCTTCATTGCCCTATAGTGCAAGTAGCCCCCATTCACCAGAGCCATGTTTCTTGACGAATCAAAATTTCACGAACACTTTTTGAAAAGGGTCACCCAAGGAACATCTCTGTGAAATTATTTCAAAATCTGACCAACGCTTTCAGAGAAGAAGAATTTTCAAGAAATTCTTAATTTCTGCATAGTGCAAGAAGCCCCCATTCACCAGAGCCATGTTTCTTGACGGATCAAAGTTTCACAAATAATTTTTGAAAAGGGTCATCCAAAGAACATCTCTGTGAAATTATTGCAAAATCTGACCAGTCGTTACAGAGAAGAAGAATTTTTAAGAATTTCTTAATTTCTGTATAGTGCAAAAAGCCCCCATTCACCAGAGCCATGCTTCTTGACAGATCAAAATTTCGCAAACAATTTTTGAAAAGGGTCACCCAAGGAACATCTCTGTGAATTTATTTTAAAATCTGGCCAGCGGTTTCAGAGAAGAAGAATCTTTAAGAATTCCTTCATTTCTGTATAGTGCAAGAAGCCCCCATTCACCAGAGCCATGTTTCTCGAAGGATCAAAATTTCACGAACACTTTTTGAAAAGGGTCATCCAAGGAACATCTCTGTGAAATTATATCAAAATCTGACCAGCCATTTCAGAGAAAAAGAATTTTTAAGAATTCCTTTATTTCTATATAGTGTAAGAAGCCCCCATTAACCAGAGCCATGTTTCTTGATTGATCAAAATTTCACGAACAATTTTTGAAAAGGGTCACCCAAGGAACATCTCTGTGAAATTATTTTAAAATCTGGCCAGCGGTTTCAGAGAAGAAGATTTTTGAAGAATTTCCAAAAAAATTCCATTTCGTTGCCATGGCAACCAGGGTTTTAGATGGAATCAAATTCTGTGAACAGTTTTTACAGAGGACCTCCCAAGGAACATTCCAGCCAAGTTTGGTCCAAATTGGCCCAGCGGTTTAGGAGAAGTTGATGTTTAAAGAATTGTTGACGACGCAATTGTTGACTGGGTGACCCTAAAAGCTCCCCTTGAGCATGTTGTGCCCAGTTGAGCTAAAAATGCTAGATATATAGTAAATCTTATCAGCCAGTGTAGGTTTTTGCCGTTTTCATATCAAAATCCGAGTATAAAAAATCACACTATTGTCTTTCAATCTTTTTTTGATATTAATACATCCGTTTATTCAGGTTATAATCCTGCCAAATACATAGAAAACAAGTTATTTTTTACTCCAAAACACCCATGTATACCTTCCATCATAACTTCTATATCGTGTATGATGCTCTCGTATTGTGTCATGGATGTTGTTTTGTATGTATGGAAGAAATAAAACTTATTAAAAGAAATAAAAAATTGCTTCCAGAAGGGTAGAAAACACTGTTGGAAAAGGAGAAAATGCTGGGAACCAGCATTTTCTCCTTTTCCAACAATGTTTTCAAAAGGCTTCTCTCTCGGGGTCGTAAAAACCAGGGATTGTTTGGTAAAGGGTTAAACAGCATATATAAGAAGACTGCCCTTCTCAATCTCCTTTTATATTACGAATACATACTGCTTTTTCATTGATTAGGTACTCAAAAGCTTCTTTCTCCTTTCTTAAAGTTGTGAGGTAGCGCTGTTCCTCCACTGATCCAGTGTACATCAGAAAATACACTCTCAATGGCTGCTTTGGGTTAGTTGCTTTGTACATCTATTACGACAAAATATAAAATATTCAATTCAACTCTTTACTAAACAAGAGGGCCAAGATGGCCCTGGATCGCTCACCTGAATTTTTGAGAGGACCATAGCCTTTTATTTTTTAAGGTATTGAAACACTGGAAACAAAATCATTATTTTGCCAAGCGATTTTTAAAAGGTCACCTGTAAAAGTCCTTTCATAATCTGGCCAGTAGTGTCAAAAAAGAAGAATTTTTAGGAGTTTCTTAATTTCTGTACAGTGCAAGAAGCCCCCATTCACCAAGCAATGTTTCCTCGATGAATCAAACTTTCACGAACAATTTTTGAAAAAGGTCACCCAAGGAATATCTCTGTGAAAATTTTCCAAAATCTGACCAGCCGTTTCAGAGAAGAAGAATTTTTAAGAATTTCTCCATTGCCCTATAGTGCAAGTAGCCCCCATTCACCAGAGCCATGTTTCTTGATTAATAAAAATTTCACGAACAATTTTTGAAAAGGGTCACCCAAGGAACATCTCTGTGAAATTATTTCAAAATGTAACCAGCCATTCAAGAGAAGAAGAATTTTTAAGAATTTCTTCATTTCCCTATAGCGCAAGTAGCCCCCATTCACCAGAGCCATGTTTCTTGACCTATCAAAATTTCACGAACAATTTTTGAAAAGGGTCACCCAATACACATCTATGTGAAATTATTTTAAAATCTGACCAGCTGGTTTCTGAGAAGAAGAATTTTGAAGAATTTCTTAATTTCTGTATAGTGCAAGAAGCCCCCATTCACCAGAGCCATGTTTTTTGACAAATCAAAATCAGTCGAAAAAAGCCCGTGAATCTAAATGAAAATGTGCGAACAAAAATCCAAAGTAAAAATTTACAAAGGGCAACAACTCCAAAAATACTGAAGATAGAG
The DNA here is from genome assembly GCA_943736015.1 of Tridacna crocea. Lineage (NCBI taxonomy): Eukaryota > Metazoa > Mollusca > Bivalvia > Cardiida > Cardiidae > Tridacna > Tridacna crocea. The sequence goes on from OX031059.1 coordinate 57,951,586, forward strand.
TTATGGTTTTTGTGCACTGCACTTCTCCTCAATTAGTTCTATATGTGTGTGAAGTTTTAAGTTCCTAGCTTTTATACTTTTGGAGATATAGACCAGACAGAAATCCAAAATAAAAATTAACAATGGGCAATAATGAATAATAATGAATTCTATAAGTGTATAAAGTTTGAAGTTCCTAGCCTTTGTACTTTTGGAGATATGCTCCTGACAAAATTCCAAAGTGAAAATTTACAATGAGCAATACCTCAACAATTACTGAAGATAGAGTTATGATTCTTTAACACTGCACTTCTCCTAAATTAGTTCTACATGTGTGTGATGTTTCAAGTTCCTAGCTTTTATACTTTTGGAGATATGCTCCGGACAAAAATCCAAAGTAAAAATTTACAAAGGGCAATAACTCCAAAACTACTGAAGACAGAGTTATGGTTGTTGTGCATTGCACTTCTTCTCAATGAGTTCTGTATATGTGTGAAGTTTCAAGTTCCTAGCTTTTATACTTTTGGAGATATAATCCGGACAAAAATTCAAAGTAAAAATGTGCAAAGGGCAATAACTCCAAAAGTACTGAAGACAGAGTAATGGATCTTTCGCACTGCACGCCTCCTCAATGAGTTCTATATGTGTGTGAAGTTTCAAGTTCCTAGCTTTCATACTTTTGGAGATATGCTCCGGACAAAAATTCCAGAAGAAAATGTAGAAAGGGCAATAACTCCAAAAATACTGAAGATTGAGCAATGGTTCTTGTACACTGCATGCCTAATTAATGAGATCTATCCAATTGTGAAGTTTGAAGTTGATATCTCAAATACTTTTGGAGATATGCTCCAGACAAAAATCCAAAGTTAAAATTTACAAAAGGCAATTACTCCAAAATTACTGAAGACAGAGTAATGGATCTTTCACACTGCATGCCTCCTCAATGAGTTCTATATATGTGTGAAGTTTCAAGTTCCTACCTTTTATACTTTTTAGGATATGCTCCGAACAAAAACTCAAAGTAAAAATGTACAAAAGGCAATAACTCCAAAAATACTGAAGACAGAGTAATGAATCTTTTGCACTGCACGCCTCCTCAATAAGTTCTATAAAGTCTGTGAAGTTTTAAGTTCCTAGCTTTCATACTTTTGGAGATATGCTCCGGACAAAAATTCCAGTAGAAAATGTACAAAGGGCAATAACTCCAAAAAATACTGAAGATAGAGTAATGGTTCTTGTACACTGCATGCCTACTTAATGAGATCTATCCACTTGTGAAGTTTGAAGTTGATATCTCAAAATGCTCCGGACAAAAATTCCAGAAGAAAATGCAAAAAGGGCAATAACTCCAAAAATACTGAAGATAGAGTAATGGTTCTTGTAGAATGCATGCCTCCCTAATGAGATCTATCTAATTGTGAAGATTGAAGTTGATATCTCAAATACCTTTTGGAGATATGCTCCGGACAAAAATCCGAAGTTAAAATTTGCAAAGGGCAATAACTCCAAAATTACTGAAGACAGAGTTATGGATCTTTTGCACTGGACGCCTCCTCAATGAGTTCTATATGTGTGTGAAGTTTCAAGTTCCTTCCTTTCATACTTTTGGAGATATGCTCTGGACAAAAATTCAAAGTAAAAGTTTACAAAGGGCAGAAGATAGATTAATGGTTCTTGTACACTGCACACCTCCTTAATGAGATCTATCCACTTGTGAAGTTTGAAGTTGATATCTCAAATACTTTTGGAGATATGCTCCGGACAAAAAGCGGAAGGACGGAAGGACGGAATGACCGAATGACGGAAGGAGACTATTACCATATCCCCCGCCGCCTTTCAGCGGGGGATAAAAAGATGCAAAGAGAATGGATATGGAAGGATTTCCTAGGTACATTATTTGTGCAGTAGCGTATTTATAAATAAAGGATGTAGAAATTACCTCTAGTTGCCTCACAAACTCCATATCTGGATCATAGAGCACTACGTATCTGGGCTGGACTTCCTCCAGAGTTCTGATCAAACTGTATGGGTCGGAACAACCATGCAGTGGATGTATTATGGTCAGTGGGTCTGGCATGACACAGTAATATGCATCTTGTGATGTGAAGTTGAAGTCATCTGATTCCTGGATTTTAGCGAAAAAAAGTTCATTGGTACATTTAAAAAAGAAATATCTTTGTAGCATTAGTCTTTGAAACATTCATACAAGATATAGATAGTCTCAAATTGGTTTTTTCATTACGAGACAACAAATCTTTGGACTTGTTCAAAATGAAAGCAGATGTCTGCAACATGTCATAAGCAACTGAAATGTTGAAATTAGTCTTGAAAAAACAGGGATGGAAACAGAGTGGAAAAAGAAAAAAAATGCTGGTAACCAGCATTTTTTTTCTTGTTTCACCATGTTTTCAAGAGCTCTCTTTTGTGAGAAGGTTGAAACATAGGACTTAGTGGCAATGGGTTCCCTCTACTAACAGACAAAACATCTGCACAAATAATTTGAAAGTGCCATGAAACAGAAAATACAAATCTCAACCACTGGAAACCAGACATACTCAAGAAACCAGTGAAACAGTACAGTACTAACAATAGATATTCACAGTGACAATATTGTAATTTTGAGGTGGTTTGGGGGAAATGTCTTACAAAACATCAATTATGTACCACAGATAAATCAAAAGACTGAAATTCAAACGACGGTCTGAGTAGTCTGATTTTGATCTGTCATGATAATGTTTGCATAACACCTTCAGTCAATGTTTAGAAAAATATGGTTTCAACTCTTTACCAGATGACAAAATTTTAGCCTTTTCCAAACTGAAAGCATTTACAGACTACAATTTAAACTTGACTCAAATAGTGGATTTTGATCTTGACGGGGTTGAAAACAATGTGGGAAAAGGAGAAAATGCTGGTAACCAGCATTTTCTCCTTTTCTCACAATTTTTTCAAAAGGCTTCCTCCTCAATGATGTTAAAAGTTGGGATTGTGTGGTAAAGGGTTAAAGGTGGGTACTTAGAATTTTCACATCACACCAAATCAAAAAATATATACATCACTGAAATTTATATGAAAAAACAATACAAATCATCAATAATTGAGAATTATAAAATTACCAAAAAAAATTTTTTTGATGGTATTCCCTTAAAAGGCTACGTAGCCTCTTAAGCTATTTTTAGATTTCGCGCCAAAAATAAGAAAATGCATTGTGGGAATGTTAAGTGACTGGCACTTGACTAATAACGCTTAAATTCCATTACATAACAAACATATAATTATTTTTCATAATATCTTCTTCTGACACTATGTTTGAAGCTTCTTCTGTGTATTTCGAGCATGTAAATGAGCGAGTTGTTCATGTAAAAATAGAATGTATTTCCCGTCGATGTCGACCTTGGGCGTAGTAAAACTCTAATTTCTTGTGTTGTTGGATGGTTTTCGACTACTGGAGTTTTATGAATGACGATTATAAGGCTTTGGGAGTATAAGGATGATATTTTTCTATTTTTGTAAAATTTTCGTCCCCAATTCTGAAGGGCCACCTTTAAGATTGACAAAACAATCAATCTAATTTTCCCTTAGTGTCAGAAAGAAAAAAAAAACATACTCAGTAAATAGTTGTTCTTTTCACTTGAGTGACCAATCAGCACTGCTGCTACATTATTTTCAAAAAATATGCAGACATAATCACACAAGAAGTACATAGGAGAGATACTTCACAGTATATGTAATTATCATAGTGGGAAAAGACATACCACTTCCTCTCCATCTTCCTTCTTCTTGACCATTTGTGTGAGAGTTAATGTTGGCTCTTTCTCTTTCTGTTTGGAGGATTTTGCCTTTCTTGATCTGGGTTTTCTCTGCAAATCATTTAAGAATACATAAAACTAGAACAATGTAGGGTATTATCAACACTTTAAGAAATGAGAAAGTGTGGTGTTGATAACAGCTGCTTTAACCCATTACAACAATCCCTACTTTTGATAACCCTGAGAAAGGAGCCTTTAGAAAACATTGTGGGCAAGGGTGAAAATGCTGTTAACCAGCATTTTCTCCTTTTCCCACAATGTTTTCTACCCTTCACAAAATAAATTTCAAATTTTCAGTCACTTTAATTTTGTAACCTGCAAATTAATGCTATTGATTTGGACAAACCTAACATTTTGTTGTTTGGTAATGAGTTAAATACAAACGGAAGTAATCAGTGGTTTATTTTGCAGATATTAAATAATGCCACTAAGATGCGTATGGTAGCAAAGTGAATCTAACATTACAAAAGGATATGTAGGGTGATATCGACAGGTTTTGTCTATTATCAACATGGTGTTCAGTTTTCAAAAATGAAATATCAAAATGCTCTTTTAACTTGTCATAATGGATTTCATTCCCAAAACTTGTTCCTGTGTTAGATCTAATAAAAAGCAATTCAAATAAAACTTGACTCATATCATAAGTGTAACTGTACATGTTGTTAATATCATGGACCAAGTGTTTAAACTTTGTGCCAGTACGGACCATATCTATGGTGCTTGACATTTTAGTCTGAGAATATTTAACTCATTTTGGAATTTTCAAGCTAATTTGTCTGGATATAGCTGTATCTCAAAAGAAAAAGGGGAATTTTGGTTATACAATACATATTAACCATTAATCCTTTTATACATTTGTTAACCTGTCCATAATTAGCGATCGCATAAATGTCGGCAGGTATCGACATAAATGAGCTGCTTTCACGCTCAATTCAGTGATGGGAAGGGTATTTTATATCTTGAACTCATATCTAAGTTTAGATTCAAGCAATCAAACAAATTTCAACATGCACTACACGCTGGGAACAATCACCATCCTCCTTATCAGAGACCCATAGATTGGAAAATTTTAATATTGTAAAATTTTGCTTACTCTTTCAGACTTACAGGGTACTGTATACTTCCGTCAGGGCGATGAGATAATATATTGATGCCATCTATTACATCATTAAAAATACAACTTGTTCATCTTTCATGGAATTGAAGGAGGCGATAAAGAATTGATGATAACTGCCGATGGTTGACAATACCTTACATTGCTCAACCTTAAATATGCCATTTAGAGATTTAACCCTTACTCCATAGATACTCTACGTATCGCTTGTAGGAGCCTTTGAAAACATTGTGACAAAAGGTGAAATTGCTCGTCACGAACAATTTCACCTTTTGCCACACTGTTATCTAGGCTATCAAAAGGCGTCATATACACATAAGAAACAACTTCATCCTTGCTGTTATTTAGGGTCAATTAGAGATACATCAGAAATGCCTTATGGGGTAAAGGGTTAATGCATCACTACAGATATTTTTTCATTATTTTTCAGCATAAATATTCTGCATGTCACAGGACCACCCTACCTCATGATTCAGCTAAGTTTGTTGTTAAAAAAAATGTATTTTGTGGATCTGTAATTTTATATGGTGTCTTACTTGGTATAATGCATCACATGAACAAATAAAAACCCCTTTTGGATGACTCATGAATCATTTTCTGATAATTCTAATATCCTGCTCATGGTAATGTGGACTAATTTCTGCAACCTGTCCATATCTGTATTCTCCAGATCTTAATAATTATACCATAAAATACATCAAGTTAACAAAATGAAACATGGAGGCTTTACCTTGATTTCTTCCAGATATTCTCCCTTAGTGGCCAATGACTTGTTATACAGCCTGGCAAGTAGACTTTGGCTCCCATCACATAGTATCTGCATAGTATATCATTTCCTTTATTTTCAAGAATTCAAAAACAATTGTAAATTTTCTGAAGCATAAAGTTTTTGAAAACATTGTGGGAAAAGGAGAAAATGCTGGTTACCAGCATTTTCACCTTTTCCCACAATGTTTTCTACCCGCTAAAGGAACTTGCATTCATTTGTACAAGATGCTTTCAACTTGAAAGAGTCTTGATTTTTTTGTTTGTTAAGTATTAAGTCTTCAAATGCAAAGGGTGAAGATACTTTGGCAAAAGAAATACCAACTAGAGCTGTCACTGAATGTGACTTAATGTGACTTAATAACCCCGCCAGCACTTTGACAGAAAAAAAATGTCACATTTAAGGGGAACAATTCCTCAACCAGGAAGAGTTGACACATGAAAACTGCGTCTTGCAAATCTTCAATATGTGATCAGTATATGTGCAAAGTTTCAATACAGTTGAAGGAAAACTGTAGGAGAAGTTTGAGACACAAAATTACAAGTAATTTGCACATAGACGGACACATGGATGGACGGACGGACAGACAGACAGGCTGATTCCAGAATACCCCCGAAAACATTCGTTTTGCAGGGTATAAAGATATTGCCTCACTTGGATATTGGAAAAAAAATAATTTTGTTTGACATGGTATTCTATGGGATACTTTATGTAGAGAGACAATGAAAAGATCTGTCCTAGCAAATGTGAGACAAAATCTCATTGAACTAGCTTCATAAACTGATTTAGAATGGATGACAAAAAAGGCCAAATTAAAGCTTTTTCAAGCAGTGGAAAAGATGCTTTTCCAATCTAATGGAAAGTGGAGTGGTCAAAGCAATTATTGTTTATGTTGAATAACTTCATGTTTTTTGCTCTGTTTTCAGAAGCTATCAAAGAGAGGGACAAAAATTCTTTAGACAGATTTCAGTGCAGTAATAGGATTACTCACCACCATATAGGCTACTTTATGTCATGCTGTAACTGCTTCAACTTCTAACCAAAGGAAACAATTTCAAACCAGTAAAAATTGTAAGCATTTGCAGACAACAAAAAACGTGTTATATGTTTGTAAAAGGTTGGAAAACATTGTGGGAAAGTGAGAAAATGCTAGTTACTAACATTTTTTTTCTCCTTTCCCTACAATGTTTTCAAAGTTTTCTTTCTCTGGATTGTTTAAAGTTGGGAATGTGTGGTAAAGGGTTACATGAGATACAAGTAAAACATTTGAATTACGGAAAAAATCTATTCGAAAATGGGGAAAAAGAATTTTTATGGGGGAAAAGAACCAACTGCTTGTTATCGTAAAAAGTGCCCCTCTTCCCACAAGTTTTTCCTTTGCTATCAAATGTAGAGGGACTCAAAAGCTATACTGTAAATAAAAGTTTTGGCAGATAAACACATAGGATCTCAACTTTGTACCTCCTTTATTTGAGAGCAAGTTCTATCATCCTCTGCTGCAATAAGAACTCGACCGGGACCTAGTTTTTCGTCCGCACTTTCATTGTGATCTGCTATCTCATCTAACACCTCCTGTAGGGCATCCCATTTGGGACAGGTTTCCAGTTCTAATTCAGCTGGAATGATACAAATCACACATACACAGAAAAGAAAAGATGAGAGGCTTCAAAATTTTATATCATCTCATAGCTTACTTAAACAATGCTTTTTGTGGGTACATAGTCATGTGATTACTTGCTTGGTATAATGCTTCAAGTAGATGCAGTAAAATCCCCTGAACCCATTACCAAATGACAATATTTTAGACTGGTCCAAATTGAAAGCAGTTGCAGACGACAAAATAAAAGTGACTGACAATTTGAAATTTGTTTTCTGAAGGGTAGAAAACAATGTGGGAAAAGGAGAAAATGCTGGTTACCAGCATTTTCTCCTTTTCCCACAATGTTTTCTAAAGGCTTCTTTCTCAGGGGTATCAAAAGTAAGGATTGAGTGGTAATGGGTTAACTCTTTAGCAAACGACTAAATTTTGGACTAGTCCAAATTGAAAGCGTTTGCATACTACAAAATAAATGGAAATCAAAAAGTTAATTTGGCATGGTTAGAAAACATTGTGGGAAAAGGAGAAATTGCTGTTTCCTGCAATGTTTTCAAAAGGCTTCTTTCGCAGGGGTCGTTAAAAGTAGGGAGTGTGTGGTAAAGAGTTAACAAAGCAAAATTCAAGTATGTACTGTATATCCATAGGGTCATGAGAAAGCTGTAGAAAGTTTTGATACAGTGGAAGAAACACTAAGGTACCACTTTTATGACGAATCCGCCAGACAGACTGATAGGCTGACTAAAGCGTATCTATACCCTCCCAATTTGTTGTCATGAAAACCTTAACCCTTCACAAAAAAACAAAGTTTTAGACTGGTCCAAATTGAAAGCCTTGGCAGACAACAAAATAATAATGAATCAAAAATTAATATTTGTTTAGGGAAGGCTGGAAAACATAGTGGGAAAAGGAGTTGGTTACCAGCATTTTCTCCTTTTCCTACAATGTTTTCAAAATGCTTCTTCATCAGGGTCGCTAAAAGTTGGGACTGTGTGGTAAAGAGTTAAAAGAAAAGACATAAAATTTCCACAACATTGGTTATTTTTCCCTACTTGAATATTAAATTTCCTTTAATTTTTTTTTTTCAAGCTTTTGATAACAGAAATAGTGACAGACTAAACAAGAGCGGCAAATTGTCGCAAGATACGCCCGTCTTACCCCAAGTTGTAAAGCTGGGGCATGCACCAGACTAAATTCGAGTATGAAAAATGACAAAGGGCAGTAACTCAAAAATTAAGCCAGCAAGAGTTATGATTCCTGTGCACTGCACTCCCCCTTGATGAGATCTATCCACCCATGAAATTTCATAACCCTAGCTAGTATAGTTTTGGAGATTTTCACCGGACAAAAATGAAGTACAAAAATGACAAAGGGCAATAACCCAAAAATTAAGCAAGCAAGAGTTATGATTTTTGTGCACTGCACTCCCCCTTGATGAGATCTATCCACCCATGAAATTTCATAACCCTAGCTAGTATAGTTTTGGAGATATGCTCCGGACAAAGAACTGGACGCCGCCCACCCACCCGCCCGCCCGGACGCCCGCCCGCCCGCCACGGGTGATCCCATAATACGTCCCGTCTTCGACGGGCGTATAAAAAGTCTTCCTGCTAATCATGATTTATCTCTTTTACCAAACAACAAAAGTTTAGATTTGTCCAAATTGAAAGCATTTTCAGACAACAAAATAAATATGACTCAAAAATTGAAACTTGACTTTAGAAGAGTAACCAGCATTTTCTCCTTTTGCCACAGTGTTTTTAAAAGGCTTTTTTAGGGCCATGAAAACCAGAGATTATTTGGGAAAGGATTTAGTCAACAAATGGATAGACAGATGGAGGTAGAGATGTGTGAAAACTGTGCCATGGATCAATGTGTTTAACCTTTAGCCAGAGGAGTCTATGTCTAAGCAGGAAATAATGCTTACCTTTATCCACATCCTTTGTACTATTTGACTCCTTCTTGGTTTTCTTTTTCTTACTTTCATCACCATAGATTCTATTACGAGCATGCTATAAGAAAAAAAGAAGAAAAAAAAAACATGATATGTAAACTGATTTCTGTACAGACTGTCATTTCAAAGATTTATTCCTTCACCACAAAATCCTGACTTTTAACGACCCTGAGAAAGAAAGCCTTCGAAAACATTGTGGGAAAAAGGGAAAATGCTGGTAACCAGCATTTTCTCCTTTTCCCACAATGTTTTCTACCCTTTCCAAATCAAATTTCAATTTTTGATTTACATTTATTCTGTCGTCAGCAAATGCTTTCAGTTTGGACAAGTCCAAAGTTTTGTCGTTTGGTAGAGATTTTAAAATGAAGAAGACTTATGAAATGTGACCACACAGCTTAGAATAATATGACTCTTTACCAAATTCGAAAGCATTTGTGGACAAAAATATCAAATGTGTCTTAAACTATTAGACTGTCTTTGTAGCGTAGAAAATATTTTTGGGAAATGGGAAATGCTGGTTATCAGCATTTTCTCCTTTCACACAATCTTTCTAAAAGTATTCCTCTGGTTCTTTAAAACACAAGATTCATTGGTAAAGGCATAAGTGACATATTATTCAAAGTATTTACAACTTAATTGAAAAAAAAAAAACACCAACAAAAATATTGGTGCATCTCTTTCTCTTGCACTCCTAATCCATGACAAACTTTAACCCAATTTCATACAGTTTGCAGTCAGTGTAAATCTAGATCAAAGCATAGAAAACAAGCAATTTCGTTCAAATTATACCCCCCACTGAAAACGACCTCCCAGTCAACCATTTTGCATGGAATAAAAAAAAAAAATAATAAAATGTTAGGCAAAATGGGTTATTATACACATGTATAAAGATTCAAGAAATTCCATCTGATAGTATTAAAGATATTCACCTGCTTATCATTATCCCCCTTCGGCTGGGGATAATAATAAGCAGTCTAATATTTGATCAGCATATTTGATGGTGTTATTTGTGTGACAGATTACTTTATTTTACATGTGTTACGGAAGACCACTCCTTCCTGCATGGCATTCTCCCGATTTAAATACAATACCTGGCTACTGCGTCAGGGAGATATCTCTTTGGCTCAGTGGTTAGGGTATTGGTCTTGTGTCCTGGAGTTCCGGAGTTCGAATCCCGCTCCGACCCTTATTTCTGCCATGCATTTATTCATTTGTTTCTTTGTTACGGACTTTGTTCGTAAGATGGGGGCTTGTCCGGGATTGGCCATTGAGCCATTAATCCCATTTGTTGTCCAAAATCGGACTTCCTGCCTAATAAGGCTTTGAGTCATCAATAAATGCTGACTTCAAGAGGGGGTGTGTTACGGGAGACCACTCCTTCCTGCATGGCATTCTCCCGATTTAAATACAATACCTGGCTACTGCGTCAGAGAGATATCTCTTTGGCTCAGTGGTTAGGGTATTGGTCTTGTGTCCGGGAGTTCCGGAGTTCGAATCCCGCTCCGACCCTTATTTCTGCCATGCATTTATTCATTTGTTTCTTTGTTATGGACTTTGTTCGTAAGACATGTCCTTTAACTCTTTACCAAACGACAAAATTTTAGACTGCTCTAAATTGAAAGCATGTGCAGACGACACAAAAATGTGTCCTAAGAATTGAAATCTGTTTCAGGAAGTTAAGAAAACATTGAGGGAAAAGTGGAAAATGCTAGTTACCAGCATTTTCTCCTTTTCCCACAATGTTTTCAAAAGGCTTCTTTCACAGAGGTATTAAAACTCGGGCTTGTGTGGTAAAGGTTTAAATTAAAATGCAGTGAACTAAAGTAGAAACTTGGGAGTCTAACTTATGTTGAAAAGTCATCCTATTTACCAAATATAGATTATCTGCTGATTCCAGAAAGAGCCAGCCTGTATTCTTTCCAAATTCTTTTTCACTTGTTCTGAAAGGTAGAGTAAAATCTCAATACAAATAAGACCAAGAACACATGTATTTTAGCCTTTACAAATGCAAAAAAGCATGTACAGATATTAACTCATTACCAAATGACAATATTTTAGGTTTGTCCAAATCGAAAGCATTTGTAGACGACAAAATAAAAGTGACTGGAAATTTGAAAGTTGTTTTGTGAAGGGTAGAAAACATTGTGGGAAAAGGAAAAAATGCTGGTAACCAGCATTTTCTTCCCTATTCCCACAATGTTTTCTAAATTCTTCTTTCTCAGGGGCGTCAAAAGTAGGGATTGTGTGGTAATGGGTTAAATCAGGTAAGTCTAAAATAACTAAAACTGTATTTGATAAATTACTAATCCTTGTTAAAAAACAGTGAATATACTGGTTATCAACATTTTCTCCTTTTTCCACAGTATAGTTGAAATAACAACAACAACAAAATTTGGCAAAGGTTCAACTATTTCTCCAGAAACATTTTAGACTCCCTCAAATTTAAAGGATATATACACAACTAATTAAACTTGACTAAAATAAAGAATTTCTCTTTAAAAAGGATAAAAAGCATTGTTACATGAGGTAAGGAAGGGGTTAGGTCAAAAACTCTAGAATAGAGTATGGTCCTACCTTACAGAGTTGACCATATTGTAGAAGGTAACACAGTCATACTGAGTCAAATGTCTGAAAAAAACAAAGAAACAGAGGGTTAAAAAAAACTGTCATGTATTCTCGATATTAGCAACCTTTAACCAATTCTTATACCTTTCAAGTCACTACAACCAACAGTTTTCCAGGAACAAGTCTGAAAAGCAGGGTAATACACAACCTTGGATCCCTTGCTTTGACCTTGATCTTGTAAATCTCCACTCTGCTTGTTGTCTCATCAATGTGCACGTGTTAACCCTTTCCTGGACAATCCTTGTTTTTTACAACCCTAAGATAGACGCATTTTTCTTAACATTGTGCGAAAAGGAAAAAAATGCTGGTAACCAGCATTTTCTCCTTTTCCCACAATGTTTTCTACCCTGCTAGAAACAAATTTCAATTTTTGAGTTATTTTTTTTTTTGTTGTCTGCAAGTGCTTTCAATTTGAACCAGTCTAAAATTTTGTCATTTGGTAAAGGGTTAAACATATTCAAAGGGTCAAGAGATGAACAGTCTACACAACTGTATTAACACATGAAAAATCAGGAACATTATACAATAACTGTAACCTATGAAGCATATAAAAAAAGGAGAAAATAGTTTTCTCAAGATGTATTAAATATCATCAAAAAAATCTTTTTCTTTTAGTCCAATGTTTTTTCATTACATCATCCGGACTAAGAAGACTTTACCACATACAGTCCCAAGTTTTCACAAGCCTGAGAGAGAAAACTTTTGAAAACAATGTTGATATAGGAGAAAATGCTGATAAACAGCATTTCTTCATGATTCAAGTCACATTTAATTTGTTATCTGGAAACTTTTCAAATTGGGAAAGTCTAAAAGTTTGTTATCTGGTAAATCATATGACAAAACAATCATCTGAGATATCAAGTCATAACTCCAGAATAACTACACTTGTACACAAAACAAAAAATTACCAAACCAAAAGCTAACTGGAAATACCTGAGTATAAGCCTCAGAGTTTTGATATCAGATACAAGCTGTTTTGTCTTTGATCCCAGCTGGTGCCACACAGGATCTAACTGTAGTCGTATGATCTGGTCGAAGGATTTGCCAATAGCATTCTCAACTGTTATTTCTTCAGAATCTACCTATAAATATATGTTGAGGGAAATCAACATTTTATTACCAAAGAATAAAAAAAAACCCACCTTTTCATTTTTATTTCTACACAATATTTTCTTCAAAAAACATTTTTCCTTTGTGCTGCTTGCACTGCTCAGCAGTTAAGTCCAAACTCCCAAAATGATAATAGCTCCCAAAATGGTAATAGCTTTAAGGGAAAGACCATAATGGTAATAGAGAATAACTTTCTGCATTGACAAACATTTTATAATGATTACACATGTCTTTGAACGGAATAGGTACCCAACAGCAATGAACATAATTCATTATGTAGGTTTCATTTAAGCTTTTGCCTTAGATTTGTCCTCTGCCCTTCCATAAACCCTAATAGCCAAGGACAAATACACCCAATGCGGCGAACTTAAGGTACTTTTCTCCTAGTTATATGATAAAGGATTGAAAGAGTAAAATCATACATACAGCCGTAGAACATCGTTTCAGCTCTTTGATACAGGCATTGATCAGGTCCAGCAGAGCAGCTTGACAAGCTACCATGGAGTCTGTCAACTGTACATGCATCTCAATAACATCTATCTGTCTCAAAAACATTTACAGAAGATTATAACCAAACAGATACAGTGTGTTACACCCAAGCAATAAAATGCCTTTGAATACATTTTGCAAACAAGAACAATTCCTTGCTGCAAGCAACTAGTCAATATATCACAAAGTTTTCTAGTTTCTAGATCAATGCAAAACTCTTTCAATTTAACCTTTCACAAAACAATTCAATGTTTGAATGACCATAAGGAAAACATATTTTGACAGTATAGCAAGAACCAGAGAAAGTGCTGGTAACTAGCACATCTTACTTTTCACATAATGTTTTCACCCAAACAATCCCCGGTTTTTGCCACCTTCAAGAAGAGGCCTTCTGAAAATATTGTGGGAAAAGCAGAAAATGCTGGTAACCAGCATTTTCACCTTTTCCCACAATGTTTTTTACCCTAACAAATTTCAAGTTTTGAGTCACATTAATTTTTTCGTCTGCAAATGCTTCCAATTTGGCCTAGTTTAAAATTATCTGGTTTGGTAAAGAATTAAATCCTTGTCACATCAGTTGAGTCACAATCTGCAGGTACTTCCACTTTCGCCAAGAATCGTTTTTTTGTTGTTGAGTGAATATTAAGTATTTTTCATACATAATTAGTACTTTTACTAATCAGAGGTATAGTATTTCCACAGCGTTTTTATGAATGGGATTAACAATCTAACAGTTCTTGTACCAGATAATCCTTTCCTGCACTGAGGGACATTGCAATGACAAAAGCCAGTAGCTTATTGCTTATTTTCATAACACTGGTCAGGATGTTTTTCAAAAGTACAGTTTAAAATATGTTAAGCTGTGACAGATATGCTTTTCAACTTTAACTAGAACTTATTTGTCCACAAAAAAACAGATGCATACCCCTCTTTTTGGTGTCAGAAGGATTGATATGTAACCAAGGAAAGTTCTAACTGAAATAATGGTCATTTTTCTCAAACAGTTTTTGAGTTATAGAGTGGACAAGAATTTGTATGTAAAATGAATAAGGAAAATAATCAAAGGGAAATAACTCAAAAATATACCAGCTAGAGATATGGTTCTTGTGCATGACAGTTTGACTGATGGTGCTTTACAAATGTGTGAAGTTATATCAAAATAGCTGAAAAAGTTTTTGAGTTATAGAGTCGACATGATTTGTGACAAAAAATAATGAAAGGAATATAACTCAAAAAATTTGCAAGCCAGAGTTATGGATCTTATGCTTGACACTTCCTCTGATAGAGCTTTAGAAATGTTTTTAAGTTTTATCAAAATACCTGAAAAGGTTTTTGAGTTATAGAGCAGAGACAATTTGTGAAGGACAGGTAGACAGACAGATGGATGGACAAACAGATGGACAGACAAGGAAAAACAATATGACTCACGACCCTGATGGGAGGAGACATAATTCAGCAGCAGTAAGGCTGTTCGTATTCAAATTACCAAATTGTTTTTATTCAAAATTTAAAGTGCTATGTTCAAACTCTCTGAGTGTTTGTTACCAAATCATAAAGATACCACATGTACCATACCTTGTGTTTTTCCATTGTGCCATGGACACTAGCATGAAATCTTGGCCACAGAAACAACTTTCTGACAAACAAATTCTTCATAACTCTCTCAACATGACAATAACCAGATGTGAATCCAACTGCATTCTGAGAAAAGGCTTTTATAAACCCTGTCTAATTTAAAAAAAAAAAAAAAAAAAAAAAGTTAAAATAAGAAATATTATTTTTTCTAACATGGCTTATCGTTCAATAAACCACAGTTGTGAGATTTAGCAGCACAATAATACATCCACGAGAGCAATAGACTGATGTTTTATTCATTGCACTAAATAGCTCACAACGTGGTTTACTGAACAATAAACTACGATAGATAGAAGATTATTTTGATTCTACAATGCGTCAATGACCACCTCTTAATTAAAGGAGAACAAGTTCATACTTTGAGTAAAACCATGGATGGAGATTATATTCAATCCTGTCAACCAGGATTTTCTCCTTTTCTCAGAATGTTCTCTACCTTATCAAACAAAAATCACATTATTGAGCCACATTGAAATTGATGTCTACAAATGTATTCAATTTGGACACATTCTAAATTTTGTTGTGTCGTAAAGGGTTAAGTCGTCTATAGCAGTGTTTCAGTAAAACATCAATGTCAAGGCCAGAGCTCCATTGTTTCTCTGGATTTCACTAGAACTTAAATTATTAACAAACAATCCCATGTTTGAATAGTCCTGAGGAAAAACCCTTTTGAAAAAATTGTAGGAAATGAAAAGAGAACATACTGGCAATCATTCTTACTCTTTCAGAGAACTTTGGTTCCATTTAACTTATTTCAAATTTGTCATCTGCTGATGCTTTCGACTTTGAAGAGTGTAAAACTTGTTACTTAAGAGAGGATTAAAGCCTTGGAAGACCATGGAAATGTTTGCATTTAACTCTTTACAACATGAAAAAATTTTAGACTGGTCCAAATTGAAAGCATTTGCAGACGACAAAATAAATGTAACTGAAAAATTGAAATTTGTTCTGCAAAGGGTAGAAAACACTGTGGGAAAAAGAGAAAATGCTGGTTACCAGGATTTTCTCCTTTTCCCACAGTGTTTTCAAAAGGCTTCTTTCTCAAGGGCGTCAAAAGTAGGTATTGTGTGGTAATGGGTTAACTCATTACTCCATAGATACTCATTTCTACACACTGCTTGAAGGAGCCTTTGGAAAACATTGTGGCAAAAGGTGAAACTGCTCGTGACGAGTAATTTCACCTTTTGTCACAATGTTATCTATGCTATCAAAAGGTAACATTTACACATAAGAAACGGTTTCATCTTTACTGTTATTTAGGGTCAATTAGAGATGCCATAGAAATGCCTTATGTGGCAAAGGGTTAAACAACTCTACAAGGAGAAGTCAATCATACACCTACACCTACCTTATTTTTTTGTCTGTACAGTCGCAGTATAAAAGCCTCTTGTCCTGACTCTATGATCCTAAATGCAAGAAAAGAACAAAATATCAAACAAGTCAATAACTGGAAATATATTTGCAAGCAAGTATTTGTTGGAAGCAATCTTAGCATCTCTATAATAATTTTATATTGACATCTTGATAACTGGGATACAAGAGGGACAGGTATATTTGTTTAAACCTGTACCAAACAGAAAACTTTTGGACTGGTAGAAATTCAAAACAGTTGAAGATGGCAAACGAAAATAACTTAAAAATTCAAATTTGTTCCTGAAAAGGTAGAAAACATTTGGGGAAAAGGATAAATGTGGGTTACCACCATTTTCTCCTTTTTCCACAATGTTTTCAAAAGCCTCCATCCTCAAAGTCATCAAAATTTGTGACTGTGTGGAAAAGGGTTTAACTATTAGTTTATACATACTTCGAAAAAATCAATGGTTTGGTTTCATCTGATTTATATACAAGAGGGCCAAAATGGCCCTGGATCGCTCACCTGAATTTTTTAGAGGACCATAGCCTTTTTTTTTTTGAGGGCATTGAAACACTGGAAACAACATCATCATTTTGACAAGCAATTTTTAAAAGGTCACCCGTAAAAGTCCTTTCAAAATCTGACCAGCAGTTTCAGAGAAGAATTTTCAAGAATTTCTTCATTTCCATATACATGTAGTGCAAGTAGCACCCATTCACCAGAGCAATGTTTCTCGACGAATCAAACTTTCACGAACAAATTTTGAAAAGGGTCACCCAAGGAATATCTCTGTGAAAATTTTCCAAAATCTGAAAAGCCGTTTCAGAAAGAAGAATTTTTAAGAATTTTTTCATTGCCCTATAGTGTAAGTAGCCCCAATTCACCAGAGCCATGTTTCTTGATGAATCACAATTTCACAAACACTTTTTGAAAAGGGTCATCCAAGGAACATCTCTGTGAAATTATTTCAAAATCTGACCGGCCGTTCGAGAGAAGAAGAATTTTTAAGAATTTCTTCATTTCCCTATAGCGCAAGTAGCCCCCATTCACCAGAGCCAGGTTTCTTGACCTATCAAAATTTCACAAACACTTTTTGGAAAGGGTCATCAAAGGAACATCTCTGTGAAATTATTTCAAAATCTGACCAGCGGTTTTAGAGAAGAAGATTTTCAAAGAATTTCCTAAAAAATTCCATTTTGTTGCCATGGCAACCAGTTTTTGACGGAATCAAATTCTGTGAACACTTTTTAAAGAGAAGAATTTTAAAGAATTTCTTCATTACTGTATAGTGCAAGAAGCCCCCATTCACCAGAGCCATGTTTCTTGGCGGATCAAAATTTCACGAACAATTTTTGAAAAGGGTCACCAAAGGAACATCTCTGTGAAATTATTTTAAAATCTGGCCAGCAGTTTTAGAGAAGAAGATTTTCAAAGAATTTCCTAAAAAATTCCATTTTGTTGCCAGGGCAACCAGAGTTTTTGACGGAATCAAATTCTGTGAACACTTTTTAAAGAGAACCTCCCAAGGAACATTCCAGCCAAGTTTGGTCCAAATTGGCCCAGCGGTTTAGGTGGAGTTGATGTTTGAAGAATTGTTGACGACGCACGACGCACTGACGCACGAAGAACACCGGGTGATCCTAAAAGCTCCCCTTGAGCACGTTGTGCTCAGGTGAGCTAAAAACAACATGAAAATTTCTAAAGAGCGCTGGATTCAGAAAGCTGTTACAGATATTCTTATGGTGATACTTTTCTAGGAAAAAATTGAAAGTCAAAATATCACGACAAGTTTCTCTTTTCCCCATGATGTTTTTCCAATGTCTTTTTCCTGACAGTCGTTGAAATTTCTGATTGTGTGGAGAAGGGGTATCAAGACAGTGAAATTAAAGCATGGTAACCCGTGGACTTCTACACATAATTATGACTTTGCTATTCAAGGTTGGATGTAATATTAGGGCTTGCCATGGTGAATGGCATTAACGCTTTACCACAGGGCAAAATTTAAGACCCATCCAAATTTAAAGCCTTTGCATACGACAATTTCATAATGGCTCAAATGTGGCAACTTTTCTTTGATAGGATAGAAAACCTTTTGGGAAAAGAAGAAAATGCTGGTTACCAGCATTTTTTCCTTTTCCAACAATGTTCTCAAAAGGCCTCTTCTACAGGGTCATTAAAAGGGGTCATTGTGTGTTAAATGATTAATCCATTACCACACAGTCCCTACTTTTGATGCCTCTTAGAAAGAAGCCTTTAGAAAACATTGTGGGAAGAGGAGAAAATGCTGGTAACCAGCATTTTCTCCTTTTCCCACAATGTTTTCTACCCTTCACAAAACAAAATTAAAACTTTCAGTCACTTTTATTTTGTTGTCTGCAAATGCTTTTGATTTGGACAAACCAAAAATTTTGTTGTTTGGTAATGAGTTAAACCCATTTGTCACAAATCTTAAAACCTGACTATGGTGTCCTCCTTTAGGCTACCCTACACTTCATAAATCTACCTCATGAAATATAGGTTAATGTGGCCACAAAATTTTGGGTTAGCAAACAGGTTTTAGCTCTATGTAAACCCTGCAACTTACTTATGAGCCCTATTAACAATTATTCCTGTCACTTTCTCTATTGGCACTCTGTCTGTCAAGAGATCCACAACCAGAATTCTAGAGGTGATGAACAAAACACCTCCTTGTAGATAAAGTGACTGTCTGAAATTTACAACAATGTTTAGTATAAACAGTTGCTATTTTAGCTGTGCTATGAATAGAATGTATTTCTGGATTTTGTCATTTGTGGTAACACAATTTGCTGTCTCATTAACAGTATTCATGAACTAGACTTAAACCATTACCACACAATCCATACTTTTGACGACCCTGAGAAAGAAGCCTTTTGAAAACATTGCGGGAAAAGGAGAAAATGCTGGTTACCAGCATTTTCTCCTTTTTCCACAAAGTTTTCTACCCTTCACAAAACAAATTTCAAATTTTCAGTCACTTTTATCTTGTTGTCTGCAAATGTTTTCAATTTGGACAAACCTAAAATTTTGTTGTTTAGTAACGAGTTGAACCCTTCATCAAACAATCTCTAGCTTTAAAAACCCTTATGATGAAGATCTTTGGAAACACTGTTGGAAAAGTAGAAAATATCTGTATCTAGGATTCTCTCCATTTCCTACAATATTTTCTGTTCATTCAAAGAAACTACCATCAGTCAAGTCATATTATCCCTTTATCAAACAATTCAATGTTTTAATGATCATAGAGAAGATTTTTGAAAACCTTGTGGGAAAAGGAGAAAAAATGCTGGTAACCAGCATTTTCTCCCTTTCCCACAATGTTTTCTATTCTACTATATCACAAACAGAGATGATCTATTGAGCTACATAAAACTTTTTGTGATTATATCTCTTGTCTGCAAATGCTTTTAGTCCGTGCTAACCTAAAGAAGAACTAATAATTATAGCAATAAGCCTCACTTATCAGGTCCTCTGACTCCAACAGAACTCTTCAAAATTATAAGACTGAATGTGTATATAAATTCATCTTCAGAGCAGAGAAAAATCGGTGATAAAAAAAGATATTGCTTTCTGTGGGCAATTTGCCATTAGGTCTTCTGACTGTTGGTAAAAAGGTAGGGTGGGGAATAATATCTTTGGCTGATTACATCCTCAGAGAACCTAAATTTGCACTCACTTTTAGTTTGAACTCTACCAACCAAGTAATGTTTAAACCACTCAAAATATAATACAAGGGAAAGACACTTTAATGAACGATATATAGGATCTGACATGAATTGGTTTCTGAGATAACATCTTATTAACCCTTTACCAAACGACAAAATGATAGACTGGTCCAAATTGAAAGCGCTTGCAGATGATAAAACAAATGTAACTCAAAAACTGAAGTTTGTTTCCAGCAGGGTAGAAAACATTGTGGGAAAAGGAGAAAATGTGGTCACCAGCATTTTCTCCTTTTCCCACAATGTTTACAAAAGGCTTCTATCTCATGGTTGTAAAAAACAGGGATTGTTTGGTATAGGGTTAAGCTGATCTAGGGAAATGTTATCAAGCAAGCCTTTGGCTTGCTTAAGTCTTTACCACACAATCACGACTTTTGACACTTCTTTATACAAAGCCTTTTAAAAACATTGTTGGAAAAGGACAAAATGCTGGAAACCAACATTTTCTCCTTTTCCAACAATGTTTTTTTCCCTATCCAATCCAAAAATCCTTATTTTAGTAACATTTAATTTGTTGTCTGCAAGTCCTTTCAATTTGGGCCAGTCTAATTTTTTGGTCATTTGGTAGAGTTCAACATTTTTCCATGACAAGTTCAATAACATTCTATCTGAAACGCCAAGGAATGTAAGATTCTTTTATTCAAGTTAAAACATTTCATGAAATATAGATCAACATTTATAGATGCACCCATGGAAATATCTATAAAGCCCATTCACTTCTATGAGATACATACAAATGATGTCAAAAATATAATATCAAATGTGTATGTGAAATAAAAATTTGTAAAGGGTATATTACACTGAAAACAAGGGAGGTTATGTGATAAAAGTGTTGTCTTTGAATGATAACTGATGTAGAAAATGTTACGGACTTTTATGAACTACATGTATCAGTAAATATGAAGCAATAATAAGGCAGACTATATCCCCGCCAAGTTATAACGTTTTATGGCCTTCAATCAATAGAGTCATCAGCCGATATAGCTCAGTAGGAAGAGTGTAGGACTTGTGAACACAATGTCCTACAGGTTGTGGGTTCGAATCCCCGGCTGGCCAACTAAAAATTACTAATAGTCTTTCGGATGAGACGTTAAACCGAGGTCCCGTGGGACGGTGCTACACACCGAGCACGTTAAAGAACCAGGCGGAATTCTCAGTAGTTTCGTCCTGTATCCTTGCACTATCCCCCGTAACAACTAACCGTCTTCTGGGGGCGTCGCTCAGATGGGCAACCGGTAGCGACAATAAATAAACGAAAATAATCAAATCAAATCAATAGAGTTAACAATGTACCTGTCACCAGCATTATATTCATTGGTGATCACCTTAGGCAGTGGTGAAACACTGTCTTTTTCAAGGTTTTCTAGGTAATATTCCTGCAATAAAATACATGTACTCTGAATAATCTTTTAAAAGAAATAAAAACAAGAGGGCCAAGATGGCCCTGGATCGCTCACCTGCATTTTTGAGAGGACCATAGCCTATTTTTCTTTTTTTTTTTTTTTTTTTTTTGAGGTATTGAAACATTGGAAACAAAATTATCATTTTGATAAGCATTTTCAAAAGGTCACCTGTAAAAGTCATTTCAAAATCTGACCATCAGTTTAAGAAAAAAAGAATTTTTAAGAATTTCTTCATTTCTGTATAGTGCAAGTAGCCCCCATTCACCAGAGCCATGTTTCTTGATGGATCAAAATTTAGCGAACTAATTTTGAAAAGGGTCATTCAAGTAACATTTCAGTGAAATTATTTTAAAATCTGACAAGCCGTTTCAGAGAAGAAGAATTTTCAATAATTTCTTCATGTCTGTACAGTGCAAGTAATCCCCATTCACCAGAGCCATGTTTCTTTACAGACCAAAATTTCGCGAACATTTTTTGAAAAGGATCACCCAAGGAATATTGCTGTGAAATCATTTTAAAATATGACCAGCGGTTTCAGAGAAGAAGAATTTTCAAGAATTTCTTCATTTCCATATAGTGCAAGAAGCCCCATTCACCAGAGCCATGTTTCTTGACAGATCAAAATTTCACGAACAATTTTTGAAAAAGGTCACCCAAGGAACATCTCTGTGAAATTATTTTAAAATCCGTTGAGCGGTTTCAGACATCAGAGCCATGTTTCTTGACAGATCAAAATTTCGCGAACAATTTTTGTAACAAGAGGGCCATGATGGCCCTGAAATCGCTCACCTGAGTCTATTGACCAAACATGAACCATCTAGTTTCCCAGTGACCTAGTTTTTTTATCAGACATTACCCATCATCAAACACTTTTGAGATATCAATAAGACAAACATTCTGACCAAATTTCATGAGTATTGGACTGAAAATGTGGCCTCTACAGCGTATAAAAGGTTTTTCTAAGATTTGACCTAGTTTTGGACCCGACAATTACCCATAATCAAACTCTTTTGAGACATCATCAAAACAAACATTCTGACCAAGTTTGAAGAGTATCTGGCAGAAAATGTGGCCTCTAGAGTGTACACAAGGCTTTTCTAATATTTGACCCATTGACCTAGTTTTTGACTCCACATGACCCATTTTCAAACTCATTCAAGGTATCACCAGGACAAATATTATGAACAAGTTTTGGGAGTATCAGACTGAAAATGTGTCCTCCAGAGCATACACAAGGTTTTTATAACATCTGACCTATTGACCCAGTTTTTACCCAACATGACCCATTTTCAAACTCATCCAAATTATTATCAAGGCAAACATTCTGACCAATTTTCAAGAGTGTTGGACTGAAAATGTGGCATCCAGAACATATACAAGGTTTTTCTAACATTTGACCTGGTGACCTAGTTTTTGACCCAACATGACCCATTTTCAAACTTGTCTGAGATATCATCAAGGCAAACATTCTGACCAACTTACAAGAGTTTATGACTGAAAATGTGGCTTCTAGAGCATACAAGAGGTTTTTTTAACATTTGACCTGGTGACCTAGTTTTTGACTCCACATGACCCATTTTCAAAGTCATACAAGACATCATCAAGGCAAACATTCTGACCAAGTTTCAAAAGTTTTGGACTGAAAATGTGGCCTCTAGAGCGTACACAAGATTTTTCTAAAATTTGACCTAGTGACCTAATTTTAGACCCAACATGACCCATTTTCAAACTCTTCTGAGATATCATCAAGACAAACATTCTGAACAACTTTCAAGAGTTTTAAACAGAAAATGTGGCCTCTAGAGCGTACACAAGGTTTTTCTAAAATTTGACCTACTGACCTAGTTTTTGACCCCACATGACCCATTTTCAAACTCATCTGAGATATCATCTAGGCAAATATTCTGACCAACTTTCATAAGTATTGGACTGAAAATGTGGCCTCTAGATCGTACACAAGGTTTTTCTAAGATTTGACCTGGTGACCTAGTTTTGACCCGACATGACCCATTTTCGACCTTGTCCCAGATTTCATCGGGACAAACATTCTGACCAACTTTCATGAGTATCGGACTGAAAATATGGCCTCTAGAGCGTACACAAGGCAAAAACTGATGGCGGACGACAGACAATGGACGACGGACACAGCACTATCACAATAGCTCGTTCTGAGCACTTCTTGCTCAGGTGAGCTAAAAAGGTCACCAAAAGAGCATCCCTGAGAAATTATTTCAAAATCTGACCAGAGGCTTCAGAGAAGAATAATTTTTAAGAATTTCATTTCTGTATAGTGCAAGTAGCCCCCATTCACCAGAGCCATGTTTCTTGACGGATCAAAATTTCACGAACACTTTTTGAAAAGGTTCACTCAAGGAACATCCCTGTGAAATTACTTTAAAATCTGGCCAGCAGTTTCAGAGAAGATTTTTAAAGAATTTCTTAAAAAATTCCATTTGGTTACCATGGCAGAATCAAATTCTGTGAACACTTTATAAAGAGGACCTCTTAAGGAACAATCCAGCCAAGTTTGGTTCAAGTTGGCCCCGCGGTTTAGGAGGACTTGATGTTTAAAGAATTGTTGAGGACGGACGACGCATGACGGAAGACTCAAAACGGACACCGGGTGATCCGAAAAGCTCCCCTTGAGCATGTTGTGCTCAGGTGAGCTAACAAAAATACAAGTAGCTCAAGGAGACTCCATGTACATAGAACATTATTTTGGTGTTGCAAGCTTTCTACTACTCCATACAACCATTATCTCTATACCAAGCAGCAAGGTTTTAGACTTGTCCAAATTGAAAGCATTAAGTCTTGCAGATAACAAATAAAACGCAACTCAAAAATTGAGATTTGTTTCCAGCAGGGTAGAAAACATATTGGGAAAAGGAGAAAATGCTGGTTACCAGTATTTTCTCCTTTTCCCAAATATGGTTTCAAAAGGCTTCTATCTCAGGGTTGTAAAAAAAAAGGGATTGTTTGGTAAAGGGTCATTAAAAGTCAGGATTGTGTGGAATAGAGTTTAACTCCCTAGCTAGTCTAATTACATGTAGTACTCTTAACTGAAATTTCAAAAAAATAAATGTCATTTTATTGAACACTGACAGCCTGGGTCATTTGGTGCCCATGTCTGAGTTAAATGATGATCAAATGGAACTATTCTAATACATACCAGTTTATCTCTTTGAGTCAGACAAATAAGTAGTCTGAAGTTGGAATTAGAATTGAATTCAGAATGGTTGGTGAATACAAAACATCAAAACTCTACTATTACTGTCAACCTTTACCTTAGTTCCTACTGGAGTAATCTCTTACCTCTTCAAGTGAAGTTGTGTTGAGAACTAGAACCAAATTAGCCGGGTCAGAATAGACTTTTAGAAAATTGACAAATATCCGCTCTAAGCCAAGACCTCTGAAATAGCAGAAGAGATACTTAAAAGCTACAACACATATTCAACCCATTGTCATACAAATATTACTCTTATGCCCAGGAAGCTTTTGGGAATTCTTGCCGAGAAAAAAAAGGTTTTTGTTACAGGTAATTGCTCTTTTTGCATGATTTTTCTACAATTACTGCATTAACTTTCATCCAAACAACAAAATTTTTCTCTAGTACAAATTGAAAGAATTGGCAGAAAACAATAAAAATGTGAATCAACGATTGAAATTTGAATTGTAAAGGGTAGAAAACATAGTGGAAAAAGGAAAACAGAGCTGGTTACTGGCATTTTCTCCTTTTCCCACAATATTTTCAAAGGCTTTCTTTCTCAGGGTCGTTAAAACTCAGGATTGTATGGTAAAGCGTTAACCACTCTCTCATTTCACAAAATGATACTTATAACGAACTAATTCAATCTGCAGAGAATGTTTTTTTCATCTTTCATCAAACCACATCTGAGATTATTTTGGCAGGATGAGAATTTGCTAGTAAGAGACCTTTGTTAACATGTTGTACATTTATTATACCATTATTAATGCTAACTTTAATTTGCAAGGACGTTTTGTAAGCACTTTCTCCTTATCCCACAAAGTTTTCAAAACAAGAGGGCCATGATGGCCCTGAAATCGCTCACCTGAGTCTATTGACCAAACATGCACCATTTAGTTTCCCAGTGACCTAGTTTTTTATCAGACATTACCCATCATCAAACACTTTTGAGATATCAATAAGACAAACATTCTGGCCAAGTTTCATGAGTATTGGACTGAAAATGTGGCCTCTACAGTGTACAAAAGGTTTTTCTAGGATTTCATCAAGTGACCTACTTTTGGACCTGACAATTACCCATTATCAAACTCTTTTGAGACATCACCAAAACAAACATTCTGACCAAGTCTGAAGAGTATCAGGCAGAAAATGTAGCCTCTAGAGTGTACACAAGGTTTTTCTAATATTTGACCCATTGACCTAGTTTTTGACTCCACATGACCCATTTTCAAACTCATTCAAGTATCACCAGGACAAATATTATGAACAAGTTTTAGGAGTATCAGACTGAAAATGTGTCCTCCAGAGCATACAAAAGGTGTTTATAACATTTGACCTATTGACCCAGTTTTTGACCCAACATGACCCATTTTCAAACTCATCCAAGATATTATAAAGGCAAACATTCTGACTAATTTTCAAGAGTGTTGGACTGAAAATGTGGCATCCAGAGCATATACAAGGTTTTTCTAAGATTTGACCTGGTGACCTAGTTTTCAACCCCCAATGACCCACTTTCAAACCTGTCTGAGATATCATCAAGACAAACATTCTGACCAACTTACAAGAGTTTTGGACTGAAAATGTGGCCTCTAGAGCCTACAAAAGGTTTTTCTAACATTTGACCTAGTGACCTAGTTTTTGACCCCACATGACCCATTTTTGATCTTGTCCGAGATATCATCCAGGCAAACACCCTGACCAACTTTCATCAGTATCTAACTGAAAATGTGGCCTCTAGAGCGTACAGAAGGTTTTTCTAAGATTTGACCTAGTGACCTAGTTTTAGACCCCACATGACCCATTTTCAAACTTGTCCAAGATATTATCTAGACAAACATCCTCACCAACTTTCATGAGTATCCGACTGAAAATGTGGCCGCTAGAGGGTGCACAAGGTTTTTCTAAGATTTGACCTAGTGACCTAGTTTTTTAACCCCACGTGACCCATTTTCGAACTCTTCCGAGATATAATCCAGACAAACATCCTGACCAACTTTCATGAGTATCCGACTGAAAATGTGGCCTCTAGGGCATACACAAGGTTTTTCTAAAAATTTGACCTGGTGACCTAGTTTTTGACCCTGCGTGACCCATTTTCGATCTGGTCGGAGATATCATCCAGGCAAACATCCTGACCAATTTTCATCAGTATCTAACTGAAAATGTGGCCTCTAGAGCGTACAGAAGGTTTTTCTAAGATTTGACCTAGTGACCTAGTTTTTGACCCCACGTGACCCATTTTCGAACTCATCCGAGATATCATCCAGACAAACATCCTGACCAACTTTCATGAGTATCCGACTGAAAATATGGCCTCTAGAGCGTACACAAGGTTTTTCTAAGATTTGACCTAGTGACCTGGTTCTTGACCCATTTTCGAACTCGTCCGAGATATCATCAAGACAAACATCCTGACCAACTTTCATGAGTATCCGACTGAAAATGTGGCCTCTAGAGCGTACACAAGGTTTTTCTAACATTTGACCTGGTGACCTAGTTTTTGAACCCACATCCCACATGACCCATTTTCGAACTCATCTGAGATATCATCCAGACAAACATCCTGACCAACTTTCATGAGTATCCGACTAAAAATGTGGCTTCTAGAGCGTACAGAAGGTTTTCCTAAGATTTGACCTGGTGACCTAGTTTTTGACCCCACGTGACCCATTTTTGAACTCGTCCGAGATATTATCCAGACAAATATCCTGACCAACTTTCATGAGTATCCGAATGAAAATGTGGCCTCTAGAGCGTACACAAGGTTTTTCTAATATTAGACCTGGTGACCTAGTTTTTGACCCCACATGACCCATTTTCGAACTCGTCCGAGATATCATCCAGACAAACATCCTGACCAACTTTCATCAGTATCTAACTGAAAATGTGGCCTCTAGAGCGTACACAAGGTTTTTCTAAGATTTGACCTGGTGACCTAGTTTTTGACCCTGCGTGACCAATTTTCGAACTCGTCCGAGATATCATGCAGACAAACATCCTGACCAACTTTCATGAGTATCCGACTGAAAATGTGGCCTCTAGAGCGTACACAAGGTTTTTCTAAGATTTGACCTAGTGACCTAGTTTTTAACCCCACTTAACCCATTTTCGAACTCGTCCGAGATATCATCGAGACAAACATCCTGACCAACTTTCATGAGTATCTGACTGAAAATGTGGCCTCTAGAGCGTACACAAGGTTTTTCTAAGATTTGACCTAGTGACCTAGTTTTTGACCCCACATGACCCATTTTTGAACTCGTCCGAGATTTCATCGAGACACACATCCTGACCAACTTTCATGAGTATCCGACCAAAACTGTGGCCTCTAGAGCGTACACAAGGTAAAAAGTTGAAGCCGGACGCCGGACACAGCACGATCACAATAGCTCACCATGAGCACTTCGTGCTCAGGTGAGCTAAAAAAAAAGGTCTCTTGCTTTGGGTTGTTAAAAGTTGAGATTGTGTAGTAAAAGATTAAACAATGGTATGAAACTCCTATGCCCAATATAGACTGGTTACCTCCCCTGATACACTACGTGTATAGGGACCGGTACAGGCTAATCGAAACGGGGCGAATTCTGCCCGTATTATGCGAGGTAACTGTGCAAGTAGTAACTTAGAGTAGCGTCTCTTGATTTTTGTGTGTATGTTTTTCGTGGGTGTAAAAAGCAATAGCTATGAAAATAATTTTCGATATTACTGTCTTTTAAAGTGATTGTTTTGTGATCATAATATAATTACTTATGCATGGTATCATTTCAACAAACGATAGATGAATGTCTAAAATTTAATAGAAAAAAATGTTAATGATTATAAGAGTATTATTTGATTATTATGTTTATAATAAAAGCTAAATTAATGAATACATGAAAAATTTTCAAGTGCTGACGTTGAACTTTGACTAAAAAAATTAAAATCAAAATAACAAATATAATGCACAAGTTTGTACTTGATAAAGCAGAAAGGGTAATAAGATAATCAATTATCTTATAAATTGAATTGTAGGTTGCAATTCTCAAAGATTAAAGTCTGTTGTCCCTTTGAAGAAGCCCGCAGAGATAAGCCTAGGGGCAATAAAACACATGTGGTGTCTAATCATCATTTAATTCTCCCTTAACATTTAATTTCTTTGTTTTGTAAGGAATAAAGAAGCATATTTCAACATTTATTAACAAGTGTTTGGGGGAAAAAAATTAAAAGGGGGGAAAATTGCTTGCCGAATATTTATGTATTACTCAGTTGTTCAGATTTCTAATAGTCAACAAATTAAATGAATAAAGACTTTAGAGAGGATTTGAAATAAAAGTATCTAATTAACCCATTACCAGACGACCAAATTTTAGACTAGTCCAAATTGAAACAAATTGCAGACGACATTTTAAAGAGCATTTAAATTGAAAATAAGTACTATATAGGGTAGAAAAATTTGTGAGAAGAGGAGAAATTGCTTGTTACAAGTAGTTTCTCCTTTTCTCACAATGGAATGTTCAGATTTCCCTCTCCTTTTTATCTAAAAAAAAATGATCATTCTAGATGGAAAAGGTCCTTTTATCTGAAAGTTATAAATTATGCTCTATGTATACCTGTATTCTATTATTTATTAATAACATAATAATCAAAATAAGAATGAAATAAAGTCAACTGAGCACATTGTCAGGTTACTCGATATATGTTTCGAGCCGTTTCATTGGCCGTATCAATTATCCAATCACAGGGCACGGTACGATTAGCTTGTGCCTGTTGTAATACACGGTATACAACGGTGGCCAGTTCTAGACTGGTTACCGCCCCTGATACACTACGTGTATAGGGACCGGTACAGGCTAATCGAAACGGGGCGAATTCTGCCCGTATTATGCGAGGTAACTGTGCAAGTAGTAACTTAGAGTAGCATCTCTTGATTTTTGTGTGTATGTTTTTGGTGGGTGTAAAAAGCAATAGCTATGAAAATAATTTTCAATATAACTGTCTTTTAAAGTGATTGTTTTGTGATCATAATATAATTACTTATGCATGGTATCATTTCAACAAACAATAGGTGAATGTCTAAAATTTGATAGAAAAAAATGTTAACGATTATAAGAGTATTATTTGATTATTATGTTTATAATAAAAGCTAAATTAATGAATACATGAAAAATTTTCAAGTGCTGACGTTGAATTTTTACTAAAAAAATTAACATCAAAATAACAAATATAATCCACAAGTTTGTACTTGATAAAGCAGAAAGGGTAATAAGATAATCAATTATCTTATAACTTGAATTGTAGGTTGCAATTCTCAAAGATTAAAGTCTGTTGTCCCTTTGAAGAAGCCTGCAGAGATAAGCCTAGGGGCAATAAAACACATGTGGTGTCTAATTATCATTTAATTCTCCCTTAACATTTAATTTCTTTGTTTTGTAAGGAATAAAGAAGCATGTTTCAACATTTACTAACAAGTGTTTGGGGGAAAAAATTAAAAGGGGGGAAAATTGCTTGCCGAATATTTATGTATTACTCAGTTGTTCAGATGTCTAATAGTAAAAAAATTAAATGAATAAAGAATTTAGAGAGGATTTGAAATAAAAGTATCTAATTAACCCATTACCAGATGACCAAATTTTAGACTAGTCCAAATTGAAACAAATATCAGACGACATTTTAAAGAGCATTTAAATTGAAAATAAGTACTATATAGGGTAGAAAAATTTGTGAGAAAAGGAGAAATTGCTTGTTACAAGTAGTTTCTCCTTTTCTCACAATGGAATGTTCATATTTCCCCCTCCTTTTTATTAAAAAAAAAAATGATCATTCTAGATGGAAAAGGTCCTTTTATCTGAAAGTTATAAATTATGCTCTTTGAATACCTGTATTCTATTATTTATTAATAACATAATAATCAAAATAAGAATGAAATAAAGTCAACTGAGCACATTGTCAGGTTACTCGATATATGTTTCGAGCCGTTTCATTGGCCGTATCAATTATCCAATCACAGGGCACGGTACGATTAGCTTGTGCCTGTTGTAATACACGGTATACAACGGTGGCCAGTTCAGGCCAGTTCATGCCCAATAGGGTCCGTAAGTCTCGTCACGTGACCGCGAGAGTTCATCACTTCCGGGGTGTACCGTAAATTTATCGCCTTTTCATCATGTGGAGAGATACACGAAGCAATTACGAATGATGAAGTAAAATTTAAAAAGTCCAAGCGATTTGAAAATTTCGGTAGTCGATCAGAGAACGATATGTGACTATGAATACGCCACAGTAAAGAAGAGATCGTGTTCAGCGCAGGTAAACAGGTTGATGGTTCAACCTACTTTCGGTTTCGTATTCAATAGAATCATGCTTTTTTGACAGAGTTAACCCATTACCACACGAGAAAAATTTAGACTAGTCCAAATTGAAAGGGTTTGCAGACGACAAAATAAAAGTGACTGAAAAATTGAAATTTGTTCTGGGAAGGGTAGAAAACACTGTGGGAAAAGGAGAAAATGCTGGTTACCAGCATTTTCTCCTTTTCCCACAGGGTTTTCAAAAGGCTTCTTTCTCAGGGGCGTCAAAAGTAGGGATTGAGTGGTAATGGGTTAAATAAAAAAAAGGTGAATCACGTTTCTTTCACAAAACTACAGCTGTGTGAAGGCATAAAATGAAAGCAAAAGTACGACACAAGACGTTTTAAAGCAGATATTTATAGATCTATTTGTAATCCGCTATTTGCCGAGGGCGATCGTGCAGAGAGATCTACGTTGAGCCGCTGTTTATTTCAGCCTTAGGTAATATTCAAGTATTTTCAAGACAGCCACTCCAGTATTATGTCTTTAAATATCAAATATAAGAGAGTTCAAATTCAAGATCAGACTGCATGTTCATTGCAGTCTGATCTAGATCGACACTTTGCTGAAAGGTATGTAATTATCTTCTTAGCACAAGACAGAATCTTTGACTGATCCAAATTAAAAGGATTTGCAGATGACAATTAATGCCGTATTGATTAAAGATCTAGTACTCAAATGATGGAAATTTATTTGAGAGGGTAGAAAATATTATTGGAAAAGGAAAAAAATGCTGGTTACCAGCATTTAATCCCTTTCCTACAATGTTTTCATTATAAGGCTTCCCCCGGGTCTTTAAAAAGCAGGATTGTATTGTAAAGGATTAATTGTGCTTCAAAAGCCAAGGGTCATTTAAGAAAAATGCAATATGCTTGTTTCACTATGCACACTGAATATTACGGTTGTGCATAGTACTTGGAAAGATACCCATGACCAATTGCACTAACTGGCACATGAATGAAATGTTTAACCCTTTCTGTACAGAAAACAGTTTATGAAAACAATGTGGAAATAGGAGAAAATGCTGGTAACCAGACCAGCATGTCTTCCTTTTCTTAGGGTATTATCAACCCTTCCAAAAATGAATTTCAACTTTTTAGCCACTCTTACATTTTTGTCTGCTAGTGTTTCGATTTGTACAAGTCATTTACCCTAGTGCTTTCAAGGAAGAAGCCTTTTGATAACATTGTGGGTAAAGGAGAAAATGCTGGTAACCATCATTTCCTCCCTTTTCCTCAATGTTTTCTACTCAAAGACAAATTCCATTCTTCCAGCCCCATTTAAATTGTTGTTTCCTAATTTTTTCAATTGGACAAGTCTAGGATCTGTCCTGTGATAAAGAATTGGGCAATTTTTGCTCTAGTGAGCTAAAACTTGTATTAAGAAATACTATACATGTATTTACAAACATCTCTTTCTAATATACTTTCAGAGCTTTCTCCTGCTAGAAGAATGACACTGAAAAGGAACCATGATTCCAAGACAACTGCACCATACAGGGACCACATGTTATGCAATGGTGTTCTCATATATGTATAATTGGACATGCAGTCATTTAAACATTTAATTAAAGAAAAGTAGTGCTGTATAGTATTAATATTCTATGTTTTCCATCTTTGCACGGCAAAGAAGTTCATGCTAATATTTACCGGTACTGCTCAATAGTTAAAAGGGTATTAAAATCCTAACCGAGAAATGACACTAAATTAAAACAGCATTGCAGTAGACTGCTTTTGAAAATATTGTGACCAAATATGTTGCTCACAGTCAGCAATATCTATTTGCCACAATGTTTTCATCTCATTCTTTCAATTATTTTTTTTCTCCATTTGCCTCAGATTTTATCTAGTGTTAAATGTAAAGTTAGGTTTCATGACTTTGTTAAATAAAGGAAAAGCAATATTCTTGTTTATGTTTAGAACAAAATCCTTAATGCTCCTTGAAGAGTGAAAGAAATATACATGTAGTAAAATTCAGTCATTGACATTGTGTGGAAAAAGAAATTTCGTTACATACAACTCTTATTACCTGCACAAAATTAATAGTCCTTTGAAAACATTGTGAGAAATGGCAAACTAATAAACAATTTCGCATTTTTTAACAATATTTTTTATGAAGCAGAAATTTGCTTCATCAAGGGACCCAAATAACATGAGAATAATGCAAAAGTGTTTTGTTACTACAAGTGAAATAAAGATAAATATCTACAAAACTTTTAAGACTTCTCATGTTTTTCGTATTTAATTTTTACCAACTGATAAAACTCTGGACTTCTTCAAAGTATTTGCAGACAACTGACTGATTTTGACTCACATTTTACAATTTATCGATTAAAGGGTAGAAAACATTGTGTTGAAAGGAGAAATTGTTAGTTGTCTTTTCACACAATGTTTCCTAAAGTATTTTTCTGCAGGGTTGTTAAAACTCAGAATTTTTTGGTAAGGGCTGTATAAGAAGACATGCAACCATTTTAACCTTTTACCATCTAACAAAATTTTCATCATGTCTATTTTGAAAGCATATTTGGAGGATGAACAATTGTAGCCTAAATGATTAGGTTTATGTCTGAAAGGAAACATTGTGAGAAATGTATAAAAAGCTGATGACCAGCTTTTTTCTCCTCTTCCTTTAATGTTTTCAAAAGCCCTCTGCTTCAGGGTAATTAGGAACAAAATTGTTTGGTAAAGGGTTAACTCACAGAACAAAATTTCGAATGGTTCAAGTTGAGAGGATTAGCATGTGATATGCAGCTGAACTGTTGAAATTTGTCTTTGAATGGGTACAAAACACTGGAGAAAAAATGGTTTCCAATATTTTCTCTTTTTCTCACAATTATTGTCTTGGTTTCCCTCCCCCTGGCTGTTTTGACACAAGCTTTTTTGATAAAGAGCTAACTAGATGCCTACTCTTCTAAGTAGAGGAAAATGCCCTGCAAATCATATCTTGTGGTAGATCTACATGTTGTTGCATGTGCTGTCATTTGGACTGTCATGAACTAATCTTGTGCTTTAATGGTTTGGCATTTCCATTGAGTCGAAAATAGGTGATGTTTCATGTGGCACTGTACAGGTGTTTTGTACAGTTAATGAGATTTTTAAGATTTCATGGCCTATCTGCCCTCCTGAAGAAAAAAAAAAAAAAAAAACAGGATAAAGCGATGTAGGCCTATTCAAAAAGACTTTCTGCAGAATATTTCATCATTAGAAACATTACACTTGTAAAGGCTACATCAAAATGGGCAAGCACAAGTACTGGTTCTGAGTATTCAAATAGTCTACAATTCTTTGTTATGGCCCTCAAAGTGCCTTTGACCACTATAGTTGCTTTTGTGATCAATGTACATCATGACTAGACTGTACAAAGTCTGCAGTCTGATCTCTGATTTATTGATCGCTTTACTAAGACAGTCCAGACAAGGGCAATTTCAACATTATTCTCACGATCTTATTTATAGAATGAAACGCGTCTTTGATTTATTCTGTGCTCTTTTAAGGGTTAAGCCTATATATACCTAGTTTCTAAAAATGATGAATTTACCTGAAAATAATTCAACAAAAGATGCAAAAATAGGTTTGAAGCCAATAATTCACGACCAGTCAAGAATGGCTGTCTGAGGCAATTCAATGAATAAAATGAGGCCGAATAATTCCAACTGTCATTATTGGCATCATTCAATACGGTGCAAAGGAGACTTAGGTGCGAAACTGCACTGGTGCGAAACATATCACCGCAATATGTTTCTAAACGCCCCTGAAGGCGCGATCCGAGTGCATTTCTAGAATGAAATGCTAAAAAAATATTATTTTATTGCCATAACTAGGTTAGTTTGGCCTTTTTAGATTAGAAATCGACCGAGTACATGTCCATTGCAACGATGTACGAAAACTGGGTTACGGATTTTCGCTGATTTCCACGGCCTGTATTTAAATCACAAAATTATTTCTAAACAATATTTTGACCCTTACCAACATCTTTCATCTCCAGTATTTAAGCAAAATAGTGGAAAATATCTCAATATGTCGACCAGCCTCCCCGGAAGTGCATTTCATCTAAACGAGACTTACTGACTCTATTTGCTTTGCATGTATAATTGATTGTCATTATCAGTCTCAGATAAGCCAAAATTTCTTATTTGAAAAGGTTGTTGGCACTTGTTAGATATTTCAAATGAGTGCCCTTAACTCTGGTGTCTAACAAGACACACAAAATATGAGATTTTAACTCTTTACCAAACGATAAAATTTTAGACTGGTCCAAATTGAAAGCATTTGCAGATGACAAAATTAAAAAGACTGAAAATTTGAAATTTATTTTGGGAAGGGAGAAAAACATTGAGGGAAAAGGAGAAAATGCTGGATACCAGCATTTTCTCCTTTTCCCTCAATGTTTTCAGAAGGCTTCTTTCTCAGGATCCTCAAAAGTAGGAATTGTGTGGTAATGGGTTAAATCTGAAAATGCCTCGCTTATAGCCCTGACTGTTTATTTCTATGATTGATACTTACCTGGCAGAAATAAGAAGTCCATCATCATGAAAGGCATCTAAAAACAGTTCTTTCTCAAAATCCAGTAAATCCATTCTGCAGTCAATTCCCTATATTCCTTAAAGTACTCTAGAATTAGAATAGTATAAACATAATTATGTATTTCACATCAATGGCACTGAGCCCTGGTAGCTCAGTCAATAGCTTGCAGGACTTACTTTCATGGGGTTGTAGGTTCGATCCCCAGATCTGTTAATTTCTTTCTGAGGATTGATGACACTTATTGCAACAAGATTCTTTCCTCTCACACCGGTGACTGTTGTTTCTACAATGTTGAAGATGTCAAAACACCATTTAATCATTTACATACTTTTGTGCAGAAGCATAAAAATAGATAATTGGCATAAGCTGAGTGATCTACCTGGTCATACTTCATTACCCTGCATGCCATTGCTTTTGCAGGCTTTCTTTGCAGTTTTATCTGATAGACATCCAAGTATATGAGTTACATGTTTTGTCTTGACTGTGGAGATACAGAAAATTTTTGTTTCATTAAGAATTATAACATCAATACAGAAACAAGTTTTTGCAACTTGTACTAATCCTTATTGATTCTGCTTCCTTGAAAGCACGCCAGTGCTCCCCCCAAATGTGTGGGCAAATGAACAGTTCCAAATGTTGACACCCACTTCCAAGTATCAAGATCTGGATCTTATAATTATATACAAGGTGGGTACTCTACCTCACAACCAGACAATACAAAAGAAATTCTAACTAAAATCTATCTGATCAAGTATCAAATCCAAGTAGTACAGTTAACTGTCCCCAAAGGCGATGTTACTTTCTTATTGGTAACCTCTGGGTACAGAGACGATCAAGACAAATTCAGTTGAAAGCTACACACAGATTTTTTGCCCAAGTTTTAACTCTCACAATTTCGCAAAAGGAGCACTAAACTAGGATTTAAACATACCTGTTGCTTGTGTATTTAATAACCCTTCGTTTGAAATACAAATATTTTCAATTTAAACACTGAAAATAGAGAAACCTCTGCATTTGATCTGTTACTCGAGTTGTTTACGTTCCAGAATACCCTCAAATGGCTGCCACTCGCAATAAATTTTACCAGTGTTCTTTCTGAGATTTACATATTATTTACATCTTTTACAATGAAAGGTTTATCAATTTGTCTTTGGTCATGTTTGTTACATGTTTGTCAGTTGCATTTCCCTGCAATACAGATTAAACCAGCGAAACAGAAAGTCAGTACAGCGCTTTAACTTGGCTACTGGAAAATTTATGATGGACTTGAGACGCTACGTTGAACAATATATGTCTGAATATGAAAAATATCACCATAGCGTCTGATTATTGAGACTATTAATCAAAGGTGGGTTTTTTAATCCTGTCACAATGATATCAGTTCTCAGAAAACTTAGCCAAGCCTGGTGATTCTAACCAGACCCCTGATAATTTGGAGCTAAAATTCTTCACAGTCATCTGGAGTGCCATAAATACCAATTGCTGGGCAATATCACATTTCCATGTCTGTACTTATCGGTTATTAAATGGATTATGTTTAATCATGTTTGAGAAAAAAAGATATATCTTCTGTTCTTGGATAGGCTTTGCCTGTTTTCAGATCAATGCTTTCTAGTCCACTCCTGCCTTCTGGTCCATATCATCATACATTTCAATCGATGATTCTGTCTATTCAACTTCAATTCAAGTACATTCCCCCCTCATGTTCCATATTCTGATCCACTCCAGGAAAAAATCTTAATGCTAGTTGATTACGGAATCCTGTTTCCGCCATCCACTTTTCGACCTACGAGGAACTCGAAAAGTAGAAATTAGGCACACTAACTTCCACTTTTCTAGCAAAAAAGTTACCCCGAAAAGTCTAAAAGTTGAAGTTTTTGACCTGACAATTGTCATAAAAGTTTCCACTTTTCGACCTCACGCTTGTCTAGAAAAGTAGAAATTAGGAAGCACTAACTTCCACTTTTCGCCTTAAAATGCTAGGTCGAAAAGTAGAAAAGTGGAAGTTTTTCACATGACAATTGTCAATAAAACTTCCACTTTTCGACCTAGAAAAGACAAAGTCGAAAAGTTGAAAAGTCGAAAAGTTGAAAAGTAGAAGTTAGCGTTAAAACTTCCACTTTTCTAGTTAGGACTGATTATCACGGGATGTTTGTTTATCAGCACCGAAAAATGTTAGAGCCGGTGTAGGGGTAAAAATTCCTGTGTCACCGGTCCTTAACCGAATAAGTATACATGTACACTGTTTAAGTCTGACGTCTATCTTTATCCGATACCGCCTATGGGCTGAGTATAGTTACACAAATCTAGTCAGGAACTGCGCATCAAGCGTGCGCCAAATTTGACATTTTCAAACCACGTTTAACCCATTATGAGATGACAACAATTAAAAGACTGTCCAAATTTAAAGAAACTGAAGACGACATTTCAAAGTGTGCATTGAAATCTAAGTGTAATATTGAGTAGACAACATTGTGAGAGAAATAGTTTGTAAAAAGTTATTTCTCCTTTTCTAACAATGTTTTCCTAAATAATATTTTGCAAAGGTGTCAAAAACAGGAATCGTGTGGTACTAATGGGTTAAAATGTGTGACTTGTCAACATCTGGGTCGCTGATTCGAACACTGGCTTGTCGTGGGCACAGGGATCCTTCATAATCTTTGCAAGGTTAATAAAAATGTCGATGTAGGCCTATCTATGATGCTGATCGGAGTCGATTATGGATTTATGTCCTCCAAACTCGATTATGGATTTCTGTCCTCGGAACTCGATATTTTCCCCGTTGTTACATTAACATCAATATGACCTCCCCGAATTTGCCGCGTTGGTATTTCGGTTGAGTAATATCTAGTAGTATCATTTCATGATATGAAACCCGTCATATGAAAAGGGACCATCTCGATCTGGTCACACTGCAGAAATTGGGCAGGCTAACCACGTTGAAACTTTTCGCCTATAGCAGGTTTTCTCAAAAATAAATCTGAATTGGATAAGATCCCTTAAAAAATGGTTTAACGGACAATCTTTCGGCAATCTATCTGCGATTTTTTCATGTCAAAAACCTAGTTTCGATCTTTTTTTGGGGGGGGGGGGAATATTTTCCTTCGACCTTGTGCTACTACAGAAGACTAAGGTGCGTTCAACCGCCGATTACTTGCTATCAGCGGCTATCAAGCCACATTTTGAGATCGCAACTCAATCTTCAGGGAATATTTTTCGGTGAAATGGGTCCTTTAAACTTTAAAGACTAATCAGTGTCCAAAGTATCAACTATAAATGGCTTGCAATATGCGAAAAAGGGCATTCCGACATTTCAATAATGTGTCGTCTCGGATCAGCCTGCGCAGATCGTACAGGCTGATCCGACACGGCACTGTAAGACCACATTAGATTTTGTGCCACAGTAGACTTGTGCTAAATTGAAAATTACATAAAACGGAAAGTGTCGAACTGCGAGGGCTGATGCGAAGCGACACTTTACGCAAATGTCCGTGTGCCCCTTTTCGCGTGTTGCAGGCCACATGATTTCAATACATCTAATAATGTGTACACCGACAGAGCCTGAAGGACGTAGCAATGCGATAAGAGCGGGTTTAAAATGAAAATTAGAGAGTTGCCGTATTATGGCTGATATCAGACTTATTCGGTGTACATGTAACCTCTACCATTCGCTCCCGCCATCTTCCTTTGTCCGGTGTACATTTAAAATAATAACGCGGCCAATTTATCCTGCGAAAAATTAGTCCTAACTAGAAAAGTGGAAGTTTTAATCGGCTAACTTCCACTTTTCGACTTTGTCTTTTCTAGGTCGAAAAGTGGAAGTTTTATTGATAACTGTCATGTGAAAAACTTCCACTTTTCTACTTTTCGACCTAGCATTTTAAGGCGAAAAGTGGAAGTCAGTGCTTCCTAATTTCTACTTTTCTAGACAAACGTGGTCGAAAAGTGGAAAGTTTTATGACAAGTGTCAGGTCAAAAACTTCAACTTTTCGACTTTTCGGGGTAACTTTTTTACTAGAAAAGTAGAAGTTAGTGTGCCTAATTTCTACTTTTCGAGTTCCTCGTAGGTCGAAAAGTGGATGGCGGAAACACTAAACAGGATTCCGTTAGCAACCACCACCTTTTTTCTGAAAAGAGTCTAACCTGTAAAAACTATACATTTTCTGAAAGATCTCATCAATACAAATCAGGAAATATATAGTTTATATGGGTTGTACTATTTCTTTACACCAAAAATACCTTGACAAAAGGCAAAAATTCATGTTTCTGAAAACGCAAATTTTAATTTTTCAGGAAAAAATGACCTCACTCTGTAACTATAATAGTCTGCTTGATATACAGTTAATGAAGTGTCCACATGGTGGGCAGAACATCAATGATTAATTATAATGCTCTAGCTTAGCTGTTAGGTGATTTTATTGTGTCTTTTTCTGATGTGATATCTGTCGGATTGAAACCCATTTTGATACTTAAAAAGAGAAAAGGCACACTTTCTACAATATGTAAGGTTTTTGAGCTTAGTTAAAGTCATCTAGATGACATGTAATAGCCTTTAAATGATAAAATGATCTTCCATTCAGTTCTGAAAGGTTTATGCATACAAAAAAATGCTTTACATGTTATATAAAGGCAATAACGTTATCCCACCCACCCATTTTACAATGGGGAAAATATAGGTAAATGGAATTGGAAAAATTGACTAATTTGAAAATGTTTGAACCACAGTTATGATTTAAAACATGACACTTATTTCTAATCTATGTTTTCTCCTTTCTATTTCAGTATATTACAGTGCATAACAGATTATTTAGATCTAAAACCAGACTTGGGAGAAGGATTTATTGAATTAGAAAATGGATTTTTTGTAACATTGATTGGAATTCTGTCAATTTGGGAAGAGACCTATTAATTTCGAGTGATAGCATTTTTTTTCAACACTTTATCAGACAATCAAGATTCTCAACAATCCTTAAAAAAGGGTAGTAACCAGTATTTTCTGCTTTTCCCACAATGTTTTCTACCCTATCATTGACGAATTCTATCATTTGAATCACATATATTTGTAATCTGCATATGCTTCCATTGTTTTATTTGCTTGCATATGAAATGATAAGCTATGCAGGAGGTTCTGACAAAATGTGTAGCCTCTGATCAGACTGCCTATGAACATGCTGATTGAGACTTGCTAACTTAGTCTGCAAATACAAAGTTTTACATTTTATTTTCAAATGCATACTTATGCATATTTACTAAGTTAAGTACCATAATTATAAATGTTCAGTGATCCTACAGTAAGACTGAGATTGGAAGATTAAACAGCTAAAAACTACTTCTTTCAGATTAAATGAAAATTTCTGGTACTACTTTGTGCCTTGTAATAAAATAATAAACAGAATGTTTCTCATACCATTTGAACTTTAAAAAAATAGAAAATTTAAGTACTACTTGTCCTCACAGTGAAATAAAAAATTAGAAAACTTCCAGCAGTCTGCTGCTTGTACCTTGCAATAAACTAAATTGAAAAGTTAAAATTGTGGAAATGCTTGGAGATTTGACTTACTAAAGATGATGGTTGCCAAACTTTAAAGTTTAATAAGTAGTAACATAATATTCCAGTTGATGATACAATATTACTAATTAATGCAAAAAATCTATATATCTGACACAAGGTTTGTGTGAGAACCCAAAAATTATGAATAAGAAAACAATCATGATGCGCAGTACTCATGTTAGATCCTGGTGACGAAACAGTACGTTGAATTTTGAGTACGAATCCCTGCTATAAAACGAACGCAATTTTACAAATTTTATCCGTTAATCTATCAAAAAAATACAATGTACATATTCAATTAGTTGTAATTTATCAAACTGGGCCGTTATACGAACATCTAGGGTGTAAATAGGGGTTAAATTCAGCCACAGATCATCTCGTCAAATAATGTGTGTTCACTTCCGGTTTCGATTTAACTCCCCTACCGTAATATACCATGTCGGAAAAATGTTAAAAAACAAATATCCACGCGCGATTTTTGTGTTTCAAATCACAATTTTTGTATAAATGGATTATCAAACTACAAAAGAATAACAGTTTAAATCGTGAAATCGCCTTTTTTCCAAAAAATATCGGTCAGTGAAATTTTCTCTCGGCTCCCGTTTGGGGTTCTCAAATCGTTTCGCGCGAGAGGCAAGCTATTTCGCAAACTCCAATCTTTAGACTTAAGCTTCCAGTGACATATGACGTCAGGAAAAGCCGTAGTATTCCATAATTGGCGCGTATCTATTTGACCCCTAGTGAGGTTATTTTTTCGGGAAAAAAAATAAATTATCTCCCCTGATCTGCGCAGGCGTGGTGGTTGATGATGGTGATGGATTTTTTTTTTCCCCAGTCATTCTCGTCTAGAAGAAGTCTATGTGAGCTTGATACAGGTGTAATCTAGGTAAAATTAATAAAAGCATTACAATAATAGGTGAAAACGAAATGACAAATGACTACTTCAATTATAGACCTTGTCAGCTTCAGCAGTGGGCTTTCTTTCACACAACAACCACAACCAATATACACAATCAAGGGACGTAATTCAAAGAGCCTAATGTGTAAGGTTTTATTACGCAAACCAATTTATTATTTTTTTAATATCCCTTAATATCAAATAAATTTAATATAACAGTTAGTATAATAAAAATAAAGAATATAATATGCAAAATTGAGTAAAATTTGCTCCCAATCAGTGTATTGTAATGGTACATTTCTACTTATTACCTAGACTTATTCACTAAGTTGCTCAACTTCCGGTAAAGAGGAAGCGTACGATTGTTCTGAGAAAAGACGGGTAACAATTTGTTATGTCAACATTTTTGAATCAACAGTGTTTTCAAAAGCATACAGTCTATATAAGAGCTAAATTTTATTCAGCCTTTCTTTCTAGTTGCCATCCATTTAAATATTTCCAGGGAACTTACATTTTCACCTATTTTCGTGTCTGGCGGAACCCTGGGTAAGTCGGCCCGAGTCAACTTGGCCCGATACATTAAAGGTATCTTGGCCAGTGTTGGTAGCGAATTTATACGTAAAGATGTTTGAAATACGAAGAATACTTGCTTGTGTTCTATTCGCTTATTTTCACCAGAAATGTCCATCTGTGTGTGTGTGTGTTTTTTTTTTTTTCTTCTTTCATTAATAACAATATTGAGGGATTAGCAAGCGGCGTCTTTAATCATTTAATCATATATTACTGCTGCAATAAATTTTGAATGTTTTCTTCACAGAACAACAAAAAACAATGACTGATAATTCTCCAATTGTCACATAGTTTTTTTTTTTTTCAAGTTTGAAAACATTACACACAGAGGTTAGCCAGTGTCTTTAATCAACTTTGTACATGTTTGACGAATCTTTCAATAAGAAGAATTTTTTCAATAATTAGTTTCTAAAAATATTCTTATCAAAGTCAGTATGAAAATGTACATTTTGTTTCAGGTTTCTTTATTTGCACAAACATGAACTGTAGAAATGGTTCAGTTTCACTTTTTATTATCATTACCGTTTCTGAAATTGATGTTGTAACATTGAAATTTAAATTTTGTCTGATTTGTGCATTGTGTGTAAGAAGTTAACCATGTAAAATACCTAGAAAACTCCTTTTTAAAAACAGCATACCAGATTACATATCATTAACAAAGCGTTTTTAAACGGTTTTCTGGGCCTTGAACTCGGTAAAATGCACTC
This sequence comes from Tridacna crocea, assembly GCA_943736015.1. Taxonomy (NCBI): domain Eukaryota; kingdom Metazoa; phylum Mollusca; class Bivalvia; order Cardiida; family Cardiidae; genus Tridacna; species Tridacna crocea. The sequence goes on from OX031059.1 coordinate 57,994,938, forward strand.
AGGATGTCAAATGCTTGTGATGAAAATGACATGAAATATTTATTAATGCTCATTGAAAACTAGACTTTATCCATTTGTAACTTTCTGCCATATTTTGACAAGCACTTATGCATTGTACAATCTCAGAATCACTTATTAATACCTAAAACATACAAATTTAAATTATTAAAATATCTGATGTACCATTTTGCCTTATGGAATATAAACAGGCGGAGGACGAATTGACTCGGGTCGGTGACTGAGTTGGTACCATTCCGAGTTGACCTGCCTCTGTCTGGCATACTTATATTATTATAATTGATCCATCATTATCTGCTACTAGATGGCATTCTATAAATACATGTAACATACTTATCTAATTTGGGCATTCTGGGAACAGAAACTGATTACTTTTCAAAACAACTTCAAATTTAAAAATGAAATAAACACTTATTCAGGGACTGAGTTGGTACCAGGCCAGGTTGACCTGATTCTGTCTAGCGTACTTGGCATTATTGTAAATGATACATTATTATCTCCCACTAAATGATACATCATTTCTCCCACTGGATGGCATTCTACAAATACACATCTAATTTGGGCATTCAGGGAACAGAACCGTACTGCTTTTCAAAACGACTTTGAATTTAAGAATGAAATAAACATTTACTCAGTAAAACGCTACCTACTGCAATTCATTCAGTTATGATCAGCTAGCATGTAACCTATGCATTGATCCATTATTAAAACAGCCCCTACCTGCTTTGGTAATAGACTAATGGCTTTGTGAACTTATAAGCCCTATGGGGATGGGGGATGTTTCATAGCAGGCAGGTCGAATCTTCGAAGAAAATGACATGCGCAAACAAGGACTGATTCATTGATTTTGTTGTTTGTCACAGTTTGTTGAAAATCTTTTGACAAAGATTGTATAGCTCCATCTAGACTTGCTTTGTAATGAAAGAGATGCAGCTATAGTGCTACATAGTTTTTCTTCAAATAATGACTTTGATTCTGATTGCAGGAGAGACCAGAATTGTATAAATATGGGTAGAAGGAAGTCAAAGAGAAAGCCTCCACCAAAAAGAAAGAATATCGAAAAACTTGATGTATTTTTCAATTGCCCATTTTGTAACCACGAAAGATCATGTGAAGTGAAATTGTGAGTAAATCTTATTGATTAAATGACTAAAATAGTTTATAGCAGAATAAAGCAGTAGTACAGATAACTATCCCTTAACCCATTACCACACAATCCCTACTTTTGACGACCCTGAGAAAGAAACCTTTAGGAAACATTGTGGGAAAAGGGGAAAATGCTGGTAACCAGCATTTTCTCCTTTTCCCATAATGTTTTCTACCCTACTGGAAACAAAGTTTAATTTTTGAGTTACATCTATTTTGTCTTCTGCAAATGCTTTCAATGTGGAACGGTCTAAAATTTTGTCGTTAGGTAAAGGGTTAAGGAAATGTAACTACATGTATTTGACTGGTTGATTCTGGGTACAGAGATGATCCTGAAAAAGATACAGCTGAAATCTTAAGAGATTTTGTGCTCACTTTTGATCTCATATTATTTCACAAATAGAGTACATTAAGTTCTAGGATTTGAACACACCTGGTGCCTGCATTTTGAACAACCTTTCATTTGAAATAGAAAAGTTTTCAAATCAAACACTTAGCGTAAGAAAAAAAAGCAGTTCATTCATATGTTACTCGAGTTATTTATGTTCTCATAAACACACAAATGGCCACCACAGAAGATAAATTTTGTATGTTTGTTGAGATTGGATGCTATAAATGACTTCTACAAGCTCTTCAGGTAATGAAAGGTTCAATAAATTGTCTTTGATCATGTTTGTCACTAGAACTTAATTTGCATTTTGTTGCAGTACAGATTAAAGTAACAAAATAAAAAGTATAGCACTCTATCTATGCTTCCAGAAAATTTACGATGGTTAATGCTTTTCTCCCTTGATTTACTTCATCTCCAGTCATATTTACCCTTAAATCTTCCTTTACAAAAGTTGCTTTGTACCAAAATCTGTGTCACCCCTGTTATTTAGTCTCAATAGTAAGACACTATGGTGGTTTTTTTCATATTTGAACATTCATTATGTACCATACCATCTCATATCCATTCAGGAAAACAGATTCAAAAAGTGAAATTTTAAGGTTGGTTTTGTGAGAATATTTCTTAAATAGCAGACAGCGTAGCTCCACATTTAGACTGTACATTATTAGTCTTCAACTTGGTCAAAAGCACTCAGCCTTTCTGGGTGCGCTCTTGCTGTAAAAACATTTTATGCACAGTGCTCTTGAGAGCTAAAACAAATTAATTTGTGAACATCAATGATGTACAAATAGAAAGAACTTTAGACAAGAATTAGACATTCTGAATTTCTTCTCATCTGAATCTGAATTTTGATCTCCCTACCTTAAAGAGGTATGAAATATCTAACTGATTTTATATACTAGTAATTGCATACATGTATGTAAAATTGTTATATTCTTTTTTTCTCAGGGATAGGCAACGGAACACTGGTACGATATCTTGTGGAGTTTGTATGGAGGACTATCAAACAACAATCAATTGTATCCTTTTTGTGGGCATTGAAAACTTTGTACCTTATATGGCTTGCAACATCCAAGAAGGGGCATTCGGACATTTGCGTAAAGTGACTTGTCGGATCAGCCTGCGCAGGCCAAGTCGAGATAGCCCTTTTTGACTACAATCGATTATGTGATACAGTGGATTCGCACAAAACAGAAAATCAAATAAAAACAGAAAGTGCCATCTTGGATTAGCTTGTGCAGACTGTGTGCCCCTTTTCGTGTGTTGCAAGCCATTATGTAATAGCATTTATTTTGATATCTTATAGTCTGAAAATACAGATCCTCATAGCTCTCTACAAAACGACAGAATTTTAGACTAGTCAAAATTGAATGCACTTGTTGTTTACAAGACAACCAAATTTTAGACTTGTCCAAATTCAGTGCACTTGCAGACAACAAAATGAATATGACAGGAAAATTGAAACTCGTTTCAGGAAGAGTAGAAAGCATTGTGGGGAAAGCAGGAAATGGTGGTAACAAGCAACTTTTTCCATGTTACTCTCAAAAGGCTTCTTTCTCCTTGTTGTTAAAACTCGGGATACTTTGTGAAAGGATCAAATATGAAGAACTAATAGAAACTTGGTTTAGGACATGAGAAAAAAATGAGGTGAAAAAGAAAATGCTCATGATGTGTAATTTTCCATCCTGCTGAAATATTTACCAAATGATAGGGTTGAGACATTGTGGGAAAAGGAGAAATTGCTGGTTACCAGCATTTTCTCCTTTTCCCACAATGTTTTCAAAAGCTGTCTTCTTTAGGGTTGTTCCATCTCAGTGTGTGTAGTAAGGAGCAAATTGAAGTATGAATCTTAATTTTTGAGTCTATATTATTTGAACAGTCATTTCTTTAGCCCTTTAATATTGATGAAAAAGATTTGACGGGATGGGAAATGGATAGACAAAGCTCATAATCGGTAGATAAAAGGAGACCCTTACCTAACCTTGAAGTTGGTACTTTGCATTTTAACTCATTCCCAAATGACAGTATTTTAGACTGGTTCAGATTGAAAGCATTTGCAGAAGACAAAATAAAAGTGACTGAAAATTTGAAATATATTTTGTGAAGGGTAGAAAACATTGCGGGAAAAGGAGAAAATGCTGGTTATCAGCATTTTCTCCTTTTCCCACAATGTTTTCTAAAGGCTTTTTTTTCAGGGGCATCAAAAGTAGGGATTGTGTGGTAATGGGTTAAGGTGAATCAATTATTTTGTTATTACTTAAAATGTCAGTTACATTTATATTTACTGTATATTGAACCAGAGCTCCAGACAAGAGGGAGTGATGGTATTCTAAATCGTTTGTTTCTCTTCCAAACCCTATCTTGTGGGTACTCATTACAATTGTCTCAATGAGACGATTCTAATGAGTACCCATTGCATAGGGTTTAGTGGACAATAATTAATATTTTCAATATTGAAATCAAAATCACTCCCGCTATCTGGAGCTCTGTTGAACATTGAACTTATCTGACACATTTCTGTTTACTTTCAAAGCAGATAAAGGGATATGAATAAATTTCAGATGTTAATTTCTCGCAAGATTTTTCTTCTTAACTTCTCATTAGATTTGTCGGAGGCTATTGATGTATACAGTGAATGGATTGACGCTTGTGAGGAGGCCAATGGATGATACGTGGACAGACCTTTGTGCTTTATAAAAAAAACAATTTTATTTAAATCTCATTTGCACTTTAAGATAAGCAAGTTGAATTAAAGGTATTACCCAGACAAAAAAGTGCATTAGCAATAACAATTAAGACAGCCATATCTCAAACAATTCCAATATTCTTATTTCAAATAGCAAGACTTGTCAGCTGATTGGCTGAGATAATCTGTATCAGTCAGCTAGATACACAATCCATGTACCTAGTACATGTACATTGTATTTGAATTTAGAATTGAAAGTAACACACACGCTGTAGCTGTCAGAATCAGAATGTTAATTTCACTCTGATTTCTTTGTTTTCAATTAGGCACAAAAGCATTGTGGTTAATCTATGGAAATTTTATGTTTGATATTCATTATGTGATACGGAAGTGTTGGCAATGTTTCACAACTGGCTTTTTGTCAAAGGGATGGATGGCATTTTTTGGGAAGATAGTGTATGAATAATTGTATAAAGATACTGTGTGGTAATGTCTGTAAATATTAATTTAGTTTAACCCATTACCACACAATCCCGACTTTCAACGACCCTAAGAAAGAAGCCTTCTGATAACATTATGGGAAAAGGAGAAAATGCTGGTAACCAGCATTTTCTCCTTTTCCCACAATGTTTTCTTCCCTTTCTAAAACAAATTTCATATTTCCAGTCACTTTTATCTTGTCATCTGCAAATGCTTTAATTTTGGACCAGTCTAAAATTTTGTCATTTTGTTATTAGCCCTTAACTAGTTACCAAACGACAAAATTATAGACTGGTCCAAATTCAAAGCACTTGCAGATGACAAAATGAATGTGACAAAAAAATTGAAATTTGTTTTGGGAAGGGTAGAAAACATTGTGAGAAAAGAAGAAAATGCTGGTTACCAACATTTTTTCCTTTTCCCACAATGTTCCTGAAGGCTTCGTTCTCAGGCTCGTCAAAAGTAGGAATTGTGTGGTAGTGGCTTAACAAGATGACAAAAAATGAAACTTGTTTTTTATTGAAAGCACTTGTACTAGACAATATTGAAGTAAGCTAAGGTCTAACTCTTCTGAGTTTTGAAGGATAGAAAACAAGAAAAAAGAGAAGATGTCTATGTCCAGTATTTTCTTCTTTTTTAGCTCACCTGAGCACGAAGTGCTCAGAGTGAGCTATTGTGATCACTCACCGTCCGTCGGCGTCCATGCGTCCGTCCGTCCGTCGTCCGTTCACATTTTCTTGTTTACACTCTAGCATCTACAAATATCAACCAATCAGCACCAAACTTGGTCAATGTGTATATGACCATAAGATCTCGGATGAGTTTGATTATGGGTCTAATCGGACCAGAACATCTGGAGTTATTTGCCCTTGAATTGGAAAAATTGCTATATTTCACTTTGTTTACACTCTAGCATCTACAATTATCAACCAATCAGCACCAAAGTTGGTCAAAATATATATGGCCATAAGATCTAGGATGAGTTCGATAATGGGTCAAATCGGATCAGAACATCTGGAGTTATAATCCCTTGAATTTGAAAAATTGTAATTTTTCACTTTGTTTACACTCTAACATCTACAATTATCGACCAATCAGCACCAAACTCGGTCAAAATATATATGACCATAAGATCTCGGATGAGTTCGATTATGGGTCAAATCGGACCAGAACATCTGGAGTTATTTGCCCTTGACTTTGAAAAATTGCTATATTTCACATTGTTTACACTCTAGCATCTACAATTATCAACCAATCAGCACCAAAGTTGGTCAAAATATTCATGACCATAAGATCTCGGATGAGTTCGATTATGGGTGCAAGTGGACCAAAGCGACTGGAGTTATTTGCCCTTGACTTTGAAAAATTGCTATATTTGACATTGTTTACACTCTTGCATCTACAATTTTAAACCAATCAGCACTAAACTTGGGCAAAATACATATAACCATAAGTTCTTGTATAAGTTCGATTATGGGTCAAATCGGATCAGAACGACTGGAGTTATTTGCCCTTGAATTAGAAAAATTGCTATATTTTACTTTGTTTACACTCTAGCATCTACAGTTATAAACCAATCGGCACAAAACTTGGTAAGAATATACATGACCATAAGATCTCAAAAAGGTTTGATTATGGATGTAAGCGGACCAGAACAACTGGAGTTATTTGCCCTTGAATTCGAAAAATTGTTATATATCGCTTTGTTTACACTCTAGCATTTACAAATATCAACCAATTAGTTCCAAACTTGGTCAAAATATACATGACCATTAGATCTTGAATGAGTTCAAACTAGAACAACTGGAGTTATTTGCCCTTGAATTAGAAAGTTCTTTAAAAGAGTTCTTAGTCCGTAGCATAACTTTGTCATCTCCAGTTCGATTGACTTGAAACTTGGTATTTGTGTTTGTTGCAATAATACAGAGTGCAGTGTGGAAGAACCATAACTCTACCTCATACTACCTTTGAGTTATTTCCCTTTGATTATCATTTTTACAGCATTTTCTGCTCGTCTGGAATATAGCTGTGTCATCTACAGCCTGAACATCTTCAAATTTGATATGTATGATTGTTGTGAAGTGACAGAGTGCAGTGCACAAGAACCATAACTCTTCCTTGCATGAATTTTGAGTCATTCCCCATTTGGCCTTTATTTGTATAGCATTCCTTGCTTGTCCGGAGCAAACTTTTGTCATCTTAAGTAGAAATGACTTAAACTTTGGTATGCTTATTTGTTGCAGTATTTAGAGGTGCAGTGCCTAAGAATTGTAACTCCACCTCGTGCTGTCTTTTGAGTTATTTCCCTTTGAATGTAATTTTTACAGCATTAAGTGCCTGTCCGAAATAAATTGTCATTTCAAGTCAGAATGACTTCAAACTTGGTATGCATGTTTGTAGCAATATTACGGAGTACAGTGCGCAAGAACAGTAACTCTACCTAGCGCGAATTTTAAGTAATTCCACTTTGAGCTTCATTTTTACAGTATTTCTTGCTTGTCGGGAATGGAACTTTGAAGTCCCAAGTTAATTGCGACAATTTGCTGCTCTTGTTTCATTATCATTTGGCCTTGAACAATGATATGTGGTATTTATCTTTATTGTAGACCTTTGCTGTGTGGTACTCAGGTGAGCGATATAGGACCATCATGGTCCTCTTGTCTACAATGTTTCCATAAGCTTTTCCTTAGGCTCCGCTATAACATGGGATGTCAAGTCAGATATTGATCTACAGTGTTTACAAAAGGATAGTGGGCAGAGCTTAGCAGCTAAATATTAAAAGCTGGACCAAGTGAGTAAGCTAAGTTGCTAAAGTACTAAAGAATTTTATTTTATTCACAAATCTTTTCTTGTCATGCTGTTTTAATTAAAATATTTCTGCATGATGTATATTGGTTGTTTTTTTTTGGTTTTTTTTAGCTCACCGGAGCACAACATGCTCAAGGGGAGCTTTTAGGATGGACAGTGTCCATCTTGCGTCTTCAGTCGTCCGTCATGCATCGTCAACAATTCTTTGAACATCAAGTCCTACTAAACCACTGGGCCAATTCGATCAAAATTTGGCTTGAATGTTCCTTGGGATGTCCTCTTCAAAAGTTGTACACAGAATTTGATTCCATCAAAAACTCTGGTTGCCATGGCAACCAAATAGAATTTTCTAAGAAATTCTTAAAAAATATTTTTCTCTGAAACCGCTGGCCAGATTTTAAAATGATTTCACAGAGATGTTCCTTAATTCTTAAAAATTCTTCTTCTCTAATGGCTGGTCAGATTTTGAAATTATTTCACAGATATATTCCTTGGGTGATCCTTTTAAAAATTTGTTCGTGAAATTTTGATTCGTCAAGAAACATGGCTCTGGTGAATGGGGAATACTTGCACTACAGTGAAATGAAGAAATTCTTTAAATTCTTCTTCTCTCGAACGGCTGGTCAGATTTTGAAATAATTTCACAGAAATGTTCCTTGGGTAACCCTTTTCAAAAAATGTTCGTGAAATTTGATCTATCAAGAAACATGGCTCTGGTGAATGGGGGCTACTTGCACTATATGGAAATGAAGAAATTCTTGAAAATTCTTATTCTCTGAAAGCTGTTGTCAGATTTTAAAATAATTTCACAGCAATGCTCCTTGGGTGACCCTTTTCAAAATTTGTTTGCGTAATTTTGATCTATCAAGAAACATGGCTCTGGTGAATGGGGGCTACTTGCACTATACGGACATGAAGAAATTCTTGAAAATTATTCTTCTCTGAAACAGCTGGTTAGATTTGAAAATAATTTCACAGAAATGTTCCTTGAATGGCCCTTTTAAAAAAGTGTTCATGAAATTTTGAGCTGTCAAGAAACATGGCTCTGGTGAATGGGGGCTACTTGCACTGTATTTGAAATTAAGAAACTCCTAAAAATTCTTCTTTTCTGAAACTGTTAGTCAGAATTTGACAGGACTTTTTACAGGTGACCTTTTGAAAATTGCCTGGCAAAATAATGATTTTGTTTCCAGTGTTTCAATATATCAAAAAGAAAATGGCTATGGTCCTCTCAAAAATTCAGGTGAGTGATCCAGGGCCATTTTGACCCTCTTGTTTTATATAGTTTTTGAAATACATGTGTAATTGACAAGATAACTCTGTAACTATCAATGGGTGAGTGCAATACTATTCTAAGTGCCTGCACAATAGCAGTGCAGTCACATATCAATATGAGTAAGGTCAATGTATATGAGCCGAGCTTTGGAAAAAAGGGGCTTATTGAATGTCCTTGATACATTAGACCAAGCAAGGTTTCATCTAATTAAAGATCATTTAAGTCCATGTCTAAAAAAACAGTTCTAGCATGACACATGAATTCGGCTCTACTAAACAAAGTGTAACAAAAGCATGGTAAAATTCTGTGTAATTCTATGTAGAGTGACATAATTCTGTATGAAGTAAGTAAGTTGATTCATTCATTGGAACATAATCTGCATCTGCATTTTTACTCCTAGTATGAACTTGTTTTGCTATCATCAAGAATTGGTCATGTTGGAATGGAAATAGTCTTCTTCTATTGTGGTGTATCTTTCAATAAACCACAATGAATCACCCACTCGAGCTATCGCCCTCATGGATTATTTATTGTGCTTCCTAACTCACAACTTTATTGAATGATAAACCATGATAGAAAGAAGATTATTTCTTAAATGAATTATGAGCTGGACCAGTCCCTAGTCATGCACAAAATTGATCAGCAGCCAAAAGAAAACCTCAGCCTAGGTCAGCCTGCACGGACTGAGCCAGCAGACCTGGGCCTATACTTTTTGCAGAAGCATTAAGTGTCTTTTCACGTGGTATGGCTCCTATATTGCCTGTTCCAAATTGCAAATTCCCAGAAATTGCCACATAAGATAGTATCCAGACAGTATAGACCTGAGTAAAAGTGCCCTTCCTTTGCAGTCTGTTTCTATTCTATGCTGTCTGCAGTAAGACCTTTATCCTTTACCACACAACTGAATTTTAGCCTGGTCAAACTAATGAGCATTTGCATGCGACATGAAAGGCTACTCAAAGCATAATGTTTGTCTTTGAGAGGGAAGAAAATATTGTCAGAGGAAAAAGAAAAAAATACTGGTTACCAGAATTTTTCTTCTTTTCCCTCAATATTTTCAAACATCCCCTCCCTGGCCATAAGGCCTAGGGCTACCAAATTTGGCATGTATCTTTATCAAGTGATAGTCTACCAAGAGTACCCAAATGATAGCCCAGGGGTCAAATTTGGTCTGGGCCCAGGAGTCAAAAGTTTTATATGGGCTTATGTAGGGAAAACTTTAAAAATCTTCTTATACCAAGGCCAAGGGCTACTCAATTTTGCATCTAGCTTTATCAAGTGGTTGTCTACCAAAGGTGCACAAATTATAGCCCTGGGATTAAATTTGGTCCAATCCTGGGGGTCACAAGTTTTACATGGGCTCAGATTGGGATTTTTTTTAAAAATCTACTTGTACCTTGCCTAGGGCTACCAAATTTTGCATGTAGCTTTATCTAGTGGGCCTCTGCCGGGAGGGCCAAAATTATAGCCTTGGGATCAAGTTTGTCCCCATACCAGGGGTCTGAAGTTTTACATGGGCTTTTGTGGTGAAAACTTTCTAAGTCATCTTGTTATCCCCTGCCGTAGGCTGAGGGATATAGTTTTAGCGTTGTCCGTCTGTCCGTCCGTGTGTCTGTCTTGGAAAATATTTCCAATACCATTGGACGGAATTTCATGAAACTTTATACACATGTACAATGACCCATTCACCCGAGACTCTTTTTTTTTTTTGTTTTTTTGATTCGATGCAAAATAGCAGACTGAGGGCGATTTTAAGTTTCACTTGAGTTACACTTAAGTACAATTTTGATGTTTGGAGTCTTGTCTTCAAAACTATACAAAGTTTTTACATTGAACTTGTCACATCTGTCAACCTCCATTAGGAAATGCAGGAAAAAAAGTTTCATGTATATTGACCATGCAACACCACAGTTATTTGCCCTTGTTTTTGTAATAAGGTGTCATGGAAAAAGGGGGCTTCATGTTATATTTCATTCCTTTTCTTGTGAAGGCAACTCCTCCCACGTTTCTTGACGGAGTTGAATAGAATTTTGACAATATTTCTTGTCATGTGACCTATTGCATATTGTCAACATTTTGCAATGTTTAGTTGTGTCATGAAAAAAGGGGGCTTCATGTTTAATTTCATTTTATTTCTTGTGAATGCAACTCATCCCATATTTCTTGACAGAATTGAAAAGAATTTTCACAGAATGTTTCTCATCATCTGACCTATTGCATATCTCACGGTTTTGCAATTTGTAGCTGCATCATGAAAAAAGGGGGCTTCATGTTTCATTTCATTCTATTTCTTGTGAAAGCAACTCCTCCCACATTTCTTGGCAGATTTGAATGGAATTTTCACATTATCATGTGACCTAACACAACGCCTCCCACATTTCTTGGCAGATTTGGATGGAATTTTCACATGATCATGTGACCTATGGCATATTATCAAGGTTTTGGGATTTGTAGCTGCATCATGGAATATGGGGAATATAATATGTTATAATTTCATTTTTCACCAGTATATTCTTTAATTACTGGACATACCTCAACAGAGATGGATGAGATTTTCAGACATCATGTGACCTAGCACATGTTGTCAGGGTTTTGCAATTTATCACTGTATCATGGAAAAAAGGGACTTCATGTCAAATTTAATTTTTTATCAGTGTATCTCCAACTTTTGCACATATTTTCATAGAACTTCATATTTTTATTGCTTGATCAAAGCCAGTGACCAATGAGTCAATTGTGCATTCGTCTATCCATGCATCAGTCTGTTTCTAAACCTTTTAGATCACAAGTAATACCATGTATCCATTCAGCTACCCAGGCAGGTGCTACAAATTTCAACACTTTAGTCTCTAAATGAAATGGCAGCAGTGTGGCGGCTTATATTGTGAGAGGGATATCTTCTAAAGTCCTTTACAAAAATTGATTAAACTTCCTGCATGTTTTCCATTGGATAGTCCGTTGATACATTTTTTTCCCCCCACATATATGAAGTCTTGAAATTTTTCCATGACATGTCATTATATATGATATGTCATGGAAAAAGAGGGTTTTATCTATACCAGTATTTCCTTTGTTTTCATTTTATGAAATGCCAAGTTCTGCAAAAGGGTACTTAATGTATAATCCTGTTATGGACCTCTTTAATATTCATGCCCCCCTTTCGAAGAAATGGGGGTATATTGCTTTGCACTTGTCGGTCGGTCCGTCGGTCGGTCGGTCCGTAGACCACGTTTGTCCGGAGCATAACTCAAAAAGTATTTCAGGTATCATCTTGAAACTTCATAGGTGGATAGATCTCATAAGAACCATAACTCTGCCCATCATATTTTTGGAGTTATTGCCCTTTGTTGATTTTCATACTTAATTTTTGTCCGGAGCATAACTCAAAAACTATTTCACGTATCATCTTGAAACTACATAGGTGGATAGATCTCATTAAGGAGAAGTGCAGTGTACAAGAACCATAACTCTGCCCATCATACTTTTGGAGTTATTGCCCTTTGTTGATTTTCATACTTAATTTTTGTCCGGAACGTAACTAAAAAGTATTTTAGGTATCACCTTGAAACTTCATAGGTGGATAGATCTCATTAAGGAGAAGTGCAGTGCACAAGTACCATAACTCTGCCAATCATATTTTTGGAGTTATTGCCCTTTGTTGATTTTCATATTTAATTTTTGTCCGTAGCATAACTCTAAAAGTATTTCAGGTATCACCTTTAAACCTCATATGTGAATAGATCTTATTAAGGAGAAGTGCAGCGCACAAGAACCATAACTCTGCCTATCATATTTTTGGAGTTATTGCCCTTTGTTGATTTTCATACTTAATTTTTGTCCGGAGCATAACTCAAAGAGTATTTCAGGTATCATCTTGAAACTACATAGGTGGATAGATCTCATTAAGGAGAAGTGCAGTGCACAAGAACCATAACTCTGCCCATCATATTTATGGAGTTATTGCCCTTTGTTGATTTTCACACTTAATTTTTGTACTGAGCATAACTCTAAAAGTATTTCAGGTATCATCTTAAAACCTCATAGGTGGATAGATCTCACTAAGGAGAAGTGCAGTGTACAAGTACCATAACTCTGCCTATCATATTTTTGGAGTTATTGCCCTTTGTTGATTTTCATAGTTAATTTTTGTCTGGAGCATAACTCAAAAAGTATTTCAGGTATCACCTTGAAACCTCATAGGTGGATTAATCTTATTAAGGAGAAGTGCAGTGCACAAGAACCATAACTCTGCCTATTATATATCTGGAGTTATTGCCCTTTGTTGATTTTCATACTTAATTTTTGTCCAGAGCATAACTCAAAAGGTTTTTCAGGTATCATCTTGAAACTTTATATGTGGATAGATCTTATTCAGGAGAAGTGCATTGCACAAGAACCATAACTCTGCCCATTATAATTTTGCAATTACTGCCCTTTGTTGATTTACGTACTTATTTTTTTTTCCGGAGCATAACTCAAAAAGTATGTGAGGTAAAATCATGAAACTTTAAAAGTTGATAGTTCACATAAATTGGAAGTGCAGTGCCCAAGAATTGTTAATTTATCATTAATAATTTTTGAGTAATTACCCTTTGTTCGTTTTTACACTTTGAATGTAAGACTTTATAATCACATTGGATGCCATTAGGGGGGCATACATGTTTTACAAACATCTCTTGTTTTCTATGTAATGAAATCCTGTAGCATGAAACAAGGGAGCTCAATGTATAATTTCATCATGGACCAATAACAAAAAGGCCACATGTATCCGTAAAACACAATACCTTTTATACGTTTGTATCAAAAAGGTCTTTTTCGGCGGGGGATATCATTTAAACGAAATTGCTTGTTACTGACCGTAATGAAGAGTAGGGTTACTAAATATAGCCCTGTCTCATGGGTTTCATGTTTTACAGGGCCTTTCATTGAGAAAACTTTGAAAATCTTCTTCTTGTTTATAACCACACATTCTAGACCTATCTTATTTGGTATGGGCTTTATCCTGTGGACTTTCACCAGGGTTCAAGTAATTATAGCTTTGCGGTCAAAAATGGCTTTGACCGAGGGTCACAACTTTTTCGTAGGATCTCAAAGAAAAAATTTTGTATGTCCTCAAGTTTGAAACCAATTGGCCAAATATTGTACTGTTTGGCTTGTAGTGTTTTTACTTATTAGCCAGTGGAGCGATACAGGGCCATCATGGCCCTCTTGTTACAGTATTTCTTGCTTGTCCAGAACGGAAGTTTGAAGTCTTAAGTCAAATTGCGACAATTTGCTGTGCATGTCTCATTATTATTTGGCCTTGAACCTTAATATTTGGTATTCATCTTAATTTTTAGACCGATGCTGCTTGGTACTCAGGTGAGTGATATAGGACCATCGTGGTCCTCTTGTTTCATTTGTTGAAGGATTGATTGATATATTATACCAAGTACAGGGTAGAAAACAGTGTGGGAAGAGGAAAAAATGCTGGTAACCGTCTGTTTCTCCTTTTCCAACAATGTTTTCAAAGGCTTTCTTTCTTCAGGTCATTTAAAGTTGGGATTGTTGCCATGGCAACTAAAGTAAAAAACCTGTAAAAATCTTCTCCTCCCAAACCGCTAGTTTAATAGCATTATTAATTTGCAGGAATGTTCCTTAGATAGAGGTCTACAGAATTCCTAAAAAAAAAAAAAAAGATCCGTCAAAAAACATGGCTTTTATGGGAGACTCATTTTCCTTTTATGGTATAAAGTAAAATCTTTGAAAAATTTCTTCTCTCATTGGATTTCATTGTTGTATTGCAGGTTAGTTCCTATGGTGGTAAGTCTTTACCATACAATCCTGACTTTTAAGGACCCTAAAGAAGAAATCTTTGGAAAACACTTTTGGAAAAGGAGAAAATGCTGGTAATCAGCATTTTCCCCTTTTCCCTCAGTGTTTTCTACTCTTTCAAAGAGAGAAATCATCATTTCATCAATGTTTAATTTGTTGTCTGCAAATGCTTTCAGTTTGGTCACATCCCAAATTTTGTTGTTTGGTAAAGAGTTAAAGATGGTTGCTTTACATAATCTATAATCCCTCTCATATAAAACAAGAGAACCTCTGCACTTTTATTAGTTCTGGTAAAGGTTTGTTGACCTACTGGTGACCTAGTACAAAAGGGACAAGGCTTTACTGTTGTGATAAGGTATTTTGTTATCCAATCATACAGATCCTGCAACTTCAATAAAACAATTGCCACAATACATAATTTCTATATTTTGATGTTTCCCCACCCAAAATGGTTTGTAACAAGACCCTTAAGACAAAATTTTTATAACTGGTCATAATTGAAAGATGTTGCAGGCAACATAATAAATCTTCAAATTAGTAAAACTTGTATCAAAAAGGGTAGAAATTATTGTGTAAAACTAAGAAAATGCAGGTTACTGTTATTTTCTTTTTTTATCACAATGTTTTTTATAGCTTTTTTTCTTTAGTGACCTAAAATGCAGGAATTAATGGTAATTATTAAAAAGTTCTCTTCACCGTTACAGAAAAATCAGGCCTGTGGAGCGATACAGGCGCTCAAGCGCCTCTAGTTCTATATTGTTTTCTAATCTTCTTTTTACAAATCGCATCATTTTAGCCGTATTTTCTTCGTCGTGGGGCCGAATGTCGATACAACAACAACAACAACAACAAATTTGCACTTTGATAAAAAACGAAAGTAAAAATAACATCGATATGATTCTATTACTGGCGTTTATCTTTGTTCTCTTAGAACCTGAGAAAGAAAGTTATGATGGCTTTGGGACAGGGTTTTTCATAAAGTTTCTGATAAAGTTTATTTTTCATTCCATTCGCAATCGTAAACAAGGAAATGTAAGCTTGCCAAAGAGCTTGATCTATGCTGCGGCAGGTGGACAAGATGGATTGACGATTCAACCAAAGAATCATCACCTCAGAATTAATAATATCAGGTAAATGCAAAAATGGGTATTTCTCTCTATGAATACATTTTTTTGGTTGAAGTAACGCCAAATTCAAAACGTAGATATCTTGCCCGCCCCCTTTTTGAACTTGGAACTCTTGATACTGCTCATGACATTTCCAACATGTGACCTTCCTCAGCTCCTGAGCAAGATGGAATTCCTCCAACTTGCAAATGACTGTCCTGTGTGCTGTCTGTCCATTTGTCTGCCTGTCATTTATTATGTGACCAGTCTTTCTGTCTCTGTTTACAAAAGACAAAATTTTGCTATTCTAAATTTAACTCTTTACTACACAATCCCAACTTTAACCCATTACCACACGACAATATTTTAGACTGGTCCAAATTGAAAGCATTTGCAGACGACAAAAAAAAAGTGACTGAAAATTTGAAATATGTTTTGTGAAGGGTAGAAAACATTGTGGGAAAAGGAGAAAATGCTGGTTACCAGCATTTTCTCCTTTTCCCACAATGTTTTCTACAGGCTTCTTTCTCCGGGGCGTCAAAAGTAGGGATTGTGTGGTAATGGGTTAAACACCCATGTGAAAAAGGCCTTTTTGAACACATTGTGGGAAAAGGAGAAAGTGCTGGTAACCAGCATTTTGTCCTTTTCTCACAAAGTTCTCTACCCTCTCGGAGACAAATCTCATCATTGAAGTCAAACTCAACTTGTGTCCTTAAGCAAATACTTTCAAATCTGGAGATGCAAAAAAATTTACTGTGTTGTAATAAAAAGTTAACCCTCTACCATACAATCCCTGATTTTAACAACCCTGAGATAGAAGCCTATTGAAAAAATTGTGGGAAAAGGAGAAAATACTAATAACCAGCATGGTAACAAATTTCAATTACATTTATTTTTTTGTCTGCAAGTACTTTAACTCTTTACCAAACAACAAAATTTTAGACTGGTTGAAATTTAAAGCATTTTCAGACGAATATGACTATAAGAATTAAAATTTGACTATAAGAATTAAGAATTAAAATTTGTTTTGGAATGGGTAAAAACATTTTGGTTACCAGCATTTTCTCCTTTTCCCACAATGTGTTCAAAAAGGCCTTTTTCACATGGGTGTTTAAAGTTGGGATTGTGTAGTAACGAGTTAAATTTAGAATAGTAAAATTTTGTCTTTTGTAAAGACTTGAAATGCTGAATAAGCCAAATATAATGAGTCATGCTTTGTGAATAGGGGTTGACTCTTTTACCAAATGACAAGATTTTAGACTAATCCAAACAGAAAGCATTTGCAGACTAGGGAAGAAAACATTGTGGGAAATGGAGAAAATGCTGGTTACTAGCATTTTCTCCTTTTCCCATAATGTTTTCAAAAGGCTTCTTTCAAAGGGGTGTTAAAAGTCAGCATTTTGTGGTAAAGAGTTAAATATCTTAGAAATTCAATTCTACATGTAAATTCATGTTGTTGATACTTACTAGAAGTGTCTAATCTAATACTGTCCTTTATTGTGACCCTGCTTTACTTCATTTTTAGAATTAATTCTATGAACCTTAAGAACTATAGAACACTGTGTGGATATAAACGTTACGATGCTGGGGTGCCAGTTTGCTATGCGGAGACATTATTTATCAAAGGAATCCTGCTTATCATTACATCTTCAAAGTTTTGCCTCTCTCCAACAGGCAAGTATTCCTTTAAACTTTTACCTTACAAAAATTTTTATTGACTTGGAAAAGTATCGACTAAACAGCCCATGCAGGCTGACCTGGGTTGAATCTTTTTTGCTTTTTTGGTAATTTTTCTGCATGGGCATAAATCATTCTGTCTTTAATCAGTGGACAAAATTGCCGTTATGGGTCCATAAGTGCATGAGCCATGCTCTGACAAAAGGAAGCTTAATGCATCTCCGTGATGCCGGAAATCACGCAAGTCAATACAGAATTATATATCCCTAAAATCCTTTTTGTCTAACAAACTACTGAATCACAAGGTACACTGGTCCATTGACATGCAATGAAATCAATCAAAAGCAAAACGTTTTGGCCTAGCTCAGCCTGTGCAGACTGTTCAAGCTAATATGGGTCGATACTTTTTGTAGATGCATTTCTTCTATACCAAATGACAAAATTTTAGACTGGTTCAAATTGAAAGGATTTGCAGATGACAAAGATGGTTCAAATGGCAGAATTTTTTCTTGATAGAGTAGAAAACTAAGTGGGAAAAGTAACCAAGATTTGTTTCCTTTTCGCACAATTTTTTTCAAAAGGCTTTTCCGAAAGGAAGGTTGAAACCCTGGATTGTTTGGATAAGATTTAAGTTTCCTTTTCACAGAGCAGGGATCATACGTATATTATTGATATGACGACTTGCTTGGTAAAATGTACACAGGGTTGCATTGACTCTTTCCAATACAGTCCCGACTTTTAACAACCCTGTTGTAGAAAGCTTTTGAAAACATTGTGGGAAAAGGAGAAAATGCTGGTAACCAGCATTTACACCTTTTCCCACAATGTTTTCTTCCTTATCATACACAGAAATCATCTTTTCAGCAAGAGTTGAATTATCATCTGCAAAAGCTTTCAGTTTGGTCTGGTCCAAAAGTTTGTCGTTTGGGAAAGGGTTAAAACACAGCATTGTTAAGTAAAGGCTTTTTTCAAGGGAAAAACGTCTTTTTTTTTTCCAATATGTGATGACAGTGTTTAAGTAAATTTTTATAAAAAATGGAATTACTTACACATTTGATGTACATATACATTCTTTCTTATGTGCTCAGGGTTGATTCATCTTCGACAAACTATTAAACAACTACAACCTCTCGAAGAATACCTGAATTCAGCATTTGTCTTGGATCTTAAAGTACAGGAATACAGGTAAGGTTTGTGATTTCAATCTTTTAACTTTTTCTGTCAAGGCCTGGTAGCTCAGTCGGTAGCATGCAGGACTTGAGAACAAGGGGTCGTGGGCTTGATCCTTGGCTCGGCCAATTTCTTTCTGCGGATTGATTATTGTAATTGTGACAGGATTCAGCCCTCTCCCACCACTGACCATTGTTTTGAGGATTGTTATGTGGGAAAGCAGCCAGCGGCGTGGAAAGAACATCATACAGTGTACTGGTAAAGCATATATATGCTAAGAAAGCATAGATAGATGCCAGTGGCTAAATCAAATCAAATTTCAAAAGATAGAGATCATTCAGGAAATTTTAAACAATCTCTACTTTTACTACAATGTTTTCAATACTGCTTACCATCATTTTCTTCTTTTCCCTAAATATTGTAACTCCTTACCACACAGTCCTGAGTTTTAATGATTCTGAGGAAGAAAATTTTTGAAAACATTAAGGGCAAAGGAGAAAATGCTGATAATCAGCATTTTCTTCCTTTCCCTTAATGTTTTCTTACCTATCAAAGACAAATACCATTATTTGAGACACATTTGAGTTGTTGTCTGGAAATGCTTTCAATTTGGACAAGTCTACATTTTTAGCTCACCTGAGCACGAAGTGCTCATGGTGAGCTATTGTGATCGTGCTGTGTCCGTCGTCCGTCGTGCGTCGTGCGTCGTCCGTCGTCCGTCGTCAACTTTTTACCTTGTGTACGCTCTACAGGCCACAGTTTTGGTCGGATACTCATGAAAGTTGGTCAGGATGTTTGTCTCGATGAAATCTCGGACGAGTTCGAAAATGGGTCATGTGGGGTCAAAAACTAGGTCACTAGGTCAAATCTTAGAAAAACCTTGTGTACGCTCTAGAGGCCGCATTTTGAGTCCGATACTCATGAAAGTTGGTCAGGATGTTTGTCTCGATGATATCTCGGACGAGTTTGAAAATGGGTCATGTGGGGTCAAAAACTAGGTCACTAGGTCAAATCTTAGAAAAACCTTGTGTACGCTCTAGAGGCCGCATTTTCAGTCCGATACTCATGAAAGTTGGTCAGGATGTTTGTCTCGATGATATCTCGGACGAGTTCGAAAATGGGTCACGTGGGGTCAAAAACTAGGTCACCAGGTCAAATCTTAGAAAAACCTTGTGTACGCTCTAGAGGCCGCATTTTCAGTCGGATACTCATGAAAGTTGGTGAGGATGTTTGTCTCGATGATTTCTCGGATGAGTTCGAAAGTGGGTCACGTGGGGTCAAAAACTAGGTCACCAGGTCAAATCTTAGAAAAACCTTTTGTACGCTCTAGAGGCCACATTTTCAGTCGGATACTCATGAAAGTTGGTCAGGATGTTTGTCTGGATGATATCTCGGACGAGTTCGAAAGTGGGTCACGTGGGGTCAAAAACTAGGTCACCAGGTCAAATCTTAGAAAAACCTTTTGTACGCTCTAGAGGCCACATTTTCAGTCGGATACTCATGAAAAATGGTCAGAATGTTTGTCTGGATGATATCTCGGACGAGTTTGAAATTGGGTCACGTGGGGTCAAAAACTAGGTCACCAGGTCAAATCTTAGAAAAACTTTTTGTACGCTCTACAGGCCACATTTTCAGTCCGATACTCATGAAAGTTGGTCAGGATGTTTGTCTCGATGAAATCTCGGACGAGTTCGAAAATGGGTCACGTGGGGTCAAAAACTAGGTCACCAGGTCAAATCTTAGAAAAACCTTTTGTACGCTCTAGAGGCCACATTTTTAGTTGGATACTCATGAAAGTTGATCAGGATGTTTGTCTGGATGATATCTCAGACGAGTTTGAAAATGAGTCACGTGGGGTCAAAAACTAGGTCACCAGGTCAAATCTTAGAAAAACCTTTTGTACGCTCTAGAGGCCACATTTTCAGTCGGATACTCATGAAAGTTGGTCAGGATGTTTGCCTGGATGATATCTCGGACGAGTTCGAAAATGGGTCACGTGGGGTAAAAAACTAGGTCACTAGGTCAAATCTTAGAAAAACCTTTTGTACGCTCTAGAGGCCATATTTTCAGTTGGATACTCATGAAAGTTGGTCAGGATGTTTGCCTGGATGATATCTCGGACAAGAACGAAAATGGGTCACGTGGGGTCAAAAACTAGGTCACTAGGTCAAATGTTAGAAAAACCTGTTGTAGGCTCTAGAGGCCACAAATATTTAGTCCGAAACTCTTGTAAGTTGGTCAGAATGTTTGTCTTGATGATATCTCAGACAGGTTTGAAAATGGGTCATTGGGGGTTAAAAACTAGGTCACCAGGTCAAATCTTAGAAAAACCTTGTATATGCTCTGGATGCCACATTTTCAGTCCAACACTCTTGAAAATTAGTCAGAATGTTTGCCTTTATAATATCTTGGATGAGTTTGAATATGGGTCATGTTGGGTCAAAAACTGGGTCAATAGGTCAAATGTTATAAACACCTTTTGTATGCTCTGGAGGACACATTTTCAGTCTGATACTCCTAAAACTTGTTCATAATATTTGTCCTGGTGATACCTTGAATGAGTTTGAAAATGGGTCATGTGGAGTCAAAAACTAGGTCAATGGGTCAAATATTAGAAAAACCTTGTGTACACTCCAGAGGCTACATTTTCTGCCTGATACTCTTCAGACTTGGTCAGAATGTTTGTTTTGGTGATGTCTCAAAAGAGTTTGATAATGGGTATTTGTCGGGTCCAAAACTAGGTCACTTGATGAAATCTTAGAAAAACCTTTTGTACACTGTAGAGGCCACATTTTCAGTCCAATACTCATGAAACTTGGCCAGAATGTTTGTCTTATTGATATCTCAAAAGTGTTTGATGATGGGTAATGTCTAATAAAAAACTAGGTCACTGGGAAACTAGATGGTGCATGTTTGGTCAATAAACTCAGGTGAGCGATTTCAGGGCCATCATGGCCCTCTTGTTATAATGTGATAAAGAGTTAATAAGCCTGGTCCTGCTTCTCCATGATTGTTAGAACCCATGATTGTGGGCTAAGGGGTTTGCTGAAGTGGTAGTATGTCTAAATATTTTCCTTGTAGACAGTTGACATTACTTTCCATGTTGTTCTAGACAGTTAACAAGAGGGGTGGAAGTGGATATTGACCTAAAGTTACTTGCCAGTGGTAGCCATCTGGTATGGGAGGGGACTGTCACACTTTTCTCAAGGGGTCAGGCAGCAAGGTCAGGTGCAAGAAGGAACCAAAGTTTTAGTAGGGAGAAAGGTAAAACAGAGAAAAATTACAGTAAAGTGCTTTTATGTTTCAAACTTTTTACATGTGTTACTGTATTCTTTTACAGTCAAACTTGTATAATTATGAGCAAATCAGAACTATTACTGCTCAATGGTCTTTTTCATAGGAAAATTGTTATTGACTTTACATCTTCACTGCATGGCAATTTTTTTTCCCCAGATATTGAAAGGACTTTCAGAGGGCAGATTGAATGTAGCTGCAACTGTGTGATTGATCTTCGAAAGGGTAGAAAACATTGGGATATATGGAAAATATCTTGGTTACCAGTACATGTAATTTCTCCCTTATATGCAATGTTTTTGTAGACTTTTTTTCTGCAGTCAGTGAAACAGGGCCATTTGCAAAAAAACTGATAGTCCTGTAAATGATTCATGCTCTGTGAAAAGGGGATTTAACTCTTTACCAAACAAAAGAATTTTGGACTCTTCCAAACCAAAGAATTTGCAGACGACAGCTTAAGATTTGGAAAAAATTCCAGAAAGTTCTCAAAAAGGGTCAAAAACATTGTGGGAAAAGGAGAAATTGCTCGTTACGAGAAATTTCTCCTTTTCCCAGTGTTTTCAAAAGACTTTTACTGCAGACACGTAAAAACCAAGGCTTGTTTGGGAAAGGGGTAAGGCATTTGCTGAAACTATTCCTCCGGGTTAGCTTGCGCTGGTTGTGCAGACTGACTGAGCTTGACATGTTTTGCTATCAAAAAATATTTCAAATATAGTTTTGCTATCAAAAGATTTCCTGCAATACAGGTTCAAAGTGATTTAACCCTTTACAAGATACTAAAGTTTTTGACTCATCTAACGTCACTCATTACCAAACGACAATATTTTAGACTGGTCCAAATTGAAAGCATTTGCAGACGACAAATAAAAGTGACTGAAAATTTGAAATTTGTTTTGTGAAGGGTAGAAAACATTGTGGGAAAAGGAGAAAATGCTGGTTACCAGCATTTTCTCCTTTTCCCACAATGTTTTCTAAAGGCTTCTTTCTCAGGGGTGTAAAAAGTAGGGATTGTGTGGTAATGGATTAACCCTTTCCCAAAGAATCCGTGCTTCACAGCCCTGAGAAAGAAGCCTTCTAATAACATTGTGGGAAAAGAGAAAATGCTGATAACCAGCATTTTCTCTTTTTCCCACAATGTTTTCTTCTCTTCCCAAAAGAAATTTCAAGTTTTTAGTCCTATTAAATATTTCGTCTGCAAATGCTTCCAATTTGGACTAGTCTGAAATTATGTTGTTTGGTAAAGAATCAAATTCAGTTAACTCTATTCCAAACGACAAAATTTTAGACTGGTCCAAATTGAAAGCATTTGCAGACGACAAAATGAATTTGACTAAAGAATTGAAATTAGGAAGAAAGAAAACATTGTGGGAAAAAGGAGAAAATGCTGGTCACCAGCATTTTCTCCTTTTCCCACAATGTTTTCCAGAGGCTTCTTTCACAGAGGTGTTAAACGTCGGACTTGTGTGATAAAGAGTTAATACAAGTGTATTCATTTAAGAATTCCAGTAAGGCTCTAATAGTGAGATTTATTGCAGGAGGGTACAATACTGTGTCCTGTATACTACACAGTTGTTAGAACTCAGGATTGTATTGTAAGGGGTTAAACCTTGAAACACAATCCTAGATGTTTACAACATTGGAATCTGCAGATTAAGGCTCTCTAAAACATTGTGGGAAAATGAGAAAAAGCTAGTTACCAGCATTTTAACCTTTTCTGATAAGATTTTCCACCCTTTTAAAGATAAATTTCAGTTTTTGAGTCAAATTTGATTTAATAGTCCTCTCGAAGTCTTTATCACACAATCCCAACTTTCAATGACCCTGAGAAAGAAGCCTATAGAAAACAATGTGAGAAAAGTAGAAAATGCTGGTAACCAGCATTTTCTCCTTGTCCCACAATATTTTTTACCCTATCTAAGTCATAATCATATTACCAAGATTTAGTTTGTTGTCTACAGATGCTTTGAATTTGGTCAAGTCCCAAAATTTGTTGTTTGACCCTTTCCCAAAAACCACAAACCTTTGGCTTTGACTAAATTAAAAGCATTTGCAGACGACAATTCAACTCTTGCTGAAAAGATGATTACTGTCTATGATACGGTAGAAAACATTGTGGGAAAAGGAGAAAATGCTGGTTACCAGCATTTTCTCCTTTTCCCTCAATGTTTTCAAAAGGCTACTATTCCAGAACAGTAAAAACCTGGAATTGTTTTGGAAAGGGTTAATAAAGAGTTCAGGATTAATTTGCAGGTGAACAGGAGACATGCGATGAAGTGATACATCTCGATGTTCCAAGTACATGTGGTATCGAGTATGCTAGACTGTCGGGGGATTGGAACCCTTTTCATCTGTATAAATGGAGCGCTCAGTTGTTCGGATTTAGGCTTCCCATCGCTCATGGAATGTGGACTTTGTCCAGAGCTCTGGCAGAATTTCAAAAGAAAGGTACATTCTTAACTCTTTACCACACAGTCCTGACTTTTGTCAACCTTGAGAAAGAAGCCTTTGGAAATCATTGTAGGAAAAGGAACATAATGCTGGTAAACTTTTCCCACAATGTTTTTTACCCTTCCCAAGGCAAATTCTATTTTGGCATCGTACTTATGTTGTCATATGCAAATGCTTTCAATTTGGACTTGTCTACAATGTTGTCTTTTGGTAAAGATTTAAGTATCCTAAATAAACTTGTCTCAAATAACTGTATTTGTCTTTGATAGATAAGAAATCATTGTGGTTACCAGCATTTTCTCCTTTTCCCACAATGTTTTCAAAAGATTTCTACCTCGGGGTAGTCAAAAGTCGACATTGTGTGGTAAATTGTAAATTGATAGCATTTGCAGATGATGAAGTAGAAGTGGCTGAAAGTTTGAAATTTGATTTTTGAAGGATTGAAAACATTGTGGGAAAAGAAGAAAATTTCTCCTTTTCCAACAATGTTTCTATCCCTTTCCAAAGCAAATTTCAATTTAGTCTGATCAAAAATTTGTCATTTGGTAAAGAGTTAATAACATATTTATTTATATACAGTCGAATCTCTATACCTCGAAGTTCGGGGGACACTCGTAAAAACTTCGAGTTATAGAAAGTTCGACGTGTAGATCATC
Source organism: Tridacna crocea (assembly GCA_943736015.1). NCBI lineage: Eukaryota > Metazoa > Mollusca > Bivalvia > Cardiida > Cardiidae > Tridacna > Tridacna crocea. Next base: position 58,019,908 of record OX031059.1, read on the forward strand.
GGAGTTCTCGAAACTGGGTACGAATTAGATAGATGGCGAAATACCGGAAGTAAATAGAGGCATCATTTGGGTTCATTTGATTTGTCTTCATTCGACTAATCGAATATAAAATAAGATAAAATCGAATACAAAAATAAGATAAAATACGTTTTATTATTATTATTTATTTATTCATTAAGAAACACTGTTTTTATACAAATTTCACAACTACTATGAACAATAAACATAAAAATTGCACATTGACCGGGTCCTTCAGCAAACAAGTTCTGTATGAAATTAGCGTTGGGTTCTTCACTCGTCAATGTAAATTACAAATGTAACACTAAAAAAACTTTTCCGATCCTTTCACTCAAATCACTCAAACTTTGAAGTTTTAATCTCACAGTCAAACAGTCAATCCAAAATCAAACAAACAATCGATAATCAATACTGTAATACACTTGTTAATTACAGAGTTGACAAGTCGAAAGGTGTGAAAAACCTGATTGACAGCAAACATCGTCCTTTACAAATTAACTTCGTGGTAAAGATGTGTGAATACGTTCAAACAATGGTGATTGGACCTTGAAATTCATTCGACGTATGGATAAATTTCGAGGTACAGATAACGACGTATGGAGGTTGAATTATATTGAAATAAAGAGCAATGAGATCGGGACCTGAAAAAAACTTCGACGTAGGGATAAGTTCGACTAAGGGACGTTCGAGCTAAGGACGTTCGACTGTATTATATATTTATATTATAATGGTGGATATTTGTTTGGTTGTTAGCTCACCTTAGCACAAAGTGCTAAAGGTGAGCTATTGTGATCGCCCAATGTCCGGCGTCCGTCATCCATCAACAATTTCTTTAAACATCTTCTCCTCCTAAACCACCGGCCAATCTTCACAAAACTTGGCAGGAATGTTCCTTGGGTAAAGCTCTACCAAAATTGTTCAAAGAATTTAATTCCACCCATAACTCTGGTTGCCATGGCAACAAAGCGAGAAAAAAAACCGAAATTTTGAAAATCTTCTTCTCTGAAACTAGAAGGCGTAGAGCTTTGATATTTGGTATGTAGCATCTCCTAATGGACCTCTACCAAGATTGTTCACATTATGCCCGTAGGGTCAAAACTGGCCCTGCCGCGGGGGATAACAAGTTTGAGCAAAGGAACAAAGGAAAACTTTAAAAATCTTCTATGAAACTTGAAGCCATAGAGCTTTGATATTTGGTATGTAGCATTCCCTAGTGAACCTCTACCAAGTTTGTTCAAATTATATCCCTGGGGTCAAAACTGGCCCCACCCCAGGGGCCACAAGTTTCAGCATAGGAACAAAGAAGGAAAACTTTAAAAATCTTCTCCTCTGAAATTTGAAGGCATAGAGCTTTGTGGCATCTCCTAGTGGACCTCTACCAAATTTGTTCAAATTATGTCCCTGGGGTCAAAACTTGCCCCACTCCAGGGGTCACAAGTTTGAGCATAGGAACAAAGAAGGAAAACTTTAAAATTCTTTTCCTCAGAAACTATAAAGCGTAGAGCTTTGATATTTGGTCTGTTGCATCTTCTAGTGGACCTATACCAAGTTTATTCTAATGATGTCCCTGGGGTCAAAACTGGCCCCACCCCGTGGGTCACTAGTTTGAGCATAGGAACATAGAAGGAAAACTTTAAAATTCTTTTCCTCTGAAACTAGATGGCGTAGAGCTTTGATATTTGGTATGTGGCATCTCCTTGTGGACCTCTACTAAGTTTATTCAAATGATGTCCCTGAGGTCAAAACTGGCCCCTCCCAGGGGGTCACTAGTTTGAGCATAGGAACAAAGAAGGAAAACTTTAAAATTCTTTTCCTCTGAAACTAGATGGCATAGAGCTTTGATATTTGGTATGTGGCATCTCCTAGTGGACCTCTACTAAGTTTCTTTAAATCATGCCTCTGGGGTCAAAAGTGTCTCCTCCCCGGGGGTCACAAGTTCGAACATAGGAACAAAGAAAGAAAATTTTAAAATTCTTCTTCTGTAAAATAAGAAGGCATAGAGCTATGATGTTTAGCATGTAGCAATTCCTAGTGGACCTCTACCAAGTTTGTTCATATTATACCCTTGGGGTCAAAACTTGCCCTGTCCCGGGGGTCACAGGTTCGAACACAGCAACAAAGAAGGAAAACTTTAGAAATCTTCTCTGAAACTTGAAGGTGCAGAGCTTTGATATTTGGTATGCAGAATCTTCTAGTGGACCTCTACCAAGTTTGGTCATATGATGTCCCTAGCGTCAAAACTGGCCATGCCCCGGAGGTCACAGGTTTGAACATAGGAACAAAGAAGGAAAATTTTAAATTTCTTTTTCTCTTCAACGGGAAGGTGTAGAGCTTTGATATTTGGTATATAGCATCTTTTAGTGGACCTCTACCAAGTTTGTTCAAAGGATGCCGCTTTGATTAAAACTGACCCAGCCCCAGGGACCACAAGTTGGAATATAGGACAAAGAAGGAAAATTTAAAATTCTTCTTTGAAATTGGAAGGTGTAGAGCTTTGATATTTGATTGCTCTATGTCCAGTGTCTGTCGCCCATTGTCCGTCAACAATTTCTTTAAACATCTTCTTCTCCTAACCCACTGGGCCAGTCTTGATGAAACTTGGCAGGGATGTTCCTTGGGTGAAGCTTTACCAAAGTTGCTCAAAGAATTGAATTTCACTCATAAGCTATAGTCTAAGGTGAGCGTTCCAGGGCCAATGGCCCTCTTGTTTTTGTGGACTATTGAAATTTATTTCGTCCAATGAACATCATAAGTAATATTTACATTCATGGCACAATCATGAGTAAAAATGCATGTGTTGATCATATTAGCAAATCTTACACATGATATTCATCTGCCATTCATAAGAATAAAGTGAATACCAGCTAAAAGCCCATCTGAGTAGTTCAGGAGTAAGCATGTGTAACTCATGACCTGGTGGTAGTGGTTTCCATACCCAGTTCAAGCAAACTTTCTATGTGGCAACTTTTTGCTTCCCTTCTCCAATTCAAGGAAAACAGTCAGTGGCTTGGAAAGAAAGCTATTTCAATACTTGTGTGAGAAATTCAGGAAACAGGTGAATCTAAAGACAGCCACAGACAGAAACTTTGAACCATTTCAGGGTATGATTTTTACAGTGGTAAAACAGGTCATCTGTGTTTTGAACTCTTACTACACAATAAAATTTTGGACCCATACACATTCAGAGCATTTGAAGATAAATCATTTTTTTTCTAATAGGGAAAAAACACTGAGAAATTAATCACCAGCATACCATTTCAGGGTATGATTTATATAGTGGTAAAACAGAGCATTTAAAGATAAAAAATTACATGTTGCTAGATTCATTTTTTAGCTCCACTGGCCGAAGGCCAGCGAGCTATTGTCATGGCGTTGTGTCCGTCGTGCGTCCGTCCGTGCGTGCGTCCGTCCGTCCGTTCGTCCGTTCGTCCGTGCGTGCGTCCGTAAACTTTTTCTTTAAAAAACTTCTCCTCAGAAACTATTGACTGGATTTTTACCAAATTTCACAGGAATGTTCCTTAGGTGGTCCTCTTTCAAATTCCTTCAAATAATTCTGTTCCATGAATAATTCTGGTTGCCATGGCAACCAAAGTAAAAAACCTTTAAAAATCTTCTCCTCCTAAACCGCTAATTGGATAGCATTATTTTTTTGCAGGAATGTTCCTTAAGTAGAGGTCTACAGAATTCCTTAAAAAAAAAAAGATCCGTCAAAAAACATGGCTTTTATGGGAGACTCATTTTCCTTTTATGGTATAAAGTAAAATTTTTGAAAAATTCCTTCTCTCAAACTACTTGTTTTGATTTCATTGTTGTATTGAAGGTAAGTTCCAATGGTGGTAAGTCTTTACCATACAATCCTGACTTTTAAGGACCCTAAAGAAGAAGTCTTTGGAAAACACTCTTGGAAAAGGAGAAAATGCTGGTAATCAGCATTTTCTCCTTTTCCCTCAGTGTTTTCTACTCTATCAAAGAGAGAAATCATTTCATCAGTGTTTAATTTGTTATCTGCAAATGCTTTCAGTTTGGTCACATCCCAAATTTTGTCGTTTGGTAAAGAATTAAAGATGGTTGCTTTACATAATCTATAATCCTTTTCATATAAAACAAGGGAAACTCTGCACTTTGATAAGTTCTGGTAAAGGTTTGTTGACCTACTGGTGACCTGGTACAAAGAGGGACAGGGCTTTACTGTTGTGATAGGCATTTTGTTATCAAATCAAACTGATCCCTGACAAAGAAGACTTTAGAAAACATTGTGGGAAAAAGAGAAAATGCTGGTAGCCTTTTCCCACAATGTTATCTACCCTTCACAAAACAACTTTCAAATTTTCAGTAACTTTTATTTTTTCATCTACAAATGCTTTCCATTTGGACAAGCCTAAAATGTTGTCATTTGGTAATGAGTTAACTATAACCAGAAGACAAAATTTTTATAACTGGCCATAATTGAAAGATATTACAGACGACATAATAAATCTTCAAATTAGTAAAACTTGTATCAAAAAGGGTAGAAATTATTGTGTAAAACTAAGAAAATGCAGGTAACTTTTATTTTCTTCTTTTCTCACAATGATTTTCATAGCTTTTTTTTCTTTAGTGACCAAAAATGCAGGAATGAATGGTAATAGTTAAAAACTTCTCTTCGCCGTTACAGAAAAATCAGGCCTGTGGAGCGATACAGGCGCTCAAGCGCCTCTAGTTTTTTTCTGACTGGGAAGAGAAACGCTGGGGGAAAATGATCACCAGCATATTCGCCTTTTGCCACAATATTTTCAAAAGTTTTAATTCTCAGAGCCATTAAAAGTTGAGATTGTTTAGTAAAAGATTAACTGTCTTTCATTCGTGTGTGAATGATGGGAAATATGAAGCATAATCTCAATATCAATATTTAGTGCATCTTATTTCACCACATTATTGTTATTTTGGACCATTTTCAGGCTATGATTTATACAATGCACAAACAGAAGTCAGCTGTGCCTTTAAGCGCCCGTTATTCATGCCTGGACGAGCGAGCATTAAGATAGATGATTTTTCCAATGTTTATACGAGTCTTGGAGCAGACTTTACAGTGGAAGAAAGAGACACTGGAGTTCCTCATTTAAAAGCAAATGTTAAATTAGCATAACAGAATACTTTCGTTACATGAAATGTAAAAAAACATATGCTTCACCAAACTATTCTGACTTTTGTCAACCCTGAAAAAGCAGGCTGTTATGAACATTATGGAGGAAAGAAAAAGCTGGTTACTAATTTTTTTCCCCCGCAATGTTTTCTGTATAGCTTTTTACCAAACAACAAAATTTTAGACTGTCCAAATTGAAAACATTTGCAGACGACACAAGAAATGGGCCTAAAAAATTGTAATTTGTTTTGGAAAGGGTAGAAAACATTGTGGAAAAAGGAGAAAATTCTGGTTACCAGCATTTTCTCCTTTTCCCACAATGTTTTCAAAAGGCTTCTTTTTTTGGTGGTTAAAAGTAAGTATTGTGTTGTAAAGGGATAGACAAGTATTATATGACCTCTTTTTAATTTGTTATCAGCAAAGGTTTTCATTTTGGACTAGTCTCAAATTTTGTTGTTTGGTAAAGAGGGTAATTCATAACCATTTAGGCATGACTCCTCTTTTTTGTGCTGCAGAGAGCTATTGCAAATAATGTTGCAAAAGGAAAAACTGGATGGTATCAAGCTATTCTCTTTTAAAAAATGTTTCACAGTATTCGACTGCAAACTTGTGCCAAGGTGTAGCTGTTGATGCATTGGCTAGTTATGAACTGGCTTTTTATTGTTATTTAGCTGCTTTGGAATATTTTTGTCCCAGACATACACTTCTGTCAAAGCAGTGGGTAGGCTTCCAAGATACTTTTACGTCCCATAATTGCAGTCCCTTTGCTCTAAACACTTCCCCAGCTAATTTTTCACTTCAATACGCTTAAATGTGCTTAACAACCAGCCAAACCACAATAAAGTGGAAATTAATCAACTCAAATAAACTAATGCCATCAACATAATCCTAATTACTTCATGAATCTATGTGATGAACACTTGACTTTCCTTTTAAACATACATACATTATGGATAGCATATTGAATTTTATGATGGTAACATAAGATCAGTAATCTCACTCACAAGAACATAAACAGGGAGAAAGTATTGAAGATTAGTGTTTCCTCCCAGCTGTGAATGGTAGTTAATGGCCATATGAATAATGATGAGTGTTAAAACAGTCTGCATTAAATTTGCCCGGTTTTTCATATGGCCATCGTAATGTTCTACCTCCTCCTAAATGCTATGGATCACCCAACTTTTATGAAATATAAAGCTCTTTGGGACCCTTAAATAGAGATAATACAATGTAATATAGGTTTCATATATCGTAAATTTACTTTTAACCAAAGAATCCCAAGGTCTGTAATCACCAACCATTCTTAAGAACATTCTTGGTCTTATTCTTCAAGATTTCCTGACCGTGAAAGTAACAGGCCTTCTTATTGGCTAAACCAAATGGTTTAACCAATCAGAAGTTCTGTTACTTTCACATTGACAAAATTCTGAAGAATAAGACTAAGAATGTTCTTAAGAATGGTTGGTGAATACAAACTCTGGTTTTCACGACTCTTGAATGGGAGTTTTGAAAAACCTTGAGGGAAAAGGAGAAAATGCTGGTAACCAGAGACAAATTTTGTAATACAAAACAGTTTAATTTGTCGTCTGCAAATGCTTTCAATATGGACCAGTCTAACATTTTGTCATTTGGTTAAGAATTAACATTATACAATACAACAATAATTTAACTTTGGTTTAACTCTTTACCACACAAAAAAATTTTAGACTGGTTCAAAGTGAAAGCATTTGCAGACAACAAATTAAAGGTGACTGAAAATTTGAAATTTGTTCTTGGAAGGGTAGAAAACAATGTGGAAAAAAGAGAAAATGCTGGTTACCAGTATTTTCTCCTTTTCCAACAGTGTTTTCAAAAGGCTTCTTTCTCAGGGGTGTCAAAAGTAGGGATTGTGTGGTAATGGGTTAAATCGAAGCATTTGCATACAACAAAGTAAACATGACTCAAAAACTGAAATTTGCCTTCTGAAGGAAATATAACATTGTGAAAAGAACATGCTGGTCAATAGCATTTTCTCCATTTCTCACAAGGTTTTAATGGCCCCTGTTTTTCAGGGTTGTTAAAACTTTGGATTGTTTGGCAAAGGATTAAATATTTATACATGTACTTTCTGAGATACAGGTACTGACAAAGTTTGATTATTGTGGCAATTGTTTACAAACACTGGATCAGTCCAAACTATTGAAATAGGGAATACCAAGGACGAGGCAGTTACTTAATGGTAAATTTCGACCAGGACATGCAAATAGCGCTGTGGTGCAGTGGTCATAGAGACTCCACAACCACCCATGTGGATCAAGTTCGAGTCACATGAAAACTTTTTTTTTTTAATCAAGCAATTTTTTTTTAAACAAGGTTAATGGTTACATTATTTTTAAAGATATCAGAGTGAATATCTGTATTTGTAATTAGTAGCCTCGTTCATATTTAACCTTTTACCACACAATCCTGACTAATAACGACCCAGAGAAAGAAGCCTTTTGAAATTACTGTGGGAAATGGAGAAAACGCTGGTTACTAGCATTTTCTCCTTTTCCCGTAGTGTTTTCTTCCACTTCCAAACCAAATTTAATTTTTCAGTCACTTTTATTTTGTCATCTGCAAATGCTTTCAATTTAGACTGGTCTAAAATTTTATCATATGGTAAAGAGTTAATTGACATCACATGAGATTGCACATTGATCCTTGTTAAAGTTGGAGAAAATGAACCAAGACATTTCTTGTACAGGAAATGATGCCAGAAATTGCTTTCTGTTTTAGACTTTTCAGATGACCAAAGCCACAAATTTCTGACTGCTAGTTTTCTTCCTATTTCATGACTGAATGTTAAGAGGCTTTGGGCACAGATACGGCCAGTGAAAACAAAGCAAGTACCAATACCTCCAGTGCAAGGATTGAGTGCTGAGCACCTATTGTAATGTTGTATCAATCATATAGAAAACAAAAAGAATATAGTGAATTAGAAAAATATGTAATAATGTGAAAAGAATATCAGTTGCACATACAAATATCTTTAAAAAAAAATAAGAAAGGAAAAGAAAGAAAAAAAGAAACAAAAAACTACAATCAAACAAGGAAAAGAAAAGCAAGGAAAAAAAAAATGAAAAAAAAAAAAACAAAACCAAATAGCTTTCTTGCTAAAAAGGTGTGTCTCACAGCTCCAGCTAGGATGGCCAGTTTGACAGGCAGGAATTTTATCCATTACAGTACTACTTGCCTTGTAGAACCAATAGCTTGTAAAACTTTTAAGCCTTTTTGATCTACATTTTAACTAAAATTATCTGATAATTTACCTGTTCTTTCTGTATTTTAAAATAGAATCCTCTGAGTTACTTTAAACAATGGCCACAGTTGTGGCATTCCATTAATATGTGATAAAAAGAACCCGACATCTATTGACTATTTGGATGAAATTTAATTTCGCCTTGTCCATAGGAAACTGTTATTTAACTCCCTAAAGCTCATTAACCCTTTACCATACAACAAAAATTTAGACTGGTCCAAATTGAAAGGACAAAATAAATGTAAATCAAAAATAGCTATTTTTTTCATGCATGGTAGAAAACATTGTGGCAAATGGAGAAAATGCTGGTTACCAGCATTTTCTCCTTTTTCCACAATCTTTTCAAAAGGCTTTATCTCGGGGTCGTAAAAAGTGGGGATCATGTGGTAAAGGGTTAAAGCTGTGCTGAATAACATTTTAACCAGCTAGGTATGACTAACAGACGTTTTAACTCCACCAAACGAGAAAATTTTGGTCTAGTCCAAATTGAAAGCGTTTGCAGACAACAAAATAAATGTGAATCAAAAACTGAAATTTGATTTAGAAAGGGTAGAAAGCATTGTAGGAAAAGGAGAAAATGCTGGTCACCAGCATACAGAGAACCTACAGTCTGGTCTTTGAACTGTGCTGTCCCACAAGGAGTTATTTTTTCCCTAAAAAATAAATTTGAAGAGGGACATACAAAGGTTTATTTATGTTGTTATTTGTTTTCACTGCTTTATAAGCTATTTAGAAAATTTACTCAAGCAGTATTTGTATAGTCAAACAGTTTACTGACCATTTACACAAAATATCTTACTGCTACAAATGATGCTAAAGAGAAATATAAACTCTTTATCATGCAATCCCAACTGTTAATGACCCTGGCAAAGAAACCTAATAAAACATCATGGGAAAAGGAGAAAATGCTGGTAACCAGCATTTTCTCCTTTTTCCACAATGTTTTCTATCATTCCCTAAATAAATTTTGATTTTCAGTCACATTTATTTTGTTGTCTGCAAATTGTTTGAATTTGGACTAGTCTAAAATTTTGTTGTTTGGTTAAAAGTTAAAGAGTAAAGTACCATATTTCATTTAAAGGTGTAAAGTTTTGCTGTTTGGTAAAGAGTTTAATTTCGTTTAGTGCAAGGGTTTGTCTTTAAAAGAATGGGAAACGTTAAGGGGTAAAGGAAAAAAACAGCATTTTCTACTGTTCCCATAATGTTTTTAAAGCCTACTACAGAGTGGTAAACTCAGGGGATCATTTGGTGAAATGTCCAGGTATGAATATTTTCTTAGGTCTGTTTAGACCTTACAGCAAACCCTTTACCACATGACAGAAATTTGTACCCGTCAAAATTGAGGGCATTTGCAGGGGACAATTTCAGTGTGGCTTAATTCATATGATTTATTTGAAAGGGTAGAAAACATAGTGGGAAAAGGAGAAAATGCTGGTAACCAGCATTTTCCCCTAATCCCACAATGTTTTTTAAAATGCTTTTTTCTTAGGGTTTTTAAAAGTTGGCATTATCTGGTAAAGGGTTAAAGAGAGAGGCTTCTTATGTTACAGGTATTGAAGGTCAGCATTATCATTAATTGAATTGTTTTTTTTTTATATTTATATTCTTTTTTTCAAATTTTGCTCAAAGCAGATTAAGTATGTGTATATTTGTTATTTATAAATGAAACAAGAAAAATTGATACAAAGAATTTATTTTGTTCTGTTTATCTTCTTAAAGTATAATCAGTACATGTATTTTATTGTGTTAGGTTAACCCTTTACCAAACAATCCCTGGTTGTTTTATTACTCTGAGATAGAAGCCTTTTGAAAACATTGTGGGAAAACGAAAAAATTGTGGTAACCAGCATTTTCTCCTCTTCTCACATTGTTTTGCACCTTATCATAGAAAAATCACATCATTTGAGCCACACTGAAATAATCGTCTGCAAAATGATGCTTTCAATTTGGACCTGTCTAAAATTCTGTTGTTTGGTAAAGAGTTAACACCAAAATTGTTGCATTCATAAATGAGACATTTATCACAATTTTACTTGCAGGTTCAATTATTTTTCCTGTAGTTTTTCTGTTTATGTTGATCAGATATCAGTCTTTGTGACAGCATTAATTTTACTGGTTTTCAACCCTTTACCACAAAAAAAAAAATTGGTTTGCTCCATACCCTAACATCACACGATTTGTAATCCTGCAGGGAATGATAATTAATTTCTTTTTTCAAACATACAGCGAAAATTTCTTCCTTGGCGTGTTGATGAAATTAATAGGTTAACTTCTTGTCTGATATATCTTTTCATGTAGTCCAGTTTCACAATTTTCATCTCCTGTTGCATTTTTTCGAATGCTTTTTAGCTCACCCGAACACAACACGCTCGTGGGGAGCTTTTAGGATCACCCAGTGTGTGTCATGTGTCATCAACAATTCTTTAAACATCAACTCCTAAATTTGGACCAATTTGGACCAAACTCTGTCGGAATGTTCTTTGGAAGGTCCTCTTTAAAAATTGTTCACAGAATATGATTCCATTAAAAACTCTGGTTGCCATGGAAACCAAATGGAATTGTCTATGAAATTCTGTGTAATTTTCTCCTCTGAAACTGTTGGTCAGATTTTAAAATAATTTCACAGAGATGTTCCTTGCGTGACCCTTTTCAAAAATTGCTCAGGAAATTTTGAACTGTCAAGAAACATGGCTCTGGTAAATGGGGACTACTTGCACTAAACAGACATATACGGATATGAAGAAATTCTATAAAAAAATCTTCTTATCTGAAACGGGTGGTCAAATTTTGAAATAATTTCACAGAGATGTTCCTTGGGTGACCCTGTCAAAGAATAATTCGCGAAATTTTGATCCTTCAAGAATCATGGCTGTGGTGAATGGGGGCTACTAGCACTATACAGAAATGAGGAAATTCTAAAAAAAATCCTTCTTCTTTGAAACTGCTGGTCAGATTTTGCAATAATTTCTAAGAGATTTTCTTTGTGTGACCCTTTTCGAAAGTTTTTGTTCGCGAAATTTTAAACTGTTGAGAAAAATGGCTCTCTTGGATGGGGGATACTTGCACTCTACAGAAATGAACAAATTCTTAAAAATTCGTCATCTCTTGAATAGCTGAAATAATTCATCAGAGATGTTCCTTGGGTGACCCTCTCTAAAAAATTTTTGTGAAATTTTGAGCCTTCAAGAATCATGGCTGTGGTAAATGGAGGTACTTCTACTGTACAGAAATGAAGAAATTCTTAAAAATTCTTCTTTTCTGAAACAGCTGGTCAGATTTTGAAATAATTTCACAGAAATGTTCCTTGGGTGACCATTTTCAAAATTTGATCGTGAAATTTTGATCGGCCTGGAAACATGGCTCTGGTGACTAAATTGTGATCTGTCGAGAAACCTGGCTCTGGTGACTTGGGGGACTGCTCTCACTATACTGTTATAGAGAAATTCTTAAAAATTCTTTTTCTCCTGAACGACTAGTCAGATTTTGAAATAATTTCACAGAGATGTTCCTTTGGTGACCCTTTTAAAACTGTTTGCAAAACTTTGATCCATCAAGAAACATAGCTCTGATTGGGGGTGGGGGGGGGAAGGGGGAGGCTACTTGCACTTTAGGAAAATGAAGAGATTCTTAAAAATTCTTTTTCTCTGGAAAAGGTAGTCAGATTTTGACATAATTTCACAGAAATGTTCCTCGGATGATCCTTTTCCCAAAGTGTTTGACAATTTGTGATCCATCACGAAACATTGCTCTGATGGCTATGGGCTCTTTACACTTTATGGACATGAAGAAATTCTAAAAAAATCTCCTTTTCTGAAACCTCTGGCCAGATTTTGAAATAATTTCACAGGAATGTTCCTTGGGGCTCTTTTGAAAAAAATTCACAAAATTATGATTTGCCAAGAAACATGGGTCTGGTGGTGGGGGTTATTTGCACTACAGGGACATGAAGAGGAATTTCTCAATTCTTCTTCTCTTAAACGGCTGGCCAGATTTTGAAATAATTTCACAGATCTGTTTCTAGGGTGACCCTTTTCAAAAATTTTTCAGGGAAATTTTATCCGTCAAAAAACAACAGCCAGTTGTTGGCACCTGCATGTGGTTCTCTTATTTTTAAACCCTTTCCCAAACGACAAATTTTAGACTTTTTCAGACTCAAAGAGTTTGCAGACAACAATTTCAAATTTGATGAAAATGGGTAGAAAACACTGTGGGAAAAGGAAAAATTGCTCGTTACGAGCAATTTCTCCTTTTCCCTCAGTGTTTTCAAAAGGCTTGTACTGCAGATACGTAGAAACAAGGGCTTGTTTGGGAAAGGGTTAAGTCACTTTTAAGCATGTGCTTCTCTTCAAGAATTTGTCCTTGGGTAATTGATCCAAACGTTTATTTGCAGAATTCTGATTCATCAAAATCATTGCTGTGGTGATGATTGTAGGGCTGGTGACAGATTTTGATATGACTTTTACAGGTGATTGCATTGGCAAAATAAGGATTTTGTTTCCAAAGTTTCGATATTTTTTATCAAAAAATGGTTATGGTCCTCAAAAATTCAAATGAGCGATCCAGGGCCATCTTCGCCCTCTTGTTTATAGATATCATTAATTGACCTGCAGTTCATTTATTGCCTGCAAATACTCACAATTTGTATAAAATTCTGTTGTTTTGTTAAAGATTTAATTTTCTCTGAAGGGACATTGTAGATCACGGTATCTAGGATATGGGAGGTTTTTCAGTATTTAAGAAATAATCTTCTTTCTATCGTTTATCATTCAATAAACCACAGTTGTGAGTTACGAGGCTTAATCCACGAGGTTGACAGCCTCATAACTGACAACACGGTTTATTTAATAATAAACCACTATAGAAAGAAGATTATTTCGATTCTAACATGACCAACTCTTCATTAAAGGAAAACAAGTTCATACTTGGAGTAAAAACGCAGATGCAGATTGTATTGCATTGAATAACTTAACTCACTTTATTCTTTATACAGAATGACGCCACTCTATATAGAATGACGTCATTCTACATAGAATTTGCCATGCTTTTGTTGCACTGTATTTATAGAGCCAAATTCATGCATCATGTTAGAATTTAGATTTTACTAGTAGTGCTTTAGTTTCATTTACTGAGAGCTTCTAAGAAGTTATCAAAATGTACATGTATATTACCCTTTACCCAACAATCCCTGCTTTTTATGACCGTGAGACAGAAGCCTTTTGAAAACATTGTGGGAAAAGGAGAAAATGCTGGTAACCAGCATTTTCTCCTTTTCCTACAATGTTTTCAACCTTGCTGGAAAAAAAAAATCTATTTTTAAGTTACATTCATTTTGTCGTCTGCAAATTCTTTATATTGGGAGCAGTCTATAAAATTTTTGTCGTTTGTTTAAGAGATAATTATATATAGTAATACCTGTGATGCAATTAAATTGCTCAGTCAGATTACTATTTGTAGAAAATGCTTTGTGATGTCTCATAACTTTTGTTGTTAGTTAATTTCCCTTGCCAGCCAAGCAGGTATTTTGAAATTCAGTATCAAATGGTATGTGTTATTTTCAATACAAATTGAAATAAATACAGGATACTTGATTTTTTAGCTCACCTGAGCACAACATGCTCAAGGGGAGCTTTTATGGTCACTGGGTGTCCGTCGTTCGTCGTGCGTCGTCAACAATTCTTTAAACATCAACTCCTCCTGAACCGCTGGGCCAATTTGGACCAAACTTGGCAGGAATGTTCCTTGGGAGGTCTTCTTTAAAAATTGTTCACAGAATTTGATTCCGTCAAAAACTCTGGTTGCCATGGCAACCAAATGGAATTTTTTAGCAAATTCTTTAAAAATCTTCTCCTCTGAAACCGCTGGTCGGATTTTGAAATAATTTCACTGATATGTTCCTTGTGTGACCCTTTTCAAAAATTGTTCGTGAAATTTTGATCCGTCAAAAATTGTGGTTCTGGTGAATGGGGGCTACTTGCTCTATATATGTAGAAGTGAAGGAATTCTTAAAAAATCTTCTTCTCTGAAACCGCTGGTCAGATTTTGAAATAATTTCACAGATATGTTCCTTGGGTGACCCTTTTCAAAAATTGTTCATGAAATTTTGATCCGTCAAAAAATGTTGCTCTGGTGAATGGGGGCTACTTGCACTATACAGCAATGAAGGAATTCTTAAAAATTTTTCTTCTCTGAAACCGCTGGTCAGATTTTGAAATAATTTCACAGAATTGTTCCTTGGGTGACCCTTTTCAAAAAATGTTCGCAAAATTTTGATCCGTCAAGAAACATGGCTCTGGTGAATGGGGGCTGCTTGCACTATAGGGAAATGAGGAAATTCTTAAAAATTTTTCTTCTCTGAAACCGCTGGTCAGATTTTGAAATAATTTCTCAGGGATGTTCCTTGGGTGACCCTTTTCAAAAATTGTTCACAAAATTTTGATCCGTCAAGGCTCTGGTGAATGGGGGCTACTTGCACTAAAGGGAAATGAAGAAATTCTTAAAAAATTCTTCTTCTCTGAAACGGCTGGACAGATTTTGAAATGATTTCACAGAGATGATCATTGGGTGACCTTTTTCAAAAAGTGTTCACAAAATTTTGATCGGTCAAGAAACAGGGCTCTGGTGAATGGGGGCTACTTGCACTATATGGAAATGAAGAAATTTTTGAAAATTCTTTTTCTCTGAAACCCCTTGTCAGATTTTAAAATAATTTGACACAGATGTTCCTTGGGTGATCCTTGCTCTTGTGAATGGTAGCTACTTGCACTATATGGACATGATGAAATTCTTGAAAATTCTCTTTCTCTGAAACCCCTGGTCAGATTTTAAAAGAAATTTTCCGAAATGTTCCTTGGAAGACCCTTTTCAAAACTTGTTTGTAAATTTTGATCCATTCAGAAACATGGCTCTCGTGGATGGGGGATACTTGCTGTTATACAGAAATGAAGAATTCTTAAAAATTCTTCTTTTTGAAACTGATGGTCAGATTTCGAAATGAATTTTACAGGTGATCTTTTGAAAATTGCTTAGCAAAATTATAAATTTGGTTCCAATGTTTCAATACCAAAAAAAAAAAATAGGCTATGGTCATCTCAAAAATTCAGGTGAGCGATCCAGGGCCATCTTGGCCCTCTTGTTTGGTGAACACCATTGGTAATATTTTCATGAGTGGCTGTACCGATGGTATCCACTTGATGAAATAAATTTCGATCTTTCACCGAAAAAAAACCAAATTTTCTATTTATTCCATATTTTTAACCCTTTCTAGGAGGAGCTTTATCAAAAACCAGTACAGTTCTTTTCTGCTATTCCCTGTGGCGTACCCCTCCCGCATAGCAATGCATTACAATATTACGTCAAGGGTGAGAAATGTAAGGTAAATGAGGTCATATTTCCATCTGGTTGCAAGGCACATGCAATTAACCTAGGCAACAAGAACATGAAAATGGGTATTTTCACTGGTGGAACCAGTGTAAGATCGAAAAATAATTCACTGCTATTTCTCGATATCCTACCAGAAAGCATGAAATAAATACATAGAAATAGATGTTTGAGCCTGAAACCTGCCTTGCTATTGAGCTAGCTTTTACAGCGATGTGGTTTGGTGTATTTCTCTCCGTGATAGTTAAGCAGCGTGCATTAGGTTAGTGCCTGGATGGGTGACCAGGCCATTGCATGTTACAATTGCAACATGTGTAACATTTCTCTTGGATGATGATTGTTTTGACAAGGGTTGTGTTGGAAATCAGCCATTGCAAGAATATATAAAGAAGGTGAAAAAGGATGAAGGAAAGAAGATAGGTGTACTTTTCACACAAATATGACAAACAAACAAAAAAAAAAGTTTTGGAGTATATTTTTTAGCTCCACTGGCCAAAGGCCTGGTGTCTGTTGTGAGTGTGTATGTGTGTGTCTGTATGTGCATCCTAACATTAACTTTTATTTCAAACATATTATTCTCTGAAACTGCCAATGCAAATTTGATGAAACTTCACAGAAATGATCTTGCCATAGTCCTCTTCAGAATTTATTGAAAGAATTTGATTCTTTCAAAAAAACTGGTTGCCATGGATACAGAACTGAAAAAAAAAAAACCATTTTTGAAAATCTTCTGTGAAACACAATACCCAAGAGTACTGAATTTGGCATGTAGCTTTTTCTAATGGACTTTTAACAAGTTTCTTCACATTATAGGACTGGAGTCAAAAATAGCTCCATTCCAGGTATCACAAGTTTAACATGGGCTACCATATATAGTCACTTCAATTTTAACATTAATCAAGGGAAGTAATTTTTTTATTAGGGGAAAAAGTTTGTTACTATTTACCTCCCTTGATTATCAAGCCTCAGTGATACATGATTGGTGCCTGATATTTAAGATTTTTGATAGAAAATATTCTGTTTTCAGTGAAAGTGATTCATTTTGATGCTAATAGTTATGCTCACATGAGTGGAATCAAAATAAGGCTTCTGTCATTCAGGTTTTTTTCCCCAAGAACTTTACCTTTCATGCCAAGGAATAAACCTGCTTGCATTGCCTGACAGTATTTATTGTTTTCAAAAGCCCTCTTTTTCAGTGTCATGAACCCATCATGGCCCTCTTGTTATGCAGATCTATAGATAGTTTTTTAGCCTAGTAGATGCACGGTATTTTGATAATATATATATGTTTTTGTTTTATTTTTGGTCAAGCGAGATTTTAGAGTGTGATTGTAAGGCTTTCATTAAAAATTGATATTTTTAAAAAAAAAAAAAAAAGATTGAGTGTTTCTCTTGAAATCCTCTATGGCCTCTAACTCTCATATTAAAATTGGGTATTCAGAATTTTTACATCTCGCCCAATTAAAAAAAAAATATATATCACTGAAATTTATATGAAAAAATAATACAAATCATCAATAATTGAGACTCATAAACTAACCCCCCCCCCCCCCTCCAAAAAAAAAAAAATTTTTTTTTTTGTTGGTGTTCCCTAACCTGTAGCCTCTTAAGGTATTTTTAGAGGGCGTGTCAGATGATTGTATGGATGCAAATTAAAAGGCTTTGGGAGTATAAAGATGATTTTTTTTTGCATTTTTGTAAAATTTCCATCCCAAAATCTGAAGGGCCACCTTTAAAAGACAGGAACTGCGGAGATTAGTTGAACAGCCTTTAAAAATGTCGATGTTACACGATATTTACTCACGAGTCAGCGAGTCTACACCTATGTATCCACGAGTTAGCGAGTCTACACCTATGTATCCACGAGTTAGCCAGTCTACACTTATGTATCCACGAGTTAGCGAGTCTACACTTATGTATCCACGAGTTAGCGAGTCTACACTTATGTATCAACGAGTCAGCGAGTCTACACTTTCATGTTATAAGACCGAAGCTGCCAAGATTGGTCGAACAGCCTTTATGGAAACATTTTGATGCTTAAGATAATTCAAGTTATCTTTGCAAAGAGTGTAGAAACTATTAACAGTATTAGCGAGCAGCGCACGAGAGGCGTCGCTTTGCGACGCCTCGCAAAACGAGAGCTCATTGGTACAAATGGTGTCAAATTTGTACATACCTTATGTCTTCGACAGAGTGGTGGACCGGAAGTAAACAAATTTAAATATGGCGGACGGAAGTGATGTAAAAAGACTGTCACTAAGAGCGTTTCTAACCCGTAATTCCTTACACCCTTAACAGTCACGTGATTTGAAATAGTGTCCCAGTCTACAAACGAGATCCTCGCGAGATCTGGTCAAATACGACGGAACTCGGTCTTTTCTGTTATCTGTTTGAGTTACGGAAATTTCCTAATACAGAAATAAACATTACAGGATTAATAAAACAGCTGAACCATTTCGGGCGAGTCAATAGCTCTGTGCTTTCAAGTTTTTTCGCGCTCTTGCTTTTGATAACGTTGTTCATGTTTGATTCCGAAGTTCTCCCTAACTTTTAAAGTCTTTTACGGTAAAAGGAACGAAACAAATCGGCCAGTACTTACTCGTCCCAAAGTCAACACTGCCCCAGCAAAGTGTGTTAATCTATGCATAGGAAGGCTACATAGACGGATTTACGAGCATGTCTTTCAATCTGAACATAATGTAACAAAAAACTTTTCTCATCGGGATCTAGATTACAGCTGCTTATAAAGGTTATCTTTTTTTCAGTTTTAAATTTAAAAAAAAAAAAAAACGGTCTAGATCTACTCGCAGCAGTAAATTTTCTTCATTTTCTTTTAAAGAAAGGATTTCAAGTGGTTTCTTTAAGCCCACTTGTTTTGTTCTGAATTGCATCTAGGTGCCATAATAATAATTGCTATAAAATCAAAATCTGACCAAAATCTGTCTGCATTCACTCTGATTTTTTGATGGTATACATCTAGATTTCAATTTGCATAGAATATGAATTTTTGTGTGTGTGTGTGTGTGTGTGCGCAAGCTGTTGTTGTAGATCTACCCACAGACATAGCATTCTCCAAAAATGGGCCCACATTGTTGAGTCATCTTGAAACAGCAGTGGCCAGGGTAAGACAAAAGACACCACTAAGATTGTCTGCACCAGGCCTGGGCTTAAACTAATTACCAATCAAATGATTGCTTCTTCTGTATGCCTTCATTGACTAACCATTCCTAATCATCCAATTTAATAAAAAAATAATAATATGGTAGACTATAATTATGTTGGGCATGTTGAAATGTACAAGTATTTAGAAAATCAATTTTCTAAAGTTATTTTTGACTTACCAAAACAAAATCTGATATGATGATTTCTTTTCTCAGCCCTTTATTCATCTGCTCCTAACACATTTCAGCTTATTTCATTAAGGCAAAACCATCAGCTATCTGATGTTAAGATCGAGTTATGAGTAAATTTATGGCAAAGTAATGGCAAAGACTTGGAAGCCACTAAAATATATACAGGTTTGTTTTTTATAGGTAAGTGAAATTTATTCTAGGTCAAGGCAAAGAGTTTGTTTTCTTGAAATCCTGTTTAACTCTTTACCAAACGACAATAGAATATGATTTTTTGTGTGTGTGTGCAAGCTGTTGTTGTAGATCTACCCACAGACATAGCATTCTCCAAAAATGGGCCTACATTGTTGAGTCATCTTGAAACAGCAGTGGCCAGGGTAAGAAAGAAGACACCACTAAGATTGTCAGCATCAGGGCAAGGCTCAAACTAATTACCAATCAAATGATTGCTTCTACAGTATGCCTTCATTATTAACCGAACCATTATGGTAGACTATATGTCAGGCATTTTGAAATGTACAAGTATTTAGAAAATCAATTTTCCTCTGTTAATTTGACTTACCAAAACAAAATCTGATATAATGCTTTCTTTTCTCAGCCCTTTATTCATCTGTTTCTAACAAATTTCAGCTTATTTCATTAAGGCAAAACCATCAGCTGTCTGATGTTAAGAGTTATGAGTAAATTTATGGTAAAGTAATGGCAAAGACTTGGAAGCCACTAAAATATATACAGGTTTGTTTTTTGTAGGTGAATGAAATTTATTTCTAGGTCAAGGCAAGGAGTTTGAAATCCTGTTTAACCCATTACCACACAATCCCTACTTTTGATGCCCATGAGAAAGAATCCTTTAGAAAACACTATGGGAAAAGGAGAAAATGCTGGTATCCAGCATTTTCTCCTTTTCCCACAATGTTTGCTACCCTTCACAAAACAAATTTCAAATTTTCAGTCACTTTTGTCGTCTGCAAATGCTTTCAATTTGGACCAGTCTAAAATATTGTCGTTTGGTAATGGGTTAACTCTTTACCAAACGACAACATTTTGGACTAGTCCAAATAGAAAGCATTGGCAGAGCTGACATAATAAATGTGACTGAAAAATTCAAATTTGGTTTGGGAAGGGTAGAAAACATTGTGGGAAAAGGAGAAAATGCTGGTTACCAGCATTTTCTCCTTTTCCCACAATGTTTTCAAAAGACTTCTTTCTCAGGGTCTTTAAAGTGGGGATTGTGTGGTAAAGAGTTAAAACCCAGATTGCCCTGCCAGTTTTGTAGGAGTATCCTTGAGCAAGGCATGCCACAGCCAGAGGCCAGCAAAGGTTGAAATATTACTAAGTACTAAGATGTTAATGACATTATGTATGCTGAATTGCAATGGAAAGTAACATAAAAGTCCATTTAAACAAATAATTACAAAGTTTCAGATCTACAAGTCTAAATCTCTGAAAATTCTTAATCTTTCCTAGATCTATGCCCCTTTATCCATGAATGTGAACCTTTCTTTTTCATAACTTTAATGGAGAAATACAAATAACTACATGGATATGAATTCAATGTCAGATAATGATCAGGCCCATGATATTCAAACAGCCTCTTTTGGCCTAATCCTTTTTGAAACTGGGACTTTTTCGGACTGATCAATTGCTGTTGTGCTCCCATTTCAAAATCATTTCAGTTGTATCAAGCTGACAGCTCTTTTCATAAATTATTTTCCTTTGTAATAAAAGCAGTCCGTGTTTAGGATGTGGCTTTCCTTACCCACAGAAACTGCCATACAAGTAAAACATTACATGTATCTTGGCTTAGGATCTAACACAGGAACTTAAAATTATTGACTTAAGACCTTCAGCACTAAGCTATCCAAGACAACTCAAAACTCTTTGGATTCTGATCCTACATTTCCTAGAATATTTATTTGGATGGTGAAAAGTTTTCTGAAAAAACAAATTATGACAAACTTTGGTATCAAGAAAATTTCACATTGATCAGATCATATAATTATTTTTATACAAAATTTCTAATTTGTGCTAATAATTTGTGATATTCAAAATGAAATTATCGTAATAGTTCTACCTATTTATCGACATCTATAAAAACTTTAAAAGTTACCATTTGAATGAACTTGGTAGTTTTTGACTTTATAGGGTGGCAGTATAATGGCAGTTATAATTTGAATAATTTACAGTTGTAGCTTAATAGTTAAAATTTGACTACACAAGTCATGAAATGAACTGGCCTGTTAAGACGACTTGAAATGCCACTTAAGATCAACTTTAAAACTATTCAGGGAAAAGGAGAGTTCATAATATTGGAAACCAAGATTTCTAAAACTGTATCTAATCATAAATACCATGAATGGCAGATGTCCCTGATGAACGTAAAAAATCGTATTAAGACTTAAGTTCACAGTGAGAATTATCAGCTATTTTTACATTGAGATGAACAAGCCTGCAGACCTCTCATCAAATCACATCAAGGAAAAGGTGCAAATTTTGTGTTCAAATAATAGATGTGATTTGCCATTATGTTGCTCTGTTTACTGCTTTGCCAGCAAATACAACATCATCATACTAATTTGAATACAATCACAATGCACATTAGTGATCAATTCAAAGTTTTCATCACTTTTGCCTAATTCAGCGATGAAACCATCCTGGCCAGGTAGCTCAGTGGTTTGTGATGTACCTGACTCATGACCTGGTGGTTGTGGGTTCAGGGAGTGAGACACTTAGACCCCTGACCATTTAGACCCCTTAAAATTTCAGATTTTGGGTGACATCTAGACCCCTTTGAGACACTTTGATCCCTTTATCTTGGAGACACTTGGACCCCTTTTTATATTTTTGAACCTAATTTTTCCTGTTAATCAGCATCATACTATTTGACTGTTTTATCACATTTAGAATGGTTTTCCAGTTTAGTTTTTCATTTAGCCAAGTCATCAGGTGTAATTTTGAGTATGTTCAATTCACACCTTTTCCACCAGTTTATGACTGAAGTGAATGGCTGTGATTTTTACAATAGATGAGAGGAATATTTTCCACATGTCAGTACTTTTCTTTTGTAGTAAGTTATAGATCTAACTTTGACAGTACTGTCAACTTACAAATCTAAAATTTGAAAGCTGTTGTACAATATTAAAATCTTTTCTATTTGTTTCATGACTGAAAAGTTCTCCTTGTACCCTTTTACTACATAATCCTGCCTCCAAAAGATCCTAAGGGAGAGGGCTTTTGAAAATATGAGAAAAGGAGAAAATGCTTGCAGCCAGCATTGTCTCCTTTTCCCACAATGTTTCCAACAAACTTTCTCAGGGTCATCAAAAGTCGGCACTGTGTGGTAAAGGGTTCATACAAATTTATAAAGGTAATTAATCTATGTACTGAAGTCATACATTTACTTTAACTTAGGAGACGAAAATTTGTTACTCACATTCTATTAAAAATACCAAACATTAGATCTATGTGGAATTTTGAAAAACAAAAGCAATTAGCATACTATGGAAAAGACTTAAAAATAGACATGCGTGTTTAAATTTTCTGTTGACTATTAGTAATTCAAAATCATTTCATCAACTACTGTATTTATGTGTCGATATATGGTCTCAAATGTCAAAATACTTATTTTATGTTTCAAGACAAGATTTACAAGTAGATCTAATACAATTCATAAACATAGTCATTTAATGTGTGAATTTTGTTTTTGAAAATAGGGGTCTAAGTGTCTCACTAAAATAGGGGTCTATGTGTCTCAGGGGTCTAATTGTCACCCAAATTTTAAGGGGTCTAAATGGACAGGGGTCTAAGTGTCTGACATCCGTGGGTTCAGTACTCAGTTCAGGCATACTATAATTCCAGCACTTTTAGCCTCTCACTTCTGATGCATTTGAGAAAAGTAATCAATAGCTTGAAAGAAAGTTAGCAAGGGAGGGGGTAAAGTAGAGGGGATTATTAATATTCTATTCATTTGTCTTTCTTTTTTCTGTTGGTTCACCTGCAGTTGCTTTGCCTTCTTTTAGGCATTTGATATGAAAATCTATGCATACTTTATCAAAGTAACACAAACTTGCAGCCCTGCTCGCCTATAGGCTTTGCCTATATTCATATTAGTTGTATGGTCAGGTGGCAGGGGACTTGGAAACTTGTTCCTGGCTGTGGTTAATCATGTCGCCCCGAGCCGAAGGCTAGGTGGGGACATGATTCGCCACAACCCTGAACAAGTTTCCAAGTCCCTGCCTCATGACCGTACAATGAATTGATTATACTGCAAAGTTTTAACCTTTCAAAGCGCGTTAAGTGAAATTTTCCTGTTTATAACTTCACGAATCAAGTATGGTGACGAAATAGAAATTCCCGTCTGAGTGCCCCAATTCAATGAAAACTGACGTCACTGGAAACTGACGTCACTGAAACGTGTAGTTTGGTGCATAAATGTGCAGTCTGTTTTATAAGCACGGGCCCTGGTGATCGACACTCTCTTGCACTCCGGATCATTACATTTACCTCTGTAATGGGCTCAGAAAGTAGCCCGTCATTACGTCATATTTTTGTCACATGACCATAACTCAAAATGGCTACACAAACGCCGGTAAAAGAAAGACCAATATCGATTGTTTCGTGTGCTGTTCAAACAGCAAGGGACCAATCAGACTTAGTGATAGGAAACGAACAAAAGAGGGATTTTCTGAAAAGCCTAAATATCTTTAAAGGACGATAACTTGATTTTTAATCGTACAAACTTAGATCCAGCGGTGTGTCAAATCAGTTGTCATCATTCATGAGCGCAGCCATTTTTGTTAAAATCGGCGTAAGATTCTGAAAAGTGAAGAGGCTCGAAAAAATTAGTTCCATTTTATACAGGTAAATTCATCAGTTTGAACGCACCTATAATGTATCCAGAATCATATTTCCTTTGTCTAACTTACAATTTTACATATGAAACAGCTAAACAGTAACAAAACATCTTTTCCTCGGTTTGACAAGATTCTTGTCATTTAGCCCATCACAGAGATGTATGTGAGGTAACGAACGACAACTCTGCTCGGAGATTGGGTGATCGATTGACGCCGCCATTTTGGATGTTGCACGTGTAGTGATGTTTACGGCGCACTCAAAATAGTCCAGTCAAAATAATGAAAAAAAGGGCTTAACCCAAGACTAATTGCAACACAAGCCATTCTTTGATTTTTATGAGGGGTTACCCTCCCTAAACAATATATAAAAAGTAGGACGAAATCGGAAGATATGAAATTCGATTTTTTCGCGCGTTTTGCCTCCAGCCGCAACTTTGTGCACAAATAGTAGCTTATGTGTAAATTTTACATTATTCGAACTGTTTTGAGCTTTCTATTGCATGTAACATTTTCTGATAACTCTGGTGTTGAATTTTCTAGTTATTTGAAATATTGTTCTTTCTTCTTTCTGGTTTTTTACTTTAAAAAATGATAGAGCCAATATCAACTTACCACACCCACTACTTTTTGTATTAGATTTTCAGTGTCAATTTTTTGGGAGGAGGTGAACTGCTATGTGCATGATCATTTCCTTTATGATAATAATTGCTTATTAAAAGCCTACGCACATTCTTTCAATGGCTGCCATTTGATAAAGTCTGGCACAATGTCTTGTAATGGAATCGTGAATGCCGAATCTGGGTCTTATGATAGACTTTGTGAAACAACAAAATTGTATATAAATAAACTTGAATGTTTGGTTGAATGACTTTTTATGCAACAATCAGCTTTGTTTCAGTCATACCACTAGAGCTGGGACGGGTAGAAATTTTGTACCCGGGTACCCGTGGCCGTATTACCCGCGGGTACTCGAGTACCCGATGTTATTACTTCCCATTGAATGAAACATCAGTAGTTGTATATCTTTATGCATCCTGGCACTTGCACATGTACCAATACATGAAAACAACTAAACAAGGCTTCAGGTAGCCAAGCTTCGTCAAAAACCCGAGTTTGGCAGTTCTTTGGTGTTTTGCAAGACAAACAAAGGACAAAGTGTAACATTTGCAGTGTTCCCATTTAAGCAAAATTGTTGCGTAAATCACGTTGTAGATCTAGAATTGTAATTCACGAATGAAAAAAAAAAAACGTAAAAAACTTCATTATCCACTAAACTTGTGTTAAATGACGGGATTTGACGTTACTTGCTGCCCTTATTGATAATTTATTATCAAATCAGGGGGAAAACCCCATCCATGAATCAAAACACATGAAAAAATACGCAGTGTAGAAAACACGGAAACCCATGACACAACACAATGTTTCTTTCGACATTGTCCGATCAGAGTCACTTCAGACCGTCTTTTCAGCTTTTTAATGACTTTAAACAATAACTTTCCACAGTTATCTTAATATAACATACTTTTGTGGTGCAAAACATCATTATTGATTACTTAACTTCTAGTTTGGAACCATTATTGTCGTACCCTCTAATATGAAACCTTAGGCCTAGAGGCCCTACCTCCAGAATTACACCTTAGGGGGTAAGTGTACCCTTCAAATAAAAAGTTAGTGTGAACACTGATTTGCGATATAGAACTTAGCTACCAAGAGGGGAGGGTGGTGCCTTATCCATGAAAAGCACATTGAGTTAAACACCCTATGAAGCTAAGGAAGCGATCCGGCAACAACCTCGCAGAGTCAGCTAAACCATGAATAGCGATACAAAGCAAACTCGATGGTAAAATATACACCACATTCACATCAATCTATGTTTTTTATTCCAAATTTCCTGTCAATGTATGCACGTAAATCTATATATTTTTTAAACTTTCCGCCTTTTATGCTTTTAATTACCGGGTACCCGGGTAATGATTTAGTACCCGGGTACCGGCGTTACCCTACCCGATACCCGGGTACTCGAGTACTCGTCACAGCTCTACATACCACTATGACAGCTCACATATTCGTGTATTTCTATGGTTTCACCAGTAATAGACTTGGGCTCTGAAGTGTCCTGCCAAACAACACTCCCACGAAAAACGTAGGAATAAACTTGAATCTTTGTGTTTTAAGTTTTAATACAGTTAGAAAACTGTGTTAGGGTGTTTTTGACAAGATGCAGGTAATATTTCAACCTATGATAATTAACAAAATTCACATCTTTTTGGTCTTATACTTACCCTATTGCTTTTTCTATAAATAAGCAAAACTTGAACCACCATTTTTGTAAAAGGTAATATACCGCTATCAACTGCAGGGGCAAATTAAGTCAATTAAAAGTTAAACACAAGTGCTCCAATAGATGCATTCAAGCAAAGCTGTCACATGAACCAATGATTGTAAGTCTTATAACTTAGATTTGTAACTTACACTTACAAAGTTCCAACTTTAAGGTTTCGTTATTCAACCATATAATGTTCTTTTTCTTATCTTATTTTGAATTCCAGCAACAATTTCTTATCCAATTCGTTGCCATTTTAAGTTACGAAAAAGCCACAATACTGGTTTTGTGATTGGTGTCTGTCAAACTTGATAAGGGACTCACTTTCCAAATTAAGCAAATGATATTCGCATGCATGTGTTCAAAAGCCATAAGCAAGGGTTGCCCAAAATGTACTCTTGATAAAAAAAATGCCAGCAGGTCTTTTATGATAACTGAATGACATCGGGCACTTTTTGAAAATTAATTAAGGTTCTACCCCATCTTTTGATTTTAGGTGTGCACTATGGTAAAATGTTTCCTAGCCAACCAGTAGACACATGCCTCGGACGTGTCATATATATAGAAAAGACTAATTGATAAGTTACAAACCAAGCAATGAATGCTAAAGTACATCTGCAAAAAAGCTGACGTTATGAAAGCAGAGTGTCTACAGAGATACGACAATATCTGCAACAGTGTTACCAAAAAGAAACTTAAAGCTCTAAATAATTTCAGACAGAGACATCATGCAACCAGCCAAATCTAGTTCTTTCACGATGAAGTAGGATAGATATCTGTGAATTATGAACTCAGACAGGTTGCAGTTTGATCCAGTATTATTTCCTTGCGTGTTTACAAATAAAAGATTCGTTGGATAATATTCAACCAAGTTTGGAAAGAAGCAGTTTCGAATACTAGGTGGTATTGGGATGGGTGACCTTCTGACAATCGAATGACCTCTGCGTGGTGAATATGTTTGCTGATCTCCGTGCGTGAACCAGGAGGTAACTGCACTGAGACCATCTTGGTTACTTCAGTCTATCAGTAGTTTTATATCTTTCGAGAACCTCAAGAATCTTATCCAGTTTCAGGTGAAGTTATGACTTGGAACTATTCATGACTACAACATTAGAGCAAGGCTTTCACTTAAACAGAGCTTTCTTCGTGGGCTTCTCGAGCTTTCTTCGTGGGCTTCTCCAGCTTTCCCAATGTAAACTACTGTGACAAGTATGTTTCTTCTTTGCTGAAGAAACGCTCCACACAGCCTCCGTTTCAAAAGAATGTTTCTTCTGATTATAATGCAAACAAAATCCCGACAATAGAGAATTTAAAATCTCAACTTTCATTAGTTACATGTAAGCCGGGCGGCTCCAGTCAGACAAGACTTCTACTGCCTGCTATGGCGTGACAAACGTTGCAATATTCGATATCAAAATTTACATTCTAAAACGAAAAAATATTCATTCGAAAAAAAAATTTTCATTCGAAAACAAAAAAATATTCATTGGATAAAAATATATTTGTTCTAAACTTGCATTATATACATTCAATAAAAGATAAATATCGAATACAAAAAAAAATTATCCAATGAAAAAAAAAAATTATCCAATGAAAAAAAAATTTTTGCAACATATAAAAATTTACAGATTGCAGTTGAAAAAATATTCATTCGATAATTGACCAATGAGATTTGGGAAAGCCCATTTAGTAACGGCTTATTTGATTGGACAATGCTGTTGTTAGATTTCCAACATGGCTACGCAACAGACGCTAGCTGCTCACCAGAACATAGATCTATTCAGTAAGTGGAAAATTATTTATTTCATTTAATTTCTGTAGAAAAGTTGTAATTGTTGAATTATTTCAAATGGATGACATAAATGCTAATGTATGACATGAACGTTTGTTGTGGAAGCAGTGGCATTTACTTTTCGCCATAAGAATTAGAGCGGCGAAAGTTCACCGGAATGCACCGGAAACCATTTAAGTTACTGGATTTAATTGAAACATCTACCTACCGCGACGGACAGAAATTCGGAATGCACTTGCATTAGAAGTTGCATTGAATTCTGAACACCTTCTAAATCACATGAGTCATGCTCTTGCAAAATGGGACTTAATGAATGTACAAAGCTATGTTCTGTTAAAGAATTGATTCTATAAAAGTACTTTAAATTTTGTAGAAATATTTCCAAGCTTTATCTCATTTACTAACCAACAATATTTTAGGCTTGTCCAAATCGAAAGCATTTGTAGACTGAAACTTTGAAATTTGTTTTGTAAATGGTAGAAAACATTGTGTGAAAAGGAGAAAATGCTGGTTAACAGCATTTTCTTCTTTTTCCGCAATGTTTTCCAAAGTAGGGATTGTGTGTACTCTCAATAATGAGATGCTACAGTGATCTTTTTCATATTTGGACATTTATTGTACACTGTACTGTCTCAAGTCCATCGTAAATTTAACTGATTAAATGCAGGGTTTTCTCTTATGTTCAGCATTTTTTAAGAGTTCAAACTTGTACACAAAATCTGTGCCAAACTTTCAACTGATTTTGTCTTGATTGTCTCTGTACCAGTCCAGTCAGTGCTAGAACAGCCAAATCTCAAGTACAATTAAAGATTTGGAAACTTTTAACCCAATGACTGCCATACTTTAAAGTGATCTTAAGGAGTTCAACTCGCCAGCATTTTTCAGGGATTTGTTCACCTTCAAATTTTTGGCGGCTACTTAAAGTCTAACCAGTTTAGTTTTTGTTGGTTGAATATGATGCTGTGTAAACACCCATTGTTTAGAAAAACTTTAATTCTTTACTGCACAATCCCAAGTTTTAGTGACCCAAAGCAAAAAGACATTTGAAATGTGGGAAAAGAAGAAATACTGTTAACCAGTTTTTTTCTCCAATTACATGTACCACAATGTTCTCTATCCTTCCCAAAACAATTTGCAATTTTTGAGTCACATTTATTTTGTCATCTGTAGACTCTTTTTATTTGGTCTAGGTTAAATTTTGTTGTTTGGAAAAGGGTTAAACATGTATACATGAGCCATGATCAAGCAAAAAGGAGCTAAAGGTATCTCTATGATCCATGCATGATACCCAGCAAGTCATCACATAATTGTGAATCAGTAATATCCGTCCTTATTTAACAACATTTTTATCCTTTACAACACAATCCCAACTTTGTGCTACAAGGAGAAAATGCTAGAAACCAGCGTTTTCTCCTTTCCCCACAGTTTCTACCCATTGGAAAAACAAATCACCATTTTAACAACATTTAATTTGCTGTCTGCAAATGCTTTCAGTTTGGACCTGTGTAAAATTTTTTTGTTTGGTAAAGAGTTTATCACAAGGTAGACTGGTCCTTGAACACACAGAAAATTTGACAAATGGCAAAATTTTTCAGACCAGGTAAGCCTAGGTCAAGACATTTTGTAGATGCATTAGGTCCCTTTCTGCAAAAGCATGGTTCATATACATGTATATATATCTGTATATGGACACACACAGATGTATTTCATTTATATTTTTGCTCTTGCAGGTAGATGCATTTATGTAGATTCTGCACTAAATAATTGGGGTGTTTTCATTGAAATATGTGGTGGTATGCTGGACAAAGACGGTACAGTTGCAATTCAGAAATGCAACAGGACTGAAATATATTGAAGGTGTAGATAGGGTTGCAGTCCATTCAACTGGAACCAATTTTGCCATTCCTGAAAATGTTGAGGGACTTGTTGTGATAGAACTGTTGGTAAGATGCCATGCTATTTTCAATTTCCAAGTGTACTTTTTGTCGCGATTGTGTACCATACTTTTGTGAAGAAAACTGTAAAAGAGTCTTATTATGTCATGGGCGGATCCAGAGTGGGGGACCGGGGGTCTGGACCCCCGGAATTTTGGCAAAAATGTGGTTATCAGATTTATGAAATGGTGCTGGTTTGATATTGCACAGCATTTATGTAAAATACAGTCATAAATTTTAAAATAAAAGTTCTGAATGTGGAGACCTCCTCATGGTTAGAACTCGAAATGTTGACTTTTCTTGTTAACAGCTTACATCCACTGAAATCCGGAAATCAAAGTATCATATGATAAGATGAGTGCGTTTTCGGTGGGATCCCCCCTGAGAAAGATATCTGGATCCGCGCATGTATGTTATGGCACCAGTCATCCTTCTGCCCATCTGTCCTTCCAGGAGCAATTTCTTGTGAGCACAACTGCAACAGTTTCCATTGGAATAAGTTTAAACATAGCAGTATGAGTCTATGATGTGTAGTTGTGCATGGGACTTTTTTCTTTTCGTTCTGTTCATGAGGTCTAGAGTTATCTGCCCTTTAATTCTGAAATTAACAATTTGACTGACAAGCCCCTTGCGGTGTACTATGGGCTGCTTTGCAAAACCCTTGTCTTTGAAATGTAATAGAAATTTTGCGAATTGTCAAATTGAGCTATTCATTGTGTAATTTCAGGTATTTGAATTTGACATTTTTGAAATTATATATGATGGCTTAATTGTGATTTTTATGGCATGCTCTTAGGCAGCAAACCTTGTGCTTTTCATTCGGGTGAAAATAAATGTATCTGAAGAAAGTCAGTCTGGTGATTCTTTACCTGGACAATGGTATAAGATGGATTAAATATAGATTGTCATGTGGTAAAATACTCTCCACATTATGCTGGCACTATCTAAAAAGTAATGTCAATGTACTTTCATTTCTATTGTAGATGCTACTGGAGATGTATCGATGGAACAACCTACTGACTTTCTGGACAGGCATGGGATTTCATAAAAGATGAGAAATAAATTTCATCAACTATATTGATTGATTGCTTGTGACTCACACTTTGGCCATAACCTGGAGAGTCAATACAGGAACTTTTTACTAGAAGATGAAAATGGCTTTAATTTTGGATGGAGATTTTCACCTGGTACAGAAAAACAGACTTACAAGACAGGGTTATCCCCTCTCCCAACCCTTTTCCCGGTTTTTCATGGCCCGGAGTTAGAGACATTTTGTAAACATTGTGAGAAAAGGAGAAAAAACTGGTAACCAGCATTTTCTCCTTTTCCAACAGTGTTTTCTACCCTTTCCTAAACAATTTTCAGTTTTTGAGTCACATGAATTTTGTTATCTGCAAATGCTTTCAAGTTGGACCAGTCTAGAATTTTGTTGTTTGGGAAAGGATTAGAAACTAGGTCACCTGGTTAAATTTTAGATAAACTCTGTATATCCTAGATACCAAGTGTTATGTTCAATACTTATGAAAGTTGGTAAGAATATACGTCTTGACTCCTTATCACACAATCCCACCTTTTTACAGCACTGAGAGAGAAGGCATTTGGCAGTGTAGTGAGAAAAGGAGAAAATGCTTGTAACCGGCATTTTTCCCTTTCCACAATGTTTCCTAGTCTTCACAAGAGACAAGACAAATTTCCCTTTTTGTTTATTATTTATTTTATCATCTGCAAATGCTTTCCAATTGAACCAGTCTAGAATTTTGTTCTTCAGTAAAGAGTTAATGAGAACTCTAACGAGATATAAAATGGGTCACATAGGGTCAAAAACTAGGTCACTGAGATGGACTCTTGAAAAACCTTCTGTCCATACTCGGAAAAGGCTGTTTCTCTTTGGCTGGGCAGATTATTTTTTGTTGATGTTTTGAATGACTGTTCACCTGTAACAATCAATATTTGGGTCATAACTGAACATAATGAGTTAAATAAAAATAGCCATCCTCTGTGAAAAAGGCTTGATGCACCAGCAAAAAAGCAATGAGACATGTCAGTCTGTGTATCTAAGCATGGGTCGGAGCATTTCATTATTTGTGTTTTTTTCTGCACGCTCATGGACCACTCCACCTCATGGTGCACTCAGTTATTGGAAAAAAATGATTATATGGATCCTTTATCATGGGCCCATAAATATGTGATTACTTGTTTGGCACATTTGATCTCTCAGATGCTCTAATTTCCCTTTGCTAGAGCATAGATCATTTCTTTGTTATTTGTGCAGAGTTTAATCAGCCTATACAACAGAATCCCATGTTTTAACAACCCAGGAGAAAGTATGTCGTGTCGGGAGGAAAATGAAAATGCTGTTTATTTGCCTTTCTTTCTTATCCCACAATGTTTCAAAAGATGGCTACCTCAGGGTCTTTGAAATATGGGATTGCTTATTGTAGTGTAATTTTACATGTACATGTAATTATGCCCCCCTTTCGAAGAAATGGGGGTATATTGCTTT
Organism: Tridacna crocea; assembly: GCA_943736015.1. Taxonomy (NCBI): domain Eukaryota; kingdom Metazoa; phylum Mollusca; class Bivalvia; order Cardiida; family Cardiidae; genus Tridacna; species Tridacna crocea. The sequence continues at coordinate 58,052,460 of OX031059.1, forward strand.
GCACTTGTTGGTCGGTAGGTCGGTCGGTCTGTAGACCAAGTTTGTCCGAAGCATAACTCAAAAACCATTTCAGGTATCATCTTGAAACTTCATAAGTAGATAGATCTCATTAAGGAGAAGTGCAGTGCACAAGAACCATAACTCTGCCCATCATATTTTTGGAGTTATTGCCCTTTGTTGATTTTCATACTTAATTTTTGTCCGGAGCATAACTCAAAAAGTATTTCAGGTATCATCTTGAAACTACATAGGTGGATAGATCTCAGTAAGGAGAAGTGCAGTGCACAAGAACAACAACTCTGCCCATCATATTTTTGGAGTTATTGCCCTTTGTTGATTTTCATACTTAATTTTTGTCCGGAGCATAACTCAAAAAGTATTTCAGGGATCACCTTGAAACCTCATAGGTGGATAGATCTCATTAAGGAGAAGTGCAGTGTACAAGAACCATAACTCTGCCCATCATATTTTTGGAGTTATTGCCCTTTCTTGATTTTCATACTTAATTCATAGGTGGATAGATCTCATTAAGGAGAAGTGCAGTGCACAAGTACCATAACTCTGCCCATCATATTTTTGGAGTTATTGCCCTTTGTTGATTTTCATACTTAATTTTTGTCTGTAGCATAACTCAAAAAGTATTTCAGGTATCACCTTGAAACCTTATATGTGAAAAGATCTTATTAAGGAGAAGTGCAGTGCACAAGAACCATAACTCTGCCTATCATATTTTTGGAGTTATTGCTCTTTGTTGATTTTCAGACTTAATTTTTGTCCGGAGCATAACTCAAAAAGTATTTCAGGTATCATCTTGAAACTACATAGGTGGATAGATCTCATTTAAGAAAAGTGCAGTGCACAAGAACAACAACTCTACCCATCATATTTATGGAGTTATTGCCTTTTGTTGATTTTCATACTTAATTTTTGTCCGGAGCATAACTCTAAAAGTATTTCAGGTATTATCTTAAAACCTCATAGGTGGATAGATCTCACTAAGGAGAAGTGCAGTGCACAAGTACCATAACTCTGCCCATCATATTTTTGGAGTTATTGCCCTTTGTTGATTTTCATACTTAATTTTTGTCTGGAGCATAACTCAAAAAGTATTTCAGGGATCACCTTGAAACCTCATAGGTGGATTAACCTTATTAGGGAGAAGTGCAGTGCACAAGAACCATAACTCTGCCCATTATATTTTTGGAGCTTTTGCCCTTTGTTGATTTTCATACTTAATTTTTGTCCAGAGCATAACTCAAAAGGTTTTTCAGGTATAATCTTGAAACTTTATATGTGGATAGATCTTATTCAGGAGAAGTGCATTGCACAAGAACCATAACTCTGCCCATTATATTTTTGCAATTACTGCCCTTTGTTGATTTTCATACTTATTTTTTTTCCGGAGCATAACTCAAAAAGTATGCAAGGTAAAGTCATGAAACTTTAAAAGTTGATAGTTCACATAAATGGGAAGTACAGTGCCCAAGAATTGTTAATTTATCATTAATAATTTTTGAGTAATTACCCTTTGTTCGTTTTTACACTTTGAATGTAAGAGTTTATAATCACATTTGATGCCATTAGGGGGGCATACATGTTTTACAAATATCTCTTGTTGAATTGGTAAAGCCACCAATCAGAAAATAGGTAACTGGGTCTAATCTCGGGAAAACTTTGTGCACACTCTACAGGCCACATTGTCAATCTTATTCTCATGTAACTTTGTCAGAATATTTTCCTTAACCCTTTACCACACAACAAAATTTTAGATCTGTCGAAATTAAAAGCATTTGTAGATAAGAGTTTTAACATGGCTCATATGAAATGATTTTTCTTTGATAGGGTAGAAAACATTGTGAGAAAAGGAGAAAATGCTGGTAACCAGCATTTTCTCCTTTTCCCACAATGTTTTCAAAAGCCTTGTCTTTCAGGAGGTGTTAAAAGTACTCATCGTGTTGCAAAGGGTTAATGATATCCTAGATGAGTTTAAAGTGGGTCATGTTGGGTTAAAAAAACTGTCACTAAGTCAAGTCCTAGAAAAACCTTGTATACACTCTAATGGCCACTTTTTCAGTCTGATACTTATGTCTTGGAAGTGATTGGAAATGGGGCATGTGTGGTCAAAAAGGCTTAGGTGAGCAACTTCAGGGCCATCATGGCCCTCTTGTTTCTGAAAAGAAAAAGTCTGAATTGGCCAAGCCAGTGATCAAATCAGTGACTCCCTGTTCTCAAGCTTGCAGGCTATCAACCGAGCTATGGGTGCTTGGCACACATTGTGTCAAAAGAAAGGTCACAAGGTCAAAAAGTATCAGTATCTACTGGATGGATTTTAGTCAAAGTTCATGGGAAGTTCCATTATGAAGTCAAGATGTGCATATTATAATTTGGCTACAGTTCAATGATTTTCAAAGGAGTTATGGCCCTTCCATGATTTTTCTTTTTGTCGGCTCTATTTCTCAATAACTACAGGATAGATTTCAGTCAATCAGACTTAACCCTGTCCCAGACGGCAAATTTGGGACCAGACCAAATTCAAAGCATTTTGCCGATGACAAATTAACAGTTGCTTAAAAGATGATTTTTCTATATGATAGGGTAGAAAACATTGTGGGAAAAGGAGAAAATGCTGGTAACCAGCATTTTCTCCTTTTCCCACAATGTTTCCAAAAGGCTTCTATCCCTTTCCTGTAAAAACCAGGGATTGTTTGGGAAAGGGTTAATAGGAAGTTTTATCATGAAGTGAAGATGTGCATATTATAATTTTGTTACAGTTGAATAATTTCTAAACGAGTTATGGCCCTTTCTTGATTTTTTTCTGCGGTCCATTACTCAGTATCTATCAGATGGATTGCAGTCAAACTTTATGGGAAGTTTATATATGAAGCTAAGATGTGCATATTATAATTTGGCAACAAGTTAATGATTTTCAAAATTTTACATTACTATAACATGGTGGCATATTTTAGCCATAAGATACAATATACATGTGACTATCATGATTATTTTAGAACACTATTGTGATTAATCATAGTTTCCTAGAAATTTCATCAAGTTAAAATGAAAAGATAATATTCCCAAGAAACTTTGATATATCGCAATACATGTAGTTTTCTAAAATAATCATGAAAGCTATCTTGTATTTCGTGGCAGATTAATGCCAGTATACTGTATTACTTAGGCAAATTTTGTTTATAACTACTGTAGTAAAAGGGCACCCAGTTCCTTATCTAACTCCTTAGTGGCTCTCAAATTAAAAAAAGTCAAAGATGCCATAACCAGGGAAAGGGTTGAAGGGAGGTGTGGGTATTTTAGTCAAGATTTCACAATATCATTTTTTCTTATTAAGTTCTGTTGATTTTCATATATTAAGTCCACATGGCAAAAGGTTTAGCCTTAAACTTTTTGGTCTGCGAGTTAAATACTTTTAGACCAATTTGGTAATGAATAAGAAACCTTAGCCTTTCACCACACAATCGACCCTGAAAATGAAATCCTTTGAAAACCTTTTTGGAACAGGACAAAATGCTGGTTACACAATAAATCCCATAACATCTGCCATAATTATTTATTATGTTGTCTGCAAAATTAATGTTATCATTTTGGTACAGTCTAAAATATTGTTGTGTGGTAAAGGCTTAAAAGCCTAAGTAGGCTTTTGTGTGTGTGTTTTTTTTAAACCAGATGAAAACATGTATAAGTACAGACACTGAACATTGTTTGGAATTTATTACTGTTTTTATTCAGGCCTTAAGCTAGTCAAAGGCTCTGAAAAACAAGAATGAAATTTGCACAAGAATACCTGTCTATCTTCAAGTTAACTCAAATATTGTGCTTAGGGGATATGTGGCACATATAGTGATTTCCGTTCATAGCCAATTCGAAGTACCGAACATGTATATCAGAAAAATGAAGTTATTGCTTCTTTATGTATTGGCAAAAGCTTCTATTTTCTCAAGTTTTTATTCAGGTTGCTGTGCAAAGTTTATCTTTTTGTTACTATTTAACTCTTCACCACACAATCCAGACTTTTAACAACCCCGTGAAAGAAGCCTTTTGAAAACATTGTGGAATAAGGAGAAAATGCTGGAAACCATAATTTTCTCCTTTTCCCACAATATTTTCTACTCTGCTGGAAAAAAATTTCAATATTTTAGTTGCAGTTATTTTTTCTTGTCTACAAAATGCTTTTAATTTGGACCAGTCTAAAATTTTGTCATGTGGTAAAGAGTCAAGATGTATTCTGGACTAAGGCTATATACATTTCAGTATCAAAGATTTATTTCTTGACATGGAGCTGTTGAGGGTATTCATCACATTTAGTGATGGCTCTAGTTTTCTGTGCAATATCCATAAAAGTTGGTCAGAATGTTAGTCTTGAAAATGGGGCATGTTGAACTAAAAAGGTCACTGAGACAAATTCTAGCAACAACTTGTACATACTCTAATGGCCACATTTCAGTCAGATACTTATGAGAGTTTATTAGTGTGTGCATGTCACAATAAATCACATCAGACGATAATGGAAATAAGTCATGCTTGGTCAAAATGCTCAGATGAAAGATTTTAGGGCCATTAGGGTTGCTTTGCCATCTTAAAGTGTTGGGTAATTTTTTTTTTTAAGTCTATATCAGTTGATACTTGAACCCCTTTTAGATACAAGTCTGGACTTTACTAATTACCACCAAACCCACTCATTGACCTTGAGGTCAAGGTCATACCTTGAGTTTGGGGTTGAATCAAATGCTTTGGTAGATTTTGTTTTTACATAACTTTTTACCACAGGAAAAAAATTTAGACAAAACAAAATCTAAAACATTTACAGACAACAGATTCATGCTTTTTGTCTCAGATTGGGTACAAAACATGGGGAGATAGGGGAAAAGTGGCAGTAAGCAGCACCTCATCATTTTCCCAAAATGCTTTCAGAAGCCTTCTTTCTGTAAATCAGGGTTGTTATAACTTGGGATTGGGTGGTAATGGGTTAATTAGTTTTATCTTCAACAAGACTTCCCCAACCAGATAGCTTATCTTTAAGTCAAGATATATTTTTTTGGTGATGGGCAGGCAAGCTATCCTGTATGTGGGTCAGGTTTTGTTTGTGATACAAATCATTCTATTCTGTTTAAAGATTGTTTCTCATTTTTAGTTTTAATGCACATTAGAAATAATTATGTCGACAATACGATAACAAATAAATATTAAGAAACTACCGTAATTTTGTGATAGTTTGTTTATTTATTCCTGTCAGTACATGCTTAAACATGAGTTGTCATTTATTGAGTTATACCTGAGCAGTAATATATTCTCCACTAAAGGCGAGGCTGAGCTGAGGCCTTTATTGTGGAGAAAGTCCTGTCATATCCAGTTGCTGGCAGAAAAACTTACTTCAAGGAGCAACCTTCCACCTCGCAAGTTGAAAGATGGACAAATGACTATAACATAAGCTCCTGGGCTTTGGCCCGAGGAGCAAAAAAAAAAGAAGGTAACCCGCAAAACTAATAAGATGAACAAAGGATAAATTTTTATCTTCTGTCATGTTTAGACAGAAAAAAACATTATGTAATGTCGTAAACACATATTTATTTAAGTTTGACAGCAAAAGATTTTTTTTTCAATTTGTGAAGCTATGAAAAAGAAATAGCCAAACGGAACTTACAGAACTTGTCAGTATTGATGGAAATTAATACTGATTCATTGGACGGACAGATTGACTGATTGATTGTGTTGTGTTTAAACGCCGTTTTCAACATTAATTAAGTTTTATCGTGGCAGCCTCGGCTTCTATCCATGTTTTCGTGGAGCTTCTTTCACCAGTACTCCGCACAATCTGATTTCCAGGCCACTGGCTGCTTCCCCACATAACCATTGTTAAAAGAGTGGACAGCAGTGAGAAAGGAATGGATCCTGTCGCAATCATTAATCCTCAAGAAGAAATTGTCCAAGCTAAGGATCAAACCAGTGACCTGTTCTCAAGTCCTCCATGCTAAAGACTGAGCTAAGTGACTTGACTGGGCAGACAGAAACACTTGTAATCACTTTAATAGTTTCAACTATTGACAAATTTCATCATAACAATGTGACCTTGACCTTTAAACTGATGACACAGTTGCAAAAGACAGGTCGTCTGTCCATGAACATCATTTATGCGAATAATTTTGGATGCAATTGGAAGCTGTTGAAAAGATGCCTATGTCCTTCCCACGATTTCATGGTACAGGCAGAAAAATGCAGTGGAGTAAAATAGGGCAAGCACAGCCCTCTTGACATATAATACACTGTTGACTGGATTGAATTTCTAAAGTTTACTTGACATAATTCTACACATAAATGATGTGCTTCAACTTGTGATATGCACACTCCTACAAGTTACAGTGTTATCCAAATTGTAACTTTTTGTAGAATACAGCCATTTCTTCATCTTTTTGGAGGAAGAAATGCAGATTTTGACGATGTATCAGCATATGAACCCCTTCTAAATACATATGACTCACAACTATAAGAGCTTTAGCAGTCAGTGTTGATCAAAATTAGACTGCAAAAAAAACATGCACTCAGGGACCTTATTCAACAACCATTCACGAGAACATACTCAGTTTTGTTCTCCAGATTTTTCCACATTTGAAAGTAACATAGCTTCTGATCGGCTAAAACCATTTTTTTAGCCCATCAGAAGTCTTGTTACTTGCAAATTTTGAAAATTTTGTAGAATATGACAAAGAAATTCTTTATGGTTGGTGTAAATGGACCCTAATCTCCAATCTACAATGCTTTACTGGAAAACTTAGGACTACACTGTTATAAAGTTTCCTGGTTTTTTTTTTAACATCTTAATTTTAAAATGCCCCTTTACTACACAATCCTAGGTTTAAATGGCCTTGAGGACAAAAGACTTTTGAAAACATTGTGGAAAAAAAGCAAAATTGCTGGTTTCCAGCATCGTTTTCCTACAGTTTTCTACTCTTTCAAAGACAAATCTTTTATGCCATATTGAAATATATTTATCTGGAATGATTTGTTGTTTTTTAACTTCTTACCAAACAACATAATTTTTGGCTTATCCAAATCGAAAGCATTTGCAGACGACAAAATAAAAATGACTGAAAATTTGAAATTTGTATTGTGAAGGGTAGAAAACATTGTGGGAAAAGGAGAAAATGCTGGTTACCAGCATTTTCTCCTTTTCCAACAATGTTTTCTATAGGCTTCTTTCTCGGGGTAGTCAGAAGTAGGGATTGTGTGGTAATGGGTTAATATGATAGATTCCAGCCTTGTATACAGGGCACAGACTAGTCTGTCAGTTTTCACTTCATGCCGAGACTGTCATATTTGGCTTCTACCCAGACCATCCATGATCTCTTGCTTCCTATGCATGAAAATGGCTTCCTCCCGAGACTGTCCCAGTGATTCTGCTTTCTGCCTAAGGTAGGCAGCTGGCAGAATAATGACAGTCATGGCAGACCACAATTTTTCAAAGGTTAGAGTCTCTACAGGCAGCATGAGATTACAGACAGTCTGGACGGAAGCCATATATGACTGCGGCCTGGACGGAAGCCATATATGACTATCTGTTTTGGCAGGAAATTCTGCAGGCTTGTTTATACCTTGCTTTGTACAAGTCGTTAAAAGTCATTTATTCATATTTAGCAAAGCATTCAATACTGCTTTCACCCCTGTGTAAATGTCTACTCCAATATCATTACTAGCTGCAAGAGGATCAAAACAGACTCTCAACTGGTTTAAAATATCTTGTTCAACTTAAAGCCTATCACTTCCATGAAGCTGAATATCATCATCTGTATGACTGCATAGTAGACATCTCTCCAAAGACGCTCTACCCTGGAGTTATGAATAGGATTTCCAGCAATGAAACCAGTCTCCTCAATGGTCCTCTTCTTTCTTCCATATATTGAAAGTAATCAGCTTAGTCAGACTTAAGAAGAAATCTTCAAACATTTCCCTTGCATATCCATTTCTTTCTTCACAATATGGAATCTGAGGTCATTCAGTTTCAGCTTCTGAAACTATAGAAATATGCATAAATAATTCATGCAAATAACCTAAATGTGGCTCAATTGATGGATTTCTCTTTGATAGAGTAGAAAATATCATGGGAAAAGCCAAAAATGCTGATCATCTGCATTTTCTCCTTTTCCCACAATGTTTTAAAAAGAGCAATGTTGACATGACCATCCCCTGCCAAATGGTTGCTGGATAGCAGATGTGGAGCTATCTGGGCCTGTCCTTTTGTCCTTTAGTAAAGAGTTGAGGCATCTGCAAACAATATTGACCCAGATCAGCGAGCACAGTCCCCTCAGGTTATGGCTTCTGACTAGAGGATTTTCAAAGATTTTCAATATTTTTCAATTTTGTTGCAATGACACCCAAAGTTTTGACATTACAAAGTGCGATGTAAAGTCCTTTCTTTTCTGTTCAAATCCATCAGCTTTGTTTTTTTCAACCATCCTCAGTAAGAAGGCTTTTCAAAACATTGAAAAGGGAGAAAATACCAATAACCAAAGTTCCTCCTTTTCCACACAATGTTTTTTAACATTTTTAGACAAATTTCCAAGTCTGAACCACAGCTTCATTGCCTTTGACAACTTTGATCAATAAAAATTAGCCCTTTACCACACATAATCCCTAAAGTGAATGGAGAAGGATTTTTAAAACATGGTTAAAAGGGAAATGCTGGTTACAGACATTCTCTACTATTCCATCATTGTTTTCTACCCTTTCTGAGACAAACTTTGTAATTTGAGCTATATATTCAATTTCATGTTTTACTCTGCAAATGCTTTAAAAAGTTAGATGCGTGTATATCTAAAATTTGGTTGTGTGGTTGAGAGTTAAGGAAAAATATTGTTTTCTGGTAAATAGATCTAGGGGAGTGTTGTCTTTTGATGTACTTTTGGGCAACCCTAAATGGCCTGCATGGTAATCTAGAATTTATTCTGATATTGTGCAAATACATACCCACTGAATATTTGTTCATCATAATCTGTTATTTCAGCTTTCGCCACACATGTTATTAACATTTAGGAATGCCCAAGCACTATCATGGGACTGCAAAAAGTTGGAAAAGAAGCTAATGTGCAAACACCATGTTCTGAAAAATAACAATAACCCAAAGTTATGCTCAGCCTTTGTGAAAATGGAGTTTAAATCGAACTCTTTAGTTACCACAGAATCCTGACTTTTATCAACCCTATGAAAGACAGCTTTTGAAAACATTGTAAAAAAAAAAAGGAGAACGCGAGAAAATACTGATAACCAGTATTTTCTCTTTTCCCCCTATGGTTTTTATCTTTACCAAAATATCTATATCTGAATAACATTCTTTTTTTTGTGCAAGTGTTTTCAATTTTGACCCATCCAGAATTTTGTCGTTCGGTAAAGAGCTAACATGGGCGGATCCAGATATCTTTCTCAAGGGGGGTCTCACCGAAAACGCACTGGTCTTATTATATGATACTTTGGTTTCCGGATTTCAGTGGATGTAAGCCGTTTACAAGAAAAGTCAAAGTTTCCGGTTCTAACCATGAGGAGGTCTCCACATTTAGAGCATTTTATTTTTAAATTTATGACTATATTTTACATAAATGCTGTGCAATATCAAACCAGTACCATTTCACGAATCCGATGACCACATTTTTGCCAAAATTCCAGGGGGGGTTCCGGACCCCCGGTCCCCCCCTCTGGATCCGCCTATGGCTAACTCTCTATCAAATTTCAAAATTTCAGACTGACCATCTCAAATTACTTACAGTCTTTCTGAAAAGATGTTAAACCGCTGTCCCATGTGACATATGGAGCGTGTTAACCCTTTCCCAAATGACAGAATTTTAAACTTATCATAATCAAAATTGAAAGCTTTTGCAGATGACAAAAGTGCTGTGACTTAAAAATCAAAATTTATGTATAGAAAGGCAAAAAACACTGTGGGAAGAGGAGAAAATGCTGGTAACTAGCATTTTCCCCTTTTCCCACAACGTTCTCAGAGGCCTGTTTCTCGGGGCTGTAAAAACCCTGATTGTTTAGTAATGTATTCAAGAAACGGGTGTAACTTGATTAGGATGGATTTCAATCTGTACTATTCCTAGTAACGAAACTAGCAGTCTTCAGGGTCGTTGCCTATATGCCCATATTGGCAAGCCCTTGTGACAATCCACAAATCATTCCCCTACTGACAGACGTTTAGCCCCCTTTTGCTAAGACACTGCACCAAGTCAGAGAAGTAATCTGTTCAGACAGACAGAAAACGAGAAAACTGTATCCACTCGCCTTACATTGGAGATAAAATTCACATTTCTTTCGCACAATTATACTTTATTTCAGAGACAATTGTGCATTCTGGTACTTTGAATTAACATTCGGTGCAGTCCGGTGTTCTCGACGAGCCCTAATCATAAGGAGGTCACTCGGTCCATTCTCTCTACTTTTAACTTGGAAACATCGTGGTCAACGTTCAAGTGTATGTGTACAAACAAATACAGAAAGTCAAGTTGCCCATTTCCTTTAAAATTCAACTTACCGGCAATCCAGCTAACTGGAAAGAGTTTTTCCCGAACTTGCGCCGTCCTGATAAAGCATCGCCATGTTGGAAATCCCTTGAAACTGTCGTCCAATCAAATGCACTGTTGCAAAATGGTCTTTAACCAGTATCGAATGAATTTTTTTTTTATTGCAACATTTGTGTCATGACAAACGTTGCAATATTCGATACCAATATTTTCATTCGAAAAAAAAATAATGATTCGAAAAAAAAAATATTGGTTCAATAATCCTATATATTTGCTACAAAACAAAAAATATGTGTGCGAAAAAAATTATTTATTCGATAATTTTAGTTTTGGGAACAAATATTTTTTTTATCGAACAATTTTTTTCCGTTTTGGAATGAATATTTTGACATCGAATATTGCAACGTTTGTCACGCCATAGCCTGCTGCCTGCACAGAAATCGCCCGATACCCTGACAATAAATGTGCGGTGCCTATTTGAAAAGATGCCCGGATGACGTGCGTTTTGTTGTTGTTGTTGTCGTTAATTGTTAAGTTGCACCTTAACCTCCAACAAACTCTGTCTACTGACAAAATTTTCATCTGTTCTTGTTCATTTGCAACTGCCGCTGGGCTGGTGCAATCCCATTCTGCCCCGATTCCAGATAAAGGCGCACTGTCCGTTGGCAGTTCCTAATTTGTGACAGTGGCATTAGATACAGCCCATGAACCATGTACACTCTCTCTTTGGAAATAGGAAAACGCTATGTACATGTATACTGGATTCTGATGGATTATATATATGTATACGAGTAAGGTCAGTGCAAGTTTAGATCCTCGGCCCTCTGTCCTGTGAACAGAGACAAAATGATAATAGGGTGTACTGCGAAATTTCAGAATGGTTACAAAATGGCTGAATTTTTTACATTATCACCATGAATGGCAGGTGGAGGTGATGGGAAAATCCTGAAAAGTTAAACTTTATCCATGTAGGGTTCACTTAACTTTAGGCCCCTGAAGAAGAGTAGAATTCACAAGTCCAGTGAAACAAACATATTTGATAATTTTTATTGATCCCAGTTACATCTTGCAAGTGAACTGAGGACAGAAGGAACTGAGGACAGACAATCATGACGTATCATATTTCTACAAGTTTTTTTTTATCATACAATGCTAAAATATAAAAAGTTTTACCGGTATATATTAATTATTTTGAGGATAATTTTATATGCAACATAAATGGAAATATCCCCAGTGTACCTCTGTGAAACTCTGTACTTAATATCTGTAAAGAGTAAGTCAGTATCTGCTAACGTATCCATTTGTAGAAAGAATACTAAAAGAGGTCTCTTGCGGTATTGTCTTACACGGATACATAGCCTATGATTTATTGTAAATCTAGTTTTCATGCTAATTTGCATTTTCATTTTTGTCCTTCATGGAATTATCATTTATAAATCTAAAACCACTCTATTCTGATTACAAAGATATGTGTTAATTACCTCCCTTTTCTGGAAACTAACACAAGTATCAACAGATAATTTGAAGATAGACATCAAAGGAATTTCTGGTCGGGTAAAAGTGTTCAGAAGTTCTATAGCTATATAGATCTGTCTTTATCAACGGTCAAGAAATTTTATGCAATGCTGCACTAGAAGTATTACGAGTCCTCTACATGTACCTTCACAAAGTGTAACTGACAAGTTTCTGTACATTTAAAGAGAAAATATGGTCTGAAGAAGTACTCAGTATTTCAACAAACAAAAATTTATTCACAATAAAAATGTAAATTAACTATTTCAACTGTCCAACCTTAGTTTATATATACAGTGGTCCCTCCCTTTGCATTGGTGGGTGGGGTAAACCAACTCCAGTGTAGAACTAAATTGACAGAAAGGATGCTGCCTTATATGTAAATCATGGCGGGCAGGTTGTAACAAGTTGCTAGTGGGTTTCACTGTTACTTTCAAGGGAAAAATCGAGTAGGAATGACATGTAAAACTTGCGAGATGAGCTGTAATAAAGTTTAGAATGGCAAAATTCATACGAATTCAAAAAAGCTTAAAAAATCAAACTTCATATCCTCTGATTTCGTCCTACTTTACATATCTTAAAAAGGTGTCCCTAAGGATGTTGAAAACAAAAATAGTGTTTGTGTTGCAATTTGTTTTGGGTCTTCTCACAATTTGACTTGACTAAAAGGGAAACTGGCTTTACGTGGTTTTTGCCAGGGAACATGATGTATGTTCCCGGCATGTTAACCAATCAGATCACGAGAAATTTCTTTGCAGTATAATAAACTAATATGTGTTAGATCTGTGTTATTCATTACCAGTGATACTTTCTTGTTACCTTTTGTTCAGAGAGTCTTAGGAAAGCAGAGGAGAAAGATTAAAGATCAGGCTGCACATTTTAAAATATACATGCAGTCTGATTTTGATCTACACTGGCTGCAAAGACATCTCTGGTTTTAAATGATGCATTAACTCTTTACCAAATGGCTGTATGTAAATGAGAGAATTGATCATCTAAAAATAGAACGTGTCTCCCGTTGGTGTCAATCTGGGCCGGAGTAAATCTCTAATTTCTCGTGTTGTCGGATAGTTTTCGACCACTGGGGTGTTATCAAATGAAAATTAAAAGGCTTTGGGAGTATTACGATGAGCTTTTTGCTTTTTCGTAAAATTTTCGTCCCAAAATCTGAAGGGCCACCTTTAAAGCCATTAAAAGGCGTCATTGTGTGGCGAAGGGTTAATGACCCAGAGGAGAATAAGCATCTTGAAAACATTTTAGAAAAGGGAAAAAATGCTGATAGACAGTTTTTCCTTCTTTTGCCACAATGTTTTCTATCATTTTGAAGACAAATTCCATCATTTGAAACCTATGTAATTTGTTGTCTGGGAATGCTAACAATTTGAACCAGTCTAATATTCTGTTTTCTGTTAAAGACATAATTACATGATCGTGACAAAATATGTGCATAGGCTACAGCTATGGAGATTGGATGAGTTATTAAACTTGCAGTTTACAGAAATTTCACAATTTTACAAAAGTGTCATGTAAAATTACAATTTCCTTTTAAAACTAATATGGTGTAACATTGTTCTCTAACATTGACAATATTGCAATAATAGCAAAATATATTCATTTTACACCACAAATTTCCAAAAGCTTTTTGTGACATCCGTTTTTAGAAACCCATTATAATACTTCCATTTAAATCAAAGTAACCTTTTCAAAGTCAGCAACTTCTAGGCTTAACTTTGTTAATCATTTACCACATAATCCCAGCTTTAAAGAACCCTGAAAAACAGTTTGAAAACATTGTGGGAAAAGGAGAAAATGCTGGGAACCAGCATTTTCTCCTTTTCCCACAATGCTTTCTACACTATTAAAAATAAATTTCATCATTTGAGCTAGACTTGAGTTGTCATCTGCAAATCTTTTCAGCTTGCACAAGTCTACAATGTTGTTGTATTGTAAAGAGTTAAACCTGATATCATGCTGAACCCTTTACAAAACAATCCCTGGTTTATACAACCCAGAGGAAGAAACCCTCTGAAAACATTGATGGAAAAGGAGAAAATGCTTGTAACCAGCATTTTCACCTTTCCCCACAATGTTTTCTACTCTTTGAATGTCAAGTTTCAATTCTTGAGTCAAGTTTATTTTGTCATCTACAGGAGCTTCAATTTGGACAAGTCTAAAATTTTGTTGTTCAGACTAAATGATGACTATTATCACCCCTGAAAGAGAAGGCTTTTGAAAACATTGTGCGAACAGGAGAAAATGCTAGTAACCAGCATTTTCTCCTTTTCCCACGATGTGTTTTCTACCCTTCCCATAGCAAATTTTAACTTTTCTGTCACATTTATTTTGTCGTCCGCAAATGCTTTCAAAATGGACCAGTCCAAAAAAAAAAAAAATTGTTCTTTGGTAAAGATTTAACTGAGTCTGCCCAAATTGGTTGTCTTGTTAATACATGTATTTCAGATAAATGCACTTTCAGAATTTGATATATTTGATTGTTAAAAAGATATTTACCCTTTACAAAACAACCCCTGGTTTTTACGACCAAGAGATAGAAGCCTTTTGAAAACATTGAAGGAAAAAGAGAAAATCTTAGTTACCAGCATTTTCTCCTTTTCCCACAATGTTTTCTTCCCTGCTGGAAACAAATTTCAAATTTTGAGTTATGTTTATTTTGTGGTCTGCATGTGCTTTCAATTTGGACCAGTCTAAGATTTTGTCGTTTGGTAAAGGATTAAGTACAGTTTCCTACATTATTTCAGCTATATTGTGGCAGCCAGTGCATCCCACCATGCTTTCCTAGACTTTCTTTAACCAGTGCTTCACACATTTTTCATCCCAAGCGGCAGGCTGCTTTCCTACATTTTCATTGTCGATAAGTGATCAGCAAATGAGAGAGGAATGGATCCTGTTGCAATAACTAGTCATCAATCCAGAGAATAAAAATGCGCCTGATTGGGTTAAAGAAATGGTGTTTTTACACCCATTCCAACATTATTTTGCCTGCCCGGGTGGCTCAGTGGTGAGCGTGTCGGCGTGGTGGTTGTGAGTTCAATACCCGGCTGTAGCGAACTTTCTTTCCGGCCTATTTTTGCCTCTCACCCCTGCTGAACCAAGTGAGAAAAGTAGTCGGTGGCTTCTGGAAAGAAAGTTGTGTTTGTACTGGTGTGAGAAAGCCAGGAAACACATGTGCGTCAACGACCGCCATGATATGACCATAGCTGTTAAAGTGGCATTGAACCCCAGTACAATCAACCAACCAACATTATTTTAGACAGATCACAGTTACAGGTAACATTATTCATATATGCCCTGTACAATAAAAATCTGAGTTGCAGATTTTTAGCTCCACT
This sequence comes from Tridacna crocea, assembly GCA_943736015.1. Classification (NCBI taxonomy): domain Eukaryota; kingdom Metazoa; phylum Mollusca; class Bivalvia; order Cardiida; family Cardiidae; genus Tridacna; species Tridacna crocea. Next base: position 58,067,842 of record OX031059.1, read on the forward strand.
GGCCGAAGGCCAGCGGGCTTATGTCATGGCCTGGTGTCCATCATGCGTCCGTGCGTGTGTACGTGCCTGCGTCTATCCGTGCATGCGTTAAGTTTTATTTCAAACATCTTCTTCTCTGAAACTACTCATCCAATTTTGACGAACATCACAGAAATTATCCTGACATGGTCCTCTTCAGAATTCCCTGAAAGAATTTTATTCCTTCAAAAACTCTGGTTGCCATGGCAACAAAACTGAAAGATATTGAAAATTTTTAAAAATCTTCTTCTCTGAAACCATAAGGCCTGGGGCTAGGAAATTGGGCATGTAGCTTTATCTAGTAGACCTCTACTAAGTTCTTTCAAATAATAGCCCTGGGGTCAAAATTGGCCCAGCCCTGGGGGTCACAAGTTTTACATGTATATGGGCTTGCAAAGGGAAAACTTTAAAATCCTTCTGGTGCCTAGCCATAGGGCCTAGGGCTACCAAGTTTGGCTTATATCTTTATCAAGTGATTATCTACCAAGAGTGCTCAAATGGTAGCCCAGGGGTCAAATTTGGCCCGGCCCCGGGGGTCACAAGTTTTATCTGGGCTTATACAGGGAAAACTTTAAAATCCCTCTGGTACCTGGCCGTAGGGCCTAGGGCTACCAAATTTGGCTTGTATCTTTATCAAGTGATTTTCTATCAAGAGTGCCCAAATGACAGCCAGGTGTCAAATTTGGCCAGGCCCAGGGGGTCACAAGTTTTATCTGGGCTTATATAGGGAAAACTTCGAAAATCTTCTCGAACCTAGCCATAAGGCCTAGGGCTACTCAATTTTGCATCTAGCTTTATCAAGTGGTTGTCTACTAAAGGTGCCCAAATTATAGCCCTGGGATTTAATTTGGCCCTGTCCTTGGGGTCACAAGTTTAATATGGGCTCATATTGGGAAATGTTTAAAAATCTACTTGTACCTAGACATACAATGTAAGGCTTAGGGCTTACAAATTTTGCATGTAGCTTTGTCTAGTGGTCCTCTACTAGGAGGACCCAAATTATAGCCTTTGGGTCAAGTTTGTCCCCACACCAGGGGTCAGTTTTACATCGGCTTTTGTGGTGAAAACTACACTAAGTCATCTTGATACTAACCATTATAAAGAGTGGGGCTGCTAAATTTAACCCTGTCTCATGGGTTTTATGTTTTGCAGGGCCTTTTATCGAGAAAACTTTGAAAATCTTTGTATATAAGCACACATTCTAGACCTGTATTATTTAGTATGGGGCTCTATCTTTATGGACTTACTCCAGGATTCAAGTAATAATAGCTTTGTGGTCAAAATTGTCTTTGCACGGGGTTACAACTTTCTCTTAGGATTTAAAGAAAAAATTTGTATGTCCTTAAGTTTGAAACCAATTGGCCAAATATTGTAATGTTTGGTTTGTAGTGTTTTTACTTATTAGCCAGTGGAGCGATACAGGGCCATCATGGCCATCATGGCCCTCTTGTTTTTTAATGCAATAAGTTGAGTTTATAAACTCATCCGAAAGCTTGAGGTATTACTCTTATTTGAAGAACCACACCAGACTCTCTAATAATATAGAATGTACTTCATTTGGTTCATTTCATTGGGAAAGATACATGACATGGCTTTAATTTGCAAAAATTTGGAAGATGTTGCTACTACTGTTTTATTGCTGTTACTGATAGAGAGCATTTTATGACAATTTATGCAGGTTGAATGGCATATCTAAAAGTTCATCGCCCGCACAAAGTTGTATGCGTTAATCCTTTATCAGACGACAAAATTTTAGCCTTGCCCAAATTAAAAGCATTTGCAGATGATTTCAATGTGGCTCAAATGCTAAAATGTTTCATGGATAGGCTAGAAAACAGTGAGGGGAAAGGGTACCAGCATTTTCTCCTTTTCTCAAGATGTTTTCAGAAGGCTTGTTTTCTATAGATGTTCGTAAAAAATCGGCATTGTGCGGTAACGATAAAGTTAAGAAGCTTTCAATACCATCTTTCGGTTTTGGCATGTCTGGGATAATATTATCGTTTAATCATAGTGTCTAGTTCTAGATTATTTTCTTGTTGTCTTGTCTTATTTTGTTCTCTGTTATTCAGTGCTTTACTATAGATATTATAAACAGAAGCAAGATTGATTTTGACGCTATTACAGACAGAGTTTTGCAGTATGTAACAGTAAAACCACCTGCAAAAACCTTGAAAACATTCTTTTGAAACAGGTAAACAAGACAACAATATACTTAGTTCCATAAATTAATTTTCTTTTATTTCTCGTCGATTGTTTCCTTGAAGACATTTGGGACCATATTTTAGTTCAGAGTCTGTAGAAAATGCCAGGGTAATCAGATTTTGACTAATAAAAAGTTCAAGTTAGGTTTTTGCAGTTTAAATGAAGGTGGTACTAAAACCAAAGTTGCAAAAGTACTCAAAGACTAAGGTAACATTAAATCTAGGTTTTGGCCACCTCTCTCGTTTAGGAATGGAATAAAATTCCTGATGCAATGATTTTACGTTATGTATATAAGGTTTATGCGACGTCGAATGATTGCCTTTATTATATAACTAGCAGTGAAATCCTGAAATTTCCCAGTGTAATACATTTTGATATTATCATTAGTGACGATATCAACTTTCACTTTCACTCACTGCCGTATTTTAGGAACTACCTTTTTTTTCATTAAGCACTTATAGATAGTGTTAATTGTAAGTCACTCGTCACAACTAGGCCGATTCCGTGCCTACATCTAACCTCGTCCGTATTACCGTCGTTTCCATTTGGACTGAGAATATTACAGGATTCTGTATAGCGCGCCGCTTGGCAGTCGTTTGGCAACCACATAAACAACCTCGATGCAGTTATTCACATCCGTCTATTTGTCGGTGAAAATACCAATGGGAATATGATAATCCAAGTGAAATATGAATGTACGAACTGTTATTCAACTGAAATATAGTAAGAAATGATTTTGATAGAAAACTAAAACTGACTTCTTTTGTCAAAGGAGCCTTACAATTTTCCGAACAATAAATCGGCGTATTTCCTGGCGATGAATGTACCGATCTGCAACATATCAATCTACCAGTTACACCCGAGGGATATGATGGCTCCCATCATCCGAGGTATGCCGAATGGGGGTAGGGTATGACCGAGAGGTCATGTTTTCGGAAAGAAGAGAAGCAGGACTCGTTCACTCGAGTAACAGCTGCAAAGTGGTTGTCTTCGAATAATTTTTGCTGATTACTTTCATAACCCTTTACCAAAGAAATCGGTGCAAACGACCCTGCACGAAAACACATTTGAAAAACATTATGAGAAAAGAAGAAATTGCTTGTGACTAGTATTTTGTCCTTTCTCCACAACATTTCCTACACCTTCGAAGACCCCCCCCCCCATCAAAAGAGGCCTATTTGATTTTTCGTTTGCAATTTTCAATTTGTACAAATCTAAAATTTTGTCCTGTGGTAAAGATGAAAGCCGAAAACGACTGATGATATTTGGTCTAGATAGTCCCAATAATTCGTGAAATGCTGCCAAATATTATGATCGTGTCAGGATATTTCTAACTTGCATCATGATCTGTCAAAGAATCCAGATTCTCCTGGTTTTGCTTTCAAGGGAGATTCAGAGACAGTAAGGACAGGCGTTCGGTCGTTGAACTTTCTTGACACTTTCTCTATAGAATAAAAAAAAAGCATTTTCTCATTTGGCGCCTGAAGATTAAGAAACATTTTAGTCAGAATCTAGAATACAGCAGTGGACAGTGTAGATCAAGATCAGACTGCACGTTCTGTGCAGTCTGATCTTGATCTGCACTGTCCACAAAAACTTCTACTATCGCTTATGACTTGAAAAGAGTTAATTTGAAAACAGCTTCATTTTTTCAAGAAACGATCGAACAGTGAACTTTTAATGCACGTATCATGTTACTGTTTTATTTTAATTATTTTATGGTTATTTTCATAATAGAAACACGACAGCTTGCCTTCCATTTGATCTCAATAAAACAATTACATGGTGGTAGTTTCTGGAAGTTTTATTTACAAGCTGTTGCCTCTATACACAGACAGGCATTCGATCAGGAACAGCCAGATACCTTATTTATCTAATTAATACTTTTTTTTGCAGTGTATTAAGTTCTTTGAGAAAAACTTGAAAACTGTAGACAGCAAAAATTTTCTTGAAAGTATATTTATATAGATATTATGGAAAAATAAAAACAATCTATTACCTTATTACCACACAAATACGCAATAAAGTGACGGCACAAAAATAGCAAAGAGGGAACTAAACCCCAAGGATACAGTTGAGATTTGATATGATAGAATTCTGCTAATTTACATTTTTAGACAAAGCGTGTCCACACCTGCTACCAGCATGTGCCAAAAATACAGCATAATAAAAATTGCGTTCTTGAAAGGATAATGCGTGGTATGATCTCATCCCATTGCTGCATGCTCAATTTATTACTGAAAGCGATCAATGTTTCCTGTTGCCACAATGTTTACAAAAATCGTCAGTTGCTCCATGAAAGTTGTCTATGTACAAGTATTGACCCCTGAACGTCACTGTTTGACACATTACAAATTATTATTACGCGACTTGTAAATTTCCCTGTCGTTACAGAAGATTTTTGACAGCAAGAAGCTACAGGAGAGCTCCGGTTTGACAGCTGCGAGTGTTAATTTCCTGGAAACTGTGACAGGGTTTTGTTTTTTCTGACAATGACGTAATTGATCTTACTTCGCAGAAAATTGACCAGCCTCCGTACATATAAACCAGTATTTATTATACGGCTGTTAAAAAACCAGCCACAAAAGTAGCCACTTCCTGTTAGTAGCATACATTCCCTTATCCAAAAGAGTTTCTCATATTATTCACAACCGACGATATTTTTTCCCAATAGAAGTGTTTGTGTTTTGTGAGCTGTTCCAGGTTGTGGTATACAGAAAATGATCCTAAAAGCTTCATGGTTTACACTTTACACCATAGGCTAGTGTAGTTCTATGTCCAAAGACTGTTAACCTTAATCCTGCTGAATAACTAAAATGGAATTTTCAATTCGATATTAAGGTAAGACCTCTGTAATGGAAAACAGCTATTTCCACTAAAATGCATCCTGCAAAATTAGCTATAATTAAAAATGAGTATTATTGAACTACTTTCACCTTTTCATTTTTTCCATTTTTTCCTTCTTTGAATTATCATTTATAAATCTAAAACCACCATATTCTCAATTAAAAAAAGAGACAATAATTACCTCCCTTTTCAGAAAACTATCAAAAGTATCAAAAAATTATTTCAAGATAGACATAAACGGAATTTCTGATCCGTTAGAAATGTGCAAAAATATCATTCATATTTATCCTTATTTATCAATCAATTAGAATTTTCACCGGAAGTGTATTACACAGCTTTTACCTTATATGACCCCAGATATTGCTATTTCAACGTTATATCATGAGGAATAATATCTCATCGGACAGTGTAGATCCAAGATCAGACTGTACGTTCTGTGCAGTCTGATCTTGATCTATGATGTTCGTAGATGGTCAGTGAGTGGCGATATTATTGACTCAGACATTGCTATTTCAACGTTAAGTTTTGGGGAATGATATCTCCTTATCGGACAATGTAGATCCAAGATCAGACAGCACGTTCTGTGCAGTCTGATCTTAATCTACACTGTCCGTAGAAGGTCAGTGAGTCGCACCTAGCTTCCCCGGGTTTAAATGCATCCAAAAAAAATATCGACTCAGGTCAGCCTGCACTGTCAACACAGTCCAGCTTGGTCGAAACTTTTAGCCATTAGCCAATCTCTATAGTGTTACGAGCCCAGCGTAACGAGAATGAAAACCAGCGACAAGCCTTTAAAGGTGGCCCTTCAGATTTAGGGACGAAAATTTTACAAAAATGCAAAAAAGTCATCCCTAAACCCCCAAAGACTTTTAATTTGCATTCAGAAAACCCCAGTTGTCGAAAACCACCCAACAACACGAGAAATTAAAGATTTACTGCGGCCCAGGTTAACACCAACGGGAGACACATTCTATTTTTAGATGATCAATTCTCTCATTTACATACAGGAATACACAGACGAAGTTTCAAACATAGCGTCTGAGGAAGACATTATGGAAAATAAGTATTACATGTTTGTTATGTAATGGAATTTAAGCGTTATTAGTCACTTGCCAGTCACTTGACTTTCCCACTATGCTTTATTTATTTTTGGCGCGAAATCTAAAAATACCTTAAGAGGCTACGTCGCCTTTTAACCCTTTCCCAAACGGCAAATTTTGGATCGGACCAAATTCAAAGCATTTTGCAGATGACAAATTAACAGTTGCTAAAAAGGTGATTTTTCTATATGATAGGGTAGAAAAAATTGTAGGAAAGGAGAAAATGCTGGTTACCAGCATTTTCTCCTTTCCCACAATGTTTTCAAAAGGCTTCTATTCCTGACCTGTAAAAAACCAGGGATTGTTTGGGAAAGGTTTAAGGGAAAACCATCAAATTTTTTTTTTAAATTTTATGAATCTTCATTATTGGTTATTTGTATTATTTTTTCATATAAATTTCAGTGATGTATATATTTTTTAATTTGGTGAGATGTAAAAAATCTAAATACCCACGTTTAAGGCAGTGGACCCGTAATAGAAAACGGCTTTTTCAACTATAATATTATCATACAAAAAATGCTTGGATTATTTTTTTTTTCCTTTTTGTCCTAAGAATTATCATCTATAAATCTAAAAACAGTATATTCTCATTACAAAAACCGATAAAAACTACCTCCTTTTTCTGAAAATGGAAAGCGGACCCGTAATAGAAAACAGCTTTTTCCATTATAATATTATCCTGCAAAAATTGCTAGGATTACCAATTTTTCCTTTTTGTCCTTCTTAGAATTATCATTTATAAATTTAAAACCAGTATATTCTCATTACAAAAAGAGATAAAAATTACCTTCCTTTTCTGAAAATTAGCAAAAGTATTAACAAATAATTTCAAGATTGACATAAAAGGAATTTCTGTTCAGTTAAAAATTTGCAAAAGTATTATATCTGCATAAATCTTTTTTTTTTTCAACTGTCAAGAAATTTTATGCCATTCCGCACTAGAAGTATTACGCGTCTACTACCTGAACAATCATTAACAATATTTATTAATGAACAAAGACAAAAGAATACAATTAGAGTTAGGTTTGCAGATGGCAAAACACGTTGTTTCAAAATTAGAATTCATTATGAGACTGCTAGAAAACATTTCGGGAAAAGGACATAATGCTGGCTACCAGCATTTTCTCCTTTTTTCCAAAATGTTTTCAAAAAAACTTATTTCTCATGGTACATATTGCTTGTGGTGATAAAAGGTTAAAAAGGCCCTATAGAGTTTGTCATGTAAGTTCTAGGGTGATGGGTTAAGACAACAGGATGTGAATTTTTGTCGTGGATGGTTCCTTTGATGCTTTGGTGACATAACCTAATTCTTGTTTCTTGATTATGTCCTTTTTGTTTCGTCAAAGTGCGTACAAGTAGGTCAACCGGGGCTTTAATTCTTTACCAAACGACATAATTTTTGACTGGTCACGTGAAAGCACTAGCAGACGACAAATTAAACATGACTCAAATATATTTTTTTCAGCAGAGTAGAAAACACTGTGGGAAAAGGAGAAAATGCTGGTTAACAGCATTTTCTCCTTTTCCAACAATCTTTTCAAAAAAACTGCTATCTCAGGATCGTAAAAACCAGGCATCGTTTGGTAAATGGTTAACAGTTGAAACGTTGAAGTCATAGACCAGAGGTTCTGGGCTCGATATTCTGCTTGTAACACCCGTGACATGAAAGGATAGGATTTCCAGTTGGACCTTGGAAGGATTTTTTTGTCTTTTCATACGCTATTTTGAAGGTATTTATTTTCAAGACATTCCACCAAACCCAACTGGCCAAGTATCTCAGTCGGTAGCGTACAGGACTTAACCCTTTACTCCATAGATACTAATTTCTACGCATTGCATGTAGGAACCTTTGGAAAACATTGTGGCAAAAGGTGAAATTTCACCTTTTGCCACAATGTTTTCTATGCTATCAAAAGGTGTCATATACACATAAGAAACAGCTTCATCCTTATCGTTATTTAGGGTCAATTAGAGATACCATAGAAATGCCTTATGGGGTTAAAGGTTAAGACAGGGGGTCACAGGTTCGATTTCAGGATCGGCCGAGGATTGATGATAGTCATTGCGAGGGGATTCATTCCTCCCGTACCGATAACCTTTGTTTTGACTGTGGTTATGTGGGAAATCAGTCAGTGGCTAACAATATTGTGAGGAGTACTGGTTAAAAAAAAAAAAAAAAAACTCCAGGAAAGCATTGACAGGTGTACAGGCCACCGCGATATAACTTAAACAATGTTTAAAACAGAGGTAAACAGAGGTAAACACTACACAAACAATCAATACAAGAAAGAAAATTCGAATTCTGCTCATCTTTTCCTTCAAAAATTTCTTAAATTTTACAGCTTCAACTCTACATGCTCCAACAATGCTCGACCTCTATCCACTGCTGAAAGTACGATCTAGAGAAAGTTAAGGTTTCTTTGTTCTTAAAGGTTTTGCGAAACAAGCAGAGGATATAGATTCAAAACGAGAATGTATGTTCTATGCAGTATGATCTTGAAAGATGGCATCCGCAAAAGCCCCAGTTGTATCTATATAGCGTTCAATTGTTTAAAAAAGGGATAGGCGTTGGCTATATATTGTTTTTAGTACGTACCCCACGACAAACCAGCTTAAATCAAAGCGTTGAAAACACTGAAGTGGTATTTGTCAAGGAAGCCATTGAGTAGAATTGATTATTTGAAAGAAAAGGAGAAAAAAGTATTCAAATATTAGCTAGAAACTCAACCCACTAAGCAAAAACTTTTTTTGTAGAAGGGAGAACACTCATGACAAATTTGAATTATTTGTGTATTGGTGGTCTCCCTTTATTCATTAGGAGGAGTCAGGATGCATGATGGATAGAGAGAAAATACATGTGAATATATAAAAAAAAAAAAAAAGTTTATACATGAAAACTATGATTTTGAAATATATTTGGCCGTTAACATTCAATTCTCAACATTGCAATCAAATATTTCGATCTATAAATAGTCATGTCAAATCAAATGGAATAGTGCGCAATCATGGGATGAAGAAGCCATGGGACGAAGGGGTTTGGATTGAAACAGCTTGGGACCAAACGATCGGTAGACAAATTTTGTATCATTCCGCCAATAGAAGGCTATGAGCGAATGAAGCTATTTTCTATTAAAATTTAGTATTTCCACGATCGATGGCCTCACGCAGTTGTTATGTACATGCCCAGTTATTATTAGCTTTGTTCATGTGTGTATCTATTTTTGAATGGTTTTCCCCTGTTGCTATTTTTAGAACTGGATTCTCTTTTGTGGAATATTGTGCTGGAAGTTTCCAGGCCATGTTACAATCTGTTTACTAGAAGTTATGCAACTGATTTTAACATGAATTTTCTGGAAGTTTCCCTGTTATTATAAAAGGAAAAGCTTTTTACATCTCAGTGTTCACTAGTTAAAACATGATTGCCAGACTACAGTGGGGATTATTTTGTGTTTGTGTCATAATTAGTGCTTGGATTACATTCAGTTTGGATCAGGATCAGACCGGAATTAAGACTGGAATAATTTGTCTTTTGAATTTAACGTCTAAGGTATTGTTTTGTACTATTGTAATATTGTCACTGTTTATTTGATATTTTTGTTAATAAATTCTGTTAATTGTTATTGTTTGTTGCTGGCTTCTACTTTCTAGTTACGCCTGACTCGTAACAGAAATTGGGGGCTCGTCCGGGATTGGAAAATAGACTAACGCATTCGTTTTCCTTTTGGGATTAACCTTCGATTGGAAAATAAGACTAACGCATTCGTCTACTAATCAGTAATTATAATACAATTTTGTACTTGAATCCAGCAACAAACAAACATGTCTTTTGACTTAGATAAATTTACGGCTGAACCGTCTGTGGAGTTATTGAATTTAGGTAAAAAGACTGATTTGCTTAATCTTGCTAAACACTATAAATTGTCTGAAATAAAATCATCAATGCGTTAACATGAAATTAAGAACATTTTGGTACAATATTTTGTTGATGGGGAGATTTTCAATGAAAATGCTCTTTCCCTGATAGTTGACATTCAGTCAGTTTCAAGTTCAAAAGAACTTGAATTAAAACTTCAGATCAGACAATTAGAAATTCAGGAAAGAGAGAAGGAAAGAGAAAGGGAAAAAGAAAGGGAGAGAGAAGAAAGAGAAAGGGAAAGACAGAGAGAAGAAAGAGTAGAGAGAGAGAAGGAAAGAGAAAGGGAAAGAGAAAGGGAGAGAGAAGATAGAGAAAGGGAGAGAGAAGAAAGGGAAAGGGAAGAGAGAGAGAGAGAAGGAGAGAGAATTTCAATTAAGAATGAGGGAAATAGAAATGCAAGAAAGAGCAAATCAGCCGAAGCAAAAGATTGAATACAATTTCGATGTTACAAAACATATTAGGCTTGTTCCTCCATTTCAAGAAAAAGAAGTTGATAAATACTTCCTACACTTTGAAAAAGTTGCAGAAAACTTAAATTGGCCAAAAGAGCACTGGACTTTGCTCCTGCAAAGTGTTTTGATAGGCAAAGCTCGTGAAATTTATACACAACTAGGTGTTGAACAAAGTCATCATTATGAGACTGTTAAAGAACTTATTCTCAAAGGTTATGAGCTGGTCCCAGAAGCATATAGACAAAAATTTAGAAATTGTAAAAAAGATTCTAACCAGACTCATGTTGAATTTGCTAGAAACAAAGAACAGTTATTTGATAGATGGTGCTGTTCTAAGAAAATAGACCAAAATTATGATAAACTAAGACAACTTATGTTAGTTGAAGAATTCAAACGTTGTATTCAATCTGATGTTAAGACATTCATAGATGAAAAACAAGTTGAAACTTTAGAAGAAGCAGCTCGTCTGGCTGATAATTACTACCTTACACATACAGTTTCTTTTATTGCTAAACCAAAACCTACTTCCTCACATCCCCAAAATAAATCTATGTCTGGTAATTCATCTGGCATGCCCAGTCAATCCAATACACCCAAACCTAATTCTACTAGTGAAACCAAAAGTCAATATCCCTTATCTCGACCCACTTGTAACTATTGTAAGAAACCTGGTCACCTTGTTTCTGAATATTTGAAATTAAAAAGGAAGTTAGAAAGTGATGAAACCAAACCAACAGGGCTCACCACTCTTAGACCAAGGCCACAGTCTATTAAATCCAATACAATTGACATAGTCACAAAACCCAAGTCTGATTCTACTATGGAGATTTTTGAACCATTTATGTTGAATGGTTTTGTATCACTTTCAGGTGATAATTGCCCACCTACCCCTATTAAAATTTTAAGAGACACAGGAGCTTCTCAATCTCTTATTTTAGCAGATATACTGCCTTTTTCTGAGAAGACTTCTTCCGGTACTAGTGTCCTTATTCAGGGTGTAGAGTGTGGAACTGTTAAAATTACGTTAATTTGTCATCAGATTTGGTTACTGGGCCTGTGGTTATTGGTATTAAACCTTCCTTACCATTTAAAGGTGTCCATTTATTGCTAGGCAATGACTTAGCTGGAGATAAGATTGTGGTTAATCCACTTGTAAGTGACACACCAAATATAGGTCAAACAGATGACCCTATTGAGCAGGAAATTCCTGACTTGTATCCTTCTTGTGCAGTTACCCGAGCTATGGCTAAAAAGGCCATTTTGAAAAACTCAAACTCTGACATTGACTTGACGGATACTTTTATCGGTCAATATTTCAATAATGAGATTAAAAAGTCTCTTGATCCCAGTTTGTCTGATACTCAGACAGACTCGTCAATGTCTCGTCATTCTCCACCAAGGTCTATTGACCAAGGTCACGACACGCTGTCAAAGTCACAGCTTATCCAGGAACAGCAAACTGATCCTGAGATTTCAAAATTAATTTTTAGGGCTTTACCTGAAGATGAAATTTCAGAGGTCCCAATGTGTTACTATATAAAGAATGGGATTCTTATGAGAAAATGGCGACCATTTAATGTCCCAGCTGATGATGAATGGGCTGTTTACCACCAAATTGTGGTTCCAAAGTCATATCGTCATGAAATACTAAGTATAGCCCATGAAAGTCCTATGTCAGGTCATCTAGGTATAAACAAGACCTATCACAAAATTATTACTCATTTTTATTGGCCTGGTCTCAAATCAGATGTCTCTAAATATTGTAAAACTTGCCATACATGTCAAATGGTAGGTAAACCCAACCAAACCATTCCCAAAGCTCAATTACAACCTATTCCTGCTTTTGATGAACCTTTCAGTAGGATACTTACAGATTGTGTTGGTCCTTTACCTCGAACCAAGTCAGGAAATGAGTATCTCTTAACAATTATGTGTACTTCTACACGTTTTCCTGAAGCTATTCCTTTAAGGAACATCAAAACAAAGTCAATAGTCAAAGCTCTTATAAAATTTTTCACATTTGTTGGTCTTCCAAAATCAGTTCAGTCTGATCAAGGGTCAAATTTTATGTCTGGTATATTCCAACAGGTTATGCATGAATTAGGGATCAAGCAATACAGGTCATCCGCTTATCACCCTGAAAGTCAAGGTGCTTTAGAAAGATTTCATCAGACATTAAAAAATATGATAAGATCATATTGCTTTGATACTGAAAAAGATTGGGATGAGGGCATCCATTTGTTACTATTTGCAGCCAGAGAATCTGTACAAGAATCTCTTGGTTTCAGTCCTTTTGAATTAGTTTTTGGCCATTCTGTTCGTGGACCTTTAAAACTTTTGAAAGAGAAATTTCTCTCAAATGATGAAACACCCTTGAATTTACTACAGTATGTTTCTGACTTCAGAAATAGACTGTCTAGGGCATGTGAGGTTGCTAGGTCTAATCTTAAAACGTCTCAGGGCAAAATGAAAGCAAGATATGACAACCATGTTATTGATAGAAAATTTAAACCAGGTGACAAAGTCCTTGCTCTTTTGCCAATACCTGGCAGACCTCTACAGGCAAGATATTTTGGACCCTACACTATTGACAAGAAAACAAGTGATTTAAACTATATAATTAATACTCCAGGAAGGCGTAAAAACAAACAAATGTGTCATGTAAATATGTTAAAGGAATACTTTGACAGAGATAGCTCTATTTCAAAACCAATTACAGTTGTAAACACTGTCCCACAAGAATCAAATGTATTTGAAATTGAAGTAAATTCTGACTTTATTGATAAATCTGATCCTGGTCCATCTAAACTTGAGAATTCTGATATTTTGAGAAACCTTAACAACAAACTTTCTCACTTGGAACCATCGCAGCAGGAAGAGCTGAAACAGTTGATACATGAATATGAACATTTATTTCCTGATATCCCCACAAGAACAGATAAAATCTATCATGATGTCATTGTAGAAGATTCTAAACCAATAAAGCAACATCCATATAGGATGAATCCTTTGAAACAGAAATACCTCCAAGATGAAATAAAATACTTACTGGAAAATGACTTTATTGAACCTAGCCAGAGTAATTACAGTTCACCATGTATATTAGTACCTAAATCAAATGGAACTTATAGAATGTGTACTGACTATCGTAAGGTGAACTCTGTGACAAAAACAGACTCTTTTCCAATACCAAGAATTGATGACTGTATTGACAAAGTTGGAAATTCTAAATATGTCACCAAATTTGACCTGCTAAAAGGATTCTGGCAAGTTCCACTGACTGATAGAGCAAAAGAAGTATCAGCCTTTGCTACTCCAAACGGTCTGTACCAATACAAAGTTATGCCGTTTGGGATGAAAAATTCTCCTGCAACGTTCCAGCGACTTGTAAACAACGTTATATGTGGATTAGATGGTTGTGATGCATATATTGACGACGTCATCATCTACTCAGACAGTTGGAGTGACCACCTTCAAAGAATCAGGAAGTTCTTCGACAGACTCAGTAAAGCGAAACTGACTGTGAATCTTGCAAAAACTGAATTTTGTCATGCTACTGTAACATTTCTAGGACATCTTGTGGGACAGGGTCAAGTTAAACCTTTAGAAGCTAAGGTAAATGCTATCTCTGAGTTTCCTGTGCCTAAATGTAAAAGACAGCTGATGCGATTTCTTGGTATGGCTGGCTACTATAGGAAATTCTGTAAAAATTTCTCAGGTATTGCTGAACCTTTAACAAATTTAGTAAAGAAAAGCACAAAGTTCAAATGGAATGACAAATGTCAAGATGCATTTGATCATCTAAAAGCCATACTAAAGAGCGCACCAGTTCTCTTGGCACCTGATTTTGACAAATGTTTCAAATTAGCTGTTGATGCAAGTGATGTTGGTATTGGTGCTGTTCTTTTACAAGAAGATAATAGTGGTATTGATCACCCAGTTTGTTACTTTTCTAAGAAATTTAACAAACATCAGAAAAATTACTCTACCATAGAAAAAGAGTGTCTTGCCTTAATTCTGGCAATTCAGCAGTTTGAAGTTTATTTAACCTCTTCAACTTCACCAATTGTTGTATTCAGTGATCATAACCCTTTAAGTTTTCTACACAAACTTAAGAATAAGAATCAAAGATTACTGAGGTGGAGTTTATTGCTTCAAGAGTTTAATCTTGACATAAGACACATAAAAGGGAAAGATAACATTATACCAGATGCTCTTTCAAGAGTTTGAAATTCCAATAGTCATTTTTCCCTTAATCAAGTTTAAACTGTTTTTTCTTTTAAATTGTAATTTCATTACCTTGACTATTTTCATTAGTCTGAAATAATTAATATTTGAGTTTGTCATTTCCTATGTAATACTTCAGTTAAAGTATCATATACATGTATATAAATAATATTGCAAAAAAGAAAGATTTATTTCATAAACCTTCCTTTTTCTTTTCAAGGGGGGAAGTGTTATGTACATGCCCAGTTATTATTAGCTTTGTTCATGTGTGTATCTATTTTTGAATGGTTTTCCCCTGTTGCTATTTTTAGAACTGGATTCTCTGTTGTGGAATATTGTGCTGGAAGTTTCCAGGCCATGTTACAATCTGTTTACTAGAAGTTATGCAACTGATTTTAACATGAATTTTCTGGAAGTTTCCCTGTTATTATAAAAGGAAAAGCTTTTTACATCTCAGTGTTCACTAGTTAAAACATGATTGCCAGACTACAGTGGGGATTATTTTGTGTTTGTGTCATAATTAGTGCTTGGATTACATTCAGTTTGGATCAGGATCAGACCGGAATTAAGACTGGAATAATTTGTCTTTTGAATTTAACGTCTAAGGTATTGTTTTGTACTATTGTAATATTGTCACTGTTTATTTGATATTTTTGTTAATAAATTCTGTTAATTGTTATTGTTTGTTGCTGGCTTCTACTTTCTAGTTACGCCTGACTCGTAACACAGTGTATTTTAATATGTCATTTCAAATTACATATCTGAATGCTACCGGAAAACTCAGTTGCCTGAAAAAAATGAGATTACCTAGGTTTATTTCCTTCGGTTTTGCACAAAATACGAAACATGGTCTTCAAAATTCATTCTTGAACTCATAGTGGTATTGTCTTCGACAAATACCACAAAAATCTAAGGTCAAAGAGGTAATAAATTGACACCTTTCATGCTTTCGATGATTTGCTATCGATATCAGATCAAATGCTTATCAGGTTTTTATAAATCGTTTTAGATTTCTTTTTTTCACGACTAAATATGACTTCCAACAGTTTTAAGCACGATGCCATGTCAATACCTGACCTTAAAGGTGGGTATTTAGATTATTCACATCTCACCAAATTGAAATGTATACATATCACTGAAAAAAAAGCAAAGTAGCCTATTAAGGTAGCTTTGGATTTCGCGCCAGAAATCAAAAACACATTGTGGGAATGTCAAGCGACTGGCAAGTGACTAATGACGCTTAAATTCCATAGCATAACAAACATGTAATTGTTTTCCATAATGTTTTCCTCGGACGCTGTACGTTTGAAGCTTCGTCTGTGTATATCCGGTATGTAAATGAGCGAGTTGCTCATGTAAAAATAGATCGTGATTCCCGTCGGCGTCAACCTGGGCCGTAGTAAATCTCTAATTTCTCTTGTTGTTGGATGGTTTTCGACTACTGGGATTTTATGAATGAAAAATTAAAAGGCTTTGGGGTTATGAGGATGACTTTTTTGTAAAATTTTCGTCTCAAAATCTGAAGGTTCACCTTAACCCTTCACCAGAATTCTTAAAAAAAAAGATTTCTTGTCTGACTCTTAGATTGCAAAAAATTAAAATCTTTCAAATAATTGATCGTGTCTCTAGGTACGTATCTCAGTGTTTAAACTTAAACCTAATTTTTACGACCCAGAGTAAGAAGCTTTCTGAAAACATAGTGGGAAAAGGAGAAAATGCTGGTTACCAGCATTTTCTCCTTTTCCCACTACGTTTTCTACTCTTCTAAAGTCAAACTTCAAATTTCGATTAACATTTATTTTGACGTCTGCAAATGCTTTTAATTTGGCTAAGCCTAATTTTTTTTTCGTTTGGTTAAGAGACAATTCAAGAAATAAAATTGTCTCTCTGTACAAAAGAATGCTGGAAGGTATAACTTGATAAAACAAGCTTTTCCAATATCTTCCATCCTTATAGTTTGCAGATAATAAATTCAATGTGTTTCAAATGATGGGCTTTATTTTAAGACGGGTAAAACATTGTGTTAAAAGGAAAATGCTGGTTACCAGCATTTTCTTCTTTTACCACAATGTTTTCATAAGCAAATTATCTTCACGTTCTTTAAAACATGGGAATATTCAGTATTTTGGTGCAGGATTAAATAAAAAGAAGCTCCGTTTTAAAAGGTCAGGAACATGCCGACCTTCGAGATGAATCTCAGAAATGCTCGTGATTCAAGAATATGTTCTATTATTGCTTTAACCAGTCTTATTTTTAGAATCCAATTCACGAGCTATATTAGTTGTAAAAGGAAATTGCAATTTTACTGGCCACTTTCAATTATCCGTCTTTCAATGCACGCAAATTTGATAATACATTCAATTTTATCGGCCTTCGCCTGCTCATGATGGGTATTGTAACGACCAATAACTTTGCTGGTGTGTTTCACTTATTTAGCGATTTATTTATACCTTTTTAGGACTTTGACCCAACTTCACAGATTAACTTGAATTTCATACTTTACTCAAATCCACTAACGGTGTCTGATATGAGTTTGTTATTTATTGTTTGAGACCCATTTCACCAATATTTAAAGAGTATGTAACGTTTTCAAAACCATACTTTACATATCTTTTCAGACTCAACTTAGCAAAATTAACGGACTTGACTAAGCCTATTATTTTGTGGAGCTGAGACAGTTATGTCGTGTCAGCTCATGATTGGAGATTTCAAGTAACTTTAAATCTGTAACTAATAACGACAGTACAATGCGTCCTAATTGTGAAGTCACTTAAGTCGGGAAAAATACGCGTAAGTCCGTGCAAGGAATTTAGTAAAATCGAACGAGGTTCCATTTGTTGTACGAAGTGCTTAACTCATCACCAAATGACAAAATTTTTGGCTTGCCCAAATCGAAAACATTTTCTCCTTTTCCCACAATGTTTTCTGAAGACCTCTTTTTCAGGGTCGTCAGAAGAGGTATTGTGTGGTAATGGATTAAAACTTGGACAAATCTAGAACTCTGTCACCTGGTACAGGATATAACCTTTCAGCACCAATAACCTCGACCTCTTTCGCGGACTGAAAAAAATCTGCTTTCGCCTACTGCCCTTGAATTAAGGATTGCATGTCGACTGCATAATTTATTAAACACGATATATTATATTTCATGTGTCTATTTTTTAAAAATGTTTACTTGTTGTAATTTAAGCTGGGGGAATTATTTCCCCGTTACAGTGAATATTTTCCTCCTGCCTAAAATCTGGAACTACTTTCTTTTTTTGAAAATATCGGTTATTCGGTTAATTGACTTGAAATCACTAGTTTTAAAATTTGCATTCGTTGACAAAATAATCAGAGGAAATGTAATATATAATTTATTTCATCAGCTTGTGGTTGATATGGGGAAATATTTGCCGAAAAAGGGAAAGGTATGCGAAAATAACGAGTGCCTTTAAAAAGGGAAAGGTATGTGAAAATAACGAGTCCCTTTAAAAAGGGAAAGGTATGCGAAAATAACGAGTGTCTTTAAAAAGGGAAAGGTATGCGAAAATAACGAGTGCCTTTACGCATACCTTTCCCTTTTTCGGCAAATATTTCCACATATTAACCACAAGCTGATGAAATAAACTTTATTTCTCACGCATTTACGTTGACAACGTTCGAAGACATTGTGTAAAAAAAAAGAGCAGCTGCTTGTAACAGTGTTTTCCATTTCTGGAAAACGAGTTTATCTATTTCTGCAAAACGTATGCGTGTGATAAAAATAGTTATAGGTTTTAGCAGGTCTGAAATGACATTAAAGAAGCCATTTTTTCCGGTACTACTGTATACTCCCGTAGATTAATTATGAAAGGACGATGTTAATGCTAAATAACGTTACATAAATAGTGTGGTCTGTCCGAAATCGCTGTTTAAAATTGTAGAGTGACGATTTAAGGCAATTCTGTCGAAGACTCATCTGAAAACATTTCTGTCAAAAGCCCAAAAGCATCAAGTGCTAAACCATTGTTTTTAACTCCGCTAAACTACGTGTTTCCGTCGGTCAGGCCACAATTTAACAATGTGTAAATCACATATTCAACTGTCAATTTAACAAATTCAACTATTTTGCCGGCATACGGCCCAATTACAAACTTGTCTGTGTTTAAAGTTTTGATGCAACCAACTCTGACTGCTTGAGACTCTACATACCATAAACTGCGCAGTTTGTATGACAACACCATAGAATTTCCTCGTGCAACAAAGGTGTAGTGGGTGGTTGTAAACAGCGAACATAGAAATTGTTAAAGTGGCCATGTGTACACGAATAAACATTTTTTAACCGTGAAAACAGTGAAGCAAAAGTTCTAATCACTAGAATAGGTCGGTCCTATTAACTTTGCTTCTATGATATTTTCGAAAGTCACACCTGTTCCCACTGCTGTCTCAAAGGTACTTCTTACGGAATGACAAGAAAGCAGACTTGCCTATTTTGAAAGCTTTGCAGTAGACAAATTACATATAACTGAAGTACTTAGGTTTGCATGAAATATGTAGAAAACATTGTTCGAAAAGGAGAAAATGCTGGTAACCAGCATTTTCTCCTTTCCCCACAATGTTTTCAAAAGCATTCTTTCCCTGGTTGTTAGAACTTGTGATTGTTTGATAAGGGGTTGTTTGCCGAGCCCCCGTAGCTCAGTCGGTAGCGTGTAAGGACTTGAGAATAGGGGAGTCTTTGGTTTCGATCCCTGACTAAGTCATTTTCTTCCCGAGTATCGATGATAGTCATTGAAAAGTGATTACATTCTCTCTCACCGCTGGCAATGTTTCGACGATAGTCCTGTAGGACAGCAGCCAGTAGCTTGGAAAATATATTGTGCGGAGTACTGGTAAAAGAAACTCCAGGAAAGCATGGATAGGTGCACTGGCCCCCGCAATTTTCTGAAATAATGCATTATCTCCCGTTGGACGGCATTCTATAAATACTCATCTATCTCATTTGGGCATACTGGGTACAGAACCGAATCACTTTCCTACGCGACAACCGTTTCTTTGAATTTCAAACTAAAATAAAGGTTTACTCTATAAAACGCTACCTCTTGCAATTCACTCAGCTATGATCAGCCGGTTAGAGAAATCTGGAGCTAAAGCAGGTCTCATTTCTCCTCAAACATATTGATAAAAGCTATTTTCTACATTGCTACTTTATAGAGCGTAATATTACAGTCAGCCCGCTTTCGGGGTTAGTGATGCATCATATAAGACAGGTCGAATCTTCGAAGAATATGACATGCGCAAACAACGGAAATAATGTTGAAAACATCGTTAAACACCATACAATCAGCCAATCATTGATAAGGAGTTGACCGATATAATAAAAATAGCAAGAAAGAAGTCTATAATTATGTGCCTGTTGATTCATTCTACGAAAGGTAGAAGATAATGGGCTTATAAGTTAAAATGCTAATAGGAAAGCTGACTAATTCCCCAGAAGAAAGCATCAAATTCAAAGAACCAGACAGATGGCCATTAAAATTGAGACGAAGCTGATAAATGGAAAAGACTGAGGCTAATAAATAGAACAGACTTATTCAATCGGTAAAAGAAGACTCAGATTATTCCTACATATATTATTTTTCTTGTCAGAATCTTTCACGCCGTATCGGACAGTATACAGCAAGGGTACCTTTCAACATAGCAAGATTTGCAACAAGTATTTTTGAATTGAATATACAGACTCGTACGATCCAAATTTTACCAAAAGTTTTTAACTGTCTGAAAATTATGAAAGGAAACGTGGTGACAAATGACTAAATTGTCTGAAAAAGAGCGTTTTTATTTCCTTGTGGTATTCAGAAGTAAATCAATTGCAAGTAATATATACATGATGGCTTGCAAGATGCGAAATGGGACATTCGGACATCTTAGTAAAGTGTTGTCTAGGATCAGCCTGTACAGTCCGTGCAGGCTAATCCGAGACGACACCTTACGACTACTTTAGATTTTGTGTTACAGCAGACTTGCACAAAACAGATAATAATGTATAACGGGTAAATGCCGTTTTGGATTAGTCTGCGAGGACAGTGCAGGCTGATCCGAGACGACACTTTACGCAAATGTCCAAATGTCCTTTTCGCATGTTGCAGGCCAATATGAGACCATCTTGGACAGATTTATTCAGTTGGTAAATTCCTTTATTATCCCTTCTCTTGGACGACAAAACATTAGACTTGGCCTAATAGAAAGCATTTGTAGTCGAAAAAGTAGATATGACATAAAACTGAAATATGTCCCTGGAAGTGTAGAAAACATGGTGGAAAATGGGCGATTTGCTCATCTAAAAATAGAACGTGTTTCCCGTCGGTGTCGATCTGTGCCGTAGTACATCTCTAATTTCTTTTGTTGTCCGATACTTTTCGGCTCCTGGGCTTTCATGAATGAAAATTAAGAGGCTTTGGGAGTATAAGGATGATTTTCTTGTATTTTTGTAAAATTTTCGTCACAAAATCTGAAGGGTCACCTTTAAAGGTGGCCCTTTAGATATTGGGTCGAATTTTTTTCAAAAATGCAAAAAAAAAATCATCCTTGTACTCCCAAAGCCTTTTCATAAAACCCCAGTAGTCGAAAACCATCCAACAACACGAGAAATTAGAGATTTACTACGGCCTATAGGTAGATACCGAGGGGAGACATGTTCTTTTTTTAGATGCTATATTCTCTCATTTACATACAGGAATACAAAGACGAAGTTTCAAAGATAGATTCCGAAAAAGATATTATGGAAAATAACTATTACATGTTTGTTATCTAATGGAATTTAAGCGTTATTAGTCACGTGCCAGTCATTCGACATTCCCACCATGCTTTATTGATTTTTGGCGCGAAATCTAAAAATACCTTAATAGGCTACTTAGTCTTTTATGGGAACACCATAAAAAATGGAATTTTATGAGTCTTGATTATTGATGATTTGTATTATTTTTTTCATATAAATTTCAGCGATATATATTTTTTTTAATTTGGTGAGATATAAAAATTCTAAATACCCACCTTTAACGCCCTTTGAAAATATTTAGATTGCATTATTTCATCAAAACAGGGCCAATCAACAAAACCAGGGCCAAAGCCTAAGGGCCAACATACAGTAATTACAAATCAGTTGACCTACTTGCCTGTTGTGACGGATGGCTTGTTTTTTTCTTCCACCATCTTGGAAATTAGACCTGAATTTATCCCCCATGGCCTAATTCACATTTTCATCACAGTACTTTGTTCTAAAGACAAATTATTAGGAAAAAAAACAAGAGCTGAATAGAAGATAAACTTGCACTTTTAAGTAATTGGGTGATTTCATTTTGAGTATTATGCATCGTCCCATGGTATTGTTCCCTGCCATCTAGGGTTTTGTCAATCCTTGGCCAAAGAGACAGATACAGTACTGGTTGTACGGCCAGGTGGCGGAAATTTGGAAACTTGCTCACGGCTGTGGTGAATCATGTTTGGCTCGGTGTGCCCGGTGTTTATTGAACTGCATTTTTAACATTCCAACTTTTGTTAAGGAAATTTTTCTTATTTTTTTTTTTGTTTAAAGAATTGAGTAAGAAGTAGAATTTTCCTTCTGAGTGCCCCAAATTAATGGAAACTGGCGTCACTGGGAACTGACGTCACTGAAACTTTGGTAACACGTGCTAAAACGAGCAGCATGGCACCTAATCTTGATGTTAAGGTAGTGGACCCGTAATAATTCTAGTGCAGCATGGCATAAAATTTCTTGACCACTGATAAAGACAGATTTATATACAGATATAATATTTTTGCACATATTTAACCGACCAGAAATTCCTTTGATGTCTATCTTCAAATTATATATTGATACTTTTGTTGGTTTCCAGAGAAGGGAGGTAATTATCACATCTCTTTGTAATGAGAATAGAGTGGTTTTAGATTTATAAATGATAATTCCAGGAAGGACAAAAATGAAAAAGTGGCTCGGTGAAAGTAGTGCAATGATACTCATTTTTAATATTTGCAAATTTTGTAGGATAATGATATAGTGGAAATAGCTGTTTGTTATTACGGGTCCACTACGTTAATCTTGATCGACGCCGCCATTGTGGATGTTGTGTCGATAGTGTAGTCATGTAAGCTGTGCACCCGGTAGGGAAACTGCTTTTACGCTGGTTTTGCCAGTGTAAATGATATATATGCTTCGGGCAAATTATCCAATCAGATCATGAGAAATTTCTTTGCAGTATGGTAATAGGTTAAGATCAGACAGCGTAGAATGTTCTTTCTGAACATTGATGACACTGTCCAATAGTTTGAATCATATTCCGCTCAAAATAAGCTCAAAATTGTTATCTGGTAGGTGCAGTCAATTTAATAACTTATCAAGTGAACGATGCCATGAGCTTTCTTGAGCTAGTGAGGATGATTTAGGTCACTACATATACTGGTACAGCCACTATTGAAATACTCGTTGACAATATCAGTCACACAGTGTACAATTAATTGGCGTCCAACACGCTAAAAGGAGCATTCGGACATTTGCGTAAAGTGTCACCTCGGATCAGCCTGCGCGGACTCCGCTGGCTGATCCGAGACAACACTTTTCGTTTTTGAGGTATTTGTCGAAGACAATACCACTATGAGTTTAATATATAGAATTTTTAAGACCACGTATCGTATTTTGTGCAAAGCCGAAGGAAATAAACCCAATTATACTCATTTTTTTTTTTCAGGCAAATGATCGAGCTTTTCCGTTGCACTCATATAATTATGTAACTGGAAATGGCATGTTAAAATACAATGGGTGAGGCCGTCGATCGTGGAAATACCAATTTTCAAGATCAGACAGCACGTTCTCTGACCTAAAAAGCCTCCTATTTTTGCCAATGACTCTAAAAAAACTTTAAAGACTTGTAACCATGTCATAGTGTCTCTACTCCTTTGATTATAATATTGCAATCTAGCTTGCAGCAGAATAGTTTTGTACAATGGCAAACATGCAATGTCACTTGCCTATTTTTGTTATAACTTGTATTCCCGAGAGCATCCGTTCTATTTACCCTTCTCCAGATGACAAAATGTTAGCCTTGTCCAAATTGAAAGCATTTTAAGACAATTTCAGTGTGTTTTAAATGATGCAATCTTGTCTTGATGAGGTAGAAAAACATTGTGGAAAAAAGGAGAAAATGCTGGTTACCAGCATTTTCTCCTTTTCCCACAATATTTTGAAAGGCCTCCACTACATGGTCATGAAAACCCGGATTTTTTTGATAAAGGGTTAAATGAGGCAAAGTTCGATAGCTAACTCGCTAGTGCATCAAGGTTTGAAATTAGGTCGTTTTTAACTATCGCATATTTTTATTGTTCCTTTTATGTCACATTTTATAATTTTTTAATCCAATGCCCTCAATCATTCCAGAGAATAAACTGTTTACATGTGACATAATTTTTTTGGAGATAAATTACGACAGACAATAAAGTATGTACTATTCACGGGTAGGAAACTTCATTTTGATACTAATGTTCGACAGGATTTTTCAATAGTGACAATACCATTCATATGTATGTTCATAATTCGGTCATGTTCCATCTAACAAAAGTAACACAGTTCGGACTACTAGGTATTAACGGGAAAATAAAGCCTACTTCCCAGGTAAATTTTTGCAGAAAACTAAATATTTGAAATGATGCCCTCACCAATCGGTGCCGACCCACTTATTCAGAACCGACCCGCATAATCGGAGCCCTCCTTTATATTCACAATTTATTTTTTCCTTTCTTTTTTCGGTTCTTTACCAGTAGTGATGTAACATCTAAAGACATTACTTCACACTTTTGGGATAACAAAACTCTATTTTCATGGCCAATTATATGGCAATAACAGACTAAATTTAGGTCCGTGACGTATTATTTTAGCTAAGGTGAACACACTCCACAAAAATAATTCAGACAACATCGTACACTTAATACAATTTTCCGAAGTGTAGAAAACACGTTGAAAGGCCAGAGCATTGCATACCATTCTCCTTTTTTGGAATTTCAAAGCCATAAGAACACACGATTACAAATAATTACAAGTTTACCTGTTTTTTTTTTTTTAAATTGTTTTTCAGCCGACTTCTTCAGAAACAGGAGACCAATACAACATTTTCTCGTCAGAGCCATTGGCTCTGAATCTGAAGATTCCTACCCGTGTATTTATGTAAAGCAACTAGGTCAGCGACATGTCACGAAATTCTAGAAACGATGCAGTTCGGACTTTAAATAGTTAAGGCATGTTTATTTTTGTTTATTATTTCCCCCCCCCCCCCCGTAGGCGGAGGGATAAAGTTTTAGCGTTGTCCGTCCGTCCGTGTGTCCGTCCCGACAAATATCTTCAAAATACCATTGGACGGAATTTCTAGAAACTTTATATACATGTACAATGACCCATTCTCCCAAGACGCTTTTTTGTTTTGTTTTTTAATTCGATGCAAAATGGCCGACTGAGAGCGATTTTAAGTTTCACTTAAGTTACAGTTAAGTACACTTTTGGTGTTTGGAGTCTTGTCTTCAAAACTATACAAAGTTTTTACATTGAACTTGTCACATCTGTCAACCTCCATTAGGAAATGCAGGAAAAAAAGTTTCATCTACATTTACAGTGCAACACCACAGTTATTTGCCCTTGTTTTTGTAATAAGGTGTCATGGAAAAGGGGGGTTTCATGTTAGATTTCATTCCATTTCTTGTGAAGGCAACTCCTTCCACATTTTTTGATGGAATTGAATAGAATTTTGACAGAATATTTCTTGTCATGTGACCTATTACATATTGTCAACATTTTGCGATTTGTAGCTGCGTCATGAAAAATGGGGGCTTCATGTTTTATTTCATTTTATGTCTTGTGAATGCAACTCGTCCCATATTTCTTGACAGAATTGAAAAGAATGTTTCTCATCATCTGACCTATCGCATATTCTTAAGGTTTTGCGATTTGTAGCTGCGTCATGAAAAAAGGGGGCTTTATGTTTTATTTCATTCTATTTCTTGTGAAGGAAACGCCTCCCACATTTCTTGGCAGATTTGAATGGAATTTTCACATTTTCATGTGACCTAACACAACGCATCCCACATTTCTTGGCAGATTTGGATTGAATTTTCACATGATCATGTGACCTACGGCATATTGTCAAGGTTTTGGGATTCGTAGCTGCATCATGGAATAAGGGGGCTTCATGTTTTAATTTCATTTTTCAGCAGAATCTCTTCAATTACTGGACATATCTCAAAAGATTTGGATGAGATTTTCACAGATCATGCGACCTAGCACATGTTGTCAGGGTTTTGCAATTTATCACTGTATCATGGAAAAAGGGGAGTTCATGTTAAATTTAATTTTTTATCAGTGTATCTCCAACTTTTGCACATATTATCATAGAACTTTATATTTTTATTGCTTGATCAAAGCCAGTGACCAATGAGTCAATCGTGCATTCGTCTCTCAAAAGATTTGGATGAGATTTTCACAGATCATGCGACCTAGCACATGTTGTCAGGGTTTTGCAATTTATCACTTTATCATGGAAAAATGGGAGTTCATGTTAAATTTAATTTTTTATCAATGTATCTCCAACTTTTGCACATATTTTCATAGAACTTCATATTTTTATTGCTTGATCAAAGCCAGTGACCAATGAGTCAATTGTGCATTCGTCTCTCCATGCATCTGTCTGTTCGTAAACCTTTTAGATCACAAGTACTACCATATATCCATCAGCTACCCAGGCAGGTGCTACAAATTTCAACACTTTAGTCTCTAGCTACCTGCTTGAAATGGCAGCAGTGTGGCGGCTTCTATTGTGAGAGGGATATCTTCTAAAGTCCTTGACAAAAATTGATGAAATTTCATGCATGTTTTCCATTGGATAGTCCATTGATACATTTTTTCCACACATATATGAAATCCTGAAATGAAAACAAATAAAGGAAATATACATAAAACCCCCTTTTTCCATGACATGTCATTATATATGACATGTCATGGAAAAAGGGGGTTTTATGTATATTTCCTTTATTTGTTTTCATTTTATGAAATGCCGAGTTCTCTTAAAAGGGTACTTAATGTATAATCCTGTTATGGACCTCTTTTATAAATCCTGTGCCATGGAACAAGGGAGCTTAATGTATAACTTCATCATGGACCAATAACAAACAGGCCACACGTACATGCAAAACACAATACCTCTTATACCTTTGGTGGGGGATATCATTTCAACGAAATTGCTTGTTAGTTTAATTATTATTGGTTTTCCAACGCGGCCAGTTGACTAATCGTTGCCGTTGTCTGCACATGTCATATTCTTCGAAGGTTCGACCTGTCTTATATGACACATCACTCTCCCCAAAATCGGGGAGACTGTAGTAATACCCGCTATAAAGTAGCAATGGAGAAAAAGGCTTTTATCAATACTTTTGAGGAAAAATCAGGCCTGTTTTAGCCCCAGATTTATCTAAACTGCTGATCATAGCTGAGTGAATCGTATGAGGTAGCGATTTTATTTTAGTTAAACGTTTATTTTAGTTTGAAATTCGAAGTAACGGTTACAAAGTCGCGTAGGAAAGTGGTCCGGTTCTGTACCCAGGATGCCTAAGTTAGATGGATGAGTATTTATAGAATGCCATCTAGCGGGAGATAAAGAATGGTTGCAAGATAGTTATTCAATTAACTCTTAGGCTGCTAAGCGCGACTCACCTTTTGCAGACAGTGTAGATCAAGATCAGACCGCACAGACTGTGCAGTCTGATGTTGGATCTACACTGTCCGAGAAAGAGATATTATTATTCAGAACGTAACTTTGAAATATATTTAGGTTTTATACTATCGAATTGAAAATTTCATTTTAGTTCTGTAGCAGGATAAATATTAATCATTTCTACGGACGTCACCTTTTCACAGGAAAATTCTTTGCTTTATATAATACAGACAAGTATGAAGAACTGATCAGCCTCGTGATAGAACTACTATCATGGCTTCATCAGTCATCAAACAATCCACGGAAAATATTTCAAAGACCTAGATCTCGAACTCGAAAGCTTTTAATCCTTTCCCAAATAGTCCCCAGTTTTTACGACCCTGAGATAGAAGTATTTTAAAAACAGTGCGGGAAACGGAGAAAATGCTGATAACCAGCATTTTCTCCTTTTCCCACAATGTTTTCTACCCTACTGGAAACAAAATTTTAATTGTTGAGTTACATTTATTTTGACATCTGCAAGTGCTTTCAATTTGGACCGGTCCAAAATTGTGTCGTTTTGTAAAGGGTTAACCCTAATCCTGCTAAAAAGCTAAAGTTGAATTTTCAATTTGATACTAATAACCCAGATATTGTTGTTTCAAGTAATGTTTTGGGAAAAGATATCCCTTTATCGGGCAGTGTAGATCAAAGATGAGACGTGCACGTTCTGTGCAGTCTGATCTTGATCTACACTGTCTGCCAGAGGTCAGCGAGCCGCGCTTATCAGCCAAAGGGTTAATTTGTTTCATAGGTCCTTACTGAACCCCACAGAGGATTGGTCAGCTCCGTGCAGCCGGATATATGGTGCTAGACTTATATGCGCCTTTATAGTGGCACCGCATGAGCGGTGGCACTATGTTTTTATTCGCTTTTGAAAAGTACCTATATGGAGGCAGCCATATTGCTTACACGGCTTCATTTCGAAATAAGATCATTTTGTACGTAGGCCATTTCCTATAGGTCATTTCGTCCCCACATATACTTGTTATTTTGGTCATTTCGTACTCACTGAGATCATTTCGTACCAACTTTGGTCACTCCATTCCCATTTTTTTTCCCAATATCATTTTGGTATTGTACGACCTAGTTTTACTACTATTTTCATATGATATTTGCCGGGTGACAGCTGCTTCTGTGCATAACTCGAATTTACGTTAAATTTCGTTAAAGATTGGCTATCATTGTGTCTTACCATTACTGCCTCTTTCTGTTTTAAGTTTTTAGTTGGGTTCTAAAGATTGTTTCGTGCTTCTCAGTTCATTTCTCCCCGAGTTTAGCATAACTGTATTTTGGGCGAAACAACTGATTTGCGGCGCCATTGATGTTATGCATCACAATTTTCGTGTATAAGTTTATTTCTGATTCCGTTTTCGTTTACTGTTACTCTAATTTTCTGGATGAAAAGGGGCAATAGTAAGTGCTGGTTAGATATCCAGAGTATTTTAGCAGGAGAATGACGTCGAAGTTTTATTCATGTATCTGGCAATTAACTCATAACCAACCGACAATATTTTAGGCTTGTCGAAAGCCTTTGCAGACGACAAAAAGTGACTGAAAATTTGAAATTTGTTTTGTGAAGGGTAGAAACATTGTGGGAAAAGAAGAAAATGCTGGTTACCAGCATTTTCTCCTTTTCCCACAATGTTTTCTAAAGGCTTCTTTCTCAGGGGTGTCAAACGTAGGGATTGTGTGGTAATGGGTTAAAGATTTAGCGTGAATGTTTAACAAAGAATAGCTGATAAAGAAATACAGTAACGCATGTAGAGGTAAACATGCTACTAAAGCATAACCCTATTACGGAATCAAATCGGATTTTTAAAAGCCAAACATCATGGCAGTCGCGCTTTCATCGCGCACCCGTCCGTCATTCTTTTCCCGAAAACAAAAAAAAAAATGATATTTAATTTTAAAAGAATGATATATAGTTTAGAAAAGTGATTGATTATAATGATTGGTGTCTCAAAAAGACAAAAAAGAAATTATTCAATCATAAATGGGAAAAGCTATCTCCCGAGAAACTAAATTGCACCGAGTTGCGATTTCGTGGAAAATGTCCTAATTGAAATTCAAAGCAAATGCGATAATGATAAAAATCTGCATAACCTGTATCCAATGATTGCGTGGCAGTAAATTGCAACGTTAGCTTGATTAAAATGAGTTTTTGACTAATCGAGGGTAATTTAAACTTTTTTAGTATGAAAAGTGTGACAAATAAAGTGCTATTTAAGTTCTTTTCTTTGGCAAAATCTGCCTGAAAATGTTTCTTGGTATGTACTGTAAAACTGTCGAATAAGTAACCTCTCACGGGACCTAGTGGAAATAAACTTCAAATTACATGTCAGAAAAAGTTGTTCTTCCTGTTGATATTAACCGTTTTTCTTTCAATTTCTTTTCTTTTGCGTTCAAGTTCAGTTAAAATTTGGAAAAAATAAAAACGAATTAAGGACATTTCAATTCTTTAATATGAAAAATTAAGTCAACAACCAAAAACGTCATTTCCTTGGCAACTTTAAGAACCATGGTCAGAGTAGATCTTGTTTAGGTCGAACAGGCGCATTAATTTTTGTTACATGTACAAGTATCTAGTGTGTTGTGGTAAAAGGAATGATTGACCCTGCATTCGAGGTCTGACAATGACGAAACAGGATTTTAACCATATATGGCCAAAAGCGGCACTCGGACAATTGTGTAAATTGTCGTCTTGGATCAGCCTGTGCAGTCCGCTCAGGCTAATCCGGAAGGACACTTTCCGTTTCATGTAATTCTCCGTTTTGTGCAAATCTATTGTGTCACAATATAACTATGCAGCAAAACCTAGACAGTATGTTGGTCTGTGCGGATAATTGTCGTCTAGAGTATCCAGTATCTCGATATCTTCATAACATCAGTCTTTTGGAAAATACATTTTGAGTTCGAGTGTGTGTTTGTGGGTGTGTGTGTGTGTGTTTAATTTTGTTTCACAATGAGAACGATTACTTAGGCACGACTGCATCTCTTTTGCCATTTTTCAAAATGCTAATAAGTTTAAAAATACTACTTATTTCATATTTCAACTACTCACTTAGTGTTTTTCGGACAATGTATACTCAAAATGATTACAAAAGATTTAGAAAAAAAAAAACGCCGACCTTCTAACACTAAACACCTCAATTACCGAGGTTTCAGTGGTAACGCGAGTTTAAATATGCATATTTAAACAGTTTTTATGTCTGGTTACAATCTGCAACAAGTATAGTTATCATTGTCACGCATGCAAGTACAATGGGATCATTTGGTGGTTCAGTCCTTTAAGGTAGTAGACACGTAATACTTCAAGTACGTGTTGATATATACAGATTTATACAGATAAAATACTTTTGCACATTTTTAACCGACCAGAAATTCATTTGATGTCTATCTTGAAATTATTTGTTGATACTTTTGTTAGTTATTAGAATAGGGAGGTGATTATCATCCCCCTTTGTAAAGAGAATGTAGTGGTTTTAGATTTATAAATGATAATTTTAAAAGGGAAAAAAAGAAAAAAAGTGGCACGGTCAAAATAGTTCAATGATACTCATTTTTAATCATAACAAATTTTGTAGGATGATATTGTTGTGGAAAAACTGTTTTCTATTACGGGTACACTAGCTTAAGGCTTCATGTTTATTCCTTTTGCCTTTTTGAGCCCTAAAATATATTTGAGCCAAACTCGGAGAACAGGGGCTAAATGCATTCTGCAAAAAGTATAGACCCATGTTAGCCTACGCAAGCTGACTTGGCTCGAAACCTTTTGCTGTAGATCATCTTTCTGCGTGTGCGAGGACATAGAGGATATTTGTCTTTTTCGGTGAAAGATCGAAATTTATTTCATCGAGTGGACACCATCGGTAATATTTTCACGAGTGGCGCAGCCACGAGTGAAAATATTATCGATGGTGTTCACGAGATGAAATAAATTTCGATCTTTCACCGAAAAAAACAAATATTCTATTTATTTCATGCTTTTTATACGTTCAGGGAGGAGCTTTATCAAAATTCAGTACAATTATTTTCCCTTATTCCCCGTGGCGTACCCCTCCCGCATAGCAACGTTACGTCAAGCGCGAGAAATGTAAGGTATATGACGTCATATTTCCCATCTGGTTGTTAGGCACGCGCAATTTACCTAGGCAACAAGAACGTGAAAATCGGTATTTTCACTGGTGGTACCAGTGTAAGATCGAAAAATATTTCCACTGCCATTTCTCGATATCCTACCGGAAAGCATGAAATAACACGCTTTCTTCAGATTAAGTCATTGATTAAGGTGGTTATCCCGTAACACCCCTAGTGCAATATGGAATAAATTTTTTAGATAGATGATAAATACGGGTTTATGAAAATATAATAGATCTACTTTTGCATGTTTTTAAGCGATCAGAAATTTCTTTAATGTCTATCTTGAAATTATTTGTCGATACTTTTGTTAGTTTTCAGAAAAGGAATTGAATTATTATCTTCCTTTTCAATGAGACTATAGTGGTTTTAGATGATAATTCTAAGAAGAAAAAAAAAGTGAAAAAGTGCCTCGATGAAAGTGGTTCAATAATACTAATTTGCAATCATAGCAAATTTCGAAGGATATCATCATAGTAAAAAAAAACAAAACATGAGTTGTTTTTTTATTACGAGTCCACTACCTTAAACTATAGATGGTCTTTACGGACCCCAGATTATCCGATGACTTATTTGGTATAATGAATTACGGAGATGTATTTACCTTTTACTTCACAATCCGACTTTTAACGACCCTGAGAAAGAAGCTTTTTGAAAACATTGTGGGAAAAAAAGAAAATGCTGGAAAGCAGCATTTTCTCCTTTTTCCACTATGTTTTCTATACTTCCCAAAATAAATTTCTGTATATATGTCGCATTTAAGTCACATTTATTTTGTCGTCTGCAAATGCTTTCAATATGGAACAGTCCAAAATTTTGTCGTTTGGTAAACAGTTAAGCCCCCTTTTATTAGAACATGGCTCATTGACAGTACATACTTCCGGGTAAAACATTGCGTGACATAAACATCAACTCCACACACGAAAAAATTTATCGTCACTTTGCACACAAATTCTATATTTTGGAAAATAATAATCTAACACTCACGCTAACAACAAAACTAGATAATAACAATAATAAAACGAGAAGATGATATTTCTGGGAGACATTTACAAGTGCTCGACCTCAGACCTCCTTCATGACTAAAGTTTGTGTTTGCGCAATCAGACTTTAGTGATTTAATGTAGTTGCAAGGGAAACTGCATGATTATATAGCTATGACTTATAACTTTTTACCTTTTGACAAATTTTCAGATCTGTCTAAACTGAAAACATTTGCGGATGACAAATGAAATTTTGTTTGACAGACTAAATTCGTATCTACTAAGGTAGAAAACATTGTTGGAATAGAAGAAATCCTTTTCCCATAATGTTTTCATAAGCCGTCTTCTCCAGAGCCGTAAAAGTTGGGATTGTATGGAATAGGGACAAATCAAGTAGAGGTACCAGGCAGCCGGACTAAAAGAAGAACATCAATTCAATGTCAATTTAAAAAATTCGACAAAGACCCATTTTAACCACTGATCAAAACAAGTGAAATGGACAATCGTAGCTGGTGATAAAAAGTGAAAACTAGTGCCTATCCCTTTTCCACACAATGACGACTTTAACTTGACATTTGGAAAGAAGCCTTTCGAAAACATTGTGGGAAAAGGAGAAAATGCTGGTAACCAGCATTTTCTCCTTTTCCCACAATGTTTTCTACCCTATTAATAAACAGTTCAACCATTTGAACCAAATTGAAATTGTCGTCTGCAAAAGCTTTGAATTTGGACAGAGCTAAACTTTTCTCGTCTGTTAAAGGGTTAGACAAAATTCTGATACTGCCAGACTATCTCAATATAGGACGAATTAAACCCCAAAATCAAACTGCCCGATAAGTGTGGTTAGTTATTGTTCTGTACTGTCCGTTTTAGCACCCTTACCCCGAGCCCAAATAGCTCAGCTGGTGGCATACAGGACTTGAGAACAGGATGTCGCTTGTTCGATCCTCGGTTCGGTCGCTTTCTTTCCTAGGATTGATGATATCTATTTCCACTGTGACAGGATTCATTTCTCTCTCACCGCTGACCATTGTTTCGACGATGCCAAGTGGAGAGAATATTGTGCGGAGTACTGGTAAAAGAATTTTGAGGAAAGCAGTGATAGGTGAACTGAACGCGGGGATATAACTGAAATAATGTTGAAATCGGCGATACACACCACACAGTCAATCAATCATTAGCACCCTAATTCCTTACCAAGTATTTTAAACTTGTCCAAATTCAAAGCAACTTTAATAGTGTTAGATTTGGCTTTGAAACGGCAGAAAAGATTCAATATAAAGGAGGAAATGCCAGCTACCAAAATTCTCTCCTTTTACCATAAGCTCTCTAATACAGCTCCATTCACAGACAGAGTTGCGTTGTGGGATGTAGAAAAATCAAAGTACTGATAGTACTGAAGGCCAGGAAATTGAGGATACAAAGCAACACAAGAGGTCAATTTTAATTAATACAAACAGGTAGACGGACATGGATACAAGCGGATTCCACTAAGCCCTTGGAATTCTTGGTTTTAACAGGAAATTTTGAACTAATACTAGAAAGCACCAGCCAGAAACTAATTAAGCCAGAGCTAGGCATGTGCTCACAGTTATGGGGTGCTTGATAATGGCTTAGAATACTTAGTAATTTGTCGTGCTTGTAAACAATCCCAAGTCAAAATTGAAATATTCAATCGGTGCAATACAAACTTTGATTATCTAAATTTTCTGAGACATGTGATGTCTTGTAGTCCTGAATGACGTTATTTTTTACATTTATGACGCAAGAACATATTTATTTTTATTGATTTCAATGAAAATACATGTAAGATAGATATCAATGTAAAATGTAATGAATAATAAAGATTGGAGTGATATGACAGTTGGTCATGTTGTCTCTACCTTCCACAGGTCGACGAAATTTCGAACTGGTCATATTTGAAGGAAGTTGTAGATGAAAATCCAAAATAGTTCTTCTTGTATATTGAAAAGTAAGATTTTGGAGAAATTGGGAGGAATTGCTTGTTACAAGCGAATTCTCTTTTAGCCAAAATATTTTCTCAATAAAACACTGTGAAAAAGTTGGATTGTTTTGGGAAGACGATTAGGCTCGGTTTACCTATTTACTTGCCTATTTTACGGACAAGTCACAGTGACTTGAGCTTCGATACTTATATCTACATAATATAAAAAGACGTTAATCCTAATTCTTAATCGTTGTCCAAGGACAACTTTTGTCAAGCCTGCGAACACTTCACTCTCAAGCTTGACCTAGACCCTGGACCTGAATAAATGTTTCAAAGGGAACTTCTACTCATGATGGAGAACAATGCATTATGCTGATTTATAACAGAATCTATCCAAAAATGTAGGAGTTATGGTTCGGACGAAAAATTGGCCTTCAATGTGGCCTTGATCTTCAACCTACTTCAACAGATATTTCAAATGGCACATTCATTCATGATGGAGGTCAATTGTGCCAAATTATTTTGAAATCCATCCACAATTGTAGAAGTTATGGACCGGAAATATTCGGATGCACACAAGCCCTAGTGAACACTAGAAATATGTGTGTCAGAGACACTGATGCCCCTACTAAATGGTATTGGTCACAGGTATGTCATATGACACTTGTAGAGAGAGAGAGAGAGATAAAAAAAATACATTAAATGACAAGCGAACGACTACAGAAAAAAATTATAAGCATTTATTTGGTTTCAAATAGAAGTCAATCAAAGACTTTTTAAGAATCACACAGTTGTAATCTATTTGTGACAGGTGTAAAAGGTGTGAAATACATCCTATCAATGTGAAATAGGCAGTATAAACAACGGCAAAACTACCAAATAACTCTTGGATAAAGGTAACTAATACACATAATGTACATATTAAAGACAACGAACTTTCAAAAATATTTTTATAGACAACTTGATTAACGATATGGATGAAATTTGATGTTGGGGTCGATTTTTCTAAAATTTTATTTGGGGACGATTTAACCAAAGATTCCGCTGAAGTACCCTAGATTTAGTCGATATACATAAGAAAAAGTGATAAACATAACACGGGCCAATATTCTCTATGTAGTGTGCTTTATTTACAATCGCATTTTAGCGGAGACGCGTTTTGTGACACATATGTTCAAATGTCAACACAACGTTATAGACAAACTCCGAGCACACAAGTCGTTCGTTAATCTCACCATACATGAATATGAATGATCCGGAGTGAAAGAGAGAGCGTTATAGATATTAACCGTATATAGTGCGTAGGAATACACAACTGTCGGATAAAGCTAAGTTTATTAGGTTACGCCTTTATTAGGTCAGTGTTAATGACAAAAACGGGAAAAAAAAAACACACACATACTCGTCATTTATTAAAGGGTCGTAATACCCTTGCAATTCCATGGCATTTTGCAGATGAAAGCTTTGAGGATGGGAAAGCATTTACGCCGTGTGATAAGCAATCTCTGTATATACTTGGGAAACTAGTTGTTTTGGCAGACTCAGCGATATAGAGTGGACACACCGTTCAACATTTTTGTCTGAATAGGCAGATTACGATCCCTATAGGCAAGGGAATCCCTTGAGAGGGATTCCCTGGCCTAAAAATCAACATATTGTCTTGGGTAAAGAGCTCCAGATAGAGGGAGTCATTTTGATTTCATAATTGAAAATATTAATTATTCTCCATTAAACCCTATGTCGTGGGTACTCATTAGAATCGTCTCATAGAGACGATTCTAATGAGTACCCATAACATAGGATTCAAATCAGTACCCATAACATAGGGTTTGGAGGAGAAAAAACGGATTTATCATACCATCACTCCCTTTAATCTGGAGATCTCTACTGAGTATTAGGAACTAGATATAGCTTTTAGAGAAGTTTCCAGCTGACCTCGAAAGTAAATAAGTTACATGTAAGTTGAATTCGACTAGTACATGGCCAATGTTGAATTGGACAAGTACATGACCGAACTAATTGGCTTATATTCTAGAGCTTAGCTTACATGTTTACCTGAGCCATGCTCTGACAAAAGGGCGTTTTGCAAAAGGAATCGAGTCAGACTGACCTAGGTCGACACGTGTTTACTTGGGTATATTTTCTGCATTTCCAAGGACAATTTTACCGTATGATTCAATATTCTGTTGGACGGAAAGGACCTTATGGATCGATAATTATGTGATAACTTTTTTGGTACAATGCATCATAGAGATCAATTAAACCAATTTTTGCCAGGGCACAGCTAAATTTTGTTCGGTGTCTGTTGCTGGTTTCAGTGTTGTCTCACAGCCGATAGTGTATCAGTCTTCACCTTGCTGGTGGTCGCGTTACAATATTTCATATTATTAGTTGTAAGGTCAAGTGGCAGGGGACTTGGAAACTTGTTCACAGCTGTGGTAAATCATGTCGCCACCTCGCCGAGGTGGCGACATGATATACCACAGCCGTGAACAAGTTTTATACGGTCATGTGCCAGGGGAAACTTATTCAGGGCTGTGGTTAAACATGTCGCTACCTAGCCTGACAGGCGAGATGGCGACATGATTCACCACAGCCGTGAACAAGTTTTGTATTGTCATGTGACAGAGGACTTGGAAACTTGTCTTACGCGACTTGTTTACGGCTGTGGTAAATCATGTCGAGGTGGCGACATGATTCACCACAGCCGTGAACAAGTTTCCAAGTCTCCTGCCACCTGACCGTACAACAAAAGTTTTACCATTTCAACGTTTGTTAACGGAATTTTACCAGTTTTTTTCCTTTGTTTAAAAAATTGAGTACGTTGATGAAGTAGAAGTTACCTTCTGAGTGCCCCAATTCAAGGAAAACTGTCAGCACTGGGAACTGACGTCATTGAAACTTTGGTAACACGTGCTAAAACGTGCAGCTCGGCGGATAATCTTTATGTAAATCTTGATCGACGTCGCCATTTGGATGTTCGGGGCATATTATCCAATCAGATCACCAGAAATTTCTTTACACTATAAAAATATTCTTTATCTATCATGACTGCTTAACTTTGCAGTCCTGCGTGGCTCTGACGTATTCTATTTATGTATGATCAATAAAAGAAGTTAAACTTTCGAGTCGATAGTAAAAACTCAGATTTTCCTAGTCCAAGGTAATTTTTGAGGAAAAATGTCTACTTATCGAATAGTGCAGATCAAAGATCAGAATGCATGTTCTGTGCAGTCTGATCTTGATCTACGGTGTACGCAAAAGGCCTGTAAATTGCGCTGAGCAGCATAAGGGTTAATGTGTAGGACCCATTACTTGGTTCAGTGTTCATCACTCTTTACTGAGAACATCCTTCGTGCAGTTCTTCAAGGTTTTCAAAATTTGAAAAAAATACCAACAACACAAACTCTGATTGGCTAAACCAATTGTCTTGGCCAATCAGAAGTTGTTTTATTTTCTAATTTTATAATAAAACCAAGAATTTCCTAGGAATGGTTGGTGAAAACGGACACTTGAGACTCACGGGTTCAGTAAGGCATTATCTCCAGCTAGATGTATTCTAGAAATACACATCTATCTAATTTGGGCATCTTGGGTACAGAACCGGACTACTTTTCCTCGCGACAACCGTTACTTTGAATTTCAAACTAAAATAAACGTTTACAGGTCTAATAAAACGCTACCTGGTGCGATTCATTCGGCTATGATCAGCAGTTTAGAGTAATTTGGAGCTAAAACAGGCCTGATTATTCCTCAAATGTATTGATAAAAGCCATTTTCTCCATTGCTAGTTTATAGCGCGTATTACTACAATCCCCCAAATACTGGGGGAGTGATGCGTCATATAAGACAGACCGAATCTTCGAAGAATAGGACATGCAAAGACAACGCACAGTAAGGAACTTGAAATTTTGTTCGAAGGCTCTCTAGCAAGACACCCCTGATCCCCAGCGTAGTACTGATGATACCCAAGAAAAACACGAGCATGTGATCTGTCGCCGTAATATGACGGAAGCAATAAAGAGGTAGGGGCGTTGAACTGACTTCGTTCATCATTGTCTGTCTTACTGAAAAAGGATGTCGGTCATCTCATCAGAGATGAACTTCCGTGGACATGAAGAGGCAACGTGCAGCTTTGGAGGAACGTCCAGAGAATACTTATTGGAGACTACATGTCATGTCATGTGCTTAGTTTTGTTGTTGTTGCTCAATTAAACAACCCCAAAGTTCTTGTATCTAAATGGATTTTCTCCATGCAACATAAACAAATTAGAAAGGGGATACGAGGGACGAAGGATGATTCAAGCTGTAGTCATTTGATCTTCAAAATTTTAATTGTAATCATCTTCCCTTTACCACTTAATCCCGAACTTTAACGACGCGCTCAAAGAAGGTTTTTGAAAACATTTTGGGAAAAGGAGAAAATGCTGGTAACCAGCATTTTCTCCTTTTCCCAAAATGTTCCCATTCTTTCAGAGACAAATTTTGTTATCCGAGCTACGTTCGGTTTGTTGTCTGAAAATCCTTCCGAATAGGACAAATCTAAACTTTTGTCGTTTGGTACAGAGTTTAAGATATTTATTCATCCGATTTATTATTTAATCAAGTAAGATTGAAATGAAATGGATAAATATAACTGGAGTTTAAAGCTTTTGCCCAAACGTAAAATTTTAGACTCTTCCAAATTGAACGCAGCTGCAGACGACAAATCTGAAAGTAACATAAGTATAAATGAATTGAAGGAAAAACTTTTGATTCTCTGGTAAAGAATTGGTCAGTGGTTGTTTTATAACCACGTGATTTCACCTCGACGTGTTTCCAAAGTATGACATATCCGGGAGCAGGCCGATATTCTTTTTGGCACTTCCTGTGTAGTTTTGACACTTCCGTGCAACTGTGTTGTAGACGCTCAAGGGTTTTTTTAAAATAGAACACATTCTACGGAATCCTGATGGATCCATCCAAATATTCACTGCATTACTTTGAATGATAAACTTCATCTTCTAAGATAGTGCACTCGAATTGTTCACTGGTTCATCGAAAAAGAAGTCACATTATTTTTATTTTTGTAATAGGTGTCTGAGCTATATAACTCTAGGGTAATCGGCTCTTGACTCTCCGTGGTGAGGCAAGACGGTCTTGGGCAAGTCTTCCAGGCGTACTTTAAACTCAACCGGAAGTTCTTGCACATAAGTCCATATATGACTGGATTCACACATGATTGTATGTAGGTGAGGCAATATATGCCAATCTAAAGAAAAACAACAAAATAATAACATTGTCATGAAATTATTCGTTGTACTGTATTTGTAAGATTAAAAGACAAACGTGTTTTCAACATTAGAAATAATACATTAAGTGTTTAAATGTATGAATATGGGAAAACGTTTAACTCTTTACCACACGAGAAAATTTGAGACTGGTCTAAATTGAAAGCATTTGCAGACGACAAAATAAATGTGACTGAAAAAGAGAAATTTGTTCTGGAAAGGGTAGAAAACACTGTGGGAAAAGGAGAAAATGCTGGTTACCAGCATTTTCTCCTTTTCCCACAGTGTTTTCAAAAGGCTTCTTTCTCAGGGGCGTCAAAAGTAGGGATTGAGTGGTAATGGGTTAAGTATATTCCATTTCTCATAGTTGAAACAACTCCTTTCGCCCAAACGTCTTGTTTTCTGTATTACCTCTGTTTAACTTTTAATTATATTTAAGTGAATGGAGGAAATACACCAGACAAAATTAAGTCATATCGTCAGTTTACTTCTAAAACCTCGTAACTACAGCTTGTAACAAGCTGTAGTTACGAGGTTTTCGAAGTAAACCGACGATATGTTATGTTATATTGGTCTCTAGCTCTTTTTCTATAAATATAAAATATTAACTTTTTCTCATAGGCATATTACTGAGTAGCGCTACGGAACAAACTGGCTTAATGCCTTCACGTGACCCATTTCATCATACAAGTCATCGCATAACTCGTGATCCATTAACCCTTAACCACACAATCCCGACTTTTGACGATCCTGTGAAAACATTTTGGGAAAAAAGAGAAAATGCTGATAACCAGCATTCTCTCCTTTTCCCACAATGTTTTCAACCCATTCCAAATCAAATCTCAATTTTTGATTCACATTTCTTTTATCGTTTTCAAATGCTTTCAATTTGGACTATTCCAAAAATAAATTTGTCCTTTGGGAAAGACTTACACCCATTTTGTCAAACAACTGACTCGTGGTGTAAACTAGTCGGTTCACATGAAGAAATTTGACTATTAGCAAAAATTTTCGACGGACAGACTACGCAGGCTGATCGGAGTCGATTTTTAACTTATACATTAAACCGTCTATTCAAAGGACATAACTCAAAGAAAGTTATAATAGTGGAACAAAAGTTTTTTTTTTTTCTATTTGCAATGTAATATCTCAGTTGTATTGTGGATAAACAAAAGATATTCGTAAACCAACTTCTTCATAGAGAGAGTATAGAAAAACGACTAAAGAAGTTTTTTTTAAAGATTCACTATATCAACCTTTGTAAAACATCTTACCACAGAGCAAATAGCTTTAAAAATTTTGCTACCGGTCCACAAGATGAAGCGACATCAAGCTATAGCTAGACTGAACTTTTTTTCAGTTCTTAAAGTATCATGTAAAACTTTGTGATCGTCGGTGCGGGGCTGATTTTGACCTCAGATAATTGGGACAATCTCTGTAGAGGTCCCCAAAATGAAGCTCCATGTCAAATCTTTAAAGCTATAGGCCTTACTGTAAGGAACAAGACGACTGTTCAAATGTTCACTATATAAACCCACGTCAAAGTTGTGACCATCCCCCCCCCCCCGGGGCAAGGTCAATTTTGAACCCAGGGTTATGATTTGAATGATTTAAGTATTTGACTAAATAAGGCTACTTGCATACATTTAGTTACCCAATGCCGCGTTTGTGGTAGGAAACAAGGGGATTTTTCTTTTTTTTTTCACTATATAAGCCCATAATGGAATTGTAACCCCCGTGGCTGGGCCAGGTTTGGAACAATTCGCAGAACTTTCGTAGAGTCTATTAATATTGATTAAGCAAGCTACATGGTCTATTTGGCACCTCTTGGTATTATAGTTTCGGACAAGAATACTTTTTGAGATTTTCAATATTTTTTAGTTTTGTGGGCACAGTTTTTATTAGAATAAAATTATATTTGAAGACATTCTGGAGAGGGCCATGCCGTATCATTTCTGCAAAGTTTCGTTAAAGTTGGGTGGGTAGTTACATAGATTTCAGAAATCAGAGACAACGCACGGACGGACGGACCCATTTTGGACACAGGGTCATGATATTAACTTTCTTGCCTAAGTAAGTGAAGCTAAAAAACTGCTCTACGAACCCTTTGTTTTGCCACTGCCATATAATCATGTGCACGAGTGCTGTGCAATTAACTCGCAATTAACAAAAAAACGTACCTGAGCTTGGAAAGTCGCTGGGTAGTAAACAAGCGCTAAATGTAGTCGTTTGAATATCTGCAAGATGAGTTTAGGACCCCAGCATATAAGAAACATTACCACTACAGTCACCAGCATCTTTACAACCTGTTTAAGAAATAATGGAATACAACGTAGCTAGACATGTAATGAAACATATGGATAGAAAAGTCATTTTAAAAAAGTACGCGTAACATATAGTGGGTCCACGGTATAAATCACTGGCTGCAAGATTAAATGCTGTCTTGTTCCAAACTACAGTGAACGATAATAAAATTCCATAAATGACATGTCGTCGGTTTACTTCGTAAACCTCGTAACTACATCTTGTTACAAGCTGTAGTTACAAGGTTTTCGAAGTAAACCGGCGATATTTTGGATAATGTGTAATCCGGACAGTGGTGTGCATTTTTGGTGGGCACAGAACTGTGCCAAACTAAATTGTGGTAGGGTCGAATGAATTTTGAGCAATACGGTTTACAAATTATCGCTGTAATAAAAAGTAAACACCTCATGTTATTTATGAATTTTTATAATCGTGTACTCTGGGTTGGATAGCACAGACTGACATGAGCCAATACCTTAAAGTATAAAGGTGGGAGGCTCCGATTAATTAAAACATGCCTCGCAACCATGGGATATCTAATTCTTATACAATGATGAATAACTAATTAATGAATTCATGAAATAATGAATGGCTAATTTCATTAGCTAGACGGAGCCAAATACTGCAATATCAAAGGATTTAAAGACAGTTACATGAGTCAAACCAGA
Source organism: Tridacna crocea (assembly GCA_943736015.1). Lineage (NCBI taxonomy): Eukaryota > Metazoa > Mollusca > Bivalvia > Cardiida > Cardiidae > Tridacna > Tridacna crocea. Next base: position 58,110,660 of record OX031059.1, read on the forward strand.
AGGAATGTGCAATTCAATTAACGAGATGATCGAGACGCAATCGCTATTATCGTATTCCATTTTTATGAGATCAGGGTCTGTATTCACCAATCATTCTTAAGAACAATTGTAGTCTTATTCTTCAGAATTTCGTCAGTGTGAAAGTAACAGAACTTCTGGTTGGCTAAACCATATGGTTTAGCCAATCAGAAGTTCTATTACTTTCACTGTCAGAAAATCTTGAAGAATAAGACAAAGAACGTTCTTAAGAATGGTTGGTGAATACAAGCCCAGATATGACGTCATTATGCTTATTTGAATACGACTGATCATAATCGACACTTTGTATTGATCACGTGACCTTCTCACACGTCTTTGCAAAATACTGGCGTGAAATCTAGAAATACCTCTAATGGCTACGTATCCATTGAAGAAAAAGAAAAGAAAAAAAAATCTTATCTTTACATCTTTTTTTAATCTACATTTTGGTAGCTTATACCTCGCTTTATTTATGTATAAACCAATACAGAAGTTTAGTTTAATCAAAAGGATTTAAGTGCCTTTAAAAGGGTATTTTCCAAGTCGTCTGCTGTAAATTTGTTGCAGGTGGTAACAGTCTTGGATGAACTGTATAGCTTGAGGAAAGCTGAGCAAGGCCATAACTTGCGATGGAGCATCACGCTTTCATTGATAAAGCAGGAGAAAGAGTCTCCACAAAACCTATTGGGAAACAACCAAAATGTTCTGACTGCGCTCTTATTTCACTCAATTTCATTCACAGCTATTTGTATCGTAATCCTATTTCCTGTAGGGATGACATTAAGCAAATAAGACAAATTAGAACAAGGCCTTTGCCCGCGTAATAGACGGACCAATGAACAAATGATTTACCTCGATTTGCCGCTTTCTTTTTAACTCACGGGGGTTTCGTCCGCTATGATTGCAGTGATGTAGATAGAATTTTCCTTAATTGGAAAAGGCTACAAATTTAGGGGTGTCTGACATTTCACACGTTCTGTTCTCTTCCTTTAACCCTTATCCTACTGATTAACTGAAATATTTTTTTTCAATTCGATAGTAAAAACCAAGTATTGCTATTTAGAAGCTATGTTTTGGGGAATAATATCTCCTTATCGGACAGTGTAGATTCAAGTATACACGTTCAGTGCAGTCTGAACTTGATCTACACTGTCCGGAAAAGATCAGTGAGTCGCACTAGGGGTTAAATCTTCACTAGTTGACAAATCTTTCAGCTCCTTGATATAAATGTAGATGACACATTCAATGTGGCCGAACTGTTTACCCATAACTTTAAAAGGTTGTTACAGGAGACCGGTCCATCATTTGTTACTGAAGATCACTCCTTCATGCACGGCCTTATCCCAGCTTCATCCAAGTTTAAATACAATACATAACAACTGCGTAAAGGGGAAGCTCAGTGGCTATGGCGTTGGCCTTTCTTCCAGGCGTTTTAGATTCGAATCGTGCCCGGTCCTTGTATTTCTGATATGTATTTGTTCTTTTGTTTCTTTGTTACGGACTTTGTTCGTTAGTCAGTAGGGAACAAACGATTCTTTTAGATGTGAAAACTTGTTATGATATCACTCTGCAAATCTTCACTATAAATGAGGACGCTCTAGGAAAGAAGGTTTTATGCATCTTGATAATCATTATTCCATGCAAGTTGCATCTTCGCGAGCCAAGGTTACGATAACTACGTGGATCTTACCTTGGCTGATTGAGCCCGATTTCGAGATTCCTGCGATGCGCCCTCTATTGGATGCTGGTTATTACCCCCCTTTACATCATATTTCTAAAAGCCAATGAAATATCGTTTAATAAACCGCTTACGAATACACATGGAGTGATAAGTGAACTGGCCACCGTTGTGTACGTAGTAGTATCAGGGGCTGCAACCAGTCTAAGCTACAAGTTGGCTTCTTTAAAAAAGAAGCCAGGAGAGGTCAGCATCAATGTTTTCAAATTTTTTTTGGCTTTCAATTTCATTATATTTTGGTACATGTAAACTAACGAGTAAAACAGCCGCCGCGTAGAAACCTCATATGCTATAAATACATGTCGGTAATTTGACCTTCTTGTCGCGTTTTCAAGTTACATGTTCTTCTGCGGTCTTCTTCTCTTTTTTAATGAAATTGTTCTATGTTTTTTCTTCTGCTTGGAAAATTTGCTTAATAAAAAAAACATACAATTATTAGAGAGTTTATTTGGAGCCATGGCAAATTACTAAATTAAATCTTTTCTGAAATTCATTATTCATAAAAATAAACCACGTCCATTTCCTGTTTCGGTTTCTTTATTTCGCTTTATTTACAAAACCATGACGAAACAGACTGTGTATCAGAACAATTACGCTAGAAGAGATAAAATTAGACAGTAAATTCTGTGGCAGTCTGCCTTTTAAACTCAACACTGTTGGAGAGGTCTGATGACCTCTCCAATAAGCAGACATCCACGTGGGTTTCCATGTTTACCTTGTATTCGAAAGGTAGCGACCTTGTTCTATTTTTATCGAAGATGAAATACTATGAGCGATTTTATTCGTTGCAGTTAGAGCTGGCTACATCCAATGAAAAAGCTATCGGGGGAATGTAAAGATCAAGCTCGGTCCGTGAAGGGTAGAGTAGCGTAGTGAATCGTCAGCCTTGACTTGCGAAGATGTGCAAGTTGTAGCATATAACTTTGATCTATAAAATCCATTCTGTCTGAAAAACATCTACGTAAATCTAGAGGTAGAGTGATCCTTTAACCCATTACCAAACGACATTATTTTAGGCTTGTCCACATCAAAAATATTTGCAGACGACAAAATAAAAGTAACTGAAAAATTGTAAATTGTTTCGTGAAGGATAGAAAACTTTGTGGGAAAAGGAGAAAATGCTGGTTACCAGCATTTTTTCCTTTTCCCAACAATGTTTTCTAAAAGCTTCTTTCTGAGTCGTCGAAAGTAGGGATTGTGTGGTATATAACGGCTAAATGAACAGAAATCTTATTCCTAGCAAAAACTGTCGACTCAGAGCAGCGTGTGCGGACTGTGCAGGTTGATATAGGGAGATACTTTTAGTAGATGCGTCAAACCCTCTTTTCACAGAGCGATCAAAAGCGCTGACATGCGCAGATTGCGTCATACAATCGCTTCTCAGCTGCACCCTATACCAATCAATTCCCTGGTATTTGCGACCCTGAGATAGAAGCCTTTCGAAAACATAATGGGGAAAGAAAATGCTGGTAACCAGCATTTTCCCCTTTTCCCACAATGATTTCTACAAATTTTGCAAATTTCAAGTACTGAGTTACGGTTATTTTGTCTTACTTATTTTGAGTTACGTTTATTTTTTCACAGAGCAAAGCTCAAAAGCGCTGACATGCGCAGATGGTGTCACACAATCGCTTCTCAGCTGCATTAACCTTTTACCAATTAATCCCTGGTTTTTGCGACCCTGAGATAGAAGCCTTTTGAAAACATTTTGGGAAAAGAGATAATGCCGGTAACCAGCATTTTCTCCTTTTCCCACAATGTTTTCCACCCTGCTGGAAACAAATTTCAAGTTTTGAGTCACGTTTATTTGCAATTTGCTTTCAATTTGGCCCTGTCTAAATTTTTTTCATTTGGTAAAGGGTTAAAGATATTGTTAAAATCCTTATCTATGACACACTTCTGTTCTTTTTCTAGAAAATCTTGAAGATCTGATTATTTTTTTTTAAATATGAGCCATGTGACCTACATTTGATAGTGAAAAAAGGCACTTCAAATGATGGCAATAACCACATTCGACGACCCTGTGATAGAAGCATTTTGAAAACATAGTAGGAAAAGGAGAAAATGCTGGTAACCAACATTTTCTGCTTTTCCTATAATGTTTTCTACCTTCCCAAATTAAATTTACATTTTTCAGTCACATTTATTTTGTCGTCTGTAAATGCTTTCAATTTGGACCACTCTATAAATTTGTCATTTGGTACAAAGTTTGGCAGTGTTCTTTTATGTGGTCACATACATCATCTAGGTCCCCAAGAAATAACAAAGTTGCACTGTAAACTTTCTATGGCTAACACAAAAACAAAATCAGAAACAAACTCTAGATGTGTTCGTTCAGTTTGTTTTGAAATAAATAATGCAGTTGAAGTCCTTGATTTCAGATTTTCATATTGGACAAATACAACGACCATGGAAGCATTTCGGTGCCAAAGGCCAAAAACCTGGGTCCGTATTCACCAACCATTCCTTAGAACATTCATTGTCTTATTTTCCAGGATTTTCCAGGTTTGAAACAAACACAGCTTCTGATTGGCTAAACCATTTGGTCTAGCCAATCAGAAGTTGTGTTACTTTCAAATGTAGAAAATTCTGGAGAATAAAACAAAGAATACTCTTAATAAATGTCAATGAAAATGTCGTCTACAAATGCTTTCAATTTGGATAAGGCTAAAATTTTGTCGTCTGGTAAAGGGTTAAGTTGCTCTATGTCATCAACGGCTCCCACATCATACTCCATTTATTGGTACAATGTAGGCCTAATTAAAGCACAGAGAGTTGCCGACGGAGGCTACTCTGTCTGTTTCGATATCTACCAGTTGTGTTAGCTCTGCCTTGTCCATAGAATCGCCCGTTTCCGAATTTGTTGGACATCAACAGTTTCTACCAATCTAAATCAACAACATTAATGGTCTGCTTGGATGGATTTTTTCAAATTTCAAATGGATATTGTATAACTCGAACGAGGACTGGTCTCGAAAAGTTAAGATGCAGATTAGGTCGTTCCGAAGTCTTTTCACGCATGAGGTCCCGATTGGCAAAAATAAAATACGATTGAAATATTGTGAAACAGTGGCTTATACAAACACATAACAAACAAGCAAAAAGGCAAGATAGAGCCTATCTTTTTCCCTGCCAGATTTTAAACAACAAAATGTAAACTCACCTGTTTCCGACCTTTTAGAGCAAACCTAATGTCTTTTGTGGCACACCTCTTTGTTCGGGTACCATTTTGTACCGAGGTTTCGCTCAGGGGCCTAGAAGCCTCATTATTTCTATAAAGGCTCGATTCTTCCGCATCCCGGACCACCGGATGACTGACCAAAGGCCTGAAAAGTGTGAATTTATATGTTTGTAACATCAGAATAGGTTTGAATTGAAAATGAAACTTGTATGCCAAATTGTATGTTTCAGTAATGTGGAGCTTTGATACCTTGAAAACTTGATAATAAGGACTGGCGTATATTGCTTCAGATTTTTTCCCGGTGTGGTGAACAAAAATGATATTAAAACAAGCCTCTTGCGAGATAGGTAATATTTATTCTACAAAACAAATTAAAATTACGATGTCGAAACTAGCTGCTAGCAATTTTCGTGCTAAAATACATGCCTGCAGTTTTTACTTATTTTTTTTGATGTGCTCGTCGGAGACAAAAACGAAGAGAAAAATTAAAGTCCGAAAGAATATTACGTGTTTACATCTAGTGTCAATTTAAAAATGAAAAAAAAAATCTTAGATTTGGAGTGATCATCTAGTCTGATAGCTGATTTAACAGTGAAATGTGAGTCAGGTATGATCTGGAAATCAGACGTAGGAATACAGGGCTTTAACCGATGACGGTTCATGAAAGTCAAGGTCATCCTCGCGGCGGAAGTAGTAAACAAAATGAAGTGCTAAAAGGTTATGTACAGGGAAAATATCGAGGAAAAATTTACAGACCATGAATTAATTTTAAACCGACAAGTCTCTTCAAGAGAAATCGAGCCTTGATACTAATTTATTAGATGTTACATGACACGTTGTAAATTGATGGCTACGTTCGTGGCGCCACATCCTCTTCGGAAGTGACCTTACTATATAGTGCGAAGACATGAGAGCTTTTAGTATACGTTATTGATCATATATTTCATTTGTATGAAATTAAATCGGAGGGAGGCGAAGCCGACCGACGATTTGTATAAGTTACTTGGTCATATATTTTATTTTTATGAAATTAAATCGAAGGGAGGCGAAGCCGACCGACGATTTAGTTTCATACAAATGAAATTTACAGATACAAATTTCGGTCGGCTTCACCTCCCTCCGATTTAATTCATATAAATGAAATATATGATCAACAACTTATACTTATTTATGTTCGGAGGACTTTGACGAGTGACGTGCACATGTATACATGCAGTCTAATCATCAAATAATACTGACTAGTTACAAATTAATGTCGTCAAAACAGCCTTAAAACTAAAGCAATTGATGTTTGTGTATACTGACTGCGTCTGCACATTTCCCGCGTTTCATTAGTAAGATATCTAGAAATAGTATTTATTTGATTATCCCTTATTTTGCTATATAAATGAAATGAAACTTCAAAGGTCAAGGGTCCCTCACTAATCGGAAGACATCGATCTTTTCGGAAAGGCTATTTGGTCAACCTTGGCAGCTTATCGTGTAACAATGCGATTTTCGTAAAGGTTATTCGGACAATTCCGGCAGTCTCCACCTTTTTATATGAGAACTAGGGGTCGCAGACCGTAACTCTTTATCAAACGACAAAATCCTAGGTTCGTCCAAATCGAAAGCAATTGCAGACGACAAAATTAAAGTGACCGAAAATTTGAAATTTGTTTTGTGAAGGTAGAAAACATTGTGGGAAAAGGAGAAAACGCTGGTTACCAGCCTTTCCTCCTTTTCACACAATGTTTTCTGAAGGCTTCTTTCTCAGGGTCGTCAAAAGTAGGGACTGTGTGGTAATGGGTTAAGCCAACAGTAAAAACCCAGACTCTGCTATTTCAAAGGTACTTTTTTCTCGGGGAAAATACTTCCTTATCGGACAGTGTAGATCATGGATCAGACTGCATGTTCTGTGCATTCTGATCTTAATCTACAATGGTCGCAAAAGGTCAGCGAGTCGTACTTTGTCGCTTAAGGTTTAAACATGTTAGAATATGAAAATACTGTCAAATGTTTTATATTTGCTTATCTTATTTTGTCTTCATTTCCTCTCTTTGTACGTTATTGTATACCTGAGATGTAGAATAAAGTAATTTGTATTGTATTGTATTGCATTGTATTGTGGTAGGGTAAAGTAGATAGGATTGCATTGTATTGTGGTAGGGTAAAGTAGATAGGATTGGCTTATGCAGTGTTACATTATTATTATCAAAAGTGATTTAATGGTGCCCTGGGACAAATAAAAGGGGGTTTAATATACTCAACCAAATACAATCATTATGCAGATAAGGTTTTTCGTCATAAAGATCTGGTTTTATTGAAAACAAAAACTGTTTCATGAGTCAGAACAGTCCTTTGACAAGCAAGAGATATACGCAAGGCCGACGGAAGAATAAACCACTGTGCAGTGTCCGTGGTCGTGAGGTAGAGCGTCGGCCTTATAACTTAAAGGTGCTGAGTTCGATAGCCGTGAGCGGGTGTCAACTTTGGGATTTGTCATTGGCCTACACATTCGGCGCGAGTACTGGTGTAGTTCCCAGGAAGCAGAATCGAGAGAGATTAGTATAAGATGTAAGAACTTGTTTCTAAATCGATGTAAAAAAAATATGTTAATATACAATGTTTACCAATTGCAAAAACTACAACAAGAGCTTCGCAGAGCGGCGCATATACGCCCGAAGGGGCCTGTCAGTGAAATGAGTTGCATTGATGGATGGGCCATGAATAAAGAGTAATTATTCTCCATGACATGTGAAAAAAATATAAAAGGGCAATAACTAAAATAATAAGGGTGGCAAAGTTACAAATTTTGGGAACTGCTGTTATCCACAAGGTGTTCTATCAGTCTCTGAAGGTCCCAGATCATATCTTTTATATTTTAGAAATTAAGCCCAGACGAAAATTCAAAGTGAAAAGGGCAATAATTCAGAATGAAGGATGGCAGAGTTATGGTTTTTGCGCAATGCACTTCTTCATAATGTGTTCTATTAGTCTTTGAACTTTTAAGATGATGGATTTTGAAGTTTGGAAGTTATGGTTTTTACAAAAATTCAAACTAAAAAATTAACAAATGGCAATAACTCAGATAATAAAGGAGGCAGAGTTATGATTCATGTCCAATGCACTTCAACATAATGGGTTCTATCAGTGTATGAAGTTCCAAGTTAATATATAGCTTTTATAGTTTGGAAGTAATGGCCTGGACAAAAATTCAAACTTAAAATTAACAAAGGGCAATAACTCAGAAAATTAAAGTGGCAGAGTTATGGTTCATGTGCAATGCCCTTCTCCACAATGGATTCTATCAGTGTATGAAGTTCCAAGTTAAAAGCTTTTATACTTTAGAAGTTATGGCCTGGACAAAAATTCAAACTGAAAATTAACAAAGGGCTGTCACTCAAAAAAAAAAAAAATAATGGTGGAAGAGTTATGGTTCATGTGCAATGCACTTATCCATAATGTGTTCTATCAGTGTATGTAGTTTCAAGTTGATACCTTTTATAGTGTGGAAGTTATACCCTGAACAAAAATTCAAAGTGAAAAGTTGGTTATTTCAGAAATCAAGGGCAGATAATTTCAGAACGCAAACAGCGATCCAAATTCTAAGACCCAGGTGCACAACTAGACATCATAGAGATTCATTGTGGCAAGTTTCAAATAATTCCGATGGAAACTGTAGGAAGAGTTGCGCACACAAGAAATTGCTAACGGACGGTAGGACGGACGGACGGACAGACAGACAGACGGACGGACGACCGGGGGTATAACATAATACGACCCTTCGGGCGTATAAAAAAAATTAAGACTGGCCCAAACTGGAAGCATTTGCAGACGCCAATATTAAGGTGGCTTAAAAAGTGAAATTTTCTCCTTTTCCCACAATGTTTTCTACCCTATCTATTATAGACAGAAATCATCTTTTCAGCAAGGGTTGCATTGTCGCCTGCTTTCAATTAGGTCTAGTCCAAAAGTTTGTCGTTTGGGAAAGGGTTTAACCCCATTTTCACATAGCGTGACTCATATTTTGTATTTTGCCACCGATAGGTTGAGTCTCTGCAGTATCTTGTCCAAGGACACTTTCAACAAAACATGGACCGTATGTATTGATCAAACGAAAATTTCTCATTATGTCCCCGCTAGATGGCATTCTACAAGCACTTATCTATCTAATTTGGGAATCCTGGGTACAGAACCGGCCTGCTTTTCTACGCGACAACCGTCACTTTGAATTTCAAACTAAAATAAACGTTTTGTCAATTAAACGCTACCTGGTGCGAATTATTTAGCTCTGATCAGCAGTTTAGAGAAATCTGGAGCTATAACAGGCCCGAATTTTCCTCAAACGTATTGATAAAAGCAATTTTCTCCATTGCTACTTTATAGCGCGCATTCCTAAAATCTCCCCAATATCGGGGAGAGTGATGCGTCATATAAGACAGGTCGAATCTTCCAAGAATATGATATGCGCAGACAACGAAAATTTCTTGTTCACAGGCCCAACACCTTATCTACTGAGCTTCGATGGCCCCAATATTCCATAAATTATTATTTTTTTTGATATTCTGTATAAATTCTCATGAAAATTCCTCAGTAATGGACTTAAATTGTCATCTCAATGATTTGCAGCTCTCGTCCATTCTCTGAATATTTATGTAAATGTGTTGCATATCTCTGATTAACATCTATGAACTAAGTCTAATGACTATTCAACCTTAGGCTGATAATATAACTGTAAAACTTTGTGCGGACAGCGTAGATCAAGATCAGACTGCACAGAACGTGCAGTCTGATCTTAGATCTAAACTGTCCGATAAGGAAATATTAAAAAAAAAAAACTTTTATAGAAAGAAATAGGTTCTTATTATCGCCTAGAAGTTTTATTTTACTTATTTAGCATACTAAAGATATGAAAAGTTATTCATTTGTTGTACTGATCTGATATCGTATTAATGTCCTGATTTTATCGGAACTCACAATTTCCTGAAACATACCGTAGTGTGCGACTTTGAAACCTTTTTTGCAAACTAAAAATTGTGACTATGAAGTTTAATTTCATAATAACTATATGAGATATCATTAAAGAAGGAGATATTGTTTGTCACGAGCCATTTCTCCTTTTGTCACTATGTTTAAATAGCCGTCTGCTGCAAGACGGTCAATATAGTCTGCAAGTAGATATCTCAGTTTAATGCTTTTCTAAACTACAGAATTTTAGAATTGCCCAAATTGAAAGCTATTGCTGACAACAAAATAATTGTAACTCAATAGTAGACAAATCATATAAACGAAAAAAATGCTGGTTACCAGCATTTTCTCTTTTTCCCGCAATGTTTTATAGAGCCTTTTTACTATAGGGTATCTATAAAGCTAGGGATTGTGCGGTAAAGAGGAAAGAAAACATTAAGGCAAAAAGGAGAAAATGCTGGTTACCAGCATTTTCTCTTTTTCCCACAATGTTTTCAAAAGCCTATTCCATAGGGTCCTTAAAACTCAGGATTATGTAGTAAGAGCAAAGTAATATTTCAAGATATACATCAGGATCTTGGGTCAGTGAACGCGAGGAAGCCCGCTATGATATACAGTAATGACTCCGTAATGGTGTAGATTTTAGAGAGTATGGGCGCGGAAGGTGATTACCAACTGCAATATTCATAAATCTATTCAACTGTTTACTAGATGATAAAAATCATTTTATATTCGTCCTGATTAATAGCTTTTGTTAGACGTCATGTATATCAAATATGGCATAAATGATATTACTTCTCTTTGAAAGGGATAAAGAACATTGGGGAAACAAGAAAACTGATAGAAACCAGCATAACCCTACGTTTATACCATGTTCCCAGCAGCCACGGCAGCACTGGTTCTCACAACCGTGGATAAAACGGGATTTACTGAACACAACGCATAAGCAAACTTGATCGCATCAAAACTTACCATTCATTAATTAATATCCACGTCACACCAAACTCGTTCTCACTCCGTTAGTTCCAAAAAATTTTGTCGGACGGATTGGAACTGTGACTAGACGGCGTCGGCGTATTGGTAACCTTTTACGATCTGTTTACAAACTTAATGGACGGGTAAGGACGGAAGGTACTCCAGAACTTTGAACCTGCTCAAATTTTCTTGCCATCCATCCCACGAGATGGGCGTACTACAAATGGAACAGTCATGCTTCGAGCCTAATAAAGACACTGTGCAGTCATGTATAAGTTGACGCTACGTTTGCATACGAAGTATAACCAACCAAAATTTTACGTCCTATCATGGCCGCAGCCCGTTGTACGATTTGTTGACCGGGGTAAGACCTTCTAAGAAAAGGTTTAATAGGACAAGGCCTTCAGAACATTATCAGGCCAAAATTACACGTTCTGTCCCGACCGCAACCCGTTTTCCGATCATGTCAGGACGGGGTTAGACGTTCTATGATCTAGTTTGGTGTGACAGACCGTAACAAGAGATAGAGTCGATCTGTGTTTTGGTGTATGAGCCCTTTTTTCACCAGTATCGATCGTAGTAGAACGCAATGATCAACCTGTTCCGCTTCGGTCTGTTAGGGTTCTCATCAGCACAGGGATTGCTGTGCCACTTTTTTTGACAGTCATAAAAATCTGGCATGGGCAACTCTTGCAATCACGTTCTGACAAGTTTGCTTATACCGTTCCTCTGCGTTGTATTACGTCTATCCCGTTTTGTCCACGGTTATCAGAAACGTGGCTGTCTGGAACATCGTGTAAACGTAGGGTTCCCTTCATGACTTCTCATGGATACCTTAAGGTACCCCCAGCTCTTTTTTAAGGTCATAAGGATAGATCTTGCGGGGAAAACGCAGAAAGAAAGACAGTGGTTCTCTACAGGCAATTTGTCCTGAGTTTGATCCAAGCTAAATAAATAGTATGAAATTTGGGGGATGAATTCCCGAGTTTTTTTTAATCTAACTAGAAAACAGTGCATTACAATTTAAGTCGAAAAAGTATCGTGTTTTCATATTCAACCACATTGGTAAGGTGAGTGTAGGACCGCCGGTTGTCAAACCTTCTGGGTGTGATCTATCTTTTTTTTCTTTATAAAAGGGGATATTTTCAAGATTTTTACATACAAATATCATACTTTGATTAACAATTCTTATCTTTGATTTATAAGAATGTTTTAAAAACCATCGTGAATAAATTTGCTTGGGGACATATTGTACTCTTGCGTAAGCTTTCTGGAAAACGATTGAACTAGTTACAAATCCATTTCAAGTATAAACCCACATTACCTACATTATCTCAAGATGATGCCTGTTTGTATTATCGAAACCCATTGGGCCTATGCGAGTTCAGCATTGTTTTTCAATAGAATAGAACAGTTGGGCTGACAGGAAAGGTAATGGCAGTCGTAATGCGAAAGAAAGGCATTGTACGTAGACCTTGCAATTCCCGATTCTTCTATGACGTAACGTAATGCCGACAGCAACGTGTATCAGTGTGATAGAAAATCCAATACAGCCAATGCCACACAAAAATAGTTAGGATACAAGAACAGAACTCCAGATAAGAGGAAGTGATAGTATACGAAATGCATTATTTGTCTTTGAAACCCTATATTGTGGGTACCCATTAGAATCGTCTCGATGAGACGATTCTAATGAGTACCCACAATATAGGGTTAAATGGGGGGAATGATTAATATCTTTGATTTCAAAATCAAAATCACTTCCTCTGTCTGGAGCTCTGCTGAAGAAGAACTTACCTGTTATGTTTCTGCGTTAAAGATGACAACGTCTTTCTACTAATCCACAGAGCATATATAACAACAGAATAGCAGTAAGCCATAACTAAGGTTGGCAACACAAACATGACGACCAGCTGATAGATGGCAAACAGGAGTAGGAGATCGTCATCTGCGTGCTCTCCACAAACACTCGTCTGTACCTGCGTTTCATTGTTGTAGAATGTCGTTACGGATATATTCTGAATGAGAAAAAAAAAGTAAAACCCTTGATAAGTCGACTTTACAGGCTTGTTCATTGTTAATTTATTGCAGGTTTTTTTGAAGTCTGATGTTGGTCTACATGGTCCGCAATAATTATTATTTTAGTTGCCATTTGAATGCACATAAAATCTCATCTAGAATGACTATTTGTTGTAGAAATCGAGTCGCAATGTATTTCTATGAAACTTTGTAATACTTTGGGATTTTAGGCATTAAGGCGTTGTAACTGCGGTAAATAAGGTCGTTTCTATAGTTAAAAATGTTCAATTTACTTTTTCTGCTTTTTGAAGGTTCAACGTAATGATTTTCCCCCTATTCTTTCTTCGCTCTGCTGCAATTGCGATAGGTAGAAAGATGTCTGGACGAATGCCATTTTACAGTAGATATCGCGTGACCAACCTTGACCTTGCTGGTGTTTACAATCTAACCACAACAAAATCTTGAACTTGTCAGAGTAATTACGGCTTGTCAAATCAAAGGAACTATTTACAAGTATGCCTGGTCCTAATGAACCGTGTATTTTCTTTACCTTCGACTGATGTCACTATCGTTTCATCTAAACCGATCATTGTCCAATAAATGGTACAGATATTTTCTTAAAATGAGCCTCAAATGATAATACTATCGTTGAAATGCTACTTTTAAATATTTTTTTAAATAAAAAAGCTGGTTACCATATTCAAGACTTTCGTTGCCCTATTACTTCCTCAGAATATTGGATAGTGTAATGGAGATCCATAATCAAGCAGAATTTCTTTTACTTTCAATAAATCTTACAGAATCTGGCACCCAAGAACCAGCCCCTTCCCTTGCAGGGGTAGACTCCATCTGATAATTTTTTTTATCCCTCGAGGCATTTCTACTTTTTGAGGCATACATTTCCTAGGCTTTCAACAGAACATACATGTACTAAGGATATTATTATTAGAAGGGGCAACAATCATTTTGACCCATTTCTTTCACATGCGTGAGAATCGTCGCCACAAAATTTTATGTCAAGCCAGTGCCCGCTGACCAGTCGCCAGAAGAGGACTAAATCCTGTCCCTCTCATCGATCTTCTAGGGTAATTCTAGCTGAGCCAGTATTCGAACTTTCAGCTCTTGAATTGCTTGTGTGTTACCACTGAGCTGTTTGATTGCAGTGTTACCAGATATAACTATGCTTATAACTATGCTAAATCTTACGTTTCTCTCTTACCACAAACTAAAGACGACAAACAAATCTTGTAAAGAGATTTACTTATCAGCGCGGCATAACATTTGTGGTAATCCGTCCCAAATATCCGGTATAACACTGTTACAATGACAGAATAAAGCTTCGTTAAATGATGTATTATTTTAACCCTTTACCTAATATGCCAATCTGAGGCTCTTCCATTTCAGCAGCAAATAAAGATATGATGACAAAGATATGGACAAATGATGAAACAAATACCTGATTGAGTTGAAAACATCGTGGAAAAAGGAGAAATTGCTCGTTACGAGCAATTTCTCCTTTTCCGACAATGTTTTCAAAAGCTGCCTGTTGTTGATAAGTCAAAATGTGTATCTTTGGAGTAAAGGGTTAAAGTCTAGCATGGACACAATTAGATCGGAGATTTCTTTGTCAAATAGGAGGTGGGGTATGACACTCAAGAACATTGTTTTATTTCTTTTTAAAAATGTAAGTTTTACAAATATGCTCTGGGCACCTTTTGACGCACTGTTTGAAAAGAAACAATTTTTTGTTGCAGACCGTCGCTCTTTTTCATGGTGTTTTCATGATGATAATAATAAAAAAAAAAATGTTCATTTTCTTCGAATGTTTCTTGTCCCTATCGATATTTGGAAACGGCCATCTATCTATCTTAAGTAAGTTGCACCATCATACCTCTCCTGTTATCGCGCATGACTGCTAATTCTGACACAAGTAGCTTTTGCGAACTGGGTAGATTAAGATCAGACTGCACAGAACGTGCAATTTGATCTGGGATCTACACTGTCCGATAAGAAGATATATGTCCTCTAAATATACTTTTGAAATAAAAACAAAAATTGTTTATTTTTTACTTCTTACCAGCATTGACGTTTCATTCCACTCCTTTGACAGGTCAACTCATTACCAAACGACAAAATTCTAGGTCTGTCCAAATCAAAAGCATTTGCAGACGACAAAATAAAAGAGACTGAACATTTGAAATTTGCTTTGTGAAGGGTAGAAAACATTGTGGGAAAAGGAGAAAATGCTGGTAACCAGCATTTTCTCCTTTTCCCACAATGTTTTCAATTCAAAAGGCTTCTTTTTCAGGGCCCTAAAAACCAGGGATTTTTTGGTAACAGGTTAAGAGAAACAAATATCCTGGAAACCATTTCAAGACAAATAATGAAGCGTTCCAAGGCTAGAACATCAAGGACGATATTGTCTGCACGCATACAAGTCTTATATTGCCAGCAAAACGCGAAAAGGAGCAATAGGACATTTGCATAAAGTGTCGTCTCGGATCAGCCTGTGCGCTCAGCAGGCGAGTCCCAAACGACACTTTCCGATTTTATGCAAAATATATGCCGTCCACGAAAGTCCCTGTTTTTCGCTCATGGCACTTAACCCTTTCCCAAACAACAAATTTTTTGACTGGTCCAAAATGCAAGGCACTTGCAGACAACACAGAAACATAACTGAAAAATTGAAATTTGTTTCCAGCAGGGAAGAAAACATTGTGGGAAAAGGAGAAAATGCTGGTTACCAGCATTTTCTCCTTTTACCACAATGTTTTAAAAGGCTTCTATTTTAGGGTCGTAAAAACCAGGGGTTGTTTGGTAAAGGGACAAGGGAATGAATAGCAGATGAATACTGTCATATAGACCTATCTTTTTTTTAAGCACAGTCCGATCTTTGATCGACAGTGTCCAATACTTTGTTAAGTAACTGTATTACATCAGGGTCTTGTTTTAGACGGGACATTTTTGACATTTTGATATTTAACTGCGTATTGACTTTTTTCTGGTGTTCTTTGCGGCTGGCAGTTAATTTTTGTCTCTTTGAAGAAAAGTGTTCGTCGTTATCAGATCTTACGTATGATCTCAGCAAGATGTTGAGGAATTGTCCCCGACATCCTGACCGAAGGTCTTTGTGTCTTATTTCCTATATTTGTATGAAGCTAAGGTCATCTTCCTGACAAACACACGCAAATATGTCGTGTCCGCCCTCGGTATATCAGATTATTATAATTATCTTCTGTATATTACGCTTGTTTTCGACCTATTTATCGACACTACTAATTGTATAGTCGCATAATTTAATATCAGTTGTTTTTATGAACATCGGCGGTTCTGATTGCTTGAATTCTTTTTTTTCCATAGCTCCATGAAAAAAAAATCACATCGTGCAAGAATTACTTTCGTTGAAGGTTACTTTTACGTGTTCTTCAGACTGCTCTGCTCATTTACCTTCGGTCTATTGGTTAATTTTCAATATTGGGGATCTGAAAACTGCTTCCCAATTGTATTCTTGCGCCATACAAATATGAATGGAAGGGGCTTTAGAAACTCCAATGTTAGATTTTAAAATTAAAGAAATTGAATGCAGTTTTTATTATTTCCATATTTCCATGGGTGTATGTTGTCTGTAATACTGAATTGTAAGGAATGAAGAGAATTTTATTTTTTACATGGAATTGTAAAAAAAAACCCTAATCACACTTTTCTATGAAACCGCCAATCATAAAGATTAAGAAAAACCCTAATCACACTTTTCTATGAAACCTCTTCGCGGTTTCATACAAAAGTGTGATCAGGGGTTTTTTCATACCTCCATAAAAAAGTAAAATTCTCTTCATTCCTTAAAGGAATGAACAATGATTTGCGATTGGTATATATGTGTACGTATTTCTTTGGCTGGCCCCTATAGGTGTATAAATATGCGGACACTTTTGTGATACCACAATGTAAAAAGAAATAAGAAAAAAATGGAGGAAAAGAAGCGATACTGGCCTTTTTTTGTTATTTCTTTTTATATTTAGCCAAACAAAAGCTTCAAAATAGCATTTCAGAAGATGTATTTGTTACAACGTCTATCTTTTGTTTCAGAAAAAAAAAATATTTTTTTATTTTTGTCCCGCTATATAAGCTGACCACCACCAGTCGACGACTATGTTGCCTTGGGGCCGACCACTTCCTAAAATATTGTGGCCAAAGGACAAATTATATTAAGATTAAAGTATCGAAGCTCTCATTATGTTAATTAGCCGTGTACCAAAGACATAAATGTGACGACTCTGATGGTAGAAGCTTATAAAAGTATTGCAGGAAAAGGACAAATTGCTTTAACCCATTACCACACAATCTCTACTTTTGACGCCCCTGAGAAAGAAGGCTTTAGAAAACATTGTGAGAAAAGGAGAAAATGCTGGTAACCAGCATTTTCTCCTTTTCCCACAATGTTTTCTACCCTTCACAAAACAAATTTCAAATTTTCAGTCACTTTTACTTTGTCGTCTGCAAATGCTTTCAATTTGGACCAGTCTAAAATATTGTCGTTTGGAAATGGGTAATTTCCCTTTTCCCTTCATTTGTTTCCCTGTCGGAGAAATTCAATTCATGTCTTCATTTTCATTCAGTTTTCTGTTCTGATGTTTGATAAAATGCTAATCATATTTTTGGGGTGTTCTGTGCATTGTTTTATAAAGGATAGTGAATCAAACTCGAAAGCATATCGAAACATGATATGGTTACTTTGTTTGGATCGAAATGTTTGGAGAATGAGTACAGTCGGATGTTACGTCAAGTTTGATGTTGATCTTACTGTTAAACTGACAAATAGATAAAATGGAAATATTACAGTTCGTAAGAAAACCTCGCAGTCTTGGAGAATGTTGACTCAAGCCAATACTGCACGTTCTGTTTAATCTGAACTCAATCCACATTTTCATCAAAAGCTCATTGAGTCGAGGTAAGCAGTGTTAGGGTTAAATTGTCTACCTTGGCAGTCTAAACAGTTGCTAAAAACACGATATAGGCTGTTTGTAATGAATGAAACCCATCAGAAAGACTCATCGAAACAGATTTTTGAGGCTGGACCGGTACCGCACATGGCTACAATTCCAGAAGCTGAGAAAGCCCGACCAACTTTCTGTCCGAGAAATGGGTCCGTATCCACCTACCATTAGTAAGTTCTTAGTCTTATTCGTCACACTTCTCCAGATCTGTAAGTGATACAACTTCTGATTGACTAAACCAAATTATTTAGTGAATCAGAAGGCTTGTTACTTTCAAATCTGATGGCAGATTGGCAGAATCGTTCTCTTGTTATCATTTGACTTTCTTTCGGCTCTTTAGATGGAGATGAAGCCAGTCACGTTATTCATTAAACAGTGATGCTTGCAGTATTGGCCTTTAATGAAACATACAGGAGCTCCTTCTATTGCAATATGATTGAAATACTACTCTATAAAAAAAAGTAAAACACGCACACTAACACACATCGCAAGAAGAGCGCGAATAAACGTTTTTCCTGTCTGGCGACACAAATTTGCCAGCCATTTTCCAATCAATATTGTCAATAAATAGTTTGGACAGAACATCAAATTTAATTAGCCTCAATTCAAGGATGATACGGATGACAAGAACTGTTTATGTTAATCGAATACAGCAACAAGATAAACAATATTCATATTGCGTTGGCTTAATTTCCTCCGATCGATGAAGAACACCAGTCGATTTGTCATTGGAGAGGTCATCAGACCTTTCCAACAGTGGTGAGTTTAAAAGGCAGACTTCCACAGAATTTGCTGTCTAAATCCATTTTTCTTGCTAAATTGTTCTGATACACTGTCTGTTTCGTCATAGTTTTGTAAATAAGGCGACATACGAGGGGAGGTCAATAAGTTCGTAGAACTCGGTATTTTTCTATACAATTCAAAATTTCTTCTTTCATTTTTTGGCAGTATAAACCTTTGTCAGTTGAATTATAACAGCCATTTAGTCAGCTCTTACTTTTTTTTGCTCTTACTGTTTGTTGGAAAACCTATACCCATCGGCAAAAATGGAAAGTCAGAAGCCACCCTGTAGCAGACTTGAGCTCATTATCGTCCGGAAATCTCGCTCCAAGCAAGTGAGATATAAAATTTCAGAACAGACGATAATCACTTGGGGCCAGGTCTGGACTGTATGGTGGGTGATTTAACTGCTCGACCTTGCACTCACGAATAGCCGCTTGTGCAACTCCGGACTTGTGCTCTGAACTCAATATTCTGACTTTTCATTTTTGTCTATGGGTATAGGTTTTCCAACAAAAAGTAAGAGCAAAAACTGTATAGTGTTGACTGAACGGCTGTTATCATTCAATGGGCAAAAGTTTACACTGCACAAAAATAAAAGAAAATTTATGAATTGTAAAGAAAAATATCGAGTTCTACGAACTTATCGACCTCCCCTCGAAAAAAAAAAAACCGCAACAGGAAATGTTTAATTTTATGTGACGAATTTCAAAAAAAGGTTTTTTACATTAGTTTGCCATGGCTGCAAATGACTTCTAAAATAATTGTAATTTTTCATTAAACAAATGAAATCTAAGCGAAAGAAAAAATAAAAATGATTTCGTTTAAAAATAGAAAGAAGACCGCTTGACAAGATCATGCGACATGAAAATGCGGCAAGAAGGTCAAATGACCGTCATGTAAAGCATATGAGGTTTCAACGCGGCGGCTGTTTTACTTGTTTATTGACATGTATCAAAATATTTTGAAGTTAAAAGCCAATAAACTATTTGGAAACATTGATGCTGACCTCTACTGGCTTCTTTTGTAAAAAAAACCAATTATTTTATACTCACGTGTAGGTTCACGGTTTCAATTTGATTCACGGCAATCGATAATTTTTCAGTCATTACAAAAGTATGCAAGGTGTAGCGGCTTGTCCGGCCTCAAATTTCATTGCAAAAACCTTGACTTGGACATCACATTTCCTAAATTAACTTTTATCTCCAAGATAAAAGGTTTAAATGGTGGGAGGAAATATTCCGGAAGTGAAAATGATGTACTCAGCACCTGCTTGCTTAACACAATTTATCCCATCTTCATAGATCCTTCATTTCACGAATTTTTATTGTCAAACAGACATGACCACTTATGTATATGATTTGCTAGATTTGGCAATATCGTTAAATGGTGTGTGTGACTTCAAATTGGTACCAATTGTATAAAGTTCTAGATGATTAATCTTTTTGTTATGAATTACAGGGAAGTCAAATGAATAAATTTCTAAAAATGGCTGCCGAATAGTGCAATAAGTCATGTTTTGATTTCTCTGAAACATAAGGATGAAATGGAGTGATGCTTAAATAGATGCTTCTTGAAATATGAAGTTAAGAAACAGTACTGATATTGTTTGAATAATTATGTTAATACTAATTTTTTTTTCTTATTGCACATTAAGTAAAGTGACATTATGTGTCACAGGGTTAAATGTAAGTAAACTAGTGCTAGGTATACCGGTACTATTGAACAGGTGTCACGGACACAAGATCGTCACGAAAAAGTAAAATGACAAAGTGATTTAAAACAATAAAATGATTTATCGCTGCAGCGCAACGAAAATAGTTCAGATTATACAAAGGACTATCTGTCAATCACGGCAGTTTTGGAAATGGACAGAAATATCTTAAATTACAAAACTCTCATGACATTGTCCTTGAAGAAGGAGTGCCACAGTGCAAGCGTGGGAAGTTAACTGAAGACAACAACAACAGCAGCGACAATGGTTGTTTAACTCTTTACAAAACAATCCCGATTTTTAACGACATTGAGAAAGAGGTCTTTTGAAAGCATTGTGGGGAAAAGGGGAAAATGCTGGTAACCAGCATATTCTCTTTTTCCCACAATGCTTTCTACTCTTCCTGAAACAAATTTCAATTTTCAGATCACATTTATTCTGTCGTCTGCAAATGGTTTCAACCTGGATACGTCTAAAATTTTGTCGTTTGGTAAAGAGTTAAGCTATGAAACACACCTTTCGACAGAAATCAAACCTTGGGAACCTTGCTTTCATTTTGATCACATAAAATCCCTGCAGTCAAATGCAATATACTCGAACTGGCTTGATCCTGCGTTGAAGGTGACGTTAAAGGATGGATCTGCAGTTGTTGTAATTAGGATTTCGTTGTAAGCTGTACTGGGTGATACAAGGTGTGCGGCATCTTCGCGAGCCAAGGTTACGATCACTACGTGGATCTTACCTTGGCGGATCCAGCCCGATTTCGAGATTTCCGCGATACGCCCCCTATTGGATGCTGCCTATTATTGCCCTTTACACCATATTTCTTATAGCCAGTGAAATATCGTTGTACAAACCGCTTACGAATACAATAAATCAACATGAGGCAATGACCACAAACGTACTTCAACATTCTATCGTCAGCAGCTTGGATACAGTCTAAAACCTCTGAAAATTGATTGGTCACACTGAAACTTTCTGTAAATATTGTTCGTCTATGATTTTTCAGTAATGAATCATAACAGATAGTGCACACATCCACGGAGGCACCCATGTTTACCTTCTATTTTTATTCTAAAGGTAGCGACCTTGTTCTATTTTCTATTTTTATCAAAGATGAAATGCTACGAGCGATTTGACTCGTGCAAACGTCAAATCAAGCTCGATCCGCCTAGGGCAGAGTAGCGTAGTGGATCGTCACCCTAGGCTTGCGAAGATGGGTGTGTGGATACCGATACTATTGCAGTTTGTATTGTAATAAGTTTTCGCGGTGTGGTCGGTAAAATTGCTATAGTATTGGAATGTGAACCTGCCATGTTTTGCAATGAGGTATAGGCTATACTCGGGCAATGATGGGGATTTAAGGCGCCTCCGTGATGCATTGTAGGCCTACCAAGCAAGACATCACACAGATATGGATAAATAAAATCCATTTTATCTGAAAAACCGACTGAATCTTGAAGTGGTATGGTCAATGGATATACAGAAAACCTACAAAAAGCAAAACGTTTCGACCCATGTCAGCCTGCGCGGACTGTGCAGGCTGACATGGGTCGATGTTTTTTGCAGATACATTAAACCTCTTTTGAAAGACCATAGCTTATAAAAAGTCATGACTGTTCAAGAACAGGCATATTTTATTTCCATACAACGTTACTCCAAACGTGCATTACAGGATAAACCATAGATTCAATCACCATTATGCTGAACTGAACCATAAAACTGCAATCTTGTCGGTGGTCTGAGCACGAAATATCATAAGACATAAAAGTCGAGACATGCTTGCAATGAAATCGTAATGAAACCATGCACGGGATTCGTTGTCCGTTTCTACTGTTCTACAGCTGCGCGGAATCCAGCCAGCTCCAGGGCCTTGCATTTATACACTGTTAGTTTAGTTATTTACCATACAATCCCTCCATAAATCCAGACATGTAACGACTCTCTAGCCCCTGTCACACCAAACTAGATCTTAGACAGTCTTATCCGTCCTGGCATGGTCGGAAAACCGGTTGCGGTCGGGGTAGAACGTGTAACTTTGGCCTGATTATGCCTGAAGTCCCTGTCTCACCAAACCTGTTCTGAGAAAGTGTTACCCTGGTCAAAAAATTAGACAACGGTCGGGATAGGACCTGAAATTTCGGACTGTAATATGTAAACGCAGTGTCAGTTAATGCCTGAATGCACGGCATCTGTATTGGGATCGAATTTCCCTTTGTAGTACGCCCATCTCGTTTTAAATTCGTTGTCACTCCGTCTAATTACAGGACGGGATGAACGGCAAGAAATTTTGAGCAGGCTCAAAGTTCTGGGGCACCTTTACCGTCCTAACCCATCCATTAAGATCGTAAAAGGTTGCTGATATGGCCACACCGTCTGAACACAGTTTAAATTTGTTCGAGAAAAAAATTCGGAACGGAGTGAGAAAGAGTTTGGTGTGACGGAGGTATAAGAAACAAGCCTATAGAAAACATTATGAAAACAGGAGAAAATGGCGGTAACCAGCCTTTTCTCCCCATTTTCCCACAATATTTTCTGTACTATCAAGACCAGAAAGCATCATACAGGGTGACCCCCCAAAAAATGAGACCCATGAACATGTTAATAAAAACTTTGATTTTCAGGCTACAGAAACCAAACATCACACATGTTATCTCAACTTAATGCTAGGCCTGTACACCAAGTTTCATTAGTCAGGGCTTATCACTTTCTGTTTAATGACGTCTTTCCATAATGTGCTCAAAATGAGCCCCTCGGCGCTGGCGGCACACTTGAACACGACGTGCGAAATTCTCAATGACTCAATGTCTATAGGAATAATCCCCACAACATTCACGAGTTGAAGGAGGCCATAACTGCTAAGATTCGTGAGATTCCAAAGGAGGAGTGCGTTCGAGTCATTCAGAACTTCGCGTGTCGTGTAGCCTGAAAATCAAAGTTTTTATTAACATGTTCATGGGTCTCATTTTTTTGGGTCACCCTGTATATCAACAAAATTTGATGTGTTGTCTGCAGATGCTTTGAATTTGGTCCAGTCCAAAACATGTCGTTTGGTAAAGAGTTAAACATATCTATTCTACAACAGAAAGAAGCTCATACAACTCCTCATAAGTAAAATAATGTTGAAGACGGCGTAGAACATTCTACAATCAATAAATCTCACAACTTACTGATCTCTCTCGATTGTGCTTCCTGGGAACTACACCAGGGCCTGTATTCACCAACCATTCTTGAGAATATTCTTGATCTTATTCGCCAAGGTTTTCTAATTTTGTAAGTAACACAAATTCTGATTGGTTAAACCGAATGGTTTAGCCAATCAAAAGTTGTATTACTTACAAATGTAGACAATTCTGGAGAATGCGAAAAAGAACGCTAATCGTTGGTGAATACGGACCCTAGCAGTACTCGTGCCAAATGTCTGGGTCGATGACAGATCCCTAAAGTTGGCACCCACTTCCAGGAATCGAATTCGGGACCATATAGTTCTACCTCATAAAGATCTATTCACACAGTGTTGTCTAATTCAGTCGTACAGACCTCCGACTAAACACCTTAGTCCGGTTTCATCAAAAAATCTTTTAAAAGTCTCTTTTTTTCCCCAAAACCGCTAACAAATTCATTTTCTGCTATTATGAGTTTGTTATTTCAAACACATTTCATGCAAATTAACTCTTTACAAAACGCCGAAACTTTATACGGGTCCAAATTAAAAGCACTCGCACACAACAAATTAAACTTGATTCAGAAATTGATTTTTTTTAAAGAAAGGGTAGAAAACATTGTGGGAAATGGAGAAAATGCTGGTTACCAGCATTTTCTCATTTTCCCACAATGTTTTAAAAGGCATCTTCCCCAAGGTCGTAAAACCAGGGATTGCCTGGAAAAGGGTTACAAGACTTTAGTAACGTAGAACCTGAGCTGAAACAATGTCACGGGCGATGTACTTTGTACCCGGTTGCCCAGAATTTGAACTGTATTCGGACCAGTCATGGTAGATGCATTTCCCCTTAAATTGCGTCAGATTCAGTTGCAGAAAGAAATTAGATAAGACGAGCTGTCTAGCTTTATATTTGAAACAGTGTTGAAAACGCAGATATATACCTAACAATTTAAATTGTACGTGACGACTCAAGTCAGGGAAAGTGAAAGTATATTACCACTCTTCCGCGTATTAAAGCACTCCCAGCAAAAAGCCAGATTTTAATAAAGAACAAATTACCTATTAGAATAACCGTAAATTTAATTTTAGATAGAAAATCTTCCGAAAAAGCAAATAACACACACTCACTTAAAATTAATGCAATTTTATGACAAAATAAACTTTTTTCTGATCTCTCATATATGTGCATGGTTTTGCTTGTGCATGGTTTTGCTTGCGCTTGAGAAGGCAATAATGACGAATGAATGATAACATAATTTATTCCAGACTGAGTGCGCAGGACGTTACTTAAATGCTTTTCTGTTGTGCAGTGAATCACTTTTTGGTCGCATACACATATTTCATTTAAAAAAAAACAGGCGTCACTTCTGACATGAACTCATTGATTTGCTGGTGGAAATGCTACGATACAAGATCATGACCGTTCATCGATTTCTCCTTCAGAAATTTACATGATTGATGAACGCGTACCAATTGTCCTTTCAGCCGTAAAATTATGCAAAAGTTTTGTTTTTTTTGTTATTGTAGAAGTATTGACACTTTGAAACCGCTTGAGGACTCGTTATTTAAGGATATGTCTGGAGAGTTGGTTCTGTACAATGGGACAGACAATAGTAGATGGTTCCAATTTTCACCATTTCATCGCCATTGGTAAAAAACCTGAAACTTTAGCGGGCTGCAAAGATAAAGATCAAGCTGCATAGAGCATGCCCTTTGATCTTTGATCTATACCATCCGCCTCTTTATTTTCAGTTGACAGTATTTTTAGTTTGACCTTATAAATATGTGATGCTGAAAGGTTTAAGTTTGGTGATGAAGCTCTTGTGCATGGATTATAAATACCAAGAGGAAATGTAAGCACATGTTATCAAACTGCTTTTCAGTGCCAAAAGACTTTTTAATAAGAATGAGATTATCTTTAAAGTTGACCAGAAAAATCGTGCATCAATCAAAAATCCATACAGTAGTCTGCTTTTCTTCGCTGGTGTTTTTCTTGTGCTCGACATTCATCATAAATCTAATTGTAATCAAATTTATGTAGGGAGTTCAAAGAACGGTCAGTATTAGAAGTCACTGGTTTCTACTGACAAAACCAATTTTGACATATGAATCGAGCATTTTTTTGTCATTTCGTGTCAAGCTTGTCAATTATTGTCGTTCATCGTAAGCTGCTCTCTATGTAAATCTTTAATCAGTCAGCCGACAGTTCCAATGGTAGTCATCCAGATTATTTTGCTGTTGTGTTCATTGTTAGTGTTTGTTAGTCAATTTTTATTTTCGATTAAAGGCCCGAAATGAAAAGAAACAGGTAGGTCTGTGAAAGTGACAGTTCACAGTGCTGCCTGTGAGTAACTTGACATTTCACCTCATTTATTTCGATGGCTTCATAAATTAAGCTGTTTTGTAGTATATTGAGACATGCTCTGTGAAAAGAGACCTTTATGCATATGCAGAAAATTATTATTAGCATTATACACCCTTTCTGTCAGACCATTGCTCAAATATAAGGAAAAAAAAAAAAGAACAAAAGTCTTACCCGAACTAGCGCTGCAGGAGAAGCAAGGATTGTCGCGGCAACCCAGACGGTCATGAGCGCCCATCTTGTTTTACCGATCGTGCAATTTTTACGGGACTGGAGCGGTCGTACAATAACACAGTACCTGAAAAAGGAAATGCTTTTTTACATGAGATCAATATCATAATTATTACAGTGAAGTATGGTTTATCAGCTCGACCCTGGAGAAAGATCCTTCGGAAAACCTTGCGTGAAAAGGAAAAAAATGCTTGTAACAAGCATTTTCTCCTTTTCACACAAGGTGTCCAACAAGGTCACAGACAATCTCTATAAAATTTCTTTGTGTCGGCTTCATGCTCTCATTTCTTACCAATCTTAATTTTGTCGTTTGGTTATGAGTTAAAATGTCATAGCAAATTAGACAGTAATTACAAATGCTGAGACAGTGCTTTTTTCCTCGAATTATTAACTATGGAAACATTATACGTGCGGCAGACAACCTTGAACACAGTTTGAGCTAGGCTTCGTGAAAAGAGGGTTTAACCCTTTACTCCATAGATTCTCATTTCTACGCATTGCTTGTAGGAGCCTTTGGAAAACATCATGGCAAAAGGTGAAATTGCACGTCACGAGCAATTTCACATATTGTCACAATATTTTCTATGCTATCACAAGGTGTCACTTATACATAAGAAACGGCTTCATCCTTGCTGTCATTTTGGGTCATTTAGGGATGCCATAGGAATGTCTTATGGACTGCGAAATGTGTCGACCAATATCAGGCCGAACTGTGCAGAAAATTTTGCTATTGGTTAATTTTTGGCATGTAGAAGGACAGTTCTGCCTTCTGATTCAGTTGATTGCCGGACAAAAATTGGTTTTATTGATCCACATGTGATGCCTTGCTTGATACGATTATGGTGAGTTGTCAAACCTTGTTTTCACATAACATGGTTCATGTGCAGGAGGTTTGTGAAACATTGTGGTACTACGATTTGTGCTTTTTTGCCGATTAGTCCACAGTCAGTTTCAATACCCAAAATGGATTAAGGTAAGACCTACGCAATGCACTTCCGGTGAACATTTGGCAAAAATTCTAATTAGTTGATAAGTAAGGATAAATGAGGATTTATGCAGAAATACTGTTTTTGCACATTTCTGACGGATCAGAAATTCCGTTTATGTCTATCTTGAAATCATTTTTGATACTTTTGTTAGTTTTCTGAAAAGGGAGGTAATTATTAACTCTTTTTGAATTGAGAATATAGTAGTTTTAGATTTATAAATGATAATTCAAAGAAGGAAAAAATGGAAAAAATGAATAGGTGAAAGTAGATCTAGTTCAATAGTACTCATTTTTAATTATAGCTACTTTTGCATGATGATATTTTAGTGTAAATAGCTGTTTTCTATTACACAGGTTTTACCTTAAATGTTCTCCCTCACCCGTTTTCTCCCCTCTAACTCTATGTTACAAAGGGCAGAGCCCAGTCCCTTACAAACCTTTTTATTTAGTCTAAAACTAGCTCATGCTTTAACCCTTAGGCTGCTAAGCGCAAGTCCTTGGCCTTTTTCGGACAATGTAGATCAAGATTAGACTGCACAGAACGTGCAGTCTGATCTTTGATCTACAGTGTCCGGTAAAGACATCGTTACCTCTCAAAGTTACCTTTACTATTGATTAACCCTTTCCCAAACAATCCCTGGTTTTTACGGATCTGGAATAGTAGCCTTTTGAAAACATTGTGGAAAAAGAAGAAACTGCTGGTGACCAGCATTTTCTCCCTTTCCCACAGTGGTTTCTAACCTATCATATACAGAAATCTTTTCAACAAGAGTTGAATTGTCGTCTGCAAATTCTTTCAATTTGGTCTAGTCCAAAACTTTGTCATTTGGGAAAGGGTTAAAAAGGGTTAATTTCTGTTAATGATTAGGATACGGGTTGAAATCCCGGTATGCTAGAAAGCATTGTAGTAGATGGGTTAAAAAACAATGGGAGTTTGTTCACCTAACGAAACCTGACTGCATCGATTTTGCCCGCCTTTGCAGAATTTTGTGTGGGAGAAATTTCGTCTGGATACCCATTTTGGAGTCAGAGCGTTAAATGGCGCCGCCAGCGACCAGACGGTTCTTTACGTCTACAGACTGCTCTATCTTTGTACCTCATTGCCGTTGAGAGACATAAATTACTGATTTCAGTATTCTATGGACGAAATATTAAAAATTCGATGACAAGAATGCGAATTACATCTGCAGGAAGCATTAGACTGTCGTCTGCTATCTTGATTTAATAATCCGACTAGAGCATCCATATTTTAGACAGCAATCACTCTTCTTAGCTTTTCACGAGACATTTCATTTCACAAGTTAGTCATTCCCTTTTCAGTTCAAATACTAATTGTCAAATGTGCGCCACCCAAGTGTTATCTTTTCTACTTGTGCTTGCCAAGATAGTAACTTTTAACCCATTTCCATACAATCACTACTTTTGATGACCCTGAGAGAGAATCCTTTAGAAAACATTGTGAGAAAAGGAGAAAATGCTGGTAACCAGCATTTTCGCCTTTTCCCATGGTGTTTTCTACCCGTCACAAAACAAATTTCAAATTTTCAGTCAATTTTATTTTGTCGTCTGCAAATGCTTTCGATTTGGACATGCCTAAAATATTGTCGTTTTGGTACCGGGTTAAGACCCTGATATTTTAGAGGGTGTCGATCAAGGTCATACTGCATTGAGCCTGCAATCCGATCTCGTTTCCACAATCTGCGATTGGTTTTGGTGTATATGTAAGACATATAAAAGATCTTGAAATCATAACAATTTCCCTTTTATCTGTGGGCTGACGATATTTTCTCGGTCATCACCGGAAAACTTAATGAGATGTATAGAATCACTGAAGGCAAGGTATGATTATGCTTGGAAAAAAAATAAAACAGTCCCTAGGCTATTTTTTTCTACTTTTAGTTTACATAGATGGTATAGACGTGATTATATTGTCATTTAGCCAATAAAAGCTGCAGAAGACTTTATCACAAAGTGCTATCAATTCAAGCATTATAAATTGATGTCAATTCATTTTTTAAAAAGTATTGTATAGTCGAGTTCTTAAAAACTGCGATGTTTTGAATATATGTTAGACCTCAGTCTGCTAAAGGCGACTTTCTGACCTTTTGCGGACAGTGTAGATTAAGATCAGACTCACAGAATGTGCAGTCAGATCTTGATCTGCATTATCCGCAAAAGGCCAGAGAGTCAATGGTTAACAAAAGAGGACTTTTGAAACATATTGGAATAAAAGGGGAAAGGAAGGAAGCTATTCTATATACTTTCCTCACAATATTTACTACCCTATTAAAAAGATACATCATTTGAGACATAATTGAATTGGTCTCCTATAGATATGATTTTAATGTGTACATGTTTAAAATTGTGTCACAGAATAGGACCAGTCGTTAAAACTCGGCCGATTCCGTACCTACATCTAACCTCGTCCGTACAACGGTCGTTTGCATTTGAACTGCGAATCACGTGATCTTATAGATCACCACGTCCATTGGCGCGACACTGGTAGTCGTTTAGCAACGATATTTAAACGATCTCGATGAAGTTATTTACATCTGTCTATCTGCCGGTGTAACGTTGTAAAGTGACCCCCATAGAATAATGACCCCCCGGTCATTATTTTATATAAAATATCGACTCCCCGGTCATAATATTATGACCGGGGGGTCATAGTATTATGACCTCCCCACACGTAGAAAAGTGACCCCTCACGTAGAATTGTGACCCCCTATAGAATAACGACCCCCACATACACACCCAAACTCTTCCTCTAACCCTAACCCAACTAAGGTACACTTACAACATAATTATCTCCACCGATAGGCATCGGAGGTTTAATGGCACCCGTCCGTGCATACGTCCGTCCGTACGTACATAATTTTTTGACCGCAACTCTCCATTCATTATTGGGCGGAACCGATTCAAACTGGCTGGTTAGGCGCTTCCACCGCATCTGTATGGGTTCTGATTCGTCTGTACAGTACAGTATTTTCAGGGATTAAGAACTACTACCGATGCCTATTTGTGTGGAAAGAACAAATGGTTAAGGTTTCCGACCGAGAATCACTTGCCCCTCACCGTTGTGAGTTCGAGGCCTACCAGGGTTGTGCATGGGTGTCTGGCATACACACTGTCCTACTTGGCGGTTGCATATTAGAGTGATTCTGTTGACATTTAGTCACTTTAGCGAGATAGTTATCTAGGTTTCTATAATGACACTCAGATTTGGTGTTAAATAAACAAGTACCCGACAATTTGCTTTACAACAGTACGATTTCTGCTACTTTTACAATGCGCTATACGAGTCAAAATGGTTCCAATAGCTAGGGTCCATTCAATCGCCTCATAGTATAGTATACACGCAATACTGTGCGGTGGTTGCAGTTTTCTTTCTTTGATGTTAAAGGGAACCGTTCAACCACAATGGACACTTCAATATGCAGCGCTCAATAATACGGCTGTTTCGACTGACAGGACGGATAAGCTGCAGTTCAGAGGTGAAGTAGAAAAAAATGTTGCCTTTAAGTTGAAAACAAAATTAGTAGCATACAAAATAACGTTAAAACGAGTTATATATGTCAGCATCAGCTCCAGTAGAAACAACAACAACAACAACAACAACAACAACAACAACAAATAAACACGACAGTGATTTGAATCGATATACATGTAGAGTATGTTAAATTAGCAATAAGTTAGGTGGGGGTCAATATTTTATAGATAAAATCAGGAGGGGTCATTATTTTATAAGGGGGGTCAGTATTTTATAGAGAGGGGTCATTATTCTATATAAAATAATGACCGGGGGGTCATTATTCTATGGGGGTCACTTTACAACGTTACACCGGTGAAAACTCCAATCGGAATTGATAAACCACGTTAAAAAATGAATGTACGAACTGTTTGCCGACTGAAGTATAGTTAGAAAGATTTCGATAGAAAATTGAAAATGAAGTTTTCTTTTGTAAGAGGAGCCAGACAGTTTTCAGAATGGTAAACCGGCGTATTTCCGGTGTAATGCAGAGAAATGACCCTCCCCTACAAATTGACCTATGGGTCATTTCACTAGGTAAAGAAATGACCCATGTGTCATTTCACTACGTAGAGAAATGACCCGGGTCATCATTTTACGTAGAGAAATAACCCTCTGGTATCATTTCTCTACGTAGAATAACGTCCCGGGTCATTCCTCTACGTACTGAAATGACCCATAGGTCAATTTGTAAGGAGGGTCATTTCTCTGCATTATACCGGGCAGTGAATGTACCGATCTGCTGCATACCAATCCACCAGATACACACTAGGGATTTGATGGTTCCCATCACGAGTAGGTATGCCGAATGAGAACAGGACCTCAGTAGAGCAGTCGGTAATACATAGGACTTGTGACTAGGAGTTGCTGGTTCGTATCCCCAGCATGGACAACCACTTTTTGAGGATCGATGACAGTCATTGCAACAGGATTCGTTCTTCTCTCACTGCTGATCATTATTTCCTCCACGATTCTTTGGGAGCAGCCAGTAGCTCGTGAATAAGAATGTGCGAAGTACAGGTTAAAAAGAAATTCCAGGTAAGTATGGATAGATCAACTGACAGCCGCGGTGCGGATGAAATAATGCTGAAAATAGCCTTAAAAGCCATACAAAAAAATCAGTCATGAATTAGAATTTTGCCATCTAGGGGTGCTGTTTATTCATTTTCTTGAGAAAAAAAAAAAAAACTGTAAATTTCTCAAAATTGAAAAAAAAAATCCAAAATGATGCATTGAATATGGCACAAATGATCGAATATGTCCGTGAAAATGTGTAAACATCGTTGGAAAAAAAAAAGAGAGAATGCTGATTACCAGCACTTTCTCTGTTTCAAACAATGTTTTCAAATGCGCTTTTTACCTTAGATTTCATAAAACTCAAGACAGACTTAATATCACTTCCACAAATGTGGGTATCTTTTTTTCCAAAACGACAAAATTTTAGACTAAATCTAAATTGAAAGCACCTTGCGGATGACAAATAAAATGTGACTTTAAATGAAAATAGAATTCGTTGGAAGGGCAGAAACATAGAACAAAAAAAAAAAAAATGAAATGCCGGCTTCAGCATTTTCTCCTTTGTTTACAATGTTTTGTAATACCAGGCTATCAGGGGGACACAGAATTCCTGCTTATTTGGTAGCGGTCTAAAATCCAGACGCATTAGAACTTATATGACACTGAACAATCGAAGATACGCGAATCATGCTAGCAGGTGAAAACGTAAACCTTGGACCTTTTGTTCCTACTCGGGGCAGGTGTAAACGTAAATCTTGGACCTTTAGTTCCAACTCGGGGCAGGTGAAACGTAAACCCTGGGCCTTTTGTTCCTACTCAGGGCAGGTGAAAAGGACCTTTTGTTCCTACTCAGGGCAGTTGAAAACGTAAACCCTGGGCCTTTTGTTCCTACTCAGGGTCCCTCACAACTCAAATATGTTTGCAAGAGAGTCAAAGGGAGCTAGTGTATTCAGACTTTTCCCTTTATAATTTGACAAACTTAAAAAGAAAAAAGAATCTCTTAATCATCAGGAAAGAAGAAAAAAAAAAACAGTGCGAGAAAACACATTTCAAAAGTATTATGGCCTTTTCTTCGATCCCGAACTACAGTTTCGCAAAGACTGATCGGAATGTTAAATTATCAATTACAAACATCGATCACAAGGATTCGAGATTAAATCTGCATGTTGACGTCATATCTGATAAAAAAAACAAAAAACGGAGCTACCCATGATTCGCATAACGAATATACCGTTATTTATAACCTCGAAATGGTAGCAGCCATTTTACTGCAGAAGCTGTATTTCTTTAAGATGCACATTCAGATATATCGCTGTTTTAAAAGGAATTTCTGATTTACGGCCTAAGAACTAAAAGCGCCCTTTAAAACCCATATATAGATAAACTTTGAGCGCTAATTACACGTACACCACGGAAACTCGAGGCTTGGCTGTCTCAGTTTCCTTCCGGGCTTTTCATATCAACCCTTTGGCTAAATAGGCCGTGTTTTTTTACGATCCTTAACTAGAACTGCGTTTGAAAACATTGTAGAAAAAGGAGAAAATGCTGGTAACCAGCATTTTCTCCTTTTTCCCATCATGCTTTCAATCCCTAAAAAAATCACATCATTGAAGCACTTTAAATATGTCGTCTTCAAATGTTGTAGAAACTGGACTAGTCTTAAATCTTGCCATCCTGTTAAGAGTTAAAAATAAATATATATTTTACAGAATCGATATTGAAAAACCATTAGAACCATTAGCTCACAGACTATATTTTAGATCCGTCTTTATCAAACAATCCGCTGTTTTAATAGCCCAAAAGAAATAAAGAACTTTTTTTCGCTGAAAGATCGAAATTTATTTCATCGAGTGAACACCATCGGTAATATTTTCAGAAGTGGCGCACCGAAAAAAACAACAACAAATATTCTATTTGTTTCATGCTTTTATCGCTTTCTGGGAGGAGCTTTATCAAAATCAAGTACAGTTCTTTTCCGTTATTTCCCATGGCGTACCCTTCCCGCATAATGCAAGCATTGCAATATTACATCAAGCGCGAGAAATGTAGGGTAAATGACGTCATATTTCCATCTGGTTGTGAAGCTCGCGCAATTAACCCGTTGTTGTTGATGCAGTGAATTATTTCATACTTCTCAGAAAACAACAATTCTATTCACACACTGATCAACGTGAGCCGCAGACACCATATGTTCTCAGTACACCAGATCGGATTTTCCACGGGAGAACCGGAGGCGGTGTAAGTATTTTCATTTTTTATGGGCCTGATTAACCTAGATAGAAATGTTGATTTACAGCAATATCAAGCGGCGAATGATTGATCTGTTTACAAGTTCGTTGCCGATTTTCGGACAAAATTCCCTTTCCGTTGTTCATTTTACAAGTTTGTATAATGAGATAAATGCATCCCCTAAAAGAACCCAAAATTTCACTTAGAAATGTTCTTCCAAAGAGAAGATATACGTTACGTTTTTGAATGGACCTGGGTAGAGGAAAATATGCTAACAAGACACCAGTTTCATTTTCAGTGTATGTACATGTACATGGACACCAGATCAGAAAAAGCTTGCGGTAACTGGACACCAACCTTTCAATCATCAATATTTCTATCTGAAACTCGATGCATGAACTGTATACGAAGACATTTTTTGTAAACATTAGGTCACTACGGTCTATTACCTGATAAAGAGCATGTTCAACCCAATTTCATTACTTCTAGCACTTGCTTTCTGATTATGGCTGAGAGTCATTGATCCATTTTCTTGAATTATTTGCAATATCGCGGCAATTTAAGAAGTAGACCTACGATGCTTGATCACGATTGGCTGGTCATTGCCTGCAATGTTGGTGCAAGACATGTTCCTTGTTTACAGCGTTTCAGTTTTGTGAATGGCGTATTTACCCATTACCACGCAATCACCAGCTTAAATGTCACTGGGAAAGATGGCTTAGAAAAATATTGTCCATACAGAAAAAACCCTATTAACTAATAAAAAGAATTTGTAATTAGTGTTCATTACTTTAAGTGCAAGAATCAGTCACACTGGCTTACGTATACGTTGGATTGCCGGCTTTGACGTTAGATTGTACATACACTGTAAATGTTCAGTTCTTTCGTTCTTGATGGTATTAAGACTTGTTTGTAGAACACATATAGACATTTGTAAACATTCGAATACAGATAAAGAGGTGAGTTTGTTTTTGAAATTTCTCCGCAATGATTACTGACATTTTTTCACTTGTACAATTTTCACTTTGAGTTTGATAGTACTTCTCGATGCTCAAGAACCAACTAAAGATTTTCTGCATTAATAAAAAGCGGGAACAGGTTAAATTTATATCGCTCAAAGGTACGTAATGTGCCAGGAAATTTAAAAGACAACATCCTTATCGGTACTCTAATAATTACCCAAATGCTTATATGAATCGGCTGTTTAAAATTTAATCGAAGAAAAAAACAATCCCTATAAATACTTTGGCATGTTGCGTTTTATGCAAGAAAGTATTAATACCACCAAGAACGGAAGAACTCAACTCTTCCGGTGTATGTATTACCGGCAATTTATCATAAACAAGAGCGCGGCAAACGGGTGCCAACGTTCGACTGTCATGTGCTGGGGCATAATTTTTACAAAAATGCATTTATATTTATCTCTCTTGATAGAATAGATTACTCTTTTGATGGTGAACATATATTTCAACAACACCAACAACGTCTACACCGACGACGACAGGGTAATAACAATACCTCGGCTTTTTGTCCCAAAACAGTCGAGCTAAAAACGATAACCAAACGTATACAGTGACTAGTGTGCGTCGGACTTGTAATCCGAGAGGTGTCGAGGGTTGCGAGTTCGAATCTCGGCCGCGCCGCTGGTCACGTGGGTATCACGGTCCTTGGGGAAGACATGTCAGAGCACTAGCCTAGTACTGGTGATACCCAGGAAGCACATAAGTAACTATACAGTCTATACTACACGAAATCTTTTCGGGTGACATAGAACTATGGAAATGCTAAAATTACAGTTACACATACCTCTGGAGCTAGTAAGGAACTGGGAAGAATACAGTTACAAGCCACTTTTTAATTTGGGAAAGAGAACTGACGGAACATGAAAAGCATGCGACATATTATGTTGCTTGGAAGAACTCAAAAGTATAATAGCCACTGTATAAATTGACATTGATAAATATAAGTTGGCTTCTTTAAAAAAGAACCCAGGAGAGGTCAGCATCAATGTTTTCAAATAGTTTGTTGGCTTTCAATTTCAATATATTTTAGTACATGTAAAATACGAGTAAAAAAGCCGCCGCGTAGAAACCTCATATGCTTTACATGACGGCAATTTGGCCTTCTTGTCGCGTTTTCAAGTTGCATGTTCTTGTCCAGCGGTCTTCTTTCTCTTTTTTAACGAAATTCTTCGTATATTTTCTTCTGTTTTGAATATTTACTTAATAACAAAACAAAACTACAATTATTAGAGATGTTAATACAAGTTGAACTGTAAGTATTTCTGAGCACTAATGCTGCATTTCCAAGAACTATGTTTTCTACATGTAAGTTTGTAACAACAAGCAATTTCGTTGAAATGATATCCCCCGCCGAAAAAGACCTTTTTTGATACAAACTTATAGGAGGTATTCTGTTTTGCATGTACATGTGGCCTTTTTGTTATTGGTCCATGATGAAATTATACATTAAGCTCCCTTGTTCCATGGCACAGAATTTCATTACATAAAAAAATATAAAAGAGGTCCATTACAGGATTATACATTAAGTATCCTTTTGGCAGAACTTGGCATTTCATAAAAGTTGGAGATACACTGATAAAAAATTAAATTTGACATAAAGTTCCCTTTTTCCATGATAAAGTGATAAATTGCAAAACCCTGACAACATGTGCTAGGTCGCATGATCTGTGAAAATCTCATCCAAATCTATTGAGATATGTGCAGTAATTAAAGAGATACAGGTGAAAAATGAAATCATAACATGAAGCCCCCTTATTCCATGATGCAGCTACAAATCCCAAAACCTTGACAATATGGCGTAGGTCACATGATCATGTGAAAATTCCATTCTGCCAAGAAATGTGGGAGGTGTTGTGTTAGGTCACATGATAACGTAAAAATTCCATTCAAATCTGCCAAGAAATGTGGGAGGTATTGCCTTCACAAGAAATAGAATAAAATAAAACATGAAGCCCCCTTTTATCATGACGCAGCCACAAATTGCAAAACCTTGAAAACATTCGATAGCTCAGATGATAAGAAACATTCTATGAAAATTCCATTGAATTCTGTCAAGAAATATGGGACAAGTTGCATTCACAAGAAATAAAATGAAATAAAACATGAAGCCCCCTTTTTTCATGACGCAGCTACAAATCGTAAAACCTTGAGAATATGCAATAGGTCAGATGATGAGAAACATTCTGTGAAATTCATTTCAATTCTGTCAAGAAATATGGGACTAGTTGCATTCACAAGAAATAAAATGAAATAAAACATGAAGCCCCCTTTTTTCATGACGCAGGTACAAATCGCAAAATGTTGACAATATGCAATAGGTGACATGACAAGAAATATTCTGTCAAAATTCTATTCAATTCTGTCAGGAAATGTGGAATGAGTTGCCTTCAAAAGAAATGGAATGAAATATAACATGAAACCCCCTTTTTCCATGACACCTTATTACAAAAACAAGAGCAAATAACTGTGGTGTTGCACGGTTAATGTAGGTGAAACTCTTTTTCCTGCATTTCCTAATGGAGGTTGGCAGATGTGACAAGTTCCATGTAAAAACTTTGTATAGTTTTGAAGAGAACACTGCAAACATTAAAAGTGTACTTAAGTGTAACTTAAGTGAAACTTAAAATCGCTCTCAGTCGGCCATTTTGCATTGAATCAAAAAAACAAAAAAAGTCTCTCGGGAGAATGGGTCATTGTACATGTGTATAAAGTTTCACGAAATTCCGTCCAATGGTATTGGAGATATTTGCCGGGACGGACACACGGACGGACGGACGGACGGACGGACCAACATTTTGGGTTTATGTGTCTACGACTAATGTGACTTCAGTCAAGTCGTTTTATGTGACTTCATAAAAGTTTTCTAACATTTTGGATTTATGAGACCATCAAGCGTCCATTGTTTAAGGGTTCAAATACACAGTTCAAGTTTTGGATTATACAAGTAAATAATGCAATGTCCTTGTATAATTCAAACCTTTTTACTTTTAAACTGTTACCATTTTAAAAGTATACAAAACTCTCCTTTGCCTTATTGCATTACCAGAGAATGATTTCTATCAATTTACATTTGAAAAATTAAATTTGCTCAATATCTGATCTTATTCTTATGTTCAATTTGGTTTCTTATAACTAGAAGCACAAAGACAATTAATAAGAAGCCCTTAAAACTAAGAAAGCATTCTGAAGTAGACATATTATGCCTATAAAAAAACATTAAAAATCAGATTTGACTCACTACATGTATTTGTTTTTTCACGAATTTCATGAATTTGTGAAATTTGCAAATATTTCCATGTCGCAAAATTTACTACTTATACATAAATCTTGGATAATGACATAATCAGGATTCAAACTCTGAATTCCTTGATGTAGTAGTTGTTATTGTAATTTCTACAAATCAGGATTACACAAGCATCTATAAAGTTCATCTGTTTAACCCATTACCAAAGGACAATATTTTAGACTGGTCCAAATTGAAAGCATGTGCAGACGACAAAATCAATGTGAATGAAAATTTGAAATTTGTTTTGTGAAGGGTAGAAAACATAGTGAGAAAAGGAGAAAATGCTGGATACCAGCATTTTCTCCTTTTTCCACAATGTTTTCTAAAGGTTTCTTTCTCAGGGGCGTCAAAAGTAGGGCTTGTGTGGTAATGGGTTGAGAGACTTGTTATGGATACCAAATATGTGTCTTAAGAAGGACAGAATTATGTGTCTACAGTGTCTTGGTTTTAGGGGACTTTTAATGGACATAAGTAAGTGGCTACTTCAGGACAATCAGTTTCAGGGACTTGCTATGGACACCAGTATGTGTCTTTGGAGGACAGATTTATGTGTCTACAGGGTCGTCTTAGTTTTATGGGACTTTTAATGGACAGTAGTAAGTGGCTACTTTTGGACACATTATGAGTCTACAGTCCATCAGTTTGATGGACTTGCTATGGACACCAGTATGTGTCTTTGGAGGACAGATTTATGTGTCTACAGGGTCGTCTTGGTTTTATGGGACTTTTAATGGACACTAGTAAGTGGCTACTTTTGGACACATTATGTGTCTACAGTCCATCAGTTTGATGGACTTGCTATGGACACCAGTATGTGTCTTTGGAGCACAGATTCTAGTGTATTCGTTTAACAGACTTGCAATGGACATCAGTATGCGCTTGGAGTTTTTTGCATATTGCCACATCAACAGTATTTCAGTTATTTCACGGTGACTGTTCACAGATAGATGTCTTCCTGGACATTTTAACCAGTCACATTATCCCGGCACTGGTGGGCCAGCTGTAATGCTAACCCCTTATTTCTGAATGCAAATGAGGGAAGCCATTAATACACTTTAAAATCTTTGGTATGACATGGCCGGGATCAAGGCTCACAAGGCGGGCGCTCTAACAATGGGCTATTGCAGTGGTAGTATGTATTTCATTCTGGACAGATTATGTGTCTACAGTCCATCTCTTTGAAGGACCTGTTGTAGACAACAGTATGGGTCTATTGAGGATAGATTTGTGTGTCTATAATGTCTCTCATGAAGATAAGTATGTGGCTACTCTTGGAAAGATTAAAGTGTCTACAGTCCATCTGTTTATGTGACTTGTTAAAGACAATAGTATGTGTCTTTAGAAGGACAGATTTTAAAGAGACTTTAAAATGGACATCAGTATGTGACTACTTTTGGACATGTGTCTCCTGTTCATTGTTTTAAGGGAATTGCTATGGACACCAGTATGTGGTTACCTTTGGACAGATTTTGTCTACAGTCCATTTGTTTGAAGGACTTGTTACAGACAACAGTACGAGTCTATAGCAGATTTCTGAGTCTTTAGCATCTATTTGGACTTTAAATGTGCATCAGTTGGTTGGTTGATTGCTTTGGGGTTTTACGCTGCTTTCAACATCTTAGATTATATCGGTCAGTGCACCTACCCATGTTTTCTCAACTTATTCTCACCAGTCCTCACACAACTTTCTTCCCAAGTCACTGACTACTTTCTCACTTGAAACAGAGTTGAGAGGTGAAATTAAATTTCACCGGAAAGAACTCACCACTACCAGGATTCATCAGATCATGGAGCCCATGTGCTAATGACTGAGCTAGCCTGACAGGCTAAATGGACATCATGATCAGTATGTGGCTAATTTTGGACATGTTATGTGTCTACAGTCCATTACTTTGAGGAACTTGCTATGGGCACCAGTATGTGGTTACTGTTGGAAAGATTATGTGCTTAAAGTCCAAATGTTTGAGGGACTTGTTACCGACACAAGCAACAACCACGGTGGCCCAGTGGTAAAGCGCCCACTTTGTGAGAGGAAGGTCGCGGGTTGCCGAGTGGGACTGAATGGTAAGAAATTTTGGCTTTGGCCATAGAACATGATTCATTTTAAGGACACAATAATCTAACAACGTATACTTTGCTCATTTATGTGATGCTTTCATTTAAGTACCAGCTAGTTGAAGTCCATCACCTAGACCGAGACTTGTTATGCCCTGTACTACATTTTGAGCAGTTTGGTATACCATTCAAGTTTTATATGAAATGAAGAAATGAGAAAGTAGTTTTATCAATAAAAAGTCTTTATTCAGACACAAATATATAATCTTTGAGCCTTTACTTAGCCTCCTTTGGCTACTGTGTTCAGGTGAAATAAGACAAACCCATTACTGCTCAATCCCATGCTTTAACGACCCCGAGGTGAGTACCATCTGAAGGTGCTTCCCATTTAGGATAGTCTAAATGCTGTTCAGCTGAAATGGTTAAGAGCATGTACCAGAGGAAGCCAGCTTCCACATTTTGTTAGTGACGGACTTGGACAAGTCAAGGGATACTATCAATGGTACAAATAATAGAAAACTAAATTGCATAAAACACACAAATAAATGCAAATATTGAACATTGTAGTTATAAGGACAAATTCATGTGCTGTAATAAGGAATCAATGGCACTTTGAACAAGAAAACCATGTGGACCACCTTAAAACATCAATCAAAACACCAAAGCCAGCAATGGAACTAAAATTTGTTGAAAAAGAGGGCCAAGATGACCCTGGATCGCTCACCTGAGGCCTTTGTTTCTTAGAAGGAATGAAAAGGTTACTCTTTCCAGCACCAAGCCAATGATTCAATTACAACAACTTGTTAGTTTGAATCTCTCCTCTGCCATTATGCTTTCTGACACGAAAGGTCCATGACACAGAAGTCAGTTGTTGTTTGCATGAGGGGAAAGGTTAATAAAACACTTAATAGCACAAATAAGAAGTACAGATTGATGTTTAAATGGAGTAAATGGTCAAGAAGCTCAAAAGAGAACATGAAATAACCACTGACCAAACCCTTGCCCCAGATCGACTCATTACTTTGAAACCCTTTCCTCATGTTTATGGGATTTTTTTTTTTTTTTTTTTTTGATAATTCAAGGAGCTTTAACTCCTTTTGTAAATGGCCAATTCCTACAATATTTGACGTGTCTTGCCAGAATTAGAATTTGCCAGTATTAAAGCATTTAAATAGAACAATACAATGTGTGGGCAATTACAGTGTAACATAAGGAAAGGCTGGAAAACATTCTGACGTAAGAAGAAATTGCTCAAATTGTTTCAAAAGAATCAGATCAAAATTCAGACTTAAATAGGAAACAGGAAACAAGAATTCATATGGGCTGTCGGAAGACTGCAGCACTCGACTATTCTCAGTGGTTAATAGTGGCAAAAATTCTGTCAACAAGGGGCATAATTCTGTTGAAATGTAAGTTGAGAGTTATGGGAATTGGCCTAAGAACTTGTATTATGGTCCCAAATGCATGTACTAAGTTTCAAAGCAGTAGCTTTGGTAGGTACTGAGATACAGATGTTGCAACCAAAACTTTACCCAAAATTTCTAAGTCGAAAAACGGTAAAAAATCCATTAAAATACAAGTTAGAGTAATGAAAAAATGACCTAGGAATAGGCATTATGGTTCAAAAAGCATGTGCGAAGTTTGAAAGCAATAGATTGAGTAGTTACAGAGATATGACAGTGTTGCACTTTAACCGGATGCCGACGCTCAGGTGAGTGGAAGAGCTCTCCCTATTCTTTGAATAGTCGAGCTAAAAATTGCTTCATTCCAAAGTCCAAAATATTATTTGTTAATTGTTTTTATGAGATGCTTTCACATCAGAAGACCGTTGTAGATCAGGGAAAGGGTTAAAGCCCTTGATGAAACAGAAGATTTGTGCAAGTTTCAGAAGGATTGGATGAAAGATGCTGACTTCAATGCACAAAACTAAAAAATCCTAAGGAAACTTCAAAGACCTATTTTTCCACCACTTTTTTCCCCTTGAACAATTTTTTATCAGGATCATTTCCGTGAAATCTGGTTATAATAGGCCTGGTGTTTTATGAGAAGAGGATGTTGAGGACTCGCGACGCACATTAGATGATCACAAAAGCTCACCTTGAGCACATTGTGCTCAGGTGAGCTAAATAGGAATCTAAAACTCTCTTCCAAATTTCTCAAACACTGTTGCATTATATAATGTAATTGTCAAAAGTATTGATGGAGAAATGCTTGTGTCCCAAAGTGCAATATTAATTCATTTTACAATTTTCTGAGTCAAAAAATGTGGAAAATAACACTAAAATGCAAATAAGAAAAACAACACGCCTAGAAGTAGGCCAAAATGTATGTACAAAGTTGCAAAGCAGTCACAGAGATGCCTGGAATAGCTGAGCTAAAAATGGTGCAATTTGGCGCTTTACTAGAGGAAGCCACCTTCCACATCTTTGTTAGCGGCGGACTTAAAAAAGTCAAGGGATACTAACAAATATTTTTGTCACCTTTATAACTACAAAGTTCAATCGAAAGTAAGCCACATAAAACCAGCACAAGTACTGAACAGTCATGTATGCATTCACCCGAGTATGAACTTAAGACAAATAAAAGCATTATGCAGGTAAAGTTTGAGCTTGCTGTTTGCAAATGTGTATATGAGGTAAAGAGTTAATGGCTCCTTTTTCAAAAAATTTCGTTGGTATTTCTGTTAACCACAGGTGTCGCCAGATATTGTTCTCTTTCCGTTAATGTATCTGCTTGTTCCTCCCAGGAATGTGAGTTGGCTGAAAAGCAAGGAAAACAACTGGTTACAAGATTTTTAATACAGATTAGATAAATATTTTTTTCTTTTCCCGTATGTCCAATTTAATGGGACTAATTTTCAAGTCTATGGAAGACACATAAATACTGAAAAGTTAAACTTGTAGGTGTTGCATCATGAAATTTGATCTTGTCTATCATTATGTGGCTAGTTTATTGCAACCCTGTAACACTGTTGTTCATAAACCTTGTAGCAATTAATACGAAATGGAAGTTTACTCACATCCATGATTGCCGTCTTTTGAAATGTCTGCATCAGAAAAGGCCTTGTCGTCAGTATAACTGTTAACCACAGGTGTAGCCAGATATTGTTCTCTTTCTGTTAATGTATCTGCTTGTTCCTCTTTAGTATGTAAGTTGGCTGAAAAGCATGAAATAAGCGCTTTACAACACTTTTAATACAGGTAAGTTAATTGGCTTTTTCCTTTTCTAATCATGTCAAACTTTATGTGATTTATTTTTGAGCACATCAAAGACACATAAATATTGAAGATAAATGCTTAACATCTTGTCTTGTTAACTAAATTAAATCATAGAAAACCCTTGTGTAAGAGTAAAATATAAGTTTTAACAAAATATCCTGTGAATTTTGGAAGATTATTTAAATAGTTTTACTCACATCCATAATTGCCGTCTTTTGGAATGTCTGTATCAGAAAAGGTCTTGTCGTCGGTATTACTGTTAACCACAGGTGTCGCCAGATATTGTTCTCTTTCCTTTAATGTATCTGCTTGTTCCTCCCCAGTATGTAAGTTAGCTGAAAAGCAAGGAAAACACTGGTTACAAGATTTTTAATAA
The DNA here is from genome assembly GCA_943736015.1 of Tridacna crocea. Lineage (NCBI taxonomy): Eukaryota > Metazoa > Mollusca > Bivalvia > Cardiida > Cardiidae > Tridacna > Tridacna crocea. The sequence continues at coordinate 58,154,505 of OX031059.1, forward strand.
AGCTTAGTTTATTGTTTTTTGTACTGTCTGAAAAAAGTATCCCTTTATTACATTCCTACATTTGTTTCCTAATTGGAAGGTTCCCAAAATGGCTTATGAGGGAAAAGATTAATAATTTGTATGTTTCTTATCAGACATTGTATGTAAATTTGTTTTACAAATGGTCTGTTTTTTGATATTCAACCCTTTTCTGTTCCCACATGTCCAATTTAATGTGACTAATTTTCAAGTCAATGCAAGACACATAAATACTGAAAAAAAAAAAACAAAGATGCAGGTGTTGCATCAAGGAAAAAAAACTGGTTACAAGATTTCTAATACAAATTAGATTAATATTTTTTTTTCTTTTCCCGTATGTCCAATTTAATGGGACTAATTTTCAAGTCTATGGAAGACACATAAATACTGGAAAAAAAAAAAGATGCAGGTGTTGCATCATGAAATTCAATATTGTCTATCATTATGTGGCTTGTTTACTGCTACCATTTAACACCTTTGTCCATAAACCTTGTAGCAAATAACATGAAATGGAAGTTGACTCACATCTATTATTGCAATCTTTTGGAAAATCTGTATCAGAAAAGGCCATGTCGTTGGTATTGCTGTTAACCACAGGTGCCGCCAGATTTTGTTCTCTTTCCATTAATGTATCTAAGTTGTCTGAAAAACACGGAAAACACTGGTTACAAGATTTTAATACAGCTTATTAATGTTGTTTTTTTCATTCCTATACAGATATAATGGTTGTTTTTTTTTTTCTTTTCCCACATGTCCAATTTAATGTGACTAATTTTCAATTCAAGGCAAGACACATAGATACTGAAAAAAAAAAAAAAAAAGATGCAGGTGTTGCATCATGAAATTCAATATTGTCTATCATTATGTGACTTGTTTACTGATACAATTTAACGCCTTTGTCACAAACCTTGTATTTCTGTTGTCAAAATGCTTCCAAATTTATGTCATCTGATGCAGAGGACCTTTTATTTTTCATCTCAATTGCCAGTTGGTCTATTTTCCATCACCAATTGGTGGATTTACACAAGAATTGTAGTACAGGTACATATTGGGCGAGTAATTTATAATAAATATTCTTCAGACCAAACAGTCCTTGTTTTACAAGTCTTTAGAAAACTTTGTTGGCAAATGAAAAATTGCTTAAAACAAGCAATCTCTCCTTTTAAATGGTCACCCCTAGATGAGTCTTAAATGCGTGGTAAATTTTGTTTGGCAATCATTTACAAATCAGCTAGAATGAGACAGAGCTTGTGCTTATACATGTACCAGTGTTCTCTCTAGGATTTTGAAAGTTTGATTCCAGGAATCCAACTCAGACAAAAATTGGATTCCAGACTGAAAATTTGGATTCCAGCTTGACAAAGTTAGATTCCCATAGTCAGGATAAATTTTCATACGCGAGAAATAAACATTTAAAAACTGTTAACTTAGACTTCTGTTTCGTGGAGACATTACATGTATATATTGGCGCAATGGATTACAGAAGTTAAGTAACTTTTCACTATCTCTTTATCTTATATTTAAACTATCAAGATGATTCAACAGAATATAGGCCTACATGTTCTAAATATTCATACTAATAATGGCACCATTTCTGGACCTATTTTCTTAAACATTTGTAAAACCAATTCTTATTTCGTATTAATTTGCAATCAGAATTAAATTAGAGTTATTTGTTGGTATGGACTATGATGTTAATCATTTTGCATTGTGTTAGTCTGATCATTAGGCTGATCTGGAGATTTTCTTTAAATCCCCATATATTTCTCTTGTTCAAACTCATTCTCTGTTACTATCAAACATGTACAATGTATTTCAGTGTTCCTACTACCTTTTTATATCAAGGGTACACTTACACCCTGTTTTGAAAAACTTGGGGTAAGATTTCATATTAGAGGGTATGACATAATTATTATGTTTCCGAACCAGAGGTAAAGCAATCCATATTTATGATTTGCAGGGGAAAGAAAATATGCTATAATAAGATATCTATGTAAATTTACTGCTTAAAATCATTAAAATGCAGAAAAGACAGTCTAAAGTGACTTTGACAAGACAATGTCAAGGAGACATTTTGTTGTATCATGGGTTTCCGTGTGTATTTTTTACAGAAGTTTTTTTTCTGTTTTTTCTTGAAAGGCATTTCCACATGATTGGAAATAAATTTATCTATAAGGAAAACAAATAGCATTGAAATCCCCTGGACTACGTAGTTTTCATTCTTTCCACCCTCCCCAACAACAACAACAAAAGAAAATTGGCATAGTGGCCCCTAGCCTAGGCAGTTTTTCAAATCGCCCACATCCCTGGCCAATTGAAAGTGTGGGGAAAAGACAGAAGAAGGCAAGCTGGGGCCGATTTCACTTATCCTAATGAAATCTTACTTGCCTTTAATTGGATAGAATGTAAATACATGTGAAAATTGGACCTACCCCCTTTCTTCAAGGCCTCCATGTGACTTGTTGCACTGGCATGACAAAAGAATGTGCTAGTCAGGTAATTTGTGAATTCCAATGTTGTAAGGGCATTGTTTAAACTTTTTTATGCTTAATATCAATGGATTACAGAATTTTATTGCTTGTGTTGATAAGCCAGTCATTTTTACAGCCATGACCTTGTTTTCTAGCATTCTAGAGAAGTGCGATTAATTTATATCAGTTTTTAAAAATTGCAGATTCAGACAAAATCAAGACTGTTCGATGCCGAACGACAATTGAAAAAGTGATTCAACTCAATTATAGTTCTCTGATAAATGGGGGAAATAAGAAATTGCTCAGTCAAAGCAAATTCTTCTTTTACCATGATGTTTTCAAAACATCTACCACGGACAATGAAAAACAATGGATTCTTTGTTAAAGGAGTAAAAAGTGGTTGTTCAGAGATAATTTTTAAACAGCGTGTTTATTTATTAAGATTCGGCGACTTCCAATATTCACGCTACCCCGTAAAAGAATATCGGATGGATACCTGCGATGAATCACTGTAAATCCTGCGATCAAGACAAAAATAGGACCGTCCATCTGTTTATAACTTGTATCATTTTGAAACTTATCAAAATTAGCGAACACAGGATAAGAAAAAGTAAAACACAAATTATCAACAACAGAGGAGTCAAAATGGCGGCCATCGTGATCCAGTGTCATGGTCTAAATTGTCGTCAATGTGCTATTTTTACCGAATCAAGTCTTCAGTCAATCTTTCTAGTCTTCAGTCAATCTTGTTAATGGGTCTTCTGAACAAACACTAATTAAATAGACGAATCCAACACTTAAAATACACAAAAACACTTACCGATCCTCAAAAGCAGAGCCAAGTCTGTTTCCTCGCCGAATCTACGCGCATGAATACGGTATAATCGGGGAACCTGCATCGATTGGCCGAGGTGTTCCGAATGTTGGGGGTGCTCGATGCTGGTTCCCGATTATATGGTATTCAAGCACACAGACATGAAACCATCCGAAATCAAACGTTCCGAAGTCAAAGGGAGATAACAGTGAAAAAAATTCCAAACGGAAGTCCGTCATTTTTCCTTTTCAGTAATGTGACTTTTTTCTTAAACCATTCATGAAGGCACAAAGAAGCGTTTTGTACCAACCAAAAAATCGGGTTATGTGACTAGTCACATAATTCCATAAAGTCACATTACAATGTATATACTAAAATAAAGTTACATAAACATGAAATGTTAGAACGGACAGACGGACGGACGGACGGAAGGACGGACGGACGGACGGACAACGCTAAAACTATATCCCTCCGCCTACGGCGGAGGATAATAAAGATTAATATCTCGTATATTATGATCACCGAGCAAATTGGGTAAAATGAAACATTATCAGTGATCATCTGTGTTATGAAATACATGTACATACATGTATTATCAATGAATCTAAAGAGCTGCAAGTACTTCCGCTTTATGACACAAAGAGAAAATAAGCCCAACCAACAAAAGCCATGTTTTTCAACAGATCAAAGTTTATTGAAGGAATGTGACAGAAGGCTACCCAATGCAAATCTCGTGATTGAGTTCTTTTGAGAAGACAAATTTTACAATTTTTGCAACGCACCGTACATGGAAAATAAGCTTCTTCCACACAAGCCATGTTTTCTAATGGATCGAATTATCTCGAAAGAAATTTATGGAAACATCTACGTTGATTTTTGTTGATTTCCACACGATGGTTTCTTAAGAGAACTCAATTAAATAAAAAGTTTAGAAATAAACGCCTAGACGACCAAACGCACGCATGTAAATGTACGAAGGGTACAATACGGAATCCTGTTTCCGCCATCCACTTTTCGACCTACGAGGAACTCGAAAAGTGGAATTAGGCTCTCTAACTTCCACTTTTCTAGCAAAAAAGTTACCTCGAAAAGTCGAAAAGTTGAAGTTTTAGACCTGACAATTGTCATAAAACTTTCCACTTTTCGACCTCACGTTTGTCTAGAAAATTAGAAATTAGGACGCACTAACTTCCACTTTTCGCCTTAAAATGCTAGGTCGAAAAGTGGAAAAGTGGAAGTTTTTCACATGACAATTGTCAATAAAACTTCCACTTTTCGACCTAGAAAAGACAAAGTCGAAAAGTAGAAAAGTCGAAAAGTCGAAAAGTCGAAAGTTGAAAAGTCGAAAAGTTGAAAAGTGGAAGTTAGCCTTAAAACTTCCACTTTTCTAGTTAGGACTGGTTATCACGGGATGTTTGTTTATCAGCACCGAATAATGTTTGAGCCGGTGTAGGGGTAAAAATTCCTGTGTCACCTATTTTGTCCCGGTGAAAGCTAAACGTCTGCCGAATAAGTATACATGTACACTGTTTAAGTCGGACGTCTATCTTTATCCGATACCGCCTATGGCCTGAGTTTATAGTAACACAAATCTAGTCAGGAACTGCGCATCAAGCGCGCGCCCAATTTGACATTTTCAAACCACGTTCAACCCATTACGAGATGACAAGAAATAAAAGACTGTCCAAATTTAAAGAAACTGCAGATGACATTCCAAAGTGTGTATTGAAATCTAAGTGTAATATTGAGTAGACAACATTGTGAAAGAAATAGTTTGTAAAAAGTTATTTCTCCTTTTCGAATAATGTTTTCCGAAATAATATTTTGCAAAGGTGTCAAAAACAGGAATCAAGTGGTAATGGGTTAAAATGTGTGACTTGTTAACATCTAGGTCGCTGGTTCGAACACTGGTTTGGTGTGGGCACCGGGATCCTTCATAATCTTTCGAAGGTTAATAAAAATGTCGATGTAGGCCTATCTATGATGCTGATCGGAGTCGATTATGAATTTATGTTCTCCGAACTCGATTACGGATTTCTGTCCTCGGAACTCGATATTTCCCCCATTGTTACATTAACATCAATATGACCTCCCCGAATCTGCCGCGTTGGTATTTCGGTTGTGTAATGTCTAGTAGTATCATTTCATGATATGCAACCCGTCACAGGAAAAGGGACCATCTCGATCTGGTCAGATTGCAGGAATTGTGCAGGCTAACCATGTTGAAAATTTTCGCCTATATAGCAGGTTTTCTCAAAGTAAATCTGAATTGGATAAGATCCCTTTAAAAAATGGTTTAACGGACGATCTTTCGGCAATCTATATGAGATTTTCCAGATCGCACAGGTCGCAGCTTAGTTTTTTGACATGTCAAAAACCTTGTTTCGATCTTTTTTTAGGAATACTTTCCCTCGACCTTGTGCGACTACAGAAGACCAAGGTGCGTTCAACCGCCGATTACTTGCGATCAGCGGCGATCAAGCCACATTTTGAGATCGCAACTCAATCTTCAGGGAAGATTTTTTGGTGAAATGGTCCATTAAACATTAAAGACTAATCAGTGTCCAAAGTTTCAACTATATATGGCTTGCAATATGCGAAAAAGGGCATTCCGACATTTCCATAATGGGTCGTCTCGGATCAGCCTGCGCAGATCGCACAGGCTGATCCGACACGGCACTTTAAGACCACATTAGATTTTGTGCCACAGTAGACTTGCGCTAAATTGAAAATTACATACACGGAAAGTGGCGAACTGCGCGGCCTTATACGAAACGACACTTTAAAGGGCAAATCCTAAGATGTTTTGACCACACTGTTTTTTTGCTCCAATCAGCCGCAAATGATGTTAGTAAATACGTGTCAATCAGTTTTCATAAATACCACCCTGTATCATGCCATAAATCACGCTCGAATAGACGATTTGTGAATTAGATTTGATATAAGCGATATGTCCATTTTATCGTAAGCGGCGCACCAGAAATATCACGTGACACCGGACAAACACAGCATTATTTCATTAATAAATGCCGTATGTCCCGTTCGCAATTCCTTTAAATATGGACAAATTCATAACTAAAAAGAAAATGGCATGGCAAGAAATCTAGAGGAAATCAATTCTAACACAGTTCAAACATATTTCGTGATATTGCTGTTGAAAAAAATAATCATAAACAGACAAAATATGCATTTAATGAGATCGTATTGAAATAAAGAGCATGTAGAGACTAAGAACGACCTTACCCTCTGAAACCTGTTTAAAATTCATAATCCTGTCCATTAATGATCACTAAAGGGGTAAAGTGATATGAAACAAACTATAAGAAGAGTCAATTTAATGTGACACGTGTGTGTTAATCTGTAAGAAGCAAGTACATTACAGCTGTTCTAAAGGTCACCCACCCTGCAGTGCGATACCGAGATCAAAGGAACACCGAGTTAACCCTTCGCCCATTTTTTTAGTAGGATTTCATTAGATTCTTTTAACCCTTTACCAAACAATCCCTGGTTCTTACGACCCTGAGATAGAAGCATTTTGAAAACATTGTTGGAAATGAAGAAAATGCTGGTAACCAGGATTTTCTCCTTTTCCCACAATGTTTTCTACCCTGCTAGAAACAAATTTCAATTTTGAAATATGTTGGTTTTTTTTTTTTTGTCTTTCAATTTGGACCAGTCTAAAAATTTTGTTGTTCGGTAAAGGGTTAAATACTCAAAATGAAGCTTGTGAAGAAGTTATGGATGGTCTGAAATTTGATCTGAAGCCATGTTTCTTTTTTTTTCATATCTATAGCATGAATTTATTCTTCAATAGGTACATACCTGAAAGTGCAACAAGGATGTTTGATAATAGTGCTTTAATATCAGTAAATGGACTGTCCATGGACAGCTTCGTAACCTTTTTGCCAAAGTATTTCGAGCGACCCGGAAAAAAAAGGGGACATACGTGCTGATTTGTCTCACTGTTACTTGTCTCACTTCCTTCCTTAACACCCCTTACCCCAAACAAAAAAGTAATCGATATGTAGTTCAGAAACATCTGTGAAAAATAAATTTTTAAAGTGTGAGAGAAAATATTTAAGGTAAAAAGGAAGGGCTTGCAACAAGCATTTTCTCCTGTTTCAACAATATTTTTTTTTTTACTTTTTTCAAAGACAATTACAACCATTTGACCCACGTTTATTCAATCGTCTCCATATGTTAAGTATATGGAAGAGTCAAAAGCGTTGTCGTCGGGTGAAAACATTCACGGTAACCATTTAAAACCCATATCCCAAGCTTTTTATGCCCCTCAGAAATATAGGTTTTAAAAATGTTGTTGAAAAGGGATAAAGTTCTCGTAACCAACTTTTTCTCCATTTCCTTTGCCATCCTTCCTACAGAAACTTTCATTTTTAATACACATTCAAACTGATATCTGCAAAGGCTTACAATTTGGGCAAGTCTCAAATTTCTGTTTCGTAAAGAGTCAATGAAAATTTCAGTGTTGTAAAAAATGGGGGTGGGGGAGAGGGGGTAACATCAATATAACTGCATTAGACTTTTCCTATTTTTATGTGTGATTATTCAACCAATGTTTGCCAAATTCCGTAGCTAAGTTTGTAACGTACAGGCTTGAAGTCCAGGAATCTGTGCTTTGATTAATTTAAACTAGTAATTTGATAATCCCCCCCCCCAAAAAAAATCGTCCAGTGTCTGTTAAAAGACAGAGACAGTCTACAATCAAGAAACTGGGACATTATACATTTTGAATTTACAGCGAAAGTCCTGACTTTGACATAATTAACATTTTTAAAAATCTTTATAGTTGCATTTTTCTCATATTACTGTTTGAACTACCGTATAAATTGACTATCGTAATAACAAAGTTTAATTCAAATTTCAAACCTTCCATTCCCTCTAGGAAAAAAAAAAAGATATTAGAGATTCATTTTCAGGAAGCGAATACGTGGAATTGTTAAAATCTGTTATGGAGGGTAAGTCTGTTCTAATTAATGGCCCTAAAAGATGTATTTTTCTGCCCAAACATATTTTTTTTCAAATACATTATTATGTAACCTGGTTTAAAAGGTCCCAGTTTAACTGTATATTTGCACTAATTTCTTTCGGAATGGGGGTGTTTTTTAAGTTATTAAATCTTATCCTACTAAATAAATCAAATGCCGCTTTTAAAGCCTATAGTAAAAACTCAAATTTATTTCAAAGGAATATCGCGAGGAAAAATATCTCCGTATCGGATAGTGTAGATTTAGGATCAGACTGCACGTTCTTCCTGGTGTGATCTGAATCTATATTGTCTGCAAAAGGTCATTGAGTCGCACTTGGTAGCCAAAGGGTTAATGCAGTCTGCATACAAAAAGTTCTATCAACAAGCCCGGCAGGATACAACGCTTATGATACCGCTTTACTCTCTGAAGTCTACCGAAAAATTGGTAAAACAACAGATCTTTTTTGCGTGTGTCTTCGAAAAAGATAATTGATAAAACTACCGGCACAGCCATTTTAGGGTTCTTGTCTTATTTATCGCGTTTAGGGTGTATTCCATATAAAACATATGACCCTTTCACTATTTGGGTATATACAGGATTGGGAAAGATTGTCCGGTGGAAAGGGAAGTAACTCGTGGTGGCGCGTCACTAACGGTAATTGGCAGATGGTCTATTGTCACGCTGATATACGGCCCCAAAAATGGTACATGGCTTACTTCCCCTGATTCGCTTATCTTCCCTACCTGTGTGTCGTCATAGGAGCGTAACCCTGTGTTTACAGTCAGTAGAAATTAGTAGGAACGCTGATGATTATACGAAGATATCCGAGTATAAACAAAGAATTCAGCCGAAAAAAATGGTAAATTGTACAGCCTATGGCTTCAACGTCGAATCAGGAACACATACAGTTAGTATGTTCAAATTTCCGAAGGAATTAAAAAGGAGGAAATTATGGATTCAACGTTTAAACCAGGGCCGGACAGTAACGGCGGATTTTGTGCCATCAGTTCATTCCACATTGTGTCTGAAACACTTCGAGGACAGTTAGTTCTTAATAAGTCCAAAACTCGTCCCGACATTGTTCGAAACTCCGAGTCGAAATAAGATCGGCCATAAGACAGACATTCCGCAATGGCAATCTCCAAAAGGAAAAACAAACATAAGGTCAGTAATTCCTTCAATTGTTTTTCGTAATATTTAATCCTTTTCTAGATCTACATTCTGGACAAAGGAGAAATTGGCACCGTTTTCTCCCTTTTTTTCCCAAATGTTTTCAACATTTAACCCTTTACGAAGAGACAAAATTTTAGACTGGTCCAAATTAAAAGCACTTGCAGGGAACAAAGTAAACCTAAGTGAAAAATTGAAATTTGTTTCCACCAGGATAGAAAACATTGTAGGATAAGAAGAAAATGTTGGTTACCAGCATTTTCTCCTTTTCCCACAATGTTTTAAAAAGGGTTCCATCTCAGGGTTGTAAAAACCAGGGATTGTTTGGTAAAGGGTTAATTCGCACATGACAAAAAAATGGTAATCAAAAAATTGAAATGAAATTTGATTTGGAAAGGATGGAAAACATTATGGGAAAAGGAGAAAATCTTAGCATTTTCTCTTTTCCTCACAATGTTTTCAAAGGCAACAACATAACATAGATTTTGCAAGTACCAAAGTCTGGATTGTTTAAATGATGTTAACTTTGAGGGTTTCAGCTTTTTCTTCCTTTTCCACAATGTTTTCAAAAGGCTTCTTTCTCAGGGTTGTGAAAAACAGAGGGTCAACTGACCATTCACCAAACACAAAAATTTTAGACTGGTTCAAATTGAAAGCATTTGCAGACAACAAAAGAATTGTGAACCAAAAACATTTGCAGCTGATTGGAGCAAAAAACAGTATGGTCAAAATATATTAGGATTTGCCCTTTAAACAGTAAACATCTTTCTCTTCCCACACTGTTTTTTCAGGTGTGCGGTAAAAATGTCAGAGATACTAAGTACATGATATGAAAAAATGTGTGGCTCTGGCCTCTCACCAGATCCATTGAAGTAAAGCCATTCTTTGTAGATTTGATAATAAATCTGTTGTCCTTTACATTTGTTTATAATATATTTATTTACCTTCATTGTATCCATGCTATACTGTGAAATAATTTTCTGTTTCATTCAGCAATGATAACATTACATGTTAATGCTGATTTAATCCTTCACCAAACAACTCCTGGTTTTAACGACCCTGAGTTAGCAAGCCTAAAAAAACATTGTGGGAAAATGAGAAAATGTTGGTAACCAGCATTGTCTCCTTTTCCCGCACTGTTTCTGCCCTGCTGGAAACAAATTTCAGTTTTTGACTTAATTGCAAAGCTTGGTAAAAACATTTGTGAAAAAGTATCTTTGACAATAGTGTGTGATCTTAGTTCATCTGTTAGTCCATATACCAATCTTGATTTATGACTGACCGCCATCTCAGATGATTCAGAGGCCAGAAATAAGTGAGCCCTGACAAGATTTCGAACTTGCTAAGCCTTGACCAACTGAGCTAACCCTATATATTTATACTACGATAAATACGTCTGACATTTTTACCTATGACATTTTTACCTATGGCATATTTACCACTTTGACTCTGACATTTTTACCTATGACATTTTTACCTATGACATTTTTTCCTATCGCATTTTTACCTCTGACATCTTTACCTACATTTGGGCACGAGTTCTGGTTAAGTTCACAGGGAGCAGTATCCGAAGAGATTAGAACGAGTTGTATGGACTTGTTTCTCAAGTTTACATGTTTAACCCTTTCCCAAACAATCCCTGGTTTTTACGGGAAAGGAATTGAAAGCTTTTTGAAACATTGTGGGAAAAGGAGAAAATGTTGGTAACCAGCATTTTCTCCTTTTCCCTGAATGTTTTCTACCCTATCATATAGAAAAATCATCTTTTAAGCAACTGTTAATTTGTCATCGGCAAAATGCTTTGAATTTGGTCTGGTCCAAAATTTGCCGTCTGGGAAAGGGTTAAATTGTTGCCAAACATCAAATTTATTGACTCAACCGAATTGAAAGCAATTAGAGTCAACAAATCAAATTTAACTTGCATGTTTGGACATGTTTTTGATGGGGTAAAAAACATTGTAGCAAAAGGAGAAAATGCTGGTCAGCAGCATTTCTCTTTTACCTACAATGTTTTCGAAAGTTTTTTCTATCTTCACAAGGGTCGTAAAAAGAAAAGATTTCTCTCAGTAGCCTGTCTAGAAGACATAATATGGAGAGGAACAGGGAAATATCCACAAATCAGAAGTGTAAAGATACAATTCAAAATTTGTTCAAAGTGATTGTAAGTTGTCAAATCATTTTTTAAGAGTGAAATGTCGAAGAAAAGTAGTGTATGGGATAAAAGCTGTAACATGGGTTTACTGTCACAAACAAACATTACAGTGTAATGGGGTGAGATATGCAAATGTTATGTAACCATTTCCTGTATTGTGATGGATTAACATTTATGACCATGACTAGGGGTAGCCAGATACTGACTTCACCCTTTACCATACAAACCCTAAGTCTAGTTTCCAGTACCCAAAGAAAGAGTGTTTGAAAAACGAATGTAGGTAAAAATGTCAGAGGTAAAAATGCCATAGGAAAAAATGTCATAGGTAAAAATGTCATAGGTAAAAATGTCAGAGTCAAAGTGGTAAATATGCCATAGGTAAAAACAGAAAATTATTTCACAGTATAGCATGGATACAATGAAGGTAAATAAATATATTATAAATAAATGTAAAGGACAACAGGTATATTATCAAATCTACAAAGAATGGCTTTACTTCAATGGATCTGGTGAGAGACCAGAGCCACACATTTTTTCATATCATGTACTTAGTATCTCTGACATTTTTACCTATGACATTTTTACCTATGGCAAATTTACCATTTTGACTCTGACATTTTTACCTATGACATTTTTACCTATGGCATTTTTACCTCTGACATTTTTACCGCACACCTCGTGCCCAATGTGTGGTATTTATATTTAACCCTTTACCAATCAATCCCTAATTTTTACAGTCCCGAAGACAGAAGACTTAAAAACATTGTAAGAAAGTAACCAGCTACCTACTTGAAAGTAACCTAGTAACCAGCATATTCTCCTTTTAACACAGTGTTTTACACTGCTGGAAAAAAAATCAATTTTTGAATACATATAACTTTATTTTGTCGCCTGCAAGCGATTTCAGTTTGGACCTGTTTAATACTTTGTCGTATGGTAAAGAGTTAAAAATAGAAAATATTGTGGATAAAGGATCAATTGATAGTTACCCAGAATATAAAATAATTTTGAGAATTGTCTTAATAATCTCGGAACATATTATTTTATCAAATTTCACGGTTGTTAACAGCATTTCAGACTATTCTTATTCTCATGAAAATCGCAATTTATTGTGTAACCCTTCACCCATCAGAGAACAAATTTTGTACCTGTCAATGTTTACAGAATTCTTTACAAGGTACAAATATAGGATCCATCAACAAATAGTTAGAACTAACATCTCACGATTATCAATCGTAAAAGTCAAGAAAAAGGTTATTTGACATGAAACTAAAGAGTCGGAGGAATGTCATGTATAGAATATTTCCGTTAGTGACGTTCGCCCCTTAGCCTAATACATGTAAGCGTGATACTCAACACGCTGTTCAAAAGTCTGGCATAACATCGTTATTTTCGCCATTAGTGGGCGAACTTTTACTTTTATCCTCATCATCAGAAACTATTAAGTTTCATTACAAATATGGTGGTACATGTACGGCCTTACCGGCCTATAATCGTGTATTTCTTCGTCTAAAATATCGCTCGTTTCACTATCTTAAACAAGGTCCATATTGAAACAAACGCTCCTATGACGTCACAGATCAAGGTGCGCTACAATAAGTAAGGGAGGTAAGCGATGCAAGAAAAACTAATAAGCAAAAATATAAATTGAAAAAAAGTACTTTTACTAATTCTTTTTTCAAAGTTTAACATTACCAGGTTGCCATTTGATAAATGTAGATTTGAAAATTAATCATATCAGAAACTTGTTGATTTGCCCTTTAAGCAAATGTCTGTATGCCCCTTTTCGCGTGTTGCAGGCCACATGATTTCAAAACATCTAATAATGTGTACACCGTTAAAGTCTGTTCCCTGAAGGACGTAGCAATGCGATAAGGGCGGGTTTGAAACGAAAACTAGGGAGTTGCCGTATTATGGCCGACATCAGACTTATTCGGTGTACATTTAACCTCTACCATTCGCTCCCGCCATCTTCCTTTGACCGGTGTACATTTAAAATAATAACGCGGCCAAGTTATCCTGCGAAAAATTAGTCCTAACTAGAAAAGTGGAAGTTTTAATCGGCTAACTTCCACTTTTCGACTTTTCAACTTTTCGACTTTTCTACTTTTCAACTTTTCGACTTTGTCTTTTCTAGGTCGAAAAGTGGAAGTTTTATTGACAATTGTCATGTGAAAAACTTCCACTTTTCCACTTTTCGACCTAGCATTTTAAGGCGAAAAGTGGAAGTTAGTGCGTCCTAATTTCTACTTTTCTAGACAAACGTGAGGTCGAAAAGTGGAAAGTTTTATGACAATTGTCAGGTCAAAAACTTCAACTTCTCGACTTTTTGAGGTAACTTTTTTGCTAGAAAAGTAGAAGTTAGTGTGCCTAATTTCTACTTTTCGAGTTCCTCGTAGGTCGAAAAGTGGATGGCGGAAACAGGATTCCGTAGTACAACGCCATTCTGAAGCCAGCTGGCAGTTGGCCAAGCGGATTTGAAAATTACTTAAACTAAGAATCAGACCAAATGTGGTAAATAATGCACACTCTGTATTAGTTAATAGGTTTGTTTCTTTATGGACAATGTTTTTCTAAGCCATCTTTCCCAGTGAAATAAAAGCTCGTGACAGCGTGGCAATGGGTTAATACGCCATTCACAAAACTGAAACGCTGTAAACAAGGAACATGTCTGTACCAACAACGGAGGCAATGACCGGTCAATGGTGATCTACTTCGTAAATTGCCGTAATATTGCAAATATTTCAAGAAAAATCATGAAAATGGACCTATGACTCTCAGCCATAGTCAGAAAGCAAGTGCTAGAAGTAATGAAATTGGGTTGAAGAACATGCTCTTTATCAGGTAATGTTTACAAAAATAGTCTTCGTATACAGCCCATGCATCGAGTTTCAGACAGAAATAATGATTATTTAAAGGTTGTTCTCCAGTTACCGCAAGCTTTTTCTGATCTGGTGTCCATGTGCATACACTGAAAATGAAATTGGTGTCTTGTTAGCATATTTTCCTCTACCCAGGTCCATTCAAAAACGTATATCTTCGCTTTGGAAGAACATTTCTAAATTAAATTTTGTGTTCTTTTATGGGATACATTTATCTTATTATACAAACTTGTAAAATGAACAATGGTAAGGGGATTTTGTCCAAAAATCAGCAACAAACTTCAAAACAATAAAACCCAGTGGCTCATAAAGCCACAGCTCGCTTATATGATGGTATTATTATTCCCTAGTATGTCTGTAAACAGATCAATCATTCGCCCTGACATTGCTGTAAAGCAACATTTCTGTGTAGGTTAATCAGGTCCACAAAAATGAAAATACATGTACTTACACCACCTCCGATTCTTCTATGGAAAATCAGATCTGGTGTACCGAGAACATATTGTGTCCGCGGCTCACGTTGATCAGTGTGATTCAGGTCTTTGTTTCTGCGCTTGTGTGCATAAATTTGTTTAATATATTGTGCGCTATAAACATCGAAGTGCTGTCTTATGCTGAATAAATGTTATGATATGTTGTATTACCTAGGTAACAAGAACATGAAAATCGGTATTTTTACTGGTCGTACCTGTGTAATATCGAAAAATGTTTTCTCTGCTATTTCTCGGTATCAAACCGGAATGCATAAAATAATCAAAGTACTGATAGTACTGAAGGCCAGGATACGAAACAACACATGGGGTCAATTTTAACTGATACAAATAGGTAGACGGACAAGGATACAAGCAAATTCCACTAAGCCCCTGGAATTCTTGGTTTTAACAGGAAATTTTGAACTGATACTAGAAAGCACCAGCCAGAAACTAATTAAGCCAGAGCTAGGCATGTGCTCACAGTTATGCGGTGCTTGATAATGGCTTAGAATACTTAGTAATTTGTCGTGCTTGTAAACAGTCCCAAGTCAAAATTTAACCGTATTCAATCGGTGCAATACCAACTTTGGTTATCTAAATTTTCTGAGACATGTGATGTCTTGTAGTCCTGAATGACGCTATTTTTTACATTTATGACGCAAGAACATATTTATTTTTATTGATTTCAATGAAAATACATGTAAGATAGATATCAAGGTAAAATGTAATGAATGATAAATACTGGAGTGATACGGCAGTTGGTCATGTTGTCTCTGCCTTCCACAAGTCGACGAAATTTTGAACTGGTCATATTTAAAGGAAGTTGTAGATGAAAATCCAAAGTAGTTCTTCGTGTATATTGAAAAGTAAGATTTTGGGGAAACTGGGAGGAATTGCTTGTTACAAGCGAATTCTCTTTTAGCCAAAATATTTTCTCAATAAAATACTGTGAAAAAGTTGGATTGTTTTGGGAAAACGATTAGGCTCGGTTTTCCTATTTTACTTGCCTATTTTACGGACAAGTCACAGTGACTTGAGCTTCGATACTTATATCTACATAATATAAAAAGTCGTTAATCCTAATTCATAATCGTTGTCCAAGGACATCTTGTGTCAAGCCCGCGAACACTTGACTCTCAAGCTTGACCTAGACCCTGGACCTGAGTAAATGTTTCAAAGAGAAAATTCTACTCATGATGGAGAACAATGCATTAGGCCAATTTATATCGGAACCTATCCAAAAATGTAGGAGTAATGGTTCGGACGAAAAATTGGCCTTCAAATGGCACATCTAACCGTGATGGAGGTCAATTGTGCCAAATTATTTTGAAATCCATCCACAATTGTAGAAGTTATGGACCGGAAATATTCGGATGCACACAAGCCCTAGTGAACACTAGAAATATGTGTGTCAGAGACACTGATGCCCCTGCTAAATGGTATTGGTCACAGGTATGTCATATGACACTAGTAGAGAGAGAGAGAGATAAAAACAAATACATTAAATGACATGTGAACGACTACATAAAAAAATTATAAGCATTTATTTGGTTTCAAATCAAAGTCAATCAAAGACATTTTTAAGAATCACACAGGTGTAATCTATTTGTGACAGGTGTAAAAGGTGTGAAATACATCCTATCAGTGTGAAATAGGCAGTATAAACAATGACAAAACTACCAAATAACTCTTGGATAAAGGTAACTAATACACATAATGTACATACTAAAGACAACGAAATTTCAAAAATATTTTTATAGACAACTTGATTAACGATAAGGATGAAATTGATGTTGGGATCGATTTTTCTAAAATTTTATTTGGGGACGATTTCACCAAAGAAATCGTCTCCAGGGGACGATTTCTCCGGAGTGATAAACATAACACGGGCCAAGCAGTTTGGGGACGATTTCTCCAGGGGCCGATTTCTCCAGCATTCTGCTGAAGTACCCTAGATTTAGTCGATATACATAGGAAAAAGTGATAAACATAACACGGGTCAATATTCTATATGTAGTTTGCTTTATTTACAATCGCATTTTAGCGGAGACGCATTTTGTAACACACATGTTCAAGTGTCAACACAACGTTATAGACAAACTCCGAGCAGAGTCGTCGTTCGTTAATCTCACCATACATGAATGTGAATGATCTGGAGTGCAAGAGAGTGCGTTATAGATATTAACCGTATACAGCGCGTAGGAATACACAACTGCCGGATAAAGCTAAGTTCATTAGGTTACGCCTTTATTAGGTCAGTGTTAAGGACAAAAACGGGATAAAAAACACACACTCGTCAGTTATTAAAGGATCGTAATACCCTTGCAATTCCATGGCCTTTTGCAGATGAAAGCTTTGAAGAAAGGAAAGCATTCATACCGTGTGATAAGCAATCTCTGTATATACTTGGGAAACTAGTTGTTTTGGTGGACTCAACGATATAAAGTGGACACACCGTCCAACATTTTTGTCTGAATAGGCAGCTTACGATCCCTATAGGCAAGGGAATCCCTTGAGAGGGATTCTCTGGCCCAAAAATGAAATGTTATGGGAAAGAACTTTCGCTCTCTCTCTCTCTCTCTCTTCCCCACAATGTTTCCTAAGGTGTCGTTATCTAATTATTTGAGCAAAATTCATCTTGTAGAAAACAAATGTTCTCAATAGGGAAAAGTCTAAATGTTGTCATCTAATAAATTGATTACGAATAAATGTAGCGCCAAATGAGAAGGTAACCGGCATTTTTTTCCCATTTCCTACAATGTATTATACTCTTACAAAGAGCTACGCTTTGAATATGCATCTGATTTTTCTTTTGGGTTACCAGATTATTGACAGAACAGAATTTTATTTTGCGTTGTACAAGGTGCATCGTCAGTTGCACATACAATATACAAAAAACCCCCCAAAAAACGTGGTACATGGAGATATATTCTACGGAGCCCGGTAGGTGTCATGTTCTACATATTTTTTATTTCAAAAAAACGAAATGCTAAATCGTTAAAACGAAATGCTATTTCGATAAAACGAAATAGATACAGGGTGTCCGGAAAGTAAGGTAACACTTCCGTACATTTATATTTTGGCTTAAAATACAAGATAACGAGATGAAATATATATACATGTAAATAAAACGTGTAAGTTTTTTTGTGTGATCTTTTAATTCAATTTTCTTAACACTTTATGTTTTTGTACAGATTTCAATTCAAAAGTCCTTTTTCTGTCATTGGCGTCATTTTACAATTAATGACGTTTGCAGCGAGACGGCAGATTATGCTCTTACCATGCCGATCATGCCGGATGATATTGTGAATTACTTGAGTGCACATTTCAATATCAATCTATTTCAGTGTAAGTGGTCTTTAACAATATGGCTGTGCTGTCTTGGATGAGGCTGTCAACCTTTGACCTTTTAAACTAACAGAAAGAAGTCGCACATGTTGAAATCAGAATAAAGACGCCCTCATTCCTCATTGCAAAGCAATTGGTTCATGCAGGAAAGTGCTACGCCACACACATCTAAATCTGTGGCAGACTTTTTACATAATATGTTCAGTGATATAGAGTAATGTCTAAACGATATCCGGAGGCACACAGTCCAAAACTCAACCTTAACCTGCATGACTTCCTCCTTTGCAGTGTGTTGAAGTCAAAGGTCTACGATCCCAACCTAAACAAACCCAGACCTGTCGTTAAAAAAAAATCCTTCTAGTGAAATCAGTATGATTGATGTTTGAATGCATTTCAAACTGAGTGAAAAATTCATTGTGTGTGTTCGGAAAGGAAAGAGTGTAAAGGATAGTCACATTGAAAACGTCATTAATTACTAAAATGACGTCAATGACCGAAAAAGGACTTTTGAAGTGAAATCTGTATAAAAGCGAAAAGTGTTATGAAAATTCAATTAAATTATCACACAAAAAAACTTACACGTTTTATTTATATGTATATATATTTTTCATCTCGTTATCCTATATTTTAAGCCAAAATATAAAAGTACGAAAGTGTTACCTTACTTTTCGGACACCCTGTATGTTCGGAACGCTTGGTTGTCATTGTCATGTGAGATGAGTGGCTCCGGGCTTTTTTGTCCCAAAACCAGTCCGTCCCTGGGCTTGTTCGTCCGCAGGGCTTGTTC
Source organism: Tridacna crocea (assembly GCA_943736015.1). Taxonomy (NCBI): domain Eukaryota; kingdom Metazoa; phylum Mollusca; class Bivalvia; order Cardiida; family Cardiidae; genus Tridacna; species Tridacna crocea. Next base: position 58,173,608 of record OX031059.1, read on the forward strand.
GCACGAGCTTGTTCGTCCCTCACTCCTTATAGATCGTGTTTGAATGTATAGTGCTATTTGCCTTCTAAAATGAGTTGTTATTTACATGTAAAAATACTTTAAATAAAACGTTCTCTTGGTCGTTTATAGTACTTCCCCAGGCCCGTTGGAACGGGAAGGGGAGGGGTGCGGGGGTGCTTTAAAAAGCAAATTTAAATATTTTCAAAACTTGCATTTACATAGTGTACAATTAAATTAAACTTTAATTCTAGTTAATTAAACGTCCTGTTCCAACCGATCTGCTTTTTAAGCTCCCCTGAGCACAGCGTGCTTAAGGGGAGCTTTTAGGATCACCGTTTGTCCGTTGTGCTTAGCGTACAGGACATGAGAACAGGGGGTCGTGAGTTCGATCTCCGGCTCGGCCAATTTCTTTCCAAGGATTGATGATAGTCATTGCGACAGGATTCATTCCTCTCTCACCGCTGATCGTTTTTTAAATTATGATGTGTTATACCCGTTGTTTAAATTATGATTTTAATTTACTATCCAGCACCCAACAGCCAGGCCAACAACTTTCATTACCTCTTGAAAAGTTACCTCTTTCAAGGACGGCACCTTTTTATTGAAGTTATTGAAGAAAGAGTTTTTGGAAAAAAAACTGGCTATGCTCTACTCAAATATTCAGGTTAACGGACCACCTTTGCCCTCTTGTTTTTGTTAATGCTCGCAACCTAGGTCTACTTTGTTTGCATTAAATAGACCTCTGTTCATTTTATCTTTTTTTAGCTCACCTGAGCACAACATGCTCAAGGGAAGCTTTTAGAATCGTCCTTTGCTTGGCATGTGCCTCTTCCATTGTTCGTCATCAATCATCAAAAATTTCTTTAAACATCTCCTCCTAAACTGCTGTGCCGATTTGGACCAAACTTGGCTGGAATGTTTCTTGGGAGGTCCTCTTAAAAATTGTCGACAGAATTTGATTCTATAAAAATCTCTGGTTGTCATGGCAACCAAATGGAATTTTTTAAATCTCTTCTGAAACCGCTGGTCAGATTTTGATGTAATTTCACAGAAATGCTCCTTTGGTAACCCTTTTCAAAAACGTTTGTGAAGTTTCGATCCGATGAAAAACATGGCTATGTGGGGGGGGGGGGGGGAAGGGGCGGACGCGGGGGGCGGAAAGGGCTCATTTGATTTCTCTAGATAAATGTGCACAGTTCCACTTTTACGAACCGATGAAGCAAATATACCCCCTTCTTAAAAAATAGTTACCTCTCCCCCGCCCCCCGAAAAAAAAATAGCCCCCCACTTGAAAATGCTTCCTACGGGACTGGAACTACCCCCTCTTCTTCAAAAAAACAATGACACGTTTATTGCCTTTTGTTTGCAAAATAGCGTTTTCCATTGGTTCGTTGTAACATGTTTTTCCTAAGAAATACTATGATAAGGAATACAGAGTTTGTTCGTTAGATCGTGTTGCTCAAAGCCGTTTTCAACAATATTGCAGTTATATCGTGGTAGTCTGTACTAAACAGCCTCTTTCTTCTGCTAATCGTCCTACAATACCCCGTAGATTGAAAGTTCATGTCCATATCCATAGACATTTTTCAGTACTTTGATTTCCTCTCTAAGCGTAATGATGGGGAAAACTATTATATAACCCGTCAAAAGTATGCAGTATTAAAACTTTGCTTGGCACGTACATAACTTGGGACGAACAAGCCCAGGGACAAAAAGCCCGTGACTTCACAATCTGTACACTATGACAACCAAGTAAACCGAACAAACCTATTTCGTTTTCTCGAAATAGCATTTCGTTTTAACGATTTAGTATTTCGTTTTCTCGAAATAGCATTTCGTTTTAACGATTTAGTATTTCGTTTTCTCGAAATAATATTTCGTTTTCTCGAAATAGTATTTCGTTTTAACGATTTAGCATTTCGTTTTCTCGAAATAGCATTTCATTATAACGATTTAGTATTTCGTTTTCTCGAAATAGTATTTCGTTTTAACGATTTAGCATTTCGTTTTTTCGAAATAAAATATGTGTAGAGCATGACACCTACCGGGCTCCGTAATATTCGAAAACTATATACTGTAGTATAATTATTCCAGTCGTTTTGCAATAGCAAGTTTGACGTGGGCTGCAATTTTCTTTTGTGATATTTTTGTCCTGGGATTTTAACAGTACAATACAATTATACACAGATGGGCGATTTCGAAACTATACAGGCGAACAAGAAAAAATCTCTGTCTAAATTCATTATAACATTAGCATGAATATAAAAAGTGATACGTGTCTTCAGCAAGGGGGGGGGGGCGATGTATAGTATATGCTCGGTGGTGCAGATGGAGAAAACAGGTTGATTTTTCAAGACCATGGACTTCATATACGGAAGTCGTTTTAACAAGCAATCGGTCTTGTCTTAATTGATTCTTGTAGGAAAATCTCCGTATTGTGTGGAAGGGAAAGGCTCTGTTTTGTGTGGAACTTCTGTTTTCTTCAAATGATTAAAATATCTTCATTAAGATCAATGTCCAAACAGAAAGGAACTATAATTGGTCTACAACACGCAAAAAAGGACCTTCGGACATTTGCCTAAAGTGTCGTCTCGGATCAGCCTGCAAAATCGGCGCAGGCTAACCTGAGACGGCACTCTTCGACTACGTTAGATTTTGTACTACAGTAGACTCTCGCGAAACAGAAATTCACACACAATGTCGAAAAGTGTCGTCTCGGATCAGCCTGCGCAGTCTGCGCAGGCTGATCCGAGACGACACTTTAAGCAAATGTCCGAATGCCCCTTTTCGCGTGTTGCACGCTAATTACCTTATGAGCCATGCTCTCTGAGCCTTGCATCTGCAGATAGTACTTCTACTATATCTTTGTTGCATTATATCAATTAAAAACATAAATGAAAAAAAAAAAAAAAAACAATTGTTTAAAAAAAAGAGGACCATATTGGTCCTATATTGCTCACCTGAGTACAAAGCAGTAATGGTCTACAATGAAGATAAATACCAAATATTGAGGTTCAAGGGCAAATGATAATGAAACAAGAGATGCAAATTGTCACAAGATATGCAATCCCATAAGTTATCAAGGAGGTATAATAGTTGCAAAGGGCAGGCAATGCAACAAACATGTTTACCAAGTCTAAAGTAAATTTGACTTGAGACTTCAAAATTCCACTCTGGACAAGCAAAACCTACTGTAAAAATGAAGATCAAAGTGGAATTACTCAGAATCCATGCTAAGTGGAGTTATTATTCTTGCAAACAGTACTCGTTAATATTGCAACAAACAAGCATACCAATTTTGAAGTCGTTCTCACTTGAGATGACAAAGTTATATTCCAGACAAGCACTAAATGCAGACTAATGTGAGATTTTATCGAGACAAACATTTTAACTAATTTTCAATTCAGCTTAGCAAGAAATGTGGTGTCTAGAGTGCTCACAAGAAGATTTTTAAAGATTTTCCTCTATATCTCTATGTAAAATCTGAGACCAACAACATAGGGCTAACTTTCACACCAGGGCCATAATTTGAGGTATTTTAGTAGAGGGTCGCTAGATAATGCTACATGCCAAATATGAAAGCTCTAGCCCTTACAGTTTGGGATATGAAGACTTTCTAACATTTCCTTCTTTATGGCTGTGTGAAATCCGAGACCCACAACATAGGGCTATTTTTTTTTATTTTTACATCACGGCCATGATTTGAAGTACTTTAGTAGAGGGTCATTAGATGATGCTACATGCCAATACGAAAGCTCTGGCCATTACCTTTTGGGACAAGAAGGTTTTTAAATATTTCCTTCATTAATTCAATGTGAAATCCAAGACCAAAAGCATAAGACTAATTTTCACACCAGGACCATAATTTGAAGTATTTTGGTAGAGGGCCACTACATGATGCTGCATGCCAAATATGAAAGCTCTAGCCCTTACGGTTTGGGACAAGAAGAGTTTTAAAGATTACCTTTTATATCTCCATGTGAAATCCACAACAAAGGGCCATTTTCCATACTAGGGCCATAATTTGAAGTGTTTTGGTAGAGGGCTACTAGATGGCGCTACATGCCAAATATACAAGCTCTAGCCCTTACAGTTTTGGACAAGAAGACTTTTAAAGTTTTTTCTTTCGGTTGCCATGGCAATCAGAGTTCTTTATGGAATTCAAATCTTTGAAGATTCTGAAAGTGCGTCACCTAAGGATAATTTCTGTGAAGTTCCATTGAAATCTGATTGGCGGTTTCAGAGAAGAAGAGCTTTAGTAATTGTTTACGGACAGACAGACATACGGACAGACGGACGGCCTTACGAGACGTATCGTTGTGAGGTCGAATTGCTCCTTATTCAATACACCCAAACACAACCCCACAAATTTAACCACACAGGCTAATCCTAACCGCACAAACCCTAACCCTACAGCCCTAGTCCTAACCCCATACCTACCAAATGGACGGAATGGACCCCATAGAGAATAAATGTATCGTCACGTAACCTGTTTTCGACGGTCACCTATTTTCGACGGTCTCGGAAAATTCCGTATAAACATATAAATTCTCGCGAGATTTCACGCATGACGTCACCGGAGCAGTAAATATTATCGGCAGTCACCCTTCGCTTGCTTTGAACGAAATATGGAAATAAGAAAGGTAAGTTTTAATTTATCAAATAAAAACAACATAAAAACCCGCCATTTTGATAAAGTCATTTTTTGATAGATGTTTAAAAACCTTTTTTTCGCTTAACAGAACAAAAATCCAAAATCTGTCTCTCCGGTTGTGAGAAGCCGACAAGTTGTGACGTCATTATTGGGGATTCCCCTATATCTGAGATTATTTTAAGTTCAAACAGAAATATCAAAAATTTTATGATCCTTACGCTATTTTCCTCCGTTCTTTAATACATTTGCTTATTTTTCAGACCAATCCAGCCAATAGAGGCCGCTACAGAGCATCATACACTGCAGATGATTTAGCAGACGCCTACAGAATGTGTATAGAAGATTCGCTTCCGGTGGAGAGGGTCGCTAAAAAATTTTCTATACCAGTCTCAACCCTGAAGGACAGAGTTCGGGGGAGAGTCGATCTTGATGCAGTTAAATCTGGGCCTTGCACAGTATTTTTAAATGAACAGGAAGCTTTATTTCACAATCACTTAACTGTTATGGCTGAAATAGGTTACGGATATTCAAGAATGGAGACATTGAATCTGGCATCGGACTATGCAATTCACTTGGGTCTTAAACCAGTGGGACATAAATTTAGTTTGAAGTGGCTCTATGGTTATCTAGATCGGTGGCCAGATTTAAAAGTTAAAAAGCCCCGTGCTTTGGAGGTAGCCAGGGCAAAAAGTGCTACAAGGGAAGCTGTTGACAGGTATTTTCATGAGCTGCATGCCATTCTAACTAAGTATAATCTGAAAGACAAACCGTCCAGAATATACAACATTGATGAAAAAGGCCTTTCAATGAACCATAACCCTCCAAAAATTGTTGCAGGTAAACATTATAAAGCTCAGGCCATAACTGCAGGAAAATCTAAAACTGTAACTGTCATTGGAGGTGGAAATGGAGTTGGACACCAGGTTCCCCCATTTTTTGTATTTCCTGGTGTTAGAATGCAACCATCTTTGTTGGATGGTGCTTCACCTGGTGCCTCAGGAACTGTCTCTGCGTCAGGATGGTCAAATACTGACATATTTTTTTATTACATGAAGCATCACTTGCAGCCTATTTTACCATTTCGTGATGCAGATAATCCTATCTTAGTACTCTATGATGGCCATAAGAGTCATGTTTCTCTAGGATTAATTCAATGGGCAAAAGAAAATCACATCATCTTATTTGTTTTACCACCCCATTGTAGCCACATCCTACAGCCTATGGATGTCTCATGTTATGGGCCTTTTGAGAATGCCTGGAATGCAGCACTTCACCAACATCTTAGGGCCTCTGGTGGTACTACTATCACTCGTTATGATGTTTGTAAAATTGCTTGCAAAGTCTACTCCCAAACACTGACTGCAATGAATATCCAGTCTGCTTTCAAAAGATGTGGAATATTCCCATTCAATAATAAAGTGGTGACTGATTCAGTTATAGCACCTTCTTTGACCTTTAATAGAGCACAACCATCCACGACAACATACGAACAAAATACCAGAAGTGCATCACTATTTTTAGAAAAGAGGGGCGGGGAAATTTTAAACAATGTCAGTGTTGCTAAAACTCGTAAAACTCTTAGTAAAGTTGTGGCAGGTAAACCAATAACTGAGGATGATATACTAGACCAGGTAAAGGACCACATAGAAAAGAACAAACCATCAAAGTCCAAAACATCTGAGAAGCATAACAAGAAACTTTTGAAAACACCCAATAAAAAGTCTAATGTTTCAAATAAATCCCCAGCTACATTTGTTCCAAAACCAGGTACTTCAGGTTTGAGTAAAAATGATAGTTCTTTTCACCAGGCTGTATCAGATGATTCTGAAACAGAAATACAAGAATCAGAAAAGTGTTGTATTTGCAACCTATTTACCCCATCTGACTTGAAACATTGTGTAAGCCTAACTCTGGTGAAATGGGGTCAGTGTGACTTCTGTGATAGATGGGTTCATCTAGGATTCTGTTCAAAAGTAAAAACTCTTAGGAGAGGAGATTCTTTTCTGTGTCCAAAGTGTCTAAGTGAGGAATAGAACACAGACCCTGAAATTGCATATCTGAATTGTAAATAGTTGTTGACTTGTTAAATTTATCGTATTGACTAGTTATTTATGAAGATAAAACGTTTAAAATGTATAGTGGTGTGTAACCTTCAAAAATTTATATTGAACGGCCCTCATATTTCACGTTGACCTTGACCGTCGAAAATAGGTGACGTCATCTGAACTGTGTGATCCCGAGTACTGCATAAAAACTTTTATCTTTTATAGAATGGAAATGTAAACAGTGAGGAAATTTAAACTTAAAAAGGTAAGAAAGAAATTATTTTTTCAAAATATTTGATTTTTTAACAAAACTATTTAACTTATTGTGAGAAACAGACCATCATCTCTTGTACCGTCGAAAACAGGTGACACCGGGATACAATTACCCCTAACCCCACAATGTCGGGCTCGTAAGGACGGACAGACGGACGACGGACATTGACCGATCGCAATAGCTCACCCCGAGCACTATGTGCTCAGGTAAGCTAAAAAGTGAAGAGCACATGATGATACTTAAAAAAAAATTGTACAACACTGATTAATTTCTCAGCAGGTTACCATAATCGATAAATTTTGACAAATTGTATAATTCTTTCGGCGATTTTACAAAAAAAAGAATGGTAAATTTCAGTATTGTTGTCCGAGTTGAATAGTATTTCATACGTAATTTTGATCCGCAGTATTGTTGTCCGAGTTAAATAGTATTTCTTACGTAATTTGATCCGCAGTATTATTGTCCGAGTTGAATAGTATTTCTTACGTAATTTTAATCCGCAGTATTGTTGTCCGAGTTAGATAGTATTTCTTACGTTATTTTGATCCGCAGTATTGTTGACCGAGTTAGATAGTATTTCTTACGTAATTTTGATCCGAGTTCTGAATACTTAGTGCATATCATTAAAAAGTGATATTCATTCTCTATATCTCTAGAATTACAATTTCTACAAATTCTTTCTCATAGGCTGACCTGCGTCGAAACTTGTTGCTATTGGCAAAAATCATACATGTCAAAGGACCTGTTTACCTCATCAATACAGTCGGTTTTGATACAATATGGATTTTATGTATCTATTTTTATGTGACTACTTGCTTGGAATACAGTGCATCATCGAAACCCATTAAAGGTAGTTATTTAGATTTTTCACATCAAACCAAATTAAAAAAGTATAAATATCACTGAAATTCATATGAAAAAACAATAAAAATAATAAATAATTAAGATTCATACAATTACATTTTGTATGGTATTCCCTTAAAAGGCTACGTAGCCTCTTAAGCCATTTTTAGATTTCACACCAAAAATGTTAAGTGACTGGCACGTAACTAATGACGCTTAGATTCCACAAAAAAAAAAAAACAAACACGTGATCATTTTCCATAATGTCTTCTTCGGACGCTATATTTGAAGCTTCGTCTCTGTATTCCCGGTATGTAAATGAGCGAGTTGCTCATGAAAAAATAGACCGTGTTTCCCGTCGGTGTCGACCTGGGCTGTGGTAAATCTCTTATTTTCGTTGTTGTCGAATCGTGTTCGACTACTGGGGTTTAATGAATGAAAATCATGAGACTTTGGAAGAACAAGGATGATTTTTTCTATTTTTGTAAAAATTGCGTCCCAAAATCTAAAGGGCACCTTTAAAACCCCTTTTGCCAGAGCATGGCTCAGTTACAAAAGCATAATTATGAAAAAAGGATTAAATTTTGATTTGCAGCTGATACTCGGTACATTTCCTCTAAATTGTTACAGGAAAGGAATACAAAATGTATGGAAAAAATACCACTCCCACTGGTATACAAAGATACGTTCGATACAAACTAATGAAAGGGGTGAAATTTTAGGTTTATCCAAATCGAAAGCATTTGCAGATGACAAAATAAAAGTGACTGAAAATTTGAAGTTGGTTTTGTGAAGGGTAGAAAACATTGTGGGAAAAGGAGAAAATGCTGGTTACCAGCATTTTCTCCTTTATCCCAAGATATTTTCTAAAGGCTTCTTTCTCAGGGTCGTCAAAAGTAGGGATTGTGTGGTAATGAGTTAAATCTTCATAAAACGTCAATATTTTGGTCCTGTCCAAATTTAAAGCATTTGCAAACGACATATTAAATCTGACTCAAATAATGAAATTTGTTTTTCAAAGTACAACAAGCAATGTGACTTACATTGTTTTCTCCTTTTTTCCACATTTTTTTCCCGTTATGTTCCTTAAAGATTGGAGTTGTGGTAAAGTTTTAACGCTTTTTAGAGCCAAAATCATAAATTCTCGGTTTATTTCAAAAACCTCGTAACTACAGCTTGTTTCAAGGTTTTTCAAGCTGTAGTTACGAGGTTTTTGAAGTAAACCGACGATATGATATTTATTGACAGGTGAAAATTCAAACCATTGAAACATTGAAACTCAGAAAGACTTTTATCTGTCTTGGCTAAACCAGAAGCCTCTGTAGAGACGGGATTAGATTAAATGATTTCACGAAACTTACAATCTGATCTTGATCTATACTTTCTGCAAAATCCCCTGCTTTCAACCGTTGCGATAAGTTTAAACATATTTATTTTCCATCGATTGAGAAACAAGTTCTAACAACTTATACTAATCTCTCTCGATTCTGCTTCCTGGGAACTACACCAGTACTCGCGCCGAATGTGTGGGCCAATGAAAAATCCCAAAGTTGACACCCGCTCCCGGGAATCGAACTCAGGACCCTTAGGTTATGAGGCCGACGCTCTACCTCACGACCACGGACTCCACATTGCGATAAAACCGTTGCGATAAAAGTGTTTATGTGGTCGCTATTTTAGAGTCTATTATCATAAGCTTAATGTCATCTCACAGCCATCTGCCACCTCTGACTCATGCATTGAACAGACTTTAACTGATTTTGCGCATTTTGTTTTGCGACGTAAATTGCTTGCGCAGAGAATCGTTATCTCCTATTCGATAGCATTCTACAAACACACATCTATCTAATTTGGGCATTCTGGGTACAGAACCGGACTACTTTTCTACGCGACAACCGTTACTTTGAATTTCACACTAACAAAACGTTTACCCAATCAAACTCTACCTGGCGCGATTCATATAGCTATGATCTACAGTTTAGAGAAATCTGGAGCGCTGAAACAGGCCTTATTTGTCCTCAAACGTAATGATAAAAGCCATTTTCCCCATTGCTACTTTATAGCGCGTATTGCAATATCTCCAATATTGGGAGGAGTGATGCGTCATATAAGACAGGTCGAATCTTCGAAGAATATGGCATGCACAGACAAAGCGCAGATTATAGAAAACGGTCAGCCTGCATGTTCATGCAATCTTGATTTCGTTCTGCTCTCTTGCATATCCAATCAATTGTTTATAAGTGTCATCAAGCCCTGTACACACTTTTACAGAACAAAATTCAGACCCTTCCATAGTGAGGGCAGTTTCCCGACAGCAGACCTTCTGTGCCCGAAGTACTTTGATTTTTCTTTGAAAGTATTGAAAAAAGTTCGAAAAGAAGAAAATTATCGTTTCCATCATTTTCTAGTTCAACAAGCTAAACGTTGCTGCAAGTCAAAACAATGACACCAAGTTGCAATTTTCCCACTAGTGTAATTCAAGCTAATTTAGGCAGTATGTCATTTTTTTTACAAATGCCCCAATGTTTAAAAGGCCAAAACCCTAACCACTGGGCTAAAGAGACTATTCTCCCTATTGCAGTTGCTACTTGGTAGGTCTATATTGATTTTCTATGACTTGAAGAAGCCATGCAATGAGGAAGGTTGTGATCTGTCTTAAAATAGGATATGAAATAAGTTGTCATCTGAGATATGATATGCGAGCTTTGGCGGAGCAACTGACTGCTCAAAGGAAAATAGGAAAATTGCTTTTCAAGGTTTACACTCAAGTATACTCGTCAAAAGACAAAGAAGATTTCAGCATTAAAATGTCGCATTAAAATGTTGAGTTACTTTTTTCCTAAATACAAGGCTGCTTTTTGCGGACCTTTTCCGGACAGTGTAGATCTAGATCAGACTGAACAGAATGTGCAGTCTGATTTTTGTGACATCTGTCGAAGACAGTGCCACTATGAGATCAATAATAAATGTTCAAGAGATAATTTTGATGGCCATGTTTGGTATTTTGTGCAAAACCAAAGGAAATAAACCCAAAGTAACTCAATTTTGCTCGGCTTTTTCAAAAGCACTGAGATATATAATTTGAAATGGTATTGAAATAAACTGCAAAAGGCTATCGATCGTTAAAATACTTCTTTTTGACCTAAAATAGCTGATTTTCAAGTTACTATTTAAACAATATACCTCTGTTTTTTAGCTCTACAGATTTTCAGCCAGCAGAGCTTATATCATAGCGTGGTTTTCGTCGTCCGTCCGTCTGTCTATCTGTCCATCCGTTAGTCTTTTTCTTGTTTACGCGATAAATTCTGCATTTGAACTCAGATTTTCGTGAAACTTGCACATTCTGTTCATCTCGTCAATAGCTTTAACTCTATTGATTTTGAGTTTAATCAATAGCATCAACCCTATCGATTTTGAAAAAGAAATCCAACAAACAGTATGGGAAAAGTAGCCATTTCAAGTTGAAATTTTCATTTCTTGCTTTCGCGATAGAGTTTGCATTTGTGGTCAGATTTCAATGAAACTTGCAGAGTTTTTTCATCTTATAAATAGCTTCAGCTCTATTGATTTTGAAGAAAATTCAACGAACATTATGGGAGAAGTAGCCCATTCAAGTGGAAAATTTCGATTTCTCGTTTACGCGATAAAGTCTGCAATTGTGGTTAGATTTTTGTGAAACTTGCAGAGTTTGTTCATCTTGTCAACAGCTTCAATTAAATAGATTAAATAAAAATCGAACCAACAGTATGGGAAAAGCAGTCATTTCAAGTTGAAAATTTCAATTTCTTGTTTACGCGTTGAAGTCAGCATTTCTTGTTTTAATAGAATACCGTAGATTATACCACGCTTTCGTTGCACTGTGTTTATATAATAGAGCCGAATTCACCTGTCTTGCATACGAGTTAGAATGCAAAATCTTCTCCAGGAGAATACCTTATCGGTTGAAGGGAGAGTACTCATGTACCTTAAAACTACAATTTTGAAATATCTTTAGCCTTTTACATTTAATTTCCAATATTACAATCAATTACTTCGATCAATGAATATTCATGAGCAATCAAATGGAGTAGCACGCAGTCATAGGACGAACAAGCCATGGAATAAATTGGTTTTGGAACGAAAAAGCCCAGGGTCAGAGGGCAAATTTTTATCATTGCACCAATAAAAGGTTATGAGCGAAAGAAGCTATTTTCATTAAAAAAAAAATAAGTATCTCAACGATCGATGGCTTCGCCCCATGTATTTTAATATGCCATTTCAAATAACATATCTGAGTGCCACCGAAAAACTCATTTTCCCGAGAAAAAATGAGTTAAACTGGGTTTATTTCTTTCGGCTTTGCACAAAATAAGATACATAGTGATCGAAATTCAATCTTGAACTCATAGTGGTATTGTCTTCGACAAATACCACAAAATCTAGGATGAGTTCAAAATTGGATCACCTAGGGTCATAATCTGGGTCATAAGGTCAAATTAAAGAAATTTCTTGTGGGCAGTCTGTAGGCTACATATCTTGCTCAATTGACTTGAAAATTGGTCAGAATGTTTGTCTTCATGTAATGTTGAATGAGTCTTCTGGGGTCATAACTAGGTCACTTGGTCAAATTCAAGAACTACAATACCTTGTGGGCACTTTATAGTCCACATTTATTGCTCAGTTAACTTGAAAACTGTTCAGAATGTTTGTCTTGATAATTTTTTAGATGAGGAAACGTTTCTAACCTGTATACGGATGGTATGATAAAAAATAATATAATGGTATAGATCTACAGAAAAGCAAAAAGTTCCTGCTTTACTCAATACCTCCTGGAGAAGATTTTGCATTCTAACTCGTATGCAAGACAGGTGAATTCGGCTCTATTATATAAACACAGTGCAACGAAAGTGTGGTAAAATCTACGGTATTCTATGTAGGGTGACGTCATTCCATATCTATAGTCACAAAGTAAGTTATTCAATGGAATATACTCTGCATCCGCGTTTTACTCCAAGTATGAACTTGTTTTGCTTTAATTCAGAGTTGGGTCATGTTAGAATTGAAATAACCTTCTTTCTTTCGTAGTTTGTCGTTCAATGAAAGACATTGTGAGTGATGAGGCGCATTGAATAAACCACTCCGGGTATCGCCCTCGTGGATTATTTAGTGTGCCTCATAACACAACTGTGGTTTATTGAACGATAAACCACGATAAAAAGCAAATTATTTCTTAGGTAGGACCTGTGTAATGGAAAACAACTATTTCTACTAAAATATCATCCTGCAAATTTAGCTATAATTAAAAATGAGTATTATTGAACTACTTTCACCTTTTCATTTTTTCCATGTTTTCCTTCTTTGAATTATCATAATTACCTCCCATTTCAGAAAACTAACAAAAGTATCAAAAAATAATTTCAAGATGGACATAAACAGAATTTCTGATCCGTTAGAAATGTGCAAAAACATTATGTCTGCGTAAATCCTTATTTATCCTTATTTATCAACCAATTAGAATTTTCACCGGAAGTGAATTACACAGGTCTAACCTTAATTCTAACATGACACATGAATTCGGCTATATTTATAAACACCGTGCAACGAAAGCGTGGTAAAATCTACTTTATTCTTTATTATACTGCAAAGAAATTTCTCGTGATCTGATTGGTTAATATGCCGGGAACATATATCACGTCCCCTGGCAAAAACCACGTAAAACCAATTTCCCTTTTGAGTGCCCCGTGAACATCACTACACGTGCAACACAACATCCAAAATGGCGGCGTCGATCGATCACCAGACTGCACATTTATGCACCAAACAGCACTTTTTAGTGACGTCAGTTTCCAGTGACGTCAGTTTTCATTGAATTGGGGTACACAGAAGGGAATTTCTATTTCGTCAGCATACTCGATTCGTGAAATTATAAAACAGGAAAATTTCGCTTAACGCGCTTTGAAAGGTTAAAACTTTGCAGTATAATAAATTCGTTGTACGACCTTCGGCTCGGGGCGACATGATTCACTACAGCCGTGAACAAGTTTCCAAGTTCCCTGCCAACCTCGCCTTCGGCTCGGGGCGACATGATTCACTACAGCCGTGAACAAGTTTCCAAGTCTCCTGCCACCTGACCGTACAACTATAATGTAGAGTGGCGTTATTCTATATAGAGTGACGTCATTCTGTCATTCTGTATAAAGTATTAGTAAGTAAGTAAGTTATTCAATGGAATATAATCTTCAACCGCGTTTTTACTCGTTTTCCTTTGATTAAGAGTTGGTCATGTTAGAACCGAAATAATCTTCTTTCTATCGTGGTTTGTCATTCAATAAACCACGTTGTGAGTTATGAGGCGCAATGGACAAAACCATTCGGGCTATCGCCCTACTGATTTATTTATTGTGCCTCACAACTCACAATTGTGGTTTTTTGAACGACAAACCACGATAGAAAGCAGATTATTTCTTAACCCTTTACTCCATAGATACTCATTTCTACACATTGCTTGTAGGAGCCTTCGAAAAAAAACATTGTGGCAAAAGGTGAAATTGCTGGCGACAAAAAAGGTGTCATTTACACATAAGTTTTGGCTTCATCCTTGCTGTTATTTAGGTTCAATTAAAGATGCCACAGAAATTACTTATGGGGTAAAGGGTTAAGTAAACGCTTTTGGGAAGAAACGTAAGATTTCAAAACTGAAATTGATAAACAGCCATTAAACTACAATTCACAAAAGTAGATCTATTAGAAAGCATAATGGTAATGCAAGAAAGCATGAATGTGATTTTTTGTTTTTTTACTTCTTTCGATTCTTTTTCAAAAAACAATCTCCTATTACACGCACTAAACTCGTCTGCAATGTGTTAAGAAAAGCCTTAACAAGACTAATTATGACGTCGCTGCAATGCAAATTAATCGTTATAAGGCGTCTTGTGCGCTAATTAGAAGTTTTTTCCCGTTCTTTGACCCATCTGTTACGAGACTATAATTCGTCATTGATACTTAGCACAATATGAGTAATGTAAAGTCCTTTGCAAACAGTGAAGCTCAATTTAAGACCGCACAGCCTGATAATTGATCTACATTTAGATTCTATAGATGTTTTTAGAGAAATTACGTTAAAGGCAGATTTAAAATTCTATATTTACATTCGTAAAGGATCTGACACGAGTTGGTTTTTGAGAAAAAGAATTATTAAACGAGTCTACAAAAAATGTTATTAAGCGGGCCTTTAAAGAGCTTAATAACATGCTTTTTGTGGACGAGTTTAATATTTTTTTACCTTAAAAACCAAAGGGCGTCAGATTCTTTTTATCACATTACTGTATAGCAAGAATTATTGTCCAAAATGTGTTAAACCAGAGGCATACATGTATCATGTGTAGTGAAATTTACATGAAGCCTCTTACTTTGACAGGTACATTACGATCGAAAAATAGTTTCGAAGAAACTCGCATATATTGATTTTATTTGAGTCTACAAGTGATTGAATTAACAACTTTATTAAGATTAAGAATTTTGACAATAAATTTTGTAATGGCTGTATTACATTGAAAACAAGGAAAGTTGTGTGATAAAAGGGTATTCGTCCACATCCTTGCATTCATTGTAACAAATAATCTCAGAATTACGTGGTGGCTGATGACGTGAGAATAAATAAAGCCTTTACAAAATACGAGCCTAAGAAGGAAAGCTTGAGGGTACCATATCGTGGGGAAAGGAAACACTGCTGATCGCAAGCATTTTTTCATTTCCACAACCCCCCCCTCCACCCCCTTTCCTATGTTTCCCAGTTTTCTAGTGTAAACCCAACCGAACGCACTCCTCTCATTTTGTAGTCTGCAATGTTTTTAATATAGCCGAGTTTAAAATCTTGTCGTCTGGTTAACTCTTTACACAACGACAAAATTTTAGACTGGTCCAAATTGAAAGCATTTGCAGACGACAAAATTAACGTGGCTGAAATTAATTAAAATTTGTCCTGGGAGGATAGAAAACATTGTGGGAAAAGGAGAAAATGTTTGTCCCCAGCATTTTCTCCTTTTCCCTGAATGTTCTCTATAGGCTTCTTTTTTCAGGGTCCTGAAAACCAGGGATTGAAGGGTTAAAGACTTAATCGATTCTGCAGTATGATTGACTGTGTCGCCGGTAATTCCTCTCGGCCATAGAAAGTACAGATGTACTATGGGAAAAAGTCTCTTTGATGAAGCTATTGAGTTGAATGTAATGAATTAATATCAAAGATCCGTTTGAGTGGCCTGGCAGGGTAATTTTGATCAATATACAAAGTCATCTCACACCCTTGCATTCTAGATAAATCAAATGAAATTTATCAGCTTATCGTAAAAACTCGAAATGTTGCGATGCTACAGTTCTTATAATCAGAACAATCTCCTGCCGTCCATTCTTTGACGAGCACTTTTCGCGTTTTCTGCACAAGTCATATTCTTCGAAAATTCGACATGTCTGCTATGGCGCAAAACCATAACCTGAATACTTGGGAACAGTAGGGCTTATACCATGGCTTCCAACCAAGCCTATAGCCCTGGTTGTTTTAATAATAAATGGCCGGTGCATAGTTTACGTGCCAGTTGATCATAGTTGAATGAATCGCACAAGGTAGCTTTTTATCAAGTTAACGTTTGTTTCATTTTGAAATTCAAAGTAACGGTTTTCGTTTGGAAAAGTAGTCAGGTTTTGTACCCAGAATGCCTAAATTAGATAGATGTGTATTTGTAGAATGCCATCTGGCGGGGCTAATGGCATTTTCCGATAATTTGCCTGTTCTGTGGTCAAAAATAACCTTTAAAATACATTTTTAAACTTTTTAAACCTATATAAGATTAGAATATAAGTACGCTTAAATATTTCTTTTTTTTTTTGGGGGGGGGGGGGTTTGGTGGCAAAGAGTAAAGGATTAAAATAAAAGGAAGGCACATTTAAAGATACTAGATAAAAATGTTATAACTTAAAAAGCTTTACTCTGCAAAAAATCAAAGTACATGCGTTTAACTACAAATTTGTGTCAAATCTGATAAAGTAAAACATGGCTTTCTACTGTACAGGCAGATTACTCAGGATTTAGACTGGCTTAAAAAACGTACCATTTTAAGCTTTTTACGCCACAACTGTCTCTTTTGGCGTTTTGTGGGCCTCTTGTTATCGTGTGCATTCATGGTAGAAAAAAACCCTGTATTATACGTTTAATATTGGGCTTATTTTGCCCACTAAAAGAAATTCAGTTTTTAAACAAAAATATGAAGAGTTTTTTTTTTTCATTTTTAATGCCTGTAAGAGGATTCTATAGCTGTTCAAAAACAAGTGCCACCTGTTCCTCTTTATTTTTTAAATCGTTTTAACTCAAAGTACGCGAAGGGCAACAGAAAATGTTTTAGTGAACAATATAGACCGAGATTAGACTGCATGGAACGTGAAGTCCTGTTTCAGATCTCGAGTCTGCACTTTATTTAGACATTCTGGTCAAAACTGCCTTGTTTAAGCAACTAATTTCACCTTTCTGTAACTCTGTCATTTTTTAGCAACACCAAACATTAGAATTAAAATGGGTGGTCCTATTTCATTTTTTTTTTTTTCACAGAATTTGATTTCAACAAAAACTCTGGTTACCATGGCAACCAAACTGAATTTTGTAAGATTTTCTTTAAAAATCTTCTTTCCTGGAACGACTTGTCAGATTTCTAAATAATTTCATAGAAATATTCCTTGGGTGACACTTTTCAAAAGTTGTTCACAAAATTGTGATCTGTCAAGAAATATGGCTCTAATTAATTGGGGCTATTTGTACTACAGGGACATGAAGAGGGATTTCTCTATTCTTCTTCTCTGGAACGGCTGGTCAGCTTTTGAAATAATTTCACAGATATGTTCCTAGGGTGACCCTTTTCAAAAAGTGTAAGGGAAATTTTTATCTGTAAAAAAAAAACAGCTTAATGTTGGCACCTGCATGTGGTTCTCTTGTTCGACTTACGTTTTTAGTCACTGTAGAGCATGTGCTCTTCTTCAAGAAATTGTCCTTTGGTGATCTATCCAAATTTTTTTTTTCAGAATTCTAATTCATCAAAATCTTTGCTATGATGATGATTATAGATGTGTTGACATAATTATTTTGAAATAACTTCTGCAGGTGACTTTTTCAAAATTGCTTGGCAAAATAATGATTTTATTTCCAAAGTTTCAATACCTCAAAAAATAAAATGACTATGGTTCTCTAAAAAATTCAGATGAGCCATCTAGGGCCATCTTGGCCCTCTTTTTTTATTTTGTTTTTCCTTACGCAAATGGCTATAGATTTAATTTTTAATGTTATTCGGTATTTTATACTGCATTTTCCTTTCTCTCGATTGTTCTTTAAGAATAATTCCCATTTTTTCCGATTGAACATTTCAAAAATAAAAGAAAAAAGAAACGAGAGCCGGTGTAATGCAGAGAAATGACCCCAGTACAAAATGACCTATGGTCATTTCTCGACGTAGAATAATGACCCATGGGTCATTTTTATACGTCGAAAAATGACCCATGGGTCATTCCTCTACGTCGAGAAATACCCAGGGGTCATTTTGTAATGGGGGTCATTTTTCTGCATTACACCGGATAAGAATAAATTTTTGATTCGTGGTGCGAAACATTTATTTTAGTTCTACAATAGCTAAATAAAAGATAGCATTTAAAAAGCTCATTTATAATCTGAGCAACAAACGGAAAACTTCCGTAATGGTTCAGATAAATCATAATTAACTTTTTACACTTAGAAACGACGTTGAAAAAGATGATTAAACAAAAACAACCCTTGTAAAATATGGATTTCACAGTGCACACAGGTTTTACCTCCATCAAATAATCATCCGCTCTAATGACCCTGGGGTAAAACCCTTTGTAAAACATTGTGGGAAAAGGAGAAAATGCTGGAAACCAGCATTTTCTCCTTTTCCTACAATGTTTTCATCTCTATAAAAGACAAATCTCAAAATTTGCACAATGCCTATAATTAGTCGTTTGGAAGTGCTTTCAATTTTAACAAGTTCAAAGAGTTGTCGTTTGGTAAAGAATCAGTGGATGACTGCGGGTGAAAATTCGTAGCTCAAGGAGAAATCGGCAGTAAAGATACAGAATATAATCCACTCTCCTATTGAGAGGGTGGGAAAAAGTTGAACGGCATTAACATATGAGATTGCAGAATTTACAGCCCCACTCTTATTATCTAGAGTTTATTCATGTGGAAATTGTCTAAAATAAGCAATTTCTAAAATCTAACGGACGCTAGAAGGCTAGACAGAAAAAGACAGGGGGAAGAAAAAGGCAGAGACTAGAGACAGACAAAAGTATGATGAGAGAGAGGGAGATAGAGAGATAGAGAGAGAGGCAGACAGACAGACAGACAGACAGAGACAGAGACAGGGAGACAGAGAGACAGAGAGACAGAGACACGACAGAGACAAAGAAGGACCAAGAGAGAGAGATACAGAGACGGGGGAGGGAGAGAGAAGCGTCCGCACAGGCTGAAATGGGTGGAAACTTTTCGCTATCTGTAAATTGTCTGCGTGTACAAGGTTCTGTTTACCTCATTATTTTGTCTTTTGTCACACAAAATTAACTATATAGATCCAGTATTATCTGATGACTTGCTTGGTAGATGCATGCATCCCGGAGATGCACTAAGCTCTCTTTTTCCAAAGCTTGGCTCATATTATTTCTTCTTAACCTTCGGGTTACAAAAGAATGAAAATGACGGTTAATCCTTGGAAAAAAGGTACATGTATGTTATCTTCATGTTATTTTCCCTCAAGGGTTTAGCTTGATATAAGTGATATAAGTGTTATGAAATGTTTTGTCCCCCTCAAATTATATTTTTGTTACGAACTATGAGAAATATTCTGACCTAAATTTTCGCCATCGTTTAACCCACCACCACACAATCCCTACTTTTGACAATTCTGTAGTTATCATCTGGACAATGTTTGGCCTATATATCATCAATGATGCTCGTCTACAGCCGGTGAACAGAAACGCCGTATTACATTTCAAACACTTTACAATTCTAAAGAAAACAGTCCTTTCTGATACGGTGTAATTTGTATATAGGCAGCGACCTCCGGCTGAAAATCGAGGCTGCAACAGAGAATCTTTACTTTTTCCTTCGTTTACCTCATTAGATGCAGGACAAAGGTCATAAATAGTCACGTGATAGAATGCATGATCATCATACGAATCTACCCAAGAGTATAACGGATATATCGAAATTCTTCGATTCAAAAACTGGAAACGACGAGTCTGTTTACATGGAAGGCCGCAACTCAGAGAAATGCACCGTCAGGCGCTATTTTTCTTATGAAGATACAAGAATGACTATAGTTTGATAAAATAAAGGCAAAATGAGTAAAACTGGCTGAAAATGAGTATAAGGGCCTCTTTAAGTTGAAGGCCACCGTGACTTGACCTTTGATAGATTAATCTCAAAATAGATAGGGATCATCTACGCTCCGAGACGAATGTCTGGGCTAAATTTGAATACCCTAGGTCAACTCTGTGTCTAGTTATCATCCGGACAAGGCTTGGTCTATAAATCAACATGTTGACGGCCATTGTGACCTTGACCTTTGGCCGATTGACGTCAAAATCGATAGGAATCATCAACACTCCTAGATAAATGTCTGAGCTAAGTTTGAAAAACGTAGGTCAATTCTGTGTATAGTTAGCATCCGGACAAGGTTTGGTCTATATATTAAGATGTTGATGGTCACTCTGACCTTGACCTTTGACTAATTTATCTCAAAATCAATAGGAATCATCTACAGTCCAAGACAAATGCCTGTATTAAATTTGACGAACGTAGGTCAATTTTGTGTCTAGTTCTCATCCGGACAAGGTAAGGTCTACCGACCGACTGACATTTGCAAAGCGATTTACCCCCATTTCGTTCAAAGGGGCATAATTAGAGTGACACAGATGGACACTGTGGTTTAAAGATTAATGGTGTGCATCCGAATTATAGTCAGTTTGATACGTAACTCTTCCAAATCATGAAGAACCAACTGACCCCACGGTGGACACCATGTGATTCTGCATTTCTTTAATCTAAATGGTGAAGATATTAATTTCATTTGTAGTAAAACTAGGCAATTTTCAAGACTCCATGGCGCACGCATTCTTCTCAAAGATAGTTCCAAAAAGGTGCGTCGGGATCAATTGGCCTCTGGTTGGAGAAAATGTGAAAACGGATCTAGCTTCTCTGATTGGTGAAGTGATTTATTTCCAGTCCAAATAAGGAATAAAATCCCTCGAGTGTTCAAAACGATGCCCAAGTAGAACATTAGACCGTCAATCAGCGACCTATTCAGTCTATCGGTACAATAACTCAACAATCTGTCTTCCACCCCCACTTTGTCTCTCTGTCAATCTATCCATCAATCGGTTCTCTATCTGTCTTTGTCTGTCTGTCTGTCGCTCTCTCTCTCTCTGCCAATTACTTTCTCTCTAATCATAACGAGAAATCGCAATTTCGCCTGTTCTATTAAAACTTAATTTGTGTTGATTAGCCCTATCTCACTGAACTAAAATCGCCTACGATAAAGTTATGAATTTTATTTAGGAGACTTTTTACAGTTTCTTGCTGATAAAAAAAAGCTTCAAATTGGCAGCGATGCGAACGAGAAACGAAGCTAAAATTTTTGGGGTACAGAAACGTGTTTAGAAGTACTATGTTATGAAGAATCCTATGATAATTGATATATAAATATGTTTGTCTATGGTAATGTGATTTATTCTGTCACTCGTAATTTCGAACCGATAAGAGGCTGCGGTATATTTTTTGTTACCACTCAGTTGGTCACGTGTTCGTAGGTATTGCTGCCCACCTGCCAACAGGAACTACTTTTGAATAAACATCTTATTAAAGAATAAGATTCCAAGTGTCGTCAAGGAAAACTGCCGTTTACACTAGCCAGAAATAGTGTCAACATCTTATCCCACTTTTTTTCCTTTCTGATAGAAATAAAACAATAAAACTAGAAAGATGTTTTATTGCTAGGAATGGACATCAACCCCTTTGCCTGTATCCAGTATTTTCTCATTTTTCAACGATGTTATCAACCCTTTCAGATTCAATCATTTGGATCACATAAATTTTATCGTCTGGAAAAGTTTTCCATATGGACACGTCTAATTGCCAAATTGTCTCGTTTCAAGCTCTCACGTAAAAGGGTTTTTACTTATTTCAAACACTTTGCTAAAAACAAAGAAAGAAAATGATTCAAGCTATGAGAAAAGGGGGTTTGATGCATCCACAAACAGTTTCGACCAGGTCAGCCTGCGCAGTCTGCCTGCGCAGGCTGACCTGAGTCGAAACGGTTTGCTATTTGTCAATTTGCAGCATATCTGATCTGAGTGCTATTCTATCGCAGTATTTAGCCTGCTGTTAAACAAAAGGAATTTTATGATCATAGTCACGTGATGGTAGTCGTGATGCATTAAGCCCCCTTTTGCAAGAGAATGGCTAAAATATTGACCATGACTTTGATGTACGTAAAAACATCGTGGTAAATCATACGCATGCGCATTACACCGTGAGACACATAGTAATTCGTCTCGGTAATAATTCCACGCAGATGCCGCAAAGATCAATTGTCGTCTGGCTCGAGACAATATGATGACTAATAAGCATAATTTAATTGGCGAAGAGATATATTCTTGTTCCAAATAGGGAATGAAATATCCCATGGGTGACCGAAAATGATACGTCAGAGAGACATTGGATCTAAAATCTATTATAACCTTCGAAATCAATCGGTGCAAGACAGGGAATGGACCTCTATTAATCTTTCCTTCATTTCACACTCCTTGTTTGTATCTGTGAGGCGCCTTTCTTTAGGACACACGAAAGTGAGCGGCACTTTATTAGGGAGCAGCCTTAATCTCTGAGTTTGATTGACTTTTCGTTTATTATTCGTAGCCACCGGTTGGGAAAGCCCTTGACAATGCTGATAGTTATAAAACGGGAGATAGCGTGCAATAAAGGGCAAAATTCAGTCCAAATTTCGTGAGATGTTTCTTTCTTGGTGTATAGAACTGTAACACGGGATCTACAGGTTTAACGTCTTTTCTGAGAGTGAGGATTTTAACTTCCTATCCCAACCCCTGAAAACTCGTAGCAAAATTTAGTACGCTATGCAACAATGGAACACTGAATAGTTCTTAGAAAAGCTTACCCGTCCTAACATAATCTTATTAAAACGGGAACTGCGATAGGACAAACGAGTAAGTTTCGCCTTATACAAGTATCTCAATGTGAGAACAGTTCGTTCAAAGACATTGCTGAACACGTTCATATCGCCTTTATTTCCGTAATACACCCGTCACACTAAATTCGTTCTCACTCCGTCCCAAAAATTGGTGGGAAACAGACTGAAACAGTTCGAACGGAATGGAAATAGTGGTAACGCCCTACGATCTATTTAAGAACTTAATGGGCGGGTTAAAACGGGAATAGTGCTTCAGTACTTTGAGTCTGATTTTTATCGTCTATCCCGTCCCGTAATTATACCGAGAGTACTTAAAAACAAGATGGACAGACTATAAACGAAACAGCCGTACTTCGATCCTATTTGAATTGCAGTGCAGTCGGGGATCATCTGGTATTTTACCGACCGAAATTAACCCGACCGCAGCCCGTTTTACGATTTGGTGATCGGGGTAAAACTTCAAGAACCGGGTTGGCGAGGCAAGAGCCAAGAGCAAGAGCCACTGGCATTATGCCTTTACCTCTTGCCACATGCCAAAATTACACGTTCGACTCCGAGCACAACCCGTTTTCCGATTATGTTAGGACGGGGTAAGACGTTCTAAGAACTAGTTTGGTGTGGCAGGGCTTTATGGCGTCCCCATATATCTATATGTATTGGATATAGATGTCCGTTCAGATCATGCAGACACCGTTTCAAATCCCATGATTGGTCAGCTTAGACCCTTTCGTCACTAGTTTTATTCCAGTGCCCTGAAATCTATTCGAGGTGACATGTTTGTAACTCGACCATCTAGTTCACAGATATTTCTTCTTAATAATCTTTGCCATCGACGTTGTCATTGCGTCCGTGCTAATCAGCATTATATCCATTAGACCCATCTCACAATCATCATCATATCTCCAAGGCGGAGAAAAGCAGAGAAACTCCCTCCTGTGAAACCCGGCCAGAGCAATCCCTAGTTGCAGTGTGCCCCGAGCCTGTCCTTCAGAACTGAGGCTAAAGTAATTGAGAATACTACATCAGCAGGATCTTCAGATACCTCTGCTTCAATGTCAGAAACACCGACATTGGAAAAAGACAGAGACTTGAGACCCACGAAGAGAACCAAGACCTACACTCATCCCACCACAGAACACGAAGATACCACAGTTGATAACTCACGACCCATGAAGTCCTCTCCAACTTGCAGCTCAAGGACCACAGGGACACCAAACAGTAGGGCTTTTCTGTGTCAGAAGAAAGCAGAGCTCCTCGCACAGTTTTGCAATGAGAGCTAAAGATCTGATATAGCAGCCTTAGAACCCGTCTTATAAAGAAGAAGAAGAATACTAAGAACAATATTAGTGGATGCTGAACAACTTCTCTTTACTGGCACTTTATTCTACTGGCAATTAGTAAGATAAAAAGTACGACAGTTCCGTTTGTAGAATGGCCATTTTCTTTCGGGTATGTCGTAACTCTGTCCAATCGTATGACGGATAAATTGAGCGAACTCAAAGTTCCGAGGCATCCTTCCCGTACTAGCTCGTCAATACAGTTCGTAAACAGATAATAAAAGTTGCTTCGATGTTTCGCTCAGTGTTAGTCCAAGCAACAACTTTTGGAAAGTTGTGAGAACGACTTACGCGTGACGGTGAATGAAATGAACATGGAAAGATTGATGCGAGTCTTTTAGTTATACAATGGAACTAGTTCAAGAATTTTTTTTAAGTGAATGTCATCGAAATTAAAACGAAGCGTTACCAAATTGCAGACAAGCAAACCGTTCGGCCTGCTTTCATGAAATGAAGCCGCTATGAATATGTTGTTCGATAGTATATGTAAAAATATTTCTATAAAATAAGAACTGGAAACGAAGATCCTAAGAACATCAGCGCACGCCACCGAATGCTAAATATTTCCGTCCGCTTGTCTACGTTGGGTTACAGTTTCTATAGTGTGAATCTAGCTTTGCTTGTATCAATTGCCAGTTGCACTATGTACTATTTTTCCTCTCGTGATAGTTGTATTCTCATGTCATTGACTCATTGGTCATTTAAGTTTTGTAAAACAACAAACCTAAGGTGCTGTTACTGCACAGTCTAGACTTATAGATGCTTCTCCATTGTTTCACCATCATGTGTTGATGAAACGTGGACAGACGGCTTTTGAAAATATCGTGGTTGAAAGAGAGAATTCCTGGCATCGTGCATTTTCTTCTTTATCAAGGACGATCTCCACTGCGCTCTAGTCAAATCGAGTCGTCTTTATGATTTTACAGTCTTCTGTTCATTTCGAGTCTTTTCAAAATTTACTAAACTAAGCTACGACTGTAATAATTCGAATTTCTACTAACTGCAACCTTGAGAAGTCTAAACTACCAAGCGTGTCGTTCATGATGAATTTTCTATTTATAGATATTAAGAAACTGATAGAACTATTAAAAATATGTATCTTGAATGCCAGCTTTGCATGCATTTGAGAAATTTTGATTTAAAATGTTAATTTTATCGTGATTTTTTTATTCACTATCTCGGCAAAATTTCCAGGAAGCTGCAAGTTATCGCGATAGTTTTTCTAAAACTGTCATGCTAGCTATCACGTATCTCGTGGCAGAAATACCCCTCTATGGTCACCGTATCATTTCTGGGTTTTATCATTTGCACGAAAGCAACGCCTGCAATTTCAAGGTCAGACTGCATTTTTTTAAAGTCTGTCCTTGCTCTGTGTCTTCTTAAAAATCATGAACGTTATCTCTATCGGCAGAAGAGAAATAATTTATATGCAGAATACAATAACTCAGGATTTAAATCAGACGGAAAACAAGCATCATATATAGAGTGGATTAAATTAAATTCCAGGCTTGGCCTTTTTCCCCATATAATCTTTCTAAAGAACGCACTTAGACCCGGATCTTTTATCAATGGAACTTGACAGTGAACCTCCTACAGACGACTTTTTGCGTCTGACAGCAGATCATTTTAACACTTTACCACCCGACAACATTTTTGAAAGTTCCTATCGGAAAGCTTTTCGTCGGTTTACTTCGAAAACCTCGTAACTACAGCTTGTAAGAAGCTGTTGTTACGAGGTTTTCGAAGTACACCGACGATTTGATGACGATAAATTCAATGTGGCTGGAGTACTGGTATTTTCTGCAGGCGAGAAAGCATTATTGGGAAAAGAGAAAATGCTGGCAGTCAGCATTTCTCCTCCAACCACAGTGATTTTCTGGCAAACTCTTCTTTTCGGACGTTAAAACCATCGGGTTGACTGGTTAACAAGTAAGGAACAGTATGAATCTGAGGAAATAAAATACTCTTAGCGAGCAAAGTTTTGTTTTTCAAACTGATCGCATCTTTGTGTGCGTGTGTGTGTACTAAACGTGTGTTTTCAAAATTGTCCCATAGATTTTCCTCTTTAGTAAAGGAAATGAATGGATTGAGTATGACGTAATCTATCGCAGAAGATCGATCAATTTAAGCCAATGATTATCTCTAAAATTACATTAGACTTAGCAATTACTGACCCATCCTATAACTTTTGAGATCTACTTTTTCTCGAGGAAGAGCATTGTGTCGATGGTGAAGCGCCTTGCACTTCCGGTAGGACAATTTTAAGATAATCGACTTAAATCTGGCTAAAAGTCAGGGATCATTTAATACAATTCAGCAATACGGTCTTGTTTCTAGGGAAAATTATTGCTCTTCTTTAATAGCGAACTCGAAGCTTCCGCCACTCCAGATTAATTCGTCTAAAATTAGAAAGTCTTCACAAAGGGAAAACTCAGGTGCGCTCAGTCTAATTATTTGTGGCTTCATAAGGGGATCTTGTCTCGTAAAAGTATGTTCTTTATTTACAGGACTCCCAGACAACACCGTATAGTTATTACGTTATTGAAGTCTGCAAGAAAAAACATTATTATCCTATTTCGCCGACCATTTGTGTGTATTTTTCAATTTCAACCAACAAAGTCCTCGGATACCAACACAGAAATATCATGACTGTTTCATTATTAATATAATTAATGGGATGTATGTTTTTCAATGGTTTTAATAAAAAATATTCTTTAACTCTTTACCACATAATCCCGACTTTTAACATCCCTGTGAAAGAAGCCTTTTGAAAACATAGTGGGAATAGGAGAAAATGCTGGTAGCCCGCATTTTCTCCTTTTCCCACAAAGTTTTCTTCCCTTCCAGAAACAAATTCAAATCTTTAGTCACAATTATTTTGCCGTCTGCAAGTGATTTCTATTTGGACCAGTCTAAAATGTTGTCGTTTGGTAAAGAGTTGAGATATGTCTAAACGGGACGAAGGTCACATGTCACACACAACCATACAATCCTAACGACCCTGAGAAAGAAGCCCGTAGGAAACATTGTGAAAAAAGGAGAAAATGCTGGTCATACTTTGAATTTGGTCTAGTCCAAAATTTTGTCGTTTGATAAAAAGGTAATACGCTTTTGAAAATGTTGAAAAGGAATCAAACGAGCCATCGCAGCAAAATAAATGATTCTAAGCCATTAAAACAAGAGCCGTCACAGATATGTTATGCTCCCCGAACAAGTGCTTTTTATAATATGTATGTAATTGATATAAATTCACTTCTTCTATCCTAAAAGGACCCCCCTTTCCTCCCCCCCCCCCCCAAAAAAAAAAATGAAGTGAAAAGGCAATTACTATCTTAAAGCCTGTCTCACACAGAACACGGTTGGGCACACGGTTCCAATACGGTATACTCGGTTATACACGGGTTGACTGGTACGAGCATTGAGCTCCAACTGTGCCTGGGGATGAGTTGGTACGATTTAGACTCGAATGTAGCACGAGTACGTACGAACAAAGCACGGATATACTCGGTCAAGCAAGGTTTGTCACGGTTTGAACAAGATTTGCAAACGATTTTCATACGATTGTTGTACGGTTCCAAGTACGGTCTAGTACGGTCTGTTACGGCCTAGTACGATTAAACACGACTTTTACTCGATTAACTGGACATTTACAAGGTTTACATACGGTCCCACCGACTTTCGTTCGAGTTATGCTCGAATTATCACACATTCGTGTATGTTTTGATATAAATTGATTCGTTTTGATGGCTTGGCTTCATAAATTTTCGAACTTTCAACAGAGAAGTTATAAAAATGGCAGATGACAGAATAAGGGAATTAGAAATCATGATAAGACTGATAGACATTGAGATTATTTTGGCCAGAAGGCGTTAGAGGAGACAAGAACAAGCCAACAGAAGGAGAAGAAGAAGGAGGCAAGTTTGGACAAGAGAATGGCTCAACAGAAGGGTCATGTTTGGTCAATATGATACTCTGTTACATGAACTAAACAGAGAGGACCCCTTCTTCTTCTTTGGAGGCATTATGTAGCAAGTACTCTGTTGTTTCAAGGTGGCAGCAGGTAGTTGTGTTTTCTGTTGTGTTCGAGTGCTGTATGATCATACACGAGGTTTGTACAGACGTAGAGACCGTGTCTGGTCGTACTTGACCATGTATAATTCGTACTTGAACCGTATTGGTCGTATGGCGATCGTAAGAAACCGTATTGGTCGTATGGTGATCCTATAAAACCGTGTCTACACTGGTGTGAATCGTACGGTGATCGTGTGACATTTGAGTGTTAATCCGGTTGTTGAATGTAGGACTTGGGAACGGTTTCACACGATTCAATACGATTTATATACGATAGTGACACGGTTGAGCTCACTCGTGGAGTGGACTTCATGTGCGATTGTGTGTATATACGGTCTCGCACGGTCTCACACGGTCTCTTACGGTCTTGTACGATCGCTAATACGACCATACACGGACATGGCACCCGTGCCAGTTTTTTAAAAGTTTTAAAAATCATACACGGCTTTCACGGATACACTCGAATGGCCCGAGTGTAACTCGGATAAGGCCACGGTTGGTTCGGTTGTATGTACGGTTTACACGGGTGGCCAACCGTATAAGCCATGTGTTCTGTGTGAGACAGGCTTTAGAGATAGCCAACGCAAACTTGTAGAGGACAATAAGCCCACCAAGCCGCCTTTAAGCACCCTTTTTCCCATACGACAATATTGCATTATTGGAATAAATACAACAGGTGTGTGGTTTGTGGCATTTTTAATAATAATTCAAAATTCGAAATTTCATAAAATTTTGAGCAGTCATGCAGTAAATATTACATAAAACGATTCTTTACATGAAGCCCCCTTTTTCCGCGACGCAGCCTAAAATTGAGAAACCGGGTAAGAGGTATCTGGGCAACGTTCCAACGAGTTCAGACTTGAAATTTCATGAACTTTTGAGAACTAATGTAGGAGATATTAGAGGAAAATAAATTCACATGAAGCTTCTAAGCCCCCTTCTTTCCTTGGCATTTTACAAGAAACCCCCTTTTTCCTTGACAGAGGGTCAAATTGAAAAACAGATGGATAAAGAAAACAAGAGCACATGGTGAAACTTTGAAAAAACAATACAACCATGAAGTTTAATGAAATTTTGATCAAAACTGAATGAGATATTAGTAAAAATTGGAATTTTTGAAGGAACCCCCCCCCCCCATTTCAATGACAGAACGTCAACTTAAAAAGCTCCTAGATTAAAACTAGTAAGGGCACATGCTGAAACTTTCCATAAACAATATAGCCATGAAGTTTCACGAAATTTTGACAAAAACTGAACGAGATATTAGTAAAAATTGCAATTTTGCATTAAGGCCCCTTTTTCCTTGGCATTTTACAAGAAACACCCTTTTTCCATGATAGAGGGTCAAATTGAAAAACACATAGATAAAGAAACAAGAGCACATGGTGAAGCTTTGAAAAAACAATATAACCATGAAGTTTAATGAAATTTTGATCAAAACTGAATGAGATATAAGTAGAAATTGGAATTTTGCAAGAAACCCCCTTTTTCCATGCCAGAACGTCAACTTAAAAAGCTCCTAGATTAAATATAGCAAGGGTGCATGCTGAAACTTTCCATAAACAATATCACCATGAAGTTTCATGAAATTTTGACAAAAATTGAATGAGATATTAGTAAAAATTGCAAATTTGCATTAAGCCCCTTTTTTCCATGACACGGGGGTCGGCATTTTACAAGAAACTACCTTTTTCCATGACAGAGGGTCAAATTGAAAAACACATAGATGAAGAAACAAGAGCACATGGTGTAACTTTGAAAAAACAATATAACCATGAAGTTTAATGAAATATTGATCAAAACTGAATGAGATATTAGTAAAAATTTGAATTTTGCATGAAACCCCGCCCCCCCCCCCCCATTTCAATGACAGAACGTCAACTTAAAAAACCCCTAGATTAAAAATAGCAAGGGCAATGCTGAAACTTTCCATAAACAATATAATCATGAAGTTTCACGAAATTTTGACAAAATATTTGTAAAAATTGCAATTTTGCATTAAGCCCCCTTTTTTCCATGACACGGGGTCAAATTGAAAAACCGGGAAAGGTACATCGGCGCATTACCCTAAGGACTTCATATAAGAACTTTTATCCAACTTGGCCCAGGGGTTGTGGAGAAATGGCGTTAGACGGACGGACGGACAGAAGGAAGGACGGACAGACGGACGGACAGATGAAGCGGCGACTATATGCTAACTACCTTGAAAGGTTACCCTGCGGTGTTTTTTTTTTTCGTCCTAGTACGAGTAACGGACATATTTCAGAAAGGCAACCAACACCGGAGTTGTTCCAAAACTTTGATACGTGATTCGATAAACCAACGCAGTTATCAGTGTGGAAATATTTTGGTGAAGGGAAGATTTGGCCTGGACGATCTTCCGTAATCATTCGACATGCCAAACTTAAGAGGCAGGGCCACTGCAGACTTGGGAGATAATTTGACTGAAATAGCTTGTCATGGCAATATTTGGCATAATATTGCCAGTAAGATTTATTTTGTTGCGAACAGCCTTTGTCATGGTCAAGCTGCTACAAAGGTAGCGAGGTTTGATCTTCGACCTTCACAGCGTGTTCTCAACTCATATACAATGCTCGTGACTGTTATTTACCACATAACTCTCTTTGTTTTCGATGTAATACAGCTATTACGAATTTTCTTGCCTCACACACGTGTAAGATAAGAATATAGTGCTGTGTTTGATCAATACTCTGTATTTATACGCTTCACTTCTAAAACATTGTTGACCAAGGTTCCTGGTGGAAATTAGTGGTCAAAATTCTTAGTTGTGATAATGGTGTTAATTTAAACACTTGTAGACTCAAAACAAAGTCAAGTTTCTTCGGAACTATTTTTCGTTCGTAATGCGCCTGTTAAAGTAAGCGCACAGGCTTCAAGTAACACAACACATGATACATGTATGCCTCTGGTTTAACACATTTTGGACTATAATTCTTGCTATACACTAATGTGATAAAAAGAATCTGACACTCGTTGGCTTTAGAGGTAAATAAAATATTAAACTCGTCCACGAAAAATGTTATTAAGCTTGCCAAAGGCTCGCTTAATAACATTTTTTGTAGACTCTTTTAATAATTTTTTACCTCAAAAACCGACTCGTGTAAGATCCTATATATCTCCAGCTTTCTGTATCGTGAAATATCCTTTTCTGATACGCAACAGGTATTCATCACTTTCTGTGCCATTAACAGACAGCCAATAGTCCTTGTGTAGGTTTATTACCGCCTTTTCAATGTAACATCGGATTGGAAATAAAACGTATCAACGCTTTAACAGCTAAGGGCGACCTTTACTGTATTTACGAACAAAGTTGATTAGAATTGGCCTGCACATACTGCTAGAACCAGACTACTTTACACGCCATTGGCAAATAATCTTTTGAACGTGCGACAGATTACCCAGATACAGCTGAACTCTTATCCTGCTAAATCAAAGAAATTGAACTTTTAAGCCGATAGCAAAAATCCAAATTTTTGTATTTCAAAAGTATTTCTGAGGAAACATATCTCCTTATCGGACAGTGTAGATCCAAGATCAGACAGCACGTTCTGTGCAGTCTGATCTTGATGTACGCTGTCCGTAAAAGGTGGGCAAGTCGTGATTATCAGCTTAAGGTTAAACCCATGCCTGTGTAACAAGTAAGCCTATGTCTTGAGGAGTTAATGATTGTTTGTCGCGATGGAAATTTGTGTTTTAGTGTCTATTTATTAGGTCAAAGATTATTCCCTGCTAGTTTTACACCATCAGTATCATTTGAAACCTGTCGGACATCCTTTTCCAGGTAATGAAGAGCTTGTAAAAGTTTCCCAAAATTAGGTTCAATATTGATTGTAGTGCTTATGTTTGGGTTGTTGGTATAGTTTCAGCAGATATATCGAATAAATATGACATCCGAAAGTGGGGGGGAGGAGGGGGGTCACGTCACCCAAATGTTTAGGTGGTCCTTTAAGATTCCTTACGTACAGATCTCCTATTTATGATTGAAATCGAACGCGTTTACTAAATTTGTCCTGGAATCAGAGTCATTGTAGAGGTTATCTTACAGAGGTCATCATATCTCTCCAATAGTGGTGAGTTTAAAAGAGTGACTGCCACAGAATTTGTTGTCTAACTCCAATTTTCTTGCAAAATTGCTCTGATGCACAGTCTGTTTTGTCATGGCTTTGTGAATAAAACGAAAAAAAAAAACGAAACAGGAAATAGACGTGGTTTACTTTTATATGACGGATTTTCAGAAAAGTTTTGATCTAATAATTTCCCATGGTTGCAAATTACCTCTCAAATCATTTTAATCGAACAAATCTAGGCAGAAGAAAAAAATGAGAAGGATTTCGTTAAAAAAGAGAGAGAAGACCGTTGAACAAGATCACGCGACTGAAAAAGCGGGAAGAAGGTCAAATGACTGTCATGTAAAACATAAGAGGTTTCTATACGTGGCGGCCTTTTTACTTGTTTGTTTGCATGTACCATAATATATAGAATTTAAATGCTTATTAAATATTTGAAAACATTGATGCTGACCTTTCCTGGCTTCTTCTGTAAAGAAGCCAATTTGTTGCTTACCAAGTTAAGATTGAGTGTGTTTGTAGATATTTTATAGCACAAACGCAATTTTTCTTACTGGGATTAACTCATTTGCGCCAGTTAACAAGCGAGAGCTGTGGAGCAAATTTATCATGAGTAAAACGTAAGCCTTAGACACTCTAGCCTCAAATAAGTTAGATAAACGTATAAAAAAAGTTTTATAATGCGACAGACAGTATAATTAGGTTGCTTAATATGTCACACAATCCCAACCCTGAGAAAGAAAGCTTTCCAAAACAATGCTAGAAAAGGAGCTAATGCTAGTAACCATGGATCATTTTCTCCTTTCCCACAATGTTTTATACCCAATCAAAGACAAATCTGATTAATTTGTTGTTTGCAAATGTTTTTTATTTATATCGTCCAATGAAATAAGTTATATAATGCAGGAAATATTCATTGAAGTGCCTTGAAGTCTGTCAGAGTACACTGAAAAACGTTAATGTGCGTGCAAGTGTGGCAATTTAAAGGGTTATTTGTAAAAAGGACGCAGTCATATATATGTAGTATGTCAGGAAAAGCACGACTACATTGAACTGTGCTATTTTTGGTTAAAAAAAGAATGGCCACGGTGCATTGCACTTACAGCGTAGCCAAAATGGAATGAAGAATGCCACCATAATTATATCGTTGGTGTACTTCAAAAACGTCGTAACTACAGCTTTAAACAAGCTGTAGTTGCGAGGTTTTTGGAGTAAACCGACGATATGTGTATTGTGTAATGCATGGAAAACACAAGGCATTTATTTGTCCTTATTTTAAACCGGAAATGACAACAGTGATTGCTTGTAGGCCTATGATATGTGATCCATCACGCAAAAAGGGACCTTCTGGGAACTGCGAAAAGTGTCAACCCTGGTCAGACTGCGCGTATTGCGCAGGCTGACCAGGGTTGACAATTTTCACTTGAATGACATTTTCTGTATGAAAAGTGGTTATTGTACCTTGTTATACAATCATTTTTGAATTATCAACTTAAACTGACCTGCACTTATCCTTGATCAATTTTCATCTAATTGATGTACAGAATTCCCAGATAGTCCCTTTTTGTATGATGGGTCACATATGCATTTTCTACCAGTCTTAATCTGTGTATTCTGTCACCAATCAGAGGCTTCATTTGGCATAAAGATATACAAAAATTGGTACAGCTTCATGAAATAAGGGTGTAATGGACGAAGAAATGCCTGAAGAAGAGTTGAACCATTTCTGAATACGTGAAGCTACCTTGTTTACTGTACGTTTGACCAAAGTTTAACATTTTTCCGAGCTAAGGTCCAATTACGAAAGAAAATAAAACAAAAAAAAAATCTAAACATTCAAGACACTCTTCGCTGCTTCTAAGACTCCAGAAGGCACGGTTTATACATCTAGCGCGCCGATAACTCGGTATTTCTGATAGTTCATCTGACTAGTACGTCACAAATGCATGATCGAGTATCACAAAGTATTGTTACCAAATAGTGTGCAAATAAGGCTTCGACACCTCCAGACTTCAAAGTCGTATTCTCTCACAGACAGACACGAGTGCACAGCTTGTGCTCGTATTTGAGAGTGTATTATCCGTTCAGAAATTGAACGGATTGAATTGTGAAAAAGACAGATGTTTGTAAATTGATTGTTTATCTCGCAAGCTTATTATTTCAGTATGTTTTGAATTTTCTGTCATTTCCCTCATAAACATGCACATAATTATACATTGGGTGAGACGGATGGTCGTGAAATTAGTTCAGTGCTCTTTTCAGTCATCAAAAACATCATAAAAATATAGTAATGGTGGGCGAATATAGGTCCCATGGGTAAGTTTTTCTCATAAACCTTTAAGTCTAAGTGAATTAACCCTGTACAACACAAGCCCGACTTTTTAACGACCTCAATGACTCGGCTAGAAAAAAACATGGTTGAAAACGTGAAAATGCAGGTAACAAGCACTTCCCTTTCTCCCATTATGTTTTGAACCAGCGACTGCTGTCAGGTCTGCATACTGCAGACTGCGCTTCCAGGCCCAGCATAATAGGTTTGAATAAGCTGCCAAGTAAAACCAATTTAAAATTCTAAGCGCAATCATGCCTAAAGTATAGGATAGCCATGCTAGTTTATTTTCAGAAGCACACATTGCTAAAAGTCCTGTTCGAAACTCTCATCGAGGCTCGATTTCAGCGTTTCTATACAATCTATACCCCTTTAAGCATTACTTATAATTTTGAGTCTGTTGCTCTTGAACAACAGCTAAGTTTTGAAAAGAATGGTTTACGTTGTATAGGTTAAAGAAACACAGGTAAGCCACAAATGGGTGCATTGTCCGCCGTGCTAAATGGGAATACTATTGGGCTTTCCTCCCCTAAAGCTTCTGGTCAACAAGACATATTTTTGATGTTGTTGTTGTTAGATTATTGAGAATTTATGGTGATTTAATCATTCTAAACGCTTTTAACCGACCAGAATTTCTTTGAATGTCTGTCTAAAAAATTCTGTTGAGACCTCTATAATTTTTCTTTATAAAAGGTTGTAATAATAATCTCTCTTTGAATTGAGGGTATAGTAATTCTAGAATTGAAAATGATAATTCTATGATGGTAAAATCTCCATTAGTGGCTCGGTTAAGATGCTATACAAAAGTGATGAATTTCGATGTTATCATATTTTGCAGAGTACAATTACAGTGGAAATAGATGTTCCTCTTCAGAGTGGGTCACGATAATTCAAACAGACTGAAACGAAACAGGAAGAAATAAACCGAACCAAACAAAAGAAAACAAAAATATAAAAAAGTTATAAAATTCAATTTCATTTTCCAGTTTACTTTTCACAAGGGAGTTTGCAAGCAATGAAAAAAAAAAGCACAAAAAATATACGGCAGACACTGAGGCACGAATGTACTTTAAACAAGGAAAGTCGTTTAACCCATTACCACACAATCCCTACTTTTGACGCCCCTGAGAAAGAAGCCTTTAGAAAACATTGTGGGAAAAGGAGAAAATGCTGGTAACCAGCATTTTCTCCTTTTCCCACAATGTTTTCTACCCTTCCCAAAACAAATTTCAAATTTTCAGTCACTTTTATTGTGTCGTCTGCTAATGCTTTCAAATTGGAATAGTCTAAAAATCTGTCGTTTGGTAAAGAGATAAAAAGATAGAAGACGGAAGAGGTATCGGATAAGACTATTTAACTCTTTTGTGCTTCGATATGAGAATGAAAATGAATACTGTCGTCATTAATGTGTCTGCAAAATAGGCCTGAAGTGGTCCTCATATGATTTTGACCAATCCTAGATTACTTTTTATTAATTCGAGTATTAGTACCAAGAAATAGGTCACAAGCCACTTACGCAAGCGTATTCAGCTATGCAGAATAACTGATTTGTAAACAGAGATGGACTGTAACTCATAATTATGTTGGGTCACAAAAAATTGAGAGTTTTACACTAAAGGAAAAGGGTAGTGCTTATTCTCAAAGGCCAAATCGCCTAGAATTACTGAATGAAACTGTTCATGGCGCACATAAAGCGCTGATTGGCCAATTTTACGGGGACGTGTACTAAGCAGGATTAAACAACGATGTCTGTTGTCGATAAATCAGCCAATCATTCCACGTGGTCTAAGGTAGATAGTCAAAGCTAGTAGGGTTTTCTAGGTAATTATAGGCACTAGCAAAAGCTTGTGACTGTATCACACAGACAACCCTACACCTTGTTTATCCTAAACATAGATAGTATAATAAACCAATTCTACATATATACCCGTAAATGTACAATGTATGTTCGTTCAGTCGATGCACTTATTATACCAATTTATTAGGATCAATACAAAAGAACCATGACCTGCCTCTTTACCAGTACAAGCTTTCATAAGAAGATATCGTAAAAGAAACAAACAGTTTTACTCTCGCAGACGGCAGCTTGAATAAACATAGTCGGAAAATGGACAATCGCCTGTAAAATAAGCTATAGTATCCTTCTAATAACTTTTCTCGCGCAAAATATTATTGGGCTATGCAATTTGTAAGAGGAACTTAATGCATCTGCAAACATTATCGACCCACGACAGCCTGCGAGTTTCGCCTGACATGGGACGAAACTTTCACCTATTTGTAAATTTTCCAGTTTGTCTGTTTTATATGTTTTACCTAATGAAACAATACATTGTTTGACATAATAGACTCATTATCTCCCGCTAGATGGATTCTACAAATACACATCTACCTAATTTGGGAATTCTGGGTACAGAACCGGAGTAATTTTTCAAAACAACAACCGTTGCTTTGAATTTCAAAATCAAATAAACGTTTACTCAAAAAACGCTACCTGATGCGATTCATCCACCTATGATCAGCTAGCATATAATGTATGGACCGACATTTCGTTAAAACAGCCCCAACATGCTTGAGTAATAGGCTAATAGATTCGATATAAGCCCTACTTTTCCCAGGTATGCGGGGGATGCGCAGACTGGCAACGAAAATAGACTTTAATGATCCATGTTTATACGATAACTTGCTTGGTATACTTTATCACTGAGATGTATTATATCCCCTTTTGCCAGAGCATGGCTCAATTTTTATTTTTAAAGAGGCCCTTATACTCATTTTAAGCCAGTTTTTAACTCTTTTTGTTTTTATTTTATCAAGGTTGTTTGGATTACAGTCGATAGAAAATGCATTTCGCTGAGTTGCGGCCTTCCATGTAAAAAGAGTCCAGTTTTTGGATTGAAGATTTTCGATTTCCGTTATTCGGGTAGATTCGTATGATGATTATGCATTCTGTCACGTGACTATACGTATATGTATTTGACCTTCGCCCTGCGTAAACTGAGGAAAACAAAGGAAAATGTTGGCTTTTCTGTTGCTGCCTCGATTTTCAGACGGAGGTAGAGGCCTATACACAAATTAGACCGTATCCGACTCTAGGCGGAAACCAACTATAAATTTCCGTGACGCACCGCCATTGTTTACAGCTTCGATCGTCAGCCAGTTTTCTTTTGGCCAATTTTCGGTTTCTAACACAAACCTCCATGTTTTTTTTTTCAGTTACACCATTATATCAGTAATTTATTCTCGTAAACGTAAAAAGACAGATTTCTGTTCCATTCTGATTTTTTTTTTAAATTTAACAGCGTTTCTACTCACCGGCTGTAGACAGGTATCTTTTATACTTTTCAACTCATTTCGTGATATCAATAGCTAGACTTTTAATATAAATCATTTTTTAGTGTGACAGAAAAAAAAGAATGTGGTCAAAAGTCTGAAACATCTCATTACTTGTTTAGATTTGTGTACCCTTCATCTAACAACCATG
Source organism: Tridacna crocea (assembly GCA_943736015.1). Lineage (NCBI taxonomy): Eukaryota > Metazoa > Mollusca > Bivalvia > Cardiida > Cardiidae > Tridacna > Tridacna crocea. The sequence goes on from OX031059.1 coordinate 58,211,963, forward strand.
GGTTAAATGGGACCCTGAGAAATGCAGCATTTGGACATATTGTTGGAAAAGGTGACCAACATTGTAGTAACCAGCATTTTCTTCTTTTTGTATAATTCATTCTACCGTTTCAAACGCGACTGTCTTCTTGGGGCCACATTTGAGTTGTCTGCAAATGCTTTCAATTTGTTGTGATGCAAAGTTTTTTCGGCTGGAAAGACCACAAGACACACATAAAACAACTATACATTCCTAGGATCATGGAGTTACGGTCTGCTGCTTTTGATAAGATTTCTTGACGTAAAAATATAGCACATACCTTTCTACACTTATGGTCGACAGATTGAGAATGGAAGAGACGGCTGATAGCATCTCAGCGAAACCAGAGAGTTTGCAAAACACGACACCTCCGGCCCAGTTGCCTAGAATCATACCCAAAGTGTCAATAGGTATACACACCAACAAAAACAGCAAATCAGCCACAGCAAGACTTAACATAAAAGAAAATGTAACGTTACGTGTCTTCTTGCTGCCAATGATGGCAAACAACACAATTCCATTTCCGGTGACGCCACAAAGAAAGCACGATGTATACAACGAGACCAAAGGCACGAAGTGTGGCTCTCTTGACCAGACAGAGTTCAGGTTTTCTATATCACCGTCATAGTACAAGGTATAATAATCTATCGGTCCATCGCCAATGATCGAATAGAAGTCAGATTCACTTTGTGAATTGTTTTCAGTTCTTAATGATGCCATTTTCTAACTTTATAAACAGGTGCTCCAAAATGATAATTAGTTCAAACTGTATCTATTTTATTTTTTGATCACGTCCACTATTTATAATTTTGAACAACGAAGTTTGAAGATTGAGCATTTTCTTTAGTGTTAACCTATGTACCTGAGCATGCCTCTTAAAATCTTTTAATGCTCCTTGGAAAAGTAATTTTCTACTAATTCAAAGAGACATCTAATCATTTAAGTCATATTTGATTTGTCGGCTGCAAATGTTTTCACTTTTGACACACCTCAATTTTTTGTCGTCTGGTGAAAAAATAAATCAAAGTAAAAGACAATACATGCATATAAACCATTTAAATTTCCAGTACTTCAAGGATCAAAGTTTATTTCTGTGTATGTCCCAACTATCACTCAGTGTTTCAATTAATCCAGGGCAGTATTGAGGAAGTCAGCTGCAATGATCATGGCAACATCTGAGAATCTGAACACTAGATATAGTTGACGTATTTCGGAAATTAGTGGGGGTCTACCAAAAGGATTTTAATGCATTATCCTATGCAAGTCATTATGTAATTAAAGATCAATTATTGTATATTGATACAATAATAACCGAATATATCATTTGGAAGAGTGGACTTTGGTTATGCAGAGCATTTACAATGACAAAGTTTCGACTCATGTCAGCCTGCGCAGATTGTGCTTTTTTTTTAGATGTATTTCTATGATCACCTATAGCTTCATATAATGATATAAATGTACACGATAGAAATGATAAAAAATAAATGAATTAACTAATTGTTTCTACACTAGTACCCAAAGATTTTCTATACGATTTTTTAAACGCCATTTTTCTATTGTAAGTAATATTCTATCGAATGAATCACTTCGTTGGATTCAATTTACTAGATTAGAAATACGCTGAGTTTAAGTCAATACTTTTTCAACATCAATCTAAGTCTCCAAATATGCAGTCCCACTTGCCGCCGAGCAATAAGCCACCGTTTAAGTAAAAGATACATTTCTCAATTTACTTTATTATCCAAATGTACAGATGGTTACCAATACATTGTTATATCGTCATTCTTCCCAGTGCGGTGTCCAAGTTGGTTAAAGCAAGTCACTATTGATCAACCTAACCAATATTTCTTCAAAGCTTGCGAGGCTTATTTTAATCTTTTCAGCACTATAGGCGAAAACTGCGGCTATTTCAGATGGCATAGATGAAGATCACACTGCAAAGGAGGGTCAGTCTGATATCCTTCTATGCTGTTCGCTTCTTAGTTCAAGCCTGTTAGATATAAGTTTTTCACGGTTTTTGTGGAATGTTAAGGGTCGGAATTATATATAATGCGCATAAGAGTTTTAGGCTCAAAATAACTATTTCGGATGCTTGTCTTTTAGCCCATGGCAAATACAAATAAAACTTTCAAGTCTTTTGCAGGTGACATTTATATAAATAACGAAAAAAACAAAATGCAAACTTTTTTTCTGGACCCTGCCTCATAGCTTCATGTCTAGCCATTAAAATACATTTTGTTTTCATTAAAGACATATTGTTTCATTTCAAATACAAATTAATTTGTCTATTACTTATAATATCAAGCACAGTAATATGTTTAAGACTGTCTGCTAGGAACAATGAATGATTAATCTGTCGTTAATCATGAAGCGCTGAATTCAACTTCGGTAAAATTGTAGACTAATATCGAATTAAGAAGGCACAGACCAACTATGTGGATATTGGAGTTAAGTTGTCCTCTACTTTATGAAATAATTTGGTAAATGCATTGTGCAGTTTCTGAGATAAAAATGGCAGTTGTGTTTCTTACCGTTAAGCCATCGATGCAAATAATAAATCAAAGTGCTAAAAGTACTGAAAGACAACGGATGTTGTATAATGGGCCTTGGTAAAGTTATTTCAACTTGGTTGATCCATACAAAAATAAAGAATAATGGTTCAATCCTGTTAATAAATCCAATTCCTCTAAACCCAGTTAAATTACTAGTAAGCAGACTTCTTGTTCAGTCACTGAATTTGTGGGTAGGCATCTTTCTTGTTGAAAAGGTAGAGCTTTTGTTGTTCGTGTCAGCACTTTCATACTGAACTCTTTATCAAACAACAGAATGTTAGACTGGTCCAAATTGAAAGCACTTGCAGACGACAAAATAAACGTAATTGAAATTTACTTTCAGCAGGTTAGAAAATCTTATGGGAAAAGGAGAAAATGCTTGTTACCAGCATTTTCTCCTTTTCCCACAAGGTTTTCATCCTTCCCAGGGTCGTAAAAACCATGGATTGCTTGGGAAAGGGTTAAAGAATTACGGTTTCCAACAATAGGAATTGTTTTTCTGCTGGACAGTATTTGGCGACGGTGGCTTTTTCTCTTTCAGTTGCATTTGAAGCTGGGTCTCTTTTAATGACAATAGTACGGTGGCACAAAAGTGACATGGAAGATATATTTTATACTACGTGCGCACGCAGTAGCTAATACGTGCGCACGTAATAAGTAATACGTGCGCACGCAATAATATTACGTGCGCACGCAGTAGCAAATACGTGCGCCCGTAATAACTAATACGTGCGCACGTAATACTATTGCGTGCGCACATATTAGCTAATACGTGCGCACGTAATAGTTTAGTTATTACGTGCGCACATATTAACTACAGCGTGCGCACGTAATACTACTGCGTGCGCACGTATTACTTAGCATTTTCTCCTTTTCCCACAATGTTTTCTACCCAACTGGCAATTTTTGATTTATGTTTCTTTTGTCGTCTGCAAGTGCTTTCTGTTTGGAAGAGTCTAAAATTTTGTCGTTTGGTAAAGATTTAAATATCAAGCATTTGCAGACCTGTAGTAGAATATGATTCAAACGATGAGATTTGCCGTGTCTTTGATCCTGTGAAAACGTTGTGGGACAAGGAGAAAATGCTGGTGACCAGGTCTGTTTGGACCTCCATAATTTCTAGATAATTTATTCATAATCATGTGATAGTCAAGTGACCTCGTAGCCCAGATGTAAACAAAAACACATGAAAACTCTCAGTCGAGTTGGGTGACTGAAAACGAAAATAATATGTCACTTTCACCTTCAAATTTTTGGGGTTAAGAAATATGAATCAAAATGACACTGATTACACAATTTGATCAACAACTTACTGGAAGATTCCATGCTTTCCACATAATGACATGTAGCGAAAGATCTTTGGATGGAGACGCTGAAATTATCGTATGACAACATGGGTATTTGTGTAGACGACATATTCGGTCGGCGATCAAAGGTGCGTGATTATTGTGTAGCGTGAAAAAGCATACTGGGAGGATATATTCTGGAAGTGTTTAACTCTGGATAAAAGTTAAAGACTCATTTAATCCTTTCCCAAAAAATCCCTGGCTTTTACGACCCAGAGATAGAAGCCTTTTGAAAACATTGTTGGAAAAGGAGAAAATGCTGGTTACCAGCATTTTCTCCTTTTCCCACAATGTTTTCTACCCAACTGGCAATTTTTGATTTATGTTTCTTTTGTCGTCTGCAAGTGCTTTCTGTTTGGAAGAGTCTAAAATTTTGTCGTTTGGTAAAGATTTAAATATCAAGCATTTGCAGACCTGTAGTAGAATATGATTCAAACGATGAGATTTGCCGTGTCTTTGATCCTGTGAAAACGTTGTGGGACAAGGAGAAAATGCTGGTGACCAGCAATTTCCCATTTTCCACAATTTCTTTTTTGTCATAAGCTTTTCTCCCCAGGGTCGCTGAAACTCGTGATTTTGTGGTAAAAGATTGATGAAATTAATGTTTTGAAACCATGTTACCATAATACCATTCTTTCAATGGAAAATAGAACAAAAATCCCAAAGTGATAAATCGATTCCTTGTCCCTTATAGTGCCTGATGTATGTAGAAGGCATTCCAACAGAACACAAACGATTAAAACTATGTTATATCATCGGTCCTTTTGTCAGTTACTTTGCAGAAAAACGTAAAGAGTAGATTTAAGATTTTCATCTACACTGTCTGCAAAGAAACTATTAGAACCAGTCCATGAACTTTGAACGTTAAGATTCATATTCTACGTTGGAAAAGGAGAAAATGTTTTCAAAAACCTTCCTTTGTACGCCTGATAATCTTGGAATTCTCTGGTAAAGGACTCAATGTCCATGTTTATGACACTGTATCAGTTTCAATCAGCCCTGGATGTTAAACCAGAAAAACGACATCAATTTGATGACCGTCTTATCAGCTCGATGGATCAAACAGCAATCAACATGTCATGAATAACCTTTTTTTTTTTTCAGCTCGAATAACTGAAGAAAATCTGTTATAATATGCGGTCATCAATTACCTCGCGAAACACATATGGAGCCGCCCTGTATTAAAGAGTCCTTTTTTTTTTTCTCAATTTTTCGATATTAAGGGGGATGGGGCTTAAGACATTTACGTAATGCATGATACTAAGCAAGTCAACACAGTATAAGGTACACTTGTCCTGTGAGTTGCACAATGTTGACCAAATATTGAACAAAAAAGTTTCGGTCCAAGCCTTTCGCAGACTGTGCCGGTGTAATGTAGAGAAATGACCCTCCCCTATACAATGACCATGGGTCATTTCACTACGTAGAGAAATGTACCGGATCATAATTCTACGTAGAGAAATAACCCTCTGGGGTCATTTCTCAACGTAGAATTATGACCCGGGTCATTCCTCTACGTAGTGAAATGACCCATGGGTCATTTTGTGGGGAGGGTCATTTCTCTGCATTACACTGGCTGACATTAATCGGTACTTTTTGCAGATACGTTCAGTATATAATCGTATATTTCTTTATACGCGCAAAGACGCCAAACAGTTTAATAAAAAAATGGTTGGGTGGATGAAACGATTGTTATGAGAACCTATAACATAGGGTTTAATGTAGAATAATATAACTCGCATGTTTTTAATTTTGAAATCACAATAATTGCCTCTGTCAGGAGCTGTAGTAATGTATGATATTAAATAAGCCATGGCATGATTATGGATCCTTCATAACTACTTTTTTTTAAAACAACCGACTTAATCATGAGGAAGTCTGGTTCTTAGACATACAGAAAATTGACTAATAGCCAAAGGTTTCGGCCCAGATCAGCCTTCGCTGACTGTGCAGGCTGATCTGGGTTGATACTTTTCGCAAATACATTAAGCCCCCTTTTTCACAGAGCATGGCTCATATAAAAACTTCGACCTTTTCGACGGCTGTAAATAAAACCAACGGAAACTTTACAGATTTAAAAAAAAACGGACATTTTTGTACATATATATGTCAACGGCAGATATAAGATCAGATCTTGCGTTCTGTGCTCATTCGTCTGGTTCTTTTATCATGATCCTTGTGACCGACTGTGGTGCTGAAAGGATTAAATGAGTGACTGAAATAAACGTTGGTCGTCGATGGGACCGGTTCGGTAGTTAACTCCAGTGCCGTTCATTAGCAGTCTCTTTTCATAGCATTGAATGGGTTTCGACACACCTATGTGATGATTTTCTGAGGATTTTATCAATTTTTTGTAGACACAAATCGCGGTTTTTTACAGATCCGACAGAAATGTGATCATTACAGATTGTTACAGTTTACCCATTATAATTTAGTCTGAGGATTAAAGGGACATCTATAGTCAATAGTGTATAACAAGCCGGTTCGTATCTAAATTTGGAGAAGGAGGCGTAATCCATGGAGAATTTGCTCATAATAAGAATGTACATGTTTTGTGCTCACTTGGTAAGTTTATTCTGGAAACCGTTTTAGAAGCAGCCGTCACGCAAAAAGAATAAAACACGTGACACCTAGCCTAGGTCCTTGCAGTAATGATCTATTAATTCTTTACCAACAGACCCTAGTTTTGACGACCCCAGAAAAAAAGCCTTATGAAAACATTGTAGGAAGAGGAAGAAATGCTGGTAACCAGCATTTTCTCCTTTTCCCACAATGTTTTCTATTCAATCAAATACAAACACTATCATTTGAGCAATTTAAACTGTTGCCTGCAAATGCTTTCAATTTGGACAAGTCTATATTTTGTCATGTGGTAAAGAGTTAATCACTGTATCACACTGTCCTTAGCTCGGTCTGCTGCCGATCTTTGTCATGTATCCGTCATTATTACCGCCTGGGAACATTATAGCGTCTCCCCACGATTATGAATTGTGCCGATAATCGTATTATAGATTTGTCTATCGCGTGCCGTCACAATATGTACAATAATAATGATAACAATGAACTGGCGCATTTATTTTCGACTGATTCAAGTACAACGGTGACATTTTATATCTCCGAACCTGTTCTTTTATCAAAAAATTAGTTCATGCTTTCCGGTAGGATATCGAGAAATAGCATTTGAAATATTTTTAGATCTTACACTGGTACCACCAGTGAAAATACCGATTTTTTTTTTGCCTAGATAAATTGCGCGTGCCTCAAAACCAGATGGGAAATATGACGTCATTTAATTTATATTTTTCGGGCTTGACGTAATATTCTAATGCGTTGCTAAGCAGGAGGGGTATGCCACGGGGAATAACGGAAAAGAACTGTACTGGATTTTGATAAAGCTCCTCCCAGAAAGGGTTAAAAGCACGAAATAAATAGAATATTTTTTTTTTGGTGACAGATCGGAATTTATTTCATCGAGTGAACACCATCGGTAATATTTTCACGAGTGGCTGCGGGTAATTGGAGCCCTCAAATTCCTCGGCTGTATCTGGTGGATTGAAACAGATCGGTACATACCCGGAAATACGCCGGTTTACCGTTCTGAAAATTGTAAGATTTCTCTTGAAAAGACAGTTTCATTTTTTTATCGAAATCTTTCCATATTTCTAACTATGTTTCAGTTGAGTTGGCAAAGCGTTTGTACATTTATCATTCATCAGTTCTGATTGAAGTTTTCAGCGACAGATAAGCAGATGTGAATAATTCATTGAGGTTACTTATGTCGTTGCTAAACAACTGACACTGGCGCGCCATGTTTAAGATCACGTGATTCGCAGTTCAAATGGAAACGACCGTCACGCGGACGAGGTTATGGGTACAGAATCGGCCGAGTTTTGACGAGTGGTCTTGAGACCGTTATTTTGGACAAACTAATGTTAAAATGATAGAAAAGGAAGAAAAAAAATGAACGGACTGGAACCCAGGCTACGTCACATCTCGCACGATACGGAAAACCTTCAACTATAGAATAGCCTTTGCACTCAAAGATGCACACGGTGTCCCTGAGATTTACTGTCTTCAGACTTGTTTTGTATGCCTGATCTACCAGTTTTTCGCCGCAAGGTCCTCTTGACGGGAGTGCAGCCGATTGTTTTCATGGCCAGTTTCTTGAAATCGCAACGATGCTTGTGCATAAGACTACGGGCTGTCGAATCGTACAACGACTTGTAGAAAAAAGAAAATGATAGAAAAAGAACTTCGGGTGATAATTGGATGAAAACCGGAAAAGGCCATGATGAGCCAGTCTACCATGATAATGTTCATATCTGCCTTTTTCCTGTCTAGTCTGGCATTATCTGCTTGAGATTGTTTAACTAATGGGCAGTCTCGGTTCCCTATAAACCCTTCCAGCACCAAAGGTAAAAACAGAGGTTTTTGCGGACGGTATGGATCAAGATCAGACTGCACATATCGTGCAGTCTGATCTTTGATCTATGCCGTCCGCTTGTATTTTAGTTACCTTGAAAATATCAAATAAAAACAAATGTTAGTTTCGATGGATTTTAATTTTTTTTTTTAGAGGTCGATAGAGGTCGAGTTTTTATATTTGAAGCTGAAAGAGTTAACCTTTTTAATGTGTGAATCTGATCTTGGGCTTTCACTATGCATTACTTTGTGAGATATTGAGGCAAAAAAGAAAAGGGTGACTCGCTTTACTTTACATACAATAGATTTCTCTCTTTTTTTTTCAAATAAAAAACGATGAAGTTTTGTTATCATTCTTGATTTTTACGTGATTATCATAGAGGCTTCCTTATCACTTTACCACACAATACCGCTTTTTAACAACCCTGGGAAAGGAGCCTTTTGAAGCATTGTGGGAAAAGGAGAAAATGATGGTAACCAGCATTTTCTCCTTTTCCCACAATGTTTTCCACCCTTCCCAGAACGAATCTTTAATTTTTGAGTTGCATTTTGTCCTCTGCAAATGCTTTGAATTTGGACCAGTCTAATATTTTGTCATTTGGTAAAGAGTAAACATTGATATGGACTAAGAATAAACAAGCCATGCACTGTGAAAAGAAGTTTAACGTATCTGCAAAAAATATTGAACCAGGTCAGCCTGCGCAATCCGCGCAGGTTAACCTGGGTCGAAACTTTTTGCTTTTAAAAAAAATTCTGCATACCAATGGATCATTCTAGCCCAGCCCTTGATTCAATCGGATGTAAGACAAATTCATGCATCAATAGTTGTGTGATAACTTGCTTTGTGCCATATATTATTTGCAGAATTTAAAGTTCTCAACGACCTACTTTTTCTCGCAGAGATTCACTGTAATGTTACGTGATACCAGAACTCGATAAACCAGATCTACTCCATCAAATTGTATTTATCTTGTTTCTTTTGAAGACCAGATCTACCCTATCGTGATTCTTTGAGATCGTTCATGGTACCGGAAGTTCCAACAATGCAATGTCATTAGCATGATGACTTTTCACCTTTTGATCATTTTCTGTTGTATCCATGCACTTATGTATTTTCTATTTGATCAAAAGTTTGAATCCACCTTTTTTTATTTTATTAACTGAACTCTTACATTTGAATTTTCTTCTCACTGAAATTTTAATAATTTTATGCGTGCAAACGCTATACCTTAGAAAACCCATCGATTTTTGTGTGGGACATCAGCTGCCAAATTGGTAGGACTTGCCAGTTGCTCAGTCAGATCGACAGCCGATTGAAAAATATAAATCAAGTTAGCTGACAACTGCGAGTTGGCAACTGGACTGATATCTGTGTAGGGCAGCACTTCCAGTTACCTTCACGAACATTTCAATGTTTATCCTGCTTTAAATGCCACATATAAATTGTTAATGAAAATTTTTCGATTTGATCGTTGTCCAACATCGCTTTCAACAACATGGTGGTTCATTTATTCATGTCTTTCTTTGGTTTCACCAGTACTAGCCTGGCGTGCGGCAAGGATAATGAAAATTTCAGTACTTTATGTACATAAAAGTGATCCTTAAACAAAGCGAAACATGCTCGTTTTCGAGCGGTGCTTTTGACAAACTGTGTCAAGTAAATCTTCATATTATATTTCATATGTCTATTTTTAGAAATGTAATGGGTAAAGAAATGACGTCATTTAAGCTGGGTGAATTATTTCCCCGTCACAGTGAATATTTTTCTCCTGCCAGAAATCTGGTCAATTGACTTGAGATCACTAGTTTAAAAAGTAGCATTAGTTGACAAAATAATCAAAGGAAATATAATATATAATTTATTTCATCAGGTTGTGGTTAATATGGGCAAATATTTTCCCCAAAAGGGAAAGGTCCGCTAAAATAACTCGTGCCTTACGGCACTCGTTATTTTCACATACCTTTCCCTTTTTCGGCAAAAATTTCCCCATATCAACCACAACCTGATGAAATAAACTCTATATCTTACATTATATCAAGCAAGTCATAGCAAAATATGAGTCTCTTTTATCAAATATCTGCTAAATCATAGGATAGAGCAGTCCTTTCACATGCAGATAATTTGTGTCAGGCGAGGCGAACTTTGCATGCTGACATTGCTCAAAACTTTCGCAGATGCTTTAAACCATTTTTTCCCACAGAACTTGTCTCAATATTTCATGTTTTACTGACACGTCATGGGTTTTACTGGTATGCGTCCATGTGTATAGCGCTTCTTTTTTAAAATGAATATCTCCGTCTGGATCCTCTGCTATAGTGTGCATGCCTACCTTTGACTGAGATTGGAGAAACAAAGATAGAAAGTTTGGGCGTAAGTTAGGAACGAAAGTAAGACTAGCCGGGCGGAAGTTACATAACAAAGCCTTGAATACATCCACTGAGATAAACAAATCAAGAGTTCCTAATATATACCCCATCTGGGCGGTAGTTATGCATGAAACCGGCACTATTTCGACAAAGGATTGTTGTCTCATAAATGACGGCTTGATTTCAAGCAAAGTCTAGAGTAATTCCTGGATAAAAGTACCTGTCTGATCGACGAGCCCCATCATTACGTCCTTAGCGCCTCGAGGCGCCATGCACAACTTAACCCTCGGACTAACGACTACATTTTAGACTTATCCAATTTGAAGGCATTCGCAAAAGAGAAGTGTAATTTAAATGATTTAGTTTGTTTCAAAAAGGGGTAGAAAACACTGTGCAAAAAGGAAAAACTGCTGGTTACCAGCAACATCTCCTTTTCCCACAATGTTTTCCTAAAATGTTTTCTTCCCTCCGGTATTTAAAGCCCGGGATTATAGAGTAAAATGTTTAAAACTTACGGAACTTTTCCCAACCATATGGTTTACCTTTGGAACCAATAAACATTCATAAGTGTAGATTCCCGTTTTATTGAACTTAATAGGTGTTATATCTGTAACACCCGAAAGTCACATCCTATATACCGACATAACGAGGGGTCTGACCATCAAAGGATTTTTGTCGTTGGCTTCGCGGATATGCTAGGATTGGGCAATCTAATGGGGTTGGGGTAACATCGGTTTTCATCGCAAACATCGTACTGATTCGGTTAAGACTCGGGTATATCCGTAAGCGACGGAGGAAAACATTCGGCATACTTCGGGTGATGGGAGCCGTCAAATCCCCTGACTGTATCTGGTGGATTGATATGCAGCAGATCGGTACATTCATCGCCCGTAAATACGCCGGTTTACCATTCTGGAAATTGTCAGGCTCCTCTTGCAAAAAAAAAACTTCAGTTTCAGTTTTCTATCGAAATCTTTCTAGTTATATTTCAGTTGACTAACAGTTCATGTGGTTTATCCATTTCGATTGAAGTTTTCACTTAAAGATAAACAGATGTGGATAACTTCATCAAGGCTGTTTATGTCGTTGCTACTCGACTGACAGTGGCGCGCAATGTATATTAATAAGATCACGTGATTCTCAGTTGAAATGGAAACGGACAAGTTGGCTTCTTTAAAAACGGAAGCCATCAGAGGCAAGAAAAATGGATTTAGACAGAAACCTCTATGGCAGTCTGCCTTTTAAACTCTGAAAACCTCTCCAATGAGGTTAGATGTAGGTACGGAATCGGCCGAGTTATGACGAGTGAGTGTGTATCGGCCGATAGATACTCGAGTTTTAGCCGAGTCAATACATTTTTTGGCGACGAAGAGCCATGTTACAACAATACCATTAGTGTGGCTTATCCTTAAAGGTGGCCCTTCAGGATTTGGGTCGAAAATTTTACAAAAGTACAAAAAAAATCATCCTTATACTCCTAAAGCCTTTTAATTTTCAAACATAAAACCCCAGTAGTCGAAATCCGTCCGACAACGTGAGAAATTAGAGATTTACTACGGCCCAGGTTGACACCAACGGGAGACACATTCTAATTTTAGATGATCAGTTCGCTCATTTACTGACAGGAATACACAGGAGAAGCTTCAAACATAGCGTCCGAAGAAAACATAATGGAAAATAATTATTACATGTTTGTTATGATAGAGAATTTTAGCGTTAAGACTCACGTGCCAGTCACTTGACGTTCCCACAATACTTTATTGATTTTTGGCGCGAAATCTAAAAATAGCTTTAAGAGGCTACGTAGCCTTTTAAGGGAATACTATAAAAAAAATATGTAATTTTGTGAATCTTAATTATTGATGATTTGTATTATTTTTTCATATGAATTTCAGCGATATATATATTTTTTAATTTGCTGAGATGTAAAAATTCTAAATACCCACCTTTAAAATTGCAGTTATATGGGCCTTATTACTGAACGGAAAGTGTCCCTTTGGCACTCGCGGTCGAAACATCATAAACATCTAAACCAGTCTTTTGTAAATGAAAGGGGGTAATACAATTAGATTGATTTCAATGATTCTTATTGGTTTAAAAGATTAACTCATTACCAAACGACAATATTTTAGGCTTGTCCAAATCGAAAGCATTTGTAGACGACAACATAAAGGTGACTGAAAAATTGAAATTTGTTCGGGGAAGGGTAGAAAAAAACTGTAGGGAAAGGAGAAAATGCTGGTTACCGGAATTTTCTCCTTTTCCTACAGTGTTTTCAAAAGGCTTCTTTCTCAGGGGCGTCAAAAGTAGGGATTGTGTGGTAATGGGTTGAATGAGTGGTATTTGACCTCGCAAATCCTGATTTTGAAGATTTCTGCATGACCAGTCACAAGCTGGGCCCACTGGGAACAGGAACGAATCCTGTCAAAGTGACTTTCAATGTCAAAGGGGCATTCAACTGTCCAGATCGGTTGTTGAACCCGTGACCCATTTGAAACGTCATGAAATAGCCTATTACAGTACATGTATCTCATGAATATTCATGAAGACATTGCCTCTTTTAACCTACCACGAGATTCTAAATTTTATGTCATTTTAGTCACATCATCTGTTTCACTAAAGGTCAAAAATGATTTATCACTACAATTAGTAAACCAATCGCTGGTAAACCATTGCTGGAACGAAAGACAACAGAAAGAAAAATAATGTTTTCTGCTTAATGGGCTACGTAGACATCCAAGTATTTTGGAAAGCTTTTTGGGAATGTCTCGTGATCACACAATGATGATTAGGGTTTTACTCTAAACTCTTTACCAAACGACAAAATTTTAGACCTGTCCAAACTGAAAGCATTTGTAGACCACAAAAAATTATGTAACTCAAAAATTGAAATTAGGTCTGGGAGAGTAGAAAACATTGTGGGAAAAGGAGAAAATGCTGGCGACCAGCATTTTCTCCTTTTCCCACAATGTTTTCAAAAGAATTCTTTTTTAGGGTCGTGAAAACAAAGGATTGTTTGGGAAAGGGTTAAGTCATGAACCGACAAAAGGTATTAACACCTCTTCATTACCTATGGTACCAGTCAAGCCATCATATGGTTAAGGATCCAAAAATCCAGTTTGTCTAACAACGGATTGAATCATGGGGCAGACTGGTCCTTCTCTTGACATGCAATTGACCGACAGCGCGAACTGCACAGGCTAACCTGCATCGATTCTTTTCGCAGATACATTGAGCCACCTTCTCTTCTCACAGAGCATTGTTCATTTAAATTCAAATCAGTAATATGACGTCATACGTGATGTAATATACTCTGAATGTCTCTGCATAGACGAAGATACCGAAACGACCCTTCAGGTATTAAAAATAACCAGCATTTTCTCCTTTTCCCACAATGTTTTCTATCCTTCATAAGACAGATTTCAACTTTTTAGTCACTTTTATTTTGTCGTCTGCAAGTGTTTTATGTTTGATCGAGCCTAAGACGTTATAGTTTGGAAATGAGATAACAAAATTGATTTTGTTGGTCTATAACTATGTTATGATCATTATTTCCCGCTAGATGGCATTCCATAAATACTCATCTATCTAATATGGGCATCCTGGGTACAGAACCGAACCATTTTCCTACGGGACAACCGTTACTTTTAATTTCAAACTGAAATAAATGTTTCCTAAATAATACGCTACTTCGTGCAATTCACTCAGCTATGATCAGCAGTATAGAGAAATCTGGAGCTAAAGCAGGTCTCATTTCTGCTCAAACGTATTGATAAAAGCTAATTTCTACATTGCTACTTTATAGAGCGTAATATTACAGTCTGCCCGCTTTCGGGGGTAGTGATGCGTCATATACGGCAGTCGAATCTTCGAAGAATATGACATGCGCAGACAACGATGTGATGATTTGTAAGTTAAAAGGCGCCACGGAGTTGAAATAAGCTCCCATCTCCAAGAATGCTGTTCATAGATTTTCCCGGATGGTGAAAATGACCAATATAATTCATTTTCAAAAGACAATATCTTGTCCAAATCGGAAACATTTGCAGACGACAACATAAAAGTAGCTGAAAATTTGAAATTTGTTTTGTGAACAGTAGAAAACATTGTGCGAAAAGGAGAAAATGCTGGTTACCAGCATTTTCTCCTTTTCCCACAATGTTTTCGAAAGGCTTCTTTCTAAGAGCTGTCAAAAGTACGATTATGTGGTAATAGGTTTTAATAGAAGTATAGTGGGGGACATGCGAGACAAAGAAAAATCCTGCTGAGCGTATTTATCTTGCGATTACAATACCATTGCGCCATAAAAAGCCTTTCAGGCAAATAGTAAATTATTTTATATCTTATATGTAAAACAAAGAAAACCTTCCAGGGAAATACGCGATGTTTCACGCCGCATCTCACCGGTCGCGTGTAGCACAGGGGAGAGGGTATGGGCAAGCGGAGCCTTGATATTTTGCAGACTTACTTTACTCGTGACATCAGCTGTGAAGTGTTATATTTGTTTCGAAAATTACGGACAACTCCATGGAAAAAGGAGTAACTGAATGTCACAATCACAAACGAAACGTTTCAGCCAATGAGAAGTTACGTTACATTCCAATAACTTAATTATTCTAACGTTTAATACTTAGTTACTTTGTAATAAAAAATCTAGACTAAGAATGAAACTAGAGCTATCAGTAAATGTGATTGTGATGTGATTCACCAGCTCCTTGTCACAAAAAACAGGACTTTGTCACAGAATGCAGAATGTTTTAGTACAACAGTACGAGTTGAAAAAAGTTCAAGGGGGTAATTCCGCAACAAATCGCAGCAGGGTCATGAAAAGTACACACACACAACTTCATTATATTAACACTGTGTGTAAATTTGAGTTCATCACCTAAAAAAGTGTTGGAGTATTTTGCCGAACAATTTGTGTCTGAGGCCATAAGACGGACGGACGGACAGACACACGGATGGACGGACAGCTATGGCGATTCCAGTATATCCCCCTCCAGCGGGGGGGGGGGGGTAGGCTATAATCAAGTATGGATAGTCAATACGCGCCCATGACACAACCACATAGGCGGACAATTACACGCAGAAAGAGAGCAAACCGAACATTCATAAAAGCATCCATTATTACGTTTGCAGACAATCGAAGAGGAATTTTCATCAGCGATTTTCCTCTTGACTTATATTTGCAATTATTACCAAAGATCCTCTCAAGACGACGAAAATCGGCTTACTTGTGGAACAGTATCATTGTAAATTCATGAGCCAGGATAGATGTTCCTTGGTAGAATACAGAGTCGTGAGAAACCAAAGTGTGAAACGCGAGAGGATCGGGTGTTTTTCGCCTCTTAGCAAACAATACCAGGTTTGACCTTTTCCCAAACGTCAGTATTATAAATTGGCCAAATTGAAAGCACTTGCAGACGAGAAAATAAACGTAACTCAAAATTGAAATTTGTTTCCAGCAGGGTGGAAAACGTTGTGGGTAAAGGAGAAAATGGTGGTTACCAGCTTTTTCTCCTTTTCCAACAATGTTTTCTAAAGGCTTCTATTTCTGGGATTGTTTGGTAAAGGGTAAAACGACCTTCATGACTCTGGATTTTGATAACATTGTGAAAGAAAAAAGGAGAAAGAAAATGCTGGTTACCAGCATTTTCTCCTTTCACCAGATCGTTTTCTATTCTTTTTGGCACAAATCTAATTATTTAGAAGCCATTTCAATTTATTGTCCAACACCTTTTTTTTAAATGGCCTATTCTAAGTCTCTATACCGTAATAGAACGGGGAAATAAATTTTTGTTGCTGTATAGTAAATTACTCAAACGCGCTAGGAGACTTACTCTTTATAGCGGAATTACATTTTGTCGACGGTAACCAGCCATACGCTTCCTGTGTAAAAGATTTCTTCTGGGCTTTTACTTTTAGAGTAAATAAGATTTCAGAGGTCTTGCAGTATGACCATCGATTTTAATCATAGTTAAAATCGCATTTCTAT
Organism: Tridacna crocea; assembly: GCA_943736015.1. Lineage (NCBI taxonomy): Eukaryota > Metazoa > Mollusca > Bivalvia > Cardiida > Cardiidae > Tridacna > Tridacna crocea. The sequence continues at coordinate 58,228,663 of OX031059.1, forward strand.
TCAAATAACAGGCCAGCACAGCTTTGCCAAACAACAATGTGTTTTAACTATCCGGAGAAAATAAGATTTCGAAAATATTGTAGAACGAGGAGACGGTGCTGGTTACCATGCAGCATTTTTTCCATTTTAGTGTTTTCTACTCTTCCAAATACGAATACCATTATTTGAGAGACTTCGAATTTATCGTCAGTAAATGCTTTCAATGTGGAAAGGCTTGATTTTTTTTCATCTGGTAAAGAACGAAATGTACACGTACGTTTTACTATAATTGGCCTGCAATACGCAAAAAGGAGCACTCGGTCATTTGCGTAAAATGTCGTTTCGGATCAGCCTGCGCCGTACGGCGGCACTTTACGACTATAGTAGATTTTGTTCTAGAGCAGAGTTGTGTAAATCAGAAAATTACACACAAACGGAAAGTTTCGTTTCGGATGATCCTGCAGGGACTGTTCATGCCGTTCCGAGACGACACTTTAAGTAAATGTTCGTATGCCCCTTTTCGCATATTGCAGGTCATATAGTGTAAATGTCTGCAATGTACTTTGAGCCAAGTTTGAACATAGTTTCAGCTTTTATTTCGTTTCAAAAAGACATCTTATTCAGAATATAGTGTGGGTGCATTTCAGCGGAGGTTATCTTCAGCATTAGCGCCATCTGCGTTTCCTGGTATATGGGTTATTTTTTCTCATACGACATGTCTGTATTCTACTATAAACCAAGTGTCAAGGGGTTCTATGAGACCAAATATACGTTTAGATCATATATTGTTTTAACCCTTTTCCAAACAATCCAGTGTTTTAGCGATCCTCTTGGGGCATATCTTAAAAGAAATCGATGGAAAAGGCGAAAATGCTGGTATCAGCATTGTTCCACTTTTCCTAAAATGTTTGCTTTTCTTGTGAAGAGAAATTTTAAAGCCATCTTTGTTTGTGGCTTGAAAATTTAATGGTCTGAATTCGGGCATATCTAAAATTATGTCATCCCGTACAGAGTTAAGAGTGTCCTAACTTCCACTTAATGGCCAGTGGAGATGTAAATGTCTTTAACACCCTATAAAGTAACACTAATGGATGCCAAACAGATAATACAATTTCCACAGCATTCATCGTCGTCCGAAATCGCTTGCCCGTGTCTCATTTAGAAAGAAAATATGTATTGTCTGGAAGGCTAGTTTCCATTCAGCGACAAGTTTGGAAAATCCCCTGACACGACCGGACAATAAACATAAGACTGCGGCTTGTATAGTACTTTTTACATATCAACTTTAAGTCTTTTTTTTTTCATGTTGGCATATTTCTTCCACGAGATAACCATCAAGATAATTTTAGAATACCATTGCGATAGATTAAAGTTTCCTGAAAATTATATCTAGTGAAAAGCTTTCTGTTACAAAAATACCACGATAAACTTCAGCCGGTGTAATACAGAGAAATGACCCCCGATTACAAAATGACCCACGGTCATTTCTCGACGTAGAGGAATGACCCATGGGTTATTTCTCTACGTCGAGACATGACCCCCTGGTCATTTTTCGACGTAGAATGATGACCCGGATCATATTTCTACGTCGAAAAATGACCCATGGGTCATTCCTCTACGTCGAGAAATGACCCGGAGGTCATTTTGTAATGGGGTCATTTTTCTGCATTACCCCGGAACATTTTTATTTATCAACACATGTATTTCATTCGTGCACCAAGCTGACATTCGAGATAGAATTATTCTGATGGATCTACCCGATTCTCCATAGGCCTATCTATATATAAATAAAAAATTCACCATTTGGATGAACTCGGTAGTTTTTGACTTCACAAGAAAGCAGTAGGTTAAAATTAAAATTATTTAAAATTGTATGTAAATTGGTAAATGTAGACTGCACATGAAATGAACTGAAGTCAATAAAACATAAAGACTACTAGAAATGCCTCTTACGAACAGCTTTAACACACATTCAGAGAAAAGGAGAAATCACAAAATTATCGACGAAGATATTCCGAAACGGTATCTAATGATATCGGTTGTAGGCATAAAAGTACAAAGAATGGTGATAACAGTGAGAACTATCGTAATATTTTTATCCTGACACATTTTATCACCTAGAAAAAATTTCCAGGTAAGTTTTTTTTTCGACATTTCTCTTAAACTGTTGCAATAGATCTCGTATCTTGTGGTCGAAATATGCAGTCATTTTTTTTTTCACCAGTATTCTGACTTTGATCATAACTGTGTTTCAATAACTGTTGCCATCCCTGCTCGTTTACGCGTGTTTCCACGTAAACATGGCTGCAGACTTTTTCTTCTTTCGATAAACATTGCCAGGCTACCTCGGCACATGATCTTGAGAGCTTGGTGGCAGTCAGAGGTGTCTTTTGTCCACACTAACGTCTACTCGATAATTAGATAAAAGTTGTAGCGTGCGTCAATGACACCCCCAAAAATACGTCGCCTAATACTGAAATAAACTGTTTATGAAAAATTAAATTTTAAACCTTTATTAGAATATGTATTGGCTCTTCAAAGCATCGTTGGAAAAAAAAAAGACTAGCCTCACACAACATTTCTTGCTTTCACATGGACATTTCCGTCAACTATACCACTTGCATTTAGACAAATCTGATCCGGAGCGACACTGTACCTAAAATCAGTAGCGGATTTATTGGCCTTCACATAGTTTACAAACAGTCTCTTTAATACCATTTTGTAACTGTCATTTCATTTAGACAAAATAAACAGCCATAGATAATTATGAAAGCAATTTTCTTGGAATAATGCACAAAATTGAACGATTAAATAGCCTCCATGTAACGGAAACCGGAAAGATAATGCGTTTTTGTCAGGGAGTCAAGTTATAGTTTATTGCACTTGTATAGGGCTGCGCTGTGTCGAATGAGTCTCCTAAAAGGACCAAAACAGCCCTTTTGTCATAACATATTGGTTGCAACACGCGAACAAGGGCATACAGACATTTGCGTAAAATGTCATCTCGGATTAGCCAGCGCAGTCCGCGCAGGCTAATCCGAGACGACACTTTCCGTTCTTATGTAATTTTCTCTTTCGTGCATGTTTATTGTGGTACAAAATCGAATGTGTTCCTAAAGGATCGCTTTGGATCAGTCTGCACAGACTGCACATGGTGATCCGCTACGACATGCACTCTACGTACATGCCCAAATGCCCCTTTTCGAATAATGCAGGCCAATTATTGGAAGAATATAGTTCAACGCATGTCATTAATGGGCTATAAAATTCCATCTGTCTTAAAACAGACAGAATCGTTGGGTAGACGTGTCCATTGACAAGCAGAAAGACATTTTCGATTCAGATCAAACTGAACGAGCTGTGCAGGCTGACCTGGGTTTATGCTATTTGTCAGAGGCATGAGACTATCTGTTTACCGATTTATAGATAATAACTAATAGTAGTATAATTATGTTTTTGTTTTGACACTGTAAAAAAATTTTCTACGTGTATATGTACCTTAAAAAAAATCAAAAATGAATTTTGGTTAAGCAGGTTTGTCTATACACATTAGCTGTTGATCTTTCTGACGAAAACACTCTTTTGATATGCATGCGCTCTGAAATTCAACTTTCTGATTTTGCAATTCTACTCAACTCGCCATATTACAAATATTCTCTTCCAAAAGAAAGAGTGCATTTTATTTTCGATGATTTTTCATTAACATAATTTCTAAATGCCAATGTATTTGGCACCAAAATCGAGATCAGATTATGTGGAATACGGACATCATTTTCGATTTTTTAGTTACGGCCGCTGTGTTTTTGTTCACGAGTAAGGCCTCAGTGTAAAAATGAAACTTGCAAGGTTACTCAGAAAATCAGAACCTGTGCAATTTAGAATCATGCTGCTAAAATTGGAATCTTAATGTTTGTTTTAGTCAGTATACCGTGTGTGGCCACCTCGGCTATTGATGCAAGTGACGATGAGATCTCATATGAATCTAACGTAAAGCCTGATAACGACGTCGATATAATGTCATTTCATTCCTAAATTAAAGTGTTTTCGAGATCCCCAAGATTGCGGATGTTGCCTCTGGATCACACACTTCTACCAAAATAATTCCAGATGTATCTGTTTCATATCCTGTGAGACAGCAGGTTTTGGGTTGCACGTTAATGTGATTTCTGTCAAGAAACTGACGACTTTTCTGTTTAGCACGAGGCCTTACATTGTCATGCATCAAAATTGCCTATGTCTTTGAAGGAAAGAAGCTGCTTTAGGCTGCAGAATCTGGTCAGTAAAGCCTTGAGAAATGAGGTTCCCACGTACAACAATTACACTTGTTTTTCCTCTTCCCCAGATTGCACCCCAAACCATAACAATCACACCCCCAAATGTATCCCTCGTAATGAGACAACAATAAGCTAGACGTTCGCCCAACGAAAATTCCATTGCAAACGAACAACTCGATGATGTGGCGTCAGGACTTGTCCCACATAGGGCCCTCTAGGCCAGATGAGTACTCAAGCAACACGGTCTGAATGGCTGCTGATAACGTACTCCCTCGCAGTTTGAAAACGATGTCGAAGTCACGTCAACGCTATAAATCTGTCTTTTAGACAATTTGTGGCCCTGGGTCAGCCAAATCTAGGTCGATCTGCCAACTCTTTTGTTTGCTGGAAACGTTGGCACAACGGAATCGACATCCACAATCTACGCACAGTGTGCGACGCATCTATTTTCTCAGGAAGGCTTTTAGGTATATAATACAGTGCTTTCTTCATCTCATTCAGCAAAACTCTCGTAATTCGGGAATCAAGTCCCTAGACTATAGTACGGTAAATGATATGCACCACGGTACATTTTTTCCGCCTGATATATACCGCTTTACTGTACTTATAGTAGTGAAGCTCCACTTAGAAAGGAAACAAGTCGTCACACTTTTTTATCTGTACTACTCAAACTTTGATAAGGATCAAAGGACGCCGCCATGTTTCAGATCATGTGACTGACTTTATTTCATCAAAGAAGCCTCCTTGATATGGATAAGGTCTGATATAGTTACAGAATCGTATGAGCTATGACAAGTTTCCTTTATCTAATACAAGCGCGTCAGATTTATGTTATGCCTTTATTCAAAATAATCGTCGATACAAACCACAGGCACAGGATAAGGACAAGACGGACTGGGTGCCCATCCCATCTCATTAATTTTGTGAAGGGAACTAAAAGCTCTTCGGCCCGACCTTCTTCAACCCTAAGGGATGGTTTCATCAGACTATTTTCGTAGATCTTGCCTTGTAAGATAACCCAGACAACCACTGTCAAAATAAAGTAAATTATAAGTAGACACAGACGTACAATTTACTCTTTAAACCAGGTGATCGTGCTCAGGAAAGCTATTTTCTGAATATAAACAGGCTCAAAAAGTAAAACACATATTGCAATACTTTACAGTCAAGATGTCAAACGCTTATCAGTTATAAACGGACCCATCACTGTGCGCACACAACTTTTCACGCCTCTGTTCAATACAGTTTTAGAAAGCCCGGTTGAAAAAGAAGCATGATGAGTATCCTTATTTAATCTCTTTACCAAACGACAAAATTTTAGACCGATCAAACTTGAAAGCGTTTGCAGACGATATATCAAGTTTATTTGAAAAGATGGCAGTTATTATAAGTGGTGCGGTAACCCTTGTGGGAAAAGGAGAAAAGGCTGTTTTAGAGCATTTTCTCTTTTTCCCATAAGGGTTTCAGGTGATATTTTCCACAGCAAAACATGTTTTCAAGAGTCACTGAACAATATAAATCCTATACCATACGATTCTGTGTTTACAAACATTCAACAAGACATTTCGAAACATCGTAGAGGAAGGAAATATTGCTGGTGACTAATTTTTATATTTTTCACAACGTTTTCTTCTCTTTCCAGGACCAAATCATAATCTAAGCCACATATAAATTGTTCTCCAGAACTTTTTCCGTCGTTGGGTAAAGCGTTAAACACTCTAGATTTAATTTTAGACACTTGGTAAATGGTTTTTCCTCCAAAACACATTTTTCAGAGGATTTTATCGAAACAAATCTAACTAAATGACGCCACAAACTTTGATCATAATCATTTATATCTTTAGTTCAGTACGGAACAAGCTTTTTCAGACATACTAAAACTTAAAGAAGGAATACTTTGGACCAAATGTAAGGAAATGAACTAGTAGCCTATAGCAAAAAAAGTCTGGGGAAAAAAAAAACGATTGCTTGAGACTTTAGTCCCCTTTTACTATAATGTTTTCGGAGGCCGCTAAATACAGAGGCGTATAATGTAAGGGTACTGTCTATACTGTCCTAATGTCAATATTAGGATAGGTGTAACCTTTTCGAGAAATTGCAGTCACCCTACCTGATTTTTTATGTCTACACACTCGTGTTTTCACCTTTCAAAAGTCTAACTAACCCTTTTAACGCATTGCGATAAAAACAGGGGCTATGTGTGGATGGCATGGGTTAAGATCAGACAGCATAAAATGCTTAGTCAGACTTTTGAGTTAAAAAAACTTTTTCGGCTTTCATTTAACAAGATTCTATTTCCAGCCGTTGAGAGAGGTCTACAACTTTTTTCAGCGCTGAAATTGTTCACCATGCCTTCTTTGGCAAAGCATAGCCAAAACAAAGGAGACAAGTGCTGGTGAAATGTAGCGATTTGTTTTGTTTTGAGTTGTGTAAGGTGTGCCATTTTAATTACAATTCCAGTCGTATAGCGGCTTTATCTCCTTTATCTACGTGTTCTTTAGATCTACAGTGCCTTGGTTCAGGGTCTGTAATCACCAACCATTCTTAAGAATGTTCTTGGTCTTATTCTTCAAAATTTCCTGACTGTGAAAGTAACAGAACTTCTGATTGGCTAAACCATTTGGTTTAGCCAATCAGAAAATGGTTTAGCCAATCAGAAGTTCTGTTACTTTCACACTGACAGAATTCTGAAGAATAAGACTACGAATGTTCTTAAGAATGGTTGGTGAATACAGACGCGAATCATTTTTTTAACAACACCGCCAACAGAAATCATCCCTAATAACAAATACAACGCCTTGACCACCATGGCACGGAAGACCGAAGTGTTACTTGACGGTATAATTTACCCTTAGTCGAATAATCATTGACAGCCGTTACGCAAAATGCTTTTGTAATTATAGTGGAAAAGGCAAAATAGGCGGGTTTGCAGCATTTCCTCCTTTTGTCTCCGTGTTTCATACACTTTCAAAAACAAATTAAACGATTTAGACCACATTTCTTGTTTTTGTTTTCATGTTAATGCTTTCGGTCTTGACCATTTCTGCTATAAAAGGTTATGCAAGATCACATTTTGTCAAGCTCAGTAAAATAGGAAGATTACTAGGTCACTCAGACGGGAGCTATTATCTCAGAAACACCAGTGTTGATTTTATTGCATCAGAGAACAGTAACAGGAAATCGTGGCCAACTGGTCTTCCTGCCCGACAAATAGGATTTTTTTATTAATCCTTTTTCCAAACAGTCACGTGGTTTTAACGACCCCGAGAAAGAAAGCTTTTAAAACATTGTGGGAAAAAAGAAAATGCAGATTCTCGCAATACTATCTACCATTTAGAAAAGAAATTCAACGATGCAGCCATGCCTAACTAGTCTCCTGAAATATTTTCAAAATTGATAGGTCAAAAATGTTGTCGTCTAATGAAAGAGATGTATTAAGCCTAATTGCTAGTCCGACAAAATTACGAGTACTTTGCATTTCACTTCCGTGTCCGTTATAGTTCCGATCCCTTGCAGAGGCGAAATAACTACTGTATAAGTGGAAATATTTGCGATGTGGTAATTTTTGCGATTTCGCGAATTTGAAAAATTCGCTAACTTTTCTGTTCGACTATTTTACCACAAGTATACTAACACATAACGAGCGTCTTGAATTCGCTGACATTTCTACGCGCAAAAATGTCTCAAGTCGGTAATTCGCATATTTTACGACACGCGTATAAATTTATCCACGTATACAGTATCAGCAATTTTTGTATAAGAATAAAATCACCACTTTTGCACTGTCCCTAACATTCTCTCAGTGGCCTTTTCTTCGTTGTTGTAAGAATGGCCGAGATGGTAATATACTAAATTCAATTTTATTGTATTCAGAGAATTTGTTGACCGGTATACACTACGTGTAGTTGGGTAAAAGCAGTGTTGGGTTGTTCAAATGCTGTATTATTGTGTTGATGAGATATGCGGTCTGGTCGTTTCCTTGTGCTGTTAGTATAAGTTATTGATCATATATTTCATTTATATGAAATGAAATCGGAGGGAGGCGAAGCCGACCGACGATTTAGTTTCATACAAATGAAATATATGATCAATAACTAACTTACAGTTTGCCCTACTTTCTAATTGACTGACAGCTAAGGACGAGTGGAAAGAGCCATACAAGAACGACAGAAAGCTCGGTTCGACACGCCTCTTTTGATTGACGGTTGTACGAACGTGCGTTTTTAGACGTACGACGTTAAAACTATTAGTCAGGTTGTCCTTGAACTAGTTTCAGGACAATTGTCTGCAGTCAGACTCATTCGGCATATCACGGGTGATGGTAGCCATCATATCCTATACGTATCTAGTGGATTGATATGCAGCAGATCGGTACACCCGGAAATACGCTGGTATACCGTTCTGAAAATTGTCAGGCTCCTCTTCCAAAAGAAAACTTGGGTTTTAATTTTGAAATCTTTCGAACCATATTTAAGGCGACAAACAATTCGTAGATCTACATTAATTTTTTTATCAATTTCGACTGAAGTTTTAACCGACAGATACACAGATGTGAATAACTTCATCGAGGTCGTTTATGTCGTTGCTCGCCATTGTATAAGATCACGTTACTCGCAGTTCAAATGTAAACGACCGTTTTACGGACGAGATTAAATGTAGGTACAGAATCGATCGAATTTCAGCTCTTTGAACCGATAGATTCAGCAATGGATGCATGCTTTGAGCCGGTTGAAGACGAGGAATTCTACAAAGAATTTATTTTCCCCGACACAGGCGACGTCTGTCAGGAAAAGCGCATTAAAGTAAGCGACGTCTTTCTGGCGCCGCTTTAGCGCGCGACGTAAACGTCACTTCCGCAATAACGTTATGTATCAACGTTATGTATCTAAGATATACAAGTTTTGAATTATTAAAAGGATTGAACCTGGTTACAACGCTTGCTACTTAATTCCAAACCCACTTTACGATATTGGTGCCGTGACCAGGATTTAAATATGAAGAACTACGAGAAATTAAAAGCCGAGAGAAAAGCGCAGCGACTGGCAGTCCAGAAATATCTTGGAAAGCTGGAAGAATCTAAATCCGAGGGTAACATGGTACAGTTTGACACGGTGTTCAAGTCACTGGAAATTAAGGTAGGCCTGTTAAACTCACTTAATCAGAAGATTTTAGCGGACACCGACGTGCAGAATGTACAAGAGGAAGTTTTATCTACAGACGAGTACTCCCTTGAATTAGAAGTTCATCTTGGAGATCTACGTTCCGATTATACAGAGACAAACAGAACCTGAGAAAAGAGAACCCCTCTCCAATAGATTCCTTGAGCACCCATGTACCTAGAGAACGTAACTCGGATGGATCTTTACCAACTTTGTCGTCAGTGTCCTCGCAGTTTCATAGGTTACCAAAACTTAAGCTTCCCACATTTGACGGTGATATGTTGCAATGGCAGGGATTTTGGGACTCATTTGAAACATCCGTGCATTTGAATAATAGTTTGACCGACGTTCAGAAATTTAACTATTTGAAAGGTCAGTTAGAAGGAGATGCAGCCAGAACTCTCGAAGGTTTTGCCTTAACTAACGCAAACTACCACCGTGCAGTTGAATTACTCAAAGACAGGTTTGGACAGGAACAAAAAATCATTCACGTTACAATGCAAACTTTACTGAACTTACCTTCTCCGTGCAATACTATATCAAATATGAGACATTTCTGTGATAAAATAGAAGCCTACATTCGCGGGCTCCAGTCGCTAGGTAAAAAGCAAGAATCGTACGGCACTTTGTTGGTTCCCGTAATCATTGACAAACTTCCGGCGGAAGTCAAGAGAAACTTAGCGCTCATCAACAAACACCAAAATTGGCAGCTGTATGCATTGAGAGAGGCAATCAACAATGAGATTTGTATCATGGAAGCAGGAGAGAGTGGTCACATTGAAGATATCTCGACAGTTTCGTTTTTCGCTGGGGCGAGATTACATGATGACAGAAACAATGATAGAAACTCCCCTATTCTCATGAATAAGAGAAAACAGAGGTGTCCATTCTGTTACGGTGAACATTCAGCATCGAAGTGTATAAAATACAGAGGTGTAGATGATAGACTTAGTGTTGTGAAAGAGAAACAATTATGTTATAACTGCCTAGGAAAACACCAAGTGAGTAAATCCCGATCGACAAAAAGATGTCAACAGTGTAAGAAAAAACACCATACAAGCATTTGTTGGGGTAGTTCGTCAAGACACCTACTTCGTCAGAATCAAACCGTGACGTCAGAGACCCAGAGTGACACAGCCGTGCTACACTCGGCAGCCTATCGACAGAGTTCTACTGTACTTCTGAAAACGGCAATAGCTACTGTACGTGCCGACAATTATAGTACTGACGCTAACATTCTATTCGACGAGGGATCACAACGATCATTTATCACAAGATACTTAGCCAATAAACTGAATATTCATTCAAGAAAACAAGAAACACATCATCTTTCCTCTTTCGGTAACCATGGAAACAAAGTGATGACAATGGATGTTGCCGACGTACATCTGGTAACCGATTCCAACGAACTTATCACGATAAAAGTACTTATTGTACCTACCATAGCTGCACCTATGAACAATAGAGTAATGAAATCAGTGTCTGATATACCGCATCTTCGAGGATTGAAGCTCGCGCACACCGTTAAAGACTGTGGTGACTTTACCATTTCCATCTTAATCGGTGCAGACAGTTATTGGAAAATCGTCGAAGATCACATTATTCGAGGCGACGGACCGACGGCGGTCAAATCAAAGCTTGGATATCTCTTGTCAGGCCCAGTGAACAATAATTCCCAGACCTGTAGTCATATTATGAATGTGCTTACGAGCCGAGTACCAGACGTTGAATCGTTGGAGCGTTTCTGGAGATTGGAAAGTGCTGGAATTTTGTCAGAGCGTGCTGATAAAAAAGAGACAGATCAACTTGAAAACTACCAAATAAATTCAATTGAGTATGTTGATGGACGCTATGTTGCAAAACTTCCGTGGAAACCGGTTTGACCAGAATTACCGACAAATAAGGACATCGTCCTACGGCGAACAGAACATACTATAAGAAGACTTAGCCGTGAACCTGAAATCTTCTCAAAGTACGGACAAATTATTGCAGAGCAAGAAAGTAAAGGTTTCATTGAGAAAGTTCCTACGCATGAAGACATACCACAGAGAGTTTACTACATACCCCATCATCCTGTGAAAAAAGATTCATCTACAACTCCTGTGTGAATCGTTTACGACTGTAGCTGTCGTCAACTGATAGCCGAGTCTAAATGACTGTTTGGAATAAACACCACCCCAGTTGAACGATCTTACATCGCTTCTGGTAAGGTTTCGCCTGCATAAATATGCAGTAACGACGGATATCGAGAAGGCATTTTTGCAAGTCGGAATACATGAACAAGATCGTGACGTCACCAGGTTTTTCTGGCTTAGTGACCCTAGTAACCCCGAAAGCCCCTTTATCACATACCGTTTCCGGGTAGTGCTGTTTAGTGCGAGGTGTTCGCCTTTCATCTTGAATGCGACCCTACTAAAACATCTTAAGCAGTATGGAGATTCGAACATAGCACAGGTGATTGAAAGGGATTTGTACGTCGACAATGTAATTTCCAGTTTTGACCAGTCAGAGCAACTGATGCATTACTTTTACGAATCCAGAGAAATGTTGGCAGCAGCAGGAATGAATCTTAGATCTTGGGCGTCAAATGATAAAGCGTTATGACGACATGCGGCAGACAAGAAAGTTTTGGACAGAGATGACGTCACAAAGGTGCTTGGCATGCGCTGGGAGCCATCTTCAGACATGCTGTCATTCGTGACTCGTAACCTACCAGTTTTACAGACAGTGACCAAAAGAGACATTTTAAGGTATTCTTCACAAATCTATGACCCAATGGGATTATTTAGCCCAGTCACCGTACGTGCAAAATTATTGATGCAAGACTTATGGAAAGAGAAACTCGAGTGGGACGTACTGCAGGTTATCAGCTTAAATGGAGCGTCTTGGCTCAAGATTTAAATCAGGCCTCAGGCTTCAAGTTTCTGAGACATTACTTCAATACGGGATCTCGTTCCTCACCCGTACCTTTACAAATTCATGTCTTTGTTGACGCGAGTATGAAATCCTATGGCGCAGTAGGCTACATTTGCAGGGATGAACAGTCAGACTTAGTTATGGCGAAAATCCGGATAGCACCATTGAAGAAACTTACCGTACATAAGCTAGAGCTTATGGCAGCGGTAGTTGGATCTCGTCTAGCCGCTCATCTTCAGGCCGCCATTCTGACGCCTTCAGAAGTCACCTTATGGTCAGATAGTCAGATTGTTCTCCACTGGATAACTTCTACAAAAACATTGACGAGATTTGTCAGTAGCAGAGTCGAAGAAATTCACAAGTTGTCCCTGAAGTCGCAGTGGAGATACTGTTCAACAGTCGACAACCCAGCTGATCTGTTAACCCGAGGAATTTCAGCTGAGATGTTCTTTAAAAGCAACCTTTTGCAGAAGGGATCGACCTGGCTTGTGAACAGACAGGCGTGGCCTCGGCACATTGGATTCGAATCTTTGTCACCATCAGTGGATCAAGCGACAGAACTCTGTGCAGTAACTTCGTGTTCATCCGACGATACTGTACGTCAGAACACACATGTAACTGTCAATATACGATGTGCGACGGTTAAAGTTCAGCATGGTATTGGAGACGTGATTGAGGTCGAACGCTATAGTAACCACACAAGACTTATACGTGTTTCAGCATATGTCCTTAGATTCATTAAGAATTGCAGATTACCAAAACGAGACAGAATATCAGGATCACTCAACGCAAGTGAAATTAGTAGAGCGAAACTCGAGTGGGTAAAAACATGCCAAATTGAACAATACAGCAACGAAATGAATCAATTATTGACGAAATCTGTAAAATCTAGCCTAGCGAGACAGTTACGGCTATTCTTAGACAACAAAAATTACTTGCGCTGTGGAGGAAGAATACACAATGCCCCACTGCAAGAGGACTCAAAATTTCCGTACTTACTACCTAACAAGCATCCGTACACTCGACTGTTGGTCAAGGCGGTTCATGAAAAACAGCTTCATGCCGGACCCGCAGCAACGATCACCAGTCTTAGAGAGAGCTACTGGATACCAAGCATACGCCAGTGCGTTAAATCAGTACTGAGAAAGTGTGTAACCATTATCTCCCGCTAGATGGCATTCTATAAATACTCATCTATCTGATATGGGCATCCTGGGTACAGAACCGAACCACTTTCCTACGCGACAACCTTTACTTTGAATTTAAAACAAAAAAAAAAAGGTTTACCCGATAAAACGCTACCTCGTGCAATTCACTCAACTATGAATACTCATCTATCTGATATGGGCATCCTGGGTACAGAACCGAACCACTTTCCTACGCGACAACCTTTACTTTGAATTTAAAACAAAAAAAAAAAGGTTTACCCGATAAAACGCTACCTCGTGCAATTCACTCAACTATGATCACCAGTTTAGAGAAATCTGTTGCTAAAGCAGGTCTCATTTCTCCCTAAACGTAAAAGCTATTTTCAACATTGCTACTTTATAGAGCGTAATACTACAGTCAGCCCGCTTTCGGGGCTAGTAGTGATGCGTCATATAAGACGAATCTTCGAAGAATATGACAGGCGCAGACAACGAGTGTGTAACTTGTAACAAGGTAACTGGACATCCATACAGCATTCTAGATCCGCCACCGTTACCTAAAGACCGCGTGCAGGATTCCCCACCGTTCCAAGTCACCGGGGTCGACTTTTCAGGCGCACTGTATGTTCGAGACCCGAGTGGCAGAGAGTCAAAGGCCTACGTTTGCCTATTCACGTGTGCGTCGACGAGAGCAGTTTACTTGGAACTTGTGCCAGATCTTACGACTGAGTCATTCCTTCAAGCTTTTAGAAGATTCAGTAGTCGTAGATCTCTTCCTAAAGTGATGATTTCGGACAATGCGACAACCTACAACACCGCTGCGAACATGTTTAAGCGCTTGTTTGAATCGCGAGAAGTCAAAGATACTCTCAGCACAGACGGCATAGAATGGAAATTTATCCCGAAAAGAGCGCCTTGGTACGGTGGCTGGTGGGAGAGATTGATTGGACTGACAAAGCAAACCCTGAAGAAGATTTTAGGTCGTTCGTTCGTCAGTTTCCTAACATTACAAACTATCTTGACGGAAATAGAGGCTGTAATGAACGACCGACTTCTAACATACGTCGCTTCTGCCGTATCCGATGCTGAAGCATTAACGCCATCCCACCTTCTTTACGGCAGACGTATAACGACGTTACCAGATACCGAGATCGCTGTAGACACGCTCGTGGACGATACTATCGGTAATCAGGCTACCCTCCGGAAACGTGCACAGGTGCAAAGGACACTGATCGACAACGTCCGGGAGCGCTGGAGGCGAGAATACCTCACAGCCCTGAGGAAGCATCATCGAGTGACGGGCAAAAACAACCAAACGGTAGCCGTCGGTGACGTGGTCCAGGTCCACGACGACAGCCCGAGATGTCGATGGAAACTGGCAGTTATCAAGGAACTTGTGACCGGCAGAGACGGACTCTCGCGATCCGCCATAATTCGCACTTATAGTGGACTAACAAATAGACCTATTGCTAAATTATATCCACTTGGAGTGATTTCATAAAAAAAAGACAATATAAGTGATCGCGTACAATATGCCTTAGTTAAATGCATTCAAGAGACTTCTAAATATTTAGAATTAATTTCACTAGTGAATTTTATAAGAGTCAATAATTTTCTTCTTGTATACTCAGAGAAATGAAAGAACACTATTTCTTTTGAGTAGAAGCTCTACAAAGACAGTTTTAGTTCAGTGACTTTTATCAAATTTAAAGCTTCGATCGAGGTAATTAACTTTCGCGGGCCCCGAGTATGTCAGGAAAAGCGCATTAAAGTACGCGACGTCTTTCTGGCGCCGCTTTAGCGCGCGACGTAAACGTCACTTCCGCAATAACTTTATGTATCTAAGATATACAAGTTTTGAATTATTAAAAGGATTGAACCTGGGTACAACGCTTGCTACTTAATTCCAAACCCACTTTACGATAACGTCTCGCTAACAAAAGTGTGTACATTAAACACCCATGTCCCTCTAAAGTGGCTCACTGTCCAGGATCTGTTTCATACCAGATAAGCCCTCTTTTTTACCGCCCTGAGGCAGAAAGCGCGTGAAAACATTGCGGGTAGAGGAGAAATTGCTTGTAAGGAGCATTTTCTCCTTTCCTGCTGTGTTTCTTTTTTTCTTTCCACAGACAAATCCTTTAATTTGAGCAAGTACCAAGTTGTTGTCTGCAAACGGTTTCAAATTGGACCCAAGCCAAATTTCCCAGCCTGGTAAAGACTTCCTTACCAGGGTCGTTAAAACCAAAGGTTGTTTGGTAAAGGGTTAAATACCACGTGGCCAAGTACGAATTGTTTAGTCCAGATATTCACGTGGACATTACGTCACTGTTTTGGCCATGATGCAATTACTTGGAATAGTCCCGCCCATTTTACTACAGTGTATGTTAGCGGAGCTTCTCGTTAACCGGGATACAACTGTATATAGGTCAACCATTTAATGATTAAGTGGTCACATATTGCAACATACTGAGTCTGTATGGAATTAAATCCAGCAGTTTTGAACGAAATCCGGCGTTTTCATTGGTTTAGAAAGTAGGGCAAACTGTAAGGTTAAAAAAAGGATAAGTTGTCAGTAGTTATATCATTATGTCTACATGTCGTATACTTACGTTCAAGGAACATATTTAAGTAGTTGATTCCTTGTGTTGGTTGATTTGTAAACAACGTTTGTTTGTCAGACACTTGTTTCATTATGTCTACACGCTAATTGATTGTGCTAATTTGACATCTTGACTGGTTTTGTTTTTGTGTTGTTGGGTTAAAAAATAAGTTGCTATGTCTGCATACCACGTTATTGTTATTATTGGACATGTTGACCGATTGATACTTTGAGTTGTTTTACTAAAAAGCAAAGTTGCCATGTTAGATATTTGTATCATTTTGTGTACACGCCATGTTATTTCATTGTGCTTATTTTTCATACTTTGTAATCCACTGCAATACATAATTTTACCTATACCCACGCTCATATCGTGACTATTTATTCGAAGAATGGAATTTATTTTGCAAAAAGCAGGATTAGGGAGCTATACCGAGGCATTTGAAAAAGAAAACTCCAGATGTCGTCTGTAAAATGTCTTTACACGATATGCATTGTGTCGGATTAAATGACAGGAGTGATATTATGAAATTAAGAACAGCTTGTGTATCATACGGGTCAATGAGTCCCGTCACTCAAATAAGTGCCTTTGGAGGGTCACCGGCGTATGAGATACCAAAGGAGTGCTTAGAAACCCTCATCTCAATAGGATTTAAAATCAGTGACATGGCTAAAGTACTCGGCGTTTCAGAGTGCACTATTTATAGGCGCATGCGCACATATGGACTCAGAAAACTTGAGTTTACGGATATTGATGATGAATTGCTGACGGAAACAGTAAAAAAGACCCTGGAAGATTTTCCAAGTTGTGGGGAGCGAATGCTGCTTGAGATTCTTCGACAAAAAAGTATTACCGTGGGTAGATTATTAATAAAATTATTATAAAAGCCTCTTCGTGTAATATACACTTCAGTAGATCTATATAAATTTTAAAAAGTACGAAGAATATTTGTATCGTGGCTTTGGAATGAATTGTCAACGATTTCGTCCATTTTATCAAAGGAATATTTTGTAGTCTCAGGTATGTATTTAGGTATCCCTAGAAGCTCATGAAATGAGCTTCAATTAAACCTAAATTATATATAAATGAAAGCATGCTGGCGTAATGCTGTTGAATATTTGAACATACTCTGTAGACATCCAATGGATGATCTTCTTTTCAGATTTGTCTCGTATAATCAGAGGATGGTATTGTCTCATGTGAGAACGGACCCCTATGTAGCTCTATAGTATTCGCAACCTGGAGATACTGGGTTCGATGCTCACTAGAAGCACTAGATTTCTCGTGAAAGTGTCTTTCGGTTAGACAATTTAGTGCCCTTGCGTAGTACTTATGAAACCCAGGACATACATGATAAGCGACCTCTGCCTTGATAGACTAAACTAATTTTCGGATTCCTGTCACTTTAGTTATACCCCTAATACCTTATTTTCATAACACGACTTCTTTTGTTATCATTCTACTTGTCAATACATTAAATGTTGATATATTCAAGTAGTAACCTTGTATTTTCCTACACTTTTTATTTATGAACCATGTTCTGTGAAAAGAGGCTTACTGAATCTGCGAAAAATATCTACCCATGTCAGCCTGTGCAGGCTACACAGGCTGACATGGGTCGACACCTTTTTGCTCTTTGGTGATTTTCTGCATATCAATGGACCATTTTACCTCCAGATTTAGTCTATAGTTAGGCTAAATTGATGAAATGAATCCATTATTATGTGACGCCATCCATGTTTGGTATAATGCACCACGAAGGCGGATTAAACCTTCTTCGCCATAGCATAACTCATGTATGTATATTGATTAGGTTCCCAGGTACAGATTGCCAGACATTCTTCATACATACGACAGTGCCGGTGTAACGCAGAGAAATGACCCCCCTTACAAAATGACCCCCCGGGTCATTTTACTACGTAGAGGAATGACCCGGGTCATTATTCTTCGTAGAGAAATGACCCCAGACCGTAGAAAAAGGACCCCATCTAGCTGTAGTAGAATGACCCCCTCATGAAGAGAAAGGACCCCCGTAGAGGAATGACCCCCCCTTTTTTTTCCTTGCGGCATTGTTGTTGTTACTGATGCTGATACTACTACTACTACTACTTTTACTACCACTACTACTACCATTACTACAACAACAACTACTACTACTACTTTTCGTATTCTACTACCCCCCTTTTTGCCTTTACATTGTTGTTGCTGCTGATGTTTCTACTTCTACTATTTCTACTAATACAGCTGCTGCTGCTGATGATGCTACTACTTCTTCTACTATTTCTACAACTACTACTGCTTAGTAAGATGGTTAAGATAAGGAAATGGAATCAGAATATGAAGAATGTGCTCTATCAGTAGGTACACATTCATATAAGCGTGTAGAGGTTGATGGAGACTTTGTTGATAGCATGAGCCCTAACATTAAACTTTGTCGTGATAAAAATACAAGCGACGTCATGACGTCGCCAGAAACTGCCCCGCTTCCGAAACCCCTATCTATCTCCAGAGCTTGTAGAATCAGACAAGATACCGCGCTGAAATTTTGTAAACTTGTGCAAAAGATATAATGTTCACAGCTCCCGAAATTGTTTATTTCTGCCTTAACTACTATGAAAGTTATAACAAAAGTCTACTTAATTCTGGGACAACCCTCATACGTCTTCTACATGTACTATTGCTACTACTGCCACCACTACTAATTCTACTACTACCACTACTACTACTACCTGCAAGTGTCACTGATTTGTTCTCTATATTTCAAGTATATTTTGACTGATCATAATGAAACATAAAATGTGTAAACTTTTTAGACAAACTCTGTGACGAAATTTCGTCAAAATCGGTTGATGGACAAAAAATTTCTCCATTCACCCCCGCTGTAAGAAATACGAAGAATTTGCCCATATACCCCATTGTAACAATCCTTGAAATGGCGGGGGGGGGGGGGGGGGGAGGGGGGGGGGCTATGGGGAATTTGATCGGAATGAAAATAAATAAAATATCGGAAAAAAAATAGTGACAAATGCATGTGAAACGGACGGTACATATCTAAAGCATAATATATTTTATTCAGTTTATTTGAACAAGGTTGAGCTTGTTAAGCTCAGCGTGAGAAATAGAGGCGGAAAAGTCGCAACACACCCAATCTTGTGTTTATTTCCCCTGCAACACGGAAAAGATTTGAAATTGCACACTATGACCATGGACCATTGATGTGAGTTTTCAAATATTGATAAGGCATAATAATTATTGATATAAGATTAAATCTGTAGGGATATCTTCATCCATCAGCCTTTTTGTCTGAACGATGAGAGTCCAGAATGTAAGAGCTTTTTTCTATTGCTATAATATATGTAAAACACATGGGCCCCTTAAGGTCTTTTCCACCAAATTAATTGACATCTAGCTGCCAAACCAATGTCTGTGTCAATTGCTAATTAGTCGGGTCCGTTCTGTGTTCATGTTGCGTCTATAATATAATGGAACAATATTCGTAAATGTCAGGTTAGGGGTAAAGACCCGGGTCATTAGTTTTCGTCGAATATTGATCTAGGGTCATTTTTCTACATAGAGTATTGACTTCGGGTCATTTTTTTACGTAGAATATTGACCCGGGTCATTTTTCTACGTAGAATATTGACCCCGGGTCATTTTTCTACGTAGAATATTGACCCCGGGTCATTTTTCTACGTAGAATATTGACCCCGGGTCATTTTTCTGCGTAGAATATTGACCCGGGTCATTTTTCTACGTAGAATATTGACCCCGGGTCATTTTTTTACGTAGAATATTGACCCTGGGTCATTTTTCTCCGTAGAATATTGACCCCGGGTCATTTTTCTACGTAGAATATTGACCCTGGGTCATTTTTTCTGCATAGAGTATTGACCCCGGGTCATTTTTCTACGTAGAATATTGACCCCGGGTCATTTTTCTACGTAGACTTTTGACCCCGGGTCATTTTTCTACGTAGAGTATTGACCCTGGCTCATTTTTTCTACGTAGAACATTGACCCTGGCTCATTTTTTCTACGTAGAACATTGACCCTGGCTCATTTTTTCTACGTAGAACATTGAACCAGGGTCATGTTTCGTCGTAGAATGATGACCCAGGGTCATATTTCTTCGTAGAATGATGACCCTGTGCAATTTTACTACAAAGAATTAGGACTCTTTAAGTACGATTCTTTGTTGAAGGGCTCTAGGTTCTGTCTGTTTTTATTAATGGAAAATTGACCCAAACATAAGTAAATTGACAACCGCACAGCCACCGTGCCGAAACTGCACCGCAAGCCATGCGATTCGAACATTTTATAACCGTTGGTACGATAACAAAAATAAGTCTGAAACATTGTGAGACGCGACGTCTTACTAGGATTTAAGTTTTTAACAACATACGTTGTTTGAATAACGGAGGATCTGTGTAACATCATATTACATATCCCGGCATCACCACCGCAAATTTTGCTAATTTGATTATGTTCACACAGTCGCACATGCAAATATACTCTCTGCATGTTAACATATCTGTAAGGCATTGGCTCTTTACTCTTTCAACAGTACAGACCTGTTTAAAGGGCGCTTGTGATACTTGAAAACAGTGTAGACAAAAATCAGAGGGTTCCTACATGTATATGAGCCCTCTCCTCTGATCAGGGTGTTTTCAATACTTTTAAAATGATTTTTTTAGACTGGTCCAAAAGTTTGAAATAGAAGTACCAAAAAGGACCATTTACCCGCTAGAGTTAGTTACTTACTTAGTGTGGAAAGAGTTAAGTAACTACTCGGCTGGTACTAGCATATGTCTCGTCCTGCAAGGGGTCGAATCTCAATGGCAACAAAGAAACAACACACACACACACACAAAAACAGCAAAAGAAACATCTAGAAGCTTTGCGGTATCAATTAAAACAACCAAGATCCCACCGATACCGCACCGTAAAATGATGTTCATGTCAATAATTATAATGATGTTCAGTGCTGTATACCCAGCATTTGTAAATACACAACATTATAATAATCAGTTTTCAATACAAAAATAGTATTTATCGTTGTAGAACATTTCGTATAATATAGACTAAGAAATGAGAAAAAGGAGAAGAAGAAAAAGAAGTAGTAGATGTAGTAGCAGCAGAAGTAGCAGTACTTGAAGTTTTAGTAGTAGTAGTGGTACTGGAAGTAGTTATAGTAGCAGCAGCTGTAGTAGTAGTAGTAGTGGTAGTTGTAGTAGAAATAATATTAGAAACATCAGCAGCATCAGCAGCAAAAACAATGTTCAGGCAAAAAAATGGGGTAAAAGAATAACAAGTAGTAGTAGTAGTAGTTGTTGTTGTTGTTGTTGTTGTAATAATAGTAGTAGTAGTATCAGCATCAGCAGCAACAACAATGCCACAAGGAAAAAAAGGGGGGTCATTTCTCTAGGGGGGTCCTTTCTCTTCATGAGGGGTCATTCTACTACAGCTAGAGGGGGTCCTTTTTCTACGGTCTGGGGTCATTTCTCTACGTAGAATAATGACCCGGGTCATTCCTCTACGTAGTAAAATGACCCGGGGGGTCATTTTGTAAGGGGGGTCATTTCTCTGCGTTACACCGGCGTAAAGGCTAGAAGGAAGGGACGGCTGCATCGTCGGACATATCATGTACAAGGCCAAAATGAGTTATGGCATGTCGATACTAATCATAAATTGATTAGATGGGGATTTATTATCGCAGGTGCCATCGATGGTTTTAGCAGACTAGTGACTGTTTTACACTGTCTAGATAACAAGCGGGCAGACTCATTATACGAACAGGTATGGGCATGGAAAACTCAAAAATCGCCGAATATATGTTTGATGCAAGGGGTGCAAATGGCATAATAACTGGTAAAAGCACACACAATCAACGCATTGAACGCTTGTGGCGTGACGTTCATGACGGTGTTATTGTGAACTATCATACATTGTTTACTTTTATGGAAGATGAAATGTTTTAGATTCACTGCATATTTATATACCCTGTATTATGTTTTTAAGTACAAGATAAACGAAAAACTCAGTATCTGGAGAGAGGCGTGGGCTTCTCATAGTCTACGAACTGTTGGCTCTTCTCCGTTGAAATTGTGGCCATCAGGTGTTTTAAATGCTATAGAGGAAACTACAGAAGCAGGCCAATCAAATGATGACGGTGTGCGTCTGCCAACAGATGAGACATCGATATTACAACCCAGTGTGCCGGAAATTAGCGAAGAAAAATCATACAGACTGGCTTAAATAGAGTGTCCAAAGGATTGGAATTGTTCTAACTTCGGTATCAACGTTTTTCAAAAAGCACTGAATATCATCAAAGGATAGTTCATTCTCAACTCCACTTCACGAAAGACTGGGGCGGGATTTAAATGTTTTACATGAATGTAATACGAGTACATTGTGTCAGCTGAATTGTCTTTTTCATGATTTGTTTGAGTTAGTTTGGGGATTTATTGGCGCTGCAGAGATCTATTGTAATTTCTCATCTGTTATCACTTTTCGCAACAACAATTTTGTAATCTTCAAAATTGAAACAATTTGCTGTCGACATTCGGTAAAAATGGTAGGTTTTCTGGTCAAGACGAAAGAAATGTGGGAAAAGATGAAATTGCTTGTCAAGAGCTTATGTCTCATTTTCCCAGAAAATTTCTGTAAAAAATTCTACTTCAGACTTGTAAAATCACGGATTGATTTGTTAAAGGGAAAGGTCATATATTAAGAATTATATTAAGGTCGTAGTAAACTATGTCATTATGATATTTCATTTGCGTGTTTTTAGCTCACCAGAGCACAACGTCATCAAGGGGAGCTTTTATGATCACCGGGTGTCCGTCGTCAACATTTTTTTAAACACCATGTCCTCCTAAACTGCTGTACCAATTTGGACCAAACTTGGCTGGAATGTTCCTTGGTAGGTCCTCTTCAAATTTTGTTCACAGAATTTATTTCAATCTAAAACTCTGGTTGCCATGGCAACCAAATGGAATTTTCTAAGAAAATCTTTAAAAATCATGTCAGCCTGAGGACTTTTCAGGGTCCATGGGTCGACAATTTTTTTTCTGCAGAAGCATTAAACGCCTTTTCACAGAACATAGCTCATTGTGTCCCTCTTAAAACTTTTGAAAATATAATAGAAAATGATAAATTTACATTTTAAATAAATAAAAATGTTTATTTGAGTTTGTTTATTCAGATTCACACCAAAAATCAATTATTTTTGTACCAGATTTAAGTTTTTTTACCCCTTAAGAATGAGATTACCATGCTCTAGTGTTTTAAATGAGTGATCCATACTGGTCAGATACTGGTTTTCATGGGGGAAAGTATATTAAATTTTTTTTTTTCGTGATCGGGTTGGAAAAGAAAACAACGGTTTGTATCGATGTAGGTTGTATTTTTTCAATAAAACAGAAAAAAAAAAATTAAAGTTGGCAGATGTTTCTAAACATATCATCCTTAAGGGTGGGTATTTAGAATTTTTATATCTCACCAAATTTAAATATATATATTTCACTGAAATTTATATGAAAAAATAATACAAATCATCAATAATTAAAGGTGGCCCTTCAGATTTTGGGACGAAAATTTTACAAAAGTGCAAAAAAATCATCCTTATACTCCCAAGCCTTTTAATTTTCATTCATAAAACTCGAGTCGAAAACCGTCCGAAAACACGAGAAATTAGAGATTTACTACGGCCCAGATTGACAGCAACGGGAGACACGTTCTATTTTTAGATGATCAATTCGCTCATTTACTTACAGGAATACACAGAAGAAGCTTCAAACATAGCGTCCGAAGAAGACATTATGGAAAATAATTATTACATGTTTGTTATGTTGGGGAATTTAAACGTTATGAGTCACATGCCAGTCACTTGACATTCCCACAATGCTTGATTGATTTTTGGCGCGAAATCTAAAAATACCTTAAGAGGCTACGTAGCTTTTTAAGGGAATACCATCAAAAAAATTTTTTTTTGTAATTTTATGAATCTTAATTATTGATGATTTGTATTATTTTTTCATATGAATTTCAGTGATATATATATTTTTTAATATGGTCAGATGTAAAAATTCTAAATACCCACCTTTAAGAGTCATTAAAAAAAAAAAAAAAAAAAAAAAAATTGATGGTGTTCCCTTAAAAGGCTACGTAGCCTCTTAGGTATTTTTAGATCTTGCGCCAAAAATCAATAATGCATTGTGGGAATGTCAAGTGACTGGCACGTGACTAATAACGCTTTAATTCCATTACATAACAAGTATGTAATAATTATTTTCCGTAATGTCTTCTTCGGATGCTAGGTTTGAAACTTCGTCTGTGTATTCCTGTATGTAAATGAGAGAAATGATTATCTGAAAAAAGAACGTGTCTCCCGTTGGCGTCAACCTGGGCCGTAGTAAATCTCTAATTTCTCGTGTTGTTGGATGGTTTTCGACTACTGGTGTTTTATGAACGGAAATTAAAAGGCCTTGGTAATATAAAGATGATTTCTTTGCATTTTTGTAAAATGTTCGTCCCAAAATCTGAAGGGCCACCTTTAATTGGAGAAAAATATTAAACAGGTGACTTGTCAGGCTTTTTGACTACACCAGACACATTATTGAAAGTTTTCTCAAAATAACCTTAGTTAGATGACCCTGAGGATTCCCATCCCATTTCTATACCTGTAAGACACTGAATCGTAATCGGTATATGGACTTGCTTAAAGACAGCTAAAGGCTCATTTTCTTTTCTTAATGTTGATGTTGTCTTTATTGAAAGAACAGTTCAAACCTTTGATGATTGAAGAACCGAATCGGACGGATGGTATGCCAACATGAGCAAGAAATATTTAGTTTCACCACCAAATGGCTCCTTTTGCAGGACTGATTGTCAGTTTTCTCTATTTAAAATACGGTGTAACACTTTGTAGTTACAGACAATCTATTGACTAAAAAAAATGGGACCAAATGGACATAAGAAGCGGATGGAATCCATGCGATGACGTATAAAGTTCTTCTTGTCAGGCGCCCTGGTAGCTCAGTCGGTATTGTACAGGACTTGAGAACGGGGGGGGGGGGGGGGGGGTCGCTGCCTCGGTCGTTCGATCCCCGATTTGGCCAATTTCTTCCCGAGGATTGATGACAGTTATTGCGACAAGATAAATCTCTGACTGCTGACCACTGTCTCGACGATGGTTACGTGGTAAAGCAGCCAGTGGCTTGACAAAAATATTGTGGGAAATACTGGTAAACTGTAGGAAAGCATGGACAGGTGCACAGGCCCTCGCGATATAACTTTGAAAACGGCGTTAATCACAGTGCAATCAATCATTAAGCTCTTCTTGCCTTTGCCCAGCACAGCTTAAAATTAGACCAAATTGAAAGCACTCCGGAGACGACAAACCTAATGTGCTTCAGTGAGGTATCTTAGTGAGCTTAGTTTTGAAAAGAGTGCTTTTAACATAATGAATCATGCTACGTTTTGCAATGTATACAATCAAAATAGACTGGGAGATAATAATATGTAACGAAGAGACTAGTCACAACTTCTTACAATTTAAAAGCCAAGAAATGAATACATGGAACATACTGGTTAGATCCCATCTGTACATAGTGTTATATTTTACTTTGTTTGCTTGTATGGGGTATTAAGACCACTTTCAATAGTATTTCAGTTATATCCCTGTGATTGGTGCACCTTATTATGGCTTTCCTGTTGTTTCTCACACCAGTACAACCACAACATACTGTGACTTTGACCTAGAAGGTAGGTCACTAAATGTTGCACTCTCGGCCTTATGGTTTGTCACAAGAAGATTTTTTCCCATTTTCAGCCATTTTGTTGCCATGGCAACCAGATTTTTAGATGGAATATATTTTAAAAGATTTTAAAAGATCTCCTCTTATGATTCTATGTAAAATAGTGTGCGCCCGGGCAGGGCCGAAATACGTAGGCATACATGATAGCATCACCATGTGAAATTTGAAGAATAATGGTGATAATGAACACACACACTCGGTTTCAGATTTTCATTTTCCTGTATATACATAATCTTAACCCTTTACTCCATAGATACTTATTTCTACGCATTGCTTGAAGGAGCCTTTGGAAAACATTGTGGCAAAAGGTGAAATTGCTTGTGACCAGCAATTTCACCTTTTGTCACAATGTTTTCTATGCTATCAAAAGGTGTTAATACACATAAATCAAAGTACTGAAAGTACTCATGGAAGTCGATTTTAGAATTAGATTGAGTAAATGAAGAAATCGTTCCCCCTGGTCTGAAGGTGCGTTCAATTTGGATGTGACCAAAAGTTTTTCATCATGTGCAGAGTGAAATAGTCAACAAAACTCAATACTATTTAAGATGAAACAGTTAAACAAAAAGAAGAACAGAAACAAAGCTTCTTTTTTTTTCACTTTAATTTGAAAGAAGTATCATCTTCTCGTAACATGAATCGAGTACCACAACAAAATGAATATTATGTAAAGGTAGTTGAAACAAGTAAACAGTATATTTGTAAATAAACACCTCCATCTCAAGCAGGACATGTCAATACCCTTTCGCACACAATGACGACTTTTGACTACTCTTGGAGAGAAGCAGCTTGAAAATATTGTGGCAAAAGTAGAAAACAATTGAATAATAAGTGTTACATTCTTATCCCAGTGCTTTGTCTCAATTAAGACCTGTCAAAAAGGCTCGCAAAAAAGACTAGGAAGTTTAACCCATTACCACACAATCCCTACTTTTGACGCCCCTGAAAAGGAAGCCTTTTGAAAACACTGTAGGAAAAGGAGAAAATGCTGGTAACCAGCATTTTCTCCTTTTCCCACAGTGTTTTCTACCCTTCCCAGAACCAATTTCAATTTTTCAGTCACCTTTATATTGTCGTCTGCAAATGCTTTCATTTTGAACCAGTCTAAAATGTTGTCGTGTGGTAAAGAGTTAACTTTGAACTGCATAAAAAAGAAAATGTGGCTTTTATTGCATAATATTTCAAGGGACCAAAACAAACATCTCATATTTTTCTTATATTTTCGAAACATCAAAATAAGTAATAATAGCTTGTAAAGATCTTTCTGATATTTTTTTTAAATTGTATGCCCTTGTAGTATGATGAACATTGAAAGTATATTTTAATACTTCAGCTAGAGTATATTCTCATACTGTTAAATTTGTTTAATGCAGAGAATACTTCTAAGACAAATTTAGGGACCATACCACTTGTATAAAGAGAAATAAATGGCCCTTGAATCAAAACTTAACCCATAGCTAACTAGCCC
Organism: Tridacna crocea; assembly: GCA_943736015.1. NCBI lineage: Eukaryota > Metazoa > Mollusca > Bivalvia > Cardiida > Cardiidae > Tridacna > Tridacna crocea. The sequence continues at coordinate 58,256,024 of OX031059.1, forward strand.
GATTTTTAAAGTTGTTCGGTATATTTTTGAAAACACTGTGTCAAAAGGTAAAAATGCTTGTGACAAGCATTTTCATCTCTGCTGATGCTTTGAGTTGCAAATAAATGAAAGTAAAAAAAGCTCAAAATCTTATACTTGATGATGATTTTTAAAAAGAAAACATGAGTACATGTATTTAGCCAACAACTTGCACACTATGTCAAAGGAATCTACAGATAAACACTGATACATTGCAACACAATGCTTTCTTCATATAATCCAAATAGTGTCTCTTTCCAATAATGTTTATATTTATCCTTTCAGTACCTTTTCCACTTTTTTGGCCGTTTTTTGAAATTGTCTGCTGAAATCTGGGACAATTTAATTTTTGTCTGCTAGTAACTATTTATTAAACAACAAAATTTTAGACTGGTCTAAATTGAAAGCACTTGCAGACAACAAAATAAAGGCAACTAAAAAATTAAAGTTTTCTTTCAGGCAAGGCGGAAAACACTGTGGAAAAAGGAGAAATTACTGGTAACCAGCATTTTCTCCTTTTCCAACAATGTTTTCAAAAGCCTTCTATCTCAGGGTCGTGAAAACCAGGGATGATTTGGTAAAGGGTTAATTGGTTAAAGAACAGGCAAATATAGTAAGATACCACATGTAAACATAAAGGTAGTGGCAAAAATTAATGAACATGTACCAAAAAGTAATCAAGTGAAAATAAATACACAAAAACCTGACTAGCCAGATGATGTGCATGTAAAATATCAATCTATCACTCTATCTACATAAAAAAAATTTAGTCATGAAAAGATTTGCAAACAAGAAATGAACTTTTGCTTAAAGTGTGCAGTAGCCTTTTGAAGAAAGAAAACATCGTGACCAATGGAGTAAATATGCATTACAAGCACTTTCTCGTATATCGAAAATGTTTCCGAAAGCATTCTACCTCAAGTCTATAAACTAGAGGCGCTTGAGCGCCTGTATCGCTCCACAGGCCTGATTTTTCTGTAACGGTGAAGAGAAGTTTTTAACAATTACCATTCATTCCTGCATTTTAGGTCACTTTAAAAGAAAAAAAGCTATGAAAACTTGAGAAAAGAAGAAAATAAAAGTAACCTGCATTTTCTTAGTTTTACACAATAATTTCTACCCTTTTTGATACAAGTTTTACTAATTTGAAGATTTATTATGTTGTCTGCAACATCTTTCAATTATGGCCAGTTATAAAAATTTTGTGTTCTGGTTATAGTTAACTCATTACCAAATGACAACATTTTAGGGTTGTCAAAATGGAAAGCATTTTGTAGATGAAAAAATAAAAGTGACTGAAAATTTAAAGGTTGTTTTGTGAAGGGTAGATAACATTGTGGGAAAAAGTTACCAGCATTTTCTCCTTTTCCCACAATGTTTTCTAAAGTCTTCTTTGTCAGGAATCAGTTTGATTGGATATCAAAATGCCTTATCACAACAGTGAAGCCCTGTCCCTCTTTGTACTAGGTCACCAGTAGGCCAACAAACCTTTACCAGAACTAATCAAAGTGTAGAGGTTCTCTTGTTTTATATGAAAAGGATCATAGATTATGTAAAGCAACCATCTTTAACTCTTTACCAAACGACAAAATTTGGGATGTGACCAAACTGAAATCATTTGCAGACAACAAATTAAACATTGATGAAATGATGATTTCTCTCCTTGATAGAGTAGAAAACACTGAGGGAAAAAGAGAAAATGCTGATTACCAGCATTTTCTCCTTTTCCAAGAGTGGTTTCCAAAGACTTCTTCTTTCCGGTCGTTAAAAGTCAGGACTGTATGGTAAAGACTTACCACCATAGGAACTAACCTCCAATACAACAATGAAATCAAAATGAATAGTATGAGAGAAGAAATTTTTCAAAGATTTTACTTTATACCATAAAAGGAAAATGAGTCTTCCATAAAAGCCATGTTTTTTGACGGATCTTTTTTTTTTTAAAGAATTCTGTAGACCTCTATCTAAGGAACATTCCTGCAAAAAAATAATGCTATCCAATTAGCGGTTTGGGAGGAGAAGATTTTTAAAGGTTTTTTACTTTGGTTGCCATGGCAACCAGAATTATTCATGGAACATAATTATTTGAAGGAATTTGAAACAGGACCACCTAAGGTACATTCCTGTAAAATCTGGTAGAATCCAGTCCATAGTTTTTGAGAAGAAGTTTTTTTAAAGAAAAAGTTTACGGACGCACGCACGTAAACATCTTCTTTTGTAGAGATTAGTCGGAGTCTGCACTGCTGTAGTCTAGTGCTTTACGTAGTGGCTCTCAATGATGGTGTACTTGTTTTCTGCAATGTATGCCTGCAACTCCCCTTCTACTTGGGAGGATGGCTCCTGGCAAGTCTGAAAAAAAAAAAAAGCCATTGAAATTAAAAAAAAAAAAAAAATGAATTTACTTTTGAAAATCAAACAAACAAGTTAGTATGAAATTCCCACACAAAAAAAATATTCTGGGCTATTTTTCACACATAATTTGTGTTAGTAGCAGTTAACATTACCAAACAACAATATTTTAGGTTTGCCCAAATCAAAAGTCTTTGTTTTGGTTGACACTGACATCTCGTCTCTGTATGTATTGACAACAACAATTGTTAGCTATATGTATTGACCCATTAGGTTCTTTGAACTCATCTCCCTCCACTCCCTCCAGAGTAACACCTTTAAGTCATCTGTGCCATCTTGAGATCTTAACTGTCTTGACCTGGACGTCTGTCCCTCTGACCTGCACAATCTTCACATTCTCTTCCTAAAACAGATACAAAGAAATATAACCAAATGATAGCCATACAAAAATCTGAACAGTATTTAACTTAACATTCTTCTTTTATCAAAGATGCATATTGTAGATTGATGCAACATCAAGTTATTGTCCAAAGAATTGAAGAGGGCCTTGATTGTCTAAAATTACCCACCTTACTGTTGAGCAATTTTTCTTTAAAAAAAACGTTTTTCAAAAATCTTTTCAAGGGTCAATTTTACCTCTTATGCTGCTGATTTCCCAGAATAGACTATTCCAGATTTGCTTCCGAATTTCAGTCACTGTAAAATTTGCCAACAGTCCAACATCAGACTGAATGGCTATGCAGGTTGATCATTGGTCTACACTATTAGCAAATATGACCAATGTTGCAATAGGCAAGATAGGGGTTATGGCTTCCCGTTAAGCTCAGCCCGCATTTCTTCAGCTTAACTGCTTTATCCCACTTGAAAGCATCATGCTAACACATACAAACCAGGTCTAACCCCTTTACCAATTGACAACATTCTAGCCTTGTCCAAATTGAAAGCAGTTGCAGACAACAATTTCAATCTCATTATCTGAATCAAATGCTGCAATTGTTCTTATGACATAGTAGAAAATATTGTGGGAAAAGGATGCTTCTTTCCTTGGGGTGTCAAAACTCATCACTGAGTGGTAAAAGGTTAAAGAATGCTTCACATCTTTTGTAGATGATACAATATTGGTTTTAATGTTCAATCAAGGATCATAATCATCTCAGACAAATCTCCCTGACTGTGGCAATTGTTAAAAGCTAAAGTAGTCCGAACAGACATATCTAAAATGGTTTGCATTCTGCATCAACTCAACAGTGCCACTGGTTACCTTTAACTCTTAAGACTACCAAACAATCCCGACTTTCAACGATCCTGAGACAGAAGCCTTTTGAAAATATTGTAGGAAAAGTAGAAAGTGTGGGTAACCATCATTATCTCCTTTTCTCACAATGTTTTCTATTCTTCCCTAAACAAATTTCAATTTTTGAGCCACATTTATTATGTCATCAGCATGGCTTTCAATTTGGACCACTCTTAAATTTTGTTGTTTGGGAAAGAGTTAACTCATTTCCAAATGACAAAACTTTAGACTTGTTCGAATCTAAAGCATTTGCAGACAACAAAATAAAGGTGACTGAAAAATTGAAACTTGTTCTTGGAAGGGTAGAAATCACTGTGGGAAAAGGAGAAAACGCTGGTTACCAGCATTTTCTCCTTTTCCTACAGTGTTTTCAAAAGGCTTCTTTCTCAGAGGCGTCAAAGGCTTCTTTCTCAGAGGCGTCAAAAGTAGGGACTGTGTGGTAATGGGTTAAGCACACATACTGTAGAGCCTTTTTACCTATGCAAACACAATTTTCAAAAAACCTTTTATATCAGATTTGACTCTTTACCACACAACACAATTCAGACCGATCAAAATTGAAAGAAATTCCAAGAGACATAGTAAATGTGGCACAAGTAATAAGATTTGTCAGTAAAGGATAAGAACACATTATGGGAAAAGAAGAAAACATTGGTTACCAGCATTTTCTCCTTTTCCCACAATGTTTTCAAAAGCTTTCTTTTGTTCGATTTTGCATGCACATTCATTTCGTTTTTTTTTTTTTTTTTCAATATTAATGTATAACCCTTTTCTCTACAGAAGCAGGTATCAATTTCGCAAGATACTTGCCAGCTAAATTGAATAAATCTACTTAATATTATGTCAATTAACTTCAAAAACTTCAATACAATGACACTTTTTGTATACACTTTTTTATGGTATTCCCTTAAAAGGCTACGTAGCCTCTTAAGGTATTTTTAGATTTTGCACCAAATATCAAAAGAAGCATGGTGGGAATGTAAAGTGACTGGCACGTGACTAATGACTCTTAAATTCCATAACATAACAAACATGTTATTTTCCATAAACTTCTTCTTCAGTCGCTGTGTTTGAAGCATCGTTTGTGTATTTCCAGTAAGTGAGTGAGCAAGTTGCTCATCTAAAAATAGACCATGGTTCCCGTCGGTGTTGACCTGGGCCGTAGTAAATCTCTAATTTCTCTTGTTGTCGGATGGTTTTCGACTACTGGGGTTTTATGAATGAAATTTATAAGGTACTGGGAGTATCAGGATGAATTTTAATATTTTTGTATAAATTTCGTCCAAAAATCTGAAGGGCCACCTTTAATTGAAAGTACAAAAGCTGCAATACTTTTGACTGAGCCAATTTAAAGATTTAAATACATATATATATATGTTAGATCCAGGTTGACAGCATTAAAGTCAAAATTAACTATATGAAAGGGGAAGAATAGATCACCATTTTATATTTTTCCAACATTTCAATATACTTTCACCTTAGGGCTGCAAAATCCTAGTGCTGAAAAATAAGCTTAAAAGATTATAAAGGTGTAAGATTTATTACACAAATGCAAACCATGTAAACTCACGTTAGGAGAATGGGCCGAAATTGTTATCGGTCGAAATTTCCAGTCACTGTAAGGACTGTTGAGATTTGGGATTCGTTAAATATTCTTCTTCGACGAAGAGCAATACATTCAACTAGTTAAGGCAGCAAATGGAATACAAATCATTCATATTTATATACTAATGTAGCCTTCTGAAACGCAGGCGTAAAGCTTTCACGAGCTTACAATCAATCAAAATAGCGACTGTAATCTTTATAAACAACCACTGACCTACTTCGTTTCTAAACAATACTTAAGGAAGGACGTAATGTCCTTCACGTCTAAAACAAAAACACATTTCAAAAAAGAAAAAAATACATTGAACTTTACCTTTGCAGCCTTGGGTTTGTTCAGATCAAATTGTGACTTGCTTCCTTGCGTTTCACTCGCCGCCGTTTCAAAGCTGTGGTGTGGATGAAAGTCACCTTGCGCGTATGAATAAATTAGGTTACTAGCTATTCAACACTTCAGACATTCAAGCAAATATTTGTTGAAAATGTAAATGCCTTGAATAATAAACGTGTAACAAACCAATAATTTTTTAGGTAAGAATATTAATGATGCGTTTTTAACGAAAGCTATTTTTTATGTGAACATGGGTCCGAGTGACATATCATTCATAAAATAGTGCCCGATTGGTAATCGTAACATCTCGGCCGATTTGATGGCTCTGGTGTCACACCTGTGGTTTTTGGCCATATTGAAAATAGAGTGAAATTGGCCATCTTTGAAGCCTCACAGATCGCTTAATGGCAAAAAGTTTGCTTTCCCGTCTCTTGCTGTCTAAAGTACGTCCATAGTCCTTCGAAAGAATGCATTAAAAACAACATGTCAACCGATTGCGTTTTTCGCTAAATCTCATAAACAACGGGCACCCTAGAATTTTCCCTCTCAAGAACACCTGTTCACCGCCATGACCCCAATTTTTTGATCCTCTAGTGACACAAAATGGTCCACTCAATATACAATAAAAATACATCTAAGTGGTCCCCCAATGCCTATATTTGAAGCAAATCTAAATTATATACCACCAAGCCCTCTTAGCCCCATACAACAGTGCAACAAAAGTGCTACTGCAAATTTTCACTTGGGACTACTACGAACCGGAAGCAGTCTAGCAGTGGTGCGACACCCTCTCAACACCTGAGTAATGCCGAATGGCTAGATTCGTCCGCATTCATATAGAAAAATATAGGATCTGTGTATTAACAAATATTAAGATTTGATAATTATTCATTGAAATGTCATAACAGTTCAAAGAAAATATCTGTTTAGTGCAATAGTTTGACTTATTTCATTTTTTATCTGAAATTCAATCGTTTTACATGTTTAAATGCTTGAATTTCATAGAACTTTTTTTTCGCTGGTTGAATATTGGTGTTGTTGGGTGATTTCCCAAATGCCTGAGCGTTCACATAGGAAGACCGATTACTGACGTAATCGACTTCCAAAAACGGCTTCATCCTTGCTGTTATTTAGATTTCCGTCTTAGTTTCTATGTAAAATAGGGTGCGCCCTGGGAAAGCCCAAATATGACCCCAGGAGAATAATTTATCAATTTTGAAAGGGGTCACCCAATCATGCTTCAAACAAAATACGAGTGCTGTCTGCCTTATGTTTTGTCACAAGAAGATTTTTAAAGATTCTAAAATAGGGTGCGCCCGGGTAGAGCCCAAATATGACCACAGAGGAATAATTTTAATACTTTTGTTAAAGAATCATCAGATAATGCTACATATCCAATATAATTGCTCAACCCATTATGGTTTGTCAGAAGAAGATTTTTTTAAGATTTCCTTATTTGTTTCAATGTAAAATAGGGTGCGCCCGGGCAAAGCCCAAATATGACTCCAGGAGAATGATTTAAACAATTTTAGTGGGGAGTCACCCAGTGATGCTTCAAACAAAATATAAATGCTCTTGGCCATATGGTTTTAAAGATAAGATTTTAAGGCCCAAATATGATCCCAGGGGGAATAATTTTAACAATTTCGATATAGGATCGTCAGATAATGTTACATACCCAATATGAATGCTCTCACACTGGAGAGACCTTACGAACTTGCTCCCGGGCAACGTTACTGTCCCTGTCAATTTTACGTACCCGTTCGAGTAAAAAACATGGCTGCGCCCACAAGATTACACAAGGTAAGCACAAAAAAATATTTTTTTAAACATGTTATTGAATAGATATGCAGATGCAGGTTGTCGCACGGAATGTCTGGGATGTCAGTGCACGTTAATCTTTAGTTCTTTTGGTGGTTAATCGTTTGTTGAAGACGTTTAATCCAACAAAGTTTCGTCGGCGACTACGATTTCTGCAAAAACACTACATGGAGTCTCCAAAAACCTTTGTAAAACATATATAGTCGATATTCTGAAGTGTGTGTCGTGTCAGATGACCAATACAGTGATTATCCTCAGAGCTATAAACTGATAAAAAATCAAATTGCAGTTATTAAAGGATAGTTTGCCATTTTTACATTACAACGTAAGATGCTCCTAAATTCAATACAACGATTCAGCTTCTGAGCTGAAAATACGGTAAGCGTATGGGTTTGTGTTACAGTGAACAATTTTGTTATTTTGGTCAAGATTCTATATTAATTATCGTAGTCACAGTCGTAAAGTAGTTAAATAGATACTTGAATGGAAGAACAATTCTAAAACACGTTGAACTCTTTTTTCTATCAATAGGCTTAATGTTACTGGGCATGTATTCAGGCGATCTCAGGTTCTCTGTTTCTATCCCCAATTTTATTAAAGGTGGGTATTTAGAATTTTTACATCTCGCCAAATTAAAAAATATATATTTTACTGAAATTTATATGAAAAAATGATAGAAATCATCAATAATTAAGAATCATAAAATTACAAATAAAAAAATTTTTGATGGTATTCCCTTAAAAGGCTACGTAGCCTCTTAAGCTATTTTTAGATTTCGTGCCAAAAATCAAAATAGTATTATGGGAATGTCAAGTGACTGGCACGTGTCTAATAACACTTAAATTCCATTACAAAACAAACATGTAATAATTATTTTCCATAATGTCTTCTTCCGACGCTAGGTTTAAACTTTGTCTGTGTATTCCTGTATGTAAATGAGAGAATTGATCATCTAAAAATACAACGTGTCTCCCGTTGGTGTCAGTCTGGGCTGTAGTAAATTTCTAATTTCTCGTGTTGTAGGACGGTTTTGGAAAATTGGGGTTTTATGAACGCAAATTAAAAGGCTTTGGGAGTATAAGGATGATTTTTTTGCATTTTTGTAAAATTTTTGTCCCAAAAACTGAAGGGCCACTTTTAAAGGTGGCCCTTCAGATTTTAGGTCGAAAATTTTACAAAGTTGCAAAAAAATCATCCTTATACTACCAAAGCCTTTTAATTTTCGTTCATCAAACCCAAGTAATCGAAAACCGTCCGACAACACGAGAAATTAGAGATTTACTACGGCCCAGGTTGACACCATCGAGAGACACGTTCTATTTTTAGGTGGTCAATTCGCTCATTTACTTACAGGAATACATAGAAGAAGCTTCAAACATAGCGTCCGAAGAAGACATTATGGAAAATAATTATTACATGTTTGTTATGATAGGGAATTTAAGCGTTATGAGTCACGTGTCAGTCACTTGACATCCCACAATGCTTTATTGATTTTTGGCACGAAATCTAAAAATAACTTAAGAGGCTACGTAGCCTTTTAAGGGAATACCACCAAAAAAAAATTTTTTTTAAATTTTATGAATCTTAATTGTTGATGAATTGAATTATTTTATCATATGAATTTCCGTGATATATATATTTTTTAATTTGGCGAGATGTAAAAAATTCTAAATACCCACCTTTAAGGTGGCAGAATCAGACACCCATCGTGAAAAATAGAGAGATAGAGAGGGGGGAAGGGGGAAGGAAGAAGAGAAAGAAAGGGAGAGAAAGGGAGGGGTGTAGGAGGAAGAAGAAGAAGCAGAAGAAGAAGAAGAAGAAGAAGAAGAAGATGTTTTAGATGTTCTGAGCGGGGTCGGTTTCATATTGGATCTACGTTCTGATGGTGTCCCTACATATTTCCGGGTACTTGGTGTTCTAGGTAAACTATTGCATATTTTTTTCATTGGAGTACAGAAAGTCATGGGCTGCCTTTTTGGCTTATTCAGCCAAAGCTTAGTCTTTTTTCTTTTTCCCATCTTTATCAAAATTTTATCTGTAAATAAAACAAACATGCTTCTTTGGTAAGCGTGTAAATCCCATATATATAGTATTTAGTTTTCACGCAAAACTTGTCCAAAATTGACAGCATTTGCAGACGACAAAGTGAATGTGAATCAAAAATTGAAACTTGATTTGGAAAGGATTGAAAACACAGTGAGAAAAGGAGAAAATGCTGGCAAATAGTGAAATTTCATGATCATACTCTGACAGCTTCGGTAGAGGCTGATCCGGAACTGCATTATTTGCCCATGCCGTTTTCTTATGCCAAAAGATTTATGGATAAACCGGATCTGTTTTCCTGGAAAAAAATAAAAAAAAAACATGCATCTAATTAGTGTTTTTCACAAAAATGGTTGTTTAATTTGAAACAAATTTGCGATTCGTAAGCTACTTTGAGGTCTAATTAGCTATATGATCTACTGTTTTGCAAAGGTGTGAGAAGATTTATATATATTGGAGCCATGCTCTATGAAACTTAATGCATCTGCGTCATTCGTGGTGCCAAACAACCCTTTGCCTACTTATGGATCCACAATAATCACCTTTTCGAAAAAAACAAACACCACTCAATCCTTAGGTAGACAGAAAATTGACTTAAAGCGAAAAGTCTCGGTCCAGTTCCGCCTGCACGGAATGCACAAGCTGACCTGGGCAGATTCTTTCGCAAATGCACAAAGTATCGCTGATCAATATTTAAAGCATAGTATTAGATATTACTAGTTACTTTTAGGTGTGCCCCTTACAAGGCATATGAATGGTTGTTCGTTGATGATCATTATTATTAAATTATATTCACAAAAATGAGTCTCTTGATGACGATATCAAAGATGGTATTTATAAAAAAAGTTATGGATCTTCTGCACGATAGTTATGATAGATATCCTTTGCATGATACTGTCTGTCATCAAGCTCTTCATCTATATCATGGCATTTCATTTCAAAAGCATGAAAAGGACAATAAACTTGCCGGAAAGAAAAACCGAAAGATGGACGAGTAGACAATTAAACATATTGATTAAAGAAGGGAAAAAAGGGAAAACAATCATTAAATTAGTACACAATCACATTATGATATCGTTCTCTTTTTCAATACAGGAACTGGATCGTTTTTTTGTGTTCTGGAGCGTGGAGCGTTGCCAACAAAAATTGAAAGAAAAGTGCTTTTTTAATGGATGTCGTATAGTTTTTGTTTTCAACTGTGGTGAATAAAGCATATGTGATTCACCTGACATAACACAAACTTCAGATTATTGTGTGTATATGTTTAAAAAAGCTTTTTGCTGACTCCCATGTGTTGATTATTCAGAAATCGCAGTCGCTGACGGAAGTTTGTTGGATTAAACGTCTTTAACAAATAACAAACCACTAAAGGAACTATACATAAATATGCAATGACATCCCAGACATTCCGTGCGACAACCGTCTACTGCACATCTACTCATCTGGTTGTAATAGAAGTATGTTTTTGTGCTTACCTTGTGTAATTTTATGGGCGCAGCCATGTTTTTTACTCGAACAGGTGCGTAAAATTGACAGGGACAGTAACGTTGCCCGGGAGCAAGTTCGTAAGGTCTCTCCAGTGTGGCTCTAGCCATTATGGTTTGTCAGAAGAAGATTTTTTTTTTTTAAATTTCCTTCTTTGTTTCTTTGTAAAATAGGGTGCGCCTGGGGCAAAGCCCAAATATGGCCCCAGGGGAATAATTTTAACAATTTTGGTTAGAGGTCACCCAGTGATGCTTCAAACAAAATATGAATGCTCTCGGCCTTATGGTTTGTCAGAAGAAGTTTTTTAAAGATTTTAAAAAAGGGTGCACCAGGGCAAAGCCCAAATATGACCGCAGAGGGGTAATTTTAACAATTTTGGTAGAGGATCATCAGATAATGCTACATACTAAATATGAATGCTCTAGCCATTATGGTTTGTCACAAGAAGGTGCTTCAAATAAATATGAATGCTGTCGGCCTTATGGTTTGTCACAAAAAGATTTTTTAAGATTTCAAAATAGGGTGCGCCCAGGCAGAGCCCAAATATGACCCCAAGGGGATGATTTTTACAATTTTGGTAGAGGATCATCAGATAATGCTATATACCAAATATGAATGCTCTAGCCATTATGGTTCAGAAGATTTTTTAAAGATTTCCTTCTTTGTTTCTATGTAAAATAGGGTGCGCCCGTGCAAAGCCCAAATATGACCCCAGGGGAATAATTTTAACAATTTTGGTAAGGGATCACCTAATTATGCTTCAAACAAAATATGAATGCTCTAGGCCTTGTGGTTTGTTACAAGAAGATTTTTAAAGATTTTTTCCATTTTCAGCCATATTGTTACCATGGCAACCAGAGTTTTTGATGGAATTAAATTCTTTTAACACTTTTTGTAGAGCTTCACCCATGAACATTCCAGCCAATTTTTATCTAGATTAGCCATCTGGTTTTGGAGAAGAAGATTTTTAAAGAAATTGACGACGACGGACGATGACCGATCACAATAGCTCACCCAGAGTACTTCGTGCTCAGGTGAGCTAACAAGAGGAGCATGAAGACTCACCTGACTCCATATGCCTATCAATTTTAGTTACCTTACTTTTTAACCAAAGGTGATCCATGTTCAAATAAACTAACATATCAATACAAATGCTCTTCACACGAGGACCGTGATGGCCCTGAAGTCGCTCACCTGAGCAATTGGACCATACACGACCCATTTCCAAATCTTTTTCCGAGGTACTGTGACAATTTAGTTTTTGACGTGATGTGACCCATCATTCTAGGCGTGCATTCTGACAAACTTAATGAATATTGGGCTGAAAATATGGCCTCTAGAGTATACACAAAGTTTTTCTACTACTTGTTTTAGCAACTTAGTTTTTGACCAGATGTAACCCATTTTCGAAATTGTCCAATATACCATCAGGACAAGATTCTGACAAACGTTCATATGTATTGGATTAAAAAACGTGCCCCCCCCCCACCACAGCATGGATATGGTTTTTTAAAGATATGACCCAGTGACCAAGTTTTTAACCCAATATGACCCACTTTCTAAATCATCACAGGTAATACCAAGACAAACATTCTGACCAACTTTCAAGAGTGTTGGACATAAAATGTGGCCTCAGGGTTTTCCAAGATTTCACAAAGTGACAAAGTTTTTGACCCAACCTGACCTGTTTCTTAAGTCATCAAAGATTTGGTTAAGTCAAACACTGACCTACTTTCAAAAAAATGTGGCCTCTTGAGTATGCTTAAGGTTTTTCTAAGATATGATCAAGTGACCTAGTTTTTTATCAAACATTACCCATTTTCAAACTAGACTGAGATATCATCAAGACGAACATTCGGACAGATTTTCAAGACTATTGGGCTACAAATGTAGCCTCTAGAGTGTACACAAGATTTTTCTATGATCTGACAGTGACCCAGTTTTTTACCCAACATGACCAATTTTCTAAGTTGTCTGACATATCACCAAAACAAAGATTCTAACAAATTTTCAGGAGTATTGGACTCAAAATGTTGCCCCTAAAGCGTACACAATGTTTTTCTAATATTTAACCTAATGAATGTTCATGACCCGACATAATCCATTTTTCAGATTGGTCCGAGAAATCATCAAGACAACTATTCTGACCAAGTTTCATGAGTATCAGACAAAAGATATGGCCTCTAGAGTGTTCACAGGGTAAAAGTTGACACACTTTACACGATGGACACAGCACGATCACAAACAAAAGATCACCTTGAGCACTTAGTGCTCAGGTGAAATATAAACTATCATAAATCATTATGAATACCATACAGAAAGCATGGCCTATAAAGCATTAAAAATTCAATGAGAAATGATCTAGTTACTAACTTCTTACCCTAGGTCACCCAAAGAGCTTACACAAAGTTTTTCCAAGATATGACCAATTAAACCTGCATTTTGTCCCAAGGTCTCCCCAATTCGAATTCATTGGATATATTAATACATTTGTCTATATCAAGTTTCTAGTATAAATCTAAGACTTGACCAAGTGACTTAGTTTTTAATCCAAAGTTCCTATCACTCTACACACTATGAAAACAAAATTCTTGACCAAGTTTCGTGAATGTTTCACAGAAAAAATGGTGTCTAGAGCAAACACAAGGTTTCTCTTTACTCTATAACCTACCCTGTGACCAGAGGTAACACAAAGCAAATTGTTTCTCGCTGAAAGATTGTTCAAATTTTTCCTGTATGAATCTGTGTAACCTAAGTAAGACATGTGACCCCAGTGAAGGGGTATTGTTTTATGCATTCTTAATACCACCCCCTATTATGCCATATACAAATGCTCTTGCAGTTCATGTCTATGTAAAAAAAACTTAACACCTCTGAAAGGGTAGAGTGTCAAACTAAAGGCACAACTTGAGAAGTCTTTGTAGACACTCTTCAGAAGGTTCAACATAAAAAAATAAAGAGGGTCACCCAATGAACAAGTGTGTTTATTTGAAATTGGCGCTCTGGTTTCGGAGGATAAAATATTTAAGGAATTATGGACCATGTATATTAATCGGTCACAACAGCTCATCAAAATTACTTAGCAACAGCAAGCTAAAAACTTTAAAGACCTGATTTAGAACTGGCCCACTTACTTCAAAACAGACAAAAGCCTCCTATATAACTCCTTCATACTTTCTTTGCTGAGGTATTACATGAACACCGCATTGAAATTCATTTACAACTTATACAGTCAATGGAAAACTGAGTTCCCGAGTATAGATGTTTTCATGTACACAGACTATTAACAACTGCAGGTGTAAATAGATGTTTAACCCATTACCGCACAATCCCTACTTTTGACGACACCGAGAAGGAATTATTTTGAAAACATTGTGGAGTAAAGGGGAAAATGCTGGAACAAGAATTTTCTCCTTTTCCCACAATGTTATCTACCGTTCACAAAGCAAATTTAAATTTTAGTCACTTTAATTTTGTCTTCTGCATATGCTTTTGATTTGGAAAAGCCAAAAAATTTGTCGTTTGGTAATGAGTTCAGAATAAAGTAGACATTAAAGTTTCATAGTTTTGTGGCTTCAATTGAAAAAAAAAAAACTACTTGTTATGTAACCTTCAAGTTTGACCTGGTGACCTACTTTGTTATTATTAATATTATTTTGGAAAACATTGTTAGAAAAGGAGAAATAACTTTTTACAAACTATTTCTCTCACAATGTTGTCTACTCTATATTACACTTTCAATACACACTTTGAAATGTCGTCTACAGTTTCTTTAATTTGGATAGTCTTTTATTTTTTGTCATCTCGAAATGGGTTAAACGTGGTTTGAAAATGTCAAATTAGGCGCACGCTTAATGTGCAATTCCTGACCAGATTTGTGTAACTGTAAACTCAGCCCATAGGCGGTATCGGATAAAGATAGATGCCAGCCTTAAACAGTGTACATGTATACTTATTCGGTGGAGATTAACCTTCACATACGAAGGACCGGTGACACAGGAATTTTTACCCCTACAGCGACTCCAACATTATTCGGTGCTGATAAACAAACATCCCGTGATAATCAGTCCTAACTAGATAAGTGTAAGTTTTAATCGGCTAACTTCAACTTATCGACTTTTCAACTTTTCGACTTTGTCTTTTCTAGGTCGAAAAGTGGAAGTTTTATTGACAATTGTCATGTGGAAAAACTTTCACTTTTCTAATTTTCGACCTAGAATTTTAACGCGAAAAGTGGAAGTTAGTGCTTCCTAATTTCTACTTTTCTAGACAAACGTGAGGTCGAAAAGTGGAAAGTTTTATGACAATTGTAAGGTCAAAAACTTCAAAGTTTTGATTTTTCGAGGTAACTTTTTTGCTAGAAAGGTGGAAGTTAGTGTGCCTAATTTCCACTTTTCGAGTTCCTCGTAGGTCGAAAAGTGGATGGCGGAAATAGGATTCCGTAGTTTCGCGCTCTCTTTAGGACGGATCCTGTCTCCAATTGTTGTTATTCCTAATCGCGCCATTTCCTGGTCGCTCATAGTTTCTATTTGAGATGCATCGATCTTTTCCGATAAAAATTTAGGTAAAAGGGTTGTTAAACCAATGCTTGAAAGAATTTCTTCCACGTTTTTCGCATCTCTCGCCTCCATCTTTAGATTGGCGCGCAACACGTGATTCCGTGTGACGTCATTAGCCTTCAACAACACGATTATTTGACCCAACAACGTATGCAGTCGACTAGACAACATGCCAAATGAACCAGTAACATGTTGTGTAAACATCATATAACAATTTACACCCGGGGTTACCTGATATAGGACACTCGGAGGTTACAGGAACTCGGAGGTAAACAAAGATAGTCACGGTAGAGTAGGGTCGATGTTTATCCCGGGTTATTTTTAAAAGAAAAACCCTTTCGAATATTAAATAATCCAATATGTTAAGTTTAGAAGCCAAATGATCTAAAACCGTTATTGGTGCAAGCTTACAGGCCGCTTTACAATGAAAAAAGTCACTTTAACTGGAAATTTACTATTTTGAAAATCAATTCAGCTTTAACCGTCTCAATGTAGGTCAAGGGGCGATTTGTCGCAATACTTCTTTTAGTGTCTTAAATTATAGGGTCTTTTTTAAGGATCTAATACATTTTCAGTCTCCAGTATATAAAAAATCGCGTATTTTAAACCAGATGAAAGTGGGAGGTATCGAATTTTTAGGTATGGTAATTCTCTGAGGTATGATATGGTTAACTCGGAGTATCATCATATTCATGATACGGGTGAACTAACAGGATCCATATACTGAAGACGATGCTAGTTTGTCTCTGAACCTTACCAGGCTTTAATTCTACGAAAAAGTGTCCTGTTTATTACAAGCTCTGAAAATGTATCTTGTAATCCAACCTTTAAGCACATATCTCCTCAAGATATGGATGAAATTTCAAATTTACTTCCAAAAGAAATAGAAAGTTTTGATAAGTCAGGTCACGTGGATTCTTATCTTAAGTACAATGAATTCCTAACCTCTGGTAGATTGCCCTTCGATAATATTTGCTATTTACTCTTCCTTGATGTTGTTGAATGGTTTTCAACAGATAACACATCAAAATACGTTACAAATTCCTTCAGACAGTGCAGTTTTGGACCATAGGAAGTCAGTTTGTTCATGAAAGAATGTTTGCACAAGAGTTTTGAAAGTCTTTTCAAGTCAGATATAAATGAAGATACTGTCAATTTAAATATTTTCTCCCTTTCAACGGACAAACATTCGCAATGAAAAGTCTCTATCGGACGTTTAATTCACCGTGAAGTTTTCTTCCCGAGCTACCACCTTTATTAAGCGACCAGCACTAAATTTTTCCATTCAAAAGCATTAAACTCTTAACTAACTAGAAGGTTGTTCAGGAAAAACATGTTGAGCCCTCGTGACCTTGACTTTGGGCCTACATGAAAAAATGTTTCAACTGGCACATCTACTCATGATGGAGAACAAGAACAATTGTGCAAATTCATATTGATATCCATCTAAAATTGTAGGAGTTATGGTCCAGACAAAAATTTGACCTTCAAGTGTGACCTTGACATTGGGCCTACCTGAACGAATGTTTCAAATGGCATACCGAAACGAGATAGAGAACAATTGTATCAAATTCTGTTGAAATCCATCCACAATTGTAGAAGTTATGGCTCGGACGGACGGACGGGCGGTCGATCGCACGCACGCATATATTCCGAGCTGTCATTGTGACAACTGTGTCTCGCTCTCCGCAAGCTGGCTCGACAAAAATTGTTGTCGTTTTATAAGAAGCTTCAACCTATGTTTTGGTACTCAGTATAATCGTCTCGTCAAGATGATTTTCACAGGTACCAATACACAGGATTTGGTTGAATCTCGTGTAAAATTTTATTAGTGGAAACCTCTTACTAGGACAAACTAGTACAAGAGAAAAAGAAGACGCAAGGGCGTCAAGGTCGCCCGAAAATGATTTTTTTCCATCATTAAACTGAGAAATATGTGTATAGACAACAGAATTGATCTGACTCCAATTTTTTCAGTTATTCAAGTTTCATTTGTGATAAAAATAGCTAGATCTATTGTTTCCCAATGAAATTGACATGACGATAGTGACCTACAATGTCATAAATTTGCCATATGACCAACTGTCAAAATAAAGTAAATGTATGAGCTTTCGCACTGCAAAACGTTCAATTTATGCCCGATTTACATTTTATTCTACTTTGATGCCAGTATTCAATTTCGCCATCTGAGAATAACTGCATAATTAAAAAAATGCTACAAATACATTTTTTTTCAGCCATGAGTACAAAAATATTGTATTTCGTTTATAATTGGAGATACATGTATACCTTATAATTGGTCAATGATTACAAAATATACATGTGGTTACTAAATAGTTTATTTTACAACTTACATTCAAGTTATATTTCCCTTGTGAAGTTTCTTTTTTTTTCAACCATAAACTCATTCTTTTTTTCAAAATGGTCAATGGTCTAGTTCCAAACTACCTATGCTCTCTTGTCCCGCCCACTATTGGAAGTAACACGACGTATAATCTTCGTAATTCTATTGACTTGGCAAACATAGTTTGTAGAACTAGCGTTTATATGAATTTCTTTCTGCAATCAGGTGTAAACGCATGGAACTCTTTGCCACAAGCTACAAGAGAAACTGACTCTCTCTCGTCGTTTAAACGTTTGCTGAACATAGACAAACCCACTCCTTGTAAACTGTATTTTTATGGGGAAAGAAAAATGCAAATTATTCATACTCGACTTAGAAATACATGTAAATGTAGCAATCTAAAACAACATCTATTTATCTGGAAAAAATATTGTGGCTTCTCCTCTTTGTCGTTACGGGGAAGTTGAATCTAATACACACTACTTCTTTGAATGCAGATTTTATCATTCGAACAACACTCGGACAACGTATTAGTGCAAAATCTGCTTTTAATATTGATACAGTTCTTTTTGGAGACAATGAACTCTCCCTTGTCGAGAACAAACAGATCTTCAATGCAGTTCATGAATACATTGATAAAAGCAAGAGATTCTCTTAGTTTTCATCCAATACATTAAAAGTCCTCTTTTTTTTTGACAATGTAACACGTTACTGTCGAGAACATATAAATTATATACATGTATAAGTATAATTTTGTATCTTTTGTTGCCACTCTGCTCAATCACTCAATCACCAATCACCATTCCTTTTTCCTTTTTACTTTTTCAGATAATGAAGCCTTTTTGTTCTTTACATTTATTACTTTCTGTTTTTTATGATAATCTTTTCTCTTCTTGATATTATTTGATAGTATTGGCGTATCATGTGATTTAGCTTGGGGAGGGGAACTATATAAGCAATATGCTTTCGTCCCGATCCTTTTCACATTTATTTCTTGTATTATCTATGTATAGCCAATACAAAGTACAGTTTAACAAGATATGCAAGACATGAGAAAAGACAAAAATGCATGTATATCAGTATAATTTGGAAAAAATAAGTGTGTGTCGGCATTACATGAAATACTTCATGTTTTCCGAAGGAATAATGGAAAAGATAATTACAAATTACGTTGTTTACGTTGAAAAACCAAAAACGGTTGACATACAAAAATTCAAACATCACCAAAACTATCTGCTGCTGAGCGCGCCTAAATATGGTATTGCAAATGTTGTGCATCAGGACCAGACAGCATGCAATGTGCATTCTGATCGCTAATCTACAAAGTCTGAAAATTAACAGTTCGAACTACTCAATCTTCAGCTTTTCTTTCCTGAAAGATTTTCAATTACATTCATAAATACGAGGAAAGTCTGATAACATTTCGAATATCTGAAATTAAAAAAAAAAAAAAGATTTCATGTACAATGTACATTTATACAAATAATCAACTGCGAATGATAAAACATATACATGTATACTGATAATTGCAACCAAATTCTGTAGGTGAAGTTTCTGAGGACAGTGTAGATTAAGATCAGTCTTACAAGAAATGCTCTCTGATCCTAGATCTACACAGTCCAATACACTGATCAACATGCTGAACTACGTACATGTATATGAATTCATATATAACCTGACAAAATAAGTAATAATTACGGAATTGCTAAACATGTAAGCTGGCATGTAAACTGATTAATGTACATGTATACAACCAAAGCCAGTCAGTGAAATATCTGAGGACGGTGTAGATCAAGATCAGACTTACCAAAATTACAATCTGATCCTAGATTCACGCAATCTAATAATAATAATAATAATAATAAAATCTTTATTTCTTGAAGGTTAAAACATTAAGACAGAATTTCAAGGAAAATGACCTGAAAATAGAGTCTTTTTTACAATGTTGCCTTCTCTCTCTCTCTCTCTCTCTCTCTCTCTCTCACACACACACACACACACACCTCCACACACTTACCCCTACACCCACACCCACACACAAACAGATGCGATAATAAATAAGTGGATGATGAAAGAAAATAACATGAAAATGAGTCTATACGTCAGCGGACAGGTACACTATTTACGGTAATTTGTTTGTGTTATTTGCTGAGGTGATAGATTGCTTTCTGAACAAATACTGTTTAAGTTGATGTTTAAGTTAGATAAAGAAGTTGCTGCTCTGATTGAAATAGGAATTTCATTCCATATGTTCATGCTGTAATACGAGAATGCTTTTTTCTTGAACAAAGTGTTAAATCTTGAGTTAATGATATCATAATGAGCAGATGATCGTAAATTATACTTGGTGTTGCTAGAAAACGAAATAATTTCCCTTATATATTGTGGTGAAAGGTTATTATGACACTTGAAGATTAAAACACCGGCATGATAATCACATCTATTGTCAAAGGTCAACCAATTTAGTTCTGCGAAAAGTTCAATCGACGATGTTCTAGATGGAACCCCTAATGTGATGCGGGCTGCTCTTTTTTGAAGTACAGATAGTTTAGAGGTCCTATATTTAGCGCTCTTCCACCAAATTGTACAACAATAGTCGAAGATAGGCAGTATGTACGAGTTGTAAAATAATTGTTCATTTCCATTGTTAGGTAAGTCGAAATTCTTTTAAACAAATTAATTTTATTGTTGATCGCAGTGCAAGTTTTATCAATGTGTACATTCCACGACAAATGCTTGTCAATGTGTACACCTAATATCTTATGAGACTCAACAAGTTCAATGCAAACGTCATTAATTTTTAGTTCTAGATTAATAGAATTTAATTCATGTTTTGGTCCAATTAGCATACATTTTGTTTTATTTGGGTTAACAAGCATATTATTAACAGTACACCGAGCGAGCATAGTTTCTACACTATTTTGTAGATTATGTTGTATTTCAGTTATACTGATTCCTGACTTATATAACGCTG
Source organism: Tridacna crocea (assembly GCA_943736015.1). Classification (NCBI taxonomy): domain Eukaryota; kingdom Metazoa; phylum Mollusca; class Bivalvia; order Cardiida; family Cardiidae; genus Tridacna; species Tridacna crocea. The sequence continues at coordinate 58,276,844 of OX031059.1, forward strand.
AATCATCTGCATAAAGATCTAGACTAGAGGCATCAATGTGCAAGCACATATCATTTATATAAATTAAAAACAGCAGCGGCCCTAAAATAGAGCCTTGTGGGATACCGCTTGATAAGATTCGAGAAGATGAAAATGCATTGTTATGCCTAATACACTGTTTCCTGTCAGTCAAATAAGATTTGAATATTGCTAAGGACTTAATAGAGAAATTATGCAATTTCAACTTATGTAATAAAATTTCGTGATCTACTAAATCAAAAGCCTTTTTTAGATCAACAAAAACCGAACCAATAATTTTTCCGGAATCAATATCTTTTAACCATTCGTCAGTTAGCCGAACAAGGGCTGTTTGACAAGAATGACCTTCTCTAAATCCAGATTGGTGCTTAGCTAATAAATCATGTTTGTTTAAGAAAGCTAATAATTGGTTAGATAAATGACGTTCAAAAATCTTTGAAATAGTGGGTAAAATAGATATTGGGCGATAGTTATTTGGATCTTCCTTTTCGGCTCCTTTATGTAAAGGTAGAACATATGCTTCTTTCAGCGCGGTTGGAAATACACCTTTGGCTATACTGTTGTTAATAATAGAAGTTATAGGTAAAACTATATGATCACCGCAATATTTTAGAATAGTGGCACTTATTCCATCAATTCCAGAAGCTTTATTAGTTTCAAGTTTATTAAGAAATTGACGAACCATTAAAGGTGTGATAAAATCTATGTCGAAAACTTGGTCTTTTAGTATAAGGTGTAAATGTGAACGTAGAAAAGAAAAGTTACTTTCATTAAATTTTGATTTATTAACAATGCTTGCTATGTTGATGAAATGGTCATTGAAGGAGTTTAGGATATTTTTAGTTCCCTGAATATGTTCTCCATTGAATACCATTTTTGAAGGTAAATGTATTGATTCGTTATCTAAATTGCCATTGTTTTGTACCTTCCTTAGATTTCTCCATAGATCTTTGGTATTAGTGCCTGCTTTAATTGCATTATTATAATAATCTTTCTTATTTTTACGAATGAGATGTAGCACTTTATTTCTCATAGTTTTATAATTATTCCAATCTTTTAACTTATGAAAGCGATCCCGTTCGTACATTGCTTTTTTGACCTCATGATTTATCCATCTTGGTAGATGATTACTTTTGATACGTTTACTCTTAATTGGCGCTTGCTTAGATAAAATTGTATGTAAGATATTGTAAAAGAGTAAAAGAGCCTGTTCCGGGTCATGCTCAGTTTCGATTAGATGAATTTGCGAAGCACTTAAATCATGCTGAAAATCACATATTTTAAACTTTTTAAAACTTCGATACGTCATAATCGAATGACCACTGCCTCTAAATGGCCTGTTTTTTATTTTTCGCGTCATGCATACTGGAAAATGGTCACTCATATATAAGATGATACATGTAACCAAAGCCGATCAGTGAAATATCTGAAGAGGGTGACTGTAGATCAAGATCAGACTTACCAAAATTGAAGTCTGATCCTAGATTCACGCAGTCTAATGCATGTAAGCTGACATTTAAATCAAGTTATTATCCATTTTAAAATTTCATTTCACCTTCTGAGATTACCTGCTTAAAGAAGGAAATATTGCTACAGATATATTTTTTTAACAGTAAAAACTTTATTTTTTCAATATTCCTGTAGGTATACCCTAGGAAAGATATATGAGTACAAATACACACGTTTGAAATCATACATATTTACTTTATATAGTAACAAATGTATAATGTCTATTGCGTACTTTCTTTTCCATTGCGCCAGTCCCGCACAAAGGAAATTTAACCCTTTCCCAAACAATCCCTGGTTTTTACGGATCTAGAATAGTAGCCTTTTGAAAACATTGTGGGAAAAGAAGAAAATGCTGGTAACCAGCATTTTCTTCTTTTCCCACAATGTTTTCTACCCTGTCATAGACAGAAATAATCTTTTCAGCAAGAGTTGAAATTTCGTCTGCTAATGCTTTCAATTTGGTCTAGTCCAAAAGTTTGTCGTTTGGAAAGGGTTAAAAGGTTTTAACATTTGTACTTATAAGCATAAAGAAATTCTAATCATTTTCCTCAATTAACTACCCATAAGAAAATACATTAAAGACCTGTAACACTTTAGGTACAATATACTGTTGGTAAATTTTTCATTTCGCTATCTAGGAATACGTTCATAAAGGAAAAATATCACTACAAGTACATTTTTTTCAGCGGTACAAAAACATAATTTTTGGTTTTTACCTGTAAATTACCTTTAATGGGTAGAAAAAAAAAACATGTTTCAAATCATCATTGTTATTCTACTTAATAAACAGGCATGATATATTTCCATGCGTATTTTCTTTTCCATTCCGTCCATTGCTCTAAAATATTTCCATTCCGCTCTTTAGGCCTACCGGTAAAGAGTCATTATCTCCCGCCAGATGCTATAAATACTCGAATCATCGAAGAATATGACATGCGCAGACAACGGTAAAGAGTAGGAGCAGTTCTGCATTTCCATTGGTTCCTAAGATCATGTGACTGGACGAGTTCATTTGCGTTAAAAATAGATGCATTCTGCACAAGAACATTAATTGTTTCACAAAATGTTGCGCAGCAGACCGTTAATAATTCTTTCACGATTCTTTATCGGTTTAAAAAACAAGTAAACAACCTCAAAAAAGGTGAAGAAAACCCCACACAACAATTTCGCAAACATTCACACCTATTTTACCAAATTAAACCTCGCGAATATGATGAAAGATTTCAACCGGAAGTACCTACACTCTCCATGAACATCTCTTCTGAACTATATTAAATATAAGGTCGCCGGCTTCTGCCGGGCGACCAACAAGTATACATTACAAAAAGACGTCTATGCAATATACAACGATTTTACAGCTCTAAAAGTGACAAATTTTCGGTTTATTTTTATCCACAAATGAAGTTTTAGCGTGTGGACTAGAACAACCTCTATGAGCGGTTCTAACAAGTAAGTAAAACCATAATTATGAACAACAAGAGCCGTCAGAGACGGGTTATGCTCCCCGAACAAGTGCTTGTCATAAAATATAAGACATTGATATAGATTTACTTCTTTTATCCTAGAAGAACCTGTTCATGCCCCCAAAATTTTGAAGTGAAAAGGCAATTACTATCTTAGAGATAGCCAACATAAACTTGTAGAGGACAATAATCCCAATAAGACAATATTGGATCATTGCAATAAATACAATGGGTGTGTGGTTTGTGGCATTGTTTAATAATAATTCAAAATTCGAAATTTCATAAAATTTTGGCAGTCATGTATTAAATATTACATAAAACAATTTTTTACATGAAGCCCCCCAGCCCCCTTTTTCCGAGACGCAGCCTGAAATTGAGAAAAAGGAAGAGAGGTACCTGGGCAACGTTCCAACAAGTTCAGATTTGAAATTTCACAAAGTTTTGAGCACTGATAAAGGAGAACCTAGTGAAAAACAATTTTTTCCATGAAGTCCCCTTTTTCCGTGACGCAGCCTTAATTTGAGAAACCAGGAAAGACGTATTTGCGTATTAATAATTCATAGATTGCAAAAACAAAGGGCACATGTTGAAACTTGTAAAACAAGATATGACCATGAAATGTTGATAAAAACTGAACAAGTATTAGTAAAAATTGCAATTTTGCATTAGGGCCCCTTTTTCATTTTACAAGAAACCCCCTTTTTCCATGACAGAGGGTCAAATTAAAAAACACATAGATAAAGAAACAAGAGCACATGGTGAAACTTTGAAAAAACAATATAACCTTGAAGTTTAATGAAATTTTGACCAAAACTGAATGAAATATTAGTAAAAATTGGAATTTGCAAGAAGCCCCCTTTTTCCATGACAGAACGTCAACTTAAAAAATGCCCAGATTAAAAATAGCAAGGGCACATGCTAAAACTTTCCATAAACAATATAACCATGAAGTTTCATGATATTCTGACAAAAACTGAATGAGATATTGGTAAAAATTGCAATTTTGCATGAAGCCCCTTTTTTCCATGACACGGGGTGAAATTGAAAATCCGGGAAAACTATATCGGCGCATTACCCTAAGGAGTTCATATATGAAGTTTCATCCAATTTGGTCCAAGGGTTGTGGAGAAATGGCTTCGGACGTACGGACGGACAGAAGGACGGACGGACGGAAGGACGGACGGACAGACGGACGGACAGACGAAGCGGCGACTATATGCTCGCCCTTCGGGGAGCATAAAAATATGAAATGGTAATGTACATTGCAGTTTGATAAAGGTGGGATGCGAGGCTGTCTACATAAAAAAGACGAATTATCATGTCGGTTACTCATCTACTTTCATTTCAAACATTAAAAACTTACCATCCCCTAACTGCTACCTCTACCTACCTACCTATACATTCATGTAATCACACATTAACATTTTCAAAAACAATCAGCTCCTCGAAAAGTTAAAACCTCCGAGTTCCCAAACCCACACCTCCGAGTTCACAAAATAACATTTAGAAATTACTCCGAGAATTCCCGTATCAAATTTGTTATACATCGTAAATGTTTTTATGCATATAGAGTTTGTCCTTATACATGAGTGCGCGATGACACCTAAGTTCTGTAGTAAAAAGACTGAATTTTGATTTAAAGATGGCAGTTTGTTGCTAAAATGGTATATTCGTTCAATATTAACCAGTGAATACGAATAATCTTGCGGCATTCACATAATTCCGAGTTTAAAATAGTATATTATCTTTAAGTGACCACATAATAAGAAACGATTTTCATGAACTGTTTCATTATTATTTTGGCCAATAACCTACAACACCGATACTATCCGATGCTACTTTAACATCATATTGTAAATGATATAATTCAAACACTGGTCTACCGTGACTATCTTTGTTTACCTCCGAGTTCCTGTATCGTCCGAATGTTCTATATCGGGTACCCCCCGGTGATTTAACAACGTAACATTGGTTTTCAACCAACCTACACAAAGAATTGACCGGTTAGCATGGCTCTTAAGCGCAATAACATGACATGTAGACATAATTATTTACAGTTTGCCCTACTTTCTAAACCAATGAAAAGGCTGGATTTCGTTCAAAACTGCTGGATTTAATTCCATACAGACTCAATATGTTGCAATATGTGACCACTTAATCATTTACAGTTTGCCCTACTTTCTAAACCAATGAAAACGCCGGATTTCGTTCAAAACTACTGGATTTAATTCCTTACATACAGACTCAATATGTTGCAATTGGTGGCCACTTAATCATAAAATGGTTGACCTATATACAGTTGTATCCCGGTTAACGAGAAGCTCCGCCCACAGTATTTTAGCTGGTCCTTGTAGATTAAATACCAATCTAATGCATACACTAGAGTAAAAGGGGCGGAGATTATTCCAAGTAATTGCATCATCGCCAAAAAAGTGACGTAATTTCCACGTGAATATCGGGACTAAATAACTCGTACTTGGCCACCTGGTATTTAACCCTTTACCAAATAACCTTTGGTTTTAACTACCAGGCTGGGAAATTTGGCTTGGGTCCAATTTGAAACCGTTTGCAGACAACAACTTAGTACTTGCTCAAATTAAAGGATTTGTCTGTGGAAAGAAAAAAAGACATAGCAGGAAAGGAAATCAAAGTACTGATAGTACTGAAGGCCAGGAAATTGAGGATACGAAACAATACAAGAGGTCAATTTTAATTAATACAAACAGGTAGACAGACAGGGATACAAGCGGATTCCACTAAGCCCCTGGAAATCTTGGTTTTAACAGGAAATTTTGAACTGATACAAGAAAGCATCAAGCAGAAACTAATTAAGCCAGAGCTAGGCATGTGCTCATAGTTATGGGGTTCTTGATAATGGCTTAGAATACTTAGTAATTTGTGGTGCTTGTAAACAGTCCCAAGTCAAAATTGAACTATTCAATCGGTGCAATAGATCTACCAACTTTGGTTATCTAAATTTTTTGAAAACATGTGAAGTCCTGAATGACGTTATTTTTCACATTTATGAGTCGTCTATATTTTCCCCCCAAATTTATCCAAATCAAATGAAAGTTTCTTTATTGTCAATTACGTCGCACAGTAGATTGTATACATGTATTAAAAATGTTTTATCACTATTTTAATTGCCAAATCAACTACATGTACCTCTATTTAATTTCCATTGATGACCCACATGAAATTAGTAATCACTTCATGAGAGATTATAGGACCAACATATACTTACAATTAAAAACTGAGATTTATAAGCAACTTTTACAGATGATAAATTAAGGTGCTTCATCAGAAGCAAAATTTAACATGCTGTTAGCCGAAAGAGCCTTGAAAAACATTGTGGTTTTGTCTCAAAATCAGGATGCTCTGTTGACAACACGCTTTTTAAATCAGCCTGGCTGGTGTAACGTAATTTTGAGAGAGAGAGAAAATAGGCTGTTTGAAAGATATTTGTAGCTTGCACTAGTCAGTATGCCTCCAATCCCCAGATTTTCAGAATTATCAACATTGAAAGTATATTGCATACAACTGAAGTGTTGCTAAAATGATGGTTTTATCAGTGGAATATAGTTCAGTTGGTAGCGAAGTACACTTTAAGAGTCCACAAGCTCGGTCAATTTCCTATTGAGGATTGATGATAGGTATTGTGATAGGGTACAATTCTCTCTCATCACATACTAAACACACAGGTCTCTGAAATCTAAGTCCTTTGACTCTCTGTAAATAAGTTTTTTTTTTCAAAAATCTCCCTTAACCAAAAGACATTTTTTTTTTCTGTAAAAAAAGTTGAAAGCAGTTGCAGGAGACAAATCAAATGTTAATAAAAAAGTAAGATTCGTCTTTCAAATGCTAGAAAATATTGTGGGAAAAGGAGGAAATGCTTTTGTGGAAAAGGGTTTCAATATACAGTAACCAGAGATGTGATTCAATAAAACACACTTTATGGGATCGAACTGTAGACTTCACGATCGACGGCTGGACATGAATCTCGTATTGGGTGATGGAAAATGTACAAGTAGGAAAGGGCAGGAAAATATACGAGAGAGAGAGAGAGAGAGAGAGAGAGAGAGAGAGGACGAAAAAAAATCTTCATACAATTCACATTCAAAATAATGGGCATATATAAATATAAAAAAAATACATTAAATGACAAGCGAACCTCTACAGAAAAAAAATTATAAGCATTTATTTGGTTTCAAATCAAAGTCAATCAAATAGATATTTTAAGAATCACACAGGTATAATCTATTTGTGACAGGTGAAAAAGGTGTGAAAACATCCTATCAGTGTGAAATAGGCAGTTATGAACACTGGCAAAACTACCAAATAACTCTTGGATAAAGGTAACTAATACACATAATGTACGTACTAAAGACAACGAAGTTTCAAAAATAATTTTTATAGATAACTTGAATAACGACATGGATGAAATTTGATGTTGGGGTCGATTTTTCTAAACTTCGCCTTCCTCCGATTTAATTCCATACAAATGAAATATATGATCAATAACTTATACTAAATGGTTGACCTATATACAGTTGTATCCCGATTAACGAGAAGCTCCGCCTACGTAATAGTTAAACGCTAAGAAGTCAAAATTAAACGATTTAAACAGCCAAAAGGAGGGAGCGTAGCGACCGACTGTGGCTGTTTAAATCGTTTAATTTTGAACTTCTTAGCGTTTAACTGACTTAGTCTTTTTCCGCCCACATTACATCATTGCTAAAATAATGTTCCATATAAAGAATCCACTATTCCCAAAGAAACGCCCTTTCACCCAGTTGGCTGATTCGCTAAAGAAACGTCATAATTGCATCATCGCTACATCTAGTCTCGTCCTAGATTCACGCAGTCTAATGTATGTAAACTGATAAATGTAACTAAAGCCTTCAGTGAAATATCTGAGGACGGTGTAGACCAAGATCAGACTTAGCAAAATTGCAGTCTGATCATAGATTCATGCAATCTAATGTATGTAAACTGATATTTAAATCAAGTCATTATCCATTATAAACTCAATCTGGACTTTAAGACCTGTTCTGGGTACATTATATTGTACTTGTTCGAACTTGGTAAATTTTCCATTTCCCCTTCCGAGATTACCTGCTTAAAGAGGAAAATATTGCTACAAATATATATATACTTTTTTTGACGGTAAAAACTTTATTTTTCAATATTCCTGTAGATATACCCTATAAAAGATATATGAGTACAAATACACACGTTTGAAATCATACATAGTTACTTTATATAGCAACAAATATATAATATATTTCCATTGCGTACTTTCTTTTCCATTGCACCAGTCCCGCACGAAGGAAATTTAAAAGGTGTTAACATTTGTACTTATAAGCATAAAGAAATTCCAATAAATTTCTTCAATTAACCACCCATAAGAAAATACATTAAAGACGTGTAACATTTTGGGTAGGCCTACATTCTGGGAATACCTGCATAAAAACATATCACCACTAAGTACATTTTTTTCAGCCAAACAAAAACATAATTTTTGGTTTTTACTTGTATATGTACCTTTAATGGGTTGGGAAAAAAAAACACGTTTCAAATCATTATTAATATTCTATTTAATAACACAGACATAATATATTTCCACTGCGTACTTTCTTTTCCATTGCGCCCATTGCTCAATAATATTTCCATTGCGCTCTTTAGGCCTATCAGTAAACAGTAGGCGCAGTTTTGCATTTCCATTGGTTCCTAAGATCATGTGACTGGACGAGTTCATTCGCGTAAAACATAGATGCATTCTGCACCAGAACATTAATAGTTTCACAGAACATTGTGCACCAGACTGTTAATAATTCTTTCACGATTCTTTATCGTGTTCAAAACAAGTCAACAGCTTCAAAAAAAGGTGATGAAAACCCCACACAACAATTTCACAAACATTCACACCTATTTTACCAATATAAACCTGGCGAATATGATGAAAGATTTCAACCGGAAGTACCTACACTGTCCATCAACATCTCTTCCCGACTATATTAAATATAGGTCGCCGGCTTCTGCCGGGCAACCAATAAACGACCTCGATTAAGTTATTCACATCCGTCTATCTGTCGGTTAAAACTTCAATCGGAATTGATAAAAAAATAATGTAGATCTACGAATTGTTTGTCGCCTGAAATATGGTTCGAAAGATTTCGATAGAAAATTAAAACCCAAGTTTTCTTTTGGAAGAGGAGGCTGCCGATTTTCACAACGGTATACCGTTGTAATGCAGAAAAATGACCCCCATAACAAAATGAACCCCGGGTCATTTCTCGACGTAGAGGAATGACCCATGAGTCATTTTTCGACGTAGAAAAATGACCAGGGTCATTATTCTACGTCGAGAAATGACCCGGGGTCATTACTCGAAGTAGAGAAATGACCCATGGGTCATTATTCTACGTCGAGAAATGACCGTAGGTCAGTTTGTAATGGGGGTCATTTTTCTACATTACACCGGCGTGTTTCCGGGTGTACCGATCTGCTGCATATCAGTCCACTAGATAAAGACGAGGAATATGATGGCTACCATCACCCGTGATATGCCGAATGAGCCTGACTGCAGACAATTGTCCTGAAACTAGTTCAAGGACAACCTGAATAATAGTTTTAACGCTGTACGACTGAAAACGCACGTTCGTACAACCATCAATCAAAAGAGGCGTGTCGAACAGAGCTTTCTGTCGTTCTTATATGGCTCTTTCCACCCATCCTTGGCTGTCAGTCAATTAGAAAGTAGGGCAAACTGTAAGTTAGTTATTGATCATATATTTCATTTGTATGAAACTAAATTGTCGGTCGGCTTCTCCTCCCTCCGATTTAATTTCATACAAATAAAATATATGATCAATAACTTATACATAAGGCCTAAAAAAAAGAGTTTGTTTCGGGTAACCCGACCCTACCTGGAGATTTTGCCCCGACCCTATTTTTTTTTTTTCTTCCGATAAGAAAAAATCGGCCTTTTATCTTACTGTGTCACAGAACTCATCTGTCATGTACTACTACATACATACAGTGTTAAAATTCATTATTGAAGATGAGAAGATGTTTTAATTCATTATTGAAGATGAGAAGATAGTTTGATGTCCCTCTGATCGGACAATGACACGCTGATCATTGTAGTGTCATGGGTTTTCGCGTTTTTTCGGCGATCTATTTTTTCGTGACAATTAAGTTTTTGAGAAGTATTGCTACAAGATTTGACATCAGTTTGTCATTTTGAATAGCAGATAACTTAAAAATATGTCACTTTACACTAGAAAAGAGGATCAACACCGTTATTACCCTGTCATAAATGACTCTCCAGCTTCATGATCATACGCGTGTCAATCGCATTTTATACTGATGTGTTTACGTGTTTAGCCCATATTTCTGCTGGAAGCACGAAAACTAGGTTATATGAAGCTCTAGACCATAAATTCCTGCGTTAGATACTTTGCAGCGTCAAAGACATGTCATTTCAATATTTCCAGCGCTAAAACCCGCACAATTGTCAACTTCGGAAGACCGTTGCCGATCTGCAATTACCGATTTGTAAAGAACAAAGACAATTTAAACTGATTTAAATCTTTCGCTAGCAAATACTCAAATTGCAGCCAGAATTCGTCCGCTAAACCAAACCACCTTGTTAATGCTTTATTTTATTTTACAATCCTAATGACAAAAAATTAATGTTACAGAGAAAGGGTCGTCTGCAAATGCTTGAAATATGTCTGCTTCTTTCTAACTTGATTGGAAATAAAAATACATGGAACAAAATAACAAAATAAATGATATTGAATAAAGCAGAACATTTAATGTTAAAATGTGTCTGATCTATATGAAATTGAGGGGCAGCAACACCCCTCCCAATTTTCTTGACGGATTTGGATAAAATTTCACAATGTTTCTCATCTCTTCTTCTTTGTGACCTAACACATATTGTCAAGGTTATGAGGTTTGGAATTCATAGCTGCGTCATGAAAAAAGGGGGCTTCATGTTATATTTCATTTTTCACCAATATTTCTAATTTATACTGGTGGACACATAGGGTCGTCTCCAAATGCTTGAAATGTCTGATTCTTCTTAAGTTGATAGGAAATTAAAATATAAGGAACAAAATAACAAAGTGAATGATATTGAATTAAGCAAAACATTTAATGTTAAAATGTGTCTGATCTAAATGAAATTGAGCGGCAGCAGCACCCCTCCCACACTTCTTGACGGATTTGGAAAAATTCTCACAGAATGTGACATAGCACATATTGTCAAGGTTTTTAAGTTTGCAATTCATAGCTGCATCATGGAAAAGGGGGGCTTCATGTTATATTTCATTTTTCACTGATACTTGAATTATATTTCAAATTAATATTTGACATATCTGAACGGATTTGGATGAAATTTTCTCAGATCATGTGACCTAGCACATACTGTCAAGGTTTTATAATTTATAACACTGTCATGGAAAAAGGGGGCTTCATGTAAAATTTAAATGCATCTGTCCTTTCGTACGTCCATTTCTTGTGAACGCAACTCCTCTCACATTTCTAGATGGATTTGGATGAAATTGTCGCGAATGTTTCTCATCATGTGACCCAGAGCAGATTGTTAAGGATGTGTATTTCATGGATAAAGGGGTCTTCATTTCATATTTAATTTTTACCAATCTCTCTAATTACTGGGCATATCTCAACAGATATGGGTGATAACTCACAGATTGTTTGACCTTGTGCATATTGTCAGGGTTTTAGAATTTATTGCTGTCATGGAAAAGGGGGGGCTTCATGTCAAATGTAAATTTTCATCTCTGTACCTCAAGCTACTGGACAAAATTTCATGAAACTTCATGTTTTTATTGCTGATTCAAAGCCAATGACCATTGAGTCTGTTGTGCATGTGTTTTGTCCATCCATCAGACCATCCGTAAACCTTTTAGATTATAAGTAGCACAACATATCCATTGAGCTACCCAGGCAGGTGCTAGAAATTCCAACACTTAGTCTCTTAAAGCTAGCTGCTTGAAATAGCAGCTTGTAGTGGTGTATATTGTGTTGACAGCACTCTTGTTTCACTTTTTAACTCTAAAAGACAATAAAAGTGGACACTTGTAATTCTAAAGTTGTGTCAGGAATGTGTGTTCTAAATGCACATCCTTTGTTAACCCAACTTTTCTACAGTTAAAATGTTTACTTAAATCAGTAAGATATATAATCCTCTAAAGTGTTCTGGAGGGGGAGGGTATTAAACATAAGAACAAACGAAACATTCTAGTATTTATCAGTCTATTTAGAAACTTGCAAATAAATATTTTAACTTTTTCAGGTGTTTTAGCCTTTTACCACTCAATCCACACTTTTAACAACCTTTAAAAAAAAAAAAAAAAAAACGTTTGAAAACATTGTGGGAAAAGGAGAAAATGCTATAAATCAACATTTTCATTGTTTGCCATAATGTTTTCTACCCTTCCCAAAACAAATTTCAGTTTGTGAGTAACATTTGTTTTGTCGTCTGCAAGTATTTTATAAATGAACATAGAATTTGACCATTTAACACACAATAAGAAAATTAGTGACAGACTTGAGGTCTTTTGAACACATAATGAGAAATGGACTCAGAGCTGCATGGTAGCTACAATTTTCTCTTTTTTCCTCAAGTTTTTTTTCCATTTTCAAGAGCAAATACCACCTTTTGATCCTTATTAAATATGTTTTCTACAAATGCACAGGTTCGGACAAGTCTACATTTTTTCATGTTGTTAAGATTTTATGCACTTTCAAAATGCTAGGGGTGGAAGGGGGGTGTTAAAAAAAAATTAATAAAAAAAAAAATTCGCCCCTACCCTACCTAACATTTTTGGAGACGTTACCCTAAACAAACCATTTTTTTAGGCCTAACTCTTAACAAGTTACTCTTGTATTTAAACCTAGCAACACAAAAGGACGTCCTTTCAACATGTTCAATTGACGCAGTAAAACTGCATTTGGACACCCAGCATTTTTTAAAAACCCAACGGCACGAAGACTTGACCGGTCTGTATGTTCAATAAACGGAATAACATGGTTTATAAACAAAATAAAACAACTGTTGGACAAACTAGCATTATTTTAAACCGAACAACACTGAGAGCGCACAAGTCAACGTGTGCGATGATGACATAAACTCGGCGCGTAGACATAATGATACATCTGTTTGACAAGTTAACGGTGTTATTTAGCCAAACAACACTGCCAGTCGACCAGTCAATATGTGAAATGAACACATTAGCATAGCATAAAGACATAGCGATACAACTGTATGACAGTATAATTTATTTTTTAACCTAGCAACAGAGAAAATCGAGCAGTCAACATAGCCTATGAACACATTAACATGACATGTAAACACAATAAGTGAACCGTTTGAAAACTCACTATTTTTTTGTAACCAAACAACAGAAAAAATCGACAAATCATCGTGTCCCTTTGACATAATCACAATATTTATTGACATAATAATACAGCAGTTATACATCTCAACATTGATTTTCAACCCCATAGTGTTATGTAATAAGCAATTCACATGCCAGATAGACATAGTAACAGATCTGTCAAACATAATGAAATCTTTACAGACAAACTAACTAAAATTATGTTAACATATGGCAGCTATGGCGTTCCATATGATAACACTGGATTTTTTTATAAATGCTTTTAGTCATATTGATTCTTTTGGAAAAATGGAAAATATGATTATATGTGGTGACTTTAATCTTGTTCTTGATAGCTCAATTGACTATGAAAATTACAAAGATTCTAATTATAATATCAATTCGAGAAAACTTTTAATAAAGAAAATGAATGAGAGAGAACTTATGGACCCATTTAGACATCTGCATGGGGAGACTCGGAAGTATACCTGGAAACGCTTTTCATCTTTACAGCGAGAGAAGTTGGATTTCTTTTTAACGACAAAAAGTTTAATTCCTTTCCTTAAAAATGGTGATATAGACATAAGCTATAAATCGGACCACTCTATCATTGTACTTGAATTACAGTTTTATAACCAAAAACATGGGAAAGGATACTGGAAATTTAATAATTCATTATTAAATGACATAAATATTTTAATCTCATTAATGAAAAACTAAACAACCTTATCCTGCAATACTCTTTACCAGTTTATGATAGAGAAAATATTATCAATATTGATCGCTCAGAGTTACAATTCATAATAGATTATCAACTTTTTATGGAAACTTTGTTAATGGTAATACGGGTGGAAACAATCTCATTTTCAAGCTATAAAACAAAAGCAAAAAACCAGAGAGAAAAACATATTGAAAACGAAATTTCTTTTTTAGAGACAAATTTAAATGAAACGAATAAAGATAGGTTATCTTCACTACTATCAGAGTTAGAAAACTTACGAAAAGAAAAACTACATGGCTCTTTTATTAGGTCTAGAGCAAACTGGGTTGACAATAGAGAAAAAGTGACGAAATATCTCTGTAAGTTGGGAAAACAAAATATTGCATCAAAAACTATTTTCTTTTATAGAAACAGAAGATGGCAACTACTTATTTGACCACAGGGAAATCCTTAAAGAAGCAAAACATTATTATGAAACTTTATATAATGAATCAAACAATTTGACTGACGTCAATATAGAGGATGACTTACAAAACTGTACTTCAAGTAAACTAGACGAAAAGCAGAAGAAGGAACTTGAAGGATTATTACAATACAATGAGGTAACACATACACTCAAAAACATGAAAAACGACAAAAGCCCAGGAGCGGATGGTTTTACTTTCAATTTAAGGTGTTCTGGAATAAGATAGGTCATTTTGTTGTAAGAGCATTAAATCACGCATGTATTTCTAGATACTTTTCACCGAACCTTAAATTAGCGACTATAACTTGCATACTAAAAGATAATAAACCAAAAAAGTTTTTAAAAAACTGGAGACCTATCACTCTTTTAAATGTTCTATATAAGCTTGCATCTGGGAGTACTGCAAATAGGACGAAACACGTTTTGGATCATATCATATAAAGCGACCAAACTGGGTTCTTAAGCGACAGGTTTATAGGTGTAACACAAGACTAGTCTATGACATTATGCAATATTGTGAAGAACATAGAATACCTGGACTTTTAATGTTAATAGATTTTGAAGAGGCCTTTGATTCTCTGTCATTTAATTTTATTTAAAAGACGCTTGAATATTTTTATTTCGGTGTAATGTTCAAAGAATGGATTAAATTATTTCTACATAATACTGAGGTATGCGTACAAATAAATGGTTTTCTTTCAGATTATTTCAAAGTCAGAAGGGGTTGTCGACAAGGTGATGCAATATCCGCTTATATTTTCATTCTTTGCGCCAAAATTCTTTGAATGAAAGCACGATAGAAATATAACAGGACTAAAACTTAAAACAAAAAAAAAAGAATATATCATATCACAATTTGCTGATGACACAATACTTTTTTTAGACGGTTCTGAAAAATCGTTTAAAAGTACTCTTGAATTACTAGAAAAATTCTCACATATTTCTGACTTGAAAGTTAATTTCAACAAAACAAAAATGATATGGTTTGGCAGTATGAAGTATAGTACAAGATCTATCAAGACGAAATGGAAATTATCATAGGGCCAAATAAAATTTAAACTTCTTGGACTGGATTTCCATGTCGATCTAGACAAAATGATAAAATTAAATTTTGAAAGCAAATTCAAAAGCATTAATAACACTATATTAAATTATTGGAAAAAAAGAAAACTAACACCAATTAGAAGAATAACTGTAGTCAAAAATTTTTTATTACCTTTACTCAAACATCTATTTATTAGTTTACCATCACCAACGAATGAATTTATGAAATAACTGAACAATACACTTTACTAATTTGTATGGGACGGTACTGCAAAAATTAAACAAACTGTCTTCACAAAAAATTACATGGAAGGAGATCTAAACATGATTGATGTCAATAAATATAATAGAAGCATGAAAATTAAATGGATAAGAAAACCAGTTGCTTGTGGTAAAAGTTGTCATAAATTCATAAATAATATAATTGACATAAACTATTCAATTTTGGAATGATATATTGTGAAAAAAAATTATTACGAATATAAGAAATGATTTTTGGATCGATATTTTATAATATTCTATAGTATTCATCTCGAAATGCAGTTTTACAATGACTAGAAACAAAGTGATTTTTTTAAATTTCTATAGCATTACAACATGAGTTAAAACTTTCCTTTCAAAACATCATATTTTGATTAAAAAGGATGCTTTAAAAGGATGTCATAATCCTTCTATTAGTTGTTATTTCTTTCATATGCTTTCTAAAACTGACATAAATAAACATGTTTACAACACTTTGACATACAACGATGAAATACCTTGGAGTAGAGTTAAATGGGACTCATTATATAACAACCTAAATGTAGGTTGGAAGCAGGTTCATGGAAATGTGTTTAGATGCACAAAGATACTTATACTCAGTGGTTTCAAACAAGAATAATACATAGAATAATTCCAACAAATTCTCTACTTTTTAAAATGAAATTGATAGATACTAACTCATGTACATTTTGTAAACGATATGAAGAAACTATTCTACATTTATTCCATGACTGTGAACACACCAAATCATTGATTAATAATATAGCAACAGTTTTAAGTACTTTTGACCATACTCTACATATTGATAGTCGAACTTTACTTTTAGGCACATGTACACCAAACGTACCATTAGACAGGTTACTTTTAGAACTTAAGAAATATATTTATCACTGTAGCAATAAACAAAAAATACCCTCAATGATCGGCTTTAAAAATACTTTAAATACTTGAATATTTATAAATGCACAAACACACATGAAATTGACAAATGTCACATAACAATTGTAGAATATGTTTATCAAAGTCTCCTATTGCCAGTATAGTATACAGGTAATAAATACTAACGAATTTCTATATAATTTCGTAAAGATTCCAGTTTCTTTACTCCATATTCACATATCCACTCACTCACACACACACACATACTTGCACCTATTTTATGTTTTTCCACCATGATTTCTGATTCTCTCTCTCTCTCTCTCTCTCTCTCTCTCTCAATAAGGCCACATTCAAGAGATGGAACAACTCTATAAAATTACAGTTTTTGCTAGGCATATGAAACATCCTTTGTTTAAGAGTACTAACAAATTATTTACAAAGCTACTAACATTGAATTGTAAGGTATGATGGGAGATGGCCACGACTCCCATCATACCAGTTGACTTGTCTTGTACAGGGTTAACTTAGTACTTCCTGAATACGACCTTTTTTATCTTCTGACAGACAACTTTTGAAAAGAAATGTGGTAAAATAGGATATTGCTCTTAAAGGAAAAGACAAAATCACTCATACAACTATGTAAAGACCGTATCCGACAACCATTCAGACGGCCATTTATTATGGAATTATGTCAGGCTAGACGCATTTAGAGCGGGTCATCAGCACAGAACAAATCCGATACCGGAGTTACGGGGAACTTATTGCACGGACAATCACCCCGTTCAATTTTACTTTGGTTTTATTGCGACGATGGTTCGATGAAAAAGTAATTTTACCTTTTGTCCCATTTTAGTTTCTTTAGATCCGTATAGGCCGTATGACAAAAAAAAAAAAGTCTGCAAGAATGGCAATGTGCATTTGCGTCTGCAAGAAGTTTCGACCTTTGTCAGCCTGCGCAGTCAGGCTGACAAGGGTGGAAACTTCTTGTGTTTTGTAAATTTTCTTCATGTTTACGGATCATTTATGATTCAATCGGTTGTTAGACGAAATGGATACACATTTACAGGCTGATTTATTTACGTGGTTTAATACGCCAGGGAGATGCTCGTAACCCCCCCCCCCCCTTTTCTTTACTAGTGCTGCACATATGTACATATGTACATGTACATGAAATTAAGTGCAAAAAGCTAGGCCAGTTATTAAAGAAATGGTACTTGACTTATCAATGCAGTGGATGTATCATCATCGATTATACCTTATGTCACTCCGTAACTTGCAACACTGGTGGTACCGATGCACTTGAAGCTTTGTTGGACCAAACTATGGGGTTGACCGAACTGTGGGGGAAGCTTCGATAGGATAAAAGAAAAAGAAAGTTTTAACATTTTACAGATCTTTAGAAGAGGTTTCTGTTTTTTATATTGCCTAAAGAATGAACATACAGCAACGGTACCTAGCGCTCTAGTTTTCGATAGCCGAATATGGTCTTGAATGGCATTGCTATTGGTCCACTTTTCATTGAGACAATACTAATATATTTTAATGGCGTCAATCCCCATCTACTTCCGGTCTATAATAGATAGCTAACATATGGCATTAAAGCTCGTATCGAGGAGCATGCTATTTGTATATCTCTCTGGTTTCTCTCTAATGCTGTAGGGTTGGTATGAAGTATTTTGATTTTTGAGATACCCCACGTTTGTTGAACGGACGTAAAAGTGTAAACTTTTTTTCTCGTTTTCTTGTAGGTTACCTGAAGCAGTTGAAAGCGTGTCATTAATCACAAAGCACCAAGTGCCATGGTGCCAAAGAAATCCGTGTTGAACGCACAGGTAAATTCACGGCGACTTTGCCAGTTGTAGTCCGACATGTTCACAGTCTCTGAACAATATTTCAAGATCATTAAGCTAGCAATACGTAATACCAGTAATGGGAAAGAAAAATGTTTCAAATTTCAATGGAATTTAAGAATTGAGGATGTTGTTTTTCCGCTTCGCCTCTTCCACGCACTAATTCATTGTGATTTAAAAAGAAAGCGATGAAGTTGTCAATTTACATAACAATATCCATGTTGCATCCGATAGATAAGTAGCTTTAACTTTTTGCCACAATGCGAAATAGTAGCCTTGTCCAAACTGAAACCATTTCAAGACAACGATTTAAAAGCTGTTCTAAAAGTCTTTTTTTTTTTAAATGTAGAAAACATTGTGGGCATTTCTCCTTTTTCCGCAATATTTTGTTGCGTAGTTAGAAGTTGGGGTTCCTCGGCAAATGGTTTAATTGAATGGCATAATTCTACCCCCTGCAAAACGAATGTTTTCGGGGGTGTACTGGTTTATCCGAGTGTCCGTCCGTCCGTGTGTCCCTCCGTGTGTCCGTCTGTGTACAAAATACTATTATAGAGGATAAACACAAACTAATTAAACACTTAGATAATTTACTAATATTATTTAGCAATTCAGAGCAAAAGCATTAAATCTGGCCACAGCCCCTCTCAGTAACTTACAAATAATTAGATAGCAACAAGTTAGCCCTGGTGACAGAGACCCACAGTGTTACTGTGCAAACAAGCTAAGTTAAAAATTTAAACTACTTTACAACCAAGATCGATACTGGCGGAGGCACATCCCACCAGACACACTACAAAGAGATTAGGGAGCTGCGACTTCGGAGTTCTGATTGAAAGTATAGGTACTCCTGAAACGAGACTAACTGAAGCAAATCACCGTGCAAAAATTATTCATATTGATATAACTACTAAAAGAAACTTTATTCACAAAAATAAGGCAAGGGTGGGAGCGGTGGGGTTTCTTTTGTAACGATAGCAAGGATTTGGTTTACTGAATTGCTTGACACAGCTTGACCTTCAAAGAACGATGGAAAAGATACCGAGCAATAAAACAACGGGAAAGGACTTAAATGAGCAGCAAGGAAATTTGTGCTGTCCCTAAAAAAGGTTTCAAGTCTGAATGCTTAAAACTCAGTAATTTTGTGTCGAAAGCTCCTCCTACACAGTTTTCCTTCAATTGTATTGAAACTTTGCACATATACTGATCATATATTGAAGATTTGCAAAACGTAATTTTCAAGTGTCAACTCTTCCTGGTTGAGGAATTATCTCCCCTTGAACTTGACACCTTTTTCTGTCAAAGCGCTGGCGGGGGGTATTAAGTCACATTCAGTGACAGCCCTAGTTGAACTATTATATGACAAAATGAACCTTATTCTAGGCACTTTTTTGGAGAGTCTAGATTTGCACGAGACTGCAAATAGAGTGCTAAGTGATTTCGGGTCTCTGATCTTTTGGTGTAGTTGTCCCTTGGCGAGACATTTCAGAACACCAGTCCAGTACTGGAATGGCTAAGAAAACACGCTAGAAATCAGTCTGATGTTTTAACTACAAGTGTTCAGCTGAATGGAGTTTATCAGTGATGATTAATTTACTTTGGAACGTCTCTGCACTTGATGAGAAATTCTTCTGTCGTTTGAAAAATGTTTATTTTCCCTCATGTGAGAAATGTGCTTATATTTCTCTTACTTCCCCCACCACCCATCTTCACTACAAACGTCACTGTCAGTCGTATCAAAATAGACCAGTAACTTCCGCTTTCTCTTAAACCTCCCCCATCCCCCCCCCCCCCCACACACACACACACACGTCCGATGTTTTTACTACCAATGACCTTTTCGTGTCGATCTGAGAAAAAGTGAAATTTGCCACGCTTCCCTATCCCCGTTTTCTGATTTTCTGAAAATATTCTTCGTGTGTAAGGCCAAGTCTTTAATAAATATTGTCTATCACTTGATCTCTGCCCCGACTCTTCTACACTTTAAACGGCATTCTTTTCGTCTCTTCCCTTTGATTTTTTTGTACACTCAAAATATGTCTTACTTAAAGTATAAGAATAAGTTTTGATGGTTTTTACCCTGACTCTTCTTTACTGATAATGTCCTTTCCTATCGTTTGAAATAAAACCTAAAAACTGCTGTTCTGAATACTTTATACTTAATGAATACTTTACTGAAAACAGTCTATTTGTGGGGAGAAAACAAGGTTTAAATGAATGTTACTTCTTCCCCACCTCTCAACTCGCCCCCTTGATTCCAAATTTTGTCTTATTCTTCTACACTAAAAATTGCACATTTTTTTGAGAAAGTTCGTTTTTATGTATTTTACCAGTCAACTCCCACATAACCTTTGGCTGAAATTGACCTTTTTGTCGAAATAAGTCTGAACTGAGTACGTCTTTCCCGCTTTCTCCGACCCCCATTTACTACATTGAAAATAGTCTTCTTTATCGCATAGATATAAATCTCAATAAACTTTATCATTTTTCACCTTATTCTTCTACTCTGAAAAAAAAATCATTTTTTTATTGTAAAAACTAAATTAATCTTCCTAAAGTTTGGTCTTTTCACACTTCCATCCCATTTTACACTAAGACTATATTCGTCTTTACAGAAAATAAAATATCTTGTTATCGTTTGAAAAAAAAAAAATCTTCTAAAATTTTACTACTTTCATCTACCCCCTCTCATCTTCATCGATTCTTATGCACTGAAATGGTCTGTGTATCGTGTGAAAATTTTAAAGTCTTGATAAATTGTGCCATCCCCAACCATGCACACATACAAACTGTTACACTGTTGCAAAATTTCTTCCGCAGATGAAATTGAAATAACTTATATTTTCTGTTATAAGCTGTCGGATAACATATTATGTCTTGTCATCTCAAATAGATATGTGACCCATCACGCAAAAAGGGACCATCTTGGAATTCTGTACATTAATTTTGATGAAAACAGATCAACGATAGTGCAGGCCAATCAATTCAAGTTGATAAATCAAAAATGATTGTAGAACAAAGTAAAATGACAACTTTTCATACAAGAAATGTAATTAAAGCGAAAAGTGTCAACTCTGGTCAGCCTGCGCAATTCGCGCAGTCTGACCAGGATTGACACTTTTCGCAGTTCCCAGAAGGTTCCTTTTTGCGTGATGGATCACATATATGTAAGATGTTCGTATTGGGAAACACCAGAACAAGAAACTGAACGCGAAAATCCACTTTTGATAACACTATAATATATATTATCAGACTATAGAAGAGGAAGGCCGAACGCACTGCAACTGGTTTTTACAATGATAAATAGTTTTCTTGATACTTGGGACTCAATGGGCCTTTTTGGTGCTTTTGTGGACAGAGTAGATCAAAATCAGGCTACAAAAATGTGCATTCTAATCTTTGATCTTCACCGCAAGATATATATGAAATTTTCCAGAGCATTGAGGAAGAAATGAGCAACTTTTAATCTGAAAACCGTTTTTATCTAATCGTTGCGTTTCTTACACTGAATTAAGGTTTTTTTACTGAATTCAGGTCTTTTTCTCGTATTGTTTCTTTTATTCCCGCGTACAACATATCTTCTTATCAATACCATCTGAAGGATAATTATTTCAACAAGATCTCTAGTTATGTTATTATCCTACAAATCTTAAACCATGTTGTTATTGCACAAAATTGCTTTCCATGTACATATATTCTACTACGAACTAGTCTCTTGAAACTATTAACCAGGGTTCCGTTTAACAAAGGTAGTTACGAACAAAATTTACGTAAGTATTATGTAACTATACTAGGCCTAACTATCATAATTATTCTAAAAAAAAATGGCGATAAATGAAAGTTTCCTGGAAATTTTACCTAAATGAACTGAACAGATGAAATTTCCAGGAAACTATTTTGTCACAACAGTTTTATAACATAATCATGTTAGTTATCTTGTTTCTTTTAGCAGATTAGTGCAACTATACAGTAGTTAAGTTTTGTTTGTAACTACATGTACCTTGGTAAAACGGGATCCAGGGCCGGTAATCACCAACCATTCTTGAGAATAGTCTTAGTCTTATTCTCCAAGGTTTTACGGTTAGACTTAGTTAAATTTGTAAATAACACAACTTCTGATTGGCTAAACCAAATGGTTTAGCCAATCAGAAGTTATGTTAATTAAAAATTTAGAAAATTCTGGAGAGTAAGACAAAGAACGTTTTAAAGAATGGTTGGTGAATACGGGCCCAGGAGTATATTGATATGTAATATGATATTGACAGTTTCATAAGCAGTATATCCTGTTATAGCTACTAGTAAATGAACTTGTCGAGGACATCTTTCTGAAAAATGTGGGAACTGTGAATATCAACAATCTTAAAGATAGTGTAACTCAGGGAACAGTTGCTTGGGGACAGTGCAATGTATGGACCCAGCGTCTACCTCCTACATCAAAGTCTGGAATGTCCAATACTTTAAAAGATATCTGAAGAATTGATTTAGAAGTTTGAAAGATAGATAGATAGATAGATAGATAGATAGATAACATAATAATAATAATAAATTTATTTAACGAAGGTAGCTTATTAAGCCATCATTACACATTATAAAAACAGCATAATGAATTACTTATTTGCAATAAGGCCTTCGATAAAATGCCCATGCACGCAACATTTTTGTCCACATACACTCACTCACTCAGACACGACTCCCCCTGCCCCGACACACACACATGGACATACATTTTGGTTAAACTTAGAAAAATAGTGGTTTAAACATGCATATGTAGCATCATCATGAAAAATCATTAAAAGACATCAAATAACTTTTTAAATTTCTTTTAAATGCGTCATTTGAATTTTAGATACATTCTGCAAGATTAAAGTTTATACATAACAAATCTGTTAGAAAATTTTCCATGTTCAACCGTGCAATAGATCGGTAGGTTATTGTTTGATATGATCTCCTTTTGTGCGATACTATGTTGTAATTGTAGGTAAGCGCAATCGGGTAATCATCACTTATTCCTATCTCAGGAATTAATGTTTCATAGATAGATTGAGGACATATACTGTAAATGTGATCTATTATGCTCTCGGAATTTGTCTTAACTCTAGTAGGTTTTTTGATATGCTGATGGAGCCTTAAGTCCTGAACTAATTTAGACCATTTTGAATTACTATATGTAGAAGACAGTGAATAATTTATGTTATAGTCACCTAATAGAATGTAATCAAAAGCACTAGTTTCTGCTTGAGATAATTGGACTTCATATTTGTCAATCCACTGCTGGCTGCTATTAGGTGGCCTATAAGAGAAATTTAGTAAAAAAGGTTTGTTACACGGTAGTTTTATCTCAAGCCAAATACTTTTTAAGATCATATAGATAGATAGATAGATAGATAGAATTTTTAACCGACCGATCACGATTATCTTTTCACTTATTTGTACCCCGAGGGTCAGTTAATCTGTGTGTTTTTAATGTGTGATTGCATCTTAGTTTCTGCTATAAGTAATGATATATGAGTTGTGTTTTCTTTTTTTTTTTTCTTTCTTTTTATTCTAGCGTGTTCTTTAATATGATAATGTTAGCATTTTCTTCTTTTATCAGTTTTTTTTTTAAAGAAAGAATGTCACACTGCATTAAGGGTCTTGTTTCCGTCGTTGTAGAATATAATACAACTTATTAACAATAATGATCCCTGCGATTCGGGATAAAAAAAACAAGCTAATGCTTGGCCTTGAGTATCTCCAGATAATTTTATTCCTCTTATCGCATACATATTAGTAGAAAATACTAATAAGAAAGTTTGGTCTTTGAACCGACACAACCACGCACAGTGATGATTTTCTTTTTCTAATTTCTAAAATAATTATCAAAGACCATAGTATAAAGAAGCAGGGAAGCTCAACAAAAATAATTGAAATGCAATCGGATCACTGATTCCTTCACTCGATCCTATGATAGCCTTGAAATAATCTTTGCCCATTTGTACATGGCAGGGTCAAATGACATTGTTCGAGAAACTAGAGTGTTTCTTGCCAGACAACAAAATTTACGCTGGTCAATATTAAAAGGATTTACAGATGGCATACTGATTTTTGCTTCATTTCTTTGATTTGCCTTTAAATGCAGACATTATGGAGAAAAGGAGAAAATGTATCAAAGGACAATGTTTTTTGAAAGCCTTCTTCCCTAGGGTGCCTAACTCATTACTAAACGACAATATCTTGGGCTTGTCTAACCGAAAGCACTCGCAGATGACAAAATAAAAAGTGACTGAAAATTCGAAACTCGTTGTGTGAAGAGTAGAAAACATTGTTCGAAAAGGAGAAACTATTTTCTGCTTTTCTCAAATTGTTTTTTAAAGGATTTTTTCTCAGGGTCGTCAAAAGTAGGGATTGCGTGGTAATGGATTAAACTCGGTACTGTTTGATAAAGGCTCCAGGCGATCGAGGGCCGGGTTGTCTTGTTTTCTTCCAGGAATAATGCCACTTGTTCATCGGGTATTCTCTGTGCAAACCCCAAATATCATAGTCTAAAGTGCCCAAAATACTAAACTTACAGGAAAAACAGAAAAAATATGATTATCAGCGGTATAGAAAAAATATAGAAAAACGTATACGCAATCTAAGGTGTTGGAATCTTAAAAGGACTGGGCAATACATTTTTTTATTGCCTCCTAATCAGAAGATATTGCATGGTACATTTTAAAGTCAACAGATCTGAGAAAAGTGCAGGTGAACAGTGATTTAGTGAGTGCAGTATAAACATGACAGATATTTTAGGTATGAAAGTTGAACATTACAAGTACAAGGAAAGAATAAAAAAGGTATTGACAACAATCACATGTTTGACAAAAATGCAAATCAGATTTCAGATTCATATTTAAGTAGGTCTATACTCATAGATCCGTTTCACCAATCTTT
The DNA here is from genome assembly GCA_943736015.1 of Tridacna crocea. Classification (NCBI taxonomy): domain Eukaryota; kingdom Metazoa; phylum Mollusca; class Bivalvia; order Cardiida; family Cardiidae; genus Tridacna; species Tridacna crocea. The sequence goes on from OX031059.1 coordinate 58,302,376, forward strand.
ACAATATGTGAATTTGTACAAGTAAATATTTATCAAAGTTCTACGATCGAAGCTTTATACCGCACGCCTCAACCGTCGAGAAATACGAGTTATTTTATCCGTAGTCTAGATCTACGCTACAGGTCTGGCGCCTTACGTCATCTACATGTAGTATATGTCAGCCGCTTTTGTCAACTAGATACTCTGCTTGCGAAAAAACAAAATCGTCAAAAATACAATACAATACAATACATTTTATTTGCTTCAATGTAAACAATGTAGATCCTGCAAAATATCAATGATGAAACAACAGAGTAGTCAACGTGATTTTTTATTTACTTGAAACTATTAAGCGGGAAAGAGAGTGAAGAAGCTATTATGTAAGTGAAAATTATACGTGACCTGTTTTGATTGGAAATCTTGTCCATTTTTAGCGAAATTGAGATAATTCTATTGTTGAGAGAATAGCTTGAATTATTTTTCTGGTGTTTTTATGGTATTCAACATTACTCATATCAAATTAACAAGTGCACTTATTCATGCTCTCTTAATTTCGTTTATACTTACGATTCACCGTAAACAAACTTTCCAAAAAACTGGCTGCTTTTCAAGTATGTATATACATATTGCCGATAAAAAACAATGTTCATTTTATATTAAGAATTTTTTTTCTTTTTTTTTTATATATATATAAATGAAAGATAGAAAATGCATATAAAGAGCCTTTATATAAAAGGACTGATATGAGATTTTATTCCACCTAGTGATCTGATATTCATACAGTATGTAAAAATTACTTTTAAATACAGACCCTTCCTTTTGTACAATATATATTTGACATCAGCATGAAATTTTAATACAACTTCATCTATATATATACTTTAAACATTATACGGAAGATTTGAAATTCTCTTATCTAGTATGAAACTTTGTAAAGCCTGTATAATACTACGTACAAACGATTTTTTTTATACTTTCTTAGAGTAATGCTTCAGAAAACATTGTGATTATCGCGCTCATTAAAGAGGAAGGCTATTGAAAACATTGTAATAAAAGGTGACGGAACAGTTCAGGATTAGTATAGTTTTATTCTTCTTTAGAACAGTGCTTATGAAAACATCGCTATGTGCGCGTTTTTAAAGGAAAAGCTATTGGAAACACTATGGTAAAGGATGACATAAAGGTTAGTAGATCTATATTTTAAACTACTTTCGTATCAAGCTTTTGAAAACATTGTAGCAAAAGGAGACAAATCATCCGGAAGTCAGTATCTTGTGATTTTTTCGAATTAAAGCCTTTGAAAACATGCGATTTTTGGTGCTTCTTTAGTAAATAATTTATCAAAACAATATGGCAAAGGTGATATGTCATGCGACTACTGAAAACGGAAAAGTGGAAGGCGGCGTAACTCAGCAAAGTAAACATATATACATTATAGGGTTAATTCACGTTTTTGAGGTCGTTAACATTCGCAGAGGCCCGAAAAATGCTTTAACGCCCGAGTGCGAAGCACGAGGGTGTTCTAAGTATTTTGAGGGCCTTTGCGAATGTTAACGACCGAAAAAAACGTGAATTAACGCTATTATTGCATAAAGTAACGGTATTCTAACAATAATTTGCACAGATAGCGAAAATATTTCCCTAGAAATGCAAATAAGCGAATTTCAAATGTACTGTACGCAAATAGGTCAAAACCGGAAGTCGGCGAAGAAGTTTTTGTTACGATTAGGAAAGGGCCGTTGGTCCTGTATGCCAGTTTTGATTCTCTCGCTGTAAATACACTTTTATTGATTTTTAATACACACTTGACTTATGTGGAATAAACTTGCACACATTTGGACGATTACAACTAGGATGAATGCGTGGATATAAATTTCTGTAACTGAAAGTGACAGAGGGTTCGACATACATCAAGCGAGGCGGACCGATCACGTTAAAAAGTGGGTGGGATGTAGCTGCTTTAGAGTACACTTCACGGGTGAATTTTTGTTCAGATGTCGATTAAACTGAGATTCTGTGCAAAGGTTTGTTTGTGGTGTACTAATATCATCAAAGACATGCCATGAAAAGGATCGAATATGGTACGAATTCCTACAGTTTGATGGTCGGAATCCAGGGAAAATCTGACAAGGACAAACGTTGTTTACAAGGTAGGCCCGAATCGAGGATATTGATAGTACAAACCCGGGCGTTAACGGCGCGTGAATTTACTGATTAATACACGTTTTCTCCCGTTAACCGCCCGATTTTTACCCGTTAATGCATGCTTATAACGGCCCGAAAAGGCACGTTTTATGCAATAATATACAATATACATCTATTCAACTCATTACCAAACGACAACATTTTAGGCTTGTCCAAATTGAAAGCATTTGCAGACGACAGAATAAAAGTGACTGAAAATTTGAAATTTGTCTTGCGAAGGGTAGAAAAGATTGTGGGAAAAGGAGAAAACGCTGGTTACCAGCATTTTCTCCTTTTCCTACAATGCCCCTTGAAGGCCTCTTTCTCAGGGGCGTCAAAAGCAGGGACCGTGCGTAATGGGCCAAATATCTTATGAAGAAGGAGTAGCCTAACGTTATTTACTTGTTTGCTTACAAGCACACAAATATTTGAATACTATGTACAGTTTATGCCTCTATAACTTACGTATAGAAGGCCCTCTCAAAACTTACAGACAAACACAATGACATAAAATAACATAAAATAGTTGATACAATTTAAAACCTTTGAAAACATAATGGTTTTACGGCATTTTCATCAGTATTTTAGTGATTTATCGTTATGGGAGTGCAGCCTGTCTTAACATAATAGCATGGTTGATATATCTTGCCAGGTTATATACAACTTTTTTATTTGTAGAGGACATCAAAATTTCAAAACTTGTTCAATGTTGGCCACCGACAGAAAAATGAAACAAGAAAAAGTTTATGCAAAGCATCAAAGTCGCCGCAAAAAAAAAATGTTTAATGCTTCGAGAGAGCCAGGGCAAGTATGTAAATAGACCTTTTCATCAGCAGATTTTTTAACACATTATGAAATTGATATGACTGTGAATCTATATCAGGCCCGTAGGAACGTGGGGGGGGGGGGCGAGTTCTGATTGGCTGAAAAAAATTTTTCATAGCTCCATGAAAAAAAATTTTCAGCAGTGCCGGTACTACTTTTGCAAAGTAATGTAAACAAACATGTATACGAGATTTCATAATGGTCTTCTTTCTGATCTTTATCGAGTCCGAAGATCAACTTGCTCGCTGAATTTATTTTCTCTAAATATTGATAAAAATATCCTACAGGAAATTCAAAGAGAGAGCTGAAAACTCATTGTCACTTTGCGGGGTTCTAACAATCTTACTTTCAGCTTAGTTCTAGCGTATTGAACTTCTAGTAATAAAGCTACTGAACCTGCAAATGTTCAATACTATAGTGACGTCACGTATACGTCATTGTTACGTCATGAACCAGCAGTTTTACCGCGCTATGAATTATGAATGAAATGGACATTATATAAATACTCAATGTTAGATTTTCAATGAAAAAAGCAGTTAGTAATTTTCAAGTGCATATTTGTTCATCATCATGAGTGGGTTTTTTTACCCTCGCCATGCGGCATATAGCCATGTGGCGAGCAGCTATTGTTTTTTTTTTTCCATTTGTTAGAACCATTTTATATCTATATATCTATTCAATTAAGTTTTTCTATATCCCAGCAACACACCACGGATTAAAAAAGAATACATATAAAAAACATTTATTCTTAAAAACGGTAGCCAGTGGAAAACAAAAAAACGACCCTTTCAGAACCACACTAAAATTAAGGTTAAAAAAAAGAAATCTAATGAATTATTTACAAGAACCGTGGTGCATATTTGTTGTCTGTGATATTGAATTATAAGGTTTGCGGTTTCATACAAAAGTGTGATTAGGTTTTTTTTTTTCATACCTCCATGAAAACAAAAAAAAATTCTCTTCATTCCTTAACACATATTTTCCAATAGGCATATATATTTACTGCAGCAGGTAGCGTTTTACAATGGGCAAATTTTGTTCGGTGTTCTTTCGGGTATCACCCCTCACAACGTACGTCACTGTGACGTCACAGGTAGTGATATGGGACCCTTGTTATAAAGTCAGTGTGCGTGTTTGGTAAGACTGTTTTTGTTTACAGTTCAACCGTCGGGAATCAACAAAAACGATGTTGAATACAACAAATATTAGATCCCTGCCATAACTTCAACCAATTTTCGAAATTTATGAAGAAATATTTTTTTTGACAAAACGCTACACTTTCATAACACTGTAGCCGATAAAATCAAGTGTCTATCCTATTTTTAAACAAAGCTATTCTTAGATAAATACGCTTACATGCTAACGCCATTTTAGCTTATCAGTAAATTCAAAACCCCTGATGAAGGCAGTATGCCGAAAGCGCTCGGGTAAAATTATTATTTCAACTGTTGAAGCACATTATATTTCTCATTTATATTTAATCAAACATTTGCGTTCATGTATCCTCTGGATCCAGTTGTCTTAAAGGAAATTCGTTGATGTTCTTTACTATTTTTTCACCACTTTATATATACATGTTTCCATATATATATGGAAACAAAAAAGGTCGGCAGATGCCAGTCCGACACAAGGTTTGGTTAAACTGATATATTAAAACGTCACACGCCTTTGAATGTATTAAATTTAATAAATTCTAAATAAAACCAAACATGTTTTGGCTAACGCCTCATCAGTGGGTAAAGTAACTATATATGACATTCTTACAAAATGATTCCATTGCCAGTGGTGATAATTTAAGGTCTCTTCTTAGGGACATCATCAAATCCACTACTGATGGGCTCTTTTCTGTATTCTATTCTGTTGCATTTGTTTGTGGCAGCAAATGTACTACAAAGACCCATTGTATCAGTGTTCCCCAGTTCTCTAAATGTTTGTATCAACAGGGAAATTCACAACCACAAGATTCTTCCGATTGAACACGGTACAGACAGATGCAATACGTGTCATTTTGACTCACACAAGGAACACCGATTTAAATGGTTGGGTACCTAATCACTTTGTAGCATGTGTTCCCATGGACGAACCAGAGTCACAGCCTTCGCCAAAAAGAGCAAAACATAGTCATGATGATAACGCAGAAGGCCATGAACATCAGTACATTGACAAACCCGATCCCAGCCATAAGGTACCACCAGATAACAGAGACTCCAACTTTCTTACTCCAACTGGATATAAATGGAACACCCCAAACATCCAAGATACACCTAATCAATCCAGAGCATACTTATTTCCCAAAACTTTCTTTGGGAAGCAGAAAAGAGCTTTCAACTCTTCATGGTTTGACCGATGGCTCTAGTTGGACTAGATCTATGTTCAATATTCCGACAGTGCTTTTTGTTACACGTGCATAACATCGTACAATAACAGAACTCTGATTTGTCACAAAAAAAGGCCTTAATAGCTGAAGGGTTTAAAAACTGGAAAAAGACGGCCGACAGGTTTTGTCAACATGAAAAAAAGTGACTGTCATCGTGAGGTATATAAGAAAGAGTTTAAGATTAAGGCTTATGTGCAAGACGTTGGCGAAGCTGTGTTTTCTCAAAGCAGAGAGATAAAGGAAAGAAATAGTCAAAATCTTTTGAAGATAATAGACGCCAGACAGTATCTTGCCCGACAAGATGGCGATGAACGGGATAGCAATTTCAATCAGTTACTTGCACTGTGGGCCAAAGGTGATTCAGACTTCAATGAATGGTTAAGACAGAAAACAAATAAATACACAGCGCCAAACAAACAAAACGAGTAACTGCAGATTATGTTAAATCAAGTTTAAGGTCAAGTAATATCGGAAATCAAATCTTCTCAGACGTGTCAAATACTGAGCAGCTTGTGGTATGTTTGCGTTGGGTGGATGCCAGTTTTGAAGCGCGAGAGGATTTCTTGGGTCTTTATAGTATTGAAGACATAGTAGCTAATACCATCATCACCTCACTCAAAGATATTTTGTCAGATTTGACATTCCAATGGCTAAACTTAGGGGTCAATGTTATGATATGGCAGCAGCAATGGCAGGTAAAAAGACTGGAGTTGCCACACAGATTCAAAAACTAGAACCAAGAGCCCTCTATACACATTGTTATGGACATGCACTTAACCTAGCCTGCAACAACACAATTAAAGGATGTAATCTTCTCAGAGATACATTAGATGTAGCTTTGGAAATCACTCATTTCGTGAAAGATTTCCCACGTAGGGAGGCTATATTCAATCGATTGAAAGGCGCGAAAGATTTTGAAAAGGGGTCGCCGGGGATAAGAGTTCTCTGTCCCACACGATGGACGGTTAAGGCTGATACGTTTAAAAGTATACTTGACAACTACCAACTGCTATTAGAGGTGTGGGAGGAGAGTTAGAATTATGTCCATTCCTTGAAATGAGAAATCGGATAAGAGGTGTTACCAGTTACATGACAAAGTTTGATTTCTTCTTTGGTTGTATTCTCGGAGAAAAAATCCTTAGATACACTGACAACTTGGCAAGAGCACTGCAAGCACATAACTTGTAAGCAAGTGCTGGTCAAAGAGTGAAATCGGAGACGGTATCAGCTCTAGATTGCATGAGGAATGGGACAGCATTCAGAGACTTTTACGATAGTGTTGAAAGGTCAGATAAAAGTCTTGATATAGAAGAGCCTGCAATTCCTGGGCAACGGAGGCCGCCGAAACGAATCGATTCCGGAACTCTTCCATATAAATACCAGTGGTGTCAGGATATGTACAGAGCAATCTTCTATGAAGCCATAGACCTGATAACCACAGGCATCAGATCTCGGTTTGACCAACCCGGATACAAAATGTATGTCAATCTTGAAAATCTACTGACCAAGAGTTGCAAAGGAGAACCATGTAATGACGAATTTAACGCAGTCACACAGTTCTATGGATCAGATTTCAAACCATCTGATTTGCGTTGCCAGTTAAGTTTATTACGGTCAAGGCTGCCAAAACAGTCTGATGTGAAACTGTCTGAAATAAGTAAATTTATACAAGGAAGTACTAGCCTCTTTAATGAAGTTGCAACGCTCCTGAAACTTATACTAGTTCTACCAGCAACAAATGCCACTAGCGAGCGTTCATTTAGCACTCTACAAAGAATAAAGACTGCACTTCGGCCAAATATGTCTCAGACAAGAATGAACAACCTCATGATGTTGCACGTGTACAAAGACAGAACAGATGCATTGCAATGAAGGAAGATTAGCCAGGGTTTTGTTGGCTGCAGTGAACATCGGTATGCCATTTTTGGCGATTTCATGTAGAAATCCTACAATCTAAAAGACAATCAAGAAAAAAAAGGAAAAGATGAAATGTAAAAAAAAAAAATAATGATAAAAAAAAGATAACAGTCCAAAATATGTATAAATAGAAAATAAATAAAAATGAAAATGAATATATAAATAGAAAAAATAGTTATTAAAAAAAAATAAAAGATAAAAAATAAACAAAAATACAAAACTAAACCTGCCTAAGAAAATCACTCGTTTTAGTCGGTCTCAAGCCCGAAAAAAGGTGAGAGGTTTTGTAGGATGAGCTAGATAAATGTGTACAGTTCCACTTTTTACGAACTCATGAAACAAAATTAATTAACAACTTAAAAAGCTGCAAAAATGGTGGAAAATTCGCTAGTAGTGTGGAAAAAGTATTTGATAAAGGAGAAATTGCTTATAACGAGCAATTTCTCCTTATCCAACATGTTTTTCCAAAAGAACTTGACAGCACACATGTGATAACCCGTATTTGTTTGGAAAAGTGTTGAAAACAGGGCTAAGTTAATAAATGTTGCTGTCCTAAGAAAGTATAATGCAAGAGGACGTAAGTTAGCAAGTCTAAAACTATACTGTTTGACGAACAGTATTAATAAAGAATCATGGTTTTGCATCGCGCTTTATGAACAAAACAGCGAAAAAAGGGCCTCTCTCCAGATTTTTTCCAACATTTGAATTTATGCAGAGCTCGGTGAGAAATAAACAAAGGAGTTCTCAAAAATCTTTGTTTTAAAATTAAATGTAGAAAGAAGTAACCAATAATGGTCAGATACAATCATAACTATCATACTCGTTCTTCGGCGGAATTTCAGCAATGTACAATTTTACAGTGGTCATTCAACAAAAAACACACAAATAGTAGGGAAAACTAGGTACTAAATTATCAAAATGATAATAAAACCTGTGTACGAAATGACCAAAAATGGTAAGAAATGACCAACTGGGTACGAAATGACCAAAATAGAAAGTATAGGTAGATACGAAATGACCAAAATCGTACAAAATGACCTAGGTACGAAATTAACTAGGTACGAAACGACTGTGAAAACCTGTACAGCCTTGACCAATGGAAACAAGGCATTTATTTATATGGAGTCCATTTCTCAAGGATAGCGTAAATAAAAGTAGTAATCCGGCGGATTTTTTTATGTTGTAATTATTAATAGAACAAAAATAGTATCGTATACTGTATATACCGTACTTCGTAGTTTAAGAATGAATTAAAAAGCCAGTTTAAGGCGAAGCAGAAAGATTCCTTGTTAACCTTAACACCCCTAGAAAAAAGAAATTCTAATTGTCCATGTCCTAACTCGAAAAACTATTTCCTCAATTTCTTTTTATTTTTGACTAAACACCCATGTTTCGGCCTATGGTCTGTCAAAGGCACAATATTTTTGTACATAAAGTTACCTAAAAAACTAAGCTACGCAAATTCCAATTGAATGCAAAACTTTGACGCACGCAAAGCTTACGAAATTAGACTTTCGCTCGCATCTTGCTTAAGTTTTAAAAACTGTACTAGAAAGTTTTACGTAATACTCTGCTCTAGAACTCTAGAACGTGTGAATTTGATCGGTACAAATATTAATATTATGTGAGCTTCATCAAATGCGTGTCGTGCGTGTTTCTAAAACTTACTGATTCTATACCAAACAGTTCAAAGTTTCAGCGAGCCTAGAAAAGACTACTGAAAAGAAGAAATCGTTGGCAACAAGAGCAAGACTTATTTTGTCGTCTGCGAGTGCTGTTAAGTTTACGCAATTCTAATATAAATGCCTGGTAAAGAGTAAATAACCCCATTCTACTGGGCGGCGATTCCACTGCGCTCACGGCGCTTCTTTACCCTTTACCAAACAATCCCTGCTTTTTACGACCCTGAGATAGAAGCCTTTTAAAAACATTGTGGGAAAAGGAGAAAATGCTGGTTACCAGCATTTTCTCATTCTCCCACAACGTTTTCTACTCCGTTGAAAGCTATTCAATTTTTCAGTTATGTTTATTTTGTCGTCTAGACGTGCTTTCAATTTGGAACAGTCTAAAATTTTGTTGTTTGGGAAAGAGTTAAGTGTCTGCCAACTCGCCCGTGAAGCGCCGAAATGTGCAACATTTTCGGACCGAGGCGTTCCAAGTACGCATATAGTACTGTTTAATAATGATCTGGGCGCGCTGGTCACGATCTTGTCGCGCTGATGGTGGGCTTTTACAACGCTTTAGGTCTCACCAACTTCAAGAAAGAAGGCCTGCAGTTGGATAAATATTTCGATCCTTTTAATATGATGGTTACGAGCTTGCCACTACGTTAAACGTGCTGCGCCTACGATACTGTCGCGGTCATGAATTTCTTGGTACCCTTCCACTACGGTTTTGTTGTGCTTCAAGTCCACAGCAATCCTGCAACGTAAATCTTGAGCAAGGTCAAACATGCGCCGTGAAGTGTTTACCATGAAGCTTCCGGTACGCCTTCACTACAATGAAGGCGTTTTTAATGCGCCGTTACCCTTCCTGCCACGACTAAAGGAGTTTTGACCATAATTTCGAAGCGTGCTGAATCGTCGTTCAGTAGAAGAGGGCTTCATTAAACAAGAGTGATATTCCTACTTATATTTGGCCCTTCGGCGGCATGTAAAGAATGTCTCGACGGTGAAAAAAATAAGTTTCGTGATGTAATGAGTTAGAATAGATAATTGAATCCAGCACTTTAATTTGTCCCGCTGATAATTTCGCCTCTGCAGGATAAAGGCGAACAAATACGAATAGGTGTGGCGAAGCCCTAGATTTTATTATTGGCGACAAGCCGATTAGCCATTTGGACACTGAATGATGTTTAGCTGTATCACATTATTAATTGTTTGTCCTTTTTGGAAAAATTAACTTGGTTTGGTAATGTCTTGGGCACAAGAGAGCAACAACTCACCAGTACTTATATGAAGTGCACGGAAATTTCAAAAATACATGACACCATTTACCTAAATGGACCCTGTAGACATTCTGGAGACTAATTCATTAGCTCTTTCCCAGATAAGACCTGGTTTATACGGCTCTGAGGATGAAGTGTTTGAAAACGATGTGGTAAAAGTGTGGGGGGGGAGGGGCGAAATGTTCATAACGAGCATTTTCTCCATTTTCTACGGCGTTTTCTTCCCTAACAGATAAAAATACTACTTTTAAGCCACTCTAAATTTGTCGTCTGTAAATTCTTTCAATTTCAGCAGACCAAAATTACCTCATCTGATAAAAACTTGATCCTTAATCTGCTAAATAGCTTAAACGAAATCTTTCATCCTATCGTGAAATATCCAAACGTTGTAATTTTAACTCTTTACCACTCGACAAAATTTCAGACTGATCCAAATTGAAATCATTTACAGATGACAAAATAAAAGTTGTAAAAGACGCTGCGCCGTCTTTTTTAAAAAATGCAAGTTACACGTCTATCCTTTGGCGCGCTTTACAAATTGAACGTGAAAACGCACGTTAGCATGTGACGTTACGTCATAACGGTCAGTTTGTTTACCAAGTTTCAGTTGAAATGTGACCATCAATAGAGAAGGGTGGATTTCTAATAATCGGTTACTGTTCAGTAAGTTTATATTAATTAATATTTCAAGTTAAAATTATTCTAAGGAAATTGTTTTATTATACAAGTTAAATAGTACAAGCAAATTATTTAACTGTGAAATTTATTGTATAGCGTAAGATATTTAGTCATTAGAAAACATTTTCAAATACTGTTTTAGCATTGTTTTAGCATTGTACCAATTGTCTCTACCCTGTTGATGATTTGTTATTGAATATGAAATTTAATGTTATTGTATATTTCTCTTGTAGAGAATCGTCACGATTTGTCAATAAACTTGATAGAAAAAGGGAATATCGGCGCATACTTGACATAACTCCCACACCCCTCTCTATAATTCTTGAACAACTGAGGAAACTTGACTCATCGTGATAATGGCTACGACCGAAGCAAAAGAACTTAGCAGTCTCAAACGGTCACGTACGACACAGATGAAACAGATTACCAGTTTATACAAGGAGCTCGAGGAAAAGATGATTTCAACTGAAAATGCGGAAATCGTGAGTCAGCTTTATGCAAAACTTTGTGAGAAATTTGATAAATTTAGAAATGTTCACGAGGAATGCTTGAACGTTTGCACGGACCTTGAAGTATCTGCGAATTTGGAGAAGAATTTCGAAGACCATCAACAGAACTTTATGGAATTCCAGGATCGGTTTTCACAGTGGACAGCCGCTTTAGAGAAAACGCCTGAAGATGATCAAAGTTCAATGGTCAGTAGGTCTAGTACATGTTCCTCCTTACGTGCAAAAATAAAAAGCGCTAAAGCTAAACGACTCATTGCTGAACAAAAACTCAAAACACTCAAAGAAAAGGCTGAATTAGAGCGGGCGAAAAAGGAACTGGAAATAAAACAAATACTGCTCGAAAGTGAAAGTGAACTAGAGCAAGCTCGACTTGAGGAATCTATCTGGCTAGAAAATGATGAAGAAATAAATAGTACTCTTCACAGTGATGGAAACCTTCCGATGAGGAATAACGGAACTCTGAGACAGGATGTCTCATCCCGCCGCGATACTGCAGCAAGTGACCGGAATGAGTCTGCATCGCGACCGGGGAATACCGGAAGGGAAATAAGTGAGGTTACTTTCCGGTGTGTAAATACCGAACGTGAAGAACGCCAATTCGACCAGACTGAAAGAGAAATATCAAATAATATGCAGGAATCAACGTCGAACGTAACCTCGGAAAATATTGACCAAGTTTTCAGTCGACTGGTAGATACGCTTCATGAAGAATTCAACCTACCAAAGCCGGAGCTACTACGGTTGAATGGTTCAACATTGGAATATTGCAAATTTGTGAACAATTTGAAACTAACATTGAAAGTAGGGTAAGTGACGACAGACTCAAACTCAGTTATTTGATTCAGTTCTGTGATGGCGAAGCTAAAAGGGCAATTGAGGACTGTGTGTTACTGGAGCCTAGTGAAGGTTATAGATGTGCTAGGAATATTCTTTTTTCAAGATACGGTAGACCATACAATATTGCTCGCAGTTACATAGATCTGCTTGTTCATGGACCATCCTTGAAAACGTCTGACACCGAAGGCCTATCAAACCTAGCGCTACAAATGAGAAAATGCGAGATTACGTTATCACAGCTAGAATTCAACTCGGACATTGATAATACAGACAACTTACGCCGTCTTGTAAAACGCCTGCCTGTGCACATTCGAAGTAAATGGGTTGAAGTGGCGCACTCAATTACAGTGTCGGGCAGAGAACCTCGCTTCTCCGATTTGGTAAAATTCGTGGATCAAAGAGCACAGATTGCCAACTCTATGTATGGAGCTGACCTTGCTAGAGAAAGTAGTCATGGAAACAAAGTTGAAAGGGTAGCAAAATCCACACCGACTGCTTTTTCGCGTGGAAATGACGTAACACATTTTGCTGTTAGCAGTGATCAAGAAAAACTTAACGAACGTAAATGTTGCTGTTGTAAGGGTCTATGTCAAGATTTAGCTTCATGCGAGAAATTCAAAAGAATGCATTTAAACGAGAGAGAAAAATTTGTTCGCGCTTCTAAACTTTGCTTCAATTGCTTAAAAGGTAGACACTATTCAAATGTGTTTAGAAAACGAGCATCGTGCACTGTCCCAGACTGTAATTCAAAACACCACTACCTGCTGCACAACTGGGTAAATCGGAAGGTCGCTGATCAGACAGCCGTACAGTCGTCTGTAAATTGCACAGCTACAAAGGGATCGTGCGTAAAGAACTGCTTAGGGATTATTCCAGTGACTGTATCTGGCGCAAGTGGAAAATGTTTCAAAACTTATGCTCTTTTGGACGACGGTGCAGATAAATCGTTGTGTGACGAGCGCCTTCTAAATGTTCTCAACGTGCCCGGTAGACCAGTGACGTTCAATATGACAACAGCCAGCTCAACTGGAAGCACAGTAGAAGGAAATGAAGTTGATTTGCAAATTCAACCAGCGTCTGGTGGCTCTATAATTAATTTAAACAAAATTTGGTCGGTAAAAACACTGCCTATTTCTACTAAATCTGCTGCGAAGAGTTCAGATCTCCAGAGCTTACCGTATTTGTCCGACATCGAGATACCCGATATTGATGCCAGTTCTGTGATGTTATTGATAGGGACCGACATACCACAGGCTCATATTCCGCTCGAAGTACGATCCGGCCGCAATGATCAACCATATACTGTAAGAACTCAACTTGGCTGGGCGGTACGCGGACCTATACCTCAGAGAGCTCTACCCACTGCAGTAAACATCAATTTTCAACAGACCGCTGATGTAATGTTACAACAACAACTCGAAAAAATGTGGAATACGGACTTCAATGATAAAGCACACGTGGAGAAGTACTCTATGTCTTCAGAGGACGAGAGAGCACTCAAAATAATGGAAAAGTCACTGAAACACGAAAATGGACATTATTCGCTAAAATTACCGTGGCGCGATGAAACGGCGAAAATACCAAACAATTTGACAATGGCTTATGCGCGTCTTGGACAGTTAAAACGGAAATTAGCGAGAGATCCCGAGTTACATGAAATGTACACTACCACTGTGTCCGATTACGTTCAAAAGGGATATGCGAAGGAGGTAACAAAGATTGAAACTGGCAACAACCATGTATGGTATTTACCCCATCACCCCTTGACGAATCCAAACAAACCTGGGAAAGTTAGAGTTGTTTTCGACTGTGCAGCAATGTACAAGGGAATGTCTCTAAATAGTCAACTCTTACAAGGACCCGACCTCATGAATAGTCTGGTAGGTGTACTTACTCGATTCAGACAAGAGCATGTAGCTCTAGCAGCAGACATTGAAGCCATGTTTCACCAGGTGCGAGTCCATGATGAAGACTGCGACGCTCTGCGCTTTCTATGGTGGCCCAGAGGTGACTTAAATCGACAACCTAAGTGTTACCGAATGCAAGTGCACTTGTTCGGAGCAACATCATCACCAAGCTGCACAGCCTATGCATTGAGGCGCACAGCTTCAGACCATGCACACATGTACGAATCGGAAGTTGTTGAAACTATTAGAAGAAACTTTTATGTGGATGATTGTTTAAATTCCGTATCTTCCGAGGAAAGAGCAATCACTTTAGCGTCAGATTTACAGTCATTGATGCAGAGAGGAGGATTTCGACTCACAAAATGGTTGAGTAATAACAGAAACGTAGTGGACTCTATACCAGAGTCTGAACGGGCGCCTTCTATAAAAAATCTTGCCAAGGGAGACAATCTGCCGCTAGATCGCGCTCTTGGTGTACAGTGGGATATAGTCCGAGATGAAATAAGATTCAAGGTGAAATTAAGCGAAAAACCGTTGACTAGACGTGGAATACTCTCAACTGTCAGTTCCTTATTTGACCCACTTGGACTTGTATGTCCAGTGTTACTACCGGCAAAGGCCATAGTACAGAAATTATGTAAAGAGAAGATTGGGTGGGATGATCAGATTTCCGAAAAGTGCTCGCGAGAATGGCGGCAGTGGCTAAATGCACTACCAGCATTAGAAAAGGTAGCGATAAAACGTTGTTTCAAGCCGCAAGGTTTCGGACAGGTACGAAATGCCCAGCTGCACGTATTCTGCGATGGATCTGAACTTGGATACGGAGCATGTGCATACATAAGGCTAGCCGACGAACATGGAAAGATAGCATGCTCACTAATCATGGGAAAATCGCGTTTGGCTCCTATTAAACAGACTTCAATACCGAGGCTCGAGTTATCCGGGGCGGTTGTTGCGTCACGTCTATATGGACTTATCAAACACGAGCTCGAAATCGACATTGACCACGTGATATTCTGGACTGATTCTATGATCGTTCTAGGATATATTAAAAATGAGACGCGTAGGTTCAAAACCTTCGTTGGGAACAGATTAGGACAAATACATGAATTGACATCTCCGGAACAGTGGCGACACGTAGATACACACTCTAATCCCGCAGACCTGGCTTCAAGAGGTATAGAAGCATATGATTTGAAAAGTCTGAGTCTATGGTTAAATGGACCGGACTTTCTTCTGAAAGATGAAGGATATTGGCCTGTGAAGCGCAGCGCTCCAGATATAGATGAGACCGATACAGAAGTAAAACGGGAAATAACGCTAAATGCAACGACTTGCGACATTGACAAAGTAATTAACTATTACTCGGATTGGACAGCATTGAGAAGAGCTGTCGCTTGGTTTACACGTTTCGTGGCCTACTGCAGTAATAAGTATCTGAAGAGAAAGACTGAATGTAACACGGGTGAGCTTACTGTATGCGAACTTCTCAACGCAACACAAGTATTATTGTGTCTAGCACAAAATGATCATTTCAAAGACGAAATAAAATCACTACAAAACAATACAGGTGTGAAGAAATCTAGCAATGTCGCATCTCTCAATCCTACGCTCCAAAATGGATTGATCCGAATACGTGGACGCGTAACAAAACAGAATCAGCAATCAATTATCTTGCCAAGTGATCATCATGTGACCAAGTTGATCATTTCACATTACCATAGGAACTTAGGGCATGTGGGAACTCAGCAGGTTCTCGCTGCAGTACGAGAGAAATACTGGATAATCAAAGGACATGCAACTGTGAAGAAAGTATTATCGTCATGCGTGACATGCAAGCGTGTGCACGGTCCGTGGTCCAGTCAGCAAATGGCCCCTCTCCTGGATGAACAGATGAAAGCAGACATGCCACCATTCACATTCGTTGGAATCGATTATTTCGGGCCCTTTACGGTTAAGTTAGGTCGCGCACGTGCCAATCGATATGGATGCATCTTCACCTGTCTTACAAGTCGTGCGGTTCACTTCGAAATCGCCCATAGTCTCACAACGAGTTCCTTTATTGCTGCCTTCCAGCGTTTTGAAAGCAGACGTGGACGACCACGAAAAGTTTACAGCGATAATGGTACCAACCTTGTCGGAGGTGAACACGAGCTACGTAGTTCAATAGATGGATGGAACCAATCGAAAATCAGTAGGCACTTTACGCAGAATGAAATTGAGTGGCATTTCAATCCACCCCAAGCTAGTCATATGGGTGGAGCATGGGAACGTTTGATTCGCTCAACAAGATTAATTCTGAGATCCATTGTGTCAGAACAGCTACTAAACGACGAGCAGTTACTTACCTTCATGGCTGAAGCTGAGAAGATCCTCAATGATAGACCTTTGACACCCGTGAGTAGTGACCCAAGAGACCCATTAGCGTTAACGCCAAACATGTTGCTGTTAATGAAATCTAATCGATGTTTACCTGTTGGAGTCTTCAATAAGGACGACGTATATGCAAAAAGATGGTGGAAACAAATTCAGTACCTTGCCGATGTGTTCTGGAGACGGTGGTTACGGGAATATTTACCCTTATTACAAAAACGTCAGAAATGGCAACGCAAGATAACAAACGTGAAAAAGGGTGACGTGGTTCTGGTCGCTTCCGACCACAGTCCTAGAGGACAATGGCCGTTGGCTAGAGTTGATGAAGTGAACTATGGTAGAGATGGTTTGGTTAGAAGTTGTGTGATTAAAACTCCGTCAGGACAATTAGTTAGACCAGTGACTAAACTTTGTGTACTGGAAAGTTCTGTTTAAATATTATGTTATCAGAAACACTTTATGCCATCCATGTAGATGAGAATTCCGCAGAACACTTATAGTTCGATAATGAATTTCATAAATGTTTCTACTTAAGTATATATATGTACTACACTTTGTATTTGATGAAATATGATAATTTCATGGTGGGGACTGTAAAAGACGCTGCGCCGTCTTTTTTAAAAAATGCAAGTTACACGTCTATCCTTTGGCGCGCTTTACAAATTGAACGTGAAAACGCACGTTAGCATGTGAAGTTACGTCATAACGGTCAGTTTGTTTACCAAGTTTCAGTTGAAATGTGACCATCAATTGAGAAGGGTGGATTTCTAATAATCGGTTACTGTTCAGTAAGTTTATATTAATTAATATTTCAAGTTAAAATTATTCTAAGGAAATTGTTTTATTATACAAGTTAAATAGTACAAGCAAATTATTTAACTGTGAAATTTATTGTATAGCGTAAGATATTTAGTCATTAGAAAACATTTTCAAATACTGTTTTAGCATTGTTTTAGCATTGTATCAATTGTCTCTACCCTGTTGATGATTTGTTATTGAATATGAAATTTAATGTTATTGTATATTTCTCTTGTAGAGAATCGTCACGATTTGTCAATAAACTTGATAGAAAAAGGGAATATCGGCGCATACTTGACATAACTCCCACACCCCTCTCTACAAAAGTGACTGAAAATTTTAAACTTGCTTTGGGAAGGGAAGAAAACATTGTGGGAAAAGGATAAAATGCTGGTTACCAGCATTTTCTCCTTTTTCCACAATCTTTTCAAAAGGCTGCTATCACAGGGTCGTAAAAACCAGGGATTGTTTGTTAAAGGGTTAAAGTAACTTTCAAGGAAAATATCTCCAAACTGGACACTGTAGATCCGTGGTCGGACTGCAAGTTCTGTGCAGTGTGGTCTTGATTTACACAGTCCGCAAAGCCGCGCCCTTATAGCTCAGTCGGTAGCGTGCAGGACATGAGAACAGGAGGTCGCTGATTTGATCCCTGGCTTGGCCAATTTCTTTCCGGGGATTGATGATAGTCATTGCGACAGGATTCATTCCTCTCCCACCTCTGACCATTGACTTAAAGATGGTTATGTGGGAAAGCAGCCAGTGGCTTGGAAAGAAACGTGGGTTCAAAGTACTGGTAAAGGAGACTCCAGGAAAGCATGGATAGGTGAACTGGCCGCCGCGATATAACTGAAATAATGTTGAAAACGGCCTTAAACACTATGCAACCAACCAATCAATCAATCAATCAACCAATCATTCAATCAATCAATCAATCAATCAATCAATCAATCACAGACTGCAAAGGGTCTTTGAATAGCGCTTTGTAGCCAATATGGGTTAACCCATCTAGATATTGCTGTATTTCTGATTCCAAGACTAGCCATCTAATGGGCTTTAGACATCCTCGGATACCCCGGGGTCTCCCTATTTGCTACGCTACATCGACCCCCGGGATAATTAATTGAATTTCCCTCGCTTTACCGCTGGCCGAATACTGGCTTTTCATTGGTTCCATCATCATTTTGTGATGGGCGAGTGGACTGTACGTTATGACGTTTCGTATCGATTTTCGGCGGTTGATTCAAAGTTTTATTAGTCAATTGTCCCAGGGTCGATGTAGCGTCGCAAATAAGGAGACCCCGGGGTATCCGAGGATGGGCTTTAGATGTCGGTCTCGAAAAATTGCAACTGCCCTCGAATTATAATCTAGATATTAAAACCTTACAAGATAATAATATTGCGGTAATTCTAATTGTTATTATGATTATTTTTGGCTTTCGTGCCCAAAACTGACATTCATTGTATCTGTAATTAGATGCAGTTTTTTAACATCTTTGTATGCAACCTTATGAGGTCTCTTTATCCCTGAATTGTTTTTAAGTTGTTAGTAGGAGACATGTTGTCGTCTTTGTGATTTTAGGAACTTCTGGGCCGGTATTCACCAGCCATTCTTGAGAAAATTCTAAGTCTTATTCTCCAAGGTTTTCTAAATTTGTAAGTAACACAACTTCTGATTGGCTAAACCATTCTCTGATTGGCTAAACCGAATGGTTTAGCCAATCAGAAGTTGTGTTACTTACAAAAATGTAGAAAAATCTGGAGAATAAGACAAAGAATGTCTTGTCAGAATTAACCAATTAGGCTACAATTGTTATAATTCAAATTTCTTCTTACTGCAATCTTGTTAAGTCAAAAACAACCGAGTTAATCAAAATGGTTGAGTTTCAGGAGACAGAACTATCACGATAACTTTATCACGAATGTCAGCTTCGCGAACTATTGAGAAATTTTGCATTAAAATATTAAATTTATCATGATAATTATCATTTTCAGGAAACTTTTCAATACCTCGATAAAGATTTCCCATAAACTTTAATTTATCGCGATAGTTTTCTGAAATAATTATAATAGCTATCTCGTATCTCGTGGCAGAAAATGCCACCATACTTTCTGAAAAGTACAAGATCGTTATTAGGCCGTAGAAATGTGTCGAATTTATATATTTAGCGCCGAAAGAGTTTACTTGAACTAATCCTTGAAAAGACGGTTCAAAGAATTATTTTCCAGCAGTAAGCCGATTAAATATCGATAGCAATGCTTTCTTGCCGAGAGACAATGAACTCAGAAGTACAAATAACACGCTACTGTGAAAAAAAAAGATTCGTTGCCATTTACTGCTATCTAAATCAGTCTTTAGTCTAAACTTTAGGACAAGCTGATTGGCTGTGACGAAAGGTTTAACCAGGACAAATTGCTGGGTCCCGTTTTACTAAGATAGTTACGAACAAAATTTTCGTAAGTTTTTACGTAAGTCTAAAAAAAGTGCGTAAGTGCGTTTTACTAAAAAAGATCGTAAGTGATCCGAGCGTAAGTTTTTGCGTAACTTTACGTAAAAAAAAACCTACCGTACCTCTCGCGTAAAAATGGCCGACAACAGAGGCAGAGTGCGGGCCGAAAGAGTTTTTCGTGAAAGGACAAACTGGTTAGACGAATTAAGTGAGAGAGAGGTAAAGGAAAAGTACCGTTTGACGAAAGATAGAATCCGGTGGCTTAACGAATTGATAAGGGACGAAATTGAGCCCCAAACCAACAGGAGCCATGCCGTAAATACATTGACCAAGGTAAGATTTAGAATGAGTACTGCACTGTTTCTATACTGTATAGCATAAACCTGAATATCGAGATGTAGATATAATCGACATCATAGATTTTATAAATGAACGTATTCCCTTTCACTATTTAGCTGAAGGTACCGGACGGATACCGGTCTAAATTTTCGAATATGTAAACAACCCTAGTAGAAGATCAACCCTATAGTTTTGTTGCGAAAAGAAATGAGTGTAATGAAACTTGAGCTTTATTATAGGGTTGAGTGCAGATTTTTGTATTTTCATCGAGATATAAAATGCAATTGCCTTATTACATGGCAAATAACGCCCGAAGGGCGTTATGTTAAGCCATGTAATAAGGCAATTGCATTTTATATCTCGATGAAAACAGAAAAATCTGCACTCAACCCTTATAGTTGCACTCGCTGTTCACTTTAATCACTTTTCGAAAATGATAGAGAGAAAAAATTCACGGACAAATACGACAGTAAATACGAGTTAATTTCCTTCGCGGATACTTGATAGAACGGGCATAAATACACAATCTATTTTTAGCTTTTCAACATTTCTTTTTAGTCGGAGGCGGCCATTTTGCTGTCTTTGAAATCATACTTTCGATGGTTCATCGAACAAAATTTAAGAATAAAATAATTATGTCTACATAGATCTATATGAACAATACAATCAACTATCTAAACTTGAGGCTAAGCGGACGCTGTGTTCTTTCTAGTTACCTTTTCATAGATAATTTGTTAAGAATAAGCATGCGTACATACCGTCGGCAGATCTGTTCTCGATGAGTATCTATCTGTTGCAGATATAAGACTTGGTTTATCCTATGTTTTTTGTTTAGATATGAATCGAATGACGCCAACGTTTTGTGACCTACTTATTAGAACACACACACACACACACAAAAAAACAACAGTGAATCGAATGACGCCAACGTTTTGTGACCTACTTATTAGAACAGACACAAAAAAAAAACAGTGTCGCAGCTGTTAATTTTTCAATATGTATTTCTGGTTTCCCAGTTCTAGGCTTGTTTCTAATATCGTTCCTATCACGCCAACATTTCAAAAATTCTTAACACAGTATATTCGCTTCCTTCGATCCTTTCTCCAATAGTTCTTTCACTATATAGATCTATATTCCATCAAATCCACGATAACTTTTTTCTGGGCATTAGCATTTTTTAACCTAATCCCCGCAATACAAAAGTTTAATTCCGTCATGAAACAAGAAGTCAAGTTCATTTATAATAAATGCAAGAGTGATTTTTCCGTTTACACAGTGTACTAAATTTAACTCAGTGGCCTTGGCTTCCAAGAAATCGATCGCTGACGTATTAAATGATGTAACTGATGACGTCGACCATTCAGACTCTCTGTTCACTGTTGGCATTTTATTTTCAGGTGCAAATAAAGTTAAATATGCATCATTTTATCAAGGGTTATTCGTTAGTTTCCTTTTTGCAAGTTTTTTAAAGAAAAAGAAATTGATCTTTTTGCATTTGACTGATTCAGCGATGGAACTCTAAATATAGCCCATAAACAGTTTGCATGAAATCTAAAATTAGATACCTACAACAATTGGAAAAACCGAAAGCAGTGCTAAAATTGCGTTCATCGAAAAATAACATGCAGTTTTTTTTTCATCACATGACCCGATTCTGACCAATGAAAAAACGACTTTACACAATGAGTGCAATTATTACGGTATATCATTATTGTTCTTCATGGATACCTATTGAAATTAGATACTATGAAGCGTAATTATGATTTTCATGGGTTTTCATGATACTGTACGTGTGGGGAGTGCCCGGTTTACAATTACTGTAGGCACAGGAATAGCGGAATATTTATAATAGAGAGTGTCCACTTCGGCTGACATTCAGCTACTTTCACTGACTAAACGTCCGATTCCTCCAAAAAGAAAACCTTCTTTTTTGAAGAGTTACAAAAAAATATGGCGCGAACGCTCACGCTAAACTTACGCAAGGTTTTTCGTAACCTTAAAGATACGCAAAAACTTACGTAAATGTTAGTAAAACGGCACCCTGGTCTTGGAAGTAAAATCTTTTAATGGATATCAAACAATCCTTCTTCTCACTTTGAAAAATTTTAAAGTGCATACAGTGACGTAAGTATAATATTTCTGAACCGAAATATTCTCACTGTGGTACAATCTTTGGATATTTCCGTGAAGGCTCGTTTTACAAGGCTGTAAAAGAATCAGAACCAAATTTGATAGTCTAGCTAGAGAATTTTATGACTTTCAAGCAATACACTGTAAATTTTGAGAAACACGACACGTGTTTTTAGGGTATTACATACTAGATCTAAAACACCGGTATTTTTAGAATAAATACTGGTGTTTTGTACGTGTTTTGGTGTCTTAGTGAGCGTGTTTTATACCATAACACCCGTCGTTTTGTTTGTTGACGGTCTTACAGAAGATGGCTTCGGATGCTTATTTCTATTCGAGGCACTGATTTGTGTAAGTATATTATGTTAAATGTTATCTTGTTAATTATTTAAAAGATAATGATGTAGAATAAAGTTATAACATATAAAATAGCATAAGTGAGCTGAGCTTCAAATGATTCTTGTCTCGATTACAGTGACTGTTTAAAGGGTTGCCCTCTCTCTGTTAAAATACATATAGATACCTCCTCATATACATCGAGCTAGGCGTTAAAAACGCTATAAATGCCTCAGAATCAATGGGCACATTTGGCATCTAAGTTTATAAAACGGGTCACTGTTTTTAACGTGTTGCACTTGTAAAACACGAGGGCGTTTTATTAGAGGTATGCAGTCACTTCGTTTTCTTCTTTAATAATGTCATGTCGAAAGTTTTCCTTTGTCAGTACTTTATAATAGGTACCAAAAAATGGTGTGGAATACTAAGACTATGGTAAGAAGTGGTAAGATTATTGTACGAAATAGTATTGTAGTAGGAAATGGTTCAAGTTGTGGTACGAAGTGCCTGGTGCGAAAGGGTTATGGCACAAAACGTCCGTAATTCTTTTTTTAGCACTCTACGGCCTTTTTTTTCTCTCTCTCTCTTTTTTTCAATATTATTTTCAAAACAGCCATTTTCATGAAAGAAATGGTCATTTCGGAACCTATTTTAAATGAAAACTGTAAAATAATAGATTTTAAAGATATATTTATCAAATCATTCTTACTGAGACGCTTATTGACGACTGTAAAATTCACGATGACAAGCGCCTAAGAAAAAGCGGGCCTTTTGCAGACGCTTCTTCCTGGACGGCTTATTGAAAATTTCGGACAATAAATTTCAAAAATACTTGTATTTCCACGGTAAATTTGCATTCCTTTGCAATTCAGCATAAATTTCAAACTTATCCCCGTAATCTGAATGTGTATCAGGGTATTTTATATTTTACTGCCAGTTTATTCGTGATGATGTTTCTCCATTTCCAGTTGTCTACTGGAGATGATTGTGGGTGGGATAAAGTGTTTTTTCACACACAATAAAAACCAACTAAACAAGGCTGATAATGATGTTTCATGGTACTGCACATCCTGCATACAAGCTTGTTACATGTTTAGTTAGTGGTGAATTGATTAAAGTGGTAGAGCAAAGTACCCTAATGTCGGCATACCCGTAATTTCGACACCCCTTACTATTTATGCATATGTAGTAAAATCTATTTTCACTTCATCTATTAATCGCTTCATCCGACTAGATCATGACTTCAAAATATTTTTGACGTCTTGATAAAATCTCGGTTCAAAAGGCACTCACTTTATCGGAAATTTTTGGTGCAGACCGATTTTGTTTCTTGAAAAAGTTTTTTAAAAACTAGATCTAGCCGTTAACACTTTCCATAAGGACAGGGCTTTATGAAAAGTGAAGAAAAATTGAATTTTTTTCATCAATTCAATACTTGCAGTATTGAAATAGCCCTGTACCATGTTTATTATGATGATTTGATGTTTAGATTTTCTATTCGCACCTGGAATAAATTTTAGCAGAGGTGTCGAAAATTGGAAACAAAATTGAAAGGGGTGCCGTAGTTTCGCCACCCAACTGAGAAATAATATAATAAAATTCTACTATCAGTCCAGAAGCACCTGTAGTTTTGTGGTTAAGGGTGCAGTCTGCCATGCAGACATCTTTAATACTGCTGTATGTTCAAACCAGAATTTCTGCTTTTTTTTTTTTCAACTTTTTTTTTAAATACTTTGGCTACGTCCTTAGTCAAATCGAACAAATGAATGAACTTTTGTCCTTTAGCACAATTTTATCTCATTAGCAATTACGGATAAATCAAACTCGTTTACCAGCCTGAAAACTTGCAATGGTTGCTTCCCTTGTGATTGGTAAATGGCGGATAACTGTCAAAATCACATGTTTATGTACAGTAATCTGCATCTTTTTTTTCAAAACAAAACAAGGGCGTCGAAATTACGATCCCCATGTCTAAATAAAGAACCATACCCTGGGTTACGTTTATATTGAAAATATCATACAGGAATCGCACAGGTGACAATTTGAAGCATAAAATGTGTCGGGATGTTATTGTTCTTTGTCAAGGTATGTCGAAATTAGGTCATCTACAAACGGTATCTCATACATGATAAAATTTTACTGTTAACCTGTCGAAATTTGGGTACTTTGCTCTATAAAGCATATCATACCCAATACTTTTGGGATTGGTTGGTTCGTTGTATTGGGGTTTAATGCCACTTTAACAGCTAAGGTCATATCATGGCAGTTGGTGACTCACATATGTTTCCTGGCTTTCTCACACCAGTGCTAACACACCTATCTTTCCAAAGCCAACGACTACTTTTCTCACATGTGTCAGTAGAGGTGAGAGGCGAAAATATGCCAGAAAGAAGTTTGGCTCAACCGGGTATCGAACATGTCACGAGTTCACCAGGTCACGAGTCTGACATGCTTTGAGCCACCGAGGCGGGGCGATACTTTTGGGAAGTTTGGATTGCCAATTGTGGGTATTTTCTAAGCTTTCCAAACATCAATGTGACCTGTATGACATCTGTAAAAACAGAAGTGTATAGATGAGTAATCTCTTCACCCCTTTGGCCCTGAAATTGTAACTGCAACACTGAGTTGTCGTGTGTGTGCCTTTTTTGTATATCTTACACATAGTCTTTTTAAGAATAAGGTTAGCGATGCTATGGCTGTCCAGGGCTTTTTTTCCTTGTATTTTGAGTAGAAACTGACTAGAAATTTAAAATTTGTTTTGTGAAGGGTAGAAAACATTGTTGGAAAAGGAGAAAATGCTGGTAACCAGCATTTTCTCCTTTTCCCACAATGTTTTCTAAAGGTTTCTTTCTCAGGGGTGTCAAAAGTAGGGATTGTGTGGTAATGGGTTAATCGAAGGAATTAATTTTTTGTAAGCATCATTCAATATTAAATCCATTGACATGTTATATAATTGTCTTTGGTAAAAACTTAAGGTGACAAAAAAAAGGTTTTCTTAACACATTCAAACTCGGTTTTTAACAGTAGTGTTAAAAAGGGCTCTAAGCCTATATGTGCAAATTCTGTGAGATATTTGGCCAAAGTTTAAACAGTTAAAATTTGAATGTTGAATCTGTTTCACTTGTTAATTAAATTGCTGCCCCTTCTATATACTGTATATACGTACACTGCCATTGTTTTATTGATGTACATTGAAGTCTGTCTAATTTCCCAATTGGGCCAAAATCATGCTTGAATTTCCCAAAATGAAAGGCTAAGGCCCCTTTCCAATTTTTGGAAAAAAAGCCCTGCTGTCATTTCATACAATATGTTTTATCGAATGAATACTCTTTAAAATGAAAGTTTAAGGAAGGGAAAACATTTATTCCATATGTCATTGTACTGATATACATGTATATTGTCTCAGTCCTATTAGAAATAATACCAAAATGCATTTTTGCTTATGTGTTCATTCTTTAGTGTTTCTTTGCGGAAGTACACGAGACATATTGTGCGTCTTCATAATAATGATCCCAACTTCTTCATAGAGCGAGAGAGAGAGAGAGATTTAAGCAATAGGCAGGTATGATTAAGATATATTCTGTGCTGTGCTGCTTATATGACCTGGCTGACTGCATCTGATTTCAGATGATGATTGAAATAAGTACATCCTTGGTGTGGATCATTTAAATACTTGTGCTGACAGATAGACACAAATGTTTGAAGCAGTAACCTTGTTGAAGCCTGGTGGCAAGGAGGTAAGTTCATGAAGATTTTACTGCATAGTTTGTCATGAGAAAACCTGCTATTTGTACATGTATGTGAAAACGAAGGTGCAGATCAGCTGTGTAGTAACTGTGCAGCCAATCAGTGCCTTTGTTTTTGCCACAATGATAATACAATCCATGTACTTTCTTCAAACATCTCAGATCTACCCATCTTTTGTGGCTGTACAGCCTTGTTTGTGTTTGGCCTGCCTTGAAACCCTGAAGACAGATTTTCTCCCAATGAAGCTCACATCCATACATTGTAAATAACAAAGAAGTTACATGTATATCTGAAATACACAGTATGTAAAAGTTTCTGAATAAGTAATCATATTCCACACTTTCAACAATCTTCCATACAATGTTTGCAATAATATTGATAACAGTAATGATAATGGATATTGTTGTTTCAAGAGGCTAACATGATCCTAAAAATATGGACACATGGTGTCTAAATTAAGTTGCTGACAGGGATGTTATGCCTCAAAACAAACAAAACATATTCATTCATAATAGTTCTGTAACCCATTACCACACAATCCCTACTTTTGACGCCCCTGAGAAAGAAGCCTTTAGAAAACATTGCTGGAAAAGGAGAAAATGCTGGTAACCAGCATTTTCTCCCTTCCCCACAATGTTTTCTACCCTTCACAAAACAGATTTCAAATTTTCATTCACTTTTATTTTGTCGTCTGCAAATGCTTTCAATTTGAATCAGTCTAAAATATTGTTGTTTGGTAATTGGTTAATTAAGAGCATCAAATTTCTAGTGAATGAGCCATGTTTGATAAAAAATCAGATGCATCAAAACTCAACCAATTGCAAACTGGAACCCCATAAAAGGATCAGAGAAATTGTGCATACCCAGATCAGACACTGTATGTTCATGGTCTACTCTTTAGTCTTTTTGCTTACAGAATTTTCCATCACAAATCAAACAGAAATGAAAAAGTGCACTTGACAATCCTTAAACGACGTAATGACTTATCGAGCTTGTAATAATAGAAGAGTCCTCAGGTACACAATGGGTAAATAGTCTTATTTGGTATTATTTTAACTCATTACAGTTTACTGTTAATTCAAAAAAGAGGAAATAGGTGAACAGTGCAGACCCAGATCAGATGCCCCATATATCCCAGCTTCTGATCAGGGTTTACACTCTTTGCAAACAGGAATTTCTGTTAAAAATAAAAGTAAAGAAAAAATTAGACCAGACATCCTTTTACTGCCTTGTATTTTAATACAGTATTGCCTTGCATCTCTTAACCCTTTACCAAACAATCCCTGGTTTTAACGACCCTGAGGAAGAAGCCTTCTGAAAACAATGTGGGAAATGGTAACCAACATTTTCTCCATTTCCTGCAATGTTTTCTATCCTGCAAAAAACAAATTTCAATTCTTGATATACTTTTATTTTGTTGCAAGTGCTTCCAATTTGGACTGGTCTAAAATTTTGTTGTTTGGTAAAGAGTTAAATGGGATGAAGTCAAACAGTGCACGTCCAGATCAGACTTTGCATATACATGTATTGCAGCTTCTAATGGGAGTCTGCACTGTATCCTAACAAGAATTTCTAATAAAGATCAAAATTAGATTAAAATTAGACCAGACATCCCTTGATGGAAAATGGACTCCTTGCGTTTATTGTCATGGAGGAATCCATGGCATAAAATTAAATGGTTTCAACCTTTCAGTCAGGACCCATGAATTGACATGTATATTTTCAGGATGTTCAGGAGTCAGAAATTGAAAAGTTCTTGTCCTCTAAACCTATGGCTCCACCTAATCTTGTTGCTGTCGGAATGTTGAATGAAGAAGTTGACAGTGTGTTCATCGTTGGTGATGATACCAGAATCTCCTAACTACTAAGTCACTGAATGAGGCACTGTTTCTTTTTTTAGCTTGGTATTATATTACAGATTTGGAGTACCCAAGATGCTACTCACAACTGCTAGGTTTTTGCCAGCAACTGGTGATAAACAACCATTTCAATGCCAGAAATCTACAGCCCTTATTCAATTTCTGAATAAAGTGGAAAAAGCTGTGACTACAGTTAGAGACTATAGTCTATTGTTCTTTAATCCTAGTCAAAGACATTTTAATTTTGTGATTTACCAACTTCTGCATTTTGCACATTTTGTGCAAGAAAAATTAGAAATTACTCAACAAATTTTTGTCAGTGCGAACAGTTGATGCAGAGAAATATATAATGTATGGTATTTCTCCTCTGTAAAAGTTAAAGCTAAAATCAAACCAAATTCATTAGGATTGCTCAGACACTTACTGCCGCCCCTCATGAGGCTTACATGTTGGAAAATATGAGAGTTCTATGCAGGAGCCTGCAGTTTTAAAAGTCACTAGCAAGATATTTCTAAGTTAATTGAATAGAGGATATTTGGTTTCTTTTGGTGAAAGGTTGAAATTTATTTCATAGAGTGAACACCATTGATAACATTTTCACAAGTGGCTGTGCCACTCATGAAAATATTACCAATGGTATTCACTTGATGAAATAAATTTCAATCTTTCACCAACAACAAATATTCTATTTATTTCATGCTTTTAACCCTTTCTGGGAGGAACTTTATCAAAATCCAGTTATTCCTTGTGGCATACCCCTCCAGCATAGCAACGCATTACAGTATTACTTCAAGGCGCGAGAAATGTAAGGCAAATAATGTAATATTTCCATCAGGTTGTCAGGCACGTGTCATTTACCTAAGCAACAAGAATATGAAAATCGGTATTTTTACTGGTCGTACCCATGTAGTATCGAAAATTATTTCTCTGCTATTTCTCCATATCCTACTGGAAAGCATGAAATAAAGTAAGTTCCTTTACATCAGAAAGTAACATCCTCATATTTTTGTGAATTTTTAAAACTCTGGCTGAAATATGTTACAGATTTTTAGTAGTTTGTTAGTTTTAGGGTTTCAAGTGACTTCTCTGATGAATTGGGGAGGTCAATTCTTTTCATATTTCACATGTAGTGGGGAAACAAATAGTCATGGTTTTTGTTAGGCAGATAAAAACTGTGGGCCCAGTTGCTCAAAGCTGAACACATCGTTAATTGAAGAGATGTTAGCATTTGTATCATGTAATACAAGAAAAGGTGATTTTTTTAATGAAAAAATGTGTGTAGATTTTTCAATGCAAAGGCTGCTCACATTTTTTCAGCAAAAAATACCAGTATATGCAATAATATCTTCATTAGAACACTTAAAGAAATGACCCGAAACAAGCTTGTTTAGCTAACAAGGCTTTGAACAACTGGGCCCCGGTTGCTACTGCAACTTATAATTACTATAGACTTATAAGGGAAAAAGTGGAAATTGTTTCTAGAATATTGTCTTTCCTGTACTCACAGTGCCTTGTTTTGAAGAACAAAAAAATTGTATGATGAACCATTGTAAATTTAGTCCTACTGTCTCCATTACCACACAATCCCTAATTTTGACGACCCTGAGAAGGAGCCTTTAGAAAACATTGTGGGAAACTGAGAAAATGCTAGTAACCAGCAATTTCTCCTTTTCCCACAATGTTTTCTACCATTCACAAAACAAATTTCAGATTTTCAATCACTTTTATTTTGTCCACTGCAAATGCTTTTGATTTGGACAAAACTAAAATATTGTGGTTTGGTAACGAGTTAATACATGTAACATTCCTCATTGCTACAGATTTAAAACGCATGGTTGTGGTTCTCAAAATCATTTTACTAATTCTGTTGAACACAGTTAAACTTTTTTTTACATGATCCATTTCGTTTTTATATTTATTTCTACAACCAAGAAAAATAACTGTGTATATTACCATCATGGTCATTTTTGCATTCATTTCTCAAATCCTGTAAAAGAATTTTTAACTCATTACCAAACAACAATATTTTAGGTTTGTCCAAATCGAAAGCATTTGCAGACAATAACATAAAAGTGACTGAAAATTTGAATTTTTTTTTTTTGTGAAGGGTAGAAAACATGACAAAAGGAGAAAATGCTGGTTACCAGCATTTTCTCCTTTTCCTACAATGTTTTCTAAAGGCTTCTTTCTCAGGGGCGTCAAAAGTAGGGATTGTGTGGTAATGGGCTAAATGACAGTTCTTAAGCTTTTGCCATTGTTTTGTTGAATAAATGTTCTTTAACTCTTTATCACACAATCCCTACTTTGGACGACTCTAAGAAAAACGCCTTCTGAAAACATTGTGGGAAAAGGAGGAAATGGTGATAAACAGCATTATCTCCTTTTCCCACAATGTTTTCAACCCTTCACAAAACAAATTTCAAACTTTCAGTCATTTGTATTTGGTCGTCTGCAAATGCTTTGGATTTGGACAAACATAAAATAAGTTAACTCTTTACCACACAATCCCAACCTTTAATGACCCTGAAAAAGGAAGCCTTTGAAAACATTGTGGAAAAAGGAGAAAATGCTGGTTACCAGCATTTTCTCCTTTTCCCACAAAGTTTTCTACATTCTACATTCTTCCATTTCAAGTTTAGAATTTCCATTTCTTACGCAATAAAGTCTGTATTTTTGGTCAGATTTCCATGAAATTTGCAGAGTTTGTTTATCTTATCAATAGCTTCAACCCTAGATTTTGAAAAAATTCTTACAAACAGTATGGGAAAAGTAGCCATTTCAAGTTGAAAACTGTTATTTCTTGTTTACACAATAAAGTCTTCATTTTTGGTCAGATTTCCGTGTTACTTACACAGTTTGTTTATCTCATCAATAGCTTGAGCCGTATTGATTTTGAAAAAAATCCGACAAACAGTATGGGAAAAGTAGCCATTTCAAGTTTAAAATTTCCATTTCTTGTTTATGCGATAAAGTCTTCATTTTTGGTCAAATTTTCTTGAAATTTGCAGAGTTTGTTTATCTTAACAATAGCTTCAATCCTATTGATTTTGAAAAAGTTCCAGCAAACAGTATGGGAAAAGTAGCCATTTCAAGTTGAAAACTTTCATTTCTTGTTTACGCGATTAAGTCTTCATTTTTGGTCAGATTTCCGTGAAATGTGCACAGTTTGTTTATCTCATCAATAGCTTGAATCCTATTGATTTTGAAAAAAATCCGACAAACAGTATGGGAAAAGTAGCCATTTCAAATTGAACAATTTCATTACCTGTTTACACTATAAAGTATTCATTTGTGATCAGATTTTTATGAATTTTTTTTTCAGCTTGTTTATCCCATCAATTGCTTTTTAACCCTGTTGAGTTTGAAAAAATTCAACAAACAGTAATGGAAAAGTAGCCATTTTGAGTTGAAAATGTCAATTTTTTGTCTTTTTGCTTTTTAATGAATTCCTATGTATGCTTTATTTAAAAGCAAACTCTCTACCAGTAGAGCATATTCAGGCCCTTCAGGACGTTCTAGTTTATTCAAATATATTTTGTTGTCTGCACATGCTTTCGATTTGGACAAGTCCAAAATTTTGTCGTTTGGTAAAGAGTTAATTTGTAAAATGTACTATTTTTAGCATGGAAATGCTAATCATTGAATTGTTATATGTATAAGTTGTTCTATTTTTTTATTCATTTGTTGTAATCACCACCAATGTGACTTTTATTACTGAAACATAGGGGAATACCAGCAACAGAGACAGCAATGTCTTTTTTGTACGGCCGTCAAAGACGGGACGTATTATGGGATCTCACATGGCGAACAGGCAGCCGGGTGGGCGGGTGGTGTCCAGTTCTTAGTCCAAAGCATAACTTTGTTATCTTCAGTCCGATTGACTTGAAACTTTGCATTTGTGTTTGTTGCAATAATACAGAGTGCAGTGTGATAGAACCATAATTATACCTTATGCTGTCTTTAAATTTTTTCCTTTGATCGTTCTTTTTACTGCATTTTCTGCTTGTCCGGAACATAACTGTCATTTTTAGTGTGAACATCTTCAAATTTGGCATGCTTGATTGTTGAAAAATTACTGAGTGCAGTGCACAAGAACCATAACTCTTTCTAGCATGAATTTTGACTTGTTCCCCCTTAGATCTTCACTTTTATAATTTTTCTTGCTTGTCCCTAGCAAAATTTTGTTATCTTAAGTGGGAATGACTTGAAATACAGTTTGCTTATTTGTTGCAATATTTGGAAGTGCAGTGCACAAGAATTGTAACTCTACCTCATGCTGTCTTTGGATTATTTCCCTTTGATTGTCATTTTAAAAGCATTTAGCGCTTGTCTGGAATATAACTTTGTCATTTCAACTTAGAACAACTTCAAACTCGGTATGCATGTTTGTTGCAATATTACAGAGTACAGTGCGCAAGAACAGTAACTCTGCCTAACGTGGATTTTGAGTAATTCCACTTTGACATTCATTTTTACAGTATTTCTTACTTGTCCAGAAGGCAATTTTATCACCTCAAGTCAAATTCACTTGAGACTTGGTAAACATGTTTGTTGCACTTATGAAAAATGCAGTCCACTAGAGACGTAACCTTACCTAATATCCTTTTGGAATTATTCCCTATTCATTATTTTTTTTAACAGGTTTTCATGCTTCTCTACAATGTAACTTTGTCTTTTCATGTTGGAATGACCTGAAACTTTATATGCATGTTTTCTTAACATTAGAGGAGACATTCATGCCTATTTCAATCACTTACATGATATCTGCTGTACTGCTATTTTCGTCTATCTACCCTTTACGATTATTATTCCCCCTCGACAACTGGCGGTGGGATGGGCATATCTTGCGACAATTTGCCACTCTTGCTATATGATATGTTGCATATATTTTGAAAGAAGGGTATACCCAAGAAGGGTATACCCTTGGAAGAACAGCACAACAAAAATGATTGGTCATGTCCATTTCCATGGTATCCCTGGCAACACTAAAGTGATTTAGATTTTATTTATTTAAATTGCTGGATTACTAATCTGCTGCTTGTGCAGTTATATAAAGTTAGATTTTCAAATTGTTGACTGTTAGTTTGAAGGATAGCAGATCTTATTTGAATCATGTCATGAAAACCTGTCCTGATTTTGAACAGGTGTGACACAAACCAGGCTGTCCAACCACAAGAAAATGGTTAGAAGCTTGAAATCTAAAATTGAGGGTTAAGAGGGGTTGTGATATCAATGTAGCAAAAAACAAAGTCGCATATTAACTGTGTGGTTATCTGTGATTTTGTTTTTACATATGCAAAAACAGGTTTTCTCATGACGAGGCTTATTTTATTAGTATTAAAAGGCTTTAATCATAAGACTGCACGTTTGGTCCCAGACCACCAAGATGAGGAAAATCTTATTGACTAAAAGATCAACAGTGCTTATGTTTCCTGAGAAAAAAATAAAATTAAATACAAATACTTATCTACCTGTTCTCAATTTACTGTGACAGTTCGTGTTAATAGTCGCAACATGAGAAAATGTGTATTCTGGTTTTGTCACCTGGCGATATTCGAATTAGGCTACACAAGTACATATGCTAGCTGCATTTGTTGAAAATGGATATAATTATGATGTTACTGACGTCATCATCATATCCATTTTTAAACCTGTTTCTCTCTATAGAGAGTGAGACAAAACTATTATTCTATATCAAGCCTGTTCAGTGTAGTATATTTGACGTTGAACTGTAAAACACCTGTTTCGAAATAAAACACCTTAGTCCTGAAAACACGTAAACGTGTTTAAGAAGTGTAACAGGCTCGAAAACACCTGTTACCCATTTTCAAACAAAACACTGAGATAGGTGTTTTCACAAAACACTAATGTTTTCATCATGTTTAATTTTAAAACACTGGTGTTTTCTCAAAACACGAACGGGTGATAAAAAAGTGTAACAGAAAAGTGTTTTCTTTCGTGTTTGGATTTAAAACACCCGCTTTTACAGTGTACTTGTTTTCACATTACAAAAATTTAAAGATGCATACAATAGTATACCATTACTGAACCGAAAAATATTACACCAGGGCCCGTATTCATCTACCATTCTTGAGAACATTCTTAGTCTTATTCTCCAAGGTTTTCTGAATTTGTAAGTAACGCAAGCTCTGATTGGCTAAACCAAATTGTTTAACCAATCAGAAGTTGTGTTGCTTTCAAATATAGAAGCTTTTGAGAATAAGACTAAGAATATTCTCAAATATCGATGTTGAACCGGAAGAGTAGTCTACCGAAATCCGTTGTAAAAAAAAAACAGCTCTTTTGATATGTTTTGGTTCGTTTTTATTATTATTATTCCAATTGAATTGGTCCTTTACCTGTCATTTAACAAGCTTGGGTACAATCCTGAATTCAACTGGATTCGTACTCTTCAGAACCAGTCTATATTTTGGACTCGGCTGTCACCTCGCCCAAAATATAGGCTGGTTCTGCAGTGTACTCACACAAAAGAATTCAGGATTGTCCCCAACTATGTTAAAAAACCTCATCATACTTTTTATCAGTAACCAAAACTACTTACAGCAATATATAGAGGATATTTGTTTTTTTCGGTGGCGCAGCACAAGTGAAAATATTACTGATGGTGTTCACTCGATGAAATAAACTTCGATCTTCACCGAAAAAACCAAATATTCTCTATATATTTCATGCTTGTAACCTTTCTGGGAGGAGCTTTATATCAAAATCCAGTACAGTTCTTTTCCGTTATTCCCCCTGGCCTACCCCTCCCGCATAGCAACGCATTATTACAATATTACGTCAAGCGCGATAAAATGTAAGGCAAATGACGCCGTATTTCCATCTAGTTACGAGACACGTGCAATTTACGTAGGCAACAAGAACATGAAAATCGGTATTTTCACTGCTCGTACCCGTGTAATATCGAAAATTATTTTCACTGCTATTTCTAGATATCCCACTGGAAAGCATGAAATAATGAGCAATCTCATTTCGATCAACACCATCTGAAAGAGCAGTTTATTACGGAATCCTGTTTCCGCCATCCACTTTTCGACCTACGAGGAACTCGAAAAGTAGAAATTAGGCACACTAACTTCCACTTTTCTAGCAAAAAAGTTACCTCGAAAAGTCGAAAAGTTGAAGTTTTTGACCTGACAATTGTCATAAAACTTTCCACTTTTCAACTTCACGTTTGCCTAGAAAAGTAGAAATTAGGAAGCACAAACTTCCACTTTTCGCGTTAAAATGCTAGGTCGAAAAGTAGAAAAGTGGAAGTTTTTCACATGACAATTGTCAATAAAACTTCCACTTTTCGACCTGGAAAAGACAAAGTTGAAAAGTCGAAAAGTTGAAAAGTCGAAAAGTGGAAGTTAGCCGATTAAAACTTCCACTTTTCTAGTTAGGACTAATTTTTCGCAGGATAAATTGGTCGCGTTATTATTTCAAATGTACACCGGACAAAGGAAGATGGCGGGAGCGAATGGTAGATGTTAAATTTACACCGAATAAGTCTGATGTCAGCCATAATACGGCAACTCCCTAATTTTCATTTTAAACCCGCCCTTATCGCATTGCTACGTCCTTCAGGCTTTAACGGTGTACACATTATTAGATGTATTGAAATCATGTGGCCTGCAACACGCGAAAAGGGGCATACGGACATTTGCGTAAAGTGTCGCTTCGCATCAGCCCTCGCAGTTCGACACTTTCCGTTTTATGTAATTTTCAATTTAGCGCAAGTCTACTGTGCCACAAAATCTAATGTGGTCTTACAGTGCCGTGTCGGGTCAGCCTGTACGATCTGCGCAGGCTGATCCTAGACGACACATTATGGAAATGTCGGAATGCCCTTTTTCGCATATTGCAAGCCATATATAGTTGATATTTTGGACACTGATTAGTCTTTAAAGTTTAAAGGACCCATTTCACCGAAAAATATTCCCTGAAGATTGAGTTGCGATCTCAAAATGTGGCTTGATCGCCGCTGATTGCAAGTAATCGGCGGTTGAACACACCTTGGTCTTCTGTAGTCGCACAAGGTCCAGGGAAAGTATTCCCCACCCCCACCCCCCAAAAAAAGATCGAAACTAGGTTTTTGACATGTCAAAAAACTAAGCTGCGACCTGTGTGATCTGGAAAATCGCAGATAATTTGCCGAAAGATCGCCCGTTAAACCATTTTTTAAGGGATTTACTTTGAGAAAACCTGCTATAGGCGAAAAGTTTCAACATGGCACAATTCCTGCAGTTTGACCAGATCGAGATGGTCCCTTTTCCTGTGACGGGTTGCATATCATGAAATGATACTACTAGACATTACTCAACCGAAATACCAACGCGGCAGATTCGGGGAGGTCATATTGATGTTAATGTAACAATGGGGAAAATATCGAGTTCCGAGGACAGAAATCCGTAATCGAGTTCGGAGGACATTTATAAATTCATAATCGACTCCGATCAGCATCATAGATAGGCCTACATCGACAGTTTTATTAACCTTGCAAAGATTATGAAGGATCCCGGTGCCCACGCCAAGCCAGTGTTCGAACCAGCGACCCAGATGTTGACAAGTCACACATTTTAACCCATTACCACACGATTCCTTTTTTGACACTTTTGAAAAATATTATTTAGGAAAACATTGTTAGAAAGGGAGAAATAACTTTTTACAAACTATTTCTCTCACAATGTTGTCTACTCTATATTACACTTAGATTTCAATGCACACTTTGAAATGTCGTCTTCAGTTTCTTTAAATTCGGACAGTCTTTTATTTTTTGTCATCTCGTAATGGGTTAAACGTGGTTTGAAAATGTCAAATTGGGCGCACGCTTGATGCGCAGTTCCTGACTTGATTTGTGTAACTATAAACTCAGCCCATAGGCGGTATCGGATAAAGATAGACGTCAGACTTAAACAGTGTACATGTATACTTATTCGGTGGAGGTTTAACTTTCACCGGGTCCAAATACGAAGGACCGGTGACACTAGACTGGTTACCTCCCCTGATACACTACGTGTATAGGGTATACAACGGTGGCCAGTTCACGGTGACACAGGAATTTTTACCCCTACACCGGCTCCAACATTATTCGGTGCTGATAAACAAACATACCAGTCCTAACTAGAAAAGTGGAAGTTTTAACGCTAACTTCTACTTTTCAACTTTTCGACTTTTCGACTTTTCAACTTTTCGACTTTTTAACTTTTCGACTTTGTCTTTTCTAGGTCGAAAAGTGGAAGTTTTATTGACAATTGTCATGTGAAAAACTTCCACTTTTCTACTTTTCGACCTAGCATTTTAACGCGAAAAGTGGAAGTTAGTGCTTCCTAATTTCTACTTTTCTAGACAAACGTGAGGTCGAAGAGTGGAAAGTTGTATGACAATTGTCAGGTCAAAAACTTCAACTTTTCGACTTTTCGAGGTAACTTTTTTGCTAGAAAAGTGGAAGTTAGTGTGCCTAATTTCTACTTTTCGAGTTCCTCGTAGGTCGAAAAGTGGATGGCGGAAACAGGATTCCGTAGTTTATGCCTTCGTTTTGTATGCTAAGAGCTCATATTTGTTTCATGATATTTGACGCCGTTTGCACAAGTTGTATCGAGACTGCCAGTGCACCTCACCATGCTTTCCAGGAGTTTTTCTTACCAGTATACTTTTCACAACATTCTTTCCAGACCATTGGCTGCTTTTCCACGAAAAAAAAAAAACGACACGATATCTTTTACTGCTGAGCTATACAGAACGACGAGATGGTGTACTTTTTAGCACAACAGTGCATTTCCTTGACGGTTCTGCAATTAGCTATTTCCGACAGTTCATCCTTATTCTTCCCAAGTAATCATATATGGATAATATTGTGAAAATAGAGAAAGATCAGCCTGCTTATATGTGGTGTCTGATCTTTGTCTATACTATCTGGTTCTGCATAAATAGGTAATAAATTAACCTACAATATCTACCTTAGTAATGGTAATCGACATAAACTAGCCAGTGTAAAGGATACTGTTGCACAAACGTAATGATGGCGGGCTAGCTCAGGAGCCTTGTTCACTCTTTACAAAAAAAGACAGAATTTAAGACATAGCAAATTTCAAAGTAGTTCCATAGACAATTATTGTCCATGAAATGGGAGAAAGAATTGTGGGAACAATAGGAACCGCTGGTTACTATGCAGAATTTTGTCATTGTCTGACAATACCCTTTTTTTCTGAAAGTCATTTAACTCATGCTGTTCAATGACCTTTGCAACATCATTTCAGTTATATCGCGGCAGACAGTGCATCTACCAATGCTTTCCTTGGGTTTGTTTGTGAGAATTCCGCATAATATTCTTTCCACGCCACTTGCTGCTTTCCCAAATAAGTATCTCTGAAACGATGAAAGCCGGTGAAAGAGAGATAAGTGATCCTGTCGCAGTGACTATTATCAATGCCCGGTAAAAAATCAGCTTAGCAAGGTATTCGAACCATCGACCCAGGTTTCGAAGTCCTATATGTTACCGACTGCATGGCTACTGGGTTTGGTGCCAAAACGTTAATACTTAGGCTGCTAAGCGCGTCTTTGTGGGCCTCTGGGGATAGTGTAGATCAAGATCAGACTGCACGTTTTGTTGATCTTGTGGATCTTGGATCTACATTGTCCGATACGGTTTGATCTTTCCGAAGGGAAAAATATATAAATCGTGAACTATGGTATTTCTCTATTGGTTGGAAATATTTAGTTTCATTGATACAACAGCTTGAGGTTGAAGAATGGAATTTCTACAAGGAATTGCAAATTGACCCAGCCAGATTTGTACTCGCGCGAACAAAAATCGACTGGTGAAATATAAGCTAACAGGAAACAAACCTGCCTACGGCTGATCGTTTTTTTCATCTCAGGAAAAATTGGCCTTGTTTATGTCGTAAGAGAACAGGCTAAATTTCAAGGACGACTGACACAAAGTGAATTATTTGCAGTAAAATTATCAGTATTTTCGTTTCTTTGGTCGTATGTAGGAAAATTAAGATAGAAATTGAGCTCTCACAGATAGAGCACTTGTTCATTTTCCGCCACTGTTTTCAAAAACTTCTTTTCTATTTTATAGAAAAGCATACAATGGTAATTGGTTGAACTAATCCGCATTCAAAGAACAGCAACGCCAGACATTTCCAATCTAAAGAAAGAGTGAGCTCGCTTATAATTGCTTGCCAAAGCTAACTTTTTTTTAAACCCTTAACTTGCTAAACTCATTACCAGACGACAAAATTTTAAGTTTGTCCAAATCATTTTAGCATTTGCAGACGACAAAATAAAAGTGACTGAAAATTTAAAATCTGTTTTGTGAACGGTTGAAAACACTGTGGGAAAGGAGAAAATGCTTGTCACCAGCATTTTCTCCTTTTCCCACAATGTTTCTTTCTCAGGGTCGTCA
The DNA here is from genome assembly GCA_943736015.1 of Tridacna crocea. Classification (NCBI taxonomy): domain Eukaryota; kingdom Metazoa; phylum Mollusca; class Bivalvia; order Cardiida; family Cardiidae; genus Tridacna; species Tridacna crocea. The sequence continues at coordinate 58,341,981 of OX031059.1, forward strand.
AATGTAGGGATTGTGTGGTAATGGGTTGATAAGTGAAATAAATTTTCAAGCCTACAGTAAAACTCCAAAGTCTGCTAATTTCTAAATGTATTTTTAGGCCAGGGAATCCCTCTCAAGGGATTCCCTTGCCTATAGGGATCGTAAGCTGCCTTTTCAGACAAAAATGTTGGACGGTGTGTCCACTCTATATCGCTGAGTCCGCCAAAACAACTAGTTTCCCAAGTATTTACAGAGATTGCTTATCACACGGTGTGAATGCTTTCCTTTCCTTAAAGCTTTCATCTGCGAAATGCCATGGAATTGCTAGGGTATTATGACCCTTTAATAACTGACGAGTGTGTGTTTTTTATCCCGTTTTTAGGCCAGGGAATCCCTCAATGGATTCCCTTGCCTATAGGGATCGTAAGCTGCCTATTCAGACAAAAATGTTGGACGGTGTGTCCACTCTATATCGCGGAGTCCGCCAAAACAACTAGTTTCCCAAGTATAATACAGAGATTGCTTATCACACGGTGTAAATGCTTTCCTATCCTCAAAGCTTTCATCTGCAAAATGCCGTAGAATTGCAAGGGTATTACGACCCTTATATAACTGATGATTATGTAATTTTTATCCCGTTTTTGTCATTAACACTGACCTAATAAACTTAGCTATATCCGACAGTTGTGTATTCCTACGCGCTATATACGGTTAATATCTATAACGCTCTCTCTTGCACTCCGGATCATTCACATTCATGTACGGTGAGAGTAACGAACGACAACTCTGCTCGGAATTTATCTATAACGTTGTGTTGACATTTGAACATATGTGTCACAAAACGCGTCTCCGCTAAAATGCGATTGTAAATAAGGCAAACTACATAATAAGAATATTGGCCCGTGTTATGTTTATCACTTTTTCATAATTTATTATGTATATCGACTAAATCTAGGGTACTTCAGCGGAATGCTGGAGAAATCGGCCCCTGGAGAAATCATCCCCAAACTGCTTGGCCCGTGTTATGTTTATCACTCCTGAGAAATCGTCCCCTGGAGACGATTTCTTTGGTGAAATCGTCCCCAAATAAAATTTTAGAAAAATCGACCCCAACGTCAAATTTCATCCATATCGTTAATCAAGTTGTCTATAAAAATATTTTTGAAAGTTCGTTTTTTTTTAGTTTGTACATCGGTATAGCTAAACAGCGAAAGGAACTTCCTTTCGCGAAAGGAAGATTACGTCCACGAAAGGAAGATTCTTTACTATGAAAGAAGCGTTTTCCTCACGAAAGGAAACTGTCGTTGATTTATTGCTTATACATTCTAGGTATTTGTAAAAGTTAGATTATGAATTTAAGATTTTTACGCTCGAAAAATCGTGTTTTACTATCGCGGTGAAAGTGTTACTATAAATAACCGTTCTTGCGTGAAAGTATGTTATGTACACGAAAGGAAGATTTTTTCCTCGAACGTAGTCTTTTTGCATGAAAGGATTTTTTTTCTGAATTTGAGAATATCTTTTCGACATGGATGAACTTGACTTGTCAAATCTATAAGTTTTATATAAAACTTTTGTTAGTAACGAGATTCTTTAGTGTAAGGAAATTCCTTTTGCGAAATACAAAGCCGTCTATAGAACCAAGATATAAAACTGTTCTTCTTGGAAGAGTCTAAGACTTTAAGATGAAATCATTAGACTAGCAAGCTTTATGAAAGACGAAAAATAAAATGTAAATATGATTTTCTAATAATTTAGACGTGATTTAAGTTTAAAATATGAGATTGAAATCACAAATGTAAAACATGCTGATCAGTGGTTGTTAAACTCGTATAATTCTTTCTTGTCCTTATCTGAAAAGCATATTTTGGAGTGAAATGTTGTTGGAAAGGGATAAAATGCTATTTCCAGAGTTTTTTTTTCTTTTTCTATCAAAAGAATCATGACGGTATATGCAAACATTTCGTACCATAATCATTTTGCTTCCTTGCGCGAAAGGAAGATTACGTTCACGAAAGGAAGATGTTTACTATGAAGAAGCGTTTTCCTCACGAAAGGAAACCGCCGTTGATTTATTGATTATATATTCTAGGTATTTGTAAAAGTTAGATTTTGAATTTGAGAGTTTTAGACTAGAAAAATCGTGTTTTACTATCACGGTGAAAGTGTTACTATAAATAACCGTCCATGCGCGAAAGTAAGTCCGTTCATGAAAGGAAGATTTTTGCCTCGAACGTAGTCTTTTTGCATGAGAGGATTTTTCAAAATTTGAGAATATCTTTCCAACATGGATGAACTTGACTTGTCAAATTTATAAGTTTTATATAAAACTTTTGCTAGTACCGAGATTCTTTAGGGTAAGGAAATTCCTTTTGCGAGATACAAATCCGTCTATATAGAACCAAGATATAAAACTGTTCTTCTTGAAAAAGTCTAAGACTTTAAGATGAAATCATTAGAGTAGCAAACTTCGTGAAAGTTAACTCTTTACCAAACAACTGGTCCATGGGAATCATGACTTTCGACAAGAGTGTGGAAAAGAGAGGAAATGGTTGTTGTTGTAGTCTTTTCTGCCACTTTAACTCTTTACCACAGAATCCCGACTTTTAACGACCCTAGGTAAAAGGCCCTTTGAAAACATTGTAAGGAAGAAAAGGATGTTTTCAACCCTTTCAAAGACAAAAATAATCATTTTCAGTACTTAATTTTTTGTTGTCTGCAAATGCTTTCAATTTCTCCTTTTCCCAGTGTTTTCTAACCGTTTCGATAACTTTCTGCCATTTTCGTCAATTTTGAAAATGTCGTCTGCAAACTCTTTCAGTTTGGAAGAGCCTAAAATTTGTCGTCTGGTAATGGGTTAAGTAAATAGGGTAAGAAAAAAAGAAAAGATTTACTTTACAAATGAAGATCGATTGAATTGTTTTCCGCCACTTTCAACATTATTTTGGTAATATCACAGCAAAAGCTCATATATTTTTGTTTCTTCTGGGTTTCACAAGTTCTTGGCAATGGGCTCTATTTTTCAGTGTCTTGCCAAAAGGGCACTCCCATGAACAATTCAGGGGTCCCATAGTGGCTCGAACCTGTGGCATCAAGGTTATAATTCACACACATGTACATTACCACTGGGCCAAGCGGGGCCTGCAACATATAAAGAGAAAACTGACAGGAGGTGGGGGCAGCGGCATTTTGTTTAAACGTTCTTTCTATATTATCTGTAGAATGAAAAGAAAATATGAAAAATGTTCCTCACAACCTTTCATCATTTTCCAGATAATCCAAAAGAAGAAAGATTTGGGAGCAATACTGTTAACAAGAGGTTTCTTACTTTGCTACAAATGTTTCTTATTTTTCAAAAGCAAATCCCAGAATTGAAATCATTCTTATTTGCAATTTGCAATCTGCAAAAGCTTTTAATGACACTGGCAGGGTTATGAATTTGGCAAAGGGGTTAGTAAAACAATCTGTTTGAAAACGAAATACACATGGAATTCCCCCTCGTTTTATATTATGGTTTCCACGGTATATAGTGTCTGTGGCACCTGTAAAACAGTATGAAACGTCTGAAGGTACGAAAAGTATAAAGGACGAAATATCCGACCCCCGAAAAATCTAGCCTCGAGCATCAAGAACGTCAAGAAGATCATAATGTTACAAAGTCATTCATATACAATGTAGCATGTGCAGTATGAAAAGCAGCCATTGATTTCGTTAAAAAATGTATTTGTTCCTAACAATTCCTCTGTAAAAAAAAAAAAGCGAAAAGAATTTCCTTTCATGTTCAATGGATCAGTAGAACTTTCAATGTTGTTCAGATCTAGATCTATAAAGTGCTGCGGTACAAATTCATGAATGGCTAAAACTTCTTAAATAAGTATTTTTCCACATCAAGATAGATCTAATATGTTAACTGTTATGAAGGAACAGTCCTGTTATCAATTTTACCCATAATAGCATAATTCCTTCCGTGGGTCAACGTACATGTATTCCTCCTTTCGCGAAAGGAAGCCTTTCTTTCTCTGCTGCAATACTTGTAAATACACGATGAACAAAAATTTCAGCTATATCAAGACAATATAGCAAGTGCCACAAGGAACCGTTCTCTTGCCAATTATACCCACCTTAAATTATAGCAAAGTATGGGCCGGCAAAACAAAAATACCTTCCTTTTCGTGGAAGAGCGCTCACCCTACTAGATGTACTAAGACTGGAGTTTTTCGTTTGAAACTGTTTAACATCTTAATTTAAATCATATCGAGAAAACATGCATTTTAGAAAAGAAACCTTTTTTTTAACACAAAGAAAGCGCCACTAATACACTTAATTCTTTCTTTTTTGAGGGGGGATGTAAAAAGTTAAATTAAACCTTTAAATTTCATTTATGTTGCGAAAATGTACTAAACTTGGGAAAGAAATCCTATTTTCGATAGGAATAGAATTCTTGCGTAGCTCGGAGTGAATTTTCCTTTCATCAGGGATTGTAAAATGTACATATAGTCTATTACATATGGTCCTTGTTTTCATGAATGGAATTTTCCTCTAAAAGAAACTTTGCAAAATCATAAATAACAAATTCACTACACACTATCATTGAAAAAAAGCTGAAATTTAATCTGTAAGGGGTACCTACTTCAAAAGAGATATTTCATTATTTATAAAATCATGTCGTGGAATAAACATTACTTGCGGGCAAAAATCTTCCTTTCGTGAAAGAAACTCAATTTTAGGAAGGAAATGCTATTTATAGTAACACCATTTACGGCGATTACTAAAACACGATTTTTCGGCCTCAAACGCTCAATCCCAATAATTTTCTTTCAACCGTACGAAAGACTTGAAGTTAATTTTCCAAAAACACCTTCCTTTCGCAAGAAAAACGCTTTTTTCATAGAAAACAATTTTCCTTTCATGGGCATTATGTTCTTTCGCGAAAGGAAGCGAAAGGAAGTTCATTTCGCTGTTTAGCTATACCATGTATTTCGCACCTTTTACACCTGTCACAAATAGATTACACCTGTGTGATTCTTAAAAATGTCTTTGATTGACTTTGATTTGAAACCAAATAAATGCTTATATTTTTTTCTGTAGTCGTTCGCTTGTCATTTAATGTATTTTTTTTTATCTCTCTCTCTACAAGTGTCATATGACATACCCGTGACCAATACCATTTAGCAGGGGCATCAGTGTCTCTGACACACATATTTCTAGTGTTCACTAGGGCTTGTGTGCATGCGCGGATCCAGAGGGGGGGTCCGGGAGTCCGGACCCCCCCTGGAATTTTGACAAAAATGTGGTTGTCGGATTCGTGAAAATTAATAAATAATAAAAAAAAAATGTTCTAAATGTGGAGACCTCCTCATGCTTAGAACTGGAAAAGTTGATTTTCCTTGTAAAAGGCTCACATCTACTGAAATCCGGAAATCAAAAGTATTATATATAATCAGATGAGTGCGTTTTTGGTGGGACCCCCCCCCCCCCTTGAGAAAAATATCTGGATCCGCGCATGGTGTGCATCCGAATATTTCCGGTTCATAACTTCTACAATTGTGAATGGATTTCAAAATAATTTGGCACAAGTGACCTCCCGTCACGAATAAATGTGCCATTTGAAATATCTGTTGAAGTAGGTTGAAGATCAAGGTCACATTGAAGGCCAATTTTTCGTCCGAACCATAACTCCTTCCTTTTTGGATAGATTCCGTTACAAATTAGCATAATGCATTGTTCTCCATCATGAGCAGAAGTTCCCTTTGAAACATTTATTCAGGTCCAGGGTCTAGGTCAAGCTTGAGAGTCAAGTGTTCGCGGGCTTGACACAAGTTGTCCTTGGACAACGATTATGATTTAGGATTAACGTCTTTTTATATTATGTAGATATAAGTATCGAAGCTCAAGTCACTGTGACTTGTCCGTAAAATAGGCAAGTAAAATAGGTAAACCAAGCCTAATCGTTTTCCCAAAACAATCCAGCCTTTTCACAGTATTTTATTGAGAAAATATTTTGGCTAAAAGAGAATTTGCTTGTAATAAGCAATTCCTCCAAATTTCCCCCAAATCTTACTTTTCAATATACACGAAGAACTACTTTGGATTTTCATCTACAACTTCCTTCAAATATGACCAGTTAGAAATTTCATCGACTTGTGGAAGGTAGAGACAACATGACTAACTGCCATATCACTCCAATCTTTATTATTCATTACATTTTACATTGATATCTATCTTACATGTATTTTCATTGAAATCAATAAAAATAAATACATGTATGTTCTTGCGTCATAAATGTAAAAAATAACGTCATTCAGGACTACAAGACATCACATGTCTCAGAAAATTTAGATAATCAAAGTTGGTATTGCACCGATTGAATAGTTCAATTTTGACTTGGGATTGCATGTTTACAAGCACGACAAATTACTAAGTATTCTAAGCCATTATCAAGCACCCCATAACTGTGAGCACATGCCTAGCTCTGGCTTAATTAGTTTCTGGCTGGTGCTTTCTAGTATCAGTTAAAAGAAAGAATTCCAGGGGCTTAGTGGAATCCGCCTGTATCTCTGTCCGTCTACCTATTTGTATTAATTAAAATTGACCTCTTGTGTTCTTTTGTATCCTCAATTTCCTGGCCTTCAGTACTATCAGTACTTTGATTTTGTCATTACCACTGACCTAATAAAAGGCGTAACCTAATAAACTTAGCTTTATCCGGCAGTTGTGTATTCCTACGCGCTATATACGGTTAATATCTATAACGCTCGTTCTTGCACTCCGGATCATTCACATTCATGTATGGTGAGAGTAACGTACGACAACTCTGCTCGGAGATTGTCTATAACGTTGTGTTGACATTTGCACATATGTGTCACAAAACTCGTCACCGCTAAAATGCGATTATTAATAAATCAAACTACATATAGAATATTGGCCCGTGTTATGTTTATCACTTTTTCTTATGTATATCGACTAAATCTAGGGTACTTCAGCGGAATGCTGGAGAAATCGGCCCCTGGAGCAATCGTCCCCAAACTGCTTGGCCCGTGTTATCACGCATTCTCAATAAATAGGTGCCATTTGTACTTTTTGTTGTCGTCGAAGATTTTCAGGATAACATACAATCGGAATGTTTGAATTATTTTGGTTAACGATAGAGGGACAATTGGTGACTTTAACGATACACTTGTGCTATCTCAGCAATAAAAGCTGTGTTATCGATGCTAGCCATAATATGCTTATTTGTAAGGTTCCTAACTGTCGCCGAGCGGAATTATATGTTGAAAACTGAATTCTTTAAAAAAGTCCGAGAGTAGATAAACATTTGAGTGGAAATATTTCAGCACGGTTATACAACGCATTTAAAAAAGTATCATTTTTATGTTCCATTAGTTTTACATACGTATATCAGGATTTCGAACTTGTCGCCGAAAGCATTAAATTCAACGTACATCAACGCAAATACGGAATAAGAATGCAACGGAATGACAAAATCTTGTGAAAACATTTTGTTTTATGCTCAGAATTACGAAATTAACCATAAAATACTTTGTAAGGTTATCGGAAAAATGATATCTACATCAAGACAGATTAACCTTCATTTTTCAGGCCGAAGGTTTAAGGCAGTAAGGTATGTTACTCATCATTCTGCCAATTTCATACCACTAATTACCGTAACGTTTTATCAGCCTTAAACGTTTTTAAGTAAGTAGGGGCAATCCGGGTAAGTACAGACGGACGGGTAAGTACGGACGGCAATGGTTTTCCATTAATAAAACAGGATTTTATCGGAGCTTTGTTTGATACAGCGGTACTTTCATTTCAAATACTTCGCGTACTTTGTATTTAGTAACCGTAACTCTGTATATAAATGTGAATATTGAAATTGACATGCGCACAAATAACTAACCCATTCTTCCTCTTCCGCAAACAAAAAACTTTAAAAAGCGGGAACTTTTGAACAGTTCAAATTAAATTAAAAAATCAGGTATCATAGATTTGTTTTTCTCTTCGTGTCTGGCTAAAAAGCTGCATGAAATGTTAATTATCTTGCTGTTATTGAATGTGTACTTAAAAACTGCAGGATATTAAAATATTTACAAAAAAACAAAGTGTCCGTACTTCCCGTACTAGATTTATGGGCCATAAAAGTACGGACACTTCACATTTGAAATTATTAAGTCCGCAAAGTTTGTGATTTTGATGAGTTTAATTAATCATTTATAAGTGATTACAGCTTAATAATGTGCGTATCTATATTCCGATTCATTTCCATTATCACCATTATCAGTAAAATGTCATTATGAACATCATCATCATCTACGTCACATTTTACACGGTCACACCCTCTGAAAAAAGGTCGGGGAACATAAATGAATCATTTATTTCTCTGTGTTACTTTGGCTGTCTCTGTCGCCGCTGTCTGTCCGCGTTGCTGTCTGTCTTTTTTAGCTGGGTCTATCTGCATCACTGTCTGTCTGTGTCGTTGCCTATCCGTACGCGTTGCTGTCTGTCTGTTATAGCTGGGTCTACCTGCATCACTGTCTGTGTCGTTGTCTGTCCGTCCGTGTTGCTATCTATCTGTTATAGCTGGGTCTATCTGCATCAATGTCTGTCTGTATCGCTGTCTGTCCGTCCGTGTTGCTGTCTGTCTCTTATAGCTGGATCTATCTGCATAACTTTCTGTCTGTGTCGCTGTCTGTCCGTCAGTGTTGCTGTCTGTCTGTTAAAGCAGGGTCTATCTGCATCACTATCTGTCTGTGTCGCTGTCTGTCCGTGTTGCTGTCTGTCTGTTATAGCTGGGTCTATCTGCATCACTGTCTATGTCGCTGTCTGTCCGTCCGTGTTGCTGTCTGTCTGTTATAGCTGGGTCTATCTGCGTCACTGTCTGTCTGTTTCGCTGTCTGTGTGTCCGTGTTGCTGGATGTCTGCATCAGAATCTCTATTGCTGTCTTTCTGTCTGTATGTCTGGCTATGTTGCTATTAATAGTTATATGTCTGTTGCTGTCCATCCTCCTGCATCCATGTCCGTCTGTCTCGCTGTCTTTTAGCCGTTATTTGTCTAAGTCACTGTATGTCTATAGTGCTATCTGTCTATTTGTTTGTGTCTCTTTCTGTTTGTCGCGTTTATCTATATGTGGTCTATCTACCGATCCATCTGTCAGTTGTATTCGTACGTTCATCATTCTCACTTCATCACATGCAATTGCAGCATCAAATTAACATAATTATTATCAACATCATCATCATCATCATCATCATCACAATATTTTCAGAATGCCAAAAAAATGGGTTTATACTAAAGGAGGAAAAACCCAGAACTACACTACAGAGGATTTAGAAAATGCAGTTAAAGCTGTCCAAGAAAACTCCATATCTATTAGAAAGGCTTCATCTCACTTTGGCGTTCCAAAGAGTACAATCGGTGACAGAATTAGTGGGAAGCACGAATTACATGTACGGAATGGAAGGCCTCCGCACATTCCCGATAAAATAGAGCAAAAGATTGTGGACGCAGTGAAAATGGCGGCGAGGAGGGGAATAGGTTTGACGAGAAAGCAGATATTAGCAAAGACTAGCACCCTGTGCACACGAATGAAGATTTCATCCTCATACACAACATTTAAGGCCGGTAAAGATTGGTGGAAGGGGGTCAGGAGGAGGCATCCCGACCTTGTTATGAGAAAGCCGGAAAAACTTGCATCAACACGTGCTAGAATGATGAACAGAGAGGTGATCAACAAGTATTTTAATGATTTGAGAACCATTGTAGATGGATTAAACATACAGGACAAACCCCATTTGACATGGAACTGTGATGAGATGGGAAAAAACTTCGAGCATGACCCTGTTAGGATTGTTGCTGAAAAGGGTGTCAAAACATGTTTGAATAAAACTTCCTCAAAATCCAATAACATGACCATAATGGCTTGTGTGAATGCCTCGGGTAGGAGAATGCCCCCAATGTTCATTACAAAAGGAAAGACTTCAAGGTCTCTGCATGGGTTTAACACATCAAGTGCGCCTGTAGGAACGCGTTGGTGCTACCAACAAAATGGTTGGATTGATGATGGTATTGGAGAGAAGTGGTTTACGGAAGTCTTTTTAGAATATTGCGGTGCCGAGAGACCCCAACTACTTATACTTGATGGACACTCATCACATGAAAGTCTTGGTATCTTAATGAAGGCAATGGAAGAGAACATCCACATCCTAGCGCTTCCGCCTCATACTACTCATACTCTACAACCCCTAGACAAGGCTGTTTTTGGTCCCCTCAATCATGCCTACAACGAGGTCTGTTCAGCTTATTTACAGGAAAACGCACTGCACCAGATAAATAAATGGACTTTTCCGGCCCTTTTTCGACAAGCTTGGGACAAAGCTGTAACTGGCGCCAACATTCGCAGTGGTTTTCGGTCATGTGGAATTTATCCTTTGGATAGCAGTGTTATTCCAGACAAACTGTTTGGCCCAAGTCAACTTACTGATAAGCCTGTAAATGTAGAGAACCATCCAGACAACCTACCTACAACAGAGCTTTATGATAAATCTACTGTTGTTAACCATGTATCTTCAGCATCGTTGTCAGATAACATGCTTGTTGCTTCTCCATTCTCATTGCCCGTTACTTCGCCTGTCATGACAGCTGTTAGCAATTCTATGGATCCATTTCTCCATGCCGGAGACAGTATGGACGACTCTCTTGAGGATGTGCATAATGGTGCCTCAGTTAGTGATGTTGTCACGGAAGTTGATATTCAAACGACGCCTGATGTTCTGGACATCAGTGATCCTTTCCAGCTGTTTGAACTTATTTCCGATGGTAGTGTCGTTGTTCAGCCGGTTTTTGAAGAAAACAGAAATGAACTGGTGATAAAAAACAACACTTCATCCCCATTTGATTCTTCAGTCGCAAAGGAAAATAACACGGGGAAAGATGAAAGTATCGATTCGAAAGTCGAATAATTTTTCATACCTCCTGTTGCAAAGTTTCCTACAAAGAGTAAATCAAGTAAATCCATTACTCATCATCGGCTTCTTACTAGCGAGGATGTTATTAAAGAAAAACTCAAGATTGAGACTTTAAAAGCCGAAAAGGAAAAGAAGAAACAAGCCAGAGCAGACACAAAAACAAAGCTTAGTAAACGAGTTAAAACTGAGAAATCCTAAAACTGACTTGCACTACCTGTATTGTATATATATCAAATGTCAAAAATATTCGAATTTGTTCTTTTTTTTTTAACCTGTTGGACGACCAATCCTATGTTAAATCCATTACCACATAACCCTTTGTATTTACTCCACTGAAGAATGGAATTAACGTAGTGGACCCGTAATAGAAAACAGCTATTTCCACTATAACATTATCCTACAAAAATTGCTAAGATTAAACATGAGTATAATTGTACTACTTTCACCGATCCACTTTTTCCGTTTTGTCTTTCCTAGAATTATCATTTATAAATCTAAAACCACTAATATTCTCATTACAAACGGATATGATAATTACCTCCCTTTTCTGTAAACTAACAAAAGTATCAAAAAATAATTTCAAGATAGACATCAAAGGAATTCCTGGGCGGTTAAAAATGTGCAAAAGTATTATATTTGTATAAATCTGTCTTTATCAACCGACAAGAAATTTGTGCCATGCTGCACTAGAATTATTACGGTTCCACAACCTTAAAGAATACTTTGAGAGAATAGGAGAAATCGTTTATAACAAGCAATTTCTCCTATTCCCACAAGTTTTTAGGGCATATGCACTGTATATTGCACTATTTATGTATGTATATATTTATTATTATTATCATTTTTAAAGTTATAGATCTATGATATTTGAAGCGTGATCTGCGACTTTTACGTTGGGCTAGCCTGAAATTTTGTCGTCTGGTAAGGGTTAAACACCTGAAAAAATAATGATAAGAATACTAATAATAATGTGGAAAAAATTAGAAATGTGTATGATACGGTATATTCTCCACTTTCCGCAATATTTTCAAAATTCTCTTGTTCAAATCCTGTCATAATTATGTTGTCACATGCATATCGTCTGTGAATGACCAAAGCATCGTAACTACAGCCTATTCAAGCTGTATATACGATATTTTAGTCTCTCACCAACTATATGTTTGTTTTGTTTGGTTTTCAAAGCTTAAAAATGTTGAATAAGCATTTTTGTAATTATGACCAGGTATCAAGAAACTTATCATATACTCCGTCCAAGCTGCTGGAATGCATCATCATGGGAACAGATCTCTAACTATTGGCGAAGGTTACATTGCCACACACAAGCCAGAGAATGCCTACGATGTTAATGCTATAGCAATTTCTGAAAGAGAGCAAGTATCATCGCCTGCAGCATACTTAAGGAGAATTGATGCAGCAATTATAGCAAAGATATTTCGTGCAAATCTAGTGCACGACAAAATGCTGCTTAAACCAAAATTCGAACCTACATACAGACCGAGGATCGGACCCACTCAAACATGCAACGTAGGGTTTTATTGCAAGCCTGATAATATAGAGGCCGTGTTGGAGATTTTAAATAACTCTCACTTACAGTTCAAAGTTTTGTAGATTAAGAGTGTTAATGTTCAGTGTTCTATAATAATGAATAAAACAGACTTGAAAAACATTTTTTAAAAATATTTTACTGTCCGTACTTTCCCTATCAAATAATAGTGTCCAAACTTTCCCATTTTTCTGTCCGAACTTTCCCAACTATGTCCCTACTATCCCTGTTCTAGACTGCTACAAAAAATAAGCATAAGCAATGTTTCGGACAATTTTTCTTGAAGCAGTTCAGGGTAAAGTCCGTGGGAACTGGATGATCGAATGAAGTTCATTTCCTTTATTAAAATGCTGTATAAACGGAAGCAATCATGATTATCCAAAGTTCGGCTTGTAAAAATTGTCCGTACTTACCCGGATTACCCCTATTGAAAAAACCCTAGAAAGGAGTGTTGGATTCCTGCAGTAGTCATGGAATGTAAAGTTAGATGCATTTTGTAAGGTTCGTTTTGTAAGGTTAGTTATCAGATATCTACTGGTCTTTATAATTAACACTTTTCTTATACCATGTGCTTAATGACGTCATTTCATAAAAGTTTTGACGTAATGCAATGATGCGGGCGTTCATCCGCCATATTTTCGCTGTTGTTTTGGAGTAAAACAGAATTTTTTTTGAGACGAAGGGGTCAAGGCACTTGTGGTAAGTTTTATTTCTTTAATATCACAATTCATCAATTTTATAATTGCATATACATGTATATTAATCCATAAACAATTGTTTGAAAAAAAAGATGTCTTTGATATAGATCTACCCAAACAAGTTTTGATGTTTAAATCAGTCAATAATATGGATGTAAGGCTCGTTATTTTAGTAACGAACCTTACTTAATTTTCTGATGGAAAGTACAATTGATATTTAAGTGTACTATTATCTAGGAATTTGAATTTAAGAAGATATATGACCTACCATGTTCATTCCTCACAACAGATCCAGATGTGTATATTCTATTATTCTTTATTGAAAACAGGAAATGGTACCCCCATAAGATTTTTGAATACTATTTTATACGGAAATAGATTTAGCTGAGAGCTCTCTATTTAAACAAAAATCAACATTTCTTATTTTTGCCAAAATGTCGATCTGTTGTATTGAAATACTTTTGTATTTCTACTTTCATATTTTTTTAACGGTAACGAACCTTGCAGTGAATGTCATCCGTTATTGTCGAGCCCAAATGCGTTGAGCTAGAATCAGTTGTCACTTTGACAGTATGATATAGATACATGTACGTCTGTCCGTGTGTGCGTCCGTCAGTCTGTGCGTGCGTCCGCCTGTCCGAATTAGTCCTTACCATCACTTCTATATTTGCTCTCAGATATTTCAAAGCAATCTAGAAACATTTCTGAATAATGCGAGGATATGCGATTTAAATTATTTGTTCAGGTAGGTCCAAGGTCAAGGTCACATTTGAAAGTCATATATTTTGTGGACCATAATTCCTACCTAAATGAGCATAATGTTCTCCATCATGAGTAGTTTTCAGGTGCCAAGGTCAATGTCAAACTTGAAAGTCAAATATTTGAGGACTCGACACAAGTTGTCGCTCGACAACCATTCTGCTTTTGTTGTACATACTGTACATATGTTGTACATATATTTCAGGTACTAACATGGCCAAGTCAGCTAAAGAGAAAATGAAAGAGTACCGAGAAAAGCTGAAGAAAGATCCCCAGAGATATGAAGAATATCTTGCTAAAGCGCGAGCCAGAAAGAAAAAGAATTACGTTCCAGTACAACAATTGAACCGTAGAGAAAAGGCCAATCGTAGATCCAAAACAAAGGAATATGTCCGCCAACATAGAGTCAAAAAAAGGAATGAACTCCATAATTCAATCACTGAAGTTGAAAGTGAAAGTGGGTATGAAACACGAGAATCTGCTGGACCATTGGTTGTCAGTATGCCTTTCCCGAATAGGAACAATGGTCCGAGAAAGCGCATAAGCAATGCTCTTGCTAAAAGACACAGACAATATAATGATTTAAAGATGAAGTTCCAAAACTTGGAGAAGAAATACAAGAGCAAATTGAGATACATTCAGCGATTAAATAAAGCAAAGAGATCTGAAGTTGAGAAGCCAATGGAAATTACACAATTGGATGACATGAACCAAACGCCTAACAGTAAAACCAAGCAAATGATGGCGAATGCAGAAATGACCCCAATCCAACGAGCAAAGTTAAAGAAACAGTTACTTTTCGCGAATATCGTCCAAGCAGAAATCAAGAAATGTCAAAGTAGTAATAAACGGGATTCAGTTGGAGCCTTACGTGGTTTAGTTGGTGGAAGAATACTACGCAAGTACAAGCTTGTAAGAACAGCAAACAAGTTGACAGGTCTTGGAAGAAATAAGATAACAAAGGTGGCTGGGTTATCCAATTTTGAAAAACGGAAACGGGACAGAGAAGTCGAAAGATATAGATCCAGTGTAATGGAATTTTTGATGCGTGAAGATAATTCAAGATGTAACCCAGGAAAACAGGATAAGCTGAAGGTGAATAAACATACCTACCAAACAAGAATACTCACAGACTACTTGAAAAATTTACACAGTAAATTCCTGCGTGAAAACCCAAATGCCAAGCTATCTCTAGCATCATTTTGCCGGGTCCGTCCAGCGTATATTAAATTAACAAGATTTATTTCCCGATCAAGTTGTCTCTGCACGAAGCACCAAAACTTGGCCCTATGCGTAAAAGCTATGAAGAAACTTGATATACCTGTACCACTAAACCCTGAAAAATTCGTAGAAGATGAAACCAACATTGAAAAGATGAAAAGCAATGCACCGGATGAAATAACATTTGGACAGTGGAAGAGGGTCGCCGTTGAAGATAAAGGCAAGACAAAGATGGTAATGAAGATTATTTCTTCTAACATGACTAATTCAGATTTCCTGAAATACATGCAAGTGCAGATTGAAGAATTCAGAGAGCACATTTACCGAGTTCGTCGACAGTATGAAGCTTGTCAAAATATTAAGAAGAATCTCCCCGATCATGAAGTTGTTGTAATCATGGATTTTGCCGAAAATTACACGTGTAAAAGCGTTGAAGAGATACAATCGGCATATTGGAATAAAAGTGCTGTAACGCTCCACCCAATAGTCATTTACTTTAAAGATATTGTAGGTGATTTACAACACAAAAGCATTGTGATTGTTTCTGATGAGCTTGGTCACAATTCGACAACCGTACTCAAGTTCATTGACCATGTTATACCTGAAGTCAAAAGGTGCGTTCCATCTGTAACAAAAGTACATTATTTCACTGATAGTCCAACATCACAATACAGAAACAAAACCATATTCAACATGATAGCAAACCACCAAGAAATACACGGCTGTAAGGCAATATGGAATTATTATGAAGCAGGGCATGGAAAGGGGCCCTGCGATGGACTAGGGGGAACAACGAAACGAATGGCTGACGATGCTGTAAACTCTGGAAAGGTTACGATACAGGACCAAATTGTTCAATGAATACCGTGGCATTTCTTTACGTAGCATCAGTTGTGTGTGCTGAGAAGTCAGAAGAACTCAATATGTATGACATTAAACCCGTCAAAGGGACAATGAAAATACATGCCGTGATTGGTAAAGGCAATAATCAAATAGTCAAGTCATCAGTTAGCTGCTATTGTGAAGAATGTATATTTGGCCAACAATGTGGATCAAACAACTGGGTAAATGACACAGTTCTTGTTTCCAAGAAACAAAATATCGATGTTGATAACAGCATCGAAAGAAATGTAAATCAACCAGAGGAAGCCACCGAACATTTAAGCGATTCAGTCACAGACTTAACCACTGAAGTTGGGAATTTTGTTGCGGCTAGATATGACAAGAGATTGTATATAGGGAGGGTGATTGATATGGATGAAGAGGATAGTGATGTTGAAATCACATTTATGGAAAACGTGAGAAAGCTGCTTCAATGGCCAAAACATGAAGATAAAATTTGGGTAAATAGGAAGGATGTAGTTTGTACTATTTCTGAGCCTATTCCCACGGGAAAATAAAAAAAAATGTTTAAACTTTCCGAAGATGACTTGGTAAAACTTGAAACTTCAATGTAGCAGAGTGTATTATAAAGCATGAAAGGATACGAACCTTACCATTGTATAGCTGTTCATTGTTAGACACCATGTTCTTTGCTCATTTTATTTTATAAAGAACGCCTAGAAGGTATAGCTCACACTATATTCGGGATTTATTTCGAGTTTCAAAGTTAAGAACTTGTCAAACTGTTATTAAGTTTGAATGTAACGAACCTTACGTGAAGATGTTATAGTGTAAAGGACTTTCTTTGGCGATGTTATTGATCATTTTTGAAACAAGTTGAAGTAACAACTACAATGAAAAACTCTAACTTCAATTGATACATCTGCGCAACTTGTCGTCTTAATAATTTTATTGATAAGAATGAATTTACTTAACTTTTCCGATATTCTGATTGAATTTAGGCTTAGTAAGAAAATTCTATATTTTATATTTTTCTCTCACCAAGTTTAATAAAATTTAGTTCGTTTTACTCGAATCCTTTCTTCTTTTTGTCAAATGTAGGCAATATTCCTACAGTTCCACTTTTTGGTAGTAATGGTAAGGTTAGTTACTTTTGGTATATCATTTTAAAATGTAAATATTTAGATTTTTATAGCATCAAAATCCGATGAACGTAAATAAATTCCACTCTGATGACATTCCTTTCAAAAAAAGGTGAGGACAAATCAAATGTGTCTAATAATATTTTATCACAATGCAAAGTCATGCAAAATCTGCGTACAAAATGTTAAACCATTATCAGAAATACATGTAATTTTCCCAGCGAAATGATTCAGACTTACATGCAACAATTCATTTTGTATTTATTTGTAATTGACTTATAGAACTATACTCGTCATAAATAAACAAAACTAGTTCACATAAAACGTTAAGTCTAAAAGTGATATCGCTATCAAAATGATACACCAACGGTAACTAACCTTTCACTGGTAAAAAGCGCACTTTTATTGGCTAAACGAAGAAAGCCTTTTCTCGGCCGTCTTTTGAGTCATGTTGAAAATATTTTCCAGAAATGAAATATAGCCATATTCCAAGTTATTTAATGCAAAAACGCCTAATTTAATGAGGATTGATATTTTTCGATTTCCCAAATTCACGTGGCACCTATTTATTGAGAATGCATGTATGTTTATCACTCCGGAGAAATCGTCCTCTGGAGACGATTTTTTTGGTGAAATCGTCCCCAAATAAAATTTTAGAAAAATCGACCCCAACATCAAATTTTATCCATATCGTTAATCAAGTTGTTTATAAAAAATATTTTTGAAAGTTCGTTGTCTTTAATATGTACATTATGTGTATTAGTTACATTTATCCAAGAGTTATTTGGTAGTTTTGTCATTGTTTATACTGCCTAATTCACACTGATAGGATGTATTTCACACCTTTTACACCTGTCACAAACAGATAACACGTGTGTGATTCCTAAAAATATGTCTTTGGTTGACTTTGATTTGAAACCAAATGAATGCTTATAATTATTTTCTGTAGTCGTTCGCTTGTCATTTAATGTATTTTTTTTTATCTCCCTCTCTACTAGTGTCATATGACATACCTGTGACCAAAACCATTTAGCAGGGGCATCAGTGTCTCTGACACACCTATTTCTAGTGTTCACTAGGGCTTGTATGCATCCGAATATTTCCGGTCCATCACGAATAGATGTGCCATTTGAAAGATCTGTCCAAGTAGGTTCAAGATCAAGGCCACATTGAAGGACGATTTTTCGTCCGAACCATAACTCCAACATTTTTGGATAGATTCCGATATAAATTAGCATAATGCATTGTTCTCCATCATGAGTAGAAGTTCCTTTTGAAACATTTATTCAGGTCCAGGGTCTAGGTCAAGCTTGAGAGACACGTGTTAGCAGGCTTGACACAAGTTGTCCTTGGACAATGATTATGAATTAGGATTAACGTCTTTTTATATTATGTAGATATAAGTATCGAAGCTCAAGTCACTGTGACTTGTCCGTAAACTAGGCAAGTAAAGTACGTAAAACTAGCCTAATCGTTTTCCCAAAACAATCCAACCTTTTCACAGTATTTTATTAAGAAAATATTTTGGCTAAAAGAGAATTTGGTTGTAGCAAACAATTCCTCCCAATTTCCCCAAAATCTTACTTTTCAATATACACGAAGAACTACTTTGGATTTTCATCTACAACTTCCTTCAAGTATGACCAGTTCAAAATTTTGTCTACTTGTGGAAGGTAGAGACAACATGACCAACTGCCATATCACGCCAATCTTTATCATTCATTACATTTTACATTGATATCTATCTTACATGTATTTTCATTGAAATCAATAAAAATAAATATGTTCTTGCGTCATAAATGTAAAAATAGCGTCATTCAGGACTACAAGATATCACGTCTCAGAAAATTTAGATAACCAAAGTTGGTATTGCACCGATTGAATAGTTCAATTTTGACTTGGGATTATTTACAAGCACTACAAATTACTAAGTATTCTAAGCCATTATCAAGCACCCCATAACTGTGAGCACATGCCTAGCTCTGGCTTAATTAGTTTCTGGCTGGTGCTTTCTAGTATCATTTTTCAAAATTTCCTATTAAAACCAAGAATTCTTGGGGCTTAGTGGAATTTGCTTGTATCCTGTCCGTCTACCTGTTTGTATTAATTAGAATTGACCTCTTGTGTTGTTTTGTATCCTCAGTTTCCTGGCCTTCAGTACTATCAGTACTTTGATCTTTTTTTTGTGGGGGGGGGGGGGAGACTGATGTCCTCATCGGACTACGTAGATCAAAGATCAGACAACACGTTTTGTGCAACCAAAAAAGGCCTTTGAGCCGCGCTTTGCAAGCAAAGGGTGAGGCAAGCTAGAAGTGAGGAAAGGGGCTTTTTTTTATCGCTCGCAGTTTCACGTATTTTCTGCATTTTCCATACTATTTTCTACGTTTCCGGCAGGGACAAAATCATCATGCTTTCCATTTTCAATTTGCTATCTGCAAATGGTTTGAATATTAACAATTTCTACAATACTCTGGTTTGGTAATGACTTAACAAAAAAAAAGTAATTTGTAGAAAGGTACTATTTTCTTAATTTAATAGGACCGAATGACCCACAACCAAACTTAGATAAACTTAGTCTTTTTACATGGAATACGACGGTTAATTCTTTACCACAGTCTTAGGATTTAACGACCTTGTAGAAGAGGAAAGCACTGTGGGAAGAGGGGTGAAATGCTGGTAACCAACATTTTATCCTGTATACACCATGCTTTCTGTCCTGTCAGAGCACTGCAGCTACTTTACCAGTTTTGAAACCGTCGTCTGCAGTTACTTTCAGCTAGAAACAGTCAACAATATATTTTTCGGGGAAAGGGTTTAGATGATAATATAATTATGCAAATGGAAACATGGAAATTGTTGTCCCTCGGGGTATCTGAAATTGGCGTTCAATTTTACCCTTGGATCGCCGAATAGAATATTTAGAATATTTTCAGTCCAAGAACAAGGCCCAAATAAACACAATGTCAAGGTTGTTCTTGTCCAGTAGAGAGTATAGATCACAGATTAGGCTACAAGTTTTGTGCGGGTCTGATCTTGACCTAAAATTGGCCCAGAGTCAACTAAAGTTTTAATAGGTTCTTTAAGGTTTAAAAAATGCGACAAATAATTATATTTCTTCATCGTCAAACCTTAGTCTCTTTAGTACGACCTCATTTGCCCTGGATGAAGACGGTGGACAATATGCACTCTAATTGATATGTTTTTAGAAGGCGAGATTTTCATTCTCGCCTTCATATGTCAACGCTTGGCAGCTTGCTGAAAATGCCTCTGAACAGCATTATCAAAACGCCTTTCAAATAGTTCGATACTTTTCGAGTACATTAGAACAAAACAATGTCGAGATCATTGTAAATTTAATCGGAAGAGCAAGAAGAAACTTCAAGTTTCTAGAAGGAATGAAATCGGATTCGTAAAAAGCATCGTTTTTGACAAATGCAAAATACTTTGGATCAGTTCATTGATACAATCATGTTGCTACAGCAACAAATAAACCGTAGCTATATTATAAGCCAATCGAAAGCTACTAACATGACGTCATTCGGATCTACTTCCACTTCACAACGCATAAACAACTAACCAGTGGGATCGTACATGTAAATTTACTAGCCCAGAACTAACCTATAGCTTCTTTGAATGACGTATCGCTGATAAACCCCTTTCCTCTGTTGGCAACCTTACTCTTCTGTCTTTGTGAGATGTAAAATTTCAATGGAATAAATTCCTTTGACTCATCAAGTGTTTAACAAAATTTTCTCTTTCAAAGAAATATTACTTTTCTTTGATCAAAGTTGTGCTTGACTTTATGATTAATGACTAGGTTATTGTTACGCGTCGGCTTGGGCGAGTTTTGATTCCGGAGACCCGTGAAAAGAAAAAGGTAAATCAGTTGAAACCACAATATGTGTCATTTCGAAGTAGCTCTGGTCAGTATAATGTACCGATGTATAGCCTGGGTTACAGGCTGATCGCTTCTTTCCTTATATACGAGTATGGTCGGATTTTACTGCGTCAAAAATGACAATAACATGATCTGTAAAGTTTTAACTTCTTTTTTTGGTCGTCACGTTTCTTAACGTTCAGCAAGTATTCATAAATATCTTACCCTTTACCACTCACTTGAAACGACTCTGAAAATTAAGCTTTTAAAAACATCGAGAGGAGAAGGGAAATTGCAACCGGAAAACGGCATTTTTTTTTCAACTTACCACAATGTTTCTACCCTATCAAGAACAAATTTCGTCGCTAATTTGGGCCACCCTGAATTTGTCATCTGCATGAATCAGTGCTTTTAATTTCAACTTAGTCTGAAATTTCTTTGTCAGGTAAATATTAAACGCTTATCGCAACGAATTATCATAATCACTTACCTCCGTCATTATTAGAACTGAAATCTTTACATTATATATCCCATTTATTTTCCTCGAAAGAATTTCCTTCAACTATACACTTTTTTCCAAAACTGAATAACACAATGATAAAATTATCTTGACACGGAGAATCCCACTGTCTAGAGTGCATCGGACGTGTTCATGATTTTCTAAAAACACGGACCAGGGGCCAGTATCTGTTTAACTGTACACGATATATTTTTGTCGAACAAAGGAATAAAGTTTATCTCAATATTCACAGGAAGGTAATCGTTTCGCTTTCATGTGTGCCGACAAGCTGAACGTGCATTTCGGTTTCGCGGGATTAATGAAAGACAAGCGTTAATGTCAATTGATGAACCCTTAAATCGCTTATTATGACTGTCTCTTTTGAAGACAGGGCAGATGATTCTATAGTCTGCACAGAATATGCAATCTTATGTCGGATTAGCTACATGTATATTGTAATAACTCGACCAAAACAGCCCTGGGTGGAGTTGCAATAATTAAGCATTTTTTCCGAGATGTAAATTGTCATTTTCATCAATCCAGCACTTTAGTATAAGGGTTAACAGAGCCATAGATAACAAGAATCGTATAAACGAAGAACACCTTCCGACGTTCCTTATAGGACCTATGAGAAGTCAACCGTCAAACGATGTTGGTTGGTTATCCTTAATAGGATCGTAAACATTGCGCAAAATGGAGAAAATGGTCTTTGCCACTATTTCCTCATGTTTCTGCATGCTTTCAAAATACCCCTCCCTTTCGAAAAAGTCCCATTCTTTAAGGTCATTAAAACTCAGCACATGTATCTAAATGCTAAATCTCCGTTTTGAACATTGAAAGTCGTTTGTTTTGAAACTCTTTTTCAGTCTTGATAAGTATATTTCAAATAAAATGGTAAACAAATAAAAAAAGCCTTTTAACTGAACGACAAAATTTTGAAAACCTCAAGGGAAAAAAAAGTTTTTAAAATACTTTTGGAAAAGGAGAAAACGCTAGTCACCAGTATTTCGTCTTTTTACCACTATGTTTTGTACTTTTTCCCAGCCAAACGGCACATTTTCAGCTGCTCTTAACTTATTATCTGCTAACTGCTTTAATGTAGACGGCCCTAATTTTTGTTATTTTCTGAAGGGTTTTGTAAAGGGTTACTAAGATGGAAAACACTGTGGGAAAGTCAAACAAAAGGTTGATTATCATTATTTGCTACTTTTCCTACAATGCTTTGAAACGCCTCTTCTTCAACATTGTTGAAAGTCAGTATTATGATCTAAAAGGTTGAATCTCGGTTTCTATACTCTAAAATGTACCTTTCTAGAAACTCTTTGCTCTCTCAATAAAATTGCCCATGGAATAAAAAGGTAAAGACTTTTCAAGAAATTAATCATCTCATTACAGAGTTACAGTTTTAGACCTATCAAAATTGATTGCATTTTCAAGCAAAAATTATTCTTTAATCCTTTACCATACCCTATTAAGTACAGTTTTAACAACCTTGAGAAAAAGGCCAATTAAAAACTTAATTTTGAAAAGGAGAAACTTTCTTGACTCTTTACACGAAGAAAAAAATTCTGACTTTCCAAAATTGAATGCATTTTCAGGTAGCAACTTTTTGACCTGGCACCATTGATGGAACCTGTATGAAATAGGATGGAAGACATTTTAGGAAAAGGAAAAAATGTCAATTAGCCTCGTATTCTCCTTTTCATACCAAAAGTTCTCAAGGCTTCTTCCTAGACCTTTTAAACTCATTATAGGGGTAATAGAGGGTTAGATCTAAGTTTCTATACAAAGTAAAAACATATACGGGTAACGGTAAATCAAAACTCTTTGCTATCACATAAAACTTTTCCTTCAAATGAAATGGAAAGGAGTTTCAGAAAAGTCCATTCGTTTTAATTTTTTTCAACATATTTTCACAAGCCTTCTTCAAGTTTGTTAAACTCAGGATGGTCTTCATTGCACAGGAACATTGCACAACTCTACAGACTTTGCTGTATCAGGAGAGGCGATTTAAGTACAGGAAAATGTATTGCAACATGTTATGCCTATTATTCTAAACTCGCCTTCTAACAGTACTTTCAGTGCTTTGATATATAATTATGATGATACTGGTCCTTTTTCAAGACCCTTTCACATGCATAAAATTTAAAAACGTATGTTGTACCACATTGGTAAACTTTTAAAATTGTAAAAATAACTATTCATACGATATTTTTCCACATGGATTAAAGTTACATCCAAAAGTAAACGTAAACATACGGTTTACCTTGAGCTCGCAGGCAAGAAGTACACAGCATTTCGAAGGGAATACTCCGTTGTAGGGCTTTAGTTTGTCTTTTTGACAATAGACATATAGACAGACAGCACAAAATGAAAACCTTAAAGCGGTCGTCGTAAATCTGCGTTAGTCGGCGACAAGCATACTCTATCACGCCTCTTTGCTGTATTTACACAGCAATTTTCCTTGCAACCATATATACAAACATGGTTCGGTGGACGAGACGACCTTTCTGCAAGTGACATGCAAACAGTTTAGAATAATTGAAATTAAATTCAAGAGCTTAATGCTGAATAAATTAAATGACCGTGTTTAAACTTTTAACCGTGTTAAAACTTTTAACTGTGAATCAAATTTTTGTGCTATGAAGAAATAATTTTAACGTGTTAAAAAGAGTTAACGCCACCACTCTAAGCAAGTCGACTTCAACACACGTCATAAGAAAAGGAGAAAACACAGTCGTAAATGCTGCTTATCGGTATTTTCTACCTTTTTTGTCCCTTTTCTCACCATATCAAAGACAAAAAATGCCTTATTTGAGCGACATACACATTTTTATGTTGTCTACAAATGCTTTTGAACAATTTATATACTGTGTGGAGAAAATACAGATTTGAATGCTGGCTACCGGTATTTTCTACCTATACTGTCCTTTTTCCCACCCTA
The DNA here is from genome assembly GCA_943736015.1 of Tridacna crocea. Lineage (NCBI taxonomy): Eukaryota > Metazoa > Mollusca > Bivalvia > Cardiida > Cardiidae > Tridacna > Tridacna crocea. The sequence goes on from OX031059.1 coordinate 58,366,451, forward strand.
TCAAAGACAAAGAATGCCTCACTTAAGTGGTATACACATTTTTATGTAGTCTACAAACGCTTTCAGTCTATATACTGTGAAGAGTTCTATGAATCTCATGAAAATTCCTGATATTTACACATTTTCATGTTGTATGTCCACTTACAGCAATTTTGTTCCATGGAAAGGTATCTTGGCCATTCGGATACCCACTTGAAAAAGATGGTATTGTAAGTCATCACATATTCAATTATCAATCAAACAATCGACTAGGGCAGGTGGTAAAACTATCCTTTGACATACAACTGTAAAAATAACTATTCATACATAGTCAAAACTTTCGGCCCATGTCAACTTGTGCGCACTGCGCAGGCTGATAAGAGCCTGTGCTTTTTACAGATGCATTCAGCCCTCTTCGCATAGAGCATGACTCTTTCTTCTCGTTGCAAACTGACTTTTCCACGAGAATCTGATGACTTCTCGCAGTAGTTTTGTCTGCTTGACGCAGGTGTCACGCCACTGGTTTTTGTTACATAGGAAATAAAGTGAACTTCACTATCTTTGACTCTCTTCTGTAGGCCACTTTTATTGGCAAACCCAAAGCTTTGCTGTTTATTTCTATCAAATATGTATATGTCCAGTGACCTAAACAAGAGGCGAAAAAAGTTGGAACCTCAACCGATCGGGTTTTTTTTTTTTTTTTTGCTATTCCACCTCTAAAACAACCGCTCTTCAAAAACCACAGCCAAAAATAAAAACCTTCCTGGTGGTATGCAATGTTCTTTCAGATAGTGGGCACAGGCACAAAATTGTTGCCCAAGAAATATCAAACTTCCACCAAATTTCCGGAGAAATCATCAAACCAAAACCTGAAACACATTAAAGACACGTCCCTCCAATTTTCTCCAATAAAACAGTGTAAAAACAGTGCTCGTTGTCAATTTTTAAACGGGACTACTTTTGCTTCTAAAACCCTGAAGGAGTTCGCGGCGGTATTATACATTAGGGCCTGGAAGACGCTCGCATTGGGTTACACCAGAATCTGTATCAGCCTAAAACTCCTGACCGAATTGTAATACGATGAAAAATAAGCCTTTCGTTATGTTCAGTGTAAATATTTACTAAGTAACAACTTGAGCTGTCTTATTTTTTGTAATCTTTTTAAATCTGATTAGCCCCTGTATATGGACGACTTCCTTTTTAAAGCATCGGATCACTTTTGATAATATTGTGGCCAAAACAGAAATTTTCAAGAACAGAGAAAAATCTTTCTTTCCATTTTGCATGTTTTTTAACACGTATGCACCAATTTTATCTACGGTCAAGTTAATTTTATGCACAATTACATAAAAGTGACTCTTTTGTATTGTAACTGGTTTTATGAGATAACTTCATCATGCAAATTGTATCTCGTTATCTAAACAATTCTTTCCATAAATTAGGTTTAAGAAAGCTGCGTAATAACCCAGTTCTAAAGGTCAAAGTGTTCCAATATCACAATTAAACCCGCACGAAGATGGGATCCTGTATTTATCCCTCTATATTGTTTGTAGTGGAGTTTTACGCCGTTATACCATTTTCGGTCTTATCACGTCGGCTTGTTCACAGATTATGCGTGTGTTTTCTTGTTTTCTCTCACATCTGGGCCTGTATTCACCAACCATTCTTTAGAACGTTCTTTTTCTTATTCTTCAAGATTTTCTGACAGTGAAAGTAAAAGAACTTCTGATTGGCTAAACCATATGGTTTAGCCAATCAGAAGTTCTGTTACTTTCACACTGACAAAATTCTGAAGAATAAGACTAAGACTGTTCTAAAGAATGGTTGGTGAATATCGACCCATGACTAACACAGCTTTCCTTCCAAGCTGGTAATTCTAACCCTAATTTCTTGTCTAACATCCTTCAGATGTGAGCAGCAAAAACCGCTGGAAAGAATCTTTGCTGCAATAGGGTATCAAATTCGAAACTCCAGGGGACGAGTCAGATATGCAAACCATTGAGATACACGATCGGCTTATTATTCCATCAGCGAAATTACCAATGGAAATAGCTATGCATACTACTACGATGTGTTATCACTGGAACTGCAAGACTCTGTGGGTGGGGGTGGGGAAAGCGTTGTTTGGCGTCCCAAAATTTGCGTCCGCTTGGCCAAAATCAATTTTCCACGCTTCTTATTTTCACGAATTCATTGGTATGTTTCTTTTTTCCCAAAATAATACATATATGATAGCATCAAACCCACCATAATATTTATCGGTATGTCTGTCTACTATTGCATGCCGGACGTATGAGTGCGTATGCAAATTTGTGGGGGAAAAGCTAGAATTTTTACCTAGATAGGCATGTACAATATGTCAAAATCTCAAAATAACTCCTTTCCCATTAATTTCGATGGTATACATAAATATATAGACAAGAAAATATTGATGCATAACATAGTGGTGCCGCAAATCGGTTGTTTCTGAAATGGGGCACATTACACCGGATTATATTTTTACGTCAGGGCATCACTTTAACAAACTTCGTAGAAGTCCATGCACTGATACTGTTTGTCAAATATTCAAATTCTGGGCCTTCTGCTTTTGGACAAGAAGATTTTTGAAGTTTTCAATTACTATTCAAGGCATTGTGTCAATCTTACGAAATCTTGATGGGGCCACCAAAATTCTCGCATGTTTGGACATGCGAGGTTTTCCTAGCGTTAACAACAATCTCGTTGAAGAAATATTTTTTGAAACAATGTGGAAGGAGATAATGGTTACCATACTCGAATTATCGTCCACAAATGCTCTCAAAAATCTAAAATTATGCTGTTTGGTAAAGAGTTGAAGTCTAAGAAAGGAGTCTTGGTTTTGTAACACGATTTATGAAGAACACAACAAAACTATGACCTCTCTCTAGACAGAAATATATTACGCAGTTCAAATTGACCAAAGTAAATTTAAGCAGAGCTCGGCGAGAAATGAACTGAGAAGTCATAAACAATCTTAAGAATGCAAATTAAAACTTAAAAAAGAAAGAACCAATAATGGTACGAATAATCATACCCATTCATCGGCAAAATTTAACATGATTTCAAATGGAACTATGTACAAAGGCAGTTGTCATTCGGCGAACAACAAAAGAAAATAGTATTAAAACATGTATTAAATTACCATTTCAATATCAAAAAGAATGAATGTCCAAAATTGGTAAACTTTAATCAAATAATCAAAGTGAGTAGGAAATGACCAAAATAAATATAGGTGGCTACAAAATGGCCGAAATCGCACAAAGTGGCCTTGGTACGAATCTAATGGAAGCCTTGTAAACGATATGGGTACACGTACCACCAAAGGCACTTATCTCAAAAGCGAATAGAAAGTACCGCAGCTCATGCGACACAACAATAAGAAACAGATTTGTTTTAAATCTCAGTTTACCAGTTTTCCCTTCTCTTTTTTTCATTCACAATTCGTGGTAGCATTTGACAAAATTTGGACACATTCGGCCGATCCGTACAGGTCTACACCTAATCCCGACTGAATAACGGTTGTTTCCATATTAAATGCCAATCACATGATTTTATACATAGCGCCACTGGGAAACTAACGAAATCAATTTGCTCAAACTTCAGTATAGTGAATGCTGGTATCTAACAACAACTTTCCCTATACATGTATGGATCACAGGGTTTCTTCCCAGTTTGCTCAATTCCATTTCGCCCATTCCCATTTCGCCAAACTTTTCTTCCCATTTCGCCCTATGTCGTCTTGTCCCCTACCCATTTTGCCCTTTTTTCATTTTGCCCCATTGCCACCTCGTCCAATCATTTTTTCGCCCAATTACCGTTTCGCCCTTTGGCGAATTCACCCTGTGCCGATTTGCCCAATGCCATCTCACCCCTTTATCATTTTGCCAATGCCATTTTGCCCAGTTATCAGCTCGCCCCATCACCATGTTGGCCCTTATGTGTTTTAACCTACACCCTGTTCCCTTACCACAGGCCTATAATCATTATCACTAATTCAGGAATCAACTTATTAGAGAACTTTTCACTAGTTTTGGGCCCAAATATCAGAAAAATGGCGTTTGGGCGAAATAGGAAGGGGCCTTGTGGGAAAAGGGCGAAATGGTCTTTGGGCGAAATGGGAGAGTTAAGCGAGATGGCTTCTGGGCAAATGAAAAGTGGGCGAAAATGAATTTGGGCAAATCGGGAAAAGGGCAGATATCTGGCGAAATGGGAAAAGGGCGAAGTTGGAAAGGGCGAAAAGAGAATAGGCGAAACGGGAAAATTTCTGGCGAAATGGGAATGGGCGAAATGGGATTGTGCGAACTGGGAATAAACCGTTTCCATACAAGCTTAATAACTTCAATGTTTGCATTTTTAGGATTTTTACTATTGATTGGAAAGTCTCATTTTGATTTCACAGGTTAAGAGTTCACCAGTATGTCAAGTGTATTCTCATGCGCTTGCAAAGACTCTACTTAAACAAAGCTTTAGACTAGCCTAAATCCAAAACAGCTAAGATATTGGATATGGTGCATAGTATGGGAATTGTCTTTGAGAGGTTATAGAGGATATTTGGGGTTTTTTGTGAAAGATAGAAATTTATTTCATCGAGTGGACACCATCGGTAATATTTTCAAGAGTGGCACAGCCACGAGTGAAAATATTACCGATGGTGTTCACGAGATGAAATAAATATCGATCTTTCACCAAAAAAAAAAAAATCTATTTATTTCATGCTTTTAACACTTTCTAGGCGGCGCTTTATCAAGTGGAGTTCTTTTCCGTTATTCCCCGTGACGTACCCCTCCCGCATAGCAACGCATTACAATATCAACGTCAAGCGCGAGAAATGTAAGGTAAATGACGTCATATTTCCATCTAGTTGTGAGGCAAGCACAATTAACCTGACAACAAGTACATGAAAATTGGTATTTCCACTGGTTATTTTCACTGGTGATACCAGTGTAAGATCGAAAAATATTTTCACTGCTATTTCTCGATATCTTACCGGAAAGCATAAAATAAAGAAACCATTGTTGGAATAGGAGAGAAATTAATACCGATAAACATCATTTTCTCATATTGATTTCAAAACCTTTTTTTTTTTTTCCTTCAGAACGTTCAACACGGAATAGTTTGGTAGAGGGTAAAGGAACCATTGCAGATACATGTACCTAGCGATGTTCATTGTTTTTATTTTCATTTGCAGTTTATCCCGTTACCACACAGCAAACATAGCCAACTTTCGCGGACATGGAAAAATCGATATTGGCCAATTTTACCTGTATTTTTATATAGAATTATGAAGGGCCTAGGTAAATAAACGCTTATAACTTCATCAATTTTCAGAATTGAAAATTATCTCAAGTGACTTAAGAAAATTCAATTTATTCTCTTTCAAATGAACTTAGTTGTAAAAATTTTGGAAAAGAAACTTTTGGTCCTTTTTTAACTTAAAAATTGTAAGTATGGTTTATATAGAATAAAGAGGAAAAACGTATTTTCCGAAGTCAAAAACTGTATTATTTGTTTAATTTTATTTCTTTGACTTGAAAAGTCAAAATTATCTCAAGTGGAGTCAGTTAGTTTATTCATTTCTCTTTCAAATGGTATAAGTTTGAGTCATTTAAAAAAATAAACTTTTGGTCCTTTTTACAGTTTTTAAATGCCACTATCCTATTTTTTTCTTTTTCCGTGAACGTTCGGAGTATGCCGTACTTTGCCGATATTGGCCGAGTCTCACTATTAGATAACCCTGCCGGGTATCTTTATTGTGTTACGTAATGTTTTATTGACCAACGGACCCCCTGCTATGTTTATGATATACATGTATCCACATGATTACAAACTGGAATTTATACCTGACAACTTCCATTTAAAGTGAAATTTTTAAGGTCATTTTCAAAGTATAAAATTTTGATTTTTTTTTGGTGTGAGCTGGTGAAGTATGTCAATACAAAGTTTTAAATCAAGTATCTCATCATGGCATGCCATATTTTTTTTTTATTCACGATTTAAAAATTCAATGTTGCTAACACAAAAGTGTCACATGTTTGACGGAACACTTTGCTGAAAAAATGTACTACAATTTCAGTAGAAGTGTCCCTAGAACCACTATTAAGTTATTTATTTAAGTGTCTGGGCATTTAAATGTGCTGTGAATATGACTTTAGCCAAAATAACACACCAAAACTGCTTTAAACGAAGAAATATGTGTTGTGATCATAACATATGGGACGGAATCTCTTGTTTCAAACATAATTTTTTGATGGAACTTTTGTTGCTAACGTAAAGTTTTGACAGACATTTTGTTGCTATCATAATAAAATGACAGAATTTTTGTTGCTATCATAAAAAAATGACAGAACCTTTTGTTGCCTTGTTCTTATAAAGTCTCAGTAAATAACAAAAAATACTATTTCAAATTTTAGACCTATCCCAATGAAAAGCATTTACAGACGACAATTTCAAAGTGGCTTAAATGGTGCAATTTTTGCTTTGATAGGGTAGAAAACTTTGTGGAAACCAGCATTTTCTCCTTTTCCAACAATGTTTTCAAAAGGCTTCTTCGTCAAGGGAGTTAAAAGTCGACTGCGGTAAAGGGTTATACAATTGAAAGCTACATGATGTTAATGAACGAACATGCTACTTCCGAAGGCTTAGTAGATCTACGGCTACGACTTGAAATGTACCAAATGTTTATGGTTGTGAAGATTCTAGCGAAGGCCATTTGAATGACATAACTTCCTGTGTTGATCACGCAAAAGGAAGTCAAACTTATCGGAATGCCTCTAAAAAACTTTTCCTGCATGGGAAGACTCAAAAGATTTCAAAGATGATATGAGCTTGTTTTACATACAAGCGTGCAAACACATGGCTTATTTGCACTTCGTAGATAGGTTAAATGAAAAGAAAAACAAGGTTGAAGCTTTCAGATAACGAGTCTATATTCTTACTTGCTAATATGAGTTGTTAGAACGATAGTTGAAATGTACTTATGATATGACGGCAATGGGAGCCATTCTTGGAAATTAAATTATCTCCCTTGCCAGATAAACACTAAAGGTAACCAAATAACAGATTGGTCCCCTTTTACCTGTTTTCCTTTAATTTTATCCTTGGTTCCCTTGGGATGTTTCGATAAATATAGCAATGATTTATTATGTTTGTGTAAAGCCGGTATGTAATTCAATTCAAATTCTGTTCTTAACCATCAGGAACTACGCATACATTGATTTGTAACACAATCTGACTAGATTTACTCGCAATATTATTTCAAGAACATAGCTGTTCAGTGCAAGAAAGTCACGGATAAAATTCAAGTAATCCTCTTATCAGGACCAATGTAGTACTGGAGAAGAATCAAGGGAAATAACTGAAGAATGGCCCTCATTGCGTGAAAGCGGCTTAAACTCTTCACAAGAAGATATTGATGCGTAACATCAATGGCGCCGCAAATCAGTTGTTTCTGAAATAAGCACGTTACATTGCAAAACTCAACTCTGAGAAATGAATTTAGAAGTCCTAGACAATCTGTAGAATGCAACTTAAGTCTTATAAAAGAAAGAAATAGTAAGTAATAATCACAGCAATTCTTCGGCGAAATTTAAGATAGCTTCAATTGAAGCTGTGTAAAAAAGCAGTTGTCGAGCTATGTACAAAATCAGTTGTCATTCGAAAACCAACACAAGAAAATATTATTAAAACTAGGTTCCAAATTACCGAATTGATATTAAAAAAGGGTGTGAAATGATCAAAGTGGTTACGCAATGGTCAAAATAAAAAGTAAAGGTGGGTACGAAATGCCTTGGGTGCCAAATGACCTAGTTACGAAATAACTGGAAGCAAAGTAATCAATATGGCTGCCTCCATAGGTACTTTTCAGCATCTTATAAAAAGTGCCGCCGCTCATGCGGCGCCACAATAAACAAGCAGTTTCGTTGGAATGATATCCCCCCGCCCAAAAAAAGATACAAACATATTAGAGGTATCGTGTTTTGCAAGTAGATGTGGCCTTTTTGTTATTGATCTGTGATGAAATTATACATTAAGCTTCGTTTTTCCAAGGGACAGCATTTCATTACATAAAAATACATAACTATAAGAGGTCCACAACAGGATTATAATTAAGTATCCTTTTTTCCAGAACTTGGCATTTCATGAAATGAAAACAAGTAAAGAAAATATGCATAATCCCCCTTTTCCATGACAGGTCATTATGTATAAAGTTAAAAAATGTATCAACGAACTATCAAACGACATACATAAAGTTTCATCATTTTTTGTCAAGGACTTTAAAAGATATCCATCTTACAATATACCCCGCCACATTGCTGCCATTGCATGCAGCTACTAGAGACTAAAATGTTGGAATTTTTAGCTTAATGGATATATGGTGTCACTTGTGATCTAAAAGGTGTACGAACAGTCTGATGGCTGGACAGACGGATGCATGATGGAGTCTTTGGTCATTGGCTTTGAATAACCAAAAGAAATATGAAGCTTCATGAAACAATGTCCATAAGTTGAAGGTAGATTGAAAAAAGAATTGACATGACGGCCGCTTTTTCCATGATATAGCCATAAATTGCAAAACCCTAACAGGTCACATGCGCTAGGTCACATGTGTGAAAATCTCATCCAAATTTGTTGAGATATGTGTAGTAATTGGAGAGATATTGGTGAAAAATGAAATATAATATGAAGCCACCTTATTCCATGATGCAGCTAAAAATCCCAAAACCTTGACAATAATGCATTAGGTCAAATGATTCTGTGTAAATTCCATCCAAATCTGCCAAGAAGTGTTGGACCTTTGCTTTCACAAGAAATAAAATGAAATAAAACATGAAGCTCCCTTTTTCAATGACGAAGCTACAAATCGAAAACCTTGACACCGTGCGATAGGTCACATGATGAGAAACATTCTGTGAAAATTCCATCCAAATCTGCCAAGAAATCTGATAGGTATTGCTTTCACAAGAAATAAAATGAAATATAACATGAAGCCTCTTTTATCAATGACGCAGCTACAAATTATAAAGCCTTGACAGCATGCGATAGGTCACATGATGAGAAACATTCTGTGAAAATTCTATTCAAATCCGTCAAGAAATCGGTAGGAGGAGTTGGATTTAAAAGAAATGGAATGAAATATAACATGAGACCCCCTTTTTCCAAGACACGGCATTACAAAAACAGGGTTTTATAACTGTGGTATTGCAAGGTCAATCTGAGTTAAACTTTTTTTCCTGCATTTGTTAATGGTGGTTGATAAATGCGACAAGTTTAATCTAAAAACTCTGCATAGTTTTAAAGATAACACTCAAAACATGAAAAGTGTACTCAACCCTGCCCGCCACATTGCATCGAAAAAAAAGTGTCTCGGCAGAATCGCTTATTGTACACATGTATAAAGGTTTACGAAATTTACAATATTATTGGAGATATTCACCGGTAAGGACACACAGACGGACGGACGGACGGAAGGACAGGCGGACAACGTTAAAGCTATATCCCTCCGCCTACGGCATGGCATAACAAAAAAAAAAGATATCTGTCTCGTTACATACATTTGTTACTGCTTACAGGTGTCGAGATGCTTTCGGATCGTAGTACTAGGCAAAAGAAGTCCATGTGAAATATTGCAGTAGTACTTTTCTTGCACTGCCTCATGCATGTAGGCTTAGTGGTGTATATAATTAATTTAGGTTGGCTTAAAATTTAGGGAGTGGGAAACCACACAAACGTGTTTTAATGTATATTTTGCGTCACTGGATGAGCAAAAAATGGGATTATTGCGATGAACAGGCGTTTTTGAGAGGGAAAATTTTAGTGTACCCCTGTTTGTTGAGATCTAGCAAAAGCGCAATCGGTTGATATGTTACTTTTAAGGACTTAGGATGTACTTTAGACAGCAAGAGACGGAACAGCAAAATGTTTGCCATTAAACGATCTGCGAAGCTTCAAAGATGGTCGATTTCACTCTATTTTCAATATGGCCAAAAAAAAGTGGTGTAAGCATCTTCTGGACCATTCTCAAGCAATACATTTGGTTTCTGGTGACCCATTCTGCATTTCCGGTTAACTGCTACAAAAGCAGGAGGCCAATTACTCGTTTATGATAGCCATTACATTAATGTCTGAGACGACTGTGTGATTTTCAGACCATTATTATTAATTTCAATTGTTACCTATGAAAAAAGTCGGAAAAAAGTAGCACCATTTGATCCAGTGAATAAAGTTTTGATTTCCGGTTAGGTGTTTAGTATGAAGCAACCAAACCCTCTGTAAAATCCACATTGGAATTGAAATCCTTCAAACCTTGTAAATCCCAATTACCACCAGAGTGACATTATAACAGGATTCAATCGGCTTAATTACCGGAGAAAGGCTTTTGAGAACCGGAATAGTTTGAATTTGCCTCTATCTCAGGTGATGAATCTTGTAGCATCTGTTGTTGAAGTCTTCCGAAAGAAAAATCAAAGACGGAGAAATTGTATTAGTGATGTAAGACCGTAATAAATGGAATATATTAAGGACCGAAAGTAAATGTGACCCATCACGCAAAAAGGGACCTTCTGGGAACTGCGAAAAGTGCCAACCCTGGTCAGACTGCGCGAATTGCGCTGGCTGACCAGGGTTCACACTTTTCGATTGAATGGCATTTTCTATATGAAAAGTGGTAATTTTACCTTGTTATACAATCAATTTTTAATTATCGATTTAAGCTGACCTGCACTATGGTTGATCTGTTTTCATCTATTGGATGTACTGAATTCCCAGATGGTCCCTTTTTGCGTGATGGATCACAAATGTTCGAATTGTCAGCTTATTCTTTTTAAAAAGAAATATGAACTTAAGTTTATTGCACGAGTTTAAGTACATACTCGTATATTTTATCTTCTTACTTTTTTAGTTATAACTGATTCGTGCCCTTTTAAATGGGGGCTTCATGCATCTGCCAAATGTATCGACACATACCAGTTCATGCAGGCTAACATCGGTCGAAACTGTTGCCATTGCAAAATGTGCTGTATGTCCAAGGACCATTTTACCTCCAAATTTAGTGGGTTGTTGGACAAAATGACATTTTTTAATCCATAATTATGTTATGATTTACTTTGTATCATGCATCACGGAGATGGATCAAATTTTTATTTACCAGAGCATGGCACAATGAAATTTCATATACGGTCACACTCTCTTGCACTCCGGATCATTCACATTCACCTCTGTAGTGGGCTCAGAAAGTAGTGATTACGTGATACTTTCGTCACATGACCAGAACTCAAAATGGCGACACAAACGCCGGTGAAAAAAACATCGATGTGTGCTGTTCAACAGCATACGGCTAATCAGACTAAGTGGTAGGAAATGTGAAAACAGGGATTTTCTGAAAAGCTTAAATATCTTTTAAAGGACGATAAAATGTTTTTTAATCTTATACACTAAGATCCATCGACGTGTCAAAACTGTTGTCACCATTCATGGGCGCAGCCATTTTTGTTAAAACTGGCGCAAGATTCTAAACAGTAAAGAAGCTTGAAAAAAATAGTTCCATTGTATACATGTAAATTTATCACTTTGAATGCACCTATAATGTATCCAGAATCATATTTCCTTTGTCTTCCTTATAATGTTACACATGAAACAGTTAAACAGTAACAAAACATCTTTTCCTCGGAGATTCTTGTCATTTAGTCCATTGCAGAGATTATGGTGAGAGTTACGAATGACAACTATGCGGAGATTTATTCGGTCAAAAATTGAAAGTACTTTTTTTTTTTTTTGAGTGTGTGGCCTTACCAGGCGTTACTTCGATGTATTCTGTGTGTCCGAATTACCTTCTCACCCGAAATATCGAGATATCTCAGTGACATTTTTTGCCAACTGTATCAATTGGGTTTTAACCATTATCATCTACAAAGTGTACGCTGAAAAGTATTAAACGGCTTTAATCCTTTAGCGCACAATTACGACTTTGTACATTTCAACCTGTCCAAAAACGAATTTTAATTTTGGGGTCATGGCCCGTATTCACCAAACATTTGTAAGAACTTTCTTTGTCTCATTCTCCAGAATTTTCTACATGTGTAAGTAACACAACTGCTGATTGGCTAAACCGATCGATTTAGCCAATCAGAAGTTGTGTTACTTACAAATTCAAAAAAAAAAATCTTGGAGAATAAGAGTAAGAATATTCTCAAGAATGGTTGATGAGATGAATAAGGGCCCAGATTTATTTTGTCATCTGTCAATGCTTTGAATATGTTCCAGTCTAAATTTGTGTTGTTTGTAAAGGGATTGATCATTTGTATACAAAATCAGTATCGAGTCTTTACGATCCTAAGGAGGTTTTCTTTTCATTAGGGAAAGGACAAAATGCAAGTTCCTCGATTTTTTTCCTTACTTCGACACTGTTTCTCCCATCTCAAAGACAATTTCCACCACTTAGCAATATCTGATTTTATGACTGAAATTGCTTGAATACAGGCGATTTCACAATTTTATCGCATAGTAAAAATAACTCTGTGGCGACAACCGCCACAAAAACAAATTACCATTGAGACTTTTGAAATCTGTCTTACAAAGCGAAATTTTACAATCGTACCAAAATAACGCCATTCAATGGTGTAAACTAAGTAAAAAATCCCAATTTCCACTACATAGCAATATTTGATTTGATGACTGCAATTGCTTGAATAGAGTACAAAACATTTGCTGTACAGATTGATGAAAGCCCAAATCACGAAGTTTGTACTTGGTAAAGTAAAAGAATTTGCTGTTTATCACCATATTCTCCATTTCTCACAATGTTTTCAAATGTCTTCTTTCCCAAGGTAGTTATAGAGGTTTATGGTCATGGGTTAGATCTAGATTCAGGTTGCACGTTTAGTGTAGTCTGATCTTAATCTACGCTGTCTGCAAATGATCTTTTTGTGGCGGTTAGCCAAAGGTTAGAAGTGTGACACGCTCATTTACGAGGGGTGATCAGAAAAAATGTGGAACAGTTAGTGGTGGGCCGATGATCGACTATAGTCGAAAGTCAGTTGGTTTTGGCTTCCGAGTCCGATAATCGATTGAGAAATCTCGGAATCGATTGTAGTCGGTTGATAAGCTGGCTTGGTGCCAAAACTTGAATTCTGGTTTTTAACGCTTTGTTTTGTGACTATTATTGATCACAATCTTGGATTTTAAACATAGTAGATAACAAACACGAAAACTGGCTGAAAAATGAGAAACGAATCTTTGTCCATGAATGTCTTGACAAAAATTCACAACTCGGCAAGCTTCCCTGAGCCCGGGTTTTGACATTGGCAAATTTGAAATGACCCGTCTTTGGCCATGAAAGATATTTACCTAAATGTCAATCTGAGGCAGGAAATTATCATCTAAAACTTCATATAACCTAACTTGCGTTCATCAGGCAGAAAAATGGATTAAACACGATCAGTATAAAATGCGAAGGACACCCGGATGATAATGAAGCTGGCGAGTCTATTATGACAGAGTAACGAAGGTGTTATTCCTCTTGTCTAGTGTAAAGTGACAGCATTTTAAGTTACTTGCTATTTAAACTGACTAAATGATGTCAAATCATGTAGTAATACTTTTACCCAGAAACTAAGTGTCAATAAAAAATAGATCGCCAAAAAAGCGCGAAAACCCATGACACTACCGTGAGCAGCGTGGCATCGTCCGATCAGAGTGACTTCAAACCATCTTCTTATCTTTAATAATGAATTCTAACAGTGAATTTACGCAAATTTCTGAATAAAGCAATAAGTGGAAGTTAAAATTCTGGTCATGAGTGGAAAAAAATGTTTTATGAAATGAAAATATAGTAGGGGGGGGGGATGGGTAGAAAGATGGTCGTCTGCAAATGTTTGAACTATAAGGTATATATCCGATTCTTTTTTAACTCGTTTGGAAATTATAAGGAACAAAATGAATAATATTGATTAAAGTGCAGAATACAACATCTTTATAAATTTAATACATGAAGACTGTCATGTTTACAATATTGTCACAGTATTTTAAGCAAAAAGTCATTCTCAGTTAAATGGAGTGACAGTCTAAACCGATTGTACTATCGATAGCTAGTTGGTTTGCTCTTCCGATTACAAAGCGATAATCGATTGAGATTTTAAACCGATTGCCCAACACTAGGAACAGTGCTGGTATCGGGATATTGTTATAAAAACAACTTTGAGCACTTACTATTTTTGAAAGTAACCTCAGCCGAGTTCTTGCCTTTATTGATTCTTGATTTCCACGCGCAAAGCACGTTTTGGAGCGCGTAAAGTGACGTTACTATCAAAGACCTGATCATAACGAGAATCAGCTCCTCTCTGCTTTCGTAGTGTATGCCACATAGAGAATCTTTCAAACAGGACCTAGTCAGAGGTCACTTGGAGTCAGGATTAAATTATACGCAGCCTTGGCAAGTGTTTCTATGTTTAGCTTTTGCAAAGTTTGCAATACAAGTCAGGCGTTGTGAACAAGGGCATATTAAAGTACAGTGACGCAACTCTTCAGATTTTCTGGCTGTATTTTTCAAATGCTGTTGGCGAAATTGATTTGAATAATGTGGCCGTAAAACTCATTATTGACTGTAGTATGTATAGATACAACAAGAGTAAGAAGAAAAACAAGAGAACAGAAATACTTGATGTATAACTTTACCTAGTGACTTTGAGGCGTTAGCTTTAGCAGCAGAAGGCGATGTTGGATGTTCAAATACACTGCTTTGTTGTTTAGATTTATTCTCGTGAAAGTATACCTATGTTTCATCGCATGCTACAATATGACCAGTAAAGTTTGACCCCTCTGCAGTAATGCGCTTTGAAATTTCTGAACAGATCTCCCCCCCTAAACCCCATTTTCTCGGGGCATCAGTTGCCGAGATACCCACATTGTGTAAACATGCGACATTGCAAGATTCTCAGTAAAATCTCCCGAGCGCCTCTATGTAAAGTATCGTATATGTCTGCTATTTCCAGACAGTATCTCGGTCTTGTATTACATGCTGCTCTATAACCGTGATGGTTTTGTCTGTGACTGATGTTGATGGACAGCCAGATTTAGAATAATCGTTAACGTTATTACACCGGTCAGATCCATCTACGAATATCATCTTTCTTGACTGCAGAGTAACCTTAATTGGTTTTGATTTCCGACAAATACTTTCCTAGTTTGACGTAAAACTAACTGTATGATTACTCTCGGTTCCAATAAAACGTCGTTCGATATTTTGGACCTCTAATGCAGTACAAGACATTGAAATGTTGTAATACTTTCCCTACTTGAATATAGTAGTAGTTTTCAAAATAACGAGATGGTCCACGATCTTTCTGAAACAATGTTAAAATTGAACTGTGACTGTACACGAAGGACGTATTTCCCGCAGGTGTACTCTAAAAAGCGAAATGGTATACCTTAATACAGAAATTGAGACAACTTCTTTGTCTAGACAGATTTAAAGCTCGGCATTTTTGCACTACCCAAGGTCCTTGGTAACTCCTAGATCACTGTGTAAATAGAACTACAACTGTCGCAGACTGAACTGGTGCCTTGTCCTTTGCCTACCCAAAATGTAAAGTTTTAAAGGGCAAATACTGTAAAATGCAAGAGATAGACTTACTTTAACCTTATAGAATGAACATTCCCTCCATGTGACGTATCTGTATATGCAGTTTCGAGTCAGTAGTCAAACTGGAAAAAAAGTATGCAGACAGACAGCATAGATCAAAACTAGACTGCACAAAGTGAGGTCTGGTTTCGTATCAATCAACCATCCATTATATCATTCTTATTCTAACTTTCGAGTGGCGTTATCTACTTGATGAGGAGCTCGAACGCAAATGAACTTTTATTTGTACTAAAGATTTTTTTTCAGTCCTTAAAGAAATGAATTATTTCTTTCATCGAGACAGAACCAAGTTTATGAACCAGATATCACACAGTCGTAGGAATAAATCCCTATGCAGTGTTCATGGGAGATGCATTTTTCTGGATGCATGTAAATTGAAAGTGCTCAATCTGAATTTCAAGGTTTTCCTATTGTGTAGCTGTGACTAATCTGCTTTACAGTCTCTCAGGGGGATTCATCTTCGAATTTAAATTGTAATAAAACGCCAACACAATCTGCCAAATGTAAACAAACCAGAAAGTAAACTTGCAGGCAAAAACAATTCACAGCATATAAATGTAAGTAGATTATTTCATATGTCTGACAACGTGCTTATGTATGGCATTTCAAAAATCCAGTCGCTGCCAGAAAAAAAGAAAGAATTTTAAAACTACAATTAAATTGACAGAAAGGTTCTAAAATTCATATCTGTACCAGCAACTGAAACTTTGACATACACATTGTCAGACGGATATATAAGATCTGCCGTGAGTTGGTTTTTGAGATAAAAGATTATCAAACGAGTGTACAAAAAAATGTTATTAAGCGACCCTTTGGCTAGCTTAATAACATTTTTTGTGGGCGAGTTTAATAATCTTTTAACTCAAACACCAACGAGTGTCAGATTCTTTTTTATCACATTCCTGTATATAACAAGAATTAGAGTCCAAAATGTGTTAAACCAGAGGCATACATGTATCATGTGTAATGAAATTTACATGCAGCCTGCGCACTTCTTTTGACAGGTACATGTCGAACGAAAAATAGTTTCGAAAAAAAAAAAACACTTGCATTTGGTGATGATTTTGTTTTGAGTCTGTAAATGATTAAATTAACAACTTTATCACGATTTAGAATTTTGACCACTAATTTCAATTGGGAACCTTGGGCAGTAATGTTATAGGATGAAGCGTAGAATTACAGAGTGTTGACCAAATACAGCACTATTTTCTTATCTTACACTTGTGTGAGACAAGAATATTCGTAATGGCTGTATACATTGAAAACAAAGAGAGTTTTGTGATTGAATTATATCCACATCCATTTCCAAATGTGCCTGCAGCGCCAGGGAGCTCATTTGGAGCACATTTTTAGCGCCAGTGAAACAAAGAGTTTTTGTAGTACAGACTTGAAACTTTGGAGATGTCTGCTACACAGGCTTGACCTAATGTAGCTGAAGTCTTGTGTCAATCTAAATAAAAGTTTGGAAGTTATTCGATTTTTGGTGATGACCGTTTTTTTTTTGTGTGTGTCACCCTGTATTAGATTTCCGCGCAAATTGACCCCCTAATTGTGCACTTCGGGTCGTATTCTTCTAAATAACTAAAATGTAATGTTCAGCTCATATTAAAAACCATATTATTGCCATTTCAAAGTTATGCTATAGGGAATAATATATTCTTATCGGACAATGTAGATTCAATATCAGTATGCACGTTCTTTGCAGATTGATCTTGATCTTCAATGTCTGCAAAAAGGTCCATGAGTCGCGCTGAGCAGCCGAAGAATTAACTAGAGAGGCATTGAATGTGTTATAGTGCGGTGGGTCGGAAGGAAAATGAATCTTATTATCACTTAAAAAGTAAACAAAAGATAAACCTGGCAATTTTTTATTTCTAGTGATCTGACCGTACAATCACAGATTGTCGTCTTCACAATAATTTCTGTACTTTAAAATGATATAATTCAAATCTATATGTGCATTGTTTACATTTGGCTGCAATCCTGCTGAACCTTTAAGCAGAGCTCCAGATAAGAGGGAAAAATGGCACTCTAAAGTCATTATTTATATTCGAAACCCTGTGTTGTGGGTACTCATTAGAATCGTCTCGATGAGACGATTCTAATGAATACCCACAACATGCGGCTTAAGGGAGAATAATTAATATTTTCAATTTTGAAATCAGAATCACTCCCACTATCTGTAGAGCTGCTATGTTTAAGACAAAACTCCCTCTATCTGTAGCTATGTTTAAGGATGAAATTTGTTAGCTATCCCCATTTTCCAGGGATATTTCCAACAAGGTCGGCTACAGATAATCAGAAGATGTGCTTTTTCTTCGTTAAAATATGACAGCAATAAATTTGATCGTTTTACACCGAATTTAATTACACAGAAGCTATTTCTGTAGAAAATCATTCTTTTATTTTATTTTTTCACCTTTAGAAATTGATTTCATTTTCCGTCGTTTACGTCTGTGAAAATAATTATAGGGACAAAATCGAGATGCACATGTCTGCATTTCCGGGCGTTTAACAAAGGAACGTTTAGCCAAGCCTTGATAGCGCCGTCAATAGCAGAAAGGTCGTGAGACCAGCGGTTCCCTGGTTCGAGTCCCCACTCAGCCACAATCTTGCTGAAAATTTATGATAATTATTGCGACAGGATTGATTCCTCTCTAAAAGCCAGCCATTGTTTCGACAACGGTAATGTGGGAAAGTAGCCAGCGGCCTGGGAAGAATGCTGTGCGAAATACCGATAAAAGAATCTCTCTGAGAGCATGGATAGGTGCACTTGGCGCCATGATATATTTGAAACAATATTGAAAATGGCTTTAACTCTACCAAACGTCAAGTTTTTGGACTGAACAAAAATCAAAGCATTTGCTGACAACAAATTTAATCTTGGCAACATGATGATTTCTGTCTTTGATAGGGTAAAAAAATATTGTGCGAAAAGGAGAAAATGCTGGTAGCCAGCATTTTCTCCTTTTCCCACAATCTTTTCTACGGGCTTCTTTCTCAGGTATTGTGGTAAAGAGTTAACCCATTACCACACAATTCCTACTTTTGACGCCCCTGAGAAAGAAGCCTTTGGAAAACATTGTGGGAAAATGAGAAAATGCTGGTCACCAGCATTTTCTCCTTTTCCGAAATGTTTTCTACCCTTCACAAAACAAATTTCAAACTTTCAGTAACTTTTATTTTATCGTCTGCAAATGCTTTCAATTTGGACCAGTCTAAAATATTGTCGTTTGGTAATGGGTTAAACTTATAAAAACTCGATTTAAGAAAAGCCAACAGGAACCTTAAAAATACCACTTTTCTGTCTTTATTTAGGATCCTCTGATTTTTCCGCATGACACCTCAGGTACATGGTAAACACTGAAAAATGGAGACTTTCCCTGGTTACTAGCTGTTTCTTGATATCACTAACAAAATGATTATGGAACAAGAGCGGCAAAATGTCTCAAGATACGCCCGTCCCACCGTCAGTTGTCCAGGAAGTATAATAGTCGTAAAGGGCAGGTAATGCAACAAACACGTTAACCAAGTCTTAAGTCAATTTGAAATGATATAGATGAGTTGAATATAAACTTTTTACACTCCCATCCCTTGCACTGCAAGTGCAACGGAAATCACCAAAAAAATTGCAGTTATTTGAGATGTCATTTGCAGCCATGGCAAATTAATCCAACGCATCCTTTTCTGAAATTCGTCATATGAGAATAAACTGCGTCTATCTCCTTTTCCGTTTTTAGCTCACCTGAGCACGAAGTGCTCATGGTGAGTTTTTGTGATCGCCCAATGTCCGTCATCCGTCGTGCGACGTGCATCGTGCGTCGTCCACAATTTCTTTAAACATCTTCTCCTCCTAAACCACTAGGCCAATCTTGATGAAACTTGGCAGGGATGTTCCTTGGGTGAAGCTCTACCAAAGTTGTACAAGAGATTGAATTTTAAGCATAACTCTGGTTGCCATGGCAACCAAAAGGAAAAAAATAGCAAAATCTTTGAAAATCTTCTTCTCTGAAACTAGAATTCGTAGAGCTTTGATATTTGGTATGTAGCATCTCCTAGTGGACCTCTACCAAGATTATTCATATGATGCCCCTGGGGTCAAAACTGGCCCCGCCCTGGGGGTCACAAGTTTGAAACATAGGAACAAGGAAGGAAAACTTCAAAAATCTTCTTCTCTGAAAGTAGAAGGTGCAGAGTTTTGATATTTGGTATGTAGCATCTCCTAGTTTACAAGTTTAAGTTTACAAGTTTTATTCATTCAAGTACATAGGCCACCGGCCCATAATACAAAAAATACACAAACAAAATCATATTCTTACGAGTAACTCATACAATGTTACAGAATAACTTCGACGAAGATTGAAAATATGATATATATAGGACAGGTAATTAAAAACAGAGGTTGGGAGAGCATAGCTAATACAAACTGTAAGTTGATTTGAATTGCGTATGATTTAGTCCATTTCCTCTAGGATTTTGCTTCTAAGATCGAAAGCTTCTAAAAGATACTTTGCAACCTTAATAATTGTATTTTTCCTAGTACATTCTAGAATAGAATAAAAAACACTTTTATTTCTAAATCTTAGCCATGAGGTCTCAAAGTATTTTTCTCGAACTATTTCAAATGGTTTACACTCGAAGAAAAAATGATATTCATCCTCTGTGATTAAAATATTTAAGTTTTTGCAAATAGGGCAAAATCTAAGGTCTCTCTCTATAGACAAATGATGACCCTTTTCCATCATTAAATTTTGAGATGAACACCTGAAATTCGACAAAATTTTCTTTTGAATATACGGTAAATCTGTGTTAAGATAAAATTCTGGGTTTAATAATGACTTAAAATATTTATCATGTAAAGCTTTCGGAGATTCATTAACGCGCGTATACCATTTTTGAGTGTAGCAATCTTTTATTCTGTGTGTAAATAGCTTTAAAAATTCATTTGTATTACCCACCTCTTGAAGAATTCATGCATAACCGTAGCCATGGGTAAATAAAAGATCTTTTATAAATGAAGCCCAAGTGCGTTTTCCAGATTCGTCTAATTGATAGAGCATATAGTAGCATTGTTTAGGATATCGATGGTTTTCCATTTGAATGATTTTTAGCCAGTATTTGAGGACTTCTACAAAGATGTTCATATGATGCCCCTGGGGTCCAAACTGGCCCCACCCCGGGGGTCACAAGTTTGAAACATAGGAAAAAAAGAAGGAAAACTTTAAAAATCTTCTTCTCTGTAAGTAGAAGTTGCAGAGCTTTGATATTTGGTATGAAGCATCTCCTAGTGGACCTCTACCAAGATTGTTCATACGATGCCACTTGGGCTAAACCTGGCCCTGCCCCAGGGGTCACAAGTTTGAAACATAGGAACAAAGAAGGAAAACTTTAAAACTCTTCTTCTCTGAAACTAGACGGTGCAGAGCTTTGATATTTGGTATGTAGCATCTCCTAGTGGACCTCTACCAAGATTGTTCATATGATGCCCCTAGGGTCCAAACTGGCCCTGCCCCGGGGGTCATAAGTTTGAAACATAGGAACAAAGAAGGAAAACTTTAAAATTCTTCCTCTCTTAAACTAGAAGGTGCAGAGCTTTGATATTTGGTATGTAGCATCTTCCAGTAGGCATCTACCAAGATTGTTCATATGATGCCCCTGGGGTCAAAGCTGGCCCCTTCCTGGGGGTCACAAGTTTGACACAAAGGAAGAAAGAAGGAAAACTTTTAAAATCTTTTTTTCTAAAACTAAAAGGTGCGGAGCTTTGGTTTTGGTATGTAAAATCTCCTAGTGGACCTCTACCAAGATTATACATATGATGCCCCTGGGGCCAAAACTGGCCCCGCCCCGGAGGTCACAAGTTTGAAACATAGGAACAAAGAAGGAAAACTTTCATATGATGCCCCTGGGGCCAAAACTGGCCCCGCCCCGGGGGTCACATGTTTGAAACATAGGAACAAAGAAGGAAAACTTTAAAATTCTTCTTCTCTGAAACTTTAAGGTGCAGAGCTTTGATATTTGGTATGGAGCATCTCCTAGTGGACTTCTACCAAGATTGTTCATACGATGCCCGTGGGGTCAAAACTGGCCCCTCCCTGGGGGTCACAAGTTTGAAACATAGGAACAAAGAAGGAAAACTTTAACAATCTTCTTCTCTGAAACTAGACGGTGCAGAGCTTTGATATTTGGTATGTAGCATCTCCTAGTGGACTTCTACCAAGATTCTTCATATGATGCCCCTGGGGTCAAAACTGACCCTGCCCCGGGGGTCACAAGTTTGAAACATAGGAACAAAGAAGGAAATCAAAATTATTTGGCCTTGAACTTTGATATTTGGTATTCATCTTCATTGCTTAGTACTCAGGTGAGCGATATAGGACCATCCTGGTCCTCTTGTTTTTTATTTGACTTTATTTACAAAGCCATGAAGGAACGTATCATCAGAATTTCACAAGAAAAATGGATATAGGAAGCAAAATCTGTGACAGTCTGCCTATCAGACGGACCACTGTTGGAGAGGTCTGGTGACTTCTCCAATAAAAGAAGACGGAATAGATCTAAGATCTGAATGCACGTCTCGGCAATCTGATCTTTATCTATCATGCTGTTTACAAAACCCCGTTTTCGCCAGTGGCGTTGAAATGACTCCGTAGATCTATCCACAACTAAACAGTGTCAGGTACGGCTGTAACTCTTTACCAAAGGACAAAATTTTAGACAGGTCTAAATTTAGAGCACTTGCAGACAACAAAATAAACGTATTTCAAAAATTTAAATTTGTTTTGAGCTGGGTAGAAAACATTTTGGGAAAAGGAGAAAATGCTGGTTACCAGTGAGAAAATGCTGGTAACCAGTGAGAAAATGCTGGTTACCCCAATGTTTTCAAAGCGCATTTTCCTAACAGTCGTTAAACTAGGGATTCTTTGGTAAAGAATGAAAGATTGGCACGATATTTAAATTCGATACCGCTATCCTGAAACATGGTATTTTAACGATGTTAACTGGTGTAACCTGATGATTTACTGTAAAATTTCGCGAGGGAAAATTGATAATCAGCTTAATTGCAGTCGGCCACATTTGACGTACAATTGAGAAGTCAATGTCCTTTATGTTCTCGAACTTACAAATGAGCCATGCTCTGTGACAAAGGAGGTTTAACCCATAACCACACAATCCCTACTTTTGAAAGAAGCCTTTTGAAAACACTGTTGGAAAAGGAGAAAATGCTGGTTTCCCAAACCAAATTTTAATTTTTCCGTTATCTTTATTTTGTCGTCTGCAAATGCTTTCGATTTGGACCAGTCTAAAATTTTGTCGTTTGGTAATGAGTCAATTAATACACTTGTAAAAAGTGTCCGCACAGACTGATCTGCGTCAACATTTTTTTTTTTTGTTCTAGAGAAATGTAGCTGCCTGTACGCAAAAAACGCAAATATAGCTTCTAAAATTCAATAATTTTCAGGGGATGAGATCCTCCACACCCTACTCAATAGTTCTCCACCCCTCTCTCGACTCTTCGTACCTCTGCTAACCACACTAAATCAAAGTACTGATAGTACTGAAGGCCAGGAAATTGAGGATGCAAAAGAACACTAGAGGTCAATTTTAATTAATACAAACAGGTAGACGGACAGAGATACAAGCGGATTCCACTAAGCCCCTGGAATTCTTTGTTTTAACTGATACTAGAAAGCACCAGCCAGAAACTAATTAAGCCAGAGCTAGGCATGTGCTCACAGTTATGGGGTGCTTGATAATGGCTTAGAATACTTAGTAATTTGTCATGCTTGTAAACAATCCCAAGTCAAAATTGAACTATTCAATCGGTGCAATACCAACTTTGATTATCTAAATTTTCTGAGACATGTGATGTCTTGTAGTCCTGAATGACGTTATTTTTTACATTTGTGACGCAAGAACATATTTATTTTTATTGATTTCAATGAAAATACATGTAAGGTAGATCTATATCAATATAAAATGTAATGAATAATAAAGATTGGAGTGATATGGCAGTTAGTCATGTTGTCTCTACCTTCCACAAGTCGACGACATTTCGAACTGGTCATATTTGAAGGAAGTTGTAGATGAAAATCCAAAGTAGTTCTTCGTGTATATTGAAAAGTAAGATTTTGGGGAAATTGGGAGGAATTGCTTGTTACAAGCAAATTCTCTTTAAGCCAAAATATTTTCTCAATAAAATACTGTGAAAAGGTTGGATTGTTTTGGGAAAACGATTAGGCTCGGTTTACCTATTTTACTTGCCTATTTTACGGACAAGTCACAGTGACTTGAGCTTCGATACTTATATCTACATAATATAAAAAGACGTTAATCCTAATTCATAATCGTTGTCCAAGGACAACTTGTGTCAAGCCCGCGAACACTTGACTCTCAAGCTTGACCTAGACCCTGGACCTGAATAAATGTTTCAAAGGGAACAACTGCTCATGATGGAGAACAATGCATTATGCTAATTTATAACGGAATCTATCGAAAAAAGAAGGACTTATGGTTCGGACGAAAAATTGGCCTTCAATGTGGCCTTGATCTTCAACCTACTTCAACAGATATTTCAAATGGCACATTTATTCGTGACGGGAGGTCAATTGTGCCGAATTATTTTGAAATCCATTCACAATTGTAGAAGTTATGAACTGGAAATATTCGGATGCACACAAGCCCTAGTGAACACTAGAAATATGTGTGTCAGAGACACTGATGCCCCTGCTAAATGGTATTGGTCACGGGTATGTCATATGACACTTGTAGAGAGAGAGATAAAAAAATACATTAAATGACAAGCGAACGACTACAGAAAAAAAAATATAAGCATTTATTTGGTTTCAAATCAAAGTCGATCAAAGACATTTTTAAGAATCACACAGGTGTAATCTATTTGTGACAGGTGTAAAAGGTGCGAAATACATGGTATAGCTAAACAGCGAAATGAACTTCCTTTCGCGAGAGAAACATAATGCCCACGAAAGGAAGATTGTTTTCTATGAAAAAAGCGTTTTTCTTGCGAAAGGAAGGTGTTTTTGGAAAATTAACGTCAAGTCTTTCGTACGGTTGAAATAAAATTGTTGGGATTGAGCGTTTGAGGCCGAAAAATCGTGTTTTAGTAATCGCTGTAAATGGTGTTACTATAAATAGCATTTCCTTCCTAAAATTGAGTTTCTTTCATGAAAGGAAGATTTTTGCCCGCAAGTAATGTTTATTCCACGACATGATTTTATAAATAATGAAATATCTCTTTTAAAGTAGGTACCCCTTACAGATTAAATTTCAGCTTTTTTTCAATGATAGTTTGTAGTGAATTTGTTATTTATGATTTTGCAAAGTTTCTTTTAGAGGAAAATTCCATTCATGAAAACAAGGACCATATGTAATAGACTATATGTACATGTACATTTTACAATCCCTGATGAAAGGAAAATTCACTCCGAGCTACGCAAGAATTCTATTCCTATCGAAAATAGGATTTCTTTCCCAAGTTTAGTACATTTTCGCAACATAAATGAAATTTAAAGGTTTAATTTTTTACATCCCCCCTCAAAAAAGAAAGAAGTGTTTTAGTGGCGCTTTCTTTGTGTAAAAAAAAAAAGGTTTCTTTTCTAAAATGCATGTTTTCTCGATATGATTTAAATTAAGATGTTGAACAGTTTCAAACCAGAAACTCCAGCCTTAGTGGATCTAGTAGGGTGAGCGCTCTTCCACGAAAGGAAGGTATTTTTGTTTTGCCGGCCCTTACTTTGCTATAATTTAAGGTGGGTATAAGTGGCAAGAGAACGGTTCCTTGTGGCACTTGCTATATTATCTTGATATAGATGAAATTGTTGTTCATCGTGTATTTACAAGTATTGCAGCAGAGAAAGAAACTTCCTTTCGCGAAAGGAGGAATACGTTGACCCACGGAAGGAAGTATGCTATTATGGGTAAAATTGATAACAGGACTGTTCCTTCATAACAGTTAACATATTAGATCTATCTTGATGTGGAAAAATACTTATTTAAGAAGTTTTAGCCATTCATGAATTTGTACCGCAGCACTTTATAGATCTAGATCTGAACAACATTGAAAGTTCTACTGATCCATTGAACATGAAAGGAAATTCTTTTCGCTTTTTTTTTTACAGAGGAATTGTTAGGAACAAATACATTTTTTAACGAAATCAATGGCTGCTTTTCATACTGCACATGCTACTTTGTATATGAATGACTTTGTAACATTATGATCTTCTTGACATTCTTGAAGCTCGAGGCTAGATTTTTCGGGGGTCGGATATTTCGTCCTTTATACTTTTCGTACCTTCAGACGTTTCATACTGTTTTACAGGTGCCACAGACACTATATACCGTGGAAACCATAATATAAACCGAGGGGGAATTCCATGTGTATTTCATTTTCAAACAGATTGTTTTACTAACCCCTTTGCCAAATTCATAACCCTGCCAGTGTCATTAAAAGCTTTTGCAGATTGCAAATTGCAAATAAGAATGATTTCAATTTTGGGATTTGCTTTTGAAAAATAAGAAACATTTGTAGCAAAGTAAGAAACCTCTTGTTAACAGTATTGCTCCCAAATCTTTCTTCTTTTGGATTATCTGGAAAATTGATGAAAGGTTGTGAGGAACATTTTTCATATTTTCTTTTCATTCTACAGATAATATAGAAAGAACGTTTAAACAAAATGCCGCTGCCCCCACCTCCTGTCAGTTTTCTCTTTATATGTTGCAGGCCCCGCTTGGCCCAGTGGTAATGTACATGTGTGTGAATTATAACCTTGATGCCACAGGTTCGAGCCACTATGGGACCCCTGAATTGTTCATGGGAGTGCCCCTTTGGCAAGACACTGAAAAATAGAGCCCATTGCCAAGAACTTGTGAAACCCAGAAGAAACAAAAATATATGAGCTTTTGCTGTGATATTACCAAAATAATGTTGAAAGTGGCGGAAAACAATTCAATCGATCTTCATTTGTAAAGTAAATCTCTTTTTTTTTTCTCATCCTATTTACTTAACCCATTACCAGACGACAAATTTTAGGCTCTTCCAAACTGAAAGAGTTTGCAGACGACATTTTCAAAATTGACGAAAATGGCAGAAAGTTATCGAAACGGTTAGAAAACACTGGGAAAAGGAGAAATTGAAAGCATTTGCAGACAACAAAAAATTAAGTACTGAAAATGATTATTTTTGTCTTTGAAAGGGTTGAAAACATCCTTTTCTTCCTTACAATGTTTTCAAAGGGCCTTTTACCTAGGGTCGTTAAAAGTCGGGATTCTGTGGTAAAGAGTTAAAGTGGCAGAAAAGACTACAACAACAACCATTTCCTCTCTTTTCCACACTCTTGTCGAAAGTCATGATTCCCATGGACCAGTTGTTTGGTAAAGAGTTAACTTTCACGAAGTTTGCTACTCTAATGATTTCATCTTAAAGTCTTAGACTTTTTCAAGAAGAACAGTTTTATATCTTTGTTCTATAGACGGATTTGTATTTCGCAAAAGGAATTTCCTTACCCTAAAGAATCTCGTTACTAGCAAAAGTTTTATATAAAACTTATAAATTTGACAAGTCAAGTTCATCCATGTTGGAAAGATATTCTCAAATTTTGAAAAATCCTTTCATGCAAAAAGACTACGTTCGAGGCAAAAATCTTCCTTTCATGAACGGACTTACTTTCGCGCAAGAACGGTTATTTATATTAACACTTTCACCGTGATAGTAAAACACGATTTTTTTAGTCTAAAACTCTCAAATTCAAAATCTAACTTTTACAAATACCTAGAATATATAATCAATAAATCAACGGCGGTTTCCTTTCGTGAGGAAAACGCTTCTTTCATAGTAAACATCTTCCTTTCGTGAACGTAATCTTCCTTTCGCGCAAGGAAGCAAAATGATTATGGTACGAAATGTTTGCATATACCATCATGATTCTTTTGATAGAAAAAGAAAAAAATTCTGGAAATAGCATTTTATCCCTTTCCAACAACATTTCACTCCAAAATATGCTTTTCAGATAAGGACAAGAAAGAATTATACGAGTTTAACAACCACTGATCAGCGTGTTTTACATTTGTGATTTCAATCTCATATTTTAAACTTAAATCACGTCTAAATTATTAGAAAATCATATTTACATTTTATTTTTCGTCTTTCATA
This sequence comes from Tridacna crocea, assembly GCA_943736015.1. Taxonomy (NCBI): domain Eukaryota; kingdom Metazoa; phylum Mollusca; class Bivalvia; order Cardiida; family Cardiidae; genus Tridacna; species Tridacna crocea. Next base: position 58,394,248 of record OX031059.1, read on the forward strand.
AAGCTTGCTAGTCTAATGATTTCATCTTAAAGTCTTAGACTCTTCCAAGAAGAACAGTTTTATATCTTGGTTCTATAGACGGCTTTGTATTTCGCAAAAGGAATTTCCTTACACTAAAGAATCTCGTTACTAGCAAAAGTTTTATATAAAACTTATAAATTTGACAAGTCAAGTTCATCCATGTCGAAAAGATATTCTCAAATTCAGAAAAAAATCCTTTCATGCAAAAAGACTACGTTTGAGGAAAAAATCTTCCTTTCGTGTACATACCTACTTTCACGCAAGAACGGTTATTTATAGTAACACTTTCACCGCGATAGTAAAACACGATTTTTCGAGTGTAAAAATCTTAAATTCATAATCTAACTTTTACAAATACCTAAAATGTATAAGCAATAAATCAACGACAGTTTCCTTTCGTGGGGAAAACGCTTCTTTCATAGTAAAGAATCTTCCTTTCGTGGACGTAATCTTCCTTCCGCGAAAGGAAGTTCCTTTCGCTGTTTAGCTATACCGATGTACATACTAAAAAAAACGAACTTTCAAAAATATTTTTATAGACAACTTGATTAACGATATGGATGAAATTTGAAGTTGGGGTTGAGTTTTCTAAAATTTTATTTGGGGTCCATTTCACCAAAGAAATCGTCTCCAGGGGACGATTTCTCAGGAGTGATAAACATAACACGGGCCAAGCAGTTTGGGGATGATTTCTCCAGGGGCCGATTTCTCCAGCATTCCGCTGAAGTACCCTAGATTTAGTCGATATACATATGAAAAAGCGATAAACATAACACGGGCCAATATTCTTATTATGTAGTTTGCTTTATTTACAATCGCATTTTAGCGGAGACGCGTTTTGTGACACATATGTTCAAATGTCAACACAACGTTATAGACAAATTCCGAGCAGAGTTGTTGTTCGTTACTCTCACCATACATGAATGTGAATGATCCGGAGTGCAAGGGCACAAGTAAACAGTTTGCTTCGAATTGGCCAGGGTCAAAAATAGAAATAAGTGAGTAAGGTAGGTTTTTAATGCAATTTTGATAAGAAGAGTAGTTATTACACCCATGAATTGTGTTAGATTAAGGAAAAGAAGCATTGTTTTGTATGTGAAACAGGGGGTCATGACCTTTCCTTCTTTGTTCTATAGTTTTGACCCCAAATGCGAAAGTGAGGGGTCATGGAGCAAGCGGATGTTTTTAGCAGAGAAAACAAGGGTAGGGTCAGGGCACGAAAGATTGCGGAAAAACGGCATGGTAATGTGCTATTTTGGATTTCATCCCCAGATTATGTGTTGTTTGGAGTTTCAATTCAGCTTGGCATTTTCAGGCTAGCTTCCTGGGTTTGGATTTTGTGAATTTTGGAATATAGGCTAAAATGGCAATTTTTTTCAGTTTTTTTCCGACCATGTCACTTGCTTATATTGATCATTGATATCAATATTTCACAAGTTGAACATGATTTATTGATAAAATCTAAAGAATTAGGATTGTGCTGTTGCATTTAAGTGCTCCTTATAATTTCAGGCTGACTAAATAGACCTTTGTTTGAGGGAGTTCAGGTCGGCATACGGCGGACCGAGACGAGTTTAGCCGACAACCGTGTACTGCTACCAAGAGATCTCGAGCGTTATAGATATTAACCGTACATAGCGCGTAGGAATACACAACTGTCGGATATAGCTAAGTTTATTAGGTTACGCCTTTATTAGGTCAGTGTTAATGACAAAAACGGGATAAAAATTACATAATCATCAGTTATTAAAGGGTCGTAATACCCTTGCAATTCTATGGCATTTTGGAGATGAAAGCTTTGAGGATAGGAAAGCATTTACACCGTGTGATAAGCAATCTCTGCAATATACTTGGGAAACTAGTTGTTTTGGCGGACTCAGCGATATAGAGTGGACACACCGTCCAACATTTTTGTCTGAATAGGCAGCTTACAATCCCTATAGGCAAGGGAATCCCTTGAGAGGGATTCCCTGGCCTAAAAATACATTTAGAAATTAGCAGACAAGGTAAGCACAAAAACATGCTTCTTTAACAACCAGATGAGTAGATGTGCTGTGGATGGTTGTCGCACGGAATGTCTGGGATGTCAGTGAATATTTCTGTATTGTTCTTTTGGTGGTTTGTTATTTGTTAAAAACGTTTAATCCAGCAAACTTCTGTCAGCGACAGCGATTTCTGAATAATCAACACACGGGAGTCAGCAAAAAGCTTTTTTAAACATACAAACACAATAATTTGTGTTGTGTCAAGTGAATTACACATGCTTTATTCACCACAGCTGAAAACAAAAACTATACGACATCCATTAAAAATCACTTTTCTGTCAATTTTTGTAGACAACGCTCCACGCTCCAGAACACAATAAAACGATCCAGTTCCTGAATTGAAACAGAGAACGATATCATAATGTGATTGTGTACGAGTTTATTGATTTTCCCCCTTTTTTTTAATCAATATGTATAACTGTCTACTTGTCCATCTTTCGGTTTTTCTCTCCGTCAAGTTTATTGTCCTTTTGATGCTTTTGAAATGAAATGCCATGATATAGATGAAGAGCTTGATGACGGACAGTATTATGCAAAGGATATCTATCATAAGTATCTTGCAGAATACCATAACTATTATAAATACCATCTTTGATATCGTCATCAAGAGACTCATCTTCGTGAATATAATTTAATAATAATGACCATCAACGAACAACCATTCATATGCTTTTTGTAAGCGGCACACCTAAAAGTAACTAGCAATATCTAATACTATTCATTAAATATTGATTAGCGATACTTTGTGAAAGGGGTCTTAGTGCATCTGCCAAAAGAATCTGCCCAGGTCAGCTTGTGAATTCCGCGCAGGCGGAACTGGACCGAGACTTTTTGCTTTAGGTCAATTTTCTGTATGTTCAAAGACCAGTTTACGTAAGGATTGGGTGGTGTGTTTTTTTTTTTTTTTTTTTTTTTTTTTCCCAAAAAGGTGATTACTGTGGATCCCTAAGTACGCGAAGGGTTAAATTGTTTGGCACCACGAACGACGCAGATGCATTAAGTTCTCTTTCACAGAGCATGGCTCCAATGTATAAATCTTCTCACACCTTTGAAAAACAGTAGACCCTATAGCTAATTGGACCTTAAATTAGCTTACGAATAACAAATTTGTTTCAAATTAAACAACCATTTTTGTGAAAAACACTAATTAGATGCATGTTTTTGATTTTTTCCACGAAAACAGATCCGGTATATCCATAAATCTTTTGGCACAAGAAAACGACATGGGCAAATAATGCAGTTCCGTAATTGTCCACAGGGGGCAACATTCCGGGAGGGGGGCGGTGTAAAATGCAGAGAACTGAACCCCCCCACCCCCCCCCCCAAAAAAAAAAAAAATTTCTCTATGCGTAGAGGAATGACCTGAGTCATTATTATTCTATGTAGAGTAACAACCCTCTGGGGGCCATTTCTTTACGTAGAATAATGACCCGGGTCATTCCTCTACACAGAGAAATGACCCATGGATGGGTCATTTTGTAGGGGAGGGCCATTTCTTTGCATTACACCGGCAGAAGTGATCGAAGCAGGATTTCTTATTACAAGTTATAATCCTGACCACCTAACCACGGAAGATTATCCAATAAAAGCTACATTATGAAACAATCAGTGCAACTTCTATAATGCCTGAGTCTTATTTGTTTCGTTTTAATTTAATCTGTTTTCATCGGTGCTTAATTCATTGAAAATGCATTATTTCATGATGATTTTTTCTTTTAAAGAATATTGACTCTATGAACATCTGGTCGAGATCTCGCTGAGCTTGATAAGTCAGATAGTTACATACAATGTACAAGGCTTGAAACATGCAAGGGGGATTTGTTCCATGGCTCAACTCAACAGCTGAGCCAAATTCTTTTCGGAGATTGATAATCGTCATTGCAGAAGGATCCATTCCTCTTTCACCATTTGTCATATTTCGAAGACGTCGATCAAGGGTTGCAGCCAGCAGCTTTCAAATATATTTAAGCGAATTATTGGTAGTTATTGGCGAGTTATTGGTGCAAGGCAAAGTAAAGATGCAGACTTAATACTAAGTAACTCTAGAAAGGTCATTAACTCATTACCAAACGACCATATTTTAGACTGGTTCAAATTGAAAGCATTTGCAGATGACGAAATAAAAGTGACTGAAAATTTGAAATTTGTTTTGTGAAGGGTAGAAAACATTGTGGGAAAAGGAGAAAATGCTGGTTATCAGCATTTTCTCCTTTTCCCAAAATGTTTTCTGAAGGCTTTTTTCTCAGGGGCGTCAAAAGTAGGGATTGTGTGGTAATGGGTTAATAAGAAAGTGATTTGTGTTATGTGGTGAAATAACGCGGAAACAAACAAAACTCATAATCAATACAATTTAATCTTTATTGGGAAATTCGAATGCATGTCAAAGACTTATTATCCATGCATGTAAATTATACTTATCTAAAAAAAAAAGTTTCGATTCGCGTTACTACGGCTTTTAACGCGTTATTACGAGTTTTTTCACGTAAGTGCGACTTTTTTGCGTTGTTACGTATTTTGAATTCACGTTATACGATATTTTTCGCGTCACTGCGACTTTTAAACACGTTATTAGGTGTTTTAAAACATGTCATTACAAGATTGTCCAAAGTAGTGCAATTTTTTCTAAGGGTATCATATGTTTTAAATTCACGTTAAAACATGTTTTAAAACACGTTATTACCAGATTTTTCGCCTTAGTGCAACTTTCACATTGCATGTACAAGGTGTTTTCAATTCACGTTATTAGTCTACGTGTTTTTGACAAAAATTATTTTACCTTCATTTTGACTCTTGTAGGCTTTCGTATGTAGGCTTTCGTAAAAAGGTGATCATTTTCAGAAATCGTCTATTCTTTTATATTACTGTTTTATTTATTTATTTTTTTAAAGCACGTATATTTGCGACTTTCAAGTGAGTGTAAATAATGTATGAAATGAATGTATTAAGCATTGACAACTTTCATACACAAAGGTCTGTGCATATACAATTGTTATAAACAACTTAATATCGTTACTTTCTGAAACAAATTGAGAAGACATCAGTGCCTGTTAGACAAATCTGATCACGCTTGCTCGCTCTCGCTCTCTCTCTCTCTCTCTCTTCTTCCTACACCCCTCCCTTTCTCTCCCTTTCTTTCTCTTCTTCTTCCCCCACCCCCCACTCTCTCTCTCTCTCTCTCTCACTCTCTCTCCCTCCCTCTCTCTCTCTCTCTCTCTCTCTCTCTCTCTCTCTCTATTTTTCAAAATGGGTGTCTGATTCTGCCAGCTTAATAAAATTGTGAATAGAAACAGAGGACCCGAGTCGCCTGAATACATGCCCAGTAACATTAGGCCTATTGATAGAAAAGATCAACGTGTTTAAGAATTGTACTTCCATTCAAGTATTTATTAAACTACACTACGACTGTGACTACGATAATTAATATAGAATCTTGACCAAAATGACAAAATTGTTCACTGTAACACAAACCCACACGCTTACCGTATTTTCAGCTCAGAAGCTGAATCGTTGTATTGAATTTAGGAGCATCTTACGTTGTAATTTAAAAATGGCAAAATATCCTTTAATAACTGCAATTTGATTTTTTATCGGTTTTAATAGTTCTGAGGATAATCACTGTATTGGTCATCTGACACGGCACACACTTCAGAATATTGAGTATATATGTTTTACAACGGTTTTTGGAGACTCTAAGTAGTGTTTTTCCAGAAATCGTAGTCGCAGACAAAACTTTGTTTGATTAAACGTCTTTAACAAGCGATTAACCACCAAAAGACCTAAAGATTAACCTGCACTGACATCCCAGACATTCCGTGCGACAACCTGAAACTGCATATCTATTCAATAATATGTTAAAAAATTATGTTTTTGTGCTTACCTTGTGGGCGCAGCCATGTTTTTTACTCGGGCGGGTACGTAAAATTGACAGGGGCAGTAACGTTGACCAGGAGCAAGTTCGTAAGGTCTCTCCAGTATGATTATTGTTATTGAAGATCTGTCCAAACAAAGCAGTGCATATGGTACCTGACAACTTTCTTCGTTAGTATACATTAATATTTTGTTCATTAGTTTCGCTGATTTTGCAATTACCTCCGCACAATTTCGAAGCCGGTGACATATGTGCTATTTAAGAACAGATGTCGTATACAATGCCGTTGAGAATAATTATGTTGAAGTGTTTAGAGCTACAACAATGTTTCATGGCATTTCGATTTCACGAATAGGACAATATATTTACCGTCACCAGATGAAGTAAGTATTCTAAGTAAATTTTAAATAAACATATCTTTTTAAAGCAATTAATCTGCACTTTGCGCACAAAATGGCAGCTATTCCGACATCTCCACTATGACGTAGGTTGTCACCCTTGGACAAGATCGATGCCTTGATCGTATCATGTTATTTAGCAAGTCTTAATTAGGTCTGCCATGCCTCACACTTTAGAGTGTATGTATTGTATATTTGTCGGTTTTCAGTTTTTTATACGCACATGTTGTTAATTAAGATAACGGTATAGATCTATGTAATAAGTAAGGTACTCATGAGGCTGAATAATGTGAAGTTCCTTAACCAAACAATCACATGAGTTAAGGACCCCTAAAAGAGACGGACTTTGACAAAATCGTTAGTGATAATTGCACTGTCCTCTTCTAATTATAAAAGGATTAGTCGAGCGGGTGCAGAAATGGAGCAAAAAACAATAAGGCGAAAGATGGTTTAATCATGCCGTTTCCGGCGGTAATTGACATAAATGCCCGACCCTTCTCCGCAGCTTACCCAGGCAATTCGATTGTTGTACGTAATATACCGACATTAGCCGATGTTTCATGATCCCATAACAGTTGGCCAACCTTAACTGTCTCTCAGAATGTATTTTTAAGCATAAAATCAATCACTATGAACACTTCTTTGATCAGTGAAATTAGTTAAAGCCGTCTTCGTTAGAAGCAGTAGCTTATTTGGTTAACTACTTTTTATGGAGTTGCCTGAAATGTTATAGTTGTTGTTAGGTATGTTCATCTCCGATACGTAGGCCCTGAGTTTGGATTTTACACCTTTTTTATTTTTCGAAATTTGTTTCGAATTTTTTAATTTTCTTTTACTCTGTGGCGACAACCGCCACAAAAAGCACAATTAAGCAACAAATAAGCTAATGTACAAGCATCACAATTGTGTATGGAACGCCATAACTGTCTTATATTGTCCTAAAACATTTCTTTATGTGATATTTTGGATCGTCTAGTTGTTTTTTTTACTCCATTATTTGCTATATGCGTTACGAGGTGTGGTCTTTGCATTACGTTATGTAGTCTTTATAGTACGTCATGGTGTTTTAAGATTACGTTATGGTGTTAAATTGTTATGTCACGTAGTTTCTTCATTACCTTATGTAGTCTTCTTATTACGTTGTGCGGATATTATATGACGTGACGTGGTTTTGAAATTACGTTATGCAGTCTTTATATTACGTGATGGTGTTTTTAGATTACATTATGGTGTTAAATTGTTTTATTATGTAGTTTCCTCTTTATCTTATGTAGTGTTTTTATTACGTTGTGGGGATGTAATAGGACGTAATGTGCTTTTGAGATTACGTTATGGTGTTTTCCTTTATCATGATGACGTCTTTTTAATACACCGTTTTATCTAATTGTTATTTCATGTAGTTTTCACATTACTTTATATAGTATTCTTATTACGTTGTGTGGTTATTATATGACGTGGTGTTGTTTTAAGATTGTGTTATAGTCATTATTAATGAAAGCATTGTGAGCAAAGGAGAAATGCTTTTGTAAGCAATTTCTTCTTTCCCAAAATGCTTTCTACTAAGTAAATACTTATTTTACTGAGTACACAATCGCTTTGAATTTTCGAGTGCAACTTTTATATTGGACAGGTCTGAAATTTTGTCATATGGTAATGGATTTATATATAAGAACAAAGACATTTGATATATAATCTATAGCTATCCGAAGGAACTCTATGTGTATTATTCTGTTTGGTTAAGTTCGACAAAAAATGCAAAAGTTGAAACCAATCCAAATGATTTTCACAAACATACCCCATATAGCCCAGTTCAGAAAGCCATATTAACTCTTTCACTACCGAATAAATAAATTGTATTTGTTCACTGGCTAAAAATACACTTACATTGCAATATGAAGAAACGGTTCATTTATAATCTAGAATGAAAATGTGGACAATGTGGATCAGAGATCAGACTGCACATTCTGTGCAGTCTTATCTTGATTGACACTGTCCACAAAAGCTCCTTGTGTCGTCAACATTAAGGAAAGAGTTTTAGCAAATAACGCACCTATACAATAATTAGCATTATATAACGTTGAAAATGGTTTCATCAACAGAAACTTTTGATCCACCTTACGCACATGGGCTAGCGTTGACTAATCACGGATAACATAAATTATGGTTTTGCTGACATCGAAATGGGGACATGGGCGGATACATGGTGGGTTCAGATGGGTCCAGACCCCTGCCCCCTCCCCACCCCCCGCTAGAATTTTCAGAGTAACCATTGTCTGCTGGGAAAATTCACCAAGTACCAACAACATAGAATAAGCTGGAAAAAAATCGAGTGATATGCCATGTTGTCTCTTATCTTTTTTTCAATACTTTTACTGCGATATTGACTCTCGGTTGCTTAATGAAGGTTTCTGCCTTATAGAGATGGTCTTTCAGGCGAGGCTGATTGCGTTTCAGTTCAAAAATTTGATTTCGGGTTTTCCGGAATAACCCCCCTTCCACCCCAGCAAAAAATCCTCGATCGGCCTTTGGTAAAACTTCACCATTGTGTTTTCATTTCAGACTCAATTATTGTTAATAAAAATTCGACCATATTAACTCTACTATATTCTCATTACAAAATGAGATAATGATTAAACCCCCCCCCTTTTTTCTTGAAACTAACCAATTAATCAACAGATAATTTCGAGACAGACACCAAAGGAATTCTTGGTCGGATGAATATGTGCAAAAGTATTATATCTGTATAAAAATCCGTAATTATAAACTAACGAGAAATTTTATTCCATGCTGTACTACAGAAGTGTTACGGGTCTACAACCATAAGAAAACCATAACACAAAGTAAACACTTAAGTTACAACAAAACAAGAGGGCCATGATAGTCCTGGATCGCTCACCTGAGTCAATAGGCAAAATTCACTCCACATGCTTAATTCAATTTCCGACAAATTGTAAGTTCAATTGAGCTTAAAATGTGGTCTCTATGTACAGCATCCAAATGGAATTTCTGTAAGCTGACCTAGTGACCTAATTCATCAACCGATGTGAACCAATTTAGAACTCATCAAAAATTTTATTGAGACAAACATTCTGAACAGTTTACAACTTAATGGAGCAATAAATGTGGCCTTTAGAGTGCCAACAAAGGTATTTCTGAAATTTGACCTAGTGACCTAGTTTATGACCCAAGGTTACCCTATTTTTAACCCATCCTATATTTCATCAAGACAAACATTCCAACCAATTTTCAAGTCCGTTGAGCAAGAAATGTAGCCTCTAGAGTACCCACAGGTGTACTACTCACAGGTTATTTCTTTAATTTGACTTAGTGACCTAGATTATGACCCCAGGGAATCAATTTTGAACCTATCCTAGATTTCATCAAGACAAATATTTGGACCAATTTTCTTATCAATTGGACAATAGATGTGGTCCCTAGAGTGCCCATAAGGTATTTCTTTAATTTGACAGAGTAACCTAGTTTTAAACCCTACATGACCCAAATTCAAACTCATGTGAGATTTTATCAAAACAAACATTCTGAACAATTTCAAGTCAATTAAGCACAAAATGTGGCCTCTGGAAGGCCCACAATGTATTACTTTAATTTTTTCCTAGTGACCTAGTTTATTATCCAAGCTGACCTGAATCCAAACTCAACCGAGATTTTATTATGACAATTTTCCAAATTTTAGGTCTTTTGAGCTATAAATGTGGCCTCGAGAGTGCCAATAAGGTATTACTTTAATTTGACCCAGAGACCTAGTTTATGAGCCCCATTTTTGAACTAAGTGGACACATTGTGCTCAGGTGGGCCAACAAACTTAGCACAGGTTCACTACATACCAAATAACATAGCTCTATGCCTTCTAGTTTTAGGAAAGAAGAATTTTAAAGTTTTCCTTCTTTGTTCCTTTGATCCCCAGGGATATCATATGAACAAACTTGGTAGAGGTCCACTAGGAGATGCTAGATACCGAATATCAAAACTATATGCCTTTCACTTTCAGAGAAGAAGAATTTTAAAGTTTTCATTCTTTGTGCCTATGCTCAAACTTGTGATCCCCTGGGCGGGGAAACAAAGTTGGTAGAGTTCCACTAGGAGATGCTACACACCGAATATCAAAGCTCCACGCCTTCCAGTTTCAGAACAGAATAATTTTAAAGTTTTGATTCTTTGTTCCCATGTTGAAACTGGTGCCCCCCTGGGCGGGGGAAGTATTGGCCCAGTGGGATCATATGAACAAACTTGGTAGAGGTCCACTAGGAGATGCTACATACCAAATATCAAAGCTTCACGCCTTCCACTTTCAAAGAGAAAGAAACAAGAGGACCATGATGGTCCTATATCGCTCACCTGAGTACTAAGCTGTAAAATCAAACTTGTGGCCCCTGCGACGGGGCCAGTTTGGACCCCAGGGGCATCCTAAGAAAAAACTGGGTAGAGGTCCAATAGGGGATGCTACTTACAAAATATCAAAGCTCTACACCTTCTAGTTTCAGAGATGTAGAATTTTAAAGTTTTCCTTCTTTGTTCCTATGTTTCGAACTTGTGACCTCTGGGGTAGGGCAAGTTTTGACCCCAGGCACATCTGATGAAGAAACTTTGTAGAAGTCCACTAAGAGATGCTACATCATCCCAAATATCAAAGCTCTATGCCTTCTAGTTTCAGAGAAGAAGAATTTTAAAGTTTTCCTTCTTTGTTCCTATGTTTCGAACTTGGGACCCACGGCGCAGGGCAAGTTTTGATCTCAGGGACATCATATGAACAAACGTTGTAGAAGTCCATTAGGAGATCCTACTTACCACATATCAAAGCTCTACATCTACTACTTTCAGAGAAGAAGAATTTAAAGTTTTCCTTCTTTGTTCCTATGTTTCAAACTTGTGATCCCCGGGACAGTGCCAGTTTTGAACCCAGGGACATCATATGAACAATCTTGGTAGAGGTCCACTAGGAAATGCTACATACCAAATATCAAAACTTGTGACCCCCGGGACGGGGCAAGTTTTGATCCCAGGCGCATCATATGAACAAAATTGAATGCATTTTCAGGTAGCAACTTTTTTGTCTGGCACCATTGATGGAACATGTATGAAATAGGATGGAAGACATTTTAGGAAAAGGAAAAAATGTCAATTAGCACCATATTCTCCTTTTCAGACCAAAAGTTCTCAAGCCTTCTTCCTAGACCTTTTAAACTCATTATTGGGGGTAATAGAGGGTTAGATCTAAGTTTCTATACAACGTAAAAACGTATACGGGTAGCAGTAAATTAAAACTCTTTGCTATCACATAAAACTTTTCCTTCAAATGAAATGGAAAGGAGTTTCAGAAAAGTCCATTCGTTTTTTCAACATATTTTCACAAGTCTTCTTCAAGTTTGTTAAAACTCAGGATGGTAAACTGGTCTTTATTGCACAGGAACATTGCATAACTCTATAGACTTTGCTGTATCAGGAGAGGCGATTTAAGTACAGGAAAAAGTATTGCAATATGTTATGCCTATATTATAACCTCGCCTTCCAACAGTACTTTCAATACTTTGATTTCATTACGACGTGGTGAGGACTAATCGTTCGGCTATGTACGGAAATGTGACACCGTTTGTAAAAATAACTTCGATCGTCCTTCAACTTCAGACAACGGCAGAATCATTTATTAAAACTCTTTTCGTAATGTTCACGACACAAGGATCGTTTGTGGACAGTGAAAATTAAGATCAGACTGCACGTTCTGTGCAGTCTGATCTCTGATCCACGTCGTCCACGTTTTCATTCTAGATTATAAATGAACTGTTTCATCATCTTGCAATGGAAATGTATTTTTATGGTGGCATAGACTATTTCTGCCACCAGATGCGAGATAGCTATCATGATAATATAGTGGTTTTAGATTTATAAATGATAGTTCTAGGAAGGATAAAAAGGAAATGGTGGCATAGTGAAAGTAATAAAATAATACTCATTTTTAATCCTAGGAAATTTTGTAGGATGATATTGTAGTGAAAATAGCGGTTTTCTATTACGGGTCCACGACGTTATAAGGGGCAATTACAGCCAAAAGCGAAAATGTAGTTTGCATACCTGTGCGAGTTTGTGAAATCTTCGATAAACCGGATGTTACTCCTCACTTATTTCGGCTTCTGTGAATTGTTAATTTGCTCTGATAGGCCTACTGACTTTTTCCTCCCAGCCTTACCCTCCATCATGTCGTGAGATGACTTTTCCGTCACAAAAATTTCTAACTTATGCCGGGTGCCAAGTTCAAGCACTATTTCGGGCCAGGAGATGACTTTATTCGTCTGCCTGTCTGAACCGAATGACGTGGCTTAATATCAGATTTACCATTTATACTCAACAGGTTGAATAAACTTTTATGCCGATTGCAAGATTTCGAATATTGCTAGTTTTTGGAGATACAAAAATAGATATCCCCGTATCGGACACTGTAAATAATATCAGATTGCACGTTCTGTGCAGTCTGACCTTGATAAACATTGTTCGCAAAAGGTCATTGAGCAGCCTTTGGACCACACAGAAATTGAAAGGGAGCAAGAAGTCAATTGTAAATTCACTGTTGAGTATACATCTCTTTCATATGACTGGGAGAGTGAAGCAGTTTACCGGAATCTTTTTTATTCAAGATGGTATGAACATTGATGAAAATACAAAAGCTATGATGTTCGACCTACCCATTTAACCTGTGTAAAATTCCAAGTTCCATTTACATTTTATAAGAAAAAAGGGTTCAATATGGTCGTGAAAACAAAAGAGCAACTTTGTACATGACATGTATATGACAAGCGCTTGTTAACCTCCAGATGCAATCCGGGTAAAAAAAAAAATAGACATGTGAAACCACAACGATGCAATACCAACATCGAAGAGGCTCCGAATTAACCCTTTGCTCCTCTACGTGAATGGAGCACACAATTCTTTTCTCAAAATAAAAAGTTGGCACACTATATTTTTGTGTAGAGTTTGTATGCAATTTTATGGTCAGCATCTGAACACATTATCTCGCACATGATTACAGCCAGAAATATCGAAGAAGAAAATTAAGTAATTTTTGTTCACGTTGGTATTTCCTTTTAAATTTCATGCCTTACATGTGTCAGTAATTAGGAAATGAACTGACCTTGATTTTTGCAGACGATCAAAAACGTTTACTGCCTGATATAAAGGTTGGAAGGCAGGAGGTAATTCAGACAATCTTTTAACGTTGTTCTTGATGAAAGAAACAAATTTGAAATTGTGAAAACACACACACACACACACACACACACACACACCTAGGAAAATAAATGAAGACCAAGAGAAAAAAAAATGGATTTAACTTTAACGACAAATTCAGGACATGCTGGATTGAATGTTCGTAAGCTTTAAACAGAGGATACTTTCTCTATTGTAGATCAAGCCTTTTAATTCTTCCCAAGCTGAAGGAGACATGTAAGATGCTATCATTGATGGTGTAGATCAAAATCACTGTGCAGGATTTGTAGACCTTTAAATGATCGACGGTGTCCTATATTTGGTAGAAACAGCCTTAGAACTGAACTCGAATGATTTCCTTTACACATTGCAACGTTCCTTCTTCTTTCTACCACCTAGTAGAAGAGACTTTTGGCATGCTTCAACTATCTTGAGTTATTCTTTCCTTTTCTATATATAGCTATTAAAATTCGTTGATGAGGCAGTGGTATAATTGAAATAACTTCAAGAAATAAATTTCAAGACAGTTCTGTTCCCCACCAGAAGAATAACTTTTTCAATTTCATTGGTACTATCTCCACTAAGCTAATTCATTCAAAATTTCTGTCCTATGATTGTAGTAAGATGTAAGAGCGATAGAGATTGGAATTCTGCAGTACACATGGGATTGAAACGTGATAAAGCGATTTATATCTTTACAAACATCATGTATTTTTCTAATATTTCTGCATAAGTTCATATATAGTGACCATATCTTCTCACACTTGTGACGCCACGACAAAATTACTGGAAGTCACAATTTTTTCAATGAGCGACTGTCAGACATGTGAAAATCCGAAGCTTAAACCTCTATATTTCGTGAAGTTAGCATCACAGAACACTAAAACCATTTTTATGAACATAATCTAGTTTAGTATTGTTCGATTTTGAAATTTTAGTCTGGAGTTACCCTTTAATAAGATTTCAGTAAGTAAAATTTCGAATCATTAACAATTGTAAATTTTGGCAATACTCGGAATGAATAGAGGTCAGTAAAATCACAAAGACGCCCCGAAATGCCTCGCACAAACAACTTTAAAACCATTCAGGGAAAAGGAGAATTCATAAGTTTGTAGACGAAGGTGTTCCAAAACCGTATCTATTTACAGGTACCGTGAATGTCAGCTGTGGGCACGAAAGCAGAAAAGAAAATACGATAACAGTAAGAATTATCGTGATATTTTTATCATGAACTTTTTGTTTTTTTATCACGCTACTTCTCCTAAGTTATAGCAATAGCTTTTTCGTATCTCGCAGCAGAAATATGCCACCACAATTTTTGGCCAATGGACAAATACAATTTATTTATTCGGTATTGAAAGAGTTAATATGGCGTTCTAAACTGGGCTATAAGGGGTATAGATAATTAACGACTGCATGTGAAAATCATTTGGATTGCTTTAAACTTTTTGTCATTTTTTGTCGAACTTAACCAAACAGAATAATATACATGAAGTTCCTTCGGATAGCTATCGATTATATATCAAATGTCTTTATTCTTTGACATATCAACTCTTTACCAAACAACAAACTTTTAGGCTTGTCCAAATTTAAAGCAGATGATAAAATAAATGTGACCAAAGATTTGAAATTTGTTTCAGGAAGTGAAGAAAACATTGTGGAAAAAGGAGAAAATGCTGGTTACCTACGTTAACATTTTCTTCTTTTCCCACAATGTTTTCAAGCGGTGTCTTTCACAGAGGTGTTAAAAGTCGGGATTTCGTAATAAAAGATTAACCCATTACCAAACGACAAAATTTCAGACCTGTCCAAAATAAAAGTTGCACACGAAAATTCAAAGCGATTGTGTACTGGTTAAAATAAGTATTTACTTAGTAGAAAGCATTTTTGGAAAGAAGAAATCGCTTACAAAAGTATTTCTCCTATGCTCACAATGCTTTTATAAATAATGACTATAACATAATCTCAAAACAACACCACGTCATATAATAACCACAGGACGTAATACAAGACTACAAAATGTAATGTGAAAACTGCATGATACAACAATTTTAACAAAGAATGTATTAAAAAGACATCATAACGATTAAGGAAAAGGCCATAATGTAAGTTCAAAACCACATCACGTAATATACAATGTAATAACAACACAACGTAATAAGAAGACTACCAAACGTAATGCGAAAACTACATGACATAACAATTAAATAGCATGGTGTATTAAAAAGACATCATCATGATAAAGGAAAACACCATAACGTAATCTCAGTGCTACATCACGTCTTACAGTATCCTCACAACGTAATAAGAAGATTACATAAGGTAATGAGGAAACTATATGACATAACAATTTAATGACATAACGTATTAAAAAGACATCATCATGATAAAGGAAAACACCATAACGTAATCTCAGTGCTACATCACGTCTTATAGTATCCCCACAACGTAATAAGACTACATAAGGTAATGAGGAAACTATATGACATAACAATTTAATAACATATTGTATTAAAGATACATCATCATGATAAAGGAAAACACCATAACGTAATGTCAATACCACATCGCGTCATATCATATCCCCACAACGTAATAAGAATGTAACATAAGGTACTAAAGAAACTACATTACACAACAATTTAACACCATAAACGTAACTCAGTACCATATCACGTCCTATCATATCCCCACAACGTAATAAATATACTACATAAGGTAATAAGGAAAATACATGACAAAGCAATTTTACACCATAATGTAATGTTAAAGCACCATCATATAAAGACTACATAATGTAATCTCAAAACCACATCACGTCAAATAATATCCCAACATCGTAGTAAGAAGGTAACGAGGAAACTACATGACAAAACAATTTAACACCATAACGTAATCTTAAAACACCACCACGTAATATAAAGACCACATAACGTAATGCAAAGACCACACCTCGTAACGCATATAGCAAATAATAGAATAAAAAAAACGACTAGACGATCCAAAATATCACAGAAAGAAATGTTTTAGGACAACATAAGACAGTTATGGCGTGCCATAATTGTGAACAAGATACTCTTACTGCTATGAGACAAAATACGTCAATACATTTTTATAACAAGAGAAGCTCTTGCCAGCTTTTTGAACACTGGATAACTCATTTACTGTAGCAGACAACATCATTCATCTTGCAGAGCAGTTGAAATTCTTCCAGTAATAATTCCTTACTCCTACAGGAATTCCTTCTTCAACCAAAATGTTTCTACAAAGAAAGTCATATATAATACATTGCTTTTGATTATTTTCATTTTACGTTGAGTTTGAAATCTTCTACTGAATTTTAATAATGTTGAAATTGTTAATTACAACTAATGAATAACAGGCAAGTATGATTAAAATACAACAGAAACAAGATTATGTAACAAAATAACACGTAACATTTTGTTACTTCTTCTTTTCCTCGGGGCCATAAATTTAATTAAGAGCAGATGACGTCATCATCTTATTACAACGAGGAGTGTCAAAAGTTTTGTGTTAAATTAATCGTCACAGCTGTTGTTACGCGACCTTCCTTCCCAACATCCGGCATAAATCACAATATCAATTAGAAATCTAATGTGTACTATTTGTTGCAAAATTGATAACATCTGAGGATTTCGAAGTCTGGAATGTTGTTCAAATGATGACAATTGTCATTGAAAGGTATCTTTTGCCATACAAGTAAATTTAAATACAAATTAGTTCCTCAGTATAAGAATGTAATTTAATCGATGGTTTCAAGATTTAACATAGATTAAGTTCACTTAATACTAGTCCTTTGTATGAGAGATGTGAGATCTTATTTTACTTTATGACGATTTCCGGCTTTAAATTTGGGAGTTTATGTAAATTTTAAAAAGGTTGATTAACCGTTTAAAAATTGTCAGAGCAATTGTACATCACTTTTGTTAGCGGTGTAGACAAAGATAATTCTACATAGAAATGTAGTCTTATTATACTGCAAAGATATTTCTCGTGATCAGATTGGTTAACATGCCGGGAACATATATCATGTTCCCTGGGAAAAACGTCGTAAATCCGGTTTCCCTTTTGAGTGCCCCGTAAACATCACTACACATGCAACACAACATCCAAAATGGCGGCGTCGACCGACCACCAGACTGCACATTTATGCACCAAACTGCGCGTTTTAGTGCCGTCAGTTTTCAGTGACGTCAATTTTCATTGAATTGGGGCACACAGGGGGGAATTTCTATTTCGTCAGCATACTTGATTCGGGAAATTATAAATCAGGAACATTTCGCTTAACCCGCTTTGAAAGGGTAAAACTTTGCAGTGTAATAAATTCGTTGTACGTCAGGTGGCAGGGGAATTGGAAAAACTTGTTCACGGCTGTGGTGAATCATGTCGCCCCGAGCCGAAGGCGAGGCAGCGACATGATTGACCACAGCCGTGAACAAGTTTCCAAGTCCCTTGCCACCTGACCGTACATCTAATATTATCTTGGCCTACTCCACCGCAAATTAGTGTACGTCAGTTACAAGTCTTCTTCTTTTAACTTACCAGATACTGACATTCTATAATTTTCCCTTAATGTATTCAAAAGTTTGAAAACATGGAATGTTTGGTAAGGAGTGGTCTTCACTCTAAAGCTGTATTTTGTCCCTCAACCAGCACCCAACCAGGACTTGAAAGATGGGCGTGTTATATAATTGCGTAATCTTTCTCTATAGAGACAATAAATAATATTACATAGATAAATCATTAGCATATGGATATATAAGTCTTTTATATACAGACAAAACATTAATATATACATATATAGCTCCTTTATATATAGATAAAACATACATATGAATATAAAACTTCATTATATAAAGATAAAACATTATGTATCAACATATATCTTCCTTATACAAATATAAGAAATAAGATATGGATATATAACTCCACTATATATAATGTGGGTAGAATATTTTATATATACATATATAGTTCCTTTATATTAAGACAGAATGTCATGAATATAAAACTTCAGTATATAAATATAAAACAATAATATATAATTATGAAATTGAAGTATATAAAGACAAAACATTAATATACATGTATATAGATATAACTATCTAAGGTATTAATAAAACTATATTACATAAAGAAATAATTTCATATATAGGTATTATTTGTTGATATGAAGGTGATAAATGAGGTCACGTGCAGTCTGATCTTTGGTCTACACTGTCCGATAAGAAGATTATTTTCGCGTCCCCCCCCAATTAATCTTGAAATAGCAACCTTTTGAATTTTCTATCGACTCCAACTTATCATTTAGTTATTCAGAAGGACAAGGGGTTAACACTTTACCATATGATCCCTCGTTTTAAAATCCTTAAAGAGAAAGTCACTTGAAAACATCGTGGGAAAAGGTGGACATTATGTACAGAGTAACAGTAAAATTCTGTACCCTTTCAACCGCTAGAAGAATTTCAGTTTTTCAGCCAAGCAGTTTAGCTCATTTTGTCGTCTGCAAATACTTTTAATTTGGGCCTGTCTCAACCTTTGTACTTTGGTAAAGAGACAAATTCAAAATAAAAAAGCAGTTACAGACACATTAATTTGTAGGAAACCGCAACCCAAGGAAATAAAAGTCCCCATGCAATATTGTCATTTCCAGTGTATGGTCGCAAACGGTTTATTATCCCTCTAAACAGCTTTCCCATTGATTTAATATTGTTTTTTTTTTGCACATTTGCAAGCCGGTCGTCACTGTCATGCATGCATTATCAGACAACAGTTTAAGATCAAATGATGGGACTTGCCTTTCAAGTGTAAGATATGATTCTTTTGGGAGAGAGAGAGAGAGAGAGAGAGAGAGAGAGAGAGAGAGAGAGAAAGAAGAAGAAGAAGAAAAAAAAATACAGGTTAAAATACGATATTAGATTTTAGGACGAAAATTTTACAAAAGTGAAAAAAAAAAATCATCCTGATACTCTGAAAGCCTTTTAATTTGCATTCATAAAGCCCCAGTAGTCGAAAACTTCAAACATAGCGTCCGAAGAAGACATTATAGAAAATAATCATTACATGTTTGTTATGTAATGAAATTTAAGCGTTATTAGTCACGTGCAAATCACTTGACATTCCTACAATGCTTTTTTTTTTATTTATGGCACAAAATCTAAGAACACCTTAAAAGGCTACGTAGCCTTCTAAGGGAATACCATCAAAAACATTTTTTAATTGTAATTTTATGAGTCTTAATTAATGATGATTTATATTGTTTTCTCATATAAATTTTAGTGATATTTATATTTCTTAATTTGGTGAGATATTGAAAACCTGAATACCCACCTTTAAAAGCATCTGCACAGGACAGAAGAAATATAACTCAAATTATAATTTTTGTCTTCAATAAGGTAGAAAACACTGTGAGAAAAGGAGAAAATGCTGGTAACCAGCATTTTCTCCTTTTCCCACAATGTTTTCGTAAGGCCTCTCCGTCAAGGTTGTTAAAACATGGAATTGTGAGGTAAAGAGTGAATACTAATAAGTAGTTTTTTGGTCAGATTTTCTGAAAAGAAAAACCCAAAATCTGTGTGGATGTCCCTTCAAAATACAGTCATCCATGTTCTTTTAAAATACGTAGAGCGATCTGACTCTCTCATATACGGTGCCAGTGTAATACTATAATAGACCTATTAATCTCACCAGGAAACGGAATATTACCAAAGTATTACGTGCACGACCTTTCGCCTATCCCATTACCATACAATCCATACTTTTGACCCCCATTAAAAAGAAACCTTTAGAAAAACATTGTGGGAAAAGGAGAACATGCTGGTAACCAACATTTTCTCCTTTTTCCACAATGTTTTCTATCCATCACAAAACAATTTTCAAATTTTCGGTCACTTTTATTTTGTTGTCTGCAAATGTTTTCGATTTGGACAAGCTTAAAATATTGTCGTTTGGTAAAGGATTATTATGTCACCTCCATGAGAGACTTGGCTCTTGTTCACGAGATTTTTGATGCTTTCAATTTGGACAGGGCTAAAATTTTTATCTTTCACCGAAAAAAATAATATTCTATTTATTTCATACCTTTAACCCATTACCACTCAATCCCTAATTTTGACACCCCGGGAGAAGAAGCCTTTTGAAAACATTGCGGGAAAAGGAGAAAATGCTGGTAACCAGCATTTTCTCCTTTTCCCGCAATGTTTCAAACCTAATCCATAAACAATTGCACCATTTGAGCCACACTGAAATTTTAGCTCTGTCCAAATTGTTTAGACGAAATATTCATCCAAATTAGAGGAAATAACGTTATTCATCGAATTCTTCAAATATTGTCATTTTAATCAACTGATGTACATTGGGCTATCATGGTTTTGGGGTTTTCGGGTTTGGAGAGCTACTATTAGGGAGCGCGCTTTTGTAAAGAATATATGCGGTAAGTATTTTTTTTTCCCCAAGAACTATTACCCTATGGGGAACTCATATAACACTATATATCAGTTTTATCAAACAATTATTTTTTTTTTTTTGTTCAAGCAGAGGTTAAGATACCTGAAATCATCTTCGTAGGCAGACTGCATCTTTTTTTTTTTTATAATATTATCTTATCTCTTTACATAATGTTAGACTAGGCTCAATTGAAAGTTTTTACAGACGACAAATTAAAGATGGCTCTAATATTGGAATTTGTCCTCCATAGAGTAGAAACATGTAACACGTTGGAAAAAGAGAAATTGCAGGTTACCAGCATTTTCTGTTTTTCACTATGTTTTCATAAGGCCTCTTTCCAAGGGTTCTTAAAAATGGATAGTTTGGTAAAGGGTTAATCTATGCTTTCACTCTTTTAAAAGCTACATCTGAATCACCCGTTTCGGATTAATCTAAAAAGAAAAAAAAACATTATCCATGCTTTTACTTTGTTTACAGGTAGAATTGATATCATGGTTAGAATGTATAAGGTCACATAGGTCACATATCTGTTGTACTCGGATTCATTATAAGTTGTACCACAAGCCTTTGAAGCTCTTGGTCTACCACAGAACACTAAGATTGCCCTTGGTCGACCATTGAACATTCATAGCACATTGGTGCATCGCCTGTGTATCACTGAATATATTGACAAACTTTTCTTCAACTCTGTTACTATAAATAGTGCATTGGGGATACCATCTGTAATGTATTATGTACAATAGAGAGGGAATCCCTATTGTGCTATTTATAGTAACAGTGTCCAATAATGAAAATTTCTTTATCCCTTTATACACGCACTCTCTTGCACTCCGGATCATTACATTTACCTCTGTAGTGGGCTCAGAAAGTAGACCGTCATTACGTCATATTTTTGTCACATGACCATAACTCAAAATAGCTACACAAACGCCGATAAAAGAAAGACCAATATCGATTGTTTAGTGTGATGTTTAAGCAGCACGGGACCAATCAGACTTAAACGATAGTAAACGAACAAAAGAGGGATTTTCTGAAAAGCCTAAATATCTTTAAAGGACGATAACTTGATTTTGAATCGTACAAACTTGGATCCAGCGGTGTGTCAAATCAGTTGTCATCATTAATGGGCGCAGCTATTTTTGTTACAATCGGCGTAAGATTCTTAAAAGTGAAGAGGCTAAAAAAAAATAGTTCCATTTAATACAGGTAAATTCATCAGTTTGAACGCACCTATAATGTATCCAGAATCATATTTCCTTTGTCTAACTTACAATTTTTCATATGAAACAGTTAAACAGTAACAAAACATCTTTTCCTCGGTTTGACAAGATTCTTGTCATTTAGCCCATCGCAGAGATGTATGTGAGGTAACGAACGACAACTCTGCTCGGAGATTGTTATACACGGCGGGGAATCACGTGACACAACAACAACAACAATGACCGTTATTTGAAAAAATTCCCCAACTTCAGGTAAGAAAATCTTCAATAATTCCGTTAATACATGACCGATTGGAATTTGGTTTGGAGCAGAGAAGGCTGAAGGACTCCGGTGATTTGCTTGATGTGTTAGATTTTTTAAACAACACCTGATAAAAAAGTTATTGACGAGCAAACAATTTTTTTACCCCGGATAATTTGTTTGCTCGTCAATAACTTTTTTATCAGGTATTTTTTAAAAAATCTAACACATCAAGCAAATCCCCGGAGTCCTTCCGCCTTCTCTGCTCCAAACCAAATTCCAATCGGTCACGTATTAACGGAATTATTGAAGATTTTCTTACCTGAAGTTGGGGAATTTTTTCAAATAACGGTCATTGTTGTTGTTGTTGTGTCACGTGATTCCCCGCCGTGTTATAGACCAGTGGAGTTTCAGAGGCCTATGGTTACAATACGGTCAGGTGGCAGGGGCCTTGGAAACTTGTTCACGGCTGTGGTTAATCATGTTGCCCCGAACCGA
This sequence comes from Tridacna crocea, assembly GCA_943736015.1. Classification (NCBI taxonomy): domain Eukaryota; kingdom Metazoa; phylum Mollusca; class Bivalvia; order Cardiida; family Cardiidae; genus Tridacna; species Tridacna crocea. Next base: position 58,417,221 of record OX031059.1, read on the forward strand.
GGGCCTGACCGTACAACGAATTTATTATACTGCAAAGTAATACCCTTTCAAAGCGTAATAAGGTAAGACCTGTGTAATGCACTTCCGGTGAACATTTGGCAAAAATTCTAATTGGTTGTTCAATAAGGATAAATAAGGATTTATGCCGAAAAAATATTTTTGCACATTTCTAACGGATCAGAAATTCCGTTTATGTCTTATCTTGAAACTTTTTTTTGATACTTTTGATTGTGTTTTTTAAAAAGGAATGTTTTATTATCTTTTTTTTTCAATTGCAAATATAGCGGTTTTAGATTTCAAAATGATAATTAAAGAAGGAAAAATTGGAAAAAATGAAAAGGTGAAAGTAGTTCAATAATACTCATTTTCAATTATAGCTAAGTTTGCAGGATGATATTTTAGTGGAAATAGGTGTTTTCCATTACACAGGTCTTACCTTAAGCGAAATTTTCCTGTTTTATAGTCTCACGAATCGAGTATGCTGGCGAAATAGAAATTCCCATTTGTGTTCCCAATTCACTGAAAACTGACGTCATTGGAGACAGACGTCACAAAAACATGCAATTTGGTGCATAGATGTGCAGTCTGCTTTCGGAACACCTCGGTCAATTCTTCGAATCATTAGCCGAGGTGTTCCGAATGGTGCAGTCTGGTGATCGATCGACGCCGCCATTTTGGATGTTGTGTTGCACGTGTAGTGAGTGATGTTTACGCGGCACTCAAAAGGGAAACTGGCTTTACGTGGTTCTTGCTATGGAACATGATATATAAGTTCCCGACGTGTTAACCAATCAGATCACGGAAAATTTCTTTGCAGTATGATAATATTTCATGTTCACGTTTGGTCATTCGTTTCATCAGCGTATAAGGGCTGTGAAATGAGGAGAAAGGTCTAAGCACTGGGTTTTCCATCAAACATGACAATCATGATGGCATAATTGTGGTATCTCCTACCATCCAAAGTTAATCCATTACATACGTAATTACATGTTTACATGACATGCTTACAGCTCTTGCTCTTGAAAGGGGTCTAATGCCTGAGATCTACGACGATATGGACGATGATGTTCACGAGATGAAATACATTTCGATCTTTCACCGAAAAAAAAAACCCAAATATTCTATTTATTTCATGCTTTTAGCCTTAACCCTTTCCAGAAGGAGATTTATCAAAATCTAGTATAGTTCTGTTCAGTTATTCCCCGTGGCGTACCCACTCTGCATAGTAGCAACGCATTATAATATTACGTCAAGCGCGAAAAATGTAGGCCTATGGTAAATGACATCATATTTCCCATCTGGTTGTGAAGTCACGCGCCTTTTAGTCTTTTACCTAGGTAACTAGAATACGAAAATCGGTACTTTTCACCGGAGGTACTTGTGGAATATAGAAAAATATTTTCACCGATATTTCTCGATATCCTACCGGAAAGCATGAAATAATGTGGTATTTCTATACCAGTACTGGCACTTCGAAAACATGCATGCTGACCGTAACAAGTTGGGAATACAGTAGGTTATAGAAGTGGCAATTATTGACAAGTGGCAAAACTTAACTTGATTGATCTATCAATGTTGATGGCAAATTTTCGGTGTTCAGTTTATTCTGCCAAGGTCATATTTCTATGCTCGCCGAAGGGCGAGCATAAAGTCGCCGCTTCGTCTGTCCGTCCGTCCGTCCGAAGCCATTTCTCCACAACCCCTGGACCAAATTGGATAAAACTTCATATATGAACACCTTAGGGTAAGGTGCCGACATTTCTTTCCCGGTTTTTCCATTTGACCCCGTGTCATGGAAAAAAAGGGCTTAATGCAAAATTGCATTTTTTGCTAATATCTCATTCAGTTTTTGTAGCTATTTCATGAAACTTCATGGTTATATTGTTTATGGAAAGATTTAGCATGTGCCCTTGCTATTTTTAATCTAGGCGTTTTTTAAGTTGACGTTCTGTCACGGTAAAAGGGGTTTTCTTGCAAAATTCCAATTTTTACATTTTTACTCATGTCTCATTCAGTTTTGGTCAAAATTTCATTAAACTTCATGGTTATATTGTTTTTTCAAAGTTTCCCAATGTGCTCTTGTTTCCTTATCTATGTGCTTTTCAATTAGACCCTCTGTCATGGAAAAGGGGGGTTTCTTGTAAAATGCCAAGGAAAAAGGGGCCTTAATGCAAAATTGCTATTTTTACTAATATCTCGTTCAGTTTTTGTCAAAATTTCATGAAACTTCATGGTTATATCTTGTTTTACAAGTTTCAACATGTGTCCTTGTTATTTTCAATCTATGAATTATTAATGCGCAAATACCTTTTTCCTGGGTTCTCAATTTGAGGCTTCATCACGGAAAAAGGGGACTTCGTGGAAAAAAATGTTTTTCACTTGTATCTCCTACATCTGTGCGCAAAACTTTGTGAAATTTCAAATTTGAACTTGTTGGAACGTTGCCCAGGTACCTCTCTTCCGGTTTCTCAATTTCATGCTGCGTCATGGAAAAAGGGGGCTTCATGTAAAAAAATCGTTTTATGTAATATTTACTACATGACTACTCAAAATTTTATGAAATTTCGAATTTTGAATTATTATTAAAAAATGCCACAAATCACACACCAGTTGTATTTATTTCATTGATGTAATATTGCCTTAAGGGAAAAGGGGGCTTAAAGGGGGCTTAGTGGGCTTATTGTCCTCTACAAGTTTGGGTTGGCTATCTCTAAGATAGTAATTGCCTTTTCAATTTTTTGGGAGCATGCACAGGTCCTTTTAGGATAAAAGAAGTAAATTTATATCAATTTCATACATTTTATGAAAAGCACTTGTTCGGGGAGCATAACCCGTCTCTGACGGCTCTTGTTTTGGTTCTATTACAAGTGGGGGTCATTCAGATGACCCTTTCAACGTTAATCCTTGGATTGCCTGGTCACAATATTACATACTTGTTTTGGTGATGTTTATTTACATCAGGCTGCAAGTGACACCCAGTTTGATCTCAGATCTGCTGTGATCTTGTGAAATATTCTACCGAACAAGGCTTCCCCTCCCACACCAAAAGATTCAATTTATTTTTTCTTTGCATCGTAGAGATTAAGATATCACACAGACACAACCACACACAGATTGTTAGGCTGTGTTCCCCTTTAACCCTTTACCGCACAATTCGTTCTTTACCAAACGACAAAATTTTAGACTGTATCAAATTGAAAGCATTTGCAGACGACAAAATAAAGGTGACTGAAAAATTGAAATTTGTACTGGGAAGGGTAGAAAACACTGGGGGGAAAGGAGAAAATGCTGGTTATCAGCATTTTCTCCTTTTCCTACAGTGTTTTCAAAAGACTTCTTTCTCAGGGGCGTCAAAAGAAGGGATTGTGTGGTAATGGGTTAAGAATCCTTAGAAGAAGGTTTTGGAGACTATTGTTGGAAACAAGTAAAGACAGTGCTGGTAACCAGCATTTCCTCCTTTTCCCGACGTTTTCTTCCCTATCAAAGACGAAAATCAACATTAAATTTAGACCTGCAATCACTGTGTCATCTGAAAATGCTCTGAATTTGGTAAAGTCCAATTTTTTGTCATTTGGGAAAAAGTTAACCATTTACCTGACAATCCCTACTTTTGATGACCCAAGAAAGCATTGTCTGCGCATGTCATATTCTTCGAAGATTCGACTTACATGAGGCATCACTAGCCCCGAAAGCGGACATACTGTAATATTACGTTCTATAAAATAGCAATGTAGAAAACCGCTTTTATCAATACGTTTAAGGAGAAATGGGGCCTGCTTCAGCTCCAGATTTCTCTAAACTGCTGCTTATCGTAGCTGAGTGAATTGCACGAGGTAGCGTTTTATTCAGTAAACGTTTATTTTAGTTTGAAATTCAAAGTAACGGGTATCGCGTAGGAAAGTGGTTCGGTTCTGTACCCAGGATGCCCAAATTAGATAGATGAGTATTAATTTTGTAGAATGCCATCTAGCGGGAGATAATGCCCAAGGAAGACATTAAAAACGTTGTAGGGGAACAAAATGCTGGTAACCAGCATTTACTGTTTTTCCCAAAATGTTTTCAGCCCTGTCAGTTACATTTCTTATCATCTGATCCATAATTATTTTGTTATCTGGCAAGGTCTTTCAGACAGAAAGTATGAAATATCTTGCATGGTAAAGGTGGTAAAGAGTTAACGTCAAAAACTGAGTTTATTTTTTTACTTGTAAATGCTGCTTACCACTTTAACACTTTACCACACAATTCTTAGATTTAGAGACCCTATGGACACCCTTTTGAAAACATCGAGAGAAAAAGAGGAAATGCTGGTAAGCAGCATTCATCCCTTTGTTCCAATACTTTCTCCATTTCCAAAGCACCACTTGTACCACATTTTACTTGTAGTCTTTGACTGTTTTTTAACTTGGGTCCATCTACAAACTTGTCTTGCCGTAAAGACTTAAACTTAGATTTAGCCTACCTCTTAACCCTTTACTCCATGGATACTCATTTGTACACATTGCTTGTAGGAGCCTATGGAAAACATTGTGACAAAAGGTGAAATTGATCGTGACGAGCAATTTCATCTTTTGTCACAAGTGTTTTCTATGCTATCAAAAGGTGTGCAATACACATAAGAAACGGCTTAATCCTTGCTGTTATTTAGGGTCAATTTGAGATACCATAGAAATGCCGTATGGGGTAAGGGATTTAAACAGAAATGGATTTTAAAAAAGAATGAAGCGCAAAATAGATCTGAGTTTTTATTGTCTATATCTGTACCCACATAGTTTTATCAGGTATAAAATAAATACATAAAATTAAAGTGAAAAGGGGGCTTAATGCATCTGCAAAAAGTATTGACCCATGTCAGCCCAGGTCGTCCGTGCAGACTGACATAGGGCAAAACTTTCTGCTGTCTTTAAATTTTCAGCACATCTAACAACCATTCTATCACCAGATTTAGTCAGTTGTTACACTGGATGTATTTTATGAATCTACTTAAAGAGATAATCTTCTTCCTATCGTGGTTTATCATTCATTTTAACATGACACGCGAATTCGGCTCTATAAACACAATGCAAGGAAAGCGTGGTAAAATCTGCTACAATCCATGTAGAGTGACCTATACCGAGGATTCTCAGGATGGTCTTAAAGGTGGCCCTTCAGATTTTGGGACGAAAAATTTTCAAAAGTGCAAAGAAAAATCATATTAATACTCCCAAAGCCGGAAATCTGTCCGACAACACGAGAAATTAGTGATTTACTACGGCCCAGGTTGACACCAACGGGAGACACATTCTATTGTTAGATGATCAGTTCGCTCATTTACCTACAGGAATACACAGAAGAAGCTTCAAACACCTTTAATGTTTGAGCATCACTGATTTTGTTGTCTGCAAAACACTTTTAACCCTTTATCAGACGACATTATTTTAAACTTGTCCAAATCGAAAGCATTTGCAGATGACTTAATAGATGTGTCTAAAAAGTTGAAATTAGTTGTGGAAAGGGTAAAAAACATTGTGGGAAAAGGAGAAAATGCCGGTAACCAGCATATTCTCCTTTTCCATAATGTTTTATTTTTCATTCAATTTGTTGTCCAAACCGAAAGCATTTGCAGACGACTTAATAAATGTGTATAAAAAGTTGAAATTCATTGTGGAAAGGGTTAAAAAAAATGCGGGTAAAGGAGAAAATGCTGGTAACCAGCATATTCTCTTTTCCGAAAATGTTTTCAAAAGGTCTCTTTCTCAGGGTCGTTTAAAGTCGGGATAGTGTGGTAAAGGGTTAATGGACTATCTGAATTTAATTCTGTCATCCTGTAAGTTCAACCTTACAGGATCCCTCGCCACTTACAGGATCCCCCACCACTTACAAGATCCCTCACCACTTACAGGATCCCTCACCACTTACAGGATCCCTCACCACTACTATCAGGGCTTTATCACAACATGTACACTGTAAGTCGAAATCTGACTTCACCCAATAAATACAGTCTCCTCTTGTAACTACCAAGTTGCTATACTCTGTCCGTAAATAAATAAGTCTTGAAATTACAATATGTGCCCCATTGCTTGGCTTGAACATTTTTCTTTTTGTCTATTTGGTGCTGTAGGGGTTAAAGTGGTTCAACATCCTTGTTTGTATCAGAAAAACTAAACGAAAATTTAAACAAGAGGGCCAAGATGGCCCAGGATCGCTCACCTGAATTTTTGAGAGGAGCACAGCCATTTTTTTTTTTGAGGTATTGAAAACACTGGAAACAAAATCATTATTTTGCCAAGCAATTTTCAAAAGGTCACCCGTAAAAGTCCTTTCAAAATCTGACCAGCAGTTTCATAAAAGAAGAATTTTTAGGAGTTACTTATTTTCCCTGCAGTGCAAGTAGCCCCCATTCACCAGAGCCATGTTTCTTGGCCTATCAAAATTTCACGAACAATTTTTGAAAAGGGTCATTCAAGGAACATTTCTGTGAAATTATTTCAAAATCTAGCCGGTCGTTTCAGAGAAGAAGAATTTTCAAGAATTTCTTCATGTCCGTGTAGTGCAAGTAGCCCCCATTCACCAAAGAAGATTTTTAAAGAATTTTTTAGAAAATTCCATTTGTTAGCCATGGCAACCAGAGTTTTTGACAGAATCAAATTCTGTGAACAATTTTTAAAGAGGACCTCCCAAGGAATATTCCAGTCAAGTTTGGTCCAAATTGGCCCTGAGGTTTAAGAGCAGTTGGTGTTTAAAGAATTGTTGACAATGCACGAATGAATGAATGAATGTGAATGAATAGTGTTTTATGGCCCGTCGACAACTTAGGTCATATTGGGCACACTTACTTAGTAAACAATAATGCGAGGTGAAAATAACATACATGTGCAACAACATAAGACAAACATGATAAATGAGGAATGGATGAAACACAAAATGATGCCCCTTTTGTCGCCTTTTACGACATGCATGCTGTCACTTTTGTTCCGCCAGATGAAATGGCAGATGTGATGATCACGGGACTGCAGTGGTTTATTCTTATACCCCTGATTAAACCACACAGGGTCCCACAGGCCAATTAATTCCCATTCCAAACCCTATTCACATCAAGAAAAAAATATAGGATTTGGAATAAGAACTACCAAGCCTGCTGCAATCCTACGAATTACAAGGAAAGCAGCCGTTTGTCTCTAATTTTAGTCGCCTTCTACGACATGCCATAGAGAAAGGCCGAGGTCCTATTCTATAAAATAAAAAAAACCCGGGACCCCACGGGGATGACAATGCACGACAGACGACTGACACCGGGTGATCCTAAAAGCTCCCCTTGAGCATGTTGTGCTCAGGTGAGCTAAAAAAGGGGTTTTTATTACATATACGTGAACGACAACATGAGAAATTTACAGACAATCATTAATTACAGAAGGTGCTACGAAACGACATAAATTTGATGCACTAAAAGTAAACACAATTATCACAGTTATGCTTGCAAAAAAAGGTAGAATAGTTGCCTAAAACATATTAATATACGAATACAAATACTGTATATTATGTCAAACAATATCGATTGTTTCTTTGTAAATATGCAAATATCTATATTAATTTTCTGATATTCATGCAATAAACAGTTTTTAAGCCTTGGCCACAAAATTCTGAGTTTTAACAAGTGTGTGGAATAGGGCTTTTGAAAAGATTGTAGCAAAAGCAGAAACCTGGTAAACAGCATTTTCTTTTTTTTCAACAATGTTTTTTATCCTATCAATGACAAATTTCGTCATTTGAGCCATGTTTAAATTGTAATCTGAAAATGCTTTCAATTTAACCCCTTCCCAAACAAGCCCTTGTTTTTATATGTCTGCAGTACAAGTCTTTTGAAAACACTGTGGGAAAGGAGAAATTGCTCGTTTCTACCCTTTTGGAGAACTTTCTGCCATTTTTATCAAATTTGAAATTGTCATCTGCAAACTCTTTGAGTTTGGAAGAGTCTAAAATTTGTCATTTGGGAAAGCGTTAAACTCTACAACTGCTTGCAATTTAACCCATTACCACACAATCCCTACTTTTGACGCCCCTGAGAAAGAAGCTTTTTGAAAACACTGTGAGAAAAGGAGAAAATGCTGGTAACCAGCATTTTCTCCTTTTTCCACAGTGTTTTCTACCCTTCCCAGAACAAATGTCAATTTTTCAGTCATCTTTATTTTGCCGTCTGCAAATGCTTTCAATTTGGACCAGTCTAAAATTTTCTCGTGTGGTAAAGAGTTAAACATTAAAATTGCTTGCAATTTAAACATTACAAATGCTTTCAATTTAAACATTACAATTGCTTTCAATTTAAACATTGCAACAGTTACTGCTTTCAATTTAAACATTACAATTGCTTGCAATTTAAACATTACAATTGCTTTCAATTTAAACATTACAACTGCTTTCAATTTAAATATTACAACAGTTACTGCTTTCAATTTAAACATTACAAATGCTTGCAATTCAAACATTACAAATGCTTTCAATTCAAACATTACAACTGCTTTCAATTTAAACATTACAACTGCTTTCAATTCAAACATTACAACTGCTTTCAATTTAAACATTACAAATGCTTGCAATTTAAACATTACAATTGCGTTCATATTTAAACACTGCAATTTAAACAATGTGTAACATAGAAGGATTCAATCCCCCCTCCTCAGAAGACAACTTGGACATACTGCTACATGCAAATATCATTCCTTCAAATGACTTGCAAACTGTGGGTCATTTTGAAACATAACAAACAAGTGACTTTCGCTAATTATTCACTTTTTTTAATGCCATCAAACTTCTTATTGAAATAACAATCTAACAAGATAGATATCAACGCTATTCTAACTAAGTATAATGTAAAAATATAAGACCAAATAAATACATTTCTAAAAGACATGATACAACTATGAATTGTCTCATCATGTACATTATCTGCCATGTAACAGAGAGGTCATGATCAGGTTCTTTTATGAGGGATGAAGAGCAGTATCGGACTGCATGGAATGTGTAGTCTGATCTTAAATCCACAAGGATCAAGATTTTATGAAGTATTCAAGCAAACTGTGTTATAGTCTATTTTTCAAATTGGGAAAGTTCATTTAATTTATTTAGCACTCTTCAGGTTAGAAATTTTCCAAAAACTTTCTCTACATGCAAAAATCAGTTTCATCAAAAACCATACATCTGAGGCAACTGTACAGGCATAAAAAATTATATGTGTGTTTACTTAACCCTTTACCACACAATGACAACTTTTGCTGACCCTTGGAAAGAAGCCTTCTAAAATAATGTGGGAAAAGGAGAAAATGCTGGTAACAGCATTTTCTCCTTTTCCCACAGTGTTTTCTACCCTTCCTAAATCAAATTTGATTTCTGAGTCACTTTTATTTCGTCATCTCTAAATGCTTAATTTCAATTTGGACAAGTCCAAAATTTTGTTGTTTGGTAAAGAGTTAGGCTGACTGTAATCATTTGATAAAAATGTATAATAAAATCATCCTTACATTTTCTCAAAAAAGTGAAAATTCACTAAACAAGAATATAACAATTATTATTTCACAGTTTAAAGATAGAGCCGGCTATTTTTCTTTAATCCTAACGGTAAGTCTTTGGGACTGGTTAGATAATCTGCTATCTCCTCGAGCTGGAATTTCCATGGAAGATGCCCTGCTACCTTTTCTCTTGCTTGATCCTATAAAATACAAAGTATGAAAAAACAATTAACCCATTACCAAAGAACAAAATTTTAGACTGGTCCAAATTGAAAGCACTTGCAGACAACAAAATAAAAGTGACTGAAAATTGAAATTTGTCTCATAAAGGGTAGAAAACATTTTGGGAAAAGGAGAAGATGCTGGTTACCAGCATTTTCTCCTTTTCCCACAATGTTTTCTAAAGGCTTCATTATGAGGAGCGTCAAAAGTAGGGATTGTATGGTAATGGGTTAAACTCTACTAAGAGAAACACTAGAGCTGTCACTGAATGTGACTTTATACCCCTGCCAGCACTTTGTGGTATTTTGTTTCGTTTTGCGAACAAGAAGGACCATAAAAGTCATTTACTCTACCACACTATCCTCCAATTTAACCCATTACCACAATACCTACTTTTGATGACCCTGAGAAAGAAGCCTTTTAAAAACACTGTGGGAAAAGGAGAAAATACTGGTAACCAGCATTTTCTCTTTTTCCCACGTTTTCTACCCTTCCAAAAACAAATTTCAAATTTTCAGTCGCTTTAATTTTGTCGTCTGCAAGTGCTTTCAATCTGGTCAAGCCTCTAAAATATTGTTGTTTGGTAATGACTTAATGACCCTCAGATGGAGAAAGCTTTTGAAAACATTGTGGGAAAAAAAGAAAGTGAGGGTAAGTTTCTACTATTCTTAAAAGTCACTGACAAAAACAGGAGAAATTCATCCTTTACTTTCCAATTAACTCTTTACCACACAAGAAAAATGTAGACTTGTCCAAATTTAAAGCAGTTCAATTTTACAAATCAAAAGCAACTCAAATGAGGAAATTTGTATTCCAAAGGGTAGAAAACATTATGAGAAAAGGAGAAAACGCTGGTTACAAGCACTTTCTCCTTTTCCCATAATGTTTTCAAAAGACCTCTACCTTAGGGTCGTTAAAAGTTGGGAATGTGTGGTTAAGGGTTAATCATCCACTCTATGTTATTCATTTTCTTTTCTTAAGTGTTCAAACAAGCAACACTCAATACACATTTTAGGATTTGATATATACTTGGAAGCCCCTTTGTCATCTTCCCCCCCCCCCCCCTCTTTCAAAAACAACATCAAAATTAAGTATGTCCAAGTTTGCTGAATTAAATAGAACTAAAAAGAAGATAATCAGTGTAACTAAAATCATATTTCTCAACACCTTTTCTTAAGAATGAGGCAGAATCTGATCCTGGCTTTAATTCTTACGGCATTCCAATTAACCCTTGTGTAAGTTTCACAGAAATAAGACCAGTGTTGTTCACCTTGCTGTCTAAAATGGAAAAAGTTCTCAAATAGCTCTTTCCTCGACTTGTCGATTGATTTTCTTAATTTTTAATTCTCTGCAGTCTGATCTTGGATCTACACTGTTTGCACATAAAGAGAGATCTTTTTCTCTGAACAGTAACTTTGGAATAGCAGTACCGTATTTCGGTTTTAGCATCAACTTGAAAGTTCCACCGACTTTTCCTGCAGGTTAACCCTTTACTAAACAATCCTGGGTTTTAATGACCATGAAGAAAGAGGCTTTTAAAAAAATTTGTGGTAAAAGGACAAAATGCTGGTAGTTAGTATTTTCTCCTTTTTTTTCCAGAATGTTTTCTACTCTATAGAAGGCAAGATCCTTCATTTAAGTTAAATTTACATTGTCATCTGCATATTTATTTTGACAAATCTTCAACTTTGTACTTTAGTGAAGAGTTAACCCTTTACAACACAATCCAGAGCTTTAATGACAGTGAAGGAGAAGCTCTTTGAATCATTGTGGGCAAGAGGAGAAAATGCTGGTTACTAACATTTTTTCCTTTTCCCACAATGTTTTTTACCCTATCATAATAACAAATTCCACCATTTTTTACATTTAAATTGTCATCTGTAAATGCTATCAAATTTCAGAATTAAGTCTACAATTTTGTTGTGTGGTGAAGAGTTAAGGTTAATTAGCTCATATGCAATATAGGGATACAGGAAGTATCTAATGGGACTGGAATAATCTTGTTTGTCCCTCAGAAGGCAATGACCTATTTCAATGCTTTGATTCGTAAGAAAAACTACTGTCAATGACAGCCTTTTCTATTTATTTATGCATTAGCTTACTGTTTCACTCTGTAACAAACAATACCAAGTTATATTTGCCCTAGAGAAGAAATCTTTAGAAAACAATGTGGGAAAACCAGCATTTTCTTCTTTACCTACAATAATTTCTAAGTTTTCAAAGATAAATCTGAATATTTGTGCCACATTCAGTTGTCCACCCAGAAATCCAGATAGATGGAGTGATTTTGATTTCAAAAGTGAAAATGGTAATTATTCTCCACAAAACCCTATTTGGTGGGTACTCATTACAATCGTCTCGTAGAGATGATTCTAATGAGTACCCACAACTTAGGGTTTCAAGAAATAAATAATGACTTTATAATACCATCACTCCCTCTTATATGGAGCTCGGCCACCTATTTACAATTTTTAGCCTTAAGGTATTACCATCCTAGCGGTTCTATATTGCAAAATGGAATATGATTTCTTATTAGTTGATAAATAAGAATTTATACTGATAAAACATTTTTGTATATTTCTAACCGACAAGAAGTTAGTTTAAACATATTTATCTTACATCGATTGAGAAACAAGTTCTTACAACTTATACTAATCTCTCTTGATTCTACTTCCTGGGAGCTACACCAGTAGTCGCGCCGAATGTGTGGGCCAATGAAAAATCCCAAAGTTGACACCCTCCCCCGGGTATCGAATTCAAGACCTTTAGGTTATCAGGCCAACGCTCTACCTCTGACACGGTCACCAAAAAGAAATTCCTTTGATGTCCCCTTTTGAAATTATTTGTTGATACTTTTGTTATTTTTTAGAAAAGGGAGGTAATCATTATTTCCCTTTGTAATGAGAATAGAGTGGCCCTAGATTTACAATTGATAATTCTAAGGAGAAAAAATGGAAAAAAATGCTTCAGTCAAAGTAGTACAACAATACTCATTTTCAATCATAGCAACTTTTCAAGGACAATATTATAGTGGAAATAACTGTTTGATTAGAATGGTACTACCTTAACCCTTTACCACACAATCTGACTTTTAACACCCCTGTAAAAGGAGTCTTTTGAAAACATTGTGGGCAAAAAGAAGAAAATGCTGGTAACCAACATTTTTCCCTTTTCCCACAATGTTTTCATACCTTTGTAAAACAAATTTCAAATCTTTAGTCACATTCATTTTGTTGTCAGCAAATGCTTTCAGTTTGGACCAGTCTGAAATTTAATCGTTTGGTAAAGGGTTAAAGTGCCCTTTCACAACTAGATTAATTCATGTGGCCTGTGTAGTTTGAGATTAGGCTGCAAAAATGTGCAGCATGATCTTTGATTCACACTATCTCATAGTAATTACATGTACCTGGGTCTTATCTAGATACTGAAAATATATTCTGGGTCTGTTTTGCACTTTAAGGCTTAATGTAGATAATAATATAAAACAAGAGCCGTCAGAGACGGGTTATGCTCCCCGAACAAGTGCTTGTCATAAAATATAAGAAATTGATATAAATTCACTTCTTTTATCCTAGAAGAACCTGTTCATGCCCCCCAAAATTTGAAGTGAAAAGGCAATTACTATCTTGGAGATAGCCAACATAAACTTGTAGAGGACAATAAGCCCAATAAGCCCCCTTTAAGCCTCCTTTTCCCATAAGACAGTATTGGATCATTGCAATAAATACAACGGGTGTGTGGTTTGTGGCATTTTTTAATAATAATTAAAAATTTGAAATTTCATAAAATTTTGAGCAGTCATGTATTAAATATTACATAAAACAATTTTTTACATGAAGCCCCCTTTTTCCGAGACGCAGCCTGAAATTGAGAAAAAGGAAGAGAGGTACCTGGGCAACGTTCCAACAAGTTCAGATTTGAAATTTCACAAAGGTTTGAGCACTGATAAAGGAGAACCTAGTGAAAAACAATTTTTTCCATGAAGTCCCCTTTTTTCCGTGATGCAGCCTTAATTTGAGAAACCAGGAAAGACGTATTTGCGCATTAATAATTCATAGATTGCAAAAACAAAGGGCACATGTTGAAACTTGTAAAACAAGATATAACCATGAAATGTTGACAAAAACTGAACAAGATATTAGTAAAAATTGCAATTTTGCATTAGGGCCCCTTTTTCATTTTACAAGAAACCCCCTTTTTCCATGACAGAGGGTCAAATTGATAAACACATAGATAAAGAAACAAGAGCACATGGAGAATCTCTTAAAAAAACAATATAACCATGAGGTTTAATGAAATTTTGACCAAAACTGAATGAAATATTAGTAAAAATTGGAATCTTGCAAGAAGCCCCCTTTTTCCATGACAGAACGTCAACTTAAAAAATGCCCAGATTAAAAATAGCAAGGGCACATGCTAAGACTTTCCATAAACAATATAACCATGAAGTTTCATGATATTCTGACAAAAACTGAATGAGATATTGGTAAAAATTGCAATTTTACATTAAGCCCCTTTTTTCCATGACATGGGGTCAAATTGAAAATCCGGGAAAACTGTATCGGCGCATTACCCCAAGGAGTTCATATATGAAGTTTCATCCAATTTGGTCCAAGGGTTGTGGAGAAATCGCTTCGGACGGACAGACGGACGGACAGACGGACGGACAGACGAAGCGGCGACTATATGCTCGCCCTTCGGGGAGCATAAAAAATTGTTGTTTTCTGAAGTAAGCAAATTTCCCACCTTAGGGCAGGATGTTGACTTCACAAATTATGTCAGTCCACAAAAATGTCCTTTACTTGTGAAGGACCTCATTGGTTTGTTTCTTTGTTTGATATACTAAACCTTTTTAAGATTTAACTCTTTACCAAATGACAAAATTTTAGACTATTTCAAAATGAGATCATTTGCAGACAACAAAAAAAATGCGATAAAAAATTGAAATCCGTTTAAAGAAGGGAAGATAACATTGTGGGAAAAGGAGAAAATGATGGTTACCAGCATTTTCTCCTTTTCCCACGATGTTTTCAAAGGCGTCTTTCTCAGGGTTATTAAAAGTCGCAATTGTTTGGTAGGGGGCTAACTACAGCCAGCAGTTCATGTGATTGTAAGACAGCATGTCAGCTTGTAATCACAAAGTCCAGAATTTCATTCCCAGGAGCAGGTGTTAACTTCTGGACAGTGTACAGGGCCACATAATGGATACAAGTACTGGTGTAGCTTCTAGGAAGCAGGATCGAGGGTGAATTAGTATATGTTGTAAGAGCTTGTTTCTAAATTGATGTAAAATTAAATTTGTATAAATCAAACTAAAGCCAGAGTATCTATCCATGTATTCCAGGATTTTTTATTACCATATTACTTTGCACAACAGCTTTTTTGAGTTGTTGTCACCTAAAAAGTTTTCCTTTTCAACCACAACCTTCAGTCAGACATATTTGAATGAGCTTTATTTCTATTCTTTAGTGGTGGCTATTTGTCACATTATTTAAAATATTTAATCTCTTAATTTCAACAAAATCCCAAATATCATTATTTCTAAGAATGATGCCTTTTGAAAACATAGTGAGAAGACGATGAAATACTTACATATAACCAGATGCTTGGTTAAAAGTTAAAGTTATTAGAATCATGTATGGCTCCTAATTGGTTAAGACTACCGTTACAAGGTTTTTCTTAGTGCCATGTACACAGATATATAATTTCTTGCGTTTGAGGAACGAATTAGAAGGAAATTATTTTCCCTTTTTCGATGACGCTTCGACGAGTACCTGTAAGGTATGAAGCACAGGATTTATGAGAAGCATGTTGTACATGTAGTTGGTACAAGGTTCAATCAGCTTTGTGAGGGCAATGCATACAGACGTTTTTTCTTAGTGAAAGTAAACATTGGTACCTATGGAACAGCACTGTAGCTCTGAAGCACTGTCTGTTATTTATTGCAAGAATACCATTGATGCATGATTAACATTTACAAAGAAATCACTTGATTTCCATGGGCGTTTTGTTACTGTCATACACTATTCATTTCTTATTCGGTAGCTTAGGATCAGGTTCGTTGAATAAGGCCCAACATTCCATGGCACTAGATGTTGACAAATGGGCACAGGTTTCCAGAGTTTTTCTACATGTAGTTTTTATCTCTGGTTTTTCCTGGGCGAGTCGGCCATAGAATAATTGATAACTGCAATGTACGATACTTATATTGTCAAAAATTGTGCTGAAAGAAACAATGATCATTACTTCATTACTATTGCTATTGTATTACACACAGTTATGTTTTGTACATACCGGTATTGAGCATAATTTGAAAAATGTCAAGGTGTCACATGTATTCATATATTTGTATTCATATATTTGTGTCGCTGCTCATACCAGCTTTTTCCGTTTAGCTTAACAAAGGATTTCTTGTTGTTGGTTGTTGTTGTAGACAAAGCATCTAGGAGAAGTACAGATCAAATTCGGTCAAGCTAAATAAGAGTTGGTGTATTACTACACATGTTTGTTTATCTTTAGTTGATGTATGTGATGTATCTGAAGACATGTATGTACGCTTGCTCTCACTAGTGCTAACGTACCAAATTACCATTCAAAATAAATATAAACTATATTTATGTTGACTTAGTGTTGTAATGAATGAATGAATGAATAGTGTTTTATGGCCCGTCGACAACTTAGGTCATATTGGGCGCACTTACTTAGTAAACAATAATGCGAGGTGAAAATAACATACATGTGCAACAACATAAGACAAACATGATAAATGAGGAATGGATGAAACACAAAATGATGCCCCTTTTGTCGCCTTTTACGACATGCATGCTGTCATTTTTGTTCCGCCAGATGAAATGGCAGATGAGAAAGTCTAAGGGTTAAGGGAAGATGAGTGATATCATTAATACGCAAGTAGATACTACCAATTATATTTACATGTAAAAATGCAACAGTTACTGTTTGATTTTTGAAAATCATACTAAATTTTAGTAATTTACATGTATTTTTTTCCTCAGTTGATTTTTCAACGTTGTGTAAAGATCACAAGTTTGACTGTTTGAGTTTTTGTATCAAACATTACAGTTGCATAATGGCAGTAAATGCCTAATCGTTCATGCTTTCCTTGAGGTTTTTTCAGAGTATTTTGTGAAAACTCCTTCTAAATCGCTGGCTGCTTCCCCAGATAAACACTCTCACAAATTTATTCAGCTGTAAGAGAGGAATAAATGCTGTTGTAATGACTAGTATTTTGAGTAAAATCGCTCCAAATCGCTGGCTGCTTTCCCAGATAAACATTGTCACAAATTTATTCAGCTGTAAGAGAGGAATGAATGCTGTTGTAATGACCATTATTAACAATCTAGCTAGCACCCATCTTCGATATCACTTTGGCCATGCTGCAAACTGAACTCACTGTGTCAAGGGTGAAAAGCTGTTATCTCAGATTAATATGTAAGTAGGTAGATATGATTGACTATAATTAGAATTTATTATCTGTTAATGTCATAACTCTTTACCAAACGACAAATTTTAGACTGGTCCAAATTCGAAGCATTTGCAGACGACAAAATAAAAGAGACTGAAAATAGGATATTTGTATAGAAAAGGAGAGAAAACATTGTGGGAAAAGGAGAAAATACTGGTTACCAGCATTTCTCCTTTTTGCACAATGTTTTCAAGAGGCTTCTTTCTCGGGGTTGGCAAAACTTGGGATTGTGTGGTAAAGGGTTAAGGACCCTAAAAGCACCAAATACCAAAGAGTTGAATATTGCAATTTCATTGTTTCTTTGGTCTAAAACATTTCAGCCATGCTGGTATGGTCAGATATCAGATGACCCGTTTCATACAGTCTGATCTTGCACAACACTGGCCACAAAGGAAACTTAACCCTTTACCATGCAATAACGACTTTTGATTACAATTGGAAAGTCGCCTTTTGAAAACATCGTGGGAAAAGGAGAAAATGCTGGTAACCAGCATTTTCTCCTTTTTCCACAATGTTTTCTACCCCATCGATAAACATTTACACCATTTGAACCACAATGACATTGTCGTCTGCAAATGCTTTAAATTTGGACAGAGCTAAAATTTTCTCATCTGGCAAAGGGTTAATTCATTAAAGATGCTTTAAGGGTTAAATGTATTCATTTATAAAATATCACCATTCTAAATCTGGAATCTAGGTTGTTGTTTCATCTACAACACTCTGGGTTCCGCTCTCTATAACAGTAGTATAAATCAAAGTCAACATCATATAAAACCCATCATAGCCTTGTAACTGTGGCCATCAACATGTGTTGTGATGACAGTGGGCTAATAAAACCCTTCATTACACAATCCCACGAAAGCGCTGTTGTGAACATTATGTGAAAATAAGAAAATGGTAGATGCCAGCATTTTTAAATAATTCCGAAAATAGATGATAGAGACAGAACAATCGCAAAAGCTCACCTTATGCAAAGGTGAGTTAACAGTATATCATACCAAATGCAACTTAACTCTTTACAAAACAACAAATTTTAAGACTGGTTCAAACTGAAAGCATAAGCAGATGACTACATAAATGTTACTAAAGAATTGAACTTCGTTTTAGAAAGGGAAGAAAACATTGTGGAAAAACGAGAAAATGCTGGTTACCAGCATTTTCTCCTTTTTCCCACAATATTTTCAAAAGGCTTCTTTCACTGGGGTGTTAAAAGTCGAGATTGTGTGGTAACGGGTTAAATTGTAAACCCCTTTTGAATAGATTGTGTGAATGCAAAGTTACTCTTTGTAAACCATTGCTCTCCATCTGGATTATTCTGTCCATTATCATTTAAGTTACTTCAATTTAATTTTCATTTTCTTTAAATATGCTTGGGTTTTAGAAAGACGATTTGATAAATGCCCCAAATACCAAGTTAATTTCAGAAGCAAGAACAACTTTATCAAATGTCAAATTCACTATTTAATTCTATCCATCCAAAACATTGAGGTAATTCTTCAATTCAAACAAAAATCATCCAAAGATCTTCCTTTCTTTTTTTTCTAAAAACACATTAGTTTTAGCTCAGTATAATTTTAATGTCATACTCACCGACTAAACTGCCATCTCCATTCTTCTTTATGATCCTGAAAAAAATGTGTACTTTACAAATTAAAAAATTCTCATCGATTATGGGCTGTTTCCTGTGACACTTTAAAACTTTGCAGCTTGTTAACTGACATTGCAAGGGAATGTTTTTAAATCAATTTAAACAAAGAGCAATTTAAGAGTCAAGATTTGCTCACTTAAACGCATCACTTTAGCATCCATATTTAATAATGTAACATTAGGGTAACTCTTTGACCACTCTATCCTAACCTTTGACACACTAAGAAAAAAAGCTTTTGAAAACATCGTTGTATAAGGAGAAAATGCACCAGCACCCGATGAGAGACAAATTTCATGTTTTGAGGAACATCTAATCTGTTGTCTGCATATACACTGCATATGTACTTGATTCCAATGTTGACAAAACTAAATCTTTCTTGATTGATAAAGAGTTACAATTATAGAGCATACTGACAGAATTTTTAACACCAAATGATTAACATCTGTATCTGCCCAAAATAAGATTCAACAAAACTGTACAGTGATACCAAGTTTAGATAACAACAGGGAATCAAAGCATTGAGAACGCTGATGTGGTATTTGTCAAGGAAACACCTGTATGGAATTAATAATTTGAAAACAAGATGGCCATTATGGCCCTTGGTTGTGCACCTGAATCAATAGGCAAAATTCACTCCTCGTGCATAATTCAATTTCTGACCAATTGTCTGGTCATTTGAGCATATAATATGGCCTCTAGAGCATTCACATGGAATTTCCTAAAGTTGACCTCAACATTTCATCAAGACAAACATTCTGATCAAATTCTGAACTTCCTAAAGTTGACTTAATTTATCACCTGACTGACTCAATTTGGAACTCATTGAAAAATAGCAAGACAAACATTCTGAACAGTTTTTAATTCATCTGAGCAAGAAATGTAGCCCACAATTAATTTGAACTAGTGACCTAGATTATGTTCCCAGGTGACTAAATTTCGAAGTCATACTAGATTTTATCAAGATAAAGATTCTGATTAATTTTCAAGTCAATTAACCCATTACCACACAATCCCTACTTTTGACGCCCCTGAGAAAGAAGCCTTTTGAAAACACTGTAGGAAAAGGAGAAAATGCTGGTTACCAGCATTTTCTCCTTTTCCCACAGTGTTTTCTACCTTTCCAAGAACAAATTTCAATTTATCACTTACCTTTATTTTGTCGTCTGCAAATGCTTTCAATTTGAACCAGTCTAAAATTTTGTTATGTGGTACAGAGTTAAGTAAAAATCATGGCCTCAAGTGTATTACTTTAATTTGACCTTGAGTCCTAGTTTTTATAACCCAGGTGACCCAATTTTAAACTGAGTAAACAAGTTGTGCTCAGGTGTGCTAACAATATTTGAACAGGTTCACTACATACTAAATAACAGAGCTCTGCGCTTTCCAGTTTTAGAAAAGGAGAACTTAAAGTTTTTCCTTCTTTGTTCCTTTGTTCAAACTTGTGATCCTGGGGACGGGGACAGTTTTGATCTCAGTAACATCAGTTGAACAAAATGGGTAGAGGTCCACTAGGATATGCTACATACCAAATATATAAGCTCAACACCTTCCAGTTTTAGAGAAGAAGAATTTTAAAGTTTTCCTTCTTTTTTCCTATGTTTGAACTTGTGACCCCTGGGCCGGGGCCAGTTTTGACCCCAGGGGAATCATACGAATGAAATTGGTAGAGGTCCTCTAGGAGATGCTAGATGCCAAATATCAAAGCCCTACGCCTTCCAAGTTTCAGAGCAGAAGAACTTTAAAGTTTTCCTTTTTTGTTCCTACATGTATGTTCGAACTTGTGACCCCCGTGGCGTAACCACCTCTGATCCCAGGGGCATCATAATTATGAACAATTTTTATAGAGGTCCACTAGGAGATGCTACAAACCGAATATCAAAGCTATATGCCTTCTAGTTTTAGATTTTCAAAGATTTTGCTATTTTTCCATCCTGTTGCTATAGCAACAAGAGTTAAGCATGGAATTCAATCTGTTGAAAAAGTTTAGTAGAACTTCACCAAAGGAACATCTCTACTAAGTTTCATCAATATTGGTCCAGGGATTTAGGAGGAGAAGATGTTTAAAAGGAATTCTGGAGAGACGTAAATCTATTGCACTGCCCTTAGCCCCCAAAATTTGGACTTTTAGTACTTATTCTTGTGTAAATACATAGCCTTCTGTAAAGGTATTGAGTAAGAAGGTTAATTTTTAGCTCCATGAATCTGTATATTCTAGGTATCCTTTTTTCTTCTCTCTTTTTCCCAAAATGTTTTCAAAAGCTTATCTCCTGAGGGTCTGCTAATATAAGTTTAAACAGAAATAAAATTGGAAGTAAGTTATGCAAAAGACCTTCTTGATGATTGAAACGGCCATTTTCTTCTCTTAAATGGAAGTTTTCTATATGCCCCTTTTTTTCGCAAATAGGTCACATAAAATGACATTTACTGATCCATGATGGATTTAGCATTTAACGAGATCTTCCACCTAGTTTTATTCACCAAAGACATTTTTTTCCCGATGTGTTTCCTGCTTTGGAAATTGGAGGAATTTAACTCCCTCCTACAGTCTTTCTTGAAAACGAGTATCAAGTCAAAAAATCTCTTTAATCACCCAAAATATTATACATGGGGAAATATCAGTGTCACACAATCCATAACTACACCTTTTCAACATTTCACACATTTTAATTGATTGATAACACAATAGCTGTTTTGATAATTAACTAGATATGATCAAATTATCTCGTGTCTACAACAACTTGTGTAAGACTTTTTTGTTTACATGACGCCCAATGCTGCTTTTTCATTACTGATAAATCGTTGGAAGACCTGTCAATTAAAATCGGCAGGAAGGTCAATTAATATGTCTCTTGGATTAAAAGGAGATTACTGGTGCCTAAGTTTGCATCATTTGTGCATTGGTGGTCTCCCTTTGATCTTTCAAGAGGAGTCAGGAGTAATGTCCCTTGGCAAAAGGATACATAATGGGTAGATAGAGAAGCCATGTAAATACATTGAATTCAATTAATTTTACACCTGGATACTTTGATCTTGAGATGTCTTTGGCCGTCAGAGTCTAATTCCCAACATTACAATTAAGTTTTCTACCTGAAAATATTCACGCACAATCAAATGAGTAGCATGCAATCATGGAACGAATAAACCCAGGGACGAACTGGTTTTGGAACGAACAACCCCGTAAACAAAGTGGATAGAAGACAAATTTTGTGCATATCATTGCGCCAGAGAAGGCCAAGAGATGAAGCCATTTTCAATCAAAAAGAAGTATTTCAGCGATTGATGGCCTTTTGCAGTTTATTTCAATACGCCATTTCCAATTATATATCTGAGTGATTTTGAAAAAGCCCATTTGTCTAGAGAAAATGAGTTTGATTGGGTTTATTTGCTTTGGTTTAGCACAAAATACCATACATGCTCTTCAGAATTCAATATTGAACATTTATTATTCATCTCATAGTGGCATTGTCTTCAACAAATGCCACAAAAATCACCTTAGGGTAAATATTATGTCTTTTATGTCTTAAATGAAATTACTATAGCATTGTATTTAATGAATTAACTCGTTCAACAAAACTGTTCAACTTAAAGTATCAGTAAAGTAAAAATAATAAGTTATTTTCACCATTTTTAACTCGAAAATATAACAGATAACTCACCATAACATACATACCGGTAATATAAGATCTGAGAAAGCACAACATGTCATTTACTGGATTGGTTGCCATTATATATGTTGCAAAAATGCATGGAGAAGCCAATCAGTTTTAGGCACACCATTGATCAAGACAACCTTCCTTATCGTTCGTGTCTATTTGAACTAGTTCTTCAAGAAAGTCATGTGATAACACGGTATCTCATTAGTGCTATGACATAGTACACAGAACTGTTGTTTACACTTCCAATATTATGTTATCAGAGAGTAAGATTGCTCATTCTGAACCAGTTTTCTTATTTTGATGTAGTAAAATCTTCCTGTATTGATGATGAACAAGCGACGATCAGTCTGTGTCGTCAATTCTACATACATTGGGGAGAAACTTAGTTTTTTCAAGCCTAGAATGGGGATGAAACCATTAAGTGGATGAAAGTTTTGTTTTGACACAATGAATTATCATGTTATGTTTATATCACTATAATGTAACTGCTGAGATTTACAATGTGAAGTTGTCTAATCGTCGGCTATCATCAATGTAAACAAACAGATAATGCAACATGGTGGGACCTGTCCTAGTTTCAATTTTTTTTTTCTGCCATTAGAAATTTTACAAACAGCATGTTTACATATCATTAAAGTAATAACAAGAGATGTTTGAAAAACATTTATGCTCCCCTAATGGCATCCAATTCTAAATATAATGTGATTATAAACTGTTAAGTTCAAGATGTAAAAACAAACTAAGGGTAATTACTCAAAAATTATTAATGATAAATTAACAATTCTTGGGCAATGCGCTTCCTATTTATGTGAACTATCAACTTTTAAAGTTTCATGATTTTACCTCACATACTTTTTGAGTTATGCTCCGGAAAAAAAATTAAGTATGAAAATCAACAAAAGGCAATAACTCCAAAAATATAATGGGCAGAGTTATGGTTCTTGTGCAATGCACTTCTCCTGAATAAGATCTATCCACATATAAAGTTTCAACATGATACCTGAAAAACCTTTTAAGTTATGCTCCGGAAAAAAAATTAAGTATGAAAATCAACAAAGGGCAATAACTCCAAATATATGATGGGCAGAGTTATGTTTCTTGTGCACTGCACTTCTCCTTAATGAGATTTATCCACCTATGAGGTTTCAAGGTGATACCTGAAATACTTTTAGAGTTATGCTCTGGACAAGTATAAAAATCATTAAAGGGCAATAACTCCAAATATATGATGGGCAGAGTTATGATTCTTGTGCATTGCACTTCTCCTTAATGAGATCTTTCCACCTATGTAGTTTCAAGATAATACCTGAAATACTTTTGGAGTTATGCTCCTGACAAAAATTAAGTATGAAAATCAACAAAGAGCAATAACTCCAAAACTATTATGGGCAGAGTTATGGTTCTTGTGCACTGCATTTTTTCTAAATGTTGTCTATCCACCTATGAGGTTTCAAGGTGATACCTGAAGTACTTTTTGAGATATGCTCTGGACAAAAATTAAATATGAAAATCAACAAAGGGCAATAACTCCATAAATATGATAGGCAGAGTTATGGTACTTGTGCATTGCAGTTTTCCTTAATGAGACCTATCCACCTATGTAGTTTCAAGATGATACCTGAAATACTTTTTGAGTTATGCTCCGGACAAAAATTAGGTATGAAAATCAACAAAGGGCAATAACTCCAAAAATATGTTGGGCAGAGTTATGGTTCTTGTGCACTGCACTTTTCCTTAATAAGATTAATCCACCTTTGAGGTTTCAAGATGATACCTGAAATACTTTTTGAGTTATGCTCTGGACAAAAATTAAGTATGAAAATTAACAAAGGGCAATAACTCCAAAAATATAATGGGCAGAGTTATGGTACTTGTGCACTGCACTTCTCCTGAATGAGATCTATCCACCTATGAGGTTTTAAGATGATACCTGAAACACTTTTAGAGTTATGCTCCAGGCAAAAATTAAGTATGAAAATCAACAAAGGGCAATAACTCCAAAAATGTAATGGGCAGAGTTATGGTACTTGTGCACTGCACTTCTCCTTAATGAGATCTATCCACCTATGTGGTTTCAAGATGATACCTGCAATACTTTTTGAGTTATGCTCTGGACAAAAATGTGGTCTACGGACCGACAGACAGACCGACCAACGGACCTACGGACCGACCGACCGACAAGTCCAAAGCAATATACCCCCACTTCTTCGAAGGGGGGGCATAAAAATTGCCATCATCAATGTAAACAAACAGATAATGCAACATGGTGGGATCTGTTCTAGTTTCTTTTTTTTCCCTGCCATTAGAACTTTTACAAACAGCATGTTTACATATCATTAATGTAATGAGAATTGCCATATTTTTACATGGTAAAAACATAATTTACTTTTATATTTATAAGCAGGCCTTTTTACATCTGGGCTTTGCTGTGACTTTAAAGGTGGGTATTTAGATTTTTCACATATTAAAAAATATTCATATCACTGAAATGTATATGAAAAAACAATACGAAACGCCAATAATTAAGAATCATAAAATTACAAAAAAAAAAATTTTTTTGATGGTATTCCCTTAAAAGTCTACGTAGCCTCTTTAGCTATTTTTAGATTTCATGCCTGAAATTAAAAAAATGTATTGTGGGAATGTCAAGTGACTGGCATGTGATTAATGACGTTTAAATTCCATAACATAACAAACATTAATTTCCATATGTCTTCTTCGGACGCTATGTTTGAAGCTTCATAAGTGTATTTTCCATATGTAAATGAGCAAGTTGCTCATGTAAAAATAGACAGTGTTTCTCATCAGTGTCTACCTGGGCCATGGTAAATCTCTAATTTCTCTTGTTGTCAGATGGTTTTGGATCACTGTTGTTTTTATGAATGAAAATTAAAAGGCTATGGGAGTATAAGGACGACTTTTTTTTTTTATTTTTGTAAAATTTCATTCCCAAAATCTGAAGGGCCACCTTTAACTCTACCATTTCTGAGTTAACCACATTTACTGATGATGAAATAAATTTAACAAAAATTATGATTTCTGTCCTGATAGAGTATCAAACATTATGGGAAAAAAACTGGTTATCAGCATTTTCTCCTACACTTACGAAGTTTCTCAGCCTATCTTTTTCAAAGTCATATATATGATTAATCATGGTTATGTTTTAAAGCATAAAAAAAGCAGTTTCCTCCTTTTGCACCATAGTCTTGCATGTGAAAATATCAAATCTTTGCTCATGCTGCATTTTTATATTTTACACATATTATGTTTTCAAAGTATTTTGAGGCCAATTTACTGCAGAAGGGAAGTTAACAATTTGCAAAACAATCCCTGGTTTTTACAGCCCTAAGAAAAAAGTCTTTTGAAAACATTGTGGAACAATGGTAACCAGCATTTTCTCCTTTTCCCACAATTTTTTTTACCCTACTGGAAACAAATTTCAAAATTTTTGAGTTACATTTGTTTTTTCGTCTGCACATATTTTCAATTTAGACTCATCTAAAATTTGTCATTTGTAACGATTTAAGTACTCTAGTGGTAAGGCAAAGCAGGGCACTAGCCTTACATTGGAGAAACCCTTGAAGGCATGAAAGAGGTCAGTCATCGCCTTTATATGACAAAAATACTATTCAACTCATTATCAAATGAAAATATTTCAGGCTTGTTCAAATCGAAAGCATTTGTAGACAACAAAATACAAGTGACTGAAAATTTGAAATTGACTTTGTGAAGAGTAGAAAATATTGTGGGAAAAGGAGAAAATGCTGTTTACCAGCATTTTCTCCTTTTCCCACAATGTTTTCTAAAGACTTCTTTCTCAGGGTCGTCAAAAGTAGGGAATGTATGGTAATGGGTTAAAACTTTGTATACAACATTTAAACACACAATATTGTATTATGGGCATCCAAAGCTAAAGTCATGCATTTATCACCAAACAAATTAGACAAACAAAGAAACCTACTTCTTATCTCTTGTTTGGGAGTCTGAGTCCACTTTTCCACTTTTAACAGAGCCCTCATCTGAAATATCACTCTTTGCTTCACTTTTTACTGAGGCTGAAAAAAAAAACAGTACATTCTGTCTTGGTGGCCACCTGTATTTGTAAGGCCACCTGCATAAAGCAAACATACTGAGTTCCTGAAGTAGACAAACATGTTGAAGTTTGCTTAATCTTAGAAAGCACCTGTCCTAAGGAGCATACATCAATTATTCACTGAGATATTTGCCTAATACAGGTTGCCATAAACATTCCCAAATGTAGACATTTGATATGAACAATATTTCTGTAACAATTAGAAACCTCTTGTCATCAAAATTTAGGGCCTTGTTAATGACATATTATGACCTCTATGTGACTTTGAACTTTTACTCATTGACCTAAATATGCCATATTATTTCATGCTTTTTGGTAGTTTATTGAGAAATAATGATAAAATATTTTTCAGTTTTTCATGGTTACAATAAGTGGAAACAGTAGTTGTGTGCACAAGTTTCCAAGGTAAAATGTGCATGCCACTCAACCAGATTGAAATATGATATAATTTACCCTACATTTCTTGCCCTGCATGCAAAATTGTAAAGCATTGCTTTGCAGAGGTGGTATGCTACATGGAATTACCAAACAAAAGGGCCATGATGGCCCTGAAGTTGCTCACCTGAGCCTTTTGATAAAAAATTACCCATTTTCAATCTCTTTAGAGAAATAAGGACAAACATTCTGATAAACACTCATTAATATTGGACTTACAAATACATGTATTATAGAGCGCACAAAAGCTTTTTTTAGAATTTGTCTCAGCAACCTACTTGACATGTAGAAATTATCCAGACATGTATTCTGACAATATTTCAAGAATATTTGAAAGAAAAAGTTGTCTGTAGTGTGTGCAGAATGTTTTTTCGAGATTGAACCTGAGTGACAAATTTTCTTATCCAACATGACCTATATTCACACTAGTCTAAGATATCAAGACGAACATTCTGACCAATTTTCAAGATTAATGGACTGAAAATGTGGCCTCTAGAGTGTACACAAGGTTTTCCTAGGATTAGAGAACAAAGCCCTAGAAAAGTTATAATGAAAGAAAATACCTGAAACCAGAATTTTATCCATTTACTTTTTACCTTTGCTAATAGCAATCTCATCATTAATTTTGCTCCATCCTAAGACAGGGGCGTAACCAAAAAAGAAGTAAATCATACGTACGCCGAAGGTCCAGAAAAATTAGAATGTATTTAATAATGTAGTTGGCCATTTATAAGGCAGGTGACAAGAGCAATTCAGAATCAGCCGAATAAAATCAGAGCTGTATAGTCAAGATATTTCTAATATTGGCTGCTGTAGAAGAAAAGAGGCAACCTACGACCTATTCTCGATTTGTTTTCACATTACGCACATAGCATGGTATGCATAATAGAAGTTACTCCTATGTAAGATCACCATCATCCAATGCTTTCAAAAGGGACAATTCTATAATTCAGATTGTACAGTAAACCATGAAACCTTTACCAAACAATCACACGTCTAATCAACAGCAAGGGAGGAACCTCTTAAAAACTGTGAGTCTGGGAAAAGTAGAAAGTGCCAGTAACAAGCATTTTTTTCCTTTTTTTTTTAAAAATGAGTTATACCCAGTCAGAGAACTGAAGCTCATTTGAACCAACTTCCAAATTGTTATCTGCAGATATTTTGAATTTGGATAATTAAATTTGTTGTTTGAGAAAGCTTAAAGGAGTACAACCATGTATTATATACAAACCTATATCAGTTAACAGAGAGGTGAAGGAAGTTTCGTCTGTGTTGTTCAAAAGCTTTTCTTTCTCCAATGCTGACAAATAATTAGAATAAGACCAAGAGATCTTATCTTTTTCCTCTGGTTCCCCCTCCCCCTCTACACTCTCAGCTCCTCCCAGGGTCTTAAAGGGGTCATGGTAGGGGTCATCTTCCTCACCCAAAGGGGGTAATCCCATGGCAGCTCTCCTCTCTGCCTCCTGCATCAATATGAAAGGACTCTTTTTTAACTTCTTTCACAAGGTATAATAACATAATTATGCTTCTAAGTAATACTAAACTTCATTTGAAGTTATTTACTATTTAACTCATTACCAAATGACAAAATTTTAGGTTTGTCCAAATTGCAAGCATTCGCAGACCACAAAATAAAAGTGACAGAAAATTTGAATTTTTTTTTTTGAAGGCTAGAAAACATTGTGGGGAAAGGAGAAAATGCTGATTACCAACATTTTCTCCTTTTCCCACAATGCTTTCTAAAGGCCTCTTTCTCCGGGTCATCAAAAGTAGGGATTGTGTGGTAATGGATTTAGATAGTATTGACCATACCATACTTTTAAAAGTTAAGTTTCAAATGCACTGTATGATGCAATTTCTTCTTGAATGAAAGCTATGCTATGAAAGGCCAAAACAATACTTCAAAAGAATGCAAAGGTCAAAATGTGATAAAACAAGTTGATGATTAGGCATAAAAAAGTGAAACTTGCAAGATCCTGATCACCAGTTTTAGAACATTTTTCAAGATTATTATCACACAAAAAAGACATGGAATACTCGTACATTGAAGGATAGATGCATTAACGTGTACTTATTACATGATACAGGTTATGATAAACTATTGTACCAACTTTCACAAAATTAATTTTTTTAAACTTTGTCTTCTTACAGGGTTATACATGTAATTATGTTGCATTTGCAAGGTATATTACAGCATGCATACAATCTTTTTGAATATTGATATATAGAAAA
Source organism: Tridacna crocea (assembly GCA_943736015.1). NCBI lineage: Eukaryota > Metazoa > Mollusca > Bivalvia > Cardiida > Cardiidae > Tridacna > Tridacna crocea. The sequence goes on from OX031059.1 coordinate 58,446,469, forward strand.
TTTTGTCGACATGAACTTGAAGCTACGTTTTTAACAGGCCAATGCCCCCTAAAATGTGCTAGATTATCAAAGTTGTCTTCAATAGGGATTTATGATGTCAAACTGTATAATGAAAGAGTACAAAATTTTTTATGTATAAGCCATGCTATGTAGAAAGCAGATTTAACTCTTTACCAAATGATAAAATTTAAGACTTGTCCAAATTGAAAGTTTTTGCAGACGACAAATTGGAAGTGAGTTAATGATGACATCTGTCTGTGACAGGGTAGAAAACATTGTGAGAAAAGGAGAAAATGCTGGTTATCAGCATTTTCTCCTTTTCCCACAATATTTCCTACCCATGCAATCAAAGTCAGAAACCACAGTATTAATGAGATTTCATTTGTTGTATGCAGATGTTTTGAATTTGTTCCAGTGTAATAGTCTGTCATTTGATACAGAGTTTAAAATTGAAAGAGTGCATGGCTCATAGAGTCATATCCTCATATACATACATTTACACTTTTGACTATTTACCAAACAAAAAATGTTGGACTGGTGCATACTGAAAGCATTTATAGACAACAAATTGAAACTTTCGTCAGCTTTCTACCCCTTTAAAAACAAAAACATCATTGCTCCCTAAATCAAAGTACCGTTACATGACACTGTAGAGTGAAAATTTTTCAAGAAACCTGGAGTGTTGCATTGCAGAAAGGATATCCCTTACCAGTTTAGATTTGGGATTGTAACTTTTAGTGTCTGTAGCCCCAGTGATATGCAAAATTTGCATACCAGGATTGATCACCTTAACCCTATACCAAATGACAAAATTTTAGACTGGTCCAACCTGAAAGCATTAATTTTGTAGTTGACAAAATAAATGTGACTCAAAAATTGAAACCTGTGTTTGGAACAGTAGAAAACATTGTGGGAAAAGGAGAAAATGCTGGTTATCAGCATTTTCTCCTTTTCCCTCAATATTTTCAAAGGCCTTCTTTTTCAGGGTCATTAGGAGTCGGGATTGTGTGATAAAGGGTTAATAACAGTAACTATGATGTTACACAGACTCCTCATACAGCCTATTGAAGTTTTGTAAATTTCTTCTTTATTTTATTTCTCTTTTTTGTAAAAAACAACAGTTACAAAACTAGTCTAGTCTTTGATATGTTGAAAGGGCATGTAAAACACTAGATATAATGCACTAATACATGCAGTTAACTGTTTTAAATGTAAATACATGTAACAATTTATGCATAAGCTACAAGCAGTAACAATAATATGAAATAACTATGTCAAAGCAATGTCAATGAAATTCTGATTATGTATCTGAAGAGCAAAATATGAGAAATTTCAACAACTGCAAGCAAATCTATAAATTCCCCTAATCCATCCTGCAAATACATGAAAATGAATCAACCAGTACCCAATGCCTCTTCACTACTTTACAATAAAATTTAATTTAAAAAAGCTAAAAATCATGAAAAATTGCAATCATGGAAACAAGATCTTATAATCTTGTAAGGTTGAAATGCCACATATCCATTTGATTCATATTGCACTTGAAGGGTTCTCCTTGCTTATAAGTGTGTCATATGAATTAATTTGATTAAAAGGAAATCTGTCAAGTTAACTTGGTGCACATTTTTTAAACTAGGCTTTACAGTTTTTTTTTCACTTTTGCAGAACCTCTTTGTCTCTTAGAAAAATAAACAATCTTTTTAATTTGTAAAAAAACAACTTACTTTTAAGAGTATATTTCACTGTAACAACAATTCTATTAAAGTAGATTTATGCAGTTATTCTCTTTATTTTCCTACGGTCAAATTCCTTTTAATCACTAAACAAGCCATATAAATCAACCCTTAGGCTGCTAAATAAACTAATTAAACCTGAGATTTCAAGCCAATAATAATAATAATGGGCAGTGGAGACCCATATTTTTTTATTTAAAATTTTACCTGTCCGAGAAACCTCACTGTATCAGACATGGTATATCTAAGATATCATACTGCATGTTATGTGCAGTCTGATCTTGATCCACATTGGCAACAAAATCCCGCAAAGTTGTCTTCAGTGGCTTAAGTGTTGATAGTTCAACTCATTACCAAATGACAAAAATTTTTTGCTTGCCCAAATGAAAAGCATTTGCAGACGACAAAATAAAAGTGACTGAATATTTGAAATTTGTTTTTTGAAGGGTAGTAAATACTGTGGGAAAAGGAGAAAATGCTGGTCATCAGGATTTTCTCCTTTTACCACAATGTTTTCTAAAGGCTTTGTTATCAGGGGCATCAAAAGTAGGGATTGTGTGGTAATGGGTTAAACCTGATCAGACTCTGGTCAGAGGTCATAAATAAACAATATACAATAATCACTGTCACATACACTTCCTCATAATTTCCTGAAACAAAACTGCCAGCAACAATCTAAACACATGGAGAACCAATTTCACCTTAGAAATAAGACCCAAACAATTGCAAATTCATGGTTGTTTCTCTTTACATTGTTACAGCAAATCACACAGTGTAGATCAAGATCAGGCTGCACATTTCATGCAGCCTGATCTTGATCTAAACTGGTCACAAAATTGCTTTGGACAAGTTTAAAATGCTACTGTCAGGTTAGCATTAAAGATAACTATGAGCAATTTCTCTACTCATGACCATAAAAAGTTTGTGGATGCAAGATGGAAAAGTTGTTAACTGCAGATAATGAATTTGACTCTTACCAAAACATTCTGAATTTTAAGACCCTGATTTGAGATCATTGCTGAAAAAAGAGAAAATGCCAGTTACCTAAAATATGATTCTTTCCCACAATGTTTTCTAACCTTTTAAATCTTTACCACACAACACAGTTATCGACCGGTCCAAACTGAAAGCATTTTGCTTATGACAAAAGACTTTATTCCTGAAAGGTTAGAAAATATGTGGAAAAAGGAGAAAATGTTGGTTACCAGTATTTTCTCCTTTTCTCGCAATGCTTTCAAAGGGCTATTTCTTCATTCATTAAAAGTTAGGGTCACTTTTGTCTCTTGCAAATATTATCAATTTGGTCAAGCTGAATAATCACTGTGCAATGGTGCATCACTTCAATATCAAATCTGTGACAAAAACTCAACATCAACAAAATAAAAGTGAAAATAAAATCTATAATCCCATTCTTTCTTTGTTTTGCAGGTGAATAAAAATCTTTTTGTTGAAACTTGTCTTGTAAGATATTATCCAGGCTTGCAGAATTTGTAGTTTTGCAAACCTCTTTACCAATTATTTCTGCATTTCTACAACATTTGAAAAGAATGATTTTGGAAGAATTGTGGGAATGAGGAAAAATACTGCTTACCAGCATTTAATCCTTTTCCCACATCGCAACTTTCCCGAGAGAATCTTTTGCAAAGCATTTTGATCCATCATCTGTAACTGCCTTGCATATGCCCTAGTTTAAAACTGACAGCCAATCAAAAGAACATCAAATACCCAATTGCCATACAAGATAATTTGAAGCATACTATATATGTGACACAACCATTAGAAAGGCAACATTTGAAGAAAAGGACTTTTTATCACAACAATGTATTGTCAGGTATTGAAAACAATGTGGTAAAACAATAATTAATCTTTCCCGCCCCAAAGACACTTAAGAATTTTCAGTCAAGAAACATGTTCATATATTATTACAATTTCAAAGCTGATTTTTGTCCAGAATGTTTCAACAAGGAAAACAGTATAGATCAAAGTGTAGATCTTGACCTACAGTAGCAGCAAAAGCAAGTGAAACAAGCAATTTCATTGAAATGATATCCCCCGCAGAAAAAGACCTTTTTTAAAACAAACATATTAGAGGTATTGTGTTTTGCATGTACATGTTGGCATTTTGTTACTGGTCCATGGTGAAATTAAACATAAAGCTCCTTTTTCCATGGCACAGCATTTTATTACATAAACAAGAGGACCATGATGGTCCTACAATGTATATCGCTTACCTGAGTACTAAGCTGTAAAATGGAAATTGTGACCCCAAGGGCAGGGCCAGCTTTGACCCCAGGGTCATCCTAAGAAAAAACTTGGTAAGGTCCACTAGGAGATGCTACTTACAAAATATCACGGCTCTAGGCCTTCTAGTTTCAGAGGAGTAGAATTTTAAAGTTTTCCTTCTTTGTTCCTATGTTTCAAACTTGTGACCCCTGGGGCAGGGCAAGTTTTGACCCCAGAGGCATCGTATGAAGAAACTTTGTAGAAGTCCACTAAGAGATGCTACATACCAAATATCAAAGCTCTACGCCTCCTAGTTTCAGAGAAGAAACATTTTAAACTTTTTATTCTTTGTTCCTATGTTTTGAACTTCGGACCCACAGGGCAGAGCAAGTTTTAACCCCCAAGGACATCATATGAACAAAGATTGTTGAAGTCCACTAGAAGATCCTACTTACCAAATATCAAAGCTCTACATCTTCTAGTTTCAGAGAAGAATTTTAAAGTTTTCCTTCTTTATTTCTTTGTTTTAAACTTGTGACCCGAAGGACATCATATGAACAATCTTGGTAGAGGTTCACTAGGAGATGCTATATACCAAATATCAAAGCTCTACACCTTCTAGTTTCAGAGCAGAAGAATTTTAAAGTTTTCCTTCTTTGTTCCAGTGTTTCAAACTTGTGACCCCCAGGGCGGGGCCAGTTTTGACCTCAGGGGCATCATATGTACACTCTTGGTAGAGGTCTACTAGGAGATGCTACATACCAAATATCAAAGCTCTGCAACTTCTAGTTTCAGAGAAGAAGAATTTTAAAGTTTTCCTTCTTTGTTCCTATGTTTCAAACTTATGACCCCCGGGACGGGGAGATTTTGACCCCAGGGGCATCAAATGAACAATTTTGGTAGAGGTTCACTAGGAAATGCTACATACCAAATATCAAAGCTCTACACCTTCTAGTTTTAGAGAAGAAAAATTTTAAAGTTTTCCTTCTTTGTTCCTATGTTTCAAACTTGTGACCCCTGGAGCGGGGCCAGTTTTGATCCCAGGGATATCAAATGAAAATTCTCTGTAGAGGGTCACTAGGAGATGCTACATACCAAATATCAAAGCTCTACACCTTCTAGTTTCACAGAAGAAGAATTTTAAAGTTTTCCTTCTGTGTTTTTATGTTTCAAACTAGTGTGACCCCCGGGGCAGGGCCAGTTTTGATCCCAGGGACATCATATGCACAATCTTGGTATAGGTCCACTAGGAGATGCTACATACCATATGTCAAAGCTCTGCACCTTCTTGTTTCAGAGAGGAAGATTTTTAAAGTTTTCCTTCTTTGTTTCTATGTTTCAAACTTGTGACTCAGGGACATCATATGAACAATCTTGGTACAGGTCCACTAGGAGATGCTACATATCAAATTTCAAAGCTCTACGCCTTCTAGTTTCAGAGAAGATTTTCAAAGATTTTGCTATTTTTTCCTTTTGGTTGCCATGGCAACCACAATTATATGTGGAATTCAATCTCTTGAACAACTTTGGTAGAGCTTCATCCAAGAAACATCCCTGCCAAGTTTCATCAAGATTGGCCCAGTGGTTTAGGAGAAGAAGATGTTTCAAGAAATTGTGGACGACGCACGATGGACTACGGACGACGGATATTGGGTGATTACAAAAGCTCACCATGAGGACTTCGTGCTCAGGTGAGCCAAAAATTTATAAGAGGTCCATTACTGGATTATATATTAAGTATCATTTTTGTAGAACATGGCATTTCATAAAATGAATTAAACAAATAAAGAAAATATACATGAAACCCCCTTTTTCATGACATGTCATTATATATATTTAAAAAAATGTATCAAAGGACTATCCAATAGAAGACATGCATGAAGTTTCATCAATTTTTGTAAAGGACTTTAGAAGATATCCATCTCGCAATATACACTGCCACACTGCTGCCATTTCAAGCAGCTAGCTAGAGACTAAAGTGTTGAAATTTCTAGCACCTGCCTGGGTAGCTGAATGGATATATGGTGTTACTTGTGATCTAAAAACAGACTGATGGATGGAGAGATGGATAGACAATGGACTCATTGGATACTGGCTTTGATCAAGCAATAAAAATATGAATTTCCATGAATTTATGTCCATAAGTTGGAGATACATAGAAAAAAAATAAATTTGACATGAAGCCCCCTTTTTCCATGATACAGTGATAATTGCAAAACCCTGACGACATGTGCAAGATCACATTATCTGTAAAAATCTTATCCAAATCTGTTGAGATATGTCCAGTAATTAAAGAGAAATTGGTGAAAAATGAAAAATAACATGAAGTCCCCTTATTCCATGATGCAGCTACAAATCCCAAAAGGTAGACAAGATGCAGTAGGTCACATGATTACGTGAAAATTCCATCCAAATCTGCCAAGAAACATGGAAGGCGTTGCTTTCACAAGAAATAGAATGAAATAAAACATGAAGCCCCTTTTTTTAATGATGCAGCTACAAATAGCAAAACCTTGGCAATATGTGATAGGTTACATGACGAGAAACATTCAGTGAAAATTTTATTCAATTCCGTCAAGAAATTTGGGTGGAGTTGCATTCACAAGAAATGGAATGAAATATAACATGAAGCCCCCTTTTTCCATGGCACCTTACAGAAACAAGGGTATATAACTGTGTTGATGCACGGTCAATCTGGGTGAAACTTTTTTCCTGCATTTCCTAATGGTGGTTGATAGATGTTTCAAGTTCAATGTAAAAACTGTATAGTTTTCAAGAGAAGACTGAAAACATTAAAAGTGTACTTAAGTGTAACTTAAGTGAAGCTTAAAATTGCTCCCAGTCAGCCATTTTGCATCGAATCACAAAAACAAAAAAGGTGTCACGGGAGAATGGGTTATTGTACACATGTATAAAGTTACACAAGATTCCGTCCAATGGTATTGGAGATATTTGCCGGAACGGACACACTGACGGATGGACGGACAGCCGGACAGACAGATGGACAATGCTAGAACTATATCCCTCTGCCTTCAGCGGGGGATAATTATGACAGCCTCTTTAGAAAATCCAGTTTGACCTTTCCTAGAATGTTTTCAACATACTTTCTCTTCAAGGCTGATAAAATGCAGGATTTTTTGTAAAGGGTTAATAAAATAATTTTTTGAAAAGCATGTCAAAATGCACTTGGGTGCAACAATTATCTTCTGTCACACTTTTTTGTCTGTATGACTTCAAATGATGCCTTTATTGCAAACTTCTCTTTGCAGAATGGTCTATAACAGGATAATTGTACAGAGCCCCAGACATAGAGGGAGTAATTTTGATTCCAAAACTGAAAATGTTAATTATTCTTACCTTAACCCGGTATTTTGGGTACTCATTAGAATCATCTCGTCAAGACAATTCTAATGAGTACCCAAAACATAGGGTTTGGAAGAGAAGTAATGGATTTAGAATACCATCAGTCTCTCTTGTCTGGGGGTCTGATTGTATAATAATGTTATCAATGACAATGATAATTTTGCAATAATAATGTGCTTAAGGAAACAGCACACATGCATCCATGCACAGTTGCTTTCATTTACCCTCATCTTTGTTAATCGCAATTTGGCCTGTAAATGAAACAGTTTAGTGATATGAGAAATGTTAGTAATATTGAAGATTTCTTGTTTGTAGTCTTTTACCATTTAACTCTCTACGCCACAATCCAGAGATTTTGAAAAAATGGGAAAGAGGCCTTTTGAAAACATTGTGGGAAAAGAATAAAATACTGGTAACCAGAATTTTCTTCTTTTCCCACAATATTTTCTACCCTTTGAAAGAAAAACTTTCATCGACATTCTATGTCCCCAGCAAACATTTCCATCAGGCCAAGTCTAAAATTACATTGTGTGGTTACCATCAGGCCAAGTCTAAGATTACATGGTGTGGTTACCATCAGGCAAAGTCTAAAATTACGTAATGTGGTGTTACCATCAGGCCACGTCTAAAATTAAGTTGTGCGGTTACCATCAGGCAAGTCTAAAATTACATTGTGTGGTTAACTCTTTACCAAGCAAAGCCAATGCTTTCAATTAGGACCAGTCTAAAACTGTTCATTTGGTAAGGAGTTATTAAACTTATTCTTTAACATCTGATACACAGAAGACAACAGAATGATACTCTTTATATTAATGAGACTGAAGATCAGAACCAGATTTATTCTGAGCATGTCATAAGAACAACAACAACAATAGTCAAGCACCTACAAATACCCAAAATGGGTTGCCCTGTAACTTTATTAGGGTCTGTATACACCGACTATTGCTAAGAACATTCTGAGTCATATTCCAAGTCTTAGTCTTATTCTAAATTTGACAGTAACACAGCGTCTGAATGGCAGAACTATATGTTATACAGCATCTGATTGGCAGAACTATATGTAACACAGCGTCTGATTGGCAGCACTACATGGTTTGGCCAATCAGAAGTTGTAATATTTTCTACTTCTGGAATAAGAATAAGAATAAAACTCAGAATAGTTGATTGTGAATACAGGCCCAGAAAAGGAAAATCAAAGGGCCATATATGCTGTTACAGACTACAAATTTCACTTTAAAAATTAAGGTGCACAGATCAAAATAGTAGAATGGTTTCCATTACAATGCTATCCAAATTTGGCAAAAACTCAAAGCGTTGAGAACACTGAAGTAGTATTTGTCAAGGAAGCCATTCTGTGGCATTAATAACTGAAGAAAAAGAGAAATTTTATTCAAGTATTGGCATGAAAATCCACCTAAAAAGCAAATGAATACATTTTTTGTTGTTGTTGAAGAGAGAGTGCTCATTACAAAGAAGGATTTTTTGTGTATTGGTGGTCTCTCTTTTATTATTAGGAGTCAGGAGTAACATGATATGACAGTAAGATGCATGACGGTTAGAGAGAGAAACCATGTGAATATATATATTAAGTATATACCTGAAAACTATGATTTTGAAATATCTTTTGTCGTAAACATTTAATACCCAACATTACAATCAAATATTTCAATCTATGAATTATATTTATGCCCAATCAAATGACTAGCCCATAATCACTGAATTAGCAAGCCATGGGAAAAGCTGGTTTAGGAATGAAAAAAGCCAAAGACTAAGTGATCGGTAGAAAAATTTAGTATCATTGCTTCAATAGAAGTATATGAGGGAGTGAAGCTATTTTCAATCAAAAGTATTTCCAGGATAGAAAACCCCATCCAGTGTATTTTAACATGCCATTTCCATTTACATATCCGAGTGCTACTGAAAAAGTCACTGCATGAGTAAAATTGAGTTAAATTGGGTTTATTTCCTTCAGCTTTGCACAAAATACATTGGGGCTAAACTGATAAGATTTGTTTTTGAAAGAATACAAAAAAAAGGTGGTCCAATGATTGTTTAAATCTTGAAAATCATCTCTACAGGGCTAAGGGTTAAAACGGAAGTGATACCATTTCAATGGAAGTCAAAGACCTGAAACACTAAATGAGATACTTGTGGAGCTTCTCAAAGTAATTGTAAATGATTCTGACAACTTAAAACCTTAACCAGATGACAAATTTTAAGCCTTATCCAAATTGTAGGCATTTGCAGGTGACAATTTCAGTGTGGCTCCAACAGTGCAATCATTTTTCAATGGAGTAGAAAACATTTTGGGAAAAGGAGAAAATGCTAGATACCAGCAAATTCTCCGTTTTGCAAAATGTTTTCAATAGGCTCATTTCCAAAGGATATTAAATTGTGTGGTAAAGGGTTAAGCCTTTAAGCCCCTTCTGCACATTTGACTGCCTTTGCAGTCAATGTAGATCAAGATTAGAGTACAAAGTATTCTGGAGTCTGATCTCTAAACCATGCATCTTCTATCCTTTGACAATCTAGACTAAAGCAATACAAAAATTGCAGGATCCATTTTAGTCTTAGTTTTCTTCACTTAAATATTCAGCTTATACGGCCTCTCCCAAAGGCTAAACTCTTTATCAAATGAAAAATTTTAGAGTTTTCTGCATTTGTATAGAAATTAAAATTTGTATTTGAAAGGGTAGAAATCATAGTTGGAAAATGGAGAAATGCTGGCTCCATGCATTTTCTCTTTTTTCCAAAATGTTTTCAAGGGTCTCCTAATGTTTAAGGCCATTAAACTAAACTCTGGACTATTTGGTGGATGGGTAAATATGAAATGCAATAGGAGAAGAAGGCCCAGTAGGTGCTGAAATTTTCTTTAATTTTTTTCTTTATGTAAATATTTTTGAAACTTTGAGAGGTTTCACAAATTATACCAATTTTACTTTTGGCATTAGACTGTTCTTGAAAGCTTTTAGGTGCAACAAAGTCTTAAAGGCAATGGCATTTTGGGCTTTTAACTTACATGAACTAGTAAATTATGATATTTCAAGTAATGAAAAATATTCTTAATTACAATATGCATTATCTTTTAACCCATTACCACACAATCCCTACTTTTGACGCCTCTGAGAAAGAAACCTTTAGAAAACATTGTGGGAAAATGAGAAAATACTGGTTACCAGCATTTTCTCCTTTTCCCACAATGTTTTCTACCAGTCACAAAACAAATTTCAAATTTTCAGTCACTTTTATTTTGTTGTCTGCAATTCCTTTCAATTTTGACAAACTTAAAATTTTGTTGTTTGGTAATGGGTTAACTCTCTACCAAACAACAAAATTGTTAACTTGTCCATATTGAAAGAATTTGCAGACGACAAAATAAAAGTGACTGAAAACTTGCAATTTCTTTTGGGAAGGGAAGACTTCTTTTGGGAAGGGAAGAAAACATTATGGGAAAAGTTTTCAGAAGGCTTCTTTTTTAGGGTCATTAAAAGTTGGTATTGTGTGGTAAAGGTTTGAATGTTGTAGACTAGTAAATACTGATGTTTCCATTATTGAAAAAATATTCTATAATTCAATATGCATTATCTATGAATTCTATATCAGACGACAGCCTTGTACAGATTGAAAACATTTGCAGATGACAATTTCAATGTGGCTTAAATGGTTCAATTTTTCTTTCATAGGGTAGGGATCATAGAGGACAGAGAAGAAAATGCTAGTTACCAGCATTTTCTCCTTTTCCCACAATATTTTCAAAAGGCTTCTTTCCCACAGTTCTTGAAAGATGGCATTCTGCAGTAAACGTTTAACTCTTTACCAAGAAACAAAATTTTAGATTTATAGAAATTCAAAGAGTTTGCAGAACATAAAATAAAATGTGCCTCAAACACTGAAATTTGTTTCGCGAAGGGTAGAAAATATAGAGAGTAAAGGAGAAAACTCAGGATTGTGACCTTTAGTAAAAAATCTTTGAAAACATTGTCAGACAAGGTCAAAATGTTTTCTCCACTATCAACAACAATTTTCATCATTTCAACAATATTTATATTTTTGTCTGCAAATGCTTTTGACAAGTCTAAATTCTTTTTTGTTTTGGTAAAAAGTTGACCCTCTACCAAACAATTCCAGTTTCTTTATCACTCTGTGAAAGAAACATTGTGGCAAAAGAAGAAAATGCTTGTTTTAACCAGCATTTTCTCCTTTTCCCACAATGTTTTTTACTCTTTCTACTCTTACCAAGAAAAAATTCAGTTTTCGAGTCACGTTAATTTCATCATCTGCAAATGCTTTCGATTCAAATGAGTCCAAAGTTTTATTGTTTGGTAAAGTTACCTTATTACCGGACAATAAAATTTATTCTCCATATTGACAGCATTTATTTTTTTTAATACCAAAGATTCATTTATGTATTCCTCATGAATTCCTCTACTGCTATTAATGACAATTAGATGAATAGCTCTACTGGTAATTCACAGCATTGCACATGAAATTGTGACAAGAGAATTGATGGGTCTTCTATCTTTTTGTTGTCTCTTATTTTCTTTTGGCTATGGTATCATTATTCTTTACTCTTTCTTCTCTCTTCTTTAAATATTTCATTATAGTAAAAGGCAGGATAATTTCATTAGAAAGACAGTTGTCTCACAAAAAAAATGTATACTGTATCAATTTCAAATGACAGAATAATATAGCTAAAGGACAAAAACAACTAGAGCTATCACTAAATGTAATCATACCCCCCCCCACCAGCTCCTTGTCACAAAACGGCTCTATGTCACATGATATGTAGAATGGTTTAGTACAAAAGTAAGAGTTTCCCTACAGGTTCCATGTAAAGAAATATTTTTTTTGTAACAGAAAACCTGAAATTGACTTCCCTTTTATTTCCCTTATGATGCAGAGCACTCCTGCTCACCAAGATTTATTTTGATAAAGTCTGATGGATGGCTGCTTTTAAAAGATATTTAAAAACTCATTGGAAAATCATTCCAATACCACCATAATCAAATTACAACAAGCAAATCTTTCCTTTATTCTTAAACTTCCTTTGCAGTTTAACAGAAATCTGTTGTATAGTTATTAAAAAAAAAGAGCAGACAAAAAAAACATGAAAGGGCCATAACTCATTGGAGAATCATTCAACCAAAACCAAATAATGACACACACATCTTTGCTTTATCATGAAACGGTCTATGAAGTCTGACTGAAACCTATCATGTAGTTACTGAGAAATATAATGGACAAGAAAATTTATTTGAGGAACACAACTCATTTTAAAATCATTCAACCATTACGGTATTATACTATGCACATCTTGGCTTCATATTAAAACTTCAAATGAAGTTTGACTGAAATATGTGCAATAGTTATTGAGAAATAGAGAAGGGGAAAAACTGTAAAAAAAAAAAGGAACATAACTCATTTGAAAAACATTCAACCATAACCAAATTGTAATAAGCACATCTTGATTTCATATTGAAAATGCCTATGAATTTTGAATGAAATCAGTCCTGTAGTTACAGAGATACTGAGCAGACAAAAAAAATTCATGAAAGGGCCATAACTCACTGGAAAGTCATTTAACCATAACTAAATTATAGTATGCCCATCTTTGCTTCATACAAAAAATTCCCATGTAGTTTGACTGAAATCTGTCCTGTAGTTATTGAGACATAGAGCAAACAAAAAATATCATGAATAGGCCATAATTCCTTTCGAAAATCATTCAACTATAGCTAAATTATAAAATGCACATCTTGACTTCATACTTAAACTTCCCATGAAGTTTAACTGAAATCCATCTAGCAGATACTGAGAAATACATGAGCAGACAAAAATATTCATGGAACGGTCATATGAAAATCATTCAAATGTAACTAAATAATAATATGCACATCTTAACTTCAGCTGTAACCAAATTATAATATGCATGTCTTGACTTCATATTGAAACTTCCCATGAAGTTTGACTGAAATCTGTTGAATAGTTATTGAAAAATAGAGCGGACAAAAAAAAGCTACTGACACCCACAGTGACTCCTATGTAAACCCCCCCCCGGACAAAGATTGTGCGGGGTATAATTAATGACCTCTGTGAAAAATAAAACCTAACAAGAGGGCCATGATGGCCCTGAAATCGCTCACCTGAGTTTATTGACCAAACATGCACCATCTAGTGAAAATGTGGCCTCTAGAGCCTACAACAGGTTTTTCTAACATTTGACCTAGTGACCTAGTTTTTGACCCCACATGACCTATTTTCGTTCTTGTCCGAGATATCATCCATGCAAACATCCTGACCAACTTTCATGAGTATCCAACTGAAAATATGGCCTCTAGAGCGTACAAAAGGTTTTTCTAAGATTTGACCTAGTGACCTAGTTTTTGACCCCACGTGACCCATTTTCAAACTCGTCCGAGATATCATCCAGACAAACATTCTGACCAACTTTCATGAGTATCCGACTGAAAATGTGGCCTCTAGAGCGTACAAAAGGTTTTTCTAAGATTTGACCTGGTGACCTAGTTTTTGACCCCACGTGACCCATTTTCAAACTCGTCCGAGATATCATCCAGACAAACATCCTGACCAACTTTCATGAGTATCCGACTAAAAATGTGGCCTCTAGAGCGTACAAAAGGTTTTTCTAAGATTTGACCTGGTGACCTAGTTTTTGACCCCACGTGACCCATTTTCAAACTCGTCCGAGATATCATCCAGACAAACATCCTGACCAACTTTCATGAGTATCCGACTGAAAATGTGGCCTCTAGAGCGTACAAAAGGTTTTTCTAAGATTTGACCTGGTGACCTAGTTTTTGACCCCACGTGACCCATTTTCGAACTCGTCCGAGATATCATCCAGACAAACATCCTGACCAACTTTCATGAGTATCCGACTGAAAATGTGGCCTCTAGAGCGTACAAAAGGTTTTTCTAAGATTTGACCTGGTGACCTAGTTTTTGACCCCACGTGACCCACTTTCAAACTTGTCCGAGATATCATCCAGACAAACATTCTGACCATTTTTCATGAGTATCCGACTGAAAATGTGGCCTCTAGAGCGTACAAAAGGTTTTTCTAAGATTTGACCTGGTGACCTAGTTTTTGACCCCACGTGACCCACTTTCAAACTTGTCCGAGATATCATCCAGACAAACATTCTGACCATTTTTCATGAGTATCCGACTGAAAATGTGGCCTCTAGAGCGTACAAAAGGTTTTTCTAAGATTTGACCTGGTGACCTAGTTTTTGACCCCACGTGACCCACTTTCGAACTCGTCCGAGAAATCATCGAGACAAACATCCTCACCAACTTTCATGAGTATCCGACTGAAAATGCGGCCTCTAGAGCGTACACAAGGTTTTTCTAAGATTTGACCTGGTGACCTAGTTTTTGACCCCACGTGACCCATTTTCGAACTCGTCCGAGACATCATTGAGACAAACATCCTGACCAACTTTCATGAGTATCGGACTCAAAATGCGGCCTCTAGAGCGTACACAAGGTTTTTCTAAGATTTGACCTAGTGACCTAGTTGTTGACCCCACATGACCCATTTTCGAACTCGTCCGAGATATCATCGAGACAAACATCCTGACCAACTTTCATGAGTATCGGACTCAAAATGTGGCCTCTAGAGCGTACACAAGGTTTTTCTAAGATTTGACCTAGTGACCTAGTTTTTGACCCCACATGACCCATTTTCGAACTCGTCCGAGATTTCATCGAGACAAACATCCTGACCAACTTTCATGAGTATCCAACCAAAACTGTGGCCTGTAGAGCGTACACAAGGTAAAAAGTTGACGACGGACGACGCATGACGGACGACGGACACAGCACGATCACAATAGCTCACCATGAGCACTTCGTGCTCAGGTGAGCTAAAAAGTGAGCAAAAGTTGCATAACAAATACAATAAGTGAATAAACGAAGCACTTTAAGTGAGTATGTGATTTATATTTTAGTGTACAAAGTGATAAAAAATAAAAAGTATCAGCAATACAGTTGCAAACTTTTTTAAAATACAGACATTAAAGGGTATGATCTGATAGTACAGCCAAACTATTTTCAAAACCCTGGTTATACAATCTTGTAAATAAGTAAGTGAATTTAGACATGAATCCATTGATTAAAATGCCTTTGCGAAGTGCAGCAATAATTTTCTGATTGTATCACTGCTCGATTTACATGCTTTATGATCACATTGACATTCAAATGTCAATGTTTGCATATGTGAATTTTAGATGTCTAACATGCAAGTGATTTTCATTTCATTTCGGATCTTCTTTTTTCATTGAAAACTTCAACTTCAACCCTTCTTCTGGTTCAAAGCATTAGCAAATGATATATCAAATGTTACTCAAAGCAGAAAATATATAAATCTAGGGGTAGGAAACATGAAAGGAAAAGGAGAAAATGCTGGTTACCAGCATTTTTCCTTTTCCCAACATGTTTTCAAAAGCATTGTTATATGAGGTGGATGAAACTTCAGACTGTATTGTAAAGAGTTAAGCCTTTTTTAACTTATGACAAAACTGGATTTGCATTTTGTTTAAAAGAACCATTGACTATTAGCTGTTAAAGAAAGAGTTCTGTTGTCTATCTAGAAAATAAACTTTTGGGCTATGGATTTATTCTCACTGCGATACATTTATTTGTAAATAATACCTTTAATATCTTCTTTTCTTTTTCCTACACCTAATGCTTGGAATATTCTCGGACAAAATTTAAACCTTAAAATGTCTGCAACTGTATTTAAAATTTGATTATAATTTCAAAACAAATGTATATATATATATATATATATAGGCCAAATAAAAAAAAATGTAACGCAACAAAAATAAAATTATATGTGAATCGTAGCAAAAGATTATGTTCTAGATAAGTATAGGTTCACATATTTTTTCCTTTTTGAAAGTTTCAACATGCAAGTATTATCTTAAAATAACTTTAAATCCTTTACCAGAGTACAGAATTTTACACTTGTTTGTACTGTATCATATTGTCTTATGGTAAAGGCTGTTTTCAACCTTATTAATTCATTTATATCATGGCGCCCAGTCCACCTATCCATGCTTTCCTGAAGTTTCTTTTACAGTTACCTCACACAATATTCTTTCCAAGCCACTGGCTGCTTTCCCACATAACAATTGTCAAAACAATGATCCGCGGTGAAGGAGGACCTTCCCTGTTCTTGGTTCCTGTATGCTACCAACTGTGCTGCCAGGGATTAAATACACTTGTATAAGTTTCTGTTTTTGAAATGGTAGAAAATAATATCAAAAAAGGATAAAAATGCATATTGCAAGGATTTTCTCTTTTGCCCACAATGTTTTCAATAGCTTCTTTTTAACAGTCATCAAAACTTAGGATTCTTTGGTATAGGGTCAAAAGCAAAGGTTTGTAATCGTAAGCTTGAAAACTGTCATTCATGCTATAAACAGTTGTAAGCAAAGGATCAGATTCACTAGAGTCTAAAGCCAAAGAAGTCTTATCTAGAACATAAATACCATAATTCATGATACATGAAAATCTGAAGAAGAAAGCCAGCAGGACAAGAAATCTCATTAATTCATGAGTAAGACATATAATTTCTTGGTTCTGGCAAATGTTATATATAAA
Source organism: Tridacna crocea (assembly GCA_943736015.1). NCBI lineage: Eukaryota > Metazoa > Mollusca > Bivalvia > Cardiida > Cardiidae > Tridacna > Tridacna crocea. The sequence continues at coordinate 58,463,418 of OX031059.1, forward strand.
GTCAAACAAATGCTTACTTAAACCTGATTGCCGAAATGCCAGTCAATATTACAACAATACCCATTGATCCTTGTATCACGTAAGTAGCTAAATCCAGATGAAACTGCTTAAGCAAAGAGTTTAAAACAAGGTGAAACTGCACATAAGATAGTCTGATCTCGGTTCTACACTGTCCACTTCTAAGCCAGATATTCTGACGGACAAGAGCTTCATGTTCATTACCAGCATTTTCAGAAATGGTTGAGTATATCGGTTTACAGGCTTACCAGTAGTTGCATCCTAGATTAGGCAGTGCAGAATATGCATACATGTACCAGTAAATGGTCTAAGCATCCTAAAGCACCCCTCACAACGTACGTCAGTGTGACTTCACAGGTAGTGATATCGGACCCTTGTTATAATCTTAGTGTGCATGTTTGGTAAGACTGTGGTTTTTTTTGTAATCGTTCCTTTAAATGATCTGAAAAAGTCTTTGGACCTCCGAAGCGTACAATGCCAAGGGACTTTGTTTTTTGTCAAAGCTTTCGTTAACTACTTATAATAATTGAATAGACTTTGACCAACTATTAAAACCCAATCACTTTTTGATATTTGGTCAAAGTGTTTGTGCATATAGACATCTGCTTCCTGTCTAAAACATCAGAATATTAAATGTACTCATCTAATGTCTTTGATAAATACATGAGAGTCTTTGTAGTCCGTTTGTATCCACCCAAGCCAGCCTCATTCTATCTTCATATCATACTTACTTTTCAATATAAGTTACGAAAATGCGAAAGTCTGATATCACTTCCTGTGACGTAGGTTGTTACCCTTGTAAAGATTGACAGGCCAAATCATTAGTTCAACTCTTTCAACATACCATCGGTTTTCTTCAAAAACCTAGTAACTACAGCTTGAAACAAGCTGTAGTTAAGAGGTTTTTGAAGTAAACCGACAATTTCATCACCTGCTGCAAAAGCCATTGCTTTAGTCTTCTATACCTTTCAGATTTTCATTCATGCTTTGATGTGAATACATGTGACTAACAAAATTTTAATGGTGGGTTAAAAAGTAAAATCTATACAAAACTTAATATACAATGTCTGTACCTTATCTCTCTGAAAAAAATAAGAAAACAGGATAATGCATTTAGAGAGAAATGTGAGTCAAGTGTTTAAATTGGTACTTGTTTAGCAATAAGTAAACAATACATGTACATCTATCATGGGAAAGGAGGAAATGCTGGTTGCCTGCATTTCCTACTTTTCTCAAATCATTTTCAGATGCCATCTTTTTCAAGGTCATTGAAACTTGGGGTTATGTAGTAATGAATTGAAGCACTGAAGCTGGCTCTAGTTTCTTTTGTAAACAGTATGGATCAAGATCAGAAAGCAAAGAGTGTACAGCACAATCTTGGATCTGCACTATATCCTTATATACACAGCCTTGAAATTGAATCTCCTGTATGTCTATTACTAGCAGAGAATGTTTATGCCTATTTCTTATTCTCTTTATCATTAACATCAAAAGTTAAATGACCATGAGGAAGAGGCTATTTCAAAATGTGGGAAAGTATTGTGGGAAAAGGAGGAAAGGTTGCTGACCAGTATGTTCTCCTTTTCCCACAATGTTTTCACCATTAAACAAAGCAAATCCCTCCACAAGAACCATGCTTGTCTTCTGCAAATCCTTTGGATTCCCTTAAGTGTAATCAAAGCGCTGAAGGCACTGTTGTGGCGGTTGTCCGGTTGATCTTGAGTTTTTGGTCAGACAGACAAGCTGACTCCTTTTATACCGCCCAATCACAATGTGGGGGATATAAGTTTTGAGCTTCAACAGCTAGGAAGTTATGGCCTGGAGTGGACAAAAATTCCATCTGAATATCAACAAATGGCAATAACACAAAAAACATGAATGGCAGTTTTGGTTCTTATGCACTGCACTTCTCCATAATGTGTTCTGTCAATGTATGAAGTTTCAAGTTGATAGCTTTTATAGTTTGAAAGCTCAGTTGAAAAATTCGAGGTGAAACAATAAACAGACTGATGGACAAGGTGACTCCAGCATTACCCCCTAAAACTTTGCTTGCTGTGGGTATTACAAAACAGGTAAAACAGTTTTGCTTATCACCTGGTACATGTATTTATTTAAATGTAAACTATACAGTAACAAATGTCAGAAATATTACCCCCATGACTATAATTTTTTTTCAAGTTCAAATTCACCGAGCACTAAACTTCAAATAATAATAATAAACAAAAAAACAACAGAAAATTAGACATTATTCTTTCCAGTTAATCAATAACACATTCACTGGACCTAAGCTCAGTCATTCTGTTTAAACAGATGTGTCAACACTAACAAAAAACAACTGCATATTCCAAGCAAAATTGCATTTTTGTCCATATTTTCATTTAGGCCTAATAATCTTGGATATTTCTTCGAGGTACATGTAATCATGCATATTCCTACCAAAATTGCGTTTTTGTCAATGTGTTCACCTGAATAATCCTGAACATATTTTTTAAGGTGTAATCAGTAACGCATTTATTGAATCTAAACTTCATCATTCTGCTTAACTCTTTACTACATTGTTACGGGAGACCACTCCTTCCTGCATGGCATTCTCCCGATTTAAATACAATACCTGGCTACTGCGTCAGAGAGATATCTCTTTGGCTCAGTGGTTAGGGTATTGGCTTTGCGTCCGGGAGTTCGGAGTTCGAATCCCGCTCCGATCCTTATTTCTGCCATGCATTTATTTCTGTGTTTCTCTGTTACGGACTTTGTTCGTAAGAACATGACAAAATTGTAAACCAGTCTGTGTTGAAATACTTTGCAGACAACAAAATAAATGTGACTTAAATATTCAACTTTTTTTTGGAAAGGGTAGCATTTTACCAGCATTTTCTCCTTTTCTAGCAGTGTTTTCCAAAGGCTTCTTTGTTAACATCTTTAAATGTCGGGATTGTGTGGTAAAGAGTTAAAAAATGTATCGACACAAATAAAAAACAACTGTATATTACAAGCAAATTTGATTTTTTGTCAATGTTTCCATCTTAAACTAGAGACAGATGATTGTGAAATTCTTCACAAGAACATAGTTCTTCAGGATAGCATATTAAGTCATCAGCAAAATTTTATTGATGTATATCCAAGTAAACATTGTGTCGTTGAGTTTGGAAAACAAATTGTTTCATTAGCCTGATAACATGTATCATGAAATATACATGGAGGTGCTTACTGAACAAAACTACTGTAAGTCTAAACAATCCCTGGTTTTTACAACCTTGAAATAGAAGTCTTTTGAAAGCATTTTGAGAATGGAGAATAAGGCGGTAACCAGCATTTTCTCATTTCCCCACAATGTTTTCTACCCTGCTGGAAATGAATTTCAATTATTTAGCAACATTTTCTTTGTTGTCTGCAAGTGCTTTGAATTTGGACCATCTAAACTTTTGTTGTTTGGTAAAGGATTAATTACTCGCCTACAATAGTTGTGCAATAACCTGTTGGCATGTAAAAGAGCTACTAAACAAAATATCCAGCTTTAAGACTGAACAACTTTAAAACAGTATGTCCCTGATCTATCGACCAAATGGCATTAACTAACTACTCAATGATCATCATGCTGTTAGTAAATTAAATAATATGTCTATACACATAAGGAATACAATAGTAAATACCCATTGATTTAAAGTACTCAAGACCAACTCTGAGTCTTGTAATTACACAAATCTGTCAAAACAAAGTACATGTACAGGTCTCGGTAGTTTTTTTTTTTTTGTTCTCCGATCTATGCTTTTTACTATCAGTTGACATATGTCAACGTGAACAACCAAAAGTAACAGCATATTCCATGCTAAACTGCATGTCTGTCCATGTTTTCACCTGAATAATTTTATCACCTACAATTTCACAAGTTTTGGCAAGAACGCAGCTTTTTACTTATGCTTTCCAATTTGGTAAAAACATCAATGTAGACTAAAATCTCACACGATCAAATATGTAAAGACTAATTTTCAAATATCTGCAGAAGTTGCTGAATATGTGATCTGCTTGACCTAATCGAAGCATTTTAAGAATAACATCAGCTCGCTGAAGCTTCCCTCTTTGATTAAACCTTATAACAAGACAAAAATTAGACACTATTGTTTTCTGGTTACCAATGACCCATTTACTGAATCTAAGCTCAGTCATTCTGTTTAAAAGATAAGTCAACAGTAACAAAAAGCAACTGCATATTTCAAGCAAAATTGCATTTTTGTAAATGTTTCCACCTTGATGATCCTGATATATTTTTCCATATAATCAATAATGCATCTACTGAATCTAGGCCCAGTCTATCTGTTTTAATAGATATGTCTGACACTAACAAAAAGCAACTGCATACTTTTAGCAAAATTGTATTTTTGTCAATGTTTTCAGTAAATAATCTTGAGAGATTTTTTTCGAGGTGGTCAATAATGCATGTACTGAGTCTATGGCTATGCTCATTGAAACATTCTGTTTGAAAAAATGTAAAAAAGTAACAAAAAACACTGAATATTCCAAGTAATTTTTTTTGTCATTGTCTTCACCTAGAAATCTTGAGACATATGATTTGGAAAATCTTCACAATAATATAGTTCTTCACGTTACCCTTGTTTAGTTATCAGCAAAAATTTTATCCTATGTACATTTAAGGAAACATTGTATTGTTGAATTTGGAAAACCAGTTGCTTCATTAGCCTCAGTACATGTATCATGAAATATACATAGAGATATTTGTCTCTGACGTTTCCACAAAAACATATAAAAACTGTTACCTAAAATCAATCTTCAATTCTTAAGTTCAAAACACACCACTTAGTATCTCCGTAAACAATTTATTGATAAGTTAATCTTAATTAGTGCTTAGAGATTTATATTTACAATTTAAACCAGTCAAGTGAAACCACAGGATTTTGTTCATTTCACTGTGGTACACAAGCATTTCGGTCAAGAAAAGATGTATACTGAAATCACTCAGAAGAAACACAAAGTAAAATGTTTTTAAGACTGTTTAACTCATTACCACACGACAAAATTTTAGGTTTGTCCAAATTGAAACCATTTGCACACAATGAAATAAATATGACTGAAAATTTGAAATTTGTTTTGTTACCAGCATTTTCTCCTTATCCCACAATGTTTTCAAAAAGATTTCTTTTCCAGGGTTGTCAAAAGTAGGGATTGTGTAGTAATGGGTTAACATACAAATCTTTGTGAAGAAAGCTTTTAACAAGACACCCATGCAAAGCTGATTTCCCAGCATACATGGTAGGCAAAAGTAAATACTGGCAGATAACTCTCAACTGAGACAAACTTTTTTGCATAACAATGACAGGCTGAAAGTTCCTAGTCATATTAAGACAGAGAGAAATCTAAAATTAACAAAGACCAGAAACTGGCCTTTAGATTAACAACAATATGTAAGATTAAATAATTATTTTTTTAATACATGGTCAAGGAGATCAAAATGTCAAGAGTCTCATCAAAGCTGTTGTTCAACCATTTGAGAATTTTCAAATGACTTTGCATAAATGTTCATAATGGAAAATATAGCAAGCAACTCTGGGGAATACTACTGTAGCTTAACCGATTACCATACAATAAGTATTTGTCAGCTGCAAATACTCTAAATTTGGGAAAGTCATAGGTTTGTAATTGTTAAATGAGTCAAAGAATTCTTAATTATTAGGCACAAACATTCATGAACACTTTTTGCACAGCAAAGCCTCCAATGAATCACACTGGAGTATGATTCAAATACTCTGGTAACCATAGATTAACCCATTACCACACAATCCCTACTTTTAACGACCCTGAAGAAAGAAGCCTTAGAAAACATTGTGGGAAAAGGAGAAAATGCTGCTAACCAGCATTTTCTCCTTTTCCCAAAATGTTGTCTACCCCTCTCAAAACAAATTTCATATTTTCAGTCACTTTTATTTTGTCGTCTGCAAATACTTATGATTTTGACAAGTCTAAAATATTGTCGTTTGGTAACGAGTTAAATGCCTGAAAACAATTCATGTCCACTTGAAAATACTTAACCCATTACCACACAATCCTTACTTTTGACACCCCTGAAAGAAGCCTTTTGAAAACATTATGGGAAAAGGAGGTAACCAGCATTTTCTCCTTTTCCCACAGTGTTTTCTGCCCTTCGCAAAACAGATTTGAAATTTTCAGTCACTTTTATTTTGTCATCTGCAAATGCTTTCGATTTGGACAAAGTTAAAATTAGCGTTTGGTAATGAGTTAATATGAAAGCATTGTGAAAAAAAGAAGCATTTGCTCAGACAACCAAATCATGTTTCCTGTCATGTTTCCAGCTTTACTTACAAAAATATAAAAATACAACAAAAGTGGGACTTACCAATATGAAAAATAACAATGCTTACTGCAGTCTAAGTATTGTTTCAAATGGATAACTTCTTTTTCATAATATGTCAACATTTGATAAAATATTTAGAAGAAAGACAATATCATCGATAAACACTAATAAAACACTGTTGTACAAAAAGCATTCTGTACATCTTTTTAGTCTGATTTTGCTATGGTCTTTCTGGTCTGATCCTCTTTCTATACCATTTCACCTGTTTCCAAACAGCAGCTTGAATCTGTTTGGTATCCACAATGTCATGTTGATCATAGCCAATACCTGTGAATATGTACATATATTATTGAGCCATGCTCTATAAAAAAAAAAAGGAGCTGCAACTGCAAAAAGAATAGACCCAGGTCAGCCTGTGTAGTCTGCCCAGGCTGACATGGGCCCACAATGTTTGCCGTTTGAATATCTTCTGTATTTCCATGGACCAGTCTACTTCATGATTAAGTTGAATGTTAGACAAAATGGAGTTTATAGATCCATAATTATTTGATGCCTTGCTTGGTATAAAAGATCAAAGAAATGCATTAAGTCTCTTTTTCATAGAGCATGGCCCATATTTTGACAAATATTTATCTTTTTGTGTTTATGCCATGTGGTGAAACAGTGCCAGATTACTAAATGAGTGTATGTGATATTAATGATTTTCACAATTTGAAATGAAATGCTCATTATTATCTACTTCATTTAACCTGACCCAGGTAACCATCATTTACATAAATCAATATTCTATTTTTATCCTCAGCATTGCTCGGCATAATTATTATGTCCAGAATGGTCAAGGAAATATTTCACACAGTTTACGCAAATCAAACCTTTACCTACTAGATATGTTGATCTAAAACTTTCAGTGCAGGACACTTTCTCATTTTTCACACCATATTTTAATACCACGAAAAGTAAAATCATCAGCCTATGAGTATGGCATTTCAAGTTATGTCCTGCATATATTTCCAGTTAAGAAGAACCTATAATTTCAAGTTGCTAATGAATGAATATTTTTCCTGTGCAGAAGGCAAAACCTATTTTCGACTTGTACAAACAAAAAGTTACAATAAGTCATGCTATTAGTCACTTTGTAAATAGGTGTTTATAACCAAGAGTAGTCACAATTTTAAGCAAAGTTCACCTGATATAAGACATCTGAATTGTCATCTGCAAATGCTTTCAATTTGAAAAAGACAATTTCGAATTGTGTGGTAAAGGGTTAAAAAATACAGCATGCTTCAAATTTACATAATTCAAGGGTTTAGAAAAATGAATCTAATAATTCCTTATAGCCAAAAAATCAAGACAGCTGAAAATTTTGAATTTCAATTTCATTTTGCCTCCCTATCTCAGAGCATTAATTATTATTTTCATGAAAAAAAGGTTTAAAAATATAAAACCTTCAATATTTTGCCATGTATGCCTGCTTAGCTGCTATCTGGGTTGATTTCCTTAGAAAGTAACTCAATTGCACCTCCCAAATTGCTCTTCCATATTCTTTATATTTGCATCACTAGTGGCTTCAAAAAGCAGCCAGGAAGTTGTCCAACCAGGTTATCAATCATGGCTGTAAAAAAATGTTTTATAGAAATACAATTCATTGCATTACAATGTATTAGAATTACCTACCATACAGTGAAAAAATTAAAATTTCAGTCTTTGGTCATAAAGACAATGAAAATAACAAATTATATATGATCCACCAGTCTGCCCAGAAATTCTGTAATTGTTCTATGTTACTTGTAAACAATTGTGAAAATATTCCACCAAAATTGCAAATTTTCCATAGAATGGGTTTTGTTGCCATTTTCAAATGTAGCTGGCAGACCTTTGAATTGGTATGTTGTTTCACAGTCACAAACAAGAAGTAGATGGAATTCTGAGGAGAATTTGCAATTTACAAGGGCCCGATTTAGTTTTTAGAATTTAGTTTTTTAATTTATCCAATCAAACTGATCCTGCAACTTCAATAAAACAATTGCCACAGTACATATTTTCTATATTTTGATGTTTCCCCACCCAAAATGGTTTGTAACAAGACCCTCTTTAACCCATTTCCCACAATCCCTACTTTTGATGCCCCTGAGAAAGAAGCCTTGTGAAAACACTGTAGGAAAAGGAGAAAATGCTGGTAACCAGCATTTTCTCCTTTTTCCACAGTGTTTTCATCCTTCCCAAAACAAATTTCAATTTTTCAGTCACCTTTATTTTGTCGTCTGCAAATGCTTTCAATTTGAACCAATGTAAGATTTTGTCCTTTGGTAATGAGTTAACTATAACCAGAAGACAAAATTTTTATAACTGGTCATAATCGAAAGATGTTGCAGACAACATTATAAATCTTCAAATAGTAAAACTTGTATCAAAAAGGGTAGAAATTATTGTGTAAAACAAAGAAAATGCAGGTTACTATTATTTTCTTCTTTTCCCACAATGTTTTTCATAGCTTTTTTTCTTTAGTGACCTTAAATGCAGGAATGAATGGTAATTGTTAAAAACTTCTCTTCACCGTAACAGAAAAATCAGGCCCGAGTTAATTAGGTAAAATTTGGTAAAGAGTAGAGAAATATAATTTATTGCAGAAAAAGTGAGTCAGAGACATGTACATGGATTGGTACTTTCACTCATTACCAAATGACAAAATGTTTGGTTTGTCCAAATCTAAAGTATTTGCACATGACTAAATAAATGTGACTGAAAATTTCAAATTTGTTTTGTGAAGGGCAGAAAACATTGTGGGAAAAAGAGAAAATGCTGGTAACCTGCATTTTCTCCTCTTCCCATAATGGTTTCTAAAGGCTTCTTTCTCAGTGGCGTCAAAAGTAGGGATTTTGTGGTAATGGGTTAAGCAAATAATTCGGGTATAACAAAATTTACAAAGATAAAAAGAAAATATGATAGATCTTAATTACCTGAACTCAGTTCCATCCCTCTTGACGTGGTGGGTCATATGGGTCACATTATTTATCATAACAAAATTCACATTTCACATATAAGGATCCACCGTGTCCTTTCTATATTTCTCCAAACAACGCTGTCGTAAGAGAAGGAAAATGGCCAGAGAAGGCAAAATTGACACGCCCTCATTGTTTTCGAAAGAACATCGAATTTAACCTACATCGGCCAACCTTCAAACTATAACCTGTCGAGGCAACTTCAACATGATCACAAGCCTCAGGCAAACAATCCACAAGCATAGTTATGCCAGTCAAAACTGATCTCGGGGTAAGACTGGGCAGCCTTTCTTTCTGTTTTGCGTGAATCGGCCTTAATTGTAGAGTCGCGAAATTGCATGACAAACTTCTGCACCGGAAGTCTCAATCTCCGAGCAGAGTTGTCGTTCGTTACTCTCACCGTGCGAGAGAGTGCGGAAGTCTTTGAAAAAAAATCGTTTCTTTTTTTAAATTTTAGATCTATCGGTTATATTAATCGACAAAACACCTATAAAATATTTATATTCTTCATAAAGTATCATTGTATATTAAAACAAAATAATGCTAAAGATTATTTAATCATGCCGTGTCCGGCGGTAATTGACGTGAATGCCCGACCATTCTCTGCAGCTTATCGAGGCAATTCGATTGTTACAAGTACGTAGTATACCGACATTAGCCGATGTTTCAGAATGCAATAACAGTTGGCCAACCTTAACTGTCTCTTAGAATGCATTTTTAAGCATAAAATCAATCACTATCAACACTTCTTTAATCAGTAAAATTAGTTTAAGCCGTCTTCTTTAGAAGCAGTAGCTTATTTGGTGGACTACTTTTTACGGAGTTAACTGAAATTTTATGGCGGTTATTAGGTATGTTCTTAACCGAATCATAGGCAATGAGTTTGGTTTTTAGACTTATTTATTTTTCGAATTTTGTTTCGAATTTTGTTTCGAATTTTGGATTTTTTTTTCGAATTTTGGAATTTTCGTTGACTCTGTGGCGACAACCGCCACAAAAATCTGGTGTGTTGTAAAGTGTTATCTCTTTATCACACAGTCCCAACTTTTAACTACCCTGACAAAGAAGTCCTATAGAAAACATTGTGGGAAAAGGAGAAAATGCTGGTAACCAGCATTTTCTCCTTTTTCCACAATATTTTCAATCCTATAAAAGTAAGAAATCATCATGTATTAACAAAATTTTATTTATTGTCTGCCAATGCTTTGAACTTGGTCAAACTCAAAAATTTGTTGTTTGGTAAAGAGTTAATCCTTTATCACATCACCCCTGACAGTTTTTTTAAAGCATTGTGGAAAAAGGAGAAAATGCTGGTAACCAGGCTTTTCTCCCTTTTCCACAATGTTTTCCCGTCCATCGGAGCCAAAATTTAACATCTGAGCAAAAATGAATTTGATGTCTGAAAATGCATTCGAATTAGGCAAGTGTAAAATACATTAATCTGTCCAAGTGTGAAACTCCGTTCTATTTAGGTATAAAACAAATCTATCTGTAATATAAGAGACACTTTGTCCTGTAGAAATTGCTTGCAGTTTTTCTAATAAAAACATCTGAAAAAGTTCCATTGGATTGAGCACAGATCAGCTGACACACAGCGTTTTTGAAACACAAGAAAGCATAGAAATGTACTCTGGCAATAATAAATGGATTAATTGGGAGACTTTTTCAGCATATAAAACAACATTCAAATAAGTGCAACTGCAAGATGCAGTCCCAACTTTTAACAACCCTGAGAAAGAAAGCCTTTGAAAACATTGTGGGAAAAGGAGAAAATGCTGGTAACCAGCATTTTCTCCTATTCCCACAATGTTTTCTATCCTTCCCAAATCCAATTTAACTATTTGATTCACATTTATTTTGTCATCGGCAAATGTTTTCAATTTGGATGAGTTCAAAATTTTGTCATTTGGTAAAGAGTTCAGGATTCAGCACAGTCTACAGTACAGATAAAAGATTAGACTACATTTTGAGTCTGATCTTGACCTACACTGGCCACAAAAGTAACATTGGTTGTGAAAGGGGCTTTAACACTTTTCCACACAATCCTGACTTTTGATGACCCTGAGAATGAAGCCTTTTTGAAAACATTGTGCCAAAAGTAGAAAATACTCATAACCAGCATTTTCTCCTTATCTCACAAGGCTTTCTACCCTATCAAAGACAAGATCGCTCAATCTAAGTTGTTGTCTGCAAATGCTTTGAATTTGGACAAGTTTGAAATTTGTTCTGTGGTGAAGTAGTTTAAGGGTTATACATTTTCTCTACAATTAACATTATCCACCCAATATTGACAGTTCCATTAGATAGAATAAAGCAGAATTAATCAGACTAACGATCACAAACATTTAAATTAATTGAAAACTTGTGTTTTAATCCAAATCCCGCATTACTCTTTACCACACCATCCCGACTTTTAACAATCCTGAAAAGGACAGCTTTTGAAAACATTGTGAGAAAAGGAGAACATGCTGATAACCAGCATTTTCTCCTTTCCCCACAATGTTTTCAATCCTTTCAAAGTCAAAATTCAGTTTTTGATTCACATTACTTTGTCATCTGCAAATGCTTTCAATTTCGACAAGTCGTTTGGTAAAGAGTCAATAAAAGATATGAAATTTTCAAGTTGATAGTAAAATACCAAAATATTACCCTTTGAAAGGTATTTTTTGAGGGATAATATTTTTTTTTTATAAGACAGTGTAGATCAAAGATCAGGCTGCACTTTCTTCGCAGTCTGATATGAATCTAGACTGTCCCCAAATGGTAAGTGAGTCATGCTGAGTAACCTTTGGGTTGACTCTTTACCAAACTACAAAATTTTAGAGAAGTCTGAATTAATTCTTAACCACACAGTCCCAATTTTTAATAATCCGGAGACAGAAGCCTTTTGAAAACATTGTGGGAAAAAAAGAAAATGCTGATAACCAACATTTTCTTCTTTTCCCACAATGTTTCTGCTCTGTTAAGATGGAAACTGTGTCTTTTTTGCCATCTTTAATTTGTCGTCTGTAAAGACTGTAATTCTTTTGAATTTAGACAAGTCCAAATTCTGTCGTTTGGTAACAAATAAAAAGAGTTTTTTACAACAAAACAAGTGTTACTCAAAACTTGAAATGTTTTTTGGGACATTGATGGAAAAGGAGAAGATGCTGGTAACCAGCATTAACTCCTTCTCTGACAGTGTTGTCAAAAGGTTTTTTTATCATATTTCTAATATAAGGATTGTGTGGTAAATGGTTATCACAATTAATCCTAAAATAAATTGTGAAAGATGACTTAATACATTAATGGCAATCATGTGATCTGGTAAATGTTTCAGTGAAATATAAGCTGAATGAAATCTCTGTGTATTATCGGCAAATACTTCTTTAGTAACCATGTTTTCAAAGTTTCACAAAAGAAAGTGCTGTATTAAGTTCACTAATGAGTATTGGCATTGCAAAGAACTTGTTCCATAGTGTGATTTCCTTGATATAAGGGAAGTAACTTTATACATGTATAAGCTTATTTATACTAACAGAGTATTCTTTCTTCCTTCTCTTTTTGATACAGTGTTTCAAGATCTACAGAAAATGACTGCTGTTTGCCCACAGGTATCTCTTTAATGGTTTTGAAAACAATGTAGGAGATGAAGTTATTGTTCTTCTCAAGAAAGTGCTCCATCACCCAAAATATTTTCCATAACATCTAAAAAGAGCATTTTCAGGGTTTTTTTTGTGCAGGTGGTTCTATTTCTGTGGAACACAACTTTTGAAAAGCCCTTAAAATATGAAAAATACCTCTACAAAAGCTAAAATTAGCAATTTATCTGTTTGCAACACTCTTTTGTACGCAGCCCTTCCATGGTAGATAGGTAGCACTATCAATGTAAAATAATACCATAAAGGGTCTCACCTTAGCCTGTTTGTCCTCCAGTTCTTGCTGTTTCTTCTTTTCCTTGGCTCTTGCATGTTTGCGCCGTCGTTCTATAAGTGGCATGATCTTCTCCTCTGCAAGGTTCAAGCGGAAATCACAGAATTCATTCCAGTGTGGAAAAAGTACTCTGAATGTCATCAGCTGAAAATAACATAATAATACTGAGACGTTTTTCCATCTCAAGTTTACAAGTTATGCAAATATTTAGAGATGATGGCAACACATTTTTTGGTCCTATGAAAATTTAGAAAAACTCGTTTAACCCTTTACTAAACGGCAAAATTTTAGACTGGTCTAAATTGAAAGCACATGCAGACGACAAAATAAAATTATCTCAAAAATTGAAATTTGTTTCCAGCTGGGTAGAAAACAATGTGGGAAAAGGAGAAAATGCTGGTTACCAGCATTTTCTCCTTTTCCCACAATGTTTTCAAAAGGCTCCTATCTCAGGGTCGTAAAATTCAGGGATTGTGTGGTAAAGGGTTAAACACAAAACATTTATCATTATCTCTAGCTCTCCTGTTTATTTTGCACTTTTAGCACAATAACAAACAACTTCTTCTGCCATGATAATTTTCTATAAGTCATATAAATTATTTTTAAACATACCCCCGTCATAGTAAACTCACATATTGTTTCGATAATTACCTACGAATAGATTATAATTCTGTATAACACACTTAACGTTGAACTCTTCACCAAACAACAAAATTTTGGACTGTTCCAAATTAAAAGCACTTGCAGTCGACAAAATAAACACAACTCAAAAATTGAAATTTGTTTCCACCAGGGTAGAAAACATTGTGGGAAAAGGAGAAAATGCTGGTTACCAGCATTTTTTCCTTTTCTAAAAATGTTTTCAAAAGGCTTCTATCTAAGGGTTGTAAAAACCAGGGATTGTTTGGTACAGGGTTAACATGGTGAGAGCAACTTCTTTAGATGCTTTTAACTATTTCTCAAGCAAGCCCTTTTTACGTGTCTGCAGTAAAAGTCTTTTGAAAACACTGTGGAAAAAGGAGAAATTGCTCATAACGAGCAATTTCTCCTTTTCCCCACAGTGTTTTCTACCCTTTTTGAGAACTTTTTGCCATTTTCTCCAAATCTAAAAGTGTCGTCTGCAGACTCTTTTGGTTAGGAAGAGTCCAAAATTGTTCATTTGGGAAAGGGTTAAGATAAACTAGAGCTATCACTTAATGTGATCATACCCCCCACCAGCTCCTTGCCACCAAACAGGTCTTTGTCACAGAATGCAGAATAGGAGATATTCACCGGACCAAATTCAAATATTAGAAACGACAAAGGGCAACAACTCAAAAATTAAGTGAGCAGGAGTTATGATTCCTGTGCACTGCACTCCCCCTTGGTGAGATCTATCCACCCATGAAATTTCATAACCCTAGCTAGTATAGTTTTGGAGATACGCTCCAGACCAAATTCAAGTATTAAAAACGACAAAGGGCAATAACTCAAAAATTAAGCAAGCAAGAGTTATAATTCCTGTGCACTGCACTCCCCATTGATGAGATCTATCCACCCATGAAATTTCATTACCCATGCACATCTCTGCTTGATACTGAGTTTACCTGTGAAGTTTGAAAAAATTCGTCCAGTAGTTTATGAGAAATAGAGCGGACAAAAAGCTACAGACCGACAGACCGACCGACCGACGGACGGACCGACGGACCGACCGACAAGCTGACTCCTATATACCCCCCAAACAGAGTTTTGGGGGGTATAAAAAGACCCAGACCGTACAGTCTCATTTTGCATCTTCACTTTCTTATTATGTTGTAAATTATACCTAACTGAGATAGCATCAATTAAATTGTTTTTCAACACATTGAAAGTCTGTTAAAATTAACCTGTTTGCATAATTATGAGTTAACCCTTTACAACACAATCCCGACTTTTAACGACCCCATGCAAAAAGGCTTTTGAAAACATTGTGGGAAAAGGAGAAAATGCTGGTATCCAGCATTTTCTCCCTTTCCCACAATGTTTTCTACCCTGCTGAAAACAAATTTTAGTTTTCAAGTTACATTTATTTTGTCGTATGCGAATGCTTTCAATTTGGACAAGTCTAAACTGTTGTCGTTCGGTAAAGAGTTAAGTTATGTCAGTTCATTCCAGTTCAACAGATTTTCCATATACATAAATGGTAAATATTATTTGTCTCATTTCCAAATTCACATGAACAAATCTGGCACTGAAAGATCATTCAGTTAGATATAATATACTTGAATATACCAAGTGTATGAGCCTCATACAATGAGGGACAAAAAACCAACTTTAACATCTACCATGCAAAAATATTATTTACAAAATTAATCATAAGAACTTTTCTCTCTTTTGCTATACCAATCGACTCTTTTTCAAAACTCCATCGCAAAAACATTATGTAAATAGCCTTGCTGCGCTGCAATAAAAGCATAATTTTGAATCCATGAAATCAATTTTTGTCCAACAAACAACAGAATCATAAAGTAGACTGGTTCTTATGTATGCAGTAAATTGACCAATGGCGAAAAGGATTGGACCCAGGTCATCCTGTGCAGATGGTGCAGGCTAACCTTGGTTGATACCTTTTGCAAATGTATTGAAACACGTTTTCAGAGAATGGTTCAAATATACCAGGTAGTATTGCAAAGGATAATATAAACCTGACCTTCCCTGAACAAGTATGGACCATTTTGCAAAACTTTGCTCCAAAGTCAACTCAGATATCTACCAGACTAAATCATTGGCTGTGTGAACCAAATTAGGTCTTCCTAGAGATAAATGAGCACCCTCTTAAAGTACTGGTATATGGGATAGAAATACAAAAGAACAAATCTCAGCTTCCCTGCTCTTCGAATGTTTTATTGGAAATTCAAGATGTTGACTCTTTACCAGACGACAAAATTTTGGCCTTGTGCAAATTGAAAGCATTTGCAGACGACAATTTCATTGTGGCTGAAATGGTGCAAATTTTCTTTGATAGGGTGGAAAGCATTGTGGGAAAAGGAGAAAATGCTGGTTACCAGCATTTTGTCCTTTTCCCACAATGTTTTCTAAAGGCTTCTTTCTCAGGGGTGTCAAAAGTAGGGATTGTGTGGTAATGGGTTAACCTACCTCAACTGGATACCATTGATTATTAAATCACTTGGACCTGCTGTCTTTTCAAATTCATCAATGCAAATTGAACCCAAAAAGCTGTATCTTTTATCGATACATGTAGACAACACAACTTACCTGTGCCTCCCTAAATAAATATGGACTCTTTTCATATTTGTGTTCCAGTATTTTTTCTGCCATTTCTGGGGAAATGTCTATTTGGAGTTGTGGAGGTATCTGTGAGTCAATAAAACAGTTGATGATCGTGTTGATCTTCTGGGTGATCAGGGAGTCATCACAGTGAGCGTGGTACAGATCCTGTAAATATATATCAAAGTACTGAAAGTTTTTTTTGATCAAGGTTTCTTTCTTCTATGACTCAACTCTAACCACACAATGACGACTTTTGACTAACCTCAGGTAGAAGCCTTTTGAAAACATTATGGGAAAAGGAGAAAATGCTGGCAACCACCATTTTTCTCCTTTTCCCACAATGTTTCTACCTTTCCCAAATGAAGGTTTGATTCTTCAGTCGCATTTATTTTGTCATCTGCAAATACTTTCAATTTGGACCAGTCTATAAATTTGTTGTTTGGTAAAAGAGTTAAATATACATGCTCCATTTCATCCTATCAATACTGTTAACACTTTACTAAATGACAACACTTAATATTTTGTCCAAATTCAAAGCTGTTGCAGAAGATAAATTAAATGTGGTTTAACTGATAAAGCCTGACTCTAAAAGGAAAGGAAACATTGTGGGAAAAGGAGAAAATTGCTGGTTACTAGCATTTTCTCCTTTTCCCACAAAGTTTTCAAAAGGTTTCTTTCCCAATTTCGTTAAAACAAACATACTAACCCTTAACCCATTATCACACAATCCCTACTTTTGATGCCCCTGAGAAAGAAGCCTTTAGAAAACATTGTGGGGAAAAGGAGAAAATGCTGGTTACAAACATTGTGGGAAAAAGAGAAAATGCTGGTAACCGGCATTTTCTCCTTTTCCCACAATATTTTCTACCCTATTACAAAACAAATTTCAATTTTTCAGTCACTTTTATTTTGTCGTCTGCAAATTTGAACAAGTCTATTATATTGTCATTTGGTAATGAGTTAACTCTTTACCAAACAAGATGATTTTAGACAAGTCCAAATTGGAAGCATTCGCTGACAACAAATTTTATGTGACAAAAAAATTGAAATATGTTTTGGGAAAGAAAGAAAGCATTATGGGAAAAGGAGAAAATGCTGGTGACCAGCATTTTCTCCTTTTCCTATAATGTTTTCAAAAGGCTTCTGTCTTAGGGTCGTTAAATGTCAGGATTGTTTTGTAAAGAGTTAAAAGAAATGGATGAGTCTAACTTCAACAGTATCAAACTAGAACTGTCACTGATTGTACCTTAATACCCCCACCAGCACTTTGACAGAAACAGGCAATTACCATTATTTTGTACACAGACGGACACATGGACACAAGGATGGACACACGAACAGACACACAGACAGAAAGGCTGATTCCAGTATAGCCCCAAAAAACATTAGTTTTGCGGGGGTCTACATACAATGCCAGAGAATGCTGACAAACCAAGTTTGGCTCAAATGGTGGGATTTGTTTTGTGTAAGTAGAAAGCATTGTTGAAAAAGAAGAAAACACTGGTAACAAGTTTTTCCTCCTTTTCCTATACTATTTTCAAATCCTTCTTCAGATTTACAAGAACGTCAGATAATTTTATACATAAATATGTATTTTGGCATCTCATACCTTGTACTTTTGTACCTCCAGCCAGAAGAGTACATCATTTTCCAAACTATCGCCTCTGATTGAAGCGAATCTTCTAAACTGTAAGGATGTCACTGGGTTGAGAAGGGCCTTTCTGAATGTGATTATTTCTTTAGACGATGATACCCACTTACTGTCTAACAGCTGAAAGGAAATAATACTTAAATCTGAAATTTTTCATCATCTTGTTTCCTTCAATCAGAAACTTTGCAGAAGAAAAAGTTTATGACAAAATGGATGCAAAGAGATCAAGCACTGCACTTGTGTTTCTCTTTAACAAACAACATATTTTTGGACTGAACCAAATTCAAAGTATTTGCAGAAATAAATTAAATCCTGTTAATATGATGACTGCCAACTTTGATAGGGTAGAAAATATTATGGGAAAAGGAGAAAATGCTGGTTACCAGCATTTTCTCCTTTTTCCACAATGTTTTCAAAAGGCTCATACCCAAGGGTCATTAAAACTTGGTCTGGTGTGGTAAAAGGGTATAGTGAAGATTAAGATCTGACAACACATAGATTATACAGCTTAACCTAAGTCAAATGCCGATTATAAGGATTCCAAATAAAGAAAATCTCTCATAGATGTAAAAACAAAAAATTCTGGTAATCAAGAAGTCCAATTCTTTTATCTGACCTTCAGCATGTTTAAGGATCTTTTCTTCTTCTGTACTAGGACATCTTCTACAACGTCATCCATTCCTGTCCGAGGTTTCTGTCTCACTGCAAAGTCTCGGGTTGCCAAGAAAAGGGGCAGCCATTTCTTTTCCAGCCTGTCCCTCACATATTTCTGGGCCTCTAGTATCATAGCATTACTTGGTCTGTCATCCAACAATTTACCCCACCCACCTCCAGCCTCAGCCACCTGTGAAAAAGTACCTTTCACATGTAGTTCATTTCAAGAAAAAAAGAAGTCTGATCTAGCATAATACTATGTTTACTTAACCCTTTACTATAAAATGCTGACTTTTAACGACCCCGAGGAAAAAGCCTTTTGAAAACACAGAGGGAAAAGGAGAAAATGTTGGTATACCCAGCATGTTCTCCTTTTCCCACGTTTTTCTAACCTTTCATACTACAAGAGGGCCATGATGGCCCTGTATTGCTCCACTGGCTAATAAGTAAAAACACTACAAGCCAAACATTACAATATTTGTCCAATTGGTTTCAAATTTGAGGACATACAAAATTTTTTCTATGAAATCGTACAAAAAAGAATATAGGTCTAGAATGTGTGGTTATAAACAAGAAGATTTTCAAAGTTTTCTCAATAAAAGGCCCTGTGAAACCCATGAGACAGGGCTAAATTTAGTAGCACTACTCTTTATCGTGGTTAGTGACAAGATGACCTTCACCACAGAAGCCAATGTAAAACTTGTGACCCCTGGTGTGGGGACAAACTTGATCCCAAGGCTATAAATTGGGCCCTCCTGGCAGAGGCCCACTAGATAAAGCTACATGCAAAATTTGGTAGCCCTAGGCCTTATGGCTAGGTCCAAGTAGATTTTTAAAAATTTCCCAATATGAGCCCATGTAAAACTTGTGACCCTCCAGGACAGGGCCAAATTTAATCCCAGGGCTATAATTTGGGCACCTTAAGTAGACAACCACTTGATAAAAGCTAGATGAAAAATTGAGTAGCCCTAGGCCTTATGGCTTGGTACAAGAAGATTTTTAAAGTTTTCCTTATATAAGCCCACATAAAACTTGTGACCCCTGGGGCCAGGCCAAATTTGACCCCTGGGCTATCATTTGGGCCCGCTTGGTAGGCAATCACTTGATAAAGATACATGACAAATTTGGTAGCACTAGGCCCTATGGCTAAGTACCAGAAGGATTTTAAAGTTTTCCCTATATAAGCCCATATAAAACTTGTGACCCCCAGGGAGGGGCCAATATTGACCCCAGGGCCATTATTTGAAGGAACTTGGTAGAGATCCACTAGATAAAGCTACACGCGAAATTTGGTAGCCCTAGGCCTTATCGTTTCTGAGTAGATGAGTTTTAAAAATTTTCAATATTTTTCAGTTTTGTTGCCATGGCAACCAGAGTTTTTGAAGGAATAAAATTATTTCATGGAATTCTGAAGAGGACCATGTCAGGATCATTGCTGTGAATTTTCATCAAAATTGGATGGGTAGTTTCAGAGAAGAAGATATTTGAAATAAAAGGTAATGCACGCATGGACGGACGCAAGCACGGGCACACAACGGACATCGGGCCATGACATAAGCCCGCTGGCCTTTGGCCAGTGGAGCTAAAAATTACATCATTTAGGCAATACTGAAATTATCTTCTACAAAAGCTTTCAATTTAGATGGGTACAGTTATTTTGTTGTGTGGTAAAGGCTTAAAAGACTTCCGATCAGGGATTGTATCATGTATATACGATCCCTGTTCTGATATCCATGCACTAAATGATACTTAACTCAACTCTATCAAACCATATAAGTTTAGACTTTTCCACGCTAGATTTAGCACTCTGCAGATGGTCAGAATAAACACTTTCCAGTGAGAGAATAGAACTAAAACAGAATAGTTTTTTAAAAGCCTTCTCCTTTTGAAAACACATGACTATTTGTAAAGGATCAAAAACATACTTGAAATTGGTAAACTACTTGATAAAATGCAAGGGATACTTTTCATATCCATTCGCAAGTAACATTTTCCTCCCTTCAAAACTTCAGTCAGCACAAACTCTTTACAAAGTGGCAAAAATTTAGACTTGTTTAAGTCGAAAGTATTTCCAGACAACAATTCAAGTGTAGCGCAAGTAAAGATACTAATATCTTTGAAAGGATAGAAAACATTGTGGGGGAAAAAGGAGAAAATGCTGGCTACATGGATTTTATGCTTTCCTACATTCTTCTCAAAAGGTGTCTCCCTAACGGTGGTTAAAGCATAGACTAAGTATTTTGGTAAAACGTTAGGCAATGATATTTAAGAATTTCTATAGAGTATTCTATTACAGCAAAATGGCATCAGGACGTAATTTGCATCATAAACTAGTTTTCTTACCTTATTCTGTCCTTCTTTACCAGCCGGGCTATTTGGTCCAAAGAAATATTTCTTGTTCAGATATTTTGATTTGATTTCTCTAGCTTTTGAGTCTCTCTTCTTCTCCTCATTATGGGTAATTCTACGGTACGCTTCAATATCCATCCAACACATAATATCCATGCTTGCGTAATTTTCAGCCAAGAAGTTTCGGAAATGCTCAAGTTCAATGCGGTTGTGGACTAACTTCTCCAATGTATAGTCTTTAAATTCTTCTGGGATATTTGCTATCAGGGATTCATCATATACTGGATCTTCATACCCCTCCATGACATCTGGAGTACTGACTCTCTGCAGGATATGGAGGATAATTACTTATTTCTTTACCAAATGACTAATTTGTTGACTTGTCAAAATTGAAAGCATGTGCAGACGACAAAATAAGTGTGACTCAAAAATTGTAATTTGTTTTGGGAAGGATAGAAAGCATTGTGGGAAAAGGAAAAAATGCTGGTTAGCAGCATTTTCTCCTTTTTTCCACAATGGTTTTAAAATACTTCTTTCTCAGGGTCATTAAAAGTCAGGATTGTGTGGTAGTGAGTTAACCATTTTACCAAACAGTCCAAGGGCTTCATGACCCTGAGAAACACAGGTCTTGAAAATACTGATGGAAAAGGAGAAAATGCTGGTAACCTGCATTTTCTCCTTTTCCCACAATGATTTTACCCTTTCCAAATAAGATTACAATTTGATTCAAATTAATTTAGTTGTCTGGAAATGGTTTCAATTTGGACTAGGCCAAAATTTTGTTGTTTGGTATAGAGTTAACTCTATAAATAAGACCTAAGTAATGGTAATTTCAAATTTGTTCTTGTCTTGAATGGTTCAACGAATGGACAGTGTAGAGCAAAGATCAGACTGGTTGCTCTGTCCAGTCTGATCTTGATCTACACTGGCTGACAGGCAACTATTGCCGTAAAAGGTGCTTTAACCCATTACCACACAATCCCTACTTTTGACGCCTCTGAGTAAGAAGCTTTTAGAAAACATTGTGGGAAAACGAGAAAATGCTGGTAACCAGCATTTTCTCCTTTTCCCACAATGTTTTCTACCCTTCACAAAACAAGTTTCAAATTTTCAGTCACTTTTATTTTGTCGTCTGCAAATGCTTTCGATTTGGACAAACCTAAAATTTTGTTGTTTGGTAATGAGTTGACTCTTCAACGTACAATCCCTCTTTTAACGACCCTGAGAAAAAATCCTTTTGAACACACCATTGAAAAAGGAGCAAATGCTGGTTACCAGCATTATCTCCTTTTACCACAATGTTTTCTACCCTTCTGAAACTAAAATCATGATCAGACTAAACGCCTGTGCAATATGGTGTTAGTCTAAGAAATCTGAATTAAGTATAGACTAACTTTAGACACATCATCACTTATACTATCACTTACACTATGTTGTTTTCATTAGTATGCTAAGCATGTTGGCAAGAGTGAGATTGCAACAAGCAAAATGCTCCTTTTCCAACATTTTTTTTCCAAAATACCATGAGCTTCAGAGTTGTTTAAAGTAATACTGTATAACTGGATATATACACGCGTCAAAAAAATAGGGGATTTCCATTTGTGGACATTTTATGTATGGAAATGTTTGCAAATCAAAAACACTCATCACATTTTGTATTTTGTGGTGAATACACACACAGAAAATTTGGCAATTTCTTCAAAAATTCACAAAAATTGCGAAAATTTCCAAGTTGCAAATTTTCCCACTTATACAGTAGTTGAACAGTAAAGGGTATCCTTGTTATACAAATAACCATACCTCTTTTATGAGCCCACTCTTCTGTAAGTTCAAAACATACTTTGATTTTGTTTCTAGGTGTCTCTTCACATCAATCAGCTCAACCTGCAAAGATAAACTCAAAAAGTAAATAAATTTTTATCCTTGAAATAGGACATGTAACATAAGATATTTCTGAAGGATATGAAAAATTGTTCCCAAATTATACAGAAAACTGTCTCTTAACCCTTTACTCCATAGATACTCATTTTGATGTATCAACAACAGACAGCTTTTTAATTAACCCTTTCCCAAACAGCAAATTTGGACCAGACAAAATTGAAAGCATTTTGCAAATGACAAATTAACAGTCGCTAAAAAGATTATTTTTCTATATTGTAGGGTAGAAAACATGAAAAAGGAGAAAATGCTGGTTACCAGCATTTTCTCCTGTTCCCACGTTTCCAAGACGCTAGCTTTAATTTCTGACCCGTAAAAACCAGGG
This sequence comes from Tridacna crocea, assembly GCA_943736015.1. Classification (NCBI taxonomy): domain Eukaryota; kingdom Metazoa; phylum Mollusca; class Bivalvia; order Cardiida; family Cardiidae; genus Tridacna; species Tridacna crocea. The sequence goes on from OX031059.1 coordinate 58,486,838, forward strand.
ATTGTTTGGGAAAGGGTTAAAACATTGTGGGAAAAGGAGATTTTGCTCCTAACGAGCAATTTCTCCTTTTCCCACAATGTTTTCCACTCAATCAGATATCTGTATCCTTATTTGTCCATATTATTGTCATCATATCTTTATTTGCTGCTGAAACAGAAGAGCCTCAAATTGGCATATCAGGTATAGGGTTAAAAAGACTAAATGCCTACAACTTCAGATGGAAGTCATGTACACAGCAAACAACAATTTTCTTTAAAATTGATCAAACTATTAACCCTTTACCACACAATCCCTACTTCTGACGACCCTGAGAAAGAAGCATTTAGAAAACACTGTGGGAAAAGGAGAAAATGCCGGTAACCAGCATTTTCTCCTTTTCACACAATTTTTTCTATCCTTCATAAAACAAATTTCAAATTTTCGGTCAGTTTTATTTTGTCATCTTCAAATGCTTTCAATTTGGACATACCTAATTTTTGTTGTTTGGTAATGAGTTAAGGTAAGACCTGTGTAATGCACTTCCGGTGAAAATTGATTGGTTGATAAATAAGGACAAATAAGGATTTATGCAGAAATAATATTTTTGAACATTTCTAACGGATCAGAAATTCCATTTATGTCTATCTTGAAATTATTTTTGTCAGTTTTCTGAAAAGGGAAGTAATTATTATCCCTTTTTGATTTGAGAATATAGTGGTTTTAGATTTATAAATGATAATTCAAAGAAGGAAAAAATGGAAAAAATGAACCGGTGAAAGTAGTTCAATAATACTTATTTTTAATTATAGCTAATTTAGCAGGATTATACCTTAGTGGAAACAGCTGTTTCCCATTACACAGGTCTTACCTTAACACATGTACTTAACAAATAACTCTTCACAGAAAAATTCCAAGTTTTCAAGACCGTTTGGAAGAAGGCTTTTGAAAACACAGTGAGAAAATGAGAAAGACCTGGTTACAAGTATTTTTTTTTCTATTCCAAAATTATTTCGTACCCTTTCTGAGCCAATTCAATTTTTGAAGTACCATTTAATTCATGGCCTTTAAATGCTTTCAATATGAAGAGTTTCTAAGTTTTGTTGTCTGGTAGAGAATTAAAGCAGTTAGGAAAGCCCATAGACATTTTTAGACCAGATATCAGACCTGGATAAGTGCAATTCTACAAGGCAGCCCTATCTCTTGAAGAGAATGTCTCGGCAGAGCAGACAGTGTTGATCAAAGATCAGACTGCACATTTTGTGCAGTCTGATCTTTGACCTACACTGGCTTCATAGGTAGCTTGAGTTGTGAAAGCACAGCAAAATCAGTCAGTATGGAATCTTCAGAAGATGACATAAAGGGAAACAACCTACTTTGCTGTATGTCTTTTGGTCAGTTTCTACCATCTCCTGCCACACCTCATACAGGACAGCTATGGCATGTTCTTCGACATCGTCAAACAGTTCTTCAAAAGGTGGATCAAGGTGACGGTAAATAGACCTAGATATCTCTATATCACATCCGACATGATGTGGGGCCCTCACAACTACGTAACTTGAATAGATTTTCTGAAATGTCAAAAGTCAAACATAATTAATTCATTCTGAATGTTAACAGAGTACATAGTTAGGAATTTTATACTAGAATTTTTTTTTCCAAACAATGTCTTCGTTTAGAGAGGGGTTCTTAAAATCATTTTGAGAAAATATTACAACAAATTTTTCTCTCCTTTACCAGAATCTTTCTCTCCTTTCAAAGGGAAATTTGATAAGTAGAAAATGTAGCGAAGAGTTGACAGAATTCGATTTCCAGTTTACTTGGGCACAACAATTGCACATCCTGAGGAATGACCTAAGCATTGCATACTCAAGGCTGCTGAAATAATTATCTCTTAATGAATTATAGGATAATAATGAATCTGTGCAATAAGCTTTTGACTTGCAATGCCCCCAGATAAAGCACAAGATGTTACTTTGCTCATGTATCAAAAAAAAGGAAGTTTAAAACTCTGACAAATTCATTACCTTTGCCTTCTTGTATACAACATACTGGTCCAGACTTTTGGCATAAAACAGTAAGTGAAAGGCCTGAAGATCTCTCCACAGGTTCAGATTGTTTAACCATCTCTGACAAACAGAATAATGAAAGTTTTACATCATGACATCACAATATGGCTACATCTATTCTATTTTTGCTCCATATTAGCCCTGTAATTTGTGCGAATTCTATTGAGCTGATTGTAATGGATAAATGTCTGAAGAAAGCATCATTTTCAAAACACTTAACTCTTTACCACATGGCAAAAATGTAGAATTGTCAAAATTGAAAGCAATTGTAGACAACAATCAGGCTCATCGGAAGGAAATTTCATTTGGTCCGGCCAATATGGCGAGCGACGAAACCGCGAAGCCATGCTGGGGGTGGGGGGGTGGTGTACGGGTGCTCCCCCGGAAAAATTTTGAAAATAAGACGCTGTCTGGTGCATTCTGGCGCATTTTTGAGGTTTATATTACGCATTTAAACCATCCTAGGAGGGTCCACATTTTTTTCGAAAATTTGTCTGACCATTTTTCATTTTCGGCCGAAAATTTAGTCCGGCCTTAGCCGGACTGGCCGGACCGCTTCCGACGGCCTTGACAATTCAAACATGGCTTAAGTGGTGGAATTTGTATTTGATAGTGTAGAAAACATTGTGGGAAAAGGAGAAAATGCTGGTGACCAGCATTTTCTCCTTTTCCTACAATGTTTTCAAAAGGCTCTTTTGTGGTAAAGAGTTAACTCTTTACCTCACAAGAAAATTCTAGACTGGTCCAAATTGAAAGCATTTGCAGACTACAAAGTAAAGGTAACTGAAAAATTGAAATTTGGTTTGGGATGGGTAGAAAACATTGTGGGAAAAGGAGAAAATGCTGGATACCACAATGTTTTCTAAAGGCTTCTTTCTCAGGGTGGTCAAAAGTAGGGATTGTGTGGTAATGGGTTAATACATGAATACAGACTCTGACAACGGTGTTAGCTCTCCCCAAACATGATCTAAATATAGCCATTACTGTTTGGAGTAGAAATGCACTGTTTTTCATGTAATAATATTTTCAACAGTTCTTAAGATACATGAATGTTGAGGCACCCTTCCATGCAATTATTACTTTACTCATACTACACTAACATGCTTTTAATAGCTACCTGCTGCTTTCCTTCATAAAGGTATAAAACAATAAAACAGTCAGTGAAAAAACTGAATATCCAAATTCTTCATCCCTTTACCACTTGACACAAGCTTGGATGGGACCAATTGAATGCATTTGAAAACAACAAATTAACCCTATATCAGATGACAAAATTTAAGCCTTGTCCAAAATGAAAACATTTGCAGACAACAATTTCAATGTGCAATCATATTTTGATCGAGTAGATAACATTTTGGGAAAAGGAGAAAATGCTGGTTACCAGCATTTTCTCCTTTCCCCAAAATGTTTTCAAAAGGCTTCTTTCCCAGAGGCATTAAAAGTCGTTATGGTGTGGTTAAGGGTTAAATAAAGCTCAAACACTGGTTTCTGTCTGTAACATTAAGGTACAAAACTTTGCGGGAAAATGCTGGTTACCACCAATGTCTCTATTCTATTCCCACAAAGATTTAGAAAGTCTTTTCTTTTTTAGGGTTGAAAAAACACAGGATGTGTGGTTGAGAAAAAATGCTACCTTTACTGTGATTCAAACTTGCAACTCCCCACAAAACCAGGTTTAGGTGTCCTTTCAATGCAGTTTTAGGCTATGCTAGAGTTTATTAACATAGCAGAGAAAGCAAAATAACCATCTTACCATATTTCTACTTCTTTCAATATATCGTCTAAAGAAACCTCCAGAGTCTGGTTCTTTGTGAAGCACTTGTAATAAATGTTCCATCCTACGTCCTCCCTTAAACTCAGACGTGTTTGACTCTTGACCTTCCGATCTTGAAAATAAAAAGAAACAGAGCTCCAGATAGAGGGAGTAATTCTGTTTTCAAAATTGAAAATATAAATAATTCTCCTCTAAACCCTATGTTATGGGTACTCATTATGATCATCTCATCGAGACGATTCTAATGAGTACCCACAACATAGGGTTTGGAAAAGAAATGATGGATTTAGAATGCCATCACACCCTCTTATCTGGAACTCTGAATCCATCATACCAAGCAAGCCTTCACATACTTTTTGACCCATAACGTCCTCTATATTTTAACAACTAACTTAATCATGAGGTTGACTGGTCCTGGGACAAACAGAAAACTAACCTATGGGGAAAGCTTTGGCCAAGATCAGCCTGTGCAGACTGATGTGAGTTGATACTTTTCAAAGATGCATGAAGCCCCATTTTCACAGGGCTTGGCACAAATACTTGCAATTTCAGCTAATTTGTGAATTAGAGAAAGCACATAATTGTATGTCACTCCCTAAATGAAGATATAGCCAGAATTAGGCTCCTTATCTTAGACCACCCATTCCTATTATAGATGACCCACAGGTTTTTCACTTTCATTCTACCTATAGCTGACTCCAGTATCATTAATTTTTATACTTAACTTGATACCAAACGACAAAATTTTAGGTTTTTCCAAATGGAAAGCATTTGCACACAACAAAATAAAAGTGACTGAAAAGGATTTGAAACTTGTTTCGTAAAGGGAAGAAAACATTGTGGGTAAAGGAGAAAATGCTGGTTACCAGCATTTTCTCCTTGTCTCACAATGTTTTCAAAAGGCTTATACCTCAGGGTCTTCATTGTGTGATAAAACGTTAACTCATTACCAAACAATAAAATTTTAGGTTTTTCCAAATCGAAAGCATTTGGAGACAACAAAATTAAAGTGAATGAAAGTTTGAAATTTGTTCTGTGAAGGGAAGAAAACATTGTGGGAAAAGGAGAAAATGCTGGTTACATTTTCCCACGATGTTTTCAAAAGGCTAATATCTCAGGGCCATGAAAACCAGAGATTGTTTGGTAAAGGGTAAAAACAACATGTTTCTGGCTCACTTACCTGACTGAAGTAATACTTGAAGCAGCAGAAGATGGTCTAGATCCAGATCTGGACTCCCGTTCTGGAACCACCTTTGGTAATGAACCATGACCAGCTGATTTGATCCTCATTCTACCTGTTGCTGATTCCACTGACATTCTGGACGATGTGCTCCTGGCAGTTGATGGCCTGGTAGATGGTCGGTAGGCAGATTTGGGCCTTTGGGCTGTCTGTACTTTTGTCTGTGTCTTTGGAGTTCTGAAATTAGAATTGCTTTTTATCCTCAATCTCGAGATTCAATGACCCTGATGAAAAAACCTTTAAAAAAAAAATTGTGAGAGAAAAGGAGAAATGCTGCGGTGTTTCCTCCATTTCCAAAAAGAAAGTTTATAACTAATGAAGACAAGATTTAATGACCCTGATGAAAAAGACATGCGAAAAAGTTGTGGGAAAAAGAGAAAATTAATGCTACGCATTTTCTCCTCTTTTAAAAAAGTTTTTATACCATTAAAGACAAAATTCATTATCTAAGCCACATATGAATTGCCTTCGCAAACTCTTTCCATTTGGACAAGTCTTAAATTTTGTCAAGAGGTAATTTTAGTAATTTGATATAAGAAAATGCCTGACTTAACTCATTACCAGACTGCAAAATTTTAGACTTGTCCAAATTTGAAGAATTTGCAGATGACGAAATCAATGTCCGTCAAAAAGTGACAATTGACTTTAGAAGAATAGAAAACATTGCGGGAAAAGAAGAAAAGGCTAGTTACCAGCATTTTCTCCTTTTCCCACAATGTTTTCAAAAGCTATCTTACTCAGGGGTGGTTGAAAGTTGGGATTGTGTGATAAAGTGTTAAGTAATGAAACTAGAGCTGTCACTGAATTTGACTTAACTCTTTGCCAAATGCCAAAATTTTAGACTGGTCCAAATTGAAAGCATTTGCAGACGACATAATAAATGTGACTAAAAAATTGAAATTTGATTTAGGTAGCATAGAAAATATTGTGGGAAAAGGAGAAAATGCTGGTTACCAGCATTTTCTCCCTTTCCTACAATGTTTTCAAAAGCTTCTTTCTCAGGGTTGTTAAAAGTCTGAATTGTGTGGCAAAGGGTTAATACTCCTGCAAGCCCTTCGACAGAAAAAAGTGTCAAGTTCCAGGGGAGATAATTCCTCAAGCAGGAAGAGTTGACACTTGAAAATTGTGTCTTGCAAATCTTCAATATATGATCAGTGATAACTATGTGCAAAGTTTCAATACAATTAAGAAAAACTGTAGGAGGAGTTCGCGACACAAAACTACTAGTATTTTGTACTCAGACAGACACACAGATGGACACACGGACAGACAGGCTGATTCCAGTATGTGCCCAAAACATTTGTTTTGTGGGGATATAAATATAAGAAAATGCCTAACTTTAGTAATGAAACTGCACCATGTTGCATTAATACTTACTTGGCAGACATAGGTCTCCTAAATGCAGGTGTTGATGTCCTCTCTATAGGTAAACTGGGAGACAACAGTTGATGGTGAACCATCTGATCTTTCTGCCAGTTCTGTATAAACTTCAGTGTCGCTTCAGCGTAAGACCTTCTCATACCAACAGGAGGGGAGGTTTCTAGTGACATGCTCATATCACTTCCATATGGAGACTGTAATAATCAGATTTGCAGTTAGACATTCATGAGTCAAATAGAGCTATTCTATAACTCTTTATCGAATGTCTAAATTTTAGACTGGTCCAAATTAAAAGCATTTGCAGAATGATGACAAAATAAGAGTGCCTAAAACTGTGAAATTTCTTTTGGAAAAGGAAGAAAAGATTGTGGGAAAAGAGGTAAACAGCATTTTCTTCTTTTCCCACAATGCTTTCAACCATTCTCAAATCAATTTCAATTTTTAAATCACTTTCATTTTGTTATCTGGTAATGCTTTGGATTTAGACCAGTCTAAAATATCGTCTTTAGTAAAGAGTTAATCTATTTTATTGCATTGCCTACCCCATCAAAAAATGTGTTAATCTTCTATATTCAAAATAAATAAATTTGATAAGTTTAAATCCGAACCCCAGTAGCTCAGTTGGTAGCGTACAGAACTTGAGAACAGGGGGGCGCGAGTTCGATTCATCTGGCTCGCCCAATTTCTTTCCAAGGATTTATAACAGTCATTGCGACAGGATTCATTCCTTTCTCACCACTGGTCATTGTTTCGATGATGGTTATGTGGGAAAGCAGCCAGTGGTTGGGAAAGAATATTTTGCGGAGTACTGGTAACAGAAACTCCAGGAAAGCATGGATAGGTACACTGGCCGCTGCGATATAACTGAAATAATGTTGAAAACAGCATTAAACACTATACAAACAATAAATTTAAAACTGCAACTTAGGTGACTAATGGACCCTGCAACATGTACCTGATCCTGAGGTGTTATAGTAACTTCATTCCTTAGTTTTGGCACACAAGATTTAGGTCGCAGTGGAAGCAGTGTTGCAGCTGGAGGATTGGGATACACAGACTGTAAGGGCTTCAGTAATTGTTGATGTTGATAGTCTAGGTTTCTATGTGGCTCTGCTCTCATTAGCTGTTTTATCAGGAATCTTGGGGCCCTGCAAGAGATTTTCATGTGTTTCCCTATACTGTTAAACTTTCATAAACATTATATCAGTCACTTCAGAGTGAAGGCTCATGACAAACTAAGCCAACAATATCCAGTGCCTTAACTATTATCACATGGCAAATTTTTAGACCTGTACAAATTGAAAAAAATTGCCTAGGACAAATGGCATATAACTAAAATAATGGCCTTTGTCTTTGAATAGGTAGAAAATATTGTGGAAAAAGGAGAAAATGCTGGTTACCAGCATTTTCTCTTTTTCCTACAAAATTTTCAAAAGCTTTACTTCCTTGGGACTTGTTAAAACATACAATTGTTGGGTTAAGGATAAGCATTCAGCGACTGACGATACCACCTCTTGTAACATACACATCATTCTGTCTCTTTCAGGCACTTTTTTGACATATCACAAGCGAAAACAAGTAACACAATTAGTAACAACTGAAAGAAAGTGTAATTTTGAATTTTAAAGGAAAAGCTTTTTGGTGAAAAACGATAACTTACCCTTTTCCCATAATGTTTTCAACTGGAACCTATGTACTTCAGGGCCGAAATAAATCATATTTAATCTTGACATACATGTATATCAACTCATTAGCAGGCAATAACACTTTAGACTGGTCCAAATTGAAAGCAATTGCAGATGAAAAAATTAGTGACTCAGACATTGAAATGTTTGGGAAGCATAGAAAACATTGTGGGAAAAGGGGTAAATGCTGGTTATTAGCATTTTCTCTTTTTCTTACCGTGTTCTCAAAGGGCTTCTTTCTCAGAGTCGTGAAAACCCGGGATTGTTTGATAAAGACTTAACCCATTACCACACAATCCCTACTTTTGACGCCCCTGAGAAAGAAGCCTTTTCAGAAAACACTGTAGAAAAAGGAGAAAATGCTGGTAACCAGCATTTTCTCCTTTTCCCACAGTGTTTTCTACCCTTCCCAGAACAAATTTCAATTTTTCAGGCACCTTTATTTTGTCGTCTGCAAATGCTTTCAATTTGGACAAGTCTAAAACTTTGTCGTTTTGTAGAGTTAAATATATAGGCTGCTCCTTCCACATGTGGCACAAAACATACATCTTTCTTTGTTTTTTACCACATAAATGTACCAATTCAACCAGCCAGGGTTTTGGCAGAAATAAACTTTTTTATGCTCCATATCATCAAATGCCCTCATGGTCCATACAAATTTGTGGCAAAATTGTTGATCAGTTCCGTCATTACTGACTACTGTAACTTACATCTGAAACCTATACCACACAAATCCACATTTAGACCCTCAACAGAACTCCAATAAGAGTGAGCGATTTTGATTTCAAGACTTCAAATATTGATAATTCTCCACTAGACCCTATAGATACTCATTAGAATTGTCTCATTGAGACCCACAACATAGGGTTTGGAAGAGAAATAATGGATTTAGAATATCATTACTCCATCTTATCTGTAGCTCTGCCTCAAACCCTTTACTGAAAGATGTAAGAATAAGCTGTTGTTGGAAAAGCTGTTGTTGGAAAATGGGGATTATACCTACCAGTACAGTACAAGAGATTCGACAATCTGGTTTTGGACCTGCATAAGTTTATCCATGGTCCACGCAGACGGTTCTACAAGACCAAGTTGAATTTTCAACTCCATGGTCAGTTCAAAGTCAGCACCAGGCTTGTGGTATCTCTCCCTTAAACCAGTGATGTATCTGCAAGAATGTTTAAAGCAGTTAGGTAAGTATCCTAGTTTCAGTCAGGCCACTGACCCTTTAGCAAGCAATCCTAAGCTCAAACTAGCGCTATCACTAAACATGATCATGCCAGCTACTTGTCACAAAAAAGAAGGCAGAATGGTTCAGTAGAAAAGTAAGAGCTAACAAAAGTTCAAGGGGAGATAATTCCACAACAAATTGCAGCAGGGCCATGAAAATTGCATATGCACAACTTCATATATATAGGAACATTGTGTGTAATTTTGAGTTAACCCTTTACTCCATAGATACTCGTTTCTACTCACAGCTTGTTGGAGTCTTTGGAAAACCTTGTGACACAGATGAAATTGCTCGTGACGAGCAATTTCACCTTTTGTCACAATGTTTTCTATGCTATCAAAAGGTATCATATACCCATAAAAAATGGCTTCATCCTTGCTGTTATTTAGGGTCAAAAACAGATACCATTGAAATGCCTTATGGGATAAAGGGTTAAGTACCTGAAAAAAATGTTAGAATTCTTCGCCAAATTTGTGCCTATAAAGACTTTTTATGAGATTTGTATGTTTCAAATAAAGTGATAAACTCTACTATGTAACCAGAGAGGAATGCATTCTCAAACCCAGTGACTTCCAAATCAACTTTATGTTCTTAGTTTTATTGCCTGTCCTCAAATCTGTCAGTTTTACTTTGACTAATTTTTACCTAAGTCTGTCTGTACTTATTGTTCGTCATTTTTCTGTATTTATTGCTCAAAAATATGCATTTAGTACAAAAAGGTAAGGAGACCATTAAATCTCTACCAAAGGACAAAATTTTAGACTGGTCCAAATTGAAAGCGTTTGCAGACGACAAAATAAATGGGACTTACAAATTAAATCTGTTTGGAGCAGGATTGAAAACATTCTGGGAACAGGTGAAATTGATGGTTACCAGCATTTTCTATTGTTCCCAGAATGTTTTCCAAAGACTTCTCCTCAAAGTTGGGACTGTATGGTAAAGGGTTAAAGAGCCATTCACAGCTTAACCCTTTCCCAAACAATCCCTGGTTTTTACAACCTTGAGATAGAAGCCCCCTTAAAACATTGTGAGCAAAGGGGAAAATGCTGGTTACCAGCATTTTCTCCTTTTCCCACAATGTTTTCCTACCTGCTGGAAACAAATTTCAATTTCTGATCAAGATTATTTTTATTATCTGCAACTGCTTTCAATTTGGACCAGACTACAATTTTGTTGTTTGGTAAAGGGTTAATAACCCATTACCAAACAACAAAATTTTAGAGAGTTCCAAACTGAAAGCACTTGCAGATGACAAAATAAATGTAACTCAAAAACTGAAATTTGTTTCCAGCAGGGTAGAAAACATTGTAGGAAAAGGAGAAAATGCTGGTTACCAGCATTTTCTCCTTTTCCCACAATGTTTTCAAAGGGCTTCTATCTCAGGGTCTTGAAAACCAGGGATTGTTTGGTAAAGGGATAAATGACTTTTACAATCAGTGAATATCAAGGTAAGACTGCACAAAATATACAGTCTGATCTTTGGTCTATACTGTCCATTTTTCAGGACAAGAACAACATTAAAATTGCAATAATATGGGTCATATTTCTAGATTGAAAATGTCTGTTAGGTTTATAAAAATTTCAAAGGGATAAAAGTAAGTTGAACTCACAGCTGGATGTCACTCTCATTCATCAGACGCATTCTGTCAATGTCAACCCAGAAGTTCCAGTGTCTCTCGCCATGTGTGCCTTTCAGAAATCTTTTAAATTGATAAATTCCTTTTCTAGTGCTTAAATCATATTTACGATTTTTGTGTTTCCTAAAAAATAAGTCACTTTCTTCATAATCCTCATCACTATCCAGTAGAGAGTCAACATCACTTCCATCATCTTTCATTTTAACTCTAGGTGTCTCTACTCTTTCAACCTCTTCTTCTGCTTTTGTCTCAGTATTTCCTTCTAGTTTGTTTTCATTAACTACATGAAGTTTGTCTAGAGAGTCCACTGTCAGGTTGTTATGGGTTGGATCTTTAAAACATTGTTGTATTTCTGGTATTTTCTGAACCTCTGATTCTTCCACTTCAGTTATGATAGCTATGACCCGTTTCAACACAACACCTACTATAACAGCTCCTATATCATCAATGTTCTCAAATGCTATTGGCCTTTCTGGTTCTGAGATAACACTGTCATTAAGTTCAGCATTTTCATCATCCCCTTTACCAGAATCTTTCTCATCATCTTTGACTTCATCATCAATAATACCAAGTTCAGAATCATTCAGATCCAGACCTTCAGATTCAGGCTTAGGTATAGAGTATACAGTAGAACTGTAGGGTCTACTGGTCTCTGAGTGGTCCTTGCTGACAACACACAGTGTTTCTGTAACTCTGGGTACAACAGGTCTGCCATCTGTGGAGAACAGTCTACTCATCATAATATCATCATCATTGTCATTGACATTTAACCTTGAATGATACAGGGTAGCATAGGAACTATATTTTGTTGACCCTTTAGATGACCCCATCCCACTGTCAGATCTTCCATAGGGATCACTGTAGGCACTCATGGGTCTTGCACTAGTCGGACGGATAATGGGTTTGGGTTGGACAATTTCACTAGGTGGCCTGGACATGGTACTGTAAGTTGTTTGTTGTTCCGACAAGATTTTGGCGCTGGTGAACCAGGCATCAGTTTCGCTAGTTGAAGCATTGCCCATAGAAACATACATATTCTTCATCATGGCTTCTTTAGGATCAATCTGCACTTGTTCTTCTTCTGCCTTCTTCTTTTTCTGTAATCATGTAAATAAGAAAGGATGCTGAGTTTGGTAACCTTTTCATTGAAACAGCCAGTATTGGACATTGCTAACTTTTTTCTACACAATCCTGACTTTTAACGACCCTGAGAAAAAAAGCCTTTGAAAACATTGTGGGAAAAAGAGAAAATGCTGGTAACCAGCATTTTCTCCTTTTCCCTCAATGCTTTCTACCAGTCCAGAAACAAATTTCAGCTTTTAAGTCACATTAATTTTGTCGTCTGCAAAATTAATGCTTTTAATTTGGACTAATCCAAAATTTTGTCGTTTGGTAAATAGTTAAAGACAGAGGTCATCATTTTTGACATGTTTTATAGGTGTCTGCAATGCCTTAAAATTGGACTAGTCTGATATTTTGCTGTTTGGGCAAATGTTAATCCCAGACTATCACCTGTAGACTAGACAAGTCATTCTACAGCAGACCACCATTACTTAACTTTACATGTATTTCTATCCTATGTCACTTGTGAATTTTTTTTTTGTTTAAACATATTTATTTTACATCCATTGAGAAACAAGTTCTTACAACTTATACTAATCTCTCTCAATTCTGCTTCCTGTGAACTACACCAGTACTCGCGCCGAATGTGTGGGCCAATGAAAAGTCCCAAAGTTGATACCCGCTCCCGGGTATCGAACTCGGGACCTTTAGGTTTTGAGGCCGACGCTCTACCTCACGACCACGGACACAACTTTTTTTGTACATATAAAAGAAGTATTAGAACACTACAGGGTTTCATAGAGAATGGAAAATGGCTGAGAACAATGATACCTTTTTTGCCTTGGGTTTAAAGTCAATTTTCATCAATACATATTCTCCATGTTCCCTAGTTATCCTTGCCTGTGACAAAAGTTTAGACAGTCTATATTCCAAGTACAGGTCACTCTCTAAAAAAGCTGGTAGTCTCTCTTCTTTGATCCAGTGTATTCCCTGCTCTTTATTCAAAGTCTAAAAAATAAAAGGTATATAAATCACAATTTTCACAGAGTTTAATTCTAGTTCATGAAGCCTACCTAACAAGGATTTTTTCACACTTCCTTGCAGAGGTAATAATTTTTAGTTTCAACACTACTTGAATTATGCCAAGGGTAGGTGGTTTGAATTCTTCAACCATTCTTAGGAATATTCCTATTCATGAACACTTTTTTAAAAGGGTCACCCAAGGAACATCTCTTTGAAATTATTTCAAAATCTGACCAGCCGTCCCAGAGACGAAGAATTTTTAAGAATTTCTTCATTTCCCTATAGTGCAAGTAGCCCCCATTCACCAGAGTCATGTTTCTTGATGAATCAAAATTTCACGGACAACTTTTTAAAAGGGTCATCTAAGGAAAATCTCTGTGAAATTATTTCAAAATCTGACCAGCCCTTCAAGAGAAGAAGAATTTTTAAAAAATTCTTCATTTCCCTGTAGTGCAAGTAGCCCCCATTCACCAGAGCCATGTTTCTTGACGGATCAAAATTTCACGAACAAATTTTGAAAAGGGTCACCCAAGGAACATCTTTGAGAAATTATTTTAAAATCTGGCTAGCGGTTTCAGAGAAGAGGATTTTTAAAGAATTTTCTTAGAAAATTCCATTTGGTTGCCATGGCAACCAGAGTTTTTGATGGAATCAAATTCTGTGAATAGTTTTTAAAGAGGACCTCCCAAGGAACATTCCAGCCCAGTTTGGTCCAAATTGGCCCAGCGGTTTAGGAGGAGTTGATGTTTAAAGAATTGTTGATGACACACGACAGACGACGCATGACGGATGATGGACACCTGGTGATCCTAAAAGCTCCCCTTCAGCACGTTGTGTTCAGGTGAGCTAAAAAAAGAGAAAGAAGACCGCAGGACAACATCATATAACCTGAAAACACAGCAAGGTCAAATGCCTGTCATGTAAAACATATGAGGTTTCTACACAGCTGCTTTTTCACTTGTTTGTTTACATGTACCAAAATATATTGAAATTAACAGCCAACAAACTATTTGAAAACATTGATGCTAACCTCTCCTGGCTTCTTTCGTAAAGAAACCAACTTGTTTCAAAGTATTATGGGGTTTAGGAGTTTGATACCAATGGCTCCTAAATCAAAGCTTTAAGCGCTGCTACAGAGGGCTTCACAAATCTCCTGGTAAAATAATGGAACTAAGAACTAAGGTTTCATCTATGAATACATGTGATATCATAATTGCAAATGGAGAAATTCCTCAAAAAAAATTGACCTTTTCCACAATGTTTTCAAAAGGCATCAGCTCAAAAACAAACAAGAGGGCCAAGATGGCCCTGGATCGCTCACCTGAATTTTTGAGTGGACCATAGCCATTTTTTTTCGAGGATTGAAACACTGGAATAAAAATCATTATTTTGCCAAGGAATTTTCAATGGTCACCTGTTTCTTGATTTCCGTACAGTGCAAGTAGTCCCAATTCCCCAGAGCCATGTTTCTTGACCTATCAAAATTTTGCGAACACTTTTTGAAAAGAGTCATTCAAGGAACATTTCTGTGAAATTGTTTTTAAATCTGACCAGCCGTTTCAGAGAAGAAGAATTTTCAAGAATTTCTTCATGTCCGTATAGTGCAAGTAGCCCCCATTTTTTGAAAAGGGTCACCCAAGGAACATCTCTGTGAAGTTATTTCAAAATCTGATCTGCCGTTCAAGAGATGAAGAATTTTCAAAATTTTTCATTTCCCTATAGTGCAAGTAGCCCCCATTCACCAGAGCCATGTTTCTTGATGAATCAAAATTTCGCGAACAATTTTTGACCCAAGGAACATCTCTGTGAAATTATTTCAAAATCTGACCAGTGGTTTCAGAGAAGAAAGATTTTTAAAAATTTCTTCATTTCTGTATAGTGCAAGTAGCCCCCATTCACCAGAGCCATGTTTTTTGACGAATCAAAATTGTGTGAACAATTTTTGAAAAGGGTCACCCAAGTAACATCTCTGTGAAATTCTTTCAAAATCTGACCAGTGGTTTCAGAGAAGAAGAATTTCTAAGAATTTCTTCATTTCTGTATAGTGCAAGTAGCCCCCATTCACCAGAGCCATGTTTCTTGACGGATCAAAATTTCACGAACAAATTTTGAAAAGGGTCACCCAAGGAACATCTCTGTGAAATTATTTCAAAATCTGACCAGTGGTTTCAGAGAAGAAGAATTTTTAAGACTTTCTTCATTTCTGTATACTGCAAGTAGCCCCCATTCACCAGAGCCATGTTTCTGGACGGATCAAAATTTTGGGAACAAATTTTGGAAAAGGTCACCCAAGGAACATCTCTATAAAATTATTTTAAAATCTGGCCAGCGGTTTCAGAGAAGAAGATTTTTAAAGAATTTGCTAAAAAAATTCCATTTGGTTGCCATAGCAACCAGAGTTTTTGACCGAATAAAATTTTGTGAACAACTTTTAAAAAGGACCTCCTAAGGAACATTCCACCCAAGTTTAGTCCAAATTGGCCCAGCGGTTTAGGAGGAGTTGATGTTTTAAAGAATTGTTGATGACGGACGACAGACGACGGACGACGCACGACGCATGACGCACGACGGACACCTGGTGATCCTAAAAGCTCCCTTTGAGCACATTGTGCTCAGGTGAGCTAAAAAGGCTGAAAAACAAAAAAAGTTGTCTCCAAGAGATATAACCCTTTACCATTTAATCCCAACTTTTAACAACCCTTAAAAAAAGCCTTTTGAAAACACTGAGGAAAAAGGAGAAAATGCTGGTTTCCAGCATTTTCTGCTTTTCCCATAGTGTTTTCCTCCTTCTACCCATCCCATAACAAATTTCATTTTTTCACACCCATTTATTTTGTCTTTTGAAAGTGCTTTCAAATTGGACTAGTCTAAAATTTTATTGTTTGGTAAGAAGAAAAAGAGCCATGGTAAAATATCATGACATACTGTCACAGTAAAGCTGGTGTGAATCTCCTGGCTCTCTTGGGCTTTTGTTACTTCAATAGGTATCAGTGGTATATCCATGAAACTGTGTTTCTTTGCCACTCTGTATATCCTTGGCTTTTTTGCCTGACTCCGCAGCGCATCTTTGATCTGTTTGGCCAGTTCCTGTTTGGCATCACTGACCACTTCAAACCCTCCTGTGTCCTTGTTGAACAGTAGGGGCACTGGAAATGTCTGAAATATGCAAAGAATAAAAAATGCAATGGAAACATTCTTAGATCTCTATAACTCCAGAACAAAATGACCTAAAATTCAACAAACTTAATTTGCTTTATACCATTGTATACCACTCCGAAATGCTACAGTATTCCTAAGGAAGAGTAGGGGTGCTGGAAATGTCTGAAAAATTACAACTTACTAATCCTGTTGCAACATCATAACATTGAGATCTTTGTTATTTCAGGCCCAGTCACTCTTGAAAATATGTTCATATCATCTATATAATTATGTATACTACTAAAGACCCTCCCACATCCTTCTTGAAGCAAAGTTCCTATTAATTTGCTAAGGGCAGGCCCGTAGGAAGCAATTTTGGAGGGGGGGGGGGCCAACATCATTTTAGAATCGGTTTGTCCTGATTTAACATACATGTATATTGCGTTTGGTTATGCAGTGAGAAATAACCAAATTCTGCTAATACTAATGACCGAAAAAGAAGGAAATTTGTTCAACAATATGGTGAATTATGAGATTTGGAGCAAAAATAAAGCAGAAAATCCCACAGAATGAAATGTGACGTCAGAAATTGTTTGCTGTCTGGCAGATAACAAAAGTAAAAGAAAAATTTCCATGGCTCGGCGCCGTTTGTTTAGAACTATTTTAAATGGTTTGCAATTTTCTATTATTTCATTCTCTTTATGCACGATGATTGTCTAGCAATATTCAGCGAAATACTGACACAGTCATTTAATTGGTGATCAAATTATTGGGGGTCCCGGCCCCCCCCCCCCCCCCTGTTCCTACGGCCCTGATGGGTTAATACCTTGCAGATGCCATGAAGATAATATATATATAGAATCAAATTTGACTGATATGTACAATAACATGAAGCATAAAAGTATTTTTGTTTTCTCAGCTTCATTTGACAATCTTAATCCCTTTTTGTGTCTCACCGTGGATACTATTCACAAAACATTGTTCACATCCAAAAAATTTGCATGTCTAAAATAATAACAAAAAGGTCTTTTAAAAGCACTCAGATTTACATTTATGAATTATAAAAACTGAATAAATCACTCTGAAAAATTGGCAAATTTTCATACAGTTTCAGTCAGAGTAATTTCTCTGCATGTCAAATGGAGATTCCTATACTGACATCAAATTTCTTACTTCATTAGCATATTTTATTGACTTCAAACTTTTTGACAAATTCCATATGTTTATTTTTTACCAAAAGATAGAAGGATATTAGTCTATTTAACTCATTACCACACAATCCCTACCTTTGACGCCCCTGAGAAAGAAGCCTTTAGAAAAGGAGAAAATGGTGATAGCTGGCATTTTCTCCTTTTCCCACAATTTTTCTACCCTTTACAAAACAAATTTCAAATTTTCAGTCACTTTTATTTTGTCATCTGCAAATGCTTTCATTTTGGACAAGCTTAAATCATTATCGTGTGGTAATGAGTTAATAGGAAGAGGAGACAGAACCAGGGAAGGGTATGGATCCCTCAAGGCCCTTCATCAATAAACAAAAATTTAGCCCGTTCCAAACTGAAAGCATTTGCTGATGATAAAATAAACATAAAACTTGTCCTTCCAAAGGTAGAAAACAATGTAAGAAAAAGAGAAAATGCTGGTTAACAGCATTTTCTCCTTTTCCCACAATGTTTTTAAAAGCCATCATTTTCATTAAGGTCAATTTCTACAGTTTGGTATGTGTAGAAACCAAAACAAGCATTTTCATTTGATAGAGCAATATCTGGAACTACATCATTTTTGCCAAATATCTCACAACCTGTAATGCTATGAAAGTGATGGGATCAGACTTCACATGTCTGCACTCTCCATGAAGGCCATTTGTCTTTGGCATTTCTGCGCTAATTACAGACATTCTCCACAATGCACAAATTGGACATGTTTCCTCTCATTTTAATAATCATAAAGGATACAGATAAAAGATAATGGTGATGTATTTCCTCTCATTTTTATAATCGAAATGGATACTGATAAAAGATAATTATATTCCTTTTGATCAGATATCACAATAGAGGAAACAGGAAATTGAGCTCTGTCATTCTTGAAACAAATTTCCACTCATTTTCTTTTTATCAATTTTGGGTGTTTTTAAAAAAATGATTACATAACTGCTGTTGTATATCATTGGTCTGTAGAAAATGCTGATGTATGAAAATGGACTTCCTCTACTGGCAAGATCTGCTCTCTGTTCCATTTTGCAAATGGAAATTTAATTTGAAAACCTCTGTTCATGCAACACCTGTTTCAATACAATTGCCATACAGACATGTAGAATCTAGATAATTAAGGACAAGAGATTTTCTTAGCTCTTTCAAAATACAGATCATCAGCATCACCTAAAACTGATTTTTCCGATTTTGTCAATATGATATTATCTAAGTTTTAACTTACCACATGACCATGGAAGTTTTGTAAATTTCATATTGTCTAACTCTTTACCACATGACCCTGGAAAGAGCCTTTTAAAGACTTTTTTGGAACAGGAGAAAATGCTAGTAACCAGTAACATGACTGCAGTGGTGAAATTTGTTTATGAAAGGGCTGAGGACATTGTGGAGAAAGGAGAAATGATAAGTCACCCAAAAGTTTCTCCTTTTCCAACAGTTTTCAAAAGTGTTCTTTTCTTCAGAATTATTGAAACTCATAATTAGACAGGATTCAGATTATTCAACATTATTTAGCTATCAGGTATTGATATAAAAAGCAAATAAATTACAGTGATATGCTATCATATAAGGCCTAAAAAATATCTGTGTTAAAGGTTTCCCTACCCTACCTAGAAAATGCTGCCCACCATAAACTTTTTTCTCTATAATTGAAAAATAAAAATATCTGTCAGGTGTGACTTCATTATATGTTCCACATGAAAAGTTTTTTGGAAGAGGAAAAACAAGAGCCGTCAGAGACGGGTTATGCTCCCCGAACAAGTGCTTGTCATAAAATATATGAAATTGATATAAATTCACTTCTTTTATCCTAAAAGAACCAGTTCATGCCCCCCAAAATTTGAAGTGAAAAGGCAATTACTATCTTAGAGATAGCCAATACAAACTTGTAGAGGACAATAAACCCAATAAGCCCCCTTTAAGCTCCCTTTTCCCATCAGACAATATTGCATCATTGAAATAAATACAATGGGTGTGTGGTTTGTGGCATTTTTGAATAATACTTCAAAATTCGAAATTTCATAAAATTTTGAGCAGTCATGTAGTAAATATTACATGAAACAATTTTTTACATGAAGCCCCCTTTTTCCGAGACGCAGCCTGAAATTGAGAAACAGGAAGAGAGGTACCTGGGCAACATTCCAACAAGTTCAGATTTGAAATTTCACAAAGTTTTGAGCACCGATAAAGGAGATACAAGTGAAAAACAATTTTTTCCATGAAGTTGCCTTTTTCCATGATGCAACCTCAATTTGAGAAACCAGGAAAGACGTATTTGCGCATTTGTAATTCACAGATTGAAAAAAAGCCAAAGGGCACATGTTGAAACTTGTAAAACAAGATACAACCATGAAATTTCATGAAATTTTGACAAAAGCTGAACAAGATATTAGTAAAAATTGAAATTTTGCATTACGGCCCCTTTTTCCTTGTCATTTTACAAGAAACCCCCTTTTTCCATGACAGAGGGTCAAATTGAAAAACACATAGATAAAGAAACAAGAGCACATGGTAAAACTTTGAAAAAACAATATAACCATGAAGTTTAATGAAATTTTGACCAAAACTGAATGAAATATTAGTAAAAATTGGAATTTAGCAAGAAACCCCCTTTTTCCATGACAGAACGTCAACTTAAAAAACGCGCAGATTAAAAATAGCAAGGGCACATGCTAAAACTTTCCATAAACAATATAACCATGAAGTTTCATGATATTCTGACAAAAACTGAATGAGATATTGGCAAAAATTGCAATTTTGCATTAAGCCCCTTTTTTCCAGGCCCCTTTTTCCTTGTTATTTTACAAGAAACCCTCTTTTTCCATGACAGAGGGTCAAATTGAAAAACACATAGATAAAGAAACAAGAGCACATGGTGGAACTTTGAAAAAACAATATAACCATGAAGTTTAATGAAATTTTGACCAAAACTGAATGAAATATTAGTAAAAATTGGAATTTTGCAAGAAACCCCCTTTTTCCATGACAGAACGTCAACTTAAAAAATGCCCAGATTAAAAATAGCAAGGGCACATGCTAAAACTTTCCATAAACAATATAACCATGAAGTCTCATGATATTTTGACAAAAACTGAATGAGATATTGGCAAAAATTGCAATTTTGCATTAAGCCCCTTTTTTCCATGACACGGGGTCAAATTGAAAATCCGGGAAAGATACGTTGGCGCCTTACTTCAAAAAGTTCATATATGAAGTTTTATCCAATTTGGTCCAGGGGTTGTGGAGAAATCGCTTCGGACGGACGGACGGACGGACGGACAGACGGACAGAAGGACGGACGGAAGGACGGACGGACAGACGGACGGACAGACGAAGTGGTGACTATATGCTCGCCCTTCGGGGAGCATAATAAAAATCCCTACCTATCCTACCTACAGTATCTCGAACTGAAACCCTAAACACAGATATTTTTTTGTTAGGCCTAATGAGCATTTGATTTCATTTCATATTCCTTGAAATTGAGATCAAACGATAAGTATAAAGACTGGAGTATAATTAATGCACATGCAGACTGTTTAGTCTTTCCCTGCTCAATAAGTGAAAAGAAACTGTCAACCGGTTCGTAAAAACCCAAAATTTGCCATTTCAAAAGTATTTTTTCAGGGAAAAATAGCTCCTTATCAGATAGTGTAGATCCAAGATCAGACTGCACATTTTGTGCAGTCCGATCTTGATATACTGTGACAGTCTAAACAAGGTCAGTGAGTCAGGCTTAGCAGTCTAGGATTAAAATATTTAACCCATTACCACACAATCCCTACTTTTCACGACCCTAAGAAAGAAGACTTTCGAAAAAAACATTGTGGGAAAAGGAGAAAATGCTGGTAACCAGCATTTTCTCCTTTTTCCACAATGTTTTCTACCCTATCAAGGAAACATTGCACCATTTGAGCCACATTAAAATTGCCGTTTGCAAATGGTTTCAATTTTGACAAGGATAATTTTTTTCGTCTGGTAAAAGGTTAAATGTCTTTAAAGATGCATTAGAATACTAAAACCTTAAGGTGCTGGACCCAGCTTATGCTGCTTTTACAGACAGTACAGCTTTACACCGGACTGCAAAGAAGGTGCAGTCTGATCTTTGGTCTACACTGTCTGTCTCTTTGTAGCACAGTCTGGCTTAGCTCTTTACCAAACAATCCCTGGTTTTCATGACTCTGTGAAAGAAGCCTTTGGAAAACATTGTGGGCAAAGGAGAAAATGCTGATAACCAGCATCTTCTTCTTTTCCAAAAATGCTTTCTACCCTTAACAAAACAAATTTCCTTAACAAAACAAATTTCAATTTTTGAGTCACTTTAATTTTGTCGTCTGCTAGTGCTTTCAATTTGGACTTGTCCAAAATTTTGTTGTTTGGTAAAGAGTTCAAAATCCTAAAATAGCAATATTTCCAATATTTCTCTTGGTTGAAAAGGTCCATGCCATTTATTTAATGCTCTCGAGGTTCAGTAAATTTTCTCATGGGAACTTTAACCATCCCACCAAGAGAGGGGAAGAACCATGTCTAGATCAAGATTAAACTGCACAAAATATGCTGTCTGATCACACATATTTAACTGTCAAATTATTAATTCAGTTGTAGCTGAATCTTACTTTAACCAATTACCACACAATCCCTGCTTTTGACGACCCTGGAAAAGAAGCCTTTGAAAACATTGTTGGAAAAGGAGAAAATGCTGGTAATCAGCATTTTCTCCTTTTCCCACAATGTTTTCTACTCTTATAAAAGAAAATTTGCACCGTTTTAGCCACACTGAAATTGTGGTCTGCAAATGCTCTCAATTTGGACAAGACTAAAATTCTGCTATCTCGTAAAGAGTTAAGTCTCTTTACCACACAATGCCAGCTGTTAATGAACTTGAGAAAGAAGCCTTTTGCCAGCATTTTCTCCTTTTCCCACAATGTTTTCTACTCTTCAAAATCAAATTTCATATTTTTTAATTCAAATTTATTTAGTTGTCTACAAATGCTTTCAATTTGGACTAAGTCCAAATTTTTGTTGTTTGGTAAACATAGAATCTTATGGATATAGCTATACTCTTGCAATGTAAGAGGTGGCGGGGAGGAAGGGGTTATACATCTGAAAAAGTATTGACCCAGGTCAGACAGGCCAGTCTGCACAGCCTGACATGGCTTAAAACCTTTTAGCTGTTTGTCAAATTTCTGGATGCCCTAGGACCATACTACCTCATGATCCAGTCAATTATTTGACAA
The DNA here is from genome assembly GCA_943736015.1 of Tridacna crocea. NCBI lineage: Eukaryota > Metazoa > Mollusca > Bivalvia > Cardiida > Cardiidae > Tridacna > Tridacna crocea. The sequence goes on from OX031059.1 coordinate 58,509,492, forward strand.
AATTGATTTTCACAGTCCATAATTATGCAATTACTTGCATCACAAAGGTGCATTAAACCCCTTTTTGTCAGAGCATGTCACATATTATGTAGCTCCTTTGCTGCCATCTTCTTAAAGTAACAACAGCTGCCAGAAGTAAACTGAGTGGGTGGTAAATTCATGTAGATTCAAATTAGTTGCAATTCAAAAGTACTGAAATTATTGCGAATATGACAATCTGTGCAGTTGCTCAAAGTTTACATTGCTGGCAGTGAAAATAATCTCAAATCTAGATTAATAGAGGGTTAAATAATTTCATACTCTTTAATGTTGCTAAGACTTGACACTGAAAATCTGATACATCCTCTGCTATTAACTTTAACACAGATAAACGAAATGAACTTAATGAAATTCTGTTAACCCATTACCACACAATCCCTACTTTTGACGCCCCTGAGAAAGAAGCCTTTTGAAAACACTATGGGAAAAGGAGAAAATGCTGGTAACCAGCATTTTATCCTTTTCCCATAGTGTTTTCTACCCTTCCCAGAACAAATTTCAATGTTTCAGTCACTTTTATTTTGTCGTCTGCAAATGCTTTCAATTTGGACCAGTCCAAAATTTTCATGTGTGGTAATGGGTTAATGTCTGAAGTTCATCTATGAGGTCTTTAACTTTTTACCACCACACAATCAAAGACCCTGAGAAAAAAGGCTTTTGACAATACTGAGAGAAAAGGAAGGAATTATGCTGGTACCCAGCATTTTCTCATTTTCCAACAATGTTCTTAAAAAGCTTCTATCTCTGGGTCATAAAAGCCAGGGATTGTTTGGTAAAGAGTTAAGGCTTTCAAAGAGAAAGTAATGGTTTGGGGTGCAACTGTCATAATCTAAACAAGGGAAGATATTAACTTAGTCCACAAAGTGCTATAGTAACAAAAAAAGATATATTTTGTCCAGAAATAGGACAAAATTAATAGGAATTCCTAAGTTGCTTTAATCCAAAATGTCTCAGAAAAGCAAGCAGTGTAAATCTAAGATCAGAATGCATATTTTGTGCATTACTTTTTAGAATGAATGAATAGCGTTTTAAGGCCCGTCGACAACTTGGGTCATATTGGGCACACTTACTTAGTAAACAATAATGCGAGGTGAAAATAACATACATGTGCAACAACATAAGACAAACATGATAAATGAGGAATGGATGAAACACAAAATGATGCCCCTTTTGTTGCCTTTTACAACATGCATGCTGTCACTTTTGTTCTGCCAGATGAAATGACAGATGTGACGATTGCAGGACTGCATTGGTTTATTCTTATACCCCCGATTAAATAACATGGGGTCCCACATGCCAATTGATTCCCATTCCAAACCCTATTTCATTGAGAAAAAAATATAGGATTTGGAATAAGAACTACCCAGCCTGCTGCAATCCTACGAATTATGAGGAAAGCAGCCGTTTGTTTCTAATTTTAGTCACCTTCTACAACATGCCACAGAGAAAAGCCGAGGTCCTATTCTATACAGTAAAAAAAAATGGGACTCCACAGGGAGTTACTTTTTAGACTTGTACAAAATGAAATGTAGAATGGTTGGTGTAATGGCCCTTGTACAAATTGGCAAGGCCACGCATTCTTGGCCAACACATAGCACTGCAACTTTAACACTGTTCTTAACAGAAGAATAGAGCATTCTACTTACAGGTAAAGCCAGAAAGACATTGAAATATTCCACAAAGAGATCATCTGTGGCCAAGAAGTCCTCCTGAAAAATGAATCAAGACATCATTATTCATGGCTCCTGCTCGTTTTCAGTTCACCACACAAACCAAAATTTTAACAGTCCTGAAGAAGAATTTTTTTCAGAAAAAGAACAAGCTGGTTACTAGCACTTATTTGCCCTTCTTGTATGGGTTTACCTTCTGATGGTGAAAAGCTGACCAGTGTCTGGAGTATTGTTTATTTTGTTGATTTGTATGGTTTTTAACACCATTTTCAGCATTATTTCAATTATATCACAATGACCAGTGCACCTAAATATGCTTCCATGGAGTTATTTGGGATTCTTTTTTAACCTTTTACCCCACAATGCCACTTTTTAAGACCCTGGAGGGGAGGCCTTTTCAAAACCTTGTAGGAAAAGGAGAAAATGCTGGTTACCAGCATTTTCTCCTTTTCCTACAAGGTTTTCTACCTCATCAAAGAAACATAGCACCATCTGAGCCACAATGAAATTGTCGTCTGCAATTGCTTTGAATTTGGACAAGTCTACCAATTTGTCGTCTGGTAAAGGGTTAACAGAGTTCTACACAATAATCTTTTCAAGCTACTTTCTGCTTTCCCTCTTAACAATCATCAAACAGTGAAAAGAGGCAAGAGAACAATGAATGCAGTCACTGTAACTTTCATCAATCCTCCAAACAAAATTCACTGAGCCAGGGATTCGAACCAGCGACACCGTGTTCTCAAGTATTGTCTCTGCATGTCGTATTCTTCAAAGATTCCACCTGTCTGCTATGACAAATCGCCAATCCCATATACTGAGGAAAAGTAGGGCTTGTACCTAAGCTATTACCCAAGCCTGTACATGGCCGCTGCCTAGGTTATATGCTAGCTGATCATAATGAGCTGAATGAACTGCAACAAATAGCATTTTATTGAGTAACCATTTATTTTAGTTTGAAATTCAAAGTAACTGTTATGGTTTTGAAAAATTACTCCGCTTCTGTACCCAGAATGCCCAAATTAGATAGTTGTGTATTTGTAGAATGCCATCCAGCAGGAGATAATGTGTTCTCATGTACAGTGTGCTACCAACTCCACTGCTGGCAGTTCGGAGTGAATTTCGTCAGTAATAAAGGACAGAGATATCAGAGAATGTCAAAGGCACCACCATGGCACAGAATTTTGTACACCGTAAAGGGTTAATATGTTATAAAGTGTATATTGTTCAACTCTTTACCAAACGAACAAATTTGGGGCTATACAACATTAAAAGCACTTTCAGACAGCAAAATAAATGTGTCGGAAAAATTAAAAACAAGTTGTGAGAAGGGCAGAAAACATTGTGGGAAACAGAGAAAATACTGGTTACCAGCATTTTCTCCTTTTCCTATGATATTTTCAAAAGGCGTCTTCAATGGGGGTCGTCAACACTCAGGATTGTGTGGTAAAGAGTTAAACAGTCCATTAAGCTGATTGCAAATTTTTCTTGATAACTGGTTGGGTATTAATATCACAGAGTAAACTACAGTAGCTGTAGGGTCCCAACTCTTGTAGAACCCTTAGACCCTTTGCCTGATGATGTACCGATCAATCTTTTTTTTTTTTAAACTCTTTAGCAAATAAGCCCTGGTTTATACGAACCTGGGAAGGAAAGCTTTTGAAAACCGTATGGGAAAAGGAGAAAATGCTGGAAACCAGCATTTTCTCCTTTTTCCACATGGTTTTCTACCCTTTCTGAGACAAATTACATAAGTCGAAAGATTTTTAATTTGTCGTCTGCATATGCTTTCAATATGGACCAGTTTAACATTTCGTCATTTGATAAATAGTTAAGTGATGTACTGATTAACTCATTACCAAACAACATAATTTTAGGCTTGTCCAAATCGAAAGCATTTGCAGACGGCAAAATAAAAGTGACTGAAAATTAAAAACTTGTTTTGTAAAGAGTAGAAAACATTGTGGAAAAGGGAGAAAACGCTGGTTACCAGCATTTTCTCCATTTTCCACAATGTTTTCTTAACTCGATTTTACCACACAATCCCGACTTTTCATGACCCCTTTTGAAAACATTGTGGGAAAAGGAGAAAATGCTGGTAACCAGCATTTTCTACTTTTCCCACAATATTTTGTACACTTCCCAAAACAAATTTCGATTTTTGAGCCACATTTATTTTGTTGTCTGCAAATGCATTCAGTTTTGGCTGTCTACAATTTTGTCGTTTGGTAAAGAGTTAAGGCTTCTTTCTCAGGGTCATCAAAAGGAGGGATTGAGTGGTAATGGGTTAATCTGTAGCAACTTTCTGTAAATTCATGTATTGACCACTGAAAGGTTCAAACATGTCTCAGTTATTCACTGTCTAAAGCTATAATACCAAACAGTCCATTGTTTGTTAATGACCCTCAGGAAACAGGCTACTGAGGTCATTATACAGATATCAATATGGAATTGAATTCAGTCCAAAAATTTTTAGCATGACCAAAAATTTTTCTCCACTGCATTGTAGTCCCCGGAATCCATCAGGAATTGACTATGGTTATGATTTGTGTCTACAGTAGAACCAGGTCAATAGGCTTTTAATTCCGTATGGAGCCGGTTCGAAATCTAGCAGTGTAGCATTAACCACAAAATCCAGAGTTTTATCTATCCCAATGAAGAAGGCTTTTGAAAATGATGTGTGAAAAGGAGAAAATGCTCAGGTAGCCAGCATTTTCTCCTCTTCCCTCAACAGTGTTGTGCCTAGGCCACGGGACTGCAGGATTCCCGCAATTTTTTTAACACTGTCCCTTACAATTTAAGCCATTGCGGGATCCGACGAATTTTCCTTGGAGTCCATTTCGGTATTCACATAGATTGCGTTAATTACAACGGGTACCAGCACAACGTAAACTGTGACTGCTGAATTTACTGAGATAAAGTCGCTTAGGGATATCCAATATTTAAACCAGTCTTACTGTTGTCAATAAAACAATATGGCGAAACGCCAGATACAGTTGACCAACTTTTATGTCGGAAAAGGTTAAATATAGAAAAGTTGCAGATGAAATTGAATCGCACAGGATTGTTGAAAACCCCAAATTGATCGCGTCATCTGATCCTGATGGTGACCAGTCAACATCTACTGGCGCAGATACCAAACCATCTGCTTCTTTGACCCCCGTGACAAGTAAGGAAAAGGACAGAAAAATTGGCTCGTGGTTACAAGAGTCGGATGGAAGTATGATATGTGTCCCCTAGATTTTTCTAGTGTCCCCTTTAAATTAAGGTAGGGGGATACCTGTGTCCCCCAAAAATTTTGGCCTGGGCACAACACTGCCTCAATCTTTTCTACACTTCAAAAGAAAAGTTTCTGGTTTTGTGAGTCATATTTAATTTGCTGTCTGCAAAATGCTTTCAATATCAATACCGGTAAGCTGATTTTTTTTTTTTCATCAATCAAGTATGTATTTGACAAATGGAGTTCCAAAGACAAGTAAAGTTCCTTGGTATGTGGACTGTGTAGATGAGAGTCAGACTGGGGAGGCCTTGGATCTATGCAGTTAATTACATAGTTGATGTATTGCAGCCAAAACAGGACTGAAATTGATACAGTGTGTCCACTTTACAAGCTTTTGGTTTATAAGTGTGCTTTATTTCATGCTTTCCAATAGGATATCGAGAAATAGCAGTGAAAATATTTTTCGATCTTACACTGGTACCACCAGTGTAAATACCGATTTTCACGTTCTTGTTGCCTAGGTAAATTGCGCGTGCCTCATAACCAGATGGGAAATATGATATCATATACCTTAAATTCTTGCGCATGACGTAATATTGTAATGCGTTGCTATGCGGGAGGGTTACGCCACAGGGAATAACGGAAAAAACTGTACTGGATTTTGATAAAGCTCTTCCTAGAAAGAGTTAAAAGCATGAAATAAATAGAATATTTGTTTTTTTCGGTGAAAGATGGCAATTTATTTCATCGAGTGAACACCATTGGTAATATTTTTGCGAGTGGCACAACCACTCTTGAAAATATTACCAATGGTGTTCACTCAATGAAATAAATTTCAAAACAAATATCCTCTTTATCTTGTATCACCAGACAATGTCAAGGGTAGTTTTGCAGAATAATCAGTTACTATTAATTTTCTGTCCTTCTTTATTGACTATTGATGGCTTCCTATGTATCCATTATTTCTCTTTAATAGCTCAGAAATCAATTCTGTTATCTCGAGACAGCTAATTGCCATCAGCCTTCAGAAAAACATTGTAACTTCTGATGTAGACAATCAATATAATCATTCATGATTTTTGTTTTGGCCAGGGCAGAAACACATTCCCTCATACAACTATATATTTGTGGGCATCAGCAAAAACCAACCATTACAAATTGATCTTTGAAAAATCAAAATTGCTGCATTGGCCCTAGTGTTTTCATTCTAAATCATTGTATACTCTAAACTTTAAACACATAATACCTAATTTTCCACATTATTATCAAAGATGATTCATGTTGGGTTCCAACAAACATAAATAACATGGCATGAATGTAAAAGCTTGGTCAGACCTGCTACTGGATATGTAACAGGCAGAAAACAGACGAACCCATGCAGAATTTGGATATGCATTGACAAATTCATCTCCTCTGCTGTAATGAAAAAATACGCCCATTTACTAGATATATACTGGATATGAAACCGTCTATTAACAGATATCATCGTACCAGTAAGGGCCTTGTGCCACATAAAACAACAGTGCAATGCTTGAGAACGACAGGACAAAACATTCTTCCAGCATATGATGTCAGATCAGTAATGTACGGAAAACAAATGTACAAGGACTGTAATGGTCAGGTTACATGCCGAGGTTAAAATTGTCAAATGTATCCAAAGTCTATATCATTTGCATGTCTCTGTCTGTTTCGTCCAGTGGAAATTTTTGAATATGCTCAAAACTTCCCACCAGATGCAACAGACATCGCTGGACAAGTAGCGGACTCATCAGATAAGAAACAATCATAAAACAAATACAAATGGATATGAACAGAAAAGTTGAGTTTGTTACTCATTTGTTACGTTGGTGTGGCCAAGGCTTAAATGACATAGCACACCTTCAAATACAGTGAAAACCTGATAATTTGAACAAATCAGAATTCCAAAATAGCAGCAGGTAGTATTTACATGGAAATCAGAACTGATTTTTTTTGTATTATTTTTGGCATCAAAGGAAAAACAGTTGTAAATTCACATAATCAAATTCAAAGAAAGATTCAAAAAGCATTATTGTGTATTTATCCTTTTCATTCATCCTTTTATCCCTTTACCAAACAATGCCAACTTCTGATGACATTGGGAAAGAACCCATCCTCGGATACCCCGGGGTCTCCCTATTTGCTACGCTACATCGACCCCTGGGACAATTGACTAATAAAACTTTGAATCAGCCGCCGAAAATCGATACGAAACGTCATAGCGTACAGTCCACTCGCCCATCACAAAATGATGATGGAACCAATGAAAAGCCAGCATTCGGCCAGCGGTAAAACCAGGGAAATTCAATTAATTGTCCCAGGGGTCGATGTAGCATAGCAAATAGGGAGACCCCGGGGTATCCGAGGATGGAAAGAACCTATTTGACAACCTTGTAGGAAAAGGAGAAAATCCAGGTAACCAACATTTTCTCCTTTTACAACAATGTTTTCTTTCAGTACCATATGAACCACATTGAAATTGTCTTCTGCAAATGCACCTAAATTACACAATGCTAAAATTCTCTCGACTGGTATAGGCTTATTCATTACTGTATGGGCTGACCTACAGAAATATATTGCAAATTGTAGAGTACAACAATTTAGTAGAAAGACAGGACATCAATTTACATAAATATGGAAAATACTGAGGAAAAAGGAGGAATGCCATATTACCATGTTTTCTTTTAATTTTTGGTATCTCATTTATAAATGTCATATTAACAAAAATATCATTGCATTACTGTTGCTACGAGTACTGTTGCCCGTACCTTCCATGGGTCATTTCACTATGCAGAGAAATGACCCGGGTCATTATTCTTCGTGAGAAATAGCCCTCTGGGGTCATTTCTCTACGTAGAATAATGACCCGGGTCATTCCTCTGGGTCATTTTGTAGGGAGGGTCATTTCTCTGCATTACACAGGTGATATTTCGTAACAAGCCCATTGAAGAAGTGTGCCAACAAAGGTGAAGGTCAAAATTTAAATTCATACAGGTTTTTTTTTACAAGATGGACAATAACACTCGATGGCCAGTGGCAAGTCTCAAAGCATTATCATCCTAATTATCTAAACATCAAACAATAATATTTATATTTCAAACTAAAATTACATTTTTACCATCGGTGGAATTATAAATGTAGATCAAGATCTGACTTAATTAAATTTAGAATGAATTTCTAAATTCTAAATTGTATTTTTTTCTGTTATTCCAGTCCTCGAAGTTTAGTGAACAAACTATCATAAAGGGTATTGAAACACGCCCCTCTATATCATATTACCAACCTAATATAATAGACTTTTGTCTTGTATACTGGTATATTACTTATTTTAGAATCTTTCACTTTCACTGGCTTTCACAAGCTGATTATTATAACTTTTTCTGTCTCTTTGTGAACCCTTCAACACACAATCTGGAGTTTTCATAACCCTGATAAAGAAGTTATTTGAAAACATTGTGGGAAAGGAGGAAATCCTGTTGACCATGCCACAAGGTAGGATCTGTTCTAGTTTCAAAATTCTTTTTTTTTCTGCCACTGACTGGAACTTTTACCAACTGCACCTTTACATATTGTGAAAGTCATAATAATCGCCATATTTTTTCATAGTACAGATGAAATGGTGAAATTCTATTGTTAGCCCTTAGAAAGCACGACACAAGCTATATGAGCCATCCTCTGACAAAAAGGGGGCGTTAACCCTTTAAAACATAGCAAAATTTTAGACCTATCCACACTGAAAGCATTTGCAGATGGCAATGTCATTGTGGCTCAAATGAGGCAACATTTCTTTGATAGGCTAGAAAACATTGTGGGAAAAGGAGAAAGTGCTGGTTACCAGCATTTTCTCTTTGTCCCACAATGTTTTCAGAAGGCTTCTACCTCAGGGTCTTCAAAAGTCGTAACTGTGTGGTAAAGGGTTAAATATATCTACCTGATACATTATACCAAGCAATTTCTCACACTATTTACAGATCCATAAACCGTATTATGTATTTTTGTATAACAACCTACTGTGTCATGAGGTTTACTGGTCCTTAGACATGCAAAAATTATATTCAAAAGCAAAAAGTTTTGGCCTAGGTCAGCCTGCACAGGCTGACTTTGGTACTTATTTTTTGCAGATCAATTATTCCCGCTGTTCACAGACTGTAGCACAATTATAAATGTCAAACAGTTTACCAAATGACAAAATTGTAGACTTGTCCAAATTCAAAGCATCAGCAGACGACACTTGAAATGTGGCTCAAATGATGAAATTTGTTTCTGACAGGGTAGAAAACACTGTGGGAAAAGGAGAAAATGCTGGTTAACAGCATTTTCTCCTTTTCCCACAATGTTTTCAAAAGACTTCTTCCGAATGGTCGTTAAAATTTAGGATTGAGTGGTTATTGTTTAAGTCACTACCAAACGACAATATTTTAGGTTTGTCCAAATCGAAAGCCTTTGCAGACGACAAAATAATTTGTTTTGTGAAGAGTAGAAAACATTGTGGGAAAAGGAGAAAATGCTGGTTACCAGCATTTTCTCCTTTTCCCACAATGTTTTCTAAAGGCTTCTTTCTCAAGGTAGTCAAAAGTAGGGATTGTGTGGTAATGGGTTAAACTTGTTTAACAAAGTCATGGTAAGTATATTTTTTCAGGATCTAACAGCTCAAACAAGGTTCAGGATAAATATACTTAAGTCAATATTGACTGACCAGTGACCAGTAAGTTCTATCTCACCTACATAACCAAAGGAAGTCTTACCCCTTGACAAATTTGCCTCCTCTGTGAAGAGTTCACAAACCAAACCTGTGACATGCCAAGTTTCTGGTATTGCAAATGTAGAATAATTATGCATTTTTCTTAGCATCATCCTAGTTTAAGATCAGTATTTGTAAGCTGTGAGTCATGGATTTGATTCTTCCTTTTGGATACTAATTCTACAATGTCCGTGTACAAAGGCACAATTTTTCAAGCATAGCACGGGTGAAGCGTGAAAATCTTTACTTTAACTCTTTAACAAATGACAAATTTACAGACTGGTCCAAATTGAAAGCATTTGCAGACGACAAAATAAATGTGACTGAAAAGTTAAAATTTGCTACAGGAAGGTAGAAAACATTGTGGAAAGAGAGAAAATGCTATTTTCAAAAGGCTTCTACCTCGGGGTCATCAAATTTTAAGGGCATCATGGCCGCAATATCTAGCCAGAAAGTTTTTACAGCAAAGCTCCGAGATGTAACTGTACAATCTTTGCTACCTAATTTTCTTACTATATTATCTTGAAAATCAATTTAAATTATTTTGTTACTCAAAACAAAATAATTATAGCTCTGTTATAAAATAAATCTTGATTTTTAAAAGGTTTGTAAGGTCCATTTTAATAAACTGATAAAAACGGAAACCCTTAACTCATAACCAAACAATAATATTCTAGGTTTGTCCAAATCGAAAGCATTTGCAGACGACAAAATAAAAGTGACTGAAAATTTGAAATTTGTTTTGTGAAGGGTAGAAAACATTGTGGGAAAAGGAGAAAATGCTGGTTACCAGCATTTTCTCCTTTTCCCGTAATGTTTTCTAAAGGCCTCTTTCGCAGCGGCGTCAAAAGTAGGGATTGCGTGGTAATGGGTTACTCTTGCAACACATGGTAAATGAAATGTATTACTTCAGTCAGAAGGCAAAACCAAAACTTAAAACAATGTCAATATTATTTAACTAAAATACAATTTATCACTTAAAGAAATTCAGCTAAGTCATCAATATTCCAAAGGAAACAGATGAGCCCTGGTAGCTCAGTCTGTAGTGTACAGGACTTGAGAACAAGGGGTCACTGGTTGGATTCCCTGCTCGGCCAATTTCTTCAGAGGATTGATGACACTTATTACGACATGATTCATTCCTCTCTCATTGCAGACTACTATTTTGAAAATGGTAATGTGGGAAAGCAGCCAGTGGCTTGGAGAGAATATTGTGCACACTACTGGTGAAAAGAACTCCAAAATAGAATGGATATGTGCACTGGTCACTATAACATAATTCTGAAACAAGCAATTTCGTTGAAATGATATCCCCCGCTGCAAAAGACCTTTTTTGATACAAACGTTTAAGAGGTATTGTGTTTTGCTTATACATGTGGCCTTTTTGTTATTGGTCCATGATGAAATTATACATTAAGCTCCCTTGTTCCATGGCACAGGATTTCATTACATAAAAAATATAAAAGAGGTCCATAACAGGATTATACATTAAGTACCCTTTTTGCAGAACTCAGCATTTCATAAAATGAAAAAAAATAAAGGAAATATACATAAAACCCCCTTTTTCCATGACATGTAATATCATATATGTGGGGGAAAAAAATGTATCAAAGGACTATCCAATGGAAAACATGCATGAAGTTTCATCAATTTTTGTCAAGGACTTTAGAAGATATCCCTCTCACAATATAAGCCTCCACACTGCTGCCATTTCAAGCAGGTAGCTAGAGACTGAAGTGTTGAAATTTGTAGCACCTGCCTGGGTAGCTGAATGGATATATGGTATTACTTGTGATCTAAAAGGTTTACGAACAGACTGATGCATGGAGAGACAAATGCACAATTGACTCATTGGTCACGGGCTTTGATCAAGCAATGAAAATATGATGTTCTATGAAAATATGTGCAAAAGTTGGAGATACACTGATAAAAAATTAAATTTGACATGAAGTCCCTTTTTTCCATGATACAGTGATAAATTGCAAAACCCTGACAATATGTGCTAGGTCGCATGATCTGTGAAAATCTCATCCAAATCTGTTGAGATATGTCCAGTAATTGAAGAGATTCTGGTGAAAGAAAAAATGAAATTATAACATGAAGCCCCCTTATTCCATGATGCAGCTACAAATCCCAAAACCTTGACAATATTCCATAGGTCACATGATCATGTGAAAATTCCATCCAAATCTGCCATGAAATGTGGGAGGCATTGTGTTAGGTCACATGATCATGTGAAAATTCCATCCAAATCTGCCATGAAATGTGGGAGGCGTTGTGTTAGGTCACATGATAATGTGAAAATTCCATTCAAATCTGCCAAGAAATGTTGGAGGAGTTGCCTTCACAAGAAATAGAATGAGAAAATAAACTAGCACTTGTCCCAGAACAGGATATATTCATCAAAGGGTAATCAGTCAAAAAAAGCCTGTGAATCTAAATGGAAATGTGCAAACAAAAATCCAAAGTAAAAATTTACAAAGGGCAATAACTCCAAAAATACTGAAGATAGAATTATGGTTCTTGTGCACTGCACTTCTCCTCAATTAGTTCTATATGTGTGTGAAGTTTCAAGTTCCTAGCTTTTATACTTTTAGAGATACGCCAGACAGAAATCCAAAGTAAAAATTAACAAAGTAAAAATTAACAAAGTAAAAATTAACAAAGGGCAATAACTCAAAAATTAGTGAAGACAGAGTTTTGGTTTTTGTGAACTGCACTTCTCCTTAATGAAATCTATAAGTGTATACAGTTTGAAGTTCCTAGCCTTTGTACTTTTGGAGATATGCTCCGGACAAAATTCCAAAGTGAAAATTTACAGAGCAATAACTCAACAATTACTGAAGATAGAGTTACGATTCTTTAGCACTGCACTTCTCCTTAACTCTTTACCAAACAACAAATTTATAGAAGGGAAATAACTCCAAAAATACTGAAGACAGAGTTATGCTTGTTGTGCACTGCACTTTTCCTCAATGAGTTCTATATATGTGTGAAGTTTCAAGTTCCTAGCTTTTATACTTTTGGAGATATGCTCCGGACAAAAATTCAAAGTAAAATGTACAAAGGGCAATAACTCCAAAAATACTGAAGACAGAGTAATAGATCCTGTGCACTGCACACCTCCTCAATGAGTTCTATATGTGTGTGAAGTTTCAAGTTCCTAGCTTTGATACTTTTGAAGATGTGCTCCGGACAAAAATTCCAGAAAAAAAATGTACAAAGGGCAATAACTCTAAAAATACTGAAGATAGAGTAATGGTTCTTGTACACTGCACGCCTCCTTAATAAGATCTATCCACTTGTGAAGTTTGAAGTTGATATCTTAAATACTTTTGGAGATATGCTCCGGACAAAAATGTGGAACGGAAGGACGGACAGAGACTATTACCATAACCCCCGCCGCCTTTTCGGCGGGGGATAAATAAATTTGATGACAGCATTAAACACTATACAATCAATCAGTCAATTATATCCGGCAACCTGTGCTCTATGATTTTGATGTACACTGTTCATCAGACTGCCTTATCTCTTTACTAAGCTATCTCGAGTTCTAACAACCCTGGCAAACTTTTCAAAACATAGTGGTAACCAGCATTTTCTCCTTTTCCAACAATATTTTCTTATCTTTCAAAAACATACCCAATCATTTGAGCTATATTTAATTTGTATACCACAGATTGTTTCAATTTGGACTAGTCAAATTTTGTCCATCGGTAAAGAGTTAAAGTACCTTTTGAGACTTAGGCCCTTAATCTTTATCCTGCCATTTCCAACCATGGATGAGTTTTGCAAAGAATCTACAACAAAATCAGCCTGCAATCATGTGCCGTTTGATCTTACTGTACACCCTCCGCTTCTTTATCATTTGTTTAGGTCATATAGGCCCAGTCCTTTAGTAAAACTTTTTAGTGTATTCGTCAACAACTTTTAACTCTTTACCAAACGACAAAATTTTAGACTGGTCCAAATTGAAAGCATTTGCAGACGAAAAAATAAACATAACTCAAAAATCGAAATTTCTTTCCAGTAGGGTAGAAAACATTGTGGGAAAAGGAGAAAATGCTGGTTACCAGCATTTTCTCCTTTTCCCACAATGTTTTCAAAAGGCTTCTACCTCGGGGTCGTAAAAACCAGGGATTGTTTGGGAAAGGGTTAATCAGCAAGATATAAACTTTACAGTGCTAAAAAAGCAAAACTGGTATTCTTTATCAGAACTTAAGATGCAGATATTGAAATGTCAATGCTGTTATTTTTTTCGAAATGCAAAGCAAAGAAGCAAATATTGTAGATCTTACATCAGATTGCATTTTGTGCATTCTCATCATGATCTACACAATCCACAAGAGCAAGGTAATGCCGCGTCAGAACTGCAAAGGTTAAAAAGTCTTGTCTAACATTTATATCCTAGTAACAAAGACTCCTTGACCAAATATTAGGATAATATCTGCAGATCACATGGTCAAATAGTTTTTATACGTCTGTGAGACAGTGAGACAGTGACAATAAAACACAAGAAAAAAAGAAGACGCAAGAGCGTCAAAGGTCGCCCGAAAATGAATTGTTTTTTTTCCATTATTAAACAATAATCAGACAACAGAATATATCCGACTTCTATTTTTTTTCAGTTATTTTTCATTTGAGAAAAAAGTAGATATTGTTTTCCAATAAAATTGACATTACAATAGTGACCTACAATGTCATATAACCAGCTGTCAAAATAAAGTATGGTTTTTCGCTTGGAAAACGTTCAAATGCCCGATTTACATTTTATGCTACTTTTATGCCTATTTTCAATTTCGCCATCTGAGAATAACCGCATAATAAAAAACTTAACCAATTTGCGGTCTGATCCTAGATCTACCCAGTCTAATGCATGTAAACTGATAAATGTAACCAAAGCCGGTCAGTGACATATCTGAGGACGGTGTAGACCAAGATCAGACTTACCAAAATTGCAGTCTGATCCTAGATTCGCGCAGTCTAATGTATGTAAAATGATAAATGTAATTAAAGCCGGTCAGTGAAATATCTGAGGACGGTGAAGACCAAGATCAGACTTATCAATACTGTAGTCTGATACTAGATTCACGCGGTCTAAAGTATGTAAACTGATAAATGTAACCAAAGCCGGTCAGTGAATTATCTGAGGACGGTGAAGACCTAGATCAGACTTACCAAAATTGTAGTCTGATCCTAGATTCACGCAGTCCAATGTATGTAAACTGATAAATGTAACTAAAGCCTTCAGTGAAATATCTGAGGACGGTGTAGACCAAGATCAGACTTACCAAAATTGCAGTCTGATCCTAGATTCATGCAGTCTAATGTATGTAAACTGATACCATAAGAAAATACATTAAAGACGTGTAACATTTTGGGTACAATCTGGGAATACCTGTATAAAAAAATATCACCACTAAGTGCATTTTTTCAGCCGTACAAAAAATAGTTTTTGGTTTTTACTTGTATTTCCACTGCGTACTTTCTTTTCCATTGCGCCCATTTCTCAATAATATTTCCATTGCGCTCTTTAGGGCTATCGGTAAACAGTAGACGCAGTTTTGCGTTTCCATTGGTTCCTAAGATCATGTGACAGGACGAGTTCATTCGCATAAAACATCTATGCATTCTGCACAAGAACATTAATTGTTTCATAAAACATTGTGCACCAGACCGTTAATAATTCTTTCATGATTCTTTATCGGGTTTAAAACAAGTCAACAGCTTCAAAAAAGGCGATGAAAACCCCACACAACAATTTCACAAACATTCACACCTATTTTACCAATATAAACCTGGCGAATATGATGAAAGATTTTAACCGGAAGTACCTACACTCTCCATGAACATCTCTTCTGAACTATATTAAATATAAGGTCGCCGGCTTCTGCCGGGCGACCAATAATGTGGTAGCTATATTTAGTTGTTTGGTCAAAATTATTATTTGTAAAGAAATATTTATGACTACACTTTTCAGGCTAAAATTTAAAAATTTAATGCATTTGTTATTTGATTGAGCCTGACCTCTTTATATACAACCCCAAGAAAGAAAGCTTTCAAAACTGTTGTAGGAAATGGAGAAAATACTGGTAACCAGCGTTTTCTCCTTTTCCTACAATATTTTTCACTCTTTTTAGCCAAATCTCATAACTTTAAGCCAAGTCTAAATTGTCTTCTGCTAAAAGCTCTTGATTTGGACAATTCAAAATTTCTGTCATCCAGGGTTAGTTCTATCAGTTAAGATTTTGGACTCATCCATTCTTAAGGTTTTTCAGAAAGCAAATTATCTGAACGTTTTCAACTGATGTCAGCAGTTTAGGGACACAAAATAAACTAATTTAGCGTCAACGATGAAACCCAAAATACGATAAAAAAATCATGATGTATAGATTATGAGAAGTCTTTCTTTCAAAAAAAAAAAAACAGTTTGGCCACAGTTTTCAATTTCATTTGATATACTGGACCGAATGCTTTGATCAAACATGGCGAAAACTAATCACTTGTGTCGAAAATTCAAATATTTCAAATTTATATTAAATTCCGCCCATGCCTTTTGATCTATAACATTTCTTCAATTACACAACCCAAACATTGACACAGGTATTCTAAAAGATTTTTTTCTTCGGGATTTCATATCTATAATTATATCTTCAGCACACAACCATGAGTTTTAATGACCCTGTAGGAAAAGCGTTTTGAAAGCATTGTGGGAAAAGGAAAAAATGCTGGTAACCAGCATTTTCTCCTTTTCCCCATGATGTTTTCTACTCCATCAAAGACAAATTTCATCATGTAAACAACAGTGAAATTGTTGTCTGGATAGGCTTTCAGTTTGGACAAGTCTAATTAAATTTTTGTTGTATCATATATATTTTCATCAGTCTTACAGAATGTATAAATAACTTCAACTGTATAAGCAGACAGTGTTAAACTCTACCATACAATCCCGGCTTTCAACAACCCTGAGAGAAAAGCCTTTTGAAAACATTGTGGGAAAAGGAGAAAATGCTGGTTACCAGCATTTTCTCCTTTACCCACAATGGTTTCTAAAGGCTTCTTTGAAAGGAGTGTTAGAAATCTGGATTGTGTGGTAAATGGTTAAATTGTAGTCTGCAACTGTTTTTGAAATAGGGAAGTCTAAAATTGTATTGTATATTTAGGAGTTAAACTTCGCTTCAGGTCAAATGTTACTTTTATCACCTTTTTAAATTTACAAACAGATAAACTGTATATTTATGGAAATTTGTTTCAGAAATTTTATGGCAGGAAGAATAAATAAGGAGATATGGGCCTGGACAACATTTTCTTCAACTCCTGGGTCTATATTCCCCAAACAGTCTTAAGAACAATTCAGTCTTATTTGGGTAGGTTTGACATTTTGTTATCTAGTAGAAGATTACCACATTACCACACAATGACGACTTTTGACGACCCTGAGAAAGAAGCCTGTAGAAAACATTGTGGGAAAAGGAGAAAATGCTGGTAACCACTAACCAGCATTTTCTATTTTTCCCACAATGTTTTCTACCCTTCACAAAACAAATGTCAAATGTTCAGTCACTTTTACATCTATGAATGCTTTGGATTTGGACAAGCCTAAAACATTGTCGTTTGGTGGAGAGTTAAGACCATGGATAAAAGAATGCATCTATACCTTATATAATTGACCTTTAACTCTTTACCAGACGACAAAATTTTAGACTGATCCAAATTGAAAGCATTAGCAGGCGACAAACTAAAAGCGATTGAGATTTGAAATTTGTCTGTGGAAGGGTAGAAAAGATTGTGGGAAAAGGAGAAAATGCTAGTTACCAGCATTTTCTTCTTTCTCCACAATGTTTTCAAAAGACTTCTTTCTAAAGGTCATCAAAAGTTGGGATTGTGTGGTAAAGGGTTAAATGACAGATATTCTAGTGCAAAGGACAAGACAAAATAAATAGATTTAACCCATTATCACACGAGAAAAATTTGGACTGTTCCAAATCGAAAGCATTTGCAGACGATAAAATAAAGGTGACTGAAAAATTGAAATTTGTTCTGGGAAGGGTAGAAAACACTGTGGGAAAAGGAGAAAATGCTGGTTACCAGCATTTTCTCCTTTTCTCACAGTGTTTTCGAAAGGCTTCTTTCTCGGGGGCGTCAAAAGTAGGGATTGTGTGGTAATAGGTTGAAAGATGATTTGTTTGACTGCAAAATCTTATAGTGTGCAGTTCACAGGCTGAGGATTAGACTGCACATTTAGCTGATACCATACAACAGAAACTCAAAATTGTCCAAATTGAAAGCGTTTGTGTGAAAGTGAAATTTACCCATAATGTGCTGAAAGTGGGTATTTAAGTTTTTAACATCTCACTGAATTAAAAAATATGTATATCACTGAAATTTATTTGAAAAAATACAAATCATCAATAAAAAAGATTCATAAAAATTACAAAAAAAAAAATTTGATGGAATTCCCTTAAAAGGTTACATAGCCTCTTAACTCATTACCACACAATCCCGACTTTTAACGACCCTGAGAAAGAAGCCTTTAGAAAACATTGTGGGAAAAGAAGAAAATGCTGGTAACTAGCATTTTCTCCTTTTTCCACAATGTTTTGTACCCTTCACAAAACAAATTTCGAATTTCAGTCACTTTAATTTTGTCATCTGCAAATGCTTTCAATCTAGACCAATGTAACACTTTGTCGTTTGGTAATGAGTTAAGGTATTTTTAGATTTCACGCCAAATATCAAAAAAGCATTGTGGGAATGTCGAGTAAATTGCACGTGACTAATAAAGCTAAAATTCATTACATAACAAACATGTAATGATTATTTTCCATAATGTCTTCTTCGGATGCCACATTTGAAGCTTCGCCTGTGTATTTCCTGTATGTAAATGGGCGAATTGCACAAATAAAAATAGAACATGTCTCGTTGGTATCGACCTGGGCCATAGTAAATCTCTGATTTGTCTTGTTGTCGGATAGTTTTCGACTACTGGGGTTATGTGGATGCAAGTTAAAAGGCTTTTGGAGTATAAGGATTATTTTCTAGCATTTTTGTAAAATTTTTGTCCTAAAATCTGAAGGGCCACCTTTAAGCACAAGAGACATTTTCAGTACAGAAGTAAGAACCTTATATACATGCTTTTTCAAGGTTGCTTGTCATATGTCTTTGGGTTAAAGTTACAATAAAGCCTAAATGTAAACAAGAGCCGTCAGAGACGGGTTATGCTCCCCGAACAAGTGCTTGTCATAAAATATAAGAAATTGATATGAATTCACTTCTTTTATCCTAGAAGAACCTGTTCATGCCCCCCAAAATTACTATCTTAGAGATAGCCAACACAAACTTGTAGAGAAACTTTGAAAAAACAATATAACAATGAAGTTTAATGAAATTTTGAGCAAAACTGAATGAAATATTAGTAAAAATTGGAATTTTGCAAGAAGCCCCCTTTTTCCATGACAGAACATCAACTTAAAAAACGCCCAGATTAAAAATAGCAAGGGCACATGCTAAAATTATCCATAAACAATATAACCATGAAGTTTCATGATATTCTGAGAAAAACTGAATGAGATATTGGTAAAAATTGCAATTTTGCATTAAGCCCCTTTTTTCCATGACACGGGGTCAAATTGAAAATCCGGGAAAAGGATATCGGCACCTGATACCCTAAGGAGTTTTAGCCAATTTGGTCCAAGGGTTGTGGAGAAATCGCTTCGGACGGACGGACGGACGGACGGACGGACGGACGGCCGGACGGACGGACAGACGGACGGAAGGACGGACGGAAGGACGGGCAGACGGATGAACAGACGAAGCGGCAACTATATGCTCGCCCTTCGGGGAGCATAACAAAGCAGGCGACTATATGCATTTGAATTTATATCATAACATAATAATAGTATTGAAATTACTGTGAAGATGAAAATCTGTCATTGAATAGCCGATCCAAGTGTGAGTCACTGACAGAGAAGCTAATTTCAAAACTAGGTTAAAACCTGCCACGTAGGTGTATCTTTTGTTTACTTTTTGCCTGATTTTTTTTCTTCCATCGATGAACATATGGCCCAACCACATGATAACAGATTGTCATCACTGCAATATTTTCCATACTTTTAAATAGTATGATTTAAATTCAAATGTATTATGACACCTGCTTTGATATTTTGGTCTCTACTGGGCCTTTAAGCAGACAGTGCTCTATATTGGGCTCAAAGGCAACTATAAATGTATAAGGGGTCTAAAGGTTAAGCGTGGTCCAAAATGTTGTTTACTATCTTCAAAATGCTGGAAAACATGAAAACCATTCTGGTTACCAGCATTAAATCCTCTTTTTCTCATAATATTTATACCCCCCACAATGAATTGAAGTGGTATACTGGAATCACTATGGTTTTCTGTCTGTCAATCCGTCTGTCCGTCACTCTGTCTGTCCGTAAACACAAATTTATCTGGCGAAATACTCCAACACTTTAGGTACTGAAGTCAAATTTACACACAGTGTTCCTATCAAATATGAAGTAGTGCATGTGCAATTTTTATGACTCTACTGTGATGTTGTGGAATTATCTCCCCTTGATTTTTTTTCAACTCTACTTTTGTACTTTTCCACCTTCTTTGACAAGGACCAGTCCAGGACCTGTTTTTCGTGACGGGGAGTTTGTGGGGGGTGTATCATCATGTTTAGTGATAGCTCTAGTTTCAAATGGGTTCTTTTTCAGAGTCATTAAAACTAAGGATTGTATTAAACATTAATAACTTTACTTTTATGCTGAGTATAAACAAACACTTAGCACACTATCTCAACTTTTAACAAATTAACCCTGAAAAGGGCAGCTTTTGAAACATTGTTGAAAATGGAAAAAATGCATTTAACCAGCATTTTCTCTTTTTATCACAATGTTTTTAGAGTACCCTATCAAAGACAAATTTCATCATGTGAGCAACATTTGAATTTGTCATCTGAAAAAGCTTTCAACAGAGTCAAGTCCAAAATTTTGTCATTTAACCCATTACCACACGAGAAAATTTTGGATTGGTCCAAATTGAAAGCATTTGCAGATGACAAAATAAAGGTGACTGAAAAATAGAAATTTGTTCTGGGAAGGGTAGAAAACACTGTGGGAAAAGGAGAAAATGCTGGTTACCAGCATTTTCTCCTTTTCCCACAGTGTTTTCAAAAGGCTTCTTTCTTAGGGGCGTCAAAAGTAGGGATTGAGTGGTAATGGGTTAATAGAGGGTTAAAATATCTGAAATACACATCATTTTCACCTCATATAAAAGAATATAATA
Organism: Tridacna crocea; assembly: GCA_943736015.1. Taxonomy (NCBI): domain Eukaryota; kingdom Metazoa; phylum Mollusca; class Bivalvia; order Cardiida; family Cardiidae; genus Tridacna; species Tridacna crocea. Next base: position 58,530,466 of record OX031059.1, read on the forward strand.
TTTAATTGAACATATGAATTATTTTGACTTCATGATCAAATTTCAACTGATTTAGAGTTAAATCTCTTTTTGTTCTGGTACAAAATTTACATTTAGTTTACTCTTTACCAAACAAAAAAGAAAAGAGGCTTCTCCAAATTGAAAACATTTGCAAATGACAAATAAATATGACTGAAACATTAAAATTTGTTTCAGGAAGGGTAGAAAACATTGGCGATACAGGAGAAATGCTGTTTATCAGCATTTTCTCCTTTTTCAACAATGTTTTCAATAAGCTTTTTCTTCATTGTCATTACAACTTGGGATTGTACGTTATAATAGTTAAACTTTGTAATCCTATTTGTAACACTTTAATTCTTAAATGCTTCCACCCGTTTCAGCACCAACACAAGTTGTGAAGTATTACTGAAGTGCAAGCATTTTTCAGTTGTTTTTGAACCATTTTTTTGGAACCAGAAGACCAACACAATATTTATTCATCAGAACCATTGGCTCTGAATATGAAGTTTCTTGCCTATGAAATGAACATGGCTTTTTTCCCTATATACAAAATGCCACAGTAAAAGCCTGTCATTGTGACAGGTCATATTTCTTTAGGACTGCAGTAAGAATCAAAATTAGTAAGAGACGGTTCAAGGGGTTAAACATGATATAATGCTATTGTAAAAGCAAATGGCTTAAACCCTTCAATTTACATTCTCGTGTATTAATAATCCTGGGAAAGAAGGCTATAAAAAATTTGTGTAAAAAGGAGAAATTGCTGGTAATCAGCATTTTCTCATTTTCCTACAATGATTTGTACTCTTTCCAACCAAATATAATATCTCGACCAAAAATCTTATTTGTCAATTGCAAATACTTTCAATTTGGACAGATTTAAAATTTTGTCACTTGGTAAAGGATTAATAAATCTCTACTTAATCATTGAAATTTTCCACAGGCCGAAATTAAAGGAATTTGCTCTGCAACAAATCGAAATTTCCTTTAACTCTTTACCACACAATCCCAACTTCTGACGACCATGTGACAGAAGCCTTTTGAAAACATTATGGGAAAAGGAAAAAATGCTGGTAACCAGCATTTTCTCTATTACACATAATGTTTTCAACTCTTTCAAAAACATCGATATTCAAGTTTTTCTGTCACATTCATAATGTCGTCTGCAAATGTTACAGGTAGAGACTAGTTTTAAATTTTGTCATTTGGTAAAGAGTTAAGTATGATGATTTCTCTCTAAAATGATTTTTAAAAAAAACATTGTTGAGGAGAAAGAGAATATACTATTTCCGATTATCTTTGCCTTTGTGCACGATTTTTTCAAATGCCGTAATAATCAGAGTCATATAATGATAAATTGTATGGTGAAGAGTGAAAGTTCACAGTAACTTGATCTCCATGTTTTCAACCATTTCAATTGTTTTCAGATTAACATGTAACACATTTATTTTCATTGGCTGTTCAAGGTAATGACTGGAAAGGTTAAATAGTGCATTCAATGATATTTAAACCAACTAGAAAAGTAGGTTAACCCATTACGACACAATCCCTACTTTTGACACCCCTGAGAAAGAAACCTTTAGAAAACATTGTGGGAAAAGGAGAAAATGCTGGTTACCATTCGCAAAACAAATTTCAGAGCCATGTTAAGTTGTCGTCTGCAAATGCTTTCAATTTGAACCAGTCTTAAATTTTGTTGTGTAGTAATGAGTTAATTAACACTTGTGCTGTGGTCATACCTTACATAGTTGACCATAGTATGGAATTATCACAGATGCCATATTAAAGGTACCATTAGTTGAAGGTAGTTACTCATGAATAACTGTTGATCAACATAGAAATGAACGTGGTTTGATCTTTAAATTTGCCCATAGTAAGCGCATAATTTTTTTTAACATGTTCAAAATACTGTTATGTTTTAACTGCAGTTATGTGACCCTACTCTGACCATAGTTTGAACATAGTTGATGGCAATGGAGCCTACTTAACCATACTATGTTAAATATGTTCAACTATGGCCTAGTACAGTAATTCCCCATTATGGTCAACTATGTAGGATGTGGCTGCGTGGTGAATTTACAGTGGTTGCAGCTTACCAAAACTGAGCAGGCACAACCATAAAGTTTTACCCTAGATTAAAGATGGCCCTTCAGATTTTGGGACGAAAATTTTACAACAAGAGGGCCAAGATGGCCCTGGATCGCTCACCTGAATTTTTGAGATGACCATAGCCTATTTTTTTTTTTTTTTTTGAGGTATTGAAACATTGGAACCAAAATTATAATTTTGCCAAGCAATTTTCAAAAGGTCACCTGTAAAAGTCATTTCGAAATCTGACCATCAGTTTCAAAAAGAAGAATTTTTAAGAATTCTTCATTTCTGTATAAGAGCAAGTAGCTCCCATCCACAAGAGCCATGTTTCTTGATGGATCAAAATTTACATACGAATTTTGAAAAGGGTCACCCAAGGAACATTGCTGACAAATTCTTTTAAAATCAGTTCAGCTGTTTCCGAGAAGAAGAATTCTCAAGAATTTCTTCATTTCCCTATGATGCAAGTAGCCCCCATTCACCAGAGCCATGTTTCTTGACCAATCAAAATTTCGCAAACACTTTTTGAATAGGGTCACCCAAAGAACATCCCTGATAAATTATTTCAAAATCTGACCAGCGGTTTTAGAGAAGAAGAATTTTTAGGAATTTCTTCATTTCTGTATAGTGCAAGTAACTCCCATTCACCAGAGCCATGTTTCTTGAAGGATCAAAATTTCAAACAATTTCTGAAAAGGGTCACCCAAGGAATATCTCTGTGAAATCATTTTAAAATCTGGCCAGCTGTTTCAGAGAAGAAGATTTTTAAAGAATTTCTTAGAAAATTCTATTTGGTTACCATGGCAACCAGAGTTTCTGATGGAATCAAATTCTGTGAACAATTTTTATAAGAGGACCTCCCAAGGAACATTCCTGCAAAGTTTGGTCCAAATTGGCCCAGCTGTTTAGGAGGAGTTGATGTTTAAAGAATTGTTCACGACGCACAACAGATGACGGACACCAGGTGATCCTAAAAGCTCCCCTTGAGCACATTGAGCTCAGGTGAGCTAAAAATGCAAAAAAATTCATCCCTGTACTCCCAAAGCCTTTTAATTCGCGTTCATGAAACCCCGGTAGTCGAAAACCATCCAATAACACAAGAAATTAGAGATTTATTACGGACCAGGTTGACACAAATGGGAGACACATTCTATTTTTAGATGATCAATTCTGTCATTTAAATACAGGAAAACAGACAAGTTTAAAACGTCTGTCCAAAGAAAAAAATCCTGGAAAATAATTATTACATGTTTGTTATGTGATGGAATTTAAACGTTATTAGTCACGTGCTTGTCACTTGACATTCCTACAATGCTTTTTTTATTTTTGGTGCGAAATCTAAAAATAGCTTAAGAAGCTACGTAGCTTTTTAAGGGAATACTATCCAAAAAAATTTTTTTTCAATTTTATCATTCTTAATTATTGATGATTTGTATTGTCTTTTCATATAAATTTCAATGATATATATATTTTTTAATTTGGTGTGATATGAAAGTTCTAAATACCCACCTTTAATGCAGTTGACCATAATTTACTGCAATTTTGCAAAGTTAGGGCATATTTTTCACTTAGTTTAAAGGTGGCCCTTCAGATTTTGGGACGAAAATTTCAAAAAATTTAAATAAAATATCCTTGTATTCCCAAAGCCTAATAATTTTCATTCATAAAATCCTTGTAGTCGAAAACCATCCGACAACTAGATAAATTAGAGATTTACTGCAACACAGTTCGACACTGAAGGGAAACACAGTCTATTTTTACATCAGCAACTCGCTCATTTACATACCAGAAATATACAGACGAAGCTTCAAACATAGCATCTGAAGTTTTAGACATTATGGAAAATAATTACATGTTTGTTATGTTATGGAATTTAATAGTCATTAATCACATGCAAGTCAATGAACATTCCCACAATGCTTTTTTGATTTTGGGGGGAAATCTAAAAATAGCTTAAGAGGCTACATAGCCTTCTAAGGGAATATCACCAAAAATTTTTTTTTTCGTAATTTTATGATTCTTAATTACTGATGATTTGTATTGTTTTTTCATATAAATTCCAGTGACATATATATTTTTTAATTTGGTGTGACGTGAAAATTGTAAATACCCACCTTTAACGTAGTTAATCATAGACATAGTAATACCCTAGTTAACCCTACCCACTTTGCACACACATTGAATGTAGTTAACCGTACTTTAATTTCAACCTACTTCAAAAGACTTTCTATATTTTCTCTCATTGCCAATTTTGAACCTAATTTGAACTTGAATGTACATGTACTTCAACCTAGTTGACCATGCTAAAACTATGGCAGACTATGTTTGAAATTAACTATGCACAACTCAATGTGCAAGACCGTTAATGTGATCATGGTGTTAGGCTGTCACCCAAAGTGAGACCAAATATTTTTTTGTATAAACAGTGTGGAGTAAGATCAGTCACAGAATTCTGTAGTCTGTTCTTTGACCAACATTGTCAGTCACAATATGATTTGTCAGAATACTTTAAAATCTAAATATTTGAGGATATACTTGAGTGACAAACAAGAGCTTCTCAGAGCAGTGAATATATGCCCGAAGGGGCTTGTCAGTGAAATGAGCATTGACGGATGGGCCATGAATGAAGAGAAGTTATTCTCCATGATATGTGAAAAATATTAAAGGGCAATAACTAAAAAAATAAGGGTGGCAAAGCTACAAATTTTGTGAATTGCTCTTATCCACAAGGTGTTCTATCAGTCTTTGAAGGTTCAAGATCATATCTTTTACATTTTAAAAATTATGGCCTAGACGAAAATTCAAAGTGAAAAAGGCAATAACTCAAAAAGAAGGATAGCAGAGTTATAGTTCTTGTGCAATGCACTTCTTCATAATGTGTTCTATTAGTCTTTGAAGTTCCAAGATGATGGATTTTAAAGTTTGGAAGTTATGGTCTTTACAAAAATTCAAACTGAAAATTAACAAATGGCAATAACTCAAAAAATAAAGGTGGCAGAGTTATGATTCATGTGCAGTGCACTTCACCATAATGGGTTCTATCAGTGTATGACGTTCCAAGTTAATAGCTTTTATAGTTTGGAAGTTATGGCCTGGACAAAAATTCAAACTGAAAATTAACAAAGGGTAGTAACTCAAAAAATAATGGTGGCAGAGTTATGGTTCATGTGCACTGCACTTCTCCATTATGTGTTCTACCAGTGTATGCAGTTTCAAGTTGATACCTTTAATAGTATGGAAGTTATGGTCTGGACAAAAATTCAAAGTGAAAAGTTGATTATTTCAGAAATCAGGGGCAGATAATTGTAGAAGGTAAACAGCGATCCAAATTCTAAGATCCAGGTGCACAACTAGACATCATGGAAATTCAATATTGTGGCAAGTTTCAAATAATTCCGATGGATACTGTAGAGGAGTTGCGCACCCAAGAACGGACAGACGGATGGACAGACAGACAGACAGACAGACAGACAGACAGACAGACGGACGGACAACCAGGGGTATAAAATAATACGACCCTTTGGGCTTATAAAAAGGATATAGAGGCAAACTGAGACAAAACTTAAAATTTTCCATCTATAACTATTGCATTTTAGACATATAACCACAACTTGATTTTAAAGACTGCAGAAAATGTCTTGTAAAAGTTGCAGTGAATCCTTTAGACTGTTTCTGACTCTTCACATTTTCCTACTCAGACATACAAAGTCTGCATTATTTTGGTATGTGATCAATACAACAATGTAATGCTGTCAGATGACAAATTAAATTTGCTTGACTCTTTCTATCTCAGTGTTTGTAACCAAATTCTTAACTCTTCACCAAACAAAATTTTAGACCGTGTCAAAATGAAAGCTCTTGCAGACGACAAAATAAATATAACCCAAAAAATTGAAATTTGTTGCCAGAAGAATAGAAAACATTGTGGGAAAAGGAGAAAATGCTGGTTACCAGCATTTTCTCTTTTTCCCATAATGTTTTCAAAAGGCTTCTATCTCACTCAGGGTTGTTTGGCAAAGGGGTTAAAAGGGCAGATAACTGTAAAACTTAGATGGCTTAGGCTATTAATCTTTGTCTGATTGCCAGCTACTGTTTTGCGACTGAAAAGTGGTCCAGATATACAACTTTTGGTAATACAAAGGGGTTATAGCTCTGAAACTCTGCCAGCCAGAGTTCTCTAGGTGAAAACATATCTTCTAAAGCTAGCTAAAAAGTAAACAAAAAGTAAGTATCTTGGCAATATTTTACATAGCTTTAAACCTTTACCACTTAATAGTGACTTTTGTCGACCCTGAAGTAGAAGCCTTTTGAAAACATTGTGGTAAAAGGAGAATGCTGGTTACCGGCATTTTCTCCTTTTCCCACTATGTTTTCTATCCTATCAAAGAAAACTCATTTGATATCAGCCACATTGAAAGTGTCATCAGCCTACAATTTGGACCAGTCTTTAAAATTGTTGTTTGGTAAGGAGTTAAAAACACAATTTTCTCAGCACTTTGACTGCCAGTACAGTAACAGATTGTCATTTTCACAATGATTTCCGTTCTTTTGTATTGTATGATTTGATTTTAAATACATTTCAACACTCACATTGTTTACTTTTGGCCATTTCTGGGCCTTTATTGCCCTTGACTTTTTATCTGACCATCATACCAAGATCAGCCGAACTGTCAACTTTTAACTGGCAGCAAAATTTTAGATCTATTGGAATTAAAAGCATTTGCAGAAAGACATGTTCAATATGTCTCATATTCTCAAATATTTCTTTATGAAATATTGTTGAAAAAGGAGAAAAATGCTGGTTACTAGCACTTTCTACATTTGTTACTAGATCAATATGTTCGAAAGCCCTTCTCCTAAGGGTTGTTAAAGGCCTGGATAGTGTGATAAAGGGCTTATTACCATAATTTAAAATAGATTGCAGCTAATAATCAAAGTACTGAAAGTACTCATGGAAGTCGATTTTAGAATTAGATTGAGTAAATGAAGAAATCGTTCCCCCTGGTCTGAAGGTGCGTTCAATTTGGATGTGACCAAAAGTTTCTCATCATGTGCAGAGTGAAATAGTCAACAAAACTCAATACTATTCAAGATGAAACAGTTAAACAAAAAGAAGAACAGAAACAAAGCTTCTTTTTTTTTCACTTTAATTTGAAAGAAGTGTCATCTTCTCGTAACATGAATCGAGTACCACAACATAATGAATACATGTATTATGTAAAGGTAGTTGAAACAAGTAAACAGTATATTTGTGAATAAACACCTCCATCTCATGTCAATACCCTTTTGCACACAATGACGACTTTTGACTACTCTTGGAGAGAAGCAGCTTGAAAATATTGTGGCAAAAGTAGAAAACAATTGAATACTAAGTGTTACATTCTTATCCCAGTGCTTTGTCTCAATTAAGACCTGTCAAAAAGGCTCGCAAAAAGACTAGGAAGTTTAACTTTGAACTGCATAAAAAAGAAAATGTGGCTTTTATTGCATAATATTTCAAGGGACCAAAACAAAAATCTCATATCTTTCTTATATTTTCGAAACATCAAAATAAGTAATAATAGCTTGTAAAGATCTTTCTGATATTTTTTTAATTGTATGCCCTTGTAGTATGATGAACATTGAAAGTATATTTTAATACTTCAGCTAGAGTATATTCTCATACTGTTAAATTTGTTTAATGCAGAGAATACTTCTAAGACAAATTTAGGGACCATACCACTTGTATAAAGAGAAATAAATGGCCCTTGAATCAAAACTTAACCCATAGCCAACTAGCCCGATTTTTAAAGTTGTTCGGTATATTTTTGAAAACACTGTGTCCAAAGGTAAAAATGCTTGCGACAAGCATTTTCATCTCTGCTGATGCTTTGAGTTGCAAATAAATGAAAGTAAAAAAAGCTCAAAATCTTATACTTGGTGATGATTTTTAAAAAGAAAACATGAGTACATGCATTTAGCCAACAACTTGCACACTATGTCAAAGGAATCTACAGATAAACACTGGTACATTGCAACACAATGCTTTCTTCATATAATCCAAATAGTGTCTCTTTCCAATAATGTTTATATTTATCCTTTCAGTACCTTTTCCACTTTTTTGGCCGTTTTTTGAAGTTGTCTGCTGAAATTTGGGACAATTTAATTTTTGTCTGCTAGTAACTATTTATTAAACAACAAAATTTTAGACTGGTCTAAATTGAAAGCACTTGCAGACAACAAAATAAAGGCAACTCAAAAATTAAAGTTTTCTTTCAGGCAAGGCGGAAAACACTGTGGAAAAAGGAGAAATTATTGGTAACCAGCATTTTCTCCTTTTCCAACAATGTTTTCAAAAGCCTTCTATCTCAGGGTCGTGAAAACCAGGGATGATTTGGTAAAGGGTTAATTGATTAAAGAACAGGCAAATATAGTAAGATACAGCATGTAAACATAAAGGTAGTGGCAAAAATATAATGAACATGTACCTAAAAGTAATCAAGTGAAAATATATACACAAAAACCTGACTAGCCAGATGATGTGTATGTAAAATATCAATCTATCACTCTATCTACATAAAAAAAAATTTAGTCTTGAAAAGATTTGCAAACAAGAAATGAACTTTTGCTCAAAGTGTGCAGTAGCCTTTTGAAGAAAGAAAACATGGTGACCAATGGAGTAAATATGCATTACAAGCACTTTCTCGTATACCGAAAATGTTTCCGAAAGCATTCTACCTCAAGTCTATAAACTAGAGGCGCTTGAGCGCCTGTATCGCTCCACAGGCCTGATTTTTCTGTAACGGTGAAGAGAAGTTTTTAACAATTACCATTCATTCCTGCATTTTAGGTCACTTTAAAAGAAAAAAAGCTATGAAAACGTGAGAAAAGAAGAAAATAAAAGTAACCTGCATTTTCTTAGTTTTACACAATAATTTCTACCCTTTTTGATACAAGTTTTACTAATTTGAAGATTTATTATGTTGTCTGCAACGTCTTTCAATTATGGCCAGTTATAAAAATTTTGTCTTCTGGTTATAGTTAACTCATTACCAAATGACAACATTTTAGGGTTGTCAAAATGGAAAGCATTTTGTAGATGAAAAAATAAAAGTAACTGAAAATTTAAAGGTTGTTTTGTGAAGGGTAGATAACATTGTGGGAAAAGGTTACAACAAATTAAACATTGATGAAATGATGATTTCTCTCCTTGATAGAGTAGAAAACACTGAGGGAAAAAGAGAAAATGCTGATTACCAGCATTTTCTCCTTTTCCAAGAGTGTTTTCTAAAGACTTCTTCTTTAGGGTCGTTAAAAGTCAGGACTGTATGGTAAAGACTTACCAGCATAGGAACTAACCTCCAATACAACAATGAAATCAAAATTAATAGTATGAGAGAAGAAATTTTTCAAAGATTTTACTTTATACCATAAAAGGAAAATGAGTCTCCCATAAAAGCCATGTTTTTTGATGGATCTTTTTTTTTTTTGTAAGGAATTCTGTAGACCTCTCTCTAAGGAACATTCCTGCAAAAAAATAATGCTATCCAATTAGTGCTTTGGGAGGAGAAGATTTTTAAAGGTTTTTTTACTTTGGTTGCCATGGCAACCAGAATTATTCATGGAACACAATTATTTGAAGGAATTTGAAACAGGACCACCTAAGGAACATTCCTGTGAAATTTGGTAGAAATCCAGTCCATAGTTTCTGAGGAGAAGTTTTTTTAAAGAAAAAGTTTACGGACGGATGCACGCACATAAACATCTTCTTTCGTAGAGATTAGTCGGAGTCTGCACTGTTGTAGTTTAGTGCTTTACGTAGTCCCTCTTAATGATGGTGTACTTGTATTCTGCAATGTATGCCTGCAACTCGCCCTCTACTTGGGAGGATGGCTCCTGGCAAGTCTGAAAAAAAAAAAAAAGCCATTGAAATTAAAAAAAAAAATGAATTTACTTTTGAAAATCAAACAAACAAGTTAGTATGAAATTCCCACACAAAAAAAATATTCTGGGCTATTTTTCACACATAATTTGTGTAAGTAGCAGTTAACATTACCAAACAACAATATTTTAGGTTTGCCCAAATCAAAAGCATTTGCAGACCGAAAAATAAAAGTAACTGAAAATTTGAAATTTGTTTTGTGGAGGGTAGAAAACATTGTGAGAATGCTGGTTACCAGCATTTTCTCCTTTTCCCATACTGTTTTCTAAAAGCTTCTTTCTTAGGGTCGTCAAAAGTAGGGACTCTGTGGTAATGGGTTAACTATGTTTCCTAATAATCAGCTGCAATATGCATTAGCAATGAAAGGATTTTCTGCAGTATCTCTGCACTTTTCTTGATCTATGCCCATAGAAATTAGAATTTCTGGTGATAATGGAAATATATAATTTGAGTCACAGTTACTTTGAGAATTTTAGAGAATCACAGTGGTTCTATTATTTTCAATAGCAAATGACTGAGGAAACAAGTGAGTCAAGATAGCCCTATTTCAGTCTCCTGAAAAAGAACGTTGAATTATCATCAATGCTGATACACCAATAAGAATGTCCCAACATGTTAGTAAACAAACGGCACAAGATCAATCTTTTTCCAGATCTTACGTTTGGCCATGCAAGGTCTGAAAGAGATTAACTTATTACCCAAATGACAATATTTTAGGCTTGTTCAAATTGAAAGCATTTGCAGACCAAAAATAAATATGAATGAAAATTTGAACTTTGTTTTGTGAGGGGTAGAAAATATTGTGGGAAAAGGAGAAAATGCGACTTACCAGCATTTTCTCCTTTTCCCACAATGTTTTCAAAAGGCTTGTTTCCAAAGGTTGTCAAAAGTAGGGATTGCGTGGTAATGGATTAACTTGAGGACAATACTGTCAAAAGTTTAATTATCCTTTTACATCTTAGTGATTCTGTTAAAGATACTGAAAGCCAGTTTGTGACATTGCTTTTCTGGGCTTTGTCAAATAGAACTTCAGGAGCAACATGTAAATGTGCTTGTGCTAATGGTGAACAGACACACAATAGTCAAAATACCAACCCATCACAACTGTTCACCATGAGCACTAGGGATAACCTGGGAAGACTAGAGTGGATTTAATACCTTAATTTCAGTCTTTGTTTTGGTTGACACTGACATCTCGTCTCTGTATGTATTGACAACAACAATTGTTAGCTATATGTATTGACCCATTAGGTTCTTTGAACTCATCTCCCTCCACTCCCTCCAGAGTGACACCTTTAACTCTTTACCACACGACAAAATTTTAGACTGGTCTAAATTGAAAGCATTTGCAGACGACAAAATAAAGGTGACTGAAAAATTGAAATTTGTTCTGGGAAGGGTAGAAAACACTGTGGGAAAAGGAGAAAATGCTGGTAACCAGCATTTTCTCCTTTTCCCACAGTGTTTTCAATAGGCTTCTTTCTCAGGGGCGTCAGTAAAGTAGGGATTGTGTGGTAATGGGTTAAGTCATCTGTGCCATCTTGAGATCTTAAATGTCTTGACCTGGACGTCTATCCCTCTGACCTGCACAATCTTCACAATCTCTTCCTAAAACAGATACAAAGAAATATAACCAAATGATGGCCATACAAAAATCTGAACAGTATTTAACTTAACATTCTTCTTTTATCAAAGATGCATATTGTAGATTGATGCAACATCAAGTTATTGTCCAAAGAATTGAAGAGGGCCTTGATTGTCTAAAATTACCCACCTTACTGTTGAGCAATCTTTTCTTTAACAAAAACGTTTTTCAAAAATCTTTTCAAGGGTCAATTTTACCTCTTATGCTGCTGATTTCCCAGAATAGACTATTCCAGATTTGCTTCCAAATTTCAGTCACTGTAAAATTTGCCAACAGTGCAGACCAACATCAGACTGAATGGCTATGCAGGTTGATCATTGGTCTACACTACTAGCAAATATGACCAATGTTGCAATAGGCAAGATAGGGGTTATGGCTTCCCGTTAAGCTCAGCCCGCATTTCTTTAGCTTAACTGCTTTATCCCACTTGAAAGCATCATCCTAACACATACAAACCAGGTCTAACCCCTTTACCAATTGACAACATTCTAGCCTTGTCCAAATTGAAAGCAGTTGCAGACAACAATTTCAATCTCATTAACTGAATTAAATGCTGCAATTGTTCTTATGACATAGTAGAAAATATTGTGGGAAAAGGAGGCTTCTTTCCTTGGGGTGTCAAAATTCATCACTGAGTGGTAAAAGGTTAAAGAATGCTTCACATCTTTTGTAGATGATAAAATATTGGTTTTCATGTTCAATCAAGGATCATAATCATTTCAGACAAATCTCCCTGACTGTGGCAATTGTTAAAAGCTAAAGTAGTCCGAACAGACATATCTAAAATGGTTTGCATTCTGCATCAACTCAACAGTGCCACTGGTTACCTTTAACTCCTAAGACTACCAAACCATCCCGACTTTCAACGATCCTGAAACAGAAGCCTTCTGAAAATATTGTAGGAAAAGTAGAAAGTGTGGGTAACCATCATTATCTCCTTTTCTCACAATGTTTTCTATTCTTCCCTAAACAAATTTCAATTTTTGAGCCACATTTATTATGTCATCAGCATGGCTTTCAATTTTGACCACTCTTAAATTTTGTTGTTTGGCAAATAGTTAACTCATTTCCAAATGACAAAATTTTAGACTTGTTCAAATCTAAAGCATTTGCAGACGACAAAATGAAGGTGACTGAAAAATTGAAACTTGTTCTTGGAAGGGTAGAAAACACTGGCAAAAGGAGAAAACGCTGGTTACCAGCATTTTCTCCTTTTCCTGCAGTGTTTTCAAAAGGCTTCTTTCTCAGAGGCGTCAAAAGTAGGGACTGTGTGGTAATGGGTTAAGCACACATACTGTACAGCCTTTTTACCTATAGATGCAAACACAATTTTCAAAAAACCTTTTATATCAGATTTGACTCTTTACCACACAACACAATTCAGACCGATCAAAATTGAAAGAAATTCCAAGAGACATGGTAAATATGGCACAAGTGATAAGATTTGTCAGTAAAGGATAAGAACACATTATGGGAAAAGAAGAAAACATTGGCTACCAGCATTTTCTCCTTTTCCCACAATGTTTTCAAAAGCTTTCTTTTGTTCGGTTTTGCATGCACATTCATTTAGTTTTTTTTTTTTCAATATTAATGTTTAACCCTTTTCTCTACAGAAGCAGGTATCAATTTTGCAAGATACTTGCCAGCTAAATTGAATGAATCTACTAAATACTATGTCAATTAACTTCAAAAACTTCAATACCATGACACTTTTTGTATACATTTTTTTATGGTATACCCTTAACTCTTTACCACACAATCACGACTTTTAACGACTCTGAGAAAAAGGCCTTTAGAAATCATTGTGGGAAAAGGAGAAAATGCTGGTAACCAGCATTTTCTCCTTTTCCCACAATGTTTTCTGCCCTTTCCAAATCCAATTTCAATGTTTCAGCCACATTTATTTTGTCGTCTGCAAATCCTTTCAGTTTGGACCAGTCCAAAATTTTGTTGTGTGGTAAAGAGTTAAAAGGCTACGTAGCCGCTTAAGGTATTTTTAGATTTTGCACCAAAAATCAAAAGAAGCATAGTGGGAATGTAAAGTGACTGGCACGTGACTAATGACTCTTAAATTCCATAACATAACAAACATTTTATTTTCCATAAACTTCTTCTTCAGTAGCTGTGTTTGAAGCATCATTTGTGTATTTCCGGTAAGTGAGTGAGCAAGTTGCTCATCTGAAAATAGACCATGGTTCCCGTCGGTGTTGACCTGGGCCATAGTAATTCTCTAATTTCTCTTGTTGTCGAATGGTTTTCGACTACTGGGGTTTTATGAATGAAATTTAAAAGGTACTGGGAGTATCAGGATGAATTTTAATATTTTTTTATAAATTTCGTCCAAAAATCTGAGGGGCCACCTTTAAGTGAAAGTACAAAAGCTGCAATACTTTTGACTGAGCCAATTTAAAGATTTAAATGCATATATATCTTAGATCCAGGTTGACAGCATTAAAGTCAAAATTAAATATATGAAAGGGGAAGAATATATCACCATTTTATATTTTTCCAACAATTCAATATACTTTCACCTTAGGGCTGCAAAATCCTAGTGCTGAAAGGTAAGTTTAAAAGATTCTAAAGGTGTAAGATTTATTACACAAATGCAAACCATGTAAACTCACGTTAGGAGAATGGTCCGAAATTGTAATGGGACGAAATTGTTATCGGTCGAAATTTCCAGTCACTGTAAGGACTGTTGGCATTTGGGATTCGTTAAATATTCTTCTTCGACGAAGAGCAATACATTCAACTAGTTATGGCAGCAAATGGAATACAAATCATTCATATTTATATATTAATGTAGCCTTCTGAAACGCAGGCGTAAAGCTTTCACGAGCTTACAATCAATCAAAATGGCGACTGTAATCTTTATAAACAACCACTGACCTACTTCGTTTCTAAACAATACTTAAGGAAGGACGTAATGTCCTTCACGTTTAAAACAAAAACACATTTCAAAAAAGAAAAAAATACATTGAACTTTACCTTTGCAGCCTTGGGTTTGTTCAGATCAAATTGTGACTTGCTTCCTTGCGTTTCACTCGCCGCCGTTTCAAAGCTGTGGTGTGGATGAAAGTCACGTTGCGCGTATGAATAAATTAGGTTACTAGCTATTCAACACTTCAGACATTCAAGCAAATATTTGTTGAAAATGTAAATGCCTTGAAAAATAAACGTGTAACAAACTTATAATTTTTTAGGTAAGAATATTAATGATGCGTTTTTAACGAAAGCTATTTTTTATGTGAACATGGGTCCGAGTGACAAATCATTCATAAAATAGTGGTAATCGTAAAATCTCGGCCGATTTGATGGCTCTGGTGTCACACCTGTGGTTTTTGGCCATATTGAAAATAGAGTGAAATTGGCCATCTTTGAAGCCTCACAGATCGCTTAATGGCAAAAATTTTGCTTTCCCGTCTCTTGCTGTCTAAAGTACGTCCATAGTCCTTCGAAAAAATGCATTAAAAACAACATGTCAACCGATTGCGTTTTTAGCTAAATCTCAAAAACAAGGGGCACCCTAGAATTTTCCCTCTCAAAAACACCTGTTCACCGCCATGACCCCAATTTTTTGATCCTCTAGTGACACAAAATGGTCCACTCAATATACAATAAAAATACATCTAAGTGGTCCCCCAATGCCTATATTTGAAGCAAATCTAAATTATATACCACCAAGCCCTCTTAGCCCCATACAACAGTGCAACAAAAGTGCTACTGCAAATTTTCACTTGGGAATAATACGAACCGGAAGCAGTCTAGCATTGGTGCGACACCCTATCAACACCTGAGTAATGCCGAATGGCTAGATTCGTCCGCATTCATATAGAAAAATATAGGATCTGTGTATTACAAATATTAAGATTTGATAATTATTCATTGAAATGTCATAACAGTTCAAAGAAAATATCTGTATAGTGCAATAGTTTGACTTATTTCATTTTTTATCTGAAATTGAATCGTTTTATATGTTTAAATGCTTGAATTTCATAGAACTTTTTTTTCGCTGGTTGAATATGTGTTGTTGGGTGATTTCCCAAATGCCTGAGCGTTCACATAGGAAGACCGATTACTGACGTAATCGACTTCCAAAAATTGATATTTCTGTCAGCGACTTACACTTTGACCAACTGTATAATAACAGATTGTCTTCTTCACAATAGTTTCTATGATTTGAAATAGTATGACTAAATTTCGCTGCATTTAAAACCTATGTTCTTTACGTTTGGGTTCTAGTGGGCCTTTAACTCTTTACCAAACTTAAGGCTTGTCCAAATCGAAAGCATTTGCAAACCACAGAATGAAAGTGACTGAAAATTTGAAATTTGTTTTGTGAAGGAAAGAAAACATTGTGGGAAAAGGAGAAAATACACCAGCATTTTCTCCTTTTCCCACAATATTTTCTACAGACTTCTTTCTCAGGGTCGTCAAAAGTAGGGATTTTGTGATAATGGAATAATAAAACATTCATGAATAATCAAGAAAAGAATAGCAGTATTCAAAGTTCATACGAGAAAGTCTGCATTATTGAAATTCAATCCAACTATCATAACTATTTTTTTATTATTCTACAATGTTTTTTGTAAACTGTTGAAGTCCATTCCTGTAAAAATGAAAAAGAAAACAAAAAAAATTTCCTTACCAAGGTTTTACCCTGGGGTACTATAACAGCCATAATTGTATATAATCCGAGAGTCACACGCAGGACAAATAAATCAATCTGCTTTAATGTCTCATTTTACGAATAAAATCCCATATCTACAGTTTGCCACACAAATCAAAACTTTTCAAACGAAAATATCCACATAAAAGCCTTGATTGTGAATCTAACGATCTGAAATCATTTCCACTTTACTGTCCTTTTCAAACGGCCATTTACATTGTAACTTGCTCCCATTTAAAAAGCAAAAGTTTCCCGACCGTTCAATTGTATTTATAATACCACTAAGTTATGAGGACTTTCGACAGTGATCCTTTACCAATAATTTATCATGATCGGGAGAAATTGGTTTGTGCCTTTATCAATTTTATTCATATAAGAAAGTCTCTAAGGTCAACAGAACAATCTTGTCTTCATAATAATTTTGTGACCCTGTTTTACCTGATAAAATACCTTTTCCTACCAGATTTTTAATTTATTTGAAGACCACAATGATTTAATAATTGGTCAGTACAGTGGAAATCCTTTCACAGATGACAAAACTTTTGCTTAGTCCAATTAAAAAGCATTTGCAGACGACAAATTCAATGTTGCTGAAATGGTGCAATTTTTTTATTTGATAGTGTGTAGAAAAACATTGTGGGAAAAGGAGAAAATGCTGGTTACCAGCATTTTCTCCTTTTCTCACAATGTTTTCAAAAGGATTCTTTCGGAGGGTCGTACAAATTTTGCACTATGTGGTAAAGGGTTAATAATAGCAACAAACGATATTGGTAAAACGTTCAGGTGTGGGCCATACACCGCTGGCATAAGCTCTTCACCATATATAACAAAATTTTCAACTTGTCCAAATCAAAAGCATTTTATTCATAAATGATACAGTTAATTTTTCAAAGATGAAAAAACAGCAAGGGAAAATGAGAAAATGCTGGTCAACATCATTTTCTCCTTTCCTAAATTGTTCTCCTAAGCCCAACTCTTTCAAATACATGTAGTTGCCAAACACATGCTTGTTTTGTAAAGGGTTAAACCATTTAAGTCCTAGAGAAATGAAATTAACTTTTTCAGTGAGGAATAAAAGACATATATTACTATTTTCTTGGTACCTCACAAGATACAATGTACCACACAGGTCATATCAAAGATCATGCCGCACATTTCATGCAGTTCAATCTTAATCTGCACTGCCAAACAAACACTTAGATTTGATATCCACAGAACTTGGTCTCTTCAGCTATTTTTCAAGCTGTTTTCACTGACTGTCTATAAAAAGACCCAATATTGTGGCCAAAAGTAAATAATGCGGGTGTTAAAGGTGGGTATTTAGATTTTTCACATCGCACCAAATTAAAATATAGTAGTACCGTATATCACTGAAATTTATATGAAAAAAAATTATACAAATCTTCAATAATTAAGAATCGTAATATTACAAAAAAAATATTTTTGGTGGTATTCCCTTAATAGGCTACATAGCCCCTTAAGCTATTTTTAGATTTCGCGCCAAAAATTTAAAAAAAAAAGCATTATGGGAATGTTAAGTGGCTGGCACATGACTAAAGACGCTAAAATTCCATAACCTAACAAGCATGTAATTATTTTCCATAATGTATTCTTCGGACGCTATGTTTGAAGCTTAATGTCTGTGTATTTCAAGAGTGTAAATGAGGAAGTTGCTCATGTAAAAATAGACCATGTTTCCGGTCAACCTGAGCAGCAGTAAATCTCTGATTTCTCTTGTTGTTGGATAGTTTTCGACTACTAGGGTTTAAGACTGAAATATATAAGGCTTTGGGAGTATAAGGATTGTTTTTTTGCATTTTTGTAAAATTTTTGTCCAAAAATCTGAAGGGCCACATTTAACCCTTTACCACACAACCTGAGTCTTAACGATCCTGAGAAATAATTAATCAAGGCTTTGGAAAATGTCTTGAGAAAAAGAAGAAAATGCTGGCAACCGAAGTTTTCTTCCTTTGCCCAAAATGTTTTCTACTCTATTAACTCTTTACCATACAATCCCGACTTTTAACAACACTGTGAAAGAAAGCCGTTGAAAACTATGGTCAACTAAACTATACATAAGGTGTGACCACAGCTTTCAAAAATCCCTGCTAAGGTGTGACCACCATTTTAAAAAATCCTTGCAAGTTTCGAAGAAATGGGATCAATAATATAGAGTATGTTGAGTTAAACAAGACTAAGTCTTGAAGTGGCTCCTATACCCAAACAGATATCTGGATTTTCCTCACTGTCTGTAGATTTTGATCCATTGACAATAAAAATAATCTGTGCAAGTTTCAAAAGAATTTTCCCTAACTACATGTCCTTGAAAGATTTAAAGCCAAGAGGGTTCAATGATTTGAAATTGCCCTACCAACTGTCATTTTTTTCAGATAAATAAGATTCAAGTTATTTATGGCATGAAAAAGTAACTGCAGGTTTCAGGAAAATCTAACTGCAAATTCAGACTTTATCAAAAAACAAGAGGAAGACCAACAGACAGAGGAGGGAAACAAACATGGACTTTGGCCAGTAGACCTAATAACACAAGAGTTTGACCAAAAAATATTGTGGGATCAAAAGATGAGGAATTGATATAATTTGTTTATTCATTGTTGTCACTGGTTACATGAACCATAACTTTAAGTATTATGGTTTACAAATTTCTATTAATCAAGGAGGCCATTCCCTGACGTCAAGGGAAGAGCCAGGAAGTGTATTTTCGGATAACATATAGAGTCAAATATCATTTCTTTAAAAGAGAATATGGTAAATATTTTCATTATGTAGTTACTTCTAGAAAAATCTTCAGTATCATGTAATGTCCATATATACGCTTCCTGGCTCTTCCCGTGACGTCAACAAATGGCCTCCTTGATGAACAGAAATTTTCAAAAAAAATGTAAAACATGACGGATATCTCCGGTTAAAATGTGTCTACTGAGGAATCGCCAAATGTCACAGGTACATTTATCTGCATCTTCACAAGGGGAGGCTGACGATTCACTGCTACTCTACCCTTGGCGGATCGAGCTTGATTTTTGCATTTCCCCCGATACGCTTTTCCATTGGATGCAGCCAGCTCTAACTGCAACACATGAAATTACTCGTAGCATTTCATCTTTGATAAAAATAGAATGAGGTCGCTACCTTTCGAATAGTAGGTAAACATGGAGACCCACATGGATGTCTGCTTTTCGTTTCATGTGTATTAGTAAGCGGTTTGTAAAATGATATCTCATTGGCTTTTAGAAATATGATGTAAAGGGGGTAATAACCAGCATCCAATAGAGGGCGCATCGCAGGAATCTTGAAATCGGGATCCATGTAGTGATTGTAACCTTGACTCGCGAAGATGATTTATCTGTTGTCTATCGCTAGGCTAAAGGAAATTATGATCAATGTTTGTTTCGTGGGTGATTTGGCGTGGAAAAGGCTGTCTTACGCTAGCGCCGGCAATCAAGACGTTGCATTCCTTGTGATTTATTATATAGGGGAGATTTTTCTTTTTCCGAATCATGCTGTAATACCTATCAAGAAATAAACAGAGATGAAAAACTTCAGTGAATAAAAAAACACAGAAACTCATGAGACAACAACATGTCTCATTGACATTGTCTGATCAGAGTCGCTTTAGACTGTCTTTTCTAAATTTAAATGATTTTAAGCAGTTAATTTACATAGATATCTTATTATAGAAGGTTTTTTTTTTTCAAATCATAAATACAGATTGCTTTACCTCTAGTTCGGAAACATAATAATTATGTCATATACCCTCTAATATGAAATCTTACCCCAAGTTTTTCATCTTCGCAAGCCAAGGATACTAGGGTAGTACCCTTGGCCGCTCGCCTCTTTAAAAATCGAAGCTCCCGCTGCGCCTTTTCATTGGATGCAATCAAAACCCATCGCGTCCAATCAAACCATCCGTAACAAGAAATCTTTCGCAAAACAGAAAACAATAATGGCGGCGCCCATCAAAAACGAAAGTTGTCGTGTTTGTGACGAAATTTGCCAAAAAAGAGTAGACGATCGATATTTAGTGAGTTTTTTTTTGTTTACGATCAATTATGTGAAGTATTAGGACGGGTTCCATAGCCAAATGATTGCGTCTGTTCGTCTTGTTTTGGTGTGATGAATCCGAAAGCGCAGCCATATTTGATGCATAACCAACCAATTTTATTACGAGCATTTTGATTTGTCAGAAATAACATCAGCAAAGGTTACGCAACTCGTGATATTCGACAGGTGGCGCAGCGGGTGTTTCGATTTTTAAAGAGGCGAGCGGCCAAGGTACATAACGAACAAAGTGGAGTTAGTATCCACAAAGTTAACCCCACAAGCTAACCCTAACCCCACAAACCCTAACCCTACAACCCTAACCCTAACCCTAACCCCTAACCTACCAGATGGACGGAAGGAACCCCATAGAGACTAAATTGAAAAATGACCCCTGACCCCACAATGTCGGGCTCATAAGGCCGGACAGACGGACGGATGGATGGACGGACAGACGGACGACAGACATTGATCGATCAAAATAGCTCACCTTGAGCACTTCGTGCTCAGGTGAGCTACAAAAAAGAAATTTATGGAGATTAAAAGAAAAGCTACAGATCAGCTTTATGATCAGACTAACACAATGCAAAACGATTAAAATCATAATCCATATCAACAAATAATTCTAATTTAATTCTGATTGCAAATTGCAAATAAATATGAAATAAGAATTAGTTTTACAAAAAAATGGGTCCAGAATTGGTGCTATTATTACTATGAATATTTAGAACATGTAGGCATATATTCTGTTGAATCATCTTGATAGTTTAAATAAAAGATAAAGAGATAGTGACAAGAGGACAATGATGGTCCTATATCGCTCACCTGAGTACTAAGCAGCAAAGGTCTACAACAAAGACTATAATTACCAAAGATTGAGATTCAAGGGCTAATGATGATGAAACAAGAGCGGCAAATTGTCGCAAGATATGCAATCCCACTGCCAGTTGTACAGGAGGTATAATAGTTGCAAAGGGCAGGCAATGCAACAAACAATTTGACTTCAGACTTTGCAATTCCACTCTGGACAAGCAAACAATACTATTAAAATAAAGATCAAAGTGGAATTACTCAAAATCCATGCTAGGTAGAGTTATTGTTCTTGAACACATTTCTATGTAATATCACAACAAACATGCATACCAATTTTGAAGTCGTTCTTACTTCAGAAGAGAAAGTTATATTCCGAACAAGCATTCAATGCAGACTCATGTGAGATTTTATTGAGACAGACATTCTAACCAATTTTCAATTCAGCATAGCAAGAAATGTGGTCTCAAGAGTGCTCACAAGAAGACTTTTAAAGATTTCCCTCTTTATCTCTATGTGAAATCTGAGACCAACAACATAGGGCTAACTTTTACACCAGGACCATAATTTGAAGTATTTTGGTAGAAGGCCACTAGATGATGCTACATACCAAGTATGAAAGCTCTAGCCCTTAGGGTTTAGGAGAAGAAGATTTTCTAAGATTTCCTTCTTTATCGCTATGTGAAATCCGAGAACCCACGACATAGGGTTATTTTCAACACTACGGCCTTAATTTGAGGTATATTGGTAGAGGGCCACTGGATGATGCTACATGCCAAATATGAAAGCTCTGGCCATTACCGTTTGGGACAAAGAGATTTTTAAAGATTTCCTTCTTTATCGCTATGTGAAATCCGAGACCCACAACATCAAGGACATAATTTGAAGTATTTTGGTAGAGAGCCACAAGATGATGCTACATACCAAATTTGAAAGCTCTGGCCATTACCATTTGGAGAAGAAGGGTTTTAAAGATTTCCTTCCTTGTCTCTATGTGAAATCAAAGACCAACAACCTAGGTTTAATTTTCACACAAGGGCCATAATTTGAAGTATTTTGATAGAGGGCCACTAGATGATGGTGCATGCCAAATATGAAAGCTCTAGCCCTTACGGTTTGGGACAAGAAAATTGTCTAAGATTTCCTTCTTTATCTCTTTGTGAAATCCGAGACCCCACAACATAGGACCAATTTCCGCACTAGGGCAATAATTTGAAGTATTTTAGTAGAGGGCCACTAGTTGATGCTACATGCCAAATATGAGAGCTCTTGCCTTTACGGTTTGAGACAAGAAGATTTTCTAAGATTTCCTTCTTTATTTCTATGTAAAATCTGAGAACCCACAACATAGGGCCAATTTCAAGACTAGAGCCATGATTTGAAGTATTTTGGTAGAGGGCCATTAGATAATGCTACATGCCAAATATGAAAGTTCTAGCCCTTACAGTTTTGGAGAAGAAGATTTTTAAGGTTTTTTCACTCAATTGCCATGGCAACCAGAGTTTTTCATTGAATTCAAATCTCAGGCCAATACGGCTGACCGAGGACCTGTAACTGGGCCAATATCAAATCACTTGATCAATGACAATTTTATAAATTAACTGTTGGCCCAGACTGGAGTTTTGAATGGCTGAATTTTTATTTCATAGCTCCATTAAAAAAAAAATCAGCAGTGCCGGGCCTTTTCTTGCTGTCAAAGTAATGTAAACAAACATGTATGCGAGATTTCATAATGGTCTTCTTTCTGATCATTATGGAGTCCGAAGTTCAACTTGCTGGCTGGATTTATTTTCTCTAAATACTGATAAAATATCCAACCGTAAATTCAACGAGAGAGCTGAAAACCCATAGTCACTTTGCGGGTTCTAACAATCTTATTTTCAACTTAGTTCAAATGTATTGAGCTTCTAATAATAAAGCTACTGAACCTGCAAATGTTCAATACTATAATGACGTCACAAATTTACGTCATTGTTACGTCATGAACCAGCAGTTTTACCGCGCTATAGTTACATGTATGAATGAAATGGACTAACAGTAGATATAAATATCTAAGTAAGCGCAGACGCTCGCGCCACTGAACTTTTGACCAATCACGTTCAAGGATTTCTGTATTGGTCGGAGGTCATCAATATTGATAGGAGGTCAACTGTATTGATCGGAGGTCAAGTTGTATTAAGCCGGGGTCACGACCTGTATTCTATATGAAGTAACAAATGTGACCAGTATCACGTGGACTGGTTTCTACGTATTAATTCAATATATCTAATGGTTAAATAATAAATACATGTAATGTCTCCATGATATAGAAATCTACATTAACAGTTTTTAAATGTTTATTTCTCACGTATGAAAATTTATCCTGACTATGGGAATCTAACTTTGTCAAGCTGGAATCCAACTTTTCAGTTTGGAATCCAATTTTTGTCTCAGTTGGATTCCTGGAATCCAACTTTCAAAATCCTAGTGAGAACACTGATAAGGATCATGATTTACAAACTCTAGTAGGTATAGTGTTAACCCATTATATAGCTATTTCAGACTGAAAAATTCATCCAGTAGAATCAAGAAGAAACATTTGACGGACAACAGTAGATGAACTGTGAATGACATGCAAAACAAAAGTAACTAAGACACAAGAAAGAAACTGCTCTGACAAAGTCAACTGAAGTTATATACCCTTTAGAAAATCAAGTTTTAACTGCCCTGAGAAAGAAAGCTTTTGAAAACATTATTGGAAAAGGAGACAGTGATTTCAAAGTAAAGAGTAAGACTAGTCTAAAATTTTGTCATTGGGTAAAGGGATAAAAACTACTGGTATATGGATCATTATTAATTAACTATTGGATATATAGAAGTTATACAAGGAAACCGGTCCACGCGATACCAGTCACATTTCTGATATCGTATAGTACACAGGTCGTGACCCCGGCTTAATACGACTTGACCTTCGATCAATACAGCTGACCTCGTATCAATATTGATGACCCACGACCAATACAGAAATCCTTGAATGTGATTGGTCAAAAGTTCAGTGGCGTGAGCGTCTGCGCTTACTTTTAGCCAATCACGTTTCAAGGAGGTGGCAAAGTAAACGTAACCCAAAAATTGATATTTGTTTCCAGCAGGGTAGAAAACATTGTGGAAAAAGGAGAAAATGCTGGTTACCAGCATTTTCTCCTTTTCCCACAATGTTTTCAGAAGGCCTCTTTTTCAGGGTCGTAAAAACCAGAGATTGTTTGGTAAAGCGTTAATTAATAAAATTGTCATTAATCAAGTGATTTTTTCCTTCGGCCTCGGGCCAATACGGCTGACCTCGGACCTGTAACTGGGCCAATACGAAATTACTTGATTAATAACATTATATTAACAAAATTCTGGCCAGTAGGTAACTGTTGGGAAGAAATTCATCCTTTATAAACGTATACAATTCCAAGGGAACTAATTCATTGAAATAAAGTAGACTAATACTCAATGGTTATCTCCCTTACTGTTACAAGCATGCCTAATATCAATTGAGACAATTTAGTCGACTGTCAGTTTAACCTTTTCCCAAAAATTCCCTGGTTTTTACAGGTCTGGAATAGAAGCATTTTCTCCTTTTCCCACAATGTTTTCTACCCTATCATATAGAAAAATCATCTTTTTAGCAACTATTAATTTGTCATCTGCAAAATGCTTTGAATTTAGTCTGGTCCAAAATTTGCTGTTTTGGAAAGGGTTAAAAAAGTGCTTGAATAGAAGGATGTAAATATCAAAGGCGTAAATATTAGTTTTCTTACATTAAGAGTAAACTCCATTATTTCTTTATGTATTTAACTCTTTACCATTTAACTTGTAACTAATGGAATTTGTCTGTCAAAGGTTAGAACACACTGTGGAAAAAAAGAGAGCATGCTTCGTAACGCTACTTTCTCTTTTTTAAAACAGAGTTTAATTTTTATTTTTTTTTTCGATGCACCATTTGATTATCTATTTACCACATAACCCAGTTTTAACAACCCCCAGGATAATGGCTTTTGAAAACATGGTTGGAAAAAGGAGAACATGTTGGTTACCAGCAATTTCTTCTTTTCCCACAATGTTTTCTAAAGGCTTCTTTCCCAGGGTCGTCAAAAGTAGGGATTGTGTGGAATCGGCTGTGAAAAAGGTTATTAACCTTTTACTACACAGCTAAATTTTAGACCTATCCAAATTGAAAGCATTAATTTTGCAGACAACAATTGCAAAGTGGCTCAAATGACACAATTTTTCTTTGATAAATAGAAAACTTTGTGGGAAAAGGAGAAAATGCTGGTTACCAGCATTTTCTCCTTTTCCCACAATTTTTTCAAAAGCTCTCTTCTTAGGGTCGTTAAAAGGATTCATTGTGTGGGAAAAGGGTTAAAGGGAAGTATTTCTGCGTCAACAGTTTCCAGTAACTAGTCAGTATCAACAGTAGGCCCCTACAAATCGAGGAAAGATTAGAAGTGAAGTGCTTTCCATATGAAGTAAACAATCCCAAATGTGACACTTGAAAGATCTCCACCAACTTGTATGATTCAACACAACTTGTTTGATTGCCTTTTAAACCCTTTAACCCATTACCACACAATTCCTACTTTTGACGACCCCGAGAAAGAAGCCTTCAATTATTATTTTGTCTGGTTACTCCCACAATCTTTTCTACCCTTTCCAAACACAAATTTCAAATTTTCAGTCACTTTTATTTTGTCGTCTGCAAATGCTTTCAATTTGAACAAGTCTAAAATATTGTCATTTGGTAAAGAGTTAAAGTGCATTTCACAGCAATAGTTACTTATGTGGCCAGTGTAGATCGAGATCAAACTGCATAAAATGTGCAGTCTGATCTTTGATCTTCTTTGTCCCCTTCGATAACATATACAAGACAAAATCAACCTTGACCTTGCATACCAGTATAATTATTTGGGTCTTATTTTCTAGATTTAAAATGTCTCTGGTTTATTTGTCACTCTAAAGATAAAACCCTTTTATAGCTACTGATAGGTTTCTGAATTTTAAATGTTAGTTATCCTTTTTTTTTCTTCAACCCTTTACCATTCAATGATGACTTTTAACACCCCTGAAAGAGAAGGCTTTTGAAAACATTGTGTGAAAAGGAGAAAATGTTGGTTACCAGCATTTTCTCCTTTTCACACAATGTTTTCTTCCCTTTCAAAGAAAAATCATTTCATATGAGCCACATTGAAACTGTCATCAGCAAATGCTTTCAATTCAGACAGGTCTAAAATCTTGTCATGTGATAAAGGGATAATTTTGTGTAGTACATGCATGATCCATATGGGTACAAGGTTTTGACAACCACCATTTTCCTCTTTTGCAAGAATGTTTTGTGGCCCTTCAATAATAAATCCTATCATTCGTGCCCTAACTGTTGTCAAAAAATGCTTTTGATATGGAAATTATCTATTCTAAAAGTTATTTGCCTTTTGCTCAAGAAATTTCTTGGGAATCTTCTTCATTGTGTTATAGCTATCTGAGCCCTTTACCACATTATTTCAACCACCATGAGGACTGATTGACTGTATGGTGTTGAACGCCATTTTCAACATTATTTCAGGTATATCACGGTAGCCTGTGTGTCTATCCAGGCATTCCTGAAGTTTCTTTTACCAGTACTTCGCACAATTTTCTTTCCAAGCCACTGGCTGCTTACCCATGCTCATCATCAAAGCAATGGTCAGCAGTGGGAAAGGAATGAATCCTATGGCAGTGACTACCATCAATCCTCAAAAAGAAATTGGCCAAGCCAGGGGTCGTAGCCAGGGATCAAACCCTGGACACATTTTTTCAAGTCCTGTACACTACCAACTGAGCTACCGGGACTCAGCAAACAACCCTTGGGAACATTATAACAATAATGTTTTCTTCCTTTTCAAGGACAAATAATTTCAGAAATTGAGCAGCATTGATGTTTATTTGTCATCTCCAGTTGCCTTCAATATGGACCAGTCTAAAACTGTGTCATCTGGTAAAGAATCAACTTTTTACCATGCTAAGAAAAATTCTACAAGTCTTAACTTTTCTCGTTTATTGTAGTGTTACATTCCTTACTTTTACCATCATTTTTTTTTATTTCATTCAATTTCCATTTGAAAATGAATAATTGAGTGTAATAATAAAACAGGCATAAAAAGAACATTTAAAGACGCCTCAATAAATAAAATGTCTCATTAACATAAATATCCAATCAAATTTGTTTGATTTTGGACAAAATTGAAAGCAAGTGGGCCAAGATGGCCCTAAATGGCAGACCTGATTTTTTGAGAGGACCATAGCCATGTTTTTTTTTTAGGTATTTGAAATTTGGAAACAAAATCATTATTTGCCAAGCATTTTTTAAAAAGGTCACCTGTAGAAGTCCTTTCAAAATCTGTCACCACCCCTACAATCATCATCACAGCAATGATTTTGATGAATCAAAAATCTGCAAATAAACTTTTGGAAAGATTACCATAGGACAATTTCTTGCAGAAGAGCACAACTGCTCAAAAATGACTAAAAACCTAAGTAGAACAAGGGAACCACAAGCAAGTGCCAACAATAAGCTGTTGTTTTTGGACGCACAAAAATTTCCTTAACAATTTTGGAAAGGGTCATCCTAGGAATATATCTAAAACATTATTTCAAAATCTGACCAGAGATATTCAAAATTTCTTAAACGCTTTGCGAAAAGGGTCTCCCAAGGAACAATTCTGTGAAATTATTTCAAAATCTGACTGGCCATTCTAGAGAAGTAGACTTTTTAAGAATTTCTTCATGGCCATATAGTGCAAGTAACCCCAGTCACCAGAGCCATGTTTCATGACGGATCAAAATTACCCAGACATTCTTTAAAAGGGATATCAAAAGAATATCTCTGTGAAATTATTTCAAAATCTGATCAGCAGTTTCGGGGGAAGATTGTTAAAAAATTTCCTAGAAAATTCAGATTGGTTGCCATGGCAACCAGAGTTTTTTATATAGAATCAAATTCTGTGAACAAGTTTTCAAGGGGTTCTCCCAAGGAACATTCCAGCCAAGTTTGGTCCAAATTGGCCCCGGGGTTTAGGAGAAGATGGCGTTTAAAGAATTGTTGAAGATGGACGATGCATGACGTACGACGCCCAACAGACTACCGGCATTTTCTCCTTAAGTTTCCCCCACAATGTTTTCTACCCTCTGCAAATGAATATTATAAGATTGTTGACTGCAAGTCCTTTAAGGTTGGACAAGTCAAAAAAATTGTCATGTGGATTTTGATAAATTGCAGCAGTTATAAAATGATGAGATCCGTCTTAACCCATGACAAAAACTAACAATCCATAGTTTTTACGACCCTGAGAAAGAAGCCTTTTGAAAACATTGTGAGAAAGGAGAAAATGCTGGTAACCAGCATTTTCTCCTTTTTCCACAATGTTTTCTACCATATCAAAGATTAATTGCACCATTTGGGCCATGTTGAAATTGTCATCTGCAAATGTTTTCAATTTGGACAAGGCTTAAATTTTATTGTCTGGTAAAGGGTTAAGAAAAAGTTGTTCAAAGCACACTCATCTGATGTATGTACACATCAAAGGCCAATATTCCCCTTTTCACTTTTGATGAGTTTTTGACAACCAAGCAAACATAATCTCTCCAGTCTTTATTTACTCAACACTTTCTCTGTGAGATGCCTTAGCAGGTCTCTAAGCAAACTCTACCCTTGACAAAACAAATTTCAAATTTTCAGTAACTGTTATTTTGTCGTCTGCAAAATGCTTTTGATTTGGACAAGCCTAAAAATTGTTGTTTGGTAATGAGTTAAGCTGAATCTAATTTGAAAATGGGGTTCTCGAAATAAGTTGGTCATGGAACAGTATAAATGCATGTGACTTGAACACTTCTGCACCAATTTCATTATCTCCCAATAGATGGCATTCTACAAATACACATCTATCTAATTTGGACATTCTGGGTACAGAAGTGGACTACTTTTCTAGGCAAGAACCGTTACTTTGAACTTCATACTAATATAAACCTTTACTCAATGAAACGCTACCTGGTGTGATTCATTCAGCTATAATCAGCAGTTCAGAGAAATTAGGTGCTAAAACAGGCCTGATTTCTCCTCCAAAGTATTGATAAAAGCCATTTTCTCCATTGCTACTTAATAGTGTGTATTACTACAATTCTCCCAAAAATTGGGGGAGTGATGCATCATAGCAGACAGGTTAAATCTTCAAAGAATATGACATGCGAAGACAAGTCTTTTTAATAATTAAGAAGTCACCTAGTTTAGAATCAATAACGTAAGATAATACATACCACATCTTCCAAGTCAACTTCTGGGGGATCTACAAGAGAAAGATTTGAGTAATATAGTACTAATTAATAATAGAAGGGTTTTTTTCTTAATACCATACACTGCTACAGAATTCAAATAACAATTTTAAACTGAGATAGGAAAAAACAAAAATACAGAATCGACAGAATCTAAGTGGATACGAAACAATATTTATTCATGTTGACTTAGGAAAAACTTTAAAACAATTGAAAAAACTTTGTGGATACGAAACAATATTTATTCATGTTGACTTAAGAAAAACAACATGCAAAAACTTAAGAATGCAAGAAGAGCAACTTCTTCTTTTGCTGTGTTTCAAACCAAGTCTACTAGAAGATATATATCGTCAGTTTACTTCCAAAACCTCGTGTTACTACAGCTTGTAACAAGCTGTAGTTACGAGGTTTTGGAAGTAAACCGATTATATTATAGTCATTTGCTGGTCGTAATGTCTCAACCCATTACCACACAATCTCTACTTTTGACAACCCTGAGAAAGAAGCCTTTAGAAAACATTGTGGGAAAAGGAGAAAATGCTGGTAACCTGCATTTTCTCCTTTTCCCACAATGTTTTCTCTTCTTCACAAAACAAATTTCTTTTCAGTCACTTTTATTTTGTCGTCTGCAAATGCTTTCGATTTGGACAAGCCTAAAATATTGTCATTTGGTAATGAGTTAACAATTCAGGGTTTTCACAATCCTAGGAAAAAAGCCTTCCAAATATATTTTGGAAAAAGGGGTAAATTATGTTGACAAGCATTTCCTCTTTTAACTGCAATCTTTTCAACCCATTTAAAGACAAATCCATCCATTTTGGTGACATAGAAATCATTGTATGCAAATGCTTTCAGTTTGGACTGGTACAAAATTTCATC
This sequence comes from Tridacna crocea, assembly GCA_943736015.1. Taxonomy (NCBI): domain Eukaryota; kingdom Metazoa; phylum Mollusca; class Bivalvia; order Cardiida; family Cardiidae; genus Tridacna; species Tridacna crocea. The sequence continues at coordinate 58,560,856 of OX031059.1, forward strand.
ATTTGGTAAAGAGTTTTAAATATTCAATCTGAATTATACTTAATCCATGAACTCATTACCAAACTACAAAATTTTAGGTTTGTCCAAATCGAAAGAAAGAAAATAAAAAGTTTCTGAAAATTTGTTTTGTGAAGGGTAGAAAACATTGTGGGAAAAGGAGAAAAAGCTGGTTACTAGCATTTTCACCTTTTCCCATAATTTTTTCTAAAGGCCTCTTTCTCTGGGTCGTCAAAAGTAGGGATTGTGTGGTAATTAATTTTAACTACAATCTTTTCAATCCATTTAAAGACAAATCCATCCATTTTGGTGACAAAGAAATCATTGTATGCAAATGCTTTCAGTTTGGCCTGGTACAAAATTTCATCATTTGGTAAAGAGTTTTTAAATATTCAATCTGAATTATACTTAATCCATGAACTCATTACCAAACTACAAAACTTTAGGCTTGTCCAAATCGAAAGAAAGAAAACAAAAGTGACTGAAAATTTGTTTTGTGAAGGGTAGGAAACATTGTGGGAAAAGGGGAAAAATGCTGGTTACTAGCATTTTCTCCTTTTCCCGCAATGTTTTCTAAAGATCTCTTTCTCCGGGTTGTCAAAAGTAAGGATTGTGTGGTAATGGGTTAAGTAAAAATCTTAGGAACATTATATATGTGATATGTTAAAAAGGGTAGATCAAGATCAGACCTCCCCAAACATGCAGACTGATCTAGGTACACATTTTATCGAATGTGGTGATTGAGATCAGTGTTCAGAACGTGCAATGTCTTTTATCAACACACAGCATTTTCAGGTTGATATTGAAAGTCTAAAAGGCTATGTATTTCCAATGTTTCTAGGGAGTGTTTGAATTCACTGTGAGGTTATAAACCCATTACCACACAATCACGACTTTTAATGACCCTGAGGAAGAAGCCTTTTGAAAACCTTGTGGGAAAAGGAGAAAATGCTTGTAACCAGCATTTTCTTCATTTCCCACAATGTTTTCTACCCTTCCCAAATCAAACTTTGATTTTTCAGTCATATTTATTTGGTTGTTTGCAAAATTTAATGGTTTCAATTTGGACTAACTCTTTAAATTATTTGTCGTTAAAATGGTAAAGTGTTAATCCATTCCAGTAATCCTTAGAGTGTCAAATAAATCCAACAGGCATTTTAAGTTTAAAAAAGAAACCCAAATTATTGTGATTACACAGACAGTGAGATCAAAGAAAGGTCTGCAAAATATGAGCAGACTGATCTTAGACTACACTGGCTGCAGAGGCAGCTATATGTGTGAATGGTCCTGAAACGACTAAGCTAATAATGGAAGGGTAAAAAACTAAAAATGAAAACATAATCAATATTTCAACACCTGATAATAGCCTTCTTGCCATTTTGCAAATACTTCCTCATGAATATCCAAAAATGTTCACTGGCTATTTCAAAATGATTTCAAACTACTGGGAAAATGTACCATTTTAAGCACAATCTGAGCTAGTCAAAGCAATTAAACTATTATCAGCATATTTAGATTAACAAAAATCCCCCTCCCCCCTTTAAACTCATTACTTCCCATAAAAAACTTACAGCAGACACCTTTAATCCTTTACTACACAATCCCCAGTTTCAAAGAGCCTGAGAAGTAGGAAAACATTGTGGGGGAAAGGGAGAAATGCTGGTAACCAGTATTAATTTTTCTCCTTGTCCCATAATATTTTCTAAACTATCTGATTAAAATTCCATCACTTGTGCCATAGAAATTTTGTCTGCATGTGCTTTCAAATTGGACCCACCTAAAATACTGTCATTCGGGAACAAGTTAAAGCATTATTGTAAAATAAATGTGCATAATATGTAATTCATAGTGGCAAATATAACAACAAAATAAAGCCAATTACAAAGTATACACATACATAATTATAAAATCTTAGAAGCAGGAAATTGCCGTTTCTGATCTGTTCAATTAACTTTTGAAGCTGTTTTCCCACATATCATAATGTTGTAAATGAAGTCATTTTCATCTCTTTTTTTTTCCAAACCTGTCTTATCTTGACACCTTTTTATGAAAATATTGATTATCATACCTGATATGATTCAACGCTTTACCAAAATGACAAAAATTTACAATAGTCTGACTCGATATTGACAGCGTTTGCAGACAACAAATAAAAGGTGGCTAAAAAAATAAGATATGTATATGGAAGGGTACGAAATATTGTGGGGAGATAGAATATTGCTGATTACCAGCATTTTCTTCTTTTAACACAATGTTTTAAAAGCCCACTCTGTCATGGTCTTTAAAATTCCTGATTATGTGGTACAAAGTTAATGCTTTACTTGTCTGACTTATTAGCATTTGCAGACAAGTACAATACAGCTATAAGGATGAAATTTGTTTGTGAAAGAGTAGAAAACATTGTGGCAAAAAGGAGAAAATGCTGGTTACTAGCTTTTCCTTCTTTTCCCATGATGTTTTTAAAGGCCTTTTTCTTCAGAGTTATCAAAACTTGGGATTGTTTTTAAAAGAGTTACTGTAACTAATTGCCTCCTGCAGTTTTTTTGGGCTTACAGCAGACTTCTTGTAAAATCATTGTGACCAAGGGAGAAATTATACTTTCTTCGGTGGTCACAATCTTTTTACTGTATTTCATTGCTGTACATCCATACAAATACCATTTTACAAGGCTGTTTTTAATGTCTTCCTGCTGCAAGTTGATTTCAGGTGTTTATGAGCAAAATCATAATAAAGGACCATCCATGATAATAAAATGGCCTTTTCAATTTGTCAGCTAATTCTTAAGTAGTGTTTAATAGTTTGAATAACAAGATCATAAAATTTTGTCAAAGCTTTTAAGCCCATGTGTTAGGTTCTTTGACTTGGTAGTTAATTTGTTTTGTGATTCAGCTTTAACTTGCTACATGTATTTTGCTTATGCATAAATTTTTTGAAGTACCTCTCACAACCATAGGCAGCCAGTATAGATCAAGATCAAACTGCACAAAATGTGCAGTCAGATCTTAATCTATACCGCCTGCTTTACTGAGACATTCTAGACCAGAGCAACCTTAAAAGTGTAGGGTCTTTTTCCTACGATAAAAATGTCTATTTTATTTATTTGGCAGCCACAAGTTATTCATATCCCATATACATGTATCTTAGTAAAGATGGGTATTTAGAATTTTCACATCACACCAAATTAAAAAATATTTATATCATTGAAATTTACATGAAAAACAATACAAAATATCAATAATAAAGAATCATAAGATTACAAAAAAATATATTTTTTTTAATGGTATTCCCTTAACAGGCTACATAGCCTATTAAGCTATTTTTAGATTTCGCGCCAAAAATTAAAAAAGAGCATTGTGGGAATTTTAAGTGACTGGAATGTGACTAATGACGCTTAAATTCCATAACATAACAAACATATAATTATTTTTCATAACATCTTCGGACGCTATGTTTGAACCTTCGTCTGTGTATTTCCGCTATGTAAATGAGCCAGTTGCACATGTAAAAATACAATGCCTTTCCTGTCGGTGTTGACCAGGGCCTTAGTAAATCTCTAATTTTTCTTGTTATCTGATGGTTTTCGACTACTGGAGTTTTCTGAATGAAAATTGAAAGACTTTGGGAGTATAAGGGTGATTTTTTTTTTGTATTTTTGTAAAATTTTGGTCTCAAAATCTGAAGGGCCACCTTTAACTCATTATCAAACAAAAAAATTTACGTTTGTCCAAATCAAAAGCATTTGCAGGCTTCAAAATAAAAGTGACTGAAAATTTGAAATTTGTATTTGTGAAGGGTAGAAAACATTGTGGGAAAAGGAGAAAATGCTGGTAACCATACTCCTTTTTCCACATTTTTTTCTAAAGGCTTCTACCTCAGGGTCACCAAAAGTAGGGTTTGTGGGGTAATTTGTTAATACATGTACAAAAGTTTCAAAATTAATTTTATTAGGAACGGAACAGAACAAATATTTTATGTTTTATAAGACTTAATCCATTACCACACAATCCCTACTTTTGACGCCCCTGAGAAAGAAGCTTTTAGAAAACATTGTGGGGAAAAGAAGAAAATGCTGGTAACAATGTTTTCTACCCTTCACAAAACAAATTTTAAATTTTCAGTCACTTTTATTTTGTCGTCTGCAAATGCTTTCAATTTAGACAAGCCTAAAATATTGTCGTTTGGTGATGAGTTAAACATAAATGGTTCTCGTCCATACAAGATTATCTTAACATTTCTCAAAGGTCTTTGTAAATAAATTCATTAGAAATTAGTAATTAGGAAAATGATCATAGCAATGTGTTCAATAAACACACATACATGTATATATGTGTTCAATAAACACACATATATATTAAGAGTATAATATGTGAGACTGATTATCAACAAATAATTCTTTTTTTCTGATGGCAAATGCACATCTAAGAGTTTGGAGGGTCCTTTTATTATTTGAAGTAAGCAGTGGACAAAGTTCTCATTCTGTTAGGACTAAATTGCCTTGTAAATAAGTGGATTGTTTTGGTCGAAGGCATGTTTTAACCCTTTTACCAGAGTGCAAAATTTCAGAATTGCCCATACTGAAGGCATTAAAGAGGCCCTAATACTCATTTTAAGCCACTTTGAACTCATTTTGTGTTTATTTTATCAAAATATAGTAATATTTATATCGTTATGCAAGCATATTCAAGGCGGGGAATCACGTGACACAACAACAACAACAATGACCGATATTCGAAAAAATTCCCAAACTTCAGGTAAGAAAATCTTCAATAATTCCGTTAATACGTGGCGATTGGAATTTGGTTTGAAGCAGAGAAGGCGGAAGGACTCCGGGGATTTGCTTGATGTGTTAGATTTTTTAAAAAACACCTGATAAAAAAGTTATTGACGAGCAAACAAATTATCCAGGGTAAAAAATTTGTTTGCTCGTCAATAACTTTTTTTATCAGGTGTTGTTTAAAAAATCTAACACATCAAGCAAATCCTCGGAGTCCTTCCGCCTTCTCTGCTTCAAACCAAATTCCAATCGGTGATGTATTAACGGAATTATTGAAGATTTTCTTACCTGAAGTCGGGGAATTTTTTCAAATAACGGTCATTGTTGTTGTTGTTGTGTCACGTGATTTCCCGCCGTGATATTGCGCCTGACGGTTGCAAGGTTGCTTAGATTTCGGTCGATAGAAAATGCTTTTCCCTGAGTTACGGCCTGCCATATATACACTCGTTGTTTCCGGTTTTTTAATCGAAGATTTTTGATATCCGTTAAACACTAGGGTAGATTCGTATGATGATCATGGATTCTGTCACATGATTATATTTGACCTTCACCCTGCGTATACTGAGGAAACCGTGAAAGGAAAATGTCACTCTCTTGCACTCCGGATCATTACATTCACCTCTGTAGTGGGCTCAGAAAGTAGTCCGTCATTACGTCATATTTTTGTCACATGACTATAACTCAAAATGGCTACACAAACGCCGGTGAAAGAAAGACCAATATCGATTGTTTCGTGTGCTGTTCAAACAGCATGGGACCAATCAGACTTAGTGATAGGAAATGAACAAAAGAGGGATTTTCTGAAAAGCCTAAATATCTTTAAAGGACGATAACTTGATTTTTAATCGTACAAACTTAGATCCAGCGGTTTGTCAAATCAGTCGTCATCATTCATGGGCGCAGCCATTTTTGTTAAAATCGGCGTAAGATTCTGAAAAGTGAAGAGGCTCGAAAAAAATAGTTCCATTTTATACAGGTAAATTCATCAGTTTGAACGCACCTATAATGCATCCAGAATCATATTTCCTTTGTCTAACTTACAATTTTACATATGAAACAGCTAAACAGTAACAAAACATCTTTTCCTCGGTTTGACAAGATTCTTGTCATTTAGCCCATCGCAGAGATGTATGTGAGATAACGAACGACAACTCTGCTCGGAGATTGAGAAAATGTAGGTTTCTCTGTTGCAGCCTCCATTCTTAGATGGAGGTCGCGGCCTAGGCGGAAATCAACAATAAATTTCCATGTCGCACCGCCATTGTTTACAGCTTCGATCGTCAGCCTGTTCTCTTCCGACCAATATTCGGTTTGTAACACAAACCTCCGTGTTTCTTTTTTCTCAAGTACACCATATATGTCGGTAATCACACTGGAGAGACATTATGAACTTGTTCCTGGTCAACGTTACTGTCCCTGTCAATTTTACGTACCCGTTCGAGTAAAAAACATGGCTGCGCCCACAAGATTACACAAGGTAAGCACAAAAACATAACTTTTTTAACATGTTATTGAATAGATATGCAGTTGCAGGTTGTCGCACGGAATGTCTGGGATGTCAGTGCACGTTAATCTCAAGTTCTTTTGGTGGTTAATCGTTTGTTGAAGACGTTTAATCCAACAAAGTTTCGCCGGGGACTACGATTTCTGAAAAAAACACTACTTGGAGTCTCCAAAAACCCTTGTAAAACATATACACTCAATATTCTGAAGTGTGTGCCGTGTCAGATGACCAATACAATGATTATCCTCAGCACTATAAACCGATAAAAAATCAAATTGCAGTTATTCAGGGATATTTTGCCATTTTTAAATTACAACGTAAGATGCTCCTACGGTCAATACAACGATTCAGCTTCTGAGCTGAAAATACGGTAAGCGTATGGGTTTGTGTTACAATTTTGTTATTAAGTTGGTCAAGATTCTATATTAATCATCGTAGTCACAGTTGTAGTGTAGTTAAATAAATACTTGAATGGAAGTACAATTCTACAACACATTGAAGTCTTCTTTCTATCAATAGGCCTAATGTTACTAGGCATGTTCAGGCGATCTCGGGTTCTCTGTTTCTATCCCCAATTTTATTAAGCTGGCAGAATCAGACACCCATCGTGAAGAGAGAGAGAGAGAGAGAGGGGGTATCATTAGGTAGACTGGTCCTTGAACATACAGAAAATTGACCTAAAGCGAAAAGTCTTGGTCCACTTCCGCCTGCACGGAATGCACAAGCTGACCTGGGCAAATTCTTTCCGCAGATCTATGCATTAAGCCCCCTTTCCACAGAGTATCGCTGATCAATATTTAAATATTAAATATTAATATATATTTAGATATTCAGATATTAATAGTTAATTTTAGGTGTGCCGCTTACAAGGCATACGAATGGTTGGTCGTTGATGATCATTATTATTAAATCATATTCACAAAAACGAGTCTCTTGATGACGATATCGAAGATGGTATTTATAATAGTTATGGATCTTCTGCAAGATAGTTATGATAGATATCCTTTGCATGATACTGTCTGTCATCAAGCTCTTCATCTATATCACAGGAATTTGACATCCTATAACCAAAATAAATGATCAAATATGAAAAAAATATCTCCCCTATATAATGTAAACAGAAGGACTGCAACGCCTCGATTGTCTCATTCAAAATCCTAGAAATGCGCCCAACTGTCTCATAGGAATACGGAAGTTGAGCCTATATTTTTTGTAAATCTTTCTAAAACTAAAACAAAAGAAAAGTGAATTTATGTATTCTCGTATTTTGTGAATATTATTATTGATTGTATGCATTAGAATCTAATTTTAACATCGGTATTCGGGAATGCTACTCGATAATACATTGATAATATGCGACTTTATATCCGAGATATTGTGATTGAATCATCGGGACAGAGCCATAAATTAAACTGCTCATTGCAGGAAGTCCTTGTATCTATCACTTAGTGGTGGGCAGATGATCGACTATAGTCGAAAGTCGTTTGGTTTTGGCTTCCGATTCCGATAATCGATTGAGAAAACCCGGAATCGATTGTAGTCGATTCTTGAACTCGCTTGGTGCCTAAACTTGAATTCTTGGTTTTGTGACTATCATTAATCACAATCTTCGATTGAACAGTAGATAACAAACATCAAAATTGGCCGGAAAAATGAGAAAGAAATTTTTTTCCATGCATTATTTGACAAAACTTGACAACTCGGCACGCTTCTCATTTGATCCCTTAGTCCGGGTTTAGAGACTTGGAAATTTGAAATGATCTGTCTTTGACAGTGGAAAATATCTGACGTATGAAATTATCGTCCAGAGCTTTATAAAATCTAGCTTGCGTACATCCGGCAGAAAATTAGACTAAACACGATCAGTATAAAATGCGAAGGACACGCGGATGATAATGAGGCTGTCGAGTCATTTATGACAGAGTAACAAAGGTGTTCTTCTTCTTATCTAGTGTAAAGTGACAGATTTTTTTAATTTACTTGCTATTTAAACTGACTGGATGATGTCAAATCATGTAGCAATACCTCTCCAAAAATTAATAGTCACGAAAAAATAAATCACCAAAAAAGCGTGAAAACCCATGACAATAAAATGAGCAGCTTGGCCTCGTCCGATCAGGGATACTTCAAACTATCTTCTCATCAATAATAATGGATTTATACAGTGAATTTATACCAATCTCTGAATAAAGCAATAATTGAAAGCTAAATTCCGTTCATTAGTGAAATAAATGTTGTTTTATGAAATGAAAATATAGATCTATAGCAGACAGGTTTGGGGGGGGGGGGGGGGTTGAAGTCGTTGTCTGCAAATGCTTTAAATATGTCTGATTGTTTTTTTGTATATGGAAAAATGAACAGTATAGATTATTCATGTGCTAAAACAATAAAACAGAATAAAGTGCTTTACTTGAAATCTTTATAATGTCTCATCTGAAGATTTTTGAAAATGTCCCATTGGTTTTCAAAGACAGGAGCCATTGTCTCATTGAAATAAATTCTTTACCGATCACTGTTAGCCTAGCGATAGAAAACACTCAACTGTACCTGCGACATTCGGCGATTCCTCAGTAGACACCTTTTAACCGGAAATATCCGTCATGTATTACTTTTTTTTTTTTACAATTTCTATCCATCGAGGAGGCCATTCGCTGACGTCACAGGATTCCCAGGAAGGGCCAGAAAGTGTATTTTCGGATTATGTATTAGAGTCAAATATCTTTTCTTTAAAAGATAATACGGTCAAATACTTTTGTTAGTTACTTGTATTAAGTATCATGTGATGTCCATAATATTATCTTAAAAACGAAAAAAAAAATAGTAATACGTAATCCGAAAATACGTTTCCTGGCTCTTCCCGTGACGTCAGCGAATGGCCTCCTCGATGAATAGAAATTGTCTCCGGTTAAAAGGTGTCTACTGAGGAATCGCCGAATGTCGCAGGTACATTTTTGTGTTGTCTATCGCTAGGCTAAAGGAAATTATGATCAATGTTTGTGTCGTGGGTGATTTTGGGTGGGAAAGGCTGTCTTGTGCTGTCGCTTGCAATCGAGACGTTGCATTCCTTGTGTTTATATTATATAGGGGAGATTTTTTTCCATATTTTATCATTTATTTTGGTTATAGAATGTCAAATTCCCTTGTCTATATCATGGCATTTCATTTCAAAAGCATCAAAAGGATAATAAACCTGACGGAAAGAAAACCTGAAAGATAGACAAGTAGACAGTTATGCATATTGATTAAAAACAGGGAAAAAAATCATTAAACTCGTACACAATCACATTATGATATCGTTCTCTGTTTCAATTCAGGAACTGGATCGTTTTATTGTGTTCTGGAGCGTGGTGCGTTGCCTACAAAAATTGAGAGAAAAGTGCTTTTTAATGGATGTCGTATAGTTTTTTGTTTTCAACTGTGGTGAATAAAGCATATGTGATTCACTTGACACAACACAAACTTCAGATTAATGTGTTTGTATGTTTAAAAAAGCTTTTTGCTGACTTCCGGGTGTTGATTATTCAGAAATCGTTGTCGCTGACGGAAGTTTGTTGGATTAAACGTCTTTAACAAATAACAAACCACCAAAGGAACAATACAGAAATATGTACTAACATCCCAGAAATTCCGTGCGACAACCATCTACAGCACATCTACTCATCTGGTTGTTATAGAAGAATGTTTTTCTGCTTACCTTGTGTAATCATCCCCAGCAATGAAGCACAGACTTACCTGGATATCGTATTGGTATACCGATAGATAAAGCGCACAGAAAACAATGGACTGCTATAGGGCATGTTAATTCATGTTCATTTTAGACCATTTAACCTTCAAATAAATAAATTATTGTTGATCATTCCTAAATCTACATTATATCCTCTTTAAGATGGTATAATTTTCAAAACTTTTGCTTAAAAAAAAGTTAGGTCATTTTAAACCACAAATTTCTAACCCGTGATTCTATTAAATGATAGGGAAAATCACAAAAAAGAAGCACCCCATGGTTGGACAAACGCTTAGAAAAACATTATTTCTTCTGTTAAATTCAAAATTGTTGATGGATCCTATAAGTTGGAAAATTGATCTTTCTAAAGATATAAATCACACATTTCTAAGTGAAAAAAAAGTTAGGTCAAATTTGAAATAATTATAGCCAACTTTCACGGACATGCCTTATCAAGTCTCGCATGACAACAAATCGATGAAAATAATCGATATCATACGTAAAGGTCCGGAAGTTTCCGGAGTTTGGCGAACTTACATTGTGTATATGTTACAGCCAATTTGTGAAATCAGTCATTTCATGAAACGGCTGAAAATTTTAGCCATTTCATGAAATGCCTAATTCATTCAGGCATTTCATGAAATGACTAAAATATTTCAGCCATTTCATGAAATGGCTGGAAATTTGCTCTAGCCATTTCATGAAATGGCTGAAACTCAAAACTATACATGTATTACTTATTTTGAACATATTACCTGCATACATTGATTTTGTTGAATGTCTTATTATTGTGGATGATTTTTACAAAAAAAAGCGCTTCACAATATTTTGGCTTCAGACAAGACAAATTTGAAAGTGACTTAAGTATTCAACCCTTTGCCAGAAGACAAAATTGTATATTTGCCAAAAGTGAAGAAACTAGTCAATGACAAATTGGGTGGGCATTAACCCATTACCAGACAACAAAATTTTAGACTGGTCCAAATTCTAGGAGATTACAGACAACAGTTAATACTGTATTTAAAATGAAAAACAAGTGCTATAAAAATAGAAAACATTGTGAGGAAAGGAGAAATCACTTATTACAAGCAATTTCTCCTTTTCCAATACATTTTCCTTTTTTTTTTTTTTTGCAAAAGGTCAAATGCGGGGTTGTGTTTAAGGAATAAAATTGTTGAATTCCGGCATGTCAGCTTTTTTCATGTTTTCTATCCAGCATTTATGTAGGTAATTAATAACACAAAGATAATTTCCATAACATCACCGGTGATCAAAGTAACCAATAATTTGGGTAAGTAACTACATGTAATTACATTAGGATGTTTTCACACATTTATAGTTCATACTACAGATAATCTTTTTATCTGTTACATTAAAGTTATCCTTTAATTAGAGAATTCTTGATAGGAAAATCAATCAATCAAACAAACTAACATTTAACCCATTACCACACAATCCCTACTTTTGACGACCCTGAGAAAGAAGCCTTTAGAAAACATCGTGGGAAAAGGAGAAAAATGCTGGTAACCAGCATTTTCTCCTTTTCCCACGATGTTTTTTACCCTTCACAAGACAAATTTCAATTTTTCAGTCACTTTTATTTTGTCGTCTGCAAATGCTTTCGATTTGGACAATCCTAAATTTTTGTCGTTTGGTAATGAGTAAAAAAATAAACAAGCAAACAACTTATCAATGTATGTTTCCTCAACAAACCATTGAATAAAATATTCAATGATTCAGTCGAAAATGTGATGATATTTTTCTAAATAAAGAAATAAATAAATAAAACTAAAAGGAATCAATTACAAAAACAACAACATCATCAGTTTTCTAATCAAATAATGAAACAGTTCATTAATATACCAATTTAAATAAACTCTAGATTTTTTTTACACAGATTGGCTGAAAAATCCATCAGACAATCTGTGTAATATTGAGATCAGAATTCCAGCTATTTCATGAAATGGCTAAAATTTTCAGCCATTTCATGAAAAGGCTGACTGGTTTAGACATTTCATGAATTGACTAAAATGTTTCAGCCATTTCATGAAATGGCTGATTTCACAGATTGGCTGTAACATATACAAGTAATCGATATTCAATAGCCTGCAGCGATAAAAGATAAGAGAAACGTAACATTACGTAACAGTAGCCTGCTTCAAATTCACAATCCTTGCCTAAACGGTATATCTGTCCAGGCATTTTTTTCTGATTTTAACCTAAACCCTTTGTCTGGTACAGAACAGTGTGGCTCTTGAATATCAGTATCAGACTGCACAAAATGCGCACCCTTATTAGACTCAACAGCATATTGGAATTACACCCCCAGATAAAGCGCGAGTTTCTTGAGAACAGAACATTGAAATCGTTATATTTCAGCTTTATTTGTCGGTTTGTAATTCATTTATCCTCGGATTAAGGGTTAAGTTTTGATTCTCTGAGACATAAACTGATTGGTCCTAAAACTGCTCTCGACAAGTGCACTTTTTGTAGTCTGATCCTTAAATCTAATCCGTCCAAATGCACTTTTGCTGACATTGTAGATACAGGCTGCACAAAACAAGCTGTCTGATCTTGGACTTGATCGATTCTGTAAGTCGACAATTATTTTGGTTAAAAAAGAAATCTTTGATATTCATGGCGAAATCAACAAGTTGAATTCAGCAAAAAATTCGGTGTTTTGAGAATACTAGTTTAACACTACAGCAATCTAACTGACCAGAGAGAAAAGGCTTTTGTAAACTTTGCTGGGGGGGGGGGGGGGGGAGAAAATTTTCTCCTGTTCCTAAAATGTTTTCTACCTTTTCAAAGACAGGCATTATCATTTGAGTTGCATTTTATTTGTTGTCTGCAAATGTTTTTAACTTGGTGGTTTCCAAAATTTTGTCATTTAGTTTTTTGATGAGAAAATTTGCTTTATGTGGCAGTTACATTACCAATCCGACCCTGAGAAAGAAAGACCAATCCGACCCAGAAAAAGCAAGAAAAGGAGAAAATACTTGTGGTGGGCAATTTTTCATTTTCCCTAGGGATCGTATATAACATGCTATCTACGATTCCTGTTTTCCCACAGTGTTTTCTACTCTTTCAAAAGTTTCATTATGCAAGAGCTTTCAACTTGAAAAAAAAAAAGATCATAATATATTTTGTCGGTTAGTAAATAGCTAATGGTTTTATCTTGATTGGGTAAACTTTGTCTTTTGTGTGCAGGTGTGGTTTGATGGTTTTTATTTTTATAATGTCTTCTTTCTACGATTTTTGAAAGAAAAAAAGGTTGGGAAGGCGGATATGACTGTTATAGCACATAGAATAATTCCAACGGCTGCTCAGAACCATTAGAGTGAGTTTACATGGTTTTATGCACACGAAAAGTTAAAGATTCGGCATATAAAAAAGCTTTCATTCAAAGTTTTTTTTTTTTCGAACAAATAAAAGAAAATGGTTCGTTCCGAACACTCCATATACTGTGTGGCGCCGATTTGTATATTGGCTTAATGAGCGATATTGCATTTGCTTACAATGTCTACTACTATCAATAAATATTTTCAGCGAGTCTAAAAGCTGTTTAAATGTAAGTTTTTCGGAACAACTTAGGTCTATCTATGCACTAAACTATATCTTTATACATAAAAGTAGGTCCAAGCTATTATTATCACACAAGTTTAAAAACGCTGCCGATGTATTATATGAGTGTAGGACAAAACCCCCCTAGGACAAAACCCCCCTAGGACAAAACCCCCCTGGACAAAACCCCCCTAGGACAAAACCCCCCTAGGATAAAACCCCCCTAGGACAAAACCCCCATCATATATAAAAAGCATATAAACAGCTCATATTTTTTCATGCTTTCCATATTTTTTGCCTTTTTACTTTATTTCTTAAACAGGTTTAGACAAAATGGAATAAAATTTCATTGTACTTGCAATAAGAAAACTGAACTTTTAACTTGGTATTTAGGTGGTCATAGGACAAAATTTTGTAACACCAAATATTGAAAGTAGTTGCATAAGAAACTAGAAAGTGGATGAGATTTGAAAAAGTACATAGTGTTGGATAGAAATCAGTGTGGGAAAAGAAGAAATTGCTGCTTATGACACGCATTTTTTTTCTTTTCTCATACCACTTTCCAAAAGGGGGCCAACAATATGCACGGCTAGTGACGTGGAAAAGAAAACACACCGAATTGGTCTAATTCAAAATTTTTATAATACGCAAATGAAGCTCATCAAACAACACCATGAATTTCAGTAGTAAAATACCATGTAACCATATAATGTATTGGCGTTTCCAATTGTTATACATATGCGTAAAGTGAAGACTCAGATCAGCCTGGGCATGCGCAGTTTGACCAAAGTCATCACTATGCACTCTGTAGATAGGTAGTGACTCAAAGTCTTTTGAGACGATCACAAAATATTCTAAATGCACAGTCATAAAGAAAAAAAAATTTAAAACACAATTTTAAGAAAAAAAAACTTAAAAAATCAATTTAACTTATACAAATTAATTATTTTTTACAACCAGGGGGGTTTTGTCCACTTTTCACTTAAGGGTGTGGGGGTTTTGTCCATGGGGGTTTTGTCCAGGGGGGTTTTGTCCTAGGGGGGTTTTGTCCTAGGGGGGTTTTGTCCGTACCCCGTAAATTACTTGGGTACCAAAATTTGTAGGATTTGTTTTCCTTTCAGGTCTTGCAATTTGATCTACCTCAAATTTCACCGAAAGCACGCGTTTGAAAAATTATGGTCAGCTATAGAAATGCTTTTGACCAGCATTTGCTCTTTTTCAAGCAATGTTGTCATGCCTTAATTGATACAAATTGAATAATTTGAGCCATATTTATTGTGTTGTCTACAACTGCTTTAAATATTGGGACAGTCATACATTGCCAGTTCCTGAAGAGTTAAAAAAAAAAAGAAAACTATCCGCAGCACAAGTTTTTTATGATGAGACTAAAGCCGGGGGAGGAGCGCGACACGAACGCTCGAAATGTAACAGCACATATGTTTACTGCATCTTTGGAATTTTATCTCGGATTTTTTCATCATAATTTTGAATTCAATCTGTGATATTTTTATTGATTTATCAACAAAAATGGTACAATAGTAAAAATACTTCGGTTGGATATATTTCTGAATAGCTAATATAGCTAACAAAGTTAAGAATATTATGAAGAGGCTTCTCTTGTTACAATGTTTTTGAAAACATTAATCTCCAACCTGTTGCATAGAGCTATTACATAGTCAACAGACGGCATTTTATTGTAATTGTATTGCATAGCATCGTCACAAATACATGTACGTACATGTATATTAGACTGGGGAAAATGTGTTGGTAGATCAGACCACACAGGTATTGTCTGATCTATCATAAACAAACCAACCGTAAACAAATTATATTTTTTAACCTTTATGTTCAATAGGTCAGTTCTTTTTAAAATAATTTCGTCATTTTTTAGAAGAAGTCAGTGGTTTTGTGAGCACACGGTAAACATAAATCAGCCTGCACAATATTGTTGGAAAATCAAAATTATCTTCAGGGAAGTCAGAAAGCTTATTTATTGTTCTTTAATATGGCGTAGTTTTCAGTCATTTAGAAAATACATTTTTTGCCCTTTTTACACCTTTTTAAAGCAACTATCGTATTTTCTTTCTTTTTCCCTTTCTCGTTTGCATTGTGCCGGAGTTCTCCGATGATGACCGAGTCTCACTGTTAGATAAGACGCCTATCGGGTATCTTGATTGGTGTTACGTAATGGTATACATTGATACATCCATTACATTAATTAATACGGGGTAATCAGGAAAAAAATCAGACTTCTTTAGGGTGAGGAACTATATAAGCTTTGATGCTTTCGTTTCAATCCTTTTCGCAATACATATTGTTGTAAATGAATGATGTTAGTATATTGAATAAATTAAAACTAAATGTTTAAACTAAGATCATAATTTTTTTACGAGATTATTTATAAGGATTTAAAGTCAAGTTTAACAAGATCTTGTATAAGGAAGTCCAATTTGCCGCCTTCTCTCTTTAGCTCTTTACTTGCAAATGTGTGATGATTAATGCATTTTCAAAAGTATTTTATGGCGACAGCTCACATATTCAAATTTCCTCGCTATTTTCAATCTGATCATATGTATTTTCTCCCTCTCATGTGTTTTCAAAAGTCAATAATTTAAAACCTTTTCCCATATGGAGAACTTTTTGACTTCACCAACTTAGAAAAAAAGTAATTTCAGAAAATAAATCAAATGTAGCTAAATTGATATTCTTCACTTTAAAAGAGTAGAAAACATTGTAGGAAAAGGAATCAATACTGGATATTGGTATTTCTCCTTTTCTCACAATGTTTTCAAAAGGTTTTATTCAGGACCGTTGAAATTCGGAAGTGTGCTGTACGGGTCACATCAATACTCTCAAAACGCAAATTGTTTTCTGCTGATTTCAGTCACATATTGATATTGATACGTCAATTTTTTTAAGCAAAAAGAATTTCGACACATAAAATAAAACCGATTCGGCCCAGGATCAGACTGCTTGTTTTGTACAGTTTCTTACTGGTCTATTGACTGCATAATTATTATAATGATCCAATAGTACAACAAATTCAATCTTCTTTAGAAATAAAGAAAAAAAAAAAAAAAAAAAAAGAAAAAAAAGAAAAAAAAATGCAATTTAAAGAAATTTATGCTTACTAGATTGAAATTATTTTCCAAAAAGAATTAAAAAAGACGATACTGGGAAAATAATGGTTTTTACAAATCTCTTAAAAGTTTTCACTGATGCAAATAATATACACGTACATGTATAAAAATGATAAATACAATCATTATATATTTGGACAATGTGTAAAAACAGGACCCAGGTTTAACAAAACAATACAGACAAGGTTATTATGTCATCAGTTCTTATCTTCCCTTTATCCGTTGCTAAATCTTTTCACCCAGTCTTAAAATCTCACTTTGCTCGATACTGCATTTTTTATACAAAAATTAACGATAGTGTCGTTTTTAAACTAAAATGGACGCAAGATCTCAATTTCACAAATGTAAACGAATACTTTGATCATAATCACAACAAAACATAGAATACTTCAAGACGTTATAGATTTTTTGTTTGCAATTCATTTTTATGTTATTTAGCGTCAAAAACGGCGCAAGAGCAAATTTTTTAAACCTTTATATAGAAATAAGAAGGAGAATGGGTCAGTAACTTTAAATCAAAATGGACGCAACTTCTCATTTTGCAACAGGAATTAAAATTATATTGAAGTAAAGTAGAGATATTACAGAATACTTCACGACGTTATAGATTTTAATCATTTTAGAAGAAAAATGTGTTTTAGTCGATCAAAAAATTTTCCCTTCTGAATCCTATATGACAGGCCGTTATCGGAAATCCTTTCGGACCAGATAATCGATAAGTTCCAAGGAGAGTAACTCTTGCTCGACCTGCAGCTGAAAGTTGGGGATGCCCCCCAAAAAAAAACCAACTCCCCCCCCGGGGGGGCCAATCCCCCCTCTCCCCCGGACAATTGCAACCCGGCAAAACAATGATGAAATTTATATACTGCAGGCCACGCGATGGCCACAAGACTGCTATGTGTTTGAACTAAGATGACCAGATGATGGCTTCAAAATGTCTCAGTGAATGCACCCAATGCCTTCACAGTTACAGTTGAATTTGACAAATAATATTCCTGTTCACTGGGAGTCATATTCGGGACAGTGAGATGCCAGCATAATAACGGGTAGGAAACTTCATATTCAGAGCCAATGGCTCCGACGAGAAAATGTGTTGGTCTTCTGTTTCTGAAGATGTTGGCTGAAAAACAATCCCAAACCAGGTAGGCATGTCGGTATTTGTAATTATGTGTTCTCATGCCTTTGAAATTCAAAAAAAGGGGAATGCCATTCGCTGCTCTGGTCTTTCAACGTGTTTTCTGAATTACGGAAAGTTGGAACAGGTGCACGATCTTGTCTGAATCATTTGTGGCGTGGGTTGACCGTAGCCAAAATAATACGTCTCGGAGATAAATTCAGTCTGTTATTGCCATTTAATTGGCAAGTAAGAGAGAGTCTTACTGTCCCAAAACCGCGAATTAATGTCCTAATATTACATTCACTACTGGTCAAAAATTGAAAAGAAAAGCACACGAATTGATAAAAATAAAGAAGAGCTCTGATTATGTAGACCGGCTCTTACTATGTTACTCGGCACCGATTCAAGAGGGCTCCCTTTCAAAATTTTAGTTTTCTGTAAATAATTAGTAAGGACGTAAGTTTTGTTCTTCCATTAATATCTTTAAATAATATCGTCCAAAATTTAGTTCATTTGTTGGATGGAACATGACTGCATGTATGAAAATACAAAGGACTGGTATTGTCACGTTAGCCTGAAAAATGCTGTTTAACATAAGTCTATCTAAATTCCGAAAATACTTCTGCATAGCTTTTGATTAGACCGAATGGTCCATATATAAAATTGTTCGTGCTTTTGTCGTAAGTGCAGCCCACACATAAGCACAAATAATGAAAAATTTTTCTTTTTGAAGTACGAGAATGATAAAGGCAACATGTGTTTGAATGGTCTAGATGCATGAATTTGCATTAGGCAGTTTATGAATCATTATTCAGTCATCAACATAATTCTTTACATATGACTGAATCTTTGGAAACAAAATCATTATTTTGCCAATCAATTTTAAAAAGGTCACCTGTAAAAGTCATTTCGAAGTCTGTCTCCACCCCTACAATCATCACCACAACAATGATTTTTATGAATCAGAATTCTGCAAATAAATTTTGGATAGATCACCCAAAACCAGTTTCTTGCAGAAGAGCATATGCTCGAAAGTGACTAAAATAATAAGTCCAACGAGAGAACCACATGCAGGTGCCAACAATAAGCTGTTGTTTTTCGACGGATTAAAAATTTCCAAAACGATTTTTGAAAAGGGTCACCCTAGGAACATATCTGTGAAATTACTTCAAAGTCTGACTGGCCATTCCGGAGAAGAAGATTTTTGTTAATTTCTTCATGTCCATATAGTATTAATAGCCCGCATCAGAGCCATGTTTCTTGATGGATCAAAATTTCCCGAACACTTTGCGAAAAGGGTCACCCAAGGAACATTTCTGTGAAAGTATTTCAAAATCTGACAAGCCGTTTCAGAGAACAATTTTTAATAATTTCTTCATGGTTGTGTAATGCAAGTAACCCCCCCTTCCCCCCAATCAGGGTCATGTTTCTAGACAGATCAAATTTCGCGAACAGTTTTGAAAAGGGTCACCAAAGGAACATCTCTCTGAAATTATTTCAAAATCTGTCCAGCCGTTTCATTGAAGAAGAATTTTTCATATAGAGCAAGTAGCCGCCATTCACCAGAGCTACATGTATGCTTATTGACGGATCAAAATTCGCGAACATCTCTGTGATATGATTCCCAAATCTGACCAT
The DNA here is from genome assembly GCA_943736015.1 of Tridacna crocea. Classification (NCBI taxonomy): domain Eukaryota; kingdom Metazoa; phylum Mollusca; class Bivalvia; order Cardiida; family Cardiidae; genus Tridacna; species Tridacna crocea. The sequence goes on from OX031059.1 coordinate 58,580,314, forward strand.
CGCTTTCAGAGAAGAAGAATTTTTAAGAATTTCTTCATGGCCATAGTGCAAGTAGCCCCTATTCATCAGAGCCGTGTTTATTGACGGATCAAAATAAAGAAGATTTTTTAGGACTTTTTTTTTTTCATTTCCGTATAGTACAAGTAGCCCCCATTCAACAGAGCCGGGTCTCTTGACATCAAAATTTCGCGAACAATTTTGGAAAAGGGAAACCCAAGGAACATTTCTGTGAAATTATTTTAAATCTGACCAGCGGTTTCAGAGAAGAAGAATTTTCAAGAATTTCTTCATTTCCGTTCAGTGTATGTAGTCCTCATTCACCAGAGCCATGTTTCTTACGGGGTTAAAATTTTGCCTACAATTTTTGAAAAGGTCACACAAGGAACATCTCTGTAAAATGATTTCAAAATCTGACCAGCAGTTTCAGAGGTGAAGATTTTTAAAGAATTTCCTGGCAACTAGGTGTTTGATCTAGCTGAAATTTTGCATGTGTAATGATTTATATCTCTATGGGTTATGTGGCAAATTACGACTCTAAACTAATTGTGGTTTGTGATTTACAGGTGTTTGAACTGAGTCAGATGTGAAATGGGAGCCTGTTGAGTGTTGCGCAGTGATCCAGTTTTTGTATTTGAAAGGACGCAAACCACAGGAGACTTTTGATGAATTTAAAGAAACTTATGGTGATATATGCCCCATCACATGACCTTGTAAAACTCTGGCATCGTGAATTCAAATATGGCCGGAAGTCTGTACTAGAATTTAAATGACAATTGGGTTAAAAGAAGTAATTTTTTACTCATTTTCTATCAGATGTCAGTCACACACATGACTCAGTTCAAACACCTGTAAATCATAAACCACAATTAGTTCAGAGCTGTAATTTGCCACATAACCCATAGAGATATAAATCATTACACATGCAAAATCAGCTAGATCAGACAACTGAAAGTGTGTCAGGGGCACTAACTTATTGAATGCCCCTCGTAAAATGAACTTGTTGCTTCACATTTAACTTGATGCACCTTCTTATATATGTTACAGCCAATTTGTGAAATCAGCCATTTCATGAAATGGCTGAAAATTTTAGCCATTTCGTGAAATGCCTAATTCATTCAGGCATTTCATGAAATTACTAAAATATTTCAGCCATTTCATGAAAAGGCTGTAAATTTGCTCTAGCCATTTCATGAAATGGCTGAAACTCAAAATTATACACGTATTGTACACGTATTACTTATTTTGAACATAGTACGTGCATACATTAATTTTGTTGAGTGTCTAATTTTTGTGGATGATTTTTACAAAAAAAAAGCACTACACAATATTCTTCACAATAGATCTTTCGATGGTATTGCTTGGCTTCAGACAAGACAAATCTGAAAGTGGCTTAAGTATTCAACGCTTTACCAGAAGACAAAATTGTATATTTGCAAAAAGTGAAGAAACTAGTCAATTACAAATTGGGTGGGCATTAACCCATTACCAGACTACAAAATTTTAGACTGGTTCAAATTCAAGGAGATTACAGACAACAATTAATACTGTATTTAAAATGAAAAACAAGTGCTATAAAAATAGAAGACATGGTGAGGAAAGGAGAAATCACTTATTACAAACAATTTCTCCTTTTCCTATACATTTTCTTTTTTTTTTTTTTTTGCAAAAGATCAAATGCGCGGTTGTGTTTAAGGAATAAAATTGTTGAATTCCGGCATGTCAGCTTTTTTTCATGTTTTTTATTCAGCATTTATGTAGGTAATTAATAACACAAAGATAGTTTCTATAACATCACCCGTGATCAAAGTAACCAATAATTGGATAAGTAACTACATGTAATTACATTAGGATGTTTTCACACATTTATAGTTCATACTACAGATAATCTTTTGATCTGTTACATTTAATTTATCCTTTAATTAAAGAATTCTTGATAGGAAAATCAATCAATCAAACAAACTAACATTTAAAAAATAAACAAGCAAACAACTAATAAATGTATGTTTCCTCAACAAACCATTGAATAAAATATTCAATCGAAAATGTAATGATTTAAATATGATATAATGATATAAAGAAATAAAGAAATAAAACTAAAAGGAATCAATTACAAAAACCACGACATCATCAGTTTTCTAATCAAATAATGAATCAATTCATTAATATATCCATTTAAATAAACTCCAGATTCTTTTACACAGATTGGCTGAAAATCCATCAGACAATCTGTGTAATATTGACATCAGAATTCCAGCCATTTCATGAAATGGCTAAAAATTTCAGCCATTTCATGAAATGGCTGACTGGTTTAGGCATTTCATGAATTGTCTAAAATGTTTCAGCCATTTCATGATATGGCTGATTTCACAGATTGGCTGTAACATATATACCCGGAAATTAGAAAAAAAAAATCCTCTTCCATCAGAGCAAACAGATATTTTCGTAGCCGACCTACACAATCGGAGCCTTTCTTAAATTACACCCGTATTCGTGTAGTTTTCTGTCGATTCTTGCATTGAGTGAATTGAAACAGCAAAGACAAAATTATATCTAAGCCTGTAGAACAGGAAAATTTGTCTACTTTGCTTATTTTAATATGCAGAAAGAACCTGTATTTATCTCCGAGACGTATTATTTTGGCTACGGTCAACCCACGCCACAAATGATTAAGACAACATCGTGCACCTGTTCCATTTTTCTGTAGTGCAGAAAACACGTTGAAGGACCACAGCATCGAATGACATTCTCCCTTTTTTTGAATTTCAAAGACATAAGAACACATAATTACAAATATTGACATGCATACCTGTTTTGGGATTGTTTTTCAGCCGACATCTTCAGAAACGGAAGACCAACACAACATTTTCTCGTCGGAGCCAATGATACTTAATTTCTGTCATGTTGCATGCAGCATGGATGGTTTTAGGGTAAGGCTTGGGGTAATTGTCAGGGGGGGGGGGCAGTTGTCGGGGGGGGGGCAATTGTTCTGGGGACAATTGTCCTAGGAGGGTAATTTCCTGTCTCTGGGAGATATTGTCTCGGGGGCAATTGTCCCAGGGGGATTTGCAGGGGGGGAGTTGTCCGTGGGGCATTTGTCTGGGAGGAATTGTCCTAGAGTCTATGTCATGAAACCCGGCATTAATTAATGAGGACCATTCTTCAGTAATTTCTCCTGATTCTTCTCCAGTACTACATTGTGGTAAAGACAAGTGGCTTCTTAAAAGAAGCCAGGAGAGGTCGACATCATTTTTAGGCCAGGGAATCCCTCTCAAGGGATTAACTTGCCTATAGGGATCGTAAGCTGCCTATTCAGACAAAAATGTTGGACGGTGTGTCCACTCTATATCGCTGAGTCCACCAAAACAACTAGTTTCCCAAGTATATACAGAGATTGCTTATCACACGGTGTGAATGCTTTCCTTTCCTCAAAGCTTTCATCTGCAAAATGCCATGGAATTGCACGACCCTTTAATAACTGACGAATGTGTGTTTTTATCCCGTTTTTGTCATTAACACTGACCTAATAAAGGCGTAACCTAATGAACTTAGCTTTATCCGGCAGTTGTGTATTCCTACGCGCTATATACGGTTAATATCTATAACGCTCTCTCTTTACCAGCCGATATAGCTCAGTAGGTAGAGCGTAGGACTTGTGAACACAATGTCCTACAGGTTGTGGGTTCGAATCCCCGGCTGGCCAACTAAAAATTACTAATAGTCTTTCGGATGAGACGTTAAACCGAGGTCCCGTGTGACGGTGCTACACACCGAGCACGTTAAAGAACCAGGCGGAATTCTCAGTAGTTTCGTCCTGTATCCTTGCACTATCCCCCGTAACAACTAACCGTCTTCTGGGGGCGTCGCTCAGATGGGCAACCGGTAGCGACGATAAATAAACGAAAATAATCAATCAAACGCTCTCTCTTGCACTCCGGATCATTCACATTCAGGTATGGTGAGATTAACGAACGACGACTCTGCTCGGAGTCTGTCTATAACGTTGTGTTGACATTTGAACATGTGTGTCAAAAAACGCCTCTCCGCTAAAATGCGATTGTAAATAAAGCAAACTAGGCGCCGCAAACTACTTATAGAATTTTGGCCCGTGTTATGTTTATCACTTTTTATGTATATCGACTAAATCTAGGGTACTTCAGCGGAATGCTGGAGAAATCGGCCCCTGGAGAAATCGTCCCCAAACTGCTTGGCCCGTGTTATGTTTATCACTCCGGAGAGATCGTCCCCTGGAGACGATTTATTTTTTTGGTGAAATCGTCCCCAAATAAAATTTTAGAAAAATCGACCCCAACATCAAATTTCATCCATATCGTTAATCAAGTTGTCTATAAAAATATTTTTGAAATTTCGTTGTCTTTAGTATGTACATTATGTGTATTAGTTACCTTTATCCAAGAGTTATTTGGTAGTTTTGTCATTGTTTATACTGCCTATTTCACACTGATAGGATGTATTTCACACCTTTTACACCTGTCACAAATAGCTTACACCTGTGTGATTCTTAAAAGTGTCTTTGATTGACTTTGATTTGAAACCAAATAAATGCTTATAATTTTTTTCTGTAGTCGTTCGCTTGTCATTTAGTGTTTTTTTTTATCTCTCTCTCTCTCTCTCTCTCTCTCCTAGTGTCATATGACATACCTGTGACCAATTCCATTTAGCAGGAGCATCAGTGTCTCTGACACACCTATTTCTAGTGTTCACTTGTGTGCATCCGAATATTTCCGGTCCATAACTTCTACAATTGTGGATGGATTTCAAAATAACTTGGCACAATTGACCTCCATCACGGTTAGATGTGCCATTTGAAACATCTGTTCAAGTAGGTTCAAGATCAAGGCCACATTGAAGGCCAATTTTTCGTCCGAACCATAACTCCTACATTTTTGGATAGATTCCGATATAAATTAGCATAATGCATTGTTCTCCATCATGAGTAGAAGTTCCCTTTGAAACATTTATTCAGGTCTAGGGTCTAGGTCAAGCTTGAGAGTCAAGTGTTCGCGGGCTTGACACAAGTTGTCCTTGGACAACGATTATGATTTAGGATTAACGTCTTTTTATATTATGTAGATATAAGTATCGAAGCTCAAGTCACTGTGACTTGTCCGTAAAATAGGCAAGTAAAATAGGAAAATCGAGCCTAATCGTTTTCCCGAAACAATCCAACTTTTCACAGTATTTTATTGAGAAAATGTTTTGGCTAAAAGAGAATTCGCTTGTAACAAGCAATTCCTCCTAATTTCCCCAAAATCTTACTTTTCAATATACACGAAGAACTACTTTGGATTTTCATCTACAACTTCCTTCAAATATGACGGTTCAAAATTTCGTCGACTTGTGGAAGCTACAGAAAATATGACCAACTGCCGTATCACTCCAATCTTTATTATTCATTACATTTTACATTGATATCTATCTTACACGTATTTTCATTGAAATCAATAAAAATAAATGTGTTCTTGCGTCATAAATGTAAAAAATAGCGTCATTCAGGACTACAAGACATCACGTGTCTCAGAAAATTTAGATAACCAAAGTTGATATTGCACCGATTGAATACGGTACAATTTTGACTTGGGATTGTTTACAAGCACGACAAATTACTAAGTATTCTAAGCCATCATCAAGCACCGCATAACTGTGAGCACATGCCTAGCTATGGCTTAATTAGTTTCTGGTTGGTGCTTTCTAGTATCAGTTCAAAACTTCCTGATAAACCAAGAATTCCAGGGACTTAGTGGAATCCGCTTGTATCCCTGTCCGTCTACCTGTTTGTATTAATTAAAATTGACCTCATGTGTTGTTTCGTATCCTCAATTTCCTGGCCTTCAGTACTATCAGTACTTTGATTTTACTTTTTATGCTTTCAAATTAAATATATCTCGGTACATGTAAAGAAACAAGCAAGGCAATGAATGGGTCGTTGAAATCTTTTCAGTTGTAAATACATATTCACCCGTCCTAGTCATTCATATGAGTCACACGACCTTCTTCCCGCGTTTTAAGATTTTTTCGGCTGTGTTCGTTTTTATTCTCAATGAAATTCTTTTTTTCTTTTTCTTCTTTTTGTTTAGATTTAATTGTTTAATACAAAATTAAAATTGTTGGAAAGGTCATATGTAATTAAATCTTTACAATTTTGTTGAAATTGGCCATCTAAAAACAAACCACGTCTATTTCCCATTTCAGTTTTTTGACTTCAATTTTTTTATAAAATCATGACGAAACAGACTGTGTATCGGAACAATTCCCCTACAAAGATCGGATTTAGAAAGCAATTTCTGAGGTGGTCTGCCTTTTAAACTCACCACTGTTGGAGAGGTCTGATGACCTCTCCAATGATCACTGTTTACCAGAAAAAAATATAATACACCTGTCCAAATTTAATGTATCTACAGGCAAAAATTATATAACACTTTACGAAAGAGTCCCCAGGTTTTTCATGACCCCGAAAGAAAGGCCTTTTGAAAATATTGTTGGAAAAGGAGAAAATGCTGGTAACCAGTATTTTCTCCTTTACTCACAAGGTTCTCTACTACATCAGAGAGCTTAATGAATATGTTGTCTGCAAATGTTTTTAAAGTGAAAGAGTTTAAAAGTTGCTATTTGGTAAAAAGTTAATATTTGCCTCAAACTGTGGAATTTGTTTTTGAAAGGGTAAAAGGTGTTGTGGGAAAAGAAAAGCTCTTAAACCTGTAACTTCTCCTATTTCCACTCTATTTTCTAACCTTTATAAGAGAATTTCAACCATTGAAGCCTGGAACTCACTTTATCATCTGCAATTGGTTTGGGTTTGGGCAAGTTCAAATTGTTGGTTGTTTGGTACAAGCCAACATGCAACTGGAAAAAGCTTATCACAGCCCTATCTAAGCTTTGAGCACTTCATTTTCAGGTAGGGTGAAAATCTGTATGAAATGAATATGACTCAATATTTGCTGTGGACAAAATGATATAAAGTGTCATAAATCATCTAAAACACTGAAAAATTAGAAATGCTTTTACAGGTGCATTGTTTTTAAAAGTGTAAAGGATATTGTTTATCTAACTGGACATTTGGTGACACGAAGTACAATTCAAACTCAATTCAATTCCCAACCAAAGCTCTCCACAACACAAAGTGTCAATCAAAAGAGTGGTAGAAAGATTTTTTATCTATTTCTTTTTGCTTTCTCTTTCCATAACATGCAGAAATAAAATATATTTGATAAAATAACTCTTTTTATCAGACAACAAAATTTCAGACTGATCCAAATTGAAAGCATTTGCAGACAAGTCAAATTGACAGTTTCCCAACTGGAGAAACTTGACACGGTATAAAATATTGAAGAAAAAAGAGAAAATGCTGTTTACCAACATTTTCTCCTTCCACAATTTTTTCCAAAATCTCTCTTTGTAAGTATCATTCAAAGTCAGCTTTGTGTGGTAAAGCATTAAAGACTGACTTTCATGTGTGCCTTTCTCAGATCAAATCATCAAGAAAGTCAATACCAAAATTGCTGCATTTGTGTACATGTATTTTAGTTTTTTCTTGAATATAACATCATGTAAATTATGAGGATTATCATCCCCAAAGGCCAATTTGTACTCAACACTAAAAATATTGATTTTAATTGATTGGTTGTACGGTACTTCATGCTGTTTTCAACATTATATCAGTGAAATTGTAACAGCTAGAGAGCCAATCCGTCTGTCTGTCCTACATTTCCTATAACCAATACTAATTGCGCAAGATTCTTCTAAGCCACTGGCTGCTTTCTTACAAAATCATGACAAAGTTCAACTGTGACAAAGGATGAAAGATGTGCTGAAACAAATTTGTAGAAGACATAATTTGCCGGTTTACTTCAAAAACCTTGTAACTACAGATTGAAACAAACTGTAAGAATTAGATGGCTAATGCAGATATCCCAACTATCCAGAGATATAGATCCCTACCAGGTAGAGAGTATGGAATTGGTAGAGCCAATGAGATCCTTAAGCATGTTGGCACCTGATATGCTCTTGGCAGACTCGGGGGAAGTGCGGATTTGAGTATGTGAGAATCCTAGTTGAAATGGCTGGCTTATGGGAGTGTCTTTATATAAGGATATGTCCCTGATGTGTTCCTTAATCCTAATTTTGAACTTGTATACAGTTTCCCCACATATGTTTGAGACATTTGTTGCATATTAAGGGATAGATAAGATTCTTGGTTGTACAGTGTACTCTTAATTTGCAATGGGGAGAATCTCAGGGAGAATTACAATGATAAAAGGCCAGAAACTGAGTATCTGGCATTTTTGACGGAGGGGTTTTCCATGTCATTTGTTGAAATTAGTGGTAGAACTTCCATTGTCCTGTGAGCATGTCTTTGGTTAGATTTTGCTACATACTGAAGTATGATCTATTGTTAGGTAGTGTGTTCTTCTATGGTAGTAGAGTGGTAGTAATTCTACTAGGTACAGTGCTGATTCAATCAGGATCCGGTTCCATGAGTTCGGAGTTCCGCGTCCTGAACTTTAAGTTGGAGCTTCATTTATTCCTCTGGGTACAATTTTGGTCTTTTTGCAAGGTAGGAAGTGTTCAACTAGATGTTGAGATTTAATGTACTTGGACAGGATCTTTTTGGTTTCCGTCTGTATAAGGGCATTATGCTGTGGCACTGATCTCAAGAGGAGTGTGTCTAATCTTGAAAGGGGGGGTGGGTCCCTGAACCTAGGTTGATATACGTTGTGTAAGGTTGCCTCAGCACAGTGTTGGTGCTGCCAGGGAGGGAGGCAAGGGTGAGATTGCTCATGTTGGAGCTGGTGCTGGATTCACTCCCGGTATGTGTGGGATTTCTCAATTGAGGTGGTGAGCAAGCATGACCCATGGTCTCTGCTGAAGGACTGTTCGACAAAGAATAAAATGCTGGCTGGAAAGAGACCAGAAAGGCTGTGCCTGTTGCTTAACCCATTACCACACAAGCCCTACTTTTGATGCCTCTGAGAAAGAGGCCTTTTGAAAACACTGTAGGAAAAGGAGAAAATGCTTGTAACCAGCATTTTCTCCTTTTCCCACAGTGTTTTCTACCTTTCCCAGAACAAATTTCAACTTTTCAGTCACCTTTATTTTGTTGTCTGCAAATGCTTTCAATTTGAACCAGTCTAAAATTTTGTCGTGTGGTAAAGAGTTAACTGGACGCTGGTGACATATGGTGGGGTCGGATCCCTATGCCGAGCAAGGAAGCAAGTCTTCAGACCTCACCAACAGTGCTCATAGCATGTCACCAGAGTCCAGTCAAGCAATAGGCACAGCCCGTGTGGTCTCTTTCCAACCAAAATTTTCTACTTTGAAAAAAACTGTAGTTACAAGGTTTTTGAAGTAAATCGACAAATTACTGAATAATGTTTTACCCTTTACCAAATGACAGAACTTTATAATATTGTCTGCACATATCATATTCTTCGAAGATTCAACCTGTCTGCTATGTTGCATTATGGACCCCATAGTATACTAGGGAAAAGTATGACTTATAACAAAGCTATTACCCAAGCCTGTAGGGGTTGTTACAAATAAATGGCCGGTGCATAGAATTTACATGCTAGCTGATCATAGCTGAATGAATTGCATCAGGTTGCATTTTATTGAGGAAACATTTATTTGATTTTGAAATTCAAAGTAATGGTTGACAATTTCTGTCATTTTCCCATAATGTTTCTGAAAGCCCTCTTCCCCAACGTCATTGACAGACTGTATTGTTTGGTATAAGGGTATGGGATAAAATCAAACCAATAAGGTATTGAGTTAAAACAATCCAGTACTGATAACATACAAATATTTACCAATGATATTGAATTCGCTAAATGCCCAACGTGACTATCGCCATATCCAACTTGAGCCATTCTAGTTAATAGCTGCCCTGAGGTCCATATCACAGATTTGATTGTTGACGCTAAAATGCCAACAACATTTCAGTCAATATTCACACAAACACTGTACTATGTACAGTTTCCTGGGTCATTTAGTAGTTCTATAGATGGTACAAATGCCTTGTTCAAGGGCATTTCAAACCCAGCAAGGATTAAACTAGTAAAGTGTAGATAATGAGTGACCACACATTATCCTGACTTTTAACAGCCTTTTGAAAACATTGTGCAAAAAGGAGAAAATGCTGGTAACCAGCATTTTCTCCTTTTTCCACAATGTTTTTTTTTTTCCTTTCCTAATACAATAATTGTAATTCTTCAGTCACATTCATTTTGTCACCTGCTAATGCTTTCAGTTTTGACCAGTCTAAAATTTTGTCAACTGGTAAAGAGTTCAAGAGTCAACGCTCCCTTCAACATATCCTTTTCACATTTAGGCAACAACAATATTTTCTACCCCTCAAAAAAAGGAATAAGTTTTTTAATCACATATCTTTTGTCATCTGCAAAATTTTAATGCTTTTGATTTAGAAAAAAACTGAAATTTGTCATTTAGTGACGATTTAAGCCAGACAAAAAGTGGGAGATAATGAAAAAAAACTTGAGGTTTATCATCCTAACATATCAATAGAACTACACATTATGCATAATCTCTTTCCACACAATTCAGACTTCTAACAACCCTTTAAGAAGCCTTTCGAAAATATTGTGGGAAAAGGAGAGAATGCCGGTTAGCAGCATTTTTTCCCATTTGCTACATTATTTTCTACCATTTTAGAAGCAATTCTTAACATAATCCATAATATAGAATTTGTCATCTGTAATGCTTTCAACTTTAGAATTCATAAACTTTTTCATTTAAATTTTGTAAAGAGTTAACTCTTTGTTATTTGCAAAATTTTGGACTTCTCCACATTGAAAGGGATTTTTACATGATTAACTAAAAACGTAAAATTTGTCTATCATAAAGTAGAAAACATTGTGGGAAAAGGAGAAAATACTAGTAACCAGCATTTTCTCCTTTTCCCACAATGTTTTCAAAAGGCTTTTTCTTTTGGGTCGTTGAAACTCGTGATTGTGCAAATTGGTAAGGGCATTTTAAAAATGTGATTGTGTGGTAAAGAGTTCCAATCATATTCATCTTATTCCATCACAGCTAGTTTTATTCACACTGACTCAACAAACCTTTTACTGTTCATATAATTTGTGTGTCTGTATGGTATTTAAGTTTTTACTTCACCACAAAAATGTAGACTTGTCCAACTTGAGAGCATTTGCAGACAACAATTCATGTGAATGAAAGATAGAAAAAACTGTGGGAAAATGAGGAAAGGCTGGTAACCAGCATAATTATTCTCCTATTCTCACAATGTTTAATTTTCAAAGTCTTCTTTTCCTCAGGGTCGTTAAATATTACATATACATTACATGTATTAGGTTTTTCACATTTCAATCTATGATTTCGCAATGTACTGCTACATGATATCAATAATCTGACACTCATTGGCTTTTGAGATAAAATTTCCTCAACTTTTACTCAATATTGTCATCAAGCTTGTCAGAGACTCACGTAATTATATTTTCTTGGACTCAGTTAATAAATTTCTATCTCAAATACCAATTCATATCAGATCCTAAATCCATATCGGGACAGTTTCAAAGCAATATACTCTTGCTACTTTGTTTTCGATCTTTAACAATCGACAAAATTTAATAAGACTTTTCCAGATTGAAAGCATTTGCAAATGACAAATTCACTGTGGCTTAACCCTTTCCCAAACAGCATATTTTGGACCAGACAAAATTGACAAATTAACAGCTGCTAAAAAGATGATTGTTCTATATGATAGAGTAGAAAACATTGTGGGAAAAGGAGAAAATGCTGGTTACCAGCATTTTCTGCTTTTCCCACAATGTTTTCAAAAGGCTTCTATTCCTGACCCATAAAAAAACCAGGGATTGTTGTGGAAAGGATCTAATTGTGCAATTTTTCTATGATAGTGTAGAAAACATGGAAAAAGGAGAAAATGCTGGTAACCAGCATTTTCTCCTTTTCCCGCCATGTTTTCAAAAGGCCTAGCTCTCAGGGTCATTAATACTCAGGATTATGTGGTAAAGGGTTATGTGTGAATGAATTAATCTTGGCAAAGAGTCAGACATATAAAAGAGACTTTACAAAAGTGCTGATGTATGGGTTTCAATATACAGGGCTATTGAAAACCTGCACTGAAGTTTATTGGTATTCATTTATCAATCGGAGTTATCGTCAGTCCACAAAGTAAATGCCCTATTACTATATTTACACCTTCTGATGAAAGAAAATCCAATTCAAACAAGTTAAACTCATTAATTGAAAATCAAATCTTTACAAATCCAGTTATCCCTGTAATAGCTATTGCCAACTTAAAACTATTTGAACTTTTTAGTGCCAAGTAAATGGACAGTAAGAACACTGTAAAATCAGAGGTTTTAACAACCCCTAGAAAGGCAGATTTGAAAACATTGTGGGGAGGGCGAAAAACATATTAAGCAACATTTTCTGTAAATCAAAGAATTTCTGTGCTTGTATACCACATTTTATACCAGTTTGCATCTGCATCATGCTTTTAATTGGGAACATTTTAGAATTTGTCATTTGGTAATGAGTTATAACTCGATGAGAGAAATTTTGGACACATTAAAATTACATTTAATGACATGAAATTGTATTACATGTATTGGCATTCTTCTATTATATTATACAGAAGTATATGAATAGGAAAAAATTGTCAATCCCAGCTGACCAAATATGCTTGATTTTTACATTTCTACAACAGGTAGCCCTGGAAATCATTGAAGGGAAAAAGAAAAAAACAAAGACTTCTTATGAGCAATTAGTTGCTCTAAAAATCTCAATCACATGAGTTGAAGAGGATTTGTGTAACATTGCCAAAATCGTACAGACTTGGCTAAGACTAGGGCAATCTGTAATGGGAGAACCTGCACGTATCAGCCAAATGATTACTGATTACCTGAATTTTGGCTAAATCTGCTTGGGTTTTTTTGGCAATGAAAGGCAATGTCACAAGAATCCCATCAGTTTGCCTGATCCTTAACTCTTTACCAAACGACAATATTTTGGACTTAACTACATTGAAAGCATTTGCAGACGACAATTCAACTCTTGCTGAAAAGATGATTTCTGTCTATGATAGGGTAGTAAAAATTGTGGGAAAAGGAGTAAATGCTGGTTACCAGTAATTTCAGTCATTGTTTGCCATGTGGCTAATGGCTGAGACAAGCGAATCACAGCCCAGTGGCCCCAAGTATGATCCCAAAAGCTGTCCATAGGTCTTCTGAAAGACATCTTTGTCCCCAGCCATATACTGGAACATGATCAGATATTCTTTTAAATATGTTGTAGCCATCATAATGGCTGAATTCATAAAGATTGTATAAAATCTTAAATAAAAGGCTAAACAAATTAATAAGAAAACAATGAAAAATTAATTACCCACCTATGTTCACAACAATTGTTTTCATCCTTTTTTTCTTTTTGTCTAACAATCCACCTCACATATATTTATTTTCTCATTTTTCACATAGTTAAGGTTCCATGCCACTTGATCATTACTTTAACACTATCATAGGTCACAAGATTTATTTATCTGTGTTAAAAATCCAAGAAATCTTGTGCAATAAGTTCTTTATCATTCTGAATTTTTAAAAACCCTGAGAAAGACAGGTTTTGAAAGCATTGTAGGAAAAGGAGAAAATGCTAGTAGCCCCACAATTTTCCACAAATAAATTTCAATATTTGAGTCACATTTAATTTGTTGTCTGGAAATGCTATAATAAGTCTGGACAAAGTCGACTATTCTGTCAGTTGGTAAAGAATTGTTCATTTGGAGATGATTATAACTTTTATCCATGTGCTAAACAATTCCTTGTTTTTAAAGCCCCAAGAAAGAAAACTTTTATACCTCTGTAGGGAAAACAACAAGTAGCTTCTTTTCCAAAACTATTTCTACCCAATCAAAGAGACATCCAACTCTCTAAATGTTAATTGTCATATACAAATTCCTTTGTATGGATAGCCAAGTCTACAAAAGTCCATAATTTTGACGCTAAAAAGTCTTTATAAAAATCAGATCAAATGTTTTGGCAAATTTATTTCAGTTACTCCAAACAGTTCCGATATATTGTCTCAAAATGTTCCATTTTAAGTACCTAACAGGAAAGAAATGTTAGTTTAACTAAATTCAATGAAAATTGCTGTGACTTAAAAAATGAAACAGTGACTTAACCCATTCCCAAATGACAAAATTTTAGGTTTGTCAAAATTGAAAGGAATTGCAGACGACAAAATAAAAGTGACTGAAAATTTAAAAATAGTTTTGTGAAGGGTAGAAAACATTGTGGTAAAAGGAGAAAATGCTGGTTACCAGCATTTTCTCCTTTTCCCACAATGTTTTCTAATGGCTTCTTTCTCAAGGGCATCAAAAGTAGGGACTGTGTAGTAATGGGTTGAAAAATGAAACAGAGACTTAAAAAATGAAGTAAATTTGCTTGACCTTATACCAATCAATAAAATTTTTAATTACTCTATCTACTAGTTTTAAAAGTAAAAATGCTGGTTTTCATCCATATTTTCTACCCTTTCTGGTACAAATCTCATCAATTGTGTTACTTTTTGCTTTTAGTTAACACTTGTCTAAAATTTTGTCCAAACAAACTCACAACCTTCTAAAATACATTTGCTGCAGACAAGCCTGAAAAGCATAATTCTAAAATACAAAAATTCAACATAAACCAAGGTTGAATACTGAAATGCATGTGAAAGCATTTAACCCTTTACCAAACGACAAAATTGTAGACCAGTCCAAATTGAAAGCCTTTGCAGATGACAACCTAAGTATGGCTCAAATGCGGGTTACCAGCATTTTCTCCTTTTCCTACAATGTTTTCAAAAGGCTTCTTTCTCAGGGTCTTTAAAAGTCGGGATTGTGTGGTAAAGAGCTAAACATTAAGGAAACAGGAGCAATTGTTACTAACAAGCCGTAGCTGCTTCTACAACAATGTTTCTAAAATCAACTCACTGAATGACAAAAAAGGTACGCAAATGGAAATGCACTAATGAGTTTTTTTTTCTGTGTCATTATTTTCTAACTTGTATCTGATTATAAATTCATGTATCTCCCTTGGAAACATCAACAGAGACATGGCAACCTGAATTAAAATTGTCCTTCACTTTACAATGCTCATTTCAATGATCCAGAGAAAGAAGGTGTTCCAAAACATTTTGAGAAAAGGAGAATATGCTGGTATATTGCAGCACATTCTCCTTTTTCGCACAATGTTTTCTAGATTTTTCGAAATCAAATACTGGCAAAAAATAACTGATCTGTTGTCTGGCAATTTCTTTCATTATGGACAAATCTAAAACTTTCTTGTTTGGTAAAGGTAAAAAATTTAACAAATTTGAGAAAATGGCAATTGTAAGAATTTGAGGAATAGAGCAATATGCTGGTAATAAGCATTTTCTCTTTTTTCTACAGTCTTTTGTAATACATCAAAAGCAAATTCTGTTAGTAGAAACACAATCTGGTTTTCAACTGCACATGCTTTCAATTTTGACAGTCTAAATTATGTCTTCTGGTAACATCAAAGTGCCAAGTAAGTGAAAGTAATTTTTCTTAACAGGGAAAAAACCATGGAAACAACTGATACTTCTCCTTTGTTCCAAGTCTTTAACACAAAAAATAAGACAAACTGATTGATTTAATGGTGTCTTACACTGCTTTCAACATTTTTACATCACATCAGTGACACAGCTCACATTATCATGTATGCTGTGGATTTCATCTAGACAAGGGCCCTGTAGTGTCTTGCCTAAGGACAAAAAAATGCTTGACTGGCTGAGCAACTCAATGGTGTTTTTGGACATTTTTTCGCTCTTATCAGCGTGACAGGTCACACTGATATCCATGTTCTGGGTTACATCAGTATTAAGCCTAGGGCTTTGAATTGTCTTGACTAAAGACTCCATAAAAAAAACAAGGACTTCCACCGAGGTTTGAACCTGGGGCTGACAGGTTGGGAGTCCTCCATGTTACTACTCAGTCATGCAGGACCTCTTAATGTTACATTATGTGGATGCAAGATCGGAATGTATGTTCTGGACATTCTGATCTCAGTCTACATTATCTGCTAAAGCAGCACAAGTCAAGCCAAATCCTGAAAAAAAATTGTGTAATGGAAAGCTGTATAGTATATATGATCACTTCAAAAAGATGTCGTAACTCTTTCTTAGACTACAAATGAACTATGGCTCTTATTAAAATAATGGATTTAGTCTTTGAAAATTTAGAAAATTGGTGAAAAAGGAGAATATGGTGGTTACCACCAGCATTTTCTCCTTTTCCAGAAATGTTTTCATATGCCTTCTTCCCCCAGGGTCATTAAAACTATGGATTCTTTGGTATCAAGGGTAAGCTAATGTTGCTAGGTAGGGCAAACTGATCTCATAGAATGTTCTTTTTACCCTTTACTATACAATGCTGACTTTCAACAAACCACAGAAATTTGACATTCTATAACCAATTAATTTTGGTTATAGAATGTCAAATATATAGGGGAGATTTTTTTTTTGATATTTTAAATACATATGGGAGATTTTTTTTATATATTTTATCGATTATTTTGGCTGTAGAATATCAAATTCCTGTGAATGAATCTTGGGATAGAAGACTTTTGAAAATATTGTAGGAAAAGGAGGAAATGCCTGTAACCAGTATTTACTCCTTTTCCCACAAGGTTTTCTATTCTATCAAAGAAAAATTCAATCATTGAAATTGTTTTCTGCAAATGCTTTCAATTTGGACAAGTGTAAAATTGTCTCCTCTAGTAAAGGGTTAAGATACATCTATCTTCACCCATTTACATGCCATTGCAACTTTTTCATCTCATGAAGTTGAGCATATTTTGAAAATTATGTGCGATCGCGCAGCAGAGCTGAGTAACCTTTCATTTTTCATTTTTCCTACGATATTTTCCAGTCTTTTTCTATAAATTCCTTTCATTAAAATCTTTCACCTTTTTGTCACAAACACTAGACTAAGTATTGTACCATTTCAAAAAAATATCCAAAAAATGATGATGGACTGATCTAACATTTCATTGCCAGTATTCTTAACTCCAAAAGAGGTTGCCATGGTTTTAATACAATTAATATCAGTATAATCATTCCAACACTCAAAACTTTCAACTCCCCTATATTATACAAGTTTAACCTTTTACCACACAATCCCTACTTTTGATGACCCCGAGAAAGAAGGCTTTAGAAAACATTGTGGGAAAAGGAGAAAATGCTGGTAACCAGCATTTTCTCCTTTTCCCACAATGTTTTCTACCCTTCGTAAAACACATTTCAAATTGTCAGTCACTTTTATTTTGTCGTCTGCAAATGCTTTCAATTTGGACAAACCTAAATTTTGTCGTTTGGTAATGAGTTAATGACCTTGAAAAAGAAAGCCAGCATTTTCCTCTTTTCCGGCTATGTTTTCCTATCTTTCACCATCAAATCCTATTACTTTTTCCACATTTTTCAATAACATGTCCATTGGAAATGCTTCCAATTTGAATCTGTCTAAAAATATGCCATGTGATAAAGAGTTAAAAAACTTAGATTCTCATAAAGTGTTTAATTCCAAAACAAAATAAACTTGAATAGTATCAACTAACTCGCAATTATAGCAGTCCTCAATAAAAATTAATTAGATTTTCAGAAACCACTTTCACTATATAGGGGTTAAACACTAGAGTTAAACACTCACAACCCACTCGAAACCTGTAACATAATAACTCCAGTTTCCAAGTTAAGGTTAAGTTTGATAGAGACGACATTTACCCAAATCAACTCCAGGTGTAAAGACTTCATTCTATCTATTATAAAACAGCCGATAAGTGGAGTGCTATAGGACAAAAATTTACACATAATTCAATCATTCAACTATTTCAATATCGTCCAGACAAAATCTGTAGTAATCACCATAATATAACCATATCAATTGTCATTAGACGTTTTTGTCATGGTCCTCACATTAAATATTAATATATGTATACCAGTATACACACCTCCATGCTCTATGATGCATCTGCAGAAATTATCGACCCACGTCAGCATGCACAGGCAGACCAGGACCTAAACTTTTCACTGTCAATTTTCTGTATAAACTAGAATAACTATCACTAAAGATGATAAATAGCACCGCCCCTATATTTCAACTCCTAATGAACACTTCTGCCAAGTTTAAAGTGAATCAGACAAAAACTGTAGGAGGAGTTGTCAGGACAAGCATTTTTAAGTCAAATCAAGGGCAATAACTCAGTAATTCTTGATGTAATTTTCACAGAATTTGAATATCTACAACTCCAAATGGACACTTCAGCCAAGTATAGAGCGAATCCGACTGAAAATGTAGGAGGAGTTGTCCGACACACATTTTTAAGTCAAATCAGGGGCAATAACTCAGTAATTCTCGATGGAAATTTCACAAAATTTGCGTCTTGTACATCTACAACTCCAAATGGACACTTCTGCAAATATAAAGCGAATCGGGCTGAAATTGAAGGAGGAGTTGTCCGGACAAGCATTTTAAATGTGAATCAGAGGCAATAACTCATTCATTCTTCATAAAATTTTCACGAAAATTGCGTCTTGCACATCTACAACTTTTTAGAGTAAAAATACGAAAAAGCTCAATAATTCTTTATGTTTTATGCATGAATTTCTATCTAGAGGTTTTAATTTTATAGTGATAATTGCAAGCATTCCTTTGGTTTTCAAAAAAAAAGAAAAAAACCTGAAAAAATGAAATCTGGTTTTAAAAACTGCCTAAATCCACAACATTACAGGTTGCCAGTCAGCAACTCTACAAACAAGGCCTATATAGGGCCAACTAAAATTTTATGGTGTCAAAGATGTATCTGTCCCTTGTGATGCAAACACTGTACCATCACAAAAGGAATAGAAATTTTTAGAGTAAAAATACGAAAAAAGCTCAATAATTCTTTACGTTTTCTGCATGAATTTCTATCTAGTTTTTAATTCTATAGTGATCATTGCAAGCATTATTTGTCACGGTTTTCAAAACAAGAAAAAAACCAGAAAAAAATGAAATCTGGTTTTAAAGTTTCTTCAAAACTCTAGCTTTGAATGAAGTTAAGGATTATCAGGAATCCGTAAGACTGTGTATTGTGAAATGACATTCATCTATGACATAGCGCTATAATGACTGAACAAAATAATTATGGCAATATTCAAAATGTCTAAGAATTGTTTTGTACTAAACTCTTTTACAACCAGAACAATCTTTGGATCATCCCCAACTTTCAGCTGCAGGTCGAGCAAGAGTTACTCTCCTTGGAACTTATCGATTATCTGGTCCGAAAGGATTTTCGATAACGGCCTGTCATATAGGATTCAGAAGGAAAAATTTTTTGATCGACTAAAACACATTTTTCTTCTAAAATGATTAAAATCTGTAACGTCGTGAAGTATTCTGTAATATCTCTACTTTACTTCAATATAATTTTAATTCCTGTAGCAAAATGGGAAGTTGCGTCCATTTTGATTTAAAGTTACTGACCCATTCTCCTTTTTATTTCTATATAAAGGTTTAAGAAATTTGCTCTTGCGCCGTTTTTGACGCTAAATAACATAAAAATGAATTGCAAGCAAAAAATCTATAACGTCTTGAAGTATTCTATGTTTTGTTGTAATTATGATCAAAGTATTCGTTTACATTTGTGAAATTGAGATCTTGCGTCCATTTTAGTTTAAAAACGACACTATCGTTAATTTTTGTATAAAAAATGCAGTATCGAGCAAAGTGAGATTTTAAGACTGGGTGAAAAGATTTAGCAACGGATAAAGGGAAGATAAGAACTGATGACATGATAACCTTGTCTGTATTGTTTTGTTAAACCTGGATCCTGTTTTTACACATTGTCCAAATATATAATGATTGTATTTATCATTTTTATACATGTACGTGTATATTATTTGCATCAGTGAAAACTTTTAAGAGATTTGTAAAAACCATTATTTTCCCAGTATCGTCTTTTTTAATTCTTTTTGGAAAATGATTTCAATTTAGTTAGCATAAATTTCTTTAAATTGCATTTTTATTTCTTTTTTTTCTTTTTTTTTTTTTTTCTTTACTTCTAAAGAAGATTGAATTTGTTGTACTATTGGATCATTATAATAATTATGCAGTCAATAGACCAGTAACAAACTGTACAAAACAAGCAGTCTGATCCTGGGCCGAATCGGTTTTATTTTATGTGTCGAAATTCTTTTGGCTTAAAAAAATTGACGTATCAATATCAATATGTGACTGAAATCAGCAGAAAACAATTAGTGTTTTGAGAGTATTGATGTGACCCGTACAGCTTACTCCCGAATTTCAACGGTCCTGCATAAAACCTTTTGAAATGATTTCCACTTTCAAAAAGATTACAAATTAGAAAATAAAACTTTACCACACAATCCTGGGTTTTACCGACCTTAACCCTTTCCCAAACAAGCCCTACTTTTGACGCCTCTGAGAAGGAAGCTTTTAGAAAACATTGCAGGAAAAGGAGAAAATGCTGGTCACCAGCATTTTCTCCTTTTCCCACGATGTTTTCTACCCTTCACAAAACAAGTTTCAAATTTTCAGTCGCTTTTATTTTGTTGTTTTCAGTTTGGACCAGTCTAAAATATTGTCGTTTGGTAAAGGGTTAAGAGAGAGGCCTTTAGAAAAAATTGTGGGAAAAGGAGAAAATGCTGGTAACCAGCATTTTCTCCTTTTCTCACAATATTTTCTACTCTGTCAAAGAATGAAATGATCCTTTTGGCCACATTCAATTTGTCCTCTGCAAATGCTTTGAATTTGGATGAGTTCAAAATGTTGTCATTTGGTAAAAGAGTTAAGTAATGTTCAATAGTGATATTTCTTTTTTGATAGTGTGCAATACATTGTCGGAAAAAGTAACCAGTATCTTATTCTTTTCCAAAAATGTTTTTGAAAACCTTAAAGCCTTGCTTTTCCTTTAGGTCATAAACTTGGGATTATTTGAAAATGTTAAAGAGATTGTTGTCATATAATGGCTAAGAAACCAAACATGACAACAAATATTTGCACATTTAACTTCAAATATTAGCCAATCAGATGAGCATAAACAGATTAGAAGTCTATATGACTTTATACCAAATGACAGAATTCTACACTGGTTCAAATGGAAAGCATTTACAGTCGACAAAATAAATATGCTGGTTAAATAGTGGAAATGTTTTGGAAAGAGTAGAAAAAAAGTGTGGAAAAAAGTAGAACACATTTTTGGAAAAGGAGGAAATGCTTTTTTCCACAATGTTTTTAAGAGCTTTTTTTCCTCAAGGTCGTTAAAAGTCAAGATTAGATGGGTAATGATTAAAGGGGAGCTAGATCTATTCAGATATAATAGCAGTAGCTTCGCCAATTTCAAAAATGATGGAACCCTCAATTAAGTAAGGCAATAGATAGAGGATATTTGAGGGTTTTTTGTGAAAGATCGAATATTAGTTCAACACATTAACATAGTAATTAGTTGGTTATATTTTTACAAGTAGATGTTCAGGTGATGAAATAAATTTCGATCTTTCACTGAAAAAAAGAATATCCTATTCCTAACATCCTTTTAACTCTTTACGAGGGCACTTTCATCAAAATCCAGTTCAGTTCTTTTCAGTTATTCGCCACTGCATACCCCCTCCACATAGCAATGGGTAAATGATGTCATATTTCTATCCGGTTGAGAGGCACGCACATTTATCTGGATAGTTAGGGTGCGATGACAACTATTTCCATCTTCACTTATAGAGTTTGAATATAAAATCGGAATTTTTTTAACTGTTTACCACACGACAAAATATTAGACTGGTTCAAATTGAAAGTATTTGCAGATGACAAAATAAAGGTGACTGAAAAACTGAAATTTGTTTCTGGTAAGGGTAGAAAACTGGTTACCAGCACATTCTCCTTTTCCTACAGTGTTTTCAAAAGGCTTCTTTCTTCGGTGCGTCAAAAGTAGGGATTGTGTGGTAATGGGTTTTAACTGGTCATATTCATGAAATAACAAAAAATATTTCACTTGTATTTCTTGATAAACTACCAGAATGTTTAAGTTAAAATAAGTGGCAAATCATTAACGAAGAAGAAAGATAAAAAAGAAAAAAAAGTATTTTTTTTAATTGGCCATGTGACATGCTTGACTCTTTACTAAACTACTAAATTCTTTTCATACAATGTTTACAAAAAGCCTCTTTCTGGAGTTTGCTAAAATTTGGGATTGCGAGGTATAGGGTAAAGATATTTTTCTATTTATTGCCAGGTTTGGGGGAATATGTGCGAAAGTACTTTGATATCTGTTAAAATCCTTATAATTTATCAATATTAAACTATCAAGAAATTCTATTCCATACTGTACTAGAAGTGTTACGGGTCTACTAGCAATTTCTCCATTTCCCGGAGAAAATATCGCACGAAATGAGGCAAATTTATTTCTGTCAATTTGTTCACTTCCATATGGATAAGTTAGCTTTTTCAGAGGCCACTAATTAATACACTTCAGGGGCGGATCCAAGATTTGTTCATGGGGGGGTGGTTCAATTCAGTAAATCTCAGATATGCAGACACAGACCCAAAGCACAAATCAGTCGCCAATGAGTTGGAAGTCCATCAAAAAAAAAATCTTGAAATTTAGGGGGGTTCGTATATAAACTACAAGATGAAGAACCACTCTGGTCATAATCTAGAGTAAAGTAGTGGATTTATCAGAGGGTATATCAGAGATCAGACTGTACATTCTGTGCAGTCTGATGTTGATCTACACTGTCTACAAGAGTTTTTGTGTCATCTACAGTAAGGAAAAAAGTAAATCAGACAAATTTTATCATTTGAAGCATAGTTAACCATTTACCACATAAGGCATTTCTATGGTTTCTCTAATGGACACTGAATAGCAGCAAGGATGAGGCCGTTTCTTATGTGTATCTTACACCTTTTGATAGCATAGAAAACATTGTGAAAAAAGGTGAAATTGCTCATCACGAGCAATTTCGCCTTTTTATACGCCCGAAGGGTCATATTACCGGTATGTTATACCCCCGGTCGTCCGTCTGTCTGTCCGTCCGTTAGCAACTCCTCCTACAGTTTCCATCAGAATTATTTGAAACTTGCCATAATGAATCTCCCTGATGTCTTGTTGTGCACCTGGGTCTTAGAATTTGGATCGCTATTTGCGTTCTAAAATTATCTGCCCCTGATTTCTGAAATAACCAACTTTGCACTTTGAATTTTTGTTCAGGCTTTAACTTCCATACTATAAAATGTATCAAGTTGAAACTACATACGCTGATAGAACACATTATGGAGAAATGCAGTGCACATGAACCATAACTCTGCCACTGTTATTTTTTGAGTTATTGCCCTTTGTTAGTTTTCAGTTTGAATTTTTGTCCAGGCCATAACTTCTAAACTATAAAAGCTATTAACTTGGAACTTCATACACTGATAGAACTCATTATGGAGAAGTGCATTGCACATAAATCACAACTCTGCCACCATTATTTTTTGAGTTATTGACCTTTGTTAATTTTCAATTTGAGTTTTTGTCCAGGCCATGACTTCCAAACTATAAAAGCTATTAACTTGGAACTTCATACACTGATAGATCCCAGTATGGAGAAGTGCACTGCACATGAATCATTACTCTGCCACCTTTATTTTTTGAGTTATTGCAATTTGTTCATTTATTTTCAGTTGAATTTTTGTGAAGACCATAACTTCCAAATTTCAAAATCCATCATCTTGATAGTTCAAATACTAATAGAGCACATTATGAGGAAGTGTATTGCACAAGAACCATAACTCTGCCATCCTTCTGTTTGAGTTATTGCCCTTTTCACTTTGAATTTTCATCTGGGCCGTAATTTCTAAAATATAAAAGATATGATCAGGGACCTTCAAAGACTGATAGAACACCTTGTGGATAAGAGCAATTCACAAAATTTGTAGCTTTGCCACCCTTATTTTTTTAGTTATTGCCCTTTAATATTTTTCATGTATCATAGAGAATAACTACTCTTCATTCATGGCCCATCTGTCAATGCAACTCATTTCACTGACAAGCCCCCTCTGGCGTATATGCGCCGCTCTGTGAAGCTCTTGTTCCACAATGTTTTCCAAAGGTTCTCACAAGCAATGCGTAGAAATGAGTATCTATGGAGTTAAAGAGGCCATAAAACTCATTTTAAGCGAGCTTTAACTCATTTTGTTTTTATTTTATCAAAATATAATCATTCTTATATATCTGTGCCAAATATTGCGCCTGACGGTTGCATGGTTGCTTAGATTACGCCTGATAGAAAATGCATTTCGCGGACTTGCGGCCTTCAATATAAACAGACTGTTCGTTGCCGGAATTTGAATCGAAGATTTTCGATATTCATTATCAGGTAGATTCATATGATGATCATGCATTCTGTAACGTGACTATATTTGACCTTGGCCTTGATGCGGTAAATAAAGGAAAATGGATGCTTCTCTGTTGCAGCCTCTATTTTTAGACAGAGATCGAGGCCTTTATGTAAGTTACACTGTATCCGACTCTAGGCGGAAACCAACGATAAATTTCGGTGAGTCACTGCCATTGTTTACAGCTTCGATCGTCAGCCAGTTTTCTTCTGGCTAATTTTCGTTTTTCACACAAACCCCCGTGTTTCTTTTTTTCATTTACACGATATACGTCAGTAATTTATCCTTGTGTACACAAAGGACAGATTTCTGTACCATTCTATTTTTCTTTTTGAAATTTAACAGCGTTTCTGCTTACCGGCTGTACACAGGCATCTTTAAGGGTTATGGTAAATTTCCAGGTGTTTTTTTTTTGCAATTTTCAATATGGATTAGTTTGAAAAATATCATACGGTTGGAACTCAAATCTTGACTGCTATATCATTTAGACTGTCAACCATGTAGATCACTATAGATTCTTCTGACTTGGAAAAAAATGAAATTTTGAAAACATTAAAGGTGATCCTTCAGATTTTGGGATGAAAATTTTACAAAAATACAAAAAAAAAATCATCATTATACTCCCAAAGCCTTTTAATTTTCAATCATAAAACCCCAGAAGTCGAAAACCATCCAACAACAAGAGAAATTATAGATTTACTTCGGCCAAGGTAAACCCCGTCAGGAAATATGGTCTTTTTTGAGATGAGAAACTTGCTCATTTACATACTAGAAATACATAGACGAAGCTTCGAAAATAGCGTCCGAAGAAGACATTATGGAAAACAAATAAAATGTTTGTTATGTTATGGAATTTAAGTGTCGTTAGTTACCCAGTCACTTTAAATTCCAACAATGCTTTTTTTTGTTTTCGGCGCGAAATCTAAAAATAACTTAAGAGGCTACGTAGCCTTGCAAGGGAATACCATCCAAAAATTTTTTTTTGCTAATTTTATGATTCTTAATCATAGCTCTTGAGCAGAGGGAGTGATGATATTCTAGATCCATTATAATTCTTCTAAACCCTATGTTGTGGGTACTCATTAGAATCGTCTCAGAGAAACAATTCTAATGAGTATCAACAACATAGGGTTTACGCATCAATAATTAGTGTTGTTTTTTTTTTCATGTAAATTTCAGTGATATATATTTTTTTTTTTTCATTTGGTGAGATGTGAAAACTCTAAATAACACCTTTAATGGGAAACAGGGTTTCCAAAAGCTGGAAAGAAATTCACCTTTAATACCCACCTTTAATGGGAAACAGGGTTTCCAAAAGCTGGAAAGAAATTCACCTTTAATACCCACCTTTTATGGGAAACAGGGTTTCCTAAAGCTGGAAAGAAATTCACCTTTAATACCCACCTTTAATGGGAAACAGGGTTTCCAAAAAGCTGGAAAGAAATTCACCTTTAATACCCACCTTTAATGGGAAACAGGGTTTCCAAAAAGCTGGAAAGAAATTCACCTTTAATACCCACCTTTAATGGGAAACAGGGTTTCCTAAAGCTGGAAAGAAATTCAGCAACAAAATTGAACAGCGTAATCTGAGAAAGGGAAATAATCTATATTAAAGTAGATCTAGCGATTAGAATTTTAGACCATTTCTCTCCCTTAGATAACTTGAATGGTTTAATAGTTTGCAATATTCTTTTCTACGGCAGACCGTTGAAGAAATGAGTGACTTGTGATGTGCAGAAGTTGTTTGTATACAAAATCTACTGCAGTAGAGATCTTTCATTGAATGGCGCAAATTAACATAAGAGGAAAAATCTACATAATTCAGATCTGATCTTTTTCGCTTTAATTAGAAAGGATTTGGATTTGTAGTCTGTATCAGGACGCATTAATTAGCAACCACCACCTTTTTTCTGAAAAGAGTCTAATCTGTAAAAACTATACATTTTCTGAAAGATCTCATCAATACAAATCAGGAAATATATAGTTTATATGGGTTATACTATTTCTTTACGCCAAAAATACCTTGACAAAAGGCAAATATTCATGTTTCTGAAAACGCAAATTTTAATTTTTCAGGAAAAAATGACCTCACTCTGTAACTATAATAGTCTGCTTGATATACAGTTAATGAAGTGTCCACATGGTGGGCAGAACATCAGTGATTAATTATAATGCTCTAGCTTAGCTGTTAGGTGATTTTATTCTGTCTTTTTCTGATGTGATATCTGTCGGATTGAAACCCATTTTGATACTTAAAAAGAGAAAAAGTACACTTTCTACAATATGTAAGGTTTTTGAGCTTAGGTAAAGTCATCTAGATGACATGTAATAGCCTTAAAATGATAAAATGATCTTCCATTCAGTTCTGAAAGGTTTATGCACACAAAAAAATGCTTTACATGTTATATAAAGGCAATAACGTTATCCCACCCACCCATTTTACAATGGGGAAAATATAGGTAAATGAAATTGGAAAAATTGACTAATTTGAAAATGTATGAACCACAGTTATGATTTAAAACATGACACTTATTTCTTATCTGTGTTTTCTCCTTTCTATTTCAGTATACTACAGTGCATAACAGATAATTTAGATCTAAAACCAGGCTTGGGAGAAGGATTAATTGAATTAGAAAATGGATTTTTTGTAACATTGATTGGAATTCTGTCAATTTGGGAAGAGACCTATTAATTTCAAGTGATAGCATTTTTTTTTCCCAACACTTTATCAGACAATCAAGATTTTCAACAATCCTTAAAAAAGGGTAGTAACCAGTATTTTCTGCTTTTCCCACAATGTTTTCTATCCTATCATAGACAAATTCTATCATTTGAATCACATATAATTTGTAATCTGCATATGCTTCCATTGTTTTATTTGCTTGCATATGAAATGATAAGCTATGCAGGAGGTTCTGACAAAATGTGTAGCCTCTGATCAGACTGCCTATGAACATGCTGATTGAGATTTGCTAACTTAGTCTGCAAATACAGTAAAACTCCTCTACTAAGACCACTCACGGTACTTTTAAAATTTGGTCTTATTAGTGGGGTGGTCTGATTTCCGGGTTTCACACGCCTACATTTTGATATAAACCCAGGCTCTGAGTAGACTTGTGCAGGGCTAAATGACGCGAGTAGTAAATGCATTTGACGTAGGGAAGTATACAAATGAAAATGACAACAACATTTTCATTTTCACTGAAAACTATTATTTTTCCTTAAATTGGTGAAATAAATCCACCTGTAAAAGCATGTCAATTCATAATTGCCTATTTAAAACAATCAAAACCAGGTATGTACATTAACTAAATGCATCTGAAGACTAAAGGATCTTATGTTAGTTCTGATAGAATTTATACTTTCACTTCGTGTAGTCTTTAAAACTCATACTCCAACTGCCGAATTTCATTCTAAAACAAAGATTTTCGAATACGGGCCGATCTTTGAACGATTAACGTATACGGACTCCCCACCCCTCTATATTTTCATCCGAGTTGAAAATTCGAACAGGCCTGCTAATCGTCGCTCTTACTGTCTTCGTGTTCACTGTTAACAATCGCATATTCGTTACGGTATAATTACAGTATGTAAAGTTCCAAATTCAAAATGATAATCCCATCTCGATCACCGCTAAACCCAAATTTCGTAAATTACATCAGTCAGCTATAAACAATAAACCTGATCACCCGGATGTAGACATGTTTGTTATCCGGGTTAGAGACGTGTGATAAACGCTTGATTGCCAAATCGATGGTTTAAACATATCCATTCACAGGTCATTTGATTATGTTACATAACATCCTAATTAAGTAACACAATCACGTTACAATCAATTGTCAGTGGACAAACAACACACCGATAATTGATTGTCATTTCCATCGGACCCAAGAATATTCGTACATGTGGCACAGTCTACGGTTCGCGATTACGGACGCATGAAAATTAGCTGCTTGTAAAGATGTTACGGAAATCGAGCGGTCGTTTCTCGGGGTGAAAATCCACAGGTAAATTCATATTGGTACTGAAAACGGTGGTCGTAATTTCGGAATAGCGGGTTTTCGTATTTCCGGGGTTATGATCATTGATCTTGAAGAAGGAAAAATTCCGTTCTGGCAAAAATCGTTCTCAATAGCGGGTTGCTCGTACTGTCGGGGTGGTCGGGAGGAGAGGTTTTACTGTACAAAGTTTTACATTTTCAAATGCATACTTATGCATATTTACTAAGTTAAGTACCATAATTATAAATGTTCAGTGATCCTACAGTAAGACTGAGATATGGAAGATTAAACAGCTAAAAACTACTTCTTTTAGATTGAATGAAGATTTCTGGTACTACTTTGTGCAGTGTAATAAAATAAAAAAACAGGATGTTTCTCATACCATTTGAACTTTAAAAAAATAGAAAATTTAGGTACTACTTGTCCTCACAGTGAAATAAAAAATTAGAAAACTTCCAGTAGTCTGCTGCTTGTACCTTGCAATAAACTAAATTGAAAAGTTAAAATTGTGGAAGTGTTTGGAGATTTGACTTACTAAAGATGATAGTTGCCAACACTTTAAAGTTTAATAAGTAGTATCATAATATTCCAGTTGATGATACAATATTACTAATTAATGTAAAAAAATCTATATATCTGACACAAGGTTTGTGTGAGAACCCAAAAATTATGAATAAGAAAACAATCATGATGCGCAGTACTCATGTTAGATCCTGGTGACGAAACAGTACGTTGAATTTTGAGTACGAATCCCTGCTATAAAACGAACGCAATTTTAGGAATTTCATCCGTTAATCTATCCAAAAAATACAATGTACATATTCAATTAGTTGTAATTTATCAAACTGGGCCGTTATATGAACATCTAGGCTGTAAATAGGGGTTAAATTCAGCCACAGATCGTCTCATCAAATAATGTGTGTTCACTTCCGGTTTCGATTTAACTCCCATACCGTAATATACCATGTCTGAAAAATGCTTAAAAACAAATATCCACGCGCGATTTTTGTGTTTCAAATCACAATTTTTGTATAAATGGATCATCGAACTACAAAAAAATAACAGTTTAAATCGTGAAATCGCCTTTTTTCCAAAAAATATCGGTCAGTGAAATTTTCTCTCGGCTCCCGTTTGGGGTTCTCAAATCGTTTCGCGCGAGAGGCAAGCTATTTCGCAAACTTCAATCTTTAGACTTAAGCTTCCAGTGACATACGACGTCAGGAAAAGCCGTAGTTTTCCATAATTGGCGCGTATCTTTTTGACCCCTAGTGAGGTCATTTTTTCGGGAAAAAAAATAAATTATCTCCCCTGATCTGCGAAGGCGTGGTGGTTGCTACATTAATTTAAGCCTGCGAAATGAATAAATAGAAATACATGTAATATAGGTCTAGTCAATAGTAGTGTGGCAGGCTAGATATTTAGCTAATAATCGGATAAAGTAAAGCAAACCTTGCCATGGATGGCTGTCTCCACAATCGATCTTTATTAACTCATTACCAAACAATAAATTTTTGACCTTGTCCAAATCGAAAGTAGATCTATTTGCAGAACACAAAGAAAACGTGACTGAAAATGTGAAATTTGTTTTGTGAAGTTCTAGTCTAGAAAAGATTGTTGGAAAAGTAGAAAATGCTGGTTACCTGTATTTTCTCCTTTTCCAACAATATTTTGTATAGGCTTCTTTCTCGGCGTCGTCAAAGGTAGGATTGTGTGGTTAATAGGTTAATAGATTTAAAATAATATTAAGATATTGCGCTGTGCAACGCGACGAGGTGGCCGAGTGGTTAAGGCGATGGACTGCTAATCCATTGGGCTCTGCCCGCGTGGGTTCGAATCCCATCCTCGTCGAATTTTTTTTTTTTGTAATCAGTGTTTCTTTTCTCATTCTTTTTTTACTCTTTTTTCTAATATAAGTGTTCACGGTGAGTGATTCAAATCGCTTGATGTCGGTTCCAGTGTCTAATTTGTACACAAAACATTGTTTACGTATCTTTGGAACAGAGCCATGATTCTTGATGAATCAAAATTTCGAGAGCAATTTTTGAAAACGATTAGCCAAGAAGCATTTCTGTGAAATTATTTCAAAATCTGATCATCTGTTTCTGAGAAAATGAATTTCTTCATGGCCAAATAGTGCAAGTAGCCCCCATTCACCAGAGCCATGTTTCTAGACAAATCAGCATTTCGCGAACAGTTTTTGAAAAGGGTCACCAAAGGAACATTTCTGTGAGATTATTTCAAAATCTGATCAGCCGTTTCAGGGAAGAAGAATTTTAAAGAATTTCTTATGGCCATATAGTGCAGGAAGCCCACATTCACCTAAGCCATGGTTCTTGATGGATCAAAAGTTCACAAACAGTTTTTGTGGTACTAGTATTTGTTGAAGACAATAGCACAATGAGTTCAAGATTGAATTTTGATAACCATGTATCTTATTTTGTACCGTGAATCTAATACTTCATCGCGTTTAGGTACACAGCAGTAGAAAGAGATTGAGTTCAAGTAGTTCCCGCTTAAATTTTGCCGGAATATCCCGGATGTTTGTAGCTTGAAAATGCTTCAAACGCTTTGGAATATCATTATTACGTTCTCTAACCACATACAAACAGACAAAGCAATGATTATATGCTCTTTTATCGCAAAAAAAGCCAGACAGGCTGGAAAACGTAATTTCAAGTGTAACAACTCAGCCCCTTTCAAAAAAAGTCGGTCGTCAATGACACTGATAAATTAATCAACCTCCGGGTTTCAAGACAGTTCCCCGACACGACAGTTCCCCGACACGGCTTTTCGAGACAGTTCCCCGACGAAATTGAAGACAGTTCCCCGACATTTTTGAAGAGAGTTCCCCGACAGAATCATTATTAGCAAACCTGATTTTCATCGACATTTATCATCGATGTCTATAACTTTTAGGGAATGGTAATGGGGTTGAGGGGGGGGGGGGGGGGGGGGGGGGGAGTTGCACTTGTGAAAAGATTGTGAATAAATGGGAGTATTTCTCCTGTTTATTTATTATTGATGTTCACTCAGTTCGGAAATGATACATGTACCTTCGCCGCTATGAAAGATCAGAATATTATTACGTGTGTTATATGAATATGTGTATTTGGTTCACTACTAAAACAAATCCCAGTGTTGGATTTGAAATACATACATGTAGGCCTAGGTTTAGCGGACTTTTTTTTTTACATCTCTTACTTTTACTTCCAAAGAAATTGAAATAACCCGGTTGTAATGTAATAGATAATATGAATGTACATCCCCTTTTTATTGTGCATTTATGGACAGTGGTAATATGACAGTTATACGTTCCAACGAGAATCAACAAAATGTTATACATGTTAAAATTGCACTTCAGGACCCAATGCTCACGTCGCAGACTTGTTCTTTAGCTCAACTACATGCCATTAAAGACAGGCAAATTAAACCAACCATTATTACAAACACCCAATCATGGCAACAAACAGTGAAATCACAATACATTGACCTCCTTAATTGGTCATAATTATGCAATCTAATAACCACCAGCGTTAAAATTTACTTCCATCATTTCAAATAAATATCTATAAAAATAATTTTAAAAAAATCATATTCAATATTCTAATTATAAAAGTGTCGGGGAACCGTCTTCAAAAGTGTTGGGGAACTGTCTTCAATTTTGTCGGGGAACTGTCTCGAAAAGCCCTGTCGGGGAACTGTCTTGTCGGGGAATTGTCTTGTTCCCAACCTCCGAAAGGTCCCGGGCTTTAGGCGGCAAGAATATAAAACTTGGCATAAAGTAGTTCAATTTAAATACATGAATATTGCCATTTTCTTCATAATTTGCAGCTATCTAGGACGATATTTCAATTTAAATCTTGATTTGCAGATCTTCTATATGATACATATTTCTACATATGCCAACGTATCCATTTTGTCATAGCGTACCCAAACTCTTTAGAGTCTGTACCGAGTCTATACCGAGACAGCGTACCAAAACTTTGTAAAGTTTTAGTTCAATCATTTTGTGCAAAACCGAAGGAAATAAACCCAGTTAAACTCATTTTTTCTCAGGCAAATGACTTTTACGGTGTTACTTAAGTATGTAATTTGAAATGGCATATTAAAATACATAGGGCGAGGCTATCGATCGTTGAGATACTTATTTTTGATTGAAACTAGCTTCTCGCGAAATGATACAAATTTGTCAACTGACGTTTGGCTTTTTCGTTCCAAAACTAATTCGTTCCATGGCTTGTTGGTCCTATGATTGCACGCTACTCCATTTGATTGCTCATGAATATTTATAGATCGAGGTAATAGACTATTTGTCAAATACCGTTACTGAAGCGTCACCACGAGTTACTTCCCTTTCCACCCGACAATTTTTCCCAATCCTGTATATACCCGAATAGTGAAAGTGTCATATTTTTTAAATGGATTACATACTAAACGCGATAAATAAACAACCTAAAACGGCCGTGCCGTTAGTTTCACCAATTACCTATTTCGAAGACACACACAAAAAAGAACTGTTGTTTTATCAATTTTTCGGTAGACTTCAGAGAGTAAAGCGGTATCATTTATAAGCGCTGTCTCATGCCGGGCGTGTTGATAGAGCTTTTTGTATGCAGACTGCTACCAAGTGCGACTCAATCACCTTTTGCACACAATATAGATTCAGATCACACCAGGAAGAACGTGCAGTCTGATCCTAGATCTACACTATCCGATACGGAGATATTTTTCCTCGAAATATTCCTTTGAAATAACTTTTGAGGTTTTACTATCGGCTTCAAAAGTGGCATTTAATATATTTAGTAAGATAAGGTTTAACTTAAATTAAACAAATACCTCCCTCCATTCATAAAGAAATTCGTGCAAATATACCGTTTAAAGTGGCACCTGTTAACCCAGGTTACATAATGCATTTGAAAAAAAAAAAATGTTCAGGCAGAAAAATTTTGGCACCAGTAATTAGAACAGATTTACCCTCTGTCACAGCTTTTAACAATTCCAAACCTTTACAAGTGATCTAAGACTAAACGGGATAAACACTTAATTATGACACGTTTGTGTTAACTACTCGGTGCCTAAAAAGAACACAACAGCTTTTCAAATAGATCATCCACTTTGACGGTGAAACACCGAGATCAAACGTACACCCTGCTAACCTTTGACTAGCTTTTCAATGAAAATAAGTATAGCACGTACAGTGTATTCGCTTCCTGAAAATGAATCTGTAACATCTTTTCTTCTAGAGGGAATTGAAGGTTTGAAATTTGAATTAAACTTTGTTATTACGATAGTCAACTTATAAGGTAGTTCAAACAGGAACATGGCAAACATGCAATTATACAGATTTTTAAAAATGTTATTTCAAAGTTAAGATTTTTGCTATAAATTCAAAATTTTTGATGTCCCAGTTTTTTGTTAGTAGACTGTCTCTGTCTTTTAGCAGATACTGGAACTATTTTTTGGAAAAAATCATCACATTAATAGTTTAAATAAATCAAACCACAGATTCCTGGACTTCGAGCCTGTACGTTACAAACTTAGCTACAGAATTATGGTTGAATAATCAGACATAAAATTAGGAAAGGTCTACTGCAGGTATATTGATGTTATCCCCCCATACCCCATTTTTTATAACACTGAATCTTTCACCAACTCTTTACGAAACAAAAATTTGAGACTTGCCCAAATTGGAAGTCTTTGCAGATAACAATTTGAATGTGGCTTAAAAATGAAATTTTCTTTATGAAGGATAGCAAGGGAAAAGGACTAAAGGTTGGTTACTAGAATTTTAACCCTTTTCAACAACATTTAAAAAAAAAAACTGTATTTCTAAGGGTCGTAAAAAACTTGGGTTATGTGGCATAGGGTTTTAAATAGTTACTGCGAATGTTTTCACCCGAAGACAACACTTTGGACTCGTCCAGATACTTAGCATATGGAGACGATTGAATAAACGTGGGTCAAATGGTTGTAATTGTCTTTTAAAAAGTCAAAAAAAAAAACTATTGTTGAAACAGGAGAAAATGCATGTTGTAAGCCCTTCCTTTTTTCCTCAAATATTTTCGCTCACACTTTGAAAATTCGTTTTTTTTTAACAAATGTTTATGAACTACATATTGATTACTTTCAGTTTTCGGTTTTTTGAAAGTGTGTGTGTGGGGGGGGGGGGGGACAAATCAGCCCCTTTTTACACGGGTCGCTCGAAATACTTTGGTAAAAGGTTGATTAGCTGTTTAGTGTCTTCAGTCCATTTAGTGATTTTAAAGTACTATTATCAAACATACTTGTTGCACTTTCAGGCATGTTACCTATTGACGAATAACTTATGTTATCGATCATGAACAAAAGAAACGTGGCTTCAGATCAAAATTCAGACCTTCCATTATGGCGTGACAAAGGTTGCAATATTCGATATCAAAATTTACATTCTAAAACGAAAAAATATTCATTCAAAAAACAAAATTTTCATTCGAAAACAAAAAAATATTCATTGGATAAAAATATATTCGTTCTAAACTTAAATTATATACATTCAATAAAAGATAAAATATCGAATACAAAAAAAAAATTATCCAAGGAAAAAAAAATTTTGCAACATATAAAAATTTACAGATTGCAGTTGAAATCAAAGTACTGATAGTACTGAAGGCCAGGAAATTGAGGATACGAAACAACACATGAGGTCAATTTTAATACAAACAGGTAGACGGACAGGGATACAAGCGGATTCCACTAAGCCCCTGGAATTCTTGGTTTTATCAGGAAATTTTGAACTGATACTATAAAGCACCAGCCAGAAACTAATTAAGCCAGAGCTAGGTAAGTGCTCACAGTTATGGGGTGCTTGATAATGGCTAAGAATACTTAGTAATTTGTCGTGCTTGTAAACAATCCCAAGTCAAAATTGAACCGTATTCAATCGGCGCAATTTACCAACACAACTTTGGTTATCTAAATTTTCTGAGACATGTGATGTGTTTGTAGTCCTGAATGACGTTATTTTTTACATTTATGACGCAAGAATATATTTATTTTTATTGATTTCAATGAAAATATATGTAAGATAGATATCAAGGTAAAATGTAATAAATAATAAAGATTGGAGTGATATGGCAGTTGGTCATGTTGTCTCTACCTTCCCCAAGTCGACGAAATTTTTAACTGGTCATATTTGAAGGAAGTTGTAGATGAAAATCCAAAGTAGTTCTTCGTGTATATTGAAAAGTAAGATTTTGGGGAAATTGGGAGGAATTGCTTGTTACAAGCAAATTCTCTTTGAGCCAAAATATTTTCTCAATAAAATACTGTGAAAAGGTTGGATTGTTTTAGGAAAACGATTATGCTCGGTTTTCCTATTTTACTTGCCTATGTTACGGACAAGTCACAGTGACTTGAGCTTCGATACTTATATCTACATAATATATAAAGACGTTAATCCTAATTCATAATCGTTGTCCAAGGACAACTTGTGTCAAGCCTGCTAACACTTGACTCTCAAGCTTGACCTAGATCCTGGACCTGAATAAATGTTTCAGAGGGAACTTCTGCTCATGATAGAGAACAATGCATTATGCTAATTTATATCGGAATCTATCAAAAAATGTAGGAGTTATGGTTCGGAGGAAAAATTGGCCTTCAATGTGGCCTTAATCTTGAACCTACTTGAACAGATCTAACCGTGATGGAGGTCAGTTGTGCCAAATTATTTTGAAATCCATCCACAATTGTAGAACTTATGGACCGGAAATATTCGGATGCACACAAACCCTAGTGAACACTAGAAATATGTGTGTCAGAGACACTGATGCCCCTGCTAAATGGTATTGGTCACAGGTATGTCATATGACACTAGTAGAGAGAGAGAGAGAGAGAGATGAAAAAAAAATACATTAAATGACAAGCGAACGACTAAAAAAATATAAGCATTTATTTGGTTTCAAATCAAAGTCAATCAAAGACATTTTTAAGAATCGCATTGGTGTAATCTATTTGTGACAGGTGTAAAAGGTGTGAAATACATCCTATAATGTGAAATAGGCAGTATAGACAATGACAAAACTACCAAATAACTCTTGGATAAAGGTAACTAATACACATAATGTACATACTAAAGACAACAAGATTTCAAAAATATTTTTATAGACAACTTGATTAACGATATGGATCAAATTTGATGGTGGGGTCGATTTTTCTAAAATTTTATTTGGGGACGATTTCACCAAAGAAATCGTCTCCAGGGGACGATTTCTCCGGAGTGATAAACATAACACGGGCCAAGCAGTTTGGGGACGATTTCTCCAGGGGCCGATTTCTTCAGCATTCCGCTGAAGTACCCTAGATTTAGTCGATATATAAGAAAAAGTGATAAACATAACACGGGCCAATATTCTATATGTAGTTTGCTTTATTTACAATCGCATTTTAGCGGAGACTTGTTTTGTGACACACATATTCAAATGTCAACGCAACGTTATAGACAACCACCGAGCAGAGTCGTCGTTCGTTAATCTCACCATACCTGAATATGAATGATTCGGAGTGCAAGAGAGAGCGTTATAGATATTAATCGTATATAGCGCGTAAAAATACACAACTGCCGGATAAAGCCAAGTTCATTAGGTTACGCCTTTATTAGGTCAGTGTTAATGACAATCAAAGTACTGAAAGTACTCATGGAAGTAGATTTTAGAATTAGATTGAGTAAATGAAGAAATCGTTCCCCTTGGTCTGAAGGTGCGTTCAATTTGGATGTGACCAAAAGTTTCTCATCATGTGCAGAGTGAAATAGTCAACAAAACTCAATACTATTTAAGATGAAACAGTTAAACAAAAAGAAGAACAGAAACAAAGCTTCTTTTTTATTCAATTTAATTTGAAAGAAGTATCATCTTCTAGTAACATGAATCGAGTACCACAACAAAATGAATATTATGTAAAGGTAGTTGAAACAAGTAAACAGTATATTTGTGAATAAACACCTCAATCTCAAGCTGGACATGTCAATACCCTTTCGCACACAATGACGACTTTTGACTACTCTTGGAGAGAAGCAGCTTGAAAATATTGAGGCAAAAGTAGAAAACAATTGAATACTAAGTGTTACATTCTTATCCAAGTGCTTTGTCTCAATTCAGACCTGTCAAAAAGGCTCGCAAAAAGACTAGGAAGTTTAACCCATTACCACACAATCCCTACTTTCGACGCCCCTGAAAAGGAAGCCTTTTGAAAACACTGTAGGAAAAGGAGAAAATGCTGGTAACCAGCATTTTCTCCTTTTCCCACAGTGTTTTCTACCCTTCCCAGAACCAATTTCAATTTTTCAGTCACCTTTATATTGTCGTCTGCAAATGCTTTCATTTTGAACCTGTCTAAAATGTTGTTGTGTGGTAAAGAGTTAACTTTGAACTGCATAAAAAAGAAAATGTGGCTTTTATTGCATAATATTTCAAGGGACCAAAACAAAAATCTCATATTTTTCTTATATTTTCCAAACATCAAAATAAGTAATAATAGCTTGTAAAGATCTTTCTGATATTTTTTTTAATTGTATGCCCTTGTAGTATGATGAACATTGAAAGTATATTTTAATACTTCAGCTAGGGTATTTTCTCATACTGTTAAATTTGTTTAATGCAAAGAATACTTCTAAGACAAATTTAGGGACCATAAAACTTGTATAAAGAGAAATAAATGGCCCTTGAATCAAAACTTAACCCATAGCCAACTAGCCCGATTTTTAAAGTTGTTCGGTATATTTTTGAAAACACTGTGTCTAAAGGTAAAAATGCTTGCGACAAGCATTTTCATCTCTGCTGATGCTTTGAGTTGCAAATAAATGAAAGTAAAAAAAGCTCAAAATCTTATACTTGATGATGATTTTTAAAAAGAAAACATGAGTACATGTATTTAGCCAACAACTTGCACACTATGTCAAAGGAATCTACAGATAAACACTGGTACATTGCAACACAATGCTTTCTTCATATAATCCAAATAGTGTCTCTTTCCAATAATGTTTATATTTATCCTTTCAGTACTTTTTCCACTTTTTTGGCCGTTTTTTGAAATTGTCTGCTGAAATCTGGGACAACTTAATTTTTGTCTGCAAGTAACAATTTATTAAACAACAAAATTTTAGACTGGTCTAAATTGAAAGCACTTGCAGACAACAAAATAATGGCAACTCAAAAATTAAAGTTTTCTTTCAGGCAAGGCGGAAAACACTGTGGAAAAAGGAGAAATCACTGGTAACCAGCATTTTCTCCTTTTCCAACAATGTTTTCAAAAGCCTTCTATCTCAGGGTCGTGAAAACCAGGGATGATTTGGTAAAGGGTTAATTGGTTAAAGAACAGGCAAATATAGTAAGATACAGCATGTAAACATAAAGGTAGTGGCAAAAATATAATGAACATGTACCAAAAAGTAATCAAGTGAAAATATATACACAAAAAGCTGACTAGCCAGACGATGTGCATGTAAAATATCAATCTATCACTCTATCTACATAAAAAAATTTAGTCTTGAAAAGATTTGCAAACAAGAAATGAACTTCTGCTCAAAGTGTGCAGTAGCCTTTTGAAGAAAGAAAACATGGTGACCAATGGAGTAAATATGCATTACAAGCACTTTCTCGTATACCCAAAATGTTTCCAAAAGCATTCTACCTCAAGTCTATAAACTAGAGGCGCTTGAGCGCCTGTATCGCTCCACAGGCCTGATTTTTCTGTAACGGTGAAGAGAAGTTTTTAACAATTACCATTCATTCCTGCATTTTAGGTCACTTGAAAAGAAAAAAAGCTATGAAAACGTGAGAAAAGAAGAAAATAAAAGTAACCTGCATTTTCTTAGTTTTACACAATAATTTCTACCCTTTTTGATACAAGTTTTACTAATTTGTAGATTTATTATGTTGTCTGCAACATCTTTCAATTATGGCCAGTTATAAAAATTTTGTCTTCTGGTTATAGTTAACTCATTACCAAATGACAACATTTTAGGGTTGTCAAAATGGAAAGCATTTTGTAGATGAAAAAATAAAAGTGACTGAAAATTTAAAAGTTGTTTTGTGAAGGGTAGATAACATTGTGGGAAAAGGTTACCAGCATTTTCTCCTTTTCCCACAATGTTTTCTAAAGTCTTCTTTGTCAGGGATCAGTTTGATTGGATAACAAAATGACTTATCACAACAGTGAAGCCCTGTCCCTCTTTGTACTAGGTCAACAGTAGGTCAACAAACCTTTACCAGAACTAATCCAAGTGCAGAGGTTCTCTTGTTTTATATGAAAAGGATTATAGATTATGTAAAGCAACCATCTTTAACTCTTTACCGAACGACAAAATTTGGGATGTGACCAAACTGAAAGCATTTGCAGACAACAAATTAAACATTGATGAAATGATGATTTCTCTCCTTGATAGAGTAGAAAACACTGAGGGAAAAAGAGAAAATGCTGATTACCAGCATTTTCTCCTTTTCCAAGAGTGTTTTCTAAAGACTTCTTCTTTAGGGTCGTTAAAAGTCAGGACTGTATGGTAAAGACTTACCAGCATAGGAACTAACCTCCAATACAACAATGAAATCAAAATGAATAGTATGAGAGAAGAAATTTTTCAAAGATTTTACTTTATACCATAAAAGGAAAACGAGTCTCCCATAAAAGCCATGTTTTTTGACGGATCTTTTTTTTTTTAAGGAATTCTGTAGACCTCTATCTAAGGAACATTCCTGCAAAAAAATAATGCTATCCAATTAGCGATTTGGGAGGAGAAGATTTTTAAAGTTTTTTTTACTTTGGTTGGCATGGCAACCAGAATTATTCATGGAACACAATTATTTGAAGGAATTTGAAACAGGACCACCTAAGGAACATTCCTGTAAAATTTGGTAGAAATCCAGTCCATAGTTTCTGATGAGAAGTTTTTTTAAAGAAAAAGTTTACGGACGCACGCACGTAAACATCTTCTTTTGTAGAGATTAGTCGGAGTCTGCACTGCTGTAGTTTAGTGCTTTACGTAGTCGCTCTTAATGATGGTGTACTTGTTTTCTGCAATGTATGCCTGCAACTCCCCTTCTACTTGGGAGGATGGCTCCTGGCAAGTCTGAAAAAAAAAAGCCATTGAAATTTAAAAAAAAAAAAATGAATTTACTTTTGAAATTCAAACAAACAAGTTAGTATGAAATTCCCACACAAAAAAAATATTCTGGGCTATTTTTCACACATAATTTGTGTTAGTAGCAGTTAACATTACCAAACAACAATATTTTAGGTTTGCCCAAATCAAAAGCATTTGCAGACCAAAACATAAAAGTAACTGAAAATTTGAAATTTGTTTTGTGGAGGGTAGAAAACATTGTGAGAATGCTGGTTACCAGCATTTTCTCCTTTTCCCATACTGTTTTCTAAAAGCTTCTTTCTTAGGGTCGTCAAAAGTAGGGATTCTGTGGTAATGGGTTAACTATGTTTCCTAATAATCAGCTGCAATATGCATTAATGTAAGGATTTTCTGCAGTATCTCTGCACTTTTCTTGATCTATGCCCATAGAAATTAGAATTTCTGGTGATAATGGAAATATATAATTTGAGTCACAGTTACTTTGAGAATTTTAGAGAATCACAGTGGTTCTATTATTTTCAATAGCAAATGACTGAGGAAACAAGTGAGTCAAGATAGCCCTATTTCAGAATGTTGAATTATCATCAATGCTGATACACCAATAAGAATGTCCCAACATGTTAGTAAACAAACGGCATAAGATCAATCTTTTTCCAGATCTTACGTTGGGCCATGCAAGGTCTGAAAGAGATTAACTCATTACCCAAATGACAATATTTTAGGCTTGTCCAAATTGAAAGCATTTGCAGACCAAAAATAAAAGTGAATGAAACTTTGTTTTGTGAGGGGTAGAAAATATTGTGGGAAAAGGAGAAAATGCGACTTACCAGCATTTTCTCCTTTTCCCACAATGTTTTCAAAAGGCTTGTTTCCAAAGGTCGTCAAAAGTAGGGATTGCGTTGTAATGGGTTAACTTGAGGACAATACTGTCGAAAGTTTGATTATCCTTTTACATCTTAGTGATTCTGTTAAAGATACTGAAAGCCAGTTTGTAACATTGCTTTTCTGGGCTTTGTCAAATAGAACTTCAGGAGCAACATATAAATGTGCTTGTGCTAATGGTGAATAGACACACAAAAGTCAAAATACCAACCCATCACAACTGTTCACTATGAGCACTAGGGATAACCTGGGAAGACTAGAGTGGATTTAATACCTTAATTTCAGTCTTTGTTTTGGTTGACACTGACATCTCGTCTCTGTATGTATTGACAACAACAATTGTTAGCTATATGTATTGACCCATTAGGTTCTTTGAACTCATCTCCCTCCACTCCCTCCAGAGTGACACCTTTAAGTCATCTGTGCCATCTTGAGATCTTAACTGTCTTGACCTGGACGTCTATCCCTCTGACCTGCACAATCTTCACAATCTCTTCCTAAAACAGATACAAAGAAATATAACCAAATGATAGCCATACAAAAATCTGAACAGTATTTAACTTAACATTCTTCTTTTATCAAAGATGCATATTGTAGATTGATGCAACATCAAGTTATTGTCCAAAGAATTGAAGTGGGCCTTGATTGTCTAAAATTACCCACCTTACTGTTGAGCAATTTTTTCTTTAACAAAAACGTTTTTCAAAAATCTTTTCAAGGGTCAAAAGACTATTCCAGATTTGCTTCCGAATTTCAGTCACTGTAAAATTTGCCAACAATGCAGACCAACATCAGACTGAATGGCTATGCAGGGTGATCATTGGTCTACACTATTAGCAAATATGACAAATGTTGCAATAGGCAAGATAGGGGTTATGGCTTCCCGTTAAGCTCAGCCCGCATTTCTTTAGCTTAACTGCTTTATCCCACTTGAAAGCATCATGCTAACACATACACACCAGGTCTGACCCCTATACCAATTGACAACATTCTAGCCTTGTCCAAATTGAAAGCAGTTGCGACAACAATTTCAATCTCATTATCTGAATCAAATGCTGCAATTGTTCTTATGACATAG
Source organism: Tridacna crocea (assembly GCA_943736015.1). Classification (NCBI taxonomy): domain Eukaryota; kingdom Metazoa; phylum Mollusca; class Bivalvia; order Cardiida; family Cardiidae; genus Tridacna; species Tridacna crocea. Next base: position 58,622,835 of record OX031059.1, read on the forward strand.
TAGAAAATATTGTGGGAAAAGGAGGCTTCTTTCCTTGGGGTGTCAAAACTCATCACTGAGTGGTAAAAGGTTAAAGAATGCTTCACATCTTTTGTAGATGATAAAATACATGTATTGGTTTTAATGTTCAATCAAGGATCATAATTATTTGAGACAAATCTCCCTGACTGTGGCAGTTGTTAAAAGCTAAAGTAGTCCGAACAGACATATCTAAAATGGTTTGCATTCTGCATCAACTCAACAGTGCCACTGGTTACCTTTAACTCTTAAGACTACCAAACAATCCCGACTTTCAACGATCCTGAGAAAGAAGCCTTTTGAAAATATTGTAGGAAAAGTAAAAAGTGTGGGTAACCATCATTATCTCCTTTTCTCACATTGTTTTCTATTTTTCCCTAAACAAATTTCAATTTTTGAGCCACATTTATTATGTCATCAGCATGGCTTTCAATTTGGACCACTCTTAAATTTTGTTGTTTGGGAAAGAGTTAAGCACACATACTGTACAGCCTTTTTACCTATGCAAACACAATTTTCAAAACACCTTTTATATCAGATTTTACTCTTTACCACACAACAAAATTCAGACTGATCAAAATTGAAAGAAATTCCAAGAGACATAGTCAATGTGGCACAAGTAATAAGATTTGTCAGTAAAGGATAAGAACACATTATGGGAAAAGAAGAAAACATTGGTTACCAGCATTTTCTCCTTTTCCCACAATGTTTTCAAAAGCTTTCTTTTGTTCGGTTTTGCATGCACATTCATTTAGTTTTTTTTTTTTTTCAATATTAATGTTTAACCCTTTTCTCTACAGAAGCAGGTATCAATTTTGCAGATACTTGCCAGCTAAATTGAATGAATCTACTAAATGTTATGTCAATTAACTTCAAAAACTTCATTACCATGACACTTTTTGTATACATTTTTTTATGGTATTCCCTTAAAAGGCTACGTAGCCTCTTAAGGTATTTTCAGATTTCGCACCAAAAATCAAAAGAAGCATTGTGGGAATGTAAAGTGACTGGCACGTGACTAATGACTCTTAAATTCCATAACATAACAAACATGTCATTTTCCATAAACTTCTTCTTCAGTCGCTGTGTTTGAAGCATCATTTGTGTATTTCCGGTAAGTGAGCGAGCAAGTTGCTCATCTAAAAATAGACCATGGTTCCCGTCGGTGTTGACCTGGGCCGTAGTAAATCTCTAATTTCTCTTGTTGTCGGATGGTTTTCGACTACTGGGGTTTTATGAATGAAAATTAAAAGGTACTGGGAGTATCAGGATGAATTTTAATATTTTTGTATAAATTTCGTCCAAAAATCTGAAGGGCCACCTTTAAGTGAAAGTACAAAAGCTGCAATACTTTTGACTGAGCCAATTTAAAGATTTAAATGCATATAAATGTTAGATCCAGGTTGACAGCATTAAAGTCAAAATTAACTAAGAAAGGGGAAGAATTGATCACCATTTTATATTTTTCCAACATTTCAATATACTTTCACCTTAGGGCTGCAATATCCTAAGGCTGAAAGGTAAGTTTAAAGATTATAAAGGTGTAAGATTTATTACACAAATGCAAACCATGTAAACTCACGTTAGGAGAATGGGCCGAAATTGTAATGGGACGAAATTGTTATTGGTCGAAATTTCCAGTCACTGTAAGGACTGTTGACATTTGGGATTCGTTAAATATTCTTCTTCGACGAAGAGCAATACATTCAACTAGTTATGGCAGCAAATGAAATACAAATCATTCAGATTTATATACTAATGTAGCCTTCTGCAACGCAGGCGTAAAGCTTTCACGAGCTTACAATCAATCAAAATGGCGACTGTAATCTTTATAAACAACCACTGACCTACTTCGTTTCTAAACAATACTTAAGGAAGGACGTAATGTCCTTCACGTGTAAAACAAAAACACATTTCAAAAAAGAAAAAAATACATTGAACTTTACCTTTGCAGCCTTGGGTTTGTTCAGATCAAATTGTGACTTGCTTGCCTTGCGTTTCACTCGCCGTCGTTTCAAAGTGTGGATGAAAGTCACGTTGCGCGTATGAATAAATTAGGTTACTAGCTATTCAACATTTCAGACATTCAAGCAAATTTTTGTTGAAAATGTAAATGCCTTGAAAAATAAACGTGTAACAAACCAGGGATCTTATATATACATATATATAAGATCCCTGAACAAACCAATAATTTTTTTGGTAAGACTATTGATGATGCGTTTTTAACGAAAGCTATTTTTTTGTGAACATGGGTCCGAGTGACATATCATTCATAAAATAGTGCCCGATTGGTAATCGTAACATCTCGGCCGATTTGATGGCTCTGGTGTCACACCTGTGGTTTTTTGCCATATTGAAAATAGAGTGAAATTGGACATCTTTGAAGCCTCACAGATCGCTTAATGGCAAAAATTTTGCTTTCCCGTCTCTTGCTGTCTATAAAGTACGTCCATAGTCCTTCGAAAAAATGCATTAAAAACAACATGTCAACCGATTGCGTTTTTCGCTAAATCTCAAAAACAACGGGCACCCTAGAATTTTCCCTCTCAAAAACACCTGTTCACCGCCATGACCCCAATTTTTTTATCCTCTAGTGACACAAAATAGTCCACTCAATATACAATAAAAATACATCTAAGTGGTCCCCCAATGCCTATATTTGAAGCAAATCTAAATTATATACCACCAAGCCCTCTTAGCCCCATACAACAGTGCAACAAAAATGCTACTGCAAATTTTCACTTGGGACTACTACGAACCGGAAGCAGTCTCGCAGTGGTGCGACACCCAAGCAGTCTCGCAGTGGTGCGACACCCTCTAAACACCTGAGTAATGCCGAATGGGTAGATTCGTCCGCATTCATATAGAAAAATATAGGATCTGTGTATAAACAAATATTAAGATTTGATAATTATTCATTGAATTGTCATAACAGTTCAAAGAAAATATCTGTTTAGTGCAAAAGTTTGACTTATTTCATTTTTTATCTGAAAATTCAATCGTTTTATATGTTTAAATGCTTGAATTTCATAGAATTTTTTTTTCGCTGGTTGAATATTGGTGTTGTTGGGTGATTTCCCAAATGCCTGAGCGTTGACATAGGAAGACCGATTACTGACGCTGTTCACCTGTAACAATCAATATTTGGGTCATAACTGAACATAATGAGTTAAATAAAAGTAGCCATCCTCTGTGAAAAAGGCTTGATGCACCAGCAAAAAAGCAATGTCAGTCTGTGTATCTAAGCATGGGTCGGAGCATTTCATTATTTGTGTTTTTTTCTGCACGCTCATGGACCACTCCACCTCGTGGTCCACTCAGTTATTGGAAAAAAATGATTATATGGATCCTTTATGGACCCATAAATATGTGATTACTTGTTTGGTACATTTGATCTCTCGGATGCTCTAATTTCCCTTTGCTAAAGCATAGATCAATTCTTTGTTATTTGTGCAGAGTTTAATCAGCCTATACAACAGAATCCCATGTTTTAACAACCCAGGATGAAAATGCTGTTTATTTGCCTTTTTTTCTTATCACACAATGTTTCAAAAGATGGCTACCTCAGGGTCTTTGAAATATGGGATTGCTTGTTGTAGTGTAAGTTTTACATGTACATGTAATTGAATTGGTAAAGCCACCAATCAGAAAATAGGTAACTGGGTCTAATCTCGGGAAAACTTTGTGTACACTCTACAGGCCACATTGTCAATCTGATTCTCATGTAACTTTGTCAGAATATTTTCCTTAACCCTTTACCACACGACAAAATTTTAGATCTGTCAAAATTAAAAGCATTTGTAGATAACAGTTTTAACATGGCTCATATGAAATGATTTTTCTTTGATAGGGTAGAAAACATTGTGAGAAAAGGAGAAAATGCTGGTGACCAGCATTTTCTCCTTTTCCCACAATGTTTTCAAAAGCCTTCTCTTTCAGGGGGTGTTAAAAGTAGTCATTGAGGGGTTAATGATATCCTAGATGAGTTTAAAGTGGGTCATGTTGGGTTAAAAAACCTATGTCACTAATAGTCAAGTCCTAGAAAAACCTTGTATACACTCTAATGGGCACTTTTTCAGTCTGATACTCATGTCTTGGAAGTGATTGGAAATGGGGCATGTGTGGTCAAAAAGGATCAGGTGAGCAACTTCAGGGCCATCATGGCCCTCTTGTTTCTGAAAAGAAAAAGTCTGAATTGGCCAAGCCAGTGATCAAATCAATGACTCCCTGTTCTCAAGCTTGCAGGCTATCAACCAAGCTATGGGTGCTTGGCACGCATTGTGTCAAAAGAAAGGTCACAAGGTCAAAAAGTATCAGTATCTACTGGATGGATTTTAGTCAAAGTTCATGGGAAGTTCCATTATGAAGTCAAGATGTGCATATTATAATTTGGTTACTGTTCAATGATTTTCAAAGGAGTTATGGCCCTTCCATGATTTTTTTTTTTTTGCCGGCTCTATTTCTCAATAACTACAGGACAGATTTCAGTCAATCAAACTTAACCCTTTCCCAGACGGCAAATTTGGGACCAGACCAAATTCAAAGCATTTTGCCGATGACAAATTAACAGTTGCTTAAAAGATGAAATTTGTATATGATAGGGTAGAAAACATTATGGGAAAAGGAGAAAATGCTGGTTACCAGCATTTTCTCCTTTTCCCACAATGTTTCCAAAAGGCTTCTATTCCTTTCCCGTAAAAACCAGGAATTGTTTGGGAAAGGGTTAATAGGAAGTTTTATTATGAAGTGAAGATGTGCATATCATAATTTTGTTACAGTTGAATAATTTCTAAACGAGTTATGGCCCTTTCTTGATTTTTTTTCTCCGGTCCATTACTCAGTATCTATCAGATGGATTGCAGTCAAACTTTATGGGAAGTTTATGTATGAAGCTAAGATATGCATATTATAATTTGGCAACAAGTTAATGATTTTCAAAGTTTTACATTACTATAACATGGTGGCATATTTTAGCCATAAGATACAATATACATGTTACTATCATGATTATTTTAGAACACTATTGTGATTTATCATAGTTTCCTAGAAATTTCATCATGAAATGAAAAGATAATATTCCCAAGAAACTTTGATATATCGCAATACATGTAGTTTTCTAAAATAATCATGAATGCTATCTTGTATTTCGTGGCAGATTAATGCCAGTATACTGTATTACTTAGGCAAATTTTGTTTATAACTACCGTAGTAAAAGGGCACCCAGTTCCTTATCTAACTCCTTAGTGGCTCTCAAATTAAAAAAAATCAAAGTGCCATAACTAGGGAATGGGTTGAAGGGAGGTGTGGGTATTTTAGTCAAGATTTCACAATATCATTTTTTCTTATTAAGTTCTGTTGATTTTCATATATTAAGTCCACATGGCAAAAGGCTTAGCCTTAAACTTTTTGGTCTGCAAGTTAAATACTTTTAGACCAATTTGGTAATGAATAAGAAACCTTAGCCTTTCACCACACAATCGACCCTGAAAATGAAATCCTTCGAAAACCTTTTGGAACAGGACAAAATGCTGGTTACACAATAAATCCCATAACATCTGCCATAACTATTTATTATGTTGTCTGCAAAATTAATGTTATCAATTTGGTACAGTGTAAAATATTGTTGTGTGGTAATGGCTTAAAAGCCTAAGTAGGCTTTTGTGTGTGTGTTTTTTTAAACCAGATGAAAACATGTATAACTACTTTAGTTTACAGACACTGAACATTGTTTGGAATTTATTACTGTTTTTTATTCAGGCCATAAGCTAGTCAAAGGCTCTCAAAAAATGAAGAATGAAATTTGCACAAGAATACCTGTCTACCTTTAAGTTAACTCAAATATAGTGCTTAGGGGATATGTGGCACATATAGTGATTTCCGTTCATAGCCAATTCGAAGTACTGTACATGTATATCAGAAAAATGAAGTTATTGCTTCTTTATGTATTGGCAAAAGCTTCTATTTTCTCAAGTTTTTATTCAGGTTGCTGTGCAAAGTTTATCTTTTTGTTACTATTTAACTCTTCACCACACAATCCAGACTTTTAACAACCCCGAGAAAGAAGCCTTTTGAAAACATTGTGGAAAAAGGAGAAAATGCTGGAAACCATAATTTTCTCCTTTTCCCACAATATTTTCTACTCTGCTGGAAACAAAAGATTTCAATATTTTAGTTGCAGTTATTTTTTCTTGTCTACAAAATGCTTTTAATTTGGACCAGTCTAAAATTTTGTCATGTGTTAAAGAGTCGAGATGTATTCTGGACTAAGGCTATATACATTTCAGTATCAAAGATTTACTTCTTGACATGGAGCTGTTTAGGGTATTCATCACATTTAGTGATGGCTCTAGTTTTCTGTGCAATATCCATGAAAGTTGGTCAGAATGTTAGTCTTGAAAATGGGGCATGTTGAACTAAAAAGGTCACTGAGACAAATTCTGGCAACAACTTGTACATACTCTAATGGCCACATTTCAGTCAGATACTTATGAGAGTTTATTAGTGTGTGCATGTCATAATAAATCACATCAGACGATAATGGAAATAAGTCATGCTTGGTCAAAACGCTCAGGTGAAAGATTTCAGGGCCATTAGGGCTGCTTTGCCATCTTAAAGTGTTGGGTTATTTTTTTTTTAAGTCTATATCAGTTGATTCTTGAACCCCTTTTAGATACAAGTCTGGACTTTACAGAGTACTACCAAACCCACTCATTGACCTTGAGGTCAAGGTCATACCTTGAGTTTGGGGTTGAATCAAATGCTTGGGTAGATTTTGTTTTTACATAACTTTTTACCACAGGAAAAAAATTTAGACAAAACGAAATCTAAAACATTTACGGACAACAGATTCATGGTTTTTGTCTCTGATTGGGTACAAAACATGGGGAGATAGGGGAAAAGTGGCAATAAGCAGCACCTCGTCATTTTCCCAAAATGCTTTCAGAAGCCTTCTTTCTGTAAGTCAGGGTTGTTATAACTTGGGATTGGGTGGTAATGGGTTAATTAGTTTTATCTTCAACAAGACTTCCCCAACCAGATAGCTTATCTTTAACCCATTACCACACAATCCCTACTTTTAACGACCCTGAGAAAGAAGCCCTCAGAAAATATTGTGGGAAAAAGGAGAAAATGCTGGTAACCAGCATTTTCTCCTTTTCCTAAAAAATGTTTTCTACCCTTCAAATTTCAAATTTTCAGTAACTTTTATTTTGTAGTCTGCAAATGCTTTTGAGTTGGACAAACCTAAAATATTATCTTTTGGTAATGAGTTAAGTCAAGATATATTTTTTAGCTCACCTGAGCACAACGTGTTCAAGGGGAGCTTTTAGGATCACCCGGTGTCCGTCGTCCGTCGTGCGTCGTCAACAATTCTTTAAACATCAACTCCTCCTAAACCGATGGGCGGATTTGGACCAAACTTGGCAGGAATGTTCCTTGGGAGGTCCTCTTTAAAAATTGTTCACAGAATTTGATTCCATCAAAAACTCTGGTTGCCATGGCAACAAAATGGAATTTTTTAGCAAATTCTTTAAAAGTCTTCTCCTCTGAAACCGCTGGTCGGATTTTGAAATAATTTCACAGATATGTTCTTTGGGTGACCCTTTTCAAAAATTGTTCGTGAAATTTTGATTCGTCAAAAATTGTGGCTCTGGTGAATGGGGGCTTCTTGCACTATACAGAAATGAAGGAATTCTTTAAAAATCTTCTCCTCTGAAACCGCTAGTCAGATTTTGAAATGATTTCACAGATATGTTCCTTGGGTGACCCTTTTCAAAAATTTTTCGTGAAATTTTGATCCGTCAAGAAACATGGCTCTGGTGAATGGGGGCTTCTTGCACCATACAGAAATGAAGGAATTCCTAAAAAATCTTCTTCTCTGAAACCGCTGGTCAGATTTTGAAATAATTTCACAGAGTTGTTCCATGGGTGACCCTTTTAAAAAATTGTTCGCGAAATTTTGATTGGTCAAGAAACATGGCTCTGGTGAATGGGGGCTTCTTGCACTATACAGAAATGAATAAATTCATAAAAATTCTTCTTCTCTGAAACAGCTTGTTAGAATTTGAAACAATTTCACAGACTTGTTCCTTGGATTACCCTTTTCAAAAATTGTTCGTGAAATTTTGATCCGTCAAAAAATGTGGCTCTGGTGAATGGGGGCTTCTTGCACTATACAGAAATGAAGGAATTCTTAAAAAATCTTTTTCTCTGAAACCGCTAGTCAGATTTCGCCGAATAATTTCACAGAGTTGTTCCATGGGTGACCCTTTTGAAAAATTGTACGCGAAATTTTGATTGGTCAAGAAACATGGCTCTTGTGAATGGGGGCTTCTTGCACTATACAGAAATGAATAAATTCTTAGAAATTCTTCTTCTCTGAAACAGCTGGTTAAATTTTGAAATAATTTCACAGACTTGTTCCTTGGGTTACCCTTTTCAAAAATTGTTCGCGAAATTTTGATTAGTCAAGAAACATGGCTCTGGTGAATGGGGGCTACTTGCACTATACAGAAATTAAGAAATTCTTGAAAATTCTTCTTCTCTGAAATGGCTGGACAGATTTTGAAATAATTTCACAGAGATGTTCCTTGGGTGACCCTTTTCTAAAATTGTTCGTGAAATTTTGATTGGCCAAGAAACATAGCTCTAGTGAATGGGGGCTACTTGCACTATATGGAAATGAAGAAATTCTTGAAAATTCTTCTTCTCTGAAACCCGTGGTCAGATTTTAAAATAATCTGACAGAGATGTTCTTTGGGTGACCCTTTCCAAAAGCTGTACATATAATTTTGATCCGTCATGAAACATGACTCTTGTGAATGGGGGCTACTTGCACTATACGGACATGATGAAATTCTTTAAAATTCTCTCTTCTCTGAAACCCCTGGTCAGATTTTGAAATAATTTCAGAGAGATGTTCCTTGGGTGACCCTTTTCAAAACTTGTTTGTAAATTTTGATCCATCAAGAAACATTGCTCTCGTGGATGGGGGCTACTTGCTCTTATACAGAAATGAAGAATTCTTAAAAATTCTTCTTTTTGAAACTGATGGTCAGATTTCGAAATGACTTTTACAGGTGACCTTTTGAAAATTGCTTGGCAAAATTATAAATTTGGTTCCAGTGTTTCAGTACCTCAAAAAAAAAACAATAGACTATGGTCATCTCAAAAATTCAGGTGAGCGATCCAGGGCCATCTTGGCCCTCTTGTTTGGTGATGGGCAGGCAAGCTATCCTGTATGTGGGTCAGGTTTTGTTTGTGATGCAAATCATTCTAGTCTGTTTAAAGATTGTTTTTCATTTTTAGTTTTAATGCACATTAGAAATAATTATGTCGACAATACGATAACAAATAAATATTAAGAAACTACTGTAATTTTGTGATAGTTTGTTTATTTATTCCTGTCAGTACATGCTTAAACATGAGTTATCATTTATTGAGTTATACCTGAGCAGTAATATATTCTCCACTAAAGGCGAGGCTGAGCTGAGGCCTTTATTGTGGAGAAAGTACTGTCATATCCAGTTGCTGGCAGAAAAACTTACTTCTAGGAGCAACTTTCCAACTCGCAAGTTGAAAGATGGACAAATGACTATAACATAAGTTCCTGGGCTTTGGCCCGAGGAGCAAAAAAAAAGAAGGTAACCCGCAAAACTAATAAGATGAACCAGGGATAAATTTTTATCTTCTGTCATGTTTAGACAGAAAAAAACATTATGTAATGTCGTAAACACATATTTGTTTAAGTTTGACAGCAAAAGATTTTTTTTTTTCAATTTGTGAAGCTATGAAAAAGAAATAGCCAAACAGAACTGACAGAACTTGTCAGTATTGATGGAAATTAATACTGATTCATTGGGCGGACAGATTGACTGATTGATTTTTGTCGTGTTTAACACCGTTTTCAACATTAATTAAGTTTTATCGTGGCAGCCACTGCTTCTATCTATGTTTTTGTGGAGCTTCTTTCACCAGTACTCCACACAATCTGATTTCCAGGCCACTGGCTGCTTCCCCACATAACCATTGTTAAAAGAGTGGACAGCAGTGAGAGAGGAATGAATCCTGTCGCAATCATTAATCCTCAAGAAGAAATTGTCCAAGCTAAGGATCAAACCAGTGACCTGTTCTCAAGTCCTCCATGCTAAAGACTGAGCTAAGTGACTTGACTTGGCAGACAGAAACGCTTTTAATCACTTTAATAGTTTCAACTACTGACAAATTTCATCATAACAATGTGACCTTGACATTTAAACTGATGACACAGTTCCAAAAGACAGGTCGTCTGTCCATGAACATCATTTATGCGAATAATTTTAGATGCAATTGGAAGATGTTGAACAGATGCCTATGTCCTTCCCACGATTTCATGGTACAGGCAGAAAAATGCAGTGGAGTAAAATAGGGCAAGCTCAGCCCTCTTGACATATAATACACTGTTGACTGGATTGAATTTCTAAAGTTTACTTGACATAATTCTACACATAAATGATGTGCTTCAACTTGTGATATGCACACTCCTACAAGTTACAGTGTTATCCAAATTGTAACTTTTTGTAGAATACAGCCATTTCTTCATCTTTTTGGAGGAAGAAATGCAGATGTATCAGCACATGAACCCCTTCGAAATAACTCACAACTATAAAAGCTTTAGCAGTCAGTGTTGATCAAAATTAGACTGCAAAAAAAACATGCACTCAGGGACCTTATTCAATAACCATTCACGAGAACATACTCGGTTTTGTTCTCCAGATTTTTCCACATTTGAAAGTAACATAGCTTCTGATCGGCTAAACCATTTTTTTAGCCCATCAGAAGTCTTGTTACTCGCAAATTTTGAAAATTTTGTAGAATATGACAAAGAAATTCTTTATGGTTGGTGTAAATGGACCCTAATCTCCAATCTACAATGCTTTACTGGAAAACTTAGGACTACACTGTTATAAAGTTTCCTTTTTTTTAACATCTTAATTTTAAAATGCCCCTTTACTACACAATCCCAGGTTTAAATGGCCTTGAGGACAAAAGACTTTTGAAAACATTGTGGAAAAAAAAAATTGCTGGTTTCCAGCATCTTTTTCGTACAGTTTTCTACACTTTCAAAGACAAATCTTTTATGCCATATTGAAATATATTTATCTGGAATGATTTGTTGTTTTTTAACTCCTTACCAAACAACATAATTTTTGGCTTGTCCAAATCGAAAGCATTTGCAGACGACAAAATAGAAATGACTGAAAATTTGAAATTTGTATTGTGAAGGGTAGAAAACATTGTGGGAAAAGGAGAAAATGCTGGTTACCAGCATTTTCTCCTTTTCCAACAATGTTTTCTATAGGCTTCTTTCTCGGGGTAGTCAAAAGTAGGGATTGTGTGGTAATGGGTTAATATGATAGATTCCAGCCTTGTATACAGGGCACAGACTAGTTTGTCAGTTTTCACTTCATGCCGAGACTGTCATATTTGGCTTCCACCCAGACCATCCATGATCTCTTGCTTCCTATGCATGAAAATAGCTTCCTCCCGAGACTGTCCCAGTGATTCTGCTTTCTGCCTAAGGTAGGCAGCTGGCAGAATAATGACAGTCATGGCAGACCACAATTTTTCAAAGGTTAGAGTCTCTACAGGCAGCATGAGATTACAGACAGTCTGGACGGAAGCCATATATGACTGCGGCCTGGACGGAAGCCATATATAACTATCTGTTTTGGCACGAAATTCTGCAGACTTGTTTATACCTTGCTTTGTACAAGTCGTTAAAAGTCATTTATTCATATTTAGCAAAGCATTCAATACTGCTTTCACCCCTGTGTAAATGTCTACTCCAATATCATTACTAGCTGCAAGAGGATCAAAACAGACTCAACTGGTTTAAAATATCTTGTTCAACTTAAGGTTCATGTAAAGTGTTTATTTTGCTTAATTTCATACGTCAATAATTCTGTAATTATTAAAATTTGTCCAGGAAAACCATATATCAAATTAAAGCTCTGGATGAGTACAAGCTGTTTTACATAATTATACCTACTGGCCTTACATAATAAAACTAAAACATTGCAGAAAAAGATGACATCGTTTAAAACCTACAAAATAATAATGACATAACAAAATTGCTTAAGTTTTGGAGAAAACATAGGCTATGGTACATACCAGGTACTGCTACTACCAAAAATCCTATAGTTTCTTTAAAAAGGCACATATTTAAGTCAGAAAGTTTGACATTTTTCCCTTATTGAATTGTCAACCATGTTTGACCTACTTTGTTTTAGTAACAGGTATGGTGTCTCCACAGGATCAAAATGTACAAGTGGTTGTGCATGATAAACTTTCATTAGTAATTTTAGATAATAAAACAAATAAAAATGACCTGTACAAGTGAAATGTCCATGTCTACGTCCAAACCCTTTCTCAAAAACAGCAGTTACAAAAGGTGTCACCAGTCTGGTAGATAGGATTAAGGTGTCACCAGTCTGGTAGATAGGATTTAGAATCAATTTTTGACATAAGCATTTTTTTCATTGTTCTTTTTGTGTGTGTGATGGGGTAGTGGGGTGCTGTTTTTGAGAAAGGGTTTGTAAGTGGACATGGAAATTTCACTTGTACAGGTCATTTTTATTCTAAAATTATTACTGGAATAAATTTACCTGAAATTGACCTTTATGCAAAGAGTAATTAAAACGTGAATATTTAAACCATCTGGTATAATCGGACTGTACGGAAACTGTTATCGGTAAATGTCGGGTTTGACCCTTACTGCGCCTTAGTCAAAATAAAACGGTTTTGCGGATGGCATAGATTAAGATCAGGCTGCATAGAAAGTGCATCATAGATCTAAGTCACCCACCATGTATTACCAATTTAAACCAACAATATAATGGTTATTTCAGGTATTTCAAGTATTCTTTGAAAACACTATAAATCTATTAGCAGCATAAAGAGTTTAGAAACATGCACATAGTTCCGCATGCAGACGACATTAGCCGGAGCCAAGTTAGAACAATAAATCAAGCGTGTAATATATAGTATTTGAGGTCATTTATTTCATGTCAATTTGTTCAGGTAATACTAATGAAAGTTTATTACACACAACCACTTGTACATTTTGATCCTGTGGAGACACCATACCTGTTACTAAAACAAAGTAGGTCAAACATGGTTGACAATTCAATAAGGGAAAAATGTCAAACTTTCTGACTTAAATATGTGCCTTTTTAAAGAAACTATAGGATTTTTGGTAGTAGCAGTACCTGGTATGTACCATAGCCTATGTTTTCTCCAAAACTTAAGCAATTTTGTTATGTTATTATTATTTTGTAGGTTTTAAACGATGTCATCTTTTTCTGCAATGTTTTAGTTTTATTATGCAAGGCCAGTAGGTATAATTATGTAAAACAGCTTGTACTCATCCAGAGCTTTAATTTGATATATGGTTTTCCTGGACAAATTTTAATAATTACAGAATTATTGACGTATGAAATTAAGCAAAATAAACACTTTACATGAACCTTAAAGCCTATCACTTCCATGAAGCTGAATATCATCATCTGTATGACTGCATAGTAGACATCCCTCCAAAGACGCTCTACCCTGGAGTTATGAATAGGATTTCCAGCAATGAAACTAGTCTCCTTAATGGTCCTCTTCTTTCTTCCATATATTGAAAGTAATCATCTTAGTCAGACTTAAGAAGAAATCTTCAAACATTTCCCTTGCATATCCGTTTCTTTTTTCACAATATGGAATCTGAGGTCATTCAGTTTCAGCTTCTGAAACTATAGAAATATGCATAAATAATTCATGCAAATAACCTAAATGTGGCTCAATTGATGGATTTCTCTTTGATAGAGTAGAAAATATCATGGGAAAAGCCAAAAATGCTGATCATCTGCATTTTCTCCTTTTCCCACAATGTTTTAAAAAGAGCAATGTTGACATGACCATCCCCTGCCAAACGGTTGCTGGATAGCAGATGTGGAGCTATTTGGGCCTGTCCTTTTGTCCTTTAGTAAAGAGTTGAGGCATCTGCAAACAATATTGACCCAGATCAGCGAGCACAGTCCCCTCAGGTTATGGCTTCTGACTAGAGGATTTTCAATATTTTTCAATTTTGTTGCAATGACACCCAGAGTTTTGACATTACAAAGTGCAATGTAAAGTCCTTTCTTTTCTGTTCAAATCCATCAGCTTTGTTTTTTTTTCAACCATCCTCAGAAAGAAGGCTTTCGGGTAAGACACAATATAGGGAACAGTAGTGTTGCACTTGGGGGTGAAAAATGAAGGTCCCTAAATTGTCAAAAGAAGTAGTTTTTCATTTAGTACTATGCTTTAAGTTCAAGAAACCAAAATATCTTGTAGATTGCTGCGCACGAAATACATTTTTTGTTAGCAGACAAATTGACCTTCTAGAGCTTGTTACGGACACTACACAGGGATATAACATCAATAAAATACTTGAAATTATGTTTTTCTTTTTTTTTAATGTCATACAGTTCAAATTTCCTCATATTTTTAACTGGTATAAAAGAAAAAATACAACCCAAAATGATAATTACATCTCATAATCCTTACAAGAAATCTTGCAAAAAATATTGCTGAAAAATTGCCATGTTTCAACTCTGCTCAAAAATACAGTTCTCATCTTTAGACACTATTATTACACAAAACTTGAAGTTTAACTTATAATCAACATACAGAAATCAAAAAAGTTTTATCAGACTCTGTCTATATCAATTCAAATTTTGAAAACAAAAAAGCTGTAAATTTGGTTACGGACTCTACATGAATATGACAAAGGCAAATCTGTCTATTATCTTGAAATTTGCATTGAACTGTGCTTATTTCAATACTTTATTATGTAATTTATGATTTAATTAAAAAAAATCCCTGTATATCAGTAATTTTTGCGAATACAAATATGAACAATGCAGAAAAAAGAAATGAACTCTTTGACAACTGTTTTCGTATGAATGATATCATATTATGTTCTCATATACCTATTTCTGTAGGAATAAACATGAAAACTATTAGTAAAGGTTCTTTTTTGGGGCACATTATAGTTCTAATATAGATATAAATCTGTTCATGGTCTAGTTACGGACACTACGCTTTTTCCTTTAATGGAAATAAACATATTTATAGTCTTTCATCAACTTTTTGGAAATGTCTGTTATATCTTTGGGCTCAAAAACGAAGTGTAAAATGTTCGATTTCACCTCCCGCCTCTGTATCAAGTGGGAAAGTTGTCAGCGAATGGAAAGAAGGTTGTGTAAGTTCTGGTGTGAGTAAGCCAGGAAAACATGGGATGCACTGACTGCCATGATATAACATAGATGTTGAAAGGGGCATTAAACTCCAATCAACCAGCAAATGAATACCAGACAAAGTAAGTAAAATAGAACATTTCGAGTGCAAAATTGTTGTAACTCAAAACCAATCTAAAACCCCAAGTTTAGGGGCACAACTGACTCCTTTATAGGGGTTATAAGATGTTTTCTTTAGTAAACAATGTAAATTTAGGTGCCATTGCTCATCATGAGCAATGGCACCTAAATTTACATTGTTTACTAAGGAGTAAAATTTGCCTCTAAACTTGGGTGTTTACTGTTTAAGATGGGTTTTTAGTTACAATAGTTTTGCACTTAGCCCTCGATTTGTAGGCGTCTTAATTATGTTTGTGTTAAACAGTATATTGTAATTGATTTTGGCCTTAACTCATTACCACACGAGAAAATTTTAGACAGGTCCAAATTGAAAGCATTTGCAGACGAAAAAATAAAGGTGACTGAAACATAGAAATTTGTTCTGAAAAGGGTAGAAAACACTGGGGGAAAAGGAGAAAATGCTGGTTACCAGCATTTTCTCCTTTTCCCACAGTGTTTTCAAAATGCTTCTTTCTCAAGGGCGTCAAAATCAGGGATTGAGTCGTAATGGGTTAAAGTAAATTTCAACGTCTGGCTTGTGTTATCAAAATCAATTAAAGAGGCAATAATACTCATTTCAAGCCAGTTTTAACTCTTTTTTTTATCAAAATATAGTCATTCTTATATAGCTATGTGAAATATTGCGCCTGGCGGTTGCAAGGTTGCTTAGATTACGCCTGATAGAAAATGCATTTCGCGGACTTGTGGCCTTCAATGTAAACAGACTGGGCGTTTTTGGATTTTGAATCGAAGATTTTCGATATCCGTTATACACTCGGGTAGATTGGTATGATGATCATGCATTCTGTAACGTGACTATATTTGACCTTGGCCTTGATGCGGTAAATAAAGGAAAATGGATGTTTCTCTGTTGCAGCCTCTATTTTTAGACGAAGATTGAGGCCTATATGTAAGTTACACCGTATCCGACTCTGGGCGGAAACCAACGATAAATTTCCGTGAGTCACTGCCATTGTTTACAGCTTCGATCGTCAGCCAGTTTTCTTCTGGCCAATTTTCGGTTTTTCACACAAACCCCCGTGTTTCTTTTTTCATTTACACGATATATGTCAGTAATTTATCCTTGTATACACAAAGGACAGATTTCTGTACCATTCTATTTTTCTTTTCGAAATTAACAGCGTTTCTGCTCACCGACTGTAGATAGGCATCTTTAACAAAAGCTATGTTATTATTATTTCTGTGTAACTTAATGTCAAAATATTTGATATACACTATGTATTAAATCATGTAGTGTCCATAACTTTCACACCATTCTTTATTATCATCTGTGTAAAGAACATGTTCTGGTATTTTATTTGGAATTGTATCCTGCCTGAATAATGGATATTTAAGCTTTGGAAATATGTCTGCCTTTAAGTTACTGACGCTTATAAAATACTGCAATTATATCTCAATGAATGATATTAAGGGAGAAAACTACCATTTCAACAAAATGTATCTTGAAAATATAAATTGTGCCAATAAAGCTTTTTCAATTAGTAATGTTACCTACAGAATGTAAATGTCAGCTAAATTTTGTTTTTTTGTGCAGCAAAAGTATAATTTTAGTTTTATAATAATTTGGTTACGGACACTACACAATTATTGGTAAAGAAAGATGGGAAATAAACTTAACCTTTATTAACTTATTAGCTGGAAAACTTTGGTGTTTTCTAATGCTGGAACCATATTAAGCTGATAGAACAAACTGATTTATAATGAATCATTTGAATAGATTTTCTATGGCTAAACTATTTACAGTGATGCCACAGTGGAAAAAATGGTGTTTATAGATCTATATGATGCAATCAAGGAGATTTACTGTATTACATCACCAATCATGATCCTCAAAATAAACAAGGGATGCTATATTTGATGAAAATAATACATTAGAACATAATTTGTGATTTTAAGTGGGGCAAAAAAAATGAGGAAAACTGGGTTTTTTTTAAAGGTTACGGACACTACACTTTTTTTGTAGAGTCCGTAACCATTAAAGTTGGTTTACCGCTTTGTCTTAGGGGAAAGATGTTGTCGAATGTATTTTCTGAAATCTGTGTAGGTCATTAGTGAATAATGAATTGCTGTGAAGTATCTTCAGAGACTTATATCCACTGAATTTTACATGGTTACGGACTCTACTATTTTTCTGAAAAGGCATTTTGTACATTTGAAAAAATCATGAAAATTTTTTTTTGTTAATAACACTTCCAAATGCTTTTCCATGTTGATCAACCTTATCATAGTTGTAATTCTATAACAAAAAGTACTTAAAAAAGTTGTATTAAAAAGGTTTTTTCATCCTATAACAAACAAGAGATATTCAAGATTAAATTTGCATAACATGCTACTACATTTACAGTTTTCGTCATATTTTTCATGTTCTTTAACCAATTTTAACAAATCAAACATCAAATTAATCCTTGATAATTTTACTAACTGTTGAATATACCTAATGAGCACTTACCAAAATATTTAACAAGTAGTACAAATTGAAAAATGAGTGAAATTCTAAGTGCAACAACATAACGCGAAAAAAGCACCATTTTGGGGGTATGTTTCATGTTATATCTCGGAGGCCTTTTGATCTTAGGTGCTCAAATTTTGGCTGAGACTTGAACATACACTAACAAATGATTACACATAGGTTTCACTGATGTAGGACTGGTGTAAATATAAAATAACTTGACATAACAACCAATTTTTTCAAATGATCCCTATATTGTGTCTTACCCGTTTTCAAAACATATAGAAAAGGGAGAAAATACCAATAACCAAAGTTCCTCCTTTTCCAAACAATGTTTTTTAACTTTTTTAGACAAATTCCCAAGTCTGAACCACAGCTTCATTGCCTTTGACAACTTTGATCAATAAAAATTAGCCCTTTACCACACATAATCCCTAAAGTGAATGGAGAAGGATTTTTAAAACATGGTTAAAAGGGAAATGCTGGTACAGACATTCTCTACTATTCCATCATTGTTTTCTACCCTTTCTGAGACAAACTTTGTAATTTGAGCTATATATTCAATTTCATGTTTTACTCTGCAAATGCTTTAAAAAGTTAGATACGTGTATATCTAAAATTTGGTTGTGTGGTTGAGAGTTAAGGAAAAATATTGTTTTCTGGTAAACAGATCTAGGGGAGTGTTGTCTTTTGATGTACTTTTGGACAACCCTAAATGGCCTGCATGGTAAATCTAGAATTTATTCTGATATTGTGCAAATACATACCCACTGAATATTTGTTCATCATAATCTGTTATTTCAGCTTTCGCCACACATTTTATTAACATTTAGGAATGGCCAAACACTATCATGGGACTGCAAAAAGTTGGAAAAGAAGCTAATGTGCAAACACCATGTTCTGAAAAATAACAATAACCCAAAGTTATGCTCAGCCTTTGTGAAAATGGAGTTTAAATCAAACTCTTTACCACAGAATCCTGACTTTTATCAACCCTATGAAAGACAGCTTTTGAAAACATTGTAAAAAAAGAAAAAGGAGAACGCGACAAAATACTGATAACCAGTATTTTCTCTTTTTCCCCCTATGGTTTTTATCTTTACCAAAATATCTATATCTGAATAACATTCTTTTTTTTTGTGCAAGTGTTTTCAATTTTGACCCATCCAGAATTTTGTCGTTTGGTAAAGAGCTAACTCTATATCAAATTTCAAAATTTTAGACTGACCATCCAAAATTACTTACAGTCTTTCTGAAGAGATGTTAAACCCACGGCAGGGAATCACGTGACACAACAACAACAACAATGACCGTTATTTGAAAAAATTCCCCAACTTCAGGTAAGAAAATCTTCAATAATTCCGTTAATACGTGACCGATTGGAATTTGGTTTGAAGCAGAGAAGGCGGAAGGACTCCGGGGATTTGCTTGATGCATTAGATTTTTTAAACAACACCTGATAAAAAAGAGTTTGCTCGTCAATAACTTTTTTATCAGGTGTTGTTTAAAAAATCTAACACATCAAGCAAATCCCTGGAATCCTTCCGCCTTCTCTGCTTCAAACCAAATTCCAATCGGTCATGTATTAATGGAATTATTGAAGATTTTCTTACCTGAAGTCTGGGATTTTTTTCAAATAACGGTTATTGTTGTTGTTGTTGTGTCACGTGATTCCCCGCCGTGAAACCGCTGTCCCATGTGACATATGGAGCGTATTAACCCTTTCCCAAATGACAGAATTTGAAACCTATCATAATCAAAATTGAAAGCTTTTGCAGATGACAAAAGTGCTGCGACTTAAAAATCGAAATTTATGTATAGAAGGGCAAAAAACACTGTGGGAAGAGGAGAAAATGCTGGTAACTAGCATTTTCCCCTTTTCCCACAACGTTCTCAGAGGCCTGTTTCTCGGAGTGTAGGACAAAACCCCCCTAGGACAAAACCCCCCTAGGACAAAACCCCCCTAGGACAAAACCCCCCTAGGATAAAACCCCCCTAGGACAAAACCCCCATCATATATAAAAAGCATATAAACAGCTCATATTTTTTCATGCTTTCCATATTTTTTGCCTTTTTACTTTATTTCTTAAACAGGTTTAGACAAAATGGAATAAAATTTCATTGTACTTGCAATAAGAAAACTGAACTTTTAACTTGGTATTTAGGTGGTCATAGGACAAAATTTTGTAACACCAAATATTGAAAGTAGTTGCATAAGAAACTAGAAAGTGGATGAGATTTGAAAAAGTACATAGTGTTGGATAGAAATCAGTGTGGGAAAAGAAGAAATTGCTGCTTATGACACGCATTTTTTTTCTTTTCTCATACCACTTTCCAAAAGGGGGCCAACAATATGCACGGCTAGTGACGTGGAAAAGAAAACACACCGAATTGGTCTAATTCAAAATTTTTATAATACGCAAATGAAGCTCATCAAACAACACCATGAATTTCAGTAGTAAAATACCATGTAACCATATAATGTATTGGCGTTTCCAATTGTTATACATATGCGTAAAGTGAAGACTCAGATCAGCCTGGGCATGCGCAGTTTGACCAAAGTCATCACTATGCACTCTGTAGATAGGTAGTGACTCAAAGTCTTTTGAGACGATCACAAAATATTCTAAATGCACAGTCATAAAGAAAAAAAAATTTAAAGAAAAAAAAAATTTTTTTTAAAAAAACACATTTCTGGTCATAAAGAAAAAAACAACACATTTTTAAAAACACATTTTTGGTCATAAACACAATTTTAAGAAAAAAAAACTTAAAAAATCAATTTAACTTATACAAATTAATTATTTTTTACAACCAGGGGGGTTTTGTCCACTTTTCACTTAAGGGTGTGGGGGTTTTGTCCATGGGGGTTTTGTCCAGGGGGGTTTTGTCCTAGGGGGGTTTTGTCCTAGGGGGGTTTTGTCCGTACCCCGTTTCGAGGTAAAAACTTAAAAAATCAATTTAACTTATACAAATTAATTATTTTTTACAACCAGGGGGGTTTTGTCCACTTTTCACTTAAGGGTGTGGGGGTTTTGTCCATGGGGGTTTTGTCCAGGGGGGTTTTGTCCTAGGGGGGTTTTGTCCTAGGGGGGTTTTGTCCGTTCCCCGTTTCTCGGGGCTGTAAAAACCCTGATTGTTTAGTAATGTATTCAAGAAATGGGTGTAACTTGATTAGGATGGATTTCAATCTGTACTATTCCTAGTAACGAAACTAGCAGTCTTCAGGGTCGTTGCCTATATGCCCATATTGGCAACCCCTTGTGGCAATAGTTGAAGGCAAAAATCCACAAATCATTCCCCTACTGACAGACGTTTAGCCCCCTTTTCCCAAGACACTGCACCAAGTCAGAGAAGTAATCTGTTCAGACAGACAGAAAACGAGAAAACTGTATCCACTCGCCTTACATTGGAGATAAAATTCACATTTCTTTCGCACAATTATACTTTATTTCAGAGACAATTGTGCATTCTGGTACTTTGAATTAAGTTTCGGTGCAGTCCGGTGTTCTCGACGAGCCCCAGTCATAAGGAGGTCACTCGATCCATTCTCTCTACTTTTAACTTGGAAACATCGTGGTCAACGTTCAAGTGTATACATGTGACAGTGTACAAACAAATACAGAAAGTCAAGTTGCCCATTTCTTTTAAAATTCAACTTACCGGCAATCCAGCTAACTGGCAAGAGTTTTTCCCGAACTTGCGCCGTCCTGAAAAAGCATCGCCATGTTGGAAATCCCTTGAAACTGTCGTCCAATCAAATGCACTGTTGCAAAATGGTCTTTAACCAGTATCGAATGAATTTTTTTTTATTGCAACATTTGTGTTATGACAAACGTTGCAATATTCGATACCAATATTTTCATTCGAAGAAAAAATAATGATTCGAAAATAAAAATATTGGTTCAATAATCCTATATATTTGCTACAAAACAAAAAATATGTGTGCGAAAAAAATTATTTATTCGATAATTTTAGTTTTGGGAACAAATATTTTTTCTATCGAACAATTTTTTTCCGTTTTAGAATGAATATTTTGACATCGAATATTGCAACGTTTGTCACGCCATATTCCATAACTTCTTTTAAGCTTCATTTTAAGTATAAAAAATATGTATCTAATGAAGTCTTACAAAAAAATGGGTGAAGGAATAAATCGGCGTTCCTTTGATCTCCGTATCGCACTGCAGAGTGGGTGACCTTTAGAACAGCTGTAATGTACTTGCTTCTTACAGATTAGCACACACGTGTCACATTAAATTGACTCTTCTTATCTTTTGTTTCATATTAATTTACCACTTTGGTGATCATTAATGGTCAGGATTATGAATTTTATACAGGTTTTAGAGGCTAAGTCCGTTCTTAGTCTCTACATGCTCTTTATTTAAGTACGATTTTATAAAATGCATATTTTGTCTGTTTGTGATTTTCTTTTTCAAAGGCAATATCATGAAATATGTTTGAATTGTGTTAGAATTGATTTCTATAAATTTCTTGCTATGTCATTTTCTTTTCAGTCACGAATTTGTCCAAATTTAAAGGATTTGCGAACGGGACATACGGCATTTGTTACTGAAATAATGCTTTGATTGTCCGGTGTCACGTGATACTGCTGGTGCGCCACTTACGATAAAATGGAAATATCGCTTACCGTCTATTGATTGTAATGTTGGAAATTGAATGTAAAAGGCTAGAGATATTTCATGACTATTAATTCTTTATTTCTTCCATAATTGAAGATTACAGATTATTAAAGACAGATATACATTGTAACTACATAAATACAATAATACATACATATACACAGATCCACATGTTAACATGATTTCATCCATCATTCAGCAGCAACAGTAGACAGACAGACGGATGGACGAACAAGGAGGGAAAGAAAAAAAAAAACACCCTCATGACAAGTAAACACAGACACAGACATCCACACATATACCGCCCCCCCCCCCCACCTAGTTGATCCTAATTCCACATATATCCCGTATACATCGGGCTTCTAAGATTCTAATCTTAATTCAATATTAGCCTGCTGAATTCTTAAGAAATACAGGCCTAAGTTCTAAAGTTTATCTTGGTACGATCTCCAAATACTGTCTAAACAAAATAATACTGAAGTCAAAAATTCCACATGAGATACCTTTAAAATTTGTAAAAATTCGGCAACAGGTGCTCCTAACAAGATACACACTCTGGTTTCGTCACATAATGAATTATAGTAATTTAATACATCATCATGTTACGAGTCAGGCGTAACTAGAAAATAGAAGCCAGCAACAAACGATAACAATTAACAGAATTTATTAACAAAAATATCAAATAATCAGTGACATTATTACAATAGTACAAAACAATACCTTAGATGTTAAATACAGAGTACAAATTATTCCAGTCTTAATTCCAATCTGATCCTGATCCAAACTGAATGTAATCCAAGCACACGAAATAATCCTCACTTTAGTCTTGTCTGATCCTAATCCAAACTGAATGTAATCCAAGCACTAATTATATGACACAAACACAAGATAATCCCCACTTTAGTCTGGCAATAATGTATTAACTAGTGAACGCCGAGATGTAAAAAGCTTTTCCTTTTATAATAACAGGGAAACTTCCAGAAAATTCATGTTAAAATCAGTTGCATAATTTCTAGTAATCAGATTGTAAAAAGTCCCGGAAACTTCCAGAACAATATTCTACAAGAGAGAATCCAGTTCTAAAAATAGCAACAGGGGAAAACCATTCAAAAATAGATACACACATGAACAAAGCTAGGAATAACTGGGTATGTACATAACAATCACCAAACTTAGACTTAATAATGTTACAGATTTGTGCTCTTTTTCCTGAAGTAAATGAACAATGCTCCAAACAGTGTATTACCACATTGGTGTACAAGATCCCACATCTCTCACACAAAGTATTTTGTAAACTTAAACTCTGTCCAAAACTTGAAATCATAGATATTACATTTCTACATTGAGGAAGTAATTTGTATTTACATTTACTTATATGCCAAAATATACTTTCACAAAAAGCTGGGTGTATTTTGAAAAATAAGTAAAGGTCTAGATCAGCTCCGGTATCATTCATCCAGCGATTCACATGATATGCATTTGTATGATTCTTATAGATTTTTTTTCCATGCAGACTGAAGAGGAAACTGTGAACTGTTATAGAAATTGTCTAAATAATCATTCAGGCCATATTTCTTCAAAACATTACTTATGTCATTGAAATATTCGTACTGTACTGTATCAGTATTCATTTTGAAATTACAAAATCGCTTTAGAAAGACGAGTTTGATAATATTATCAGTTTTTAAACGACATAAATGACCAAATAAATTTAACTTGCGCCTGCCTATCTATAATAGTTACCAAGTCGGTCATTTGTAACAAACTCAATACTACATCAGTTCTGGTTAACCTATTCAGTCCTTGAATTTTCTTTAAACAAAACCGATGAACTCTCTCCAGTTTTAATAAGTCCTGGGAGGATAGTGCAAACAACATTTCACACCCAAATAACCCCCGCGGTATAACAATACTGTTATAAATTTTCTTACATGTAAAAGGATGCAGAGAGTTTACTCCGATATTGAACAGATTCATAAAAGATCCTCTTAATTTCAAAGCAAATTCTTGAACACTCTCAGAATTTGATAAATATTTATTGCAATTGATTCCCAAATGCGTATAGTCTTCAGACTCTTGAATAGTACTATTACCAATTAGCCATTTCCTATCTGAAAACTTAAACTGGCGTTTATTTTCATTAAAAACTATTACGCTACATTTTACAGGATTATAATCAAATAGCCAGGTTCTCGAATACGATTAACATAGATCCATCAGTCGATCAAGACCTCGCTTGGATAAACTAAGTAAAACCATGTCGTCTGCTGAAGTTACACAAGGTAAGTGGATATTAGATAGGACAAGCCCGTGTCGGCTGTTCTCTAAAGTACACAATAATTCATTTATGAAGCATAAATAGAAAAATGGAGAACTTAATCCTCCTTGTCTCGTGCCGACTGCAACATTGAACGAATCTAATCTGTACCCTTTAAATAACACACAACACTCGGTTTCATCATACAGGCTTATAACAGACTTGAGAGTTGCGTTACTTACTCCCATTTTCGATAACTCATAAAACAGACTATCTTGCCAGACTGTATCAAAAGCCTTTTTTATGTCTAAAAAACATGTATATAACTTGCTAGCTGATTCTTTAGCATAGCAAATACATTCCTTCAGTAATCAAAGTACTGAAAGTACTGTTAGAAGGCGAGTTTAGAATATAGGCATAACATATTGAAATACATTTTCCTGTACTTGAATCGCCTCTCCTGATACAGCAAAGTCTATAGGGTTGTGCAATGTTCCTGTGGAATGAAGACCAGTTTACAATCCTGAGTTTTAACAAACTTGAAGAAGGCTTGTGAAAATATGTTGAAAAAAATTAAAACAAATGGACTTTACTGAAACTCCTTTCCATTTCATTTGAAGGAAAAGTTTTATGTGATAGCAAAGAGTTTTAATTTGCTGTTACCCGTATATGTTTTTACGTTGTACAGAAACTTAGATGTAACCCTCTATTACCCCAATAATGAGTTTAAAAGGTCTAGGAAGAAGGCTTGAGAACTTTTGGTCAGAAATTGAGAACATGGTGCTAATTGACATTTTTTCCTTTTCCTAAAATGTCTTCCATCCTATTTCATACAGGTTCCATCAATGGTGCCAGATCAAAAAGTTGCTACCTGAAAATGCATTCAATTTTGGAAAGTCTGAATTTTTTTCTTCGTGTAAAGAGTCAAGAAAATTTCTCCTTTTCAAAATTAAGTTTTTAAATGGCCTCTTTTTCAGGGTTGTTAAAACTGTACTTGATAGGGTATGGTAAAGGATTAAAGAATAGTTTTTGCTTGAAAATGCAATCAATTTTGATAGATCTAGAACTGTTACTCTGTAATGAGATGATTAATTTCTTGAAAGTCTTTACCATTTTATTCCATGGATAATTTTATTGAGAGAGTAAAGAGTTTTTAGAAAGGTATATTTTAGAGTATAGAAACTGAGATTCGGCCTGTTAGATCACAATACTGACTTTCAACAATGTTGAAGTAGAGGATTTTCAAAGTATTGCAGGAAAAGTAGCAAATAATGATAATCAACCTTTTGTTTGACTTTCCTACAATGTTTTCCATCTTAGTAACCCTTTACAAAACCCTTCAGAAAATAACAAAAAATTAGGGCCGTCTACATTAAAGCAATCAGCAGATAATAAGTTAAGAGCAGCTGGAAATGTGCCGTTTGGCTGGGAAAAAGTACAAAACATAGTGGTAAAAAGAGAAAATAGTGGTGACTAGGGTTTTTTTTTTTTTTTCCTTTTCCAAAAGTATTTTGAAACTTGTTTTCCTTTGAGGTTGTCAAAAATTGCAGTGTCGCTCAGTTAAAAGGCTTTTTTTTTTTTTTATATGTTTACCATTTTATTTGAATATACTTTATCAAGACTGAAAAAGACTTTCAAAACAAACGACTTCCAATGTTCAAAACGGAGATTTAACATTTAGATTACAATAAATGTGCTGGGTTCTAATGACGTTAAAATATGGGGGTTTTTAGAAAGGGAAAGGTATTTTGAAAGCATGCAGGTAGATGAGAAAATACTGGCAACGAACATTTTCTCCGTTTTGCGCAATGTTTATCATCCTATCAAGGATAACCAACCAACATCATTTGACGGTTGACTTCTTAGGTCCTATGAGGAACGTTGGAAGGTGTTCTTCGTTTATACGATTCTTGTAATCTATGACTCTGTTAACACTTATACTAGAGTGCTGGATTGATGAAAATGGCATTTTATACCTCGGGAAAAATGCTTAATTATTGCAATCTCGCTGTTTTGGTCGGGTTATTACAATATAGCTAATCCGACATAAGATTGCATATTCTGTGCAGACTATAGAATCGTCTGTCTTGTCTTCAAAAATAGACAGGCGTGAAAAACGATTTAAGGGTTCATTGACATTAACGCTTGTCTTTCATTAATCCCGCGTAACCGGAATGTACGTTCAGCTTGTCGGCAAACATGAAAGCAAAATGATTGCCAACTCGTCAATATTGAGATACACCCTATTCCTTTGTTCGACAAAAATATATTGTGCACAGTTACACAGATACAGGCCCTTGGTCAGTGTTCTTAGAAAATCATGAGCACGTCCGATGCACTCTATGACAGTGGGATCCCAGTCAAGTTAATTTTATCATTGTGTTATTCAGTTTTGGAAAAAAGTGTATAGTTGAAGGAAATTCTTTCGAGGAAAATAAATGGGAATATATAAGGTAAAGATTTCAGTTCTAATAATGATGGAGGTAAGTGATTATGATAACAATTCATTGCGATAAGCGTTTATTCTTTACCTGACAAAGAAATTTCAGACTAAGTTGAAATTCAAAGCACTGATTCATACAGATGACAAATTCAGGGTGACCCAAATTAGCGACTATATTTGTTCTTGATAGGGTAGAAACATTGTAGTAAAATGAAAAAAAAAATGCCGGTTTTCGATTGTAATTTCCCCTCTCCTCTCGATGTTTTTAAAAGCTTGATTTTCAGAGTCGTTTCAAGTGAGCGGTAAAGGGTTAAATATTTATGAAAAATTGCTGAACATTAAGCAACGTGACGACCGAAAGAAGAAGTTAAAATTCTTTGCATGTTAAAACGGATACAGATCATGTTATTGTCATTTTTGACGTAGTAAAATCCGATCATACTCGTATATAAGGAAAGAGGTGATCAGACTGGAACCCAGGCTATACATCGGTACATCATACTGACCAGAACTACTTCGAAATGACACATCTGTTGTGATTTCAACTGATTTACCCTTTTCTTTTCACGGGTCTCCAGAACCAAAACTCGGCCACGCCGATGTGTAACAATAACCTAGTCATTAATCATAAAGTCAAGCACAACTTTGATAAAAGAAAAATATTTCTTTGAAAGAGAAAATTTTATTTAAACACTTGATGATTCAAAGGAATTTATTTCATTGAAATTTTACTTCTCACAAAGACAGAATAAGGTTGCCAACAGAGGAAAGGGTGAACTGGCCACCGTTGTATACCGTGTATTACAACAGGCACAAGCTAATCGTACCGTGCCCTGTGATTGGATAATTGATACGGCCAATGAAACGGCTCGATACATATATCGAGTAACCTGACAATTGAACTGGCCACCGTTGTATACCGTGTATTGGTAGCAGTACACGGTTTGTCGGCTAAACTCGTCTCGGTCCGCCATACGCCGAACTGAACTTCCTCAAACAAAGGTCTATATAGTCAGCCTGAAATTATAAGGAGCACTTAAATGCAACAGCACAATCCTAATTCTTTAGATTTTGTCAATAAATCATGTTCAAGTGGTGAAATAGTGATATCAATGATCAATATAAGCAAGTCACATGGTTGGAAAAAAACTGAAAAAAAATTGCCATTTTAGCCTATATTCCAAAATTCACAAAATCCAAACCCAGGGAGCTAGCCTGAAAATGCCAAGCTGAATTGAAACTCCAAACAACACATAATCTGGGGATGAAATCCAAAATAGCACATTACCATGCCGTTTTTTCGCAATCTTTCGTGCCCTGACCCTACCCTTGTTTTCTCCCCTAAAAACAGCCGCTCGCTCCGTGACCCCTCACTTTCGCATTTGGGGTCAAAACTATAGAACAAAGAAGGAAAGGTCATGACCCCCTGTTTCACATACAAATTAAATGCTTCTTTTCCTTAATCTAACACAATTCATGGGGGTAATAACTACTCTTCTTATCAAAATTGCATTAAAAACCTACCTTACTCACTTATTTCTAATTTTGACCCTGGCCAATTCGAAGCAAACTGTTTACTTGTGCCTTAAGGCAGAAATGAATTTTTTCAAAAATGCCAAAAAACACTTTAAACAGTCTAAACAAGTAACTTGCCTTGTTACTCACTGATATAAACCAGCAGAATGGGACTCAGTTACACAGAACTCATTTCAAATGGATTCTTAACCCTTATGCAAATAAGAATATTTTACCCCATTTTACTGGCAATTTGAGCTCAAAGACAAGTCTTAGGAGAAGAACTGGAATTTTACTTTCACAACCTCAGGCAAGATTCTATTGTCTTTCTGGACATTAATCTTACCTCAGGTACTTGTACAGTTGCAAAACCACTGGTTCTTCCCTATCTTGGGTTCCATTTCTGTTAAAACTGTCACTTCTCTTAACATACCATGCCAAACTGCCTGTTTGTTACATTAAAAAAATTCTAATAATTAGAATTTTAGAAACTGCTTCAACAAGTTAAAGACATGAGCAACTTGCAAAACATATGAAAAACAAATATAAGACAAAAACTGAACCCTTTTATATGACAAGTGATCAACATTGAGGCATAATTTGTTTGGACACAAATGTACATATATTTGTAACGACAAAGCTGAATCAGACTTTTCTTGACAAAGTATGTAAGTCGATAAACCAGCAGTTTCGAACTTTTAATGTAAACCAAAACTAGGTATACGCCAAAGCCACATATACCGGTCAGGACGGTCCTAACTACACATTCGTCATGGCCCAGAGACTCGCCGGATAGAACATTTCGGTCCATGACAACTCTTTTCGGACACAATAGAGAACTGAAGAATGCTCTGACCATGTAGGTATGTAGATCTGTTCCCCCAATAGCAGAAATAGTCTAAATCCACCAGAATTGCCTAAATCATACTGGTTTCAAGCAAAACATCTCTGGAAAAGTTCAAAAATAGCGAAATCAGGCAACATGACGTCAAGCGCCAAATTCGCCAAATTTGCATTTTTCCGAATGTCGACTTACCTCCCTTCTTTGAATCAATATCAGCCGAAATTCACAATCTTAGGATCAACTTGTATACTATTTTCAGTCTGGGAATTGATGGAATTACTAGACTAAATGCAATTTGTGGTCAAAATACAAACTTTATAAACTGCCACTTACCTTAAGGTAGCAGTACACGGTTTGTCGGCTAAACTCGTCTCGGTCCGCCATACGCCGAACTGAACTTCCTCAAACAAAGGTCTATATAGTCAGCCTGAAATTATAAGGAGCACTTAAATGCAACAGCACAATCCTAATTCTTTAGATTTTGTCAATAAATCATGTTCAAGTGGTGAAATAGTGATATCAATGATCAATATAAGCAAGTCACATGGTTGGAAAAAAACTGAAAAAAATTGCCATTTTAGCCTATATTCCAAAATTCACAAAATCCAAACCCAGGGAGCTAGCCTGAAAATGCCAAGCTGAATTGAAACTCCAAACAACACATAATCTGGGGATGAAATCCAAAATAGCACATTACCATGCCGTTTTTTCGCAATCTTTCGTGCCCTGACCCTACCCTTGTTTTCTCCCCTAAAAACAGCCGCTCGCTCCGTGACCCCTCACTTTCGCATTTGGGGTCAAAACTATAGAACAAAGAAGGAAAGGTCATGACCCCCTGTTTCACATACAAATTAAATGCTTCTTTTCCTTAATCTAACACAATTCATGGGGGTAATAACTACTCTTCTTATCAAAATTGCATTAAAAACCTACCTTACTCACTTATTTCTAATTTTGACCCTGGCCAATTCGAAGCAAACTGTTTACTTGTGCCATTACAACAGGCACAAGCTAATCGTACCGTGCCCTGTGATTGGATAATTGATACGGCCAATGAAACGGCTCGAAACATATATCGAGTAACCTGACAATGTGCTCAGTTGACTTTATTTCATTCTTAGTTTGATTACTATGTTATTAATAAATAATAGAATACAGGTATTCATAGAGCATAATTTATAACTTTCAGATAAAAGGACCTTTTCCATCTAGAATGATCTTTTTTTTTTTAATAAAAAGGAGAGGGAAATATGAACATTTCATTGTGAGAAAAGGAGAAACTACTTGTAAGAAGCAATTTCTCCTTTTCTCACAAATTTTTCTACCCTATATAGTACTTATTTTCAATTTAAATGCTCTTTAAAATGTCGTCTGCAATTTGTTTCAATTTGGACTAGTCTAAAATTTGGTCGTCTGGTAATGGGTTAATTAGATACTTTTATTTCAAATCCTCTCTAAATTCTTTATTCATTTAATTTTTTGACTATTAGACATCTGAACAACTGAGTAATACATAAATATTCGGCAAGCAATTTCCCCCCCCCCTTTTAATTTTTTCCCCCCAAACAGTTGTTAGTAAATGTTGAAACATGCTTCTTTATTCCTTACAAAACAAGGAAATATTAAATGTTAAGGGATAATTAAATGATAATTACGACACCACATGTGTTTTATTGCCCCTAGGCTTATCTCTGCAGGCTTCTTGAAAGGGACAACAGACTTTAATCTTTGAGAATTGCAAACCTACAATTCAATTTATAAGATAATTGATTATCTTATTACCCTTTCTGCTTTATCAAGTACAAACTTGTGCATTATATTTGTTATTTTGATGTTAATTTTTTTAGTAAAAGTTCAACGTCAGCACTTGAAAATTTTTCATGTATTCATTAATTTAGCTTTTATTATAAACATAATAATCAAATAATACTCTTATAATCATTAACATTTTTTTTTTTCTATCAAATTTTAGACATTCAGCTATTATTTGTTGAAATGATACCATGCATAAGTAATTATATTATGATCACAAAACAATCACTTTAAAAGACAGTAATATTAAAAATTATTTTCATAGCTATTGCTTTTTACACCCACCAAAAACATACACACAAAATCAAGAGACGCTACTCTAAGTTACTACTTGCACAGTTACCTCGCATAATACGGGCAGAATTCGCCCCGTTTCGATTAGCCTGTACCGGTCCCTATACACGTAGTGTATCAGGGGAGGTAACCAGTCTACCTGACAATGTGCTCAGTTGACTTTATTTCATTCTTATTTTGATTACATGTATTATGTTATTAATACATAATAGAATACAGGTATTCATAGAGCACAATTTATAACTTTCAGATAAAAGGACCTTTTCCATCTAGAATGATCATTTTTTTTAAATAAAAAGGAGAGGGAAATCTGAACATTCCATTGTGAGAAAAGGAGAAACTACTTGTAACAAGCAATTTCTCCTTTTCTCACAAATTTTTCTATCCTATATAAGTAGAATAATATGAGGAGCGATGTATCCTCGGGGGATAAATTTGGGGATAATTCCGGGATACATCGCTCCTCATATTCCTTCAATGACGTCACTTCCTGTTTATCTCTTGATGACGTCATACGGCGCCAAATCTGCTCTTTTTATCCCTAACCAGTTTATCCCCTGAAAGCCATCACTTCCTGCCCGGTTTATCCCCCCGATGACGTCACTCGGCGCCATTTCTGCTTCTTTTTATCCTTTGATAACGTCACGAAACTTCAGTTCTACTCTTCTTTTATCCCTTGATAAAATCGTGTGACTTTTGGAACTTTTTTGCTTGAATTGTTTAGATAATAGCGGGTATTTAACAGACTGAAGGCGGAATTACTTTCATTACACTGTCATTACACTGTGATAAACATGGATAAGGATGCTATACTAAAGGAATATTACTTCAGACCTGTACATCCTGCCGTATACGCTGGACCTGATAAGTTGTTGAAAGTGCTTCAGAAAAAGTACCCTGGAGTGTTTACTCGTAGTTATATCTCTCAGTGGTTGAGTAATCAAGACTCGTATGCTTTGCAAAAACCCGTTCGTCATAGATTTAAGACAGCTAATGTGAGGGTAACGACCATTAACGAGCAATGGGATATTGATCTTTTGTCGGTTTTGAATTTGAGCGACGACAACGATTCAGTGCGGTATCTTCTTTTTTCGATTGACATTTTGAGTAGGAAACTACGCGTGCAGCCTCTCAAAAACAAGACGGCAAAATTTGTCTTGGAGGGTATGAAAGCAATGATTAAAGATGTTAAACCTCAAAAGATTGGAGCAGATAAAGGGTCCGAATTTGTGAATCAGTGGTTTAAAAAGTTGATGAAGAAGGAAAACATTTATTTTTTTACCACACAAAATCCACCCAAAGCCAATTACGTGGAACGAGTGCAAAGAACAATCAAGACGGCTCTTTATCGTTACATGAGGCGCAATGGTACTTATCGTTACATCGACATTTTGGGTGATATCGTTGCTAATTACAACAATACCCCTCACCGAAGTCTAAACAACTTATCGCCAAATCAAGTCAATAAAGCCAATGAAGCTGATATGTGGGCGTTTATCTATTTGAAAAAACAGCCAAGAGTAAAAACCAAACCTGTTTTCTTCTTCAAAGAGGGGGATTTTGTGCGCATCAGTTTTACAAAAGCGCCATTTCGTAGGGCTTATCAGGAACAATATACATCTGAAGTGTTTCGAGTATCAAGAAGATTGCTCAAGCCAGGGATTCCTATGTACAGACTAAATTATTTAAAGAACGATAGTATAAAAGGGTTATTTTATTCGAACGAATTACAAAAAAGTGGATAAGGACGAGAACAGTCTTTGGTTCACAGAGAAAATACTGCGCAGACAACGAAAAAACAAAAAGTTACAGTATTTTGTAAAGTGGCAGGGTTTTCCAGATACATTTAATAGTTGGATAGATGCCAGCGACGTTAAAGAAACAGAAAACAGAAAGCTGTAAACATGGACCGTTACATTTATGTGCAAAGCAATGAGAGTGATACCCTTTTCACGGATAACGAGGTGACAAACTTCAGAGTACAGTTGAAATATCCACTGCAACTGCCCGGAATATGGAAAGTGGCTTTGGTCAAATTCCATGCAACTGAGAAAACGAAATCGAGAGCGGATGATGGGTTATATATTTATTCCGACTTGTATAAGGAAAGCATCGCTGGAGGCGAAGAACGTCCGTTATTACGACGTTTAGAAAAAAGTACTAGAAGTACATGGGATTATATTTTGAGCACTCCTTTTTATGTTAACGTTGCTAAAAATGAAGTTCGGGAATTCACTATCTATATAAAAGGAGAAAACGAATCGACAAAGATAGACTTAAGAGATCCAGTGCGATTAACGTTACATTTGAGGCGGTACCCGTTTTTGTCGTAATAATGAAACTTTATGTACCAAATCCACAAAAGTGGACTGATTTCTTCGATCGTGTGAGTACTGGAAAAACGTCTTTAAACCAGTCAGGAGCTGGGAGGAAACCGCGGGTTATTACGGTTGATCAATTAAAACCAGTGGAAGATAAGCAGTTGTCCATTAAAGCCGTCATACTCACAGAACAGACCACAGCACAGGCGAAGTCGGAATTAGAGAGAAAGAATATTAATCCTAAGACAATTGAAAACATGTTTCAGTCGACCTCTGGAGAAAGTCGAGATTAACTTCCGTACGCAAAACTAAACGTCGTCGTGTCGCTGGAAAACGACAGCGTGGTGCAGGATTAAACGGACGTGCATATAGAAAACGCTCTCATAAAAAGAAAGGACATTCTAAGAAGAGGATTACTAGCAAACGTGACATTTTTGAAATCAAATGATGTCGACATTTAACGAGGAACAGTTTAAGGAAGGATTAGTATCCGAACTTAGTTTGTATGATTTACCGAGTACACAGACCAGTGTCAAAGAATTCAGGGATGAAGAAATTCGACCTATCTCGCAAGTATCATCGGATGGACCGTTTGAATTCAGAATCAATGCGCAAAATTCGTTGGACTATTTAGACCTCAAGAATTCACAAATTTACGTGAAATTGAATGTGGAAAAATCGGATGGAACACATCTTACGGCAGAAAAGGTGGGTCCTGCCAATTTGTTTTTGCAAAGCTTATTTTCTACGGTAGAAGTGACATTACAAAACGAAGCAACAATCACCTGGAATTACAATTCCTATAGAGCCTACATCCCGACTCTTCTGAAATACGGACAGGATGCATTATCGAGTCAACTACATACTTAAGGATGGGTGATGGACGACACAGAAAGTCCTGGAGTGACCGACCCTTCTGGCAACAACAACGGGTTATTCGAAAGAGCCAAATGGATCGCTGAATCCAACAGTTTAGACTTGTAAGGACCTATTTTTCACGACTTGTGTGAGATCGTTACCTTTTAAATCAAGTGGATGTGAAAATCAAGTTTTATAGAAATCCAGCGAGTTTTGCATTGCTGGCGGCTGATGCTGCCACGGATTTTAAAATTGTTATACAGGACATTTACGTCATTGCGAGGAAGATCAAGGTCAACCCCGCTGTGATCTATGGTCACTCTCAGATTCTCGAGAAACAAAACGCTCTTTATCCATACACCAAAAAAAGAAGTTCGTGTCCAGACTATTGCCACTGGAAGCAGTTCATTTATTTAGGACAACATGTTTCAAGGAAAGCGGCCAGAAACGATAATCGTTGGATTTGTAAAAAGTAAAGCTTTAAATGGAGACTATACTACAAATCCGTTCAATTTTGAACATTGTAATATCACGCAAATCACTGTGTACAACGATGGACTCCCAGTGGGTGGTACCCCGATTAAAACGGACTTTTCAAAAGAAAGAAGTGTTGTAATAAGGGCCTTTACCAATCTCATTCAGAGTGTGGATAAATGGAGACGAAATGAAGGTCTTGCTATAGACAAGAATCATTTTATCAGTGGCAGTACCTTATTCGTATTTCAATCAGAACCTAACTTTTCTCATCACGGCGAGTATTTGTCTTTGGTGAAGAACGAGAACTCGCAATTAGCTGTTCAGTTTGGCAAAGTACTTTCAGGTAAGAAAAAAAGTATTTTTTACACTTTCTGAACGGTGTATGACCTCCCCTTTTTATCGTTCCTGCATGTTTATCTCATTTGTAAATTTTATCCAAATGGTTGAGTCTTCTGATAAATATATTCTTTGCTTTTATACAGAATTCTATTTTTTTTTTTCTTTCTCACAGAGCCAATGACCTGTATCGTATATTCAGAGGGGCCTGCGTACCTGGAAATTACAAAAGAACGTGACTTAATCTTACAAGCATGAATACATCGCAGCTAGAGTGTTGTATCAAGTGTGATCCGGTATTGTCACAATATGTCGTTGGTGTTTTTGCGTCAGATACTCTACCACGCCAACCAATGAAACAACAATATGGACTTATTGTAAATACTGATAGTTCTTCCGGTCCTGGACGACACTGGTGCGCTATTTACAACGACGGGCATGGACATATGGAATTCTTTGATAGCTATGGTAGAATTGCGAAAGAAAATAGTGTTTATATTTCACGATGGATACATCAGAGAGCAATGACTTTGAACATAAACAGAAAACAACTTCAAAGCAACCATTCAACCGTGTGTGGACTTTATTGTATTTTGTACTTACACCAAAGGTTGAAATGGAATATCAATGGACGAGTTTGTTGGTTCATTTAGTACCTGTGTGGATGTGAATGACGAATATGTGGAAAACATTGTGGCATCAGTTTTTTCAGAATGCTTTTCAAATGGTGTTATGTATGATCAAAGCTGTATTCCACTTTCTCCTTGTACATATAAAAGCGTGTAAATAAATGTAAAAAGAATACATCTTACTGAGATTTTATTCATCTTTACTGCATGCACGTATTACAACAATCTTCATATATATTAAAAACAAATTTTTTCACAGGGAGTAATTTTGAAATTGTCCAAGAGGAAACTTTGGTCTTCGATGGGAGTAAACACCTGATTTTCGAATAACAAAGTTTCACCTTGAATTTGCGTAAGTTCTGGCATTTGATTTTTTGAGACTTGTTCTGGAGGAGAATCCATTGGTTCATCTGATGGATTTTCACTCCATTGTATTGATGTCTCATTCATTTGATCAGATTACTCCTGACTATCACGGGTAGGAAACTTCATATTCAGAGCCAATGGCTCCGACGAGAAAATGTTGTATTGGTCTTCCGTTTCTGAAGATGTCGGCTCAAAACAATCCAAAAACAGGTAAGCTCGTCATTATTTGTAATTATGTGTTCTTATGTCTTTGAAATTCAAAAAAAGGAGAATGTCATTCGATTCTCTGGTCTTTCAACGTGTTTTCTGCACTGCAGAAAGTTGGAACAGGTGTATGATGTTGTCTGAATCATTTGTGGCGTGGGTTGACCGTAGCCAAAATAATACGTCTAGGACCTAAATTTAGTCTGTTATTGCCCATTAAATAAGCAAAGAAAAGAAATTTCCCTGTTCTACAGGTTTAATTAAATGTCTTTGACGTTTCCATTTGCTCAATACAAGAATCGACGGAAAACTATACAAAACGGGCGTATTCTAAGAAAGGCTCCGATTGTGTAGGTCGGCTTACGAAAATATCGGTTGGCTCCGATGGAAGAGGAATTTTATTTTCTTTTTTCTAATTTATAATAATACGTTATCGGGGCATATAAGAAGGTGCTTGGAGTTAAATGTGAAGGAACAAGTTCATCTTAGGCCTATTTTCTCATTGTGTTTTATATATAGAAATAGCAAAGAGAAGTATTTTACCAATTTTACATATTGTCAAATTGGCATTTTGTTAATATGAATGTACAATCAGAAAACGTAAAAGATGGCATTCATTCCATTTTTATGTTTACTGATTTCCTTTTTCTTCCAGACTATGGGAGTGTTTAAAGGGAGGAGAAAGCGTGGGTTGCAGCTGGCCATTCAGAAGCCACATGTGTACAGAAAAAAAAAGTTATGCCAGAGTGACATGGCAGAAAGGTCACCTTTCAAATCGCCTGTGCACAAACGGGTGAGATTAGAAACGCCAAAACGATTGAAGGCATCACCTAGCCCTTTTAAAACAGGGACATCACCAAAGCCGTCTTTGAACAAAAAAAGAATTGGGTTTAGGCCAAATATTTTTCAAAGCCATACAGTTTCAAGGCGCAAGTTGTCATACTCGACACCGAAACAAGATGGGCCACAGAATTACAACTTTCTTATGGAAGACGAATCCCTGTCAGACATTGAAACAGATGACATAAGAAAAAACACCTTAGATTTGGAAAATACAGAACTTATAATTATATGTGATTTTCTCAAAGAGATTGACAAAACTGGTTATAAAAGCATTTTCCTTACCTTTTTTTCCATGGTAAAGCACAAACGTTTTCCATTAAACAATATTGCATTTCAATTGTTCACTGACGTAATTAATTGGTTTAGCAAAACTGACACTAGAGGCATGAGGTACTCGAAGTCTACACTGAATTTTTTTTGGCTTGGCAAGAAGCTATTTGGGGGACGTTTCATAAGGTTTATGAGCGGTCTGAAGAATGAAACTGATCTGCTGGCTGGAAAAACAACAATGTCTCCAAGTAATTAAAAAATTAATTTTGCTTGTCCTAGTGAATATGTATTGGCAAATTTGAATCCTTTGGGCAGTGATTTTCCTGAAATTAAAGGAGCTGGTTTAATAGATGGTATGATTCAACTTAAGGCTGAAAAATATAGTGAAAATTCTTTTGTGTTGATGTTTGATGGAAAGAAAATAAAAAGGGGCACTGATGTTGATTTGCTTGGTTTTGAAGACGGGCAAACTCTTGAAAGTCGAAAAAAAGAGCATGAACAAGCTTGTAATCTAATGTCAGAAGCAACAACGTTATTTAAAAACAGTGCAGTTCTATTTGAACGACTTGAGCTTACAACAGGACAGTACAAAAGCATCGTATCTGAAAAACTTGACATTATTTTCGAGATGCATCAGAAATCTAAGAGAACGTAAAAGACTTAAAGAATTGCAACTGGTGAAACTAAAGGAAAAATCATCAAAGGATATTGTTGGATCGACAAATTATGCATATGCAATAGATATGTGTAGAACTGTTACATACCAACTAGAAAATTGTATATCTGAACTCCTGGATATTCAGTTCACCATTTGCAAGGCAAAAGCTTTTCTTAATAGAGCTGGACAGTTATTTGCAAAGACTAAAGAGATCAATTTGAATGAACAAGCCAATGTTGTTCTACTGCAAGAACCAGATGTAATGAAAATAAATCTTCACGTGAACAATTTGGACACACATCTTATCAAGCAGCGATCTGCCGATTAGTTTGCTGCAAGGAAAGAGGCAAAGGTAACTGGCAGTACTGCATACAGTGCACTAGGGTGTGATGGTCTAAAACGGCAGAGAGAACACTTTGACCAAGTAGTATAAGTGGCGTGGAAAATCCGGAGCCAAATGCGGAACAAAAAGCAGCAATGCAGCATGGCTGTGAAAGTGAAAAACACCAAATAGCATCACTTTCTTCAATTATAATGCCTTGTCTCTATCCACAAATGATATTCTACGAAGAAGGTTATTATAAAAAACATGGTATTATCGTTTCTCCTGACGGAAGTCTGCAGACAGAAACAGGCATTCAGTATGCTTTCGAAGGGAAAGCGCCAGTAGAAAATGTGTATAAATGTCCAGTTCATTATGAGGTTCCAGACAGATATATTTCACAAACTATACTAGAGGCTGACACTCTGAAATCAAGGAGAGGGACCTTATACCTATGTTACACGAATGAAAGTGTAACTCTATTTGAAATACCACCAAATGAATCTCTCTCTGAAAGTATATACACAGTATCAAATTCACTCTATCACGCAAAGGTTCCAAAACGCCCGTCACGTATTTCGGAAGAAAGCAAAAAGCTTAAACAGCAACTTCAAACGCATGCCAAAGAATGCATATTTATAGGAGAGTTTCCTTCCGTTCAAGGAACATTTAACAGCAATGGAACAGGTGGTCAGTGGAGTATAAGCTCCAATGAAAAGCAAAATACCTGCCATTATGATGAGCTATTGAAAGCCATGCTTAGAGCTACAGCCGCTGTGCAAGATTGTTATGAGCTTCAAAGACAACATGCGTCACAAGTAGTCGTGTATCTATTAGCAGACCTGGATAGACTTTGGAAACCAGAGGAACCACACGCCGTGCCAGTTTTGTATTTCTATCGAGGGTACAGTCTTTCCATGCCTATAATACGAAAAATTACAGAGTATTGTAAAAACCAATGTAAGAAAAACGGGATAGACATAGTTATCACATGCTCTGATGGAGAGTTTCTACCATTAATGGTACACGACAAAAATTGCAATCCACTGACATTGCTACAGTTGAGTAAGCATGTTTGGACAAAGGTGTGCAAACTTCAGAAAAGTGAAATAGTAAGGGAATTGGGTAAACTGAATAAGGTGTACTGTGTAAAGAAAACAGGTACTAGCGTAGAACTTTCGAGTTTGGAAGAGAATAAGGTAGTGACCCCAAAACACGGTTGGATACAGATGAAGAATGTCCCGAAAGGTACAGTCAATGAACCTTATAGTAGTGAAGAAATTGTTTCAAGTGATGTCATATCGACAAATGGGGACTTTTTGAAAGACAACGTTTTTCT
Organism: Tridacna crocea; assembly: GCA_943736015.1. Taxonomy (NCBI): domain Eukaryota; kingdom Metazoa; phylum Mollusca; class Bivalvia; order Cardiida; family Cardiidae; genus Tridacna; species Tridacna crocea. Next base: position 58,663,173 of record OX031059.1, read on the forward strand.
GGGCCCTGTGCTGCAAGAAAACCAATTGACACACAAATATACCCAGGAGGAAATAGAAAAAACAATAGCACAACATGAAGATGACGCAAGCCTTAATACCACAATTCTGTATGACGTTAATGATGACAATTTCCTTGAACACTTCGATCCAGACAATGAGGAAAATACAATGGAGATGGAGCAAGGATTACCTCAACCTGATTATGTAATTAGTGACAAAGAGTTAAATGATATTGTACACTTATTACAAAAGCAAAACCCTTCAAAGTGGATAAATCTGGATAAAGACATGTTAAAAGGCAAACTTGAAAGTGCTAAAAGTCTGAGCACGTTTCTGGTAAAAGAATTGCTGGAAATAACCCACTACATTAATCTGAAAATTGCCAAATACAACAAACAGCTACAAACTAAAAGCAAAGATAAAACTGCTCCGGTGAATCAACTGTCTCAGTATATAGGAGATGGCAGTGAGACAGAAAAAACAGTCAAAAGGCAAGTAAAACTAAAGTCGCCAAAAAGTTTAAAAGATATTGTCGAAAAGTTTCTTATGAAGAAAGACTTTCCTAAGCAAGTGCTTAACATTGCGTATGCGTCCTACTTATGGCCTGGAGAAGTAAAGAAATGGCGGGAAAAGGCTTTTGTCAGCGACAATGTGGAAGTTGCTGGGGTCGGAAATTTTCACCCATATTATGTGCCAGAGTTTGACCTTGAAACACAAGATATTTGCTTGTTTTCCTACGATAAGACCTACTTAGGAACGAATTTCAGGAAAGCGTTGTGTTTGAATAAAGTGGAGGGCGTGAGTAGAATGGCATGGGAAAATGTTACAAAAGGGTCGCCTGATGTGTTACACCCAAGTGTGATTCATATATCTGAAGAAGGGAAAATACTGGACCAAATGAAAGAGAAACTTGCAATTAATATGGTCAGTGCTGATGTTGAAACAAAAGTGATACAAAATGGTGATGTGAAAGAGGCAAGACTCTGTCATGTATTAAGGGAAGGTCTTTTTGTAGCTGATGATACGCCGGAAATATCAGCCAGAGAAAGATGTATCAAGAGAATGGAGCTAATGCAATGGTTAGATTATGGCGTTGACTTTGGACACTTTCCTCCGTATGGAGCGAGAATAAAAGGACTTTCTAACATTTTGTATGAAGGACTGAGAATAAGCCTTGAAGCAAAATTATATTTATATACACTGTCCAAAAAAGGAACATATTCCGCCCGAGCACCCAACACCCTGTGCTAAGAATCATTCTTTAGTAGTATGCAGGATATGGATCCATGGGGACAAGGTGTTCTGACCGGCGAGGGTTCCATTTTCATGGCAGTTATTGTTGAAACACCTGAATGACTTCACAACAATAACTGCCATGAAAATGGAACCACCAGAAAAACGGTATGTTCTTTATATATTGCCCGTTACAATAGTCTGTCTGTCTGTCTTCCATCTCTCTCTTTCTTCATATTTCTTTTTCTTCGTCTTGCTTTCCTTACCTCAACCTCACATTCTTTATTTTTTACTGTCTCTTTATCGCTCACCCCCTGTCTGTCAGTCAGTCAGTCAGTCAGTCAGTCAGTCTGAATAACTGTCTGTCTGTCTGTGTAACAGAGAATGATGATTAGCACTATTATTAACTCTTTACCAAACAACAAAACTTGGACTTGTCTAAATCGAAAGCATTTGCGGACGACAAAATAAATGTAAATCAAAAATTGAAAAATGATTTGGAAAGGGTGGAAAGGTTCATCACTGTGAAAAACCGTGACCAAGTTGTAATAAGATCACATATTTGTCACATGTTAGAATTCGAATCCAACACAACTGATATTGTGTTTGAAATTGTCAGGAATATTTACATCAAGACAAAAAGTAAGACTGCATATCCAGTTCCAGAAGGTAATCATCCCAGTCAAGTAGAACAACAAGATGTAAGGTGTCTGTGTCGCCAAAACAAGTATATATCCTGTATAATACCAAAGTAAGTAAATGTTTATCAAGATTAAATGGAAAACAAACTTAGTTGACAAGGAGTATGGTACACGGTTTGTTTTCCTTATTTGATGGTATTCTGTCAAAAAGTCTTATGACGCAGAATGGATGTATGTGGTAAGGCTTAAAAGCGTTTAACATACATGTAACTTGTATCCTTTCATATTGAAAACAACTTTACTGTTTACCTTTTTGAACAAGGTTTGACAAAAAAAGTACAGAAACCTTTTAACATTTCATCTGGTGCATCTGTTTTCCGTTCTCACATTTTAGCGAAATGAAAATGGCAATCAGTCATCTGCTTTTCCGTTGATGTTGCTGTATGAGAAAAAAATGTTGACACCTGATAATTTTTACGCCAGATTTCACTTAACAAACTACATTATACTCATTGGGTTGCGTAACGGTACTGCGTCTTTGAACCAGTCGACCATTGATATATATAACTAAAGCACACTTCAAGTTTTACCTCCTACGAGTCCATGGCTTCAAACTTCATTAAAGAACTGTGTTGTAAAACATGGGTCTTGATACTGAATTTATTGTATTACAGATTAACGCCTTTCTGACAGATTAACTCCTATCACAGCGGTCAGTGCGGCTGCAAATACACGTGTTCCTTGGCTATCTCACTAGCACTGACACAACTTTCTTTCCAAGTCATTGACTAGGACTACTTTCATCACATGAATCATACGTGAGAGGTAAAAGATCGTCGGTTGTCGAAATCACAACCACCAGGTCGAAATGCAGATATGCTAACCACTGAGTTATCCTGTCGAGCCTCTGTGATACTAAAAAATCGTCAATGTTTAATACATTTTTATATCATGTATGAACAGATGTTCGCTGACCATTTTCACATTAAAACATCATTTCCTTTACAGAGACCATTTCTTTGACACGCCAGAACGAAACTGGACAAAACATGGAATGAAAGCGTATGCTCCTAGAAAACTAGATGAGCCAGCAAGAGGTGACGTTCCGATACGAAAACAATTTGGATATACAACGAATGAGACTAAAATGTTTGGGTCACAGCGGCTGGGAATAAACCTGGAATAGACAGTGTATACTTGAACCACATAACAGTTAGATAGGCATTAAGAATAAGTTAGCTTTTTGCCATGATATGCGCAGCAAAGAAATACAATCCAGTTCGATGTACTTCTGTTTTCAGGAAAATAATAGCTATGATTTTTGTAAAAAGGGGATTCACGCATCTGCTAGAACTTTCGACCCAAGTAAGCTTGTGCGGACCGGAGTTGAAAGTTTTTGTTTTGATGAATTTCATGCTTGACCAAGGACCACTCTGCCTCATTAGTTTGTCGGTTGTTAGATATAATAGATAATTATCGACCCATAATCATGTGCTCACTTCCTTGTTACAATGCATAACATAGACGCATGACACCAACAACCTTTTGCCAGTGCATTGCTCATATATTTTTGTGCAAATCAAAATTTCTAATGGTCTTAATCAGAGTTTGTGCTAAATTTAAATCATCAGTATTTATGTAATTTTTGGTGCAGATAATTGGACAAATTTATACATTTATTCAGAAACAAAAACATCCGGTACCTTTAAATACCTTTTATTGAATTAAAAAAAAAAGAATGAGAACAAAATGTGTTAATCATTGGCACACTTGGATGCTGCTAAACTTACCATAACATGGCACAAAAATATAAGAACAATTATTCTGGAATGCTGGATTTAGATGTTCTGCTCGGTACACTTATATGGATATATTTTGTAGAAAGAGAATATTATTTACAATGTGAACAATGCAACTTGAATGCGACATGTTTCATAATGTGTCATTATATACTAACTACAATTTGATAAGGAAAATCCAGCCTGGCCCCTTTTCACTAAGGTAGTTACGAACAAACTTTGTGTAAGTATTACGTACCTATAATATAGTGACATTAACCTGCTATGAGATACATGATAACTATCATGATTATCTTAGAAAACTATTGCAGTAAGTCAAAGATTCATCGAAATTTTATCTAGATAAAATGAAAAGCTAAAATTTCCAGGAAACTAAGTTACCGCAATAGTTTTCTAATATATCATGAGAGTTATCTCGTAGCAGGTTCATGTCACTGCATTATAGCTACGTAAAACTTGCGCAGTTTTTGAAATAACTTAGTAAAACGGGGATAGGAATGGAACATTCATAGCGCGAAAAACAGGTATTAAATTGCATTTAAAATTTAAATCATACCTTTCCTCACAGCATTGGAAATATTGTGAAGATGACAGAAGGTTATTATTTGGTCTCTAAATTGTTGGTCTTTGGCGTGAAAACGAGTTTTATAATCAGGAAAAAGTTCGACCTGGCAGCTTTCAGCTTAGTTATCATGAAAATCATTTCTCCGCTAGCGACTTCGAACGACCCTGCAATAATAGATTATAATCTTCAAAGTAACTACCCTTTCTTTTGGATGGTATTATTGAAATCTGAATTCAATTTAACATGACACTGTTTCGATTTAAGGGCTTTGAACAGCGCTTTAAAAAAGTTCCGAGTGGAACGCAAATGAGAGTTGAACGTGCGCCAAATTAATGCATCTTTTTGATTTTACGCAAATAAATAAAAGATCCTTTTCAGCTTATATATCTGTAAATATGCTTCAAGAACCATTGCCAAAAGAAATTGCTCATTTGTACACTAAAGTTTTCTCATACATATATTTTGGCTGAGCCGAACGTAAATGATGAGCGGAATACAACGTGAGCTTAAATTAAATTGCTTCGAAGAAATTCAATTCCGTAGTCATCGTCAGAAACTTAAAATTATCGTAATCTGTCTTTGATATATAGGTACATGTGTATGAAGCAAGTTTTTTTTTTTTACCTACTAGAGTAGTTTTCATATGGGGTGCAAACTCTGCAGAGCAAGTGAATTAGATTTCAAGGTTCGATCCACTTACGTTAAGGATCCGATCAGCTGAAAATTATATCAAAAACAATCTTGGTATGGGAAGTCCACATATCGACATGATGGCTAATAGTTTTATTTTAATTTAGGACAAACAAATTAAATGTATTAATATTCACGCTTCGCTCAGCTCAAACCCACGTTCTGGAAGTTGTGTTCTTGCGTTTCAGTGCTGCACTGACTGTACTTTAAGCTGAATTTCATTGTCACTCACTCAACCCCCCCCCCCTCAACCCCCCCCTTCCCCCAAAGAAAGAGAATTGCTCCGAGCTTTAGAAAAGTAGAAAGTAACTACCTGGTGTTCGCATATTCATAGACAGGTCGTTGGTAAAAATTTCAGTATAGTGTCGCTTACACTTGCTTCGAGATATTATGACATGGGAAGAAGTACCGATGAACATGAGTAATAATAATAATAGTAGTAATTTGCTCCGTCCTGGAGACAGCTTTGCATAATTAATACATAAATGAAAGACATAAAAAGGACAATTGATGAACTTAATCAGATATAACTAGCTATCAACTCAATTGAAAATCTTAGTAGAAGTACTTTCTTCTCCAAATTAAAATCAGAAGTAAAAACTTAACCCTCTACCAAACAATCCCTGGCTTTTACAATCAAGAGGAAAGAGCCCTATGAAAACATTGTGGCCAAAGTAGGTTACCAACATTTTCTCCTTTTCCCACAATGTTTTATACTCTTCTTTCTAAGGTCAAGTATCAATTTGTGAGTCAGGTTCATTTTGTCGTCTGCAAATGTTTTCAATTTGGTAAAGTCCAAAGTTTTGTCGTTCAGTAAAGAATCGAATAAAAACAAGCCTTTCCCAGGCCAGTACAACATAACATAACATTGAGCATATATAAAGCGAAGAAATAGTCGATAACGCATATCGGCTTGGACCACATACCTATTGGACTTGAACATATGTAGCAGACTATTTATTTTTCAATATGTAGAATGTGGTAGTACTTACGATAAGTTATATCAGTTATTATCTTTAAATTTTCAACACTGTAAAGTATAAGCATCGACCTTTACTGATATTCTCTATGTTTTCAGTTTTCACCAAATGCTTTGAGAGATGACAATTATTCATTTTCATTGTCTCGTAAAGGCGTAACTCTTCCAACACATGCATATGACGATAAACACTTCTTAAGTTAATCTATGATTACATAGAAAACATTGAAATGAGAATCGTGTACCAGGAAATTAAGGAGAAAAGAAATTCCTAGAGAGCATATTCTCCACTTGCTTGTTGTCTGCTGCAGCCTGCAAATCTCTCTTTCAAGGGTTGGAGAGATTAAAAACGTCTTTCAGCGGATATTTAAAAAAAAACTTGGAGACAAAATCAGAACAATTTAGTCATTATTATCCTCTTCATTTGCCTCATCATTTGCAGATTATTTTCAGTTATCAAAGTTGCAAGTAAAAGTAAAAATATAACAGTTCAAAATAAACATGATATCATTCTTATCTGTCTGTGTCCTTTTTGCACTACCATAACTATGTGGTCTTCCAAAATACCAAAATATGCATACAAGCAGACGATAAAATAGCATTAAACTATCTAATCGAAGGTGATCTTGATGCGTAATGTAAAATCCTCTTAATGTCAGAGTTTATTTATTGTTCGTGTTTCCTTTTTTTATGTTTCCTCAAGGAGCTGCTGAAGGAAAAATTTTCACCACATAACTCGCAAATATGGGACTTGCCTCTATGCTTTGATGTAACGTGGGCATCCAGCGACCGCTTATGTTTGTATGATTTTGTGCACTCCATACAATCAAATTTCTCGGAATCATTACCCGTACAATTCTTCTCGTGCTCTTTCAGAGTTGATCGATATGAAAAGCTTGACAAGCAAATGTTACACTGTAACTTTGTCGCTCCGTGTTTGGCTCTGTTATGTGCTTCTAGGTTTCTACTTTGGCAAAATGTTTTATTGCAATGTTCACATGTGAAACTTTTCATCTTTCTGTGAACAATATTGATATGCCTTTCCTTGCTAAATACCGTAGCAAATTTCTTGTCGCAAAGACTACATGTTGTGTTCATTTCCATATTTGCGTGTTGATTCTTCATATGAAAAACCACTCGGTACTTTCTTGAGAAAGTTTTACTGCAAATAGTACACGGGTAGGCCTTTCTGGTATCCATCCTGAAACAAAATTGTACAAAAGTCAAAGGCCCAGTAGCGACCAAAAGTAAACAGCACAGTTGATAAAATGTTACAAGTATGCAAATTATTGTTAAACTGAGAATCTGTAGTAGTTTTACTTGTCAACCGCTTGCAGAAAGAAATATTTCGTATGCAAGTCAAAATTTGCCAGCTAGTTTCGTTCCCTCATTAACTGGTTTTGAATACTAACATTTTCAAGATGCAATTCTATTTTACAGTGGCACTGATTACTTTTGGCTGCTACTGGCCCTTTTAAAAGAACTGTTTTGCCATAAACTGTATGTATTTCTTTTCAGAAAAAAAGATAGATAAATCGTGTTCATTTTAATGTCAAGTTCAATCTAGTCTTGTTTACCCTTTATCACACAATCTCGAATTTCATCAACCATGGTAAAGAACGTAATTGATAATATTTTTGGAAACTAAGAAAATGCTGCAGTTTCTCCTTTTTCCAAATTGTTTTTCCAAATCTGTAAAATACACAACCCATCATTTGAGCTTCTTTTTTTTTTTTTTGTCTTCTGCAAATGCTCTGAAATTGGTCGAGTCCAAAATCTAGTTACATTGTAAACAGTTACGGCAATAAAACAACTATTCATGTTAAGTGGATTTCAACAGTAATGGTTTGGGCTATGTAGTGCCTAGCCAAAGGCTACTCTCTCGAAAAATAAGGGCTTTCAGGATTGAACATTGGACCACGGACCCATATAGGAACATATAGGTAAAACTAAACCACTGACAGCCTTGGACAACGTATTATCAACTAATTTGTTGACATAGGGCAAAACGATAATTTTGTCATATTTTGAAAACGTTATCCACACTCTACGCTATAAATTCCGTTAAAATCTACATACAGAGGGAAAACATATCACGGGTCTTATCTCTATTAATGTATCTCTTTCTGTCAAAATTTCATAAAGCCGTCAAGTGCTCGTTCTATCTGCCTAGTTCGGCGAGTTGATCATGTCAAAAGTCCACGGGAATGCATGCTCTAACTCTGCGTCAAACCCTTGGTTCGAAAATTAATCGTAATTTGGTAAATCCCAAGTCAAACTTTCCGCCTAGATATTGGAACAGTGTTTTCCTACGAAAATACTAATACACCACAAATCTTGAAAACACAAGATGTCCACATTATTAAGCAACGGTCTTCCCTTGGTTCATTAAACACCTTAATTATTGCTAAGCGTTACATGTCATCTAAATCTGGCCGAGTGGCCAAACCAGATTAGGCACCGGCAAAAATCAATAATAGGAACGACCTGCAAGCTGTAAGTTTACTCTCTTACACAATATTTCCTCTGTGTGTATTTACCCTTCTTCTGAAGGAACTGCCATGGCGTTCCACCATTTAGATTTTATCGTTCTAAATTGAATTTTCATAACATTCTTAATAAATTACGCGGTGAAAGTAAAATTCAATATTTATGTTTTGTATTCCTCTTGTCTTATAACAATGCGTCCACGAAGCTGGTGTTGTGAAAATGTCGGTGAACATCTAGGTATCTCGTTGAAACATTGGTAGATCTATATCATAAGAATTTTGAAAAGCCACCGAATTAGCATTGGTTAGAAAAATAATGTCATGTAACATTTTCAATGCGTATGTGTTAAGTTTGCTCTAACAATCAATTATTCTAGCTCTATGTACAATGATGAATTTTCCGTTCAAAAACGCGCCCCTGGTTAACCCTGTGCTTCATCGGCAAGATATGTGAGCATAAAACATTGTGTCTTCAGATGCAAAATACTAATTTAGAACTCTTACGAGTGATCGTTAAGAAGACAACCCTCTTTGTTCGTAATTTATACCAAAACATAACAGTGTCACCAAAAGTTTTTTTGTGTAACACATTAAGTTTCTGTTTAAATAGCTCAGCCTGTTCCCATTATTTATGGAGTACATTTCTTTACACGGCATTCGAACAAAATTTGCGGACTCTTTTTTTTTTTAAACAAGCCTAAAGTCTGAAAAAACGTTTCAATGAGCTGCATAAACATTACAATTTGACTAAACATTTCCATACTTTTGTACGCCAGTTCATACCCTTGAGTAAAGCAATGATAGTAAGTGTGTTTTTTCAATACCCCGCCTCTTCCCCAAAAATGCGCAAATATACGCAGTTTTGTGAAAGCTGCTCCAAGTGATCACTCATTCATTCAATCAATGGTTCATTCACTCACTGACGATAAGAGAGAGATTAAAAAATATACAAATAGACATTCAACTAATGACTGGTTGAAGGCAGAGAAGCTCGAATGAATGAAAGAGTTAATAAAGTGTGATGACATAAAGTTTGATACGTATATTGTCATACTTACTCTTTTTTTCATGTATATTGTTATACTTACACTATTTTTAAAAGTTACTTTATCATGTGTAAACAATTATGTTGCTGACTGATTTATGATTCATAAACTGCATAATGCAAATTCATACATCTGGACCATTCAAACACGGTTTGCGTTTATCATCATCGTACTTCTAAAAGAAAATATTTTTCATTATTTGTGCTTATGTGCGGGCTGGACTTAGGACAAAAGCAAGAAAGATTTTATATATGGACCAAAAGCTATGCAGAAGTACTTTCAAAATTTAGATAGACTAATATTAAAAAGCATTTTTCTAACGTGACTAGACCAGTACTTTTTTTCATAAACGCGGTCATGTTTCATCTATGAACTAAATTTTGGACTGAAAGTAGTAATGGAAAAACAAAACTTACGTCCTTACCAATTATTTACAGAATAATGAATTTTTGAAAGGGAGCCCTCATGAATCGGTGCCGACTAACAAAGTCAGAGCCGGTCCACACAATCGGAGCCCTTCTTTATTTTTATCAATTCTTGTGCTTTTTTTTTTTTTAATTTTGACTAGTCGTGAATGTAACATTTCAAGACATTAATTCACGGTCTTGGGACAGCAAGACTCTCTCTTATTTGCAAATTAAATGGCAATAACAGTCTAAATTTAGGTCCTAGACGTATTATTTTGGCTACGGTCAACCCACGCCACAAATGATTCAGACAACATCGTACACCTGTTCCAACTTACTGCAGTGCAGAAAACACGTTGAAAGACCAGAGAATCGAATGACATTCTCCTTTTTTTGAATTTCAAAGACATAAGAACACATAATTACAAATAATGACGAGCTTACCTGTTTTTGGATTGTTTTTGAGCCGACATCTTCAGAAACGGAAGACCAACACAACATTTTCTCGTCGGAGCCATTGGCTCTGAATATGAAGTTTCCTACCCGTGCTATGTTCCTCCATGGTGCTACTTGGAATCTTATAGTGCCCATAAGCCAAGCTTTCAACTGAATTAAGGAGAAACCTCTTATCATCGAAAGCAGATAATCCAGTTTTATTGATATGTTCACAAAAAAATTCATGTCGGTGGCTTCGAAGAGAAGTCATGGAAGACACTTTATGGGTTTCTTCAATCAAGGTAGATTTGTAATGTTCATGTCTGAGGTCTTTTTTCACCGCCACTTTTGAAATGCCTTTAGCACGTTTTTCATCTTTATTGTTACACGTAAAACTATACATTTTTTATTTAAGTCCAACAAACTCGGAAATAGGTTTGCCATTAACTTCGTCCTTCATTTTGCCAAGAGATTTTTTATTGTGTTCACTATGAAAAATATGGTCGACGGGATAGTCTGATGTGTCAAATAATTCCATAGAAAGTAGCATGTCCTTGTAAACATCGTCCGTTTCGCAGTGGAAAAGGAAACTGTCTGTGTCTGTCATTTGAAGCTGGACCTTTTTCCCATACCTTCGTTTTATGTAACAATACCAGAAGTCATACATGAGACATTTGCTCAAATCTGAAATAGATAAAATGGGGTTCTTTATATTTCACAGAAAAAAATCTGCAAACAATGTATAATGTCAAATATAAGAAATACTTAAAATATGATCCATAATAAAACATCTATGTTTGATTTATTAAAAACTTACCGAGAATACACATTCCGCAGTAGCTAGGCTTAAAAAGCTTCACTTGGGATCGTAGAAGTTCAACTGCTACTAAATTCTCATTGAATATGGTGGTGGTTTTATAAGTGGGCTTTGCAGATAGTTTTCGTAATCTCTCTTCTAGATGTACCAACTCGATGTTTTTATATTTGCGCTCATTTTGAAGGGTCTGGAATGAATATCATTGCCATTAGTCACAAGGTTAAAATAAAAATGTGTTTTCGATTAAAAACAATAGATTTTTTTAATCAAATTAAATCTTTAAAACTAAACTGATTGTTTAATGTTACGAAAATATTAAGTTTGAAGGAAATATCTTAGTGAATCCAACTTAAAAAAAAACTTTTTTAAACACGTACCTTTCCAAATACAGATACATTCATGAACTTGTAGAAGTCCTTTTCAAAAGTGCACTTGGCTCGTTTTCTCATCTCGGTGTTGAAGTCAATATAGGGTTTCATCCAGGGTTCCTGTCGAAATTGCAAAACTCTGTGGATTTCTTTGATTTTCATTCCAAGATTAACGTACAGTTGTAAGTTTCTATAATGCAGAATATAGTGAGATTTATCCTCAAGAGTGGCAAGCAATTTCTTTATGTTGCCTCGTGTGGGTAATGGATCATCAGCATCAATACCATGTAGTTTTCGTAGTAGCTGTTGCGCATAAGGTGAAAGTTGTTCATTTGATATGACTTTTTGTTCTGGCGCGAGAGGTAGGCAGTTATGCAGATCATGAAGTTCTGTGGGATATTGAAGAGAGACTTCCAGAATAAACCCGAATTCGCCATGTTCTTTGATGCTCATGACATCGAATCCTTGCACATTGTCTAAAAATTGGAAATCACCAACTGGAAGAGGTTGTGTCATAGCCCATCCGTATAGGTTATTTGCATCCAAGTACATAAGATAAGAGGTGGTTTCAGATGGATCATAATCTTCTAGGTAGGGGTTGTTTGCCTTTTTATGACGATTTGAAATTTGAGAAAGGCCACCCCGAGAACCGGCCTCTATCATCAGTATCTTATCAATATCTGCGAGTAATTCTAGCTCAATACCTGTCATTTTGAGTAAACTAGCCCATGATAAGCCTGGGGATGTGTAAAAGTGACAGGGATCCAACTCATACTGTCTGAGACATACTTTTCTGAAGGACTCGAACGTGTCAGCCAGTAACAATACATCCGTTTTCACGTATAGATCGTGATAATCTCCCAATGAGGCCATGTTGAATTGTTCAAAAACTCTTTGTGCATGGGCATAATCTTCATCCGAAATACATTCTTTCTTAATGGAGGAAAAAAATCTATTTAGCGGGGGTAAGTCTGTCCCGTCGAATCGATGAAAGGAGTCCATGTAGTGATATGGATAGACACCTTTACGTATGAGCAACTCGGCATGTTCTCTGTCTTCAAACTCCAAACTTCAAACTGGAGAGAAAGTGTGGAAAGGCGTCGATACCCTCTTGCTTGAGATTATTTACTAACGTTTCCAGTGCACTCGGTAAGAACTGAAAACTGTCCAAAAACCTGAGGCTTCCTAGAGAGAAGCTCACATATCGTTCCGAAGTTTGAGGAATGCAACTCAATCTAAAATCTTTAAATTCTCTCAAGCTCTCACAAAGGATATGTGCATCAAAATTTCGTAAATTGTGAAACATAACGCATGTAAATTTGGATTGTTTACACTGAAGGTTACAGTTGTTACACGCGGCGCCTATGATTGCACCCGTAAGATGATTGTGGTGCACTACTATCTTTTTATAAGTCCTATCATACAAAGAAAATTTCTTCTTGCAGAGACAGCAGTATTTCGCGTCATCAATCAATCCTTCGTGTTCTGGCAAAGGTTCAATGTGCGATAAAATGTCTTGAATTTGTCTTTGCTCTTCTATCAAATTCTCTATGAGTTTACTGGCGGCATTTGGACCTCGATAGACGACTGTGGGGGGGTATACCTCGAATCTTCAGAAACAACTTTATACGCATATCCACATACTTCTAGTTTTGTGGTAGGTGTGGTAGATGCACATTCTGGATTTGGCATGCACGTTTGAAGTTTTACATTCAGCGTTTCAAAATCAGCATAGATGACAAACGGAACTTTTAGCGTCTTTTCATACTCTTTGAATTTGAGAATAGCATCGTCCTCGGGTTAAATCACCTTTTGTGGTCCATGGAGGGAACAATATGTTTTATGATTTAACAAAAGGTCTTCTCTCGTAAACCCATGTAAACAGTAAGGACAAAAATATGTTTTACCATGACGTGTTTTCGTTCGTGAGAGAAACCGATTCAGGTCTGTAATCAAGCAGTAGTGAGATGTGTCAGTCGTTTTTAACCACAATAAATTCACATGATAAAGTCGATGGCTATAGCTTTTACTCGCATAGGTAAAATCGTTCCCTCATCAAAGCCAAAAACATTGACAGAAATGTTTTCATTCTGTTTCTCGAATTTCGAAATGTCTGTAATTGCCACTGGGTACTGTATTCCACTCATCACTACTTCATTTTCATAGACTTCATATAATTCTGGTTGTTCGGGACCATTCTGCTGTGGGAACAGAGAGGCTAATATACAATAGAGAAAACACCTGTTGTCTCTGTTTTGAATATTTAAAACGCTTTTGCTACGGCAGAGTGTTTCTGGTAAAGGGATATATGATGAACCAGATATAGGTCTATAGAGCACTGTATGGATCTCAAGCTTTATGATGTTCTTAACGAACCAGTTTGACCCCTCTTTTTGGTATTTTTCTAAAGCAGCAAACATCTTTTGAAAAGCTTCATTCAAATCATGCTCTTGCACGTCTTCGGAAAGTAAGAATCGGTAGGTTCTACTTCGAAAATAAGGCGTTGCAGTTGTCATTTCATGCCCATCATCTCTTTGCATTTCAATTTGGGCGCATAGATTCCATTTAATTCCTCCAAGTCGCTGAGCTCGTGACCCAAGATAGTTTCTAATTTCATCCCTAGCACTAGCGAAAAATGATAGTATGTCATATATCTTTCATTTTGTCTTGGGTATATATTTCTATTTTCGACATGGCTTCTATGCGCCGACTCGTCATCATGAGGGTGAACATCGCTATTTTCTGGTGACCTTGTATGAGACCCGTCCCTCATTTGCACATCACCTGCTTCAAGTCCATCCTTTGTGTTTTCCGATCATCATATAATGTTTTAGACTCTGTTTTTTGCCTACCCCCTTTTTGATTCAAAGGATGTTCTTCTTCCACATGTTCTACAAGTCGGCGCTAGGTTGAAAATTCACAATTGCAATGACGGCAAGTGAACAAATGAATCTAGCTTACCGGACAGACTGGTCGATGAACCGTTCTAGTAGGACGTGCATGGTGGTATTTTCTGAGTGGGGGGACAAATCGATGAGCGAATACCCATATGATTTTTCGGTCGCTTTCTCATAACTGCTCAAAAAATATTTCAAATGTCTGGGAAGTATTTGTCGTCCAAGTGTGATTCATCTCGCCGATTTTTAAACAAAATGAAATAATGGGTATTTAGACTTATAGTGCGATATTCTTTGCCAGGACTGAATGCATTTTGGGATACGAGAATGCAAAAGAAATTATAATGGTGCGCATATTTACAATAAATATTGACCATCTCTTTACTGATACTCGCTTCCATCATGAGATCATCGAAAATCAACAATTTATGACCCGGTTCCTCGGAATGCCACGTTTCGAGGTCGTGTCCCGATGGTAAACCTTCGTGAAACGTTACTTTTGGTATCTCCCTTTTCATTTGATCGTTTAATGGTTGGTCAACTCCATAGCAAAAGTAAATCTTCTGAATGCGTGATATAAACATGCCATCTGCGTGTTTTAATATCTCGAACAGAAATTGTGACTTCCCCGAGTTCGTTGGCCCTATATAAAGAAAGAGAGAGAAAGAGAGAGAGAAAATTAAAATAAGAACACGCTGTTTAGAACATTTTTTGGTAGAGTGAACTTAAACTCACTTACCAATGATTTGCGATGTTGCAGCGGTTTGTAGCTTAACTAGGCTCTCCATGTCTCTTGAAAAACAGTTTCAAAATGTCGAACAATCAGCGTGTTAATGCTTGAAATAAAATCTTTGGATTCGGGACGGGGGTCGATAGACACTCAAACAGTTTTATTCATTTTAGATACATTTTATTTTGTGTATACAATACCCAGAATACGACATACTATAACAATATACAGTGCATGCAACAGATGAAGCTATACAGAAACATGAGAGTACAAAAACTTATCAATCGTTATCGTGAAAAAGTCTTTGTTCCAATTTCTCAATGTTAACAATCATGCAAATTAAACGAGTTTTCCATTTTTCCGTTTTCATAGTCTCTCTCCAATCGCGGCAGTTCAGTTTTAGTTTGTACATGTCAATCAGTGTGCTTGGTATATGATCTAAGGAAAGTACAGTTTCATGCCATTGCACTATGATGTCAGTTTCTGTTATTCGTTCTAAAATGTCGTCCCAATAAAGCACTAATTGTTGTTGTGTGGTAAGCATTAAACACGAGTGATCACGTTGTGACAGATAACCGTTCACACAGCCGTTGCATTTTACTTTACATAAGTCAAACAACACCCTTTTCATTTCTCTACTGTAAATAAAGTCAAAATAGGTATCCAATAAAGTCACATGTTTCGTATCCATCACCACGGAAACTTCAAATCCCGCTTGTCGTCGAAGAAGGATGATATTCCAAACACGTCTTGGTTATCTTCCGTTTGCTGTTCACCGTATCCGATTATCTTTAGAAATAAGCAATCCCTGGACCACCTCTTGTGCTCAACAAAAGCGTTATCACACAAATCCCACTGTGATAATTTTACACCACAAGCGAAGCATTCACATATATCGCCTTTGTTTGTGTAACAAAATCCAGCAGCAGCCAGTGAAAATTTATCCTGTCGCATTTGTTTTGGCTAGTCATCATGATACGTGCATAATCGGTCTTGAAAAAGAAGATACTTGGAGTTGATAAATAAAGCATTTGATTTTCTACAATCAGTCACGTCCATGTTTTTTCCCCAGCTTTTTCATTTTTTAAATGTGATTAACGGAAGCAACCTCACTTATGTTGATATGAACTGTTAGCAGGCTTTATATACGAGTCGGCTTTCAAGCAACTCTGTTTCTCGTCGACCTTTTAGGTTTCTCTTTCCTACCGTCCAATGTAGGGGATGGTAAGATATATCCAATAGCACTGCATAATAAGCTGATCCAGAGTTCCGTATTGTCATTCTGTATAGAAAGGTTTACAATCGAAGTTATCACTATGACATAGACTATAATGACCTGGCACATATACACGATTTCATTTTTTGGAACCGCTGCCCCAAGAAAGGTCTAATTTTCTGGCTCGTTTTCCATGGTTATCCTACCTCACCAGTCTTCAAAGTCTAAATAATTCACGGGATTGCATTTGGGACATTTCAAAAAAGACAACTGATTGAAATGATCTTCATTGCACGATGAATTCGAAAATTTGCCACTTAAAAGGTCAAGGGGAAAGTTTTGACATCCGTCTTGAGCATTTTCACAATGCACATTTTCATCGGTGAGCAAAGAAAAAGTTTTCGTGGAACTGTTCGAATCATTAAAATCCCAAGGAAGCATGCCGTTATAGCATAAATTGTCCAAAAGATTTTCAGGCCATACTTTCACTTTTTCATTCTCACTTCCAGACTCTGATGGGTTATCATCGCGTCGTCCTTTTTCAGCTGATCTCTTTTTTGTTTGAGAAGACAGATCGACCCCGAACATATCTGTTTCATTGCCAGTCTGATTATTTATATTTGAAAATGTTCCATTTTGAAACACATTGGGTGGAGTGGTTTGTAAATGATGCACGGCACTTTGAAAATCCCAAATTTCGTCATCTTTATTTAAGGTAACTGGTTGATCTTGCAGAATTTCTTTAACATGATTATCCTCACTTGTTCCTTCCTGGTGAAAAAGTTTTTGTTTTAGCTGTAGTAAAAACATCGGGTGAAGTCGATCCATGTGAATGTCTGTTTCTCCAGCGCGTTTCTCGCTTTTTTAGTGTACTCCCTTGAAGAACGTAATTTTTCTAGCTTTTGAGTTGGTCTTTGAACTATGCTTTGTATTTTAAATCTCTTTGTATGCTTAGCGCTATTTACATGGCAACTAAGAAAATATTCAGATATCCATGTGTTACATGTTGAACAATATATATTTTTCATTGTTCGTTTTTTCTTTGAGAGAGATTCGTCCGTGCAGGTTTCCATGGTCACTGTTTCTTTAAGAACGAACACGAAAAAAAAGTCCTATTTCAGCACCACACATAAATTTGAAGTCCTGTTCACTTAATGTTACGAATTTAGACGCGCTTTTTATTGTCACAGTGATCCCTTTACGTTTTCTTTTTAAACTGATTGGCAGAGTTGGATCAATTCCGCAAAATATAGTTTTTTTCTGCTGCTCATACTGTACTTGGCTAAACTCTCCTTTTTGATATTGTAATCTGGCAATGTCAATAGCAGCTTGTGCCATAGTCTTTTACAAAACAACAACAGTATCCGTGCATTGTCAGTCAGGCTTAGTATGGCTGATAGTGGCGGTATTTTGGGTGCGTAGGTATGAATCTCTCCACTTCACTCTGTTGTTGACGGTCGGAATCGTTTACCAAGTTGCACCGGGCAACTTTCGGTATACTTTCAAATGGTTGGTCCAGAAGGGACTGTGTCTGATTTACGGGAACTCCCAAGTGCTGAAAATAGGTAAAAGCAAATAATTTAGACAATCTTTTAAAACTAACGAAAATAATTTAGACGAACTTCTAAGTTTGAAGGGCAACTGCCTTTATACAGGAATGCAGTAATCGTATTGGTCGAAAGCAAACGTGTGAGTAGACCTCTGATTAGTTGACATAAACGCGTAAAACCATGTTCCCATAAAAAAGATGACGTCATTAAATCTTATCTGTTTACCAAATGTAATTCAACATCGTTTTACTGATAGCATCTTGCTGTCGCGACTATTTATAATATGTAACAGCTGAAGATTGAAAGATTAAAGCATTTGAATTACATAAACAGCTGAAGATTGAAAGATTAAAGCATTTGAATTACATAAACAGCTGAAGATTTAAAGATGGAAGCATTTGAATTACATAAACAGGTTATAGAGAACATGTCACATGCTGGTAAAGATCTAATCTTAAAACCAAGTGCAAGTATGATTAGTTATACTGATAGCGTAATGCTGTCAGGGCTATTTCTAGTTTGTAACAGCTGCAGAGTAACAGATGAAAGCTTTTGAGTTCCAAAACATGCCTGAGTACTTTAAGAGAGTTACAAAAATGTTACCTTTATCAAATGTTTTTCATATTAATTTCACTGTGAAGAATGACCCAATCAGATGCAACTTATAACCGTTTTACAGATTATACTACTTCTACTACTCATTCAAAGAAGAGTTGATAAAAGTTGCTCACGCGAACGAGCATTGTAATGTTGTAATCGACATCTCGTCAATACAGTGTTGCTGTAAACGATTTTCATAGCATTGGGGACATTAGTTGGTAGTGAACTAGAGTTTTAATTCACGTTTCGAAGGGAACTGGATTTTTCTAAATCGTAATTCATCCTTATCGTAATTCACCCTCATCTTTGCATTCAATGGTTGTCTTTGTGTAAATAATTTAACACGTTTTCTTTTTCAGAAAAAAAAAAAGAAGAAGAAACATGTCAACATCTAGAACTGATGCATTCACTACACATGAACTCATAGAACTGTCAAGACAAATAAATCACGGATGGGAAGTTATTGCAGTGCTTCTAGGATTTTCTAGGTGCCAAATACAAGCTTTAAAAGAAAATACTCATGGAATGTCAAGCCTATCGTTTTTGTTAATTTACTCTTGGTACGATGCTGTCAAGCATTGTGATGATAATTGTCGACATCTTCTTGCGAAGGCATTCGTTGGAATACGCGATAATTTGACAGCCTGCATGATCGTCGGTGATCGAAAATATTTAGACCAGTTGCAGGACGTGACCATGAAGCCAACCACTGCAGAAAAAGTGAGAGAAATAAAGTTTTAAGACTCTATCATTGTATCGATCTGAAAATTCACAGCAAATGATTTTCTTTGTTCCCCTAAAATTTAGGTGTGTTTATGGTGTGTTAAGGCATTTATGGGAATACAAGATAATTTGACAGTCTCGTTAATTGTTGGTGGAGATAGAAAACATTTGGACCGGTTAAAAGACGTGACAATGAAGACGGATACTGCGGAAAAGGTGATGGAAATAAAGTTTTGAGGGGACATATTTTTATCTAATTGTAATGCGCTTGTTGTACATTAATAATGTTAAGTGAACATAAATGTGATTATACATGTTTACAAAAATGTGCATAACTCCAGTGGGCAGAGAGCGAAAAATGGATTAACATTGCTTCCCTTTAGTTAAGTGTTTGAATGTACATGTATTTTCAAGCATGACTGAATCTATGTACAGGAAGGTTTTAAAGCGGAATTTATCAGTGTAACATATATACTGTCTGATCTAAAATAAATGATTTTTTCGTTTATAGTAAATGTCTTTCCTTTATTTCTTCAAGCCATAAGTTTGTTTTGAGTTTTGCTCTGTAATTGAGACAGAGATGAATTGTCATATTGATACACAACGTTATTTCTATTTGAGTGTGAATAAATGATTCTGCCGAGCAGTATTTTTTTTTTTATTAACCACCATGTTTGCTTATAGGTTTTTTTTTTTTCAAAATTGCTTCATATAACAGCACGAATACCAAATATGTAGACCATTGCTACAAATACATGTGATATAACTCCTGTGAAAACCAAGCTGAGGATCTGTTTATGGTTAGTACATAATATTTGCTCAAATGAATTCAGAATATTGTGTTATAGTAGCGATTCGACACCATGCATTTGATGTGAGCTGCAAAGTGTCAGATTGGTACTAAAAAAAAAAGAAACGATAACGTTTTGTATATCTTTGTTTTCATCAGCTGTGTTCTGTAGACTCGTCAAAATCAGGGTTTATGTAGTAAAGGAGCACTACCAGAACGATAAGGAAAAACAATGTTACAAAAGGTAAAACTGTTCGTTAAAAACATTTTCATCTTTTCTACAAATGTTTTCAACGGTATCGAAAGGCCACAAACCCACAAAATAGACAGTTCCCTGTCAGAATCCTCTGAGGTTTTATGTTAAATACAGTGTTATGTTATCGGTATTTCCATTACCAAAAGATAGCTTTGAAAAATATGGCGAGAAAAAAGTTTTTCCCCAACATATTTTCCACAAAATTTGTTTTAAAGTCTTTTTCAGAATCTTGTTTGCATTAACAGTAGGTTAGGACAGTCACAAAATAGTGTATCGGGAATAGGGACTCAACCAATTACTTCACAATCTCTAATTTTCACGCACCGAAGAAATATAGGTGTGGATAACATTTGTGGGAAAAAGAAAATGTAACATACATTTCTCCTTTTCTTACATTGTTTTTTTTTTTTACCTTTTCTAATTTTATTAATTTGACCATTATTTAATATTTCGTCTACAACTTTTTTTTTTATTTCGCATATCACTTCTCAATCCTGCATTTTCTCGCAGTGAAGAAATGTAGGTATGGGGGAAAACAAATTGGAAAAAGGAAAATATAACAAGCATGTTCTCCTTTTCTTACATTGTTTTCTACATTTTCTAATTTTACTGATTTGACCATATTTAATCTTTCATCCAAAACTTCTTTTCTCCTTAATACTTGACAATCCCGCATTTTCTCGCAATGAAAAAGTGTAGGAGTATAAAACATTGTGGAATAAAGAAAATGTAACAAGCATTTTCTCCTTTTCCTACACTGTTTTCTACCCTTCCTTATGAAGTTTACTGATTTTATCATATTAATATGTCGTCTGCAATTTCTTTCTTGGTGTACATGTCTTCAATTTTGTTGTCTAGTGATGGGTTAAGCAATAAAAAAAAGAATGATTGTCAAGTCTTGAAGAGATTTTACTCCAGTCTGTTAATGGCCCATGAAAATCATCAACACGCGTAAGCAATCTATCGCAACGTGTAGTGGTAGTTAAACGCGCTGTAACAAATAAAAACTCATTACCAGACAGCAAGTTTTACTGCAGATTTCAATTGGTATACTTTACAGGCGATAAATTACATGTGATGCAAGTAGTAATTTTTCTGTCAGGAGTAGAAAACACTGAAGAAAAAAGAAGTTTGTTTCTGATCGTAAACACCTGTAGTTAAGTCTCATAAAGATGGTGAGAAAAAAAAAAATAGTCGTAAAATCAATTTTTATTTTCACATCATGTTTCTTGCTTTGTTTTCAACCTTTAAAAAATGAAATTTCTATCAAGTCAATTCGCTCTTTATCGTAATGATTTCAGAAAAAAACATAGCAAGAAACATGATGTGAAAAGAAAAATCGGTCTCTTATAACAATTTTATTCATTGTCTGACGATAAGAGGCAATCTCTCACAACATAATTATGGTCATTTGTTCAAATCATGCTTAATACTGTATCAACAGTATTTCAGTTATTTTACGGTAGCAGTTCACAGATCCATGGTTCTTGGACATTTTTACCTTTACCACCCATATCATCTCGGTCAAAGAAGGGAGCCATTACTATCGTTTATGGACTTAGTTATAAACTCATTGGACATATGTATTGGGCGGGAATGGGCTAGGGGGAGGAGCAGGTGAATAGGGAGAGCAATTTTGAAATTTAAATAATAAACAAACAACACAGTGGTTTTACATTTAATTTGTATCATGCAAAATCTTATTGCGTACTACTTTGGCAATATTTGTTAAAGGTAGTCATTCATTCACAACTCCTATTTATATGACACTAAAAAAAAATATATATATATATGTGTAAGGCATGGTTTATGGGTCATGTCTTTGTATCATGGGTTGTGGGATCTTTTTTTTCCAGGGGGCAGGGAGATAATAAACACTATAAGTATTTCGAGATGTACAATGCATCTATTGACTTCATTTTACTTTATTTTTGTTTTTACAAAAAAAGTTATAGATATCATTGTGGGACATTACACTGTGGGTCAATGACCCACAAGGCTATATACAGTATTTATATTTCTGTATTGTGGGTCATATCCCACAATCCGTTCTAATGTGAATATACAATATATATTTGGGGAATGTGGGTCATATCCCACAATCCGTTCTAATGTGAATATACAATATATAAAATATATATTTGGGGAATGTGGGTGATATCCCACAACCCATCTCATTAACCCATTTGTGCATAGCGTCCTATTTGTTGGACATAGGCAAAAGTGCAATCCCAGAAGAAACGCGGTGTCTCATCAGGGTTTACACGGTTTGCTCGAAAGGAACGCCAATATACATGTATGTTAAGCTAATGAGATTAATATCAACCTGGCACCCTAAAAATGTTAAATCGTAAAATTGACAAACAACACACAAGAATGGAAGCGTCCACTCGGCAAAAATAAGGTAATGTGTATATACATATGTATACATGTACATAATTATGTAACGTTCATGGAATGTTAATATGCAAATTCAGTAAAACCATTTCTCCTTGAAATGGAACAGGCGGTCTATATATAGCAGATAAACACCTCTCGGTGCGAGCTTAAACTTTGCATCGACGGGGTATGTTCTTGCTGGAGAGGCCTCGACCATGTTACAATTAAATCGTTGTTTAAACTATTTAGAGATGCTTGAGCACCCAACTATTAATCTAACCTAACTGCTACCTCGAAGCCGGTGTAATGCAGAGAAATGACCCCCCTTACAAAATGACCCCCGGGTCATTTTACTACGTTGAGGAATGACCCGGGTCATTATTCTACGTAGAGAAATGACCCCAGACCGTAGAAAAAAGGGGTTTCAAGACAGTTCTCAGACACAAATTTTGGAGACAGTTCCCCGACAGATTTGGAGATAGTTCCTCGACACTTTTGAAGACAGTTCCCCCGACACTTTTGTTCGATGTCAAACAATAAAATAAATTTTATCGTACATAAAAAGGAATTTTTGATGGAGGATTTTATGGATAAGTGATCTTTTGTGACGAATTTAAGTCTTTGTACATGAGATTGGCGATCGAGTACCTACATTTGATCAGAGTGGTAAAGTCTATTACCTAGTTTGATGGAGCAATTTGACAGGCTATCGTACAAAATATCAAGACATTATCGAAATACGTGTACATTCTCCCAAATTCTAAATACATAGAAACAGAGAACTACAATGTACATCGACTTTACAAGATAAAGAACAGGTATTTCCCTCAGTAACCCCCACCACCACCGCCCTCTCTACTGTAGGCCTATTCTTCAACTACTACTGCTTAGTAAGATGGTTAAGATAATGAAATGGAATCCGAATATGAAGAATGTGCTCTATCAGTAGGTACACATTTATATAGGTGTGTAGAGGTCAATAGAGACTTTGTTGATAGCATGAGCCCTAACATTAAACTTTGTCGTGATAAAAATACAAACGTCGTCATGACGTCCCCATAAACTGCCCCGCTTCCGACAGCCTTATCCATCTCCAGAGCTTGTAGAAACTGACAAGATACCGCGCTGAAATTTTGTAAACTTGTGCAAAAGATATAATGTTCACAGCTCCCGAAATTGTTTATTTCTGCCTTAACTACTATGAAAGTTATAACAAAAGTCTACGTAATTCTTGGACAACTTTCATACTTCTTCTATATGTACTATTGCTAATACTGCCACCACTATTTCTACTACTACTACCTGCCAATGTCACTGACTTTTTCTTGATATTTCAAGTATATTTCGAATGATCATAATGAAACATATCTTAAAATGTATGAAGTTTTTAGACCAACTCTATGACGAAATTTCGTCAAAATCGGTTGATGGACAAAAATTTCTCCATTCACTTCCACTGTAAGAAATACGCAGAATTTGCCCATATACCCAATTGTAACAATCCTTGAAATGGGGGGAGGGGGTGTGTTATGGGTAAATTCTGTACCCGATGTCGGATCCTAATTAAATTTCGTCATAGAGTTCGTCTAAAACGCTGTAAAGCAATGCCACTTTCAATCCAAGATGACTGCTTTTGGCTAAATCAAAACGCAAACAATATTCAATATTTTAACATAGTTTACTGATTTCATTATTTAATTTTATCGAGGTTCAATACATAACAAGTGATAACTAAACAGTAAATATCTCCAAGTCAATGTTTTTCATGAGACAATCATACACCCAGTATATTTGTTACATACACATCATAAACCTTTGATGTTTTCGATGTTTTGAAAATAAGCATTGTTTGTGAGACATATATGTCCCCCTCATATGCTTGGTCACTGTGACCTTGACCTTTGACATAATCATCTAAAAGTAAAAAAAAAAATCTATTAACCCTTTCCCAAACAATCCTTGGTTTTTACGGATCAGGGATAGAAACCTTTTGAAAACATTGTCAGAAAAGGAGAAAATGCTGGTAACCAGCATTTTTTCCTTTTCCCACAATGCTTTCTACCCTAATGGAAACAAATTTCAATTTTTGATTTATGCTTAGTTTGTTGTCTGCAAGTGCTTTCAATTTGGACGTGTCTAAAATGTTGGGATTATTTCTGGATAACCCTTGTAGTTTGTGTCATAACATTAACGAAGCTTACTGTAAAGTTTGATCAGATGTTGAACTTTACTCTTAATTTGATGGATATTTCTGTTTTTGAAGGTGGCAAACTTATTAATCACAATTCTGGCTTCTTTATTTTCTGGGATGGTTTTCCTGTTTATATGTTCCTTAAATTCTTTTGAGAGAAGACATTCTTCTTATCTAGGCCATCTCTGGCGTTTTGAACTTGGTCTGCAAATTTCCTCAGATTCTGCTTCTGATGCACTGTAATCTTCATCATCACCTGAAGTAAATCATTTGCATCTACTAAAGAGCAAAATATCATATTTAGAATTAATCAAAACACAAGAGGCTGAAATTCATCTTTTGTTTTCAGTTTGCCTCTTGTCTTGGACAATTGAATATCAAAGTTATACAAGAGCACTGCAAAGCGTAGCAATATGTGCCCAAGGGTATTGAAATGTGAGGATTTTTTTGTTATATAATGAATTTCTGATATCAATCATTATAGATACATTTAACAAAAATAGTTACCATTTACATAAAGCGGCTCAAAAGATACAGGGTGGACACAAACTGTTCTTACTTTACACCAGTATGAAATTTGACTTCAACTCTTTACTGCACAATCCCGACTTTTAACGACCCAGACAAAGAAAGCCTTTGGAAACACTGTAGGAAAAAGATAAAATGGTGGTAACCAGCATTTTCTCCTTTTTCCACAATGTTTTCTACCCTTTCCAAATCAAATTTCAAAGTTCGATACACATTTATTTTGTCATCTGCAAATGATTTCAATTTGGACTAGTCCAAAATTTTGTCATTTGGTAATGAGTTAAAAGGTAACCTTGACCTTGAACTGAATCATCTGAAACCGATGCTCTGCACACCCTCTCAGTTTGGTTAATATTTCTGCCAAATATTTTTTATCTGTTCAAGCAGTTCAAGAGATACAGAGCTGACACGAAATACGCTAACTTTACACTAATTAAGATACTTGACCTTCAAATGTGACCTTGACCTTGAACCTAGCCAAACAACGCTCTGCACATCCTCTCATTTTGATTGATATTTCTGCCAAATTGTTTCAATTTCCATGATGCGGTTCAAAAGATACAGAGCAGACACAAAATTGCAAATGGACTGACAGACAGACGAACAACCAGAGGCATAACAACATTCTGCCCTTCGGGGGTATGATAAATATGAATGATTTTGTAGCATAGCTTTAACTGTCTACAGCCACACTTAACCATTTTCCTGTTTTGAATTTTTGAATAATTTTGACTCCTCATAAACATTCAATAACATACCTCTTACAATATAGCCTGAACCTCGTAAACTTTTTCAGGGTAGATAGTTAACCTTAAGCTAAAAGATCCTATAGGCAAACAGAGTAGACCCTGTAGGAGATGTCTGATCAGGATCTATTCTGTTACCAGAGTAATTTTTCTAACATACAGAACTTTTCACAAAATCTTTCTACCTAGGAAGTTTCAAATTGATAATCCTTGAGTATTTGTGCTATGTTCCGGACATACTGAAGTATCAAAAATAGCTTAGGGCAACGACTCCTAAATCATGCAAGATAGAGAGATAGGATCTGTCAAATAGTTTACATACTTGATACAATCAGTCTTTTTCTACTAACTGCATTCTTCCAGGTACTTGGTACAACTGTACTTGAGACTATGGTGTTCCTGGATTATAAAAAGAGTTGTTTTTATAATAGTTATATTCATAACAAACTGACTGAGAAACCGGTAATTAAAGTAACTTGATCTGTCCCAATATGTTCCTGGTTTCATACATGAGGCCCTGATTCTGCTCACCTAAGAACCTATTAATTGTGTGACATTACATGTCACACTGTATTATATAAATATTATTCTAACATGACACGCCACTTTGGCTCTAAAAACACAGTGCAAGGAAAACATGGTAAAATCTGCAACAATCCATGTAGAGTGACGTCATTCAATGAGTGAGTTATTCAATGGAACGTAATCTTCATCCGCGTTTTTACTCCAAGTTTGAACTTGTTTGCATTTCACTAAGAATTGGCCTTGTTAGAATCGAAATAATCTTCTTTCTACCGTGGTATATCGTTCAATAAACCACAATGTGAGTTATGCTATCGCCCTCGTGGATTATTTATTGCGCCGCATAACTCACAACTGTGATTTATTGAACGACATACCATGGTAGAAAGAAGATTATTTCTTAAACATTCTTAAATATTAAATACTGGCATTTTATAGGTCAAAATATTGAACATTGGTGTTTAATGGGTCAAAATATTGAATACTGGCGTTTTATGGGTCAAAATATTGAATACTGGCGTTTTATGGGTAAAATATTGAATACTGGTGTTTTATGGGTCAAAATATTGAAGATTGGTGTTTAATGGGTCAAAATATTGAACACTGGTTTAACTCTTTACCAAACGACAAAATGTTGGACTAGTCCAAATTGAAAGCATTTGCAGACGACAAAATAAATGTGAATCAAAAACTGAATTTTGATTTTGGAAGGGTAGAAAACATTGTGGAAAAAGGAGAAAATACTGGTTACCAGCATTTTCTCCTTTTCCCTCAATGTTTTCAAAAGGCTTTTTTCCCAGGGTTGTTAAAAGTCTGGATTGTGTGGTAATGGGTTAATGGGTCAAAATATTGAATACTGGAGTTTTGTGGGTCAAAATATTGATAGCCCACAAACCACCAACAATTCAATTCAGGTTTTGATGAGATTCAAATATTGAATACTGGCATTTTATGGGTCAAAATTTTTATAACCCACAAACCACCAACAATTCAGTTTAGGTTTTGATGAAATTTAAATATTGAACATTGGCATTTTATGGGTCAAAACATTGAATACTGGCATTTTATGTGTCAAAATATTGAATACTGGTGTTTGTTTGTTTGTATTGTTGCGCAGCATCCCAGTCAGCACATTTTTTGGCCATGTTGGGATGGAGACCACTGCTTCCTGGGTACTTCAGTTACTTTCCAGTGCTAAGGGAAGTAAATGTGTCTTGCTCAAGGACACAATACAGTGCCCATACAATTACTGACATAAAAGACAATGGTACTCACCTTTTTTCAGTATTGCTATGACCTGTCCCATCAGCAACTGAAACCACAAAAAACATTACATAAAACATTCCAAACTAGAGGCGGGTTTCTATCACAAAAACCAATACCCACGCCCCTTCCTGCTCATCTCCAAACAATTCTTTTTTTTACGAGTAGCAATCATACTATTACTAAAGGTGATTGATTTGTTTGTTTATTTGGGGTTTAAAGTCTCTGTTGACACATTTTTAGCTCACCTGGCACAAGTCCTTTGTCTGTTGTCGTGTGTTGTCAACATTTTCTTTAAATGACATCTCCTCTGAAACTATTGGCCAGAATTTCACAAAACTTTATCAGAAGCATCCTTGGGGTGTGGGGAACAAACAATACAGAACAGAATTTTGATTTTGGCATTTGGTTGCCAGATTTCAGTTTTATTTGGTAGAATTAGTCATCTGGTAAGATGGTCCCTGTATGTGTGATTGGTCAAAAAGATATCACACATCCATACTTTTACACCTAATTTGGCAATTAACCCTTTACCAGACAACAAACTTTTAGCCTTGTCCAAATTGAAAGCATTTGCAGACAAAGATTTCAATGTGGG
This sequence comes from Tridacna crocea, assembly GCA_943736015.1. Classification (NCBI taxonomy): domain Eukaryota; kingdom Metazoa; phylum Mollusca; class Bivalvia; order Cardiida; family Cardiidae; genus Tridacna; species Tridacna crocea. Next base: position 58,691,632 of record OX031059.1, read on the forward strand.
TAAGATTGAGCATTTTTTCTTTGATCAGGTAGAAAATATCGTGGGAAAAGGAAAAAAATGCTAATTACCAGAATTTTCTTTTTTCCGCAAATTGTTTTCAAAAGGCTCCTTTCTCAGGTTCGTTTAGAGTCAGCCTTGAGTGGTAAAGGGTTATCAATATTTTAACAATTTCAACTTTCACTGGTCTTCACACATCATACTTGTGCCAGGTAGACAGGTTGACCCATCACATATTATAAATTACCATTTATGAACGATTCTCCTTTTCCCATGATAATTTCTACCCGATTCATTAATAATTTCTCTCATTTTTAAAACAGCGTTTACGTAATCGCTGTTTTAATATTATTTATAATATCAATCCTACAAAGAAATAAAACAGGTTTACAACTAAAACTCTGTGGTAGAATTCTTAGGAAATTACAAAAAAAATCTCCTATTCCAAAAATGATTATTGGATTATTTCATGATTTCTTTTTATTAAATCAAACAGTTCCACATATGTTTACAACTAAGAGGTACAGGTATTTCTAATTAAAGCAATACCTTTTTTCCCCCAATTGCTCAATTTCCTACATTTTTTTTCCTGCTAAAGTGCAAAACATTCAAAATTTATTCTTACTCTGAATTTCTGATTAACAACCTCTTTTATTTTTGGGTTTAAATTAAAAATTCCAATTTGGTCTAGGCAGATTCTGGATCTGCCTAGCCAAACTGGAATCCTAATTTGGTCTAGGCAGATCTGGAATCCGTCTAGACCAAAGTAGAATTCTAATTTGGTCTGGACCAAAATAGAATTCCAATTTGGTCCAGGCAGATTCCGGATCTGCTTAGATTCCAGTTTGGACTACGAAAAATATATTATGTGAAATGCTACCTTTGAATATTTCGATTCATTTCCAGTTGGTAACATAAATTTCCCAGTGGTAGGACACAAAATCAAGTCTGACTGTTCTTCCTGTAAAGATAATTGAGTAATAGTAATTTAATGAAATCATCAAACCAGATGAATCTCAGACAATTTTAAAACAATTCTTTTAGACCTTATGCATATGTGCAGCCCTATTTACATATGTAATAAAAATGTAATGAAACATAATGACTCCCCACCCCCCACTATGAGTTTATAAAGGGTACATTCAGCATTTAAAGGGTTACAGTAGCAAGAGTTTTATGCAGTTGACCGCAAGTCCAACTAGAGCTATCACTAAAGGTGATTAATACCCCCTTGCAAATACTTGTCACTAAATAAATAAGCCATCAGAGGAGATGACAAAGTTCCCAATCCTAAGGTTTCCAAAGTCATAGGTTTTATTACTGAAATATCTCAGTCCAATCAGGGGAAACTAGACCTAGATGTTATGCTCAGAGTTCTGCCAAGCATTCTACCTTATGGGGCCAATGGCCCGTCCAAGCCCAAACAGTGGGGCCACTTTTACAACATGGGGCCATGACTGAATTTCGGACATAAATTGAATATAATTATAGACTAGAGACAGAATACCCAATAAAAATCAAACATTTTGTATGATAATTTAGCAGTTCGCTACATGTTTTATTGATTCTTATTAACAAAGAATTTCCTGCGCTTCAAGGGCCAAAGAAAAAGGAAGTATCTCACTTCGGCTTTTTGGGTTGCCCAGAGAGCTTGGTATTTGTCTTAGCCTCTTTTGGCTTTGTTTGACCAAAATAGCTTAGTTTAGATTTACAATTCTTCTTTTCGAAACCGTTATCTGTTTGTGAAAACGAAACTCATTGGCTCAAAATTCGGGGAACCCAACTTTAATTAAGTACTAAGCCAATCAGGATTGCCATTACGATCCATAAAACGGCTGCACTCTCTTGCACTCCGGATCATTCACATTCATGTATGGTGAGATTAACGAACGACAACTCTGCTTGCATATTCACACGTAAGTGAAATTGATTCAAACAAAACAGACTTCCGATGAATTTGTCCCTAGTAATCATCATACCTACATTGCATGGCTCGTATTTTTAATGCGCCGGGTGGCCCCTCAGACATATTTTTTTAGGGCCATCTGTAATTTTTTAGCACGAATGCTCTGTATGCTTATTAACATTTTCAGAAAATTTGATGTTCTTTGCCGAAATAATTTCACTTAGAGAGCTGTCAAAATAAAGAAAACCTATTTTTACTAATTCAAGGGCCACAACTTAGGTACTATTTCTGTAATTAGGGTGGAAATCGAACTTGACCTTGACTTAGTACCCACAAACATTTTCAGAAAGTTTGGTGAAATTTCGTAGCGCGTTGTTCGAGTAAGAGAGTAGACAAAGTAAAAAATCTTGTTTTTTTTTTTTAACTGATTCATGGACCGTAACTCAGCTATTCTTTATGCGACTTCACTGGAAATCAAACTTAGCCTAGATTTTATGTCCATATACATTTTCAAGAAGTTTGGTGAAATTTTGTCGAACATTCCTTAAGCTAGAGAACAGACAAAGTAAAACCAACCTATTTTTACTATTTCAAGGGCCATAACTCCAAGACACTTAAACCGATCATCATGAAAATGACAAGTGCACAATGGCATATTATGACAAAGATATACACAATGTTTGAGAAAGATTCATCAAAAGATGACAAAGTTATGCTCCGGACAAAACAGAACGGACGGACGGACGGAGTGATTCCAGTATACCCCCCACAAATTTTTTGTTGGGGGTATAATAAATCCACTCATCACATTTCGCAGACTGGTATCATGTGACCTGTCAAATTGAGCTCTCAAAAATCTCACATAATGATGACTGTCAACAAACAAAGTACTGACCCGATCCATTTCATCACTAATTAGCTGTGAAGGCAATTTAGAGATGGGTGGTGGAGCTGGAGGCCTGGACCAAGCTTGGCTAGGTGTACAGGTTGGCTATGGGGTTGGAGGTAGAGGCCCTCCAGGTGTGGGCTGGACCTTGGGCCTGTCTGGTTCTTCACAAAACTCCTGGCAGAAACAAATAGGACATTCACCCTTTCATTCATGGACATAATCAACATGCATGAGTAATTATGCCTGATTAGATTTCTTGTTAACAACCTGCATGCCAAAGCCTAAGGAGCAACAAATTACATTAACCCTTTACCAAACGACAAAGTTTTGGAGTATTCTAAATTGAAAGCATTTGCAGACGACAAATTAAATGTGAATCAAAAATTGAAATTCGATTTGGGAAGGGTAGAAAACATTGTTGGAAAAGGAGGAAATGCTGCTTACCAGCATTTTCTCCTTTTCCCACAATGTTTTCAAAAGCTTTTCTTCTCAGGGTCGTTAAAAGTCCCTACTTTTAACGACCTCGAGGAACAATCCTTTCGAAAACATAGCAGGAAAAGAAGAAAATGCTGGTAACCAGCATTTTCTCCTTTTCCCACTATGTTTCCTACTCTTCTTAAGTCCAGTTTCAATTTTTGAGTTGCATTTATTTTGTTGTCTGCCAATGCTTTCAATATGGACAAGTCTAGAAAATTGTCGTTTGGTAAAGAGTTAAACCTCTCACTGGCTGGTCTTGTTTTATGCTGTTTGCAAATGTCGTTATCAGTGGTTCTCATACCAGGTTAAAGGTTGATTGAGGCTTTGCAATCTTATCAGAACATGCATCCTCATATAAAAACAAGAGACCCATGGGTCTCAATTGCTCACCTGGGTCACGAGGAATCAGTAATATCATACACATTTTGGACATCAAAAGGCAATTTTATACCAAGTAATACTAGAGTGTAGGCTCATGACCATTTCCACTGACCATTGATTACAGAGATTGGGTTACTAATATTTTTATTTCGGTTGCCATTGCAACCAAATGCCAAATCCTATAACTTTTTAAAGCAATTGCACAATTTTTTACATAGAGCTTGTGTAATCATTCCTCTCTCGAATGGTGTCACGGTATGCGATCTATCCATTTCTGGAACCCAAACCTTATCTTTAGCCTTAAAATCCAGTTGAAAATGATAGATCCAGGTTTCATCACCTGTAAATCTTTTCAAAACGATGTGAGTCACATTTATCATATTTTCTATAAGTTTCGATGCAAGTCCAACCCGACTTTCTTTCTGCTTCGTCAGTGAGCAAATGGGGCACCCAACGTGCGCAGATCTTATGTAGCCCAAGTCGTTCATGTAAGATCTTCAAAACACTTGACGAATGAATCCCACTTAATTCTATCTCTTGCATGGTATAATGTGCCGCTTTCGTGCGTCTTCCTCAATTAACGTTTTCACAGTAGCAATGTTCTTTTCCGTCAAAAAGGAAACCGGCCTACCCACCCAAGGGTCATTTTCAATTGACTCCCGACCATCATTAAAACGGCGTAGCCACTTGCAAACTGTAGCATATTTTAAAGCACCATTCCCATAAACGTTTTGCAAATCAGCATGAATTTCTGTTTGCGAAAACCCGAGCTGTGCTCAATTCTTACAATATGCCCTCTGTTCACAGATTTTTACATCCATATTGAACGCTATGTTTTAGTATAGTGTATAAAACCATGTGTTGAAAATACCCAGCGCAGCGCGCACATGGACCTCGTACATCACATACTGTGGCATTTCGAGAGAGGAATGATTACGCAAGTTCTGTGTAAAAAATCTTGCAATTTCATAATCACGTTAAAAAGTTGTAGTCTTACTCTACGAACTTAAAAAGTGTCCCTCGTACATTATATATTTGTCTTTTCTTTGCATGCACTGCACGCTTGAGGCGTCATTTTTTACCTGCATTGGTAATTATTTACGTGATTCACGCAGAATCTTACGTGAATGGGAACTCTGAAACAGTCATTAGACCATGTGCAATAGTTATTACAAATACAACAATTCATCATCATTGCTAAAACCTGGTCTGAATCGGCCACTAAATCTGGTCTGAATCAGCCATGGTTCGATTAGCCATGTTCCGAATTAGCCAAAGAGATGGTCCGAATCAGCCATGGGCTGAATCAGCCATAATTTGTTTTTTTTTCTTTTTGCAAAACTGAACCTTTTCAATATACAAAAATATGTTTCCTAACAATACTAAGTATGTAGCTGAATACAAACATGTTTATAGTTTGACTTCACTGACATTCAACTTGCATTATGAAGTGGTTTGTGGTTTTGGAGTTTACCGTTGCTGCAACAGTTAAAGTAATAAAGCAACATCCAGCTAATTACTGGTGGAGGAAGACTCAAGAGTGCACAGAGGCACCCAGGTAGAACCACCAACCTACGGCAAGCCAACTTGAAGGCTTGCATCATGAAAGAAGATAATGTTATGGCATATTAAACATGATGGGTACGGCAAATATTTCTCCTCTAGATAATTCAAGAAAGATGCAACATATAAAAGACTAAAAAGACAATGAATTACCTTTGCAAAGTCATTGTTCATATCTATTTTTCTCAAACTCTCTCGTAACTGGAAATCATAAATGATTACATTCAATAAACTGGGCCGCAAAGAATTTGCCACAAAACATGAGTGGCAGCCCCCCTCCCCCTAAAAATATCATTATTTCCCACACAATTTAAAGGTAAATATCAATATTTGGAGAAAAAGGGTAAGTTACTGATTTTCAGTGTACTAACTACAATCTTAATTTTACAAAATAGTGGTGCAGTCTTCTTCAAGTAAGCTTGAATTGCAATAAAAAAAAAATAGAATGTATAATTCACCAGAAAAAACAAGAGCCGTCAGAGACGGGTTATGCTCCCTGAACAAGTGCTTGTCATAAAATATATGAAACTGATAATAAATTCACTTCTTTTATCCTAAAAGAACCAGTTCATGCCCCCCCAAAAATTTGAAGTGAAAAGGCAATTACTATCTTAGAGATAGCCAACACAAACTTGTAGAGGGCAATAAGCCCAATGAGCCCCCTTTAAGCTCCCTTTTCCCATCAGACAATATTGCATCATTGAAATAAATACAATGGGTGTGTGGTTTGTGGCATTTTTGAATAATACTTCAAAATTTGGAATTTCATAAAATTTTTAGCAGTCATGTGGTAAATATTGCATAAAACATTTTTTTACATGAAGCCCCTTTTACCCGAGACGCAGCCTGAAATTGAGAAACAGGAAGAGAGGTACCTGGGCATCATTCCAACAAGTTCAGATTTGAAATTTCACAAAGTTTTGAGCAGCGATAAAGGAAATACAAGTGAAAAACAATTTTTTCCATGAAGTCGCCTTTTTCCGTGATGCAACCTCAATTTGAGGAACCAGGAAAGACATATTTGCGCATTTCTAATTCACAGATTGAAAAAAAAAAAACAAAGGGCACATGTTGAAACTTGTAAAACAAGATATAACCATGAAATTTCATGAAATTTTGACAAAAACTGAACAAGATATTAGTAAAAATTGAAATTTTGCATTAGGGCCCCTTTTTCCTTGTCATTTTACAAGAAACCCCCTTTTTCCATGTGAGAGGGTCAAATTGAAAAACACATAGATAAAGAAACAAGAGCACATGGTGAAACTTTGAGAAAAAAAATATAAGCATGAAGTTTAATGAAATTTTGAGCAAAACTAAATGGAATTTTGCAAGAAACCCCCCTTTTTCCATGACAGAATGTCACCTTAAAAAACGCCAAGATTAAAAATAGCAAGGGCACATGCTAAAACTTTCCATAAACAATATAACCATGAAGTCTCAAGATATTCTGACAAAAACTGAATGAGATATTGGCAAAAATTGCAATTTGTATTAAGCCCCTTTTTTCCCATGACACGGGGTCAAATTGAAAATCCGGGAAAGATATGTCAGCGCCTCACTTCAAAAAGTTCATATATGAAGTTTTATCCAATTTGGTCCAGGGGTTGTGGAGAAATCGCTTCGGCTGACCGACGGACGGACAGACAGAATGTCATCCTAAAAAACGCCAAGATTAGAAATAGCAAGGGCACATGCTAAAACTTTCCATAAACAATATAACCATGAAGTCTCATGATATTCTGACAAAAACTGAATGAGAAATTGGCAAAAATTGCAATTTTGCATTAAGCCCCTTTTTTCCATGACACGGGGTCAAACTGAAAATCCGGGAAAGATATGTCAGCGCCTCACTTCAAAAAGTTCATATATGAAGTTTTATCCAATTTGGTCCAGGGGTTGTGGAGAAATCGCTTTAGACGGACGGACAGACGAAGCGGCAACTATATGCTCGCCCTTCGAGGAGCATAAAAAAAATCCAGTGTTACACGTTACAGACTTGACCTCAGTGTTTCATCCAGGATTTGAAAAAAATGGGGGATTTTCACAAAACATGGGGGCCATCACAACACAAACTATGAGTGAGCTAGTAGAAAATGGCTTTGTAATCTTTACAATCAGCATGCCTGGATAGAGTTGCGGTACTAAAATTGCTGTTTCCAGAGGTGAAATCCTTCAAACAACAGCAAATCATATCACCCTTTTCATACTTTTGTAACCACAGCCAGTCTTTAAGCCTGGAGTAACTCATTACCAAAGGAGAAAATTTTAGGTTTGTCCAAATCGAAAGCATTTGCAGACGACATGATAAAAGTGACTGAAAATTTGAAAATTATTTTGTGAAGGGTAGAAAACATTGTGGGAAAAGGAGAATATGCTGGTTACCAGCATATTCTCCTTTTCCCACAATGTTTTTAAAAGGCTTCTTTCTCAAGAGTCATCAAAAGTAGGGATTGTTTGGAAAAGAGTTAATATTGTTGGAAAACCTACTGCTTATGGCTAACCGATTGCCCCTCGTTAAGACAAACACTATAGATGAGACATCTCCATTGTGGGCAACTTGACGTGAATTCATAATGCATGGAGTGGACAACACAGGTAGATGACTATGTTTAAAATTACAATTCTTCTGACCATGTAGAAACGTGCTTCTAAGATGCTTATAGGTGAACAATGTTGGTTTACTGCAGATGGTTTACTGGCCTGGGTCACACAAAAAAATAATAAAACTACCTGTGAAGAATGTATTACCTTTGGCCTGCTAAATACTAATATATGCACAGAATTGGCAATGGGTGTAGATAAACAACACTTATTTTGGAAAGGATATCATCATAATTAATGATTTAATCACAATGGAATGACATTGTGAAACAATTTGCACTGTTATTGTGATCAATAAAATAAACTTGGTGCGAAAATAATAGATTAACATGAGGGTCCCAACATGGCAAGGGTCAAGTTATGTTTCAGTGACAGATGTTTCGGTAACAGACGAGTTCGGTAACATAGACTTATCGTGTAAATCATTGGATATTTCTGTAACAAAGCAATTATATTGTTAGGGTTCAATCTAGAATTTTGTCAGAATGGGCCACTGGCCCATCACTATTTTAAAAAGGGGCCACCAGTATTTTGAGATGGGCCAGCACTTTTTAACGATCAAATAACCAGGATCTTGGCATTTTAAAAGCTCAATTATTACTGACTTAACATACAAAGGAAGTAAATCCAGATAATTTACTGCTTGTGTATGGGGTTAAAAAATTCTTTTGCTGTATACAAAAACCGCAAGTCATGATTTTTTTTTTGCATTGTCACAACGAAGCCAGTGAAATTGAAGCTTTTGTAGCCACCCAGTTTTAAAGTTTTTTGCATATGATTTCCCAGCTTTTTCATCAGCTAATTTTTCACCACTGGTTTCACCCGATTGTTGCGTTTTTGCTTGTTTGGCGGAATTTCCGCCAGAAAAGAAATCAACGATTCGTTTCTGTGTTTGTATTGCCGACATGTTTTCAACAGCTGGTTCCCATCGTGTTCGTTCATGGGCCGTGAATAAACCATTATCCGATTACCAGTAGGTAACGCTCTCAGTGTTGTTGCGACGCTTTGCAATTAAATTTCAATACCGCGGAAAGCGTCTTCTAACACTGACTCGCTAAAAACTCTACTGCTAAAAAAATAATGGTGGCGCACAACGGAATCAGAAAAGCGCCGATGCATTCCATTTTGCGCCGATTAGGCGCACTGGAGTTTCAAAAATGGGCCAAGGACTTTAAAATCGCGCCATTGGCGCAAAAATGCAGCCTAGATTGAACCCTGTATTGTGTTTATGTCAGGTGACACCTATCGTATGACTTAGTTACGTTCAAACCCTTTATTTTTGCACTTTTCACCCAGTTATCCCTTGATAGATAGGCTCAAACCTTTTATTTTTTCACTTTTCACCCTCTTTCGCTTGAAAGATGGGCAACCGACATTGTCAATGCATACAGCATGATATGAGGTACACAACAAAAAATTTCAATTAAACATAGTGGAAATTACAAATTAAAGTTTAGATAACGAAATAAAGCCATGCGTTCAGGGGGAACAAGACAATTCCCCGACAAGACAGTTCCCCGACACGGTTTTTCGAGACAGTTCCCCGACAAAATTGAAGACAGTTCCCCGACACCTTTGAGGACAGTTCCCCGACACTTTTATTATTAGTATAGATCTATGGAATAGTTTTTTTTTTTTTTTTTGTTTTCTTTAAATATTTTTATAGACATTTATTTCAAATGATGGAAGTAAATTTCAACTTTGGCGGTTATTAATTGCGTATTATGCCCAATTAAGGAGGTCGACATAGTGTGATTAGACTGTTGCCATGATTGGATGTTTATAATAATGATTGGTTTAATTGCCGGGAACTTTTCGAGTTTCCGTTAATTGTGTATGATTGCCATGAAAATTGTCTTTAATGGCATGGTGTTGGGTTCTGGAATGCAATTTTAAGATGTATAACTCATGTAATGTATGTGCTGTAAATTTCTTGAATAAAGTTAAACATTGAAACCTTTTGTTGATTCTCGTTGGGCTCACTGTTTAAGTGTCATATTAATTGCTACTGTCTATAAAGGCACAAAATAAAGGGGATCTACATGTACTTATATTATCCATTACATTACTAGCGGGTTATTTCAGTTTCTCCGGAAGTAACAGTAATAGATGTAAAATGAAAAATGCGCCACACCTAGGCCCACATGTATTTCCTATCCAACACTGGGATAAGGATTTGTTTTAGTAATCAAATACACATATTCATATAACAAACGTAATAATATCCTGATCTGCACAACGGCTAAGGTATCATTTCTGAATGGCGTGATATTCAATAATAAACTAAAAAGAAGAAATACTCTAAATTATTTACAATCCTTTCACAAGTACAACAGCCCCCATTACCTTTCCTTAAAAGTTATAGATACCGATGATAAATGTCGATGAAAATCAAGTTTGCTAATAATTAATGTGTCGGGGAACTGTCTTCAAAAGTGTCGGGGAACTGTCTTCAATTTTGTCGGGGAACTGTCTCGAAAAGCCGTGTCGGGTAACTGTCTTGTCGGGGAACTGTCTTGAAACCCGTTCAGGCGTTGGGTGTAAAGAATATAACAACATCACTATACAAGAAAAAAAGAAGACGCAAGGGCGTCAAGGTCGCCCGAAAATGATTTTTTTCCCCCATTATTAAACTGAGAAATATGTAGACAACAGAATTGATCTGACTCCAATTTTTTCAGTTATTTTTCATTTGTGATAAAAATAGCTAGATCATTTGTTTTCCAATGAAATTGATATGACAATAGTGATCTAAAATGTCATAAATTTGCCATATGACCAACTGTCAAAATAAAGTATGGGCTTTCGCACTGCAAAACGTTCAAATGCACGATTTACATTTTATTCTACTTTTATGCCAGTATTCAATTTCGCCATCTGAGAATATAATTAAAAGAAAATGCTACAAATACATTTTTTTCAGCCATGAGTACAAAAATATTGTATTTCGTTTATAATTGGAGATACATGTATACCTTATAATTGGTCAATGATTACAAAATATACATGTGGTTACTAAATAGTTTATTTTACAACTTACATTCAAGTTATATTTCCCTTGTGAAGTTTCTTTTTCCATTGCGCCGGTCCCGTGCAATGGTAATTTAGAAGAAGTTTAATGATCTGGGTACTCAATAGGTATGGGGAAAAAAGGTTTCAGCTTACTTAACTTATAACTTATCAAGTAATGTCATCTTTATTATATATATTATCAACCATAAACTCATTCTTTTTTTCAAAATGGTCAATCGTCTAGTTCCAAACTACCTATGCCCTCTTGTCCCGCCCACTATTGGAAGTAACACGACGTATAATCTTCGTAATTCTAATGACTTGGCAAATATAGTTTGTAGAACTAGCATTTATATGAATTCCTTTCTGCCATCAGCTGTAAGCGCATGGAGCTCTTTGCCACAAGCTACAAGAGAAACTGACTCTCTCTCGTCGTTTAAACGTTTGCTGAACATAGACAAACCCACTCCTTGTAAACTTTATTTTTAATGGGGAAAGAAAAATGCAAATTATTCATACTCGACTTAGAAATACATATAAATGTAGCGATCTAAAACAACATCTCTTCTGGAAAAATATTGTGGCTTCTCCTCTTTGTCGTTGCGGGGAAGTTGAATCTAATACACACTACTTCTTTGAATGCAGATTTTATCATTCGAACAACAGTCGGACAACATATTGGTGCAAAATCTGCTTTTAATATTGATACAGTTCTTTTTGGAGACAATGAACTCTCCCTTGTCGAAAACAAACAGATCTTCAATGCAGTTCATGAATACATTGATAAAAGCAAGAGATTCTCTTAGTTTTAATCAAATACATTAAAAGTCCTCAACAAAGTCCTTGACAATGTAACACGTTACTGTCGAGAACATATAAATTATATACATGTACAAGTATAATTTTGTATCTTTTGTTGCCACTCTGCTCAATCACCCAATCACCAATCACCATTCCTTTTTTCTTTTTACTTTTTCAGATAATGAAGCCTTTTTGTTCTTTACATTCATTACTTTCTGATTTTTATGATAATCTTTTCTCTTCTTGATATTATTTGATAGTATTGGCGTATCATGTGATTTAGCTTGGGGAGGGGAACTATATAAGCAATATGCTTTTGTCCCGATCCTTTTCACATTTATTTCTTGTATTATCTATGTATAGCCAATACAAAATACAGTTTAACAAGATATGCAAGACATGAGAAAAGACAAAAATGCATGTATATCAGTAATAATTTGGAAAAAATTAGTGTGTGTCGGCATTACATGAAATACTTCATGTTTTCCGAAGAAATAATGGAAAAGATAATTACAAATTACATTGTTTACGTTCAAAATCAAAGTACTGAAAGTACTCATGAAAGTCGATTTTAGAATTAGATTGAGTAAATGAAGAAATCGTTCCGCCTGGTCTGAAGGTGCGATCAATTTGGATGTGGCCAAAAGTTTCTCATCATGTGCAGAGTGAAATAGTCAACAAAACTCAATACTATTTAAGATGAAACAGAAGAACAGAAACAAAGCTTCTTTTTTTTTCACTTTAATTTGAAAGAAGTATCATCTTCTCGTAACATGAATCGAGTACCACAACAAAATGAATATTATGTAAAGGTAGTTGAAACAAGTAAACAGTATATTTGTGAATAAACACCTCCATCTCAAGCAGGACATGTCAATACCCTTTCGCACACAATGACGACTTTTGACTACTCTTGGAGAGAAGCAGCTTGAAAATATTGTGGCAAAAGTAGAAAACAATTGAATACTAAGTGTTACATTCTTATCCCAGTGCTTTGTCTCAATTAAGACCTGTCAAAAAGGCTCGCAAAAAGACTAGGAAGTTTAATTTTGGACTGCATAAAAAAGAAAATGTGGCTTTTATTGCATAATATTTCAAGGGACCAAAACAAAAATCTCATATTTTTCTTATATTTTCGAAACATCAAAATAAGTAATAATAGCTTGTAAAGATCTTTCTGATATATTTTTTTTTGTATGCCCTTGTAGTATGATGAACATTAAAAGTATATTTTAATACTTCAGCTAGAGTATATTCTCATACTGTTAAATTTGTTTAATGCAGAGAATACTTCTAAGACAAATTTTGGGACCATACCACTTGTATAAAGAGAAATAAATGGCCCTTGAATCAAAACTTAACCCATAGCCAACTAGCCCGATTTTTAAAGTTGTTCGGTATATTTTTGAAAACACTGTGTCCAAAGGTAAAAATGCTTGCGACAAGCATTTTCATCTCTGCTGATGCTTTGAGTTGCAAATAAATGAAAGTAAAAAAAGCTCAAAATCTTCTACTTGATGATGATTTTTAAAAAGAAAACATGAGTACATGTATTTAGCCAACAACTTGAACATTATGTCAAAGGAATCTACAGATAAACACTGGTACATTACAACACAATGCTTTCTTCATATAATCCAAATAGTGTCTCTTTCCAATAATGTTTATATTTATCCTTTCAGTACCTTTTCCACTTTTTTGGCAGTTTTTTGAAATTGTCTGCTGAAATCTGGGACAATTTAATTTTTGTCTGCTAGTAACTATTTATTAAACAACATAATTTTAGACTGGTCTAAATTGAAAGCACTTGCAGACAACAAAATAATGGCAACTCAAAAATTAAAGTTTTCTTTCAGGCAAGGCGGAAAACACTGTGGAAAAAGGAGAAATTACTGGTAACCAGCATTTTCTCCTTTTCCAACAATGTTTTCAAAAGCCTTCTATCTCAGGGTCGTGAAAACCAGGGATGATTTGGTAAAGGGTTAATTGGTTAAAGAACAGGCAAATAAAGTAAGATACAGCATGTAAACATAAAGGTAGTGGCAAAAATATAATGAACATGTACCAAAAAGTATTCAAGTGAAAATATATACACAAAAACCTGACTAGCCAGATGTTGTGCATGTAAAATATCAATCTATTACTCTATCTACATTAAAAAAATTTAGTCTTGAAAAGATTTGCAAACAAGAAATGAACTTTTGCTCAAAGTGTGCAGTAGCCTTTTGAAGAAAGAAAACATGGTGACCAATGGAGTAAATATGCATTACAAGCACTTTCTCGTATACCGAAAATGTTTCTGAAAGCATTCTACCTCAAGTCTATAAACTAGAGGCGCTTGAGCGCCTGTATCGCTCCGCAGGCCTGATTTTTCTGTAACGGTGAAGAGAAGTTTTTAACAATTACCATTCATTCCTGCATTTTAGGTCACTTTAAAAGAAAAAAAGCTATGAAAACGTGAGAAAAGAAGAAAATAAAAGTGACCTGCATTTTCTTAGTTTTACACAATAATTTCTACCCTTTTTGATACAAGTTTAACTAATTTGAAGATTTATTATGTTGTCTGCAACATCTTTCAATTATGGCCAGTTATAAAAATTTTGTCTTCTGGTTATAGTTAACTCATTACCAAATGACAACATTTTAGGGTTGTCACAATGGGAAGCATTTTGTAGATGAAAAAATAAAAGTGACTGAAAATTTAAAGGTTGTTTTGTGAAAGGTAGATAACATTGTGGGAAAAGGTTACCAGCATTTTCTCCTTTTCCCACAATGTTTTCTAAAGTCTTCTTTGTCAGGGATCGGTTTGATTGGATAACAAAATGCCTTATCACAACAGTGAAGCCCTGTCCCTCTTTGTACTAGGTCACCAATAGGTCAACAAACCTTTACCAGAACTAATCAAAGTGTAGAGGTTCTCTTGTTTTATATGAAAAGGATTACAGATTATGTAAAGCAACCATCTTTAACTCTTTACCAAACGACAAAATTTGGGATGTGACCAAACTGAAAGCATTTGCAGACAACAAATTAAACATTGATGAAATGATGATTTCTCTCCTTGATAGAGTAGAAAACACTGAGGGAAAAAGAGAAAATGCTGATTACCAGCATTTTCTCCTTTTCCAAGAGTGTTTTCTAAAGACTTCTTTAGGGTCGTTAAAAGTCATGACTGTATGGTAAAGACTTACCAGCATAGGAGCTAACCTCCAATACAACAATGAAATCAAAATGAATAGTATGAGAGAAGAAATTTTTCAAAGATTTTACTTTATACATGTACCATAAAAGGAAAATGAATCTCCCATAAAAGCCATGTTTTTTGACGGATCTTTTTTTTTTTTTTTTTTAAGGAATTCTGTAGACCTCTATCTAAGGAACATTCCTGCAAAAAAATAATGCTATCCAATTAGCGGTTTGGGAGGAGAAGATTTTTAAAGGTTTTTTACTTTGGTTGCCATGGCAACCAGAATTATTCATGGAACACAATTATTTGAAGGAATTTGAAAAAGGACCACCTACGGAACATTCCTGTAAAATTTGGTAGAAATCCAGTCCATAGTTTCTGAGGAGAAGTTTTTTTAAAGAAAAAGTTTACGGACGCACGCACATAAACATCTTCTTTTGTAGAGATTAGTCGGAGTCTGCACTGCTGTAGTTTAGTGCTTTACGTAGTCGCTCTTAATGATGGTGTACTTGTTTTCTGCAATGTATGCCTGCAACTCCCCTTCTACTTGGGAGGATGGCTCCTGGCAAGTCTGAAAAAAAAAAGCCATTGAAATTTAAAAAAAAAAAAAATGAATTTACTTTTGAAAATCAAACAAACAAGTTAGTATGAAATTCCCACACAAAAAAAATATTCTGGGCTATTTTTCACACATAATTTATGTAAGTAGCAGTTAACATTACCAAACAACAATATTTTAGGTTTGCCCTAATCAAAAGCATTTGCAGACCAAAAAATAAAAGTAACTGAAAATTTGAAATTTGTTTTGTGGAGGGTAGGAAACATTGTGAGAATGCTGGTTACCAGCATTTTCTCCTTTTCCCATACTGTTTTCTAAAAGCTTCTTTCTTAGGGTCGTCAAAAGTAGGGATTTTGTGGTAATGGCTTAACTATGTTTCCTAATAATCAGCTGCAATATGCATTAGCAATGTAAGGATTTTCTGCAGTATCTCTGCACTTTTCTTGATCTATGCCCATAGAAATTAGAATTTCTGGTGATAATGGAAATATATAATTTGAGTCACAGTTACTTTGAGAATTTTAGAGAATCACAGTGGTTCTATTATTTTCAATAGCAAATGACTGAGGAAACAAGTGAGTCAAGATAACCCTATTTCAGTCTCCTGAAAAAGAATGTTGAATTATCATCAATGCTGATACACCAATAAGAATGTCCCAACATGTTAGTAAACAAACGGCATAAGATCAATCTTTTTCCAGATCTTACGTTGGGCCATGCAAGGTCTGAAAGAGATTAACTCATTACCCAAATGACAATATTTTAGGCTTGTCCAAATTGAAAGCATTTGCAGACCAAAAATAAATGTGAATGAAAATTTGAACTTCGTTTTGTGAGGGGTAGAAAATATTGTGGGAAAAGGAGAAAATGCGACTTACCAGCATTTTCTCCTTTTCCCACAATGTTTTCAAAAGGCCTGTTTCCAAAGGTCGTCAAAAGTAGGGATTGCGTGGTAATGGGTTAACTTGAGGACAATACTGTCGAAAGTTTAATTATCCTTTTACATCTTAGTGATTCTGTTAAAGATACTGAAAGCCAGTTTGTGACATTGCTTTTCTGGGCTTTGTCAAATAGAACTTCAGGAGCAACATGTAAATGTGCTTGTGCTAATGGTGAACAGACACACAATAGTCAAAATACCAACCCATCACAACTGTTCACCATGAGCACTAGGGATAACCTGGGAAGACTAGAGTGGATTTAATACCTTAATTTCAGTCTTTGTTTTGGTTGACACTGACATCTCGTCTCTGTATGTATTGACAACAACAATTGTTAGCTATATGTATTGACCCATTAGGTTCTTTGAACTCATCTCACTCCACTCCCTCCAGAGTGACACCTTTAAGTCATCTGTGCCATCTTGAGATATTAACTGTCTTGACCTGGACGTCTGTCCCTCTAACCTGCACAATCTTCACAATCTCTTCCTAAAACAGATACAAAGAAATATAACCAAATGATAGCCATACAAAAATCTGAACAGTATTTAACTTAACATTCTTCTTTTATCAAAGATGCATATTGTAGATTGATGCAACATCAAGTTATTGTCCAAAGAATTGAAGAGGGCCTTGATTGTCTAACATTACCCACCTTACTGTTGAGCAATTTTTTCTTTAAAAAAACGTTTTTCAAAAATCTTTTCAAGGGTCAATTTTACCTCTTATGCTGCTGATTTCCCAGAATAGACTATTCCAGATTTGCTTCCGAATTTCAGTCACTGTAAAATCTGCCAACAGTGCAGACCAACATCAGACTGAATGGCTATGCAGGTTGATCATTGGTCTACACTATTAGCAAATATGACCAATGTTGCGATAGGGAAGATAGGGGTTATGGCATCCCGTTAAGCTCAGCCCGCATTTCTTTAGCTTAACTGCTTTATCCCACTTGAAAGCATCATGCTAACACATACAAACCAGGTCTAACCCCTTTACCAATTGACAACATTCTAGCCTTGTCCAAATTGAAAGCAGTTGCAGACAACAATTTCAATCGCATTATCTGAATCAAATGCTGCAATTGTTCTTATGACATGGTAGAAAATATTGTGGGAAAAGGAGGTTTCTTTCCTTGGGGTGTCAAAACTCATCACTGAGTGGTAAAAGGTTAAAGAATGCTTCACATCTTTTGTAGATGATAAAATATTGGTTTTAATGTTCAATCAAGGATCATAATCATTTCAGACAAATCTCCCTGACTGTGGCAATTGTTAAAAGCTAAAGTAGTCCGAACAGACATATCTAAAATGGTTTGCATTTTGCATCAACTCAACAGTGCCACTGGTTACCTTTAACTCTTAAGACTACCAAACAATCCCGACTTTCAACGATCCTGAGACAGAAGCCTTTTGAAAATATTGTAGGAAAAGTAGAAAGTGTGGGTAACCATCATTATCTCCTTTTCTCACAATGTTTTCTATTCTTCCCTAAACAAATTTAAATTTTTGAGCTACATTTATTATGTCATCAGCATGGCTTTCAATTTGGACCACTCTTACATTTTGTTGTTTGGGAACGAGTTAACTCATTTCCTAATGACAAAATTTTAGACTTGTTCAAATCTAAAGCATTTGCAGACGACAAAATAAAGGTGACTGAAAAATTGAAACTTGTTCTTGGAAGGGTAGAAAACACTGTGGGAAAAGGAGAAAATGCTGGTTACCAGCATTTTCTCCTTTTCCTACAGTGTTTTCAAAAGGTTTCTTTCTCAGAGGCGTCAAAAGTAGGGACTGTGTGGGTTAAGCACACATACTGTACAGCCTTTTGACCTATGCAAACACAATTTTCAAAAAACCTTTTATATCAGATTTGACTCTTTACCACACAACACAATTCAGACCGATCAAAATTGAAAGAAATTCCAAGAGACATAGTAAATGTGGCACAAGTAATAAGATTTGTCAGTAAAGGATAAGAACACATTATGGGAAAAGAAGAAAACATTGGTTACCAGCATTTTCTCCTTTTCCCACAATGTTTTCAAAAGCTTTCTTTTGTTCGGTTTTGCATGCACATTCATTTAGTTTTTTGTTTTTTTTTTCAATATTAATGTTTAACCCTTTTCTCTACAGAAGCAGGTATCAATTTTGCAAGATACTTGCCAGCTAAATCGAATGAATCTACTAAATATTATGTCAATTAACTTCAAAAACTTCAATACCATGACACTTTTTGTATACATTTTTTTATGGTATTCCCTTAAAAGGCTACATAGCCTCTTAAGGTATTTTTAGATTTTGCACCAAAAATCAAAAGAAGCATAGTGGGAATGTAAAGTGACTGGCACGTGACTAATGACTCTTAAATTCCATAACATAACAAACATGTTATTTTCCATAAACTTCTTCTTCAGTCGCTGTGTTTGAAGCATCATTTGTGTATTTCCGGTAAGTGAGCAAGTTGCTCATCTAAAAATAGACCATGGTTCCCGTCGGTGTTGAAAATCTCTAATTTCTCTTGTTGTTGGATGGTTTTCGACTAGTGGGGTTTTATGAATGAAATTTAAAAGGTACTGGGAGTATCAGGATGAATTTTAATATTTTTGTATAAATTTCGTCCAAAAATCTGAAGGGCCACCTTTAACTCTTTACCACACAATCCCGATTTTTAATGACCCTGAGAAAGAGGTCTTTTGAAAATATTGTGGGAAAAGGAGAAAATGCTGGTTACCAGCATTTTCTCCTTTTCCCACAATGTTTTCTATCCTTTACAAAACAAATTTCAAATTTTCAATCACTTTTATTTTGTCGTCTGCAAATGCTTTCGATTTGAACAAGCCTAAAATTTTGTCGTTTGGTAATGAGTTAAGTGAAAGTACAAAAGCTGCAATACTTTTGACTGAGCCAATTTAAAGATTTAAATGCATATATATGTTAGATCCAGGTTGACAGCATTAAAGTCAAAATTAAGTATATGAAAGGGGAAGAATAGATCACCATTTTATATTTTTCCAACATTTCAATATACTTTCACCTTAGGGCTGCAAAAATCCTAGTGCTGAAAGGTAAGTTTAAAAGATTATAAACACAAATGCAAACCATGTAAACTCACGTTAGGAGAATGGGCCGAAATTGTAATGGGCCGAAATTTTAATGGGACGAAATAGTTATCGGTCGAAATTTCCAGTCACTGTAAGGACTGTTGACAGTTGGGATTCGTTAAATATTCTTCTTCAACGAAGAGCAATACATTCAACGGCATAATACCGTAAAACGCCCCTCTGCAATACAGTCAATGCTTACTCATGTGGTATTGTTTTTTTGTCTTAAAAGAAGAAATTTAATGAAATTTTCAGCTTCATTCCGTTGAAAAATATTGTATTTGATGTTACGAAATGAATCCATAAACCAGTTTCAATTTTTTGACACATAATTTTGATTTTCATGGGTTTTCGCGATTTATAGAGGGGCGTTTTACGGTATTATGCCCATTCAACTAGTTATGGCAGCAAATGGAATACAAATCATTCATATTTATATACTAATGTAGCCTTCTGAAACGCAGGCGTTAAGCTTTCACGAGCTTACAATCAATCAAAATGGCGACTGTAATCTTTATAAACAACTACTGACCTACTTCGTTTCTAGACAATACTTAAGGAAGGACGTAATGTCCTTCACCTTTAAAACAAAAACACATTTCAAAAAAGAAAAAAATACATTGAACTTTACCTTTGCAGCCTTGGGTTTGTTCAGATCAAATTGTGACTTGCTTCCTTGTGTTTCACTCGCCGCCGTTTCAAAGCTGTGGTGTGGATGAAAGTCACGTTGCGCGTATTCATGAATAAATGAGGTTACTAGCTATTCAACACTTCAGACATTCAAGCAAATATTTGTTGAAAATGTAAATGCCTTGAAAAATAATTTTTTAGGTAAGAATATTAATGATGCGTTTTTAACGACAGCTATTTATGTGAACATGGGTCCGAGTGACATATCATACATAAAATAGTGCCCGATTGGTAATCGTAATATCTCGGCCGATTTGATGGCTCTGGTGTCACACCTGTGGTTTTTGGCCATATTGAAAATAGAGTGAAATTGGCAATCTTTGAAGCCTCACAGATCGCTTAATGGCAAAAATTTTGCTTTTCTTGCTGTCTAAAGTACGTCCATAGTCCTTCGAAAAAATGCATTAAAAACAACATGTCAACCGATTGCGTTTTTCGCTAAATCTCAAAAACAACGGGCACCCTAGAATTTTCCCTCTCAAAAACACCTGTTCACCGCCATGACCCCAATTTTTTGATCCTCTAGTGACACAAAATGGTCTACTCAATATACAATAAAAATACATCTAAGTGGTCCCCCAATGCCTATATTTGAAGTAAATCTAAATTATATACCACCAAGCCCTTTTAGCCCCATACAACAGTGCAACAAAAGTGCTACTGCAAATTTTCACTTGGGACTACTACGACCCGGAAGCAGTCTAGCAGTGGTGCGACACCTTCTCAACACCTGAGTAATGCCGAATGGCTAGATTCGTCCGCATTCATATAGAAAAATATAGGATCTGTGTATTAACAAATATTAAGATTTAATAATTATTCATTGAAATGTCATAACAGTTCAAAGAAAATATCTGTTTAGTGCAATAGTTTGACTTATTTCATTTTTTATTTGAAATTCAATCATTTTATATGTTTAAATGCTTGAATTTCATAGAACTTTTTTTTCGCTGGTTGAATATTGGTGTTGTTGGGTGATTTCCCAAATGCCTGAGCGTTCACATAGGAAGACCGATTACTGACGTAATCGACTTCCAAAAACCAAAAACCGTTGACATACAAGAATTCAAACATCACCAAAACTATCTGCTGCTGAGCGCGCCTAAATATGGTATTGCAAATGTTGTGCATCAGGACCAGACAGCACGCAATGTGCATTCTGATCGCTAATCCACAAAGTCTGAAAATTAACGGTTCGGACTACTCAATCATCAGCTTTTCTTTCCTGAAAAATTTTCAATTACATTCATAAATACGAGGAAAGTCTGATAACATTTCGAATATCTGAAATTAAAAAAAAAAAGAGTCCGTGTACAATGTACATTTATACAAATAATCAACTGCGAATGATAAAACATATACATGTATACTGATAATTGCAACCAAATTCTGTGGGTGAAGTTTCTGAGGACAGTGTAGATTAAGATCAGTCTTACAAGAAATGCTCTCTGATCCTAGATCTACACAATCCAATACACTGATCAACACGCTGAACTACGTACATGTATATGAATTCATATATAACCTGAAAAAATTAGTAATAATTACGGATATTGCTAGACATGTAAGCTGGCATGTAAACTGATTAATGTAACCAAAGCCAGTCAGTGAAATATCTGAGGACAGTGTAGATCAAGATCAGACTTACCAAAATTACAATCTGATCCTAGATTCACGCAATCTAATGTATATAAGATGATACATGTAACCAAAGCCGATCAGTGAAATATCTGAAGAGGGTGTAGATCAAGATCAGACTTTCCGAAATTGGTAAGTCTGATCCTAGATTCACGCAGTCTGATGCATGTAAGCTGATATTTAAATCAAGTTATTATCCATTTTAAAATTCAATCTGAACTTTAAGACCTGTGTTGGGTGCATTATATTGTACTTGTTCGAACTTGGTAATTTTTCCATTTCCCCTTCTGAGATTACCTGCTTAAAGAAGGAAATATTGCTACAAATATATTTTTTAACCGTAAAAACTTTATTTTTCAATAATCCTGTAGATATACCTTAGGAAAGATATATGAGTACAAATATACACGTTTGAAATCATACATATTTACTTTATATAGTAACAAATGTATAATGTCTATTGCGTACTTTCTTTTCCATTGCGCCAGTCCCGCACAAAGGAAATTTAACCCTTTCCCAAACAATCCCTTATTTTTACGGATCTAGAATAGTAGCCTTTTGAAAACATTGTGGGAAAAGAAGAAAATGCTGGTAACCAGCATTTCCTGCTTTTCCCACAATGTTTTCTACCCTATCATAGACAGAAATCATCTTTTCAGCAAGAGTTGAAATTTCGTCTGCTAATGCTTTATATTTGGTCTAGTCCAAAAGTTTGTCGTTTGGAAAGGGTTAAAAGGTTTTAACATTTTGCCATCTAGGAATACGTGCATAAAGGAAAAATATCACTACAAGTACATTTTTTTCAGAGGTACAAAAACATAATTTTTGGTTTTTACTTGTAAATTACCTTTAATAGGTAAAAAAAAAAAAACATGTTTCATATCATTATTGTTATTCTATTTAATAAACAGGCATAATATATTTCCGTGCGTATTTTCTTTTCCATTCCGTCCATTGCTCTAAAATATTTCCATTTCGCTCTTTAGGCCTACCGTTAAAGAGTCATTATCTCCCGCTAGATAGCATTCTATAAATACTCGAATCATTGAAGAATATGACATACGCAGACAACGGTAAAGAGTAGGAGCAGTTCTGCATTTCCATTAGTTCCTAAGGTCATGTGACTGGACGAGTTCATTTGCGTTAAAAATAGATGCATTCTGCACAAGAACATTAATTGTTTCACAAAATGTTGCGCAGCAGACCGTTAATAATTCTTTCACGATTCTTTATCGGTTTAAAAACAAGTAAACAACCTCAAAAAAGGTGAAGAAAACCCCACACAACAATTTCACAAACATTCACACCTATTTTACCAAATTAAACCTGGCGAATATGATGAAAGATTTCAACCGGAAGTACCTACACTCTCCATGAACATCTCTTCTGAACTATATTAAATATAAGGTCGCCGGCTTCTGCCGGGCGACCAATAATTGCCTTGTTAACGAAACATCCAATCGATTTACTCTATAAGTCTATGTTACCGAACTCGTCTGTTACAGAAACATCCGTAAATTGTTTCAGAGCAGAAGCTTGTAAAGCACTGTAGATTATAGACCAATAATATTAATGACCATAGATATTGTTTATTTCCAGTCATGTTTTGTTAATTGAATAGAAAAAATGTCTGGATTAGTTTCCCTGACTATCATTTACAAAGTCCAAGTGCATTAATAAAAGGTTTTGGTGGCTTTCGGATCTAATTGAAGGAAAATATCAGGAGCCATGTTAAATGGGGTATCGTTCCTGGAATTTTCGTTTCATTTTCAGAAAACAGTACGCTATCCTATTGGAGAATTGGTAGGTTTTTTAATTTGGATTTTAAGTTGATCACGGACAACCCAGCTTTGTGAAAATAACTTTATTTAACTTGAAGTGTGGGCTAGGTCCCGCACAACGGCAGAAAAATTGGGGCCGGGGGACGAAAATATCGGGGAATCCCGCGTCTAAGATTTAAACACTGGATCTTCTTCCTAGAAAAACCACATTTACACGCCAACAAGAAATCGACATTAATACTTCTTGTATTATTCAGAAAATCTCGTAAAAATGCAAAATGAATAACAAAATGATAATAAATTTGATATATTTTGCTTACCGCTTGCTTGCCTCGAGAGAGCGCCGCCATTTTGTTTCCAACAATGCAATGCGTCAACGTCAACCCGTACTTCAGGGTCATCGAGTAGATATATAAATAACGTTGTGGGCAGTCTAAGAAAATACGAATTACTAGCACAGAGGCTGTGCTATGAGCGTGTTCTAAAAATAGATTGTACCTTGTGGGTCATTTTATTATATATACTTGTGGGTCGCGAAAATGATTTTTTTCGTAAACATTCGAATCATGCTATTTGCAATAAAATTCTGCTTCCAGATTGCCGGCGTTTTATGGGTCAAAATATTGATGACCCACAAACCACCAAGATTACCCACAACGTGAGTCAGAATTTGACGAAATGACCCATAATACGCCTGTTAGAAAAAAAAAATATATATATATACACACACACACACACACACACACACACACACATTGCATTCGTTCTGAGGACCTTGAAACTTTACGTCATTATGAGGACTCACTGAAGCCATAGAGCTACAGAACTGGCAGTTTGTAATTACAATAATGTTCACATCCAGAAAAAGATTTTTTACAAATATCAACGTTACACTCGACTAGTATGACCTAAAAACGTTCTGAGGACTCTACCTATTTTCCATACAAAGTGAGGACACGTTATTAGGACGTTGAATACTTCCATCAAAACGAGGACCTTGCTTGCATACTCGCAATTTAACAACATTGTGGGGACTTACGTGAGAATCACAAGATATGCGAAATACACTGATATTGTTTACTAATTACATACTGTACAGAATATACGCTCTTTTTCATATAAACATAATTGTAGTACTTTTCACTCACACGGCAAACCCATGGTGGTAGCCGTGGAAAATGTAAATTCAAAACCATTTCAAATGTTAACATCTTAATATTTTATCGCCAAATTCAAAATAATATCAAAAAAGATTATTTAAGGATACAATTTATGAGAATGAACTGAATGAGAAATAGTCATATGGTATATTTAGCCAACTGAAGCAGAACAGTAAAGTTCAGACTGAACAAAACAGGAACTGACATTGCTGCACTGTTTTAGTGTTTCTTTATCTACAGTTGACTTTTTTTTTTTCAAATGTCTTATTCTGATTTTCAAATGTCTTATTCTGATCTTTTGGACAATGATTTTGATAGTGTACGCCAAGCTCTAGACTTTTTTCCCCCTCTGCTATATTTACAAGAAATCCATTTATACCAGTAAATCTCCCTTTACCAAAGGATTCTGTGATTCAACGACCAAAATGATGAGGGTTTTTAAAATACGATTTGTCCGAAAAAAATGTTAAATCCTTAAAGAGTTAAAGCGCCGAATTAATTAAATGGATTTAAATTTCAATAAAGAACAGCAGCCGAAATTTTGCCATTTCAAGCCTCAATCGTTCTAGTCTAAAAAGAGCAAAGCAACAAAAAACGTAGAACCAAGATTAGGCTGCACATTTCATGTAGTCTGATCCTGATACACTCTATCCTCAAAACAACTAAATCTGTTTCAGCGCTGAAAGGGTTGTGAAGGATCCAATACTCGTAAATTGCGTGCCCTTTTAATTCATTTCTTCATAAAACAAGTGTTATCCAGTTACTTGAAAAAACAAAAGAGTAGAACATAATTTATCTTCGAACCGATACATCAATGCAGAAAAAAAATGTTACGGAAAAGAGTGACGAACAATTTCTTCTCTTACCACAATCCCGTCAAAATGTCGTCTGATGTAAGGCGCAAAGGCACAGAAAAATACCGGACTGCAGGAGGTAATGCTTCAATTAATGAATGGTGTTTTTTGTAAGCAATGGCATTATTGTAAAACAAATCATTTCTGATACAACACCACATTAATCAAACATTTATCTCTACATGTATATATACATGCATTAACCCGCTGCTAAGCGGTACTTACTGACCTTTTTGCATGCTGTGTGGATCGAGATCAGACAATAAAATTCATTTAGTCTGATCACTGATCTATGTACAATGTCTGATAAGGGCATGCTTTCCTTCAAAAGGATATTCGAAATAGCCAATTTTGGGTTTTTACTATCGGTTTAAAAGTTCCATTTACTTTAGCAGGATAAGAGTTAAATTGCATCTGGGGATTTCTGTAAACAGTTTATGGGTTCCCGCCATAAGTACCATGTCGATATCAAAGATTAAATACACAGAACGAATCGCAGCAAGGGCGTAAAATGATTATCACTCCCATCTCCTTAACACCTTTCTGCAATATGGAGTTAAATGATTTAACCGGCCGATTTATAGATGCCATTTCCGGATTTCACCCTTTTCCAGACGATCGCAAGGGAATATGTAGTTATTAAAACCTAGATCACAATCAGCCCGCAGATTCCTGCAATTCAATCTTGATATTCACAATTCGATTGTTTTAACCTATTTAATTATATGATAGATGTGGAAAAAAGATGATCGTAACTGAAAGAAAGTAAAGGCTTTTGCATAAATTCAGCTGAATACCGTGTATCATATCAATATATTGGATGGTTCCTTTTGTCACATGGGGATTTTCTGATTAATATTATCATTTTCCCTCTCCTTATTTATAATTGAGAATTATTGCAGCATTTCTTCCAGAAAACATGTAGACTCTGATCAGATGCCACATGTCGCATGATGACTATCTACGCTTGGCAGTACCCTTTTTTTGGTGACGCTTAACCATTCATTGTCTAACATCATTAGGGATTTAGCTTGGCGGGAAATCATACTGACCGAGGGCGGAGAAACGAAATTTTGCACAACACTAAACATGTCAATAGACGGTACCGTGAAGTTTCCCTCTAATTTTCTGCAGTTACATAACTATCATCCTGATTTAGATAATTGATAAAATGCAGAGTTTTTCCCAAGGATTGTAAAGCTAGAGCAAGATTGTTGCATTTGTCCATTCTTTATATCAATTATCAGTTCTGTTTTATGCATTGCTTCCTGTCTGTTTCCTTTTCTATTTAGAGAGAGAGAGACAGACAGATAGACAGAGGGTTACTTCCCAAAAAATTGTTAACCGTTAGTTTTCAGTATATATCAATAAAATGTATAATCAAAATATATAATAAACCTCTGTGAACAATAGAACTATTATCTGTTGAAAATAATGATACCATGATTGATTGACTGATTGGTGTTTAACGCCGTTTTCAACATTATTCCAGTTATATCGCGGCAACCAGTACACCTATCATTATTCCTTGAGTTTCTTTTATCGGTAGGCACAATATTTTTTCCAAGCCACTGGCTACTTTCCCACGTAGCCAGTGTCGGAAAAATGGTCAGCAGTGAGCGAAGAATGAATCGTATCTTTCAGACGGTTTTGTTAATACGCTTTATCTTTCAGAAAAAGGGGGAGGGAGAGAAGAGAAAGAGAGAGAGAGAGAGAGAGATAGATACAGACAGAAATACAGACAGATAGACCGAGAAACAGACATGTTGTTCGGCGATACTTCGAAATTTAAGTCAATAGTTATTCAAAAAGGTATTGAGATCGTGATTGATGCTGATACATCTATTTATAGAGAGAAAGCATACATCTGTATGTCCATACAAATCTTTAGAAATGAGCCATGCTTTGTGTAAAGGAGGCTTAATGCATCTGCAAAAAGTATCGATCTAGGATTGCGCAGGCTGACCTCAATGGAAATATTTTGCTATTGGTCGATTTTCTGTATGTCGAAAAAACATTCTACCTCAGATTATGCAGATTGTCTAAAATAGTAGCTATTATGGATCCATAATTATGTGATGACTTGCTTGATAAAATGCACCACGAAGGTGTATTAAAGCTCCATTTTGACAGAGCGTGGCTCATATATTGCATATATGTAAAATGTACGTATTGATCATTACTAGAACATACCCTACGTGCAACCACGACGACTAGAACTAATCTTAAGCCAAACATAGTCAACTATTGATGTGTCTGCAGCAGAAGACTTTTGAAAGCAGTGAGAAAAATAACGGGCATAATCTCCTTTTGTCTCATGTATTTACCAGCTGAGAAAAGTAAATCCAAAACTGCAATCAACACTATTCGAGTCGACCAAAGAAACGTATTCACTACAGAAAGCAATCTGGAATGTAACACAAAGAATGTAATAAGAAACAAGCAATTTCGTTGAAATGATATCCCCCGCCGAAAAGACCTTTTTTTTTTTTTATACAAACATAGAGGTATTGTGTTTTGCATGTACATGTGGCCTTTTTGTTATTGGTCCATGATGAAATTATAAATTAAGCTCCCTTTTTGCATGGCACAGCATTTCATTACATAAAAATGTATATAAATGGTCCATAACAGGATTATACATTAGTAACCCTTTTTTTTTCAGAAATTGGCATTTCATGAAATGAAAACAAATAAAGAAAATATACATTAAGCCCCCTTTTTCCATGACACATTATTATATATAAAGAAAAAAAGTGTATCATCAGACTATCCAATGGAAGACATGCATGAAGTTTCATCAAGTTTTATGAAGGACTTGAGAAGATATCCCTCTAACAATAAATGGTGCAACAGTTCTGCCATTTCAAGCAGCTATAGCTGGAGACTAAAGTGTTGGCATTTTTAACATCTGACTGGGTAGCTCAATGGATATATTGTGTATATACCAGTTTATTGGTGATCTAAAAGGGTTACCAATAAACTGAAGGATGGACAGATGGATGGACAGACGACGGATGCACAATATACTCATCAATCAACCAATAAAAATATGAAGTTTCATGAAACTATTTGCAGAAGTTGGAGATACATTGATAGAAAATTAAATTGATATAAAACATGAAGCCCCCTTATTCCATGATGCAGTAACAAATCCCAAAACCTTGACAATGTGAGTATGGTCATATGATTCTGTGAAAATTGCACCGAAATCTGCCAAGAAATGTGGAACGCGTTGCGTTCACAAGAAATAGAATGAAAAAAACATGAAGCCCGCTTTTTATATGATGCAGCTACAAATCACCAAACCTGCCAATATGCGATAGGTCACATGACGAGGAACATTCTGTGAAAATCTTATTCAAATCCGTCAAGAAATGTAGGACGAATTGTGTTCATAAGAAGTAGAATGAAATATACCATGAAGCCCCCTTTTTCCATGACGCAGCTAGTAATCGCAAAAGCATTGACAGAGTTGCGAGGTCAATCTGGTTTAAACATTTTTTCCCTTCATTTCCTAATGGTGGTAGATAGATGTGACAAGTTGAATGTAAAAATTCTGTACAGTTTTTTTTTAAATAAGACTAAAAACATTACAAGTGCACTGAATCGCGTCACTTAAAAATCGCTCCCAGTTGGCCATTTTGCAATGAATCAAAAAAACAAAACAAAAAAAGCGTCTCGGGAGAATGGGTTATTGTACACATGGTATAAAGTTTCACGAAATTCCGTCCAGTGGAATCGGAGATATTTGCCGGGCCGGACACACGGAGAGACGGACGAACAGGCGGACGGACAAACAGACGGAAGGACGCAGGGACGAACAACGCTAAAACTATATCCCTCCGCCTTCAGCGGGGGATAATAAAAGCTTTTAAAAGTGACAAAACTCTTAAATGGGACAAAAACAGATAATGTTACGGCCACAAAAGCTTTACTGACAATATTATGAATTAAATTATGACTAATTAGTCCCTATCTCTAACGTCCTCGCAACGACACACTTACTCTTCAAGTTTGCTAGGCATGTTCGCTTTTCAGAAAATTATGCATGTATTAGACCTAAAAATATCTGTGTTTAGGGCTTCCCTACCCTACCTAGAAGATGCTGCGGATCCTAAACTGTTTACGCTACGATTGGAGAAAAATCTGTCGGGTGTGATTTCGGTACAAGGTCCATGAAAAAAATCTGGAAAAAAATCATAAATCCCTGCTTACCCTACCTACAGCATCTTGGACCGAAACCCTACACACAGATTTTTTTTGTAAGGCCTTAGAGGTATTATACAGTGTATAGATAGGAATCTACATGGATAAAAAAAAAGTATGGACAAAATTCTGCGTTATGTCATTTAATTTGCCGAGTTGAATCTCAGATGTTGTGAAATAGTAGAGACTGAACCTGAAAAGATTGTTAACATTTATTCATCTATTTTTTATGTTGTTAACGAATCAATTCAACAACTTTATGAATATATATCTATTTGCTTTCCACGTATGTATTGAATTTATTTGTATTATCTGAAAATTAATTAATAATAAATTTATTCATCTTATCAGCAAGAACTTGTGATCGGTAAAGTCTTTTTCTGTAATCAAGTCTTTTGTCATTTTTGTAGGCTTTTGAATGTTAAAAGGTACATCATGTTAATTAATACTTGATTACTTCTTCATTTCTATGGTCAACTCCTGTTCAAAGTCCAAATTTGCACATATCTGTAGGTTGACCAGTGCATATTCTCCTGATTGTACGGTGCTATGTGCTACAGCTGCAATAGCTACAAAATATTGATGTTTGTCTAATTCTTGTCTGGAAGTCATTTTCGTTATTTCAATTTTGTGAATTGCACTTCAACATGAATAAAGTCGTTCGTATTTGTAACAATTCTGAAAAAAATAAACAGGTTAATCCTCCCAATGACGATGAAATATGTGCGTAATTTAGAGGACCTGACTAAGTATCTAGCACAGCATTCATGAAGATTAAGAACTCCAGTCATGACGTAGGATTGGTCGTTTGTTTAGGGTTCGAGGGCGTGCAAACAGTGTTTAAATATATCATGAATGAGGGCTGTTCAATTATTTATGTTTTCTAATCTCTTGCTAAGTCTATCATTTCGTCCTTGCAACAGTGCCTTAAGTGTCTCCAACGCCGAAAGCCCGAATGTCCGTTCCTGAGTATGACTTAGGAATCGAACTATCGATCTTTCACACATATGTGTCTGCTTGATAACAGTTTCTATTTTTTTCTGACTGATTATTAGTTTGAGTATTATAGACTGAGTATTATAGTTTATATCAGCCTCGACCATTTTTCTGTTGAGAAATCAATACAAAATTAAATTCTAACAATTCAAAAAGAGTCTAGATGATATAACCATTGTTTTCTGTGTTTCTGTCTCTCTGTTCGTCTCGGTCTATCATTTCAACATAGACTCCATTTTTCGGTTAGTTTTCCCGTTAGACACAGTGTTTTTAAAGGTCTTTGTATTTTAAAAGTCTAATATTCAGTTGAAGGCGTTCTTTCATTTAAATGTCTGTTATGTTTTTTGTGCATTTTGAAGTAAACATTGACTTATATAAAAGTCCTCGAAGATCTAAATAGCGTGAATCTGAGCTTCTCCAAGCCGACAATTAGATTAGACCAGTCTGAAAAATTGAAATAGTTGAAAACGAATTACTGTTTGTTTAGTCTTGAAAGACTTGAAATGTTGTTTTTATAGCAAGTCTAGGTTTATGCTAAGTACAGCAGGATTACTTGACTGGAATGTTCGTGGAATTTAAGCAAGAAATGAGAGGTGTTACTATATGAATCACTTAGTAAGAAAAAATTGCACCAAACATTTGCGACCAGTGAAATTCGGAATCAGCCTATTCATTTTCGCTGTAAGATCGGGGTCTATTGTTTACTTACCACATGCTAAAGCAATGACAATATTCGTGATTCAGGTAGATTCAGATTGGACCTAAAAAGACCGCTACCAACTTTGCACATTCACATATCCTACAGAAGTTATGTTGAGTGTGTCATTGTGAGGACGTGATAGGTCAGGAGTTATCAGTGAAAACTTGATTTACAGCGTTATCGGTATGAACTTATAATCGGTATAATTTTTTACTTCATTTAAATGTTTTGTCTGTTATCAAATAAAAAGTGGTGATCGCTGATAACTGATAATCTATATAAAGTCTAAGACTATGTCACAGAGTTTTTTAATATAATTATTATGTATTACCATGAACTACATGAATATTCGTGTTTCTGAACCCTAACTCTTCCTAATAGTCATCTCTTGCCATAGTACTATTCTCGTAATTCGTAGATATGATCTGGTCTGGGATCGAAACAAAGACCATCAGTTATTACATCGGTTTATCTGTTTGATTGACCATCGGTCGTTTTAATATTCGTTAAAGGTCTTTTTCATTCTCAGCAATGACAAAAACGACTCAATTAATAAATGATTGAGTGTGTAACAGTTTTCTGTAGGGAATATCACATGTATTATTATCATATCACTAAGATTGATTGCATGGTGTTTAATGTCCCTTTAAACACAATTTGAGTCATATCATGGTAACATCACACATTCATGTATTTCTTGGGTTTCACAAACACAAGGGTAAGGCTCTGAAGTGTCCTACCCGAGGAAACTCCCTCTAAAACTTAGTGGATCCACTGAGGCTCGAATTCGCGGTCTTCAATTCACGAGTCCTGCTCTTTACAACTGAACCAAGCAGGACGTCCTATCTATTTGAACAAGGCACTGTATCCCGGGATATGATAAGTCTATTATTTTATCAAACTTGCTTATAGTCTCATTTCTATTTTCTGACTTAATATCAGTTTTTTAGTTGAGACACATTTCACTGGTGTTAAAATATTTAGGAACATTCTAAAACCGTTAGCCGACTGGACGGTTCACACCCAACCCCGCATCATAAACGTGTATAACTCAGAATTAATTCAATTGTTTGTGAACTGATAGATTCAGATAGGAGTGGTTGATTTTGCCAACACGAATGATTTCTTAAAGGTCGAAACATGTCCTGCAAAAGTTGAGAAAAAGTCTATCATTGCGAGGACGAGATAGAGTGAGACTAAGTAGTCATATTTCAATTCATAATCTTGTCAGCAAGACTTTATTTTTCATATTTATTTTGCATTCCATTTTAAGTATTTTGTCAGTTTTAAAAGTCTTTTATTTCTTATACCTCATTTTACATATGTACAAACTTTCTTTACTGTAGACGTTCCCTTGCTTCTCTCGAAACGTATTGGTTTTTAATTTGCGTGGTAAATGTAGACTGCACTTTTTGCACAAAATTGAGATAATAGGAAAAATTGCTCGTCGTTTTTTTTTCACTGGCTTTTAAGGATCGTCTACTGCAGACACGTCAATTGTCGGATTTTTGTGTGGCGGTGGAGGCGGAGGGGGTGAGGTTCGTGGCAGTGGTCGTGATTGCACGAATTGAACAATATGGTCTCGTAATGGTCAAAAACATTAATTCATACATTATTCGACATACGTGCTGAGGTTTGTATGGACATATATGCTCGCTCTCGCCCTCTCCGTCCAATCACCTCCGGTGGACACTACAGATCCTGATCTAGTTTTGTATAATTTTACTTAGTCTTACTTTGTTCTGCATCCTGTGTTGAATTTTATTCATAATGTTTCAATATCGAGGACTTTCTTATAAACATTGTTTTCTTTAATAGTAAAAAAAGTCTAATAGTCAACACAGAAATGAGAAAATTAAGTAATGCAGGACATGCCTTGATGCCTTGCCATAGAGAAACCATACACGATAATAAGTCTTATTACTGTAGTATACTGGTCTATCCCATAGATAGATGTAAAGGTATAATGAAGTCGGGTACAGGTATTTGGTGATATATCCTGCGGCCGTGTCGACATGTGGTTCGGTAGCTCAGTTGGTTAGAGTGCAGGAACGGTATTCGTGGGGCCCTGGGTTCGAATCCCCGTCAAGCCGCGATATTTTTTTCACCACCTGTTATTTTACGCCCGATCTGAATGTACAAAATACATCGGTAGCTTCTTAACTTTGATATGTAATAAGCAAACAGGACAAATTCATGATGTCGCAATCTTTAAGTGAACAATTACAGAAATATTGAATCTATTGTAAATTGTAATACCTCCTTTTGTTTTTTTCCTGAATATTATGATAAATGGAACTATTAAATTAAAAACATAACAAAAAAGATGGTCGATTTCTAAAGAAAAGCAAGAGCTAAGATAAAAAACCCTAACTCATTTTTGTTACCATCTTTATCATCGTAATTTATAAAGTGATTATGTTACGTCGACCGTGTATTAGCGAGCTTTGAAAAGAGAGAAACTCTGCATTCAAGTACAGCGTTTTCATTTTGTTCCAGTATTTTAAGGGCAAATTTCTATATGGCGTCAAAGGCGATGCTTCGAAATTTAAGTCAATAGTTATTCAAAAAGGTATTGAGATCGTGATTGATGCTGATACATCTATTTATAGAGAGAAAGCATACATCTGTATGTCCATACAAATCTTTAGAAATGAGCCATGCTTTGTGTAAAGGAGGCTTAATGCATCTGCAAAAAGTATCGACTCAGGTCAGCCTGCACAGGCTGACCTCGATGGAATTATTTTGCTATTGGTCGATTTTCTGTATGTCGAAAGAACATTCTACCTAACTATTATGGCAATTGTCTAAAATAGTGGCTATTATGGATCCATAATTATGTGATGACATGCTCGATAAAATGCACCACGAAGGCGTATTAAAGCCCCATTTATATATTGCATATATGTAAAATATACATGTTGATCAAATATATATTGCATATGAAGCCCCCTTTTTCCATGATACAGTGATAAATTGCAAAACCCTGACAACACACGCTAAGGTCACATGATCTGTGAAAATTTCATCCAAATTTGTTGTAATTAAAGTGGTATTGGTGAAAAATGAAATATAACATGAAGCCCTCTTATTCCATGATGCAGTAACAAATCCCCAAACCTTGACAACCTGCGTTAGGTCACATGATTCTGTGAATATTGCACCGAAATCTGCCAAGAAATGTGGAAGGCATTGCGTTCACAAGAAATAGAGTGAAAAAACATGAAGCCCTCTTTTCCCATGATGCAGCTACAAATCACCAAACCTTGACAATATGCGATAGGTCACATGACGAGAAAACATTCTGTGAAAATTAAATTCAAATTCGTCAAAGAAATGTGGGAGGAGTTGCGATCACAAAAAAATGGAATTGAAAAAAAAAACAAAACAAAAAAAACATGAAGCCCCCTTTTCGATGATGCAGCTACAGGTTTCAAAACAAAACATTGACAATATCCGATGACGAGGAACATTCTGTGAAAATTTGATTCAAATCCGTCACGAAATGTAGGAGGAATATTCACAAGAAGCAGAATGAAATATACCATGAAGCCCCCTTTTTTCATGACGTAGCTAGTAATCGCAAAAGCATTGACAGAGTTGCGAAGGCAATCTGGGTTAAACTTTTTTTCCTTCATTTCCTAATGGTGGTAGATAGATGTGACAAGTTGAACGTAAAAATTCTGTACAATTTTTTTTTAAAATAAGACTGAAAACATTACAAGTGCACTGAACCGCGTAACTTAAAACTCGTTCCAAGTCGGCCATTTTGCATCGAATAAAAAAAAAAAGTGTCTCGGGAGAATGGCTTATTGTACACATGGTATAAAGTTTCACGAAATTCCGTCCAGTGGAATCGGAGATATTTGCCGGGCCGGACACACGGACGGACAAGCGGACGGACGGACGGACAGGCGGACGGACAAACAGACGGAAGGACGCACGGACGAACAACGCTAAAACTATAAAAGCTTTTTAAAAGTGATAAAATTCGTAAATGGGACAAAAACAGATAATGTTACGACCACAAAAGCTTTACTGGCAATAATAATGAATTAAATTATGACTGATTAGTCCCCAACTCTTACGTCCTCACGACACACCACTCTTCAATTTTGCAAGGCATGTTCGCTTTTTAGAAAATTATGCATGTATTAGACTTAAAAATATCTGTGTTTAGGGCTTCCCTAAGGTACCCTACCTAGAAGATGCTGCCGATCCTTAACTGTTTACGCTACGATTGGAAAAAAGATCTGTCGGGTATGATTTCGGTACAAGTTCCATGAAAAGAATCTGGAAAAAAAATCATAAATCCCTACTTACCCTACCTACAGCATATCGGACCAAAACCCTACACACAGATTTTTGGTAAGGCCTTAGGGGTATTATACGGCCTATAGATATGAATCTACACGGATAAAAAAAAGTATGGACATAATTCTGCGTTATGGCATTTACTTTGCTGAGTTATATCTAACACGTTGTGTCAGCTCAGGATTTGTGAACATTTCTAAAGCCTCCTAAGGTTAGTAAAACGCTTGTCGACAACCAAACTGTTCTGAAGCCAGAAAATTAAACTGTTAGCGGGTTTAAACAAGATAAAGGACTTCAAAGATTATCCGGAAAACAATGCACAGTTCTAATTGATAAGAATAAGATCAGGCATTCCTTCCTATAGAAAACTAAAACACACTTTGTCACTTAGATCCGGTCATAACCAGGAATAAAGCGAATAGTACTTTGGCAAGGGATGACTGATAGGACAAGAGTTAAGATTCAGATGCGAGCAAACAAACCAACAGCACGGCCTTTAACTTAGTATAGCTAATCAGTCATCATCCATATTTTTTATATGATGAATAAAGCATTTAAATAGGACGGGATTTATTCCCTTCAAAAAATCTTGCCGTCAAGATTATGTATTGAGTTATAACAGACAAAACATTTAAATGAGGCAGAAAATTATACAGATTATAAATTCATGCCGCTAAGATTATAAATCAAGTAATCACTGATAACTCCCGACCCGTCACGTCCTCATAACGTCATACTCACACTTTAAACTCTGTGGAACATGTCTCTCCATATGTATGGTTGGTAGCGGTCTTATTCAGTCCAATCTAAATCTACCCAAATCGTCAATATCTTCTTAGTTTTTACATGTAAGTGAACAGAACGGGCCCCAATCTTATAGCGAAAATGAATAGACCTATCACGTCCTCACAACGTCACACCCGCACTTCTCCAATGTATGGTTGGTAGCGTTCTTATTCAGTCCAATCTAAATCTACCCAAATCATCAATATTTTCTTAGTTTTTACATGTAAGTGAACAGAACGGTCACCGATCTTATGCGAAAATGAATTGACCAATCTGCAAATGTCTGATGCAATCTGTTCTTACTAATTGGTTCATAATGCTTATCTCGAATAGTGTGCTAAAACTCCGTGGCTTTTCCAATCATATAAAAATAATGTACGTAGCAGGCGGTCCGTATTGCAAAAATACAGTATTGTAAGAAAAACGATTTAACGAAGATTACATCGCTTTAATCATTTCTTTTTTGCGGGGCTGCTATTATGTTGTTCTACTCTCCATGAAGGATTTCAAACATATTATTTCGATCTCGAGGTTTTTGTCTAGTCTGCATTTGTTTCAAAATGCATGAAAAACATCTTATAACTACAACAGAACTGAAAGAAACTTATCTTCTTCTATACACAG
Source organism: Tridacna crocea (assembly GCA_943736015.1). Lineage (NCBI taxonomy): Eukaryota > Metazoa > Mollusca > Bivalvia > Cardiida > Cardiidae > Tridacna > Tridacna crocea. Next base: position 58,728,804 of record OX031059.1, read on the forward strand.
GCCCTTAGGAGCAACCATGGTAATTGAAATTACCCTTTGTCCCAGAGAATTTCAATCGACGCAAAATTTTCCAAAAAATACAAGTTAGCCCCCCCCCCCCCCAACCTTGAATTGCTTCCTACGTGCCTGATTATTACATTAGAATCTTGTAATACAATGACCTTTGAACACACTGCTTCAATTGGGAGAACTTGGCGAAAAATTCAACGGAGTCTATGTTAAAGAGAAATTTCAAATTGGAATCGAATATACATGTATTTATTTATTCATTGTCTACTTATTAATTTCCAAAATCAAATGCTAACTGAAGAGTGAAAAATTGAAAAAGTTTAGGATAACTTGCTGAATTTATCTAACCTGACCCAGTCACTTTTTCCAAACTCACTTTGTGACAGGCCAAAATTTCCATTTCTCACATCTGGTAATGTAATGGAAAACTGCACATTAAACTTTATGTTTTATACAATATCTATACAGTTTCTATGTAGTTTCCGTTTCGTGTAACTGTAGAATGGACCGAAGATCGGGTGGTACAAAACTTGCAGCCCGATCTTTGATCAATCCTGCTCGCTAAGAGAAGCAATTTTATTTGAATCGCAGTATTACGGGATCTGGTGCTGACTGGATATTTCCATTTCTACCATCCAGTAATGTAGTGGAAATTTGCACATTAATTTTTAAATCATATATTTTTATACAATATCTATGTTGTTTTCGTTTCGTATTACTGTAGAGTGGACCGCTGATCAGGTGGTACAAAACTTGCAGTCTGATCTTCGATCTATTTTGCCCGTTCACGGACACAATAATTCGAAATTTTTCGTAATATTTGTTCTAGAACTGGCTGAAAGTTTCCATTTCTCCTATCGAGTAATTTAGTGGGAATTCGTCCATGTACTCATGTACTTCCTTTCTATATGCTTCCATATACTTTACTATATTCTGAAATAATCTCAACTCTACGATCATCTTCCATTTGAATTAACGTCTATTGAAATTATATCTATATCATCTGAAATAGTAGAGAAACCTGAAAAGATTGTTAACATTTATTCGTCTATTTTTTTTTATGTTGTTAACAAATCAATCCAACAACTTTATGTCTTTATATCTATTTGTTTTCCACGTATGTATTGAATTTATTTGTATTATCTGACAATGAGCTGTATGCTTTAATTCCAAAATAAAATGTTATGTTATGTTATGTATACAGACTACTTACAACATACTTATGATATACGAGTATATACGACGAAACATGTCCTACATAATTTTTACAGTGAGTGTATCAATGTGAGGACGTAAAGGTCGGGATTAATTAATAATAAATTTATTCGTCATCTTATCAGCAAGAACTTGTGATCGGTAAAGTCTTTTTCTCTAATCAAGTGTTTTGTCATTTTTATAGGCTTTTGAATGTTAAAAGGTCCATCATGTTAATTAATACTTGATTACTTTTACATTTCTATGGCCAACTCCTGAAGACCAAATTTGCACATATCTGTAGGTTGACCAGTGCATATTCTCCTGATTATTTGGTTGATCAATTGTACGGTGCTATATGCTACAGCTGCAATAGCTACAAAATATTGATGTTTGTCTAATTCTTGTCTGGAAGTCATTTTGGTTATTTCAATTTTGTGAATTGCACTTGAGCATGAATAAAGTTGTTCGTATTTGTAACAATTCTGAAAAAAATAAACAGGTTAATCCTCCCAATAATGATGAAATATGTGCGTAATTTAGATGACCTGACTAAGTATCTAGCACAGCATTCATGAAGATTAAAAACTCCAGTCATGACGTAGGATTGGTCGTTTGTTTAGGGTTCGAGGGCGTGCGAACAGTGTATATATATATCATGAATGACGGCTGTTCAAATGTTTATGTTTTCTAATCTCTTGTTAAGTCTATCATTCCGTCCCTGCAACAGTGCCTTAAGTGTCTCCAACGCCAAAATCCCGAATGTCAGTTCCTAAGTATGACTTAGTCAGGAATCGAACTAACGATCTTTCACACATATGTGTCTGTTTGATAAGTTTCTATTTTTTTTCTGACAGATAAGATTACATCATTCTAGCCAATAAATTAGATGGCCTAGACAATGCAGTAGAGTATTATAGTTTATATCAGCCTCGACCAGTTTTCTGTTGAGAAATCAATACAAAATTAAATTCTAACGATTCAAAAAGGGTCTAGATGATATAAACATTGTTTCCTCTGTTTCTGTCTCTCTGTTCGTCTCGCTCTATCATTTCAACATAGCCATTGGCTTTTTCGCTTAGTTTTTTCGTTTGACGCAGTGTGTTTTAAGGTCTTTGTATTTTAAAAGTCTAATATTCAGTTGAAGGCAGGTTTCTTTCATTTAAATGTCTGCTATGATTTTTGTGCATTTTGAAGTAAACACTGGTTTATATAAAAGTCTTCGAATATCTAAATAGCGTGAATCTAAGCTTCTCCAAGGGGACAATTAGATTAGACCAGTCTGAAAAAAGAAAATAGCTGAAAACGAATTACTGTTTGTTTAGTCTTGAAAGACTTGAAATGTTGTTTTTACAGAAAGTCTAGGTTTCTGCTAAGTACAGCAGGATTACTTGACTGGAATGTTCGTGGAATTTAAGAAAGAAATGCGAGGTGTTACCATATGAATCAGTTAGTAAGAAAATATTGCACCAAACATTTGCGACCAGTGAAATTCGGAATCAGCCTATTCATTTTCGCTGTATATAAGATCAGGGTCCTTTCTGTTTACTTACCGCATGTTAAAGCTTTGACAATATTCGTGATTCAGGTAGATTCAGATTGGACCTAAAAAGACCGCTACCAACTACGCATATTGACATATCCTACAGAAGTTATGTTGAGTGTGTCATTGTGAGGACGTGATAGGTCAAGAGTTATCAGTGAAAACTTGATTTACGGTGTTATCGGTATGAACTTATAATCGGTATAATTTTCTGCCTCATTTAAATGTTTTGTCTGTTATCAAATAAAAAGTAGTGATCGCTGATGACTGATTATTAAATAAGGTCTAAGTCTATGTCACAGGGTTTTTTAATATAATTATTATGTATCACCATGGACGACATGAATATTCGTGTTTCTGAACCTTAAGTCTTTCTAATAATCATGGATCGAAACAAAGACCGTATGTTATTACAGCGGTTTGTCTGTTTAATTGAACATCAGTCGTATTAATATTTGTTAAAGGTCTTTTTCATTCTCAGCAATGACACAAACGACTCGAGTAATAAATGATTGAGTGTGTAAGTTTTTTGTAGGAAATATCACACGTATTATTATCATATCACTAAGATTGATTGCATGGTGTTTGATGTCGCTTTAAACACAATTTGAGTCATATCACGGTAACATCACACATTCATGTATTTCCTGGGTTTCACAAACACAAGGGTAAGGCTCTGAAGTGTCCTACCCGAGGAAACTCCCTCTAAAACTTAGTGGATCCACTGAGGCTCGAATTCGCGGTCTCCAATTCACAAGTCCTGCTCTTTACAACTGAACCAAGCAGGACGTCCTATCTATTTGAACAAGGCACTGTATCCCGGGATATGATAAGTCTATTATTTTATCAAACTTGCTTATAGTCTCATTTCTATTTTCTGACTTAATATCAGTTCTTTAGTTGAGGCACATGTCACTAGTGTTAAAATATTTAGGAACATTCTAAAACCGTTAGCCGACTGGACGGTTCAGACCCAACTCCGCATCATAAACGTGTATAACTCAGAGTTAATTCAATTGTTTGTGAACTGATAGATTCAGATAGGAGTGGTTGATTTTGCCAACACGAATGATTTCTTAAAGGTCGAAACATGTCCTGCAAAAGTTGAGAGTAAGTGTATCATTGCGGGGACGAGATTTGCAGATAGGTTTTTTTCCTATTTCTGCGTTATCTATTACACTTTTTTTACTATTAAAGAAAACAATGTTTATAAGAAAGTCCTCGAGACTGAAACATTATGAATAAAATTCAATACAGGATGCAGAACAAAGTAAGACTAAGTAAAATTATACACAACTAGATCAGGGTCTGTAGTGTACAGAGCGAGCATATATGTCCATACAAACCTCAGTACATATGTCGAATAATGTATGAATTAATGATTTTGACCATTACGAGATTATTCCCTACCATATCGTTCAAATCGTGCAATCACGACCACTGCCACGAACCTCCCCCCCCCCCCCGCCCCCCGCCTCCACACACACATCCAACAATTGACGTGTCTGCATTAGACGATCCTTGAAAGCAGTGTGAAAAAAAACGACGAGCAATTCTTCCTATTGTCTCAATTTTGTGCAAAAAGTGCAGTCTACATTTACCACGCAAATTAAAAACCAATACGTTTCGAGAGAAGCAAGGGAACGTCTACAGTAAAGAAAGTTTGTACAAAATAAATATGAAAAACAAAGTCTTGCTGACAAGATTATGAATTAAAATATGACTTCTTAGTCTCAATCTATCTCGTCCTCGCAATGTTACACTTACTCTCAACTTTTGCAGGACATGTTTCGACCTTTTAAGAAATCATTCGTGTTGGCAAAATCAACCACTCTTTTCTGAATCTATCAGTTCACAAACAATTGAATTAACTCTGAGTTATACACGTTTATGATGCGGAGTTGGGTCTGAACCGTCCAGTCGGCTAACGGTTTTAGAATGTTCCTAAATATTTTAACACTAGTGAAATGTGTCTCAACTAAAGAACTGATATTAAGTCAGAAAATAGAAATGAGACTATAAGCAAGTTTGATAAAATAATAGACTTATCATATCCCGGGATACTGTGCCTTGTTCAAATAGATAGGACGTCCTGCTTGGTTCAGTTGTAAAGAGCAGGACTTGTGAATTGGAGACCGCGAATTCGAGCCTCAGTGGATCCACTAAGTTTTTCGAGAGAGTTTCCTCGGGTAGGACACTTCAGACCCTTACCCTTGTGTTTGTGAAACCAAGAAATACATGAATGTGTGATGTTACCGTGATATGACTCAAATTGTGTTTAAAGCGACATCAAACACCATGCAATCAATCTTAGTGATATGATAATAATACGTGTGATATTCCCTACAGAAAACTGTTACACACTCAATCATTTATTAATTGAGTCGTTTTTGTCATTGCTGAGAATGAAAAAGACCTTTAACGAATATTAAAACGACCGATGGTCAATCAAACAGACAAACCGCTGTAATAACTGGTGGTCTTTGTTTCGATCCCAGACCAGATCATATCTACGAATTACGAGAATAGTACTATGGCAAGAGATGACTATTAGGAAGATTTAGGGTTCAGAAACACGAATATTCATGTAGTCCATGGTAATACATAAAGTTTTTCAAGAGAGTTTCCTCGGGTAGGACACTTCAGACCCTTACCCTTGTGTTTGTGAAACCCAAGAAATACATGAATGTGTGATGTTACCGTGATATGACTCAAATTGTGTTTAAAGCGACATCAAACACCATGCAATCAATCTTAGTGATATGATAATAATACGTGTGATATTCCCTACAGAAAACTGTTACACACTCAATCATTTATTAATTGAGTCGTTTTTGTCATTGCTGAGAATGAAAAAGACCTTTAACGAATATTAAAACGACCGATGGTCAATCAAACAGACAAACCGCTGTAATAACTGGTGGTCTTTGTTTCGATCCCAGACCAGATCATATCTACGAATTACGAGAATAGTACTATGGCAAGAGATGACTATTAGGAAGATTTAGGGTTCAGAAACACGAATATTCATGTAGTCCATGGTAATACATAATAATTATATTCAAAAACTCTGTGACATAGTCTTAGACTTTATATAGATTATCAGTCATCAGCGATCACCACTTTTTATTTGATAACAGACAAAACATTTAAATGAGGTAGAAAATTATACCGATTATAAGTTCATACAGATAACACTGTAAATCAAGTTTTCACTGATAACTCCTGACCTATCACGTCCTCACGATGACACACTCAACATAACTTCTGTAGGATATGTCAATATGCGTAGTTGGTAGCGGTCTTTCTAGGTCCAATCTGAATCTACCTGAATCACGAATATTGTCATAGCTTTAACATGTGGTAAGTGAACAGAAAGGACCCTGATCTTATGTACAGCGAAAATGAATAGGCTGATTCCGAATTTCACTGGTCGCAAATGTTTGGTGCAATATTTTCTTACTAACTGATTCATATGGTAACACCTCGCATTTCTTTCTTAAATTCCACGAACATTCCAGTCAAGTAATCCTGCTGTACTTAGCAGAAACCAATACTTTCTGTAAAAACAACATTTCAAGTCTTTCAAGACTAAACAAACAGTAATTCGTTTTCAGCTATTTTCTTTTTTCAGACTGGTCTAATCTAATTGTCCCCTTGGAGAAGCTTAGATTCACGCTATTTAGATATTCGAAGACTTTTATATAAACCAGTGTTTACTTCAAAATGCACAAAAATCATAGCAGACATTTAAATGAAAGAAACCTGCCTTCAACTGAATATTAGACTTTTAAAATACAAACACACTGCGTCAAACGGGAAAACTAAGCGAAAAAGCCAATGGCTATGTTGAAATGATAGAGCGAGACGAACAGAGAGACAGAAACAGAGGAAACAATGTTTATATCATCTAGACCCTTTTTGAATCGTTAGAATTTAATTTTGTATTGATTTCTCGACAGAAAACTGGTCGAGGCTGATATAAACTATAATACTCTACTGCGTTGTCTAAGCCATCTAATGTATTGGCTAGAATGATGTAATCTTATCTGTCAGAAAAAAATAGAAACTGTTATCAAACAGACACATATGTGTGAAAGATCGTTAGTTCGATTCCTGACTATGTCATACTTAGGAACTGACATTCGGGCTTTTGGCGTTGGAGACACTTAAAGGTGGCCCTTTAGATATTGGGACAAAATTTAAAAAAAAATACAAAAAAGTCATCCTTGTACTCCCAAAGCCTTATAATTTTCATTCATTAAACCCCAGGAGTCGAAAGCCATCCGACAGCTAGATAAATTAGAGATTTGCTACAGCCCAGGTCGACACTGAAGGGAAATAGAGTCTATTTTTACATGAGCAACTCGCTCATTTACATACCGGAAATATACAGACGAAGCTTCAAACATAGCATCCGAAATTCTTGACATTATGGAAAATAATTAAATGTTTGTTATGTTATGGAATTAAAAAGTCATAAGTCACGTGCAAGTCACTTAACATTCCCAGAATGCTTTTTTGATTTTGGTGGGAAATCTAAATATAGCTTAAGAGGCTACGTAGCCTTTTAAGGGAATAACACCAAAACTTTTTTTTTGCAATTTTAAAATTCTTAATTACTGATGATTTGTATTGTTTTTTCATATAAATTTCAGTGACATATATATCTTTTAATTTGGTGTGATGTGAAAATTCCAAATACCCACCTTTAAGGCACTGTTGCAAGGACGGAATGATAGACTTAACAAGAGATTAGAAAACATAAACATTTGAACAGCCGTCATTCATGATATATTTAAACACTGTTCGCACGGCCTCGAACCCTAAACAAACGACCAATCCTACGTCATGACTGGAGTTCTTAATCTTCATGAATGCTGTGCTAGATACTTAGTCAGGTCATCTAAATTACGCACATGTTTCATCATCATTGGGAGGATTAACCTGTTTATTTTTTTCAGAATTGTTACAAATACGAACGACTCTATTCATGCTCAAGTACAATTCACAAAATTAAAATAACCAAAATGACTTCCAGACAAGAATTAGACAAACATCAATATTTTGTAGCTTTTGCAGCTGTAGCATATAGCACCGTACAATTGATCAACCAAATAATCAGGAGAATATGCACTGGTTAACCTACAGATATGTGCAAATTTGGTCTTCAGGAGTTGGCCATAGAAATGTAAAAGTAATCAAGTATTAATTAACATAATGTGCATTTTAACATTCAAAAGCCTATAAAAATGACAAAATGTTGTAAGTCGTCTGCATACATAACATAACATAACATTTTATTTTGGAATTAAAGCATACAGCTCATTGTCAGATAATACAAATAAATTCAATATATACGTGGAAAGCAAATAGCTATAAAGACATAAAGTTGCTGGATTGATTTGTTAACAACATGAAAAAAATAGATGAATAAAATAACGTTAACAATCTTTTCAGGTTTCTCTACTATTTCAGATGATATAGATATAATTTCAATAGACGTTAATTCAAATGGTAGATGATCGTAGAGTTGAGATTATTTCAGAGTATAGTAAAGTATATGGAAGCATATAGAAAGGAAGTACATGAGTAAAATGGACGAATTCCCACTAAATTACTCGATAGGAGAAATGGAAACTTTCAGCCAGTTCTAGAACAAATATTACGAAAAATTTAGAATTATTGTGTCCGTGAACGGGCAGAGTAGATCGAGGATCAGACTGCAAGTTTTGTACCACCTGATCTCCGGTCCACTCTACAGTAATACGAAACGAAAACAACATAGATACTGTATAAAAATATATGATTTAAAAATTAATGTGCAATTTTCCACTACATTACTAGTTCTCCCGATTGAAGCAGTGTGGTCAAAGGTCATTGTATTACAAGAGTTGAATATAATAAACAGGCACGTAGGAAGCAATTCAAGATTGGAAAATTTTGCGTCGATTGAAATTCTCTGGGACAAAAGGCAAATTCAATTACCATGGTTGTCAAAATTAATGAGTGGGGGGGGGGGGGGTTTAGCCCCCCCCCACCCCCCTGTTCCTACGGGCCTGTGTATAGATGAAGATAAGTTTCTTTCAGTTATGTTAACGTTATAAGATGTTTTTCATGCATTTTGAAACAAATGCAGAATAGACAAAAACCTCGAGATCAAAATAGTATGTTTGAAATCCTTTACGGAGTGTAGAACAACATAATAGCAGCCCCCGCAAAAAAAAGAAATAATTAAAGCGATGTAATCTTCGTTTAATCATTTTTCTTACAATACTTTTTTTTTTTCAATACGGACCGCCTGCTATGTACATTATGTTTATATGATTGGAAAAGCCACGGAGTTTTAGCGCACTATTCCAGATAAGCATTATGAACCAATTAGTAAGAACAGGGTGCGTATTCACCAACCATTCTTGAGAATATTCTTGGTCTTATTCTCCAAGGTTTTCCAAATTTGTAAGTAACACAACTTCTGATTGGCTAAACCGAATGGTTTAGCCAATCAGAAGTCGTGTTACTTACAAATGTAGAAAATTCTGGAGAACATTACCAAGAACGTTCTTATGAATGGATGGTGAATACAGGCCCAGATTGCATTAGACATTTGCGGATTGGTCAATTCATTTTCGCATAAGATCGGGACCCTTCCGTTCACTTACATGTAAAAACTAAGAAAATATTGATGATTCGGGTAAATTTAGATTGGACTGAGTAGGATCGCTACCAACTATACATGTACATATGGAGAAATATGTTCTACAGAAGTTAAGTGCGGGTGGAACGTTGTGAGGACGTGATAGGTCCATTCATTTTCGCTATACGATCGGGACCCTTCCGTTCACTTACATGTAAAAACTAAGAAAATATTGATGATTTGGGTAGATTTAGATTGGACTTAATAAGACCGCTACCAACCATACATATGGAGAGCCATGTTTCACAGAGTTTAAAGTGTGAGTGTGACGTTATGAGGACGTGACAGGTCGGGAGTTATCAGTGATTACTTGATTTATAATCTTAGCGGTATGAATTTATAATCTGTATAATTTTCTGCCTCATTTAAATGTTTTTTCTGTTATAACTCAATACACAATCTTGACGGCAAGATTTTTTGAAAGAAATAAATCCCGACCTATTTATATGCTTTATTCATCATATAAAAAATATGGTTGATGACTGATTAGCTATACTAGGTTAAAGGCTATGCTGTTGGTTTGTCAGATACATGTATTACGAAGACAATATTTTTTATTATGTATCTGCTCGCATCTGAATCTTAACTCTTGTCTTATCAGTCATCCCTTGCCAAAGTACTATTCGCTTTATTCCTGATTATGACCCGATCTAAGTGACAAAGTGTGTATTAGTTTTCTATAGGAAGGAATGTCTGATCTTATTCTTATCAATTAGAACAGTGCATTATTTTCCGGACAATCTTTGAAGTCTTTAATCTTGTTTAAACCCGCTAAAAGTTTCATTTTCTGGCTTCAGAACAGTTTGGTTGTCGACAAGCGTTTTACTAACCTTAGGAGGCTTTAGAAATGTTCACAAATCCTGAGCTGACACAACGTGTTAGATTCAACTCAGCAAAGTAAATGACATAACGCAGAATTATGTCCATACTTTTTTTTTATCCGTGTAGATTCATAGCTATAGGCTGTATAATACCTCTAAGGCCTTACCAAAAATCTGTGTGTAGGGTTTCGGTCCGATATGCTGTAGGTAGGGTAAGTAGGGATTTATGATTTTTTTCCAGATTCTTTTCATGGAACTTGTACCGAAATCATACCCGACAGATCTTTTTTCCAATACTAGCGTAAACAGTTTAGGATCGGGAGCATCTTCTAGGTAGGGTACTGTAGGGAAGCCCTAAACACAGATATTTTTAAGTCTAATACATGCATACTTTTCTAAAAAGCGAACATGCCTTGCAAAATTGAAGAGTGGTGTGTCGTTGTGAGGACGTAAGAGTTGGGGACTAATCAGTCATAATTTAATTCATAATATTTTCAGTAAAGCTTTTGTGGTCGTAACATTATCTGTTTTTGTCCCATTTACGAGTTTTGTCACTTTTGAAAAGCTTTTATTATAGTTTTAGCGTTGTTCGTCCGTGCGTCCTTCCGTCTGTTTGTCCGCCTGTCCGTCCGTCTGTGTGTCCGGCCCGGCAAATATCTCCGATTCCACTGGACGGAATTTCGTGAAACTTAATACCATGTGCACAATATCCCATTCTCCCGAGACGCTTTTTTATTATTATTCGATGCAAAATGGCCGACTTGGAGCGATTTTTAAGTTACGCTGTTCAGTTCACTTGTAATGTTTTTAGTCTTATTTAAAAAAAAAAACTAAACAGAATTTTTATAACTATTGACTTAAATTTCGAAGCATCGCCTTTGACGCCATATAGAAATTTGCCCTTAAAATACTGGAACAAAATGAAAACGCTGTACTTGAATGCAGAGTTTCTCTCTTTTCAAAGCTCGCTAATACACGGTCGACGTAACATAATCACTTTATAAATTACGATGATAAAGATGGTAACAAAAATGAGTTAGGGTTTTTTATCTTAGCTTTTGCTTTTCTTTAGATATCGACCATCTTTTTTGTCATGTTTTTACTTTTCCCCTGCATTATAGTTCCATTTATCATAATGTTCAGGAAAAAAACAAAAGGAGGTATCACAATTCACAACAGATTCAATATTTCTGTAATTGTTCACTTAAAGATTGCGGCATCATGAATTTGTCCTGTTTGCTTATTACATATCAAAGTTTAGAAGCTACCAATGTATTTTGTACATTCAGATCGGGCGTAAAATAACAGGTGGTGAAAAATATGTCGCGGCTCGACCGTGACTCGAGCCCAGGGCCTCACGAATACCGTTCCTGCACTCTAACCAACTGAGCTACCGAACCACATGTCGACACGGCCGCACGATATATCACCAAACACCTGTACCCGACTTCATTATACCTTTACATCTATCTATGGGATAGACCAGTATACTACAGTAATAAGACTTATTATCGTGTATGGTTTCTCTATGGCGAGGCATGTCCTGCATTACTTAATAGTGTAGAGTTCAGAGGACGTGATGTGTCGATGAATAAGTATTGTAAAATTCATATTCTTATCATCGAGAATAAGCCAAAGGCATAATATTACGTTTTATGCAAGTATTTTGTCTGCTTTAAAATTCGAAATTCTCTTATATTTCATGAGAGAAATATGTCCAATCTTCAACGAAAGGGATACCCTATGGTTCGTCATCCTGTCAACTTTTTTAAAAATAGACATAAGGTCATGATGGTCCCATTTCTAAAATTAATGACATTACAAAGTTAGTTACATGTATTAGCTTAGACTGATTGGGGTTTTAAGCCGAGTTAAACACGAATTCCGTTTTATTGTTGCCGTCAGTACACCTTTTCATGTGTCCCTAACATCAGTTTTCCACTGCTCACCACTGCTCATACAACTCTTCCAAGCTATTAACTGCTCTTTAGATAGCAAAGATGAGAGGGAAATTAAAATTGCCAGAAAGTTATCGAGAGGTATCGAGAGCGCCATGGGTACTGTGTGGCTCAGTAGTAAAGCGTAGGACTCGTGACCTGAAGGTCCCGGGCTCGAGCCCTCCTCAACGGGCTTTTTCACGGGAGCGTCCTTAGGTAAGAAGCCTTTGAACCCTAGCCTAATACTGCTTAAAACCAGAAATTACATAAATATGTGAGTTGTTACTGAAATATGACTGAAATAATATTGATAGGTGTGTAGAACTTCAATCGACCAGGTATAGAGCCTGTGTCCTTCACATAAATTTACATACAATATATAATGTCGGAGAAGAATACACCTGTTCACTTCATAAAGATAAAGTCAATCGCAGGATATATAATTTAATCCTTTACCGCAAAGTATTTATTTCAGACGCCACCTGATTTTTTTTCTTTTTTATGGGGAATGATGCGGGATACAGGATGAAACCTTTCCTAAATTACGCCTGGTTCTTTAATGTGCTCGGTTTACAGAGACGATACAGTGGAGCTCTTATATCTCATTCGAACGCCTATTAGTAATTTGAGATGAATGAAAGCACAATAATAGAGTTATCAAAAAATCTATGTAAGGTATAGGCATTAGTTTGAAGATGTAAGAAACAACGAAAAGAGAATCATGATTACCAGAATCTGAAACCTTTGCAATATATCTAGACTATTCTCACTTAGTTCTACCCTTTGTATTCTAGAATTGTTCAGCGGACAAAGTAGAACTTCCTACTTTGCGCGAGGCAATACCGGAATTGTCTGGATTCTTACATTGCGCAGAACCTATATTTAATATTTAACCCGAACGATAACCAGAAAAACAACGCCTTTAAAGTTTGGTTTGATATCAATTTGGTTTTCCAGTTTATAAATCGCACTTTCCAACATAATCATAGTCGAAACAACGGTCATGGGTGAGACAGGAATGAATCTTGTCAAATTGACTATCATCAATACTCGGAAAGAAATTGGCCAAGCCGTGGATCGAACCCGAGACCCTTATTTCTTAAGTCCTGCACGCTACCGACTTGGCCACCGGGGCTCGGCTTAGTATGTAGCATAACTCTTCTTGAAACAGAAATAAAAACGAGATCTTATAATCCCAACCCGGACCAGCCTACGCGGTTTGCACAGACGATTACGGCACCTTCATATACATGTATTTAATGCAGAGACTACAGATTACATTTTGCCTGTCTTTTTCCTCTAAACATTTCTGGTAGGTTGCAGACTTCTCACCTTTATAAATACACATTTAGGACAGGACAGAAAACTACTATCATACTATCATATTAAGTTTGTTACCATTTTCAAATACATTCGCTATTTTATCCCACTTTACCTGGAAGCAGTACTCAGAATACCTATCCTTCTGCAAACAAGTTATTTCGTTGAAATGATATCCCCTGCTATCCCCCCGCGGATTTTTATATAGAAATGAATAAGAGGTGTATATTACCTACACGTGGCCCTTTTTTGTTATTGGTCCATAATGAATTCATACATTAAGCCCTCCTTTTCCATGACATGGCATTTCATCCATTAAAAAAGTGATTGTCTGTGGCTTGTAATATACTATATAAAAACGAAGAAATTGTGTCTTGTAGTTAGATATTGGTACATAATGAAAAGATACATCAAGCCCCCCCCTTTTCCATGACACGGCATTAAATACTACTACTAGTACTGCATACTACTACTGCTACTATATTATAGCATAGTATTCTGACACACACAACTTGTTTTTGAAAAGGACGAGTATTCTTATGAAAAGGATGTATAAGTAAATGTTAAATTTCGCTCGTCGATTAACCCCAGCTGGTGACCTTTTTGTGTTAATTAAATTAGAGCAAGTATAAAAGATAACCAAAGGTGATGGAAAGTGAGAAAATCTGTTAACTGAGAGTTTCTGACCAATCAATAACAATAAACCAAACACACTTTCAATATAAATCGCTGTTGCGAGGACGTGAAGTATTTTATGTGGACACCGGTTACAAATGGATTTGATTGGATAAAGCTTCCGGTGATACTACATTCTGATTGGCTATCTAAGCACACTTTTGCACTTCAAGTCACGTGATATTTTTACCTCGAGTAAATTGTGTGTTGGGCAGGGAGTGCATGATTTTTTTGCGACATTATGAGGACTTTTTAAAATTTGCAAATTTTAAACATACAGCTAAAAATGAACATTTCTATTGAAAATCATTGTGAGGACCAGAGTGCAAGTCCTCTCATTGCAAACAGTCCTCGGGATGTTGGTGCGCGTCAAGGGTCGGGTCCTCGCAAGTCAGCAAATACACACACACACACATACACACACACACACACGTATTGCATTCGTTCTGAGGACCTTGAAACTTTACGTCATTATGAGGACTCACTGAAGCCATAGAGCTACAGAACTGGCAGTTTGTAATTACAATAATGTTCACATCCAGAAAAAGATTTTTTACAAATATCAACGTTACACTCGACTAGTATGACCTAAAAACGTTCTGAGGACTCTACCTATTTTCCATACAAAGTGAGGACACGTTATGAGGACGTTGAATTCTTCCATCAAAACGAGGACCTTGCTTGCACACTTGCAATTTAACAACATTGTGGGGACTTACGTGAGAATCACAAGATATGCGAAATACACTGATATTGTTTACTAATTACATACTGTACAGAACATACGCTCTTTTTCATATCAACATAATTGTATTACTTTTCACTCACACGGCAAACCCATGGTGGTAGCGTGGAAAATGTAAATTCAAAACCATTTCAAATGTTAACATCTTAATATTTTAGCATCAAATTCAAAATAATATCAAAAAAGATTATTTAAGGATACAATTTTTGAGAATGAACTGAATGAGAAATAGTCATATGGTATATTTAGCTAACTGAAGCAGAACAGTAAAGTTCAGACTGAACAAAATAGGAACTGGCATTGCTGCACTGTTTTAGTGTTTCTTTATCTACAGTCGACTTTTTTTTCAAATGTCTTATTCTGATTTTCAGATGTCTTATTCTGATCTTTTGGACAATGATTTTGATAGTGTACGTCAAGCTCTTGACTTTTTTCCCCCTCTGCTACATTTACAAGAAATCCATTTATACCAGTAAATCTCCTTTTACCAAAGAATTCTGTGATTCAACAACCAAAATGATGAGGGTTTTTAAAATACGATTTTTCGAAAAAAATTGTTAAATCCTTAAAGAGTTAAAGCGCCGAATTAATTAAATGGATTTAAATTTCAATAGAGAAAAGCAGCCGAAATTTTGCCATTTCAAGCCTCGATCGTTCTAGTCTAAAAAGAGCAAAGTAAAAAAAAAGTAGAACCAAGATTAGGCTGCACATTTCATGTAGTCTGATCCTGATACACTCTATCCTCAAAACAACTAAATCCGTTTCAGCGCTGAAAGGGTTGTGAAGGATCTAATACTCGTAAATTGCGTGCCCTTTTAATATTTCTTCCTAAATCAAGTGTTATCCAGTTACTTGAAAAAACAAAAGTTTAGAACATAATTTATCTTCGAACCGATACATGAATGCAGAGAAAAAAAGTTACGGAAAAGAGTGACGAACAATTTCTTCTGTTACCACAATCCCGTCAAAATGTCGTCTGATGTAAGGCGCAAAGGCGCAGAAAAATACCCGACTGCAGGAGGTAATGCTTCAATTAATGAATGGTGTTTTTTGTAAGCAATAGCATAATTGTAGAACAAATCATTTCTGATACAACACCACATTAATTAAACATTTATCTCTACATGTGTATATACATGCATTAACCCTTGGGCTGCTAAGCGGTACTTACTGACCTTTTTGCATGCGGTGTGGATCAAGATCAGACAGCAATATTCATTTTGTCTGATCATTGATCTATGTACAACGTCTGATAAGGGTATGGTTTCCTTCAAAAAGATATTCGAAATAGCCAATTTTGGGTTTTTACTATCGGTTTAAAAGTTCCATTTACTTTAGCAGGATAAGAGTTAAATTGCATCTGGGGATTTCTGTAAACAGTCTATGGGTTCCCGCAATAAGTACCATGTCGATATCAAAGATTAAATACACAGAACGAATCGCAGTAAGGGCGTAAAATAATTATCACTCCCATCTCCTTAACACCTTTCTGCAATATGGAGTTAAATGATTTGACCGGCCGATTTATAGATGCCATTTCCGGATTTCACCCTTTTCCAGACGATCGCAAGTTAATATGTAGTTGTTAAAACCTAGATCACAATCAGCCCGCAGATTCCTGCAATTCAATCTTGATATTCACAATTCGATTGTTTTAACCTATTTAATTATATGATAGATGTGGAAAAAAGATGATCGTAACTGAACGAATGTAAAGGCTTCTGCATAAATTCAGCTGAATACCGTGTATCATATCAATATATTGGATGGTTCCTTTTGTCACGTGGGGATTTTCTGATTAATATTATCATTTTCCTTCTCCTTATTTATAATTGAGAATTATTGCAGCATTTCTTCCAGAAAACATGTAGACTCTGATCAGATGCCACATGTCGCATGATGACTATCTATGCTTGGCAGTACCCTTTTTTCGGTGACGCTTAACCATTCATTGTCTAACATCATTAGGGATTTAGCATGGCGGGAAATCATACTGACCGAGGGCGGAGAAACGAAATTTTGCACAACACTAAACATGTCAATAGACGGTACCGTGAAGTTTCCCTCTAATTTTCTGCAGTTACATAACTACCATCTTGATTTAGATAATTGATAAAATGCAGAGTTTTTCCCAAGGATTGTAAAGCTAGAGCAAGATTGTTGCATTTGTCCATTCTTTATATCAATTATCAGTTCTGTTTTATGCATTGCTTCCTGTCTGTTTCCTTTTCTATTTAGAGAGAGAGAGACAGACAGATAGACAGAGGGTTACTTCCCAAAAAATTGTTAACCGTTAGTTTTCAGTATATATCAATAAAATGTATCATCAAAATATATAATAAACCTCTGTGAACAATAGAACTATTATCTGTTGAAAATAATGATACCAGGATTGATTGATTGATTGGTGTTTAACGCCGTTTTCAACATTATTCCAGTTATATCGCGGCAACCAGTAAACCTATCAATAAATTCCTTGAGTTCCTTTTACCGGTACACGGCACAATATTCTTTCCAAGCCACTGGCTACTTTCCCACGTAGCCAGCGTCGGAAAAGTGGTCAGCGGTGAGCGAAGAATGAATCGTATCTTTCAGACGGTTTTGTTAATACGCTTTATCTTTCAGAAAAAGGGGGAGAGAGAGAAGAGAAAGAGAGAGAGAGAGAGAGAGAGAGATACAGACAGAAATACAGACAGACAGATAGACCGAGAAACAGACATGTTGTTCGGCAATACTTCGAAATTTAAGTCAATAGTTATTCAAAAAGGTATTGAGATCGTGATTGATGCTGATACATCTATTTATAGAGAGAAAGCATACATCTGTATGTCCATACAAACCTTTAGAAATGAGCCATGCTTTGTGAAATGGAGGCTTAATGCATCTGCAAAAAGTATCGACTCAGGATTGCGCAGGCTGACCTCAATGGAAATATTTTGCTATTGGTCGATTTTCTGTATGTGGAAAGAACATTCTACCTCACGATTATGGCGATTGTCTAAAATAGTGGCTATTATGGATCCATAATTATGTGATGACTTGCTTGATAAAATGCACCACGAAGGTGTATTAAAGCTCCATTTTGACAGAGCGTGGCTCATATATTGCATATATGTGAAATGTACGTATTGATCATTACTAGAACATACCCTACGTGCAACCACGACGACTAGAACTAACCTTAAGCCAAACATAGTCAACTATTGATGTGTCTACAGCAGACGACTTTTGAAAGCAGTGAGAAAAATAACGGGCATAATCTCCTTTGTCTCATGTATTTACCAGCTGAGAAAAGTAAATCTAAAACTGCAATTCGAGTCGACCAAAGAAACGTACTCACTACAGAAAGCAATATGGAAAGTAACACAAAGAATGTAATAAGAAACAAGCAATTTCGTTGAAATGATATTCCCCGCCGAAAAGACCTTTTTTTTTTTATATTTGTTTTGCATGTAAATGTGGCCTTTTTTTATTGGTCCATGATGAAATGATAAATTAAGCTCCCTTTTTCCAAGGCACAGCATTTCATTACATAAAAATGTATATAAATGGTCCATAACAGGATTATACATTAGTATCCTTTTTCCAGAAATTGGCATTTCATGAAATGAAAACAAATAAAGAAAAAAGACCCTTTTTCCATGACACATTATATATAAAGAAAAAAATTGTATCATCAGACTATCCAATGGAAGACATGCATGAAGTTTCATCAAGTTTTATGAAGGACTTGAGAAGATATCCCTCTAACAATAAATGCTGCAACATTTCTGCCATTTCAAGCAGCTATAGCTGGAGACTAAAGTGTTGGCATTTTTAACATCTGACTGGGTAGCTCAATGGATATATTGTGTTACTTGTGATCTAAAAGGGTTACCAATAAAATGAAGGATAGACAGATGGATGGACAGACGGATGCACAATAGACTCATCAATCAACCAATAAAAATATGAAGTTTCATGAAACTATTTGCATAAGTTGGAGATAATTTATAAAAAAAATTAAATTGATATAAAACATGAAGCCCCCTTATTCCATGATGCAGTAACAAGTCCCAAAACCTTGACAATGTGCGTATGGTCATATGATTCTGTGAAAACTGCACCGAAATCTGCCAAGAAATGTGGAACGCATTGCGTTCACAAGAAATAGAATGAAAAAACATGAAGCCAGCTTTTTACATGATGCAGCTACAAATCACAAAACCTGACAATATGCGATAGGTCACATGACGAGAAACATTCTGTGAAAATTCTATTCAAATCCGTCAAAGAAATGTGGGAGGATTTGCGATCACAAGAAATGAAAAAAAAAATTATAAAGCCCCCCTTTTCCATGATGCAGCTACAAATCGCAAAACATTGACAATATGCGATAGGGCACATGACGAGGAACATTCTGTGAAAATCTTATTCAAATCTGTCAAGAAATGTATGACGAATTGTGTTCACAAGAAGTAGAATGAAATATAACATGAAGCCTCCTTTTTCCATGACGCAGCTAGTAATCATAAAAGGATTGGCAGAGTTGCGAGGTCAATCTGGGTTAAACTTTTTTTTTTTCCTTCATTTCCTAATGGTGGTAGATAGATGTGACAAGTTGAATGTAAAAATTCTTTATAGTTTTCAAAAAAAGACTAAAAACATTACAAGTGCAGAGAACCGCGTCACTTAAAAATCGCTCCCAGTTGGCCATTTTGCAATGAATCAAAAAAACAAAACAAAAAAAGCGTCTCGGGAGAATGGGTTATTGTACACATGGTATAAAGTTTCACGAAATTCCGTCCAGTGGAATCGGAGATATTTGCCGGGCCGGACACACGGAGAGACGGACGAACAGGCGGACGGACAAACAGACGGAAGGACGCAGGGACGAACAACGCTAAAACTATATCCCTCCGCCTTCAGCGGGGGATAATAAAAGCTTTTAAAAGTGACAAAACTCTTAAATGGGACAAAAACAGATAATGTTACGGCCACAAAAGCTTTACTGACAATATTATGAATTAAATTATGACTAATTAGTCCCTATCTCTAACGTCCTCGCAACGACACACTTACTCTTCAAGTTTGCTAGGCATGTTCGCTTTTCAGAAAATTATGCATGTATTAGACCTAAAAATATCTGTGTTTAGGGCTTCCCTACCCTACCTAGAAGATGCTGCGGATCCTAAACTGTTTACGCTACGATTGGAGAAAAATCTGTCGGGTGTGATTTCGGTACAAGGTCCATGAAAAAAATCTGGAAAAAAATCATAAATCCCTGCTTACCCTACCTACAGCATCTCGGACCCTACACACATGTTTTTTTTGTAAGGCCTTAGAGGTATTATACAGTGTATAGATAGGAATCTACATGGATAAAAAAAGTATGGACATAATTCTGCGTTATGTCATTTACTTTGCCGAGTTGAATCTCACACGTTGTGAAATAGTAGAGACTGAACCTGAAAAGATTGTTAACATTTAATCATCTCTTTTTTTTATGTTTTTATCGAATCAATTCAACAACTTTATGAATATATATCTATTTGCTTTCCTCGTATGTTTTGAATTCATTTGTATTATCTGACAATTAATTAATGATAAATTTATTCGTCATCTTATCAGCAAGAACTTGTAATCGGTAAAGTCTTTTTCTCTAATCATGTCTTTTGTCATTTTTGTAGGTTTTGAATGTTAAAAGGTACATCATGTTAATTAATACTTGATTACTTCTTCATTTCTATGGTCAACTCATGTTCAAAGTCCAAATTTGCACATGTCTGTAGGTTGACCAGTGCATATTCTCCTGATTATTTGGTTGATTAATTGTACGGTGCTATGTGCTACAGCTGCAGTAGCTACAAAATATTGATGTTTGTCTAATTCTTGTCTGGAAGTCATTTTGGTTATTTCAATTTTGTGAATTGCACTTCAGAGCATGAATAAAGTCGTTCGTATTTGTAACAATTCTGAAAAAAATAAACAGGTTAATCCTACCAATGATGATGAAATATGTGCGTAATTTAGAGGACCTGACTCAGTATCTAGCACCGCATTCATGAAGATTAAGAACTCCAGTCATGACGTAGGATTGGTCGTTTGTTTAGGATTCGAGGGCGTGCAAACAGTGATTAAATATATCATGAATGAGGGCTGTTCAAATATTTATGTTTTCTAATCTCTTGCTAAGTCTATCATCTCGTCCTTGCAACAGTGCCTTAAATGTCTCCAACGCCGAAAGCCCGAATGTCCGTTCCTGAGTATGACTTAGTCAGGAATCGAACTATCGATCTTTCACACATATGTGTCTGCTTGATAACAGTTTCTATTTTTTTCTGACCGATTATTATTTTGAGTTTTATAGACTAAGTATTATAGTTTATATCAGCCTCGACCAGTTTTCTGTTGAGAAATCAATACAAAATTAAATTCTGACAATTCAAAAAGAGTCTAGATGATATAACCATTGTTTTCTGTGTTTCTGTCTCTCTGATCGTCTCGCTCTATCAGTTCAACATAGACTCCATTTTTTCGGTTAGTTTTCCCGTTAGACACAGTGTTTTTAAAGGTCTTTGTATTTTAAAAGTCTAATATTCAGTTGAAGCCAGCATTCTTTCATTTAAATGTCTGCTATGTTTTTCGTGCATTTTGAAGTAAACATTGACTTATATAAAAGTCTTCGAAGATCTAAATAGCGTGAATCTAAGCTTCTCCAAGCCGGCAATTAGATTAGACCAGTCTGAAAAAAAGAAATAGCTTAAAACGAATTACTGTTTGTTTAGTCTTGAAAGACTTGAAATGTTGTTTTTACAGCAAGTCTAGGTTTCTGCTTAGTACAGCAGGATTACTTGACTGGAATGTTCGTTGAATTTAAGCAAGAAATGCGAAGTGTTACTATATGAATCACTTAGTAAGAAAATATTGCACCAAACATTTGCGACCAGTGAAATTCGAATCAGCCTATTCATTTTCGCTGTAAGATCGGGGTCTATTGTTTACTTACCACATGCTAAGCAATGACAATATTCGTTATTCAGGTAGATTCAGATTGGACCTAAAAAGTCTTCGAAGATCTAAATAGCGTGAATCTAAGCTTCTCCAAGCCGGCAATTAGATTAGACCAGTCTGAAAAAAAGAAATAGCTTAAAACGAATTACTGTTTGTTTAGTCTTGAAAGACTTGAAATGTTGTTTTTACCGCTACCAACTTTGCACATTCACATATTCTACAGAAGTTATGTTGAGTGTGTCATTGTGAGGACGTGATTGGTCAGGAGTTGTCAGTGAAAACTTGATTTACAGTGTTATCGGTATGAACTTATAATCGGTATAATTTTCTGCCTCATTTAAATGTTTTGTCTGTTATCAAATAAAAAGTGGTGATCGCTGATGACTGATTATCTATATAAGGTCTAAGACTATGTCACAGAGTTTTTGAATATAGTTATTATGTATTACCATGGACGACATGAATATTCGTGTTTCTGAACCCTAACTCTTCCTAATAGTCATCTCTTGCCATAGTACTATTCTCGTAATTCGTAGGTATGATCTGGTCTGGGATCGAAACAAAGACCATCAGTTATTACAGCGGTTTATCTGTTTGATTGACCATCGGTCGTTTTAATATTCGTTAAAGATCTTTTTCATTCTCAGCAATGACAAAAACGACTCAATTAATAAATGATTGTATGTGTAACAGCTTTCTGTAGGGAATATCACATGTATTATTATCATATCACTAAGATTGATTGCATGGTGTTTAATGTCGCTTTAAACACAATTTGAGTCATATCACGGTAACATCACACATTCATGTATTTCCTGGGTTTCACAAACACAAGGGTAAGGCTCTGAAGTGTCCTACCCGAAAAAAACTCCCTCGAAAACTTAGTGGATCCACTGAGGCTCAAATTCGCGGTCTCCAATTCACGAGTCCTGCTCTTTACAACTGAACCAAGCAGGACGTCCTATCTATTTGAACAAGGCACTGTATCCCGGGATATGATAAGTCTATTATTTTATCAAACTTGCTTATAGTCTCATTTCTATTTTCTGACTTAATACCAGCTCTTTAGTTGAGGCACATGTCACTAGTGTCAAAATATTTAGGAACATTCTAAAACCGTTAGCCGACTGGACGGTTCAGACCCAACTCCGCATCATAAACGTGTATAACTCAGAGTTAATTCAATTGTTTGTGAACTGATAGATTCAGATAGGAGTGGTTGATTTTGCCAACACGAATGATTTCTTAAAGGTCGACACATGTCCTGCAAAAGTTGAGAGAAAGTGTATCATTGCGAGGACGAGATAGATTGAGACTAAGTAGTCATATTTTAATTCATAATCTTGTCAGCAAGAATTTATTTTTCATATTTATTTTGCATTCCATTTTAAGTGTTTTGTCAGTTTTAAAAGTCTTTTATTTCTTATACCTCTTTTTACATATGTACAAACTTTCATTCTGTAGACGTTCCCTTGCTTCTCTCGAAACGTATTGGTTTTTAATTTGTGTGGTAAATGTAGACTGCACTTTTTACACAAAATTAAGATAATAGGAAGAATTGCTCGTCGTTTTTTTGTTTTGTTTTTTTTTCACACTGCTTTCAAGGATCGTCTGCTGCAGACACGTCAATTGTCGGATGTGTGTGTGGGGGTGGAGGGGGGGGGGAGGGGGAGATTCGTGGGAGTGGGCGTAATTGCACGATTTCAACAATATGGTCTCGTAATGGTTAAAATGGGCTATTATATTGATTTAACATGCAAAAAAAAATCAGAAATTTGCAAGCTTTTCTTCATATTCATATTGTCACTCTTGTAAAACTGTATATGTAAAGTATATGTAAAATGGGCCGGAGGCCTAACTTACGGAAATAAAATATGTTATGTTATGTTATGTTAAATCATTAATTCATACATTATTCGACATACGTACTGAGGTTTGTATGGACATATATGCTCGCTCTCACCTTCTCCGTCCAATCACCTCCGGTTGACACTACAGGTCTTGATCTAGTTTTGTATAATTTTACTTAGTCTTACTTTGTTCTGCATCCTTTGTTGAATTTTATTCATAATAATTCAATATTGAGGACTTTCTTAAAACATTGTTTTCTTTAATAGTAAAAAAAAGACTAATAGCCAACACAGAAATGGGAAAATTAAGTAATGCAGGACATGCCTTGGCACAGAGAAACAACACACGATAATAAGTCTTATTACTGGTCTATCCCACAGATAGATATAAAGGTATAATGTAGTCGGGTACAGGTATTTGGTGATATATCGTGCGGCCGTATCGACATGTGGTTCGGTAGCTCAGTTGGTTAGATTGCAGGAACGGTATTCGTGGGGACCTGGGTTCGAATCCCGGTCGAGCCGCGACATATTTTTCACCCGATCTGAATGTACAAAATACATCGGTAGCTTCTAAACTTTGATATGTAATAAGCAAACAGGACAAATTCATGATGCCGCAATCTTTAAGTGAACAATTACAGAAATATTGAATCTATTGTAAATTGTAAATACCTCCTTTTGTTTTTTTCCTGAATATTATGATAAATGGAACTATGATGCAGGGTAAAATTAAAAACATAACAAAAAATATGGTTGATTTGTAAAGAAAAGCAACAGCTAAGATAAAAAGCCCTAACCCATTTTTGTTACCATCTTTATCGTCGTAATTTATAAAGTGATTATGTTACGTCGACCGTGTATTAGCGAGCTTTGAAAATAGAGAAACTCTCCATTCAAGTACAGCGTTTTCCTTTTGTTCCAGTATTTTAAGGGCAAACTTCTATACGGCGTTAAAGGTGATACTTGAAATTTAAGTCAATAGTTATTCAAAAAGGTATTGAGATCGTGATTGATGTTGATACATCTATTTATAGAGAGAAAGCATACATCTGTATGTCCATACAAATCTTTAGAAATGAGCCATGCTTTGTGGAGGCTTAATGCATCTGCAAAAAGTATCGACCCAGGTCAGCCTGCGCAATCTGCACAGGCTGACCTCCATGGAATTATTTTGCTATTGGTGGATTTTCTGTATGTCGAAAGAACATTCTACCTCACGATTATGGCGATTGTCTAAAGTAGTGGCTATTATGGATCCATAATTATGTGATGACTTGCTCGATAAAATGCACCACGAAGGCGTATTAAAGCCCCATTTATATATTGCATATATGTGAAATATACATGTTGATCAAATATATATTGAATATGAAGCCCCCTTTTTCCATGATACAATGATAAATTGCAAAACCCTGACAACACACGCTAAGGTCACATGATCTGTGAAAATCTCATCCAAATTTGTTGTAATTAAAGTGGTATTGGTGAAAAATGAAATATAACATGAAGCCCTCTTATTCCATGATGCAGTAACAAATCCCCAAACCTTGACAATGTGCATTAGGTCACATGATTCTGTGAATATTGCACCGAAATCTGCCAAGAAATGTGGAAGGCATTGCGTTCACAAGAAATAGAGTGAAAAACATGAAGCCCCCTTTTCCCATGATGCAGCTACAAATCACCAAACCTTGACAGTATGCGATAGGTCACATGACGAGAAACATTCTGTGAAAATTAAATTCAAATCCGTCAAAGAAATGTGGGAGGAGTTGCGATCACAAAAAAATGGAATTAATAAAAAAACCATGAATCCCCCTTTTCGATGATGCAGCTACAGGTTTCAAAACAAAACATTGACGACAATATGCGATTGGGCACATGACGAGGAACATTCTGTGAAAATTTGATTCAAATCCGTCACGAAATGTAGGAGGAATTGTATTCACAAGAAGGAGAAGGAAATATACCATGAAGCCCCCTTTTTCCATGACGCAGCTAGTAATCGCAAAAGCATTGACACGAAGTCAATCTGGGTTAAACTTTTTTTCCTTCATTTCCTAATGGTGGTAGATAGATGTGACAAGTTGAATGTAAAAATTCTGTACAGATTTTTTTTTTTAAATAAGACTAAAAACATTACAAGTGCACTGAACCGCGTAACTTAAAACTCACTCCCAGTCGGCCATTTGGCATCGAATAAAAAAAAAAAAAGTGTCTCGGGAGAATGGGTTATTGTACACATAGTATAAAGTTTCACGAAATTCCGTCCAGTGAAATCGGAGATATTTGCCGGGCCGGACACACGGACAGACAAACGGACGGACGGACAGGCGGACGGACAAACAGACGGAAGGACGCACGGACGAACAACGCTAAAACTATATCCCTCCGCCTTCGGCGGGGGATAATAAAAGCTTTTTAAAAGTGACAAAACTCTTAAATGGGACAAAAACAGATAATGTTACGACCACAAAAGCTTTACTGACAATATTATGAATTAAATTATGACTAATTAGTCCCCAACTCTTACGTCCTCACAACAACACACCACTCTTCAATTTTGAAAGGCATGTTCGCTTTTTAGAAAATTATGCATGTATTAGACTTAAAAATATCTGTGTTTAGGGCTTCACTTCAGTACCCTACCTAGAAGATGCTGCCGATCCTTAACTGTTTACGCTACGATTGGAAAAAAGATCTGTCGGGTATGATTTCGGTAAAAGTTCCATGAAAAGAATCTGGAAAAAAAATCATAAATCCCTACTTACCCTACCTACAGCATATCGGACCGAAACCCTACACACAGATTTTTGGTAAGGCCTTAGAGGTATTATTCAGCCTATAGATTATGGATCTACACGGATAAAAAAAAAGTATGGACATAATTCTGCGTTATGTCATTTACTTTGCTGAGTTGAATCTAACACGTTGTGTCAGCTCAGGATTTGTGAACATTTCTAAACCCTAAGGTTAGTAAAACGCTTGTCGACCAACCAAACTGTTCTGAGGCCAGAAAATGAAACTGTTAGCGGGTTTAAACAAGATAAAAGACTTCAAAGATTGTCCGAAAAACAATGCACTGTTCTAATTGATAAGAATAAGATCAGGCATTCCTTCCTATAGAAAACTAATACACACTTTGTCACTTAGATCGGATCATAACCAGGAATAAAGCGAATAGTACTTTGACAAGGGTTGACTGATAGGACAATAGTTAAGATTCAGATGCAAGCAGACAAACCAACAGCACGGCCTTTAACCTAGTATAGCTAATCAGTCATCAACCATACTTTTTACACGATGAATAAAGCATTTAAATAGGACGGGATTTATTTCCTTCAAAAAATCTTGCCGTCAAGATTATGTATTGAGTTATAACAGACAAAACATTTAAATGAGGCAGAAAATTATACAGATTATAAATTCATGCCGCTAAGATTATAAATCAAGTTATCACTGATAACTCCCGACCCTGTCACGTCCTCATAACGTCCCATTCACACTTAAAACTCTGTGGAACATGTCTCTCAATATGTATGGTTGGTAGCGGTCTTATTCAGTCCAATCTAAATCTACCCAAATCATCAATATTTTCTTAGTTTTTACACGTAAGTGAACAGAACGGGCCCCGATCTTATAGCGAAAATGAATGGACCTATTACGTCCTCACAACGTTCCACCCGCACTTAACTTAGAACTATAGAACATATTTCTCCATATGTACATGTATAGTTGGTAGCGATCCTACTCAGTCCAATCTAAATCTACCCGAATCATCAATATTTTCTTAGTTTTTACATGTAAGTGAACAGAAGGGTCCCGATCTTAAGCGAAAATGAATTGACCAATCCGCAAATGTCTGATGCAATCTGTTCTTACTAATTGGTTGATAATGCTTATCTCGAATAGTGTGCTAAACCTCCGTGGCTTTTCCAATTATATAAACATAATGTACGTAGCAGGCGGTCTGTATTGCAAAAATACAGTATTGTAAGAAAAACGATTAAACGAAGATTACATCGCTTTAATTATTTCTTTTTTTGCGGGGCTGCTATTATGTTATGCTGTTCTAAACTCAATGAAGGATTTCAAACATATTATTTCGATCTCGAGGTTTTTGTCTAGTCTGCATTTGTTTCAAAATGCATGAAAAACATCTTATAATTTGAAATTGGAATCGAATATATTTATTTATTCATTGTCTACTTATTAATTTCCAAAATCAATGCTAACTGAACAAACTGAACGGTGAAAAATTGAAAAAGTTTAGGGTAACTTGCTGAATTTATCTAACCTGACCCAGTCACTTTTTCCAAACTCACTTTGTGACAGGCCAAAATTTCCATTTCGCACATCTAGTAATGTAATGAAAAACTGCACATTAAACTTTATGTTTAATACAATATCTATACAGTTTCTATGTACATGTAGTTTCCGTTTCGTGTAACTGTAGAATGGACCGAAGATCGGGTGGTACAAAACTTGCAGCCTGATCTTTGATCTATCCTGCCCTCTTACAGAAGCAATTTTATTTGAATCGTAGTATTATTGGATCTGGTACTGACTGGATATTGCCATTTCTACCATCTAGTAATGTAGTGCAAAATTGCACAATAATTTTTAAATCATAATTTTTTATACAATATCTATATTGTTTCCGTTTCGTATTACTGTAGAGTGGACCGGAGAACAGGTGGTACAAAACTTGCAGTCTGATCTTCGATCTACTCTGCCCGTTCACGGACACAATAATTCTAAATTGTTCGTAATATTTGTTCTAGAACTGGCTGAAAGTTTCCATTTCTCCTTTTGAGTAATTTAGTGGGAATTGGTCCAGTTTACTCATGTATTTCCTTTCTATATGCTTCCATATACTGAAATAAACTGAACTCTACGATCATCTACCATTTGAATTAACGTCTATTGAAATTATATCTATATAATCTGAAATAGAAGGAAACCTGAAAAGATTGTTAACATTTACTCATCTATTCTTTTTTTATGTTGTTAACAAATCAATACAACAACTTTATATCTTTATATCTACATGTATTTGCTTTCCACGTATGTATTAAATTTATTTGTATTTTCTGACAATGAGCTGTATGCTTTAATTCCAAAATAAAATGTTATGTTATGTATACAGGCTACTTACAACATATTTATGATATACGAGTATATACGGCGAAACATGTCCTTCATAATTTTTACAGTGAGTGTATCAATGTGAGGACGTAAAGGTCGGGATTAATTAATAATAATTTTATTCGTCGTCTTATCAGCAAGAACTTGTGATCGTTAAAGTCTTTTTCTCTAATCAAGTGTTTTGTCATTTTTATAGGCTTTTGAATGTTAAAAGGTACATCATGTTAATTAATACCTGATTACTTTTAAATTTCTATGGCCAACTCCTGAAGACCAAATTTGCACATATCTGTAGGTTGACCAGTGCATATTCTCCTGATTATTTGGTTGATTAATTGTACGGTGCTATATGGATTAATTGTACGGTGCTATACGCTACAGCTGCAATAGCTACAAAATATAGATGTTTGTCTAATTCTTGTCTGGAAGTCATTTTGGTTATTTCAATTTTGTGAATTGCACTTGAGCATGAATAAAGTTGTTCGTATTTGTAACAATTCTGAAAAAAATAAACAGGTTAATCCTCCCAATGATGATGAAACATATGCGTAATTTAGAGGACCTGACTAAGTATCTAGCACAGCATTCATGAAGATTAAGAACTCCAGTCATGACGTAGGATTGGTCGTTTGTTTAGGGTTCGAGGGCGTGCGAACAGTGTTTAAATATATCATGAATGATGGCTGCTCAAATGTTTATGTTTTCTAATCTCTTCTTAAGTCTATCATTCCGTCCCTGCAACAGTGCCTTAAGTGTCTCCAACGCCAAAAGCCCGAATGTCCGTTCCTAAGTATGACTTAGTCAGGAATCGAACTAACGATCTTTCACACATATGTGTCTGCTTGATAACAGTTTCTATTTTTTTCTGACAGATAAGAGTACATCATTCTAGCACATTAGATGGCCTAGACAACGCAGTAGAGTATTATAGTTTATATCAGCCTCGACCAG
Source organism: Tridacna crocea (assembly GCA_943736015.1). Taxonomy (NCBI): domain Eukaryota; kingdom Metazoa; phylum Mollusca; class Bivalvia; order Cardiida; family Cardiidae; genus Tridacna; species Tridacna crocea. The sequence continues at coordinate 58,758,690 of OX031059.1, forward strand.
TTTTCTGTTGAGAAATCAATAAAAAAATAAATACTAACGATTCGAAAAGGGTCTAGATGATATAAACATTGTTTCCTCTGTTTTTGTCCCTCTGTTTGTCTCGCTCTATCATTTCAACATAGCTATTGGCTTTTTCGCTTGGTTTTCGAGTTTGAGGCAGTGTGTTTTAAGGTCTTTGTATTTTAAAAGTCTAATATTCAGTTGAAGGCAGCTTTCTTTCATTTAAAGAAAAATCAACCACTCCTATCTGAATCTATCAGTTCACAAATAATTGAATTAACTCTGAGTTATACACGTTTATGATGCGGAGTTGGGTCTGAACCGTCCAGTCGGCTAACGGTTTTAGAATGTTCCTAAATATTTTAACAATAGTGACATATGCCTCAACTAAAGAACTGATATTAAGTCAGAAAATAGAAATGAGACTATAAGCAAGTTTGATAAAATAATAGACTTATCATATCCCGGGATACAGTGCCTTGTTCAAATAGATAGGACGTCCTGCTTGGTTCAGTTGTAAAGAGCAGGACTCGTGAATTGGAGACCGCGAATTCGAGCCTCAGTGGATCCACTAAGTTTTTCGAGAGAGTTTCCTCGGGTAGGACACTTCAGAGCCTTACCCTTGTGTTTGTGAAACCCAGGAAATACATGAATGTGTGATGTTACCGTGATATGACTCAAATTGTGTTTAAAGCGACATTAAACACCATGCAATCAATCTTAGTGATATGATAATAATACATGTGATATTCCCTACAGAAAAATTACACACTCAATCATTTATTAATCGAGTCGTTTGTGTCAGTGCTGAGAATGAAGAAAACCTCTAACAAATATTAATACGACCGATGTTCAATTAAACAGGCAAACCGCTGTAATAACATACGGTCTTTGTTTCGATCCATGACTATTAGAAAGACTTAAGGTTCAGAAACACGAATATTCATGTCGCCCATGGTGATACATAATAATTATATTAAAAAACCCTGTGATAAATATATTCGATTCCAATTTGAAATTTCTCTTTAACATAGACTCCGTTGAATTTTTCGCCAAGTTCTCCCGATTGACGCAGTGTGGTCAAAGGTCATTGTATTACAAGTTTCTGATGTAATAACCAGGCACGTAGGAAGCAATTCAAGATGGGGGGGGGGGCTAACTTGTATTTTTTGGAAAATTTTGTGTCGATTGAAATACTCTGGGACAAAGGGTAATTTCAATTACTAGGGTTGTTCCTACGGGCCTGTGTATAGATGAAGATAAGTTTCTTTCAGTTCTGTTGTAGTTATAAGATGTTTTTCATGCATTTTGAAACAAATGCAGACTAGACAAAAACTTCGAGATCGAAATAATATGTTTAAAATCCTTCATGGAGTGTAGAACAACATAACAACATAATAGCAGCCCCGCAAAAAAAGAAATGATTAAAGCGATGTAATCTTCGTTTAATCGTTTTTCTTACAATACTGTATTTTTGCAATACGGACCGCCTGCTACGTACATTATGTTTATATAATTGGAAAAGCCACGGAGTTTTAGCACACTATTCGAGATAAGCATTATCAACCAATTAGTAAGAACTGAGTAGGACTGAGTAGGATCGCTACCAACTATACATGTACATATGGAGAAATATGTTCTATAGTTCTAAGTTAAGTGCGGGTGGAACGTTCTGAGGACGTAATAGGTCCATTCATTTTCGCTATAAGATCGGGGACCGTTCTGTTCACTTACATTTAAAAACTAAGAAAATATTGATGATTTGGGTAGATTTAGATTGGACTGAATAAGAACGCTACCAATCATACATTGGAGAAGTGCGGGTGTGACGTTGTGAGGACGTGATAGGTTTATTCATTTTCGCTATAAGATCGGGGCCCGTTCTGTTCACTTACATGTAAAAACTAAGAAGATATTGATGATTTGGGTAGATTTAGATTGGACTGAATAAGACTGCTACCAACCATACATATTGAGAGACATGTTCCACAGAGTTTAAAGTGTGAGTGTGACGTTATGAGGACGGGAGTTATCAGTGATTACTTGATTTATAATCTTAGCGGCATGAATTTATAATCTGTATAATTTTCTGCCTCATTTAAATGTTTTGTCTGTTATAACTCAATACATAATCTTGACGGCAAGATTTTTTGAAGGAAATAAATCCCGTCCTATTTAAATGCTTAATTCATCGTGTAAAAAGTATGGTTGATGACTGATTAGCTATACTAGGTTAAAGGCCGTGCTGTTGGTTTGTCTGCTCGCATCTGATTCTTAACTATTGTCCTATCAGTCATCCCTTGCCAAAGTACTATTCGCTTTATTCCTGGTTATGACCGGATCTAAGTGACAAAGTGTGTATTAGTTTTCTATAGGAAGGAATGCCTGATCTTATTCTTATCAATTAGAACAGTGCATTGTTTTTCCGGACAATCTTTGAAGTCTTTTATCTTGTTTAAACCCGCTAACAGTTTCATTTTCTGGCCTCAGAACAGTTTGGTTGTCGACAAGCGTTTTACTAACCTTAGGAGGCTTTAGAAATGTTCACAAATCCTGAGCTGATACAACGTGTTAGATATTACTCAGCAAAGTAAATGACATAACGCAGAATTATGTCCATACTTTTTTTTATCCGTGTGGATTCATAATCTATAGGCTGTATAATACCCCTAAGGCCTTACCAAAAATCTGTGTGTAGGGTTTCGGTCCGATATGCTGTAGGTAGGGTAAGTAGGGATTTATGATTTTTTTTCCAGATTCTTTTCATGGAACTTTTACCGTAATCATACCCGATAGATCTTTTTTCCAATCGTAGCGTAAACAGTTAAGGATCGGCAGCATCTTCTATACTGAAGGGAAGCCCTAAACACAGATATTTTTAAGTCTAATACATGCATAATTTTCTAAAGAGCGAACATGCCTTGCAAAATTGAAGAGTGGTGTGTCGTTGTGAGGACGTAAGAGTTGGGGACTAATTAATCATAATTTAATTCATAATATTGTCAGTAAAGCTTTTGTGGTCGTAACATTATCTGTTTTTGTCCCATTTAAGAGTTTTGTCACTTTTAAAAAGCTTTTATTATCCCCCGCCGAAGGCGGAGGGATATAGTTTTAGCGTTGTTCGTCCGTGCGTCCTTCCGTCTGTTTGTCCGTCCGCCTGTCCGTCCGTCCGTTTGTTCGTCCGTGTGTCCGGCCCGGCAAATATCTCCGATTTCACTGGACGGAATTTCATGAAACTTTTATACCATGTGTACAATAACCCATTCTCCCGAGACACTTTTTTTTTATTCGATGCAAAATAGCCGACTGGGAGTGAGTTTTAAGTTACGCGGTTCAGTGCACTTGTAATGTTTTTAGTCTTATTTAAAAAAAAAAATCTGTACAGAATTTTTACATTCAACTTGTCATATCTATCTACCACCATTAGGAAATGAAGGAAAAAAAGTTTAACCCAGATTGACTTCGTGTCAATGCTTTTGCGATTACTAGCTGCGTCATGGGAAAAGGGGGCTTTATGGTATATTTCATTCTGCTTCTTGTGAATACAATTCCTCCTACATTTCGTGACGATTTTGAATCAAATTTTCACAGAATGTTCCTTGTCATGTGCCCAATCGCATATTGTCAATGTTTTGTTTCGAAATCTGTAGCTGCATCATCGAAAAGGGGGCCTCATGTTTTTTTTTTTTAATTCCATTTTTTTGTGATTGCAACTCCTCCCACATTTCTTTGACGGATTTGAATTGAATTTTCACAGAATGTTTCTCGTCATGTGACCTATCGCATATTGTCAAAGATTGGTGATTTGTAGCTGCATCATGGGAAAAGAGGGCTTCATGTTTTTTCCCTCTTTTTCTTGTGAACGCAATGCCTTCCACATTTCTTGGCAGATTTCGGTGCAATATTCACAGAATCATGTGATCTAACGCACATTGTCAAGGTTTGGGGATTTGTTACTGCATCATGGAATAAGAGGGCTTCATGTTATATTTCATTTTTCACCAATACCACTTTAATTACAACAAATTTGGATGAGATTTTCACAGATCATGTGACCTTAGCGTGTGTTGTCAGGGTTTTGCAATTTATCACTGTATCATGGAAAAAGGGGGCTTCATATTCAATATATATTTGATCAACATGTATATTTTACATATATGCAATATATATATAGAGCTTTAGTACGCCTTCGTGGTGCACTTTATCGAGCAAGTCATCACATAATTATGGATCCATAATAGCCACAATTCTAGACAATCGCCATAATCGTGAGGTAGAATGTTCTTTCGACATACAGAAAATCGACCAATAGCAAGATATTTCCATCGAGGTCAGCCTGTGCAGATTGCGCAGGCTGACCTGGGTCGATACTTTTTGCAGATGCATTAAGCCTCCTTTACACAAAGCATGGCTCATTTCTAAAGATTTGTATGGACATACAGATGTATGCTTTCTCTCTATAAATAGATGTATCAGCATCAATCACGATCTCAATACCTTTTTGAATAACTATTGACTTAAATTTCAAATATCGCCTTTGACGCCATATAGAAGTTTGCCCCTAAAATACTAGAACAAAAGGAAAACGCTGTACTTGAATGGAGAGTTTCTCTATTTTCAAAGCTCGCTAATACACGGTCGACGTAACATAATCACTTTATAAATCACGATGATAAAGATGGTAAAAAAAATGGGTTAGGGTTTTTTTTTTATCTTAGCTTTTGCTTTTCTTTAGAAATCAACCATCTTTTTTGTTATGTTTTTACTTTTCCCCTGCATCATAGTTCCATTTATCATAATGTTCAGGAAAAAAACAAACGGAGGTATCACAATTTACAACAGATTCAATATTTCTGTAATTGTTCACTTAAAGATTGCGGCATCATGAATTTGTCCTGTTTGCTTATTACATATCAAAGTTTAGAAGCTACCGATGTATTCAGATCGGGCATAAAATAACAGGTGGTGAAAAATATGTCGCGGCTCGACCGGGATTCGAACCCAGGGCCTCACGAATACCGTTCCTGCACTCTAACCAACTGAGCTACCGAGCCACATGTCCATAGGGCCGCACGATATATCACCAAATACCTGTACCCGGCTACATTATACCTTTACATCTATCTATAGGATAGACCAGTATACTACAGTAATAAGACTTAATACAATATATAACAAGAGAAAAAGAAGACGCAAGGGCGTCAAGGTCGCCCGAAAATGATTTTTTTTCCCATTATTAAACTGAGAAATATGTAGACAACAGAATTGATCTGACTCCAATTTTTTCAGTTATTTTTCATTTGTGATAAAAATAGCTAGATCTATTGTTTTCCAATGAAATTGACATGACAATAGTAACCTCCAATGTCATAAATTTGCCATATGACCAACTGTCAAAATAAAGTATGGGCTTTCGCACTGCAAAACGTTCAAATGCCCGATTTACATTTTATTCTACTTTTATGCCAGTACTCAATTTCGCCATCTGAGAATAACTGCATAATTAAAAAAAAATGCTACAAATACATTTTTTTCAGCCATGAGTATAAAAATATTGTATTTCGTTTATAATTGGAGATACATGTATACTTTATAATTGGTCAATGATTACAAAATATACATGTGGTTACTAAATATATAGTTTATTTTATAACTTACATTCAAGTTATATTTCCCTTGTGAAGTTTCTTTTTCCATTGCGCCGGTCCCGTGCAATGGTAATTTAGAAGTTTAATGATCTGGGTACTCAATAGGTATGGGGAAAAAGTTTCAGCTTATTTAACTTATAACTTATCAAGTAATATCATCTTTATTATATATATTATCAACCATAAACTCATTCTTTTTTTCAAAATGGTCAATTGTCTAGTTCCAAACTACCTATGCTATCTTGTCCCGCCCACTATTGGAAGTAACGCAACGTATAATCTTCGTAATTCTAATGACTTGGCAAACATAGTTTGTAGAACTAGGGTTTATATGAATTCCTTTCTGCAATCAGGTGTAAACGCATGGAACTCTTTGCCACAAGCTACAAGAGAAACTGACTCTCTCTCGTCGTTTAAACGTTTGCTGAACATAGACAAACCCACTCCTTGTAAACTGTATTTTTATGGGGAAAGAAAAATGCAAATTATTCATACTCGACTTAGAAATACATGTAAATGCAGCGATCTAAAACAACATCTCTTCTGGAAAAATAGTGTGGCTTCTCCTCTTTGTCGTTGCGGGGAAGTTGAATCTAATACACACTACTTCTTTGAATGCAGATTTCATCATTCGAACAACACTCGGACAACATATTAGTGCAAAATCTGCTTTTAATATTGATTTGTAATTCTTTTTGGAGACAATGAACTCTCCCTTGTCGAAAACAAACAGATCTTCAATGCAGTTCATGAATACATTGATAAAAGCAAGAGATTCTCTTAGTTTTAATCAATACATTAAAAGTCCTCTTTTTTGACAATGCAACACGTTACTGTCGAGAACATATAAATTATATACATGTACAAGTATAATTTTGTATCTTTTGTTGCCACTCTGCTCAAACACTCAATCACCAATCACCATTCCTTTTTTCTTTTTACTTTTTTACTTTTCAGATAATGAAGCCTTTTTGTTCTTTACATTCATTACTTTCTGTTTTTTATGATAATCTTTTCTCTTCTTGATATGTTTTGATAGTATTGGCGTATCATGTGATTTAGCTTGGGGAGGGGAACTATATAAGCAATATGCTCTCGTCCCGATCCTTTTCACATTTATTTCTTGTATTATCTATGTATAGCCAATACAAAATATAGTTTAACAAGATATGTAAGACATGAGAAAAGACAAAAATGCATGTATATCAGTATAATTTGGAAAAAATAAGTGTGTGTCGGCATTACATGAAATACTTCGTGTTTTCCGAAGGAATAATGGAAAAGATAATTACAAATTACGTTGTTTACGTTGAAAAACCAAAAACCGTTGACATACAAGAATTCAAACATCACCAAAACTATCTGCTGCTGAGCGCGCCTAAATATGGTATTGCAAATGTTGTGCATCAGGACCAGACAGCACGCAATGTGCAGTCTGATCGCTAATCCACAAAGTCTGAAAATTAACGGTTCGAACAACTCAATCTTCAGCTTTTCTTTCCTGAAAAATTTTCAATTACATTCATAAATACGAGGAAAGTCTGATAACATTTCCAATATCTGAAATTAAAAAAAAAAAAGATTAACATTTCATGTACAATGTACATTTATACAAATAATCAACTGCGAATGATAAAACATATACATGTATACTGATAATTGCAACCAAATTCTGTAGGTGAAGTTTCTGAGGACAGTGTAGATTAAGATCAGTCTTACAAGAAATGCTCCGTGATCCTAGATCTGCACAGTCCAATACACTGATCAACACGCTGAACTACGTACATGTATATGAATTCATATATAACCTGACAAAATAAGTATAATAATTATGGATATTGCTAAACATGTAAGCTGGCATGTAAACTGATTAATGTAACCAAAGCCAGTCAGTGAAATATCTGAGGACGGTGTATATCAAGATCAGACTTACCAAAATTACAATCTGATCCTAGATTCACGCAATCTAATGTATTAAGATGATACATGTGACCAAAGCCGATCAGTGAAATATCTGAATAGGGTGTAGATCAAGATCAGACTTACCAAAATTGAAGTCTGGTCCTAGATTCACGCAGTCTAATGCATGTAAGCTGATATTTAAATCAAGTTATTATCCATTTTAAAATTCAATCTGAACTTTAAGACCTGTGTTGGGTGCATTATATTGTACTTGTTTGAACTTGGTAATTTTTCCATTTCCCCTTCTGAGATTACCTGCTTAAAGAAGGAAATATTGCTACAAATATGTTTTTTTAACCGTAAAAACTTTATTTTTCAATATTCCTGTAGATATACCCTAGGAAAGATATATGAGTACAAATACACACATTTGAAATACATATTTACTTTATATAGTAACAAATGTGTGATGACTATTGCGTACTTTCTTTTCCATTGCACCAGTCCCGCACAAAGGAAATTTAACCCTTTCCCAAACAATCCCTGGTTTTTACGGATCTAGAATAGTAGCCTTTTGAAAACATTGTGGGAAAAGAAGAAAATGCTGGTAACCAGCATTTTCTGCTTTTCCCACAATGTTTTCTACCCTATCAAAGACAGAAATCATCTTTTCAGCAAGAGTTGAAATTTCGTCTGCTAATGCTTTCAATTTGGTCTAGTCCAAAAGTTTGTCGTTTGGAAAGGGTTAAAAGGTTTTAACATTTGTACTTATAAGCATAAAGAAATTCTAATCATTTTCTTCAATTAACTACCCATAAGAAAATACATTAAAGACCTGTAACACTTTAGGTACAATATACTGTTGGTAAATTTTTCATTTCGCCATCTAGGAATACGTGCATAAAGGAAAAATATCACTACAAGTACATTTTTTTCAGCGGTACAAAAACATAATTTTTGGTTTTTACTTGTAAATTACCATTAATGGGTAGAAAAAAAAAACATGTTTCAAATCATTATTGTTATTCTATTTAATAAACAGGCACAATATATTTCCATGCGTATTTTCTTTTCCATTCCGTCCATTGTTCTAAAATATTTCCATTCCGCTCTTTAGGCCTACCGGTAAAGAGTCATTATCTCTCGCTAGATGGCATTCTATAAATACTCAGATCATCGAAGAATATGACATGCGCAGACAACGGTAAAGAGTAGGAGCAGTTCTGCATTTCCATTGGTTCCCAAGATCATGTGACTGGACGAGTTCATTTTGCGTTAAAAATAGATGCATTCTGCACAAGAACATTAATTGTTTCAAAAATGTTGCGCAGCAGACCTTTAATAATTCTTTCACGATTCTTTATCGGTTTAAAAACAAGTAAACAACCTCAAAAGAGGTGAAGAAAACCCCACACAACAACTTCACAAACATTCACACCTATTTTACCAAATTAAACCTGGCGAATATGACGAAAGATTTCAACCGGAAGTACCTACACTCTCCATGAACATCTCTTCTGAACTATATTAAATATAAGGTCGCCGGCTTCTGCCGGGCGACCAATGACGGAGAAGAACACACCTGTTCATTTCATAAAGAACTTCCTACTTTGCGCGAGGCAATACCGGAATTGTCCGGATTCTTACATTGCGCAGAACATGTATTTAATATTTAACCCGAACGATTACCAGAAAAACAACGCTTTGAAGTTTGGTTTGATATCAATTTGGTTTTCCAGTTTATAAATCGCACTTTCCAACATAATCATAGTGGTGTCCGTGGTCGTGAGGTAGAGCGTCAGCCTCATAACCTAAGGGTCCTGAGTTCGATTCCCGGGAGCGGGAATCAACTTTGGGATTTTTCATTGGCCCACACATTCGGCGCGAGTACTGGTGTAGTTCCCAGGAAGCAGAATCGAGAGAGATTAGTATAAGTCGTAAGAACTTGTTTCTCAATCGATGTAAAATAAATATGTTTAAACTAAATCATAGTCGAAACAACAGTCATGGGTGAGACAGGAATGAATCGTGTCGAATTGACTATCATCAATACTCGGAAAGAAATTGGCCAAGCCGTGGATCGAACCCGAGAGGCTTGTTTCTAAAGTCCTGCACGCTACCGACTTGGTCACCTGGGCTCGGCTTAGTATGTAGCATAACTGTTCTTGAAACAGAAATAAAAACGAGATCCTATAATCCCAACCCGGACCAGCCTACGCGGTTAGCACAGACGATTACGGCACCTTCATATACAATTATTATATTGTATTTAATGCAGACACTACAGATTACATTTTGCCTGTCTTTTTCCTCTAAACATTTCTGGTAGGTTGCAGACTTCTCACCTTTATAAATACACATTTAGGACAGGACAAAAACTATTATCATATAAATAAAATAAATATAGTCACTCAGTTTTTCAATATTTCGGCCAGCGGCCTTTCTCAAGAAAAAGAAACGTAAATTTATCTACTTTGTAGATGCACGTCGTATGCCATTGTTGTATACAGGATGTGACGTCACTGTGAAATACACAACGTTTGATCCCGCGCTAATTAAATTAACGTTAATTGATAGCGGGAATCTTTGACGTTACACCCCGCCGGCCGGTGAGTCCGTAATTTCTGTATCCAATTTGATTCGTACATCAATCTTTCTGTCTTGCAGCCTGACTTTATTTGTTGTAATATAGAAAAAATAGCATCCGCTTCTGAATGGTCTTTCTTTGAAAAATGACCGTTAATCGGCTTGTCTCTCTCTTTTCTTTGAAAAATGACCGTTAATCGGCTTGTCTCTCTTTTTCTTTGAAAAATGACCGTTAATCGGCTTGTCTCTCTCTGGTTGATAAGATGCATAAGGAAGGGGTGATCACAAAGGAAATGAAACAATATCTAATGCCAAAATATGCAACTGCTGGAAAACTTAAAGGGAACCCAAAAATACACAAAAAGGACATACCGTACAGGACAATTGTCAGTGGTATAAACACACCTACTGAGAGAATAGCAAAACTAGTAGAACATGAACTAAATCAGTACGTCCAATCTTCACCAAGCTATATACAAGACACAAATGACTTTATCAATAAACTTGCAGATTTTAATGACAGAATACCAAAAGATAGTATTTTATTCTGCTTTGATGTTTGCAAACTTTACCCATCAGTTCCTAGGAAAGAGGGATTGGCTGCATGCAAAGAAGCTTTAGAAACGCGCTCGACAAAATTAATTTACACCGAAAATGCTATGAAACTGATCGAGGCTGTACTTGACAACAACATATTCGAATTTGGCGACAACTATTTTATTCAAAGAAAAGGGGTGGCTATTGGTTCCAAATTAGGGAAAAACTTTGCATGTTCCTACATGCGAAAATGGGATGAGGAACTTCTGAAATATTCAAAACAGCCACTCTTCTACAAGAGATTCATTGACGATGGTTTTGGTATTTGGTGTGGGAGTGTAGAAGAACTTCAGGGGTTTGCAAAACATGCCAACAGCATACATAATGACATCAAGGTTGAGTTGAGAATGGACACGAGACAGATAGAGTTCCTAGATACTCTAGTGAAGATAGAGGATGGTAAGATCTATACGGACCTATACGTCAAACCAACTGATAAACAACTTTATTTAAATAGCAAATCTTGCCATCCTCCATCAACAAAGAAAGGTCTGGCATTTGGATTGGGTTTACGGCTAAAAAGAATATGTGAAAAACCACAAGACTACGAATATCAAAGGAGAATCCTGATAAAGAAATTAAGACAGCGTGGTTATAGTGGCAAAACAATAAATTCACAAATGGCGAAAGTAGACAAACTAGATAGGGGCGAACTATTAAAGAAGCGAAAACGTAAAAAAGAATCGGACAGAGTGCCGATGACCGTAACCTATTCAAACCTCCTCCCAGACTTGAACCATATCATCCGTAAACACACGAGAGTATTATATAAGTCAGAGAGAATGACAAAAGTGTTTCAAGAACCTCCTATGGTTGCATACAGAAGGGACAGAAATCTTGGCGACTCTTTAGTTCATGGAAAGACGAATAAACAGGTTAAAAAATCAAGCAAACCATGCAAATTAGATTGCGACAAATGTGCCCACATTTCCGACAGCGATAAAATTATTAGTACATCAGGAGAAGGGTTCAAAATCCCGAATTACAACAATTGTAGACAGCACAGCGTAGTCTACTCAATAAGCTGTAAGAAGTGTGAAACGGTGGTATATGTTGGAGAGACTGAACGACAGTTAAATGAGAGGATGACGGAGCAGTTACGTGACATCAAGCTGCAGAGAGACAAGCCGATTAACGGTCATTTTTCAAAGAAAGACCATTCAGAAGCGGATGCTATTTTTTCTATATTACAACAAATAAAATCAGGCTGCAAGACAGAAAGATTGATGTACGAATCAAATTGGATACAGAAATTACGGACTCACCGGCCGGCGGGGTGTAACGTCAAAGATTCCCGCTATCAATTAACGTTAATTTAATTAGCGCGGGATCAAACGTTGTGTATTTCACAGTGACGTCACATCCTGTATACAACAATGGCATACGACGTGCATCTACAAAGTAGATAAATTTACGTTTCTTTTTCTTGAGAAAGGCCGCTGGCCGAAATATTGAAAAACTGAGTGACTATATTTATTTTATTTAAGTGTTGAATTCCCTACGGAATTATTTGTATTGATATTATCATATATACTATCATATCAAGTTTGTTACCATTTTCAAATACATGTACATTCGCTATTTTATTCCACTTTACCTCGAAGCAGTGCTCAGAATACCTACCCTTCTGCAAACAAGTTATTTCGTTGAAATGATATCCCCCGCTATCCCCCGCGGATTTTTATATAGAAATGAATAAGAGGTGTATATTACCTACACGTGGCCCTTTTTTGTTATTGGTCCATAATGAATTTATACATTAAGCCCTCCTTTTCCATGACATGGAATTTCATCCATTAAAAAAGTGATTATCTGTGGCTTGCAAGATACTATATAAAAACGAAGAAATTGTGTCTTGTAGTTAGATATTGGTACATAGTGAAAAGATACATCAAGCCCCCCTTTTCCATGACACGGCATTAAATACTACTACTAGTACTGTAGACTACTTTTACTACTATATTATAGCATAGTATTCTGACATACACAACTTGTTTTTGAAAAAGACGAGTATTCTTATGAAAAGGATGTATAAGTAAATGTTAAATTCGCTCGTCCATTAACCCCAGCTGGTGACCTTTTTGTGTTGATTAAATTAGAGCAAGTATAAAAGATAACCAAAGGTGATGGAAAGTGAGAAAATCTGTTAACTGAGAGTTTCTGACCAAACAATAACAAATAAATCAAACACACTTTCAATATAAATCGCTGTTGCGAGGACGTGAAGTATTTTATGTGGACACCGGTTACAATTGGATTTGATTGGATAAAGCTTCCGGTGATACTACATTCTGATTGGCTATCTAAGCACACTTTTGCACACCAAGTCACGTGATATTTTTATCTCGAGTAAATTGTGTGTTGGGCAGGGAGTGCATAATTTTTTTGCGACATTATGAGGACTTTTTAAAATTTGCAAATTTTAAACATACAGCTAAAAATGAACATTTTTATTGAAAATCATTGTGAGGACCAGAGTGCAAGTCCTCTCATTGCAAACAGTCCTCGGAATGTTGGTGTGCGTCAAGGGTCGGGTCCTCGCAAGTCAGCAAATACACACACGCGCACTAAAAATATGCGTTACCCATTAACAGACGAAATCATTTTGTCTATCCAAAATCGAAGTTGGTGCGCACACGTTTCAATAATGCAAGTAAAAATGTGAGATAAGGAAAAATTGCTCGATGGGAGCAAATTTCCATTATCTCAGCATTTTTTTTTTTCAAAACACTTTATTCCTCAGACAAAAAAAATACAAAGAGATTAATGTGTTAATGGGTAATGATACAGTTTTAGACTTCATTGGCCTGTCTTGTTGCAATATATATTACATCTTTGTCACTGTTTTCTCCCCCATTGTCCTCTGGTTCTGAAATGTTTTCAAACTCCATTTGTACACTTGACATTTCTCCTTCATTTTCAGTTCCCCCTACTTCCCCATCATCTACTATATCCTGGATCTGTACAAGACTGTTTATAAGGTTATATAACCTACGCTCATATATTGTACTTGTATTTTTCCATTCTCCTATTTCTCTCTCCTGCTTTTTTATCTGCTCGGCCAATTTTTTGGCCGAGGCACAATACCTCTTGTTCTCAAGTTTTAATGCGCGGTTTTCTGCCGTTAACTCCGTCAGTTGGTGATTTAACTGCGACGTTCGGTGTTCAGCTTCGCTAATTTTCTTTCGTGCTTGGGCTAACCCCTGTTGTATGCGCAACTTTTCTTGCTGCGCGGTAGAAAGTTCTTGCCTTGCCGCCAGAGTATCTATAAAAAAAAAAAGAATGACAATTAACTTTTATCCTTCTAAATTCCCATCTTTTCCAATAATGTTTTCAAAAGTTTTTTACCCCAGGGTCATAAAAACATCGGCAAATCTGGTAAAGGATTAAGTCTGGAGTATTAGCAAATGCTTATGAGCATGTTTTATCTGAACGTTTTAACGGGAGAAATTCTTAACTTAGAATATGTCAGGTATTATGAAATATCTCAGTTTCACAGAAAGTTATCTACCTGAACGTCTATCTGAACGTTTTAACGGGAGAAATTCTTAACTTAGAATATGTCAGGTATTATGAAATATCTCAGTTTCACAGAAAGTTATCTACCTTGTTAGAAGAGAAATTAGACCATTCAAGCCACGCATAATTTCTAGTCAATTGCTGATTCACAGTTCACGCGTCAGTGTAGAATTCTCAAAGTCTTAAAAAGCAAGTCGGCATACTTCCTATTAACCCCTATTGCTACTTCTGACACATTTTGCGAACAGTAGATCAAGATTAGTGCATGATACATACATACAGTCTGATCTTGCTCTGCATTGCTCACACGTTTTTGAAACAGTCCCCAAAACCTCTTAACTACAGCTGACAAACTAAAGTTTGAAAAAAATTTAACATTCTATATTTTAAATGTAGCAGGATAAAAGTTTAACTGGCACACGCGTCTGCATACCACATCTTAGCATAATTGCCTTGAAATTATCTCGGTCACTGGTTTACTTCAACACAAATCTCTCGTTTAATTTGAGAAATTGAGGAACTGAAGTAGACTGCTTTTGAAATCATGGAAAATGGAGAAAAAGCTCCTTATAAACATTTTTTTTTTCCGTTTCCCACCACGTTTTCTACCCCTTTAAAGAGAAATAACAGCATTTAAGTCGAATTTAGTTTGTCGTCTGCATAAACTATCAAATTGGACGCAATCAAAACCGTTTCTCTCCGGAACTGAATTTGGCTGCATTTGTGAGACAAAACGCAAATATAATGTTCAAATTATGTCCCACAGACTATGCACATAGTGTTGTCATAAGTGAATAAAAGAAAAAGATTTTATTTCTAAAAAACAAATAAAGGGAAAGAAAATACATTTTACTAACCTTGATGGGATTCATACAAATCTCGATTTAATCTATCCACTTCATCCTTTAAGTGTTTGATTAAATCACTGCTACTGTCCCTAGAATATTCAAACATATTGTTTGACATGTTGAGAAATCTGTTCATAAAATGATCCATGTTTACTATTGAACCCTTGCAATCGAACAGTGACGAGTGGTCTGCAAAGTCCGCTTTATGTAGGGATCAGACCCTGGAGAACGTGGGAACGTCGATCTATTCCCAGACTTTTGCACAAAGAAACATGTTATGAATTCAATTTCCCTTCATTAATGTATATTTCAGAATTAAGTTAGATTACCAGATAAGAAGACATGGTAGCATGGAAACTGGAACGAAAGAAAAAAACGTACTTAACAAGTACTCTTACCCCTTAACGCTTTCTCATTCATACACGTTTTCATTGTTGCAAAGACATTATGCTATCATTTGCAGCAATGATGTCTGCCAAATGTATCCACTGTGGGCATGTAATGAATTAAAAAAAAGGAAAGAGAAATAATGATTGGAACAGTATTTTTACCCATTTACTTTATTTTTTGTCTATCCCCTTCCAGATGTACTTTTGAAAATATGGGAAAACAGCTTTCTTATGCATGTATCTGACTCGGACTTTCGCTTTCAATACTCACTGGCCACAAAAGTAGCATCAATCAATTACACCAAAAATGAGAAAGTTTGTTGATCAGTGACTGTGAAATAGTAGATCGGTTTGTATAATTGGCCCAGCTGCATTATATTAAAAAATGGAATCTCTCCTGATGCGTGATTATTATTAAGGGAAGCATACAAGATGTTGGATGTTTTTTCTCACAGAAATGAATTTCTTTAACATACCGGTATTTTTGTTATCGTAATTCGACATTCCTCCCCAGATTAAATGATTTAATTAATTGTACCACATGTAGATTTTTATCATCCTAATGACTTAACCACCGCTCTTAACCACCAGTCGTTTTGTACTTGCATCCTAAATCGTCTACCATCAAGTGGTCAGTAAGGAATCCGTTATAAACATTAAACGAGAAGTGACCTTATCAAAGGTCAAAAAAAGGGGGCAGAGATGGCGCCGAATGGCGCCGATGGCGCAGGCTTCTTCAAAGGGACAACAGACTTTAATCTTTGAGAATTGCAACCTACGATTCAATTTATAAGATAATTGATTATCTTATTACCCTTTCTGCTTTATCAAGTACAAACTTGTGCATTATATTTGTTATTTTGATGTTAATTTTTTTAGTAAAAATTCAACGTCAGCACTTGAAAATTTTTCATGTATTCATTAATTCAGCTTTTATTATAAACATAAAAATCAAATAATACTCTTATAATCATTAACTTTTTTTTTTCTATCAAATTTTAGACATTCAGCTATTGTTTGTTGAAATTACTCCATGCATAAGTAATTATATTATGGTCACAAAACAATCACTTTAAAAGACAGTAATATTGAAAATTATTTTCATAGCTATTGCTTTTTACACCCACCAAAAACATACATGTACACACAAAAATCAAGAGACGCTACTCTAAGTTACTACTTGCACAGTTACCTCGCCTAATACGGGCAGAATTCGCCCCGTATCGATTAGCTGAACTGGCCACCGTTGTATACCGTGTATTCCTATACACGTAGTGTATCAGGGGCGGTAACCAGTCTATCGATTAGCCTGTACCGGTCCCTATACACGTAGTAGTATCAGGGGCGGTAACCAGTGTAAGGAAAGGGGTTTATCAGCGGTACGTCATTCAAAGAAGCTATCCGATTGGTTAGTTCTGGGATAATACATTTACATGTACGATCCCATTGGTTAGTTGTTTATGCGTTGTGAAGTGGAAGTAGGTCCGAATGACGTCATGTTAGTAGCTTTCGATTGGCTTATAATAGCTATGGTTTATTTGTTGCTGTAGCAACGTGATTATAATCAATGAACTGATCCAAAATATTTTGCATTTGTCAAAAACGATGCTTTTTACGAATTCGATTTCATTCCTTCTAGAAACTTGAAGTTTCTTCTTGCTGTTCTGATTAAATTTACAATGGTCTCGGCATTATTTTGTCCTAATGTACTCGAGAAGTATCGAACTATTTGAAAGGCGTTTTGATAATGCTGTTCAGAGGCATTTTCAGCAAGCTGCTGAGCGTTGACATATGAAGGCGAGAATGAAAATCTCGCCTTCCAAAAACGATGTCATAGAACAGCTAATACCTTTTTGGAAACCAAATTGCAATGGGTTTAATTTTACAGTCATTTGAGATTTTACTTCATTAAGTAATAACAACTCGTATACTTTCAGTATAGTAGACGACAATGTGATGGCTCGATAATTGTTGGGGTCACTTTTCTTCTTTCTGCCACCTTTATGTAATGTAATAATAATGCCATTTTTAAGTTTCTTAGGTATGTAAGAGTAATGGTACATCCAGTTATAAAACTTTAGTAAAAACCGATGAAAAACAGTACCACCATAAATTATGTGCTCATTGTACACTGAGTCATGAGAACATGCTTTATTCTTGTTCAGACTTGAGATCGCGTTTTTGATATCGTCAATATCAAATCGATCGATATCAGAAGCGCGATGGGTGTTTTTTATACGATTAACAGCTAGCTCTATTCCAGCTGTAAACGTCGAGTTATCGTTTGTTTCTGACTTCGACTTGTACAAGATATGATCTATCAAGGACTGTGATGTCATACTGTAGGACAGAAATGTTGTTGGTGCCCCGGTACATTCCGGTAACACATTGGCAGAAACATAGCTATTTGTATTCAACAGTTGTTGTAAGCAGAAACTTCGCTTATCAAGATGCTCTTGGAATTTTCATCCATTCAAATGAGCATTGAAATCACCCATTATTATAACTCTGCCTTGCATAGAATATGCATTAATTAAATCATGGCACAAGTCTATGTAATGACAAAAATAATCAAAGCTATGATTACTTCTGGAATATGTAATAATTCGAATTATCTTCGGATTGTATACAAATTCCTACTATACGCTCATCGCTTAAATCTAAAACTTGGATACGCTTATCCAATACCCTCTTCCATATCAGAGCAACGCCTCCTTTTCGAACTGGATGGCGAGAGGTAATATTCACATCAGGAATGGTTGCAAAGTTACATAAACCTGTATAGTAGGTATGTATGGTATCAATGAAATGGCCATCCCACGGATAAAGCCATGTTTCAGAAATACCACACACATCGATATTTCTACCCTTGAGAATTTCACCTAAATAAAGGCTACTTGACATTATATCAGTACAGTTCCATGTTAAAAGATTTAAGCAGGTCATAATAAGACATGATAAAAACACTAATACTAAATATATTCGCAGATAAGTAATTTCTAACCGTGTTTAGTACCTAATATTTTCTACAGGGTCAGATTGCCTGTTTATAATGTTTGAGCCTCTGCCGCGCAATATCTTCCTCGTAGGCCGATCTCGATTTGTTGCATTATTTGAAGGAAAATCCCTATCCTGTCGGAAACTGTTCACTCTGTTAAACGGTATATGTACATCATCCGAAAGTTCGTTTCGGGAGTACGAGTTTTCAGTGGTTTTTTGCGACGTATCGCCACTTTGATGACTCTTATTGGCACTATAAGTAAATTCATTATTTTTCATATTCTGATCAGGATCGATCTGCACTACTTCTGCGTAGGACTTATTCTCTGTAGATTCACATTGGTTTGCCTACTTTTCTCAAGCTTGCTGACCCGTTTTATTAACTGGGCGTGCTTCTCATTTGAACTCTCTATTCTCTTTACATCTGCCTTAGTAGACATTTCATCAGATATTTCCTTAAGATCATTCTTAATGAGTTTGATATCAGTTTTAAGAGCAGCATTCCCATTGCTCTTCTCATCAACGATCCTAGAAATCGACTGGGCATTCGTGAAAACTTCGTCACGTAGATCAGACACGTCCATCTGCAGTTCAATTTTCACCTTTAATATCTTCCGAAATTTCGTTCTTTATTTCGCTGTACTGCTCTTTAAGTGTCAATATATCTGCTTTCATGTCACTGACTACTGTTTTAAGGGCATCAAATTCTGCGTTATTTTTAACATTAGTGGACAAAATGCTACTGTCCAAATTTGTGTTCCTTGTTGATGGTAAACTGAGCAATTCTCTCATCTCCTGAAATTAGGATCCTTCTAACACCTGCACCAACACATAAATATCTTTCGCCAATTTTTGCAGCTTGTTTTCACCTCCATAAGCGTTTTTCCTTCTTTTAAGGTCAACATTGGGATCATACGGGTAATCAGTAGATGCTTTAACTGCTTTATACAGTCTTAATCTAATGTCTTCTAATTCCGCGTTGTAATCTGTTATCAACTGATTTACGAATAAGTCTTTCGTTAAGTTACAGGATAGTTCTGTTAACTTGCTTACAAGAGATTAGTCATCATTATCCCTTTGGCCATTGGTTAACCCTTCTGATTCTATAGACAAATTAAATGTCACTTGACTGATCTCATTCTTCTCATTTGGATCGATTTGCTGTGTTTCAGTACAATTTGGGTTACCCCCCTTACGCAAGGTGCGCTCCATATTTGCAGTGAATATTTAACTGTACACCTATATGCTCACTCAAGCGTGACGAAAAGTCGATAATGACCCCTGGATATGGAGGTAAAAGTGGCAACAAATACCCCACCCATATCTGAAAAAAAGCGACAATTCCACCCAAAGAACTCACTAATTACAGTTTGGAAAGTTCTCTTCTTAACTTAAATGACCAATGTTACTGCAACGGAACGTATTCTCGCAAAAAACAAGATTGAAACGCCTGAATTGATGTAAATTGTTGACTATTTCTCTATCAACGAAACAGATCGACCACTACCTCCGCCATCTTCAAGCTTGCCTGCTTCTTCCTCATGATCGAAAGGAGACCACTTATACAAAAATAAACCAAACTTTGTCATGAATACTCTCCCTTCAACCGAAAAAGTATTCATTTGCTTAGTGGATTGACTTTTATGTCAATATCTGAACAATATGTCTCTGTTTCTTTCAAACTATTAATTCCACACATGGATTTCCTTGACAAATACCACTTCAGCGTTTTCAACGCTTTGATTAAAAAGGGTCATTCAAGGAACATCTGTATGAGATTATTTCAAAATCTGACCAGCGGTTTCAGAGAAGAAGAATTTTTAAGAATTTCTTCATTTCCTTATATTGCAAGTAGCCCCCATTCACCAGAGCCGTGTTTCTCAACGGATCAAAATTTTGCGAGCATTTTTTGAAAAAGGTGACCCAAGGAACCTCTCTGTGAAATTTTTCCAAAATCTGACCAGCGGTTTCAGAGAAGCTGAAGAATTTTTAAGAGTTCCTTCATTTCTATTTGGTGCAAGTAGCTCCCATTCACCAGAGCCACATTTTTTGACGGATCAAAATTTTACGAACACTTTTTGAAAAGGGTCACCCAAGGAACATACCTGTGAAATTATTTCAAAATCTGACAAGCGGTTTCAGAGAAGATTTCCAAAGAATTCCCCCTAAAAATTCCATTTGGTTACTATGGCAACCAGAGTTTTTGATGGAATCAAATTCTGTGTACAGCTTTTAAAGAGGACCTCCCAAGAAACATTCCAGCCAAGTTTGGTCCAAATCGGCCCAGCGGTTTAGGAGGAGTTTATCTTTAAAGAGTTGTTGACGACGCATGGCACACTGACGCACGACGGACACTGGGTGATCCTAAAAGCTCCTCTTGAGCACGTTGTGCTCAGGTGAGTTACCAAAAACAGGTGAGCTTGTCATTATTTGTAATCATATGTTCTTATTTCTTTGAAACTGAAAAAAGGAGAATGTCATACAATAATCTGGTCTTTCAACGTGTTGTCTACAGTGTAAAATTGTAACAAATATTCGGTGCTGTCTGAATCATTTGTGGCGTGGGTCGACCGTAGCCGAAATAATACGTCACGGACCTATATTTAGTCTATTATTGCCAGTTAAATGGCAAAAAAGAGAGTCTTGCTGTCCTATAAGCATGAATTTATGTCTTGAAATGTTATATTCACTGCTGGTAAAGAACTGAGCAGAAATAACGCAAAAATGATAAAAATAAAGAAGGTCTCCGAATATCATTCAGGGATGTTCTGGCAAAAGGGGGCTTAGTGCATCGCGAAAAGTATCAGGCTGAACTCGGCAGAAAAGTTTGGCTATTGATCAGTTTTGTATGTCAAATGACCAGTCAACCTCATTATCAAGTAGCTTGTTAAAAAAGGTAGATGCCATGTACCCATAACTATATGAAGACTTATTTGGTACCATGGACAACGGAAATGCATTAAATGCGATTTCATGTGCGCTGGCCAACCTAACACCCAATCATAACGCCGTATAGCACATCTCCGCAGAATACAGGGTCAAGAAAGGGTAATGTGTGAGAGGTACAACAGATACTACAGGAGGTATAGAGTGTCTGTTGAACATGCAATCGCTCAGGTAAAGGGGTACAAAAGCTTGAGTTCAGTTTGGCATCACCCCGACAGTTTCTCGGTCTGACCGTAAGAGTATGCTCGGCTTTGGTATGCCGAAAAAGACGCATCAGTCTCATAATGTAAAAAGGGGGAAGTTGAAAACGTTTTAAGTGAAGACTCAATATACAAGAATTCTATGACTTATTGAGAAATGCATTATTGGAATATAGTTTTCTTCGAGTTTTTTGCTATTGATGCCTCTTTCGCTTATACCGCCGTATGAATACCTGTTTTAGGGGTGTTTTATTGCCCTAAAATGAGGTGTGCGATGCACAATCGTTTTTTTTTTTTTTGTGTAAATACTTATTTAGCTGAGATCTGTTGAGAGAATGTTAAGATCAGGACAGAATGTTGCGGTACCATCAAAGTTGTATATTTGGAATGTTAAATTTGTATAATTGACGATGTATTTTGTGTACAAGTCATGAATAAATATATGTTCTGTTCTGTTCTGTTCTGTTCATCATACTGAAGTGATTAGATCTAGAATGGAGGAATAATTGACTTAACCCTTTCCCAAACGAAAAATTTTTGGACTAGACCAAATTGAAAGCATTTGCAGACGACAATTCAACTCTTGCTGAAAAGATGATTTCTGTCTATGATAGGGTAGAAAACATTGTGGGAAAAAGGAGAAAATGCTGGTTACCAGTATTTTCTCCTTCTCCCATAATGTTTCAAAAGGCCACTATTTCAGAACCGTAAAAACCAGGATTGTTTGGGAAAGGGTTAAGAAACCGTGAAGGGTTTTACCAAAGGAACTGGTTCATGTTTTTAGTTCATGTTTGGGTGGTTTGGGTAGTTTACTTGTATTGCAATAGACCAAAGAGTGATAAACTAAAATCCACAATACGATCCAAAGAAGAGTTACGGCCAAACGTAACTCAGTGTGTTACATATGTTACAATTCCTCATAGAAATATTACAGACATCGTTTTTATTCTCTGAGAAGTGAAATTTTAGCGTGGTCTATTTAAAAGTACCTTGCAAAAGCAGACAATCGACAGCGAGCATCTCTTAAATAGCAAATTACCTTTATCCATACTCCTTGTCAAATATCCGTATTCAGTGTCGGCTTGTACATCACTAATAAGGATTTATGCAGAAATAATATTTTTGCACATTTCTAACGGATCAGAAATTCCGTTTATGTCTATCTTGAAACCTTTTTTTTTTTATACTTTTGTTTGTTTTCTAAAAAGGGAGGTAATTATTATCTGTTTTTTTTTTTCAATTGAGAATATAGCGGTTTTAGATTTATAAATGATAATTCAAAGAAGGAAAATGGAAAAAATGAAAAGGTGAAAGTAGTTCAATAATACTCATTTTTGAAAAAGGTGACCCAAGGAATGGATGACTTTTTCGTAGAAATAACTATTTTCCATTACACAGGTCTTACCTTAATATCCCTTCGTTTGAAATACAAATATTTTCCATTTAAATGCTGAACATAAGAGAAAACCGTGCATTTCATCTGTTACTCTAGTTGTTTACAATCTCGAAAACACTTAAAATGGCCGAAACGCACAATAAATTTCCCAGATTACATGTCATAAACGACTTCTACAAGCTTTTAAGATAATGAAAGGTTTAATAATCTACCTTTGGTCATATCAGTTACTTATATTTAGGCCCGCCCGGGTGGCTCAGCAGTGAGCGTGTCGGACTCATGACTTGGTGGTTGTGAGTTTGATACCCGGTTGAGGCGGACTTTCTTTCCAGCGTATTTTCGCCTTTCACCTCTGCTGAAGCATTTGAGAAAAGTAGTTGGTGGCTTTGGAAAGAAAGTTGTGTTAGTACTGATATTTAGTTGCATTTCGCTGCAATACAGATTAAACCGACGAAACAGAAAGGCAGTATAGAGCTCTACCTTGGCTACCAGAAAATTTTCGAGGGACTTAAGACGGTACGGTGCACAATAAATGTCCATATATGAAAAAATCAAAGTACTGAAAGTACTGTTAGAAGACGAGTTTAGAATATAGGCATAACATATTGAAATACATTTTCCTGTACTTAAATCGCCTCTCCTGATACAGCAAAGTCTATAGAGTTGTGCAATGTTCCTGTGCAATGAAGACCAGTTTACCATCCTGAGTTTTAACAAACTTGAAGAAGGCTTGTGAAAATATGTTGAAAAGAATTAAAACGAATGGACTTCTCTGAACCTCCTTTCCATTTCATTTGAAGGAAGTATAATTTCTGTTACCCGTATATGTTTTTACGTTTTATAGAAACTTAGATCTTGCCCTCTATTACCCCAATAATGAGTTTAAAAGGTCTAGGAAGAAGGCTTGAGAACTTTGGGTCTGAAAAGGAGAATACGGGTAGGTGCTAATTGACATTTTTTCCTTTTCCTAAAATGTCTTCCATCCTATTTCATACAGGTTCCATCAATGTAGCCAAATCAAAAAGTTGCTACCTGAAAATACATTCAATTTTGGAAAGTCTGAATTTTTTTCTTCGTGTAAAAAGTCAAGAAAGTTTCTTCTTTTCAAAAATAAGTTTTTAAATGGCCTCTTTCCCAGGGTTGTTAAAACTGTACTTGATAGGGTATGGTTAAGGATTAAAGAATAGTTTTTGCTTGAAAATGCAATCAATTTTGATAGATCTAAAACTGTAACTCTGTAATGAGATGATTAATTTCTTGCAAGTCTTTACCATTTTATTCCATGGATAATTTTATTGAGAGAGCAAAGAGTTTTTAGAAAGGTACATTTTAGAGTATAGAAACTGAGATTCAGCCTTTTAGATCACAATACTGACTTTCAACAATGTTGAAGAAGAGGCTTTTCAAAGCATTGTAGGAAAAGTAGCAAATAATGATAATCAACCTTTTGTTTGACTTTCACACAATGTTTTCCATCTTAGTAACCCTTTACAAAACCCTTCAGAAAATAACAAAAAATTAGGGCGGTCTACATTAAAGCAATTAGCAGATTATAAGTTAAGAGCAGCTGAAAATGTGCCGTTTGGCTGGGAAAAAGTACAAAACATGGTTGTAAAAAGAGAAAATACTGGTGACTAGCGTTTTTTCCTTTTCCAAAAGTATTTTGAAACTTGTTTTCCCTTGAGGTTGTCAAAATTTCAGTGTCGTTCAGTTTTACTTGTTTACCATTTCATTTGAAATATACTTTATCAAGACTGAAAAAGACTTGCAAAACAAACGACTTTCAATGTTCAAGATGGAGATTTAACATTTAGATTACAATACATGTGCTGAGTTTTAATGACCTTAAAGAATGGCGCTTTTTAGAAAGGGAAGGGTATTTTGAAAGCATGCAGGTACATGAGAAAATACTGGCAACGAACATTTTCTCCATTTTACGCAATGTCTACCATCCTATCAAGGATAACCAACCAACATCATTTGACGGTTGACTTCTTAGATCCTATAAGGAACGTCGGAAGGTGTTCTTCGTTTATACGATTCTTGTAATCTATGACTCTGTTAACCCTTATACTAGAGTGCTGGATTGATGAAAATGGCATTTTACATCTCGGGAAAAATGCTTAATTATTTCAACCTCACCCTGGGCTGTTTTGATCGGGTTATTACAATATAGCTAATCCGACATAAGATTGCATATTCTGTGCAGACTATAGAATCGTCTGCCTTGTCTTCAAAAGAGACATGCGTAATAAGCGATTTAAGGGTTCATTGACATTAACGCTAGTCTTTCATTAATCTCGCGTAACCGGAATGTACGTTCAGCTTGTCTGCAAACATGAAAGCAAAATGATTGCCAACTCGTCAATATTGAGATACACCCTATTCCTTTGTTCGACAAAAATATATCGTGTACAGTTATACACATACAGGCCCTTGGTCCGTGTTCTTAGAAAATCATGAACACGTCCGATGCACTCTAGGACAGTGGGATTCTCCCTGTCAAGATAATTTTATCATTGTGTTATTCAGTTTTGAAAAAAAGTGTATAGTTGAAGGAAATTCTTTCGAGGAAAATAAATGGGAATATATAAGGTAAAGATTTCAGTTCTAATAATGACGGAGGTAAGTGATTATTATAACAATTCATTGCGATAAGCGTTTATCCTTTACCTGACAAAGAAATTTCAGACTAAGCTGAAATTGAAAGCCATGATTCATACAGATGACAAACTCAGGGTGGCCCAAATTAGCGACGAAATTTGTTCTTGATAGGGCAGAACAATATGGTAAAATGAAAAAAAAATGCCGGTTTCCGATTGTAATTTCCCCTCTCCTCTCGATGTTTTCAAAAGCTTGATTTTCAGAGTCGTTGCAAGTGAGTGGTAAAGGGTTAAATATTTATGAATAATTGCTGGACGTTAAGCAACGTGACGACCAAAAGAAGAAGTTAAAATTCTTTGCATGTTAAGACGGTTACAGATCATGTTATTGTCATTTTTGACGTAGTAAAATCCGATCATACTCGTATATAAGGAAAGAAGTGATCAGCCTGGAACCCAGGCTATATATCGGTACATCATACTGACCAGAACTACTTCGAAATGACACATCTATTGTGATTTCAACTGATTTACCTTTTTCTTTTCACGGGTTTCTGGAATCAAAACTCGGCCACGCCGATGCGTTACAATAACCTAGTAGTCAAGCACAACTTTGATAAAAGAAAAATATTTCTTTGAAAGAGAAAATTTTGTTTAAACACTTGATGATTCAAAGGAATTTATTTAATTGAAATTTTACTTCTCACAAAGACAGAATAAGGTTGCCAACAGAGGAAAGAGGTCTATCAGCGGTACGTCATTCAAAGAATCTATCCGATTGGTTAGTTCTGGGATAGTAAATTTACATGTACGATCCCACTGGTTAGTTGTTTATGCGTTGTGAAGTGGAAGTAGGTCCGAATGACGTCATGTTAGTAGCTTTCGATTGGCTTATAATATAGCTACGGTTTATTTGTTGCTGTAGCAACATGATTTTATCAATGAACTGATCAATCCAAAGTATTTTGCATTTGTCAAAAACGATGCGTTTACGAATTCGATTTCATTTCTTCTTTTATGCAATCTTATGTCAACTTGAAGTTTCTTCTTGCTGAAATTTACAATGGTCTCGACATTATTTTGTTCTTATGTACTCGAGAAGTATCTAACTATTTGAAAGGCGTTTTGATAATGCTGTTCAGAGGCATTTTCAGCAAGCTGCCGAGCGTTGACATATGAAGGCGAGAATGAAAATATCGCCTTCCAAAAATCATTGTAGCGTCTCATTATTGAGCCTACTCAATCTTTTAGACACAGGCAGGGTGTAGCTGAATAAGACAGTAGGGAATCCTGTTTCCGCCTTCCACTTTTCGACCTACCAGGAACTCGAAAAGTAGAAATTAGGCACACTAACTTCCACTTTTCTAGCAAAAAGGTTACCTCGAAAAGTCGAAAAGTTGAAGTTTTTGACCTGACAATTGTCATAAAACTTTCCACTTTTCGACCTCACGTTTGTCTAGAAAAGTAGAAATTAGGAAGCGCTAACTTCCACTTTTCGCCTTAAAATGCTAGGTCGAAAAGTAGAAAAGTGGAAGTTTTTCACATGACAATTGTCAATAAAAATGTCAAAAACTTCAACTTTTCGACTTTTCGAGGTAACTTTTTTGCTAGAAAAGTGGAAGTTAGTGTGCCTAATTTCTACTTTTCGAGTTCCTCGTAGGTCGAAAAGTGGACGGCGGAAACAGGATTCCGTAAAGACAGGACTTGTATCCATCATCATTCAACTTTTATTATGAAATAAGCAGTGTATATGAAATAGGCTGTCATCCATTGGATGGTCTGAAAAAGTAGGGTGTGCTTATTATGAAATCTTTGCCGAAATAGTCCAATATGGTCTTAGAATTGTCTGAAGTTAAAGTTTAAACCAGTCAAATTCTATAGTCGTCGAGCCCCGGTAGCTCAGTGGTCTCGATCCCGGGCTCGGCCATGTTCTTTCCTAGGATTGATGATAGTCATTACGACAGGATTCATTCCTCTCCCATTGCTGACCATTGTTTCGATAATGATCATGTGGGAAAGCAGCCAGTGGCTTTGAAAAAAATTGTGTGAGTACTGGTTGTAAATGAGACTCCAGGAAAGCATGGATAGCTGCACTGGCCGTTGCGATATAACTGAAATAATGTTGAAAACAGTGTTAAACACCATACAATCAATCAATTAGGTGTTCTCAAGCATAAACAGAGCTTAAAAAGTTGGCGATTTATATCAAAGTGCGGTTTTATGCAGCAGGGTACAAGGCGGTGGTAGTCAGTTATAGAACTTGAAACTTGCTCCTGTTTCCTTGGTGCAGTAATCTTACTGGGATTTTCAGTGACTAATAAAGTATTTGAGTATTATAGAAAGTAAAACCAACATTTCAGGGAGAATCTGTCAAATCAATCTACTTAAAAGTTGGTCAAACAAGTCAGACTCTCATATCACTTCAAATAAACAACTTTTTGTCGAATTTCCCTTTTCATTCTTCGTATTAAAAGACGTGCTCTTCAAGTGACTGTACAGAATAAAATATTGTAGATCTCAAGTGTTTGTACAACAGCTTATCAAGTGACAGTACAAATCCACCCTATGTTGACATGCCATTTTAAACAAACGATTAGGAGGATTGTAGTCGACTTTGTAACCAATTCTTTACATGTTTTCAAACAAAAGTGAATAAAGAAACTGTCTATACATTTTCCGTTCAGCTAAAAAGCTTTTAAGAATGATTAATCAAACAAAATACCTCGTTGTTTCGAGGCAAAATCATCTGTATTTTAGTATGGTTACATGATCAAGGCATCCCCGTATCTCCAGGAGAGCTTTTCAGAGCACATGAGTGTTCCTGATACGGTCAATGATTAACAAACAAACAACTGGATATGAAGGTTTTATAATAGCTATCAAAATAAATGAAAAATCACCAGCTTGACTTACTGTGTGTTAGCAATTTTCAACGACCAAGTAACATTTCACAACTGTACAGACTCCCAAGTGACATACAATCTTAAACACTGTACACATCCGGTCCTACACCGTGGTTGTCGTCGTTGCCACCCAGCGATTGGCCCGCTTTAAAATTCCTAGCAATCGTTACCTATATCTAAAAAAGTCCGAAAATTTCCGAACAAGTCCTTACGAATTTCCCCCTTTTTTCAGCGCCCAGCGATTGGCCTGCTTTAAATTCCTAACAATCATAACCAACATCAAAGAAGTCCGAACATTTCTGAACCAATTGCTTTCAATTTCGAACGAATATTCCTAACATTTCGTGACGAAATCTAACAATTCCTACCAAGAATTGACCAATCAGAGTACAAGCTCGGCCAAGAATCAACCAATCAAAACTGACCAAATGTTACAAACAAAAAATTAGCGGCCATATTTGATTTTGTTTTACAACGAAGGGACTAGAAACAGGTAGTGTTCGATTTTTGTTTTAATGTTATTTAAATGTTGCATCTTTGATAAGATCGTATAGTCTGTTAGAAACTGCCCCAAACTAACAACATTTCACAGGTAGATTTGTTTTTCTGTTCTCTTTCCTACATTTTTTTTAGCACATCAAGGCCGATCTGACCTAGTTTCTGTGTTGTTAATTTCGTTAATTCTCACATAAAATTGCGTACATGTTGCCAAGCGTTTTGGCTTGTTCAAGATTGAATTTTGATAACCATGTATCTTATTTTGTACCGTGAATCTAATACTCCATCGCGTTTAGGTACTCGGCAGTATAAAGAGATTGAGTTCAAGTAGTTCCCGCTTAAATTTTGCCCGAATATCCCGGATGTTTGTAGTTTGAAAATGCTTCAAACGCTTTGGAATATCATTACTATGTTCTCTGTCCTAACCACATACAAACAGACAAAGCAATGATTATATGCTCTTTTATCTCAAATAAAGCGAGACGGGCTGAAAAACGTAATTTCAAGTGTAATAACTCAGCCTTTTTCAAAAAAAAGTCGGTCGTCAATGACACTGATAAATGAATCAACCTCCGAAAGGTCCCGAGCTTTAGCGCAAGAATATAAAACTTGGCATAAAGTAGTTCAATTTAAATACATGAATATTGCCATTTTCTTCATAATTTGCAGCTATCTAGGACGATATTTCAATTTAAATATTAGTTTAAACATATTTTATTCATCAGTATTAGATACAAACTTTACAAAACAAAAAGAAATACAAATATATGATAAATATACTGAGGAAAAGGATAAGAACGGAAGCTATGCTTATAAAGTTCTTCTCCTAGATCCGGCTTAAGGTTATTATATTAGCATATCCTTACTAATCACTGACAAAGAACGCAATTGAAAGAAAAAGTTGTAAAACATAGTGAATATCCAAAGGGTGTGGAGTGGTATTGGTGAAGATTTTAATTGAAGACACCTATTTACTAGCTGTAGGAACCTCCAGCTTGACCAAACAAATGACAGAACTAGTGATTGCTTTAAACTAAGGGAACCAAAATCGTATAAGGATGTTAGCAAATCGTACTCAAGAGGTCCAAACCAATATTTAATTTTAAAAGAAAAGGTAATGAAATGATTTGAATTTATACAACAGATCGGGTATAAAATCAACTGTTACATAGGAAACATAAGAATTACATATCACTTGGTACATCTTTTACTATCGCGGATATAGATGTGCACGGCGGCAAATAATCTTTGGTTATCAAACAAGTTAAGATTTTCATCTCCATATAAAATGGTTTGGAGTGTTAAGTTTGTTATAGCGTTTACACTGAAACTAAGACTAATTCTTTGGCTATTATAAAATGGACATTCTAAAAAGAAGTGCTTAGTCGATTCAACCACACCACATCTACAGAGCGGGGATTCCACTAGTTTTTTTAAGTACAGATGTTCATTGAGACTGCTGCATCTGTTGCGTAATCTGGCATGTATAACTTGAAGTTTCCTTTCGCCAAAAAAATAAAGCCTCCTTGGACAAGGTTTATCCATGTTTAAACGATATTTAAAAGCTGACAATGATTCTGCATTCTTAGTACCATCTGCAAGTGAATTCCAATCATTAATCACAGACGGCAAAAATGAAGCGCTGTACAAGCTCGTTCTACAAGTAATGTTTCTCAAATTGTTGGGCCTACGAAGATTGTAACTGCAAGAATTGCCAATCGTAGACGGAACAAGAGTATTAAGATAATTTGGGGTAAGTCCGTTGACCATTTTATAGAAAAGGATGAGTTTGTGCTTACGCCGTCGATGGCTTAATGTTTCCCAACCAGACTCTTGGTATAGATCAATGATAGAAACTAATTTAGTACAGCCGGTAACGATCCGTGCAGCCTCATTTTGTACTTTATCCAGTTGATCTTTCAACCCTTGAGAAACATTATCCCATATGACATCACCATATTCAAGAATAGGTCGAATAAAAGAAAAGTACATGATTTGGAGTGAAAGTCGATCAAGGCGGGTTTTTAGATGACGCATGACTCCAATTCTTTTCCATGCCTTTTTGATAGAATTACTAATATGAGAGTCCCAAGACCCGTCGCTAGAAAGAAATATGCCTAAATGTTTATGACTAGTAACAGGTGGAATTTCGGTATTCGACATAAACAGACCAGGGTGGTTAGTCTTAAAACGTTTTCGAGATATAACTAAGGATTCTGATTTTGCTGGATTGAACTTGACCAACCACTTCTGCGCCCAACGAGTAATTGTATCGATATCAGTTTGTAATATAGTTCCAGCGGCAGCTGGGTCAGATACAACCATCGATAGACTGGTATCATCTGCAAAGAGATTAATGTTTGCCCGAATATCATCAACAATATCATTAATATATATTAGGAACAAAAGAGGTCCTAAAATAGATCCTTGGGGCACACCTGCCTGCACATGGCGTAAGTCAGAGATACCACCTGGTATAAGAACTCGCTGAAAACGATTTAAAAGATAATCAGAAAACCAGGACAATAATTTACCTCTACTACAGGCTCTTCGCATCTTGAATAACAAGCCCTTATGCCAGACTTTATCAAATGCTTTGCTTATGTCAAAGAATACTGCTCTGAATTTAAATATTGATTTGCAGATCTTCTATATGATACATATTTCTACATATGCCAGCGTATCCATTTTGTCATAGCGTACCCAAACCCTTTAGAGTCTATACCGAGCCAATACCGAGACAGCGTACCCAAACTTTGTAGAGTTTTAGTTCAACCATTTTGTGCAAAACCGAAGGAAATAAACCCAGTTAAACTCATTTTTTCTCAGGCAAATGACTTTTACGGTGTCACTCAAATATGTAATTTGAAATGGCATATTAAAATACATTGGGCGAGGCTATCGATCGTTGAGATACTTATTTTTGATTGAAACTAGCTTCTCGCGAAATGATACAAATTTGCCAACTGACCTTGGGCTTTTTCGTTCCAAAACCAATGCGTTCCATAGCTTGTTGGTCCTATGATTGCACGCTACTCCATATGATTGCTCATGAATATTTATAGATCGAGGTAATAGACCATTTGCCAAATACCGTTACTGAAGCGTCACCACGAGTTACTTCCCTTTCCACCCGACAATTTTTCCCAATACTGTATATACCCGAATTCTGAAAGTGTCATATTTTTTTAAATGGATTACACACTAAACGCGATTTCGAAGACACACGAAAAAAGAACTGTTGTTTTATCAATTTTTCGATAGACTTCAGAGAGTAAAGCGGTATCATGTACAAGCGCTGTCTCCTGCCGGGCGTGTTGATAGAGCTTTTTGTATGCAGACTGCATTAACCCTTTGGCTACCAAGTGCGACTCAGTGACCTTTTGCAGACAATATAGATTCAGATCACACCAGGAAGAACGTGCAGTCTGATCCTAGATCTACACTATCCGATACGGAGATATTTTTCCTCGAGATATTTCTTTGAAATAACTTTTGAGGTTTTACTATCGGCTTTAAAAGTGGCATTTAATATATTTAGAAAGATAAGGTTTAACTTAAATTAAACAAATACCCCCCCCTCCATTCCTAAAGAAATTAGTGCAAATAAAGTGGGACCTGTTAACCCAGGTTACATAATGCATTTGAAAAAAAAATGTTCAGGCAGAAAAATGCATCTTTTGGCACCAGTAATTAGAACAGACTTTCCCTCCGTCACAGCTTTTAACAATTCCAAACCTTTATATGTGATCAACGTAAGACAAACGGGATAAACACTTAATTATGACACGTGTGTGTTAACTAGTCGGTGCCTAAAAAGAACACAACAGCTTTTCAAATAGATCATCCACTTTGACGGTGAAACACCGAGATCAAACGTACACCCAGCTAGCCCTTGACTAGCTTTTCAATGAAAATAAGTATAGCAGGTATTCGCTTCCTGAAAATGAATCTGTAACATCTTTTCTTCTATATAGAGGGAATGGAAGGTTTGAAATTTGAATTAAACTTTGTTATTACGATAGTCAACTTATAAGGTAGTTCAAACAGGAACATGGCAAACATGCAACTATACAGATTTTTAAAAATGTTATTTCAAAGTTAAGATTTTTGCTATAAATTCAAAATGTTTGATGTCCCAGATTTTTGTTAGTAAACTGTCTCTGTCTTTTAGCAGATACTGGAACTATTTTTTGGAAAAATTATCGCATTAATAGTTTAAATAAATCAAACCACAGATACTTGGACTTCGAGCCTGTACGTTACAAACTTAGCTACAGAATTACGCAAACATTGGTTGAATAATCAGGCATAAAATTAGAAAAGGTCTATTGCAGGTATATTGATGTTATCCCCCCACACCCCATTTTTTATAATACTGAATCTTTTACCAACTCTTTACGAAACAAAAATTTGAGACTTGCCCAAATTGGAAGTCTTTGCAGATAACAATTTGAATGTGGCTTTAAAATCAAATTTTCTTTAGGAAGGATAGCAAGGGAAAAGGAGAAAAGGTTGGTTACTAGAATTTTAACCCTTTTCAACAACATCTTTAAAAAAACTATATTTCTAGGGGTCGTAAAAACTTGGGTTATGTGGCATAGGGTTTTATATAGCTACTGCGAATGTTTTCACCCGACGACAACACTTTGGACTCGTCCAGATACTTAGCATATAGAGACGATTGAATAAACGTGGGTCAAATGGTTGTAATTGTCTTTTAAAAAGTAAAAAAAAAAAAAAAAAACTATTGTTGAAACAGGAGCAAGCCCTTCCCTTTTTCTCAAATATTTTCGCTCACACCTTGAAAATTCGTTTTTTTTCACAAATGTTTATGAACTACATATTGATTACTTTCAGTTTTCGGTTTTTTGAAAGTGTGTGTTTGGGGGGGGGGGGTGTTGTGAAAGTGAGACAAATAACAGACAGAGGGACAAATCAGCACGTCTTCCCCCTTTTTACACGGGTCGCTCGAAATACTTTGGTAAAAGGTTGATTAGCTGTTTAGTATCTTCAGAAAGAGAGGGACAGTCCATTTAGTGATTTTAAAGTACTATTATCAAACATCCTTGTTGCACTTTCAGGCATGTACCTATTGACGAATAACTTATGTTATCGATCATGAACAAAAGAAACGTGGCTTCAGATAAAAATTCAGACCTTCCATAACTTCTTTTAAGCTTCATTTTGAGTATAAAACATATGTATCTAATAAAGTCTTACAAAAAAATGGGTGAAGGGTTAAATCGGTGTTCCTTTGATCTCCGTATCGCACTGCAGAGTGGGTGGCCTTCAGAACAGCTGTAATGTACTTGCTTCTTACAGATAAGCACACACGTGTCACATTAAATTGACTCTTCTTATCTTTTGTTTCATATTAATTTACCCCTTTGGTTATCATTAATGGTCAGGATTATGAATTTTATACAGGTTTCAGAGGCTAAGTCCGTTTTTAGTCTCTACCTGCTCTTTATTTAAATACGATTTTATAAAATGCATATTTTGTCTGTTTGTGATTTTCTTTTTCAAAGGCAATATCATGAAATATGTTTGAATTGTGGTTGAATTGATTTCCATAGATTTCTTGCTATGTCATTTTTTTTCAGTTATGAATTTCCAAATTTAAAGGATTTGCGAACGGGATATACGGCATTTGTTACTGAAATAATGCTTTGATTGTCCGGTGTCACGTGATACTGCTGGTGCGCCACTCACGATAAAATGGAAATATCGCTTACCGTCTATTGATTGTAATGTTGGAAATTGAATGTAAAAGACTAGAGATATTTCATAATTATAGTTTTCAGGAACAAACTTAATTTTGTTGGATATATCAACATGATTTTTCTCTCTATTCGTCATGCATCCTACTGTCAAGGGGCGTTACTCCTGCTTCTTCCTCATGATCAAAAGGAGACCACTTATACAAAAATAAACCAAACTTTGTCATGAATACTCTCCCTTCAACCGAAAAAGTATTCATTTGCTTGGTGGGTTGACTTTTAAGCCAATAGCTGAACAATATGTCTCTGTTTCTTTCGAACTATTAATTCCACACATACATGGATTTACTTGACAAATACCACTTCAGCGTTTTCAACGCTTTGATTATAACTTCTGTTATCATTTTACTACTTGGTCAGTATATTTGTTGAACGATCACTGTTGAGTATGAAGTAGTAGGTAAATCCGCCAAATCTCGGACAGCGTCAATATTCGGACATCGGGGGAAAAAGAGTAGAAACGCATGGGCGGACCCAGATGGGGGACCGGGGGTCCGGACCCCGCCCCCCTGGAATTTTGGCAAAATTATGGTTATCGGACTCGTGAATGGGATCGGTTTGATATTGTACAGCATTTATGTAAAATACAATCCTGATTAGCGTCATCTTGAATTAAAATAGGCATTTACTTTTATCCTTATTAGTCTTTAAGGCAACAATTATGAAAAATTAGAGTGCGAGGTTGTGTACATGTAAATATAATAGGAATAGCGGATATGCAGCAATACTATGCACT
This sequence comes from Tridacna crocea, assembly GCA_943736015.1. NCBI lineage: Eukaryota > Metazoa > Mollusca > Bivalvia > Cardiida > Cardiidae > Tridacna > Tridacna crocea. Next base: position 58,794,244 of record OX031059.1, read on the forward strand.
TGTAAAATGATCGCAGGGCTTTTACAAAATAAATATACCGGTATATCTTTATCAGTAATAATACAAAAGCACAAATCAAAGATCCGGCCAGGTTTTCTTATCTCCTAATTAAAATCGTATCAAGAATACAGCGTTACAAAATTACATTATTGAAACATCAATTGAGATTTCCGCCATTTGTATGCAAAAGTCAGTTAAAACGAATGCGTTGGTAAATACAGCATGAGTCAGTATCTTCTTGACAAATAATTCAAATGCACTTGAAGCATGCAAAAAGCGTTGATACAAAGACAGTCTGCCACATGTTTACGGTGAAACATGAAAGGTGAATGTTTAAATCATGTTTAAATCATCAGTAATTAACAATCATGAATTTACAAAAAAAAGACATTTTTTTTTTTGTGGTATTCCCTAAAAAGACTACGTAGCCTCTTGAGCTATTTTTAGATTTCCCGCCAAAATAAAAAAAAAGCATTGTGGGAATGTTAAGTGACTTGCACGTGACTAATGACAATTAAATTCCATAACATAACAAACATGTTATTATTTTCCATAATGTCTGGAACTTCGGATGCTATGTTTGAAGCTTTTTCTGTATATTTCCGGTATGTAAATGAGCGAGTTTCTCATGTAAAAAAAGACTGTATTACCAGTCAGTGTCGACCTTAGACTGGTGTCAGTCCGTTAAATAGAGCCTTTTCATTAAAATAAAATGATCAAGTAAAATTGCAAAACAAAGACTCTGTGTTCTCAATGCTCTGAATGTCTGATTTAACGCCTGGCTGTAGTTGTGTACCTTGTTTATTAGAATGACTTAAATGCAGGGCCTAAATGCCAGGCTATGTCGACCTAGGCTGTAGTAAATCTCTAAATTATCCAGTTGGTGAATGGTTTTCGACTACTGGGGTTTAATGAATGAAAATTATAAGGCTTTGGGAGTATAAGGATTTTTTTGTATTTTTGTAAAATTTTTGTCCCAAAATCTGAGGGGCCACCTTTAAAAGCTGCATACTACCTTTACTTTAGTTTGAAATTCAAAGTCACGGTTGTCGCGTAGGAAAGTGGTTCTGTTCTGTACCCAGGATTCCCAAATTAGATAGATGCGTTGTCTGCGCATGTCATATTCTTCGAAGATGAGTATTTATAGAATGCCATCTAGCGGGAGATAATGCAAAGACCAGCGGAAAAAAAGCTGTGGGCGGAGCTTCGTGTAAACCGGGATACAACTGTATATAGATATTGCAACATATTGAGTCTCTATAGAATTAAATCCAGCAGTTTTGAACGAAATCCGACGTTTTCATTGGTTTAGAAAGTAGGGCAAACTGTTATTCAGGCTTATAAATGAAACTTTCAAACCGAAAGAAAAAAGTAAACGGTTGAGCCATGTTCTGACAAAAGGGGGCTTTATGCAACTCCGTGATGCATGGTACCAAGCAAGCCATCACATACTTATGGATCAATAATACCTACTTTCCTTTTTAACAACCAACATAATCATGAGATAGACTGGTCCTTGGGCATACAGACTTAACCCTTTACCAAACGACAAATTTTAGACTGGTCCAAATTGAAAGCACTTGCAGACGACAGAAATAAAGGTAACTTAATTATTGAAATGTGTTTCCCTCCTTTTTCCACAATGTTTTCTAATCTAGTATCAATGACAAATTTTGTCATTTGGGTCATGTTGAATTGATATGTTAATTTCAGTGATTAAAAACATTTTAAAGATATTTCATTTCCTTTATACAAAAAAAAGTACTTCTGGTACATTTTTTGTGGTGTAAATAAATAAGAGATAACATTAAAATTTGGATTCTTTCATATATGATTTGCATACTGCTATAGTGTTCAGTTGATAGAGACTATAGTTGTAAAATTGCTCCAGGCAAGGATCACATGATATGTACCTGTACCAATTCCCATTTGTCCCACATCTATATTTTGGTCTAAAAATCAAAATGTGGGACAAATGGGACTAAATGCATGATATGTCTTTTTCTAAGTCAGTGACTGCTTTCAAACATAGACAAAATCGGACCTATAAATAGGTGAGGGAGAGAGAGTAGATTCAATCTTAGCAAAGGTTTTTTTTAGTCGAGCCGATTTGAACCCGTGGACCCCGAGTTTGCAATCACTAATCATTGGAACGTGCCATCTGAGTTTTATTCTAGATATATACAAACTTAGATTTACAAACTAATAGAGCTTCTGATTGGTGTAACCAATTTATTTGGCCAACAAGAAATGGTATACTTAGAAATTCTGGGACAACTAGACTAGTCTATGCGATAATGGTTGGTGAATACGACCCAAGGGTTACGAGTTAGCACCAAGCTTCCGGGACTTGGCAAAGAAAATGTCAATGTGTAATGATGTATTAAGTCAGAACTCCAGATAAGAGGGAGTGACGCCGTTCTAAATCTATTATTTCTCTTCGAAACCCCATGTTGTGGGTACTCATTAGAAACGTCTCGAATGAGTACCCATAACATAGGGTTTAGTGGAGAATAATTAATATTTTCGATTTTGAAATCAAAATAATTCCCTCTATCTGGAGCAAATTGTGCAGGCTGACCAGGGTTGACACTTTTCGCTTTAAGGACATTTTCTGTATGGAAAGTGGCCATTGTACTTTGTTATATTATCATTTTTGAATTATCAACTTAAACTGACCTGCACTATTGTTGATCTGTTTTCATCTAATTGATATACGGAATTCTCAGATGGTTCCTTTTGGCGTGAGGGGTCGCAACTAATTTTTGCCTAAAACTATTTATGAGCCACGCTCCGGTAAAAGGGTGTTTAATAAATCTACCAAACAAGTCATTATAATAATGGCTCCATTTTGTCTACCAACCAAATGAATCATGGCATAGACTGGTCTTTGGACAAAAAATAACCAAAAAAACAAAGTGTTTGACCCAGGTTAGCCTGTGCGAACTACGCAAGCTAACCTGAGGCGATTTCAGTTTTCTGCAAAGGCATTTAACCTCAGGCCTCTGAAATTCCATTAGTCTATTACCGGATAAAGAATTTTTCATTGGTCTATCAAGGGTTGGTTGGTTGTATTGGGATTTAACGCGGCCACTTTATCAGCTAAGGTCATATCATGGCGGTCGGTGACGCATATGTGTTGCCTGGTTTTCTTACACCAGTACTAACACAACTTTCTTTCCAAAGCCACCGACTACTTTTCTCACATGCTTCAGCAGAGGTGAGAAGCGAAATACGCCGGAAAGAAAGTTCGCCTCAACCGGCTATCGAACTCACAACCACCAGGTCACGAGTCCGACACGTCTATCAAGGGATTACAGAAGAATTTTCAGTATCGGACACCGTTACTATAAATAGCACATTGGTGATTACCTCTTTATTCTTTATTATATATAGACTGGTTACCGCCCCTGATACTACTACGTGTATATATAATATAATACACGGTATACAACGGTGGCCAGTTCATATTATATACAGCGAAGAAGCAGTTGCCACTGTGCTATATATAGTAACGGTGTTGAAAATTTCACTATTTCGTAATACATACAAGCGATGCACCAATATGCTTTCATAAGTGTTCAAAGGTCGACCAAGGAAAATTTTATTATTCTGTGATGGATCAATGGAAATTCAAAGGCCTGTGATTTAACCCACTTTTTCATAAAGCACGGCTCATTTATCTTACGCAGTTGTTTCTTTTTCCGCAAAGTATTCCAAAGTTGTATACTTTAGGGACCAGGCAGTCTTTTAATGAATGCTACTTTAATGGCTGATCGAAATCAAGCACATTATGTTTAGGGGATTAAATGGTGGAATAGCACTCAAAACAAATACAAACTTGGATGTACATTTTATTGGTTATATGACACTAGAAAGAAAACTATCAAAAAGTTTTTTTTTTTTTCTGAAGATGTACAGGTTTTTGGCGATAAAAACAAAAGGGGTAAACAAGGAGATTGAAAACTCAAATCTAATTCTGTACAGCCTAAATTATAAGTGCATGGTTTGTCATTTCTTTTTCAAAATGATGTCATCTTACCCCTCATTCAAAATTAAAAGAAAACTATTGTTTCCGGTGACCGGAAATGACGTCACAGACTATACAAACAAATGTAATAGATTTTTATTGCATATCCATGAGTAACGAAGATAAGTTTATGAAAAAAGTTTTAGTGCCTGTCACAAGCTTGACAGTCACCTCCCTTTTCCAAAGCTTCCATCTTTTCATAAGCCTTCATGTAAGTTTCCCCTGTAGTGCAAACCAAGGTAGCGACCCTACAAGAAAGAAGAGATCAGCCATTATCGTATCAGTTACCCATGAGTATTTGCCCAATTTAACAAATGAGGTTTTAACGACGCCGAACATTAAAACATTTGAAAACAATGTGGGAAAAGGAGAAAATGCTGGTGCCCAGCATTTTCTCCTTTTTCCACAATGTTTTCTTCTAATTTACCGACAAATCCCATCATCTGAGCCATATTTATTTTCTCGTCTGCTGGTGTTTTTAATTTTGGTCATGTCTAAAACTTTGCCGTTTTGTAAAGATTTAACTCAGTGCTTCTCAGAACAAATTTGCCGTAGCAAAGTAAGTTGATAATATGCATTCAGAGTTCCAGATAAGAGGGAAGTGGTGGTATTCTAAATTAATTATTTGTCTTTCAAACCCTATGTTGTGGGTACTCATTAGAATCGTCTCGTTTATACAGTTCTCATGAGTACCTTTAATACATGTATGGGTTTAGTGCCATATAATTAACATCTATAATTTTAAAATCAAAATTACTCTCTGTCTGGAGCTATGTGTATTGTAAAACATTGATAATGGGGATTTATTGAATTGCGCATTATAAACAATGTCTACTTTTACCACAATGTTTTCAAAGTTACTCTGCAGCAAGAAGCATCAGTCATGTTAAACAGAAATATGTCAAAACGATAAAAAGAGACATAAATGGAAAGTATTTGGTGAAAGGGAAAGAATTAAAGACAATAACACATATTGTCATCCATACAGTTATTTGTTCCTAATAACTCTTCTTGACTTTTCTTTTTACAGGAATGAATGGGTCTAAAACTATTGGTTGAACCATCAGATATGCAAATGTTACAATCGATAACCTTACTGTATCAAGATAAAATTGATATCAAAAACGCTGCACATAATACCCAACTTACAGATAGGCCGCCCGAATGAGCACCCTAATGGGATTCGTGTAACTTCGCCTTTCATCGCCGAAAAAATCATACTAATTCGGCTACACCTCGGGTAGTCCGTAATCGATGCGAGGAATCAGTGTCAATCAGCCGGTCGATCGCGGATTCCCGAAGTTTTTTTTTAAGGGGGAGGGGAAATGAAAGGCGATGTTTCACGAATGCCTTTAGGGTGCTCTATCCTTAACTCTTTACCAAACGACAAAAATTTAGACTGGTCCAAGGTTAAAGCGCTTGCAGACGACAAAATAAACGTAACTCAAAAAATGATTATTTTTTTCGAGCAGGGTAGAAAACATCGTGGGAAAAGGTGAAAATGCTGGTTACCATCATTTTATCCTTTTCCCATAATGCTTTCTAACATGTTTGTATCTCAGGGTCGTAAAAACCAGGGATTGTTTGGCAAAGTGTGAAGGCCCCCATCCACAACCTTTGTTTTCATGTTCCTAAGTTGTCCTGCTCTCTTGAACGATTTAAGAACTTGAATTGCTCTTTTTAAGAATATAAGAATCTTAACTACTCACTTGAAGAATCCTAGGCCGAACACATCTTCGTTGTTTTCGATGAGGTCCACAAGAGCATCGATTTTGCCTTCTCTGGAGTCAATGCTGTCGATTCTTTCACCTGCCCTGTCGGCAGCATCGCTCAATGTGGCCTAGAAAAAAAACACGGGCGTCATTTTTTTTTTTGAAAAGGGAGTTTAGTAATCTGCAAAAAGTTTTGACCCGCGTCAGCCTGCGCTGTCCGCGCAGGCTGACGTGGGTCAAAAGTTTTTGCTAATGGACAATTTTATGCGTGTCAAATGATCACTTTACCGCATGATTTAACTGTTGTTTGACAACAACGACATCGCTGCGGACAAAGTCTTTCAACGTTGACAAATCCATTTTTTTCTGTTAAGGCAGTGGACCCGTAATAGAAAACAGGTATTTCCACTATGAAATTATCCTACAAAATTTGCTATGATTAAAATGAAAGTTACTCACGTTTTCTGTCTCGTTGAATCGTCTTCCGTGTTCATAGGCTGCCTCGACTCCCAAGCAAAGGTTGTCAACCATCTCCTTGAAAGCTTCCATGGCATCCTGCAATGTATTGCGGCTTATCAGTAGAGTCTTTAACTATGTAATCCCAAGTTTTAACAAATCTGAGGGTGAATGCATTCAAAATCATTGTGAAAAAGGGAATAAACGACATTTTCTCCTTATACCACCTCCCCCGGGCAAATCATAGAATTTTAGCCCCATTTAACGTAGTAGACCCCTAATAGAAAACAGCTATTTCCACAATATTATTTCATGCTTTCCGGTAGGATATCGAGAAATAGCAGTGAAAATATTTTTCGATCTTACACTGGTACCACCAGTGAAAATACCGATTTTCACGTTCTTGTTGCCTGGGTAAATTGCGCGTGCCTAACAACCAGATGGGAAATATGACGTCATATACCTTACATTTCTCGCGCTTGACGTAACGTTGTTATGCGGGAGGGGTACGCCACGGGGAATAAGGGAAAAGAACTGTACTGAATTTTGATAAAGCTCCTCCCATAAAGGGTTAAAAGCATAAAATAAATAGAATATTTGTTTTTTTTCGGTGAAAGATCGAAATTTATTTCATCTCGTGAACACCATCGGTAATATTTTCACTCGTGGCTGCGCCACTCGTGAAAATATTACCGATGGTGTTCACTCGATGAAATAAATTTCGATCTTTCACCGAAAAAAACAAATATCCTCTATATATTATCTTATGAAATTTGCATGTTCGGCAAGGAAAGAGCATAATCGGTCGTCACTTTGAAAACGTCATTAATTATTAATATGACGCCAATGACCGATAAAAGAACCTTTGAATTAAAATCTGTGTAAGAACGCAAAATGTAATGAAAATTGGATTAAATTATCACACAAAAAAACTTACACGCTTCATTTCCATGTATATATCTTTTATCGCTTTATCTTATTTTTTAGGCCAAAATATAAATGTACGAAAGTGTTACCTTACTTTCCGGACACCCTGTACATGTATAAATCCGTATTTATCAACTATCTAGAAACCTTTATGCAATGCAGCACTAGAGGTATTAGGGGCACTGCCTTAATTTGTTTTCTGCGAATACTTTGGAACCATACAAGACTTTGCACGATACATTTAGATAGTTTTGCTTGTGTGTGCTTTTTTTGTAAAATAGTCATTTAGGAATGCATATTGTAAGCAGCGCAGATCAGCAGGCACTGAACGCACTGTTATATTTGAGCCGAAATTTGTCTGAATTTTTTCCAGTTTGGTATATTTATGTCAAGAGTCTGATACAGCAAAAAACCACAAGAAGTTGGATTTGGTGAACCTAGTCAGGCTATCATCCCTGTCTGTCTGTCTCTCTGTGTGTGTCTCTCTCTGTCTCTCTCTCGTATTCATATAAATAACACATCCCTACTCTCACCCCACCCCCTAGGATGATAAAAATAATGACCTTGTATTCCTTGTAGACGACGGCAATGTGAGCCACTTCCATGGCAAATTCCATCTTCATGTATCCTTCGAGTTTCTTCATGTCTTCCCTGCTCATATCGTCATGGTCATCATCATCATCATCATCTCTGCCACGGTGACCTCCAATGTTGTTTTGCCTGCAATAAGGCACGTAAATAACTATTATCTACATGCATTTCATTTAACCTGACCCAGGTGAGAATCATTTACAGTAATAATTATCTATTTTTCACCCTCGGCAGTGCTTAGCATATGTCCCAAATAGTCTCGGAATTATTTCGTGCGGTTTACGCCAATCAACCCTTAAAACAGGTTACGGTAAAGGTAGAACCTCTCGTGGACGATATATTACATATGGGTAGCACAATAAAAACTTTCATTGTTGAATAGAAAACATTGAAAATACTAGCATTTTTTCCTCTTCCAGTGTAATGCAGAGAAATTATCCTCCCCTACAAAATGACCTATGGGTCTTTCACTACGTAGAATAATGGCCCGGGTCATTCCTCTACGTAGTGAAATGACCCATGGGTCATTCTTTAGGGGAGGTCATTTCTCTACATTACACCGGCAATGTTTACCAAAAGCTTATTTCCTCACGACCGAAAGAAAAAAGGGGGCTTGATTGTTAACCAATTACCACACAATCCTTACTTTTGACTTCCCCGAGAAAGAAGCCTTAGAAAAAATTGTGGGAAAGGAGAAAATGCTGGTAACCAGCATCTTCTCCTTTTCCCACAATGTTTTCAAAAGGTATATCAAGGGTCGTAAAAGCCAGGGATTGTTTGGGAAAGGGTTAAAGAGAAAGAGAAAAAAAAACCATGTCTGTTGTACTTACATCATAGATTGGAGAAGCATTCCCATGATGGTGTTCATCATTCCACCTCGACCACCGTTCATGCCATTCATGCCCATGCCATTCATGCCCATTCCGTTCATTCCCATGCCATTGCCCATTACGTTCATGCCATTTTGCATTCCAAGAAGCTGCTGAAGCTAAATAAAGAGACACCATATCAACACAATGATAAGAAATGTTCGTGTTTGCAATTTGAACAACATGTATGTACTGGAATCCAACGCCATTTTAACAGCTTAGGTCAGATCATGGCGGTCAGTGACGCAGCCATGTTTTCTGGCTTCCTCACACCAGTACTGACATAACTTTCTTTCCAAAGCCACTGACTACTTTTCTCAAATGCAATAGAGGTGAGAGGCGAAAAATCGTCAGATAGAAAGTTGGCCACAACCGGATATCGAACCCACAACCTCCAGGTCACGAGTCGGATACGCTAATAACTAAGCCACCCGGCCGGGTTGCAATTGTACAAACTCTGTCAGTGCTATCTTTATATATGAGCCAAGCCCTGGCGAAAGCGGACCTAATGCAGCTCTGTTTATACGTGATACAAACCCAAGTTATTACATAGTTAAGGATTCGTAAGAGCCACTTTTTAGATAACCGAAATAATCAAACGGTAGACTGATCCGTGCACAAATAGAAAATTGACCAATAGGGAAAAGTTTCGACCTAGGTCAGCCTGCGCACAGGCTCACCTGAATCGATACTTTTCGTAGATGCTCTAAGCCCGCCTTTCACAGAGCATGGCTCATATGAACCCGACCTCGTTCGATGACTGAAAATGCAATTCGTCAAAACTAAAAAAGGAGTTTTAAAGTAATTGCTTCATTAGACAATTTGACGGTTTAGATAAAAGATTAAACTACACGATCTGTATATATTCAATACCGGCCTCAAAAAGCCCTGTGTTTTGTCCACAAGGGCTAAAAAGGGCTCTAGACTTAGACATAGACTGATACAGCCAGACATGGACAAACATGGACGGTACTTTCGAGCCCTGTTCTACAAGTTTTACTTCACAAAGCTCTATAAACGTAAATGAACTGGTTCCTGAACGTTTCCCACTTCCCTACGTTGCTTTTATTCAGAAGGATAAATATTCCCTTGTTCGTTTATTATAATGATCTGTTTGATCGGTGTAATCTCTTCGTTTGTTTGTTTCTTAGTTTGTTTTATTGGTTTGACGGTTCGTTGGATAATAGCTTGATTTATTTGTAGTTTATACAATTTTCAATACTACGGCAGCCATTGCACCTTGCTATGGCGTTCTAATATTACTAGTATTATTTCTTTACTAGCAACTCACACAACAACCTTTACAAGCCACTGGCTGACTTCCGAAACAAACATCGTCGAAAGAATGTTCGGTGGTGCGACAGAAATGAGTCCTGTTGCAATGACTTGTATCAATCTACGAAAACATTTGCAAAAATTAGGGTTACAAACGACTGGATAACTAAAGCTAACCCCTAATACTGAATTACTAATAAGAAATATCTTTCAAAAAGAAAGAATCCGTAAAACTTGCCAGGAAATAGGAAGGGAACCAAAGATAAACATGTCTACGTTTTTTTTCACACAAGTTAATTTTTTTCTACCAATCATAAATTCCTTTACATTCATTTGTTATCAGTGCCAAAAAGTAGGTCAAACACCAGCACATTCAGCTGCGCTAAATTACTAAAAATAACTCCATAGGCCTAAATTAGCGACCGACAGCGCTCAGCCCGTATGACTTCTGTATAAGGAAAATAGCTGTATACTTACCAAGTTCATCTGGCCCATTTGTTGGCCCATCATGTTATTTCCCCAGTTCATTCCGTTTGAGTTCATGCCCCAGTTGCCCATGCCTGACATATGGCCGTGGGCGAAGGCCCCGGCGCAGAGCATCAAACAGACTGCGATCTGACTGTACATGATTTCTGTAACAAAATTAACCAAATCTTCGTCTATGAAATCTTTCTCTCTGACTTAACCCATTACGACATTCCTGCTATTGAAGACCCCGATAAAGAAGCCTTTAGAAAACATTGTGGGAAAAGGAGAAAATGCTGGTAACCAGCATTTTCTCCTTTTCCTACAATGTTTTCTACTCTTCACAAAACAAATTTCAAATTTTCAAGTCATTTTTTTCTTGTTTTCTGAAAATGCTTCCGATTTGGACAAACCTAAAATATTGTCGTTTGTTGATAAGTTAACCCTTTACCACACAATCCCGAGTTTAATTACCGCGTTGAAAAACGCTGACAAAATATTGTGGGAAAAGGAGGGAATGTTGGTCAGCATTTTTCTCCTTTTCCCACAAAGTTTTCAATTTTTACCCATTCAAAGATAGATCCTATCAGTGGTGCCACAGAATGGTTATCATCTATTAAGCGGATTTGGACAAGTCTAAAAGTTTTATAATCTGTTACAATAACAAATTATAGTTGAATTATAACATCATAGAGTAAAACAGAATAAAGCTCTTTACCAAACGACAAAATTCAGGGCTTGACCAAATTCAAAGCATTTTCAGATGACAAAGTACATGTTGCTCATATCAGCTTTCTGTTTGTGATAAAGTGGCAAATGTTGTGGGAAAAGAACAAAATGCTGATGACCAGCTTATTCTCTTCTTTCCCACAATTTTCTGAAAGGTGTTCTTTTTCAAGATCGTTAAAACTCGGGATTGTGTGGTAAAGGTATAGAAAGTCGTTAAAAACGAGAGAGAGAGAGAGATGAATCTTATCGCAGTGATGATCATCAGTTATCAAACAGACGATTGAAGAGCTGAGATTCAAGCCAGCGGATCCCTGGCCTCAAAGCCCTGACTCGAGTACCAGACTCAGCTGTACAAATCTATCCTATATGGCAATGGGCCGAAACCTCAGTCAAAGAATACAGACCAATAGTTTGACCCTCCAAAAGGCTTGACGCATATATGCTAATTGCAATAGCATTGTATGTCTTACTTTAGAAATTTGATTGAAAGTTTTGGTCAGCAGAAATAAGTTTATATGAACCGGTCAACCATATAAGAATGTATTTTTATAATCGAGAGAACTTGACCACTATGATATTTGCCTGGACGGTAAGGTGGTTTCATTAAATCACAATTCCAAGTTTTAATGACCCCGATGAGGAAGGCTTTTGAAAACATTGTGGAGAAAGGAGAAAATGCTTGTGACCAGCATTTGCTCCTTTTTCCACAACGTTTTCTATCTTTTCACAGAAATTCCCATCGTTTTAGCCCTCTTGAATTTGTCGAATTCAGACAAGTCTAAAATATTGTCGTTTGAGCTAGAGAGAAAGGGCCCGGACGGATAAACAGACATACAGACCCTGTGATCAGAAAATGGCCATAAATGTTTGAAATTTAGATAAATTATTGGTTGGTTATTTCCATTTATTTATCGTCACTACCGGTTGCCCATCTGCATGAGCGACGCCCCCAGAAGACGGTTAGTTGTTACGGGAGATAGGGCAAGGATACAGGTCGGAACTACTGAGAGCTTCGCCTGGTTCTTTAACGTGCTCGGCGTATAGCAGCGTCACACGAGACCTCGGTTTAATGTCTCATCCGAAAGACTATTAGTAATTTTAGTTGGCTCGCCGGGGAATCGAACCCACAACCTATAGGATATTGTGTTCACGAGTCCTACGCTCTATACCTACTGAGCTATATCGGCTGGGTAGATAAATTTTCCGTGTCGACGGATAAAAAATGAAGTACGAGGTTTGCTTAATGAAGGTCTTCTTTTTACACTTGTACAGTTTCAAGCACGTGTACTATTAAAGAGCTTATGTGATGTCTGATCTTTCTATATATTTACTGTCTGCATGCAAAAGTGACTAAATTATCCATCGAGCTTGAACAGTAAGATCGTTTGATCGAGATTTATAATTTCTATTGGGAAAGGTACTTGCGAAAACAGATAAAAAAAAAAAAGATGCGTTTGTAAGAGAAAACGATGTATTTAAAAGTAATCTATCATATGTTGGACAATTTTAGATTATATTTCTCTTAATTAAATTTGAAATTTCTCGCTATAGATAAAAATAAATGTTTCAAAAAATTTGAAAATGATAGATTATTTAATTGTTGAAGTTTATTAATAGAAATATATATATTAAAAAAATGGATATTTAAGCGAAAGCACTCACCTGTGTAAGATTACGGTAGGACTTCGGGGAGGACTGCGACTGGCCGGGCGCTGTGCGGGGCTCTTTTATACCGGTCTCGAGGGGCAACGCCCCTCATGTGACTACTTTTATGTAAAGATCGAATTAGAAAAAAAAGCCCAAAGACAAATATTTGAATCACGAAAAACTTGAAGACTAATAATTATTCGTGAGAAGGGTAAAAACAGGGACATCGTTCGAGTGACCTTTTGTTGAATTGCTTAAAGTACCGAAATTATTAATAAAGATAAAATTGTATAGATTTGTTAAAGTTTATTGAAATGAAATTGAGTTTATAGGGCCGAAAGCATTGATACGGAGCGAGGAGAGTAGACTAAGATCAGGCTGCACATACGTGCAGCCTGATCTTAGTCTACACTCTCCGCTAAATTCGCCAGTACTCAAGTATCGCAGGTTAAGGTTCAAGGGGTCTAAGCACCGGCGGCTCGGTCGTAACTTACAAAAATGCACATCCAAAACTGTGTGACGGCCATTTTCTGACAAACCGACAATTGGCTTATATGGTGTTTTATTGTAACATACGCAGTTTCAACTTATTACAAGAAGGCAAGATTTGTATATAATTTGAACTCTTTTGCAGACAACAGACTTTTTTTTTATTATGAACTTTATTAGCCACGTATATTGGATAGAGGATGTCGTGGCCATCCTCCTCTATCCTTACAATAATCATTATTTATTTTCATAAATAATCTTATTTCGTATCATGCATGCTGACTAAAGGTCTTTTTACTGTATTTGAAGTTTGTTTGTTTCTTTGTTTCTTTCTTTCCAATGCAAATAAAAGTGCATTTTATCGAACCTTTGTGGCTTTGCTAACAGTGCAGATCAAGATTCGAGTGTACTGCTGTGTAGACTAATTTTAGACAACAGTCTAATATTGGGACGTAAGTGTTTTAATTTTCATATGAATGGTAGAAAATAATGTAAAATTAAAGAGAGAGAGAGAGCGAGAGAGACAGACAGAGATAGGGACAAAGAGACAGAGAGAGAAAATGCTGGTTACCAGCTTTTCTTAACATTGTTTCCAAAAGTCTTCTTTCTTTGAGTCGTCAAAACTTGGAATTGCTTAGTAAGTTGTTATTAGTCGCCGCGCAGAAGCGCGCGACTATATTTTTAATAGTTTTTCGAGTAAGGACATGGATAGTGGGAATTTCGTTTTTATAGGTGTGTTAGGTTAACAAGGAATCTTTCTAACTTTACTTCGCCTTAAACTGGCTTTTTAATTCATTCTTAAACTACGAAATTGCAATACGATACTATTTTTGTTCTATTAATACTTACAACATCAAAAAACCGCCTAATTATTTCTTTTATTGTCGCTATTCGTGAGACATGGACTCGTCCACATAAATGGCTTGTTTCCATTGGTCAAGGCTGTACAGGTTTCCAGTCATTTCGTACCTTGTTAATTTCGTACCTAGGTCATTTCGTACGATTTTGGTCATTTCGTACCTACTTATACTTTCAATTTTGGTCATTTCGTACCCAGTTGGTCGTTTCGTAAAACCTTCGTACACAGGTTTAATAATCATTTTGATTATTTTGTAGATAGTTTTTCCTACTATTTGTGTGTTTTTTGTTGACTGACCACTGCTAAAATTGTGCATTGCTGAAATTGTGCTAAATTCCGCCGAAGAACGGGTATGATGGTTATGAGGTTACTTATTTCTAAGTTTAGTTTTTACAACAAAGATAGTTTAGAACTCCTTTGTTTATTTCTCAACGAGCTCTGCATAAATTTAATTTGTGGAAAAAATCTGGAGAGAGGCCACTTTTTCGCTGTGTTGTTCATAATGATAAAGCGCGATGCAAAACCATGATTCTTTATGAACACTGTTCACCAAACACTATAGTCTTAGACTTGTTCAAATTGAAAGCATGCCTTGCAAACTTACGTCCTCTTGAATCATACTTTCCTAGGACAGCAACATTTTAGTAACTTAGCCCTGCTTTCACCACTTTCCCAAACAAACACAGGTTATCACATGTGTGCTATCAAATTCTTTTGTCAAAACATGTTGGATAAGGAGAAATTGCTCGTTATAAGCAATTTCTTCTTTATTAAATACTTTTTCCCCACTACTAGCGAATTTTCCACCATTTTTGCAGTTTTTTAAATTGTCATCTGCCAACTCTTTGAATTTGGAAGAGTCTGATATTTGTCGTTTGGAAAAGAGCTAAGAGAGCGCTGTGCTAGGGTATTAGATACTGTAACAGAAGACAAGTTTTGATATAGGTTACTATTCACATAATTTCATAATGTGTTAAAAAATCTGCTGATGAAAACTGACATTTACTTACTTGCCCTGGCTTTCTTGAAGCATTAAACAATTTTTTTTGCGGCGACTTTGATGCTTTGCATCAACTTTTTCTTGTACTAGTATCTTAACCCTTTCCCGAACAATCCCTGGTTTTTACGGGTCTGGAATAGTATCCTTTTGAAAACATTGTGGGAAAAGGAGAAAATGCTGGTAACCAGCATTTTCTCCTTTTCCCACAATGTTTTCTACCCTATCATATATAGAAATTATCTTTTCAGCAAGAGTTGAATTGTCGTCTGCAAATGCTTTCAATTTGGTCTAGTCCAAAAATTTGTCGTTTGGAAAAGGGTTAATTCGGATTGATTATTTACACAGATATTTTCAAAGTTCTCCGCTAAAGGTTTGTTTCAGGGGTCAGGAGAAGTTTCATGAAGATCATTTTGTCTTCTCCACTACATCTGGCAGAGATATCATACTTCAAGTCCGAATTCACTAACCATTCTTAACCCTCAAACAATCGCTGATTTGAAAATATTGTGGGAAAAGGAGAAAATGCTAGTAACCAGCATTTTCTCCTTTTCCAACAATGTTTTCAACCCTGCTGGAAACAAATCTCAATTTTTGAGTTACGTTTGATTTGTCGTCTGCAAATGATATCAATCTGTACCAGTCTAAAGTTTTGTCGTTTGGTAAAGAGTTAATAACAATCTTAGACTTATCCTGAAGAATTTCCTTATCTTGAAAATATCGTGGGAAAAAAAAGTGAAAATACTGGTTACCAACATTTTCTCCTTTTCCCAAAATATTTTCAAAAGCATTCTGTTGATACTAGAATAAGGCACATTACAACATTTCAAATTTACCAAAAAATCTTTGCAGAACTTGGTGAGAAATGAACTGGGAAGTCCTAAACAATCCTTAGACTGCAACTTAAAATTTTGAAAGATAAAGAACCAATAATATATACAGGCATTCTTCGGCGGAAATTAACAGAATTTCTGTTGAAATTATGTACAAAAGCAGTTGCCATTCGAGAAACAACACATGAAAATAGTATTGAAACTAGGTTTCAAATTACCAAACTGATATTAAAAACTAGGTATGAAATGACCAAAGTGGGAACGAAATGGTGGAAGTGATTATGAAATGACAAAAAAGACAGGTGGGTACAAAATGACCAAAATTAAAGGAAACGGCCTAGGTACGAGATGACCTAATTATGAAATGACTTGAAGCCGAGTAAACAATATGGCTGCCTCCATAGGTACTTTTCAAAACCGAATAACAATATAGTGCTGCCACTCATGCGGCGCCACAAATAAGGGCCAGTTATCGCATTTTCGAATTTTCCGTGTTTGTACGACTTTAACCGGTAACTCGTCGCTATAGTTAATTCTAAGCTATGCCAGAATATGTTGATTGTATAGCCCAAAATCGACTTAAAGTGTAAACAGACTAATATTTGTTACATAAAGGTACATCATCATTCTTATCATCACTGTCAAACTTACATCTACTTTTTTTTCGTGTTCCAATCAGGCTTAATGATATTCTTATAACATAATCTGACATAGATCTAGGATGGCATTTGAGATAAGTCTAGGAAAGTGTTGTTATGTGAGCAACTAGTGAGCTAAAAGCATTTAAATTATGAATCAGTTCAATAAAAAAAAAACGAAATAGATGAAGTCAGATTCTTTCTTTTATTACATAACAATATTCTACAAGTTTTTGTTGAGAATATACAAAACTATACATAACCACGTGGTTATGATCCATGATCATCAGAATTCGACTCTACTCTCTGAATATGACGTCATATAACACGTGACACATCTGAAACATTTGTAGCATAAGTAAACTTGTAATGTTTATAATAGAATTTAAAACAAGGAAGTTAATGTGATAAATTTAAGATCTTGAATGTAAAATTGTGGAAAAGGGGGAAAATGCTGGTTGCGGCATTAAGCCTCTGGCTAGCCTAAACCTTTTTTTTGTGGGTGAGTTTAATCATTAAATCAGTTTAATCAGATTTTACCTCAATAACCAAAGAATGTTAGGTTCTTTTTTATCACATTAACCGTCATCCTCGGATACCCCGGGGTCTCCCTATTTGCTACGCTACATCGACCCCTGGGACAATTAATTGAATTTCCCTCGCTTTACCGCTGGCCAAATGCTGGCTTTTCATTGGTTCCATCATCATTTTGTGATGGGTGAGTCGATGTACGCTATGACGTTACGTATCGATTTTCGGCGGCTGATTCAAAGTTTTATTAGTCAATTGTCCCAGGGGTCGATGTAGCGTAGCAAATAGGGAGACCCCGGGGTATCCGAGGACGATTAACCGTACGGTGTCTCGCAAACTACAAATCAGAATATGCACCATCTTACAAGTTCAGGTCTGTTAAGCTGTTTTGAGCAACATTGAAGGCTTCACGATCAGAAATTGACAGGGACTGGGATTTTTTAAATTATCAATGCGTCTACTGATCGAGACTGTTATCATAAATACATCCGAAGCAAAAAATAAGATTCTTCATTTCTTATGTTAAGACTGTCGTCGGCGGTCCGGCCGGTGTAATGCAGAGAAATGACCCTCCCCTACAAAATGACCTATGGATCATTTCTCTACGTAGAGTAATGACCCTGGTCATTCCTCTACTTAATGAAATGACTTCTTGGGTCATTTCTCTACGTAGAAAAATGACCCGGGTCATTTTGTAGGGGAGGGTCATTTCTCTTCATTACACCGTTCACATAATGACCGGACTATTTTGTCGCGCGCAGGCTGACTTTGGCCGAGACTTTTCGCTGTTAGTTAATTTTCTGTACGTATACATTGACCAGTCTATTACATGATTTTTAAGTTGCTTGTTCAAACACGCGGATATTACGAATCCATAAGTAGGCCTATGTGATAGCTTGCGTGACCCGTTACCATAGACCATGGAGATGCGTTAACCCTTTACCAAACAACAAAATTTTAGACTGGTCCAAATTGAGAGCACTTGCAGACGACAATATAAAAGTAACTGAAAAAAATGAAATTTGTTTCCACTAGGGTAGAAAAAATTGCGGGAAAAGGAGAAAATGCTGGTTACCAGCATTTTCTCCTTTTCCCACAATGTTTTCAAAAGGTTTCTATCTCAGGGTCGTAAAAACCAGGGATTGTTTGGAAAGGGTTAAGCCCCCTTATGAAAGAGCATAGTCTGTGTTTCCTCTATTTGGCAAGAATACGTGGAATGATTTGTTGAATTAGAATTTTTTAAATGTAGGACACGTGCCCTTTTTTCCATGAAATACAAGGGTGGAAAATTGTGAAATAATCTGTTTAAGTTTGAACAAGGATCTATTTGTTGGATGTTCGGCAAGCATGTATAATGTGGAGAGACGTGACCAAAGGTTTTCAAAAAAGAAATCAATATTGACATAACCGAACAATACTGAGTGGAGGTTCTAAAAGTCTAATTTAAAAAATTTACATTTATTATCCCTACTGAAATTGACAGCATACTCTTCGCCACAGTGGAAATACGAAACAATTTTTTATACCTATAGTTCTATTTAACAACTGCTTTTTTCCGGCCGTCGCAATCATTCCTTGTGAATTTGTCTCTAGAAAACTGTACAAAGGAATTATTATTGCTCATAATTATGTTGGATGGTTGTAGTGAGGTTTAACGCCACTTTAACAGCTATGGTCATATCATGGCGGTCGGAGGCACATGTGTTTCCTGGCTTTCTCACACCATTACTAACACAACTTTCTTTCCAAAGCCACCGACTGCTTTTCTCACATGCTTCAGCAGAGGTGAGAGGCGAAAATACGCCGGAAAGAAAGTTTTCCTCAACCGGGTATCGACCAACTCACAACCACCTGGTCATGAGTCCGACACGCTCACCACTGGGCCACCTAAGGCGGGCTTATTGCTCATATAAAGCACGTATGGCTTGCAACACGCGAAAAGACCTGCCGATATAGCTCAGTAGGTAGAGCGTAGGACTCGTGAACACAATGTTTCGGGTCACTACAGGTTGTGGGTTCGAATCCCCGGCTGGCCAACTAAAATTACTAATTCAGTCTTTCGGATGAGACATTAAACAACAACAACAACAACAAGAACAACAACAACATACTTATACCCAGGTATACATGGTATACAATAAGGGCAATATACATAATAATAGTACTACATGAAAATATAAAAGACGACCGAGGTCCCGTGTGACGGTGCTATACGCCGAGCACGTTAAAGAACCAGGCGAAGCTCTCAGTAGTTTCGACCTGTATCCATGCACTATCCCCCGTAACAACTAACCGTCTTCTGGGGGCGTCGCTAAGATGGGCAACCGGTAGCAACGATAAATAAACGGAAATAACCAACCAATACGCAAAAAGAGGCATTCGGACATTTGCGTAAATTATCGTCTCGGATCAGCCTGTGCAGTCCGCGCAGGCTAATCCATGACGACACTTTACGAATACATTAGATTTTCTGCTACAGTGAACTTGCGCAAAAACAGAAAATTACTTAAAGACGGAAAGTGTCGTTTCGGATTAGCCTGCGCAGTCCGCGTAGGCTGATCCGAGACGACACTTTACGCACATGTCCGAATACCTCTTTTCGCGTGTTGCAAACCATACAAAGCGTTGTAAAGAATACCTCATCGAATATCTTACGTAAGATCAGCCTGTGGCAAAAGATGGCTTAATGCTTCATCCTGATTCATTATAGTAAGCCAGACATCTTGTTATGGATCCATTAAATACACTTTGCGAAAGAATCGACAGAATCATGAGGTAGAATTAGCCTTTGAAAAGCAGAAAATTTAAAGAAAGCGAAAAGTTTCGGCCCGTGTCAGCCTGCGCGGACTGCGCAGGCTGAGATGGGTCGATCCTCTCCGCAAATGCATTAATAAGCCCCGTTTTCACAGAGCAGGTTCATTGTCACTTTCATATCTCAATATCTCGATGATATGCCAATACTTTGTAGTTTAAAATTTTGCTGTGTGGTAAAGGGTTAAGCCGATTTTAATAGGATTTCAGCATCATTTTTTCTTGGCCTCCTGAATTTTCATTTTATGAGCACTTTGCAGTAAACTGTTGCGAGCTGCCGACTGCTTTCCTATACAAACATCGTGGAAACAATGTTTAACGTACTTTCTTTAGCAAAGAAGTCTAAAATTCCTTAAATTGGTTTCATTTGTAGTTTAATTGGTAAAGTAACTTTCTGATATTATTGAAAGAATAGATAAAGAAAACAGTATCTCCCCATCCAAAGTATGGTCCTAACTGAAGACGCTTAACCCATTACCACACAATCCCTACTGTTGACGCCCCTGAGAAAGAAGCCTATAGAAAACATTGTGGGAAAAGGAGAAAATGCTGGTAACCAGCATTTTCTCCATTTCCCACAATGTCTTCTACCCTTCACAAAACAAATTTCAAATTTTCAGTCACTTTTATTTCATCGCCTGCAAACGCTTTCAATTTGGACCAATCTAAAATATTGTCGTTTGGTAATGGGTTAAGGTATACCTACCCTAAAGCAGAACATCCATTTCCACTGTAATTTTACTCTGGGAAATATGATATCATTAAATAACATCACTTTTGTAGCATCTTAATCGAGCCACTTTTGGAGGTTTGGCCTTCATAGAATTATCATTTTCAATTCTAAAATCACATTATCCGCAGTTTGAAGGGAGCTTAATATTACCTTCCTCTACAAAGTAAACAAAAACGTTCCAAAAGAAACTTTTTCGATAGTCATTTAAGGAAATTCTGGGCGGTTAAAAGTGTTTAGAATTATTGAATCACTGTAGATTCTCAAATTCCTAACAACAACAAAAAAAGTCATGCCATGCTGACCTCAAGCTTAAGGGAGGAAAGCCTTAAGCACCAGTTAGTATATATCCTTTGGAGCCATGATCTGTGAAAAGGGGGCTTAATGCATCTGCAAAAGAGTACCGAACCATGTCAGCTATCACAGTCTGCGTAGGCTGAACTCAGCCGAAACTATTCTTTATTGGCTGATATTATGCATGTTAAAGGACCAGTCCTCATGATTTAGCCGGCTGTTAGACAAAAACAGGTTGAATGAATCCATGACTGCTGGGAGACCTGCTTTGAGATCTATTAAACCCCCTTTTTCGAGACCATCTATTTACTTTCCGATGTTTGGCCTCAACGAGAAGAAATAGAGGATATTTGTTTTTTTCGGTGAAAGATCGAAATTTATTTCATCGAGTGGTCACTATCGGTAATATTTTCACGAGTGGCGCAGCCACGAGTGAAAATATTACCGATGGTGTTCACGAGATGAAATAAATTTCGATCTTTCACCGAAAAAAAACAAATATTTTTTTTATTTCATGCTTTTAGCCCTTCTGGGAGGAGCTTCATCATAATTTAGTACAGTTCTTTTCCGTTATTCCCCGTGGCGTACCCCTCCTGCATAGCAACGCACTGTATAGTATTACGTCAAGCGCCAGAAGTGTATGGTAAATGACGTCATATTTCCCATCTGGCTGTCAAGCATGCACAATTTAACTAGGCGTCAAGAACATGAAAATCGGTATTTTCACTGGTGGTACCAGTGTAAGATCGAAAAATATTTTCACTGCTATTTCTCGATATCCTACCGGAAAGCATGTAATAATTGTATTTTTTCTCATTAGATTTGTACATTTCGGTAAGATTTGAAGTATGGGCTGGACATATTATGATAATCAGAGCTCCAGATAAGAGGGAGTGACGGTTTTCTTAATCCTTTATTTCTTTTCAAAACCCCATGTTGTGGGTATTTATTAAAATCGTCTCGATGAGACGATTCTAATGAGTACCCACAACATAGGGTTCCGAAGAGAATAAATAATATTTCCAATTTTGAAATCAAAATCACTCCCTCTATCTGGAGCTCTAATAATAACTTAATTATATTTTGGGCCAAAGGCCCATTTCGGACAAAAATTTCAGTATTCAGTATAAACCCTTATCCTGCTAGATAAATTAAAATTAGACTTTCATGCGGATAATGGGAAAAAAAAAAACCGAATGATGTTTCAAATCTATTTTTTTTCTGCAGAAAAAATATCTCCTTATCGGGCAGTGTAGATCCAAAATCAGGGCCCGTATTCACCAACGATTCTTAAGAACGTTCTTTTGTCTTGTTCTCCAGAATTTTCTACATTTAACACAACTTCTGATTGGCTAAACTATTCGGTTTAGCCAATCAGAAGTTGTGTTACTTACAAATTTAGAAAACCTTGGAGAATAAGACTAAAAATATTCTCAAGAATGGTTGGTGAATACGGGCCCAGACTGCACGTTTTGTGCAGTCTGATCTTGATTTACACTGTCCGCAAAAGATCAGTGAGTCGCGCCATGCAGTCTAAAGCCTAATAGGATCTCTGTCGCCAATGCAACAAACGAATAGAGATCATGGAAGTTTTGTGACAAGTTTTCGGACTTAGTGTGATTTACACCAAGATCCAATTTGCATTGTATCGTGAATTATTCAATGGCGCCTTCTCAACGATTTGATCCTTGCAGAGCTGAAATCAGATTCAAAATTTTTCTACGGACGGTGCAGTGCAAGATTAGATCCCAAAGAATAGAGGAACATACAGTCTAATTTTGGATATACATTGTTTAATAAGAAGATATTTTACCCCCGAAAAATTTTCATGTTACTTATTTAGCAAGTTAAGGGGGTAATAGCTTTACTGAACAAGCGGATGGTATGATTTAAGATCAGACTATAATATTATGTTATGTGCAGTCTGATCTTGATCTTTCTATCAACTAAAGCCTTGTTTTCACCTATGGCAATAGAAAGGGTTAAAAAAAAATCCTGTATATCTGTATGGTGTCAATATACTAAAACTTCCTTTACCGTGAGAAAAAAATGTGTTTCTTTCTTGTCAGAAAATATTGTGATCATTCTCTTTAAAAATGGGCCTTTTCGTGACGCATTATATATAAAAAAAGTCATCACATAATTATGGATCCACCGAATTCATTTGTGATCCATCACGCACAAAGGGACCTTCTGGGGACAGCAAAAAGTGTCAGCGAATTGCACAGTCTGACCTGGGTTGACAGTTTTCGCTTTGATGATATTTTCTGTATGAAAAGTGGTCATTATACCCACAATTGTTATGTGCCCGAAGGGTCGTATTATGTTAATTTCTTGTGTGCGCAACTCCTACAGTTTCCATCGGAATTATTTGAAACTTGCCACAATGAATCTCAATGATGTCTAGTTGTACACCTGGGTCTTAGAATTTGGATCGCTGTTTGCGTTCTAAAATTATCTGCCCTTGATTTCTGAAATAACCAACTTTTCAGTTTGAATTTTTGTTCAGGCTATAACTTCCAAACTATAAAAGCTTGGAACTTTATACACTGATAGAACCCACTGTGGAGAAGTACATCACACATGAGCCATAACTCTACCACGTTTATTTTTTGAGTTATTGCCCTGTGTTAATTTTCAGTTTGAATTTTTTTCCAGGCCATAACTTCCAAACTATAAAAGCTATTAACTTGGAACTTCATACACTGATAGAACCCATTATGGAGAAGTACATTGCACATGAATCATAACTCTGCCATGTTTATTTTTGAGTTATTGCCATTTGTTAATTTTCAGTTTGAAATTTTGTAAAGAGCATAACTTCCAAACTTCAAAATCCATCATCTTAAAGCTTCAAAGACTAATAGAACACATTATGAAGAAGTGCTTTGCACATGTACCATAACTCTGCCATCTTCTTTTTGAGGCATTGCCCTTTTCACTTTGAATTTTCGTCTGGGCCATAATTTCTAAAATATAAAAGATATGATCTTGGACCTTCAAAGACTGATAGAGCACCTTGTGGATAAGAGCAAATCACAAAATTTGTAATTTTGCCACCCTTATTTTTTTTAGTTATTGCCCTTTAATATTTTTCACATATCATGGAGAATAACTACTTTTCATTCATGGCCCATTCGTCAATGCAACTCATTTCACTGACAAGCCCCTTCGGGCGTATATGCGGCGCTCTGCGAAGCTCTTGTTAGACAAATGTGACCAATCACTCAGAAAGGGACCATCTGTCAATTCTGTACATCAATTTTATGAAAACAGATCAACGATAGGGCAGGTCAGTTTAAGTTGATAATTCAAAAATGATTGTTTATTAAGGTACAATGACCACTTTTCATAGATAGTGCCATTAAAGCGAAAAGTGTCAATTCACGCAGTCTGACCAGGGTTGACCCTTTTCGCAGTTCCAAGAAGGTCCCTTTTTGCGTGATGGGTCACATATAACAAATCAAAGTACTGAAAGTACTCATGGAAGTCGATTTTAGAATTAGATTGAGTAAATGAAGAAATCGTTCCCCCTGGTCTGAAGGTGCGTTCAATTTGGATGTGACCAAAAGTTTCTCATCATGTGTAGAGTGAAATAGTCAACAAAACTCAATACTATTTAAGATGAAACAGTTAAACAAAAAGAAGAACAGAAACAAAGCTTCTTTTTTTTTCACTTTAATTTGAAAGAAGTATCATCTTCTCGTAACATGAATCGAGTACCACAACAAAATGAATATTATGTAAAGGTAGTTGAAACAAGTAAACAGTATATTTGTGAATAAACACCTCCATCTCAAGCAGGACATGTCAATACCCTTTCGCACACAATGACGACTTTTGACTACTCTTGGAGAGAAGCAGCTTGAAAATATTGTGGCAAAAGTAGAAAACAATTGAATACTAAGTGTTACATTCTTATCCCAGTGCTTTGTCTCAATTAAGACCTGTCAAAAAGGCACCTTTATATTGTCGTCTGCAAATGCTTTCATTTTGAACCAGTCTAAAATGTTGTCGTGTGGTAAAGAGTTAACTTTGAACTGCATAAAAAAGAAAATGTGGCTTTTATTGCATAATATTTCAAGGGACCAAAACAAAAATCTCATATTTTTCTTATATTTTCGAAACATCAAAATAAGTAATAATAGATGAAGATCTTTCTGATATTTTTTTTAATTGTATGCTCTTGTAGTATGATGAACATTGAAAGTATATTTTAATACTTCAGCTAGAGTATATTCTCATACTGTTAAATTTGTTTAATGCAGAGAATACTTCTAAGACAAATTTAGGGACCATACCACTTGTATAAAGAGAAATAAATGTCCCTTGAATCAAAACTTAACCCATAGCCAACTAGCCCGATTTTTAAAGTTGTTCGGTATATTTTTGAAAACACTGTGTCCAAAGGTAAAAATGCTTGTGACAAGCATTTTCATCTCTGCTGATGCTTTGAGTTGCAAATAAATGAAAGTAAAAAAAGCTCAAAATCTTATACTTGATGATGATTTTTAAAAAGAAAACATGAGTACATGTATTTAGCCAACAACTTGCACACTATGTCAAAGGAATCTACAGATAAACACTGGTACATTGCAACACAATGCTTTCTCCATATAATCCAAACAGTGTCTCTTTCCAATAATGTTTATATTTATCCTTTCAGTACCTTTTCCACTTTTTTGGCCGTTTTTTGAAATTGTCTGCTGAAATCTGGGACAATTTAATTTTTGTCTGCTAGTAACTATTTATTAAACACTGGTACATTGCAACAGAATGCTTTCTTCATATAATCCAATTAGTGTCTCTTTCCAATAATGTTTATATTTATCCTTTCAGTACCTTTTCCACTTTTTTGGCCGTTTTTTGAAATTGTCTGCTGAAATCTGGGACAATTTAATTTTTGTCTGCTAGTAACTATTAATTAAACAACAAAATTTTAGACTGGTCTAAATTGAAAGCACTTGCAGACAACAAAATAAAGGCAACTCAAAAATTAAAGTTTTCTTTCAGGCAAGGCGGAAAACACTGTGGAAAAAGGAGAAATTACTGGTAACCAGCATTTTCTCCTTTTCCAACAATGTTTTCAAAAGCCTTCTATCTCAGGGTCGTGAAAACCAGGGATGATTTGGTAAAGGGTTAATTGGTTAAAGAACAGGCAAATATAGTAAGATACAGCATGTAAACATAAAGGTAGTGGCAAAAATATAATGAACATGTACCAAAAAGTAATCAAGTGAAAATAAATACACAAAAACCTGACTAGCCAGATGATGTGCATGTAAAATATCAATCTATTACTCTATCTACATAAAAAAAAAATTCAGTCTTGAAAAGATTTGCAAACAAGAAATGAACTTTTGCTCAAAGTGTGCAGTAGCCTTTTGAAGATAGAAAACATGGTGACCAATGGAGTAAATATGCATTACAAGCACTTTCTCGTATATCGAAAATGTTTCCGAAAGCATTCTACCTCAAGTCTATAAACTAGAGGCGCTTGAGCGCCTGTATCGCTCCACAGGCCTGATTTTTCTGTAACGGTGAAGAGAAGTTTTTAACAATTACCATTCATTCCTGCATTTTAGGTCACTTTAAAAGAAAAAAAGCTATGAAAACGTGAGAAAAGAAAAAAAAATAAAAGTAACCTGCATTTTCTTAGTTTTACACAATAATTTCTACCTTTTTTGATACAAGTTTTACTAATTTGAAGATTTATTATGTTATCTGCAACATCTTTCAATTATGGCCAGTTATAAAAATTTTGTCTTCTGGTTATAGTTAACTCATTACCAAATGACAACATTTTAGGGTTGTCAAAATGGAAAGCATTTTGTAGATGAAAAAATAAAAGTGACTGAAAATTTAAAGGTTGTTTTGTGAAGGGTAGATAACATTGTGGGAAAAGGTTACCAGCATTTTCTCCTTTTCCCACAATGTTTTCTAAAGTCTTCTTTGTCAGGGATCAGTTTGATTGGATATCAAAATGCCTTATCACAACAGTGAAGCCCTGTCCCTCTTTGTACTAGGTCACCAGTAGGTCAACAAACCTTTACCAGAACTAATCAAAGTGTAGAGGTTCTCTTGTTTTATATGAAAAGGATTACAGATTATGTAAAGCAACCATCTTTAACTCTTTACCAAACGACAAAATTGGGGATGTGACCAAACTGAAATCATTTGCAGACAACAAATTAAACATTGATGAAATGATGATTTCTCTCCTTGATAGAGTAGAAAACACTGAGGGAAAAAGAGAAAATGCTGATTACCAGCATTTTCTCCTTTTCCAAGAGTGTTTTCTAAAGACTTCTTCTTTAGGGTCGTTAAAAGTCAGGACTGTATGGTAAAGACTTACCAGCATAGGAACTAACCTCCAATACAACAATGAAATCAAAATGAATAGTACGAGAGAAGAAATTTTTCAAAGATTTTACTTTATGCCATAAAAGGAAAATGAGTCTCCCATAAAAGCCATGTTTTTTGACGGATCTTTTTTTTTTTAAGGAATTCTGTAGACCTCTTTCTAAGGAACATTCCTGCAAAAAAATAATGCTATCCAATTAGCGGTTTGGGAGGAGAAGATTTTTAAAGGTTTTTTACTTTGGTTGCCATGGCAACCAGAATTATTCATGGAACACAATTATTTGAAGGAATTTGAAACAGGACCACCTAAGGAACATTCCTGTAAAATTTGGTAGAATCCAGTCCATAGTTTCTGAGGAGAAGTTTTTTTAAAGAAAAAATTTACGGACGCACGCACGTAAACATCTTCTTTTGTAGAGATTAGTCGGAGTCTGCACTGCTGTAGTTTAGTGCTTTACGTAGTCGCTCTTAATGATGGTGTACTTGTTTTCTGCAATGTATGCCTGCAACTCCCCTTCTACTTGGGAGGATGGCTCCTGGCAAGTCTGAAAAAAAAAGCCATTGAAATTAAAAAAAAAATGAATTTACTTTTGAAAATCAAACAAACAAGTTAGCATGAAATTCCCACACAAAAAAAAATATTCTGGGCTATTCTTCACCCATAATTTGTGTTAGCAGCAGTTAACATTACCAAACAACAATATTTTAGGTTTGCCCAAATCAAAAGCATTTGCAGACCAAAAAATAAAAGTAACTGAAAATTTGAAATTTGTTTTGTGGAGGGTAGAAAACATTGTGAGAATGCTGGTTACCAGCATTTTCTCCTTTTCCCATACTGTTTTCTGAAAGCTTCTTTCTTAGGGTCGTCAAAAGTAGGGATTCTGTGGTAATGGGTTAACTATGTTTCCTAACAATCAGCTGCAATATGCATTAGCAATGTAAGGATTTTCTGCAGTATCTCTGCACTTTTCTTGATCTATGCCAATAGAAATTAGAATTTCTGGTGATAATGGAAATATATAATTTGAGTCACAGTTACTTTGAGAATTTTAGAGAATCACAGTGGTTCTATTATTTTCAATAGCAAATGACTGAGAAAACAAGTGAGTCAAGATAGCCCTATTTCAGTCTCCTGAAAAAGAATGTTGAATTATCATCAATGCTGATACAACAATAAGAATGTCCCAACATGTTAGTAAACAAACGGCATAAGATAATCTTTTTCCAGATCTTACGTTGGGCCATGCAAGGTCTGAAAGAGATTAACTCATTACCCAAATGACAATATTTTAGGCTTGTCCAAATTGAAAGCATTTGCAGACCAAAAATAAATGTGAATGAAAATTTGAACTTTGTTTTGTGAGGGGTAGAAAATATTGTGGTAAAAGGAGAAAATGCGACTTACCAGCATTTTCTCCTTTTCCCACAATGTTTTCAAAAGGCTTGTTTCCAAAGGTCGTCAAAAGTAGGGATTGCGTGGTAATGGGTTAACTTGAGGACAATACTGTCAAAAGTTTAATTATCCTTTTACATCTTAGTGATTCTGTTAAAGATACTGAAAGCCAGTTTGTGACATTGCTTTTCTGGGCTTTGTCAAATAGAACTTCAGGAGCAACATGTAAATGTGCTTGTGCTAATGGTGAACAGACACACAATAGTCAAAATACCAACCCATCACAACTGTTCACCATGAGCACTAGGGATAACCTGGGAAGACTAGAGTGGATTTAATACCTTTATTTCAGTCTTTATTTTGGTTGACACTGACATCTCATCTCTGTATGTATTGACAACAACAATTGTTAGCTATATGTATTGACCCATTAGGTTCTTTGAACTCATCTCCCTCCACTCCCTCCAGTGTAACACCTTTAAGTCATCTGTGCCATCTTGAGATCTTAACTGTCTTGACCTGGACATCTGTCCCTCTGACCTGCACAATCTTCACATTCTCTTCCTAAAACAGATACAAAGAAATATAACCAAATGATAGCCATACAAAAATCTGAACAGTATTTAACTTAACATTCTTCTTTTATCAAAGATGCATATTGTAGATTGATGCAACATCAAGTTATTGTCCAAAGAATTGAAGAGGGCCTTGATTGTCTAAAATTACCCACCTTACTGTTGAGCAATTTTTTCTTTAACAAAAACGTTTTTCAAAAATCTTTTCAAGGGTCAATTTTACCTCTTACGCTGCTGATTTCCCAGAATAGACTATTCCAGATTTGCTTCCGAATTTCAGTCACTGTAAAATTTGCCAACAGTGCAGACCAACATCAGACTGAATGGCTATGCAGGTTGATCATTGGTCTACACTATTAGCAAATATGACCAATGTTGCAATAGGCAAGATAGGGGTTATGGCTTCCCGTTAAGCTCAGCCCGCATTTCTTCAGCTTAACTGCTTTATCCCACTTGAAAGCATCATGCTAACACATACAAACCAGGTCTAACCCCTTTACCAATTGACAACATTCTAGCCTTGTCCAAATTGAAAGCAGTTGCAGACAACAATTTCAATCTCATTATTTGAATCAAATGCTGCAATTGTTCTTATGACATAGTAGAAAATATTGTGGGAAAAGGAGGCTTCTTTCCTTGGGGTGTCAAAACTCATCACTGAGTGGTAAAAGGTTGAAGAATGCTTCATATCTTTTGTAGATGATAAAATATTGGTTTTAATGTTCAATCAAGGATCATAATCATCTGAGACAAATCTCCCTGACTGTGGCAATTGTTAAAAGCTAAAGTAGTCCGAATAGACATATCTAAATGGTTTGCATCCTGCATCAACTCAACAGTGCCACTGGTTACCTTTAACTCTTAAGACTACCAAACAATCCCGACTTTCCACGATCCTGAGACAGAAGCCTTTTGAAAATATTGTAGGAAAAGTAGAAAGTGTGGGTAACCATCATTATCTCCTTTTCTCACAATGTTTTCTATTCTTCCCGAAACAAATTTCAATTTTTGAGCCACATTTATTATGTCATCAGCATGGCTTTCAATTTGGACCACTCATAAATTTTGTTGTTTGGGAAAGAGTTAACTCATTTCCTAATGACAAAATTGTAGACTTGTTCAAATCTAAAGCATTTGCAGACGACAAAATAAAGGTGACTGAAAAATTGAAACTTGTTCTTGGAAGGGTAGAAAACACTGTGGGAAAAGGAGAAAACGCTGGTTACCAGCATTTTCTCCTTTTCTTACAGTGTTTTCAAAAGGCTTCTTTCTCAGAGGCGTCAAAGGCTTCTTTCTAAGAGGCGTCAAAAGTAGGGACTGTGTGGTAATGGGTTAAGCACACATACTGTACAGCCTTTTTCCTATGCAAACACAATTTTCAAAAAACCTTTTATATCAGATTTGACTCTTTACCACACAACACAATTCAGACCGATCAAAATTGAAAGAAATTCCAAGAGACATAGTAAATGTGGCACAAGTAATAAGCTATTTTCACCAACTAAACGTCCGATTCCTGTGATGAAAGTCACGTTGCGCGTATGAATAAATTAGGTTACTAGCTATTCAACACTTCAGACATTCAAGCAAATATTTGTTGAAAATGTAAATGCCTTGAATAATAAACGTGTAACAAACCAAAAATTTTTTAGGTAAGAATATTAATGATGCGTTTTTAACGAAAGCTATTTTTTATGTGAACATGGGTCCGAGTGACATATCATTCATAAAATAGTGCCCGATTGGTAATCGTAACATCTCGGCCGATTTGATGGCTCTGGTGTCACACCTGTGGTTTTGGCCATATTGAAAATAGAGTGAAATTGGCCATCTTTGAAGCCTCACAGATCGCTTAATGGCAAAAATTTTGCTTTTCCGTCTCTTGCTGTCTAAAGTACGTCCATAGTCCTTCGAAAAAATGCATTAAAAACAACATGTCAACCGATTGCGTTTTTCGCTAAATCTCAAAAACAACGGGCACCCTAGAATTTTCCCTTTCAAAAACACCTGTTCACCGCTATGACCCCAATTTTTTGATCCTCTAGTGACACAAAATGGTCCACTCAATATACAATAAAAATACATCTAAGTGGTCCCCCAATGCCTATATTTGAAGCAAATCTAAATTATATACCACCAAGCCCTCTTAGCCCCATACAACAGTGCATCAAAAGTGCTAGTGCAAATTTTCACTTGGGACTACTACGAACCGGAAGCAGTCTAGCAGTGGTGCGACACCCTCTCAACGTCTGAGTAATGCCGAATGGCTAGATTCGTCCGCATTCATATAGAAAAATATAGGATCTGTGTATTAACAAATATTAAGATTTGATAATTATTCATTGAAATGTCATAACAGTTCAAAGAAAATATCTGTTTAGTGCAATAGTTTGACTTATTTCATTTTTTATCTGAAATTCAATCGTTTTATATGTTTAAATGCTTGAATTTCATAGAACTTGTTTTTCGCTGGTTGAATATTGGTGTTGTTGGGTGATTTCCCAAATGCCTGAGCGTTCTAATTGGAAGACCGATTACTGACGTAATCGACTTCCAAAAACAAGTTTGGCGAAGGAACAAAACGACCGAAGATCATAGAATTATATGACACCTAGAAGACCACTTCTACATTGAATAAATTTGTATACGGGTTGTAAAAGCAATACTACTCTATATCAATTCAGTTAAACTCTGTTTTGTAATGATTTGCAATTATTCAAACAGGATAAACCAAGGGCTAATTTTAGTTTTGGTAGAAAGAGTCTTTATAAAATATAAGTGAGGGTTTCGATGCCATGTTTCTGAGTGTACTCTTTTTTCGATAGCATTGCAGGCTTGGAGAACTATTTGTTTTTCCTTGTACAAGTTCAAGTGACCGGTTTTCACTTTTAATTGCCAAAAGAAAGAGGGAAGAATGAGTTTTTAATGACAGAAGAAAGTTTAAAAGTTTGTTTAAGGGATTTTCTTTTTTGATGATTGTAAGAGACCAAAAGTTAAGCTATAGGCACATTCAAAAACGCAGCCCAAGTCCATTCGTCCCAGGTAATAATCGACCAGTTTTTGGATTACAAATTATCATTTACAAAAACGAAAAAAGCACATTGGAAAGGCAACTTTTTACTGACTTTTCTAAACGGCCAAATTTTGAGGAAGCATTTGCAGACTACAAAATAAATTTCATTCAATACTTGAATTTTGTGTTTGGAAGTATAGAAAACATTGTGGGGACAGGAGAAATTGCTGATTACCAGCATTTTCTCCTTTGCCCACAATGATTTCAAAAGACTCCCAAGGTATGTTAACCCTTTACTCCATAGATACTCATTTTGACATATAACAACAGACGGCTTTTGAAAACATTGTGGGAAAAGGAGAAATTGCTCGTAACGAGCAATTTCTCCTTTTCCCACAATGTTTTCCACTCAATCAGATATTTGTATCCTCATTTGCCCATATTTTTGACATCATATCTTTATTTGCTGCTGAAATGGAAGAGCCTCAAATTGGCATATCAGGTAAAAGGTTAGAACTCGGAACTGTTTGATGAAGGTATAAAAGACTGTGTGAAAATGAGCATCTACTATTTGAAAGAACTTGCTTGTAGACGCTCTGTGCAATCTGAACTTATTATGCACGTCCCATCCCATCTTCGCGAGCCAAGTTTACGATCACTATGTGGATCTTACCTTAGCTGATTGAGCCCGATTTCGAGATTCCTGCGATTCGCCCTCCATTGGATGCTGGTTATTACCCCCCTTTACATCATATTTCTAAAAGCAAATGAAATATCGTTTTACAAACCGCTTACGAATACACATGAAGCGATAAGCAGACATCCATGTGGGTTTCCATGTTTACCTTCTATTCGAAAGGGAGAGACCTTGTTCTATTTTTATCAAAGATGAAATGCTACGAGTGATTTCATTCGTTGCAGCTAGAGCTGGCCGCATCAATGAAAAAGCGTTTAAAAATCAAGCTCGATCCGCCAAGGGTATAGTAGCGTAGTGAATCGTTAGCCTTGGCTTGCGAAGATGGTCCCACTCTTCCCAAAACAAATGTTCATACTTGAGTCACATCAATTTTGTTGTCTGCAAATGCTTTCAATTTGGACGAGTCTAATATATTGTCGTTTGGTTCATGAATTACTTTGATTGGTGGATATTTTACATTCTTAACTACAGCATACCCTTCTGGACAAAACTGCATAAACTGTAATATACTTTTTTGTTCGTCTACGAAAATTCTACTCCTTGCTTGAGAAGAAGAAGAAAAAAAAAAATCAAGGAAACCTTGTAAAAAAAAGAAAGAAGTCAATCTCTTGGGAAAAAACGTGTCAGTTTTCCCAGCTGAGGTGCCTACCCAGGGAAGTGCGGTCGGTAGCAATCAGAAGGTCTTTAGTTCGAGTCAGGAGCTCGGCTTATTTCTTTCCGAGGATTGATTATCGTCATTGCGACAGGATTAATTTGTCTCTTACCAATAATAAAGGTCATGCGGGAAAGTAGCCAGTGGCATGGGAAGACTATTGTGGGAAATACTGGTAAAAGAAACTCCGGGAAAAACATCATCAGCCCACTGGCCGCCACGATATAACTGGCCCGTATTCACCAACCATTTTTGAGAATACATTTAGTCTTGGGCTTATTCTCAAAGATTTTGTAAATTTGCAAGTAACATAAGTTTTGATTGGCTAAACCGAATGGTTTAGCCAATCAGAAGTTGTGTTACTTTAAAATGAAGAAAATTCTAGAGAATAAGACAAAGAACGTTTTTTAGGGGTGAATAGAAGTCCCGTGTCGGAATAGAAACTAGGACTCCAAACTACTTGAATTTTCGTTTTTCATATGTTACAAAACTAGTATACGCCCTGTGAGAGATTTCATTTTCTTTTAAAGGGGTTCGCAATCTTTTGTTCTGTGATCTCATAGCCAAATATTTGACTCTTTGAAAGCACTCTTTTCTTACAAGGTTTATTTACCTACAGGTAAAATTGGGTGACCATTAGGCAAACAGATCCTATTTGAAAACTCAGTGAACCGAAAAACTAGCAGTGCCAAAGTAACACAGTATTTACTCCGACCTGATTTAACTCATTACCAGACGACACTATTTTGAGCTTGTCCAAATCGACAGCATTTGCAGACGACAAAATAAAACTGACTGAAAATTTGAAATTTGTTTTGTGAAGGGTAGAGAACATTGTGGGAAAAGGAGAAAATGCAGGTTACCAGCATTTTCTCCTTTTCCCACAATGTTTTCTAAAGGCTTCTTTCTCAGGGGCGTCAAAAGTAAGGATTGTGTGGTAATGGGTTAACAATTAATACACCCAGTGCGACTTAGATTCCTTTCAGATCTGCGTAGATCAAGATCGGGCAACGCAAAACGTGCACTCTAGTATCTGATCTACTTTGATCTGCTTTTTATCTGATCTACAGTAAAATAGTTTGCACGCTAACCGCATGCATAAACCTTTTCCTAAATGACAAAATCTTAAACTGGTCCAAATTGAAAGCACTTACAGACGACAAAAATAACCTTAACTTAAGAAATTAAAATTAATTTTGTTTCCATAGGGTAGAAAACATTGTGGGAAAAGGAGAAAATGGTGATTATCAGCATTTTTTTCCCCACAATGTTTATAAAAAGATTCTGTCTCGGGGTCGTTTAAAACCAGGGATTGTTTGGTAAAGAATTTAAAAAAAAAAGAATTTTACCTTAATATAGTTCTGGAATATTCTATATTTCATTGAAATTTGAAGTACCTCATTTGCCAAATTTAAGTCTGGTACAACTGGACGTCTTTGCAGACAATAAGTTAGATATTGGTTTTTGTCTTTAATAAAACAGTAATCAGCATTTTCTCCTTTTCCCAGAATGTTTTCAGGGCTTTCTTTCCAAGGGTTGTTATAACTCATTTTTGTGTGGTTAAATGGAAACGTCAGTTTTAATATACAAGGGTGTATTCAGTTGATTTGTTCATCGAATACATTACAGGGCTAAAGAAATTAAAA
This sequence comes from Tridacna crocea, assembly GCA_943736015.1. Taxonomy (NCBI): domain Eukaryota; kingdom Metazoa; phylum Mollusca; class Bivalvia; order Cardiida; family Cardiidae; genus Tridacna; species Tridacna crocea. Next base: position 58,829,466 of record OX031059.1, read on the forward strand.
AATGGAAGGGGGGATTCAATAAAACATGTCATGTAAAAAGGTATAACTTAAAAGGGTTTATTCCCAGTTTGCCCAATCCCATTTCGCCCATTCCCATTTCGTCAGAACTTTTCCCGTTTCGCCCAATCTCTTTTTGCCCTTTCCAACTTCGCCCTTTTCCCATTTCGCCAAATATCTGTCCTGCCCTTTTCCCGTTTTGCCCCAATTCATTTTCGCCCACTTTTCATTTCACCCAGAAGTCATCTAGCCCAACTTTCCCATTTCGCCCAAAGACCATTTCGCCCTTTTCCTACAAGGCCCCTTCCCATTTCTCCCAAACGCTATTTTTCTGATATTTGGGCCCAAAACTGGTGAAGAGTTCTCTAATAACTTAATTCCTCAATTTATGGACCTTATTTTGAGGATTATTATGGCCTGCACAAATCACAGGTGAGGAGGACATATTGGTTAAAAAAATGGTTTTTCCAATCCCATATAGGCCCCCAACACACACAAACAGGCTTAAAAACACTAATGGGAGCAGCCAATGCCTGATATTGGTGGTAATGACTATAGGCCTGTGGTAAAGGAACAGGGTGTAGGCTACAAGACGTAAGGGCCAAAATGGTGATGGGGCGAGCTGATAACTGGGCAAAATGGCATTGGGCGAAGTGGTGAAGGGGCGAAATGATAAAGGAGCAAGATGGCATTGGGCGAACCGGCAAAGTGTGAATTGGCAAAAGGGCGAAATGGTCATTGGCGAAAAGATGATTGGGCAAGGTGGCAAAGGGGCAAAATGGGTAGGGGACAAGACGGCAAAGGGCGAAATGGGAAGAAAAGTTGGGCGAAATGGGAATGGGCGAAATGGAATTGGGCGAACTACTGACGATATACATGTACCATGAAAAGTAACACACTATGTTCAATATTTCGGCTATTGCCTTTTCCAAGAGTTAGAAAAAGGTAATAGCCGAACTATTGAACATTAGAGTGTTATTTTTCATAGTGTTTTAATTATTCCCTAAGGAATTAAAAGTGACAATATAGTTTTAGAATGCATGCCGGTGTAATGCAGAGAAATGCCCCTCCCCTAAGAAATGACCCATAGGTCATTTCTCTACAAGACGATTGACCCATGGGTCATTTCTCGACGTAAAGGAATGACCCTGGAGGGTCATTTCTCTACGTAGAATAATTCTCTACGTAGAATAATGACCTAGGCCATTCCTCTACGTAGTGAAATGACTTCTGGTGGTCATTCCTCTACGTAGTGAAATGACTTCCAGGGTCATTCCTCTACGTAGAATAATGACCCGGGTCATTTTGTAGGGGAGGGTCATTTCTCTGCATTACACCGGAACTGCGTTTTTTCCAATAATTCTCGTATGACATTATTATAACAGAAATGAGTGTATTACAAGAAAATATTGATGCTGAACATCAATGACGCCGCAAACCACTTATTTCTGTAACAGGGCACAATGCATTGGGCCGCGTTAAACCGTTTATGAAAATCACGTGATCATTCAACTCATTATCAAACGACAAAATTTTAGGACTGTCCAAAGCGAAAGCATTTGCAGACGACAAAATAAAAGTGACTGATAAATTGAAATTTGTCTTGTGAAGGGTAGAAATCATTATGGGAAAAGGAGAAAATGCTGGTTACCAGCATTTTCTCCTTTTTCCACAATGTTTTCTGAAGGCTTCTTTCTCAGAGGCGTCAAAAGTAGGGATTGTGTGGTAATGGGTTAACAGCTCAGTAGGAATCATATTGTTGATCACCTGACTCATTTTGTCACGTTTAACATCCAATATAGTATATGAGGAGAAAATCGTCGCCCTTGTAAGATTTTGTCTCCATAAACGGACATTTGTCGGCAATGAATGAACAGTCACGTAAGTTTTTAGGTTTGTTGAACAATAGGGTCCAAATATTTCGTCATGTATCACAAATGGCTATATTTTCTTTCCAATTATAACTATCAAACTGTTTTTGAGATAGAAAATATACTTTTTAATGTCATACAAACACAATATTGCCCAAACAAAACTTAGGTTCGGTAAGGTCAGGTAAGGTTCGGTAAGGTTCTATGTTTATATTAGGGAGACCGATCTGTCACCCGCTCAAACATTGACCTAGCTACAGTTAGCTGGTCTTAAAAACACGATCGCGATAGGAAAACAATATTTCTACAATCCATACAGCACTAGAACAAAAATATAACGGGGGTCACAAGTACCACATAGGGTGATCTAGGGTCAAAGAGCTTGAAAATATCTATAACCTTTTTCCAGGGTAAGATATTTAAAATGGCGGCTTCGAAAATTTGTGACAGATAATTTTTTTATCACGTGACTTATTTTTCGAAATTGATCTTTATTATTTTTCGAAAGGAAAATGTTGATATATCTACAATCCCGGTTTTTTATCCTTCTAACGATGAAAGTACAGTATAATTATTATATATTAAAAAAATCCCACAAATAAATAAAAAAGTTGATAATATGGACCCCGATCTGGTAATCAAAGTATAGTAGATATAGATGGATGTTTAAACAAAGCATGGAACCAAATCAATATGGCTGCCTCCATAGGCACTTTACAAAACCGAATAAAAATATAGTGCCGCCGCTTCAGGCGGCGCCACAATGAATAAAATAAATAGGATAATCAACTGGTTGAGTGTGATAAAGAAAATCTGTCACTCGAATGGGGTTTAAAGAGGTTAAAAAAAATCGTTCTTCGGACTCGTTTTCTTTTTCAAGCGCATCACACCTCATTCTGTGGACAGATCTTTAAAAATTGGTATAACACACAACCAGTTGATAATCTTCTATTTTACCATTTATTTTCACGATACTGTTCTAAAACTTCATCTACCGGTGCAAACCGACTGTCACCTTCGCCAGCCAAGTTTACGATCACTAGATGGATCTTACCTTGGCTGATTGAGCCCGATTTCGAGATTCCTGCCATGCGCCCTCTATTGGATGCTGGTTATTACCCCCCTTTACATCATATTTCTGAAAGCAAATGAAATATTGTTTTACAAACCGCTTACGAATACACATGAAGCGATAAACAGACATCCACGTGGGTTTCCATGTTTACCTTCTGTTCGAAAGGTAGCGACCTTGTTCTATTTTTATCAAAGATGATATGCTACGAGCGATTTCATTCGTTGCAGCTAGAGCTGGCTGCATGCAATGAAAAAGGGTATCGGGTGAATGTAAAAATCAAGCTCGATCCGCCAAGGGTAGAGTAAAGTAGTGAATCGTCAGCCCTGGCTTGCGAAGATGACCGATTGTGAAAAGGCGTCTCCTTCAATTATGGTTTGATTCTATGAAAACTTGGCTGCTAAATCAACAAATTGACCGTTTACCAAACGACAAAAGTTTAGACTGGTCCAAATAGACAGCACTTGCAGACGACAAAATAAAAGTAACCCAAAAATTAAATTTGTTCCCAGCAGGGTAGAAAACATTGTGGGAAAAGGAGAAAATGCTGAAAATCTTCAAATATTTATCTATCTGGGTTATAGACGTAAAAAAATCACAAGAACTCTGATTAGATTTCCAGTCAAAATTTACAGAAAACACATAATAACCGAGGCATACCCTGGCAAAAGGGGACTTAACTCTTTACCAAACGACAAAATTGTACACTGGTCCAAATTGAAACCACTTGCAGACGACAAAATAAACGTAACTCAAAAACTAAACTTTGTTTCCAGAAGGGTAAAAAGCATTGTGGGAAAAGGAGAAAATGCTGGTTACCAGCATTTTCTCCTTTTTCCACAATGTTTTCCACAGGCTTCTTTCTTTGTTAAAAGTCGGGATTGTGTGGTCAAGAGTTAATGCAATTCAAGTTCCATGACGCATTCTACAAAGCAAGCAATGACATCATTATGGATCGACCATAGCCATATTTTTCAATAACCTACTAAATCATGAAGTAGTAAATCCTTAGACATACACAAAATTGGGAAATAGTGTAAAAGTTCGGCCCGGGTCAGCCAACGCGGTCTGCGCAGCCATCTGAAATGGGCCGACCGTGATTTTTCTCAGATGGATTAAGCCCCCTTTCCACACAAAGCATGGCTCAATTACGTATATAACAATATCAAATTCTGAAGTTCCATTGCAGCAGATGTCTGTAAAAATGCCATTGTTTATATGAATAGGAATGAAGGTTTAAACGTGAATTGAAGGGAAAATTTGAAGTTTTGGCCCAGGTCAGCCTGTGAAGATTCCTTTTGCAAATACCGTCCCCTTTTCATAGAGAATTAATCAGAGAAAAATTAAGGGTCACGTGTATTAAGCAGAGTTATTGTGATATATCTGAAAGGCTTTGTTTCATTTATCAGAGGGTATAGCGGATAAAAGATTCATGCTATGTACAGTGTTGTCTTGATCTTTGCCGACCACAAAACCCATGTTTTGTAAAGTCTTACGCGGTTAAAATCCTTCCTGTCTGAAACTAAAGGGCATGAAAAGTTTAGATCGGGTACATAGTACTTTTGTGGAAGAGTTGCAACTGCTATTATTTCTGAAACACGATTCTAAAGTCCTACCGTACTTGCCCTCAAATCTCCGTCGGTCCCTTCCCAACCTCACATATTTCATTTTAAGGTGGGGAATGTGTAAATGAGTATTCAAAAGATAGAGCGACATACAACCTTGTAAATTTTTTTCACATTTTAATAATACATTAAATTTATATTCTGTTGATTGAGGCGAAATGTTCTTTGCAGCCTGATGTCGACATGTTATATCAAGCTTAAAGGCAATGGACCCGTATTACTTCCTATGCAGCATGGCATAAAATTTCTGGATACTTGATAAATACGGATTTATACATAAATTATAATACATGTACTTTTGCACATTTTAACCGACCAGAAATTCCTTTGACGTTTATCTTGAAATTATTTTTGTAGCATTTGTCGAAGACAATGCCATTATGAGACCGATAATAAATGTTCAATATTGAATTCTGAAGAGCATGTATGTATGTGCAAAACCGAAGAAAATAAACCCAATTAAACCCAATTTTTCTCGACAAGAGAGTTTTTCCTCTAGCACTCAGATATATAATTGGAAATGGCATATTGAAATAAACTGTAAAAGGCCATCGATCGAAGAAATACTTCTTACTTATTGAAAATAGCTTCACCTCTTCATAGCGTTCTATTGGCGCAATGATATGCAAAATATTTGTCTTCTGACTGCTTCCGGGGTTGTTCGTTCCAAAACCAGTTCGTCACTGGGCTTGTTCGTACCATGATTGCATGCTACTCATTTTATTGTACATTAATATTTACAGGTAGAAAACTTTACTGTAATGTTGGGTATTAGATATCCAAAGATATCTCAAAATCGTAGTATTCAGGTATAAACTTTATTGAATTTGCTATATTTACATGGCTTGTCTCTCTACCCATCATGCACCATTCCGTCAAGTGACGTTACTCCTGACCCTTCTTGAAAGACCAAAGGGAGACCACCAATACACAAATAACACAATCTAAGGCACCAGTAATCTCTTTTTAACCAAGGAGACGTATAAATTTGCTTAGGAAAACTTTAGAATTCTTCTTCTCTGAAACTGGAAGCATGGAGCTTTGACATTTGGCATCTAGCATCTCCTACTTGACCTCTACCAAGGTAGGTCATATGATGCCCCTAGGGTCAAAACTGGCCCCGCTCAGGGGCCATAACTTCGAACATAGGAACACAGAAGGTAAACTTTAAAATTCTTATTCTCTGAAACTTGAAGGTGTGGAGCTTTGAGCATCAAGCATCTCCTAGTGGACCTCTACCAATTTGCTCATACAATATCCTTGGGGTCAAAACTGGCCCCGCCACAGGGGTCACGAGTTCGAACATATGAACAATTAAAGAAGGAAAACTTTAAGATTCTTCTTCTCTTAAACTGGAAGGGAAGGTGTAGAGCTTTGATATTTGGTATTTAGCAATTCCTAGTGTACCTATACCACGTTTGTTCAAATGATGCCGTTCGGGTCAAAACTGGCCCCGTCCCGGAGGTCACAAGTTCAAACAAAGGAACAAAGAAGGAAAACTTTGAAATTCTTCTTTTCAAAAACTGAAAAGCATAGAGCTTTAATTGTCATTTGGTATGTAGAGAACCTGTTCTAAGTTTGTTAGTCCATCTGAGCTCAATGTGTTCAATCAGTTCAAAATTTGGTCACCTAAGGTCATAAACTAGGTCTCCAGGTAAAATTAAAGTAATACCTTGTGGGCACTCTAGATAGAGTCCACATATTTTGCTCAGTTGGCTTGAAAATCGGTCAGAATATCCTCTTGTTTTGAAATTAATAATTCCACACACCGTCTTCATTGGTAAATGCCACATCAGCGTTCTCAACGCTTCGATTTTATACTTTTGTTAGTTTCCAGAAAAGGGAGTAATTATTACCTCCCTTTGCAATGCAGATTTAGTGATTATGATAATTCTAAGGACAAAAAGGAAAAAGTGGCTCGGAGAAAGCAGTACAATAATTACCCATTTCTAATCATAGCAAAATTTGCAGGATAATATTGTAGTGGAAATAGCTGTTTTCTTTTACGGTCCAATACCTTAACTTTCAAGGTCTGGTGGCAACTGCAAATACTGAATGATAACAATCAGGCACTTCCAAACCGTACAAGGGGGATAATCAATAACAGAACCATTGTTTGAAGTTTGCATATATAAGTTTGCTCCCTTAATCCTTGGCGCTTTCTTGATAATCTACTGCTGTTTATTGCGGTTTATTGTGAGTCCTTCCACCGTGATTATAAAGAAAAGATAAGTATTTCAAACAGTCTGGTAACTTCATAAATTTCGCACCTGTAACTCTTGCAAAATTTTACCCTTACGATAAATAATTACGCTGTTGAACGTGATAATTAGTCATCGAAGAGTTACCTCCCTCAAATGACGTCATAACATGGCTACTTTTTGTTGGAGGAGGAACTGAAAATCGAAGTTCACCATCTATTTCGACGTTCGACAACATTAATTTTGCAGTGATCCTTATACAGGTACGAATCCTGATATATTATTAAGAGTCTGATATATCCTGATGTTTCCTTTGCCTTTAATTATTGAACAAATGTGTGTGTCTAACCAAAAATAAATGATAAAATATGAAAAAAAAATCTCTTCTTATAATATAAACTAGAGCTGTGACGAGTACTCGAGTACCCGGGTATCGGGTAGGGTAACGCCGGTACCCGGGTACTAAATCATTACCCGGGTACCCGGTAATTAAAAGCATAAAAGGCGGAAAGTTTAAAAAATATATAGATTTACGTGCATACATTGACAGGAAATTTGGAATAAAAAACATAGATTGATGTGAATGTGGTGTATATTTTACCATCGAGTTTGCTTTGTATCGCTATTCATGGTTTAGCTGACTCTGCGAGGTTGTTGCCGGATCGCTTCCTTAGCTTCATAGGGTGTTTAACTCAATGTGCTTTTCATGGATAAGGCACCACCCTCCCCTCTTGGTAGCTAAGTTCTATATCGCAAATCAGTGTTCACACTAACTTTTTATTTGAAGGGTACACTTACCCCCTAAGGTGTAATTCTGGAGGTAGGGCCTCTAGGCCTAAGGTTTCATATTAGAGGGTACGACAATAATGGTTCCAAACTAGAAGTTAAGTAATCAATAATGATGTTTTGCACCACAAAAGTATGTTATATTAAGATAACTGTGGAAAGTTATTGTTTAAAGTCATTAAAAAGCTGAAAAGACGGTCTGAAGTGACTCTGATCGGACAATGTCGAAAGAAACATTGTGTTGTGTCATGGGTTTCCGTGTTTTCTACACTGCGTATTTTTTCATGTGTTTTGATTCATGGATGGGGTTTTCCCCCTGATTTGATAATAAATTATCAATAAGGGCAGCAAGTAACGTCAAATCCCGTCATTTAACACAAGTTTAGTGGATAATGAAGTTTTTTACGTTTTTTTTTTTCATTCGTGAATTACAATTCTAGATCTACAACGTGATTTACGCAACAATTTTGCTTAAATGGGAACACTGCAAATGTTACACTTTGTCCTTTGTTTGTCTTGCAAAACACCAAAGAACTGCCAAACTCGGGTTTTTGACGAAGCTTGGCTACCTGAAGCCTTGTTTAGTTGTTTTCATGTATTGGTACATGTGCAAGTGCCAGGATGCATAAAGATATACAACTACTGATGTTTCATTCAATGGGAAGTAATAACATCGGGTACTCGAGTACCCGCGGGTAATACGGCCACGGGTACCCGGGTACAAAATTTCTACCCGTCCCAGCTCTAATATAAACACAAGGAATGCAACGTCTCGATTGCCGGCGCCAGCACAAGACAGCCTTTCCCACCCAATATCACCCACGAAACAAATATTGATTATAATTTCCTTTATCCTAGCCGTAGACAACACAAAAATGTACTTAAGACAGTTGGCGATACCTCAGTAGACACCTTTTAACCAGAGATATCCGTTATGTTTTACAATTTTTTTGACAATTGTGATCCATTGAGGAGGCCATTCGCTGACGTCAGTTGATTCCCATGAACAGTCCAATACGGCTTAAGTCTTCAGAGTAACCTCGCTCAATGGGGGATTTCCCTATTTACTAGAGTTCGATATCTTTTCTTTAAAAAGGAATGCGGTCAAATACTTTTGTTAGTTACTTCTAGAAAAATCTTAAGTATCATGAAAGTAAAATGATAGTAATAAGTAATTTGAAAATATCGCAGGATACACTTCCTGTGAATCCCATGACGTCAGCTAATGGCCTCCTCGATGGATCACAATTGTCAAAAAAATTGTAAAACATGAAGGATATCTCCGGTTAAAAGGTGTCTACTCAGGTATCGCCTATTGTCACAGGTACATTTTTGTGTTGTCTATCGCTAGACTAAAGGAAATTATGTTCGAAGTTTGTTTCGTGGGTGATTTGGGGTGGGAAATGCTGTCATGTGCTGGAGCTGGCAATCAAGACGTTGCATTCCTTGTGTTTATATTATATAAGGGAGATTCTTTTTTCATATTTGATCATTTGTTTTGGTAATAGAATGTCAAATTCCTGTGATACAAGATAAGAATGGAGTTCTGTGCAGTCTAAACTTGACCTACACTATATCCTATAAAAGGTCATCGAGTCAAGCTTAGCAGCCAAAGGATTCATTGGTGTAGTTCATTTAGGCGTTTACATTACTATTTACTATTTCTAACATTTATCAATCCACAGGAATTTGACATTCTATAACCAAAAATAAATGATTAAATATGAAAATATATATGGGGGAGGGGGGGGCATAAAAAAGTTAAGGGTCTGCACTAGTTAGGGTCGGGAAACCCAAAATGCAGATATTAGACTTTTTTAGGACTTAGGTGATGACTTGCATGGCAATTGGATCATGGCTATTACATTAACTCTTTACCAAACAACAAAATTATAGACTGGTCCAAATTGAAAGCATGTGCAGACGATAACATGAGTATGGCTGGAAACTGAAATTTGTCTTGGGACGGGTAGAAAACATTGTGGGAAAAGGAGAAAATGCTGGTTATTAGCCCTTTCTCCTTTTCCCAAAATATTTTCGAAAGGCTTCTTTCTCAGGGTTGTTAAAAGTCAGGATTGTGTAAAGAGTTAAACCCCACTTTTCACAGAGAATGGCATAGATACCAGTACAGAAAAAGAGCATGAAAATACATAGACTGCATGTGTGCCAACACTGATCTCGTTTCAAATGATTGCCAGCTTAATAATTTAGGATAAGATAGGAAAATATTTTAATCATTTACTAAAATCGTCCCTTTTTTATGTTCTTAGTTATTTACAACACAAGGTAAAAAGAAGTTTATAATAAAGAAACAAGAATGAGTTATGGCAGAGGAACATTTGATGGATTCGCATCCTACCAGGATTCCAGGGCATCAGGTATGTAAATTAGCTCAGCCGGTTTTAACTCTTTGGCCACACAATCCCAAATTTTAGCAACCCTGAGAGCAAAGCCTGCAGAAAACATTGTGGGAAAAGGAGAAAATGCTGGCAACCAGCATTTTCTCCTTTTCCCGCAATGTTTTCTACCTGCAACCCATTATCTCCTGCTAGATGGTACTCTACAAATACACATCTAATTTGGGCACTCTGGGTACAGAACCAGACTAGTTTTTAAACCTACAACCATTACTTCGAATTTCAAAATCAAATAAAAGTTTACCCAATGAAACGCTACCTGGTGCGATTCATTCAGCTATGATCTGCTGGCATCTAACTTATGCACTGGCCATTTATTATAATAGCCCCTACAGGCTTGGGTAATACCTTCGATAGAAGCCCTACTTTTTTTCCTTGTATATGGTATGGGTGATGTGTCAAAGTAGACAGGTTGAATCTTCGAAGAACATGATATGTACAGACAACGGCTGTAATGAGCATTTTCTCCTTTTCCCAAAATGTTTTCTACCTTTATATTAACCCTTTACCCCATAAGGCATTTATTTCTATGGCATCTCTAATTGACTCTAAATGACATCTAGTGATAGCATAGAAAACATAGTGACAAAAGGCGAAATTGCTTGTCACGAACAATTTCACCTTTTGCCACAATATTTTCCAAAGGCTCCTACAAGCAATGTGTAGAAATGAGTATCTATGGAGTAAACTTTTGGTTACCAGCTTTTTTTCCTATTCCCACAGTGTTTTCGAAAGGCTTCTTCCTCAGGATTTACATATTTTGTTGCATTTAATATTCACAGACTGATAGGGTCCCTACTTCACCCAAAGTTATGAGCTAATGTTTAGCTTTGCTAATATGAACCTAAATCTGAAAGTTATTCAATTCAGTGAAGCTTGCTTTCAGACTTAATGCATGCCTGCAAAATTTGGATATGCAAATCTCATGCTTATATAGTTTAGTGAAAGGTACCCCACGTGTATAGATTAAGCTATTATTAGGGGCAGAGAAATATGATATTGCCTTAGTCACAGGCAGAGGACAATCACATGCTTTTTGTTTTGATACACTTCACAAAAAATGGCCGAATTTTTACAAACTGTTCAAGTAAATGACAGGGAAGGTAAAACTGGAGATTGTTTGGCTAAAGGTTTAACCCATTACCACACAATCCCTACTTTTGACGACTCTGAGAAAGAAGCCTACAGAAAACATTGAGGGGAAAGGAGAAAAAGCTGGTAACCAGCATTTTCTCCTTTTCCCACAATGTTTTCTACCCTTCACAAAATGATTTTCAAATTTTCAGTCCTTTTTATTTTGTCATCTGCAAAATTAATGCTTTCGATTTGAAAAAAACCTAGAATTTTGTCGTTTGGAAATGAGTTAATGAAAAAAAAGCTACTGGAAGATGAAACAGTAGCCTGGAACAAGCAAATACTCCCTCTGAGAGTTCCCACAGTTTTGCATTCCTTCAGCTTAAAAGCTGTTCAGAACATTGTGGAAAAAGGAAAAGGTGTTTGTTAGTATTTACCAAAATTTCTCTTTCATCATTGATAAGTATTCCCAAAGAAAAATCTCATTATTTGATCTGCTTTGATTATGTTCTCTGCAAATCTTTGTATCAATTTTGGAAAAAGAATAAATTTCTGTTGTCTTGGTAAACAGTAAATTCTCTGTTTAATCAAACTAGGCACTTTTAAAAATATGCTATACCAATACAAGGAGATAGTGATTGTAAAGATTTCTTTCCATATTTTTTGCAGGCAGTAGTGATGCAGGAAAGCTAACACAGAGCATAGGGAACAACTTGCAGAAAATCTCACAGAATGGTAATTATCTTTTATGACTCCCAACTGTCAGAACCATGGACAAAAACAGGAGCTTTTTTAAATAGCAAAGATCAAGGTCAAACTGCACAATCCACTGTCTGATCTTGGATTTACACTGATCACTTAGTAGTCAAACTTACAGGATAGAAATCTCTGGGAGTATCAGAGGATAACTTTTTTACATACAAAAAAGAGGATGGGCTTATAGTTGAGTCATGCTCTGTGAAAAGGAAGTCTAATGCATTTCCATGACACAAGTCATTGCATAATTTAGGACCCATAAAATCTTTATAAACCAGATCTTCCTTTCTGATGCCATTTTCTGCCCTTTCTAACTTAAGTTAGAACAAACTAAGAATGTGACATGTTGAGGATTATTGTCATTTATTTAAGAAATAATAGAATTTTAGCCTGGTCTAATTGAAATCACTTGTAAACAACAAATGTATTGTAACTCAAAACAAAGTTCGTCAATCAAAAGGTAGAAAACATAGGGGAAAAGGAGAAAAGGCTGATTAGCATTTTCTCCTTTTCCCATAATGTTTTTGGATTTTTAGCTCTACTAGCTGAAAGCCAGCAGAGCTTATGTCATGGCGGGGTTTCTGCCGTCCGTCCGTCTGTCCGTCCGTTAGTCTTTTTCTTGTTTACGCGATGAAGTCTGCATTTGTTGTCAGATTTTTGTGAAACTTGCACAGTTTGTTTATCTCATCAATAGCTTCAACCCTATTGATTTTGAGAAAAATCCAACAAACAATATGGGAAAAGTAGCCATTTCAAGTTGAAAATTTCCAATTCTTGTTTACGCGATGAAGTCTTCATTTGTCATCAGATTTTTGTGAAACTTGCACAGTTTGTTTATCTCATCAATAGCTTTAACCCTATCGATTTTGAAAAAAATCTGACAAACAGTATGGGAAAAGTAGCCATTTCAAGTTTAAAATTTACATTTCTTGTTTATGCAATAAAGTCTTCATTTGTCATCAGATTTTTGTGAAACTTGCACAGTTTGTTTATCTCATCAATAGCTTTAACCCTATTGATTTTGAAAAAAATCTGACAAACAGTATGGGAAAAGTAGCCATTTCAAGTTTAAAATTTACATTTCTTGTTTATGCAATAAAGTCTTCATTTGTCATCAGATTTTTGTGAAACTTGCACAGTTTGTTTATCTCATCAATAGCTTTAACCCTATCGATTTTGAAAAAAATCTGACAAAGAGTATGGGAAAAGTAGCCATTTCAAGTTTAAAATTTACATTTCTTGTTTACGCAATAAAGTCTTCATTTTAGGTCGGATTTCCATGAAACTTGCAGAGTTTGTTCATCTTATCAATAGCTTCAACCCTATTGATTTTGAAAAAATTCCAACAAAGAGTATGGGAAAAGTAGCTATTTCAAGTTTAGAATTTACATTTCTTGTTTACGCAATTAAGTCTTCATTTTAGGTCAGATTTCCATGAAACTTGCAGAGTTTGTTTTTCTTATCAATAGCTTCAACCCAAATGATTTTGAAAAAATTTCAACCATGAGTATGGGAAAAGTAGCCATTTCAAGTTGAAAACTTTCATTTTACGCAATAAAGTCTTCATTTTTGGTCAGATTTCCATGAAACTTGCAAAATTTGTTTATCTCATCAATAGCTTTAACCCTATCAATTTTGAAAAAAATCTGACAAACAGTATGGGAAAAGTAGTCTTTTCAAATTGAACTATTTCATTGCCTGTTTACATGATAAAGTATTTATTTGTGATCAGATTTTATGAATTTTTCAGCTTGTTTATCCCATCAATAGCTTTTTAACCCTATTGAGTTTGAAAAAATTCAACCAACAGTAATGGAAAAGTAGCCATTTTGAGTTGAAAATGTCAATTATTTTTGTCTTTTTACGTAATGAATTCCTATGTATGCTCTATTTAAAAGCAAACTCTCTGCCAGTAGAGCATATTCAGACCCTTCAGGGCCTTCTAGTTTCCCTCAGGGTCTTTAAAAGTGGGCATTGTGTAGTTAAGAGTGAAATACATGCATATGAACTCATCTTACTTTTCTGTCACAGTGAATCAGCTTGAAAGATTGGTGAAGCAGATAGGAACTCCACAAGACAATGAATCTGTCAGGGAGAGAGTGTAAGTCTAGATTTGCTTTTTAGATTACTTGCATTTGATACCCCATAAAGTCTCCATTTTTCCATGATTTTGTGGAAAAAAAGAACCATTTTATTCAAGAGCAGTTTGTCAAGAGCACTTTACTCTTTTTTCCCATAGGATTGTCAAAATCATCCACAGAATTTTTTTTTTCTCTTGAAGAAGCAGTATTTGCTCTTTTTGTCTCTTAGATTTGTAATACAGGTTCTTGTGTTTCATCTCTACAGGCAGTACAGGTTAAGTGGCAGTGCACTTTGCCAAGAGATTGCAAAGCTGAAGCCATTCATAAGCGGAACCTAAGAAATGCATTTGAATGAATCTGTATTAGTAACAGAGCTGAAGTAATTTATGCTGTCATTTGGTGAAGAGTCAATCTAAACTAATTCAAACATTGTTGCAGCACCTGTGAATGCATACAAATTCGGCCATTTGATTGGATATTCTGACCGGATTAATGAAATGACTAGCCAAGGAATTCGAAAAAGAAAGAAAAAAAAACTAATATTTTGAATGATTGTTGATAATTGCCCTTTAACTCTTTACCTCATAATCTCAACTTATAACGACCCTGGGAAGGAAAGCTTTTGAAAACATTGTGTGGAAAAGAGAAAATGCTGTTAACCAGCATTTTCTCTTTTTCGCACAATGTTTTATACCCATCCAAAATTAAATTTCGAATTTTGACTCATATTTATTTTGTTTGTCTGCAAAATTAATGCTTTCAATTTGGACTAGACCAAATTGGTTAGTGTATTTCTTTTTTCAGTCACTGGCTTACACATGATACAAACCAGCTTGCTAAGGATGCCAATAAAGACATGCAAACATTGGCCAAGCTACCTCCACCCTCAGATCCCTCACAACAGGTTTTTATCTTTCTTTCGTCTATCTTCTGTAATCATATATGTTATGCCATAAAAAAAACTATTGTCTTTATTATCATTGTATGAAATTTTACTTTTTTGATCTTACACGTCATAGAATTGGAATTTGTAAAATGTTCTACTGTTTGTAGCAACCAGTTAATGCTCATTTTCTCTTAACTCATTACCACACAATCCTTTTGACGCTCCTGGAAAAGAAGCCTTTTTGAAAACATTGTGGGAAAAGGAGAAAATGCTGGTAACCAGCATTTTCTCCTTTTCCCACAATGTTTTCTTCCCTTCACAGAACTAATTTCAAATTTTCAGTCACTTTCATTTTGTCGTCAGCAAATGCTTGCAATTTAGACAAGTCTATATTTTTGTTGTGTGATAAAGGGTTAATGTTATCAGTTCTCTTTATAGAACCTTGTTCTACCTTCACTTAGATGATGTTTGTCCGTTCAGTTATTTCGAATAGAAAGTTTGTAATTTTGGTTGCTTGCTCTTGACATAACCAGCTAGCTCTTTACCAGATAAAGAAATTGAAATTGAACTTGTCCAGAATTTTTGACTTTACCAATTACATGCTGAACAATTTGTTAAAAACTTTCTTTCTAAGGGTGATTGGAATTGTGTGGCAAACAGTAAAGGAATAAGTGTTGTCTCAAAGTTGACTGTTGGAGGAAGATTTGTTTTTGATAAAAGACTATTTGTAATGGTTTCCTTGATGAAGATGATTACATCATTCTTGGTTGCCCACAATTCAAACAAAAGTCTTGGTCATACTAGGTTTTTTTTACCTTTTACAAAATGATTGACTTACTTAAATCATATTGAAGACAACAACTATATCATGTCTCAAATAGTAGGTTTGGATTTTGAAAGGGCAGTAAACATTGTGGGAAAAGGAGGAAATGCTGGTTACAATGTTTATTAAAAGCTGTCTTATTCATGATTACGAAGGAAAGAGTTTAATGTCCAAGTCTTGCCTGTTTTTAGCGTATGTTTAAAACCCAGAAGGAGCGACTCACAGAACAGTTCAGCAATGTTTTGAAGAGTTTCCAAACCATCCAGAGAACAGCTGCAGAGAAAGAGAGAACCAGTCTGTCACGGGCAAGAGCAGCATCCAGTTCTAATTATGTGAGTAGTCTTTCCTTAGTTATGAGACTTGCTATAGTTAACTTTTACAACTCATGTTATGTGTGTATAATTTTAAAGATGTAATGCTTTCAGTTTCATGGTTATATTTTGATGATTTAGTAGGCACTTTGACCTCCTAGTACTTATTTTATATTGTTCTTTAACCTAGAAGTACTAATTTGTACCTGTTTTATACCTGTTTTACATTTTTGTAAAGTTAGATATGAGATGATTAATTTTTGTTATAGCATATGACACGTGTACAGTTTCTATTCACTATTTCAGAAATTAAGTATAAATCTTTTTCTTTTTTTTTCAGCTCATGATATGAGTTTTGAAAATGCAATATAATTGAACTCAATTCAAATCTCACACTAGTATGGGTTAAATAAACAGGTTTGAGGACTTGTTCAAAATCAGACTTGGTAGATTGTGGTATCTTTCCTTGGATCCAGACTTTGTAATTCTACATAATGACCAAAATTTCTTAATTTGAAGAGGAACTGTATTAGTGTTTAACTTATTTTCATTTTCCTTAGTATAAAAGAAATATGATGCTTTTATCATAATAGAAAAAATATAGAACCCAAGCGTCTTTATTTAGTAGATGCATTTATCATTTAAACTGTTATCACAGACAAAAAATTTCGATGGATGCAATTTGAAAGCATTTGAAGACATTGATGGGATTTTTCCTTTAAACAATGAAAAAACATAGTGAGAAAAGGGGAAAATGCTGCTTACCAGGCTGATCACAGGGTTGGTATTCACCACCCAGTATTTAAGGATGTTCTTAGTCTTATTCTCCAGAATTTTCTTAACCCTTTACCAAACAGTCCCTAGTTTTTATGACCTTGAGATAGAAGCCTTTTGAAAACATTGTAGGAAAAGGAGAAAATGCTCCTTTTCCCACAATGTTTTCTATCCTACTGGAAACAAATTTCAATTTTTTTGTTACCTTTATTTTGGTGTCTGTAAGTGCTTTCAGTTTTGACAAATCTAAAATTTTTGTTTGGTAAAGACTAAAGAGTTAATTTGAGAGTAACACACAACTTTTGATTGACTAAACCATATGATTATGTCAGTCAGAAGTTCTTTGACTTTCAAATCCAGAAAATGTTTTAGAATTTAACAAAGAGCATGCTTAAGAATGATTGGTAGATGCTGACCCAAATTACATGTTAACCCTTTACTCCGTAACGAGCAATTTCACCTTTTGTCACAATGTTTTCTGTGCTATCAAAAGGTGTCATATACCCACCGATAAAATACGGCTTCATCCTTGCTGTTATTTAGGGTCAATTAGATAAAAATGCCCTATGGGGTAAAGGGTTAAGTTTGTGATAGGCAATGACGATTGAAAACCAGGTCAAGATGACCAAGTCACCTTGAGATTTAGAACTGTTAGGGTAAATAATTATCAACTATTGTTTCTGTACTGCACAGTTACACTTTTTATGACCCTGAAAATGCAGGCTTTTAGAAAAATTGTGGGAAAAGAAGAAAGTGCTGGTAAACAGTAATTAATTGCATTTGATGGTTTTCTTATACTCAGAATAGGCATGATAGGGGTCCTTTAATAGATTTTGGGGTAAGTTAATTACTCTTATTTTCCTATCAAGAAGGGAATTAAACTCTTCCTATGAGTATGGAATGAACTTTTTTAATACTATATTTTTTCTGTTCACATTTATCTTTTCTCAATCAAGGAAAAAAAAACACAGACTGCATGAATGCTTTAGTCATGATATTCCCTTTTTTGAAGCTTTTAAAATATTGATTAGTAAATCGTTCTTTTATTAGAGTATTTTGGTATGGTATTCCTAGATCCCATTATAGAACAGATTTATTTCCTGTTTTATTCTCTCATCCTTTTTCTGTTACCAAATTTAAACTTTTCTTACTTTGATAACTAATTATATTTCTCTATAAGAACCAGATTTGCTTGATACAATGATTGTAAATACTATGGAAATTAAAATCATGACTGTGAAGTTACCAGTTAACCCTTACCAAACAATCCTGTGTTTTAACTCATTACCAAACAACAAAATTTTAGGTTTGTCCAAATTGAAAGCATTTGCAGACAACAAAATAAAAGTGACTGAAAAGTTGAAATTTGTTTTGTGAAGGGTAGAAAACATTGTCGGAAAAGGAGAAAATGCTGGTTACTAGCATTTTCTCCTTTTCCCACAATGTTTTCTAAAGGCTTCTTTCTCAGGGTTGTCAAAAGTAGGGATTGTGTGGTAATGGGTTAAAGATCCTGAAGAAGTAAGCCATTGAAAACAATGTGGGAAAAGGCAAAATTGCTGGTAGCTAGCATTTTATCCTTCGTCTACAATTGTTTCTTTGCTGTTAAGGACAAATATCATTATTTGTTACACATTTATTGTGTCATGATCTATGAATAAATTCTCAGGAGCCGAGTCTAAAATTCTGCCATTGGATGAATGAAGAGTTAGAAAGCATGTGGTAGATCTACTCATTACAACACAATTCCGACTTTTGACAACCCTCAGCAAGAATACCTGTGAAAACATTGTGGGAAAAGAAGAAAATGCTGGTACCCAGCATTTTCTTCTTTTCCCAAAATGTTTTCTATCTTTTCCAAATTAAATTTCAATTTTTGATTCACTTGTATAAGTCCAAAATTTTGTCATTTAGTAAAGAATTAACATCCCTGAGGAAGAAGCCTTTTGAAAACATTGTGGGAAAAGGAGAAAATGCTAGTAACCAGCATTTTCTCCTGTTCCTACAAAGTTCTCTACCCTATCAAAGCAAAAGTGCACCATTAGACCCACTTTGAAATTGTCATCTACAAATGCTCTTAATTTGGACAGGGCTAAAATTTTGTCATTGGATGAAAAGTGAACGACCATGTTTTAGATTTACTGGTTCAGGTCTCTCAGAAGATAGTCAGTGGATATTCTTCTGCTCAACTCTTTCACACACAATCTGGGGTTTTATTGACCCTTAACCCATTACCAGACAATCCCTACTTTTGACGACCCTGAGAAAGAAGCCTTTTGAAAACACTGTTGGAAAAGGAGAAAATGCTGGTAACCAGCATTTTCTCCTTTTCCCACAGTGTTTTTTAACCTTCCCAGAACAAATTTCAATTTTTCAGTCACCTTTATTTTGTCGTCTGCAAATGCTTTCAATTTGGACCAGTCTTAAATTTTCTCTTGTGGTAAAGAGTTAAGAGAGTGTTTGAAAATATTGTGGGAAAATGGGAAAACTATCAGTTTTTCTATCGTTTTATCTACAGCAAATGTAATGATTTTAGCCAGAATTAATGTGTTACTCACAAATACCTTCAATTTGGACAAGTCTAGTATTTTCATGTGTAGTAGAATAAACTACTTTAGAGATCAGTTAAAATGATTTTATTGGAATGCAGAAAACATCATCTCTTAAAGAAATCTGTTCTTGATATGCATCAGAATGATCTCAGACAATTTCTAATGAGTACCCACCACTGACATGAGGTTTAACCCTTTACCACATAACTCAAAAATTTAACTTTGTTTCAAGTATGGCAGAAAACATTCTGGGAAAAGGAGAAAATATTGGTTACCAGCATTTTCTCCTTTTCCCACATTGTTTTCAGAAGGCTTCTTCTTCATTGAAGTGAAAACCAGGGATTGTTTGGGAAAGGGTTAAATTGTCATTTGCTAATCTTTCAGGTTGAAAAAGTCTACCTAATTGTAAATTGGTTGAATTAGTTGAATCTCACATGAAACAAACATTATTTAATCTCAGATCAAGAACAAATGTGATGTACCATTAACATAGGTTCCGTTGCATCTTATTTCCCGCAATACCAAGGTTTTTCAAAGTCAGTTATTCTTTACATCTCTTTAACCGTTTACCACACAATGCCGACTTTCGACGACCCTGAGACAGAAGGCTTTTGAAAACATTGTGGAAAAAGGAGAAAATACTGGTTACCAGCATTTTCTCCTTTTCCCACAATGTATTCTCTCCTCTTCCATGCAAATTTCAAATTATCAGTCACTTTTTTTTTGTTGTCTGCAAATGCTTCCGATTTGGACCATTCTAAAATTTTGTCGTTTGGTAAAGAGTTAATATAAGGATTTTGTCATGGAACACTTTATCAGAACTTTAAACGTTACATTTCAAATATACGTGTCCTGGATAATTATATACCCCTACCTACAAAATAGAGGGGGGTATAGTGGTTTCATGTCTGTCCGACCATATTTTCATTTCCGTGCTGTGACTTAAAGCTGTTCGACCTGGAACCCTGAATCTTTATGCAAGTGTCATAGGTAAACTTTGTTTTGAAAATCATTTCTATTCTCTGATTGTGCTGCTTCAGTGACAAGGGTCTGGTAGGGGAATATTTAATCATTTTGCCACAGTTTTAGTTTGATTAGTCATGATGATATACTTCATCTTCATTTCTTTAAATGTAGTTTAACTCATTACCAATCGACAATATTTTAGGCTTGTCCAAATCGAAAGCGTTTGCAGACGACAAGATAAAAGTGACTGAAAATTTAAAATTTGGTTTGTAAAGGGTAGAAAAGCTTGTGGGAAAAGGAGAAAATACTGGTCACCAGCATTTTCTCCTTTTCCCACAATGTTTTCTTAGGGCCTCTTTCTCAGGGTGGTCTAAAGTAGGGATTGTGTGGTAATGGGTTAAAGAGGAACATTGATTCATCAAACAATATCATCAAACCTTAAAGTCAGTCAGTAGATATCTCCTACAAAGAATTAGATCAGGAGAAGCTGGAGTTTTTTTACACTGAGAACTCCATTCAAATACATGTTGAAACATTGTGGAAAAAAGAAATGAAAGAAAGGTAAAAGTGCCTACATATGACAAAAGAAAAATACTGATGAGAAAGACCCAAACTGAGGTAACTAAGAATGAGGTAAACAGGAATCAATTTACTAATTGATTGTTGTACTTCCATTTTAGAACCAGTATACAGATGAAAAGCCACCAGTTGAACAGTTCTCTGAACCTGGGTGTGTATTCAGCTTTGATGATACATGTAATTGGTATAAAAATTAGGGTGAAAATAAATGTAACCTACCTACTGTGCGGTGGAATATAAAAAAAAATTCCTTGACCCAGTTCCACACAATCCCTACTTTTGACGACCCTGAGAAAGAAGCCTTTAGAAAACATTGTGGGAAAAGGAGAAAATGCTGATAACCAGCATTTTCTCCTTTTCCCACAATGTTTTTTCTACCCTTCCCAAATTAAATTTCAATTTTTCAGTCACATTTATTTTGTCGTCTGCAAATGCTTTCGATTTGGACGAACTTAAAATTTTGGTAATGAGTTAAATCATAATCAAACATTCTCTCCCCTTAAGTTATTCATTATGTAAGGCTGTGATAAAATGTTTTCAAAAGTTTCTCTATTTTAAAAATTCTAATCTTTACCAATCATTCAGGAATTTTACAAACCCTGAAGAATGAGCCTTTTGAAAACATTCTGAGAAAGGGAAACCAGCATTTTCTCCTTTTCTCAAAATGTTTTCTAGCCTATTAAAGACACATACTATATTAGAGTCACATTCAATATGTTGTCTTCAGTAAATGTCGTTCAGTGAAGGATAATTAGAAGTGACTTATACTCTGAGAAAAGGGCACTAAATGCAATTGCGGAAAGGTGACTGTGGCCCAAACTTTTTGCTATAAGTTTTCTGTGTGTCTGAGGTCTACCTCAACTCTAGTAGGTTGTTCAACCCTTTTACACACAATGATGACTTTCCACACCTCTGTAAGAGATGGCTTCTGAAAACATCCTTGGAAAAGGAGAAAATGCTGGTTACCAGCATTTTTCTCCTTTTCCCACAATGTTTTCTACTCTATCAGAGAAAACTTGTTTCATATGAGTCGCATTGAAACTGTCATCAGCAAATGCTTTCAACTTGGAGAGGTCTAAAATCTTGTCGTGTAGTAAAGGGTTAAAAAAGTGGCTAGTATGCATCCGTAATTACATGATGGCGTGCTTGATATCACGCATCGCCGAGATGCATTAAGCCCCCTTTTGTCAGAGCATTCTGTATTTAATGTAGAATTGTAGTCTGTTCACAAAGATGAATGACAGTATTTTACAGGAAATTGTGAAGCAGCTATCTCATAGTATGATCAGTCAAAACTTTAAATGTTACCTTTAAATGTTTTAACTCTTTACCACACAATCCTGACTTTTTACGACCCAGAGAAAGAAAAACCTTTGAAAACATTGTGGGGAAAAAAGAAAATGCTGGTAACCAGCATTTTCTCCCTTTCCCACAATGCTTTCTACTATTCCAAATGAAATTTCAATTCTTGATTCACATTTTTTTTTTTTTGTCTACAAATGCTTTCAATTTGGACTAATCCAAAATTTTGTCTTTTGGTAAAGAGTTGAACATGGCGGCACCCACCATTGTTTTATGATTAGACATTAAATTGTACAGATAGCTCTTCTTTTTGCAGAGGATAACATCATAACTGACAGGAAAGTCATAACAAAAGTTGCCTTCTGCAAATTTGTGTCAGTAGGTAATGACTAAACCAGTACTATAGTACTATTGCATGTTATAGTTGGTATGAAATAAGTAATGTAAACCTCACGCTGCTGAAAATATGTTAACCCATTACCACACAATCCCTACTTTTGACGCCCCTGAGAAAGAAATCTTTTGAAAACACTGTGGGAAAAGGAGAAAATGCTGGTAACCAGCATTTTCTCCTTTTCCCACAGTGTTTTCTACCCTTCCCAGAACAAATTTCAATTTTTCAGTCAACTTTATTTTGTTGTCTGCAAATGCTTTCAATTTTCACCAGTCTAAAATTTTCTCGTGTGGTGAAGAGTTAATGTACATTCTTCATTCTTTACTAAAATCTATATATTGTACATACTTATTACATGATCATAGCTGTTCTTGTCAGAATACCTGGCAATGTAACACACAGTGTTGTCTGAAGACATGACCCCACATTCAGTACAGTCTGATCTTGATCTTGACTGACTGCAAATATGACTGAAATCTGGTTCAGTGCTTTGAAGGTTATTCCTATCAAACTTAGCCATGAACTTGAAGCAGATACAAGCACCAGAGGAAAGTTACTACAATGTAACATTTAGTATACATGTGTATGTGTTCCTTTCAGGTTTTCCCAAACAGCCCAAGTTTTACAGATGGAAAACGATGTGGATCTGGAAATGATCAGAGAAAGAGAATCAGCCATTAAACAATTAGAGGTAATAGCAATGTCATTTCCATATCTGTTAATCCTTCACCAAGTTATCCTTAGTTTTCAGGCTCCAAAGGTACCCAGCTTTTGAAAACATTTTGGAGAAGAAATTAGCCCTGTTTTAACCCATTACCACACAATCCCTACTTTTGACGCCCCTGAGAAAGAAGGCTTTAGAAAACATTGTGGGAAAAGGAGAAAATGGTGGTAACCAGCATTTTTGCCTTTTCCCACAATGTTTTCTACCCTTCACAAAACAAATTTCAAATTTCCAGTCACTTTTATTTTGTTGTCTGCAAATGCTTTCAACTTGGACCAGTCTAAAATATTGTCATTTGGTATTTGGTTAATTCTTTCAAAGACATTTCACATTATTTCCAATTTGTACAAGTCTGAAATGTTGTCATTTGGAAAAAAAATTAACGCTTTACCATCCAATAACGACTTCCAATGACCCTGGGAAAGAAGGCTTTTGAAAACATAGTGTGAAAAGGAGAAAATGCAAAGTTTTCTACCTTATCAAAAAACATTTGCACCATTTGAGCCTCATTGAAATTGTGGTGTGCAAATGCTTTCAATTTGGACAGGGCTAAAATTTTGTCATTTGGTAAAGAGTTAATTCAAGGATCTGAGGCAAGCTTTTTGACTGGTTGCCAATTCCTAGCTCGCCATTGCCAGTTCTTTTCAAGTTGAATTCTTGATTTATAGAGAAAACATCAGATTGGCTTAGACAATAACAACAAATTAGTGTGTATTATAGAATTTAGAATTAACCCTTTACCAGATGACAAAAATTTAGACTTGTTTTTATTGAAACATTCACAGACTAGAAATTTTATGTGACCAAGATTTTGAGATTTGTTTTTAAGGGTTAGAAAACATTGAGGAAAAAGGAGAAAATGCTGGTTACCAGTGTTTTCTCCTTTTCTCACGATGTTGTCAAAAGCACTCTACCTTCAGGTTATTAAACTCAGCATTGTGTGGTAATAGATTAAAGGTGGCCCTTCAGATTTTGGAACGAAAATTTTACAAAAATGCAAAAAAATCATCCTTATACTCCCATCACCTTTTAATTCGCCTTCATAAAATCCCAGTAGTCGACATACCATCCGATAACACAAGAAATTAGAGATTTATTACGGACCAGGTTGACACCAACGGGAGACACGTTCTATTTTTAGATTATCAATTCTCTCATTTAAATACAGGAAAACACAGACAAAGTTTCAAATATCCGTCCGAAGAAGACATTATGGAAAATAATTATTACATATTTGTTATGTAATGGAATTTAAGCGTTATTAGTCACGTGCCAGTCATTTGACATTCCCACAATACTTTATTGATTTTTGGCACGAAATCTATAAATAGCTTAAGAGGCTACGTAGCCATTTAAGGGAATACCATCAAAAAAAATTTTTTTTGTAATTTAATGAATCTAAATTGTTGATGATTTGTATTGTCTTTTCCTATAAATTTCAATGATATATATATTTTTTAATTTGGTGTGATGTGAAAATTCTAAATACCCACCTTTAAAGAAAATGATTTACAACTTTTGATGAAATATGATCTTGCATCTGTCTCCCTTTTTGCTATGATACTATTCAGTGTATTGAGCCTTTAGCTAGTAATCCAATGTTTGGAAAACCCTGCTGCCATGGTGGCTCAGTGGTGAGCGTGTTGGGCTCGTGACCTGGTGGTTGTGAGTTTGATACCTGGTTGAGGAGAACTTTCTTTCCGGTATATTTTTGCCTCTTACCTCTGCTTAAGCATGTGAGAAAAGCAGTCATAGGGTTTGGAAAGAAAGTTGTGTTAGTACTGGTGTAAGAAAGCCAGGAAACACATGTGCATCTCCGAACGCCATGATATGACCCAAGATGTTAAAGTGGCATTAAACCCCTACACAAGCAACCATTTCATTTGAAAACCCTGAGGTAGAGGGCTTTTGAAAGCAGTTTGGGAAAAAGAGATAATGCTGGTAACCTATATCAGCTCCTATTCCACAATGTTTTCCAGTCATCCAAAGATAAATTCATCCATTTTAGGTGCATTATGTCTCCTGTAAATGTTTTCACCATTGAATCTAGAGTTTTGTTGTCTGGTAAGAGTTGGTAGATATGCAATATGTTTTACTTTTTGTTTGATATTTTGCTTACTCTTTCAAAGACATGCTTGTTAATTTCATCCAGACTTTCTTTTTAACTCATTACCATACGACAAAATTTTAGGTTTGTCCACATCGAAAGCATTTGCAGACGTCAAAATAAAAGTGACTGAAAATTTGAAATTTGTTTTGTGAAGGGTATAAAACATTGTGGGAAATGGAGAAAATTCTGGTTACCAGCACAATGTTTTCCAAAGGCTTCTTTCTCAGGGTCGTCAAAAGTAGGGATTGTGTGGTAATGGGTTAATCTGCAAATGTATTTATAATGGACAAATATGAAGTTTCATTGTGTTATAAAGTTGTAAAAGATTTTCAATGTGATTAATTTCAGAGTGACATCATGGATGTGAATCAAATATTTAAGGACCTTGGCATGCTGGTACATGAACAAGGAGAAGTTCTAGGTAAGAATTCCTAATAATTCAGAGTTCCAGATACAGGGAGTGATTTTGATTTCAAAATTGAAGATATTAATAATTCTCCACTAAACCCTATGTTGTAGGTACTCATTAGAATCGTCTCATTGAGACGATTCTAATGAGTACCCACAACATAGGGTTTGGAAAAAAATACCATCACTACCTCTTATCTGAGCTCTGTAATATCAATGTTCAATATTTGAGATGTGGGCATCTCTTGTTGAATTTGTCATAAATACTTTTTTTGCTAGTATTCTATACGATTTCAATTTTTCTAAGAAAAAATATATCAGATAGGTGTATTTAAAAAGAACTTACATACTTAGTAAATTATGTCTCTTTTAACATTATGTCAGTTTTATTAGCTCACATTCCCTTTTTAGTATCCTTGGTTTCGCCAGTTCTAGGCTGCTGCTCTGTGGTTTCTTGCCAAAGGACACTTCCACAAACAAAGGAGTGTTTCGATAGAGGCTTGAACACAGAGCCTGCAGGTTATGAGTCTACACACCACCACTGAATCGCACAGAACTTTGAACTCAGAAAGCTCTCAAAAACATTGTGAGAAAGGAAAAAAATCCACAAATATTGCACTGCTTTCAGTGAGGCTAGAATCCAAGGCTTCCAGATTATGAGTCCTTCACTCTACCACTGTCAGAGCAGCCAAGGACCGGAAATCTCTCAAACACATTGTGTGGAAAAAAGATCCACGAATAATGCAGTGTGAAGCTAGAACAGAGAGTTTCCAGGTTATGCATCTTACACTCCTCCACTTAGGAATCAGGACCCAGAAAGCTTTCAAAAGCATTTTAGCAAAAGAAAAAATGCTGGTTTCCCACAATGTTTTCTTCCATCATTATCTTCCCCCAAAACAAAGTGGAAGGGGGGGGGATAATACTGGAATCCTTATGGCTGTCTGTCTGTCCATTGACACAAATTTGTCTGGATTAATACTCCAAGAGTTTTTGACGTACTGAACTCGAATTTACACACAAGGTTCCTATATTTATGAAGTGCATGTAAAATTTTCATGACCCTGCTGCGATTTGTTGCAGAATTATCACCCCTTCAACTTTTTTCAACTCGTACTTTTGCACTAAACCATTATACATTCTGTGACAAAGACCTGTTTTTGTGACAAGGAGCTGATGGGGGTATAATCACGTTTAGTGAAAGCTCTAGTTTGAGCCAGATTCTATTCGCCATTTGTAACCACTTATAAAAGAAAAAAGACTCTTTGTTGGAAGGGTCTAAAATTTTGTTGTTTTGTAAAGGCTTAGTTATCTTGTGTCCCAATAGATAGCATAGAAGCGAATGTGGAGAGTACACAGATACATGTTGAAGAAGGCACCAAACAGCTGGATCAAGCCAGACAATATCAGGTATGATGGTAAATTCCCTTTCAATTGTTTAGAAAAAACATAGATGTTCACTTACTTGAAATATCAATATGTATTTTTTTATGTGCCTACTGGCTTTTTGTATGCTTTGATATTTTATTTTTCCTCCTTAAAATATGAATAGAAGATTGAAGTCAGAGCTCTAGATAGAGAAAGTGATTTTGATTTTCAAAATTGAAAATATTAATTATTCTCTTTCAAACCCTATTTTGTGGTACTCATTAGAATTGTCTCGTTGAGACGATTCTAATGAGTACCCACAACATAGGATTTGGAAGAGAAATAATGATTTTAGCTCCCTCTTATCTTGAGCTCTGGTGAAAGGCTAGGGGAGGGGGTATTTAGATCATGACCCCACTATCACATTACCTCAGTTTTATTATCCCCCGCCGTAGGTACTAAGTGGAGGGATATAGTTTTAGCGTTGTCCGTCCGTCCTTCTGTCCATCCGTCCGTCCGTGTGTCCGTCCCGGCAAATATCTCCAATACCATTGGACGGAATTGCGTGAAACTTTATATACATATACAATGACCCATTCTCCCGCGACACGTTTTTTGTTTTTTTGATTCGATGCAAAATGGCCGATTGAGAGCGATTTTAAGTTTCACTTAAGTTACACTTAAGTACACTTTTAATGTTTGGAGTCTTCTCTTCAAAACTCAATTTCTCCACAACCCCTGGACCAAATTGGATAAAACTTCATATATGAACTCCTTGGGGTAAGACGCCGACGTCTCTTTCCCGGATTTTTAATTTGACCCCATGTCATGGAAAAAAGGGGCTTAATGCAAAATTCCTATTTTTACCAATATCTCATTCAATTTTTGTCAGAATATCATGAAACTTCATGGTTATATTGTTTATGGAAAGTTTTAGCATGTGCCCTTGCTATTTTTAATCTGGGCATTTTTTAAGTTGACGTTCTGTCATGGAAAAAGGGGGTTTCTTGCAAAATTCCAATTTTTACTAATATTTCATTCAGTTTTGGTCAAAATTTCGTTAAACTTCATGGTTATATTGTTTTTCAAAGTTTCACCAAGTGCTTTTGTTTCTTTATTTATGTGTTTTTCAATTTGACCCTTTGTCATGGAAAAAGGGGGTTTCTTGTATAATGACAAGGAAAAAGGGGCCCTAATGCAAAATTGCAATTTTTACTTATATCTTGTTCAGTTTCATGAAATTTCATGGTTCCATCTTTTTCTACAAGTTTCAACATGTGCCCTTTGTTTTTTTTCAATCTATTAATTATTAATGCGCAAATATGTCTTTCCTGCTTTCACAAATTGAGGCTGCATCACGGAAAAAGGCGACTTCATGGAAAAAATTGTTTTTCACTAATATCTCCTTTATCGGTGCTCAAAACTTTGTTAAATTTCAAATCTGAACTTGTTGGAACGTTGCCCAGGTACCTCTCTTCCTGTTTCTCAATTTCAGGCTGCATCTCGGGAAAAGGGGGCTTCATGTAAAAAATTGTTTTATGTAATATTTACTACATGACTGCTCAAAATTTTATGAAATTTCGAATTTTGAATTATTATTTAAAAATGCCACAAATCACACACCCGTTGTTTTTATTTCAATGATCCAATATTGTCTTATGGGAAAAGGGGGCTTAAAGGGGGCTTATTGTCCTCTACAAGTTTGTGTTGGCTATCTCTAAGATAGTAATTGCCTTTTCACTTCAAATTTTGGGGGGGCATGAACAGGTTCTTTTAGGATAAACGAAGTGAATTTATATCAATTTCATATATTTTATGACAAGCACTCGTTCGGGGAGCATAACCCGTCTCTGACGGCTCTTGTTTTATCTAATGAAATCCTGTGCCATGGAACAAGGGAGCTTAATGTATAATTTCTTCATGGACCAATAACAAAAAGGCCACATGTACATGCAAAACAGAATACCTCCTATACGTTTGTATCAAAAAAGGTCTTTTTCGGCGGGGGATATCATTTCAACGAAATTGCTTGTTGACCCTGAAAAGGAAATATTGTTTGAAAGGGAGAATGTCATGGTATCCAACATGTTTTTCCGTTTCCCAGGTTTTTACCTCTCACAGAGGAATCCCAATATTATTATCACATTTAGTCTTCGTCCGGCTGCAAATCTTTCAATTTTGACCTGTCTGAACTTTTGTTGTCAATTTGCACGTATAATCCTATTGTTGTGTGTAACTGTATGTTGATTCATCATTCCCTAAACATGTTAAAATCTGTATGATTATAAATTCCAAAACAAGAAGCAGTTACATAAGATGAATATAGATATTTTTGGTTATTTTGTCCTTTCCCACAATGTTATTAAAGACTTTTTTATGTTTTTACGGGGATTTTCTCCCTTTTTCCACATTTTCAAAGGCCTTTTTCACCTGTGTGTGTTGTAAATGCTGAATGGTTTGGTAATAGGTTTAATTGTGAAAAGTAACCTTATTTTGCAAGTAACTTTATTTTGCAAGTAACCTTATTTCGCAAGGCAAATCTTACAAGTTTCTGCGATCCTGCCTTTTAACAATCTAGATGATCACAGCTTTTGAAATTACTGTGAGGAAAGGAAAAAAAATGCTGATAATGCACATTTTCTGCTTTTCCTATGATGTTTTCTACTGTCCAAATCAAGTCCAACAATATGAGCTATTGTGAATTTGGCATCTGCAAATACTTTTGATTTGGGTTTGTTAAAAAATTCATTGTGTGATAAAAATGAAATAGGTCAAATGGTAGTTGTGCATGTGTTAGTTCAGGTTTCGTAGCACGCTTATGTTTGTGCCTATCACATTTTAAGTTCTTTTTATTTGTGTTCTTCTGTCATGTTTTTATTTTCAGTCCAAAGCTAGACGAAAAAAATGTTGTTTAATCATTGTGTTGTTAGTTGTCCTGGCTATAGTTGGAATCATCATTGCCATTGTCGTTTCAACCAATAACTAGTGAAAAAGTTAAAGGTAATAAAGGGTATTAATTATGTTCTCTCTGTCTCTAACGTGTCTGAACTATTGACCATATCACAGAATTACAGAACAGCCCAAATCACAAAAATTTGCCAGTGTGACTCAAAAATTGAAAGCTGTGTTCAGAAGGGTAGGAAACATTGTGGAAAAGAAAAGAAGAAAATGCTGGTTACCGGCACCTTCTTCTTTTCCCACTATGATTTTAATAGGGTTGTTGAAATATGGTATTTTTCGGAAAAGGGTAAAGATTACAGAACTTTGATTCACATGAGCACTTTGGTCTTACTCTGTTTCTTTTATTGACAAACAGTGTGACAAATAGAAAACTTTTCTTATTTTAGCTACCTTCTTTCCTTTGTCATCCCTATTTTGTTGGATTACAATTTAACCCTTTACCACACAATCCCGATTTTTAAGGACCATGAGGAAGAAGCGTTTTGAAAATGTTGTAGGAAAAGGATAAAATTCTGGTAAATAGCTTTTTATCCTTTCCCACAATGTTTTCTACTAATTCAAAGACAGATTCCATCATTTAAAGCACTTTTAAATTGTCTTTTGCAAATACTTTCAAACAGCATAAAAACTTTTTCTCTATACTGCAAACTTTCCTTTATTATCTCTACACAGTCTTTTCTGTTGAAATATTTCATATATTTGCCAAATGATGCAATATTTTGATGATTCTTATGGAGGAAACCTTTAAGAAAAAAATAGGGAAAGGGAAAAAATGCTTTAGAAGAGACAGCATTTTCTCCTTTACTTACACTTTTTCCTACCCTTTTAAAGACAAATTGCTCCTGAACTTGGATTTTTAGCTCCACTGGCCAAAGGCCAGCGGGCTTATGTCATGGCCCGGTGTGTGTCAGTTCGTCCGTGTGTGTGTTACTTTTATTTCAAATATCTTCTCTGAAACTACCCATCCAATTTAGATGGAACTTCACAGAAATTATCCTGGCATGGTCCTCTTCAGAATTCCTTGAAAGAATTTTATTCCTGCAAAAACTCTGGTTGCCATGGCAACAAAAATGTTCCTTCAAATAATAGCCCTTGGATCAAAATTGGCCCCGCCCTGGGGGTCACAAGTTTTACATGGACTTATATAGGGAAAACTGTAATATCCTTCTTGTACCTATCCAAAGGGCCTAGGGCTACCAAATTTGGCAAGTATCTTTATAAAGTGGTTATTTACTAAGAGTGCCCAAATGATAGCCCAGGGATCAAATTTGGCCAGGCCACGGGGATCACAAGTTTTATATTGGCTTATATAGGGAAAATAAAAATCTTCTCGTCCCAAGCCATAAGGCCTAGGGCTACTCAATTTTGCATCTAGCTTTATCAGGTGGTTGTTGACCAAATGCCTAAATAATAGCCCAGGGATTAAATTTGGTCCTGTCCTGGGGGTCACAAGTTTTACATGGGCTCATAATGGGATTTTTTAAAAATCAACTTGTACCTAGCCATAAGGCCTAGGGCTACCAAATTTTGCATGTGGTTTATATAGTAGACCTCTACCAGGAGGGCCCAAATTATAGCCTTGGGGTCAAGTTTGTCCCCACACCAGGGGCCTCAAGTTTTGCATGGGTTTTTGTGGTGAAAATAAGTAATCTTGTTACTAACCATGATAAAGACTATGGCTACTAAATTTAGCCCTGTCTCATGGGTTTCATGTTTTACAGGGCCTTTTATTGAGAAAACTTTGAAAATCTTCTTGTTTATAACCACACATTTTAGACCTGTATTATTTGGTATGGGGTTTTATCTTCTGGATCTCCTCCAGGATTCAAATCATTGTAGCTTTGCGGTCAAAATTGGCTTTGCCTCGGGTCACATTTTTCTCAAAGGATTTTAAAGAAAAAATTGTGTATGTCCTCAAGTTTGAAACCAATTGGCCAAATATTGTAATGTTTGGCTTTTAGTGTTTTTACTTATTAGCCAGTGGAGCGATACAGGGCCATCATGGCCCTCTTTTTTCTTTTGAAATTGCTTTCATTATGGTAGAGACTGAAGTATTTTGAGCTGGGTGAGGCTAGAGCTGACATTGAGGTTTTTATTTCTTATTTTAAAAAAAGTTTGGTGATGGATTAAGTCTTTACCAAATGACAACTTTGTAGACTGATCCAAATTGAAAGTATTTGCTGAAGACAAGATAAATGTGACTCAAAAATTGAAATTTGGTTTTGGAAGGGTAGAAAACATTATGGGAAAAGGGGAAAATTCTCCTTTTTCCACAATGTTTTCAAAAGGCCTCTTTTCCCAGGGTCATTAAAAGTCGGGATGTGTGGTAAAGAGCTAAGCAAACAGTTACTGTTGGTTTGTATAAGACCAGGCGTCCACTAGGGCCAAGACAATATGCAGATAGCATGCGGACAACAAATTTAATATCCGACAAAGCTTCTGCATATTCCTGATGGCATCTTAGTGTTGTCCTAGATGCTTCCGCCTGATTCGGAGCCTTCTGGATCGGCAATTTTGTCCGCGTCGAAATTTTGATCGAGAGCAAAATTTGGACACGGAAATGAATTTCCTTACACCTTCGGCATCTTGTCCGCGTTGTCGTCAGGACATCGTCAGGACATCCCGAGTCTTCCGCGTATATTCCCGAAAGCTTCAGCAACGCAGACAGCTTGCGAACACCAAGAGGAATCAATACAGAAGGTTTGCAGAACCTTTCCTGAACGTTCAGAGAGGTCGCAGTATGCTCTCTGAACACGGGGAAAATGTCTCAACACCACTTACAACATCCACTACCACTTCAACGTCCAAAATATCTACAAGTTCTATACCAACTACATCAACCACTACTCCAACAACAACATTACACCAACTACAACTTCAACTATCACAGCATCACCTACAACATCCACCTCGACTACGACATCCACAACTACAGCATCCTCAACAGCCACCACTACTGAAACACCAACTACAACAACCGCTACCATTTCACCGTCTGCAACATCCACAACTACAACACCAACTACATCATCCACCACATCATCGGCAACAACATCTACAACAATACCAAGTACAACATCGACAACTTCTACACCAACTACATCCTCCACTACTCCAACAACAAAGACATCCACAACAACACCAAGTACACAATCGACTTCAACAACACCAATTTCAACATCCACAACTACACGTACTACAACATTCTCAACTACTACAACACCAACCACAACATTCACAAGTATTACACCAACTACATCACATCCATTCTTGCTTGTCTAGAGCAAGGTTATTTTCTCTGATACATGGCTAATTTGTTGATGTCAGTCTATGGAACGAGAGATCCAAGTGCTCTTATATCAATTATGAATGCAACCTCAGCATTTCAGTACTGTGTCCGCCTAGTTACGTGCTCTGAAACTAGTTGTCCCAAATGTTTCCTGGTGTAATCCTAAACGTGTCCGCGTTGTCCTGAAACGATTCGCTTTCACGCCTGAACATTCGGTACCATTCCGGATTGTTTACGCGGACAATCCTACATATGCTAGCAAGATGTCGGTGGACAGTCCAGGGATAACTACATTTCTGTTCTGAATCTATATTTTTTCACAGGATGCCTTTTATGCTGAAATGAACTTATTTTTACCGCGAAGCTTCCTTGTCCCCTCTGCATCCTAGTGGACGCCAGGCATAAAGTGTAATTGAATTGATATCTATATATTTAATGAAAAGTTGTCAGTGATTTACACCTTTGATCTTTTATCAGAAAATCCTGGCTAAATCCCTGCCAATGACATGACATAATTATGTGAAATTGTCCCTGTGCAAAGCACATGTGAGCCCCAGCCTATTGCAGATGTGTTCCAGGAAAGACATGGGATGACCCGTAAACTATATAGACTGCAACAATGTTACTATTCAAACAATTAAAAAGAATATTTTATGACAGGTTGTATTGAAAGCCAAGGCATCTTGAAGTTGGTACTTTTTTCTGTTGTAACATTTAACTGTTTACTACACAGTGTAGTGTTTATGAACCTGAAGAAAATCTTTGAAAACATTGTGGGAAAAGCAGAAAGTGCTGGTAACCAGCATTTTCTGCTTTTTCCACAATGTTTTGCATCCTTCAAGACAAAATTTGTCTTTTGAATTGCAATCAATTTTCAGTCAACTGAAGCTTTTTCGTTGGACTAGTCTAAATTTCTGTTGTCTTGTAAAATGTTAATGCCAGTGATACAGGGTATACTATGCAGTTATGACTCATTTTGAATATTTTTTGTCTTCTTTCAGAAAAAATCAAGGAAGAAAAGATGCATTCTCGTGATAATTCTGTTGATCATCATTCTGGTGATTGCATTAATCATATGGCTGGCATCCCAGTAATAAAACCTTTAAGAAAAACAGTTCACACAGTTACATAAAGAAACAAAAAGTTTTGAACTTCTCCACAAAAGTGTGTTTATTATTATTCTCCTTGCTCTCTGTTTTTCTTCACTGCATTCCATGTTTTTTGACTGTTCTTTATGGAAGACCAATCCTTAACCTTTTACCACACAATACCGAATTTTAACCACCCTGAAAAAGAAGCCTTTTGAAAACATTGTGGGAAAAGGAGGAAATGCTGGTAACCAGCATTTTCTCATTTTCCCACAATGTCTTCTACCCTTCCTAACACAAATTTTGATTTTTCAGTCACATTTATTTTATCGTCTGCAAATGCTTTCAATATGGGCCAGTCTTTAATTTTGTAGTCTGGTAAAGAGTTAAATAGTATGTCATGAGCTTTTTCTTGTGATCTTTAACTTTTTCCCTTGGAGGAGCAACTTAAACAGCTTTTGTTGAAAACATAGAACCAAGATTTTCCGACCGTGAAAGTAGTAGGACTTCTAGTAAGACTTGGCTAAACAAAATGGTTTTGCCAATCAGAAGTTCTGTTACTTTCATATTGACAAAATTCTGAAGAATAAGATTAAGAATGTTCTTAAGAATGGTTGTTAAATACAGAACCAGATTGCACTGAACATTTAGCCTGATCTTGAATCTACTCTGTAGATTTCCTGATTTTAAAGTTTTACCAAATTCATCTGCAGTCAACGGGGTGTATTCCTTTCGCTACTGCGAACACTCCGAACATGTTCTTGGTCAATGGATTATTTCGGAACACTGTGCTGTGTTCCTCACTCCGAACATGTTCTTGATCAATTGAGTATTTCGGAACACTGTGCTGTGTTCGTCAGAACATGTTCTGACTGTTCTAATCCAATTGAGGTGTAGCACACCTGCTATGGTTGCTAGGTGATACGAGATGGCTGAAAGAAGACAATCCTTCCTGGCAAAATTTGCAATTGTTCTTTTTTACGATATGAATGCCACAAATAGGGGCATAATAGAGTAGTGCCTACTCTCTCTGTGCAGCTAATCATATCCTCAACTAACACAGCTAAGACAATAGCTCTAGCAAAAGCCATCATTACAATGCACTTTCATTTCAATATGTGCTTCATTCAGAACATACTTCCGGAACAGTGTATTGTGTTCTGAAATATTCCTTTAGCACGTTCCAGAACAGCACTCCAGAACACAGAGCATTGTGCCAGAACAGGTGAAAGGAATACGCCCAACAAGTAAACTTTAAAAACATGAAGACATCAAAAAAGTTTTAATATTTCTTGCTGTGAAGGAGATAAAAAGTTCTATTTGTATTTGAGTAGCTATGAAATTTAACCTCAATACATTATTATTTACCGGTAGGTAAACTGCATCCCTATATTATTTGTTATCTCTTGTTCAAGAGCTATAAGCTGTAAAAGAGGGCTTAATACATCTTCAAAAAGTGTCGACCCTGATCAACCTATGCATTCCATGCAGGCTGACCTGGGCTGAAACATTTTGCTTTTTGGCAGTTTTCTGCATGTCAAAGAATCACTCTACTTCAGGATTCAGTTGGTTGTCAGAAGAATTGATATAATAGATCCATAAATATGTGATGATTTGCATGGTATTATGGGTCATGGAGATGCTTTAGGCCAACTTTTGCCAGAGCATGGCTCTTCTCTTTGATTTCTGTACTATAAGTCAGATCTTAACATTTAACTCTTTACCAAACGACAAAATTTTAGACTGGTCCAAATTTAAAGCATATGGCAGACGACAGAATAAAAGTGATTGAAAATTTGAAATTTCTTTAGGGAAGTGAAGAAAACATTGTGGGAAAAGGAGAAAATGCTGGTTACTAGTATTTTCTCCTTTTCCCACAATGTTTTCAGAAGTCTTCTTTCTAAGGGTCATTTAAAGTCGGGACTGTGTGGTAAAGAGTTAACTCTTTACCAAATGACAAAATCTTAGACTGGTCCAAATCAAAAGCATCTGTAGATGAGAAAATAAAAGTGACTAAAAAATTTGAACTTGTCTTTGGGAGAGAAGAAAACATTGTGGGAAAAGGAGAAAATGCTGGTTACCAGCATTTTCTCCTTTTCCCACAGTGATTTTAGAGGACTTCTTCCTCAGGGTCATTAAAACCCTTTGGGGAAAGAGTTAAGCACAGCAGTTAAAACAAATTTCTTAGATTTACTTGTAAAGAATGTACAAGCTTTTCTCTTATAGTCCTATACTCTACCAAACAAGTGTTTTAATTTTGAAAATTTTGGTTGCTAGCATTTGATCTTTTTTCCACCATGTTTTGTATCCATACCAAGACAAATCTTATCATTTTAGCCATGTTTGATGTCATCTTAACCCATTAACACAATCCCTAATTTTGACGCCCCTGAGAAAGAAGCCTTTTGAAAACACTGTAGGAAAAGGAGAAAATGCTATTGACCAGCATTTTCTCCTTTTCCCACAGTTTTTTTTACCTTTCCCAGAACAAATTTCAATTTTTCAGTCACCTTTATTTTGTCGTCTGGAAATGCTTTCAATTTGAACCAGTCTAAAATTTTATCGAGTGGTAAAATCTGTAAAATGCTTGCTACTGATAAAGAGTTACTGGGTGGGAATTCCGAATTTTAGAAGTTTTAGAATTGTTTATTTCTCCTGAGTTGCACACACACCAGAAAAAGAGATAGAAAAAAGGTTCGAATCAGGGGCAGTACATAGTCTTAACCCTTTACCATACACTCCTGACTTTTTAAGGACCATGAGGAAGAAGCCTTTTGAAAATGATGTGGGGGAAAAAGGAGAAAATGCAGGAAGCCAGCAATGTCTCCTTTTCCATGATGTTCTCTACTGAACCAAAGGCAAATTTCATGATTTGAGTGGAATTCAAATTGTCATCAGGATGCGCTGTCAGTTTGATCAAGTCTACATCTTTCTCACATGTAAAAGATGTGTTCTTTGGCATTGCATGTTTCTCATTTATTTAGTCATTCACAAATGCTTTCAGTTTGGACAAGGCCAAAATCCTTTAATGTGATAAAGAGTTAGACCATTACCAAACAACAATATTTTAGACTGGTCCAAATTCAAAGCATTTGCAGACGACAAAATAAAAGTGACTGAAAATTTTAAATTTGTTTTGTGAAGGGTAGAAAACATTGTCGGAAAAGGAGAAATGCTGGTTACCAGTATTTTGTCCTTTTCCATCAGTGTTTTCTAGAGGCTTCTTTCTCAGGGGCATCAAAAGTAGGGATTGTGTGGTAATGGGTTAAGGTTCCCCTTTATTCATTTGAAGTTTAGCAGTATATGAACACTTCAACAGTGAAAGAAATATACAGCAATTTATTGCAATGTAAAGTTTTGGGAAAGATGTCAGTGTCTCATTTTAACTTTTTTGCCAGGCAACAAAATTTTACACCAGTTGATACTTAAAACACCTTCATCCCTCAAATAGGCTTGTAAGGGGTTATTTTTCTTGGAAAAAATAAAGACATTTTGAGAAAATGAGAAAACACTGGTTACCAGCATTTTCTCCATTTTATTATATGCCAAAGGGTCATATTATGTAATGGCCGGGGTTGTCCGTCCGTCTGCAACTCCTCCCACAGTTTTCAATGGGATAACTTCAAACTTATCAAAATGAATCTCTATGATGTTTAGTTGTGTGTGTAACTCTTAAGATTTGGATCTCTTTAGACTTTCTAGATTTTAATGGATTTCACTGATAAGCCCCTTCAGGTGTATATGCGCCTCTCTGCGAAGCTCTTGTTCTACCTTCTCTTTGAAAGCTTTCATCCCTGGGATCTTTGAAACATTTGATTGTTTGCTAAAGGGTTAAATACTAGCACATCAAACCAAGCCATTAAGAATGAAATCGACCAATTTTACGAGATAGACCATGTATATTTTTGCCATATTTCACCCTGTATTTCAAAAAAGACTTGCACTTAATATATAAGATATTGTACATAGGTATAAAACTAAATTACATTTACACTGTTAAGGATAAAAGAGGTTGTAAAATCTTGAGATTGTTTAGAAGGTTACATGTGTGAAACACTTATTTATAAAATAGAGATCAATTTTTGTTTTTTTGTAACTTTTTACAAAATATTATGAAAAGTGATCACTGCTTTCTCATCAGGGGTGAAATACATTATCTCAGCATTTTCTTTTTTTATTTTGGTGAAAGACCCCTGGTCTGGATAGTTAGTGCTGCTACCCCATTGTAATAATTCCTATCAGGGCACATACCCACTACATTTGGTGACCTTTAGCCCCATGATCCCATGTTTTAACAAACTTGAGGTCTTTTGAAAACATTGAGGGAAAAGGAGAAAATGCTAGTAACTAGCACTTTCTCCTTTTTCCCCACAATGTTATTCACCCTGTTAAAAACAACTTTCATCATCTGAGCCACATTTTATAGGTTATCTGCAAATGTTTTGAGTTATAAGAAGTGTCCAAAATATTGTCATGTGCTTAACTCATTACCAAACGATAATATTTTAGGCTAGTCCAAATCGAAAGCATATGTAGATGACAAAACAAATGTGACTGAAAATTTGAAATTTGGTTTTTAAAGGGTAGAAAACATTGTGGGAAAAGGAGAAAATGCTGGTTACCTGCATTTTCTCATTTTCCCACAATGTTTTCTAAAGGCTTCTTTCTCAGGGGGGTCAAAAGTAGAGATTGTGTGGTAATGGTTTAAATGTTGAGTATGGAAGATGAAAATCAGCATACTTGTCATATCACAGAACAAACTAATAATTCTCTTGGACAGTCCTATGTGCACGCCCATATTCAGTGAATACCAAAGAAATAGCAGAATGGTTGTACTGTCAAACTCTCCTCCTGTTTTGCATGTAAATCTGTCTATATTAACCCTTTAGCAAACAATCCCTGGTTTTTATGACCCTAAGATGGAAGCCTTTTGAAAACATTGTGGGAAAAGAAGAAAATGCTGGTAACCAGCATTTTCTCCTTTTCCCACAATGTTTTCTACCCTGCTGGAAACAAATTTCAATTTTTGAGTTATGTTTGTTTTGTTGTCCTTAAGTGCTTTTATTTTGGACCAGTCTAGAATTTTGTCATTTGGAAAAGGGTTAAGCCATTGACTGCCTGATATTTGATGTAACAACCATGACGTCCTTCGTTGTCATATTTTTGACAGTTTTAAACCTCAGAGTGCTGTATAGACCTAGCAGATATCTTTAGCATAGATGTAAGGCCCAAGTGATTGCAATTTCAAAATTACGTTTGTTTAGAACGTCTTAAAAACGTGGCCAGTGCAGATCAAAAATCAGACTGCACAGTCTGATCTTGAACTGAATTGGCCACAAAACTAACTTTATTGGTGAGATGCAAAAGTACCATTGTCCTCTAAACACATACTGGGCTAACAAATAGGACTATTTGTACAAGAAGAAGGTGTGAGCTGTAGATGGGATATTTACTTAGTTATTTCCTTTAGAAATGTGATGCATGGTTTGTGTGTATATATTAATGACAGACTGTTTGCTTTCATAGGTGCAATCATATGTTATTTACACAAGTTATAGATCAATGTTATTGTATTTTCTGTTACAAAAATTGGATTGTAAATATATTGAAACTGTAAATAATGTAACACATGTATATATTGTTGTTGTTAAAGATGAAATACTGAAAAAAAAAAACCCAACTGATTTTCGACTTTTTTTTCGCAAATACATGTTCTTCTAATGTCATAGACATCAAAGACCTTTGAAAACATTGTAACAAATCATGAAATAACTCAAAATGAACA
The DNA here is from genome assembly GCA_943736015.1 of Tridacna crocea. NCBI lineage: Eukaryota > Metazoa > Mollusca > Bivalvia > Cardiida > Cardiidae > Tridacna > Tridacna crocea. Next base: position 58,869,660 of record OX031059.1, read on the forward strand.
ATTACTTAATCACTTCACAATGTTTCTTGACTGTTATTACTGGTAATTTGTGTTGAATAGTACAGTTTCTACAGAAGAGGATACCTATTGTAACAAAAAGGACAGTGTGTGTGGTACATGGTATGAAAAAGATTATAAAAGAAAAATTGTTTGTTCGATACAAGCTGCAGTGTTCTTTCCTCACAATAGCTTCCACAACTGCAATAGGGTAAACAGGAGTATATGAACAGTACATGCTTAAAGGAAGCTTTTCAGAATATTGTCTCAACAAACTTCAAAAATGATTATCTGAATTGAATAAGGTGAAAGCTGGTAAAAAAGGTAAAAATTTGATAATACAAATTTATGAATACTAATTTTTTAAGTGGTATTTTCCATAAAGGGCTATGTAGCCTCTTTACCCTTTTTCACACAATCCTGAATTTTAACGACCCTAAAGAAAGAGCTTTTTCCAAACATTGTGGGGAAAAGGAAAAATGCTGGTAACCAGTCCTCTTCCCAAAATCTTTTCTAACCATACAGAAAGAAATTTGTTTAGGCATGTTTAATTTGTTATCAGCAAATCCTTCTAATTCAGACCAGTCTAAAATTTCCTGATGTGGTGAGGAGTTTACTCTTTACCAAACGACAATTTTATAGGCTGGTCCAAATTGACAGCATTTGCAGATGACAAAATTAATGTGACTGAAAAGTTAAAATTTGCTATGGGAAGGGTAGAAAACATTATGGGAAATGGAGAAAATGCTGGTTATTAGCATTTTCTCCTTTTTCCACAATGTTTTCAAAAGGTCTACCTTAGGGTCATCAAGTTGTCATTTTGTGGCAAAGGGTTAAAGTGTTTTTAGATTTCTTGCCAGAGTTTCTAAGACTGGTGGGAATGTCAGATAGTCCATAACATGTATAGATTGTGTTGGATTGCATTGAACAACCAAGTAATATTATGAGAAAATAGAAGTTAAATCAATAGATGTTGTATTATGTAGCATTATGAAACTGTCTTATAAACTCTTTACCTAACTATCCTATGTTTTAATGAACCTTGGGCAGGAAAGCCTTTTAAAGCATTGTTGGAATGGAGAAATTGCTTGTGACAAGCACTTTCTCATTCAACCTATAGGAGAACTTGTCTAATTTGTACCGATTTCAGTTGTCTGCAGATGCTTTAATTTTGTTATAAGATTTGTGGTTTGAGGGAGCTTTTAATTTTAACCCTTTCCTAAAATATCCCTGGTTTTCACAGTTCTGAAAAAGGAGCCTTTTGAAAGCATTGTGGGAAAAGGAGAAAATACTGGTAAGCAGAGGAAGAAGCCTTCTGAAATCATTGTGGGAAAAGGAGAAAATGCTGGTAACCAGCATGTTTGATAAATTACTAAATAATCCCAGGCGCATGTACTACATGTTAATATTAATGTTATAAACCTGATAATGGTCAAAATAACAGTTACACATTGTAATTAAAAGAAAATGAATAAATGTACACATAAATATGTTTTTCTTTCTTTCTTTGTCATTTTCTCATTGACCAAATCCAAATTAATTTTTTAGTTGCAAAGACAATGAAATCTGAATCTCGGTTAAAAGTTGCCAGATTGCTGTATTTGTTGTCTTCTTTTAATCTGATGTGAGAAATTATTTCTAGCTCCACTAGCGGAAGGCCAGCGGGCTTATGTCATGGCCCGGTGTCCGTCTATCTGTCTGTGCTTGCATATGTTAACTTTATTTTAAACATCTGCTGAGAAACTACCTATCCAATTTTGATGAAAGTTCACATGAATGATCCTGCCATGGTCCTCTTTAGAATTTCTTGAAAGAATTTGATTCCTTCAAAAACTCTGGTTGCCATGGCAACAAAACTTAAAAATATTGAAAATCTCCATGTCTGAAACCATAAGCCTATAAAGGCTTATATAGAGAACACTCCTAGAAATCTCCCTTCACCTAGCCATAAGGCCTAGGGCTACCAAATTTTGCATGTGGCTTTATCTAGTGTCCAAATAATCCAAATTATAGTCCTGGGGTTAAATTTGACCCTGATCTGGGGGTCAGAGTGCCCAAATAATTCAAATTTTAGCCCTGGGGTCAAATTTGACTTTGATATGGAGGTCAACCAAGAGTGACAAAATTATATTCTTGGGGTCAATGTTGGCCCTGCCTCAGGTTCACAAATTCCATATGGGCAGATATAGTGAAAACTTCAGAAATCTCCATGCACTTAGTCATAAAGCCTAGGTCTATGAAATTTTGCACATAGCTTTATCTAGTGTGCCTCTTCCAAGAGTGCCCAAATTATAGCCCTAGGGTTGAATTTGGTCCCATTCCTGGGGTCAACAGTTCTACATGGGCTTATACATGTTTTACATGGGCCATTTCAGAAGTTTTACACGAGCATATTTAGTGAAAACTTAAGAAATCTTCTTATTACTGACCATAAGACTTAGAGCTACCAATTTTGTCTTGTTTAACCCATTACCACACAATCCCTACTTTTGACACCCCTGAAAAAGAAGCCTTTAGAAAACATTGTGGAAAAAGGAGAAAATGCTGCCAGCATTTTCTCCTTTTTCCACAATGTTTTCTACCCTTCACAAAATAAATTTCAAATTTTCAGTCACTTTTCCTTTGTCGTCTGCAAATACTTTCCATTCGGACAAATTGAACATTTTGGAAAACAATTTGCCTGGTAATGCGAAGTTTGGCTTGCAGTGGTTTTACTAATTAGCCAGTGCAGCGATACATGGCCACCATGGACCTTTATTCTGTAAGCGACTAACACTTGAACCGGCTGTTCAAAAATAGATTGTCATTTTAACAATAAGTTCCATACCTTTATTATACGCCCGAAGGGTCGTATCATGTTATACCCCCGGTCGTCCGTCCGTTAGCAATTTCTTGTGTGTGCAACTCCTCCTACAGTTTTCATCGGAATTATTTGAAACTTGCCACAATGAATCACCATGATGTCTAGTTGTGGACCTGGGTCTTAGAATTTTTATCGCTGTTTGCGTTCTAAAATTATCTGCCCTTGATATCTGAAATAACCAACTTTTCACTTTGAATTTTTGTTCAGGCCATCACTTCCATAACATAAAAGGTATCAAATTTAAACTACATACACTGATAGAACACATTATGGAGAAGTGCAGTGCACATGAAACATAACTCTGCCACTTTTTTGTTATTGCCCTTTGTTAATTTCCAGTTTGAGTTTTTGTCCAGACCATAACTTCCAAACTATAAAAGCTAATAACTTGGAACTTCATACACTGATAGAACACATTATGGAGAAGTGCAATGCACATGAAGCATATATCTGCAACATTTATTTTTTGAGTTATTGCCCTTTGTTAATTTTCAATTAACAGACCATAACTTCCAAACTATAAAAGCTAATAACTTGAAACTTCATACGCTGATAGAACACATTATGGAGAAGTGCAGTGCATATGAACCATAACTCTGCAACCTTTATTATTTAATTTATTGCCCTTTGTTAATTTTCAGTTTGAATTTTTTTTCCAGGCCATAACTTCCAAACTTTAAAACCTATCATCTTGAAACTTCAAAGACTTATAGAACACATTATGAAGAAGTGCACTCCACAAGAACCATAACTCTGCCATCCTTCTTTTTGAGTTATTGCCCTTTGTAAGTTTTCTCTTTGAATTTTCGTCAGAGCCATAATTTCTACAATATAAAAGCTATGATCTTGAACCTTTCAAGACTGATAGAACATCTTGTGGAGAACAGCAATTCACAAAATTTGTAACTGTGCCACCCTTCTTTTTGTAGCTATTGCCCTTTAATATTTTTCACATATCATGGAGATTAACTACTCTTCATTCATGGCCCTTCCGTCATTTTAACTTATTTCAATGACAAGCCCCTTCGGGCGTATATGTGTCGCTTTGCGAAGCTCTTGTTTCTAATGTACTTTACCACCCTTTCATAATTTTGGGCAGCTATAGGGCCTTTAGGGAGGCTCAGAAGTCTCGGATGACAGCCACTACCGGCTCAAACCAACATGTTTTAGTACATGTACAGTACCTTGACCGACTACCCATGAAGAACCCTGACACATCTAGAATGATATTTATCTTAAATGGGGTCGTTTGAGGATATATAGCAACTCTATATAGTGAACACCATTGGTAACATTTTGACGAGTGGCAGCGTGAAAATACTAGGCCTACCGATGGTGAAATAAATTTCGATCTTTCTCCGAAAAAAAAAACCAAATATACTCTATATATTACCTTCTATATTTTAATCTTTTTTCTTTTGTAAGTAAAGTAATTACCTCAGTTCCGATATTTAAGTAGGTGCCAAGTTGAGAGTTTTGACAATCAATTAGAAGCTCGTTTGAAGCTAACTTTATCGGTATTTTTATTTTCTATCTCTATGGATCTATATAGCTGTAGAACAGATCGTCAGGGAATTAAGCAAATTGATTTCAGAATTTAAAGGTTTGGTCAAACTGCGCTGACGAAACGAGTAACGGATAAAATATCATTTTATCTGTTTGTGCCCGTTTGTATACGTTTAGTATCCGTTTCTTATCCAGTAAACCCGCTACTTGTCCGGCCATGTCCGGTGATGTCCGTTCCGTCCTGTTGGAAGTTTTGAGCATGTTCAAACTTTCCACCGGACAAAACGGACAGAGACGTCCAAACTACAGACTTCGGATGCATCTGACTTTTCTTTAGCACCTAATGTAGAACTCGACCTTTTATAAAGGCTAAGGGTACAACGTTTGAAACTTAGGAAGATTTTTTTTTATCATGTAGGCGTGGACGGTATAGATCTAAGATCAGAGTGCACGTTCTGTGCAGTCTGATCTTGATCTATTCCGTTCGCAAAAAGCCCTGATTTTTGACCAGGTCACTGAAAGGGTTAAATCCGTTTTGATTTATTGGCAATTTTGCTGAGATCTAACGTCAGAGCAAATGGAATGCTGGCCATAGTATGCTGATAACGAGAACAACTTTTGTATCGATTTACAAGGTATTTGGAGATTCAATGACAGGTAATAATAAGCAGGTATCTAGATTTTTGTCATTGTAAAATCAAGGTTCCAAGTGAATGGAAGAGACCATACATCGTGAAAGATTGATTATGTAGGAGTTAAATGCCTTTTTAACAGCAAAGGTCATATTATAGCGGGTAGTGCACTGACGCATGTGTTTCCTGGCTTTCTCACACCAGTGCCGACAGAATATTCTTTCCGCGTTACTGACTACTCTACGCACATGCATCAGAGGGAAGAGACAAAATATAAGCAGTCGCCGAAAAGTTTGCTTCAAATCCGAATTCACAACCACTAGGTCACGGGTCAGATACGCTCAACCACCGAGCTACTCAGTCGGGAACAACGTGACAGAAGTGCATGTATATATGGTATATAGAAGCCGATCATAGGAGGTTGGATGAATCAAGTTTTAGCTCTTTAACTCGTTACCAAATGACAATATTATAGGCTTGTCCAAATCGAAAGCATTTGCAAACGACAAAATAAAAGTGACTGAAAATTTGAAATTTTGTTTTGTGAAGGGTAGAAAACATTGTGGGAAAAGGAGAAATGCTGGTTACCAGCATTTTCTCTTTTTCCCAAAATGTTTTCTAAAGGCTTCTTTCTCAGGATCGTTAAAATTAGGGATTGTGTGGTAATTGATTGCATTGAACACGCTGTCTGATCTTGGGTCTACAGTGTCTGATGAGGAGGTGTTTTTCTCCTAAATATCCATTTGAAATAGAAACATTCAGGCTTTTACTATCCCTTCGAAAGTTTCAGATCTAGGATTAAATATTAACTATTATCAACGCGTACATATTCAGAGCCAACTTTTTGTCACTGATGGTGATTTTACAGTGTTGCACTAACATCGATGGGATTTGAAAAGAATGAAGTTCATCCTGTCACAGTAAGTTCTTTTTTATTTTCTTTTAACCATTTTACTCTGTCTGCCTGCTTTTATCTATCTCTTTCTTTGTCTCTGCATTCCTCTGGCAGTCTAATTCTTGTTTTTATCTTATAACAATATATACTTATCTAGGTTAAAAACTGTTGCACTATCGTACTGACGTATACATTTTATGCTAGTGGTAAACAAAAGCAATGCTCTGACAAAACAAACAGGATTAAACCCATTGACACACAATCCCTACTTTTGACGTCCCTGAGAAAGAAGCGTATAGAAAACATTGTGGGAATGGAGAAAATGCTGGTAACCAGCATTTTCTCCTTTTCTCACAAAGTTTTCTACCCTGTCAGAGCAAAATTGCATCATTGGAGCCACTCTGAAATTGTCGTCCGCAAATGCTCTGAATTTGGATAGGTCTAAGATTTTGCTCTGTGGTAACATCTAAGTTGTGCATTATACCGGTATCAACCAGGTGGTCACATGATCGTGGGTTCAAATAATCCATTTTTTTAACAAGTGACTAAAGTATGACGTAGACTGGTCCATGGACGTGCCGAAAATTGACCAATAGCAAAACGTTTCGACGAAGGGAAGCCAAGGCACGCTGGACCTGAGTCAATAGCCAACTTTTACTCTACCCTTGGCGGATCGAGCTTGATTTTTACATTCACTCGATACGCTTTTTCATTGGATGCAGCCAGCTCTAACTGCTATGAATGAAATCACTCGTAGCATTTCATCGTTGATAAAAATATAATAAAGTAGCAACCTTTCGAATAGAAGGTAAACATGGAAACCCACGTGGATGTCTGCTTATCGCTTCATGTTGAATCATTATATTTTTAAGCGGTTTGTAAAACGACATTTCATTGGCTTTCATAAATATGATGTAAAGGGGGGTAATAACCAGCATCCAATAGAGGGCGCATCGCAGGAATCTCAAAATCGGGCTCAATCAGCCAAGGTAAGATCCATGTAGTGATCGTAACATTGGCTCGCGAAGGTGACTAACGTTAATAAACTCACCTTTCAAAAAGTATGGTTCATGACGTGTTCTAGTAGGCCTACTTGATCATACTAATACCTGAAAGCAGCTTTTCGATCGACAGAAAGGTCAATAGAAGGTGATCCTCGATTGACTGTCCTCGATTCTCACAGATGAAGGATTTTTTACTCGCATGAAATACATAAAAAGATATTGAATACTCACAGAATGTCGTAAATTTGTTGTTTGTTTGTTACTAGAAGTGAACATCATTGAATGACATAAACTTATCAATTAATCACAGAGTTTGTTTCTTTATTTTTGTGGCCAAATTAAAGGCTGGGAGGAGTCATAGTACGGATGAACCAGTTACAAACAACGAGGAGGAACTCAGGGGACCAACAGAAAATCGAGAATGCCATGACGTCATATTTCTCGTCATTTTCATGCTGTTCCTTGGAGGGCAGGTTCGTAAGCATGCATCTCCTCTTTCGAAGCTCGTTGGGTTGTCAGTTGTAAACGTGTAAACGATTTTGGAGAAAAATTAAAGCAGCCATGTAGATATAAATACAAAACTAGGCCTATGTATGTAGGTAAAAAAAACCCATCCCATGCTTTAGACGTTATCTAGAGGAAATATAATGTAGTGGAATATTTCTGTATTTCCTTCTATTGTTTAGTTGTTTTTCATTTGTAAGTAAAGTAATCACCTCATTTCCGATATATATGTAGGTGCCAGGTTGAGAGTTTTGACAATCAATTGGAAGCTCGTTTGATGCCAGCTTTATCGGAATTCTTATTTTCTGTCTCTGCAAATCTATATATCAGTTTAGAAAATAATTCGCTGGCTTATATCAAATATTTCTGGTTGTTTTAGGGGTACATCACCTGGAAATCTGCTTCACTGGGAAATCCATTGCGAATTGCGTATGGTGTTGATAGTTGGGGTAACCTATGTAACCAAGAAAATGACGCAATTTATGGAGTCAGCGAAAATAGAACTGGACTCGATTTAACATCGAAAAAGTAAATAGATCTAAAATAAATTTACATGTACAAATATATTTGTAGGCTACTTAGCTCAACTCAAGAAACTAAAGAAAATTGCTTTATATACATTTTGCGCAAAATTATAGACAGATAAAGTGCTATTTACCAAGTAATTTGAAGTAAAATCTAATAAAAATAAGATAATGGGATATTTATGTATTATTTCAAACTACAATTTATGTTGATGACCAGTAATGTACAAACATGTTTGCTATAATAGTTGTAGATGAAATGAGCGAAACAAATAACATCAACATGTTGAAAGAATTCATAATTTTCAGAAATCTATTTATTTTCAGAATCGATATCCTTCAATTACATTTGTAGTTCTCCAATTTATTTTGACAACGATATTCTTTATTTTGACTTGCAGGTACTTGTTTTATTTCAACACCAAGATCATTGACAACATTATTGATGACGTAAGCGGTAATATGAAATCTATCAAAATTTGTGTGACGTCATGTCCGTCTTCCGGCGTTTTTACCTTTGACCAAATGAAGAATTTGGCTACAAGAGGCGGACCAAGTTTGTGCGTTTACGACGTTAACGTGAATGATTATTTCAGTGGGAATTCTGATGGCTTATCAAATTGTCCGTCACTTCCTATTGAAGCACAGTAAGTTATTCACTCGTAACCTCTCTGTTAGGGTCAACTTAGCCTGGCAATCAGGCCCTGCATTTGAGTCATTCTCATAAACAAGGTACATAACCACATAAACTCCCAGACATAGGAGTTGTTACTTGCCCATCTTCTGAATTGTTGTGCAGTTTTATTTGATGGTCTTTTTTTTCACTGAAAATACTCTATTTAAAGGACTGATACCAGTCTAGGGTCAACTATACTGTACCATGCTTGGCGGCCTAACGGTTCAATTTATTAAGAGGTGGGGGGTGGGGGCTAATTTTCTTAGTATAACTGATTTTAGTTTCTAAGATAATAGATAATAAATGAAATTTATCAGCACTCGGGAAATAAAAAAAAAGAAAAAGAAGTTCGGTACAATAGACCTATCTTTCATCTTTGAATTGCCAAAAAAATGGATGGAAATATCTCAGATCCATTTTGGCAAGACTTTCATATAAAACAGCGGAAGTAGATCAAACCGCACCTTTTCCCGACTTACGTGAATAATTCTTAAACCTTTCCCAAATGGTTTCTACGGCTCTGAAAAAGAAGCCATCTGAAAACATTGCGACAAAGGAGAAAATGATGGTAACCAGCATTTTCTCATTTTCCCACAATGTTTTCTACTCTTCTTAAGTCAAGCTTCAATTTTTGAGTCACGTGTATTTTGTCGTCTGGAAATGCTTTCAATCTTAACAAGTCTAAAATTTTGTCGTTTGGTAAAGAGTTGAAGTCTTTGTCCGCTTAATCATATGTAGTTGGATTTCAACTTACATATCTGAACTCTTTTAACGACCCAACATTGTAGGCTTCTCTAAATTTAAAGCATTTGCAGACGACAAATTAAGTATATCTCAAGTGACACAATGTTTGTCTTTGATAGAGTAGAACACACAGTTGAAAAACGAGTAAATGCTAGTGCCTCGCGGTCTGTATTTCAGTGATGAGTTTTTGCATCGCTGTATCCCAGCCTCTGTCAGTAAAAGTGTCAACCACCTAGCTGATATCATAGACAGTCTCTTTGACCTGGTGGACGAAAACTTCCTCGAGGTAAGGAGATATGAGACGAGTCCGACCTTCTACTCGGATACCCGGCATTCCAACTTCTGCTTTGTTCAAACCTTTTTCTTTTGCATTGATTATAAAACATTTTTTTTTAATTCTTTATAGCTCAGTCGATAACTGCTAGGGGAACACCGTAATCAGAACTTTGCCTAACAGCGCCGTGATGTGAGTTGACACACTACCTATAACACCATTTTCCAAATTCGTTATTCAAGAATTCGATTGTCGGCTCCAACGAAAATCTTTTAGTAAGCTCTGACAGGTTTTTTTTCCTACGTTCGAAACAATGAATCTGGTAAATTGAATAGGATTCAACATACGGAATTTGTCTTAGATTAGGTAGAAGATATTATGGGAAAAGAAGAACAGTCTAACTACCAGCAAGATTTTCCTTTTACACACAGCTTTATCAAGGTACTATTCGAGGTCGTTAAAACCAGGAATTGTTGTTTAACCCATTACCACACAATCCCTACGTTTGACAACCCTGAGAAAGAAGCCTTTAGAAAACATTATGGAAAAATGAGAAACAAACATTTTCTCCTTTTCCCACAATGTTTTCTACTCTTCACAAAACAAATTTCAAATTTTGTATCACTTTTATTTTGTCGTCTGCAAATGCTTTCGATTTGGACAAGCCTGCAATATTGTCGTTTGGTAATGAGTTAAGGATCCTTAATCGTCTGTCAATGACATCACTGATGTGCAGGCCGTTCGTTCAAGTCAAATTTATCTCTGAAAACCAAAGAAATTATCAAACAATTTTACCATCAGACTCACAGTATGCTGTTTCACTATTTCAGAAAGCTGCAAGTGATTTGAACAATTCCTGGTTTGAAATACTCCTGCTTTGTGGACTTGCACTTGGTAAGCAAGTCTTATAACATGCTTTAACCTTTATCCCGCTGATTAACTCAAGTAAAAATTTCGAATCGATAGCAAAAACCCAAATATTACTATTTCAAAGTTATAGTTTGGGGAGTGATATCTCCTTATCGGACAATGTAGATCGAAGATCAGACTGCACGTTCTGTGCAGTCTGATCTTGATCTACACTGTCCGCAAAAGGTTAATGAGTCGCACTTAGAAGCTATCATCAAGTTATTCGCAATATTTGATTACCTTACACGTCATCAATGCACTGTGGAATATTTGGTTGCCAAACTTATGTTTGAATAATATCTGACGCATTTCATTCGATCCGAAATGAGTTTTTCCGGGTCTTTTGGCCAATGATTTGACACGTTACAATTCGGTTGCTTAATAAGGACTTTCATGACTTAAACTTTAGAACAAACGCGCAATTCTACTTAGATAATATCCAGTCCGTCGTCGTAGGTTCTTTGTTGAGTAGATTAATTTCAAACACGAACGGGAGGGAGTCCGGCTTGCTATTTCACTTTTTTCTTGTGTGTGTTTTACTATAGTTACTAACTATAAAACGTTGTTACAGAATTTAAATGTTCTCATTACAGAAAAAAAAATAAGGCTCCTATCAAGGTCGTTATATAAAGTAATTTCTTTGCTGTTTCAAATAGGGAAATTCAAGCTTTTTGATGTTTAGGCTAAGGCCCAGATCAAAAAAGGGCTCTATTTTTAATTTTTTTTCAATCCATCTGGTAGAAAAATTCAAATGGTACAGTGATTTAGGATAGCCTATTAGGGTCACTTTAAGCATGGATGCCAGATCTGAAAGTGGTGCAGATTTTTTTTATATGCTAATAAACGCGCCTACCCCAAATTTGCCTATAACAAAAATTAAACTTTTCCTATGTTCACAATAATGGAAAAAAAAACAATGAAACAATGCAATCTTTTTGACAAATCTTTTGAATTTAAGATGCTCATAAAAATCCACATTTGCCTGTATGTAAGACTTTTATTAAATCAAGTCTGACCAATTTCACATACCGTAAAACACCTAATAAATGTTCCAAGCAGAAATGAATAGAAAACAATCTCTGAATTTCAGTCTTCACATTGAATGTGTTAATATTTCTGGCTAGATTTTTTCACAGTTTTGGCTAGAGCTACTAGGACAGACATGGAGGACCAGAATTAAGAACAGTTATGGAGTTTTAGCATTTAGCACCTCAAAAATGATCTATTTATGAGTGCAACAGTATAATATGTTGTTGCACACTGACCTTTGATTTCGTTATTTCATTATATATTCACAACTGTAACCATAAGTATGCCAACACTATGATTTGGCTATTTTCATTAATCAAGCTGCTTTATTTCCTTTGTTATTCTAAGTCTCCTACTCTATTAATCTATTTCACTGATACAATAGGGGATATGACTTGAAGCAATAGGGTCATGATGGCCCTGTATCGCTCCACTGGCTAATAAGTAAAAAAACTACAAGCCAAACATTATAGGCTAAGGCCCAGATCAAAAAAAGAGCCCTATTTCTATTTTTTTTTTTTTTTTTTCAATCCATCTGGTGAATTAGGATAGCCCTTTACATTCACTTTAAGCATGGATGCCAGATCTGAAAGTGGTGCAGACTTTTTTTTATATGCTAATAAACGCGCCTACCCAAAATTTGCCTATAACGTAATTTAGACTTTTCCTATGTTCACAAAAATGAAGCAGACAATGATACAATGCAATCTTTTTCACAAATCTTTTTAATCTAAGGTGCTCATAAAAATCCACATTTATGTAAGACTCACAATGTATATTAAATCAAGTCTGACTAATTTCACATACCATAATTCACCTAATAAATGTTCCTTGCAGAATTAATTGGAACCAATCTCTGAATTTTCAGTCTTCACATTGAATCTGTTTATATTTCTAGCTAGATTTATTCACAATTTTGCCTAGACCTACTAGGACAGACAAACAGGACAAAAGTCAAGAAAACTTACTGAGTTATAGCATTTAGTACCTCAAAAATGATCCATTTATGAGTGCCACAGTATAATTTATTGCTGCATACTAACCTTTGATTTCGTTATTTCATTATATATTCATGTCCAACCGTAAGTATGCCAATACTAAGATTTGGATATTTTCATTACTTAAGTTTCTTTATTTCCTTTGTTATTTTTACTCTTCTATTCTGTTACTCTATTTCACTGATGCAATAGGGGACATGACTTGAAACAAGAGGGCCATGATGGCCCTGTATCGCTCCAGTGGCTAATGAGTGAAAACACAACAAGCCAAACATTACAAATCCGGCCAACAAGTTTCAAACTTGAAGACATACAATAGGGTAAGGCCCAGGTCAAAAAAGGCCCTATTTTTTCATCCATCTGTTACTTTAGTTCACTGATGCAATAGGGGATCAAACTTAAAACAAGAAGGCCATGATGGCCCTGTATCGCTCCACTAGCTAATAAGTGAAAACACTACAAGCCAAATATTACAACTCTGGCCAATTGGTTTTAAACTTGAAGGCATACATTTTTTTTCTATGAAGTTCTACGAGAATGTTATGACCCCTTGACCCCTGGGCAATGCCTTTTTTTACCACAAAGCTATAATTACTTGAAACTTGGTGGAGGTCCGTAAGATAAACTTCCATATTACATAATATAGGATGTGTGGTATACCAGAAGGTTTTCAAAGTTTCCTAAAATAAATGCCATGTAAAACATGAGACCCATGAAACAGGGCTGAATTTGGTAGCCCTAGGTCTTACTATGGTTCGTAAAAAGATCACTAAAAAAGTTTTCACCACAAAAGCCCAGGTAAAACTTGTGACCACTGGTGTGGGGACAAACTTAACCCCAAGGCTATAATTTAGGCCCTTCTGGTAGAGGCCCACTATATAAAGCTACATGCAACATTTGGTAGTCCAAGGCTTTGTGGTTATGTACAAGTAGGGGTTTTCCCAATATAAGCCAATATAAAAATTGTGACCCCCGGGGCCGTGCCAAATTTGACCCCAGGGCTATAAGTTGGGTATCCTTGGTTTACGCCCACTTGATAAAGATACATGCCAAATTTGGTGGCCCAAGGCCCTATGGCCCGCCCTGGTGGCTCAGTGGTGATCGTGTCGGAAACATGACCTGATGGTTGTGAGTTCGATACCCGGTTGAGGTGAACTTTCTTTCCGACGTATTTTCCCCTCTCACGTCTGCTGAGGCATGTGAGAAAAATAGTCGGTGGCTATGGAAAGAAAGCTTAGTACTGGTGTGAGAAAACCAGGAAACGCATGTGCGTTACCGACCCCCATGATATGACCTTAGCTGTTGAAGTAGTGTTAAACCCCAATGCAACCAACCAATTAACCAACCAACCAAGGCTCTATGGCTAGGGATCAGAAGAATTTTAAAATTTTACCTATATAACCCCATATATAACTTGTGACCCCCCCCCCCCAGGGGTCAATTTTGACCCCATAGCTATTATTTGAAGGAACACTGTAGAGGTTCGCTACATAAAACTACATGCCAAGTTTGGTAGCCCTCGGCCTTATGGTTTCGGATAAGAGGATTTTCGAAGGTTTTCAATATTTTTCAGTTTTGTTGCCATGGCAACCAGAGTTTTTAAAGGAATCAAATTCTTTCAAGAAATTCTAAAGAAGGCCACGGCAGGATCATTTCTGTTAAGTTTCATCAAAATTGGATGGGTAGTGTCAGAGAAGATGTTTGAAATATAAGTTAATGCACGCATGGACAGACGCACAACGGACACCGGGCTATGACATAAGCGCGCTTGCCTTCAACCAGTGGAGCTAAATACCTCTTGATGACTTAAAGTAAACAAATGCGCAGTTCATTGAGCGTAATTGTGACGTGTGATCAATCATCAGCTTCTTTGTTTGCTGCATTGACAGTACAGCTGCTTTGTGTGTGTGTATATATTTGTGTGTGTGGGGTGTGGATGTGGGTGTTTTTCTGTTTTATTTTGAAATGTCATGATGTAACGGATTTATTTCCTACATAACAAATCTTAACTAGTCAACAAGACAGTATTTTGGTGCAAATAACTTTTCTTCATTTCATGTATAACTATTCAATAATTGTTTAGTTTACTTTTTTCTCAAATAAAGGCACTACGTACAAAACTTTGTTATTAACACTTGTATGTGTCTGCACTGTAACATTTTGTGTCATTGCTGTAACACATGTGTCGTTTATTATAACAATGATAAAAACTGCTCATAAAATGAAGCCACGCCATTTAATTTAATGAAGAACATTCTGGAAACAAAACGGAAAATACAGTTACATTTTCATTTTCATTACAAACAGCTATTTACTAAATGTATATAACTTTTTCAAGGAATTAAAATAGTTGCAAAAAACTGATTTTCTCCACATATAATGTGCCAAAATTTTGTTCCAAAATACTCAATTCAAATAAAACAAATATGCGTTATACAGATGGTTCGAAGTGCAATCTGACCTAAAAATATCTAATTTTCTTAATTAGAATGGGATTTCTTTTACTTTACAATTTCGTTACATGAAGGACATGTCAATGTGTTATGACTGGCATTGCATCACCGTAAATAATATTCAAGTGTGGAATATGCATTTTTCCGTGTGCAGTACATTCTATTTGTACATATAAGAAACCTTATCAAACAAAAAAAAAAATCCAACTTCATTTTCAAAAATCATGTCTCCTACAATCTGCCATAACTATATATTAGCTCATAGTGGGTGGGGTAAAGGATAAGCAAGACCAAAACATAAATACAATGCAGCAATTTAGTACAATAGTAAGCATTTAGTTCTTATCAAACCCTTCTATGAGAAGCTGAAACCCAAAGGTCTTAAATGATATTAAGTTGCTCATGATTTTCAGTAAATGTATGCAAATTTGGTGGGTGGGGTAACACCAAGGCGCCCAATCTATATTTTCTCCTCCTGTAACTTAATTTTACCATTACTTATGCGCTTCACTGCCAATTAGAACTATTTGCAATGAATATACTCTGGCAGATATTGAAATTTTGTGGTTTGTACACATAAGCTTAATTCAATGCATTTTCAGTGGGTGGGGTAACAAAATGTCGTCTGAAAAAAATCTGCACCACTTTTGTTTCTGGCATCCACCCTTATTTGACGTCTATATAGCTGTACTATCACCTGGTACCAATGAAATTTTTCTACCAGATGGATTGAAAAAAAATTGAATCCAGCTGGCCAGGCCTTAGACTAGTTGTCGTTCTTTCTCTTAAATGCATGCATGTGACATTAAGTGCTTCTTTACGTCAGAGAGGTTAGTGTGTTGATGACACTCTTCTTACAAGTCGGTACAAGTGTTAGATTTAATGTTCCTTTCTTTGTAGTGGTTGGTATTTTATTGACACTCCTCCTTCAAGTTCTTGCTACCATTGTCGTCTGGGTGATGGTAGTTGCTATGGTAGTGGGAACTATAACGGCAACAGTCGTCTGTTGGTATGTTCTTTTTTTAAATCTTTAGCAGACAAATTCTTAGATTTCATCTAATTCCGTACGATTGCAAACGATAAGTCAAATGCTACTATAAGAATGGTTTCTGTCCTTGACAGGAATTAAAACATTGTGGGTAAAAAGAAAATGCTAGTAACTCGCATTTTCTCTTTTTCCACACATGTAGTGTTTTCAAAGCCTTTTCTTCCGGGTTAAGTTTTTTTGACATTTCTTTCTAATAAGTTAGGCTCGAATAGTGTCATTCAGGAAGCAATCTGGCGTTAGTGCTGGGATCTAAATTTTTGTTTCGTATGTGTCTCTGCATGGTAACTAACACTTCACTATAGGAAATGAATAAAAAAAGGAAATGTTATTTAAAGCAAACAGTGAGTTAATGGCCCAACAAAAATGTACAGCTTTAACCTGCTAATTTCATATCACTTTTGTTAATCTAGATTTCTGATAATTTAATCTAATTTCCTGGTCCTAACCATGCTCAAATTATCAAGGTTTTACTATATATTTTGAAGGTACCAGTATCACGAAGTCAAAACAGAGTATGACGACACAGGGGAGAATGGGAGGACAGAAAAACAGGACCGTTCTGTACGTGACTGGCTAATTGGTTCTATCTGTGTAACTGTCATAACGGTAAGTTACCCATGTACATCTAACAAGTTGATTAATGATATACGTGTAATATTTTTGTTCACTTACTTTAAACCGACCAAAAGATATCTTTTTGAGCGTGTTGTATTTTGAAAGGAGCCTGGCAAAATATTTTTGAGCGAGATCTATAAGTGATGGCTTGGCAAGCTTAACATTTATTGTGGTATTTGTCACAGACAAAACCACTATGAGTTCAATTTTGAAGACCATGTATCGTATTTCGTGCAAAGCCGAAGGAAATAAACCCAAGTAAACACAATTTTTCTCGGTTTCTATGGTTTCTGTCTCTCTTCATCATGCATCCTACTGTCAAGGGACGTTACTCCTGACTTTACCTATTGATTAAGGGATTAGTACACAAATAACCCTACTTTTGTCATGAGTACTTTCCCTTCAACCAAAAAGGCATTCATTTGCTTAGTAGATTGACTCTTAAGCTAATATTTGAATAATATATCTCTTTCTTTCAATCATTAATTCCACACTATTGCTTCCTTGACAAATACCACTTCAGCGTTCTCAACGCTTTGATTAACATTGTCTTCAGCGTTGCTAAATGCGATGGAATAGGGTCAGTAAGTCTCGTTTAGATGAAATGCACTCCCGGGATCACCGGTTGCCATATTGAGATATTTTCCACTATTTTGCTTATGCATGTACCGACATTCGTGACGCTACACCGATGTGTATATTCTTCAAATTCTCAAAAATGGGTCTGGAGAGGAAAAACTGGAGATGAAAGATGTTGGTAAGGGTTAAAACAATGCTTAGCAATAATTCTGTGATTTAAATACAGACCGTGGAAATCAGCGAAAATCCGTAACCCAGTTTTCGTACATCGTTGCAATGGACATGTACTCGGTCGATTTCTAATCTAAAAAGGTCAAACTAACCTAGTTATGGCAATAAAATAATATTTTTTTAGCATTTCATTCTAGAAATGCACTCGGATCGCGTCTTCAGGGGCGTTTAGAAACATATTGTGGTGATATGTTTCGCACCAGTGCAGTTTCGCACCTAAGTCTCCTTTGCACCGTATTGAATGATGCCGATAATGACAGCTGGAATTATTCGGCCTCATTTTATTCATTGAATTGCCTCAGACAGCCATTCTTAACTGGTCGTGAATTATTGGCTTCAAAACCTATTTTTGCATCTTTTGTTGAATTATTTTCAGGTAAATTCATCATTTTTAGAAACTAGGTATATATAGGCTTAACCCTTAAAAGAGCACGGAATAAATCAAAGACGCGTTTCATTCTATAAATAAGATCGTGAGAATAATGTTGAAATTGCCCTTGTCTGGATTGTCTTAGTAAAGCGATCAATAAATCAGAGATCAGACTGCAGACTTTGTACAGTCTAGTCATGATGTACATTGATCACAAAAGCAACTATAGTGGTCAAAGGCACTTTGAGGGCCATAACAAAGAATTGCAGACTATTTGAATACTCAGAATCAGTACTTGTGCTTGCCCATTTTGATGTAGCCTTTGCAAGTGTAATGTTTCTAATGATGAAATATTCTGCAGAAAGTCTTTTTGAATAGGCCTACATTGCTTTATCCTGTTTTTTTTTGTTTTTTTTTCAGGAGGGCAGATAGGCCATGAAATCTTAAAAATCTCAATAACTGTCCAAAACACCTGTGCAGTGCCACATGAAACATCACCTATTTTCGACTCAATGGAAATGCCAAACCACTAAAGCATAAGATTAGTTCATGACAGTCCAAATGACAGCACATGCAACAAGATGTAGATCTACCACAAGATATGATCTGCAGGGCATTTTCCTCTACTTAGAAGAGTAGGCATCTAGTTAGCTCTTTATCAAAAAAACTTGTGTCAAAACAGCCAGGGGGAGGGAAACCAAGACAATAATTGTGAGAAAAAGAGAAAATATTGGAAACCATTTTTTCTGCGGTGTTTTGTACCCATTCAAAGACAAATTTCAACAGTTCATTTGCATATCACCTGCTAATCCTCTCAACTTGAACCAGTCGAAATTTTGTTCTGTGAGTTAACCCTTTACCAAACAATTTTGTTCCTAATTACCCTGAAGCAGAGGGCTTTTGAAAACATTGAAGGAAGAGGAGAAAAAAGCTGGTCATCAGCTTTTTATACATTTCTCACAATGTTTCCTTTCAGACATAAACCTAATCATTTAGACTACAATTGTTCAACCTCCAAATATGCTTTCAAAATAGACATGATGAAAATTTTGTTAGATGGTAAAAGGTTAAAATGGTTGCATGTCTTCTTATACAGCCCTTGTTTAATTCCGCTTAGCAAGTGTTGCTGGACCAGAGATAGCCCAGTTATTTTATACCAGCAGATAAAGGGGTCAATGGACTATCTCCTGTAAATAACTGTTTGTGTCTTGCAGCAGACTAATTTTGAAAACATTTTGACCTAAGGATAAATTGGTCAAAATCTATAAGTAATATCTGCTTTTGACATGAATGAATGAATGAATGAATGAATATCTTTATTGACTTATACATATTGTACATTGTCAGTTACAACCAAATTAATTTCGACATGATTTAACGAATACTCAAGCTCTACTCCTTGATTAATTTTTTTCACATTCACAAGGATGCTTCTGAAGTTTCATGCTGCAAATATGTTTCAGAAGCAATTCTAATATATTTGATGACTTGCAAGTATTTACCAAAAAATTCTGAGTTTTAACAACCCTGCAGAAAAATACTTTAGGAAACATTGTGTGAAAAGACAACTAACAATTTCTCCTTTCAACACAATGTTTTCTACCTTTTAATAGGTAAATTGTAAAATGTGAGCCAAAATCAATCAGCTGTCTGCAAATACTTTGAATTTGAAGAAGTCCAGAGTTTTATCAGTTGGTAAAGATTAAATAAGAAAAACATGAGAAGTCTTAAAAGTTTTGTAGATATTTATCTTTATTTCACTTGTAGAAACAAAACACTTTTGCATTATTCTCATGTTATTTGGGTCCCTTGATGAAGCAAATTTCTGCTTCAGGGGATTCCCTTGCCTATAGGGATCGTAAGCTGCCTATAGACCTTTTTACGACGCTTACTGTTGTCAAGATTTAAGTATCCCATAATTCAATATTTTCGCGCATGCGCTACGCGCGTAAGTCAAAACAAAGAAAACAATCGATAGAGTAAGCTGTAATTATAGGAAAATTTTATCGTAAATAGTTGCCATTTTTAACAAATTTTAATCGATCAAGATCTCATCGTCTGTTCAGATAAGATCAGAGAAACAATGCCTTCAGCCTGTTGTGCCCCAGGATGCACAAATCGGTTTTTGAAAGGTGTAATTCAAATGTTTCGTATTCCAACATCGGATGCAGAAAGGTGCGACAGATGGGTGAAGAAGATAAACCGTTTACCTCTATAAGGTCAGAAAAGTTCGAGATCAGATGGGCTGTGGGAACCAAATGACGCTCATCGGCTATGTAGCTCACATTTTGTAACAGGTATGTTCACCAAAAGCGTCGCTTGAACGTTTTATTGTTTTACCCCACCCACTGTTTAACTTGCAGAACGCGCATCAGTGAACAGCCGAAACCGCTGGTACATGGATGTATTTAGAACAAAATCAGGAGTAAAGGGAAAATACATGATTAATTATCTATATCGCCTTTAAATATTGGTACTATTTGCAATATTTGAAAGAAAAAGTGTAGTTAGCCAGCAAGCGAAAATGTAGTCTCCATGTCGCCCCATTTCTCAAATTTTCTGTTTGGCCAGTTGGTTGTTTTTAACATGACATGCTATTTAACTTATTCAATGAAGAGTTATATGGTCCAGTTGTTGACTTTAATGAAAGGAATAGAAAAGGTTATGAAAAAGGAGAAAATGTTACTTTCCACCTTTTTCTCCTTTTATCACAATGTTTCATTAGCTAAGCTTTATTTTTTGGGGGTCTGTTAGGTAGTCTCTACCAGCCACATGTGGTTATTAACTCTCTACCAGCCCCAAATGCCTGAGCGTTGACATTGGAAGACCGATTACTGAAGTAATCGCCTTCCAAAAAGTAAAAGTTATCCAAATTTGCAGACCAAACATAAAACATGGCCTGTATGGTAGAATTCATACCTAAATGGATAGAAAACATTGTGGGAAAAGGAGATAATCAAGCTGTTCTCCTGTTTACATAATATTTTTACAACCTTTGTTTTTTGTGTCATGAAAACTCGGGTTAACATATATCTTAAAGGATTAATGGTGGTCTTGTTGCTTGCTATTTCAGGAAAGCCAAGCTTAGATCCCCTCCATGTTGACTATATTCCAACAATATTTCAACATACCCCAGTCAGAAAGAGAGCACCATCAATTCTTCAACAGAAGTTACAAAGACAAGACAAGGGCCAGTACTCGACAGGAAAATAAGGAACGATCTGCTGCAGCTGCAGCTTTGATGGCCCTAAGTGAAGATAAGGAAAACCAGGTTCCTGGAGTTGAGGTTCAAGCTTCACCGAATATGGTCGACGGCTCTACTCAGACAGATACCAGTGGTAGTGATTTGGAGCTTGCTATCAATATGTGGCATGAACAGTACAGAATGATCACAAGCCAAAGTAACCTGATTGAAGATACCCTGTCAGTGATACATGACCTACAGGAAAGAGTATTTTCCTTAAGCAAATCTTTAGAGGAAATTCAAACTAAAAATACAGAGCTTGAGAGGGCAAACAGGGCTCTTTCAGAAAAGGTGATTACTTGTTCGGCCATAAATTCATTGAAAACAGCGACACTAAGACGGCATACTACACAGGTTTTCCAAACTATGAAACATTCAGAGTTGTTTTCGAAAAGGCCTCAAAGCATGTGAAGAGAAAAAATACAAAGCTGTCACTTCAGGATGAAATGTTTTTAACTCTCATCAAGTTGAGACAAAATCCCGGTATGGAAGATCTAAGCTACCGATTTGGAATAAGTGTCTCCCTTGTAACTAAGATTTTCCACATATGGCTGGATGCCTTGTATCAAGTTTTAAGTGGCTTAATTATTTGGCCATCCACTGACTTTGTAGAAATGCTTGATGCTTATATAGACAAAAATGTTGGACGGTGTGTCCACTCTATATCGCTGACTCCGCCAAAATAACTAGTTTCCCAAATATATACAGAGATTGCTAATCACACGGTGTGAATGCTTTCCTTTCCTCAAAGCTTCCATCTGCAAAATGCCATGGAATTGCAAGGGTATTACAATCCTTTAATAAGTGACGAGTGTGTGTTTTTATCCCGTTTTTGTCATTAACACTGACCTAATAAAGGCGTAACCTAATGGCTTTATCCGACAGTTGTGTATTCTTACGCGCTATATACGGTTAATATCTGTAACGCTCTCTCTTGCACTCCGGATCATTCACATTCAGATATGGTGAGATTAACGAACGACGACTCTGCTTGGAGTTTGTCTATAACGTTGTGTTGACATTTGGACATGTGTGTCACAAAACACGTCTCCGCTAAAATGCGATTGTAACTTAGTAAAGCAAACTACATATAGAATATTGGCCCGTGTTATGTTTATCACTTTTTCTTATGTATATCGACTAAATCTAGGGTACTTCAGCGGAATGCTGGAGAAATTGGCCTCTGGAGAAATCGTCCCCAAACTGCTTGGCCCGTATTATGTTGATCACTCCGGAGAAATCGTCCCCTGGAGACGATTTCTTTGGTGAAATCGTCCCCAAATAAAATTTTAGAAAAATCGACCCCAACATCAAATTTCATACATATCGTTAATCAAGTTGTCTATAAAAATATTTTTGAAATTTCGTTGTCTTTAGTATGTACATTATGTGTATTATTTACCTTTATCCAAGAGTTATTTGGTAGTTTTGTCATTGTTTATACTGCCTATTTCACACTGATAGGATGTATTTCACACCTTTTACACCTGTCACAAATAGATTACACCTGTGTGATTCTTAAAAATGTCTTTGATTGACTTTGATTTGAAACCAAATAAATGCTTATAATTTTTTTCTGTAGTCGTTCGCTTGTCATTTAATGTATTTTTTCCATCTCTCTCTCTACTAGTGTCATATGACATACCTGTGACCAATACCATTTAGCAGGGGCATCAGTGTCTCTGACACATATTTCTATTGTTCACTAGGGCTTGTGTGCATCCGAATATTTCCGGTCCATAACTGCTATAATTGTGGATGGATTTCAAAATAATTTGGCACAATTGACCTCCATCACGGTTAGATGTGCCATTTGAAACATCTGTTCAAGTAGGTTCAAGATTAAGGCCACATTGAAGGCCAATTTTTCGTCCGAACCATAACTCCTACATGTTTGGATAGATTCCGATATAAATTAGCATAATGCATTGTTCTCCATTATGAGCAGAAGTTCCCTTTGAAACATTTATTCAGGTCCAGGGTCTAGGTCAAGCTTGAGAGTCAAGTGTTCGCGGGCTTGACACAAGTTGCCCTTGGACAACGATTATGAATTAGGATTAACGTCTTTTTATATTATGTAGATATCAGTATCGAAGCTCAAGTCACTGTGATTTGTCCGTAAAATAGGCAAGTAAAATAGGAAAACCGAGCCTAATCGTTTTCCTAAAACAATCCAACCTTTTCACAGTATTTTATTGAGAAAATATTTTGGCTGAAAGAGAATTTGCTTGTAACAAGCAATTCCTCCCAATTTCCCCAAAATCTTACTTTTCAATATACACGAAGAACTACTGTGGATTTTCATCTACAACTTCCTTCAAATATGACCAGTTCAAAATTTCGTCGACTTGTGGAAGGTAGAGACAACATGACCAAATGCCATATCACTCCAATCTTTATTATTCATTACATTTTACCTTGATATCTATCTTACATGTATTTTCAATGAAATCAATAAAAATAAATATGTTCTTGCGTCATAAATGTAAAAAATAAAGTCATTCAGGACTACAAGACATCACATGTCTCAAAAAATTTAGATAACAAAAATTGGTATTGCGCCGATTGAATACGGTTCAATTTTGACTTGGGATTGTTTACAAGCACGACAAATTACTAAGTATTCTAAGCCATTAGATCAAGCAACCCATAACTGTGAGCACATGCCTAGCTCTGGCTTAATTTAGTTTCTGGCTGGTGCGTTCTTGTATCAGTTCAAAATTTCCTGATAAAACCAAGAATTCCCGGGGCTTAGTGGAATCCTCTTGTATCCCTGTCCGTCTACCTGTTTGTATTAATTAAAATTGACTTCATGTGTTGTTTCGTATCCTCAATTTCCTGGCCTTCAGTACTATCAGTACTTTGATTTTTATACGGCATAGCGAAATATGCCTCCCGTTGACCTACTTTTTGGTATTGACAAAATTAATAAACATGTGATTGGTCAAAAAAAATAGACATGATTATTTTAATCCATTACCACACTATCCCTACTTTTGACGCCCCTGAGAAAGAAGCCTTTTGAAAACACTGTGGGAAAAGGAGAAAATGCTGGTGACCAGCATTTTCTCCTTTTTCCCACAGTGTTTTCTACCCTTCCCAGAACAAATTTCAATTTTTGAGTCACCTTTATTTTGTCGTCTGCAAATACTTTCAATTTGGACCAATCTAAAATTTTCTCGTGTGGTAAACAGTTAAGGACCCTGCTTTTTGATGGGAAAATTTTCGCATTCTATCTGTTGTAGAGATATTTCTTGCTTTGTTTCAGGTTGTAGTTATCTTAATATTATTGGCAGTGAGGAAGCATGTTGGTCTGGTGGGTACCTGTATGTTTATCTTAACACTTTAACATACAATCCAGAGTGAGGAAGAAGCCTTTTGAAAACATTGTTGGAAAAAAAGAAAATGCTGGTAACCAGCATTTATTCGTTTTCCCTACAGTTTTTTCTTCCCTTTATGTGACGAATCCCCATGTATAGTTTATGGTCTGTACAGGTTTTCAATTATGACAAATCTGAAATTCTTTCTGATATACTGCTATATATAATTTTTAACTCTCTATTACCAGACGATTTAGACTTGCTCAAAATTGAAACCATTTCTAGACGTCACGTTAATTGCTCAGATTAAAGGATAAGTGTATGATAGGGTAGAAATATTGTGTTAAAAGGAGAAAATGCTGGTTACCAGCACATTCTCCCCTTTCCACAACGTTTTCAAAAGCCGTCTTGTTCCGGGTCTTGAAAAAAAAAACACGGAATTGTTTAGTACAGGGTTTAAGTAATTCTGTCACGTTAACCCTTAGGCTACCAAGCGGGACTCGCTGACCTTTTGCGAACAGTATAGATCAAGATCAGACTGCACAGAATGTGCAGTCTGATCTTAGATCTATACTGTCCGATAAGGAGATATCATTCCCCATACAAAAGTTTGAAATAGCAATATTTGGGTTTTTTTTTTACTATTTAAGTGAACATTTCATTTTAGTTATTTAGCAGAATAATTGGCTGTTTTCATTTTCCAGGTTGTTCAATTATTCAGGGAGGCCGGTCGCTGTATTAGAGACATACCATCTTTATTACTTCATCCTTTTGTGGTAACTATGAATATAAGGAAAAATGTAGTAATATGTTAAACACGTCTATATTGGGAGGAGTTGTTAATGAAAAAATCATAGTGGCTAGATAGAAAAGTTTCCTGTGATGGAGAAGAAAATAGTATGGGAAAAGGAGAAAATACTGGTTACTATATTATTCTTCGTCAGGGCCGAAAAAACTCGGCATTGTGTGGTAAATACCTGGGTGGAAATTTTTGTCGATACAGTAAACCCTCTTTTCACATGGCATAACCATCTTACTTTAAGGTAGTGGACTCGTAATACTTCTAGTGCAGCATGGCATTAAATTTCTTGATAGTTGATAAAGACAGATTTACATAGATATAATACTTTTGCAAATTTTTAACCGACCAGAAATTCCCTTTATGTCTATCTTCAAATTATCTCTTGATACTTTTGTTAGTTTCCAGAAAAGGGAGGTAATTATCGCATATCTTTGTATTGAGAATATAGTGGTTTTAGATTTATAAATGATAATTCTAAGGACAAAAAGGAAAAAGTTGCTGGGTTAAGTTAGTACAATGATACTCATTTTTAATCTTAGCAAATTTTGTAGGATAATATTTCAGTGGGAATAGCTGTTTTCTATTACGGGTCCACTACGTTAAATGTCACTGATACATTCAGTATGTAGGTGAAGAAACTTTATGTATCTTGATTTCTGGTTAGTCCCAAACATGTCTTAACATTTTCCCAAACGACAAAATTTTAGACTGGTCCAAATTGAAAGCACTTGCAGACGACAAAATAAAAGTAACTCAAAAATTGAAAGGTGTTTCCAGTAGGATAGAAAACATTGCGGGAAAAGGAGAAAATGCTGGTTACCAGCATTTTCTCCTTTTCCCACAATGTTTTCAAAAGGCTTCTTCTTCAGAGTCGTAAAAACCAGGGATTGTTTGGTAAAGGGTTAAAATAGTAGCCTGTAGATCCAAGGTTGGTCTAGATTAGCAACCGCAGTCGTCGCTTTGCTTAAGCCATTACCATACAATCCCTACTTTTGACGACCCTGAGAATGAAGCGTTTAGAAAACATCGTGAGAGAAGGAGAAAATGCTGGTAACCAGCATTTTCTCCTTTTCCCACAATGTTTTTTACCCTTTACAAAAAAAAAAAAAAGAAATCAAATTTTCAGTCACTTTTATTTTGTCGTCTGCAAATACTTTCGATTTAGACAATCCTAAAATATTGTCGTTTGGTGATGAGTTAAAAGAGGAAACTATTATTTGAAAATATATATAAACACTATATTTTTTTTTTACAAATTCTATACTTGCTAATATCTTATGATGTTTTACACTGTTCTAACAAATTATCGATCTTTCTACAGAAATTCGACTTTCCTTTTTTTTTGCTGTTACTAATGGAACAGTTAAGGAAGAATTTGGATACTCAACATACTGTATCCAAGCTACAGATAAAAATATTGTTTTAACATTCAGCCAATAATATTTCGTTAGATCTTCACCAAATTGTTACCACAACTTATCTTGACCTATGCGTTGTATATTTATGGAAAAAAAACTTTACTTTTTTTTATTCCAGACTATTGTGTTATTATGTGGAGCCTTCGGTGCCATGGTGTTGATATTTTTGTATATAGAAACTGCTGGTAAGCAAAGTCTTTACAACCACTTGTATTAAACAGCCACCTGCATTGACACATTTTTCCTCTAAAACATATTCAGGAAACGAGTTTGAAACCGTCCGGGAAAAAGATGAACATGACTTGCTTATTAACCCTTTACCCCATAAGGCATTTCTATGGCATCTCTAATTGACCCTAAAGACCCTAAATAACAGCAAGGATGAAGCCGTTTCTTATGTGTAAATGACACCTTTTGATAGCATAGAAAACATTGTGACAAAAGGTGAAATTGCTTGTCACGAGCTATTTCACCTTTTGCCACAATGTTTTCCAAAGGCTCCTACAAGCAATGTGCTGAAATGAGTATCTATGGAGTAAAGGGTTAATAATACTTAATATCACTTATGTTTTTCCTTTACTCCATAGATACTCATTTTGACGTATCAACAACTGACAGCTTTTGAAAACATTGAGGGAAAAGGAGAAATTGCTCGTAACGAGCAATTTCTCCTTTTCCCACGATGTTTTCAACTCAACCAGATATTTGTATCCTCATTTGTCCATATTTTTGACATCATATCTTTTTTTGCTGCTGAAATGGAAGAGCCTGAAATTGGCATATCAGGTAAAGGGTTGATAAATGACTTTGAAAGAGGGTTTTGCAAAGAACTGGCTAGCAAGTAATTCTTTGAACAAACTGTGGTGCTTTGGATACCACAATATAATATGATGCTGTTGAAAACGGCGTTAAGCACTCGACCAAAAATTGACCAGAGAGACAACTGGAATTTTTTTTAAGAACCTGTCGTTTGTGTTGCAGGCAAAAACAACATTGATTCGTCAACAGGCTTTGTCGAATATCAGCTGGAGGATACCATGAAGGTCTGTTATTCAGAATGCTAAACACGTATCACTGATTCCGTTATCTTCTTTTTGTCTCTCCGTTGTCTTCCTGTTTGTCTATGCTATCTGTCATTCTATCTGTTTGTCCGTCTGTGGAAAGCTTGAAGATGTATCATTAAAATATAACGCAATTTCTAATAGCATTTGGCTTGGCTGATAAGAAATGGTGTCACTTTCATATTTATAAAAATCTTGAAAATTCTAGGAATAAGAATGCGATTCGGAGTGGGTCGTGTATGAGCACCGAATAAAATTCACCTTTCGAGAAATAGAATATTATAACTTATGGTCGATTTATTTATCGTAGCGGTTTTTCAGAACTATGATACCAAGTTGTCAAGATTTCGCTATCAATCATTTGTCACATTATATTAACGCTGAAATGCTGTAAAATTGCATGAGTTGTGGTTTCTACTTGAAAAAATGGAACTGTAAAAATCTAGCATTGAAATGGGTAGCCGGCTAATGAAAGGTGATTCTCAGTGCCCAATATATTTTTATCTTGTATTTCATAATCACAGCATTAATTTAGTCTTTTCCGATATTCAGTTGAATTAATCATTTAACGCATTCAATCCCGATTTTTAACGCCCTTGAGAAAGAAGCGTACAGATAACATACTGGGAAACGGAGAAAATGCTCCAGCATTTGCTTCTTGTCCCACAATATTTTCTACACTATCATAGTCAGAAATGGTAGTATTAATAAGATTTAAATTGCTGTCTGTAGATGCTTTTAATTTGGTCCAGTCCAAACATTTGTCGTTTAAGCCTTGCGTCCACTAGGACGCGGAGGGGACAAGGAAGCTTCGCGGTAAAAATAAATTGATTTCGGCATACCTTCCTGTGAGAAAACATCGATTCCGTACAGAAATGTTTTTATTCTCGGACTGTCCGCGGACTTCTTGCTAGCATACTTAGGATTGTCCGCGTAAACAATCCGGAATAGTTCCGAAAGTTCAGGCATGAAAGCGGATCGTTTCAGGACAACACGGACACGTTTAAGATTACACCAGGAAACGTTTGGGACAACCAGTTTCAGTGCACGACACTAGGCGGAGACGCTACGGAAATGCAGAGGTTGCATTCATAGTTCATATTAGAGTGCTTGGATCTCTCGTTTCATAGACTGACATCGACAAATTTGCAGTGTATCAGAGAAAATAACGTCGCTCTAGACAAACAAGGATTAAAATTACCACAAACTCCAGTCGACTGTTTTTTTCCTTGGTCGACTTTTTTTTTTTGTCTCGGCATATTGTGTGCAGGAGAGATTAAAAACATGTCCACCCCTGGTGAAAGTCAAACTGCAAGTGACAGAGAAGTGATTTTGATATGTTAAGGGAGTAGGTTGCCTAGATACGAAAGTCACGCGACATTTTCCATTCATTGTTCAGAGAGCATACCGCGACCGCTCTGAACGTTCAGGAAAGGTTCCGCGAACCTTCTGTGTCGATTCCTCCTAGTGTTCGCAAGCTGTCCGCGTTGCTGAAGCTTTCTGGAATATATGCGGAATACTCAAGATGTCCTGACGATGTCCTGACGACGTCCTGACGGCAACGCGGACAAGATGCCGAAGGTGTAAGGAAATTCATTTCCGCGTCCAAATTTTGCTCTCGATCAAATTTTCGACGCGGACAAAATTGCCGATCCGGAAGGCTTCGAATCCGGCTGAAGCATCTAGGACAACAATAAGAAGCCATCAGGAACATGCGGAAGCTTTGCCGAAAATTAAATTTGTTGTCCGCATGCTATCCGCGTATTGTCCTGGCCCTAGTGGACGCCTGGTCTTAGGAAAGTGTTAATGACTTCAACTTGTATATTATATGCATGTGGTTTGTAAGCTGCTAGTATTTATATTTCTCCTTTAACCCTTTCCCAAACAAGCCCTGGTTTTTACGTAAAAGTCTTTTGAAAACACTGTGGGAAAAGGAGATATTGCTCGTAACGAGCAATTTCTACATTTCCCACAGTGTTTTCTACCCTTTTTTGAGAACTTTCTGCAATTTTCTCAAAATCTTTTAGTTTGGAAGAGTCCAAAATTTGTCGCTTGGGAAAGGGTTAAAGAAAAAAACAGAATAATCAATACATCTACAGTTCTACATGTATTTTGAAAAGATTGGGTCTATTCCTTTTTTCAAAGCCATTGATACATTTGAATTATCGCAATTTCGACCTATCAAAATTTCACTTTTTATTGCCCCAGTATTACAAGTGGTATCATATTTTTGCTGTGATCTGGATTGTACAGTTCATCTTGGCTTGCCATCAAATAGCGATAGCTGGTGCTGTGGTCACCTGGTTCTTTACAAGGTTAGTATTTCATGTGAAACGGAATATATGAAACTTTTGGCTGCTTATCTCCACTCACAGATGTTTTGCGGACAGACTGAGCACAGAACATGCAGTCTGATCTTGGATCTTCACTGTCCGATTTGGAGATTTTATTCCCTAAAACATACTCTTGAAATAACATTTATTGGGTTTTTACTATCGTATTGAGAATTTCATTAGGGTTGTTTAGCAGAATAAGGGTTAAACGCCGAAATAGAGGCTTTTTGATGTACTTTAGCACGCGGTTTAGATCAAATCAATGAGGGAATAGAAGTCCGGAAATACAAACATCTAGGCTTGGCCGTACATTTGCCGCAAAAAAGACAATATATTGGTGCAAAAACGGTGGATTTCAAACAATGTTTCTATCTTCTTACAAACTCTGGTTGGAAATCATCAAATTCCACTCTATGTGTACACGATCCATTTATAATGGCAGTATTTTACATTGTTGCCGGTGCTGTGCTTTTTTTTGGCCTTTAGCACCATAACTATAGAAGACTTAACAATCTTACAAAAACAATGCCGAATTGAATAATTTTCATTCATTGTTCAGTACATATAGAGGGCTATAAAATTGTGCTTTGTTACAAATGCCTATACTAATACCAAAACCTGTATATTCTTGTAGTGTACTCCCTGGTATTGTTTTCATTTTCAAAAATGCACTCCAATGCAAAAACTTCGACCGACTGAGAAGTTTTGCCACATAGTAAATCAGAGGACTCGTCTTTCAAATTCATGTTTTGTATGTGAAAAGGCCAAGAAAAACCACATCTCCCACTGAACCACAATCACACAAGTTATTTCCAGAACAGCTTAACCCTTTTCCACAATCGAAAATTTTAGACTGGTCCAAATTGAAAGCATTTGCAGACGACAAAATAAAGCTGATTAAAGAATAGAAATTTGTTCTGGGAAGGGTAGAAAACCCTGTGGGAAAAGGAGAAAATGCTGGTTACCAGCATTTTCTCCTTTTCACATAGTGTTTTCAAAAGGCTTCTTTCTCAGGGGTGTCAAAAGTAGAGATTGTGTGGTGATGGGTTAAAATTGATGATGAATCCCTAAAAGGGGAAGAAATGTGATTCGTAATATACAGTAGCTATGTTGGCAAAAATAAATAAATGCTTTGCAACGAACCATTCTTCCTTTTTCCTTGAAGTTTTCAATTGTTTAACACTTCAAGAGACGTAGTAAGTCATATATGTAGTAATCAGTAAACGATCTTTAACTTCTATCTTACAGAGACAAGTCGAAGTTATCATACCCTGTTATACGTTCTGTCGGCAGACTGATAAGGTAGGTCGTTCTGTTATTATTCTGTTACCCTGTTGTATCTAATTGAGGAACTGAGAGAGATAGATCTTATATAGCTCATTGACATTTTGGTTAGGCCTGTGTGACCGATACCATTGTTAAAGAATCGGGGAGTGTGGCTCAAGAT
This sequence comes from Tridacna crocea, assembly GCA_943736015.1. NCBI lineage: Eukaryota > Metazoa > Mollusca > Bivalvia > Cardiida > Cardiidae > Tridacna > Tridacna crocea. The sequence goes on from OX031059.1 coordinate 58,901,136, forward strand.
CAGACTGCACGTATGTGCAGTGTGATCTTGGCCTACACTCTCCACACAATACGTCAACAGTCGGGTGTAGCAGTATATCCTAGTATGGGAGTCTAAATTGTCCAACTGCCACAGAAGATAATAGTTGCTTTAGAATCATGTGTACCAGTACATGTCTGCAACACTACATCCAACAAAACTGTCGTAACTTGTTTTTACACACTTTATTCCTTTTTCTTTAATAGCTTTCTGATTGCACTCAAACATCGCAAAAACCTTCCTTTGTGTTCAAGTTTTCTTTTCTCATCGACATTATCTATGGCATTTTTGTTGACGTCATCATCAGTGTCAGCACCTGCTTTGATATCTGCTATCGATAACTGTGTAATATCGTCACCACTCTCATTGTTAGAGCCGGCGAAACCTATATCGTCTGAATGAAGATGGAGATTTTCAAAAACGCGAGATGTACTTGGAATTCTATCGGCATCGTATTTGATACCAGCCGAAACTAGTCTGTGGTTTTCTTCTATTTCAATTGTCCTTTCGATAGTAGCATTTTCCTTATTTTCTACGCAAAACATTGCCGCAATTTCGCCTAGATTATTCTTTGTTCTGATTGGTATATTTCTCGTTTGGGACATAAACAAGCATGGTACCACCTTTGCAGAGTGCAGTTTTATCAGTTTAGCGCCATTAAATTGTTTTATCAGTCTTCTTACTCTGGCAGCTTTACATGACTCAACACAGAATGTAGACGCAATCATTTCGTCATTTAGCGTTGATAATCGTTTCTGCATAACAACATCGAATTGAATGGGGACTACTTTTGCTGCGCGGAGTTTTACAAAATTCCTTTCTTGCTGCACCGCTTTATTCATACTCGCTATGATTGATCTAAACATGTATTGTTTGTCCACATGCAATAGCAGCTGATGGTCTGCTTTTCTCAAATTAGAATCTTCTGCATCCCTGAAGGCGGAAACAAACGCTTGTGTAATGGCGTGATATTCGGGCATTGAATTGTACATGGCGGGAAAATACTCAGCAAGTTCTGTAAACTCCTCGATTGAGTCGAATGACTTCGTATCGACAAGCGCCATAAGTTTTTTCATTGCCCTATACTGTGCTGAAGTAACAGTTGACTCGCACTCTGTGGCAACTTCCCTGCAATATATAAGATATTAATCAGTGTATTTACTATTCCAGACTAAGAAAAATCTGCTCCCATCGAAATCTTTCATTTATGCACAGGCTGTTGCGAGGAAGAGTTTGGAATCACTAGATCTACCCTTATATCGAGGGCTGAACGCAACACTGTCGTAACTAACATTTTTTCAAAAATGACTTTTTTTTTTCATTTTTGTAATCTAGAGTGCCAGTTTCATGTTCAGTAAAAATATTTTTCCAAAAAAATCAAAATAAAGCACTTAAATTCAAAAGTGGTCAAAATGTCGTAAGTGAATATTGGTAATTTTGTTAACGCAACACTGTAGTTAACTTCAGATACATGTATACAGTGTTGCACTGTAAAACCTCCTCTTTGTCACATAGAAAATGGTGCAACAATGTATGTAACTGACATGGAGTGTTTATTTCATAACTTCTTCTATCAAACTAAGACTTATAACTGTTTTTACAATACTTAAATCATCACAATGACATCAATTTTAAGCAATGTACTAACATGACAGCCTTTTAAAAGTTAAAACCCCCTTTAGATCTATTATTTTTAAAACTTAAGCAAAAGATTAATAACTGGTAAGGCCTGAGTAAAACAAATGCATTTTCTAACACATTCTAAAGAACTTTCTAGAGCAAAACAAAAAATTTAGGCCTGCTGGTAACATTAACAGTGTATCTATTTCAAAAAGGCATATCAAAACACATTAGTTCTGACAAAATGGAACATATTTTGACCTATCATCACGAAGATAATAGAAATAATAGCTCAATAGTGGCCAAAGTAAACATTGGGGATGGTAAAAATGGAATTAGATTCAAGTCATACCATTCAAAAGTATGGAAATAATTATGAAGATGAAAATCAGTTTTTAGTTTAGTTAGCTCTTGTGTTTAACACTGGCAGGAATTGTAGAACAAAAGTTGCAAGGTCACTCTGTCCTTGTTTACTTCTTACCTGGTTTTCAAATTCATTTTCCTACCAGCAACTTTCACTTAAAATAACACTACAATAACAGATTGTCATCTTCACAAAAATTTCCATACTTTTAAATGATATGATTGTAATCTAAAATAATTTTATCACTACTTTTGCTTACTTTTGATCACCACTGGAACCTTAAATGCTAAAATTATCCAACAAATTCTGAGGTATTCACAAGTTTTTCCGACCGAACAACAGCATACCTTTCAAAGAGAACAAAAAGACATTATTCATTGTTTGATGGAACGGCAATACATGTCCCTTTCGATAGTTTTTTAGTTATAATGTGTCAGATAATCTTAGTCTTAATCCTTTTAATTTTTAGAGCTTTCCTTAAGGAAATCGAGATATTAATTCTATAAGTTTTTGTAAAATGAATCAACAACATTGGTTCATGATAACTGAGAAACCATGCACATTTTCTTTGTAGAGAATCATGCACATTTTCTTTGTAGAGAATCAGTCGTAAAAATAGTCGGTGGAGACTCATAGATAAAGTTTTTGTCTTTCTTTAAGTGTAGACGAATGAAGATGAATTAAGCGTCCTGAAATGTTGAAAATATTGTTGGTGTAGATTGGAAAGATTTTTTTTTCATAATTTACATAACTGAAGATGAGATTCAGAGAAAATAACAAGGTGTCTTGTCTGAAATTACCAGTATTATATACATGTACCTTTGTATTGGCCAATACTGTTTTCTATACCAATCCTGTTAACCAAGTATCACAAATAGTAGTTTTGGATCCTGTGGTGCCTTACTTAAGAATACTAGTACCACATGACCTGGCAGTAACTGCTGGTGAGGACTGAACCAGAATCTTGTGATTACAAAACCAAGGTACGAAAGATCTTTATGGGTTTTGGAGCGACAAACTAGAAATATCAATTCAGTAATTCTATTCTTTAATTTGAACTACATGGTTCCTTGACATTAGACATTTACCGTGTTTAAACATTCATTGGGAAATTCCTGTTGAGAAAAGACACGGGACTTGCAATCCAAATGCTTAATACACAATTGCCGCTAGTTTCTGGCAAGCCCTAGCCTTGCACTACTGGAACCCAGGAAAGACCACCACCTTAGTATTAGGCTTCCAGTGTTAGACCAAGGGTGAGGTTCTGAGATATCTTCCCACTGAATTAGACAATGAAGCATCATAATGCAGACAAGTGGTCTCTTTCAGATTTATCATAGTGTATCCACTCTCTTAATATTTTTTTGCAGAACACTGGAACCCTGTGACTTTTGCTGTCAAAATTCAACAGATTTCATGAAGAGAGTCATGTTAGTAAATCATAGTATTCAAAATAGTTTATTATGGGGAGAAATTGCGATTAGAAAGCTACATCTATAGTTAAAGATATTTTGGGCATGTGCCCATAATGATGTAGAAGAACTTCAAAGGGTTTTGAGAACAACTTCTCTCTTACCAAAGTGACCAAAATTGTGTTTTTTTCTATATGGACAAAAAGTAAATTAAAAATGGCCATTGTTTTGGTCCAATCAAATGTATTTGAAATCATGAACTTGTGAGGTAGGGTGTTGTTTTCCATTTCATAAAACAGGAAGCTGCATAATTTTCTGGTGTAGAGAAAATTGTGATGTTCCCATTACAAAACAAAGCAGCTGGTCACCTGTAGTGTTGTTTGTGACTATTGGACTCTTATTTATTTAAGATTATGTTTATTACATTTAGAAAATTGGAATTTATCAAATAATAAGAACTTAACTGATATAAATCACAACCATTGCTGCCATTAAAAAGAATGCTCTGTGTGAAGAAATGTTAGATATCATTGTTCTTGCCAAGTAAATTTCTTCTTCATTTTGGGTTCTAAACAGCTGGATAATGGCAGTATGTAATACTTATCCATATTCATTTTTTTTTCAAACATTTTGTCAACAGTATCACATCACATGGGGGCCATGGCTGTGAACTTTGACATATAAAATTCAGTTTTGAAATAAATTACCAAATACAGTAGCTCAAAAGCTAACACAGATGGTTAAGGTGGTTTGTAGAAGGCAATGCTATCATTACATTCCATGGATTTATTTTCAAAGTTAAAGGTCTAGAAACTATAAAAAGTTCATGAAAAACTATAAAATTTAAATGGAAACTATGAAGCAATTGTTGTCAGTGTTCAAGAGATTCGGATCTCCAAAAAGAGTAAGAACAATGGGATCTGTCAATGAGCACATGCTTCGATTTTTGTCTTGCTATCCATGGTGGGTAGCATTGCCATCAGGTTTAGATAAAGTCCAGAGAAGATTGGAACATGCTTACTAGATAACATTTATCATACAAGTGATTTAATCTATGCCAATAGGTCTAACCTCAGGGAAAATTCTGTTGTGCTAAGCCATTCATTTCTGAAAAGCATGTCCGACTCGGCAAACCTTTTTTTTTTCATGTGCGGTTGATGGTATTATGTGGCACACACAAAAAAATGTTTGCTGATTAAAAAGTATTCTAAGATGGAGAGCAAAGTTGAAGGGAAGATAATTCTAACTTTGTTGTTATAATTGTGTCAAAAGCAAAATTCTTCACAACAGCCAGTCATTGTTGTTGTTCTTGTCAAGTGTCAGTAAAATAAGTCTAAAACTGACTGAGTGGTATTCTACGCCACTTTCAACATTATTTCAGTCATATCAAGGGGACAGCTCACACATTCATGTATGCCCTGGTTTTCATCAGTACTTGGATAAGAATCTGTACAAAACTCTAGTAGATTATTCCAAACTATATAGTTGTACAATGCATGTTACTCTGATCCCACAAAAAGGTCCCAAAGCACTCATCTCAGGTACATCTTTGAAAGCCATCATTCATGTTACCATTCTAATCAAGTTTGAATTACTTAAAATTGAAAGAAAACGGCACAAGAAGTTTATTCAATATGGCAATATATGGGTTTACAAACAGCTTAGTTTTTTTTATGTAAACCAAACAAATTTCCCCAAAGAAGGCAGAAGTTTATACTTATCAGTACAATAATAAGTCAAAAATTGTTGAAAGTGTCAATAAAACTTTAATACATATGATTGAAATCCCATGTAAATTCACTAACAACTGTTTTGCATAAAATATTTCATAATTATAGTTATCCCTTATTATTCCAAGGTGGAAAACTGTCGGAAGTGCAGTTACTACAGTTTTGCACAATTTTTTTTCCCAATATTCTATTTTTTCAGAAGGTAAACTGTAGTAAGTAACAGTTTTTGTAAAATCATCTTTTTGCAAAAAGTTTTCCAAAAATCTGTTTTAATATCTTGAAAGTCATTAAAATTAACTTCTATTAAGATTGAAATAGTGGTAATATTGATTTTCTCTAAGATAGGAAATAGTTTTTTGTCTCTCCTGTAAAATTTTGAAAAATGCAGTTACGACAGTGTTGCGTTTTAAAAGCCCTCGATATGCCGAAATATTATATAAAAGAAAAGTAGGATTTTCATTATGACCTTTTGAAAACGGCACTGTCAGATTCTTTTTTACTTTGTTTAAGATTGAAATAAACGTAAACTTTTCCAGAAAGGAAAGGAATCTTTCGAGGAAATTTTACATCCGGGTCTGGCTGCACAAAATTTCATGTCTGATCTTGGATTCATAGCGTCAGCGACTTCATTCTTAACTCTTCACCACACAATCTCGACTTTTAAAGACCCTGAGAAAGAAGCCGTTTGAAAAAAATTGTGGAAAGAGGAGAAAATGCTGATAACCAGCATGTTCTTCTTTTACCACAATGTTTTTTACTATTCCCGAAACAATTTTTAATTTTTGAGTCATGTGTAATTTGTCGTCTGCAAATGCTTTCAACTTAGACTGGTTTGAAATTTTGGTGTCTGTTCAAGTGTTAACTAAGACCGTAAAGTCTTACGATTCAAATGTTAGTCTTGCGTTAAAAATGAAACTGATTGTTCCCATAGAGAAAAACATGTCGGTAGTCGAAAATAAAACGAGGAAAGCTTAGTTACGACGTACATCTGATCCTGTCCTTTCGTTTCCATTCCCAACTTCACGCCTATCGGCTAAACAGCAGAGCCATATTTAAATAATATCTTAGTAACGACGTCATGAGCAGTCATTACATCTTCAGTGACGTCACCATTGCTCCGAATATATGTTTATATCTAGATCTGATCCATTCCACTAGACAAAAGCTCCTGAAAACATTCTTTTTCCTTCAGGTCGCTTTTGAAACATTTCGACCAATAAGCTATTCCTCCTTTTGCTACAGCATTTTGACATGTAGATCTATTCGTGTACAGCATCTAATACGTATTGGTTTGCCATACAGTCTAATAGAGCATTAGATCTACAATAGAGCTACAAGTTTATCTTTCGTCTAATATTGTAAATAGATCTATATGTATAGAAAAGTATTTTCCAGTGACTCCGTCCCTTTTATAATACATCCATTAAAAAAGCACGATAATTATCAATCCTCCAAACTTTGTTAGATATTTTTGATAAACACCGACACTATACAAATCTGCGTAGATCTATTCTCTATATGGACAAAAGAACGTGAAAAGGGCCATTCGGACAATTGCGTGAAGTATCGTCTCGGATTAGTGAGAGCCCACTCCACGCAGGCTAGCCCGAAATGACACTTTCCGTTTTTATATAAATTTCTGTTTCGCACGTGTCCACTGTAGCAAGAAATCTAATGTATAGACTTGTCTTAAAGTGCCGTCTCGGATCAGCTTGCGCAGACTGCGCAGGCTGATCCGAGACGACACCTTTAAGCAAATGTCTGAATGCCCCTTTTCGCGTTTTGCATGCCATATTTGCTCTGACAAAAGGGGGTTTAATACATGTTCGTGATACATGGTAGCCAGCAAGTCATCATATAATTATAGAACTATAAAATCAATTTTGTCTTACAGCTTTGTCATGAGTAAGTGTGGTCATTTGGCATGCAGAAAATCGACAAAAGTGAAATATCTCCATCCAAGTCAGACCGTGCGGATTGCGCAGGCTGACCTGAATCGATTGTGTGTGTGTGTGTGGGGGGATTGCATTAACCCTTTCCCAAACGACAAACTTTTGGACTAGACCAAATTGAAAGCATTTGCAGACGACAATTCAACTCTTGCTAAAAAGATGATTTCTGTCTATGATAGAGTAGAAAACATTGTGGGAAAAGGAGAAAATGCTGGTTACCAGCATTTTCTCCTCTTCCCACAATGTTTTCAAAAGGCTACTATTCCAGACCAGTAAAAACCAGGGATTGTTTGGGAAAGGGTTAAACCCCATTTTCACACAGCATGAGCCAAATTTATTTCAGGTATCATTTAGGTTCTGTGGCGCTTGGATCTTTGGTTATAACGACGGTTGTACTGATCAGAACCGTGTTGTCTTTCATCGAAAATAGGTGAGTGTTATCATATGTGTCAAGTGCTACCTTCATAAAAAATATATAAAACGAGTCGTGGTTTTCTGATAGGATCACCAGTATTTCCTAATTGTTCCACAATGTTTTTCAAAAACCATCTTCCGAAGGGTGGTTAAAGCTGCAGCGAAGCGAAAGGTTCATAACTTTCTTTATTCATTGTAATTTAGTTTTTGACAGTATTTTAGTTTAGTCATTGTCTCAGCTGAATCATTTCGAAGAGAATATTAACTTTCTTTATCGGACAGTGTAGATTCAAGATCAGACTGCACGATTTGTGCAGTCTGATCTTGATCTACACGGTCCGCAAAAAGTCGTTCATTTGAGCTTAGTCGCCGACACGGGTTAAGAAACTGTTGAATTGACTGGAATTATCACATTCTGTAACAAACTTTCCTTGGTTTATTTTCAAATTCAGGATTAGAGGGAAAACCCATCCGATAGCCACGTTCCTACTCAAATGTTTCAAATGCTGTTTATGGTGCTCCGAGAAATTCTTGAAATGTTTGAACGGCAATGCTTACATCGAAATCAGTATGTATTGAACTGACTGTATATACATGAATTAAGTATGAATTGTGTAACTTATCCATAAATCCACTACTTTACTTCTGAAATGCTCATACTGTTGAATTTAAATAAGTAAGACTTCTTTGTCTGCACATGTCATATTCTTTGAAGATTAGTCCTGTATGCATTGTCTACACATGTCATATTCTTCGAAGATTCGACCCATCTGCTATGACGCATCACTCCCCCCAATATTGGGGTGATTGTGGTAATACGTGCTATTAAGCAGCAATGGAGAAAATGACTTTTATTAATACATTTGAGGAGAAATCAGGCTCCATATTTCTCTAAACTGCTGATCATAGCTGAATGAATCGCACCAGGTAGGTTTTATTTAGTAAGCGTTTATTTTAGTTTGAAATTCTAAGTAACAGTTGTCGCATAGAAAAATAGTCCGGTCCTGTACCCAGGATACCCAAATTAGATGAGTATTTGTAGAGTGCCATCTAGCGGGAGATAATGGTAAGATTTTTAAAGTTTTTAATTTACACCTTAAAGATACATTTCTGCTCGCTTTGAAGTAGTTTTCTGTCAGTTTTTTTTAAAACATTTCATGCATATTGTATGAAACTATTGTCATCCTTGTATCTTTATGCCAAGAGATGTCCCTGGTGTCTGCAAGAGTGTACAGATTACGATCGATAGAGATTGCATTTTATTTTTTGGAGGACTTTAAACCTACCACTGTCGTCATTTCCGGTTTAAAATGAGAACAAATCCCTGGTGTTTTATGTCCCCTACAGCATATTATATATATTGGTTATTCATTTATGTTAAATACGTAATTTCAACTTTCTTTTTAAAATACTTTTTTTTTCGCTCTTGTAAGGAAATATCTTCTAGTTTATACACCTTGCCTGGTGCACAAAGTAAAATGTTTGTTAGTCTACTGGAATTATCCTTTATCACTAAATGCTGACTTTTTATGATATTGAGAAAGATATTGTTGCGAGCTAACTGTCAGGATGGCTCACTTCAAATCAGGGGAAGAAGTGGATATAAAACTTGCCGTAAGACTAACTAAGTGTTGGACTTCACGGGATTAACCAGTACTTTATATACTTTGACTAGGTATGCGTGCAAGCGTATTTTACTTGAGTGAGTGAACTGATTTCTTAAGCCGAATATTAAATTGAAAAATGTCAGGACTTGTAAATAATCAGAAAAGAGTAAATGTACAATCAACTGTCTTTTATTCAGAACAGCAATTTTAAAATCTGGGCAAAAAATTATGTCTTGTAAATTAACAAAATAATTAGCACCTGAATGTGTCGTACATTACACTAAGGATAAAAGACATTTGCTTGAGCAATGAACATAAACCTCTTTGGCTATCATGAATAACGATCCAATGAGACTAGATAACAAGTATTTAAGAATCAATGTTCAAACAGTAAGTTGAAAAACTTTAATTATTACAAAATAAAAAATAGAGTGACTCTGATCGGCGGTTTGAGAAAACGAAATAAATAAATGAAATAATAATAAATAAACCTAAGTGTAGATCTAGGACTTCTTAGTAGATCTTTCTTTAGAAAATAAATAATAATCTTTTCAGAAGTGACAAACTCTTTAAGAGACAAAAAGTTAATGAAAAAAATCTAAATTTAGTTAAATGCACGAAAATTTCTAAACTAAAGCATAATTTCGTCCTAAAATGATAAAACATGCATAAGCAACCTAAAGCATTGTAATATCAACTTAAAAGAACTAAAAATAATTGCAAACAAAAGTATAAGTTAGATATGTGTTGCCAACTGAGTACCGGAGTGAAGTCCCTGAAATCCGGGAAGACCGCCGCTTTTATAGCGCAAGCCTTCCACGGACGTCGGGAATTCCATCAACAGAAAGAACGTTGGAAAAATAGAAGATTTTCCACGAACGTCGGGAAAACAGAATTCCCGCAACGTCGGGAACAGCGTTCGTTATATTCCCGACGACGTCCGGAAGACAAAATTTCGCAAAGAATGAGTGGCGTATTCAGTCTGAAAAGGAGTAAAATTACGCCAATAAACATGTTAGTACAAAAAGCTAATTTATATGATTATTTAGGAAAAGGACTAAACTTTCTGCTTATAAATTAAATGTCTCTCAAAACTTCGAGAAACTAACTTATTTGCCCTCAAACTTTTCGCGGTCCGAAACAATTTTGTTTACATTACCAACGGGCGATCCCATAATGCATCATTCTGTCGGGTCATGAAAGGTCACAAGACAAACATGGCCCCAGAGATACAATACGAAGACCGACCTAAAATATGGAAAATCGATCTAATAAAGAGATGACGACGCCTCATGCATCGTGGAGGGTTAGTAAACAATCCCTCATTAAATGCTTGTAGACCGTGAATCGTCCAGACTTAACGATTTAGTAGAAAATACATGCAAAATTGAGCGAGTTGTCTGGCCAAAATAACCGTCACAGGAAACTGGTTCGGCAAACAAACCGGATTGCAACATTACCCCCCTCTCAAAATGCCAAAGCTCCGACTGGCATACAGCAATCCATGAAAAAGACGACTAATGATTAAAGCAAGACTTGGCATAAATGACGAGTAATGATTAGCAACAGGGTCGGTCGTGTTCTACTCTCCCTTTCCTACATGCATAGGGATAGCAAAAGTTGAACTGATTTCGGATAGACAACTCTCAATGTAAATAAATACAAAGATGTACATATATTGATGAACTTAAGGCCTATGGCCACATAACAATGCAACATCACATAGTAATGGCGACTTTTGATTTCTAAAGGGGCATTAAATACAATTACCCCCCAAAGTGATCACTTTTGAACCCTTATGCTACATACAAGGTAAAAACATTTTAAAACTACTGGAATGCCTCAACTGTAAACGGATTACAACATCTTGGCACAAAAAAAAAAATACAACTTTCACTCAAATCCTATGAACCTCAGATGAGTAATAATGTGATATTGACACCATGTAAGACTAAGTAAGCAAAATTAATGTGCTTTAAAGTTAACATAGAGGCAAAACAAGAGGAGGAGGAGGCCTACCACGGGTTGGGCTTGCTCTTCCTCTTTTGCTCTGTGACTAAAAATCACAACTGTATATAACTATATCTTCACAGATGATTCATATTTTCCGCTACAGTATTTGAGACCGAAATAATTCTCTCAATGGCAGAACACCCAATGCTGATTTAAGTACCATGGTTGCCCTAGGAGGTGGATTGAACACATATGGTATAATAACAAGCAAAATAAATACAAAAGTTGGTCTAGAACAAAATAGACTACTCTTGGAATCAATATAAAGGTTTCATGGTGGGAAAAGGTTTCAGAAGTCCGACAGCCAACTGAATACCTTTCTTCGCCATGCTAATACTCTGCACTGCCAAATAAATTGCAGCACTACCAATGATTCAAACTACTTGCAATTTAGGCAGTTCAACTATGTATGCACATTGCAATGACAAGTATGGCATAAATGAAACTTGAAATAAGTAACTTGTACATAAATATACATATATAATAAAAGATTGACTGACACTTGGGAACAAATGACTTTTACCATTTTTGCAATATCCTACAACAGGGTGGAAGGAAAGAGGTCGCAAATTAAACGTAAGAAGTGACAGTCTTTATTTCCACCATGTCTATGATTGGATCTATGATATATTTACATTATTAGTGTCAAGTGGTCATTTATTATATGGGTCTGAAACTTAACTATCAACATAATTATTTATAGTACAAAGTTCTGTCTCCTCAAAAGGAACTACCATCTCTCCCTGGTGTTGGTTGGGTATAATGTTCTTTAAGTAGGTTGAAACGCGATATATCCAAAACTAAAGTTAATTCTATAAATTGACAGTTAAAGCTTTACGTGATACTGTTCAGCTGATTGTTACTTCTCACAGTTACTAGTATTAATAGGACACAGAATAGCTTTAAAGAAATGTCATGGCCTTCAAAATAAATGCAGACTCAAACGCGTACAAATTTTCACAAGAACTAATGCTTTCATTCAATTAAATTAATTTGGATTACTGGTCATCGGTCACTGCAGTCTCGAAAAAATAAATAGGTAGATTAAAGTTAATTTCTTTTTTTTTTCAATGGCGCCGCCTGTCATCTCTACCGTCATGCTGCCTAGGATACTCCTTCCGTCTGATTGTTACTCTTTCTTTCCTGTTGTAGTCTCTCCTTTCTAAACTTCTTTCTCGCTTCCTGTCTGTCTTCACCTTCTCTTCCCTTTTGCTAACTGTTTGCCCTTTTCCTTTTCTTGTGTATGCCTCTACCGCCTGCTCTCGCATTGAGTCCTTTCCTTTGGTGGCCTTGGTAAGCGCTGTCACTGCTCCAGCCAACGTCAGTACAGACTGTTCAAGGGACTGTAGGGCCTTGGTGTTTTGCCTAATCTGTTCCACCACCACACCTAGCACTGCCTTGACCTCCTCTTGTTTCTCTTGCCTGAATGACGATGAGGCGGAGCTACATGTGGAATTGGAAGGAGATGGAGACCTGCTCCTCATCTTCTTTTGGGGAATGATAGTAGGTTGGTTTTCAGCTGACCTCTTTGGAGTGATGGCGGTCTCTTCCCTCGGGAGCAGCTGTGGCATAAGGTCTTCCTCCTGCCCAACTTTCTCTGCTTGGGGCTCTGGTTGCTGTGGAACACTGGCTGTAGCTGGCACTCCAACATTCACCAGTCTGCATAGGGTAGACGGCCCTACAATCGTGTGCAGCTGGTCTAGCAGTGGCGACATGGCCTGGCGCAGTTGTTCATCTGTCAGGCCTGAGACTTCATCAATCATTTGGGGCTGGGTTAACGGTGTGAATGAATTCTGCTGGACCTCTGGTATACTATCCACATTGGCAGTGGCTTGACTTTCTGCTACTTTAGGGCTCTCCATCTCTGCCTCTGTGCCATTTCCTGTAGGTATAGACTCTTGCATCATCGCCTTAGCGAGGCAGTCAGGTTCGGGCTCCATAGTCGCCTGCCTCTTCGACAGAAGGTCTCGCCAGTGTTGAATGGACTCCTCTCTGCTTAGCATGAGGTAATCCCTTGGCTCAATATCGTAAGCTTCGGCATTGGTCTTCAGGCACGAAGTGTCCATCGGGTCAACCTTTGCCTGCACAGCTATGACTGAATGCCTCTTGTATCTCTGTAAGTGATCATTAAGGTCCTTAAACTTGGTACATCTAAATTGGCATAAAGAGCAGTAGTAGGGCACCACATCCCTCCTCAAGTGGTCCTTGATGATGTGGGCCTCCATCCGGTACCTTACGTCTGCTCTTTCTTTTCCTGTCTTGTGCAGACATCTTAAGCAAAGGTAGACACGCCCCTTCTTCTTAGCCAGCTTCTCAATATCTTCACTGGTCCTGAGGTGGGTGGGTGACATCATCCTATCTGGGCTTGAAAAGCTCACATCTTCCATTTTGTGGTTGACTTAGTTGGTTGCCTCTAGTTTTGGTTATCTGTGAAATAACGGAAAACACCTTTTTACATTTGTACAAAACAACTTGTTTTCCTTTTTTTTTTTTTTTTTTTCTCATGCAGGCATGACTTTTTTTTATAGCTCAGCTTACATCTGTGCTGGTTCACAGACTCTTATAAGGGCAATTGGTCCCATTTATTACCAGTCTTTCTGTTTATTATTCATATGCTTTGTGTACATCTGTGCAGGCACAAAACATATACATGTACTGCAATTTTATATACTTTGCACCCATTTACACCTAATATCACTCTATATATACAGGTATGACTTGCATTTTTTTACTCTTGATTAAGGCTATTGTCCCATATTGCGGCACAACTGAGCAGATAAAACTAGTTGCAGGTTAGCTGTTAGCCTGTTACATCTAATGAGACAGTCCGATCTTCCTGCGACAATACCCCACAGTGGTCTGACTACCTTATCTCTAAGTGACACCCAACCCAGCCATCAACATGTCTACCCAATGGTTAATGCAACCCCCAAATCTGAATCCTATAGGTCAACCTAGATAGTACCCTCTACTGGACACAGCTGATCAGTTACTACCCTATTATGACCTTCCCTTTTACAGGATTATCCATGGAAGTTGTCTCCAAGTTTAACCATTCATGTTGCGCCACTGGTATTGGTCTCAATATATCTCCCTTTTCCACAATAATTCATAGTAGTCCACCATGTGGTGGTTGCTGGACAGAATGGGCTTCTCTATCCTTAACCCCTTTAAAACATAGATTAAGATAACCTGCTAGTGCTAGTTTGCCACTTGAATTTCACATTATCACTGCTTAATCTCTCTCATAGGGAACTTTACTTTCAATGACCCCTGTACACTGATTGTGATTGGACGCCGCATTCACCCCTGGACTAGTACTGGTTCATCATCCAGGAAATGGCATTAAATCTTAGAGCCTTTAAGAGTGGATTTAAACACCAATTAGCTCTGCTGCTACATCGAAATATCAGGAAACATCTAGATATTTTTTTTTTTTTTAACAGAACTATTTACATGACAGTAATCATACTTTTCTCAATTATATCATATGTTTTCACATTTATTGATTTATTGATAAAGTAACTTGATAATCAATTTATTTCAGGCTGTGACTATTGCTGACTACTGTGTGTTGGAGGTGCTGAGAGTTTTTCTTTGACTTTCTTAATCCACCTGGGTGGGTCACGCCCTTCAAAAGGTTTCAACTTATTGTGATGCACTACTTTGTGTGGTCCTTTACTTCCCATCATTATCTCGAAGTTCACCTCGGATAGTTTCTTCGAAACTAAGAAAGGCCCATCATAAAATCTTTCCAGTTTGTGCGTGACTTCCACTTTTTTTATCTCATGCTGGTACCACACGATATCGCCTACTCTGTAGTTCCTGAATGCCAACTTGACATCATGTAAGTCCTTTTGGTGTTGCACTTTTGATTTCAGGTATTTTCTGGCTACGTCATGGGCTCGCTGCATTTGCTCTCGCAGTTTGGTCACATATTCCCCATACGTTGTAGCTTCTTGACCCTTTCGTACTGTATCACTACCGAAGATCAGCTCGGCTGGCATACGAATTTCCCTGCCAAGAGTCATCATATTGGGCGTAAGTGTTGTAGCTTCGTTAGGGGTGGCTCGGTACGCCCCAGCCAGGCACCCCGGGTACAAGTCCCATTCGGTCTGTTCATCGCGGAGGTAGGCCTTTATCATGCTAATAAGTGTTCTGTTGAAGCGTTCACACTGGCCATTACAACGAGGATTTCTAGCTGTGGTTCGGGTCTTCCTGATTTCCAACATCTGGGTCAGCTGGCGGAAAACCTCACTTTCAAAGGTGCGGCCTTGATCGCTGTGGATTGATAGGGGGCATCCCCACCGCGCAATAAAGTTGTTTAGAAGTAGCCTGGCGCATGCTTCAGCTGTCTGGTCAGGCACAGGTAGGACTTCAACGTACTTTGTAAATAGGTCTGTTAGTACCAAGATGTACCTATTTCCTCTTGGAGTGACTGGAAGAGGGCCGATATAATCTAAAGCTAAGACATCCCAGGGTCCGCCTACTGGTATTGTTCCCATGGGTGCTTTTGGTGTCCTGACAGGCCTCTTGTGTTTTGCGCAGGTATCACAACCCTTAACATAGGCTACAACATCTTCTTTTAGAGCATACCAATAAAAGTGTTGGAGGGTTTTCCATTTAGTTCTCTTCACCCCTAGATGTGCAGAGAGGAGAGAATCGTGCATTTGGGTCAGGACACTTGTTCTCATGGATCTAGGAACAATGTACTGCACCAATGTTTCTGTACTGTTCTGAGGGGTAAATAGTCTGAACAGGATCCCTTCGCGCAGCTCTAGCATATCCCAAATCAGCCAGTAATGTCGCGTTGCAGGACTCTTATTCTGCATTTCTTGCCATGGTGGACGTATGCCTTCTGTCTTTGCACTGAGGATAGGTCCTATATCGGGGTCTTCCTGTTGGTCTTTGCTCAGGTCTAGCTTCGATCTTCCACCTTTCCATTTCCAGTTAAGGACATCCCCTTTCACTTCAGTAGACGTGCTTGCTGCTTGGTTATCAGACGTCAGCGCTCGTACCTCTTCCTCTGTAGGCAGTGTACGGTGACCCCCTGGTTTTACTGCAAAAGAGTAAAAGAGAAGTTTACTAAATTTATCATCAAGTAACATATCACTAGCCCTCTTAATACACTTTTTACATGGACCGCATTTCAATGGTTCGTCCATGTCAGCTTCGGCACAGCTGCAATCTCGGGGGGGGGGGGGGTCTCGCACCGTGAAAGAGCGTCACAGTGACCATGCTGTTTACCAGGTCTGTATAGCACCGAAAAATTGTATTGTGCTAGGATTTCTATCCATCGTGCGATCTTACTTCTGGGTTCTCTTAGACTGAAGAGCCAAATTAACGCTTGGTGGTCGGTTCGAACCTGGAACCTCCTACCTAATAAATATTGCCTGAAATACTCTATGAAATACCTGACTGCAAGAAGCTCCTTTTCAGTGATACAGTAATTTTGCTCTGCCTTGTTCATGGCTCTGCTGGCATAAGCTATAACACGCTCTCTTCCTTCTTGAACTTGCAACAACACTGCACCAATGGCAAAGTCTGAGGCGTCAGTGTCCAGTATGAATTCACCACCATCATTTAGGGGGTAGCCCATTATTTCCGGACTTATAAGAGCAGATTTTAAACTTTCAAAGGATGCTTGGCAGTTTGAATCCCACTGAAAGCGCTGCCCCTTTTTGGTGAGAGTCACCATAGGTTTTGCCTTATGTGCAAAGTCTTTGATGAATCTTCTGAAGTAAGAGCACATGGCAACAAACTGCTTGACTTGCTTGGGAGATTTTGGTGCTGGCCATTTAACAATTTTCGCTATGTTGGTTGGGCTTGGAAGTACCCCATTGGCTGTAACTACATGCCCTAAGAAGGTGACCTCCTCTTGCAGCATGTCACATTTCTCAGGTTTAAGTTTTAGACCAGCTTCTCGGAGGCGTATGAATACCTGCTCAAGACGCTGTAGGTGTTCTTCCATATTTCTGGCAAAGACTATTATGTCATCTATATAAATGATGCAGGTTTCCCACTGGAGACCTTGCAGAGCAAGCTCCATGGTCCTCTGAAAAGTACTCGCTGAATTGTTTAGCCCAAACGGCATTCTAGTCATTTCAAACTGGCCGAATTTGCAAGCAAATGCAGTTTTTGGTATATCTTCTTCTTTTACAGGGATTTGAAAGTATCCACTGGTCAGGTCAAAAGTGCTAAACAGTGTTGATCCTGACACAGCATCTAAACAGTCCTGAATTCGAGGCAAGGGGAAACCATCTAGTGTGACCAATGAATTGACCTTTCTATAGTCAACACAGGGTCGTACAGTACCATTCTTCTTTCTTACAAGCACAATAGGGGAGGCCCATGGTGAGGTACTTTTCCTGGCTACTCCTTGATCCAAGAGTTTTTGCACAGCTTTCTTCTCTTCCTCTGCAAAAGCCATGGGCACTCGCCTAGGTGCCTGTTTTATAGGCGCAGCATTTCCTGTGTCGATGGAATGCTCCGTCAGGTGTGTACAACCTAGGTCCCATTCATCTCGAGAGAAAACATCTTGATACTTGCTCAACAACCTAGTTAGTTCATCCCTTTCAGCTGGCCTCAGATTTTTAGATGCTCGCTTTACGAGCCCGGACAGATGATCGGGGACATCTACCCTTTTCACTAACTTATTGCGCTGCTGGATCTGTTCTTGGCCTTCTAAAGTGTCATTCTTGATTTGTATCCTCCTTACACTGGTATTATCACCCTCATATGAGACATCCTCTTGCTTGATGAGTGTTACCACTGGTTCTTTTATAGGTTCAGCTACACCTATGACTGCATTCTGTTTAAGGGATACAGGTGTGCAAAAAGGGTCTAGGAGCCTCACCTTACAGGTCACACAGGAAATACTATCTACTATGGCGGCTGCCATCTGTAATGGATAAGCACTCTTGAAGTTCTCTGTTGGCTCAATGATGAACTCGTTTGTATCCTGTAGCTCATCACCTTCGTCACGCTCAATGAAGACATCTATTATTGTCTCGCTCTCTGCAGGCACGATATAATCATCAGCTGTGGTCACTTTACGACTCCTAATCATTGTTCCTGTGCTAATGCAAGGTATTGTTTGTCCCCTTAGTTTTATAATCCCCTCACTCATTAGTATATCGGCTGGTCCCCCTTCATCCTTCTGCAGGACATCCATCCCTAGAAAACCCTCATCCTCTATATCTGCTACTCTGAGCTCCTTTTGTAACTTTATATCCCCCAGAGTGATGTCGAAAATTGCCTTCCCATACTCTTGTATTGGTGTGCCATTTGCACTAACAAGGTTTGACGAAATTTTAAGTGCAGGTCTCTTATCAGGTTCTAATTTATCGTAAATTCTTTTTGCAATAATAGTTCGTGTTGCACCAGTATCCGCAGTAAACAGCACTGGTGTTTCACTTATTAACCCTTTAACATAAAGGCTGTTACTTCCTGGTAATCTTCGTCTGATTACCTCTGTCCTAAGTTCATTTTCTTTGTGGTCATTCAAAATTTGTTGGGCGTCCCCTTGACCACATGGTTCGGCCCTATCTAGTTTAAATTCTGCTTTTTGTCTTCTTGATCACGCTCAACTGCCACTCTTCTATGGTCATCTGCCTGGGCACTCTTTTCTGCCTCCTTCCTATTGAATCCCCTTTTCTTACAGTATCGGGATATATGACCTCTCTTTCCGCAGCTGTAACAAGTTACGGCCTCTGATCTTGATGATGTCTGCCCCTTCATGCCATCTGCAAGTTTGGTAAACTTCGACAGGAGTTCATTAACTGCTGTTTTTAAAGAGCACATCTCTTTCTCCATTTCTTCAATTTTTGGGTCGCCCTTTGTCGATGTCGCTTTCTCTGTAGCCCTGTCTCTACATGCTCTAACCTCAGAACTGTTGCTGGTTGAAGCCGAGTCATGGGTCTCGAAGGGAGCATCATCTTCTTTGAGCTGTCTTGTAAATTTCCTCATTTTTCTTTCCCCATATGGCTGATCTCTGTATCTGCTCTGTCGAGTTTGAATAAACCTCACTACTTGAAATACAGCTTCATCGATATCTTTGGGCTCTTTATGGAACTCTACTTCAAACCTGGCTTCATCATCCCGTAGCCCATCTAGGAAACGTCTCACCAGATCTTCTTGGCGAACTGTATTATGCCTATGCCGATATGCCTTAGAGTAAAGCCTCTTCAGGTCTGCAGCATACTCCTCTACATTCTCATCTTGCTTCTGGTTTCTCATGCTAAACTTTACTGCAAAAGACCGCTGGGTATCGATTACTCTGAACTGGTTGTTCAGCTCTGTTATCAAATGGCTATAATCGTTCAACACCCACCTTGGCAGTTGAGTGAATACAAATTCACCCGCATGCCCTTGTAGTTTTGGCAGCAAGTGGTCAATCATCTCATCTTCATCCCATTGTTGTCTTTCAGCTATCACCTCAAAACGGCTCACCCAGACTGCCCAATCCTCTTTTCCAGTGAATGGGGGTATCTTAAATTCGAAGCTGCTTGTAGGTCTTGGCATTTTATTGTGTGTTGGTTGAGGAGTGTGATGCAAGTACCCAGTACTACAAGCTTGTGGTGCCAACCTGTCACCCGGATGTCGATGAACGAGATTTCGGCGTACTGGGAAGTTTGGCCACAGATCAGGCTGCATATCTGCTTGCACATAGCTCCAGGCTCGTGGGGGCTCTGTAGAACTGTTTTGGGCATGAGAAGCTGATCTTTGGTTGCTTAGAGGGACTTGCACGTTGTATTGACTGGCTGCTCTGGTTTGTCTAAAAGGGTATTCTGTTCTGGAGGAATACAGATCAGATTGCAAGTCTAGAGGCCGTGCTTGTCCCTGCCTGCTTCGGTTACCCCAAAGCTGAGCAGGGGTACCATTGGTAACTTCTCTGTTCCCCAATAGAAAATTACTCTCAGACAGACCAATGCCTCGGCTGGGCTGCTTTTGAGGAATGGCTATATTTAGGCTCGCGTCCATGGCTTGTGTTTCAGCTGTAAAGGTTCTGTCACTCCGAAAAGTTTGAAAATTATCACCAGAAGAAAAATCTGTCGCAGGGGGCTCCCTGGGGCTTACTTGGTACATTTCGCCATGCGACCTAGCTTCAGCTTGGCTCAAACTGGTCTGGACTGCTGGTTTGCCACTGTTCTGTAACCCAAGATCTGCGGTTGGACAGGTTATCTCAAGGTTTTGTTCGTCTACCTCTACTAACATATCTACGTCTGACTGCTCTGAGTTGTCTCTGACACTTTTCTTCTTCCCCATGTCTTCCTGGTTGTAGGTTCGAATCTCTGGATTTGCTGTTTACTGGCACAAGTGAAGCAAATCCCACTTCTGACACCATAAAAATGTGTTGCGAGCTAACTGTCAGGATGGCTCACTTCAAATCAGGGGAAGAAGTGGATATAAAACTTGCCGTAAGACTAACTAAGTGTTGGACTTCACGGGATTAACCAGTACTTTATATACTTTGACTAGGTATGCGTGCAAGCGTATTTTACTTGAGTGAGTGAACTGATTTCTTAAGCCGAACATTAAATTGAAAAATGTCAGGACTTGTAAATAATCAGAAAAGAGTAAATGTACAATCAACTGTCTTTTATTCAGAACAGCAATTTTAAAATCTGGGCAAAAAATTATGTCTTGTAAATTAACAAAATAATTAGCACCTGAATGTGTCGTACATTACACTAAGGATAAAAGACATTTGCTTGAGCAATGAACATAAACCTCTTTGGCTATCATGAATAACGATCCAATGAGACTAGATAACAAGTATTTAAGAATCAATGTTCAAACAGTAAGTTGAAAAACTTTAATTATTACAAAATAAAAAATAGAGTGACTCTGATCGGCGGTTTGAGAAAACGAAATAAATAAATGAAATAATAATAAATAAACCCAAGTGTAGATCTAGGACTTCTTAGTAGATCTTTCTTTAGAAAATAAATAATAATCTTTTCAGAAGTGACAAACTCTTTTAGAGACAAAAAGTTAATAAAAAAATCTAAATTTAGTTAAATGCACGAAAATTTCTAAACTAAAGCATAATTTCGTCCTAAAATGATAAAACAAGCATAAGCAACCTAAAGCATTGTAATATCAACTTAAAAGAACTAAAAATAATTGCAAACAAAAGTATAAGTTAGATATGTGTTGCCTACTGAGTACCGGAGTGAAGTCCCTGAAATCCGGGAAGACCGCCGCTTTTATAGCGCAAGCCTTCCACGGACGTCGGGAATTCCATCAACAGAAAGAACGTTGGAAAAACAGAAGATTTTCCACGAACGTCGGGAAAACAGAATTCCCGCAACGTCGGGAACAGCGTTCGTTATATTCCCGACGACGTCGGGAAGACAAAATTTCGCAAAGAATGAGTGGCGTATTCAGTCTGAAAAGGAGTAAAATTACGCCAATGAACATGTTAGTACAAAAAGCTAATTTATATGATTATTTAGGAAAAGGACTAAACTTTCTGCTTATAAATTAAATGTCTCTCAAAACTTCGAGAAACTAACTTATTTGCCCTCGAACTTTTCGCGGTCCGAAACAATTTTGTTTACATTACCAACGGGCGATCCCATAATGCATCATTCTGTCGGGTCATGAAAGGTCACAAGACAAACATGGCCACAGAGATGCAATACGAAGACCGACCTAAAATATGGAAAATCGATCTAATAAAGAGATGACAACGCCTCATGCATCGTGGAGGGTTAGTAAACAATCCCTCATTAAATGCTTGTAGACCGTGAATCGTCCAGACTTAACGATTTAGTAGAAAATACATGCAAAATTGAGCGAGTTGTCTGGCCAAAATAACCGTCACAGGAAACTGGTTCGGCAAACAAACCGGATTGCAACAATATTTTTGAAAACATAGTGGAAAAGGGGAGAAAATGCTGGTTACCAATATTTTCTCCCCTTTTCCACTATGTTTTCTACACTATAAAGACAGCAATCGTTTGAAGCACATTTCTCTAGTCGTCTGCGAATGTACCAGTCTAATATTTTGGTCATTTGATAAATAGTTCAGACCTGATCATAGTTATCCTTGCAGGTATCCATGGCTACAACTTTTGTAAAGCCGCACGACAAGCATTCAAAGTGGTCTTGCAAAACGTCATCAAGATGGCCGTCATTAATTACGTGGGAGACTTTGTCCTCTTCCTGGGAAAAGTCGCTACCGTTGCTATTGTAACGGTTACAGGCATAGACCTAATTTCTGTGAGTATCGCAAGTTCATTTAGTATGTACGGGCACAGAGTAAATTCTGCATATGGCCTACATTTAACCCATTACCAAACGACAAAATTTTAGACTGGTCCAAATTGAAAGCATTTGCAGACTACAAAATTAAAGTGACTGAAAATTTGAAATTTGTTTTGTGAAGGGTAGAAAACATTGTAGGAAAAGGAGAAAATGTTGGATACCAGCATTTTCTCCTTTTCCCAGAATGTTTTCAAAAGGCTTCTATCACATGGTCGTAAAAACCAGGGATTGTTTGGGAAAGGGTTAACCTTACATGTAAATCGCTGGGCTGTGTCTATGTACCCGGATTTCCTTTTATCTGATTCTTTCTCTCTATCGCTCCATACCAAATATGCCTAGAGCACGGAGGGACCTTAATCATACAACGTCATCATGTTAACACGTAACAGGCAAACTACCGTCTTCCTTAACTTCTCTCGGCATATTTCGTAATTGATCGTAACGAATATATTTTGCCAACATATCCCTAGGATAATCGACATTACTGTCTGTGCAGGATGACCTGTATCGAAACTATATGCTTTTGATAAATTTTCTGCATATCCAAGGCCGATTCTACCTTGTGATTCAATTGTATGTTAGATAAGGTAATTTTATAGAAACATCATTATTGTGATGATTTAGCTTGCAACACGTGAAAAGGGAAATTCGGAAAATTGCCCGGAGTGTCGTCTCGGATCAACCTCCGCAGTTCACGCAGGCTGATCCGAGACGATACTTCACGACCACATTAGATTTTGTTCTTCATTAGAATTGCGCAAAACAGAAACTTACACAAAAACGGAAAGAGTCGTCTCGGATAAGCCTGCGCAGGCTGATCCGAGACGACACTTTACGCAAATGTCCGAATGCCTCTGTTTGCGAGTTGCTGGCCATTTAGTATATTGCATCCCTGAGATGCACTGAACTCCCTGTTGTCAGAGTATAGTTCATCAATGATCGGATTATCACCTTATTGCTAGCAGGGCGATTCTTTCAATAATTTCAGTTCCTATTCGTTTCCTAAACATACCTCTTCATCAACTGCGAATCATTTATCACATAACGCCCCTTGTTTTCAATGTAATACAACCATCATGAATTTTCTTGTCTCGCACATGTGTGAGATAAGGAAATAGTGCTACTTTTGGTCAACAATCTGTAAATTATACCCTTCATTTCTAAAACACTGCTGACCTAGGTTCCTGATGGAAATTAATGGTCAAAACTCTTAATCAAGATAAAGTTTTTCATTCAATTACTTATAGACTCAAAACAAAATCAATATATATATATATATATGTACGTTTCTCTGGAACTATTTTTTGTTCGTAATGTCCCTGTCAAATTAGGCACACAGGCTTCATGTAAATTTCACTACACATGATACATATATGCCTCTGGTTTAACACATTTTGGACTATAATTCTTGTTATACAGTGATGTGATAAAAAGAATCTAACACTCGTTGGCTTTAGAGGTAAAAAATTATTAAATTCGCCCACAAAAAATTGTCATCAAGCTCGCCAAAGAATCGCTGAATCGATTTTTTTGTAGTCTCGTTTAATAAATTTTTATTTAAAAAACCAACTCATGTCAGATCCTATATAATTATATTTGTTGCTGTTTCCTCATTCTTCACAGAGTCGCACAGATATCAACTATGTGTGGTTACCAACAGTGATTGCTGCCATATTTGCCTATTTCACCTCTAGTTGTTTTATGAGCGTGTATGAGGTAAGGATTGAGATTAGGGATGAATCAAAGACCATTTATCAAAACTAGTTTCTCAACTCGATTTTTTCAGAGATATTTTACGTTTATTCAGACTAATCAGCTGATCAATCAAATTATTATATGCGTGGTGTTTAATGCCACTTTTAGCAATATTTCAGTCGTGAAGGCGACAGCTTATATACCCATGTTTGTCCTCGGTTCAAACTCAAGGTTCGCACAGGCTTGAAAAGTGCTTGAAAATGAAGGGTGGTCTTGAAAAGTCCTTGAAACAGAGTTTTGTCTTGAAAAGTACTTGAAAATTATATCTAGCCTTGAAAAGTACTTGATTTTCAGGCTTTTTACATGACGATTAGAAAATACTCGTATAATTTGCTTTAGCAATGAAAAAACAAGAAAATTACACCAACAAATGGCGTCCAATACATCTACGTCGCTTCCGAGTACGAAAATGCGTAAGACAGTTTTATTAGGTACGAAAGTATTTTGTTACGAAACGACTGTATTTACACCGGTTCCCTGCTCTAAGGTGCTATCGCTACTTTATATCGTAATCGACGGGGGTCTAGTCTATACAATATTGTAAACATTATCTCCCTTCGCGGGATTCATCGTTTCGTAAAGTTATTGTCTGCAAGGTTTAGTGATTTCGTTACCTTTTAATTCTGAATTTCTAGTAATTAGAATACGGAAATATGTTTTCCGTCGGGACTGGTCCTGAAAATACACTTGGGCCAAGGAAACGAACGATAAATATAAAGCCCTTTGTCATAGCTGTAGAAAAGAAATCGATATTGCTTGCATGGGTGATATGCGCGCCCCGGTCTCATTCCAAAAGCGACTTGCATTACAAAAGTGGAAAGTCAATGAGTGGAATGTTTTCAGACTATTTTGTAAAATGTTCAGTCATAAAAACGTGTCCGAGTGTAAAAAAGAAAATGAAAGTACAACTACGGCGTCGCCGTCAGGGACAGAACTAACCATTCCTAATCTCATTGTGTTTAAGATAATTACAGAAAACCTGTCTTTGGCTTAAAAAAGGTAGATCTAGGTATTATATTAAAAAAAAAAAAAAAGGTCCTTCAAAATGAGTTTTATGTACTTGAAAAGTCCTTGAATTTGGTCAGCACTTGCCTGTATGAACCCTGAAACTGTTTTAGGCCGGGGCTCAGAAGTGTTGTGGCCGAGGACACTAGCGAAATATCCAGTGTTTCGAACCTGGAGCCGCCTAGTCCAATTCTTGACAACTGAGTCACAAGTGACATTTCTTACAAGTCCATACAAGAGAGGAACGTTTTCGCACACAAACATATTTGATTAAATAAATGTTCACCACGACAAACCTGGAGTTTTCGAAGAATTTAATCTCTACTTTGTTCAAGGTGTTTTGTGTTTACCTGCTTTATGTACTAAATCTAAACACATTTGGAGCAATATTACTTTACCTCTGCTTAGCTATTTACCAAACAATCCCGACATTCAACGACCCTTAGAAAAAAAAAAACTATGAAAACATTGTTGGAAAAGGAGAAAATGCTGGATATCAGCATTTTCTCCTTTTCCCACAATGTTTTCTATCCTTCCCAAACCAAATTTAAGTTTTTCAGTCATTTATTTTGTCGTTTGCAAATGCTATCAATTTGGACCGGTCGTTTGGTAAAGTGTTAACATTTGTATCGGGGCTGCAATGGGCTTTTAGCAGCCTGTATGTTGCCAAGATTAATCCTTTGAGCGTCATATACGAAAATATAGGCTTTTACGAATTGCTATATTTGGTCAACAATTTCCTTTCTTGCAATGTTTTTAAAAGGCCTCTTCTTCAAAGTCTTTAAAAGAATGGATTTGTCGTAAAAGATTAATGAAGCAGACTTTCATAGTTCTACAAAAATGATTCATTTGAATCATCTGCCGAGTCTGGTTGCGCAGTGGGTATCGCGCAGAGGGCCACCATCTTCGCAAGCCAAGGCTGACGATTCACTACGCTACTCTACCCTTGGCGGATCGAGCTTGATTTTTACATTCCCCCGATACGCTTTTTCATTGGATGCAGCCAGCTCTAACTGCAACGAATGAAATCGCTCGTAGCATTTCATCTTTGATAAAAATTGAATAAAGTTGCTACCTTTCGAATAGAGGGTAAACATGGAAACCCCATGTGGATGTCTGCTTATCGCTTCATGTGTATTCGTAAGCGGTTTGTAAAACATTTCATTGGCTTTTAGAAATATGATGTAAAAGGGGGGGAGGGGTGAATAACCAGCATCCAATAGAGGGCGCATCGCAGGAATCTCGATATCGGCTCAATCAGTCAAGGTAACATCCTTGGCTCGCGAAGACGGAGGGCCACTCGACCTCAACTAGACCAATTTTCTTCCCTAAACTTGTATGGATGATAGATCTAGTTATTGCAACAGGATTTATTCTGTATCACCACTGATCATTGTAGAGGTCTACCGGCAACGGGCATATGAGAGAACAGTGGCTTGGGAAGACTGTTGCACAAGGTATCGGTAAAAGAAAACGCTTGAATATTTGCACTGACCGCTACGATTAAACTGGTAATCATGAATACGGGTCGGACCACTACGACAAACAAACATTCAAAATAACAATTATACGTAATTAAGGATCGATATTGTTTGCGTTTATATCAGTTACCTCTCTTTTTAGATGACGATGGATACAGTATTTCTGTGCTTCTGCGAAGATTCCATGATGAACGATGGTGTCACTAGACCATACTATATGAGCGTCAACTTGATGGTAATAAACCTTCTCCGACACAAATAACATTAGTCATTAGGTCTATATACTGCCAAGTTTCTCCTGACCTGATTGGTTTACATACCGGGAACTTATCTTGTACCCTGGCAAAAACCACATAAAGTCAGTTTCCCGTTTGAGTGCCCCGTAAACATCACTTCACTTGTAACACAACATCTAAAATGGTGGCGTCGATCGATCACCAGATTGCGCTTTTATGCACCAAACTGCACGTTTTGGTGACGTCAGTTTCCAGTGACGTCAGTTTCATTGAATTGAGGCACTCAGAAGGGAATTTCTACTTCGTCAGCATACTCGATTCGTGAGATTGTAAAACAGGAAAATTTCGCTTAACGCTCTTTGAAATGGTTAAACGTTGCAGTGTAATAAATTCGTTGTACGGTAAGGTGGCAAGGGACTTGGAAACTTGTTCACGGCAGTGTCGAATCACGTCATCTCGCCTTCGGCTCGGGGCGACATGATTCACCACAGTCCTGAACAAGTTTCCAAGTCCCCTGCCACCTGACCGTACAACTAATAATGTAGTCGTCCAGTGCGTTTCAGATTACCTTGCACGGACTGTGCAGGCTGATCCGAAACACTTTTCACAATTGTCCGAATGCCCCTTTTCGTTTAAATGCAAGCTATTTGAAATCAGCATCTGGTCGATGTAGTTGCGGCACCGGCCGAGTTTTTACGAATGCATTTTGGTCAGTCATGCTGGTGCTTTTGACCGAAATCAAAGCGTCGCTAGTTTCTATAGATATAAGCCCGACACCGTGTGCTTTTTCAGACTACAGATCAAGATCAGACTGCATACTATTAGTTGTACGATCAGGCGACTTGGAAATTTGTTCATTGCTGTGGTGAAGCATCTCGCCCCGAGCCGAAGGCGAGATGACGACATGATTCGACACAGCCGTGAACAAGTTTCCAAGTCCCCGGCCACCTGACCGTGCAGCGAATTTATTATTCTGCTAAGTTTCACCCTTTCAAAGCGCGTTAAGCGAAATTTTCCTGTATTATAATCTCACGAATCGCGTTTGGTGACGAAATGGAAATTCCTTTCTTGAGTGCCACAATTCAATGAATACTGAACGTCACTGGAAACTGACACCAAAAGGTGCAATTTGGTTCATAAATATGCAGTCTGGTGATCGATCGACGCCGCCATTTCGGATGTGTTGCACGTGTAGTAATGTTTACGGGGCACTCAAAAGGGAAACTGGCTTTTAGTGGTTTTTGCCAGGGAACATGATATATGTGTTCCCGGCATGTTAACCAATCAGATCACGAGAAATTTCTTTGCAGTATAATATATGCGGTCTTATTTGGTATTGATACTGTTAGACTGTGGTCGACGTACTTTTTCAAGCACTCAAAACTGAATGTTAAAGGTTTTAATGCTGCGGCTTGAAATTTTCATTGTCTATTTTTGAAACATCATTCACTTTATATCTATTTCAGAGATGTTTGTCTGCCAAACCAACATTTCCAAAGAATAAAGTAGACCCGGCTCCAAGAGAGACCTAACATATCAGCAAACACATGCAGATTTTTTTACGTTTCAGTATTTTCTCTTTACTAAGTAGACACGATTTAGTTCGTTTGGCTAGGGGCAAGGTAATTACATAAATTGTGATTGTACTTCTAAATCCGTCCATAACTATTTTGAAATACAAGTCCACACGGGGTATGCATATCATTAGCTTACTCAGCAAGAAAAATAGACTGACTTCATTCTAATGAGATGTCGAGAGAGAGAAGGAGAGAGGGAAGGAGAGAACAGAAGGGGCAGGGAGGGACAAAGAATGAACTTCTAAATCGATTCCGCTTGGGATGACTTTCAGACCGTAAAGCGACATAAAGAATTTTACGACTACTGCATGGAGTTTTTTTCCAGTCATATTACTTCATTTTGTTTATCCATCTATGCATTCATAGAATTTCTTTTACCAGTAGTGTCCACTTTCATTTAACTCTTTACCACACATTCCCGACTTTTAACGACTATGAGATAGAAAGCCTTTGAAAACATTGTGGGAAAAGGAGAAAATGCTGGTAACCAGCGTTTTCTCCTTTTTCCACACTGTTTTCTCCGCTTTCAGTATTGAATTTCAATTGATTCACATTTACTTTTTCGTCTGCAAATGCTTTCAATTTGGACAAGTCCAAAATGTTGTCGCTTGTTAAAGGGTTAAAGCCATTGCCTGGTTTCATTCGTGCTCGAGACAGCAGAATTTCTCTCTCGCTCGTACGATCAACAGCCATACCAAATACGGTAATAAATCGAGAAAACATTCAGCCAAATATACTGGCAGCAACTAGCTAGCGCTGTAAACAGACCTCAGAGGCATCCCCATATTTAAATGGACATTTTTTAACTTTTAAGTTCATACCTACAGCTCTGTACATCAAACAATAGGGCCATGATGGCCCTGTATCGCTCTACTGGCTAATACGTCAAAACACTAAACCAATCTAAACATTATAATAACTGGCAAAATGGTTAAAATAGAAGACATATAAAATTTTCTTCTATTAAATCCTACGAGAAAGATAATGATCCCAGGGCAAAGCCATTTTTGGCCACAAAGCTTTCATTACTTGAATCTTGGTGGAAGTCCACAAGATACAGCCCCATAAAAAAAAAAAAAACAGGTCTAGAATGTGTGGCTATAAACAAGAACATTTTCAAGCTTGCTCAATAAAAGCCCATGTTAAACAAGTTTACTCAATAAAAGGCCCTGTAAAACACGGGTCTAGGACATTTGCCCCCCGGACTTGTGCCCCCCCCCTGCCCCCGGATATCTGCCAACCTAGGACATCTGCCCCCTTAGAACATGTGCCCTCCAAGGACATCTGCCCCCTTAGTTCATCTGCCCCCTCAGTTTGTTTACAACTTGGACGTCTAGCTTCTTTAAAGGACAATCTCAAAAAAGCAACTTTGAGATATACACGTATAATGTACATGGTAATTTTGGCCGGCACTATGAAAAAGACCTCTCAGCTGTTGTATCGTTAAGTGCTATTTTGTTGAAAATCTTCGGCTGATTAATTGATTTCAGTTTTAATATCCAACTTCCAGTATGATAACTATAGAGTCAGTTACTCATCTGGCACGCCTGCTGTAAACCCCGATAATTTTTTTTTTTGCATTTTAAGAAAAATAAAGCAAAATCCATGATTTTATTAGTTCTTCAACATCATTTAGAAGAGGCTTATCGTTTCCCAGGATGCAGTTGTCCTACGGGGGCAAATATCCAGGGGCAGATCGATGTCCTACCAGGGCAAATGTCCAGGAGGGGATGTCCTAAGGGGTTGAATGTCGGGGGGGGGGGGGCAGATGTCCAGGGGGCAAATGTCCGGGGGTCAAATGTCCTACGGGGGCGAATGTCCGGGTGGCAGATGTCCAGAAGGCAGATGTCCAACGGGGGCAAATGCCCGGGGGGGGGGGGGGGGAGTTATCCAGGGGGCAGGTGTCCTATGGGGGCAAAAGTCCAAGGGGGGGGGGGGGCACCCCGATGTCTTGGGGGCAAATGTCCTGATACTGTAAAACACGGGTCCTATGAGACAGGTTAGCCCTGGGTCTTATGGTTAGTCACCAAGAAATACATCAACTTTTCACAACAAAAGCCCATGCAAAACTTGTGACCCCAGGGTTGGGCTAAATTTGATCAAAAGGTTATAATTAGGGCACCCTTGGAAGAGACCCACTAGATCAAAGTACATACCAAATTTGGTAGCCCAAGGCTCTATGGCTAGGTAGAAGAATTTTATACTTCTCCCTATATAAGCCCATGTAAAACTTATGACCCCCTGGGTGGGGCCAATTTTGACCCCAGGTCTATCACTTAAAAAAATGTGATAGAGGCCCAGTAGATAAAGCTACACGTCAAATTTGGTAGCCCAAGGCTCTATGGCTAGGTAGAAGAATTTTAAAATTCTACCCATATAAGCCCATTTAAAACTTGTGAACCCCCCCCCCCCCCCCGGGCCCAATTTTGACCCCAAGGCTATAATTTGAAGAAATTTGACAGGGGTTCACTAGATAAAGCTACATGCCAAATTTGGTACCCATAGGCCATGGCAACCAGAGTTTTTGAAGGAATCAAATTCTTTCAAGGAATTCTGCAGAGGACCATGGCAGGATCATTTCTGTGAAGTTTGATCAAAACTGGATGGGTAGTTTCAGAGAAGAAGACGTTTGAAATAAAGGTTAACGGACGGACGGACTGACCGACAAGAGGCCATGAAATACAAGCCTACTGGCCTTTGGTCAGTGGAGCTAGAAAACCATGTACTCAAAGACATAGTTGATTGCCTGTGTTTAAGGCTATTTTTAAATCATTTTAGTTGAATAATGGCGATAGATCACTTTTGTTCGTTCTGTGATTGATCAGTACTAGAATGGATGAGCGTTTTACATAGTGACATTCGTATGAAACTAACCGTTGTACCATTTCTCCTACATCTTACAAAACTCTGCGCATGGGATCGGAAACGATTTATTTGAGATATTGAAAATACTGTGGACGGAGGAAAATGATTGGTAATAAACCAAGTGCTCATCATACCTCAATATTTAGTTGGCCATGAAGATCTGTTTGTGTGTATGTCAAAGAGTTAACCCTTTACCCCATAAAGCATTTCTATGGTATCTCTAACTGACCCTAAATTACAGCAAGGATGAAGCCGTTTCTTATGTGTATAAGACACCTTTTGATAGCACAGAAAACATTGTGGCAAAAGGTGAAATTGCTCGCCACGAACAATTTCACCTTTTGCCATAATTTTTTCCAAAGGCTCCTACAAACAATGCGTAGAAATGATTATCTATGGAGTAAAGGGTTAAGTGATCAACAAAGAAACGACAGATTCAAGTAAAGTTCTAACACTGTAATTAACTTCAGCATGGTTTTCAAAAAGCAAAGGTTTTTACATGACAGTCTCCCACCTATAAGTTCATAACTCTTTACCAGACAACAAGATTTTAGACTTGTCCAAATTGAAAGCATTTGCAGATGACAAAAAATGAAAATTGTTTCCAGCAGGATAGAAAACGGTGTGGGAAAAGGAGAAAATGCTGGTTACCAGCATTTTCTCCTTTTCCCACAATGTTTTCAAAAGGCTTCTATCTCAGGGTCGTAAAAAGCAGGGGTTGTTTGGTAAAGAGTTAACAACAACCAACATTGCAAAGTTATTTCAAACACTTTTCACCCGAGTTTTTAACAACCCTGAGGAAGAGGGCTTTTGAAAACATTGTGGGAGAAGGAGAAAATGCTGGTTACCAGCATTTTCTCCTTTTCCCACAATGTTGTCTCCATGTTCTCCTAATCGCAAAGTATTTTATAATCTACATAAAGCAATTTCTTGTTTTGAACCATTTCATTTTCTCGCCAGCAAATGCTCTCAGTTTGGACAAATTTAGAATTTTTTAAACTGCAATCCAGACGTTGAAATTTAAGCCCTGTCAATATTAATGTTGCAAAATGGTAACAAAATGTAATATGACTCAAAAATAGAAATGTTTTTGAAGGGTAGAAAATATTGTGAGAAAAGAAGAAACTGCTGGTTACCAGCATTCTCTCTCATTCCCCATAACACTTTTAACCCTTTCCCAAACGACAAATTTTGGACTCTTCCAAACCAAAAGAGTTTGCAGACGACAATATTAGATTTGGAGAAAATGCCAGAAAGTTCTTAGACAGGGTAGAAAACACTGTGGGAAAAGGAGAAATTGCTTGTTACGAAAAATTTCTCCTTTTCCCCAGTGTTTCTAAAGACTTTTACTGCAGATACATAAAAACCAAGGCTTGTTTGGGAAAGGGTTAAAGACCTTTCCCTGCTAGAGTTGCATAAACAAGGCATTGTGCTGTAAAGGATTAATCCATTACTACACAATCCCTACTTTTGATGCCCCTGAGAAAGAAGCCTTTAGAAAGCATTGTGGGAAAAGGAGAAAATGCTGGTAACCAGCATTTTCTCCTTTTCCCACAATGTTTTCTTCCCTTCAAACAACAAATTTCAAATTTTAAGTCACTTGTATTTTATCGTCTGCAAATGCTTTCGATTTGGACAAACCTAAAATTTGTCGTTTGGTAATGAGTTAACTCCTTACCAGACAATAAAATTTTAAACCTGTCCACATTGACAACATTTGCAAGTGACAAATGTGCTTTAATCCTTTACTGCACAATGCTGGCTTTGGACGACCCTTGGAAAGAAGCCTTTGAAAACATTGTGGGAAAACGAGAAATGCTGGTAACCAGCATTTCTTCCTTTCACACAATGTTTTCTACTCCAACAATGAAAAATTGCACCATTTGTGTCGTACTGAAATTGTTGTCTGCAAAAGCTTTCAATTTGGACAAGGCAAAAGCTTTTTTGTCCGCTAAAGGGTTTAATGATGACAATGGTCTTTTTAAGCCTAGAAAACATTCTGGGAAGGGAGAAAATGCTGATAGCCGGCATTATCTCACAATGTATTCGAAAGCTCTTTCTGTCAGGGTCAATAAAATTTCACGTTTCTTGGTAAATAATGCCTTGCATAAAGTTTCAAACAAGACTTAATGCCCAGTCAACTCACGGATGAGTAAGAACAGTTTCCATTTTTTATTATTTTCTGTGCTTTCAATTTGGGAAAGTCTAGAAAATTTTGTTGTCTTTTAGCTAAAAAAAAAAAAAAGGGGGGACTTTGAAATATATTCTTAGGTAAATGGTCCAAAAGTAAGAAAAAGAAGTTCTACAAGGTCAACTCAGACGTAACACTTCTCTCGTAAATTGAAATTATTATTTAGCACATATCTACTATGGTGTAAACAAAAAGATTTTTTAATCAATGGTCTCACAAAAAGATCTAGAAAATAGCGCTAAAAACACTGAAACAAAAAAACAACAGCTTTAACCTTTTAAATACTGAAATCAGTATTTTGAAACAATTATCTCCAAGCAAAAGCAGAAGGTTGAAACAATATGTATTATTGTAACTCATAATCAAATATAGTTATCCGTATAATTATGTTCAGACCTTTAAAAAATCCCTGATGACTGCTGAGGCATAAAACACTCCTGTTTGTAAAGTACAAAATGGATAAGAATGAACAACTATACGATTTTCTTTTTAAGTCTAGTTGAAGAAAGACGTAAATATTTTAAAACAGAGAATTGACTAAGTAAATCAAGACAGCTTTAGCGAAAACTGAAGTTCAACTTTCACAAGTAATAAAAGTTACTTTTTCCCTCAAATATTCAATTATCATCATCTACTACTTGAAAATGTATGTATCTATCAATATAAAATGAAAAAAAAAAAAAAAACCTCAATTCGTAACTTTTATTACAATCTGTAGTTTTCCTTTCTAGCAAATGTTCAAAACACCAAACTAAAAGCCAAATTCAAAGACACAACCACAATACTAAAGCCTTGATTTCTCTCAAGAGTAGACACAACTAAATGTTTGCATGAAAATATGTAATTACCACACGTCTATAGGACAACTATGTAACTGCAAAACATGAAAAGAACATTCTATTGCTGTAACTGATACATGAATAAACTGTCAAAAATTTACATGATTATGTCAGTTCCACATGTTTAACTCTACCAAATGACAAAATTTTAGACTTCACCAAATACAAAGCACTTGCAGACATAAAAATTGAAACTTGATTTTAGAAGAGTAGAAAACATTGTGTGAAAAGGAGAAAATGCTGGTTACCAGCATTTTCTCCTTTCCCACAATGTTTTCAGAAGGCTTCTTTCTCAGGGTTGTAAAAACCAGGGACTGTTTGGTAAAGGGTTAAATGGAAATGACATTTGAACTTTCACATGAATAAATGAAAAAAGGATAACCTGCAAAAACTTTTTTTAATGGTTTCTAAATAAAAAAGATTATATTTCCTCTCATCTATAAACAACTAGGGAAAAAAAAGGGCCATGATGGCCCTGTAGACACTCGCCTGAGCCATTTGATCACAAATGACCCTTTTTCTATCTTTTTCTTAGATATAACGACAAACATTCTAAAGAGTACATAAGGTATTTCAAAAGATTTGACCTTGTGACCTAGTTTTTGACCAATGAGACCCAATTTCAAAATGCATTGAGACACTGAAAATAGCAAGTCTAAATTGTACACAAGATTTTTTAAGATTTGACCAAGAGACCTAGTTTTTGATTGACATGACCCATTTCAAACTCCATTAAGACAACATTATCATCAAGACAAACATGGTTACCAAGTTTCAAAAGTACTGGACACATGGCTTCTAGAGCATACACATTGTTTTTCCAAGATTAGACCTTGACAGTTTTGACCCTAGATAACTGATTTTCTACTCATCAAAGATATCATCAAGACAAACATTTTTACCAATTTTCAAGTTTATTTAACTCGAAATGTGGCCTCTAGAGTGTACACAAGGTTTCTCTAAAATTTGACCTAGTGACCTAGTTTTCGATTCCACATGACCTATTTTCAAACTCATCTGAGATTATCAAGATAAAAATTCTGATAAGCTTTCAAGTGTATTAGACACAGAATGTGGCCTGTAGAGTGTACACAAAGTTTTATCTATGATTTGACCTAACAACCTAGTTTTTGACCCCACAAACCCATTTTCAAACTTATCCAAGGTATCATCAAGATAACCATTCAGACAAAGTTTCTTGAGTATGGGACCAAAAATGAGGCTTCCAAAGTATATGCATGGTAAAAGTTCACAACGGCAGACACATTGCAGACACAGCACCATCACAAAAGCTCACCATGAGCACTTCATGCTAAGATCAGCTAAAAATTATACCAGCATTTTCTCCTTTTTCCACAAAGTTTTCTACCTTTCCAAAGTCGAAATTCAATTTAGATTCACATTTATTTTGTCGTCTGCAAATGCTTTCAATTTGGACAAGTCCAAAATTTTGTCGTTTGGTAAAGAGTTAACTTATCACCAAACGACAATATTTTAGACTGGTCCAAATTGAAAGCATTTGCAGACGACAAAATAAAAGTGACTGAAAATTTGAAATTTGTTTTCTCAAGGGTAGAAAACATTGTGGGAAAAGGAGAAAATGCTGGTTACCAGCATTTTCTCCTTTTCCCAGTGTTTTCAAAAGGTGTCTTTCTCAGGGGCGTCAAAAGTAGGGATTGTGTGGTAATGGGTTAAGCAAGAGAAAGGTGTTACACTAACAAAACAATGCTGAACAAATGTAAAAACTAAGTGGCAAGAAAGACTTACAGTGTCAAAGTAAAATGTATCTTTATCTGGAAATCCCCTGAAATTTCCAAACAGTTACAATATTCTACATCAATGCAGTTGACAGTTTTTGAAAAGATTGTTGGTAAAGGAAGCTGAAGCTTTTACAGGCATCTGCTTCCAACTTCACAATATTCAATTGTTATTGGAGAACAGTATTTCTTTTTCTGTAATTGTAAGTCCTTCTTGTAATTTGAAAAGTCATCACATCTTTTTTCAATCATAATGGTTAGTCTGTCATAAAAACCTCATCAATTATTCCTGCAGGAAAGTATTAGTATCACTTTTCGAAATCTCCCGCTGATCTCATTGCGAACTAAAGGCAAAAGCAAGGGGCATGCCAAAACATTCTTATTGGATGAAAACTGGAGAAAGAATCAAGGAACATGTAGTAACTAATCAGTGCAAAACATTGTGGGGTAATGAAAGAGTAAATGGCTTTTCGAAATGTTGTTGACTGAAGGATAATGAAATTTCTCATTTCAACAGAACTATGAAAGGCATGTGAAGGCTTCATTGACATACACTTAAAAATACAATCTAAGCTACAATTGGTAACAAGGAACTTCCAACTACACAATGCAAAATGTAAAAAATTTCACAACAGTGAATACCACAGGAAAAGAAAACTATAAATCTGTACACATCTAACCGTTAGTTAACCCTTTACCTGCTGACAGAATTTTAGACATGTCTTATTTAAAAACAACAGCAGACAACAAATTTAGAGCTGCTTAGTTGATGGAATTTGTCTTTGAACAGGTAGAAAACATTGAGAAAAGGAGAAAATTCTGGTGAACAGCATTTTCTCCTTTTCCCACAATGCTTTAAAAAGTCTTTGCCCACAGGGTCAATAATGTTTTAAAAAGCCGCCTTAGATTTATTTATACTTGTGACTGTGTGGTGAAGGGTAAAGGGTTTATGAGTGTTAGTAAACTACTCCTTCACATCCTCTTGAACATCATAAAAATCTTCCCCTTCCTCTTCTTTTGTCCCCTTTTCCAGTGACCCTTCCCTTGAGGCCTTTATCTTGTCATCAGCATCTTCGAAATCATCTTTGTCACTATCATCTTCCTCTTCAGGATCCTTGATGCCATTCTCCACAGCCTGGTCTGTGACCTTGACCTGTCAAATATAAATAAGTCATGCTCTTTGAAAAGGGGGTGTAACATATCTGCAAGAATTTTGACCCATGAGTGAAATGCACAGGCTGACCTGGGTTGAAACTGTTCGATATTTGTAAATATTCTGCATGTCAAGAGACCATTTTTCTGGACAAATTAGTCTGTTCTTGGTCAAAATAGTTTCCATGGATCCAAACTTATACGGTAACTTGCCTGGTATAATGCATAAGAAAGATGTATTAAAGGGCCTATTTCCAGAGTACCTTTTGGATGTGAGAGACACAAAAACTCCTCTACAAATGATAAGTGAGTGCAACTCAAAAATTAAAATTTGTTTTGGAAAGGGAAGAAAGTACAGCTGTCAATGAAAGTGACTTAATACCCCAGCCCCAGCTTTGACAGACACAGGCCATTATTATTATTTTGTACACAGATAGACACAGAGACTGACAGACAGGCTGATTCCAGCATATCCCAAAAACATTCGTTTTGTGGGGGTATAATGAATAACAAAACCAAAATATCTCTACATGGAAGGCAGCTCCAATCCAAATATAAGACTGCACATTCTCTTCAGTCTGATCTTTATCCATAACTCTAAAAAAAGCAATTATGAATACTTATTCAGAGCTCTTTAGATTAACCCATGAAGGTCAACTCCCATCCACCAGAGTTTTGTATTGGTCATGTATTTGTCATGTGAGTAAGCATAAGATAGGCATTTAATGAATGAAACCAGGAAAAGAGAGTACACATAGATCTAACTTCAACGTTCTTCAGAATGATCTTGATCTACACTCTCTGAAAAGCCTATAAATGGAAGTACATGTATAAGGCAAGATTAGGATTAATACTGTGTATACCTGCTCTGTAGAGTTTTTATTTTCAATCACCTCTTTTTTACTATGTCTGTCATCGCCCATTTCGTCTGAAAAAAATTAAGGCAAAAAACAAATCAATCTTAGTTTCTGACTGCTAAAGTTCACAGGTCATGCTCTGTGAAAATGGGGTATAACTCTTTACCAAACAATCCCTGGTTTTTGCGACCCTTAGATGGAAGCCTTTTGAAAACATTGAGGGAAAAGGAGAAAATTCTGGTAACCAGCATTTTCTCCTTTTCCCACAATGTTTTTTTACCCTCGAAGAATAAAGTTCAATTTTTGAGCCACATTAATTTTGTCATGTGCAAATGCTTTAAATTTGGATCAGTCCAAGATTTTGTCGTTTGGTAAAGAGTTACTCTTTACCAAACGACAAAATTTGGACTTGGCCAAATTGAAAGCATTTGCAGACAAGGTGAATGTAGCTAAAATAATTACTTCTGTCTTTGATAAGGCTAGAAAACATTGTGGGAAAAGGAGAAAATGCTTTCAAAAGCTTATTTCCTTCAGGGTCATTAAAACTCTAGAATAATATGGTACAAAGTTACTGCAAAACATGTCTACCCTTGTCAGCCTGTGCAGTCCACAAAGAATGATACAAAATTAGACCTTTTGGAGTTTAAAAATTTTCTGCATGTACAATAACCATTCTACTGG
Source organism: Tridacna crocea (assembly GCA_943736015.1). NCBI lineage: Eukaryota > Metazoa > Mollusca > Bivalvia > Cardiida > Cardiidae > Tridacna > Tridacna crocea. Next base: position 58,939,936 of record OX031059.1, read on the forward strand.
ATGTGTAGTTTGTTGTTGGAAAAATGTATTTTACGGATTCATAATTATGTGATGACTTGATTGGTACAATGCACCACAGAGACGCATTCAACTATTAGTTAATGCTCTTATCACATAACATGGCACATAAAGTGATTTTTCTGTACCAACATAGCACATAAAGTGACTTTTCCGTTTCAAATGAAAACAATATTTCATCACACAATTTACAATCAGTCTTGCAGATTTGTAACTAATTCATATAAAAAACTACAGTCACTATAAAAACCTTCTGAATAGTTCTGCTAGTAATGATATTTCCTATAACAGACCGAGGTCACTCAAAAAGTCTGCAGCATAATGCATTTTAGTCTTTTTATAATACATGTTCTTGGAAACTCAACATCAGGCCTTCAGCAAGCTCAATGTTAATTTCTTGTAAAACTTAACTAAATCCTCTCATTTCGACCTCTATTAGATCAAAATAAAAAGACAAAATGTTTTACATGCCAAAATTGACGGTATTTACAGATTTACAGAGTAAATGTGGCTTTACTCTTTACCACACAATCCCGACTTGTAACAACTATAAGAGAGACAGCGTTTGAAAACATTACAGGAAAAATAGAAAATGCTGATAACCAGCATTTTCTTCTTTTCCCATGTTTTCTACCCTTTCCTCAATTAATTTCAATTCTTTGTTGACATTTGATTTGTCACCTGCAAATGCTTTCAAATTGGGACTAGTTAGATGTGTTTAGCATTTAGTTAGGCTTAAATGATCAATTTGTCTTTGCAAGGTAAGAAATCATTGTGAAAAGTACGGAGAATGCTGATTACCAGCATTTTACCCTTTTCCAACCAGGTTTCCTTCATCATAGTCATGAAAACCCAGGGTTGTTTGGTAAAAAGTTTAATGAAGAATCATTAGAAGAAATATGTGTCCATATACTCTCACACGTGGTGTTAACAATATGAAGTAACTATGTTGAACTTCCAAATCATCATTTGGTCTTGTAGCAGACGATCCTTACCAATAAACAATTTATCCTTAGCCACAATGTTTCAGCTTATATTCATTAATTAAATGTTACTCCATATTAAAAGTATTGGCATTCAGTTTTCAAGATATATGAGCAAAACAGAAGTTTCATTGGAGGTAATGACCTCCATGTGTAGTGAATAGATTGGTTGATTAAATGGTTTGATACATTGTTTTAAATCATATATAGACTGAATGGTTTGATATATTGTTTTAAATCTTATAGGTAAAATTACTCCAACATGTAACTATTTCATAGGTTTCCTATCTTTCAGTAGCTTTGGGCTAGGGCTCTGAATGGCCTTGCCAAAGGACACTGCCACAATTACCTATCTACCACATAAAGACACCTTTTAATGAGGAAGAGGCCTTTTAAAAAATTGTGCGAAAAGGAGAAAATGCTGATAACCACCATTTTCTCCTTTTCCCACAAAGATTTCTGCCCTATCAAAGAAAAATTATGATATTTAAGCCACTGTGAAAATAGTTGTCTGCAAATGCTTTCAATGTCTCTGAACATCTTAAAGCTATACCAAACAGTAATAGATTTTAGACTATTCTGTCCTTTTTCAAAGCATTTTGCAGACTACAAATAAAAGTAGCTTAAATGATGAAATAAGTAAATGTGAGAGAAAATGCTTTTAACAGTATTTTCTCCCTTTCAAATACTGTTTTCAATCCAAAAGGTTTCTTCCTTGGTGTCACTAAAGTAAAGCCTTTCAAGACACTCTCAAACATACTGAAATCAAAGCAAAATTTGAAAGGCTTATGGAAACAGAATTTTTATAACATAATTTCTTTTCCATTTTCATGTTGTTCACCCTTTACCACAAAATCCTGAGATTTTACGACCCTCAGAAAGAATGCTTTTGAAAACATTGCGGGAAAAGGAGAAAATGTTGGTTTCCAGCATTTTCTCTGTTTCTAACAATGTTTTCTACCTTTTTGAAGACATATTTCATTTCAGTAGCCACATATAATTTGTTGTCAGGGAATGCTTCCAGTTTGGACAAGTCTAAAATCTGGCTGTTTGGTAAAGTGTTTAGAAAGGTTATATATTTCTTTTCAGTTACTTTACTGGTGTCATCCCTTGTTTTCAATTGTCTTGTCCATAAAATTATCCCTATGACAATGGGTTAAAAGGTGTAACATTAGATTTAACAATATTAGATCTAACATGAAAACAACAGTACAGTAAAATTCCAAACATTTTTATCAAACATTAATCATTGTTCTGTTCTATGTAATACAGACTATCAGCAATAGCAAACAGACACAATGGCGTTTAACCCTCTACCAAACAATTCCTGGTTTTTAAAAGCCCTGAAATAGAAGCCTTTTGAAAACATTGTGAGAAATGGAGAAAATGCTGGTAACCAGCACTTTCTCCCTTTCCCACAATGTTTTCTTCCCTGCTAGAAACAAATTTCAATTTTTGAGTTACATTTATTTAGTCCTCTGCGAGTGTCCCCAATTTAGACCAGTCTAGAATTTTGTTGTTTGGTAAAGGGTTAATGCCTTTTTTAACACTTCTTCAATTCTATTATAGTGGCCAGTGTACTTTACCATTATTTCCTGGCTAGAGGTTATCTATTTTCCGTTTGTGCTTTGTATTAAAGCAGAATCAAGTAACTCGTATAAGTAATGAGGTTTAGAGGAAACACAAAGAAAAAACACAAAGCAAGCATGGTAACACAATATCTAAATTACAACTCAATAGCAAATGTCAGTACCAAAATGAACAGTTAAATAAGCAAAGCCATGCATCGTAAATTGTAGCAACACAGCATGCATGAACCACGAAACAGGCAACCTCACCTAGCACTTCAGTGTAAGGATTTGAACATTCTTCAGCCAACTTATTTTCATCTAATGTTGGCAGACACTTTGAAGATGATTTATCCATATTGACAACATCAAAACCACATTCACTGTCTTCCTTCATATCATCTTTGACATTTTCATCTGCCTGCTCCTGATATTCTGGCCTAAAGGTTATATGCAAAGGTGTAGATTCAGCACTTGCAAAGTTATCATTATCTTTCAGTGGTATTTTTTCAGTATTATTCGACTCATCACTTTCAAAACATGTGTATCTGTCTGATATAAGTTTGAATTCATTATCATCACAAGGCAAATCTTCGATTTGATTGGTGATATCCATGACTTCAGACTGGTTTGTAGAATAATCTATCAGGCCACTCTCATGCTTGTCTACATTTTCAGGAAGCATGTGTCTTTCTACTTTTTCTGTATTCTGTGCATTTGTTACCACTATTGACAACATTTTGTATTCACTTTCATTTGTCTGTAAGTCTGAATGTGATACAGAACTAGTGGTGCATGTACTTTCTGTGATGTTATAAGCTTCACTTTCACAAATGGTTTGAACAGACTCAACATCCTTTATAGGAACACTAATGCTTTTTGCAGATACATCATCTGTCGGCAAATCTTTGATATCCACAATTTCTTCAGGGTCATCGATACAGCCATCATTGAATCTATCACTACTTTTAAAATCCGCAGAACCAGTGAGTGTATCCTTTATACCTTCATTTTCTTCAGATTTATTGGTACAGTTAATGATGGTGGCATTATGACCATCCTTAAAATCTACATTGTTTCCTTCAAAATACCTTTCTGTTTCACCAGATCTTCTCAAAACATCATCCACAATGGAAAACATTATGGTCTCAACAACTTCATGATCTTCCATGTCATTTTCTTCATCTTCTGTTTGTTCTAACTCACAAGTAAAGTAATTTTCTGATTTTTGACTGTTATCTTCATTACTTTCTATTATGTCTTTTAGTGAATCATCACTCTCTGCATTAAGAGAGTCCTCTGTGTTAACTTCTTTTACAGGATCACTGAGTGTTCTCTGATCTTCAGATATATCAACATACTCTTCATCCATTTTAACTGAAGAACAACTGTTATTGGCATTAAACACCTCTTTCTGTACATCCCTTTTTGGTAAAATGAATGAGAAAAACTTCGTTACCAAAGATTTTTTAGTTTCACTTTCATTGTCTTTGCCTTCTGTTTTAGAACTGGCATCTTTGTTTTTAATAGGATCTTCAGTACTATAAAGGTTATCTTCTTCAATTCTAGATTTATTTAAAGTATTTCCAGACATGTTGAAAAAAGCTGAATCAACATCTGTTCCACTAGGTGAGTACTTACAAGTCAGCTTTGGTTTTGTGATAAGACAGCCTTCATTGGGTTCCTCCCAAACATCAACAAAATCACTCTTTGTCTTAGCTGAATCAGTTCCATCTAGTTTAGTCTCAGCCCCCTCATTGAATCCCTCTATCTCTTTCAATGAATAAATATGGTCTTTGTCAATTACTTCATCATTTTCACTTGCAACCATGGCTTCAGTATCATCTTTACCCATTTCCTGATCAGTGTCTAGGTGATGATCCTCAGTATTTTCAAAAACATCTGCCACTGGATACTTACTCACTTCATACACTACTACATTTTTCCTTTCCATGTCTGTAGATGTCTTGTTTGAGTTACGGTACTCTTCAAGCCTATCATCTGGATCATCAAAACAATTAGTTTGACTATTATAATCTTTAGTATATTCTCCATCAAAAACTTCTGGAACAGAAGGCACTATCTCCTCATGATCAACATTAGTAATAAAACTGTCTTTGGCTTCACATTCAAGCTCTGCATATTCATTATCCCATGTTTTACATACAGAACAAACATGAAAGGAAAACTCAGATTCACAACCTGTTGTTTCTAAACAAGATGAAACTTCTGTGTTACAATCCATACACATAAGCAAGCTGTCTGTTTCTGTTTCAGTGCTCTCATCTATACTAGTAAATGTTGCATCACCAATGCTAGAAATAGTACTTGGGTAAGTTGTATCAGAAATACTGGGATAATATCTCTCTTTCTCCATGTCAATTTGGTCATTCCCCATAATCCCATTACCAAGTTCAGCCACCTGATTTTCATCTTTATCCGATACAGAATATTTTTCAAATTCTTCTGAGACAGCAAACAACTCAGTACCTTCAATATTTTCAGTGTCTATGCCTGTATCAAACATCAGCTCTTGATGTCCATTTTCACCTGTATCTAGGACACATTTTGTTGTTTCCTTCCTCTCCTTGTCATGTAAAATTCTGTTTGACTTTTCATCATCATCTGTTATACTTGCAGCAGTATTCTCAGAGTCATATGATGGGTCATCTTCAGTAAACAATGATGTATCTGCAAGCACATCTGTTGTATCAATATCTGTGCTGTCTATATCTCTTAAGTCTGTTGTATCCAAGTCAGTAGTTGTGTATCCAGTTGGGCTGCGGGGTCCTAATCTTAAGTAACTCTCATCCAAGTCACTTTCTACGGTACTTCCAGGACTGACATCACTTGTTGAGGTTTCAAAGTCGGCTGCTGAGGTATCGTAGTCAATGTTGCTATCCACAAAGTCAGCTGTTGTGTTCTCAAGGTCATCGGCCACATTTTCATAGTCTTTAGTAGCATTTCCAAGGTTGCTTGCATGCTCTTCAAATTTCAGGTAACTGTTTTCAAAGTCAGTGCTTTCTTCTCCATGATCAGTAGTGCTTATGTCAAATTCAGTAGTTTTGTTTTCTAACTCAGTGTTTCTGCTCTCAAATTCAGAGGTACTGCTTTCAAAGTCAGTCGCTGTTTTTTTAAAATCAGGGTAACTGCTTTCTAAATCAGTTGTTTCACTTTGACAGTTGCATGTATGATTTTCAAATTCATCACTTGTGTTTCCTAATGCAGAGATACTGTTTACTATGTCAGTGGTTATATTTCCATTGGCAGTAGAATCATTTTCGAGGCTGGCAGTTGTGTCTTCAAGCTCAGTGGTATTCTTTTCCAAATCAGTGGTATCATTCTCATTGTTTTTTATGTCATCACTGGTGTTTTCAGAACAAGTGGTGCCATTTCCTAAGTCATTAATTTCATTTCCTCTGTCAGCCACATTACTTTCTCTGTAAGTTGTAGAATTCCCTAAATAAACCATGGAGTCTAGTGCTGAGCTCAAACCACGAGATACATTTAAAGGTTCAGCTACTACAGGTTCACTTTCGTGAAATTCAGTAAATCCTTTAATGTCACATGCATGCTCATCATCAACATTTTCAGAAAAACAGTTATCTACAAAAGTATCCTGGGCAATATTGCCATTAATATCACATGTATTTTCTGAAAGTTTCTCTTTCTTCTCTATGGATGTTTCATCAAGCGTTTCACCCTCTGAATGCTGGATGTCTTGAGATGCCGACACTAATTTGAAAATGTGAAATTAAGAGATACAAGTAAAACATACAATCACACTATATATTGTATACATCTCCATGTTAAAGTAACTGCACCTACATATGAAAGGGTACTTTTACTTCTTAGTCATATTGTACACATGCATAGTACACACAAAAGAAAACCAAGTGCTTTGAAAATTAATAATGAAACGAGCGATTTGTTGTATGGTTTTAAACACAGTTTTTAACATTATTTAAGCCATTAACACACAATCCCTACTTTCGACAACCCTGAAACAGAAGCCTTTAGAAAACATTGTGGGAAACGGAGAAAATGCTGGTAACCAGCATTTTCTCCTTTTCCCACATCTGTTCTTACTGTCCCAAAACAAATTTAGCTTCTTTTGTCACATTAATTTTGTCTTCTGCAAACACTTTCAGTTTGGACAAGCCGAATATTTAGTTGTTTGGTAAAGAGTTAAGTAACATCTTGGCAGCTGGTGCAACTATCCATGCTTTCCTGGAGTATCTTTTATCATAACTGCATACAATATTCTCTCCATGTCACTGGATTCTTTTCCACATAACCATCATCAAAGCAAATGACCAGCCATGAGAGAGAAACCAATCCTGTCGCAATAGTGATTATCAATCCTTTAAAGACATTGGCCAAGCCAGGAACTGAAATAGTGACCCCCTGTTCTCAGGTCCTGACACAAATAGCAAAATTTATTATGGATAACCATAACATTAGATGTCTAAGAGGGCTCTGAGTAGCTCTACTAGCTGTGTCTATCCAGGGCATTACACATTAGATGACTTGTTCGTACTGGGCAAGTACAAAATTAAATCTGATTAACCCTTTCCAAAATAGCAAATTTTGGACCACACCAAACTGAAAACATTCTGCAGATGACAACTTAACAGTTGCTAAAAGGATGATTTTTCTATATGACAGGGTAGAAAACCTTGTGGGAGAAGAAGAAAATGCTGGTAACCAGCATTTTCTCCTTTTCCCACAATATTTTCAAAAGGCTTCTATTCCTGACCTGTAAAAACCAGGAATTGTTTGGGAAAGGGTTAAACATCGCCATAAAATGACAATCATCTCCAACTTTAGAGGCCCATATAAGGGCTTTATGTAAGCAGATATTTAACAAACTATTAAAAAAGAATGGGTTGGATGGCAACAACAAATAATGAAATCATTGTCAGGTATCCAAAGGTTTTTTTTGCCAAAAAAAAAAAGTTTAAAAATAAGCTTTGAGAAGATACTGACATTCCAATGAAATTGGGATGAAAATGCTACTACATACACATGTATTGTATTACACAAATATAAATTACATACACACAAAATAAAACATACCTCTTTTATTGTATTTGTGACAGTTAGCTATGTATACATGAGAGCAGAATAAAACAAAATTGGGAAAACAAATCAAAGGGTTTTCTCAAGTGCTAATCTTTGCCATACAAACTATAGATATCAAAGAAGTTGGGTTCAAAATATGGACTCAATTATAAAAAAAGAGTGGCAAATTGTCGCAAGATACACCCGTCTTACCCCAAGTTGTAAAGCTTGGGCATGCACCGGACAAAATTCAAGTATGAAAAACAACAAAGGGGAATAACTCAACTAGAAGGCCCTGAAGGGCCTGAATATGCTCTACTGGCAGAGAATTCAATTTTGCTTTTTCATGAAAATCTGACAAGAAATGTATACTTCGTCACGAAAACAAGAATTGGCAATTTTCAACTTGACATGGTTTCTTTTCCCATACTGTTTGTTGAATTCATCTCAAAATAGATAGGGTTGAAGCTATTGGTGAGATAAACAGGGTTGAAGATATTGGTGAGATAAACAAACTGTGCACGTTTCACTAAAATCTAATTACAAATACACATTTTATCTCGTGAACAAGAATTTGAAATTTTCAACTTGAAATTGCTACTTTTTCCATACTGTTCGTAGGATTTTTCTTGAAATCAATAGGGTTGAAGCTACTGATAAGATAAACAAACTGTGTGATTTTCATGAAAATCTGGCAACAAATGCAGATTTTATCGCGTAAACAAGAATATGAAATTTTCAATTTGAAATGGCTACTTTTTCCAAACTGTTTGTTGGATTTTTTTCAAAATCATTAGGGTTGAAGCTATTGATGAGGTACACAAACTGTGCAAGTTTCACGAAAATTTGGCAACAAATGCAGACTTTATCGCATAAACAAGAATTTGAAATTTTCAACTTGAAATGGCTACTTTTCCCATACTGTTTGTTGGATTTTTCTCAAAATCAATAGGATTAAAGCTATTGATCAGATACACAAACTGTGCAAGTTTCACCAAAATCGGGCAACAAATGCAGACTTTATCACTTAAACAAGAAAAAGACTAACGGACGTACGAACGGACGTACGGACGACGGAAACCACGCCATGACATAAGCTCTGCTGGCTGAAAGCCAGTAGAGCTATGAATTAAGCGAGCAAGAGTTATGATTCCTGTGCACTGCACTCCCCCTTGATGAGATCTATCCACCCATGAAATTTCATAGCCCTAGCTAGTATAGTTTTGGAGATATGCTCCAGACAAAATTAAAGTATGAAAAACAACAAAGGTCAATAACTCAAAAATTGAGCAAGCAAGAGTTATGATTCCTGTGCAATGCACTCCCCCTTGATAAGATCTATCTACCCACGAAAATTCATAACCCTAGCTAGTATAGTTTTGGAGATATTCAGCCGACAAAATTCAAGTATGAAAAACGACAAAGGGCAATAACTCAAAACTTAAACAAGCAAGATTTATGATTCCTGTGCACTGCACTCCCCCTCAGTGAGATCTATCCACCCATGAAATTTCATAACCCTAGCTAGTATAGTTTTGGAGATATTCACCGGACAAAATTCAAGTATGAAAAACAAAAAGGGGCAATAACTCAACAAGAGGGCCATGATGGCCCTGAAATCGCTCACCTGAATTTATTGACCAAACATGCACCATCTAGTTTCCTAGTGACCTAGTTTTTTATCAGACATTACCCATCATCAAACACTTTTGAGATATCAATAAGACAAACATTCTGGCCAAGTTTCATGAGTATTGGACTGAAAATGTGGCCTCTACAGTGTACAAAAGGTTTTTCTAAGATTTCATCAAGTGACCTAGTTTTGGAACCGACATATACCCATTATCAAACTCTTTTGAGACATCACCAAAACAAACATTCTGACCAAGTCTGAAGAGTATCAGGCAGAAAATGTAGCCTCTGGAGTGTACACAAGGTTTTTCTAATATTTCACCCATTGACCTAGTTTTAGACTCCACATGACCCATTTTCAAACTCATTCAAGGTATCACCAGGACAAATATTATGAACAAGTTTTAGGAGTATCAGACTGAAAATGTTCCTCCAGAGCATACAAAAGGTGTTTATAACATTTGACCTATAGACCCAGTTTTTGACCCAACGTGACCCATTTTCAAACTCATCCAAGATATTATAAAGGCAAACATTCTGACTAATTTTCAAGAGTGTTGGACTGAAAATGTGGCATCCAGAGCATATACACAGTTTTTCTAAGATTTGACCTGGTGATCTAGTTTTTAACCCCCAATGACCCATTTTCAAACCTGTCTGAGATATCATCAAGACAAACATTCTGACCAACTTACAAGAGTTTCGGACTGAAAATGTGGCCTATAGAGCGTACAAAAGGTTTTTCTAAGATTTGACCTAGTGACCTAGTTTTTGACCCCATGTGACCCATTTTCGTTCTTGTCCGAGATATCATCCAGGCAAACATCCTGACCAACTTTCATGAGTATCCAACTGAAAATGTGGCCTCTAGAGCGTACAAAAGGTTTTTCTAAGATTTGACCTAGTGACCTAGTTTTTGACCCCACGTGACCCATTTTCAAACTCGTCCGAGATATCATCCAGACAAACATCCTGACCAACTTTCATGAGTATCCAAATGAAAATGTGGCCTCTAGAGCCTAGAAAAGGTTTTTCTAAGATTTGACCTAGTGACCTAGTTTTTGACCCCACGTGACCCATTTTCAAACTCGTCCGAGATATCATCCAGACAAACATCCTGACCAACTTTCATGAGTATCCGACTGAAAATGTGGCCTCTAGAGCCTACAAAAGGTTTTTCTAAGATTTGACCTGGTGACCTAGTTTTTGACCCCACGTGACCCACCTTTCAACTCGTCCGAGATATCATCCAGACAAACATCCTGACCAGCTTGCATGAGTATCCGACTGAAAATGTGGCCTCTAGAGCCTACAAAAGGTTTTTCTAAGATTTGACCTGGTGACCTAGTTTTTGACCCCATGTGACCCACTTTCGAACTTGTCCGAGATATCATCCAGACAAACATCCTGACCAACTTTCATGAGTATCTGCCTGAAAATGTGGCCTCTAGAGCGTACACAAGGTTTTTCTAAGATTTGACCTGGTGACCTAGTTTTAGACCCCACGTGACCCATTTTCGAACTCGTCCGAGATATCATCCAGATAAACATTCTGACCAACTATCATGAGTATCCAACTGAAAATGCGGCCTCTAGAGCGTACACAAGGTTTTTCTAAGATTTGACCTGGTGACCTAGTTTTTGACTCCCCGTGACCCATTTTCAAACTCGTCCGAGATTTCATCAAGACAAACATCCTGACCAACTTTCATGAGTATCCGACTCAAAATGCGGCCTCTAGAGCATACACAAGGTTTTTCTAAGATTTGACCTAGTGACCTAGTTTTTGACCCCACATGACCCATTTTCGAACTCGTCCGAGATTTCATCGAGACAAACATCCTGACCAACTTTCATGAGTAACCGACCAAAACTGTGGCCTCTAGAGCGTACACAAGGTAAAAAGTTGACGACGGATGACGGACGCCGGACACAGCACGATCACAATAGCTCACCATGAGCACTTCGTGCTCAGGTGAGCTAGAAATTAAGCAAGCAAGAGTTATGATTCCTAAGCAATGCACTACCCCTCGGTGAGATCTATCCACCCATGAAATTTCATAACCCTAGCTAGTATACTTTTGGAGATATGCTCTGGACAAAATTCAAGTATGAAAAACAACAAAGGGCAATAACTCAACAAGAGGGCCAAGATGGCCCTGGATCGCTCACCTGAATTTTTGAGATGACCATAGTCTATTTTTTTTTTTTTTAGGTATTCAAACATTGGAACCAAATTTATAATTTTGCCAAGCAATTTTCAAAAGGTCACCTGTAAAAATCATTTCGAAATCTGACCATCAGTTTCAAAAAGAAGAGTTTTTAAGAATTCTTCATTTCTGTATAAGAGCAAGTAGCCCCCATCCATGAGACCCATGTTTCTTGATGGATCAAAATTTACAAACAAGTTTTGAAAAGGGTCACCCAAGGAACATCTCTCTGAAATAATTTCAAAATCTGACCAGGGGTTTCAGAGAAAGAGAATTTTAAAGAATTTCATCATGTCCATATAGTGCAAGTAGCCCCCATTCACAAGACCATGTTTCTTGATGGATCAAAATTATATGTACAGCTTTTGGAAAGGGTCCCACAAGGAACATCTCTGTCAAATTATTTTAAAATCTGACCACAGGTTTCAGAGAAGAAGAATTTTCAAGAATTTCTTCATTTCCATATAGTGCAAGTAGCCCCCATTCACTAGAGCCATGTTTCTTGGCCAATCAAAATTTTGCGAACAATTTTAGAAAAGGGTCACCCAAGGAACATCTCTGTGAAATTATTTCAAAATCTGTCCAGCCATTTCAGAGAAGAAGAATTTTCAAGAATTTCTTCATTTCTATATAGTGCAAGTAGCCCCCATTCACCACAGCCATGTTTCTTGACCAATCAAAATTTCGCTAACAATTTTTGAAAAGGGTAACCCAAGGAACAAGTCTGTGAAATTATTTCAAAATTTAACCAGCGGTTTCTGAGAAGAAGAATTTTTAAGAATTTCTTCATTTCTGTATAGTGCAAGAAGCCCCCATTCACCAGAGCCATGTTTCTTGACAGATCAAAATTTCGCGAACAATTTTTGAAAAGGGTCATCCAAGGAACATCTCTGTGAAATTATTTTAAAATCTGACCAGCGGTTACAGAGAAGAAGAATTTTTAAGAATTTCTTCATTTCCTTACAGTGCAAGAAGCCCCCATTCACCAGAGCCATGTTTCTTGACGGATCAAAATTTCACGAACAATTTTTGAAAAGGGTCACCTAAGGAACATCTGTGTGAAATTATTTTAAAATCTGGCCAGCGGTTTCAGAGAAGAAGAATTTTTAAGAATTTCATCATTTCTGTATAGTGCAAGAAGCCCCCATTCACCAGAGCCATGTTTCTTGACGGATCAAAATTTCGCGAACAATTTTTGAAAAGGGTCACCCAAGGAACATCTGTGTGAAATTATTTTAAAATCTGGCCAGCGGTTTCAGAGAAGAAGATTTTTAAAGAATTTGCTAAAAAAGTCCATTTCGTTGCCATGGCAACCAGAGTTTTTGACGGAATCAAATTCTGTGAACAATTTTTAAAGAGGACCTCCCAAGGAACATTCCAGCCAAGTTTGGTCCAAATCCGCCCAGCGGTTTAGGAGGAGTTGATGTTTAAAGAATTGTTGACGACGCACGACGCACGACGCACTGACGCACGACGCACGACGGACGACGCACGACGGACGACGGACGACGGACACCGGGTGATCCTAAAAGCTCCCCTTGAGCACGTTGTGCTCAGGTGAGCTAAAAATTAAGCTAGCAAGATTTATGATTCCTGCACACTGAACTCTTCCCTTGATGAGATCTATCCACCCATGAAATTTCATAACCCTAGCTAGTATAGTTTTGGAGATATGCTCCAGACAAAATTCAAGTATGAAAAAAAAAAAACCAAAGGGCAATAACTCAAAAATCAAGCTAGCAAGAGTTATGATTCCTGTGCACTGCACTCCCCCTTGATGAGATCTATCCACCCATGAAGTTTCATAACCCTAGCTAGAATAGTTTTGGAGATATGCTCCGGACAAAGAACTGGACCTCACCCGCCATGGGTGATCCCATGATAAGTCATGTCTTCGACGGGCAAGATCTATCCACCCATGAAATTTCATAACCCTAGCTAGAATAGTTTTTGAGATATGCTCCGGACAAGGAACTGGACGCTGCCCGCCCGCCACGGGTGATTCCATAATATGCCCCATCTTCGACGTATAAAAAAAGTATAAAAAATACTTTGGGCACTTCAAACTTGATAGCATCAATTTTGCAGAGAAAAAACAGACTTGAATGATTGGGTAGAAACATCTAAGGCATATAAGAAAAATGCTGGTTACCAGCATTTTCCCTTTTTCCTGCAATGGTTTTGAAAGTCTATTCCCTCAAAGCTGTAAGAAGACAGGACTTTTTAGTTAACTCTTTACAACACAACAAAATTTTAGACTTGTCCAGACTGAAAGCATTTGCAGACAACAAAATAAATGTGACTGAAAACACTGAAACTTGTTTTGAAAAGGGTAGAAAACATTGTGGGAAAAGAGGAAAATGCTGGTTACCAGCATTTTCTCCTTTTCCCACAATGTTTTAATAGGTTTCTTTCTCAGGGTCGTTAAAAGTCGGGATTGTGTGGTAATGAGTTAAGGTCTTATCTCTATTTTTAGCCACCAACACACAAATCACTTGAATTTCTTCATACCGAGCAAATCAAGGTTACACTCTGATGCCATTTTTTGGACAAAGCTTTGAATCTGAAAACAGCAAGAACAGAAAAAAGCCAATATATCACTACAGCACACACTACTAATATCACACAATCAAGCCTATATAAATCCTTGTTGCTTTACATACCCTTTTCTTCCACTGTATCTGTTGATCTTTCTGCATCCGACAATGCTGTATCTGTCGATGTTTCTGTCAGGCCAGATGTATCACCTTAATAATATAAAAAATATGATATATAATGATTTCATATAATAATAATATAATTTCTTACCGTGTTTTGGTGTGTATAACACGCACTTTTTTTCAGCTCTGAATAATTTCAAAGTGGGGACTGCGTGTTATACACTACAATAGGCAAAGCCATGTTTTTCTCCTCCTTGAAAGTCGGTCGTATACCTGTTCAAAGTGGGTGGGGGAGTGGCGTAGGTACAAAACGGTAAAGTTCTCTCGCCACAGCCTTAACTTTTGTCATCATCCCATTTCAACTTTTAGCGATTAAAAAAAACAACATTATGTTTTAATTTTGTTAGAATGTACTTGTACATTCTTAATTTGTCGATTAGGATCCGTAATTTCCTGATTCTATCAGCCATTTTGGCAACGGCGAACGTACCCCGGAATGATAAATATTGATTTACTGTTATCGTCTGATTCGTCTCATATTTTTTTTTTTATTCTTTGTTAATAGCTAAAATTGAACATTTATAAAAGAGTAAAATAATGATTCATAAATAAATGAATGATTTAAAAATATATACATTTATCGCTACTTTTTACAAAAACCGTGATTTACATCATATAGATCTTTGTTTATTTCACACCTGTCACATTTGTCGATCAAGGTGAGAAAATAAGAGATTAACTACGATATGGTCGTCAGTTCAATGTGTGAATTTGCAAATGTCATAAGCTGGCATGTTTTTGTAATCCCCACAAGTACACATCGAATAATTACCATTTCCACTTTGATTAAAAAATGGTTATTTCCCCTTGATAAAGTATCGCCATTTACAATTTTTCAAGACGGCGACCTAAGCTTCACATGTTACGATATTTTGGTCAATTTTTGATGCGTGTTGTACATCCGAACAACCTTTTTTCCTCGGATCTGATGCTGAAAAAGGCCTGCGTGTTATACATGCCTGTGTGTTATACACAGCGTTTTACGGTATTAATTAATGTTTTCTGATGTGATGTCGTCTCAGTTAAAACATGTTATTCCTGAAGAAGGTATTACACCGAAACGTTGGATACAACATGAAATGTTGTTAAACGTGTTGTTTTTTGTTTAATACTTACTTAATAATATACGGAGAGAGTTCTGTCCAGAGTCCAAACTTGAATGGCTGATTGCAAAAAACTTACGCTAGTTTTTCAAAACTTCCAACATTTTCAAAAGATTGTACAGCATCGTGCCAAAAGTGAGTGAACTTTTGTAATGGCCGCCATATTGCAAAACCAAAATAACACAACTTTCAACGTGAAACTTACCTATTTAAATTCATTTTCAGTAATCAGTACTTTGTCATGCTGCCTTTTTGGATCAAAACTTCTCTAATTCTTCTGGGTAGGGTGGAATATAGTCTTTGAACATAAGTACAGTACACTCCTCGCGGATTTTGCTCAAGTCCGCGAGCCGCGACGGACCAATTTGTCTGCGGCAAATCTGCTGTACAGGTATCGGCCGCGGAAACGCGGCGGACGTGTCACCGCGGCCTCAGAAAATATCGGGCAACTTCACAGCAGGAGGTAAACGCGGTGGATCGCGGCAACGTTGCGAGGGATCGCGGGGGAATATTCGGCTGGCTGACTGTAAATTTTTATTCTTAAATATCTGTAATTTTCCCCACTGTTTCGGGAACCAGAAACTAATTCTTCCATTACGACCGCGACATTTTCGTACCATTAAATGCGGATATAAGCTTTGCCAACAGGGATTACTTAATTTAAGATGCCACAAAACGCATTTTAATCAGCTATTCGCTAAGTTACAAATTTGTAGGCCTATCCCATATTTAGTGTTAGCGATATGAAAATTCGAATTTCGGATTAAAAGTGCAATTTGATGCTGGATTCCAAAAACCGAAAACCAAAGTTACTACTTCTTGATTGTTTGTGACTTACAAGCGTGTATTTTAAAAGTGGAAAAACTCCGACTGGAATG
This sequence comes from Tridacna crocea, assembly GCA_943736015.1. NCBI lineage: Eukaryota > Metazoa > Mollusca > Bivalvia > Cardiida > Cardiidae > Tridacna > Tridacna crocea. The sequence continues at coordinate 58,956,112 of OX031059.1, forward strand.
TCAATTAATAACTTAACCCATAGAGCGCAGAAAACCCATTACATAATCTAAAATTTGAAAAAAAAAAAAACACCAAGAACCAGCATTTTTCAATGTTGTTTTCGTCCTACAAGAGCGCAAAGTGTACATCCAAAATCAGACATCACAATTCGTGCAGCCTGAACTTGATTTTTATAAGTCGCAAAGGCAATTATTGTTGTGAATGCCGTATAATGGGTTAAAGAGCAAAACCGTGTAATATAGCATCATCGAAAATTTACCACTACACCCGCGGTCTGAAACTGCACACTAGGAAAAAAAAAAACCACTATTTTAAAGTTCATGTACAACAGGCTTCAGGTGTATTTTCATCACACATTCTTTCTTACCGTTCATTAGATGAAACAGATATAGCAGTTATTAGCCATTTCTTTTTTTATTCTGTTGATAATTAAAAACTTGAACACAATTTAAAAATTATGCTACCCTGTACGTGTATATTATCACACTGTTTATCCTCATTTTCTCAGTCTCTGGATGTAAGGAAACCAAAGGGTAACGAATAGAACTGTACATATATTCAGCTTTTCCAAAATGCAGGCTGGATCGTCAGAAAAACAAAACATCGGTCCACATTCTGAACTGAAATGATCCTCTTGTTCTCTTAACCCTTTCCCAAATGACAAATTTTAGACTCTTCCAAACTGAAACAGTTCGCAGACGACAATTTTAACTTTTATAACAATGGCAGAAAATTATCTGAACGGGCAGAAAACAGTGTGGGAAAAGGAGAAATTGCTCGTTACGAGGAATTTCTCCTTTTCCCACATTGTTTGCAAAAGACATGTACTGCAGACACGTAAAAACAATGGCTTGTTTGGGAAAGGGTTAAATAAAAACCCGCTCTTTTCATTGCCTTTTAACCCTTTACAAAAAAACATTCCCTTTTTTTTAAGACGCTGGGGTAGAAGCATTTTGAAAACAATGTGGGCTAAGGAGGAAATGCTGGTAACCAAAATTTTCTCATATTTTCCCACAATGTTTTCTACTCTGCTAGAAACAAATTTCAATTTTTGAGTAACATTTATTTTGTCCGTCTGAAAGTGCATTCAATTTGGACCAGTCTAAAGTTTTGTCCTTTGATAAAGGGTAAAATAACATATGCAAACTTAACACAAAGGAGAGGCAAGGGTTCACTCGGTATTCCTTTGATGTTGGGTATAGCACTCCGGCAGTGTGAAGTACTGTCCCAGTTGTTAGTTCCATATGCACGTGTCATACCAAACCGACTGAAACTTTTTTATACGACCTTATCTAACCCTTCTTAAATATTTACGACTTAGATTCCGATGATGGATTACCACTTCATTTGGTAAGTCAAAATAACTATAGATATGTTCAATTTTCTATAAGAAATTAAAAAATATTCGAATAGCAGCGAATGTTTAGAAATATGTCGCTTAAAATGTTCGGAATATTGTCTCCTTTTTTTTCACCAAAGTTATTTTTAAACCGAAAAAAATGGTTACATCTCCCTCTCGTCATTTTGCTACCATTAGGCCTAGATATTGGCGGATCCCATCCAATCAACTTTGCTGAACATAGTGTAATCTTTTGGACTTTAAGGTTATCCCGGCTAGAATATCTCGCCATACCGCAACAGATTTAACTCGTTACCAAATGACAAAATTTGAGGTTTGACCAAATCGAAATCAACAAAATAAACGTAGCAGAAAATATGAAATTTGTTTTGTGAAGGGTAGAAAACATTGTGGGAAAAGGAGGCAATACTGGTTGACAGCATTTTCTCCTTTTCCCACAATGATTTCTTAAAGCTTAAAAAAGTTTCTCGGGAGCGTCAGAAGTAGGGATTGTGTGGTAATGGGTTAACTTTCGGCACTTTGGTAGTTTTCGAAAACGAGACTGGGGTTCTCTTCAGCATCTCAAACCTTTCAGCATAAAGCTGCTTTTGCACAGAAGACCAAGATCAGAAAACGTCATGCGTTCATATCTTGGAACTTAACTGTGAGATTATGAAAGACTTTTTTATTATATTCCAGTTCCCAGAAGGCATATGCTAGACTTTTTTTTGATTATATTCAAGTTCCCAGAAGGCAGATTCGAGAGAGATTAATTCGTTTCTCAATCGATATAAAATAAATATGTTTAACAGGCAATTAAAGAAGAAGGAAATGGGTTATTTTAAAATGTCTACTAAAAGGAGTAAATTCAATTAGATACACAATATTATTTCTATTTCATCATCATTTTTGGAAAAAAAAAACCTATACAGTAAAACTCCTCTATTAAGACCACTCACGGTACTTTTAAAATTTGGTCTTAATAGTGGGGTGGTCTGATTTCCGGGTTTCACACGCCTACATTTTGATATAAACCCAGGCTCTGAGTAGACTTTTGCAGGGCTAAATGACGCGAGTAGTAAATGCATTTGACGTAGGGAAGTATACAAATGAAAATGACAACAACATTTTCATGTTCACTGAAAAGTATTATTTTTTCTTAAATTTGTGAAATAAATCCACCTGTAAAAGCATGTCAATTCATAATTGCCTATTTAAAACAATCAAAACCAGGTATGTACATTAACTAAATGCATCTGAAGACTAAAGGATCTTATGTTAGTTCTGATAGAATTTATGCTTTTTCACTTCGTGTAGTCTTAAAAACTCATACTCCAACTGCCGAATTTCATTGTAAAACAAAGATTTTCAAATATGGGCCGATCTTTGAACGATTAACGTATACGGACTCCCCAACCCTCTATTTTTTCATCAGAGTTGAAAATTCGAACAGGCCTGCTAATCGTCGCTCTTACTGTCTTCGTGTTCACTTGTTAATCGCATATTCGTTACGGTATAATTACAGTATGTAAAGTTCCAAATTCAAAATGATAATCCCATCTGATCACCGCTAAACCCAAATTTCGTAAATTACATCAGTCAGCTATAAACAATAAACCTGGTCACCCGGATGTAGACATGTTTGTTATCCGGGTCAGAGACGTGTGATAAACGCTTGATTGCCGTGTGAAAGCCGAATCGATGGTTTAAACATATCCATTCACAGGTCATTTGATTATGTTACGTAACATCCTGATTAATTAACACAATCACGTTACAATCAATTGTCAGTGGACAAGCAACAGACCGATAATTGATTGTCATTTCCATCGGACCCAAGAATATTCGTACATGTGGCACAGTCTATGGTTCGCGATTACGGACGCGTGAAAATTGGCTGCTTGTAAAGATGTTATGGAAATCGAGCGGTCGTTTCTCGGGGTGAAAATCCACAGATAAATTCATATTGGTACTGAAAACGGTGGTCGTAATTTCGGAATAGCGGGTTTTCGTATTTCCGGGGTTATGATCATTGATCTTGAAGAAGGAAAAATTCCGTTCTGGCAAAAATCGTTCTTAATAGCGGGTTGCTCGTACTGTCGGGGTGGTCGGGAGGAGAGGTTTTACTGTATATGAAATTAATATGTCAATAGAAATTGTAACAACTGAAGAGAAAATTACCATTACACTAAAATATTATAGTTCACGTCAGGATTTTTTTTATGATACCGTTCACGTTATAAGTAGCGTTTCATATTAAAATAGTTCTATCATGAATACTGGTGTGATTTGAAAGGAGAGAGAGAGTATATCAAATATGCCGTATACGGTAACTTGCAGAATCTTATAACATGCAGAAATTATTTAGATAACCAGATATTATAAATTAATTTATGCATTTATTAACCATCATAATGAAGCCGTCTCCCTTCGAACTGGTAATCGGCTGACCTACGAAAACAACCATACAATGAGTTATTTTCTCGTTGAGTGCAAACTGAATGAGCCATACTCTGTGAAAAATGGTTCTAATGCATATCCGTGACGCACCAAGCAAGCCATCACAAAACATGGATCCATTTCATTTAACAACCGACCGAGTCATGAGGTAGAATGACATGCTGAAAATTGACCAAAGAGCAAAATGTTTCGACACAGGTTAGCCTGTACGTTCTGTGCAGGCTTACCGGAGTTGATACTGTTTGTAGACACAACAAACCAATTTTTTACAGAGCATGGCTCAAATGGAATCGACATCAACCGTAGGCAAGAGTTGCATAAATAAATTGTAGAATCAGGCTGTTTGGAAAACTCTGACACTAGTATGTGGACAGTGATCTATTAAAGATCAGACATTGCGTGATGCGTTGTCTGATCTCAATCCACGATGTCTGTAAAAATCGTAACAGGCACTTTAAATGAGTACCAGTTGTTTTGACTGCATTCGAGTGCTGTAGGTAATGATGTTTGCCGAAGTAAACAAAGCTGGTGTTAAAATGTATTTAAAAAGGGTGAAAATTATGAAGATGACAATCTGTTATTGCATGGTTGTGCCAGGGATCTTGTATATAAGATCCCTGGTTGTGCCAACTGTTTCTTGCTGGATATTAATACAAAAATTAGGTTAAAAGTTGGCAAGTCTTAAGTTTACTTTTTGCCTGATTTTGACATGATTTGGTCTGCCTGAAACTTGCATTCGGACATAATACACAGATTGTCATCCTCGGAATATTTGCCATACCTTTAGGTTGAAGCCTATGCTATCCGTATCCTACATCTGAATAAGGCGACAAATTTTTAGACTTGTTCAATTTGTATGCATTTGCAGACGAGAAATTTTGTTTGTATCATAATTATGATTACGTTTCTCTTTGAAAAGTAGACAATATCTTGGAACAATGGTGGTATATTGCTTTACAGAATTTTCTCCTTTCCCAACATTGTTTCCAAAACCTTTTTACCTGGGCTCCCTAGATTGCTGATACAGGCTTTACCCTAGTTTATCCTAAAATAATACAAAAAATAACTCCACCATACAAATAACAAAGAATTTAAATCTTTTAATCTTGTCTCGGCTAGAAAAGCTCACAGTGCATATAGTTGTAAGAGATAGTGCAGCACGATCTTCATCTACATCGTCTGTAAACGATACTGAAAGGAATGTAAGCTGCAATCGGTGCGTTAAGCGTTTACCGAATAATACTATTCGGCTTTTGAAGACATTGAGGAAAAGGAGTGTGCAGGTGACTAGCAATTTATCTTTTTACTCTGATATTCTAAGACATGTTCTAACTCAAAACAATAGTGAAAGGTTCATAATCGTCGTCTTCTACACATACGTTTCAGCTCCATTTATTTATTGCTGAATGGACTAAGGGTTAAAGCTTATATTACACCCCAACAACCAAATTTGGCAATAAAAACCGGCGGGGGGTTGTCCGTTTATTGTTAACCCTTTACCAAATAATCATGGCCCAAGTTTCAAGAGCCTCGAGAAACCATAGTAGGAGAAGAAAATGTGCTGATATCAGCAGCTGCTTCTCTTCCGACAACGTCTTCACCCAAGAGACAAGTTTCGTTATTTGAATTACATTTGGTCATCTGCAAATGTTATAGAATTGGATATGGGTAAAATCTGGAGGTCTGGTAAAGAGTTAACACGTGTCATTTGTGTATGAAATCATAACCCTTTATTTTTTAGAACATTAAGGAATGTTGTCTCGTAGGAAAAAATAAGATGATAGGTCGTAATCATAAATATACCAGTCTTCAAGAACGAAAACAATTATCATATACTCTTCATTTTATCACATGTACATGGAGACAAGCACAACCACTTACATTGCACAGATATTATTTTTCCCAAATGGTTAACCTATTACAACACAAGACCCAGTCTGAACGGTCCCAAGACAATAAACTAAGTGGGTAAAGGAAAAATGTTAACAACATTTTCCCACAAAGTATCCCAACCTTTTTAAGACAACTTCTCTCATTTCAGCAAAAATGCCTTTAATATGGATGAGTTTAATATTTTGTCATCTGTTGAATGGATAAAGGTCGAGTTTACCTATCTTCCAACTTTAGAACAAGATCAGCCAAATATGGGGATTGATAATCTTTATTTTGCAAAATGCAAGTGTCTTCTGTTAATTAAACCCTTGCATCCCTTAACACTTTTGAAAGTTTAACCCTTTGCCAAACAATCGCTGTTTTTTACGGCCCTGAGAGAGAAACCTTTAGAAAACATCGTGAGAAAAGGAGAAAATGCTGGTAACCAGCATTTCCTCCTCTTCCCACAATATTTTCTTCCCAGCTGGAAACAAATTTTGCTTTTGAGTAACATAAATTTTGTCGTCTGCAAGTGCTTTCAAAATGGACCAGTCTAAAATTTTGTCGTTTGGGAAAGGGATAACACGCTAAAATTTAGTTTACAAACCGAACCCTTTTCCCGCTGATCTGCAAGTCCTCTCCCATGATATTTAAGAACGTGATATCCAATCTTGAAAGTTAGCTAGTAATGCAGGCTTATGACGCGGGATTCAAGATCAGCAAAACTGGTTTCGAGGATTGATATTGGTCATTACCAAAAAAAGATTCATTCTTCTCTGACAACTGAGCATTTTGCTACGATTTGTGTCTAGAGCAGCAATCAGTGTCTTCATTATCTTGAAAAATAATTTTACAAAGTGTGGAAAAGAGATGCAGATGCACTAGCTGGCAGCCTCGAGTTGGCTGAAATCATGTTGAGAATAGTGCTCAACACTATACATGTAATGATTTTATCTACTCATTGGGAAGAAGTCTTCATTGTGAGGAGAGAAAACAATGATCGTAGCCAGCATTTCCTCCTTGTCCCAGAATGTTTTCTATCATATTGAAGACAAATGCCACGTTTGCTACTTTTAGTCGTCGTCTGCATGTGCTTTCAGTTTTGGAAATTTTTGTGACTTTGTAAAGAGTTGATTTTTAACCAAAACCCTCACGGAGGAACCAGTGACTTTGATTTTATGTATTCAGTCCTACGAGATTCATTAATCTAATTTTGTAACGAACATGTGGAGATAACTTTGTCAATTTGTAAAAATAAACATTTTGTTTGCTAGTGATCGTTATCACTGGTAGAAAAAAAATAAGCTCAAGAGTCAAGACCTAATAGGCCTAAGAGCCGCTCGTGAACCATTTCTCCTTGACGGTACATGCTGGTGTAATGCAGAAAAATGACCCCCATTACAAAATGACCCCTGGGTCATTTGTCGACGTAGAGGAATGATCCATGGGTCATTTTTCGACGTAGAAAAATGACCCATGGGTAATTATTCTACGTTGAGAAATAACCGTAGGTCATTATGTAATGGGGGTCATTTCTCTGCATTACACCGTCCGGCGCTGTCATTATTCCTAAAACCAGCATTTTCTTCCTTTTCCCGCAATGGTCTCACCTAACAAAAAATATATTTTATATTTTGACTTAAATTAAAAATTTCGCCTGCAAATGTTTTATTCAATTTGGACAAATTTTGTCGTTTGGTAAAGAGTTCAGGAAACATGAACATCACTCGTAATATATATTGTCGAAGAGTATTTGACAAGGTAGATAAACATTGCTTGAGAGAAAATGCTGGTTGCCGGCCTATTCATTTTTTCCTACAATGTTTTCCCAACCCTTGTTCTGCAAGGCACTTTAAACTCATGATGTGTGGTTAAAGATTTATGTGTTTCGATTCTATAACCTATTAATTCAGTGCCCGTTGAATAATTTGCTTGGCAATGATGACTGTTTATCGTCTTTTTTCTTTCTGATATAAAAAATGCTCGTGGAGATACATACGTGTAATATGACTTTGTAAAAGAGTAAAATGGTGCGTAACTTCATTCATTCTTGAATCATTTGCTACACTGACAAGAAACTTACCTGTCTGATCGCGGCGGAGTCACCGCGTCGTTTTAATTGCGTAATCAGACCGCCGCGGTCCGCCAGGGATCGCCGCGTTTAAACAGCGCTCCGGGTTAGTCCGCGTTCACCTGTGTTGTAAAATCGCCGCGTTGGGTCCGCGCTAAATCCATCGCGGACAGCGAAAATAGCAAAATCCGCGAGGAGTGTACTGTAACGGGTATTTCATTCCAGGAGGTCAGTAGTTGGGTTTTCAAGTCATTTATGTTATGGATCAGATAAAGTTTTGATTTTATTTTGTTTTTTAGTAATAACCAAATATTTTCAATCGGACTAAGATCTGGGGACTGTGCTGGCCAGAAAAATACAGGGATGTTGTTTCTTTCTTTCCACGCTGTAGCTTCACGGCTTTTATGAGCAGGTGCATTATCCTCTTGGAAGACCCAGGAATTGTCATCAAAATGTTTAGCAATAGATGGCCATAAATACTGTTCTAGGGTCTGAATGTACTTTTGACAGTTCATATTTCCATCTATGAAAGCAAGCATGCCAGTTCCTGAATAACAAATACAGCCCCAGACCATAACCTTTAAATTGGTTTTCACATTAGCAGCCACATACTCTAAACACTCAGGTCTCCATTTTTCACTCGCTTTCCTCCAAATTGTAAGTTGACCATCAGGCTTTAAGTTTATCATCATTTCATCACTGAAAATCACATTTTTCCAGTTTGATTCCACAGTCCAAGTTAATTTAGTCCTACACCAGAAAACGCGCCTTCGTTTGTTGACAGTAGTGATATTCACTCTCTTCCTTACAGATCGTCTTTTATATCCTAAGGAATGTAAATTTCTTTGCACTGTTCTAACAGAACACTTTTCAAAGGCTGACGAGTTGAAAGATGCCGCAATTTCCCGGAGAGGTTGTCGTCGATCTGATTTTACAATCCTTGAAAGTTTCCGAAGTCCCAGGTCATCTACGATTTTAGGCCGACCGCTTCGAGGCATATTTTCTGTCGATCCACGGCTCCGAAATCGCTTTAAAACCATTGAAACGGTAGATTTACTCCTCCCCAACACTTTACAGACATCCACTAATCCATGACCTTCTTCTACCATAGATATAATTAGGGTTTTTTCATCCTCGGACAGTTGTTTTCCGTGCTTTCCCATCTTTCGAAATTCTGGCGGTCCGATATAAACAAACGACAAAATAAGATCATTTCCGGTTCGAAAAAAAGAATACAGGAGTTCCTTCTCCTAGTCGCACGCGCGCGTCCCTTAATACATTCGTACCCGCATAGCGACGCTTTATTTCTACTGATATTCTAAACCTGTATGGCGGCCATTAAAAAAGTTCACTCACTTTTGGCACGACGCTGTACTAAATCACAGAAAAGAAAATTAATTTCAAAATGTGAGGTAAAACCTTACACACTGCCAAGTCTGAAGCAAAGGTAAGGACTTTCTTGTTACAACAATATAATTCATTATATTTACTGTTTGCATTTCATAGCAGTGGATCCTCTATCCATCATAAATTCAAGAATTTAATAATTTTTGATACATTTCCATGCTTAACCAAATACCACACGATCCCTACTTTTGACGACCCTGAGAAAGAAGCCTTTAGAAAACATTGTGGGAAAAGGAGAAAATGCTGGTAACCAGCATTTTCTCCTTTACCCACAATGTTTTCTACCCTTCACAAAACAAAATTTCAAAACTTCAGTCACTTTTATTTTGACATCTGCAAATGCTTTCAATTTGGACAAGCCTAAAATATTGTTGTTTGGTAACAAATTAATAGGCTATAAAAAAGTATACAAAAGAATGGAGATGCTCTTTCATAAATAAAGAGTCAATAAGCAATACACAAAACATGCAGCCTGGATCCCTATACACCATACCAGGTACATTCCTAGTCTTTTTCTTGAGAATGTTCTAAAATTCAAAGTAACACCTAATTGGCTAACCATTTGGTTAATCCAATCAGAAATTGTTCTACCTTCTGAATCTGGTGATTCTGGGCCCAGATATTGGACTTCCTGTACTTAAACATTTTATTCAAAAGCATCTTTGAAATGACAAAAGCATCTTTGAAATAACAATGATTTAGGTGTTATAAAATTCATTAATTAGTCATTTTGCTTTTGTTCATTACAAGATTTAGAGCTGGAGTTTAGCACTGTCTGAACAGCATAGGTAATATCAAGAGTCGGTGCATCTACACATGTGTTTCATAGCTTCCTCACACCAGTACTGACACACCTTTCTATCAGCGTCAATGACTACTTTTTCTCACATGCAACAGGTAACAGGCAAAAACTCACTGGAAAGAAAACTTGCTTAAACTGGGTAAAAAGCCTACGACCACCAGGTCACAAGTCAGTGATAGGGTAGAAAACATAGTAAGAAGAGAGAAAACGCTGGTAGCCAGCATTTTCTCCTTTTACCACAATGCTTTTAACCACAAAATCCCTAGTTATTATGACCCTGGTAGACTACACTTTTGAAAACATTGTGGGAAATGAAGAAAATGCTGGAAACCAGTATTCTCTCCTTTCCCCACAATGTTTTCTAACCTGTTAGAAATGAATCCCATCATTTGAACAACAAGTAGTTTGTTGTCTGCAAAGGCTTGAATTTGAACCAGTCTAAAATACTGTTGTGTGGTAAAGAGTTAAAATGCCTCTTTCTCAGATGCTTGAGATTGTGTGGTAAATGGTAAACCATTCCGATTGAGAGAGACATTCAGTCTCAACCAATCAGAATGTTGTTCTTTGTAAACTGAAATAGGAATACACACATACCAAGTCCATCACTTCCTCCATAAGAGTCCTCCCGCATCAGTGACACCTCTTGAAACGAAGTTTCTGGGCAAGAAATAAAGAAGAAATTAATAGCATTTTGAAAGAGAAAAAAAAAGCTCTTTAATTCATAATGTTCTACAAATACTAATGAAATACGAAAAAAGTTTGCATTTCCCTTGAATGTTGTCATCTATGTCACATGTTAAATTTAGTTATACTTCAGAAATGACTTAATTAATTTTACAATTATTTCTTGCTGAAAATAAGATTTTAACATAAATCTTCAAATCTAGCTGCAATACATCAAATGACTAAATATCACACAGTCATGAAAGAAAAAAACCTGGTTCAGTTTTTGAGGTCTATGTACATAAGCAAGAATTTCTCCTTAAACTGTAAATGGGCAACATGAAGAGCTCACTATATAGATAGAGGATATTTGTTTTCTGTGGTGAAAGATCGAAACTTATTTTATTGAGTGAACATCATCGGTAATATTTTCATTCATGGCTGTGCCACTCGTGTAAATATTACCGATGATGTTCATTCGATGACATAAATTTTGATCTTTCAACGATTAAAAACAAATTTTCTATTTAATTCATGCTTTTAACTCTTTCTGCGGAGAACTTAATCAAAATTCAATACAGTTCTTTTCAGTTGTTCCCCTTGGTGTACCCCCTCTGCATAGCGATGCTTACAATATTACCTATTCTGCTAGAAATGTATGGTAAATTACATCACATTTCCATCTGGTTGTGAAGCATGTGCATTTTACCTTGGTAGCTACTGCACTTGAACAGTTTCTGCACTCAATTGAGAATTAGAACATAAAAATCGGTATTTTCACTGTTCTTACGTGAAATATCGAAAAATATTTCATCAATATTTCCCACTAACCTACCTGAGAGCATGAAATGAATAGCGGTAATGCATACCTTTTCATGCTACAATGGGCTGGCTAAACTCTACCAACATTTTTTATCTGTCCAAATTGACACTGTTCGCTACACATGGGACTAGAAAATTGAAAATTGTTTTTCGAAGGGTAAAAAACATTGTGGGAAAAGGAGAAAATGCTGGTTTCCAGCATAATCTCCTTTTCCCACAATGTTTTCAAAAGGCTTCCCTGCAAGATTCATTTAAAGTCAGTGATGTGGTAAGGAGTTACACTAAAACAGATCTGTAAGATATACCTTTCACTCTTTCCCAGATGACCATTTTGGACTAGTCCAAATTGAAAGTATTTGCAGACAACAAAACAAATGTGAATCAAAAATTAAAATCTGACTTGGAAAGGGTAAAAAACCTTGTGGGAAAAGGAGAAAATGCTGGTTACCAGCATTTTCTCCTTTTACCACAAGGTTTCCAAAGGTTTTCCTTCTCAGGGTCATTAAAAGCAGGGTTCCCACAACTTTCTGCTCGCAAAATTCCAGACTTTTTCCCGACTTTTTCCAGGATTTTTTTTAAAATTCAAGGTTTTTTTGTAACAGAAAAACTGGAAATGCAAAACCTTTTGAAAGCTACTTTCTTTCATACATTCCTTGTTTTAATGAAAAATTAAGATTTAAAGAACATTCTAACTGCATGATAGTTATTTCATTTCTTTACTTGGCCAGTTACAAAACTACAAAATGACCGAATATAGATTCAGATCAGCCTATCCATACAGGCAGTTTAATAAGGATCCATGCTGTTCTCTAACAGTTCCTAAGTTTCTACAAGTAATGAAGAATTTGCAGGCAAATAGTATAGATCCTTATAAGACTACATAACCAGGCAAATTGAGAATAATAGGACCATGATGGTCCTGTATCATTCACCTGAGTACCTACTAAGTAGTAAAGGTCTACAGTGAAGATAAATACCAAATATGGAAGTTCAAGGCCAAATAATTCTGACAGGGTATGTAACTGTGCAAAAAGCATTTTTTTCTTTTCCCAAAATGCTTTCAAAACCCTTCTTCTTCAAGGTCATTGAAAGTCAGGATTGTATTGTAAGGGACTGAATTAACTTTAAGAGGCATTTCCTGGTCAAAATGGTGGTCGAAAGACAGATTAAAAAACATCATTCGTTCATTGTTAAGACACAAATGAGACTTGTCTCAGTAACTTTTTATCAAATTTCAAAGGATGTTGACTGAAACAGTAATCAAGCCAAACTGGGAACCCTAGACTAACAGCTCACAACATTACTGACTAATTTATTGGAGCTCGATAAGTCCAGTATGTGAAAGGTAACCCCTTTGTCCATGACCTATCTTAAAGAAGAAAATGGATGGGCCAACTGACTGTAATTGGTCCAGAATGAAATTATACATTTAGTCCCAAATTTGGATAACATGTTGTTTAATGAAATAAAATCAAATAACTATTGTCTCTGGCTTAACAAGATGAACATTAATTACATTTTGTCATGTAATGAAAGAGACATTGATCCACAGTGACAATATACACCAAGCCCCCTTTTTCCATGATGTGACATTTAATGAAAAAAGGTAAAATATTGTTATTGGCAGACCATCATAAGGAATACATGTACATAAATTCCATCTTGTTTCAGAGCAGAAGAATTTTAAAATTTTCCTATTTGTTCCCATGTTCAAACTTGTGACCACCAGAGCAGGACCAGTTTGAACCCCAGGGGCATCATATGAACAAACTTGGTAAAGGTCCTCCAGAAGATAGTACATACAAAATATGAAAGTTTGTAACCCCTAGAGGGGTAGTTTGAACCCTGGGGGAATCATATGAGCAATCTTAGTAGAGGTCCAATAGCAGATGCTGCATACCAAATATCAAAGCTCTATCCCTTCTTGTTTTAATGAAAAATATTTTTCAAAGTTTTCTTTCATTATTCCCATGTTCAAACTTGTGACCCCTGAGGTGGGGTCAGTTTTGACCCCAGGGGCATTATATGGACATTTTTTGTAGAAGTATACTAGGAGATGCTACATACCAATTATCAAAGCTCTATGCTTTCTAGTTTCAGAGAAGAAGATTTTCAAAGATTTTGCTCTCTTTTTCTTTGTTTGCCATGGGTGGAATTTAATGTCTTGAACAACTTTGGTAGAGATTTAAATAAGGAACATCCCTGCCAAGTTTCATCAAGATTGGCCCAGTGGTTTAGGAGGAGAAGATGTTAAGAAATTGTGGATGATGCACAACAGACATAGGGTGATCACAAAAGCTCACCTTCAGCACTTTGTGCTCAGGTGAGCTAAAAATGTGTTGTTTTTTTCTAACATTGGGAATTATTTTCTTTATGATTTGAGACACAGAATCAAGTCCTTGCATATCATTTACTATCATAATGCACAACAGTTTTGCTGTAAGCCTTCAAATAGAGGTTCTTTTCCCTCTTCAGTCATTGAAACTAAAGCCTAATCCAAAAGTACCATGTTTTACTTTCACTTTAATTGTTCAGTTTTCATGACCTGAAATACATGAATAAATAAACCGGTCTTTTCAAAGGGCAATATCCCTGCTTTTAACGTTTCTGAAAATACGAATAATCGTAACACTGTTAGATTTAATACTTGAAGTGTTTTGATCCATGATTGCAGACAAGCGCTTACTTTCAGTTTCTTCTGACTCGACAACCTCATCCCGACGAGAATCATAACTTGGCTTCATAAAGATAAAGTCTGTTAACCTTTCAGACCCCTATGGATTTAAATTTTCAGTAATGTTTACTGTTTTAGCTCATTTTCACGTTAATTCACTTCAGCTCGTCCCCGGGAAAATACAAAGCGCAGCTGCATTGTATTTTAGGATAAGTACCGAGTTCTCCGAAATTAATACACTGGATCCCGGTTTATTTAAATATTAGAATACATATTCCGGGACCAGTGAACCTAAAAAAAGACCGTAATGTATTTGGGAAATTCACTCTCTTCGACCAATGACGGTCTAGGATATATATTGCAGAAAATATTGGACCTTTATCCGAAAAATGGAGGACGGAGACCAGAGATTATTATCGTCCTAAATTTTTGTTTCATACCCAAAACGTTTCGTACTTTTCCCGGGTTTTTCCCGATTTTTCATAGATATAACAAAAATCAAGACTTTTTCAAGACCGGGAACGGGTTTTACGAAATTCCCGACTTTTTCCCGTTTTCCCGACTGCGTGGGAACCCTGTAAGCGTGGGAACCCTGTAAAAGTGAGAATTGTGTTAAATAGTTAATTCTTGACCAAACAACAAAATTTAAAACATGCCCTCAACAACAGCATTTGCAGACAACAAATTCAATGGGGCTGAAACTATTTGATCTATCTTTTAAAAAGTTTGAAAACATTGTGGTTAACGGAGAAAGTGCTGGTACGCAGCATTTTCTCCTTTGCCCTAAATATTTTACACTTACTTCTAAAGGGTAACTAAAAGTAGGGATTGTTTGGCAATACAATGAACTCTTAAACATTTTAGTCTTGTACTAATTAACTGTTTACCACACAATGCCGACATTTAATGACCCTGAGAAAAAAAGCCTTTGAAAACATTGTGGGAAAAGGAGAAAATGCTGGTGACCAGCATTTTCTCCTTTTCCCACAATGTTTTCTACCGTTACCAAATCAAATTTCTATTTTTGCTTCCCATTTATTTTCTGACAGCAAATGCTTTCAATTTGGGCTAGTCAAAAATTTTGTCACTTGGTACAGTTAATAGCATAAGCAGGTAACAAATTTCATTTGGTCAAAATTAAGTTCATTTCCGAGATGATAGAAATGTTTCTCGCAAAATGTTTCGAAATTTTCGAAAGCATCTCTTCATCAAGATTATGAAACTTGGAATTGTGTTAGAAAGGAATAGACTTACCAGCATTATCTATCATTACAGACATCTCCAAACTCGAACCTGCAATTGGTGAAGCAAAGCCCAGTTCTACCAACATTTTATTGGCTGATTCAGTTTCACTGGCTTTAGTGAGGACAACACTGTGATATCCATTATTGTAGCTACTCACATATATCACAATGTCTGCTTCATCCGAGATATCTGAAAATAAACAAGCAATTTTGTTGAAATGATAACCCCCATAAAAAAAAAAAAGACGAGCAACTTAGTCTGCTATTTTACATCGAATGAAAAAAACGAAAAAGTATCCTGGCAGAAATGGGTTAATGTACACGTGTATTAAGTTTCATGAAATTACGTCCAATCGTATTCCAGATATTCACCGGGATGGACAGAGGCAGACAGACAACACTAAAACTATATCCCTCCACCTTCGGTCCACGAAGTCTGTACCATATTATTTTTTGTGTAGACACTTGACTATTTACCACACAATCCTGACTTTTGACAATCCTTAGAGCCTTTGAAAACATTGTGGGATGAGGAGAAAATGCTGTTAACCAGCATTTACTCCTTTTCCCACAATATTCATTACCCTTTCCAAATCAAATTTCAAGTTTTGATTCACATTTACTTTGTCATCTGCATATGCTTCAGTTTGGACTAGTCCAACATTTTGTCGTTTGGACCCTGTATGTTAGATATTAAGAGAACATTCCATTCTACTGAGATGTGCAACATGTAGGACAAATCTTAGCAATCACCAACAAATTTCATTATCAGATAACCAAATAAGCAGTATGACTTGTTGCAAGTATTTTGGCTCTTTGGTTCAACCCTTCCAGAGACAGGCAAGGTAAGTGGCACAGTTGATGTAAGTAATTTTATAGCCAGGTTTAAAATCCAAGAAGAAAAGACTACATTGCTTATAAGTAGGCTGCAATCTGACAGTGGTTCAGATATGTGACCTGTCACACAAAAAAGGGAGTATCTGGGAATTCCGTACATTAAGTAGATGTGAACAGATCGAAGATAATTCGGGTCAATTTAAGTTGATAACTAGACAATGATTGTACAGTTAGGTAGAATGACATTTCATACAGAAAATATCATAAAAGCTAAAAGTGTCTACCCTGGTCAGCCTGCGCAGTTTGACCAGGGTCGACACTTTTTGCAGTTCCCAGTAGGTCCGTTTTTGCGTGACGGATCAAACAGACTTACAATGTGTTCTGATCAGCTCGAGGGAATCTTCACCCCATTCTGCTTCGAAAGGTTCTATTTCATCCAGGTGACATACTACAGCTTGTCCAGGTATTTTTAACAGGTCTTCAGGTAGGGCCATAATATCTTCTCTTTTAACAGCATACTCTGTCCCATAATCAACTAGAAATACCTAGAGACGGAAAATATCCTTTTTACTCTTGACCAAACAACAAAATTTACGACTTGTATAAACTGAAAGCATTTGTGGAAGAAAAAATAAGTAATTTTTAGTATAATAAATGAAATTTCATTATTTTTCCTTCTTCAATTGCTTTCAGTTACCAGCATTTTCTTCTTTTCCAACAGAGTTTTCAAAAGGCTTCTTTTCAGGGGTTCTTTTGAAGTTGGGATTGCGTGGGGAAGGGTTAACACTTTACCTAAGTACAGTTTCTTACCTTGCCTTTGGCTCAGGGCAACATCATTTATTACGGCCGTGAACAAGTTTCCAATTCCCCTACCACTTTATCGTACAACAAATACTGCAGTGATTCATGGGCTTCAATCTTTTCATCAGTACTAGACAGGGCTCTGCAGTGCCTTGCTCAAGGACACTACAACATTGTCAATATATTACAAGAAGTGATTGAACTTGGAAATTCTGGGTCAGTAAATCCCATCTGATGAACCTTTACCCAGAGTTCCTGTGTTTGAATGACCTTTTAGAAAAAGCTTTTTGTAAGCACTGTGGTATAAGGAGAAAATGCTAGTTACCAACAGTTCTTACTTATCCCTGAATATATTTAACCCTTTCAGCAAACTTTATCCATTTTTTTCCACTTACGAAATTGTCATGTGTAGGTGCTTTGTGCTTTGAAGTCTAAAATTTGGTTTTTGACAAAGGTTATCCTTTTCCCACATTATCTCAATTTTCAACTACCCCCAAGAAAAAGGACTTTTGAAAACATTGTGGGAACAGGAGAAAATGATGCCTGCTAGTAGTTTCACCTTTTTCCACACTGTTTTCCATCCTTTCAAGGACAAATCTTATAATCAGAGTAACATCTGAATTTGTCACCTGTAAAATGCTACAATTTAGCAAAGTCTCAAATTTTGTTGTTTGGTACAGCGTTGACCATCCCTTTACCACACAATCCCAACTTAACGATCCTGACAAAAAAGCCTTTTGAAAACATTGAGAAAAGGAGAAAATGTTGGTAACCAGCATTTTCTCCTTTTCCCACAATGTTTTCTACCTTTCGCAAAACCAATTTCACTTTTTGAACCATGTTTATTTTGTTGTCTACCAATGCTTTCAATTTGGACTTGTCTACCATTTTTGTCATTTGGTAAAGAGTTAACTATAGATCACACAAGGCAATCCACACAGGTGTGTGTGTGTAAGATTACCTGATAATATTTCTCCTCCTCTTTTGATGTTACAGTCAGAAGATTAGCTCTGCTCCATACTCCATCTGATCGTGCTAGGCAGGGGCCACTAGAATAACCATCAGCTAATCCAAGCTCATCAGATTTTGATTTAATAAACTCTATAATTGTCTCTGTGATCTCCTTTACAATGTTCAGACCTTGTGATGTATGGACTACAATTTCATCTAAATTATCACAATTATGCAGATTAACATAGTGATCCTTATCACAGTCTAGTATCACATTTTGGAATACACCAAATCTGTCTATGACTAAATCTGAGGTGTCATTTTCATCAATGGTTTTGTCTATATCATTTAGAACTGCCACCTCTTTCTTGATGAGCACATCATCCATGCTAGTTTTACCTAGATAGAGTTCAACATTCACAACTTCATCTTCAACTGAAACTATCTGAGCTTTCGCAAAAACAGGTAACAATTCTTTAGAACTGAATTCTAAAAGAGCTTCTCGAAATACAAGAGTAGATTGTTCTGACCATTCGTCTTTGACTGGAACAACTGCACTGAGTGAGCACTGGAAGGCGAGGGCTGGATCTTTCTCAAAGTCTGTCTCTAAAGCATGTAAGTTTGCAGTGTTAACACATGCTTCAGTTCCTTTATCAACTAACACTACCTTGACCTGGTCTTGGTTGACTGATATGACAGAAGCTCGGTGGTAGAATTTATCATCCTTGTCCAGTTTTACAACACATTTATCCTCTGAAACACACAACAGCCATGCTCTAAGCAAAAAAATCAGTTTAATCCACTAGCACACAATCCTTACTTTTGGCGACCCCGAGAAAGAAGCCTTTGAAAAACATTTTGGTAAAAGGAGAAAATGCTGGTTACCAGCATTTTCTCCTTTCCCCACACTGTTTTCTACCCTTCACAAAACGAATTTCAACCTTCCAATCACTTTTATTTTGTCATCAGCAAATGCTTTCAATTTGGATAAGCCTAAAATATTGTCGTTTAGTAATGAGATAATGTATTTATTTCATGCATCATTATATAGCTAGTCATCATATAAATATGGGTCCATAAAATTCATTTTGTTCACCAACTGAGTGAATAATGAAGTAGAATAATCCTTTGACATGCAAATGTTTATAAAGAGCAAAGCAAAGAGTTTTGACCTAGATCAGCCTGTACTTGTGCAGGCTGATCTGGGTTGAGATTTTTTGCACTGAGTACGGTTCATTGATCAGAAAAATAATCTTTGTTAAATTCTTTCAAGCAACATTTAAAAGGATGTAAATGATATTCAATTCTTTACCATACAACAAAATTTTGGACTGGTCCAAATCAAAAGCTCTTTCAGATAACAAAATAAATGCAACTTCAAAACTGAAACTCGTTTCAAACAGGGTCGAAACATTACGGGAAAAGGAGAAAATGCCGGTGAACAGGCTCATAAAAACCACAGATTGTTTGGAACAGGATAAATTCTGCTTTTAATCCCTATGGCGACAAACAAACCTCATAATATTTTTCATCCTAAATATATGTATGTGACTCAAATACTTGCATTTTTAAGGTTGCCTTCATCTACGGCATTTCAGCAAAGCCGACAGTGTAGATCAGAAATCAGGCTGCACACTTTGTGACGCCTGATCTTAATCTACACTGACCAAAACTGGAAACTACAGTCAATCCTGATACAAAACAAACATGTGAAAGAAGCCTTCATTATAGGTTAGAAGAAAATACTTTTAACCAGCTTTTTCTCCTTTTCTCACAATGTTCTCTAACTCTGGTAGTACCAAAGTCAACAATTTCAGCCACATTTCTTCTCTGCAACAGCTCTGACAAGCTAAAAAATTTGTCATGTGCTAGAAGGTTAACCACATAAAGACATAAAATTATGATGTAACCTTTCTGTATTGTAAAACTCAATTCTGAATAGAAAATACTGGCTAAAAGCTGTGTAAAGTCAAACTCTTGGGACTAATAAATATTCTTTTGTAGAATGCCGATTGTATATTTATAACAATATTCAAATTTTACAATAACTCTTTATCACACAATCCCGATTTTTGACACCTCTGTGAAAGAAGCCTTTTGAAAACATTGTGGGAAAAGGAGAAAATGTTGGTAACCAGCATTTTCTTCTTTTCCCAGTATGTTTTAGTCCTTTACTAAAACAAATTTCATTCTTATTTTGTCATCTGCAAATGCTTTCAATTTGGACCTAATTTTTGACACCTCTGTGAAAGAAGCCTTTTGAAAATATTGTGGGAAAAGGAGAAAATGTTGGTAACCAGCATTTTCTCCTTTTCCCAGTATGTTTTAGTCCTTTACTAAAACAAATTTCATTCTTATTTTGTCATCTGCAAATGCTTTCAATTTGGACCAATCTAAAATTTTGTTGTTGGTAAAGAGTTAAGCCATGTCTTTCTGAAGTTTCTCATCAGAACTATGAAGAGCAACATGTCAAAGACAATGACTGCTTTCCCACATAAAGTTTGATAAAAATGGCTGTTATATATCCATAGAAGGGTTTCAATCTAGTTGAGATTCAAACTTACAGGCCCAGCAAAGGCCAAAATATCAAAGCAGTGTCATAATATATTTGAATTTGAGTCACACCATTTGAAAGTACAGTTAAACCTGAGTTAGAGATCACCTGTATTAAGAGACCACCTGCTTTAAGAGACCAATGTTACGATACAACCCTTCTTATGTTAACCTAAAATAACCTGTATTTAAAGACCACCTATTGTAAAAGACCAATTTCAGAGTACTTCCCTTGAGTGGTCTATGAATACAGGTTGTACTGTATATAAAATATTGTGGAGATGACAGTCTGTTAACATTTGGTCAGCCATGTTGATAGTTGCTGGCAGAAAATTAATTTTTATTGTTACTTTAATCCTTTCCCAAACAAGCCCTGGTGTTTACGTGTCTGCAATAAAAGTCTTTTGAAAACACAGTGGGAAAAGGAGAAATTGCTCGTAACGAGCAATTTCTCCTTTTCCCACAGTGTTTTCTACCCTTTTTGAGAAGTTTCTGCCATTTTCTCAAAATCAAAAATAGTCATCTGCAGACTTTTTCAGTTTGGATGAGTCCAAAGTTTTTCCTTTGGGAAAGGATTAATGATGTCATGCTGTCACTATCAGACTGAGCCTTCGACATTCCAAATTCATACCTTGCTTAGGATCCAGGAGTTGTTCGTTATTCACTGTGTAGGCTTCAGCCAGTTTATCTTGGTAATATTCATAAGTGTTATCCTCTAATCTACATGTAAAGTCATGGGGAGAATTGACGTCTGTCACAACAACAGTTTGATTGCTGGTCAGAAACTCACTCAGATCTCTTAACACATATCTGTAATTGGTATTTTGAAATCTTGTATCAGATTTAAATCGGACACATTTCAAAACCAATCAAATCTGAAACATGGTTTAACCCATCACCACACAACCCCTACTTTTGCAACCCTGGAAAAGATGCCTTTAAGGAGTATCGTGGAAAAAGGAGAAAATGCTGGTGACCAGCATTTTCTCTTTTTCACACAACATTTTCTATTCTTCACAAAAAAAACAAATTTCATATTTTCTTTCACTTTTATTTCATCGTCCGTAAATGCTTTCGATTTGGAAAAGCCTAAAATATTGTCATTTGGTGATGAGTTAAGAGAATAAGAATTTCAAAGAATTTCTTTAATTCCATACAGTACAAAGAGCCTTGCCCTCGCTCACCATGGCCATGTTTTTTCAACAGATCACAGGGTTTTCCATGACGCACAAATACTGCGTCATAGACACAGTTTTATTCCAATGACTTCCAAAATAAATGACGAGTGTGTCATCAGTGACACAACTTTCCAAAATCTGAATCACCTACAAACAAGAATAAAGCGTCATAAATCCAAGTCTGTTCTTGCTTCAGTCTCCAACAGACACTGTTCTTTAACTACAGTGTTTATTTTGGATAAAAGTGGTTTTATGGGAATCTTTTCTTAGAATCAGACTAGTTTACACATTATTGCCCAAAAATAAATTGGATATTTGTCCTAAATATGGGCCCAGTCAAAGCCTTGGATGGGCTCCTTGCATTTCACAGCTTATTTTGCATTACTTCCTGTATACAGAAGTACACATTACTAGTATATGTTGTTCACCAAAAGTAATGTCAAGACGAAGAAAACTGTAACACTCTTATATTGCCTGCTTCCTACAACTTCCAATCAAGCCAAGTCAAGCAGCAATTCAGATAAGAATGTTTCGTCTGTCAAAAAGTGAAATCAACCTTTCCATCAGAACGGACTTAGACTCTTCTTTCTCCGAGTTAAAAGGTGTATGTGTTGTAAATAATGCTTGATGACAAAGAGATCCATTTATTTTGACCCCCCTGAATTGAAGAAATGACCCTCAACTAACGAGGAAGGGGGTCACAATGACCCCCAATTTTAAAGCCAAGGGAAAACCCTGGATCGAAATTTCACGAACACCTTTTTAAAGGGTCACCCAAGGAACATTTCTGTGAAATTATTTCAAAATCTGACCAGTGCTTTCAGAGGAGTTTCACACAACTTTGTGATGGAATGTGAAAAGTTTTTAAAGATCTCCCAAGGAACATTTCTGCCAAGTTGAGTGGACGTTGGCCCGCTGATTTCGGAGGTAACGATGTAAAAATAATTGTTGACAAGACAGGGTGATTCTAAGAGCTCCCCTCAAGCATGTTGTGCTCTGGTGAGCTAAAATTTAAAAGTAATAGCTAAATATCTTACCCGTATTTGCCAAGACTCTCGCTTGCTTTGGCTACATACAGTTGAGCTATCACATCTTGATTGTCTGGAGAGAAAACTTGTTTCACTTTGGTGCTGATTGCTACAGGGGTGGCCTCTTCTGCTCCAACACCTTTCTCTATGAGAAGTGTGTTGAGAGACATGCCCATGTCTAGAAGGCTAACTTTGTAAACACTGTCTTCCTGTGAACTTACATCCATCAAAAGTTCTCTGCAATAAATACATTTTGTAATAAAATCTGTTACTAAGCAATCCAATCATCTTATGATCCGAAGGTCTTTGAAAAAAAAGTGGGGAAAGGAGAATATGTGGTTAATGTTCCATGCTTCAAAGAAAGAAGGCCATAAAACAGAATGTGTGAAACAGAGAAAATGAAAGGGAGAAAATGCTGGTTACCTGCACTTTCTCCTTTTCTCAACTCGTTTTCATCCTTTTCACTCTTCATACACATTTTCAAACAAGAACTGTCATCTAATAGCACAGGCTTGTCTGTAGAAAATATTTCTTGGGGGTGACAGTACCTTGAAACAGTAACAGGGTCCAAGTGCAGGGCAGAAGACCTCGCACAAACTGTGATACTGAGGTTATTGCAATAGTTTGACCTTGACCTTTTGGCCACAGGCATGGGTGCAGGTGTACCTAGATGAGATGGACCTACACCCATCATCATACTTAACTCTTTACCACACGAGAAAATTTTAGACTGGTCCAAATATTGAAAGCATTTGCAGACAACAAAATAAAGGTGACTAAAAAATAGAAATTTGTTCTGGGAAGGATAGAAAACACTGTGGGAAAAGGAGAAAATGCTGGTTACCAGCATTTTCTCCTTTTCCCATTGTGTTTTCAAAAGGCTTCTTTCTCAGGGGCATCAAAAGTAGGGATTCCGATTGTGTGGTAGTAGGTTAATATGAACCAAATTAACATTTTCATTTTAAAAATAGGAGCTCCAAGAAAACTGTAACATTTCAGTCTTTGACTTACTATCTTGGGCATGGCCTGGGTATTGCATAATGAAAGACTGGATCAGTATGTCATCAAGCCATATATGGACCAAATGTGTCCCATGATTTCAAAAATGTGAGCTCTTTAACGTAAAACACTGATATAAACATCTACGCCTTAACATATTACCACACAATCCCTACTTTTGACGACCCTGAGAAAGAAACCTTTTGAAAACATTGTGGGAAAAGGAGAAAATGCTGGTAACCATTATTTTCTCCTTTTCCCACAAAGTTTTCTACCCTATGAAAGTATAATTGCACCATTTGAGCCACTTTGAAACTGTCGTCTGCAAATGCTTTCAATTTCGATAGATCTAAAATTTATCCATGTGGTAATGGGTTAATATCATTGGCAAGAATGAGTTGGTGTTGAAAACAATTTATGTATCTTATATATATCTAATATCAGACAAAATATGAAAGAAATTCACTGAATGATTTGGAAAATCTTAGCTGTCAAAAACTTGAACATAAAATAATTCAAGTCTACAACCATGACTTGCTTGGGTATTACTGAAAGAAACTATGGACTTAAATGTATCATAAGAAATGACCAATCTCATCATAGTTTGAAAAATGTGAGCCTGTAAAAGACTTAAATCTTATGTATGGCACAAACTCCAACACCAATCCCAATACCAGGCTAGTGCAATAGTTTGTCCTGGGCTATGTTAGGCCGACAGGCCAATACCAAGGATCAGTACCAAATGATTATATCAAATCATAATGGAATCATTATATCCCAAGATTATTCTGCACAGAATGGTCTCATTTAACATAGTCCAAAAAACACTGTAAGCTTCCTCTTGCATGTAAAACAGCTAACCAAACCATTTTACTCTGTGATATCCACTGCAACTTGAACACAAAAGGTGCAATTTCTCCTTTGGCTAAAATGTTTTCACTCATATACACATATCAAACATTGGTTGTTGGTCAATATTTACAAGGATGATTTTTCATAGGGATGTTTTCAAAGTCTTCCAATGGCTTTGATTCCATAGGTAAAGCTTGAACATACTTGTCCTGTGTAAGTGTGTGAAACTCTTCTAGTGCATCTTTTGACCACTCCCCTCCACTTGGCTGTATGGCACCTAAGGTACATGGTATACCCTAAAATATACAAGAAACAGCAATTTCTGTAAACAACTTGACTGATCTAGTAAAAGAAGCAGCGGCTAAAGAATATTACTAAACTCTTTACCACACGACAACATTTTAGACTGGTTTAAATTGAAAGCATTTGCAGATGACAAAATAAAGGTGACTGAAAAATTGAAACTTGTTCTGGGAAGGGTTGATAACACTGTGGGAAAAGGAGAAAATGCTGGGAAGTTCAAGGCCAAATAATTCTGACAGGGTATGTAACTGTGCAAAAAGCATTTTCTTCTTTTCCCAAAATGCTTTCACAACCCTTCTTCTTCAGGGTCATTGAAAGTCAGGATTGTATTGTAAGGGTCTGAATTAACTTTAAGAGGCATTTCCTGGTCAAAATGGTGGTCGAAAGACAGATTAAAAAACATCATTCGCTCATTGTTAAGACACAAGTGAGACTTGTCTCAGTAACTTTTTATCAAATTTCAAAGGATGTTGACTGAGACAGTAATCAAGCCAAACTGGGAACCCTAGACTAACAGCTCACAACATTACTGACTAATTTATTGGAACTCGATAAGTCCAGTATGTGAAAGGTAATCCCTTTGTTCATGACCTACCTTACAGAAGAAAATTGTATCACAAGACTATCCTAAGGAAGACATGTATGAAGTTTCATAAGTGCCAAGGACTTTAGAAGATAACCCTCAACGCGGATGGATGGGCCAACTGACTGTAATTGGTCCGTTTGAATCCCGGGGGAATCATATGAGCAATCTTGGTAGAGGTCCAATAGCAGATGCTGCATGCCAAATATCAAACCTGTATCCCTTCTTGTTTTAATGAAAAAGATTTTTCAAAGTTTTCTTTTATTATTCCCATGTTCAAACTTGTGACCCCTGAGGTGGGGTCAGTTTTGACCACAGGGGCATTATATGGACAATTTTTGTAGAAGTCTACTAGGAGATGCTACATACCAATTATCAAAGCTCTATGCTTTCTAGTTTCAGAGAAGAAGATTTTCAAAGATTTTGCTCTTTTTTTCTTTGGTTGTCATGGCAACCAGAGTTATGGGTGGAATTTAATCTCTTGAACAACTTTGGTAGAGATTCAAGTAAGGAACATCCCTGCCAAGTTTCATCAAGATTGGCCCAGTGGTTTAGGAGGAGAAGATGTTAAGAAATTGTGGATGAGGCACGACAGACATGGGGCGATCACAAAAGCTCACCTTGAGCACTTTGTGCTCAGGTGAGCTAAAAATGTGTTGTTTTTTTCTAACATTGGGAATTATTTTCTTTATGATTACAACAGTTTTGCTGTAAGCCTTCAAATAGAGGTACTTTTCCCTCTTCAGTCACTGAATCTAAAGCCTAATCCAAAACTACCATGTTTTACTTTCACTTTAATTGTTCAGTTTTCATGACCTGAAATACATGAATAAACAAGCAATTTCGTTGAAATGATATCCCCCGCCGAAAAAGACCTTTTTTGATACAAACGTATAAGAGGTATTGTGTTTTGCATGTACATGTGGCCTTTTTGTTATTGGTCCATGATGAAATAAATTCATCAAAGGGTAATCAGTCCAAAAAAGCCTGTGAATCTAAATGAAAATGTGCGAACAAAAATCCAAAGTAAAAATTTACAAAGGGCAATAATTCCAAAAATACTAAAGATAGAGTTATGGTTCTTGTGCACTGCACTTTTCCTCAATTAGCTTTATATGTGTGTGAAATTTTAAGTTCCTAGCTTTTATACTTTTGGAGATATATGCCAGACAGAAATCCAAAATAAAAATTAACAAAGGGCTATAACTCAAAAATTACTGAAGACAGAGTTTTGGTTTTTGTGAAGTGCACTTCTCCTTTATGAATTCTATTAGTGTATAAAGTTTGAAGTTCCTAGCCTTTGTACTTTTGGAGATATGCTCCGAACAAAATTCCAAAGTGAAAATTTACAAAGAGCAATAACTCAACAATTACTGAAGATATAGTTATGATTCTTTAGCACTGCACTTCTCCTTATTTAGTTCTATATGCATGTGATGTTTCAAGTTCCTAGCTTTTATACTTTTGGAGATATGCGCCGGACAAAAATCCAAAGTTAAAATTTACAAAGGGCAATAACTCCAAAAATACTGAAGACAGAGTTATAGTTGTTGTGTACTGCCCTTCTTCTCAGTGAGTTTTGTATATGTGTGAAGTTTCAAGTTCCTAGTTTTTATACTTTTGGAGATATAATCCAGACAAGTAAAAATGTGCAAAGGGCAATAACTCCAAAAATACTGAAGACAGAGTAATGGATCTTTCGCACTGCACGCCTCCTGAATGAGTTCTATATGTGTGTGAAGTTTCAAGTTCCTACCTTTCATACTTTTGGAGATATGCTCCGTACAAAAATTCCAGAAGAAAATGTACAAAGGG
The DNA here is from genome assembly GCA_943736015.1 of Tridacna crocea. Taxonomy (NCBI): domain Eukaryota; kingdom Metazoa; phylum Mollusca; class Bivalvia; order Cardiida; family Cardiidae; genus Tridacna; species Tridacna crocea. Next base: position 58,983,367 of record OX031059.1, read on the forward strand.
CAATAACTCCAAAAATACTGAAGATAGAGTAATGGTTCTTGTACACTGCATGTCTCCTTAATGAGATCTATCCACTTGTGAAGTTTGAAGTTGATATCTCAAATACTTTTGGAGATATGCTCCAGACAAAAATCCAAAGTTAAAATTTACAAAGAGCAATAACAGCAAAATTAAGGAAGATAGAGTAATGGATCTTTCGCACTGCATGCCTCCTTAATGAGTTCTATCCACTTGTGAAGTTTCAAGTTCCTACCTTTCCTACTTTTGGAGATATGCTCCGGACAAAAATCCAAAGTTAAAATTTACAAAGGGCAATTACTCCAAAATTACTGAAGACAGAGTTATGGATCTTTCGCACTGCATGCCTCCTCAATGAGTTCTATATGTGTGTGAAGTTTCAAGTTCCTACCTTTCATACTTTTGGAGATATGCTCCGGACAAAAATTCAAAGTAAAAATGTACAAAGGGCAATAACTCCAAAAATACAGAAGATAGAGTAATGGATCTTTTGCACTGCACGCCTCCTTAATGAGTTCTATCCACTTGTGAAGTTTCAAGTTCCTAGCTTTCATACTTTTGGAGATATGCTCCGGACAAAAATCCAAAGTTATAATTTACAAAGGGCAATAATTCCAAAATTACTGAAGACAAGAGTTATGGATCTTTTGCACTGCACGCCTCCTCAATGAGTTCTATATGTGTGTGAAGTTTCAAGTTCCTACCTTTCATACTTTTGGAGATATGCTCCGTACAAAAATTCCAGAAGAAAATGTACAAAGGGCAATAACTCCAAAAATACTGAAGATAGAGTAATGGTTCTTGTACACTGCATGTCTCCTTAATGAGATCTATCCACTTGTGAAGTTTGAAGTTGATATCTCAAATACTTTTGGAGATATGCTCCAGACAAAAATCCAAAGTTAAAATTTACAAAGAGCAATAACAGCAAAATTAAGGAAGATAGAGTAATGGATCTTTCGCACTGCATGCCTCCTTAATGAGTTCTATCCACTTGTGAAGTTTCAAGTTCCTACCTTTCCTACTTTTGGAGATATGCTCCGGACAAAAATCCAAAGTTAAAATTTACAAAGGGCAATTACTCCAAAATTACTGAAGACAGAGTTATGGATCTTTCGCACTGCATGCCTCCTCAATGAGTTCTATATGTGTGTGAAGTTTCAAGTTCCTACCTTTCATACTTTTGGAGATATGCTCCGGACAAAAATTCAAAGTAAAAATGTACAAAGGGCAATAACTCCAAAAATACAGAAGATAGAGTAATGGATCTTTTGCACTGCACGCCTCCTTAATGAGTTCTATCCACTTGTGAAGTTTCAAGTTCCTAGCTTTCATACTTTTGGAGATATGCTCCGGACAAAAATCCAAAGTTATAATTTACAAAGGGCAATAATTCCAAAATTACTAAAGACAAGAGTTATGGATCTTTTGCACTGCACGCCTCCTCAATGAGTTCTATATGTGTGTGAAGTTTCAAGTTCCTACCTTTCATACTTTTGGAGATATGCTCCAGACAAAAATTCAAAGTAAAAATGTACAAAGGGGAATAATCCCAAAAATACTGAGGATAGAGTAATGGTTCTTGTACACTGCACGCCTCCTTAATGAGATCTATCCACTTCTGAAGTTTCAAGTTCCTAGCTTTCATACTTTTGGAGATATGCTCCGGACAAAAATCCAAAGTTAAAATTTACAAAGGGCAATAACTCCAAAATTACTGAAGACAGAGTTATGGATCTTTCGCACTGCACGCCTCCTGAATGAGTTCTATATGTGTGTGAAGTTTCGTGTTCCTACCTTTCATACTTTTGGAGATATGCTCCGGACAAAAATTCGAAGTAAAAATTTACAAAGGGCAATAACTCCAAAAATACTGAAGATAGAGTAATGGTTCTTGTACACTGCACGCCTCCTTAATGAGATCTATCCACTTGTGAAGTTTGAAGTTGATATCTCAAATACTTTTGGAGATATGCTCCGGACAAAAAGCGGAATGACGGAAGGACGGACGGAGACTGTTACCATATCCCCCGCCGCCTTTCGGCGGGGGATAATAAACAGGTCTTTTCAAAGGGGCAATATCCCTGCTTTTAATGTTTCTGAAAATACGAATAATCGTAACGTTGTTAGATTTAATACTTGAAGTGTTTTGATCCATGATTGCAGACAAGCGCTTACTTTCAGTTTCTTCTGACTCGACAACCTCATCTCGACGAGAATCATAACTTGGCTTCATAAAGATAAAGTCTGTTAACCTTTCAGACCCCTATGGATATAAATTTTCAGTAATATTTACTGTTGTAGCTCATTTTCACGTCACTTCAGCTCGTCCCCCAGAAAATACAAAGCGCAGCTGCATTGTATTTTAGGATAAGTACCGAGTTCTCCGAAATTAATACACTGGATCCCGGTTTATTTAAATATTACAATAACTTTTCCAGGACCAGTGAACCTAAAAAAAGACCGTAATGTATTTGGGAAATTCACCCTCTTTGACCAATGACGGTCTAGGATATATATTGTAGAAAATATTGGGACCTTTATCCGAGAAATGGAGGACGCAGACCGGAGCTTATTATCGTCCTAAATTTTTGTTTCATACCCAAAACATTTCATACTTTTCCCGGTTTTTTCCCGATTTTTAATAGATATAACAAAAATCAAGACTTTTTCAAGACCAGGAACGGCTTTTACGAAATTCCCGACTTTTACCCGTTTTCCCGACTGCGTGGGAACCCTGAGGAGAAAATGCTGGTGACCAGCATTTCCCCCTTTTCCAACAATGTTTTCTACCCTGCTAGAAACAAATTTCAATTTTTGTGCTACGTTTATTTTGTCTTCTGCAGGTGCTTTCAATTTACACCAATCTAAAATTTTGTGGTTTGGTAAAGAGTTAAAACAAGACAAACATGTAGACTCGCACAAATGGGCAGCAGTTGCAGACTACAATTCAAAATTGGCTCATAAGATTGAATTTGTCTTTGATATGGCTGAAAAACTATAAGGGAAAAGGAGAAAATGCTGGTTACCAGCATTTTCTCCTTCCCCCACAATGATTTTAACACTTTACCAAACCAGGAAAAAAAAAAAGACTGGTCCAAATTGGAAGCATTTGCAGACGACAAATTACATGTGACTGAAAAATTGAAATTTGGTTTGAGAAGGGTAGAAAACATTGTGGGAAAAGGAGAAAATGCTGGTTACCAGCATTTTCTCCTTTTCCCACAATGTTTTCAAAAGGTCAAAAGGCTTCCTTTTCAGGGTCATTACAAGTCATGATTGTGTGGTAATGAGTTAAAAGGCTTCTTTTTTTTGTGGGTTGTTTGGACTTAATATCTTGTGGTCAAGGTTAACTAAAGCCATTTGGTGATGACTTTATTCTTCTTAAAGCTGAAGACATTATAGCAAATAGAGATATTGCTCCTACCTTGCTGCTATTCTGCTAGAAACTGAACTGATTTACATTAATATTCAAATGGCCGAGTAGCTTGCAAGATTTAAAGAACTTTTCCCCCAAGTTAGCCTATTGAACTTCAAAAATTTTTTCATATGGTATTACTGAGGGAATTCATACCTGCACAGGAAGAGAGGCAAACTCCAGCGGGAGCTTTCGAAGGTTTTCCCGCATGACTGTCTCCGTATTCCCATGATCCAAGAACATCACCATGTAATCGTCATCTTTCACCGATCTAATTTTAGCCCTATACCAAGACTCATCCTCTAGATATAGTGCTGCAACAATCTGATTTTCTCTAATCTCATCAAACATTAGTCTCTCATCAGTGCAGGAGGAATAAAATTCAAACATTTTGTTCAACAGGTCATCTAGTTCTTGCTGGAACTGAAGGTCTTGAACCCAGAACCTAGATGGAGAGTCTGAATGGCTCACCGCAACCTTAAACCTTTGGTCTGAAGACAGTGTCTGTTTCTCAAGTTGGTCTTCATGCGTTACCATATCGTCTAAGTTGACTTGATGTGTATCAGTATCTTCAGCTTTACATTCTAGAAGTTCCAGAGCTCCAGGTAAGAGGAGTGATGGTATTCTAAATCTGCTATTTCTCTTTTGGTACTAATTAGAATCATCTCAATGAGACAATTCTAATCAGTATCCACTTCATAGGGTTTAGTGAAGAATTATTAAGATATTCACTTTTGAAATCAAAATTACTCCCTCTATCTAGAGCTCTGTGAAACATTATCAAAAGATTTTATAGATTTATTACAATATTAACACGTACATATTTCTTTGCTGACTCAAGTTCTCAACTTGAAAGCTACAGAAAACATGGTAAGACAGGAGCAACAACATTTTTCTGTACAGATAAAAAAGTTTTGTGTTCTTTACTGTAAACCTCTTTTACCAAACCTTTCAGTTTTAACAACACCAAGAGAAGAGACTTTTGAAAACATTTTGAGAAAGACAAAAATAAACTGCAGGCAACCAGCTCTTTTGCCTTTCTCACAATGTTTTCGACCCATTCAAAGCCAAATTTCGGCTTTTAAGTCACTTTTGTTGTCCGCAAATGCTTTGAATTTGGACAAGGATAAAATTTTGTCCTTTTGTAAAGAGTTAAATGTTTATCCTTTGCACAATGTGTCAGATTTTCTGCAGATCTAAAACTGTCATTAACATTTATGGGTTACAAGAGTAAAACTAATCTGCACAACTAGTCATGGAACATGAGCTACGTTTGGAAAGTAAGGGGGTATGTTTGGAAAGTCATAAATCTCTAAACTTCCCCTTTTCCAGAGTAGTAACTGGAATTCATCTCTTAACCCTTTACCACACAATCCCTATTTTTGAAAGCCTTTAGAAAACATTGTGGGAAAAGGAGAAAATGCTGGTAACCAGCATTTTCTCCTTTTCCCACAATGTTTTCTACCCGTCACGGAACAAATTTCAAATTTTCAGTCACTTTTATTTTGTTGCTGGCAAATGCTTTCGATTTGGTCAAACCTGAAATTTTGTCGTATGGTAATGGGTTCAAATATATTCAATGTTTTATCAGGGCAAGAAGTCATGAAGAAAGTCAGATTAAGATATAAGCTAAAGATTACCTAGTTCTACTTCCTCATCTAAAACAGTAATTCCTTCATCTTTTTTATCCTCCATTTCTTTAAGGCACCCCTCAACATTTTCCACAGTTACTTTCGAAATAGCATCTGTGATTGTTTCAACTCCTGTATCTGTCTCTGTGTGTTCCAGACTTTCCTTCTGATCCAGTTCCCCGTCTATCGCATCTTTATCTGGTTCCTTATCTACAAGATCTTTACTGGCATGTCCATCAGTAGTATCAGGCAATCTCGTATCTTCTGAAATATTTTTTAAACTCATTACCAAACGACAACATTTTAGGCTTGTCCAAATCGAAAGCATTTGCAGACGAAAAAATAAAAGTGACTGAAAATTTGAAATTTTGTTTTGTGAAGGGTAGAAAACATTGTGGGAAAAGGAGAAAATGCTGGTTACCGCCATTTTCTCCCTTTCCCACAATGTTTTCTAAAGGCTTTTTTCTCTGGGTCATCAATAGTAGGAATCATGTGGTAATGGGTTTTATTATATAAAATAGAGGTACTTCATAAATCTGACCTTCTGTTACACAATTTTTTTACTTTTCCCATACTGCGTATGAAGTTTTTTGATAACAAAGTAAGCATTTTCTCTCGTAACCATGTTTTCTACCTTCGAAGACCAATTCTTCCATTCTGCCAAATTAAAAAAATTTGCAACTGCTCCTGTTCAGCCAATATGTCTTATGACATAAGCTCTGTGAACAAGGGGCTTAATGCATCTGCGAAAAGAATCTGCCCATATTAGCCTATGCAGTTGTTGCAGGCTTACATAAGTTGAAACCTTTTGCTATCTGTAGTTCTCTGCATGTCCAAGGGTAATTCTTCCACACAGTTCAGTTGTTTATTAGACAAAATTGATTTTATGTTACCATAATCATGTGATGAATAACTTCTCATGATATGTATCACAAATATGCATTATACCCTCTTTAGCTAGAGCAAAGCTCAATAATGTATTCATAATAAACAATTTCCCCAAGATCTGTTTCTTTTCCTTAACTCATTACCAAATGACAATATTTTTGGCGTGTCCAAATCGGAAGCATTTGCAGATGACAAAAAAAAAGTGACTGAAAATTTGGAATTTGTTTTGTGAAAAATAGAAGACTGGTTACCCACATTTTCTCCTTTTCTCTCAATGTTTTTTTTTTTTCTCAGGGTTGTCAAAGGTAGGCACTGTGTGGCAATGGGTTAACCCTTTACCAAAGAATCCCTGCTTTTTATGACTCCAAGATAGAAACCTTTTAACTCTTTTGCCAGTCAATCCCAACTTTTAACAACCCTTAGAAAGAAACCTTTTGAAAACATTTCCCACAATGTTTTCTACCCTTTTCCCACAAAGTTTTCTACCCTTTTCCCACAATGTTTCCTACCCTTTTCAAAACAAGTTTCAATTCTTCTGTCACATTTATTTTGTTGTCTGCAAATGCTTTCAATCTGGAGAAGTCTAAAATTTTGTTGTGTGGTGATGATTTAAGAATATATATACTTTGAAGAGTATACAAGCACAATTTATGTATCACCCAAAGATTCTACAAAGAACATACTGCAGCAATGCAAAAACTGTCATGGTTCATTCAGCTACCCTACTTTGCTTTTTTTATCCAAAGACTTCTCAAAATATCTCTTTGGATGTGAAATCTCAGGATGAATGAATGTTGTTTTTTTGGGCATCAACAGCTTTGGTCATAAAGCCTGCATATCTTGTGTTATTATCTCAGACAAAATTATACTGATGTAATGTCTCGCATTAAACCATATGAAAAAGTCGTTTTTATATCAGAAAATTCTTTAGCAGATTCAGAAAGTCTTTAATGCACTCGTACAATCACAATGTTAAAACTCTTTGTAACACTAAAGTTTAGATTTGTTAACATTCAAAGCAGACTGCAGAGAACAAATTCAACATAGCTTAAAAGGTTCTTTCTAGTTTTGAAATGGTAGAAAACATTGTGGGAAACAGAGAAAATGCTGATTACCCAAATGTTCTCCTTTTCCTAGGAAGTTTGAATAAACTACTTCAACAAAATTTTGGACTAGTCCAAATTTAAAGCACTGTAAGACAACAAATTAAATGTACCTTAAAAATTGAAATTTGTTTCCAGCAGGGAAGATAATATTGTTGGAAAAGGAGAAAATGCTGGTTACCAGCATTTACTCCTTTTCTCACAATGTTTTCAAAAGGCTTAAATCTCAGGGTCGTAAAAACTAGGGATTGTTTCGTAAACAGTTAACAAGTAGATTCATGCTTTTGCCTCTACTATTGTAAAATACAGATACAAAATTTACCTTGCCCTGAAACGATATTTGTAGACGAAGTATTGTCCTGCAGCTCATCATTTCGGTCAGAACTGGCAGGAGATTGAGAAACAGTCACTGTCGAAATAGCTTCGGTTATCTCCTCAACTTCATTGTCTTTCATACTGCCTTCATCATGATGGCCCTCTAAAACTTTCTCAATTCTATCACCATTTTCATCAGATATGTTAACTTCAAACACTGATTCTGTTGAAAGGAAAGTTACTGTTAATTCCTTATCTGCTGTAGATGCTGTTAAGATTTCAATTTGATCTTCATTGAGATGTTTTACACCAGACAATCTGCAAGCATAGGCTAATGGAGGGGTTTCAATATCTTCTCTATTCATAGGTCTCAAGTCAGAGGATTCAGTGACTGACTGTTTATTTCCATAGTCTACAAACAGCACTTCTACAGATCCCTCTTTTACAGCTGTCACCTGACTTCTATACCAGCTCTGATCTTCACAGAATCTTGCACACAGACACTGCTTTATCCTAACAGATATGAGGTCAAGAGGTTCATCTTTCTCCACATTTTGAATTTTTTCTGTAATATTATTGAGTGATTCTTCTTCACTGACCAGTTGTATGTACACTTCACCTGTAGTGCTTATATGAGATATGTAGCAGGGCACTGATTCAGTAGGTACAGACTGGGGTGAGAATACAAGAATATCATCATTTAATTCTGATTGCTTTCCCTCTTTTACACAATGACCAGATTCTATGAGCATTTCTGAAATGTTTCTGCCATCTAGTGTTAGTTTCACTTTTGTTTCTGATATAAATTCACAACTGTGCACTTGATCAGCAATAAGACTCTTAAATTTTTCGACTGCGTCCTCTGACCACTGACCCTGAATAGGTTTTACTTCTGATAGGCTACACTGTAAAGCAAATGGAGCTACAGAGATAAATTTTGATGAGAGATGTTTGATACTGTCAATAGTTACTTTTTCTTCATTCCCATAATCTACATATCTGACCAAGACTTTGTTTTCATCCACATCTTTAACCTGAGCCCTGTACCAGGCCCCATCCTCTGTAAAAAGGCAACAGCATATCTCACCCTTGGAAATGTTTTCTATATGTGGCATATCCGCAGTTTCATAAGATTCTGCAATTTTCTCCATAAGTTCATTTAACTGTTCTTCCTGATCAGCTCTGTGAACATAGAAATCAGCTGGAGTGTTAACATGACTAATAAACACATCAGCCGTCTTCGGTACTACTTGCTTGGGATATGAAGTAAGAATGCCAATTTTGTCCTCCTGTTTTGAAGGGGTATTAGGCACCTCAGCCACCTTTGAAAGACCAAGTTCTGCATCAACACTTCGGCCATCTGGAAGAGTCATAGTAATAGTAGCCATTCCTTCTTGGACATCTATCACTTTTGCAGTGACTTCTTGATCTCCTACCATTTCAGTGAACTTTGCTGTGAGCTGGTTACTTGCATTGCTCACATTTTCTAGCTCACACTGTATGGCCTGGGGCTCAAGCTCTACAAGCTCATCAGAAAGCTGACACAAATCTGTATTGGAAACCTTTTCACAGTTGCCATAGTCTACAAATAACACCTCTACACTATCTGGATATGCAGCTATCACTTTAGCTCTATACCACTGGCCATCTTCACTAAACTTAGCTGCACATGCCGTACCCACTCTTGGTTTCTGTGTAGCAGGGGAAGACTGACAGTGAGATTCTAGTTTTGTCATGAGTTCTTCTAGCTGTGAAGCTGTCTTGACAGGCTGACACCAAAAACTTGCAACAGAGTCTGTATGAGCCACATACACATTTTCACTAGCACCAGTTTGTAAGGATTCATTTTCTCTGAATGTAAGCACCACTCCAACTTCTGACGGCTCTTGTATATCCATACCTTGTACACCTTGCTCTTTTTCTTCTCTAGCAACAGCAGCATTGATCAATTCTTTTGATATATCTACATCATTAGCAACTAACGTGACAGAGTAGTGCTTGTTACTTATCTCAACAACTTTACATTTTACCAGTAGATCTTTCACAAGACTCTCCATGATGTCTTTTGCATCTGCAGTCCACCTCCCACTCTGTAATGGGCGAATACCCATCAATTTGCAATAGGCTGCTTCTGATGGAGCTGCAAGTAGCTCATCTGTTGGAAGCCTTAAGGAATCTTTACAAACTTTGTCCGCATTGCCATAATCTGTGAACCTGACTGAACAATTATCTCCATCAATATCCTCCACAAACCCTCTGTACCAAGCTCCATCTTCTGAATACGGTGATATGACAGCATCACCAACTTTAAGTGAGCTTCCTTTCATACTGGCTCCAGAGCCTGTTGTATATTCCTCTTGTACTTTATCAACAAGTTCCAGTAAAGTGTTTTCTCTGCTTGCTATCTGCACCCAAAATTGTTCTGGATTTTCTATCCATGATAGATACACATCTATCTCCTCTCCAGCTGTAATGTCAAGTGAAGGGTATGGACTTATCACTAGCTCTTTCTTTACAGGTGTGGCTGGTTTTGTTGATGAGAAAGAACAAAAACCCTTTTCAGCCAGTATTTCTGCAATATTAATTTTATCATCAACATTTTCTAAGTCTACAAGGTAGGTACCACTTGAGGTTGTGTTCATGACTTTGGCCAGTAGATGTTTATCTATTGTCAAATCTTCGAAGCATTGCGAAGCCTCGTCAGTCCACACTTTGTTTGTTGGTAACACTCCATCGAGACTACACCTCAATCCCTGAGCCTTTAACTTCATGAACTCTGGTTTAAGCACTTTCATGTTTGATGCAGGTATAATCTCTGTGTTTCCATAATCCAAGAACAAAACCTCTATCTCCTCCTCATTGGGTGTGATAATTTCTGCTCTGTACCACATATTATCTTCAGAGAACTTGGCTGCACATGGCATCCCAATGTCTGGGTTTACTAGGTTCAAGTCTGTCCCTTCCAGAGACTCATAAACAGCATTCATTTCTTCCATCATATTCTCTAGCTCTTTTGAGCTTTTAATAACTTGACACCAGAACTGGTCAGGACTGTTTGTGTACACCACATATACATCAACAGCATCTTGTACTTCCAGTTCATATACTTGCATTGAACCTTCCATAACTGCTTCATTATTAACTTCTGTAGTCTGTCTCATGGCGCCAATGTTTCCTGTTGTAACAAGTTGCTGTGGTTGAGTAACTGTATCATCAGTTCCCCAGTCATCTTCCTCTTGAGTAGCACCTCCAAAACTGCCAGTTCCTGCATTTCCACCCCCAAAACCACCTGCACCTGTATTCCCACCAAAACCTGTCCCTCCTCCCTTACCAAAACCACCAGACATATTCCCAAATCCTTCTTGTTTTCCAGTTCCTTGTCCAAAGCCTCCACCTCTGTTACCAAACCCTTTCTGTCCAGCACCACTATCATTTCTACCAAATCCTTTCTGCCCAGCACTATTGTCAGAATCACCCCAATCCTCATCTGCATTGTTTGATGCAAAGCCTCTATCATTTCCCCCAAAGTCAGGCTTATTTCCAAATCCCCCACTTCTGCCACCAAAACCTCCAGTTTGTCTTTCACCTGAACTACCACCTCCACCAAATCCCCCTCCTCTTCTGTCTTCTCTCGAGTCTGAGCTGAACCCACCTCCTCGTCTATCTCCACCTAAAAAAAATAATAGCTCTATTGGCACTCACATCTTGAAAACAAGCCAACAGTAACTCTTTACCAGACGACAAAGCTTTAGCCTTGGCGAAATTAAGCATTTGCAAACGACACTTTCAATGTAGCACAAATAGTCCAATTTCTCTTTGATAGGGTAGAAAATATTTTGAGCAAAGGAGAAAATGCTGGTTACTAGCATTTTCTCCTTTTCCCACAATGATTTTTACTTTGATAAAGTCTAGCTTCAATTTTTCAGTCACCAGTATTTTGTCGTCTGCCAATGCTTTCAATTTGGACCAGTCTGAAATTTTGTCATTTGGTAAAGAGTTTTCATAACTCAAAACTATTGCAGATAAAAAATGGAATGTGCCTCAGATGATGAGATTTCATTCTGAAGCGGTAGAAAACGTGGAGTGAAAAAGTTAATGCTTTTACGAGCATTTTCCATTTTTCCTCTCATTGTTTTCAGAAGCCTTCTTCATAAGGACAGAGCTCCAAATAAGAGGGAGTGATGGTATTCTAAATTCATTATTTCTCTTCCAAACCAAATGCAGTGTGTACTCATTAGAATTGTCTCAATGAGAAGATTCTAATTAGTGGTACCCATAACATATGATTTAGTGGAGAATTATTAACACTTTTTTTAATATCAAAAATACTCCCTCTATCTGGAGCTCTGTAAGGGTCCTTAACCCATTACCACACAATCCCTACTTTTGATGCCTATGAGAAAGAAACCTTTAGAAAATATTGTGGAAAAAGATCCTTATTTTTGAAAGCCTTTAGAAAACATTGTGGGAAAAGGAGAAAATGCTGGTAACCAGCATTTTCTCCTTTTCCCACAGTGTTTTCTACCCTTCACAAAACAAATTTCAAATTTTCAGTCAGTTTGTCGTCTGCAAATGCTTTCAATTTGGACAAACCTAAAATAGTCTCGTTTGGTACAGGGTTAAAATATGCAGTTCTTTGCTTAACCCTTTCCCAAACGACAAAATTTTGGACTAGACCAAATTGAAAGCATTTCCAGACCACAATTCAACTCTTGCGGAAAAGATGATTTCTGTCTATGATAGGGTAGAAAACATTGTGGGAAAAGGAGAAAATGCTGGTTACCCACGATGTTTTCAAAAGGCTACCATTCCATACCTGTAAAAACCAGGGAGTATTTGGGAAAGGGTTAAGGGTATAACAACTTTGCTTCAATTTGTCTTTACATGTTAATTATCAAACATAGACAAGTCTTCAGTGTACAGCTTACCTTTACCAGGATTGGGACAATCTCGAGCCATATGCCCACTCTCCCCGCACTTAAAGCATTCCCTACCTCTCCCACCACTACCACCTCCACCTGTAATGTAAATAATCTCTGTATGATGACTAATTTTTGCTTTCTGAAATGTTTTAGTCATATCAGAGGGACGACTCCCTTGTGTATATCATCCAATATCTCACAAGGACATGCAGTGACCTTAATATTTTACCAGACAGCATAATTTTAATTTTGTTCAAATTGAAAGCATTGGCAGGCAACAATTTTAGTTTTATTTGATAGGATATAAAACATTGTAAGAAAAGTAGAAAATGCTGGTTACCACTATTTGCTCTTTTTTACCTCAATGTTTTGTAAAGCTTTCTTTCCCAGGGTCATTAATAGGTCAGCATTGTGCAGAACTGATAGAAAGTTTCCAAAAAATCATGCAACTACAGCCACAATAATCGCAAAGGGTATATTTCTGATTGTCGATTTCAACATTATTTATGTCGCATCACAGCAACAGCTCTCATATTCATGTTTGTCATGGGTGTCACCTGTATTAGGTTAGAGTTCTGAAGCATCTTGCTCAAGGACAGTCCCATGATATACTAGATGCCCCAGCAAGGCTTAAAGCCTCCCAGTTTCAAGAACTATGCTTTACCACAGAGCCAGGCAGGACCTCTCAAATTTTCGGACTACAAGAAAAACTGTGCCATGTTGTAAGGCATAGCTTTGCAGTCTGCTAGGAGTCATCAACACTAACAAGGTTGTGTGAGGACATCAAATGTTTTAGATGGGACACTAGAAATTCAACATTTCAGAAAGGTGTCCTTAATTAAGTTGAGTTATTGCTTCCTGACACCTATACTAAGGCCTAAAAAAAAAAGAGTTTGTTTCGGGTAACCCGACCCTACCTAGAGATTTAGCCCCGACCCTATTTTTTTTTGCTTCCGATAAGAAAAAATCGGCCTTTTATCTTACTGTGTCACAGAACACATCTGTCATGTACTACTACATACATACAGTGTTAAAATTCATTATTGAAGATGAGAAGATGCTTTAATTAATTATTAAAGATGAGAAGATAGTTTGAAGTCCCTCTGATCGGACGATGCCACACTGATCATTGTCGTGTCATGGGTTTTTTCGCGTTTTTTCGGCGATCTATTTTTTCATGACAATTAAATTTTTTAGAAGTATTACTACATGATTTGACATCAGTTTGTCATTTTGAATTGCAGGTAACTTGAAAATATGTCACTTTACACTAGATAAGAGGATTAACACCGTTATTACCCTGTCATAAATGACTCTCCAGCTTCTTGATCATGCGCGTGTCGTTCGCATTTGTAACTGATGTGTTTACGTGTTTAGCCCATATTTCTGCTGGATGCACGAAAGCTAGGTTATATGAAGGTCTAGACCATAAATTCCTGCGTCAGATACTTTGCAGCGTCAAAGACATGTCATTTCAATTTTCCAGCGCCAAAACCCGCACATTGAATTGTCAACTTCGGAAGACCGTTGCCGACCTGCGATTATTGATTTGTAAAGAACAAAGACAATTTAAACTGAGCCATCTTTCGCTAGCAAATACTCAAATTGCAGCCAGAATTCGTCCGCTAAACCAAACGACCTTGTTAATGCTTTATCTTATTTTACAATCCTAGTGACAAAAATGTTACAGGCAGCAAACCAATCAAAACACAGTCTCAACTTTTTGGGTACGAACATAATAAAATCATATGATCACCTTAGAACGTTCCGAATTGGCATCTATAGTTAAAACGGGGAAAACCCTAAGCTAGAGTAAGTGACTGTCAACATTTCGCTGCAAATCATTCCCTAAATTGCAGTTTTATAAATTTCATCGTTATTAGGGCTGTTGTTTTTTTTACGTTCATGTACGTATACAGCAGAGGCAATGAAAAACTGTGTGAAATTTTCTTATTTCATACGTGAACCACATACATTGATACGTGATTGCACACACTCTGCACACGACGTAAATGTATCGCCAAGTATCGATACGACGAGTAAGAATCGCGATATAGTATCGCCAGCAAAAATATCACGATGTTCTGATGCGTCGATGATATCGCCGCAGCTCCAACTTTTACTTTTGATTTTCACTTTTCTTAATCGATTGAGAAATTCTGGAATCGACTGTAGTCGGTTCCGGAACTCGCTCGCTCCCAAAACTTGAAATCTGGATTTTAGCGCTTGGTTTTGTGACTAATATCAATCAAACTCTTGGATTCAATATAGTGGATAAATAACACGGAAAAATTGGCCGGTAAAAAGACAAATGATTTTTTGTCCACGGATGTCTTGACAAAACTTGACGAATCGGCAAGCTTCTCATTTGATCCCTGTGCCCGGGTTTTAAAATTTGGAATTTTGAAATGATCTTTGACGCTGAAAAATATCTGCCTAAATGTCAATCTGACACCTGAAATTATCGTCTAGAGCTTCATTTAACCTAGCTTGCACGCCACCGGTAGAATATGTGCTAAACACGATCAGCATAAAATGCGAAAGACACGCGGACGACAATGAAGCTGGCGAGTCATTTACGACAAAGTAAGAAAGGCGTTAATCCTCTTATCTAGTGTAGTGATGGATTTTAAGGTTACCTAATATTCAAACTGACTTAATGATGTCAAATTATGTAGTAATACTTCTCCAAAAATTGATTGTCACGAAAAAATAGATCGACAATAAACCGTGAAAACCCATGACACTACCTTGATCAGCGTGGCATCGTCCGATCAGATGGACTTCAAACCATCTTCTCATATTTGATAATTAATTCAAACAGTGAATTTACACAAATCTATGATTAAAACAATAAGTGGAAGCTAAAATTCTGTCCGTGAGTGGAAAAAAATGTTTTATGAAATGAAAATAATAGATCTATAGCAGACGGGGTGGGGGTGAGGGAGGAGAGAAAGGGTCGTCTGCAAATACTTGAAATATGTCTGCTTCTTTCTAACTTGATTGGAAATAAAAATATATGGGACAAAATGAATGATATTGAATAAAGTAGAACATCTAATGTTAAAATGTGTCTGATCTATATGAAATTGAGGGGCAGCAGCACTCCTCCCAATTTTCTTGACGGATTTGGATAAAATTTCACAATGTTTCTCATCTCTTCTTCTTTGTGACCTAACACATATTGTCAAGGTTATGAGGTTTGCAATTCATAGCTGCGTCATGAAAAAAGGGGGCTTCATGTTATATTTCATCTTTCACCAATATTTCTAATTCATACTGGACAGTGGACACATAGGGTCGTCTGCAAATGCTTGAAATATGTCTGATTCTGCTTAAGACGATTGGAAATTAAAATATAAGGAATAAAATGCAGCACCCCTCCAACACTTCTTGACGGATTTGGATAATATTTCACAATGTTTCTTATCTCTTCTTCTTTGTGACCTATCACATATTGTCAAGGTTTTTAAGTTTGCAATTCATAGCTGCATCATGGAAAAGGGGGCTTCATGTTATATTTCGTTTTTCACTGATACTTGAATTATATTTCTAATTAATATTGGATATATTTGAACGGATTTGGATGAAATATTCTCAGATCATGTAACCTAGCATATACTGTCAAGGTTTTTCTTATTTATAACACTGTCATGGAAAAAGGGGGCTTCATGTAAAATTTAAATTGCATCTGTCCTTTCGTACGTCCACTTCTTGTGAACGCAACTCCTCTCACATTTCTAGACGGATTTGGATGAAATTTTTACAGAATGTTTCTCATCATGTGACCCAGCGCAGATTGTCAAGGATGTGTGTGTCATGGATAAAGGGGTCTTCATTTTATATTTAATTTTTACCAATCTCTCTAATTACTGGGTGTATCTCAACAGATATGGGTGATATTTCACAGATTGTTTGACCTTGTGCATATTGTCAGAGTTTTAGAATTTACTGCTGTGTCATGGAAAAAGGGGGCTTCATGTCAAATGTAAATTTTCATCTTTGTACCTCAAGCTATTTGACAAAATTTCATGAAACTTCATGTTTTTATTGCTTAATCAAAGCCAATGACCATTGAGTCTGTTGTGCATGTGTCTCTCCACCCATAAGACCATCCATAAACCTTTTACATAATAAGTAGCTCAATATATCCATTGAGCTACCCAGGCAGGTGCTAGAAATTCCAAAACTTTAGTCTGTTAAAGCTAGCTGCTTGAAATAGCAACTTGTGGTGGCGTATATTGTGATGACAGCAGTCTTGTTTCACTTTTTAACTCTAAGAGACAACAAAAGTGGACACTTGTAATTTTACAGTTGTGTCAGGAATGTGTGTTCTAGATAAAAAAAAAGAAACATGCACATCCTTTGTTAACCTAACTTTTCTACAGTTAAATCAGTAAGTTATATCGTCACTGTAAAGTGTTCTGGAGGGGGTCCAGGGTATTAAATATAAAAACAAACGAAACACTCTAGTATTCATCAGTCTATTTAGAAACTTGGAAATAAATATTTTAACTTTTTCATGCTTTTTAGCTTTTTACCACACAATCCACACGTTTAACAACCTTTAAAAAAACTTTTGAAAACATTGTGGGAAAAGGAGAAAATGCTATAAATCATTCTATTTGTTTGCCATAATGTTTTCTACCTTTCCCAAAACAAATTTCAGTTTGTGAGTAACATTTGTTTTGTCGTCTGCAAATACTTGTAAAAATTTCAATTAAGAAAAGAGTTAAACAAAAGTTGACAGCACTTAATGGGGGAGGGGGTGGGGGTAGGGGAGTGGGGGGAAGATGCAAATATAGAAGTATTATAAGTATTATGTAAATGAACATAGAATTTGAGCATTTAACACACAATAAGAAAATTAGTGACAGACATGAGGTCTTTTGAACACATAATGAGAAATGGACTCAGAGCTGGTAGCTACCATTTTCTCTTTTTTCCTTACGTTTTTTTTTTTTCCATTTTCAAAAGCAAATACCACCTTTTGATCCTTATTAAATATGTTTTCTACAAATGTTTAGGTTTGGACAAGTCTACATTTTTTCATTTTAGTTGAGATTTTAAGCGCTTTCAAAATGCTTGGGGTGGGAGGGGGGTATTAAAAAAAAATAATAATAAAAAAAAAATTTTTGCCCCTACCCTACCTAACATTTTTGGAGACGTTACCCTAAACAAACCATTTTTTTTTTTTACGCCTAATGTTAATTTCAAGCACCTGCTCAGAACATTACCACATTAGTTAAAATGCAGACTTTCCTGACCAAAGACAGAAAAAACTTGAGAATTAGACCAAATATGTAATAAGGAACAGTTGGTGAATATTGGTGAAATTCTATTAACATGCCTTTTCCTGGGTTTGGACAATCACGTGCCATGTGCCCAGCCTCTCCACATTTGAAACATTCCCTGCCACCACCTCCACCTGAAAAATTGATACACTTTAGCATAAAATACTCATGGAGGCCTGGAAATTAAATCTATTTTTTCATGTGCCAAGAAATAATTTATATCTATTGATGGTGTTTTATGGTGCATCAAAAGCTACGGTCATTTAGTGCGCAATAAAGAAGTATTGAAAGAAAAGGATAGGATGTAGGAATATGTAAGTCGTAAGTATTATTTTGATGAAAGATGTGTTAGGAAATAATGCTATAATGAAGATAAAATAAGTATATAGTCATAAAAAATAGTCTAAGAATGAATAAAAGGTATAAAAAAGTATCACAATTTCCTATAAGGTCGAATTTCCTTTAGAAAAGCTATGTCCCTGAATAGATCGACAACCTTTCTGGCATGCCTTGATCCGTCATTGGTGACAGGCTAAGAAACAAGGTAGACTAAAATTTCTACCCTAATTTGTCTAAGTATATAAAGAAATAGTGTACCGGTACACTAGACCAAAACTTGCCTGCTTTTTCTCCTTTTCCCACATTGTTTTCAAAAGCCTTCCTCTTCAGAATCATTTAACTCTTTGCCAAAGGACAAAGACTCGGACTGGAGCAATTCAAAGTATCTACAGACAACAAATTATATCTTCTTTATATGATTTCTGACTTTGAAGGGTAGAAAATATTGTAGAAAAAGGAGAAAGTGCTGATTACCAGCGTTTTCTCCTTTTCCCACAATGTTTTCTATAGGCTTCTTTCTAAGGGCCGTTAAAAGTCGGGATTGTGTTGAAAAAGTCTAAGAAGGGATTGTAAAGTGAATGGGTTGAAGAAGGTAACTTCAGAGTTTGCCACATTGTTTTCATGAAAAATACAAGACTTTAAAAGTTTTGTCTGTTAAAGGTAATAAATAGAAGAAGATTTTTGTTTTCATTTCAGAAACCTTTGGAAAATATTATTCTCACAAAACACAACAACCAAGCACTACATAAACAGATCTGTTTGAAACATGACAGCAAATTTTCACAAGCAGCAATACCTCTGCAGGCCGAGTTAGGACATTCCCTGGCAAAATGTCCAGTTTGTCCACATTTGTAACACTGCACATTCCTTCCTTTGTTAGAGGTTAGTAAGCGTGTAAAATATGTATCAAATAAACAATCTTGAATTCAACTCTATTCCATGTTGCAAGCAAGTATAAATGAGCCAAGCTCTGACAAAATGAATCTTATTGTACATTTGTGATGCTAGACAGTAGACATGTCATCATGTAATCATGCAACACAAAATCTATTTTGTATAAAAACACTGAATCAGGTGGTAAACTGGTCTGCTGACATGCAGAAAATTGAACAAGTGCAAAATCTTCTGGCTAAGGTCAGCCTGCACAGGCTGACTTGGGTTAATACTTTTCACATGTGCATTAACCCTTTACCACGCAATGACGACTTTTAACTCCGCTGAAAGAGTAAGCTTTTGAAAACATTGTAGGAAAAGGAGAAAATGCTGGTTACCAGCATTTTCTCCTTTTCCAACAATGTTTTCTTCCCTATCAAAGAAAAATCATTTCATATGAGCCATAGTGACACTGTCATCAGCAAATGCTTTCAATTCGGACAGGTCCAAAATCTTGTCATGTGGTAAAGCATTAAGCCTCCTTTTCAAAGCATGGCTCAAATATTTCAGTAGACAGTGAAATATAAAATTGTACTGCACCAAAACTGCAGTCTATATTGGATCTACACTTGTTCATATTTTACGAAAAACTGATTCCAAAATAATAAAAGGCTCGTAATATTTGTTTCTTTATACCTACTTAACCCTTTACCAAATGACAAAATGTTGGCTTTGTCCAAATTGACAGCACTTGCAGACAACATTTTCAATGAGGTTGAATTGGTACAATAATGCTTTCATATGATAGAAAACATTGTGTCATCTGCAAATGCTTTCAGCTTGGTGGCGTCCAAGCTTCAGTGGTTTGGTGCACAGTTAAGTAAGACAGTCATCAATTGATCTTTTGAAACAGAAAACACAAGTTGAACTGGCAATACTCCAAAATGGTACAAGTGAGCCAATGAGAAAGATTTGAAAGAAAGAAAAAAAAATGTCTTCACAGATAGCACAGCCTATTGCTCCTCTTTCCAAAATGATATCAAAAACTGATGAAGGAGGTCATACATGTGCTGTAATGGTCTATACAGTCTTATTATAAAACAAAATCAGTTTTAATGGTCGCAACTGAATTGTGTTTCATTAGTAATTAACCCATTACCATACAATCCCAAATTTTGACGACAATGAGAAAGAAGCCTTTAGTAAATATTGTGGGAAAAGGAGAAAATGCTGGTAACCAGCATTTTCTCCTTTTCCCACAGTGTTTTCTACCTTTCACAAAACAACTTTCAAATTTTCCGTCACTTTTATTTTGTCGTCTGCAAATGCATTCAATTTGGACCAGTCTAAAATGTGTCATTTGGTGATGAGTTAAGTCAGCTTGTCCACATGAAATCTTTTCAACTTTACATTCTTCTAAAGCCTTTTGGGTCATAGAGAGAATCTCACATATGTTAGCACTTTATATCTTTCTCAGTTTGCTCCTGTTCCTGTTGCTTTTATATTAACCATTCTTGACTGTGCAGTTAACTCATTACCAAAGGACAATATTTTAGGTTTGTCCAAATCGAAAGTATTTGCAGACGACAAGATAAAAGTTACTAAAATTTTGAAATTCGTTTTGTGAAGGGTAGAAAACAGTGTGGGAAAAAAAGAAAATGCTGGTTACCATAATTTTCTCCTTTTCCAACAATGTTTTTGACAGGCTTCTTTCTCAGGGTCGTCAAAAGTAGGGATTGAGTGGTAATTGGTTAAAAAGATTTCCTGACATAACTTCACTTCTAAAACACAAAGGTGTTTTGACAATTCAAACTTAATCCTACCTCTAGCTGGAGCATTTGGACAATCTCTGGAAATATGCCCCGATTCTCCACATTTAAAACAGTCTCTGGATCCCCCACCTCCTGAAAAGTAATGCAGACAGTGACATTTAGACTATTATATGCCAATCAAATGTCGTAATGAGGAACATCCACAACAAGAATATTTAGGGTTCAAGTGAGTTCAAGTGACATTTAACTCTTTAACCCATTACCACTCAATCCCTACTTTTGACGCCCCTGAGAAAGAAGCCTTTTGAAAACACTGTGGGAAAAGGAGAAAATGCTGGTAACCAGCATTTTCTCCTTTTCCCACAGTGTTTTCTACCCTTTCCAGAACAAATTTCTATTTTTCAGTCACCTTTATTTTTTCGTCTGCAAATGCTTTCAATTTGGACCTGTCTAGAATTTTCTCATGTGGTAAAGACTTAATAAACCATAAAATTGTCGACTTGGCAAAATGGAAAGCTTTTGTAGATGACAAAATAAATGTGAATTATAAATTGAAATTCATTTTTGAAAGGTCAGAAAACCTTTCCGGAAAAGGAGGTAAGCTAGTTCACAGCATTTTCTCCCTTTTCCCGCAATGTTTTCAAAAGGCTTCTTCCTCAGGGTCATTTTACGTTTGGAATGTGCCATAAAGGGTCAACATCTTTAACCCTTTACTCCTTACATACTCATTTCTACGCATTGCTTGTGGGAGCCTTTGGAAAACATTGTGGCAAAAGGTGAAATTGCTTGTGACGAGCAATTCCACCTTTTGCCACAATGTTTTCTACTCTATCAAAAGGTGTCATATACACATAAGAAACGGCTACATCCTTGCTGTTATTTAGGGTCAACTAGAGATACCATAGAAATGCCTTATGGGGTAAAGGGTTAAGAACAAAGTGGTGCTTGGCTTTTCTAAAGATCTGTAGACTAAAATTTTTAACAATTTTTTAAATACTTTTTGCAGATGCATATGATACAGCCTATATTGGATAAAAAAAAAAATGAGAGTAAAAATAAATGATCTAACCACTCCTTTCTCCAAATCCACTGCCATCAGACCTTGAGCTAAACCCTCCACTACCACCCTGTCTACCAAAACCATCACTGTCAGACTTCTTTCCAAAACCTGACTCTCCTCCTCCACCAAAACCACCACCTGAACGAAACCCCTGATTTTCTGATCTGTTACCAAACCCACCACTGTCTGATCTTCCTCCAAAACTTCTTTCAGGTCTTCCTCCCTCGGACCTACCAGGGTCACCGCCCCTAGATCCACCACCAAAACCACCCCTTTCTGAACGTCCACGAAAACCAGCATCTCCAGCTCCTCTTTCTTGTCTCCCTCCATATGATGCTTTATTTCCAAAACCAACTTGTCGTGTGTCTTCACTTTCATCCCATCCATTGTCTCCATCTCCAACATTCACCTTTTCACAAGATACATATTTCAATTAACTCTTCATCGAACAATAGAATTTTAGACTTGTTAAAATTAAAGCCATATGCAGACAAGAAATCAGATACTGCTCAAATGGTAGGATTTGTCTTTGACAGGTAGAAAGACTCACATAGGAGGAGAAAATGCTTGTAAGGAGCATTTTCTCCTGTAACTCTTTACCACACAATCCTGACTCTTAAAATACATTGAGAAAGAAGCCTTTGGAAAATATTGTGGGATAAGGAGAAAATGCTGGTAACCAGCATTTTCTCCTTTTCCCACAATGTTTTCTGCCCTTCCTAAAACAGTTTTCAACTTTTGAGTCACATTTATTTTGTCTGCTGCAAATACTTTCAATTTGGACAAGTCTAAAATTTTGTTGTTTGGTAAAGAGTTAACTCTTTACCACACAATCCTGACTCTTAAATACCCAGAGAAAGAGGCCTTTAGAAAATATTGTGGGATAAGGATAAAATGCTGGTAACCAGCATTTTCTCCTTTTCCCACAATGTTTTCTACCCTGCTGGATTTAAACGTCCAATTATAAGATTTGTATATTTTGTCATATGCAAATGCTTTCAATTTGGACCAGTCTAAAATTTTGTCATTTGGTAGAGAGTTAACAGTATTTTCATAAGTTTTTCCCCTCAAACAGATATGTAAATGTGTATGATATGCTGGGATATATATATACATAAGAGGGTTGTTTTTTATATTCGTAGACTTTTCCTCCTGTACTTTTATTTCTCACTTAATCCAATATTAAATGTGAAAAAATTAAACAGTCATGTCTTCTTGTTTTAAAAATGGTACATTTTTAATGATTTTTATCATAACATGCATAAAAATGGTCTCCATAGCAACCTATGTTGCACTACCCTGGGCACGCCATATTTTGAAATATTGCGAAGTCACAAGGGTTTGCAAAACAAGCTTACAGTTACCGTAATACAGATCAAGAATTAGCGCGAAATAACACAACATCTTTGTGACCTAATAATGTCATCTCATATATATGTTGTGGTATATATCAATGTTCTACAGGAAATTGTGATTCATGTTATTTTCATTTCCCCTCAAATCTTACAGTATAACCAACATAGTAGGTACTAGATCAGTTTAACTCTTTCTCAAAGTACAAAATTGCACACTAGCCCACACTGATAGAATTTGCAGTTGACAAAATAAATGTGGCTCGAAAATGAAATTGGTTTTGGGAAGGATAGAAAACATTGTGGGAAAAGGAGAAAATGATGGTTACCAGCATTTTCTCCTTTTTCTACAATGTTTTCAAAAGGCTTCTTTCTCAGGGTCGTTAAAAGACAGGATTGTGCGGTAAAGAGTTAAACTAGACCAGTTTTGCATAGACTGGCTACATATTATTCACCAACGATTCCTTAGAACTATCTCCGTCTTATTCTCAGGAGCTTTCTATTTTTAGAAGTAACCAAACTTCTAATTTGCTTAACTAAATCAGGAGTTTTGTAACTTTCTAAAATCCAGAATTAGACATTGCTCATTCAACATAAATGTTGGTGGAAACCGACTTTGATTTTATCTGGAAACAAGAGGACTATGATGGTCCTACAGTGTTGCTTCCAGGAATTCTGCCAAGAGGGGGAGATCCCTCATGGAATTTTCAAAATGGGAGGGGAGTAAAAATTTTCGGGGGTGGGTGAAAGAAAATTAAGTATAACGCAAAATATGTATTTTTCTGGTCAATTTTTTTTTTTAATGGAAATGAATACTGTCTTTCAAGGGCTGATAGGATATTTGCTAGATCTGTATTTCTAAGGCCGACATGAGAGGGTTGATGCCTATTAGGTTCATCTTACCTTACTTTTAACACAAAACATTATAGATTTTCATTCTTGATTGATAATGCGCATCTAAAGATGTACACATTAATTTTTGTTCACAATTACCATACATCCTCGGTAGTAAGTCACAATCTGGGGCCGAACAAACTTAAGTTTATTCCCCGCTGTTTTCACTCAATTCTTTCCATAATATCACTATATGAACCATCAGCGTCGGCAACAGAACCAATGAAAGTCTTTGACAGGTTTCCTTTCGGCTGAATACATGACAAATCGCAAGTTTAAAAGCGCCTGGTTCTTAAATTCGTCAGCATTATGAAAGTAAACATTCAATGCGCATGCGTTGATATATTGTTTCCCCGCTTCAATAGTAACTTCACTACGAAATCGGAAACCACCTGGAACAGTCTATCTGTAAGGAAGCATCGTCGGACTTCCGATTATTTCATTGAAATGACTTGAAACCGGACCCGACTTCTTTAATTTCTCTTTTATGCACGCAGCTGTGTCTTCTTTTTGCGGGAGTTACACCGATATTGCGCAACTGCTCCCCTATCACATTCACAGAATTGCGTGACGGCCGAAAATAAAGCGTGAATCCTGCAATCGCGCGGCCTGGATGCAACATTGTCCTATATCGGTCACCCGAGTACTAAGCAGTAAAGGTCTAAAATGAAGATAAATACAAGATGATAATGAAACAAGAGCAGCAAACTGTCGAACTTCAAGGACAAGCATATGAAGGCTTTAGCCTTTACAGCTTGGGACAAAAAGATTTTTAAAAAATTTCCTTCGTTATCTCTTATGTAAAATCTGGGAACCCACAACATAGGGCTCATAATGACACTAAGGTTATAATTTGAAGTCTTTTAAAAGGAGTCCACTTGACCATACTACATGCCATATATGACAGCTCTAGCCCTTAAGGTTGGGGACAAGAAAATTGTAAAGATTTCCTTCTTAATCTCTATGAAAATCCGTGATCCCACAGCAAAGGGCCAATTTCCACATAAGGGCCATCATTTGAAGTATTCCAGTAGAGGTCCACTAGATGATGCTACATGCCAAATAATGGAAGTAGTAGGACTTAGGACAAGAAGATTTTTCAAGTTTTCCTGCTTACTCTTTATGTGAAATCTGAGAACCAACAACATAGGGCCAATTTCCATACCAGGACAGTAACTTGAAGTATTTTGGTAGAGGGTCACTAGATGATGCTACATGCTAAATATGAAAGCTCTAGCCCTTATGATTTGGGACGAGAAGATTTTTAGAGTTTTTTTCTCTTGGTTCCCATGGCAACCACAGTTCTTCATGGAATTCAAATCTTTGAAGTATTTTTTTGAGAGCTCTAGCCCTTAAGATGCAGGACAAGAAGACTTTAAAAGATTTCTTTCTTAATCTCTATGTAAAATCTGTGACCCCACAGAATTAGGCCAATTTCCACACAAGGGCCATCATTTGAAGTATTTTGGTAGAGGTCCACTAGATGATACTACATGCCAAATATGAAAGCTATAACCCTTAGGATTTAGGACAAGAAGATTTTTAAGATTTCCCTCTTAATCTTTATGTGAAATCCAAAACCAACAACATAGGGCCATTTTCCACACCAGGTCCGTAACTGGAAGTATTTTGGTGAAGGGTAACTAGATTATGCTACATGCCATAATTTATATGAAAGTCCTAGCCCTTACAGTTTGGGACAAGAAGATTTTAAAGTAATTGTTCACGGACAGACAGACAGACGAATGCCTGACAATGATCGATCTCAATAGCACTATGTGCTCAGGTGAGCTAAAAACTATGTCTGCAGACACAAGGAATGTTGCTTTAAACATGTATGAAAGTGAACCACTTACTGTTATTCTCATATCTGGTCCCATGTTTGATGCACCGACCCCCCTCGACGTTTGAGATGTATCATTTTTCTCTACAGACAATGTGTTCGTCATGGAACCAAACTTTTGATTGATGCTTTCTCCTTTTTTGTCAAGGAGCTCAACTTTGTGAACAAGCTGGCCTTGCTCATGAAAACTAGAGCAAAAATTAGCCATAAAGGACTGCTCTACCACCATTTCTTCAAACTGGACAATATGTTCTGGTGACCAAAATCCTTGTGCCGATGCCACTCCTGCAAATACATTGTTAAACTAACTCCAACAAACATCTTTATTGGCCTTTAAGCAGATCATCTTTGACAACACTGTGGTTATAGGAGCTACAGCTTTATAAAATATTGCATATAAACCATAGGCTTTCAGTTTCATTGCCCTATATTTACATACCAAATCAGTCAGTAATTTAACCCTTTACCACAAAATCCCAAATCTTAATTTAGACATAGAAACCTTTTGAAAACATTTTGCGAAAAAATAACAAGAGGACCATGATGGTCCTATATCGCTCACCTGAGTACTAAGCATTAAAGGTCTATAATGAAAATTCTTTTCCAAAAAGATCATTGAATCATACTTGGTAGAGGTCCACTAGAAGATGCTACATATGAAATATCAAAGCTCTGTGATTTCCAGTTTCAGAGAAAAATACTTTTAAAGTTTTCCTTCTTTGTTCGTATGTTTCGAACTTGTGACCCCCGAGGCTGGGCCAGTTTGGACCCCAGGGACATCATGTGAACAAACTTGGTAGAGGTCAACTAGCAGATTCTACATACAAAATGTCAAAGCTCTACTCCTTCTTGTTTCAGAGAAGAAGATTTTAAAAGTTTTTCTCCTTTGTTCCTGTTTCAAACTTGAGACCCCCGGGGCTTGGCCAGTTTTGACCCCAGTTACATCATATGAACAATCTTGGTAGAGGTCCACTAGGAGATGCTACATCCAAATATCAAAGCTCTGCCCCTTCTAGTTTCAGGAAAGAAAAATTTTAAAGTTTTCCTTCTTTGTTCCTATGTTTCAAACTTGTGACCCCCGTGGCAGGACCAGTTTTGACCCCAGGGGCATCATATGAACAATCTTGGTAGAGGTCCACAAGGACAGACTACATACCAAATATTAAAGCTCTACTCCTTCTTGTTTCAGAGAAGAAGATTTTTAAAGTTTTCCTTCTTTGTTCCTATGTTTCAAACTGGTGACCCCCGGGACAGGACCAGTTTTGACCCCAGGGGCATCATACAAACAATCTTGGTAGAGGTCCACTAGGAGATGCTACATACCAAATATCAAAGCTCTATGCCTCCTAGTTTCAGAGAAGAAGATTTTCAAAGATTTTGCTATTTTTTTCCTTTGGTTGCCATGGCGACCAGAGTTATGGGTGGAATTGAATCTCTTGAACATCTTTGGTAGAACTCCACCCAAGGAACATCCCTGCCAAGTTTCATCAAGATTGGCCCAGTGGTTTGGGAGGAGAAGATGTTTAAAGAAATTGTGGACGAAGGAAGACGCACGACAGACATTGGGCGATCACAAAAGCTCACCATGAGCACTTTATGCTCAGGTGAGCTAAAAAACTGGTAACCAGCATTTTCTCCTTTTCTCACAATGTTTTCTATCCCATTTGAGACTACTTTCATCATTTGAGTCACTGTTAAATTGCCCCCTGCAAATACGTTTTATTTTGGCAAGTCAGCATTTCTGTCGTCTGGTACAGAGTTCAGTATGAAGGTCACCTAAATCTAGAACACTTCATCTTACAGAGAGCAATACACACCATGCATACCTATATGTAACAGAACTGAATTGTAATGACTATCAAGGGGTTCTAGTGAAAAGTGTGGGAGAAAATTGTACAGATCCATTTAACCTTTTACAAGACAACATTTTAGACTAATCAAATTTGAAGAATGTCTAGAAGACAAAGATGACCTCAATGGCAAATGTTCTTATTGTTGTGGTAGAAAACAGTGAAAATGGAAAAAAAAAATGGCATTTTCTCCATTTCCTACAATGTGTCCAACTTGTCTTCCTTCAGATGTTAAAAGTCAGGATCAAGTGGTAATGTGGTTGAGATCAAGTGTCGCTGATCTTTGGTTGTTTCGTCAACCTCCATACTCACCTGATAAGCAGCACAAGATGGCCTGGGCAGGGAGATTCATGTATTGTGGTTTTATGCTCTTTAATGCCTCTCTGTCTGTGTACTCATTGTTACCGTAGTCTACATACATCACTTCAGCTGGGCCACTTGATTTCAAACCTAAAATAAACAAGCTGTTTAGTTTTCCAAGTCATTTTCAACAGTCTTTGACTTAAATCACAAGACCCAGTGCACCTACCTATGTTTTTAAGTGCTTTTTAGCCAGCGGTATGCATAACTCATTTCACGATACAAGAACTTTATCCACATAAACTGAGTCAAAGCAATTGTAGAGCTATAAAGAGAGACACAGTGCCATTTCCAAATTCACTCTTTACCACAGTCTCATCTTTTAACATCCGTGAGAAAGAACCCAATAGAAAACATTCTGGGAAAAGGAGAAATTATGGTATTCAGCCAAATTAACTTTTTACAACACAATCCCAACTTTTTGCAACCCTGAAAAAGAAGCCTATAGAAAATATAACAGGAAAAGGGGAAAATGCTTGTAACCTGCATTTTCTAATTTTTCCAATAATATTTTCTACCCTATCAAGGTCAGAAATCATCATATTCACAAGATTTAATTTGTTGTCTGCAGATGCTTTGAATTTTGTCCATCCCAGTTCATCATGGCTTGATCTAGGTTTAGCTTTAAACTGTTGTTATGCAACTGGCCCGATAGTGTACTCATAACCACATTAAAAATACCTCATTGCAACAATTCTGATGAGTACCAAAAACATACGCTTTCAGTGAAAAGGAAAACAGGTTTTGATGATGAATTAAAGTGAACTCTGAACTCAAATACAGCTATCACGTATCATGATCATTCCCCCCCCCCCCCAAAAAAAAGGGCCTGAATATGCTCTACTGGCAGAGTTTGCTTATATATGCTAGCATACATTATGAATTCATGATGCAAAAAGACAAACTAGATATTCAATCCCTTGATGAATCTTCAAAAGAATTGGATCAACTCTGTGAACTTCATTGCCTACACAAGAATTGGAAATTTTCAACTTTGAATGGTTAACATTTCCAAAACTGATTGTCAGATTTTTTTTTTTTTATATCAATAGGGTTCAAGCTGTTTATAAAACAAAGCGACTGTGCAAGTTTCGTGAAAATCCAACCAAAACTGCTCACCTTATCACGTAAACAAGAATTTGAAAGTTTGAACCTTAATTGGCTACTTTTCCGATATTGCTTATTGGATTTTTTTCAAAATCACTAGGGTTGAAGCTAATGGTAAGATGTGTGATTAAGAAAATTTGACAAGAAATGCAGACTTTATCGCGTAAACTAGAATAAAAATTTTCAGCTTGAAATGGAGCCTACTTTTCCCATACTGTTTATTGGATTTTTTTTTCAAAATCAATAGGGTTGAAGCTATTGATGAGATAAACAAATTGTGCAAGTTTCGCAAAAATCTGATTAAAACGCACAATTTATAGCGTAAACAACAATATGAAATTTTCAACTTGAAATGGCTACTTTTCCCATATTATTTGTTGGATTTTTTTCAAAATCAATAAGGTTGAATCTACTGATGAGATAAACAAACTGTGCAAGTTTCATGAAAATCTGACAACAAATGAAGGCTTTATCGCCTAAACAAGAATTTGAAATTTTCAACTTGAAATGGCTCTTTTTCCCATACTGTTTGTTGGATTTTTCTCAAAATCAATAGGGTTGAAGCTACTGATGAGATAAACTCATGAAAATCTGACAACAAATGAAGGCTTTATCACCTTAACAAGAATTTGAAATTTTCAACTTGAAATGGCTATTTTTCAAATATTGTTTGTTGGATTTTTCTCAAAATCAATAGGGTTGAAGCTATTGATGAGATAAACAAACTGTGCAAGTTTCAAGAAAATCTGACAACAAATGAAGACTTTATCGCGTAAACAAGAATGTGAAATTTTCAACTTGAAAAGGCTACTTTTCCCATACTGTCTGTTGGATTTTTCTCAAAATCAGTATGGTTGAAGCTATTGATGAGATAAAGAAACTGCAAGAATCTGACGACACATGCAGACTTTATCGCATAAACAAGACAAGAGGGCCATGATGGCCCTTAAATCGCTCACCTGAGTCTATTGACCAAACATGAACCATCTATTTTCTCAGTGACCTAGTTTTTTATCAGACATTACCCATCATCAAACACTTTTGAGATATCAATAATACAAACATTTTGACCAAGTTTCATAAGTATTGGACAGAAAATGTGGCCTCTACAGCGTACAAAAGGTTTTTCTAAGATTTCACCAAGTGACCTAGTTTTGGACCCGACAATTACCCATTATCAAACTCTTTTGAGACATCACCAAAACAAACATTCTGACCACGTCTGAAGAGTATCAGGCAGAAAAAGTAGCCTCTAGAGTGTACACAAGGTTTTTCTAATATTTGACCCATTGACCTAGTTTTTGACTCCACCTGACCCATTTTCAAACTCATTCAAGGCATCACCAGGACAAATATTACGGACAAGTTTTAGGAGTATCAGACTGAAAATGTGTCCTCCAGAGCATACAAATGGTGTTTACAACATTTGACCTATTGACCCAGTTTTTGACCCAACATGACCCATTTTCAAACTCATCCAAGATATTATAAAGGCAAACATTCTGACTAATTTTCAAGAGTGTTGGACTGAAAATGTGGCATCCAGAGCATATACAAGGTTTTTCTAAGATTTGACCTGGTGACCTAGTTTTTAACCCCCACAGACCCATTTCCAAACTCGTCTAATATATCATCAAGGCAAACATTCTGACCAACTTACAAGAGTTTTGGACTGAAAATGTGGTCTCTAGAGCCTACAAAAGGTTTTTCTAACATTTGACCTGGTGACCTATTTTTTCACTCCACATGACCCATTTTCAAATTTGTCCAAGATATCATCAAGAAAAAAATTCTGACTAACTTTCAAGAGTTTTGGACTGAAAATGTGGCCTCTAGAGTGTACACACGGTTTTTCTAAAATTTGACCTAGTGAGCTAGTTTTCTGACCCCACATGACCCATTTTCGATCTTGTCCGAGATATCATGCAGGCAAACATCCTAACCAATTTTCATGAGTATCGGACTGAAAATGTGGCCTCTAAAGCGTACACAAGGTAAAAGTTGACGACGGACGACAGACACAGCACATTCACAATAGCTCACTTCGAGCGCTTCTTGCCCAGGTGAGCTAAAAAAGACTACCGGACGGACAGACGGACGGAAACCCCACCATAACACAAACTCTCCTCGCTTTCAGCCAGTAGAGCTAAAAAAACAGGTCTTTCTCACAGAATGCAGAACAGTTTCTGTTTTGTACAACAGAAAGAGTTTTGTAAGTATATGGGGAGATATTTTCACAGCAAATTGCAGAAGGGTCATAAAAATTGCACATGCACTTCATATATAAGAACACTATGTAAATTTGAGTTCTGTACCTGAAAAAGTGTCACTGTCACTGGACAATTTGTGTCTATGAACAGACAGACAGACAGCCATGGTGATTCCAGTATACACGTCTCCACTTTGTTGTGGAAGGTTAAACAATAGTCCCTGTAGCTCTGTATGAGAGTTCTTACCTGTGACAACAGCTCTGTACCAGGCCTTATCCTCGCTAAACTGGGCCACACATGGTTGTCCAAGACCTGGATTTTCAAGTCTTTCTCCATCAGGTGGGAGAACATCATAAAACTCGTGCATCTGGTCCATAACTACATCTAAACTGGAGTTCATTTTGTCCAATACAACCTGCAAAAACAATAGGTACAGTCACAATGTAGAGATATCCATAAAATGGTATCCTATCTACAAATGTTTACCCTAAACATCTGAATTTCATTTGTTTTAAATTTTTTTCTTGCATGATAGGAAAGCCTACTTGATAAATAATGTTGAATACATTATAATTTCCACACATGCACAGGGTAAGAGGTCATATCTCTTTTGATTTCTCCACTGCTGTAGACAAACAAATTATCAGTTCTTTCTTGTTTTGTATGGATATCAGTGTTGACTTTCAGATATTTACAAAGGATCAGCCTTTGATAGTTTTGCTTGATCTACTCTTAGAAATAAATTCTTCTTCTCCTTTTCAACAATTAATTAGGAAATGTTACTAGTCCAGACCTAATTTTTATATGTCAATTTGAGTATACCTATGGACTTTTTTAACTATATGTAGGGCTGAACAATCTGTAATTTTAAGCAATAGGTATAAAAAAAGGTTAACAAAATTCTCTTACCATAAAGTTACTTGGGTCTTTCACATATGTGACCATGACTTCTTGACTTGACCCTACAGTTACCTGTTGTTGTGAAAATCCAGAATCTGAGGATGTACTTGTTCTATAAAACATAAACAACACTTTGTAAGTTCATCAAATACAAATTTGTCAAATAACCATCCATAACTATTTTGTCTTTGGGGAATTTCCTTGGGGAAAAAAAACCAAGAGGGCCAAGATGGCCCTGGATCGCTCACCTGGTTTTTTTTTACAGGACCGTAGCCATTTTTTTTTTTGAGGTATTGAAACACTGGAAACAAAATCGTTATTTTGTCAAGCAATTTTCAAAAGGTCATCTGTAAAAGTCCTTTCAAAATCTGATCAGCAGTTTCAGAAAAGAAGAATTTTAAGGAGTTTCTTAATTTCCGTACAGTGAAAGTAGCCCCCATTCACCAGAGCCATGTTTCTTGACCTATCAAAATTTTGTTAACAACTTTTGTGAAGGGTCATTCAAGGAACATTTCTGAGAAATTATTTTCAAATCTGACCAGCCGTTTCATAGAAGAAGAATTCTTAAGAATTTCTTCATGTTCATGTAGTGCAAGTAGCCCCCATTCACCCGAGCAATGTTTCTTGACGTATCAAAATTTTTCAAACAAATGATGAAAAGGGTCACCCAAGGAACATTGCTGTGAAATTATTTCAAAATCTGACCAGAAGTTTCAGAGAAGAAGAATTTTCAAGAATTTCTTAATTTCCCTATAGTGTAAGTATCCCCATTACCAGAGCAATGTTTCTTGATGAATCAAAATTTCACAAACTATTTTTTAAAAGGGTCACCCAAGGAACATCTCTGTGAAATTATTTTAAAATCTGACCAGCCATTCGAGAGAAGAAGAATTTTTAATTTCTTCATTTACCTATAGTGCAAGTAGCCCCCATTCACCAGAGCCATGTTTCTTGACCGATCAAAATTTCGCAAACAATTTTTGAAAATGGTCACCCAAGAAACATCTCTGAAATTATTTCAAAATCTGACCAGTTGTTCGAGAGAAGAAAATTTTTTAAGAATTTCTTTATTTCCCTATGGTGCAAGTTATAGATTTCCTCCCATATATCTAGACCTGTTTCAGGGTTCGAATTTCATTTTTTTATCCACTTGCAAATTTTAGCAAGTAGCTTTTATTTCCACTTGCAAAATTAAGGTTGGACTCGCATTTTTTTTAAGCTCAGCTTGCCTTTCAATTGTAAAGAACGAATAGTCGGTACAAACAAAAAGTTCAATTCTGTTCTATCACGTAACCTGTCAACTGAGACAACAACCAAACAAAAGGAACGTTAATTGATATTAAAACCCTCATTTAACAATCAATTCAATTCCAGTTGAATTTCTGTTCTAAAACCAAGTTAAATTTCTGCAAAACTTACGATGGTGGACGATTTTGTGAATAAAATACGGACGTAACACATCCGAATATTTGCATGTCCGGTAATTGGTTTAGCCAGTCCATCACGTCCGACTTGCTTCCCGTTGCCATTAGTGCATAATATGAATAGGCAAAGCGACAAATATATTTGCTTTATAATCAGAGATTGAATTCGCCCACCATTTTTTTCCATATAAAAAACACAGATGAACGCACTTGCCTCACGAAACTCGGATAATGAATGACAACTTGGAGGCTTCAATGGCTACATGTAAAAATATCAACAGCCGTCGAAGGGTATTCCCAGTGCGACATGACTGATATTTATCCAGAACAAAAAGAATTACCCTTTTTTGTATTCACATATGAAATTTAGTACATTCGGTAACTATTGTTCAGTAATTTGCACTCGCATTTTTTAGCAAGTGCTTGAAATTTCAACTTGCATTTTCCAATTCTGGCTTGCATTTTGCGAGTAAATATGTGGGAATTTCGAACCTGCTGTTTATAACTAGTAACTGTCACAACTTCAAATAAACATAAAGGTCCTTGGGTTGTTATATCAAAAACACAGCGTCCAAAAAATTTCAGCATTCTTAATTATCCTCTTGCCATTTTGCACTCATCCTACAGTTAGACAAAGAAGGATAACCCACTTTCCCTCACCAAACTTGTACTAGTAAGGATGAGCCGACAGGTGGATTTTTTGGACCCTGAAAACTGGCTCAATTATTTATGCTTCTAGTAAATTCTATAGGCTAAGGCTTTGCGAGGTCTTGGAATTGCATATAGCCTTCACATAACCCTAATCATGAAACCAGAATCTGAACTTGCAAATCCAATACTTTAACATTTGCTCAAAGAGTACCCTTCCGTGCCAAAGGAGTAACTAATGTTCCAATTTATTACCTGACATCTTTAGGCTGTCTTGAATGTCCAAATGTTCTACTACTGGCACCTTTGAAAACACTTTGGCTTGGAGCTGCATGATCCTGTAGCTTTTCTAGGATGTGTCTGCTGTTTATTTGTCCAGAAAATGTTGGAAAAGCACCTTCTGGAGACAAGAAAAAAAAAAACATCACATTATTATTCCCTGTTAGGCTAAATGGATGAAATGTAGAAACAATGGTAAGGTGAAAGAAAAGAATGAATTCTGTTGCAATACATGATTATTGCAGGTATAAGACTGAGGCCCGAAGGGATAAACGGAGTGTCTTTTCCAAGCTCTGCAAACCTGGACACCACCATTTTGAAGGAAAAATTACCGATTTTTGGAGGACGAACTCTCCTCAATGGAGGTACTATTTATACACAAAAGCTGTGCATTTTTTACCGAAGTGTGATCATTTTAAACCCCACGTCAATCGTCAGGAAAAATCGGAAATCTGCTGAAAATTGGAAAAATCACATGCCTGCCATCATCAATCCTTGCAAAGAATTTGACCGAGCTGGAAAACGAACCATCAACCCAATTCTTATGTTCTGTACACTACCGACTGTGCTACCTGGTATAGACCCTGCAGACCAATTTTGGATCTACACTGCAAAGGCAATGTGATATGGATTTACCATTCCAGGGTTCTACCGAGGCTGTATTTGCAATTTTCTCACGAAAAATAATTCAAAATGTTGCATAAAAAAACGGTTAAAGGCAATTTTTGGAGCATATCAAAAGTCAATGAATCAGCACACAATTATTACAATTTAGTGTTTTTCATGAGAGCCAAAGGTGCATATATGCAAAATGAAATTCGATTGGAGTAAGACCAAAAACAACAACCACAGGGACTACGCTAAGGGCGACAATTTCGCCCTAAAATCTCTCACTTCTCCCTATCCGTCTAGAAAAGCGAAGTTCAAGTCGCCCTGTTTTTTCCCGGGTATGGGTTTCAAATCGTCTAAAAGTCGCAGAGAGGCAATTATGACAATTAACTTACAGGTGTGAAGCGTGCCAAGACAATTTGTTATCTTCCGACTGTCACCTGTTGTTAATCCAGTAATTAATAAGTCGCAGTATGTTTATTGATTCCGTGAAGTAGCAATTCGATAAGGTACTTGACATAAACACATCGAATGTGTAATCTGTCATTAACTCGGATCAGGCGCGTGTCATACTGGTAGACGCTTTCAACTGGCACATGACAAATAAACTTGGTAGTGCCCAAATTCAAAGAAAGGTCCGAGGTCCTACATAAAGAGGGGAGATCGCTGTCCATTTTCGCTACCTTTGAAAAATTGATCGGAAAATAATTATATAATGAATGGATAACGGTCGAATAATTTAAGTTGATAATATTTAAATGTTGCAACAAACTCTAAGCGGGGTTGATTTTTCTCGCCGAGTAGAATTCGGCGAGGAGAAAACTTAAAAGTTGAGTCGGACTCGGAAAATACACAGACTCCGAAAGAGAAATTTAAGAAAAATCTCAATCAAGACAGTTTTGATTGGTACATTTGCGACGAAAATGGACTTTGGGATTGTTCTGTGTATCGCGAATATAAGGTGGATAACGCATTATGCTCATGGACATGAACGGCCCGGGAAAACGACGAACCACAAAAGATATGCTGAATGTGGTCCAAGTACACTGCAATTTTTTTGTAGAAATTTTTCCATCTTGAACAAACCGAAATTGTGATAGATCTATAGATTCTAACTTGTTTAAGACGCTGGCAAATATTGTTGAAAGTACAATTTTGAACGGCTGACCGAGCAGTCCCAGGTTTACAAAATGCTACGATTTTTCAACCTAAATTCATTCCCGAGAAAATTTTAATACAGTGACACCGATGTGATCATGTTGCTGTGCCGATTTCTAAATCGCAAATAGCAACTTATAGCCTAAGGGATTTTTTGTTCTTTAATACTTAAAAAAAAAAAAAAGGAGAAAATTGTCTTCTTTTAGGCTACCTGTTCTAAATGGATGTCAACCCCATGTCGTTAACCCACTACCACACAATCCCTCGTTTTGACACCCGAAGAATATCATTCATGACAACATTGTGGGAAATAGAGAAATTGCTTATAACAAACAATTTCTCCTTTTCGCACAATGTGTTTTCCCTTATATGGTACTCGTAGTTATCTCAACTTACACACTCTTTGAAATGTTGTTTGCAACCTCTGTCAATCTAGACAAGTCTAAAACTTTGTTGTCTGGTAACCATATCTAACAGTGTTTGTGAGATGAAAAAAAGATAATAAACAACAATAGTTTCTCTTTTTCAATAATATTTTCTTCTTTCCTTTAAAACATCTAATTGTCCGTTCTTATCTCAATGTTCTAATCTGTATCATCGAAAAGTCTTTAAATTTTGTTGTTTTCAATAATTAATGTAAGCATATTTGCATTAATAGTCAGTGTATAACTGTTATAACTGCAATGGCATATACAACAGTATTACACTAACCGCTATTTTCAACTTCTGTCACTTCTCCCTAAGTTTCCAAACTTCTCCCTAATTCTGCTGGAAGGAGAAGTCACTTCTCCCTCATTTTGGAGTCTAGCTTAGTCCCTGCAACCATGTATTGATCATGACTTTATTTTCACGGCGTAGTATCTTCTCCAGTATCAGTTGGAAAATGCTTTCATCACCACTGCAAAAAAGCCAGATATAATCCCAAGCCAAAGCATATAATGATCTGAGACAGGGTTTTCATTTAGAAATGAAACAACAGATTGATTGACAAAAACAACAGGCCGGGGGTCAAGGGGGCCGCCTAGGCCCCCTTGTGGGTCCAGGGCAACGCCCTGGTAGGGGGACCAGGGGAAAACGATTCTGAGCTTTTTTAAACCTATTTTGTGAGCTCTCCTTGATGGTAAATCTGTTTTTTCTCTCTCATTATGTCATGAATTTGCCCTTAAAAAAGTATTTGGATCTCACTTATATACAATATGTAAGGTCCAAATACTGTTTTGAGAAAAATACACATACAAAATACGAAAACAAATGTTAACATGTCTTACTTCACAGCCAATTAAGAGTAAGACATACACATACCTATTTTATTTTTTACAATGAGCAAAGGAGATAGGACATTTCATTTTTATTATTTAAATTTACTTTCTAAATCTTCCACAAATCAAACCCAATTCACCTTAAAACATTTAACAAATTAAATAATCTTTCATATAGATTTCTACCTGAGATCAGTGCATTCGCTTCTATGGTAAATATTCAAAGACAAAAATAATATGAAACATAAAGTATGTATTGACGATGTACAATAGTTCGACAACAACTTGCTTCTCGGGATTAATATTGCAAAATGGTCTGTAAAAAACTGAGTCACGCACTTTAAACTTTATTGTTAATTGTATGTCAATTTTACTAACCGGCGTCATCGTCTAATTTGGCCTTTTTAAAACCAAAATCAAATAAGCAGCGATTTGCGGACTTCTTTCTCTTTGCTTTGGCGTCCATGATTACCAAATGGAGATCAGAGAAACGTATCGAGGCCTATGATTGGATAGTTGGATGCAAGTATCCAATGAATGACCGCATAACATTCATAAACCAACTGTTTCTGGCTTCACGGTAAAATTGAACCGGTGTCGCAATACAGTTACCAACGCATGAAATATTTCCGGTATAAACAGTGCGATCGATTTTTCAAAGATCCAGCAAAAACAACTGATTTAAGGCCGATTTCAACAGATGTTTTTGATCGGCAATCGGCTTTAAATGAAAACCCTGCAGAGATCCAAGTTCAGTAATGTACTGATGCCCAGTACAGTACCCATCAATCAACATCATCGAAAGATAGTAAAAAATACATGTATCTATATGACAGTTCTAAGTATTTAAAAGAATACGATTGTGATTGCAACCTTATGGGCTGTAAAATGTTTTGGGTTTTTTTTTCAAAAAGTATGCATTTACTGAAAAAATACATGAAACTTTAGAACTATTATTTTATGTATAATATGCAGAGAACCTCTATAGTAGACAAGATGTCATGGCCGAGTCTCTTCCCGGGAATTTTAAGAAAACTACATGATAGGGAAAGTTTCAATGAGAAATAATCAGCCATGTTTGTTGCATTTAGATCCACATTTTGGCAGGTGAAAGAGAACATAGCAATTAACAAGTAAGGAAATAAGGAAACTAATTATTTCAATTTATTTTTAAACTGATTTTATCCTTGTTAAATTTTGTACCCAAACTTTTAAAAAATGTCTCAAACTTTTCTGGATGAGCGAGACATTTGTCTCTACATTCTAAAATCCTTGGCTGAACCATGCAAAGATTTAAACTTCAACCCCTAGATAACTTTGCTATTTCTAAAGCATCAAATGAACCATAACCTTTACCACACAATCCCAGGTTTTAACCCTTTACCACACAATCCCGACTTTAAGTAACTCTGGGAAAGAGGCCTTTTGAAAACATTGTGTGAAAAGGAGAAAATGCTGCTTACCAGCACTTCCTCCTTTTCCCACAACCCTTCTACCCACCGGGGGGGGGGGGACTATTTAATCAACATTTAATTTGTCGTCTGCAACTTTCAATTTGGACTAGTGTAAAATTTTGTTGTTTGGTAAAGAGTTACACCCTTCAGGTAGAAGTCTAACAAGAGCTTCGCAGAGCGGTGCATATACGCCGAAGGGGCTTGTCAGTGACATGAGTTGCATTGATGGATGGGCCATGTATGAAGAGTAGTTATTCTCCATGATATGTGAAAAATGTTAAAGGGCAATAACTAAAAATAAGGGTGGCGAAGTTACAAATTTTGTGAATTGCTCTTATCCACAAGGTGTTCTATCAGTCTTTGAAAGTCCAAGATCATATCTTTCATATTTTGGAAATTATGGCCCTGACGAAAATTGAAAGTGAAAAGGGCAATAACTCAGAAGGAAGGATGGCAGAGTTATGGTTCATGTGCAATGCATGTCTTCATATTGTGTTCTATTAGTCTTTGAAGTTTCAAGATGATGGATTTTGAAGTTTGGAAGTTATGGTCTTTACAAAAATTCAAACTGAAAACTAACAAATGGCAATAACTCAAATAATAACGGTGGCAGAGTTATGATTCATATGCAGTGCACTTCTCCATAAAGGGTTATATAAGTATATGAAGTTCCAAGTTAATAGCTTTTATAGTTTAGAAGTTATGGCCTGGACAAAAATTCAAACTGAAAATTAACAAAGGGCAGAAACTAAAAAAATAACGGTGGCAGAGTTATGGTTCATGTGCACTGCACTTCTCCATAATGGGTTCTATCAGTGTATGTAGTTTCAAGTTGATACCTTTTATAGTTTGGAAGTTATGGCCTGGACAAAAATTCAAAGTGAAAATTAACAGAGGGCAATAACTCAAAAAATAAAAGTGGCAGAGTTATGGTTCATGTGCAATGCACTTTTCCATAATGGGTTCTATCAGTGTATGAAGTTCCAAGATAATTGCTTTTATAGTTTAGAAGTTATGGCCCGGACAAAAATTCAAACTGAAAATTAACAAAGGGCAGTAACTCAAAAAATAACGGTGGCAGAGTTATGGTTCGTGTGCACTGCACTTCTCCATAATGTGTTCTATCAGTGTATGTAGTTTCAAGTTGATACCTGTCATAGTATGCAAGTTATAGCCTGAACAAAAATTCTAAGTGAGAAGTTGCTTATTTCAGAAATCAGGGGCAGATAATTTTGGAATGCAAACAGCGATAAAAATTCTAAGACCCAGGTGCACAACTAGACATCATGGAGATTGATTGTGGCAAGTTTCAAATAATTCCGATGGAAAATGTAGGAGGAGTTGCGCACACAAGAAATTGCTAATGGACGGACGGAGGTATAACATAATACAACCCTTCAAGCGTATAAAAAGAAGAAACTATCGGTAACCAGCCTTTTCTCCTTTTCTCGCACTGTTGGCCACATTTCAATTACTGTCCACAATGCAAGCTACTAGTATAAACAAGTCAAAAAGTGTTGTAAAGGGTTTGACAGTGTTTTCAATGGTGTTTAAAAATTGAAATTAGAGTCGTCTGCACATGGCATTTTTTATACAGAGACAAAATATATAGATAGTCCTCTAACCTTCTTTTCTTGTGAGTGTCACCTCAACTTTATTGTTGATAAGCATCTTTTCCGCTTTCTCCCGGGTAAGAGCAGGTACATTTTCAGCTTTGAAAAGAATACACTGTTGTGGCAATTCTAAGAGATGAGCTGGTAGAGCTTTCAGATCCTGCGTGGTTTTCAATACACTATCACCAAAGTCTGCAAAAGCCACTTCTATCTTGGAACCAGTAATGGACACAACAATACCTCTATACCATCCCCCATCTATATATTGTGTACAGCAAA
Source organism: Tridacna crocea (assembly GCA_943736015.1). Classification (NCBI taxonomy): domain Eukaryota; kingdom Metazoa; phylum Mollusca; class Bivalvia; order Cardiida; family Cardiidae; genus Tridacna; species Tridacna crocea. The sequence continues at coordinate 59,024,239 of OX031059.1, forward strand.
CTGTGCCTACATCAGAATTTTGTTGTAATGCACCCTTGTTCTTTTCAAAGTAATCATTCAGGTCTGTCTGTAACTGGGCAACTTTTTTTATTGGGGTATGGGTAAGCTGACCGTAAAGAAATGGCATTTTAACAGCAGTGAACATTAGCACTAATTTGGCACCTACAGCAGCTTCAGGTTGAGGTAAACTCTGTTTACTTTTAGGGAGAGGTGGACTAGGCTGCATTTGTTGAGACAGAGCTGGTTGGAAAGATTTTGTTGGCTTTGGAAGAGAATTGAGCTCTGAATTTACATGTCTTTCCTTAATTTCTCCCATTTCATACAGGTCAAGTTGGTAAGTAAATCCTTTTTTGGAAGTGACTTTTGCAGCCAATGATTTTTTCTCTATGAACTGCTTGAAAAGGTCACACTCGCCATCTGTCCACATTTCTCTCCCCCCTTTACTAAAATCTAAACTACAAGATATAGCCTGTGCAGGTAGCTGTGAATAGTTTGATGGAATCACCTTGAGTTTACCATGAGGCAGTTCCTCTACGTGTCCAAAGTCCACAGCACCAACTCTGGCTGTGGTAGGTTTCACAGAGAGTATCTGGGCCCTGTACCATGCATTATCTCCAAACTGGGCCAGACATGTACATCCTGTATATAAATTTGGAATTTTTTCAAAGTTGTGAGCAACTTTATCAATTGAATCCATCAGATCATCTAAAGCCGGAGCATTTGCAACAAGCTGAACGAAAAAACTTCCAGGGTAATCAGCGTGTGAAATACACACGTCGTATATACTTTCAACTTGCATAAAAACTGCCTGGTAGCTTTGCCACATGCTGTTTTGTACTTTAGCTGCTCCTTGTTGTTGTTGGTGAGGTCCTTTTGGGCTTGGTGCTTTAGAAACTAAGAGTTCTTCAACTGAAGTAATCTGGACAGTATATTGATTATGGCCTACTGAAGCAACAACGGTCATGATATAGGAAGAATCAGTCGCGGCATACTTTTCTAGTGTACTTGATATCATGGCTTTGTTACCATCTGCTTTGTAACTGCACTTAATACCCTGCATTGGTAATTTGCACAACACCTGTGGCAAAGTAAATAATTCTGAAACTGACTTTTCTTCATAGTTGCCATAGTCAACAAATAGAACAGTACATTTTTCTCCTCTCAAATCCTGAACGATTGATCTGTAGAAAGCTCCATCTTCAGAAAAACATGAAGCACATAACTGTCCCTTCACTGGGTTGATCAAATCGCCTGTTGACGGCAGGTCTTCTGCAAAACAGGCTGCTACATCAGCCATCAAGGAATTCAGATCATTTTCTTGATCTTTCAGCTGCACCCAGAATTTGTCTGCTGACTCTACATAAGATAGAAATACTTCATAACTTTGCCCAACATTCAATCTTTGTATTGGTATTGCTAAACTGGAACTTGAGGCGGGTCTTACAAATATTGGTGAACTTCCATCTTCTAGATTATACAGTTTAACCATATAGACAGGATTTCCTGTATCTGCTTCTTCCACTGACAAAACTTCAATATTGTATTCACCATTTAAAAGCATTGTTTCCGTTTTCTTCTTCTCTTCCTCTGACCAGTTTTCTCCAATGGGCGTGCAGTCCGCAATGATACAGTTTGTTGACAAAGCTGGAATTGACAGAACAAAGTCATCTGCTTGTCGAACATTGCTAATGTCTACAGTTTCAGTGTTGCCATAATCAATAAAGAATACAGTCACTGATGTACTTGAAGTTTTCAGGACTTTGGCCCTGTACCAACTATTGTCAGAGTGAAAGAGTGCTAAACATAAATCTCCTCTGTTACATGATGACACCGGGCCAGCTGTTCCCGTTTCAACACTCTCAGCTACTCTCTCAGCTACTGTATCAGCTTGACTCCCAACGTCCCCAACTTGGCAAAAAATATGGCATTTCGCGCGAAAGAAATCGACGTGCGTCACGAAAACTAATGACTTAGATCCTGGACGAAGAAGCGACATTTTAGCATTTAGTTACAAATGCGTATCATCTAGATAAACGAACTAGTTATAAATTCTCGATACCATCCTTGTTTTGAAAACTTTGTCATAATTCATGTAGAACTTTCTTCGTGTTGCCTCAGCATCTCACCACGTGATTATCTCCCGCGACAACGTTTATTGTTCGGCATAGCCCTACCGGGTTCCGGGCTTGTTCGTCCCAAAACCAGTTCGTCTCTGGGCTTGTTCGTCCCTAGGCTTATTCACCCGGGCTTGTTCGTCCCACATCACCGTTTCGATCTTATTGGAATATAATCGCTATGCGCCCTCCAAGTAAACTGTTATTTTAAACATGCAGGTATTTTGAACAAAAATTACTTATGCTTTGTTTTTGCCTCTCTTGAGGTCGTATTTTGAACAGAACAGAAACTAAATTAATTATTCAAGACTTTGACAAACAATGTCTCAGCATTATTATAATAATGCTCTAATTATCTCTAATTATGATAAATCCTGAAGTTGACACCCGCTCCCGAGAATCGAAATCAGGACCTTTTGGTTACGAGGCCCACGCTCTATGTCACGACCACGGACACCACATTTCTTTTACTTAGGTTTCTTCTATAAACGTGATGGGGATCTTTCTTGTACAGTTAAAACTTTGGTTGAGTAAAATGGAAGGCAATAATGCGCAGTTAAAACCATTTCAAAATCAAAACCAGTGAAGAATTAACTATGAACACTTTGTTTGGCAGATACATGTACATAAGTTGGGACGAGCAAGCCCGGATCATGGAGAAATCAGTTGGGACGAACAAGCCCGGACGAATGAGCCCGGGCGAACAAGCCCAGGGACGAACAAGCCCGTTACCGCCCTACCGCACGGGCATGGTTTGTTCCATCAGTAATTAATTATACGTAATATATCTGTCTTGACCAAAATTGGGTTCCAATTTGGCTAAGCACCTCTACAACCTGTGTAAACCAAATTGGAATATTTTCTCGTTTAATATAGCGTGTCTACATATAAACCATCTTATTTAACTGAAACCCAAACATACAATAAGTTTTCATGAAAAATTCTGGGTAAGATTTAATTTCGAAAGTTTTGTACTTTAGAAAAGAAACTCAATCTGGAAAAGAGTTTAATTGTGGGAAAAACAAATAAATTGTTTTAATTAATCAAAAATACATCTCAGTTTTAAACATGTAGATTAAAGGTGGGTATTTAGAATTTTTATATCTCACCAAATTAAAAAAATATAAATCACTGAAATTTACAAGAAAAAATAATACAAATCATCAATACTTAAGAATCATAAAATTACAAAAAAAAAAAATTATGATGGTGTTTCCTTAAAAGGCTACGTAGCCTCTTAAGGTATTTTTAGATTTCGCGCCAAAAATCAATAAAGCATTGTGGGAATGTCAAGTGACTGGCACGTGACTGATAACGCTTAAATTCCATTACATAACAAACATGTTATAATTACTATCCATTCTAATTTGGTCTAGGCAGATTCCAGATCTGCCTGGGCAGATTCCGGATCTGCCTAGATTGCAATCTAGCCTACGACATATACATGTGGTAGGCTTTCCCACCAAGATAATATATATCTAAGATTCAGCCATTTCAGTACAGATCTAGGGGTTAGGTTATGTCAAGCCAAATCTCCCAAATTATAAGCATTATGGCATGCATTACAAAAACTTTCTGAATCTATTTTTTCCATGAAATTTTTATCAGTATCTAGACCTAATCATAGAACTGTACATACTCCTTGGATCATATATCGTAATCGCTGTGTGATATTGATATAGAGGATAACCAACTGATCACCAGCTCTAAGAAATAGAGATATAGATAAGATATAGACCATAATTATGGAGTACAATACGCAAAAAGGTGCATTTGGACATTTGCGTAAAGTGTCTTCCTGGATTAGCCTGCGTAGTCCGCGCAGGCTAATCTGAGACAGCACTTTACGACTACATTAGATTTTGTGCTATAGTAGACTTGAGTAAAACAGAAAATCACATAAAATCGGAAAGTGTTGTTTCGGATTAGCCTGTGCGGACTGCACACGCTGATCCGAGACGACACTTTACGCAAATGTCCGAATGACCCTTTGCATGTGCTGCAAGCCATATAAGCTCTACTGTATATAGAGGATAGCAAACTGATCAATAGTGTGTGATATAAAAAATATGTCACTTGAATAGGGTGTGACAAGGTTGAAAAATGAGTCCAAATGTAACAGGTGGTGAAAAATATATCGCGGCTCGACCGGGATTCGAACCCAGGGCCTCAAGAATACCGTTCCTGCACTCTAACCAACTGAGCTACCGAACCACATGTCGATATGGCCACACGATATATCACCACATACCTGTACCCGACATCATTATACCTTTATATCTATCTGTGGGATATACCAGTAAACTACACAAAGGACAACAAGTTTTTTAACCATGTCAAACCCCATTTGGATGACAGATTTTTAATACCTCACACCACCAGATAATTATTCTATTTATAAGATTCCTGATTCTCCCTTTTCTGGCAAATACTTCTCAAGAACGGAAGCTATAGGCCTGCGAAGGACTTTTTGAAACACATGCATCTGACGTAACGTGTGACGTGACACTGGAGGATTCACATGTAATGTCATTGAGTCTCTCCATTCGAAGGCATGCATTGTTTTACACTTTAAGCCAGCCAGCTCTCTCCCACAAAGCCATCATTCCTCAAAATGTTTGTAAAAGATTTTTCCAACTATTTCATTAACTCGGGATTGTTTTGAAAGACTTACAGAAAATCTTTTCACCATGCCATCATTTTATAAAGATGTTGAAGTAGAGACAGAAACATTAGACTATGAGCATATTAGGAAAAAAGTAGTTCCAGCAAACATTCTGAAACTATATGACCACTAGTGATGATACCATATCATCATTAGTGATGTTAATCACTGTAAAAAAAAAAACTGACGAAAAATATTACACGAGAAATCCAAGTACTTCACTGATAGGAATATAACAAATAAAAACATATGCCTTATTTCAGCTTATATTTATTATGAAGCAAAATATTACTGTTTATGTGAGTTTTTTACACCTTAGAAAACCTTCTCATTTTTTTTTTTTAAACATTCGCAGTATTTTCCGCAAATAGCACAGGCACCCGTATATTTACCATCTAACATGCTGGTTTCCTGCGAATTGAACAAAAACGAATACCAGTGTAAGAAACAACAACCCGGGAGAAGTGTAAACACTGCCACATGTTTACAAACGTCAAATATTTGGTAAAATCGAAGTGATCCAGTAGAATTGATATCTTGGTATAGAATTTAATAGATCTCTAAGCATAACATCGTAAAACGCCCCGCCATGAATCGCGAAAACCCATGAAAATCAAAGTTATGTGTCAAAAAATCGCAACTGGTTTATGGATTCATTTCGTACATCATATATTTTCAACGGAATGAAGCTGAAAATTTCATTAAATTTCTTCCGTCTATTAACTAAAAAAAAAAAGCCACATGGAAGCATTGACTGTAGGGTCAATCTGGGTAAATACGGACGATTTTTACACAGCTGACTTTGCCAGTCAACTACAGTACTGTTACAATGTGAAAGCCATGACCCCTAGTCTCAATAATGAGACGCCCCGGTGATCTTTTTCATATTTGGATATTTACTGTACACCGTACCATCTCAAGTCCATCATAAATTTTCCGGTAGCAAATATAGAGCGCTATACCTACTTTCGGTTTCGTCGGTTTTATCTGTATTGCAGTGAAATGCAATTAAATTTTAGTACTAATAATGACCAAAAACAAATTGTTAAACCATTCATTACATAAAAAGCTTGTAGAAGTCGTTTACAACATGTTTATATCGGAAAAATCACAGACGAAATTTATTTTGCGTTGTGGCCATTTTGAGTGTTTTCGGGAACGTACACAGCTCGAGTCACTGATGAAATGCACGGTATTTTCTCACGATCAGCGTTTGAATAGAAAATATTTGTATTTCAAATGAAAGAATATTGAATACGCAAACCACAGGTATGTTTAAATCCTGGTTTTGTGCTCTATTTAGGAAATTATAAAAGTTCAAACTTGCGCACAAAATCTGTGCGGAACTTTCAACTGATTTTGTCCGGATTGTCTCTGTACCCAGAGGCGACCAATCGAAAAGTTACATCGCCTTTGGGGACAGTTATCTGTACTACCATGACCCCTAGAGTCGATCCGGCTAATTCCCTACATACGGCAAACTCCGTACACATAACAAAATGACGTCCTTCACGCAAACCGTAATCCCCTCCTTCTAAATATAGCCCTCTATTGACGAAGCTGTCCCTTTGGAAAATCCTGCTTTAAAAAAATAACTTTATACAGTGACGCAATTTTTTTTCTGGATGCTGATAGGTCAAGACACTGTACCTAATGAACTTTGGCATAACATCTCCAACAAGATTAGCACAAGGTCACTCGTAGTGACTTACACATCTAGGCGTTATGATTTTATTAAGGATCGATTAAAAATCATTTCTAGACTGTAATGGATGTAAAGAATTGACACTTAATTTTACAATTTCTTGATTGTTTTTTATTAAAAAAATATCGTAAAGTAATTACTTTATTTTTTTTTAACTGTAAGGATTTAGCCTAGGGTGAAAATAGAGGCTTGTTTTGGATGCGGGTAATTCCGTACATGCATAAAACTGTGAAAGCAGATTACCGTATAGATCTACAAGCATCAGTCATTGAGTTTTTCATTAATAGACCTTTCCCGTACAAAAATTGATATTTTATTGATCTTAACGCAGTATGCATGCCCAATACAAAAGTGAGCATAACTAACTCATCAGGGGGAGGCCTGGGTGTTTAGTGTGCTTTGTGAACTTTGGTTTCAAAACTGTTTTCTGATATTTTGTTGAGAAAAAAGACCACTACTTCTCATTCTCGACTGCTATATCTGCATATAAACAATCATACATTTTGGGTAAAAATGTAAAACAAGTTCTGAAAGGTGATTTAAACAAGCGTACGAAATTACCAGGAGTGTACGGATTTACCCTCTAGGTGTACGGAATAAGCCAACCTCACTATCTAGCCTTTTCCCCGCCCCTGTTATGACAACCAATCAAATCAACGTATTCTAGTGGCTGTATTCGAAAGAGGAAACTTTGATTTTCATGATAACTACATTTTCATGATCACCGTTTTAAAGCTGATAATACAAATTTCAACTTTGTCCGAAGGTGTACGGAATTACCCGGATCGACTCTATAACCTATGAGTTAACATTTCAAGACTTTCCCCTTTGATATTTTGGCTATACTGTATAGTTTACTCCACCCAAGATTTTGCGAAAATGCAGTTGAAGTTACTTAGTCGAATCCAGGTAAATACGGACATGAGGGGTGAGGTACGGACACAGACTGGAAAATTACAGACATCTTACTTTGAATGAGTTTAGTATGGTATTTCTCGGCACAAGATATTTCTTCTTTTCCTATTATGTTTTCAAAAAAAACAATACTGCCAAAACCTAATAAAACAATGGACTGTTTGTGGCCTAAACGGACAAAAATAGCAATAGATCTAGCACAACCTGCACATTTAGGCAGGACAACAGTTACAAATGCAGTGAAATGAAAGATCATTCTTGTAGCCTGACATCGGTGGGTTAATGTGTCTTATTTCGGAAAAGTATTGGATTCTACTTGTGTGGCTCGAGCTATAAATAAACACTATAGATATCGTCCTTTTCAAGTATTTGATAAACATGAATTCTGTAGATAGTTTTTGTAAGTGTCTGTAAATTTACAGTGTGTTCAAACGACTGGTTAATACGGACAGTTGTCTTTTTCTTCTTTATTTCTGCTAATATGTGTTTAACCATTATTTTGATGATTTATTACTCTTTGTCAATCATTTTTCATGGTTTTTAATACCATAACGGCTTAGTGAAAAAATATTTTATTTGTGAAAGCGTCCAAGTACCTGTTAGAGTTGTAGCACAAATCGTTAAATTCAAGCATGGTTGAGAAAGGGCGAATGAAATTTGACACTAAATGTGCTTGCATCATCACATAAACTTAATCATCATCAAAAATAGCGCACTGACACAGATATAAGATGGGAGTGCTTTATATAGATTGTGGCATGGATATTGGGAATTGAAATACACTCGGGTATTTTTCGAAATCGTGGTGCATGTCCATAATTATACCTCTGTCAGTATTTACCCGGATTGACTTTATAGCAGAGGTACCTTTACCTTCAGTCTGAAGGTGTCTACTCCGATGCTATTTTTATGCTCCCCGAAGGGCGAGCATATAGTCGCCGCTTCGTCTGTCCGTCCGCCCATCCGTCCGTCCGAAGGCATTTCTCCACAACCCCTGGACCAAATTGGATAAAACTTCATATATGAACTCCTTAGGGTAAGGCGCCAACGCATCTTTCTCGGTTTTTCCATTTGACCTCGTGTCATGGAAAAAAGGGGCTTAATGCAAAATTGCATTTTTTACTAATATTTCATTCAGTTTTTATCAAAATTTCATTAAACTTCATGGTTATATTGTTTATGGAAAGTTTCAGCATTGCTATTTTTAATCTAGGTGTTTTTTAAGTTGACGTTCTGTGTTCTGTGATGGAAAAAGGGGGTTTCTTGCAAAATTCCAATTTTTACTAATGTCTCATTCAGTTTTGGTCAAAATTTCATTAAACTTCATGGTTATATTGTTTTTTCAAAGTTTCACCATGTGCTCTTGTTTCTTTATCTATGAGTTTTTCAATTTGACCCTCTGTCATGGTAAAAGGGGGTTTCTTGTAAAATGCCAAGGAAAAAGGGGCCTTAATGCAAAATTGCAATTTTTACTAATATCTCCTGCAGTTTTTGTCAAAATTACGTGAAACTTCATGGTTATGTCTTGTTTTACAAGTTTCAACATGTGCCCTTGTTATTTTCAATCTATGAATTATTAATGCGCAAATACCTCTTTCCTGGTTTCTCAATTTGAGGCTGCATCACGAAAAAAGGGGACTTCATGGAAAAATTGTTTTTTACTTGTATCTCCTACATCTGTGCTCAAAACTTTGTGAAATTTCGGATCTGAACTTGTTGGAACGTTGTCCAGGTACCTCACTTCCCCTTTCTCAATTTCAGACTGCGTCACGGAAAAAGAGGGCTTCATGTAAAAAGTCGTTTTATGTAATATTTACTACATGACTGCTCAAAATTTTATGAAATTTCGAATTTTGAATTATTATTAAAAAATGCCACAAATCACACACAGTTGTATTTATTTCAATGATGCAATATTGCCTTATGGGAAAAGAGGGCTTAAAGGAGGCTTAGTGGGCTTATTGTCCTCTGCAAGTTTGTGTTGGCTATCTCTAAGATAGTAATTGCCTTTTCACTTCAAATTTTGGGGAGCATGGACAGGTCCTTTTAGGATAAAAGAAGTAAATTTATATCAATTTCATATATTTTATGACAAGCACTTGTTCGGGGAGCATAACCCGTCTCTCACGGCTCTTGTTGTTACTGGTCTTTGCATGCACCTTCATATCAGCCATTCATTAAACACGTCTGGATTAATTATGATTGGTAACCAGCATTTTCCCCTTTCCCCACATTTTTAGCTCACCTGAGCACAACGTGCTCAAGGGGAGCTTTTAGGGTCACTGGGTGTCCGTCGTCCGTCGTGCGTCGTCCGTCGTGCGTCGTCCGTCGTGCGTCGTCAACAATTCTTTAAACATCAACTCCTCCTAAACCGCTGGGCCAATTTGGACCAAACTTGGCAGGAATGTTCCTTGGGAGGCCCTCTTTAAAAATTGTTCACAGAATTTGATTCCGTCAAAAACTCTGGTTGCCATGGCAACGAAATGGAATTTTTTAGCAAATTCTTTAAAAATCTTCTCCTCTGAAACCGCTGGTCGGATTTTGAAATAATTTCACAGATATGTTCCTTGGGTGACCCTTTTCAAAAATTGTTCGTGAAATTTTAATTCGTCAAAAATTGTGGCTCTGGTGAATGGGGGCTACTTGCACTATACAGAAATGAAGGAATTCTTAAAAAATCTTCTCCTCTGAAACCGCTGGTTGGATTTTGAAATAATTTCACAGATACGTTCCTTGGGTGACCCTTTTCAAAAATTGTTCGTGAAATTTTGATCCGTCAAAAAATGTGGCTCTGGTGAACGGGGGCTACTTGCACTATATAGAAATGAAGGAATTCTTAAAAAATCTTCTTCTCCGAAACCGCTGGTCAGATTTTGAAATAATTTCACAGAGATGTTCCTTGGGTGACCCTTTTCAAAAATTGTTCGCGAAATTTTGATCCGTCAAGAAACATGGTTCTGGTGAATGGGGGCTTCTTGCACTATTGGGAAATGAGGAAATTCTTAAAATTTTTTCTTCTCTGAAACCACTGGTCAGATTTTGAAATAATTTCTCTGGGATATTCCTTGGGTGACCCTTTTCAAAAAGTTTTCACAAAATTTTAATCCGTCAAGAAACATGGCTCTGGTGAATGGGGGCTACTTGCACTATAGGGAAATAAAGAAATTTTTAAAAATTCTTCTTCTCTGAAACAGCTGGACAGATTTTAAAATGATTTCACAGTGATGATCCTTGGGTGACCCTTTTCAAAAACTGTTCACAAAATTTTGATCCATGAAGAAACATGGCTCTAGTGAATGGGGGCTACTTGCACTATATGGAAATGAAGAAATTCTTGAAAATTCTTTTTCTCTGAAACCCCTAGTCAGATTTTAAAATAATTTGACAGAGATGTTCCTTGGGTGATCCTTGCTCTTGTGAATGGGAGCTACTTGCACTATATGGACATGATGATATTCTTGAAAATTCTCTTTCTCTGAAACCCCTGGTCAGATTTTAAAAGAAATTTTCCGAAATGTTCCTTGGGTGACCCTTTTCAAAACTTGTTCGTAAATTTTGATCCATCAAGAAACATGGCTCTCGTGGATGGGGGATACTTGCTCTTATACAGAAATGAAGAATTCTTAAAAATTCTTCTTTTTGAAACTGATGGTCAGATTTGGAAATGAATTTTACAAGTGACCTTTTGAAAATTGCTTAGCAAAATTATAAATTTGGTTCCAATGTTTCAATACCTCAAAAGAAAAATATAGGCTATGGTCATCTCAAAACTCAGGTGAGCGATCCAGGGCCATCTTGGCCCTCTTGTTTTCCCTTCCCAAAACAAATTAAAAAATTTCAGCCACTTTTATTTTGTCATCTGCAAATGCTTTCAATTTGGGCCAGTCTTAAATTTTGTCGTTTGGTAAAGAGTTAACATAAGTTGAATAGGTAATTGACTCTTGACAATATTTTACAGTGTTGCAGTCGATTTTTATTTTTTTGTAGTATGCACAAAATGCCAGTCTGTGATGAAGCCATCATAGATGATATAGAGGACATTGTTGGGCTTGGTCATGACACTGACTTGAGAAGTGGGAATAAGAGGCAGGTTGTGCCTAAAACTAAAAAGTTTTCTGGTAAAAATGCTACAAGTGTCTCTGCTGATAGTATCATACCAGGTATGAAAGTAACTCTTTGTAATAGAATTTTTTATTTCATGCTTTCCTGTAAAGCACGTTGCCTAGGTAAATTGTGTGCCCCACAACCAGATGGAAATATGGCGTAATTTACATTACATTTCTCACGCTTGACATAATATTGTAATGCATTACTATGCAGGAGGGGTATGCCACAGGGAATAATGGAAAGAAACTGTATTGGTTTTTGATAAAGCTCCTCCCAGAAGGGGTCAAAAGCTTGAATATACCAATGGTGTTTCGATCTTTCACCGAAAAAAAAAAAATCTTTCATATATTTGTCAATAATGAAATTACTTGCGGGGTACAAATAAACCCTCCTCCTTAAGACTCAAAGTCGTAAAACCCAGAAAAACAAAGCTTTTGAAAATATAGAGGGAAATGGCGAAGATGCTGGTAACCAGCATTCTCTCCTTTTCCCACAATGCATTTTAACCTTTGAAAAAATTCAATTATTCAAGGTGGATTTTATTTATTATCTGCAAATGCTTTCAGTTTTGACATTTTGAAAATGTTGTGTTCTAGTAAAGGATTGAATGTAACTCAATTTAAAGGTTCTACTAACAAGAGTAAAACCTATTTTAAAACAGGTAAATGCTTATTCCAAGAATTTTCTCCTTTTTCTACAAATGTGTTTTTAAAGCCTCACCCTGCAGAGGGATGGTTTGGTTACAGGTTAACTGATCATAACTTACTGTTTTCAAAGAGCCAACACAAACTAATTTTATGTACCAGTACATACGATGGACAAACATTTAACCATTTCCCACACAATGATGACTTTTTAAGACCGTTGGAAAGAAGCCTTTTGAAAACATTGTGGGAAAAGGAGAAAATACTGGTAACCAGCATTTTCTTCTTTTCCAACAATGTTTTCTTCCCTATCAATAATCAGTTGCACTGTTTGAGCCACATTGAAATTGTCGTCTGCAAATACTTTCAATTTGGACAGGGCTAAAATTTTGTGGTCTGGTAAAGGATTAAGTAAGATGAATTATGCACGTATTTATGACTTAACCTCCATTGTTTTTAGGGTAAGATAGTCAGTGCGAATTTTCTTGTCTGTAACACATTTGATATCACAATTGTTTTACATCATATTTTGAGAACATTTTGTAAGTACATGTATTACATTGAAGTGAATTGATGATATGGATATTAACCAGAGTGTGTCTATAGATGGTTTTGCGACTTGTTATCTATAATTTGTGAAATATAGTCATGTAATAAAAAGAGTCTGACATTCAGTGGCATTTGAGATAAAAATTTTATTTAACTTGTGTGGAAAAAAAAACGTTATTAAAGTTTGCAAAGGATCGATTACCATATTTCCGGATTGTATAGGCTGAATCCTAACATTTTAACCATTTTAGAAATTAAAAAAAAAAAAACATTGTATAGTCCACACTGGCACATAAGCTTGGGCGGATACTTAGAGGTTATTACACGGCTGATGAGGGCCGGAGAGTGATATCGGCCCGCCACCTTGATATCTGCCCCGAGGGCTTTAGCCCGAGGGCAGATTTCGAGGTGGAGGGCCGATATCACTCTCCGGCCCTCATCAGCCGTGTAATAACCTCTTTATTACATTCATGGATCAATAGCTCGACTTTTTTGGTTTTCTAGCATGTTTAAATACTAAAAACAAAAATATATTGTCTCCATTTGACACAACTTTTTTCCGCGGGTAACGTCACGTTCATGACGTCATTCATCATCAGTATCGTAGAGCTGCGTTTGTGCAGTATAGGACGTGTTAAATAAGCAGTTCTTCATGTTTGTTTATTGTTAAAAAGATGTTGCCGTTATTGTTTCTCAATCTAAATATTCAATTTATTGTGATAGGGATCAAAACTGAGAAACAGGATAAATAGAATACTAATAAATGGTTGGTGCTTCGAGTTATGAAACTTAATCAAGCTCGGTTCACCCGGCTCAATGGATAAAAATAGTAGAACTACTAGTCTATAGACACTATACATTGCCTGGTAAGTTTCCCAATCCAAAACAACAACAATCTATTCTCATTTATCACGTCTTTGTTGGTCTAACGCTTTGATGTTGGCTGTGTTTCCGAAAATTTGTCCGCTAGCGACTGACGGACCGTTTCCGCCATTTTTTTCAAAGTGGATGTTTTGACTGAACGTTAGTTTGCGAGCGAGTGTTCTGTTGCTATAGATATAGAACAAATATCTTATCAACAGGCAGGATATCAGATATCAGCCCGTTGCCCCGTCATATCTGCCCTCGCGTGACACTGATATTACACCATTTTCGGTGGAAAATGTTACTATTATTAGTAACAGAATGTAATAAGCTGGGTTACTGTACAGAGCCATCCATTTTTAAATACATGTATATGTACCAGTAAATGTATTATACATGTTTAAGATACGAAACGGATTTATCTGTTGTTTTTGCATTTTTTTCATTCAACTTGAGTGATTTCCCCTTCTACAGATCATATCTCTCAGAACACATGAGACCATCATCATAGTTCATCCATTGTCAAATAAATTTTAAGGAATTTCAAAATTGTCACTTTAACGCTACAACCAAAAACCACCTTTAATTACATGTACATTTGCAGTTTACCACTGATTAACTCTTTACCACACGACAAAATTTTAAGACTGGTTCAAATTGAAAGCATTTGCAGACAACAAAATAAAGGTGGCTGAAAAACTGAAATTTGTTCTTGGAAGGGTAGAAAACACTGTGGGAAAAGGAGAGAATGCTGATTACCAGCATTTTCTTCTTTTCCTACAGTGCTTTCAAAAGGCTTCTTTCTCAGGGGCGTCAAAAGTAGGGATTGTGTGATAATGGGTTAATACTGATATATATCATCAATCAACTGCTGTGAAAATCTAGGTTGGTCAAGAATTTTAGCACATTTTCAAGTTTGCTAGTGGATTGTATGGGTGTTCTAGAAATACATAGTGGGACTGAACCAAAGTGGCATGGGGAATCATAAACTGGTTTCCATTTATTTTCAGTTTAAAAGGCGGCACTAAACGGTCACTTAGAAAAGACAAATTTGATGCATAAGTCACTTTGTTTTATAGGCCACATCCTTGAATATTTCCACTTTTGTAACAGATAGGCCGCTGCCTATTGCCCAGAAAATACAGTCATAACAATTTCCTTGGATTCAGTTAATAAATCCTTTCATCAAATGCCAAATCCTGTCAGATCTTATATGTATTACCTTTTATTGTGGTGTGCATAATGTTTTGCAAACAAGCGATTACTTGTTACAAGTGTGGTAATATTGTTAGTTGTTATTTTCTGTTGGCATTTTGTTTCTCTGGAGAAAGAAATTGTTTGTATGTTCCATAGGCCTTTGAAATTCTATTGGTCTTTCAAGGGATAACGAAATTTTCATTATTGGCCACTGTTACTATAAATAGCACATTGGGGATTTTGGTCTGTATCCCATATAGAGCTTCAAAGGCCTGTGCATGTTGCATGTTTATTCATTTATTTTCATAGGTACACAGAAAATTTTTGTAAAGACATGGGGCTGTTCTCACAACAACTCCGATTCAGAGTATATGGCTGGACAGTTAGCATCATATGGGTACAAGATCATTGGTATTACATGTTATGTTATTTCTTTTATCTAAATTTAATACTTTATTTATCAGTGCCCTGTTGCAATGACCATCACGAATCAGGAAAAAGCATTTAGTGTGTTTGCATATGCCAGGTCAATTTCAACATATTTTCTCTCTTTGTATGTACACTCGGTTAACTTTTTGCTGATAAACAAAATTAAAGACTCCTCCAAATTTTTATACAAAACTGTTGCAAACAACAAACTAAGAGTGGCAAAAGACAAGCCTATCTGATTTCTTGTATGACAAGTTACAATGGCTTCTACCTGTTTTGAGGAAAAGTATGACCATAGTACTAATATAATTGCCAATAACTATGTACAATTTACCTATTTCCTAGACAACAATATTTTACTCTTGCCCAAGTTGAAAGCAATTTGGGAATTACTAAATAATTGTCACATGAAAATAAAATTTTGCCTTTGGAAAGATAGAAAACATTTTGGTAAAAGGAGAAAGTACTGGCTACCAGCATTTTTCTTATGTTCCCTCAGCGTTTTCAAATGCCTTTTTTTTTCTTGTGATTAAAGCTTTGGATTGTATGTTGAAGGGTTAACTCATTACCAAACAACATTATTTTAAGCTTTTCCAAATCAAAAGCATTTGCAGATGACAAAATAAAGGTGACTGAAAATTTAAGATTTGTTTTGAGAAGAGTAGAAAACATTGTGGGAAAAGGAGAAAATGCTGGTTACCAGCATTTTCTCCTTTTCCCACAATGTTTTCTACATGCTTCTTTCTAGGGATCATCAAAAGTAGGGATTGTATGGTAAAGGGTTAATAGATTTTCTGAAAATAAAATTTTCTGTGAGACTGTGTAATATCATCACGATAGTCATCATTGTCGTTAGTGTTTTACTACAGATGATAAATCGATAGCAGATTTATGGCTGCTGAACAGCTGTACAGTGAAAAACCCCGCTGAAGATCATTTCCGCAATGAAATCAAAGAAGCAAGGCACTTGGGAAAGTCTATTGTTGTGGCAGGATGTGTGCCACAGGGCCAGCCTAAGGCTGATTATATTGAGGTAGGTGGCTAATATGGTTAGACATTCGAGACAAGGTTTTAACCCTTTCCCAAAAAACAAACTTTTGGACTAGACCAAATTGAAAACATTTGCAGACGACAATTCACCTCTTGCTGAAAAGATGATTTCTGCATATGATAGGGTAGAAAACATTGTGGGAAAAGGAGAAAATGCTGGTTACCAGCATTTTCTCCTTTTCCCACAATGTTTTCTAAAGGCTACTATTCCAGACCCGTAAAAACCAGGGATTGTTTGGGAAAGGGTTAAACATCATTCTACCCCTTCCACAAAACTTTGTTTGAGGGAGTATATTTAGAAGTCACTATGTCAGTATGTCTGTAGCTTTTTTCTGCTTTGCTTTTTCTCTTTCTTGCAAAGATAATTATGCATATTATAATTTGGTTATGGTTGAATGATTTTTAAATGAGTTATGGCCCTTTCATGATCTTTTTGCCTGCTCTATTTCTAAATAAGTACCAGACAGATTTCTATCAAAGTCCATAGAAATTGGAATTATACAGCAAAAATATGCATTTGGTTTTGGTTGAATGATTTTCTAATGACGCATGGCCCTTTAAAGGTGGCCCTTTAGATTTTGGGACGAAAATTGTACAAAAAATGCAAAAATATCATCCTTATACTCCCAAAGCCTTTTAATTCTCATTCATAAAACCCCACTAGTCGAACACCGTCCAACAACACGAGAAATTAGAGATTTACTACAGCCCAGGTTGACACCGACGGGAGACACGTTCTATTTTTAGATGATCAATTCGCCCATTTACATACAGGAATAAACAGGTGAAGTTTCAAACATAGCGTCCGAAGGAGACATTATGGAAAATAATTATTACATGTTTGTTATGTAATGGAATTTAAGCGTTATGAGTCATGTGCCAGTCACTAGGCATTCCCGAAATACTATATTGATTTTTGGCGCGAAATCTAAAAATACCTTAAGAGGCTACGTAACCTTTTAACTCTTTACCACACAAGAAAATTTTAGACTGGTCCAAATTGAAAGCATTTGCAGACGACAAAATAAAGGTGACTGAAAAATTGAAATTTGTTCTGGAAAGGGTAGAAAACACTGTGGGAAAAGGAGAAAATGCTGGTTACCAGCATTTTCTCCTTTTCCCACAGTGTTTTGAAAAGGCTTCTTTCTCAGGGGCGTCAAAAGTAGGGATTGTGTGGTAATGGGTTAAGGGAATACCATCAAAAAAAAATTTTTGTGTAATTTTATGAATCTTAATTATTGATGATTTATAGAGCAAGGTACCCTATTATCGACACGTTAAGCACTCCAACGTGAATTTCGGCACACAATACGTTTTTCCGATCGGAAAACAACCTTGTTTATAAAGCAAGATTTCATTGGATATTTCATGCCATGACAAGGTTCATACGAAGAAAACTCATCCAATGAAATGCATTGAAACGGCTACACTCAATTTTGTGGAATTCAAAAAAGGTTCCTATCATCGACATCATTCAACTCCTATTATCGACACCCACAAGAATTTTTTACAAAACAGTTTAACCCCTTTCCATCATCATTTATTTCATGATTTTGTAGCTAACAAATGCTTACAAGTCAGTCTAGTCCAAAATTTTGTCGTCAGGTAAAGAGCTAGATCAGTAATTTACGTTAATACCAAAACAAATTTCAATTGTATTTAAACAGCCGTTCTACCTGCCAATGCCCTGTTTAATTAATATAATTACGTACAAATTTGCGCAACTACAGTCTGGCGACACATTTCTGTCACAAGATACGACACAACTATCATGCTTAGCCTACTTTTGAAAATTATTGTGACAAATCAAAGTTTCCTGAAAGTTTGACCTACATAAGATGAATAGATACAATTTCCAGGAAACTTTGATTTGTCGCAATAGTTTTTTTTTTTAAATAATCATGATAGTTATCTCCTGGTGCTGCTCAGATTGATACCGGTGCTATGATATGCTTACATAAAATAGAGACAAATTTTGTTCGTAACTACCGTAGTAAAATGAGGCCTAGCTGAAGCGAGGTAATACTTTACACTTTTGATGGGAAGAACTCTCTACTGATACTCAAATCAGTGACACATTGGACAGACAAATTCACATTTTTCCCTTTCATCTTCATAGAGTAGCTCGTATTCTGAGCGATGTGGGCACATGAAACGCCACCGTGTATGGCATATTTCACATATAACCCAACAGGATGGATGCCGGTCTCCCTTGCACCATACTGGACACATGTCACAGAGGGGTGTCGATAATAGGAAAGTGATGTTAACACCATAACCTATTATCAACACCCTCAATATTTGCCAAACAGAGCGTGGTTATAACTTAAAACAAGTGGACAGAGGTATAATAGGACATTTACATCCGAAAAAATTCAATAATGCATGTTTTACAGCTTGATTTACAACATGGTGTACCTATAAAAAATCATGTCACCTTAGCCAGGTCTGTAAGAACGCCGACAAAAACGCAAATTTTTTCTTTTCTTGTTTATAAACATTCCAAAATGGCACCGACGAAGTAAAACATGTGTGACATCATTATTAAACTTCCCGATGTAATTAGATGACATAATAATTATATGTAAACAGAGAAAGGCTGCAGTGTCGATGATAGGAGAGGGTCGAAGTTAGGAAACCTTGCTCTATTACTTTTTCATATGAATTTCAGTGATATATATATTTTTTGATTTGGCGAGATGTAAAAATTCTAAATACACACCTTTAATGATTTTTGTACAGGCTATTTCTCAATAAGTACTGGACAGATTTCTACCAATCATCATAGGAAGTTTCAATACTAATTGAAGATGTGCATTATTATAATTTGGTTATGGTTGAATGACTTTTTCTATTAGTTATGACCCTTTGATGAAGTTTTCTGTGGGAGCCTTTTCTTAATAAATGCTGGACAGATTTCAGGCAAACTTACAGAAACTTTTGTTACAAATCAAGGATCTGCATGTTTCATTTTGGTTATGGTTGTATAATTTTTCAATGAGTTATGGCTCCTTGATAAACTTTTTTATCTGATACGAATACCAAACTTTTTAGGAAGTTTTAATAGGAAGCAAAAATTTGCATATTATAATTTGCTTATTCCTGAATTATTTTTTATAAGAGTTACAGCCCTTGATGAGGTTTTTTTCTCCCACTGTATTTCTCAATTACCGTATATGCTAGAGTATAAGATGCATTTTCCCCCCCTAAAAATTTTCATTTAAGGTAGGGGAGGGGGATGTTTTTTTCAGCACATAATTAAAAGACTGTGTAAAGTTACATCTTGAGAACATACGTACCTGTCGATCGCCACACAGAGATACATCTACCTCACCTACTAAACACACTAATAAAAAGTTTTAAGTGACTCAGTGATAGTTGTAATTTCCATTTGTATGAAGAATGTTTCATGTTTTATTCATTAGTTTAGCGATTAATCCTGTTGTTGTTGTTGTAGTAATTTTATAACATGGCCTCGAGTTGACTTTAGCATGTGTATATCAAAATATGGTGTATTAATTGACCCTTTCAACTAAACTTAAATTCAAAGATGAATCCATACTTTTTACAAAATCAATTTTGCATTAAGATGACTAAGAATGATGTAACGACTCTGGTAAACTAACAGCAGCAAATATTTCACGGAGCAGATCTAAACAAAAATTTATAGTGTTTATCAGTATATATAAGGAAGTAATGAGTTGTGACTTTTACAGCATGAACTGACAAAGCCATCAATCAATAAATTAGTGCTGATAACACCACTGATTTACACAGTTGTTGCTTATGACATGGATATATGATTACGAGAACTTTGACAGATTTAAAATAGCATGGATTAGTTTTTCTATTATGATAGCTCATGATTTATGGCCAAAAATATCCTTGGTCTACCATCTTAGAGCCATTAAATTTTTCATCTGCAAATCCTTTGAATTTGGACAAGTCTGAAATTTTTGTCTAGAAAAGAGTTAACCCTTTACCAAATGACAAATTTATAGATTGGTCCAAATTGAAAGCACTTGCAGACGACAAAATAAATGTGGCTCAAAAATTAAAATTTGGTTTGGGAAGGGTAGAAAACATTGTGGGAAAAGGAGAAAATGCTGGTTACCAGAATTTTCTCCTTTTCCCACAATGTTTTCCAAAGGCTTCTTTTTCAGGGTCGTTAAAAGTCGGGATTGTGTGGTAAAGAGTTAACCCTTAATTACACAATCATGACTTTTAATGACCAAGAAAACTGATGAAAAAATTGTAGGAATTGTAGCTCTTTGTCCTTGTCCAACAATGTTTTCTGCTTTGCAAGAGATGAATTTCATGTTTTGAGTAGCACTCAATTTGCATTTTACAAAGGCTGTCAATTGGGACCAGTCAAAAAAGTTGTCTTGTTATAAAGGGTTAAGTGGTTTTTGCCATTAAATTTTGCAGGGTCTCAGTATTATTGGTGTGCAGCAGATTGACCGAGTTGTTGAGGTTGTGGAAGAAACTTTGAAGGGACACAGTGTAAGACTGTTAGGTCAGAAGAAGGAAGGTGGTAAGAAAGTGGGTGGTGCAGCATTACATTTACCTAAGATTAGGAAGAATCCACTGATAGAAATCATTGCTATCAATACTGGGTAGGTGAATTATCTAAACTGTTGTGAGTACATAATAATGCAGTATGTTTGACGAAGATGCTACTTGCAGAGCATTGCTTTACCATACAATTTATAGTTTTATTGACTCTGTGAAATAAGGCTTGTTGCAAAAGGAGAAAATGCTGGTAACTGGGGCAGTTAAAGAATAATGCAATAATCGCTGGTTGTTTGGATACACCATGTTATGCTACAAGACCATAGTGACCATGCAACATCTTTACCTGTGGATCCATTTCTGGGAAATATTTTTTTTACCAATTTTGTTTTTGATCCAAGCTAATATATTTGTTTTTTTTTATCCAAGCTAATATATTTGGTTTCATACCTCTGTTTTTTGGTTGTGTTCATCACTTTGCTGATGCCACTGATTAATTTACTGTAAATTTCTCACAGTCTTCCCTGGCCTGTATGTTTTTTCCTTTGAAAATCTCAATGCTGCTCATAGAGCAAGGCTCAGCACCTTTTTATGCTCCCGGAAGGGCGAGCATATAGTCGCCGCTTCGTCTGTCCATCCGTCCGTTCGAAGCCATTTCTCCACAACCCTAGGACCAAATTGGATAAAACTTCATATATATACTGCTTAGGATAAAGTGCCGACGTGTCTTTCCCAGTTTTTCAATTTGACCCCATGTCATGGAAAAAAAGGGCTTAATGCAAAATTGCAATTTTTACTAATATCTCATTCAGTTTTTGTCAAAATATCATGAAACTTCATGGTTATATTGTTTATGGAAAGTTTCAGCATGTCCCTTGCTATTTTTAATCTAGGCGTTTTTTTAAGTTGATGTTCTGTCATGGAAAAAGGGGGTTTCTTGCAAAATTCCAATTTTTACTAATATCTCATTCTGTTTTGGTCAAGATTTCATTAAACATTATGGTTATATTGTTTTTTCAAAGTTTCGTCATGTGCTCTTGTTTCTTTATCTATGTGTTTTTCAGTTTGACTCTCTGTCATGGAAAAAGGAGGTTTCTTATAAAAAGCCAAGGTAAAAGGGGCCCTAATGCAAAATAGCAATTTTTACTAATATATCGTCAAGCTTTTGTTGAACTTTCATGAAACTTCATGGTTATATCTTGTTTTACAAGTTTCAGCATGTGCCCTTGTTATTTTCAATCTATGAATTATTAATGCGCAAATACCTATATCCTGGTTTCTCAATTTGAGGCTACATCACGGAAAAAGGGGACTTCATGGAAAAAATTGTTTTTCACTAGCACCTCCTACATCAGTGCTCAAAACTTTGAGAAATTTCAAATCTGAACATGTTGGAACGTTGCCTAGGTACCTCTCTTCCAGTTTTTAGCTCTACTGGCTTTCAGCCAGCAGAGCTTATGTCATGGTGTGGTTTCCGTCGTCCGTCCGTCTATCTGTCCGTCCTTACGAGCCCGACATTGTGGGTTTAGGGGTAATTGTACATTTAGTCTCTATGGGGTTCATTCCGTCCATCTGGTAGGTATGGGGTTAGGGTTAGGGCTAGTGGGGTTAAAAAAGGTGCTCATGAAAGTTGAAAATTTCAAATTCTTGTTCATGTGATAAAGTCTGCATTTGTGGTCAGCTTTTCATGAAACTTGCAGTTTGTTTTTCTCATCAATAGCTTCAACCCTATTGATTTCGAGTAAAATCCAACAAACAGTATGGGAAAAGTAGCCATTTCAAATTGAAAGTTTCTAATTCTTGTTTACGCGATAAAGTCTGCATTTGTTGCCCGATTTTTATGAAACTTGCTATGATTGTTTATCTCATCAATAGCTTCAAACCTATTGATTTTGAAAAAAAATCCAACAAACAGTATGGGAAAAGTAGCCATTTCAAGTTGAAAATTTCTAATTCATGTTTACATGATAAAGTCGGTCTTTCTTGTCAGATTTTCATGGAAATCACACAATTTTTTAATCTTATCACTAGCTTCAACCCTATTTATTTTGAG
Organism: Tridacna crocea; assembly: GCA_943736015.1. Taxonomy (NCBI): domain Eukaryota; kingdom Metazoa; phylum Mollusca; class Bivalvia; order Cardiida; family Cardiidae; genus Tridacna; species Tridacna crocea. Next base: position 59,047,043 of record OX031059.1, read on the forward strand.
AAAAATCCAACAAACAGTATAGGAAAAGTAGGCATTTAAAGTTGAAAATTTCAACTTCTTGTTCAGGGGATAAAATGTGCATTTGTCATTAGATTTTTGTGAATCTTACACTGTTTATCTCACCAACAGCTTCAACCCTATTGATTTTGAAATAAATCCAACAAACAGTATGGGAAAAGAAGCCATTTCAAGTTGAAAATTACCAATTCTTGTTTACGCATTAAAATCTGCATTTCTTGTCAGATTTTCGTGAATTTCATACAGTTTGTTTAGTTGCAAGAACACTTTTGTGTTTTTTGTCTTTCTTCCTCATGAATTCATATGTATGCTACCATAAAAGCAAAACTCAATTCTCTGCCAGTAGAGCATATTCAGGCCCTTCAGGGCCTTCTAGTTGAATTTCAGGCTGTGTCACGGAAAAAGGGGGCTTCATGTAAAAATCGTTTTATGTGATATTTACTACATGGCTGCTCAAAATTTTATGAAATTTCAAATTTTTAATTGTTATTAAAAAATGTGACAAACCACACACCCGTTGTATTTATTTCAGTGATGCAATATTGTCTTAACTCATTACCAAACGACAATATTTTAGACTGGTCCAAGTTGAAAGCATTTGCAGACAAGAAAATAAAACTGACTGAAAATTTGAAATTTGTTTTGTGAAGGGTAGAAAACATTGTGGGAAAAGGAGAAAATGCTGGTTACCAGCATTTTCTCCTTTTCCCACAATGTTTTCTACATGCTTCTTTCTCAGGGGCGTCAAAAGTAGGGATTATGTGGTAATGGGTTAAGGGAAAAGAGGGCTTAAAGGGGACTTAGTGGGCTTATTGTCCTCTACAAGTTTGTGTTGGCTATCTCTAAGATAGTAATTTCCTTTTCACTTCAATTTTTTTTTTGGGGGGGGGGGGAGGCATGAACAGGTCCTTTTAGGATAAAAGAAGTGAATATATATAAATTTCATATATTTAATGACAAGCACTTGTTCGGGGAGCATAACTCGTCTCTGACGGCTCTTGTTTGCTTAAGCTCTACTTTTTCCAGCGTCTCTATAGCCTCAGTGTTTTTCAGACTGTAGCACAGTACTTTATCATCAGGTGTGTTGCTCCATGGCTTTAGGCAACATATTTTTTCTCAAAAACAAAATTCTGATTGCTTTGGTAAATAAACAATTTTCAAATAACCGTGGCAAATTTGACTTTGGAATTCAACACAATAATGACGTAAGGTCATGTTTAATGTATGTCCACTTTTAAAACATTTTGCCACTGTCTATTATAAAATATGACCTCAGTCTGCCATGTGAAAAATCTGATGTTCAAATTCTGTGGGTTATGCCGTGTGTTTAAACTTTCGTTGCTATAACAGCCATAGTTTTCAGTAAAATGTAAGCATATCATAACCAGGTTAATCAATAAACGGGAATTAAGTTGCACCTTATCTCTACCAAGCTTTACATATTTCCATGTAGCCTAAGTGTTAATACCAGGAGTGTGTATGTATTTTTTAAATGGCCCTTTTACAGTGGTGCATTGAGCTGCTATTTTGCCCTGAATAAGTTAGAAGAGTAATTTTACTCATCAAATTGAATCAGAGCTTCAGATAGAGGGAGTGATTTTGATTTCAAAATGAAAAATATCAATTATTCGCAACTACCGGTAAACTCTATGTTGTGGGTTCTCATCAGAATCGTCTCTATGAGACGATTCTAATGAGGACCCACAACATAAGGTGTCACACAGAAATAATGGATTTAGAATACCATCACTCCCTCTTATATGGAGCTCTGTTAAAAGTTTCATGCTCTGTTCATCAAACCAGATGTTTGAACCAGTGCACATACTGTAAAACAAAACATGCACGAGGAGAGCTGGGCAGTTACCCTCCAGAGGAGATAGTTGCCAGGGCAAAACAGTCATTTGAAGGTAAGAATAATTGTAAATGTCCCTGCTCCTAAACATATGATATGTGTTTCTTAAGATTTCTCCTTTGTCTTGCATCATGTAGTTACTAGATTTTCTGAAAACAAAAGCCGCAATTAAGGTTTTATAGATGCATACATGTGAAAACAATGTTGCATTTGGAGGAACGGATCAGTATGGGTAATTCCTTTTGTCTGTATGTTTAACTAGTTCAAATTGAAAGCATTTGCAGACAACATAATAAATGTGAATAGATAATTGAAATTTAGTTTTGGAAGGGTGGAAAACATTGTGGGAAAAGGAGAAAATGCTGATACCAGCATTTTCTCCTTTTCTCACAATGTTTTCAAAAGCTTTCTTCTCTAGGGCTGTTAAAAGTCGGAATTGTATGGTAAAGGGTTAAAACTGTTTAAAAATGATGTATTGAAAGACTAAGGAAATCATCTTAATGAAGTAATGTTTTAAACTCTGCCCACACAACCCTGAAAAGGAAGGCTTTTGAAAAAAATGAGGTCATGTGAAAATGCTGATAACCAGCATTTTTTTAACGTTTTCCCTTGATGTTTTCTATGCATTCAAAGACCGAGATTATCATTTGATTTACAATTATTTTGTTGTCTACAAATGCTTCAATTTTTAGCTCTACTGGCTTTCAGCCAGCAGAGCTTATGTCATGGCGTGGTTTCCGTAGTCCGTCCGTCCGTCCGTCCTTTAGTCTTTTCTTGTTTACGCGATAAAGTCTTCATTTTTGGTCAGATTTTCGTGAAACTTGCACAGTTTGTTTATCTCATCAATAGCTTTAACCCTATTGATTTTGAAAAAAATCTGACAAACAGTATGGGAAAAGTAGCCATTTCAAGTTTAAAATTTCCATTTCTTGTTTACGCGATAAAGTCTGTATTTGTGGTCAGATTTCCATGAAACTTGCAGAGTTTGTTTATCTTATCAATAGCTTGAACCCTATTGATTTTGAAAAAACAACAACAAACGGTATGGGAAAAGTAGCCATTTGAAGTTGAAAACCTTCATTTCTTGTTTACGCAATAAAGTCTTCATTTTTGGTCAGATTTTCGTGATACTTACACAGTTTGTTTATCTCATCAATAGCTTTAACCCTATCGATTTTGAAAAACATCCGACAAACAGTTTGGGAAAAGTAGCCATTTCAAGTTTAAAATTTCCATTTCTTATTTACGTGATAAAGTCTGTATTTGTGGTCAGATATCCATGAAACTTGCAGAGTTTGTTTATCTTATCAGTAGCTCCAACCCTATAGATTTTGAGAAAAAAAAACAAAAAACAGTATGGGAAAAGTAGCCATTTGAAGTTGAAAACTTTCATTTCTTGTTTATGCAATAAAGTCTGCATTTGAGCTGAGATTTTCATGAAATTTGCGTAGCTTGTTTATATCATCAATAGCTTAAACCCTATTGATTTTGAAAAACATCCTACAAACAGTATGGGAAAAGTAGTCATTTCAAGTTGAACAATTTCATTGCTTGTTTACACGGTAGAATATTTATGTGATCAGATTTTTATGAACTTTTCAGCTTGTTTATCCCATCAATAGCTTTTTAACCCTGTTGACTTCAACAAACAGTAATGGAAAAGTAGCCATTTTGAGTTAAAAAAAGGTCAATTTTTTGTCTCTTTGCATAATGAATTCGTAATGTATGCTTTATTTAAAAGCAAAATCTCTGCCAGTAGAGCATATTCAGGCCCTTCAGGGCCTTCTAGTTTTCAGAATTTATCCATTTGGTAAAGAGTGTGAAAAACATATTCAAAGCATTGCATTCTCAGTGGTATTTTTGCGAGCATATTTCACAAAGTTCCTGACAGTGTAGATCCAAGACCAAGCAGCATGTCTTGTGCAGTTCTGATTTTGATCTTCAGTGTCTGGAAAAGGCAGTCTGATCTGGATCTACATAGTCTCGAAAAACAATTAAACTTGTGTTCAGGGCTCTTCAGATCCATCACAAGCAAGCCCTTTCATTATTTTAAAACTGACTCTCAAAGGCAAATGCTTTGATTAGAATGCCAGAAATATAGCTGGCTCAAGAAATCTCTAATTGTTGGTGTATGCATGTTAGTACTAGACTATAGTTTAAATTGAGTTGTTTGATCAACTAAATCTGTACCATCTACTTGTGTTTGTGCCATGCTCTGGCAAAAGGGTGTTTCATGGATCTCCTTGATGGAGTGTACAAAGAGAGACATCACATGATTATGGATCTATAGAATTGGTTTTGTCTAAAAACTTAATAAATATTGATGTAGAATTGTCCTAAGACATGCAGAAAATTGACCAAAATGAAGTATATGTACATAGCTCCAGATAGAGGGAGTGATTTTGACTGTAAAATTGAAAATATTAATTGTTCTTCTCTAAACCCTATGTTGTGGGTACTCATTAGAATTGTCTCCATGAGACGATTCTAATGAGTACCCACAACATAGGGTTTCAAGAAGAACAATTGATATTAATAGTTATTTAATACCTACAACAAAGGGTTTTTAAGGAGATATAATGATTTTATAATACCTTTACCCCCTCTTATCTTTAGCTCTGCACATAGTTCTGACCCAGGTAAGCCTGAGCTGACTGCACATGTTGTTCTGGGTAGATACTTTCTGCAAATTTATGAAACTACCTTTTCACATAGCATGACTGATTTATATCTGACAGAGGGTGTAGTTGAAATATGGTTAACATCAGAGGACCTTGGTGCCTATGGACATGACATTGGTGTGACCTTGCCAGAGTTACTATGGAAACTGGTGGAGGTCATTCCAGAAGGGGCTCGAATGAGGCTTGGGATGACAAATCCCCCATATATCTTGGAACACCTACCAGTGAGTGATTGGTCTTTCTTTTGATTCAGAAGTATTGCTTTGGTAATTTTCAGTATTGTGGTGCGGTTGCTGCACCATATGTGTATGATATATCCTTATTAACTTGGAAAAGTCAGTGCACATCCTCGTCACGTGTTTTCATGAACTTGTAAAGTTTTTAGTCTTGACCACATGACAAAAATGTAGACTTTTCCTAGTTGATTGCATTTCCAGATGACATTTTAAGTCATTACCAAACGACAAAATTTTAGGTTTATCCAAATTCAAAGCATTTGCAGACAACAAAATAAAAGTGACTGAAAATTTGAAATTTGTTCTGTGAAGGGTAGAAAACCTTGTTGGAAAAAGAGAAAATGCTGGGTACCAGCATTTTCTCCTTTTCCCACAATGTTTTCTAAAGGCTTCTTTCTAAGAGTCATCAAAATTAGGGATTGTGTGGTAATGGGTTAAACAAAGCCCAACTGATAGAATTTCACCGCAGTAGGATAGAAAACATTGGGGGAAATGAGAAAATGCTGGTAACCAATATTTTCATCTTTACCCACAACGTTTACAAAAGGCTTCTTTCTCAAGGTCACTTAAACATGGGGTAGAATGTTAATCTTAACTAGGGGCTGTATTGACCTTTTCTAACAATGTTTGTTACTCTTTCTAGGTATAATCTGCCATTTGAGCCACCTTTTTGTCATAGGGACTAACACCATAACAAATAGTTACCCTGTTTACCTAGTTATGTCTTCAAAAACTTTGTTTTCAGTCTTAAAAAGTTATTGTTGCCCTTCTTAATTCACAAAAAAGTCCCAATTATTTTTTCAAAGTTAGTGTTTCTGTTTCTATTCTTTATATATCTGAAGGGTTGTATCATGATCTCTTTGATTTGTGGTTGTGCATGAACTTTGGATATCTGCAGGTGTTTTGGATTTCAAGCCTTTTCTTTGACAAGCCCCTTTGAGTGTATATGCACCCCTTTGCGAAGCTCTTGTACTGGTTTGTGATAATTAAACAAATGGATTACTTTATATTGTTCTAGTTTTAAAGGGCTGAGTTAATGAATTTAATATTTTCTGCTAGGAAGACCAACAAATGTATTGCAGTTTTGAAGGTATTTTTACTAGAATATGTTAAACTGCATAAAACTGTAGATTCCAGATGAAATTGCATATTCTGTGCTATAAGATCTTGATCTTCACTTTATGCAGCACTAATTTTTCGTTTGGTAAAGAGTTAATGTGACAATCAAGTAATGCTTAGTAAATATTCCCATTATTACAAACTAAGGAATGAAGCCTTCAGAAACATTGTTGAAAGTGGAGTTAGCAGGATTTTTCTCATTTTCCGACAGTAGTTAAATCACATTTCTCGTCTAGGAATGCTTCCAGTTAGGAAGAGTCCAAAATTTTGTTGTATGGTTAAGAGTTAATCTTGATCTGTTACAGGATATAGCCAAGATATTAAATCATCCACATGTGTATTCCTTTCTCCACGTTCCTGTACAGTCAGGCTCAGACAGTGTTTTGATGGACATGAAGAGAGAATATTGTCAGGCAGACTTCAGACATGTTGTAGACTATCTTAAACAACAGTGAGTAGAGCAGTATACCCTTATTGTCATTGTTTTTTGAATCCAGAAATACCTCTGGTATACCATTGATAAAAAAAGATTTGGTTTCTTTTCCAACATGGATTGATCATAAAGTATTTTGAGTGCTTGTGATATGTGAGCCATGGTCGTCTAAAAGTCGGTGTAGCTTGACTTGTGTCTAAACTGTCTGCTATTGTTCAGTTTTTTGTATGTCCAAGGACCATTCTACTTTATGATTTGATGAATTTTTACGATAAATGAATGTAGTGGATCCATAAGCATGTGATGACTTGCTTATATAAAAAAGCATAAATAGAGATGCAAAAAAGCGCCTTTTTGCAAGACTGCCACTCATATCCATTAATACAAGTATTTCCATGAAAAGCATTATTAACCCTTTACTCCATAGATACTCATTTCTACGCATTGCTTGTGGGAGCCTTAAGAAAACATTGTGGCAAAAGGTGAAATTGCTCGTCACAAGCAATTTCACTTTTTGCCACAATGTTTTCTACACTATTAAAAGGTGTCATTATACATATAAGAAACGGCTTCATACTTGCTGTTATTTAGGGTCCATTAGAGATACCATAGAAATGCCTTGTGGGGTAAAGGTTTAAAACTCTTTATCTTATTTCATATTGATGATCAACTTGAACTGAGGCTGATACATAAATGAAATGTGGCTAAAAAGGCATGTTACGAGGAAATTTTGTTTTGGCACAATGCTTTTGAAAGTGTTTAGCTGTAAAGTGAATAAAGTTTCTTGCATGCTTTCATAGATTTACAAATGTTCAAAGTCTCAGATACTGACTTTTCCCATGTTACTTACACTTCAAATTAACTTCTTGGACCCTCACCTTCCCATTTCAGTGTTCCAGATGTAACCATAGCAACAGATTTGATATGTGGTTTTCCAACAGAAACAGAAGAAGATTTTGAAGAGACTATGCAACTTGTTAAAGATTATAAATTTCCTAGTTTATTTATAAACCAATTCTTTCCTCGGCCAGGAACTCCTGCTGCAAAAATGCAGAAAATTCCAGCTCAGGATGTAAGTATGGTTAATCTATTTTTGTGCAGGCCTTTGATAATTTCATCATAAAATAAATTAGCAGCAGAAAACATGGAAAGATTTTTTTTTTTAGGATATTGATAATCAATATGGGTTAACTCCTAACCAAACAACGAAGTTTCAGACTATCTCAGACTGAAGGGATCAGCAGATACCAAACAGAATGGGGCTCTTATGATATAATTTGACTTTAACAAAGTTGAAAATATGAAAAAAGTAGAAGTGCTGGTTACCAGCATTGTCTCCTTTTTCCACATTGTTTTGAAAGCATTCTTCTTTAGTGCCATTACAATACAGGTTTGTGTTGTAGAGGGTTAAGCTGGAATGCATAAATGTATGTGAAAACATAGTGATAAAATGAGAAATGGCACAAATGTAACACAGTGTTGACTTAAGATCAGAATGCATGTTATGCAGGCTTATCTTCATCAACATAGCCCAATATACGAGGTTAATGTTTCTGTTAGTATACTTAGAATTACGTAAAATACCTCTGAACACCAGAAAAATGAGCAGTTAGTTTCTGTTATTATCTTTATTAATTATACCCCCGCAAAACATGTTTTCGGGGGCATACTGGAATCAGCTTGTCTGCCTGTGTGTCTGTCCATGTGTCCGTTTGTGTACAAAATACTGTTAAAGCAATTGCAGGGGTATGAAGTCACATTGAGTAACAGCTCTAGTTGTGTCGCTGGATAAGACTGAAAGATGAACATGTAGTATATGATAATTGCTTTAACCCTTTACACAATGACAACTTTTAACGACCCTGGGAAAGATGTCTTATGAAACCATTGTGGGAAAAGGAGAAAATGCTGGTAACCAGCATTTTCTCCTTTTTCCACAACGTTTTCTACCCTATTAAGGAAAAACTTCAGGGGTATGAAGTCACATTCAGTAACAACTCTAGTTGTGTCGCTAGATAATGAATTTTATAGATTTTTGTTCTGACTTATTTCAACAGGTAAAGAAGAGAACAAAGAGAGTGTCCGAGCTTTTCCATTCATATCACCCATATACTCACAAGGTAATTCTGAAGGTTTTCTGTTTTCATTTTTATCAATATATCTATATGCACAAAAAATAATCTTAGTCAGGCTTTTATATTCAAGTCAAGTTTTGTATTGTAAAGAGTTTTTTTGATAGAAATCTTACATGTTACTGCACAAAGACTACTGTTTACAAAATTTACATCCCAGCATCTGGTTACTTTCTGTAAACATTGTGGGAGGGGTTAAATGAATTACTGTCACACACACTTATTCCATTTCCAGATTGCAGCCAAAATTTTCAGCTCATCTAGATTGAAAACAGTTGCAGACGACAGTTCCAAAGTGGCTCAAATGGTGCATTCTTTCTTTAATAGGGTAGAAAACATTGTGGGAAAAGGAGAAAATGCTGGCTAACAGCATTTTCTCCTTTTCCCACAATGTTTTCAAAAGTCTTACTCAGGGTTGTTAAAAGGCCTCATTGTGTGGTAAAGGGTTAATGGGAGTGTCCTTGATCAAGGCAAGACATAGGTTCAACATGTACCTGTTATGTATATGAAAGACATGAAAGGTATCTTTCATGATGTTGGATAAAAAACAACAAGATTTAGATCAAGGACCAGATTGCATTTTGTTCGATCTCATTTAATCTTTGTCATCCCCAACAACTTCTTATGTAACCAATGCCATCGAGACAAGAGCCTTTTTGAGATATATTAAGAGCGTTTTTCGGATATAATATGCACCAGCTTAAACCTTCTTGCTAGTGAACTTGATCTTGTTTGCTCTTTTACAGCTTGGGGAAATTCAGAATGTCCTTGTTACAGAAATCTCTCATGATAAACAGTACTATGTGGGGCACAACAAATCATATGACCAGGTATGTACATGTATTTTGTTTGTGAGAGTTGTAGCTGGTATGTTTGTTTAGTTTATGGTAAACTACTGAAAGATGAACATGTAGTATATGATAATTGCTTTAACCCTTTACACAATGACGACTTTTAATGACCCTGGGAAAGATGCCTTATGAAAACATTGTGGGAAAAGGAGAAAATGCTGGTAACCAGCATTTTCTCCTTTTTCCACAATTTTTTCTACCCTATGAAGGAAAAACTGGATCATTTGAGCCACATTGAAATTGTTGTCTACAACTAGTTTGTTTGGACATGGGTAGATTTTTTCTTCACCAGGTAAAGGATTAATGTGTAGTTCTTTGCTATAGTACATGTATTTCAAGAGTGAGTACACTAGTTTCTTCTCCTAGTAGAGTATGCCTCAAGACATTATTGTTATACCCCTGCAAAACAAGTGTTTATGGAGGTAAACCAGAATCAGCCTGTCTGTGTGTTCATCTGTCCATTTGTCCGTCCATGTATCCATCTGTGTACAAATAATTGCCTGTTTCTGTCAAAGCGCTGGTGGGGATATTAAGTCGCATTCAGTGACAGTTCTAGTTGTAACTCGAAAACGAAGTTGTTACTGGAAAGTTCAAAATTTTGTTCAGCATGTAATTTGTCATCTTGTTATGAACTGGCCAAACAATCTCAAGTTTAATAGATATGAAGTAGGGTTTTGAAAACATGGTGAGAAAAAGAGTAAATGCTGGTCACCAGCATTTTCTCTTTTTCTCAACAATGTTTTCTACCCTGTGTGGGGCAAATCTAAACATTTTAGACAGATTCAACTTGTCATGTGGAAATGCTTTCAATTTTGACAAGCCAAAAGTTTGTCGCCTTGTAAATATTTAAAATATGCACATTAAAGATCAGGAAAAGTAATGTAAAAAGCAATGATTAATAGAATGATCTCTCTTCATAGTCAGGTATTTGTCTGTGTGACAAACATTTTCTGTTCAATATTTTCACACCTTTCAAAGTGTCCAGCATTTTAGACGGAGCTGAACAAATCCAGACTTAGATGGTGCCAAAATTAAAGAGCTGTCACTGAATGCGACCCATTATCACACAATCCCTACTTTTGACACCCCTAAGAAAGAAGCCTTTTGAAAACACTATGGGAAAAGGAAAAAATGCTGGTAACCTGCATTTTCTCCTTTTCTCACAGTGTTTTCTACCCTTCCCAGAACAAATTTCTATTTTTTCAGTCACCTTTATTTTGTCGTCTGCAAATGCTTTCACTTTGGACCAGTCTAAAATTTTCTCGTGTGGTAAAGAGTTAATAACCCTGCCAGACAGAAACAGGCAATTATTTGTACACAGACAACACACAGACTGACACACAAATGGACAAAGAGACACTCAAGCTGATTCTATTATACCTCCCGAAAACATTTGTTTTGCGGGGGTATAAAAATAGCCAAGGTCGCTCATGCAATATCTGATTGTTTTTGTCAGGTGCTTGTTCCAAAAGATGAAAACCTTATGGGTAAAATGGTGGAGGTTGAAATTGTAGAGACTGGGAAGCATTTTCTGAAATGTCATCTGGTAACTGACAAGAAACCTGTGAGACCAGAATCTGTACCACCACCCCTGGAGAAAGGGAAAGTATCGGGTCTTTATCAGGTAAAGATGTAACCCTTTACCAAGCAATCCTGGTTTTTACGACCTTGACAAAGAAGCCTTTGAAAACATTGTGGGAAAAGGAGAAAATGCTGGTAACCAGCATTTTCTCCTTTTCCCGCAATGTTTTCTACCTGTTGGAAACAAATTTCAATTTTTCACCCAGCTTTATTTTGTCATCTGCAAGTGCTTTCAATTTGGACCAGTCTAAAAATTTGTTGTTCAGGAAAGGGTTAATGATGATACACATGGCTTTGCAGACAATATAGAGAATGCCAATACATATTGTTTAGAGTACTGGTAACCTGAACTCTAGGAGAGCACGGATTCATGCACTAGCTGCTGCTATATAACTGAAAAGATTTGAAAATCGACCAATTATCACACAATCTAGACTTTTAAAACTGTTCGAAAGAGGACTTTTGAAAATACTCAGAGGAAGTAGAGAAAACACTGGTAACCAATTCTCTGCACAATTTTTTCCGAGCCACTGGCTGCTTTCCCACATAAACATCGTGGAAACAATGTTCAGCAGTGAGAGATAAATTACGTCATAATAGCTATCATCAATCCTCGGAAAGAAATTGGACAAGTGGGGGATGAAACCAGTGGTCAGTTACAAGACACACAAAAAAAAAGAGTGAAGACTATAGAAACTTAAATTCTTTACCTCACAGTACCCATTTTTTAAATATGCTAACAAAAAGGACCATCTGAAAACATTGTTTGAAAAGTGAAAATGCTGGTCACCAGCATTTTCTTCTAACAATGTTTTCTGCTCTATCAAAGAAAAATTTTTTAATTTGTGCCAATTAGTGAATGTGGATTGGTCTAAAATTTTGTTGTTTGGATAATTAGTTAATCTATACATTTACTTACGTTTTCCTACATTTTCAGAGTCAGGTGGTATTAACCGAGTCTGGATTGTGGTTCTTCGGAGCAGCTTTAGTGGTTATGTTTGTCGCTGTGGTATGGAGAATATACGGACTCGTTTCACAACTAGTGACTTGAACGATATTGTAGTGCTACAATTTGCAGCTTGATAACGTGAAACCCTCCATGATCACATTACTATCTGTAGCTGACTGGTTTAGTATGGCAGCAACCCTATTTAACTCATTACCAAACAACAATATTTTAGGCTTGTCCAAATCAAGAGCACTTGCAGACGACAAAATAACAGTGACTGAAAATTTGAAATCTGTTTTGTGAAGAATAGAAAACTGTGGAAAAAGGAGAAAATGCTGGTTACCAGCATTTTCTGCTTTTCCCACAATATTTTCTAAAGGCTTCTTCCTCAGGGTCGTCAGAAGTAGGCATCAGATTGTGTGGTAATGGGTTAAACAGTGTTGTGGCTCAACTTTTTACCACACAGTTTAGACTTTTTAATGACCCTCATTGAAAGGGCTTTTTTAAAAACCAACCATTTTCTCATTTTTCCGTAATGTTTCTTTACCCTTTACCAAACAATTCCATGTTTTTACGACCCAGATGAAGAAGCCTTCTGATAACAAGCTGGTTACAAGCATTTCCTCATTTTACCACTTCTTTTTCTACTCCTCTTTAACTCATTACCAAACAACAAAAGTTTAGGCTTGTCCAAATCGAAAGCATTTGTAGACGACAAAATAAAAGTGACTGAAAATTTGAAATTTGTTTTGTGAAGGGAAGAAAACATTGTGGGAAAAGTAGAAAATGCTGGTTACCAGCATTTTCTCCTTTTCCCACAATGTTTTCCAAAGGCTTCTTTTACAGGGTCATCAAATTGTGTGGTATTGTCTGCTGCAAATTTGTGTTAGGAGGGAAGAAATTAAAAGTAAATGATCAACATGCTTTTAACTCTTTACCACACTAGAATATTTTAGACTAGTCCAAATTGAAAGCATTTGCAGCCGAAAAAATAAATGTGACTGAAAAATTGACATTTGGTTTTGGAAAGGTAGACAACAATGGGGGGAAAAGGAGAAAATGCTGGTTACCAGTAACCAGCATTTTCTCCTTTTCCCACAATGTTTTCAAAAGGCTTCTTTTGCAGGGTCGTTAAAAATCGGGATCATGTGGTAAAGAATTAACCCTTTTCCAAACGATAGATTTTAGACTCTTCCAAACTCAAAGAGTTTGCAGACGACAATTTCAAATTCAATAAAAATGGCAGAAAGTTCTCTAAATGGGTAGAAAACACTGTGGGAAAAGGAGAAATTGCTCGTTACGAGCAATTTCTCCTTTACCCACAGCGTTTTCAAAAGACTTGTACTACAGACACATAAAAACAAGGGCTTGTTTGGTAAAGAGTTGTTTCCATACATTATCTCTTTCAAAATCTTACAATGCAGATGGGAACACTGGCACAGAACAATCAGTCTGGTCTTTAATCTACAGTTAGGTATTTGGGTGATGTTCTGAGAAAAACTTCCTGTAGAAGCCTTTTGAAAACATTGTGGGAAATCGAGAAAATGCTGGTAGCCAGCATTTTGTCCTTTTCCCACAATGTTTTCTACCTAATCAATAAACAATTGCACCATTTGAGCCACACTGAAATTGTCGGCTGCAAATGCTTTCAATTTGGATGGAGCTAAATTTTGTCGTCTGGTAAAGGGTTAACCATTTACCAAACAATTCCTTGTTTTTACAACCCTGAGATAGAAGCCTTTTTTAAATATTGTGGTTAAAGAAGAAAATACTGGTAACCAGCATTTTCTCCTTTTCGCATGTTTCCTGCCCTTCCAACTACAAATTTTGAATTTTTTATCCGCATTTATTTTGTCATCTGTATATATTTACAATTTTGATTGTTGTTGTTTGCAAATGCTTACAATTTGGATGGGTCCAAAATTTTGTCTTTTGGTAACGAGTTAAACTGAAACGTTTTTCTATTAATTGTGAAGCAGTGTACTTTTGAAGACAGTCCTGTATTTTTGCAGCCCTAAGGAAGAGAAAATGGTGTTAATCAGTATTTTCCTCTTTCCCCACAATGTTTTCTACCCTTTCTAAGACAACTTAGATCATTTTAGCCACATCTGCCATATGCATTTCTTTCAATATGGACAAGTTTTAAGTTTTCTTGGTGGTGCAGTTGACTTGTGTTGCTGTGTGAAACAAATGCAAACCTGCAGCTGTTGTCCTACATCAAAATTCTAGTATTGGCATCATAAACATGTTTCAGAGGATTTTACCCTTTTTTTTAAACTGATATTCCACTATTCTATGGTAAATGACATTTTAATCAAATTAAAGCAGTTTATTGATGACTGACTTTTCCATTCCTTGATCTTGTCATTGATCTGCCAATACCATTGTAAAAAGCCTTATTCAAGTTTATTCAAGAACAGGATTGTTTAAACAAAACAAGAGCTTTGCAGAGCAGGCTTTTCAGTGAAATTAGTTAAAATCAAGAATGCCTGCAGATATCCAAATTCCAACAGTCCTATGCACAACTACACATCAGAGATTCATTTTGGTAAGTTCAAACTTGTTCAAATGAAAACTGTTGGAGGAATTGCAAGGAAAACAAGACATTGCTTACAGATGGACAGGCAGACAGACGGAGGACCAGGGTTTTCAGGCATATAAAAAAGGGTTAATAAATCTAAAACGCTAGAAAAAATGCTGTTCTTGAACTTTGTTTATTCTTGGCATACTTAGAGAGTAATAATGAAGACCAAATACAAACTTACAAAAGCTCAGCATGGCAACATCTGTTTACTAATTAGCAATAGTCAAGGAAATAGATGATAGAATGTATTAGAATAAAACGCTGCTTCTCTATAGTGTGATACTAGAGGAAGTATTACTGGATAAACCATTTTATATGATGGTATTTATCCTCTTTTAAGAAGTATTTCACCTCCGTCTCCAAGATAATTCAACTATCTTTATCAATCATAGCTGCTGGGTCAATGAACAGCAAGACTTGGGTAAGATACCATGTCTTGAAATAATTCTAATTGACTGGCTCAAACGGGTGCTGAACTTGGCTCACAATTCACTTATCCCAGACAGAACCCACTTAGTCCCTAGGAATCCTATAAACTTACACAGACTGTTCTGCTACCTCATTACAATAAATTTGTCAGATTTACCCATACTAGATACCAAAAATGTCACATGTCACTATCTTCACACATGTTTGTCGAAAAGAAATTTATTATCAAACTGTCGAAAAGTAGAGTTCATGTAGATGAAGAAAAAGTAATTATTATGCAAATATTTCCTTACAATTCAGTGACATGTATTTGGTTGGTATCTAGATGTGAACTTGACATACATTTTTGCTCTTCCATTTGAAGCACATTATGGCACTTTTAAAGTAAGTAGATCTCAAAGGTTACATAGATCAAGAAAATGAAGTCTAGTCTTTTGCAAATATTCCTTGTTTTAAATGAATCATGCTCTGTGAAAAGGGGGCTTAACTCTGTACCAATCAACAAAATTGTAGACTTGTCTACATTGAAAGCATTTGCAGACAACAAAATCAATGTTGCTCAAAAATTTAAATTTGTTTTGAAAAGGGTAGAAAATATTGTGGGAAAAGCATTTTCTCCTTTTCCCAAAATGTTTTCAAAAGGTCTCTTTCTCAAGAGTCATTAAAAGTCTGGATTGTGTGGTAAAGAGTTAAAGCATTTGCGCAAAGTATCGAACCAGGCCAGCCTGCTCAGTTTTGTGCTATAGCAGACTTGCGTGAGAGAGAAAATTACATAAAAATGGAAAATGAAGTTTCGGATTAGCCTGCACTGAGTGCACAGGCTGATCCGAGACGGCTTTTTACGCAAATGTCTGAATGCCCCTTTTCACGTGTTTCAGGCCATATAGTCTGTTGTAAGACTTAACTGATTTGATGGAACCATAATTATGTGATGACTTGCTTGGTATAATCCATCACGGAGATGCATTTACCTATTACCACACAATCCCTACATTTGACGACCGTGAGAAAGAACCCTTTAGAAAACATTGTGAGAAAAAGGAGAAAATGCTGGTAACCAGTATTTTCTCCTTTTCCCACAATGTTTTCTACCGTTCACAAAATAAATATCAAATTTTGGGTCACTTTTATTTTGTCATCTGCAAATGCTTTCGATTTGGACAAGCCTAAATTAATGTCGTTTGGTAATGAGTTTACCCATTACCACACAATCCCTACTTTTGACGACCACGAGAAAGAAGCCTTTAGAAAACATCGTGGGAGAAGGAGAAAATGCTGGTTTCTCCTTTTCCCACAATGTTTTCTACCATTCACAAATTTCAAATTTTCAGCATTTTTTATTTTGTCGTCTGCAAATTCTTCAATTTGGACAAACCTAAAATTTTGTCGTTTGGTAATGAGTTGCGCCCCCTTTTGCCAGAGCATTGCTTAAATTTATATAGCCCGGGTCAACACTGTCATTGACCTCATGATGTACCACATACGTGTACCTGCTACAATTTTATAGTTTTAGTTCCGACAACCAACATAGTTTAGCTATTTGTCACATTACTTTTAACAGCATTTGAAATGTGGAAAAAAAATGCTGCCAAAGAACTGAAATAAGTACATGTAGTTTAGTGACAGAAATGAAATGCCACAGATCTTCCAAGATTTCCACCATGTTACATTTACAGCATTTTGTCAATCTTACCCAAAAAATAAAACATTTTACATATCTAGTCTTGTTTACTGTTAGAAGACTTGAATTATTCAAATGATTAATCCTATCAATATTCCCATTTCGAACATCTTTCCTAGAACTAAACAATTGATTGGTAAGTAATGCCAAAGTATGACAACAAAATGCTGACAGGGATGATGAAATAAACAATGAGTCAAAAATGTCAAAACAATGGTGATTAATATCAGTCGTTGATATCTTTGATAAATGAGAAATGATGAAAATTAGAAATACATGTAAGTCATGCACTATTAAGCTATTGACTTCAAACTTCAAAGGGAGTTTAAAACACCTGCGAAAAGTATTGACCCATGTCAGCCTAAACAGAAGGCGGAGGCTGACACGAGTCGAAGCTTTTTGCAATTAACCCATTACCACACAATCCCTACTTTTGACGCCCCTGAGAAAAAAGCCTTTAGAAAACATGGGAAAAGGAGAAAATGCTGGTAACCAACATTTTCTCCTTTTCCAACAATGTTTTCTACCCTTCACAAAACAAATTTCAAATTTTCACTCACTTTTCTTTTGTCATCTGCAAATGCTTTCAATTTGAACCAGTCTAAGATACTGTCGTTTGGTAATGAGTTAATGAATTTTCTGCAAGTTCAAGGACCATTTTACCAACTAACTCAGTTGTTTGGCAATTTATGAAACTTTACTTATGGTATGACTTGCTTGGAATTATGTATTAAGGTGCATTAAACCTCCTTTTGTCAAAAACACAGCTCATACTGACTAGGTCTTACAATACTGAAAATGTGAAACAGATGTGTTGTGTAAATACTTAACCCTTTCTCAAACAATCCCTGGTTTTCACTACCCTGAAAAAGAATCCTTAGGAAAACATTGTGGGAAAAGGAGAAAATGCTGGTTACCAGCATTTTCTCCCTTTTCCAAAATGTTTTCTACCCTCCCAGAACAAATTCAAATTTTGAGTCATGATGTAAATTTTGTTGTCTCTAAATGCTTTAAATTTGGACTAATCTAAAAATTTGTCATTTGGTAAAGATTAAATTGAACCCTCAAATGCCACTTGCTGTTATAGACAGGATAGGTCTGGGCATGTGTTCATCAACCATTCAAACCATTATTCTTTGCCTAATTCTCAGAGTTTTCCATACTTGAAAGTAACACTGTTTCTGACTGGCTGCTTGGTTTAGCCAATCAGAATCAGACATTACATTGCTTTCTGAATCTAGAATCAGGCTAAGAGTGAACTCTTATGGTTAACTCTTCACTGAACAACATTTTTGAACGATCCAAATTGAAAGCACTTGCAGACAACAAAAGTTACCTCAAAATTTGAAATACAGCTGGATTCCAGCCAGATAGAAAACATAAGAAAAAGAGAAAATGCTGGTTACCAGCATTTTCTCTTTTTCCCCCACAATATTTTCAAAAGGCTTTTATCTCGGAGTCATAAAAGCCAGGGATACTTTGGTAGAAGGTTAATGAATAAAGACACTGAATTGGACAATACAGAACATGTGAACTTATCTTGGACCTACAATTTCAAGTATGTTGCAGATATTCCGACTTAACAGGCTTTGAAGCTACGGCACTTGGGCTTTTTGTACTGCCTGAAAATGTCCATTTCCTACTCGAGTTGCACTCTAATGGTGTTAGCATGAAGCAAATCCAGACCACTGGTACATGTTTTATAGTTTTATGAGGCAAAGAAAGAGGAAAAAGTTTAGAAAATCCATGCACATATTAACTATGATATTCCTGTAATACCCATGTTAGCATATTTAGAGATAGTTTTACCAAACTGCATGAAATGGCTCATTTTCTCACTTTTATTTTTGATTTATATCCATTGATCTTTCTGGACAGTGTGGACCAAGAGTAGCATGCACAGGTCAAAAACTCATCTTGAAACTACACCATTTGATGTTTTAGCCAAAATGGGAAACAATTTTTGCTCTTTCCCAACAGAAAATTCAAAGGGTTTATACTTGGTACAATGTGTATGTGTATTTACGGCAGTGTTTTTCAATAAAATGAAGCAGAAGTAGAGAAGGACAACTACTTAGATATGTACAGAACTAAATTCTAACCCGTAACAAAATATAAAACACTACGATCAATGCATATATTTAGTAAGGCAATATACAGCTAACAGGGACACACCCACTAGTATTCAAAGACATAACAAAAGTTCTGGACAAAAAGCCAGGCTTTGATTTTAACATGCAGCCAAAAAAAAATGTATCGGGTCAAATTCACTAACCATTTACTTTAAGATTCCAAATTCTAAGTCTTACCGTTCAATTGGCTTGGACTCTTTGCCAGCTGATCAAAAGGCTTGTCATTGAAATGGAACAATTGTTACAATGGTATGTAAAATAATCCAAGAGCTCGCTAACAATTTCAAATAAATTTCAAGAACGATAAAGATTTGATCATGTCGGCAAAAGATTTCAATGGAAGTACCACACCTTGCTCTTCAAGTTGATTTGGATAACAATAACCAGGCGAGTGCCTGGCTAGGGAAGTAAAATTAGCACATTTCTTATTGAGATTTTCTAAATAGCACTATCTAATATCTTTTCCTATGGAAATAGATTGAACAATCTGTCTGTCTCTATATCAAAACAAAAACATGTCTTAATTTGCTTCTAAATGAAATTTGTTTTACACTAAAGTTTATTCCCTACATATAAATGCATCCCCACTGAGTTATTTCACTCCTTAACTTCTGGCATAAATAAGATTGTCGATTGTAAGAATGGATATAATCATGTATGCTCAAACCAATTTTAAAACAGAACATTTCCAGTCTCTGCAGTGCACAATCTTGTCATTGAAATGTAAGGAGCAGAAACTTATTGCAATTGTTTCTTTTCCTGCAATATTTTCTGTCTCATTTAGAGACCGAATTTTCCATTTTATCAAGTGTTTGTCCTTTGTTTGATTTCCAGCTGTGTTTGGTAGGCCTAAAAAACAGCCTAACAAAAAAAAAAAAAAGTTACATAATTATATGGCACAAAGAATAGTTTCAAGACAATTCTTGTCATTTGATTTTTGCAGCTATTCACCTTAAGACAAGTTCAAAATGACAGAATTTGCAGATGACAAAATATATATATATTTGATTTAGATATTGAAACTTGTTTTTTAAAGGGATTACATTGTGGGAAAAGGAGAAAATGCTGAAACAGCACTTTCTCCTTTTCTTTTAATGTTTTCAAAAGCTGTTTCCTCAGGGTTGTTGAAACACAGAATAGTGTGATAAAGGCTTAACTCTTTACAACACAATTCTGGCTTTTAATGACCCTGCAAAAGAAGCCTTTTGAAAACGTCGGAAAAGGAGAAAATGTATGCTGGTAACCAGCATTTTCTCCTTTTCGAACAATGCTTTCCACCATTCTATCAAAGAAAGATTCAATCATTTGAGCCGCACTAAATTTATCCTCTGCAAATGCTTTAAATTTGGACAAGTCTAAAATTTTGTTGTTTGGTAAAGTACTAATTAGTGTGACATCTTTATTCATCATATCTCATATTTTTTCTCAACAAAAAAAACTTACAGCACAAAAAGCAGTTACATTTATTTCTTCTTTAGATTTGTATTCTTTGTCCTTTAGAATTGAACTTGTCTTAACTTTTTATCAAACTGAAAGCATTGTAGATGACAAATTACAAGTGCCTCTAACAATGGGATTTATCATCAAAAAGATAGAAAACATTATGGGCAATGAAGAAAATGTTGCTTATCAAATTTTCTCATTTTTTCACAATTCTTTAACAGCTCTTTTCATGAAGGTTGTTAACCCATTACCCTACTTTTGACGACCCTGAGAAAAGAAGCCTTTTGAAAACATTGTGGGAAAAGGAGAAAATGCTGGTTACCAGCATTTTCTCCTTTTCCCACAATATTTTCTATCCTATCCCTAAACAATTGCACAGTTTGAGTCACATTGAAATTGTCCGCTGTATATGCTTTCAGTTTGGACGGGGCTAAAATTTTGTTGTCTGGTAAAGGGTTGTTAATCCTGCAGTTTCAGTGGAAAAGAAGTCACTATTTTAGATAAAAATTTATATCCCAATGTGAAAAATAGGAAATAATTTATATCAACTAAGTTTATTTAAAGCATACCATTGACACCTGCTGACAAGGTAGATCAGGATCAGACTGCACAAAGCATGCAGTCTGAACTATTCAGGATGAAGCACTGACAAATCTGGTTGAAAAATAAGCTTTGAGTGTTATACATGGCTCTTGTTTCCCAACTTAACCCTTACTATGCTTTTCACATTGATAGTTACCTTTGTGGCAAATGTAGATCAAGATCTGGCTGCACAAGTTGTGCAGCCTGATCTTTGATCTACACTATCCACTTTGCTGAAACACTGTGGAAAAAAGCAATTATCCTGGTTACATGACCTGGATGCTTTTGTATGGTGGGTTTATTCAATGACACATGGGTTAAAATATATGTTTCATCTCTGGCTATCTTGACGTGAACAGGTACCAGAAAAACATCATCGACATCAATATTAACCCTTTCCCAAACAATCCCTGGTTTTTACGGGTCAGGACTAGAACCCTTTTGAAAACATTGTGGGAAAAGGAGAAAATGCTGGTAACCAGCATTTTCTCCTTTTCCCACTATGTTTTCTACCCAGTCATGTAGAAAAACCATCATTTTAGCAAGTGTTAATTTGTCACCAGCAAAATGCTTTCAATTTGGTCTCGTCCAAAATTTGCCCTTTGGGAAAGGGTTAATCAGAAAAACAGGAAAAACAAAAACTACATGGCAAAAATGAGACTGAATGAGATTCTGAAATTAATCTGCTTTTGTTAAAGAGTATTTTCAGCATTTTTTTTTAATTCCTTAATATATATATATATTTACAAGCTTCCATTCATAATGTACTTGGTATCCAAAACAACATTAAGTCAAAGAGAACAAATAAACAGTGGTTTGTATCAGCTGTGTAGTTTTAAGGTTTACTGGCATGGTCCATCATCTGTGTCTTTAAGAGCCATCTTGTTCTTTCTAACTTCCTCTATCTTCTTCTCCTGAAATGGTGAAAATATCACAGGTTATCAGCATGTACCATTTACTGACTCTTTAACTCATTACCAAACAACAAAATTTTAGGTTTGTCCAAATCGAAAGCATTTGCAGACTACAAAATAAAAGAGACCAAAAATTTGAAATTTGTTTTGTGAAGAGTAGAAAACATTGTGGGAAACGAAGAAAATGCTGGTTACCAGCATTTTCTCCTTTTCCCACCATGTTTTCTAAAGGCTTCTTTCTCAGGGGCATCAAAAGTAGGGACTGCGTGGTAATGGGTTAACCCATAATCAAACAACATAATTTTGGACTCAACCTAGTTTAAAGCATTTGCAGATGACAAAATAAATGTAGTTCGAAAGAAGTTTTTGTCTGACAGGATAGAAAACATTGTAGGAATCAGACGAAATGCTGGTAACCAGCATTTTCTCAATTTCTGACAATATTTTCAAAGAGCCCCTATCGGAAAGTCATTAAAACTTGGGATTGTGTGGTACACAGTTAACAAATGATCCCACATAATAACAACCATGAAGAATAAAAATGATCCCACATAATAACAACCATGAAGAATAAAGTTTCTGAAAACAATGTGGGAAAAGGAGAAAATGCTGATAACCAGCATTTTCTCCTTTTCCCACATTGTTTTTTTTCTCTCCCCTTCCCCTTTTACTGACTATTCTCAACATATGAACCATAATCTAATCTATTCTCTATAAAAGCTTTTAATTAAGACAAGTGTAAAATTCTGTTGTGTGGTAAAGAGTTAACCCTTTAGAGACAAATCTCTAATCACAAAAACTCTGAGGAAGACTGATTCTGAAAACATGGCAGGAAAAGAAAATGCAAGAAACCAGCATTTCCTCCTTTTTTCACCATGTTTTCCACAATTTTAAAGACAAATCGCGGGACACATCTAAAATTTGCTCATTTGGTGAAGACTAAACTGTAAGCTAATTGTCTAAACAATGGCACATGACTTGAAAATAAAAATGGTATGGATTTTGTCACAGTTAAAAGCATGTTCTTGTTACTTAGGATCAATCAAAAAATGAATTCAGTTTTTATTAAACTACTTTACCAGATGATAATATTCTAGCCTTGTCCAAATTGAAAGCATTTGCAGACGTCAATTTCAATGTGACTCAAATAATGGAATTTGATCTTGATAGGGTAGAAAACATTGTGGAAAAGGAGAAAATGCTGGTAACCAGCATTTTCTCCTTTTCCGACAATGTTTTCAAAAGGATTCTTTCCTAAAGCGTGCTAACCCTTTACCACTCACTGCAGAATTTTAACGCTACTGGAAAAGAAGCTTTTTGAAAACAATTGGGAAAGGAAGAAAATGCTGGTAACCAGCATTTTCTCCTTTTCCCACAAATATTTCTACTCTATCAAAGAAAAATTACACCATTTGAGCCACACTGAAACTTTTGTCTGCAAGAGCTTTCAATTTGGACAAGGCTAACATCTTGTTGTCTGGTAAAGGGTTTTAAAAGTCGTCATTGTGTGGTAAACGGTTAAGAAATAAATGATCCATCCTCTTGCAAAGGGGGCTTAACATGTCTCCATGATGTGTGGTACCAAAATAGTCTCCGTATGGATCTGTAAACTCCACTTTGCCTACCAATGGTAAAAATTTAAGCCCAGGATTAGTGTAGACTGCATAGGCTGACCTGGGCCCATACTCCCCAACCATTCTCAAGAATGTTCTTTGTCTTGTTCTTTAGAAATTTCTACATTTTTAAGTAACACACATTCCGATTGGCTGAACCAAATGTTACCTACAAATTTAGGAAACTTTGGAGAATGAGACTAAGAATATTTTCAAGAGTGGTTGATGAATACAGGCCCTGGATTGAAGTTTTTTCTAGAAGCATTAACCCTTTACCAAACAATCCCCGTTTTTTCACAACCGTGTGGAAAAGGCCTTTTCAAAAAACATTGCGAGAAACGGAGAAAATGCTGGTAACCAACATTTTCTTCTTGTCACACAATGTTCTCTTCACTTCCCAGGCCAAACTTCAATATTTGAGTCAGATCAATTTTTGTCTGCAAATGTTTTCAATTTGGGCGAGTCTGAAATTTTGTTGTCTGGTAAAGAGTTAAGTTTCCTTTTCAGAGCATAGTTCAAATACGTTTGAAAACAATGTGGTGAATAGGAGAAAATCAGCTGTGATCCCTGTGCAAAACTGTATTCAAAAGTAATACGATGAAAAATAATAAAAGGAAGAAGTCTGTTGTAAAAGTGAATGGCATGTGTTTTCATTCCAATCTTACAATTGAATGATCAAGATTTGATTAGTCATATTTAATATGTTGATGAATCATACCCCTTTGATAAATGAACAAAGATATGTCTTCTTGGAAAAAAAAAACTTCATAATTAATGAAGAAAATTTTCCTAGTTCAATTTCAGTGATCCTTCAATACAACACAAAGGAGATAGAGAGGAATTCCTTTGTAGATGGAAAATATCAAGTTTACAAAAAAGCTGACTAATTATAACCTGCAGATCATTTTCCCTCTCCCTGCTTGCAGAAGACCACTTCCACTCTTTACCATACAATACTGACTTTTAACGACCTTTAGAAAGAGGCCTTTTGAAAACATTGTAGGAAAAGGAGAAAATGCTGGTAACCAGCATTTTCTCCTTTTCCCACAATGTTTTCTACCCTTCCCAAGACAAAATTTCAATTTTTGAGCCATACTTATGTTGTCGTCTGCAAATGCTTTCAATTTGGACTGGTCTACACTTTTGTTGTTAGGTAAAGAGTTTACGTAAATATGAATGCAATTATCAATCCAACTTGCAAATTAAACAATGGTCAATGGTGAAGGAAAAATAAATGTATATGAATTTTCCTTCAAGGATATATGGGTGACAGAATATTGATAAGAAGTCCCTATATGTAGAAGGTAAGCAATCAAAAATAGAAAGCTCTCCCCACAACACAAACATTTCAATTACATGTCAATAATTCTGGGGTATATTCCAGCACTCCAGAACTGCCATTTTGTTTCTACTTGTAGCCACGTCCCCGGGGACTCGATGGTGTGGGCATACACCTAAATCTTACATGCTCTCGGAATTTTTTCCTCTGCTCCTGTAGATATTTCTCCCGATTGTCAATGGCTTTCTGGATTTTCTCTAGAACTTTCTCCTCCGAGAACTTGTTCTTTGACAAGGTTTCATGGGCTTTGATTACATCCTCAATGTGTTTTTCCTGAAGACAAGCAGAAAAAGCAGAACCTAAATATCAAGCACTAAAAACAAACAGAGACATGCCTCAGTAGCACAATACCTCCTTGGGTCACATGACTTTAGTTCGCTGCATTTCATTTTTGAAAGCAATGAAACAAAAGCAGAAATTCTTCCCTGTGCAAAGAAATACTTCCATTGCTACATCATTTTCACACATATCTATGTATCATACCATAATTCATGTTGATAACTTTGTTGTGCAGGGATGTACATCAGATGAGTATGGGATATACTTGCTGCAACTATAACCCAAGGAGTAATGAGTTACTAAATAAAATATACTAGAATGTACAATAGCAAACATATATCTCTTTTTTCTTGAATCATGGTGAACATACAAAGTGCACCTCCTAAGGTTATAATCTTCTTTATTTCTTCATGTGTGTGTTCTTTGAATCCTATTGCAATCTTTAACTTTATGCATTTATCTCTTTCTATAATCCATCATCCAGAAAACTTTTCTATAATCCAACATCACTAAACTTTAACACTTCTTTAACCTTAACAACTTGGTAGTATAATCTTCACTTAAATCACATTGCTATGCCCTTTAAGATCTCAATGGAAAAGAAGCTGGGCTTCAACTCACATGCTCTTTCAGTTTCTGTACAATCCCATCTATCTTAGCATTTCTGTTTTCCTCTTTCTCCTCCAAGTTTTTCCTTATTCTCTCCTCCAGTTCTTTCGTCATTTCATCACTCTTCCTGCAGATTTCCTCTACCTTCAACAGCTGTATTCCGTACATGGAAGAGAAAGGTAGTTATATAGCATTCTCCACCCTCGTAATTGACTGAATTAGTTAATATGTGATTGACATCATGACATGGCCGTGATAATGTGAAACAGGTTTAAAATTCTGATGAGAGACAACAACACTGCACAACACAGATGATACTAATACGACAACAGAAAGAGAATAAACCTGGGTAATATGCATAGCATTTTGTAACTTAGATCTACAAAAGGTATTTACAGTATGCACAAAACAATTAGCACAACTAACTGCACCATAACACAATTTTCAATGCTCTGTATTGTGATGATCGGGACCTAAACAAAGACTTAAGCCCTAATTTTCAGTCTGAAGGTTTCAAGACTTCACATGGATGGTCTGACTTAACCCTTTAAACCATAAGGCATATCTCTGGTATCTCTAACTAACCCTAAATAAGAGCAAGGATGAAGCCATTTCTTATGTGTATATGAGACCTTTTGATAGCATAGAAAACATTGTGACAAAAGGTGAAATTGCTCGTCGAGCAATTTCACCTTTTGCCACAATGTTTTCCAAAGGATCCTACAAGCAATGCGTAAAAAATGAGTATCTATGGAGTAAAGAGTTAAGACACCAACTAGCTTATGCAACAGTGTTTTGTGCCATTTTCAAGATTCAATCTTTTCAAAAGAACACAAAGTAACACCACTTGATCGAAATATGAATTTTGTCATCTGCAAGTTTTCCGAATATTGACTAGTCTAAAATTTTATCATTTGGTTAAGGATTTTAAGGAAAGAACAAGCCAGATGATCTTGGCTGAATGATGAACTTCAGTATGAACAATTTCTTCCTGTCACACTGTTTTCTGAAGTTATTTGTGTTACAATGAAAAGTTCTCTGCAAGAACTGATGAGCAAACAGTATTATCTAACGAGCCAAAAATTACAGGGAAGGCTGAGCACTGATAATTAAATATGCAGGTTGTTAAATTGTCTTGTAACAAACCCTATAATTTACTTCTATCACCCATCCTATTTATAGTAAAAATTCACCCTTTCCTCATTAACACCCTGCTATTTTCTTTGTACCCTAATCAATTACCACAGTGGTTATTACTCTGATATTTTGTGGAAATACCACTTACTAGCATAAGCAACACAAAGGAAATGTATTCCAAGTGTAAAGAAAATTCCCTTTTTCAATATGGAAAAAACATTTTGAGCAGAAACTTTTTAACATCATTTTATTTCAGAAATATCCTCCAGTGTACCTATATAATTATTTACACACACTGCATTTTTGCATTTTTTGGATAATTGCTTCTCCCAAACCCTATGATGTCATTGCTTACTTTTTCTAAAGAATCACAATGTACAATGTTCAGTGGTGAGAAAGGATGCATTTTTGCACAGAGGCTCTTCATTATGGAGAGCAGTATGGCCAAGAGGAGGGTCAAAGACCCAATCCCTGGATAATTAAAAATATGACCAAGACAAACTGAAGTACCTGGGCCCTTATTTACCAACCATTCTTAAGAATGTTCTCTTAGTCTCCAGGATTTTCTATATTTGAAAGTACAGGTAACTCAAGTTCTGATTGGCTAAACCATTTGGTTTAGCCAAAAATGGTTTAGCCAATCAGAAATTGTGCTACTATCAAACTTTGGTTATCTTAGAGAATAAGACAAAGAAAGTCCCTAAGAATGGTTGGTGAATACAGACAAAGAACTGCAAATTAAATTAATTGAACCATGGTCTGGCAAAAGGGGGCTTAATTGATGAAAGTTCATGATCCATGGTACCAAGCAAACAATCACATACTCATGGATCCATAATTTTCGCTTCTTTTAATAAACAACTTATGAATGACATAGACTGATCCTTTGTCATACAGAAAATTAACTAATGGCCAAAGGTTTCAGTCCAGGTCAGCCTGTGCAGACTGCACAGGCTGACCTGGGTCCATACTTTCGGCAGATGCATTAAGCCTGTTTCAGAGAGCATAGCTCAAATGTTTTTTAACCTCTTATGTCAAATAAATGCAGTATGCTGTACTACAGTCTTGCACTAACAGACCAAGGTGCTGATATAATCAATAAACGACTGTAACAAGAATAGATTGGATCATTTCTGAAATCACGAAACACCCACTGATGAAATTCAATCCCTTACAGCCCTGTGTTAACCCTTAGAGGACCTTTCACAACCATCACTGCCTTTACAACCATTGTGGATCAAGATCAAGCTGCATAAAACATGCATCTAATCTTTGATCTAGCTCTTATTCTGTCTGCCTTGTAAAGACATTCTAGACAAGAGCAACCTTGAGACTGGAAATGTTTGGTTCATGAATGTCTGTCAGCTATATAGCGTGCTACAAAGGTTAATAATTTCTTATACACATGTATTTACACTGCTTTCAACAAAATTTCACTCATATCGTAATCAGATGGACTCTTCATGTAGTCCTATACTCTCCCAGTTCTACCAACAACTTTTTCCCCCCCCAGGCACTGGCTGTTTTCCCACATTAACATGTCCAAACATTAGTTGGTGTGTGAAGAATTTATTTAGTCTCGATTACTTTTTGGTACTCCTAAGACAGATATGTGGCCAAACTTTTAACCATTGGATTACTTTTCAGTATCAGAAATCGAGAGAAAATAAATTTTAACCTGAAGCTACTAAGCCCGAATCAAAGACCTTTCACAGACAGTGAAGATCAAGATCAGGCTGCACAGGATATGCTGGTAACCATCATTTTTCTCTTTTTCCTACAAAGTTTCTATCCTTCTCAAAACAAGCTTCTGCTGTTGATTTACATTTCTTTTTTCATCTGCAAATGCTTTCAATTTGGACAAGTCTATGATTTTTTCGATTGGTAGAGTTCAATACAAAAAGCAATCAAATCAGTTTATAATTATGTTAGTTTTTGTAGATAGATCCAATCTGCCAAATTCTTTGGCTTTTCATAGACATGCAAAGTTCAAGATGAACTAATGGGGGAGAAATGAAAAATTTCAATTTACGAGTCGACTGGTCAAGAAAAGAGAATTAAGCCGTGCTTAGTGAAAAATGTGCTTCAAGCATGTGCATGCACAGGTGCCTGACGTGTCTGGTATCATACCATCCCTCTATATAGATATAATAAAGATATTATATCTATATAGAGGGATGGTATGATGCCAGACACGTCAGGCATCTGGTATCATACCATCCCTCTATATAGATATAATAAAGATATTATATCTATATAGAGGGATGGTATGATGCCAGACACGTCAGGCACCTGTGTGTGCATGGCTCAATTATAATGAGAAGCAAGCAAATAAAAAGAAATCACAAACCTACAATGAAAGCACCCAAACAATAGACAACATATTCCATACATATAATTACAATATAGTGTAGGACAAAGACGGATGGTCTCATAATTGAATAATGAAAGTTGACTTTTGTTTTTGAAGAAATTGTGGTCAAAAAGAGTAGCTACATATAGCAAAAGCACAACAGAAATTAAAAGTAACCCATTACTGAAGGACACATCTTGCTAATACAAAACAAAAAAAGCAAAAGATATATCAAATGTCTGGAAAACTGAACGGGAAATGCAGCCATAACTTGTGACAAATATTTGCCCTGTTTCCCAGAATGCTTTCCATATTATCGAAACATAGCATTTTCTGTACCTTCAAGCGTTTGTCCATTTAACTCTTTACCAAACAATCCCTGGTTTTTACGAACCTGGTTTATAAGCCTTTTGAAAACACTGTGGGAAAAGGAGAAAATGCTGGTAACCAGCATTTTCTCATTTTCCCACAATGTTTTCTACCCTGCAAGAAACAAAGTTCAAATTTTGAGTTATGTTTTTTTGTCATCTGCAAGTGCTTTCAATTTGGACCAGTCTAAAATTTTATCATTTGGTAAAGGGTTAATGCTTGACTTTTAAAGACCCTGACAAAGAAAGCCTTTGAAACTCTGTGAAAAGGAGATCATGCTGGTAACCAGCATTTTCTCCTTTTCCAACAATGTTTTCCACCCTTTCACAGAGTCTCATCATAAAAGCCATACATAATATGTCATCTGGAAATCATCTGGAAATGCTCTCAATTTCCATGAGCCTGTAATTTTGTGGTAATTAGTTAAGACGGTTTAACTCTTTACCAAAAAAACATAATTTTAGGCTAGTGCAAATTGGAAGCTTTTGCAGACAACAAAAGCAATATGACTCAAAAATTGAAATTTGTTTTGGGAAGGGTAGAAAACATTGTGGGAAAGGAGAAAATACTGGTTACCAGCATCTCCTGCTTTTCCTACAATGTTCTCAACAGGTTTCTTTCCCAAAGTTGTGAATCCCCTGGATTGTTTGGTAAAGGGTCATCAGACTTAAGTATTTGGCAGCTCTGAAAATGGCCTGTACAGTAATGGGTTGAATAGACAGAGACAAATTTTTCCACTTACATGATCTCGAAGCCGTCCTTGTATTGCTTGGATCTGAGCTTCTCTGTTTTCCTTGTTCACCTCCATAGAGCGACGCAGTTTCTCCTGGGTTGCTCGTGAGAAGCTTTCATTTTCCTGTTGAGCTTTGGCTAGAACTTCTTGGGCTCTCTCTTGGCTTTTTGCAATGGATGCCAATTTCTCAGCTTCAATAGACTGTAAAGAAAGACAGTATGACTGTGTGAGTGTTCAACAGTACTTGCCAAAGTTGATCTGCATATACTTATTCTCTTTTTTGCACTTTTAGACTTTGTTAGATATCCAATATCCTAGGGATTGAGAATTTCTGCTTGTTTTTTTTTCTCTATTTCAGCAAGTTAGATTCACTACTGACAAATTAAGATGGTTATCTTAATTCAACAGTTCACAAGTTCTTGTAAGATAAATGCTTATCTACATCCTTAATATTTTCAGCGTTTGATTCTTAAATCGATCAAATTTTGAAATTTACAGAACACCTTTTTTAGCCTTGGGAAACAAATTAATATTCTGAGAGTATACCTAGTTTTCTGTTTTACCTTTTATTTCACAATGACGACTTTTAATGACCCTGAGGAAGAAGCCTTTTGAAAACATTGTGGGAAAAGGAGAAAATGCTGGTAACCAGCATTTCCTCCTTATCCCACAAAGTTTTCTACCCTATCAAAGCAAACTTGCTCCATTTCAGCTACTTTGAAAATGTCGTCTGCAAGTGCTTTCCATTTGGATAGGTTCAAATTTTTTCTGCGTGGTAAAGGGTTAACTCAAATAAAATGAAATCATATTCTTATATAGGTACCATAGGTGTTACGGTATTAAAGAAAAAATTTTGTAAAAGACTGCATATTCTGTGCAGTCTGATCTTGATCTACACTGTTCACATAGGCAATTATATACATGTTTAGCCCTACATTTACAGGGTTTGAATTTCATTTTTTTATCCACTTGCAAAATTTAGCAAGTAGCTTTTATTTCCACTTGCAAAATTAAAACTGGACTCGCATTTTTGTTTTTGAAGCTCATCTTGCCTACCTATTGTAAAGAACGAATGGCCGGTACAAACTGTTCAATTCTATTCTATTACGTAACCCCGCGACAACAACCAAACAAAAGGAACGTTAATTGACATTAAAACCCTTATTTAACAATCAATCCAATTTCAGTAGAATTTCTGTTCTAATGCGAGGTTAAATTTCTACAAAACTTACACTGGTTGACTAGATCTATTTTGTAAATGAAAAACGGACGTGTCACATCCGAATATCTGCGTGTCCGGTAACTGGTTTAGCGAGTCCGCCACGTCCGACTTGCTTCTCATTGCTATTTGTGAGTTATAATTTATTTTTTCATGAAAGACTGACAAATATTTTTGTTTCAAATCAGAGATTGAATTCGCCTACCATTTTTTCCGTATAAAAAACGCAAAACCTCAGTATCGGCTGTGAGTGCAGACGAACGCACTTGCCTCACGAAACTCAGGTAACGAACGACAACTCGGAGGCTTCAATGGCGACCTGTAAAATTATCAACATCCGTCGAAGGGTGTTCTCAGTGCGATATGACCGATGTTCAACCAGATCAAAAAGAAGTACCCTTTTTTTGTATTCAAATATGGAATTTAGTACCTTCGGTAACTGTTCTTCAATAATTTGCACTCACATTTTTTTGCAAGTGCTTGAAATTTCAACTCGCATTTTCCAATTCTGGCTTGCATTTTGCGAATAAATATATGGGAATTTCGAACCCTGATTTACAAACAACAATATTTTAGGCTTGTCCGAATCCAAAGCATTTGCAGACGACACAAAATAAAAGTGACTGAAAATTTGAAATTTGTTTTGTGAAGGGTAGAAAACATTGTGGGAAAAGGAGAAAATGCTGGTTACCAGCATTTTCTCCTTTTCCCACAATGTTTTCTAAAGGCTTCTTTCTCAGGGGCATCAAAAGTAGGGATTGTGTGGTAATGGGTTAAGACATGACTGTAACTATTTCCCACCTGTCTCCTCTCCTCTGCCTCCTGAAGTTTCTTAGCAATGTCCTCATGTGTTATACTCTTGTCTCCCTTTGGTGGTGAGGGGGGTCGGGGCACATCACCCGCAGCTGGTTTCAGGATCACCTCGTAGGCTAATCCACCAGTGTTGGTTTTTTGCATCTCTGCCAAGAAAGATATTTTGGTAAAGTACTTTTATATAATTATCTACTGGAAAGTTGGCAATGCCTTTAAGACTTAACATCCCCTAAGACTTGTCACCAGATCTTGTATAAAGATAAAAGAATATCTAATAAGCATGACTTTTAATTTTAGAAGAACATACAAATAATTGGTAGCTCTGAGGGGATTTTAAACCAACTTATCTTGTAGAGTTTGTATTAATGAAACCTTTCTATCAAATATATCATTTAAAAAAAAAATCTTGTAAGGACTTTTGGGTATCTGGGAATGTTCTATGAATGTTTCATTAAATTTATACCACCTCAAAAACACACCTTGTGTCCATAGGACCTAACAAAAAATATCTGTATTTAGAGGTTTGATCCTAGATGCTGTATGTAGGGTAGGTAGGGATTTTTTTCCCCTAAAACACTTTTTACATGGATCATGTACTGAAATCACACACGACATATTTTTTTTTATCAGTTGAAGAGTAAAAAGTTTAGGGTCGACAGCATTTTCTAGGTAGGGTAGGGAAACCCTATATGCATACATTTCTTTTTCAGGCCTAGTAAATGGAAAAGCTTATTAAGTTCAATTAACCCTTTACCAAAAAATTCCTGAAAAAACTGTGGGCAACAAAGTAAATGCTGCTAACCAGCATTTTCTCCCTTTTCAACAATAATTTCTACTCTTCCAAAGTCAAGTTTCAATTTTCGAATCATGTATATTATGTCGTCTGCAAATCCTTTCAATTTGGACCAGTCTATGAGATAACAAGAGCTGTCAGAGACGGGTTATGCTCCCCGAACAAGTGCTTGTCATAAAATATAAGACATTGATATAAATTTACTTCTTTTATCCTAGAAGAACCTGTTCATGCCCCCAAAAATTTGAAGTGAAAAGGCAATTACTACCTTAGAGATTAGCCAACACAAACTTGTAGAGGACAATAAGCCCAATAAGCCCCCTTTTCCCATAAGACAATATTGGATCATTGCAATAAATACAATGGGTGTGTGGTTTGTGGCATTTTTTAATAATAATTCAAAATTCGAAATTTCATAAAATTTTGGCAGTCATGTATTAAATATTACATAAAACAATTTTTTACATGAAGCCCCCCCAGCCCCCTTTTTCCTAGATGCAGCCTGAAATTGAGAAAAAGGAAGAGAGGTACCTGGGCAACGTTCCAACAAGTTCAGATTTGAAATTTCACAAAGTTTTGAGCACTGATAAAGGAGAACCTAGTGAAAAACAGTTTTTTCCATGAAGTCCCCTTTTTCCGTGACGCAGCCTTAATTTGAGAAACCAGGAAAGTCGAATTTGCGTATTAATAATTCATAGATTGCAAAAACAAAGGGCACATGTTGAAACTTGTAAAACAAGATATAACCATGAAATGTTGAAAAAAACTGAACAAGTATTAGTAAAAATTGCAATTTTGCATTAGGGCCCCATTTTCATTTTACAAGAAACCCCCTTTTTCCATGACAGAGGGTCAAATTGCAAAACACATAGATAAAGAAACAAGAGCACATGGTGAAACTTTGAAAAAACAATATAACCATGAAGTTTAATGAAATTTTGACCAAAACTGAATGAAATATTAGTAAAAATTGGAATTTTGCAAGAAACCCCCTTTTTCCATGACAGAACGTCAACTTAAAAAATGCCCAGATTAAAAATAGCAAGGGCACATGCTAAAACTTTCCATAAACAATATGACCATGAAGTTTCATGATATTCTGACAAAAACTGAATGAGATATTGGTAAAAATTGCAATTTTGCATTAAGCCCCTTTTTTCCATGACACGGGGTCAAATTGAAAATCTGGGAAAATTATATCGGCACAATACCCTAAGGAGTTCATATATGAAGTTTCATCCAATTTGGTCCAAGGGTTGTGGAGAAATGGCTTCGGACGGACGGACGGACGGACGAAGCGGCGACTATATGCTCGCCCTTCGGGGAGCATAAAAATTACCATTTCCAAATAAGAAAATGTGAATAAATGAAAAGGTATATTAATAATTATATATTACCAAACAAAGATGTGAAATGGTTTGGGGTATATAAGAAGAAAAAGAGATATAGTGAAAATTATAACGTGACTGTATTGACATTAAAATTTTATAAACAGTTTCCTGTCCAAAATCAATGTGCAAACTTAAGCAAATAATTAACAACAACAATCATGGGTTTACCAGGGAATACAGATAGGGTGGATTGATCAGACGCCTTGTGCCAGTCTAGACAAAGTTTTTTTTCTGGACAAACTGGAAATCAACAATGTTATGGTTGAACCAGTGTACCAGAAATTCAGAAGATATACAGATTACTATGGCTAAATTCCAAACATTAATGCATGGAAACACTGAAAACTTGTAGAACAAATTGTGATACAGGAAGATAACCAAGAAACCAGTAGCAGTTATTTCTTAAATTTGCAGCCAATATCAATTATTTCTTTATTTTGTGCCAACTACTACCATTACTTTCTTTTATACAAGTTTGGGACTTGTTCTTGTATCTAAAATGTTTTGTTTAGTACAGATGCTAAAATTATTTCTTCAAAAAGAATGTATTACAGCAATTGGAATGTCAAAGGAAAGCTATAAATCTAGGTCTGGGATAAAAAGTATAATAGCAAAAAAGTTAAACTCTGACATGCATTAAATGATCATATAAAAATTACAAAGCATAAAAAAAACCACACCAACATAACTCATAAAGCAAAGCCACAAAGATAAGCATAGTAATATATTGGAAGCTCCCATTTTAGTTGAGTATTGTACTGATAGCAAAAAGAGTGCTAGTCTTTGTTTTAAAAACAATTCTTGAAACATCTTTTAAGTGTATCAGCTCTCAGCATGTAAGTGCCAACAAAGAGCTTTGCAGACATTTTACATTTAGATCTGACTTGACCTCAAGTAAACTTTGTCCAGCGTCAGTATTAACCAAGCGTTCTCAAGAATGTTCTCTTTGTCTTGTTCTACAAGATTTTCAATATTTGACAGTGACACAACTTCTGATTGGCTAAACCATTTGGTTTAGCCAATCAGAATTTGTGTTACTTTTAAATGCGGACAAGTCTAAAGAACACAACAAAGAACATCTTAAAGAATGGTTGGCGAATGCAGGTCAAGTATTTTTACTGTGAAATATGACTGTAACTATTAATGTGGTTAAAGTGCTTACATCTATCTTTGATATGGTAAAAGACTTTGCAGGAAAAGAAGAAAACATTTGTTACCAGCATTTTCTCCTTTTAAACAATGTTTTAAACAAGAGGGCCAAGATGGCCCTGGTTCGCTCACCTGAGTTTTTGAGAGGACCATCGCCAATTTTTTCACAATCTAAACAACCATTTCAGAGAAGAAGAATTTTTAAGAATTTCTTCATGTCTGTATAGTGTAAATAGCCTACAGCCATCAGAGCCATGTTTCTTGATGGATCAAATTATTTTGAGCAATTTTTGAAAAGGGTCAACTAAGATACATTTCTGTGAAATTATTTCAGAACCTGATCAGCGGTTTCAGAGAAAAAGAATTTTAAAAATTTCCTTCATGGCCATATAGTGCAAGTAGCCCCCATTCACCAGAGCCATATTTATTGACGAATCAAACTTTCATGAACACCTTTTGAAAAGGGTTATCCAAGGAACATCTCTGTGAAATAATTTCAAAATCTGACCAGCTGTTTCAGAGAAGTAGAGATTTTAAGAATTTCTTCATTTCCTTATAGTGCAAGTAGCCCCCCCCCCCCCATTCACCAGAGCCACATTTTTTGACAAATCAATTTTTGAAAAGGGTCATCCAAGGAACATCTCTGTGAAATAATTTCAAATTCTGACCAGTGGTTTCAGAGAAGAAGAATTTTAAAGAATTTCTGTATAGTGCAAGTAGCCCCCATTCACCAGAGCCATGATTCTTCACGGATCAAAATTTTGCGAACAATTTTTGAAATGGGTCATCCAAGGAACATCTCTGTGAGATTATTTCAAAATCTGACCAGCCGTTTCAGAGAAGAAGAATTTTTAAGAATTCCTTCATTTCTGTAAAGTGCAAGAAGCCCCCATTCACCAGAGCCATGTTTCTTGACGTATCAAAATTTCATGAACACCTTTTGAAAAGGGTCACCCAAAAAAACATCTCTGCGAAACAATTCTAAAATCTGACCAGCTGTTTCAGAGAAGAAGAGTTTTTAAGAATTTCTTCATTTCCCTATAGTGCAAGTAGCCTCCATTCACCAGAGCCACATTTTTTGATGAATCAAATTTTCTCGAACACTTTTTGAAAAGGGTCATCCAAGGAATATCTCTGTGAAATAATTCCAAATTCTGACCAGTGGTTTCAGAGAAGAAGAATTTTAAAGAATTTCTGTATAGTGCAAGTAGCCCCCATTCACCAGAGTCATGATTCTTGATGGATCAAAATTTCGAGAAAAGTTTTTGAAAAGGGTCATCCAAGGAACATCTCTGTGAAATTATTTCAAAATCTGACCAGCCGTTTCAGAGAAGAAGACTTTTTAAGAATTCCTCCATCTCTGTAAAGTGCAAGAAGCCCCCATTCACCAGAGCCATGTTTCTTGACGTATCAAAATTTTTACCCACAAGTTTTGAAAAGGGTCACCCAAAAAACATCTCTGCGAAATAATTCTAAAATCTGACCAGCGGTTTCAGAGGAGAAGATTTTTAAAGAATTTCCTAGAAAATTCCATTTGGTTGCCACGGCAACCAGAGTTTTTGACGGAATCAAATTCTGTGAACAATTCTTAAAGAGGACCTCCCAAGGAACATTCCAGCCAAGTTTGGTCCAAATTGGCCCAGTGGTTTAGGAGGAGTTGATGTTTAAAGAATTGTTGACGACGCACGACGGAGTCAACAGACACCCGGCGACCCTAAAAGCTCCCCTTGAGCACGTTGTGCTCAGGTGAGCTAAAAAGCTGTCCTGTTCATGTCATTAAAGTTTACTATAGTGTTTTTAAGGATTAATTATGAATTTTATGTTAAATGAAGTAAATATCCCTCCAACATGTATTTATTCAGCAATCTATAATGTAACAAATAACCCTTTGTTCAGTTTCCCATGATCGTTTTTGATTACAAACCTAACCTTATCTTCTGCAAATCCCTTGCATTTGAACTTGTAAGTCTAACCTGACAAGTCTAATATCTTGTCTGGTTAACATTTAATCTTACTTCTGATCCTAATTCAGCATCAGAAAAAAATCTTTTGCAAATAAAAAAGAAAAATGAAGTTCTATAAAGAGCAAATTCTCCTCAGCTTCTATTTTGCTTTGATTCTTCCTGCATTCTTATTATCATAACTTTTAAGTTAAACGTGTGTATAACACTGCTCTTTTCCATAATACATGAGAAGCAATATGGGAAAAGAGGGTATAATGCCTCTCCAGTTTGTCTTAATCCTTTACCACACAATCCCGACTTTTGATGACGCTGGGAAAGAAGCCTTTAGAAAACATTGTGGGAAAAGGAGAAAATGCTGGTAACCAGCATTTTCTCCTTTTCCCACATTTTCCAACCTTGCAAAATAAAATTTGAATTTTTTATTTATTATGTCGTCTGCAAATGCTTTCAACTTGGACTAGTCCAAAATTTTGTCGTTTGGTAACAAGTTTAACCCAGCTGAGTTGGAATGTTCCTTGCAGACGCAGAAATTTTACAAATATCAAACATAATTTTTGAATACAGTAAACCCACTTTACAAAGAGCATAATAGCTTTACAGATTAAATGGGCTTTTTAATTAAAAAAAAATAACAAGAGCTTCGCAAAGCGGCGCATATACGCCCCAAGGGGCTTGTCAGTGAAATGAGTTGAAATGACGGAAGGGCCAATAATGAAGAGTAGTTAATCTCCATGATATGTGAAAAATATTAAAGGGCAATAGCTAAAAAAAGAAGGGTGGCACAGTTACAAATTTTGTGAATTGCTGTTCTCCACAAGGTGTTCTATCAGTCTTGAGAGGTTCAAGATCATAGCTTTTATATTTTAGAAATTATGGCCCAGATGAAAATTCAAAGAGAAAACAAACAAAGAGCAATAACTAAAAAGGAAGGATGGCAGAGTTATGGTTCTTGTGCAGTGCACTTCTTCATAATGTATTCTATTAGTCTTTGAAGTTTCAAGATGATAGGTTTGGGAGTTATGGCCTGGACAAAAATTCAAACTGAAAATTAAGAAAGGGCAATAACTAAAAAAATAAACGTTGCAGAGTTATGGTTCATGTGCACTGCACTTCTCCATAATGGGTTCTATCAGTGTATGAAGTTGCAAGTTATAAGCTTTTATAGTTTGGAAGTTATGGCCTGGACAAAAATTCAAACTGAAAATTAACAAAGGGCAATAACTCAAAAAATAAAAGTGGCACAGTTACGGTTCATGTGCGATGCACTTCTCAACAATGTGTTCTATCAGTGTATGAAGTTCCAAGTTAATAGCTTTTATAGTTTAGAAGTTATGGCCTGGACAACAATTCAAACTGAAAATTAACAAAGGGCTGTAACTCAAAAAATAACGGTGGCAGAGTTATGGTTCATGTGCACTGCACTTCTCCATAATGTGTTCTATCAGTGTATGAAGTTTCAAGTTTTTAACTTTTAGTTTGCAAGTTATGGCCTGGAGAAAAATTCAATCCGAAAATTAACAAAGGGCAATAACTCAAAAAATAGAAGTGGCAGAGTTATGTTTCATGAGTACTGCACTTCTCCATAATGTGTACTATCAGTGTATGTAGTTTCAATATGATACCTTGTATGGTATGGAAGTTATGGCCTGAACAAAAATTCAAAGTGAAAAGTTAGTTATTTCAGAAATCAAGGGCAGATAATTTTGGAACGCAAACAGCAATCAAAATTCTAAGACCCAGGTGCACAACTAGACATCATGGAGATTCATTGTGGCAAGTTTCAAAGAATTTCGATGAAAACTGTAGGAGGAGTTGCACACTCAAAAAGTTGCTAACGGACGGACGGACGACCGGGGGTATAACATAATATGACCCTTCGGGCGTATAAATAAATTGTGGGGGAACCAATTTTTGCTCATACATTTATAAGCAATTGTTCAGAAATATTATCCACCTTCCAACCCCAATATTTTCATTGTCACTGAAATACCCCAATGCATGAGCAATGAAAACAAGTTATAGCTTCCTTTCCTAATATGTTATATAAAAAAAGTTTACAGTATGAGCTTAAATGCTACCATGTAGATTCTATAGTGTGGTATTTAACAGTTTTATGAAGGTCTTAACCCTTTCCCAAACAAGCCCTGGTTTTTACGTGTCTGAAGTAAAAAGTCTTTTGAAAACACTGTGGGAAAAAGAGAAACTGCTAGTAACGAGCAATTTCTCCTTTTCCCACAATGTTTTCTACCCTAAGGTCATATTATGACGGTCGGTGACGCACATGTGCTTCCTGGCTTTCTCACACCGGTACTTACACTTTCTTTCCAAAGCCACCGACTACTTTTCTCACATGCTTCAGCAGAGCTGAGAGGGAAAATATGCCAGAAAGAAAGTTCACCTCAACCCGGTATCGAACTCACAACCACCAGGTTAAGAGTCCGACACACTCACCACTGAGCCACTGGGCTCTTTCGGTTTGGAAGGGTCCAAAATTTATCATTTGGGAAAGGCTTAAACCTTGTCTCTATTGTAATGGGACAAACACAATTAGGTAATTCTGAAATGATAGGCTGTCTAGAGACTGTTTATTATCTTGACTGTAAAGGTCAGCCAAATCAATTGATACATTTGGCGATCCTCAGTTCCTCATCACCCACTGGCATTTATCTGATGGATGTTTTACCGGACTTGTGATCTTTATAATAGTCAAACTTGCGACAATAAAATTATGTAACAATTTCATGTAGATTCTTTACTTCCTGCAACATCTACCTCCCTCCCATCCCCTCCACCAGCTCCTTGTCACAAAACAGCTGTATGTCACAGAATGCAGATTGGTTTAGTACAGAAGTAAGAGTTTGCCAACCAGCTGCATGCCAAGAAATAACTCTTTATTACAGAAGGT
Organism: Tridacna crocea; assembly: GCA_943736015.1. Lineage (NCBI taxonomy): Eukaryota > Metazoa > Mollusca > Bivalvia > Cardiida > Cardiidae > Tridacna > Tridacna crocea. The sequence continues at coordinate 59,087,326 of OX031059.1, forward strand.
TTAATAGAAACCTGTCCCATAGTTATGGAGACGTAGTTTGGACTAAAAGAGAATCTTAAGGGCAAAAACTAATTGGAAAATCATTCAACCATAATCAATTTACAATATGCACATCTTTGCTTTATTCTTGATTTTCCTAGATGCAGTTTGACAAAATACATAGTGTAGTTATTGAAAAATAGAATGGGATAAAAAAAATTCATGAAAGGGCCATAACTCATTAGAGAACAAGATGTCTTGTTTGTAAAACAGTCATGACCCCCAACTGCCACAATGATAAAGGTAACAGCACAGTTCATAAACTGATATCAAAACGCGTGTTTGACTTTTGTTTTTTTCCAGTCGACTTCGATGCCTACTACATCCCTGTTAATACACAAATAAATTATTGGAGCAATAACTTGAGCCACATAATTATGATGATTTTTGAGACACTTTAAATTCAGACACTGGGCAGTCAAGGTGGCCTATAGTGTGCCAAGAAGAAGATTTGACGCAGTGATATCTACTTTCAGGGCTAACAACCTATATCATAGAATACATCATCAGATACATTTTAAATCTGCCATTTTCTTTTTAAAAAGATAAGTTTTTCAGCTTGTACATTATTGTTATTGAAGATCTGTTCAAACACAGCAGTGCATATGGTACCTGACATCTTTCTTTATTAGTATACATTATTAGTTGTACGGTCAGGTGGCAGGGGACTTGGAAACTTGTTCACGGCTGTGGTTAATCATGTTGCCCCGAGCCGAAGGCGAGGTGGCGACATGATTCACCACAGCCGTGAACAAGTTTCCAAGTCCTCTGCCACCTGATCGTACAACGAATTTATTATACTGCAAAGTTTTACCCCTTCAAAGCACGTTAAGCGAAATTTTCCTGTTTTATAATCTCACGAATCGAGTATGCTGACGAAATAGAAATTCCCTTCTGTGTGCCCCAATTCAATGAAAACTGACGTCACTGGAAACTGACGTCACTAAAACGTGCAGTTTGGTGAATAAATGTGCAGTCTGGTGATCGATCGACGCCGCCATTTTGGATGATGTATTGCACGTGTAGTGATGTTTACGGGGCACTCAAAAGGGAAACTAGTTTTTGCCAGGGAACATGATATTATGTTCCCGGCATGTTAACCAATCAGATCACGGGAAATTTCTTTGCAGTATAATAATAATATTTTGTTCATTACTTTTGATGATTTTGCAATTACCTCTGCACAATTTTCGAAGCTGGTGACACATGTGCAATCTAAAAATAGATGTCATATACAATACTGTTAAGAATATTTGTGTTGAAGTGTTTAGAGCTACAACACTGTATCATGGCATTTTGATTTCAAGAATAGGACAAATATATTTACCGTCACCAATGAAGTAGGTAAATTTTAGATACATATATCTTTTTAACCCTTTCGCAAACAATCCCTGGTTTTGGAAACATTGTGGGAAAAGGAGAAAATGCTGGTAACCAGCCTTTTTTCCTTTCCCCACAATGTTTTCTACCCAACAATATAGAAAAATAATCTTTTAGCGACTGTTAATTTGTCATTTTGCAAAATGCTTTCAATTTGGTCTGGTCCAAAATTTGCTGTTTGGGAAAGGGTTAAAGTAATTAATCTGCACTTTGCGCACAAAATGGCCGCTATTCCGACACCTTTGCCATGACATACGTTGTAATCCTTGTACATGTACTTTTGTTAGTCTAAGTGAACCAGATTCAATATATTGCCCCTGATATCATTGTACATTTTGCATTCAATGGAATGAAGATGTGGCTTGTAGAGTGTACATGTGGCTTGTGGAGTGTACAAAAGGTTTTCATACGTCTTTACCACTGTTAGTCAGTGATGTATCATGTTCTTTTACCAGATACCTATTAATGCTCTGATTTTTCCAAACCTTCTGAGCAAGTTTCACAAATAGTTGGTGGCTTTTTGAGTGCACAAATATTTTGTGGATCCGTCCAGGCTAGACATTTTCAACACCAAGGTATCAAATCTTACAGGGAATATTGTCAAGAAGGACAATCGGACTAAGTTACATGAACATAAGGTAGACATGACCTCTATAGCCAGAACAGTTTCAGATTGGGGGCAAGTTTAAGATGTAATCTAGAGACCCACTTTTTCACCTGGAGGTAACCAATACTAGTCAAAAATGCATTCTATCTTCACTCTATTAATATGAACATTTCAATCCTAACATTGCTGAGTAAATAGGTATGAAGCAAATGACAAACTGAGCAAAAAAGGGAAAAGGTGACTTGCTCTGGCTACTGTACTCACTCTCTCCTTTAACTCCCTTTCTTTTGTAAATCTACATAATACTAAATGAACATATTCAGCATGCAGAAACAACTCTAATATTACAAAATTCTTGTGCATTGCAATATTAGTCAAACAGTAATGTAGAATAATATATATGTCAAAGATCAAGCAGCAAATTTTGTGCAACTTTCTCAACTTTCTTCTAAAGTACTGTTAATACTGTGACAATTAAACTTTAGAGAGCAAAATTAACAAGTTTATTTTGCTGATCAAAATCAAAGTGCACAAAACATTGTCATCTGATTTTGGTGTATGCTGTCAGTTTTGTTGAAACAAAGCCTGCAAATTGCTTTTTATTTCTATACTTTTTCCAGATTCCTGAACAGGACCCGAATTCACCAACCATTGTTAAGAACGTTCTTGGTCTTATTCTCCGGAGATTTCTACAACTGTAAGTAACACAAATTCTGATTGGCTAAATGATTTAGCCAATTAGAAGTCATGTTACAAATTTAAAAAACCCTAGAGAATAAGACTAAGAATATTCTCAAGAATGATTGGTGAATACGGGCCCGGGTGTCTAAACTCTTTATTTCTAGACTGAAAATGTCCATTTGGCTTCTTCTTATCTGCTTATCTGCTATACAGATTAAAATCATGTTAAAACCTACAATTGTAAGATGAAATTGAAGCATAAAGGATATCTTTGTTGACTAAATTGGTAATTATTCCCACAACCCTGAGGAACAAAATTTATGACGAATGGGATAAAGGCACATTACCAGATTAACTCATTACCAAACGACAATATTTTAGGCATTTGCGGACGACAAAATAAAAGTGATTAAAAATTTGAAATTTGTTTGTGAAGGGTAGAAAACATTGAGGGAAAAGGAGAAAATGCTGGTTACCAGCATTTTCTCCTTTTCCCTCAATGTTTTCTAAAGGCTTCTTTTCAGGGGCGTCAAAAGTAGGGATTGTGTGGTAATGGATTAACAGTATCATTTACTGGTTCCACAATGTGTTTTTCTATCCTTTCAAAGATGAAATCCACCATCTAAGCATTGTCACAGCAAATAATTGAGCCATGGTCTGTGACAAGGGGGTTGCATGCATTTGCATAGTGAGCAGGCTGACCTGGGTCCAAACTTACACTTAATGCTAAAATGGATTATTCTACCTCTGGATTCAAGTTAGACAAAATGGATTTTAAGGATCCATCATAAGGTGGCAAATTGCTTGGTATAACACATCAAAAGATGCACCAAGCCCACCCTGACCCCCTTTCCAGAGCATGGCTCTCATATTTCATCTACATTATGAGGCAGGAAATTGTGACCCATCAAGCAAAAAGAGACCATCTAGGAATTCTGCACATCAATTAAATGACAACAGATCAACGATAGTGTAGGTCAGTTTAAGTTGATAATTAAAAAATGATTGTATAACAAGGTATAATGACCACTTTTCATACAGAAAATGTCATTAAAGCGAAAAGTGTCAACCCTGGTCAGCCTGAGCAATATGCATAGTCTGATCAGGGCTGGCACTTTTTGCTGTTCCCAGAAGGTTCTTGTTTGCATGCACAAATGAAAGAGTAAATGACACCAAGACTAGTTTACGCTAGACTGTGTATTTAAGAAAATAACAACATGTAACTATGTGCAGTATACTACACGAAACAAATTCTCTGAAATGAAATTTGATTTTTTCCCAGTCTCTACTCCTAACAAAGTACAAATCAAAAGAAAAGCAGTTACTTTTATACTGTTGTGTAACAATATTATCAGTATTAATTGATGGCTATGAAACAATTTTGTTCCACAAATTTATGGCACTTTATGCTCACAGCCTTTCATCGAAAATAGAACATGTTGTGGTGGTAAATCATTTTCACCAAAATCAAATAGACAATAAAAAATATGTCATTTATTTAGTTTCTTTCATCTCTCTAAGGAAACAGATTTTGGACAACAAAATTGGAAAAGGGAAGCTGCTTCCCCTAACAATTTTCCTAAAATTTCAGGAAAAAAAATCTTTTATAGCCTTCAAACAAAAGGTTGAAATTAAACTTCACAGACCAAAGATACATACCATACATATACAAGTTTGCAGCATATTGACACAAAAACTTAATTTGGTGAAATAAAAAAATTTAGAAATAATTGTAATTTGGAGGAAATGGCTAACAATTTACATAGCATACATAAAAATATTTAACTGTACAATTACATTGTACAAAGACACAGAGATCAATGACAAAACCAAAGGTAAATTTCACATTCACGCCATTTCAATCACCTTTCCCTTTCCATACTATTACAGCGTCGAAGTGGCCGGGCCGCCCCGGGTGAATCTGATGTTGAATTTTGGGAGTTCCACGCATACATGAGAAAATACTCAGCCAATTACACACTGCTCCAAAGAGGTACGCAATAGAAGAATAAAACATAAATATAATAGTAACCACATTTTCATCAAACTTGCATTCAAGTCCTTCAAGCAGTTTTCTTCATCAAGCAGATTTCCCTTACATAAAACATGTTTGTTGACGAAAGTGTAGGATGACTGTGTCACGCATACCCAAAGTATACAAATAACATCCATTCTTGCTACTTTTGAGAAAAGTTTATCTTCAGTTCATACTTTCTTATTTTCAAGTTCTTCTTTCCCCCCCTATTTCTCTAGTGGATCACACACTTAGAAGTACACAATGATCTTCTGATTGTGTCAAAGCAGAAACCATCATTGGTGTGCATCCTTGTTCCTAAATAGAAGAAACTGGGACATATGGAATGAACCTTATCTACCAATAAAATGTAGCTATGTATGATGAAGAAAAAGCCTTAGTATAAGGACTGACAATATCTCATGTATTTTAAGTAACACATACTTTTGACATTATAATAACATATCTGATGTCTAAAGAAATGGACAATTGGCAAAAGATGAACACCCAGATCTGATGCCACAAAACACAGCATCTGAGACATATTCATCAGTTATTATTAATTCATCCCAAGTCTTATTCTGGACTTTGAAAGTGGCACAAATTCTAATTGGCTTAACCATTTGGTTAAGTCAATCAAAAGTCAAGTTACTTTCAAATTAGAAAAACTAATTAAATCAGATTTAACTTTTGATAATAAGACTAAGAAGGTTCTTTACCCTTTACAACACCACAGAATTTTAGAACTATTTAATTTGAAAGCATTTGCAGACGATAATTTCATAGTGACTCAAGTGATGGGATCAATTTTTTTTCATGGAGTAGAAAACTTTGTGGGAGAAGGAGAAAATGCTGGTAACCAGCATTTTCTCCTTTTCCCAAAAAGTTATCAACAGTCCTCTTCCTCAAGGTTGTTAAAATTTGTCATCATGTAGTAAAGTGTTAAGAATGGTTGGTGAATACTGGCCCTGATGGGGATCCATGGTATTTGTTGTTTCAGTAATGAAATCGAATGAGAGGAATTGAAACTTAGGCATTTTCATTTCAATTCATACTTTCTGATTTGAGTTTAACAATCGTCAGTCTGTACCTTTTATTATAGTCAAGGTAGTACAGGATACCAAGACAAAACCTTGATTATTCCAACATGTGAAGGGTTATGAATGCAGCCTGAGTTGATATTATAATATTGCCTGAATGCAATAGAATCTTATGAAACTTGACTGGAAAATGAAAAGACATATGATAAGGAAGCTCAATGACCCATGACACCAAGCAAGTCAATTTACATAGTTATGGATCCAGCGCAGTTTAGTTAATCAATTCATCTAGAGGTAGATTGATCTTCTGACATGCAGAAACTTGACAATGTTTTGGCACACATCAGCCTACGTGGATTGCTCTGACAGACACAGATTGGTACTCTATGCAAATGCATAGTTCATTTCTGCTCATCTGTGAGACTGTGAGCACAAGATAGACCAAGTGTGTAAGAAGCTATTTGTAAAGCAAAAGATGCTCATAGTCAGACCCTAAAAAGCACTTGACAAATTTTAAAGAATTCTTGTTATATCTGCCAATTCTTGCATGGAATGCCATTTTCATCTTTCTAAGTATTGACACCAACAACATCTTTTTCTGCGCAAAAGACCTATTCCCCCTCATTGGGAACCACTTTTTTTTTTGTTTTCTGATAGAAGAAAATGGCCCGCTCTTTCTTTGGAAATACTACCAAATATTAACCAATAGCATAATCAATACAGAAAGTAAAAAAAAAACAAATTTGTTACTTCATAGCATGTACTTGATGTTTCAATACAGATATCAAGCAAGATTGCATTATCCAGACAAACTTGTACAAGATGTCAAGATTTTGTGGGCCTACCTTTGCATTTCAATCATAGATTAGTTACATTAGGCTTAAAAATACATCACTGTGTACATAAAGGTTGGTTTTTGGGCTTTTGATTGATGCTTAGCTGCCCAAAGTGTTGCGAACTTCAATTGTAGGCCTTGCCTTGAATCATCTCCAATCACATGTTGGAAAATCAAGATTTCACCATATAATATTTTTAGAACAACATTGAATCAATCTGATACAGCATTCAGAGTCACTTATAATTCCTAAATACTTACCATCATCAGTATTTCCTTGCTCTTAGACAATCCAAAGGACAAAAGACTTAGTTAGATTTAGTCATGTATGAAATTAACTCTTTACCAATCAAACAAATGTAAACTCCTTCAAAATCAAGGCACTTGGACACAACAGCATGAATGTGGCTCAGAGATTAAAATGGGTTTTGGAAGGGTAGAAAACATAGTGGGAAAAGGAAAAAATGCTGGTTACCAGCATTTTCTCATTTTCCCACAATGTTTGAAAAAGCTGTCTTTCTCAGAGTTGTAAAAAATCCAGATCATAAGGTAAACGGTTAACAAATAAATAGGGATGGCAACGGTTAACCGATCGAATGACCGATTAACCGGTTAGGAAATTGGCAACCGGTTAACCAGAAACAAATATTGGCCTATAATATCAAAAGTTTACCAAAATAATCATTATAATAAAAAAAATACAGAGTTAACTTTGCCTGTTCTGACAACCAAAACTGCATCATACGCACATCCAATGTCGCCACTTGAGCTGCAGTGAAGGTGTGATATACAGTTTGACATGTCTGTGCAATATTAAACATTGTTAATTCGCTAATTAGTCCCCAGTCTCCGATAATAAACAATCGAACACGTGTCCTCTTTGGATCAAAGGCACTGGCTTATCGTAATTGATTTGCTTGGATCATTTCATTAAGTACCCGCCCCCAATCAAATATATGCATGGACTGACCAATCAGCGTAACAGGGATTGAAATTTATAAGTCAATCAATCTGTGTTCAAGCAGGCACAGCGGTTTCTCTTCATTCGTTCATTATCACTTCGATAAGTATCTTCGAAAATCATAGTATAGTGCAGAGGCTTTGAATTTGGGAGAGTCTAAAATTTAAACCTGTTGTTTGGGCGATGGCTAGTTAACACCCGATCACTTAGTGATGGCTGCTTCGTTTGACGATCAATAACCATACTATCATCTGTATGATTCTGTTTGTAGATTCTTTGAAGTTGTAAATAGCAATGATCCCACTAGTTTTTTCTTTCGATGCAGCACTAAAGTCTGTTTTTTATATATCTATGGAAATTATTGCTTAAAATCATTAAAAAGCTGAAAAGACGATCTGAAGTGACTCTGATCGGACAATGTCGAAAGGAACATTTTGTTCTGTCATGCGTTTCCGTGTTTCTTGCATCGAGCAGTTTTTCATGTGTTTTAATTTATGGATAGGTATTTCCGCCTGATTTGACAGTAGTATATCAAAAGGGGTAGCAAGTAACTTCAAATCCTGGTATTTCACACAAGTTAAGCAGATGTTTTTTTTTTTCTTTCCAACGTGAGGTCTCATGTGAAACCAAACTTTTTTACGTGAATTTCATTTCTATTAGGTGATTTATGCAATAATTTGCGTAGTGGAAATGCTGAAATGCCCTGGTAATTTCTAGTCCTCTATAGAAAACATTGTGGAAAATTGATTTTATTGCCGAGAGGGAGAGAGATCGTTGATAGATTGGCCGTCTTTTGCGCTAAAGTATAGAAATAGTAAACATCACAGGAATGCATTACTCACGCACCGGTTGTCAATGTTGACGTATCAAGCAGGTACCTTCATCTTAAATGTTTTTACGTGGTCGTTCGGTTAACCAGTTAACCGATCGAAAGATTGAACGGTTAACCGGTTAGCAAATTTACTAACCGTTGCCATCCCTACAAATAAATGATGTGAAGATTGCAGTATTCTCCACTGGTTTACTCAGTGACTGAGGGGAGAATTTTCCTGTGCACTTGGAGAAATATGGTGACACTTTCAGAAGGGAGGGGGCAGGTGCAACTTAAGCCAGTGGAAGTAAAATAAACATTTAAAATTAACACAAGTACAGGTTGTCCAGAAAGTAAGGTAACACTTTCGTACTTTTATATTTTGACTTAAAAAATAAGATGACGAGATGAAAAATATGAATACATGTAAATAAATATACATACATGTAAATAAAACGTGCAAGTCTTTCTGTGTGATAATTTAATTCAATTTTCATAACACTTTGGGATTTTATACAAAATAAGCCAAAATATAAATGTGCGAAAGTGTTACCTTACTTTCCTGACACCCTGTAGTTTCAAAAATGCTATTGAAACCTATAAACATTACGTTATATTTGGGATGGCAACGGTTAACCGGTTAACCGATCGAATGACCAATTAACCGGTTAGGAAATTGGTAACCAGTTAACCAGAAACAAATATAGGCCTATATTATCAAAAGTTTACCAAAATAATCATTATAATAAAAAAAAATACAAAGTTGACTTTGCCATACGCACATCCAATACATGTATCGCCAAGACGCGGTGAAGGTGAGATATACAGTTTGACATGTCTGTGCAATATTAAACATTGTTAATTCGCTAATTAGTCCCCAGTCTCCGATAATAAACAGTCAAACATGTGTCCTCTTTGGATCAAAGGCACTGGCTTATCCTAATTGATTTGCTTGGATTATTTCATTAAGTACCCGCCCCTAATCAAATATATGCATGGATTGACCAATCAGCGTAAGAGGGATTGAAATTTATAAAGTCAATCAATCTGTGTTCAAGCAGGCATAGCGGTTTCTCTTCGTTCATAATCATTTCGATAAGTATCTTCGAAAATCATAGAATAGTGCAGAGGCTTTGAATTTGGGAGAGTCTAAAATTTAAACCTGTCGTTTGGGCGATGGCTAGTTAACACCCGATCACTTAGCAATACTCGCTTCGTTTGACGATCAATAACCATACCATCATCTGTATGATTCTGTTTGTAGATTTTTTGAAGTTGTAAATAGCAGTGATCCCACTAGTTTTTTCTTTCGATGCAGCACTAAAGTTTATTATTAATATATCTATGGAAATTTACTGCTTAAAATCATTAAAAAGCTAAAAAGACGATCTGAAGTGACTCTGATCGGACAATGTCGAAAGGAACATTTTGTTCTGTCATGGGTTTCCGTGTTTCTTGCATCGAGCATTTTTTCATGTATTTTAATTTATGGATAGGTATTTCCGCCTGATTTGACAATAATTTATCAAATGGGTAGCAAGTAACTTCAAATCCTGGTATTTTACACAAGTTAAGCAAATACTGTTTTTTTTTTTTCTTTCCAACGTGAGGTCTCACATGAAACCAAACTTTTTTTACGTGAATTTCAGTTCTATTAGGTGATTTACGCAATAATTTGCGTATCGGAAACACTGAAATGGCCTGATAATTTCTAGTCCTATATAGAAAACATTGTGGGAAAATGATTTTATTGCCGAGAGGGTGAGAGATCGTCGAAAGATTGGCCGTCTTTTGCGCCAAAGTACAGAAATAGTAAACATCACGGGAATGCATTACTCACGCACCGGTTGTCAATGTTGACATAAAGAGCAGGTACCTTCATCTCAAATGTTTTTACTTGGTCGTTCGGTTAACCGATCGAAAGATTGAACGGTTAACCGGTTAGCAAATTTACTAACCGTTGCCATCCCTACTTTATATTAATAAAAAATATGACCATCACATATTGATGAGAAAGCTCCACTATGGATCATGAGTTGCACTTTGCCACACAATCATCAAGATTTTGATAACCCTAATTATTAGACGGTTTTTAAAACATCATTGTGGGAAAAGCAGAAAGAGCTGGTATACAGCATTTTTATCCTTTTCCAACAATGATTTCTATCCCTTCCAAATCCTTTGATTTGAATGGTATTTAGTTGTTGTCTACAAGACTTAGTGTTTTTATTACAGACATGTCTAATATCTATAATTTTCTTAAAAATCTAACTGAAAATATTCCAGTTAATAAGTAAATGGGCATGATTGTATACTGCTATTTTGTTGCTTACCTGCCCCCTTTGTAGGGCTTCTCCTTTCCATAATTAATTAACTAGCTAGGCTTTGAAGTAATTCAGTATTCAGTAATGACTAAAATATCAGATATATCGCAGCGATTGCATAACAGTTCAGACAATGGTGGTGCAATGATAACAGCCATAACATTTTTCTCTAAAAGCTGTAAGTAGCTGAGCTATAAAAGTTTAACATGTGTCAAAGTGATAAATGCAATATTAAATAGTATTTTTTTTCAGTCTATACTTTTCAAACCTGTGTCAGTGTCGTGTTAGAAAAAAGTAGTAGTTCTGATTGCTACACAGAACATCCAGAACTGCTACAAAATCACCTTATTAAACCCTCTACCACACAATCCTGACTTTTTATGACCCTGAGGAAGAAGGCTTTTGAAAACATTGTGGGAAAAGGAGAAAATGCTAGTAACCAATTTAAACTTGAAACTTTCAGTCACTTTTATTTTGTCGTCTGCAAATGCTTTCAATATGCACCAAGCTAAAATTTTGTCCTTTGGTAAAGAGTTAAGACAAGTCTGTAACCACTAATCAGCATTTCAAATTCTCCTACAGGTACATTGGTACACATTTTACATTGGATCAGTAAGCTATAGGTTTCATGCATTTTCAGACTACCGGTACATACTTGTAAGACTTGGTGCCCTGCCGAGACATGGGTTATTCAGGAAGTTCATATCTGATATTACATACTGCAGTGGGCTGATATTGATTTGAAATTCACAGCCCTTGAATACACACCTTTAAAATGAGTAATTTATTCAAGTCTCAAGTTTTCAGACACCCCGTCTTCATACGATTGAAATATCAGTTAACCCTTTTCCACATGGCACGATTTTAGACCTACCCAAATTCAAAGCATTTGCAAATGACAATTTCATAGTGACTCTAATGATTCAATATTTCTTTGATAGACAAGAAAACTATGTGGGAAAAGGAGAAAATGCTGGTTAGCAGCATTTTCTCCTTTTCCCACAAAGTTTTCAAAAGGCCTCCTCCTCTTGGTCGTTAGAAGTCATGATTGTGTGGTAAAGGGTTAATCCTTTACCCCATAAGGTATTTCTATGGCATCTCTAATTGACCCTAAATAACAGCAAGGATTAAGCCTATTTTATGTGTATATGACACCTTTTGATAGCATAGAAAACATTGTGACAAAAGGTGAAATTGCTCGTGACAAGAATCATTTTTGCCTGAAAGAAAATTTGTGGTAAATGTCTTTTCAAACATCCTTTTAACCCTTTACTCCATAGATACTCATTTCTACTCATTGCTTGTAGGAGCCTTTGGAAAACATTGTGGCAAAACGTGAAATTGCTCGTGACAAGCAATTTCACATTTTGCCACAATGTTTTCTACACTATCAAAAGGTGTCATATACACATAAGAAATGGCTTCATCCATGCTGTTATTTAGGGTCAATTAGAGATACCATAGAAATACCTTATGGGGTACAGGGCTAAAGCATCCTTTACCACACAATCCAAAATTTAGACGATCCTGACAAAGAAGCCTGTTAAAAACACTGTGGAAAAAGGAGAAAATGTTGGTAACCAGCACTTTCTCATTTTCCCATGATGTTTTCTCTCCTCTTCAATACAAATTTAATATTTTCAGTCACTTTGATTTTGATGTCTGCTAATGCTTCTAATTTGGACCTGTCTAAAATTTTGGTTGTTTGCTAAAGAGCAGAAGAAATATCAACAGCTGCTTTTTTGTCAGTAGTTTATCCTGAAAAAAATTCAGGCATTTAAAGAAAGGCCTAGATCAACATCAAACGGTATATATAGTAAGACCATAAATGCTGTCTGAACTTCAGTGAAATACTACAAGCAGCCATCCCATCCTATCCCATCACAACATATTTTTCCAAGGATCTCTTTTAAGTTTAAGACTTGACTTTTTTACTAGATGACATTGACACATGTTGCTGACATGAAAATTTCTGTCTTTGACACTGGGTAGAAAACATTCATGATTTATTAAAAATTTCTTCTTTCTGCTGTTTCAACACCATCTGGTTCAAAATCAACAAGCACAGCAGATGAATACCCCAACCAGCACCTTGTCACTGAAAATGATATTCAAAGCAAAGATTGTCTGTGACCTTGACCTTCGTCCCATGTGACCCAAAAACAATAATGCACCTCCTCGGATCATCGGCAACACTTGATAAAGTCTCATGGTCCTTGGTTTAAGAGCTACTGAGTTAAAGCACGGAAATGGTCATCAAAAGATGAAATTTACCAATGACCTTGACCTTTGACACCAAAATCCTACAAGGCACCTCACCTCCTTGGGTCATGAGCAACACCTGTGTAAAGTTTCAGGGTCCTAGGTAGAACAGCTTTCAGATAGAGCATGGAAATAAAAATGTATATGGATCATGATGCACAGACAGACATGTTGAAGCCAATATACCACACTCTACTTTACAGGTGTGACTATGATAGCAAAATAAATGGAAGTCCAGTAACTATTTACAGTGGCTTACCTTGTGTAGTCATTATGAAGGGTCTATTCCAATTCTTGTACTTGCTCTAAAGTCAAAACTATAGACACAATCAAGTCACACCTCTCTCCCTGAAACTATAAATGGTCAAAAGAATTAATAGACACATCCACTCTTAACTCTTTATCAAACGACAAAATTTTAGACTGGTCCAAATTGAAAGCACTTGCAGACGACAAAATAAACGTAACTCAAAAATTGAAATTTGTTTTCAGCAGGGTAGAAAACATTGTGGGAAAAGGAGAAAATGCTGGTTACCAGCATTTTCTCCTTTTCCCACAATGTTTTCAAAGGGCTTCTAACTTGGGGTCGTAAAAACCAGGGATTTTTTGGGAAAGGGTTAAACCTAACCTGAACAATCCAATGGTTGGCTGGTTATATTGGGGTTTAATGCCAATCTAACAGCTAAGGTCATATCACTGCGGTCGGCTTTCTCATACCAGTACTAACACAACTTTCTTTCCAAAGACACAAACTACTTTTCTGACATGTTTCAGCAGAGGTGAGAGGCGAAAATATGCTGGAAAGAAAGTTCGCATCAACCGGGTATCAAACTCACAACCACCAGATCATGAGTCCGACACCCTCACCAATGAGCCACCCAGGAGGTAATTATAAAATTACATGTAATTACACAAACTAAATGTCTCCACTACACCTAAACAAAACTGCAGCAAATAAAGACATACATACATTACAACATAAATTTCTTTGGCTACAGAATAGGGCAGAATTTAATTAATTCTCAGAAACTTTGTTTGCCATTACCTCTTTACCACATCGCAAAATTTAAGTCATGTCTAAACTCAAAACAATAATTTTGCAGACGAAATATGAAACGTGACTTAACCCTTTACCATACAACAGAATTTTAGATTCGTTCAAATTGAAAGCATTTGCAGACGATAATTTCAGTATGGCTCAAATGATGCAATAGTTGTTTGATAGGGTAGAAAACATTAAGGTAAAAGGAGAAAATGCTGGTTACCAGCATTTTCTCCTTTTACCATAATGTTTCAAAAGGCTTCTTCTTCAGGGTCGTTAAAAGTCGGCATTGTATGGTAAAGGGTTCAATGACAATATTTTTCTTTGAAAGTTTAGAAAAGATTATGCGAAAAGGAGAAATGCTGGTTACAAGCACTTTCTTCTTTTCCAAAGCTTTATTTGTCAGTGTAATTAAAACTTGGGCTTGTGTGGTTAACATGACAACTTTCAATCCTTTATTTCCTTATTAACCCATGAACAAAATTCACATTTATCCTTAACAGACCGATATCACATGCAAAATTTTTGTCTCAACATCAGTTGATATTAAAGACCAAAGAGACAAAAGACAAAAAAGATATTTTATGGTAATATATGAGGTTTTTTTTTCACCAAAATCCTGCTTGTTTATCTTTGGTTCTGGAACTGTTATTTATTACACTTCACTTTCAATGATTGTAATAGAAAATATCCGTCAAAACAAATTTTCAACATACATAATAATTCCACTATTTCAGTTTTGGTAGAACTCTCACCATGGAAAAGAAAAAGACGTGAACAAGTGCAAACTGTAGAAAAGCTAGGTCCGTCAATTTAACTATCTGTCTAATACCAGTATCCACTGTATTCACTGTTCCTGGTCTTCAGAATAAAGTGCCAATACTAGAGCTCCTAGAGAAGCTGGGAGCAGTCAGCCCAGGATGAGTCACAGTGTCTATGAGCAAGTATTGGTATTTTTTGTATTGATAGATCATAATGGTTTGCATGCAACAGTTTATGCAACATTCTCTGTAAGGCTTAACACAAAAAAAATGTGGAAGGAACAATCAATTTTTCTTTTTCACACACATTTTTAAAGATTTTTTTATCAAGCGCACAGTAGGTTTTGAAAATTACAAATGGTACATTTTATGAAAATGTGACAAAAAATACTGGCCTAATGTAAACATGAAATGTTAAGATCAAACTTCAAAGGCTACTTTTCACTTACTGATTGTCAGATTTTTTTTTCAAAATCTACAGGCTTCGAGATATTTATATAATACACAACCTGTGTAAGTTCCAACCACAAATGCAGACTTTGTTGTGTTAACATGAAATAAGATTTTTCAATTTAAAATGGCTATTATTCCCTTACTGATTGTCAGATTTTTTTTTCAAAATCAATAAGGTTCAAGCTACTGCAGAACTAAACAAGTTGTGCAAGGTTCATGAACATCAAACCACGAGTGCAGACTTTATTGGGTAAAAGACTGAAAGCCAGACAAGAGACAGACACCAAAGTGCATACCACAACATAAGCTTTGCTGGCTTTCAGCTTGTATCTATAACTAAAATTAGATCTATTAACTCATTACTAAACGACAAAATTTTAGGTTTATAAGTCCAAATTGAAAACATTTGCAGACAACAAAATAAAAGTGCCTGAAAATTTGAAATTTGTTTTGTGAAGGGTAGAAAACATTGTGTGTAAAGGAGAAAATGCTGGTTACCAGCATTTTCTCCTTTTCCTACAATGTTTTCTAAAGGCTTCTTTTTCAGGGGTGTCAAAAGTACAGATTGTGTGGTAACACCCCGGTTACACAGAGCTATCGCTGATAAATCGGTAGTCTTTTTAACCGAAGTAGGGAGGGAACCGACGAAAACCTATTTACCTCCGATGTCACATATTGGTCACCTATTCTCAACCTATCAAAAGCTATAGGGAAAAGATGAATTTCATCGATGAAAAGTAACCGATTGAGATTTTCAAACATGCTTAAAATTCTCAATCGGTTAAAATATTACAAAATAACCGATTAACCACTTATCTACCACCGATATCACCTACAGGCCATCGACAAGCCACCGATGAACGGATAGTAATCACTAGTGGTGGGCCGATGATCGACTATAGTCGAAAGTCAGTTGGTTTTGGCTTCCGATTCCGATAATCGATTGAGAAATCCCGCAATCGATTGTAGTCGGTTGCTATGCTGGCTTGGTGCCAAAACTTGAATTCTGGTTTTTAGCGCTTGGTTTTTTTGACTATTATTAATCACAATCTTGGCTTAGACATAGTGGATAACAAACATGAAAATATGCTGAAAAATGAGAAACAAATCTTTGTCCATGAATGTCTTGACAAAAGTTGACAACTCGGCAAGTTTCCCTGAGCCCGGGTTTTGACGTTTGGAAATTTGAAATTACCTGTCCTTGGCAATGAAAGATATCTGCCTAAATGTCAGTCTGAGGCATGAAATTATCGTCTAGAACTTCATATAACCTAGCTTGCGTGCATCGGGCAGAAATATGGGTTTAACACCATCAGTATAAAATGCAAAGGACACCGGGATGATAATTAAGCTGGCGAGTCATTTATGACAGAGTAACGAAGGTGTTATTCCTCTTATTTAGTGTAAAGTGACAGCTTTTTAAGTTACTTGCTATTTAAACTGACTAAATAATGTCAAATCATGTAGTAATACTTCTCCAGAAACTAAATGTCAAGAAAAAATAGATCGCCAAAAAAGCGCGAAAACCCATGACACTACAATGAACAGCGTGGCATCGTCCGATCAGAGGGACTTCAAACTATCTTCTTATCTTTAATAATGAATTTTAAAAGTGAATTTACACAAATTTCTGAATAATGCAGCAAGTGGAAGCTAAAATTCTGCTCATGGGTGGAAAAAATGTTGATTTAGTAAATGAAAATAAAAAGGGGGTGGGGGGGGAGAGGGGTCCTCTGCAAATGTTTGAACTATTAGGTATGTGTCTGATTCTTTTTAACTCGTCCGGAAATTATAAGGAACAAAATGAATGATATTGATTGAAGCAGAAAACTTAATTGTAATGTATTTCAATTGATAAAAGTGCAGAATACAACATATTTATAAACTTAATACATGAAGACTATCATGTTTACAATATTGTCACAGTATTTTAAGCAAAAAACATTCTTATTTAAATGGAGTCTAAACCGATTGTACTATCGATAGCTAGTTGGTTTGCTCTTCCGATTACAAACCGATAATCGATTAAGATTTTAAACTGATTGCCCAACACTACTAATCACCGATGTAAAAAGCTGAGAATCGAAATATGGGATCTATGAGACACACTGTTACATGCGCGACAGGCATTTTAATTGTTTCCACAATAATTGACCAGTGCCATATATGATTGATTCTGTAACAATTCTGTGACAAGTTTCGGATTGTCTTAGTATGTGGGTCAAAGGGAACTCCCAGAAATCCGTCGGCAAAGGCATAACCCTCATGTTTGTCTTTAACGAAGTCTTGGAGGTCAAAAGAGGTTATGGCCGTGATAGCAGGGGTGTAGGCGGTAGACCACCACCTCCTTTGTCTCGTACGACGGCGCCTATGGTCTCCTCTGGGCTCATGGACTAGTTGAATAGCCTGTCTGACATTGAGAAGGGCTTGCTGCAGCAGCAGAAGGCCAAACTGCTCGATTGCTGTTCCATCTTCCATGACGTCAGCCAGAGAACTGCATCAAATTACACAGTTCTCATCACTTGTACACATTTTTTGTTGAAAGAACCGACAACAACTTGTGATAAGAGATATGCAAGCTCTTTAACATCGATACCACGGATCTGCGACGGATTACCACATAATTATGTACCACTGACCACATATGACTGAAAATGTTTGACCACTAATCAAACACCGATCGATCACCGACATGCCCGACTGAACACCGCTTAACAAGCTGTGAGATCCGACGGCATTTTAGCATTTCAATCGATGAAAATATCTTTAATCCCGATCGGGCCTCTACTAGCGCAAGATGGAATATTTTTTAAGACCGATTGAACACCTGTTTATCGTCGATACCCGTTTTCACAAACAGCTTGAAATAAAGCCACCTACGACAACCAATCAAAAGCGAAAAAAATTGAAATAATTAGACCGATTTGAAATCGATGTAAGCCCGACTGTGTAACAGGGGTGTTATGGATTAAAACTGTGTAGTTAATTTGGTATCAATGTGAAGTAAAACAATTTAGCCTTACAGGTCACTGGTTCATGGTAGTTATGGTTCTTTCAAGAAAAAGCCATAATTTTTGACAGAGTATAGCATTAACTACCAAATATTTTGATAATTTTTTCTTTAGATAGCAACACAAAAAATATCATGTCCGGGTTTTCCATTGGCTTCAAAATTTGGGGGTCATTGTGACCCCCTTCCTCATTAGTTGAGGGTAATTTCATTAATTTAGGGGGTTTAAATAAATGGATCTCTTCGTCATCAACTTCAAACACGATTTACAATGTGTTTCCTCTTTAAAGTCCCAGATAGAAAAGTTGGTCAGTCATTTCTGACGGAAAGGTCAATTTCACTTTTTGATAGACTAAACATTTTTCTCTGAATTGCTGCTTGCTGTGGCTTGATCAGCAGTTGTAGGAAGCAGACGATAGAAGAATGCTAGTTTTAAGTTGTAAACTTTCGACAAAACTAAGTACCGTGATACCATCAAGGACCATCCTATACATGTATATAAAAGCACAAATTACCAGCCTGTGCTGTTCGTGGAAAATAAAGTCACAGCGAAGAAAACTAGCATACAAAGAGAAAGGGCCTTTATTTCAGTTTTATTGGGGCTGGTATTTTGCTCAAGGTTAATCTATAATAGAACTTTTCCCCCTCAACAAACTTATCAATTCGAATTACATCGGCAACGTAAGCAGAAAAACATACTTAAAATAATGCCATATTTATGAAAAATTGAAAAGTAAAAATTATGCAAATATGTTCGTAATTCCATATCATTTCAAATAAAAATTCATTGTGAGTAACATACAGTCGGCAACATGTATAATTACAGAAAGGGACTTAAGTTTTAAAGGTAGGTATTTAGAATTTTCACATCACACCAAATTAAAAAATATATATGTCAATGAAATTTATATTAAAAAAAAATACAAATCATCAGTAGTTAAGAATCATAAAATTACAAAAAAAAATTTTTTTTGGTGGTATTCCAACCCATTACCACACAATCCCTACTTTTGACACCCCCTAGGAAGAAGCCTTCAGAAAACATTGTGGGAAAAGGAGAAAATGCTGGTAACCAGCATTTTTTCCTTTTTCCACGATGTTTTCTACCCTTCATATAAAAAATTTCAAATTTTCAGTCACTTTTATTTTGACGTCTGCAAACGCTTTCAATTTGGACAAGCCTAAAATATTGTCTTTTGGTAATGGGTTAAAAGGCTATGAAGCCTCTTTACCCATTACCAAACGACAATATTACATTATATTATCGAGCGAGTGTACCCATTACCGAACACCTAAGCATGATGATCTGCTGTTCGTAAATAAAACCACCTACTGAACATGTGACGTCATTTGTATCATCTTTTGTGTATTCCTGTCAGTTGTGACTAATAACTAACGCAGTATAGTGCACCGATGTTGAGTTATGGGTATTTCTACAGTGTAACCGAGGGGTTGAAATTACGAACACTGGTTATAAATCCGAACACATGTGGTTGTAAATCCGAACACGTTGGCGATTTTCAAAAATTACCCCTTCAAACACACGTTAATAGCAGTCTATACCTGTACCAGAAGTTGAGGGTAGTTGCGAACACATTTGTGTATGCAAACAACGACAACTCTGGACAGATATCTATCTATCTTGACTGGGGTTCTCTCTCAGATATCGTGGTATGCTGATGGGATAACAGTCTAATTAACATCTATGGGTCACTAGATCTAGATCTACTAAATCACCGAACAGAACAGAAGGAGGAAAAATCCCTTGAAATCTTGTTGCCTAGTTTGCATAGCTGAAAAGTTTTGAAAATATTGCGACCATAAGGAGTATTTGCTAATGATGCTCAATATCTCCTATTGTCACAAAGTTCTCAACATCATTTTACAGCAATGTTCAAGATATCAACATAACAATGGATATATATTTTTATAACATGAAACATGCAAATGAAACGAGCTCGTATCAGTGAACGAATTTTCTCACGATTATCGCAACTTAAGTTATTGCAGGTAACACTATACCTAATTCGTAATTAAAACCAGTCTGGGAAAATAAGGTTCTAAATCCGAACAGTCAAATATCTTCATTAACCATTTGTAATGCTTTAAAATGTCTATTGGTGCTGGTAAATAATAGTTTCACCATTAAGAAAACAATACAAAATCAGATTTTTAGCGTTTTTGTGCCGTGAGGTAACCTTAAGAAACAGTGTCGTTGGATTAGCGAATGTCACAATTTTACTCGCCCGATTAAGGGTAGCAAAACAAAGTTGAAATTGTGGGAGATATAATCACAGTATCGACTCGAAACCGGCGAAACAGGAAAGAGTAATATAGTTTTGATATACATATGATGTCATATCTGTACTGTACTATAGTGCAAAAGAACTAAGGTCATAAATGGGAACTTGTTCGGAATTAAACGTCGTTCGGAATTACGTGCACCCGCTCTCCTTATTTTTCCATACCGTGTTTTCTACCCTTTTGGAGAACTCTCCGCCATTTTCATCAAGTTTAAAATTGTCGTCTGCAATCTGTTTTAGTTTGGATGGGTCTAAAATTTGACGTATGGATAAAAGTCAATTTTTTCACAGTGCGCAACAATACAGCATGGAAAAACCACTTACCAGCACTAAATGGAAAAAATGATAAAAGAATAAAAAAATACAGTCCACATTCTACAATCATTAACTTTTTACCAAACGACAAAATTGTAGACTGTTCTAAATTTGCAGACGACACAATTGAAAGTTGTTCTTGGAGGGTAGAAAACATTATATGAGAAGGAGAAGATACTGGTTACTAGTATTTTGTCCTTTTCCCAAGATATTTTCAAAAGCCATATTTTTCAGGATCAGAAAAGAAGAGAAACGGTCATAAGCAATTTCTCGTTTTTCCACAAGGTTTCATTGAACTGATGTTTAATGTAAAGTTCTCTGTATAAACTTCAGAGTTATTTCCCTTCTGTAAACATCTGCTGTATAAATACTTTACATGTACCTGCAACCTCTGTAAGATATGAAATAGAACAACATGAAATCATAAATAAGTAGATAGGGTTCCTGCTGGGTTTCGCATTTGGCGCCATTTGCGATAGATTTTTAAAACTGGCGCAAGAAAATGCTGATTGGCGAAAATGACTGGCGCCGACATTTCTCCTATCTAGGTTCCGTATATTGTGATATTGGTCCCTTTCAACGCATTGCATGGATGAATGACGGCTAATTCATTGATAAGGTCAAGTTAGCAAGGATAAACTGCGGCATCAACGTAATGCACGTTACTTTACTGATCGGTAACAAATTTACACCTATCTGAATATACGTACACTTCTGATAACAAACTTCCGGCTAGTGTCGGTTAATTTGGGAAAACTGTAAGAAAGTTAAAGTATCGAAGACCAGAGTCCCATATAAATCATGAATATTTCTCAATATCAAAATTTATCACAACTGCAGTAGAATCAATATATTCTGTGTTAAATTAATATACCGCGGTTTCTGAAATGCCGACCTCATCGGCAGTGACTAAAACCCGGACAGTTATGTTATCGTCGTCCTTGAAGTTTTCTATGTTGTTTTTCCTGCATTAATCGCCCACCTTTCGAAAAACTTGTTTGGTTTTTAACATTTTAACTTATGAATGTTTCAAAATGTAAAAAGTTCCCTCATGAACATTTTTTCTAGATCTAGAAATTTCTTTAAATGAACAATTTCTGCTTTTGTAACATTTTTTCTCATGTTGACTTTGTTGTTTGATTTGTACCATCTAGACCTCTATCTGTTTCATAAAAGTCTCTCTTTAAAACTTCGTTACTACAGATGAAATGGTTATCAATGACCTATTTCTGCTTTTGTCATAGTGGTTTTTCAAATTTTAATGACCTACTTGTGCTTAAACTTAATACATAATGATTTATCAGTGTTAACAAAACTAAGTTTTGGAATATTGGAATATATTCACACCTTCAACATAGATACAAGTAATCAAATCAGATAAAAACAAATGTTTTCTTGTTTATATTACTGCTCCTGACACAACCTTGCAGTGGTAACTTATTGACCAATCCTTTGTGATTGTGTTTTTTCATGGAGTAAAATTCTCATTGACAGTTTGAACAGACCTAGATAGGACTGCATATCTGTGTCTTCTGATCTAGATCTGTTCCAACTGTCATGTTACAAATACGTACTCAACTGATGATAAGCAAACAAAAAGTAAACTAAACTCTGTTTTCATTTATTATGAAAATGTCACTCATACAAAAATTGAATATTTTGTTAGTGTATATGGGCCAGAGGCCGAAATACTTGGATAAAGATATTGATTGATTGATTTTAAGATTGGCTCCAACTGGCTCCAATTATTTCAATTTGGCACAAACTTTTCTCATTTGGCGAAAGTGATGGCGCAAGAAAAAAAGCAGCCAGAGGGAACCCTGAGTAGATAGTTACATATTGTACCATACAATGATACATTCTTATTAATTTAGTTGTTTTGTGCCTCAAAATTCGTACGGCGCTCATGTAATTGGTATGGCGTAATGGGTACCTGTTGGACCGGTGCAAGAATGTCGCCGAACCAAATAACAACAAATAACTTGACAAATATGAAAAATTGGACAGTAATATCGCTACTTAGGTTAGATTATATGTTTTTCAATATAAAAATACCAAAAAAAAGCATACAATATAGTTCACATTTTGGTACAGCATATTTTAATCTGTACGGCGTATGGTACGGCATATTTTTCTGGTACGGCGTGTTTTAGTAGGACTGCCTTTTTGTTTATATGACAGCCAATGGTTTCTTTCCCATTAGATTATTAGTTGATTTTCACAGGGTTTTTTTTGTCTTGTATCTGTCTGAAATTCAAGGGGTAAGGGTTACAAGTAGAAATAACATGTGGCTTCATCAAACTTTGTGCTTTACACAAATGTACACAAAAATGATTGGTTCATGGACACTCAGGGAAAAGGGAGACTCGACAGTATTTCAAAGATCTTGTGAAGTAAGTCAACAGTTCATAAGACAGATTAGTTAAAATAGTGAAATAAACAGAATCTACAATAACTAAATGAGCATAATTTAAAACACATATATTTGAGGGAGGGAAGGCGGGCGAATCTTCTTAGGGTCTACTGGAATCGTCTAACTCTTAATTTTTTGCATTAGGCCGAATCTTCTTTGGGCCGAATCTTCTTAAAACGGCACTGTCTGAATGTGCAAATAACCTGGTTATTAGAAATATTTTCGAAGAAGGAATTTCAACAGTTTTTAATATACGATACTGTCAATTACTAAAGCTATATTTTTCATTTACACGCCTGTACCTTTCAAATGACTCGTCTCCTTTTTGTTCGAAGTCGTTAACGAAGCGCGCTGTTTGTTGGTAGAATATGACGTCATACACTAAATCGTTTCACGATTGGCTTTCCCTGACATAAAACCGGTGATACTGTAACTTATAATTCACGCTTGTGTAAATCTTACAACACCTGTAAATATAGCGGTAAATTGGGAAATCCGCGAATGTAGAATAATCATGTATCCTTTTTTGTTATCATTCTCTAATTTTCTGTTGCTGCACCCTGTTTTTGATTTGAGAAGCTTGTGTGATTGCTTTATACACATTAATTTGAATTTCACACATTTTAGTCATGCACTTTTAACATTTACGTCTCGATTCTGTCGCAGACTAAATCTAGTTATTCGGCCCATAACGAATTCACGATTATTTGTTCCTGTTTTTAGCTCACCTGAGCACAACGTGCTCAAGGGGAGCTTTTAGGGTCACTGGGTGTCCGTCGTGCGTCGTCAACAATTCTTTAAACATCAACTCCTCCTAAACCGCTGGGCCAATTTGGACAAAACTTGGCAGGAATGTTCCTTGGGAGGGGTTGCTAGAGAACTCGTACCCTGGAGAACTCGTACTCTGGAGAACTCGTACCCCAATCTGAAGGGTATGAGTTCTCTGGAGAACTCGTACCTTGGGTACGAATTCTCCAGAGAACTCGTACCCTACAGATATTTTTGGGAATAAATTTGTATCTCTATATATCATTCAGATTTTGATTAATTGATGATTTTCATTTTATCTTTCATGAAATGATCGAGTAAGTTATACAATAATCAAGCATTGGTAACGGGTATTTGTAGTAAAATATCAGTTTTGTTACCAGATGTTTCATTAATTAAAATGAAAAGGAAATAAGGTAAATGGGCAGGTAATTTCAAGAAAGATAAAATTATCAATCAGATCTACATAATCTGGATTTATCTAATAATTCGAACATAGGGGTCTTTTTTAAGCTTGCTTAGATATTTTAGGTTCGTAAAAAGAGTATGTCAGTTTCTTTGTCAAAGGTGTCGGGTACAATGAAGACACATATCAGGTGTGATAAACATGATTGTGCACACTTGCCATTTACCAGCAATTAAATCTGTATAATTCTTCAAAAGGACTCTTAACCCTTTACCAATCAATCGCATGGTTTTATGAGGAATAAGACTTATTTAAACATTGTTGGAAAAGGATAAAATGATTATAACCGGTTCTCTATTATGCAACATTAAAAGAAGAAATCTAACTCTTTGAATTTTGATGGATCCAAATAGCGCTGAGTTGCTAAATAGGCCTACCACACTGTGGTAGATAGCTTTTGAAATTGTTGTTGGAAAAAGGGGGGGGGTCTTACATAACCAGCATTTTCTTATTTTCCCACAATTTTTCCACCCTTTCAGTCCGATAAATAAATATGTCGTACCAAATATGAATTTGTTGCATGCAGATATATACAATTTTGAAGAGACTTTGAGTTCACATATAGCAATATTTGCATTTTCTCTCGCTCTCTCTCATTTTCATTGCACAGTCTTCTTCTATGTTTTCTGAGACGTTTACGTCATGATCTCGAGTTTCAACCACACCGAAGAAGTAAAGGTGCAAAATCAAATAACCAACATGGTCTTCTTTTTCCATGTGTTTTCTCATCATTTCAAAGAATTTTTGAAAGCTTCTACATACGAAGTTTTTGACTTTCAAGCGATTCTACGAAGGCATTTTTGTATTGCTGAAACATTGTGGACAAATGATGTCACTGATTTTTCCAATCATTACCCTACGTGCTTAACTCTTTTGGCGCCGAAAGTATACAGGGGACTTCATCGACGACTCACTAAAATTCAGAAAAGGCTTTTTTTCTGAAAGGTTTTGCTGAGAATCTTGATGGTGTAAATCCAAGCTCAGACTGCATTTTTTGCATATTGATCTTGTTCTTTACCCCTCGTTTCGATTCTAGCGTTAAAGGAATTAAGGGTTCAATATTGAATATTGCAATTATGTTACAGTAATTTTATCATGGAGAAAATCACACCTTTCTTGCTCTCCTTGTTCAGGAAATTTGCCTTTTACCAGGTGTGAAAATTTGATTAATTCTATGTTCATTTTATCAACTCCTTCCATTTAACAAATATCTAGATAATCCAATCAAATACTTATTCCTAGACCGTTCTTACACAAAACAATATCAAACATCAATTCAAAACTTGAATGCAAGTGAAGGTTACCCGAAGAATTCAAGAGAGCAAAAGTTAATCCTACTAATGATTTTTCAGTTGAATATGATTTATTTATGGTTCATAAATGTTTTCCTTACGATTTTTACATCAAATACAACATACACTGCATGAGAAAAAACACAGGTTTCTTTACTTATTAGTCTTTTCAACACATGTACAAAAAAAAAAAATCATCAAATCTACATCACAATAACGGCATAAAAATAGAAGTTGACTGCATGCTGGTAAACTAAAATTATATATTTATTAGTAGGGGTACGAGTTCTCCAGAGAACTCGTACCCAGGGTACGACTTCTCTGGAGAACTCGTACCCTTGAGATTGGGGTACGAGTTCTCCAGGGTACGAGTTCTCCTGATACCTTGGGGGGTCCTCTTTAAAAATTGTTCACAGAATTTGATTCCGTCAAAAACTCTGGTTGCCATGGCAACCAAATGGAATTTTTTAACAAATTCTTTAAAAATCTTCTCCTCTGAAACCGCTGGCCGGATTTTGAAATTATTTCACAGATATGTTCCTTGGGTGACCCTTTTCAAAAACTGTTCGTGAAATTTTGATCCGTCAAAAATTGTGGCTCTAGTGAATGGGGGCTTCTTGCAATATACAGAAATCAAGGAATTCTTTAAAAATCTCCTCCTCTGAAATGGCTGGTCTGATTTTGAAATAATTTCACAGATATGTTCCTTGGGTGACCCTTTTCAAAAATTGTTCGTGAAATTTTGATCCGTCAAAAAAAATGTGGCTCTGGTGAATGGGGGCTACTTGCACTACAGAAATGAAGGAATTCTTAAAAAATCTTCAAAATCCGTCAAAAATTCAAAAATTGTTCGCGAAATTTTGATTGGTCAAGAAACATGGCTCTAGGGAATGGGGGCTACTTACACTATAGGGAAATGAGGAAATTCTTAAAAAATTTTCTTCTCTGAAACCGCTAGTCAGATTTTGAAATAATTTCACAGAGATGTTCCTTGGGTGACCCTTTTCAAAAATTGTTCGCGAAATTTTGATTGGGCAAGAAACATGGCTCTGGTGAATGGGGGCTACTTGCACTATAGGGAAATGAGGAAATTCTTAAAAATTTTTCTTCTCTGAAACCGCTGGTCAGATTTTGAAATAATTTCTCAGGGATGTTCCTTGGATGACCCTCTTCAATAAGTGTGTGCGAAATTTTGATTGGTCAAGAAACATGGCTCTGGTGAATGGGGGCTACTTGCACTATATGGAAATGAAGAAATTCTTGAAAATTCTTCTTCTCTGAAACCCCTAGTCAGATTTTAAAATAATTTGACAGAGATGTTCCTTGGGTGATCCTTGCTCTTGTGAATGGGGGCTACTTGCGCTATATGGACATGATGAAATTCTTGAAAATTCTCTTTCTCTGAAACCCCTGGTCAGATTTTAAAAGAAATTTTCCGAAATGTTCCTTGGGTGACCCTTTTCAAAACTTGTTCGTAAATTTTGATTCATCAAACATGGCTCTCGTGGATGGGGGATACTTGCTCTTATACAGAAATGAAGAATTCTTAAAAATTCTTTTTGAAACTAATGGTCAGATTTCGAAATTAATTTTACAGGTGATCTTTTGAAAACTGCTTAGCAAAATTATGAATTTGGTTCCAATGTTTCAATACCTCAAAAAAAAATAGGCTATGGTCATCTCAAAAATTCAGGTGAGCGATCCAGGGCCATCTTGGCCCTCTTGTTTTTTTTTTTTTTTTTTTGGTGGGGGGGGGGTTGGGGAGGGGCAGGGGCTTGGACAAGCGATCTCCCTTAATTCTTTCAAACGACCAGCTTACTTCAAAAATTACTTTCTTCAACTGTAGATTATAACTCTCAACTCAGACAAATTTTGTTTTCTTTGTGAAGGAATTGTTGGAACAACACACATAATTCTACCTTCAGTCTGAAGTAAAGGCTTGCTCCAATGCTATTTTTGTGATTTCGCCTCTTCAGGCCTTCAGGGCAGCCCTTTTTCCTACTTCCTGGAAATCTGAAAATCTTACCGGTCATTTTCAGTCGGCTGAGTATGTCTTAAATCTTTACAAGTCAGCTATGAGAATAGACATAAAATGATAGATGTATGATTTAACTTCACATTGAACCCAAGTTAAGTGCAAGGTTTTTGTTTGTATTTTGGTAATTTTTAGCTCACCTGAGCACAACGTGCTCAGGGGGAGCTATTGTGACCGGTCATCGTCCGGCGTCCGTCCGTCTGTCCGTCCGTCCGTCTAGCCGTCCGTCCATCTGTCCGTCCGTTAACAATTTCTTTAAAAATCTTCTCCTCCAAAACCAGAAGGCCAATCTTGATAAAACTTGGCAGGAATGTTCCTTGGGTGAAGCTCTACAAAAATTGTTAAAAGAATTTAATTCCAACAAAAACTCTGGTTGCCATGGCAACAAAATGGCTGAAAATGGAAAAAATCTTTAAAAATCTTCTTGTGACAAACCATAAGGCCGGGAGCATTCATATTTTGTATGAAGCATCATTGGGTGACCCTTTACCAAAATTGTTAAAATTATTCCCCTGGGGTCATATTTGGGCTTTGCCCGGGCGCACCCTATTTTACATAGAAACAAAGAAGGAAAGCTTTAAAAAATCTTCTTCTGACAAACCATAATGGCTAAAGCATTCATATTTGGTATGTAGCATTATCTGATGATCCTCTACCAAAATTGTTAAAATTATTCCTCTGCTGTCATATTTGGGCTCTGCCCGGGCGCACCCTATTTTAAAATCTTTAAAAATCTTCTTTTGACAAAACATAAGGTTGGGAGCATTCATATTTTGTTTGAAACATCATTGGGTGACCCCTTACCAAAATTGTTAAAATCATTCCCATGGGGTCATATTTGGGCTTTGCCCGGGCGCACCCTATTTTACATAGAAATTTAGAAGGAAATCTTTAAAACTTCTTCTGGTGACAAATCATAATGGCTAGAACATTCCTATTTAGTGTGTAGCATTAACTGATGATCTTCTACCAAAATTGTTGAAATTATCCTTCTGCGGTCATATTTGGGCTCTGCCCGGGCGCACCCTATTTTACAATCTTTAAAAATCTTCTTGTGACAAACCATAAGGCGGAGGGCGTTCATATTTTAATTGAAGCATTATTGGGTGACCCCTTACCAAAATTGTTAAAATTATTCCCCGTGGGTCATATTTGGGCTTTGCCCGGGCACACCCTATTTTACATAGAAACAAAGAAGGAAACCTTTAATAAATCTTTTTCTGACAAACCGTAATGGCTAGAGCATTCATATTTGCTATGTAGCAAAATGTGATAATCTTCTACTAAAATTGCTAGAATTATCCCTCTGCGGTCATATTTGGGCTCTGCCCGGGCGCACCCTATTTTACATAGAAACAAAGAAGGAAATCTTTTATAAATTTATTTGTGACAAACCATAAAGGCTAGAGCATTCATATTTTGCATGTAGCATCATCTAGTGACCCTTTATAGAAATAATTAAAATTATCCCCTTGGGGTCATATTTTGGCTCTGTGCCCTGGTGCACACTATTTCACATGGAATCATAGAAGGCAATTTTTAAAATCAATTCCATCTAAAAAGGAGAAATTGTTTGTAACAAGCAATTTCTCCTTTCTCACAATCTTTTCTACCATATAGATCACTTATTTTTCATTTTAGATACATTTTAAAATGTCGTCTGCAATTTGTTTCAATTTGGAACGGTCTAAAATTTTGTCGTCTGGTAATGGCTAAACTACAAGTCAAAAATGGAACAAGACACTGTGAAGAGAAAAATTGATGATAAACAGCAGCTTTTAGCTCCACTGGCCAAAGACAAAGAAGAAAATCTGTAAACATATTTTTGTGACAAACCCCAGGGTATGCCTTATTTGAAAAGAATTAATAGCCTGCCCTTGATAAACCATATAAGTTACAAATATACTCAGGTGAGCGATATAGGACCATCATGGTCCTCTTGTACATGTATTGGACATAAATCTGGCTAATTTGTATACAAACACTTATTATCATTTTATTTAACTATGCATGCCTGGTCAATTTGAATTGAAAAAAGTGATGTTTTGTGACTGGCAATTTAACCCTTTCCCAAAAAAGCCCTGGTTTTTAAGTGTCTGCAGTAAAAGTCTTTTGAAAACACTGGGAAAAGGAGAAATTGCTTGTAACGAGCAATTTCTCCTTTTCCCACAGTATCTTCCACCCTTTTTAGCTCACCTGAGCACGTGCTCAAAGGGGAGCTTTTAGGGTCACTGGGTGTCCGTCGTCCGTCGCGCGTCATCAACAATTCTTTAAACATCAACTTCTCCTAAACCGCTGGGCCAATTTGGACCAAACTTGGCAGGAATGTTCCTTGGGAGGTCCTCTTTAAAAATTGTTCACAGAATTTGATTCCGTCAAAAACTCTGGTTGCCATGGCAACCAACTGGAATTTTTTAACAAATTCTTTAAAAATCTTCTCCTCTGAAACCGCTGGTCGGATTTTGAAATTATTTCACAGATATGTTCCTTGGGTGACCCTTTTCAAAATTTGTTCGTGAAATTTTGATCCGTCAAAAAATGTGGCTCTGGTGAATGGGGGCTACTTGCACTATACTGAAATCAAGGAATTCTTTAAAAATCTTCTCCTCTGAAACCGCTGGTTAGATTTTTAAATAATTTCACAGATATGTTCCTTGGGTAACCCTTTTCAAAAACTGTAGGTGAAATTTTGATCCGTCAAAAATGTGGCTCTGGTGAATGGGGGCTACTTGCACTATACAGAAATCAAGGAATTCTTTAAAAATCTTCTCTGAAACTGCTGGTTGGATTTTGAAATAATTTCACAGATATGTTCCTTGGGTGACACTTTTCAAAAATTGTTCGTGAAATTTTGATCCGTCAAAAAAAATGTGGCTCTGGTGAATGGGGGCTACTTGCACTATACAGAAATGAAGGAATTCTTAAAAAATCTTCTCTGAAACTGCTGGTCAGATTTTGAAATAATTTCACAGAGTTGTTCCTTGGATGACCCTTTTCAAAAATTGTTCACGAAATTTTGATTGGTCAAGAAACATGGCTCTGGTGAATGGGGGCTACTTGCACTATATAGGGAAATGAGGAAATCCTTAAAAATTTTTCTTCTCTGAAACTGCTGGTCAGATTTTGAAATAATTTCACAGATATGCTCCTTGGGTGACCCTTTTCAAAAGGCATTTGCCAAATTTTGATTGGTCAAGGAACATGGCTCTGGTGAATGGGGGCTACTTGCACTATACAGAAATGAAGAAATTTTTAAAAATTCTTCTTCTATGAAACGGCTGGACAGATTTTGAAATGATTTCACAGAGATGATCCTTGCGTGACCCTTTTCAAAAATTGTTCACAAAATTTTGATCACTCCAGAAACATGGCTCTGGTGAATGGGGGCTACTTGCACTATATGGAAATGAAGAAATTCTTGAAAATTCTTCTTCTCTGAAACCCCTAGTCAGATTTTAAAATAATTTGACAGAGATGTTCCTTGGGTTATCCTTGCTCTTGTGAATGGGGGCTACTTGCACTATATGGAGATGAAATTCTTGAAAATTCTCTTTCTCTGAAACCCCTGGTCAGATTTTAAAAGAAATTTTCCGAAATGTTCCTTGGGTGACCCTTTTCAAAACTTGTTCCTTAATTTTGATCCATCAAGAAACATGGCTCTCGTGGATGGGGGATACTTGCTCTTATACAGAAATGAAAAATTGTTAAAAATTCTTCTTTTTGAAACTGACGGTCAGATTTCAAAATGAATTTTACAGGTGACCTTTTGAAAATTGCTTAGCAAAATTATAAATTTGGTTCCAATGTTTCAATACCTCAAAAAAAAATAGGCTATGGTCATCTCAAAAATTCAGGTGAGCGATCCAGGGCTATCTTGGCCCTCTTGTTGAGAACTTTCTGCCATTTTCACCAAATCTAAAATTGTCGTCTGCAAACTCTTTTGGTTTGGAAAAGTCCAAAATTTGTCGTTTGGGAAAGAGTTAAGTGATAAATACAACTCATAAATGAAATACATCCAGTGCGTTTAGGTTTCCTAAATTTTGTCCACGCTAGAAACACAGAAGAAGATAAATTGTGGGGAAAAAAAAGTTTAATGCTCTGGAAGTGACTTCGGAAACATGCCCAGTTAATGTCAGTTTCCTGGGAAGTTAGTCAATGGGTATTTACATTCTGAAATAATGGAATTACAGGGAGGTTACATTGTCATTTTTTAATTATTTTGGTGTTTTTGTATAGATTAATCATTAATTGTTATTCAACAACAATTGGTGCCAAAGCAAGGTTGGCAAAAAGCCAGTCATTATGAGTATAGATTGGCCCGGCAGTTTTAACTGGTTATAACTGGTCAATAAAGGTCTAAAGTGGTCGATTGTTGGTTAATTGAAGAGTTTGATTGGGTTGATTAAATGACTGGCTCTCATGCCTGTCCTGTTTCTAAATAAGTCTTAAAAGCTCATATCCTACATCCTGTACTGAAGGTTCAAGGTATATACATCAGAATGACAGCCTCTGTCTTTGGTCATATTGCAAAAGACATTATTGCTAGTCAACTAAAGAGGTTGATTGGATTTACTTTCCTTTTCGAAATTACATACATGTTGGTCCCCAAAGAATTTTTATGTCATCATTCCTTATACATTTAGATGAGATTAAGTGTTTATAGTACTAAATGTCTTTTATATTAGATATAGTAGGTCCGGATAATATTGGACACCCGTGTAACTTCGGACACTTTGTTCTTCATTAAATACAGAAAACAGAATAAAGAAAAAGACTGGAAAAATCGATCATGGCTTCACATAAATCCCATAAAAACACAAAGCATATGTCATGATGTCGTAATAAGAGCAATATAAGGGTTAATTTGATGGGATTACGCATCGATGTTGTGAATATGCATATTTTTAGTTTCTTTCATAGGAAAGTATCAAAAATGGAAACATTCTAAATGCAAGTTGAAGGGCCTGGTAAAAGTATTTTATATAGTATTTAAAACTATTTACAGATAGGAAATGGGTTAAAGTACTCATAGATGTACATTCTCGGTCGCTGGTAATGTTTTATTGTGATAATAAAGCATTTTGTTCCAAATATCGAAAATATTTCCATGTCCGATGAATTCCTACACGTGACAAACAGAGACGAGCAAGTATTGTATTGGACACAGTGTTCATGGATTTGAAATGCAGTTTATTTAAGCTTTCCACAACTGTGTTATGGCTTTTTGATTTCATAAATAAATTTTGCACTGAAGCATTGGATAATCCCGCTTAAAAAATCATGTGGGGAAACTGTAGTGTTCTGAATGTTAACATATCTTTTTTACATCAAGGAGAAACAAGCTCCCACAACGTGCACCAATCTCTCTTGAGTCTGAATCCCAGCTACTACACTATTAGACCCACAGGGGAACTGATTGACAATAAAATGCTAAATGTAGATCGCCAAAATATTAAAGGGGGTAAGAAACCATTGCTATCTAGAGCTGCTCAGTCTCATTTAACTCCTGAATTAAACATTATAATACACCCGTCGAAGACAGGACGTATTATGGGATCACCCCGGGCATCCGGGCGGGTGGGCCTGCGGCGTCCAGTTCTTTGTCCAGAGCATATCTCCAAAACTATTCTAGCTAGGTTTATGAAATTTTATTGGTGGATAGATCTCATCAAGGGGGAGTGCAGTGCGCAAGAATCATAACTCTTGCTTCTCTAATTTTTGAGTTATTGCCCTTTGTTGTTTTTCATACTTGAATTTTGTCCAAAGCATATCTCCAAAACCATACAAGCTAGGGTTATGAAATTTCATGGGTGGATAGATCTCATCAAGGGGGAGTGCAGTGCCCAGGAATCATAACTGTTGCTTGCATAATTTTTGAGTTATTGCCCTTTGTTGTTTTTCATACTTTAATTTTGTCCGGAGCATATCTCCAAAACTATACTAGCTAGGGTTATGAAATTTCATAGGTTGGTAGATCTCATCCAGGGGGAGTGCAGTGCCCAGGAATCATAACTCTTGCTCGCTTAATTTTTGAGTTAATGCCCTTTGTTAGTTTTCATACTTGAATTTTGTCCGGAGCATATCTCCAAAATTATACTAGCTAGGGTTATGAAATTTCATGGGTGGATGAATCTCACCGAGGGGGAGTGCAGTGCACAGGAATCATAACACTTGCTTGCTTAATTTTTGAGTTATTGCCCTTTGTTGTTTTTCATACTTGAATTTTGTCCGGTGAATATCTCCAAAACAATACTAGCTAGGGTTATGAAATTTCATGGGTGGATAGATCTCATCAAGGGGGAGTGCAGTGCACAGAAAATCATAACTCTTGCTCGCTTAATTAGCTCACCTGAGCACGTTGTGCTCAAGGGGAGCTTTTAGGATCACCTGGTGTCCATCGTGGAATGTTCCTTGGGAGGACCTCTTTAAAAATTGTTCACAGAATTTGATTCCATCAAAAACTATGGTTGCCATGGCAACCAAATGGAATTTTCTAGGGAATTCTTTAAAAATCTTCTCCTCTGAAACCGCTGATCAGATTTTGAAATAATTTCACCAATATGTTCCTTGGGTGACCCTTTTCAAAATATGTTCATAAAATTTTGATCCGTCAAAAAATGTGGCTCTGGTGAATGGGGGCTTCTTGCACCATATAGAAATGAAGGAATTCTTAAAAATTCTTCTTCTCTGAAACCGCTAGTCAGATTTTGAAATAATTTCACAGGATTGTTCCTTTGGTGACCCTTTTCAAAAATTGTTCGTAAAATTTTGATCCGTCAAAAAATGTGGCTCTGGTGAATGGGGGCTACCGCTACTTGCACTATATGGAAATTAAGAAATTCTTTAAAATTCTTCTCTCTGAAACGGCTGGTCAGAATTTGAAATAATTTCACAGGGATGCTCCTTGAATGACCCTTTCCAAAAATAGTTTATGAAATTTTGATCTGTCAAGAAACACAGCTCTGGTGAATGGGGGCTACTTGCACTATATGAAAATGAAGAAATTCTTAAAAATTCTTTTTCTTTAAAACTTCTTGTTAGATTTTGAAATAATTTAACAGAAATGTTCCTTGGATGACCCTTTTTAAACATTGTGTGTGAAATTTTGATCCATCAAGAAACATGGCTCTGGTGAATGAAGGCTTCTTGCACTATATGGCCATTAAGAAATTCTTTAAATTCTTCTTCTCTGAAACAGCTGATCAGACTTTGAAATAATCTCACAGAAATGTTCCTTTGGTAACCCTTTTCAAAAATTGTTCGTAAAATGCTGATTTGTCTAGAAACATTGCTCTGGTGAATGGGGGGGGCTAGTTGCACTATTTGACCATGAAGAAATTCTTTTTCTTTGAAACGGCTGATCTCACAAATGTTTCTTAGCTAACCCTTTTCAAAAATTGTTCTAGAAATTTTGATCCATCAAGAAACATGGCTCTGATGACTGTGGGCTATTTACACTATGTGACATGAAGAAATTCTTAAAAATTCTTCTTTTCTGAAAGGGCTGATTACATTTTGAAAGAAATGGCTGTGGTTCTCTCAGAAATTTAGGTGAGCAATCCAGGGCCATCTTGGCCCTCTTGTTTTTGAGTTAGTGCCCTTTGTTGTTTTTCATACTTGAATTTTGTCCGGAGCATATCTCCAAATCTATTCTAGCTAGGGTTATGAAATTTCATAGGTGGATAGATTTCATCAAGGGGGAGTGCAGTGCACAGGAATCATAACTCTTTCTCGCTTAATTTTTGAGTTAGTGCCCTTTGTCGTTTTTCATACTTGAATTTTGTCTGGAGCATGCCCCAGCTTTACAACTTGGGTAAGACAGGCGTATCTTGCGACAATTTGCCGCTCTTGTTCCCATCTAATTTGCCGTCCGATGTTCCTCGAACTGAGTGTCTGATACAAGATGCCATGAGTCAGATTCAAAACTACCTATCCAGTACAATATTGTTCATTTTCGATGATAATCCTAACTTTTTGGAATAATACTGTTCAGAGGTTTGCCAAGTTTGTGACCGTAGAATAAACAACCCTGGCGAGCCAATGAACATGACTGTAACAAACAGTAGATGCCGAAAGTGTCTGATATTACCCTGTTATACTCTATATAGTATATGATATCTTATATAGTAGTATATCTCTATCTCCCTCCCTCTAACTCTCCCCCCTCCCACCACAATCACTCTAAGACTTGAAAAGATAGAGATAATTAACACAGTCTTACTTTCTGTTGTCTGACAAAAAAGTTCAAAGATAGCATAAAAAAGCAGCTAATATATAATTTTCATGGAAAATTGCAGGAA
The DNA here is from genome assembly GCA_943736015.1 of Tridacna crocea. NCBI lineage: Eukaryota > Metazoa > Mollusca > Bivalvia > Cardiida > Cardiidae > Tridacna > Tridacna crocea. The sequence goes on from OX031059.1 coordinate 59,123,438, forward strand.
AAAGTGTCATCCATTGGTAAGCATGTGAAATACACCTGTCATTAATGTATACTAGGCATATTGAAGTACGCATGAAGAAGGTTGTAACTGATTAACTTAACAATAGTGGGGATAGATTAATATCTGAAGCATAAGTAAGTGTCTACCTTTACCTTTAAATGGCTTTCAAAATGCATTAAAAGGTGTAAAATTTGCCCCTTTCTACCAGAGTGGGTGTGGCTTAAATTACAAAAGGGACCAATCTTGTGCGCCTATTTGGGGTATTAAACTTAGGTCTTATTCCTGAAATGTGAAATATTGACTTCTCTGCAGTCAAGAGAATATCTTATCATCAATCAATTACTTAAGGTGTCAAAATTGAAACATATTAGAGACCTTACTCAGAACTTCTATAGAGTTTTGGAAAGTTGGTAAAAGCCAGCTGATGAGTACCCTTGGCAGGAACAAAAAATTTTTACCACTCAAGTCAACTCTTTCATATTGGTGAATTTAACCAAACTTTGAACCAAAACAGAGCCCACTATAAATCATCCACTTAATAGCATAACTGACCTCTTTAAATTCATCTGACCATTGAAATTTCCAAAAGACCACTTCAAATATTCAATTGACCATCATTGACCAGTATTGACCAGTTTTGGAGTATTGACCAGGGAAGTTTTAATTGGTTAAAACAGCCTGTTAAAACTGCTCCTGGTTTTAACTGCCCAGCCTTGTGTCCAAATCCGAAAGCCAAGCGGCTACCCTGAAAACTATATTTTTTCCTTCATAAGTTATCTATAGGCCTACAACACAACATCTCTTCATATCAAATTCCCATCATTGAAAGTATGCTACAGGAAATGCATCGGTAATAAATTTAGAAACTGTGACCTTTAGGAATTCCATCCCCCTTCGTCCCTCCCCCATGATGTCATTTGACAATTCTAAATGACTCTTCTTTTTAGAATATGATTCAGGAAGGAACAGAAACATGTGTTATAAATCCATTATTTCTCATCCAAACCCTATATTGTGGGTACTCATTAGAATTGTCTCGATGAGACAATTCTAATGAGTGCCCATAACGTAGGGTTCGTGGAGAATAATTAATATTTTCAAATTTGAAATCACTCCCTCTATCTTGAGCTCTGGCCAAGTGTATTTATAGATTTTATAGCTAGGAAATTGTTTACTGAAAAATAGCATTGTTACATGTTTCAGAAATTGGCAGAACATTGAAGGTAAAGAAATAGTGACAAGATGCCACTATTAGATTTAAATGGTGTGAGGGTAAACTTCCCTTTTGAACCCTATTCCTGCCAACTGGATTACATGAATAAAGTTCTTGAATGTTTGAAACAGGTAAAGTAAAGTCTACTCATTTAAATCTTTACGACACAATCTCAGATTTTTAACGGCTGTGAGGAAGAGGCCTTTTGAGAACATGGGAAAAAGAGAAAATTCCGCTAAACAGCATTTTATCCTTTTCCCACAAAGTTTTCTACCATATCAACGAAGATTTTTGTCAGTTGAGCCTCTATGAAAAGCTATGAAATCGTCTTCTGCAAATTCTTTCAGTGTCGACATGTCTAGAATTTGCCATGTGGTAAAAGCTTAATCCTTTACCAAACAACAAAACTTTAGACTGGTCCAAATTGAAAGCACTTGCAGATGACAAAATCGATGTAACTCAACTTAAATTTGTTTCCAACAGGATAGAAAACATTGTGGGAAAAGGAGAAAATGCTGGTCATCAGCATTTTCTCCTTTTCCCACAGTGTTTTCAAAGGGTTTTCGTCTCAGGGTCATAAAAGCCAGGGATTGTTTGGTAAAGGGTTAAGTAAGTGGTCATGTATTTTCATAAATGTAAGAAAAGAAGATGCATCACAGTATGCTTGATATTTGTATATTTCACAATTTACATTTTAACCCTTTCAATGCAAAAGTGGGCTAAATGCATATTAGTAATGCATTTTACCATGTAAGACATCACCTAATCACAGGTCAGTAATGCCGACTTTGTCTAACAAATGGCTGTATCATGAGTTAGACTGGTCTTTGAACAAGCAGAAAAATATATCTGGAAAAAGTTGTGGTGGAGGTCAACCTGCTTGGACTTGGCACTTTGGCAGTGTGACCTGGGTCGATACTTTTTGCAAATGCATTAAGCCCCCTTTTCACAGAGCAAGGCTTATTTCTTTTTGATGTTTTTGTAAAAGTTTGAGATGAGCAGAGGACTGTCGAGGTTTAAAGCATAAGATCTTGGTTCTTCTATAGAACCTTGTTGTGGGAACTGTAGTCTGCATAGCAGTTTCAGGGCTAGTAGCTTTTGATGGAACAATGCTGTTAAGTTTAACCTCATACTACTCAGCGAAATTTTAGGCCTATCGGAATTGAAAGTATTTGCAGATAATTTCTATTTCAAAGTGGCTCAAATGGTGCAAATTTGCTTTGGTAAGGTAGAAAATTTTGTGGGAAAAGGAGAAAATGCTGGTTACCAGCATTTTCTCCTTTTCCCACAATGTTTTCAGAAGGCTTCCTCCTCAGGGGCATTAAAAGTCATCATTGTGTGGTAAAGAATTAAATTTCCTTACAATCTAGTTTGCTTTGAAAAGACAACAATGGAATGTGTTGTGCAAAGCACTGGTGAAAAACACTCCAGAAATACATGGATTGGTGCATTTCATCAATTTACTTCGAAAACCTTGTAACTACAGCTTGTTACAAGATGCAGTCACAAGGTTTTTGAAGTAAACTGACAATTTGCTATTGCGAAATGACTGAATTTTCTTTTTTTCTCACAATATCTCCAAAACTATTTCTACTGAAAGCTGTTCAAAGTCAGAATTCATGGTAGAAGGTAAAAGAGTGAAATATATGAAACAAATATTTTTACAGAATGTGAATGGTGTGCTAGAAAGTCCAACAGGTACTGGGAAAACATTGTGTTTGCTATGCTCCTCCCTCGCTTGGCAGGAAAGTCGCAAAGCTCAAGCAGAGTTCAACAAACAAGTTAGTGTGTCATCGCTGTTGGGGGCCGAGGCCAGTAGTACCCTGTCTGAACAGAGTCTCAACAACCTGGCAAAGAGTTTGGAGAATTCCACTGGAACCTCATGGGGAGGAGCACAATTTGGTATGGATGACTCGTACTGTATATGTTTTTACCACAGGACTAAATCTTAGACTTGTCCAAATTGAAAGCATTTGCAGAAAATGATTGAATATGGTGCAAATTATGGTATTTTAAAACCCTTTACCAAACAACAACATTTTAGTCTGGTCCAAGTTGAAAGCACTAGTCTTGCAGACAACAAAATAAACGTAACTCAAAAATTGAAAATTGTTTCCAGCAGGGTAGAAAACATTGTGGGAAAAGGAGAAAATGCTGCTTTAAGCATTTTCTTCTTTTCCCACAATGATTTTAAAAGGCTTCTATCATAGGGTCATAAAAACCAGGGATTGTTTGGTAAAGGATGAAAGGGGTAAATCTTTTAATGTTTCACACATTTGATTTTCTTATATACAATACAAAGTAACTTAAACTGTTGACATTTTTACCCAGGCAATACAATTGTATTTGTGGACTAGATAAATACTAGCTTTTGTGAAGTATAAAATTTGATCATTGATCTGTTGGATCCGATACATGTACATGTTGTTTGAGATAATTAAAAAAAAAAAAAGGAAACATTGTATCCTCCCCCTCCCAAAAGGTTTTCTACCCTTTCAAAGACAAAAACATCATATGAAGGGTTCATCCACAGTTCATTTTCTTTGTACAATTGTTTGCAACATCGTAAGATACAATGGAGACATGCTCTGTGAAAAGGGGGCTTAAAGGTGGGTATTTAGATTTTTCACATCACACCAAAGTAAAAAATAGATATATCACTGAAATTTATATGAAAAAACAATACCAATCATCAATAATTAAAAATCATAAAATTACAAAAAAAAATTCTGATGGTATTCCCTTAAAGGTGGGTATTTAGAATTTTCACATTATACCAAATTAAAAAATATATATGTTACTGAAATCTATATGAAAAAACAATACAAATCATCAGTGATTAAGAAACAAAGTTACAAAAAAAACTTTTTTGGTGGTATTCCCTTAAAAGGCTACGAAGCCTCTTAAGCTATTTTTAGCTCACCTGAGCACGAAGTGCTCATGGTGAGCTATTGTGATCGTGCTGTGTCCGTCGTCAGTCGTCCGTCGTCAACTTTTTACCTTGTGTACGCTCTACAGGCCACAGTTTTGGTCGGATACTCATGAAAGTTGGTCAGGATGTTTGTCTCGATGAAATCTCGGACGAGTTCGAAAATGGGTCATGTGGGGTCAAAAACTAGGTCACTCGGTCAAATCTTAGAAAAACCTTGTGTACGCTCTAGAGGCCGCATTTTGAGTCGGATACTCATGAAAGTTGGTCAGGATGTTTGTCTCGATGATATCTCGGACGAGTTCGAAAATGGGTCATGTGGGGTCAAAAACTAGGTCACTAGGTCAAATCTTAGAAAAACCTTGTGTACGCTCTAGAGGCCGCATTTTGAGTCGGATACTCATGAAAGTTGGTCAGGATGTTTGTCTGGATGATATCTCGGACGAGTTCGAAAATGGGTCACGTGGGGTCTAAAACTAGGTCACCAGGTCAAATCTTAGAAAAACCTTGTGTACGCTCTAGAGGCCGCATTTTCAGTCGGATACTCATGAAAGTTGGTCAGGATGTTTGTCTGGATGATATCTCGGACGAGTTCGAAAGTGGGTCACGTGGGGTCAAAAACTAGGTCACCAGGTCAAATCTTAGAAAAACCTTGTGTACGCTCTAGAGGCCGCATTTTCAGTCGGATACTCATGAAAGTTGGTCAGGATGTTTGTCTGGATGATATCTCGGACGAGTTCGAAAGTGGGTCACGTGGGGTCAAAAACTAGGTCACCAGGTCAAATCTTGGAAAAACCTTGTGTACGCTCTAGAGGCCACATTTTCAGTCGGATACTCATGTAAGTTGGTCAGGATGTTTGTCTGGATGATATCTCGGACGAGTTCGAAAGTGGGTCACGTGGGGTCAAAAACTAGGTCACCAGGTCAAATCTTGGAAAAACCTTGTGTACGCTCTAGAGGCCACATTTTCAGTCGGATACTCATGTAAGTTGGTCAGGATGTTTGTCTGGATGATATCTCGGACGAGATCGAAAGTGGGTCACGTGGGGTCAAAAACTAGGTCACCAGGTCAAATCTTAGAAAAACCTTTTGTACGCTCTAGAGGCCACATTTTCAGTCGGATACTCATGAAAGTTGGTCAGGATGTTTGTCTCGATGATATCTCGGACGAGTTTGAAAATGGGTCACGTGGGGTCAAAAACTAGGTCACTAGGTCAAATCTTAGAAAAACCTTGTGTACGCTCTAGAGGCCACATTTTCAGTTGGATACTCATGAAAGTTGGTCAGAATGTTTGTCTTGATGATATTGATGAGTTCCGCCTGCTGCCTGTTTGCATAGTAACTGCCATCACCACAGTGGAAGGATCCTTATGTCAAGTCAGACCCCTGTGCTGTTGGTACTTACTTAATATTGAATGACAATGCAGCCTGTCTTACTCCGAAGGATGCAGAGTCATTGTAATTTATTTGTGAAATACCTTGTGCTAGCTAACTGTTAGCTGTTCTATTCGCATAGCCGGATAAACTTTCCATGTTTTACTTGTTTCGCGCCGTAAAACTGTTGGCATAACCCATGTGGGTTATTTCTCAGATTTACGTCAGGTTCTGCTTGCCGATATGGCTCTGTGTTTTCACCATAGGCGAAATTTCCGATTGCTACGGAAAGTTTTCATGTTTAACTAACCTCGGGATTGGTTGTCAACGTCATGGAACCAGTGTGTCTAAGCGTAATTCTTCGAAAATCAATTTATACCTTGTACCCTACCGCGAAGAACAGCCATGTTTACTAATGTTTACTTTAGTCCCAAGGCATCTTGGGAAGGGATATTCGATCGACTGTTATTGTGACTCATCAAGGCGGCTATTTTTACCCAATGTAAGGCAATCCCGAGTTTTTATTTTAACCTGTTTGTGTAATTTTTGTAAAACTTAGATTTTTCCCATTATTTTCTGTGTGGTAGCGGCTCCGTATAATTTGTAGGCCGCGACCCAACGTTTATGGCCATTCCGTCCAGTTTTTCACGACCCTGACCAAATTATTTGGTAGTGGTTTGGTCACGACCGTGTTTTTAGGCCGATTTCGGTCGTCCGACCAGCGTTTAGTATAAAAGGAGACACAAACTCTGGTCGGGAGCTCAGTCGAATCCCGAAAACTGGTAGGAAAACCTCCACGCATTTTTTTTACTTGAAATTACATTAAATAATATTCATCTTAGATCAGTGCTTCTTATTCTATTATTTTTCCTGGCTGAGCTCACGTTCGGGACCATTACCATCCAAAATTTGCCCTGGAGTTGCGGTACCATAACAATATCTCAGACAGGTTTGAAAATGGGTCATTGGGGGTTAAAAACTAGGTCACCAGGTCAAATCTTAGAAAAACCTTGTATATGCTCTGGATGCCACATTTTCAGTCCAACACTCTTGAAAATTAGTCAGAATGTTTGCCTTTATAATATCTTGGATGAGTTTGAAAATGGTTCATGTTGGGTCAAAAACTGGGTCAATAGGTCAAATGTTATAAACACCTTTTGTATGCTCTGGAGGACACATTTTCAGTCTGATACTCCTAAAACTTGTTCATAATATTTGTCCTGGTGATACCTTGAATGAGTTTGAAAATGGGTCATGTGGAGTCAAAAACTAGGTCAATGGGTCAAATATTAGAAAAACTTTGTGTACACTCCAGAGGCTACATTTTCTGCCTGATACTCTTCAGACTTGGTCAAAATGTTTGTTTTTGGTGATGTCTCAAAAGAGTTTGATAATGGGTATTTGTCGGGTCCAAAACTAGGTCACTTGATGAAATCTTAGAAAAACCTTTTGTACACTGTAGAGGCCACATTTTCAGTCCAATACTCATGAAACTTGGCCAGAATGTTTGTCTTATTGATATCTCAAAAGTGTTTGATGATGGGTAATGTCTGATAAAAAACTAGGTCACTGGGAAACTAGATGGTGCATGTTTGATCAATAAACTCAGGTGAGCGATTTCAGGGCCATCATGGCCCTCTTGTTAGATTTCCTGCCAAAATCAAAAAAGCATTGTGGGAATATTAAGTGACTTGCACGTGACTTATGACTATTAAATTCCATAACATAACAAACATATAATTATTTTCCATAATGTCTAGAACTTCGGATGCTATGTTTGAAGCTTCGTCTGTATATTTCTGGTATGTAAATGAGCTGCTCATGTAAAAATAAACTGTGTTTCCTTTCAGTGTCAACCTGGGCTGTAGTAAAACTCTAATTTATCTAGTTGTTGGATGGTTTTCGACTCCTGGGATTTAATGAATGAAAATTATAAGGCTTTGGGAGTATAAGGAGGATTTTTTTTTTGTATTTTTTGTAAAATTTTGTCCCAATATCTGAAGGACCACCTTTAAAAGGCTACGGAACCTCTTAAGCTATTTTTAGATTTCCCGCCAAAAATAAAAAAAAGCAATGTGTGAATGTTAAGTGACTAGCATGTGACTAATGATGCTTAAATTCCTTTACATAACAAGCATGTAATTATTTTCCATAATATCTTCTTTGAACGCTATATTTGAAGATTTGTCTGTGTATTTCTGGTATGTAAATGAGCGAGTTACTCGTTTAAAAACAGATCGTGTTTCCTGTCGGTGTCAATCTGGGCTGTAGTAAATCTCCAAATTTTCTCGTTGTTGGATAGTTTTCGGTTATTGGGGTTTTGTGAATGAAAATTATAAGGCTTTGGGAGTATAAGGATAATTCTTTTGTATCTTTTAAAAAATTTGTCCTAAAATCTGAAGGGCCACCTTTAAAAGGCTACATAGCCTCTTAAGCTATTTTGGATTTCCTGCCAAAAATAAATCAAAGTACTGATAGTACTGAAGGCCAGGAAATTGAGTTTACAAAACAACACATGAGGTCAATTTTAATTAATACAAACAGGTAGACGGACAGGGATACAAGCGGATTCCACTAAGCCCCTGGAATTCTTGGTTTTATCAGGAAATTTTGAACTGATAGTAGAAAGCACCAGCCAGAAACTAATTAAGCCAGAGCTAGGCATGTGCTCACAGTTATGGGGTGCTTGATAATGGCTTAGAATACTTAGTAATTTGTCGTGCTTGTAAACAATCCCAAGTCAAAATTGGTTATAACTCTGGTTATCTAAATTTTCTGAGACATGTGATGTCTTGTAGTCCTGAATGACGTTATTTTTTACATTTATGACGCAAGAACATATTTATTTTTATTGATTTCAATGAAAATACATGTAAGATAGATATCAAGGTAAAATGTAATGAATAATAAAGATTGGAGTGATACGGCAGTTGGTCATGTTGTCTCTACCTTCCACAAGTCGACGAAATTTTGAACTGGTCATATTTGAAGGAAGTTGTTGATGAAAATCCAAAGTAGTTCTTCGTGTATATTGAAAAGTAAGATTTTGGGGAAATTGGGAGGAATTGCTTGTTACAAGCAAATTCTCTTTAAGCCAAAATATTTTCTCAATAAAATACTGTGAAAAGGTTGGATTGTTTTAGGAAAACGATTAGGCTCGGTTTTCCTATTTTACTTGCCTATTTTACGGACAAGTCACAGTGACTTGAGCTTCGATACTTATATCTACATAATATAAAAAGACGTTAATCCTAATTCATAATCGTTGTCCAAGGACAACTTGTGTCAAGCCCGCGAACACTTGACTCTCAAGCTTGACCTAGACCCTGGACCTGAATAAATGTTTCAAAGGGAACTTCTGCTCATGATGGAGAACAATGCATTATGTTAATTTATATCGGAATCTATCCAAAAATGTAGGAGTTATGGTTCGGACGAAAAATTGGCCTTCAATGTGGCCTTAATCTTGAAATTACTTGAACAGATGTTTAAAATGGCACATCTAACCGTGATGGAAGTCAATTGTGCCAAATTATTTTGAAATCCATCCACAATGTAGAAGTTATGGACCAGAAATATTCGGATGCACACAAGCCCTAGTGAACACTAGAAATACGTGTGTCAGAGACACTGATGCCCCTGCTAAATGGTATTGGTCACAGGTATGTCATATGACACTAGTAGAGAGAGAGAGAGATGAAAAAAAAATACATTAAATGATAAGCGAACGACTACAGAAAAAAATTATAAGCATTTATTTGGTTTCAAATCAAAGTCAATCAAAGACATTTTTAAGAATCACACAGGTGTAATCTATTTGTGACAGATGTAAAAGGTGTGAAATACATCCTATCAGTGTAAAATAGGCAGTATAAACAATGACAAAACTACCAAATAACTCTTGGATAAAGGTAACTAATACATATAATGTACATACTAAAGACAACGAAATTTCAAAAATATTTTTATAGACAACTTGATTAACGATATGGATGAAATTTGATGGTGGGGTCGACTATTCTAAAATTTTATTTGGGGACGATTTCACCAAAGAAATCGTCTCCAGGGGACGATTTCTCCGGAGTGATAAACATAACACGGGCCAAGCAGTTTGGGGACGATTTCTCCAGGGGACGATTTCTCCAGCATTCCGCTGAAGTACCCTAGATTTAGTCGATATACATAAGAAAAAGTGATAAACATAACACGGGCCAATATTCTACATGTATATGTAGTTTGCTTTATTTACAATGGCATTTTAGCGGAGACTTGTTTTGTGACACACATGTTCAAATGTCAACACAACGTTATAGACAAACTCCGAGCAGAGTCGTCGTTCGTTAATCTCACCATACCTGAATGTGAATGATCCGGAGTGCAAGAGAGAGCGTTATAGATATTAACGTATATAGTGCGTAAGAATACACCACTGTCGGATAAAGCCAAGTTCATTAGGTTACGCCTTTATTAGGTCAGTGTTAATGACAAAAACGGGATAAAAAACACGCACTCGTCAGTTATTTAAGGATTGTAATACCCCTGCAATTCCATGGCATTTTGCAGATGATAGCTTTGGGGAAAGAAAAGCATTCACACCGTGTGATAAGCAATCTCTGTATATACTTGAGAAACTAGTTGTTTTGGCGGACTCAGCTATATAGAGTGGACACACCGTCCAACATTTTTGTCTGAATAGGCAGCTTACGATCCCTATAGGCAAGGGAATCCCTTGAGAGGGATTCCCTGGCCTAAAAAGCATTGTGGGAATGTTAAGTGACTGACACGTGACTAATGACTCTTAAATTCCATAACATAACAAACATGTTATTATTTTCCACAATGTCTAGAACTTCAAACGCTACATTTGAAGCTTTGTCTGTGTATTTCCGGTATGTAAACAAGCAAATTGCTCATGTAAAAATAAACATGTTTCCCTTCAGTGTCGACCTGGGTTGTAGTAAATCTCTAATTTCGCTTGTTATCAGATGGTTTTAGACTACTGGGGTTTTATGAATGAAAAATTATAAGGTTTCGGGAATATAAGGATTTTTTTTTTTTCTTTTGTAAAATTTTCGTCCCAAAACCTGAAGGGCCACCTTTAATGTATTTGCGAAGAGTATTGATCCAGGTCAGTCCACCCAGTCCAAGCAGACTGACATGGGTCGAAACTTTTCGCTATCTTTAAATTTTCTGCATGACTAAGGTCCATTCTACATTAAGACTATTGGTTGTTTGGCACAATGGATGTTATAGATCCAGAATTATGTTATATCTTCCTTGGTATCATTGAGCAAGTTGAGATGCATTAACTCTTTACCAAACTACAAAATGTTGGACTAGTCCAAATTGAAAGTATTTGCAGACAACAAAATAAATGTGAATAAAATATTGAAGTTGGATTTTGGAAGGGTAGAAAACATTGTGGGAAAAGGAGAAAATGCTGGTTACCAGCATTTTCTCCTTTTCCCTCGATGTTTTCAAAAGGCTTCTTTCCCAGGGTCATCAAAAGTCCGGATTGTGTGGTAATGGGTTAAACCCCTTTTCCACAGAGCATGAAACAATTATTTTTTTTCCTTTGATAAAGTGTATTTCTTACGGATACCAACAACCACATGCATGAATATTTGCTTTCAGCTGTACCCAAAATAATCTATGCCTCAAGGACCCACTCTCAACTCTCTCAGGTCATCCAAGAACTGAAGAGGACTGCCTACAATACGTAAGTGCATCACCTTAGCAACTTTAACCCTTTACTCCATAGATACTCAAATCTATGCATTCTTTGTAGGAGCCTTTGGAAAACATTGTGGCAAAAGGTGAAATTGCTCGTGACGAGCAATTTCACCTTTTGTCACAATGTTTTCTATGACATCAAAGGTGTCATATACACATAAGAAACGGCTTCATCTTTGCTGTTATTTAGGGTCAATCAGAGATACCATAGAAATTCCGTATGGGGTAAAGGGTTAATCTATAACCAAGCAAGAGAATATAGACTTGACCAATTTGAGAACACTTTTATATGGCAAATGTAAATGGCTCAAATTGTAAAATCGGATTGTTAAAGGATAGAAAACATTGTTGGAAATAGAGAACATGCTGGTTAGAACTTTTCTCCTTTTCCCACAACGTTTTCAAAAGCCTTCTACCATTTCGTTTTTAAAACTCAGGATTGTGTGGTAAAGAGTTAACAATTAGAATAAAGACCTCTTTTTGAGGCTTTTGCAAGCTTTGTGCAAAAATAAGATTATGCTTGTAATCTGTATTCTCTCCTTTACCTAAAATATTTTCTACCATTTCAAAGATAAGTCTGATAATTTATTTCTACCATAGTCTATCAGCTGCTCCATACTTTCATTATGGACAAATAAGAAATTTTGCTGTTTTTAGCTCACCTGAGCACAAAGTGCTCATGGTGAGCTTTCGTGATTGCCCAATGTCCGTCGTTTGTCGTCCCCTGTGCGTTGTCCATCGTCCACAACTTCTTTAAACATCTTCTTCTCCTAAACCACTGGGCCAATCTTGATGAAACTTGGCAGGGATGTTCCTTGGGTGAAGCTCTAACAAAGTTGTTCAAGAGATTGAATTCCAGCCATAACTCTGGTTGCCATGGCAACAAAAAGGGGAAAAAAATAGCAAAATCTTTGAAAATCTTCTTCTCTGAAACTAGATGGCGTAGAGCTTTGATATTTGGTATGTAGCATCTACTAGTGGACCTCTCCCAAGATTGTTCATATGATGCCCCTGGGGTCAAAACGGCCTGGTTCACAAGTTTGAAACATAGGAACAAGGGAGGAAAACTTTAAAAATCTTTTTCTCTGAAACTAGAAGGTGCAGAGTTTTAATATTTGGTATGTAGCATCTCCTAGTGGACCTCTAACAAATTTGTTCATATGATGCCCCTGGGGTCAAAAGTGGCCCCGCCCTGGGGGTCACAAGTTTGAAACATAGGAACAAAGAAGGAAAACTTTAAAATTCTTTTTTCTCTGAAACTAGAAGGAGCAAAGCTTTGATATTTGGTATGTAGCATTTCCTAGTGGATCTCTACCAAGACTATTCATATGATGCCCCTGGGGTCAAAACGGACCCTGCCCCAGGGGTCTCAAGTTTGAAACATAGGAACAAAGAAAGAAAACTTTAAAATTCTTCTTCTCTGAAACTAGAAGTGCACAGCTTTGATATTTGGTATGTAGCATTATCCTAGTAGACTTTTATCAAGATTGTTCATATGATGCCCCTGGGGTGAAGATTGGCCCCCGCCCCGGGAGTCACAAGTTTGAAACATAGGAACAAAGAAGGAAAACTTAAAAAGTCTTTTTCTCTGAAACAAGAAGGAGTAGAGCTTTGATATTTGGTATGTAGCATCTGCTAGTTGACTTCTACCAAATTTGTTCAAATGATGTCCCAGGGGTCCAAACTGGCCCGCCCCCGAGGGTCACAAGTTTGAAACATAGGAACAAAGAAGGAAAACTTAAAAAAAAAAATTTCTGAAACTGGAAGTCGTACAGCTTTGATATTTCATATGTAGCATTTTCTAGTGGACCTCTACCAAATACGATACAATGATCCTGGGGTCCAAACTGGCCCCGCCCTGGTGGTCAGAAGTTTGAACATGGGAACAAAGAAGGAAAACTTTGAAATTCCTCTGTTCTGAAAGAAGATGGAAACTTCGTATGTGTGTTCCATATGAAAATCTACCTTTAACAATATTTTACCTTTTTAAATCGCCATTCTGTCAAGAATGGCAGATTTATTGCAGTCGGGGAGGTAGGGTGAAATGTGGGTTAATGGGTTAAAAGTTGAAAGTGGGTTTCTGATAGTTCATGGTTTTTGATAGGATGAACCTAACAACTTTAATTTCCGAGCAACACTATCGTAACGCTGAATAAACCTTACAGCTTTTTACGATGTGATTGTAATCACTCATGTCATGTGTACATCCGCAGAAAAAAAATGACTGAATAGAAATTATTGCCGTATCTCAATTTTTTTTTATAAATACATGGTTAGAAATAAATTTTGAAACAAGGCGTTTGTTTGATTTATTCTCCTATGTCTCTTTTATTCAATTGAATTCCTTGCTTTAAATCTTTGAAACGCGTATGAATCAAATAACATGCGGGGAGCTAATGACGTCATAACGTGCCTTGCAAGAGAGGAAAAGGGATCTCTACAACTTCCACGCATCAGCTAGTCCATCCAGTACACCCTTAAATACGTCGGTAAGTGAAAGAGATTATTTTCTGTTTGCTTGGTTCTACTTGATAGTATGCTTGACCTATGTTTAATTTTGTGGTAGGAAAAATAAATCCATTGACCCAGTTTCTGTTCGCAGTGTTGTGGTGTCACCATTTTTTATGTCTCTCATTTTGATACTGGTCCCATTTACCGCAATGCACGGATGCATGACAGCCATTCTATCGATCGAAGTTGAAATAAATCAGGTGAAATTAACTACGGCATTGACCTAATCCAAATTACTACAAATCGCTGTCACCAGAATTATATCTGACTATCCGAATATATGTACCCTTTCGATAACATTACGAATTGTCGGCTAGACAAAATTTATCAAGTAACTTGGGAAAACTTTAGGAAAGCGAAATTATGGGCGACCATTGACCCATGTAAATTGTGAATGTTACTAAATGCTCAATTGAATCATGAGCGCAGTTAAAATGTACGAATTTCGTATAAATATTAATTCATCTCTTTTTCAAAAGGAAGCTGGTCAACGCGGCCTGGTACACACTCGGCCCATGAATCAACTCGGCCTAGGGTCATCTCGGCCCAGTTAAAGTGCATTAGGCAAAATGAGGTATCAGATATGTAATTTATTTAAATTTGTATACTTAAGGTATAAAAAGTAGGGATTGTGTGGTAATGGATTAAGAGATTACATAGCCTTTTAAGGGAACACACACACAAAAATTCTTTGTCATTTTGTGATTCTTAATTATTGATGATTTCTATTGTTTTTTCATATGAATCTCAATACCAGTTTTACTTGAAGTCATGTAAATACCCACCTTGAACATGAATTTTAATTTTTTAAGAGTTGGTTATTGGCTTTGAAATTGCATACTTTTGTTATTTGTGGTATGGCTTTATTGTTGGGTGTAATACCAGGTTAAATTTAAGTCATGTAGAGGCCATTTTCAAATTTTAAATTTGTTATCAATCAAAAAAAAAAAGTGAATAAGTATAAGACATGTCAGTGTTTAAGAGTTCACATGTGGCATATTAACCTACCTTTATAAAATAGTTTGCACTGTGTATCCAAAGGTATGAAATTATTTTTTCATTTATTTCTGTAGGACAGCCTTGCCACCAAAGTAAGGGTTAACTCAAAAGAAGTAGATGTGAGAACATTGGCACTGGATGATGGGACCGATAACATGAAGGTGAGCCTGTGGCAAAATCTGGCAAGCCATGCAGTTACCCTCCGAGATGTGGTAGAAATTATTAAATAACAAACATTATTTGCAACGAAAAACACTATGATGAAGACTCTGTGTCGTCAACTCAATACACAGAAATTGAGGTAAATATGTTTCTTATACTTACTGTTTGAAAAAAAATTATTAAGCATGCATTCCATTCAATTGCTAATGCTGATTTCAATAAAAACCTAAGATATCACTCGGTATCTATTTAAGAATTCTAAAGTAAGGGCAAGAATGAATGATATTTGCAAATTATTCTTTTTTATACTCTTTGAAAAAAATTCCCCTTCATACTGAAGAAAATTTTGAACTTAGTGGAATAGTTAGTGGAGAAAAATGTGAACATAATCTCCACATCCTAGAATTGATACTTATTGCTGTAAAAACATAGATTGAAGGGAAAAAAGCTAAAAGCTGGTAACTGATTTTTCAAAACTCGAAATTCGTGATAAATGACTTGGCTGTTTTCAGAGATAACCTGAGGTATTACTATATAGCTTCGGTGTTGTTAGCAAAACTTAAACATTTTGTAATATCTGTAATTATTAAAGATATATGTTCACTAATCTTATGAAAATCAAATACAAAACCATGGCTTTCTTTTCATCTTTCACATGCTATAACAACAACAAAAAAATATTGGTGAAAAATGAAAATTTGTTTTGGGAGGGTAGAAAACATTTTGGGAAAAGGAGAAAATGCTACTTACCAGCATTTTCTCCTTTTTCTACAATGTTTTCGGAAGGCTTCCCTCTCAGGGTCATTAAAAGTCTGGACCTTGAATTAGCTTTGTCCCATAAGAGCATTTGAGATCTAACTCTTTCCCAAACAATCACATATTTAACAATCCAGAGTTATAATCTACAGGAAAACAGTAAGGGAAAAGGAGAAATTGATTCTTACAGGCAATTTTGGCTTTTCTCACAATTTTTCTTGAAATTGTTGTCTGCAACTTTGATGCACATAGACCAGTGTAAAAATTTGTCATCTGATAATGGGTTAGAATTGGACCTAAAGAGGAATACAGATAAAGATATTCACCATTATTCTCTCTTTGTTTTTGACAGGTAACTGAATTGCCAAACGAGGAACTGACAACAACAATTTTTGGGGTAGAGATCGGTAACATGGAATCTTCCGTGGCTACAGAAAATGATGGAATCTGCATCATTGATTTTGATTTGCTTGTTGCAGAATTTTCATGTCCTATGGAAGATTTTTATTTGCTTCTTCCAACAGATGTGAAATTCTCAGCTAGCAGCAATTCCATTGAGTCTTTTGAGTTTGTAAAATGTGTTAACGACGTTTGGTATAAATGTTTACGCGCATCCATACTGCGCATGTGTATTTCTCACAGAAAGTAAAACTATCAGCGCTATTGTGTATTTTTCGCACATATGGCAATAGTAACAGCGGACCGAACATTCTACGGATAGTACTAGCACGGTTGCATTAGCCATGGTATTCTATAGTCAAAATAAAAAGGGGAAGTTTTCATCAAGACGAATGCTTATTTGTCGTGGAAAAAAAAAATTTTTTACGCAATGTCAGCCATCCAGCGCTGAAAATGATAATTTCTGACGTTTCCCTGACACCGGCAGGCCAGTTGTCATGCTATCCTTTCAGGATGAAGGTGATAGCATCAAAACTGGCCTGCCAGTGTAAGGATGATATGACTGGTAAAGAACTACATGTAGCTGGAAAAAATGTCCAGTTACACAGCAAACAATGAAACAGGCAGAAAATTGAAACTGTTGAAGTATACATATTTCTGAAATATGGCTATTTCCTCTTTTAAAAAATACTGTGGGAAAAGGAGAAATTTGTTCTATTGAATAATTTTTCCTTTTTTCATCATGTCTGCTGAGCTTTTATCCCATTTTTTTCAAGAAACATTTATCTTTTTTTGCGTTTCTATGAGCCGTAATCATGTATGCAAATTTATAAAAAAAAAAAAAACATGTAGATAATGAAGGGTTTGATATAAATTTGAAGTATATAAGCTGTGTTCATTTTTTGAAGGGGTATAGGATCCAAAATTAATGTGGGAAAAGGAGAAATAAGTTTCAATGAGCATGAGCAATTTCTTCCTACCCACAATGTCTGCTGAGCTTCTATTACGTAGTTTTTCTTGGAAAAAATTAACGTCCAACGTGACCTTCATCCCTGTTTCCTGGGGAAAAAAGCACGGGTAGGTGCCATTTTTATTTTTTCTTATTGTCAAGATTTATAAGTACTATGATTTTGGAAATTTTAAAAAAAATCTGTCCGTCAGAAAGTATGTTTTTATTGAAAATTAACCCTTAACCCGGTCTAATTATCTCCCTTTTTAACTCAATGGTCTATACATAAAATGCATATTGGTACATTTACCATGCTCAGAACCAGGCTTGTATATGTTTTTTGTGCAAAAATGAATTATTTTTCTTTAAAGTGATGTATATTTGTATATTCTTCGGGCAATTTTCCTGTTTAATTGACTATTAAAGGAAAGTGTGTAAAATCTAGTATATGCTGAATTTTGGAACTGTATATACCTTTTTCAAAAGCGAATTTCTCAGAAACGAGCACGGGGACCCCCTTTTTCTATTATTATAATCAACAAGAGACATGATGACCTTTGCATGTGCAAAGTTTTAAAAAAATCTGTCCGTTGGAAGAATTTGTCACAAACGTCTTTAAATTAATTTGTTTGGATCAGTAATTGCCATTTAAGTCTTTACCAAATGACAAAATTTTAAACTGGTTCAAATTGAAAGCATGTGCAGACAACATAATGAGTGTAAATGAAAAATTGAAATTTGTTTGGAAAGGGTGAAAAATATTTTGGGAAAAGGAGAAAATGCTACTCACCAGCATTTTCTCCTTTCCCCAAATGTTTTCAAAATGTCATTTTTTCAGGATCTTTTAAAGTCAGGATTGTGTAGTAAGGAATTAAAAAACAACAAAAAATATATTAAGTTATGAACTTGTTTGTTAGTCTCTGCATGCGGTGCCATCATTTCAAATGAAACTGTAATTTGCTTTATCAATATTTTTACCTCAAAAAGAAGGACTTCACATATATGCTTAAATGAGCCTGTCTTCAATGTACTCTAAGGATCGAGGATGCAAATTTCAAATGTTTGCTTGCTCTATTCTAGTAAATTTTCCTTTAGTGTCAGAACCAAAGAGCAGTTATAAACCCTGTCCCTCAAAGGAAGAGATACTGTAAGCCAAAGTTATAGGTTGAAGGTTCATCCCTTTTCTTTGATTCAACTGCATTGGAAAGTGGGTTAATTTTTTCTACAACAACAAAAAAAAAAAACACAAACACACACACAGAGGAAAAGGGGCTAATAGAAATTTACCAAATTCTTAAACACATTTAAGTACACTTTTCGTCAGGTTCTCTTCAAAATTCATAGAATGATTGTTCCATCATAAGGAAGGTTACTTTTGACATTGAGTGTATGACATTGGAAAACACAGGAAAGGAGGTGTTGAAGAGGTTTGAGAGCCAGTAAAGTGTGTGGAACCCTATGCTTCTTGTTATCCTTTAAAGTTTTTTCTTTCAAAGGTATTTTTTTAATGATATATATAGTATTTTCACTGAATGTTTATTTCATGCGCCTTGACTACAATTATATAACTATTTTGGTACTTTACATGTCACAAACAATCTCTTGTTTTCAAAGTCTTGGGAAAGAGTAAAGGAAAACAAGCTGTAGCAAGCATTTTCACATACAATGTTTCTGATAGATGAAGCTAAACTTACTACATGCTGATTCAGTTCTGAAACTTCTAGTTTGAAAACAAAACAAACAAAAAAATCGGGAAGTTGTGAGATATGCAATGAACGATGAGTGAATTTTAGTATTTTTATCAGATTTGATTATACCCAGTAAGATTTACAAGATCTGTCTAAAAATAGAAAATTAATTTTACTAAAAGCTCTGTCTTCAAGTAAAAGCTTAGGTTATTTTATGGTATGGTCAAAGTCTAATCCATGTTTCCTCATTCTATTTTATGAAACTTTTTTTGTCAACATTATCTTGTAATGTTTTCTTAAGGCTGCTTTAATTTTGTACCAGGCATAATTGATATAGTGCTAATAGTTTACTTTTTAAATAAACAGTATATATTTTTAGCTCACCTGAGCACAACGTGGTGAAGGGGAGCTTTTAGGGTCACCCAGTGTCCATTGGTCGTCGTGCGTCGTCAACAATTCTTTAAAAATCAACTCCTCCTAAAATGCTGGGCCAATTTGGACCAAACTTGGCTGGAATGTTCCTTGGGAGGTTCTCTTTAAAAATTGTTCACAGAATTTGATTCCATCAAAAACTCTGGTTGCCATGGCAACGAAATGGAATTTTTTTAGGAAATTCTTTAAAAATCTTCTCTGAAACCGCTGGCCAGATTTTAAAATAATTTCACAAAGATGTTCCTTGGGTGACCCTTTTCAAAAACTGTTCGTGAAATTTTGATCCGTCAAGAAACATGGCTCTGGTGAATGGGGGCTTCTTGCACTATACAGAAATGAAGGAATTCTTAAAAATTCTTCTTCTCTGAAACCGCTGGCCAGATTTTAAAATAATTTCACAGAGATGTTCCTTGGGTGACCCTTTGTAAAAGTTGTTCGCGAAATTTTGATCCGTCAAGACACATGGCTCTGGTGAATTGGGGCTTCTTGCACTATACAGAAATGAAGAAATTCTTAAAAATTCTTCTTCTCTGAACTGCTGGCCAGATTTTGAAATAATTTCACAGAGATGTTCCTTGGTTGAGCCTTTTCAAAAATTGTTCGCGAAATTTTGATCCGTCAAGAAACATGGTTCTGGTGAATTGGGGCTTCTTGCACTATACAGAAATGAAGGAATTCTTAAAAATTCTTCTTCTCTGAAACCGCTGGTCAGATTTTGAAATAATTTCACAGAGATGTTCTTTGGGTGACCCTTTTCAAAAAGTGTTTGTGAAATTTTGACCCGTCAAGAAACATGGCTCTGGTGAATGGGGGCTACTTGCGCTATAGGGAAATGAAGAAATTCTTTAAAATTCTTCTTCTCTGAAACCGCTGGCCAGATTTTAAAATAATTTCACAGAAGTGTTCCTTGGATGACCCTTTTCAAAAATTGTTCGCGAAATGTTGATCCGTCAAGAAACATGGCTCTGGTGAATGGGGACTACTTGCACTATAGGGTAATGAAGAAATTCTTAAAAATTCTTCTTCTCTGAAACTGCTCGTCAGATTTTGAAATAATTTCACAGAAATATTACTTTGGTGACCCTTTTCAAAAATTGTTCGTGAAAGTTTGATTCGTCGAGAAACATTGCTCTGGTGAATGGGGGCTACTTGCACTATATGGAAATGAAGAATTTCTTGAAAATTCTTCTTCTCCAAAACAGCTGGTCAGATTTGAAATTTATTTCACGGAAATATTCCTTGAATGACTTTTTTCAAAATTTGTTGGCGAAATTTTGATAGGTCAAGAAACATTGCTTTGGTGAATGGGGGCTACTTGCACTGTACGGAAATTAAGAAACTCCTAAAAATTCTTCCTTTCTGAAACTGCTGGTCAGATTTTGAAAAGACTTTTACAGGTGACCTTTTAAAAATTGCTTGGCAAAAAAATGATTTTGTTTCCAGTGTTTCAATACCTTCAAAAATAAAAAAGGCTATGGTCCTCTCAAAAATTCAGGTGAGCGATCCAGGGCCATCTTGGCCCTCTTGTTTCAATTTAATTTGTTGTTGTTCATTAAGTCCACCATAATGAGGTGTTTTTGTCCTGGAAAAAAAAGCTGTTGTAGTAGCTGCTGGAGAAGTGTTCTAAATAAAAAGTTTTTGACAATACAAATGAAATTCAGTTCCCTTTATGCAGTTAAACAATGTATTGGATTAAAATTACTTAAAAAAAGTATAACCTAATAGCAGAGAAATTGGCTTAAAAAGGTTTCCATATTAGCTCGACTACTCTGGAACATAAAGTTGAGGTATTGGCATCACTTTGGTGTCCACTGAGTATAAGTTAGCTGTTTGAATGCTGAACAAAATTAGATCTTATATTTCATGAGGAGACATTTTGTTGTCAAGCCTGTAGCCTTAATTGTATAACCATCCGTCTGTATGTGTTGTCTGTATGTAATCCTGAGCATAAATCCAACCTTTGTTTGTGGATTTCAGAATTATTTGGTCATTTTGTATTCCACTTATGAAGTGATCTTTTTGGTCAGTCCATTGTCAAGGTCATATGTTTTAATAAGCCAAAATTAGCTTGTGCGGAGCATCACTCTTATATTTATACTTGGATTGGGAAAAAAAGGGTTCACTCGTTCTCCTTGATGATTAGATGTGCCACTTGAATTATTATTTGAGGACACAAATCTTCTAAATCTTCAAGCCCTTCAACAAATGGCGATTTTCAGGACCTTCAGTCCTTTGATTTCATTAAATGTCATGTCATTTAATGAAAAAGGGGGCTTGGTGTAAATTTGACGGATATCTTCTAGAGTCCTTGGCATTTATGAAACTTCAAACATGTTTTCCTTAGGATATTCTTTTGATACAATTTTCCTCTATAACATGTGTCCTAGAAAAAGGGGTTACCTTTCACATACTTAACTTGTTGAACCCCGATAGATCAGTCAGTAATGTTGTGAGCTGTTAGTCTAGGGTTTCCAGTTTGTGCTGGCTTGATTACTGTCTCAGCCAACATCCTTTGACATTTGATCAATAGTTACTGAGACAAGTCACCTTTGTGTCTTACAATCAAGCGAATGATGTGTTAATCTGTCATTCGACCACTATTTTAACTAGGGCTCCGTATCGGTCAGTTTGATCGATACGATATTTGTATTGATACAAAATGATCGATATTCGATATATCATATGATGTTTCAATTTTCAAGAAAAGACAGAAAAAAATGCGAAAATTGTGTTTGTTCTTTTGTCAGCATACCTGAAAAACAAAATACCGCAAATTTAACACTTCTAGATTGTATTGAAATTTCATAATTATGTAGGCCTAAATTAATATGAATTCTAACTAGATCTACATTTACTACTCATTAAAAAGCTGAAAAGACAGTCTAAGAGGACACTGATTGGACAATGTCAAGGAGACATTTTGTTGTGTCATGGGTTTCCGTGTTTTTTTTTTTCACCGAACAATTTTTCATGCGTGTTAATTTCTGGATAGGTATGTTCGCATGATTCGACATAGATTTCTCAATAAGGATTAGAACTAGCCTCAAAACCTGTAATTTTACTCACGATAAACAGATAATGGCCTTTTTTGTCCATGTTTTTTCTTACGTGAGGTCTCGCGTGTGATTAACATTTGTTATGCAAATTTCAAGTCTATAAAATGATTTCACAATAATTTACGCGAGTCGGAACACTGATTTCAGATAATCTAATTGAAAAAGAGATTTGATTTTCGAGCCACATTTTTCGGCAATGTTAAAAGATCGACCAAATAAAATCTTAGGAATGTTGAAAGGTCACGGCTTCAATTATTTCCATCGCTACCTCTCGATCACATCACCAGATGTTCATTACCTTTCTTTAATCAACTATATTGACCAATTATCAGCGTAAATTTGTCTGCAATCTGCTGATTGATGCATAATTTGCAGATTTCAAACAACATGAAGGGGGAACGAGAATAGGGGTATTAGCTAATTGTCATCCATTGTGTAACGGGTACAGGGCGAGTAATAAAGAATGACGCATTTCGATTGGTTGTAAGTTTCCCAGGTAGCCTACCTCTACGACTACTCAACTTTAGAGATTACCTAAAGTAAACTCGTAATGAATTTCACCGTTAAAAACAACTAAACTGGGTATTTATATGCTTTAGTTTTATTTTCTTTTGATGATCGATATTTTGTTCGATACAGAAACGTTCGATCCGATATATCTATCGAACATAAAATACCGGTTTTCAATATATATCGAGTACCGGTACGGAGCCCTAATTTTGACCAGGAAATTAATACCTGGCTTTCCAAATTAATTCAATCCCTTACCATACAATCCTGACTTTCAATCACCCTGAATAAGAAGGGTTGTGAAAGCATTTTGGGAAAAGAAGAAAATGCTTTTTGCACAGTTACATACATTGTCAGACTTATTTGGCCTTGAACTTTGATGTTTGGTATTTATCTTCATTGTAGACCTTTACTGTTTAGTACTCAGGTGAGCGATATAGGACCATCATGGTCCTCTTGTTTAAATTTCTTACCATAAAAACATATTCTTGATCCTTCCAAATTGAGATATTGGAAAAAGGTGCAAAAGTTTTTTGACAGGCTAGAAAATGAAGTTTGGAGAAAGAGTACTCACTGTGGGATTTTCTCATTTTCGTTCGATGTTTCCAAAAGCCTTCTCTGTCAGGAACATTAAAACCTGAGATTATGTGGTAAAGAATTAAAGTATTACTTCCAGAGGTCCAGGTTTGTTTGTTAAGTGAGGATGTCATCAATTTATATAAGCATTCACTTGGTTTTATCAAAAAACCCATGTCATGGTTTCTTGTCATATTTGTACTAAATTGAAATATTCGGATGGGTACCTAAAATATAGATGTTAGAGAAATTCAAAAAATATTTTTTTTTCTCTGATCCCTTCATCTGCTTCTCTGTAGTAGAATCCTTAACACATTACCACACAATCCCTACTTTTGACAACCCTGAGAAAGAAGCCTTTAGAAACTATTGCCGGAAAAGGAGAAAATGCTGGTAACCAGCATTTTCTCCTTTTTTCCATAATGTTTTCTACCCTTCAAAAAATAAATTTCAAATTTTCAGTCACTCTTATTTTGTCGTCTGCAAATGCTCTCAATTTGGACAAACATAAAATTTTGTTGTTTGGTAACGAGTTAAGAGTAAAATCCATTTGGGACCAGCAGCTAGAATTTCTGTATCAGTGTAAAAATGCAGACTGTAAAAAAAAGACTCATGAACCTTAACTCATAAAGCTGTAAATAAATGTTGTGAACATAATCAGTCTAGAAATATGATAATTGCAAAATCATGATTGCTCTTGTCTCAGAAATGTCAACAGTGCAGACCAAGGATCAGACTGCATAGAATGTGCAGTCTGATCTTGATCTGCACGTGCTCTGCAAGGCTCTGTGAGAGTGAAAAATGCTTGAAAGATATGGCTGCACGTATTGATTGGGCGCATAGCTTGGAATCCATCACAAGTGTAGCAAGCATCCGTCAATAAATTTGAGAAACTACAGAGGGTTGCCTCAGAAAGAAAACATGTTTTCTGTTGTGTAATTAAATTGAAAGGCACTTGTCCCCACCATGTCTTAACCCTGTACCAAACAATCCCTGGTTTTTACCACCATGAGAAAGAAGCCTTTTGAAAACATTGTAGGGAAAGGAGAAAATGCAGTTAACCAGCATTTTCTCCTTTTCCTGCAATATTTTCTACCCTGCTGTAAACAAATTTAAATTCTTAGATTACTTTTATTTTGTCGTCTGCAAGTGCTTTCAATTCTGACCTGTCTGAATTTTGTTGTTGGTAAAGAGTTAACCCTGTACCAAACAGTTCCAAACTTTAACAACCCCTGGGCAAGAAAACTTTGGAAATCATTGTGAGAAAAAGAAAATTCTGGTAACTGGACAAACCTTATTATTTCAGTCACAATTGAAATGCCTGCTGCAAATGGTTTCAACCTGGAAAAGCCAATAATTTGTCATCTGTCTACGAGTTAACGCCAAATAAAGCCGTCTTTCTTTTACAACCCTGTAGACGAAGCTGTAAGGAAAGAAATTCTTAGTAAGGGGAAATTACTGATCACCACAATATTTTCAAAGCTATCAAAGAGAAATGCCATGACACCAGCCAAATTCAATATCATGCCTGCAAATGTGTTAAGTGTGGGCTGGTCTGAGAGCTTGTTGTGTGGTAAAGAGTTAAAACTTTAGACAGACGAAAGAGAAATTTGCCAAAGTAAGGACAAAGCAGGCCAAATTTTAGGGAAGAATCACATAAGTTATTCATACAACGGCTGCCTTTATTACATAAACTGTAAAACCAGCCTTAGCCCATTACCACATAATCCCTACTTTGATGCCCCTCAGAAAGAAGCCTTTTGAAAACACAGTGAGAAAAGGAGAAAATGCTGGTAACCAGCATTTTCTCCTTTTCCCACAGTATTTTCTACCCTTACCAGAACAGATTTCTATTTTTGAGTCACCTTTATTTTGTCGTCTGCAAATGCTTTCAATTTGGACCAGTCTAAAATTTTGTCATGTGGTAAAGAGTTAAGCCACATTTCACCCTTTGCAGCACAAAAATTTTGACTTGTTCGAATTGAAAGCATTTGCAGACTTTCAAATAATAGGTAACTCAAAACAGAAAATATGGCTATCATAGGTAGAACACATTGTAGGAAAAGTAAATGTTGGTTTCTGGCATCTTCAAACATCTCCGCCTTTTCCCACAATGTTTTCGGAGCCATGTTCTTCAGGGTCTTTAAAAGGCTTAATTGTGAAGGGAAAAGGATGTTTTGCAGACACTGTGTAGATAAAGAAGTCTTTGCAAACACAATAGATCAAGATCAGGCTGCACAGAGTGTGGGACAATTCTTTTCGAATCATCTAATGCTCAAAGGATGTATCCTTTCCCAAACAATCCCTGGTTTTCACAACCCTGAAAAAGAAGGCTCTTGAAAACATAGTGGAAAAAGGGGGAAGTGGTGGTAAACAGCATTTTCTTTTTTTCCCTGAATGTTTTCTACCCTACCAGAACAAATTTCAGTTTTTGTGTTGTGCCAATTTTGTCATCTTGAAATTACTGCTTTCAGGAAGGACCGGTCTAAAATTTTGTCGCTTGAGAAAGAGTTAGATAAACAAGAAAACCAGAATCAATAGTCACATAAGTCTTTTAGTCTCTCTCAACATCATGCTTATATATTAACCCAGTACCATACAACTCTGAATTTTAATGTCTTTGAAAGAACATTATGGGAAATGTTTTCTGCTTTTAATTCTCACAATATTTTCAACAGTTTTCAAAAACCAATATCATGTATTGAATGATATTTAGCTTGCTTGCAGCAGATGCATTTTGTTTGGACGAGTGTAAAATGTTGTTAACCCTTTCCCCAAAAAAGCTCCCAAAAAGCCTGTGTTTGTATGTGTCTTCAGTACAACGCCTTGGAAAACATTGTGAGAAAAGGAGAAATTGTTCTTAACAAGCGATTTCACCATTTCCCAAATTTGTTTTCCTATTGAAGAGTTTTCTGCCATTTAACTCTTTACCACAAAATGCCAAATTTTAATGACCCAGAGGAAGAAAGCCTCTTGAAAACATTGTGGGAAAAGGAGAAAATGCCGGCAGCCAGCATTTCCTCCTTTTCCCGCAATGTTTTCTACTCAGTCAAAGGAAAGTTTCATCATTAGCTCACATGAGCACAAAGTGCTCATGGTGAGCTTTTGTGATCGCCCAATGTCCGTTGTCCACAATTTCTATAGACATCATTTCCTCCCAAACCAATGGGCCAATCTTGATGAAACTTGGCAGGGATGTTCTTTGGGTGAAGCTCTACCAAAGATGTTCAAGAGATTGAATTCCAGTAGTAACTCTGGTTGCAATGGCAACCAAATGGAAAAAAATAGCAAAATCTTTGAAAACCTTCTTCTCTGAAACTAGCAAGCGTAGAGCTTTAATATTTGGTATGTAGCATCTCCATGGCTAGTGGACCTCTACCAAGATTGTTCATATGATGCCCCTGAATCTTCTTCTCTGAACTAGAAGGTGCAGAGCTTTGATATTTGGTATGTAGTATCTGCTAGTGGACCTTGTATCAAGATTGTTCATATGATGCCCCTGGGGTCAAAACTGGCCCAGCCCTGGGGTTCACAAGTTTGAAACATAGGAACAAAGAAGGAAAACTGCAGAATTCTTCTTCTATGAAACTACAAGGGGCAGAGCTTCGATAATTATTGTATTGCATCTGCTAGTGGACCTTTACCAAGATTGTTCATATGATGCCCCTGGAGTCAAAACTGGCCCCGCCCCAGGGTTCACAAGGTTGAAACATAGGAACAAGGAAGGAAAACTTTACAAATCTTCTTCTCTGAAACAAAAAGGAGCAAGAGCTTTGATATTTGGTATGAATTGCTAGTTGACCTCTACCAAATTTGTTCGCATCATGTCCCTTGGGTCCAAACTGGCCCAGCCTCGGGGGTCACAGGTTTGAAACATAGGAACAAAGAAGGAAAACTTTAAAATATTTTTCTCTGAAACTGGAAATTGTACAGCTTTGATATTTCGTTTTGTAGCATCTTCTAATGGACCTCTACCAAATATGATACGATGATCTTTTCAAAAAGAGTAGGGATGGCAAGGGTTAGTGAATTTGCTAACCGGTTAACCGATCAATCTTTCGATCGGTTAACCGAACGACCATGTAAAAACATATAAGATGAAGGTACCTGTTCGATATGTCAACATTGACAACCGGTGCGTGAGTAATGCATTCCCGTGATGTTTACTACTTCTGTAGTTTAGCGCAAAAGACCGCCAATCTATCGACGATCTCTCACCCTCTCGGCAATAAAACCATTTTCCCACAATGTTTTCTATAGAGGACTAGAATTTCAGGCCATTTCAGTGTTTCCACTATGCAAATTATTGCGTAAATCACCTAATAGAACTGAAATTCACGTTAAAAAAAAAAAAAAGTTTGGTTTCACATGAGACCTCACGTTGGAAAGGAACAAAAAACAACAGTATCTGCTTAACTTGTGTAAAATACCAGGATTTGAAGTTACTTGCTAACCATTTTGATAAATTAATGTCAAATCAGGTGGAAATACCTACCCATGAATTAAAAAACATGAAAAAATGCTCGATGCAAGAAACACGGAAACCCATGTCGGAACAAAATGTTCCTTTCGAAATTGTCTGATCAGAGTCACTTCAGATCGTGTTTTTAGCTTTTTAATGATTTTAAGCAGTAAATTTCCATAGATATATTAATAACAGACTTTAGTGCTGCATCGAAAGAAAAAACTAGTGGGATCGCTGCTATTTACAACTTCAAAAAATCTACAAACAGAATCATACAAATGATGGTATAATTACTGATCGTCAAAGGAAGCGGCTATCCCAAAGTGATTGGGTGTTAGCCATCGCACAAACGACAGGTATAAATATAACACTCTCCCAAATTTAAAGCCTCTGCACTATTCTATGATTTTTGAAGATACTTATTAAAGTGATAATGAACGAACGAACTATGCCTGCTTGAACACAGATTGATTGACTTTATAAATTTCAATCCCTCTTATGCTGATTGATCAATCCATGCATATATTTGATTAGGGGCGGTTACTTAATGAAATAATCCAAGCAAATCAATTACGATAAGCCAGTGCCTTTGATCCAAAGAGGACACGTGTTTGATTGTTTATTATTGGAGTCTGGGGACTAATTAGCAAATTAACAATGTTTAATATTGCACAGACATGTCAAACTATACATCACACCTTCGCCCCGTCTTGGCAACATTGGATGTGCGTATGCTGCAGTTTTTGTTGTCAGAACCGGCAACGTTAACTTTGTATTTTTTTTATTATAATGATTATTTTGGTAATTTTTTGATAATATAGGTCTATATCTGTTTCTGGTTAAGGCCTAAAAAAAAAATGGTTTGTGTAGGGTAACGTCTCCAAAAATGTTAGGTAGGGTAGGGGCGAATTTTTTTTTTTTATTAATTTTTTTTTAACACCCCCCTTCCACCCCAAGCATTTTGAAAGTGCTTAAAATCTTAATAACATGAAAAAATGTAGACTTGTCCCAACCTATGCATTTGTAGAAAACATATTTAATAAGGATCAAAAGGTGGTATTTGCTTTTGAAAATGGAAAAAAAAGCCATAAGAGAAAATGGTAGCTACCAGCTCTGAGTCCATTTCTCTTTATGTGTAAAATACCTCAAGTCTGTCACTAATTTTCTTATTGTGTGTTAAATGGTCAAATTCTATGTTCATTTATATAATACTTATAATACCGGTACTTCTATATTTGCATCTTTCCCCAACTCCCCCTTCCCCCACCCCCTCCCCCATTAAATGCTATCAACTTTTGTTTAACTCTTTTCATAATTGAAATTTTTGGAAATATTTGCAGACGACAAAACAAATGTTACTCACAAACTGAAACTGGTTTTCGGAAGGGTAGAAAACATTATGGCAAACAAAGAAAATGTTGATTTATAGCATTTTCTCCTTTTCCAACAATGTTTTCAAAAGTTTTTTTTAAAAGGTTGTTAACCCTTTCCCAAACGACAAATTTTTAGACTAGACCAAATTG
Source organism: Tridacna crocea (assembly GCA_943736015.1). Taxonomy (NCBI): domain Eukaryota; kingdom Metazoa; phylum Mollusca; class Bivalvia; order Cardiida; family Cardiidae; genus Tridacna; species Tridacna crocea. Next base: position 59,152,713 of record OX031059.1, read on the forward strand.
AAAGCATTTGCAGACGACAATTCAACTCTTGCTAAAAAGATGATTTCTGTCTATGATAGGGTAGAAAACATCGTGGGAAAAGGAGAAATGGCTGGTTACCAGCATTTTCTCCTTTTCCCACAATGTTTTCATAAGGCTACTATTCCAGACCCGTAAAAACCAGGGATTGTTTGGGAAAGGGTTAAAAGTGTGGATTGTATGGTAAAGATCTGAAACACCTGAAAAAGTTAAAATATTTATTAGCAAGTTTCTAAATAGACTGATAAATACTAGAATGTTTTGTTTGTTTTTATGTCTAATACCCTCCCCCTCCAGAACACTTTAAAGGACTATATAACTTAACTGATTTAAGGAAACATTTTATCTGTAGAAAAGTTGGGTTAACAAAAGATGTGCATGTTTCTTATTTTATCTAGAACACACATTCCTGACACAACTTTAAAATTACAAGTGTCAACTTTTGTTGTTTTTTAGAGTTAAAAAGTGAAACAAGAGTGCTGTCATCACAATATACGCCACCACAAGCTGCTATTTCAAGCAGCTAGCTTTAAGAGACTAAAGTGTTGGAATTTCAAGCACCTACCTGGGTAGCTCAATGGATATATTGTGCTACTTATAATCTAAAAGGTTTAAGGATGGTCTGATGGATGGACAGACTCATGCATAACAGACTTAGTGGTCATTGGCTTTGATTCAGCAATAAAAACATGAAGTTTCATGAAATTTTGTCCAGTAGCTTGACATACAGAGATGAAAAATTACATTTGACATGAAGCCCCCCTTTTCCATGACACAGCAATAAATTCTAAAACCCTAACAATATGCACAAGGTCAAACAATCTGTGAGATATCACCCATATCTGTTGAGATACACCCATTAATTAGAGAGATTGGTAAAAATTAAATATAAAATGAAGACCCCTTTATCCATGACACACACATCCTTGACAATCTGCGCTGGGTCACATGATGAGAAACATTCTGTGAAAATTTCATCCAAATCCATCTAAAAATGTGAGAGGAGTTGTGTTCACAAGAAATGGATGTATGAAAGGACAGATGCAATTTAAATTTTATATGAAGCCCCCTTTTTCCATGACAGTGTTATAAATTATGAAACCTTGACAGTATGTGCTAGGTCACATGATCTGAGAAAATTTCATCCAAATCCGTTCAGATATGTCCAATATTAATTAAAAATATAATTCAAGTATCAGTGAAAAATGAAATATAACATGAAGCCCCCCTTTTCCATGATGCAGCTATGAATTGCAAACTTAAAAACCTTGACAATATGTGCTAGGTCACAAAGAAGAAGTGATGAGAAACATTCTGTGAAATTTTATCCAAATCCTTCAAGAAGTGTTGGAGGGGTGCTGCTGCCCCTCAATTTCATTTAGATCAGACACATTTTAACATTAAATATTTTGCTTAATTCAATGTCATTCATTTTGTTATTTTGTTCCTTATATTTTAATTTCCTATCAATTTAAGAAGAATCAGACATTTGAAGCATTTGCGGACGACCATATGTGTCCACTGTCCAGTATAAATTAGAAATATTGGTGAAAAATGAAATATAACATGAAGCCCCCCTTTTTTCATGATGCAGCTATGAATTGCAAACCTCATAACCTTGACAATATGTGTTAGGTCACAAAGAAGAAGAGATGAGAAACATTGTGAAATTTTATCCAAATCCATCAAGAAAATTGGGAGGAGTGCTGCTGCCCCTCAATTTCATTTAGATCATACACATTTTAACATTAAATGTTCTGCTTTATTCAGTATCATTCATTTTGTTATTTTGTTCTATATATTTTTATTTCCAATCAAGTTAGAAAGACGCAGACATATTTCAAGCATTTGCAGACGACCGTTTCTCTCCTCCCTCACCCCCACCCCGTCTGCTATAGATCTACGATTTTCATTTCATAAAACATTTTTTCTCACTCACGAACAGAATTTTAGCTTGTTGTTTTAATCAAAGATTTGTGTAAATTCACTATTAATTATTAAATATGAGAAGATAGTTTGAAGTCTATCTGATCGGACGATGCCACGCTAATCACAGTAGTGTCATGGGTTTTCAGGTTTTTTTGTCGATCTATTTTTTCGTGACAATCAAGTTTTGGAGAAGTATTACTACATGATTTGACATCATTAAGTCAGTTTGAATATTAGGTAACCTTAAAATCTGTCACTTTACACTAGATAAGAGGATTAGCGCCTTTGTTACTTTGTCATAAATGACTCGCCAGCTTCATTATCGTCGGCGTGTCCTTCGCATTTTATACTGATCGTGTTTAGCCCATATTCTACCGGTGGTGTGCAAGCTAGGTTAAATGAAGCTCTAGACGACAATTTCAGGTGTCAGATTGACATTTAGGCAGGTATTTTTCAGTGTCAAAGATCATTTCAAAATTCCAAATTTTAAAACCCGGGGACAGGCATCAAATGAGAAGCTTGCCGATTCGTCAAGTTTTGTCAAGACATCCGTGGACAAAAAAATATGTCTTTTTACCGGCCAATTTTCGTGTTATTTATCCACTATGTTGAATCCAAGAGTTTGATTGATATTAGTGACAAAACCAAGCGCCAAAAACCAGATTTCAAGTTTTGGGACGGAGCGAGTTCAGGAACCGACTACAGTCGATTCCAGAATTTCTCAATCGATTAAGAAAAGTGAAAATCAAAAGTAAAAGTTAGAGCTGGGGCAATATCATCGATGCATCAGAACATCGTGATATTTTTACTGACGATAGTATATCGCGATTCTTACTCATCGTATCGTTACTTGGCGATACATTTACGTCGTGTGCAGAGTGTGTGCAATCACGTATAAATGTATGTGGTTCACGTATGAAATAAGAAAATTTCAGAGAGTTTTTCATTGCCTCTGCTGTACGTACATGAACGTAAAAATAACCAGCTCTAATAACAATGAAATTTATAAAACTTTGCAATTTGGGGAATGATTTGCAGCGAAATGTTGACAGTCACTCACTCTAACTTAGGGTTTTCCCCGTTTTAAATATAGATACCAATTCGGAACGTTCTAAGATGATCATATGATTTTATTATGTTCGTGCCCAAAAAGTTGAGACTGTGTTTTGATTGGTTTCACGACGGGGAATCACGTGACACAACAACAACAACAATGACCATTATTTGAAAAAATTCCCCAACTTCAGGTAAGAAAATCTTCAATAATTCCGTTAATACGTGACCGATTGGAATTTGGTTTGAAGCAGAGAAGGCGGAAGGACTCCGGGGATTGGCTTGATGTGTTAGATTTTTTAAACAACACCTGATAAAAAAGTTATTGACGAGCAAACAAATTATCCAGGGTAAAAAAATTGTTTGCTCGTCAATAACTTTTTTATCAGGTGTTGTTTAACAAATCTAACACATGAAGCAAATCCCTGGAGTCCTTCCGCCTTCTCTGCTTCAAACCAAATTCAAATTGGTCACGTATTAACGGAATTATTGAAGATTTTCTTACCTGAAGTTGGGGAATTTTTTCAAATAATGGTCATTGTTGTTGTTGTTGTGTCACTTGATTCCCAGCTGTGGGTTTGCCGCCTGTAACATTTTTGTCACTAGGATTGTAAAATAAAATAAAACATTAACAAGGCTGTTTGGTTTAGCAGACAAGTTCTGGCTGCAATTTGAGTATTTGCTAGCGAAAGATGGCTCAGTTTAAATTGTCTTTGTTCTTTACAAATCAGTAATCGCAGATCAGCAACGGTCTTCCGAAGTTGACAATTGTGCGGGTTTTGGCGCTGGAAAATTGAAATGACATGTCTTTGATGCTGCAAAGTATCTGACGCAGGAATTTATAGTATAGAGCTTCATATAACCTAGCATTCGTGCTTCCAGCAAAAATATGGGCTAAACACGTAAACACGTCAGTATAAAATGCGAACAACACGCGCATGATCATGAAGCTGGAGAGTCATTTATGACAGGATAATAATGGTGTTAATCCTCTTTTCTAGTGTAAAGTGACACATTTTCAAGTTATCTGCTATTCAAAATGACAAACTGATGTCAAATCTTGTAGTAATACTTCTCAAAAACTTAATTGTCACGAAAAAATAGATCGCCGAAAAAACGCGAAAACCCATGACACTACAATGATCAATGTGGCATCGTCCAATCAGAGGGACTTCAAACTATCTTCTCATCTTTAATAATGAATTAAAACACCTTCTCATTTTTAATAATGAATTTTAACGCTGTATGTATGTAGTAGTACATGACAGATGTGTTCTGTGACACAGTAAGATAAAAGGCCGATTTTTTCTTATCGGAAGAAAAAAAAATAGGGTCGGGGCAAAATCTCCAGGTAGGGTCGGGTTACCCGAAACAAACTCTTTTTTTTTTTTAGGCCTAACCAGTTACCAATTTCCTAACTGGTTAATTGGTCATTCGATCGGTTTTCCGGTTAAACAGTTAACCGTTGCTATCCCTAAAAAAAGAATAATTTTCATTGTAGACCTTTACTGCTTAGTACTCAGGTGAGCGATATAGGACCATCATTGTCCTCTTGTTTTGAAATTGTCGTCTGCAAATGCTTTGAATTTGGATGGGTCTAACATTTTGTCATGTGGTAAAGAGTTAGATGATGAGATTGTCCTTCAAAATATTAGAAAACATTGTGAGAAAAGGAGACTATGCTGATATACCTGCTCTTTTCCAACATTTTTTCATCAAAAATTCTGTCTTCACATAGACTTCAAAATTCAAAACAAAATTGTTTCATACTGGGTTAATGCTGACTTTAACTTTTGAATAGTTATCAACCCCATTAAAGAAGACTTGAAAACATTGTAGAAATAGGACAAAATGCTGGTTACTACCATTTTCTCATTTTCTACCACAAAGTTTTCTATTCTGCCTGAAATAAGTTCAGTTGCTCGAGTCATATTCATGCAATTCTGTGAACAAACTCTTTTCCAAACAACAAAATTTTAGACCAGTCCCAATTTAAAGCACTTGCAGATGACAAAATAAATGTAACTCAAAACTTGAAATTTGTTTCCAGCAGGGTAGAAAACATTGTGGGAAAAGGAGAAAATGCTGGTTACCAGCATTTTTTCTTTTTCCCACAACGTTTTTGAATCTGTGGGTTGTAAAAATGAGGAATTGTTTGGTAAAGGGTTCAGCCTAAAATTATGTTGTTTCGTAAAGAGTTAATAATCTTTTTCCTTTAAAATTTCAATTTCCAGAGTCAAAGTGAGTGTAATAGGGTCTAGAGACCAGCTGTGTATCCATGAACAGGTCAAAAAGGAACAGAACAACACAAATAAGGTATGGTTGTTGTTTGCTGTGTGTTGTGCTATAGTCCTCCCAAAAGGTTTTTCCAAAGCAGACGTTCCAAAACTTTGTCCCACTGAATTAGAGAAAAAACCATCCAGTCATGATGTACACAAGCTGGACTTTGCTACTTTTGTTGAAAATTTGTCTTAAATGCGTTTGTCTTACTTGTTTTGGAAATATTCCCAAAGTTTTAGGCATTCTCGATTTTAACCCATTTCACTTACAAGCCGGTTTGAGCATATAGGCACCACTCTGTGAAGCTCTTGTTTCAATATGTTTCATATAAATTTTAGGCATTCTCAATTTTAACCCATTTCTCTTACAAGCCGGTTTGAGCATATAGGCACCCATGCACGGATCCAGATATCTTTCTCAGGGGGGGTCCCACCGCAAAACGCACTCGTCTTATTATATGATACTTTGAATTCCGGATTAGATTTATGACTGTAGTTTACATAAATGCTGTGCAATATCAAACCTGTCCCAATCACGAATCTGATAACCACTTTTTTGCCAAAATTCCAGGGGGGGTCCGTACCCCCGGTCCCCCCCCTCTGGATCCACCCTTGGCACCGCTCTGTGAAGCTTTTGTTTCAATATGTTTCAGATACTTTAAAAAAAAATGCATTCATTACCATAAATTGTATGTTTATTATGTAATATGTATAAAGTTTTGGTAGATTTTATGGTAGTGCAGGAATACAATGGCTTGCCTGTCTATAATGGATTCTGCTTGAATGAACTTTTTTTTCTCATGGAAGATGCATGTAAAACTGTGTATTTTATTTAAGTGACTGATTGGTTTTATTGATTGACCCATTACCAAATACTCCCTTGTTCTAATGATCCTGGAAAAAATGGCTTTTAACTCTTACCATGAAATAGATTTAAGTCTCTCCAAATTTAAAAGCATCTGCAAAGGACAAATTCACAATACGAATCCAAGCACAAATGAGCTTAAGTTCTCTGATAGGGTAGGAAAAAAAAATTGGGCCAAAGGAGAAAATGCTGATGGTGTTCCCTTAAAAGGCTACGTAAGATTTTTTAGATTTCTGGAAAAGAAGGCTTTTGAAAACATTGCGGGAAAAGGAGAAAATGCTGGTCACCAGCATTTTCTCCTTTTCCCACAGTGCTCTTTACTCTGTCAAGGAAACATTGCACCATTTGATCCACATTAAAATTGTTGTCTGCAAATACTTTCAATTTTCTCCTTTTCCCACAAAGGTTTCTAGTCCATCAAATAAAAATTGCATCATTTGAGCCACTATGAAATTATCGTCTGCAAATGCTTTTGAGTTTGATAGGTCTAAAATTCTGCTATGTGGTAAAGGGTTAATCTAGACATTCCTACTTAGCATGAGCCACTTTTGCATTTTTTGTTTTCAGAAAATAGCTATGTTTGTAGTTTTAGCTTGGGGTTTGTAATCATCATAAAAGTATTTATTACCATCATTTTGTTTCAGATAAATCTCATTTCACGATGTCTTCTTGTAATAGGAAAGAAATATTGATGAAAACTTGTGTTTTCATCTTCATAATGTGAAGGTAAATGAGCCATGCTCTATAAAAAGGGGTTTAACCGTCTACCAAGCGACAAAATTTTAGACTTGTCCAAATTGAAAGCATTTGCAGATGACAAAATAAGCGTGAATCAAAACTTTAAACTTGTCTTTTGGAGAGAAGAAAACATTGTGGGGAAAAAGAGAAAATGCTGTTTACCAGCATTTTCACTTTTTCCCCCCAAAGTTTTCAGACGGCTTCTTCCTCTGGGTTGAAAAAACCAGGGAGGTCTTTAACTTTCTACCACACTTTTAAGGGCGCTGAAGATAAAGGCCTTTGAAAACACTGTAAGAAAAGGAGAAAATGCTGGTAACTAGCATATTCTCCTTTTTTCACAATGTTTTCTACTCAACTAAAGACAAGTTTCATTATTTAAGCCAGACTGAAATTGTTGTCTGCGAATGCTTTCAATTTGGACGTATCTAAAATCTAGTCATTTGCTGGAGTTTAAAAAAAAAAGGAATAAGAAACCAACTCCCTATCATTATCTCTTTTACCATATAATCACAACTTTTAACACCCCTGTATAAGAAGCCTTTTTAAAACATTATGGGAAAAGGAGAAAATGCTGGTAACCAACATTTTTTCCATTGCCCATAATGCTTTTTCCCCCATCAAAAACAAAATTCATAACTTCAGTTTCTTTTAATTTGTTGTCTGCAAATCCTTTCAATCTGGACCAGTCTCCTGAAAGAACACCACCGGGATCTGTCATCTGGCATAATATGCTTTTTATGTGAAAGAGTCTATAATTTGTCCTTCAAGGAAGGGTTGCATTAAAGGTGGGTATTCAGGATTTTTTACATCACACCAAATTAAAAAGATATATATATTGGTGAAATTTATATGAAAAAACAATACAGATGATCATTAATTAAGAATTATAGAATTATGAAAAAAAATTTTTTTGACGGTAATCCCTTAAAAGGCTATTTAGTCTCTTAAGTTATTTTTAGATGTCCCGCCAAAAATCAAAGAGCATCGTGGGAATGTTATGTGACTGGTACGTGACTAATGACGCTTGAATTCCATAACATAACAAACATGTAATTATTTTCCATAATGTATTCTTCGGATGCTATGTTTGAGGCTTTGTCTGTATATTTCCAGTATGTAAATGTATAAATCGGCCGAGGCCGTGTTTCCTGTCGGTGTCGACCTGGGCTCTAGTAAATCTCTTAATTTCTCTTGTTGTCGGATGGCTTTTGACTACTGGGATTTTATGAATGAAAATAAAAGGCTTTGGGAGTATAAAGATGATTTTTTGTATCATTGTAGAATTTTCATTCCAAATTCTGAAGGGCCACCTCTAACCCTATCCCACACTTGTGGATTGAAGAGAAAATGCTTGAAACTAGCATTCTTTCTGTTTGCCACAAAGTTTTTTGTGCTAACATTCACATGTTTTATCTGCTGAATATACAGGTACTTAGAGTGTAGAAAATACTGAAATTTGTTAATCCAGGATTTTTGTTGAACCCCTTACTACACATTAAAGTCTTAGATCTGTCAAACTTGAAAGCATTTGAAGACTAAAATTTCAATTTGACTCAGTTGATGCAATTTTCTTTGATAGGGTAGAAAACATTGTGGGATAAAGGAGAAAAATGCTGGATACCAGCATTTTCTCCTTTTTCCTTCAATGTTTTTGAAAGGCTTACTTCTGAGACTTGTTAAAACTTGGGATTCTGTGGTCAAATATTTTGCTTGATATTTGACAGTATAGATGCGAGATCAGAGAGCATATTTTGTTAAAGTCTCAGTATGATTCATACTGTCTACAAAATAAATCACTAGACTACCAGATCTATTATATTATTGTCCAAAGCAATCAAAAAACTAAAAGTAGTGTGTAAGGTAACAGGTTAAGAAAAATACCATCAAAAGTCATGGTAAAGCTCCAAGTAGCAAACAACATCAAAGAAATACAGAAAAAGAAGTCAGTTAAGTACATACCCTTATTTGGCCTTGCACAGGATTCTCAGTTAATTTATTCGTCGGTTCACAGGAATCCAGTTGTTGCAGACGACAATCATTGACTCGGAAATAGCCTCATAGAGGAAGTGGAGAAGTGAGTCACTGGGTGACTAAACACTCCATAAAACATAACAAGCTCACCTTAGTTAACCCATTGATTTTTCCCGGTAAATGATACAGGAGTATTCAACCCTTGCTCCTACATTTCTATTAAAATTGAAATAGTTTTGTTAGCCCATTACCAAACAATCCCTGATTTTAACAACCCTAGGAAAGAAGCCTTCTAACTCTTTCCAAAGGAAATAGGACTCAAAAATTGAAATCTGTTTTGGGAAGGGAAGAAAACCTTGTGGGGAAAGGAGAAAATGCTGGCTACCAGAATTTTCTCCTTTTCCTACAAGGTTTACAAAAGGCTTCTTTTTATTCAGGGTCATGAAAACACAAGCTTGTTTGGGAAAGGATTAAAAACACTGTGGGCAAAGGAGAAAGTGCTGGTACCAGCATTTTCTCCTTTTCCCACAATGTTTTCTACTCTTCCAGGGACAAATTTCATTGTACAACTCAAATTGTATTTGTTGTCAGCAAATACTTTCAGTTCAGACAGTTCTAGCATTTTTCTATTTGGTAAAGAGTTAAGTGTTAAAGACGCATGAACTGCAATTTCAGACCTTTTTTATTTGTCAAATACATGAACAGTATGTGGCAAAAAATTAGTGTGTGTAGACCTAAGATAATATTGCACATTCTGCGCAGTCTGATCCTGATCTACACTGTCTATACAAGGCATTAATACTAGTGCAGCACTGGTTCAGCACCTTTACAAGGGTTTAAAGTTTTAACTTGGAATAACTGAAATGGAACCAGATTTTGTTCAGATTTTTTTTCTCAATTTTTTAGCAAAGACTGATTATTTTCATTTAAATGAGAAGATTGCTGTAAAATTAAAGCATATATCAAAATTCAGTAAGAAAACATGAGAATTACTGAAGGTTTTTTATTTACCATCAAATTTCTTATTGCACAAGGAAACTTTGTAGCTGTAATTCCATACAAGAAGTAAATACATTTTTAATGTAGAAAAATATCATTGGTTCATTATGGCTTCGTTGGTTGAGTGGCAGGCTGTAGTTTTAAAGGTAACAGTCACATTATGGTGATTTTTTTCACATAAAAAATATCAGCTTTTTCCTCTCCAAAAAGTTCTGGTATTATTTCTTGCAGCACTGTAAGTACTGATAGCATAAATTAATATCATACTGTGTATGATAATTATCCTGTCTGATCTTTGATCTACACTGTACTCTGCCAGTCATAAATGCCCTTGAAATTACAATGTCTTAGTGTATCTTAACCACGATGATCAAGAATGTCGATTGTGTATCAATTTTTTTTAGCTATTAAAGGGTGCACTTTTAACAATGTTGATGTCCATACTCTTACAAACAAAGTCTGTAACAAAGAAACAAATGAACAAATGCATATGACATAGGCGTAACTTCTATTACGCACACCACGCACGTGCGTAATGTAAAAAAATCGAGAATAGTTCGTAGGTTGCCTCTTTCTGCGTATTTTTCAGTTTGGACGTTTTTTAAAACAGCCAAGATCAGAAATATCTTGATTTTACGGCTCCGATTCCATTCGGTTGATTCCGAATTGCTCTCGTCAACTGCCTCAAAAATGGCCAACTTCGGCGTGTGGATAATTTATTTTTTCCTGGTTACGCCTATGGTTGAAATACAATCAGCAACTGGTGGGATTCGAACCCATGGCAGACAAGATCCTCCTTTTTCGAGGTTTAAAAGACCAGTACCATTACCACTGGGCCAAAGAGATACCTTCTCAACTTAAATCAGGGCAAAGCCATGCATGAAGGAGTGGTTTCTCGTAACAATACCAGAGAACAAAATTTTTAACCTCTGCATATTGAAAGCATTAGTTGGTGGACAAGTTTAAGTGTGTGCCACAAAATTGTGACTTGACAACCCTGATGGAAAGGGCCTTTGAAAACGTTGTGGGAAAAGGAGAAAATGCTAGCAATCACAATCTTTTCTATCCTTTCACAAGCAAAAGCTTTCATTTGATTATTTTTTTTTTCTGCATTTGCTTTGAATTGTGACTAGTTTAAAGTTTTTCAGCTTGGTTTAGATGTTGGAACTTGCCTTTGATAGGCAGTCTGCAAGCTGGATGATAATATCATGTGAATATGCCATTTAAGCCACCTGTAATTTGTTATTTGGATTTGGATTTGGAGAGGTCCTACTTTGTTTTTTGCTTGAAAATTAATGTTGAAATTAAGAAAAATGTTAAGATCCTACTTCAGTTCTCCAAATACTGGTAATAGACCTAAAGTCGAAATTGACCATGCCTGAAAGGGAGGGGTGGGGGTCACAAGATTGATATAAGGTTTATACACTGAAACCTTTCAGACTCCTCAGGGTTCTTAACCATGTTTACAGCCTAGAGCTACCAAATTTGGCATGTAGTATTACCCAATGGATTTCAACTAAAATTCATAACATCATAGCCCTGGGGCTAAAATTGGCCTTGTTCTTGGGGGGGAGGGGAGGGGGTTGGTGGTCAGAAGTAAAACTTTGACTTGTATAGTGAAAACTTAAAAAATGTTTTTGTTCCTTACTGTAAGGTCTAGGGCTTCCAAAGTTGGCACGCAGCCTCATCTAGTGGATCACTTCTGAATTTGTCAAAAATTCAGCATTTGAGCAAAGCAAGCCCAGTGTCTCTTGTGTAACAGGGGTTCATGTTGAGGAAACTTGTATGTGGCTGTATCATACAGACCTTTACCAGGATTAAAACAGTTTTAGCTCAATACTCAAAAATGGCCTTTTCCTGGAGATACAGTTTTCACTTTAGCTCTTATAGAGAAATCTTTATAAGACTTCTTATTCAAGGCCATTTAGCCTAAAGTGTTAATGCTTGGTATGTATTGTTTGTACATATTAGTCACTGGAACAAGACAGGGCCATCATAGCCCTCTTATTGATCTACATCATTTGTTAAGTGATACAGAAATGTTTGACCAAAAATCATCAGATGCAGTTTTAAACTAATGGAAAAAAATATTTATCTCTTTACAAATAGACAAAATTTTAGACTGGTCCAAACTAAAAGCACTTGCAGACAACAAAATATTATGTAACTCAAAATTTGAAATTTGTTTCAAGCAGGGTAGAAAACATTGTGGGAAAAGGAGAAAATGCTGGTTACCAGCATTTTCTCTTTTCCCAGAATGTTTTCAAAAAGCTTCCCTACCACAGGGTCGTCAAAAGTCCTGATTGTGTGGTAAAGAGTTAATTATTTTTGGCTGTGAAAGAATTTAAGTTTTCAATAGAAGAAAATATTTCAAATGGAAAAAATGAAAGCTTTAACACAAAATATTCGTGAGAAACAAGACTGAATGCATGTTGACATTTTTCTGCAGAATATTAGCTGACCTAGAAATGGTATTTCCTTATTGTATTTTATTGCGGGAATTCGAACAACCATTTGTCCATAAATATGTCATTTGTTCTTTTGCAAACCTTGTATGAGGCTTGTTTGGATATATTGGCAGTAGAAGAGTATAAAAGAATTGTTTCAGAAAGAGAAATGGCTCATTTTAATCATTTAAACACTTTAACCACACAATCTCGACTTTTAGCGACCTTGAAGAAAAAGTCTTATGAAAACATTGTGGGAAAAGAAGAAAATGCTGGTTACCAGCATTTTCTCCTTTTCCCACAAAGTTTTCTATCCTATCAACTAAAATCGCACCATTTCAGTCACTTTGAAATTATCATGTGTCTACAGAGACATGAAAAAGGACATCTACGGTTATATTTGAGTGAGGCTTTGGCAAAAGGGGGCTTTACACATCTCTGTGATTCATGGTACAAAGCTTAAAGACGTTTATGACAAATTCTTCCAACGGACAGATTTTTTTTAAACTTTGCACGTACCAAGTTCATCATGTCTCTTGTAGATTACAATGGAAAAAAAGGGGGGTCCCCGTGCTCGTTTCTGAGAAATTCGCTTTTGTAAAAGGTATATACAGTTCCAAAATTCAGCATATACTGGATTTAACACACTTTCCTTTAATAGTCAATTAAACAGGGAAATCACCAGAAGAATATACAAATATACATCACTTTAAAGAAAAATAATTCAGTTTTGCACAAAAAACAAGAAAAAAGCCTGGTTCTGAGCATGGTAAATGTACCAATATGCAATTTATATATAGACCATTGAGTGAAAAAGGGAGATAATTTGACCGGGTTAAGGATTAATCTTCAATAAAAACATACTTTCTGACGGACAGATTTTTAAAAAAAAATCCCCAATCATAGTACTTATAAATCTTGACAATAAGAAAAAATAAAATTGGCACCTACCCGTGCTTCTTTCCCCAGGAAACAGGGATGAAGGTCACGTTGGGAGTTAATTTTTCCCAAGGAAAACAATATAATAGAAGCTCTGCAGACATAGAGGGAAAGAAGAAATTCCTCATGCTCATTAAAAGCGATTTTTCCTTTTCCCACATAAATTTTGGATCCTATACTTCTTCAAAAAATGAACATAGCCTATATACCTCAAATTCATATCAAACCCTTCATTATCTACATGTAGTTCTTTTTTTATAAATTTGGATACATGATTATGGCCATAGAAATACAAAAAAAAAATGTCTGTGGAAAAATGGGATAAAAGCTCGGCAGACATGATGGAAAAGGGAAACATTATTCAGTAGAAGAAATTTTTCCTTTTCCCACAGTATTTTTCAAAGAGGAAATAGCTATACTTCAAAAAATAGGTATACTTCAACAGCTTCAATTTTCAGCCTGTTTCATTGTTTGCTGTGTAACTGGACTTTTTTTCCAGCTAGGTCTTTACCAGTCATATCATCCTTACACTGGCAGGCCAGTTTTGATTCTATCACCTTATTCCTGAAAGGATAGCATGACAAGTGGCCTGCAATTGTCAGGAAAACGTCAGAAGCTGTATCATTTTCCCCGTTGGATGGCTGACATTGCGTTAAAATTTCCTTTTTCCATGCCAAATAAGCGTTCCTTTTGATGAAAACTTCCCCATTTTATTTTGACCATTGAATACTATTGCTGGTGCAACCATACTGGTACCATCTGCAGAATGTTCTACTTGTAAAAGTGCACCGCCGGTCCGCTTTTACTACTGCTATTTGTGTGAAAAAATACACAATAGCGCTGAGAGTTTTACAATCTGTGAGAAATACACATGCGCAGTATGGATGCGCATGAACATTTATACCAAACGTCGTTAACCCATCACCTATTTATGCATCAGTAATGTCCACTTTCTTGACAGACAACTTTGTAATGATGTAGACTGGTCCCTGGATATTAGAAAATTGACCAATAGTGAAAAGTTTTGGCCAAGGACAGCCTGTGTGGACTGCCCAGGCTGACCCGGATCGATGCTTTTTGCATATGCATTAAGTCCCTTTTTCACAGACTTTGGCTCATTCGTAATTTAAGTTTTAAAGACCAAGGGTATTGTTCATAGTCTTTATAGTGTGGAAATGCATTTTGATTTACAATACAAACAGGGGAAGTATAAAACCCAGTTATAGATAAATGAGTTACTCATTGTTAGCCCTTTATCTGATATGCCAATTTGATTGGTTGGTTGTATTGGGGTTTAACGCCACTTTAACAGCTAAGGTCATATCATGGCGGTCGGTGATGCACATGTGTTTCCTGGCTTTCTCACACTTGTACTTACACTACTTTCTTTCCAAAGCCACTGGCTATATTTCTCACATTCTTCAGCAGAGGTGAGAGGCGAAAATATGCCGGAAACAAAGTTCGCCTCAACCGAGTATCGAACTCACTACCACCAGGTCATGAGTCCGACATGCTCACCACTGAGCCACCCGGGCGGGCATGCCAATTTGAGGCTCTTCCATTTCAGTAGCAAATAAAGATATGATGTCAAAAATATTGACAAATGAGGATACAAATATTTGATTGCATTGAAAACATTGTGGGAAAAAGAGAAATTGTTCGTTACGACCATTTTCCCCTTTTCCCACAATGTTTTCAAAAGCTGTCTGTTGTTGATACGTCAAAATGAGTATCTATGGAGTAAAGGGCTAATTAGATGAGCACACTGGGGGACATTGACATAGAAATAAAACCTGGGTTTTTTAATAGCTTCATGGAGTTATTTCAGAAACTCATTTTATCACATTGAAACTTTATCATTGATAACAATTATTGAGTTTTGATTGATAACAATTATTGAGATTTGGGTCCCAGTTCTAGGTTTAGTTTAGTTATGAGTGTGCAGGGCATATGAAACCAACCACAGTGCAAGCTGGAATTAGTTGTACTTCACCAATTTTGTGGGAATGCTGTTGTTAAGACATAATAAATCGTAATTTTGTACAGTAAATGTTTTGATTGTCATATTTAATAAAAAGAGATACAGTATAAGTTATAAAAGTAACAGGGTTTTCCCACAGCCAAAAAAATAGGGGGGTCATTGTGACCCCCTACTCACAAATAATGGGGTCACAACAAAATGTAATTCGTTAAAAGGCTTAAACAAAAGTATGTGTTCTTTTATGTGTAGCCTCTCTCTATGGTTAAGAGTTATTTTGTTTTTATCACAGGAATCAACCATTTTGTTGGCGAAGAAAGCTTATTGTTGGCCAGAGTGGGAAGTCTGTTATTTTTCTTGATAATGGTTATCCGTTTCGGCCGAAAAAAACCAACTATTTTCACCAATTAGATAAATGACCGATTCTTGTGTTTTGACATGCTGTTTTCAAAAAATAACAAAGTGTATCTCTAGCTAATTTACAGTGAACCCTTGAGACCTTGAAATGATGTTCTGGGTGCTCTTACTAGCCGCAGTATCGTCGTATCTTTGTTTAAGGGCTCTTCTTCCTTGCAGACAGCAAGAATAGTGTCGATATTGACAGGAGACATATTGTTATGCCCCCCTTCGAAGAAGTGGGGGTATATTGCTTTGCACTTGTCGGTCGGTCTGTCGGCCCGTCCGTAGACAACATTTTTGTCCAGATCATAACTCAAAAAGTATTTCAGGTATCATCTTGAAACTTAATAGGTGGATAGATCTCATGAAGGAGAAGTGCAGTGCACAAGAATAATAACTCCGCCCATCATATTTATGGAGTAATTGCCCTTTGTTGATTTTCATACTTGATTTTTGTCAGGAGCATAACTCTAAAAGTATTTCAGTTATCATCTTGAAACCTCATAGGTGTATAGATCTCATTAACCCATTACCACACAATCCCTACTTTTGACGCCCCTGAGAAAGAAGCCTTTTAAAAACACAGTGGGAAAAGGAGAAAATGCTGGTAACCAGCATTTTCTCCTTTTCCCACAGTGTTTTCTACCCTTCCCTAACAAATTTCTATTTTTTAGTCAGCTTTATTTTGTCATCTACAAATGCTTTCAATTTGGACCAGTCTAAATTTTTCTTGTGTGGTAAAGAGTTAAGGAGAAGTGCAGTGCACAAGTACCATAACTCTGCCCATATATTTTTGGAGTAATTGCCCTTTGTTGATTTTTACACTTAATTTTTGTCCGGAGCATAACTCAAAAAGTATTTCAGGTATCACCTTTAAACCTCATAGGTGGATTAATCTTATTAAGGAGAAGTGCAGTGCACAAGAGGCATAACTCTGCCCATCCTATTTTTGGAGTTATTGCCCTTTGTTGATTTTCATACTTAATTTTTGTCCCGAGCATAACTCAAAAGGTTTTTAGCTCACCTGAGCACAACATGCTCAGGGGGAGCTATTGTGACCGGTCATTGTCCGGCGTCCGTCCGTCCATCTGTCCGTCCGTCCGTTAACAATTTCTTTAAAAATCTTCTCCTCCAAAACCAGAAGGCCAATCTTGATAAAACTTGGCAGGAATGTTCCTTGGGTGAGGCTCTACAAAAATTGTTAAAAGAATTTAATTCCAACAAAAACTCTGGTTGCCATGGCAACAAAATGGCTGAAAATGGAAAAAATCTTTAAAAATCTTCTTATGACAAACCATAAGGCCAGGAGCATTCATATTTTGTATGAAGCATCATTGGGTGACCCTTTACCAAAATTGTTAAAATTATTCCCCTGGGGTCATATTTGGGCTTTGCCCGGGCGCACCCTATTTTACATAGAAACAAAGAAGGAAAGCTTTAAAAAATCTTCTTCTGACAAACCATAATGGCTAGAGCATTCATATTTGGTATGTTGCATTATCTGATGATCCTCTACCAAAATTGTTAAAATTATTCCTCTGCTATCATTTTTGGGCTCTGCCAGGGCGCACCCTATTTTAAAATCTTTAAAAATCTTCTTGTGACAAAACATAAGGTTGGGAGCATTCATATTTTATTTGAAACATCATTGGGTGACCCCTTACCAAAATTGTTAAAATCATTCTCATGGGGTCATATTTGGGCTTTGCCCGGGCGCATTCTATTTTACATAGAAATTTAGAAGGAAATCTTTAAAATTTCTTCTGGTGACAAATCATAATGGCTAGAACATTCCTATTTAGTGTGTAGCATTAACTGATGATCTTCTACCAAAATTGTTGAAATTATCCTTCTGCGGTCATATTTGGGCTCTGCCCGGGCGCACCCTATTTTACAATTTTTAAAAATCTTCTTGTGACAAACCATAAGGCGGAGGGCGTTCATATTTTGTTTGAAGCATTATTGGGTGACCCCTTACCAAAATTGTTAAAATTATTTCCCTTGGGTCATATTTGGGCTTTGCCCGGGCACACCCTATTTTACATAGAAACAAAGAAGGAAACCTTTAATAAATCTTTTTCTGACAAACCGTAATGGCTAGAGCATTCATATTTGCTATGTAGCAAAATCTGATAATCTTCTACCAAAATTGCTAGAATTATCCCTCTGCGGTCATATTTGGGCTCTGCCCGGGCGCACCCTATTTTACATAGAAACAAAGAAGGAAATCTTTTAAAAATCTACTTGTGACAAACCATAAAGGCTAGAGCATTCATATTTTGCATGTAGCATCATCTAGTGACCCTTTATAAAAATAATTAAAATTATCCCCTTGGGGTCATATTTTGGCTCTGTGCCCGGGTGCACACTATTTCACATGGAATCATAGAAGGAAATTTTTAAAATCAATTCCATCTAAAAAGGAGAAATTGTTTGTAACAAGCAATTTCTCCTTTCTCACAATCTTTTCTACCATATAGATCACTTATTTTTCATTTTAGATACATTTTAAAATGTCGTCTGCAATTTGTTTCAATTTGGAACGGTCTAAAATTTTGTCGTCTGGTAATGGCTAAACTACAAGTCAAAAAGGGAACAAGACACTGTGAAGAGAAAAATTGATGATATGCAGCAGCTTTTAGCTCCACTGGCCAAAGACAAAGAAGAAAATCTGTAAACATATTTTTGTGACAAACCCCAGGGTATGCCTTATTTGAAAAGAATTAATAGCCTGCCCTTGATAAACCATGTAAGTTACAAATATACTCAGGTGAGCGATATAGGACCATCATGGTCCTCTTGTTTCAGGTATCATCTTGAAACCTCACAGGTGGATTAATCTTATTAAGGAGAAGTGTAGTGCACAAGAACCATAACTCTGCCCATTATATTTTTGGAGTTACTGCCCTTTGTTGATTTTCGTACTTAATTTTTTTCCGGAGCATAACTCAAAAAGTATGTGAGGTAAAATCATGAAACTTTAAAAGTTGATAGTTCACATAAATAGGAAGTGCAGTGCCCAAGAAATGTTAATTTATCATTAGTAATTTTTGAGTAATTACCCTTTGTTCGTTTTTACACTTTGAACTTAACAGTTTATAATCACGTTATATTGAGAATTGGATGCCATTAGGGGGGCATACATGTTTTACAAACATCTCTTGTTTTCATTTGAGATCGACTGGTTTAGTTTAGACTGATGGTATTTTAGCAAAATTGATACACAGACCAGTATTTCGTCCCATTTTCCCTTCGTACTCTAGATTTTTCATCTGCTCATGATGTAACAGTGTCAGAAGTATATACGATCATTATTAGCTCCACTGGCAAAAGGCCAACGAGCTATTGTCATGGCGTTGTGTCCGTCTTGCGTGCATGCGTCTGTCCATCCGGCCTTAGGAGCCCGACATTGTTGGGTTAGGGGTAATTTGTCCATTTAGTCTCTATGGGGTTCATTCCGTCCATCTGGTAGGTTAGGGTTAGGGTTGTAGGGTTAGGGTTAGCTTGTGGGGTTAGGGTTAGCTTGTGGGGTTAACTTTGTGGGGTTATTTGGGTGTATTGAATAAAGAGCAATTCGACCTCACAAGGTCCGTCCTGAAAGACCGTCTGTCTGTCCGTTCGTCAGTGCGTGCGTCCGTAAACTTTTTCTTAACCCTTTACCAGACGACAAAATTTCAGCCTTGTCTAAAATGAAAGCATGTGCAGACGACAATTTCAGTTTGGCTCAAAAGGTGCAACTATTCTTTCATAGAGTAAAGAACATTGTGGGAAAAGGAGAAAATGGTGGATACCAGCATTTTCTCCTTTTCTCACAATTTTCTCAAAAGGCTTAATTTTCCAGGGTGTTAAAAGTCGTCATTGTGTGGTAAAGGGTTAAAAAACTTCTCCTCAGAAACTACTGACTGCATTTTTACCAAATTTCACAGAAATGTTCCTTAGGTGGTCCTCTTTCAAATTCCTTCAAATAATTGTGTTCCATGAATAATTCTGGTTGCCATGGCAACCAAAGTAAAAAACCTTTAAAAATCTCCTCCCAAACCGCTAATTGGATAGCATTATTTTTATGCAGGAATGTTCGTTAAGCCAGTCTCACACAGAACACACGGCTTATACGGTTGGCCAACTGTGTAAACCGTACATACAACCAAACCAACCGTGGCCTTATCCGAGTTACACTCGGGCCATTCGAATGTATCCGTTAAAGTAGTGTATGAATTTTAAAACTTTTAACAAACTGGCACGGGTGCCATGTCCGTGTATGATCGTATTAGTGATCGCACAAGACCGTGAGAGACCGTGTGAGACCGTACGAGACCGTATATACAACAGCACATGAAGTCCACTCCACGAGCAAGCTCAACCGTGTCCATATATAAATCGTATGGAATCATGTGAAACCGTTTCCAAGTCCTACATCCAACACCCGGATTAACACTCGAATGTCACATGATCACCGTATGATTCACACCAGTGTACACACGGTTTTATACGATCGCCATACGACCAATACGGTTTCATACGGTCGCCATACAACCAATACAGTTCAAGTACGAATTACACATGGTCAAGTATGACCACACACGGTCTCTTTGTCTGTACAAAGCTCATGCATGATCATACAGCACTCGAACACAACAGAAAACACTACTACTTGCTGCCACCTTGAAACAACAGAGTACTTGCTACATAATGCCTTCAAAGAAGAAGAAGGTCCCCAAAAGAATCCCCACCATGGAAGATTCTCCCAGCGATAATACAAAAAGGGCCACCAAGGCCCTCCGACCAAACATGACCCTTCTGTTGAGCCATTCTCTGTCCAAACTTGCTGGCTCCTTCTTCTCCTTCTGTTGGCTTGTTCTTGTCTCCCCTCACACCTTCTGGCCAAAATAATCTCAATGTCTATAAGTCTTATGATTTCTAATTCCCTTATTCTGTCATCTGCCATTTTTATAACTTCTCTGTTGAAAATTCGAAAAATTTATGAAGCCAAGCCATCAAAACGAGTTAATTTATATCAAAATATACACGAGCGTGTGATAATTCAAGCATAACTCGAACAAAAGTCACTGGGACCGTATGTAAACCCTGTAAATGTCCAGTTAGTCGAGTAAAAGTCGTGTTTAATCGTACTAGGCCGTAACAGACTGTACTTGGAACCGTACAACAATCGTACGAAAATCGTTTGCAAATCGTGTTCAAACCGTGACAAACCTTGCTTGACCGAGTATATCCGTGCTTTGTTCGTACATACCCGTGCTACATTCGAGTCTAAATCGTACCAACTCATCCCAAGGCACGGTTGGAGCTCTATACTCGTACCAGTCAACCCATGTATAACCGAGTATACCGTATTGGAACCGTGTGCCCAACCGTGTTCTGTGTGAGACAGGCTTTAGATAGAGGTCTACAGAATTCCTTAAAAAAAAAAAGATTCGTCAAAAAACATGGCTTTTATGGGAGACTCATTTTTAGCTCTATTGGCTGAAAGCCAGTAGAGCTTATGTCATGGCAGGGTTTCCGTCGTCCGTCCGTCCGCCTGTCTGTCCTTCTGTCCGTCCATTAGTCTTTTTCTTGTTTACGCGATAAAGTCTGTATTTGTTGTCAGATTTTTGTGAAACTTGTACAGTTTATTTATCTCATCAATAGCTTCAATCCTATTGATTTTGAGAAAAATCCAACAAACAATATGGGAAAAGTAGACATTTCAAGTTGAAAATTTCCAATTCTTGTTTACGCGATAAAGTCTGCATTTGTTGTCAGATTTTCATGAAACTTGCACAATTTGTTTATCTCATCAATAGCTTCAACACTATTGATTTTGAGAAAAATCCGACAAACAGTATGGGAAAAGTAGCCATTTCAAGTTTAAAATTTACATTTCTTGTTTATGCAATAAAGTCTTCACTGTAGGTTGGATTTCCATGAAACTTGCAGTGTTTGTCTATTTTATTAATACCTTCAACCCTATTGATTTTGAAGAAATTCCAACAAAGAGTATGGGAAAAGTAGCCATTTCAAGTTAAAAACTTTATTTCTTGTTTATGCGATAAAGTCTTCATTTTTCGTCAGATTTCCGTGAAACTTGCAGAGTTTGTTTATCTCGCCAATAGCTTTAACCCTATCGATTTTGAAAAAAATCTGACAAACAGTATGGGAAAAGTAGTCTTTTCAAATTGAACAATTTCATTGCCTGTTTACATGATAAAGTATTTATTTGTGATCAGATTTTATGAATTTTTAAGCTTGTTTATCCCATCAATAGCTTTTTTACCCTGTTGAGTTTGAAAGAATTCAATCAACAGCAATGGAAAAGTAGCCATTTTGAGTTGAAAATGTCAATTTTTTTTGTCTTTTTGCATAATGAATTCCTATGTATGCTTTATTTTAAAGCAAACTCTCTGCCAGTGGAGCATATTCAGGCCCTTCAGGGCCTCCTAGTCCTTTTATGGTATAAAGTAAAATCTTTGAAACTATTTGTTTTGATTTCATTGTTGTATTGCAGGTTAGTTCCTATGGTGGTAAGTCTTTACCATACAATCCTGCCTTTAAACGACCCTAAAGAAGAAGTCTTTGGAAAACACTCTTGGAAAAGGAGAAAATGCTGGTAATCAGCATTTTCTCCTTTTCCCTCAGTGTTTCTATTCTATCAAAGAGAGAAATCATCATTTCATCAATGTTTAATTTGTTCTCTGCAAATGCTTTCAGTTTGGTCACATCCCAAATTTTGTCGTTTGGTAAAGAGTTAAAGATGGTTGCTTTACATAATCTATAATCCTTTTCATATAAAACAAGAGAACCTCTACACTTTGATTAGTTCTGGTAAAGGTTTGTTGACCGGTGCATGCCCCAGCTTAACAACTTGGGGTAAGACGGGCGTATCTTGCGACAGTTTGCCGCTCATGTTCAACTCTTACTTTTGTACTCAGCCATTCTGCATTCTGTGACAAAGACCTGTTTGGTGGCAAGGAGCTGGTGGGGGGTATGATCACGTTGAGTGATAGCTCTAGTTTCATCTGCAAATTCTTTCCATGGACAGCCGTAAAATGTTGTCATTTGGTAATGAGTTAACTAACCAGAAGACAAAATTCTTATAAGTGGTCATAATTGAAAGATGTTGCAGACAACATGATAAATCTTCAAATTAGTAAAACTTGTATCAAAAAAAGGGTAGAACTTATTGTGTAAAACTAAGAAAATGCAAGTTTAATACTATTATTTTCTTCTTTTCTCACAATGTTTTTCATAGCTTTTTTCTTTAGTGACCTAAAATGCAGGAATGAATGGTAATTGTTAAAAACTTCTCTTCATGGTTACAGGAAAATCAGGCCTGTGGAGCGATACAGGCGCTCAAGTGCCTCTAGTTACCTCTTATTGTATTTGTGCGTCCACCATGACGCATTAGTGGAAAAAATGTGTCATTTTCCTGAAAAGTGTGTCAAAACGCACAAAATCGTGCGGCAAGGAAAGCCCTGAAGTACACACAATTGTGAAAATATTTTGATATAATCCCTTTTGATTTTGTCATTGTAAGACATAATAAGTCATAATTATGGGAAGAAAATGTTTTGATTTTTATGTTGCAGAACTATCTTCTTTTGCATATGCATACATGTATTTCAAAACAAAGTACATCTGTAGACATAGAACCATGAACAATGTACAAACTAAGATGATGATACAGAATGACTATTTGGAAATCACATTTTGCTTCAGACTCCTAGTATTTTATCCTGGAGAATGCCAGGACTCTAACAAATTGTAAAAAAATCTATACATGTTATTTAACTCTTTACCACACAATACCTACTTTGAACAACCCTGAGAAGGAAAGCTTTTGAAAACATTGTGTGAAAAAGGAGAAAATCATGGTAACCAGCATTTTCTCCTTTTCCCACAATGTTTTCTAACCTTCCCAAGACAAATTTCAATTTTTGATTCACTTCAATGTTGTCTTCTGCTAATTCTTTCAATTTGGAACAGTCTCAAATTTTGTCGTCTGGTAAAGGGATAATGCATCATAGAGATGCATCATAGAGATGCATAAAGCTCCTTTTTGCCACAGCATGGTTAAATATAGAAAATATCAAATAGATCTATAGAGGGAGCCTTTTTGATTTATTGTCCCATAGAGCAGAGGAATACAAACTGGGAAATACAGACTGGGCTTTACTCTTTCAAGAGATTGATAATCTGGAACTAACGTGACAAAAACCATTATTAGAATTAATTGTCACGATCACCTGACCTCGTTAGCTATTAATTGATTGGAAAGTGATGAGTCATTTGTTAGAGCTTTTTTTCTTTTACAAATACATTGTCAGAGATAGACAGGAATAATTATTGTAGTCTACTTTTGGTTCTCTTTCTTAGAGTTTTTACATGAAGATCTTTCTGTCAGTCAGTTTTGAGACTAGAATGTATCTGTCTAAGATCAGGGTCTGTATTTACCAACCTTTCTTAATATTTTACCTCATAAGGCATTACTATGGTATCTCTATCTGACCCTAAATAACAGCAAGGATGAAGCCGTTTCTTCGATAGAAAAGAAAACATTGTGGCAAAAGGTGAAATTGCTCGTCACGAGCAATTTCACCTTTTGCCACAATGTTTTCCAAAGGCTCCTACAAGCAATGAGTAGAAGTGAGTATCTATGGAGTAAAGAGTTAGAATGTTCTTGGTCTTATTCTCCAGGTTTTCCAAAGTGTGAAAGTAACACAATTTGTTTAACCCTTTACCCCATAAGGCATTTCTATGATATCTCTAATTGACCCTAAATAACAGCAAGGATGAAGCAGTTTCTTATGTGTATATGACACCTTTCGATAGCATAGAAAACATTGTGGCAAAAAGTGAAATTGCTTGTCACGAGCAATTTCACCTTTTGCCACAATGTTTTCCAAAAGGTTCCTACAATCAATGAGCAGAAGTGAGTATCTATGGAGTAAAGGGTTAGAATGTTCTTGGTCTTATTCTCCAGGTTTTCCAAAGTGTGAAAGTAACACAATTTCTGGTTGGCGAAACCATTTGTTTAAGCCAATCAGAAGTTGTGTTACTTTCACATCCAGAGAATCTTGGAAAATAAGACAAAGAATAGTCTTAAAGGTGGGTATTTAGAATTTCTACATCTCACCAAATTAAAAAATATATATACCAATGAAATTCATATGAAAAAAAGTTAAGTTTAATCCTTCACCAAACAGACTTCTTTAACAACCCTGTGTGAGAAAGTTTGTGAAGAGATCATGGTGACCAGCATTTTCTCCATTTCCTACAATGTTTTCAACCCAACAGAAGACAGATACCAGCTCTTGAGCTGTGTATAATTTGATGTCTGCACGTTCTTTGAATGAGAACAAGTTCAAATTCTGGTGCTTCTTAACCCTTTACCGCACAATGCTAACATTTAGTGACCCTGTTAAAGAAACCTTATAAAAACATTGGGGTGAAAAGGAGAAAATGCTAGTAAACAGCATTTTCTCCTTTTTGCACAAAGTTTTCTACCCTATCAAAAAAAAGTTGCACTATTTGAGCCCAATTCAAATTCTCATCTGCAAATGCTTTCAATTTGGATAAGGCTAAAATTTTGTTGTTCGGTAAACGGTTAAAGCGTTATGTAAAACAAAGATGGCACATGCTGATTACCAGACATGCAGTGTAATTGTGGCTATAATAGAAAAAAAATTAGTCATAGGTAGATCCTATTGATTTTCCTGAAAGAGAGTCAGCATGTTCTATGTGTCACAGAATCCCCAATGGACAGAAAACACAAACAGCTTCTTTCATGTTGTTTTTACTTGGTTAATTTCTTGGCAGTCTGGTCCTTTTGGCTGTTGGGTAACAGTGATGGCTTACAATCGGGTTGTAAGCACAAATCCAGGTCTCGTACTAGGTGTAAAATATCTGAATTAAGTTTAATAGTTAGACACATATCACTACCATTAACAGACTCAATTAAAGTTATCAAATAGTGAGTTGAAACAGCATTCCAGAGTAAACTGACATAATGATGGACCTGTATAATAGAATTCTAAATATAGCCCATAAACAGTTTGCATGAAATCTAAAATTAGATACTACACAACAATTTGGAAAAAACTGAAAGTAAGTGCTATTGCATTCATCGAGAAATAACATGACACTTTTTCCATCACATGACCCGATTCTGACCAATCAAAGAACGATTTTACACCATGAGTGCAATTATAAAATCAAAGCATTTAGAACACTGAAGTGGTATTTGTCAAGGAAAACCATTGCCTGGAATCAATAGTTTGAAAGAAAAAGAGACATATTGTTCAAATATTGGCTTAAAAGCAAATGAATACCTTTTCGGTAAAAGGCGGAGTACTCATGTACCTTAAAACTATAATTTTGAAATATCTTTAGCCTTTTACATTTAATTTCCAACAAAACAGCTATTTCCACTACAGTATTATCCTACAAAATTTGATAAGATTAAAAATGAGTATCATTGAACTACTTTCACAGAGCCACTTTTTCCTTCTTGTCCTTCCTGGAATAATACAATTTATAAATCTAAAACCACCATATTCTCATTAGAAAGAGATATGATAATTACCTCCCTTTTCTGGAAACTTACAAAAGTATCAACAAATAATTTGAAGATAGACATCAAAGGAATTTCTGGTCTGTTAAAAATGTGCAAAAATATTATATCTGTATAAATCTGTCTTTATCAATTGTCAAGAAAATTTATGCCATGCTGCACTAGAAGTATTACGGGTCCGCTACCTTAATAACATTTCCAGTCTTGTTCTGATAATTACCTCCCTTTTCTGGAAACTTACAAAAGTATCAACAAATAATTTGAATATAGACATCAAAAGAATTACAATCAATTACTTCGATCTATAAATATTCATGAGCAATCAAATTGAGTACCGCGCAATCATAGGACGAACAAGCCATGGAATGAATTGGTTTTGGAACGAAAAAGCCCAGTATGCAAATTTGTACCATTGCGCCAATAAAAGACTATGAGCGAGAGAAGCTATTTTCAAACAAAAATAAGTATCTTAAATGATCGATGGCCTCGCCCAATGTATTTTGAAATACCATTTCAAATCACATATCTGTGTGCCACCGAAAAACTCATTTGTCTGAGAAAAAATGAGTTTAACTGGGTTTATTTCCTTCGGCTTTGCACAAAATAAGATACATGATTTTCAAAATTCAATCTTGAACTCAAAGTGGTATTGTCTTCGACAAATACCACAATAATCTTTGCGAGCCAAGGTTATGATCACTACGTGGATCTTACCTTGGCTGATTGAGCCCGATTTCGAGATTCCTGTGATGCGTCCTCTATTGGATGCTTTACATCATATTTCTAAAAGCCAATGAAATATTGTTTTACAAACCGCTTACGAAAACACCTGAAGCGATAAGCAGATATCCACGTTGGTTTCCATGCTTACCTTCAATTTGAAAGGTAGCAACCTTATTCTATTTTTATCAAAGATGAAATGCTACGAGCGATTTCATTCGTTGCAGTTAGAGCTGGCAGCATCCAATGAAAAAGCATATCCAAGGAATGTAATAATCAAGCTCGATCCGCCAAGGGTAGACTAGTGTAGTGAATCATCAGCCTTGGCTTGCGAAGATGTTATAACATAAAAATTTACAAAATGGCAGAGGAAAGCTGGCTGATTGGTTGTATGGTGTTTTAACGCTGTTTTAAACATCATTTCAGTTATGTCACGACAGCCAGTGCTCCTATCCAAGCGTTCCTGGAGTCTCTTTTTACCAGTACTAAGCACAATTTTCTTTCCAAGCCACTGGCTGTTTTCCACATAACTATCGGCGAAACAATGGTCAGCAGTGGGAGAGGAATGAATCCTGTCATAGTAACTATCATCAATCCTCGGAAAGAAATATGCCAGGCCAGGGATCGTGACCAGGGAACAAACCTTGGACCCTGTGTCCTCAAGTCCTGCATGCTGCCGACTGAGCTACCAGGGCTTGGCTTGTTTGGAAAAGGAGTTACAAAAGGCTTGTTTTATATAAAGTTCTCAGGTACTCTTTTACTGCAGGCGGAAGCATGTTTTGAAAAAAAAGTACAAAAATGCCAAATTTGCATTAAGTTTCCAGAAACATTCTACAGTTACTCTTTTTACTTAAGAAGATAGCATGAGACAGGAAGTAGATTTAATGAAATATGCATTTAGTATGAAACTTTCAGAAACTGTCTCTGTTTCTTTTACTTCAGGAAAAAGTTTTTTTTTTTTAAACTTTTTACCACGCAATGGACACCCCTAAAAAAGAAAGCTATTAAAAACATAGTTGGAAAAAGAGAAAATGCTGGGAACCAGCATTTTCACCTTGTCCAACAATGTTTTCCTCCTTCTTAGAGACAAAGAGCATTATTTGAGCTACTTATTTTGTCGTCTGCAAATGCTTTTCGTTTGGAGGGGTCCAAAATATTTTGTTTGGTGAAGACTCGGTTAACCTATTACCACACAGTTCCGACTTTTAACGACACTGAGAAAGACACCTTTTGAAAACATTGTGGGAAAAGAAGAAAATGCTGGTAACCAGCATTTTCTCCTTTTCCCACAATGTTTTCTACCCTGCTGGAAACAAATTTCAGACTTTTGGTCACTTGTATTTTGTCTTCTGCAAATGCTTTCACTTTGGACTAGTATAACATTTTGTCGTTTGGTGAAGACTTAAAAGAACGTTCAAAATGCTCATTTTGCACAAAGTTTTCAGAAATTGCCTTTAGTTTCTCTCTCACTGTAAGAGAGAGCATATGGGAAAGGAAAGAACAAGATGCTTGTTTTGCACATTTTTTTTTTAACTCTTTACCACACAGTCCCGACTTTTAACGACCCTTAGGAAGAAAGCTTTTGAAAACATTGTAGGAAAAGGAGAAAATGCTGGTAACCAGCATTTTCTCCTTTTCCCACGATGTTTTCTACCCTTCCTAAATCAAATTTCCGTTTTTGAGTCACTTTTATTTTGTCGTCTGCAAATGCTTTCAATTTGGACTAGTCCAAAATTTTGTCGTTTGGTAAAGAGTTAAACAATTTATATTGATTATTATACTCTTTTAGTAATCTTAGAAATCTCTTAGTAATATTAGTTTTACTGATGTTTTTTCAGAAACAGACAAACAGTATTAGTAATGTTAGTTTTATTGATGTTTTTCAGAAACAGACAAACAGTCTACATACTAAATTAACATTTTATTACTCAGCATGTAGTCTTTTAAAGAAAGAAAGATGGAAGTGTTTCTTAGTGTTGTGGATGTTTAGAATTGATCTCTAAGGACTCTCATAATCCTAGCAAACCCACTGCATTCTGATTCGTGTGAAAACCCATTTCTTTTTGGCTAAAACAATAAACATTCATTTAAATTTGGTTTGAGGCAAAAAATATTCATTTAAACATTGCTTGTTGTCCCCATGACATTTTGAAAACCAAGATACTGATTTTGTAAATGAGATTTTAGAATTTGTCTGTTTAGCAGTTCATATTATGAATGATTAGACTGCTTAATGTTTGTCAGCCATCAAAATTTTACAAGTGTTAAAAAGCGTATACGCAGAGGACAATTTAAAGTTACTCATTGAACTATGTTTTTCACAGGGTTGAAAACAATATGGGAAAAAGAGAAACTGGTGGTCACCAGCATTTAAACTTTAGAAACAATATGAGCAGCAGACAACTTTTTAGCTCACCTGTGCACAACATGCTCAAGGTGAGCTCTAAGGATCAAATTGTGTCCAAGCCACTGGGCCTATTCAGACTGAACTTTTTGAGTGATGTGTCTACAATTCTGTAAACATCCCCTCCTCCTAAACTGCTTCACCGGTTGGCTGAAATGTTCCTTGGAAGGTCCCCTTATAAAAACTGTTCACAGAATTTGATTTCATCAAAAACTGGTTGCCATGGCAATCAAATGGAATTTTCTGAGAAATTCTTTAAGAATCTTAACCTCTGAAATCACTGGTCATTTTTTGGAAAAAATTTCACAGAAATTGGTTGACCCTTTTCAAAAAATGTTTGCGAAAAATTTGACCTGTCGAAAAACATAGCCAGAACATGGCAAGGGTAGTGTGTTGGGGGTTCGGGAGGGGGGGTGCGATTTGGTGTCTACAATTCTTTAAACATCTCTTCTCCTAAACTGCAGGACCAAAAAAGGATAATACGTGTTGGTCGATACTTATCCCTTGGATGCTCGAAGGCATAGATCATGAATGGCTTTTGAAAACATTGCGGGAAAAGCACTAAATGCTAGTGACAAACATTTTTCACCTTTTCCCACAATGATTTCTACATGTACCTAATCAAAGACAGAAACCTTCACTTCAGGTACATTTAATTAGTCGTCTGCAATTGCTTTTATTTGGTCTGGTAAAAAAAAAGGCAATTTAGTAAAGATTTAATTGTAAAAAAAAACCTAGCCTGTGTTCCAGCCCAGTCATTTTTGTTTTCTCTTTTATATTCGGACTTTACTCTGTCAATAATACAGTGTCATTTTTTGATAAATTTATGTCCAAATGTAAAGATGGGAAAAATGATCGGACTGAAATCCTGGGTGAATAAAAACCATACAGGTACGACAGAAAAACGGTAGATGCGGATAGAGTAATTAGCAGATTACATTTATCGATAATCTCCTAGCTTCTGAGATGACCCCCGCTCAAAATATCCGTACTCGGGGTTTTTTTCCTTACTCGGTGTTGGCTTGTACATCTCTAATAAGGTCTTTAGGTTTAATTTTTGACACCTTAAGTAACTGTGTGATGATAAGATATTAACTTGATTGCATATAAGTCAGTATTTCACACTTTAGGAATAAGTCCTGGTGTCAAGTATTCTACCCCAAATAGGGATACATGATTGGTCCTTTTTATACGCCCGTCGAAGACGGGACGTATAATGGGATCACCCGTGGCGGGCGGGCGGGCGGGTGGGCGGGTGGGCGGGCGGGCGGCGTCCAGTTCTTTGTCCGGAGCATATCTCCAAAACTCTACAAGGTAGGGTTATGAAATTTCATGGGTGGATAGATCTCATCGATGCGGAGTGCAGTGCACAGGAATCATAACTCTTGCTCGCTTAATTTTTGAGTTATTGCCCTTTGTTGTTTTTCATACTTGAATTTTGTCCAGAGCATATCTCCAAAACTATACTAGCTAGGGTTATGAAATTTCATGGGTGGATAGATCTCATTGAGGGGGAGTGCAGTGCACAAGAATCATAACTCTTGCTTGCTCAGTTTTTGAGTTATTGCCCTTTGTTGTTTTTCATACTTTAATTTTGTCCGGAGCATATCTCCAAAACTATACTAGCTAGGGTTATGAAATTTCATGGGTGGATAGATCTCATTGAGGGGGAGTGCAGTGCACAGGAATCATAACTCTTGCTTGCTCAATTTTTGAGTTATTGCCCTTTGTTGTTTTTCATACTTTAATTTTGTCCCGAGCATATCTCCAAAATATACTAGCTACGGTTATGAAATTTTATGGGTGGATAGATCTCATCGAGGGAGAGTGCAGTACACAAGAATCATAACTCTTGCTTGCTTAATTTTTGAGTTATTGCCCTTTGTTGTTTTTCATACTTGAATTTTGTCCGGAGCATATCTTCAAAACTATAGTAGCTAGGGTTATGAAATTTCATGGGTGGATAGATCTCACTGAGGGGGAGTGCAGTGCACAAGAATCATAACTCTTGCTTTCTTAATTCTTCAGTTATTGCCCTTTGTCGTTTTTTATACTTGAATTTTGTCCGGAGCAATTCTCCAAAACTATACTAGCTAGGGTTATGAAATTTCATGGGTGGATAGATCTCACCGAGGGGGAGTGCAGTGCACAGGTATCATAACTCTTGCTTGCTTAATTTTTGAGTTATTGCCCTTTGTCGTTTTTCATACTTGATTTTTGTCCGAAGCATATCTCCAAAACTATACTAGCTAGGGTTATGAAATTTCATGGGTGGATAGATCTCATTGATGGGGAGTGCAGTGCACAGAAATCACAACTCCTGCTTGCTTAATTTTTTAGTTATTGCCCTTTGTTCTTTTTCCTACTTGAATTTTGTCCGGTGCATGCCCCAGCTTTACAACTTGGGGTAAGACGGGCGTATCTTGCGACAATTTGCCGCTCTTGTTGTAATTTAAGCCACACCCATTGGGATAGAAAGGGGCAACTTTTACACCTTTTCATGTGTTTTGACAACAATGTAAAGGTGTAGGTAGACACTTGAATATGCTTCAGACATTAATTTATCCCTATCTAT
Organism: Tridacna crocea; assembly: GCA_943736015.1. Lineage (NCBI taxonomy): Eukaryota > Metazoa > Mollusca > Bivalvia > Cardiida > Cardiidae > Tridacna > Tridacna crocea. Next base: position 59,184,594 of record OX031059.1, read on the forward strand.
TGTTTAGTTAATCAGTCACAGCCTCTTTATGGGTACTCAGTATGCCTATAGATCAGTGACAAGTAAATTTCACAATGGTTTACACATGGGTGACACTTTTTCCTTCAATTTTATATGAAAGTTTCAAATTAGCTGCTTTTTTATGCTATCTTTGAACTTTTAAATAATCTAAAACCTAAGTATATTAGTGGTGGTGGTAGTGGGGAAGAGAAAAAGAGAAAAGATGCAGACTATAAAAAGATATCTAACCTATAAGGAATGATGATAAATAAAACTTCTAAAGTTCTTTGGTTGAAAAGAACTGACCTGCATGTAAGTTCAGAGAGGAAGGTCAATCCAAACAACCTCTTCAGTTGGCCAGCAGTAATGTCTCTTGAATTATGATCAAATAAAAAAGGGACCTTACTGAAAAAAAGTGTGATACTGATGATAATATGTAATATATCTTCAGTACAGGATTTAGGAGAGCTTTAAGACTAGCTTAGAAACAGGACAGGTATCTAAATCAGTGATTCAATCAACCCAATCAACCACTTCAATTGACCACCAATCGACCAGTATTGACCGATTTTAACTGGTTAAAACTGCCGGCCCGGTCAGTACTCATATTGACCGGCTTTTTGCCAACCTTGACTGGCACCACTTACTTTGCATGACTTTAGTCTAGATTATGTTTTTGACTGGCCGACTGTATGATTTCAAGCTCAATTCCCTTCCTCTTTTTTTCAATCGGGCAGCTATTGAAGCTGTAAGTTAGGGATATCGCTTACGATATATTTTATCTGAGAGTAGATTGTAGTCAGTAGGGAAGCCAAGTGCCTCCAAAGGTTATTCTTTGCCAAAAGGGCGAGCTGTGGTGCTTCATTTACATGCCAAAGGAACCTGCTTGCAATAGCGTTTTTCCAGTACTGTTTGTTACTATCTTTGAATGACAACATAGCAGCTTCGAAGACCTGAACATTACTGTTTCTTTGATTCTAACGCAGGCAAACACTTTTATTATGTGCAACGTCCCGTCAATAGGTCTGCGCTTATGGGGTTTTATATAATTTCCCGTATAGATTTTGCCACTGTTCATTAGAGAGCAAGCGTGCGAAAGCTAAAACAGTTGAAACGTGGAGTAAGCGTCCTTTTAACCAAGGAGATGTTAATGTTAAGTATACTGGATAAAAGCCACAAGCTAGGTTATTGTCGCAACCACGTTAGAAATAAAAGAACCCTGAACGTTATGAACTAACATTTTAGGACTGTAATTGGTGTGCAACACGCGAAAAGGGACATTCGGACATTTGTGTAAAGTGTCGTCTCGGATCAGCCTGCACAGTCCGCGCAGGCTAATCCGAGGTGACACTTTCCGTTTTTATGTAATTTTCTGTCTTGTGCAAGTATACTGAAGCAGAAACTCTAATACAGCCGAAAAGTGCCGTCTCGGATTAGACTGTGCGGACTGTGCAGGCTGATCCGAGACGACACTTTACGTAAATGTCAGAGTATCCATTTTCGCGTGTTGCAAGCCAATTATAATGCAAGGCCATCAAAATTGTTGATCAAACGAATAAATGTCTTGGGTGACTCCCCTGTTTTATAACAGAATTATCGATGATCGTCTGAAAGAGGGGAAAATACGTCTCTTACATGTTGTTGTCTCCAGTAAATGTCCTGTCGTCACTACCAAGTCTTCATATGAATAATGTAGGGTTTGTGAAAGGATGAGAACTACTCGGTCCGGTAAAGTATGTGAAACACTAAGCAATTGAAATAAAAAGAAATATACGCATGCTTGGCTGTGCTAGATACGGCACTGCCATTATAGAATTCAACAGTCTTTTTCCTTATTTGGGGCGTATTCTGTAGAATAAAGTATTGATAAAGTCAAAATTCTCTCCATGCATAAAATCTAACAAATCATACAAACTATGAAACTAAACATAGCGACAGTACTTTAGTGTTGTTGTGAATAATTAGAGCTGAATGCCCTTTTCATTAACTTACCAATAATATACGGCGACGATTTACTTGTCAGCGTGTATGTTAAACATATGGCCGACATGGCGGTTGTTATGTTGGCGATTTGAAGGAAATGGAATAACTATTCAAAATGGGAAGTTTCTCAGAAAAATAAACATATAATTACAAGTTTCTTTTATTTCAAGGTAGTTCCCCTTTAACAACAAGGATTTAGACTGATGATTTCGTGCAAATTGAGGTACGATGCTACATGTACGGTACTCATTTTGCGGCATATGGATGTCTAGTTTATGGTCTCTATCAGATATAATCAGATCCGATAATAAGGATAGATATAATCAGATCCGTTAATAAGGATTTTATGAAAAGAAAGTTCTAAAAGTTCTACTTGAATTCTGAATAAGCCCAGACTATGAGGCAGATAATATACATAGTGTGGAAAAATCGACCTGGTTGGGCGTGACTAGGCTTTGACATGAGTCAGTTTATTTTTCATTAAAGCAGTACTTTATCGATTATTCCCTTCATGGACACATGAAATGCATGCTCTTTCACCGTCTCTTGGTTTTCATGGGAATGTCCATGGGCAAGACACTTCAGAGCCCTAACCAAGTACTGGTAAAACCCAGGAACATGTGAATATGTGCGCTGTAGCCTTGATATGACTGAAATAATGTTAAAAACACAATCCATTATCTCACGCTAGAAGGCGTTCTACAAATACTCGTCTATCTAATTTGGGTATCCTGGCTACAGAACCGGACCACACTTCTATGCGACAACCGTTACTTTGAATTTCAAACTAAAATAAACTTTTACTCGATAAAATCCTACCTTGTGCGATTCACTCAGGTATGATCAGCAGTTTAGAGAAGTCTGGAACTAAAACGGGCCTTATTTTTCCTCAAATGTATTGATAAAAGCCATTTTCTCCATTACTACTTTATAGCGCGTATTACTACAGTCTCCCCGATATCAGGAGAGTGATGCGTCATATCTTCAGGTCGAATCTTCGAAGAATATGATATGTGCAGACAATGCAGTTCAATCAGAATTTTACCGTCTGTAAACATTGTAAAAAGGGTGCTTCCTGTCCATGTCGTACAATTCTCGCGTTATTGATTGTTATATTGCATTTCATACGGTCATGTACTATAATTTCTGAAATACCTATTTCACCTCAATTTTAATTGGAGTGAATTAGCATAGCTCTGGCCTGCAGCCTATACAATCCATACTTAATTACATACAAACAAATCATGTTGGAGATATGCTATTTCCCTCCATTTGCCACTTTGAGACAACCCCTCTGAAAAGTCAGCAGTCAGGTGTCTGCGGTCCGTAGTCAGCGTAGGTGGCAAAGGTCTAATATGTGTATCTCAAAACAATTATGTTTTTTTAGCTCACCTTAGCACAAAGTGCTAAAGGTGAGCTATTGTGATGGCCCAATGTCCGGCGTCTGTCATTCGTCAACAATTTCTTTAAATATCTTCTCCTCCTAAACCACTGGGCCAATCTTCATGAAACTTGGCAGGAATGTTCCTTGGGTGAAGCTCTACCAAAATTGTTCAAAGAATTTAATTCCACTCATAACTGTGGTTGCCATGGCAACAAAACGAAAAAAACCCGAAATCTTTGAAAATCTTCTCCTCTGAAACTAGAAGGGGTAGAGCTTTGATATTTGGTATGTAGCATCTCCCAATGAACCTCTACTAAGTTCGTTCAAATTATGCACCTAGGGTCAAAACTGGCCCCGCCCCGGAAGATAACGCGTTTAAGCGCGTTTGAGCATAGGAACAAAGAAGGAAAACTTTAAAAATCTTCTCCTCTGAAACTTGAAGGGGTAGAGCTTTGATATTTGGTATGTAGCATCTCCTAGTGGACCTCTACCAAGTCTGTTCAAATTATGTCTCTGGGGTCAAAACTGGCCCCACCCCAGGGGTCACAAGTTTGAGCATAGGAACAAAGAAGGAAAACTTTAAAAATCTTCTCCTCTGAAACTTGAAGGTGTAGAGCTTTGATATTTAGTATGTGACATCTCCTAGTGCAGCTCTACCAAGTTTGTTCAAATTATGCCCCTGGGGTCAAAACTGGCCCCACCCTGGGGCTCACAAGTTTGAGCATAGGAACAAAGAAGGAAAACTTTAAAAATCTTCTCCTCTGAAACTTGAAGGCGTAGAGCTTTGATATTTAATATGTGGCATCTCCTAGTGCACCTCTACCAAGATTGTTCAAATTATGTCCCTGGGGTCAAAACTGGCCCCACTCCGGGGATCACAAATTTGAGCATAGGAACAAAGAAGGAAAACTTTAAAATCCTTTTCCTCAGAAACTAGAAAGCATAGAGCTTTGATTCTTGGTATGTTGTATCTCCTGGTGGACCTCTACAAAGTCTATTCAAATAATGTCCCTGGGGTCAAATCTGGCCCCACCCCGGGGGTCACTAGTTTGAGCATAGGAACAAAGAAAACTTTAAATTTCTTCTTCTCTGAAACTAGATGGCATAGAGCTTTGATATTTGGTATGTGGCATCTCCTAGTGGACTTCTACCAAGTTTGTTCAAATTATGTCCCTGGGGTCAAAACTGGCCCCACCCCAGGGGCCACAAGTTTGAGCATAGGAACAAAGAAGGAAAACTTTAAAAATCTTCTCTGAAACTTGAAGGCGTAGAGCTTTGATATTTGGTATTTGGCATCTCCTAGTGGACCTCTACCAAGTTTGTTCAAATTATGTCCCTGGGGTCAAAACTGACCCTACCCCGGGAGGTCACAGGTTCAAACATCGCAACAAAGCAGGAAAACTTTAGAAATCTTCTCTGAAACTTGAAGGTGCAGAGCTTTGATATTTGGTATGCAGAATCTTCTGGTGGACCTCTGGACCTCTACCAAGTTTGGTCATATGATGTCCCTGGCTTTTAAACTGGCCCTGCCCCGGAGGTCACAGGTTGGAACATAGGAACAAAGAAGGAAATTTTTAAATTTCTTTTTCTCTTAAACGGGAAGTTGTAGAGCCTTGATACTTGGTATGTAGCATCTTTGAGTGGACCTCTACCAAGTTTGTTCCCCAGCCCCGGGACCACAAGTTCGAACATAGGACAAAAAAGGAAAATGTAAAATTCTTCTTTGAAACTGGAAGGTGTAGAGCTTTATGATATTTGATTGCCCTATGTCCGGCGTCTGTCGCCCATCAACAATTTCTTTAAACATCATCTTCTCCTAACGATGTAACTTGGCAGGGATGTTCCTTGGGTGAAGCTTTACCAAAGTTGCTCAAAGAATTGAATTTCACTCATAAGCTATAGTCTAAGGTGAGCGTTCCAGGGTCAATGGCCCTCTTGTTATTTATTAGTGGAGCGGTACAGGGCCATCATGGCCGTCTTGTTTTTTTTTTTTGTAGAAAACATATTTAGAAAAGACAAATTGCTGGTTACTACCATTTTCTCCAATACCTGTAGTGTTTTCCAAAGCCTGTGCCCTTTATTCCTCAGGGTTTTTTCAAGATACAATATTGTGTCGGAAAATGTTAATAGATAAACTGATAAACCTGATCCCTCAATGGCCTTTGGCACAGAATTGATTGATTGTATGGCATGTAACCCCATTTTCAACATTATTTCATTTTTGATATTGGGGCAAGTCCACTTGTCCCTGCTTTTCTGAAGTTTCTTTTACCAGTATTATTCTACACAAATTTCTTTCCAAGCCACTAGCTGTGTACCCACATTACTATCATAAAACAAAGGTCGTCTGTGAGGGAAGAATTAATCCAGTCACACTGTCATGAATCCTTGCAAAGAAATAAGCCAGGTCAGAGATCATACCGATGAACCCCTGTTCTCAAGTCCGTCATATCGACTGAACTGCCAGGGCTCAGCAGGCATGCAAGGCACAGCTCTCTTGTTTGTAAAATCCTGATGTAATACCCCCATTCCACTAGGCCGCGATCTACGGCGCTCTGTGCACTCATACAGAGCGCCGTAGATCGCCTCAGATCGCTGCCGGATTGGTGATTATGAGGACACTCCCGCTCAGATAACAACCAGATGATGCTCCACCAGCGATCAAGTAACGACAATTGAGATCCGATAGCGATTGAACTGTACATAGTCACTATCGTAGCCTCGCTAGGTGTTGCGACCTTTTGCGACCCGTTTTTGCTCCGTTAGCGACCCGAGGCTTTGACCCTCCTTTCGCTCCTTCCCCTGGATGGCATACTGTAGTTGACTAAAGAATTTATTGTACCTACACCAGATGGTCTCTAAATGCGAAATGATGATATGATGACTTTGTAGGATTAAGGTCCCTCTGTGCTCGAGGCATATATGGTATGAACCATTAGAGAAAAAGAATCGGATACAAAGAAATCCGGGTACAAGCCCTGAGCTCTTCTTTGAATATACCTGTCTGGTTCCTGAACGTGCCCAGTGTAAAGCACCGACACACGCGAGGCTACCTCTGGGTTCCAAACCAGTCCACCTTGTGGGAAACACAAGGTGTCTTAGAAAGGTCCTGGTTGGGCCGGGTATCGAACTTCGGGCCTCAGGATTGAAAGTTCAGCATTTTACCACTGCACTACCGGTCTGAGAGACAGACACTCTGTTATGTAGTTCTCCAAAAGCGCGATCGGAGCGCTATCATATCACCACTTGATCGTAATGGAGCGCTATCCTATCGCCACTTGATCGTAACAGAGCGCCATCATATCGCCACTTGATTGTACGGGAGCGCTATCATATTGCCACTTGATCGCAACGGAACGCTACTGCATCTCTGATGGTCGCTATTGGATTACATAGCAGCGCAGTGACCTGCATACTGGAGGAACATTTGCGCTCTTGAGTGATCTGATAGCGCTCCATTTATGATGTTTAAGTTCAAGTTGCTTTTCGATAGCGATTTAAGCGATTAAGTAGCGATGTGATGGCGTTCTGAACAGAGCGCCACGGATCTTTGTGCAAGGGAGTAGACTGGTGGCGATCTAGACGATTTTGGCGATCCGCTAAAGATCTGTTAGCGTGCGTGGCGTTCTTGGCGCTCTGCATGGCGATCTACGGCGCTCCGTGAGAGGGCCGTGGATCGCGGCCTAGTGGAATGGGGGTATAAGCTAAAAAAGTGGCTGCAGAAGTAGCTAGATTTAAAATTTTCAAGAACATGCAGATATTATACTCTTATTAACCCATTACCACACAATCCCTACTTTTGATGCCCCTGAGAAAGAAGCCTTTGGAAAACATTGTGGGAAAAGGAGAAAATGCTGGTAACCAGCATTTTCTCCTTTTCCCACAATGTTTTCTACCCTTCACAAAACAAATTCCAAATTTTCAGTCACTTTTATTTTGTCGTCTGCAAATGCTTTCAATTTGGACCAGTCTAAAATATGTCGTTTGGTAATGTGTTAAAGGTGAGTATTTAGGTTTTTTACATCACACCAAATTAAAAAATATTTATAGCACTGAAATTTATATGCATGAAAAAACAATACAAATCATCATTATTCAAGAATCATAAAATTACGAAAAAAATTTTTTTTGATGGTATTCCCTTAAAAGTAGCCTGTTAAGCTATTTTTAGATTACCTGCCAAAAATTTTAAAAAAGCATTGTTGGAATGTTATGTGACTGGCACGTGACTAATGAAGCTTAAACTCCATAACATAACAAACGTAATTAATTTCCATAATGTCTTATTCGAATGCTATGTTTGAAGCTTCGTCTGTATATTTCCGTTATGTAAATGTGGGTAAAACTTTTGTCCCAAAATCTGAAGGGCCACCTTTAAATGCAAAAGTCATTACTACTAAATGTAGTGACAACTTATACACTAAATGTTGTGACAACTTACGCACTAAATGTAGTGACAACTTATGCACTAAAAGTAGTGACAAATTTTGCACAAACTTGCCATCAAGTTCACTCCACTTATTAACAGACCACAAAATAAAAGTGAATGAAAATTTGAAATTTGTTTTGTTATGGGTAGAAAACATTGTCGGAAAATGAGAAAATGCTGGTTACCAGCATTTTCTCATTTTCCCACAATGTTTTCAAAAGGCTTCTTTCTGAGGGTCGTGAAGAGTAGAGATTGCGTGGTAATGGGTTAAAGAGGGCCTTATATTGTACTTATTTTCGGCCAGTTTTAACTCATTTCATCTTTATTTAATCAAACTATAATCATTCTTATATCTTCATGCCAAATGTGCCTAACGGTTGGAAAGTTGCGTAGATTACGGTCGATAGAAAATGCGTTTCGCTGAGTTGTGGCCTTCCATGTAAACAGACTTGTTGTTTTCATTTTTTGAAAGGAAGATTTTGATATATCCATTATACACTCGGGTAGATTCGTATGAAGATCACGCAGTCTGTCATGACCATATTAGACCTTTGCTGAGCATATAATATGGTAAATGGAGAAAAATGGATGCTTCTCTGTTGCAGCCTCAATTTTCAGACAGAGGTCGCGGCCTATATGCAAATTTCACCATATTATCCCACTCTAGGCGGATACAAACGACAAATTTTCGTGGTGCACCGGCATTGTTTACAGCTGCGATCATCAGCCAGTTTTCTTCCTACCAATAATCAGTTTCTAATACAAATCTCCATGTTTCTTTTTTTTTTTCAATTGCACCATATTATTATGTCGGTATTTCATCCGTCATTTTCTCCTTTTCCCACAATATTTTCTAGCGTATGAAAGACAGGAATCATAATTTTAAAATTGAGCACTTCAGAACTTTTGTTGTGTGGGAAAGGATTAAAAAAATTCCCTAGCTGTACCAATTTTTTCCGATGATTGTTGATAATCATTGTGACAGCATTCTTTTGTCTAGCAGAGCTGATTACTGTTTCAACACTGAGGTTATGGGAAAGCAGCCGGTGGTGTGGAAGAGTATTTTCAGAAGTACTGGTAAAAGAAACTCCAGGAAAGCATGGATAGGTGCATTGGCCACTGGGATACATCTAAATTAATCCTGAAAACAAAACATCACACAAGAAATCAGTCGGTTACTATATAGTACATGTAGTATACTACAGACTGAAAATAATTATAGTCTTAGAAAACCCAATGCATATCACAGGAAAATGCTGACTCATCCTGTGTGTGTCATGATGCACCATGGATTTCCTTTTGATCTTGAGGTCATTTTATCAATAGCTGCTTGCTACATGGTAAAGTCAATGATTGATTATTGCCCGGTATCGTTTTAAATAAAAAAAAAATGTTTTAATTATCTAATTGATATCGGAAGATGTGTAATCACATTGTAATACATATTCCATGCATTTCCAAGGTTTACTGACTTAAAGGTAGAAGCCTTTTGAAAACCTTGTGGGAAAAGGAGCATTTTCTCCTGTTCACATGTTTTCTATGCTTATGAAGGTACATTTCAGTCTTTGAGTCATTCTTGATTTGCCATCTGTACATGCTTTCAATTTGAAAAGGTGTAAAATTTTGTTATTTGGTAGTAAATTGGTTGAGTGATATATTTAACTATTTACCAAACAACAATATTTTAGGCTTGTCCAAATTTAAAGCATTTGCAGACGACACAATAAAAGTGACTGAAAATTTAAAATTTGTTTTGTGAAGGGTAGAAAACATTGTGGGAAAAGGAGAAAATGCTGGTTACCAGCATTTTCTCCTTTTCCCACAACGTTTTCTAAAGGCTTCTTTCTCACAGTCATCAAAAGTAGGGATTGTGTGGTGATGGGTTAACTCTTTACCAAACAAACCCTTGTTTGTATGACCCTGAGGTAGAAGTCTTTGGAAAGCTTTGTGGGAAAAGAGGATGCTGATATCCAGCATTTTCTCCTTTTCCAACAATGTTTTCTACCCAGCTGGAAACAAATTTCAATTTTTGAGTTGCGTTTATTTTGTCGTCTGCAAGTGCTTTCAATTCAGATCAGTGTAAAATTTTGCCCATGTTCTTAAGGTCAAGGTCATAGATTTTGACATTTTAAGTGAAAGATCCCCGTGGGGTCCCGGGGTTTTTTTACTTTATAGAATAGGACCTCGGCCTTTCTCTATGGCATGTCGTACAAGGCCACTAAAATTAGAGACAAACGGCTGCTTTCCTCGTAATTCGTAGGATTGCAGCAGGCTGGGTAGTTCTTATTCCAAATCCTATATTTTTTTTCTTGATGTAAATAGGGTTTGGAATGGGAATCAGTTGGCCTGTGGGACCCCGTGTGGTTTAATCGGGGGTATAAGAATAAACCACTGCAGTCCCGCGATCGTCACATCTGCCATTTCATCTGGCGGAACAAAAGTGAGAGCATGCATGTCGTAAAAGGCGACAAAAGGGGCATCATTTTGTGTTACATCCATTCCTCATTTATCATGTTTGTCTTATGTTGTTGCACATGTGTGTTATTTTCACCTTGCATTATTGTTTACTAAGTAAGTGTGCCCAATATGACCTAAGTTGTCGACGGGCCATAAAACACTATTCATTCATTTAAGTGAAAGTCTTATAGAGCTCCTGTTTTCCAGACCAACTGATAGATGAGGTTCATCTTTAACATGATGATAGATATAGGTGCACAGTTTCATTCAGGTATACCTCTGTCCTTGGCTGTGGCTAGAAGGTCAGGGTCACAGACTATTGTGCTAACCCTGGTATTGTGGTCAGATGTTGCAGGGTTTTCCATGACGCATAAATCCTGCGTCATAGACACAATTTTAATTCAAATGACCCCCAAAATAAGTGACAGTGCATCACCAGTGACGCAACTTTCCAAGATCTAAATACATGTAATGTACGAAATTGAATAAAGTGTCATAATTCCAAGTCTGTTCTTGCTTCAATGTCAGACGAACACCGTTCTTTTTTTAACTACAAGGTATATTTTAGATAAAAGTTGTTTTCCGGTAATTTATTTATAGAATGATAGTGGTTTGTGCATTATTGATGTAAAGCATATTGGACATGTGTCGTAAATATGGGCCCAGTGGAAGTTGTGGTTGGAATCTCTGTATTTCATAGCATATTTACATGACTTCCGGTATATAAAAGTCCACAGTAACAGTCTGTGCTGTTAGTGGAAAATTAACATAATGATGAAGAAAACTGTAGCATTCTTCTATCGTCTGCTTCGTACAACTGCCGATCAAGCCACGAAACGAAAGTGTTCGGTCTGTAAAAAAGTGACATCAACCTTTCTGTCAGAACTGATCGACCAACTTTTCAATTTTGGAAGTTGGCCTTTAAAGGTAAAATGCATTGTAAATCGTGCTTGAAGTTGATGACGAGGAGATCCATTTTTTGACCCCCTTAATTAACGAAATGACCCTCAACTAATGAGGAAGGGGGTCACAATGACCCCCAATTTTCAAAGCCGAGGGAAAACCCTGGTGTTAAGTTTTCTGTCTTAGGCTTGAGCCCTGTTGCCATTTCAAGGCACTGCCACCACTAATACATGGGCAAGCTGTGCTATTTGATCACAAATTCTGTCAAGTGTTTCATTGGACCTCTGATCTGTAAAGATCACAGTTAAGAATTGCTGAAAGTTACATTATATCTTTACATACCAGTTATTTATGTGCATATTGATTCCTCCTGATCCATAAATAGATAAAGAATAATAAAGGTCAATACATAGATTAATTTGGGAGCATCATGAGAAATAATTATATCACACTAAGTATACCACATTAATTATGTCTTCTTAACTCATTACCAAACAACAAAATGTAGGTTTGTCCAAATTGACAGCATTTGCAGACGACAAAATAAAAGTTACTGAAAATTTACCAGCATTTTCTCCTTTTCCCACAATGTTTTCTAAAGGCTTCTTTGTCAGGGTCGTCAAAAGAAGGGATTGTGTGGTAATGGGTTAATACATGAATACAATCATGCATTATTTCCCACTTGATGGCATTCTACCAATACACATCAGCTAATTTTGGCATTCTGGGTACAGGAGCGGAGTATTTTTCAAAACAACAACCATCACTTTGAATTTCAAATGAAATAAGTATTTACTCAAGAAAACACTACCTGGTGCCATTCACACAGTATGTAAACAAACTGTACCTGAACCGGATATTGCGAGTAAATTTCAGTGATGTCCACTTTGCATTAGAGACTGCTGAATGTAAACTATGTGAATCTTTATGTATAGTTTACGCCAAGCCTTTATTGTTAATACATAAACTGCCACATAATCATTCTTAGCTTTAAAACATTGAAATTCTCACCGGAGGCTACAGCGTCATTTGCACTAGACCCGATCTTAAATCAGCTTTTATCATGTTAAGGCTGGCTGAATCACGTTTTCTGAGTTTGAACCGGTGCAATTAATTAATTAATTAAAAAAGACATTTGTGGCATTGGGCATTTTAAAGTTCGATTTTGAACATAAAAATAAGAATTAAAGCCTCTATGTAAAGTAGGTCGACTGTACGTTTCTTGCTGGTGATTGTTACCCTTACTTCACGGCGGGGAATCACGTGACACAACAACAACAACAATGACCGTTATTTGAAAAAATTCCCCGACTTCAGGTAAGAAAATCTTCAATAATTCCGTTAATACATGACCGATTGGAATTTGGTTTGAAGCAGAGAAGCCGGAAGGACTCCAGGGATTTGCTTGATGTGTTAGATTTTTTAAACAACACCTGATAAAAAAGTTATTGACGAGCAAACAAATTTTTTACCCTGGATAATTTGTTTGCTCGTCAATAACTTTTTTATCAGGTGTTGTTTAAAAAATCTAACACATCAAGCAAATCCCTGGAGTCCTTCCGCCTTCTCTGCTTCAAACCAAATTCCAATCGGTCACGTATTAACGGAATTATTGAAGATTTTCTTACCTGAAGTTGGGGAATTTTTTCAAATAGCGGTCATTGTTATTGTTGTTGTGTCACATGATTCCCCGCCATGTTACTTGCGAGTTTACAAAATCTATCTGTACAATGTCTTGGGAGTTTTTTCAAATATTCTGTGCGTTTCTTGGGATAACAAATCTGACGCCTGATGGTATAAATCTGTACATTTTCAGGTATAAAATGGAGTAATTCAGATGCCTTTACAGCAAACTGTGAACCACAAGCTTTGGCGATATAACAAACCATAATTTGGAAATCCATAAAGGAAAAAGCCTCCAGATCAAAATTTCAGAATTTGACTCACAAAGAAAAGAAACAATTTCGTATGAAAAAAATATTCAAAAGTATTCCAAAAGATTTAACTCTTTACCACACGAGAAAATTTTAGACTAGTCCAAAGTGAAAGCAATTGCAGACAACAAAATAAGTGTGACTGAAAAATTAAAATTTGTTCTGGGAAGGGTAGAAAACACTGTGGGTAAAGGAGAAAATGCTGGTTACCAGCATTTTCTCCTTTTCCCACAGTGTTTTCAAAAGGCTTCTTTCTCAGGGGCGTCAAAAGGGGAGATTGAGTGGTAATGGGTCAAAGCTATGGAAAAGGCCTCTGCTACCTAATGATGATACTAAGACAGTGAGTTTCAAGGCTTGTTTATATGTGTCGCCATTTATAAAAAGCCCCATAAAGAAAGACACCAGTGAGGGATGTTCACAAGTTCCTTGAAGAATCTGGATGTCTTATGCGAAATACTGTTTTGTAGTCTACGTTTATTCCTATTCCTCACAGAAACGAGTCATCAGTCAATCACTTAAGAAAATATTGTAAGAACTTGAGAAGAAATTACTCTCAACGAACAATTTCTTCCTTTCTCGTAATATTTTCTATTCTGTTTCAAAATCATACTTTTATTAAGCAGATCTGTAAACTTTCCCCTAAATGCTCCCAAATTGGATTAGTCCAAGATGCTGTATCAGGAAAGGGTAATTCCTCTTTTTATCTGTAAGCAGATGAATTCCTCTTTTTTATCTATTAGCAGATGAATACAAATTGTGAAATTTTATTGTACGAATTCGTTCTGTTCCTTAAAGGTGGGTATTTAGAATTTTTACATCTCACCAAATTAAAAAGTATATATATCACTGAAATTTATATGAAAAAATAATACAAATCATCAATAATTAAGACTCATAAAGTTACAAAAAAAAATTTTTTTTTTCATGGTATTCCCTTAAAAGGCTACGTAGCATCATAAGGTATTTTTAGATTTCGCGCCAAAAATCAATAAAGCATTGTGGGAATGTCAAGTGACTGGCACGTAACTAATAAATCTTGAATTCCATTACATAACAAAGATGTAATACTGTAATTATTTTCCATAATGTCTTATTCAGACGCTATGTTTTCTCTTATTTCTCTTGGTGTTGGATGGTTTTCGACTACTGGGGGTTTATGAATGAACACTATACAGCTTTGGGAGTATAAAGATTTTTTTTTGTAAAATTTTTGTCCCAAAATCTGCAGGGCCACCTGTAACTCATGAAAAGGAAACGGAATAAAACCGGTTTTTTTTTATACTATTATGTTTGGCTGCTTTTCTCTCAAAAACCCGATCTTCTGTTAATGTTTACAGCCACAAGAATAGATGTTCAATGACCTGTCGCAGCTGTTACATATCTCCCCATGTTTCATATTTGATATTGTCTTTATTCGCCTTGATCACCGATTTCAACACTAACTTATGGAAATAAAATACCGCTTCACCCCTATCCTGCTGTCATAAAAGAGCTGTGCAGTAGACTCTGCATAACTAGAACTAAAGACCCCAACAAAATGTAACACATAGTCCTTGTGACACGTAATCCTTCAACAAAACATACAACAAATGGTGTTCAGAAATGGCACTGAGAATGACAAAAGAACAAAATCATTGTTCCACTTTTATAATATAAAATAGTGTATTTCATATGTGGTGGTACGAGGATAAGGTTGTACACATGGTGGGTAGACGAGGGGTCGAATGGCTAGGTGAGAGATTATTCAGTGTCGACCGATTACAGTGCTGACAGCACTTTGATTTTTTACACGCTGGAAGGGTCGTAATATGTCATGGCCACAGTCGGTCACCGATAGCATTTTTTGTATGCGCCCATAGTTTCCATCGGATTGATTTGAAACTTAACTACAGTGAATCTCTATGATGTGTGGTTTTGCATGTGACTTTTCAAATTTGGATCACTGTAGGGTTCTAGATTTTAACCCATTTCACTGACAAACCCCTTCGGGCATATATATGCACTGCTGTGCGAAGCTCTTTTTTTTTTTCCAATGAGACAAAGTCGTGTCATTTCGAACGTATACCTAGAAATGATTCACAATTAATTACAGCTAATATATTTTACTTGTGATATGTATATTAGATTTTGTACAGCGTACAAAGTGTTGTGGCAAAGGTTGAAATTGCTTGTAATGAGGAGTTCCACCTTTTGCCACTAAATTTCAAAGATTCTTCAGTACAACTGCATTGGAATGACAATCCACAGGAATTTGACATTCTATAACCAAAATAAATGATAAAACATGAAAAAAAAATCTCCCCTATATAATATAAACACAAGGAATGCAATGTCTCGATTGCTGGCGCTAGCACCTGACAGCCTTTCCCAACCAAAATCACCCACGAAACAAACATTGATCAAAATCTCATTTAGCCTAGTGATAGACAAGACAATAATGTACCTGCGACATCCGGGGATACCTCAGTAGACACCTTTCAACCAGAGATATCCTTCATGTTTTACAGCTCTATCAGGACATTTTGATTTATCCGGGTAGCCATTCGCTGACGTCGCAAGAAGTGCAAGGAAGCGTATTTTCGTATTACATACTACTATTATTTTTTTCGTTTTTAAGATATTTATGGACATCAAATGATACTAAAGATTCTAGAAAAATCTTTAGTATCATTTGATGTCCATAAATATCTTAAAAACGAAAAAAATAATAGTAATACGAAAATACGCTACCTGCTACTTTCTGTGACGTCAGCGAATGGCTACCCGGATAAATCAAAATGTCCTGATAGAGCTGTAAAACATGACAGATATCTCTGGTTGAAAGGTGTCTACTGTGGTATCGCCGGATGTCGCAGGTACATTATTGTCTTATTTATCGCTAGGCTAAATGAGATTATGATCAATGTTTGTTTCGTGGGTGATTTTGGTTGGGAAGGCTGTTGGGTGCTAACGCCAGCAATCGAGACGTTGCATTCCTTGTGTTTATATTATATGGGGGAGATTTTTTTTTCATGTTTTATCATTTATTTTGGTTACAGAATGTCAAATTCCTGTGGACAATCTAAGGAATAAATTGCGAAACAAAGTTTGTATTGAGCACTCTTATAACGTGCGTAATGGATGCTTCGGTCTTGTGTATAGGTATAAAGCAATGGAAATCCCCGTATCGTACTTGCAAGAATTCGTTCAGCCAACTCGCAAGTAATGTACATATCATTTACTTGATATTTGCAAGAAGGGTACAGTATCAAACTGTTTGCCATGCACAATTTCCATGCATTTTTAGGTAATTATAACAAGTCATGTCGGCATATATTGGTGGTTTTGTGAAGAGCATACATTTAGAAACAAAACTTTACAAATGGGTATTGGATAAATAGACGGATTCATACAAAAATTGCCTTGTGAAAACAGCATATATAGTAGTGAGCAAAACAAATGAAGACGAGTATTGCACTTTATGAGCAATTACACGGCCAAAGATGGTAAATGATGTATTTATTTGAAAGATACATTATTTCATTCAATGATGCAAATGTTTACAAGTTGCGTGAAAGTCACAACAACCTGTCGATCTCAATTATTCAAAGGCACCCATCTGTTTTCACCAATCGATTCATGGAATTTACTCGCAATATCCGGTTTGGGTACAGTTTGTTTATATACTGTGATTCGTTTAGCTATATCATCGGCTAGCATGTAACCTATGCATGGACCATTTATTAAAACAGCCCATAGACCTATATGCCTGGGTAATAGGCTAATTATAAAGTTTCGATATAAACCCTACTTTTCACAGGTATATGGGGGCGGGTGATGCATCATAAAAGACAGGTTGAATCTTCAAAGATTATGACATACGCAGACAACGGAATATATGTTAAAACACTGCAGGATATATTCAACTTGGACAAGTCTAAAATTTTGCTGTCTCAGTCTTGGAAAAGGTTATCCGTAAGCTTTCAAACATATTTATTTGGACACTTTAGTTTCAAATGTAATTTGGGACCATGGCTTAACCTTGGTCTTTCGATTATCAGAGGTGTAGGGGTAGAGCGTCTCACACACAAGTTTCCAGGTTTGAATCGCATGATTCAGTGTTTGGAATGACCAACATCAAGACATGAGTACAGGTTAAGGTTTCCAGGAAGCAGTGATCAAGATTAATTAATATGTCATATAGACTTTTTCCATAATGGATGTAAAAGGGACAAGTTTGATGTAAACTAGCTAGATTGAAAAAGAAAAAGCACCCTTAGACAACAAAGTGTGTAACACACTGATCAAATGAACTACCAAAATTATTAACCCATTACCACACAATCCCTACTTTTGACAACCTTCAGAAGGAAGACTTTTAGAAAACATTGAAGGAAAAGGAGAAAATGTTTCTCCTTTACTCACAATGTTTTCTACCCTTCACAAAACAAATTTCAAATTTTCAGTCACTTTCATGTTGTTGTCTGGAAATGCTTTCAATTTGGACAAACTTAAAATTTTTGTCGTTTGGTAATGAGTCAATGGCAACCAACGAATAGTAATGACAACAGAAGAATATTTTAGACTCCATAATTATTGTATAGGCTTATTTAGAATACCTGAAACTACCAACTCTTTGCCAGACTTGGAGTATCTTTAAGGTGACAGAATGGGACATGTCATTGAAGGGCTAGAAAATGCTGTGGGGAATGGTTAACCCTTTCCCGAACGGCAATTTTTGGAACAGACCAAATTCAAAGCATTTTGCAGATGACAAATTAACAGTTGCTAAAAAGATGATTCTTCTATATGTTAGGGTAGAAAACATTGTGGGAAAAGGAGAAAATGCTGGTTATCAGCATTTTCTCCTTTTCCCACAATGTTTTCAAAAGACTTCTATTCCTGACCCTTACAAACCAGGGATTGTTCAGGAAAGGGTTAAAATGCTGGATGGCAGGATTTTTCCCTTCCCATAATATTTTCAAAATTTTCCTTGGAGCTGTTAAAAAATGGGGCAAAAATGATGAGAAAAGGTACAGTGGCCAATTTTGTTGTGTTACAGAATGTTCCAAAAACTGTCTTTGACAGAAAAAAAAAAAATTTACGTAACCATGTAGTTATTCGTGAATAGTAAGGGTCGTAAAAGTTGAATTGATCCAATGGTTTCTGCCATATTTGTTGATATTTGCTGTGATAAGGTCTCAGTTTTCTTCTTGAAATAGAGATTTCATTGAATATTCATAGACCTTGCCAGTTTACATAATATCTTGTTGTTACTTCTGGAGTATTGTCAGACTTCTCTTGGGGAAATGCAACTTTCACCACTGAACTCCGAACTTTTATGATACATAGACCATGAGAAATAAAGTTCTTGAAAATGCTGTTGGGGAAAAAAGAAAATACTGGTAACCAGCATTTTCTCCTATTCCCACAATGTTTTCTTCAGTTCCCACAGCAACCTTTTATTCCCATTTACTTTGTCGTCTGCAAATGTTTTCTGTTTTGTCAATTTGTCTGAAATTTGTTTTTTGGTATAGAATTAAAATAAATTGAAGTTTTCTTTCAGGCCCCACTATTCACCAACTATTCAAAATAACATTCTTGATCTTTTTGTTTAAGTTTTGGAACTAAAAATTTCTGATTGCCTAAATCAAAATTGGCAGAAAAAAAAGAATTTTCTAAGAGAAGTTTTAACCCTCGTCGGTTTGGGCAGGCAAACTCCAAACCTTTGGACATGGAACCTGTTTTTAGCTCACCTGAGCACAACATGCTCAAGGGGAGCTTTTAGGATCACCCGGTGTCCGTCGTGCGTCGGTGCGTCGTGCGTCATCAACAATTCTTTAAACATCAACTCCTCCTAAACCACTGGGCGGATTTGGACCAAACTTGGCTGGAATGTTCCTTGGGAGGTCCTCTTTAAAAATTGTTCACAGAATTTGATTCCGTCAAAAACTCTGGTTGCCATGGCAACAAAACGGAATTTTTTAGGAAATTCTTTAAAAATTTTCTCCTCTGAAACCGCTGGTCAGATTTTAAAATAATTTCACAGAGATGTTCCTTGGGTGACCCTTTTCAAAAATTGTTCGCGAAATTTTGATCCGTCTAGAAACATGGCTCTGGTGAATGGGGGCTTCTTGCACTAAACAGAAATGAAGGAATTCTTAAAAATTCTTCTTCTCTGAAACCGCTGGCCAGATTTTAAAGTAATTTTACAGAGATGTTCCTGGGTAACCCTTTTCAAAAATTGTTCGTAAAAATTTGATCCGTCAAGAAACATGGCTCTGGTGAATGGGGGCTTCTTGCACCATACAGAAATGAAGAAATTCTTAAAAATTCTTCTTCTCCGAAACCGCTGGCCAGATTTTAAAATAATTTCACAGAGATGTTCCTTGGGTGACCCTTTTCAAAAATTGTTCGCGAAATTTTGATCCGTCTAGAAACATGGCTCATGTGAATGGGGGCTTCTTGCACTATACAGAAATAAAGAAATTCTTAAAAATTCTTCTTCTCTGAAACCGCTGGTCAGATTTTGAAATAATTTCACAGAGATGTTCCTTGGGTGACCCTTTTCAAAAATTATTGTTCGTGAAAATTTGATCCGTCAAGAAACATGGCTCTGGTGAATGGGGGCTTCTTGCACTATACAGAAATGAAGAAATTCTTAAAAATTTTTCTTCTCCGAAACCGCTGGCCAGATTTTAAAATGATTTCACAGAGATGTTCCTTGGGTGACCTTTTTCAAAAATTGTTCACGAAATTTTAATCCGTCAAGAAACATGGCTCTGGTGAATGGGGGCTACTTGCACTATATGGAAATGAAGAATTTCTTGAAAATTCTTCTTCTCTGAAACGGCTGGTCAGATTTGAAATTTATTTCACAGAAATATTTCTTGAATGACCTGTTTCAAAATTTGTTCGTGAAAATTTGATAGGTCAAGAAACATGGCTCTGGTGAATGGGGGCTACTTGCACTGTACGGAAATTAAGAAACTCCTAAAAATTCTTCTTTTCTGAAACTGCTGGTCAGATTTTGAAAGGACTTTTACAGGTGACCTTTTAAGAATTGCTTAGCAAAAAAATGATTTTGTTTCCAGTGTTTCAATACCTTCAAAAAAAAAGGCTATGATCCTCTCAAAAATTCAGGTGAGCGATCCAGGGCCATCTTGGCCCTCTTGTTAGCTCACCTGAGCACAACGTGCTCAAGGGGAGCTTTTAGGATCACCCGGTGTCCGTCGTCCGTCGTGCGTCGTCAACAATTCTTTAAACATCAACTCCTCCTAAACTGCTGGGCAGATTTGGACCAAACTTGGCAGGAATGTTCCATGGGAGGTCCTCTTTAAAAATCGTTCACAGAATTTGATTCCATCAAAAACTCTGGTTGCCATGGCAACCAAATGGAATTTTTTAGCAAATTCTTTAAAAATCTTCTCCTCTGAAACCGCTGGTCAGATTTTGAAATAATTTCACAGATATGTTCCTTTGGTGACTTTTTTCAAAAATTGTTCGTGAAATTTTGATTCGTCAAAAAATGTGGCTCTGGTGAATGGGGGCTACTTGCACTATACAGAAATGAAGGAATTCTTTAAAAATCTTCTCCTCTGAAACCGCTGGTCGGATTTTGGAATAATTTCACAGATATGTTCATTGGGTGACCCTTTTCAAAAATTGTCCGTGAAATTTTGATCCGTCAAAAAATGTGGCTCTGGTGAATGGGGGCTTCTTGCACCATACAGAAATGAAGGAATTCTTAAAAAATCTTCTTCTTTGAAACCGCTGGTCAGATTTTGAAATAATTTCACAGAGTTGTCCTTGGGTGACCTTTTTCAAAAAAGTTCGCGAAATTTTGATTGGTCAAGAATCATGGCTCTGGTGAATGGGGGCTACTTGCACTATACAGAAATGAAGAAATTCTTGAAAAATTCTTCTTCTCTGAAATGGCTGGACAGATTTTGAAATAATTTCACAGAGATGATCCTTGGGTGACCCTTTTCGAAAATTGTTCGTGAAATTTTGATTGGTCAAGAAACATGGCTCTGGTGAATGGGGGTTTCTTGCACTATACAGAAATGAAGAAATTCTTAAAAATTCTTTTTCTCTGAAACAGCTGGTTAGATCTTGAAATAATTTCACAGACTTGTTCCTTGGGTTACCCTTTTCAAAAACTGTTCACGAAATTTTGATCTGTCAAGAAACATGGCTCTGGTGAATGGGGGCTACTTGCACTATACAGAAATGAAGAAATTCTTGAAAATTCTTCTTCTCTGAAATGGCTGGACAGATTTTGAAATAATTTCACAGAGATGTTCCTTGGGTGACCCTTTTCTAAAATTGTTCGCGAAATTTTGTTTGGCCAAGAAACATGGCTCTAGTGAATGGGGGCTATTGCACTTTATGGAAATGAAGAAATTCTTGAAAATTTTTCTTCTCTGAAACCCGTGGTCAGATTTTAAAATAATCTGACAGAGATGTTCCTTGGGTGACCCTTTCCAAAAGCTGTACATATAATTTTGATCCGTCAAGAAACATGGCTCTTGTGAATGGGGCTACTTGCACCATTCGGACATGATGAAATTCTTTAAAATTCTCTTTCTCTGAAACCCCTGGTCAGATTTTGAAATAATTTCACAGAGATGTTCCTTGGGTGACCCTTTTCAAAACTTGTTCGTAAATTTTGATCCATCAAGAAACATGGCTCTCATGGATGGGGGCTACTTGCTCTTATACGGAAATGAAGAATTCTTAAAAATTCTTCTTTTTGAAACTGATGGTCAGATTTCGAAATGACTTTTACAGGTGACCTTTTTGAAAATTGCTTGGAAAAATTATAAATTTGGTTCCAATGTTTCAATACCTCAAAAAAAAAATAGACTATGGTCATCTCAAAAATTCAGGTGAGCGATCCAGGGCCATCTTGGCCCTCTTGTTCAATAAGTTGTCTTCTATAACCATAAATGTAGACCCAATTTAAATTTATAACCTCACCTATAAATTTCTCAAATGTCAATCTTTCCAGGTACATATGTGCAGGGCCAAGGTTAACAGCAGGACATGTTACTATTACAATCACCTTGACAGTAAGTATAGATATGATGGCTTTGAGTGATCATCTTATGATTAGGGGATTATGGGTTCCCTTTATATACCTGTTAAGGCCAGAGTTGCCTTTACAGCCAATGTAGATCAAGATTAAGTTGCACAAAACATGCAGCCTGATCTTTGATCTGCTCTGTAGAACTATATTGCAAAGTTTTACCATTGCAACATGTACTCATCAAAATTTCCCTGTTTTGTGGTTTCACAAATTTTATAATACTGCAAAGAAATTTCTCGTGATCTGATCAGATAAACTTTGAACATTATAATTATACATGTATTGTGTACTCTGGCATAACCCACATGAAAGCAGTTTCCAGTTCAGGAGCCTGATATAAATGACTGCACTTTCAGCACAACATCAAAAATGGTAGAAAATAGAGAAAATACCAATGTCCAGCAATTTCTTATAGCCTCAATTATTATTTTCTTATCTCATTACCAAACAACAATATTTTCGGCTTGTCCAAATTGAAAGCATTTGCAGACAACAAAATAAAAGTGACTGAAAATTTGAAATTTGTTTTGTGAAGGGTTGAAAACATTGTGGGAAAAGGAGAAAATGCTGGTTACCAGCATTTTCTCCTTTTCCCACAATGTTTTCTAAATGCTTCTTTCTCAGGGTCGTCAAAAGTAGGGATTGTGTGGTAATGGGTTAATCAGTTTGCTGCAGGACAAAGAATAGTTGTCTGCAGATGGTAATGTCCTTATGCAAATCTATCATATTATCCTGTCATCATAGAACATGTCTAGTTGTTTCAGCAGCATGCATTCTGAAAAAATATTGACTCTGCCAGTCAACAAAATTTAAGACTTTCCAAATTGAAAGCATTTGCAGATAACAAAGTCATTGGGGCTAAGTTTATAAGATTAGTTCATGGACAGGTTGGAAACACTGAGAAAAAGGAAAAAATACAGTTAACAGTATTTTCTTCCTTATTTTCAATAGTGAGAGAGTGCTTCCATAGGGTTGGCTAATCTCTGAGTTGTGTGATAAAAGGTTTATCTCTTCACCACACAGTACCGATTTTAATGACCCTTAGAAAGAAAGCTTTTGAAAACATTGTGGGAAAAGGAGAAAATGCTGGTAACCAGAATTTTCTCCTTTTCCCCCAATGTTTTCTGCCCTTCTCAAGTCAGATTTTTATTTTTGGGTCACATTTATTTTGTCGTCTGCAAATGTTTTCAATTTGAACAAGTCCAAATTTTGTTGTTTGGTAAAGGTGTCTGATTCAGAAAGGCAAAATTAAATAGTGTTATGATTTTTTCATACAGACTTGAAGAATAATTCGGAGCCTAGGGTCTTGATGGGAAATGTTGTTGACATAGAGGATCTTGTCAATTATGGACAAAAGAATAAGTAAGTAAACACCTCATCCTCCTTGGGTAGGGGAATTAACTACAAAAATACTGCAAGAACAACTTACCTCTGCTGGGATTTGAAACTAAGGTCTGTATTTGCAAACCATTCTTACGAGTATTCTTTTTCTCATTCTCAAGAATTTTCTAAATTTGGAAGTAATGCAACTTGCAATTGGCTGAATCATTTGGTCAGGCCAATCAGAAGTTGTGTTACTTTGTAAATCTAGAATAATCCAGTGACTATATTGAGTGATCTATGAACACAACTGGTATTCTGTTGTGTCTAGAATGAATTTTTCATTTGTCATACATTTACTTTGTATCAAAAGGATTAAGATATTGTACAAACATACAGTAAAACTCCTCTATTAAGACCACTCACTGTATTTTTAAGATTTGGTCTTATTAGTGGGGTGGTCTGATTTCCGGGTTTCACAAGCCTACATTTTAATATAAACCCAGGCTCTTAGTAGACATTTGCAGGGCTAAATGATGTGAATAGTAAATGCATTTGATTTAGGGAAGCCTAAGTAAACAAATGAAAATGACAACAATGTTTTCATATTCACTGAAAAGTTTTTTTTTTCTTGAATTTGTTAAATAAATAAATAATGCTGTAAAAGCATGCCTATTCATAATTGCCTATTTACCTCTTTACCAAACAACCAAATTTCAGATTGGTCAAAATTGAAAGCACTTGCAGATGAAAAAATGAATGTAACTCCATAATTGAAATTTCCAGCTGGATGGAAAACATCGTGGGAAATGGGGAAAATGCTGGTTTCCAGCATTTTCCCCTTTTCCCATGATGTTTTCTAAAGGATTCCATCTTAGGGTCGTAAAAAGCAGGGATTAATTGGGAAAGAGTTAAAACGATCATAGGTATGTACATTAATTAACTAAATGCATCTGAAGACTAAAGGTTCTTATGTTAGTATTGACAGAATATCTGCTTTTTCACTTTGAAGTCTTAAGAACTCATATTCCAACCGCCGAATTTCATTCTAAAACAAAGATTTTCGAATATGTGCTGATCTTTGAACATTTGAAAACACGGAAACCCCCCCCCCCCCCCCTTTTCTTTTTTCATCCGAGTAGATCATTCGGCCATGCCTGCTAATCGTCAATCTCACAGTCTTCATGTCCATTTGTTAACAATTACATAATTGTTACGGAATAATTACAGTATGTAAAGTGCCAAATTCAAAATGATAATCCCATCTCGATCCCATCTAAACCCAAATGCCTAAAATACATCAATCAGCTATAAACAATAAATCCTGATCACCCGGATGTACATGTTTGTCATCCGGGTCAGCGAGGTGTGATAAACGCTTGATTGCCATGTGGAAGACAAATTAATGGTTTAAAAATCCATTCACATGTCATTTGATTATGTTACGTAACATCCTGATTAATTAACACAATCATGTTTTAATCAACGGTCAGTGGACAAACAACAGACCGATAATTGATTGTCAATTCCATCGGACCCAAGAATATTCGTACATGTGGCACAGTCTATGGTAGACTGGTTACCGCCCGTGATACTACTACTTGTATAGGTAATACGGTATATACAACGGTGGCCAGTTCAAGTCTATGGTTCTCAATTACGGACGCGTGAAAATTAGCTGGTTGTAAAGAATACATTGTACATGTATTATGGAAATCGAGCGGTCGTTTCTCGTGGTTAAAATCCACAGGTAAATTCTAATTGGTACTGAAAATGGTGGTCGTAATTTCGGAATAGCGGGGTTCTCATATTTCCAGGTTTATTATCATGATCTTTAGAAGGAAAAAATCTGTTCTGGCAAAAATCGTTCTTAATCCATTACCAAACGATAATAATTTAGACTCGTCCAAATTGGAAGCATTTGCAGACAACAAAATAAAAGTAACTGAAAATTTGAAATTTGTTTTGTGAAGGGTAGAAATCATTGTGGGAAAAGGAGAAAATGCTGGTTACCAGCATTTTCTCCTTTTCCCACAATGTTTCTAAAGGCTTCTTTCTCAGGGGCGTCAAAAGTAGGGATTGTGTGGTAATGGGTTGCTCGTACTGCCGGGGTGGTCGGAAGGAGAGGTTTTGCTGTAGTAATACTCCCATGATTTCTACATGTATTTCTGTCTATATTTTATTTTTAAGACCATCTTTGCAATCTAGTTAAAATTATGACTGTTTAAAGATTTTCTCATATTAGATTTGTTTACTTCAGATCATCTTGCATGCCACTTGTGTATGATATAGATTCAGGATCCACAATAGAGTAGTTGCATTGTCAATTTAAGAAATAATCTTCTTTTTATCATGGTATATCGTTCAATAAACCACAGTAGTGAGTTATGCGGCGCAATAAATAATCCACGAGGGCGATGTGTTTATAGAGCCAAAGTCGTGTGTCATGTTAGAATAAGAAATAATCTTCAATCTATCACGGTTTATTGTTCACTAAACCAGAGTTGTTAGGTATGAGGTGAATTAAATAATCCACAGGGGTGATAGCCCGAGTGCCCATTTATTCATTACGCCTCCTTATTCATTGTGCCTCATAACCCACATGGTTTATTGAGCTATAAACCATGATAGAAAAAAGATTATTTCGATTCTAGCATAACCAAATCTTAATCAGAGGAATACAAATTCATACATAAAGTGAAGATGCATGTGCATATTCCATTTAATAACACGCTTTATACAGAATGATGTCATTCTATGTGGTATGACATCACTCTACATAGAATAACATCGGCTTTACCATGCTTTATTGCACTGTGTTTATAGAGCCAAATTCACGTGTCATGTTAGAATGTAAATTCTAACGTGACACGCAAATTTGTCTCCATAAATACTGTGCAACAAAAGCTTGGTAAAATCTGCGACATTCCATGTGGAGTGACATCATTCTATATCGAGTGACATCATTCTGTATAGAGTAAGTGAGTTATTCAATGGAGCAAAGTCTTTCTTCATGTTTTTTTCTCTAAACTTGTTTTCCTTTCATTAATCATTGGTCATGTTAGAATTGAAATAATTTTCTTTCTATCGCGGTTTACAGTGCAATAAACCACAGTTGTGAGTTATGAGGCACAATAAATAATCCATGAGGGTGATAGCTAGTACCGTTGTGGATTATTTAATGTGCCTCATAACTCACAACTGTGGTTTATTGCATGATAAACCCACAATAGAAAGAAGATTATTTCTTAATTTTACCATTTAGTCCTCTCTACATGGTCCACTGTAGCCCTTCAGTGGGGACATTGAACTTCTTGCTTTAAGGGTCGCAGGCAGCACTGATTTTTTGGGAGCCTCAAGCAAGTAGTGGTTTAACTCAGGGAAGAGCTTGAAAAAGAAGCTTTCAGCAATGTGAAATAGTTACTGTTGAAAGTGTCTAATCTCATAGCTATACAATCTACAATTGAAGTTTATGTTAACCCTGTACCAAACAGTCCCTGGTTTTAATGACCCTGGGGAAGAAACATGAAGAAAACATTGTGGGAAAGGAGAAAATGCTGGTAACCAGCATTTTCTCCTTTTCCCACGATGCTTTTTACCATTTCCAAAGTCAAGTTTCAATTCTTGAGTCATTTTTTTTTTTTTGTCATCTACAAGTACTTCAAATTCGGACAAGCCTAAAATTTTGTCGTTTGGTAATGAGTTAAGCCTTTGCAAGCAGCACAGGCCACAATTGAAATAAAATAATTTTACTGGTGCTTGCTCAATCCTTTATGAAATAATCCTGAGTTTTAATATGCAAGAGAATGTCAAAAACAATGTTGGAAAAGGACCCAGCTTTTTTTCAACATTTTGGAACAAGAACATTGGCCAGGCTGGTTGGTAAATAGAGGTGACCTCTAACTCTTGTCTGATTGTAACTATTATTTTACTGTGGAAGTTTGGGTTACAAGAAAATGAAAACCTAAGCCTCTAGCAGATCCATTTACATATTTCAAGAAAGAACAGATGCATTTGACATTATCCCAGCTCTCAGACATTGATTTTGTAGCACGCAACCCTTTACTGCATAATCTTGAGTTTTAGCTATCTTAATTAAATGGTAAAACACTGAATATACTGAATTAACAATTTCTGTCAAGAATGAGACTCAAGTAGTTGCAATTGTATAGCTACTTTTTGTTTTTTGTGTTTTACCAAAGGGACCTTGTAGATCAAAGATTGGACTGCACACCTTGTGCAGTCTGATCTTGCTCACACTGGCAGCAAAAGCAAATTAATTCATGAAATGCACTTTGAGGGTTAAACGATAGGGCTTTTGAAAACATTGTGGTTAAAGGCAAAACAAATAATTGTAACCAATAATTCATCATTTAGCTGCAAAGTTTTCTACCTTTGCAAATACAATTTGTCCATTTGAACCATCTTTAATCTATTGTCTGCAAATGCTTTCAATGTGGATAAGACATATTTTTTCATGTGGTGAGGAAATAGCCCGTTATTGTATAGGCTGTATTTTGTCCCTCACAAAAAGTATTGAAGTCTAACAAATAGGATAAAAATACGAAGGAAAGGAATGCATGGCAAACATTTTGGAAAATAGAGCAATGGCTTGTTAGAAGGAATTCCACCTTTTTCCACAGTATTCTTTGCAATATTTTCACAGCATAGGAGGAAAAGGTTGTATTTATACAGCAGTGGGATGAATCAATATTGCATAATCTCTATTCTTTTTACTGTTGTCGGGCAAATGTAATGTACTTGGTGCTATCAGATTGCCTGAACTCTGTTTCCTATAGAAAGTTTGCTACATCTCTTTACCAAATGACAAAATTTTGGACGGGACCAAATTGAGAGCATTTGCAGACAACAAAATAAAAGTTGACTAAGTAATGGTTTCTGTCTTTTATAGGATAGAAAACAATGTGGGAAAAGGAGAAAATGCTGGTTCTCAGCATTTTCTTCTTTTCCCATATTGTTTTCAAAGGCTTTCTTCAATAGGGTTGTTAAAAGTTAGGATTATTTGGCAAAGAGTTCATATCTTTACCAGAGACTTTTAGGCTTGAGTTCAACTCTTTACAATAGCTTGTCCAAACAGAGTTTTTATGCTTGTTATGGAGTTTAATGCCATTTTCAAATTTATTTCAGTTTATATTAGGAGGGTCAGTGCTTTTTATGCTTTCCTGGAGTGATTTGTCAAAGCTGAGAGCCAGTAAAACCATAGGCACTTTAGTTTCCCTGTCTTTAACTTTTGTACCTTATTTCCTCTGAATATCATAATTACTGGGTTTTGCAGTGGCCATGTTTTAAAGCGACAGAAATCCTTGATCAGGTTTCGATTTATGCTACCCTTATAAAAAAAAAAAAGGCACCAATCGAGACAGAATGAAATTGTAATCTGCAAATGCTCCCACTTCGGACAAGGCTAAAATTTTGTTGTCTGATAAAGGGTTAACTTTGTTATAACAATTATCTCCTGATTTCCTGGTCCATTTTCACAAATATTTTACTCATCTGTTTACCATGTTAAGAGCAAAGGTTTCAGTTACCAGGGCCAAGTTGTTGGTTCGATCCCTGGCTTAGCCAATTTCTTTCAGAGGATTGATGATTGTGGTTGCTACAGGATTCATTCCTCTGTTCCTCTGCCATAGCTGACAATAATTGTTTTGATAATGTTCATGTGGGAAAGCAGCCAGTGGCTAGGAAAGAAAAGTGTGCAGAACATTTGTTAAAAAAAAGACTCAGGAAAGCATGGATAGGTGCACTTAATGCCACGATATAACTAGAAAAATGTTAATTACAGTGTTAAACACCATAATAGTCAGTCATTTAATTAATCAATTAATTAGATACCAGATTCTAGGTTAAGGTCACAGCAGTTCCTTCTCAGCCACAATGCTTTCAAAAGATATGCTTGAAGAAGCAAGCATTGTCTGTGTAGAGCCGAGCCCTGGTAGCTCAGTTGGTAGCATGCAAGACATGAGAACAAGAGGTTGTGGGTTTGATCCCGGCTTAGCCAATTTCTGTCTGTGGATTGATGATAGTCATTGCAACAGGATTCAATCCTCTCTCACTGCTGATCGTTGTTTTGATAATTGTTACGTGGGAAAGCAGCAAGTGGCTTGGAAAGAAAACTGTGGAGTACTGGTAAATAAAGACTCCAGGAAAGCATGGATAGGTGCACTGGCTGCCACTAAAATACTGAAATAATGTTAACCCTTTACCACACAATGACCACTTTTGACGACCCTGAGGTAGAAGCCTTTTGAAAACTTAGTAGGAAAAGGAGAAAATGCTGGTAACCAGCATTTTCTCCTTTTCCCACAATGTTTTCTAACCTTCCCTAATCAAATTTGGATATCTCAGTCACATTTATTTTGTCGTCTGCAAATGCTTTAGACCAGTCTATAAATTTGTTGTTTGGTAAAGAGTTAAATATGGTGTTAAACTATTACCACACAGAAAAATTTTAGATCTATCCAATTTGAAAGCACTTGCAGACGACAATTTCAAAGTGGATCAAATGGTACAATTTTGCTGTGATAGGGAGGAAAACTTTGTGGGAAAAGGAGAAAAATGCTGGTAACCAGCATTTTCTCCTTTTCCCACAATGATTTCAAAAGGCTTCTTTCTCAGGGGCGTTAAAAGTTGGCATCGTGTGGTAATGGGTGAAACACCATGCAATCAATCAACCAATCAATCAATTAGATACCGGGGCCCGTATTCACCAACCATTCTTGAGAATATCCTCAGTCTCATTCTTCAAGGTTTTCTAAAATTGTAAGAAACACAACTTCTGATTGGCAAAACCAAACAAGTTGTGTTACTTACAAATGTGGAAAATTCCAGAGAATAAGACAAAGAACATTCTTAACAAATGGTTTGTGAATATGGGCCCAGGATTCTAGGTGAAGATCACAGCTGCAGTTTCTTCTCTGGTAGCAATGCTTTCAAAAGATCTGCTTCACGAAGCAAACATTGTCTGTGTAGAAGGTAATGAGTAGTAATGACCATGTATTCTACAAGAGAATTCAAGCAAGGGGAGTGATCAATTGAACACGCAATTGAGTCAGACATCGTGTCTATACAGTCTGTTATCATCTGAGGGGAATCAATGATCCATTTTAGAAAATATTTATTGTTTATGGCCATATATGGAAAATTGTACCATTACGCCCTTTATGAAACGACCCTGTGTATTAATAACCTTTTCAGACAACTTTCTGGAAATGTGAAGAAATTTTAGAAAGTAAACTGTTGAGCTGATTTCACTATCGATTCAGAAATGTCTACATTGTCAGTTTTCTTCCAATGGCAATGGTGGAGTTGTGTAAAGGGTTAAATTTTTACAAAATTTTAGACTTTTCTATTTGGAAAGCATCCAGCATAGTAGGGCTCTAGATAGAGGGAGTGATTTTGATTTAAAAATTGACTATAGTACTTATTCTCTTCCAAACCCCATGCTGTGGGTACTCATTTGAAGTGTTTCATTGAGATGATTCTAACGAGTACCCACAACATAGGGTTTGGAAGAGAAATAATGACTTTAGAATACCATCACCCCTCTTATCTGGAGCCCTGCAAAGGACAAACAGAATGTGGGACAAATGATGGGGTTTGCTGGTTACCACCATTTATTCATGTACCCTCCATTTTGAGGTTTCTTTCCTGTAATTTATAGCCTCTCACCTAAAAAGCATGTGAGAAAGTAGTCAGTAACTTAGAATGAAAGTTGTGTCAGTACTGGTGTGAGAAATTCAGGAAACACTTGCTAACAAGGTGCGCTGTTCGCCATGATATGACCTAATCTGTAGAAACAGCGATAAACTCCAATTCAATCAATTAATCATTTTATAGATGACATGATATACCACGCATGTGCAGAAATGTACTTGTATTGACTTTTCCAAAGATGCATGTAATCGATGTACAAAAGTACAAAAACTGCAGACTTCGCAGTTTTTCGAGGGAGATGTATAAAACAAATGTGTTTTCCCTGTACAAATAGCATTGTTTTATTGACCAGGAATGTCTGATGCCATTTAGCCCTTTACACCACAATGCCATTTTTAAATGACCCTAGGAAAGAAACCTTTTGTACAGCTTTCTAGGAAAAAGAGAAAATGCTGGTAACCAGCATCATCTCCTTTTCCTGAAATGTTTTATACCCTGTCAAAGAAAAAATTGCATCACTGCAGCCACAATGAAATTGTCATCTGCAAATGTTTTACTTCTGACTAGGCTAAAATTCTGTCATCTGATAAAGTGTTTAACTCTTTACCAGACGACAAAATTTGAGCCTTGTCCAAATTGAAAGCATTGGCAGAAGACAATTTCAATATGGCTCAAACAGTGCAATCATTTTTTGATGAAGTAGAAAACATTTTGGGAAAAGGAGAAAATGCTGAGTACCAGCATTTTCTCCTTTTCCCAAAATGTTTTCAAAAGGCTTCTTATCCAGGGTCATTAAAAGTCGTCATTGTGTGGTAAAGGGTTAAATGTCTTTAAGAGTGCTGAATAGAATGGACATTTTAACTCTTTAACAGTAGACAGAAATGTGGATTGGTCGAAATAGAAAGCTTTTGCAGATGACAATGTTTTTGTGGCTCATATGATGGAATTTGCTTTTTATATGGAAGAAAAAACTTTGGGAAAAGGAGATAATGCTGGTTATCAGCATTTTCAACTTTTCTCAAATTGTCTTCAAAACTCATAAGTTGTAAGTGGTTTCTTAGGTTGTTTAAACTAGGATTATGTGGTTCAGAGTCTTGGCAGTAGACACATTCATTTATTGTACAATTGACACAGCTGCTGAAAAATATGCTACTCAAAATTTGCCAGGGATCACCCTAAAAAATTCACTCTAAATATATATGTGGCATGTATCATGTATGGTTTTACAATATGTTACATTGCTACACTGATCAATAAAATGACCAGTGGAAATGGATCTTTAAACCTTTACCTCACAATGCCGACTGTTAAAGACACTGAGGAAGAAGCCTTTGGAAAACATTGTTGGAAAAGGAGAAAATGCTGGATACCAGCATTTTCTCCTTTTTTCAACAATGTTTTCTACCCCATTACAGACAGCATAGGGCACGTTACATTTAGTCTTTGGTCAGTGAATGCTTTCAACTTGCACAAATCTAGAGTTTTAAAGCATGGTAAAGAGTTTATGCAAAACTGTTGTAACTTATAAACCCATAGAAATAGATAAGTGATCCCTATCAAAGTTTGAGTAGTATATTATGTTTGTGTATCATGCAGTCTAGATTCAATAATCGGAATGCTTACAACATGCTGCCTGATCTTGACTCATACTGTCTGCAAAGCAACTGCTGCTACTTTTCTGTAGACATGTTTCCCACGTAATTCAGATATATGGTATTTTGTCTCTTTCAAAATATTTTTCCTACCCATGGTTTGTGGTTTTTGTAATGTTACTTGTCACTCAGTCGGCAACATTTCAGACTTGTCTGTTGAAACCATTTGCAGGCATCAAAATAGATAGAACTCAAATATTGGAACTTGTTTTATTTAATAGAGGTACTGTAGGGAAGAAAGCATTTGTTACACTGCATGAGCTAGGGAAGCAGTTGAATTCAACATAGAAAATTGACCTGCTGATATAGGACTGACCCACACACACACACCCCCCTCCCCCATTTCTTCTAAAACTTCCGGACAGTAGTCAAAAGTAATTACATTTGAAAATTTGATATGAAGCACATTAATTAATTTTTTTACTTTAACAAAAAATATGAAGTGTATTTTTGGTTTGAGTTTGATCAGTTCTTAAAACAGCATTATTGATTTAGGAACTAATTTGTTTCTGTTGCCAGCATTTTTAGCTCCACTGGCCAAAGGCCAGCAAGCTAATGCTATAGCCCGATGTCTGTGGAATGGTGTGCTCATCCGTCCATGAGTCCATCAGCCTGTGTGTTAACTTTTCTTTTAAACAACTCTGAAACTACCCATCCAATTTTGATGAAACTTCACAGAAATGATCCCGCCATGGTCCTCTTTAGAATTTTTTTTAAAGAATTAAATTCCTTCAAAAACTCTGGTTGCCATGGCAACAAAAGTGAAAAGTATTGAAAGTCTTTGAAAATCTTCTTGTCTAAAACCATACTACTAAATTTGGCATGTATCTTTATCTAGTAGACCTTTTTCAACTTTCTTCAAATTATAACCCTGGTCACAGTGGTGTCAAATTTGACCCCACCCCAGGGGTCACAAGTTTTACATGGGCTTTTATATAGAAAACATTAGAAATCTCCCTGTACCTAGCCATAAAGCCTAGGTCTACCAAATTTTATATGTGGCTTCATCCAGTGAGCCTCTACCCAGAGCATCCAAATTATAGTCCTAGGGTCAAATTTGACCCCACCCTGGGGATCAGAAGCTGTACACGGGCTTATATTGTGAAATCTTTAGAAATCTTCTTGTTACTAACCATCGGAAGCTGTACATGGGCTTACATAGTGAAATCTTTAGAAATCTTCCTGTTACTAACCATAAAAACTTGGACTACCAATTTTAGTCCTGTCGAAGGGGTTTTGATCGAAACCAATTGACCTAGTATTGTAATGTTTGGCATTTAGGATTTTTATGTACTAACCAGTGGAGCAATACAGGGCCATGGCCCTCTTATTTACTTTTTATTGAAGTGTTTTCAAAAGCTTTGTTCCTCAGGGCTGCTAAACTTACGTATCATTTTGTATTTTTATTGCAGGTGTTGTCCATACTATATGGCCAGAGAGTTAAGATCAGATGCAGACATCATATTCATGCCCTATAATTATTTATTAGACGCTAAGGTGGGTTCTTTATTGATTTTTCCTTCACTCGTTATCAACCAATTTCCTGTTTTGACAACCCATTGGAGGAAACCTCCTGAAAACATTGTAAAATAGGAGAAAATGCTGGTAATAGCATTTTCTCCTTGTTCCACAAAGTTTTCTTTCCTTTCCAAAAGAAAATCATCCTTTTGAGCTACATTTAAATCTTCACCACACCATCCCGTCTTTTAGCGACCCTGAGAAAGAAGCTTTTTGAAAACATTGGAAAAGGAAAAAAAGCTGGTATCCAACAATGTTTTCTACCTTTTCCAAAAGAAATTTCAATTTTTTAACCACATTTATTTTGTCGTCTGCAGAATTAATGCTTTTACTTTGGACAAGTCTACAATTTGTTATGTGGTAAAGAGTTTTAAAATATGTTGTCTGTAAATGCTTTCAACTTTTTTATCCCCCGCCGAAAGGCGGCGGGGGATATGGTAATAGTCTCCATCCGTCATTCCGTCATTCTGTCATTCCGTCATTCCGTCCTTCTGCTTTTTGTCCGGAGCATATCTCCAAAAGTATGAAAGCTAGGAACTTGAAACTTCACAAGTGGATAGATCTCATTCAGGAAGCGTGCAGTGTACAAGAACCATTACTCTATTGTCAGTATTTTTGGAGTTATTGCCCTTTGTAAATTTTTACTTTGAATTTTTGTCCGGAGCATATCTCCAAAGTATGAAAGGTAGGAACTCGAAACTTCACACACATAAAGAACTCATTGAGGAGGCATGCAGTGCAAAAGATCCATAACTATGTCTTCAGTAATTTTGGAGTTGTTGCCCTTTGTAAATTTTAACTTTGGATTTTTGTCCGGAGCATATCTCCAAAAGTATGAAAGCTAGGAACTTGAAACTTCACAAGTGGATAGATCTCATTCAGGAAGCGTGCAGTGTACAAGAACCATTACTCTATCTTCAGTATTTTTGAATTTGTTGCCCTTTGTAAATTTTTACTTTGAATTTTTGTCCAGAGCATATCTCCAAAAGTATGAAAGGTAGGAACTTGAAACTTCTCACACATATAGAACTCATTGAGGAGGCGTGCAGTGCAAAAGATCCATAACTCTGTATTCAGTAATTTTGGAGTTATTGCCCTTTGTAAATTTTAACTTTGGATTTTTGTCCGGAGCATATCTCCAAAAGTATGAAAGCTAGGAACTTGAAACTTCACAAGTGGATAGATCTCATTAAGGAGGCATGCAGTGTACAAGAACCATTACTCTATCTTCAGTATTTTTGGAGTTATTGCCCTTTGTAAATTTTTACTTTGAATTTTTGTCCGTAGCATATCTCCAAAAGTATGAAAGGTAGGAACTTGAAACTTCACAAGTGGATAGATCTCATTAAGGAGCCATGCAGTGTACAAGAACCATTACTCTATCTTCAGTAATTTTGGAGTTATTGCCCTTTGTAAATTTTTACTTTGAATTTTTGTCCGGAGCATATCTCCAAAAGTATGAAAGGTAGGAACTCGAAACTTCACACACATATAGAACTCATTGAGGAGGCATGCAGTGTGAAAGATTCATTACTCTGTCTTCAGTAATTTTGGAGTTATTGCCCTTTGTAAATTTTAACTTTGAATTTTTGTCCGGAGCATATCTCCAAAAGTATAAAAGCTAGGAACTTGAAACTTCACACATATATAGAACTCATTGAGGAGGTGTGCAGTGCGAAAGATCCATTATTCTGTCTTCAGTATTTTTGGAGTTAATGCCCTTTGTAAATTTTAACTTTGGATTTTTTTCTGGAGCATATCTCCAAAAGTATTTGAAATATCAACTTCAAACTTCACAAGTGGATAGATCTTATTAAGGAGGCATGCAGTGTACAAGAACCATTACTCTATCTTCAGTGTTTTTGGAGTCATTGCCCTTTGCACATTTTCTTCTGGAATTTTTGTCCGGAGCATATCTCCAAAAGTATGAAAGGTAGGAACTTGTAATTGTTGAGTTATTGCTCTTTGTAAATTTTCACTTTGGAATTTTGTCCGGAGCATATCTCCAAAAGTACAAAGGCTAGGAACTTCAAACTTTATACACTTATAGAATTCATTAACCCATTACCACACAATCCCTACTTTTGACGCCCCTGAGAAAGAAGTCTTTAGAAAACATTGTGGGAAAAGAAGAAAATGCTGGTAACCAGCATTTTCTCCTTTTCCCACAATGTTTTCTACCCTTCACAAAACAAATTTCAAATTTTCGGTTACTTTTATTTTGTCATCTGCAAGTGCTTTCAATTTGGACCAGTCCAAAATATTGTCGTTTGGTAATGGGTTAAGGAGAAGTGCACTTCACAAAAACCAAAACTCTGTCTTTAGTAATTTTTGAGTTATTGCCCTTTGTTAATTTTTATTTTGGATTTCTGTCTGGCATATATCTCCAAAAGTATAAAAGCTAGGAACTTAAAATTTCATACACACATAGAACTAATTGAGGAAAAGTGCAGTGCACAAGAACTATAACTCTATCTTTAGTATTTTTGGAGTTATTGCCCTTTGTAAATTTTTACTTTGGATTTTTGTTCGCACATTTTCATTTAGATTACAGGCTTTTTTCGACTGATTACCCTTTGATGAATTTATTTCATCATGGACATATAACAAAAAGGCCACATGTACATGCAAAACACAATACCTCTTATATGTTTGTATCAAAAAAGGTCTTTTTCGGCGGGGGATATCATTTCAACGAAATTGCTTGTTGAGTTTGAAATTTTGTCTTTGGTAAATTATTAACTCTTTATTTAATGACAAAATTTTGGATTTGTCAAAACTCAAACCATTTGCAGAAGACAAACTAACTGTGGCTCAAATTCAGGTGGAACGGTTGAAGACTTTGTGAGACAAGTAGAAAATAGCCCACCTGGGTGGCTCAGTGGTGAGCATGTCAGACTCATGACCTGGTGGTTGTGAGTTCGATACCCGCTTAATTAACACAACCCCTACTTTTGACGCCCCTGAGAAAGAAACCTTTAGAAAACATTGTGGTAAAAGGAGAAAATGCTGGTAACCAGCATTTTCTCCTATTCCAACAATGTTTTCTTCTCTTCACAAAACAAATTTCAAATTTTCAGTCACTTTCATTATGTCGTCTGCAAATGATTTCAATTTGGACAAGCCTAAAATATTGTTGTTTGGTAATGGTTTAAGGTGAACTTTCTTTCTTGTGTATTTTCGCCTCTCACCTCTGCTGAAGCATGTGAGAAAAGTAGTCTGTGACTTTGGAAAGAAAGTTGTGTGTTAGTATTGGTATGAGAAAGCCAGGAAACACATGTGCGTCACCGACCACCATGATATGACCTTAGCTGTTTAAGTGGCTTTAAAGTCGAATACAACCAACCAACCAACAAGGAGAAAATACTAGTTAGATGCAATGTCTCCTTTTCCTTCAGCGTTTTCATCAGCCTTCTTTCTCAGGGTCATGAAAATTCAGCATAGTAAATGCTATAACCTAGCCTTTTCTCCTTTATGCCACAATGTTTCCTACCCTTCACAAAATGATTTCGAATTATCAGTCACTTTCATTTTGTTGTCTGCAAATGCTTTCGATTTGGATAAACCAAAATTGTTTCCGTTTGGTAATGAGTTAAGAATGCTGTTCAATTCTCCAAATACTTGAACCCTTCTCCGCATGAAAACTTTTAGACTTGTCCAATTTGAAGAAATTAAGAACAAAGAAGAAGTATTCAATTTTTTTTCAAATGATAGTAATTGTCCTTGAATGTATAAAAAAGAAAATGTGGGGTAAAGGAGAAAATGCTGATTACCAGCATTTTCTCCTTTTCCCGCAATGTTTTCAAAAGCCAGCTGCCTCATGGGTGTTAAAACTTTGGATTGTGTGGTACAGAGATTAAGTTGTTTTTTTCTCCTTTTAAGATAATGTTACCTTTTTGTTTCAAAATTTTGTAACATACTGAGAGATGAGTTTATATTATTATGTTTTCTTTATAAAACAGACTAGAAAAGCACATGGGGTTGAACTGCAAGGGAACATTGTTATATTTGATGAAGCTCATAATCTGGTAAGTGTACCATCTCATACTATCTTTACATTTAACCTTTCCCTTAAGGTTTCATCTTTACTCATATTCAGCTAGTTGTTGGCTAGTCTCTTATCTTCATGCCTGACAGCATCAAGGTTTCAGTATATGATGGATAGAAAATGCATTTCATGTTTTTGAAGTCTACAAAGCAATCACTGTTGTGGTTTTCTATTTTAAATGAGGACAGATCCCTAGAGTTTTTCTATCCCATACTCCATATAATATTATAGTTCAGTAATTGATATTGTTTACACAGCTGAGCTATATACACACTTTCTCATTTTAAAAGCATTTTTTAGCTCACCTGAGCACAAAGTGCTCAAGGTGAGCTTTTGTGATTGTGCTGTGTCCAGCATATTGCAAGCATCATCCATTGTCAACTTTTGTCTTGTGTACACTCAAGAGACCATATTTTCAGTTCGACGGTATGTCTTGTGAAACTTGGTCAGAATGTTTGTCTCAGTGATATCTCCGACAAGTTTGATAATGGATCATGTTGGGTCAAAAACTAGGTCAAATTTGAGAAAAACCTTGTGTACGCTATAGATTCCACTTTTTCAGTCTAAAACTCCTGAAAATTGGTCAGAAAGTTGGTTTTAATGATAACTCGAACAAGTTTGAAAATGGGTCATTTTGGGTCAATAACTAGGTCACAAGCTCAAATCTTAAAAAACTTTGAGTACACTTTAGAAGACACCTCTTCCAGCCAAAACTCTTGAAACCTGGTCAGAATTTTTATGTTGATGATACTTCAGACAACTTTGAAAATAGGTCACAACAGCTCAAGAAATAGGTCACAAGGTCAAATTTTAGAAAAACCTTTTGTATACTCTTAAACCACATTTTCTGCCCAAAACTCATGAAAATTGGTCAGAATGTTTGTCTTGTTGATACCTCAGCTGAGTTTTAGAGAAAAAAAAGGGTCATGTCAGGTCAAAATCTGAGTCACTAGGTCAAATCTTAGAAAAAGTTTGTGTTCTCTTTAGAGGCCACATTTTTCGTCCAAAACTCCTGCTAGTTGGTCAGAATGTTTGTCTTAATAATATCTCTGATGAGTTTGAAATCAGGTCATATTGGCTCAAAAACTGGGTCTTTAGTTAAATCCATAGAAAACCCTTGTGTACTCTCTAGAGGCCACATTTTCAGTCAAACTCTAGAGAGTTGGTCAATGTTTTTCTTGATAATTCTTTGGACAAGTTTGAGGATAAGTTACATCAGGTCAAAAATGAGTTCACTAGGTCATATCTCTGGAAAACCTTGTGTATGCTCTAGAAGCCACATTTTCTGTTTTAAACTCCAGAAATTTGGTCAGAATGTTTGTCTTAACGATACCTCACATGAGTTTGAAAACGGGTTATGTCAGGTCTGAAACTTGATCACCAGGTCAGATCTTAGAAAAATCATGTGTATGCTCTAGAGACCACATTTTTTGTTCAAAAATCTTGAAAATTTGTCAGAATGTTTGTCTTGATAATATTTTGGACAGGTTTGAAAATGGGAAATGTCAGGTCAAAATCTATGTCTCTAAGCCAATACTTTGAAAACTTTGTGTACTCTCTAGAGCGTTGTTAATGCAATATTCATGAAACTTGGTTAGAATATTTGTCTAGATGATTTCTAGACCAGTTTGCAAGTGGGTCATTTTGGCTCAATAACTAGGTCACTGAGTCAAATCTTCGAAAAATTTTTTTCAGTCAAATAGTCATGAAAATCTGGGTAGAATGTTTGTTTTATTGTAGAGGAGATAAAAAATTAGTCATATTTGGTAAAAAAAATACTAGGGAGAGCAACTTCAGGGCTATCATGGCCTTTTTGTTCTCTTTAGCTCTATGGATGTATCTTTAACTCAATACCAAACGACAATGTTCTAAGCTTGCCCAAATTGAAAGCATTTGCAGACGACAAAATAAAAGTGACTGAAATTTGAAATTTGTTTTGTTATGGTAGAAGACATTGTGGGAAAAGGAGAAAATGCTGGTTACTTGTAAAGG
The DNA here is from genome assembly GCA_943736015.1 of Tridacna crocea. Classification (NCBI taxonomy): domain Eukaryota; kingdom Metazoa; phylum Mollusca; class Bivalvia; order Cardiida; family Cardiidae; genus Tridacna; species Tridacna crocea. The sequence goes on from OX031059.1 coordinate 59,224,958, forward strand.
GTTGACAGATTAACCCTTTCCCAAACGACAAATTTTAGACCCTTCCAAACTGAAAGAGTTTGCAGGCAACAATTTTAGATTTGGAGGAAATGGCAGAAAGTTCTCAAAACGGGTAAAAAAAACACTGTGGGAAAAGGAGAAATTGCTCGTTACGAGCAATTTCTCCTTTTCCCATGGTGTTTTCAAAAGACTAGTTTGCAAGTGGGTCATTTTGGCTCAATAACTAGGTCACTGAGTCAAATCTTCGAAAAATTTTTTTCAGTCAAATAGTCATGAAAATCTGGGTAGAATGTTTGTTTTATTGTAGAGGAGATAAAAAATTAGTCATATTTGGTAAAAAAAATACTAGGGAGAGCAACTTCAGGGCTATCATGGCCTTTTTGTTCTCTTTAGCTCTATGGATGTATCTTTAACTCAATACCAAACGACAATGTTCTAAGCTTGCCCAAATTGAAAGCATTTGCAGACGACAAAATAAAAGTGACTGAAATTTGAAATTTGTTTTGTTATGGTAGAAGACATTGTGGGAAAAGGAGAAAATGCTGGTTACCAGCATTTTCTCCTTTTCCCACAATGTTTTCTAAAGGCTTCTTTCTCAGGGGCGTCAAAACTAGGGATTGTGTGGTAAAGGGTTAATATTTTCTATTTTGTATGTATGGCTAGTGTCTATTGAAGCAATATGTCCTGTAACTCTTTATTACACAATCTAAAGGGAATCGGCTTTTGAAAACTTTGTTGGAAAAAAGGGAAAATGCTGATATCCAACATTTTCCTCCTTTTCCCATAAGGTAATCTACAGTACCAACATTTCAGCTCAACTTAACTGTTTTCCAAACGACAAAATTTAAGATTGGTTCAAACTGAAAGCACTTGCAGACAACAAAATAAATGTAACTCAAATGAAATATTGAATTTTTTTTCCAGCAGGGTAGGAAACACTGTGGGAAAAGGTGAAAATGCTGGTTACCAACATTTTCTCCTTTTCCCACAATGTTTTCAAAAAGGTTCATATCTCGGGTCATAATAACCAAAGATTGTTGGGTTATAGGTCATTGTGCAAATGATTTCAGTTTTAACTACAATAGTGTAAAATTTTATTTTGTAAAAAGTGAAAAAGGTAAAATTGTAATTGAAATGAAAGATAGCATTGGACATGATTTTGTCCTGTAAATTTGTCAAGACATGAAAAAAGGTGTAGCACCCCAACACAAAACATACCTTTTTTTTGTAAAGGGTTGACAGATTAACCCTTTCCCAAACGACAAATTTTAGACCCTTCCAAACTGAAAGAGTTTGCAGGCAACAATTTTAGATTTGGAGGAAATGGCAGAAAGTTCTCAAAACGGGTAAAAAAAACACTGTGGGAAAAGGAGAAATTGCTCGTTACGAGCAATTTCTCCTTTTCCCATGGTGTTTTCAAAAGACTTTTACTGCTGACATGTAAAAACCAGGGTTTGGGAAAGGGTTAACCCTGTAGCACACAATCACAACTTCTAACTATCCTGAGAAAACAGACTTAATGCTGGTAACCTGCATTTTCTCCTTTTTATACGCCCGTCGAAGACGGGACGTATTATGGGATCACCCGTGGCGGGCGGGCGTCCGGGCGGGCGGGCGGCGTCCAGTTCTTTGTCCGGAGCATATCTCCAAAACTATACTAGCTAGGGTTATGAAATTTCATGGGTGGATAGATCTCATCGAGGCGGAGTGCAGTGCACAGGAATCATAACTCTTGCTTGCTTAATTTTTGAGTTATTGCCCTTTGTTGTTTTTCATACTTGAATTTTGTCCAGAGCATATCTCCAAAACTATACTAGCTAGGGTTATGAAATTTCATGGGTGGATAGATCTCATCGAGGGGGAGTGCAGTGCTCAGGAATCATAACTCTTGCTCGCTTAATTTTTGAGTTATTGCCCTTTGTTGTTTTTCATACTTGAATTTTGTCCGGAGCATATCTCCAAAACTATACTAGCTAGGGTTATGAAATTTCATGGGTGGATAGATCTCATTGAGGGGGAGTGCAGTGCACAGGAATCATAACTCTTGCTCGCTTAATTTTTGAGTTATTGCCCTTTGTTGTTTTTCATACTTGAATTTTGTCGGGAGCATATCTTCAGAACTATAGTAGCTAGGGTTATGAAATTTTATGGGTGGATAGATCTCACTGAGGGGGAGTGCAGTGCACAAGAATCATAACTTTTGCTTTCTTAATTTTTCAGTTATTGCCCTTTGTCGTTTTTTTTATACTTGAATTTTGTCCGGTGAATATCTCCAAAACTATACTAGCTACGGTTATGAAATTTTATGGGTGGATAGATCTCATCCAGGGAGAGTGCAGTACACAAGAATCATAAATCTTGCTTGCTTAATTTTTGAGTTATTGCCCTTTGTTGTTTTTCATACTTGAATTTTGTCCGGCGCATATCTTCAGAACTATAGTAGCTAGGGTTATGAAATTTCATGGTTGGATAGATCTCACTGAGGGGGAGTGCAGTGCACAAGAATCATAACTCTTGCTTTCTTAATTTTTCAGTTATTGCCCTTTGTCATTTTTTATACTTGAATTTTGTCCGGTGAATATCTCCAAAACTATACTAGCTAGGGTTATGAAATTTCATGGGTGGATAGATCTCACCGAGGGGGAGTGCAGTGCACAGGAATCATAACTCTTGCTTGCTTAATTTTTGAGTTATTGCCCTTGGTCGTTTTTCATACTTGATTTTTGTCCGAAGCATATCTCCAAAACTATACTAGCTAGGGTTATGAAATTTCATGGGTGGATAGACTCGATGGGGAGTGCAGTGCACAGAAATCACAACTCCTGCTTGCTTAATTTTTGAGTTATTGCCCTTTGTTGTTTTCATACTTGAATTTTGTCCGGTGCATGCCCCAGCTTTACAACTTGGGGTAAGACGGGCGTATCTTGCGACAATTTGCCGCTCTTGTTCCAAAATGTTTTCTATTCTTCCTGAGTAAAATTTCAGTTTTTGAGCCACACTTTTTCATCTGCAAACAATTTCAATTTAGACTATTCTAAAATTTTGTTGTTTGTAGTAAAGAAATTAAACTACTTTCAGGAAAAGATCTGTGAAGACAGTGCGTCCTTTGACCTGAAACCAGGTGACCTTGCTACAGCAATGGAAGAGCTGACAAAGGTCGCAGAGAAATTTGTAGAAATGATAAAAGGAGACACTGTAGCGGAAGATGATTATTCAGACAATCTGCCGGTGCCTGAGTTCACTCTGGATGATATACTGAGAATGAAAAACACCCTTAAAGACCTTGAAGAGCAAATAGATCTTACAGAGGTCCCTAATAATGGAAAAGGTGCAACCAAACCTGGAATGTAAGTCAACTGAATTAATCTCTTACATCATAATCTCAAGCTTTAAAAACTCTTACATAGCCCTTTCCCAGACAATCCCTTGTTTTTACAACCCTTTCCCAGACAATCCCTTGTTTTTACAACCCCGAGATAGAAGCCTGTTGAAAACATTAACTCATTACCAAATGACAAAATTTTAGGTTTGTACAGAGTGAAAGCATTTGCAGACGACAAAATAAAAGTGACTGAAAATTTAAAATTTGTCTCGTTAAGGGTAGAAAACATCCTGTTTTCAAAGGTTTTCTTTCTTAGGGTCCTCAAAAGTCAGGATTGGGTGGTAAATGGTTAAGGGAAACGGAGGAAATGCTGGTAACCAGCATTTTCTCCTTTTCCCTCAATTTTTTCTTCCCAGCTGTGAACAAATATCAATTTTTGAGTTATGTTTAATTTGTCGTCTGCAAATGCTTTGAATTTTGACCAGTCTAAAATTTAATTGTTTTGTAAAGAGTTAAAAGGCTTTTTAACTCTTTACCACATCAGAAAATTTCAGACTGGTCCAATTGAAAGCATTTGCAGACAACGAAATAAAGGTGACTGAAAAACTGAAATTTGTTCTGGGAAGGGTAGAAAACACTGTGGGAAATGGAGAAAATGCTGGTTACCAGCATTTTCTCCTTTTCCCACAGTGTTTTGAAAAGGCTTCTTTCTCAGGGGCGTCAAAAGTAGGGATTGTGTGGTAATGAGTTAAAACATTATGAGGAAAGGAGAAAATACTTGAGAGTTTTAACAAAAGTAGTAACAACCATGATTAAAGATGCTGGTCGGCTGCATTTTCTCATGACAAAATCAGTCTATTGATTGAGACATATATAATTAATTTGTCATCTGCAAATTATATCAGTATGAACTGATTTTTTTTTTGTTTGGTAAAAGAATGATTTTACTAATTAGTTGTTTCAGTTGCCCTCATGAAAAATGCAGTTGAAAACATTTGTGGAAAAGGAGAAAATGCTGTCAACCAGCTATTAAATTTTACTAAAAAAAATAACAAAATATTTTTCTCCTTTGATTGAAAAGTAGTCTCAAAATTACACATATTTTTTTTTACTTGCAGGTTTATGTTTGAATTACTGTCGAAGGCTAACATAGGATTTGGCAACAAGACCGTGATAATTGATACACTAGATAAAATCATCGGATATGTTAATCAAGATGGTATGGTCAGTTTGGTCTCCTTCACCCCTAATTAATCCAGAGAAAGGAGGCAATCTGAAAATGTTATGGAAGAATTTGGATAACCAGCATTTTTCACAATATGTCTACCTGCATCCAACTCTTTACCATATAACTATATCTAACCCATTACCACACAATCCTGACTTTTAATGACGTTTGAAAAGAAAGCCTCTGAAAACATTGTGGAAACCAGCATTTTCTCCTTTTCCCACAATGTTTTCTACCGATTCCAAATCAAATTTCAATTTTTGATTCACATTTATATTCTTGCCTGCAAATGCTTTCAATTTGGACTAGTCCAAAATATTGTAGTTTGGTAAAGAATTAAGACTTGATAGGATTTGCAGACAACAAATAAAAGGTTGCTGAATTGTTAAAAACTGCCCTTTGAGCAGAGAAAATATGGTAGGTAGAGAAGAATTTTCTCCTTTTCTCACAATGTTTTCAAATAGCTTCTTCTTTAGGGTCATTTACACTCATGATTGGGTGTCAAAGTAATGACTCGTCAAACCGCTTAACATAAGGCATTTCTATGGTATCTCTAATTGACCTTGATAACAGCAAGGATGAAGCTGTTTTTACGTGTATAGGACACCTTTTGATAGCATAGAAAACATTGTGACAAAAGGTGAAATTGCTCGTGACGAGCAATTTCACCTTTTGCCACAATATTTTCCAAAGGCTCCTACAAGCAATGCGTAGAAATGAGTATCTATAGAATAAAGGGTTTAAAAAAGTTTACTGCAATTAACTTCCATCTTGTCCTTGGTTACAATCCACTGTGCCAAATTTTTTACAAGAAATGATTGATGGTAGCCATGGCGATAGGAATCATTTCTCTCATACAGCTTATTATTGTTTCAATGATACTACTATTATGCAAAGTTGTGGTTAACTCTTTACCAAACGACAAAATGTTCGACAGGTCCAAATTGAAAGCATTTGCAGACGACAAATTGAATGTAACCCAAATGATGATTTCTGTCTTTTGTAGGGTAGAAAACATTGTGGGGAAAGGAGAAAATACTGGTTACCAGCATTTTCTGCTTTTCCCTCAATGTTTTCAAAAGGCTACTTCCTTAGGGGGTCGCTAAAGTCGGGATTGTGTGGTAAAGAGTTAAAGAAATTCCAGGTTGTGTGTTTATGAGTGCACTGCATGCCACTACTTAACTGAAATAATGTTGGAAATGGCATTAAAATGTTTTATCAGTGAGAGTAACTTCATGTCATATGTCTTATTTTAAATGTTGAATAAATATCACCTCTTAAACTTAAGCTTTTTGTCTTTGATGCAAATAACAAAAGTATCATCTATCCCAAAACTTCTCCTCCGGTTTTGTGCCTGTTTTCTTTTTATGGAACATATGTGTAATAACTTTCAAGAAATATTTCCCAATGAACTTTAACAAACTTCTATAACGTTATGCATGTTGGTTTTGAACATCTGTATCTGCTACCAAAGCACTTACAGGGGGAACTTAAGTCACAGTTGATCATGTCGATATTTTTTTCTAACCCTTTACCAAACATTCCTTGTTTTTTACAAGCCTGCCATAGAAAACTTTCAAAAACTTTTGTGGGCAAAGGAGAAAATATTGGTAACTAGCATATCTCCTTTTCTCACAATATTTCTTGCCCTAGTAGAGACCTTTAGCTTATTATGCCCCCCTTCGAAGAAGCGGGGGTATATTGCTTTGCACTTGTCGGTCGGTCTGTAGATGACATTTTTGTCCGGAGCATAACTCAAAAAGTATTTCAAGTATCATCTTGAAACTACATAGGTGGATAGATCTCATTAAGGAGAAGTACAGCGCACAAGTACCATAACTCTGCCCATCATATTTTTGGAGTTATTGCCCTTTGTTGATTTTCATACTTAATTTTTGTCCGGAGCATAACTCAAAAAGTATTTCAGGTATCACCTTGAAACCTCATAGGTGGATTAATCTTATTAAGGAGAAGTGCAGTGCACAATAACCATAACTCTGCCCATCATATTTTGGAGTTATTGCCCTTTGTTGATTTTCATACTTAATCTTTGTCCGGAGCATAACTCAAAAGGTTTTTCAGGTATCATCTTGAAACTTTATATGTGGATAGATCTTATTCAGGAGAAGTGCATTGCACAAGAACCATAACTCTGCCCATTATATTATTGCAGTTATTGCCCTTTGTTGATTTTCGTACTTAATTTTATTCTGGAGCATAACTGAAAAAGTATGTGAGGTAAAATCATGAAACTTTAAAAGTTGATAGTTCACATAAATGGGAAGTGCCCAAGAATTGTTAATTTATCATTAATATTTTTTGAGTAATTACCCTTTGTTCGTTTTTACACTTTGAACTGAACAGTTTATAATCATGTGTTATATTTAGAATTGGATGCCATTGGGGGCATACATGTTCTACAAACATCTCTGGTTTGAACAACTTCTGAATTTGTTGCCTGAAGATGCTCTCACTTTAGAGGAGTCTAAAATTGGTTGTTCAGGAATAGGTTAGAGTTCACTTTTGGACTAGTCTTGTTTATTCAGTCAAAATATCTAAGGAGTAAAATCCTTCTGTTTTTCTTACATTTTTAGGATCACCTGTAGGTGTGACAAGGGGAGCTGGCCTCACCAAAGTTGCAGAAATGTTAAAGGTAGATGTAGAAATAATTTCCTCATATATTGATAAATCTTTTACCACTCAATCTGTTTTTTTGGCGCCAAATAAATAAATTTGACTTCTGATGGCTTAACTCCTTACCAAACGACAATGTTTCAAGCATGTCCAAATCAAAAGCATTTACAGATGACAAATGAAAAGTGACTGAAAATTTGAAATTTGTTTCATGAAGGGTAGAAAACATTGTGGGAAAAGGAGAAAATGCTGGTTACCAGCATTTTCTCCTTTTCCCACTATGTTTTCTAAAGGCTTCTTTCTCAGGGGGCGTCAAAAGTTGGGATTGTATGGTAATGGGTTAAAATACAATCCATTGAAACTGAGAAAGATTTTTACCTGAAAGGCTTGACAAAACAAGTGGAAGACAACTCAAGAACACTCTTTGTCAGCTGTCAGTTAAAAAGGTCAAAATTTTATTCTGTCCAAACAATTTAGGTCAGAGTATCTTATGAAGTCAAAGACAGTTCAGATCCAAGATCAGATTGTATTCTGTGCTGTCTGCTCCTAATTCATTACCAAAAGACAAAAAGTAAGACTTGTCCAAATTTAAAGCATTTTGCAGACAACAAAATAACTCTCTCTCAAAGATATAAACTTGATTTTAGAAGAATGGAAAACATCATCAGAAAAGGAGAAAATGCTGGTTATTAGCATTTTCTCCTTTACCCACAATATTTTCAAAAGCAATTTTTCTCAGGGATTGTTAAAAGTTGGGATTATGTGGTAAAAAGTTAATCTATACTGTCCACAGAAGCAAATTATATTTACACAAGTACTCTAAGGGTTATACCAGTTGAAGTCTGTTTGTTTTAAACACTTTACCACACAATGATGAATTTTAACACCCCTGAGGAAGAAGCCTTTGAAAACATTGTGGGAAAAACAGAAAAAGCTGGTAACCAGCATTTTCTCCTTTTCCCACAAAGTTTTCAAAGCAAAATTACACCATTTGAGCCACTTTGAAATTGCACTCTGCAAATGCTTTCAATTTGGATAGGTCTAAAATGTTGCTGTGTGGTAATTGGTTAAATTGATTTACACACATTGAATTGCAGATTGTTTTTAGCCAGGATGCAGCTCCAGGCAAGTCTCTAACAGAACACCAGGAAAAATTGGCACGGTCATACAAGGTAAATTATGCTAATGACTTTGTTTTTACGGATTAATCAATCGAATTCAGGCACAGTCTTTCATTTGTTGTAATTTTGATTTGATATAAAGAAATTTAATTTGCTCAAATTGACAGGGTTTTATGCCCTTTACAACCAAAGTTGGAAGATATGGACTGGAAGTCAGGTGATCTGTCAGTAGGGTTGTCTACTGACACAATTTCCTAGCCTCTTCTCCTTCTACAGTTGACAACAAATTTTGCTAGGGTTTTAGCCCATTACCTCATAATCGAACTGTAGACTCATCCATATTCAAAGCATTTGTAGAGAGGAAACTATATTATGGCTCTGATGATGAAATTTGTTTCTGAAAGGCTAGAAAACATTGGAAAAAGAAGAAAATACTGGTTACCACCAATTTCTTCTTTTTCCACAATGTTTTCCCAAACCTCTCTTCTCGGGTTCATTGGAACTTGGGATTGTTTGATAAAGAATTAATAAAACATTTCTTACCTTTGAAATTTATGTCCTGTATCTTTTATTATACCCCTGCAAAACTAATGTTTTCAGGGGTATACTGAAATCAGGTTGTCCTTCCATCTGTCTGTCTGTCTGTGTACAAAATACTGACAAAATTCTGGTAGGGGTATTAAGTCATATTCAGTGACAGCTCTAGTTATGATTAGTCAATTCTTACAGAAGTTATGATCCTTTGAATTGATTTTCTATCCATTGACAAGGTACTAGGTGGTAGTAGGAAAAGAAGGGGGGGGTGGTATTTGTCAGTCTGCTATACAGTTCTGATTTTGAAAAGCATAGTAGCAGCTTTTATAGCCCAAAAAATAGTCTGCAGGAAATAACAGTGAAATGATTTGAGCAGTGTTTTGCCCTTTACCACATTACTAGGTTTCAGTGACCTTAACTCTTTACCAAACAACAAATAATGGACTGAGCCAAATTGACAGCATTTGCAGACAACAAATTATAGTAGCTGTATAGCCAAAATGACAATTTCTGTAGAAAATCTTGAGGGAAATTGAGAAAATGCTGGTCATCACTCATCAGCATTTTCTCCATTTTCCACAATGTTTTCAAAAGCCCTCTTCTTTAGAGTTGTTAAACCAGGGAATGTTTTGTAAACAGTTAACTCCTTCAGTGCCAAAAATACAAAATCTACCTCTTTAGATAGCTGACATTACAGTACACCAATACTCAGAAAGATTTCTGTCTAAACCTGACAAAACAAGTGGACAGTATTGATCAAAGATCAGACTGCATTTCATTTAAAGTCTGATCTTGATTCATGGTGTCAGCAAAAGTCTATGTTTTGCCTTTGGCTCTGAAAGGGTTAACTCTTTGCCTCACAATCCCAACTTTTAAAGACCCTGAAAAAGAAAGCTTATGGAAAACATTGTAGGAAAAAGAGAAAATGTTGGTAACCAGCATTTTCTCCTTTTTCCACAACGTTTTCTACCCTTCCGAAACCTAATTTCAATTTTTTAGTCATATTGATTTTGTTCTCTGCTTGTGCTTTTAATTTGGACAAGCCTAAAATTTTATTATTTGGTAAAGAGTTAAGGAAGAAGGCTTTTGAAAACATCTTGGAATAAAGATGAAATAATTCTAACAAGCGGTTTCTCCTTTTCCTGCAAAAGTTTTCTTATCCACCAAAAACAGATCCTGCAGAGTAAGATTCTTTTAATTTGTCGTCTGCAAATGCTTTAAATACAGGGCACTGACACTTGGAAAGATTTCTATACGAGGGACACTTTTTAAGTTCGTAGAGTAGGGCGGTCTTTTTAAAACCGCTTGAAATATCAAAATTTTATATATCTTAGACCTTCGAAATATGCCCCGTTTACCTCCACACACATTTTACACTGATCTACCCATTTCCCGAACGCCGCCCAGTAGTCCTCTTTAGGTATATGTTGCAGACACTGGTAGACCACACTACCTATACCACAACAGGATTCAAAATTGTGGCCTGCCTGCATTTCCTTTAGTTTTGGGAACAACCAAAAGTCACAGGGCTGTATGGGGGATGATCTAAGACATCGAGCCCAGATTCTTTCAGATATTCCTGTGCCGTAGCGGATTTATGGGCCGGTGCGTTATCATGGAATAATTTGATGCCGTGGACACCGGGTTCGCAGTCTACATATCTGATAGAAATCAACAAGTTGAGTAAGAACCTCTCTCTGTAAAACTTTCCAGTGACAGAACTACCTTTCTGGACTGGAATTTGAAGGACTGGACCTTTCGAATCAAAGAATATCGCATACAACATGCGATTTGATGTTTTGCAACGGCGCGCAATGACAGGTCTGTCGCCCTCAGATGAAACCCAAACCTTATTTTTAGCCTTAGAATCAGGTAGAAAATGATAGATCACCTGTAACTATCTCTTCCAAACGACGTGGGTCACATTTATCATATTTTTCTATAACTTGCGATGCAAGTCTAGCCGACTTTGTTTCTGCTTGTCAGTGAGCAAATGGGGCACCCAGCGCGCGCAGAAGCCCAAGTCGTTCACCTAAGATCTTCAAAACACTTGGCGAATGAATGCCACTTAATTCTTCTATCTCTTGCACGGTATAACGTGCATCTTCCTCAATTAACATTTTCACAGTAGCAACGTTCTTTTCCATCAAAACGGAAACCGGCCTACCTACCCGAGGGTCATTTTCAATTGACTGCCAACCATCATTAAAACGACGTACCCACTTGCAAACTGCAGCATATTTTAAAGCACCATTCCTTTTTGCAAACCAGCATGAATTTCTGTTGGCGGAAACCTGAGCTGTGCTCGAATCTTACAATATACCCTCTGTTCAGAGATTTTTCCATCCATATTGAAGGCTATATTTTACTATAGTGTATAAAACCACATGTTGAAAATTACCAGCACAGTGCGCAGGTGGACCTCGTGCGCCGCATACCCTGACACCGTTTGAAAAAAGAATGATTACGCAAGTTCTGTGTAAAAAATCGTGCAACTTCATAATTGCGTTAAAAAGTTAAAGGCTTACGCTACGAATTTAAAAAGTGTCCCTCGTACAATAAGTTTGGCTCAAAAAGCGGACAATATAGCTCAAAGATCAGACTGCATAGAATGTGCAGTTTGATCTCAATGTATGCTGTCAGCAAAAGTCTATGCTTTTGGCTATGGTGCTGAAAGGGTTGAGGAAGAGGGCCTTTGAAAGCATTGTAGGAAAAATAGGACATAGCTCTAAACAGCAATTTCCCCTTTTCCCATGATATTTTCTAATCTTCAAAGACAGGTCCCACCAAATGAGATGCATTGAACCCTTTACCACACAATGCAGACTTTTAATGATTTTGGGAAATAAGCCATTTGAAAACATTGTGGGAAAAGGAGAAAATGCAGGTATCCAGCATTTTCTCCTTTTTCCACAATGTTTTCTACCGTATCAAAGAAAAACTTGCACTATTTAAGCCAAGTTGAACTTGGTGTCTGCGAATGCTTTCAATTTGGATAAGGCTTACTCTCTGTCATTTGGTAAAAGTTTAATTTGTTGTTTGCACATCCTTTCAATTTTGACACATGAAAACTTGTCGTTAGAGGAAGAGTCCAGAACTAGATCAGTCCTCAGCGTTGTCAAGGACTCTCTTTTTTTTTCTCCTGCATTGTTAAAATAGGAGTGTCCGGTACAGGGATAGACCGGGAAATTGATCAATTTATTTGTTTGAATGATCATATTTAATCCCTGCATGAGTTTCCATTAGAGTAGCTGAATATAGATAAATTGTACTGTCTATCACATTGATGATGTCAAAGATGAATCACCAATAATTATTGATTTTCTGGGTCATTCAGTGCACTTAACCTGCCTTCGGTTAATTCTTTTGAATCAATAGATCAGAAGAATCAAAAGCCTTTTGACATGGACTTGTCGCTTTAGTCTCTGTAGTTGTAATGGTATCCCCTGGTTAACGCTTTACCACACAAGTTTTATTGACCCTAACAAAACAAGCTTTTGAAAACACTGTTGGAGAAGGAGAAAATGCTCGTTACCAGCATTTCTCCTTCTCCCACAATGTTTTCTATTCATTCAAACACAAATTCCATCACTTTAGCCACATTTAATTTGTTCTCTGCAAAAACTTTCAATTTAGATCAGTCTAAAATTTTGTTGTTTGGTAAAGAGTTGATTCTTAAAATCTTTGCTAATTAGGAAGTAGTATTTGCAATTGACAAATTTTATTTCATTCAAGTGATTTGATTTACCTATGGAATAGTAGAAAACATTTAGGGAAAAGGGGGAAATGCTGGTTACCAGCATTTCCTCCTTTCCCACAATGTTTTCAAAAGCTTTCTTTCTCAGGGTTGTTAAAACTCTGGATTGTGTGGTGAATGTGTAACAGTGAAAGAATAGCTTTCTGTCGATCTACACTTTATGATTATTGGAATTTTGGTGAGAGTCTGTAGCAGACGACAACAAATCTAAATTTGTCCATATTCAGGAATCTGCAGACAATTAAATGTTTATGTGTTGCAAGTTCAGGATTTAATTTCAAATATCTATTCAGAAATATAGGCCACTGGCCCATAATACAAACAGTTATGCAAGACATTCCCTTACAAGAGATCACAGGCTAACTATTCTTTGAACCGAGACATTATCATTTCAACAGACCGAAAATTTTGGCTTTATCCAAACTGAAAGCATCTGCTGCCAACAAATTAAGGGTGGCTCAGTTAGATTGAATTTGTTTCTTTAATAGTAGAAGATAGTGTATAAAAAGAGAAAATGCTTGCTATGACTTTGAAAGTGGAACATATTATAATGTTTTGGAAAAAATAAGAAAAGCTGCTTACCAGAAACTTCCCCCCATTACTGACAGTGTTTTAACTCATTACCAAATGACAATATTATAGACTGGTCCAGATTGAAAGCATTTGCAGACAACAGAATAAAAGTGACTGAAAATTTGAAAATTGTTTTCGGAAAGGTAGAAAACAGTGTGGGAAAAGGAGAAAATGCTTCTCCTTTTCCCACAATGTTTTCTAAAGGCTTCTTTTTCAGGGGCGTCAAAAGTAGGGACTCGAGAGAGATTAATATAAGTTGTAAGAATTTGTTTCTCAATCGATGTAAAATAAATATGTTTAAACTAAACTAAAAGTAGGGATCGTGTTGTAATGGGTTAAATTCTTACTCCCCAAGGTTGGTAAAGCTTGGAATAGATTAAGAAAGATTTAATTTGTAGTATCCTTTCTGCAGAAGGATAAATATGACTGCAATAGATTTGATTGCCTTATCTCTTTGTTATGTGACAAAACTATGAACTCAACCAGATTGAACACCAGTACAATGACAAATAAATGTAACTCAGGTAATGATTTCTGTTTTGGGAATGGGAGAAAACAATGTGGGAAAAGGAGAAAATGCTGGCTACCAGTAATTCCTTCTTTTCCCACAATGTTTTCAGTAGCTTCTTTTTTCAGGGTTGTTAAAACTTGGGCTTGTCTTGTAAAGAGTAAACTCTACCAACAGGACTTTATCCACGCATTTTGGGAAAAGGCCCTTGGCCAAATTGGGAAAAAAATCATTGACAAAATGTCAAAATTGGGGAAACTAATACTGACAAAATATAAAAAAAAAATACAAAGCTTGGAATGAAAAATTAATCTTACAATAAACTTATTCAGCCATTAAATGTACTACTGAATCAATACTACTTCTTTTTCAAACTTCTTTCTTTTTGGGTGGATTTGCTCTCTTTTGTCTTTCATATGTTAGGTAGGATATTTAAATAAAGATATTTATTTTTCTGGTGAATGAATAGAGGATTTATTTCCTGTTTTATTTTGTTTCTTATATTGTTTGTATGCAAGTCAGCTGACCAAGGCTTGATACGACAGATTTAGAAGCTTCTGATCGGCAGAGGTCTTGTTTTGTCAACGGTTTTCATGGTTTTTTCCGATTACTATTTATCTTTGAAATTGATTTTTTGATTGCTTTGACATATAAAGAAAGATTGAAAAATCGTCATTTTCTGTGGTAGACCTATTACAGTATTGAAAAGAAATGGTTAAAAATCATTTGGAGAGAGGAAACTTCACACTTGAAACTTGCTTCTACGAACCGCTCGAGAAAATCTCATAGTCTTACTCTAGATTCGGCCGGGTATTTTTCATAACTTATTCCTAATTCAGGACTGTCAATTTTGATGCTGGGTTCTTTTTTTGCCTCATGAAACTCGGCTTTGCTGCAATATATGCATGGCAGTTGCCGAGAAATCAACAGTCGTCTATATTTTGTATGTGTAAAGCAAGAACGGTTTACAGCCAGATAATGCAGTCAAAGCATGAATCAGTTGAAATTATACGGACGAAGTCTCTAGGTTATTCGCCCCAAAATATTTTCATATCTATAGTACGATGTCTGTCGATTTCCTGCCCACAAATTTGTATGTCGGGTAAAACCCTGGCTGATACATCAGACTATTTTCTTTTTCTAGCATCAAGTTGGGAATTTTATTTTATGGAATTGGGAAAAAAATACACTTTTTGCAATTGGGAACGGGGGCCGAAATTTGGCCACGCAGGAAAGGAAGAAAATCCCCTGACCAAACATCAAAACTTTTAGACCTATCCTAATTTAACCCTTTACCACACAGTGATGACTTTTGAGGACCCTGAGGTAGAAGCCTTTTGAAAACATTGTGGGAAAAGGAGAAAATGCTGGTAACCAGCATTTTCTCCTTTTCCTACA
The DNA here is from genome assembly GCA_943736015.1 of Tridacna crocea. Taxonomy (NCBI): domain Eukaryota; kingdom Metazoa; phylum Mollusca; class Bivalvia; order Cardiida; family Cardiidae; genus Tridacna; species Tridacna crocea. The sequence goes on from OX031059.1 coordinate 59,240,033, forward strand.
ATGTTTTCTACCCTTCCCAAATCATATTTCCATTTTTTAGGCACATTTATTTTGTTGTTTGCAAATGCTTTCAATTTGAACCAGTCTATAAATTTGTCGTTTGGTAAAGAGTTAAAGCAATTGCAAATTGATAATACTGTATGTTTTCAAACATCTTTTCTGTCTTTGAAATGGACAGTAAACTTTGTAGAAAAGGAGAAAATGCCAGTTTTCACTTTTCAGAATATTTCCTTGTTGTACAGTGTCCTTTTGTATGGTAATGGGTTAAACCTTTGCTACACAATCACATGTTGTACAGTGTCCTTTTGTATGGTAATGGGTTAAACCTTTGCTACACAGTCACATGTTGTACAGTGTCCTTTTGTATGGTAATGGGTTAAACCTTTGCTACACAATCACATGTTGTACAGACCCTGAAGAAGAATGCTTTGTAAAATATTGTGCAAAAAAAAAGCAAAAATGCTAGTGACCAGCAATGTTTTTCAAAAAGGTCATTTCCTCAAAGTTGTTAAAACTCAGGATTTTGTTGCAAAATTTGACCTCATTTTGTTCTGTGTATATTAGAGGGATTTTGCATAAATCATGTTGTGATCATGAAAAAGCAAATGTAACTTGTATTTCAACAGGTTCACATACAGAAAGATGATGCTAACAAAAAGAAAAAAACAATGGACCTTTGGACAAACTCAGCTAATGCAGAAAAAACAGGTATTTTGTTGATACTTTATATCAGGAATAATCTTCTTTCTATGGTGGTTAATGGTTGAGTAAACCAAGAATTGTGGGTTATGTGGCACAAGGAAAATAATCCACTAGGACAATCGCCAGAGTGGTTTATTCAATGCACCACATAACTCACTATGTTGGAAAGAAGATTATTTCATTTCTTACAGACTGACTTGTAATCAAAGGGAAATTTGATCATATTAAATGTAAAAATGTGGATGCAGATTATATTTCCCTGAATAAACCATGGCTGTTCCACTTACTTACAAAAACAAAACCCCTCTCTCTGCCCAGTTGGTAAATATAAAAAAAGAATCAAAATTTCATCTTAAACTCTAGGCATCAAAAACAACAGAAAAAGCCACACTGTTTTACTATTTTATTTTCTCCCTTCCAAATAAAGAAGAAGAATGAATTTATTGTCAAGCATTAGAGCTGAAATGCTATGAATATTTCTCCACCCACTCAATACAATTTCCAATGCAATACAAAGAGGATATTTGTTTTTTTTTTCAGTGAAAGATCGAAATTTATTTCATTGAGTGAACATCATCGGTGATATTTTCATGAGTGGCGCAAATTTATTTCATGCTTTTAACTCTTTCTTGAAGGAGCTTTATTAAAAATCCAGTACAGTTGTTTTCCATTATTCCCCGGGGCGTATCCCTCCCGCATAGCAACGCATCAGAATATTACGTCAAGCGCGAGAAATGTAAGGTTAAATGATGTCATATTTCTCATCTGGTTGTCGGGCATGTGCAATTAACCTAGGCAACAAGAACGTGAAAATCGGTATTTTCACTGCTGATACCAGTGTAAGATCGAAAAATATTTTCACTGCTATTTCTCTATATCCTACCGGAGAGCATGAAGTAATGGTCAATATTTGAACTAACCTTCGGCTGGAAAAGACAATTGATTCACATATGTTTACTGATAACAATTGAAATAATTCCAAGGTTGTCAGTTTTTATAAAATAGAATTTAATATTGGTAGCTATTTAAGGATTTTCCTTCCTTCTTGGTCTAAGAGCAGAAAAAGACAATCTACATCAAGGAATTTTCATTGATAAAATATCGAAGGGCTGAGCTGAACTCAACTAGAGTTGCTGTTGCAGTGTAGGTTAGTGCACCTGATATGCAGGCTGATCTTAAATCTACCCTATCTGAAAGATATTTTGACCTGAAAAACCCTTGAAACTGCAAAATCTATATCTTTTTCATAAACTGTTGAAAGATGTAGAAATTCCTAATTAATGAATTACTTCACCTGTTTTGCCATAGATATAACATCATGCCGAGTCACAGTCTGCAGAACCTGCTTGCACATGGTAGTAACTCTTGCCTTACTAATGTACAACACAAAAAGCTTTTATGGAAATTGTATATCAAGATCAGACTGCACAGAATGTACACACTGATCCATGATCTTCACTATCCACTAGTCTAGATCATTACAAAAGTGTCTCTTTTTCCAGAAAAATTGTAGTTTAACCCTTTCCCAAACGACAAAATTTTAGACTGGTCCAAATTAAAAGCACTTGCAGACAACAAAATAAACATAACTCAAAAAGTGAAATTTGTTTCCACCAAGGTGGAAAACGTGGTGGGAAAAAGAGAAAATGCTGGTTACCAGCATTTTCTCCTTTTCCCACAATGTTTTCAGAAGCCTTCTTTCTCAGGGCTATAAAAACCAGGGATTGTCTTGGAAAGAATTAATTTATTTGGTAGCAAAAGAGTTAGATATATACAGGTGACACCCTGCCTCCACTATCGTCCTTCACAACAGCCATGCAGACACATAAGGGAGTTATGTTATAAATATATGCTGAATTGATTGAATTTACCTTTATTTCCACAGGTAAAACATTAAGTTACTGGTGTTTCAGTCCAGGACACAGTATGCAGGACCTGAAGGCACATGGTATCAAGTGTATTATACTTACCAGCGGAACTCTCTCTCCACTCTCATCCTTTACAGCAGAGATGCAGATGTAAGAGGGCTTTATTGGAAGTGTTTTTGTGATCATTCCATTATCTCATTACCAAACAACATTTTAGGTTTGTTCAAATCAAAGGCATTTGCAGACGACAAAATGAAAGTGACAGAAAATTTGAAATTTGTTTTGTGAAGGGTAGAAACATTTAAGGAAAAGGAGAAAAATGCTGGTTACCAGCATTTTTCTCCTTTTCCCACTCAATGTTTTCTTAAGGCTTCGTTCTCAGGGTCTTCAAAAGTAGAGATTGTGTGGTAATGGGTTATATATTTACCACACAAACCCATTTTGCAGCAACCATGAGAAAGGAGTCGTTTGAAAAGATTGCTGGAAAAGGAGAAAATGTAAGTGTTCAGCATTTTCCCCTTCTCCCACAAGGCTTAACTCTTTACCAAATGACAACTTTAGACTAGTCCGAATTGAAAGCATTTGCAGACAACAAAATAAGTGTGGTTCAAAAATAATTTGATTTGAGATTAGGAGAAAACATGGACTGCCAAAACTCAGGGTTGTGTGGTAAAGGGTACATGCCATTTTAAAGACAGTAATCTTCTTTTTGGCTACATCTCTCTAGTTATCTGCAGAATGATGTTTTCAGTTTGGCAAAGCTCAAAATATTGTTATGGAAGGGAGGTAATCATCTGTGGCATAGAATTAAATATACAGTGGTTGTCATATACAAGGGGATAAGTTGAGGGAAATATTGATAACTTACTATCACTGAAACTTTCATAAGTGTTAAGCCCTTTATCAAACAGTCCATGGTTTTCACAACCCAGAGGAAGAGGCCTTCTGAAAACATCGTGGGAAAAGGAGAAAATGCTGGTAACCAGCATTTGATGGGAAAAGGAGAAAATGCTGGTAACCAGCATTTTCTCCTTTTCCCACAATATTTTTTACTCTTCTAAAGTCAAGTTTCAGTTTTTGAGCAACATTTATTTTATCATCTGTGGATGCTGTCAATTTGAACAAGTCTGAAGTTTTGTCATTTGGTGAAGAGTTACATATGAGAGGCTGAAAAGTGTGTGCACCTGTGATTTTCTGTTCTTTTAACTCATTACCACACAAGAAAACTTTAGACTGGTCCAAATTGAAAGTATTTGCAGACAACAAAATAAATGTGACTGAAAAATTGAAATTTGTTCTGGGAAGGGTAGAAAACACTGTGGGAAAAGGAGAAAATGCTGGTTACCAGCATTTTCTCCTTTTCCCACAGTGTTTTCAATAGGCTTCTTTCCCAGGGGCGTCAAAAGTAAGGATTGTGTGGTAACGGGTGAAGCCTAATTGAGACTCTAGAATCTTTGTGGACTGGATAGATTAAGACCACACAGCTCAAAATGTGCCATCTGAACTTGGACCTACTCTAGAGAAAAAAATGCTTTTTATACGCCCGAAGGGTCGTATTATGTTACATCCCCGGTCGTCCGTCCGTTAGCAATTTCTTGTGTGTGCAACTCCTCCTACAGTTTTCATCGGAATTATTTGAAACTTGCCACAATGAATCTCCATGATGTCTAGTTGTGCACCTGGGTCTTAGAATTTTTATCGCTGTTTGCGTTCCAAAATTATCTGCCCTTGATTTCTGAAATAACCAACTTTTCACTTTGAATTTTTGTTCAGGCCATAACTTCCGTACCATAAAAGGTATCAAATTGAAACTACATACACTGATAGAACACATTATGGAGAAGTGCAGTGCATAGGACACATAACTCTGCCACTTTTATTTTTTGAGTTATTGCCCTTTGTTAATTTTCAGTTTGAATTTTTGTCCAGGCCATAACTTCCAAACTATAAAAGCTAATAACTTGCAACTTCATACACTGATAGAACACATTATGGAGAAGTGCAGTGCACATGAACCATAACTCTGCCATCATTATTTTTAGAGTTACAGCCCTTTGTTAATTTTCAGTTTGAATTTTGTCCAGGCCATAACTTCTAAACTATAAAAGCTATTAACTTGGAACTTCATACACTGATAGAACACATTATGGAAAAGTGAAGTGCAAATGAACCATAACTCTGCAACCTTTATTTGTTTAGTTATTGCCCTTTGTTAATTTTCAGTTTGAATTTTTGTCCAGGCCATAACTCCCAAACTTTAAAACCTATCATCTTGAAACTTCAAAGACTAATAGAACACATTATGAAGAAGTGCACTGCACAAGAACCATATCTCTGCTATCCTTCTTTTTTAGTTATTGCCCTTTGTAAGTTTTCTCTTTGAATTTTCGTCTGAGCCATAATTTCTAAAATATAAAAGCTATGATCTTGAACCTTTCAAGACTGATAGAACACCTTGTGGAGAACAGCAATTCACAAAATTTGTAACTGTGCCACCCTTCTTTGTTTAGCTATTGCCCTTTAATATTTTTCACATATCATGGAGATTAACTACTCTTCATTCATGGCCCTTCCGTCATTTCAACTCATTTGACTGACAAGCCCCTTTGGGCGTATATGCGCCGCTTTGCAAAGCTCTTGTTTCCTCCATGTGTTAATTTGCAAAGTTGACCACATACCACATGCCATCCACATCCCCACCCAAGGCATATGCATGCTTGAAATATTGGTGGTTACAAATTTAACCCCTTACCTCACAATCCTGAAAGCTTTTAAAATCATTGAGGGAAAAGGAAAAAATACTGGTAACCAGTATTTTCTTATCCCCCAGTGTTTACCATTGTTTTTTAACTCATTACCAAACGACAAAATTTTAGACTGGTTCAAATTGAAAGCATTTTCAGACCACAAAATAAAGGTGACTGGAAAATTGAAATTCGTTCTGGGAAGGGTAGAAAACACTGTGGGAAAAGGAGAAAATGCTGGTTACCAACATTTTCTCCTTTTCCTACATTGTTTTCAAAAGGCTTCTTTCTCAGGGGCGTCAAAAGTAGGGATTGTGTGGTAATGGGTTAAAGAAATTCCAATTTTGAGTTACAATAATTTTTTTCATCTGCAAATGCTTTCAACTTGGACAAATCACCTATTTTGTCGTTTGGCTAAGAATTAAGCATTAAAGGTTAAACATCTGAGGTTTATGTTTAAGGGTAAAGCATTTAGAATTGAATGAAATTTTAGGGTTTTAAGCTCCTCTGGCAAAAGGCCAGCGGGCTTATGTCATGGCCTGGTGTCCATCATCTGTGCATGTGTGTCCATCCGTGTGTTTGTGTGTTAACTTTTATTTTAAACATCTCTGAAACTACCCATTCAATTTTGATGAAACATCACAGAAATAACCCTCTAAAGGTCCTCTTCAGAATTTGTTGAAAGAATTTGATTTATTCAAAAACTCTGGTTGCCCTGGTAACAAAATTGAAAAATATTGAAATCTTTTTAAAATATTCCTTGTCTGAAACCATATGGCCTAGGGCTACCAAATTTGGCATGTAGCTTTATCTAGTGCATCTCTACCAAGGGTTTTTTTGTTTTTTTTTTTCAAATAATAGCCCTGGGGTTAAAATTGGCCAATATGGGCTTATATAAGGAAAACTTTAAAAGTCCTTCTGGTACTTAGTCATAGAGCCTTTTGCTACCAAATTTGGCACATATCTTTATCATGTGGGTGTCTCCCAAGAGTGCCCAAATTATAGCCCTGAGGTCAAATTTTGCCCGGCCAGGTCACAAGTTTTATGTGGGCATATATAGGGAAAACTTTAAAAAAATCTTCTTGTACCTAGTCATAAGGCCTAGGGCTACCAAATTGGTATCTAGCTTTATCAGGTTGTTGTCTACCATGGATACTTAGTTTGTAGCCCTGGGATGAAATTTGGCCTATCCTTTAAAAATCTTCTTGTACCTAGCCATAAGATCTAGGACTACCAAATTTGGCTTGTAGCTTTATGTAGTGGGCCTCTACCAGGAGGGACCAAATTAGAGCCTTGGGTTCAAGTTTGTCCCCACACCAGGGGTCACAAGTTGCACAGATGTATATGGGCTTTTGTGGTGAAAATTTATTAATTGTCTTGTTACTAACCATAACAAGACCCAGTGCTACTAAATTTAGCCCTGTCTCATGAGCCTAATGTTTCACAGAGCCTTTTATGGAGGAAACTTTGAACATCATTTTTTCATAACCACACATTCTAGACCTGCATTATTTGGTATCGGGCTCTATTGTGAAGACAACCACCAGGATTACAGCTTTGTGGTCATAAATGGCCTTGCCCGGGTTCATAACTTTCTCGCAAGATTTTATTGACAAAATTTTGTATGTGTTCAATTTTAAAGTATTGTAATGGTTTGGCTTGAAGTGTTTTTACTTGTTAGCAGCCAGTGGAGTGGTATAGGGCCATCATGGCCCTCTTGTTTGTCAGTGATATGGGGAAGATTGATGGAAAGCACCAGCTGCATGTAATCATCAATGATTCCCTTTTTGACAACAATGGCGGTTAGAGTTATAGATGAAATATTTGTGTATTTTGATTAGATTACCGGTACCTTGCAATGTTCATCAATAATAGGCTATTTTCGGATATTTTAACTCTGTACCAAACAACAAAATTTTAAACTGGCCCCTGTTGAAAGCATTTGCAGACGAAAAAATAAACATGACTCAATAATTGAAACCTGACTATGGAAGAGTAGAAAAATTGTTGAAAAAGGAGAAGATGCCAGCTACCGGCATTTGTTCCTTCTCCAACAATGTTTTCAAAAGCCTTCTATCTCAGGGTTGTAAAAAACCAGGGATTGTTTGGTACAGGGTAAAGTACATTCAACCTTGCTTATGCTTTTATTCTAGACCTTTCCCAGTACAGTTAGAAAATCCTCATGTGATACAGAAACACCAAGTTTGTGTTGGTACTCTGAAAAAGGGACCAGATGGGGCTACACTGAATTCTAATTATGAAACAAGGTATGCCTTTATCATTGAAAAAAAGATGCAAATGTGATATTTAAGGTATTCCTACCCTGAAGAGGAACATCTACATCCACTGTAATTTTACTCTGGAAAAAAATGAAATCATTATCGTAGCATCTTAACTCATTACCAAACAACAAAATTTTTAGCTTGTCCAAATCGAAAACATTTGTCGAAAACATTTGCAGACGACAGAATAAAAGTGACTAAAAATTTGAAATTTGTTTTGTAAAGGATAGAAAACATTGTGGAAAAAGGAGACAATGCTGGTTACCAGCATTGTCTCCTTTTCCCACAATGTTTTCTAAAGGCTTCTTTCTCTGGTGCGTCAAAAGTAGGGATTGTGTGGTAATGGGTTAACCAAACCACCTTTAGAGGTTTTGCCTTCATAGAATTATTATTTTCAAGTCTAAAAGTCTTATATTCTCAATTCAAAGGGAGATTATTATTACCTCTCTTTACAAAAAAAGTAATAGAAGTATGAACGGAAACTTTATAGGTAGAAATTGGACTCTTTACCCTACAATCCCGACTTATAACCATCCTGAGAAAGCTATTGAAAAAATTTTAGGAAAAGGAGAAAAATTAATGCTGTTAATTATCTCTAGCCTGAACATCTTCAAATTTGGTATATATGACTGTTGAAAAACTACACAAGAACCATAACTCTACCTACCATGAATTTTGAGTTATTCCCCCTTTGACCTTCATTTTTATCTCACCTGAGCACAACGTGCTCAAGGGGAGCTTTTAGGATCACTGGGTGTCCGTCGTCCGTCGTCAACAATTCTTTAAACATCAACTCCTCCTAAACCATTGGGCCAATTTGGACCAAACTTGGCTGGAATGTTCCTTTGGAGGTCCTCTTTACAAATTGTTGACAGAATATGATTCTGTCAAAAACTCTGGTTGCCATGGCAACCAAATGGAATTTTCTAGGAAATTCTTTAAAAATCTTCTCCTCTGAAACCGCTAGTCAGATTTTAAAATAATTTCAGAGATGTTCCTTGGGTGACCCTTTTCAAAAATTGTTTGTGAAATTTTGATCCGTCAAGAAACATGGCTCTGGTGAATGGGGGCTTCTTGCACTATACAGAAATAAAGGAATTCTTAAAAATTATTCTTCTTCTGAAACGGCTAGTCAGATTTTGAAATAATTTCACAGAGGTGTTCCTTGGATGACCCTTTTCAAAAAGTGTCCGCGAAATTTTGATCCGTCAAGAATCATGGCTCTGGTGAATGGGTGGCTACTTGCACTATACAGAAATGAAGAAATTCCTTAAAAATCTTCTTCTCTGAAATCGCTGGTCAGAATTTGAAATTTCACAGAGATGTTCCTTCGATGACATTTTTCAAAAATTGTTCGCGAAATTTTGATCCGTCAAAAAATGTGGCTCTGGTGAATGGGGGCTACTTGCACTATAGGGAAATGAAGAATTTCTTAAAAACTCTTCTTCTCTGAAACCTCTGGTCAGATTTTGAAATGATTTCACAGAAATGTTCCTTGGGTGATCCTTTTCAAAAGGTGTTCATGAAAGTTTTATTCGTCAATAAACATGGCTCTGGTGAATGGGGGCTACTTGCACTATATGGCCATGAAGGAATTTTTTAAAATTCTTCTGTGAAACAGCTAATCAGATTCTGAAATAATTTCACAGAAATGTATCTTAGTTGACTTTTTTCAAAAACTGCTCGAAATATTTTGATCCATCAAGAAACATGGCTCTGATGGCTGTGGTCTATTTACACTATACAGGCATGAAGAAATTCTTAAAAATTATTCTTCTCTGAAATGGTTGTTTAGATTGTTAAAAAATTGGCTTTGGTCCTCTCAAAAATTCAGGTGAGCGAACCAGGGTCATCTTGGCCCTCTTGTTTATAGCATTTCTTGCTTGTCCGGAGCAAAACTTTGTCATCTTAAGTAAGAATGACTTGAAATATGGTATGCTTATTTGTTGCAATATTTGGAAATTGAGTGCACAAGAATTGTAAATCTACCTGGTGCTGTCTTTGAGTTATTTCCCTTTGATTTTCAGTTTTACAGCACTTAGTGCTTGTCGGACAGCATATAGAGCTTGTCTGGAATATAACTTTGTCGTTTCAGGTCAGAGGGACTTCAAACTTGGTATGCATGTTTGTTGCAATATTACCGAGTACTGCTGTTTTTGAGTGATTCCCCTTTGATCTTCATTTTTACAGTATTTTTGCTTGTACAAAATTGAACTGAAGTCTCAGGTCAAATTGACTGGAGACTTGATGAACGTATTTGTTACATTACCTGCCCTTTGCAATTATTATGCCTCCTCAACAACTGGCTATAGAATGCATATATCTTGCAACAATTTCCCGCTCTTGTTTTATTAGCTCACCTTAGCACAAAGTGCTAAAGGTGAGCTATTGTGATCGCCCACTGTCCGTCGTCCGTCAACAATTTCTTTAAACATCTTCTCCTCCTAAACCACTGGGCAAATCTTCATGAAATTTGGCAGGAATGTTCCTTGGGTGAAGCTCTACCAAAATTGTTCAAAGAATTTAATTTCACCCATAACTCTGGTTGCCATGGCAACAAAACAAAACAAAAAAAAAATCTTTGAAAATCTTCTTCTCTGAAACTAGAAGGCGTACAGCTTTGATATTTGGTATGTAGCTTCTCCTAATGGACCTCTACCAAGTTTGTTCAAATTATGCCCCTAGGGTCAAAGCTGGCCCTGCCCCGGGGGACAACGCGTTTGAGCATAGGAACAAAGAAGGAAAACTTTAAAAATCTTCTCCTCTGAAACTTGAAGGCGCAGAGCTTTGATATTTGGTATGTAGCATCTCCTAGTGGACCTCTACCAAGTTTGTTCAAATTATATCCCTGGGGTCAAAACTGGCCCCACCCCAGGGGTCACAAGTTTGAGCATAGTAACAAAGAAGGAAAACTTTAAAAATCTTCTCCTCTGAAACTTGAAGGCGTAGAGCTTTGATATTTGGTATGAAGCATCTCCTAGTGGACCTCTACCAAGTTTGTTCAAATTATGCCCCTGGGGTCAAAACTGGTCCCACCCCAGGGGTCACAAGTTTGAGCATAGGAACAAAGAAGGAAAACTTTAAAAATCTTCTCCTCTGAAACTTGAAGGCGTAGAGCTTTGATATTTAGTATGTGGCATCTCCTAGTGGACCTCTACCAAGTTTGTTCAAATTATGCCCCTGGGGTCAAAACTGGCCCCACCCTGGGGGTCACAAGTTTGAGCATAGGAACAAAGAAGGAAAACTTTAAAAATCTTCTCCTCTGAAACTAGAAGGTGTAGAGCTTTGATATTTGGTATGTGGCATCTCCTAGTGGATCTCTACCAAGTTTATTCAAATTATGTCCCTGGGGTCAAAACTGGCCCCACCCCGGGGATAACTAGTTTTAGCATAGGAACAAAGAAGGAAAACTTTAAAAATCTTTTCCTCAGAAACTAGAAAGCGTAGAGCTTTGATATTTGGTATGTTGCATCTCATAGTGGATCTCTACCAAGTTTATTCAAATGATGTCCCTGGGGTCAAAACTGGACCCACCCGGGGGGTAACTAGTTTTAGCATAGGAACAAAGAAGGAAAACTTTAAAATTCTTCTCCTCTGAAACTAGATGGCGTAGAGCTTTGATATTTGGTATGTGGCATCTTCGAGTGGACCTCTACTAAGTTTGTTTAAATCATGCCTGTGGGGTCAAAACTGGCGCCGCCCCAGGGGTCACAAGTTCGAACATATGAACAAAGAAAGAAAATTTTAAAATTCTTCTTCTCTTAAACTAGAAGGCATAGAGCTTTGATATTTTGCATGTAGCAATTCTTAGTGGACCTCTGCCAAGTTTGTTCATATTATGCCCTTGGGGTCAAAACTGGCCCTGCCCCGGGGGGTCACAGGTTGGAACATAGCAACAAAGAAGGAAAACTTTAGAAATCTTCTCTGAAACTTGAGGGTGCAGAGCTTTGATATTTGGTATGCAGAATCTTCTAGAGGACCTCTACCAAGTTTGGTCATATGATGTCCCTGGCGTCAGAACTGGCCATGCCCGGAGGTCACAGGTTGGAACATAGGAACAAAGAAGGAAAATTTCAAATTTCTTTTTCTCTTAAATGGGAAGGTGTAGAGCTTTGATATTTGGTATGTAGCATCTTTGAGTGGACCTCTACCAAGTTTGTTCCAAGGATGCTGCTTTGGTTAAAACTGATCCAGCCCTGGGGACCACAAGTTCGAACATAGGACAAAGAAGGAAAATTTGAAATTCTGTTTGAAACTGGAAGGTGTAGAGCTTTGATATTTGATTGCCCTATGTCCGACGTCTGTCTTTCTATAAACATCTTCTTCTCATAACCCACTGGGCCAATCTTGATGAAACTTGGCAGGGATGTTCCTTGGGTGAAGCTTTACCAAAGTTGCTCAAAGAATTGAATTTCACTCATAAGCTATAGTCTAAGGTGAGCGTTCCAGGGCCAATGGCCCTCTTGTTTTCATTTGGCCTTGAACCTTAATAATTGGTATTTATCTTCATTGTGGACCTTTACTGCTTAATACTCAGGTGAGCGATATAGGACCATCATGTTCCTCTTGTTTTAAAAGCTTTCTACTTAAGGATATTAAAATGTGATTTTATAGTATAGGGCTATCTCTATTGACTTGTCCAAATTCAAAGCATCTGAAAATGACAAATTAAAGATGGCTTAAATGACGAAATTTGATTTGGGACAAAGAGAAAATGCTGGTTACCAGCATTTTCTCCTTTTTCACACAGCGTTTTCAAACACTGTCTTTCTGAGAGTTTTGTAAGCTCTACTGGCAAAAGGCCAGCAAGGGTCCATGCCTACATTAACTTTTATTTCAAGCATCATCTTCTCTGAAACTATCCATCCAATTTTGATGAAACTTCACAGAAATGATCCTGGCATAGTCCTCTTCAGAATTTAATGAAAAAATTCAATTCCTTCTATAACTCTGTTTGCCATGGCAACAAAACTAGAAAATACTGAAAATCTTTGAAAATCTTCTTGTCTGAGGCCAAAAGGCCCTGGGCTAACAAACTTGGCTTGATCTAATAGACCTCTACTCTACATATTTTTTAAAGCCTGCCCTTTCAGGGTCATTAAAACTTGGCAGTGCGGTAAAGGATGAAAAGCCTGTGGAGCCAACAGGCCTTCTTATTTTATATATTACTGTAATAATTCTAAAATGATGGTGTAAACTTTTTAGCTCACCTGACCACAACATGCTCAAGGGGAGCTTTTAGGGTCACTGGGTGTCCGTCATCCGTCGTGCGTCGTGAACAATTCTTTAAACATCAACTTCTCCTAAACCGCTGGGCCAATTTGGACCAAACTTGGCTGGAATGTTCCTTGGGAGGTCCTCTTTAAAAGTTGTACACAGAATTTGATTTTGTCAAAAACTCTGGTTGCCATGGCAATGAAATGGAATTTTTTTAGGAAATTCTTTAAAAATCTTCTTCTCTGAAACCGCTGGTCGGATTTTGAAATAATTTCATGGATATGTTCCTTGGGTGACCCTTTTTAAAAATTGTTCGCGAAATTTTGATCCGTCAAGAAATATGGCTCTGGTGAATGGGGGCTACTTGCACTGTACAGAAATGAAGGAATTCTTAAAAATTCTTCTTATCTGAAACCGCGGCCAGATTTTAAAATAATTTCACATAGATGTTCCTTGGGTGACCCTTTTCAAAATTTGCTCGCAAAATTTTGATCCGTCAAGAAACATGGCTCTGGTGAATGGGGGCTACTTGCGCTATAGGGAAATGGAGAAATTCTTAAAAATTCTTCTTCTCTCGAACGGCTGGTCAGATTTTGAAATTATTTCACAGAGATGTTCTTTGGGTGACCATTTTCAAAATTTGTTCGTGAAATTTTGATTCGTAGAGAAACATTGCTCTGGTGAATGGGTGTTACTTGCACTATATGGAAATGAAGAAATTTTTGAAAATTCTTCTTCTCTGAAACGGCTGGTCAGATTTGAAAATCATTTCATGGAAATATTCCCTGAATTACTTTTTTCAAAATTTGTTTGTGAAATTTTGTTAGGTTAAGAAACATGGCTCTGGTGAATGGGGGCTACTTGCACTGTACGGAAATTAAGAAACTCCTAAAATTTCTTCTTTTCTGAAACTTCTGGTCAGATTTTGAAAGGATTTTTACAGGTGACCTTTTAAAATTTGCTTGGCAAAATAATGATTTTGTTTCCAGTGTTTCAATACCTTAAAAAAAAAAAAAAGGTTATGGTCCTCTAAAAAATTCAGGTGAGTGATCCAGAGCCATCTTGGCCCTCTTGTTTTAACTCTTTACCAAACAGTAAATTTTTGGACTGGACCGAATTCAAAGCATCTGCACACGACAAATTGAATCATGGTGAAATGATGATTTCTGACTTTAAAATAGGGTAGAAAATATCTGGGAAAAGGAGAAAATGCTGGTTACCAGCATTTTCTCCTTTTTCCACAATGTTTTGTATAGGCCTCCTGCTCCTTGTTCGTTAAAAGTTGGGATTGTTTGGTAAAGAGTTAAATATAGATAACACTAGCATTTCTTCATTTCATGAAAGTGATTAAAGTACATTTGAGATGATAAAAACATTAGATTTACCATTTTTGTTACTCTTTAGGGAAGCAATGCTGATGCAAAAGTATATAGAATAACACAGTTTTCTTATATTTTGTTTTATATCATTTTCAGCTGTCGTAAAACTTTCATTTAGGAAATTGACTGGTATTCCGCTGACATTTCTTCCTCTGTAATGACTATCTTCGTTCTTTTAAGCCTTTTTATATTTTAGAAAAAGAAGCTACAGGCTTGGATAGAATGTAGGATGCAGTTGGGATTAAACCCTTATAAACACAACCCTGGGTTGTAACATTTTCCCAAACAAGTCCTGATTTTTACGTGTCTGCAGTACAAATGTTTAGAAAGCACTGTTGGAAAAGGAAAAATTGCTCGTAACGAGCAATTTCTCCTTTTCCCAGTGTTTTCTAGCCTGTCGGAAAACTTTCTGCCATTCTCATTTAGTTGAAAATTGTCATCTGCAAACGTTTTGACTTTCGGACAGACTAAAATTTGTCATTTGGGAAAGGGTTAATGACATTTAGAAATTGACCATTAATTTTTAAAATATCATTGGAAAATGAGAAAGTGCTGCTGACCACAGTGTTTCTACTCTTCAAAAAACAAATTTCACATTTTCAGTCACTTTTATTTCGATGTCTGCAAATGCTTTCGATGTGAACAAACCTAAAATTTTGTCATTTGGTAATGAGTTAAAGCCCTTTCCGCCAAAGCAAAGCTAATGAATTTTGTTTTGTTTTTCAGATTCACTCCTGCATATAAAGCGTCGTTAGGAAATTGTATAGGTATGTATTGCTTACAAGATCTTTCAAGTGTATCACAGCATAGTACAGCAGAACTGATAATTTAACTCTGTAAGGACAGAAAACACTGTGGAGATTTTGAGAAAATGCATTTTCTCCATTTCCCATAATAATTTCTGAAGCGTCTACTTTTCATTTTTTGTCTTCAAAGAACTGTTAACTATTAACTTTTTGCAACATGGCAAATGGAAAAAGCTCCAGTGGAAAGCTCAACAGTAAATAGTTAAGATTATTTTTAGCTCACCTTTGCACGAAGTGTTCATAGTGAGCTTTTGTGATCGCCCAATGTCCGTCTTGCGTCGTCCACAATTTCTTTAAACATCTTCTCCTCCTAAACCACTGGGCCAATCTTGATGAAACTTGGCAGGGATGTTTCTTGGGTGAAGCTCTACCAAAGCTTTTCAAAAGATTGAATTCCAGCCATAATTCTGGTTGCCATGGCAACCAAAAGGAAAAAAAATAGCAAAATCTTTGAAAATCTTCTCTGAAACTAGAAGGCGTAGAGTTTTGATATTTGGTATGTAGCATTTCCTAGTGGACCTCTACCAAGAATGTTCATATGATGCTCCTGGGGTCAAAACTGGTGATGCCCCGGGGGTCACAAGTTTGAAACATAGGAACAAAGAAGGAAAACTTTAAAATTCTTCTTCTCTGAAACTGGGTGGTGCAGAGCTTTGATATTTGGTATGTAGCATCTCCTAGTGGACCTCTTCCAAGATTTTTCATATGATGCCCCTGGGGTCAAAACTGGCCCTGCCCCAGGGGTCACAAGTTTGGAACTTAGGAACAAAGAAGGAAAACTTTAAAAATCTTCTTCTCTGAAACTACAAGGCTTACAGCTTTGATATTTGGTATGTAGCATCTCCTAGTGGACCTCTACCAAGATTGTTCATATGATGCCCCTGGGGTCAAAACTGGCCCCGGCCCAGGGATCGCAAGTTTGAAACATAGGAACAAAGAAGGAAAACTTTAAAAATCCTCTTCTCTGAAACTACAAGGCGTAGAGCTTTGATATTTGGTATGTAGCATATCCTAGTAGACCTCTACAAAGATTGTACATATGATCCCCATGGGGGGGATTCGCCCAGCCCAGGGGTCACATGTTTGAAACAGGAACAAAGAGGGAAAACTTTAAAATTCTTCTTCTCTGAAACTAGGTGGTGGAGAGCTTTGATATTTGGTATGTAGCATCTCCTAGTGGACCTCTACCAAGATTGTTCATATGATGCCCCTGGGGTCAAAACTGGCGATGCCCCAGGGGTCACAAGTTCAAAACACAGGAACAAAGAAGGAAAACTTTAAAATTCTACTTCTCTGAAACTAGAAGGCATAGAGCTTTGATATTGTGTAAGTAGCATCTCCTAGTGGACCTCTACCAAGTTTTTTCTTAGGATGCCCCTGTGGTCAAAACTGGCCCTGCCCAGGGTTCACAAGTTTGATTTTACAGCTTGGTACTCAGGTGAGCAATATAGGACCATCAAGGTCCTCCTGTTTAGTTCTTCTGGCCAAAGGCCAGCAGGCTTATGTCATGGCCCAGTATCTGTTGTGTGTCCAACTGTCTGTCTGTGCGTTAACTTTTATTTCAAACATCTTCTCTGAAACTGCACATCCAATTTTGATGAAACTTCACAAAAATGATCCTGCCATGGTCCTCCTCAGACTTACTTGAAAGAATTTGATTCCTTCAAAAACTCTGGTTGACATGGCAACACAAATGAAAAATATTGAAAATCTTTGGAAGTCTTCTTGTATATCTTCAAGTTTGAAACCAAA
Organism: Tridacna crocea; assembly: GCA_943736015.1. Classification (NCBI taxonomy): domain Eukaryota; kingdom Metazoa; phylum Mollusca; class Bivalvia; order Cardiida; family Cardiidae; genus Tridacna; species Tridacna crocea. The sequence goes on from OX031059.1 coordinate 59,256,783, forward strand.
ATTGGCCAAGTATTGTAATGTTTGACTTGTAGTATTATTACTCTATAGCCAGTGAAGCGATACAGGGTCATCATGGCCCTCTATTTAAATCATACTATTTGTCTTTGACAAGATAGCAAACATCAGAGTAAAAGGGGAAAATGCTGGTTGCCAGTAAAGAGTTGATTTTGGGAAGTCTAAAGCTCTCTTGTTTTGTGAATTCTTATTGATTATTGATATGTCACTTAAGAAATATGTCTTTCTACCATGGTTTCTAGTTCAATAAACAACATTTTTAGCTCACCTGAGCACAACGTGCTCAAGGGGAGCTTTGAGGGTAACTGGGTGTCTGTCGTCCGTTGTGCGTCGTGCTTCGTCCGTCGTCAACAATTCTTTAAACATCAACTCCTCCTAAACCGCTGGGCCAATTTGGACCAAACTTGGCAGGAATGTTCCTTGGGAGGTCCTCTTTAGAAATTGTTCACAGAGTTCGATTCCGTCAAAAACTCTGGTTGCCATGGCAACGAAATGGAATTTTTTAGGAAATTCTTTAAAAATTTTCTTCTCTGAAACCGCTGGTCGGATTTTGAAATAATTTCACGGATATGTTCCTTGGGTGACCCTTTTTAAAAATTGTTCGTGAAATTTTGATTCGTCAAAAATTGTGGCTCTGGTGAATGGGGGCTACTTGCACTAAACAGAAATCAAGGAATTCTTTGAAAATCTTCTACTCTGAAACCGCTAGTCGGATTTTGAAATAATTTCACAGATATGTTCCTTGGGTGACCCTTTTCAAAAATTGTTCGTGAAATTTTGATCCGTCAAAAAATGTGACTCTGGTGAATGGGGCTACTTGCACTATACAGAAATGAAGGAATTCTTAAAAAATCTTCTTCTCTGAAATCGGTGGTCAGATTTTGAAATAATTTCACAGAATTGTTCCTTGGGTGACCCTTTTCAAAAATTGTTCGCGAAATTTTGATTGGTCAAGAAACATGGCTCTGGTGAATGGGGGCTACTTGCACTATAGGGAAATGAGGAAATTCTTAAATTTTTTTCTTCTCTGAAACCGCTGGTCAGATTTTGAAATAATTTCTCTGGGATGTTCCTTGGATGACCCTTTTCAAAACTTGTTCACAAAATTCTGATCCGTCAAGAAACATGGCTCTGGTGAATGGGGGCTACTTGCACTATAGGGAAATGAAGAAATTCTTAAAAATTCTTCTTCTCTGAAATGGCTGGACAGATTTTGAAATGATTTCACAGAGATGATCCTTGGGTGACCCTTTTTCAAAAACTGTTCACAAAATTTTGATCTGTCAAGAAACATGGCTCTGGTGAATGGGGGCTACTTGCACTATATGGAAATGAAGAAATTCTTGGAAATTCTTTTTCTCTGAAACCCCTAGTCAGATTTTAAAATAATTTGACAGAGATGTTCCTTAGGTGATCCTTGCTCTTGTGAATGGGAGCTACTTGCACTATATGGACCTGATGAAATTCTTGAAAATTCTCTTTCTCTGAAACCCCTGGTCAGATTTTAAAAGAACTTTTCCGAAATGATCCTTGGATGATCCTTTTCAAAACTTGTTTGTAAATTTTGATCCATCAAGAAACATGGCTCTTGTGGATGGGGGATACTTGCTTTTATACAGAAATGAAGAATTCTTAAAAATTCTTCTTTTTGAAACTGATGGTCAGATTTCGAAATGAATTTTACAGGTGACCTTTTGAAAATTGCTTAGCAAAATTATAAATTTGGTTCCAATGTTTCAATACCTCAAAAAAAAAAATAAGCTATGGTCATCTCAAAAATTCAGGTGAGCGATCCAGGGCCATCTTGGCCCTCTTGTTTATTTATTAGGCATGATGAATAAACTTCCAGGGTGATAGCCTGAAAGGTTTATCGATTGCACCTCATAACTCACAAAATGGTTTATTCAATGATAAACCACAATAGAAAGAAGTATGACCAATTCTTGATCAAAGGAAAACGTTGAAATTGTCGTCAGCAAATGCTTTCCATTTGGACAATGCTATAATTTTGTCGTTTGGTAAAGAGTAAAGAAAATTGATGTTTTCCCAGTTGTGTGCTTATTATCATTTAAAGTGCTTTTTCTCACTTTTAGTTAACTTTGCAAGAGTTGTGCCAAGTGGCCTGTTGATATTCTTTCCATCCTACCCAGTCATGGAAAAGTGTCTTGAATATTGGAAGGTAGGTTAACATAATAAATAACAAGCTATTTTTAGACATACTACAGAAACAAATAAGTGAGGATCTGGCAAAACAAGTTTTAATGTATCTCTGTGATACCATAGGCCTCTAAAAATTCCATTGGTTGATCATTATCAAACACTGATACCATAAATAGCACATAAGGGATTCCCGCTGTAAGACAAGGTGTGCAAGGAAATCAAAAAAAGATTTACCCCTGTCCACTTTCAGAGATAATATTTAAACAAAACGGATAAATGAACCTTGGTACTTTTGCAGATGGGTTCATTAATGATTTTTGTTGTGTACCCTGACTTGCGAAAGTTCCAAAGGGCTCTTGCCATCAAAAAATAGCTCGCATCCCGAAAAAACTTAAAAGCTTCCAGATAATCAACATAAATGACTGTGCTCTGTGAAAAGGGGGCTTAATGCATCTGTGAAAAGTATCCACCTAGCTCAGCATGCACAGTCTGTTCAGGACCAAGAGATGACTTGGACCCAATCTTTTCATGACTGGTCAATTTTTGGTTTGTCAAAGGACCAGTCTACTTAATGATTCATTCTGTTATTTAGAAAAAAGAGGCTCTTACGGATCCATATTTATATGGTAACTGGCTTGGTTTCATGTATCAGGGTGATGCATAAGCCCCCCTTTTGCATAAGTTTAATACATAATTACATGTTAAAATATTACATATCGTCGAGTACCCTAACTGCACCACTGCCCCAACTCCGCCACCTTTATTATTTTCATCAAAATCTGGCGATGTTTCAGAGTGGGTGAGACTGACAATGCGAAAAGTTTTTACTACATCATAGTAAAAACATTCCAGTGGTTTTCTCCCCAAATTGAGATGTAAGCAGACATTTATTTTGATTTTTATGCCCTTTCACTGTTTTCCTATGTATTTTCGTAATGCAATTTTTTTTCGTCAAAAACCACCTTTAACCCTTTACCAAACGACAATATTTTAGACTGGTCCAAATTGAAAGCATTTGCAGACGACAAAATTAAAGTGACTGAAAATTTGAAATTTGTTTTCTGATGGGTAGAAAACAATGTTGGAAAAGGAGAAAATGCTGGTTACCAGCATTTTCTCCTTTTCCCACAATGTTTTCTAAAGGCTTCTTTCTCAGGGGCGTCAAAAGTAGGGATTGTGTGGTAATGGGTTAAAGTCTTGAAATACAACTGTAAACACGTCTGAGATGCTTCATCTGCAAATGTTTTGCATTTTATGAATGTAAATCATGTGACAAAATTTATATGTAGGTTTTGGTTCCACAGTCCTTAACTGATATTTGCTTTCTCCATTTTAATTACTGGTAAGGCCCAACTCATGAACTGTCAGATGAACAAATAATCAATATTCTCATGTTGCACCTAAGAAAGCTTAACAAGAAATTTTAGAGAAGAACATGATAATTAACAGGGCTGCTATATATTTAATGTACATGGCACCACTCTCAGGTACAGGTTACCAAGAAAAGTGCATCCTCAAACAATAACCACCAGGTAAATCATCTTCATTGGCGCTACCAGAACTAGTGGAACACATGAAAGCGATGAAAGATCCCCTGAAGTTATTTATTTTGAAACAACTTAATGTTGAAGTTACAAATTTTGTTAAAAAAAAATAATAACATTAATAATTTGGCCTAATTTTTCGAGACTTGGGAGAATTTGCCATGTTATGCCACGTGGCAGAGTTAGGCACACAAAAAATGGCGGTTGTTTGTTTGACATGCAGTTAAGTTTGATCAAGTTTTGGAAGTTTATAATTATTGTGCACATTAGTTTTGATTTTGATTGATGGAAAAAGAACACATTTGACTTTTGCATTTATTTTTGTTTTCGTATATCTTCTATTTATATTTTTGTTCCCAGATAAAGCTTAGAGTGGCACAGTTTGGGCACCCGAGGATAATCAAAGCTCCAGATAGGAGAGAGTGATGGTATTCTAAATCCATTATTTCTCTTCAAAACCCTATGTTGTGAGTACTCATTAGAATCATCTCGAGACAATTCTAATGAGTACCCACAACATAGGGTTTGATGGTGAATGATTAATATTGTTTAGCTCACCTGAGCATGTTGTGCTCAAGGGGAGCTTTAGGATCACCTGGTTTCTGTCGTGCGTCGTCAACAATTATTTAACCCTTTCCCAAATGACAAACTTTTGGACTTGACCAAATTGAAAGCATTTGCAGACGACAATTCAACTCTTGCTGAAAAGATGATTTCTGTCTATGATAGGGAAGAATACATTGTGGGGAAAGGAGAAAATGCTGGTTACCAGCATTTTCTCCTTTTCCCACAATGTTTTCAAAAGGCTACTATTCCAGACCTGTAAAAACCAGGGATTGTTTGGGAAAGGGTTAAACATCAAGTCCTCCTAAATCGCAGGGCCAATTTGGACCAAACTTGGCTGGAATGTTCCTTGGGAGGTCCTCTCTAAAAAGTGTTCACAGAATTTGATCCCATCAAAAACTCTGGTTGCCATGGCAACCAAATGGAATTTTCTAGGAAATTCTTCAAAGATCTTATCCTCTGAATCCCCTCGTCAGATTTTGACATAATTTCACAGAGACGTTCCTTGGGTGACCCTTTTGAAAAACTGTTCGGGAAATTTTGATCCGTCAAAAAACATGGCTCTGGTGAATGGGGGCTACTTGCACTATAGAGAAATGAAGGAATTCTTTAGAATTCTTCTTCTCTGAAACTGCAGGTCAGATTTTGAAATTATTTCACAGAGATGTTCCTTGGGTGACCCTTTTAAAAAATTGTTCACAAAATTTCGATCCATTTAGAATCAGGGCTCTGGTGAATGAGGGCAACTTGCACTATACAGAAATGAAGATATTCTTAAAGATTCTTTTTCTTTGAAGCGGCTGGTCAGAATTTGAAATAATTTCACAGAGATGTTCCTTTGATGACCCTTTTCAAAAACTGTTCGCGAAATTTTGATCCGTCAATTAACATGGCTCTGGCGAATGGGGGCTACTTGCACTATCGGGAAATGAAGAAATTCTTGAAAATTCTTCTTCTGAAATGCCAGATCAGCTTTTGAAATAATTTCACAGAAATGTTCCTTTGGTAACTATGTTCAAGAATTGTTTGGAAAATGCTGATTTGTCAAGAAACATGGCTCTGGTGAATGAGGGCTACTTGCACTGTTTGGCCATAAAGAAATTCTTTAAAATTCTTTTTTTCTGAAAATGCTAATCAGATTTTGAAATAATTTCACAGAAATGTTTCTTAGCTGACCCTTTTCAAAAATTGTTCGAGAAATTTTGATCCATCAAGTAACATGGCTCTGATGGCTGTGGGCTATTTACACAATACAGACATGAATATTTCTAACTCACCTGAGCATGAAGTGCTCATGGTGAGCTTTTGTGATCGCCCAATGTCCATCTTGCGTTTTCCATCATCCACAATTTCTTTAAACATCTTCTCCTCCCAAACCACTGGGCCAATCTTGATGAAACTTGGCAGGGATGTTCCTTGGGAGAAGCTCTACCAAAATTGTTCAAGAGAAATAATTCCAGCCATAACTCTGGTTGCCATGGCAACCAAAAGGAAAAAAAATATCAAAAACTTTGAAAATCTTCTTCTGTGGAATAGCTTTGATATTTGGTATGTAGCATCTCCTTATCGACCTCTACCGAGATTTGTTCATATGATGCCCCTGGGGTCAAAACTGGCCCGCCCCGGGGATCACAAGTTTGAAACATAGGAATAAAGAAGGAAAACTTTAAAATTCTTCTTCTCTGAAACTAGAGGGGGCAGAGCTTTGATATTTGGTATGTAGCATCTCCTAATGAACCTCTACCAATATTGTTCGTATGATGCCCCTGGGGTCAAAACTGGCCCTGCCTCGGGGGTCACAAGTTTGAAACATGGGAACAAAGAAGGAAAACTTTAAAAATCTTCCTCTCTGAAACTAGAAGGTGTAGAGCTTTGATATTTTGGTATGTAGCATTTCCTAGCAAACCTCTACCAAGATTGTTCATATGATTCCCCTGGGTTCAAAACTATCCCCGGCCCGGGGGTCACAAGTTTGAAATATAGGAACAAAGACGGAAAACTATAAAAATCTTCTTCTATGAAACTAGAAGGGGCAGAGCTTTGATATATGGTATGTAGCATCTCCTAGTGGACCTCTACCAAGATTGTTTGTATGATGCCCCTTGGGTCAAAATTGGTCCTGCCCAGGGGGTCACAAGTTTGAAACAGGAACAAAGAAGGAAAACTATAAAAATCTTCTTCTATGAAACTAGAGGGGGCAGAGCTTTGATATATAGTATGTAGCATCTCCTAGTGGACCTCTACCAAGATTGTTCGTATGATGCCCCTTGGGTCAAAACTGGTTCCCCCCCCCCCCCCCCCGGGGGTCACAAGTTTGAAACACAGGAACAAAGACGGAAAACTATAAAAATCTTCTTCTATGAAACTAGAAGGGGCAGAGCTTTGATATATGGTATGTAGCATCTCCTATTGGACCTCTACCAAGATTGTTCGTATGATGCCCCTTGGGTCAAAACTGGTCCCGCCCCGGGGGTCACAAGTTTGAAACATAGGAACAAAGAAGGAAAACTTTAAAATTCTTCTTCTATGAAACTAGAAGGGGCAGAGCTTTGATGTTTATTATGTAGCATCTCCTAGTGGACCTCTACCAGGATTGTTCACACGATGTCCCTGGGGTCAAAACTGGCCCCGCCCGGGGGTCAAAAGTTTGAAACGTAGGAACAAAGAAGGAAAACTTTAAAAATCTTCTTCTCTGAAACAAGGAGTAGAGCTTTGATATTTGGTATGAAGTATCTGCTATTAGACCTCTACCAAGTTTGTTCACATGATGTCCCTGGGGTCCAAACTGGCCCAGCCTCAGGGGCCACAAGTTCAAAACATACGAACAAAGAAGGAAAACTTTAAAAATATTTTTCTCTGAAACTGGAAATTGTAGAGCTTTGATATTTCATTATGTAGCATCTTTTAATGGACCTCTACCAAATACAATACTATGATTTTTTCAGAAAAAAAGAATTTTCATTGTAGACCTTTACTGCTTAGTACTCAGGTGAGCGATATAGGACCATTATGGTCCTCTTGTTCTAATTATTCTTCTTCTCTGAAATGGCTGATTACTGGTAGATTTTGAAAAAAAATGGCTACGGTCCTCTAAACAATTCAGGTGAGCGATCCAGGGACATCTTTGCCCTCTTGTTGATTTTTAAATCAAAATCCCTCCCTCCATCTGGAACTCTGATAATCACGTAGAAGGAATTGCTCAACATGAGCAATATCTTTTTTTGCACACATTTTCAAATTTAGCCTGCAGCAGACAAAACATATGTTTTCTACAAGAAGTCGTGCAACATATGTTCAGAGGTTAATTGCATCCTTTAGTTTAGATATATTTATTTCACATCAATTGACAAACTAGTTTTACAACTTATGCTAATTTCTCTTGATTCTGCTTCCTGGGAACTACTTCAGTACTCGCTCCAAACATGACTGTGGGCCAATGAAAAATCCCAGAGATGGCACCCACCCCAGAGCATCAAACTCAGGACCTTGTGGTCACAAGACCGATGCTCTTCCTCACATCCAAGGTTACCACACAATCCTTTATTATCCCTTTACCACACAATCCCTACTTTTGACGCCCCTGAGAAAGAAGCTTTTTGAAAACCCTGTGGGAAAAGGAGAAAATGCTGGTAACCAGCATTTTCTCCTTTTCCCACAGTGTTTTCTACCCTTCCCAAAACAAGTTTCAATTTTTCAGTCACCTTTATTTTGTCATCTGTAAATACTTTCAATTTGGACCAGTCTAAAGTTTTCTTGTGTGGTAAAGGGTTATGCAACCCTGTGTTTTAATGACCCTGGGAAAGAGGGTTTTACAAAAAGAAAATGCCGATAACTAGTATTTTCTCCTTTTTGCATAACAAGTTTTAACTTTTTAAAGACAGGGCCTGTATTCACCAACCATTCTCAAGAATATTCTTGGTCTTATTCTCCACGGTTTTCTAAATTTGTAAGTGACACAACTTCTGATTGGCTAAACCAGAAGTTGTGTTACTTACAAATGTTGAAAATTTTGAAGAATAAGACAAAAACATTCTTAAGAATGGTTGGTGAATATGGGTCCAGATATTACTTTAGCCACATTTAAATTGTTGTCTGCAAAATTAATGCTTTCAATTTTGACTTTTTGAAAACTTTGTTGTATAGAGCCAATATAACATTTGCTTTTGCAGGACAATAATATTTGGAACAGAATTGAGCAATATAAACAGATATTTGTGGAATCCAAGATGAAGGGAGTGCTAAATGATGTAAGTAAAACATTCTTTTTATTATTATTTTATTATTCATTTTTCCTTCAGGTGCCGTACATACCAATGATGAATGTGCAGATTGATCTTTGGATCTGATTTGTAAAACGTCAAATAAAAAATACTGTAATATCATATTTTGTTTAATGCTTTCTGGTAACTAGAATAGCTTTCCTCTTTACCAAATGACAAAATTGTAGACTGGTCCAAAATGAAAGCATTTGCAGACGACGAAGTGAATGTGACCAAAGAATTGAAACTTTGTTTAGCAAGCAAAGAAAACATTCTGGGAGGAAGGAGAAAATGCTGATTACCAGCATTTTCTCCTTTTCCCACAAGTTTTCTAAAGGCTTCTTTCACAAGGCTGTTAAAAGTCGGGATTGGTGGTAAGGGTTAAGATATTTGATGGTAACAACCAATCAAAAATAATATATATTTTCTAACTCTTCAATTGAAGACGGAAACAGTAGTGCCGGCTCACTAGTTACCTAGGTAAATTGTGCCTGCCAATCAACCAGATGGAAATATGGTGTAATTTACCCTACATTTGTCGTGTTTTATGAAATATTGTAACATGTAGTTATGCTTATGGGGTACACCACAGGGAATTAACAAAAAGAAATGTACTGGATTTTGATGTAAGGTTCTACCAAAAAGGGTTAGAAGCATAAGATAACCCTTTGCCAAACGACAAAATTTTAGACTGGTCCAAATTGAAAGCACATCCAGACAACAAAATAAATGTAACTAAAAAATTGAAATTTGTTTCTAGCAGGGTAGAAAACATTGTGCGAAAAGGTGAAAATGCCGGTTACCAGCATTTTCTCCTTTTCCCACAATGTTTTCAGAAGGCTTCTATCTCAGGGTCGTAAAAACCAGGGATTGTTTGGTAAAGGGTTAAAAGAATAATTGTTTTTTGTTGGTCAGGGATTGAAATTTACTTCATCTCGTGAACATCATCAGTAACATTTTCAGACATGGTGCAGCCACATGTGAAAAAGTATTGATGCTATTCACTCTATAAAATAAATTTCGATCTTTCACTGAACAGAAAGAAATATGTATAGACAAAATATGCCATTTTCCCATTTTCATTTACCTATGGCTCTCAACTAAACGATCAAAATATTTTACAAGCCCTTGGAGGACTTATGAACACACTGAGCAAAACGGAGAAAGCGGTAGCCAGTATTTTCTCCTTTTCCAACAATGATTTATAACCTTTCTTAATTTCATAATTTGTGCAACACTATGATAGTCATCTGCAAATGCCTTGAAATCAGTATTGTCTAAAATTTTATTGCTTGTAAGGAGTTTAGGGGTTTTGTTGCACTAATGCCCTCTTATATAATCCAACACCACTCAATTTTAATGAATCCTAGGACCAAAAAGCCATTTGGAAAATATTGTTTTCAAGTTGAACAGGTCCAAAATTTATTATTTTGGAAAAGAGATAAGCTTTTCTTTAACTCTTTACCAAACGACAAAATTTTGGACTGGTCCAAATTCAAAGCATTTGCAGACGACAAAATAAATGTGAATCAAAACTTGAAATTTGATCCAGAAGATGTAGAAAACATTGTGGGAAAAGGAAAAAATGCTGGTTACCAGCATTTTCTCCTTTTCCCACAATGTTTTTAAATGTCTTCTTTCTCAGGGTCGTCGAAAGTAGGGATTGTGTGGCAACGGGTTAAACTAGGAGCTGATGGCATCAAAGATGGTTTATCATTAAGTTGGAAAAGGTATTACTTAGTCTTAAGATGGAATCTATAGTTTTGCTAGGCCTATGATTGGACCTCTTATCTTTATGGCTTAATTTGGATTATTATTGGACTTTCTGTTCTTGTGAGTTTGATAGGCTTGTGATAGAACTTGAATCTCTCTCTCAAGTTAGAAAGCTTGTGATGTGATTTAATGTTCTTATGAGTTTAGTAGGCATATGATGGGAATTTTCTTTGTTGTGAGTTTGGTAGTGTTATGTAGTGACTCTGGTTTTGAGCTCTATTGGCTGAAGGCCAGCTGAGCTTATATCATGGCGGGGTTTCCGTCATCCGTCCTTCTGTTAGTCTTTTTCTTGTTTACGCATTATAGTCTGCATTTGTCGTCAGATTTTCATGAAACTTACACAGTTTATCTCATCAATAGCTTCAAGTCTATTGATTTTGAAAAAACTCCAACAAACAGTATGGGATTTACACAGTTTATCTCATCAATAGCTTCAAGTCTATTGATTTTGACAAAATTCCAACAAACAGTATGGGATTTCCAATTCTTGTTTACGTGATAAAGTCTGCATTTGTCGTCAGATTTTCATGAAACTTGCACACTTTGTTTATCACATCAATAGCTTCAACCCTGTTGATTTTGAAAAAAATCCAACAAACAGTATTGAAAAAGTAGCCATTTCAAGTTGAAAATTTCCTATTCTTGTTTACGCAAGAAAGTGAAATTGTGGTCAGATTTTCGTGAAACTGACATAGTTTGCTTATCACATCAGTACTTTCAACCATCTTGATTTTGAAAAAAATCCAATTAACAACATGGGAAGAGTAGCCATTTCAAGTTGAAAGTTTCCAATTTTTGTTTACATGATAAAGTCTGCATTTGTAATCAGATTTTTGTGACACTTGTACAGTTGCTTTGTCTCATTAACAGCTTAAATCCCATTGAATTTGGAAAAAATCCAACAATTAGAATAGGAAAAGTAACCAATTAAAGTTCAAAATTTCCATTTCATGTTTACGTGATTAGGTCACCATTTTAGTTTGGATTTTCATGAAACTTGCACAGTTGCTTTGTATCATAAATAGCTTGAACCTATTGATTTTTTTAAAAAAAATCTATCAGTTTGGGAAAAGTAGCCATTCAAAGTTGAAAATTCCCAATTCTTGTTTAGGCAATGAATTTCAAAGTGTTGATCTAATTTTTTTTGGAACTTGCAAAGATTCATCAAGGGATTGAAAACCTTGTTAATTGTTAAGGAAAAGTAGACATTTGATGACTTGGTACTGTTTTCTGATCAATGAAGTACACATTATTAGTTGTTTGTCAAATTTCTTTGAAATTTACTAGGGTTTAATACAAAGCATAATGAAAGTTGAAACAGTATCAAATATTTAGCTATAAGAAATTCCACTTCACTTTCTTCACTGTTTGTTCAATTCATGATGCCTACATAATTATGCTGTCTTAATGGCTTCAAGCACTGTTGCAAGAACACATTTTGTGTTTTTTGTCTTTTTGCATCATGAATTTATAATGTATGCTAGCATAAAAGCAAAATCTCTGCCAGTAGAGCAATTTCAGGCCCTTCAGGGCCTTCTAGCCTTGATTGAGTTGGACATTTCATCAGACCAGCTTACTCATGATTTTGCCAGGCATATGATGAGACTTTCTGATCTTAAGATTTTGTCAGGCTTTGCAGTACAATTAGATAGTGTTATGAATTTTAGGTTTGTGATTGGTAGATCTGTTTTCAGGCCAGGCTTATAATGTGACCTGTCTTGTTGATTTTATTAGGCTTGGATTGGGACCTGCTGTCCTTATGACCTTGCTTTAAGCCTATTCTTAACATGGGACCAAGGGACAAAAGCAAACAGTAAGAGAGCTCCATGTCCTGCGTTTAGGACTATATATAAATACCCTATGACCTTGACATTGGTCCACTGGTGTACAAGTCCAAGAATCCATGTCACACCAGTAAGTATAGACAGTTTTAGAAATGCTGTCAAATAGTCCTTTTCGGTGATACCCCCTGATCTAGTCATAGAGAAGTCTAAACCTGTGACAATGTGACACATGGTCCGAATAAACATGTACATATTAGACACTAAGACACAACCCAAAGGTAATCCAGTTGACAGGCCAATCATTAAAGGTGAGTTGACATAACATGATGATTGTCCATATCCAAGGTCGGACCAATCAGATCTAGCCATTGAAACAAGGATATTTAATCCAATGAAAGCAATAGCCATTATGTATACATAAATGCTGTATTTTAGAAGAAGCTTCTTAGGATGAAATCTTGAACGGTTGAAAAATTTGATGCCAGTCTTAGTAAATGTCTGATACATGTGGAATGTACTGATATTCATCCAGAAAATGTAGGAGAGAAAAAAGAAATGAAAGATTATTCCATTTACAATGCAAAAATAGTAAAATTTAGTGATGTCTGCACTATTGGAAACCACATAAAGTGCCTGAAAAACTATAAGGTGAAAGGTCAAGGCCATTGTAATTAGTCCTGGTGCGGACCTTAGGTTGTTCATGGTGAGATATATTACTAAAGTCAACACACTGGATAGTATTGACACAGTTGTAATTGTCAAGGATGTAATTGCTTCAGCTGTGTACAGATATAGAAAAGATCTGGTAATGTCTTGGCTTGAATTAGTGTTAAGGTACTTTCTGACAGCATTCTCAAAGACATCTAAACAGATACATAGACTGTCAAAAGTTGGACAAAAATTGGCCTGGTTCCGAGACAAAGTTAGATTGATTGGCAGTATTATGAACTGTGTGTCAGTCATCAGAAATTCGTTCTTACCAAATTTGACATGTGTGCACAAGGAACCAGCTGGTATGCTGATGATTTCATTGTCATTTTCAAGCTTTAAACCCGTAGGATAAAAGACTGTATGGATTAATTTGTAATATTGTTGGAGATTAGCCTCGCTCTCATCATACTCATATGATAGAGACAAATTATGCAGATAATCATGTTTGGGTGTAGACAGTTCAGATATGTTTTCAAAACTGAAAAATGGGTCTGGCAGGCTAGTAAGGTTAGGATCAAAACCAGAAAATGTGTTTGATAAGCTTGTATCATTAAGGTTAAATTTAATATTAGTTATACCCAGAACAAGTTGTTCCTGTAGTTCAGTGAGATGCGAGGTAAAGTGGGCCATGAAAACCGAATCATTTGGCAATTTAAACATATGTTCCAGAAAAAAGATATACTGAACAGCAGCGTAGGTTCCAAAACTGTATATGTCATGCAGCTTTTGGCCTTCTTCCAGTACTTGTCTTATATTAACAAATTTTTCATGTTTTGGCATTTGAAAATGGATTGCATAACCAAATCCAAATATATCTGTACTGATATGTTGGTATGTATCCCTGCTAGTATTTTGAAATTGTGACTGAATTATGACTGAAAAATCTGTTTGAGTTTCGAACCCATATTTGGCTAGATTGGCAAATGTTGTATCAGCTGTTTCAAACAAAAATGTTGTGAAATTTTCATATAAGCTCCTGATATTGTCGACTGAATATGGGATAGGAACTGTATTCAGAAAAGCCAAGGAGATGAGGAAGTTATAACCTTTGACCTGGGTATAGATCAACTCACATCTGTTATTCACCAGATTTGACAGCTCGGTACAGGATAGTTCTCGACACCCCATCTGAAAAGATACAGGAAAACAGCTTTGGCTTCCAGAGAATTGTATCAGAGCCCTATAGTGGTGAGACCCAGGCAACAATAGTTATATACCGTACAACCCTGAGAAAAAGGCATTATAAACCATTGTGGGAAAAGGAGAAAATGCTGGTAACCAGCATTTTCTCCTTTTCCCTCGATGGTTTCTACACCTCTTCAAGGATACATATTATAATTTGAAAAGCACTTGAATAGTCCTTTGTGAATTTCTTTGATTCGGAAAATTAGTCCATAACTTTGCCATGTGATTGAGGGGTTAATGGGTTATTGCCATGATGTGACTTTAAAAAATTGTATGACTCCATTACATAACAAAATTTTAGATGAGTCCACTTTAAAAGCATTTCCAGATAATGAATTAACTTTACCAAAGATGATTGGATTTATCTTTGATAGATATTTACTCTTTACCACACAATCCCGACTTTTAACGACCCTGAGAAAGAAGCCTTTTGAAAACGTTGTAGGAAAAGAAGAAAATGCTGGTAACCAGCATTTTCTCTTTTTCCCACAATGTTTTTTCTACCCTTCCCAAAACAAATTTTAATTTTTTGAGCCACATTAAATTTTGTTGCATGCAAGTGCTTTCAATTTGGACATGTCTAAATTTTTGTTGTTTGGTAAAGGGTTAAGCATTGTCGAAAAAGGAGAAAATGCTGGTAACTGGCATATTTTTCTTTTCTCACAGTCTTTTCAAAAAAGTTAGATTTATCTTTGTAAAGGTGGAAGAGATTAGAGATTGTGGGAAAAGGGGAAAATGCTGATTGCCATCATTTTCTTTTTTTCTCTCAGTATTTTCAAAAGCCTCTTTTTAAAGGATGGTTTTAAAGTCTTAAATTATTTAGTCACAGGTAAAAGAAACATGAAATATGATTCAAACAGTCTGATAGTTTGGGTAAAATTCAAGACTGAAAAGTTATTGTTCCAAATCCTATATTTTTTTCTCGATGTAAATAGTGTTCAGAATGGGAATCAAATGGCCTGTGGGACCCCGTGTTTTTTAATCGGGGGTAAAAGAATAAACCAGTGCAGTCCCACGATCGTCACATCTGCCATTTCATCTGGCGGAACAAATGTGACAGCATGCATGTTGTAAAAGGCAACAAAAGGGGCATCATTTCTGTTTTGTCCATTCCTAATTTAGCATGTTTGTCTTATGTTGTTGTATGTGTATGTTATTTTCACCTCGCATTATTGTCTACTAAGTAAGTATGACCTAAGTTGTTGATGGGCCATATGGCAAGTTTTATTTTTGAAAGGTAGAAAGGTGGACAGCATTGTTGGAAAAGGAGATAATGCCTGTCAGAAATATTTTCTCTTTTTTCCCCATAATGTTGTCGCCATTGTGGGAAAAGGAGAAATCATATTTCATGTTTTTTTTACCTGTGACTAAATAATTTAGACTTTAAAACCATTCTTTAAAAAGAGGCTTTTGAAAATAGTGTGAAAAGGAGAAAATGACGCTATTCATTTATTCATTTGAGTCACATTGATTTTGTCGACTGCAAATACTTTCAATTTGGAAAAGTCCAAAATTTTGGCGTTTGGTAAAGAGTTAAAGGATGGTGAAATTCATTTGGATAAGATTTTCTTCCCACCGCAAATAATGGTTCCAACAACTATAATGTGGGAAAACATCCAGTGGCATGGGAAGGAAGAATAATGTACAAAGTACTGGTTAAAAAAAAAAATCAGAAAGCATGAATAGGTGCATTTGTTTCCGTGTGGTATGAATGAAATAATATTAAAAGAAATGGTGTAATATACCATACAAACCTACAAGCCTGAAGGAGAAGGTTTTTGAAAACACTTTGGGGAAAAAAGAGCAAATATGGTTGACAGGCATTATCTCCTTTTCCAACAATGCTGTCCACATTTCTACCTTTCAAAAACAAAACTTGCCATATGAACCAACTTCAATTTTTGGTCTGTAAATGCTCTAACTCTTTATCAAATGACAAATTTTTACACTCCTCCAAATTCAAAGCATTTGCAGATGACAAAATAAACATAACTAAAGATTTGAAATTTGTTTCCAGCAGGGTAAGAAATATTGTAGAAAAAGGAGAAAATGCTGGTTACCAGTATTTCCTTTTTTCCTCACAATGTTTCCAAAAGGCTTCTATCTCAGGGTCGTAAAAACCTGGGATTGTTTGGTAAAGGGTTAAATTTGGTTCAATTTTGGTTTGTCATCTTGTAGAATGGACAGAATGTAAAGCTGGTGATAAAACTCCAACAGTGTTCCTTTTCTTTGAGCACATCATAGCAACAGGTTTCATTTCTCTCCTAACTCCTTACCAAACGAAAAAATTTTGGACTGATCCAAATTAAAAGCATTTGCAGCCGACAAAACAAAGGTGACTGAAAAATTGAAATTTGTTTTGGGAAGGGTTGAAAAAGTTGTGGAAAAAGGAGAGAATGCTGGTTACCAGCATTTTCTCCTTTTCCCACAATGTTTTCAAAAGGCATCTTTCACAGGTTCATTAAAAGTGGGGATTGTGTGGTAAAGAGTTATGACAATACTTTGCTTGATCTGTCAATGGCTTCAAAAGAATCTGTACAAAATACTAATGTTACAACAAATAATGAAAGGATTGAAATAATTCTAAAATGGTTTCAAACACAAAACAAGCTTTTCAAAAATTAGAAGAGGTCAAACAGTTTTTGTTATGATATTGAGAAATTCAAAAGCAAATTATTTACCGTAACTTTGTCCAATATGAATCCATTAGGACAATTGAGTCTACTGGTTTCAATACTGTCTCTCCTTCCTGGCGGGTCCAAAAGATTGAAATCCAGGATTCCAATGTATGAAAAAGGAAAATCAAACGGGTCCGTGTCGTCTGGATCACAAGAATCCAAATCTACATTGATGTTATTGCAGATGGCGCAGAAAACATTGCGATATCTGTGACGATAAACATTTCTGTAATACAGACAACCAAATTCAATTAATGGGTTATAGTTTTTCCAACTTAAAGTATGGTTACACTTTTCTATGACGCAAATATAAGTATCAGGTGGAACAAGTGCTGGTGGTAAGAACGTGATGTCTAAATCCTCCCTGTACATTTCAGCTAATCTAATGAAATAGTCTATATTACTCATTGTATTATATGTTTGATAAATATAAGGTACAAAACTTTGTATTGAGATTGTCCAAACAATAACATCTTCTTCTTGGAGCCCATGGCATCTTGCACAGAACATGTTTTTGTAGGTGATCATATGAACTTTGTCAGTTACAAGAATGGCACTTCTGTAGTAGCCTTGTAACCAAAGTTGTCTGTAGTCAGATTCACAAAACCGTTTATTTACCAAAACATCCAATGTGTTCATGTTGGGGCAAGCTGATATAGCTCTAATTCTATAATTGAAATTAGCAAAATACTCTGTGTTGTAATTTGGATAAATACATTGGTATGTTTGATCTTCCCTGCTCTCATCAGCTAGATCCATTTGGAGCTCATGTTTGTAGTCCACACAGCATCTGTTTGTATTTACACAAGTTGGCGTACAATCACATTGGGAGCAGCATTTCCTTGCAGATTCTGCATGATTGTCATCCACCCGTAACTCAATATTTGTGCTACATAATTGTGATTCTGGGCAGACCCACAACTGTGTGGCAGTTATATTTCTTATCATTTCATCTTCAATGTGATCTAGTTGTGCAAGTATGTCAGCCTTAGGTCTCAGTATATCTACATCACTGGCTTGATGAGTGCAGCCTAAAAGTGCACATAGAGCCAGAAGGTATGTCATTGACATAGTTAAAATGTGTGGATTTTATCTTCTGCAAGGTTTGCCAGACCTAGAATGAAATAATAAACAAAAGGGCCAAGATGGCCCTGGATCGCTCACCTGAATTTTTGAGAGGACGATAGCCTTTTTTTTTTAAGGTATTGAAACACTGGAAACAAAATCATCATTTTGCCAAGCAATTAATTAAAGGTCACCTGTAAAAGTCCTTTCAAAATCTGACCAGCGGTTTCAGAGAAGAAGAATTTTCAAGAATTTCTTCATTTCCATATAGTGCAAGTAGCCCCCATTCACCAGAGAAATGTTTCTTGACGAATCAAACTTTCACAAACAATTTTTGAAAAGGGTCACCCAAGGAATATCTCTGTGAAAAGTTTCCAAAATCTGACAAGCCGTTTCAGACAAGAAGAATTTTTAAGAATTTCTTCATTGCCCTATAGTGCAAGTAGCCCCCATTCACCAGAGCCATGTTTCTTGATGAATCAAAATTTGACGAACAATTTTGAAAAGGGTCACCCAAGGAACATCTCTGTGAAATTATTTTAAAATCTGGCCAGCGGTTTCTGAGAAGAAGAATTTTTAAGAATTTCTTCATTTCTGTATAGTGCAAGAAACCCCCATTCACCAGAGCCATGTTTCTTGACAGATCAAAATTTCGCAAGCAATTTTTGAAAAGGGTAATCCAAGGAACATTTCTGTGAAATTATTTCAAAATATGACCAGAGGTTTCAGAGAAGAAGAATTTTTAAGAATTTCTTCATTTCATTATAGTGCAAGAAGCCCCCATTCACCAGAGCCATGTTTTTTGACGGATCAAAATTTTGCGAACAAGTTTTGGAAAGGTTCACACAAGGAACATCTCTGTGAAATTATTTTAAAATCTGGCCAGCAGTTTCAGAGAAGAAGAATTTTTAAGAATTTCTTCATTTCTGTATAGTGCAAGAAGCCCTCATTCACCAGAGCCATGTTTCTTGACAGATCAAAATTTCGCGAACAAGTTTTGAAAAGGGTCACCCAAGGAACATCTCTGTGAAATTATTTTAAAATCTGGCCTGCGGTTTCTGAGAAGAAGATTTTTAAAGAATTTCCTAAAAAATTCCATTCCGTTGCCATGGCAACCAGAGTTTTTGACGGAATCAAATTCTGTGAACTCTTTTTAAAGAGGACCTCCCAAGGAACATTCCAGCCAAGTTTGCTCTAAATTGGCCCAGCGGTTTAGGAGGAGTTGATGTTTGAAGAATTGTTGACGGCGGATGACGCACGACGGACACTGGGTGATCCTAAAAGCTCCCCTTGAGCATGTTGTGCTCAGGTGAGCTAAAAATCATGTATTTCATGTTGTAATCTCCTGTTGTTTGCTAAGGAGGGGCTAGAAGAAAAAGATGACATCTGCATGAATTAACAAATATAGATGTCACCTTTTTCCTGAAAGCCCATGAAATCTTTTTTTCATATATGTTCTATGCTTGACAAAAACAAGAACTGTCATTTCAGGCAGTACAAAAACTAAGTCATGTCTGGACCTCATAGTAATATAGATGATGATTATGCTTAACCCATTACCAAACGACAATATTTTAGACTGGTCCAAATTGAAAGCATTTGCAGATGACAAAATAAAAGTGACTGAAAACTTGAAATTTGTTTTGTGAAGGGTAGAAAACATTGTGGGAAAAGGAGAAAATGCTGCATTTTCTCCTTTTCCCACAATGTTTTCTCAAGGCTTCTTTCTCAGGGGCGTCAAAAGTAGGGATTGTGTGGTAATGGGTTAATTTTGTCCTTCAGTGTGATCTTGATCTATGTTATTCATATGAGTAAATTAATGCACTTGCCAGATGCATTCTAAGGTTAAAAACCTGGATAAAGTCTGAAATACATTGGCAGCTATGAGAACAAAGTGCATGCAAATTCACCATGTATTTACTACATGGTTCACCCTAGTTAACACCAACCAGGTAGTTAGACACCACTCAACAAAATTAATATATATTGGCTTCATTAGATTTGCTTCATTAAACGGTACTCAGAAAGAAGTGAATAGCTTTGAAACTGATTGCCAATTTATTAGGAAAGGTAAATGCTCAAAGAATAATGTTATAACTGCTCCATTACAGTCAAGATAATGGGAACAATAAATTCACAAAGAATTGAATAGCATTGCAGGAACATAAAAAAGGATTTTTGTTTAATGTTAGGAAAATATTATAAAAAAAGAAGTTACAGTCAGTATTAGAAAAAATAAATTGTCCTTTTATATTATTTGTTTTCAATAGTTTTCTAATATAGCAAATTTTGAATTTGTTGTACAATCATGGATGTAAATCATCATTACAGTAGAACCATAGTGCCTTACCTTCAGTGGAAGCTGTACAGCACAAGATGTCCATCACCTTTAAACTAAGCCCATGTCTGGTGTCTGGCTTAAATATGAAACGGATAACAGTTCTAAACATTAACCATTTAGGTCATTGGAAATTCTGGATTCATCAAAATAAATTATGAATTCTAAAGGAATCTTAGAGAAATATTTCACCATAACACTCAAGAGAACCATAAAAAAAATGGAACAAACTCTTGTACTTTGACTTTTTTTTTTCTCTTTTTTTTAGCTCCACTGGCCGAAGGCCAGCAGGCTTATGTCATGGCCCGTTGTCCGTCGTGCGTCCATCCTTCCGTCCGTGCGTTAACTTTTTCTTTAAACATCTTCTTCTCTGAAACTACCGATCCAATTTTGATGAAACTTCACAGAAATGATCCTGCCATGGTCCTCTTCAGAATTTCTTGAAAGAATTTAATTCCTTCAAAAACTCTGATTGCCATGGCAACAAAACTGAAAATTTTTGAAAATCTTTAAAAATCTTCTTGTCTGAAACCGTAAGGCCTAGGACTACCAAATTTGGCATGTAGCTTTATCTAGTGGACCTCTACCAAGTTTCTTCAAATTATAGCCCTGGGGTCAAAATTGGCCCCGCCCCGGGGGTCACAAGTTTTACATGGGCTTATTTAGGGAGAACTTTAAAACTCCTCTTCTACCTAGGCATACGGCCTAGGGCTACCAAATTTGGGATGTTGTTTTATCTAGTGGACCTCTACCAAGAGTGTCTAAATTATAGCCCGGGGGTCAAAATTGGCCCCGCCCCAGGGGTACCAAGTTTTACATGGGCTTATATAGGGAGAATTTTAAAATTCTTCTACCACCTAGCCATAGGGCCTAGGGCTACCAAATTTGGCATGTAGCTTTATCTAGTGGACCTCTACCAAGGGTGTACAACTTATAGCCCAGGGGTCAAATATGGCCCCGCCCCGGGGGGGGGGGGATTTTACATGGATTTATATAGGGAATACTTCCAAAATCTTCTCACACCTAGCTATAAGGGCTAGGGCTTTTAAATTTTGCATGTAGCTTTATCTAAGGGGTCTCTACCAAGGGTGCCCAAATTATAGCCCTGGGGTCAAATTTAGCCCCGTCACAGGGGGTTACAAGTTTTACATGGGCTTATATAGGGAAACTTTAATAATCTACCTGTACATAGCCATAAGGCCTAGGGCTACCAAATTTTGCATGTAGCTTTATCTAATGGGCCTCTACCAAGAGGGCCCAAATTTTAACTTGGGGGATCAAGTTTGACCCCACCCCAGGGGTCACAAGTTTTACATTGGCTTTATAAACCTGTCTCATGGGTCACACATTTTACAGGGCCTTTTATTGAGCAAACTTGTTTTACATGGCTTTTTATTGGGCAATATTCAAAAATCTTTGTGTTTATAACCACACATTCTAGTTTCATATTGTAGGTCTGGGGTCAAAATTGGCTCCATCCAGGGATCACAAGTTTAACATGGGCTTAAAAATATAATCACTTCAACATTTAAACATCAATCAAGGGAAATAACTCTTTTTATGAAAGATAAAGTTTGGTACTATTTACCTCCCTTGATTATCAAACTACATTGGTACATGATTGGTGCTAGACATTAAGTTTTTTGATAGAAAATATTCTGTTTTCAAGTGTGATTCATTTTGATGCTAATAGTTATGCTCACATGAGGTGAATTATAAATTCAGAGTAAGGTTTCTATCATTCAGCTTATATTTCTAAGGATTTTACCTTTCATGCTAATGAATTAACCTGCTTGTACTGCCTGACAGTGTTCATTGTTTTTGAAGGCCTTCTTTTTCATGGTCATGAACACTTGAATTTGTGTGGTAAAGGGTTAAAAAGCCAGTGGAGCGATACAGGGCCATCATGGCCCTCTGGTTCATTTAACTCTTTACCACACCAGAAAATTTTAGACTGGTCCAAATTGAAAGAATTTGCAGACAACAAAATAAAGGTGACTGAAAAATAGAAAT
Source organism: Tridacna crocea (assembly GCA_943736015.1). Lineage (NCBI taxonomy): Eukaryota > Metazoa > Mollusca > Bivalvia > Cardiida > Cardiidae > Tridacna > Tridacna crocea. The sequence continues at coordinate 59,278,872 of OX031059.1, forward strand.
TTGTTCTTGTATGGGTAGGAAACACTGTGGGAAAAGGAGAAAATGCTGGTTACCAGCATTTTCTCCATTTCCCACAGTGTTTTCAAAAGGCTTCTTTCTCAGGGGCGTCAAAAGTAGGGATTGTGAAGTAATGGGTTAAAGAAGGTTTTCAAAAACTGTCTACAGCAGATGAGAAAAAAGGTATGCACATAACTCTGCGAAATGATACAGTTCTAGACTTGTCCAAACTGAAAACATTTCCAGACGACAATTTAACCCATTACCACACAATCCCTACTTTTGACGCCCCTGAGAAAGAAGCCTTTAGAAAACCTTGTGGGAAAAGGAGAAAATGCTGGTAACCAGCATTTTCTCCTTTTCCCACAATGTTTTCTACCCTTCACAAAACAAATTTCAAATTTTCAGTCCCTTTTATTTTGTCGTCTGCAAATGCTTTCAATTTGGACAAGCCTGAAATATTGTCATTTGGTAACATGGTAAATGTTGTTTAGATGACGGAATTTGTCTATGATAAGGTAGAAAGAGTTGTGGGAAAGGGAGAAAATTCTGGTTACCAGCATTGTCTCCTTTTCCCACAATGGTTTCAAAGTCTTCTGCATCGCGGTCATTAAATCTAGGATTGTATAAGTGTTCAGATAAAAGGATTATGAAAGTTGTTGATCATATTTTACAAGCGCTGATAATTGAGAGCTATCTATAACATTTAATGAGGGTTTTTCGTTATAATTGTGACATTTGAGATAGACACAATGAGTTGTGTATAAATTAAAAAAGGTGGAAAAACGGGCTCTTGCTCCTGTCCATGGTGTGTACTTCGGCATTATTTCATATCAAAAGTACCCTTTTGTAAATGTTTGTTTGTTTGATGTGTAAGACTGGAGCAACTGCAGATTATTTTTCAAGCTGAAGTCTTTTCCAAAGGACAAAATTTGAGACTGGCCCAAATTGAGAGTTTTTGCAGACGACAAAATGAATGTATCTCAAAATTTGAAAGTTTGTGTCCAGCAGGGTAGAAAACATTGCGTGAAAAGTAGAGAATGCTAGTTACCAGCGTTTTCTCCTTTTCCCACAATGTTTTCAAAAGGCTTCTTTCTCAGAAAACCAGGCATTGTTTGGTAGTTTTGACTAGCCTTAGGAAAAGGGCAGCATTTTCAACTTTTCCCACAGTGTCTTCTACCCTTTGGAAGAATTATTTCAGGTTTTTAGTTACTTTTAACCCTTTTCCACACAATCTGGACTTTAAGAACCCTGAAAAAGAAGCCCTTTGAAACCGCTGTGGGAAAAGGAGAAAATGCTGGTAAACCGCATTTTCTTCTTATCCCACAATGTTTTCTACCCTTCCCAAAACAATCCTTGAAATTGGAAGTCACATCTATCTTGTCACCTGCAAATACTTTGGAAATGTTGGACTAGTCTGAAATTTTGTTGTTTGGTAAAGGGTTAATTTCTCTTCTGCAAATGCTTTAGGCTTTGGTAAGTCAAAAATTTTGTTATGTTGTAAAGAGTAAAACAATAGTGTCCCTACTTGTAAGAGTTTTGTGTAACTTGTATGAATTATTAGCTCACCTGAGCACAGAGAGCTCAAGCTGGGCTTTTGTGATCATGCTGTCTGTTGTGCATTGGGCTTCATCAACCTTTATCTGTAGAGGCCTTTTATTTCATTTTCATACTCTGGAAACTTCCTGAAAATATTTGTATTTTTTATATGTTAGAGGAATGTGAAAATAGGTCAAGTCAGGTGAAAAACTAGGTCACTGGGTCGAATCTTATGAAAACCTTAGAGGTAACATTTTCAAGCCAAATCTCTTGAAACTTAATCAGAATGTTTGTCTTGATATCTTGCCCAATTTTGAATATGAGTCATGTCAGGTAAAAACTAGGTCACCAGGTAAAATCGTAGAACAAAACCTTTTGTACCCTCTAAATCAACATTTTCAGCCCATTACTCTTGAAAGTAGGTAAGAATATTTGTCTAGCTGATATGTCACGTTTTCTACCGACTATTATACATGCAATCAAAAATCCCTCGGGTGTTCATAGATTTGCTGTTTGGACTCCAAACAGAAAATAATTTTCCTAAAAGTGTAAGGGCTTGTAATGCCTATGGAAATTTCATCAGTGATATAAAATCATTGAATTGAATGTGGTAAAGAGATAATACCTTCTGATAATTTTTAGTTTGCATAGATATTTTCAATATCACTGAACTGAGACATATTGAGGACTAGTAAAGAATTATGCATCATAGAGGTACAATATGTCCGTAGTTTGAACTCCACCTTATTGAAAGCATTTGCAGACCACAAATAAAAAGTGGCTGATGTTTTTACCTTGCAACCAAATTTTACACTTTTCCAAATAATAATAAGTCACAGACTAGAAATTAACCCATTACTACACAATCCCTACTTTTGACGACCCTGAGAAAGAAGCTAAAACATTGAGGGAAAAGGAGAAAATGCTGGTTACCCTGAGAAAGAAGCTAAAACATTGAGGGAAAAGGAGAAAATGCTGGTTACCAGCATTTTCTCCTTTTCCCACAATGTTTTCTACCCTTCACAGATCAAATTTCACATTTTCAGTCACTTTTATTTTGTTGTCTGCAAATTTATACTTTCAATTTGGACAAGCTTAAAATTTTGCTGTTTGGTAATGAGTTAAATGTGGCTCATGTCTTTACCAGGCAACCAAATTTTATACTTCTCTGACAGAAATAATGTCAAAGACAACAAATTTAATGTGGCTCAGATTCTAGAAACGGACTACAAAGGCAAAGAATGTGGTGGTAAAAGTAGAAAATGTTGATTACCAGCATATTATCCCTTTCCAGCAATGTTCAAGAAAAGCATCTTCCCCAGGATGATTAAATCCTAGGATTTTGTATTAAAGCATTGAATGATAGGTTTGGTCTGATTTCTTGCATTATCTCCTTTTTTCCACAATGTTTTCTAAAACTTTCCTAGTTTGGTTGATTAACCCTTTCCCACACAATGCCAACTTTTGATGACATAGAGAAACGGGACTCGTGAAAACACTTTGGAAAAGGAGAAAATGCTGGGAGCCAACATTTTCTCCTTTTTTTCCCACAATGTTTTCTACTCTTTTTCTACATCTTCCACAATTTAAGCAACATTAAATTTTGCTTCTATGTATGCCTTGGATTTGGACATTCTAAAATTTTGTTTTGTGGTAAAGGGTTATAACTTGAGATTGTTATGTATAGGGCGAAACACAGATCCCAAAGGTGTATTTACTATTTAAAAGGTAAATGTAGAATGCACATGGGTGAAAATTGTTTTAAGCAAATGAGTTGATATAGCCAACAGGAATATTGAATTTCTAAGATAATGTATCTGGAAAAAGCAATTCCAATAATTATAAATCTTCATTTCTTCCTACCATTAGAAGGGAATCTGTATTAAACCCTCTACCACACAATTCCAACTATGAGCAACCCCGAGAAACATTGTTGGAAAAAGGTTGGTTTTTCTGTGAGCTTTGCACATAATGGGGTATTTGATTTTCTCAAATTTATAATAGAAAGCTAACATGTAAATTTTTTAGGACATTTAGATTTTTCTGGGGTCCACTTCAGAAGTATAGGGTTCTTGAAAAATGTGATCTAGTGGTCTTAACCCATTACCAAACAACAAGATTATAGACTTGTCCAAATTGAAAGCTTTTGCAGACGACAAAATAAAAGTGTCTGAAAATTTGAGATTTGTTTTGTGAAAGGTAGTAAACATTATGGGAAAAGGAGAAAATGCTGGTTACCAGCATTTTCTCCTTTTCCCACAATGTTTTCTAAAGGCTTCTTTCTCAGGGGCATCAAAAGTAGGGATTGTGTGTGGTAATGGGTTAAAGATGCCCGTCCACAGCAAAAACGCTGTTTAATTTCAAACAATTTAGAATGTTACAGAAATCTGTCCTTCATGTAAGCATGGATGAATTACTGACATATGTGATGTAATTGAAAAAAAGAAACACAGAGATTTGTATTAGGAACCAAACATTGGTCAGAAGAAAACTGGATAACGATCGAAGCTGTAAACAATGGTGGTGTGTCAAGGAAATTTATCATTGGTTTCTGCATGTAAGAAGCAACTTCCGTCTTGGGACAAAGGTTATAAATAGTCACTTGACAGAATGCATGATCATCATACAAATCTACCCAAGTGTATAACGGATATATCGAAATCTTCTATTCAAAAATCAGATACGATGCTTCTGTTCACATGGAAAGTCGCAACTCAGCGAAATGCATTTTCTATCGACCATAATCTAAGCAACCTTATTTGATGAAAGTGATAGTTACTAGTATTTTCTCCTTTTCCCACAATGTTTTCTGAAGCCTTCTTCTTCAGGGTCATTAAAAGAAGGGATTGTTTGGCAAAGGGTAAAAAAATTAGTCAAAATTTTCTATTACTGTAGATCTAATGTACTCTGGTTAACAATACAGAGACAGTCCTGGCCTTCCTATTTGTGTTTTTCTTACAGATGATAATATTTTGTTTTTGCTTTACAGATGATGACAGATTTTTATGAAAAAATAAATAATCCTGCATTGAATGGGGCCATTTTTGTTGCTGTTTGCAGAGGAAAGGTAATGAAGTATACCAAAAATGCATTAGGTTAACCCTTTACCACACAATCCCCACTTAACGACCCTGAAAAAGAAGCCTTCAGAAAATATTGTTGGAAAAGGAGAAGACGCTGGTAACCAGCATTTTCTCCTTTTCCCACAATGTTTTCTTCTCTTCCCAAAATACAAATTTCAAATTTTCAGTCACTTTTATTTTGTTGTCTGCAAATGCTTTCAATTTGGACCAGTGTGAAATTTTTAAAGAGTTCAACTTTACTTTTTATAGAATCAATTTGTGGCTCATGCATGAATTAAATGGACCTAAATATTTCAACTTAAAGTGGTTTTTGGCTGAAACCTTCAGTTGAAAATGGAGAATGTGGATCTAAGGTCAGATTACACAAATTCTGTATTAACCCTTTCCCAAACAACAAAGTTTTGGACTTAATCAAATTGAAAGGATTTGCAGACAACAATTCAACTCTTGCTGAAAAGATTATTTCTGTCTATGATAGGGTAGAAAACATTGTGGGAAAAGGAGAAAATGCTGGTTACCAGCATTTTCTCCTTTTCCTACAATGTTTTCAAAAGGCTACTACACCAGACCTGTAAAAACCAGGGATTGTTTGGGAAAGGGTTAAAAAGAACCTTATTTTACTACTAATGTGACTTAATAATTAGAGGCAGAATAATCTTCTCTCACCAAGCTATTTTAACCGTTTACCAAACAATCCCTTGTTACAGCCCAGAGGAAGAAGCCTTCCGAAAAACATTGTTGGTAAAGGAGAAAATGTTGTTAACTAAGTCAGGTTTCAATTTTTGAGTCACATTTATTTTCTCCTCTGCAAATACTACAAGTTCAGGCCCATAGTTTTTCTTTAATATCAATGTAGTGATCAGAGGTGACCTTAGCAACACTTTCATCAGACATGGCTGTTGTGGAAGGTCCTTCATATCCATTCCGTCATGGATGGAACTTTCTGTTGATGTTCCAAACGCATGAATTTTCTAAAATAAATGTCCTATTTGTTTTCGAACTGCACTGTTTTACTCATGTAATGCTTTCATAAGTTCCTTTTTCCTTAAATAGGCTAATTTTCAAGCTCCCAGTAGAGCCTAATGATTAAGCATTGTCAGCCAGTGTTGTATAAACAAAGTGTCATATGACGTCATTAATGACATCTTACTATGTAACCATTACACTTTCAAAGATTTTTGTGTACTCTACCCTTAAAAATTCAGATTGTCAGCTTTAAAATGGTATGCATGACTTGTCAATTTCTTTCCATAAAATCACAAATTTTTTTAACATTAAGCGGACATTATATTTTGGGGCACCCTGTATATCCTTGCTGAACAGTGTAGATCAAAGATCAGACTGTACATCTAGGTTAATCTGAGTTTGATCTAGAATATCTGCAAAAGGTCAGTGGGCTGCATTTAGCAGTTTAAGAGTTGTCAAAGGCTCTTTAAGAATGAACATTGACCATAATTTCAAAGGACCCTTAACCCATTACCACTCAATCCCTACTTTTGACGCCCCTGAGAAAGAAGCCTTTTGAAAACACTGTGGGAAAAGGAGAAAATGCTGGTAACCAGCATTTTCTCCTTTTCCCACAGTGTTTTCTACCCTTCCCAGAACAAATTTCTATTTTTCAGTCACCTTTATTTTGTCGTCTGCAAATGCTTTCAATTTGGACCTGTCCAAAATTTTCTCGTTAGGTAATGAGTTAATCAGTTACCATACAGCAAAATTTTAGACCTATCCAAATTGAAAGCACCCACTGACAACATTTCAATGTGCCTCAAATGGTTCAATTTTGTTTTGATAGGGTAGAAACTGGTAACCAGCATTTTCTCCTTTTCCCACAATGTTTTCAAAAGGCTTCTTCCTCAGGGGTACTAAAAGTCATCATTGTGTGGTAAAGGGTTAAAAGCCAGCTCATTGAATTACCGGTACATTTATCTCTCCTAAAGGTCAGTGAAGGACTGGACTTCTCGGACAACAATGGCCGGGCTGTTGTCATCACTGGTCTACCTTATCCTCCGTACATGGACCCTAAAGTTGTGCTGAAAATGCAGTATCTGGATGAGATGAGAGGCAAACAAGGGTTTCAGGTAAGACTTTCAAGTAAAATCATATATATACAGTCAGACATAAGTTAAGCATCACCAAAACTGACCAGCAATAGCCCATGTGCATAGACCAGCATTACTCATGCCCACAATTTGCCATTTCTAGGCTGCAGAAAGTTTTCTCTTAGCCATCCTTTCATTTGGCTCATAAAGCAGCCTGTTACTTGTCTAGTTGTTCCGTGCATAGCTTGAAAATATATCAAGTAAAAGGATATCCATTAAAAAAAGAAATATGACTTAATTTGTTCTGGTGATGCTTATCTTATGTTTGACTATTATATACACAACATTTTATTAGTTGTACTGTCAGGTGGCAGGGGACTTGGAAACTTATTCACGGCTGTGGTTAATCAAGTTGCCCTGAGCCGAAGGCGAGGTGGCGACATGATTCACCACAGCCATGAACAAGTTTCCAAGTCCCCTGCCACCTGACCGTACAACAAATTTATTATACTGCAAAGCTTTACCTTTTTGAAGGGTGTTAAGCGAAATTTTCCTGTTTTATAATTTAATGAATCAAGTGTGCTGGCAAAACAGAAATTCCCTTCCGTGTGCCCCAATTCAATGAAAACTGATGTCACTGAAAAGTGACGTTACTAAAACGTGCAGTTTGGTGCATAAATGTGCAGTCTGGTGATCAATCAACACCGCCATTTTGGATGTTGTGTTGCACATGTACAGGGAAGTCAAAAGGGAAACTGGATTTACGAGTTTTTTCCGGGGAACATGATGTTCCCGGCATGTTAACCAATCAGATCACGAAAAATTTCTTTGCAGTATGATAATGTCTCTTTACAAAAGTTCAGGACTTGCAACCAAATTTAAAGATTTTTACCAACATCAAATTAAATATATTTAACTCGTTACCAAACAACACTATTTTAGGCTTACCCAAATTGAAAGCTTTTGCAGACTTCAAAATAAAAGTGACTAAGAATTTGAAATTTGCTTTGTGAAGGGTAGAAAACATTGTGGGAAAAGGAGAAAATGCTGGTTACCCACAATGTTTTCTAAAGGCTTCTTTCTCAGGGGGGTCAAAAGTAGGGATTGTGTGGTAATGGGTTAATGTTCCATAATGTTTTTTGTCTACTGTAGAGTAGAAAACATTGCGGGAGGAGGAGAGAACACTTATGAACACTACATGTACTTTTACCCACATCGTTTTCAGGGTTGTTAAACTATTGATTGTTGGGTGAAGGGATAATGATCTTCATTCAAAAATACTTCTGAACACATTGTGGGCTGTGGATAAACAGTGGTTTTCATAGCAAAACAGTTCTTGCTGTTAGCACAGGGGAAAGAACAGAATGAGATCACACAAATACATTATGCTACCCCCAGGATGCAAGGTTTTTTGACTCGCACAAGAGACTGTCACTTGGAAGTATTTTTCTTTGCAAAAGGTTGCATTAGTTGGAACAAGCACTACCTCATTTTGCTGTTATGTTTTCAATTGTACTTATGTGTTAAGTATTAGATTCAAGGTGATTATCCATGTTTCACCAGAATGTTTGAAAGATGTCAGCTGCAGATCTTTTTCAGGACTTGTTTGAGGTTAACCCTTTATCAAACAATCCTGAGTTTTAGCAACACATTTCTGCCATTTCAAAAACAATTTCCAGGGTTTGAAAAACATGCAAATAATTTGAATAGCATTTGCAAAGAAATTTGATAAAGTTTTTTTTTTTCTATTTTTAGAGTCTGTCAGGAAAGGAATGGTATAAACAGCAAGCAGCAAGAGCAGTCAACCAGGCTATTGGTCGTGTCATACGTCATAAAGATGACTTTGGTGCAATACTACTCTGTGATACAAGGTTAGTTGTTTACGCTTTTCCAAACGACAAAATTTTAGAGTTCTTTAAATTGAAAGCATTTGCAGGTGATAAATTGTAAAAAAAGAAGCTCAAAAGGTGGAAGTTGTCTTTTATAGGGTAGAAAACATTGCGGGAAAAGGATAAAATGCTGGTTACCACGGTATTCAAGGATCATGTGACACTTTTCCAATTTTCCAATTCGACCATATTGATCATTCAACTGCATGTCTATCTTCTGGTAAATAAGAATCATTGAGGTCTTGTATCTATTCTCTTTTTGACAGGTTCTCTGCCCCAGATGCCATCAAACAGTTACCTGTATGGGTGAGACCACATGTGAACAAATATGAGAACTTTGGACAAGCGGTAAAGGATACAATGGTTTTCTTCAAAACTGCAGAAAAACTGGTAATAGTTTCAAAGTCTCTCATAGATTTCTATGTATTCATTCCATATAAATACCACTTTTCCTGTTGTAGATATTGAAAGTAAAGTTGGAGAGAAACAGTCATTTTTGGTCTTCTTAACCCTTTACCTCATTCTATGGTATCTCTAACTGACCCTAAATATCGGCAAGGATGAAGCTGTTTCTTATGTGTATATGACACCTTTTGATAGTGTAGAAAACATTGTGGCAAAAGGTGAAATTGCTCGTCACGAGCAATTTCACCTTTTGCCACAATGTTTTCCAAAGGCTCCTTCAAGCAATGTGTAGAAATGAGTATCCGTGGAGTAAAGGGTTTTAATATGTGTCAACTCTTCTCAGAATGAAGCAAGGTTTATAGCTGACCATATTGAAAGCATTTTCAGTCACAAATAGAATGCAGCTCAAATGTTGATTTTTGTCTGTGAAAGGGTAGTAAATATTGTGGAAAAAAGGTGTGTTAATCCTTCACCAAATGAAGAAAGATTTGTAACCACCCATATTGAAAGCATTTCAGATAAGAAAGAGATTGTAGCTCAAATGATGATTTTTGTCTTTGATAGGGTCGAAAACATTGTGAGAGAAGGAGAAAATACTGGTTACCAGCATTTTCTCCTTTCCCCACAATGGTTTCCAAAGCTTTCTTTTTTAGAGTTGTTAAAAGTTGGGATTATAGTTATGGCAAAGGGTAAAATGCTTTATTTCAAAAATACTTGATGTTCCTTGTATGATATGGTTATAAACAATATACATATTTAGTTCTAAGCAGTGAAATCAAGAATTAGGAAATGATGGAAAAAAAAGCATTTTAAATAGAAAGTGACAGAAAAACATCACTTTTTTACAAAAATTGGACTGAAGCCATAGTAGCTCTGCTGTTTTTAAAGAAATGTGACATTTCAGCTTTGGTTTTTCTAAACCATCATAATTATGCAGCTGTAAATAAACTAAGAATTTTGATTGTTTTTCTTTGCTTACAGATGCCAGCACCTAAACCCAGTAAAAAGGTCACATTGTCCTGCACAGCATCAGGGGCCGCCTTTATGCCAACACTGTCACGTCAGCAAATCAGCACAGATCAGTTACAACGATCACACTTTGTTGCCAGTCATGTACCAAGTCTAAAGTATCAAAGTACTTCAGTATTTTTCTTTTACTGTAAAACGTTGTGTATACCACGCAGGCATGTATAACACGCAGGCCTTTTTCAGCATCAGATCCGAGGAAAAAAGGTTGTTCGGATGTACAACACGCATCAAAAATTGACCAAAATATTGTAACATCTGAAGCTTACGACGCTATCTTGAAAAATTGTAAATGGCAATACTTTATCAAAGGGAAACAACCATTTTTAATCAAAGTGGAAATGGTAATGATTTGATGTGTACTCGGGGGATTATAAAAATATGCCAGCTTATGACATGTTGCAAATTCACACATTGAACTGACGACCATATCGTAATTAATCTCCTATTTTCTCACCTCCATCGACAAATGTGACAGGTGTGAAATAAACATAGATCTATATGATGTAAATTACGGTTTTTGTAAAAAGCAGTGATAAATATACATATTTTTAAATCATTCATTTCTTTCTGTATCATTATTTTACTCTTTAATAATTGTTCAATTTTAGCTATTAACAAAGAATAAAAAAATATGAGACGAATCAGACGATAACAGTAAATCAATATTTATCATTCCGGGGTACGTTCGTCATTGCCAAAATGGCTGATAGAATCGGGAAATTACGAATCCTAATCCACAAATTAAGAATGTATAAGTACATTTTAACAAAATTAAAACATAACGTTTTTTTATTTAAATCGGTAAAAGTTGAAATGGGATGATGACGAAAGTTAAGGCTGTGGCGAGAGAACTTTGCCGTTTTGTACCTACGCCCCGCCCCCCACCCACTTTGAACAGGTATACGACCGACTTTTAATGAGGAAAAAAAACCATGATTTTGCCTATTGTAGTGTATAACACGCAGTCCCCAGTTTGAAATTATTCAGAGCTGAAAAAATGTGCGTGTTATACGCACCAAAAAACGGTATGTTTCTTTACCCTGTTAGCACTTTCAAAGTTATATAATTATGTAGTTATCCAGTAAAGATAAAGATCCGGCTGCATAAAACATGTGGTTTGGTCTTTGACCTACTCTGTATGGTTTAACTCATTACCACACGAGAAAATTTTAGACTGGTCCAAATTGAAAGCATTTTCAGATGACAAAATAAAGGTGACTAAAAAATAGAAAATTGTTCTGGGAAGGGTAGAAAACACTGGGGGGAAAAGGAGCAAATGCTGGTTACCAGCATTTTCTCCTTTTCCCATAGTGTTTTCAAAAGGTTTCTTTCTCAGGGGCATCAAAGGTAGGGACTGTGTGGTAATGGGTTAATGGGAAATTCTGGCCAAGAGCAACCTTTAAATTACAGACATTAAATTTTCAGGTGTTATTTGCTGGACTGAAATACTCTTTTAAGTTTTATTTGAAGATTTAAACCATTACCACACAAAGGTAATGAATAATGGAGGTGTTTTGGGTACAATATTTGAGGTTATAGATTTTCTCTATAGACCATGATTTTGGGCGCATATTATACCCCCTGCAAACCAAATGTTTTTAGTTTAGTTTAAACATATTTTATTCAATATAATATTTACATACATGATACTGTTCTGGTAGGTAAAGTTACGTGAAAAGGATTGGAACGAAAGCTACTAGCTTATAAAGTTCCTCTCCTGTTTTTAGGAGTATACTGGAATCAGCCTGTCCGTCTGTGTACAAAATACTAGTCATTTCCTGTTTCTATCAAAGCACTGAAGGGGGTAGTACGTCACATTCATTGAAAGCTCTAGTTAAAACTGTGTTTCTTAGCCCATTACCAAATGGCAATATTTTAGACTGGTCCAAATTGAAAGCATATGCAGAAGACAAAATGAAAGTGATTGAAAATTTGAAATTTGTGTTGTGAAGGGCTGAAAAAATTGTGGGAAAAGGAGAAAATGCTGGTTACCAGCATTTTCTCCTTTTCCCGCAATGTTTTCTTAAGGCTTCTTTCTAAGGGGTGTCAAAAGTAGGGATTGTGTGGTAATGGGTTGAACAATTTAGATAGTATAATATAATATAATAATTACATGAACTTATTTTTTTTAATTATTCGGAATTCAATTATGTCTTTTGTTTTTATTAACCTTACAAAACTACAACATTCTATACTGGTCCAGTTCAAAAGCATCTGCGAACAAATTGAATTTGACTAAGAAACTAAAATTCCTCCTTTGATTGATGGAAAACATAGTGGGAAATGGAGAAAATGCTGGTAATTCTCCCACAAAGTTTTCAAAATCTTTCTCTTTTTGGTTTGTTAGAACTGAATTGTTTGATAAAGAGTTAACCCTTTACCACACAATGATGACTTTTAACACCTGTGAGGAAGAAGCCTTTTTAAAACATTGTGAGAAAAGGAGAAAATGCTAACTACCATCATTTTCTCCTTTTTCCACAAAGTTTTCTACCCTATCAAAGCAAAATTGTCAAAGCAAAACTGTCCTCTACAAATGCTTTCAATTTGGATAGGTCTAAAACTTTGCTGTTTGGTAAAAATTTGTCTTGTATCAATTATTTTACTTCAGATGAAGCAGTCAGCATAAACAAGTTGAAAGAAGACTATAAAGGTGGAAGCACAAGAATGTCAGAGTCTACAGGTGGACTGTTTTCTGCCTTGGATCATACAGAAGTATGGCATTTATTGTACCATGCAGTAGCAATGGGGGTTTATGGGTCTATGTGATGTACAATGTGTGTGATCACGTATAAATGTATGTGATTCACATTCAAAATAAAAATATCACATACAATTAATTCCTGTAATATGTACTGGAACATACAAAATCATTAAAATTTAATAAGTTTCAGAAATTTCCTTAAAGCATACTAATTACAATTACTTCTTGGACAGGTTTTCAGAATCCAAAATTACAATGCTTGCCATCCATCATCGTATGTAATTACCCAATATTGAATTCATGGGCCATAGACTCCCTAACTCATTGCTGAATATCTTTTGACGTCATCGTTTTTGCAAAGGATGTTCGGCCAATCTCAGCAGGTTCAGTCTTTTAACTCTTTACCAAACAACAAAATTTTGGATTTGTCCAAATTAAAAGGATTTGCAGACGACAAAAGAAATGTGAGTGGAATTTTGAAGATTGATTTGTGAAGGGTAGAAAACATTGTGGAAAAAGGAGAAAATACTGGTTACCAGCATTATCTCCTTTTCCCACAATGTTTTCTAAAGACTTTCTCTTTTTCTTTGTGTGGTAATGGGTTAATATTAAAGATAGGGGCTGTACTTCTTTATTGGATTTTGGTAGAATTTTGTTTTGTATTCATATGGTATAAAAAGGTTAAATTCGTTTTCAAACAATATAATATTAGACATTTCCAAATTGAAAGTATTTGCAGACAACGAAATAAGTGTGACTCAAAAATTAAAACTTGACTTAACTCTGTACCAAATGAGAAAATTTTAGACTGGTCCAAATTGAAAGCATTTGCAGACGACAAAATAAAGGTGACTGAAAAATTGAAATTTGTTCTGGGAAGGGTAGAAAATACTGTGGGAAAAGGAGAAAATGCTGGTTACCAGCATTTTCTCCTTTTCCGGCAGTGTTTTCAAAAGGCTTCTTTCTCTGGGGCGACAAAGGTAGGGATTATGTGGTAATGGGTTAGATGAATAGAAAACATCGTGGGAAAAGGAGCAAATGCTGTTTACCGGCAATTTCTCTTTTTCCCCAAAATGTTTTCGGATGGTTTCTTACTATGGGATGTAAAAACCAGGGATTGTTTGTGAAAGGGTTAGTGTATCTCCATGGTGCATAATCAAGTAAGTTGTAAATATGGATCCATGAAATCAATTTTTGTCTCACTGAGTTATGAGGTAGACTGATCCTTTCACATGCAGGAAAATGACCAATATCTAAAGGGCTTGATCCAGGTCAGCCTGGCTAACTTGGTTGGCTACTTTTTGAATTCATTAAGCCCCCTTCTTCACAGAGGATTGCTCATGTACAAATATGTACCTTGTCGTCCTTTTTTTTCCAGAGACGGTTTGACTTATCAGATACACAGGTAAGTTATTTTAATTCTTTACCAAATGACAAAGTCTGAGACTGGTCCATATTGAAAGCATTTGTAGAGGAGAAAATGAATGTGATTAAAAAATTATACTTTGTTCAGGGAAAGCTGGGAAAAATTGTCTGATACCAACATTTTCTTCTTTTCCCGCAATGTTTTCTAAAGGCTTCTTTCTCAAGAGTCATGAAAACCCAGGATTGTTTGGTAAAGGGTTTACCTATTTTGAAAAATTTTGATAGTTGAAATAAAATGTGTAAGCAATATTTGCAAAGAGCTTTCCACAGTAAGTTTTTACTAAACAACCCATATTATAGACTTGTCCAAATTCATAGCATTTGCACATGACAAATGAAATGTTTCTCAGTGATGACATCTGTTTTTGATAGGATAAATACAATCTGGGAAAAGAGAAAATGCTGGGTAGCAGCTTTTTATCTTTTACCAACAATGTTTTGGAAAGCCTTTTTGGGTATTGTCAGGTAAAGGGTTAAATGCCTGTCTGTATTGGTATAATTTATTTCATATCTCAATCTCTTAGAAGTGATTTGGAAGGTAGGGGGAGAAATCTTTTTTCAAAGAAATAAAATATGTAAATTTGTACTGCGAATTGTTAAACATCCAAAGGGCAAAGGTTTTGTTTTAGCCCTGGTCACCTACTGTCTCTGTCTGTCTGTCCATCTTGTCCGTGTGCAATTTCTTGTGCACACAAATCCTTACACAGTCTTCACTGGGATAGGTTTAAACTTACCACGATGAATCTTCAAAATGTGTAGTTGTGAATATGACTTTCTGAAAAAATGGATATCTAAAGGCGTTCTAGATTTTAAACCATTTTGCTGACAAGCCCGTTTGGGTTTATATGCGTTGCGAGCTCTTATTGTTTATGTTTAGAACAAAGTCTATGAAAATGATACTAACAGTTATTCTTTGCTTTTCAGATTCCCTCATACCAGTCTGGGCAAACAAGTGATTTAAGCATGAGAAAGCCAGTAAATAAGAAGAAAATTGTGATAAAGGTAAGCTTTGTCCATTTGTAATTTCTTTTCTTAACCCTTTACCTGATATGCCAATTTGAGGCTCTTATATTTCAGTAGCAAGTAAAGATATGATGACAAAATTATGGACAAATGAGGATTCAAATATCTGATTGAGTGGAAAATATTGTGGGAAAAGGAGAAATTGCTCGTTATGAGCAATTTCTACTTTTCTCACAATGTTTTCAAAAGCTTTCTGTTGTTGATACGTCAAAATGAGTATCTGTAGAGTAAAGGGTTAACACTTCACCAACCAATCCTTTGAACCATCGAATCTGACGTAGCGAGCTTTTGAAAACAAAAAGGAAAATGATGGTTTCCAGCACTTTGTGTGTTTTTATTTGTCCAAAGGGATGTATCATATTTTAGCCCCGGACGTCCATCTGTCGTTCAGCGATTTCATGGACAATCTCCTTCAGGCATATAATTATGGGCTGCTTTGCAAAGCTCTTGTTACAGTGTTTTCTCCCCTTACCCTCTGCCTAACAATCCTGAGTTTTCTTGACCCCGAGAAAGAGGGCTATTGGAAAACTTTGTGGGAAAAGGAGAAAATGCTGGTAATCCTTCCCAAAACAAATTTCAGTTTGGGTCCCATTTGTATTGTCATCTGCAAGTGCTTTGAATTGTACAAGTTTTGAATTTTGTGGTTTGGTTAAGAGTTAAGAAGAAGTACAATCGTTTGAGATACATTTATATTGCCAATCTGAAAGTCTGTATTGTATAGACAAGTCAAAAGTTTGGTTGTTTTTGAAAGGGTTAAATAAAGAGTTATTGTTTGTAGACCCATAAACTTAACACTTTTTTTTACTTCTTTGGAGACAGCCTAGATTGCTGAACCCTTTCCCAAACAACAAAATTTTTGACAAAACCGAATTGAGATGGTCTTCAGAACAGAAATTAGATGTACCAGTCATTATGATTTCTGTGCACATGTTTGTTAGGGCAGAAAACTGTGGGAAAAGGAGAAAATGCTGGTTACCAGCATTTTCTCTTTTCTCCTTTTCCCACCAGAATTTCAAAAGGACTCTTCTTGGTTCATAAAAACCAGGGAGAGGGTTAACTCTTTACCACACAATCCCGACTTTTAATGACCCTGAAGAGGAAGGCATTTGAAAACATCATGGGAAAAGGAGAAAATGCTGGTAACCAGCATTTTCTCCTTTTCCCACAATGTTTTCCACCCTGCTAGAAACTCATTTCAATCTTTGAATTACGTTTATTTTGTGGTCTGCAAGTGCTTTCAATTTGGAACAGTCTAAAATTATGTCGTATGGTAAAGAGTTAGCAGAGCTACAGACATTTTCAATCTAGATAAAAGACCAAGATAATTACTGTTGAAAGGCTGCTTTTGACTGTAGTGTTTCAGCAAAGTGATCAGCGAAGGTAAAAAATCAGACTACATTGTATTGTGGATTCTGATCTTGACCTACACTGGCCACAAAGGCAAAAATAGTTGTGAGAGGTGCTTTATGGGTGAAGATCAATCTGCATGGAATATGGAACTATTCAGGTTTGCAGTATTTCTAGAAAAATTTGTTAATGCATGACAGAACTTGTCGGGAGATAATGTTTTTTTATTCTCCCCGAAGGGCGAGCATTAATTATAGTCGCCGCTTCGTCTGTCCGTCCCTCCTTCCGTCCGTCTGTCCGTCCGTCCGAAGCGATTTCTCCACAACCTTTGGATCAGATTGGATAAAACTTCATATATGAACTCTTTAAGGTAAGGCGCCGATATTCTTTTCCCACATTTTCAATTTGACCCCGTGTCATGGGAAAAAGGGGGCTTAATGCAAAATTGCAATTTTTACCAATATCTCATTCAGTTTTTGTCAGAATATCATGAAACTTCATGGTTATATTGTTTATGGAAAGTTTTAGCATGTGCCCTCGCTATTTTTAATCTGGGCGTTTTTTAAGTTGACGTTCTGTCATGGAAAAAGGGGGCTTCTTGCAAAATTCCAATTTTTACTAATATTTCATTCAGTTTTGGTCAAAATTTCATTAAACTTCATGGTTATATTGTTTTTTTCAAAATTTCACCATGTGCTCTTGTTTCTTTATCTATGTGTTTTTCAATTTGGCCCTCTGTCATGGAAAAAGGGGGTTTCTTGTAAAATGAAAAAGGGGCCCAATGCAAAATTGCAATTTTTACTAATATCTTGTTCAATTTTTGTCAACATTTCATGGGCATATCTTGTTTTACAAGTTTCAACATGTGCCCTTTGCTTTTGCAATCTATGAATTATTAATGAGCAAATACGTCTTTCCTGGTTTCTCAAATTAAGGCTGCATCACGGAAAAAGGGTACTTCATGGAAAGAATTGTTTTTCACTAGGTTCTCCATTATCAGTGCTCAAAACTTTGTGAAATTTCAAATCTGAACTTGTTGGAAAGTTGCCCAGGTACCTCTCTTCCTTTTTCTCAATTTCAGGCTGCGTCTCAGAAAAAGGGGGATTCATGTAAAAAATTGTTTTATGTAATATTTAATACATGACTGCTCAAAATTTTATGAAATTTCGAATTTTGATTTATTATTCAAAATTGCCACAAACCACACACCCGTTGTATTTATTGCAATGATCCAATATTGTCTTATGGGAAAAGGGGGCTTAAAGGGGGCTAATTGTCCTTTACAAGTTTGTGTTGGCTATCTCTAAGATAGTAATTGCCATTTCACTTCAGATTTTGGGGGCCATGAACAGGTTCTTCTAGGATAAAAGATGTGAATTTATATCAATTTCTTATATTTTATGCTAAGCACTTGTTCGGGGAGCATAACCTGTCTCTGATGGCTCTTGTTTTTTAACAGAAGAAAATCAGTGAAGCAGCCTCAAAAGGAATGAACAGTTGCACAGAAGTTTCTGACAAAGTATCCATGTCTCATGTAAACACAGCAGAAAACTACATAGCTGAGGTATATTTCTTCAATCTTTACCAAACAGTCGAAAGTTTTAACAATCCATAGGTAAAAGGCCTTTGAAAACATAATGAGAAATTTAAAAAATGCTCGTTAACTGCATTATCTCCTTATTCCACAATGTATTCTGCTCTTTAAATGATCAAAATGTACAAATGTAGCAATACATTTAACTGTTTGGTCAGCCGATGCCTTCAGTTTGGAAAAGACAAATTTTTCTTGACTGATAAATGGTAAACTTTTTTATCTAAAAACATTTCTTAGAGCTTGTCAGAGGCAGGCAGAAATTATGCAACAGACAAAATATTTGGACCAAAAAGAAAGAAAATAAGGTTCAACAGTCTGTTTTCCTTGTAGGAAAAGGAGTAATTACTATTCAAATCTTTGATTACTCTTACCAGATTTGAATCCACATTTGGGCCCCATTTTGATGAAACCTTGTCAGAATGTGTTTAAGAAACCAGCGTTATATCGGTCACCAGCGATAAAAAGTGATTTCTTTTGGCAAGATCTTTGGAAAACTATGTGATTGCAAAAGAAGTTTGGTTGATTCATAATAAACTTGGTAAAACTGTTAATTTATTTTTGAAATTAATAATTTTGGGTTGAAAACTTTGTCATATGTTCAACATTTTCTTCTTTTCCCACTTTGTTTTGTTCTCTGTTAAAAACAAATGCCATCAATTTAGCCATGTTTAGTTTGTTGCTTGCAAATGTTTTTGAAATGAGCTATTAGCAATTTGATAAATTTTTTTGATGAAGACTTACAATTTCATAATGTTATCCAGCTTTGTTTTTCACTTATTTATCCTGGTGTCATCAAGGTAAAAGGAAATGCTTTTTATTATCCCCCCCCCTTTTGATAAAGAAATGAGGAGCAGAAAATATTAAAAAATACTTGTAAAATCTATTGTAGTTAATCAATATGAAATATGGTTTTGTACATTAGAACATTTGAAAATATTTTGGCAGTTGAACTTCTTTTTAATTGGCCTAAGCCCGCCCAGGTAGCTCAGTGGTGACCATGTCTGACTCGATCTGGTGGTTGTGATTTTGATACCCGGTTGAGGCGGACTTTCTTTCTGGCATATTTTCACCTCTCACCTCTGCTGAAGCATGTGAGAAAAGCAGTCTGTGGCTTTGGAAAGAAAGTTGTGTTAGTAGTGGTATGAGAAAGCCAGGAAACACATGTGCATCACCCACCGCCATGATATAGCCTTAGCTGTTAAAGTAGCATTAAACCCCAATGCAACCAACAACCAATTAATTGGCCTGAATGTTTTTCTTTTTCTTTTTCAAAGAGTAAAAAAAGAGCTGCAAATAACTAAAAAGAAGCTTGCAATAGAAGATACCATAGAATTTTGATACAAAACTGCTGCAAGATTTAGAAAATAATCTTCAAATGATCTTATGATAGATATTTCATGTTTTCTCGCCAGTGCTTGTGGAAATGTTTAACCCTTTGAAGACTTTAATTTGATGACCCTGGTAAAGAAGCCTTTTGAAAACATTGTGAGAAAAGAAGAATATGCTGATAACCATCATTTTCTCCTGTTCCCACAATGCTTTCTGCCCTATCGAAGAAAAATTGCACCATTTAAGCCACACTGAAATAGCCATCTACAAATGCTTTCAATTTGGAAAAGGCTAAAATTTCGTTGACTGGTAAAGGGTTAATGGTTTAACCCTTTCCCAAACGACTATTCCAAATTGAAAGAGTTTGCAGACGACAATGTTAACTTTCATAACGATGGCAGAAAATTATCCGAAGGGGCAGAAAACACTGTGAGAAAAGGAGAAATTGCTCGTTATGAGCAATTTCTCTTTTTCCCACAGTGTTTTCAAAAGGTTTGTACAGCAGACATGTAAAAACAAGGGCTTGTTTGGGAAAGGGTTAATGTTATGTTTAAATTCTGTGTATGCTTGAAAGGAAAGAAGAGCCAGACTTTGTATAATTTTTTAAACAGGTTAAGAGTACCCTGTCTTCAGATTCCTACAAAAGGTTTTCTAAGGCTTTGTTTGACTACAAGAAAACAGAGGAGATTGTGAAAGTGTGTGAAGTTCTGGCAGATTTATTTACAGAGAATGAGAATAGAAAACATTTATTTGCTAGTAAGTAACTTTAGATGGAATTGTATTTTTTACAATCCAGAACTTTAGTAACACATCAAAATAAGGCTTTTGAAAACATTGTTGGAAAGAGAGTAAATGCTGATAACCACCATTTTCCTCTCAACCCATGGTGTTTTTAGCTCACCTGAGCACGAAGTGCTCATGGTGAGCTATTGTGATCGTGCTGTGTTGTCATGCGTTGTCTGTCGTCAACTTTTTACCTTGTGTACGCTCTAGAGGCCACATTTTCAGTGCGATACTCATGAAAGTTGGTCAGGATATTTGCCTCGATGAAATCTCGGACGAGTTTGAAAATGGGTCATGTGGTGTCAAAAACTATGTCAAATCTTGGAAAAACCTTGTGTATGCTCTAGAGGCCACATTTTCAGTCGGATACTCATGAAAGTTGGTCAGGATGATTGTCTGGATGATATCTCGGACGACTTAGAAAATGGGTGATGTGAGGTCAAAAACTAGGTCAGTAGGTGAAATTTTAGAAAAATCTTGTGTACGCTCTAGAGTCTACATTTTCAGTCGGATACTCATGAAAGTTGGTCAGGATGTTTGTCTTGATGATATCTCAGATGAGTTCGAAAATGGGTCACATGGGGACAAAAACTAGGTCACTAGGTCAAATTTTAGAAAAACCTTGTGTACGCTCTAGAGGCTACATTTTCAGTCGGATACTCATGAAAGTTGGTCAGGATGTTTGCCTGGATGATATCTTGGAAAGGTTAGAAAATTGGTCATATGGGGTCAAAAACTAGGTCAAATCTTAGAAAAACCTTGTGTACGCTCTAGAGGCCACATTTTCAGTCCAAAACTCTGGAAAGTTGGTCAGGATATTTGCCTGTATGATATCTTGGACGAGTTAGAAAATGGGTCATGTAGAGTCAAAAACTAGGTCACCAGGTCAAATGTTAGAAAAACCTTTTGTAGGCTCTGGAGGCCACATTTTCAGTCAAAAACTCTTGTAAGTTGGTCAGAATGTTTGCCTTGATGATATATTAGACAAGTTTGAAAATGGGTCATTGGGAGATAAAAACTAGGTCACCAGGTCAAATCTTAGAAAAATCTTGTGTATGCTCTAGATGCCACATTTTCAATCCAACACTCTTGAAAATTAGTCAGAATGTTTGCCTTTATAATTTCTTGGATGAATTTGAAAATGGGTCATGTTGGGTCAAAAACTGGGTCAATAGGTCAAATGTTATAAACACCTTTTGTATGCACTGAAGGACACATTTTCAGTCTGATACTCCTGAAACTTGTTCATAATATTTGTCCTGGTGATACCTTGAATGAATTTGAAAATGGGTCATGTGGACTCAAAAACTAGGTCAATGGGTCAAATATTAGAAAAACCTTGTGTACACTCTAGAGGCTACATTTTCTGCCTGATACTCTTCAGACTTGGTCAGAATAGACCTTTGGCTGGCAATAGACCCTGCTCCCCCCTCAGGGGGAATTTTGTACACCATGATTTTCTGAAACTACATTATATAAGCTGCAAAATGAGACATGTTAGCCCTCTGGCGGCTGGGGCGTGTGCATGTAACATTAATGTAATCTACGTAACCCTCAAAATTACATAAAATTCCACGTATAACATACTTAGAAGTCATTTTTTATAGTTAGTTGTAGATTTTTACCGGTATGAGCAGGTTCTGCTACCTACATGTATTCAGTAAGTCTTAAGTGCTTGCTCGAATTATGGTCATGTAACTGTAAGATCATGTCACAGTACTGTAACATACGTTACCACGGGTTGCTTAGGCTATAATTTAACATTTGACGACAAACTATGAGCAGATTCGGGTCGGAATCAAATTCTTATTAAAGATTGTCAAATTGAGAAGAACTGAATGACACCGCAGACTGTAAAAATCTTTTTCAGATATGTGTGGATTATCTACCAAGCACTCCCCCCCCCCCCGCGATATTTAAGTACGTTTTTGGGTGAAAGCCAAATCTCAAGCAAGGCTAAAGAGCCGCCAACAACTTTTTTTTTCTTTGTTTCAAATACTGATCGGAAACAAATGACAGATGATTAGTATGTAATACGTAATTGATGCTCAACACAAGAAAAATGCCTTAATTACATAGCCCTATAGGAAATGCGAAGGTTCAGGCGAGCCTGCGCATCCGCGCAGTCTCACCAGAACCTTTCTTTTTCGCTCAGGTAATCTATGGGCCTAGTAGAAGCTTCAACCTAAGAAAACAAAACCCTGTAGCCCCGCTAAGGGCTGGGCATGCGCGCTTAAAGATTGCAAAGTTCTACTGAGGGTCTTAAGGGTCTTTTTCTTGCGTTGCGCATCTTGTTTTCTGTGTCGCTGATACACCACGTAGAGCAAGTCTTGAAAGCATATATTTGTGTTCAAACTGAATAGCTACTTGTACCTTGTCATATTTTGGACCACAATCAGTAGTTTAAGCCTTCCTATGCCAACGTGATTAGAACTGGCGTTCCTATATATAATCATAGGAATCCACAGTATAGTAAGTATTGATGTGTCATTCAATGTGTAGCTGTTGGATAATTATTCCAAAACAGACTAAACCAACGTCTTAAATCACAGAAAATCAGATGACGATTATTTAAATCCCCATTACAAACAATTTTGTTCATTATTCCTTTTATAAAGGTTCTTTTTAGTTATTTGTTACGTACGTTACATAGCTTTTTTGACTGCATTTTGCACAAAAGCAAAACGGCTTTACATGTATGCCCGTGCAAATTAATATGTCATTTTATTTTCGTTTGGCTAAGGAGCCATGTAACATGTTCTTATTTCACTTGTAATTTACGTTACATTTTGTGTAATATACAAATGGAAATATGTATTTTAACTGTTCTGTTATAAACATTGAAAAGTATGTTAACAATTATACAGTGCCCAGCTTATTTAAACAATTATTTGGCTTTTTTATTTATTATTGGAGTTCTAAAACGGCTTCCAGTTTTGGTTCAATGGGAATGAACTGAAATAGGCGTGTTTCTGTATTTCTTTAAGTTTTGGGATGTAATTATAGTATGGCTTTCGCATCAATAAAAATGAAAATATCTAAATGTAACACACCATTAAGTTTTGCGAGAAATGTCAATTTAAAGTTTGAATAAGCAAGGATCCTGAAATGATGCAGCCAAATTCTGAACACCAACAAACTCAAAGCACATTCACTCATTCCTGGTTAAACCTTGAAAGGATACAGCTGTCTTTTAATCCAAAGCTGCTTCACGTTACATACATTACTTGTTTATTTTCAAGTCATTCAAATACTCGAAAATAAAACTCTTGCTGAAAATAAATACATTTTAGACAGTTTAGTTGCATTTTATTATCTGAAGACGTAGAAAGTTTCAGATCATTATCATGTTAAAATCGTCATTTTCATGTACAATTTTCTGAAATGGGGTTACCATGTTTAACAATTCATTACATGAAAAGTATTTAAGATAGAGAGACATAATTTGCAGTTTTAGAAAGGTCATTAATTATTTTTGGTGATAAGAACATCACAGATACCAAAAAGCCAGTGTGAAAAAAATCAGAAGTAACCATTTGAGGCGAATTGGCCAATTTTACCAAATTTCAACAATAAAAGTAACGTAGATTACACCAGAGTTGACCTTTAACTTTCCTGTAAGTATCATTCATCAGCTCTGTCATAGCTGTGGCACATGTGAAAGTTGATTTTGAAATCAAATAATATCTTTTACACTTTTTGTAAATTTGATAATGCGCTTCCTTTATTTTGATTATTTAAAGGGTAACGTATATTACAGGCTGTTACACGGTAACGCCCCAGGGGGCAGAGGGCTAACATCTTGCAAAATGCTCGCCAGACATCAGGCTTTAAGAAAAATATGGTCTACAAAATTCCCCCTGAGGGGGGAGCTAAACGATACCTAGCCAGCGGTCTAGAATGTTTGTTTTGGTGATGTCTCAAAAGAGTTTGATAATGTGTAATTGTCGGGTCCAAAACTAGGTCACTTGGTGAAATCTTAGAAAAACCTTTTGTACGCTGTAGAGGCCACATTTTCAGTCCAATACTCATGAAACTTGGTCAGAATGTTTGTCTTATTGATATCTCAAAAGTGTTTGATGATGGGTAATGTCTGATAAAAAACTAGGTCACTTGGAAACTAGATGGTTCATGTTTGGTCAATAGACTCAGGTGAGCGATTTCAGGGCCATCATGGCCCTCTTGTTTACTCTTTAAAACAATTTTGTCCATTTGAAGCACATTTATCATCTGAAAAATACTTTTAGTCTAGACAAATCCAAAGGTTGTAATTTGGTAAAGAGTTATTGCCACTTGGTTTAGAGGCTTTTGGGTACAGTGTAGATTAGAAGACGGCACAAAAATTGCAATCTCACTTTGGATTTACAACATCATATATTTTGTGAGACTTTAGTTGACATAAAGGATATTTGTTTTTTTTCCACTGGGTTGTGAGGTGTGCACATTTCACCAAGGTAACTAGTCCGCGGGAACAACTGTTTCCGCCTTCAATTGAAGAGATAGAATATAAAATTGGTATTTTCACTTGTTGTAACCATAAAATATGGAAAAATATTTCACCAGTATTTTCTCAATAACCTACCAGAAACTATGAAATAAAACAATATATTTTTAGGCCAGGGAATCCCTCTCAAGGGATTCCCTTGCCTATAGGGATCGTAAGCTGTCTATTCAGACAAAAATGTTGGTTGGTGTGTCCACTCTATATCACTGAGTCCGCCAAAACAACTAGTTTCCCAAGTACATACAGAGATTGCTTATCACACGGTGTGAATGCTTTCCTTTCCTCAAAGCTTTCATCTGCAAAATGCCATGGAATTGCAAGGGTATTACAATCCTTTAATAACTGACGAGTGTGTGTTTTTTATCCCGTTTTTGTCATTAACACTGACCTAATAAAGGCGTAACCTAATGAACTTAGTTTATGCGGCAGTTGTGTATTCCTACGCGCTATGTACGGTTAATATCTATAACGCTCTCTCTTGCACTCCGGATCATTCATATTCAGGTATGGTGAGATTAATGAACGACGAATCTGCTCGGAGTTTGTCTATAACGTTGTGTTGACATTTGAACATGTGTGTCACAAAACGCGTCTCCGCTAAAATGCTATTGTAAATAAAGCAAACTACGTATAGAATATTGGCCCGTGTTATGTTTATCACTTTTTCTTATGTATATAGACTAAATCTAGGGTACTTCAGCGGAATGCTGGAGAAGTCGGCCCCTGGAGGAATCGTCCCCAAACTGGTTGGCCCGTGTTATGTTCATCACTCTGGAGAAATTGGCCCCTGGAGACCATTTCTTTGGTGAAATCGTCCCCAAATAAAATTTTAGAAAAATCGACCCCAACATCAGATTTCATCCATATTGTTAATCAAGTTGTCTATAAAAATATTTTTGAAATTTCGTTGTCTTTAGTATGTACACTATGTGTATTAGATACCTTTATCCAAGAGTTATTTGGTACTTTTGTCATTGTTTATACTGCCTATTTCACACTGATAGGATGTATTTCACACCTTTTACACCTGTCACAAATAGATTACACCTGTGTGATTCTTAAAAATGTCTTTGATTGACCTAAATAAATGCTTATATTTTTTTTTCTGTAGTCGTTCGCTTGTCATTTAATGTTGTTTTTTTCTCTCTCTCTACTAATGCCATATGACATACCTGTGACCAATACCATTTAGCAGGGGCATCTGTGTCTCTGACACACATATTTCTATTGTTCACTAGGGCTTGTGTGCATCCGAATATTTCCGGTCCATAACTTCTTCAATTTTGGATGGATTTCAAAATAATTTGGCACAACTGACCTCCATCACGGTTAGATGTGCCATTTGAAACATCTGTTCAAGTAGGTTCAAGATCAAGGCCCCATTGAAGGCCAATTTTTCGTCCGAACCATAACTCCTACATTTTTGGATAGATTCCGATATAAATTAGCATAATGCATTGTTCTCCATCATGAGTAGAAGTTCCCTTTGAAACATTTATTCAGGTCCAGGGTCTAGGTCAAGCTTGAGAGTCAAGTGTTTGCGGGCTTGACACAAGTTGTTCTTGGACAACGATTATGAATTAGGATTAACGTCTTTTTATATTATGTAGGTATAAGTATCGAAGCTCAAGTCACTGTGACTTGTCCGTAAAATAGGCAAGTAAAATAGGTAAACCGAGCCTAATCGTTTTCCCAAAACAATCCAACCTTTTTCACAGTATTTTATTGAGAAAATATTTTGGCTAAAAGAGAATTCGGTTGTAACAAGGAATTCCTCCCAATTTCCCCAAAATCTTACTTTTCAATATACACGAAGAATTACTTTGGATTTTTATCTACAACTTCCTTCAAATATGACCAGTTCAAAATTTCATCAACTTGTGGAAGGTAGAGACAACATGACCAACTGCCGTATCACTCCAATATTTATTATTCATTACATTTTACCTTGATATCTATCTTACATTTATTTTCATTGAAATCAATAAAAATAAATATGTTCTTGCGTCATAAATGTAAAAAATAACGTCATTCAGGACTACAAGACATCACATGTCTCAGAAAATTTAGATAACCAAAGTTGGTATTGCACCGATTGAATACGGTTCAATTTTGACTTGGGATTGTTTACAAGCACGACAAATCACTAAGTATTCTAAGCCATTATCAAGCACCACATAACTGTGAGCACATGCCTAGCTCTAGCTTAATTAGTTTCTGGCTGGTGCATTCTAGTATCAGTTCAAAATTTCATGATAAAACCAAGAATTCCAGGGGCTTAGTGGAATCCGCTTGTATCCCTGTCCGTCTACCTGTTTGTATTAATTAAAATTGACCTCATGTGTTGTTTCGTATCCTCAATTTCCTGGCCTTCAGTACTATCAGTACTTTGATTGTTGAATAGTGTGGATCAAATTCAAACTATTTATTTGGAGAAGTCTCATGATGATCAAGTTTGTTCTCATTTACAAAGTGGATAATCGTCATCAGGTAGTTTATTCATGATCATTGTTTTATTAAGTAAACTCATTTCTAATCATTATATTTTTGCATTTTAGTTCAAAAAATGGTTTACCAATTCAAAGATTGCTCTAGAGACTATGCTGGATTTCTGTATATCAGCAGTCTACTGCCGTCACAGTATTCTCTATAAAACATCTATGTAGATTTAACCTTTTAGCAGACGACGAAATTTTAGCCTTTGCAAGCAACAATTTCAATGTGGCTTATATTTGCAATTTTGCTTTCATAGGATAGAAAACATTGTAGGAAAAGGAGAAAATGCTGGTAACCAGCATTTTCTCCTTTTTATACGCCCGTCAAAGACGGGACATATTATGGGATCACCCGTGACGGGCGGGCGGGCGGCGTCCAGTTCTTTGTCCGGAGCATATCTCCAAAAGTATACAAGCTAGGGTTATGAAATTTCATGGGTGGATAGATCTCATGGAGGGGGAGTGCAGTGCACAAGAATCATAACTCTTTCTTGTTCAATTTTTGAGTTATTGCCCTTTGTTGTTTTTCATACTTGAATTTTGTCCGGAGCATATCTCCAAAACTATAGGAGCTAGGGTTATGAAATTTGATGGGTGGATAGATCTCATTTAGGGGGAGTGCAGTGCACAGGAATCATAACTCTTGCTTGGTTAATTTTTGAGTTATTGCCCTTTGTCATTTTTCATACTTGAATTTTGTCCGGAGCATATTTCCAAAACTATACTAGCTAGGGTTATGAAATTTCATGGGTGGATAGATCTCATTGAGGGGGAATGCAGTGCACAAGAATCATAACTTTTGCTTGCTTAATTTTTGAGTTATTGCCCTTTACTGTTTTTCATATTTGAATTTTGTCCGGTGAATATCTCCGAAATTATACTACCTAGGGTTATGAAATTTCAAGGGTGGATAGATCTCATCAAGGGGGAGTGCAGTGCACAAGAATCATAACTCTTGCTTGCTTAATTTTTGATTTATTGCCCTTTGTTGTTTTTCATACTTGAATTTTGCCCGGTGAATATCTCCAAAACTATACTACCTAGGGTTATGAAATTTTATGGGTGGATAGATCTCATCCAGGGGGAGTGCAGTGCCCAAGACTCATATCTCTTGCTAGCTTAATTTTTGAGTTATTGTCCATAGTTGTTTTTCATACTTGAATTTTGTCCAGAGCATATCTTCAAAACTATAGTAGCTACGGTTATGAAATTTCATGGGTGGATAGATCTCACCGAGGAGGGGTGCAGTGCACAGGAATCATAACACTTGCTTGCTTAATTTTTGAGTTATTGCCCTTTGTCATTTTTTATACTTGAATTTTGTCCGGTGAATATCTCCAAAACTATACTAGCTAGGGTTATGAAATTTTATGGGTGGATAGATCTCATCCAGGGAGAGTGCAGTGCACAGGAATCATAACTTTTGCTTGCTTAATTTTTTATTTATTGCCCTTTGTTGTTTTTCATACTTGATTTTTGTCTGGAGCATATCTCCAAAACTATACTAGCTAGGGTTATGAAATTTCATGGGTGGATAGATCTCATTGATGGGGAGTTCAGTGCACAGGAATCATAACTCTTGCACGCTTAATTTTTGAGTTATTTCCCTTTGGTTTTTTTTTTTTCATACTTGAATTTTGTCCGGTGTATGCCCCAGCTTTACAACTTGGGGTAAGACGGGCGTATCTTGCGACAATTTGCCGCTCTTGTTCCACGATGTTTTCAACAGGCTTCTTTCCAGGGTCGTTAAAGGTCAGTATTGTGAAATAAAGGTTAAGACAGTATTTTGAATTCTTTCAGAGTTCTATAAATTTGTCCGGCCAAAGCATAAAAAACAGTTTCATGAGCTATGTGAACAGTTGACTGGTTTACAAACAGATTATAAAGCTGAAGACAGTGTAAATAGAAAACGATTACAGGAAACAGATAATCAATGTAAGTGCTTCTTCATGCTTTAT
The DNA here is from genome assembly GCA_943736015.1 of Tridacna crocea. Taxonomy (NCBI): domain Eukaryota; kingdom Metazoa; phylum Mollusca; class Bivalvia; order Cardiida; family Cardiidae; genus Tridacna; species Tridacna crocea. Next base: position 59,308,018 of record OX031059.1, read on the forward strand.
CTAAACAATTTTCAGAGATGCCAAAACCATTCCAATTTTTGCATAATCATGCCAATCTTAGAGTCTAATTTCCGCATTATCATCTTGGTTGATGAAATTCTGATAAATTCGGACAGAACGATTTTCAATTGTGCCAAAAAAAAAAAATGAAAATAATGAACTTCCTTATTATGCAAGGGAGAGTAGCCTGATTACCGATCAATATGAGTAATTTCCCTTTGACAGTCTGGTTTACTTTATTTAGTCCGGAAGTTCCTCATGTACTTGTAGGATGTATTCCTTTCACCTGTTCTGGCACACTGTTCTGTGTTCTGAAGTGCTATTCTGGAATGTGCCTCATGTTCCTCATGTATTCGTAGGGTGTATTCCTTTCACCTGTTCTGGCACAATGTTCTCTGTGTTCTGAAGTGCTATTCTGGAATGTGCAAAAGGAGTATTTCCGGACGCATACACTGTTCCAGAAGTATGTTTTGAATGCAGCATTTTCGGAACATTTTAACCATATCAAAATGAAAGCACATTGCAATAATGACTGTTGCAAGAGCTATTGCCTTAGCTGTGTTAGTGGAGGATATGATTAGCTGCGGAGAGGGAAAAGAGGTAAGTCTACAATTCTCTTATTTATGGCGTACATATCGTATAAAGAGACAACTGCAAGTTTGGTCATGAAGAATAGTCCATTTTTCAGCCATCTTGTATCACCTAGCAGGAGGTGTGCTGCACCTTGTTTGATTTAGAAAAGTAAGAACATGTTCTGAAGAACACAGCACTGTGTTCCAAAATACTCCATTGAACTAAAACATGTCCGGAGTGTTTGGAGTAGTGTAAGGAATACGCCCCTAGTAAATAGTTAAATAGTAGTCAATAGTCAAAATGGCTGCACCAGACAAAAAACATCACGTCATACAGAAATTTATCAGAGAATATACTAATCTGTGGCCTGTTCTCAAGTAAAGGAAATGGGTATGTACTGTGCTCTTTATCCATATTTGGTTAGTCTATATTTACTAATGAAATTACATTTTAAGTGAATGTATATGGTATTCCGGAAAATATCCTCAGATACCTGAAAAATGCCTTCAAGATTCCGAATAAGTGTCGTTTAGGGTTGGCATCTCTGAATTTGTTGATTTTACGACAATTTTTATTAAGAAAGTCATTGACAAAGTTGTGAAAAATTGTCTCTTTTTATCCTTTATCTGAACCATTTCTACTTTTCCAAGAATATTTGCAAAGAAAATCATTGACAAAACTTTGAAAAATTATATTTGTATTGCTAATTAACTCTTTACCAAACAACAAAATTTCAGATTGGTCCAAATTGGAAGCATTTGCAGACAACAAAATTAATAGGTCTAAAAAATTGAAATTTGTTTTTGGAAGGGAAGAAAACAATGTGGGAAAAGGAGAAAATGCTGGTTACCAGCATTTTCTCTTTTTCCCACAATGTTTTCAAAAGGCTTTTTTCACAGAGGTGTTAAAAGTCGGGATTGTGTGGTAAATGGTTAAAAAACATTTTTTTTTTGCAATCAGAAAACTCTTACCAACAATCTACCAACAAATATTGTTACTGTTGAACTTGTAAAAGAAGTTGACTTCTGCAAGAGATACACTCTGTCTTGATTATCATATCTTCATCTTAAGCTACTGCAAAAAAGATCCGATACTGTCCTCTGCATGCTGTGTTGGTATATAATTATGTTGTATACACCTGAAATATTTTTCCAATAATATACCAACATATACAGGTTAACCCTGCACTACACTGTCTGGAGTTCTATAGGCCCTGAAGAGATAGGCTTTTGAAAACATTGTCAGAAAAGGAGAAAATGATGGTAACCATAATTTTTTTTCCCCCAAAATGTTTCTATTTTATCATAGATAGGAATCATCATTTAAGTTACTTTTAATTTTTGGTCTTTAAATGTTTTCAGTTTGGCCCTGTCTAAGATTTTATTGTTGATAAAAAGTAAATCTGTGACTACAATTTCTCTATAATTATGTTCCCACAGCAAATAATGTGGCAAAGAAACAAAAGACAGAAGATTCAGGATCAGTGACTGATGTGGTAAGCCCATTTCTTTAAATGTTTTTTTTCCCTTTCTGACACAATTCTATCTTTATATGACTGCGAGGAAGCGAGGAAAAAGGCTTTTAAAAACATTGCAGAAAGTGAGGAAAAGCTGATAACTAAAATGCCTGAAATAACATGGTTCGCATTTATAATAAAAGTAATCACTGGAAAAAGAAGGAAATGTTGAATACCAGCAGTTTTGGTCTTTTTCCCTCAATGTTTCAAAAGTAAGTTCCCTCTGGAGTTATTGGTACTTTCTATTTGAACAGTGTGGATCAAATCAATTGGGCTGCACAGAGTAGTCAAGGAAGCTTTAACCCTTCACATTTATGACTTAAAATGACTTTGAGAAAGAAAACTTTCAAACAAATTGTGGGAAAAGGAGTCAATACTAGTAACCAGCATTTCCTCCTTTTCCAAAATGTTAGATATCCTACAGAAAACAAATTCCGTAATTTTAGCCACATATGAATTTTTGTCTGAATATGCTTTCAGTTTTGAAAAAACTGGAATAAAATTTGGTCATGTGGTAAATGCTTAAAGTTACTTTATTCTTTAGCAGACAAAGTGCGAGTGTGATTGAAAAACATGCAGATATTAAATTTAGCATTGCTCAAGCTTACCTATTAATTGTGTAAGTATTTGTACTGTATCCTACAGAAAAACTCCAAGGAGACCAGTAAGTCCAACTGTGCTACTGGCCAAGTGTTACAACAGAATGAAAACTCAAAAAATGTTGAAACTGTCTTAAAATCTACCACTTCATTGAACAACAGGGACAATATAGTTGACTGTGAAAAACGTCTTCAACAACAACATACCTCAGGTACTTTACTTCTGTATAAATTTTCACCACCTAATGAATATCCTATAAAGATGTATTGCCGCAGACAAAGTTTGAAAATAAAACAAGAGGAGAAATTGGTTGTAGCATTCATTTTATAAAAAAGAAGGTTTACAATTTACTACGCAATCCAAGTATTTATGACTCAGAGGTAGAAGCCTTTTGAAAATATTGTGGAAAAAGAAGAAAATGCTAGTAACCAGCATTTACTTCTTTTTACACAATGTTTTCAACTTTATCTATTTCAAATTTCATTTTTTAGACACCTATAAATTGTGGGTTTAAGTCTACATTTTTTGTGAGGTATTAAAGAGCTTATGGTCACAAGTTGACCTTTTAATTGGAATAGAGCACCAAAAATTCTGAAACTCCCTAACTGGGTTTTGAATATTAAGATTTTTAAAAAATCACTCTGTATTCAGGAGCTCAAGACAAAGTTCTCAGGGTCCATATTCACCAATGATTCTCTAGAACATTCTTTGTCTTATTCTTCAAGATTTTTTAACTGAAAGTAACAGAACATCTGATTGGCTAAACCAAATGGTTTAGCCAATCAGAAGTTGTGTTACTTTCAAAATCCAGATTTATATCAAGAATATTCTCAAGAAAGGTTGGTGAATACAGCTCCTGCTAGACCCATTGCTATTGAAACTGCTGGAAGGTGATAAATTAGATATGGCCCAATATTATCGGGTAATCTGCATTTTCTCCATTCTAACAATGTTTGCCCTATTTCTAGGGATGGTATAAACCTAGGATAGAAAATATAGAAGATTAGAATAGAGATGGCTGTTACAAGCAGGTGATTATTGATAAAATATTGACTCTATTTACAGGTGTGAAATGTTGCATGTGCAGAAATGCTGCTAAAATTCCCTTCAGAGCTCTCTGTGATCATATTTGCTGTATGGAGTGCTGGAGAAAAGTGTTTGAGACAGATAAACTGTGTCCAGGCTGTGGTCAGGGAGTTCGTCGACGGCATCTTATACAGATATTCTACAAAATGGAAGAGGGGCATCTGCAGTCTTGATATATGATGAATCCTAACCAAACAACTGATAGAAAAAAAGTTGGAAAAGGAGAAAATGTTAGTAATTAGCATTTCTGCTTTTTCCATTTACCCTTTCCACACAATGACAACTTTCAATGCCCCTGAAGAAGAAGCCTTTTGAAAATATTGTGGGAAAATTTTCTACCCTATCAAAGAAAAAAATGCAACATTTGAGCCACTTTGAAAGTGTTGTCTGCAAATACTTTCAATTTGGATAGATGTAAAATTTTGCCGTCTTGTAAAGGGTTAATGACCGACCGTGCATATTGGGCCTGTTAGATATGTTTTCTGTAAATGCATGATCTCTTTACCACATCACAAAAAGGACACTTGTATTAATTGAAGGCATTTATGGACGACAACCTAAATGTGGCTCAAATGATGGTGTCTGTCTTTAGTAGGGTAGAAAACATTGTGGTTAAAGGAGAAAATGCTGATAACCAGCATTTTCTCCTTTAACCACAATGTTTTCAAAAGGCTTCTTTCTTGGGGTTGTTAAACCTTAAGATTGTGTGATGAAGAGTTAAATAAGGACAGGCCTAAAATTTTGTGTCAAGTGACAAGCTAAAATAAAATATTTATGTAGATCTCGATTTTTATTTCTTGTACTTTCCCCCCGATTTAGACATTGACCTTGTTAAGTCTTTCCCAAACGACAAAATATTTGGCAGGTCCAAACTGAAAACATTTGCTGACAACAAAAGAAATGTGAATCAAAAATTGAAAGTTGATTTTGAAACAGAAAAAAACATCGTGGGAAAAGGAGAAAATGCTGGGTACCAGAATTTTCTCCTTGTCCCACAATGTTTTCTATAGACCTCTTTCTCCGGGTTGTTAAAAGTCGGGATTGTGTGGTAGAGAGTTAAATCATTAGCATGCTTCCTGAAACAAAGTAGATGACATAAACTCTTTACCACACAATCCTGACTTTTAGGGACCCTTCACCTGCAAATGCGTTGTTTGCCAAATACTGATGAAAACTAAGGCATGCATGAATATTCAAGTTATTTACATGATATGACAAAAATAATTATAAAAGTTATTATTATGTCATTGTCCCTTTACCAAACAATTTGGTGTTTCTACAAGCATAAGGAGGGCTTTTGAAAACATTGTAGAACAAGGAGAAAATGCTAGAAATCAGCATTGTCTTCTTTTCCCATCATATTCTATCCTGAAAAGATAGAAAAAAATCAGCCTTTCAGGTACATGTGACTTATCTGCAATTGCTTTCAATTTAGCCTAGTCCCAACTTTTGTGTTAAAACTACATGTTTGGTGTTGTTTCTCTAATGAAGGGAGATAAATCTTGCTATCTAAATATGACTAAAGAAAGAGTTATCTTACTAAAGAAATTGTTCCTATCATCTTTTCAGCGATTCTATGGTGACAGCTTGTCTCCCTTCTCCTGCTGCCAACCTGTAGAATTTCAACAATTTGAAAACAAGTTTAACCCATATCCTGCACAATGACTAACATGAAACTTTCAAGTCGATAGTAAAATCTCAAAAGCAAATGTTTCCACTTAAGATTTGTTATACAGGGAAAATATTTTCCATGCAGTCTGATCTTGATGTACACTGTCTCCAATAGGACAGTAATTTGAGTTTAACAGCCAAGGGGTTAAGAAAGAATTGAGTTGGATCTTGCAGTGTACCATTATAAAGATGGATCTCGCAGCGTACCATTAAAAAGATCATTGCTAGATCTGTAGAAACCTGAAAAAAGGGCAGTAAGTTTTAAATGCAACCATGAGCAGTGGTAATTGACACCAAATGGTTTTCTACCCAGTGGATACTGCAAATTAACAATTATATGGATGGCTTGCAACACAGGAAAAGTGCTAACGGACATTTGTGTAAAATGTTGTCTCGGATCAGCCTGCTTAGTCTGCACAGGCTTATCCAGACAGCACTTTATGACTACATTAGAGTTTGTCTGACAGTAGACTTGCGCAAAACAAAATTACATAAAAGCAGAAAGTATTGTCTCAGGTTAGTCTGCACGAACCGCCAAGGCTGATCAGAGACAACACTTTACACAAATGTCTGAATATCCCTTTTAGCGTGTTGCAAACCATATGGCCTGCAATACGTGAAAAGGCGCATCCGGACATTGGCGTAAAGTGTCCCCTCGGATCAGCCTGCGCAGTCCATGCAGGCTGATCCGAGATGGCACTTTACGACTTTATTAGATTTTGTGCAAAAGTAAACTTGTGCTAAACGAAAAATTACATAAAAACGGAAAGTGTCGTCTCAGATTAGTCTGCGCGGACCGCCGAGGCTGATCAGAGACGACACTTCACACAAATGTCTGAAAATCCCTTTTCGCGTGTTGCAAGCCATATGCGGATTACTTCGGCTCATTCTAGCTTAGATATGAGCCACACTCTAGCAAAAGGGGGTTAAATGCATCTCTGTGATGTGTTTTACATTGAAAGTCATCAGATTATTAACCCATTACCACACAATCCCTTCTTTTGACGACCCTCAAAAATAAGCCTGTAGAAAACATTGTGGGAAAAGGAGAACATGCAGGTAACCAGCATTTTCTCCTTTTCTAAAAATGTTTTCTACCCTTCACAAAACAAATTTCAAATTTTCAGTCACTTTTACTTTGTCGTCTGCAAATGCTTTCCATTTGGACCAGTCAAGAATTTTGTTGTTTGATAATGAGTTAAGCGTAGATCCATTTGTGACCCATCACTCAAAAAGGGACCATCTGGGAATTCTGTACATCAATTACATGAAAACAGATTAATGATAGTGCAGGTCAGTTTAAGCTGATAATTCAAAAATGATTGTATAACAAGGTACAATGACCACTTTTCATACAGAAAATGTCATGAAAGCAAAAAGTGTCAACCCTGGTCAGCCTGCGCAATTCATGCAGTCTGACCAAGGTTGACACTTTTCACAGTTCACAATTCCCAGAAGGTCCCTTTTTGTGTAATGGGTCACATTGTATATAAACATTTACTAGAATTGGGGTTAGAATGGTCCTTAGCAATGCAGAAAATTTACAAATAGCAAGAAGTTTTCACAAATGCATTAAGCGACCTTTTCACATAGCATCGCTCAATTATATTTATTCAGTCTTATTCAAAGGTTGAGTGTACAATAAAAGTGAATCAGGGTGTCTGGAAAGTATGGTAACACTTTTGTATATGTGAAATATAGCTTTTAATTTCAGATAAGGAGATAAAGATTTATTTATAATTCTGATATGAAATGTATATAAAAGTTTTACATATTAAATTAAAATTGAGTAAACATATCTTACAAAATTACTTACACATTTTATACATATGTATATAAATTTTCATCTCTTTAAATGAAATTTAAAGTCATATTACAAATGTACAAAAGTGTTACCTAACTTTCCGGACACCCTGTTCTACTGAAACTAAAAAACTCGGAAAGAACTTTAACATATATAAGTGACTCAGTAGCTGACAGTATAGATCTGAGATCAGACTGCACATTTTCTTAAATCTTGATCTATGCTATCCGGCAAACGCCCTTCTTTACACATGTGGTATTGAAAGAGTTACAGAGAAAAGGCCTTGTACTGCTATCCAAAATTAATCCTATACCACAATCCCGCCTTTCTACACCCCTGCCTTTCTACACCCCTGCCTTTCTACACCCCTGTGAAAGAAGCCTTTTGAAAACATTGTTGAAAAAGGAGAAAATGCTGGTAACCATTCCAGGAATCTTCTTTTACCAGTACTAAGCACACTTTTCTTTCTAAGCCACTAGCTGCTTTCCCACATAATCATCGTCGAAACAATGGTCAGTGGTGGGAGAGGAATGAATCCTGTCGCACTGACTATGGTCATGGTTGGGGAACGAACCTTGGACCTTGTGTTCTCAAATACTGAACACTAACAACTGAGCTGCCGGGGCTAGGTAAAGTACGAATAAAGGCTAAATGATAAATAAACAGGTGTGTGTACATGCAGTAGTATTTATCTACAATAATACCTGATGAATATTTAGATTAAATGGTACCGGTATTTTGTGGCCTAGGGATAATGCAGTTTTCTTCTCTTGAGACGTAAATCTTAAAATAATACACAAACAGTGGAGAGATCAAATCGCCCGTCACTCTTCATTGAAAATACAGAGAGCTACAAAGGCTCATATTTGTAGTACTGTTGATCCACTGAATTCTTTACCTAACTACGAATTTTTAGACTAATCCAAAGAATTTGCATACGACGAAATACACGTGACTCACATATTGAAACTTATTTTAGAATGGGAAGAAAACATTGTGGGAAATAGAGAAAATGCTGGTTACCAGCATTTTCTCCATTTCCCACAATGTTTTCAGTAGGCTTTTTCTTCCAAGATCGATTTCAAGAAACTTGTGATAGTGTGGTAAAGGGTTTAGTCGCTGCGTCCATTAGCAAATTTACAATAGTTGACTTTAGAAGCACCTTTGTGGTTGAAGGAGAAAGTGTTATGTCTACGAGAACTTCACTCATTTAACGGCATGTCTTGCAAAAGTCATCTGTGACAGGAAAAAGATGAATGCGGATTGTAATTAGTGTGCTAACTCTACCAAACGAAAAAAAAAAATCAGACTTGTCCAAATTCAAAGCATTTGCAGACGACAAATTAAAGGTTGCACAAATTAACTCATTACCAAACGACAAAATTTTAGGATTGTCCAAATCGAAAGCATTTGCAGACGACAAAATAAAAGTGACTGAAAATTAAAATTTGACATTTGTTTTGTGAAGGGTAGAAAACATTGTGGGAATATGAGAAAATGCTGGTTACCAACATTTTCTCCTTTTCCCACAATGTTTTCTAAAGGCTTCTTTTTTAGGGTCGTCAAAAGTAGGGATTCTGTGGCAATGAGTTAAGACATTTTTCTTTGATAGGGTAGAAAACATTATGGGAAAAAAGGGGAAAATGCATTATCTCCTTTTCCCACAATCTTTTCAAAAGTCTCCTTCCTTGAGGGACTTTATTTTTGACAAACCTTGCCTATCTATTCATAATGAATAATGCTTGCCGAGCAGAACGTGCAGTCTGACCTGAAGTCTACGCTCTCCGATAAGATGTCTCCCCCCTCCCCCCCAAATGCATTTCAAACAACAATGATTGGATTTTTTCTGTTGGCATAAAAGTTTCATTTCTTTTATCTAGCAGCATAAGGGTGATATGACAGCGGAATCTCTTTGAATTATAGTAGACTGGTTTATTATAAATGTACTGGACCTACTGCTTCTTTGGTAACCCACTTTCAAGGCATTGAATTTTGGCATGAAAGGCAGAGTAAAAAGATAGTAGAACATGTATTGCCCCCCTATCTTGTATGTTTTTTCTGGTATATAAACATAGCGGTGCATCTAAGGTTTTGTTTTATAAACAAGTTTGTTTACACAAATACTTGTTTTTTTTTTCGCAGTTTCTGTTTGATCTTGTCGAACATACAGCTGCTTAGATGCAGCGTCTCGGATTACCCATAATTCTTTTCTGGCACTAGGTGGCGTTTGATGTACAATAATGGATGGACTGGTACCTTGTCTTATCCTCAGAGAAATAATTTACAGAAGTGAAGCCGAGAACCAGGTAACCCTGTACTAAATGATTCCAAGATTTATAGACTCTGAGAAAGAAGGCGTTTGGAAACACCCGCTTTTAACCAGCATTTCTATTTTTTTCCCACGGTGTTTTGCACAATTTTATGACCAGTCAACTCGTTTAGGCTTTTGTTTGTAAATGTTACCAATATGGGCAACCTTAAACTATAATAAAAGTATGTCTGGTAGAGCATGTTTTACGATAATGAAGATTTGAGAGTGGGTAAAGCTATGTGATATATCACGATAATTCTATCCTTATCACGCATTTCTAGCTGAAGAAGAATTTATTCCAGATTAGAGTAATCTGTCAAATGGTGCTTAATTTGTAGATTTCTAGGCGATAAAAGCCATCCGAACCCCTTTTATCCGTCTTGCACGCCGTCTGCATGTCTCGTTTGGTCGCAGCTGACAAGCCCCTCAACCTTTTACCTCACAACCCCGACTTTCAACGACCCTGATAAGCCTTTTGAAAACATTGTGGGACAAGTAGAAAATGCTGATAACCAACATTTTCTCCTTTTCTCACAAAGTTTACTACTGCCCTTTTGTCGTCTGCAAATGCTTTCAATTTGGACAAAATTGAAATTCTGTCGTCTTGTAAAGGGTTGACCTGCTATGTAACTTAACACAGTACCAAACGACTATATTTTAGGCTTGTCCGAATTGAAAGCATTTGCAGACGACAAAATAAAAGTGACTGAAAATTTGAAATTTGTTTTGTGGAGGGTAGAAAACATTGTGGGAAAAGGAGAAAATGCTACCAGCATTTTCTCCTTTTCCCACAATGTTTTTAAAGGTTTCTTTCTCAGGGGCGTCAAAAGTAGGGATTGTGTGGTAATGGGTTAAATGAAACCCTCTTTGTTTTAAAAATCACAAATAATCATGCTCCTATTTCAAAGTTATCTGTTGGGGTGACAATGCCCCATTCGGACAGTTTAGATAAAAAATCGGACTGCATATTATGTGATATGATATTAACTCATTACCAAATGACAAAATTTAGACTGGTCCAAATTGAAAGCATTTGCAGACGACAAAATAAAGGTGAATGAAAAATTGGAATTTGTCCTTGGAAGTGTAGAAAATACTGTGGGAAAAGGAGAAAATGCTGGTTACCAGCATGTTCTCCTTTTCCCGCAGTGTTTTCAAAAGGCTTCTTTCTCAGGGCCGTCAAAAGTAGGGATTGTGTGGTAATGGGTTAATCTACGCTATCCACAAAAGGTCCTTGGATCGTGCCTTTTAGGCTAAGGGTTAACCCTTTACGCCATAAGGCATTTCTATCGTATCTGTAATTGACCCTAAATAGCAGCAAAGATGAAGCCTTTTCTTTTCTTATGTGTACATAACACCTTTTCATAGTGTAGAAAACAGTGGCAAAAGGTGAAATTGCCCGTCACGAGCAATTTCACCTTTTGCCACAATGTTTTCCAAAGGCTCCTACAAACAAAGCTTAGAAATGAATATCTATGGAGTAAAGGGTTAAAGAATTGTGTACATTTGCTTTGGTTCAGTAGGCTAACAAATGTATATAGCCTTTTGCTGTCTTTCATATCGTATATAGTGAAGTCGCAATTTACTCAAAAGCGAGTACATGTACGATATCAGATTGAAAAAAATCAGTGAAAACGGACCATCGAACATCACTTGAAACTGGACTCTTTAGCTCTCGACTTTATCACAGCTCTCCAACTTCGCAGGCGGTAAAAGAAACGCTGCTCGGTTGATAATAGTTGCTTTGAAAGGGTAGAAATCCATAGAAGTGTTCATGCGCCGACTTCTGCAACGTCATTGAAGCCATTGCCGAAAGAAAACGTTTTAACTCATTACCAGACGACAAAGTTTTTGGCTTGTCCAAATCAAAGGCATTAAATTTTGCAGATGACAAATTACAAGTGACTGAAAATTTGAAACTTGTTTTGTGAAGGGTAGAAAACATTGTGGGAAAAGGAGAAAATGCTTGAAGATTTGAAATTTGTTTTGTGAAGGGTAGAAAATATTGTGAGAAAAGGAGAAAATGCTGATGTCTATGCAGTCTGATCTTGATCTACACTGTCCCCAAAAAGGGCAGTAAATCGCGCGTAGCAGCCCAAGGGTTAAAGGTGGGTTTTCAGATTTTGGGACGAAAATTTTACAGAAATACAAAAAATAATCTTATACTCCCAAAGCCTTATAATTTTCATTCGAAAACCATCCGACAGCTAGATAAGTTAGAGATTTACTACTGAAGGGAAATACGGTCTATTTTTACATGAGCAACTCATTCATTTACATACCGGAAATATACAGACGAAGCTTCAAACATAGAAATCCGAAGTTCTAGACATTATGGAAACTAATTACATAATTATTTGTTATGTTATGGAATTTAGTAGTCATAATCACGTGCAAGTCACTTAACATTCCCACAATGCTTTTTTGATTTTGGCGGGAAATCTAAAATAGCTTAAGAGGCTACGTAGCCTTTTAAAGGAATACCACCAAAATTTTTTTGTTTGTAATTTTATGATTCTTTATTACTGATGATTTGTATTGTTTTTTCATATAATTTTCAGTCACATATATATTTTTTAATTTTGTGTGATGTGAAAATTCTAAATACCCACCTTTAAGTTGCGTCGTTGGGTAAGAAATTACAAAAAAAAACAGATAAATGTTCTGTACAGTTTTATAGACATGCTCTATTGTTTTATCTTACTATTTAAGTCTTCTTCGGAATAGATGGGAAGGCTATGATTTATTGCACAAAAATTACCATAAAAAAATTAACGACAGTAAATTACAGCATAATTAGTCAACCCTCGCCTTGTTTTACATTTTGCCTCATGGACGCCTTGGACTACATCTTTGATGTCTTAGACGAAATATATCATTTTTTTTGTATGATAATGGTTCCATCAAGATCAAACTGCACAGAAAGTACGGTCTGACTTTGGATCTATTCTCTCTGCAACTATACATATTCGTAAATATGACCAAAAATTCTATTGGATTGTAGTGACAAGATACTTTTATTCAACGTTTTGTTCAAATTCTTTATTTATTTTTTCACGAGTAAGAGTAAACTCTTCACCAGATAAGCCCGAGTTTTAACGACCCGGAGGAAGAAGCATTTTGAAAACATTGCGGGAAAAGGAGAAAATGCTGGCAACCAGCATTTTTTCCTTTTCCCACTATGTTTTCAACCTTATCAAATACAGAAAATATAAATTATTATTTCGTCTGCAAATGCTTTGAATAAGGATCCGTCTGAAATATATGTTGTTGTCTGATATAGAGTTATCTCTATAACTCGTAAAGGCAAGTATGATGAATATTTGCTGAGAGAGTAGATCAAAATCAGTCTATACATGCTGTCAAGTCTGATCTCGAATCTACACTCAGCGATATTCTTGGCAGATATTTTTTAGCCAAGACCTTTGGACCTGATATATCTCGTTAAATGATTGACTTGTCTTTTAAAATATTCCAAAAACATTTTGACATTTTGGAAAAGGAGAAAATGCTTGTTACAAGTAAAACATTTTTCCTTAGATAAATACAAACATGAAATCGTTCGGGAAAAAAATGTGACCCGTCACGTGAAAAGGGGTTTTCTGGAAATTCCGTACACCAATTAGATTAAAACAGATCAAAGACAGTGCACGTCAATTTAAGTTGATAGTTAAAAAATGATTGTATAGTAAGATAGAATGACCACTTTACATACAGAAAATATCGTGAAAGCGAAAAGTGACCATCCTGGTCAGTCTGAGCAATCTGCGCAGGCTGACCAGGTCGACACTTTTCGCAGTTCCCAGATGATCTCTTTTTTGCATGACTGGTCACAAATGCAGAATGAGTGTGTGTGACCATGAAGTTTTGCTCTGGATCGAGTTAATCCTTTACAACACAATTCCGAGTTTAAACGACTCACAGGAAGAATTATTTTGCAGACGTTGTGGGAAAAGCAGAAAATGCTTTTAACCAGTGAAGCATTTTCCCTAGCGTCATACTGAGGCGAGATCGTTCAGCAAAGCGTTAATCCATATCCTGCCGAATAGCTTAAATGGTAGATTCAAGTCAATAGTTTTAAAATTCAAAAGTTGCAATTTTATGTGTGTGTGTGTGTGTTTTTGTTTTTCAAAGGAGAAATACCTATTAATTCGACAGTGTAGATCCAGTGTAGATTCTGTGCAGTTTGATCTTGATCTACACTGTCCGCAATAGGTGATAGAGTCGCTCTTGGAAAGACAAGGGTGAAGTCAGCGTGTGTGAGCATGACGTTTAACGCTGATGTAGGTAGCCCATCAAAACGTCGGACGTGACAAGTTTTGATGTATGTGCCCTGAAAATCGACGGCAACAGCGTAACGTAGACTCCTCAACTGGCAAAGGTAGCCGCGCGTTAAACTCGTTTTGTGAACATGGTTGCCCTTTGCGATAAAACGTGCCGTCTTATATTTGATCTTTATCTTAAAATATAGGGTCAAAACAGCATGGAAGATGCATAAACTTTTTTTTCCCCACTGTTAATCCATTAAGCTCCTTTCTCAAATGAAGTTTCCTTGCAGCCAGTGTAGATCAAGATCTGACTACACATTTCGTCCATCTACCGGCCTTTGGAGTCAGATTTCTTTTTATCACAAAGTAAGACATAGACACCCTTTCGCTGTAAAGGTTGGTCCGTAAGCCTTAATCAATCTTTACCACACACTGAAGACTTTTAACGAGATGATGAAAAGTCCTTTTGAAAACACTGTGGAAAATGGCGAAAATGCTGGTAACCAGCATTTTCTCCTTTTCCCACAAAGTTTTCTATCATATCAAAGCAAAATTGCACCATCTGAGCCACTTTGAACAATGCTTTCAATTCGGATCGGTATAAAATTTTGCAGTGTGGTAACGGGTTAAAAAGAAAACATACAAAAATCACTTCTAGATTACTCTCACACTGGCTTTAGAGTAAAGACCGCTTCAGGAAGATAGCCAGGTTCACAGTTAAGTTTTAACTACTGAGCAGCACCTTGGCAAAAAGGGGTTTAATGCCTTTTCGTGATGTACTACACCAAAGCACCACCATTATTTCCTCCTTTTCTCACAATGCTTTTAAATACCTATTCCTTCAGGATCGTTTAAACACGGGATCGTTTTATAAAGCGTTAAATTCTGAAATTGATTGTAGAAACCCCACTGATTGGCTGGGACAGCATATGTCGCCCAATCAGACGTCTAGTTCTGCATTTGAGAATTTAAATCAATTTTAGAAATGGAGATAGATTTGGTTCTTGAGATGGCAACAGGCGGGTAACTAGTCTATATAAAAAAAGAGAAGGTAGAAAAGATGAAACATGTATTTATGATTTTTCATTTACAAAGACACATAAAGTTTATATAGCACATGAACACACTCAACAAAACCTCTGAACTGCCACTTTCAAACTGTTATTTCCCGTCCAGAAAAGAGACAATTTAAGTCATTCGGCTTTTTTGCAGAATAATTGACCAATGAAATGTTATACCTCAGCCCAAGTTTGAAAAGAATCGATTGACTTGTTGGCCATCATATTAGGTATTTATTTAGTGCTTGTGACCCATAACGCAAACAGGGACCTTCTGGGAACTGCGAAAAGTGTCAGCCCTGGTCAGACTGCGCGAATTGCGCAGGCTGACCAGGGTTGACACTTTTCGCATTAATGACATTTTCTGTATAAAAAGTGGTCATTTTTGAATTATCAACTTAAACTGACCTGCACTGTCGTTGATCTATTTTCATCTACTTGATGTACAGAATTCCCAGATGTTCCTTTTTTTGCGTGTTGGGACATTTATTCTTTAAACATTGAAATGGTTTAACAATCGAATTCTTGAAAATTCCATGCTCGTTTTCTCGGATTATATGTTAGTGTGGAAAATATTTTTTATATTTTACTTACGGTTGACTTAATTTCAGTAAGTTTTTAACCATTTGCCGGACAATCCTGAATATTTACTTAAAAACCTCGTAACTATAGCTTGAAACAAGCTGTAGTTACGAGGTTTTCGAAGTAAACCAACGATATATCAAAAATTGTTTCCATGTAACTGTCTATTGAGTGGTCAAATTTGGAGCAAAAACAAGAGTGGCGGTTTAGAAGTTTTACTGAGTGTGTAATATTCTATGACATATTCACAGAAGTCACAAAGTACAAGTGTTTTTGAATGAAAATAAAATAATTATATGCAGTCGTTTTTGTGCTAAGTTACAACAATGAAATTAAATAATAATGGATCTGAGACCGCTCAAGAATCGAAGATTTTGCAGTAATCGTATACATGATTCTGACCATTGAATTTACAAAAAAAAAAAGAAGTGGACCCTAACCGAAACAGGGAGCTGCAGTAAATTTGTAAATTTAAAAAAGAAATTGTAAGAATTAGACATCTTTGATATTTGCAGAACTTGCTCAAACTCCTTACAAAACAACACTGAAACTTTAGACCGGTCCAAATTGAAAGCGCTTTCAGATAACAAAATAAACCTAACTAATAAATTGAAAATTGTTTCCAGCCGGGTAGAAAACATTGTGGGAAAAGGAGAAAATGCTGGTTACCACAATGTTTTCAAAAGGCTTCTATCTCAGGGTCGAAAAACCCAGGGATTGTTTGGTAAAGGGTTAACTCAGAAACAGACTAATTGTGTATGCTTTTCAACAACCCGAATACCAGTAATCACTATGAAACAGCACTGCACAAGTTTTAGACAAATTTTCTCTTTTTTTGTATTGCGCCTCAGGGTATTGACATTTTCCTAGCTTTACAATCGAGGGAACAAAGATATGGATTAAAAGAGCTGATAAATGTTTAGTATAGTGGGGGAAAATGATCAGTTAGATCTATAGAGCTCTAAGCAAAGGATATTGTTTTGATTTCAAGATTAAAAGTATCATCGAGACGATTCTAAGTATCGACAACATAGGGGTTGAAAAGAAATAATGGATTTAGAATACCTGGAGTTCTAATTAAACTATCTGCAAGTACCGCACTTTGCTATTGCTGGTGTAATGCAGAGAAATGACCCTCCCCTACAAAATGACCCGGGTCATTATTCTACCTAGAGCAATTACCCCAGAAGTCATTTCTCTACGTAGAGGAATGGCCATGGGTCATTTTGTAAGGGAGGGTCATTTCTCTCCATTTCACCGGCATCAAGAAAGTTGATGTGTCGAAAGCGTATCCTTGGAGACGTTACTTACTAACCACACAAAATAAATTACTTGCTAACCACATAAAATAAACCACTGCATCCTAGAACGAAATAGATATCCTATATGAATTACCTTATTCAACACGTTTGGGGCTGAAATTAAAGTCAGCATAATATAACATTTACTGCATTGGCCAATGAAAAAAAAAACATAACATATTTGTGAGCCGACATGACGAAAGGAGAGAGGGTGGGGCGGCAAATATGTTTCGCCTCCTCTTGGCCATACTCAATCCATTTCCAAATAAGGCCTGCAATTTGTTTTAAGCAATTAATTCTATAGCAGACGACAAAATGTTGGACTAATCCAAATTGAAAGTATTTGCAGGCGACAAAATAAATGGAGTCAAAAAACGATTTTTTGAATTTGGGAGGGTAGAAAACATTGTGGGAAAATGAGAAAATGCTGGTTTACCAGCATTTTCTCCTTTTCCCACAATGTTTTCTAAAGCTTTCCTTCTCAGGATCATTAAAAGTCGGGATTGTGAAAGAGTTAAAAGCACTCATACTGTGTAACCCTTACACTTTCAAACTAGATCTACCGTGGTAAGTTTCAAATTATTCAATTTTCGTTTATTAAATGTGATGTAGTGAGATTACTTAAAAGCTTGAAGAGCAGCACGTGACGACTCTTGTCCAATGAAATTGCTAGACTCTTGATGAGGATAAAGCAGTATCACGAGATAATGAACAGATAAGCAAAACAGAAAATGGTCGTGTGTAGCTATCGTGATACAAAGTTTTGGTGACTCAGTTGGACAATCTTTGAATACGGACAGCCTCATGAATACAGCTTTTTTTTTCTTTGCAATGTTTCTTATTCAACATCATTCATTAACTCGTTACTATGCGGCAAAACTCGATTATATTTTGCGAACAGTACAGATCAAGCCATGATCAGACTGCACAAAACGTGCTGTCTGATCTCTGATCAACACTGTCTGATAAGGAGATTCACAATTCACATTACACTTTTTGGGTTTTTACTTAAACTTATTGCTTACGTATTTTACTTAAGTTATTTAGCAGGAAATGGATTACGAGTCGTCCAAGCCGAAAGCTCTTGGATAAGACAAAATAAATGTGTCTCAGATACAGGTATTTGTCTTTGACAGGGTCAAAACATTGTGGGGAAATGAAAAAAAGAAATCTAGTTACTCATATTTTTTTTTCTGTTCTAACAATGCGTTCAAAAGTTTTCTTTGGTCAACTCTATCTAAGCTGCTAATACAATGAAACGAAAATTTCCACTCATTAGTAGAAACCCAAATACATTGTATTGCTATTTCATAGTTCATTTCACCGAAAATAAAATACCAGATCGGACAGCGTAGATCAGAGATCAGATTGCACGTTTTGTGCAGTCTGATCTTCATCTACACTGTCCGCAAAGGTGCTCCAAGTAGCCCTTAGCAGAAAAAGAATTTATATTCGGTCATGTGTTTTAGACAGCCAATGCCTACAAAAGCTCAAAATTGGCTGCGAATGATGGTTTAACCCATCGGTCATTTCTTACTAAAATGTTGAAAAGCAAAATTTACTCCGAAGACCTTTTTATATTAAATACATCCAAGTTAAAATAACAATACAGATCTTTATGCCATAAGGCAATTGTCATAATAAATATCCACACAATACCCCATTTTTTTTTTATTTGAAATTAACGACGTATATAACAAATGTTCGCGCGCATTCTACTGCATATGTATTTTTGTCGTGAATATTGAATCAAAAGTGCACCTATGCATTTTTTACACATAATGGTAATACTATCTGTGCACTGAAACAAGTAACACTTTCTTCGGGTAGTATTCGTGAAGAAAAAAAATGGCTCTTTGAAATGTCACCGAGAAATGATTAAAATGGTGTTGACACGGTGTTACACACCTAACAAGGAAACAAAGGCAGGAAATTTAAATCTGTGGAAGTAAAGCTGTTTTCCGCTTTAGAATCTATTGTTGGAAAGGAGAAATCACTTTTATTGAGCAATTTCACCTTTTTCCACCATGTCTGTTGAGCTTTTATCCCATTTGTTTCCTTAAAAAAGTAATTTCCACAGCGACCTTCAACCTTGTTTTCTGACAAAATTAGCAATTAATGATGCCATTTTTATCTTTTGCCGATTGTTTAGAATTATAAATACTATATGTCTGGAAATTTTTAAGAAAATTCTGTCCGTTAGAAAGTATGTATTTTTCTAAGATTAACCCCTACTTCGATCAATTCCCCGTGGGGTCCCGGGGGTTTTTTACTTTATAGAATAGGACCTCGGCCTTTCTCTATGGCATGTCGTAGAAGGCGACTAAAATTAGAGACAAACGGCTGCTTTCCTCGTAATTCGTAGGATTGCAGCAGGCTGGGTAGTTCTTATTCCAAATCCTATATTTTTTTTCTTGATGTAAATAGGGTTTGGAATGGGAATCAGTTGGCCTGTGGGACCCCGTGTGGTTTAATCGGGGGTATAAGAATAAACCACTGCAGTCCCGCGATCGTCACATCTGCCATTTCATCTGGCGGAACAAAAGTGACAGCATGCATGTCGTAAAAGGCGACAAAAGGGGCATCATTTTGTGTTTCATCCATTCCTCATTTATCATGTTTGTCTTATGTTGTTGCACATGTATGTTATTTTCACCTCGCATTATTGTTTACTAAGTAAGTGCGCCCAATATGACCTAAGTTGTCGACGGGCCATAACACACTATTCATTCATTTATTCATTCATTACTTCGATCAAATTATCTCCCTTTTTAACTCAATGGTCTTTAGTGTATATAACATGCGTATTTGTACATTTATCATGCTAAAAACCAGGCTTTCACATATTTTTTGTGCAAATGTATATGAGTCTTCATTAAAATGATGTACATTTGTATATTTTTCTTGTATTTTTTCTGTTTAACTTACTATTAAAGAAAAACGCTATAAATCCAATGTAACCCGGACTTTGGATTTGTACATACCCTTTTCAAAGGCAAATTTCTTAGAAACGAGCATGGCTACCCACATCATTTTCTATTGTTAATCTCCCAGAGCCATTATTAGCTTTGTGCGTGCAAAGTTTTTTTTTTTTTAAAAATTCTAAAGAAAAATTTGTCATATACGTCCTTAAGTAACGTTACATGTATTTGGAAAAGTAAATTTACACTGTACACAGCCTTTGGTTGTCAAAACAATTGTAACTGCTTTGCAGTGCAGATGCAATTTTATATCTTCAGTAAATCTTCACTAATCGCCTTCTTAAAATTTCTCAAGATATGCCACATTTCATATCGTATGCGGACGGCCTATATTAATATCAGACTGCACAAACCATGCAGTCTGATCCTAATTCTACACTATCCGCTGTCTGATGCTAATCTTCTACCGAAACAGTTTCAACTGAAATAAAAAAGATACACATAGACCTCAGGAAAAGTCGGTTCTGGTTGGCTGGCAGCGAGAGAGTTAAAAAATGTACCTGTACTGCATGGATTTGGTGCATGAATAAAGATCTTGCACAAGGGTACACTACAATAAACAAGACGCAACTGCAACACTTTCTCATGTATAAATGTTTCGCAGACAATGTAGGTCAAGACGAGACTGCACAGAACGTGCTTCCTGGTCTTAGATTTCTTTTTACCGTTTGCTTGTTTAGTCATTCAGGCGATTGTATTACAGCAGTCGAAAGAAGTCGAGATTGTAAATATCGTCGGTTTACTTCAAAAACCTCGTAACTACAGCTTGTAACAAGCTGTAGTTACGAGGTTTTCGAAATAAACCGACGATATGGTGCTGAGGCAGTCAAGAAGACACGATGAAAGCGGCCTCCATCAGATTTACCATCAGGTAGATTTGTTCTTTAGTCAGAAACACTGATAAAGGAGAAAGAGTCTAAATCCCAACCAGATCGTCTAAATTTCGGTCGTCCGACATGTTGCTGTCCTGGTCACTCTTGCCTGTTTCCATTGACGAGCCCTCCATCTTGGATTGAAAACTGAAAGGCCACGTCTGAAAATGAATATAATAAAATAAGAATTAATTTTCAAACATTTGATCATTTTGATGTAACACTTAACTTTGAATAACTTACTGATAAAGGGGCTGGTTTCTTGAAAAAAAAAAGTCTTTTATTTTGTTCAAATCTTTTAATGAATTTACCGCTTAAAGTTGATTTATTATTTTGGACGCATTTGACTAACATAAAAGACTTCTGTAACATTCTCACATTCTATGTAGACCTAACTATTCGACTAAACTCAGCAAAATAACAGACCTGAAGTCTGTGAAATAAGTTAAATCTGTTTATTTTGCTGATTTGAGTCTGGTACAATGTAGCATGACACGTGAATACAGCACAGTGCAACGCGACTGTGGTAATACCAAGGCCATTATAATAATAATAATAATAATAATATCTTTATTTAGTGAAGGTTAAAACATTAAGACATATTTCAAAGTCTTTTTTACAATGTTGCCTTCAAGATGGGTGGAACAACGACAGTAAAAACCATAATAATTAGGAGAACAATAATAATGATAATAATAATAATGATAATGATGATAATAACAATGATGATTATGATGATTGGTGATACTGATAATTATGGTGTTTGAAAATAAAAAGAAGATAAATTCATGGCAAAATATTGTATGTTGGAATAATGAGTTATACGGACAGACACACGTTTTTATTTTTGTACAGATGTATAATTACGTAGCTATAATGAGGACTGTACGTTCAATAAATGTTGTTTGAACTGTTTTTTGAAGCTTATTATTGAATTCGCATCTCTGATGGAAGTAGGAATTTCATTCCACACATCCATGCTGAAATACGAGAATGCCCGTTTCTTGTACGATGTATTGAATCTAGAGTTTACGATGTCACTACGAGTAGATGACCTTAAGTTATAATTTGTGTTACTCGAAAACGAAATAATGTCACTCATATATCTAGGCGATAGGTTATTACGACATCTGTAAATTAAAACGCCGGTGTGATACTTACATCTGTTATCGTATGTTAACCACTTAAGTTGAGAAAAAAGATTTTTCGACGGTGTTCTTGGGGTAACGCCTAGAATAATGCGAGCGATTCTTTTCTGGAGGACGGTTAGCTTAGCGGATTTATATTTGGTGTTCTTCCACCATACTGTACAACAGTAGTCAAAGATTGGGAGTATGTAAGAGTTATAAAATAACTGTTTCATTTCAAATGTGAGATACATGGAAATTCTCTTTAGCAATGTTATCTTACTGTTAATCTTAGATACAGTTTTATCAATATGAAAATTCCAGGATAAATGCTTATCAACATATACACCTAATATTTTATGAGATTCAACGTTTTCAATGCAAAAATTATCAATATTTAAATCTAGATTAGTAGACCTTAATTTATATTTAGGTCCTATAAGCATACATTTTGTTTTATTTGGGTTTACAAGCATATTGTTAACAGTGCACCAACTGAGTATACATTCTAGACTATTCTGGAGATCAGCTTGTATTTCTATAAGGTTTGTTCCGGATGTATACAATGTCGAATCGTCCGCATAAAGGTCTAAATTAGACTTACCGACGTGTAAGCCTATGTCATTTATGTAAATTAAAAAGAGTAATGGTCCCAAAATAGAACCCTGAGGGACCCCGCTAGTTAGAATTCGTGGCGAAGAAAATTCATTGTTATACCTAATAAACTGTTTTCTGTCACTCAAGTAGGATTTGAAAAGTGCCAGAGACTTTTCAGAAAAATGGTGCAGCCTCAGCTTGTGTAACAAAATCTCATGGTCAACTAAATCGAATGCTTTCTTAAGATCAACAAAAACTGTGCCAATAATTTTCCCTGAATCGATTTCTTTAAGCCATTCATCAATCAACCGAATAAGTGCCGTCTGACATGAGTGTCTTTCTCTAAACCCTGATTGGTGCTTAGTTAATATATCAAATTTATTTAGAAAGGACAGTAATTGGTTAGATAAATGACGTTCAAAAATCTTTGATACAGTTGGTAGAATAGATATTGGTCGATAATTGTTTGGATCTTCCTTTTCGAACCCTTTATGTAGAGGGAGCACATAAGCCTCTTTCAATGCATTTGGAAAAACACCTTTCGCGATGCTGTTATTTATGATCGAAGTTATTGGTAAAACTATATGATCACCACAATGTTTCAAAATAGTTGCGCTTATTCCGTCCATTCCTGTAGCTTTATTTGTATCCAGTTTTTTAATCATTCGGCAAACCTCAAAAGGTGTAATAAATTCTATGTCAAAAACTTGGTCTTTTAATACGTTATTCAAATGTGACTGTAAATATAGGAATGTACTCTCCTTAAATTCTGATCTATTTACTACGTTTGCTATATTAATAAAGTGATCATTGAATGAGTTAAGAATATGATACTTTCCTTCGATGTTTTCCCCGTTAAATACCATTTGTGAAGGTAGGACAGCTTGTTCATTATCTGAGTTATCATTGTTTTGTACTTTTCTTAGATTTCTCCACAGATCTTTACTATTTGCGCCATTCTTGATAGCTTTATTATAATACTCCTTCTTATTTTTACGAATAAGATGCAGTACTTTATTTCTCATCTTTTTAAAATTATCCCAATCTTTTAACTTGTGAAATTGATCTCGTTTATTCATCGCTTGTTTCACTTCAGCATTAAGCCATTGGGGTAGATGATTACTCTTAACACGTTTACATTTGACTGGAGCATGTTTAGATAAAACTTTATTTAGAGT
Organism: Tridacna crocea; assembly: GCA_943736015.1. Lineage (NCBI taxonomy): Eukaryota > Metazoa > Mollusca > Bivalvia > Cardiida > Cardiidae > Tridacna > Tridacna crocea. The sequence continues at coordinate 59,331,543 of OX031059.1, forward strand.
ATCGTAAAATAACGGTAGTGCGCGTTCTGGGTCGTGCTCGGTTTCGATAAGATGAACTTCTGAAACACTTAAATCATTCTGAAATTCAGATATATTGAAATTTCTAAAACTTCTATACTTCAAATGTGAATGAATACCACCCTTATCACGTCGGTTTCTTATTTTTCGCGTCATGCAAACTGGAGAATGGTCACTAAGTGAAAGAGAAGAAACAAATATTTCACTTAGTCTTTCACATCGATTTGTATAGACATGGTCAATAATCGTAGCCGATTTTTTTGACGTTCGTGTGGGTTTATTAACCATCTGTGAAAGACCGTATTTTAAAACGAATTTCGACCATTCTTTGCAATCAAAACTTGTTTTATCTGTGAAGAAATGAAAGTTAAAATCGCCCAGTATGTGATATTCAGTGCGTAATTCCTCTACTTTTTTCAGTTGTTCATCAAAATTGGAGATCCACCCTTTGTAAGAATTTGGTGGACGATAAACAAAACACACTAGAAAAGATTTCGCATTTTTGTGACATATTTCAAACCACAAAGATTCAACATCGTCTGATTCTAAATCAGGTCTATGCTTAAAAGGGACATGGTTTTTTATGTAAACTAAAATCCCTCCTCCCTTTTTATACTTCCTGTCTTTTCTTATATATCTAAAACCAGGAATGTTGAGATTGAAATCAACCAATGATTCATTAAGGTAAGTTTCACACGCTCCAAATATGTCTACCGCACTCGCAGATAAAATGTATTTAATTTCATCAAATTTCGGGATAAAATGTTGAATATTCATATGAACAATGTGTAATCCTTTTTGTTTAAATTGTAATGGATGCTCTAACTTACCATATGACATATCGAGATGATACTCGTTACAACTAGTAAGCGTGGAATTTTTAATTGCATTATTTGACTGTGTTTTATCAAAATCGTAATATTTTGTTGATTGCTCAACATCAGTGTTTACCTGATTGCATGTACATGGGCATTTGAGACAAATAGAACATATTTTGTATAAAGTTTCGAATCTGTTTTTCAAATTAAGAGATGTGTATCTGTCCGTGATTTCCTAATGCGATTTATTTTTCCTACATTCATCCGTAAAATGGTTGTTCATGCCACATTTCATACAATGGCGATAGGAAACTCTGAGATTTCTCCAGCCGCCAGTTCTGTGAAACGTGTTATTCCTTTTTTGTCTACAATATTCTATTTTATGATCTTGCTGTCCGCAATAAAAGCAACACATTCGCTGATTATATTTTTTCAGTCCAGAATCTTTTTTGAGTATTGATATGTGGTCATTGTACGTTTTAAGCAAAACGGCAGTCCCTTTGTCCGATAAATGGATCTGATCTTTCCAATATGAACATGTATTCAGTTTTAATCTTTGACTGGTCGGGATACAGACAGCTTCATTGTCCTTGCACAAGAAATTAATATAATTGTTCATATCGGTAACATCTGCATCTTTTCTAGGGGTAATTTCTGATATGTACACTTGAGTATCGGGAGACTGAGTTTTGATGTATTTTACAACATTTACAAAATCATTCTCGACCGCCTCTTCATTTCTCCCCGAAGCTAAATCGTTTCCACCAACCTGTATTACGATAGCTCGATAGGTCGAAATGTCCAGATGTTCTAGCCGTCTCTTGAGGGTTGTTATTCGTGCTCCACGAATTGTCATGACATCTACATTTCGGGCCAAACCCCTCTTATGTACTCGTTGTAGAATAGAGCTTCCAATGAGTAGAATTTTCTCTTTAGTGGGTTTGGAATATGGTTGGACAGATGTCTGGTTTGAAAGAGCTTTCTCAGTATATTTGATCGTAGTACTTTTTTCATGCTTAGGCTCATTCTTCTTTTCTATACATGTTTCATGCGAAGGCGTATTCTTCTTTTCTGTATCTGTTTCATTCAACATTGTAGTTTTTGTACTTTTGCTGTCAACTTTATCTTTGTTCTGCTTGGCTTGCACTATGCGATCTGTAATTGACTGTAGCCGTTTTTGTATTTTAGATGATTCGGTTGATAATTCATTTTTTATGCTATTTGTTGAATTCGTAACATCTTCAACTTTTGCTTGTAATACATCCGAGCGAACTTTACACATGTTCTTAATAGACGTAATTTCATCTTTAATCCCTCCAATTGCCTTGGACGTGGAATGCACATGCGTAAGTAATATGTCCTTCACCTTCCGAATTTCCTGAAATATGGCATTCAAACTAACATTTGTGTTAGATAGATCACCAGAAGAATTTGGTGTCATTTGCCCATCATTACGGCCATGTATGGTGAGATCGACATAAGACTCAGTTTTAACTTTTGACTCTGTAGTATTAGGGTTGGGTCTTGTTGCTGAATCATCTGAATCTATGCTTATATTTGTAGCTCTCCGTGAATCTTTTGAGGTACTTGGGAGGCAAATACACTTATTTTGGGTTGTAGCTGTAGGTGTAGAGTCCGAATCTGTGTTGTTACAGTTGTTTGTATGACCACATTTCAGTAAAATAGCTCTTATTTTACTGTTTACTTCCTCCACTGATGTGTTTGACATATTCACAGACTTTTTGATAGATTCTAGAATTGACAACAAATGGGTTTTCATAAACAGAGCTGTATTTTTACCATTCACTAAACTCGTGCTCCGGGTATGGTACATGTTCACAGTATATAGATGGCCGTCAGTGCCATATAACTTGTAAATGCTTTCTGTAACATTGCCCTTGTTGTCAGTGACTGGAATTCTTACACATTTGAGTGGGTTTTGCAACAAAGAAAAATACTTTTCCAATGCACCTTTGAAAATTTCGTAGAATCCGGTATTAAATTCAATCTTTACACCACCACCAGTCTGTACAAAATTAATTTGATCCCTTTCTGTGGCTTCGAGTTTTTTCAGCAGGGATTTTTCCTTGTTTAGTTCGTACTGTCTCTTTACAATGTTATGTTCTGCACTTTTGAAATGATCCACAATTTGTAATTGCCGTTTAAGTTTTTTATTCATCTTTCCTTTGCTGTTTCATTCATGTAGGCTGTGGTTGTCATTCACGGCACAAAACACACTATCCATCGGCATTCTCATCATTTTTGTTAAATTTCTTGTTAAATATCGGTAATAAATGACTGAACGTTAGAGTAACAATAGATAATTGTTTTCCGTGACGTCATCTACGTGCTGTGTAGCGCTATTCCACAAAAGCCGTTTTTACTTCAAATCACCTCTTTTTTTTTGTCTCTTTTGGGGGGAACGTCCAGTCTAATAATAATGAAAATTATGGTTGACCTGTACTTGAAAATCCTGGCACTTACTTGTTTTATAATGTCTTTCCAAAGAAGTCCATTTTCTGTCACTGGCGCGAACACATAAAAATTGCAATATCACAGAAAGTCAAAAACTTTATGGAATGAGTCTTACACCATTTTGCGTGTTTTCGAACAGCTGATTTACAAGCAAATTTTTGTCGCTTTGCATATTAAAAGAGATTTTTACTTCGAAAAAAAAACTCATTTTCAAGTTACCCGTTAATTTTTTCAGTTGTTTATTTCATGACGTCACTGCCGAAGTCGTCCGTGGCTGTTATATGTCTCCGCCCTCCGATACTTATTTTCAATGAAAGTCACTTAAAGTAAACAAATCGTCCTCTACATGACCAAGAAAGATGAAAAAATCAGGGATTTACTAGTATAGAGTTATGTTTTTGATCAAATTGACACTGGTAGCATTCTTTATCAAGCGACAAAATTTTACACTGGGCCAAATTGAAATTATTTGCACACGACAAAATAGATAGTGAATTTGAGTAAAATAAGAAACTTAAGATTTTCAAGAAACAAGGGCCCATAGCCAACTACCATCCTTAAGAACGTTCTTTGTCTTTTTTCCCCAGAATTTTCTATATTTGAAAGTAACAAATCTCCTGATTGGCTAAACCAATGGCTAGCCTATCAGAAGTTTTGTTACTTTCAAACTTTGAATATCTTGGAGAATAAGATTAAGAATATTCTTAAGAATGGTCGTTGAATACAGACCCAGGGTACGTATTCAACAACCATTCTCAGTTTCATTTTCAGTCTAATTATAGATTTAAAAACTGTAAGGAGCCTTCTGATTGGCTTTTGGACTTTTATAAGTCTCCACTGACGTTTAAATGATCATCAATATAAATGATAATGGTGATGTTGATGACGTCGACAGGAAAGTTGATCTATAAGGCAGGGCCGTAGGAACAGGGGGGGGGGGGGGGGCCAGGGGGGGCCGGGCCCCCCAATAATTTGATCACCAATGAAATGACTGTGACAGTATTTCGCTCAATATTGCTAGACAATCATCGTGCATAAAGAGAATGAAATTATAGAAAATTTGGAACGATTTAAAATAGTTCTAAACAAACAGCGGCGAGCCATGAAAATTTTTCTTCTACTTTTGTTATCTGACAGACACCAAACAATTTCTGACATCACATTTCATTTCGTGTGATTTTCTGCTTTATTTTTTCTCCAAATCTCCTTCTTTTTCGGTCATTGGTATTAGTAGGTGGGTTATTTCTCACTGTATAACCAAACGCAATATATGTAAAATCAGGACAAGCCGATTCTAAAATGATGTTGCCCCCCCCCCCCATCCAAAATTGAAAATGATGTTGGCCCCCCCCAATCCAAAATTGCTTCCTACGGACCTGTAAGGTATTGAAGAAATTATAGCTCTATAAGATGCCAAACAAAACTGCAAGAAAGAGAAAGTCATCACACAGGAATTACCATGTATGATCTAATAAGCCATGCTCGTTGACATGCGGGTTAAATCATCTGCAAAGAGTAATCACCCATGTTCGTCTATACAGTTCGTTAGATACCCGGTTGCGGCCATCTTCGCGAGCCAAGTTTACTATCACTTCGTGGATCTTACCTTGGCTGATTGAGCCCGATTTCGAGATTCCTGCCATGCGCCCTCTATTGGATGCTGGTTGTTACCCCCCCCTCCTTTTACATCATATTTCTAAAATCAAATGAAATATCGTTTTACAAACCGCTTACGAATACACATGAAGCGATAAGCAGACATCCACGTGGGTTTCCATGTTTACCTTCTATTCGAAAGTTGTTCTATTTTTATCAAAGATGAAATGCTACGAGCGATTTCATTCATTGCAGCTAGAGCTGGCTGCATCCAATGAAAAAGCGTATTGGGTGAATGTAAAAATCAAGCTCGATCCGCCAAGGGTAGAGTAGCGCAGTGAATCGTCAGCCTTGGCTTGCGAAGATGGGTTGCGGCAAGCTTTCTTTTGTCGCCTCTCACATCTGATGCAGTCAGTGGCTTTGGAAAGATAGTTGTGTCGGTACTGGTGTGAGAAAGCCAGGAAACACATGGATGCGTCACTGACAGCCATGATATGATTTTAGCTATTAAAATGGCGTCAAACTCCAATACAATTCAAACTGTGCAGTCTGCATTCCTTACTGCAGGTCATTTTTCTACATGAAAAAGGTAACCAGCATTTTCTCCTTTTCCTACATTGTTTTCTACCCGTCACAAAATAAATTTAAAATTTTCAGTCGCTTTTATTTTGTCGTCTGCAAATGCTTTCGATTTGGACAAACCAAATATTTTGTCATTTGGTAATGAGTTAACCCTTGTCCTGCTAAATATGTGAAATGAAACTTTCCAGAAGCTAGTTAAAAACACAAATTTGCTACTTAAAAGTGAATTTTGGGGAAAACAATACTTTTTCATCGGACAGTGCAGATCCAAGATCAGACTGCATGTTCCTTGCAGTCTGATCTTGATTTACACTGTCCGCAAAACGTGGATGAGTCGAGCTCATCAGGCTTAGGAATAAGAGACTCAAAGAAAGTTATCCGTGCGATTACTTTGATTTATAAAGGGGTCTGCTTTTTGTAGTGATTAAAGTGGTCGTTAACAGCACGTCGTAAACGCTTTATTACCGCCAACGTTGATATACGGCGACTGGAGTCTGGACCTGACTTTTATTGACGTTTTACCACGGTCTGGTAAACGTGCGCTCTCGTCCTACCGCAGCGTTAGGGGGCGTATGTAGACAAGTAAACTCATTTACATACAAGTTTGATCTAGTCGCGAAAAGACATTTTGTATTAAGGATAGGTACTACCCTAATGGGATGCGAGTAACATTGTCTTTCATCTCCATAAAACGCTTGGATTCGGCAAAGACTCCGGTAAAGGCCCTGTCACAACAAACCAGTTCTTAGAAAGTTTTAGCTCGTCATGACATAATCGGAAAACAGGTTGCGGTCGGGGTAAAACGTGTTACTGATAATGCATGAAACCCTTGTCACACCAAACCTGTTCTTAAAAAGTCTTACCCCGGTCAACAAAATCGTAAAACGGGATCCGGTCGGGACAGTACGCGCAATAGCATTCGGTAAAATGCAATCGCACCCCCAATTGATGCCGGACTGTACACGTCTTTATAAGGATCGAAATACGACTGTTCCGCTTAAAGATCGTCCATCTCGTTCTGAGTACGTTTTCACTGTATGTAATGTCACTGCACTGACTGTACGGGATGGAAGGCAAAAACTTGAGCAAGGTCAAAGTCCTGGGGCACCCCAACGAAGTGAGAACGAGTTCGGTGTGACGGGGATATAATCCGTAAACGATGCAGAAAACCAGCGTCTCTCGGCCGATCGATACCGGATTACCCGAATCTTAGCCGAATCCGTTCGTTTTTCGGCGATGAAACGCATTGTTACACGATTTCCATTAGGGTACTCTATCTCGAACTAATTTTGATGCTAGGCATCGTTGTATAAGGAGAAAATGAGCTATAACCAGCTTTGCTAGATCTAGTGTTTTTTATCCTTTCCATACCATAGCATAGACAACACCAGAGGCTCAGCTACCGATTTTCACGTTCTTGTTGCCTAGGTAAATTGCCTGACAGCCAGATAGGAAATATGACGTCGTATATCTTACATTTCTCGCGCGTGATGTAATATTGTAATGCGTTGCTATGCGGAAGGGGTGTGCCACGGGAAATAACGGAAAAGAACTGTACTGAATTTTGATAAAGCTCCTCCCAGAAAGGGTTAAAAGCATAAAATAAATAGAATATTTGTTTTTTTCGGTGAAAAATCGAAATTTATTTCATCTCGTGAACACCATCGGTAATATTTTCACTCGTGGCTGCGCCACTCGTAAGAATAATACCGATGGTGTCGTGTCCACTCAATGAAAAAAAATCGATCTTACACGGAAAAAGATCGAAAATATCCCCTATTCCATCTGTGCTTCTGCATGTACAATAATGAAAAACTTTGAAAACTTTATCTATAAGGTGTATCAAATCGACTCTGTATGATTTTGATATTTCATGTTCGATTGAGTGAACCCTTTACCATACAATCCCGAATTTTAACGACCTTGGAAAAAGACAGCATTTAAAAATATTGTGGGAAAAGGAGACAATTCTGGTAACCAGTATTTTCTCCATTTCCGACAATGTTTTCTACCCTTTCCAAATCAATTTCATTTTTTGATTCACATTTATTTTGTCGTCAAATGCTTTCAATGTAGACTTGTCCAAAGTTTTGTCGCTAAGTAAAGAGTTAGGCATAACGTTAAGATTTATAAGCGCCTTCCAAGTTCGGTCGGACAGGGGCGGCATACACAAGAAAAAAACAAAACTAGAAGGCCCTGAAGGGCCTGATTATGCTCTACTGGCAGAGATTTTGATTTTGAACAAAGCAATCATTAGGTATTCATTATGCAAAACGACAAAAAAATTGACATTTTCAACTCAAAATGGCTACTTTTCCATTGCTGTTTGTTGATTTTTTCAAACTCAACAGGGTTAAAAAGCTATTGATGGGATAAACAAGCTGAAAAACTAAAAAAAAAATCTGATCACAAATAAATACTTTATCATGTAAACAGCAATGAAATTGTTCAATTTGAAATGGCTACTTCCCATACTGTTTGTCGGATTTTTATCAAAATTGATAGGGTATGAGATAAAGTAACTATTTAAGTTTCTCGGAAATCTGACCAAAAATGAAGACTTTATCGCGTAAACAAGAAATGAAAGTTTTCAACTTGAAATGGCTACTTTTCTCATACTGTTTGTTGGGTTTTTTTTAGAATCAATAGAGTTGAAGCTATTGATAAGATAAACAAACTCTGCAAGTTTCATGGAAATCTAATAAAAAATACAGACTTTATTGCGTAAATAAGAAATGGAAATTTTAAACTTGAAATGGCTACTTTTCCCATATTAATTGTTGGATTTCTTTTTTCAAAATCACTTATAGGGTTAAAGGTATTAATGAGATAAACACAGCCAGTAGAGCTAACAATTACCGCGTGGCAAAGACTTGCGCTCTCTTCTCTGCGACTTAAATGGATCTATTCAGATCTTTTTGTCGTTAATCAGAAATATCTTTTAACTAGCTAATAAATGCCACAAGTATGCTTTTTCTTTGCGAGCTTAAGGAAACTTGGTTGTTGTCTTCTGTAAAAGTTACATTTTGGCATGTTAATTACATAATGGCCCGTCTGATATCCGTATCTCCATCTTTATGTTTGATATTAAATATGACGTCATCATGTATTTTTGGATACGATCCTGTTTAACCCTTTCCCAAACAAGCCCTTGTTTTTACGTGTCAGCAGTACAAGTCTTTTGAAAACACTATGGGAAAAGGAGAAATTGCTCGTAACGAGGAATTTCCCCCTTTCCCACAGTGTTTTCTGCCCGTTCAGATAATTTTCTGCCATTGATATGAAAGTTGAAATTGTCGTCTGCAAACTTTTTCAGTTTGGAAGCGTCTGAAATTTGTCGTTTGGGAAAGGGTTAATCGATGCGTGTTTTTGATCATGTAGTTAATATTTCAACTAATCATTACGAAATTCTGGCACAAAACAACATATGCTTCAAGAAGCTTCCTGTCACACAAAAGAAGAATAATCTGCCAACGAGTTCAGATATTTTTTGTGTTTATTCCACGTCCCATAGGGTTGAATACTTGTTTCTCTCTAAAGAGCTTGCCGGGGGTTTTAGGCTCTCTTTTCGTGACAAGTTTATTCTCTCTCTCTCTCTCTCTCTCTCTGTCACAGAGAGAGAGAGAGAGAGAGAGAGAGAGAGAGAGAGAATAAACTTGTCACGAAAAGTCTGTCTGTCTCTCTCTGTCTCTTCCCATATTGATATGCAAAACATGGCAAAACAAATTATTATTTTATTATGGGCCTCCATGTTCAATTCATGTTAGGATTACGAATCCCTTTGAAGGTAAATGTCACTGCATTAAGATTGATATAGCCTATATGGTATACATGTAGTATCTTCGAAAAATGTACTTTTTATGTATTTTGAATTTGTGAATCTAATTTGCATACACATAGTTTGATCTCACAACTATTAAAGTGCATATATCTAATTAATAATAATTTGTTCCTCTTCGTCGAGCCTAGTCGGAGCCATCGACTGATATTGACAACGGCCAATAAAACATAATGTGACCCCTAAGGCAAAAAGGGACCTTCTGGGACCTGCGAAAGGTGTCGACCCTGGTCAGACTGTGCGCGGATGCGCACGGTGACCAGGGTCGACACTTTTCGCTTTTATGATACTTTCTGTATGAAAAATGGTCATTGTACATTGTAATACAATCATTTTTGAATTATCAGCTTAAACAGACCTGCACAATCTTTGATCTGTTTTCATCTAATTGGTGTACAGAACTCCCAGACGGTCCCTTTTTGCGTGATGGGTCACATATTGACAATTTCAATTTGCAAAATGCATCCCAAAGCTATGAATTCAAAACTCCCACTTCGTCTTACAACCCGCTGAGTCATGTAGTAACCTAAATATTTTTCTTTGACATACAGAAAACAGACCAGTAGCAAAAAATACAAACGCAAGTAAGCCTTCGAGAACTGGGTCGGTTCTTTAAAAAAAAAAACCATTAATATTTTATTGACGAACACTATACAAGGTTTTCGTCATCAACAAAAAATATATGATTAAATCTATTACGGTAATCGATTTATTTATATATTTCTTGTTGATGACGAAAAACTTGTATAGTTTCAGTCAATAAAATATTCCGTATTCTGTACTTTTAAAGACGCATCAAACTCCATTTTCATAGAGCATGGCCTATTTATGAATACAATATGCAAACAGAGCAATTGTCAGAAAAACAATTAAAAATAAAACAGAAATCATTTCAATTTTGTCTCTCGGTAAAAGTTCCCGTTGTTGTTGATTATTAGAAAGCTTTTTTTCAATTGCAGAGAATCTATCAGTTATAATAATGATCATATATGAACTAACCACGTTTTCGTTGAGCTGACCAGGGAATACTTTTGGCTAATTTTTACGCTGGTCAATCATTTATTTTGACACTGTCTCAGAACACTGTCTCAGATTATAATTACCTTGTATGTTATCTACAAGTGGGATGATACCCATGATAGAATCGCTGATATGTTGGTAATGAACGTGACTTTTTTTTTTCATCTAAAAAACCGTAACCCTAGGTAAGTCAAACAGTGTTTAAGAAAATATAATACATTATACAGAAAGTAAGTTTAACTCCTTGACAACAAACATGTCATAATTCTTTTTAAATCAGAACTGAGCAAAATGGATTTAAAAGAAATAAACAAAGACTGGGTGATCTTTATTTCATGATATTGAGAACAAGTTAAACATTTCAATCCCTACAAGCTAAGATGCCAAGATGTTCTTATTGAATGGGGGGGGGGGAATCCCCAGCCAGTCAAGGGCAAGCCATAACTGTTTTTGCCCTTGGGTGCCAGAATTATGCTCATTTAAATATAAGAAATCAAGTCTCGAGACGAGTAATCTGTTTCGGCGCAGCCAAGAAGATGGCGAATCCTGCAGTTATTTAAATTTGCGACCCATCACGCAAAAAGGGACCATCTAGGAATTCTGTACACCAATTAGATGAAAATAGATCAACGAAAGTGCAGTTTAGTTCTAGTTGATAATTCAAACATGACTAAACATCAAGGTTCAATCACATCACCACTTTTCATACAGAAAACGTCACGAAAGCGAAAAGTGTCAACCCTGGTCAGCCTGCGCAATTGGCGCAGTCTGACCAGGGTTGACACTTTTGGCAGTTCCCAGAAGGTACCTTTTTGGGTGATGGGTCACATTTACAAAAATAACAGAACCATTCTCTGAAAACCGGGAGCTTAATTCATCTCCGTGATGTGTGATACCAAGCAAGACATAATATATTCATAGATCCATAAAATCTGTGTTTTCCAACAATCGACTTAATTATGAGGTCCACTGGTCCTTTGACATACAAAAACATTGACCGATATTGCAAAAAGTTTCGCCGGCTGACATGATTCGGAACTTTTTGTGGATGCAGCAAGCCCCCTTTTCACAGAGCATAGCTCAACTCATTACCAAACGACAAAGTTTTAGACTGGTTCAAATATAAAAGCATTTGCAGACGACAATATAAAGGTGACTGAAAAAATGAAATTTGTTCTGGGAAGGGTAGAAAAAACTGTGGGAAAAGGAGAAAATGCTGGTAATCAGCATTTTCTCCTTTTCCTACAGTGTTTTCAAAAGGCTTCTTTCTCAGGGGCGTCAAAAATAGGGATTGTGTGGTAATGGGTTAATTGTGCATTTCTTTTTCGTAAAAAGGTATGTCCCGCAGAGATTCTCTGGTAATTAATCGTTAATGCCATTTTAGTATCCGTTTGCTAGAATATGCTGTACACTGTTTATAAGACGACGCATGCGCGCATTCCGAAAATTTCGTCGGCTGATATATTCGATTAATTATCCTTAAAAACTACTTAAAACATCTATGTTTACAGTAAGCTTTCATCACTTTAGTTTATCAGAAGGTAGAGTTGAATTGGGAGTCAAGATTTCTATCATGTTAAACTGGGACATTTTCGTCCTCATCCGTTAGGAATAAGGTTGTAATTCAGGAGAGAACGTTCATTTTTTTGCCAATCGTTTGTTACCATGGAAACAAAAAATAGAATTTTAGGAAGATCTAGTCCAAGATCAGACAGCACAGAATATGATTAAAAGCATTTTATTTTAATCTTTTCGTGGAATTACATTTTTACCTCGTTAATAAAACAGGCATTTCATTATTCAGTCACGCCATTCATTTCCCCGACAGGATAATGCTCAAGATTACGATAGACCTAAACGAAGATTCGGAACCGGGTAAACGACAAAACATTACAATGTGAAGGTCATCATGCACATGTAAAATATAATGGAATTGATTTATTTTCTAGCAGAAAAAATATAAAAATTTAATCATACACATAATTATTAGTATATTATAAGATATTATATTATGTTATATGGCCTCCAACCCGCGAAAAGGGGCATTTGGACATTGGCGTAAAGTGCCGTCTCGGATCAGCCTGCGCAGTCCGCGCAGGCTAATCCGAGACGGCACTTTACGACTACATCAGATTTTGCGCTACAGTAGACTTGCACAACACAGAAAATTACATAAAAACGGAAAGTGTCGTCTCGGATTAGCCTGCGCGGAGTGCGCAGGCTGATCCGAGACGACGCTTTTTAAGCAAATGCCCGAATGTACGTTTTCACGTGTTGCAAACCATATTATATTATTATATGAAAAGAAAACTTCTTGGGTTTTCTATCAAGAAGCTCTGCATTTCCTGAAAAGCTGGACAGAGTTTGCAGTTTTTTTTCTGTGACTCCTTATGATATATACGGTACTCTGGAAAAAGTGGATGGGTTTTGATGCGTATTAATAATACATTGTACCGAATAAGTCGTTTTATGTCATGGACCGACTTTGTTCTAACAATCGACTCCATTTTTGGAGAGGTCATCAGACCTCTCTAACTGTGGTGAGTTTAAAAGGCAGACTGTCACAGAATTTGCAGTCTAATTCTATTCCTTCCAGCGTAATTGTTCTGATACACAGTCTGTTTCGTCATGGTTTTGTAAATAAAGCAAAATAAAAAACTGAAACAGGACATTGACGTGGTTTATTTTTTTTATATATTTAGTAATTTGCCATGGCTGCAAATAACCTCTCTAATAATTGTAGTTTTTTATTAAGCAAATATTCCAAGCAGAAGAAAAAAATAAGAAGAATTTCGTTAAAAAAAATAGAAAGAAGACCGCTGGACAAGAACATGCAACTTAAAAACGCAACAAGAAGGTCAAATTACCGTCATGGAAAGCATAATGAGGTTTCTACGCGGCGGCTTTTTTTACTCGTTTGTTTACATGTACCAAAATATATTGAAATTGAAAGCCAATAAACTATTTGAAAACATTGATGTTGACTTCTCCTGGCTTCTCTTTTAAAGAAGCCAACTTGTTAGGTACCATGTCACGCAGAAATTTAAACAATAGCAAAAAGTTTGATTCATATCAGTCTGCGCGGACTGTGCATGCAGGCTAACAGGGGTCGATAGTTTTTGCAAATGCAACAAGCCTCCTTTTCGAGACTGATGATAAAAACATTTTGATCCTTATTGCACAATTATAGTTATTGTAACCGTTTATTCTCTCTTTCTTTTTTTTTCTTATAAGTCTACCTAGATTAAGAAAATGTTTATAAGTTGTTTTTTTTCTGTTTTCTCAGACACTTTGAAATTCACGAGACTTTTTAAATGAGACATTTTACGTAAGACTTTTACACTGTTCAATTGACAAAGTTGTTTGTAACCGTTCTATTTTTAACCCATTACCATATAGTCCCTAATTTTGACGACCCTGAGAAAGAAACCTTTATAAAACATTATAGAAAAAGGAGAAAATGCTGGTAACCAACATTTCTCCAATTCCCACAATGTTTTCTATCCTTCACAAAAGAAATTTCGAATTCTCAGTCGCTTTTATTTTGTCTTTTGCAAATGCTTTCGATTTGGACAAACCTAAAATTTTGTCATTTGGTAATGAGATAATAACAGCATTTTCATCTTGCAGCACGCCATTTCTTCAAACGGTGTTAAAAGGGGAAGTTGTACTTGAGTCTTGCAAAAGTACTTTTATATTTCTTATTTTAAAAAATATGAATGAGTAAACTCATGGAAAACAGATGCCTGAAAATTTTCTTTTTTTTCTAGAAATGTTTGAATACATTAACTACATGTACTTTTATTCAGGGTTGTTTTTATTTTTTTTTTAATATCTTGAATATTGCAGCAGGTTTCGATCAGAAGACTTTTGTCGTATTTACTAATACTGAGCTAGCTCGAGATAATTGGACATGGATTGTGACCTGTCCCCGTGATATACGCAAAAATAGACGGCAAGCAAATTCTCTACCCCCTTGTTATTTCTTTATTATATTGTCCCCTTTTCCCGCAATGTTTAATACCCTATCAAGGACATATTATAATGTAATCATTTGAAACAGCTTTATTCGTTTTCTGCAAATACTTGCAATCTGGACAAGTCTGAAATATAATCTTGTGATAAAGAGTTAACCCATTACCACATAATCCCTACTTTTGACGCCCCTGAGAAAGAAGCTTTTAGAAAATATTGTGGGAAAAGGAGAAAATACTGGTAACCATCGTTTTCTCCTTTTCCCACAATGTTTTCTACCCTTCACAAAACAAATTTCAAATTTTTGGTCACTTTTATTTTGTCGTCTGCAAATGATTTCGATTTTCGACACGCCTAAAATATTGTCGTTTGGTAAAGAGTTAAGACAGCATAGATCTACTTTATTCGACCACTTGCTATGTCTTATTCATTACGCAATAAAACCCTCTACGCGCGACTTAAGAACCTTTTGCAGACATTGTAGACCAAGATCAGATTGCACAGAACGTGCAGTCTGATCTTGATCTACAGTGTCCGGAAAAAGATATTTTTCACCACCAAAATAACAGTGGCAATTGGTAATACATGTATTTGTGGTTTATTTTTACACTCCGTCAGAAAGTGTCATTTAAATCAACTAGCAGGATAGTAGTTAATGTTAACTCTCTTCTCCCAAAGAACCTGTCTTTTTTCTTTCTTTTACAGAATCTTTCTATTTCCCTGACTTCGCATCCGTAGAAACAGTTTTTCTTCATGATGGTGTCGTTCACAGGGCCCCGTATACAAATTGCAAGCCGAATTTAATCTCAGGAACAGTATATTTTGCTCGGCTGTTTATTTGATTGGAGAGCTGATAAGCCCAGAATGTGTTCTGGTTTTGTCGTGGTGTCAAAATGTTTACATGTTGTAAGAATTACTACACGGATCGAGCATTACCTATTTATCACCATCACTTCAAGGGTTTATCAGACAATTATTTTATTGTTTCTCCCACTTTTTTTCTCCCTATTTTTTGGGATTTGGAGGAATAGTTACTGCCAAGCCCCTGTGGCAGAATTTTAGAGCTAGGAATTTAGGGCTATTAATGAAGAGGTATTCAGTTCAAACCCCAGAGCAGCCAAAAGTTTTTTTTCCAAACAAAAAGACAGGTATGAC
Organism: Tridacna crocea; assembly: GCA_943736015.1. Classification (NCBI taxonomy): domain Eukaryota; kingdom Metazoa; phylum Mollusca; class Bivalvia; order Cardiida; family Cardiidae; genus Tridacna; species Tridacna crocea. The sequence goes on from OX031059.1 coordinate 59,347,020, forward strand.
TTGTCTCTTTGCATTAAAGGAAACACCTACAACTTAGACATGCAGTATGTTGTATATGCTCTGTGCACGATACAAAACAATATCTGCCCCAAATTTTATTGTCACCCTGGATTGATTTGGACCATAACTTACGAAGAAGTTCCCATGTAAACTAAAATTGCAAAATGTTGCAATTTTCCCATGACTTTATTATTATTTTCTTTGTTAACGTTCTCATTCAAGACTAGACTGGTTTAATATTGATCCAGTTAGGAACCATTACCGGCGAGTTCTAAATTCTATTAACTTGTTTTAGAATTGCAGACTCTTCTAAGAACCAAAGGGTTGAGAATGCTGAAGTGGTATTTGTCAAGGAACCCATTGTATGGAATTAATAATCTAGAAGAAAAGGAGAAATATTGTTCAAATATTGGCTTAAAAGTCAACCTACTAAGCAAATAAATATCATTTCGGCTGAAGGGGAAAGTACTCATGACAAACTTTGGATTATATCGATCATTTGGAGGAGTCATATGTAAACGGTCCCTTGACAGTAGGATGCATGATGAATACAGAGAAAAACATTTGAATATATCGAAAAAAATTAAGTTTGTACCTGAAAACTATTATTTTGAAATATCTCGAGTCGTTAACATTTAATTTGCAACATTACGATTAATTATTTCGATCTATAAATATTCATGCTCGATCAAATGGAGTAACGGGTAATCATATGATGAACAAGCCATGGGACGAAATGGTTTTGGAACGAAAATGCCAGGAACAAGCGATCGGTGGACAAATTTTGTATCGTTGCGCCAACAGAAGACTATGAGCGAGTGAAGCTATTTTCAATCAAAAATTAGTATTTCCATGATCGATGGCCACAATCAATGTATTTCAAAATGCCATTTCAAATAACAGTACTCAGTGCTACCGAAAAACTAATTTGCCAGAGAAAAATTGAGTTTAACTGGGTTAATTTCTTACGGTAATGCACAAAATAAAACACGCGGTCTTTAAAATTAAATACTGAACTCATAGAGGTATTGTCTTCGAAAAATACCACAAAAATAGCAGGCGCGTATTTACGATTGCAACTTAGTGCTGGCTGTATTTACTTAAATGGATTATAGACTTCAAAAGTGGGCCGAAAGTGACGCTTATTTCAAAATAATAGCATAGGATTATTAAGATTGTTCTTAGTATTTAAAACTTTCTTAAATTTTGAAGGGTTAGTACTAGAAAGTGCAAGTTCTGTTCCACAAGACTCCTGACATATTAAAAAGTGTTTGCTAGTCAATTTGAGAAGGCGATACAAATAAAAACTGTATGAAAATTGACAAGAAACAAGGCAATAGTTACAGTTGGTGGAACTATTGATTTTACTTATTTTCAAATACTAGTACTTGTTGCAATTTCTCAAGGGAAGATATGAGTAGGTTTTGCCAGGACAGATTCTCTTTTTCCGATGTTCCAGTGAACTCCAGACCAGTGTAAACGGCATTTATTTTAGACTTGTAGTGTAGCATTTGAATGGCTTAGTAGTTAAAACTGTTTTTTATATGATGATTGTTCTGAGGTGATATGAAGAAAAATAAAAAGGCAGTGAATTTCTTTAATATTCATCATTCAGTCAATACAACTCCTAAAACATATTTAGTGTCGCACCGGTAACTTCATGCTATTTTGAAAATAGAAGAAAATCACTGTCCTAGACTCTGTTCTACTCACTCCATTAAAATGCTAGAGCTTCGGATTTTGCCTCTGCTAAACATGAAATCTTTCTCTAATTACGTTCAAAAGGTATAAAATATGGGCGTTTAGGTTTTTCGCTATTCTGCAACAAACATAACATCTCAGTAAAAGCAGTGTGAACGAGGCCCACGAGGTTGTACATTATATTTCTTCATATGGCACAACACTGCCAAAATAGCAAAATGTCTGTCATTCTAAAATATCATTGAACCATCATTTTTAATCAGAGACACAACTTTGATCTTTGAAAAAAAAAGTCGGTTTGTCATTCAGGACTACCATTTTTTTTTAAAATAAAAATGTCCATTCGGAAGCACTCTAAATAACCGAGCTGTCGTTACTGTCCTGTTCAGGAGGAGAATGTCTTTCGCTACTCTTCATGATAAACTGGACATTAAATTTCCTCCGCTTTGCACCAACGAAATAGAGTAGAGGTTCTAAATCAGTAAAAAAGTAAAATGTATTCATTTTCCTTTAAAGATCGAACTCTTTAGAATTACTTTAAAAAATATCGAATGATTAAGATTAAATAAGGAACTGCATTTTATGTGCTGGAATCTGCTACCCAAAAGAGCAGTCAAAGTTGAGATTGGTATCTGAATGTTATAAGTCTTTCTGCCTTTTAATAGAACACGTTTTCGTCTTACCATTTAAACTTAATCTTGTCGTTACATCTTGGACAGTTTTCTTTCTCAAGCCAATGTTTAACTAACGCTTGCTGCTAAAATGCCGTTTCCCGGCGTAGAACTAAGGCTCGGTCACTTGTCTTTAAAATTTAAGAACTCACGAAGCCATTTTGTTAAGTTTCGCTTTCGTTTATTGTTGAACATACTCTCGTTATTTTTGGTGTTAAAATAGCTTTCTGATTTGAAACGACTGTATATATGAAAATATTCAGTACAACCATTGCTGCTTGCTGTATTTTAGATGAACCAGTACAGGTGCACAAAGGATTTGTTTGGAAAATGTGACGAAATCAAAGTATGGTTGACTATATGGAGCGATTGCTTCATGGCCTAAACTGTTTTAAAAATGCAAAAAAAGCTACAGACGTGAACAGTACTGTTGGGTGCATAATCATTTTCACATGAAAAGCTACTGAAATAATCTTCCTCCCCTATGTATTATTATTTTTACTGGGTGCAAAATTTGTTGTACATTGCAGTCTTTGCAGATAAGAGAAGATACAATATAGAATAGATATAACTAAGCCAAAGAATGTCAATCTGTAATGTTGGTTTGAGGAACAGCGTTTAGATTGAATGTGATTTATCAAAAAAAACTACATCGGATTCCATCTGCACATGAACATTTGCAGGCAACGTTTTTCCACCTTGCACCTGACCTAATTTTCTTTGGGGGGAGGGGGAGCGGAAAGGGGAAAGGAGAGGGGATTGATATGTTGCTGGCATTAAGCAATATCTGCTTTTTTCAACATGAAGTGAATCTCAACTTTTTAACAGGTATTTTAGAATTAATCTTTTTAACAGGCATTTTAGAATTAATCAGATTCATTTCTAAATATCGGTATACATAGAGTATAAAGAGTACTTTTCTGGCAAAGCCACTGATTATGATCGAGTCAAGGATTTCTTCAAAGCGTCCATTCGATACGATGATCTGAATAAAGCTTAACTAGACTTCAAATGTATTTTTTAAAACAAAATATCTGTCCGTTTCAATTAACTTTCTGAAATAAAATTTTGGAAATCCTCTCACTTTACTTCACCATTTTATTTTTTGCATTCTTTACAATTTCAAGTGTTGTTTATTGTATAATCTTTCGCAGTCAAAACTAAAGAAGCACGATTACTAAAATCTCTACAAATTCTTCTTGATTTTTCATTTCGAACAAACAAAATATTGACCAATGAATAAGGGTGACAATAATAAAATATTGATGTTTAAGTAAGTATTCATAAAAGCAAAACTCACTTTTCGTTTTGTATATCGTCGGTTTTCTTCCAAAATCTGGTAATTACAGCTTGAAACAAGCTGTAGTTACGAAGTTTTGGAAGTAAATCGACGATATAATTATGAATGTGAAGCAAAGCATCACCATGGTCGCAATGTTTGCATGTACTGTTTGACTAAAACCTACACGGATCTTGGACTTACAAAAATGATACGCATATAAATATAATAATATTGTTATAGATCAGACATTTTCTCTCAGAATATAGTCCGAGAGCTGTATAATTTGCTGTGTAGCATTCTTCCTTTTTCCCCAAACCATTTAAACAAACACGACCCACTGATGATATATTTTGCTACGTTGGCAATTGTTTAGGACAAGAATGGCCCCTGTCTACCTGGTTGGTTAGGAGACTGTATAACACAACCAGTGTTTCTTTTCTAATGTCAAAGGCTTGTTAAGACTATACAATATACAAAACAGAATACTGATCTGAATTTCATCGTTAGATATCACACCATGTACATAGTCACTTACCATTTCAGCGCCATTGCTGCAAACGGGAACTTTTTTGCTTACAGTTTAGCTTAAGATCAGACTGCACAGTAAGTGCATTCTGATATTGGACCGATACTGCCTGCTTGTTTAGAAAAGCATGAAAGATAAAAGTATCTTTGTGTTTTAGTGAGTTGCATTTACGTCCCTCAAAATGATGTTAGTTTGGAAAAAAAAGAGAGGTCTCAATACGACATCTTAACATTAAAAAATTCTTTGATTTTTTAAAAGACTTATTGGAGAACAGATTTTGATTAGATACTCAATTCGGCAAAAAATGCTTTGAAAATAAATTGACTAAGTCAAGATATCATAATTAGAAGTTGATTTCTTTTATGTATATTATATTTTTTTTTAAAATAAAGTTTTGAAAATTAGATTTTGAATGATTTGTTCATACATTTCTATGTACATCTTTGAAATGACGTAAACAAGTCTTCATTGCCCCTAATTATAAATGATGTTGGTGGAGGAAGAAATGTTCTTTGAAAATTACTTTACTTACCAAGTTCATTGGATGAACCGTGGACGGGTTACAAGTAATATCCTCATCTCCATCAAGTATTTGTTTTAAATGGGCAATATAACTGGATGCCAGTCTAAGAGTGTCAAGTTTAGAGAGTTTTGTGTCAGACGGTACCCATGGTAAAGTCGTCTTTAATTTTGAAAAAGCTTTACTGAGAACACGCATACGGCACCTTTCACGTTCATTCGCTGCATGTCTTTGCATCGGATGATGCGATTTTGAAAGTTTTCCGAGGGCACAGTCGTTTTCTTCATCACTCGAACTTTTCTGATCTTTTCGCCGTCTCGGCATTTTCAGTCAGTTTTTCTGGTCACGGATTAATCCACGGATTAAGACAATAATATCCTTTGAATTGAATTTTCCTTTTTTTTTTCCCCAAACAAATTTCTGCGTAATCAGCTTTTTGTTTTCGTCCGTGTGTTTTGCCTTGAAATGATTCACATTCCTACATGATTCCAAGTCAACGAAGATAATTTATATGGTACAAAAAGGTATTGCTTATTGTTATGATTGTCACTCTCTCTTCACCATAAAAACTGCTAACAAAAAACACAACAACTATGACATTAGACAGAGAAATTGCACATGATTCCAAATTTGTGATTGTTACTCTCTTTACCGACGCTCTTGTTACAAACGCTGCAACAAAACTTTGCTAAAATTTATCTTCGAAAAGAAAAAGTTTGTAGACTGTCGCTTTTTTTCAAATAAATTTTAAAGAAGACGATTCTGCTGAATTCCAAAGAGTTTGTTTTCAATTTACAATCTCGTATTATTTATTTTCTAGCTATCAAAATATGAGACCATTAAGCGTCATGCTACCACTACAGATTCCATAGTAACACCTGTCGCCTACTCATCCCGGAAACAATCACCTGCTTCTCACTTTAAGATCTTTTAAAAACTCAACCATTTAACCCATTATACCTTACAGACGATTATTTTTCGCCTGACAGCGGGCGACTTCTAGAACCGTTTTGCATAGAAAAGTTGCTCATACTATTCAATTTCTCAATTCGCCACAATATCACTTCTATATACTTAAGTATTAAATATTAATAGATGACTACCCTTATTTCACAATGAGTTTCTTCTAAAGTCATCTGCTGTTAATTTATTTCTGAGAGTAATTAGTCGAGTTAAACTTTGACGTGGATGTCGGTTTCTTTTTTTCACAGGAAATACAATACCCTAATAAATATAGTTTCAAGTGATTTAAAATGGTTTAAAAAGTGTGCGCTGTCCTATAAATATATCACTTTCTGAAATCTCGAGTCTACGAGATCTTAAATTATGCGAAGATAATGGCATTCGCCTGTTCTTGTTGCCTGTTGGTTTTAAAGTTGAGACTTGGCATTGACATGCGTTACGACCATTTTCTTGGCTAATTATTTCCTGTGTATGAGCTGTAAACTCATTTCTTCATTGAATCAAACAAAGGTGTTGAAAATGAAGTTCAAAAATGTCTCCATAAAAAAAAATCATAGAATCTTAAAAAAAAATCACAATTTAAATCTAAGCCTTAAAAGAGAACTCTTATCAATGAATAAACATCACCGAATATTTATTATATTCTCTTATGTTCTGAATCTTATAGTAAATATTTAAATCCTGAATATTTGGCTTACGTTTGTCACATTTCAAATTCAGTTTTGAAAAAAAAAAAAAATAACAATCAGAAAATAAAATTTACTTTCACACTGAAATACGCATAACTCATACCTCATGCAGAGGATTTTTTCTGACCACTCTTGAAAACACTATGGAGAATCGTAACATTCCATTCCTCCATTTGCCACCATGCTTTCATTTGTTCTAATGTTTTGTACCAAGTTTATGTTTATTATTCCATTTTTGCTTACGACCTTTTTCGAAGTCTTTCGCTGCAAAATTTCTTCAGTCAAAGTAATAATTGATAAATATAAAAACACAGAGAAATACATTCGTTCCATAATGTGATAAATTAATATGAAAACACAGAGAAATAGATTCGTTCCATAATGTCTACGCTCCAATTTCTCGCCGACTGTATGAATGATTATACATAAATTAATCAGTTCCCCTGTCACAATTACCACACAAACAGGTTCGTCTTTTTTTTCACTTTATATATTTGTCACAGCCAGACCACCTACGACAGCAAAAAATAATATAACAGCTATACTAGTCAACCCAGTTTTTGTTGTTCACAGCAAAACTATGAAAAAAGTTCTTTTTTTTATTTTCTAAAACTGGTTTAAAGTTACTAGGATAATGCAGGTTTCTAATTAAGTACCTTTTTGGAGTTCTTTTATGCATTTAATGGTTGAATAAATACATTTGTAAGAAAATATACATCAAGTGACCGTGAAAATATTCCTATGGCATAATAATGGCTTATTTTTCTGAATTAAGGTTTCACGTGTAAAATGGTCAAAAGTGAAAATTAAATATATATCTAACGAGGGTGTAGATTCAAGATCAGACTGCTAGTTTAATGTAGTCTGATCTTAAGCTATGGAGTCTGAAGAATTTTTGAAAATATGCCTTCTGCAATAAAGATTAAATCGACTTCAACAACGAAATCTGTCGCGAAACGAATTTTATTAATCCTAGAATTTCTCAAAATAGCACCCATTCTAACTACTTACGAAGACAGTTATTTCGTAGTAATTAATTCTCATACAACACTATGTCCACTTTATGTGTCTGATAATTATTTCGATGTCCATTTTTTCTCTACAAGCTTGCAATGTCAATTAGCGATGTCTTTGGCAGGTGCTTCTTTTCTTCACCCAATCCTTATCTTCGGTTTTGTTTACATTCGATGTGTACGGGAAATCGCGCGTGATGCAGGCGGAGCGAGCCTAAGAGGAGGCGGAGCTTATATTTACAACATGCGCATACTCATGGCGTTATATGAAAAGATGTATTGAAATTGTCTGCTTCTTTGATTTTTGAATAAGTAACTATCGCACAAAAAACGAAGTGGTAATGTCTTTCATTTAGGAATGCTCACTGCAGGACGTGCAAGAAGCGCATCACATATCTATGTATCATGTGTATGGTACTTCGTAATTGTGCCCGGTTGACCGGATGACTTGTTTTGCTTACCGCTGTTCTTATTTCCCAAAAGCCTACACATCTTTTTCAGTGCTCATTATAGAGGAATTGATTTAATTTCAAAACTGAAAATACCAAGTATTCATCACCAAATTCTATGTTGCGGGTATTCATTAGAATCGTCTCATCGAAACGATTCTAATGTGTACCCACAACATGTGGTTTTGAAGAGAAACAATGGATTTAGAACACTATCAGCCCCTCTTATATGGAACTATAATTTTAGAATGTCTAACACTACACTATTGAAAAGCTGCAAGCCACAAAGGTGGCACTAAATGAGGCAAAGAGTAAAAGACAGCTAGTGCCTTACTTCTTCTTAAAGTTAGATCTGGGACCTTATTCACCAACCATTTGTCTTATTCATCAGAATTTTCTACATTGGTAAGGAACACAACTCCTGATTGGCTAAACCATTCGGTTTAGCCAGTCAGAGGTTGTGTTACTTACAAATTTAGAAAACCTTGGAGAATAAGACTAAGAATATTCTCAAGAATGGTTGGTGAATACGGGCCCAGCCCGCATAACTCAATTGGAAGAGTGAAGGACTCGTGAACGAGATGTTTCGGATTCAGTTTGGACTAGTCTAAAATTTGTTGCTTAAATTTTTAATTTTCTTAACCTGTTCTCCGTCACTTTACCAACCGGTTAAGTTTTAGACTCGTTCAAAAGTCGCTCTTATGCATACATACGAAGAATTATAAAAATTATGGTGTACAAATGATGGAAAATATTTTTATACTCTTTATCAAAAGACAAAATTTTAGAATGGTCTAAATTGAAAGCACTTGCAGTTGACAAAATAATCGTAACTCAAAAATTGAAATTTGTTTCCAGCAGGGTAGAAAACTTTGTGGGAAAAGGAGAAAATGCTGGTTACCAGCATTTTCTCCTTTTCCCACAAAGTTTTCAAAGGTCTTCCTTCTCAGGGTCGTAAAAACAAGGGATCGTTTGATAAAGAATTGAAACGGTGGAAATGGTGTCTGAAAGGAAGAAAACTGTGGATTCCTTTTTCCTTTTTGTTTTCGAAAGTTTTCGACCTGTATTCCAACAACTAATTTGCAATTACCATATCTATTTTGAAGTAATGAAGAGATACAGTAAAATCTTATTGTCTTATCTCCGAATTATTTTCATTATCTATGGGAATCGCCTTACACAGAATCCGACGAACGTAAAGTTCGCCACAAACAAAGATAGAAACAAAATACCTCGTCGTATTTCAAAGCAAATCAGATCATTAACGGAGTGTTTTAACATGATATAAGGAACAAGTGCTAATATAGAATTGCCTTGATTTCTTTTTGCACTGTCCTTTTGAAATAGTATCTCCCTTGTGATGACTAGCATAAGGCAACGGGTTCGTTCATGTACGACTGGAAAAAAAAGAATGGTATCTAGTATATGACTGACGCTCTGGCAAAGTGGAGCTTAATACATCTCATTATACATAATACCGAGTCAATCACTATAAGGATTATGGGTCCTTAACCCTTTACCACACAATGACCCCTTTTAACGACCCTAAGAAAGAGGCCTCTTGAAAACTTTGTGGGGAAAGGAGAAAATGCTGGTTACCAGCATTTTCTCCTTTTTCCGCAAAGTTTTCTACCCTATCAAAGAAAAGTTGGGTCATTTGAGCCGCTATGATATTATTGCCTGTTTTCGCAGTTCCTAGAAGGTCCCTTTTTTGCGTGATGGATCACAAATGATTATCTAGAATTACCTCAAAAATGGAATTTAGGATGCTTGGTGAGTACGGTCCCTGATTCAAGTACGGCTAGCGGCGCTTGTCGCGTGGAGCGTAGGCAAGGCAAAGCAGCCTTACCATTGTAAAACATACCCAGGGAAGGCATGAAGATAGAGTTACTATCATTATGACTTTTTGACAGTTAAAAACAAGGAAAAAAGCCCTACAAACAAACATAAGGGTTTTAGCACATTAGTACCAATAATCAACTTTTTCCATAAAATTTATATGCCACTTTTAAAAACATTAGAGCACAAGTTGGCTTCTATACAAAAGGAGCCAGGAGAGGTCAGCATCGATGGTTTCCAACAGTTTATTGGCTTTTAATTTCAATATATTTTGGTACATGTAAACAAACAAATAAAAAACCACCCTGTAGGAACATCGTATGCTTTACATGATGGTCTTTTGACCTTCTACAGTCGTATTTTCATGTCGCGTGATCTTCTCCAGAGGTCTTCTTTCTCTTATTTTTCTAAAATCTTCTGTTTTTCTTCTGTTTAGATTTATTTGTTTCATGAAAATTGACAATGATTTGAGAGTTACCAGCAACCATGGCATATTAATATTACAAATCTTTTCTGAAATTCTTCATATAATGACGAAACAGACTGTGTATCAGAACAATTTTGCAAGAAAAATGGATTTAGACAGCATATTCTATGGCGTCTGCCGTTTAAATTAAACTCTGATGACCTCTCCAATAAGTAGAAAGCGATTGTAACTAATAAGTTCTTCTGTTGTCATAACTATGAACATGTACAGGTGTATTACAACCAAAATACTGATGGTTTGCTGTGAAATCGTGTGGTGTTTTTTCATAGACAGAATTAGTTTACAAATAAATAATTATTAATCTCTCTATCGCTATCCTGGGACATCATGCAAAACCTCTCAAGTATTATATATCATTAAATTAGATTAAGAACTATCATATAAAGTTTCTTTATTGCGAATGTCACGTGGAAGGGGCACGCTTAGATAATTTATAAAGGCTTGCTCTTGTAGAGGAAATCAAAGTATTGAAATAACTGTGTAGATGAAAGTCAAACTGCACAGAACGTTCAAGTTCGATACAGGAAAAATTATAAACCAATAATACCTTTGCAATACTTGGATTTTGAACAATCAAATTGAAAGTTTGATTCATTGGCAGGAAAAAGGTTAATTAACTCTTTACCAAACAATTCCTGGTTTTTACGACCCTGAAATAGAAGTTTTTTAAAAACATTGTGGGAAAAAGGAGAAAATGCTGGTAATCAGCATTTTCTCCTTTTCCCAACAATGTTTTCTATCCTGCTGGAAACAATTTCAACTTTTTGAGTTATGTTTATTTTGTTGTCTGCAAATGCTTTCAATTTAGACCAGTCTAAAATTTTGTGGTTTGGTAAAGACTTACCAGCCGCAAAAGTCGCTGCGATAAGAATCCAACAAATTTCTAATTAGCACGCCCGCTTACTGATCTGTTATCGGACACAGCGTCCTTTCCGTTTAATATTATTAACTCCCGTGGACAACATTTTTTGTCGTCTTGCGGAAGACGGCTTTTGAAAACATTGTAACAAAAGGAGAAATTGCTCATAAAGAGCAATTTCTCCTTCTGTCACAATGTTTTCACTTGTGCAGATGTTATTTAACCTTATTTCATGCGTTATTTCTCTATTCTTCAAAGATTGTCAGCTGCAAATTTGCTTCGGGATGTTATGAATTTACAAGCATATTCACCACGGTCATACATTATCTGGATACATTGTGATCAATGGAGAATTTGCTATCCGTACGCCACATCATTTTTTTTCTCCCCACAGTAACCATCATGGCATTGACATCAAGATAATGCGCAAAACTGCACGTTTTAGCACGCATTACTAAGGTTTCAGTGACGTCACTTTCCAGTGACGTGTTTTTATTGAATTGGGGAGCTCAGAATTAAAATTCTACTTCTTCAGCGCACTCTTAAAAAAAAAAAACGAAACGAAAAAAAAAAGAAATCAGAAAAAAAAGGTAAAATATGCTCTATGAAAAACAAAAACAAAAAAGAAATTAGGAAAAAGGTAAAATATGCTCTATAACAAACATAGGAATGGTAAACCTACAGTATAATTAAATCGTTGTAAGGTCAGGTGGCAGGGGACTTGGAAACTTGTTCGAGCCTTCTGCTCGTGGAGACACGATTCACTAAAGCATACAAGTATGCATCCTAAGCAATATTCGTTTCAATGATTGTCTTATTTCAGCAGAGTAAGAGTAAATGCGTTGCATCCTCTATATTGAGATATCCTTTGGGACCTTTTAGCCTTATTTACTTGTCTCAAGCGACCCTCTCCTATCAGAAGGTCTAATTAACTGATTATTTTGACAGTTAAAACGAAGAAGTGCAGCGATACACACAATATGCGAATTAGATACCAGTCTGATAAGGTTTAAACTCTTATTCAGCTAAGTGAATTAACTCATTAGCAAACGACAACTTTTCTTACCTAATTTTCCCCCTCACTTTCTGTGATTCTTTTTGTTTGTAAGTTGTACTCTTTGTTCGTGTATCATGTATTCATGATTTGAACAACAAACTTGATTGATTGATTTGCTTACGACACAATAAAAGTGACTGAAGATTTGAAATTGGCTTTGTGAAGAGTAGAAAACATTGTGGGAAAAGGAGAAAATGCTGGTAACCAGCATTTTCTCCTTTTCCCGTAATGTTTTCTACCAACATGTTCTCCTTTTCCCAAAATGTTTTCTACCCTTCACAAATTTAATGATTCGAAATTACTGTTTTACTGTTGAAAGTGACACAAAGCACCATAGAAAGAAAGAACGCTAATTTCTTAACGACATAGTACAGTTTTGCACTGAGCTGACAACATAAAATGAGAAAAGTCGACCTCATTATCTTGTACGTATGATAAGCAATGTTCACAATTGGGATTAATTAAATGCAATCTTATTAAAAACACGTAGATCGTATAATTAAGGACGATAAAGTATCATAATTTTAGTGTAATATATGGCGCATTGTCCTTCTCTCTCAAGTGGAACCAACTATTTATTATTTTGGTGTTCATGACTGTGAGGTAAACGTCGGCCTCGTAACAACGAGGTCCCGAGTTCGGTTCCCTGGAGCGGCTGTCAACGGTAGGATTGTTTATTGGCTCACACATTCGATTCGGTGAGAGCACTAGTGTGGTTTCTAGGGAGCGAATCGAGAAAAAATAATAAAAGGAGCAAAAACCTTTTTAACCTATCGATGTAAAATAATATAAGCCATGCCCTGGTAAAAAGGGGCTTTATGTATCTCTGTGATAGATGATACCAAGCAAGCCATCACATGATCATGGAACCACAGTGTCCATTTTGTATCGGAAACGACGGAATTATGAGTTAGAATCGTTCTTTGACATACAGTAAATTGATCCAAACCAAAAAGTTTCGTCCCAGGTCAGCCTGCACGAATTGCACAGGCTGACCTAGGTCGATACTTTTTGTAGATTCATCGAATGCCCTAATCATAGGGCATTATTCATAATTAAGTTTAAACGACCCCAGGACTATGTGAAACATAAGAATTCTCAGAATTTTGAACGATGACTTGTTCGGTACTGGAATGGCAATGGTTGATAGATGGAATGGTATTCAATGTCGATTTAAGGTTTTACCATCCTAACGCTTCTAGTGCAAAATGGAATGAAATTTCTCATTAGCTGATAAATAAGGATTCATACTTATATAATATTTTTGCACATTTCTATAACTGACCAGAAATATCTATGATGTCCGTCTTGAAATTATTTCTTGATATTTTTGTTATTTTTCAGAAAAGGGAGGTACTAATTATCCCCCTTTGTAGTGAGAATAGAGTGGCCCTTGATTTATAAATAATTATTCTAAGAAGGAAAAAAAAGAAAAGGTGGCTCGGTCAAATTATTAAAACAATACTCGTTTTCAATATTAACATTTTTTTATGATAATAATATAGTGGAAATAGCCGTTTTCCATTAGAATGGTACTACCTTAAAACGATTTTCATTTCAACACTGAAACAGCGAACTTATTCATATTTTTCTCGTGTTTCACAAGTACCAGGTTGAGGTGCTAAAGTTTCGTCCAAAAGGATACACAAGGTTTGCTCCTCCCACAGTATCTTTCAAAACTAATGCTGTAAAAGCGTAAAATGTTTTGTTAAAGTAATATGTCTATGCGTTGGATTTGTAATTTACTGACAATGCTGGTTTAATAGTAATATTCACTGGCAAGGCACCCACACAGACACAAGTCTTGGGAAACCAAAAGGAGGGCATAAAGACGAACTATGACTTAGATTCTGTTGACAGTGAAGTAAAATACAAATCAAAGATTTTTCTAAATATATGATATTATGAGAATTTAGAGACCAATTTGACGGATCTGGACCATACGGCTGTTTTCATCAACCTGAAATCTGAAAAAAAAAACCGTTCTGGATTGGGCATGCAACACGCATTTTTAAACAGAATACAAATATTTCTGTCCTTTGAATTCCAAGACAGATTTGCAGAGCCAGAAAAGGAACCACTTTCCGATGGTGATCCGATTCCTAATAAACATTTAATCCCGAAACTTGAATCAACAGATCAAAAAATTAGGCGTCGACATAAAGCCAATTCTAATTTGATATTCAAAATAAGAAGACTTTGTATTCCGAAGAGAGAAAATTGATATGACTTGCAATGAAAGAAATAGGGCGTATTCCTTTCGCTACTACGAACAATCCAAACATGTTCTAGGGCAATGGAATATTTCGGAACACTGTGTCGTGTTCTTCAGAACATGTTCTGACTATTTTCATTCAATCGAGGTGCAGTGCACCTGCTGAACGGTTGCTAGGTGATACAAGGTGGATGAAAGACGGACAATTCTTCATGGCCAATTTTTCAAATGCCTTTTTTACGATATGAATGCTATACATAGGGGCATAGTAGACTCGTCTCTACCCCCTCTCTGCAGCTATTCATATCCTCAACTAACACAGCTAAGATAGTAGCTTTTGCAACAGCCATCATGGCAATGTGCTTTCTTTTCGATACGGTTTAAAACAATGTTCCAAGCATGTTCTATTTAGAAGATACTTCCGGAACAATGTATTGTGTTCTGAAATATTCCTTTCGCACATTCAAGAACAGCATTCAAGAACACAGAACATTGTGCCAGAACAGGTGAAAGGAATACGACCATAGTGTCTCGATCGACGTTTGATTGTGCACTGCCATTTAACTTTTGGCAAAAATGTTTCGAGGTTGGTATTCAGCCTTCTTTCTTGAGCGACTGAGTTACAAAGATTCACTTTTCGTTTTCTTTTGATTGATGCCTCATGGTTCATTCATAACCCCAGCTCAGCCAAAACTCCCTCTCGGTGTCGATGAAACTCATTTCAACAGAGCTCTTTCTTCTTACTTCCACACACTGAACATACTTTCTGTGAGAAAGCGGTCTTCGACTTGGAAAAAAGTCTGGTACAAAGCACTGGTAAAAGAAACCACAGCAAAGCATAAATAGTTATATTAGTTGCAAAGATATGAACTGAACAAATAACGGGTTTTCGTCAGATCAGTCGAAAGACAGATCTGACAACAATCAAAGAGCCATTTCTCGATGGTGGTCTGATTCCGCACAACCGTTGCCATTATCATCATGAAATCTCTTTTTCTACCAAAGCTGTTTACAGTGGCAAAATGGCACTCATACTTAGGACGCAAGAGTAATTTTCACTATTTATCATAATTTATCATCTCGCGCTGTCATGAAATAAATCTGAAACAGATAGAAGGCTGATATAAGTGTTGTTAGACGCTTGTTAATGATAAGCGTCCGCTGGGAGGTGAAATTGAGACTCGGAGATTAAAAGTTTCGGTTACTTATGGTTCACCCCAGGCACCCTTTGACTTTGATTACACCGAAAAACCCGATCTTTCGATTATGTGATATTTGGAATATAGTGCAAAGCACCATGAGCGGCATCTTGACAAAAGGGGCTTAACCGGTTAATGCAGATATTTAAGGAATGAAGAGAATTTTATTTTTTTCATGGAAGTCTGAAAAAAAAACTAGTAACACTTTTGTATGAAACCGAGAAGCGATTTGTCAAAACTGAAAGCATTTGCAAACGACAAAATAAACGTAATTAAAAATTTGGAACTTGACTTAAGAAGATTGAAAAACATTGTTGGAAGGCTTCTTCTTCAGGGTCGTAAAAACCAGGGATTGTTTGGTAGAAGGGTCAATCTCAATCCTCGGAAAGAAATTAGCCAATCTGGGCATTCGACTGCCCCCCCTCCCCCACCCATTTCATGTCCTGCTCGCTGCATACGATACCAGCGGCTTGAACAAATTTTGCTGCCTTTTGACCCCGACGATCAAAAGCAGACCAATAAGTCCTGTTGTTGAATCTACACGGTTTGGTTTGATGAGATACCTAGGTTCAAAACTGCCCTGTGATAGCAAATCTGTATCTTTATCATTTTTTCTGGAATTGTAAATTTATCATGTGCATCGTCTTCTGTCGACTTTTTTTGCAACACACCAGTTTTGAAAATATTGTTGGCAAAGGAGCAATTGCTCAAATCCGACTCTTTGCAACAATGTTTTCAAAAGAATTCAAGTATCAAACATTAATTCATTTTGATTCCAGTAGCTTGACATAAAGAGTGAATATTCTTATCTCTGATTCACCTCTAAATCGCATTTCTCTTCGGACATTAACGAAGTTTATTTACATAGAGCGCTCGTGCATCAAACTCTCAGGTTTCCGTAATGGTCATGCCCGCAGAGGAAAAACAAAGCGGTGGCTTATCAGTGGTATGTATTTATAGTGGTGAAATATAAGAATCTGGCACTTTCCACTGGGAGTACAAGAAAATTTAGAGACGAATTAAAACAATCCGTAACTTTCTGCAGTGATCTAAAACATCTTTCAAAGCGGTTAATGTCGCCTTTCATAGGAAATCTACTCTAACAAGGCGAGTGCTCAACCGAATAAGGACGGGACTAAAATCTTGACAATTCACCTAACTGGCCTGCAACACTCGAAAAGGGGCATTCGAACATTTGCGTAAAATGTGGATCCAGATCAGCCTGTGCAAAACGCGCAGGGAAATGCGAAACGAAACTGTCAGTTTCGTATATGTTCTGTTTTGCGCAAGTCTATTGAAGCACAAAATCTAATATAGTCGTAAAGTGACGTCTCGGCTGATCCGAGACGACACTTTACGCAACAGTCCGATTGCCCCTTTTTGCCTGTTTGCGTGTAAATATGAAGAACTGACTGGAAGGGGTCACGTGATTGATATGGTTAAAAAGAATCAAGTAGCCATAGCCGATGCCATATGAGCGGGTTGGTAATCGAGAGATAGAATGTGTCACCATTTCTGATTTGTAAACATTTTTCTTTTAGACAACCAGATATCTCAGGTTTTCTTTTTAATATAATAAACAATGTTTAAAACAGTCGCAAATACAGCATGGAGATATTTTTTAAAAATCTGTACATATACATTGATGAAGCTAAGGTGTGTCAATAGATGTAGTTATGCTGGCATTTGACAGCTGATGTAAAACTATTTCCGGATTGTCCAGGATAAGGAGTGGTATTTCCTGCCTGCATTTTGACCAAATATTTTGAATTTATAAACAACACCCTTATTTCAGCTTGATTTCTTTCTGAGTGCGAGAAATTGTGTTTTTATTTACAATGGCTGTTTGATAAAAGCTGACTATTTGCAGACGTACTGCATTATTTTTTTTAACATAGTCCCGTTCAGTATTTATACAATTATGCCAGATATGTTTAGCGGCCTCAGTGCCACCTTTGAAGGGGCTCGGCTTTTTCTTTGGAAGTTCATCTACGGCATGTATGACGTCATCATATGGTCAAAATTGGGTACCGGAAATGGTCTCTTTTGGTTTGGAAATCGACGAAAGTCTGACGGATAGAGATCTGGCAAATAATCCTTTACCAAACGACAAAATCTGAGGTTAGTCCCAATTGAAAGTTTTTGCAGGCGACAAATTAAATGTTGCTCAAGTGACAAGCTTTTCTGAGGGGGTAGAAACATCGGTTACCGGCATGTTCTCCTTTTCTCACTGTGTAGTAAACAAGCGAGTTTTTTCTCAGGTGCATAAAGAAACAGGATAATCTGGAGAAGGGCTAAACCCATATCGGGAGTACCTCGACCTTTCAAGTCCTTCACGGA
Source organism: Tridacna crocea (assembly GCA_943736015.1). Lineage (NCBI taxonomy): Eukaryota > Metazoa > Mollusca > Bivalvia > Cardiida > Cardiidae > Tridacna > Tridacna crocea. Next base: position 59,364,830 of record OX031059.1, read on the forward strand.
GACTGTGGAAATACTTCTGGACGTAGTCAATATATAGTCTAAGTAAAATTAAGTGCACATTCTTCTAAATCATACAAAGTAAAACTACTTCTATTGTGGTTCCTATAAATTTACAAAACACATACCCTCTTAGTCAGAATTCAAACAAGGTTTTGATAAACGCAGGTGAATACGACAGAAAAAAACGCTGCCATGTTTGAAATTCAAAGAGCGCAGTATGAAAACCGTCTTTGACGGCCTGTCTCGTGTACTCTATTTTTTTCACACTTTTTTGTCTAATACAGCATAAACCGATCGTGAAACTATAATTAATGTAGCCGGATAGTTTACAAAACCATTTTCATCATCCTTCTAGAGGAAAAGAACACGTGTCAGCAACCGTCGGGCGGGCTGGAGATAGGCAATGAAATATGCTAAAGAAACACTTATTTCCGGCTTCGGGGCCTTATCTTTGCCATAAAACTACGCATGAATGATGGAGCCGGGTCTCAGTGAACCATTAAATTTTCTAGGGAGTAAAGAAAGGCTGTCGAGCTTTGAAATCAGCACATTTTGTCATGTTCTCACATAAGAACATAGTTGGGCGATTTGGCACTGAAAACATCTTATTTCTTAAATAAGGGCTGTGCGTTCGAATCCATTCCGACTGATGAGCAAGTATGGTCTAAATATTGACTCTGAGAGATGAAAATACCGTAAAACACCAAATTAACCCTTAGGCTGCCGAGCGAGACTCACTAACTTTTTGCGTTTAGTGTAGATCAAGATCAGACTGCACAGAACGTGCAGTCTGATCTTGGATCTACGCTGCCGATAAGGAGAAACTATTCCCCAGAATATACCTTTGAAATAGATATGTTTAGGTTTTTAACATCGAAATGTAAATTTCATTTTAGATATTTGGCAGGATAAGAGTTAACAAACAGCCCGTACCCTTTTCTAAACCAGCAATAAATCTGTTAACAAATTAATTTCGCGGAAATGTCGATGATTCTCCTTAGGCTTCCCCTGCCGGCGAGATTTGCCGTCCCTGCCTATTTTTTTTTAAAATCCAATTCTACCGAATGTAGATTACTTATGTTTACTGATCCTATCACATTATTTGTACATGTGAGCTGCACTCTGGAAAACGGGGGTTTAACTCGTTACCAAACGGCAATATCTTAGGCTTGTCCAAATCGAAAGCATTTGTAGACGACAAAATAAAAGTAACTGAAAATTTTAAATTTGTTTTGTGAAGGGTAGAAAACATTGTGGGAAAAGGAGAAAATACTGGTTAGGCTTGTCCAAATCGAAAGCATTTGCAGACGACAAAATAAAAGTGACTGAAAATTTGACATTTATCTTGTGAAGGGAAGAAAACATTGTAGGAAAAGGAGAAAATGCTGGTTACCAGCATTTTCTCCTTTTCCCACAATGTTTTCTAAAGAGTTCTTTCCCAGGGTCGTCAAAAGTAGGGATTGTGTGGTAATGTTTAAATGAATCTTCTTCCTGCATTATATAAAGCAAAGCCACGTATGATACTCCGCATTATATGGATCCACTTCCATTTTCGTTTGTAAACCAAAAAAACGCCAAAATAATGAGGTGAATTTTAGTCTTTTGAACTGCAGAAAATCAATCAATGACAAAAAGTTCGACTCAAGCGATACTTTTTATAGATGCATTAGATCACTGTTTCAAAAAGCATTACTCAGTTCTTATTGTTTTTATAAATTATAGTATAACTTTGACAAAGGACTGTACTTTTTAAAAAATCATATGTATGTGGAATATCTTCTTGCTTTCTTGTAACATTTCATAGTGCAAAGTCGGTGAAAACAATGTGTCAGGGGCTGCAATAATTTACTTCAGTTTAATTTAAACATATTTTATTGTATATATAAACATACAAATGGATTGGAACGAAAGCTGATAAGAGCTTATAGAGTAACAACATCCACATGATGGAAATAAAGAAAAGGAAAAAAAAAACACATACATACAAAAATTGGTGAGCAAGGGAGGAGAGAGAGAGAGAGAGAGAGAGAGAGAGAGAGTGAGAGAGAGAGAGAGAGAGAAAGAGAGGGGTGGACTTTTTTGGAAATCATTCGTTAAATCGCTTGCTTTCCTTAATATACGACTGAACTTTCGAAAAGATTACTTCATTTTCCTGAAAAGTAAGAAAATCATTTCCAAAGAGGAGTGTTTGAAGGTCTATAGTTATTTCATAATATGATATGGAGCGAATGAACTTATTTCTTATAGTTTCATAAAGTGGACATTCGAAGAAATAGTGTGCATTTGTCTCTATCGCACCACATACACAGTTAGGAGAATCAACTACATTTCTTAAGTACAGGTGGTACTTTAGGGAACTACAATTATTTCGTAACCTAGTATGCAAAATTTGAAGGCGTCTTTGTCCTACAAAAAACAATTTATTTGGATACGGCCTATAAATGTCCAGATACCTTTTGAAGCATGACAAGGAATTCTGATTTCTGATATCTTGAGGGATTGAGTTCCATTCTTCCACAACGGATGGGAGAAACGATTTTTTATAGAGATTTGCTCTACAAGCAATGGTTCGTATGTTATTAGAATCGCGCAAGTTGTAATTGTTAAGGTTGCTATTCAAATCAGGGACAAGATCGCTCAGGTAGGAGGGAACAAGGCATTAGTCACTTTAAAGAACAATATAAGTTTGTGTTTGCGCCTGCGATCGCCAAGTGACTCCCAACCACATTAATTTTTAGTTCATCCAAGGAAACCAGTTTGCTACAACCTGTTACTATTCTAGCAGCCTCATTTTGGATTTTGTCTAGATCATTTTTCAAGTATTGAGGTATATTGTCCCAAACGACGTCTCCATACTCTATAATAGGTCTAATGAACGTAAAATATATAACTTGAAGAGATTTCCTATCAAGACATATCTTAAGACGACGCATTATATTTATCCTTTTCCATGCTTTCTCAATTGAATTTTTAATGTGAACATCCCGTGATCCGTCGTGTGAGAGGTGAAAACCTAAATGTTTATGTGACTGGACATTTTCAATATTTATATTTGACATACAGAGATCAGGGTGAATATTTTGTGCATTTTTACGTGTGATGATAAGTGATTCAGATTTTGAAGGATTGAATTTAACCAGCCAGGTTTCTGCCCAGTTATTAATTTTTTCAATATCTCTTTGAAGAATTTGTCCCGCATCGTTTGGGTTACGGATGATTAATGATAGACTAGTACCGTCTGCAAATAGGTTGATACCCGATTCAATGTTTTCGACAATATCGTTAATAAATACTAGAAAAAGAAGCGGACCGACTATCGATCATTGAGGGACACCAGCATTTATGTATTGGGCATTAGACTGGCCACCTGGCAGGATAACTTTTTGACGCCTGTTACAAAGGTAATTAGAAAGCCAAACGAGTAGTTTACCATTTATTCCTGCACGACGTAGTTTGAATACCAAACCCTTATGCCATATTTTATCGAAAGCTTTACTTATATCAAAAAATATAAATCTAATTTCAAGGCCTTCGTCTAAAGCATTGCATATTTTATTATAAAGGAATGTTACTTGGTTAACTGTAGAGTCGCCAGGCAAAAACCCCGATTGATACGGTGTAAAAAATTTATTTTAATTTAAATAATTAAAAATATGTTTAAAAAGTATCCTTTCAAAAACCTTTTCCATTGTATTAAGAAGAGGGATCGGTCTGTAGTTGGACGGCAGAGAAGGATCACCATTCTTAAAAACTGGACAGACATTAGACATCTTCCATGAAAGGGGTAGTTTACTGGTCTCTAAGCTGAAGTTAAAGAATTGACATAAAGGATTAATTAACTTTGAAAAATCATTCTTTCTGGATTGCAGAAATTCTACACAAAACTGCAAATTACACGGAAGAGAAAAAGGATATATCGACAGATTTTTTTCCCTTGTGATTCATGGTAAAAGCTAACTTTTTTTCTAAGTGAAAATTTTGATTGATTTTTTTTTTCAAACATAATGTTGGTTAAGGCTTTCTTTAGGTAGTTTACACAATCATGTAGTTTGTATCTATGATTTAAGATTTTTTTAAAAGTAATGTTCTGCTTTTCTTATCTATAATATTGTCATACTAATCACTTCCATGATTATTTTAGCACTACACGCAGCAAATAAACAGGCTTTTGCAGGAACTTTTTTCTATATCTGATCTGTCAAACTTTACAGTTGGTCACGGGGTCACAGGAATAAACATAGAATTGGACTATTTCGCTTGTAATTCATTTGAGAACAAAAAAAAATACAAAAAAACATATTATAAATATATTTTTCATTCATTCTCAGTTTTTTTTTAAAAACATTAACTCAAATACCGCGGAATATTATAGCTTAAGCTTAAAAGCATGAAAATTGTAGGTCAAAATTGTACGTAAAATGATACGTTTGTATACATAAGGGTTCTTTTGCGGTCACATCATATCATCGAATTCGTTCTGTCCGACGTACCTTTTCTGTATACTACGTTATTTGGCAACCGTACGCTTCGCGTCATTTTCAGTATGTTACGATAAATGTTTATAATTTGTTTAGCGGATACAATGTTTGTTTATATATATAATTTCCCAAATAAAACCGTCGCAGCTGGTCCAGATATAAATAGATATGATACGCATAAACATAATGTGTCAGATATAATTACATTTTAATTGGGGGTTACGGATAAATTACACATTTTCTTAGTATGTCAGCAGTTCATCAGAATGAACTTGCCAAGAAGTGATTTGTTTATTTATAGTCATTCTTCGAGCGACACATCTGCAAGCGACATTTCCTTAATGAACCGGCAAGAACCTAAATCGACTGAACTCTCTACCAGACGACAAATTTTTAGGCTTGTCCAAACTGAAAGCATTTGCAGACGACAATTTCAGCATTTTCTTCTTTTCCCACTTGAAAGGCTTTATTCCCAGGGTCGTAAGAAATCGGTATTGCGCGGTATATGGTTACGAATTTCATTACAAGAAAAGTTCTGGACTTTTAAAACCTGATTTGACCAGTACTATATTAAGGAAAACCCGGTGGGTGCGTGAAGTTAGCAGTAAGTTCGATAATCGGAGTTCGATATTCAATGTCGAAATGAATATGCGGATGAGTTGAATTTCATGCCGCAGTAAATTCGCTTTTTTTTTCAAACTCAAAAGATAGTTACGAACATTTATGAATCCCGATTTGAATATCGAAATGAATTTCAAGCCAGCAGCAGATTCGCGTGTTTTTATGTTTGGGCATATGGATGTTTATGAGATTGAATATAGATTTGAACATCGAAATGAATATCATGCCAGCAGCAGATTCACAATTTTTTATGTATGGGCTTATAGATGGTGTAGGAGTTCGCATATAGATATGAATATCGAAATGAATTTCATGCCAGCAGCAGATTCGCGTTTTTTATGTATGGGCTTATAGATGGTGTATGAGATTGAATATAGATATGAATATCGAAATGAATTTCATGCCAGCATCAGATTCGCGATATTTTATGTATTGGCTTATGGATGGTGTAGGAGATCGAATATAGATTTGAATATCGAAATGAATATCATGCCAGCAGCAGATTCGCGTTTTTTAATTTATAGGCATGTGGTTGGTGTATGAGATTGAATATAGATTTGAATATCGAAATGAATTTCATGCCAGCAGCAGATTCGCTTTTTTTTTATGTATCGTCATGTAGATAGTGCATGAGATTGAATATAGATTTGAATATAAAAATGAATTTCATGCCAGCAGCAGATTCGCGATTTTGTATGTATGGGCTTATGGATGGTGTAGAAGTACGAATATAGATTTGAATATCGAAATGAATTTCATGGCAGCAGCAGATTCGCGATTTTGTATTAATGGGCTTATGGATGGTGTATGAGATCGAATATAGATTTGAATATCGAAATGAATTTCATGCCAGCAGCAGATTCGCGTTTTTCTTATATACGGGCTGATGGATGGTGTGAAAGATCGAATATAGGTTTGAATATCGAAATGAATTTCATGCCAGCAGCAGATTCGCGATTTTTTATATATGGGATTATGGATGGTGCATGAGATCAAATATAGATTTGAACATCGAAATGAATATCATTCCAGCAGCAGATTCGCATTTTTTAATGTATGGGCATGTGGATGTCTATGAGATTGAATAAAGATTTGAATATCGAAATGAATTTCATGCCAGAATCAGATTCGCGATATTTTATGTATGGGCTTATGGATGGTGTATAAGATCGAATATAGTTTTGAATATCGAAATGAATATCATGCCAGCAGCAGATTCACTTTTTTTTATTTATGGGAATATGGATGGTGTATGAGATCGAATATAGATATGAATATCGAAAAGAATTTCATGCCAGCAGCAGATTCGCGTTTTTCTTATGTATGGGCTTATGGATGGTGAATAAGATCGAATATAGATTTAAATATCGAAATGAATATCATGCCAGCAGCAAATACGCGATTTTGTATGTATGGGCTTATGGATGGTGTATAGGATCGAATATAGATTTGAATATCGAAATGAATTTCATGCCAGCAGCAAATTGGCGTTTTTCTTATGTTTGGGCTTATGGATGGTGTATAGCATCGAATATTGATTTGAATATCGAAATGAATTTCATGCCAGCGGCAGATTCGCGTTTTTCTTATGTATGGGCTTATGGATGGTGTATAGGATCGAATAAAGATTTGAATATCGAAATGAATATCATGCCGGCAGCAAATACGCGATTTTGTATGTATGGGCTTATGGATGGTGTATAGGATCGAATATAGATTTGAATATCGAAATGAATATCATTCCAGCAGCAGATTCGCATTTTTTATTGTATGGGCATGTGGATGTCTATGAGATTGAATAAAGATTTGAATATCGAAATGAATTTCATGCCAGCATCAGATTCGCGATATTTTATGTATGGGCTTATGGATGGTGTATAAGATCGAATATAGATTTGAATATCGAAATGAATATCATGCCAGCAGCAGATTCACTTTTTTTTATTTATGGGAATATGGATGGTGTATGAGATCGAATATAGATTTAAATATCGAAATGAATATCATGCCAGCAGCAAATACGCGATTTTGTATGTATGGGCTTATGGATGGTGTATAGGATCGAATATAGATTTGAATATCGAAATGAATTTCATGCAAGCAGCAGATTGGCGTTTTTCTTATGTTTGGGCTTATGGATGGTGTATAGGATCGAATATAGATTTGAATATCGAAATGAATTTCATACCAGCAGCAGATTCGCGTTTTTCTTATGTATGAGCTTATGGATGGTGTATAGGATCGAATATAGATTTGAATATCGAAATGAATTTCATGCCAGCAGCAGATTCGCGTTTTTTATGTACGGGCTTGTGGATGTCTATGAGATTGAATATAGATTTGAATATCGAAAAAAATTTCATGCCAGCAGCAGATTCGCGATTTTATATGTATGGGCTTATGGATGTTGTCTGAGATCGAATATAGATTTGAATATCGAAATGAATTTCATGCCAGCAGCAGATTGGCGTTTTTCTCATGTATGGGTTTATGGATGGTTTATAAGATCGAATATAGATTTGAATATCGAAATGAATTTCATGCCAGCAGCAGATTCGCGATTTTTTATGTATGGGCTTATAAATGGTGTATAAGATCGAATATAGATTTGAATATCAAAATGAATGTCATGCCAGCAGCAGATTCGCGTTTTTCTTATGTATGGGCTTTTGTATGGTGTATAAGATCGAATATAGATTTGAATATCGAAAGGAATTTCATGCCAGCAGCAGATTCGCGTTTTTCTTATGTATGGGCTTATGGATGGTGTATAAGATCGAATATAGATTTGAATATCGAAATGAGTATCATGCCAGCATCAGATTCACTATTTTTTATTTATGGGAATATGGATGGTGTATGAGATCGAATATAGATATGAATATCGAAAAGAATTTCATGCCAGCAGCAGATTCGCGTTTTTCTTATGTATGGGCTTATGGATGGTGTATAAGATCGAATATAGATTTGAATATCGAAATAAATATCATGCCAGCAGCAGATTCGCAATTTTTCTTATGTATGGGCTTATGGATGGTGAATAAGATCGAACATAGATTTGAATATCGAAATGAATTTCATGCCAGCAGCAGATTCGCGATTTTGTATGTATGGGTTTATGGATGGTGTATAGGATCGAATTTAGATTTGAATATCGAAATGAATTTCATGCCATCAGCAGATTTTCAGTTTTTAATGTTTGGGATGTGGATGTCTATGAGATTGAATATAGATTTGAATATCGAAATGAATATCATGCCAGCAGCAGATTCACGATTTTCTTATGTATGGGCTTATGTATGGTGTATTAGATTGAATATAGATTTGAATATCGAAATGAATTTCATGCCAGCAGCAGATTCGCGTTTTTCTTATGTATGGGCTTATGGATGGTGTAGAAGATCGAATATAGATTTGAATATCGAAATGAATTTCATGCGAGCAGCAGATTCGCGATTTTTTATGTATGGGCTTATGAATGGTGTATAAGATCGAATATAAATTTGAATATCGAAATGAATTTCAAGCCAGCAGCAGATTCGCGTTTTTCTTATGGATGGGCTTATGGATGGTGTATTAGATCGAATATAGATTTGAATATCGAAATGAATTTCATGCCAGCAGCAGATTCTCAGTTTTTAATGTTTGGGCATGTGGATGTCTATGAAATTGAATATAGATTTGAATATCGAAATGAATATCATGCCAGCAGCAGATTCGCGATTTTCTTATGTATGGGCTTAAGCATGGTGTATGAGATTGAATATAGATTTGAATATCGAAATGAATTTCATGCCAGCAGCAGATTGACGTTTTTCTTATGTATGGGCTTATGGATGGTGTATAAGATCGAATATAGATTTGAATATCGAAATGAATTTCATGCGAGCAGCAGATTCGCGAATTCTTATGTATAGGCTTATGAATGGTGTACAAGATCGAATATAGATTTGAATATCGAAATGAATATCATGCCAGCAGCAGATTCGCGATTTTGTAGTTATGGGAATATGGATGGTGTATAGGATCGAATATAGATTTGAATATAAAAATGAATTTCATGCCAGCAGCAGATTCGCGATTTCTTATGTATAGGCTTATGAATGGTGTATAAGATCGAATATAGATTTGAATATCGAAATGAATTTCATGCCAGCAGCAGATTCGCGATTTTGTATGAATGGGCTTATGGATGGTGTCTGAGATCGAATATAGATTTGAATATCGAAATGAATTTCATGCCAGCAGCAGATTCGCGTTTTTCTCATGGATGGGTTTATGGATTGTTTATAGGATCGAATATAGATTTGAATATCGAAATGTATTTCATGTCAGCAGCAGATTCGCGATTTTTTATGTATGGGCTTATGAATGGTGTATAAGATCGAATAAAGATTTGAATATCGAAATGAATTTCATTCCACCAGCAGATTCTCAGTTTTTAATGTTAGGGCATGTGGATGTCTATGAGATCGAAAAGAGATTTGAATATCGAAATGAATATCATGCCAGCAGCAGATTCGCGATTTTGTATGAATGGGCTTTAGGATTGTGTATGAGATTGAATATAGATTTGAATATCGAAATGAATTTCATGCCAGCAGTAGATTCGCGTTTTTCTTATGTATGGGCTTATGGATGGTGTATAAGATCGAATATAGATTTGAATATGGAAATGAATTTCATGCTTGCAGCAGATTCGCGATTTTTTATAAATGGGCATATGGATGGTGCATGAGATAGAATATAGATTTGAACATCGAAATGAATATCATTCCAGCAGCAGATTCGCATTTTTTAATGTATGGGCATGTTGATGTCCATGAGATTGAATATAGATTTGATTATCGAAATGAATATCATACCAGCAGTAGAAATGAAATTCATTTCGATATTCAAATCTATATTCGATCTTATACGCCATCCATAAGCCCATACATAAGAAAAACGCCAATCTGCTGCTGGCATGATATTCATTTCGATATTCAAATCTATATTCGATCTTATACACCATTCATAAGCCCATACAGAAGAAAAACGCGAATCTGCTGCTGGCATTAAATTCATTTCGATATTCAAATCTATATTCGATCTCATACACAATCCATAAGCCCATACATACAAAATCGCGAATCTGCTGCTAGCATGATATTCATTTCGATATTCAAATCTATATTCAATCTCATAGACATCCACATGCCCAAATATTGAAAACTGCGAATCTGCTGCTGGCATGAAATTCATTTCGATATTCAAATCTCTATTCGATTTTATACACCATCCATAAGCCCATACATAAAAAATCACGAATCTTCTGCTGCCATGAAATTCATTTCGATATTCAAATCTATATTCGATCTTATACACCATTCATAAGCCCATACATAAGAAAAACGCGAATCTGCTGCTGGCATGAAATCCATTTCGATATTCAAATCTATATTCGATCTTAGACACCATCCATATGTCCGTACATAAAAAAAGGCGATTCTGCTGCTGGCATGAAATTCATTTCGATATTCAAATCTATATTCGATCTTATACACCATCCATAAGCCCATACATAAGAAAAACGCGAATCTGCTGCTGGCATGAAATTCATTTCGATATTTAAATCTATATTCGATCTTATACACCATCCATAAGCCCATACATAAGAAAAACGCCAATTTGCTGCTGGCATGAAATTCATTTCGATATTCAAATCTATATTTGATCTTATACACCATCCATAAGCCCATACATAAGGATAAAGCGAATCTGCTGCTGGCATGAAATTCATTTCGATATTCAAATCTATATTTGATCTCATACACCATCCATAAGCCCATACATACAAAATCGCGAATCTGCTGCTGGCATGAAATTCATTTCGATATTCAAATCTATATTCAATCTCATGCACTATCTATATGACGATACATAAAAAAAAAAAAAAAACGCGAATCTGCTGCTGGCATGAAATTCATTTCGATATTCAATCTATATTCGATCTCATAGACATCCACATGCCTATACATTAAAAATCACGAATCTGCTGCTGGCATGATATTCATTTTTATATTGAAATCTATATTCAATCTCATGCACTATCTATATGACGATACATTAAAAAAAAAAAAAAAAAAACGCCAATCTGCTGCTGGCATGAAATTCATTTCGATATTCAAATCTATATTCAATCTCATACACCAACCACATGCCTAAACATTAAAAAACGCATGATATTCATGTCGATATTCAACTCTATATTCGATCTTATACACCATCCATAAGCCCATACATAAAAAACGCGAATTTGCTGCTGGCATGAAATTCATTTCGATATTCAAATCTATATTCAATCTCATAAACATCCACATGCCCATACATTTAAAAACGCGAATCTGCTGCTGGCATGAAATTCATTTCGATATTCATATCTATATTCAATCTCATACACCATCTATAAGCCCATACATAAAAAAACGCGAATCTGCTGCTGGCATGAAATTCATTTCGATATTCATATCTATATTCGAACTCCTACACCATCTATAAGCCCATATATAAAAAATCGCGAATCTGCTGCTGGCATGAAATTCATATCGATATTCAAATCGGGATTCATAAATGTTCGTAACTATCCCTTGAGTTTGAAAAAAAAAGCGAATTTAATGCGGCATGAAATTCAACTCATCAGCATATTCATTTCGACATTGAATATCGAACTCCGATTATCGAACTTACTGCTAACTTCACGCACCCAAACCCGGTACATTATGAAATTATTTTGGCACTATGAGGATTACAACGGTCATTGATCAATTTATTCTTTTGTCACAATGCTATGATAAGTTCATACATTATTATACGCGACTTATTGACCTTCTGCAGACAGTGTAGATTAAGATCTGAGTGCACAGAACATGCAGTCTGATCTTTGATCTACACTGTCCTATTTTGACACACACTGCTGAAAATATGCTTTTGAAATTGCAATATTCTTACTATCGATTTGAAAGGTTTTCCCCCCCCCCCCCATTTATTTAGTAGGTTATACCTTAAATCGCTTTAATAATTGATGGTTCATTCGGGCGGTTTTTAAGTCTGTTGTAAAGATATTGTCACAGGTATATCGTTTGGTTTACTTCAAAAACGCTGTAGTTACGAGGTTTTCGAAGTAAACCATCTATAATTATGTGGGTGATATAGCCAATGTTTTTGCCTCGCCAGTTACAGGAACTCGATCCTATTCGACTGCTGAAAGCACAGTCTGTATATATACTCTGGCATTTTTTTTTATCTTTCAGGCTTGACTAAATATGCTGATATCATAGATTAAGATCAGACTGCACAAAACGTGCAGTCTGATCTTAAATCTATGACATCAGCAAAAGCCTAAGTTTTCGCATAAGGCGCTGAGAGGTTAAACTATTCTAATTTTGCAGCGAATTCTTTCTTTCAATGGACGGCCAAAATCAGAACAAATGAAAGGCTGGTTAAAATTTTATTACGAGTATGAAGTGCATGATAAAAATAATTACAAAACACAGTGAATAGACAAAGAGTGTTGTTGGCGATTTTAATGACTCAGTAGATCTAAAAAAGAAAGAATCAAATTCTGACAAGAATTTAGAGAGAAAGTCAACCTTATTGTTCTTGAGCTCATACATTTTTTTTAATCCCAAAACAGGTCGAGATAGAATTTATGCTTTTATAGTCTAATATTATTATGAATATAATACTGTCCATTACTAAAATTTTAGAAGAGTTTTTTTTTTTCAAAATGTGTGATGGAAAGTAACTGGTGAAATACTTAATGGCCATACTGGCAATGGTGAATATTACAGGCTGCGATAGAATCTTATAATTCATATGATATAAGCATAAAAGGCATTGATAATAATAGCAATACTAATAGATAAATCCAAAAAACCTAGAAAAAGAAAATTGTACTGGTTATAGGAATTTATCTGCAATAGTATAGCATCAATTATCAAACAAAATCTATAATTATCTTAAACGCTCACAGCAAATAATATAAATTATTGTGAAGAAGGAAAAATTACCACAATACAATCATTTTTAATCATAAAATATTTTTTCTCTTTTGAGATTTTAAAATAAAGTCCGCCAAGTTGCACCACTCACCAGTTTGTGACGGGTATCGAATCAAAGCATGGCTGGTAATTCTTTATTGTGTACCGATCTGTTTCGTTAAAACGACCATGTTAAAAAAGCCTTTATAAAACTGTGGGAAAAGAAAATTATGCGGGTGACCAGCATTTTCTCCTATTCAGACAATGTTTTCAACTGCTACAAAGACAAATTCAATCTTAAAATACATACGTTTTTCGGCTAAAGCAAACGGTTTAGATTTGAACTAATCAACATTTTTGTCTTTTGGTAGAGTAAAGACTTGTGGAGGCTAATCGAAGATATTTGAAAGACAAATTTTGAAAATAAGGAAAAATAATAATCATTCTTGAGAAATAGAGAACATTGTCATGGTCTGTGAGAAGCCAGAGTTCCTTCTTTCCGACCGGAAATGTTCCAGAGTTGTGTACTGCAGAGAAATACGAGCAGTTTCAATAAAGGAAACCACAAAGTATCTAACTATCTAGAGTTAATCGGCCGGAGTTTGAAGAAATATGATTTTAAAAATATAGCAGGAAAAGGAGCATTTTCTGGTTTCTCCCACAATGTCTTTGAAAAAAATCATCATGAGATACACATAATTTATCGTCTAGATCTATATACAAATGCTTTCAATCATGGACCTGTCGAGTACATTGTCGTTGGATAGAAATACATAGCAGAGAAGTTTTTGTTTGAAACTGGAGTAAGACTAGTGTCCCTAATTCATCTATCTGTGAAAGTAACAATGTAAACTTAAAGTTGTCAAGAAAGGTGACTTATAAGTTTATATATAGGTTTCATTAGCAGTATCTCTGTTATGATCACAATTCTTATATTAACGTTATCGATTAGAATTTTAATTCAACTGATTTAATTAGCAAAGCATAAACATGTTTTTTTTGTGTGTAAATTTACTGTAAGTTCGAACAAGAAATAATCCAAACTGTGAGTCAATGCTTTGACAACAATTAACTGTATAAATTGCTCCGCAGTGGGATGCAAGAGTGCATTCCATTCTCGCGCCCAACGTGCCAGTATGTTTTCTGTCAGTTTTAACGTTCCTGCATACTATATCAATATTATCATCTATACCATAACAACTGTAACGGCAAAATGCATCTTTTAAAGGCATTCACATGCTACGTTGCACCGATAAGCGACCGCAATACTTCTTCTGTAAATTCCTTGAGTTTTTTGTCTCTACAGTGTGTCAGATGTTCTTTAATCCTCTTCACAAGGCCAGCCTTCTCGTCTGCTAAAGTCCTCTTTTCTGTCATCAGTCTGGTGCTCTCTAAGGCCTTTGTGTCGACTGTCTGAACTTTTAACAAAACATTAGAAGGCATTGAATTTGTTAAGAACATGAATAAGCACAAGAATTTGTCTAAATATGAATGAAAACATTTTGGTAGAGGGAGATATTTCTCGTTACGAGCAATTTCTCCCTCTGCTATGATGTTTTCAAAATAATCTGCCGCAAGAGGAAAATGGTCACCTGATGGTTGTAATGATTTGTTAATATATCTTCATGTATCAGCACAATCTGTTTGTATTTATAATTAAGGAAACAGCGAAAATGCTGGTTACCAATTTGAAAACTTTTGCACTCTTAATAATTGTTAACCGTCACGCTAAAAAGGACAGTCTGGGAATTCCGAACATCAATCAGAGGAAAAGAGACCAAAGTTGAGTCCAGTTTAAGTTGATAGTTCAAAAGTGATTGTATAACAAGGTAAAATGAACACTTTTCATACAGAAAATATCATAAAAGCAAAAAAATGTCAACCCTGCACAATTCTTGCAGTCTGACCAGGGTTGATACTTTTCGCAGTTCCCAGAAGGTACCTTTCTGCGTGACGGGCATTATATGGCTTGCAACACGCGAAAAGGGGGATAGCGATATTTGCGTAAATTGTCGTCTCGGATCAGCCTGCGCATCCGCGCAGGCTAATCCGAGACGGCACTTTAAGACTACATTAGATTTTGTACAACAGTAGACTTGCGGAAAACAGAAAATTACATAAAAACCGAAAGTGCCGTCTCCGATTAGCCTGCTCGGACTGCGCAGGCTGATCCAAGACGCCACTTTACGCAAATGTCCGAATGTCCCTTTTTGCTTGTTGCCGCCCATATTAAAAACTAACAGTTTCTTGCCTAACCATCTATTACTTACTTCAGTAAGTATCTTAACATTTTCTCTCTCCCGATCTCTCGCTTTTAAAGCTGATCTACGGTTTTGTTCACGACGAGCATTTTTCTTTTGTATTTCGTCTTCCCGTAGCTACAACACATAAACAATGGCTAGAGAAAAATTAAAACACTATCATAATTAAATAAAAAGTTAACTTTTAGAACACCCGACGTAAGTACTTAGACTGGTATTTATCGAAAGATTAATTTTGTTGTAAGTCAGTAGTCTAAGGCCAGGCAGGCTGGATTCAATTTTTTTTTTTCAATCCGTCTGGTAGAGAAATTTCACGTGTGATAGGTGATAGTACAGCTATAAAGAAGTCAAATTAGGGTGTACGCCAGAAAACAAAGTGGTGCAGATTTTTTTCAGACGACATTTTGTTACCCCACCCACTAAAAATGCATTGAATTGAGCTTATGTGTATAAACCACAAAATTTCAATATCTTCCGGAGTATATTGATTGAAAATAGGTCTAATTAGCAGTGAAGCACATAAGCAATGGTAAAATTCAGTTACAGGAGAATGTAACATACATTGGATGTCCTGGTGTTACCCCCACCTACCAAATTTGCACACATTTTTTCATGAGCAACTTAATATCATTTAAGACTTTTGTGTTTCAACTTCTTGTGAAAGGGTTTGATGAGAACTAAATGCTTACTACTGTACTAAATTGCTGCATTGTATATTTGTTACGGTCTTGCTTATCTTTTACCCCACCCACTTATGTATATACACGCGGCCATCTATGAGCTATTATATAATTGTAGCAGATTTTAGGAGACACGATTTTTGAAAATTAAGTTGGATTTTTTGTTTGATAAGGTTCCTTATATCCACACTGGAATATTGTCTACTGTGATGCAATGCTAGTCATAACACATCGACATGTCCTTCATGTAACAAAATTGTAAAGCAAAAGAAATTCCATTCTGATTTAGAAAAATAAATATTTTCTGGTTTAGATTATAATATTTCACTTCGAACCATCTATATAACACATATTTGTTTAATATTAATTGAGCATTTTGGAACAAAATTTCGGCACGTTATATGTCAGAGAAGGTCAGTGTTTTGCAACTATTTTGATTTCTTGAAAAAATTACATAGATCTAGTAAATGATTCCTAGCCGTTTGTAAGAAAAATGTAATTGTATTTTCCGTTTTGTTCCCAGAAATTGTTTTTATGAAATCAAACGTCGCGGCTTCCTTTCATGAGCATTTTTTATCATTGTTATATAAACAAGTTATGTTTTACAGCAATGACATAAAATGTTACAGCACAGACACATATAAGTATCAAAAAAGTTTTGTACTTAGTGCCTTTATTTGAGAAAAATCAAACGAAATAATAATTGAATAGTTACACATAAAATGAATAAAAGTCATTTGCACCAAAAATACTGTCTTGTTGACAAGTTAAGACTTTAAATGTTATTACAATTACATTTAAGTTGTTTGAATTACTCTTCTGTACCCACTACATTTATGCTATATGCATTAAAAATATCATTTTTATGTAGGAAATAAATCTGTTACATCATGACATTTCAACAAGAGGGACATTTGCCCTGGAGTGCTCACCTGAGACTATAGCTTTATATCCCTCATGTTTATGTGATGAACTTTAAACTAACCTGTGAACCCAGGGGCTGGGCCAGTTTTGACCCCAAGGGAATAATATGAACAAATTTGGGAGAGGTCCACTAGGAATTGCTACATGCCAAATATCAAAGCTCTATGCCTTCTAGTTTTAGAGAAGAAGAATTTTATAATTTTCTGTCTTTGTTCCTATGTTTGAACTTGTGACCCCCAGGCCAGGGCCAGTTTTGACCCCAGAGGCATCAAACAAACTTGGTAGAGGTCCACTGGAAGATGCTACATACCAAATACCAAAGCTCTACGGCATCAAGTTTCAGAGAAGAAAATTTGTAAAGTTTTCCTTCTTTGTTCCTGTCTTCGAATATATGACCCCCGTGGCAGCGCCAATTTTGAACCCAAGGGTATCATATGAACAAACTTGGTAGATGTCCACTAGGAGATGTTACATTCCAAATATCAAAGCGCTATGCCTTTTACTTTGTGAGAAGAAGAATATTGAAGTTTTCATTCTTTGTTCCTAGGTTGAACTTGTAACCTCCTGGGCGGGGCCAGTTTTGACCCCAGGGGCATCATGTGTACAAACTTGGTAGAGGTCTACTAGGAGATGCTACATACTAAATGTCAAAGCTCTATGCCTTCAATTTTCAGAGGAGAAGATTTTTAAAGTTTTCCTTCATTGTTCCTATGCTCAAACTTGTGACCCCGGGGTGGGGCCAATTTTGTCCCCAGGGGCATTATTTGAACAAACTTGGTAGAGTTCCACCTGGAGATGGCCACATACCAAATATCAAAGCTCTATGCATTCTACTTTCAGAGATGAGGATTTTCAAAGATTTTGTATTTTTTTCCTTTTTGCGGCCATGGCAACCAGAATTTTGAGTGGAATTCTATTTTTGCGGCCATGGCAACCAGAATTACGAGTGGAATTCTATTCTAAGAACAATTTTGGTGGAGCTTCACCCAAGGAACATATCTGCCAAGTTTCATCAAGATTTGCCCAGTTATTTAGGAGAAGATGTCTAAAGCAATTGTTGACGGACGACAGACGCTGGACGTCGGACATAGGACGATCACAGTAGCTCACCTTTAGCACTATGTGCTAAGGTGAGCTAAAAAAAAGAACCCAGAAAACCACCCACATCTACACCCACACACACACCCAATACCATACACTCATACACATACACACACACAACGCAGCTGTACTGTCAATGCAGCAAACAAAGAAACTGATGATTGATCATACGTCACGATTACGCTGAATGAACAGCACATTTGTTAATTTTAAGTCATCAAGAGGATTTTAGCTCCACTGGTCGAAGGCCAGCGGGCTTATTTCATGGCCCGCTGTCCGTCGTGTGTCAGTCCATACGTGCATTAACTTATATTTCAAACATCTCCTCTGACACTAGCCATCCAAACTTGATGAAACTTCACAGAAATGATCCTGCCATGGTTTTCTTCAGAGTTTCTTGACAGAATCTGATTCCTTCAAAAACTCTGTTTGCCATGGCAACAAAACTGAAAAATATTGAAATCTTTGAAAATCTTATCTGAAAGCATAATGCCTAGGGCTACCAAACTTGTCATATAGCTTTATGTCGTGAACCTCTAACAAGTTCCTTCAAATAATAGCCCTGGAGTCGAAATTGGCCCCGCCCCGAGGGTCACAAGTTTTATACGGGATTATATAGGGAAAACTTTAAAGTCCTTCTTTAGGGCCTTGGGCTACCAAATTTGGCATGTATCTTTATCAACTGGGCGTCTACCAAGAGTACCCAACTTATAGTCCTGGGGTCAAATTTGGCCCGGTTCCGGGATCACAAGTTTTACATGGGCTTATATTGGGACAGCCTTTAAAAATCTGCTTTTACATAGCCGCAAGGCCTAGGACTACCAAATTTTGTATGTAGCTTTATCTAGTGGGCCTCTATCAGAAGGGCCCAAATTATAGCCTTGGGGTTAAGTTTGTCCCCACACCAGGGGTCACAAGTTGTACCTTGGCTTTTGTGTTGAAAATTTTATAAATGATATTTTTACTAACCATAATTAAGCCTAGGGCAACCAAATTTAGCCCTGTTTCATGGGTCTCATGTTTTACATGGCTTTTAGGAAACTTTGAAAATCTTCTTGTTTATAACACAACATTCTAGACCTGTATTATTTGGTACGGGGGTTTATCTTGTGGACCTTTACCAGGATTCAAGTAATTATAGTTTTATGGTCAATAATGGCTTTGCCCAGGGGTCAAGGATTCATAGCTTTCTCGTAGGATTTTATAGAAAAAAAATGTATGCCTTCAAGTTTAAAACTAATTGCCCAGAGTAGTAATATGTGGCTTGTAGTGTTTTCATTTATTTGCCAGTGGCACGATACAGGGTCGTCATGGCCCCCTTGTTTTAAGTTATATCCCCTATTGCATCAGTGAACCGGAGAAACAGATGGATGAAAAAAAAGGGCCCTTTTTTGTTTTCACTTATTAGCCAGTGGAGCGATCATGGCCATAATGACCCTCTTGTTTCAAGTCATATCCCCTATTGCATCAGTGAAATAGATTAACAGAATAGGAGAGTAAGAATAATAAAGGAAATAAAGCAGCTTAAGTAATGAAAATAGCCAAATCTTAGTGTTGGCATACTTATGGTAACAGTTGTGAATATATAATGAAATAACGAAATCAAAGGTTAGTGTGCAACAACAACTTATACTGTTGCACTCATTAATAGATCATTTTTGAGGTGCTAAATGCTAAAACTCCATAACTGTTCTTAATTCTGGTCCTCTATGTCTGTCCTAGTAGTTCTAGCCAAAACTGTGAAAAAAATCTAGCCAGAAATATTAACACATTCAATATGAAGACTGTAAATCAGAGAGTGTTTTCAATTCATTCTGCGAGGAACATTTATTAGGTGTTTTACGGTATGTGAAATCAGTCAGATTTTATTTAATATAAGTCTTACATACATGTAAATGTGGATTTTTATGAGCATCTTAAATTCAAAAGATTTGTCAAAAAGATTGCATTGTTTCATTGGTTTCTTTTTTCATTATTGTGAACATAGGAAAAGTTTAATTTTTGTTATAGGCAAATTTGGGGTAGGCGCGTTTATTAGCATATAAAAAAAATCTGCACCACTTTCAGGTCTGGCATCCATGCTTAAAGTGACTCTAATAGGCTATCCTAACTCACTGTACCATTTGAATTTTTCTACCAGATGGATTGAAAAAAAATTAGAAATAGAGCCTTTTTTTGATCTGAGCCTTAGCCTACAGTGTCGCTGTTCTTTCCCCCTAATTGTATAAATGGTTAGATTTATTTTGGCGTAAACAATTTTCAGTCTGAAGGAAAAGCAGGATTTTCGTTCGTTCTCTGCAATCTCTGATAACACAAAAGCAACTGAAGTGCTTTATAGAATATAAAAGAAAGGATGAGTCCAGTAGTGAATAGAAGAAGCATCATTTCGTTGATGCAAGTTATATACTATGTACCTTGTACTGTATGGGTTCGTGGGGTTCGAGAAACAATTCTTCTTCGCCTCTTGTCACTCTATCAAGTTGTAACTTGAATTTCAATTCTTGTTTTACGATAGGGTGTATGGATTTCTCTCTAACTGATTCCTCTACAGCCTTCGTTATTCCAGATCCATAATCTACATCTCTGGTATTATTTGGTAGTTCCTCCTCGCGGCTTTCCCAGCTTTTGGTATTGGTTAGAGCCATTTTCTTCTCACTTTCATTCTTCTGCGACGTATTCTTATCAACTTGCTCTGCGTCTATCTTCTCTGTACGTTCTTGACTGAGGTTTTGCAGACTGCTATCAGCAAAACATTCGACATCATCTAAAACTGAAATCAAATCGCCGTCTTCAATATCAAACAATGTCCGTGTGCTTACAAGACTGTCATCCTCTGAAGCTGTGTTGTTGTCAAACACTTTCTGTGTCCTATAGCTAGATTTATCTATTGATATGTCCTCCATTTCAAGGACGTTGTTGACAACATTGGATTCGGACAGATCGTCTGTATCATTATATTGAGGAGCATAGAAGTCGTACTTGTTGATCGGCGGCTTTTCTTTAAAATGAGCTCCATTTTCAGTCTCTCGGTCGAAGGATATTTCTTCAACTTCGGTAATTTTATCCGATGACTTCCCTTCGTTATCCGACGACTTCCGTTCGTACATACTCACATGACCGTTTTTCTGTGTTGAAGTTCTGTCAACAGCTGATGTTCCGATAATCCATGTATCATTTAAGAACGAAGGGAAATTACCGACACAGCAAGCCTTTTCCTCGTCGCCCGCATAATTTCTACATGATTGTGAACTGTGGTAGCCAGACTTGACTTCTACTTGAAATGATGTCTGTAAGTTGATCTTGGAATATGTATCCTTGCGATTTTTACCTACTGGTCTGTATTTTTTTACACACGGTTTATTTCGCGATAAGTGCCTCTTGCATGTGACAGATCTTTTCTGGATTGTCCCATTTTTCAGTTTTTCAGAGGAAGATCTCAGCATGGATCCACTGGATGCATACTTATCAAAGTCTATTAGATGATCGTAACTGGTCGGTAGGAGAAACGATGACATAAATAAAGCTATGGCTTTGGTGAACATAATGATGAACAATGTAGACTTCGGACAGCTATCTGTGGTATCAATGTCAATCTCCCCGAATTATTCTAAGCTCTGAAGAACAGATTCTTCTAGACAGAGAGTCAATACTCTTATCGGAATCAAATCTATATTCATAATGATATATAGAAAAAGGACTTAACATGTATTAACATTCGGGATGCTGAAGGAAATCTGCAGGATTTCATTGTTGCTATAGGTATAGAAAGGCATGCAAAGAATATTTTCTACCCTATCATTGAAGAACTGCACCATTTGAGGCACAATGAAATTGTCATCTGTACATGTTTTCAATTTGGACAAGGATAAAAATCTGTCGTCTGGGAAAGTTTGAACGTCTCATCCAAAAGACTTCTAGTAATTATAGACGGCCAGCCGTGGGATGCGAACCCATACCCACATGTAGCCCGAGATTTGATGTTCACTGTACCACTTGACAGAATTCCAGATAAGAGGGAGTGATGCTTTTATAAATCCTTTATTTCTCTTCCAAACCCTATGTTGTGGGTACTCATTGGAATCGTCTCAAAGAGACAATTCTAATGAGTACCCACAACATAGGGTAGAGAGGAGAATTATATAAAGTTTATTTCATCAGCTTGTGGTTAATATGGAGAAATATTTGCCGAAAAAGGGAAAGGTATGCGAAAATAACGAGTTCCGTTAGGCGCGAGTTATTTTCGCACACTTTTCCCTTTTGAGGCAAATTTTTCCCCATATTAACCATAAGCTGATGAAATAAATTGTATTTTATATTTTCTCTGATTATTTTTGTCAACAAATGTCACTTTTAACTTTTTTAACCGTAGAACAAAAAAATAGTTCCAGATTTTCGGCAGGAAGAAAATATTCACCGTGACGGGGAAATAACCCTCCAGCTTAAAATACGACATTTCTTTACCCATAACATTTCTAAAAATATACACATGAAATATCAATATAATTTTCAATTTCAAAATCAAAATCACTCCCTCCAGCTGGAGCTCTGACTTGAACAAAGCGGTGTGATCCATACGCAGACTACAGAATGTTTTGACGCGTCTGCAGAAGAAAATATACCTCCAAACAGATATTGGAAAAAAAAAACCATTTTTGCTCAGTTTTTGGAAATTATCCATTCCCATCTTTATATCTTTACCAAACGACACAAGTTTTGTCCAGATTGAACGCATTGGCAGACGTGAAAAATAAATGTGACTAACATGATGTAATTTGTCTGTAAAAGGGTAAATAACACAGTAGGAAAAGGAGGTATTGTTTTCCAAGGACCCTTTTAAAGAAGTCGTGAAAACTCGGGATTGTGTTGCCAAAAGTCTAAGGCACACCCTAGCTGTTACAGCCCGGATATGCACGATTTTTTAGTGGATTATTCTGAATAACAAAATGATTAGTGACTATACGCCCTTCCTTTTAACACCCGTTGAGAAATACTCACAAACAACTTCACAGTATATAAACGAACTGTACCCAAACCGGATATTGCGAGTAAATTCCATGAATCGATTGGTGAAAACAGATGGGTGCCTTTGAATCATTGAGATCGACAGGTTGTTGTGACTTTCACGCAACTTGTAAACATTTGCATCATTGAATGAAATAATGTATCTTTCAAATAAATACATCATTTACCATCTTTGGCCGTGTAATTGCTGATAAAGTGCAATACTCGTCTTCACTTCTTTTGCTCACTGCTATACATGCTGTTTTCACAGGCAATTTATGTATAATTCCGTCTTTTATCCGATACCCATTTGTAAAGTTTTGTTTCTAAATGTATGCTCTTCACAAAACAGCCAATATATTCCGACAAAATTTGTTAAAATTACCTAAACATGTAGGGAAATTCTGCATGGCGAACGGTTTGATACTGTACCCTTCTTGCAAATATCAAGTAAATGATCTGTACATTACTTGCGAGTTGGTTGAACGAATTCTTGCGAGTACCATATGGGGATTTCCATTCCTTTTCACCTACACAAGAGCGAAGCATCTATTACGCACGTTACTAGAGTTCTCAATACAAACTTTGTTTCGCAATTTATTCCTTACATTGTCATTTCAATGCAGTTGTACTGAAGAATCTGAAATTTTTGTGGCAAAAGGTGGAACTCCTCCTTACAAGCAATGTCACCCTTTGCCACAACACTTTGTATGCTGTATAAAATCTAATATACATATCACAAGTAAAAAATATTAGCTGTGATTACATGTGAATCATTTCTAAGTATACGTTCAAAATTACACGACTTTATCTCATTGGCAAAAAAGTAACATGAGCTTCGCACAGCAGTGCATATACGCCCAAAGGGGCTTGTCAGTGAAATGGGTTAAAATCTAGAACCCTACAGAGATCCAAATTTGAAAAGTCACATGCAAAACCACACATCATAGGGATTCATTGTAGTAAGTTTCAAATCATTCCGATGGAAACTGTGGGTGCATACAAAAAATGCTGACGGTGACCGACCGTGGCCATAACATAATACGACCTTTCCATCGTATAAAAAAAAATCAAAGAGCTGTCAGCACTGTAATCGGTCGACACTAAATAATCTCTAACCTAGCCATTCGACCCCTCGTCTACCCACCATGTGTACAATCTTATCCTCGTGCCACCACATATGAAATACGCTATTTTATATTATAAAAGTGGAACAATGATTTTGTTCTTTTGTCATTATCAGTACCATTTCTGAACACCATTCGTTGTATGTTTTGTTGAAGGATAACGTGTCACAAGGACTATATGTCACATTTTATTTGCGTCTTTAGTTCACGCAGAGTGTACTGCACAGCTCTTTTATTACAGCAGGGTATGGGTGGAGCTGTATTTTATTTCCATAAGTTAGTGTTTAAATCGGTGATCAAGGCGGACCAGAATAAAAGACAATATCAAAAATGAAACACGGGGAGATATGTAACAGCTGCGACAGGTCATTGAACATCTATTCTTGTGGCTGTAAACAGTCACTGAAGATCGGGTTTTTGAGAGAAAAGCATATATAATAGTATGAAAAGACTCGGTTTTATTCTGCTTCCTTTTCATGAGTTACAGGTGGCCCTTCAGATTTTGGAACAAAAATTTTATAAAAATAAAATCTTTATACTCCCAAAGCCGTATAATTTTCTTTCATAAAACCCAAATAGTCGAAAACCATCCGACAAGAGAAATAAGAGATTTACTACAGCCCAGGTCGACACCGACGGGACACACTGTCTATTTTTACAATTTGCTCATTTACATACTGGGAATACACAGCCGAAGCTTGAAACATAGCGTTCGAAGAAGACATTATGGAAAACAAATACATGTTTCTTATAGAATTTAAGCGTCATTAGTCACATGCCAGTCACTTATTTATAATCAACATTCCCACAATGCTTTTTAGCTCCACTGGCCGAAGGCCAGCGAGCTTATGTCATGGCCCGTTGTCCGTCGTGCGTCCGTCCGTCCGTCCGTCCGTCCGTGCGTCCGTCCGTGCGTCCGTCCGTCCGTCCGTCCGTGCGTTAACTTTTTCTTTAAACATCTTCTTCTCTGAAACTACCCATCCAATTTTGATGAAACTTCACAGAAATGATCCTGCCATGGTCCTCTTCAGAATTTCTTAAAAGAATTTAATTCCTTCAAAAACTCTGGTTGCCATGGCAACAAAACTGAAAAAAATTGAAAATCTTTGAAAATCTTCTTGTCTGAAACCGTAAGGCCTAGGGCTACCAAATTTGGCATGTAGCTTTATCTAGTGGACCTCTACCAAGTTTCTTCAAATTATAGCCCTGGGGTCAAAATTGGCCCCGCCCCGGGGGGTCACAAGTTTTACATGGGCTTATTTAGGGAGAACTTTAAAACTCCTCTTCTACCTAAGCATAGGGCCTAGGGCTACCAAATTTGGGATGTTGTTTTATCTAATGGACCTCTACAAAGAGTGTCTAAATTATAGCCCGGGGGTCAAAATTGGCCCCGCCCCGGGGGTACCAAGTTTTACATGGGCTTATATAGGGAGAACTTTAAAATTCATCTTCCACCTAGCCATAGGGCCTAGGGCTACCAAATTTGGCATGTAGCTTTATCTAGTGGACCTCTACAGAGGGTGTCCAACTTATAGCCCAGGGGTCAAAATTGGCCCCGCCCCGGGGGGTAACAAATTTAACATGGGCTTATATAGGGAATACTTTCAAAATCTTCTCGCACCTAGCTATAAGGGCTAGGGCTATCAAATTTTGCATGCAGCTTTATCTAGGGGGTCTCTACCAAGGGTGCCCAAATTATAGCCCTGGGGTCAAATTTAGCCCGGTCACAGGGGGTCACAAGTTTTACATGGGCTTATATAGGGAAACTTTAATAATCTACTTGTACATAGCCATATGGCCTAGGGCTACCAAATTTTGCATGTAGCTTTATCTAATGGGCCTCTAACAAGAGGGCCCAAATTTTAACTTTGGGGATCAAGTTTGACCCACCCCAGGGTTCACAAGTTTTACATTGGCTTTATAAACCTGTCTCAAGGGTCAGATATTTTTCAGGGCCTTTTATTGAGCAAACTTGTTTTACAGGGCTTTTTATTGGGCAAGATTCAAAAATCTTCGTGTTTATAACCACACATTCTAGTTTCATATTGTAGGTCTGAGGTCAAAATTGACTCCATCCAGGGATCACAAGTTTAACATGGGCTTCAAAATATGATCACTTCAATTTAAACATTAATCAAGGGAAATAACTCTTTTTATGAAAGATAAAGTTTGGTACTATTTACCTCCCTTGATTATCAAACTACATTGATACATGATTGGTGCTAGACATTAAGTTTTTTGATAGAAAATATTCTGTTTTCAAGTGTGATTCATTTTGATGCTAATAGTTATGCTCACATGAGGTGAATAATAAATTAAAAGTAAGGTTTCTATCATTCAGCTTATTTTTTCCAAGGACTTTACCTTTCATGCTAATGAATTAACCTGCTTGTACTGCCTGACAGTGTCCATTGTTTTTGAAGGCCCTCTTTGTCATGGTCATGAACACTTGAATTTGTGTGGTAAAGGGTTAAAAAGCCAGTGGAGCGATACAGGGCCATCATGGCCCTCTTGTTTAAAATTTTTTTGACGCCAAATCTATAAAAAAAAAACCTAATGGGCAACGTAACCTTTTAAGGGAATACCACCCCCATTTTTTTTGTAATATTATGATTCTTAATTACTGATAATTTGTATTGTTTTTTCATATAAATTTCAGTGATATATATATTATTTAATTTTGGGTGATGTGAAAAACCGATATACCCACCTTTAAGGAACAGAACGAATTCATGCAATAAGATTTCACATTTCGTATTCATCTGCTAATAGATAAAAAGAGGAATTACCCTTTCCTGAAACGGCATCTTGGACTCATCCAATTTGGGAGCATTTGGGGGAAAATTTACAGATCTGCTTAATAAAAGTATAATTTTGAAAAAGAATAGAAATGTTACGAGAAAGGAAGAAATTGTTCGTTGAGTGTAATATCTTCTCAAATTCTTCAATATTTTCTTAAGTGATTGACTGATGACTCATTTCTATGCGGAATAGGAATAACCACTATAAAACAGTATTTCGCATAAAACATTCAGATTCTTCAGTGAACATCCCTCACTGGTGTCTTTCTTTATGAGGCTTTTTTAAAATGGTGACACATAAACAAGCGTGCAAACTCACTGTCTTAGTATCATCATTAGGTAGCAGAGGCCTGTTCCATAGCTTCAAATCTTTTGGAATACTTTTGAAGTTTTTTTTTTTTATACGAAATTGTTTCTTTTCTTTTGAGTCAAATTCTTAAATTTTGATCTTGAGGTTTTTCCTTTATGGATTTCCAAATTATGATTTATTAAATCACCAAAGCTTGTGGTTGACAGTTTTCTGTAAAGGCATCTGAATTACTCCATTTTATACATGAAAATGTACAGATTTATACCATCAGGCATCAGATTTGTTATCCCAAGAACCGTACAGAATATTTGAAAAAACTCCCAAGACATCGTACAGATAGATTTCGAAAACTCGCAAGTAAGGGTACGAATCACCAGCAAGAAACGTACAGCTGACCTACTTTACATAGAGGCATTAATTCTTATTTTTTATGTTCAAAATCGAACTTTAAAATGCCCAATGCCGCAAATGTCTTTTTTAATTAATTAATTGCACCAGTTCAAACTCAGAAAACGTGTTTCAGCCAGCCTTAACATGATAAAAGCTGATTTAAGATCGGGTCTACTGCAAATGACGCTCTAGCCTGCGGTGAGTATTGAGAATTTCAATGTTTTAAAGCTAAGAATGATTATGTAGCAGTTTATGTATTAACAATAAAGGTTTGGCGTAAACTATACATAAAGATTCACATAGTTTACATTCAGCAGTATAAAAGACGCAACCATTTTTATCTCGGCTGTCTCTAATGCAAAGTGGACATCACTGAAATTTACTCGCAATATCCGGTTCGGGTACAGTTCGTTTATATACTGTGAGCTTGTGACGCTCGATTTTCCCACCCCCTTTCCGTTTTGATAAATCAATAATTTACAAGAAAAAGTTGATGCAAAACATCAAAGTCGCCGCAAAAAAAAATTGTTTAATGCTTCAAGAAAGCCAGGGCAAGTAAGTAAATGTCAGTTTTCATCAGCAGATTTTTTAACACATTATGAAATTATGTGAATAGTAACCTATATCAAAACTTGTCTTCTGTTACAGTATCTACTACCCTAGCACAGCGCTCTTTTAGCTCTTTTCCAAACGACAAATATCAGACTCTTCCAAATTCAAAGAGTTGGCAGATGACAATTTAAAAAGCTGCAAAAATGGTGGAAAATTCGCTAGTAGTGGGGAAAAAGAGGGCCAAGATGGCCCTGGATCGCTCACCTGAATTTTCGATAGGACCATAGCCTTTTTTTTTTGAAGGTATTGAAACACTAGAAACAAAATCATTATTTTGCCAAGCAATTTTTAACAGGTCACCTGTAAAAGTCCTCTCAAAATCTGACCAGCAGTTTGAAAAAAGAAGAATTTTTGGGAGTTTCTTAATTTCCGTACAGTGCAAGTAGCCCCCATTCACTAGAGTCATGTTTCTTGACCTATCAAAATTTCGCGAACACATTTTGAAAAAGGCCATTCAAGGAATATTTCCGTGAAACAATTTTCAAATCTGACCAGCCGTTTCAGAGAAGAAGAATTTTCAAGAATTTCTTCATTTCCATATAGTGCAAGTAGCCCCCATTCACCAGGGCAATGTTTCTTTACGAATCAAACTTTCACGAACACTTTTCGAAAAGGGTCACCCAAGGAATATCTCTGTGAAAAATTTCCAAAATCTGGCCAGCCATTTCAGAGAAAAAGAATTTTAAAGAATTTCTTCATTGCCCTATAGTTCAAGTAGCCCCCATTCACCAGAGCCATGTTTCTCGATGAAACAAAATTTCGCGAACATGTTTTGAAAAGGGTCACCCAAGGAACATCTCTGTGAAATTATTTTAAAATCTGACCAGCCGTTCGAGAGAAGAAGAATTTTTAAGAATTTCTTCATTTACCTATAGCGCAAGTAGCCCCCATTCACCAGAGCCATGTTCCTCGACGGATCAAAATTTCGCGAACAATTTTTGAAAAGGGTCATCCAAGGAACATTTCTGTGAAATTATTTTAAAATCTGGCCAGCGGTTACAGAGAAGAAGAATTTTTAAGAATTTCTTCATTTCTGTATAGTGCAAGAAGCCCCCATTCACCAGAGCCATGTTTCTTGACGGATCAAAATTTCGCGAACAATTTTTGGAAAGGGTCACCCAAGGAACATCTGTGTGAAATTATTTTAAAATCTGGCCAGCGGTTTCAGAAAAGAAGAATTTTTAAGAATTTCTTCATTTCTGTATAGTGCAAGAAGCCCCCATTCACCAGAGCCATGTTTCTTGACGGATCAAAATTTCGCGAACAATTTTTGAAAAGGGTCACCTAAGAAACATCTCTGTGAAATTATTTTAAAATCTGGCCAGCAGTTTCAGAGAAGAAGATTTTTAAAGAATTTCCTAAAAAATTCTATTTCGTTGCCATGGCAACCAGAGTTTTTGACGGAATCAAATTCTGTGAACAATTTTTAAAGAGGACCTCCCAAGGAAATTTCCAGCCAAGTTTGGTCCAAATCCGCCCAGCGGTTTAGGAGGAGTTGATGTTTAAAGAATTGTTGACGACGCACGACGCACTGACGCAGGACGGACGACGCACGACGGACACCGGGTGATCCTAAAAGCTCCCCTTGAGCACGTTGTGCTCAGGTGAGCTAATAAAGAAGAAATTGCTTATAACGAGCAATTTCTCCTTATCCAACATGTTTTGACAAAAGAATTTGATAGCACACATGTGATAACCCGTGTTTGTTTGGGAAAGTGGTGAAAGCAGGGCTAAGTTACTAAAATGTTGCTGTCCTAGGAGAGTATGATTCAAGAGGACGTAAGTTTGCAAAGCATGCTTTCAATTTAAACAAGTCTAAGACTATAGTGTTTGGTGAACAGTGTTCATAAAGAATCATGCTTTTGCATCGCGCTTTATCATTATGAACAACACAGCGAAAAAGTGGCCTCGCTCCAGATTTTTTCCACAAATTAAATTTATGCAGAGCTCGTTGAGAAATAAACAAAGGAGTTCTAAACTATCTTTGTTGTAAAAACTAAACTTAGAAATAAGTAACCAATAATGGTCAGATACAATCATAACCATCATACCCGTTCTTCGGCGGAATTTAGCACAATTTCAGCAATGCACAATTTCAGCAGTGGTCATTCAACAAAAAACACACAAATAGTAGGAAAAACTATCTACAAAACAATCAAAATGATTATCAAACCTGTGTACGAAGGTTGTACGAAACGACCAGCTGGGTACGAAATGACCAAAATTGAAAGTATAAGTAGGTACGAAATGACCAAAATCGTACGAAATGACCTAGGTACGAAATTAACAAGGTACGAAATGACTGGAAACCTGTACAGCCTTGACCAATGGAAACAAGGCAATTATGTGGACGAGTCCATTTCTCACGAATAGGGACAATAAAAGAAATAATTAGGCGGTTTTTTGATGTTGTAAGTATTAATAGAACAAAAATAGTATCGTATTGCAATTTCGTAGTTTAGGAATGAATTAAAAAGCCAGTTTAAGGCGAAGTAACGTTAGAAAGATTCCTTGTTAACCTAACACTCCTATAAAAACGAAATTCCCACTATCCATGTCCTAACTCGAAAAACTATTAAAAATATAGTCGCGCGCTTCTGCGCGGCGACTAATCATTAAAAATGTTTGTGATTCCTTCAGTTTCCCAGTGAACACCTTGTTCATGGATTTTAGCTTGTGTGGAAATTAGCCGTTTCGTAAATAGCGTGTCTTAGATAAATATTAAGTTTTTACGTAGAAGCTGTATTCCAATGAAAATATATCTACATGAACATTATTATCATCGATTATTCACGAAGGACTCAAAAACTATTGAGATGTTGAACTCACAGCTCACTTCCAGAAATACATTGCTCGTATGTCCAGATTTTAGCATTACAAAGAAGCAGTAGTCCAGCTATGTTTTACTTTCTAAAATCATTTCCCAGAAGAAGCCATTATTGTGGGATTTTCAAAATCTATAAATACCGCTGATGCAACTGACTCGATTTCTACACGCATTATAAATGTGTCATACTTTGGGTCAAGGTAAATAAGGTTCAATGCAAATAAGTAACAATTCCTTTCAGCCTGTGCAGTCCGCGCAGTCCAAACTCTTTGCCATTTGTACTTTTTTATGCATATTCAAGAATCATTCTAACTCCTGATTCAGTCGGTTGTAAGACTAAATGGGTTTTACGGATCTAATACATAGAGGATATTTGTTTTTTTCGGTGAAAGATTGAAATTTATTGCATCGAGTGGACACCATCGGTAATATTTTCACTCCTGGCGCAGCCACGAGTGAAAATATTACCGATGGTGCGCCACGAGTGAAAACATTACCGATGGTGTCCACTCGATGAAATAAATTTCGATCTTTCACCGAAAAAAAAAACCCAAATATTCAATTTATTTCATGCTTTTAACCCTTTCTGGTAGGAGTCTTATCAAAATCCAGTACAGTTCTTTTCCGTTATTCCCTGTGGCGTACCCCTTCCGCATAGCAACGCATTACAATATTACGTAATGAGCGAGAAATCTAATGTAAATGACGTCATATTTCCCATCTGGTTGTCAGGCACGCGCAATTTACCTAGGCCACAAGAACGTGAAAATCGGTATTTTCACTGGTGATACCAGTGTAAGATCGAAAAATATTTTCACTGCTATTTCTCGATATCCTACCGGAAAGCATGAAATATATAATATAAAGTGCTTGCTGCAACGAATCACAAATATGCATCTAACGCCCTTTAAGGGCCGCTCAAATTATTTCAGGGAAACGATTATCACTTTTTGAAACACTGTATTTAGTTTTTTCCTTCTATACAAAGGTTTCAAAACTGCAGTGAGTTCAAAAGTGATGATCTCTTATGGCAATATAGAGAATTTCTAAATACATTCAATATTGTGATATTTTCCAAGTTCAATGATGTTTTGAGTCTGTCATTAAGATAGATGGACAGTTTACGATCTCCATAGCGTTCAAATTTTTTTTATGGAAAATACTATCTGACATTGCAGATCTACTTTATCTTTGTTCAATTTAGAGTACTTTTTATTGCAGATCTACTTTATCTCTCTGTTCAATTTAGAGTATTTTTCTATACATGTAAATGTCTATATATGTGGCGTAAAACGGTGATTTTAAAGTCAACGCAGGTCACGTACTCGAGTTTACGAATTTTCAGTGGATCATTGTTCTTTGAGACATATGTGAGGTAACCACATTTTCGAAAAGTAAATCTATCGAAAATTAAATGATGAAAAGTTAAGAGAGAGAGAGAGGTCCTATTATAATTTATTGGTCGCCCGGCAGAAGCCGGCGACCTTATATTTAATATAGTTCGGAAGAGATGTTCATGGAGAGTGTAGGTACTTCCGGTTAAAATCTTTCATCATATTCGCCAGGTTTAATTTGGTAAAATAGGTGTGAATGTATGTGAAATTGTTGTGTGGGGTTTTCTTCACCTTTTTTGAGGTTGTTTACTTGTTTTTAAACCGATAAAGAATCGTGAAAGAATTATTAACGGTCTGCTGCGCAACATTTTGTGAAACAATTAATGTTCTTGTGCAGAATCCATCTATTTTTAACGCAAATGAACTCGTCCAGTCACATGATCTTAGGAACCAATGGAAATGCAGAACTACTCCTACTCTCTACCGTTGTTTGTGCATGTCATATTCTTCGATGATTCGAGTATTTATAGAATGCCATCTAGCGGGAGATAATGACTCTTTACCGGCAGGCCTAAAGAGCGGAATGGAAATATTTTAGAGCAATGGACGGAATGGAAAAGAAAATACGCATGGAAATATATCATGCCTGTTTATTAAATAGAAAAACAATAATGATTTGATTTTTTCTACCCATTAAAGGTAATTTACAAGTAAAAACCAAAAATTATGTTTTTTGTACCGCTGAAAAAATGTACTTGTAGTGATATTTTTCCTTTATGCACGTATTCCTAGATGGCGAAATGAAAAATTTACCAACAGTATATTGTACCTAAAGTGTTACAGGTCTTTAATGTACATGTATTTTCTTAAGGGTAGTAAATTGAAGAAAATGATTAGAATTTCTTTATGCTTATAAGTACTGATGTTAAAACCTTTGAACCCTTTCCAAACGACAAACGTTTGGACTAGACCAAATTGAAAGCATTAGAAGACGAAATTTAAACTCTTGCTGAAAAGATTATTTCTGTCCATGATAGGGTAGAAAACATTGTGGGAAAAGCAGAAAATGCTGGTTACCAGCATTTTCTTCTTTTCCCACAATGTTTTCAAAAGGCTACTATTCTTGATCCGTAAAAACCAGGGATTGTTTGGGAAAGGGTTAAATTTCCTTTGTGCGGGACTGGCACAATGGAAAAGAAAACCTGTACGCAATAGACATTATACATTTGTTACTATATAAAGTAAATATGTATGATTTCAAACGTGTGTATTTGTACTCGTATATCTTTCCTAGGGTATATCTGCAGGAATATTGAAATATAAAGTTTTTACTGTTAAAAAAATATATTTGTAGCAATATTTCCTTCTTTAAGCAGGTAATCTCAGAAGGGGAAATGGAAAAATTACCAAGTTCGAACAAGTACAATATAATGCACCCAACACAGGTCTTAAAGTTTAGATTGAATTTTAAAATGGATAATAACTTGATTTAAATATCAGCTTACATGCATTAGACTGCGTGAATCTAGGATCAGAGTTCATTTTTGGTAAGTCTGATCTTGATCTACACCCTCTTCAGATATTTCACTGATCGGCCTTGGTTACATGTATCATTTTATATACCGGTACATTACATTGCGTGAATCTAGGATCAGATTGTAATTTTGGTAAGTCTGATCTTGATCTACACCGTCCTCAGATATTTCGGATTGTTCTAAAAATTTTGTCATTTGGTGGGCAAAATAAAGATTATGTGTTAAGTTATAAGTTATAAATTAAATAAACTGAAACTTTTTTTCCAATACCTATTGAGTACCCAGATAATAAAACTTCATTTCAAATTTCCATTGCGCGGGATAGGTGCAATGGAAAAACAAAATTCGCATCGGAAATATAATTTACTATATTATAAGTTGTAAAGTAAAGTATTTGGTAACCACGTATGGTTTCAAATGCGTTTATTTTATTTGTAGTCATTGACCAATTATATCTCCAGTTATAAACGAAATACAATATCTTTGTAATCATGGCTGAAAAAATATATTTGTCGCATTTTTTTTTTCATTATGCAGTTATTCTCAGATGGCGAAATTGAAAATAGACATAAAAGTAGCATAAAATGTAAATGGGGCATTTGAACGTTTTCCAGCTCGAAAACCCATACTTTATCTTGACAGTTTGTTATATGACAATGTAGGGCACTATTGTCATGTCAGTTTATTAGAAAACAATATCTATTTTTTTCTCAAATGAAGAATAACTGAAAAAATTGAAGTCGGATATATTCTCTTGACTGCATATTTGTTTAGTAATGGAAAGAAAAAAAAAATCATTTTCGGGCGACCTTTGACGCTCTTGCGTCTTCTTTTTCTCTTGTAGCCTAATGATTTGTTATGTTTTGTGTGTGGTACACTTTATAATATTGCATCTGGTCTATAAATAGCGCCGATCAATTACACAGGAAGTTAAAATTAATATTTGGAACCAGGCCAGAATTTCTAATGACAAAAATCTTTACTTAAGTGTATATAGACCTAAGTAATAGTAATTATAATAAACATAATACATGACACCTACAGTACTTAGACGCTATACCATAAAGAAACAACTGAGTGACTGTAAAGACAGCAAACCTTACACCGATTGTCTTCGTGTTTGACCAATGGATGTGAGATCAAAGGGTTGTATTCACCAACCATTCTGCGATGCATTTTTATTCTTTTTTTTTAGATTTTGAAAGTAACACCATACCAGTTGCTTTACCCAACCTACCAACCAACCAACCAACCGGCTAACAGACCGACCAGCCGACCAACCAGCGACACAATAAAAATTTGAACAGTTCCTTCTAGAAACGTAACCGTAGACAGTCAGTTATAGCTCAAATAACGGAATTTGTCTTTGTAAAAGTTTATCTCTTTATCAATTGACAAAATTTTGGACTTGTCCAAACTGAAAGCACCTGCAAGCAACAAATTAAATGTGGCTCTTACGAGAAAAGTTGTCAGGGAAAGGGTAGAAAACACTGTTGGAAATGGAGAAAATGCTGGTTACCTGCATTTTCTCCTTTTCCCACAATATTTTCAAAAGCCCTTTTCCTCATCTTTATTAAACTCGGGTTTTTAAGGCAAATAGAAATTGCAGCTAACTATCATTTTACTGTTTTAAATTTTGTTTAAAAATCCCGCTATCAACAATATCTAAAACCAAATCCCCGGAAGATCAGTCGGTAGCGTGCATGGTATGAGAAGAAGGCCTTGTAGGTTCGATCTTTGTCTAGGCCAATCTCTTTTCGAGAATTGATGATAGTCATTGCGGCAGGATTCATTCCTCTCTAACAGCTGGCTATTTCGAGAACTGAGGGAAAGAAGCTAGTAGCTTTGAATTAATATTGTGCGCAGTACTAGTTACAGAAACTGTAGAAAAGCCTGGATCGTTACCCTATCTGTAGTCTCCACGATACAAACTGAAAATATATTGAAATGACATTAACACGGCGGGGAATCACGTGACACAACAACAACAACAATGAGCGATATTTGAAAAAATTCCCCGACTTCAGGTAAGAAAATCTTCAATAATTCCTTTAATACATGACCGATTGGAATTTAGTTTGAAGCAGAGAAGGCGGAAGGACTCCAGGGATTTGCTTAATGTGTTAGATTTTTAAACAACACCTGATAAAAAAGTTATTGACGAGCAAACAAATTATTCAGGGTAAAAAAATTGTTTGCTCGTCAATAACTTTTTTAAGACATCATTTTTAAGATACAGGAAGCTAAAAAGGTTTCTTTTTTTACAATGTTGCCCTCTCTCTCTACGCTGCAATGTCAGTGGTGTCCGTAAACTGAACACAGTTAACTCATTACCAGACAATCCATAACTTTGACGACCCTGAGAAAGAAGCCTTTAGAAAACATTGTAGGAAAAGGAGAAAATGCTGATAACCAGCATTTTCTCCCTTTCCTACAATGTTTTCTACCCTTTACAAATCAAATTTCAAATTTTAAGTCACTTTTATTTTGTCGTCTGCAGATGCTTTTGATTTGGACAAGTCTATAATATTGTCGTTTGGTAATGAGTTAAATACAAGTAAAACCTAATATAACGTATATAAGAACTGTTGTAACACTGCGCTCTGTTGTAGTCACTCTTTACTGGTTGGTGTCCATAATTGTGAGGAAGAGCGTCGGCCACGTAACCGAAAGGATAGATAGATAGATAGATAAATAGACAGATAAATCCTTTATTCAAGATTTGATCTTTACAGATATTCATCATCATACTTTCACAATCATGTATGTATATTTTGGTGTTAGTACAGAAGGATTAAGGTAAAGGTGAAGTGAGTAGATCGGAAAAAAGTAAAGAAAAATATTACGCTATCATTTACTGAAAGGTTATTGAATGTGACAAATGGAAAATTTCCTTATAAAAACATTTTCACTATCTCTCCCCTGTTTTGTTTTCACTTTTCATAGATGATTTGGAATTATTTTTACAGGATGACCCCAACTGTGGTATAGAAATTAATGAATTACTTATGATAGTACTTTTATTTGCTGATGACATGGTCATATTAGGAAATAGCCAATCGGATTTGCAATGTCGACTTAATTTATTAAAGGAATATTGTGACAAATGGGGGTTGCAGGTGAATTCAGAAAAAAACCAACTCGTAATGGTATTCCGAAAGCGAGTTAATTCAATTATAATTATATAGAATTAGAAGTTGTGAAAGGCCCCGAGTTCGATTCTCGGGAGCGGGTGTTCATTTAAATATACATTCCGCGTGAGTATGGTGTAGTTTCCAGAAATCAAACTCGACAGAGATAAATAGAAAGTTGTAAGAACTTGTTTCTGTATGGATTTAAAAATCAATAGTTCTAAACTATACTAATTACTAAACTACTAAATTTTAGACTTGTCCGAATTGAAAGAAAAAAAAAACATCAAAATAAATGTGACTCATATACATATATAGCAATTTCTATTTGGAAGCCTACAAAATGTTGCGGAGAAAATGCTGGTTACCAGCATTTTCTTCTTTTCCCACAATGTTTTCAAATTTTATTCTTGGGGTCGTGAAAAGTGGCGAATATGTGGCAAAGCGTATTAGGGTCAACATTTCAATCAAAAATATCTTTTGTAATAAATAAGGACTTGGAGCAGCATTTACACCTCGTTGACAAAATGTAACATTTATCAATATTATACACCGAATAATACCATTGTCTCTAACCATTACTATGGGCTCCTCGGGAATATTTTTAAGGAGTTTAAGTTTTAGCATCGAAGACAATTTCACTTATAACAAGTTTTTTTTTTTCGAAAACCCCTAAAATTTGTCTGTATAAGGTAGGGGCTAAACACGTCCTGATACAAAATTCAGATCCGCTACATAACCTTTAGATATGTAGGTTTACTGATGACAACACTCGTCACAACTCTGCCGATTCCGTACCTACAACTAACATCTGTATAACGGTTGTTTGCATTTGAACTGCCAATCAAGTGATCTTATACATGGCGACGCCACTGTCAATCGTTTACCAACGACATAGATAACCTTGATGAAGTTATTCACACTTATCTATCGATTTGTCGGTCAAAACTTCAAAACTGATAAACCACTTAAAAAATGAATGCACGAACTGTTTGTCAAATGAAACATAAACAGAAAATTGAGACTCGGTATACACACTGCACTCTTTTGTACACATATAGGCCCACTCTCGTACAGGGTGTCACGTGTTCGAATGCACAGCTCGGCATATTACTTTTCCGAAGATTGATGATAGCCTTTGAGATAGAACCCATTCCCTTTCAGCATTGATAATCTTTTCGACAATGATACTGAGGAATAGAAACCTGTTGCGCAGGAAAATATTATGTTAAGTACCGATAAAAGAATCTCTATAAAAACACAGATCGGTTCTCTGGTCGCAGCGACAAAACTGGAATAATGTTGAAAATGACACTTGTCTACATACGTACATTTCACAAGACATGGGAAAGTGAATAATTTACTATTTCATTACAGGTATCATAAATTAATCTTTCGAGAGTAACTTTGACAGCTTTATAGCTACATAGAGAGAAATACGTTTGTACTTATATCGGCCTGTCGACCTTTCAGTTGGACGGTACGGCTTGCAACGCACGAAAAAGGGCATTCGGACAGTTGCGTAGAGTGTCGTCTCGGATCAGCCTGCGCAGTCTGCACAGGCTAATCCGACACGGCACTTTACGACTATATTAGCTTTTGTGCTTCAGTTAACTTGTGCAAAACAGAAAATTACGTAAAACCGAAAGTGTCGTTTCGGATTAGCCTCCGCGGACTGCGCAGGCTGATCCTAGACGACACTTTACGCAAATGTCCGAATGTCTTTTTGCGTGCTGCAGGCCATATGTGTTAATACTTCGGCTGCTTCGCAAGACTCAATTCGCTTTTTCGGACTGAGTAGACCAAGATCAGTTCGTCAAAGACTTGCAGTATATTTTTTGTTTTGACTGAATTAGAATTTAAAGGAAAAAATAAGAGTTGAGAGTCGTGCTTTTGGGGTTCTTAGAAATACGTGGAACATTCGATTTCAAATTACTTAGATCCATCCATCCATCCATCCATCCATCCATTCATCCCTCCAAACGATAGAAAACTAAAACAGAGCTTATTAGGATACGAGGTTGGCAGTAAAAATTGATGGACTAGAAATTATCAGGTAGGCCAAGAAATTTTCGGCCAAGTTTCATCAGGAAATGAGAGGTAAACCTCAGTATGTTCTAGTATTAGTTAACCTTTGTCCTGCTTAATAACTAACTATTGCTATTTGAAAGCCAAGATCAGACTGCACGTTTTGTGCACCATCTTGATCTATACAGTCCACAAAGGTCAGCTAGTCGCGCTAAGCAGCCTTGGGGTAAAATGAAAACTGTACTTCTGTATTCGCCTTCAGTTGCCTTACAACCAGTTTGATATTTTTGTGCATTTAGGACGGTTGTACCTTACTACGTCTGATCTTTTATTTATAATGTCTGATATTTTACGAGACTTTCTGGGCCCGAGGATGAGCCCACCTGGTTGCTCCCATAGGCAGTGCGATATCATTGTCAAGGAAAAAAGTTTTTACCTCACTCTTTTCAACTGTGATTTGATGCAAGACCAAAAAAGTCATACGAAGGTGGTAATATCTTCATTAAGGTTATTGGAATAAAAACAAGTGATGTTGACTGTTTGACACGAGCGGTCTTTGTTACTGGGCTATAACTGTCTGAAATACAAGTACTCAACACAACTGTGGACACATTCCATGTCATTCATGTCCGAGACTAATGTTTCTGTGACCAGGGCTGATCTCAGTACTGTCAGATTGGTAAAACCGGAAGTGAGGATCGCAATACCGTTAACACATGGCAAGCCTCTAAAGTAATAATTGTATAAAAGTAACAACAACTGCCAAACTAACTCAAAGCCGGTGTAATGCAGAGAAAGTTAATGACCATCCCCTACAAAATGACCCAAGAGGGTTATTTCTCTACGTAGAATAATGACCCGGGTCATTCCTCTACGTAGAGAAATGACCCATGGGTCATTCTGCAAGGGGGGGGGGGTCATTTCTCTGCATTACACCGGCGTTTAAACACATTTAAATTAAAATCATACATAGAAATTTTTTGTTGGATGATAACCTGTTAAAGTACTGTCGGTCCTAGTGTAGAGAAATTAATTTCAAAACTAAGCTTTAAGTTGTAAGGTCACAATATCTTTTGTTTACTGCTTCAGCCTGATTTTAAAATTCATCTTCTACCAGGGACTTACTTACTCATGGACCGACTGTACAATAAATCTGACATTGTTTATTTGCCCGCTTGTGGACTTTAGATTAAAACTTTTGTAGATGATTCTAGGACACATTATCGAAGCATCAGAGTATTCGAAAAAAGTCTATGAACTGTAATTTAACATCAGAAGAATAAATGCACATAGTATGTCAGGTTCTATTTATAATATATTAACTCTTTACCATACGAGAAAATTTCAGACTGCTCCAAATTGAAAGCATTTGCAGACGACAAAATAAAAGTGACTGAAAATTTGAAAATTGTTCTGGGAAGGGTAGAAAACACTGTGGGAAAAGGAGAAAATGCTGGTTACCAGCATTTTCTCCTTTTCCCATAGTGTTTTTAAAAGGCTTCTTTCTCTGGGGTGTCAGGAATAGGGATTGTGTAGTAAGGGGTTAATGCCCCTATGACAAGTAGATAATAACAATATAAACAATCAAGGGTCGATAATCACCAATCAGTCTCAAGAACGTTCCAAGTCTTAATCTTCAGAATTTAGTCAATGTGAAAGTAACAGGACTTCTGATTGGCTAAACCATTTGTTTTTGCCAATCAGAAGTTCTGTTACTTTCACTTACCAGAAAATCTTGAAGAACAAGACAAAGAATGTTCTTGAGAATTGTTGGTGAATACGTACCCTGCGCCGCTGCTATTTTCACAAATAAAAATCCCTTCAAACCAGTTCACTGCGTAGTTTTCGGATCACTCCATATTCGAGTAACCGAATTTCACTGTTTGTGGAAAAAAAGGCTTAGATCGACATCTTAGATTTCAGTCCCTTGAACAAATATTTATACATTCCCCTCCCTCTTGTTTTATACTCGCCTTCAAACAAAGTGATATAACATAAACACTCCAACAAAAATACTTTTGGAGGTCAAATCTTGGAGTGCCAAATAAATGTAAGAGTAAATGGGCTATGCTTTGTGGAAAGGGGGTTAAATGTATCTGCAAAAAGTACTGACCCATGTCAAAGTGGGAAAGAGGACAGTGGAATGGAAAGCATATTGTTCGGAGCACTGGTAGAAGAAATACCAGGAAAGCATGAATAGGTGAACTGGCCGCCGCGATATGACTGAAATAATGTTTAACTCATTACCAAACGACAATATTTTAGGCTTGTCCAAATCGAAAGCGTTTGCAGACGACAAAATAAAAGTGACTGAAAATTTGAAATTTGTTTTGTGAACGGTAGAACACATTGTTTTTTTAGGACTTCTTCCTCAGGGTCGTTAAATTTCGGCACTGTGTGGTATAGCGATAACAGGTGAACTAGCCGCCGCACTTTAAAGAAAATAATGTTTAAAACGGCCTTAAACACCATCAACCTAAAACAACAAAAACAACAACAACAACAAGAACTCATGTCAGCCTGCCCAGTCCGCGCAGGCTGAAGTTGTTTGAGACTTTTATTATTTAGTAACTTTCTGTTAGTCAAAGCA
This sequence comes from Tridacna crocea, assembly GCA_943736015.1. Lineage (NCBI taxonomy): Eukaryota > Metazoa > Mollusca > Bivalvia > Cardiida > Cardiidae > Tridacna > Tridacna crocea. The sequence goes on from OX031059.1 coordinate 59,406,602, forward strand.
CCATCTATCTATAGATCAGCCATTTGCTTGACAGAATGGCTATATGGATATACGTCATTATATCGTAGCTTGGTTGGTGTAACACATTACAGAGATGTATTTAGTTCCCTTTTGCAAGAGGACTAGCCTGGCATTCAGGCCCTGCATTTAAGTCATTCTAAAAAACAAAGTACACAACTATGGTAAAGTCACAGACATATGTCTTGTTACTTGCCCTTCTTCTGAAATACAGGCGTTAAATCAGACATTCAGAAGATTGAGAACACAGAGTTTTCGTTTTGCAGTTTTACTCGATGATTTTGTTTTAATGAAAAGGCTCTATTTAACGGACTGACACCAGTCTACAAGAGGACGGTCTTCCCGTGTTTTGACTTTGTTAACCCTGAAAGTTCCATTGACAACTAGGTTACTTTTTGAGGTCAATGTAGAATCTGATCGGTCTGCACAAAACGTGCAATCTGGTTGCTGACCTTGGATTTATACTGCCCGTTCTGTTGAGATATTCATTAATAACTACAAGCTGTAGTAAAGAAGATTTTGAAGTAAATCTTTCTCCTCTGATCTCGATTCACACTTCAGAGTGATAAATTAATGAATAAATATTTTGCAGTTTGTCATTTGGAATCCGTATTTGACAATTTCATTGATTGCTTTCGGTCCAGCTATTTCACAGAACAACGTACTGCATAGATCTGAGATCAGACTGCGTAGTCAGTACAGTTTGATCTTGATCTATGCTGTCAGCAAAGGCGGCTAAAATTGTGTTAAGCCTTTACTCCATAGATACTCATTTCTACACATTGCTTGTATGAGCAGTTGGAAAACATTGTGGCAAAAGGTGAAATTGCTCGTGACGAGCAATTTCACCTTTTGTCACAATGTTTTCTATGCTATAAAAAGGTGTCATATACACACGAGAAACGGCCTCATCTTTGCTGTTATTTAGGGTCAGTTAGAGATACCATAAAAATGCCTTATGGGGTAAAGGGTAAAGCATTGAAGGGTAAAGTTGACTAGGGTAATCTTCGCGATGTAAAGGGGATTAACCAGTAGTACAATAATTGGTATTCTGAAAGTTGAATTAACTCCCTTAGATAAATAATATACGTTGTACTTTCATAATAAATTATTCTGATTATTTCTGGCTTATAGAGAGGGAAGGAGGAAAAGAACGGGAGGAGGGAGCAAGGATGACTAAATACATTTAAAATATATCCAAACCTGCCTACTTCGAATTTCCGAGCGGCTTCGAAAATACCCGAAGCACAAAATTTTTTATACAGGTGATAGAGCTTCAGAAAAGAGGGAGTGATGGTATTCTGAAGTCATTGTTTTTCTTCAAACCCCTATGTTGTGGGTACGCATTAGAATCTCATTGAGACGATTCTAATGAGCACCCACAACATAGGGTTTACTGGAGAATACTAGTAAGTTATATTTTCAATTTTGAAATCAAATTCACTACTTCTATCTGGAACTGTGTGATAGAAATAGCTTCACGTGTCAGTGATTCCAAAGATCAATCTGCTAAAATAAATAATAAGCCAATCTCTGTGAAATGGGGTCTTAAAGCAACTGAAAAAAAAAAAAAAAAAAAAAAAAGAAAAATCACCACCAGGTCAGCCTGGGCAGTCCGCACAGACTTGAGCTTAAAGCTTATGCTATATAGGTAAATTTTCTACATGTCAAAAAAACAATAAATTGTGACCCATCACGCAAAAAGGGACTGTCTAGGAAGTTCTGTACATTAATTAGACTAAAACAGACCAACGATAGCGCAGGTCAGTTTTAGCTGATAATTCAGAAATGACTGTATAAAAAGGTACTCGTACAATGACCACTTTTCATATAGAAAAAATGTCATTAAAGCGAAAAATATCAACCCAATTCGCACAGTCTGACCAGGAACTGACAGTTTTCGCAGTCCTAGAAGGTCCCTTTAGGCGTGATGGGTCACATTTCTAACCTCCGGATTTAGTTGGTTGTTTGACTCAATCAATTTAAAAGGAATTCATGATCACGTGACAACTTGCATGTTATCATGCGTCACGGAGATGCATTTAGTACCCTTTTTCCAGAGCAAGGCTTAAATATATTTGAGCTATACTCTGGCAAAAGGGGGCTTAATGCACCCCCCCCCCTGTAATCCAGTATAACAATTATGGATCCATAACACCCATTTCTTTTTATATTTTTATATTTTTATATTTTTACAGCCAACTCCGTCATCTCGAGTTACAATGGTGTATAGTCAAACAGAAAAGTGACCGATAGCGAAAAGTTTCGGCCAAGGTCAGCCTGCGCGGACTGACCTGGGTCGATACTTTTCGCAGAGTATGGGTCATCTGTAAGTGGAAATGATTAAGCAGAAAAGTCGTGTCTTATTTTAATCAATCTAGCTTTAAATGACATTGTGCCAATCTGTAGGCTGCCACGCCCGACTCAGACCAAACTTACAGACTGTGCAGATCAAGATCAGACTACACAGAATATGTTGTCTGTTCTTAAACTGTCTGAAAGAGTGAATATTTCCCGACGAAAAGAACTTGAATCACAATGATTCGATTTCACTATCCGCTGGAAAATTGAGCATTGAAATGAAGATTGACGTACATGGGAAGTAACAATAACAGTGGTTACCAAACTTTTTTAATTTTGTCTCCCCTGATATGGATTTTTTTTGTACCACAATAATTCCCAATCCTGTTTAGCTAATAAAAAAAACGCAATCAACCTTTGGCTAACCCAGCATCTATTGATTTCAAATTCGATTTATTTAGCTAAGGTATTGAAAGAGTGACCTATGATTAGACTGCTATGATTTAGGACACAGCTTTATGTTGTTATTTTGCATAGGACGTCGTTTCATGCACCAATAATGTAGAGGGTAAATCATGTCCTGTCGAATTTGTAAAATTGACTTAAAATTTACATTTCTTTTAGTTGTGCTGTCATGTATATTACAAGTTCTTTGGCCTTATTCGCAGAATTTAATTATTTCCTACCTTTGGTTTGGCTGTCTCAAACCTGCTACATAAATCAAACCAAAAATTTCCTGTCAATTGTGAAAAGCCATTGCTTACTGGAAAAATATTTTACTCGTTGGAGAAATCTCATCGTATCGGACAATGCTGATCCAAGATCAGACTGCAGTCTGATCTTGATCTGCAATGTCCGAAAAAGCCCGAGAAATTGGGCTTATCAGCCAATGAGTTAAAAGTCAGTGCTTTGACTGATATTGTGGAAAAAAAATGTTGGATACGAAGCCATATTCGTATATATACAGCAAATTTTTCCTGTCAAAAAACGGCCCTAGATCTGCTTAGCTTTAAATGACAGAATAGGATACTTGAATAGTGGGATGCAGTATAAAAATTACAAAATCGTTGGTTCAATTTCGCTTGATGAGCACTGCAATTGTTTGTTAATTAAAAGTCGGGCCCCGGTAGTTCAGTCGGTAGCGAGCAGGGCTTGAGAACACGGGGTCCAGGGTTCGATCCTCGTCCATGAACCCTGGCTCGGCCAATTCCTTTACGAGGATGGATGATAGTCACTGCCACAGGATTCATTCCTCTCCCACCACTGACCATTGTTTCGACGATGATCATGTAGGATAGCAGCCAGTGGCTTTGTACGAAAATTGTCTTTGAAAAATGCAGAAAACATCGTGAGAAATTGAGAAAATACTTGTTAGGAACGATTTCTCCCTCTGCTATGATAATTTCACGAACATGTATTTTTCGGGAACGTTAAGGTAGTGGACCCCTTATAGAAAACAGCTATTTGCACTATAAAATTATCCTTCAAAATTAGGTATTATTAAAATGAGTATTATTGTACTACTTTAACCAAACCACTTTTTTTCTTTTTTTTCTTTGAATTATCATTTATAAATCTAAAACCACCATATTCTCATTGCGAAGGGAGGTAATAATTTCTGAAAACTAACAAAAGTATCAATGATAATTTCAAGATAGACATCTAAGGAATTTCTGGTGGGTTAAATATGTGCAAAAGTATTGTATCTGTCTAAATCAGTATTTATCAGCTATCAAGAAATTTTATTCCAAGCTGCAAGAGAGGTGTTACGGGTATACTACCTTAAAATACAGAACTGTTTAGGTAAGTGTTTAAAAATAGACAACAAAAGAGAATTCTGATTGATGTAATGCCAACGCGTGCCCACAGATTCAGAACTGGTTTTAATTCCTTGTTATTACACTATATATGAAAATTTGGCATTTGTGCACATACTTTCGCATCAAACAAAATAAACTATGTAAGAAGGAATCGTTATCCCAATAATAGTGAGACGTTAACCCCAATAATGAGACGTTTACGGTGGTTCATTTCATACTTTGACATTAACCCTTACTCCATAGATACTCATTTCTACACATTGCTTGTAGGAGCCTTTGAAAATCATTGTGGCAAAAGGTGAAATTGCTCGTGACGAGCAATTTCACCTTTTGTCACAATGTTTTCTATTTTAAAAGGTGGCATTTACATATAAGAAACGGCTTCATCCTTGCTGTCATTTAAGATCAATTACAGATGCCATAGAAAGCCTTATGGGGTAAAGGGTTAATTAATGTGCACACAATCGGAGTTAAGGACTAAAATCAACTTCAGGGACAGTTTTCTGTACCAGAAGGAACCGCTAATCATCAAGTCTACTGCATTAACAAAGTTTAATTAGTGTTACATTTCAGTGTTAATGTCCTTTAGGATAAATTATATGGCCTGCAAACATGCGAAAAGGGGCTTTCGGACTTTGCGTAAAGTGTCGTCTCGGATCAACCTGCACAATCCTCGCAGACAAATCCGAGACGGCACTTTACGACTGCATTAGATTTAGTCCTACAGTAGACTTGAGTGAAACAGAAAATGACACACGATCGGAAAGTGCCGTCACGGATCACCGTGTGCGGACAGCGCAGGTTGATCCCTGAGACGACTCTTTACGCAAATGTCCGAATGCCCCTTTTGGCGTGTTGAAGGCCAATTGTGAGCCATGGTCTTGGAAAAAGGAGTTTAATGCATCTGCAAAATATATAGACTCATCTCAGCCCACGCATTTCCCTCAGGCTGACATGAGTCAAAATGTTTTGCCATTTGTAATTTTTTCTGCGTGTCCGTGGACTATGCTACCACATGACTCAGTCGGTTGTTAAATAAAGATGATTTTTATGGACCCATAATTTTCGTCGAAATGTCCTTGGCAAGACACTTCAGAGCCCTAGTTAAGTGCTGGTGAAACCCAGAGAATAGATGATAATGTAATCAGTAATGTGACTGAAATAATGTAGAAAACAGCGCAAAACATCAATCAATCAATCAATCAAAATTTCATCCATACATACATGTCTTCCACGAGAATAGTACATGTGCAGTTTTGGTTGCCCAAAGTTACTGCCTCACTGCTAAATCAGGACAGACGGGAAATTTGGGAGGAAAAGGAGGAGCAAGATCTTTTCCCCGTAATTGCATTTTTGGAGATAATCCCCCAATAAACAGTTTATCACTACCAGCTGGGCATTTTAGTTTGGCACGCGCTGTTATACGATACCATCAGCCAGTTTTACTCATGTAGAACTGGGAGCATGATGCTTGAACGAACCACTTTTCGGCCCTATTGATAAAAGCGTATATTTTTTGGATTTCAACGGTTTTTAACTCTTTACCACACAATCCCGACTTTTAGCGACCCAAAGAAAGAAAGCTTTTGAAAACATTGTGGGAAAAGGAGAAAATGCTGGTAACCAGCATTTACTCCTTTTCCCACAATGTTTTCTACCCTTTCCAAATCAAATTCCATTTTTAGATCAACATTTATTTTGTCGTCTGCAAATGCTTTCAATTTTGACTGGTCCAAAATTTTGTCGTTTGGTAAAGATTTAAGGTATTACCACCTTAACGCTTCTAGTGCAACATGGAATGAAATTTCTAATTAGTCGCTAAATAAGGATTTATACAGATATAATACTTTTGCACACTTCTAACCGACCAGAAGTTCCTTTGATGTCCATCTTGAAGTTATTTGTTGATATCTTTGTTAGTTTTCAGAATAGGGTGGTACTGATCATCTCCCTTCGTAACGAGAATTGAGTGGCCCAAAATTTATAATTAATAATTCTAAGAAAGAAAATGTGTAAAAAGTGGCTCGGTCAAAGTTGTACAATAATACTCATTTTCAATCAAAGTAACTTATTTTAGGATAATATTACAGTGGAAGTAGCTGTTTTCCATTAGAATGGTACTTCCTTAACTCTTAAGCTGCTCATCGCTACTCACCGACCTTGTGCGGACATTGTAGATCTAAGATCAGACTGCACGTTCTGTGCAGTCTGATCTTAGATCTACACTGTCCGCTGAGGACATATCTTACCCCAAAACTCACCTTTGAAATAGCAAAATTTGGGTTTTTACTTTCGACCTAAAGTTTCATTTCACTTATCTAGCGAGATGAGGGTTAATCCTTTTACCAGTTTCGCGTTAAAATATCCCTGGCTGGGAGGGCTTAAAAGGACAAAGGCCATTATTAAGGGTAGTACCCTCCTTATGGAGGCTGATCCCCGATGACTCTTTATGCAGGTCTTCGAATGCCCATTTTTGTGTGTTGCATGCCATAATAATGTTATCCTACAAAATTTGCTATGATAAAAAAAATGTGTATTATTAAACAATTTTAACCGAGCCACTTTTTCCTTTTTTCCTTCTTTGAACTATCATTGTGGCGCGGCATGAGAGGCGGCACTATATTTTGAAAAGTACCTAAGGAGGCAGCCATATTGTTTACTCAGCTTCAAGTCATTTCCCAACTAAGTCATTTCGTGCCTATGCCATTTCGTATAATTTCGGTAATTTCCCGTACCCACCTTTTTTGGGGGGTTATTTCGTACTCCCTTCGATCATTTTTGGTCAGTTTTTATACGCAGTTTTTAATATCAGTTTGATAAGTTGAAACCTAGTTTTTAATACTGTTTTCTTCTGTTGTTTCTCGAATGAAAACTGCTTTTGTACATAGGTCCAAATTAAAATTATGTTAAATTTCGCCGAAGAATAGCTATGATATGATTTTTTGAAGTTTTAAGTTGCATTGTAAGGATTTTTTAGGACTTCTAAGTTCATTTCTCACCTAGTTCTGCACAAATTTACTGAGGTCAGTTAGAAATACTGTCATGTGCCTTATTTCAGAAACAACTGATTGGTGGCGCCATTGATGTTATGCATCAACATTTCCTTGTTTATAAATCTAAAACAAATATAATTATTGTCTTTACAAAGGGACATATTTCAGTTACCTCCCTTTGCAAGAAGCGAACAAAAGTATCAACAAATAATTTCACCTTGTTACAAGCTGTAGTTACGAGAGTTTTGAAGGAATTCGACGACATTTAACTCCAAGGCTGCTAAGCCCGACTCACTGACCTTTGCGGACAGTGCAGATCAAGATAAGGCTGCACAAATCGTGCAGTCTAATCCTAGGTCTACTTTGTCCGATTAAGAGATATTTTTCCTACAAACATACATTTGAAATAGGAAAATCTATGGTTATCCTATCGGCTCCTCTCCCTATGGTTGTTAAAACTCGAAATTGCATGGCAGAGGGTTGAATGATATAACTCCTCACAAACTGTGACGTAGGTATGAAATCGACTAAAAAGGTGAATGTGGTATTAAAATTTTCAGAATGTAAAGCGTGTTGGGAAGTGAGAAAAGTGAATTTTAAAAAAGCCACAAAGAATTTAAGGTTGCGTGAAATGTACAAAATGTAAGTGTGGTTGTAAAAGTGTAAGTGATGTGAAATCCAAAATGTGAAGGTGATGTCACATGTGAGTGCCACGTGAAATCGTCAAAATATGAAAGCGCGATCAAAGCCACTAAATGTGAAGGTGGTTTGAAAACCACAAAATTGGGCAGTAAGTCTGCAAAATATGAAGGTATTGTGAATTCCACAAAATATGAAACTTGTTTTTATCATGTTGACCTAAAGTTGAAGACTTTCGAAAAAAAAAAAAGAACTAAAGACTTGAAATAGATATTTTCAGTTTAGCAAGAACATGACGTCAAAGCCGAAAGAAACATCCAATCCCGGCCACAGGATCAAAACAAGGGTTAACTTTTATATTTCTGTATTAAACAAATTCTTATTCATCCAAGGACGAAAATAAAAAAAAACAACAACAATGTCTCTACAACTTATCAAAGCCAAATTTCAGTTATTGTTTACAATTAAGACGTTTACAGTAGATCCAAGACCGTATTCACCAACCATTCTTAAGAATATTCTCAGTCTTATTCTCCAAGTTTTTCCAAACTTAAAAGTAACTCAAGTCCTGATTGGCTAAACCGAATGATTTAGCCAATCAGAGTTTGTGTTACTTTCAAAGTTGGAAAATTACAAAGAAAAAGAATAACAATGTTCATAAGAATGATTAGAGAATACGGACCCTGATTGCGTGATCTGTACAGTTGTTTGATCTCGATATACCTTGTCCGCTTAACTCTTTACTCCATAAATACTCATTTCTACGCATGGCTTGTAGGAGCCTTTGGAAAACATTGTGGCAGTAGGTGAAATTGCTCATGACGAGCAATTTCACCTTTTGCCACAATGTTTTCTATGCTATCAAAAGGTGTCATATACACATCCTTGCTGTTATTTAGGGTCAATTAGAGATACCACAGAAATGCCATGTGGGGTAAAAGGTTAATTTATAGACTAACACTTTAAGACAGTGAAGGTGCTTCAACCCATAATTAGGCTTATTCTGTACAATTTGAACTGATACAATTTCTTTTACAATGTAGAGATAGAAATTGGCATTTTGTTGTAGTTACATCACGGAAACCCTAAATTTAAAAGTAAAGAATGCAGGAAAAGATCAGACAGCACGTAAGTGCTAGTTAATCTAACTCTACACTCTCAGAAAGCGTATTTAAAGTCGTGTACGCTAGTAAAAGGGTAAAAGTAAAGAACCTCTCAAGAAAATCGCTGGAAGTGGCGGGGTAACCAAGGAAATACACGAGATATTCCCCAATATCTGTAAAACTTTCGTTCATCTTTCTCCCGACCCAAATATTGTGATATACCCACTATTTAAACTCTTAAAAAAACAATATAGCGAATGGAAAATGCGCGGTACCATGATCTGAGTACAGAAAATAGTGGAACCTACTTGAGACACATTTGATCTATTATTGATTGTGTAATGTCCGCGTGTTTCTTTGATCTTTTGACGTATATCGGATTATGTAATATGTAGCGCGAAATATTGCATATGTGTTACACTGGGTGGATATCGTGTGTTTTCAACCTGAGTACGATTGGAAAATTTATCTATAATGTGGCTATCCGATAGCGGGCAACATGAAAAACATGAATGCTCGTAAGAGGTAGGTATGGTTGCTAATATTACGTTCTGTCTCTCTTTAGGGCCTCTCTCCAATGCTTTAATAGTGACGTGCAGATCCGTAATCGAAGAGTAGTGTGCTCGAAGCCCGTTTTGATCAGACTATTTTCCGGGCACCGATGGCACTCACTGTCTATAGGTTCATTCCTCTTAACCCTTTACCAAACAATCCCTGGTTTTTACGATCCTGAGATAGAAGCCTTTTGAAAACATTGTTGGATAAGGAGAAAATGCTGGTAAACAGCATTTTCTCCTTTTCCCACAATGTTTTCTACCGTAGTGGAAACAAATTTCATTTTTTTAGCCATGTTCAATTTGTCGTCTGCAACATCTTTTAATTTGGACCACTCTAAAATTTTGTCATTTTGGTAAAGAGTTAACTCTAAAAAAAAAAAGAAAATATAAAATTTCAGACCAGGCCAAATTGAAAACAATGGCAGATGACAAAATAGACGGGACTCAAAAATTGAAATTTGAATTTGGTAGGATATAGAAAACGCTGTTTGACAAAATGCCGGTTCTCAGCATTATCTCCCTTTCCCACAATATTTTCAAAAAGCTTTCCCTCTAAGGGTCGTAAAAACTCGGTATTGTGTGGTACAGGGTTAAACGGCCATTCCATACTTTGTATATTTATGCAGAGCTCTAGATAGAGGGAGTGATTTTGATTTCAAAATTGAAAATATTAATTATTCTCCACTAAACCCTATGTAATGGGTACTCATTAGGGTTTGGAAGAGAAATAATGGATTTAGAATATCATAACTCCCGCTTATCTGGAGCTTTGCTTATGAGAGTAGCAACTGGCCTAGAGAATCTAATGCTTTTGAAGGAAATTTTGGCTAGCGATGATTGGTGCACTGATCTCAGTGCTGTCTTTAAAATTTGTTGAAACCGGCGTTAAAAACCGAAGAACAAGCAAAACAACAGACTTGGAGACAGAACCAAAGACAGAAGAAGTATTTTAGATTTCAAAAGATATTCTCTCAAACCTGTATATAATGGTCCTAAAGTTGGTTGGTTGTGTTGGGGTGTAACGCCACTTGAACAGCTAAGGTCATATCATGGCGGTCGGTGACGCACATGTGTTTCCTGGCTTTCTCACACTACTTTCTTTCCAAAGCCACCGACTACTTTTCTCACATGCTTCAGCAGAGGTAAAAGGCGAAAATACGCCGGAAAGAAAGTTCGCCTCAACCGGGTATCGACCTCACAACCACCAGGTCATGAGTCCGACTCGCTCACCACTGAGCCACCCGGGCGGGACTGGTCCTAAAGAGGCCGTCGTTGAGGGGTTAACAGTATATCAACTCGGAGTTATAACCCATTACCACAAAATCCCTCTGACTTTTGACCACACTGGGAAAGAAACCTTTTGAAAACTTTGTGGGAAAAGGAAAAATACTGGTTACAAGTACTTTCTCCTTTTCCCACAATGTTTTCTACCCTTCACAAAACAAATTTTAAGTTTTCAGTCACTTTTATTTTGTCGTCTGCAAACGCTTTCGATTTGGACAAGCCTAGAATTTTGTCATTTGATAATGAGTTAAACACCATGGAAAAAAAGGGAGAAAATGTTGTCTGTAAAAGACATATTATATTATTCGAGGCACATTTAATGTTTCGTCTGCTAATAATTTCAATATGTAGGAGTCTTTAATTCTGTCGTGTGCTAGAAATACAACCCTATACAACACAATACCGAGTTTAAACAAACCTGAGGAAAAAAGCCTTTTGAAAACATTATGGATAAAGGAGAAAATGCTGGTAACCAGCATTTTCTCCTTTACCCATAATGTTTTCTAATGTTCCACATTCAAAAGTCAAGTTTTGGGTCATCCTTATTTTTTCATCTGCAAATGCTTTCAATTTGGACTGGCCCAACATTTTGTCGTCTGATAATGAGTTGAATTACTCCGACGTACTACCTAAATCTGCTTTGGCAATTTTACTAGTAAAATAGATTTGGTGGCCATTGTAGATCAGCAGGGGACTGCACAAAACGTGCAGTCAGATCGTTTGTCTACATTGTTCACATTGCTCACGCAAACTAATCAAAAGCAATCATAAAATTGCAAGGATCTGGATTTTAATCCCTGATCCAACCATAAAATCTTAGTACAGTCCAACTTGAAAGCAAATGCAAACCACAAAATAAATGTGAGTCAAAAATTAAGAATTGTTATGGGAAGGGTGGAAAATGTGGGAAAAGGAGTAAATGCTTGTTATAATTTTTCCCCGTTTCCCAAGAATGGGTGCAAAAATATTTCTTTTTCAAAACCGTAATAAGTCGGGATTATTTGGGAAAAGAGTTAGGAGAGAGAATGTCTCTGATTGTTAGACAGAAACTATCTGTTAGGTCGTTGGCTGCGCGCGTCATATTTTTGTCCTGCCTTTGACCTGTCTGCTATGACGCGTCATGGATCCCAAATGTAAGGGAAAAGTAGTGCCTACACCAAAGCTATTACCCAAGCCTGTAGGGACTGTTTTAGCAAATGGCCGGTGCATAGGTTACATGCTAGCTGATCACAGCTGAATGAGTGGCATCAGGTAGCGTTTTATTGAGTAAACGTTTATTTTGGTTTGAAATTCAAAATATCTGTTATCGCGTAGAAAAGTAGTCCGGATCTGTACCCAGATTACCTAAACTAGATAGATGTGTATTTGTAGAATCCGTATTTGTAAATATATGTACAGTTGAAAGCTTTTTCTTTTTGCCTTAAATAAGTGTACAGCAGACGACTTTGATAGCATCCTTTACTGTTACATAAATATAATTATGATCATCATCTAGACGACAGAACTTGTTGGCAAGTGTTCTTTACCAGACGACAATAATTTAGACTCATCCATGTTGAAAGCATTAGCAGACGACACGATAAAGTTGGCTTATCTGAGAAGATTTATCAATGACAGGGTAGAAAACATTGTTGGAAAAGGAGAAAATGCTGTTTATCAGCATTTTCTCCTTTTCCCACTATGTTTTCAAAAGCGACCCGCGGCAAGGTTTTTTACATTGTGTGATTAAGGGTTAAAAGTTTGTCCCTTTACTCTGAGAGGGAGGGGGGGGGGAGTAATCTTTTCATCAATAGCCTAGATAATGAGCACACTGAACTTTTCTAATTTACGCAAAGAATCAAATTTGAATTTGATATGTACAGGAAAAGAATATCACGATATTCTTACATAATTTGCAACATTGACCTTTGAAAAAGGGGCGCTTTCTTGTTGCAGTGGTTTCCCCAGCTTTTCATAGTGTCACAATATCTAACAAGAAAGACGGCAATATCGCCCGCCATCCCGGTCCCAGGCATGAGTCCTGCAGGACCTAATCAGCACTTCATTGCACTAAACCTTAATAAACGATCTTTCCATGGTCGTATCATCACTGAAATACTTTTTACGACCAATTTTGTTTGAACGGTGTTTTACGCCGCTTTCAACAATATTTCAGTCATATCACGGCGACAGTTCAGATATTCATGTTTCCTGGGTTTCACCAGTACTTGGCTCCGAAGTGTCTTGCCCAAGGACACTCCTGTGAAGAAAAAAAAAAAACAAAAAAAAACAAACCAGCTGAGCCAGCGAGGCTTGAACCTGGGACCTCCAGATCACGAGTCCTACACTTTACCACTGACCCACACAGGACCCTTTTTATGAACAAACACAAACACCAAACTATCCATCCTAACCAACTCTTTACCAAACGAAAATCTTTGGAGTAGACCAAATTCAAAGCATCTGCATACGACAAATTACATTTTGTTAACATGATGAATTCTGACTCCGATAGGGTGGAAAAATATTGTAGGAAAAGGAGAAAATGTTGGTTACCAGCATTTTCTCTTTTTCCCACATTGATTTCTACTCTATCACAGAAAATCCTTCATCATTTGAGCCACATTGAAATATATCGTCTGCAAATACTTTCAATTTGGACAAGGCTATAATTTTGTCGTCTGGTCAAGGGTTAAGCATTTACAAGGATAATAATAATCCATTATGTCCAAATTGAAAGCAATTGCAGACGACAATTTCAGTGTGGTTCAAATAGTAGTTATTTTGTTCTCTGATAGAGTAGAGTAGAAAACATTTATGGGAAAAGGAGAAAATGCTGGTTACCAGCATTTTCTTCTTTTCCCACCATGTTTTCAAATGGCTTCTTTTCCACAGGTGTCAAAAGTCAGCATTGTGTGGTAAAGGGTTAAACTGCATCTCTAGGTCCCATTCCGCTAAATAACAAAAATGAAATTTTCAATTCGATCCTCAAAACCCAACTATTGTTGTTTCAAAATAATATTTTGGGGAATAGTAATATCTCCTTATCGGACAGTGTAGATCCAAGATCAGACTGCACGTTATGTGCAGTCTGATCTTGATATATACTGTCCGCAAAAGGTAGGTGAGCCGCACTTACCAGTATAAGGATTATATTACAAAACCTAACATAGTCACATTTACCCAAACGATGCCAAGTTTATGCCTGTTATAGCGATGTAATCCGGAAGAACAAACAGATCCGGATACAAGGCTATAATATTTAATGGCGGCTCTGTCGAGTTGATTTATAACTCCACATCCATCAGATTTATTATTGAACCTGTGCCAAGGACTCCTAGAATCGTGTTATGACCCGGGGCATTGCGAAAAAACCTCTTCTGTAAGATTTTTTCTCATGGAAAAATTGATCAGATTTCTCGGTGATACATAAATCCATAGGTAAATGACCAAGTTCGGACGGAATTCAATTACTTCCGGGTGCTTTAAATAACTCTTTCATCATCCAAGGCGCAAATATGACCAGCCTGCATAGCTCAATTGGTAGTGCGTAGGACTCGTTATCATGAGGGTGTGGGTTCCACGCCGGGTCATCTAAAATTACTAATAGTCTTTCTGATGAGACGTTAAGCCGAGGTCCCGTGTGACGGTGTTATACACCGAGCACGTTAAAGAAGCAGGCGAAACTTAGGATGGGTTTGGTCCTGTATCTGCACTTCCCCCCGTAACAATACTAACAACCCTAAGGGGGCGTCGCCCATATGGGAAACCGGTGGCGGTTGTAAACAAACGCAAATTCAATCAATGAAGGCGCAAATGTGTTTTTTTTTTCCCGCGGACGATATTGATCTTTAAGGTTAACCCTTAGATCGCTAAGGGCGACTCAAGGATCTTTCGTGGACAGTGTAGATCAAGATCAGGCTGCAGGGAATGTACAGTCTGATCAATATCAGGCTACACTGTCCTATAAGGAGATATCTTTCTCTTCAAAAAGATCTTTGAAATATCAAATTTTGGGTTTTTATTATCAGCTTGAAAGTTTCATTTCACTTAGACAGCAGTATCGGGTTTAACACCGAGAAACACTGAAAGAGATATTTCGTTTTCCAGCTCAAAGAATTTTCCAATGAGGGTCATTCTTCAGTTATTTCCCTTGATTCTTCTTCAGTACTATATTGTTCCTGATAAGGGAATTACTTGGATTTTATCCTTGATTTTCTTGCACTTAACAACTATTTTCCCGAGACAATATTTCAAGTAAATCTAGATAGATTGTTTTACAAATCGATATATTACGGAGTTCCTGGTGATTAAGGACAGAATTTAATTTGAATAACATCTGAACCTTAAACATATATTAAGAATCGTTGTTATAACTATCGCAATATCCCCAAGGGAACCAAGGATAAAGTCAAAGGAACACAGGTAAAAGGACCACTCTGTTATTTGGTTACTCGTAGTCTTTATTTGGCAAGGGAGATGATTTAATTGACAGGAATGTCCCTCCCCCATTTTCAAGAAAATGTTTCTACTTGAATGATTGAAATACCTCACAGGAGTTCATTCATGGTAAAAACGTTGTAGAATACCTAGGGGCGTTTTTGCTTATTGGAATTCTTGATAAAGTAATAAGTGTCAAGATAGTAAGATAACATCTTTTGTTTATTTCTGAAACTTCATCTCTTTCTGTTATTTCCTACCCCTTCTAGGTATTTTGGCTGGTTTTTAACCCATTATCAAACAATCCATGGATTTTACGACCCAGAGGAAAAAGTCTTCTGAAAACATTGTGAGAAAAGGAGAAAATGCTGGTTACCAACATTTTCTCCTTTTCGCCAATGTTTTTCTACTCTTTTAAAGTAAAATTTCAATATTTGAGTCATGTTAATTTTTTTGTCAGCAAAAGCTTTCAATTTGGATACGACTAGATCTAATATTTTGTCGTTTGGTAACGAGTTAAAGTTTAAAATGATATTAACTTGAGTATTGATGACAGAAAAGAGGAAGTCTGATTATTAATATATAGAGGATATTTGTTTTTTTCGGTGAAAGATCGAAATTTATTTCATCGAGTGGACACCATCGGTAATATTTTCACGAGTGGCGCAGCCACGAGTGAAAATATTACCGATGGTGTTCACGAGATGAAATAAATTTCGATCTTTCACCAAAAAAAAAAACAAACAAATATTCTATCTATTTTATGCTTTTAACCCTGTCTGGGAGGAGCTTTATCAAAATTCAGTACAGTTCTTTTCCCTTATTCCCCGAGGCGTACCCCTCCCGCAGAGCAACGTTACGTCAAGGCGAGAAATGTAAGGTATATGACGTCATATTTCCCATCTGGTTGTTAGGCACGCGCAATTTACCTAGGCAACAAGAACGTGAAAATCGGTAATTTCACTGGTGGTACCAGTGTAAGATCGAAAAATATTTTCTCTGCTATTTCTCGATATCCTACCGGAAAGCATGAAATATAGCGGGTTATTCTTATTCTCCCCATAGGTACAAGTCTTTAAATGAATCTTAAATTTTATGAGCCGTGCAAAATTAACCCATTACCACAAATCCCTACTTTTGACGCCCCTGCAAAAAAAGCCTTTAGAAAACATTGTGGGAAAAGGAGAAAATGCTGGTAACCAGCATTTTCTCCTTTTCCCACAATGTTTTCTACCCTTCACTAAACAAATTTCTAATTTTCGGTCACTGATATTTTGTCGTCTGCAAATGCTTTCTATTTGGACAACCCTAAAATTTTGTCGTTTGGTAATGAGCTCATAGACGACATTGTTCTCATTTTATCGCTATTACTGACGCTATTTCGCTTTCGGTAATCAGATTGTGCACGATCCTTGTCGTCAGAATGCGCTCTAGAAATAGAGATATCTGTTAACCCATAGGCTCTTTAGCGCGACTTTTTTTTACCGTTTTCGGACAGTGTATATCAAGATCAGACTGCACAGAACATGCAGTCTGATCTTGAATCTACACTCTCCAATAAGAAGATATTGTTCCTGTTACGGGAGACCGCTCCTTCATGCATGGCTTCGTCTCGATTTAAATACAATACCTAACAACTGTGTTAGGAGAATATCTCTATAGTTCAGTGGTTATAGTATTGGCTTTCCCTCCGGGCGTTCTGGGGTACGAATCCTGCCCTGTTCCTTATTCCTTCCATGTATTTGTTCATTTGTTTATTTGTTATGGACTTTGTTCGTAAGATGCTCTAAAATATAACTTTGAAAAAGCAATGTTTAGATTTTTACTACCGAAATGTAAATTTCACTTTAGTTATTCAGCAAAATAAGAGTAATTTCTATTCCTGCTAAATAAGATAAATAAAACTGTCGAGGCAATAGTCAAAAGCCGAATCATGTCATTTAAATTCTATTTTTCTGGAAAAAAAATGTCACCCAAGCGGACATTGTAGTTTTAAAGTAGTGGACCTGTAATAGAAAACAGCTATTTCCACTATATTATTATTCTACAAAATTTGCTAAGATAAAAAAAAATGAGTATATTTGTTCTACTTTCACTGAGCCACTTTTTCCTTTTCGTCCGTCCTGGAATTATCATTTATAAATTTTAAAACCACTCTATTCTCATTACAAAGAGATATGATAATTACTTCCCTTTTTTAATAATTTGAAGATAGACAGCAAAGGAATTTCTGGTCGGTTACAAATGTGCAAAAGTATTATATCTGTATAAATCTGTCTTTATCAACTGTCAAGAAAATTTATACGATGCTGCACAAGAAGTATTACCTGTCCACTATCCTAAGACCAGACTGCACATTCTGTGCGAAATATCAGTGAGTCGCCCTTAACTCTTTCCCAGACAAGCACTGGTTTTACCTGTCTGCCGTACAAGTCTTTAGAAACCACTATGGGAAAAGGAAAAATTGCCCGTCACGAGCAATTTCTCCTTTTCCCACAGTGTTTTCTAGCCTATCGGAAAATTTCTGCCATTCTCATCAAATTCAAAATTGTCATCTGCAAACACTTTTGAGTTTGGGACAGTCTAAATTTGTCATTTGGGAAGGGTTAAGCCCCCGTCGCACCAAACTTAATCTCAGAACGTCTCACCCCGTCCTGACATAATCGGAAAATAGGTTACGGTCGGGGTAGAACGTGCAATTTTGGCCTGATAAGGCAGGCCTGAAGCCCCTGTCTCACCAAACCTGTTCTCAGAAAGTTTTACCCCGGTAAAAAAAAAATTGGGCTGCAGTCGGGATAGGACGTGTAATTTCAGTCGGTAATTATGTAAACGCACTCCTTATTGATACCCGACTGCAATGCGTCTTTGATAGGATCGAAGCGTCGAAAGAATTACAAAAAAGGTCATTGTGTTGTTTATGTGAAGTTACGCCTGTTTTGATACTAAAAGCCTTGTGGCATGCGATGCATTTATATACACGTTTCCCCCTTTATCAAACAATCCCTGGTTTTTATGACCCTGAAATAGAAGGCTTTAGAAAACATTGCGAGAAAAGGAAAAATTGTGGTAACCAGCATTTTCTCCTTTTCCCGCAATGTTTTCTAGATTGCTGGAAACAAATTTGAATTTTTAAGTGACATTTATTTCGTCGTCTGCAAGTGCTTTCAATTAGGACCAGTCTAAAATCTTGTCGTCTGGTAAAGAGTTAAGGCAGCATGTTCTTCAGTGCTTTTTTAGATTACAAACTGATTGTGTCGTTTTCTGTGAAAAGAAGGCTAATTGTATCTCCAAAGGGTATCGACCAAGATCAGTCTGTGCAGGCCTACATATCAAAGGACCGTTGAATCCCGTGATCCAGTCGGTGTAATGCAGAGAAATGACCCTCCCCTACAAAATGACCCATGGGTAATTTCACTACGAAGAGGAATGACCCGGGTCATTATTCTACGTAGAGAAATAACCCTCTGGGGCCATTTCTGTACGTAGAAAAATAACCCGGGTCATTCCTCTTCGTAGTGAAATGACCCATGGGTCATTTTGTAGGGGAGGGTCATTTCTCGGCATCACACCGGCTTTTCCTTAACATGGATTCATTTTATTAAAGAGACTGGCTTGCTATCAAGTATCAAGAAGAAACATTAATCCAAACAGTTCCATGTTGAACGACCCTATCGGGAACACCTTTTAAACTGTAGGAAAAGGAGAAACTGCTGCTGAATAACTATTCCTCCTTTTCCAACAAGCCATAAATGACTTATCGTCTGCAACAGCTTTGAATTTAGACAGTTCTAACATTTTGTTATTTGGTTTTAGTAATATAGACAAAAAGTCTCTGTTGCCAGATCGACGCTCATTGTAGATGTACCTAAACCCTTATCATACGAAATAAATAACATGAAATTTTCAAGTCGATAGTTATAGAACCCTATCATAGCTTTTTCAAAGCAATTTTTTGGGGAGAAAAAATCTTTTAATCGGACATGTTGTGTGCAGTCTGATCTTGATCTGCTCTCTCCGCAAAAGGTCAGTAAGCTCTGGCCTTGTGCCTATGAAATCTTAGGTGATGCACTGTAAAATTCCGGCATTTCGTTTATGAAAACTTGGGCGATGAACTGGAAAGCTCAGGCCGAAAGCTTGGGTGAGGCACTGTAAAGACCCAACTTTGTGTCTTTGAATGCTTGGGCGAGGCGCTGTAGAACTCTAGTTTCGTGTCTTGGAACGTTTTGGTGATGCACTGTAATTTCCCGACCAAGTGTCTTTGAATGTGTGGGCGAGGTACTATAGAACTCTGGCTTCGTGTCTTGGAACATTTTGGTGAGGCACTGTAATTTCCCGACCAAGTGTCTTTGAATGTGTGGGCGGGGTACTATAAAACTCTGGCTTCGTGTCTCGGAACATTTTGGTGAGGCACTGTAAAGACCCAACCTTGTGTCCTTGAATGCTTGGGCGATGCGCTGTAGAACTCCGCTTCGTGTCTTGGAACGTTTTGGTGATGCACTGTAATGCCCCGACCAAGTGTCTTTGAATGTGTGGGCGAGGTACTATAGAACTCTGGCTTCGTGTCTTGGAACGCTTCGGTGAGGCACTGTAAAGCCCCAACCTTGTGTCTTTGAATGTCCCGACTTTGCGCCTTTGAATGTTTTGGCGGGGTGCTGTAGAACTCTGGCTTCGTATCTGGGAACACTTGGGTGAAGCACTGTAAAGCCCCGACTTTGCATCTTTGAATGCTTGGGCGAGGTGCTGTCAACAGTGAAGTCTTGCTTGGTGTCCTGGAACGCTTGGTTGAGGCACTATAAAGCTCCAACCTAGTATCTTTGAATGCTTGGGCGAGGCGCTGTAGAACTTTGGCTTCGTATCTTGGAACACTTAGGTGAGGAACTGTAGGGTCTCGACCGTGAGTCTCTGAATGCTTGAGCGAGGCACTCTGGTTGCGTGTCTTGGAACACTTAGGTGAGGAACCTTAAAGCCTCGACCGTGATGCACTCCGGCTGCGTGTCTTGGAACTCTCTGGTGATACACTGTAATGCCCCGACCTTGTATCTTTGAATGCTTGGGCGAGGTACTGTAGAACTCTGGATTCGTGTCTTGGAACGCTTGGGTGAACTCTGGCTATGTATAGTAAGCTTTGGTAACCATGATTCACTAAATTAGCTATCACTGTGATATATCTGAAAAATTGGCGAAGCAGGTGTCTTACTCTTGACAAATCAGTAACGATCATCAAAAAAAACCTCTGAACATTCCCCCATCTCCCCAACAATTTTCCTATCGAAAACTCGAGCTTAGTTTTCCTGGTACATGTTCTTTGGCTTACAACAGATGTTAAGGAATATTTAGATTTGCAAAATACATTATTCTGAAAAAATGTGATTGTTAAAAATTTCTGAAAATGATCCATCGAACTACGAAAAGGGTCGTATGCAGGTGGTAATGTGTTAACAAAAACTTCCGGTAATCATGTCATGTCTGTCTTTCATAATTTATAAAACGATGCTCTAAGAGCTTTTGGATATTAACGGCTTAACATATTTTTAGCGTATCAAAGTCATCATTTCGACTGAAATCACTCCGCCCGTTTATATCAAGGTAGGTCTTGTTGATTGGAAGCTGGCAGCTATACGTCATCAAACGCCAAATATCCCATCATTCACGCGAACCGACTCCACGAGTGTCGTATTTCTGGAACGCGTATGAAATCTAAATGTTGGCTCTAAACCAAAGGTATTTAAAATAATTGCTTTTAGTAGTTAATCCTTTAAGAAAGCTCAGTTATTTATATTTTCCGGATAACACCACGACAGGGCGAGAGTTCTGCCCTTTCGGGAACCAGACTCGGAAGTTACTGGCACCACATGCAGGAATCAAACAAGTTCTCACAAACACTAATCAAGGCTGTAACTGCTGCGTCAATAAGAACCGTTTGTTTGAAAATAAGTCAGAAAGCTATGATGTAGAATGTTTAAGTCTTTCAGCAACAAATATTTCATTTCAGTTAATTACTTATGAACATTAGGCTCGTGCTTCACCGAGTTCTGTTGAAACTTTCAGTTCCATTATGTTTTAACTCTTTTCCAAACTACAAAATTTTAGCCTGGTCTAAATTGAGACATTTGAGAACGGAAATCAAAGTTTGTTTTGGAATGAGAATAAAATATTGTGGGAGGAGGAGAAAATGCTGGTTTCCAGAAACGTTTTTCTCAGGGTCGTAAAAGCCAGGAGTGGTTTGGTAAAGGGTTAAAAGACCGTGAACACTTGGAATAAGAAAAGATAAGCTCAAACTAATTTTAACAAGTTACACTATACAGTTAATGAAATGGAATTTATATATCCAGCAAATTACAGAGTTTCGAAAACCCAGAAAGATTTTTCCTCACCTGGAAATACTTAAGAAACGGACAGCATATGTCAAAGATTAGACTGCACGTTCTGTGCGGTCTGGTCTTGATCGATGACGTCTCCTAAAGCCCATGTTTTCAACTGTGGCTCTGAATAAGTTCAGATAGGTATAAATGGCTCAAGTTACAATAATTTCACGAAGTGTGATAAGAAGGTTATACTGTAAAAGAAAATTACGTCAAGCATTATCTACAGCAAACAATGGTTTCGGTCATTTTTCACACTCAAGCGGTTTGATAACCTCTTACCAAACAGTCACGAATTAAACCGGAAGAAGTCTGAAAAAAATGTAGCAAAAGGAAAAAAACACTGAAAAAAGCATTTTCTCTCTTCCCAACAGTAGCTGTCCTTAGACAAGTTCCAACGTTTCAGCTGCGTCAAAAGTTTTATCGCAATAGTAGTACCATCTTCGCAAGTCAAGGCTGACGATTCACTACGCTACTCTACCCTTGGCTGATCGAGCTTGATTTTTATATTCCCTCGATACGCTTTTTCATTGGATGCAGCCAGCTCTAAATGCAACGAATGAAATCGCTCGTAGCATTTCATCTTTGATAGAAATAGAACAAGGTCGCTACCTTTCGAATAGAAGGTAAACATGAAAACCCACGTGCATGTCTGGTTATCGCTTCATGTGTATTCGTAAGCGGATTGTAAAACGGTATTACATTGGCTTTTAGAAATATGATGTAAAGGGGGGTAATAACCAGCATCCAATAGAGGGCGTATCGTAGGAATCTCGAAATGGGGCTCAATCAACCAAGATAAGATCCACGTAATGATTGTAACCTTAGCTCGCGAAGATGTAGTAGTACTTGCTACTACTTTTTATTTGGGCATCTCTGAAATTGTATGGTTTAGTAAAGATATTTGTATTATTTTTTCTTGGAAAGAAAACCTATTGGCATACAATAGAACATGTTGCTCTCTAAAGCGCGCATTCACTAAACATTCTACCTTTTTTTCTCTAGAGTTGAAAATTTTGCGCAGGACGAAATTAAAGCATTTGCGGACCACAGATAAAATGGATCTCAAAAATGATTTTTTGTATGACAGCTTATAAACATAGAGAGAAATGGAGAAAATGCTGCTACCAGCATTTTCTCCCTTTCCCACAATGTGTTCAAAATTCTTCTCCTTTAGAGTTGTTGTAACTTTTGATTGTCTGATAAAGGGTCATATCCACTGGAGCGACACGGGGCTATCATGACCCTCTTGTCTTTGTTTATTTTTAATATCAACAACAATTTTGATAGAGGTTATTAACGAAATATATTTACCAAAACCTCTCTTCAAAAAGGCAAAAGAATTCAATAATAAAAAAAAAAACTTGAAGCGAAAATATTTGAATTGCCTTGGAACGTTCCAGGTTCTGGGCGTTTTACCTTTTATCACCTATCAACCTATCGAGTAAAACAATATCGTGCAAGCCTATCTTTTTAGAAAATTTCTGTTATTGTTTTCAATGGTTATCTTCGGCAACAAGTTTGTTCCAGACGTGTATTACCCTACCACTGCCAAACTGAGCCGTGCTCTGTGAAAAAGACGTTTAAATGCATCTTCCAACACTATTCGCCCATGTCAGCTTGCACAATGACGGTAGCTTTTTGCTATTTGTAGATTTCGTGCTTGTCAAGGGACCAGTTTAGCTCACGATTCACTCGGTTGTTAGAATGTTTTTTATTGATCCACAATAATATAATGCCTTGCATTAGACCCCTTTTTTCCAGGCCGCCGCTAGTACATGAGCCATGCTATGTTTAAAGGGGGCTTAATGCATCTGCGAAAAGTATCGAACCAGGTAAGCCTATGCAGTCCGCGCAGGCTGACCTTGGCCGAGACTTTTCGCTATTGGTCAATTTTCAGTATGTCACGTGACCACTCTTCCTCCAGATTCAATCATTTATTGGATCAAGTGGGTTTGATAGATCCCATATTATGTGACGACTTGCCCGCTATAATTAATTCATTACCACACAATCCCTACTTTTGACGACCCTTGAGAAAGAAGCCTTTAGAAAACATTGTGGGAAAAGGAGAAAATGCTGGTAACCAGCGTTTTCTCCTTTTCCCGCAATGTTTTCTATCATTTACAAAAAAAAAAAAGAAAAAAAGATTCAATCACTTTTATTTTGTCGTCTGCAAATGCTTTCGATTTCGACAAACCAAAAATATTTTGTCGTTTGGTAATCAAGGAGATTCAGTAAGCACCGTTTTGTAAGAGCATGACATATTTATACAAATTCGACATTTTCGCCTGCTAGAAATAAAATCCACTGGCACTAGGAAAGATAATTTCTTTTTTACGTTCACTTGACTCTTCCAGAGGACAGGATAAATCGAAGATCAGACCACACGTTCTTTACAGTCTGATCTCGTGATCTTGGTCTTTGTTGTTAAAAAACAACAACCTCCCCTATGTTCGCCTAAGGGTTAATGTCAAAAAGCGAGCCTTACAAAATGGAGTTTACAGAACATTTTTCAAAAGGGATAACATGACATAGTTAGGACACCATCTTCTTTTGCTACGATATTTTCGTTTAAATTTCGTTTTTATTTAAAGTGACCGTCTGTAAGACTCCACAAAACCTTTTTCGCAGATGATGATAGCGCAAAACACGCATATTACGAGGTATATAATTACGCCATGTAAAACGTCTTACTTGCAGTGATACTGTTACAAAAATAGCGCTCATTATCTCTTTTCGCTTGTTTTATCATGAATTCATTTGCTAAATTGGAACAAATGATGGGAAAATATTTGATAAATATCAGTTCCCGACGAAAGTAGGATTTATGCCTACCGTGATCTGGGCATATTTTTAATGGACCGTCAAAAGGAAAGTATGTTGAGAGAGACTGTAAAGAGAGTAAATCCGGGTGCAAGACCCAAACTCTTCTTCGAAAAGACCCGTTTATTTCCTTTTATGTGCAAAATGGTAAGCTCTTACATATGCAGTTCATTATGGGGAATCTTCAAAATTCGACATCTAAGAAGGTAATATTATTTGTAAAGTCAGGTGGCAGGGGACTTGGAAACTTGTTCTCGGCTGTGGAGAATCATGTCTTTTTCCTGAAACGTTTTAAAAGGCTTCTTTCTCAGGGTCGTCAAAAGTCGTTATTGAATGGTAAAGGTTTAATTAATGAGGAAGAAGAGATGGTAGAGCAAGGTCATACTGCACTTATTTTTATTTTACAAATACTTATTTTACTCTTTACTTTCAGTAAAATTTTGTTTTGATGGTTATATATAGTGGGGAGGGTTTCAGAAGAAACTTTGGAAACGTTTCAAGCAATTAAAATAGTTCCATTTCATCGGATACGTTTTTTCAGCCTCTGAAAAGATAAGCTTTTAGCAAATGAAATGTACTTCATCACCTGCGTTAAATATAAACTTTACGGAGATTTTTTTTGTTTGCCCCTGTTTACCCGTATTCTTTCGATTCTATAATTGGCATGCAACCCGCGAAAAGGGGCATTCGGACAATTGCGTAAAGTGTCGTCTCGGATTAGCCTGCGCAGTCCGCCCAGGCTAATCCGAGACGGCACTTTACGACTTCATTAGATTTTGTCCTACAATAGATTTGCGTATAACAGAAAATTACATAAAAACGGAAAGTTTTGTTTCGGATTAGCCTATACGCAAACTGACCAGGCTGCTCCGAAAAGACACTTTACGCAAATGTCCGAAAGCCCCTTTTCGCGTGTTGTAGACCGGATGGTACAAGGATAAATAGTACTTCTTTAAAAGGCAGCTTTCGGGCATTGTTTGCCAAAGAAATAAGTGCCGTTTGAAACAAACAAAATCAACTCCATTTCACACATTGTTTAAAACAGATAATTTGTTGTCCATGGCTAATCACCACAAAGGTTCGTTTTTTTTTACTCTCCTGAGTAAACAAGACAATACTCTTTACCTGCAAAAATATTCGTACCTATATTTCCAGTCAGTGCCAGTGCATTGTTATTTCAAAACCACTTTAACGGTATGAAATTTACAGTATCCAATCGTGAATGTGTAGATTCAGTATAAGACTGGAATAAACCATAGAAAATATAGAGAAAGGATACACTATATATTTTTTATGTGAACGATTCCTCCTTTTACCACATCGAAACAATGATCTTTTTTTGAGTCGCCTTTTAGCTCAAGTGAGTTTATAAAATGTATATGAATGAATGAGTGAATGAGTGAGGAAGGAGACTGAACGACAAGTTCATTGCAAATTCATAACGGAATGCCTTGTCATATACTCTGGAGTATATATGTCCTGCTACACGCAAAAAAGGGGCATTCGGACTTTAGCGTAAAGTGTCGTCTCGGATCAGCCTCCGCACTCTGTGTACGCTAATCCGAATCGACACTTACCGTTTTGATGCAATTTGTTTTTTTGCTCAAGTCTAATGTAGCACACAATTTAAAGTAGTGTTAAAGTGCCGTCTCGGATTTGCCTGCGGGGACTGCGCTGGCTGATCCAAGACGATACTTTACACAAATGTCCGAATGGTCCTTTTCGCGTGTTGCGAGTCACGTCATAAAGAATTAATTTACCAAATTTATGAAGTGTGTCTGTTCCAGATAATACCAATTTTATGTAAATGGTATGTGTTCAGAGGAAGATTACGGGCAAAATTGCTGCGTATACCACTAGCACAGTTATCTCCCTTCCATAATACAAGTCTATATTCTCGATGAACCAAAATGGCGATATTTTGACATGAAATTCTCCTGTGAGACGAAGTGATGTCTTAGTTTAAGCTTTTTATTTTCTTTGAGAAAAAAAGGAAATCGGTATTGATTAATTTCTACGATTATGGTCAGTAAAAAAGGTAGCAGCACAAATCGACGAATTACACATAATCACGAGGCGTGCGGAAACCAATATACGACAATAGATTGAGGTACTCCGGCAGTGTGAAGTACTGTCCCAGTTGTTAGTTCCATATGCACGTTTCATACTAAACCGACTGACACTTTTTTATACGACCTTATCTAACCCTTCTTACATATTTACGACTTGGATTCCGATGATGGATTACCAGTTCATTTGGTAAGTCAAAATAACTATAGATCTGTTTAATTTTCTAACAGAAATTAAAAAATATTCGAATAGCAGCGAATGTCTAGAAATATGTCGCTTAAAATGTTCGGAATATTTTCTCCTTTTTTTTTCACCAAAGTTATTTTTAAACCGAAAAAACGGTTACATCTCCCTCTCGTCATTTTGCTGCCATTAGGCCTAGATATTGGCGGATCCCATCCCATCAACTTTGCTGAACATAGTGTAATCTTTTGGACTTGAAGGTTATCCCGGCTAGAATATCACGCCATACGGCACTTTGGTAGTTTTCGAAAACGAGACTGGGGTTCTCTTCAGCATCTCAAACCTTTCAGCATAAAACTGCTTTTGCAGAGAAGACCAAGATCAGAAAACGTCATGCGTTCACATCTTGGAACT
Source organism: Tridacna crocea (assembly GCA_943736015.1). Taxonomy (NCBI): domain Eukaryota; kingdom Metazoa; phylum Mollusca; class Bivalvia; order Cardiida; family Cardiidae; genus Tridacna; species Tridacna crocea. Next base: position 59,433,591 of record OX031059.1, read on the forward strand.
TAACTGTCTGAGATTATGAAAGACTTTTTTTTTATTATATTCAAGTTCCCAGAAGGCAGATTCGAGAGAGATTAACTCGTTTCTTAATCGATATAAAATAAATATGTTTAACAGGCAATTAAAGAAGGAGGAAATGGGTTAAAGTGTCTACTAAAAGGAGTGAACTCAATTGGATACACAATATTATTTCTATTTCATCATCATTTTCAGAAAAAAACCTATATATGAAATTAATACGTCAATAGAAATTGTAACAACCAAAGAGAAAATTACCATTACACTAAAATATTATAGTTCATGTCAGGATTTTTTTATGATACAGTTCACGTTATAAGTAGCTTTTCATATTAAAATACATGTAGTTCTATCATGAATACTGGTGTGATTTGAAAGGAGAGAGAGAGTAAATCAAATATGCCGTATAACTTGCAGAATTTATTTAGATAACCAGATATTATAAATTAATTTATGCATTTATTAACCATCATAATGAAGCCGTCTCCCTTCGAACTGGTAATCGGCTGACCTACGAAAACAACCATACAATGAGTGATTTTCTCGTTGAGTGCAAACTGAATGAGCCATACTCTGTGAAAAATGGTTCTAATGCATATCCGTGACGCACCAAGCAAGCCATCACAAAACATGGATCCATTTTATTTAACAACCGACCGAGTCATGAGGTAGAATGACATACTGAAAATTGACCAAAGAGCAAAATGTTTCGACACAGGTAAGCCTGTACGTTCTGCGCAGGCTTACCGGAGTTGATACTGTTTGTAGACTCAACAAACCAATTTTTCACAGAGCATGGCTCAAATGGAATCGACATCAACCGTAGGCAAGAGCTGCCGATAAATAAATTGTAGAATCAGGCTGTTTGGGTAACTCTGACACTAGTATGCGGACAGTGATCTATTAAAGATCAGACATTGCGTGATGCGTTGTCTGATCTCAATCCACGATGTCTGTAAAAATCGTAACAGGCACTTTAAATGAGTACCAGTTGTTTTGACTGCATTCCAGTGGTGAAGGTAATAATGGTTGCCGAAGTAAACAAAGCTGGTGTTAAAATGCATTTAATAGAGTGAAAATTATGAAGATGACAATCTGTTATTGCATGGTTGTGCCAGGGATCTTGTATATAAGATCCCTGGTTGTGCCAACTGTTTGTCGCTGGTTATTACTACAAAAATTAGGTTAAAAGTTGGCAAGTCTTATAGTCTAAGGCCTGGCAAGCTGGATTCAACTTTTTTTCAATCCATCTGGTAGAAAAATTTCATTGGTACCAGGTGATAGTACAGCTATATAGAAGTCAAATTAGGGTGGATGCCAGAAACAAAAGTGGTGCAGATTTTTTTCAGACGCCATTTTGTTACCCCACCCACTGAAAATGCATTGAATTGAGCTTATGTGTAAAAACAACAAAATTTCAATATCTTCTAGAGTATATTGATTGCAAATAGGTCTAATTGATAGTTAAGCACATAAGCAATGGTAAAATTCAGTTACAGGAGAAGATAAAATACACTGGGTGTCCTGGTGTTACCCCACCCGCCAAATTTGCATACATTTTTTGAAAATCATGAGCACCTTAATATCATTTAAGACTTTTGTGTTTCAACTTCTTGTGAAAGGGTTTGATGAGAACTAAATGCTTACTATTGTACTAAATTGCTGCATTGGATATTTGTTACGGTCTTGCTTAGCTTTTACCCCACCCACTAATGTATATTCACGGCCATCTATGGCAGATTTTAGGAGACACGATTTTTGAAAATTAAGTTGGATTTTTTTGTTTGATAAGGTTCCTTATATCCACACTGGAAAATTGTACTGTGATGCAGTGCTAGTTATTACACATCGACATGTCCTTCATGTAACAAAATTATAAAGTAAAAGAAATTCCATTCTAATTTAGAAAAATAAATATTTTCTGGTTCAGATTATAATATTTCACTTCGAATCATCTGTATAACACATATTTGTTTTATATTAATTGAGTAGTTTGGAACAAACTTTTGGCACATTATATGTCAGGGAAGATCAGTGTTTTGCAACTATTTTAATTTCTTGAAAAAGTTATATAGATCTAGTAAATGATTCCTACCTGTTTGTACTTAAAATGTAACTGATTTTCCGTTTTGTTCCAAGAAATTGTTTTTATTAAATTAAACGTCGCCACTTCTTTTCATGAGCATTTTTTTTATCATTGTTATATAAACGACTCAGGTTTTACAGCAATGACAAAAAATGTTACAGCGCAGACACATACATGTATAAGTATCAAAAAAGGTTTGTACTTAGTGCCTTTATTTGAGAAAAATCAAATGAAACAATAATTGAATAGTTACACATGAAATGAAGAAAAGTCATTTGCACCAAAAATACTGTCTTGTTGACAAGTTAAGACTTTAAATGTTATTACAATTACATTTAAGTTATTTCAATTACTCTTCAGTACCCACTGTTAACTATATTCATGCTATATGCATTAAAAATATCATTGTTATGTAGGAAATAAGTCTGTTACATCCTGACATTTCAACAAGAGGGACATTGGCCCGGGAGTGCTCACCTGAGACTATAGCTTTATTTCCCTCATGTTTATGTGATGAACTTAAAATTAACCTGTGACCCCAGGGGCAGGGCCAGTTTTGACTCCAAGGGCATAATATGAACAAACTTCGGAGAGGTCCACTAGGAATTGCTACATGCCAAATATCAAAGCTCTATGCCTTCTAGGTTTAGAGAAGAAGAATTTTATAAATTTCTGTCTTTGTTCCTATGTTTGAAATTGTGACCCCCAGGGCAGGGCCAGTTTTGACCCCAGGGACATCATTTAAACAAACTTGGTAGAGGTCTACTAGAAGATGCTACATACCAAATATCAAAGCTGAACGCCATCAAGTTTCAGAGAAGAAAATTTTTTAAAGTTTTCCTTCTTTGTTCCTGTGTTCGAACTTACGACCCCCGAGGCAGGGCCACTTTTGAACCCAAGGGCATCGTATGAACGAACTTGGTAGAGGTCCACTAGGAGATGTTACATTCCAAATATCAAAGCTCTATGCCTTTTACTTTGTGAGAAGAAGAATATTAAAGTTTTCATTCTTTGTTCCTATGTTTGAACTTGTGACCCCTGGGGTGGGGCCAGTTTTGACCCCAGTCGCATTATTTGAACAAACTTGGTAGAGGTCCACTAGGAGATGGCCACATGCCAAATATCAAAGCTCTATGCATTCTACTTTCAGAGAAGAAGATTTTCACGGATTTTGGTTTTTTTTTTTTTTCCTTTTTGCGGCCATGGCAACCAGAACTGAGTCGAATTCTATTCTTTGAACAAATTTGGTAGGGCTTCACCCAAGGAACATCCCTGCCAAGTTTCATCAAGATTTGCCCTGTGATTTAGGAGAAGATGTTTAAAGAAATTGTTGACGGACGACAGATGCTGGACGCCGGTCATAGGACAATCGCAATAGCTCACCTTTAGCACTTTAGAACCCAGAAAAACACCCACATCCACATCCACACCCACACACACATATACACATACACACACACAACGCAGTTGTACTGTCAATGCAGCAAACAAAGAAACTGATGAATGATCACTCGTACGTCACAATGATGCTGAATGAACAGCACATTTGTTAATTTTAAGTCAGCAAGAGGATTTTAGCTCCACTGGTGGAAGGCCAGCGGGCTTATTTCATGGCCCGCTGTCCGTCGTGTGTCTGTCCGTATGTGCAAAAACTTAAATTTCAAACATCTTCTCTGACACTACCCATCCAAACTTGATGAAACATCACAGAAATGATCCTGCCATGGCTTTCTTCAGAATTTCTTGAATGAATCTGATTCCTTCAAAAACTCTGTTTGCCATGGCAACAAAACTGAAAAATATTGAAATCTTTGAAAATAAAATCTTCTTATCTGAAAGCATAAGGCCTAGGGCTACCAAACTTGGCATGTAGCTTTATGTTGTGAACCTCTACCAAATTCCTTCAAATAAAAGCCCTGGAGTCGAAATTGGCCCCGCCCCGAGGGTCACAAGTTTTATTCGGGATTATATAGGGAAAACTTTAAAATCCTTCCAGGGCCTTGGGCTACCAAATTTGGAATGTATCTTTATCAACTGGGCGTCTACCAAGAGTGTCCAACTTAAAGTCCTGGTGTCAAATTTGGCCCGGCCTGGCCTCGGGGTCACATGTTTTACATGGGCTTATATTGGGAAAGCCTTTAAAAATCTACCAGTACATAGCCGCAAGGCCTATGACTACCAAATTTTGGATGTAGCTTTATCTAGTGGGCCTCTACCAGAAGGGCTCAAATTATAGCCTTGGGGTTAAGTTTGTCCCCACACCAGGGGTCACAAGTTTTACCTTGGCTTTTGTGTTGAAAATTTTATAAATGATCTTTTTTTTTACTAACCATAATAGAGCCTGTTTCATGGGTTTCATGTTATACATGGCCTTTTTTCTTTTAGGAAATTTTGAAAATCTTCTTGTTTATAACACAACATTCTCGACCTGTATTATTTGGTACGGGGGTTTATCTTGTGGACCTCCACCAGGATTCAAGTAATTATAGCTTTGTGGTCAATAATGGCTTTGCCCAGGGGTCAAGGGGTCATAACTTTCTCGTAGGATTTTATAGAAAAAAAATTGTATGTCTTCAAGTTTAGAAACAATTGCCCAGAGTAGTAATATTTGGCTTTTAGTGTTTTCATGTATTAGCCAGTGGCACGATACAGTGCCGTCATGGCCCTCTTGTGTCAAGTTATATCCCATATTGCATCAGTGAACTAGAGAAACAGATGAATGAAAAAAGAAATAGAGCCCTTTTTGACCTGGGCCTTAGCCTATTGTATGTCTTCAGGTTTGAAACCATTTGGCCGGAGTTGTAATGTTTGGCTTGTAGTGTTTTCACTTATTACCCGGTGGAGCGATACAGGGCCATCATGACCCTCTTTTTTCAAGTTATATCCCCTATTGCATCAGTGAAATAGATTAACAGAGTAGGAGAGTAAGAATAACAAAGGAAATAAAACATCTTAAGTAATGAAAATAGCCAAATCTTAGTGTTGGCATACTTACGGTTACAGTTGTGAATATACATGTATAATGAAATAACGAAATCAAAGGGTAGTGTGCAACAACAAATTCTACTGTTGCACTCATAAATAGATCATTTTTGAGGTGCTAAATGCTAAAACACCATAACTGTTCTTAATTCTGGTCCTCTATGTCTGTCCTAGTAGCTCTAGCCAAAACTGTGAAAAAATATAGCCAGAAATATTAACACATTCAATGTGAAGACTGAAAATCAGAGATTGTTCTCAAGTCATTCTGCAAGGAACATTTATTAGGTTTTTTACGGTATGTGAAATTGGTCAGACTTGATTTAATATAAGTCTTACATACATGTAAATGTGGATTTTTATGAGCATCTAAAATTCAAAAGATTTGTCAAAAAGATTGCATTATTTCATTGTTTTTTTCATTATTGTGAACTTAGGAAAAGTTTAATTTTTGTTATAGGCAAATTTGGGGTAGGCGTGTTTATTAGCATATAAAAAAAATCTGCACCACTTTCAGATCTGGCATCCATGCTTAAAGTGACTCTAATAGGCTATCCTAACTCACTGTACCATTTGAATTTTTCTACCAGATGGATTGAAAAAAAATTAAAAATAGGGCCCTTTTTTTATCTGGGCCTTAGCCTATTAAGTTTACTTTTTGCCTGATTTTGACATGATTTGGTCTGCCTGCAACTTGCATTCGGACATAATACACAGATTGTCATCCTCGGAATATTTTCGATAACTTTAGGTTGAAGCCTATTCTATCCGTATTACATCTGAATAAGGCGACAAATTTTTAGACTTGTTCAATTTGTATGCATTTGCAGACGAGACCTTTTTACCTGGGCTCCCTAGATTGGTGATACAGGCTTTACCCTAGTTTATCCTAAAATAATACAAAAAATAACTCCACTATACAAATAACAAAGAATTTAAAGATTTTAATCTTGTCTTGGCTAGAAAAGCTCACAGTGCATATAGTTGTAAGAGATAGTGCAGCACGATCTTCGTCTACATCGTCTGTAAACGATACTGAAAGGAATTAAAGCTGCAATCGGTGCGTTAAGCGTTTACCGAATATTACTATTCGGCTTTTGAAAACATTGAGGAAAAAAGAGAATGCAGGTGACTAGCAATTTATCTTTTTACTCTGATATTCTAAGACATGTTCTAACTCAAAACAATAGTGAAAAGTTCATAATCGTCGTCTTTTACACATACGTTTCAGCTCCATTTATTTATTACTGTATGGACTAAGGGTTAAAGCTTATATTACACCCCGACAACCAAATTTGGCAATAAAAACCGGCGGGGGGTTGTCCGTTTATTGTTAACCCTTTATCAAATAATCATGGCCCAAGTTTCAAGAGCCTCGAGAAACCAGAGTGGAAGAAGAAAATGTGTTGATATCAGCAGCTGCTTCTCTTCCGACAACGTTTTCACCCAAAAGACAAGTTTCGTTGTTTGAATTACATTTGGTAATCTGCAAATGTTATAGAATTGGATATGGGTAAAATCTGGAGGTCTGGTAAAGAGTTAACACGTGTCATTTGTGTATGAAATCCTAACCTTTATTTTTTAGAACATGACGGAATGTTGTCTCGTAGGAAAAAATAAGATAATAGGTCGTAATCATAAATATACCAGTCTTCAAGAACGAAAACAATTATCATATACTCTTCATTATATCACATGTACATGGAGACAAGCACAACCACTTAATATTGCACAGATATTATTTTTCCCATCTGGTTAACCTATTTACAACATCAAAGTACTGAAAGTACTAATAGAAGGTGACGGTAGAAATTTGCTACTCGGTTTTAACACTGGTTCAGTTCATTAAACATTTCATTTATCTGATTGTGATAAGTTGATAACATCTTTTTCTCAAATTCTTGTCATTTTTTGTACTGTCTGCTCAGCAATGACCAGAATAAATGTTCATTTTTAACTTTATTGAACATAGGCTTGCATATGCAGAATATATAGAACATAAGAGTTAAGCAGACTAAATACACAAAAAATGGTAATGGAACAGGTTATAAAGATCTCTCTCTCTCTCTCTCTCTCTCTCTCTCTCTAGCCGACGAATCCGTAATAGAGAGGACATTAGCCAAAAAACCGGAATCTGAGGACAACCATTTCTGATTGTTTTTTGCAAAACTCTCTTTCAGTTTTCACTTCTACAATCCAAAAGGAACCTTGTTGTGACTTTGGCTTGAAATCGTCATAAAAAAAGAGAGTCACTAGAGTCATTGTGTGGACAATATTGTCCTCACATTACATTAATCTCTTTTTCTATCTCATATTTTGTGAGGACAGTGTCCTCACGTTACAGTATCTCTTTTTACTCTCTTTTTTGTAGGGACATGTGTCCTCACGTAACAGCATCTCTTTTTTCTCTCTTTCTTTGTAGGGACAAGTGTCCTCACATAGCAGTATCTCCTTTTACTCTCTTTTTTTGCAGGGACAAGTGTCCTTACGAAACCGTATCTCTATTTTCTCTCTTTGTTTGCAGGGACAAATGTCCTCACCTAATCATATCTCTTTTTTCTCTCTCTCTTTTTTTTTGTAGGGACAAGTGTCCTCACCTAACCGTATCTCGTTTTTCGCAGGGACAAGTGTCTTAATGCGTCTTTATATTTGACTTTGGGCCAGAGGATGATTCATAAATCTAAAACCTGGTTTTATAAACCATTTCTTGTCATGTCACTGTATAGTTATGAGCTTACCATAAAAGCCATGTTTGACATCCCATCAAAAGCATGAAAGAATCTGAAAGAGTGCGCCCAAGAAACATTTCTGCCAGACTTTGTTTAAAAAAAGTTTGCCTTATTTTCTTTTTTAAAAGATTATTCAATATCAAGTCTAACTATAAAGACCATGTTTCCATCTGATCACAGTGTCTTGAAGGAATATTGAAGTGATCATTCAAAACAACATTCCTGCCAAAAATGAATTAAATCTTATGAGAGCTTTCAAATAAGAAGACATTTTGAGATTTCTTTATGTAGTAATAGAAAGTTGATAAGCCTTGCCCATAATAAGCCGTGTTTTCCATAAATTCTTGAAGGAATTAATCCATTACCACGCAATCCCTACTTTTGACAACCTCGAGAAAGAAGTCTTAAGAAAACATTGTGGGAAAAGGAGAAAATGATGGTAACCAGTATTTTCTCCTTTTCCCACGATGTTTTCTACCCTTCACAACACAAACTTTAATCTTCATGTCTGCATTTGCTTTTGATTTGAACAAGCTTAAAATATTGTCGTTTTGTAAGGAGGTCAGAGAGGCTGCCAAAACTACATTCCTAACAAAAGGCAGTAGAAGTTGTAGAGTTGATTCAGAGATTTTTAAGATATAACTAATAGTACTAATAAGTGCTAATACGCCTGCTTACAAAAGCTAGTCTTCATCAATTCAAAATATTCCGATGGAATCTGATGGAAGATGCAAAAGGGCCATTACACTGAAATCCAGATGAAATCAGCCTAATAGTTTCAGAGATCTTAAAGTGAATAGACATACTGATGAAAGGACACATTATCAGACATAATATCATGATAATAAGAGTTTAAGATTCTGGGCACTCTGATTTAAAGCAAAAATGATTTAAAAGAACAGTCCATAATGGCCTATAATGAAGCCTTGTGACCGAGTCACTGAATAGTTTCAAATCCAGTGGTAAAGTCTTAACCTTAATTAGTTGAAATCCATTAAGTACTGCTTAAAGTTTTATACCTTCTGATGTCAGGAAAGAACATTTTAAGTTTGCCTTTCATAATGAGCTAAATTTTACAATAGGGGCAAAATTTGACAACCTTATCACAAGTATATGTTGAGGCAACATACCAAATACGACATCATTCTGTAGGCCTTACTTAGGGACAAAAATAGTTTAAATATGGATAATCTTATATATTTCTTCTATGTGAAAGCCATACTCTATCTTAAGTTGTTGAAAATCATGGGATTTGATTTTCTAAACATTTGATGAATATATCTTCCAAATACAACTAAGATTGTTAATTGGTTAAAAGTAGTGCTGATCAGAGAAATATTTGACCCATGCAAGATGCTCTCTAAATGACTGTCAAAAGTTAATAACAAAAGCTTTCCTTGTGTGGAAAGAACTTCTGAGGCGAGACAAGGAAAAGACTATCTCAACTTGACTTAAATACATGTATGTTAAAAAATAAGTATATTAAGCTTAGCCATTATGCATCTTTGCAAGCAATCACAATGAAGGAAAAGTTAATATTTAATCAAAGCTATTAAAACTAGCAAAAGATGTTTCAGCACATTTGTAACTAATGATAAAATTCTCTTTGACTATTTTTCAAAATTCCCAGACAATTCCCTGACGTTTGCCAAATTTTCGAATTTCCACGACAACTCTTAAAATCTGCTGACGATTCCCTGACCTTGAAAAAAATATTTTTTCCCCGACTTTTCCCTGATGTGTGGCAACCTTGCAAATGACGCATTTCATGCTGACCTTTGTCAAATGTCAGAAAGAATGTTGGCCAAGCTGGGGTTTGAACTCACGGCCCCAGGATTGAGAGCACAGCACGTTACCGACTGAGCTAATCAGGCTTGGCTGATGGGACGAACTGACCAACAAATGTGGGACACAGCACCATGACAATGGAATAGGAAATATAAAAATAGAAACAAAAGATAGAGGTAAGCCAGTTTACTCTCAAGTAATAAATGCATGCATTACAGGAATAGGGTACAGATGCCAACAGACACAGTATGATAGGCCTTCAGCAAAAGGATATAACAAATATTCAGGTATCTGTTTTCCTCTAGCATCATACGTCATCAACAATGTATACTAAGGCCTTGACCGTTTCCATATAGCCGTGGTTTTTCAATATCCAGAGGTAAAACAGTAACATGCAGAGTGCAGTTGTCATACGGAATAACAGGTTTTTATAAGATGCTGCCAATTTTTAGTAATTTTTACGCATAAAAAAGATTCGTAAAAATTTGATGCGTAAATCACTACTTTCGCATCGAATTTTCACGAATCTTTTTTTATGAATCAACCTGTATTTAGAACAAACAATACACCTATAATCTCGAATGAAAGAGTGGACAATCCAAATCAAAGATCAGACTGCACAGAGCTTGCTGTCTGATCTTGATTTACAATGTCCACACAAGCTAGTATGGTCAACACTAAGGGGTTAATTTCAAATTATCTGTTATTCATGCCTACCAATCATGCCCAATAAACTGGACAATGGTGATACCGGTATTCAACCAGTATCCCTCCATCTATTGGTCGTTAAACCGTCACACCTTGAGTGGCAAGTGCAGTACTACGAACACTTTCAAAGAAATAAGGACCTTGTAAAAAATAGCTTTAAGGAGGCTGGAATAGACTTTTAATCAATCGACTCTCTGTTTGAATTTACTCAGGTTTTTAAAACAGCATAATAGATTTTTGTTTGTGTGCCGATATTTTTAATACTGTAATTTTTTAGGCATGTTTAGAATTAGTAAAAAAAAATGGTAAAAAAATTAAATTATATGTTTTTAGCTTAAATCCATAAACTTTTACAGTAGTAAAAAAAACTTTATATGGTAATACACACTGCCTTATGGCTGCAATTTCATCAGCTAGGTATAGAGATCCAAGTGTTAGAAAGCGTTGCCTTCAAGAGAAATTTTCTATTTAGCACCCTTTTGCCATGACACAATAAAAAAATAGAATATCTATTTAATAAGTGATAAATCACATAATAACAAATATTCTGTAAAAATTCCATCAAACCCCCTTTAGAAATGAAGGAGGAGTTTCGAAAACAAGAAATGTTTCATGAAGTCCACCTTTTCCTTGATGCAGCGGAAAATGGCAAAAACCTGACAATGTGCGAAAGGTAACATGATGACAAACATTCTGTGAACATTTTATCCAAATCTGCCAGGAAACATGGAAGTTGTGTTAACTGGAGATGGATGGACAGATGTACCGATGGAGAAGACGACGTCACTATACTTCCACCTCAGGCAACATATAAAAATACATAAAGGCATCCGGAGAAATCGCATGTAACAATCAGATTATAATTTTCTATAATATTTTCAGGCTTGTAGGTTGCCCTTATTTTCAACCTATTCACACTCTTTCAATTTTGACCTGTCTTAAGTTATGTCTTCTACTAAAAAAGTTAAACTATCAGTCAATTAAGGACAATAGTGCATGATGGGGCAATTCTTTTCTGCCCGATGATTATTTTTTTTCTTTTCAACATATTTTGTCGATAAATGTATCTTAGAGTTTCAGACAAATTTTGAGGGTGTCTTTCCGCGCTTGTTTTGGTGTCAGAGTTATCAGCCCTTGACAGGTATTTGCCAATTTTGGTAAAAATGGGTATATTGGATTTAGATTATTCTGGAAGCTTTTAGCTACACTGGCCGAAGGCCAGCGGGCTTATGTCACGGCCAGTTGTTCGTCCGTCAGTGTGTCCGTCCGACTGTGCGTGCGTTATTTTTTTTTTTTAAACATCTTCTCTGAAACTGTCAAGCTAAGTTTGCTGAAACTTCACAGAAATGATCCTGCCATGGTCCTATTCAGATTTCTTGAAAGAATTTAATTCCTTCAAATACTCTGGTTACCATGGCAACAAAACTGAAAAATTTTGAAAATCTATGAAAATCTTCTTGACTGAAACCCTAAGGCCTAGGGCTACCAAATTTGGCATGTAGCTTTATCTTGTGGATCTCTACCAAGTTCTTCAAAGCCCTGGGGTCAAAATTGGCCCCACCCCATGGCTCACAAGTTTTACATGGGCTTATTTTGGGAGAACTTTAAAATTCCTCTTCTACCGAGGTATAGGGCCTAGGGCTACCAAAATTGGCATGTAGCTTTATCTAGTGGGCATCTATCAAGGGTGTCCAAATTATAGCCCAAAAGGTCAAAATTGGTCCCACCCCGGGGTCACAAGTTTTACATGGCTTTATTTAGGGAGAACTGTAAAATTCTTCTTCAACCTAGCCATAGGACATAGGGCTACCAAATTTGGCATGTTGCTTTATCTAGTAGACCTCTACCAAGGGTGTCCAAATTATAGCCCAGGGGGTCAATATCATAGCCCAGGGGACAAATTTGGCCCAACCCTGTGGGGTCACAAGTTTTACATGAGCATATATAGGGAAACTTCAATGACCTACTCGTACATAGCCACAAGGCCTTGGGCTATTAATTTTAGCAGGTAGCTTTATCTAATGGGCCTCTACCAAGAGGGCCCAAATTTTACCCTCAGAGGTCACAAGTTTTACAATGGCTTTTATAGTGAAAACTTGATAAACCTGTCTCATGGGTCACATATTTTAGAGGGCCTTTTATTGAGCAAACTTGTTTTACAGGGCTTTTTATTGAGCATGATTCGAAAATCTTGTTTATAACCACACATTCTAGACCAGTCCTGTTTTATTTGGTATGGGGCTGTATCTTGTGGACCTCAACAAGGATTCAAGTACTTGTTGCTTTATGGCCAAAAATTGCTTTGCCCTGGGATCAACTTTCTCGTAGATTTTATAGAAGAAAACTCTGTTTAAATCCAATTGGCCAAGTACTGTAATGTTTGGCTTGTACTGTTTTGACTTTAGTAGCCAGTGGAGTGATACAGGACCATCATGTCCCTCTTGTTTCTTCTACAATATGCCAAATTATATTATCTTTATTCCCTCTACTTGTTTTCCAACAAGGTCATGTCACCTAAATGGGTTTTATTAAAACATATTGGAAAAATATGTTCTTACAACCAAATAATGTATGAAATTCATTTGATTGGGGGTACTTATTTCTATCTTTTTAAAAAATTACACAATGAATTTTTTTATTTCCTGAAATAATTTAGATCTTATTAAAACCATGTCAGAAGAAAAAAAAGATGGTACCTTTCCGCATGTAAATAAGAGAAATTTTGTATGTTATCTTGCCCCATCCACCCTAAAAAGTAGTTATTTTTGTCATTTGTCATTTTTGTCTTAATGAAAGGTTCCTCAGGCATGAAAGTGTAATTATATCTTAGGAGAGAAGTACCTTTAACAAAATGTACATTCCAAGTACAGTAATTTGTTTTATTTTCCAAATAGAAAATAATAAAAGAAATGGTGCCCTTTAAAATGTCTTGTTTAGATATTTTCATGTCTCAAACTTAAGTTAACCGAGTGATCTTCATACAAAATCTTAGACAATGATTTATGATACATAATAGTAAAAATGCCATAATATATTGATGTCTTTTGTTAACTTATTAATCTATTACAACTGAGTTTACTTCTTAAAGCACAGTAACATTGCTGGACGAAAGCTTTTTTCTCATCATAATCAACAGTTATTCAAGAAAAACTCTACAATAATCTATAATAACCTATACCACTATTTCTTTTCAGCCATGAAATATTTCAAAAATCATAAAAACACAGAAACACAGGTAAACGGAGCCGCCTATACTGTGAAGCAAGGCTAAAAACAACAGATGACATCACTTATGACATCAACGACCACTAACTCAATAATATTGTTGGAGTTTGACATCATAACATCAGTTCTGAGTATGACATATTTTTCTGATTTGAAAATCGATGTGAAATAAACTATTTCCAGCAGAGTCACGTGTCTCATACACTATTGCCCTTAACCTTTTATTTTCTTTTAAGTTTTTTCAGCTGAGTTTGGGCAGTAGCCCAAACGTGGTGCTTTATTTTGATCCACTGCATTTTTTTCAGAACACTGCTTTTTTTTTGCAGTTGTTGAATGTCTTCTTTTTTTGGTGGTTTACCCTCTCTTACTGCAGTTACTACCAATGGCTGCATTGATACTTTTTCAATGTCACTCCATTTTCTTTTTGGATCTGAAATGAAAAAAAAAGAAAATGTACACGTTACTCTTTTTTTTTTTTTCAAAGTGGCAAATTGTTGCAAAATACGCCCATCCCACTGCCACTGGCTGAAGGGGAAAAATTATCATTCAGAGCAGGTCGAGGAACATAGGAATACAACACGTTTTATTATATATATGCCCATGAACAATTCCCGTTACAATGACTATGTTTGTTTCCAGGAAAAATGTTGTAATTAAAATGTTGGAGTACTGAATTTCAGGATTAAAAGTTATGGACAGTTTGTTTTCTTTCGATAACATACTTGTATGCAATTTTTATACATAAAAACTAAGCTTCTAGTTTGTTATAATGATATAAATATTCAAATTAAATCATTGACTAAATTCATATTAAAATAGGATATGAAGTATGTGTAATAAATGGGAAATGAACTTTCAAACAACAATAAGAAATTAATTGTACATATACAGAATGACTGATTGCATACAGACTTGTTAAATCACTGTAAAGAAGTTTTTGCCATCAATGATATGGAACAGGAAATAACAAAACAGAATAACTTCAAACCTTTTAATTAAGGCCCTATTGTCTAAATTTGTCAAACTTTCTCACACATTTTCTACACATGCACTTATCACTTATCACCTAATGAAAGTTGCTTCTGATAGCCTTGGGAATTTGGCTTGCAATCGACTCACACTGTAAAGAATATGGACTTATAGGATTCTGAGCTTTTGTTCCCCCAAAAAATATCTCGCTTTCAGAAAACGCGGGTTCCATAATAACACATGAAAAATAGATTATACGTATCCATTCCTAACAAATTTGTGTGGGTCAGTGAAAAAATAAAGACAATAGGGAAACACATTAACGTACAGGCAACATTTGGGTAAAGTTTCATAATTCTTTGTGAATAGCTGTTGTGTTACAGCTAGGTACAGGTTTTCAAACTAAGTAAATCTGGGACCTTGACCTTTGACCTATGCGATCAAAAACACAAAGGGCCCCACTAGGATCATGGTCAACTCTTGCATGAAGTGCATGGTCCTATATGTCAAATGGCTTTGAAGTTAGCGCAATTAATCTGTAATTTAGCAAAATGATATGGCCTTTGACTTGGCACCAAAAAATAACACCCTTCCACTCAGATTACATTTGTGAAGCATGAAGACTGCATCATTAAATATTCAAAGGTCCTCCCACTAAAAAAGATCATGAGAAATATGAAGGCCCTATCAAACTTACGACACATGATTAAGGTTATTTTTTTCTTAATTTGACCGAAAAAGGGGCCTTGACTTCCTTCCAAATGGAGGGTCTTTCAACAAGAAAGATGCATATGAAATGTGAAGACCCTATCACTTTTCAAGAGTTATGGCAAATATTAAGCTTGAAGATAGTCTTTGACCATAAAAAATGACTTTGAAATCTGTATTGACTGAAATCTCTTCCCAAAAGGAATGGGCGTGCGAAATATAAAGGCCCGTTCACTTACCATTTAAAAGTTATGATCAATGTTGAATTTTTCTGCTGATAAATCCATGAACTGACAAACAGTTGGGGTAAAACTATACACCCTACACTCTAAATATATAGAAACAGGCAATTACCAGTATTTTCTACACAGACACACACACACGGACGAACAGACAGACCCACAGGCTGATTCCAGTATATCCCCCCAGTATACATCTGTTTTGCGGGGGTGTAATAAATGTTTCAAAAGGAAATTCTACTTGGGATGGATAACAAACATCCAAAATGTTATTGTAATCAGTCCAAAAATGTTGGATTGTGTTCGAGATATGAATTTGACCTTCAAGTGGGACCCTGACCTTGGATGTACCTGAATCAATCTGAAAATGGAAAAGTGATGGAGAACAAATTGTGCAAATATTTATTGAAATATATCCTTAAATGTAGGAATCATTCTCCAGAAAAGAATTCGACCTTAGTTTGACCTTGACCTTAGATGTACCCAAGCAAATTTTTCAAATGGCAAACTACTTCTGATGAAGAACAATTGTACCACATTATTTCGAAATATATCCATAATGGTAAGAGAAAAAGTCTGGACAAAAATTAGGCCTTCGATTGTGATATTGGGCTTGGATGTACGTGAATAAATTTTTCATAGCTATTCATAATGTAAAACAATTGCGCCAAGTTATTTTGAAATCCATCTACAATTGTAGAAGTTCTGGTCTGGACAAAATTAGACAGACATATGGACGCACTGATGCAATCTTACACCATAATGTATTTGTGACTACTATGCTTCGCTCGCCCCCAGCAGGCTTACAAAAAGACTTTTTCAGACGATATCAAAATCATTGAATAAAGAAGAAAAATAGACCAACCTATCTTTTTTCTCTTCTGTGCAATATGACACAAATCTTCATCAGAGTCTGAGGCAGTGTCGGAGATTTCTGAAAATACCAAATATTTATAAAGTAGTAAACTCTACTCACAAATGCAATTATAAAGCATAGTGTTTTTCTGTATCTTAATTAAATGTGACATACAGTTACATGTTCAGACTTTGCTACTTGAACAAGAGCTTTTCACTAAGGATTTTGGTCCTGTGCGGCTCAGTTGTAAGGGCAATGGACTTGTGATCCAAGAGGAATCAAAGTTTGTGGATTCGAATCCAGGCCTCGCAACTGGTCACATTGTTATGTCCTTGGGATATTTCAAATCCCTAGCCTAGTACTGATTATACCCAGGAAGCAAATGAATAGGTGAACTTTTCTGTGATATAACTAAAAGACAGTCCAACTGAAGCAGCGTTAAACCCCATTCAAACAAAATTCACTGAGAATGGCATTATGGAGGGTATGGTTTGCAATCATGACAGATTTAATTGTTTTTGCAATCATGACAGATTTACTTGTTTTTGCTTCCAATGCCCTTTTTTTGAAGAGAGGATAAAAAGAATTTAAAGCAAGTCTCATTAAAAACCACTAGCTTTTTTAAAAGTGCTCTTCCTAGGAGGATGGTCTTAATTTGGAGATTTGGAAACAATTGTGCAAATTTGTATTGAAATCTATCCATAAATGTAGGAGTAATGGTCCAGACAAAACTTAGACCTTCAGGTGTAACCTTGACCTTGAACCTACTTGAACAAATGGTTTAAATGGCACATCTACTCATGATGGAGTTTCATCTTATTTGGTCATGAGATAGTGAAGAAATTGCTTCAGATGGAAGGACCTACAAACAGAAGGACAGAAATACATCTCTACCTAATAGGACAAATAACTGAACAAGAGGGCCACTGGCCCTGGGATGCTCACCTTAGACTATAGCTTATGAGTGAAATTCAATTCTTTGAGCAACTTTGGCAAAGCTTCAGCCAAGGAACATCCCTGCCAAGTTTCATCAAGATTGGCCCAATGGGTTAGGAGAAGATGTTTAAAGAAATTGTTGATGGGCGACAGATGCCGGACATAGGGTAATCAAGTATCAAAGTTATACACCTTCTAGTTTCAAAGAAGAATTTTAAATTTTCCTTCTTTATCGTATGTTTGAACTTGTGGTCCCCAGGGCTGGGTCAGTTTTAGCCAAAGCAGCATCCCTGGAACGAACTTGGCAGAGGTCCACTCAAAGATACTACATACCAAATATCAAAGCTCTACACCTTCCCGTTTAAGAGAAAAAGAACTTTAAAATTTTCCTTCTTTGTTCCTATGTTCCAACCTGTGACCTCCAGGGCATGGCCAGTTTTGACACCAGGGACATCATATGTAGAGGTCTACTAGAAGATTCTGCATATCAAATATCAAAGCTCTGCACCTCCAAGTTTCAGAGAAGATTTCAAAAGTGTTCCTTCTTTGTTGCTATGTTTGAACCTGTGACCCCCACAGGGCAAGGCCAGTTTTGACCCCAAGGGCATAATAAGAACAGACTTGGTAGAGGTCCACTAGGAATTGCTACATGCCATATATCATAGCTCTGTGCCTTTTAGTTTTAGAGAAGAAGAATTTTCAAATTTTCTTTCTTTGTTCCTATGTTCGAACTTGTGACCCTGGGGCAGGGCCAGTTTTGACCCCACGGGCATGATTTAAACACATTTGGGAGAGGTTCACTAGGAGATGCCACATACCAAATATCAAAGCTCTACACCATCTAGTTTCAGAGGAGAAGAATTTTAAAGTTTTCCTTCTTTGTTTCTATGCTCAAACTAGTGACCCCCAAGTGGGGCCAGCTTTGACCCCAGGGACATCATTTGAATAAACTTGATAGAGGTCCACCAGGAGATGCAATAGACAAAATATCAAAGCTCTACACTTTCTAGTTTCTGAGGAAAAGAATTTTTCAGTTTTCCCTCTTTGTCCCTATGCTCAAATTTGTGACCACCGGGATGGGGCCAGTTTTGACTCCAGGGACATAATTTAAACAAACTTTGTAGATGTCCACTAGGAGATGCTACATACCAAATATCAAAGCTCAACACAACTTAGTTTCAGAGGAGAAGGATTTTAAAGTTTTCCGTCTTTGTCCCTATGCTCAAACTTGTGACCCCAGGGTTGGAGCCAGTTTTGACCCCAGGGATATAATTTGAACAAACTTGGTAGAGGTCCACTAGGAGATGCCACATACTAAATATCAAAGCTCAACACAATTTAGTTTCAGAGGAGAAGGATTTTAAAGTTTTCCGTCTTTGTCCCTATGCTCAAACTTGTGACCCCAGGGTTGGGGCCAGTTTTGACCCCAGGGATATAATTTGAAAAAACTTGGTAGAGGTCCACTAGGAGATGCCACATACTAAATATCAAAGCTCAACACCTTCAAGGTTCAGAGTAGAAGATTTTTAAAGTTTTCCTTCTTTGTTCCTATCCTCAAACTTGTGACCCCGAAGGCTGGGCCAGCTTTGACCCCAGAGACATAATTTGTACAAACTTGGTAGAGGACCTCTTGGAGATGCTACAAAGCAAATATCAAAGCTCTACGCCTTCAAGTTTCAGAGGAGATGACTGTTAAAGTTTTCCTTCTTTGTTCCGATGCTCAAACTTGTTATCCCCCGGGGTGGGGCCAGTTTTGACCCCATGGGCATAATTTGAAGAAACTTGGTAGAGGTCTATTAGGGGATGCTACATACCAAATATCAAAGCTGTATGCCTTCTAGTTTCAGGGAAGAAGATATTCAAAGATTTCGGGTTTTTTTTCTTCTTGTTGCCATGGCAACCAGATTTATGGGTGGAATTAATTTCTTTGAACAATTTTGGTAGAGCTTTACACAAGAAATATTCCTGCCAAGTTTCATGAAGATTGGCCCAGTGGTTTAGGAAGAGAAGATGTTTAAAGAAATTGTTGACGGACGATGGACGCCAGACATAGGGCGATCACAATAGCTCACCTTTAGCACTTTGTGCTAAGGTGAGCTAAAATCACTGGCCTTCTACTGTTTTTTTTTTTTTTTTTTTAAATTCAGATACCTTTTGTATAACTTGGGTCTTTAACTGTGTCATCAAGATCTTCTTCTTCATCATATTGGTACTGTACATTAACATTACTTTGTTGTCTCAAGCGCCGTACTGAAAAGAAAAAGAAACAAGAGGACAATGATGGTTCTTGATCACTCACTGGAGTTGCCTTGTGAATTTAATCACTTTTTCTAAGATTAAGTCTACCCATGAGGAGCAAAAAAAAAAAACAAGCGATTTCGTTGAAATGATACCCCCCGCCGAAAAAGACCTTTTTTGATACAAACGTATAAGAGGTATTGTGTTTTGCATGTACATGTGGCCTTTTTGTTATTTGTCCATGATGAAATTATACATTATGCTCCCTTGATCCATGGCATAGGATTTTATTAAATAAAAAATAAAAAAGAGGTCCATAACAGCATTATACATTAAGTATAAAATGGGGGTGGGGGGGGGGGAATGTATCAAGGGACTATCCAATGGAAAACATGCATGAAGTTTCATCAATTTTTGTCAAGGACTTCAGAAGATATCCCTCTCACAATATAAGCCACCACACTACTGCCATTTCAAGCAGGTAGCTAGAGACTAAAGTGTTGAAATTTGTAGCACCTGCCTGGGTAGCTGAATGGATATATGTTATTACATGTTATCTAAAAGTTTTAAGAACAGACTGATGCAAGGAGAGACAAATGCACAGTTGACTCATTGGTCAGCAGCTTTGATCAAGCAATAAAAATATGAAGGTCTATGAAAATATGTGCAAAAGTTGGAGATACACTGATAAAAAATCAAATCTGACATGAAGTCCCCTTTATCCATGATACAGTGATAAATTGCAAAACCCTGACAACATGTGCTAGGTTGCATGATCTGTGAAAATCTCATCCAAATCTATTGAGATATGTCCAGTAATTGAAGAGATTCTGAAAAATGAAATTATAACATGAAGCCCCCTTATTCCATGATAGAGCTACAAATCCCAAAACCTTGACAATATGCCGTAGGTCACATGATCATGTAAAAATTCCATCCAAATCTGCCAAGAAATGTGGGAGGTGTTGTGTTAGGTCATATGATAATGTGAAAATTCCATTCAAATCTGCAAAGAAATTTTGGAGGAGTTGCCTTCACAAGAAATAGAATGAAATAAAACATGAAGCCCCCTTTTTTCATGTTGCAGCTACAAATTGCAAAACCTTGAGAATATGCGATAGGTCAGATGATGAGAAACATTCTGTGATTTTTTTTTTCAATTCTGTCAAGAAATATAGGCCGAGTTGCATTCACAAGAAATAAAATGAATTAAAACATGAAGCCCCCTCTTTTCAGCTACAAATTGCAAAATGTTGAGAATATGGAATAGGTCACATGACAAGAAATATTCTGTCAAAATTCTATTCAATTCCGTCAAGTAATGTGGAAGGAGTTGCCTTCACAATAACTATGGAATGAAACATAACATGAAACCCCCTTTCCATGACACCTTATTACAAAAACAAGGGCAAATAACTATGGTGTTGTAGGGTCAACGTAGGTGAAATTTTTTTCCCTGCATTTCCTAATGGAGGTTGACAGATGTGACAAGTTCAATGTAAAACTTTGTATAGTTTTGAAAACAAGACTCCAAACATCAAAAGTAACTTAAGTGAAACTTAAAATCACTCTCAGTCGGCCATTTTGCATCAAATCAGAAAAATAAAACAAAATTCTAAGGGGAATCTATCATTGTACATGTGTATAAAGTTTCACAAAATTCCGTCCAATGGTATTGGAGATATTTGCCGGGACGGATGGATGGACAGACGGAAGGACGGACGGACAATGCTAAAACTATATCCCTCCGCCTACGGCGGGGGATAATAATGCTAAAAGATTTTAAATGATATCCTCTTTTCTTTTTATGTAAAATGGGACGTGTATAGCATAACCCAAAAGGGGCCCAAGTGGCATGATTTCATCATTTTTAATGCATGTATACATGATTACCATTAGACAAGGTACTTACAAGTTAGTAATTTGACATGGCCCTTGGATGTGTAGCGACTAATGCTACCTACATATCAAATACAGTAAAACCTCGGTAGTTAGTAGTGCAAGGTACTAGGACATTTCATATGAACTAAACATAGTATGAACCAAAAGGAGTTCAGGTGATTGGGTATTTCCATCTCAAAATATGTACTTTAACATTCCGACATGTGTGCATATCATGTCTTGCAGTACAGTATCCCCTACTTGCGGCTTAATTTCAAAGTCATTTGGAAAATACTCAGAATTGAGCCATGAAGAGTGTTTTGGAGGAATTAGAAAAATCTAATCTACTTGTCTTTTATTTTCAGCTCAAAAATATTTTCGTTTTGTTACAATAATTGAAAAACATTCACATCTTTGGATTTTGTGTTTTTGCTTCCTCCGGAGTGGTTTCCCTACATGGATAAACTAGAAGGCCCTGAAGGGCCTGAATATGCTCTACTGGCAGAGGGTTTGCTTTTAAATAAAGCATACATAGGAATTTATTATGCAACAAGACAAAAAAAATTGACATTTGCAACTCAAAATGGCTACTTTTCCTTTACTGTTGGTTGAATTTTTTTCAAACTCAACAGGGTTAAAAAGCTATTGATGGGATAAACAAGCTGAAAAATTCATAAAATCTGACCACAAATAAATAGTTTATCATGTAAACAGACAATGAAATTGTTCAATTTGAAAAGACTACTTTTCCCATACTGTTAGTCAGATTTTTTTCAAAATTGATAGGGTTAAAGCTATTGATGAAATAAACAAACTGTGCAAGTTTCATGAAAATCTGATGACAAATGAAGACTTTATCGCGTAAACAAGAAATGAAAGTTTTCAACTTGAAATGGCTACTTTTCCCATACTCTTTGTTGAATTTTTTTCAAAATCAATAGGGTTGAAGCTATTGATAAGATAAACAAACTATGCAAGTTTCATGGAAATCTGACCTAAAATGAAGATTTAATTGTGTAAACAAGAAATGTAAATTTTAAATTTGAAATGGCTATTTTTCCCATACTGTTTGTCGGATTTTTTTCAAAATCAATAGGGTTAAAGCTATTGATGAGATAAACAAACTGTGCAAGTTTCATGAAAATCTGATGACAAATGAAGACTTTATCGCGTAAACAAGAATTGGAAATTTTTAACTTGAAATGGCTACTTTTCCCATATTGTTTGTTGGATTTTTCTCAAAATCAATAGGGTTGAAGTTATTGATGAGATTAACAAACTCTGCAAGTTTCACAAAAATCTGACAACAAATGCAGACTTTATCGCATAAACAAGAAAAAGACTAACGGACGGACAGACGGACGGACGACGGAAACCACGCCATGACATAAGCTCTGCTGGCTGAAAGCCAGTAGAGCTAAAAAACTCAGGACTGCATTTGTAGACAAATATCTAATTCCCGTTGTACACCCAGCTTTCTCCAATTGCTCATTCCTATACCGAGTTAATCAGCAGTATAAAAATGTTTAGATAAGATTTCTTGATCACTAATTAGATCTTCCTTTACTGTGATCGAATAACTCCATAACACTTAGAATTGATTGATCACCATATGCAATCAATACCAATTAAGGCGAGTGAAAATCAAGGTAAGCGAAATTTCTGTAGCTTATACAGGGATAAATGACACCTACTAAATAAAGTTTAATAGTGGGACACAAAAAATGTTGCGAACCACTACCCGCCTATGTGCAAATTAATGTGAGTTTGTTAATAAGGATAAAGAAAGAATAAAGTAAAGTCATAGAGGGCCCATTTCCTGTGTTTTCAAACAGAATCTGCTCATCTTCAATAGGTTTCATCCTCATAACAATCTGACAAACATTATAACAAAGTTCCAACATGATTGCGCCAATATTGTGGTTGCTAGAGTGTTAACACTAAAACTGTTGACTCTGGACGATGCAGGTCGGACATCGCACATTCAAAGATCACAAAAGCTCACTATGAGCATGTTGTGGTCATGCAAGCTAAAATTTAAACATCTTTTTCGAAGTCAAAACTGATCTGTTTTTTTTGGGCATCAATTTTGCACAAGGTAGCCAAAAAAAAAAAAATTTATGCATCTTTTCCATTTTTTTCACTTTTGTTGCCATAGCAACCAGTTTTTCAAAGATAATTCTTTTAGTCAATTTTTTTTCCAGAGGACCACACTTAATCTTAAGCACTCTATGGGCTCCATATGTCCCAGAAAAAAATCTATACAAGTACACTATGGGCAAAGCAAATCGACAAAACTTAAACTTTAGATCCCACGAGGGTGACGATTTGAATTTCCCGCAAATATTATCTGGAATTGTTTTCATTTTGGGAAACCCCCAAATGAGTATGCACAGATGTTTCTGTTTCCACTTCCAAAAGTCTTTCAACAGTCTTCTGAAAAATTGGTTGATTTTTCATATCTAAATCAGGAATTTGGCTAGAAATTGAGAGAAAATGTCGACGGCATGCATCTCCCATTTTACTTTGGCGGACATTTTTGCAAATAGTGGCTTTGATTCTGAACTTCACATCGTAGAAAAATGAAGACAAATGATAAAGGACTTGCCCCAAAATGTCTTCGTAAGAATTAATCTAAGAACTGATAGTCCTGAGAGTCGCCTGGAGGATAATGGGTTAGACGTTTTCACCCTTTTTTGTTCAAATGTATTAAAAGCATTCGAGATACAAAATAACTTAACCACAAGACAGTATTATATGCAAGCATATTTCTGAGTTGTCATCCTAACATTCAAAATATCCATATTAAAATTTACTTTTAAAAAAAACTTTGTGGAAATTAGAATTTAGCCACCAGGACCAGCTTTAATCAGTTCAACATATTTTACCCACAGACAACAACCCTTTACAAATAAAGATCAGTTTATCTTCTGGTATAGGATCTAGTGACATACTTTCAGACCAAAAATGCCCTTGTGCAACTCGCTCATATCTAATCTTAGCAGTCTGACAAAGTTTCATAATTATTAGACTGAACATAAATGGATTCTACAGCTCTATTACGGTTTCGTTTGATTTCACCTAATGACAACCTTTTGATCTAATGACACCCCAGGTGACCTATATTCAGTTTTATCAAAAATATTATTGAGACAAACAGCCGGGCAATTTCATGATCATGGGACTGAACTGTTGCCTTTGGAGCACAAACAAATATTTGACACAGTAATCTACCCTTTCTTTGGAAATAAGTTGTTTTTTTTGTTGTCCAGGTTGAGGTCTTGACCAGCAATGGACTCTGAATGTGGCTGCTACAACTCAAGAAAATCTATAATTACCCAACAGCACGATCATCAGCCTTTAATATTTGTCTGCGTTATATAACGTCTCAGAGATTAATACTGCTTCCACACCGATCGAAAATTGTCTACATGTATATTGCTTTGGTGTAAATTAAAAGTTTACAATTCACTTTATAACCATTTACACCTTTCACAAGATTACAAACACTCCAATAAAGAACTTGTTGTTCGAGCGGTCAAAGACTGGTCTGTTCTATTATATTTGAATTATAGCGGAGTAAAAAGTCAGTTTCTCGGTATGCTGGTTGTTAGAACTGCGTTGAGTGGATACAGATTTTGGCAGTTACAAAAGCACCTTGTGTTCTAACAAAAGCACTAATAAAGTTGTTGTTTAATAAATACTAGATCTAGGTTAATCACTCAATGAAAAAAAAAAAAAACAGCAGACTTTAGCAAATTTGCCCGTCTTTATGAACGAAAAACAATTAAACATAGTAAACCTCAAAGCACTCTCTCTGTATGGATCGGTGTACGCTGAAAGTAAAGGCCAATTCAGCGACTGATTCATAAATATGTAAATTTATAAAGATTTCCCTGGTGCAAATGACGTTTATACGCCACGTGATTATAAGATCTTGTTTTATCGCAAAGCTACATTCCAGAAAGCACCTGCAAAGCGATAACTTTGTACAGCCTAGAACCGTGTACATTGCATACGCTATGTACGATCTCTGGTGCACCTAGAATATGGTAGTGCAAAGTATCTAGAGTTTAGATTAAAAAGCTGGGAAGAAGCAATGTGTAAGGATGTCTGAGAAGGCAATGCAACCATTTCAAGTCGTTATAAATTTGTTAAAAAAATTAGCCTACTGTTGAGAAAAAAAGCAATAGAAATTAAGCTTCCATATTAACTCGGCATCGCCTTTTTCTTTCCAATCATAAGTTGAGGGTTGAATTGAAATAAGGTTTGCATTAGGATCGTAAGATTGTAAGAGTAAGACTGTATTTCTAATAGGTAGTTATCAAACAATTTTCACTGGGAATTGTCCACAAATAGAAGCAGAAAAGACGCTTGTTGTTGTAGATTTCTCAGCGTGTCCGCAGGCTATTTTTATTCACGGCAGCTATTTTTACATATATGCGTAATGTGCTATTTTTAGAGATGATGTCTGACACAGACATCAGGCTAATGTGTACCCTTGCGGACGAAATGACTTTTTCAAAGGTTTGAACCGTTAAACAGCTCAGTCTTTATAGACATATCCATTATCATAAAGGCACAATTGAAAATTATTTACAACAGTAAAAAACTGGGTTGTTCACTGAATAATTAGAAAACTGTTTTATCTCGTAAACCTGAACTTGGGACAGGAAGCAGTACAAGGCCGGAGGTTAGACTGGTTACCGCCCCTGATACACTACGTGTATAGGGACCGTTACAGGCTAATCGAAACGAGGCGAATTCTGCCCGTATTATGCGAGGTAACTGTGCTAGTAGTAACTTAGAGTAGCGTCTCTTGATTTTTGTGTGTATGTTTTTGGTGGGTGTAAAAAGCAATAGCTATGAAAATAATTTTCAATATTACTGTCTTTAAAAGTGATTGTTTTGTGATCATAATATAATTACTTATGCATGGTATCATTTCAACAAACAATAGGTGAATGTCTAAAATTTGATAGAAAAAAAAGTTAATGATTATAAGAGTATTATTTGATTATTATGTTTATAATAAAAGCTAAATTAATGAATACATGAAAAATTTTCAATTGCTGACGTTGAACTTTTACTAAAAAAATTAACATCAAAATAACAAATATAATGCACAAGTTTGTACTTGATAAAGCAGAAAGGGTAATAAGATAATCAATTATCTTATAAATTGAATTGTAGGTTGCAATTCTCAAAGATTAAAGTCTGTTGTCCCTTTGAAGAAGCCTGCAGAGATAAGCCTAGGGGCAATAAAACACATGTGGTGTCTAATCATCATTTAATTCTCCCTTAACATTTAATTTCTTTGTTTTGTAGGAATAAAGAAGCATGTTCCAACATTTACTAGCAACTGTTTGGGGGGAAAAAATGAAAAGGGGGGAAAATTGCTTGCCCAATATTTATGTATTACTCAGTTGTTCAGATGTCTAATAGTCAAAAAATTAAATGAATAAAGAATTTAGAGAGGATTTGAAATAAAAGTATCTAATTAACCCATTACCAGACGACCAAATTTTAGACTAGTCCAAATTGAAACAAATTGCAGACGACATTTTGAAGAGCATTTAAATGGAAAATAAGTACTATATAGGGTAGAAAAATTTGTGAGAAAGGGAGAAATTGCTTGTTACAAGTAGTTTCTCCTTTTCTCACAATGGAATGTTCAGATTTCCCTCTCCTTTTTATCTAAAAAAAAAAGATCATTCTAGATGGAAAAGGTCCTTTTATCTGAAAGTTATAAATTATGCTCTATGAATACCTGTATGCTATTATTTATTAATAACATAATAATCAAAGTAAGAATGAAATAAAGTCAACTGAGCACATTGTCTGGTTACTCGATATATGTTTCGAGCCGTTTCATTGGCCGTATCAATTATCCAATCACAGGGCACGGTATGATTAGCTTGTGCCTGTTGTAATACACGGTATACAACGGTGGCCAGTTCAGGCCGGAGGTATGCCTACGTCACCCCATGTATCAGGACGATAACAATGAGAGCCTGTTTACTACGTAAACAGGCGACTCAAAAACTGCATTTGAAGATGAGATCTGGTATAAAGCATTCGTGTTTGAATTTTGAAATTACATTATTACGGTTTAAATAGAGTACTGAATTTAAGGTTATGTTGGATGAAAATTATAGCAAATTAAAGCGTGTTTTTAAAGTTTAATTAAGTGGACAATTTTAGATGACTAATCAAATTGTTACATTGATACATTTATTCAAACAATGCTGTATTCAAAAGAAAATTTTCAGATAAAAACCTTAGTGGCTGGGGGAAAAAGGGTACTAGTCATAATTATCAGTGGCATATTGGGAAAAAAAATGATCGGCTCTAGAGTGCTAAGAGTCATGGAACACCCTTGTCCAAAAAAAAAAACAACAACAAACTAGAGGCGCTTGAGTGCCTGTATCACTCCACAGGCCCGATTTTTGTGTAACGGTGAAGGGAAGTTTTTAACAATTACCATTCAATCCTGCATTTTAGCTCACTGAGGAAAAAAGCTACCAAAAACATAGTGAGAAAAGAAGAAAATAATGGTAACCGGCATTTTCTTAGTTTTCCACAATAATTTCTACCCTTTTTGATACAGGTTTTATTTGATATATTATGTTGTCTGCAACATCTTTCAATTATGACCAGTTATAAAATTTTGTCATCTGGTTATGATTAAAGAGGGTCTTGTCACAAACCATTTTGAGTGGGGAACCATCAAAATATAGAAAACTAGGCCACAAGGATTAACACCCCTTCTGTCCACTTTGCACTTAGTCACCAGAAGGTCAACACAAACCTTTACCAGAACTAATAAAAGTGCAGAGGTTCTCTTGTTTTATATGAAAAGGACTATAGATTATGTACAGCAACTCTCTTTAACCCTTTACAAAACGACAAAATTAGGGATGTGATCAAATTAAAAGCATTTGCAGACAACAAATTAAAAAGTGATGAAATGCTGATTTCTCTCTTTTGTGGAGTAGAAAACACTGATGGAAAAGGCTTCCAAAGACTTCTCGTCTTTGGCTAATTACGACCAATTACTCCTTTTCCCACTGTGTTTTCTACAGACTTGTACTGCAGACAGGTAAAAACCAGGGCTTGTTTTGGGAAAGAGTTAATAAAGTGTAACTAAAATAGTAAAAGATATTGCCCTAGTTTAGTATTCACTGTGCCCTTTGTTAAAGGTGTATCTTTTTTTTTTTTTTTTAAATGAATTTGGTAGCCAAATTTGGTAGCCAATCAACATAGGAACTTACCTGCAAAACAAAAATGAAATCCTATGAATAGTTTGAGAGAGGAAATTTTCAAAGATTTTACTTTATACCATAAAAGGAAAATGAGTCTCCCATAAAAGCCACGTTTTTTGAGGCATCATCTTTTTTTTAAAGGAATTCTGAAAACCTCTATCTAATGAATATTCCTACAAAATAATAATGCTATCCAATTAGCTGTTTGGGAGAAGATTTTTAAATTTTCTTTTGCTTTGGTTGCCATGGCAACTAGAAGGAATTTGAAATAGGACCACCTAAGGAACATTCCTGTAAAATTTGGTAAAAATCCAGTCAGTAGTTTCTGAGTTTTTTAAAGAAAAAGTTTAAGGATGCACACATGGACGGACAGACGCACGACTGACACAACGCCATGACAATAGCTCACTGGCCTTCAGCCAGTGGAGATGAACTACAATGAAACATTATTTCTATGCAGGCGTGACTCCCTAAGGGGCTTGGACCCTTGATCCTGATTTAGGCAATGTCAAGAAGAGGTCCTCAACAAATGAATTTTTCATTTTATTTCAATTGGTTTTTTTTTTAGTGACATTTTTTAATTTTTTTTTCTTTTTTGCTAAATTTATTCAAATTAGGCTTTTGTTGAAGGAGAGATGATTGTTCATGAAAATACAGACATAATAAAGATATTGGATAAAAGCATACACTTACCATGTTGTGGCTCCTCAACTTGTACCAGGTTGTTCACTATAGCGTCATGTTCCTGATTCTGATCTATCTCCATCTCTTCTTCAGCTTCTTGTTCTTAACATGAATAAAGAAAAGAACCCGAGCATATTAAAAGAGGACCATGATGTTCCTATATATATGTCTCTTCATACACACCTGGGCATCTCCCAAATGGAACCTAGGGGACATTATTCTAACGGTTTTTGTAGAAGATTGGGTCCCATGCAAAATATGAAACCTCTTGACCTTATGGTTTGTTACAAGAAAATTTTTAAAGATTTCTATCTTTACTCCTATTTAAAATAGGGTCTATCCAGGCTGAGCCCAAATATGACCCAAGGATCATCACATGAAAAAACTGCTACATACAAAATATCAATGTTGTAGGCTATCTGGTTTCAGACAAGAAGAATTATAAAGATTTCATTCTTTATTTCTATGTAAAACAGGGTGTGCCCCAGCCAGAGGTTAGAGGCATCATATAAACAGACTTGGATGAGGCCAAAAAGGTGACGCTGCGTACCAAGTATCAATCCTCTAGGCCGTTTGTTTTCAGAGTAAAGATTTTTAAAGACTTTCTTCTTTGTTTCTATGTAAAATGGGGTTTGCCAGGACAGACCCCAAATGGGACCCCAGAGAAATTATTTTAACAACTTTTGTAGAATATAGAGATCACTAGGGAAAGTCACATGCAAAATATGAAACCCTTACGCCAAACGATTTGTCAGGAGGGTTTATTTTTAAAGATTTTTGTCATTGTTTCTATATAAGATAGGGTACACCTGGGAAGAACTCAAATGGGACCACAGGGACAATATTTAAACAACTAACAAAGAGTGTCACAATGTGATGCTAAATCAGAGTTCTGCCGAGGATGCGCCATTGTGGGATTGGTGCTAAAAATTACAATACCAATTTTAAAGATTTCCCTAATTTTTTCTTCCATTCCGTTGCCATGGAAACCAGAGTTTTTGATGGATTTAATTTCTTTTAACAACTTTGGTAGATTTTCACCCATGGAATATCCCTGCCAAGTTTCAGCTTGATTGGCCTTGTGAAATGACGGACAAATGACAGATGGTGAGTGATCACAATAGCTCCCCTTGAGCACTTCGACTATGTAAAGTTTAAAAAAAAAAAAGAGTAATACCTCCAATAAAATGGCATACAGAGTTATCATTCTTAGATAATGCAACTCTCATAATTGTTTTCTACCAATGTTAGAAGTTTCAATTTGAAAGCTTTCTTACTAATCAAGTTATAGTCAAAAAAAAAAACAAACAAACTAACAAAAAAAAACAAACCAAAAAAACAAAGTCGAAAGAAACAAAGGGCAATAACTCCAGTAATAAGAACATGAGAGTTTTGGTTCTTAGGCACTGCACTTCTGCTAGTCATATTTTATTGGAGTATGAAATTTCATTTTGAAAGCTGTATTCCATGAGAAAGTATAGCTGAAACAAAAATCAAAAAGAAAAAATAAAAGGGAAGTTACTCCCAACTAGGACTTTCTATTTATACATAAAGAAAACCTTGAAAGTTGACCTTGACTTTGACTGATGACCTTGAAATTTGTACCAATAGAAAGGTCTTGTCACAAGCAATGCACATTTAAAATATGAAGGCTCTGTCAGTTACCATTCAAAAGTTATGTCCAAATTTAAGTTTTTCATGGACAGGTGAAACTGACAGACAGACAGACAAACGGACAAACAGACAGACCAAAAATTATATGCCTCCAATCTATAGATGCAGAGGCATAAAAATCTTGCTGACCCGAATTCAGTAAGCGCGATGTAGGACCACTATAGAAACCTCAATTCCAAATTTCATTTGACTGCGAGTCATAGTCTTTGAGAAAAATGCAACGAAAATTCTTCACTATACAATAAAAAGCCCAAAAATTAACAGTCGTGAAAAAGGAAGTTGAAATCTAACAGAGATGAATTTGGTAAGCGCGATGTAGAATTTTTACCTGAAGCTCTATACAAAATTTCATTTGACTGCGAGTCATAGTGAGATGAAAAACTATGGTTACGTATGGATTGACAGAGGTAAAACAGTATACCCCCCCCCTTTTTCGAAGCAGGGGAATAAATATGTGGCTAGTACATGAAAATTGATGCAGAGATAAAGACTGTGAAGAAGACACACCATTGTATTCAAACAGATGTTGTACTCCCAAAAAGACTCAGTAGCATCATAAAGCATTAAGGACAACACACATCATTGTGATAGAGTTCAAAATTATGATTTTGAACAGCAAATTTTCCTGGAATACAAATCAAACAAAATTTAGCAAGGTTCTATGGATAGAAAATTATTTGCGTACCTGGTTCTGGATTTTCTTCAATATCTGGTAATCCTGAAAGAAACCAAATCAAGAGACTTGAAAATCCTAAATCAATTAAACTTGAAAGACTTATTGAAGGTTGCTTTTTTAATTGTCAGCATAAGATATTAACATAAATATTTTATCCAATTAAAAACATCGAAAAGGTCAAATGTCAAATGTCAAAGAAGAGGTCAAACCTAATGCCATGCACATGTTAGTCTCTTTTTGACTCTGTTGGTAGATATTAGTCCTAACTCTTAACCATCTCAAATTAGAAAAGTAGGTCAAAGATTATGGTCAAACCTGATGCCAGATGAAAATTAATTTCCTTTGATAAAATGTGATAAAACAGTGCTTGATTAAATGACTTGAAATTTTAAAGAGGTCAAAGGTCAAGCTGAATGCATCAGATATATAAATCAGGCTTTTTTAGGCAAAAAAAGGTTGATTTGACAGATCAAGCTTTAATTCTGCACTTCTCCTTTAGCAATCAAGACAACAAAAAGACAACGGACAACAAACACAATCATGGACAACACATACAGAAACTGAAAGGTTTATTTAGAGAACAACATTGCTAATAATACAATCTAAAGTAGAATCAAAGTTTTTTTTTGAAAGTTAACTTTGTGAACCCTATTATCAGCTCACCATCAATGTCTATGTCTTCCAAAGACTTCCCTGCAAATTTATGGGCTTTGCCAGATTCAACAGCCAGTAAAAGTTTAGAAATCTTTGCCAATTCTATTACATCATCCTGAAGTCTGTAATATTGGCGATGTACAGATAACTCATGTCCTAGATGGCGTGCCACTTCTTGCAACTCAATTTCACTCAGACCATAAATCTGAAAAATGTTGAAAAAAAGCAAGCTCATAATTTGAGCACTGCACACATAAATTGCAATAATGAAGGCGCTGATGGGAGTACAGAACTAAAGTTCAAAAGATACTATGTCAACAGGGTTATTGAAGATATTTTGGTTTAACAAACTACAGCCCTAAAAACTAGAACTGTCGCAAAGAGTAAATAACCCCACATGCACCTTGTCATCTTGTAAAAAAGTATTTTCAGAGAAAGGAACTGTTTCTGCAACAAATTAGTCTGTGACTTTGACCTATGTGACCAAAAACAATAAGGCACAACCATTGGTCTTGGGCAATATTTTTATAACATTTCATGTTACTTGTTCAAATGGCTGATGTGTTATTCATCTTTTAATAACTCTGGTAGTCGCCTGTCAAAGACAGGATATACATTGACAGGATATACATTGACTGCAGTCAAAACAATTAAAGCTGAACACTGACCACATTTGATAGATTATCGTTATTCAAAGTACTTTTAAAGAGCAACATTGTACAGGCGGCCTAAACTGACCGTTATACGCAGACTGGCTGCTATGTTCAGGTGACTGTTAACTTAGATTTGACTAGTCACACCCAAAAATTAAGCATCTCTTAAAATTTGATCCCCATAAAGCTTTTTCATATTCCATTATAGCAAGAAAAGTAAGAATCAAATGCCCTCATAATACTGTATGCATTATTAAGATCATACCAATTAACATGGGGTGTTAAGGGAAAAAAATCTTCCCATAAATCTAGCCAATGTACAAAGTTTTTCAATGCTTCAATTAAAAAGATGGTTTAGAAAAATGCAGTTAAAACTATTGAGCATTTACCAAGTACTCCATTCATATTACTAAAAATACATTTTGAAATAACTAAAACTAAAATTTTTAACCTGTACTACTGTGGCTAGGTATTTCCTCATTTTGGGAAATCGTATGAATTCAGGATTTTGTAGACCAGGCACCATGTCCAAGACTGTGTTTAATGCATCTGACCCTCTAATGTAATTCTCACTGCCCTGTAATAAGATACATGTATGTTAAAATCACTAACAACATTGGAACAAATTAAACTTTTGAACTGTAAGCCTCAAAATCATATGTTTGTGTATCATAATGTGTTACTCTAATAAGGCAAAGACAAATACACTACAA
This sequence comes from Tridacna crocea, assembly GCA_943736015.1. Taxonomy (NCBI): domain Eukaryota; kingdom Metazoa; phylum Mollusca; class Bivalvia; order Cardiida; family Cardiidae; genus Tridacna; species Tridacna crocea. Next base: position 59,467,267 of record OX031059.1, read on the forward strand.
TTTATCTTCCTAGGAGAATATCATTCAAAGAGTTACATGTGAATGTTTTAATACCTACTTGTCCATGGACAAATAAGAGTAAAAAAATTCCCTTGTCAGTATCAGAAACCTTATTTTTGTTTTTTGAATATTTTTTTGACTGTTATTATTTACTGATTTTCTGTTTGTATTATTACTAATAATCAGGTGAGAAGATAAAATTAAAAAAGAATGATTTTGTTAAAATAAACCTTGTTTTAATTGTATCATTAGACCATTAATACATCCACAGTGATTGCCTAATTTCATAATTGCTTGTTTTCATAGTGAGGACAGACTATATACATGCATTTCTTTTTCTATCTATTGAGTACAAATGGTATAAGAAACTAGGTAAAGTTCTAAAGGTAGATGATTCCTAACAAGAGGGCAATTTGGCTCACCTGAGACTGTATTATGATAAATTCTTTCAAAAGTCAATTTGAAATGAAGTAAAGGTTATGTTACAGTCTGCATAATTTTCTTGATTTCTACATAGGGATTGGGAAAGCCCATGATTTTGCACCATAGTCACATTAAATTTGAAAATGTCGCAGTGAATTCTTTAACTGTGCAACAACCCGTCTCATCATGTCATCATTTCTCTTGAGCCACAGTGATTCCCTGTTTGTCTTAAAAAAGATTTTTGAAAAAAATAACTTTGACTATTTTGTTGCCATGCAACCAGACTTTTTAATGAACATTTTTGGCAGTGCTCCTGCCGAGTTTAATTAAGACTGATACACAGGTTAAGGAGGAGAGGTATCCTAAAGAAACCTAAATCTACAGACAGACTTCTGCCCATTGATCACATAAGCTCACTATGCACTTTATACAAAAGTAGGCAAGCAACAGTAAAGCTTACCTTTGCAAATACATATGGATTGCTCTCAGGAATCTTAACATCTTTTCTAGTGCTGTTAAGTAAGTCCAAGGCATCCCTGATAGATGGTGTTAATAGAACAGGTACTTTTCTATTCTTTTTTCCCATGATTTCCACAAGGTCCATCCTTTAACAGAAAAAGAGCTCAAACCATTATATTTCATTTGTCATTCAATCCGATTTTATGTAAGATTTCATTCTAAGAAGATTAGTTTAAAAACATGAATGCCCCGCCAAGAGCCAAGTTTTGTTAGTGTGATGTGAACTTCATATTTGCCAACAAAAAGGCCTTATTAAAACCCATCTATCAAGACCACTTATGGTACTTTTTGAAAGTGGTCACATTAGTGGTTTAGTGGTGTGGTCTCGGAATACTCGGACCACTTGGAATACTCGGATATGTATGGATGTATACACCCCCCTTATATTTTGTGTCGTCCCATTCCTTTGTAAGTTTTCCTACAAGTTGTTTTTGTGATATAGCAAGTTTCTTTCCTCTTTTACATGAATTTTGAATTTTTTTTTCTCAAAATTATGATTTTTGATTCAAATTGAAAGTTCAATGACGGACTTCATTGACAAGAGACCATGATGCAAACATCTAGTAAAATCACATATTTCCTGACTCAAATTACTTTTTATACGCCCGAAGGGTCATATTATATTATACCCCTGGAGACCATGATGCAAACATCCAGTAAAATCACATATTTCCTGACTCAAATTACTTTTTATACGCCCGAAGGGTCATATTATATTATACCCCTGGTCTTCCGTCAGTTAGCAATTTCTTGTGTGTGCAAATCCTACAGTTTTCATCGGAATTATTTGAAACTTGCCACAATGAATCTCCATGATGTCTAGTTGTGCACCTGGGTCTTAGAATTTTGATCCCTGTTTGCGTTCCAAAATTATCTGGCCTTGATTTCCGAAATAACTAACTTTTCACTTTGAATTTTTCTTCAGGCCATAACTTCCATACCATGAAAGGTATCAAATTGAAACTACATACACTGATAGAGCACATTATGGAGAAGTGCAGTACACATAAAACATAACTCTGTCACTTTTCGTTTTTGAGTTATTGCCCTTTGTTAATTTTCAGTTTGAATTTTTGTCCAGGCCATAACTTCCAAACTAAAAAAGCTAATAACTTGCAACTTCATACACTGATAGAACACATTATGGAGAAGTACAGTGTACATGAACCATAACTCTACCACAGTTATTTTTTGAGTTACAGCCCTTTGTTAATTTTCAGTTTGAATTTTTGTCCAGGCCATAACTTCCAAACTTTAAAACCTATCATCTTGAAACTTCAAAGACTAATAGAACATTAAGCTTCTTTTTTCCTATGCATAGCGTTTCAACTGAAGAATTTTTTAATTTAAAAAGAAAGCATTGCATGATCAAGTTCTAATTTTGTTGTCAATTGGGAATATGACTGATTAAACCCAAGCGCAAAATCTGACTGGAGAACGCAGCATGATTGTAATAATTAAAGAAAAAGGGCCTGTAATTGTCAAAGCATCGCTTCAATACTGTGGGTATTAATAATATGTCAAAATGGCGTGTGTATATCTTTTTGACACTTTTGGAAAACCATCCCGAATTAAGACGCATATTTTCATATGTCTGAAAATCATCAGATATAAACTGATTCTAGACTGATACTTGCACAGTTATTTGCACATGTTCTGAACCAGTCAAAAATCGCTCTATGTAGTCTGTATCGATAGTTATGAAACCAGTCCACAATTTAACAAGTTTACATTGTGTAATACACAGTCGAGCCACGTCTGGTTTATCTGAAAAGTTTTGTAGTGGTTCTGAGCCCTTTGTTCCCAATTTTTTCATTCCGATTCTGGAACGTGGATTTCCAGAATTAAAAAGTAAAATTTGCACAGAAAATATATTTGTTCCCGAACATTTTCTTCTGGATCTTGAGATTTCCAGAAATATGGAGCCCAGATAATGTGGTTCGACTGTATGAGTATACACCCCCCCCCCCCCCACAAAAAAAAAAATGGTTTATCAATCATTTTATGCGAGCCTTTTTCTCCCAACAATTTTTACTATTGAGAAGACAAATATCGCTTACCTTTTAGCTAGTTGGCATTCCACCTTGTCTAATGAATTAAAAATTTCTTCGTTGCATTGTCTCCAGTCTGCTCTTGTTTGGTACTTTTCTATAAGCATTTTAGAACATTCATTACCTCTTCTGAAGTTGAACAGCTGAACTTTACAGAGAGTTATATTGGCAAGTTTTCTCCAATTTTGAATATTGGTTGAATCCTGTAGTAAATTTGACTGTTTAATTATCATTTTGTCACAGTATCTTCTTAATTTAACCAAATCTTCCGTCAAAGGAAGCATATCCTTCTTGTTGTATCTTCTTTCTTTAGTGGTTTGACAAGCTATACTGCCAATCACATCTTTCCATTCAGTTGAATAGAGTGTTAAGAAATCGATTGCGTCTTGTCTGTCACCACTGTTTCTCTCTTTGATTGCCTGCCCCTGTTTAAATTCTGCCAACCGTTTAACCAACTGGCCCATTTTTTTTGCGGTCTCCGGCTTATCAAACATAATAACACCATTCAAACTTGTTTCATCACTCACTCTTACTACTTGTTTCACAGCATCAATAATATCATTGAATCTTTCTGGTTTTATATAAGTTACCAGCTGGTTTTGTCTCCGATGAAGCGAATCAGGTACTAACCTACATTTTAGTCTGCCTAAAAGTCTTATTCTATAACGAACTTCTGCAGCTCTATTCCTTCCAAGTCTTCCATACATAACTTGCCCAACCTTCATGATGCTATAATCATTTTTGACACTTTTTCCTATGTCATCATTTTTCATGGTTTCCATTACATTTTGGTAAAATTCTGTACTTTCACCCTGATTAAAAACTCCAGCACCATACAGTAAAGCTCTTGAAGCTTTAACTTCACTTGCTTCATGGATACCTTTTGTAATTGGTGCAAATTTACAGTTTTTCGAGTGCCTCCACAATTCTTTTTTAATCATAAATTTTAGACAGTACTGACAGGGCAGATAATCCATGGCTGAGTGCTTTCCATCTTCTGGTCTTCTTGCAATAATAAGAGGACCTTTTCCAGATTGGAGCTGATTTACATTATAAATGAAGTCTCCCTGGTTTCTAAGCATATCTAAGGCTCTCTCCCTCTCTTTAAATACATCAGATTGCTTATCTTTGGTAGGTGGTGGCAGCGATCTTATCTGATTTTCACCTTTATGCCATGTACATAAATGTCTTGTGATTTTAAAGTCCAGTTTTCCACAAAAAAAACAAGCATGCTGTTTAGAATAATCATGCAATCCCTGTCTGATGTCCGAAACTGTTTGAACTTTATGACCTGAAGTATAGATAATCATTTGCGACCCATCACAAGAAAAATGGACAATCTGGGAATTCCATAAACGAAATATTTGAAAGAGATCAGATTCTGCACAGGTCAGTTCATGTTTGTATTTCAAACTAAAATGGTTGTCTAAGGACAACTGGTGTCGAGCCCGCAAACACTTGAACTTCAAGTGTGACCTTGACCTTTGACCTACATGAACAACAAATGTTTCAAATGGCACATCTACTCGTAATGGGGAACAATTGTGCATCTACTCGTAATGGGGAACAATTGTGCAAATTTATCTTGAAATCTATCCAAAATGTACGAGTTATATTCTGGACAAAACTTTGACCTTCTGCTATGACTGACCTTGAACCTACCAAAACAAATGTTTCAAATGGCACATCTGCTTATAATGGAGTACAAGTGTGCCACGTTATTTTGAAATCCATCCCTAAATGTTAGAGTTATGGTCCGAACAAATTTGGAGGCACGATCACACTAACTAATGTACTACACGGAACTGCGTTTGTCACAACTATGTCATGCTCACCGTAAATGGGCTTGACGAAAATAATATTTAGTACAGTAGAATGAGAATTCTACATTTAGAAAATCTGCACAAAGCAAAAAGTTTGACCCCGGTCAGTATGGGCAGTCAGGGCAGTCAAATAACTTATTTGAATAGTTTTGCAGCCTTTTATGCAATTCAGACATCATGGAAAAGTGATTTCATTGCATTCTTTCTTTTTTATGATAACAATTATCAATCAATTTATGTGGAAGTAATATTCCAGACATGCGCAATTTCATCTTTGGACACTGCAGATTAACATTGACATCAAATATGTATACCAAGTCAAATTTTTGACAAGACACTTACACTAGTTCTAAAGGAGGACAAGCATTCTGATAGTATTGCATAGCAATACAAAGTTCCCTATCTACTATATATATCCTTTGTAACAATGCACAAGTAAAAAGTTGCTCACTTATCGATTAACCCTTTACCCCATAAGGCATTCCAATGGCAGCTTCAATTGGCCCTAAATAACCGCAAGGATGAAGCCTTTTCTTATGTTTAAATGACACCTTTTGATAGGATAAAAAACATTGTGACAAAAGGTGAAATTGCTCATCACGAGCAATTTCACCTTTTGACACAATGTTTTCCAAGGGCTCCTACAAGCAATGTGTAGAAATGTGTATCTATGGATTAAAGGGTTAAAGGCATAGTTTGCAGCTGGAAGAAAAAATATCTAAAAAGAAAAGCTATTCTAAAAAAACTAAGTATCATATTTCAAGTACCAATCATTCATTTTTCCTCCAAAAAATTAAAATGTTTGATCTAAATTCTTTTGTGGTTTAAGACTGAACTCTTCATTAGGTGTTGGAAAGTAAAAACTAAGTTTAGAGTAAATCAAAACATGACCTACACAGCAGTGGTTGAAAAACAGAGGGCCAAGATGGCCCTAGATCACTCACCCGAGTTCTAAATTTAAAAAAAAAATTATATGATTGTCTTAGTCAAAGGACACAATGCAAATTTACACAAAAGGTCACCTGATAGACATAAAGCTTATAATAGGCAAAGCCCTGTAGGAGAGCCAAAAATAGTTAAACTACAAAGCAAGTGAAGTAAACAAGTCATTCCAAATAGATCTGCAAGAATATCATGAATTACTTTGGGATTCATTTTAGTCAGTAGAAATAAACTGTTTCAAAGTTAGATTATTTACCTTCAGAATCAGACATACATGCAGAATCTGCTTCACTGACAGCTGCTGGTTTTGTATCCTGTTGAAAAAAATATAAAAATGAAACTATGCATGACATTCCCAACAATTTAACCCATTACCACACGAGAAAAATTTAGACTGGTTCAAATTGAAAGTATTTGCAGACGACAAAATAAAGGTGACTGAAAAATAGAAATTTGTTTTGGAAAGGGTAGAAAACACTGTGGGAAAAGGAGAAAATGCTGGTTACCTACAGTGTTTTCAAAAGGCTTCTTTCTCAGGGGCGTCAAAAGTAGGGATTGAGTGGTAATGGGTTAACATGTGTGTAAAGCAAAGACACTGAGGAGCCTTGATGTCCACATAGTGCATTTAGAATATCCGCTGGTCGTATATAGAAACTTCCAGTCAGTACCTATCTACAGAGCGCAAGGACAATACTTGAGTCAGACTGCAAAGACATCTGAGTCTTTACTTGGTGCATGTATGTTATTGTTTGAAATGTCATGCACAAGCTCATTAATTTATCAAAGTGGGCAAATATGTCCCTATATTGCTCACCTGAATCACAATGAAATAAGGTGCTAAGCTACCATTTCAATGATGAAACTTGAATTTTTTTTTAACATATTTCTTCAAACTCATTTTTGAATCTCTGTTAGAAAGAAAGATATATGAACAAGAATGGTCGTCCAAGGACAACTGGTGTTGAGCCCGTAAACATCTGACCTTCAGGTATGACGTTGACCTTGAACCTACCTTATCTTATCCACTTACTTTAACTTATCCCTTCCCTCTACAGCATCCATACTTGTCAACATATTAAATTATCATGGATAAACTTTTGGAACAATCATTTTTCTGTGAAATGGTTCAAATAATTCAAATGGCCCATGGTTTCATAGGAGAACATTTTCTTTGATTTTAGCAATTGCTTTTCTTGGATCAAGCTGGCCTAACCCCCCCCCCCCCCCACACAAAACATACACTAACATAAAGTAAGAATACATGTACATGAAACACTTATGCCCTTTTGATAGCAAACCCCTCTTCAGCATGACTTTGAAAGCTGATATTGACTTACAAGAATGACATGGAACAGTCATTAGCAGATGAGTATCAACAATAATTACCTGAAAACATTGAAGCTCGAATTGAATTTCAATACACTTGAAGTAACTTGGAATTACTGAATTCCCTAGTTGAGTTTTCAAGTTAATTCTTTGGGATAAATATTAAATTTTAACATTGACATTTGACATATTTTACCTAAATTAGATCAATATTGATTAATGCTACCTGCAAATCAACTCTGATAAAAAATTAAAAGAATACGTTTAGTTCATAATCAAGTTTTGAACAGCCAGCCAGACTGGTTATCATACAATGCAGTGGCACAAAATTGATGAATATCTACTTTATAATGTTAAAAACCAACTAGATCTGTCGCAAGCTGATATATACCTCCACAAGCACCTTGTCAGTGGCTCAGTATTATAACTCGGACTTTCCCTCAGACTTTCCCTAAATACTCAAGTTGATTGCTTCTATACATTAAATGATAAGCAGTAGACACTTAAAACTTACACCAAACAGTCCTTAGTTTGAAAGATATGCCCTAAATAAAATTTAAACAAGCAATTTTGTAGAAATGATATCCCCCGCTTAAAAAGACTTTTTTTGATACAAACTTATTAGAGGTGTTGTGTTTTGTATGTACACATGGCCTTTTTGTTATTGGTCCATGATGAAATTATAAATTAAGCTCCCTTTTTCCACAGCACAGCATTTCATTACATAAAAAATATATATAGGAGGTCCATAACAGGACAATATTTTAGTATCCTTTTCCAGAAACTGGCATTTCATGAAATGAAAGCAAATAAAGAAAACATTCATAAAGCCCCCTTTTTCAATGACGCATCATAAAGAGAAAAATTATATCAACGGAATATCCAATGGAAGACATGCATGAAGTTTCATCAATTTTTGTGAAGGACTTGATAAGATATGCCTCTAACAATATACAAGGCAACATTGCTGCCATTTCAAGCAGCTAGCTGTAGACTGACGTGTTGGAATTTCTAGCACCTACCTGGGTAGCTCAATGGATATATTGTGTTACTTGTGATCTAAAAGGGTTAAGAATAGACTGATGGATGTACAGATGGGTGGACAGACGGATGCACTGGTCAATCAACCAATAAAAATATGAAGTTTCATTAAACTATGTGCCCAAGTTGAAGATAGATTGATAAAAAATTAAATTTGACATGAAGCCCCCTTTTTCTATGATACAGTAATAAATTGCAAAACCCTGACAGCACACGCTAAGGTCACATGATCTGTGAAAATCTCATCAAAATCCGTTAACATTAAAGAGTAGGAATGTCAATCACAATTTAAATGAGGCAAACATTGTGACCAAGTTTCATGAGTATCAGATTGAAAATCTGGCCTCTAGAGCATACACAAGGTTTTTTCTTTTAAGGTTTGACCAGGTGACCTAGTTTTTGACCTGGCATGACCCATTTTCAAACTTATCTAAGATTTCATTAAGACAAACATTCTGACTAAGTTTCATGAGTATCAGACTGAAAATAAGGCCCCTAGGCACACATAAGGTTTTTCTAAGATTTGACCTAGTGAACTAGTTTCTGATCCAATATGACCCAGATTCAAACTCACTGACATTTCATTAAGGAAAACATTCTGACCAAGTTTCATGAGTACTGGACTGAAAATGTGGCCTCTAGTGCATACAAAAAGTTTTTCTAAGACTTGACATAGTCTTTGACCCAACATGACCCATTTTCAAACTCTTCTGAAATTTCATCAAAGCAAACATTCTGACCAAGTTTCATGTGCATTGGACTGAAAATGTGGCCTCTACAGCATACACAAGGTTTTTCTTAGATTTGATCTAGTGACCTACTGTTTGACCCGACATGACCCATTTCCAAAGTCATCTGAGATTTCATTAACCCTTTACCCCATAAGGCATTTCTATGGTATCTGTAACTGACCCTAAATAACAGCAAGGATGAAGCCGTTTCTTATGTCATGTGTATATGACACCTTTCGATAGTGTAGAAAACATTGTGGCAAAAGGTGAAATTGCTTGTCACGAGCAATTTCACCTTTTGCCACAATGTTTTCCAAAGGCTTCTCCATGGAGTGTGTAGAAATGAGTATCTATGGAGTCAAGGGTTAAAGCAAAAACATTCTGACCAAGTTTCATGAGTATCAGACTGAAAATCAGGCTTCTAGTGCATAAACAAGGTAAAAAGTTGACAACAAACTGACAACAAACACAGCACGATCACAAAAAATGCACTTAAATAAAATATCTTTTGCAACTTCTTTCAATTTGGACAAATCTAAAATGTTGTCATCTGATAACGAGTTAACATGTGTCAGTGTAAAACACCCAGCATTTTAAAGAACCAGGCAGAGCTATCATCAGCAGTTTTGTCATGCCTCCTTGCACTAACCCCTGTACAACTAGGGTGTTGCTCATATAGGCAACCAAAAGCGAGATAAATCAGGCACATACGAAGCAATTCAAGATGAGGGATGGGGGAGGGGCCCCAACCATGAGATACAGAGACTTACCACAGTTTGATAGCTTGTAATTTAGGAGTTTGTTTGCATTTCAATTAAATGAATCAAAACTTAATATGCTATCTGTACTCCATCACTGCATGATCAAAAGTATAATATCAATTTGTAGGCCTTAAATTTTATATCACTGAATTAAATATTTGAAGTTTCCATCTGGCTCAGATTGCCCCAGGAAATAGATCCTTTTTTGCGTAGGAATATTTAATTAAAATTTGTAACTTGCTAACTATTATTGCAAAAATTCATTATTACCTGTGTATTCTGAAGTCTAAATCTAACTATTGCTTTTAAACTATAATTTTCGTGTAATTCGTATAATACTGAACTGCATTCCCTTGGCAACTAAAGCCCATTAGAGGATGTTTTGAAATGAGGACCTGATTATATATATTTTAAACTTTGGGGAAAGTTTTGACATAAAAAAAAAAACACCGCATATACTTACTAGATACGGATATGTAATTGAATTACTGTCACTTTCGTCATCTGATGGAGGGATTTCTTCAACAATACTAGTTTTTGGCTCGTTGACGATTGGTACTTGACTGTCTGAATGTTTGGTTAAATTACTGTCATTTTCTATAGCGGCTGAAGGGATTTCTACATCAAAACTAGCTGTTAGCTTGTTGACTGTGGACAAATTACTGTTGCAATGTTTGGTTGAATCAGATTGAAGGATACCGGTATCTATGTCAAGACTAGTTGTTTGCTGGTCGACTTTTGACAGTTGACAATTGGAACATAGGGCTAGATTACTGGTTCTGTCTATATCTAGACTAGTTGATGCCTGGTTGACTGCTGATAGTTGGCTGTTGCAGTGTTCGGTTGAATTGCAGTCACTGCCTATATTGAATGGAAAGACTTCTACATCAAGACTCGTTGTTTGCTGGTTAACTGTTGACAGTGGACTGTTACAATATTTGGACGGATTACCATCACTATCTCTAGCCAATGGAGGGATTTCTATGTCAAAACAAGTTGTTAGCTGGTTGACTGTTGATATTTCACTGTCGGAATGTTTGGTTGGAATACTGTCACTCTCTTTATCGGATGCTTGGATTTTGATTTCAAGACTAGTTCTTGGCTGGTTGGCTGTGTGTTCAGAACTTTCTGAAACTGCTGGTGACATCATTTTTTCAAGTGGTGGCAGAACATCTTGGGCCTCTGGAATAAGTCAGGAGTTTTTTTTATTAACAATATTCTAGATGCATGCTAAATATCTTCCAAATTTGGTTTGAAAGCTTTACTTATTACTTGGTCAGGGTTCATTCTAGAAATGAAATTTGGAGGACCATTTGGCCCGTTCAGTGAGCTCTTTGTAAAATCTGTCATCCCACAACATAGGGCTAATTTTGATCTTAGAGTGATAACCTCAATGAAATATTTTGGCAATGCTACATCCGTAATTTGAACACTCTAGGCCTAATGGTTTGAGAAGAGAAAATTTTTAAAGATTTCTTTCTTTACCTACCAATGCAGGATTCCACATAAAGCTAATTTTCAATGCAGAGTAATTATTTTACATTGAAGAGTAATTATTTTAAGCATTTTGATAACGGACCATAAGTATATATGCTATATTGCAATATAGGTCTATGATTTTTAAAAGATTTCCTTTTTTATCTCCACGTAAAATATGGGATCCCACAACATTTGGCTAAATTTCATTGTAGAGTCATTATACTAGATATTTTGGTAGAGGACCATAAGGCAATGAATGCTACATGCCATATACCCCTGCCTACGGCAAGGGAAGACAAGAGCTGTCATTGACGGATAATGTTCCCCAAACCAGTACTTGTCACAAAGTGTATGACATAATTTGACATCCTCAGCTGTTTTCCTACACAGGATCTGTTTGTGCACAGAAAATTAATTGAAAAGTCAAATGCAAGATAAAACGTAAATATGTCATTAAGCCCCCTTTTCCTATAACACTGTTTTTCATAAATGAAATAATAAAGAGTATAATGGTCAGGAGTTTTTGATAAATAACTGAAAAGTGAAATTTCACTAAAATTTGGCTAAAAATTTAGAAGATATTTGAGAAAGACAAATTTCAACATGGAGCCCCTTTTTCCCACAACAAATCCTCAAATTGAGAAACAAGGGTAAACTACACTTTCTCTCAATGCAATCTAAATTTCAAGTAAATACTTTTATCTCTTCCAGAGATATCTTATAAGATTGAATTCTTAAAAAAATCAAAGGGGAAAAGTTTCTCCTAAAAATGTTTATGGAGTTATGGTTCTTGTTGAATAGACCTCATATTAGTGTGAACTATGTGTGTATTAAATTTGAGACTAATGGCTGTAATACTTTTGAAGTAATTGCCATCACAAACTTTTATTACCCCCAAAAAAGAAACATAGAGCTATAATACATTAAGTCACCTATTCCCGTAACAAAGTTTTGTGTAAATGAAGTACAAATAGCATATGGTCTGGGCTTTGTTTAGAAATTTGAATATGAAATTTCATAAAATTATGACAAGTAATTAACTCTTTACCAAACAACAAAATTTTAGACTTGTCCAAATTCAAAGCATTTGCAGACAACAAAATTAATGTGACTCAAAAATTGAAACTTTACTTTAGAAGAGTAGAAAACATTGTGGGAAAAGGAGGAAATGCTGGTTAACAACATTTTCTCCTTTTCCCACAATGTTTTCAAAAGGCTTCTTTTCCAGGGCCGTTAAATGTCGAGATTGTGTGGTAACGAGTTAAGAAGATAGTAGAGAAAAACTAATTTTTACATTAAGTCCCCTTTTTCTATAATGCAGCCTCAAATTCAGAAACAGGGAAAAGGATATCTGGGAAATGTTTTAACCCATTACCACTCAATCCCTACTTTTGACGCCCCTGAGAAAGAAGCCTTTTGTGGGAAAAGGAGAAAATGCTGGTAACCAGCATTTTCTCCTTTTCCCACAGTGTTTTCTACCCTTCCCAGAACAAATTTCAATTTTTCATTCACGTATATTTTGTCGTCTGCAAATGCTTTCAATTTGGACCAGTCTAAAATTTTCTTGTGTGGTAAAGAGTTAAGAAGTTCATATATGAAGTTACATCCAATTTGGTCCAGGGGTTGTGCAGAAATGGCTTCTGGATGTTTCAGGGGTTGTGCAGAAATGGATGGATGGACAGACATACAAGTATATGATTCCCAGAAATTTTTTTGTTGAAGAACATTGTGAGAAACTGTTTACTAGCAATTTCTCTATATCACATGTTTTCCTAAACATCATATTCAAACAGCATCAAAAAGGCTACTCTTTTCTCTATAAATAAAGCACACTAATACATACCCCCCCCCCACACACACACACACTTAGAAAGTGCTATCAGAGAAAGGAACAACTTCTAAAACAAAGTTCATTTATGACCTTGACTGGTGCAAGTTTGATGTATATGACCCAAAAACAATAGGGCACTGCTTTGGGTCACAGGCCTCGGCCGAGTGGGCAACATGGGCGAAGAAGTCGCCCGATTTTACAAAACTTTGCTCAATTTGCCAAGAAAAGCGAAGTCCTGAAAAAATTGGGAAGTTGCCTAGCACATAATATTGGCCCAGCGTCCAGTGTCTAGTCTACCAAATTAGCGTGTGCCATACCAGTTAGTGTCCAATCAGCAAGTTTAATTAGTTTACAACATACCAAGAGCCTGATTTGACAGGGGTAGGACTTTCACTTTCGTATAGATACTAAATTTAGCAAACCGCGTTTCAAAAATAGAGGTCCGACAAACACTGATAGACGGCGCTGATATTTGTGAATAATATAGGGGATTGTCCCATGGTGTCATAAAGTTAATTAACAATGACCAGATATCGGTCCTTCTTTGTCAACTTTATTTCCATGTTTTAAATGAAATATTCCAGTTTTGAAAATGATGCTATCAGTACTTACTTGCTTATCATCATTTACCCCACACTTTGAAATTTGTTGTTATTTGGAGTTTTCCAAAACTAACAGATTTGATGACATCCTTTAGTCTTAGACCATCTCCTAGATCATGTGACTTTAATTTGGTGCAATATAGTATCACGTTACAAAGCTTTCGACGAATTTTAGCAAAGTCACATGATTCAACTTCAAAATGGTAGCTTGTCAACGCTTCAGCATTTGGATGAAATTGAATATATTCTATATGCTAACTAAAAGATAAAATTTAAAAAAAAAAGTTATTGTCTTTGATTCTAGATAGATCTATGACTTCTGTTGATTATATAATATTTCCTTGATAGGACTGTAACTACCACGAACCGCCGATCAACAACGCTTTAAAAGTAAATAAGGTATTAGTTGTTAAACAGTGGTTTTATTTACGATTTATCAAATATTCATCAAAGACAAATGGTATTCAGACATATATTTTGGATGTCTCTCGTACTCTAAAACTGGGTCTAACTTGCTAGTAGAAAGTTGAAAACATTGTGGCAATAGGAAAAAAAGTGGAAGTAAGCTTTTCTATGTTTGACAGATGACTATTTTTTTTTTATTTTATATATCTTTAAACACTAGTTACAGCCATTGAGCAGTTATCTATTTGTCTGCTGCAAATGCTGTCAATTTGATAGTTATATTTAAATCTGGTAATGAGAATGATTTTTAGCAAAAAACTATGTTCAGGATTTGGAAACAAATAGATCTAGTGCTTGGAATATTTTGAAAAGAAAAATGTGCCAGGACAAACTATTTCTCAAACAAGTAATACTTTCTCTTTCCATTGTAATTTTTTTCCACAATGTTTCAGTCCTAAAGGTAGTACATGTACATGAATTTAGCAAGACAAACAATGAATAAATATGTTTTGAGTAGTTTCTAAAAGGAATAAGTAGACTATACTGATCATGTAAAAGATAAAAAGCATAAAATAATTTTATTCCTTTTAGATTTACATGATTTTCAATTTTATTAATTTGTTATGTTGTTAGGTGTTGTTAATTCCCTCTATATTTTGGCCCACATCTATTTTTTTTATGTCCTTCTGAAATTCTCCCCAAAGTCTGACCACTTCTCCCCATTAGGACTAGGGAGAAGTCACTTTTCCCCAATTTCTGAGAGTTGGCAGAGGCCTGTGGTCATAGGCAAAATTAAGTTCAATGGTCATAGGTCAAATGGCTTTTGAGTTAGAGCCCGGAAATAGTTTTCAAGCAAAGTTCACCTGTTACCATGACCAATAACACCTTAATTTAAAGGGCACTTCATAGATAACAATTTTCATAAAGTTTCATGATCCTAGGTCAAATTGATTTTGAGTTAGAGCATGGAAAGGACAAGTCTACAGAAGGACGGATGAACAGACAAACAGACATGGGGAAATCAGTATACCCCCTCCACTTTGTATTTGGGTTGTGTAACAACTATCGACTTATAGGATGAATAGTGTCAATATTGAAATACTTGCCCTTTTTGCGCCACCAAAGATTGTTGTAGTCTCCGTAATCAAATGAAATTTCTTCTCCTGTTTCTATGTTTCGGGATGCAATCAGGATAAGCCTTGGTTTGTTTTTGAAAGGAAAAAGCTTCATTCTAGCATTACATGAAGCCCCTCCTTCTTTTGCATCATTCACATACTGTCCCAGCCGCCCTTTTGAATGTGTGGCATCAATGCTGAAAAATAAGAAGTTAAGAAAGAATTATGTCTTATAATCAATGAAGCATTTTGTTAGTCCTGTTGAAAAAAGAAAAGCACTTGGCTACAGAATATGCTTCCTGAACAAGTGCTTGTCAAATAAAGTTTAACAAAAGTCCACTGAGGTACTATGGTGAGTGGATTAAAAGTTCGTTTTTTTCATTCAAACATGATCTCTCTCTGAGTACAGTTTCATGTCAATTTTTTTTGTGTGCTATACATGTTCAAAGTGCTTTCAAATTGATGAATTGAATGCTTTAGAAGATAAGGCTTTGAAAACAATTATCATAACCAAGAGCTGTCAGAGAGAGATTATGCTACCCAAACAAGTGTTTGTCACATAAAATATGACATACATTGACCGAGATACAGATAACCATTCCACAATGTTGTACTCCATGTGTGACTTTGACCTTTGACCCGCCAAACAAATGTTTCAAATGGCAATCTACTTATGATGGAGAACAATAATTATTGTGTAAATTTCTTATGAAATCTATCCATAAATAGGAGTTATGGTCCCTACGAAACTTTAACCTTTAGCTGTGACCTTGGCCTTGAACCTATGGAACAAATGGTTTTAATGGCACATTTACTTATGGTGGAGATCAATTGTACCTAGTTTTTTTGAAATCCATCCATAAATGTAGGAGATACGATCAGGACAAATTGCAATAAACAGGCACACACACTAACTAACGCACATACACTGGACTGTCATTGTGTCAACTATGTCTTGCTCAATGCAAGTGAGCTCTACAAAAACCGGGAAAAAGTAATCTGCACAATATCATAAAGAGTTAATATGTGAAGTTTCATCCAATTCGGTCAAAGGGTTGTGGAGAAATTCCTTCGGACGGGCAGATGGAGGGACGGAAGGAAGGATGGACTGACAGACAAAACATTAACTATATGCTTGTCCTTCGAAGAGCATAATAACAGATACCAAGTGTAATAGTACTATAAACAGATGTAGATGAAATACTATTTATTGAATATAACAACCACAATCGCCACCCTAAGCACTTTTTGCCAAGAAGAACCAAAACATTTTAAAGATTTGTCTACCTACCAGACTTTCTTTCCGTTATATTTGAAATAAAACATGTAAAATCTGGGAACGTGTCCTCTTTTCGCCAGTCTTTTGGATGAAATTTCATGTTGCAGTTGTCTTTTTGATATAACGTTTTTGTTCTCAAGAAGTTCCCCAGTATATTCTAACAGAAAGTCTCCTTTGTCATGATTTCTTTTACAGAATACCCCATACCCTGCAATATAAATCAAATATCAATTGTTTTGCTTATATATGCAAAGCAATCAATCTCTACTATTTTCAAAATCAGATAATTCAGATATATGAATATATATGTCTAATTATGCTAGAAATTGTACTCAAAAAAGATCTTGAAGTTATGAACATTTCATTTAAATATAATTTAAAACAAGAGAACTGCATGTGGATGCCTAATCCTTGGTTGTGGGTTACTTTAAAGTGAACAAAAACTCTAATTTGAAAGAGGGGCATTATTCTTACAAAACTGCATTTAGCTATTCCCCTTCATATTAGAGATTACTCTTTTGAGAATCAACCTATATTCCGAGTTTCAGGTCAATTTCTACAGTGATAGCAGAGATATAATAAAATGTAGAAGTTATTGCATGCAGACAACATCAATAATGACAACAATGATGACACCAAGGTTATAGCAAGAAATGAAGTAACTAGACTATAAGCAGTCAGTTATTTTGAAGGGGAGATAATTTGTGGCACACTGGTCTGAACACCTCAAAATCCTACTCATCCATGATCAATTAATTTGTTTGTATTGGGTTTTAACAGTTATACTGTGGCGGCTGGTGCACCTAACCATGATTTTCTTTCATTTCTCACACCAGTACAACCACAATATTCAATCCAGCTGGTCATCCCACTTAGGCATGCCCATTGGTGAGAGACAAAATTAATGATGCATGTCGGATTGACTTTTGTCAAATGTCGGAAAGAATGTTGGCTGAGCCAGGGTTCGAACTTACGACCCTAGGATTGACAGCACTGTACTTTACCAACTGAACAAACTTGGCTTGGCTCATCAATGATCAAGTTATGAATATTGTGATAAAATTTTAAGACTGGCTTAGTGCCATTCGTTATTCCATGCAATTTTGGAGAAAATTGAGCCCACAATTTTGGAGAAAGTTGAGCCCAAGCAGTGACTCCTAAAGTGTAAAAAGAAATGTAGGAGTTATGGTCCTGACAAAACTTTGACCTTCAGCTATGAATTTGACCCTACCTAAGCATGTTTCAGATGGCACATCTACTCATGTTGGCGAACAATTGTGCCAACAACTTGCCAAGTTATTTTGAAATCCTGTAGAAGTTATGGTGTGCACAAATTCGGACGCACGCACACACTAACTTACAAGGCTTATACACTGAACTATTATTGTTATAATTATGTCTCACTCACCACAAGTGGGCTCCATAAAAAAAAGCAAAAACTTTTCACTAAATCTTATTTCACAATATACCTGAATGTTGCTACAAATTTCACTTTTACTAAGTATGATTAATGTGTATACCTTTTAATTTGGAAATGAATTTCTTTTCAAAACCATCCTGGTCTACACCAGCTTCAATCCAGAACTCTGGCGAGGATTTCTGTCTCTGCAAAAATCAATGAAGAAATGATCATAGACAGTAAAAGATTGAGACTTATTGTGTTACGTCATACATGACACATATTGTGCTACATTTTTTTTTCCTTTTCAGGCCATGACATCATACAGGAGGCATTGTGATACAGTATTGTAAACTTGATTTTCTACCATGATTTGTGCATAAGGTATACTTTTCGAGCTGTATGATTAGATGTATACAGGGTTCTCCTTTGACCCGGGACTCCGGGTTCTGACATTTGGAAATCCAAAATGACCCGTTTCTGCACTCAAAATGATCTGCCTAAGTGTCATTTCTGATGCATGAGATTTCCAATCAAAGGGTCCTATAAATTATGTCGCATTCAGGCAGGAATGTAGACTATAATAAACATGATCAGTAACAGTGTAAAGATGCAGTTCTGTTTATCACATGTAATCAAGCTGTCGAGTGGCAACTTATTTACATAATGAAAACATGATAAAGGTGTTAATCAAATTATCTAGTTTAAAATGACAGGTTTTCAAGTTAACTGCTAATCTAATGAACGAGTTAATGTCAAAACATTCACTAATACTTCTAAAAGAATAATAGATTTGAAAAAAAAAAGATCACTAGAAAAAACATGAAAAGCCATGACACAACAGAAATCAGTTTGACATTGTCCGATCAGAGGCACTTCAGACTATCTTTTCATCCTAAGTCACAAATCACAATGTTCAAGAGGAGATCATTCTTATATAACAATTAGTCAGTAACTAAGCAGTAAATACATGGATCCATGGTGATAAGATAAACCGACTACCTTAGTTACTGTTGCCAAGGTCTCACAAACAAACGTAGTCAATACATATACAGTATAGCAGAGAAGCTACTTAAATCATGCTGTCATGACTGTTTCTCTCAATAAAATTCTGGAAAAAGTAGTTTAATCATATATTTCTATCAATGATAAATTCTCAGTAAGCAATTTATGTGATAAACGGATAAACCATACGGTTAAACAGCTAAGCCAAGAGAAAAATTTCCAATTTCCACCAGATCAAAGTTAGACTTTTTTAAAATTGAAATATACTCCTAGTGAGGAAGAACTACACGTCAAAGTGCATATTGTAGTCAGCAGGTACTTTAAATCCAAGACTAATCATCATGTAATCTGCAATCTGATCTATATCTACACATCAGAGATTGTATATACAATCCCAGTACACATTCAGCATATTCTTCATGCACCATGAGTTAAGATTAATGTCAATTTGAAACATTGGTGACAAGTTACGTGGCCACTTTTTGGATTAGCATAGGTTATTGAACAAGGTTAGATATTCAAGTAAAAGTATTTTCTTTTATCAATACTTCATATAGGTCAATTTTACCTTTGTTTTCCAGTTTTCTCTTTCAGAGGGGGAAAATTATAGAATACTTTAAATTAATCCGTTATCAAGCGCTTATCAGCTCTTTGCATAAGTACAAATTTTCAGCAATCATCACAATTTAAACTTGTTTATAGCCTCTGTGTGATCTCACGTCATCGGTACACGTTTGCAAAGCACCTTTTTAAATTTTTTTTTTTTAAATTCAAACGTTAAAAGCACAACATAAATAAAGAGAATTGCATTCTTCCAACGATAACATTCGGTTATTTGTGAGCCGAAATAGCAGAAACCAAAGCAGGACATTGGGTAGAATAAATGTGATGTCCTGATCGGTCGAATATCGATTTCCACGGATCCATGTATTGGATTTTCAAGGGCAGGTGATTCTGGATTCCCATGAACGGTCCAGTACGGCTTAAGTCTATAGAGATAACTCGCTTGATGGGGGATTTCCCTATTCACAAGAGTCAAATATCTTTCCTTTTAAAAAGAATATAGATCTAGTCTAATAGTTCTGTTAGTTACTTCTATAAAAAATTTTAAGTGTCATGTGATATCCATAAATATATTTCAAAAATGAAAAAAATTATAGTAATTTTACTTAATGCGAAAACATGCTTCCAGGGAATACCGTGACAATGGATCGAAATTGTCAAAATAATTGTAAAAGATGACAGATATCTGCGGTTAAAAGGTGTCTACTGAGGTATGTTGCAGGTACATTTTTGTGTTGTCTATCGCTAGGCTAAAGTAAAGTATGATCAATGTTTGTTTCGTGGGTTCTTTTGGGTGGTACAGGTTATCGAGATGCTGCATTTCTTGTGTTTATATTATAAAGGGGAGATTTTTCTTTCCAAAATTTTATCATTTATTTTGGATATAGAATGTCAATTTCCTGTGGAGATACCAACCAAGAGACTGACAGACAAAGTGACTCTATGTATGCTCCAAACATGTTTTGGGGAGTACAAGAATTACTGTCAGGGTTCATTCTAGAGCGTGCCCTTGCACCATTAGCTCATACTTTTCAGAAATGGCACATAAGATGACCTTCGACAGGGCCGACCAGGTGCACAATTTTTCCAGAAAAAGTTTTGCTCCTGGGCTTGATAATCAAATTGCCCACATTTTTCCAAATTCCACCAAAAATATGAATTCTGTGTCTTATCCCACCAAAAGAAATATTATAAATGATAACTTTGAAAATATTTTGATAGATGATAAAGAGATGCCCCCTCAAAATAATGCTTTTCAATAGCTTACAGATGTTCTGTAGCTAATTGAAAATAACCAAGATGGTGAACCTAATGTTCAATAGCTTACAGATGTTCCGAAGCTAATTGAAAATAACCAAGATGGTGAACCTAATGTTTTCTGTCTTCAAAACAGACTGAAAAGCTGATGATTCTATAATATTAATAATCTAAAATGATGTAAGAAAGATGACATGTATTTTTCAGAGAATCCTTTGTTGTTAGTGATTATTTGCTCTTGTATATCATTTTGTTTGATGAAATCTCCAATCATTCTATTCTAAAATTCCTGGAATCCCCTATAAATAGCTAATCAAAGCACCGCGGTCTCCTTTTCCTCTGTGGCCTACTTTTATCAGAGGATTAATAATTAAGTTCTATGTTGTACTGAAAACAAATTATTAAACCATTTTTTTTTAGTCAATATAAATTTTATGGAGAGGTACTATAAACGGGAATATTCCAATATGACCCAAAATTGAGAGTTGAATCACTTGAAAAATGAGCAAGGGTAATAAAAAGCAGCACAGTGCTAACTGCTGTAATCAAATATATATAATGACTCATAATACAGAATTTTACCTATTTAATCTTTCCCTCCCTCTTTTTAAAAGATGTAATATTAGTAAAAATTCAATTGACTTGTGTTGGTTCTAAGGTTTATTCTAAGTACTGTATTTTTATTAAATGAAGTATTTGACCCCAAATTTCTGAAATACTTTTTCACTGTAGATGGATGCATAATTTGCAGATTCCAAATAATATGACGGGGGAATAAGGGTATTAGCTAATTCATCCATTGTGTAACGGGTACTGGGCGAGTGATAAAGAATGACGCATTTCGATTGGTTGTAAGTTTCCCAGGTAGCCACACCTATATCTGCGACTACTAAACTTTAGAGATTACCTAAATGTGTGAAAATTTCCCGCCTCGCTAACCATCTTGTAAACAATCAATTGATAAACTAATCAAGCCCAGGATCGTAAATCTGTCTGAAACAATCCGAATCACCAGATGTTTGAATTAATTTTCCAGGAATTGATAATATGGAAGTAAACTCGCAATGAATTTCGCTGATAAAAACAACTTAATTGGGTATTGATATGCTTTACATTTGTTTTCTTTTGGTGATTGATATTTTGTTAGATACAGAAACGTTTGATCGGATATATCTAGAGATATGATATATATACTGGTACAGAGCCCTATGGCCAACACTTTTCATTTCTAGAATGAACCCTGCTTGCTATAATATGTAGGCTGTGTCTTCACAATACAGAAAAGAGAGTTACAGTTACATGTACTACGAGGACAAAAAAAATGTAAGTCCTCACAACTTTATGGCAGAACTGTATTTGCTTTAAATATACACTGCGTCCTCACAAAAAAAAGAAGAGTAATAAGCGCATGCACAACATGGACAATTTCCTCACAAAACAGAATATAGAGATAAATGTATTTACTATGTGGACTCTGTCCTCACAAAACAAAAATGAGAGTTACAGTTGCTTGCACTCTATGGACAATGTCCTCACAAAACAGAAGAGAGAGATAAAGGTATTTGCTATCTAGACTGTGTCCTCACAAAACAAAAATGAGAGTTACAGTTGCTTGCACTCTATGGACAATGTCCTCACAAAACAGAAGAGAGAGATAAAGGTATTTGCTATCTAGACTGTGTCCTCACAAAACAAAAATGAGAGTTACAGTTGCTTGCACTCTATGGACAATGTCCTCACAAAACAGAAGAGAGAGATAAGGGTAATTTTCAAAAAAATGAAGTTTTTTTTCTTATTCAAACTCAGCTGAATAGCTTTATACTTTTTAAGTTTAGTTTTAGCCTAAATTATGTGTTATATTGGTTTACAGTCAAAACGTCCCACCGTCAAAACGTCCCACAGTCAAAACGTCCCACTTTTGGTTAAAACGTCCCCCCAATTTGGTTAAAACGTCCCACTTTTCCAAAAAATTGGTTAAAACGTCCCACTTCGAATTATTTAGTTTTTATTTTTTGGATCAGCAAGTCGGGGCAAAGCGAGTTGAAGCAATCCTTTACCTGCAGTGATGCATGGGCTTCCAACAGGTGGCCAAAACTGATGTCCCAAGTGCAACACAGTTTTCCATGTTTAATCAGTGCACTATAATTGTCTAACAATACACTTTAACTCCAATGTTATAATTTGTCATTTTTGTTAAAGCATACATCTAAACAATTAATGCCTTTTTAATACTGTGATTAGCCATTTTTGCATAAATATTTTGAAAATATATGTTTTTTTTTGCTAATTGAAATGTTCAGAAGAGCTTTTTACAGAATGTGAACTTTTTAGTTTAAACATATTTAATTGTAATAATAATTACAAAAGGATTGTGACGAAAGCTAACGAAAGCTTATAAAGTCCCTTTTTAAGGCAATAATGTTTTCCTGCATTTATTACTTATTGAAAGCAAATGCTGACACTTTCAAAATTTGAACTTAAACTGTCTACTTGTAAACATAAACAGTCATTTTCCAACCAACCTTAAAATGTTGCACTTGGGACACAACAATTGAAAAATGAATAGTGTAAATGCAAGAGCTATTTTTTTCAGAAACTGAATTTTATATAAAACAAAATAATATGGTTAGACTCGTAAAACTACCATTAAAGGGAAGTCTTGGCCACCTACTGTGGAAAAGGCATCATCTAGGACAAGTTCTGCAGCAGCTTTTACCGATAGATAAAGATAGCATAAAAATAAAAAACCGAGGTATTGATCAGAACCTTTAGATTGTACAATCTGTTCTATTCTGTTGTTGGCACATCACGAAATCAGGTTTTGTCTTGGCATAGATCATTGTCATATTATTTTTCTGGTGCTAAAATTCCACTAGTAAAATTGTTGCACTTGGGACATCATAATTTTTCATGTGTGCAATATGCACAACTTCACTTTTAATAAACTTGGAGAATTCAGATTTGAATTGAACATTATTTTGTCTTAGAAAGCAATAAAAAACAAGAAGAAACAATGATCTTTACATGAATTTGTTTTTTTGAAACCTAATGGAGAAAAAAAAATCTTTTTTTTTTTTATGGTGCTAAAACCTATACTACATTCATTTTGTTTTGAATTTACATTTATCAACTTAAATTTTTATGTTTAACATCACTGATTGTGGTTTTAAATTATCTCACAATGTGAAATTGGTATAAATTCTTTCGTGGTAGAGAAGAAAGCATGGGGCTGATTTTGTCCCAAGTGCAACATTTTGCATACATATGTACATCTGATAAAAACTTCATTGAAAACCACCTTACCTTAGTTCAAAATGGTTAAAACTTTTTGCTCTCAATTTATTTTGTGGAAAAACACTAGCTTACTGTAAGTATGATGTCCTATAGCATCAATACTCTAATCATTACAGAAAATGCTTAATGTTCGTTAAAAGAAATTTGTTATTTTTGTAATTTTTTTTGTTCAAAAGTCTTTATGTTTCTTAGTTCTGTGGAATAAAAATGGCACAACAAGTGCTAAAATAAGCAATATCTTGACACATTATTAAAAATCCACAAAAGAAGACTGTTTTTGTCCCAAGTGCAACAACATTTTTGAAAAACAGACCAATTTTTATCGGCCTACTTCTACATGAAATAATGTTTCGATTGAAAAGAAATTTACAGGATGTTTCAAGAATGCCTTGAAGTTGATCAGAAAAAACTTACTAATAAATTGTTGAATAATTCAGGTGACTAGAAGAACTTTTATAGGTAGAGAAAGCATTTTCAGTGACAAATTTACCAAAAAAAGGCAAAAAAATTTTTTTTTCACAGGAACTATTCAAACCAGTGGCATAGAGTCATGTCTTATTATACATCTTGTCAAACAATACCAATATATTAATTTAGAAATGTCTGAAATAAGTGTAATACTACTTAGGCTGAAAGTAAAATTTTGTTTGTTTGTCCTCGACCGCCCGACCCACAATTTACCCCCCGACTCAAAAAATTATATTGCATTCTCGTGAGGACAAAATATTTTTATCGTTCGCGGCCGAAACATCCGGTTATTTGGAAGGAATCCGGTTTTATCAAACAAACTCGGTAGTTCGATGCCAGACATAGACGTTCGTTCCTCTTGATCTGTCCGAAGCTTTGTTGTCACATCAATATGCATAATCAAGCGGTCTTGCGCTCAAGACAGATGGTAGACTGTGCTATGAGAATTTTCAGACAGAAAGATTACAATTTCCATTAAATAACACGAAAACCCGTCTATAATAGGGTTCACTCGTCAAAACGGAAGTCATGATTCGGACCCAAGAAGATTCGGCTCAAGGCCTTCAAGCGATTTTTGAGAAGATTTGGCCCAGCAGGTGAGAAGATTCGGCCCCTAGGGTGAGAAGATTTGGCACAGGTTGTATAGATTGATTTTATCAGTAAAATTACCTGATTGGACGATTTATTCTGAAGCGTTACAGTAATCTTAATGATTAATCGTACATGTGAATACCGAACATGTGGTTTTGCAGAACGTTACGATCATTACCGTGTTTTGCTAATGCCATTATTAGTAGATTTTAGTGGTGTACTTCTCAGGACCGTACTTCTCATCCCTTTTTTGGAGAAGATTCGGCCCAATCGTTGAGAAATAGAGGGAACTCGGTCCAGTTTTCATATTTTGTTTTTGTATTATTGGGTGTATGTTTTGTTTGCTTTAATAATTTAGGAGTGTAATTTCCTCTTTGTTCTTGAAGGCTTTTACTGAGACATCGAAAAAAATCAGTTTTGAACTTTATTTGGCCATGGCAAAAGTATTCTTGTTGTGAAATTCCTGTAATTGAATAATACATGCACTGATTTCACCTATTACTTCTTTAAACAACAAATGTAGACAGGAGAAAGATGTGGACTTGTCAATTTCAAAACGTTTCGGGTCGACAATTTAATATGGCTGAAGAGTTAACTATTATTGTGGGATATGAAAAAAATGAATTTAAGGATAAAAGAAACATAATGGCCACGAGCAAATTCTCTCCATTCATAATGTTATGCACATCAAGCCATCGGACATTAACTTTAGATCCACTTGTATGCAATTCAGTCTACATATTTTGTAATGTTAAAGGTTATTAACCCTTTACCAAACGATTCCTGGTTTTCTTGACTAAAGAAATGTAGGCTTTTGAAAAAGTGGGGAGAGGAGAAAATGCTGGTAACAAGTAATTTTCTCTTTTTCCCACCAGATTTTCTACTTTTGTAAGAGAATTAATATTAACATTTTAAGCACATCTAACCTTTCAATTTGGACCAGACTAATACTATGTCATATGGTAAAGAGATAAGGATGTGCAAATTTATAGAAAAATTGTGATATTATATGCCAAGCACTTCAATTTGAAATGTAAAGCTGTTCCTGAAATCCAGATTCTCTTCTTTGTTAGTTGACTCCTGCTGTTGTAACTGGTTAAAAGAGTTGCGTCTCTGTATATGGATAAAATCGCCATAGCAGTTTCTTCACTGTGTATGCACACAAGACTTCTCAAGTTCTAGTCAGTTTATTCACACTGGAGAGACATTACGAAATTGTTCCTGGTCAACGTTACTGTCCCTGTCAATTTTACGTACCCGTTCGAGTAAAAAACATGGCTGCGCCCACAAGATTACACAAGGTAAGCACAAAAACATTCTTCTATAACAACCAGATGAGTAGATGTGCTGTAGATGGTTGTCGCACGGAATTTCTGGGATGTTAGTGCATATTTCTGTATTGTTCCTTTGGTGGTTTGTTATTTGTTAAAGACGTTTAATCCAACAAACCAACAACGTCCGCGACAACGATTTCTGAATAATCAACACCCGGAAGTCAGCAAAAAGCTTTTTTAAACATACAAACACAATAATCTGAAGTTTGTGTTGTGTCAAGTAAATCACATATGCTTTATTCACCACAGTTGAAAACAAAAAACTATACGACATCCATTAAAAAGCACTTTTCTCTCAATTTTTATAGGCAACACACCACGCTCCAGAACACAATAAAACGATCCAGTTCCTGAATTGAAACAGAGAACGATATCATAATGTGATTGTGTACGAGTTTAATGATTTTTTTCCCTTTTTTTAATCAATATGCATAACTGTCTACTATTCTATCTTTCAGGTTTTCTTTCCGTCAGGTTTATTATCCTTTTGATGCCTTTGAAATGAAATGCCATGATATAGACAAGGGAATTTGACATTCTATAACCAAAATAAATGATAAAATATGGAAAAAAATCTCCCCTATATAATACAAACACAAGGAATGCAACGTCTCGATTGCAAGCGACAGCACAAGACAGCCTTTCCCACCCAAAATCACCCACGAAACAAACATTGATCATAATTTCCTTTAGCCTAGCAATAGACAACACAAAAATGTACCTGCGACATTCGGCGATTCCTCAGTAGACACCTTTTAACCGGAGACAATTTCTATTCATCGAGGAGGCCATTCGCTGACGTTACGGGAAGAGCCAGGAAACGTATTTTCGGATTACGTATTACTTTTTTTTTTTTTTTTTTCGTTTTTAAGATATATTTATGGACATCACATGATACTTAATACAAGTAACTAACAAAAGTATTTGACCGTATTATCTTTTAAAGAAAAGATATTTGACTCTAATACATAATCCGAAAATACACTTCCTGGCCCTTCCTGGGAATCCTGTGACGTCAGCGAATGGCCTTCTCGATGGATAGAAATTGTAAAAAAAAAAAATGTAATACATGACGGGTATTTCCGGTTAAAAGGTGTCTACTGAGGAATCGCCGAATGTCGCAGGTACATTTTTGTGTTTTCTATCGCTAGGCTAACAGTGATCGGTAAAGAATTTATTTCAATGAGACAATGGCTCCTGTCTTTGAAAACCAATGGGACATTTTCAAAAGTAATGAGACATTTAAATCTTCAGATGAGACGTTATAAAGATTTCAAGTAAAGCACTTTATTCTGTTTTATTGTTTTAGCACATGAATAATCCATACTGTTCATTTTTCCATATACAAAAAAACAAACAGACATATTTAAAGCATTTGCAGACAACGACTTCAACCACCCCCCCAAACCTGTCTGCTATAGATCTATATTTTCATTTCATAAAACAACATTTTTTTCACTCATGAACGGAATTTAGCTTTCAATTATTGCTTTATTCAGAGATTTGTATAAATCAACTGTATAAATCCATTATTATTGATGAGAAGATAGTTTGAGAGTATCCCTGATCGGACGAGGCCAAGCTGCTCATTGTATTGTCATGGGTTTTCACGCTTTTTTGGCGATTTATTTTTTCATGACAATGAATTTTTGGAGAGGTATTGCTACATTATTTGACATCATCCAGTCAGTTTAAATAGCAAGTAAATAAAAAAATCTGTCACTTTACACTAGATAAGAGGAATAACACCTTTGTTACTCTGTCATAAATGACTCGACAGCTTCATTATCATCCGCGTGTCCTTTGCATTTTATACTGATCATGTTTAGCCCAATTTTCTGCCGGATGTACGCAGGCTAGATTTTATAAAGCTCTGGACGATAATTTCATACATCAGATATTTTCCACTGTCAAAGACAGATCATTTCAAATTTCCAAGTCTCAAAACCCGGACTAAGGGATCTAATGAGAAGCGTGCCGAGTTGTCAAGTTTTGTCAAATAATGCATGGACAAAAATTTCTTTCTCATTTTTCCGGCCAATTTTGATGTTTGTTATCTACTGTTCAATCGAAGATTGTGATTAATGATAGTCACAAAACCAAGAATTCAAGTTTAGGCACCAAGCGAGTTCAAGAATCGACTACAATCGATTCCGGGTTTTCTCAATCGATTATCGGAATCGGAAGCCAAAACCAAATGACTTTTGACTATAGTCGATCATCTGCCCACCGCTAAGTGATAGATACAAGGACTTCCTGCAATGAGCAGTTTAATTTATGGCTCTGTCCCGATGATTCAATCACAATATCTCGGATATAAAGTCGCATATTATCAATGTATTATCGAGTAGCATTCCCGAATACCGATGTTAAAATTAGATTCTAATGCATACAATCAATAATAATATTCACAAAATACGAGAATACCTAACTTTACTTTTCTTTTGTTTTAGTTTTAGAAAGATTTGCAAAAAAATATAGGCTCAACTTCCGTATTCCTATGAGACAGTTGGGCGCATTTCTAGGATTTTGAATGAGACAATCGAGGCGTTGCAGTCCTTCTGTTTACATTATATAGGGGAGATATTTTTTTCATATTTGATCATTTATTTTGGTTATAGAATGTCAAATTCCTGTGATATAGATGAAGAGCTTGATGACAGACAGTATCATGCAAAGGATATCTATCATAACTATCTTGCAGAAGATCCATAACTATTATAAATACCATCTTCGATATTGTCATCAAGAGACTCGTTTTTGTGAATATGATTTAATAATAATGATCATCAACGACCAACCATTCGTATGCCTTGTAAGCGGCACACCTAAAAGTAACTATTAAGATCTGAATATCTAAATATATATTAATATTTAATATTTAAATATTGATCATCGATACTCTGTGGAAAGGGGGCTTAATGCATAGATCTGCGGAAAGAATCTGCCCAGGTCAGCTTGTGCATTCCGTGCAGGCGGAAGTGGACCAAGACTTTTCGCTTTAGGTCAATTTTCTGTATGTTCAAGGATCAGTCTACCTAACGATACCCCCCCCCTCTCTCTCTTCACGATGGGTGTCTGATTCTGCCAGCTTAATAAAATTGGGGATAGAAACAGAGAACCCGAGATCGCCTGAACATGCCTAGTAACATTAGGTCTATTGATAGAAAGAAGAATTCAATGTGTTGTAGAATTGTACTTCAATTCAAGTATTTATTTAACTACACTACGACTGTGACTACGATGATTAATATAGAATCTTGACCAACTTAACAAAATTGTTCACTGTAACACAAACCCATACGCTTACTGTATTTTCAGCTCAGAAGCTGAATCGTTGTATTGACCGTAGGAGCATCTTACGTTGTAATTTAAAAATGGCAAAATATCCCTGAATAACTGCAATTTGATTTTTTATCGGTTTATAGTGCTGAGGATAATCACTGTATTGGTCATCTGACACGGCACACACTTCAGAATATTGAGTGTATATGTTTTACAAGGGTTTTTGGAGACTCCAAGTAGTGTTTTTTTAGAAATCGTAGAAACTTTGTTGGATTAAACGTCTTCAACAAACGATTAACCACCAAAAGAACTAGAGATTAACGTGCACTGACATCCCAGACATTCCGTGCGACAACCTGCAACTGCATATCTATTCAATAACATGTTAAAAAAATTATGTTTTTGTGCTTACCTTGTGTAATCTTGTGGGCGCAGCCATGTTTTTTACTCGAACGGGTACGTAAAATTGACAGGGACAGTAACGTTGACCAGGAACAAGTTCGTAATGTCTCTCCAGTGTGTTATTGGTACATTTTAGATTTTATCCAAAGTTTTATGGCAGAATTGATTTTTTTTGTTGGTTGTATCAAAAAGAAAATCTATTGAAATGTTCTTGTTGCTGACAATCCTTAGAGATTTAATTCATTTAAATAGCTGTGAATTCATTCTTCTTTTCTAACCAAATGTTTTGGTGATTTCAGGCCCCTTCTTTAGATCAAAGAATATCTGACAGATCAAACTGATAGAAAAACAAGTTGTTTCTTTAAAAAAAAAAAAGAAGCCAGGAGAGGTCGACATCAATTTTTTTCAAATAGTTTTTATGCTTTGAAAATAAATATATCTCGGTACATGTAATGAAATAAGCAAGGCAATAAACGGGTCTTTGAAATCTGTTCAGTTCTAAATACATATTCATCTGTCCTTGTAATTTTTGTGAGTCACATGACCTTCCCACGTTTTAACGTCACATGATTTTTTTGCTATGTTCCTTTTTATTTTAAGATTTTCTTTGTTCTTTTTTTCCTTTTTGTTTAGACTTAACTGTTTGATACAAACCTGAAAAAAAAATGTCATATGCTTTCAAAATTTACAATTTTGTTGAAATTCACCATATAAAAACAAACCACGTCTATTTCCTATTTCATTTTTTTGACTTCGATTTTTTGATAAAATCATGACAAAACAGACTGTGTATCAGAACAATTCCCCTACAAAGATTACAAAGACAGCAATTTCTGAGGCACTCTGCCTTTTAAACTCAACACTGTTGGAGAGGTCTGATAACCTCTCCTGAATGATCATTTGATCCCTCCCCACCACCAAATAGAGTGAAAAGTGAGTTCACAGACTTTTATAATACTCTTGTTTCCTGACACCCTCCCACTTTCTAGAGACTTTGGACCCTCACAATACAACAGAAATCACAAGCAAGGCAAAACAGCTACTATGCTTAGATTGGCCTCTGAGAATTTTTTTTCCTGATTATTTGTAGATAATAATAAAGACAAATGTTTTCTTGTCAGTATTTATTTGAAGTTGCGGCGCAAAGCATTATGAAAACATCATAAATAAAAAGATGACACAAAAATTACATTCCCAGAAACCAAATATAAGCCAAATTTAAGAAGTACCATAATGATTAAAAATTTGGAACATACTCAGCATATGCTACAATAAGATCAAATATTTTTTAACATCCTAATCAAGCATTTGTAAGGTTCAAATGTCATTGCTGTATTAAACGTCATGTCTAGGTCTAGACTATTTGCTCATGTTTGCATTTGATCTAATATTTATGATCTTGCGGTTCACCTACAAGCTGTTGGTAAAGCATAAAGGTTTACATCTATTCTACTGAGGTGTGGTTAGGTCAGAGATACACATGCTACAGATATTTGGTTAGTTATACTAGTGCTCATCAGGAAAGTGCTAAACTACAACCTTTAGCTTAATATGTATTTACAGGGCAAAGAAAGCAAGGTTAAAAATGATTTAAAAAACCCATTCAATGAAAAACAGATGCAGGATAAAAGGCTATGCAAGTTCTGTGGCTAAAATCTTTTATTTATGTTATTTGTCTGCTTCCTACAGAACACAAAATATAATATAATAATTTCCCTACCTACCTACCCAAGACTGAAATACTGGGTAGGTAAAGGACAAACAAACAATTTTTTAATTTAGGCCTTATAATTATGGTCTATACCCTGTTTTGAAAATAAAGAACAAATATTTCCTGAAATATACAAATTATAGATTTTTGGATGTTTTCATATGGTGTTTAATGTTAATTCCTGACACTTTGACATCTTACGAAGAAACTGACGTGAAAATTGTTCAGCTCAATTGCCATTTAAATTTTGACCTCTATGTCACACTTTGACTTCATTTTTTTGAAAATCACCCATAAATGTATTTACTATCTAGACTGTGTCCTCACAAAACAAAAATGAGAGTTACAGTTGCTTGCACTCTATGGACAATGTCCTCACAAACCGAAGAGAGAGATAAATGTATTTACTATCTAGACTGTGTCTTCAAGAGTTACAGTTGCATGCACTCTATGGACAAAGTCCTCACAAAACAGGATAGAGAGAAAATGACAATTTCAATGTAGACTGTGTCCTCACAAGGCAGAAAAGTGAGTTACAATTTTCTCTTTTTCCCATAATGTTTTCTTACCTTCACAAAACAAATTGCAAATTTTTAGTATCTTTTATTGTCTGCAAATGCTTTCGATTTGGACAACCCTAAAATTTTGTCGTTTGGTAATGAGTTAAGAAGACTGGAATGAATAAGGATTATTCTTACCCGAGGCAGGGTTTTCAAACTTGCCATAACCTGAAACCAAGCAAAAAACAGTATGTATATAAAATTTATAAGGCTATTCAACAAATATGGCTGCGGTTGCAGCCTTATCATGCTTTTCCGATATTATTCAGCTTATATATGCACAATTCTAATATGAGCCATGTACTCTTCTTTGGGCACAAATACATTGTACATTTTTGCCATGTGTTGCCATTTTTTTCTATTGGTATCTTGTTACAAATGGTTTGATTGGTTACAATGCATTTTGCTCGCATCTAATGAAATTGTGTACTGAGATTTTTCATTTTTAAAGTCCCTTAAAAAGAATGAGGAGTTAATATCCTTTATATCCTATCAAAGATGGTAGAAAAGAACTCAGAAGTTTACGAAATCCCAAAGGAAAAAAGACACAGGAGGCACATCCGACCTATCATCATAAAAAATTGGGTTTGAGAACTAAGCAGATCACAAATTAATCTATTTGCAGACACATGCAAACCCAGCCTATTCTGACACGATTTGAGCTTTTTCGATGCCAGATGTTCATAAGACAGAGTTCCCACTCATGAAATTTTTGTGTGGTGCATGCACTCTCTAGGAATTTTGGAGTGCTCAAGAAAAATTCGGACTGCACTAAAATACAATATCTACTATTGTTGAATCTTTTAAATCATTAAAATGAAATAAATACACAAACAAGCAAGTTTTGTTTCTTTTTTTTACTTTTGTTGGAATTGGAAAGGACAAGTAAAACAAGTGTTTGTAAGTTTGCTTTGTAAGGCTTCATTTATTAGGATTACATCAAACAGCTTCTTACTATTCCAACCTCGAAACCATTCTACTGCACTACAGATCATTTCCATTCACCTCTATAGTTGGCTCAGAAAGTAGACCACCATTACATGTTATTTTCATCACATGACCATCACTGATTTTTGTTTAAAATTGGCATAAGATTCTGATCAGTAAAGAAGCTTGAAAAAAAATAGTTCCATTGTATACAC
The DNA here is from genome assembly GCA_943736015.1 of Tridacna crocea. Lineage (NCBI taxonomy): Eukaryota > Metazoa > Mollusca > Bivalvia > Cardiida > Cardiidae > Tridacna > Tridacna crocea. The sequence goes on from OX031059.1 coordinate 59,500,607, forward strand.
AGGGTTTTCCCTCGACCACAAAAATAGGTGGTCATTGTGACCTCCAAGTAAAAAATAATGGGAGTCATTTTGGAATTTGTAGGGGGTCACAACAAAATGTAATTTGCTACATCGCTTATAGAAAAACTACTATTTGTGAAAGTATGGGTTTTTTTTGTTTGTTTTCTATTCACTGTAAATCTCCGTTTACCTTATACATGAATTGTTTCATGGTGATAGATACATAACACCAGAGATTCTCTATATAGAGGGCGCTTACTGCCTAAAAGACTGGAGTTTGCTTTATTAAGCTTATTCTTAACAAGCAAATATGCTCTAAATGCAGACAAGCTGTCATATCTTTAAGTAATTTTATTGTTCCAAGGGTATCGTCATGATGGTACCATTGGATGAAGCACAAGTAGCCTCTCTCTATGGTTAAGGGTCATTTTGTTGTTATAAGAGGAATCGACCAGTTTATTGGTGAAGAAAGCTTGATGTCAGCCAGAGTGGGAAGTCTGTTATTTTTCTTGATAAAGATTATCCACTTCGGCCGAAAATAAACTATTTTCACCAATTATACGACAAATTCTTGTGTTTCATAAGATTCATGGGTCGTGTTCATACCGCTATTTTCAGCGAGTAACAAAGTGTATCTCTAGCTAATATACAGTAAACCCTCAAGATCTTGAAATGTTATTCTGGGTACTCCACTGTATTGTCTGATCTTTTTCTATAGGCCCTTCTTCCTTGCAGACAGCAAGAATGAAGTTGATTTGACAGAGCCGTAATGTTTTTATTTAAGATCGACTGGTTTTGTTTAGTCCCCTTTAAAAACAAGACAGTTTTTAGCTCTACTGGCTTTTAGCCAGCAGAGCTTATGTCATGGCGTGGTTTCCGTCGTTTGTCCGTCCGTTAGTCTTTTTCTTGTTTACGCGATAAAGTCTTCATTTTTGGTCAGATTTTCGTAAAACTTACACAGATTGTTTATCTCATCAATAGCTTTAATCCTATTGATTTTGAAAAAAATCCAACAAACAGTATGGGAAAAGTAACCATTTCAGTTTTAAAATTTCCATTTCTTGTTTACGCAATAAAGTCTGTATTTGTGGTCATATTTCCATGAAACTTGCAGAGTTTGTTTATCTTATCAATAGCTTCAACCCTATTGATTTTGAAAAAAATCCAACAAACAGTATGGGGAAAGTAGCCATTTCAAGTTTAAAACCTTCATTTCTTGTTTACGCGATAAAGTCTACATTTTTGGTTAGATTTTCATGAAACTTACACAGTTTGTTTATCTCATCAATAGCTTTAACCCTATTGATTTTGAAAGAAATCCAACAAACAGTATGGGAAAAGTAGCCATTTAAGTTTGAAAATTTTCATTTTTTGTTTACTGGATAAAGTCTGTATTTGTGGTCAGATTTCCATGAAACTTGCAGGATTTATCCATCTTATCAATAGCTTCAACACGATGGATTTTGAAAATAATCCAACAAACAGTATGGGAAAAGCAGCCATTTCAAGTTTAAAACCTTCATTTCTTGTTTACGCGATAAAGTCTTCATTTTTGGTCAGATTTTCGTGAAACTTGCAGAGTCTGTCTATCTTATCAATAGCTTCAACCCTATAGATTTTGAAAAAAACCCAACAAACAGTATGGGAAAAGTAGCCATTTGAAGTTGAAAACTTTCATTTCTTGTTTATGCGATAAAGTCTGCATTTGAGTTCCGATTTTCATGAAATTTGCATAGCTTGTTTATATCATCAATAGCTTAAACCCTATTGATTTTGAAAAACATCCAACAAACAGTATGGGAAAAGTAGTTATTTCAAGTTGAACAATTTCATTGCTTGTTTACATGGTGAAGTATTTATTTGTGATCAGATTTTTGTGAATTTTTCAGCTTATTTATCCCATCAATAGCTTTTTAACCCTATTGAGTTTGAAAAAAATCAACAAACAGTAATGAAAAGGTGCCATTTTGAGTTGAAAATGTCTATTTTTTGTCTCTTTGCATAATGAATTCCTAATGTATGCTTTATTTAAAAGCAAAATCTCTGCCAGTAGAGCATATTCGGGCCCTTCAGGGCCTTCTAGTTTAGTAAAATCAATACACAGTCCACTGTTTCATCCCATATTCCCTTCGTACTCCAGATTTTTCATCTGCTCACGGGGTAACAGTGTCGGAAGTATATACGATCATTATTACCTCTTTTTGTGCGTCCACCATGACGCACTACAGAAAAAAATTGTGGGTCATTTTCCCTAAAAGTGCATCAAAACGCACAAAATTGTGCTTCAAGGAAAACCCTGTATACAGGTCAATTTAACTGTTTGAATGGATTTCTAATATATCCAAAGTCATGTTTACTTTGTCCACTTTATTATACCCTCATCCCACTAGGCCACAATCTACATCGCTTTGTGCGCTCATACAGAGTGCCGTAGATCGCCTCAGATCTCTGCCCGATGAGTGATTCTGAGGACCCTCCTATTCAGATAACAACCAGATGATGCTCCGCTGGCTATCAGGTAACAACCATTGTGATTTGATAGCGATTGCACTGTACATGATCACATCATAGCCTTGCTAGGAGTTGCAACCTTATACAACCTGTTTTTGCTCTGTTAGCAACCAACCATACTGTAGTTAAAACTTTTGACAAAAGAATTAAGTCTACCTACACCTAGTGCCTCTGTCCTCGAGGCATACACATGGTATGGATTGTTAGAGAGAAAGGATCAGATACAAGGAAATCCTGGTACAAGCCCCAAGCTCTTCTTCGTTCCTTAACCTGTCCGGTGTAAAGCACTGATGCACGCTAGGCTACCTCACTTGATGGGGGATTTCTCTATTCACAAGTCAAATACTTTTTCTTTTTGGGTTCCAAAAAAGTTCACCTCTAGTTGGATGAGAAACACAATGTGTCTCAGAAAGGTCTTAGTTCAACCAGGTATCAAACCTTGGGCCCCATGGGAAAAATATAAGCACTCGCCCATGGCAAATAGAAAATTGGCTGAGCGAGCCAAAAATGCCCGTCAGGGGCCCAGGTGGCAATCCCAAAAACTAGGACATTTTTCCAATTTATTAAATTTTTGGACAGAATAGTTACTAAAGCCAAGTTTATGACCAAAATTCAAAGAAAATCACATATTTCGGAACCAAATATGTATCATTTGTGATGGTATTTCTTTTTTTCTGGATGGTTACTCATTATTTGGTTGGTTCTCAATTGCTGCACCGAAAGTTACAGGCAACTCGTCCAAAGACAACTCGCCCAACAGTTAGACAACTCGGCCCTGAACTAAACACAACTCGCCCCGAACTTAACAAAACTCACTTAAATTAACAGTAAAATCAGACTTGCCCATAGATTGGGAAAGTATCTCGCCCATAATTCTAATGACAACTCGCCCAAGTCCAAAAGTCATTGAAATTCTTGCCCAAAACATGTTCTGGCGAATTGTCTTTGGGGCGAGTTGTCCTGCAATCCTTGCCGATACCATGAAGCTGGGAACTATTAAAAATAAAATCGAACACTCCAATAGATTGGGAAAACATCTCGCCCATTTTATCTTCCCCTATCGCTAATCCATTCTGGCTTCAGTAAACTGGGCCCCTGGATTTTGGGCTGGGCCCCTAGATTTTTACACCTTCATAAATACCAGATCCATTTTCATGTAAAAACAGTTTTTGATATTGGACCGATGTAGGGCCAATATAGAAATTAGAAAAAACTTTACTACTACTACTGCGATTCCGCCCTATTATCGAGTTAAAATCAGAGAAATCCCATGAAAAATGTAAAAGCACGAGAAAAAATCGCATTCGCATTCAAATAAAAAAAAAAAAAATGATGACAGGGATTTGCCAACGCCGTGATTCCGTTTAACTCAAAGAAATCCCATGAAAATTGTAAAAGCGCGAGAAAAAAATCACATTCAAATTAAAAACAAGAGGACCACAATGGCCCTGAAATTGGTCACCCGAGTTTATTGACCAAACATGAACCATCTAGTTTTCCAGTGACCTAGTTTTTTATCAGACATTTCCCATCATCAGACACTTTTGAGATATTAATAAGACAAACATTCTGACCAAGTTTCATGAGTATTGGACTGAAACTGTGGCCTCTACAGCGTACAAAACGTTTTTCTAAGATTTCACCAAGTGACCTAGTTTTGGACCCGACAATTACCCATTATCAAACTCTTTTGAGACATCACCAAAACAAACATTCTGACTACGTCTGAAGAGTATCAGGCGGAAAATGTAGCCTATAGAGTGTACACAATGTTTTTCTAATATTTGACCCATTGACCTAGTTTTTGACTCCACATGACACATTTTCAAACTCATTCAAGGTATCACCAGGACAAATATTATGAACACGTTTCAGGAGTATCAGACTGAAAATGTGTCCTGCAGAGCATACAAAAGGTGTTTATAACATTGGATCTATTGACCCAGTTTTTGACCCAACATAACACATTTTCAAACTCATCCAAGATATTATAATAGCAAACATTCTGACTAATTTTAAAGAGTGTTGGACTGAAAATATGGCATCCAGGGCATATAGAAGGTTTTTCTAAGATTTGACCTGGTGACCTAGTTTTTAACCCAACATTACCCATTTTCAATCTTGTCTGAGATATAATCCAGGCTAACATCCTGCCCAATTTTCATGAGTATCCAACTGCAAATGTGGCCTTTAAAGCTTACACAAGGTTTTTCTAAGATTGACCTAGTTTTTGGCCTGGCATGGCCCATTTTCAAACTCGTCCTAGATTTCATCGAGGCAAACATCCTGGCCAACTTTCTTGAGTACCCGATTGAAAATGTGGCATCCAGACCATATACAAGGTTTTTCTAAGATTTGACCTAGTGACCTAGTTTTTGACCCAACATGACCCATTTTCAAACTCGTCCAAGATATTAGCTAGAAAAACATCCTGACCAACTTTCATGAGTATCCGACTGAAAATGTGGCCTCTAGAGCGTACACAAGGTTTTTCTAAAATTTGACCTAGTGACCTAGTTTTTGACCCGACATGCCCCATTTTCAAACTCGTACAAGATATCATCCAGGCAAAAATTCTGACCAATTTTCATGAGTATCCAACTGAAAATGTGGCCTCAAGAGCGTACACAAGGTTTTTCTAAGATTTGACCTAGTGACCTAGTTTTTGACCTGACATGACCCATTTTTGAACTCGTCTGAGATTTCATCGAGGCAAACATCCTGACTAACTTTCATGAGTTTCAAACTGAAAATGTGGCCTCTAGAGCGTACACAAGGTAAAAAGTTGATGACGGATGACAGACGAAGCTCGATGGACGACGGACACAGCACGATCACAATAGATCACCATGAGCACTTCGTGCTCAGGTGAGCTAAAAAGAAACATGATAATCACCACATACAATTTACTTTCGTTTTCAGCAGCCGAGTAAGGGACGTAATTCATGCGCTTGTTTATGAATTGATATATTTAGAAGCTTGTGTCAATCTGAAGCATTAAATTATGATCTAAAACTTATATATGTGAGTTGGAACACTTTTATCTATATCTATTTTTGTTTCGATCCACTTGTTTTTAGCTTTATATTAGGACTCAGCTTCTCCCCGATCAGATTTCATTTTGAAGTGATGCAAGCTTGGCATTTTCCCCACTAGTATGCTCCATAAACATCATGGGAACTCATTTTTGATTGTAGTCAAAATGATACTATGGTATTCCAAGAAAAAGAGCAAGACATAGGAAATTCTTTCTTAAAAATCAAATACTCTGAGAAATAACCTAGCTTGCGTGCATCCAGCAGAAAAATGGGTTAAACACGATCAGTATAAAATGCGAAGGACAACCGGCTGATAATGAAGCTTGCGAGTCATTTATGACAGAGTAACAAAGGTGTTATTCGTCTTTTCTAGGGTAAAGTGACAGATTTTTATGTTACTTGCTATTTAAACTGACTAATGTTAAATCATGTAGTGATACTTCTTCAGAAACTAATTGTCAAGAAAAAACAGAGTGCCAAAAAAGTGTGAAAATCCATGACACTACAATGAGCAGCGTGGCATCGTATGATCAGAGGGACTTCAAACTATCTACTTATCTTCAATAATGAATTTTAAAAGTGAATTTACACAAAATTTCTGAGTAAAACAATAGGTGGAAGCTAAAATTCTGTTCATGAGTGGAAAAAGTGTTGTTTTATGAAAAGAAAACAGAGATGGGGGGAGTGGGCTAGAGAGGGCTCGTCTGCAAATGCTTGAACTATTAGGTATATGCCTGATTTTTAACTCCTTTGGAAAATAATATTAAGAGACAAAATGAATGATATTGATTAAAGCAGAAAACTTAATTGTAATGTATTTCATCTGATAAACTCATTACCAAACAACAATAGTTTAGGCTTGTCCAATCGAAAGCAATAATTTTTGCATACGACAAAATAAAAGTGACGGAAAATTTGAAATTTGTTTCATGAAGGGTAGAAAATATTGTGGGAAAAGGAAAAAATGCTGGTTACCAGCATTTTCTCCTTTTCCCACAATGTTTTCTAAAGGCTTCTTTCTCAGGGGCGTCAAAAGTAAGGATTGTGTGGTAATGGGTTAAAGTGCAGAATACAACATCTTTATAAACTTAATACATGGTGTAGACTATCATGTTTACTAAATTCTCACAAAAGACAATCTTAATTAACCCTTTACCACACAAAACACCTTAACAACCCTGATTAAGGAGGCATATGAAAACAATGTGGTAAAAGGAGAAAATGCTGGTAATCAGTGATTTCTCCTTTTTCCACAATGTTTTCTATCCTTTTACAAAAAGTTTTAGTCTTTGAGTCATATTTATTCTCTTGTCTGCAAATATTTCAAGCAGCTGAGATAGCTTTTTTTCATTTTAATAAAGTGTCTTCAGCACTGACGACAGATATCTCATATTTTTTTAAAAAATTCTCATTGAAAAAATCCATATGAGATTTTTCTCCCATAGTATAGCTTTTGGCTGCCAGGCAAGTCCCTGGGGTATCATTGTTGTTCTTTAAAAACATGTTTTGTGACACAATTTTGACATTTTAATGGCATTTGTATTTAGTCTTGGTTTGTTTTTAAATAACAAAGACATGGATAAAATAAAAACTCATTTGTTAATTAACCCTTTACCAAACGACAAAATTCTGGACTGGTTCAAATTGAAAGCATTTGTAGATGACAAAATAAAGGTGACTGAACAACTGAAATTTGTTCTGGGAAGGGTAGAAAACGCTGGGGAAAAGGAGATGCTGGTAACAACCAGCATTTTCTGGTTACCAGAATTTTCTCCTTGTTCCACAATGTTTTCTAAAGGCTTCTTTCTCAGGGGTCATCAAAAGTAGGGATTGTCTGGTAATGGGTTAATGAACTCACTTACATGCCTATTGGATACATTTTCATGTTTGAGATAAAATCTTTCATGCACTGATATAAAAAAGGTTGAACACTTACAAATGACTTTCCCCTTGACATCATTACCAAGCTTCAATAGTTCTGATGCTGAAATAGATATAAACAGACACTACAAATAAAGCCAAACAACTACCTGTCTTTCTCTCTCTCTTTATATACTACTCAACTTTTGCTGGGGATCAAAACAAAAAATGAATATTTTTTTCCAAATCAAATTTATTCAACAAAAACAAGTTCATTTCATCTATGATCATAGTAAAGGAAATCAATATCAAATAGACAGAATAAAATTCTTTCAAACACTGTGGAAGGTGAAAAAAACGGATTTGCCCATTTGAAAAGATAAACGACATTTTCGTTTTGATCCCAAGCAAAAGTTGAATACCGTAATTACCCCAAGTATTCGGACGGGAAAAAATAATTATTTTTTTTGTTGTCCGAAAACTTATTAAATTATTTTTGTGACTGTCCGAAAATTTCGGGAAATCTCTTACAACAACAACAAATCTTTTAACAGACATCGTACAGTATGAATAACATACAGTAAGGCATACGGTATATTTCCCGAAAAGAACTGATATGAGATCGACCTTTATGGATTAATAAAACTTACTTGTGAAAAGAGTTCACACAATTTCGTATTCGAACGCAAAAAGCCACTTTGATAAACAATCCTAAATCATGGTCGTGATAAGGGTTACTCTTGACCTGACTAAACCTGGTTACGTCATCCATACACGTGCTCGTCTCCATACCAACATGTCTGTGTACAGGTCGTTACAACTAGCCATCCCGTTATGCATTAAAAGTGTATCTTAAAGCGCTTGTCGATAAGATTTACATCTTTAATGCGTCACGGGTATTGGCCCAAATATATACAACCTGTGCAACACAAATTAGCACCTGCATTCAGTCTACCGCGATCAATCAGATACCAAACAAAGGATTTAAGCTTAAAACATAGATCGATTTACTCTTCTCAGGTACTTGCTAATTAACTCTTTACCACACAATCACGACTTTAAACGATCCTGGGGTAAAACTTTTTGAAAACATTGTTGGAAAAGGAGAAAACGCCGGAATTAATTATTTTCTCCTCTTACCCCTCTGTTTTCTTCGTTATCAAATCAAAAATCATTTTAGGAAAATGCAATTGTCGTCTGCGAAAGAGTATTGCAGACCTTCGTCGATCTTCTAAACCATTTTAATTTGTTGTTTGGGAAAGAGAGTATCGGGTCTTCGTCAACTTTTAAATCATTTTAATTTGTTGTTTGGTAGAGTACTGCGGGTCTTCTATACCGTCATAATTTCGTGTCAGAAAATTTAGGGACAATTATTTTACTACGTGTCCGAACTTAGGGACAAAAAATAAATTATTTCGGAAAAAAATTAATGGTGTCCGAAAATTTAGGGTGTCCGAATACTTAGGGGAATTACGGTAGTATATATATTATATGTAAAAATTGAGTATTCTTGGGTCAAGGTAAGATACAGAAAACAGTGAAATTGGTCACACAGATACAATTTACCCTATAAGGCATTTCTATGGTATCTCTAAATGACCCTAAATAACAGCAAGGAAAAAGCTGTTTCTTATGTGTATATGACACTTTTTGATAGTGTAGAAAACATTGAGACAAAAAGTTACCTTTTGATAGCACAGAAAACATTGAGACAAAAAGTTAAATTGCTCATCACGAGCAGTTTCACCTTTTGCCACAATGTTTTCCAAAGGCTCCTACAAGCAATGCGTAGAAATGAGTATCTGCGAAGTAAAGGGTTCAATCATTTTAAATCTTATTGCCAACCTGTTTCTCTTAGCTCATCAGGGCAATTGATACAATATATATGCATGTATATAACAAACTAGAAGGCCCTGAAGGGCCTGAATATGCTCTACTGGCAGAGAGTTTGCTTTCAAATAAAGCATACATAGGAATTCATTACCCAAAAAAACAAAATAAATTGACATTTTCAACTCAAAATGGCTACTTCTCCATTACTGTTGGTTGAATTTTTTCAAACTCAACAGGGTTAAAAAGCTATAGATGGGATAAACAAGCTGAAAAATTCATAAAATCTGATCACAAATAAATACTTTATCATGTAAACAGGCAATGAAATTGTTCTATTTGAAAAGACTACTTTTCCCATACTGTTTGTCAGATTTTTTTCAAAACTGATAGGATTAAAGCTTTTGATGAGATTAACAAACTCTGCAAGTTTCACGGAAGTCTGACCAAAAATGAAGACTTAATCGCGTAAACAAGAAATGAAAGTTTTCAACTTGAAATGGCTACTTTTCCCATACTCTTTGCTTAAATTTTTTTCAAAATCAATAGGGTAGAAGCTATTGATAAGATAAACAACCTCTGCAAGTTTCATGGAATCTGACCTAAAATGAAGACTTTATTGAGTAAACAAGAAATGTAAATTTCAAACTTGAAATGGCTACTTTTCCGATACTGTTTGTCAGATTTTTTTCAAAATCAATAGGGTTAAAGCTATTGATGAGATAAATAAACCGTGCAATTTCACGAAAATCTGACAACAAATGAAGACTTTATCGCGTAAACAAGAATTGGAAATTTTCAACTTGAAATGGCTACTTTTCCCATACTGTTTGTCGGATTTTTCTCAAAATCAATAGGGTTGAAGCTATTGATGAGATAAACAAACTGTGCAAGTTTCACGAAAATCTGACAAAAAATGAAGACTTTATCGCGTAAACAAAAATTGGAAATTTTCAACTTGAAATGGCTACTTTTCCAACATTGTTTGATGGATTTTTCTCAAAATCAATAGGGTTCAAGCTATTGATGAGATTAACAAACTCTGCGAGGTTCATGAAAATCTGACGACAAATGAAGACTTTATCGCGTAAACAAGAATTGGAAATTTTCAACTTGAAATGGCTACTTTTCCCATACTGTTTGTCGGATTTTTCTCAAAATCAATAGGGTTGAAGCTATTGATGAGATGAACAAACTGTGCAAGTTTCACGAAAGTCTGACGACAAATGAAGACTTTATTGCGTAAACAAGAATTGGAAATTTTCAACTTGAAATGGCTACTTCTCCAATATTGTTTGTTGGATTTTTCTCAAAATCAATAGGGTTGAAGCTATTGATGAGATAAACAAACTGTGCAAGTTTCACGAAAATCTGACAACAAATGCAGACTTTATCGCGTAAACAAGAAAAAGACTAAGGGACGGACAGACGGACTGACAGACGGACAACGGAAACCCCGCCATGACATAAGCTCTGCTGGCTGAAAGCCAGTAGAGCTAAAAAAACAAATATATGCCAAAACAAGAATTATATGAATAAAGTCAAACGAAACTATTATTGTTTGATGGCTGCACCTATTTTGTGAAACCAGTCGAATGTTCAATAACCACATTTCAAGCATCATTTCTTTGTTTTTATATACCGTATTTATTCTAATAATCGCCCTTATTCTAATAAACGCCCAGTCCCCAAAAAAGCGCATAAAATCGGCCGTAAAGTGGTAGATTTTACTGAAAAGTTGGTGATTCTATTAAACGCCCACCACCGAGTCAAAAAATTTCGACTTACGGTCTATGCAGTAATTTTCAGTATTTCCTTCTTTAAAAATAATCGCACTTCAGCTTTCCTCTCACCAGATCTGTACAGTTTGCATGAACATGGCACTTCTATGCCGCCACCCTTCACAAAGATTCCATTCGAGGACGGCCGAGGAGGTCCCGTTATTTCAGCCGAAATGTTGACGACAAGGCCATCATTGAAAAGTTTTGTAAATAATTGACAAAGTCCTTCGGGCACGTGCCCAATAACTATTTCACCTTTTTTCACGATAATTGCTGATTCACTGTATTCGTTTTCTGGTTCTTGTAAGCATTCTAAAATTGTCCCTTTAGAAAATTCGTTTCTGTATACATGATATCCTTTAACAGCAGATTTCACAGACACTAACATACAAGTTGCCATTATTGTTACAACCATATCTAAAATTACGGGGTTAACACATTGATTCTCACGACAGTGAGTCACAAGTGACACAATCGAAATATATATTACGTCAGCTTTTCGCGGGAGTGATACATGTAAATCGACATTCGGAACACCTCGGCCAATCTTTCGATCCAGCCTCGGATGTATGCCGACGGAATAATATGTTAAAAAACTTGACATGCATTGCCGGAAGCGGTTATTCGACAGATACTCCCTACTACATAGTTCTCGGGATGTTCCAAATGATGTCAACTAGTAACCATTTCGAATGGCAACAAATCCTGTAGAATGACGGTAAGTCTAGCTGTAGCAGCATAAATGGCTTAATTTAGGATTTGCATTGATTACGCACTTGAAAAAATGGGCTAGATCGAAAGATTGGCCGAAATTTTCCAAACTTTTGCGCGATAATGACATTGTATTTCTTGTTATGGGGGTGTTGTTGTTCCTTCTGGAAGTAGTCTGTCGGCATACATCCGAGGCTTGATTCGTAGAATTGAACAAGGTGTTCCCAATGGTAAATCGAGCGCGTATCTTGTAAGGGGTGTTTATGGGGTGTTTATGGCCCCAGTCTTGGCGCCATTTGCTGGCAATTCCAAGAATTTAAGATCGGACATTACTAACCCGATGGAAGAATCTTCAGAAGGAAAGATTTGTTCGCTTGGAGTAATTTATCTTTTTCAAATAAGGATTTGGCCAACTAGGCCCAGGGACGACCAAGCCCATGGACGAACTGGCGTTGTGACGAACAAGCACGGACGACAGGACAGTCTATTTTTGCACTTCTTCCGTATTTCCGATGTAAACAATGATTGTACGCAGTTATAGAGTGAAAAATGGCTATATGAATGACGATATTACGTAGATGCTGATTAAAACATGGTATTTACGTCTTTTTGAGGGTTGAATTGGTCACTTTAGATCTATTCCCTGCGATGCAAAGTCAATTAACTTGTAATAACCGCCCACCCCAAACTTCGTCATTGATCATGATTCTAATAATCGCTCATCCCCAACGTCATCATTGATCATCATTCTAATAAACGCCCGGGCCTTTATTGGAATAAATACGGTATCTAAAGTGGTTTTAACCCATTACCACATGAGAAAATTTTAGACTGGTTCAAATTGAAAGCATTTGCAGACGGCAAGATAAAGGTGACTGAAAAATTGAAATCTGTTCTGGGAAGGGTAGAAAACACTGTGGGAAAAGGAGAAAATGCTGGTTACCAGCATTTTCTCCTTTTCCTACAGTGTTTTCAAAAGGCTTCTTTCTCAGGGGCGTCAAAAGTAGGGATTGTGTGGTAATGGGTTAAAGAAGAAATCTTTGAACAAAGGCATTTCCTGACTACATACTCTAAATAACACCTATCCATAATAAAGGCCATATTTATGTTTGATCAAATTTTCTCAGAAACTAACTTCAAACTTGTAATTGAAAGCTCTCGTAAAAGAGACTACATATATACTTTTTCCAAGACAACAATAGTTTTTGACGGAGTTTAGATTTTTTTTTTATTTTCATTATACAGGGTTCGACATTAACATTTTTTTTTTCAACTAGACCAGTGGACCAGTAATTTGAAATTTTTACTAGACCACTTCAGATTTCTACGAGACCATTTTTGCAAAGTGAAGGAAAGTATGAAATAAATCTAATTCTATTTTGTTTTTCTAAGTTGATATACCACAATTGTGAAAAAGGACAATGTCATGTTAAGTAATGATCGATGAATGTATCAATTAAGATATCCGTCAAAATTTAACGTTTAAAGTCATAAAAAAATGAAAAGACAGCCTGAGGTGACTCTGATAGGACAATGTCAAAAAGCTGAAAAGATAGCCTGAAGTGACTCTGATAGGAAAATATTAAAAGGAACATTGTGTTACGTCACGGGTTTCTGTGCTTTGTGCATCGAGCCTTTTTGGAAGTCTGTTAATTTATGGACAGTTTTTCCCACATGGTTTGAGGTCTCGTGTGTAACCAAAATTTAAGATACATGATTTACGCAACAATATGTGCGAGTTGGAACACTTTAATATAGATCTATTTTTGTTTCGATCCACTTATTTCTAGGTTTATATTAGGACTCTGCTTCTCCCCGATCAGATTTCATTTTGCAAGTTTGGCATTTTCCCCACTAGTATGTTCCGTAAACATCATGGCAACTCATTTTTGATTGTAGTCAAAATGATACTATGGTATTCCAAGAAAAAGAGACATAGGAAATTCTTGCTTAAAAATCAAATACTTTGACAAAATCATGATAAAAATCATGTTAAATTTATGACATATCTTTGACAAAAAAATAGCCTGTAGACTCCGGTCTACTAAATCTATTTTCGGTTTGAGTTGGTTTTTCCACTGAAAATATTGACTACGGCCCATGCACAATGGGCTTCCTGTAGAAATTGTCACTAAATTGTCGCTTGTTGGACAAAAACACAAATTATGGTGACAATCTTTTTTGAGAAATAGCATGTTTAAATAGGTCAATTTTCAACACTTATTACCCTATGTTGTCGGTAGTCATTAGAATTGTCTCGATGAGACGATTCTAATGAGTGCCCACAACATAGGGTTTTAGTAGAGAATAATCAATATTTTCAATTTTGAAGTCAATATCACTCCCTCTATCTGGAGCCCTGGCTTAACCCTTTACCAAACAACAGAATTTTGGACTAGTCCAAATTGAATGCATTTGCAGACGACAAAATAAATGGTAATAAAAAATTGAATTTTGAATTGGAAAAGGTAGAAAACATTGTGGGAAAAGGAGAAAATGCTGGTTACCAGCATTTTCTCCTTTTCCCACAATGTTTTCAAAAGTTTTCTTTCTCAGGGTCGTTAATAGTCGGGATTGTGTGGTAAAGAGTTAAGAAGCCAAATCATCTGCATAGATCTATTTTTTTTCTACAATTTGTTTAGAAAAATCTAGGATAGATAGAAACTATTTTGAGGCACAAGAAAATCAGTGAAAATACTCAACTTCATACAAAATAAGTTAAACGTTTCAAGAAAGTGCCTCCAACGTCAATAATTTTTACAGGAGCAAAAAGAAATACATGTTTACTATGCAAATGAGTTCGATTTGTTTCATGAAAAAGCCTCTCATAGCAGATATAAGATCAAACAAAAAAAGCATCAAAGTAGGTGTGCTAAAAAAACATTGGTTTGATGATACAGGGGCTTGCCAAATATTTAGATGTGTTATAATGTTATTGCAACTGGGTATCACCCCAATTCAAGAGAAAAACTTAAAAAAAAAAACAACAACAAATTGACAGGGTTACTGCAAACAGTCTTTTTTTCTTCTATTTTCAAATAGTGTTCCAAAACCAAAAATATAGTGGCCAATTAATTTCTGCAGTATTACTACCGATCTACTGGAATTAGGTCAAGTCATTTTTACTCAAGAAGTCCGACGGCATGTTCGGTTTTAAGCGTCTGACTGTTGAAATTAATATCAAAATTATATATTTTTACATGGAAACGATCAGAAACGATTATTTTATGCAGACAAGTACTTCATTTTCACTATTCCTCTCTGAACTGTTAGTTTTATCTTGCAATATCATCGCGGAATTCGGTCATCATGAGAGCATCGATCGAATTTTAGAGTGGCGCCACGAGCCAAGAAACTTTCCTTAAAATTTTCCATTCATACTGAATTTATCTGGCTTGTAGTTGTCAAAACTGGCACAAACTCGATAATAAATCAACAATACTAGTCTTAAATCAATATTTTATACAAATATAAAAGCAAATCATGGAAATAATTACCTTGATTTAGGTTCGATTTCCTCCCGCCATCAAAGCATATGCACATCCGGTTCCGTCTGGGGTACCCATCTTTTAATCCACGGAGTGACTGGTATCCGATCAATATTTCTCAACATTAGAATTGAAAATTCAACTTACGGTAAAGAGAGTGAGAGAAATGACTATGAGGACTTGTGTCCTCACAGCAAAAAAAAGTTTTTAAAATCCGTTTTGAACTATGCAGAATGTAAATCGACATAGTAATAGTGAGGACAAAAATGGTGTCCTCACTTTCCCACAGTGTCCTCACGACGAGGGTCTGAGAGCGTTGATTTGTCCTGACAACGCGGTAAGTGTCGGCCCTCTCTCTCTCTCTCGTATATTTTCCTGCCCTTTCCTATTTGTACATTTTCCATCACCCAATACGAGATTCATGTCCAGCCGTCGATCGTGAAGTCACCAGTTCGATCCCATAAAGTGTGTTTTATTGAATCACATCTCTGGTTACTGTATATTGAAACCCTTTTCCACAAAAGCATTTCCTCCTTTTCCCACAATATTTTCTAGCATTTGAAAGACGAATGTTACTTTTTTATTAACATTTGATTTGTCTTCTGCAACTGCTTTCAACTTTTGGTTTAGGGAGATTTAAAAGAAAAAAACACACTTATTTACAGAGATTCAAAGGACTTAGATTTCAGAGACCTGTATGTTTAGTATGTGATGAGAGAGAATTGTACCCTATCACAATACCTATATTTCCTCAATAGGAAATTGACAGAGCTTGTGGACTCTTAAAGTGTACTTCGCTTCCAACTGAACTATATTCCACTGATAAAACCATCATTTTAGCAACACTTCAGTTGTCTGCAAAAATACTTTCAATGTTGATAATTCTGAAAATCTGGGGATTGGAGGCATACTGACTAGTGCAAGCTACAAATATCTTTCAAACAGCCTATTTTCTCTCTCTCTCAAAATTACGTTATACCTGCCAGGCTGATTTAAAAAGGGTGTTGTCCACAGAGCATCCTGATTTTGAGACAAAACCACAATGTATTTCAAGGCTCTTTCGGCTAACACTATGTTAAATTTTGCTTCTGATGAAGCGCCTTAATTTATCATCTGTAAAAGTTGCTTATAAATCTCAGTTTTTAATTGTATTTATATGTTGGTCCTACAATCTCTCATGAAGTGATTACTAATTTCATGTGGGTCATCAATGAGAATTAAATAGAGGTAGTTGATTTGGCAATTAAAATAGTGATAAAACATTTTTAATACATGTATACAATCTGCTGTGCAACGTAATTGACAATAAAGAAACTAATCATTTGATTAGGATAAATTTTGGGGAAAAATATGCTACTGTTAATAGACGATTCATAAATGTGAAAAATAACGTCATTCAGGACTTCACATGTTTTCAAAAAATTTAGATAACCAAAGTTGGTATTGCACTGATTGAATAGTTCAATTTTGACTTGAGATTGTTTACAAGCACGACATGTTACTAAGTATTCTAAGCCATTATCAAGCACCCCATTACTGTGAGCACATGCCTAGCTCTGGCTTAATTAGTTTCTGGCATGTGCTTTCTTGTATCAGTTCGGAATTTCCTGTTAAAACCAAGAATTCCAGGGGCTTAGTGGAATCCGCTTGTATCCCTGTCCGTCTACCTGTTTGTATTAATTAAAATTGACCTCTTGTATTGTTTCGTATCCTCAATTTCCTGGCCTTCAGTACTATCAGTACTTTGATTTTAGTCAGTCACATATCAAACAATTACGACATTTCAACAACCCATTTATAAAAGAAATCTATAGTTTAAAATTCTTTCAGAGACCCGGATCGATACTCGGACAACTAGGTATACAACTGCACATAGGCGATCGTTAGTTCCTTAGAATTTTATTGCTTCTGCTTAACTCATTACCAAACGATAAAATTTTAGACTGCTCCAAATCAAAAGTATATGCAGACGACAAAATAAAAGTGACTGAAAATTTGAAATTTGTTTTGTAAAGGGTAGAAAACATTGTGGAAAAAGAAGAAAATGCTGGTTACCATCATTTTCTCCTTTTCCCACAATGTTTTCTAACGACCTCTTTCTCAGGGTCGCCAAAAGTAGGGATTGTGTGGTAATGGGTTAAGCTGTTCTAAAAATGAAATTGAAAAGCAATATAGATCCATGTATATGTTGACAACTGCGATATTTACAAGTCACTGATATCTCGTTTTATAATTCCAATATCACCATTCACACATGCTTTAATCCGAGTTTTAGTTGTCACAGTCATCAAGTACACTCACTTTGTTTTTGTTCAAGAAGATGATCTTGTCCACTAAATGACACGAAAGTCTATTACGAAGTTTATTCACAAGCAGACCTGCAGCAGAGAAAATGCGCTCAGACGGCACGGTGGTGGCGAGCACAGCTAGTACCTGTTTTGCAATCACAGCAATTCTTGGAAAGTTCTTCTCATTGTCTTTCCACCAGTCGAGAGGCTTTGAATCGCATTTACTGGCGAGATAGCGAAATAAATATGAAACAAAAGATAAAATGAGTCAATTTAATGTGACACGTGTGTGCATATCTGTAAGAAGCAAGTACATTACAGCTGTTCTAAACATCACCCACTCTGCAGTGCGATACCGAGATCAAAGGAACACCGATTTAACCCATCACCCATGTTTTTTTGTAAGACTTCATTAGATACATATTTTTTATACTCAAAATGAAGATCAAAAGAAATTATGGAAGGTCTAAATTTTGATCTGAAGCCACGTTTCTTTTGTTCATGATCGATAACATAAGTTATTCGTCAATAGGTAAATGCCTGAAAGTGCAACAAGGATGTTTGATAATAGTACTTTAAAATCACTAAATGGACTGTCCCTGTCTTTCTGAAGAAATTAAACAGCTAATCAACCTTTTACCAAAGTATTTCGAATATTTCGTATTTTGTAAAAAGGGGGCAGACGTGCTGATTTGTCCCACTGTCTGTTATTTGTCTCACTTTCTCAACCTTAACAACACCCCCCCCCACACACACACTTTCAAAAAACCGAAAACTGAAAGTAATCAATATGTAGTTCATAAACATTTGTGAAAAAAACGAATTTTTAAAGTGTGAGCAAAAATATTTGAGGAAAAAAGGAAGGGCTTGCAACATGCATTTTCTCCTGTTTCAACAATAGTTTTTTTTTTTTTACTTTTTAAAAGACAATTACAACTATTTGACCCACGTTTATTCAATCGTCTCCATATGGTAAGTATCTGGACGAGTCCAAAGTGTTGTCTTCGGGTGAAAACATTCGTAGTAACTATTTAAAACCCTATGCCACATAATCCAAGTTTTTTACGACCCTTAGAAATATAGTTTTTTAAAAAATGTTGTTGAAAAGGGTTAAAATTCTAGTAACCAACCTTTTCTCCTTTTCCCTTGCTATCCTTCCTACAGAAAATTTCGTTTTTAAGCCACATTCAAATTGTTATCTGCAAAGACTTCCAATTTGAGCAAGTCTCAAATTTTTGTTTCGTAAAGAGTTTGTGAAAGATTCAGTGTTATAAAAAATGGGGTGTGGGGGGATAACATCAATATACCTGCAACAGACCTTTCCTAATTTTATGTCTGATATATTATTCAACCAATGTTTACGTAATTCTGTAGCTAAGTTTGTAACGTACAGGCTCGAAGTCCAGGAATCTGTGGTTTGATTTATTTAAACTATCAATGTGATAATTTTTCCAAAAAATCGTTCCAGTATCTGCTAACAAAAAAACTGGGACATCAAACATTTTGAATTTATATCAAAAATCTTAACTTTGAAATAACATTTTTAAAAATCTGTGTAGTTGCATGTTTGCCATGTTCCTGTTTGAACTACCTTATTTAAGTTGACTATCGTAATAACAAAGTTTAATTCAAATTTCAAACCTTCCATTCCCTCTAGAAGAAAAAGATGTTACAGATTCATTTTCAGTAAGCGAATACGTGCTATACTTATTTTCATTGAAAAGCTAGTCAAGGGTTAGCTGGGTGTACGTTTGATCTCGGTGTTTCACCGTCAAAGTGGATGATCTATTTGAAAAGCTGTTGTGTTCTTTTTAGGCAACGACTAGTTAACACACACGTGTCATAATTAAGTGTTTATCCCGTTTAGTCTTACGTTGATCACTTGTAAAGGTTTGGAATTGTTAAAAGCTGTGACGAAGGGTAAGTCTGTTCTAATTACTGGTGCCAAAGATGCATTTTTCTGCCTGAACATCTTTTTTTTTCAAATGCATTATGTAACCTGGGTTAACAGGTCCCACTTTATTTGCACTAATTTCTTTAGGAATGGAGGGGGGGTATTTGTTTAATTTAAGTTAAATCTTATCTTACTAAATATATTAAATGCCACTTTTAAAGCCGATAGTAAAACCTCAAAAGTTATTTCAAAGGAATATCTCGAGGAAAAATATCTCCGTATCGGATAGTGTAGATCTAGGATCAGACTGCACGTTCTTCCTGGTGTGATCTGAATCTATATTGTCTGCAAAAGGTCACTGAGTCGCACTTGGTAGCCAAAGGGTTAATGCAGTCTGCATACAAAAAGCTCTATCAACACGCTCGGCAGGAGACAGCGCTTATAAATGATACCGCTTTACTCTCTGAAGTCTACCGAAAAATTGATAAAACAACAGTACTTTTTTGTGTTTGTCTTCGAATAAGATAATTGATGAAACTAACGGCACGGCCGTTTTAGGTTGTTAATCTATCGCGTTTAGTGTGTAATCCATTTAAAAAATATTACACTTTCACTATTAGGGTATATACAGGATTGGGAAAAATTGTCGGGTGGAAAGGGAAGTAACTCGTGGTGACGCGTCAGTAACGGTATTTGGCAAATGGTCTATTACCTCGATCTATAAATATTCATGAGCAATCAAATGGAGTAGTGTGCAATCATAGGACCAACAAGCCATGGAACGAATTGGTTTTGGAACAAAAAAGCCCAAGGTCAGTTGGCAAATTTGTATCATTTCGCAAGAAGCTAGTTTCAATCAAAAATAAGTACCTCAACGATCGATAGCCTCGCCCAATGTATTTTAATATGCCATTTTAAATTATATATTTGAGTGACACCGTAAAAGTCATTTGCCTGAGAAAAAATGAGTTTAGCTGGGTTTATTTCCTTCGGTTTTGCACAAAATGGTTGAACTAAAACTCTACAAAGTTTGGGTACGCTGTCTCGGTATAGACTCGGTACAGACTCTAAAGAGTTTGGGTACGCTATGACAAAATGGATACGCTGGCATATGTAGAAATATGTATCATATAGAAGATCTGCAAATCAATATTTAAATTGAAATATCGTCCTAGATAGCTGCAAATTATGAAGAAAATGGCAATATTCACGTATTTAAATTGACTTACTTTATGCGAAGTTTTATATTCTTGCGCTAAAGCCCGGGACCTTTCAGAGGTTGATTAATTTATCATTGTCATTGACGACCGACTTTTTTTTAAAAAGGGCTGAGTTATTACACTTGAAATTACGTTTTTCAACCCGTCTGGCATTTTTTTTTTGCGATAAAAGAGCATATAATCATTGCTATGTCTGTGTGTATGTGGTTAGGACAGAGAACGTAGTAATGATATTCCAAAGCGTTTGAAGCAATTTCAAACTACAAATATCCGGGATATTCCGGTAAAATTTAAGCGGGAACTACTTTAACTCAATCTCTTTCTACTGCTGTGTACCTAAACTCGATGGAGTATTAGATTCACCGTACAAAATAAGATACATGGTTATCAAAATTCAATCTTGAACTCATTGTGGTATTGTCTTCGACAAATACCACAAAAACAATTCTGACTGTCACAACAACTCGCTTTACCACCCCTAAACCACTGTGTGAACACTGTATCATGGACCCTTTATTTCTGTTGATTCAGTCTCTACCAATTCCACACTTATAGCCACATCAACTGCCTGTCTGAAAGTCAACTCTTCTTCTAACAGTAACGTTCTCTGAATAATGTTCAATGTTCTGTAACACGCTGACAAAAAATCCCACTCAATATATCTAAAATTGTCCCAAACTCACATGATTCACTCAGCAACATTGATTCTACCAACTTCTTGTTTACAGTTTCATTTTCACTTCGCATCTCACAATGAAAGGTAAATCGTTCTGCCATGATGAGAGTTTCGGTTTGCAGGTTATTTTAGATATTAATGGGTCGAAAGTCTTATCATTAAGCTTTTGAGGTGTAACAAAATTACGGAGCAGGCTTAGGTCTTAGATCCACATGGAGAAAATAAAAGAATCAGCTGTCATCATCATCGATGCTATTCGCTACATAAAACCACAGAGCTTAGATTAGCGTATTCCTCGGTGCAACTGTCAATGTACAGTCGAAATTGCTGTATTTTACCCAGCGTTTCATATTTCAGGTTATATATACTGTATACGGAGGGGTTGAAATATCCTTGTCGCTAGTGTTTTTTAGGGTCCGAATAAAGCAGTAATCAGCAATTCAACTTAATAGTGATCATAATCGTTATCTGCTTTCGGTTTCTATCCCAGACACGTAGGCCATATGGATGTCAGACACTTAGACCCCTGACCTTCTAGACCCCTTAAAATTTGGGTGACAATTAGACCCCTGAGACACATAGACCCCTATTTTAGTGAGACACTTAGACCCCTATTTTCAAAAAGAAAATTCACATATTAATTGACTATGTTTATGGATTGTATTACTTGTAACAATTTTTTTTTAAATTCAGAGCGAGGTCTACGAGATTTAACTCTGAAATTCATTGTTTGCGTGAATGGCATACACTGGTTTTTAATCCGTATATTATTTGTACATATCAAATAACAGAGAGGCGTCTGTTCATTGATCTTTGTGGACCTATTCTTTTCGAAACTGGGGTGTAATGCGTGCTCGTGTGGAAAACCCCTGTCGGATGGCATAAGAAGGTGATGCTGAGTCATCACCTTCTAACAAGACCCAGTCTGAACGGTCCCAAGACAATAAGCTAAGTGGGTAAAGGAAAAATGTTAACAACATTTTCCCACAAAGTATCCCAACCTTTTTAAGACAACTTCTCTCACTTCTCTCATTTCAGCAAAAATGCCTTTAATATGGATGAGTTTAATATTTTGTCATCTGTTGAATGGATAAAGGTCGAGTTTACCCATCTTCCAACTTTAGAACAAGATGAGCCAAATATGTTGAATGGATAAAGGTCGAGTTTACCCATCTTCCAACTTTAGAACAAGATGAGCCAAATATGGGGATTGATAATCTTTATTTTGCAAAATGCACGCGTCTTTTGTTAATTAAACCCTTGTATCCCTTTACACTTTTGAAAGTTTAACCCTTTACCAAACAATCGCTGGTTTTTACGGCCCTGAGAGAGAAACCTTTTGAAAACATCGTGAAAAAAGGAGAAAATACTGGTAACCAGCATTTCCTCCTTTTCCCACAATATTTTCTTCCCTGCTGGAAACAAATTTTTGCTTTTTGAGTAACATAAATTTTGTCGTGTGCAAGTGCTTTCAATTTGGACCAGTCTAAAATTTTGTCGTTTGGGAAAGGGTTAACACGCTAAGATTTAGTTTACAAATCGAACCCTTTTCCCGCTGATCTGCAGGTCCTCTCCCATGCATGATATTTAAGAACGTGATATCCAATCTTGAATCTGCCGAGCAAGTTAGCTAGTAATGCAGGCTTATGACGCGGGATCCAAGATCAGCAAAACTGGTTTCGAGGATTGATATTGGTGATTACAAAAAGGTTCATTCTTCTCTGACAACTGAGCATTTTGCTACGATTTGCGTTTAGAGCAGCAATTTGCTAGTGATCGTTATCGCTGGTAGAAAAAAAAAATAAGCTCAAGAGTCAAGACCTAATAGGCCTAAGAGCCGCTCGTGAACTATTTCTCCTTGACGGTACATTCCTGTGTAATGCAGAAAAATGACCCCATTACAAAACGATCCCCGGGTCATTTCTCCACGTAGAGGAATGACCCATGGGTCATTTTTCGACGTAGAAAAATGACCCATGTGTCATTATTCTACGTCGAGATATGACCGTAGGTCATTTTGTAATGGGGGGTCATTTCTCTGCATTACACCGGCGCTGTCATTATGGCTCAAACCAGCATTTTCTTCCTTTTTCCGTAATGGTCTCACCTAATAAAAACACGTTTTATATTTTGAGTTAGATTCAAAATTTCCCCTGCAAATGTTTTATTCAATTTGGACAAATTTTGTCGTTTGGTAAAGAGTTCAGGAAATATGAACATCACTCGTAATATATATTGTCGAAGAGTGTTTGACAAGGTAGATTAACATTGCATATGAGAAAATACTGGTTGCCGCCCTATACTTTTTTTCCTACAATGTTTTCGCAACCCTTGTTCTGCAAGGCAGTTTAAACTCGTGATGTGTGGTTGAAGGTTTATGTGTTTCGATTCTATAACCTATTAAATTAGTGCCCGTTGAATAATTTGCTTGGCAATGATGACTGCTTATCATCTTTTTTCTTTCTGATATAAAAAATTCTCGTGTAGATACATACGTATAATATGACTTTGTAAAACAGTAAAATGGTGCGTAACTTCATTCATTCTTTATTCATTTGCTACACTGAAAAGAAACTTACCTGTCTGATCACGGCGGAGTCATCGCGTCGTTTTAATTGCGTAACCAGACCGCCGCGGTCCGCCAGGGATCGCCGCGTTTAAACAGCGCTCCGGGTTAGTCCGCGTTCACGTGTGTTGTAAAATCGCCGCGTTGGGTCCGCGCTAGATACATCGCGGACAGCGAAAATAGCAAAAAACGCGAGGAGTGTACTCTACTTCACTTTTCAAAGGTGGCTAGTTTAAAACCCTAGATTGATATTCCTTTCAAATACTAGTAGTCAGACAAGCTATAAAGCTTATCCTTTCTGCACAAGACAAAGGCCTGTACAGAAGATAGATGCATGGACTGCTGAGTTGTTGAATTAAATGATTGACCCTTTACTACGCAACAAAAATTTTAGACCAGTCCGAATTGAAAGCATTTGCAGATGACAGTTTCAATGTGGCTCACACTAAATGGTTTTCCTTTGATAGGGTAGAAAACATTGTGGGAAAAGGAGAAAATGCTGTTATAGAAAGCTTTTTCTTTCATGGGTGTTAAAAGTAGTCATTGTGTGGTAAAGGGTTAAATATCGGTTGGGCGTATTTCAATGCCTGTTTTCTATAGTAGATGTGCCCAGTGTGGAGTCTTATGATAGTCAACCTAATGAAAACGGCTAATCTGACGACCCTTGTCAACATATAGGGTACCGGCTGATAGTTTCAAAATAATTAAGAAATAAAATAATTATCTTTTATTTCAGAGTCTCATTCGGGAGCAAAGGTTCTATGGTAGAAACATTGATCATAGAGGATATACCGCATGAATTTGACGTCATAGATGATGTCATAGGATCATATGAGCAGAACAAGGGCTTCGTAAAAAGGTAGGATAAAATGATGGATATTAGATCTAGTCTCATTGTCTTGTTTATTGACCTTCTGTCGTTGTGTTTTTCAAGGACGTTTTCGTTCTTTTTTTTTTACCGGAAATGGAGAAATTAAACATGTAGTTACCAGCCGGAAGTACTGAGTACATTACCGTCAACAACATGCCTACTACAGTGAAAAGTAGATCTTTAGTAAATTAGTTTAAGTTTTTAAGAATGTTACTGGCGTGCACTCGTAACCACTCAATGGTAGATTAGTAAAATTATGTTTTTTTCAAGAATACAGATATATATGAATTAAATGATATCATCTTGAATAAGTTGAAACTGCAATAAAAACTGTAAAAAAATGACGAAGGTATTTCCCTGAATTCATGCACATTTTCCAACATTTGTTCCCCTAAATGGTCGCCAAACATTACGCAACACGGTATTTTGTTTTCTTTCAGATATTGTTTTGTTTGTGTCAGTTAGTATGTAGAGTAAGTTTCCAAGTCATCTGCCATTTGACTGACCGTACAACGAATTTATTATACTGCAAAGTTTCTAACGCTTGTTAAGCAAATTTTACCTGTTTTTTTGGTTTTAAAAAATGGTTACGCTGACGAAGTAGAATTTCCATTCTGAGTGCCCCAATTCAATGAAAACTGACGTCACTGGGAACTGACGTCACTGAAACCCTGGTAATACGTGCTAAAACGTGCCGCTTGGCGAATAATCTTGATGTTAATCTTGATCGACGCCGCGATTTTAGATGTTGTGTTGATATTGTAATCATTTATACGGGGCTTCCGAAAGGGAAACTGCTTTTATGTTGGTTTTACCAGTGTACATGATATACATGTTCGGGGCATATTATCCATTCTGATCATGAGAAATTTCTTCGCATAATAATAATATTCCTTATTTGTTTTTGTAACTTTACTGCGTTCTTTCTTCGTCATGCAAGTTCGTAGTGCATCAGGCCGATCATATTAAGTACATTAGCGTTGCCGAAACTCGCAATATTTTGAACAGTTAGGCTAATCGTTATCAGCTACAACCTTCATTTCAAAGAATTTTCTCCCGCCCTATTTAATGGAACTGATTTGTCTTCAAACAAGTCATATCACAAGAGAAGGTATTGCATAACAATTCGTGAACTCCGTTAACCCTAAAAGCGCCTTTTCACCACTATAAATGCCTCAGCAAGTAGTGTAGATCAAGATCATCTACACTGTGAGCTCTGCTGAAACATTTTTGACTAAAGCAACCGTCATGGACTTTTGCAAATTATTTGGATAGTATTTATACAGTGATTGTTTCTATTGGTCTTATGGAGCGCTCGAGGCGCTTTTAACGACCATGGGAAACAAACCTTTTGAAAACATTGTTTTATAACCTTCCCAAATTAAATTTCGATTTTTCAGTCACATTCATTTTGTCGTCTGCAAATGCTTTCAATATGGACTAGTCTATTAAAGGTGGGTATTTAGAAATTTTACATCTCACCAAATTAAAAAACATATCTATCACTAAAATTTATATGAAAGAATAATACAAATCATCAATAAGTAAGACTCATAAATTTACAAAAAAAATTTTTTTTGATGGTGTTCCCTTAAAAGGCTACGTAGCCACTTAAGGTATTTTTAGATTTCCCGCCAAAAATAAACAAAGCATTTTGGGAATGTCAAGTCACTGGCACGTGACTTATAACGCTTAAATTCCAATACATAGCAAACATGTAATTATTATTTTCCATAATGTCTTCTTCGGACCCTATATATGAAACTTTGTCTCTGTATTCCTGTATATAAATGAGCGAATTGATCATCTAAAAATAGAACGTGCCTCCCGTTGGTGTCAACCTGGGCCGTAGTAAATCTCTAATTTCTCGTGCTGTCGGATGGTTTTCAACTACTGGGGTTTTATGAAGGCAAATTAAAAGGCTTGGGGAGTAAAAGGATGATTTTTTTTGGCATTTTTTAAAATTTTCGTCCTAAGATCTGAAGGGCCACCTTTAATATGTCGTTTGGTAAAGAGTTAAACTAATTACTAACGAAACTTACAGAGACATCAAACTATTGGGCAAATATTCGAGGGTGAACGTTTCATGGCAATGAAAAAGAAATCATGCCAGAACCATCTGGTTAACCCTTTCCCAATCAATCCCTGGTTTTTACGGGTCAGGGATAGAAGCCTTTTGAAAACATTGTGGGAAAAGAAGAAAATGCTGGTAACCAGCATTTTCTCCTTTTCCCACAATGTTTTCTACCCTATCATATAGAAAAATCATCTTTTTAGCAACTGTTAAGTTGTCATCTGCAGAATGTTTTCAGTTTGGCGTGGTCCAAAATTTGCCGTTTGGGAAAGGGTTAACAGAGTCGTAGAAGTAGTCAGCTATTGCTCATTTCCCAGTGCTATTTTTAGAAAATATTGTGGGCAAGGGCTTTCAAAATCGTATTTCTAGAATTATAGCTAAACTTTTTATCAGGCAACATTTTTAGAGCATCTCAATTTTAAGCCATTTAAAGATGTTGTATTAATTCCTTTGCCATACGGCAAAATTTAGACTTGTCATTTTCGAAGCGTTTACAGAAGACAAGATCAAAAGATCAGATTTGTTTCGGATGAGTTATAAAAACAACGTGAGAAAAGAAGAAAATGCTGGTAACCTGAGTTTCTTCTTTTGGTTCGTTAAAACACATAGTTATTTGGCAAAGGATGAAAGGAGAGAAATGTATAGAAAAATTTAGTTTACGAGTTGTTTTCGATTATCATTGAGAGTTTTCAACAATCGATTACTTCAGAACATATGTTACATATCAGGCTCTTAAGAAAACAAAACAAAACAAAACAAAAAACACACACACACAAAAAGGTTAACTAAGCTTTTTTTTCAAAAAAAGAAACATTTTCTAATTCAATTACCACAGGCAGCTAGAAGCAAGAACAATTTAGATGAGAGAAGATCTGCACTGGCACGAACTTCTAAACGGCCACTTTTGTTTCTCCTATAAATTGGAGCAAGTAAAAGAAATATTAATAAAAAGAAATCGTGACATATATCTGGACGTTAACCATAGTATTATGATGAAAAGATTTTCGCGTGGTGACTACCAGCTAAAGCATTTTGATAAAGAGATGCATAAAATACTGAACTTTTGTAAGCAAGAAGAAAAAACATGAAAATTATTTTCTGTGAAAAAATGTAATCCGAAAAAAATCAGCATGAAGTTTTCATAAACATGATTTTTCAATTTTCAATGTTGATTGAATGAACGACAAAAAATTTCTTCCGCGTCAAAAATTGAATCAATTCTCTTCAGAATTTGGCTCGGTATGTTTTGAGACCGGTCAAATATTCTGCAAAAAAAGAAATCAAATAATCTGTCCCTTTCATAGGCTGCGGACGCGAGAAAAGCTCTATGGGAAATTACAGCTTAAAAATGGCCGTTTAGAAGTTCGTTTCAGTGTATATGCATTGATTATGATGGTATATCAAAAGTTCGAGCATGCGATTGTTCGAATTTTTTGTTAACATTATGTAGAGAAACATGCTCACTCGAGTAACCCGAAATTCAGCTGACCTGATTTATGTTATCACATTTGTATGAGAACTAGAATGACTAGAGTGACCTGACAAGCACACAGAAATATTCTTCATAGATAGATCGGTCTCGAGTGACGTTTCGATCAGTGTTACATACTTGTCTGATCTTGACTCTACACTGTCCGACAAGGAGATATCATTGCCCACAATATAACTTTGAAATAGCGACATTTAGGTTTTTACTATTGAACTGCAAATTTCAGTTTAGTCTCAGGAAGTAAGAGAAAAATGGAAGAAAATAAATCGCACAGTTATAGAAACAGAATGTTGGTTAACAAACCTATAGGCTGCTATGCGCTACTCACTGACCTTTTGCAGAGTGTAGATCAAGATGAGAATGCACAGAAGGTGCAGTCTGATCTTTGATCTACACTGTCCACAAAAAGAATATTTTCTCCTAAAACGTTCCTATGAAAAAGACAAAAAAATGTTTTACTGTCGCTTTAAAACTTTTATTTCCCTTATTCAGTAGGAAAATGATAAATGTTTAACCCTTTATCTCACAATCCTTGTTTTCACGTCCCTGCGATAGATGCTTTTTGAAAACATTGTGGGAAAAGGTGAAAAATGCTGGTCACCAGCTTTTTCTCCATTTCCCACAATGTTTTCTACCCTTCCCGAAACAAGTTCAGTTTTTGAGTCACATTTGTTTTGTCATCTGCAAATGTTTTCAATTTGGAAGAGTCTCTGAAAATAACCAAACGACAAAATTTTAAGCTTGTCGAAATTGAAAGCATCTGCAGACGACAAAATAAAAGTGACTGTGTTTTGTGAAGGGTAGAAAACATTGTGGGAAAAGGAGAAAATGCTGGTTACCAGCATTTTCTCCTTTTCCAACAATGTTTTCTAAAGGCTTCTTTCTCAGGGTCGTCAAAAGTAGGGATTGTGTGGTAATGGGTCAAAGTGTATCGATTCTCTCAGTACCCTATCTATGTGATATCTGGAACAGAATAATTACGTGAAGATCAACAAAATTGTTACGGTACTTACAGCCACTCTGGTTTGTGTTGCCTTTTTCTTGGGGGTTTCTAGGTTTATAGCACAAATATTAAAACAAGATATAAACCATTTTTTATCTTGCTCTAGATTATATTTTAATCAGATCACTTCACTCTAGACATTATTAAAATGGGGTTTTAGGACTAATCGCATTCTGGGTTTTGATTATTCATAGAAAAAAAGAATGTTATTATGCGGAATACTAGGTCAAGTTTCAATCGTACGGTATTTTTACAACATACCTGGCTAACCATTATCCTGCTAAAAAACTAAAATGAAATTTTCAGTTCGATATTAAAAACCCAAAATATCGCTATTTCAACATTACATTGTGGGCAATGAGATCTACGTAGTTTTTGTTGAACTATGTTTCACAGACAAATACGGAGTTATCTCCCCTTTGGGTGTAGATATTTTAAAGATTTTACTGATTTCAATCAGAACTTCTACGAAACAGAGTTCTTCTAGGGATTTATTTATTATTTAGGAATGGGTAGTATTTATATGCAGGATGTACTTATGGAAATTTATGACAAGGCTTTTGAGAATTATTTTGCATTTAGATTTATAGTGGGGAAGGAATTAAACGTTGAATTACAGCTTTCTTACATACCGACGAATGCTGAAAAGATCCCGTTGAAAGTAATCTCGCAACCAGTTTTCTTACGGATTTAATTATTGCACATTGCGGCCCCCCTCGACTACCCTATATAGAAACATCTCCAGTCTTAACCCTTATCTGACAATCCCGACTTATAACGACCCTTGGGACGCAGCCTTTTGAAAACATCTTGGGAAAAGGAGAAAATGTTGGTTACCAGCATTTTCTCCTTTTCCCCACAATGTTTTCTCTTCTATGAAAGATACATTTTCTCTTTTGAGTTACATTTAAATTGCTGTCTGCAAATGCTATGAGTTTGGATGAGTCTTCCTTTTTCGTCACGTGGTAAAGAGTTAAGCCGGAATGTTCAAAGCCTGCAATTTTGACTTCCCTATGCAAAAATATCCCCTATTGTAAGCCAGACTGTACACAGCCTGCAATTGTTGTCAGGTCTAACCGGAGGTTAAAAACGCGCTACCTTAAACAAAATGTGTTTTTGCGATAAAGCTAAAATCCCTTAGATTAGATTGTGAAATTATAACTATTTTATAGCAAGTTGCTCTCATTAAAATGTCAGCTGAGTTCTGTAAAAAGGGGATTTTACATCTACAAAAAAGCATCGAGCCATGTCATCCTATGCTGAATGGGTAATTGACCGGATATGACCCATTTTCGAACTCGTTTAAGATGATATCAGGACAAACCGACATCACCCATTATCGAACTCGTCCGAGATATTCTAATGAATCACGTTCTGAACAAGTTTCACAAGTATCGGACTGAAAATGTGGCTTCTAGAGCGTACACAAGGTAAAAGTTGACGACGGACGAAGAATGTCGCACGACGGACTCTGGACACAGCACGATCACAAAAGCTCAACTTGAGCTCTTCGTGCTCAGGAGAGCTAAAAACTAGTGTTTTAGTTGTTCTCTTCCGGCTGGAAATTTCCGCCCACCCTCCCCCCAAAAAAATGCTCTCCTCTTTCTTCTTACTGTGGCGCCTCTTCTAGGCCATGTCGTACCTAGGTCATTTCGTACAATTTTGGTCATTTCGTACCTACCTATTCTCTTTTTTTTTGTTCATTTCGAACCCACTTCGATGATTTCGTACCCACCTTGGTCAATTCATATCCAGTTTTTGATATCAATTTGGTAATTTTGAACCTAGTTTTAATACTATTTTCTTGTGTTGTTTCTCGAATGACAACAGCTTTTGTACGTAGCTCCAATTGAAATTATGTTGACCCTTTTGTTGCTTAGCGCGACTCACAGATCCTTTGCGGACGGTGTAGATCAAGATCAGACTGCACAGAACGTGCAGTCTGATCTTGAATCTACACTGTCCGATACGGAGATATAATTCTCCAAAACATAACTTTGAAATGGCAATATTTTGGTGTTTACTATAGTATTGAACATTTTATGTTAGTTATTTAGCAGGATAAGGGTTAAATTTCGCCAAAGAAAGACTATGATGTTTCTTACCATTATTGGTGTGTGTTTTTTTTAAGTTTTAAGTTGCAGCCTAAGGATTGATTAGGAATTCTCAGTTCATTTCTCGCCAAGTTTTGCAAAAAATTTACTTTGGTCTATTTGAAATGCTGTAATGTGCCTTTTTTTATTTAGAAACAGCTGATTTGCGGTGCCATTGATGTTATGCATCAATATTTTCTTGTAAGTACTATATTACCACATAAAGGTTGTTGCTTATTCCTAGATCGATATGTCTGGGACTTTTCCGGTCAACAGTTTTCATTATTGGTATTACTTGTTGAAGGCCTAATTTATCAGCGTGTCTATGTGTCTATCAAATAGGCTGGGACCTTGGGCTTCAACTCATAACGTGTACAATAAGTCAAACTTTGTACATTTCTGAAAACAAGACCTGGGTCCGTATTCACCAACCATTCTTAAGAACGTTCTTTGTCTTATTCTCCAGAATTTTCTACGTTTGTAAGTAACACAACTTCTGATTGGCTAAACCATTCGGTTTAGCCAATCAGAAGTTGTGTTACTTACAAATTTAGAAAATCTTGGAGAATAAGACTGAAAATAGTCTGTAACCGGCTAGGTTCTTTTTGGATACAACGAACAAGAGGCAGTTTGTAATTTAATTGAGTTTTTAATGTTTCAGAATGCAAATGATTGTCATAATTAAATGAAATAGGGTTGACAAAATGTAGAGAAGATAGAGAGACGGTAGAGAAAAGGGAAGAGTGCCAGTGTAGTGCAAGTGAAGGTAAACGCTACCTCTAGACCTTATCTACAACTAGAAAGAACAGAGCTGACTACAGGCCTTTTATAGCATTGGTCAGCCTGAGTGGACACTGTGCACGTGCGGCACATGAAATGTACATGTAAAGAGAGTAAAGTATAGTAACCTGCTTATAACTTGACATATTATACACAGAGTTTAGAAGACAAGTATAGGAAACTACAACATAGTACAATGATTATTAACTTTAGTATAGATGACAATAGAGTTACAGAATACAAAATACAGAAGATTAAATGGAAATTAATGAAGAATGATGCCAGTAAGGAAATGCATGTATGTCGTCTGCAATGAAACCTGTCAAGATAACATTTGGTTATTATACAAGAAGAATGTGATATCAAAGCACTGACAAGGCTGAAACGGCTCCCGTTACATTCCCCCTTCCTCAAGATCCATTGTTCAAAGAAACATTGGTCCAAAGAAAGACGGCCGGAACCACTTAATAGACTAATTAATGAGGAAAAGTGAATGAAATTATAATGATAATTAAACAAACTTGATTTAGTATTCTATATGATAAGAGAAAGAACACACACAAGCACTGAAAACAAACTAGAAATACACATGATTTAATGAACTGTCAATGAATTAATGAGTGTTTGTCTGGAGAGTTCTTTTATTTTTGAAAATGACACTTCCATCCAGTGTGGCTTCCTGGTCTCTACAGACTTCTCCTCCGCGTACTAGTACCTCTACTGGGGTATCCTGGCTTCTCCGTTTGTTGGCCATCCTTTCACGATGGTTAAACCTGAATGGCATTACATCTTTAGGGTCAATCCAAGTTGTATTTGGTCTATCCCTTGAAACTAGCGCCTGGGAAGTTTTCAATTTATGCCTAAGGCGAAGGTGTCTTCGCACGTTGTATTCCCTTGCGGACACAAAAGAACAAGAGGGACATTCAAAAAGTTTCACTAGAGGCAAATGTTTGTTGTCCCAATGCCGTTGGAAGGATGAAAAGCTGTGGTACAGCAAAGCTTGGTCACAGTTTGTAACTGGACAGCAGGTTGGAGAGTCAGGCCAAAAAGGCCTTTCTGCTTGAGAAAAGGAATTAATTTCCTCGTCAATTCCGTCTAACAAATAGATGGACATCTGAATAAGGAAATAAATAAGGAAATAAAGGAAAAGAAACATAAGGATTGAGATAAAATCTGAAAGATCTCTCAGCCTGGTCATTACAATTCCTGAGATGAACCCTATTACTGGAAATAATTCCTAAGCTGCTATAGAAGGTCAGGACGTACGTAAGAGGAAGGACTGATCATTGCCTTTACACTCTTGTGTTCTGCCTTCGATGCGGTAATGACCTTATCTTTACATCTATCCAAACTCCTAATAATCTAAACTATTACTTCCTTTCATTTTAACATTGAAGGATTGCATATTGTTTAAATAAGTACAAGGAAAAAGGGAGAAAACGGAGATAAGAGGAGACAAAGAAAAATGAGGTTTCAATGAATATGTGAATGTATATGAAAAATGGTGAAAAATGAATTGTTTTGATGAGATTTACATAATTCAATACTATACATGAAAATGTACTTAATGTACAATGTAATTGTGAATCACTGATCGGTAATATGCTATATACACACTTTACTTTGTCAGGAAGAATTTCCTCTAAGTCTGAAACTTAGGATGGAGAGAATATTTGTTTAGGTTTTACCCTTCTACCTGCCCTAGTCGTATAAGGGGTAGTATGGTCTGATACATCTAAGTGTTCAGAATGAGCATCTCCTAACTGATTATCCTGAAAACTGACAAAGCTTTGATCGGTTATTTCAGAATCCATATCTAGGTAATCAGATTCTGGTTCAAAAACTTGATTTTCAACCTCAAAATGTCTATTCCCAAGATACTTCTTAAGATGATCAACATGAGCTACTAATTCTTTCTTATTTGCAACATGTTGTATTCTGTATGTAACATCAGTGACCTTTTGAGTAATTCTATATGGACCAATCCAACCAAGAGCAAGTTTTTGATGAGCTAGTGGAGGATACCAGCGCCAAACAAATTCACCTTCAAAGAATATTCTAGGTTTCAGGCCAATTTCATATGCCTTTTTCTGCCTAGATGCAGACTTTTGCAAATGATGAAAAGCAGCATTATATGACAAATCTATGGATTGTTTTAACCATTCCACATACTGAGAAGGACAGGGGTCTGGTCTATCGTTTGGGCAATTTCCAAACATGACATCTATTGGAAATGTTATTTCTCGACCAAACATTAATTTATTTGGGCTGAAACCAGTACTGTCATGGCAAGAAGATCTATATGCCATCATGACGAATGGAACATGATCATCCCAATCATCTTGATTATCATTGACAAACATAGCAAGCATCTGTAGCAGAGTTCTGTTTAACCGTTCAATCATGCCATCAGATTTTGGGTTGTAAGGTGTGGTTCTTGTTTTCTTTATATCAAGAAGTTTACACATTTGCTGAAATAATAAAGATTCGAACTCACGACCTTGATCAGAATGAATAACTGAAGGGACTCCGTATCTACAGACGAATTCACATACAAGCTTATCAGCTACTGTCAAAGCAGTGTGGTTAGGAATTGGATAAGCCTCAGAATATTTAGTAAAATAATCACCAACAACTAGAATGTACTCATTCCCATTTGAAGTCAATGGAAGGGGACCAAGTATATCCAAAGCTATTCTATCCATAACGTGACTTGATAAATCTTGTTTCAGAAATGACTTTCCAACACCAGGACCAGGTTTTCTACGTGCACACAATTCACAAGCATTGCACCAAATCCGTACATCCTTAGTCATACCAGGCCAATAAAACCTTTTCTTAATTGCCTTCATGGTGCGATCTCGACCAAGATGACCAGCAATTCTATTGGAATGTAACTGATGAAAGATTTCTAATTGCAAAGAAGAAGGAGCAATAAGTTGTAACCTTTCATTTTCACAGAAATCTACAGATAAATGTTTACGATATAACAAGCCATCACATACCAACAAAGATTCCCAAATATTCCACAGAACACGGACTTTGAAAGGACATTGTTTAACAACATGTTTTGGGGGTTTATTTATAAATTGTGACTTAAAGTCTAATAACTTGCTTGTTACTAAATCATTTCTCTGTAATTCTTTCAAATCGTCAACTGTCCATTTATCTATCCAATTTGACTGAGTTACTTGTGTATCACCAGAATCATTAATTGCGAAAACTGAAATCTCTTCAACTGGAGGTTCTGAGACACTTGAGCAGTTGCAACATATTCCACAATCAGGACAGTCTGTCCTTTTGCATTTCCTTCTAGGTATCCTGGACATTGCATCTGCATTACCGTGATTAGAACCTTTTCTGTGTTGTAGGGTGAAATTGTAAGTTTCAAGTACTGTCAACCATCTCGCAATCATTCCTTCAGGATCTTTGAAATTTCTAAGCCATGTCAGAGATGCATGGTCAGTTCTTAACAATGAAATGTTGACCCCACAAATGATGTCTAAAATGCCTGATGAAAGTGACAACAGCTAGCAATTCAATGAATGTAGTGCAATATCTTTGTTGTGCTTTGTTTAAGCTTTTACTTGCATATGCTATGACACGCTCTGTTCCATTTTGGACTTGGGATAAGACAGCTCCAATACCGAACTGACTACCATCGGTATCAAGAATGAACTGTCCATCCTGCTGAGGATAACCAAGAATAGGTGCAGAAACTAACAGTTCCTTCATTTTGTCAAAACTGATCTGACACTCTTCGGACCAAATGAATGGTTTGTTCTTTTGCGTGAGTCGCGTCAGAGGATATGTTATTGTAGCTAAGTCTTTAATGTACTTTCTGTAATAGTTAATCAGTCCTAGGAAACTTCTTAGTTCTGTTTTACTGTTTGGTACAGGCCAATTTAAAACAGCATCAACCTTATTTTTAGAACAGGAAATACCTTCTTCTGAAATATTATGGCCTAAATACTCTATTGATTTCTGAAATAAATGACACTTTTTAGGTTTTACTGTTAGATTTGCTTCTCTAAATCTGTTCAAAACAAGCTTTAAGTTTTCTAGGGTTTTGTCAAAAGTTTCTCCAAAAACAATTATATCATCTAGATAGCATAAGCATTTTTCCCACTGTAGACCAAACAAAACTTTCTCAATTAACCTTTCGAAAGTTAGTTACATTTTTGGTCCCGCGAGCCGGATACAACGCAATATTAGGCTTTTTCACATCTCTGAAGTAGTTTCATTAGGTCAATACTTTAATTTAAAATTTCAAATTACTTGATTTATCTTGAAATGGCCGAAGGGTTTGATTCATCATGTTTAAATCCTCCTCCATCAGTTGTACAGAGAGTAGGTAGAAATGTTAGAGGAGTGTAGTAGATCAAAGAAGGCATCCTTAGGTCGCTGGTTCGAATCCGGCTCGCGGGACCAAAAATGTAACCGGCTAGGTTCTTTTTGGATACAACGAACAAGAGGCAGTTTGTAATTTAATTGAGTTTTTAATGTTTCAGAATGAAAATGATTGTCATAATTAAATGAAATAGGGTTGACAAAATGTAGAGAAGATAGAGAGACGGTAGAGAAAAGGGAAGATTGCCAGTGTAGTGCAAGTGAAGGTAAACGCTACCTCTAGACCTTATCTACAACTAGAAAGAACAGAGCTGACTACAGGCCTTTTATAGCATTGGTCAGCCTGAGTGGACACTGTGCACGTGCGGCACATGAAATGTACATGTAAAGAGAGTAAAGTATAGTAACCTGCTTATAACTTGACATATTATACACAGGGTTTAGAAGACAAGTATAGGAAACTACAACATAGTACAATGATTATTAACTTTAGTATAGATGACAATAGAGTTACAGAATACAAAATACAGAAAATTAAATGGAAATCAATGAAGAATGATGCCAGTAAGGAAATGCATGTATGTCGTCTGCAATGAAACCTGTCAAGATAACATTTGGTTATTATACAAGTGGCTTCTTTAAAAAAGAAGCCAGGAGAGGTCGACATCATTTTTTTCTAATACTTTTTATGCTTTTAGGTTAAATATATCTAGGTACATGTAAAGAAACAAGCAAGACAATAAACGGGTAGTTGAAATCTGTTCAGTTGTAAATACACATTCATCAAAGTGGATGGCAAAAACTGGATTCCGTATACATCCGTCCTTGTAATTTATGTAAGTCACATGACCTTCTTCCCGCGTTTTAAGGTCACGTGATTTTTTCCGCTGTGTTCGTTTCTATTTTTAACGAAATTCTTTTTTCTTTTTCTTCTTTTTGTTTAGATTTAAGATTGTAATACAAAATTAAAATTGTTGGAAAGGGAATATGCAAATAAATCCTTACAATTTTGTTGAAATTCGCCATATAGAAACAAACCACGTCTATTTCCTATTTCAGTTTTTAGACTTCGATTTCTTTATAAAATCATGACGAAACAGACTGTGTATAGGAACAATTCCCCTACAAAGATTGGATTTAGACAGCAATTTCTGAGGCAGTCTGCCTTTTAAACTCAACACTGTTGGAGAGGTCTGATGACCTCTCCAACAAGAAGAATGTGATATCAAAGCACTGACAAGGCTGAAACGGCTCCCGTTACATTCCCCCTTCCTCAAGATCCATTGTTCAAAGAAACATTGGTCCAAAGAAAGACGGCCGGAACCACTTAATAGACTAATTAATGAGGAAAAGTGAATGAAATTATAATGATAATTAAACAAACTTGATTTAGTATTCTATATGATAAGAGAAAGAACACACACAAGCACTGAAAACAAACTAGAAATACACATGATTTAATGAACTGTCAATGAATTAATGAGTGTTTGTCTGGAGAGTTCTTTTATTTTTGAAAATGACACTTCCATCCAGTGTGGCTTCCTGGTCTCTACAGACTTCTCCTCCGCGTACTAGTACCTCTACTGGGGTATCCTGGCTTCTCCGTTTGTTGGCCATCCTTTCACGATGGTTAAACCTGAATGGCATTACATCTTTAGGGTCAATCCAAGTTGTATTTGGTCTGTCCCTTGAAACTAGCGCCTGGGAAGTTTTCAATTTATGCCTAAGGCGAAGGTGTCTTCGCACGTTGTATTCCCTTGCGGACACAAAAGAACAAGAGGGACATTCAAAAAGTTTCACTAGAGGCAAATGTTTGTTGTCCCAATGCCGTTGGAAGGATGAAAAGCTGTGGTACAGCAAAGCTTGGTCACAGTTTGTAACTGGACAGCAGGTTGGAGAGTCAGGCCAAAAAGGCCTTTCTGCTTGAGAAAAGGAATTAATTTCCTCGTCAATTCCGTCTAACAAATAGATGGACATCTGAATAAGGAAATAAATAAGGAAATAAAGGAAAAGAAACATAAGGATTGAGATAAAATCTGAAAGATCTCTCAGCCTGGTCATTACAATTCCTGAGATGAACCCTATTACTGGAAATAATTCCTAAGCTGCTATAGAAGGTCAGGACGTACGTAAGAGGAAGGACTGATCATTGCCTTTACACTCTTGTGTTCTGCCTTCGATGCGGTAATGACCTTATCTTTACATCTATCCAAACTCCTAATAATCTAAACTATTACTTCCTTTCATTTTAACATTGAAGGATTGCATATTGTTTAAATAAGTACAAGGAAAAAGGGAGAAAACGGAGATAAGAGGAGACAAAGAAAAATGAGGTTTCAATGAATATGTGAATGTATATGAAAAATGGTGAAAAATGAATTGTTTTGATGAGATTTACATAATTCAATACTATACATGAAAATGTACTTAATGTACAATGTAATTGTGAATCACTGATCGGTAATATGCTATATACACACTTTACTTTGTCAGGAAGAATTTCCTCTAAGTCTGAAACTTAGGATGGAGAGAATATTTGTTTAGGTTTTACCCTTCTACCTGCCCTAGTCGTATAAGGGGTAGTATGGTCTGATACATCTAAGTGTTCAGAATGAGCATCTCCTAACTGATTATCCTGAAAACTGACAAAGCTTTGATCGGTTATTTCAGAATCCATATCTAGGTAATCAGATTCTGGTTCAAAAACTTGATTTTCAACCTCAAAATGTCTATTCCCAAGATACTTCTTAAGATGATCAACATGAGCTACTAATTCTTTCTTATTTGCAACATGTTGTATTCTGTATGTAACATCAGTGACCTTTTGAGTAATTCTATATGGACCAATCCAACCAAGAGCAAGTTTTTGATGAGCTAGTGGAGGATACCAGCGCCAAACAAATTCACCTTCAAAGAATATTCTAGGTTTCAGGCCAATTTCATATGCCTTTTTCTGCCTAGATGCAGACTTTTGCAAATGATGAAAAGCAGCATTATATGACAAATCTATGGATTGTTTTAACCATTCCACATACTGAGAAGGACAGGGGTCTGGTCTATCGTTTGGGCAATTTCCAAACATGACATCTATTGGAAATGTTATTTCTTGACCAAACATTAATTTATTTGGGCTGAAACCAGTACTGTCATGGCAAGAAGATCTATATGCCATCATGACGAATGGAACATGATCATCCCAATCATCTTGATTATCATTGACAAACATAGCAAGCATCTGTAGCAGAGTTCTGTTTAACCGTTCAATCATGCCATCAGATTTTGGGTTGTAAGGTGTGGTTCTTGTTTTCTTTATATCAAGAAGTTTACACATTTGCTGAAATAATAAAGATTCGAACTCACGACCTTGATCAGAATGAATAACTGAAGGGACTCCGTATCTACAGACGAATTCACATACAAGCTTATCAGCTACTGTCAAAGCAGTGTGGTTAGGAATTGGATAAGCCTCAGAATATTTAGTAAAATAATCACCAACAACTAGAATGTACTCATTCCCATTTGAAGTCAATGGAAGGGGACCAAGTATATCCAAAGCTATTCTATCCATAACGTGACTTGATAAATCTTGTTTCAGAAATGACTTTCCAACACCAGGACCAGGTTTTCTACGTGCACACAATTCACAAGCATTGCACCAAATCCGTACATCCTTAGTCATACCAGGCCAATAAAACCTTTTCTTAATTGCCTTCATGGTGCGATCTCGACCAAGATGACCAGCAATTCTATTGGAATGTAACTGATGAAAGATTTCTAATTGCAAAGAAGAAGGAGCAATAAGTTGTAACCTTTCATTTTCACAGAAATCTACAGATAAATGTTTACGATATAACAAGCCATCACATACCAACAAAGATTCCCAAATATTCCACAGAACACGGACTTTGAAAGGACATTGTTTAACAACATGTTTTGGGGGTTTATTTATAAATTGTGACTTAAAGTCTAATAACTTGCTTGTTACTAAATCATTTCTCTGTAATTCTTTCAAATCGTCAACTGTCCATTTATCTATCCAATTTGACTGAGTTACTTGTGTATCACCAGAATCATTAATTGCGAAAACTGAAATCTCTTCAACTGGAGGTTCTGAGACACTTGAGCAGTTGCAACATATTCCACAATCAGGACAGTCTGTCCTTTTGCATTTCCTTCTAGGTATCCTGGACATTGCATCTGCATTACCGTGATTAGAACCTTTTCTGTGTTGTATGGTGAAATTGTAAGTTTCAAGTACTGTCAACCATCTCGCAATCATTCCTTCAGGATCTTTGAAATTTCTAAGCCATGTCAGAGATGCATGGTCAGTTCTTAACAATGAAATTTTGACCCCACAAATGATGTCTAAAATGCCTGATGAAAGTGACAACAGCTAGCAATTCAATGAATGTAGTGCAATATCTTTGTTGTGCTTTGTTTAAGCTTTTACTT
Source organism: Tridacna crocea (assembly GCA_943736015.1). Classification (NCBI taxonomy): domain Eukaryota; kingdom Metazoa; phylum Mollusca; class Bivalvia; order Cardiida; family Cardiidae; genus Tridacna; species Tridacna crocea. Next base: position 59,541,582 of record OX031059.1, read on the forward strand.
GCATATGCTATGACACGCTCTGTTCCATTTTGGACTTGGGATAAGACAGCTCCAATACCGAACTGACTACCATCGGTATCAAGAATGAACTGTCCATCCTGCTGAGGATAACCAAGAATAGGTGCAGAAACTAACAGTTCCTTCATTTTGTCAAAACTGATCTGACACTCTTCGGACCAAATGAATGGTTTGTTCTTTTGCGTGAGTCGCGTCAGAGGATATGTTATTGTAGCTAAGTCTTTAATGTACTTTCTGTAATAGTTAATCAGTCCTAGGAAACTTCTTAGTTCTGTTTTACTGTTTGGTACAGGCCAATTTAAAACAGCATCAACCTTATTTTTAGAACAGGAAATACCTTCTTCTGAAATATTATGGCCTAAATACTCTATTGATTTCTGAAATAAATGACACTTTTTAGGTTTTACTGTTAGATTTGCTTCTCTAAATCTGTTCAAAACAAGCTTTAAGTTTTCTAGGGTTTTGTCAAAAGTTTCTCCAAAAACAATTATATCATCTAGATAGCATAAGCATTTTTCCCACTGTAGACCAAACAAAACTTTCTCAATTAACCTTTCGAAAGTTAGTTACATTTTTGGTCCCGCGAGCCGGATACAACGCAATATTAGGCTTTTTCACATCTCTGAAGTAGTTTCATTAGGTCAATACTTTAATTTAAAATTTCAAATTACTTGATTTATCTTGAAATGGCCGAAGGGTTTGATTCATCATGTTTAAATCCTCCTCCATCAGTTGTACAGAGAGTAGGTAGAAATGTTAGAGGAGTGTAGTAGATCAAAGAAGGCATCCTTAGGTCGCTGGATCGAATCCGGCTCGCGGGACCAAAAATGTAACCGGCTAGGTTCTTTTTGGATACAACGAACAAGAGGCAGTTTGTAATTTAATTGAGTTTTTAATGTTTCAGAATGAAAATGATTGTCATAATTAAATGAAATAGGGTTGACAAAATGTAGAGAAGATAGAGAGACGGTAGAGAAAAGGGAAGATTGCCAGTGTAGTGCAAGTGAAGGTAAACGCTACCTCTAGACCTTATCTACAACTAGAAAGAACAGAGCTGACTACAGGCCTTTTATAGCATTGGTCAGCCTGAGTGGACACTGTGCACGTGCGGCACATGAAATGTACATGTAAAGAGAGTAAAGTATAGTAACCTGCTTATAACTTGACATATTATACACAGGGTTTAGAAGACAAGTATAGGAAACTACAACATAGTACAATGATTATTAACTTTAGTATAGATGACAATAGAGTTACAGAATACAAAATACAGAAAATTAAATGGAAATCAATGAAGAATGATGCCAGTAAGGAAATGCATGTATGTCGTCTGCAATGAAACCTGTCAAGATAACATTTGGTTATTATACAAGTGGCTTCTTTAAAAAAGAAGCCAGGAGAGGTCGACATCATTTTTTTCTAATACTTTTTATGCTTTTAGGTTAAATATATCTAGGTACATGTAAAGAAACAAGCAAGACAATAAACGGGTAGTTGAAATCTGTTCAGTTGTAAATACACATTCATCAAAGTGGATGGCAAAAACTGGATTCCGTATACATCCGTCCTTGTAATTTATGTAAGTCACATGACCTTCTTCCCGCGTTTTAAGGTCACGTGATTTTTTCCGCTGTGTTCGTTTCTATTTTTAACGAAATTCTTTTTTCTTTTTCTTCTTTTTGTTTAGATTTAAGATTGTAATACAAAATTAAAATTGTTGGAAAGGGAATATGCAAATAAATCCTTACAATTTTGTTGAAATTCGCGATATAGAAACAAACCACGTCTATTTCCTATTTCAGTTTTTAGACTTCGATTTCTTTATAAAATCATGACGAAACAGACTGTGTATAGGAACAATTCCCCTACAAAGATTGGATTTAGACAGCAATTTCTGAGGCAGTCTGCCTTTTAAACTCAACACTGTTGGAGAGGTCTGATGACCTCTCCAACAAGAAGAATGTGATATCAAAGCACTGACAAGGCTGAAACGGCTCCCGTTACATTCCCCCTTCCTCAAGATCCATTGTTCAAAGAAACATTGGTCCAAAGAAAGACGGCCGGAACCACTTAATAGACTAATTAATGAGGAAAAGTGAATGAAATTATAATGATAATTAAACAAACTTGATTTAGTATTCTATATGATAAGAGAAAGAACACACACAAGCACTGAAAACAAACTAGAAATACACATGATTTAATGAACTGTCAATGAATTAATGAGTGTTTGTCTGGAGAGTTCTTTTATTTTTGAAAATGACACTTCCATCCAGTGTGGCTTCCTGGTCTCTACAGACTTCTCCTCCGCGTACTAGTACCTCTACTGGGGTATCCTGGCTTCTCCGTTTGTTGGCCATCCTTTCACGATGGTTAAACCTGAATGGCATTACATCTTTAGGGTCAATCCAAGTTGTATTTGGTCTGTCCCTTGAAACTAGCGCCTGGGAAGTTTTCAATTTATGCCTAAGGCGAAGGTGTCTTCGCACGTTGTATTCCCTTGCGGACACAAAAGAACAAGAGGGACATTCAAAAAGTTTCACTAGAGGCAAATGTTTGTTGTCCCAATGCCGTTGGAAGGATGAAAAGCTGTGGTACAGCAAAGCTCGGTCACAGTTTGTAACTGGACAGCAGGTTGGAGAGTCAGGCCAAAAAGGCCTTTCTGCTTGAGAAAAGGAATTAATTTCCTCGTCAATTCCGTCTAACAAATAGATGGACATCTGAATAAGGAAATAAATAAGGAAATAAAGGAAAAGAAACATAAGGATTGAGATAAAATCTGAAAGATCTCTCAGCCTGGTCATTACAATTCCTGAGATGAACCCTATTACTGGAAATAATTCCTAAGCTGCTATAGAAGGTCAGGACGTACGTAAGAGGAAGGACTGATCATTGCCTTTACACTCTTGTGTTCTGCCTTCGATGCGGTAATGACCTTATCTTTACATCTATCCAAACTCCTAATAATCTAAACTATTACTTCCTTTCATTTTAACATTGAAGGATTGCATATTGTTTAAATAAGTACAAGGAAAAAGGGAGAAAACGGAGATAAGAGGAGACAAAGAAAAATGAGGTTTCAATGAATATGTGAATGTATATGAAAAATGGTGAAAAATGAATTGTTTTGATGAGATTTACATAATTCAATACTATACATGAAAATGTACTTAATGTACAATGTAATTGTGAATCACTGATCGGTAATATGCTATATACACACTTTACTTTGTCAGGAAGAATTTCCTCTAAGTCTGAAACTTAGGATGGAGAGAATATTTGTTTAGGTTTTACCCTTCTACCTGCCCTAGTCGTATAAGGGGTAGTATGGTCTGATACATCTAAGTGTTCAGAATGAGCATCTCCTAACTGATTATCCTGAAAACTGACAAAGCTTTGATCGGTTATTTCAGAATCCATATCTAGGTAATCAGATTCTGGTTCAAAAACTTGATTTTCAACCTCAAAATGTCTATTCCCAAGATACTTCTTAAGATGATCAACATGAGCTACTAATTCTTTCTTATTTGCAACATGTTGTATTCTGTATGTAACATCAGTGACCTTTTGAGTAATTCTATATGGACCAATCCAACCAAGAGCAAGTTTTTGATGAGCTAGTGGAGGATACCAGCGCCAAACAAATTCACCTTCAAAGAATATTCTAGGTTTCAGGCCAATTTCATATGCCTTTTTCTGCCTAGATGCAGACTTTTGCAAATGATGAAAAGCAGCATTATATGACAAATCTATGGATTGTTTTAACCATTCCACATACTGAGAAGGACAGGGGTCTGGTCTATCGTTTGGGCAATTTCCAAACATGACATCTATTGGAAATGTTATTTCTCGACCAAACATTAATTTATTTGGGCTGAAACCAGTACTGTCATGGCAAGAAGATCTATATGCCATCATGACGAATGGAACATGATCATCCCAATCATCTTGATTATCATTGACAAACATAGCAAGCATCTGTAGCAGAGTTCTGTTTAACCGTTCAATCATGCCATCAGATTTTGGGTTGTAAGGTGTGGTTCTTGTTTTCTTTATATCAAGAAGTTTACACATTTGCTGAAATAATAAAGATTCGAACTCACGACCTTGATCAGAATGAATAACTGAAGGGACTCCGTATCTACAGACGAATTCACATACAAGCTTATCAGCTACTGTCAAAGCAGTGTGGTTAGGAATTGGATAAGCCTCAGAATATTTAGTAAAATAATCACCAACAACTAGAATGTACTCATTCCCATTTGAAGTCAATGGAAGGGGACCAAGTATATCCAAAGCTATTCTATCCATAACGTGACTTGATAAATCTTGTTTCAGAAATGACTTTCCAACACCAGGACCAGGTTTTCTACGTGCACACAATTCACAAGCATTGCACCAAATCCGTACATCCTTAGTCATACCAGGCCAATAAAACCTTTTCTTAATTGCCTTCATGGTGCGATCTCGACCAAGATGACCAGCAATTCTATTGGAATGTAACTGATGAAAGATTTCTAATTGCAAAGAAGAAGGAGCAATAAGTTGTAACCTTTCATTTTCACAGAAATCTACAGATAAATGTTTACGATATAACAAGCCATCACATACCAACAAAGATTCCCAAATATTCCACAGAACACGGACTTTGAAAGGACATTGTTTAACAACATGTTTTGGGGGTTTATTTATAAATTGTGACTTAAAGTCTAATAACTTGCTTGTTACTAAATCATTTCTCTGTAATTCTTTCAAATCGTCAACTGTCCATTTATCTATCCAATTTGACTGAGTTACTTGTGTATCACCAGAATCATTAATTGCGAAAACTGAAATCTCTTCAACTGGAGGTTCTGAGACACTTGAGCAGTTGCAACATATTCCACAATCAGGACAGTCTGTCCTTTTGCATTTCCTTCTAGGTATCCTGGACATTGTATCTGCATTACCGTGATTAGAACCTTTTCTGTGTTGTAGGGTGAAATTGTAAGTTTCAAGTACTGTCAACCATCTCGCAATCATTCCTTCAGGATCTTTGAAATTTCTAAGCCATGTCAGAGATGCATGGTCAGTTCTTAACAATGAAATGTTGACCCCACAAATGATGTCTAAAATGCCTGATGAAAGTGACAACAGCTAGCAATTCAATGAATGTAGTGCAATATCTTTGTTGTGCTTTGTTTAAGCTTTTACTTGCATATGCTATGACACGCTCTGTTCCATTTTGGACTTGGGATAAGACAGCTCCAATACCGAACTGACTACCATCGGTATCAAGAATGAACTGTCCATCCTGCTGAGGATAACCAAGAATAGGTGCAGAAACTAACAGTTCCTTCATTTTGTCAAAACTGATCTGACACTCTTCGGACCAAATGAATGGTTTGTTCTTTTGCGTGAGTCGCGTCAGAGGATATGTTATTGTAGCTAAGTCTTTAATGTACTTTCTGTAATAGTTAATCAGTCCTAGGAAACTTCTTAGTTCTGTTTTACTGTTTGGTACAGGCCAATTTAAAACAGCATCAACCTTATTTTTAGAACAGGAAATACCTTCTTCTGAAATATTATGGCCTAAATACTCTATTGATTTCTGAAATAAATGACACTTTTTAGGTTTTACTGTTAGATTTGCTTCTCTAAATCTGTTCAAAACAAGCTTTAAGTTTTCTAGGGTTTTGTCAAAAGTTTCTCCAAAAACAATTATATCATCTAGATAGCATAAGCATTTTTCCCACTGTAGACCAAACAAAACTTTCTCAATTAACCTTTCGAAAGTTAGTTACATTTTTGGTCCCGCGAGCCGGATACAACGCAATATTAGGCTTTTTCACATCTCTGAAGTAGTTTCATTAGGTCAATACTTTAATTTAAAATTTCAAATTACTTGATTTATCTTGAAATGGCCGAAGGGTTTGATTCATCATGTTTAAATCCTCCTCCATCAGTTGTACAGAGAGTAGGTAGAAATGTTAGAGGAGTGTAGTAGATCAAAGAAGGCATCCTTAGGTCGCTGGTTCGAATCCGGCTCGCGGGACCAAAAATGTAACCGGCTAGGTTCTTTTTGGATACAACGAACAAGAGGCAGTTTGTAATTTAATTGAGTTTTTAATGTTTCAGAATGAAAATGATTGTCATAATTAAATGAAATAGGGTTGACAAAATGTAGAGAAGATAGAGAGACGGTAGAGAAAAGGGAAGATTGCCAGTGTAGTGCAAGTGAAGGTAAACGCTACCTCTAGACCTTATCTACAACTAGAAAGAACAGAGCTGACTACAGGCCTTTTATAGCATTGGTCAGCCTGAGTGGACACTGTGCACGTGCGGCACATGAAATGTACATGTAAAGAGAGTAAAGTATAGTAACCTGCTTATAACTTGACATATTATACACAGAGTTTAGAAGACAAGTATAGGAAACTACAACATAGTACAATGATTATTAACTTTAGTATAGATGACAATAGAGTTACAGAATACAAAATACAGAAAATTAAATGGAAATCAATGAAGAATGATGCCAGTAAGGAAATGCATGTATGTCGTCTGCAATGAAACCTGTCAAGATAACATTTGGTTATTATACAAGAAGAATGTGATATCAAAGCACTGACAAGGCTGAAACGGCTCCCGTTACATTCCCCCTTCCTCAAGATCCATTGTTCAAAGAAACATTGGTCCAAAGAAAGACGGCCGGAACCACTTAATAGACTAATTAATGAGGAAAAGTGAATGAAATTATAATGATAATTAAACAAACTTGATTTAGTATTCTATATGATAAGAGAAAGAACACACACAAGCACTGAAAACAAACTAGAAATACACATGATTTAATGAACTGTCAATGAATTAATGAGTGTTTGTCTGGAGAGTTCTTTTATTTTTGAAAATGACACTTCCATCCAGTGTGGCTTCCTGGTCTCTACAGACTTCTCCTCCGCGTACTAGTACCTCTACTGGGGTATCCTGGCTTCTCCGTTTGTTGGCCATCCTTTCACGATGGTTAAACCTGAATGGCATTACATCTTTAGGGTCAATCCAAGTTGTATTTGGTCTATCCCTTGAAACTAGCGCCTGGGAAGTTTTCAATTTATGCCTAAGGCGAAGGTGTCTTCGCACGTTGTATTCCCTTGCGGACACAAAAGAACAAGAGGGACATTCAAAAAGTTTCACTAGAGGCAAATGTTTGTTGTCCCAATGCCGTTGGAAGGATGAAAAGCTGTGGTACAGCAAAGCTTGGTCACAGTTTGTAACTGGACAGCAGGTTGGAGAGTCAGGCCAAAAAGGCCTTTCTGCTTGAGAAAAGGAATTAATTTCCTCGTCAATTCCGTCTAACAAATAGATGGACATCTGAATAAGGAAATAAATAAGGAAATAAAGGAAAAGAAACATAAGGATTGAGATAAAATCTGAAAGATCTCTCAGCCTGGTCATTACAATTCCTGAGATGAACCCTATTACTGGAAATAATTCCTAAGCTGCTATAGAAGGTCAGGACGTACGTAAGAGGAAGGACTGATCATTGCCTTTACACTCTTGTGTTCTGCCTTCGATGCGGTAATGACCTTATCTTTACATCTATCCAAACTCCTAATAATCTAAACTATTACTTCCTTTCATTTTAACATTGAAGGATTGCATATTGTTTAAATAAGTACAAGGAAAAAGGGAGAAAACGGAGATAAGAGGAGACAAAGAAAAATGAGGTTTCAATGAATATGTGAATGTATATGAAAAATGGTGAAAAATGAATTGTTTTGATGAGATTTACATAATTCAATACTATACATGAAAATGTACTTAATGTACAATGTAATTGTGAATCACTGATCGGTAATATGCTATATACACACTTTACTTTGTCAGGAAGAATTTCCTCTAAGTCTGAAACTTAGGATGGAGAGAATATTTGTTTAGGTTTTACCCTTCTACCTGCCCTAGTCGTATAAGGGGTAGTATGGTCTGATACATCTAAGTGTTCAGAATGAGCATCTCCTAACTGATTATCCTGAAAACTGACAAAGCTTTGATCGGTTATTTCAGAATCCATATCTAGGTAATCAGATTCTGGTTCAAAAACTTGATTTTCAACCTCAAAATGTCTATTCCCAAGATACTTCTTAAGATGATCAACATGAGCTACTAATTCTTTCTTATTTGCAACATGTTGTATTCTGTATGTAACATCAGTGACCTTTTGAGTAATTCTATATGGACCAATCCAACCAAGAGCAAGTTTTTGATGAGCTAGTGGAGGATACCAGCGCCAAACAAATTCACCTTCAAAGAATATTCTAGGTTTCAGGCCAATTTCATATGCCTTTTTCTGCCTAGATGCAGACTTTTGCAAATGATGAAAAGCAGCATTATATGACAAATCTATGGATTGTTTTAACCATTCCACATACTGAGAAGGACAGGGGTCTGGTCTATCGTTTGGGCAATTTCCAAACATGACATCTATTGGAAATGTTATTTCTCGACCAAACATTAATTTATTTGGGCTGAAACCAGTACTGTCATGGCAAGAAGATCTATATGCCATCATGACGAATGGAACATGATCATCCCAATCATCTTGATTATCATTGACAAACATAGCAAGCATCTGTAGCAGAGTTCTGTTTAACCGTTCAATCATGCCATCAGATTTTGGGTTGTAAGGTGTGGTTCTTGTTTTCTTTATATCAAGAAGTTTACACATTTGCTGAAATAATAAAGATTCGAACTCACGACCTTGATCAGAATGAATAACTGAAGGGACTCCGTATCTACAGACGAATTCACATACAAGCTTATCAGCTACTGTCAAAGCAGTGTGGTTAGGAATTGGATAAGCCTCAGAATATTTAGTAAAATAATCACCAACAACTAGAATGTACTCATTCCCATTTGAAGTCAATGGAAGGGGACCAAGTATATCCAAAGCTATTCTATCCATAACGTGACTTGATAAATCTTGTTTCAGAAATGACTTTCCAACACCAGGACCAGGTTTTCTACGTGCACACAATTCACAAGCATTGCACCAAATCCGTACATCCTTAGTCATACCAGGCCAATAAAACCTTTTCTTAATTGCCTTCATGGTGCGATCTCGACCAAGATGACCAGCAATTCTATTGGAATGTAACTGATGAAAGATTTCTAATTGCAAAGAAGAAGGAGCAATAAGTTGTAACCTTTCATTTTCACAGAAATCTACAGATAAATGTTTACGATATAACAAGCCATCACATACCAACAAAGATTCCCAAATATTCCACAGAACACGGACTTTGAAAGGACATTGTTTAACAACATGTTTTGGGGGTTTATTTATAAATTGTGACTTAAAGTCTAATAACTTGCTTGTTACTAAATCATTTCTCTGTAATTCTTTCAAATCGTCAACTGTCCATTTATCTATCCAATTTGACTGAGTTACTTGTGTATCACCAGAATCATTAATTGCGAAAACTGAAATCTCTTCAACTGGAGGTTCTGAGACACTTGAGCAGTTGCAACATATTCCACAATCAGGACAGTCTGTCCTTTTGCATTTCCTTCTAGGTATCCTGGACATTGCATCTGCATTACCGTGATTAGAACCTTTTCTGTGTTGTATGGTGAAATTGTAAGTTTCAAGTACTGTCAACCATCTCGCAATCATTCCTTCAGGATCTTTGAAATTTCTAAGCCATGTCAGAGATGCATGGTCAGTTCTTAACAATGAAATGTTGACCCCACAAATGATGTCTAAAATGCCTGATGAAAGTGACAACAGCTAGCAATTCAATGAATGTAGTGCAATATCTTTGTTGTGCTTTGTTTAAGCTTTTACTTGCATATGCTATGACACGCTCTGTTCCATTTTGGACTTGGGATAAGACAGCTCCAATACCGAACTGACTACCATCGGTATCAAGAATGAACTGTCCATCCTGCTGAGGATAACCAAGAATAGGTGCAGAAACTAACAGTTCCTTCATTTTGTCAAAACTGATCTGACACTCTTCGGACCAAATGAATGGTTTGTTCTTTTGCGTGAGTCGCGTCAGAGGATATGTTATTGTAGCTAAGTCTTTAATGTACTTTCTGTAATAGTTAATCAGTCCTAGGAAACTTCTTAGTTCTGTTTTACTGTTTGGTACAGGCCAATTTAAAACAGCATCAACCTTATTTTTAGAACAGGAAATACCTTCTTCTGAAATATTATGGCCTAAATACTCTATTGATTTCTGAAATAAATGACACTTTTTAGGTTTTACTGTTAGATTTGCTTCTCTAAATCTGTTCAAAACAAGCTTTAAGTTTTCTAGGGTTTTGTCAAAAGTTTCTCCAAAAACAATTATATCATCTAGATAGCATAAGCATTTTTCCCACTGTAGACCAAACAAAACTTTCTCAATTAACCTTTCGAAAGTTAGTTACATTTTTGGTCCCGCGAGCCGGATACAACGCAATATTAGGCTTTTTCACATCTCTGAAGTAGTTTCATTAGGTCAATACTTTAATTTAAAATTTCAAATTACTTGATTTATCTTGAAATGGCCGAAGGGTTTGATTCATCATGTTTAAATCCTCCTCCATCAGTTGTACAGAGAGTAGGTAGAAATGTTAGAGGAGTGTAGTAGATCAAAGAAGGCATCCTTAGGTCGCTGGTTCGAATCCGGCTCGCGGGACCAAAAATGTAACCGGCTAGGTTCTTTTTGGATACAACGAACAAGAGGCAGTTTGTAATTTAATTGAGTTTTTAATGTTTCAGAATGAAAATGATTGTCATAATTAAATGAAATAGGGTTGACAAAATGTAGAGAAGATAGAGAGACGGTAGAGAAAAGGGAAGATTGCCAGTGTAGTGCAAGTGAAGGTAAACGCTACCTCTAGACCTTATCTACAACTAGAAAGAACAGAGCTGACTACAGGCCTTTTATAGCATTGGTCAGCCTGAGTGGACACTGTGCACGTGCGGCACATGAAATGTACATGTAAAGAGAGTAAAGTATAGTAACCTGCTTATAACTTGACATATTATACACAGGGTTTAGAAGACAAGTATAGGAAACTACAACATAGTACAATGATTATTAACTTTAGTATAGATGACAATAGAGTTACAGAATACAAAATACAGAAAATTAAATGGAAATCAATGAAGAATGATGCCAGTAAGGAAATGCATGTATGTCGTCTGCAATGAAACCTGTCAAGATAACATTTGGTTATTATACAAGTGGCTTCTTTAAAAAAGAAGCCAGGAGAGGTCGACATCATTTTTTTCTAATACTTTTTATGCTTTTAGGTTAAATATATCTAGGTACATGTAAAGAAACAAGCAAGACAATAAACGGGTAGTTGAAATCTGTTCAGTTGTAAATACACATTCATCAAAGTGGATGGCAAAAACTGGATTCCGTATACATCCGTCCTTGTAATTTATGTAAGTCACATGACCTTCTTCCCGCGTTTTAAGGTCACGTGATTTTTTCCGCTGTGTTCGTTTCTATTTTTAACGAAATTCTTTTTTCTTTTTCTTCTTTTTGTTTAGATTTAAGATTGTAATACAAAATTAAAATTGTTGGAAAGGGAATATGCAAATAAATCCTTACAATTTTGTTGAAATTCGCGATATAGAAACAAACCACGTCTATTTCCTATTTCAGTTTTTAGACTTCGATTTCTTTATAAAATCATGACGAAACAGACTGTGTATAGGAACAATTCCCCTACAAAGATTGGATTTAGACAGCAATTTCTGAGGCAGTCTGCCTTTTAAACTCAACACTGTTGGAGAGGTCTGATGACCTCTCCAACAAGAAGAATGTGATATCAAAGCACTGACAAGGCTGAAACGGCTCCCGTTACATTCCCCCTTCCTCAAGATCCATTGTTCAAAGAAACATTGGTCCAAAGAAAGACGGCCGGAACCACTTAATAGACTAATTAATGAGGAAAAGTGAATGAAATTATAATGATAATTAAACAAACTTGATTTAGTATTCTATATGATAAGAGAAAGAACACACACAAGCACTGAAAACAAACTAGAAATACACATGATTTAATGAACTGTCAATGAATTAATGAGTGTTTGTCTGGAGAGTTCTTTTATTTTTGAAAATGACACTTCCATCCAGTGTGGCTTCCTGGTCTCTACAGACTTCTCCTCCGCGTACTAGTACCTCTACTGGGGTATCCTGGCTTCTCCGTTTGTTGGCCATCCTTTCACGATGGTTAAACCTGAATGGCATTACATCTTTAGGGTCAATCCAAGTTGTATTTGGTCTGTCCCTTGAAACTAGCGCCTGGGAAGTTTTCAATTTATGCCTAAGGCGAAGGTGTCTTCGCACGTTGTATTCCCTTGCGGACACAAAAGAACAAGAGGGACATTCAAAAAGTTTCACTAGAGGCAAATGTTTGTTGTCCCAATGCCGTTGGAAGGATGAAAAGCTGTGGTACAGCAAAGCTCGGTCACAGTTTGTAACTGGACAGCAGGTTGGAGAGTCAGGCCAAAAAGGCCTTTCTGCTTGAGAAAAGGAATTAATTTCCTCGTCAATTCCGTCTAACAAATAGATGGACATCTGAATAAGGAAATAAATAAGGAAATAAAGGAAAAGAAACATAAGGATTGAGATAAAATCTGAAAGATCTCTCAGCCTGGTCATTACAATTCCTGAGATGAACCCTATTACTGGAAATAATTCCTAAGCTGCTATAGAAGGTCAGGACGTACGTAAGAGGAAGGACTGATCATTGCCTTTACACTCTTGTGTTCTGCCTTCGATGCGGTAATGACCTTATCTTTACATCTATCCAAACTCCTAATAATCTAAACTATTACTTCCTTTCATTTTAACATTGAAGGATTGCATATTGTTTAAATAAGTACAAGGAAAAAGGGAGAAAACGGAGATAAGAGGAGACAAAGAAAAATGAGGTTTCAATGAATATGTGAATGTATATGAAAAATGGTGAAAAATGAATTGTTTTGATGAGATTTACATAATTCAATACTATACATGAAAATGTACTTAATGTACAATGTAATTGTGAATCACTGATCGGTAATATGCTATATACACACTTTACTTTGTCAGGAAGAATTTCCTCTAAGTCTGAAACTTAGGATGGAGAGAATATTTGTTTAGGTTTTACCCTTCTACCTGCCCTAGTCGTATAAGGGGTAGTATGGTCTGATACATCTAAGTGTTCAGAATGAGCATCTCCTAACTGATTATCCTGAAAACTGACAAAGCTTTGATCGGTTATTTCAGAATCCATATATAGGTAATCAGATTCTGGTTCAAAAACTTGATTTTCAACCTCAAAATGTCTATTCCCAAGATACTTCTTAAGATGATCAACATGAGCTACTAATTCTTTCTTATTTGCAACATGTTGTATTCTGTATGTAACATCAGTGACCTTTTGAGTAATTCTATATGGACCAATCCAACCAAGAGCAAGTTTTTGATGAGCTAGTGGAGGATACCAGCGCCAAACAAATTCACCTTCAAAGAATATTCTAGGTTTCAGGCCAATTTCATATGCCTTTTTCTGCCTAGATGCAGACTTTTGCAAATGATGAAAAGCAGCATTATATGACAAATCTATGGATTGTTTTAACCATTCCACATACTGAGAAGGACAGGGGTCTGGTCTATCGTTTGGGCAATTTCCAAACATGACATCTATTGGAAATGTTATTTCTCGACCAAACATTAATTTATTTGGGCTGAAACCAGTACTGTCATGGCAAGAAGATCTATATATATGCCATCATGACGAATGGAACATGATCATCCCAATCATCTTGATTATCATTGACAAACATAGCAAGCATCTGTAGCAGAGTTCTGTTTAACCGTTCAATCATGCCATCAGATTTTGGGTTGTAAGGTGTGGTTCTTGTTTTCTTTATATCAAGAAGTTTACACATTTGCTGAAATAATAAAGATTCGAACTCACGACCTTGATCAGAATGAATAACTGAAGGGACTCCGTATCTACAGACGAATTCACATACAAGCTTATCAGCTACTGTCAAAGCAGTGTGGTTAGGAATTGGATAAGCCTCAGAATATTTAGTAAAATAATCACCAACAACTAGAATGTACTCATTCCCATTTGAAGTCAATGGAAGGGGACCAAGTATATCCAAAGCTATTCTATCCATAACGTGACTTGATAAATCTTGTTTCAGAAATGACTTTCCAACACCAGGACCAGGTTTTCTACGTGCACACAATTCACAAGCATTGCACCAAATCCGTACATCCTTAGTCATACCAGGCCAATAAAACCTTTTCTTAATTGCCTTCATGGTGCGATCTCGACCAAGATGACCAGCAATTCTATTGGAATGTAACTGATGAAAGATTTCTAATTGCAAAGAAGAAGGAGCAATAAGTTGTAACCTTTCATTTTCACAGAAATCTACAGATAAATGTTTACGATATAACAAGCCATCACATACCAACAAAGATTCCCAAATATTCCACAGAACACGGACTTTGAAAGGACATTGTTTAACAACATGTTTTGGGGGTTTATTTATAAATTGTGACTTAAAGTCTAATAACTTGCTTGTTACTAAATCATTTCTCTGTAATTCTTTCAAATCGTCAACTGTCCATTTATCTATCCAATTTGACTGAGTTACTTGTGTATCACCAGAATCATTAATTGCGAAAACTGAAATCTCTTCAACTGGAGGTTCTGAGACACTTGAGCAGTTGCAACATATTCCACAATCAGGACAGTCTGTCCTTTTGCATTTCCTTCTAGGTATCCTGGACATTGCATCTGCATTACCGTGATTAGAACCTTTTCTGTGTTGTAGGGTGAAATTGTAAGTTTCAAGTACTGTCAACCATCTCGCAATCATTCCTTCAGGATCTTTGAAATTTCTAAGCCATGTCAGAGATGCATGGTCAGTTCTTAACAATGAAATGTTGACCCCACAAATGATGTCTAAAATGCCTGATGAAAGTGACAACAGCTAGCAATTCAATGAATGTAGTGCAATATCTTTGTTGTGCTTTGTTTAAGCTTTTACTTGCATATGCTATGACACGCTCTGTTCCATTTTGGACTTGGGATAAGACAGCTCCAATACCGAACTGACTACCATCGGTATCAAGAATGAACTGTCCATCCTGCTGAGGATAACCAAGAATAGGTGCAGAAACTAACAGTTCCTTCATTTTGTCAAAACTGATCTGACACTCTTCGGACCAAATGAATGGTTTGTTCTTTTGCGTGAGTCGCGTCAGAGGATATGTTATTGTAGCTAAGTCTTTAATGTACTTTCTGTAATAGTTAATCAGTCCTAGGAAACTTCTTAGTTCTGTTTTACTGTTTGGTACAGGCCAATTTAAAACAGCATCAACCTTATTTTTAGAACAGGAAATACCTTCTTCTGAAATATTATGGCCTAAATACTCTATTGATTTCTGAAATAAATGACACTTTTTAGGTTTTACTGTTAGATTTGCTTCTCTAAATCTGTTCAAAACAAGCTTTAAGTTTTCTAGGGTTTTGTCAAAAGTTTCTCCAAAAACAATTATATCATCTAGATAGCATAAGCATTTTTCCCACTGTAGACCAAACAAAACTTTCTCAATTAACCTTTCGAAAGTTAGTTACATTTTTGGTCCCGCGAGCCGGATACAACGCAATATTAGGCTTTTTCACATCTCTGAAGTAGTTTCATTAGGTCAATACTTTAATTTAAAATTTCAAATTACTTGATTTATCTTGAAATGGCCGAAGGGTTTGATTCATCATGTTTAAATCCTCCTCCATCAGTTGTACAGAGAGTAGGTAGAAATGTTAGAGGAGTGTAGTAGATCAAAGAAGGCATCCTTAGGTCGCTGGTTCGAATCCGGCTCGCGGGACCAAAAATGTAACCGGCTAGGTTCTTTTTGGATACAACGAACAAGAGGCAGTTTGTAATTTAATTGAGTTTTTAATGTTTCAGAATGAAAATGATTGTCATAATTAAATGAAATAGGGTTGACAAAATGTAGAGAAGATAGAGAGACGGTAGAGAAAAGGGAAGATTGCCAGTGTAGTGCAAGTGAAGGTAAACGCTACCTCTAGACCTTATCTACAACTAGAAAGAACAGAGCTGACTACAGGCCTTTTATAGCATTGGTCAGCCTGAGTGGACACTGTGCACGTGCGGCACATGAAATGTACATGTAAAGAGAGTAAAGTATAGTAACCTGCTTATAACTTGACATATTATACACAGAGTTTAGAAGACAAGTATAGGAAACTACAACATAGTACAATGATTATTAACTTTAGTATAGATGACAATAGAGTTACAGAATACAAAATACAGAAAATTAAATGGAAATCAATGAAGAATGATGCCAGTAAGGAAATGCATGTATGTCGTCTGCAATGAAACCTGTCAAGATAACATTTGGTTATTATACAAGAAGAATGTGATATCAAAGCACTGACAAGGCTGAAACGGCTCCCGTTACATTCCCCCTTCCTCAAGATCCATTGTTCAAAGAAACATTGGTCCAAAGAAAGACGGCCGGAACCACTTAATAGACTAATTAATGAGGAAAAGTGAATGAAATTATAATGATAATTAAACAAACTTGATTTAGTATTCTATATGATAAGAGAAAGAACACACACAAGCACTGAAAACAAACTAGAAATACACATGATTTAATGAACTGTCAATGAATTAATGAGTGTTTGTCTGGAGAGTTCTTTTATTTTTGAAAATGACACTTCCATCCAGTGTGGCTTCCTGGTCTCTACAGACTTCTCCTCCGCGTACTAGTACCTCTACTGGGGTATCCTGGCTTCTCCGTTTGTTGGCCATCCTTTCACGATGGTTAAACCTGAATGGCATTACATCTTTAGGGTCAATCCAAGTTGTATTTGGTCTATCCCTTGAAACTAGCGCCTGGGAAGTTTTCAATTTATGCCTAAGGCGAAGGTGTCTTCGCACGTTGTATTCCCTTGCGGACACAAAAGAACAAGAGGGACATTCAAAAAGTTTCACTAGAGGCAAATGTTTGTTGTCCCAATGCCGTTGGAAGGATGAAAAGCTGTGGTACAGCAAAGCTTGGTCACAGTTTGTAACTGGACAGCAGGTTGGAGAGTCAGGCCAAAAAGGCCTTTCTGCTTGAGAAAAGGAATTAATTTCCTCGTCAATTCCGTCTAACAAATAGATGGACATCTGAATAAGGAAATAAATAAGGAAATAAAGGAAAAGAAACATAAGGATTGAGATAAAATCTGAAAGATCTCTCAGCCTGGTCATTACAATTCCTGAGATGAACCCTATTACTGGAAATAATTCCTAAGCTGCTATAGAAGGTCAGGACGTACGTAAGAGGAAGGACTGATCATTGCCTTTACACTCTTGTGTTCTGCCTTCGATGCGGTAATGACCTTATCTTTACATCTATCCAAACTCCTAATAATCTAAACTATTACTTCCTTTCATTTTAACATTGAAGGATTGCATATTGTTTAAATAAGTACAAGGAAAAAGGGAGAAAACGGAGATAAGAGGAGACAAAGAAAAATGAGGTTTCAATGAATATGTGAATGTATATGAAAAATGGTGAAAAATGAATTGTTTTGACGAGATTTACATAATTCAATACTATACATGAAAATGTACTTAATGTACAATGTAATTGTGAATAACTGATCGGTAATATGCTATATACACACTTTACTTTGTCAGGAAGAATTTCCTCTAAGTCTGAAACTTAGGATGGAGAGAATATTTGTTTAGGTTTTACCCTTCTACCTGCCCTAGTCGTATAAGGGGTAGTATGGTCTGATACATCTAAGTGTTCAGAATGAGCATCTCCTAACTGATTATCCTGAAAACTGACAAAGCTTTGATCGGTTATTTCAGAATCCATATCTAGGTAATCAGATTCTGGTTCAAAAACTTGATTTTCAACCTCAAAATGTCTATTCCCAAGATACTTCTTAAGATGATCAACATGAGCTACTAATTCTTTCTTATTTTCAACATGTTGTATTCTGTATGTAACATCAGTGACCTTTTGAGTAATTCTATATGGACCAATCCAACCAAGAGCAAGTTTTTGATGAGCTAGTGGAGGATACCAGCGCCAAACAAATTCACCTTCAAAGAATATTCTAGGTTTCAGGCCAATTTCATATGCCTTTTTCTGCCTAGATGCAGACTTTTGCAAATGATGAAAAGCAGCATTATATGACAAATCTATGGATTGTTTTAACCATTCCACATACTGAGAAGGACAGGGGTCTGGTCTATCGTTTGGGCAATTTCCAAACATGACATCTATTGGAAATGTTATTTCTCGACCAAACATTAATTTATTTGGGCTGAAACCAGTACTGTCATGGCAAGAAGATCTATACGCCATCATGACGAATGGAACATGATCATCCCAATCATCTTGATTATCATTGACAAACATAGCAAGCATCTGTAGCAGAGTTCTGTTTAACCGTTCAATCATGCCATCAGATTTTGGGTTGTAAGGTGTGTTCTTGTTTTCTTTATATCAAGAAGTTTACACATTTGCTGAAATAATAAACATTCGAACTCACGACCTTGATCAGAATGAATAACTGAAGGGACTCCGTATCTACAGACGAATTCACATACAAGCATATCAGCTACTGTCAAAGCAGTGTGGTTAGGAATTGGATAAGCCTCAGAATATTTAGTAAAATAATCACCAACAACTAGAATGTACTCATTCCCATTTGAAGTCAATGGAAGGGGACCAAGTATATCCAAAGCTATTCTATCCATAACGTGACTTGATAAATCTTGTTTCAGAAATGACTTTCCAACACCAGGACCAGGTTTTCTACGTGCACACAATTCACAAGCATTGCACCAAATCCGTACATCCTTAGTCATACCAGGCCAATGAAACCTTTTCTTAATTGCCTTCATGGTGCGATCTCGACCAAGATGACCAGCAATTCTATTGGAATGTAACTGATGAAAGATTTCTAATTGCAAAGAAGAAGGAGCAATAAGTTGTAACCTTTCATTTTCACAGAAATCTACAGATAAATGTTTACGATATAACAAGCCATCACATACCAACAAAGATTCCCAAATATTCCACAGAACACGGACTTTGAAAGGACATTGTTTAACAACATGTTTTGGGGGTTTATTTATAAATTGTGACTTAAGGTCTAATAACTTGCTTGTTACTAAATCATTTCTCTGTAATTCTTTCAAATCGTCAACTGTCCATTTATCTATCCAATTTGACTGAGTTACTTGTGTATCACCAGAATCATTAATTGCGAAAACTGAAATCTCTTCAACTGGAGGTTCTGAGACACTTGAGCAGTTGCAACATATTCCACAATCAGGACAGTCTGTCCTTTTGCATTTCCTTCTAGGTATCCTGGACATTGCATCTGCATTACCGTGATTAGAACCTTTTCTGTGTTGTATGGTGAAATTGTAAGTTTCAAGTACTGTCAACCATCTCGCAATCATTCCTTCAGGATCTTTGAAATTTCTAAGCCATGTCAGAGATGCATGGTCAGTTCTAACAATGAAATGTTGACCCCAAAAATAATGTCTAAAATGCCTGATGAAAGTGACAACAGCTAGCAATTCAATGAATGTAGTGCAATATCTTTGTTGTGCTTTGTTTAAGCTTTTACTTGCATATGCTATGACACGCTCTGTTCCATTTTGGACTTGGGATAAGACAGCTCCAATACCGAACTGACTACCATCGGTATCAAGAATGAACTGTCCATCCTGCTGAGGATAACCAAGAATAGGTGCAGAAACTAACAGTTCCTTCATTTTGTCAAAACTGATCTGACACTCTTCGGACCAAATGAATGGTTTGTTCTTTTGTGTGAGTCGCGTCAGAGGATATGTTATTGTAGCTAAGTCTTTAATGTACTTTCTGTAATAGTTAATCAGTCCAAGGAAACTTCTTAGTTCTGTTTTACTGTTTGGTACAGGCCAATTTAAAACAGCATCAACCTTATTTTTAGAACAGGAAATACCTTCTTCTGAAATATTATGGCCTAAATACTCTATTGATTTCTGAAATAAATGACACTTTTTAGGTTTTACTGTTAGATTTGCTTCTCTAAATCTGTTCAAAACAAGCTTTAAGTTTTCTAAGGTTTTGTCAAAAGTTTCTCCAAAAACAATTATATCATCTAGATAGCATAAGCATTTTTCCCACTGTAGACCAAACAAAACTTTCTCAATTAACCTTTCGAAAGTTAGTTACATTTTTGGTCCCGCGAGCCGGATACAACGCAATATTAGGCTTTTTCACATCTCTGAAGTAGTTTCATTAGGTCAATACTTTAATTTAAAATTTCAAATTACTTGATTTATCTTGAAATGGCCGAAGGGTTTGATTCATCATGTTTAAATCCTCCTCCATCAGTTGTACAGAGAGTAGGTAGAAATGTTAGAGGAGTGTAGTAGATCAAAGAAGGCATCCTTAGGTCGCTGGTTCGAATCCGGCTCGCGGGACCAAAAATGTAACCGGCTAGGTTCTTTTTGGATACAACGAACAAGAGGCAGTTTGTAATTTAATTGAGTTTTTAATGTTTCAGAATGAAAATGATTGTCATAATTAAATGAAATAGGGTTGACAAAATGTAGAGAAGATAGAGAGACGGTAGAGAAAAGGGAAGAGTGCCAGTGTAGTGCAAGTGAAGGTAAACGCTACCTCTAGACCTTATCTACAACTAGAAAGAACAGAGCTGACTACAGGCCTTTTATAGCATTGGTCAGCCTGAGTGGACACTGTGCACGTGCGGCACATGAAATGTACATGTAAAGAGAGTAAAGTATAGTAACCTGCTTATAACTTGACATATTATACACAGAGTTTAGAAGACAAGTATAGGAAACTACAACATAGTACAATGATTATTAACTTTAGTATAGATGACAATAGAGTTACAGAATACAAAATACAGAAGATTAAATGGAAATTAATGAAGAATGATGCCAGTAAGGAAATGCATGTATGTCGTCTGCAATGAAACCTGTCAAGATAACATTTGGTTATTATACAAGAAGAATGTGATATCAAAGCACTGACAAGGCTGAAACGGCTCCCGTTACAAGTCTAAAGAATGGTTGGTGAATACGGGCCCAGGAATTGCCTTTGTTGGTTCCTCAGATCCAAGATGAGACTGCAAAGTTGTGCAGTCATATCTTGATCAATCCTGTCTGACAAAAAATACACAATCGCCCTGATACATAAAGTATTAAATCTTGCCGATTTACGATACTCAAAGGAACCCAGTAATTGTTAGTCGCTGCGCAGAAGTGCGCGACTATATTTTTAATAGTTTTTCGAGTTAGGACATGGATAGTGGGAATTTCGTTTTTATAGGGGTGTTAGGTTAACAAGGAATCTTTCTAACGTTACTTCACCTTAAACTGGCTTTTTGATTCTTGCTTAAACTACGAAATTGCAATACGATACTATTTTTGTTCTATTACAACATCAAAAAACCGCCTAATTATTTCTTTTATTGTCGCTATTCGTGAGAAATGGACTCGTCCACATAAATGCCTTGTTTCCATTGGTCAAGGCTGTACAGGTTTCCAGTCATTTCGTACCTTGTTAATTTCGTACCTAGGTCATTTCGTACGATTTTGGTCATTTCGTACCTACTTATACTTTCAATTTTGGTCATTTCGTACCCAGTTGGTCGTTTCGTACAACCGTCGTACACAGGTTTAATAATCATTTTGATTATTTTGTAGATAGTTTTTCCTACTATTTACTCAAAAGGGAAACTGCTTTTACGTGATTTTTGCCAGGTAACATGATATATGTTCCCGGCATGTTTATCAATCAGATCACGAGAAATTTCTTTGCAGTATAATAACAAGTTCTGTGACCTACACTGTCCACATAAGCTTTTGATGTCGACTATGGTATGAAAAGAGTTAAGGCCCACAACATCCTGTTTGCAAGTGTGCGGCAGGATAACAATTGAGGTTGTTGCAGAAAGGAACAGTGTAAAGGTAAGAAAATAAAGTATCTGCCTACCGTCTAGATCAACCAAACAGAACAGGACATACTATTCACTTAACCTGAATAGGTCGACATCACATACTTAATTCATAGTCATCAAATTGTATAACGGGAATCATACCATAGACAAATAAAGCATTGAGAACGCTGAAGTGGTATATTTGTCAAGGAAGCTGTTGACTGGGTTTAATAATTTGAAAGAAAAGACGTGAATCATACCATAGACAATCAAAGTGTTGAAAACGCTGAAGTGGTGTTTGTCAAAGAAGCTGTAGAGTGAATTTAATGATTTGAAAGAAAAGAGAATAAAAGAGAACTATTCAAATGAATATCTTTTTGGTTAAAGGGAGAGTACCCATAACAAAGTTAGAATTATGTGTGTGTATTGGTGGTCTCCATTTGATCATTAGGAGAAGTCAGGATTAACGTCCCTTGATAGTACGATGCAAGATGGATAGAGAAAGAAGCCATGTAAATAATCGAATTAAAATTAAGTTTGTATCTGTAAACTATGATTTTGAAATACCTCAGGCCGTTAACTTTTAATTCCCAAAATTACATTCAACTATTTCGATATATAATTATCCATGTCCAATCAAATGGAATAGCTCGCAATCATGGGTTGAACAAGACATGGGACGTACTGGTTTTGGAACGAAAAAACCCAGGAGCAAGCGATCGGTAGACAAGTTTTGTATCGTTGCGCCAATAGAAGGCTATGAGCGAGTGAAGCTATTTTCAATCGAAAATTAGTTATTTCACGAGCGATGGCCCCAGCCAGTGTGTTTTAACATGCCATTTCCAATCACATAACCGAGTGATGCCGAAAAATCATTTGTCTGAGAAGAATTGAGTTTAATTGGGTTTGTTCCCTTCGGCACTGCACAAAATACGATATATGGTCTTCAAAATCCAATATTGAACACATAGTGGTATTTTCTCGGTAAATACCACAAAAATGAAATTTTAATATGATAAACATATTAACGACAATAGAAGGAAAATATGTTTAACGAAAATAGAAGGAAAACATGGAAACTGAATAAAAGTTAGTTATAAAGTTTGAAAAAGTAATTCTTATAAAAATGGTAACAGCTAATAGAGAATTGGAGTTGATAACAAAAAAAGTACCAGTTAGCCCATTAAGTAATGAAAAAGCCTACATTTCATGAAAGACAGGCAAGTGTATGACTGCAGCTTGAATGATAGACGGGCAAATGTCAATTTGGTGCTTTTAATTGTACTTGAAGTATGTGCTGCTTTGCTATTGTAAATAATATAAACTTTAAGAATTTTTGAAGTGAAATTGCTTTTTCTTTTTAAAGGTACAACCATTAAATTCACGAAAAGTTAAGTTTTTTTTAATTAAGTAAGAACTAATGATCGTTGCGTACACAAAGGTTATAATCTTTTAACTCTTTACCACACAATTCCGACTTTTAACAACCCTGTGCAAGAAGCCATTTGAAAAAAATCGTGGAAAAAGGAGAAAATGCTGGTTACCAGCATTTTCTCCTTTCCCCACAATGTTTTCTTCCCTTTCAAAAACAAATTTCAATTCTTTAGACACATTAAATTTTGTCGTTTGCAAATGCTTTCAATTTGCACCAGTCTAAAATTTTGTCGTTTGGTAAAGAGTTAAAACAGTTTTTGTATGTAACCGGGCCATGCTCTGGCAAACTGGAGCTTCATGCATCCCTTCGTAATACGTGATACCAAGCAAGTCGGAACATAGCATATTCATAATAGCAGCTTTTTTTCACAACCGACTTGATTATGAGATAGACTGGTCCTTCGACATACAGAAAATCTATCAAAAGCGAAAAGGTTCGGCCCAAGTCAGCCTGCGCGGACTGCACAGGGTGACGTGAGTCGATAATTTTCGGAGATGCATTAAGCCCCCTATAGAATGAGCATGTCTCAATTAAATTCGTGTAATAGTTATGAATTTTTTGGTACGACTAATAACCATAATATTTTCTTTTTGTATAAGTCCATGTGATCTGAAAAATTATGGCTCAACGTTCTCATAGGCTTATAAATAGAACTCGAAATATTATTCGGAAAATTATATATACATAGTATGTACACAGGGAAGCAAATGTATCAGAACAGAACAGAAGAGATTTTAATCAGAAAAACGACTTGAACACATAAGGATCATCGTCGACATACATACATAATAATATTACATACGTCAGTATGCATGGACATAAACTCAACTACAGATTAATACATGTAAATACATTTCATTAGTGCGGAAATAATGTACAATGAAGGATCTTATAAAAACATTATGAAGAGTAGAGAATGATATTACATTTAGAATAAAAAATTGAAAAATTAATTACTGATATTGTTTAATTCAAGTTTTCTTTTATCTATTGCCTTGGTATAAAATATGCCAATACCATTTAGAGTTTTAACATTTCTGAGTTCAACAGTTCTATTAACTTAATCATATTTACCCTTAGCCTACAAAATGCGACTTAATTAAGGTGCTTTTGCAGACAGTGTAGATCAAGATCAGACTACACAGAACATGCAGTCTGATCTTGGGTGTACACTGTCCGATGAGGAGATATTTCCCTCAAAAAATAACTTTGAAATTACAATGTTTGCTTTTTGTCTTACTATTAACTGGAAATTTATTAGTAGATTAAGGGGCGATTGTCGTTTACTGTACAAAATATTTCCGTGACCATTCGGGACATATGACTAGCGATGCCGAGGCTAAAAATAGAATAGAAATTTATGTAAATGATTTTGACCTGGGTCAGGTTAAATAAAGTAGATAATACTACTGTAGTCTTAAGAAGAGAAGGAGAAATCGCACGTTAAGAGCAAGTTTACCCTTCCTATATCCTACACTTCACTTTCAGTTGTAAATGTTCACCACAAGTTTCAAATTTGGAATAATGAGATGAGTGTTACCTGTAATATGTTACATGTACTGCTTTCGTATTTGTATAATCGAAAACCCCAACATTTCAAATATTCAGTGAACTATGTGTTAGTTAGGATGAGGGTACTGTACCTCAGATCAAGGTGTTGAAACCCCGGAAAGTGAACTCTTGTCCTGCAAAATAACTTTAAAGAAATTTTCAATTCGACAATAAAAACCCTGCTATTGCAATTTTCAAAGTTATGTTTTGGGGAATAATATCTTCTTTTCGGACAGTGTCGATCAAAGATCAGACTGCACGTTCTGTGCAGTCTGATCTTTGATCTACACTGTCCGCAAAAGGTCAGTGAGTCTCGATTAAAAGCCTAAGGGTTAACTTTGAGATTGTACTTGCCGGTTTTCTCTGAATGTAATTTGAGAATTCATAAAACGGAATCATTTCCTGGATTTTTGTTTTATATGATGAACTGGTGGTCGTTAGAAGTGATTTGCCAAGAATGTATGTAAGAGAGATTTAGATAAAGTTAGTGGGTGTTTTTTGAAACTTAAAACCGGATACTGCTTGATAAAAAAAACTCCCGCTTCTTTTAATGCTCTGGGTGGTTGGTGTGTATTTAACAAGATATTCTCTCTTCCAAAAGAAAGTGTGCACTTTGTTTTCGAAGATTTTTCATTAACAGCATAATGATTATGTACAATATAGCCATTACTTTAGATTTTGAGTTCCGGTCACGTAAAAAAGATGTTTTTATTATGAGAAAGGAGTGGGTGTTAAAACGGAAGTTGTAAAGTTACTCAGAAATTCAGAACTTGTGCAGTTTAGAATTTCATGGTGTTCAAATTGGGTTACTAACGTTTCTTTTAGTCAGTATCGTGTGTGGCTGTTGACGCAAGCGACAATGCGACAGCGCATGGACCTAACGTAACGCGTGAGAACGACATCGGGAATGTTAATGTTGACTATTGTACACTTTCTTTTGGAAGTGAGTATACATCTTTAATTAGTGGAGTAAACTGAAAGCTTCACCATTACAATAAATGAATCTATCACAGACTTAGAACTGTCATTGAAAGGCGCAGACAAACGAGGGTATTCACATACCGAAAAAATATCCCTTCACTGAAGCATACGAGACTGTGTTACTATAAATACATGTGAGTTATACAATGAAGGCATTTGTCAAAGGTATTCAAAACATAGGTTTAAGGGAGAACTGTTTTTATATTAATACATAAAAGTCAGTATATCTCCCTTTATCTATCACCATGCATCAAACTACACCTTTTCTCATACTATTGTACACGCTGAAACTGTTGTACAGATCCTCGGCTGAAAAGTAATGTCATAAATTAATTTCTCACAGACAGTCTGACAGGCTAATCCTCCTCGTTTTGTCTCCAGACGCCATGTTTACCGTGACAAACATAGTTATTATCGATGAAGACATGGGAAACGCTTGTTCTGTGTGCGATGATGTTGTGTAACACCGAGTCAATACTCAGTAATTAGCTTCCATCACTACTTCAGTCATGTGACTCTCAAAACCCGTAACGCGCTAACTTCTTCAACCAAGGACAAACCAAACTGTTTCATTTCGAAAACTGCGTTGACACTCCATACACACAAACAAAACACTTTTAGGGTTAAGTTAACTTAAAAGTTTTAGCGTATTTCCAAGGATTTACTAATAAATAAAAGGAGAACTCCAGTTTTTGCAAAAAAAAAAACAATTCGCCTGTAAAGTGACCAGCTTTGCAGGCGACGTGACCAGCCTTGCTTGCAGGTATTACACCAGGATCTCATACCTCTCCAACAGTAGTGAGGTTAAAAGGCAGACTGTCACAGAATTTGCATTTTAACCCTTTCCCAAACAATCCCTTGTTTTACGGGTCTGGAATAGTAGCCTTTAGAAAACATTGTGGAAAAAGGAGAAAATGCTGGTAACCAGCATTTTCTCCTTTTCCCACAATGTTTTCTACCCTATCATAGACAGAAATCATCTTTTCAGCAAAAGTTGAATTTTCATCTGCGAATGCTTTCAATTTGGTCTAGTCCAAAAGTTTGTCTTTTGGGAAAGGGTTAAATCGATTTTTATTGCGAAATTGTTCTGATACACTGTCTGTTTCGTCATGGTTTTGTAAATAAATCGAAATAAAAAAGAAACGAAACGGGAAATAGACGTGGTTTATCTTTTTTCATGAAGAATTTCAGAAAAATATTTGTTACATTAATTTGCCATGGCTGCAAATGACCCCTAAAATAATTGTAATATTTCATTATGTAAATAAATGTAAGCAGAAGAAAAAGTAAGAATAATATCGTTAAAAAATGAGGAAGAAGACGGCTGGACATGATCATGCGACTTGAAAACGCGACAAGAAGGCCAAATAACCGTCAAGTAAAGCATATGACGTTTCTACGCGGCGGGCTTTTTCACTTGTTTGTTTACATGTACCAAAATGTATTGAAATTAACAGCCAATGATCTATTTGAAAACATTGATGCTGACCTCTCCTGGCTTCTTTTTTAAAGAAGCCAACTTGTTTTCCTAAAGCTTGCCTTGGTTTTCTACAATAGGTTACTCATGGCATTTGTCCTTCTGTTGTGAACATTCATCTACTTGTTACAATCAGGAATTAATTCCTTTCCAGTCGTTGAAATCTTTTCGACCTTTTGGCCCTTAATTGATATGCCATCTACAAAAGCTTTCAAATTTGGTAGGTCCGAAATTTTTGTCGTCTAGTAAAGAAGTAAAAAGTTCGACACCGTTGTTTTTTCTTTTGGTAGTTTTGCAACGAGACCTATTCTATAACCATCTGGTGTTGTCGCCATAGTGTCCCCATTCTGTTGAAAGTATTGCTAAGAAAAGTAGATATGGTTTGATCGTCTACTGTTAATAGCAATGCTTGCTTCCTTTAAACTCCTGATGCCCTACTATATATATGACTGTCTAATGGCAGTTATTTTTTTCGTCTGACTCAGCTCTTCATAACTTGTGACTAGACCAGTGTTTAGGTCAAGTCGCTTTTCTGTTGGGTGTGTGTTGGTATCTAGGAAAGATTTCTCCTTGACCTAAAACAAACTTTCCCGCTCTAAGGATCTTTTACTGGTAAATGCAGATGAAGATTTCCTATTGGTTAAGTAGTACTAATATATTAGATCTGTGACGAAACTCATTTTCGAAAATTTCATTGCATTTACTTTGAGGTTAATTTTGTCTTTAAAAGTATATCAAGTCTGTCTGTTGTGGCATTTGGTCAACGTGGCATTGAGTTGGTCTGCATTTAGACAATGTTGTGTCTCTTTTGTTCATTGTACTCTCTTCAGTGTGAGTTTTATAATGGCTATCACAATAAATTTGATCGCTTCCATCATCTGCTCCTCTTGACGTTTAAATGTGAGCATATGGTTGGACTGATGACAAGGTCATTCTCTTCATTTAATTCTATCTATTCCCTTTATCTAGTCGATTTATTATACCGGTATTACCAAAATGGTTTCTTTACCTGTACTGTCTGGCCAACCTTTCACATCCGGGCCTCCAGTGTTGCGAAAGACGAAGATTCAATTCATTCTTGTACTTTGACATCAAACAACTCATCTTCCACAATTTCCGTAAGTATGTAATAAACAAGTACTATGAAAGAAATTTAGTCTGCAGAATAACATGCCCTAAATCTGTTGGCCATGAACCTTTGTTGACATGTCTCAGAAGAGTAAAGAAAAACACTTCAATGGTCCTCTTGAATGGGCCATTTCCGGCACTTCAACTTATTTATATATATAATTTTGCGTATCATAAAGTGGAGGAATTCAGTTAATTAAAGAAGAACAATTTCTGGAGCACTGATGTAAATAATTCCATTATAATACACGTTGTTATAATAAACCATCCTTTTAAAAGATGGAGATCACAGAAATCGATTAATCACTATTAAAACAAATCTGTAACCAGTTTATCTGATATTTTGGAATTATGTTTTGATAAAGAGATTGTTATAATTTCTTCTAAACAAATTTATGTATTTTATGATTGTTGATATAGAAGCAAAATATAGTATACCTCCTGTTCCTAAAGATATAGCATAATCTGGACCTGTATTCACCAACCATATTAATATGCAATCTAATTCTAAGTGTTTTCAAGTAAGAAACACATTTTCTGATTACCTAAACTATTCGGTTATGCCAATAAAATAATTGGTTACTATGAAATTTAGAAGACCCATGAGAATAAGAATAAAAAGTGCAGTTTAGAATGATTTATGAATGCTGGTCCTTATTGTAAATGACTTTTTATGAATGTAAATACTTAATTTTGAAAAAAAGAATGTCACAGAGGCAAGAAATCTTTATTGGGAACACTGATCTAATAGGATAGCACCAGCACACAAAGCAGAATGGCTTCATTCATTTTCCCAAACTGTATTTCTCTGATGATATCTTGTGACTAGTATCCATGTAAAGCTCTTATTCCATTATCGTAATAAGGATTAATAAGATGAAAATGAGAAAACAGCAGAAAAAATAATCATTGAAGAATTGAGCCTTTCTTCCACAACGATTTTTTTTTTTCAAAAGCAGACTGCTGAATGACAAAAAAATGTTGTCTGTAGGAGGTAAAGATTTGAAATAAAACGATATTTTTTCCTTTCCATTGTTTATCTGCTTCATGATTGGTGAAATAAAATACGAGAACGGAGAAAAGTTAGTCATCGATGCCACATACCAATTTGGTCCATAAAAATTAAACCGGCCATAGATGCTGATAATAAAGTTTGTTGGGTTGAATTGGCCTGCTGACAATCAATGGAAATGAACAAGAGACAAATAAATGACCTTCAGACATGGTAAAATATCAAATAAAGCCAGAGATCAGTTAGTCAATAAAACAGGGGACCGGTTTCTTGAGCGCGTAACAAAGCTTGATGAATTATATTGAATAATTCAAGGACATTGCATGCTCAAATCAGTTACAGGCAAATTTGCAGTATCCTTTAATTAATGTAGCTGTATCGTGATAATAAGCTGAGCTTAATGCGGCTATTCGCACTTATTATGTATTCCTCTTCCCAATCGCCTTAGTTGTGATCTAATGACCGTAACGTCAACTAAGCATTTTACCTCACAACGATCGGACGTGTGTATAGATTTACGACCAAAAGCCACATGATATGCGTAGCTTAAGTAATCAGCGGTCAATTACAAGTGAAGGGCACTAACAAAAGTTAACAAGCAGTTCCAAAACACGATGAGATAAATATTCACTTCCTAACTTTGATCAAGGTGATAAAAGGACGAACGAAATAGAAGCCGAAATGTCAATCGATAAGGATGAGAGCTTCGGAACGTATCTAGTTTCGGTTGGAGTTTTCTTTCTGTCAGGGATTTTTATTCACATTTGAATTAGGGCCATTTGAAACATCGTAACTATTTGAAAAATTGCGTCTAAGGAGAAATTTGCGAATTATGCAGCTTTGTCACTATTTGCACTTAAGTGGTTTCTCCCCATCAGTGTTTGTTTAGTATATAGCGCAGTTTTCAACGTTATTGGAGAGGTCATCAGACTGCCACAGAATTTGGTATCTAAATCCATTTTTTCACCACTGCTGGACAAAATCACGCGACTTGAAAACGGGGTAAGAAGGACAAATGACCGCCATGTAAAGCATATTAGGTATCTACGCGGAGGCTTTTTTACTTGTTTGTTTACATGTTCCAAAATGTATTTAAATTAAAAGTCAATAAACTGTTTGAAAGTATTGATGCTGACCTCTCCTGACTTCTTTTGCAAAATCATATATCGCAACAGGCAGTGCACCTATGCATGCTTAACCCTTCCCCAAACAATCCCTGGTTTTTACGGTCTGGTATAGTAGCCTTTTGAAAAAATTGTGGGAAAAGGAGAAAATGCTGGTAACCAGCATTTTCACCTTTTCCCACAATGTTTTATACCCTATCATAGACAGAAATCATCTTTTCAGCAAGAGTTCAATTGTCGTCTGCAAATGCTTTCAATTTGGTCTAGTCCTAAAGTTTGTCGTTTGGGAAAGGGTTAAGAAAAATGGATTTGTCAACAAGTTACATATCAGACGAATTCATATATACTTATCACGTTCTCTTTTCTAGACGAGCCCCGATAGCTCAGTCGGTAGCGCATGGGACTTGAGAATAGGGGGTCGTGGATTCGATCCCCGGCTTGGCCAATTTCTTTTCGAGGATTGATGATAGTCATTGCGAAAGGATTCATTCCTCTCTCACCGCAGACCGTCGACGATGGATATTTTGGAAAGCAGCCAGTGGCTTGCAAAGAATATTGTGCGAACACTGTTAAAATAAACTCGAAGAGAGGATGCATATGTGCACCAGCTGCCGCGATATAACTGAAATCATGTTCAAAACGGCCTTAAAAATCATACAATCAATCAATCTCTTCTCTGCAGTATGTCATCCAAAAAAGACCATGTTTTGCCTACCCCGCAGAAAGAGTTAATGATATGGTTGACCACTGTTTGAAAATGAATGATCATTCTTTACACGCGACTAGTCCTTGCTGACAGCAAGGGTTTGGCTGATTGGTGTTTTACGCCGTTTTCAACATTATTTCAGTTATATCGCGGCGGCCAGTGCACCTATCCATGCCACTTGAGGTTTCTTTTGCCAGTACTTAGCACAATATTATATCCAAGCCACCGGCTGCTTTCCCAAAAAACCATTGTCGATACAATGATCAGCGGTGAGAGGGGAATAACATTTGTCGCAATGACTATGATCAATCCGTGGAAAGAATTTGGCCAACCCGGGGATAGAACCAGTGACCCTGTGTTCTTTAGTCCTGTACCCTACTATGGCTCGGCAGCAAATATTTGAACTGTTGAAGGTAATACATCTTCGCAAGCCAAGGCTGACGATTCACTACGCTACTCTACCCTTGGCGGATCGAGCTTGATTTTTACATTTCACCGATACACTTTTTCATTGGATGCAGCCCGCTTTGACTGCAACGAATGAAATCGCTCGTAGCATTTCATCTTTGATAAAAACAGAATAAGGTCGCTACCTTTCGAATAGAAGGTAAACATGGAAACCCAAGTGGATGTCTGCTTATCGCTGTAGTGTCACACCACTGGTTTTGGGCCATATTGAAAATAGAGTGAAATTGGCCATCTTTGAAGCCTCACAGATCGCTTAATGGCAAGACTTTTGCTTTCCCGTCTCTTGCTGTCTAAAGTACGTCCATAGTCCTTCAAAGAAAAACAACGTGTCAACCGATTGCGTTTTTCGCTAAATCTCAAAAACAACGGGCATCCTAGAATGTTCCATCTCAAAAACACCTGTTCACCGCCCGGCATGACCCCAATTTTTTGTTCCTCTAGTGACACAAAATAGTCCACTCAATATACAATAAAAACACATCTAAGTGGCCCTCCAATGCCTAAATTTGAAGCAAATCTAAATTATATACCACCAAGCCCTCTTAACTCCATACAAAAGTGCAACAAAAGTGCTACTGCAAATGTTCACTTGGTACTACTTTAAAACCGGAAGCAGGGGTGCGACACCTTCATGTGTATTCATAAGTGGTTTGTAAAACGATATTTCATTGGCTTTTAAAAATATGATGTAAAAGGGGGGAGGGGGTAATAACCAACATCCAATAGAAGGCGCATCGCAGGAATCTCGAAATCGGGCTCAATCAGCCAAGGTAAGATCCACGTAGTGATCGTAACCTTGGCTCGCGAAGATGAAGGTAATGAAGCAAAATTGCTTTTAACGAGAATTTTCTCCGTTTTCCCCACTATGTTTTCTATTCTTCCAGTGACAAGCCATAATTAAATCACATTTAATTTGTTATCTGCAAAATTTAATGCTTTCACTTTTGACAAGTATAAACAAAAAAATCTATCATTTGATAAAGCGTTTAGCAAACTTTTCATTGCTGTTCAAGGTTTCATTGGATACAAAGTCCAGATTCCTCTCGACTTCAAGAGGTAACTTCCAGTTTTGACAGACAATTAGGATAATTTAATTAAACAGGAAATCTTGGAAATCACTTATTTCTGGAACGGAACCAGTTTTCCAATCAGAGTGTACACGTGTCTCCACACCTGTGATTTTCCGAGGTTTCCTCGCAACCGTTGCCAAATGTATGAGCGATGCTTTTAGAATCGGGGATTAATCATTACCAAACGACGAAATTTTAGACTGGTCCAAATTGAAAACACTTGCAGACGACAAAATAGACATAACTAAAATGTTTAAATTTGTTTCGAGCAGGGTAGAAAACATTGTGGGAAAAGGAGAAAATGCTGGTTACCAGCATTTTCTCCTTTTCCCACAATGTTTTCAAAAGGCTTCTACCGCAGGGTCGTAAAAACCAGGGACTGTTTGGTAAAGGGTTAACCCTTTACCACACAAGTCCGAGTTTTAACGACCCTGGGAAAGAAAGCTTTTGAACCAGCATTTTCTCCTTTTTCCACAATGTTTTCGTTTCATTTATGGGTAAATTCCATTACTTGTGCCACATGAACTATGTCGTTTGGATATGATTTCTCTTTGGATCCGCCTAAATTTTTGTCTTGTAACAAAGAGTTAATCCTTTTTCCTAAGATAAAAGAAATGAAAATTTTACGGCGACAGTAAAAGCCCAAATTTTGCTATTTTAAAGGTTTTAGTTTATTTAATTATTTTTTTTGGAGGGGGGTGGGGAGTTGGGGGTATGCGTTTATCGGAGAGTGTAGATCAAAGATCAGACTGAACGTTCTGTGCAGTCTGATCTTGACCTACACAATCCGCAAAAGGTCAGTGAGTCGCGCCTAGCAGCCTAAGGGTTAATGCATCTTCGTGATGCGTGATACTTTGCAAGCTTTCGTATAATAAAAATCCATTGTGACTCAAAAATGGACTGAATCATGAGAAAGAATGGCGCTTTGACATGCAAGATAGTTTACCAATCAGTTTCTAACCAGACCAGCGTAGACTTCCCAAGCCAAGACTGACGATTCACTATGTAAATCTACCCTTGGCGGATCGAGCTTGATTTTTACATTCACCCGATACGCTTTTTCATTGGATGCAGCCAGCTGTAGCTGCAACGAATGAAATCACTCGTAGCATTTCATCTTTGATAAAAATAGAACAAGGTGTTACGGGAGACCACTCCTTCCTGCATGGCATACTCCCGATTTAAATACAATACCTGGCTACTGCGTCAGGGAGATATCTCTTTGGCTCAGCGGTTAGGGTATTGGTCTTGTGTCCGGGAGTTCGGAGTTGGAATCCCGCTCCGACCCTTATTTCTGCCATGCATTTATTCATTTGTTTCTTTGTTACGGACTTCGTTCGTAAGAAAGGTCTCTACCTTTAGATAAAAGGTAAAACATGGAACCCACATGGATGTCTGCTTATCGCTTCATGTGTGTTCGTAAGCGGTTTGTAAAACGATGTTTCATTGGCTTTCAGAAATATGATATAAAGGGGAGTAATAACCAACATCCAATAGAGGACGCATCGCAGGAATCTTGAAATCGGGCTCAATCAGCCAAGGTAAGATCCACGTAGTGATCGTAACCTTGGCTCGCGAAGATGAGACTACAGGGGCTAACGTGTTTGGTCGATAAATAAATACCTTTTTTATATAACAAGACATGACTAAGACGTATTAAGCATTGTCATCGAAAAGGCATCCTCTGTTTATTGCATTGACGCATACTCTTAATTTTCATGCGTCGAGTCCCGGTAGCTCAGTCGGCAGCACGCAGGATATGAGAACAAGGGGTCATGGGTTTGATACCCGGCTCGGCCAATTTCCGTCCGTGGATGGATGACAGGGTTCATTCCTCTCCCAATGCTGACATAGTCTCGACGATGGTTATGTGGGAAAGCAGTCAATGGTTTGGAAAGAAAATGTGTGTGGAGTACTGGTAAAAGAGACTCCAGGGGAGCATGGATAGGGCACTGGCCGCCGTGATCTAACCGAAGTATTGTTGAAAATGGCGATAAACAACATTCAATCAGTCAATCAATCAATCAGTCAATCTAATTTTAATTCTATTAACAACCACCTGTTTATTTCTTCGAGTGGTTTTAGCTAAATTAACATTTGTGACAAATCACGCAAAAAGGGACCTTCTGGGAACTGCGAAAAGTGTCAGCCCTGGTCAGACAAAGTCCGTAAGATTGAAACTAATACATGTGTAAATGCATAGCTGTAATACAAACCGCATCTGGCGGGATTCGAACCCACGAAGGACAAATATCCTCGAATAATCCTATCTGAGGATTAAAAGACCAATATACCATAATCACTGAGCAAATAGATATCTCTCTGACGCAGTTGTCAGGTATTGTATTTAAATCGGGACGAAGCTGTGCATGGAGGAGTAGTCTACTCTAACACACTCCCTCTTAAAGGTGGCCCTTCAGATCTTGGGATGAAAATTTTGCAAAAATGCAAAAAAATCATCATTATACTCCCAGAGCCTTTTAATTGGCATTCATAAAACCCCAGTAGCCGAAAACACATTCGACAACACGAGAAATTAGAGATTTACTACGGCCCAGGTTGACACCAACGGGAGACACGTTCTATTTTTAGATGATCAATTCTCTCATTTACATACAAGAATACACAGACAAAGTTTCAAACATAGCGTCCGAAAAAGACATTATGGAAAATAATTATTACATATTTGTTATGGAATGAAATTTAAGTTAGATTAGTCACGTTCCGGTCACTTGATATTCCCTTAATGCTATATTGATTTTTGGCGCGAAATCTAAAAATACATTGAGGCTACGTAGCCTTTTAAGGGAACACCATAATTTTTTTTTGTAATTTTATGAGTCTTGATTACTGAAGATTTGTATTATTTTTTCATATAAATTTCAGTGACATATATTTTTTCACTTTGGTGAGATGTAAAAATTCTAAATACCCACCTTTAACGTCATCATTTATTGATGACTCAAAGACTCATTTGGCAGAAAGTCCAACTTTGGACAACAAATGGGATTAACGGCTCAATGGCCAATCCCGGACGAGCCCCCGTCTTACGAACGATGTCCTTAAATACAATTCACACCTGGCGGGATTCTAACCCTTGAAGGGACAAATAACCTCGTTATTCGAGGATTAAAAAACCAATACCATACCCACAGAGCCAAAGAGAATTCTCTCTCTTTGGCTCAGTGGTTATGGTATTGGTCTTATAAACCTCGGAAAAAAAACCCCAGATCTCGCGCTAATACATGTAAGTCGTGTTTTTGAAAAATGGACTTGTTGCATTCCTGTACTATAGGGCACTATAGCGAGCAAGTCATCATATATTTATGGATCCATAAAAAACATTTTTTCTAACAACCGATTTGACCTTAAAGGTGGTCCTTCAGATCTCGAGACGAAAATTTTATAAAAATACAAAATACATGTACATGTTTGTTACGTTATCGAATTTCAGCGCCATTAGTCACGTGCCAGTCACTTGACATTCCCACAATGCCTTTTTTTTTTTTATTTCTGGCTCGAAATCTAAAATCATCTTAAAAGGCTATGTAGCTTTTTACGGGAATACCATCATTTTTTTTGTAATTTTATGATTCTTAATTATTGAAGATTAATTTTGTATTGATTTCTTTCTTATAAATTCCCGCGAAATATATTCCTTTTTTCATTCGGTGAGGTGTGAAAAATCTAAATACATGTACCCACCTTTAACGGTGAGGTAGAATCGTCTATTAACCCATTACCACACAATCCCTACTTTTGACGTCCCTGAAAAAGAAGTCTTTAGAAAACATTGTGGGAAATGGAGAAAATGCTGGTAACCAGCATTTTCTCCTTTTCCCCACAATGTTTTCTACCCTTCACAAAACAATTTTTTAAATTTTCAGTCATTTTTATTTTGTCGTCTGCAAATGCTTTCAATTTGGACAGGCCTAAATATTGTCGTTTGGTAATGAGTTAACACATAGAAAATTGGTCAATTGTAAAAAGTTTCGACCAAGGTCAGCCTGCGCATTTCGCACAGGCTGACCTGAGTCGATACTTTTTGCAAGTTCATTAAATCCCCTGTTAACAGAGTAAGGTACCACTTTCTACCACTTTGGTTACAAATAATTGAATGTAATCTAGAAATATGTGTGGTGACTCAGGACGTTGTCTGTGTAACGATAATTGGCTGGAATCATTTCTGTTAGTTGTAAAGGTGCTGGTGTGGTGAATTTTCGTTTCGAATGGAGAGATCGGGTTATTTCACTCACGGTGGATTTATTGTGCAGATACGGATTTAAATTTGACGTTAGTGTTAATTTGGATATTCTTTTTTGTGATTTATATCTTGATTAACTTTTTTTTCAGTATAACAATTTTATAGACCTCTTTTGATGATTTTTAAATACAATCCATTGAAGTTCGGAAAGATTGTCATCCCTTAGCGCGAGTGGAAAGCATAGATCCAAGATCAGACTGCACGTTCTGCACAGTCTGATCTTGACCTAAGCCCTCCACAAAAGTCTGTTTTTTTTTTTCCTGAAAGAGTTACTATCTCTGGATATGCATTTTTTAACCTTATGTCTTGATATTAGGATACAAGAACCCTGGTTAGCTCTTATAAAATATTGGAAAAGAAATACGATTTGAAATAATTGTGAATAAAGAAAAAAGGAATCTGAATAAGTATATCGAGACTTCAGTGCGTGTCCAAAAAGTATATATAGCACATATGTTGTGGAGGCATTTTGTCGTTTCCATACTATGACTAATTTGAAAAAAAAATAGGCGCTGCAGCAGTCTGCATAATTATACTGTTAATCCAAGTTATTACTTTAATTTTTTAACAAACGACAAAATTTTACACTGGTCCAAACTGAAAGCACTTGCAGACGACAAAATAAACGTAACTCAAAAATTGAAGTTTGTTTCCAGCAGGGTAGAAAACATTGTGGGAAAAAGGAGAAAATTTTGGTTACCAGCATTTTCTCCTTTTCCAACGATATTTTCAAAAGGGAAAGGGTTAATGAGTTCATTTCTTTTAATTAACCGTTGTATATAATCCGTTTTACGGCAAATTGGAGTAATCAGATTTTAATGTACGAGTAATGAAAAACCTTTGGAACGTTTATCTTTTTAGGCCCACTGCAGAACTTTAATACTAGTTCAAGAGATACTAAAGAGAATTTTTCTTTAAAATAAATTCATCCCTATAAAACACTAAAAATCAGCAACCGGTTGCTTCAAGCTCTACCCCAATCAACAAAGTTTGGATCTTGACAAATGAATGACTCCAGTCCTATCGAAGGTCTGTGGCAATCTATTATCAAACCTACACTTTGATAAGATGTTTTGTCAAGCTAGAATTTAAACTTGCAACGTCTTAGTAACAAACCTATTATATTAACAACCGAGCTAGCGGTATTCGGTTATATGCATTTGTCAAATATATGATACTCTCTAAATTCTTATACTG
Source organism: Tridacna crocea (assembly GCA_943736015.1). Taxonomy (NCBI): domain Eukaryota; kingdom Metazoa; phylum Mollusca; class Bivalvia; order Cardiida; family Cardiidae; genus Tridacna; species Tridacna crocea. The sequence goes on from OX031059.1 coordinate 59,580,006, forward strand.
TTTGGTAAATGGTTTTAAAAAAAATTACATATCGTCGGTTTACTTAAAAAAAACTATTAACCCTTTACTCCATAGATACTCATTTTGACGTATCAACAACATACAGCTTTTGAAAACATTGTGGGAAAATGAGAAATTGCTCGTAACGAGCAATTTCTCCTTTTCCCACAATGTTTTCCACTCAATAAGATATTTGTATCCTCATTTGCCCATATTTCTGACATCATATCTTTATTAGCAGCTGAAATGGAAGAGCCTCAAATTGGCATATCAGGTAAAGGGTTAACTACAGCTTCGACTGGAATCTCTAAAATGATGGAAAACTCGGTTAAAATTGTTCAACTTTTTGAAATATTATTTTAGGAATCACTTATTGGAATATCTTTATAAAACAGTCAACAAAATATCACAATATCAAAGCAACTATAACACAAGGTATGTCCTTAAAATGCTTGGTTCTAAGCAAACGTTGAATACTGTAGTAATCGTACATGGTCAGTCAATATCTTCCAAAATATCCATCGGTCTAGCTGGATGATCATATAGACCGCAAGTTCCATGCTGTCGGATCTTGATCTGTTTTCTCCGCAAAAGCATTGATACAAATATCTTGCCCAGGCTCGTATGCTGCAGTTCAGAGTTAGGTATGAATATGCAATATATCACGTCGACATAAACCAAAGTTCTTGAAATTACAGCTGCTTTCGTAACCGGTCGTAAAACATACTTAGTTTCTTTGCGGATGACGGCTAATTTACGTCATTCCTTTCCTGAACAATTTCTAAGAGTAGTGTTTCGTTTCGACACGCAATATTCCGTTGTATCGTTAGGGAAACTACATGTAACAAGTTTTGAACACAGGCTCATGTTATTTTTTTCTTTGGTTTTGATAAAAACTTCATTATCTTCGCATAATATCACAAGTCGGCTCTATTCCTTAACTTCATGTAATCTCGTTCGTATCAAGGGTTCTTTTTGAAGCATACTGTTAGTCACAAGATCTTAAACATGGCAACGCCATGTAAATTGCCTTTCAACGACAACAACAACTTCGATAAAGTTGTTCACATCTATCAATCGCTCGGTGAAATCTGGCTAGGGAATTGGTAGACCGCGTTGAAAATTGAATGTACAAATGGTTTGCCAACGGAAATGTATTTGTGATCCATCACGCAAAGAGAAAAATAGAATTAGATCTAGATGAAAATAGATCAACGTTAAGTGCAGGTCAATTCAAGTTGATGATTAAAAAATGATTGTATAATAAGGTACAATGACCACTTTTCATTGAGAAAATGTTATTAAAGCGAAAATGGCAATCGTGGTCAGCCTGCGCAATTTGCGCTGGCTGACCAGGGCTGATACTTTTTGCATTTGCCAGAAGGTCCCTTTCTGCGTGATGGATCACATTTAGAAAAAAATTGTTTCGAAAAAATATGACTCGTGTTCTCTTATTTTTTAACTGGAGCCAAACAATTTTTAACTCTTAACCTGCTAAGTAAGTTCGATCGTTAATACCCAAACATTGCTACTTCAAAGTTATGTTTAAGGTAGTAGACCGTAACACTTCTAGTGCAGGGGTCCGTGAAGTTGGCTCAACGCTTTGTAATCAACATTCTGCTCAACACCAGCCTTGTTGAGCCAGCTCGACATTCCAGCTCAATGGCAAGCTCAACAGCAAAAATACATATATATATATCAAAATCAAAGTCCGTTGAGCCAGCTCGACATTCCAGCTCAATCGCCAGCTCAACAATAAAAATACTTAAATATATAATTATGTTTCGATCAATGTCCGTTGAGCCAGCTCGACATTCCAGCTCAACAGCCAGCTTCACAGCAAAAATACATATATACATGTATATATAAAAGTCCGTTGAGCAAGCTCGACATTCAAGCTCAACCGCCACTTCAACAGTAAAAAGTACCTATACATAATTATCCTTTGATCAATGTCCGTTGAGCCAGCTCGACATTCCAGCTCAAGCGCGAGCTCAACAGTAAAAATACGTATGTTTCGATCAATGTCTGTTGAGCCAGGTCGACATTCTAGCTCAACGCCTATATCAAAAGCAAAAATACATATATTTGTCAAAATCAAAGTCCTTTGAGCCAGCTGTACTTTCCAGCTCAACCACCAGCCCAACAGTAAAAATACTTATGCATATGCTTCGATCAATGTCCGTTGAGCCAGCTCGGCATTCCAGCTCAATGGTAAGCTCAACAACAAAAATACATAGATATGTCAAAATCAAAGTCCGATGAGCCAGCTCGACATTCCAGCTCAACCGCCAGCTCAACAGTAAATATGTTTTGATCAATGTTCGTTGACCATGCTCGAAATTCCAGCTCAACGGCCAGCTCAACAGCAAAAATACATATGTATATATTTCAAAATTAAATAGTTCCAGCTCGACATTCCAATCTAACGGCCAGCTCAACAGCAAAAATACACACATATGTCAAAATCAAAGTCCGTTGAGCCAGCTCGACATTCCAGCTCAACGGCCAGTTCAACAGCAAAAATACATATGTATATATGTCAAAATTAAATAGTTGAGCCAGCTCGACATTCCAGTCTAACGGCCAGCTCAACAGCAAAGATACACACATATGTCAAAATCAAAGTCCGTTGAGCCAGCTCGACATTCCAGCTCAACGGCCAGATCAACAGCAAAAATACATATATTTGTCAAAATCGAAGTCCGTTGAGCCAGCTCGACCTTCCAGCTCAACCGCCAGCTCAACAATAAAATTACTTATACATATGTTTCGATCAATGTTCATTGAACCAGCTCAGAACGGGTTTTTATTACAAAACGGGTTGTAACACAGCTCGACATTCCAGCTCAATGGTCAGCTCAACAACAAAAATACATATATATGTCAAAATCAAAGTCCGATGAGCCAGCTCGACATTCCAGCTCAACCGCCAGCTCAACAGTAAATATGCTTTGATCAATGTTCGTTGAGCATGCTCGAAGTTCCAGCTCAACGGCCAGCTGAACAGCAAAAATACACACATATATATATATGTCAAAATCAAATAGAGCCAACTCGACATTTCAGCTCAACAGTAAAAATACTTACACTTATATTTTAATCAATGTCCGTTGAACCAGCTCGACATTCCAGCTCAACCGCCAGCTTAACAGTAAATATGCTTTGATCAATGTTCGTTGAGCATGCTCGAAATTCCAGCTCAACGGCCAGCTCAACAGCAAAAATACATAATATATGTCAAAATTAAACTAAGTTGAGCCAGTTCGACATTTCAGCTCAACAGCCAGCTTAACAGAAAAAATACATTAGGTCAAAATCAATTTTTACTGTTGACCTGGTGATTGAGCTTGAATGTCGAGCTGGCTCAACAGACTTTGATTAAAATATACGTATAAGTTTTTTTACCGTTGAGTTGGCGGTTTAGCTGGCTCAACGGACTTTGATTGGAATGTCGAGCTGGCTCAACGGACTTTGATTTTGTCATGTGTATGTATTTTTGCTGTTGAGCTTGCCATTGAGCTGGAATGTCGAGCTGGCTTAACAAGGCTGGTGTTGAGCTGAATGTTGATTACTGAGCGTTGAGGCAACTTCACGGACCCCTAGTGCAGCATGGATTAAAATTTCTTGAATATTGATAAATTCGAATTCAAACAGATATAATACTTTTGTACGTTTTTAACTGACCAGAAATTTCTTTGATGTCTATCTTGAAATTATTTGTTGGTACTTTTGTTAGTTTCGAAAAAAGGGAGGTCATTATTATCTCCCTTTCCAATGAGACTATAGTGGTTTTAGATTCATGAATTATAATTCTAAGAAGGACAAAAAAGGGAAAAAAGTGGCTCGGTAAAAGTAGTACAATATTATTAATTTCTAATCGTAGCAAATTTTGTAGGATAATATTATAGTGAAAATAACTCTTTTCTTTTACGAGTTCATTTTCTAAGGGGATAATAACTCCTTACCGGACAGTGTAGATCAAAGATCAGACTGCACGTTCTTTGCAGTCTGATCTAAAACTACATTGACCGCAATAGGTTATTGAGTCGGGCTTAGCAGTCTTAAGGTTACAGCTTTCCGACAAAGAAATGTACCTTGTAGACATATATCAACAGAGCTTTAGATAGAGGGAGTAATTTTAATATCATAATTGAAAATTTTAATTATTCTGCACAAAACCCCATGTTGTGGGTACTCATTAGAATCGTCTCATTGAGACGATTCTAATGAGTACCCACAACATAGGGGTTCGAAGAGAAATAATGACTTTAGAATACCATCACTCCCTCTTATCTGGAGCTCGGTATCACTCTTGTAATGCAGCCGAGAGATTTGAACAATTGATTAAACGGAGGTTTGCCAAATGATTAAGAGAGAGAGAGAGAGAGAGAGAGAGAGAGAGAGAGAGAGAGAGAGAGAGTGGCTTTGTCATCAAAAGAAAACGTTAGATATGTAGAGAAATTCTTGCTTTTAGATTTACAAGAATCGTGTACAACAAAGGAAGGTAGTTTCCCCTCTCAAGAACTAATTAAGCGAATAAAAAATAGGCTGTCACTCATTGTGAGGGTAATACTGCTTGACGTTTGATTCATTAGGGGAAATGCTCATTTTATGTTTCCATTCCATAGAAATTCCGAGCTTTGCATTTCGAATGACGGGGGTCGAATGTTCATAGGACAAAAGCTTTACATCAAGGGGATGGAATGTCATCGTAAAAAGTAACTTTGATTCATCGATCTTTCCTGTCTTATACGTGTATTTTTTTTGTTTTTACTGAGACGACAACAAATCCGAGTTTTCCCCATGGCACAGCAAATATTATTATACTGCAAAAAAAAAAAATCTCGTGATCTGATTGGATAATATGCCCCGAACATATATATCATGTACACTGGCAAACCAACGTAAAAGCCCCGTATGTATAACTACACTATCAAGACAACATCCAAAATTGCGGCGCCGATCAAGATTAACATCAAGATTATGCGTCAAGCTGCACGTTTTTAGCACGTATTACCAAGGTTTCAGAGACGTCAGTTCCCAGAGACGTCAGTTTTCATTGAATTGGGGCTCTCAGAAGGGAAATTCTACACGTTAGCGTACTCAATTTTTTTAAACCAAAAGACATGTAAGATACGCTTAACAAACGTTGCAATGATAAAACTTTGCAGTATAATAAATTTGTTGTACGGTCATATGGCAGGGGACTTGGAAACTTGTTCACGGATATAATTTTGTGCATGCCAACGGATCATTTTACCTCAAGAATCAGTCGGTCTTAAGACAAAATACTTGCTTGTTAACTAAGATGCATTAACAGTCATTTTTGTTGAACGACGAACAAATATGTTGTCCCGCCTGTATTTCACTTGCACTAGTATTTGGTTGCTTTCGATTTATCCTTCACTGTAATGGGTTAATTAATTGGACATAAAAATTACCTTTTATCAATACGTCTACCTGCTTTCATCTGACAATTCTTTTGAAAAAAAAAAAAAAAAGATCTGTGTGCATTTGCGACTGATTTGCCGGGTTTCGGCTCTGGGCTCAGCAAAGATACATAGAGCACAAGACCAATCACCGCTGAAACGTCCTTACTGGAATTGGAAAGGTACATGTAGAACACGAATTGTTTACTTTTGTAACGCCTTGTACGAATTAAACTACGTTTTGGAAAAGGATTAATAAGGATCAGAGAGTAGATAAGTGCAGTCTGATCTTTGGTCTTTATTGTCCAGTATCGATACCGAGGACAAAGCACGTTTAATCACAATGCATCAGTCTTATTTATTGATAGAGGGGCCCATCTCGCGTATATGAAGTTATACTCTGTTTAGTCGTAAAGACATTGGATAAGTGCAGGGCTCTAATAGAGGGAGTGATTTTAATTTTAAGATTGAAACTAATCATTATTCGCCATTAAACATAATGTTGTAGGTACTCATTAGAATAATCTAATGACTACCCACATAGGGTTTTGCATAGAAATAATGATTTTAGAATACCATCACTCTTATCTGGAGGTCTGTAAGTTGTTCACAAACCTTGATTTAATTTCCGCTGGTGATGCTGTTCACGAAGTATTGTTCTTTGGTAAAGCGCTTGCAGTCCTAGCGGAGTACCATTGCAACCTAGGGAAAACAAGAATATGTAGACAATCGCTGTGGAATGTTGACCGGAAGTGACGTAATACACGACTGATGAATATTTGAGCTACGCTGTGTGGAAAGGGACTGCAATGCATTTGCAGAATGTATCGACTCAGGTCAGCCTGCGCAGTCCGCGCAGGCTGACCTGAGTCGATACTTTTTTCTATTGGTAAATTACCTGTGTATCAAAGAACCAGTTTACATAATGATTAAATCTGTTTTTAATTGCTTGGTACATTGGGATTGCATTCAATCTCGTTTTTGTTAAAGTTTGGTTAATTTATTTGGCACTTCAGCTAATCACAATGTTTATCTTTCTCTTAAAATCTGACAGCTAAAAGAGTAGAAAATAGTTTACATTTACTGTAATTGGTGGTGAAAGCTGTTTCATTGTCAGCTATACCTTTAATTGAAGTCCAATAATTTCAAAATGTATTAAATAAAAGAAAAAGAACTTTATTCCCATAAAACAGCACCATATCGAAAAGTTGCCCCCCCCCCCAAAAAAAAAACAAAAACGAAGGCATCTAAGACTGATTCTGTTTTGTAGTTTTTATACACATTGACTTTTACTTGAAGCTATCTAAAGATTCGGTTGGCTTCAATTTAACCAATTACTTCTTTACTTAAGGATAGGATACGCTAATAGGATTCTTGCAGATTGCCTTTCATCGCTGAAGAAACGTAGGCCTTCGGCTAAGACTCGGGTTATCCGTAATCGATCGGCCTATCACGCTGGTTCCCCGCATCGATTACGGATAACCCGAGTCTCAGCCGAACCCGTACGATTTTCGGCGATTAAAGGCGATGTTACACGAATCAAATTAGGATGCCGTATCATTAACTAGTTTGTCAGTATTTTATTGTAAAATGGTTCCTTCACCAGCTAGCCAGATCATTCACCATCATCGGTGAGAACTTACCGTCTAAGAAAGAATACTGACCCGAATGAAGTTAACGGTAGCATCTACGTGCAAGCTAATAATAAAACTGGGCCAAGTATAGATCCCTTATGGAAACCGATTTGTTCACGACATATGGTTGAAATCCCCTCCTCTCCTGCTGTCCCCACCAGTTCCGTTTTACAACATAACAGTGATTTCAAGAGTACGATGTAAATCTGGTGGGGTAATTAAGAAATCATCCTTACGTTATTTAACTGATTCGGAAATACCAGTCGAGTAACGTTACAGCGGTACAACGTCTGTTTCAGCTACCATCATTAAAAGGTGGGAGGGGTGTGAAGGAAATAGCTGATGTAGAATGCGAAGACGAAAGCGACTGTCTTGAGGGCTGCACCAAGTAGGCCAAGACTAGAAACCAAATTCTTGTGATATTTTTTTTGCCGACTTGTCTAGCATTGCTCAATACCTTATCTCTTATGTATGCTCTCTTTTGATGAAGAATTTTCCTTTTGAATAGTTCAGGCCATTCATTGTCGTTATTGGAGATTGATTCTGACAGTGTTACTCGGGGTGAACTTCCATGTTTTATCGGTGACGGTATCTGCAAACCTTTTTGCAAAATTTACTCTATGGCTTGCAACAGGCGAAAAGAAGCATTCGGACATTTGCGTAAAGTCTCGTCTCGGATTAGCCTGCGCAGTCCGCACAGGCTAATCTGAGACGGCACTTTACGACTACCTCAGATTTTACGCTACGGCAGACTTATGCAAAACAGAAAATTACATAACAAAAGAGAGTGTCGTTTCGGAATAGCCTGGGCGGACTGCGTCTGACTGATCCGTGACAACACTATACACAAATGTCCGAATGCCCCGTTTGGTTTGGTTATTTCCGTTTATTTATCGTCGCTACCGGTTGCCCAGAAGACGGTTAGTTGTTACGGGGGATAGTGCAAGCCGGATACAGGTCGAAACTACTGAGAGCTTCGCCTGGTTCTTTAACGTCCTCGGCGTATAGTACCGTCACTCGGGACCTCGGTTTAATGTCTCATCCGAAAGACTATTAGTAATTTTAGTGTTGTTGGCCAGCAGGGGATTCGAACCCACAACCTGTAGTGACCCGAAGCGTTGTGTTCACGAGTCCTACGCGTTACCTACCGAGCTATATCGGCTGGTAAGCCTCGTTTGGCGTGTTGCACGCCATATATTGGCGGTTCTTCTCCGTCATGCATCATATACCAAGCAAGACGTCACATCATAATTTATCCAAAAAATCCGTTTTGTCTAACAACCCGCCTGATACACATGCCAGACTAGTTCTTTCATATCTCAAAAATACCAAAGTTGGCATATTGGGTCCTTTTTATGATTTTAACAAAAAGTTTCTGACTCCGTTGGTTTCAAAATTTGTAAAGAAAAATGTAAGAGCCAAGGAAAACAAAAGAATGTTTTTGATGAATAAGCTTTTTCTTAAGAAAGTGAAGAAAAGAGATTTAAAGGCTGACGGTCTGGAGTTACTTCTAGATCATAGTTTTATAATGATAATGATGACGGTGATTATCTAAACAACTGTTGTATTAGCAGCACTAGTAGAAGTAGCAGCAGCAGCTGGAGAAGAAGGAGAAGAAGAAGAAGAAGAAGAAGAAAAAGAATACGGCTCGAGGTAGTACTTCATAAAAAAAAATGTTGGAATATTTTTTGTTTGCTTTAAATGAATAATCTCTGAAAATCTGTTCAAGTAATTGGTTAATTTACTCAAGTGCAGGTAAATTAAACCTGGACCATAGTTTTTGTACCAGTATTCTTGTTTCTTCTCAAGCCACACGGCACCATACAGTTTTGACAAACGAGAAGTGTAATTCGATTATACAGAAGAGTTTGGAATTTTCTTGTTTCTGGAACGGAACCATTTCTTTCAATCTAAATAGACAGCGTCTGTACACCTGTGTCTTGTCGAGTTAAAAATTCCTCTTTAACCGGTGCCAAGATAAATTTTGACGTCGAGGATTAATCCTACTCACGGGTTGTTTATACGTTAATACTGTTAAAACTCTGCGATAATCTGTTTGAGCTTGTGCTGTACGTACTTTTATACTATTGTATATATTAACCTAAAGAGAGTCAGAGAGAGAGAGAGAGAGAGAGAGAGAGAGAGAGAGAGAGAGATAACGTAACTTCTGATTGATTGGCTAAAATATTCGGTTTAGCAAATCGGAAATTGTGTTACTTTCAAATATAGAAAATTATGGAGAATAAGGCAAAGAACGTTCTTAAGAATGGTTCGTGAATACGAGCCACGTTGACTTTCTTAACAAAGCCACGCACCACACTCTTTCTAATCCTATGTCTCTCAGTGTTTTTTTTTCTGGCATAACGAACATCTTGATCTTTGATCTTCTTTATAGGCGACATTTCCGAAACTGTCAACTGTCCCAGTGTGAATGTTGTGACCGTTCAGTAAAAGGTATAACTCTGAACTCTTTAACTACTAAATAAATAACTTAGCTTTTCTAAAAGTCAATACTACACTTTTTACTACAAAAACCACATTGGACTCTGGTCATAATCTAGGATAACGTAGTGGACAGTCCACTTTAACCCGTTACCACACAATCCCTACTTTTGACGCCCCTGAGAAAGAAGCCTTTGGAAAACATTGTAGGAAAAGGAGAAAATGCTGGTAACCAGCATTTTCTCCTTTTTCCCACAATGTTTTCTACCCTTCACAAAACAAAATTCAAAATTTTATTTACTTTTATTTTGTCGTCTGCAGATGCTTTCGATTTGGACAAACCTAAAATTTTGTCGTTTAATAATGAGTTCTTGTAGGTTCTTGTAACATCTACATTGAGGAAAAAGAGTTAACAGTTAATGCGCTGATTTAATGTATCGGATCTTTTACCCCTCAGGCTGTGAAACGCAACTAAAAGACCTTTATCGGTCGATGAAGATCAAGATCAGACTGCACAGAACGTGCAGTCTGATCTTGAATCCACATCTCCCGATGAGGAAATGTTTTTCCCTCAATATATACCTTTGGAATATGGTAATATGGGTTTTTATAATCGGCTAATAGGTGTCATTTCACTTATTTAGTAGGTAAAGGGTTAGATTAGAGAAAAAAAAGTTTAAATATTACTATTTCACATTATCTCTCGCTAAATGGCATTCTATAAATACTCATCTATCTAATTTGGGCATCCTGTGTACAGAACCGAACCACTTTCCTACGCGACAACCGTTACTTTGAATTTCAAACTAAAATAAACGTTTACTCAATTAACCGCTATTTCGTGCAATTCACTCAGCTATGATCAGCAGTCTAAAGAAATCTGGAGCTAAAGCAGGTCTCATTTCTCCTCAAAAGTATTGATAAAAGCTATTTTCTACATCACTACTTTATAGAGCGTAATATTACATTAAGTCCGCTTTTGGGGCTAGTGATGCGTTATATAAGACTACTTTATAGAGCGTAATATTACATTAAGTCCGCTTTTGGACTTAAATTAGGGGCTAGTGATGCGTCATATAAGACAGTTGAATCTTCGAAGAATATGACATGCGCAGACAACGACTATTTCAAGGCTGTTTCTGCAGGAATGGAAAACAAGGAAGTAGACTGACTGCTCATCCTTTGCTAGCTGATTTTGTTCTACTGTGTCCGTTTAAGAAGGTACAGTCGGTTAACATCATATCACACTAGAAAAACTTTAGACATGTCCAAACTCAAAGCTCTTTCAGACTGCAATTTACATGTTGTTTAACTCATTACCAAACGACAAAAATTTAGGTTTGTCTAAATCGAAAGCATTTGCAGACGACAAAAAATAAAAGTAGGTGAAAATTTGAAATTTGTTCTGTGAAGGGTAGAAAACATTGTGGGAAAAGGAGAAAATGCTGGTTACCAGCATTTTCTCCTTTTCCCACAATGTTTTCAAAAGGCTTCTTTCTCAGGGTCGTCAGAAGTACGGATTGTGTGGTAATGGGTTAAATGATGAAATTTGTCTTTGATGGAGTAGAAACATCGTGTGAAAAGAAGGAAATGCTGGTTACCAGCATTTTCTCCTTTTCCCACAATGGTTTCAAGTCTTTTCCTACAAGGTCGGTAAAACTCGTGATTTTGTGGTGAAGAGTTTAAGTGTTTGAATAGTTCAATAATTAGGCTCACAGTCTGAGCAAGTAGCCAAGACCGGTCAGTGATAAGAAACTTCCAGAATTGATTCGTCGCTCAGTGGCTGATTGTTGGCATTATGGGAATTTCGTTCCGATGGAGTCGATGGATTTTCGATAGAACTTTCGTGATAAAATAGATATGGATGTACAGATTGTTCATGGTGCTGGTGAATTATCATAGTTTTGTATTCAGAATATTGATCTGTCTTTAAAAATTTCAGACTGCGAACTCCCCATTTTACTTTGCCGATAATTCAATCGATTGATCGACTGACTGACTGACTTACTAACTGCATGATTGACTAAGTGAGTGAGTTAGTGAGTGACTAAGTGAGTGAGTTGGTGAGTGAGTTATTGGGTGGGTGAATGAATGAATGAATGTCGCTTTGAACAACAGATGAGTGACAAGTCCGTAAAATGACTAAAAATGAGTAAAATTAGGGGAAAAAACTGAGTTCAAGATTTTTTTTTTCATTGAAATTATTTTGGAGGGAGTAAACGAATGGTAGGTTACTAGTGGACACAGCGGGCTCGGAATCTAAATATAGTGCTTTCGCTGTTCCGAGACGATTTATCTCGGATTTTTTTCTTTATTTGTATTAACCCATATCCTGGTAAATAACTGATATGAAACTTTCAAGCCGGTAATTTATAATTGAATAATGCTATTTCAGAGTTCTTTTTTTTTAAACAAAGAATATCCGTATCGGACAATGTAGATCCAAGATCAGACTGCACGTTCTGTGCAGTCTGATCTTGCATCTACAGTGTCCGCAAAAGGTCGATGAGTCGTGCCTGGGAGCGAAAGGATTTATTCGATCCGTATCTTGAGTAAATTCTGAAAAAAAGGTCCTCATACCGAGAAACTAATTTAATTTCTCCCAGTAAAGTGAACAATAAACGCAGATTAGTTTTTATACAGTGACTGAATGTCTGACAAATTGGTTTTTATGGAATATTTATTCTTTTTCAATCGCCAGGGAAAAAGTCGGTGCGGAAATATTTGCGTATCGAATCGCGATATTCCAGTACATGTTAATCGAGAAAAATACGTTAGTGTAAAAAAAATTATTTAAAAAATGGTAACGATTGTTTTATTGTTTGGATGAGTGACCGAGTTGAAAAAAAGAGACTATTTAACTAGGTAAATAAATGCACTATCCTGAATTCGAGTTTACTTCTTACCAAATCATCGATTCGAAAATTGAATATGCCACTAGAAATATGTAAAGACTGATATTATCGTAAAGAAGTACAGGGTGTTTCATAATATATGTCCTTATTCTAAACTTGAATATTGTCTAAACATGTAAATTTAAAATACATGGATAGCTATTACCGTTTTACAGACATGATAAAATGTTTCATTAGATATATAATACACAGACATTACCCAAACATTCTTTGATACACTACACTTTTTCCGACAAGTTCATTTCACAACGAATGTCTTGCATTACATCAAATCTGAGAATTAAGATAACGTCTACTCTTTGTTTAAAGATTGTCCTAGAAACGTACAAGTTCACAAGCAGTAAAAAGGGTGTAAAGCAAATAAGAAATCGGGCTCTCAAATTGAATCAAAGCGTTGAGACCACTGAAGTAGTATTTTTCAAGGAAGCCATTGTGTGGAATTAATGATTTGGAAAAAAAAAAAAGAGAAACACATTCAAAATATTGGCTTGAAAGTCAACCTACTGAGCCAATGGATATCTTTTTTGGTTGAAAGGAGAGTACAAATCACAAAGTATGATTATTTGTGTATTGATGGTCTCCCTTTGATCATAAGGATGAGACGGGAGTAACGTTGCTCGACAGTAGGATGCATGATGGATAGAGAGAGAAACCATGTGAATATATCGAAAAAAAAAAAATTAGTTTGTACCTAAAAACTATGATTTTGAAATAGGTTGACATTTAATTCCCAACATTACAATTAATTATTTTGATCTGTAAATATTGATGCCCAATCAAATGGAGTAGCGCGCAATCTTGGGATGATCAAGCAATGTGACGAAAGAGTCCAGGGCCAAGCGATCGGTAGACAAATTTTGTATCATTGCATCAATAGAAGGCTATTAGCGAGTGAAGTTAATTTTGATTTAGAATTAGTATTTCCACGATAGATGACTTCACCCACTGTATTTTAACATGCCATTTCCAATTACATTTTGGGTTTATTTCCTTTGGCTTTGCACGAAATACGATACAAGGTCTTCAAAATTCAATACTGAACTCACAGTGGTATTGTCTTTGACAGATACCTCAAAAACTGCTACACAATATGACACTTACCTCATGGGCTGTTTTCAGCACAGATTGTAGACAGTGGTTCCCATGTTCTTCGCAGATGGCGAGGACAATCCCGACTCATAAACTGAGGAGGGCCATCTGAGTATTCTGAGGAAGAATTTCATTTTGATGCCAACAGAAAAAGTATTAATGTTGATTACTAGGAAAGGTCGGCAAAAAGCCGGTCAGTATGAGTACTGACCGAGCCGGCGGTTTTAACCGGTTAAAACCGGTCAATAGTAGTCGACTGGAGTGGTTGGTTGGGTGGATTAAATCACTGATTTACATACATGGCCTGTTTCTTGTCTTAAAAGCTCTCATCCTATATCCTGTTTTGAAGGTATATTACATATTATCATCAGTATCATAGTTTTTATCAATAAGGTCCCTTTTTTATTTGACCATAATTCAAAAGACATCATTGCTGGTCAACTGAAGAGGTTGATTGGATCAACTTTCCTTTATGAACTTGCATACAGGTCAGTTCTTTTCAAGAATAGAACCTTTATCTGTCATCATTCCTGTTTACAGTTCTGCTCTCTCTTCCCCCCCCCCCCCCCCCCCCCCCCTCGACCACAAATATACCTAGGTTTAAAAAAAATTGGATTACTTACCATAGTTTTTGGACATAAAAGCTTAAAGGTAACATTAAAAAGCAACTAATTTAAAATTTCCATGTAAAACTGCAGAAAAAAGTGTCACCTATGGGTAAACAATTGTGATATACACCTGTCATTAATCTGTAGGCATATTGAGGTACACATGAAGAAGGATGTGACTGATTAGCTAATCAATTAGTTAGGGATACTTCAATTCTGAAGCATATTTAAGTCTGTATCTACACCTTTAAAACTGTTGTTAAAACATATTAAAAGTGTAAAAGTTGCCCCTTTCTACCCCAGTAGGTGTGGCTTAAATCACAAAAGGAACCAATCATGTATCCCTATTTGGGGTATTATACTTGACACCAGGCCTTATTCCAATGGTGTGAAATACTTATATGTAATCAAGATAACACAGGTATCTTATCATTAAGTAGTACCTTATGGTGTCAAAAATGAAACCTAAAGAACTTATTTGGAACTTCCATAGAGTTTTGGAAAACTGGCAAAATCCACCTTATAAGTAGCCTTGACAGGGACAAAACATTTTTTTCACTCAAGTCAACTCTTTCATATTGGTAAATCCAACCAAACTTGGAACCAAAATCAGAAAAAAACACGACAAATCATCCACTAAATAGGATGACTGTCTTCCTAAAATTCATCTGACCATTAAAATTTCCAAATGACCACTACAAATATCCAATCGACCATTATTGACCAGTACTTACCACTTTGGGAATATTGACCGGGGCGGTTTTAACCGGTTAAAACCGCTGGTTAAAACCACCCCTGGTTTCGACGGCCCAACCTTGGCACGAGGACGTACATTTGATTTTAGCAAGGCAAAGCCACACAACACATAAACGGAACCATTTAACTGAATGACTTTCCAAAAGCATCAAGGCAAAATTTAAATTCTTCCAGGAATGGTTACACATTCCGACTTTCCAGATTTTTCTTGTTTGGTGGCAATATGAAAGGTGCACAGCTCAATATCAGGAGCTACCTTGGACTTTAAAGCTGCAATGAAGAACCACATTATAAAAAATAGCGGAGAGGAGGTAGGGGGCGGGGATTCGAAGACATATAACGAAGAACTCTCACAATAAACCCCACCTAAGAATTGCTCAGAGTAGACGTATTTGTTGTAAAATGGACTTGTCAGAAAAAGTGTAGGGTATTAATTGCTATAAGAGTAATGTCTTTGTACTACACATCAAACAGAAATTTTATGTGTGCAAAACGTTGGCTGCTTTCCATTCAATTTAAATTGAAAGTTGTATAAAAATGACTCGTAGAATAAGGATATATAAGATGAAACGCCCTGTACAAAATACATATAGGTTTTGTCTACAGATATAGTGAGATGTTGTAGAGTGCTGATCGCAAGTATTTTACCCAACAGCCTATATTCCAGGGGTAAGACACAGGATAATTGAAAAATCCCCAGATTGCCACAATAATGACAATGTTTTCAATAGTCAATTAACCCTTTCAAAGCAAATCCGAGTTTTATCCCCCCCTTTCCGTTACAAAAGAAAAGGTCCCTAAAAATGGTTGTAACCAACATTTGCCCCTTTTCCCACATTCTTTTCTACACTATTAGAGACAAATCAGGGGTCCGTGAAGTTGGCTCAACGCTCAGTAATCGACATTCAGCTCAACACCAGCCTTTTTGAGCCAGCTCGACATTCCAGCTCAACGGCCAGCTCAACAGCAAAAACATATATACATGTCAAAATCAAAGTCCGTTGAGCCAGCTCGACATTCCAGCTCAACAGCCAGCTCAAATGCAAATATACTAGATCCATGTCCGTTGAGCCAGCTCGAAATTCCAGCTCTGCCACCTCAACAGTAAAAATACGTATACAAATGTTTCGATCAGTGTCCGTTGAGCCAGCTCGACATTCTAGCTCAACCGCCTGCTCAACAGCAAAAATACATATATATATATGCCAAAATAAAAGTCCGTTGAGCCAGCTCAACAGTAAAAATACTTATACATACTTTTCGATTAATGTCCGTTGAGCCAGCTCGACATTCCAGCTCAACCACCAGCTCAACAGCAAAAATACATATACATGTCAAAATCAAAGTCCGTTGAGCCAGCTCGAAATTCCAGCTCAACTGCCAGCTCAACAGTAAAAATACTTATACATATGTTTCGATCAATGTCCATTGAGCCAGCTCGACATTCCACCTCAACGGCCAGATCAACCGCAAAAATACATCTACATGTCAAAATCAAAGTCCGTTGAGCCAGCTCGACATTCCAGCTCAACAGCCAGCTCAAGAACAAAAATATACTAGATCCATGTCCGTTGAGCCAGCTCAACATTCCAGCTCAACCGCCAGATCAACATTTAAAATATTTAAACATATGTTTCGATCAATGTCCGTTGAGCCAGCTCGACATTCTAGCTCAACCGCCAGCTCAACAGCAAAAATACATACATATGTCAAAATCTAAGTCTGTTGAGCCAACTCGAAATTCCAGCTCAACTGCCAGCTCAATAGTAAATATACTTATACATAATTATGTTTTGATCAATGTCCATTGAGCCAGCTCGACATTCCAGCTCAACCACCAGCTTAACAGTAAAAATACATAAATATGTCAAGATCAAAGTCCGTCGAGACAGCTTGACATTCCAGCTCAACGGCCAACTTAACAGCAGCAAAAATACAAATATATGTCAAAATTAAAGTCCATTGAGCCAGCTGGACATTCCAACTCAACCGCAAACTCAACAGTAAAAATACTTATATATATGTTTCGATCACTGTCCGTTGAGCCAGCTCAACAGCCAGCTCAACAGCAATAATACATATATATGTCAAAATCAAAGTCCTTTGGTCCAGCTCGACATTCCATCTTAACCGCCATCTCAACAGTAGAAATACTTATACATATGCTTCGATCAATATCTGTTGAGCCAGCAGAAAGTTCCAGCTCAACAGCAAAAATACGTATACATATCAAAATTAAAGTCTGTTGAGCCAGCAGGAAATTCCAGCTCTACCGCCAGCTCAACAGTAAAAATACTTATACATTTGTTTCGATCAATGTCGAGCTGGCTCAATGGACTTTGATTTTGACATATATATGTATTATTGCTGTTGAGCTGGCCTGTGTGCTGGAATGTAGAGCTGGCTCAACAGACTTTGATTTTGACATATATATTATGTATTGTTGCTGTTGAGCTGGCCGTTGAGCTGGAATGTCGAGCTGGCTCAACGGACATTGATCGAAATATGTGTATAAGTATATTTTACTGTTGAGCTAGAGGTTGAGCTGTAATGTCGAGCTGGAATGTTGAGCTGGCTCAACGGACATGGATGTAATATTTTTACTGTTGAGCTGGAATGTCGAGCTGGCTCAACGGACTTTGATTTTGACATATATATCTATTTTTTTCAGTTGAGCTGGTGGTTGAGCTGGAATGTCGTGCTGACTCAAGGGAGTTTGATTTCGACATATATATGTATTTTTGCTGTTGAGCTGGCCGTTAAGTTGGAATGTCGAGCTGGCTCAACTGACATTGATCGAAATATATGTATAAGTATTTTACTGTTGAGCTGGCGGTTGAGCTGGAATGTCGAGCTGGCTCAACCGACTTTGATTTTGACATATATTTTTTTGCTGTTGAGCTTGGCGTTGAGCTGGAATGTCGAACTGGCTCAATGGACATTGATCGAAACATATATATAACTATTTTTACTGTTGAGCTGGTGGTTGAGCTGGAATGTCAAGCAGGCAAAACGGACATCTATCGAAAAATGTGTGTAAGTATCATTACTGTTGAGCTGGCAGTTGAGCTGGCATGTCAAGCTGGCTCAACGGACATTGATCGAAACATATATATATAAGTATTTTTACTGTTGAGCTGGCTCAACGGACATGGATTTAGTAATTTTACTGTTAAGCTGGCTGTTGAGCTGGAATGTCGAACTGGCTCAACGGACTTTGATTGTATTATATATATGTATTTTCGCTGTTGAGGTCGTGGTTGAGCTTGAATGTCGAGCTGGCTCAACTGTCTTTGATTTTGACATATATATGTAATTTTACTGTTAAGCTGGTTGTTTAGCTGGAATGTCGAGATGGCTTAGTGGACATTGATCGAAACATATCTATAAGTATTTTACTGTTGAGCTGGCGGTTAAGCTGGAATGTCAAGCTGGCTCAACGGACTTTGATTTTGACATATATATGTATTTTTGCTGTTGAGCTGGCTGTTGAACTCGAACGTCGAGCTGGCTCAACAAGGCAGGTGTTGAGCTGAATGTCGATCACTGAGAGTTTGAGCCAACTTCACGGACCTACAAATCAGTCCATTTTGTCATCTGAAAAAGGTAAGAGAACGAACTGTAAACGTTAGCAGATCCGAAACTGTTTTTGTCAGATGTTTTCCTGAAATATCATACTATCCGTTTTAAGTCTGATCTCGGTCTATATTGTCCATAAAGCATAAAGCAATTCAAGGTGGACTAAGAATCACAAGTATAGTTTTAGATCAGAAAAAAACCTATGCTAGTATTTCGTCCTTGACCAGTAGGTTTTTTACATTAGTACTTAATAGCATGTAAAGTCTTTTGTAAATGTTTCTCTATTGCAGACGGCAGACATACAAATTAAAACTATTTTCAGTTGACTAAAACAACTAGGGATAAAATGGTGAGAAATGGCCTTTAGAGGGTATAACAAATTGCGTGAAAAGGAGAAAGTGCTTGTTCATAGCATCTTCTCCTTTTTCCACAATGTTTTCATAAGCATTGTCTTTAAAAGTCGAGATTGTGTGCTAAAAGGTTTAATTGGAAGGAAAGCACGATACATTCCAGACTGATGTATCTGTATGAGTTATCGGTGACTTTTTACCTTCTCCTCATTCCACAGAGGTTAGTTAAACTGTTTTTTTCATGTTTGTTGTTTACTGATGATTTTAACCTTCGAACCTCTTCGTTTATCTTTGCTTTGTTGCTTGATATTTTGATATATTTCAACGTTAGTTCTGTTACCACCGCTAGTGCACCTATATAGTTTCTATCAACCACACTGGCCGCTTAGCTGGATGATTAACCCTTTACCAAATAAGTCCTAGTTTTTACGACCCCGAGATTGGGGCCTTTAGAAAACATTGTGGGAAAAGGAGAAAATGCTGGGAACCAGCATTTTCTCCTTTTCCCACAATGTTTTCTACCCTGCTGGAAACAAATTTCAATTTTTGAATTAGGTTTATTTTGTCGTCTGCATGTGCTTTCAATTTGGACCTGTCTAGTATTCTGTTGTTTGGTAAAGGGTTAATAGATCCGAAATCGCGTGTCAACACTGTTAGAATTGCCCTTTGACGATGCATTTAAGTAACATTTGCTGCACGTTTCGCACTTTTAAGCATTTTCCTTCTTACTAATGCTTTCAAGCCGATAGCAGAAAAATTCCAACTTTTGCTATTCCAAAGGAATTTTTGGGAGAAATATATTTCCTTATCAGACAGTGCAGATCAAAGATCAGACTGCAAGTTCTGTGCAATCTCATCTTGATCTGCCCTGGCCGCAAAATGTCAGTGAACTCACGCTTTGCATTTTAAGGGCTAAAGCACTGGTCCTAGTCATGGGGTAACAGGATAATTAAGAGTAAACCTTTGGAAGAGCTATGTTAGAATGACCCCAATGTAAAGTAATTAACTGTGCGATTGTTTATCAGTTAATTAAGATGTCGATCTTCTTTCTGATGATATAGATACAAACCATCTTGTATCTATAGAAACGGGAGAAAACCCGAACAGAAAATGATAGCCCGTTTCTTACGTCATTCCTTTATAAACCAACACACCAACCAGCATTGAACATTCGGAAGATTTTACGTGATTAACTTTGTCTAAAATTCGAATAAAATTAAAATCTTTAGAAAAGAGAGCGGAACTCATTAAAAATGTTTCTTTCTTACATTGTCTTTGAAGTATACCAACACCCAAAACTAACATATATTCTTCGTTATGCTTTGCCTGGATTTTACTAGCCGGTACATATTTCAAATACGAACACAAATTTCTAGAAGTACTTTGACATAGATATAATTTTGAAAGATTTTGTTTGGGTGTAGGATATCTTAAATTGGCTGCATTACCCTAATCCTAAACCCTAACCCTTAACCCTAACCCTAAGCTCTTGCAAAGCAAATTGGTTGGATTCTCGAGCCTTACCTTTTTTACTGCCTTGGTTACTATATCTAGTAAGTTTATTAGAGTTTTTAAGAAACATTCATTAATTTGACAAAAAGATATTCAGCCCTAGTTCGAATTATAGAGTCCTATAATTATAAACCGTGAAGCTTTAGGATAATAATCAGAACTATACTATAGGGTCCCCTCTCTGCTGCTGATGTTGGATTAAGATCTCTACTTCTCTCTTTCCATACCACAGACGAAGCTTTTGTGGACACCGAAGATTAAGATCACACTACACAGAACGCGCAGTCTGATATGATATCTACACTATCTATTGCTTTGTTCTAGATTATGAAAGAATGGTGTCTTGATTTTGTAGATGAAATGCACATCGTCGGTTTACTTTAAAGTCCTCGTAATTAAGTTCAAGCTGTAGTTACGAGGTTTTTGAAGTAAACCGACGATATTTAACTACTGAGCAAATGTTGTTTATTTATAAGGTAGTGAGAGACTTGAGCTCTTCGCGTATTTGATGAAACACACACAAACAGGAATACGACACTAGGAAATCCGTATACGATACCGAAGTTCTTCGTCAAAATCACAGATTGGTTCGTTTACAGACACAATGTTAGGCACTGTTAAACGGCGATTACAAGTCTTAGGCTGAGCAGATCATACTGGTAAAATCCGCCGTCCCTGCCGGTTTCAAACCTAGAAGCTTTGTAAGTACCATTACCTAACCGCTTATCATTGTAGATCATATTGGAATTGTACAAGAATCAAGGACCCTCTATTCTCTGGGCATAATTTGAGAGATCCCATTAGATAAAGAGAATCTAAAAATCGAGAATATTGGTGCACGAAAGTCCGTTTATAAAACCCTGGTCTTCATTGGATAAACATCTTGGTATGGTCAAGAGCCGAACGTGAAACCATCTTCGCAAGCCAAGGGTGACGATCCACTACGCTACTCTATCCTTGGCGGATCGAGCTTAATTTCGAAGTTCCCCCATACGCATTTTCATTTGTAGCAGCTAGCTCTAACTGCACGAATCAAATCGCTAGTGGCATTTCATCTTTGATAAAAATAGAACAAGGTCGTTACCTTTCGGATAAAAATAGAAGGTAAACATTAATACCTCCGTGGATGTGTGCAGGACCTGTAATGATTTATTACCAAAAACACATAGACGAACAATATTTACAGAAAGTTTCAGTGTGATCAATCAATTATCAGAGGTTTCATACTATATCCCTGCACCTGACCATGGAATGTCGAAGTACGTTTGTGGTTATTGCTTCATGTTGAATTATTGTATTCGTGAGTGGTTTGTAAAACGATATTTCATTGGCTATAAGAAATATGATGTAAAGGGAGATAATTAGCAGCATCCAATAGGGGGCGTATGGCGGGAATCTCGAAATCGGGTTCGAACCGCCAATGTAAGATCTACGTAGTGTTCGTAACCTTGGCTCGCGAAGATGAAGGTGAAAGGGAATGCTGGTAAAATTGTCTCCTGTTTTCTCACAAGTTCACCTTTAGTTGGGTTTAGAAACACCAATGTCTCTGAAAATTTCTTGCCCTTGTGTGGAATCGAGCCTGGGGTGTTCAGATTTGTATTCTGAGTTTTAGCACTACATCTCTGCTCCAATCTACATATCTTTACTGTGCCACAATAAACCCTGGCCACAGGCAGATCTCTTATTGAGAGGGATTTCGACCCCTAATTCATCGGTAAATATCGTGTAACCTCGACGTTTTCGTAGAAGCTATTCGGCCAATCTCGGCAGCTTCCGTCTTTGAAAAGGATACTTAAGGGCCGTAGACCTTCAGTGACTTTGCGATGGATTTCGATAAACGTAATTGGCCGATCAAATAAGTCATATGGTCTTTCCCGGTGAAATGCAACGACGCTGTTAAGGAACGAATTATTGTATCAAAATTCATTTCAGAACACTTACAGATAATAGCTTAGACCCTAAAATCCATCATTCCAAGCCTCGTGGAGGGCAAAAAGCTATTACAAAAGATAGAAAACAATTAACACTTAACCCATCGCCACACCCCTGGCATTCTTTAACCCTGCTGCCAAAGCTACGATTGCTTCGAGATGATGGTGACCGAAGAATAGTAAATTCTACGCCCGATTTGGCCAAAATTTCTTCCTCCGGGAAGATGAAAGTCAATTGTATCAGGATTTAGGCCTCGCTCTCTGCTAAACATTTACTACTTATGCCAGATCGAAAAAGATACTGATGAATCCCAAACAACGTGTTTGTGTCATGCTGTGGTAAAAGGGCGCTCTTTACCAAAGGGCAAAATTTTAGACTGGTCCAAACTGAAAGCACTTCCAGACGACAAAATAAACGTAACTCAACTTGAAATTTGTCGCCAGCGGGGTTAAAAATATTGTGGGAAAAGGAGAAAATGCTGGTTACAGCATTTTCTCCTTTTCCCACAATGTTTTCTGTCCCAGGGTAGTAAAACACAACAGATTGTTTGGTAAAGGGCTTAAGAATCTCCATGAGGCATGATACCAATCAAGTCATACCATCATTATTTATCTATAGAATCTCTTTTGTCTGACGAACGGCTGTATATGGAGATAGACTGGTCCTTTGACATACAGAAAATTGACCCACAGCAAAAAGTTTCGATCAGGTCAGCCTGCTCGGAACGCACGGGCTGACCCGAGTTGTTACTTTAATTAAGGTCTTTTTCACAGACCATAGTTCTTTAACAGATGCACTGACGGCCGTAATATGGCTGAAATCATATCTTGAAAACGGCGTTAATTATTTATATCCCTTCAAAACGAATGTTTTCGGGGGTACACTGGAATTAGCCTGACCGTCTTTGTTTCCGTGTGACTGTGTGTTCTTATGTGTACAAAATACTAGTAATTACCTGTTTCTGTCAAAGCACTGGCGGGGATACGAAGTCACATTCAGTGACAGCTCTAGTTTTCTTGCCTATTCACTCGCTTTTACTTCCCACGATTTCCCATAAACTGGTTTTCAGAAATTAAAAAGATGTCAACTCTTTAAACATGTCGTTATTAGCAAATACTCAAAACTGGGCGGCCTGGACACATTGCCAGTATTGAGGTACAAAACGTCTGTCTTAGGACATGACATTCCAACCCCTCATTGGCGGCATTATGTTTTGTTAAAGGATCAATTTTTCAGTGGTGTCTGTGGTCGTGAGGTAGAGCGTCGGCCTCATAACCTAAAGGTCCTGAGTTCGATACCCAGGCGCGGGTGTGAACTTTGGGATTTTTCATTGGCCCACACATTCGGCGCGAGTACTGGTGTAGTTCCCAGAAAGCAGAATCGAGAGAGATTAGTATAAGTTGTAAGAACTTGTTTCTAAATCGATGTAAAATAATTATGTTTAAACTATCAATTTTTATTTGGCCCACATATTCCGCAGAGGCACTGGTTTAGTTCCTTGGAAACAGAATCGAGAGAGACTAGGATAAATTTGTAGAACTTGTTTCTCAATTTATGCAAAATAAAATAAGGATTTATTTCTCTGCTAAGCCTCTGTATGTAATTGTAACGTTACTATAAAATACTGTCTGAATGGTAAGCTCTAGACCAATACTGTTGAAACATATGGATAACATTTTATGGGGAAAAGAAAATTGCTATCATCACTTCGTATTATCGAACTGTGTATATAAGCTTAACCCTTTTCCACTGACTTTGGCAAAATGGGAAACTTTTGCGGACTGTGTAGATCAAGATTAGACTGCACAAAACGTGCACTAAACGTGCAGTCTGATCTTCGATCTATCCTGTCCGCTTATTAACACTGATCTTTCTACCTTCCAAAAAGTCTATTGATATGAAGTGGAAATGGACTGTTAGATTAAGGAAAGAAGCTGAGATAATGTCTTTGGCGGGATAAGTGTTAATGGCAGATGGTCGAATATCGCCTATTCAGTCTCTGTTCGTTTTCTAATATACTAATAGATCTATGTAGTTTGACAAAGGAGCCAGTGATAGTTCTAGCTGTTGTGTTTAGTGCTGGTTGGATTATACGATTCTTGTGTTTTGTGTTCCTATATCTTCATTGACCTGGATGAATTCTAATGGTGCGGATTGATGTTCTTTTTTTTTATGATGCTTTGTTTATTTTTACAGCTGTGGTGATTTATTTCTCTCATGAAAATAATACTTTTCCAGATTATTTATAATAAAATATTCAGCAAGCCCTTGCATGTAAACGCCAACTATTGCAAAGCCAACGTTCTTTTCGCCGAAAAAAATCACTATTTCGGCGGACAGTGTAGATTCAAGATCAAAACGTGTTCAAAAGCGAATCAAAGAGCACGCATTGCAGCCTAAGGATTTAGTGCATAATACAATGTTCTGTTTTAGTTTTATTTAACCCTTTCCCAAACGACACACTGAGCAGGGTGACATGGGTCGATAGTTTTTGGAGAAGTGCTTTAGTCCCTTTTCTGTCTGTTACTCTAAAAGATATATATGATCTGATATGAGTTGTTTTTTGAGATAAAGAAATATTGAACGTGTCTACAAAAATGTTATTAAGCGAGCCTTTTGAGAGCCTAATAACATTTTTTTGTGGACGAGTTTAATAATTTTTTATCTCAAAAACCAATGAGTATCAGATTCTTTTTATTACATTACTGTATAAGAAGACTTATTTTCCAAAAGGTGTTAAACTAGAGGCATACACGTATCATGTGTAGTGAAATTTACATGAAGCCTGGATGCTTATTTTGACAGGTACATTGAGAGCGAAAAATAGTTCCGGAAAAACTTGCATATATTGATTTTGTTTTGAGTCTATACAAGTGACTAAATTAACAACTTTATCACCATTAAGAATTTTGACCACTGATTTCCATTTAGGAACCTTGGTCAGTAATGCTTTAGACTGAAGCGTATAATTACAGATTGTTGACCATATACAGCACTGTTTTCTTACCTCAAACTTGTGTGAGACAAGAAATTTCGAAATAGCTGTATTACATTGAAAACAAGAAGAGTTATGTGATAAAATCCTGTAAGGGCAGGTCGTTATGTCATATGATAAATGTTATTTAGTACTTTATTTAGTCAGGAGAATCAGTTTCAGGCTTAATTTTAGACAGTGGTAAATCCTTAACTTGCTAAAAAAAGTTAAATTAAACTTTCAGGCCTTTAGGAAAAACATAAAGGTTGCTATTTCAAATTTATTTTTGAAGAGAAAATACCTCCTAAACAGACATTGTGGAGTCAAGATCAGATTGCACGTTCTGTGCAGTGTGATCTTGATTCACACTGTCTGCAAAATGTTCTACCGTCACGCCCAGCAACCCAAAAGTTAATACAACAACAGCAAGAATTTTAACCCTTTACCACACAATCCCTACTTTTGACGAACCTGAGAAAGAAGCCTTTAGAAAACATTGTGGGAAAAGGAGAAAATGCTGGTAACCAGCATTTTCTCCTTTGCGCACAATGTTTTCTTCCTTTCACAAAACAAATTTCAAGTTTCCAGGCACTTTTATTTTGTCGTCTGGAAATGCTTTCGATTTGGACAAACCTTAAATTTTGTCTTTTGGTAATGAGTTAAGGTGTCAGTTCCATTCATTCCGAACAGGATGTTTGCATTTGACAAGTACCGTATATTCATGCAGTTGACATTGGTATGAACCTGAATTTATTTCCAAACAGCTTTCTAGCCGGAACGTAATTCTTGTCCAAAATAACACAAACAGACGCAAAAAGAAATATTTCTGAGTTAATAAAATGTATTTTTGGACGATTCAGAGAACTATTTTCCAACACGTACTCTAAAAAAACGCTTAATTTGGATTCGAAAACTTTGTCTTATTTTCAGAAATATGTAGAGAAATAACCTCAAGCTTTTTAAGACAGTATGTGTTACGGTAATTCAGAAAGACAGACAGGAAAACTATTCAGTCTGTCAGATCACCGGTTAGGTATTCAGTTCGAAGCCAGCCAGTCGAACGATGACCACAGACATACAGACAGACAGACAGCAGACAGACAAACGGACGGACGGAAGTCTTACAAACATAGCAGTTCGCAACAAACGCAAATCTGAAATACAAACTGCATCTGGTGGGATTCGAACCCATGCGGACAAGATCCTTGTCCTTTTATCCGTGGTTTATTCCTATCCGAAACAACAAACTTTTGGACTAGACCAAACTGAAAGCATTTGCAGACGACAATTCAACTCTTGCTGAAAAGATGATTTCTGTCTATGATAGGGTAGAAAACATCGCTGGTTACCAACATTTTCTCCTTTTCCCACGATGTTTTCAAAAGGCTACTGTTCCAGACCCGTAAAAACAAGGGATTGTTTGGGAAAGGGTTAAAAGACCAATCATAACTACTGAGCTAAAGAGATATCTCCATTACGCAGTTGTTACCTTTTGTATTTAGATCAGAACGAAGCCATGCATGAAGGAGTGGTCTCCCGTATGAACGGACGGAATGACGGATGGACTAACAAACGGACGCACGGACGGACCGACAAACAGACAGACAGAGAGGCGCACAGCTTCACAAATAGAATAACAGAATTCCTGTACATGAATTGAAAATCTGGTAGTATAAAAAATCTGGTAGAAAGAAACAGGTAGGCAACTTTAAAAACAGAACCATAAAAACGATATTAGAATGATCAAACGAAGTTACACAAAGATATTACGCGATAATACACAAGGAATCCATAAACATTATACAGCTGAACTCTGAGGAAAGAAAGATGATAAAAAAATGTCTTATTGGGTAACTGATACGCTCTATAATCCATAACTTAATTAGATTTGTCTAGATAACAAAAAACGCATCATGAATAATTTACGCGCATGTCATAATTTAAGAATCAACAAGGGAGCCGAAGAATAAACGATCCCATCTGCCGGGACTATTTTTTTTTTGTTATTTTCTAATTGAAATTTTAAATCTTGATTGCATTTTCTGTTGGAATTCCGGAGTGTTTGGATAAAAAAAAAAATGTGTTTTAAATTTGGATTTAAAAGAGAGATACAAGCTTGTAATAGCTGATCCGGCATTAGCTTGTTACTTTGTTGAGCGGATATATGGAATCTTGGTGATTTTCTTGTAGTGGAGTTCATTTCGTTTTTACGACATCAATTATTTTTTGTATATTGGATTTTCTTCCTCTTCGTCCTGGTTTAACCCATTACCATTCATACTTACTTTTAGTACAAGTAATTCAGTAGAGACAGAATAGATATTATGAAGAAAAGCATTTTCTCCTTTTCCCACAATATTTTCTAAGGTTTCTTTCTCAGTGTCGACAAAGTAAAAGCAGATCCTGAATTAACTTTGTTTCAGGAGGTTGTAACTTGACACTTTACGCGCCACAGGCAACACGACGACTTTCAATTACGAACGGCATAGATCAAGATTAGACTGCACAGAACGTGCAGTTTGATCTTCGATTTATGACGTCTGCTTGTTCAGGCTAGCCAATATGATATAATATTGAAATTTCTCTGAGTTTCGATTTATTCTGTTTTCGGCTATCGAAAGTGGTTGAGTTTTATTATTGAGCCATGCTCTGTGAAAAGGAGTCTTACCGTATATGCAAAAAGTATCGACCCAGGTAAGACTGCACGAATCGCGCAGGCTTACCTGGGCCGAAACTTTATGCTATTTTGTCAATTTTCTGCAGCTCAGAGGACCAGTGTACATCGTTTATCAGTCGGCTGTTACACCAAACGGGTTTCATGTACCCATGATACAATAACGACTTGCTTTTTATTTCATGCTTTCCAGTAGGATATCGAGAAATAGCAGTGAAAATATTTTTCGATATTCCACGGATACGACCATTGAAAATAGCGATTTCATGTTCCTGTTGCCTCGATAAATTGTACGTGCCTCACAACCAGATGGAAATATGACGTCATTTACCTTACACTTCTCGTGCTTGACGTAATATTGTAATTCATTGCTATGTGGGAGGGGTACGCCACGGGGAATAACGAAAAAGAACTGAACTGGATTTTGATAAAGCTCCTCTCAGAAATGATTAAAAGCATGAAATAAACAGAATTTTTTTATGCAGTGAAAGATTGAAATTTATTTCATCTGGAGAACACAATCGGTAATATTTTACTGGTGGCTGCACCACTCGTAAAAATATAACAGACGATGTTCACTCGATGAAATAAATTTCGATCACCGAAAAAAACAAAACAAACAAATATCTTCTATGTATTATGCATCAGGGAGATGCAAAAACCCTTCGACCCCCCCCCACACACACACACCTTTTTCAGTGAATGGCTCATGTATATTTTGGCGTCGAAGAGGCTGAAGCCTCGAAAACAATATCAGACAGCTCCAGATAAGAGGGAATGATAGAATTCTAAATCCATTATTTCTGTTGAAACCCTATGGTGTGGGTACTCATTAGAATCGTCTCGACGAGACGATTCTAATGAGTACCCACAACATAGGGTTCAGAAGAGAATAACTGATATTTTCAATTTTGAAATCAAAATCACTCCCTCTATCTATAGCTCTGGTATCACAAACAGACAAACAAAACCTCTTCTGTTACAAGAGACAATCTCTTCCCAATGTGACACCAGTGCAGACAAAAATCAATGAACTCGTCTAGTTGAAAAACTGTAGACAGGAGAGAGAGCGAGAGATAGAAAAAAACCCATCACATATATATTGGAAGAGGGAGAGAGAGTCTAAACTTACAAGTTCGCCGGCAAATCATGTTGTCAAAAGGCATCATGCAAGATAATAAACCCGTGAAGGCTTGCAAACAGTTTAAAACGTGCACCGGCTCTCCGATTATCTACACGAAGTTTAAGAAATCACGTGGAATTTATTACCCTGTTTCGAAGCCTCACAACTGTTCCAAAAACATTAAAAAAGGTAAAAAACTCAAACGGTGTTGCATAGTGTACTCAAGAACCTATGGGCGTGAAGTGTATGGGAATATAGATATCTGGCCGGAGGAATCCGAGAGGGATAAAGTGGTGAAAATAAGTGAGGACGTAACGCACATTCCTGATGAATGTGAATGTGAGGAGACCTCACTTGAATCTCTAACGGATTATTCTACGGATAAACCGGACGAAGATGGGTAAGTGAAGACGAAAGACTATAATCATTCATCGATATTGTGAGCCATGCCCTGTGAAAAGGGGGCTTAATGCATCTGCGAAAAGTTTCGCCCCAGGTCAGCCTGCGCAGTCCGCGCAGGCTGACCTGATTCGAAACTTTTCGTGATTTATCAATTTTGTGTATGTCATAGGACCAGCCTATCTCATGATTGAGTTGTTTGTTTAAAAAAGTGAATATTGTGGACCCATGAGTATGTGATGACTTGCTCGCTACCAAAGATGACGGAAATGCATTAAGCCCGCTTATGTCAGAGCGTGGCTTATTTACAGATTTCTTTTTTGGTTTAGTACTTAATTCTAAGACTAGTCATCTGAATGGACACTACGCTTTGTCCTGGCTAGTAAGATGCCTCAATGTTGTATTTAACCCATTACCACAATCATAATTCCTACTTTTGACGACCTTGAGAAGGAAGCTTTTTTTAAAAACATTGTAGGAAAAGGGGAAAATGCTGGTAACCAGCATTTTCTCTTTTAAAAACATTGTAGGAAAGGAGAAAATGCTGTTAACCAGCATTTTCTCCTTTTCCAACAATGTTTTCTACCGGCTGGAAACAAATTTCAGTTTTTGCGTAACGTTTATTTTCTCGTCTACATGTGCTTTAAAGGGTTGAATTATGATTTTGCACGGTATGAATCACGCTGAACCCATTACGATGGGCTGCCAAGAAAGAAGTATTTTCTGACAGAAATATTATATAACTTAGGCTCTTTTGAAACTCACTCCTCACAAGATCATCAAGTGCCTTTGATTTTAGGGACTTCGGAGAAAAATCGTAACCCTTGTCCTAATATAAAAGTGATATGAAACTTTCGAGCCTATAGTAAAAAAAACTCGAAAAATTCTATTTTAACCCTTAGGGTTCTAACTGCGGCTCACTGACCTTTCACGGACAGTGGAGATCAAGATCAGTATGCACAGAAAGTGCAGTCTGATATTAGATCTACACTGTCCGATAAGGGTATACTATGCCCCAAATTTATAACTTTGGAAAAGCAATATTTGGGCAGGGCTCCAAAGAGAGGGAGTGACTTTGACTTCAGAGAGAGTGATTTTGATTTCAAGATTAAAAAAAGAAAAGAAAAAAGAATTATTCTCAACAAAAGCCTACGTTGTGGATAGACATTAGAATCGTCTCGTCGAGACGATTCTAATGAGTACACACAACATAGGGTTTGGAAGACAAATAATGATTTGAAATACCGCCACTCCCTCTTATCTGGAGCTCTGTTTGGGTTTTTACCCTAGAATTGTAAAATTTTAAGTTATTCAGCAAGATAAAAAAGGTTAAACTTATTTTATCATGAAAGATCATCTCCTTATCGGACAGTGTAGGTACAAGATCAGACTACACGTTCTGTGCAGTCTGATCTTGGTCTACACTTTCCGTAAAAAGGTCAATGAGTCGCGCTTAGTCAAGCCTTAGGGTTAACACGGATACCCATTCTTGGGCCAATTTTATCTGTAACAGAAAGACTACTTACTATCTTATTTAAAGATAATACCATTCTGATAGAAAACAGCTATTTCCACAATAATATTATCCCCAAAAAGTTGCTATGATTGAAAATGAGTATTGTTGTACTACTTTGACCAAGCCACTTTTTCCATTTTTTCTTCTTAGAATTATCATTTGTAAATCTAGGGACACTCTATTCTCATTACAAAGGGAGATAATTATTACCTCCCTTTTCTGAAACTAACAAAAATATCAAAAAGATAATTTCAAGATGGACATCAAAGGAATTTCTGGTCAGTTAATAATGAGCAAAAATATGATATCAGTTTAAATGCTTTTCTATCAACTAATAAGAACTTTCATTCCATTTTGCACTAGAAGCGTTAGGATAGTAATACTTTAAGCAACATTAAAAACACAAGATCAGAGCTCCAGGTAAGAGGAAGTGATGGTATTTTAAATCTTTTATTTCTCTTTCAAAACCTACGTTTTGGGTGTTCATTAGGATCTTCTCGATGAGACGATTCTAATGAGCACCCATAACATAGGTTTAGTGGAGAAGAATTAATATTTTCAGTTTTGAAACCAAAATCACTCCTACTGCAAGATTCTTTATGATACGACCAGTGATCTCTGTTTGAAAAATAAGGGTAAAATTGTCTAATTTAACTATTTACTACACAATCCCGACTTTTGACGACCCTGAGAAAGAAACCTATAGAAAAGATTGTGGGAAAAGGAGAAAATGCTGGTAACCAGCATTTTCTCCTTTTCCCACAATATTTTCTACCCTTTCAAAATCAGAAATCATCATATTAAGAAGATTACATTTGTTGTCTGCATATGCCGTAAATTTAGTCTAGTCAAAAAATTGTCATTTGGTAAAGAGTTCAGTCTTTAACAATCAATCACCGTTACTTTTGCGACGATGGGCAAAAAAATTCTTTCAAACATCATTTGAAAAGGTGAAAATGCTGGTTATCACCAGTTTCTCCTTTTTTCACGATATTTTTAAGCCCTTTCTTAAAGGTGGCCCTTAAGATTTTGGGGCGAAAATTCGACAAGAATACAAAAAGATCCTCCTTATACTCCCAAATCCTTTTAATTTTCATTCATAAGAAACCCAGTAGTCGAAAACCATCCGACCACAAAGAAATTGGAGATTTACTACAGCCCAGGTCGATTCCGACGGGAAACACGATCTATTTTTACAACTCGCTCATTTACAAACTGGAAATATACAGACGAAGCATCAAACATAACATCCGACGAAGATGAAAAATAGTTACATGTTTGTTAGGTTATGGAATTTCAGAGTCATTAGTCACGTGCCAGTCACTTAACATTCCCACAATGCGTTTTTTATTTTTGGCGGGAAATCTAAAAATAGTTTAAGAGGGTACGTAGCCTTTTAAGGGAATACCATAAAAAAAACTTTGTAATTTTGTGATTCTTAATTATTGATGATTTGTATTGTTTTTTTCATATAAATATCAGTAATATATATATATTTTAATTTGGTGGGATGTGAAAATTCTAAATGCCCACCTTTAACAAATTCTATATTATGAGACACGTCTGATTTGAGGGTATTGTACAATATACAAGCTCCCTCGTTCAGAAAGGAAGGGCAAACAAGGAAACAAATTGCACATGATTGATGTTTACAGGCTGTTTCTGGGAGAAAATTGTGGGTTGTAAAAATAGTATTAGAATCGCCAAGCACACTACATCATGTTACGAATTTCCTTTTCTATCACTATTTTGGTGTGTTTAAATGACAAATTTAGGATGCAGCAAACAATTTTGTCTGTTCAGATATTGTAGATAAAAGATCAGACTGCCCAGAATGTACTATCTGATCTATGTACGGTACCATGCAATCAAAGAGAGAGAGAGAGAGAAAAAGAAAAATTTTGCGTGACTGACGTTAACAAGCTGGATCTTGGAGAAAATTGAAGGTTGTGAGGACTTACTGGTACGCCAGAAACACAAGGCAATGTAATCAGTGTCTGTTTCAATTATGATTTGTTATGTTTCTTTGTAGAACAGAACAAAATAAAATGTTTAAACTTAAAAGCCTAGTAAATGCTAAAAATAAACACTACAGATGATAACATGTCTTTAATCTTAAATCCTGTCATATAGAAATATGCAAATTATTGTGAAAATGGCAACTTGTTGTTGTATGGTCGTTCCAAGTGTAAGTAAGTCACTGGCAGAAAATTTATATTCTAAACTTGGGTAAAAAGTTGCCAGGGCCGGTAATTACCAACCATTCTTTAGAACGTTCTTTGTGTTATCCTCCAGAATTTTCTACATTTGTAAGTAACACATCTTCTGATTGGCTAAACCGAATAGTTTAGCCAATCAAAAGTTGTGTTACTTACCAATTTAGGAAACCTTGGAGAACAAGACTTAGAATATTGTCAAGAATGGTTGGTGAATACTGGCCCAGGTCGCATTGTTTATAAAATGTTTTAGAGTTAAAAGCCTACTTGCTGCCAAAAACAAACAATACAGGTATCAAAATGTCTTTAAATTTAAATCTTGTCATAATTGGCTTGCAATACACTAAAAGGGACATTCGGACATCTGCGTAAATTGTCGTGTCGGATGAGCCTGCTCAGTCCGCGCAGGCTAATCCGAGACGGCACTTTAGTATACTACATTAGATTTTGTGCTACAGTGAACATGTACAAAACAGAAAATGACATAAAAACGAAAAGTGTCGTCTTGGATCAACATGCGCGGAGTGGGCAGGCTGATCCAAGTTTACGCAGATGTCCGAATGCCCCTTTTCGCGTGTTGCAAGCCATATAGAAATGTGCAAATTATTGTATGGTCGTTCCAAGTTAAGTAAGTCAGTAGTAGAAAATTTAAATTCTAAACTTGGGTAAAAAGTTGTAAGGTCGCTTTATTTACTTTTTACCTAGCTGTAAATTTCATTTTTCCACCTGCGACAATCACTAGGACCGACTGACAGTACAAAATCAGATTTTCATCTTTACAATAATTTCCATATTTTCTTATAACACTACTATGACTACAATGATAAAATGAATTTTTTATCTCCTTGTTGTTTATTTTTTGGCCTGTACATGGCCTTTAAGTAATTGCACTTACCTTCGCCAATCTGTAAATTTTCCCAATTTGAAAGCATGAGCAATCGACAAATTAAATATGTCTCGAACGACGGAAATCGAAATTGAAGGGGTAGAAAACATTGTGGGAAAAAAAGAAAATGCTGGCTACCATGCAGTATTTGTTTCTGTTATCACTAATACTCATTCTAAAGTCAATCCTGCCATTGTCCTATGCAAAGTATGGACAAGTGCAAAATGTTTTGTTGTCTGGGTAAGGATTTAATTGGTTCATACATAATTCATGATTGAACCAACCATAAAACAGAGTTTACTCCGATAAACGTCAATGAAATGAACTTTTTTGTTGACCGCGTTTGACCTTCCTCTTGCTACAGTTTTTTGTTGGGGCAAGGACTTTAGGAAACAGTTTTGTAAAAATATTACTTATCAACATAAACGAATAATCATTGCTATTGTTTTTTTTGCCATGAAGTTTTCAAAAGCAAAGAAATATGTTTTGAGCAACTTGTGATGAATTAGATACAAATTGACTTTAAAATCTTTGTATGGTTGTTTGTCATTCTTGAAATAAAATCCCTTGAAATTGTAACTATTTAACTAGGGAGCATGATGTACGATTGTAACTCGCAATCTCTGTTTTACCAGGGCATGTCTGCAGTAGAATCCGTTTTGTTGGATGGACCATTACCGGATTTGATATCATCAGTCAACGCGTGACTTTTATTACCTCCAATCAAATCTGGATGCAATTGCCTTCCTTTCTAATGAGCTTTTTCTCCTTGATTCTCTCTGACCAGGAATAGTAACACGATAGCTCCATATTTCACGTTGCCGGGAAAATGCTGTTTTCGATCTCGATTGGTCTTTTTCAACAATGAGCATTTGTTGTTTTGGGGATCGACAGGAAACACACAGCTCAAAACTCTTATTGAGCTGTGCCAACGCGCAAAAAAGCAAACTTTTGGAATTGCATAGGTTGTAAGTATGTGCTGTAAACAGAGATAACTTTGTTTGTTTAATTACATAATACCCACCTAATTCTGCTGCACTTGGAAGAAATGGTTCTAAATATACACAATAGATTGATTACCTGTGACTAACCGAATGCAACTTCATTATTTGTGCCAAGCATTCCACATAATTTACCAGGGTCCCAAGAATATTTCTAGAGAGAGCTATAATCTAAAATTATTTTTTTTTGCCATAACCTAATGTTGTACTCGAAATGCTGGTTAGAACAAAAGAATGAAAAACACTCGGGTTTAAGTACTTTCAAACCTTTGTTATATTCGGGTCCGTGAGTGTCAACACTCAGTAATCGACATTCAGCTCAACACCAGCCTTGTTGAGCCAGCTCGACATTCCAGCTCAACGGCCAGCTCAACAACAAAAATACATATACATGTCAAAATCAACGTCTGTTGAGCCAGCTCGACATTCCAGCTGAACGGCCAGCTCAATTGCATATGTTGAGCATATATGTCAAAATCAAAGTCCGTTGAGCCAGCTCGACATTCCAGCTCAACCACTAGCTCAACAGTAAAAATACTTATACATATGTTTCGATCAATGTCCGTTGAATCAGTTCGACGTTCCAGCTCAACGGCCAGCTCAACAGCAAAAATACATATATATGTCAAAATCAAAGTTCATTGAACCATCTCGACATTCTAGCTCAACCGCAATCCCAAAAGTAAAAGTACTTATACATATGTTTCGCTCAATGTCCGTTGAGCCAGCTTGACATTCCAGCTCAAAAGCAAAAATAAGTACATGTATAGGCCTATATGTCAAAATAAAAGTCATTTGAGCCAGGTCGACATCCCAGCTCAACCGCTAGTTCAACAGCAAAATCCTTTTACATACATGTATGTTTCGATCAAAGTCCGTTGAGCCAGCTCGACATTCCAGCTCAACCCCAAGCTCAACAATAAAAATACTTACACATGAAAATACTAACACATATATTTCGATCAATGTCCGTTGAGCCAGGTCGACATTCCAGCTCAAAGGCCAGCTCAACAGCAAAAATACATACATGTATATTTGTTAAAATAAAAGTCCGTTGAGCCAGCTAGACAATCCAGCTCAACCGCCTTTGTTTCGATCAATGTCCTTTGAGCCAGCTTGACATTCCAGCTCAACGGCCAGCTGAAAAGCAAAAATACATATATATGTCAAAATCAAAGTCTGTTGAGCCAGCTCGACATTCCAGCTCAACCCCCAGCTCAACAGTAAAAATTCTTATATATATGTTTCAAACAATGTCCGTTGAGCCAGCTCGACATCCCAGCTCAATGGCCAGCTCGAAGGCAAAAATACATACATGTATATATGTCAAAATAAAAGTCCGTCGAGCCAGCTCGACATTCCAGCTCAACCGCCAGCTCAACAGTAAAAAAAACTTTTACAAACATGTATGTTTCGATCAATGTCCGTTGAGCCAGCTTGACATTCCAGTTCAACGGCCAGCTGAACAGCAAAAATACATATATATGTCAAAATCAAAGTCCGTTGAGCCAGCTCGACATTCCAGCTCAACAGTAAAAATACTTATACATATGTTTCGATCAATGCCTGTTGAGCCTGCTCGACATTCCAGCTCAAAAAAATCTTAAAACATATGCTTCGAAAAAAATCTTAAAACATATGCTTCGATCTATTTTCGTTGAGCCAGCTCAATATTCCAGCTCAGCCACCAGCTCAACAGCAAATATATGTATCAAAATCAAAGTCCGTTGAGCCAGCTCAACATTTCAGCTCAACCGCCAACTCGTAAAAACTGAACATTCGTAAAAAGCTCGGTCCGATCGTGTAGTGAAGTGTAGGAATCTAACTGGTATTACTCTTTCTTGGCAAAATATCTCACATCAAAAGGTAACCGTGTTCATTAATGAAATATGCATGGGTTTTAAATATGGAGAGTTCAAATACAGGGCAGTTCTGGGAAATCTGTTCATACAGAAAGGCAATTCCGTCTGACCCGAAAATTAGGTGACTGGTACAGATTAAAAACCGAGAAGACGGGAATATCTTTTTTTTGGAGAATATCTCGCTTGTCCTTTAAAATAAATTTACTTAGAAGATGACCTGAAAAACGTGTTTCTTTATAATGTATAGTCCCAAAAACGTACAGGACTTTAAAAAAGGGGAGGAGGAAGTGGAAGTCCCTGGTTGGAGTCCCAAAGACGACCAATTCCTTTCCAACAAAATCATCAAGCAAAAACCTCCAAGAAATCATGGAAAGGTGCGGGCACTCACCGATGGGATATAACGGCAATTAAATTGAAACGGCTTTGAACACCATAAAATCAATCAACGAGTAAAATATTGGATTTCAAAATGGATTAAAATTTGATACGTGAATACATGTATAAATAATGGTTGAAAACGAAAAAATATTCGCATCGAATTGCCTTCCATCAGGCCAGAAGGAAATTAGAACTGGTGTTATTCAAGAGGCCAAGAAAGATGTCTGTCGGAGGTAGCAATTGATACTTGGGTGCCTTAATTGGATTCGTGTAACATCGCCTTTCATCGTATGGATTCAGCTAAGACTCGGGTAATCCGTAATTAATACGGGGAACCAGCGTCCGATCGATTTACGGCTTACCCGAGCCTTAGCCGAATCCGTACATTACGGCGATGAAAGGCGACGTTACAAGAATCATGCGCAATAGGATACCCTGTCCTAAAGTACATTGTAGTGAGCCTGCAGTATTATCACATTCCGTAATTAATGTTGTATATCCTCGGTTTACTTCAAAAACCTCGTAACTACAGTTTATTCCAAGCTGTAGTTACGAGATTTTTAAAGTAAACCGACGCTATTCATTTTTATCGGGATGTTTAGAAGTTCGTCTGCTGCAACATCGTATCAGATGCCAAGTTCTTCCAAAGTTGTCCTCCGCAAACAAAAACACTAGTATTCTATGGACATAGACGAAAATGAATGTAGTTCAACCAGTCTGATCTTTTTCCAGCCATTTTCTGGTTGTTACCTGATATTACTGGAGCAAAGCGTACAAATAAGTATTTCTAGCTTTTACAAGAACACGAATAATTAGCAACGAGGTAACGGAATGTGAAACAAAGTTGTAAGCAACTGTTTACCCTTTTTGCGTGCAATCCCGACTTGGGAAAGAAGATGTTTGCAAACATTTACCAGCATCATCTCCTCTTTCCCCTCAAGGTTTTATATTCTTAAAAGCAATTCTTGTGATTTTCACCATTAGTATCGTCTACATATTTACATTCCCACTTTAGACAAGTCTAAAATTTCATTGTCGGGTAAAGGGTTAGATCTAGGGGAAATTTTAGGGAATTGGGGACATTGAATGTGTGGGGATATGAAAAGTACCATTTTAGCGATAAAGAAAGTGTGTGAATGGATTGAGACAGTTTTCTCTAAGGAAATCTTTTTTTTTCAGAAAATTCTCTAGAAGACGCAGTAACATCTAATTGATTTTCAGACCTGTGCATCAATTTGTTCTACAAGCTTTTATAGAAAATTCGCGACAAAGTTTCCATAAATAGATACTATTTGTGAAGCCGCCTTTCACGCGAGAAAATTGGTTAACACTTTTAGTCATAAAATTTTATATCCCATGGTTAAATGTTATCAAATAATTAGAAAAAAAAAACCTGAAAGAGTGACATGTCCTTATACAATTTTCTGAATCATTCGAAGTTCTATAGATGCAATGTATAACACGCTATAACATTATTAGGTTTTGTTCTGCATTGAACTAATGACAAGTTAAAGCAAATACATTAACAATGAAGAGTATTCATATAAACACAGGCAATGTGAAAATAGTATGCAGAAGAGATGTAAGGAGACTTCAATGTATCTGAAGGAAAGTTTTATTCTAGTAATTTTTTAAGTTATCATAAAATTCTTCTGTGGAAACACAAAGAAGATATTCTTTGATATCTTTATTTTTTGGGGATTTTTGGATAGCATAAAGTGAATAAATTCAAAAGCAGCCGGGCTTCTGCAATAAATAAGATATTATAAAATCATTTTTTACGTTGATATCTTTTTTTTTTTGGGGGGGGGGGAATTTTGGATAGCATAAGTTGAATAAATTCAAAAGCAGCCGGGCTTCTGCAATAAATAAGATATTGTAAAATCATTTTTTACGTTACAGTATTTCGGTCATTCTAGTAAAAAATGATTATCTTATTCAATTTTATTCGATACGTTTTCTGTCATGTCGATAATTTTTTGTCATGTCGGTCGGTCGCAATGGCAAGCTTGTGGTCATGAGTATGATACACCACATCTAGTAACTGTTTTGTTTAGTATAGTTCCTTCTTTTTTAGTGAATCGAGTCTCAATTCCAAACTGCCTCATTTTGAATCATTAGAGAAATTTAACTTATTACCAAACCTCAAAATTTTAGGTTCGTCCAAACCTAAAGCATTTGCTTACGACAAAATAGTGCCTGAAAATTTGAAATTTGTTTTGTGACGGGTAGAAAACACTGTGGGAAAGGGAGAAAATGCTGGTTACTAGCATTTTCTCCTTTTCCCACAGTGTTTTCAAAAGGCCTCTACCTCAGGTTCGTCAAATGTCGCCATTGTGTGGTAAAGGGTTAAATGTTGAATATGAACTTGGGTAAGCGTGAAGCAATGCTCAATATAGAAACTTAATGTTTATATCTGAAGACTTATAACGTCAAAAAAATAAAACGAACACCATCAGTTAGTATATAGGGACAATGATGTTTTAGTTTCAGTCAGCAAATGGTCAGATTCACCCTCAAACATTGGTAGACTGTGTAGATATAAGACCAGGCTACACGTTCTGTCGAAAACTATTTTAGAATCACTCTTTGTTTTATCAGTTGCTTATGTAAAATGCGGTGAAGTAATTACTATACGCCCACCTTATAACAGTTAGTATGCTGATTTTTTTCCCGGACAGGCTTGGATTTTTTCCTTTCATCCGATTATTAAAACCCTTATAAAAAAGCGAAAATAGTTTGATAGGTGAAGTCAGCGAGTAAAACAAAGCCAATTTTAACCAATTACTGCGAAATGTCGAGGTTTGACGGCCTTGAAAAAGAAGCAACTAGATAATATTGTTGGGAAAGGAGAAATGCTGGTTATCAGCATTTTCTCCTTTTCCAACAATCTTTGCTTTCCTATTAACGACAAATCTTTTGATGTTCGGCAAGAGTCAAAGGGCTTTTTCTTTTAGGGGGAGGGGAGATGATGTATATTCCTATGAAGACTTCGACTGAGCAAATCTAAGGAAAGCTTGTCCTTAGTGGCAAAATTGCTCAAAGAAGTTAACGTTTTAGCCCATCTGAGTACATAGTGCTCAAGGTGAGCTTTGGTGATCGTGTGTCGTCCGTCGTGTGTACGCTCTTGAGGCCTCATTTTTGGTTCGATACTTTTGAAACTTGGTCAGACTGTTTGTGTTGATGATATCTCAGACCAGATGAAAACGGGTCATGTTGGTTTTAAAAGCTAGGGCACTAGGTCAAATCTCAGAAAAGAAAAATTGTTTACGCTCAAAAAAAAAAATTGTTTACGCTCTAGAGGCCATATTTTCAGTTAAATACTCTGGAAAGTTTGTTAGAATGTTTGTCTTGATGATATCTCAAATAATTTGGAAAATGGGCCATGTTGTGTCAAAAGCTAGGGCACCAGGACAAATCTTAGAAAAACTGTGTGTACGCTCGAGAGGCCACATTTTCTGTCTAATACTCTTGAAATTTAGCCATAATATTTGTCTTGTTTATACCCTAGTGAGTTTGAAAATGGGTCATATGGGGTCAAAAACTTGGTCACAAGGTCAAATCTTAGAAAAACCATATGTGTACGCTCCAAGGGCCACATTTTCTGTCAAAAACTCACGAAAACTTGTCATAATGAATTTCTTGATGATATCATAGACAAGTTTGAAAACAAGCCATGCCGGATCAAAAACTATGCCACTAGGCCAAATCTTAGAAAACCCTTGTAAACTCTCTAGAGGCCACACTTTCTGTCCAAAACTCTTGAAAGTTGGTCAAAACATTTGTCTTGATAATATCTCACGCGAGTCCGAAAATGGGTCATGAGGGTTCTAAAACTAGGTCACTGGTCCAAATCTCCGAAACCCTTGTGTACTTTGGTGAAACACTAATGAAACTTGGTCAGAATGTTTGTCTTGATGATGTCTTAGACCAGTGTGAAAGTGGGTCATTTTGGGTCAATAACTAGGTCACTGAGTCAAATCTACGAAAAACCTTTTTCAATCCAATACTCATGAAAATCTTCTTAGAAGAAATATTTGTCATAATATCCCATAATAGGAAGAGGTTGAATATAGGTCATGCTTGGTCAAAAGATTTAGGTCAGCAACAATAGGGCCACCATGACCCTCTTGTTAAATATCCTAACACTCAAAAAATCTAAATTTCCAAATAACAGCTTTCATACGTACTTACTTTTAGACAGCCACTCTATAAGTCTAGGAAAAGGACCAGACATCTGTAAGGGAAAATGTGTATGTGGATAAGGTGCTAAACCGGATTCGACCACTGCTTGCAGTCGCACCGGAAGGATATGCCCTGGGCAAGATACCTTTGAGTCCAAGCACAGCAGTGTTGAAACCTCTGAAAGACATCAATAAGTGACGGATTTGATCGAAATACTCTGTGACCCTGATAAAAAAATATGAGAAAAGGAAAAAAGTTTTAGAGAAAAGTTGAAACAGGGGGCAGTTGAATTTTGTCTTGTTTCCCTTCCATTGATTTGGATTGATGGGTAAAACAGTTGTCTTTGTTTTGCACGTGAATTGATCTTTTAACTCCTGAGATGTTTGGTTCGACCGTGTGTAATTTTACGGGTGTAGAGCAATATCAAACGGCGTATTATTTCTTTAAATGATAATTATACATACAGTCTACAATTATTAAAATTTGGTGATTTATCGAGTTGCACTGTTATGTCCCGTTAAATAGTTGGGGGAATACGACTTTAATATTACCAATCACCAAAATTATGGTCTAATTAAAGTTAAATTTTGTTTAAATCACGAAATATGTTTGAAAAAAACAACACTCGAGCCTTTTCAAAAGGCTTTTTTATCACGGTCGTCAAAAGTCAGTATTGTCTGGTAAGATATTAAGATAATGATAAGAAGTAAATAACTATAATAATATTAATAATATTAATGATAATGATAATAATACTAATACTAACAATAAAATCAGTACTCTCGGCGCTTTGATTTTTTCCCCTCGTGAAAGTTTGGTGAATGGATCAAGTACTACTGCGTGATATTTTTGTTCTGATTACGATGTTTGTTAGCAGATAAGTTTGGCACGAAACTTGCGCAAGAATTTCAATAATGTCAAGGTCAAACGAGGTACATACTGATTGGAATGCCATTAAATAAGTGTTTTTGAAAGCGAACGGTGTAATTCCAAAATCATTACGGAAAAAAAAAATCTCTTTTTTAACCCTTATCCTGCTAAATAAACAAAAAAAAACTTTTAAGCCAATAGCAAAAATCCCAATGTTGCCATTTCCATGTTAATTTTTTAGGTAAAGTATTCCTTATCGAACAGTGTAGATCAAAGATCAGACTGCACGTTCTGTGCAGTCTGATCTTGATCTACACTGTTCGCAAAAGGTCTGTGAGTCGTGCATGGCAGCCTTAGGCATTAACTGTCTGGTCTTATTCCAAAACAGAAATTGAATTACAGTATTTACCATTACTACCTAGCGGTGTTTACAGATTCAAGCTATTTCCTCCTTACATAACTGATATTTTTCAGCGTGTGAATGCCAAGAAGGTTCAACGCACTTCAAAATATAAAACTTTATTTCATGCTTTCCAGTACGTTATCGAGAAATATCGGTGAAATACTTTTCGATATTTTTTAGCTACGACTAGTGATAATACCTATTTTTATATTCTAGTCACCTAAATAAAATGCGTGAGACCCTCAACCAGATGTAAATATGACGTCATTTACCTTACATTTCTTAAGCTTGACGTAATATTGTAATGCGTTGCTATGCGGAGGGGGTACACCAAGGAGAATAACTGAAAAGAACTGTACCGGATTTTGATAAAGCTCCTCCCAGAAAGGGTTACAAGCATGAGGTGAATAGAATATTTGGTGTTTTTTGTTAAAGATCGATTATGTACTATGCAATGTCTTCTGGTAGGAGGCAATAAAGAATTGTATTGTATTGTATTGTACTGGGTGAACCAGCTTTTTTTTTCTTTTTAGATAAGTAATTTCGTATAGCTTCATGTACGAATATAAAAAAAAATATGGTCCCTGTAATGTAATGAGTTTGACTTCTGCTATAGTCTAGCCAGATCGTGTTTAAAACTGTTTTACAACAAACTTAAAATGCTTCTGAATCAAGTAAATTTGCACTCTGAATGTCTGCAGATGAAAGTGGATAAAAGATATAATGCTATCAGAGAACCGACAAGAACCGACATGATAAAGATAAAAGTAAACATAAGAACGTCGGATATCTATACACCCAATTAACATTTTGCACTTGTCGGTAAACTGATCTTTTTAATCAACGTAACAGATTCCCGTGTTATATTCGCCTATAGTTTTGAGTGAGAGATTTCTGTCTGAAGTCAGGCTGCCTCCCACGGAGAGCTTTTTGACGAAGAAATACCTTGAAACAAATTTTCAACAATTTTTTTTTCTAAAAACATTATTGTGGCATGCAGTCTATTACTTTGCATTTAACCCATTACCACACAATCCCTACTTTTGACGACCCTTAGAAAGAGGCCTTTAGAAAACAATGTGGGAAAATGAGAGAAAATGCTGGTAGCCTTTCCCACAGTGTTTTCTACCCTTCCCTAAACAAATT
This sequence comes from Tridacna crocea, assembly GCA_943736015.1. Taxonomy (NCBI): domain Eukaryota; kingdom Metazoa; phylum Mollusca; class Bivalvia; order Cardiida; family Cardiidae; genus Tridacna; species Tridacna crocea. The sequence continues at coordinate 59,623,888 of OX031059.1, forward strand.
TCAAATTTTCAGTCACTTCTATTTTGTCGTCTGCAAATGCTTTCATTTTGGTCAAACTTAAAATTTTGTCATTTGCTAACGAGACACAAAAAGTCATGTAAAAATATGTTTCAGCTACAGGCGAAAATAAGTGCTTTTGATCAAAATATGGATCAAAATCAGTTAGCACAGAAAGACCAGTCTGATCTTGAATCTATACCATCTGGCTGTTTTGCCAAGCGTATATATTTTGTTATCAAAGCATTGGGTTTTCTTTTATTCAAACCATTTGATATCTACCATAGCTTGGGTTTTTACTCTTAGGCTGCATAGCTAGACTCACTGACCTGTTGCAGACGGCGTAGATCAAGATGAGACGGCACAGTGTCCGGTATTATTCACCAACACTTAGCTTTGAAACAAAAATATTTTGGTTTTTTACTATCTAATTGAAAATTTCATGTTAGTTAAAGACCAGCTAGATAAAGGTTTTATTTTGCCTTTGGAATCGGTAAAAACAGCACGGATCCGGGTAATGCAAAGAATTAACCCTCCCCCTACAAAATGACCCGGGTCATTATTTTGGTTTTTCTGCGTTGTCTGCGCATGTCATATTCTTCGAAGATTCGACTGTCTTATATGACGCATCACTACTAGCCCCGAAAGCGGGCTGACTGTAATATTACGCTCTATAAAGTAGCAATGTTGAAAATAGCTTTTACGTATCAATACGTTTGAGGAGAAATGAGACTTGATTTAGCAACAGATTTCTCTAAACTGGTGGTCATAGTTGAGTGAATTGCACGAGGTGGCGTTTATTGGGTAAACTTTTTTTTTTTGGTTTTAAATTCAAAGTAACGGTTGTCGCGTAGGAAAGTGGTTCGGCTCTGTACCCAGCATGAACTGGCCACCGTTGTATACCGTGTATTACCTGTACACGTAGTTGTATCAGAGGCCGTAACCAGTCTATACCCAGCATGCCCATATCAGATAGATGAGTATTTGTAGAATGCCATCTAGCGGGAGATAATGGGTTTTTCTGGGTCATTTCCAGGTCATTACGAGTATTTTGGTTTTTCACTACCTAATTGAAAATTTCATTTTAGTTGTATAGCAGGATAAATGTTATATTTTGCTACTGAAAACGGTAAAATCAGCACTAATCCGGAGTAATGCAGAGAAATGACTCTGCCCTACAAAATGAACCGGGTCATTATTGTACGTATAGAGAAATTGCCCCAGCGGTCATTTCACTACGTAGAGGAATGACCCAGGTCATTACTCTACGCAGAGAAATGACCCTCTGGGGTCATTTTTCTACGTAGAATTATGACCCACGGGTCATTCCTCTACGCAGAGAAATGACCCATGGGGCATTTTGTAGGGGAAGGTCATTTCTCTGCATTACATCGGTTCTGCAGCTTTTTGTTTTTAAACATATCTAGATAGACAGAAATAAAATGCTTCCCTATATTTACCGCATTATCGACTCTCTAATTGCCAGGAGAATTTTAGAACGAATATACCATATACTCGTATTTATAAGTGATGTTTGATTGTTATAAATGGAGAAATCTACTTTACTCCGACGCGTTTGCGTGTTTGGGGCTCATTTACAAAGCGCCAGGGTATAATACCGTTATGGTATCGACTGATAAAGATTCTTTCATCATAAATCAATTCTATGTGCTTTACATATCCATGAATGAAAATTAGTTCACTTTATCCTTTCACATCTGAGTAATGTCTTGTGAAAAAAGTAGTTTAACCTTTTCCCAAACAATCCAGATTTTTAACGGTCATGTGAAAGAAGCCTTGTGAAAATATTGTGGGAAAAGGAGAAAATGCTGGTAACCAGCATTTTCTCCTTTTTCTACAATCTTTTCAACCCTTCACAAAACTAATTTCCATTTTTTCAAGTCGACTTTGTTTTGTCGTCTGCAAATGATTTCAATTTGGACCAGTCTTATATTTCGTCGTTTGGTAAAGATTTAATGCTGTCTGCGCAGGCTGATGTGAATCGAAGTCTTTTTTGCTATAACTAGCCTTTTATGCGTGTCGAAGCACTATACTAGCTCAAGAAATATTCAGCCGATTTAAAAGCAAAATGGATATGTTTTATGCGACAACTTCCATAGCATAAAAGCTGCTACCAGAGTACCGCTCATCTGGATTACCGAAAATTGTCAATATTACAAAAATATTTAATCCACCTAATATTCCTAGGGGAATGAAAAATACAGAATTTTAAATGAGAAATTGAATACACAATTGAATTAAATGATTTGATTAATTTAAAAATATAATTACACAATTTAACTAAATTAAATACACAATTCAAATTTAGAGTTAACAATTTTAAATGAAAAAAAAAATGCTTCACATTGATCTTTAGCGTCAAATAATTGTTATAATGTTATGATTGAATAGATAAGTGCAGGAGCAAAGAGTGTAGACCAAGATTGTGCAAGTGCAGGCTGATAAGGGCCAACACATCGTTCGGAATTATAGTCACCGACAAATGGGAAAAGTACACAAAATCTTTAAAATATATTTTTTATTTTATTGACAGTATGGATAGTTGGAGCACTGTCATAATCCGAACATTATGCTATTCGCTTTGACCTCGGATTTTTGATATTTTTCTCCGTCAGTTTAAAGAACTACGGTTTCCTATGCTAAGCACGTGAAAGAGTTCTTAGTCAAGATACTGAAGATTCCCTCGGCTACTATAATACTGATTAATTCCCCTTGAGACAACAAGGGACTATTCACCATAACGTCAGTTTACTTCCTAAACCTCGTAATTACAGTTTGTAAGAAGCTGTAGGTATGAGGTTTTGGGAGTAAACGGGCGATAATGTTGTTGAAAAATGTTTAACTTTCCCAAAAAACAAAATTTTAGACTTGTCCAAATGAAAAGCGTTTCAGAAGACAATATAAATGCGATTCAAAAGTTGAAATGTGTTTTTGAAAGGATGAAAAGCATTGTTGGAAAAACAGAAATGCTGCTTACCAGCATGGTTTCCTTTTTCAACAATGTTAGCAAAAGCCGTCCTAGGTCCATCAGCATTTATTTCAGCTGTTAGGGTCGTTAAAAACGCGATATTGTGTGGTAAAGGGTTAATGCAGCATTGAACCCGACCCAATCAAATCAAAACAAACAAAGCCACTCATGATGTGGCCGTTCAGTAAGTCAAGCTTCTTCCATTGTTTTATCAGCACGATATCAACATTCCGAAGTCAAATGATGGTATCTAGTGCCAAGGTACGCTATTTCACGCCGCTGTAATTCTGGCTGATAATGTGGCTTGGAACTTACAACTCTCTTCGACACGGAAACCTGTTGGAGTCATTAAGGACGACACATATCAAGATCAGGCTGCACGGTCTTGGTTCTACATCATACCACGATATTGCCTGCATCACGCGAAAAGGAGCATTCGAACATTTGCGTAAAGTGTCGTCTCAGATCAGCCTGCGCAGTCCGCTAAGACTAACTCGAAACGGTACTTTCCATTGTTTATGTAATTTTCTGTTTTGCGCACGTCTGCTGTAGGACAAAATATAATGTTGCCGTTGAGTGCCGTCTGGGATCAGCCTGCGTGAACTGCGCAGGCTGATCCGAGACGACACTCTACGCAAATGTCCTGATACCCCTTTTGCAGGCGAATTTATGCGATTAAAAAACTGTGACCAATGATGGCAACAACCTGATCATCAAATCATTATCTCCTGGTAGATGGCATTCAACTGTTACACATCGATCTGTCTATCTTTGGACATTCTGAGTTCAGAACTGGACTACTTTTTAAAGCAGCCGTTACTTTGAATTTCATAATGAAATAAAGGTTTACTAAATAAAACCATACCTGATGGGATTTATTCAGCTCTGATCGGCTAGCAAATAACCTATGCATGGGCCATTTATTAAAACAGCCCCTACATGCTTGAGTCATAGGCGTTGTCTGCGCATGTCATATTCTTCGAAGATTCGACTGTCTTATATGACGCATTACTAGCCCCAAAAGCGGGCTGACTGTAATATCACGCTGTATGAAGTAGCAATGTAGAAAATAGCTTTTATCAATACTTTTTAGGAGAAATGAGACCTGTTTTAGCTCCAGATTTCTCTAGACTAGCTGCTGATCATAGCTGAGTGAATTGCATGAGGTAGAGTTTTATTGAGTAAACGTTTATTTTAGTTTGAAATTCACTTGAAGTAACGGTTATCGCGTAGGAAAGTGGTTCGGTTCTGTACCCATGATGCCCAAATTAGTCAGATGAGTATTTATAGAATGCCATCTAGCGGGAGATAATGGAGTCATAGGCTATATAATGCCTTCGGTATAAGGCCTACTTTTCCTAGGTATACGAGGATGGGTGATGTGTCATAGTATACAGGTCGAATCTTCGAAAAATATGACATGCGTAGACAACGTCATCAAATATGTCTTCATGAATTAAGAGGTATTTCTAAAAATACCTGTAAGGTAATATATTTAAATTGACTGTGCGGTAATAGATTTAAGCATCTCGTGCATGATGATTCGATTACAGAAACTGCAGTAAAATGCACGGTCGGATATCATTATACCCTCGTAGCTTAATATACTTTTGATTGCGCCAAGTAGAATTCGATTAGTTGTTTCATTTGGAACTGTTTTTGCTGTTTCTCATACCAAGAATTCCTGTTTTAACTTATTACCAAACGACAAAATGTTTGGCTTGTCCAAATTGAAAGTATTTGCATGCGACAAAATAAAAGTGACTGAACATTTGAAAGTTGTTTTGTGAAGGGTAGAAAACATTGTAGGAAAAGAAGAAAATGCTGGTTACCAGCATTTTCTCCTTTTCCCACAATATTTTCTATATGCTTCTTCCTCAAGGTCGTAAAAGTAGGTATTGTGTGGTGATGGGTTAATGGTGCTGAAGAAAATTGTAGGTGATTTTAGGAGAGTATAGATTACGATCAGACTGTTAAGGGTGTAGGTGTGGGAACCCTAGTCACCAACCAGTCATAAGAATGTTCTCAGTCTTATTCCCTAGAATTTTCCAAACTTGAAAGTAAGACAATTTCCGATTGGTTAAACCATTTTGGTTTAGCCAATCAGAAGTTGTGTTACATTCAAACATAGACAATCTTGGAGAATAAGACAAAGAATGTTCTTAAAATGCTCTGTGAATTCTGGCCCAGATTTTGGAGCTGCTTCGTCTGATGCTGTTTGTGATATTTTTGTACAGTGAATTGGGTCTAATTTTAAACTAACGATAGCTTCGCAGAGCGGCGCATATACGCCCGAAGAAGATTGTTGGTAAAATGAGTTGAAATGAAGGATGGGCTGTTTTGAAGTTATGGTCTTTACAAAAAATCAAACTGAAAATTAACAAAAGGCAATAACTCAAAAACTAAAGGTGACAGAGTTGTGGCTGATGTGCCCTGCACTTCTCCATAATGTGATCTATCAGTGTATGAAGTTTCAAGTTGATAGCTTTTATTGTTTGGAAGTTATGGCCTGGACAAAAATTCAAATTGAAAACTAACAAAGGGCAATAACTAAAAAATTAGGGCGGCAGAGTTATGATTCTTGTGCACTGCTTTTCTGCCATATGTTCAATCAGTGTATGTAGTTTCAAGTTGATAACTTTTATGGTATGGAAGTTAGAGCCTAAACAAAAATTCAAAGTGAAGAGTTGGTTATTTCAGAAATCAAGGGCAGATAATTTCAGAACGCAAACAGCGATCCAAATTCTAAGACCCAGGTGCACAACTTGACATCATGGAAATTTATTGTGGCAAGTTTCAAATAATTTTGATGGAAACTGTAAGAGGAGTTGCACACACAAGAAATTCCTAACGGACAGACAGACGGACGGACGGACAGACGGACGGACGACCGGGGGTATAACATAATACGAACTTCTGGCGTATAAAAATGACAAAATAGTCTGCACTCTGTGAGAAAAAGCATATAATACAATGTTGCAGTCTCTAGGCTGTATTTATAACACTAGCAAGGCGGTCTCTGGCCAGTGGAATTCTGCAGCCACTTATGTACTTGGCGCGAACATTTTGTGAACTTGGCATTTGATTGAATTCCTGTTTTATTTGTTCCGTAAAAAGAATATAGATAAGCAAGAAATATTACATGACGCAGTATCGGCTTGGGAACATCGACAACCAGATGGTCTTTATTTATTCATGTCCTTGATTGAGGAGGTCTAAATCCATGGAGTCCTAAATATATGAGGCATGCTCTGCGAAAATGGGGCGCAATGCATCTCCGAAAAGTATGGACTAAAGTCAGTCTGCGCAGGCTTGCATCATTTGCGTAAAGTTCGTCTCGGATCAACCTGTGCAGTCCGAGCAGGCTAGTCCGAAACGTCTCTTTTCGTGTTTATGTATTTTTCTTTTTTTGCACAAGTCCCATGTAGCACAAAATCAAATTTAGTCGTAAAATGCCGACGACACTTTACGCAAATGTCGAATGCCCCGCGTGTTGCAAGCCACGTAATGTCTTGCTTGGTGTCATACATCGTAGAGATGGATTAAGCCCCCTTTAGCCAGAGCTTAGATCTTGTTAAATAGAAATTTTTAGTAGAGTACAGTCACACAGCTTTCAATATTTTTAGTGGGTTCAGTTCCTGTAGGAGTTCTTGACAAAATATTTCTGATTGAAAAAACGATCTCAGGTTATTTCTGACAGGTATCAGAAACAGGTGTGTTGCATAAGAGCTTTTTTGACCTGTTAGATTAACCACTCCCTTTCGTCAAAGATTATGATTCTTCTCATAAAAAATGTTAAAGAATTCTATTCAGAAAAAAATAAATCTATAAATGGATGAAGCTTATATAACTGTCTTCACAAAAGTGTTTTATTCTTCTTCCTTATTTTGAGTTACCAAAAAGAAAAAAGGGTCCGTGCGTTTTTGACAACTCAATTTCACGAATTGCGTAACAAATCTGCTTTTTAATGGGGAGATGTTGTCGATAATTCATTATGTATTTCCGATTAATGGTTTGTCCATATTAATTTTGTCCTTGCCCATGTCTGCTCTCACGGTTGGCTGTCCAACCGTGTTTAAAGCGTCATAGATTTAGGAAAGTTACCAAAACAACGAACTATATATGTCGTAGGCCAGATTGGAATCTAGGAAGATCCGGAATCTGCCTAGACCAAATTAGAATTATAATTTTGTCTAGACCAAAATAGTTTGTTTTCGAAAAAAAAAAATCAATTGTACAAATCGACATATCTTTACAAATGAGAGGTGTTTTTGATTTAAGAAATGTGCTTCTTTGTTTTTTCCTATAATAGCTTTGTTTTCCACATTTTCTTTTCACTAAAGTGCAAAACATTCAAAATATATTCTTGCTCCGAATTTTTTATTAAAACGTTTTTCATTTTGGGGTTTTAGTCAAATAAGATGGTTTATAGGTAGTTGCACTACATTCAACAAGAAAATATTCCAATTTGGTCCAGGCAGATTGTGGAGCTGCAAAGCCAAATTGGAATCCTCATTTGGTCTAGAGAGAATTACAGTTTGGTCTAGGCATCTGGATCTGTCTAGGTTCCAGTTTGAACTACGACATATATATCCAAGACACGGCGTATAAAAGCGACTTGTTCCTCCTTTTATCGCTGTCTTCTGTACGGCGTGCAACCTGCGAAAAGGGGCATTCGGACATTTGCGTAAAGTGTCGTCTCAGATTAGCCTGCATAGTCCACGCAGGCTAATCCGAGACGGCACTTTACGACAACATTAGATTTTGTGCTGCAGTAGACTTGTGTGAAACAGAAAATTACATAAAAGTGGAAAGTATCGGTTCCGATTAGCCTGCGAGGAATGTGCAGGCTGATCCGAGACGAAACTTTACGCAAATGTCCGAATGCCCCTTTTCGCGTGTTGTAGGCCAATTATGTAAGCAATCACAGCTTTGAATATATGTAAGCCATACTTTGGCAGAAGAGGACTAGATTTGTTAACTCATTACCAAACAGCACTATTTTAGGCTTTTCAAATCGAAAGCATTTGCAGACGACAAAATAAAAGTGACTGAAAACTTGAAATTTGTTTTGTAAAGGGTAGAATATATTGTGGGAAAAGGGGAAAATGCTGGTTATCAGCATTTTCTCCTTTTCCCACAATGTTTTCTATAGGCTTTTTTCTAAGGGTCGTCAAAAGTAGTGTGGTAATGGGTTAAACCATGGAAGTCATCACTTAATTATAAATCCATAAAAATCTCTATTTTATCTTCTGACTATCAGCTGAATTAGGAAGTAGAATTATTCTTGAACATGCCCAAAATTAAGCAAATGCAATGATGTTTTGATCCCGATCAGCCGACTTGTTCTGCGCAGGCTGACCACGGTCATTAGATTTTGCAGATGCGGTAAACCCATTTTTCACAGAGCAAACCTCGTTTAGATTGAAAGGTAACATGAAAGCCTTCGACTTTGCTACTTTCAGAGCCTTTACTGATACCGTTTGTAACAATAAAAATCAAGATGTCAATAAACTGAATAATGATATCTATTTTCGTAACACATTTTTTCATTTTTGTTTTATGTCTACCTACAGTCCAGATGAAGTCACGTCACCGGAAGTATCGGGTGGAAAACACGTGACCATCACGGTAACGGACACTTCAGCCGTAGACAGCCCCGACTCCATTGATAGACAAATACATCCGGCCCTTGACCGCCCAATCAGCCCTTCATCACAGGGAACGTGGCCCTTGAAACGATCTCAAAGGTGGGTCATTGAGCACGCTGAGTATAGGTGTTGTTGTAGAGTAGATCGTCTTGCTTCAAGTATTTTGTGTATAAAGTGCGTCGTTAAGCCAATCATCTGATTGATGTAGTGGGGCCCGTATTCAACCATTCTTAAGAACGCTCGTTATTTTATTCTGCATAATTTTCTACATTTTTAAGTAAAACAACTTCTGACTGGCTAAAGCGAATGGTTTAGCCAATCAGAAGTTGTGTTACATACAAATTTAGAAAACCTTGGAAAGTAAGACTAGGGATATTCTCAAGAATGGTTGGTGGACATAAAGACATGGAAATATGTGACAGAATAAGTAAAAAAGTGAGTAAGAGGTAGCCTTAAGTAATAGACTGTCACGTGTTATTGTCTAAATAGATATATGAGAATAGAATAACTGTTTTGCCGTCCCTGATATTTCCGTGCCTCTTCGTCAGAAGAGGATTCTATAAATTAATTATGTAAGCACTCGAGGGAATAAAGCATCACCCTTTGTCATAATTGTCTCGCTAACCAAACTTGGCTGCATTAAAAAAAAATATCTGAATTCGTTTGGTCTCTATTCGGACCAAATTTGGTCAATTCTTGCACCTAATAAACTTGAAGTTCCTGGACGGTAAAGGCCAATCAGGCTTCTTTTACAGACATAGTACATCAATATCAGACTGTACAGAAGTTGCTATTTGATTTAAGATTTACCCTTACCCCTACAATGTAGCACACATTCTTGCTAAAACAGGATTGACGACAAGTAAAGGACTGTTTTTCGACTTGATATGGTCCATTTTATCTATTCGGCTCGATAAAAAAGGAACATAAAACATAATTCCAACGGTTAGAATTTGAACGAGTTGCTAGCTACCATAATATGTTGTTATCAGAAGTAAAGTGTTCTTTTACACAGATGCCACATTTGACGAATTGCATGACGCTTGTGAACGTGACAGTTATATACCGCTAGAATGTACATTATTAACAATCTTAATATTGATATCAAAGGAGTATACTGAAACTTGGCCAAAAGTGGCCCTAATTGAGAGGAGTTTTGAAAGACAATATAGGAAAAGGAGAAAGTGATGGTTAGTTGGTTACCACAATTTTCTTCTTTTCCCATAATAAAAGTTATTCTCCCAAACAGAAATGTCATCATTTCAGTCACATTTAACCATTGCCCAAACGACAAATTTAAGACTTTTCCAAACTCAAACAGTTTGCAGACAACAATTTCAAATTTGATAAAAAATGGCAGAAAGTTCACCAAATGGGTAGAAAACACTGTGGGAAAAGGAGAAATTGCTCGTTACGAGCAATTTCTCCTTTACCCACAGTGTTTTCAAAAGACTTGTTCTGCAGACACGTAAAAACAAGGGCTTGTATGGGTTAAGTGGTCGTCTGTAAATTGCGTCCAATGTGAAGTTTTGTAAAATTTTGTCATTTTGTATAAAAAGTTAACCCTTTACCGCAAAAAAACCCACATAGTTTTAACGACCATTACAATGAGGGATTTTGAAAACATAGAGGTATCAGGAGAAAATGCTGGTAACCAACATTTTCTCCTTTTTCCACACTGTTTTCTAAACCATTAAAAACAAATTCCATCATTTGAAAGACATATATGTATAAGTTTTCGTCTGCAAAAGCTTTGACTTTGGACCAGTCTAAAATTTTGTTGTTTGGTAAAGAGTTAAAAGACAAGCTGTCCGGAAACTCGATAAATTTTAACAAATAATGATTATTTATGACTTCCCATATAACATACTGAGGAAAGGACCAACCTCTCCGTACATGGCAACGGTAGCCACATGGATTAACAGGAAAATAATTGTCTGAATTTTTTCAATATAAAGTACCTTCTCTATGTCAGTTGTTTCAGAAAACCCCCACAGATCTGAGCTGTAAAACGATATTCGACCTGTTGTGCAGTCAAATAACCCCAAAGGTACATTTCATCTACTTCATATGGCAAACAATTCAGTCAACCAATAGACACAATTCTAGCCAAATTTAGATTAAACTTTTCCAGCCATTTCCGTTACCAACGAGTTATCTGGGTTCAACTGAACATATAGGCTTAAAGCCAAAACATCTTGTTGAAAGAAAAAAAAAAACTCTCAACGCAAAAGACATGATCTCCGACCAATTTCGAGCGCCAAAAATACATTTCACTGTAATTCGAAAAGGTTTTATATCTTGTCGAGGGTTGACTCTACAAGCAGATGGTATATTGAATTTAGACAACACGTTCTGTGCAGTTTGATCCTGATCTATGCCGTTCGCCTAACTAATCCTCTGTTTTTCGCCTGTGGTGCTTGAAGGATAAAAATCTGACAAATAACTCAAGAAGATCATTTGCGCATCCTGAAAATCGTTTCACCTTGACCCCAGTTGTGGAATGATTTCTGGCGTGCGCTCAAGAAAGTCATTCCCGCCATAATGAAAGCATGAGTAGTTGTTTACTTGTCTTGCCATACATAACTAATGGTTCTTATGATTCCCCTTTTATTTCTCAGCGCGTAATTTATCCTCTGTGCAAAGATCATGTCTGGATAGCTAAGTAGTTTGTTGAATCCCCAGATGAATGTCCACAGATTGCTTGTTATACGAAGGGTCCCAATTTCGAATTTCAGCTTGGCGGAGCCAAAGTTTGATCCAGGATTAACCCTCTAACAAACAATTCCTCGTCTTTACGACCCAGAGGAAAAGGCCTTCTGAAAACATTGTGGGAAAAGGAGAAAATGCTGGTAACCAGCATTTTCTCCTTTTCCCACAATGTTTTCTACTATTCTAAAGTCAAGTTTCACTTTCAAATTTCGGGCGATTCTGTACCTACATCTAACCTCGTCCGTAAAAAAGTCGTTTCCATGTTAACTTTGAAAATCGTGATCTTATACATGGCGTGCTACTGTCAGTTGTTTAGCAACGACAAATACAACCTCGATGAAGTAATTCACATCTATTTATCTGTCGGTACAAAAGAAATCCATCGAAATTGATAAATCGCGTTACATATGAATGTAAGAACTGTTTGTCAACTCAACTGAAATATAATTAGGAAGGTTTCATAAGAAAATTGAAACTCAAGTTTCCCTTTTTTATGAGAAACCTTACAATTTTCAGAACGGTTAACCGGCGTATTTCCGGGTATGTACCGATCTGGAGCATATCAATACAGCAGATACAGCCGAGGGAAATGATGGTTCCCATCACCCGAGGTATGCCGAATGCCAGCTTCTATCGGCTGATCGATTATTAAATTCCCGAGTCTTAGCGAATGTTTTTTGGCGATGAAAGGCAATATTATCCCATTACCACTCAATCCCTACTTTTGACGCCCCTGAGAAAGAAGCATTTAGAAAACATTGTGGGAAAAGGAGAAAATGCTGGTAACCAGCATTTTCTCCTTTTCCTACAATGTTTTCTACCCTTCACGAAACAAATTTCAAATTTTCAGTCACTTTTATTTTGTCGTCTGCAAATGCTTTCGATTTGGACAAGACTTAAATATTGTCGTTTGGTAATGAGTTATACGAATTACATTAAAGGTGGGCCTTCAGATTTTGGGACGAAAATTTTACAAAAATGCAAAAAAATCATCCTTATATTCCCAACGCCTTTTAATTTTCATTCATAAAACCCCAGTAGTCGAAAACCTTCCTACAACACGAGAAATTAGAGATTTACCACAGCCCAGGTTGACACCAACGGGAGACATGTTCTATTTTTAGATGATCAATTCGCTCATTTACATACAGGAATACACAGACGAAGTTTCAAAAATAACGTCCGAAGAAGACATTCTGGAAATTAATTATTACATGTTTGTTGTGTAATGGAATTTAAGCGTTATGAGTCACGTGCCAGTCACACAATGCTTTTTTTGGCGCGAAATCTAAAAATACCTTAAGAGGCTACGTAGCCTTTTAAGGGAATACCATCAAACATTTTTTTAAAGTAATTTTATGAATCTTAATTATTGATGATTTGTATTATTTTTTCATATGAATTTCAGTGATATATATATATATTTCAATTTGGTGAGATGTAAAAATTCTAAATACCAACCTTTAAGGTTCTCTATCCTTAAAAAAGCACTTTTCTGAGGCTAACCCGTGGTGTGCGCGAAGCATAGAAATGAAATTGACCCTTTCGATGAAAAATTATCAAGCATTATAGAGCTCTAGTTTGGAGGAAGTGATGGTATACTAAAGTCCTTATTTCTCTTCGAAACCCTATGTTGTGGGTACTCATTACAATCGTCTCTTTGAGACGATTCTAATGAGTACCCACGACATAGGGTTTAGTGGACTATAATCAATACTCTCAATCTTGAAATCAAAATCACTCCCTCCATCTCGAGCTCTGATTACATTTTCAAGCCAGTTTCGAGGGGAATATTGCACGTATAGTCAAAGATCAGACTGTCGTACTTTGTAGACTTATTTTTCCCGCACTGTTCACCTATACACATGAGCCCTGTTTTTATGAAAAAAGGGGGCCTATTCCGTCCCCGAAATGCTTTATATCAAGCAAGACATCACATAAGTAAGGACCCTTTAAGTCTATTTTGTCTTACAAACGACAAAGTTATGTGGTAGCATGATCCTTTGACATACAGAAAATTAACCAGTAGCGAAAAGTTTTGGCCCAGGTCAGCCTGCGCGAACTGTGCAGGCTGACCTGAGCCGAAACCTTTCGCAGATGTGTAAAGTCCCGTCTGTACAAAGCATGACTTAAAAGTATTCAACGTCAGAGTGCGCGAGGTTAAAGAAATAGACGTTGCCGCTTGCCAGACATAATATTTTGACTCGTTTGAAAAATCTACTAATGAAAACAAGTCTATTTTTGCATCGGTGCTAAAAGCTTGTCAGTTAATAAATAAAGAATTTTAAGGATAGAATGAAGCTTTTATGTTGGAGGTGTTTATTTTGATTAGTCTTGCATTTGTTTTTATTGCTTTGTTTTCTTTCGAATGCGACATTTTGGTATTCATGATAATTACAGAAGGGCTCATTACAGGGTACATGATTCCATTGAATCTTGTATGGTGCCAGTATAAGAGAGTCAGAAATATATATAGAGAAATATAATTATGTTCAATTTATTTGAAAAAATTTAAAGAAGGTCTTATATGATGTCTGTGTCAGACAGTTAGAAGTCTATATAGAGAAATATAACTTTGTCCAACTTATTCACAAAATTCTAAGGAAGGAAGAAGGAAAGAAAGAAAGAAAGAAAGAAAGAAAGAAAGAAAGAAAGGGAAAGGAAAGTTTCTGTCTCGTCCGCGCAGGATGACCTGGGTCGATACTTTTCACGTATGCTTTAAGCCCCCTATTCATAGAGCACAGCTCTTTTTTTTTTTTGTATTTCGCCCTCGTCGTCCTTCTTCTTCTTCTTCTTCTTCTACTTCTTCTACTTTCATACACTTTTTGCAGCTGCATTCAGTCCCCTTTTCATACAACATGACTCAGTTAAAAGTATCAGTATAAAAGTGAAAGGTATTGCTTTGGGCGAAAAACAAACTTATTCCTTCTCCGAAATTTTCCGAAATGTTACATTATTCGCTGTACCACTTGAAAATGCTTGGTAAGAATGGTACGGAAAAATGATAATAAATTATGGTTATGAAGGAACGAAGTTAATAGACTGTAAAGAAAACACATTCTTCCTCATGTCAAAACTGATTTGTAGGTTTACTTACTTTTTGTACCAGGTCTACATAGTTTTGTATAGCACCGTTTAACCCTTTGCTATATTATTCCGAGTTGTTTTTTTTAACAACTTTGAGAATGAAGGCTTTTGAAAACATTGTGGAAAAAGGAGAAAATGCTGATACCAGCATTTTCTCCTTTTTTCACAATGTTTTATATAATTCAAAGACAACTTCCATCTTTTAAGCAAAGGTTAGTATATCGTCTGTAGATGGAGTCAAATAAAACAGGCGTAAGTTTCGGTCTTTACGTTAAGGTGTTAAGGAATACGTGTAACTCTGCAAGTAAGAGTCTGACAACAGAGCGGGGAAAATACTTTTTCTCTTTTTCTCACAATGGTCTCCAAGTCTCTGGTATGAAAAAAAAAACGCTTTGTAATGATTGCTGATGTTACGTCTGACACTCGACTGCAGTGTAATTGGTTGGGTAAGAGGCGGAATAATTTGCCGCAGAAATGTTTAATTAGGCGTAAAATCTTCTTTCAAGACTTGTGTTGGTTTTAATGTTCAGAATTTGCCTAGACTCTGCCTGCACTTTGGTTTGCAGGGCTTGTAAACCAGATGTATTCTGGGGGAAAGAAGCTATA
Source organism: Tridacna crocea (assembly GCA_943736015.1). Taxonomy (NCBI): domain Eukaryota; kingdom Metazoa; phylum Mollusca; class Bivalvia; order Cardiida; family Cardiidae; genus Tridacna; species Tridacna crocea. Next base: position 59,638,930 of record OX031059.1, read on the forward strand.
GCTTTTTAAAGGCAGTTTCTCCTTTTCCTACAATTATAACTTTCCTTTAACCCTTTAACAACACAATGACGACTTTTGACGCCCCTGAGATTGAAGCCTTTTGAAAACATTGAGAAAAGGAGAAAATGCTGGTAACCAGCATTTTCTCCTTTTCCCACAATGTTTTTTACTCTATTGAGAAGAAGTTGCACCTGTTGAGCCTCACTGAAAGTGTTGTCTGAATTATACTGAAAGGTACAAGACACGTGCTCTAGTATGCAAGGTTCTCATTTCCTAGGGATGGAGGGTTGGATGCTGTTGCATAGCTTGTTGTAATGGAGCAGAATCTAGGTAAACTGGGTATCGAACCGAAAGAAACTTATGTAAGCCTTAGATCTCACAAATGATAGAAAATTAATGGCAAGACTCTTTGTACTACTGCCACAGTATCAGGCAGATAGAATAAATCAGGATTGCAAGAGACATAACTATACTGTATACCAAAAATTTGTAAAGGAGTTCTGTCCCTTCCGTAGTTCTGCGATAAAGATGTTCACTGGACTTTCGACACGATTGTGGAAAACAGAGCTTTAGTGAGCAGACTGTAGACAGCACATTGTTCGATTCCGCAATATGAAAAGCATTTGAAGGGGAATAATTATTTGGCTTTTTTTGTTCCCCTTTTTATAAGATGATAAAAACTTTGAGAGAAAAGGAAAAATTTTGATACCCAGAAATTTTATTTTGAAAGCACTCACACGACATGATAGATTTAACTAAAACATGAAATGTGACTATCATATGGTAGAACATATTGCGTGAAAAAAGAGAAAATGCTGGTTATCAGCGTTTTCTCTTTTTCCCTTAATATTTTGAATATCCTTCCAGTCCCTCCTCAGGGTCGTAAAAACACGTGTGTATGTAGTATTGGCTAAATAACCAAGCACTATCGTTCCGTACTGATCTTTCACCGGATTTCTGAGGGGCTGTCTGTTTTTGTAATATCAGAACAATATATTGACCAGAGTATTGTCGGATATTCGATAAAGTAATTTTGCATCTGGTGTTTATCAATTTTTATCTTAGTATTCGACGGTAAGGCAATGGACTTGCGACATTCGAAGCAGTTCACAAGTATGACCACGACCCGTATTCATTAGCCGGACATTTGTTTTTCCTTTTATATATTCGGACGTTACTTGAAACTTGGAAATTTGGCTAAACGCCTTGTTCGTATAAGACACACAGTCAATGGCATTGTGCAATGAAAAAGAATGATAAGGAGTTATCATATAATACAAACTGGGCGCTGAAAGAGTTAACGGCCTTGAGGAGAAGATTTTTGAAAATTTCGTTGGCAAGGGAGAAAGCGCTGGTAACCACCAATTTGTGTTCTGCAAATCCGACCAATATATACAGGTGTAAAGTTTTTTTCTGGTAAAGAGTTAGCCAGACGCATATTTTTTTATAAAAAGTTCTTTCTTATTTATCAAACATTTTTTATCCTATTAGATATATTAATTGTAAAAAACATAGTAATACATTGGTTTAAAAGCCTTTTAATGTCGACTGCCGGAATTTCCCGTCATTTGGATCAATGTCGTCTGCCAAGCGTTCGTTTGCAACTCATTTCCGAAAGATCGCTGATCCAGAATTATATTGCTATTGGCAGAGAAAATTTTTCGACCGAGTCCTCTAGAAAGGATTTCTTTTTCTGCAAAATTTCGGGACCAACTACTTTCGCATATGATACATTTAACAGTGTACCAAACGACAAAATTTTAAGACTGGTCCAAAATGAAAGCGCTTGCAGATGACAAAATAAATGTAACTCAAAAGTGAAATTTGTGTCTGGCAGGGTAAAAAATATTGTGGGAAAAGGAAAACATGTTGGTTACCAACATTTTCTCCTTTTCCCACAATGTTTTCGAAAGACTTCTATCTCAGGGTCGTAAAAACCAGGGCTTGTTTGGTACAGGGTTAATTCTTATTTCTAGGCTTGTTGAAAATCGAGTGTTTGTAGACTGCAATATACATTGGACCTGTTCTAACTCCTTACCATACAATACTGATTTTTAATGACTTTGAACAAATCTGAACCTTTTGAAAACCTTGCTGGAAAAGGTCAAAATACAGGTTACAAACATTGTTTTCTTTTTCCCCACAATGTCAGACAAACTCCGTCATCTGAGACACGTTTAATTTGTTGTTTACAAGTATGCTATCTATACGAGCGAGAGAACTGGTAAATGCTTTAAGGATAAATGAAATTTATGGATCTTATAATCTGTTTTATGAAGGATTTATCTTCTAAGGAAAGGGGCATCCAAAGCTCCGGTCGACATCATTAGCACCCAGAACTGCAGTCGAACTTTTCGTCTAAAAGGATATTTGTTTAACTCTTTACTAAACCACAAAACTTTGGACTTGTCCAAACTGAAAACAATCGTAGATGACAAAAAAATGTGAATCAAAACTTGAAATTTAATTTGGAAAGAGTAGAAAATATTGTGGGAAAAGGAGAAAATGCTGGTCACTAGCAATTTTTTCCTAAATGTTTCTAAAGGCTTTCTTTCTAAGGATTGTTAAAAGTCGGGATTGTGTGGTAAAGAAAAAAGTAAATGAATGGCATTATGGGAAAAAGTCTTGTCCATGGATATATCCGTTGTCTGCGAATGTCATATTCTTCGAAGTTTCGACCTGTCTTATATGACGCATCACTTTCCCCGATATGGGGCAGACTGTAGTAATACGCGCTATGAAATAGCTATGGAGAAAATGTTTTTTATCAATACGTTTGCGGAAAAATCAGGTCTATTTTAGCCCCAGATTTCTCAAAACTGTTGATCATAGCTGAGTGAATCGCACGAGGTACCGTTTTATTGAGTAAACGTTTATTTTAGTGTTAAATTCAAAGTAACGGTTGTCGCGTAGGAAAGTGGTTCGGTTCAGTACCCAGGATAGATGAGTATTTATAGAATGCCATCTAGCGGGAGATAATGTGGATACTTCCGCCCTGGATGAAACCCAGGACTTCCGGGTCACGAATCACTATTTTTTAACCACTAAACACGGGGATAAGGGGATCTTTTTTGTGTGTCGTCTGTTAAATCAAGCATTGCCTCTTTCTTTCTATTTGTGTTGTTATATTAAGAATATTCCACTTAAAAAAAGAAGTAAAATTCCCCAAAATAAAACACATCGTCTTCTTCGATTATGTTTTACATGTGGAAGCAGTATGATAAAAGTATTTACCAGTAGGTCTCGCTCATAATTAAAGTTATGGACTGTTCTGTTCTATATTCTGTGCAAAACAATCCTCTTTCTCATGGCGCGGTCCCGTGTATGACAGAATAAAATCGACTGTTCTTGCCTTGTGCTAAATTGCTCAATTACTTTTGTTATGGATACATATTGGCTGGATTGTCTCTTATATATCTTATCATGTAGTATCAAATCATTGATGGTCTGTCTTAGAACTTTCAGTTTGTGAACTCTTCCTACAAACTTTTGTTAGAACAAACATAGATCTCAAGGAAAAAGGCTTGTCAAGGACTCGGTCAAAGTCAAGCTAGGGCGCTGTAAGCATTATGTCAATTCGAAATGGATAGTTTAATTTCTGTTTATGATGTACACTTCCAAATCTTTTATCATATTATGAGCTTAACTAGTTACATAAAAACTGATTACATACCAACGGAAAGTGTCGTTTCGGATCAGCCTGCGCGGACTGCACAGGCTGATCCGAGACGACACTTGACGCAAATGTCCGAATGCCCCTTTTTGCGTGTTGTAAGCCATATAGATGATAAAATCTTATTTACACAAGACAGTGGCGTGATTCCTGTCTATCGAAGAGTTGTTATCTACAGTTTATAGGTCTTTCAGAGTCAGACCAGATAAATTATGTTTGGTTTGGTGATGGTGTCGCCGCTAAATCAATGGGTTCTTCGGAACCAATTTTATTTGTCCACAATAAAAATCAAACACTCCTTGTCACTCACTTTTTCAGATTTTTACATAGTTTGAGTTTTACAAGAACTAGGTTGGGGCTTTGCAGTGCCGAAGCACACTGCAACATTGCCAAGCCCAGCTCAGGTAGCTCAGTTGGTTGCGTACAGGACTTGAGAACAGGGAGTTGCTGGATCGATCCCCTCCTCGGCCAATTTCTCCCCTAGGATTGATGAAAGTCATTGCAATTGGATTCATTCCTCTCTTACCGCTTAGATTGATTCGTGGTTAGGTTAAAAAAGGCGTTGATCTATCAAGGCATCAATGTATACTATACATGCATACATCAATCAATCAATCAATCAATCCATACATCCATACATGCATGCATGCATGCATCCATCCATCCATCCATCCATCCATCCACCCATCAATCAATCAATCAATCAATCAATCAATCAATCAATCAAACAACCAATTAATCAATTAATCAATCAATCAATGTAATCGGCGGTATAACGAATTTCTGTGGTATTCTATTGCTTATTTGTATCTGTACGTATATCAGGCCAGGGTGACACTCCCTTTTTCAGATCTTTACCAAGTTTTAACTTGTAATGTTATTTACTTCAGATACTTCTTAATCGTATTACTTTTAACAGTCTCTGATAGATCTAAAACCAGGCTGTGTATATACTACTTTTTTCACACCATTGCAGATTTTAGAAAATAACGTTATTGTGGGAAGGGGGAAACACTTACATAAGAAGCAGTTGCTTATTTTCCCTCAGTATTTTGAAAACAGTTGAAAAACGATACCTTTTAACGTTTGTCCTCTTGTTTAATTTTTTTATTTGTATAGGTGTCGCAAAAATGGTATCAGTGATAATCGTTAAATTCAGTATAAAGTTGGGGCTTTTTTTTGCTCTTAAAGCATAATGAGTCATGCTCTGTGAAAAGGGGACGTAATGCATCTGCGAAAAGTTTCGGCCCAGCTCAGCTTGCGCGAACTGCGCAGGCTGACCTGGACCGAAACTTTTCTACGTCGGTAAACTTTCTACCCACTAAGGACAGGTAAACTTTCTACCCACTAAGGACAGGTAAACTTTCTATCCACTAAGGACAGGTAAACTTTCTACCCACTAAGGACAGGTAAACTTTCTACCCACTAAGGACAGGTAAACTTTCTACCCACTAAGGACAGGTAAACTTTCTACCCACTAAGGACAGGTAAACTTTCTACCCACTAAGGACAGGTAAACTTTCTACCCACTAAGGACAGGTAAACTTTCTACCCACTAAGGACAGGTAAACTTTCTACCCACTAAGGACAGGTGTACCTTATGAAACAGTTGTTCGTTAGGCATACTGGCTTTATATGGATTATAATATAATCCATATTATGATGTATTGTTTGGTATGATGCTTCACTGATATGTATTTAGCCCCTTTTGGTCAGAGCATAGCTCTTAATTGGCTTGCAACACGCGAAAAGGGGCATTCAGACATTTGCGGAAAGCGTCGTCTCGGATCACCCTGCACAGTCCGCGCAGGCTAATCTGAAACGATACTCTCCGTTCTCATGCATTATTTTCAGTTTTTTGCAAGTCTGCTGTAGCATAAATGAAGTCGTAAAGTGTCGTCCCGGATTAATCTGCGCGGAATACGCAGGCTGATTCGAAACGACACTTTACGCAAATGTCTCAATGCCCCTTTTCGCATGTTGCAAGCCATTTATGGACCCTACGGTAGATCAAAGCGAAGTCTGTGCAGCAGGAAGAGGATGTTTACATTTATATAAGTCGTTTTGTGACTTGACAAATACCAGAGTCATTACCCTATCTGCATCGCGTGCTTATTGCAACCTCTGATGTCGGATATATACCGAAAAGAATTATAATGTGACCCATCACGCAAAAACAAACCTTCTGGGAACTGCGAAAAGTGTCAGCTCAGACTGCGCCAGTTGCGTAGGCTGACCAGGAATGACACTTTTCGCTTTAATGACATTTTCTGTATGAAAAGTGGTCATTGTACCTTGTTATACAATCATTTTTGAACTTTTAGCTGAAACCGACCTATACTACCGTTAAATTGAGGTAGAGAAATTCCAGATGGTCCCTTTTTGTGTGATGGATTACATATATCAAGGTTAGTCTGCACGCCGTGTGTGCAGTCTGATCCTGGTCAGCTACTTTGGGTATCAACCAGTTGTATAAAGCTTTTGTATAAACGCTTGTACAATAAATGTATCAATTTTAGCTAAAGATGAACCCTTTCTTTTTGTCCAATAAGTAAGGTATATCGGCTCACTTTTCCACAAAAAATTAGATTTCGATAAAAAAATGAAACCTAAAAAATATGCGAGTTTAAAGTTCTTGTTACCAGAAATATCCCAGATAATTTGACAGTGTTTCCGGTCAAAGATCATACTAGAAATATCAGTATTTTTTAAGATCAATATTAAATGCATAGATACATGTTAATACATTGTGTCGTTGAGAAAAATTTCCCATTGATTTTGTATTTTTTGAAACGTTTTTAGAATCTAAAGCGGTCTGCTGAACGGCCAAGGGTTCGTTTTCCGGCTTTTACTCGTTTATTTTGAGGATATTGCGCCATGTTTACTTTCCTGTTTATACTGCACGTTGGTGATCTAACGAAAAGAAAGGTAATAAAACGCATTGAAGTCAACATGTAACGAACTGCAAAATAAAAAGGTGAAATGCACGTGCGTGACGTTCGTCGGGTGCACAACTGTAAAACTATACAGATTTTGTAAACATTTCTCCAATTTGTAAACGGAAACAAACCACAGATCGTTTAACCCTTACGCTGCGCGATTCACTGACAGTTTGCAGACAGTGTAGATCAAGGTCAGACTACACAGAACGTGCAGTCTGATCTTTTATCTACACTGTCCGATAAGGTGATAATTATATTTTGCCAAAAAAAAAAAAAACCTCTGGAATAGTAAAACTTTAAAACTTGGTGTTTTACTATCGGTTTGTATTTTTTTTAAATTCCTAGCAGTCATGGTTATAATTATTGAAATGTGTATGAGGTAGTAGAAATGCACGGCTGAAGAGGAGATGAATTTTGAAATACACTTTTAGTAAAATACCAGATTTTTCCATCATGTGGTATTTTGAATCAATCAGTTTGATTGGTAATAGAGGGCAATGCATAGCTCAGTGGTAAAGTGTCAGATTTGCCACCTGGAGGCGCCGGACTCGAGCCTAATTGGATCCACTGCGTTTTTCATGTGAGCATCCTTGGGCAAGACACCTTAGAGCTCTAGCCTTGTACTGATGAAACCCAGGAAATACTAGTACATGTGACCTGTGGCCGCGATATGACTGAAATAATGTTAAAATTGGTGTGAAACACATTCAATCAATCCTTAAGTGGAGCAAAACCATATGGTTATTGGAAAGTGAAGAAAAGGGTGTGCAGTAGTAGCTCTGGCTGTTCATAAAGGCTATCAGAAGCCCTGCTTCATTGCTTCTTTTTTATTTAACACAGTGCCAGATATATAAGAAAGAAAATTTTGTTTTTTGTTTCGCCAGAAGTTGACGATACATTTGTGCTCCGTTTGTTCGTCCGTCTGCAGATACGTCTGTATCCGATTTGATAAATTTTCTTTTGCCTTGATAAAACCATTGGCAATACGAACGTTACACAGCTCTTCGAACGATTTCTTAGTTTTAGATATAGAATTTACCTTTGAAATGATTTGTTTTTTGATGTTGTGAAGAACTATCGTAACTGGTGTACAGTCCATTTATGCTGAATTAAAATCAATACTCTATTCTATATAGCTACTGTAATTACATTGAAATATTAATGTTCTGTGAAATATCATCGGTACTTTTATTCATACTGCAGACTGACACCTACCCTTTGGCTACCAAGCATAACTTGATGCGCTTTTCGCACGGTGTAGGATAAGATCAGGCTTCACGTTTGGTGCAGTATGATCTTGGATTTACTCAATCCGAAATATTGAGTTTTTTTCCCGCGGAAATGAAATGTGATGTAAAACCACAAGATTTAGACAAATTCCATGGTTGGTAATTTTCAATGTAATCTATTAACCCTTTATAACATAATCTCAAGTTTTAACGACCTTGAAGAAGAATGCTTTGGAAAACATTGAAGGAAAAGGTGAAAATGCTGCTGACTAGCATTTTCTCATTTTCCCACAATGTTTTCTACCTTTTCAGAAGCCGTGTGTGAAAAATCCGTTATTTGAGCCATATTTGTTTTGTGGCCTGCAAATGCTATCAATTTTGGATAGTGAAAAGATTTTTCATTTATCAAATAGTTAAACAAGCTAAAGGGTTACAGATAAATATAGTGTGGGGTTTTTACCGAGACTAATGATAAAGTCAACCGTGACCAGATGCTTTGTTTTCCGTGCCCAAGAAATCGATTTCGTATCGATCTGCTCCGCGTGACATTTGAAAACAAAAAATGGAAAATGAAAAATTAGGTTTCGTGTTTACCAATCATTCTTAATAACTCATTTTGTATTATTCTAAAAGATTTTCCAAACTTGAAAGTAGCACAACTTCTGATTGGCTAAACCAAATGGTTTAGCCAATCAAAAGGTGTGTTGCTATCAATTTGGAATAAAAGAAGGAGAATGAGTCTAGGAATGTTGTTAAGAATGGTTGGTTATTATGGACCAATGATTTAGTAAATGCTTGTTCGGGTATCCATCCAATATCTGCATTCCAAAGGGAATATATGTTGCTACGTGGGGTTTTTGTTGACTTTTAATCCGGGTTTTTGTGCTGGTGTTGTTTGGTAACTCATTAGCAAACCACAGACTAGTGCTAGCAAAACCAATGATCACGCAAATAAATGGGCTGTTGGTTGGTTATTTCCATTTATTTATTGTCGCTACCAGTGACCCGAAACATTCTGTTCACAAGAAATACGCTCTACCTACTGAGCTATATCGGCTGGTAACCGGCTGTCGATGTGATATAAGTAGTATATAACAATCAGATGGGCAGAGTGCCTGTGAGGATGCGATGCCTTCGATGCCCTAGAACAATGGTGGGGTATTGTTCCAAGAACAATGGAACCATTCACATTTGACTGCCAAAGAACAATAGGACAGTATTCCGGAGAACAATGGGTAGACTAGTGCTAGTAAAACTAATGAACACACAAATAAATGGGCTGTTGATGTGATATAAGTAGTATATAACTATCGGATTGGCAGAGTGCCTGCGAGAGTACGATGCCTGCTATGCCTAAGAACAATGGGGGGGGGGGGGGTTACTGCAAACTGCAATAATGAAAGCACCATAAACGCGAACTGCAACCAAAGCAGCAAAAACGCGAACTGCAATGACAGCACCATAAAGGTTGACTGCAGTGGTAGCACAATAAACGCAAGCAGCAGCAACAGTGATAAATGCAAGCTGCAATAATGAAGGCACCATAAATGCCAATTGAAGAGAAAGCACCATAAACGTGAACTGCAACCAAATCACCATAAACGCGAACTGTAGCGACAGCACCATAAAGGTGGACTGCATCAAAGGCTCCATAAACGCAAACTACACCGATAGTACCCTTTAACGCGGACTGCAGCGACAGCCCCCTTTAACGCGGACTGCATGGAAGGCACAATAAACGCGAACTGCATGGAAGGCACAATAAACGCGAACTGCATGGAAGGCACCATAAAGGCGAACTGCATGGACGGTACCATAAACGCGAACCGCATAGAATGCACCGTAAACGCAAACTGCATGGAAGGCACAATAAACGCGAACTGCATGGAAGGCACAATAAACGCAAACTGCATGGAAGGCACCGTAAACGCGAACTGCATCAAAAGCACCAATAAACGCGAACTGCATGGAAGGTACCATAAACGCGAACTGCATGGAAGGTACCATAAACGCGAACTACATCGACAGCACCCTTTAGCACGGACTGCAGCGACAGCACTATAAACGCGAACTGCATCGAAGGCACCATAAACGCGAATTGCAGCGAAGGCACCATAAACGCGAATTGCATCGAAGGCACCAAATACGCGGACTGCAGCGATAGATAGATCTATAGATAGATAGAGTAGAAAACATTGTGGTTACCAGCATTTTCTCCCTTTTTCCACACAAATTTTCAAAAACCTTCTTGCTAAGGGTTGTTAAAACTCGGGATAGTGTGCTGAAGGATCAACCTTGTTCTGTAAATGATCCCCATTTTAATTCACCAATATATTGCACGGGTCAGTCAAATGACATTTTATCTATTACTGGACACGTCTTGCGTTGATATGAAAAGTAGGAAATGTTTATAATCCCTTGGTTTGACCTTAACTCTTTACCAAACGCCAAAATTTTGGACTAGTCCAAATTGAAAACATTTGCATATGACAAAATAAAGGTGAATCAAAATTTCAACTTTGATATGGATAGGGCGGAAAACATTGTGGGAAAAGGAGAAAATGCTGGTTACCAGCATTTTCTCCTTTTCCCACAATGTTTTCTAAAGGCTTCTTTCTCAGGGTCGTTAAAAGTAGGGACTGTTTGGTAATGGGTTAAACCTTAGGCTGCTAAGAGCGATTCACTGACCCCTGACGGGACAGTGTAGATCAAGATCAGAGTGCAAAAAATGTGGAGTCTGATCCGATAAGGAGATATTATTCCCCAAAGCATAACTTTGAAACAGAAATATTTGGGTTATTCATGTCGAACTGAAAATCTAATATTACTTATTTAGCAGGATAAGGGTAAACTTTCGAATTGTCATCAAATACCACGTTTTTCACACGCGGTAATTGGTACATCAAGCAGAGAGCATAGATCAAGTTCAGCCAGCACATAGGTGCAGCCGGATCTTGACCAATTGTCTCTGTTTCTGTTTGAGATTATTCTGTCAACTTATTAAACCTTTAATGTCCGCTTAACGAACTGTAATTACTTCTGTGACAATAAAACTAGTTTAGGGAGGTTTGGTTGGTTTATTTGTATGGCGTTTTGCGTCATTTTCTACATTATTTCAGTTCTATTGCAGAAGCTAGTGCACCTACCCATGCTTTACCCGAGATCGTTTAACCATTAACTCGCACAATATTTTCACAAGCGACTGGCTGCTTTCTTACATAACCATCTTAGAAACGATGATCAGTGATCAAGAATGAGAATGGGATGAATCCTGTCGCAATGACTAAAATCAATCCCGAGAAGAATTTGCAAAGCTGTGGATCCGAGCAAGCCCCCCCCCCCCGACCTCCCACGGTTTCAAAGCCTATAAGCCTACTTACCGCGTGACTGGTAGAATTCAGACTTGTTTATGAAAATAACGGATAACAATTCGACTTCAAGTCTGGCGTTTATTTGATCCGGTAAATCAAATGACATTGTACCGGAAGCGGAAGCTGTGAAAAATGCTCAGATGCAGAAAAACCGATTAAAATCACGTGTTTATTTACTGCAAGGTGTTTATTTTTCAACCAGTTAACAGACAAGTGGCTTCTTTAAAAAAGAAGCCAGGAGAGGTCGACATCATTATTTTCTAATACTTTTTATGCTTTTAGGTTAAATATATCTAGGTACATGTAAAGAAACAAGCAAGACAATAAACGGGTAGTTGAAATCTGTTCAGTTGTAAATACACATTCATCAAAATGGATGGCAAAAACTGGATTCCGTATCATCCGTCCTTGTAATTTATGTAAGTCAAGTCACATGACCTTCTTTCCGCGTTTTAAGGTCACGTGATTTTTTCCGCTGTGTTCGTTTCTATTTTTAACGAAATTCTTTTTTCTTTTTCTTCTTTTTGTTTAGATTTAAGATTGTAATACAAAATTAAAATTGTTGGAAAGGGAATATGCAAATAAATCCTTACAATTTTGTTGAAATTCGCGATATAGAAACAAACCACGTCTATTTCCTATTTCAGTTTTTAGACTTCGATTTCTTTATAAAATCATGACGAAACAGACTGTGTATCGGAACAATTCCCCTACAAAGATTGGATTTAGACAGCAGTTTCTGAGGCAGTCTGCCTTTTAAACTCAACACTGTTGGAGAGGTCTGATGACCTCTCCAATGAGATTATTGCTTTTTTCCAGAAGAATATTAGGTTCTGTGCCGTCTGTTGTTGATCTACACTGTCTGCAAAGGTTGATTGCAAATACAATTTTTTGTCTCTCTTGAAAGTTAAGCTTTTCTTATTTAATTAAATATTGCGAATTATTAACCCCAATCCTGCTAAATAAAATGAAGATAAGCATGTACACAGAAGTTGTCTGATCTTCTAGTTCAGTTTTGGCGAACCTGGTACTGTGTAAGAAAAATTTTACAAACACAAAATCAGTGATACAACCAGTCAAATTAATGATACTATCAGTCAAATGTCAATAAACTTTACGAAATTCCTTTTTCGATAACTTACATAATCGATTGTGAAGGAGACTCTTCCACCATCTATGTTTTCTTTAGAAAAAATGCGGACGGCATAGAACAAGATCAGACTAAACAGAACGTGCAGTAATCTGATCCCAAATCTTCACCGTCCGCTACAGGATACTTATAAAATATAAAAGCTTTTGCGGAAGGCGTGGATCTTTATCAGACTGCACAGAACGTGAAGTCTGATCTTTGACCTACACCGTCCGGAACATTACTATAACAATTGTGGATTTCAATAGCAGTTAGAAATCTACTATAACAAGCAAGAAAAGTAGAGGAAAGTTTCTGGAGTGAGTCTTGAAAGAAATAACTCTTTACCAGTTACCACTCATCAAAAATTTCAAACCTGTCCAATGTGAAAGCATTTGGAAGCGGCACTTTCAATTTGGCTTAAATTTTGATTTCTGTCTTTGATAGGGAAGAAAACATTGTGGTAAAGGGAGAAAATGCTGGTTACCAGCATTTTCACCTTTTCCCACAATGTTTTCAAAAACCTTCTCTTCTAGGGCCGTTAAAAGTCAGGATTGTGTGGAACAGAGTTAAGGGTGATACTAAGTGATGCGTACAGGCGTAACATCAATAATGTTACTGCAACTGAAGGTTCGGGTCTACCTTTTCTCATTCATTCCCTTGTTATACGAATACTTGACAGTCATCTAGAGCGAAATCTGGCTTATTACTGGAAACCTCTCTATAACTGGACAAATATTCGTATTTATGATCATTGTATAGTGACACTTTATTATTGTTCTCGATAGTTACTGATAACTCAAGCCAAGTTGTATTGGGAATTTATCTCACTTCGGTATATGCGTTCTCTCGGATGTAGTGTGATCTATCGCGGGTCGTAGTGTTCTGGAGACGTGTTTTTATTACACGATTAAATACGAGGAAGATTGTCTTGGACTCTATAAAGTTGTCTGCTTCCATATCTGCATCCGCACTAATACGTCGCTGTCGAAATACAGCGTTCAACAGTCTGAGATCGATTGAAGAATTCCCGAGAAATCTTGTGTTGAAGAATGTGACCTTGGCATTTGTTAGGTTTTCTAGGATGGTTGCATTGATTGTATGGGAGCTAAAAATAACTTCGGATCATATCGTTTTGTAGGATCGTTTGGATTTAATGGAATATTGAATTTGGAATTTATTGTTTAACTATTTGTGTTCGCTCTGTTTGGTCTCTATCACCTAGAAGCATGCAATTTTGTTTTGGAGCTAAAAATTTACAAGCGTCGAAATGAGTCAGAAACAGTATTGGGTAGCAGTTCCAAAATCTACGGGAAATGAAACGCAGCAATTAACTACAGAGGAACCGGTAGAAAGCAAGGATGAGTATGTAAATGAGGCGTGCTCTGGCCAAAGGGGGCTTGTTGCATCTCCACAGTGCATGATATCGTTAAAGTCATCATGTAATAGTGGACCCATAAAATTCATTCTATTTAGCAATCGACGGGGTAGAACGGTCCTTTGATATGCAGAAAACGGACCAATAGCAAACGTGTTGACCAAGGTCAGCCTGTGCGGTATGTGCGGTATGCACAGTCTGACCTGTGTCGCCACTTTTTGCAGATGCTTTAAGCCCCTTTTTTACAGGGTATTGTCTCAAATATATAGTACTTATGAATATAGTACTTTTTCAGAATTACATGTTTGCATAATGTTTTATTTCCCAATGCACAAGTTTATAGCATTTCACAGCGAAATTCGTTTCAAGATAGATCTACGAGTCCACCTTATACGATCCTGACTACCAAAGTTAATTGATTGATTGATTGATTGATTGGATATCAACGCTGTTTTCAACATTATTTCAGTTATATCGTGGCAGCCAGTGTATCTATCATGCTTTCCTGGAGTTTCTGTTACCAGTACTCCGCACAATATTCGCTTTCTAATCCAAGGCACTGACGGCCTTCCTACATAACCACCGTCGAAACAATGGTCAGCGGTGAGAGAGGAATGAATCCTGTCGCAATAGCTTTCATCAATCCTCGGAGAGAGTCTGGCCGAGCCGGTGATCGAACCAGCTACCCCCTGTTCTCAGGTTCTGTATGCTTCTGACTGAACCACCGGGTCCCTTCTACCTTACATCCAATTATTAGAGTCTCAAATAAACGTAAGACTCAAATAACGTTAGTTATCTTACAATTTACCAAGGTTACATTAGACAAGAATGTCTCAGCAAAGAGTATAGTGTAGATCTAAGATCAGACTGCACATTTCACGTAGTTTGATCTTGATCCACACTGGATGCAAGGGCAACTAATGTTGTAAAAGACGTTTTAAGAATTAAGATATACCCTTAAGCTGCACGTTCTATGCAGTCTGATCTGAATCTACACTGTCCGCCAAAGGCCGATGACTCGTGCGTACCAGCCTTAGGATAAACGGTGATTTTTCCCTGACTAGTAAATGTTCATTTTCTCTGGTATTGTTGAAAGGATTAAGATTTTACTTATTCACTGTGTTCCACACAATATTAGATGTATCCAAGTACCCATGACCAGACTTCACGTTCTGTGCAGTCTGATCTTAATCCTCACTGTACATACAACCAAATCAAACCGCTCCATGCGGGAGAAGGGGCAAATTCTGTAAAATTTTGTCGGGAAGGTTTTTAGAGGCTATTAACCCCCGACTATAAACAGAACATCAACCCTGTACATGTAACGTCGTGTTAACACTTTCCTACTAAATAAGTCAAATCAGATGTTTAAAAGCGATTGTAGAACCCACAAATTTCGCTACTTTCTTAAAGGCTTTTTTTAAGGGGAAAAGATATCTTCTTATCGGACAGTATAGATCCAAGATCAGACTGCACGTTTTGTGCAGTCTGATCTTGGATCTATACTGTCCGCAAAAGATCCTTGAGTCGTGCTTAGCTCTGCCGCAGGGTTAACAACTTCCGTCGAAATTGTTTCTGTGTCTGTTTGCAATTTCGCAAGCTAAATGTGGTCGAAATAAACGAACCATTATCTGTAAAAAGGGGGCAAAATGCATGTGCAAAAAAGTATCGACCAAGGTGAGCATGCGCAGTCCGTGCAGGCTGATCTAGGTCATAACCTTTTGCTATCGACCAGTTTTCAGCATGTCAAAGGACCAGTGTACTTTATAATACAGTCAGTTGTTAACATGAATTTTATGGATAATTTTTTATGTGAGACTAGCTCAGTATCATGCACCACAGATAATTATGCATTAAAGGTGGGTATCTAGAATTTTCACATCCCACCAAATTAAAGAAAATATATATCACTGAAATTTATATGAAAAAAAAAAAAACAATACAAATCATCGATAATTAAGAATAATAAAATTACAAAAAATAAATTTTTTGATGGTATTCTCTTAAAAGGCTACGTAGCCTCTTAAGCTATTTTTAGATTTCCCGCCAAAAATAAAAAAAAGCATTGTGGAAATGTTAAGTGACTGGCACGTGACTAATGATCCTGAAATTCCATAACATCAGAAACATGTTATTATTTTCCATAATGTCTTCTTCCGACTCTATGTTTGAAGCTTCGTATGTGTATTTCCGGTGTGTAATGAGTGATTTGCATATGTAAAAATAGACCGTGTTTCCCATCAGTATCGACCTGGGCTGTTGTAAATCTCTAATTTCTCATGTTGCCTGATGGTTTTCGACTACTGGGGTTCTATGAATGACTTTTATAAGGCTTTTGGAGTATAAGGGGAGTTTTTTGTATTCTTGAAAAAATTTCGGCCCGAAGGGCCACCTTTAAACCCCGTTTTGCCTGGACGTAATTCAAAATATTCATAATAAGTAATGTCTCCATTTGCAGCAATGCTTATTTATGTATTGAAATATCTTTATCAAACCCCAAGTTAGTTCATTATACCAAACGACAAAATTTTAGGCTTTTTCCTAATCGAAAGCACTTGCAGACGACAAAATAAAAGTGAAACTTTGAAATTTGTTTTGTGAAGGGTAGAAAATATTGTGGGAAAAGGAGAAAATGCTGGTTACCAGCATTTTCTCCTTTTTCCACGATGTTTTCAAAAGGCTTCTTTCTCAGGGTCGTCAAATGTAGGGATTATGTGGTAATGGGTTAAGGGTTGTAGTCAGTATATCACTTGTGATTTTGCGAAGTTTTTTTGCTTCAAATTTGATTCTTGGAGTACAATGTATTGGGTTGAAGAGCTGGGCAGTGATTTAGTTGCTTTTTCTTTCAGTGCAGATCAAGATCACACTTCACTTAAAGTGCAATCTGATCTTCGATCAAAACTTTTTTTAGGCTTAATTGCCAGTGACGTCGTCGGTATTTTCATTACGTAAAAGGGTTGTTGTAAACCGTTGTTGAACAGTGTCAATGTGTTCAATCTGCCCCAAGGTTAAGTTATATACATTTACAATTAAAACGCGAACTTTGGTTACCTTGCTTTTGGGTGAAGTGTAGATCAAGATCAAATTGTTGAGAGATTGTGGTCCAATCTTTGATCTTTACTATCCACAATTTTGTTACATATTCTGTCACAGACTATGTTAACCCTTTACCAAACAATCCCTGGTTTTTACAACCCTGAGATAGAAGCCTTTTGAAAACATTGTGAGAAAAGGAGAAAATGCTGGTAACCAGCATTTTCTCCTTTTCCCACAATTTTTTCTACAAGACAGGAAACAAATTTCATTTTGAGTTATGTTTATTTTGTCGTCAGCTAGTGCTTTCAATTTGGACCGGACTAAAATTTTGTTGTTTAGTAAAGGGTTACTATGTACAATAGCACTATTTTACAGCTTTTTTCCTACTTGAAGAGGTCCATGAAATAAATTCAGTGAGCCACAGGTGCCTGACATGTCTGGTATCATACCATCCCTTTATAAAGATATATAATATTATATCTATATAGACGGATGGTATGATACCAAATATATCATGCACCTGTGCAGTGAGCTAATGGTTACGCTTGAGCAGAAAATCTTGATATATGGAAAAAGTCCGTTTGGATTGTGCTTTACATCGCTTTCAGCGATCAGCAGAATCAACGAACTTCATTATGTCCCGAAGTCAACACAATAGTCCATGCATCTTCTTCAGCTCAACAGCATAGGCCTGGATTTGAAAGTGTCTTGCTCAAGAATACTCTTGAACATTGATAAAGCCGCAAACGGCGTTCGAACCCAAAACTCCATTGCTGCCCCAGCCCCTTTTAAGCCGCGAAAGATCATTTAATGAGAACCCTGAGTTAGATATTGTTTTTCAGACTTTATTTATTCAGTTCAGTTGTTTGTTTTAATGACACCATGAACATGAAGGTCAAGGTACTATAGGGTTAACTTTCTACCGGTAAAATGAATTAATTAGCATACTCCCTTCACACCAGATCTCAAGAAAGAGAGAGAGATTTTGATTTTGAATTAAATATTGACTAAGAAAAAATGAAAAAAAAACCCTATGTTATGGGTACACATTAGAATCGTCTCATCGAGACGATTCTAATGAATACCCATAGCATAGGATTTGGAAGAGAAATAATGAATTTAGAGTACCATGACTCCCTCTTATCCGGAGCTCTGCCCCCACCCCCCCTTTAAAAAAAAAAAAAAATCCAACAATGAATTTTAATTATTCAGCATTGTGAACTTTATACGCAAAAACGGTGTTTTTAGAATTGAAGTTTGCCCACTTAGACTGGACAAATGAGTAAGGTGATCTTGCTTGACGTATTTCCCTCCTCGCTAAAGACTTGTGTATTCATACGCAGGGCAAAGGTTAACGAGACCTTTCCTTCTTGTTTTCTACACACTCCATTGATTAGTTGGAATTCTCAGATCTTTCCCTTGTACTGATGTTATAGATTTTCCTGCGCACGGAAATGAATCCGATTTGCAATATTTACCCCCGGCTTTTGGCGTTCTATTGTTACGTTGTTAACCCTTTACCAGAACCATCGCGGGATTTCACGATCGCGACTGTAGAGGAAATATTGTAGGAAAAGGAGAAAATGCTGTCTGTCTGCCTCCCTTATTGTCTCCTTTCTGTCCGTTCGTCCGCCCTCTCTCTTTCTCTCTAACAATATATCTGTATACGTGAGCAAGATCGAACTTCGGAACTCCAGATAAGAGGGGGTGATGCTATTCTAAATCCATTACTTCTCTTCCAAACCCTATGTTGTGGGTACTCATTAGAATCGCCTCAATGAGACAATTCTAATCAGCACCCATAACACAGGGTTTAGTGGAGAATGATCAATATTTTCAATTTTGAAATCAAAGTCATTCCCACTATCTGAAGCTCTGGAACTTCATTTCAATGTCTTGTCGAACTCGATAGCTGATTCGCTGATTCCAATCCCCGTCTTTGTTTCTTCCCGAAGAACTATGATAATAATTGAGACAGCATTCCTTCTTATCTCACCACCGACCCTTGTTTCGATCATGCTTATGTGGGAAAGTAGCCAATGGCTTTGAAAGAGTATTGTGCGGAGTAATTGTAAAAGAAACCTCAGAAAAGCATGGATAGGTGAATTGTCCGTCGATACATGATAAGAAACATCGTCGATTTACTTCAAAAACCTCGTAACTACAGCTTGTTTCAAGCTGTAGTTACGAGGTTTTTGAAGTAAACCGACAATATGTTGAAAACTCCATAGCAACAATCAAATATTTCGATATTTCGAATAGAGTTTGCTAAAACGCCGTGTATTATGTCCTGTATTTGTTTACATACAGTACATGTTAAATGATATAAATCTACAATTTTGCTTGATTAATGGTGCATTTTATGGCATGATGAGCTCGAGGGATTGAAAATCGCATTTTGATTTATGTTTTTCTAAGGTAACATATAAGTGTTAACACTTTCACCAGCAAATGAAGAAGTCAAGGCCACTAATACACCTTCAATGCAAGATGGAGAACGTCTTTGTATTCTTGTGGTAGAATACAACAGTTGGCAGGGCAGATCAGAGATCAGACTGCACATTCTTAGTAGTCTGATCTTGATCTGCATGTCCACAAAAAGGTTTTGCGTCGTCTACAGTAAGGAAAGAGTTAAACCTTTACCAAACGACGAAATGGAAAGCGTTGGCAGACGACAAAATGAATGTGACTAAAGAATTGAAATTTATTTTAGGAAGAGGAGAAAACATTGAGGGAAAAGAAGAAAATGTGGGTACAGCATTTTCTCCTTTTCCCACATTGATTTCAAAAGGCTTCTCTCACAGGGGTGTTAAAAGTCTGGATTGTGTAGTAAAGGGTTGATTTTTCGTCTGCAAATGCTCTCAGTTTGGACCAGTCTAAAATTTTGTCGTTTGGTAAAAAGTTAACTCTTTACCGTACCACAAGATTTTACACTTTGTCAAATTGAAAGTAATTGCAAACGACGTATTCAGTATAGTTTAAATGACGGGATTCTTTATCAAAGGGGTTGGAAACATTGTGGGAATAGCTTTTCCAGCACTGTTTCAATTTTCTAAATTTTATTCAGGTTTGTTAAAACTTGGGATCGATTTGTGAAGGGCTAACAAAAACTGAGACATTTTACATTTTCAAATTTTATCACACATATAAAATTATATTTAGAGCTCCAGATAGAGGGAGTGATTTTGAGTTAAGAATTATAAATACATGTATTATGCTCTACTTAATCCTATGTTGTGGGTACTCATTAGAATCGTTTCTTCGAGACGATTCTAATGAGTACCTACAACATAGGGTTTTGAAGAGAAATAGTGGATTTTATATTGGATCACTCCCTCTTATCTGGAGCTCTGTTAATATAGAAGTTGAATGCACATTTTCTCTGTAACAAGGGAAAGGTAAAGGTTACCATGGCAATCAATTTAAGAACGTGCATCTAAAAAGCAAGGGCTCGATTCGCGATATTTATAAACGTTGTATTTACACAACAGCCAATTGCCCCTTCATTCTCAGGGAAATGTATTATAACAGACCTGTGATCTATAAAGGACCTCTCAAATGTAGGGAAGGATGGGAATGTCCAAAGCCGGAAAAAAAGACAAAAAAAAAAGCCAACTTTGTGTAGAATACAAGACTTGAGATTAGGATATTAATTTCTCGAATCCTAGCTCAGCCAGTTTCTATCCGAGGATTGATGATAGTCATTGTGACAAGATTCATTCCTCTCTTACCGCTGATAACAGTTGTGACGAGCATGCCGTGGGAAAGCAGCCAGTAGCTTGAAAAGAAAATCATTCAAAGTGCGTTGTCTGGGCAAGTCATATTCTTCGAAGATTCGACCAATATGTTTTGACGCATCACTCGCCCAAACATTGGGGGATCGTAGTATTACGCCCTAATAAAGTAGCAATGGAGAAAATGGCTTTTATCATTACGTTTGAGGAAAACTCAGGCCTGTTTTAGCTCCAGATTTCTCTAATCCATAATAATTTAGCTGATCATAGCTGAATGAGTCGTATAAGGTAGCGTTTTATTGAGAAAACGGTTATTATAGTTTGATATTCAAAGTAGCGGTTGTCGTGTAGAAAAGTAGTTCAGTTCTGTACCCAGAACGCCCAAATTAGATAGATGTGTATTTGTGGAACGCCATCTAGCGGGTGATAATGTGCAAAGTGCGATCGAAAAAAGAAGCATGCATGGTAACGGATAAAACCACAGGTTGGTCAACATTCCTGACGACAGCTGATGTTAGTCAATGAGACATGACTCAGTCATCTATAATCCTTTGGGCACCTAAAGTACAGGATTATTTTTTTTATAACAGTAACGTTAGTGTATATTTATAGCAGACTGTACAGAACGTGCAGTCTGAGCTAGACTCACCGTGCTGAAATAGTGATGGGTTATGTTAGAAAAAAAACCCACACAAAATTATATGGAAAGACCTTAAACTTTGTAACCAGCAGATGTTTAACCCTTTCCCAAACGACAAATTTTTTACTCTTCCAAACGCACAGAGTTTGCAGACGACAATTTCAAACTTGATAAAAATGGCAGAAAGTTCTCCAAGTGGGTAGAAAACACTGCGGGAAAAGGAGAAATTGCTCGTTACGAGCAATTTCTCCATTTCCCACAGTTTTTTCAAAAGACTTGTACTGCAGACACGTAAAAACAAGGGCTTGTTTGGGAAAGGGTTAAAATATTTTGAAATTTAATTTAAACTCAAGAAATCTGTTATGCGCTGTGGTTTAGATAAAGATATCGTCTCCCGTATTTATCAATAGACGTAACAAATATCTTTTCCTAAACCTTTGTTTATGACTCAGGTTTGAATTTTTTCGCCGTCTATCAGTTTTAATGATATTTCTTACGTTGTTGGACATAGATCGCTATTGGACATCTGGGATCCACGAAGATTCCTTCTTTGCAGTGGATCCTAACCCAAATTGCTTGCTAAGGCACACAAGTTGCCAGTCGCCTTTCCGTATGTGAATAACCCTGAACTGTTTTTTCAAGTTTATCCTAGTATATTGTAGTGGCTATAAATATACCTACCATAAACAGTACCATAACTGACAGTAAGAACAACACTTGGAAAGACAGTAAAACTATCAATATTTCACCATCATGGAAGACGTCATCAGACCTCTCCAACAGTGGTGAGTTAAAAAGGCCGACTGTAACAGAATTTGTCGTATAAATCCATTTCTCTTGCGAAATTGTTTTGATACACAGTCTGTTTTGTCATGGTTTTAAAAATAAAGCGAAATCAAAAACCGAATCTGGGTATAGACGTGCTTTAACTTTTATATGACAGATTTCAGAAAATTTTCCTTGGCTGCAAAAGACCTCTCAGATAATTGTAATTTAAGCAGACGAAAAAATGAGAAGAATTTCGTTTAACTCTTTACCAAACGGCAAAATTGTAGACTTGTCCAAATTGAAAGCATTTCCATACGACAAAATAAACATGGCTCAAATTGGAATTTGTTTTGAGAAGGGTACAAAACATTGTGGGAAAAGGAGAAAATGCTGGTTACCAGCATTTTCTCCTGTTCCCACAATGTTTTCAAAAGGCTTCTTTCTCAGGGTCGTTAAAAGTAGGGATTGTGTGGTAAATAGTTAAAAAGAGAAAGATGACCGCTGGACAAGACCACGTGACTTGAAAACGCAACAAGAAGGTAAAATGACCGTCATAATTATGAGGTTTCTCCAACTGTTTGTTTACACGTACCAAAATGTATTGAAATTAAAAGCTATTAACTATTCTGTAAAAGAAGCCAACTTGTAGAAAGTAAGCTTGGGAAAGAAAACCCGTCTTTTAACTCTTCATCAAACAACAAATTTCAAGACATGACCAAATTGAAAGCATTTTTGGACGAGGAATTAGATATAGCCGATAGAGATTTCTATAATCATACTCGTAGTAGAAAGCATTGTTAGAAAGGAGAAAATGCTGGTTTTTTCCATGTCCCACAATGTTTTCAAAAGCACTTATCTGTATAAGATTGTTAAAATTCATTGTTGTTTTGTAAAGCTTAAAGAAGTTTATCATTTAGCAGCAGTGGTTTAACACTTTACCAGACGGCAAATTTATAGACTGGTCCAAATTGAAAGCTTTTGCAGACGATAAAATAAATGTGACTGAAAAATCGAAACTTATTTTGGGAAGGGTAGAAAACATTGTGGGAAAAGGAGAAAATGCTGGTTACCAGCATTTTCTCCTTTTCCCACAATGTTTTCAAAAGGCTTCTATCTCAGGGTCGTCAAAAGTGTGGTAAAAGGTTAAAGCTGTCAAATGCAGGTTTACTTTCTACATTAAAGGGTCAGCCAGTCTCTCTGACTAAATTCCTATCACGATTCTATTCCCGTCCTTTAAATCCCAAACGTCCGATTCGTTATTATTCTGTCCACAAAGACTAATCAAAGAATTGACCTTTGTCCTGTTGTCTGACCGAGCATTTTACTTAAAAGAATCGTATTTTTATTCGCTTTTAGACATAACCACTTCTGGTATTTTGAAGTACTTCTCTTGGAAACATCACCGCCTTAGTTTAAACATATTTATTTTACATCGATTGAGAAACGAAAAAGTTCTATCAACTTAGACTAATCTCTCTCGATTCTGCTTCCTGGAAACAAACCAATACTCGCGCCGAATGTGTGGGCCAGTGAAAAATCCCAAAGTTGACACCCGCTCCCGGGAATGGAACTCAGGACCTTATGGTTACGAGCCGACGCTCTACCTCACAGTCACAGACACCATCACCGTGTTTGAAATGTATGTTTGCAGTGAAAAGTAGATCAATAAAGTTTAAGGCCAAATAGATGCTCTTGTCTCGCTTGACTGATTGTTAATGCGTTGGGTTGTAATCAGGAAGTCCTGGTTAAATCACTTCTTGTAGCGATGGTCAGGTGGGATGATGTTGGGCGATGTACCTCAGAGCCTCAGCATAGAGATGATGCAACCCGGAAAGGGCAGAGAAAAAAAGCTGTCGCCGTGATAATTATGACTACAATAACTATTGAAGAGATATAAACAATGAAGTATTGAATGTCTAAAGGGTCGTTAGAACTGCTCTTTCAACCGTTTACCAAACAATCCCTGGTTTTTAGAATCTAGAGGAGGAACCATTGTTGGAAAGTTTACTTTGTCGTCTGCAAATACTTTCACTTTGGACAAGTCTAACATTTTGTCGTTTGGTAAAGAGTTAAGTTTTAATGAAATAATGCTGTTTATACACATCGGCCAATGTTGCATGAAAGAAAAGTTGTAAGGCATATAAAGTCATTCATCTTCATTACAGTTGATTATTTTGCGCCATCTATTCGTGTGCCCGCCCGTCTCTCTTTCTGCTCCTTTACCTTGCTCTATTTAAGCCGTCTGCTATCTTTCCTAAATCATTCAATGTTATAATGTACACTGCATTAGGCATACATCGGGTGATTAGAGCCATAAAATCCCTCGGCTATATCTGGTGGATTGATATGCAGCACATTCATCGCCCGGAAATACGCTGGTTTACCGTTCTGAAAACTGTCAGGCTCCTCTTACAAAAGCAAACTTGAGTTTCAAATTTCTGTCGAAATCTTTCTAACTATATTTCGGTTGACAAACATTTCCTGCATTCATTTTTTAACGTGTTGTATCAATTCCGATTAAAAATTTCCCTGACAGATAGATTGATGTGAATACTGCGTCGAGGTTGTTTATGACATTCCTAAACGACTGACTTTGGCGCGCCATGTATAAGATCACGTGATAAGTATTTCAAATGGAAACAACCGTAGTACGAACGAGATTACATGTATGTACGGAATAAGCCGAGTTGTGACGAGTGATATACATTGGTCAGTCTATTTGTGTTTGTTGAATGTCGATTCCAGTAGTATTTCAGTTACGTTACAGGTGCACCTTCAGATTTTGGGACGAAAATTTTACAAAAGTGCAAAAAAATTATCCTTATACTCCCAAAGCCTTTTAATTTTTATTCATAAAAACCCAGTAATCGAAAACCGTCCGACAACACGAGAAATTAGAGATTTACTACGGCCCAGGTTGACACCAAAGGGAGACACATTCTTTTTTTAGATGATCAATTCGCCCATTTACTTACAGGAATACGTAGAAGAAGCTTCAAACATAGCGTCCGAAGAAGACATTATAATTATTACATGTTTGTTATGATAGGGAATTTTAGCGTTATGAGTCACGTGCCAGTCACTTGATATTCCCACGATACTTTATTGATTTTTGGTGCGAAATCTAAAACTTGCTTAAGAGGCTACGTAGCCTTTTAAGGGAATACCATCAAATTTTTTTTTTTTGTAATTTTATGAATCTTAATTATTGATGATTTGTATTATTTTTTCATATGAATTTCAGTGATATCTATATATTTTTGATTTGGTTAGATATAAAAATTCTAAATACCCACCTTTAAAGCTTTATGTTCAGTCATTGTGTAGGCTTTAAGAGTTTCTTCAATAATATGCACAACATGACGGTTACCAACATTTCCGCGTTACCCACATTTTTTCCAAAGCTTTCTTACTCTGGTCGTAAAACACGGATTTTTTTTCGGTAGAGTGTAACACAATTTTGAGAGAGAATTTTGATATAGCTAAGATTCGAACTCACAACTCATGGTTGCTAGCCCCGATTGTTACCAATGCAGTACCAGGGCGCGGCAAGTTTGTATGGAGAAACATATTTTAGAAAAGGTATGATACCTTCTACATGAGTCACCCACTGTGATAAGGGGTTTAACCCATTACCACACAATCCCTACTTTTGACAACCCTGAGAAAGAAGACTTTAGAAAACATGGTGGGAAAAGGAGAAAATGCTGGTAACCAGTATTTTCTCCTTCTCCCACAACGTCTTCTACCCATCACAAAACACATTTGAAATTTTCAGTCACTTTTATTTTGTCGTCTGAAAATGCTTTCAATTTGAACAAATCTAAATTCTGCTATGCCTCAGCGGGTTGATACACATGTATCTGATAAAGGATTGACCAAAGTCAGCATGCACATTACGCGCAGGCTGACATGAACTGAAACTGTTTGCTTCTGGTAAATTCCCTGCATGTCGAAGGACCATTTAGCTTACACATTTTTGTGCAGTGCGCTGGGAAACATGGTTTTAATAGATTTCAGTTGGGCATTATACATCTTAACTCTGGTTCCATAAAGACTCATTTTATCTTTCAAACGGCTGTATCATGAGGTGGAATGGATATGTGACACGCACAGAATTCAACAATAGCAAAAAGTGTCGATTCGTGTCTGCCTGCACGGATTGCGCAGCTGTGACGGGTCCATACTGTTTGCAGGTACATTAAGACCCGTTTTTCACAAGGCACGAAAAATGTGCAAGTCAGCTGTGAGATACATGATAAGAGTTTCGGTGATTGTCGGAAGTTGATATGATAATCGGCTATTTCCGTAGCAGACGGGATACAGGATCTCCTCCCAATCGACTTTATGCATGTTGATAAACATTCCTCTGTTTCTTACATGTATAGAGCCAGTATCATTTATTGATTCGATCTAATTAAACTGTTCAAAATCTGGTTAAATATCCTTTTATAATCTGAAAATTTCAAGTTCATTTTTTTCCCCCCAACACAATCCCGACTTTCAACGACCGTGAGGAAGGATGCTCTATTCTTAACACTGTAAAGGGGGCAAAATGGTGGTAGCCATTTGAGAACATCGTTGGAAAAGGATAAAATGCTGTTCATCAGCTTTCTTTCCCTTTTTTCACGATGTTATCGGCTGTACACAAGACTTTTCTGATCTTGATTCGTTGGGTTTTATTTTAATCAAATTCTAGCTGGGATATATGCGTGTATGTGAAGGATCAAGACATGTACGGCTGGTCCAGGCTAAACAGATCAAGAATGAGGCGATTAAAAATAGATGCATGGCGATAATTCAAAGAAGTAGAACCAGCTGTTGCGACAAAAAGCTTTTCTAAGGCGTATGCATTATTAACCCTTAGACTTTTTAGCGGGGTTTACTCACCTTTAACGGGCAGTGTAGATCAAGATCAGACTGCACAAAACGTGCAGTCTGATCTTGTATCTTCACTGTCCGATACGGAGATATCTTTTCCTAAATTAACCTTTGAGATTGCAAACTTTCGGTCTCTGCCGTCGGTTTTATGGTTTCATTTTTCACTTATGTAGCAGGACAAGGGTTATCCTTTTACCAGACGACAAAATTGTTAGCTCAGTCCAAATTCAAAGCATTTGCAAACGACAATTTCATTGTGGCTCCAGTGGTGCAATTGTTTATTAATAGGGTAGAAAACATTGTGGGAAAAGGAGAAAATGCTGGTTACCAGCATTTTCTCCTTTACCCACAATGTTTTTAAAAAGGCTTCTTGTCAATAGTCGTCAAAAAGGGTTAACACAAAGTCATTACCTTCTTGAAACAACTTGGAGCAGACGAA
The DNA here is from genome assembly GCA_943736015.1 of Tridacna crocea. Lineage (NCBI taxonomy): Eukaryota > Metazoa > Mollusca > Bivalvia > Cardiida > Cardiidae > Tridacna > Tridacna crocea. The sequence continues at coordinate 59,666,150 of OX031059.1, forward strand.
CCTTTAATCATACTTGTAAAATGGTCAAGACGAATAAAGATTTATACACGAATATTGATTTGGAGTAAATATTGTGCCATAGGAGTTTTCTTCTTTTACCTTGATCATTTTCAAACGTAACGTGCTTCAACATGCAAAAGAATCGCTTGTTAAATGTAATTGTGTTTGCGTCACTCTTTGCCCAAGGACAAAATTTTAGACTGCCCCAAATTGAAAGGATTTGAATTCAACAGATTTCCTGTGGCTCCATTGACTGAATTCGTTCCAGAAAGAGTAGAAAACGTTGTGGGAAAAGGAGTGACCAGCATTTTCTCCTTTCCTTCAATGTTTTCTCGAGCCGTCTTTCTCAGAGTCGTTATAGGCCAAGATTGTGTCATAAAGGATAAACATGAAACAAGTGCATAAAAAACTATCATTTCTTTTCTCCATTTTTCAATGTAAATGGCTTACTAGATTGCCCAAATGGTATTGGCAAATAGCTGTCACGGTTTGCCCTGCTCTCTCTAGCTTGGTAGGAAAATCAGAAAGCCATTTTCTCTTTGGGATCGTTAAAATTCAAGGTTGTGTGGTAAAGGGTTAACTCATTACCAAACGACAAAATTTTGGGCTTGTCCAAATCGAAAGCATTCGCAGACGACAAAATAAAAGTGACTGAAAATTAGAAATTTATTTTGTTAAGGGTAGAAAACATCGTGGGAAAAGGAGAAAATGCTGGTTACCAGCATTTTCTCCTTTTTCCACAATGTTTTCTAAAGGCTTCTTTCTCAGGGGCGTCAAAAGTAGGTATTGTGTGGTAATGGGTTAATTAAATGTACCACAGCTGGCGTGCAAAAAAACATTGACGAAGCAGCCTGAATATTTGCTTCATTGATTAAGCTAAGCTGATGCATTTCTCTTTAAGAGCCCATATCGCTGCATGCCTTTGTTTGTTCGTATTAATTAAACCTTAGAATTCTCGACTCTTTCTCAGTCAGTAGTGCTTTTAACCCTTTCCCGAACAATCCCTGGTTTTTACGTGTCAGGAATAGAAGCCTTTTGAAAACATTGTAGGAAAAGGAGAAAATGCTGGTAACCAGCATTTTCTCCTTTTCCCACAATGTTTTCTAACCTATCATATAGAAAAAAAAATATTTTTTTTAGCAACTGTTAATTTGTCATCCCCAAAATGCTTTCAATTTGGTCTGGTCCAAAATTTGCCGTTTTGGAAAGGATTTACAGCGTTTCCTGACCACATAGATCACGCAAAAAGGGACTACCGGTATCAGGGTATTCTGAACATAAATTAGATGAAAACAGATCAAGGGTAGTGCAGGTCAGTTTATCATTCAAAAATGATTGTATAAGGTACAAATGACCATTTTTGATACAGAAAAAGTCATAAAGCGAAAAGTGTCAACCCTGGTCAGCCTGTGCAATTCGAAAAGTCTGACCAGGATAGACACTTTTTCGCAGTTCCCAGAAGGTAATGGGTTACAGTTTCCTTGGTATCGTGTATTTGCTACAGCATGCCTAAGCATACTTTATACTGGCGTGTTAGCTTTACCATAGCCTGGCATTCAGGCCTTGCATTTAAGTCATTCTAATAAGCAAGGTACACAACTACAGCAAAGTCACAGAAATATGTGTTGTTACTTGCCCTTCTTCTGAAATACAGGTTAAATCAGACATTCAGAACATTGAGAACACAGAGTTTTCGTTTTGCAACTTTACTTGATGATTTTTTTTTAATGAAAATACTCTATTTAACGGACTGACACCAGACTAGCTTTACCAGGGTAGGTACATGTATACCAGTCTGTTGTCGTTCTTCAACTGCGCATGGCATGTAAGAGACAGCCTTTTGTACGAGTGTCAGAAAGATTTGAATAATACGAAATACAAGATTCAGAATGCCATAAGGGATCCTTCGAGACTTACTGGTAAAGTGTGGGACACATAACATTGTGGCCCCGGGCTCGAGCCGCAATAGATCCACTGGGCTTTTCGCGGGAGTGAACTTTGGCAAGACACCTCAGAGTCCCAGCCTTCTACTGGTAAAATTCTGGATGTACGTGAATGTTTGAGCTGCCGCCGTAATATAACTGAAATTATGTTAAAAGTGGTCTAAAACACGGTTCAATCAATCAATCAAAAAGAAATAATGCAATGCCGTAGTTCTTAGATGAAAGTTTTGAAACGGATACTCATTAAAATGGCCTCTTCAAGGCAATTCTATAGAGCACCGACAACAAAAGTTTTTTTTTCACAGAATGATGTCCCCGATTGATTTTGACTTCGCTTTCTTGGTACAACATCTTCGCGAGCCAAGTTTACGATCACTACGTGGATCTTACCTTGGCTGATTGAGCCCGATTTCGAGATTCCTGCGATGCGCCCTCTATTGGATGTTGGTTATTACCCCCCTTTACATCATATTTCTAAAAGCAAATGAAATATCGTTTTACAAACCACTTACGAATACACATGAAGCGATAAGCAGACATCCACGTGGATTTCTATGTTTACCTTCTGTTCGAAAGGTAGAGACCTTGTTCTATTTTTATCAAAGATGAAATGCTACGAGTGATTTCATTCGTTGCAGCTAGAGCTGGCTGCATCCAATGAAAAAGCGTATCGGATGAATGTAAAAATCAAGCTCGATCCGCCAAAGGTAGATTTACGTAGTGAATCGTCAGTCTTGGCGTGCGAAGATGTTGGTACAATGGCTGATATATATTTTTATTATAACGGCATAAGATCTTCTCAAATACCTAAACCTGTGTCCATATTCACCAACCATTCTTAAGAACATTCTTTGTCTTAATCTTTAAGATTTTCTGACTGTGAAAATAACAGAACTTCTGATTGGCTAAACCATTATGGTTTAGCCAATCAGAAGTTTTATTGCTTTCACCTTGACGAAATTCTGAAGAATACGACTAAGAATGTTCCTAAAAGTGTTTTGTGAATACGGACCCCGGTTGTAACGTTATGAATTTCATGACATCTTACATAAACCTCATACATAATGCATCAACGTGATGGAAGGATTTGCGTTTTGGAATATTTTTATTATAGCCTCTTTGCCAAGGTATACATAATTGAACGAGGCACTGTCCACGTATGACCCAACACAATACATATGTATATGAGAGATAAATATTGAATAATTATTGCGCAAAAACAAACCTGTATCCGAGTTACACAACATGACTTCCATATTTCGAATCCGTTACGTAGGGGACTAAAACAGCAAGTTCGAGTTATTAGTGACAAAAACGTCAACCTACATAATGGTGCTTCTAAGTACATGGTACAAAGGCTAAGTACAAGGGATCAGAGTAATCATGTCTGTACATGCATTCACAAAACCTGACAGTTTCAACAGTTATTTACTGAACGGATATTTTCAATATACATTTATTTAATCTTTTAATGGTCTTGATTTCACAAGAAGCAAACCTGGGCCCGTATACACCAACCACTCTTAAGAATATTCTTAGTCTTATTCTCCAAAAATTTTAGCCAAACAGAAATTCCGCTACTTTCAAATTTGGAAAATTCTGGAGACTGAGACCAAGAACGTTCTTAAGAATGTTTGGTGAATACGGGTCCTGGTTAAGTAAAAAATCACTCAGGTAACTTAACGAAAGAGTAAGCATTACATAAATACGAACTCGTATCTCGGTAAATAGTTGGAAGGTACTTTTCACGTGTGTAGCCAACATAATACAAATGTAAAAAACGTTGTTATCAGCATCAGCCTTCGTAGTAATAATTTTATTGCCCTTCATTGCCAATTTATCATCCAGTATCAGCATTTCTTAGATATCCGGTGAACGCGTGAGAATTACTTGTTCGTGCAAATTGATCTCTTGTCTTGCCGAAATTGCTTGTTCCAGAGTCTTGTAATGGAAGTATGGCTTTTGTCATATTTGACAATTTACACTTTTATCCTCGAAGGTTTTCTCCTCTGGTCTAGCCTTAGGTATATATTTAAGATGTGGAATATTCCTCAAGACAAAGCACGTCACAAAGATAGAGGACATTTCGTACAAAACCATAGTTTTGACCCCCGTTGATCAGGACTTATTGAAATATTACTCCAGTCTTTTATTTTAGCTCACAAAGGCACAACATGCTCAAGATTTTGATACCAATAATGCTCACATCAATATTGTTGTCACTTTTTAAATTCCGTTCACTTATGGGACTTCATCTGTTTCTCGATCGTTAAAAAAGCTTACCCAAACTTTGTTAATTGTCATAATACCTCGGCCAGATGTGGGTCACCTAGGTTTATAAACTAGGTCATTAGGACTAATCATAGACAACCGATTTGATTACTCATTGGCCCAACAACTATTTGCTTCAGTCTTAGTTTCATTTTAGTTTTGAAAAGTAACATAAACTTTGATTGGCTAACCCATTTGGTTCAATCATAGGACATTGACGGTCGCGCTATGCAGGCTCTTTTTTTTTTGATAACTTAATTTATGTTCGGCTTTACTGTATGGTATTTAGTCCTGCCAATGTCTCAGAAACCAACATAACAAAGTAATCTCCATAAAATCAATGACAATAAATCTTTATGGCTGTATTTGTTACCGCCATTTTGTCTTCTTTCGTACTCAGTTATGTTCAAGTAATCAATAAGTCGCATTTTTCTGTAACTTGATCTTCCTTGCTCGTATGATCGTTATTGCTTATTTACGATTCTGTTTATGGTTTTATGGTAGAAAATTTCAGCGTGGACACAAATGAAGGCAATCTTGATAAATTTGTAATGACTTAAAGCTCATCTTACTTGATTAAGGAAGCTTTTGTGAATGCTAGCAATCCATCGGCTAGTTGTCCGTCCGTCCGTTTGTCTAGAACTCCACTTGCCAATTCACAATTCTTCAATCATCTTCCATTACAAGCTACCGATTCGAACCTCAGTCTTCCTCGATCCCTACATTCGGGGAAGTTTGAAGAAAAATTGTGAAGAATAGACATTTTTTCTCTTCATGTCTGCAACAACCATGACGTGAACTTTTATATTTTGAATATGTTTTCGATTAAATTGTCTAAACTATGCTGAGGAACGAAAACTGCCGACTGAGTTTTTATCACAGGCATTTGACGCTGCGTTGGTCTATCGCGAAACACAGACATTATCAGTGCTCGATCGTTATACACCGTTATTGTAAGTAGCATAGTAGCGCTGGTTGACATGAGTCTATACTGCTTGTTTATATATTAAACCCCATTTTCACAGCGTGTACCTTATATGCATATTGTGAATTTTGAAGCCAGGTTTGACGAATCAATGAACGATGAAATGAGGGAGATTTAGCCTGTTTGAAAGCTAGTATACCGGAATATTCCAATCGATGAACCTCTAGGATATTAAATTTTAGTCGCTGAAATTAAATCTGCATGAATAATAGTTCGTTATTTTGTTTGGTTACAGAGGAAGAATATCATTATGCTATTGATTTGACATTGTTATTGAGATTTGCATTTGAAAGTTCTATACATATAGTTGAGAAGTATAGAACACCGCCACATCGGGAGCCGTATTCATAGACAATCATTGCTGATATGTTATTTAACACTTAAGCTGCAAAGCGCGAGCCGCTGACCTTTTGCGGACATTGTAGATCAAGATCAGACTGCACAGAACGTGCAGTCTGATCTTAGATCTACACTGTCCGATGTGGAAAAATCTTTCTCGAAAATAATAATAATAATAATAAATAACGTATTTCGGGTTTTACTATTGGATCGAAAGTTTTATTTAAGATATTTTGCAGGAGTTAAGGAGTTAATTGTAAAAATCAAGACTTGCAATCTGATTGACTAAGACAGAATATTTTAACTAATAAAATGATCTGTCTTTGAAAAAAGTCTTTCAAGAAGTTGTTATTATGCTCTTATGTGTTAAATAAGACTTTTAAACGTGTTTGTAGTAAACTTATCTATACCATGAGAATTCAGATAACGCTAGTTAACACGGTTTGTTAAGGAAGTAACTTTAAATGGTAAAACGTCTATGCTATGTATGTATGCTTTCTACATCATTAACTCCTTATCAAACGACAAAATTTTGGACTAGTCCAAATTGAAAGCATTTGTATGGGAAGGGTAGAAAACGTTGCGGGAAAATGATTTCAAAAGTTTCTTTTGTTAGGATCGTTAAAAGTCGGGATTGAGTGGTAAAGTGTTGATTGGGGTCAGAAATAAAATACGTCTGGGTGTTCAATGTAGACAAATTCACAATTCAACAAGTGTACAAATCTGGTCATTGGTATTAATGCTGATGATAGCTCCTCTTTTCCCCTTTAGAGGAACCTGCAAAGAAAGAGACAGTTCCTACTAGTTTGACCGAGCTATACGAAAGAACGTTAGAACTACGCTATTGGCAACTAGTGGCTTTAATTTTCACGAGCCGTTTTTTTTTTGGCGTGATTCATGTTTATTTTGTACGCATTTACCGTTTCATAAGAAAATCCATATTTTTTAATGGCATAAATTAATTTTACCAACATTTTGATTCTCTTATTGTTTATTTTTGGCCTGTAGTAGTCCTCTAACATACACATGTATTTTTTTACGTAGAATGTCATGGGGCCATATATTACAAGCATTCTCAAGCATGCTTTTTTATTCTAAATTTCAAGATCAGCTAATCAGAAGTAATTGGCTGAGACAGAATGTCTCAGCCAATCAGATGGCTTAGCTTGTAATTCAGAAGTACTTATTGGTTAAGAAGCCTCTACCGAACCGACAGAATTCGAGAAGCTCAAACTCTGAACACTAAGTGGTCATGATATTCTACAGTATCAGGCTGTTTCCATATGCAGATAAGGGTTATTTTATGACACTTTTATGAAGTCACTGAAAAGCATGTCTGGTACAATAAAATTCAGATTGTGCTGAAAGCCAGTATTGTACAACATACGTCCTACAGATTGTATTGATTATGTAACTTCTTGTGAATACTGCCGCATCCATCATGGATACGAAGTTATGTCGGGATAGATGTCTGAAATATTTATGCTTCACAGAGCAACAGATGAGGGCATTATTGTATACCAGTGCGGCTTTTTTCTAATTATACCCTAAAACCTAGGATTTCCTGATACCAATCCAACATCTTGACCCTTGTTTCAACGACCTACGAATATTCTCGTATATGAGGAAGGCTTTTAAAAACATTGTGGAAGAGGGAGTAAATGTTGTGAACAGCATTTTTCTCCTTTGCCCGTTCTCGACAACTGAACTATTACTTCATTTCCGAGAAAATTTTTGATCGTTATTAAATTTTAAATAGCGGAAGGTGTGGAGCAAAGATCAGACTGGATGTTCTTTGCAGTTTGATATCATCTGCACCGGGTAATATAGTCGCCCATTACAGCGAAATAGCAAAATATACTCGTTGAATTGCCTCCTTTATATTCGTTGAAAACATCAATGATAGAACGTTAAAAACCGTACCAAAATAGAGACCTTTTCAAAAGAAGACATGCATAAATATATCATAAATATACAACTACTTCTAACTGGCTTCTTTTTATGAGGGGTGACAAAAAATCGACAAAAAAGTCGCTAGAAATACATAGGAAATTAGTGGTTATACTCCTACGCAAGAAGCAAAGTATGACATTTACAAAATAACAATAATAATACAGCATTAGAAGAAATTGATGCATTTTGTCCCAACAGTTTTCACCAGCTGTAATAACAGCATTTGACTCTTTTGCAGGGTAGCTAAACGTATTTGCTTTTTTTTTACCTACATTTTGGAACTGATAACAAATGAATAAACAGAAATTTGTGATTCGTTAAAAATGAGGACATTTGTGACCCATCACACAAAAATGGACCTTCTGGGAACTGCAAACATTGTCAACCCTGGTCAGACTCGTAATTCGTACAGTCTGACCAGGGTTGACACTTTTCACTTTAATGACATTTTCTGTATGAAAAGTGGTCATTTTACCTTGTTATACAATCATTTTTGAATTATCAGCTTAAACTAACCTGTACTGTCGTTGTTGATCTGTTTTTATCTAAGTGATGTACAGAATTCCCAGACGTTCCCTATTTGCGTGATGGGTCATATTCTACGGGCATTTGCCTATTTTTTTTTTGCAAATTTTCGCTGTCTATCTTTTTTAAAGATGTTTCTTGTTTGCATTTGATGCCATGTCTCAGATACCGAGCGAGTGTAGCAAAAAGAGATAGGTTTTAGGGCGTGAGTTTGATAACCGGGGCGTTCGGGGTCCATATTCCTCAACCAGTCTTTTGGATATTCTAAATCTAATTCTAGAAAGTAACACAACCTCTGACTGGCTAGAACAAATACTTCTGAATTGTCACACGTTTTACAAGGTTCCTGGTAAAAGGTAGTGATTGTATTCTAAATTCATTATTTCTCTTCCAAACCCTATGTTGTGGGTACTCATTAGAATCGTCCCAACATAGGGTTTAGCGGAGAATAAAGAATATTTTCAATTTTGAAATCAAAATCACTCACTCTATCTGGAGCTCTGTGTTATACTTCTTTTTTTTTTTGTACAACGCGTATCCTATGTCTGAGTTTATTGTTTTAACCCATTACCACACAATGACGACTTTTGACGACCATAGGAAAGAAGCCTTTTGAAAAAATTGTGGGAAAAGGAGAAAATGCTGGTAACCAGCATTTTCTCCTTTTTCCACAATGTTTTCTACCCTATCAATGAGCAATTGCACCATTTAAGCCATATTGAAATTGTTGTCTGCAAATGCTTTCAATTTGAGCAGAGCCAAAATTTTGTCGTCTGGTAACGGGTTAGTGACATTTTTGTTTTACAAGTTTTAATTGCCGTTGAATTCTGAGTAGTTGTATTCTGAATTTGTTCGGAATATTTTTCATGCTATACCTATTTTCCTGCAATGTTTTGTATTTTACTCACGCCCGGATTGTCCGAAATGGCACTTACTTCAAGATTTGTTATGGTTCTCATATCTTGGAATTTTACTTATCTATTCATTTATGTTTTACTAATTTGTGGAATTTTTGTGCGTGTCTATTTCATTAGATTTGATTTATGTTTCACCTACTTCATAATCAGACTGTCGGCACATTGTCTACATATACAAACCGGTCGCTACAATCGGAACAGGTAGATAGAAATGTGAGACTCTGTAATGTATGTCATAACGGAGATATAGAAGATGAGTTTCATTTTATTTTTATATCTTGTAAATATGAATTCATAAGAAAACGATATATTGATACATTTTATAGAATAAGACGGAATATGCAAAAACTTTGTTAAACATTTATTTTTAAATCAAATAAAACATTTGTTCTGTTCTGTTCTTAACCATATCATGTTAAAATCTCTTCTTCATTATCATGATGTATGTTTTAATTAATGTCTTCTGAACTTTCCAGCGTTTTGCTGGTCTCTCACAATCTCTAGTGATTAATCACGAATACCAACCTCCATAAACTGCTCACATTCATATGCAAATGGCCGCCTGTCTGCAACATTTTGGCGGTGGTCAACAAGAACTCGTATACCTATTTCAGGATAACTCTTTACTGTACAAGCGTAGCTTACACCGAGAGCACGCTTGTATATACACGTTGCTCAAAGGAAAATTATCCAGAAATTATAAAAAGGAAGCTGTCTCTTGTGAATGATATGGGGAAATTTGATGGAAAAGAAGCTGTTTTTTGTAAAAAGCAATTGTTCATTTTCTCATACTGTTTTGTAAAAATGTCATCTGCTACAACGTTAAATGTTTTACTATAACTGCAATGTAATGGAATGGGATACTGGCTCGCGGGAGTTGTTAATGCAGGATAGACGAATTACTACGTATGTAACTACAATGGCATGATGGTATATAATATATTGTGCATGAAAAGAGAGCACTTTGGGGTCGCTTATATCCAATATTTTGTGGCTTTTTTATTCCAGTTCATCGGATTAAGAGGGGTTTTTCATTCACGTTCGTTTTGGATCGAAATTCTTGCCAAAGCCGTGTTGAGATGAGAGTCATTTAGGCTGGTCCCTTCTCATGTTGAGTATCCATGATTTTATTTAACAAAGCCTCTTAACCCGTCACCAAACAATCACTGGTTTTTACGACCCCGATATAAAAGCCTTGTGAAAACATTGTGGGAAAAGGAGAAAATGCTGGTAACCAGCATTTTCTCCTTTTTCCCACATTGTTTTCTATCCTGCTGGAAACAAATTTCATTTCATGAGTCACGTTTATTTTGTCGTCTGCAAGTACTTTCAATTTGGACTAGTCTAAAATGCACGTGTAATTCAGTCTGATCTTGTTCGCAAGCAGCGCCTTGAGTCACTTTTAGCAGACCAAGGCTCGTTATAATCTCAAACAAGTTTAATGTAAAGGTGCTGTGCGCTTATCATTCTACGCTGGCGGGAAGAAATGTGAAATATACATTATGAGTTCACATGGAACCTTGTCAGAAATTACTCGTCATCAAGCACCCAGGTACATTATGAGCTGTCACTACTCATATTGTCATTATTCTACCGCTTGAAATACAATGTGCTGCAGAAGAATTTAAAGAAAAATCTTGTTAACTACGGACAATTAAACTATAAGCTATTAAACACGACTCACAGACCTTTTGTAGGCAGCATAGATCAAGATCAGACTGCACAGGACGTGCAGTCTGATCTTGATCCACACTGGCCGATTGGGAGATATTATTCACCAAAATAAGCCTGAAACAGCATCATATGACTTTTTACTGTGGTCTTGAAAGGTTTATATCACTTTATGTAGTAGGATAATGGTTAAGATAAATTTAAATCAAACAAAACCTGAAGTTATATCAAAGCATTTATCGACCTATTACCACACAATCCTTACTTTTGACAACCCTGTGAAAGAAGCCTTTAGAAAACATTGTGGGAAAAGGAGAATGCTGGTAACTAGAATTTTTCCCTTTTCCCAGGATGTTTTTAGCTAACCTGAGCACGAAGTGCTCAGGGTTAGCTATTGTGATCACCCACCGTCCGTCGGCGTTCGTCCGTTCACATTTTCTTGTTTACACTCTAGTATCTACAAATATCAACCAATCAGCACCAAACTTGGTCAAGGTATATATGGCCATAAGATCTCGGACGAGTTCGATTTTGGGTGTAATCGGACCTGAACATCTGGAGTTATTTGCCCTTGAATTAGAAAAATAGCTGTATTTCACTTTGTTTACACTCTAGCATCTACAAATATCAACCAATCAGCACCAAACTAGGTCAAAATATATATGACCATAAGATCTCGGATGAGTTCGATTATGGGTCCAATCGGACCAGAACGACTCGAGTTATTTGACCTTGAGTTAGAAAAATTGCCATATTTCACTTTGTTTACACTCTAGCATCTACAAATATCAAACAATCAGCACCAAATTTGGTCAACATATATATATGACCATAAGATCTCGGATGAGTTCGATTATGGGTCCGATCGGACTACAAGGACTGGAGTTATTTGCCCTTGAATTAGAAAAAATGCTATATTGCACTTTGTTTAGTCCCTAGCATCTACAGTTTTTGACCAATCAGCTGTAAACTTGGCCAATATATATATAGCCATAAGACTTGGATGAGTTCAATTTTGGGTCTAATTGTAACAGAATGACTGGAGTTATTTGCCCTTGAATTAGAAAAATTGCTATATTTGACTTTGTTTACACTCTCGAATCTACAATTATTAACCAATCAGCGCCAAACTTGGTCAAAATATACATGACCATAAGATCTTGGATAAGTGTGATTATGGGTGTAATTAGCCTGGAACAACTGGAGTTATTTGCCCTTGAATTAGAAAGTTCTTTATAATAGTTCTTAATCCAGAGCATAACTTAGTCATCTCCAGTCTAATTGACTTGAAACTTGGCATTTGTGTTTTTGCAATAATGCAGAGTGCAGCGTGGAAGATCCATAACTCTACCTTATACTGTCTGTAAGTTATTTCCCTTTGATTGTTATTTTTACAGCATTTTCTGCTCGTCTGGAATATAACTTTGTCATCTATAGCCTGAACTTCTTCATATTTGATATGCATGATCATTGTAAATTTATGGAGTGCAGTGCACAAGAACCATAACTCTTCCTAGCTTGAATTTTGAATTATTTCACCTTTGAACTTCATTTTCATAGCATTTCTTACTGGTCCAGAGCAAAACTTTGTCATCTTAAGTAGGAATGACTTGAAGTTTGGTATGATTATTTGTTGCAATATTTGGAGTGCAGTGCACAAGAATTGTAACTCTTCCTTGTGTTGTCTGAGTTATTTCCCTTTGAATGTCATTTTGACAGCATTTAGTGCCTGTCTGGAATATAAATTTGTCACCTCAAGTCAGAATGACTTCAAACTAGGTATGCATATTTTTTGCACTATTACGGAGTACAGTGCGCAAGAGCAATAACTCTACCTAATGCGAATTTTGTGTAATTCCACTTTGATCTTCATTCTTATAGTATTTCTTGCTTGTCTGGAACGGAATTTCGAAGTCTGAAGTTAAATTGCGACAATTTGCTGTTCTTGTTTCATTATCATTTGGCCTTAAACCTTGATATTTGATAATCATCTTTATTATAGACCTTTGCTGCTTGGTACTCAGGTGAGCGAAATAGGACTGTCATGGTCCTCTTGTCTATTCTTCACAACCAAGTTTCAAATTTTCAGTCACTTTTATTTTCTTGTCTGCAAATGCTCTCGATTTGGACAAGCCTAAAATTTTGTCGTTTGGTAATGAGTTAAAAGATAAATTCTTCATAACCTATGATGTGGCTGCTGCAACTGAGTTTGCGTCATGGTAATGCTTTTAGCGACAAAATGAATCAGTTGAAATTTGTTGACCGCTGAAATAGAATTCTATTGCAAAATTTAAATACCTTGTGGTCATAGTGCAAAGTCGAGTGGCGAACAGTGTCCAAAAGCAGATTATACGTTCCATGCAGTGTGATCATGATCTACGCTGTTTGGTAAAGTTACTATGTTACCTTGACCACGAAAGGGTTATTATAAATATTCATATGGAAATATCAGTTATGTTTGTTCGTATGACTGGGAAGAGCAAATACGTGAATGGTCAAATCTTGGATACCTCGAACCGTAGGATGCCCAGCGCCACTTCATGCCTTTTTTCTCGAATGGTGCATAGTTTAAGATCTTCCTGTACAGAACATATAGTCCAATCTTGTTTTTTTTTTTACTGTCCGATACGGAGATTTCTTTTCATGTAAAAAATAACGTGGAAATCATAGTATCTCGAGTACTGGATTAGAGCTAGAAATCTACACTTACTTTACTTAGCCGGATAGGGTTCAGCCATAGTCGAAATATGGTGTGTCGGAACATAAGGTTTCATCGGTCGACTTATTAGCTGTACTGATTCTCTAACTCTCATTGCTAAATATTTATGAGCCATACTCTGTGAAAAGGAAGCTTAACGTATCTGCGTAAAGTATCGACTCAGATCAGCCTGCGCAGTCCGCGCAGGCTGACCTGAGCCGAAACCTTTTGCTATTGGTCAATTTTCGGTATGTACAAGGACCACTCTATCTCATGATTGTTTCGGTTGATTAAAAACAACAACAACAAAAACTGCTACCATGGATCCATAAGTACCTGATGGGTTGCTTGGAGCCATGGTTTATGGAGATGCATTAAGTCCCCTTTTCACAGAGCATGGCTCATATATACATGACCTCTTTCGACGGCCAAAAATACAGTCCACTGAAACAAAAAATGATTCGCTGAATGATCGTACTGTGAAGACCCAGGATCAGGCTGCACGTTCTATGTAATCTGATCTTGATCTATGCCAAGCACAACCGCTCCCTTTGTTTTCGTCTTTGTTGTGCTTCTTAAGAGGATTTAACTTTGTACTAATACGGCTTCTGATGCCTAGAGGCAATTTTAGAGCTTCCATATAGGATGAATAAAGCACGATGCAAAGCATTGAAGGAAGTTAGAAGTTTGTGTTATTATTATATTATTACCAAACAAGCCCTGGTTTTACGAACCTAAGAAAGACGCCCTTTGAAAGCATTGTTATAAAACGAGAAATTGCTGGTAACCAGCTTTGTCTCCTTTTTTCCACAATGTTTTCTACAGTACAGGAAACAAATTTTTTTTTTTATTAACGTTTATTTTGTCGTCTGCAAGTGCTTTCATTCTGGGCCAGTTCAAAGTTTTATCGTTTGGTAAAGAGTTAAAAAGTAATTCACTGTAGAAAAGGGGCTTTTTTCCACGATATTTGTACATATACTGCCAACTGTAAGGACGTGTGGTGTCCATGGTTATGAATTAGAGCGTCGGCCTCATAACCTAAAGGTCCTAAGTTCGATACCCAGGAGCGGATGTCAACTTTGGGACTTTTCATTGGCACACACATTTAGCGCGAATACTGGTCTAGTTCCCAGGAAGCAGAATCGAGAGAGATTAGTATAGGTTGTAAGAACTTGTTTCTCAATCGATGTAAAATAAATATGTTTAAACTAAATTAACTGTAAGGACGGACAAGGTCGTATTTTGTACTGTGATGGGTTAGAACGGATTAGTTAGGCTTGACGACTGCCAAACACTGTATAAGGCTACTGTAGAAGAGTGGATCAATATCTAGTTCTAAATATAGACAGCCATGAAACATTTATGGTATTGGGCAAGAAAACTCCAGAGACGTTGCCTGCGTAACAGACTGAATGTCGCCATGTATTGCCTGTACTTTCCCGCCGAAAAAAAAAATCAAAGTGCTGAAAGTTCCGACAGCAAGTTTTTTTTTGCTCGCTTGTGTAACAGTAATCAACTGGAAGTGTAGGGTCTTTTACTGCTGACAAAATGTTTGGTTGCGCAATAGAAAGTAGATCTCATAGGTATGCTATAATTAAGTAGCTCTAAAACATAACCAGACATATGTTTTATGTTTCATTTAGTATCTTCTAAATATTACTGTCTAATTTTTGTCTCATATTAAAAAATATAAGTGTCTCTCTGCACTTTCAACGCTTTGATTTCTTTTCGGTATTTGGAGGAAACATGTTTGCCTAATTTTAAAATTCGAAATTATATATATTTTGTCCCGTAATTGTATCTAGATTAATGAAATAATTCCTTAAAAGGATTTATCGGTTCACGTATTTTTTCGACAGGATGTTTTGTTACTTTGAAATTATGTCCTACCAGCCCTTTAAAACGCTATAACATTTAGATACTATTATAAACGTAAGGCTACAAAGCGCGACTTATTGACCTTATGCGGACAGAGTAGATCAAGATCAGACTGCACAGAACGTGCAGTCTGATCTTGGATCCACACTGTCCGGTAGGGAGATATTTTTGCTTAAAATCACCTTTGAAATAGCAATGCAAGGGATTTTTAGCATCGAATTGAAAATTTCATCTCGATTATTTTATTAGCAGGATAAAGGTTACAGCATTTCGATGCTGACTCCAGAATCTTGCTATTTTCCTATCTCTTTTCTGTACTGACTTGTTATCGAGATAATTATACAGAACAATTTGGTTTTCATTGCGGAAAAAATAACCTTTTATCGCTATTATACATGTTTCTTATGCGGAAAGAAAGCTTGCAGTCTATACTTTTAATAGCACTTTAAGTACTAAATGATGTTGGCTTTTAGAAGTCTTATTTGTTGCTTTGATTGATGTTAAATGAATAAACCACTAGTATTTTGGGTGGCTCTATTGCGTTGTAACAGAAAATACATAATTATTTTTCGAGTGCTGTGCTCAAATGATTTAGAGGAACTTTTCCATGTTTGCTGGTGCCGGTTTTGGGATTTTCCGTTGAAGTACTGTTGGCTTTTTCTCCTGAACAAATCACAATTTTACTATTGGTATAGTGAAAGATTCAGTATCTTCAGTCCGTCACGATATTTAGCATCAGCACAAACCAGAAGCTACGTGAAGGTTGTTTACTACTCCGATATGTTCAGATACTATACTGCTAAGTGCGGCTCACTGACCTTTTGCGGACAGTGTAGATCAAGATCAGATTGCACAGAACGTGCAGTCTGATCTTGGATATACACTGTCCGAAAAGAAGATATTATCAGCAAAAACATACCTTTGAAATGGCAAAATTTGGATTTTTACAATCGAAGTAAAAAATTTCATTTTAGTTATTTAGCAAGATAAGGCTTAACTGTCCATTTAAAAACAGAGGTTAGCAAGATAAGGCTTAACTGTCCATTAAAAACAGAGGTTAGCCTCACGTGGCTTGGCGCATGAAAACAGGTAGACAGATTGTAGCAAAATGAGCTTGTACTTACAATGGTCTCTTCCTTTTGTCAGAATATTTCGAAAACTTGGTCCGCCCTGTAAGATGGTGTGGCTTACAGAAGGTAGTAAATTAACCGACGATAGAAAGCGTGTAATGAAGCCTGAAAGTCTCAATTGCTATACACGGCGATTTCAGTACTATTTTATAAACCCAAAGGGCGCTAAATAAGTACTTTCAGTCTGTAAATAACACTGAATTAACCCTATACCACACAATTGCGCCTAGTAACAACCCTGAGAAAGAAGCCTTTTGAAAACATTGTGGGAAAAGGAGAATATGCTGGTAACCAGCATTTTCTCCTTTTCCCAATGTTTTCTACCCTATCAATGAAACATTGCACTTGAACCACATTGAAATAATTTTTGTCGTCTGCGAATACTTTCAATTTGGAGAAGACTAAATTTTTTCTCTTCTGGTAAATGGTTAAAAGCAATTACGACAGTTGCTCTTGTATACGGAAATTTTCAACAGAGATGGAAGTATAGGTTATAAATCAGACTGCATGTTTTATACAGCCTGATCTGAAGATACACTGAACAAATAGGCAGCTGAAGTTATGAGAGGCGCTGCAGGTTGAACTGGCCTGGCATTCAGGCCCTGTATTTAAGTCATTCTAATGAACAAGGTACACAACTACAGCAAAGTCACAGAAATATGTGTTTTTATTTGCCCTTCTTAAAATTCTGAAGTACAGGAATCAGACATTGAAAACATTGAGAACACAGAGTTTTGGTTTTGCAGTGTTACTTGATGATTTTCTTTAACTCTTTACCAAACGACACAATTTTAGACTGGTCCAAATTGAAAGAATTTGCAGACAACAAAATTAACCAGACTCTAAAATTTGAAATTTGTCCTAGGAGGGTAGAAAACATTGTGGAAAAAGGAGAAAATGCTGGTTACCAGCATTTTCTCCTTTTCCCACAATGTTTTCAAAAGGCTTCTTTTTCAGGGACGTGAAAACCAGGGATTGTTTGGGATAGGATTAATGAAAAAAGCTTTATTTAACAGACTGACAC
The DNA here is from genome assembly GCA_943736015.1 of Tridacna crocea. Lineage (NCBI taxonomy): Eukaryota > Metazoa > Mollusca > Bivalvia > Cardiida > Cardiidae > Tridacna > Tridacna crocea. The sequence goes on from OX031059.1 coordinate 59,683,484, forward strand.
CAGTCTGTAGGTTGAACATGTGTGTGGTGATCAATTTAGATGACGGCACGCTGTCAGAGATATCACACGATACATTGTACCACCGAGGATATTTATAGAATTAGGAATCATTATTGCGGTGCTCCCCGTGTTTATTGTTCTAATTAATCCTTAGAGTGTCGTGTTGAAAGTTAGTTGTTTTTTTTTCCGACCATGATTGATTAGTGATTGCACGGTGTTTAACGCCATTTTTAACGTTATGTCAGTTATATAGCGGCGGCCAGTGTACCTATATCCGTGCGTGCCTGGAGTTTCTTTTACCGGTACTTCGCTCAATTTTCTTTCCGAACCACTGGCTGCTTTTCCACATGATTCAAATCAATGGTCAGCGATGTGAGAGGAATGAATTCTGTTGCAGTGACTATCACCAATCCTCGGAAAGAAATTGGGCGAGCCAGGGGTAGTAGCCAGAGATCGAACCCTGGATCCCGATTTCTCAAGTCCTGCACGCTACCGACTGAGATACCGGGGCTTAGCTTTTCCGATTATAAAGATCAAGATCAGCTTGTATAGAATGTGTGCAATCTGATCTTGGATCTATTTTTCTTTGTCTTTTTAGATATTCTGACTAAAACTGCCTTGAAGTTTTAATGTATAGACCTTCCTTTTACTAGAGGAATAAGTTCATTTCACTGCTGTAGCATTAGGGGTAAAACATTTTACCTTGCTAACACTATTTTGAATGTCTTCCTCCTGAAAATGGTAGTTATTCAAAACGTTCTGAGAAAAGTACTTGTTAGGGGGAAAAACATTAAAAAAGCAATGCTCATGTACCCTTTTTTCTGAGCTCCAGATAAGACCGAGTAATGGTATTACAAATCCATTATTTCTCTTCGAAAATCTATGTTATAGGTACTCATTAGAATCGTCTGGATGAGACGATTCTAATGAGTACCCACAGCAAAGGGTTTAGTGGAATCTATCTGGAGCTCTGTCCGTTTTTACTTTCTTTATAGAAAAAAATCCTTTTTCACAAATGTTGGTCCTAATTATAATAATATGTACTGACGCTTTGTATTAGGTCCTATGCTGTAATGGACCAATAGAAATGATTTTGAATTCCGAGGTCAACGTTTTCAGGCAGATTTTATCCAGCTGTAAAATGTTTTGTCATCTGAGTTGAAAATATTTCCGATAAAATGTTATCATTGTCACAGACACATCTTTGCGAGCCAAGGTTACGATCACTACGTGGATCTTACCTTGGCTGATTGAGCCTTATTTCGAGATTCCTGGGATGCGCCCTCTATTGGATGCTGGTTATTCCCCCCCTTTACATCATATTTCTGAAAGCCAATGAAATATCGTTTTACAAACCGCGTACGAATACAATTACTCAACATGAAGCGATAAACAGACATCCACGTGGGTTTGCATTTTTACCTTCTATTCGAAAGGTCGCTACTTTATTCTATTTTTTTTATTAACGATGAAATGCTACGGGCGATTTCATTCGTTGCAGTTAGAGCTGGCTGCACCAAATGAAAAAGCGTATCGGGTGAATGTAGTGAATCGTCAGCCTTGCCATGCGAAGATGTCATAGACAGTGTCACTAAAAATTCTGAATTCAATTTATAGCAATTACTTTTGTTCGGCAAAACTTTGGGATGGTATTGTAGCAAGGCTGTGATGGTTGGCTAAAGCAAAGGGTAATTTGCGTCGTTGTCTGCGCTTGTCATATTTTCGAAGATTCGACCTGTCAGCTATGACGCATCATCTCTTCCATTTTAGGGGGGACTGTAATACGCGCTATAAAGTAGCAATGGAGAAAGCGGCTTTTATCACTATGTTCGAGGAGAAATTTGGTCTGTTTTAGCTCTAGATTTCTCTAAACTGCTGATCGGCATAGCTGGCTGAATCGCACCAGGTAGTGTTTTGTTGAGTAAACGTTTATTTCAGATTGAAATTCAAAGTAACAGTTGTCGCGTAGAAAAGTAGTCCTGTTCTGTACCCAGAATGCCCAAATTAGATAGATGTGCATTTGTAGAATGCCATCTAGCGGGAGATAATATAATTTGCGTTCAGTGCTATGCGTATCGCTTGGTACAAAATTACTGCACACGAATATGTAACTATCACACTGAAAAGGGCTAAATAGCATAAATTTATCTTCGATACAGGAATTCATTTGAAACTTTAAAAGTGCTGGTAATGAGCACAAACTGTCGTGGCTACATTGTCACAAAAATGGGTCTATTAAACGACGAAAAAATGCCTGCGGAGGATCATGTGCTAAACAAGCTTACTATTCCTTGTTCTATTAACGTTCCCGACCAGACTGAAACCTTCCAAGGCTCTGTTGTCCTTTACCCTCATCCAAATGTATTTTGTACTTGAAATGCAGAATTGTGTAAACATAATGAGTCAAATTCATGTTTTTTAACCTTGGCAAGGTTTCGTAACTTCTGTCATGAATCTATCTTAACCCATTTTTTCTCCTTTACCTCCTAGAGAGAGGCGGCATTACTTTTACTACTGTTAGTACTTTAATAATTGGCTTTCAACACACGAAAAGGGGCATTCGGACATTTGCGTAAAGTGTCGTTTCGGATCAGCCTGCGCAGTCTACGCAGGCTAATCCGAGACGGCTCTTTACGACTACATTAAATTTTGTGCTACAGTGGACTTGTGCAAAACAGAAAATTACATAAATACGGAAAATATCGTTTCGGATTAGCCTGCGCAGACTGTACAGGCTGTTCCGGAACGATACTTTACGCAAATGTTCGAATGCGCTGTTTTCGCGTATTGCAAGCCATATATAAAACAACATCATTAGTTCAACCATATCACGGCGACAGGTCACTTATTCATGTGTAAGATCGATTTTACTAGTACAAGATTAGGGATTTAAAGTGTCTTGATTAACACGCACTCTTACCAGACAGCCTCGGAGCCTAGGTGGAGATCGAACCTTGGACCCCCTTCCCTGATCGAAGAGTGCAGATCAAGATCAGACTGCACTGACGTGCAGTCTGATCTTGATCTTCACTCTTCGCAAAGGACTCTAAAAATCATGACAGGCAGGATATGGGTTATTTTTCAGTAAACACGAAGTTGTTGGAGGCTTGGGTAATTCCAAATCGTTTAATTTCATACAAACCTTTTTCCTTACAAAATGCTGTGTCCACTGCTGCTCTTAAAAGGCAAGCTGATCTTGATCTTCACTCTTTGTGAAAGACTCTATAAAAGTCGTGAGAGGCAAGATAAGTGTTATCTTTCAGTAAACACGAAGTTGTAGGAGGGCTGGGTAATTCCAAGTCTTATAATCTCATACAAATTATTTTCTCACAAAACGCTGTGCTGCCGCTGCTCGTAAAACGTATTCCACGAAGGTTCTGTAATAGCTCCAAGAATGTTTTCATTTACTCTTAACTTGTACGACCTTGAGACTAAAAGCTTTTAAAAAACATTGTAGGTAAAAGAGAAAGTCCTTGCAATCAGCATTTTCTCCGTATCCCATAACCTTTTTCAACCCTCTCAGAAAAGAGTCGTAATACTGTAGCCAGATTGAATTGCTCGTCTCCGGAACGATCAATTTGGACGAGTCTATTTTATTTTCGCCTTGTCAAGAGGAACATGTATAAAACATTCGAGCTGTGCTCTGCCAAAAAGGGGTCCTAATGCATCACTGTCATAGATGATACCAGACAGGAAAAGTCATCACATGATTATCAATTAATAATAGTTGGTTTTTTAAACAACATAGTTAATTATGAGGTAGCCTGGTCCTTGGACATACCAAATATGCTATTAGCGAAATGTTTCGGGTCCAGGTTACCCAGCATGGACTGCGCAGTGAAACCTGTGTCAATAGTTTTCGTAGATGTATGAAGCCCGCCTTTTCTCAGAGCATCGCGATAGGTGAGTGCAACACTATTCTAAGTGCCTGTACATTGTACAGGCATTTAGAATAGTGTTGCACTCACCTATCGATTGCTCATGTGTATGTTCATAGAAAAAATAGTGAAACAATTTGTGCTTGTAATATACACGACTTTTTGCCCACTAAATTCTGTATTGCGTTTTAACCATTTACAACACAATGACGACCGAGGAAGAAGTCTTTTTGAAAACATTGTGGGAAAAGGAGAAAATGCTGGTAACCAGCATTTTCTCCTTTTCCCACAAAGTTTTCTTTTCGATAAAAAAATAAATGCGTCATTTGAGCCACTATGACATTATCATCGGCAAATGCTTTCAATTTGAATTGGTCTAAGATGCTAACGTGTGGTAAAGGGTTAAGTGCCTACCATCCTCAGTAATACACAAATATATATATACATGTGCTATCCCTCGATGATCTGTGCAATATTTTCGTAAAGACTATTCGGCCAATCTCGGCAACTTCCGTCTTTTAGTTCGAGAGTTAAAGGTGGCCCTTTAGATTTTGGGACAAAAAAAAAAAAATTACAAAAATACAAAAAAATAATCTTTATACCCCCAAAGCCTTATCATTTCATCGATAAAACCCCAGTAGTCGAAAAAGAGAAATTAGAGATTTTCTACAGCCCAGGTCAACGCCGACGGGAAACACGGTCTATTTTTACATGAGCAACTTTCTCACCTATATACTGGAAATACACAGACGAAGCTTCAAACGTAGCATCAGATGACATTATGAAAAATAATTACATATTTGTTATTGTATGGAATTTAAGCGTCATTAGTCACCAGCCAGTCAACTGACATTCCCACACTGCTTTTCTAATTTTGGGCGCGAAATCTAAAAATAGCTTAAGGGGATACGTAGCCTTTTAAGGGAATACCAATCCCAGATTTTTTTTTTTGTACTATTATGATTTTTCATTGTTGATGATTTGTATCGTTTTTTTCATATAAATTTCAGTGATAAATATATCTTTTGATTTGGTGTGATGTGAAAAACCTAGATACCCACCTGTAAGGGCCGTAAACCTTAATCTATAAATATATGTCGTAGGCCAGATTGGAATCTAGGCAGATCCGGAATCTGCCTAGACCAAATTAGAATTCAAATTTTGTGTAGACCAAACTGCATTGTTTTCTAATACTTTTTTAAAAAATATATTGATTTAATTATGTTTACAATTGAGAGGTATTTTTATTTCAAGCATTTTATATGATTTTTCCACAATCGCTCTTTTTTCCACCTTTTTTATTAGTACAATACATTCAAAATTTATATTTACTCTGAATTTCTGACTAAAACTTCTTTTATTTTGGGGTTTATGTTTAAAAGTAAGATGATTCATATGTAGACGCCCTATATTCAACGAGAAATTATCAAAATTTGGTTTAGGCAGATTGTAGAGCTGCAAAGCTAAACTGGAATCCTGATTTGTTATAGACAAATTCCAGTTTGGTCTAGGCAGGTTCCGGATCTGCCTGGATTCCAGTTTGGACTACGACATATATAAAAATTTTAGGCATGATCTTACATAAAGAGGCTGAATGCATCTCGTGGACGCATGATACCAAGTTTGACATTGCATAATTATGGACATATAAAATCTATATTGTTTACCAACCAACCCAATCATGAGGTTGACTTGCAGACATGGACCAATAGCAAAGTTTCAACCCAGCTCAGTCTGCGCGGACTTAGCAGGCTGGTACTTTCTGCAGATGCATTAAGCCCCCTTTTCACAGATTATGGCTCAATTATTTTGAGGCAACAGTAACTACGGGTGGATAAGCAACTTCTAGCAGCATGATTGCACACCACTTTCCTTTCATTTATAAAAATGAAATTCATGTCTCTGTCTTAAAGGTGGCCCTTCAGATTTTGGGGCGAAAATGTTACAAAAATACAAAAAGATCATCCTTATACTCCCATAGCCTTTTAATTTGCGTTCATAAAACCCCAGTGGTCGAAAACCATCCGATAACAGGAGAAATTAGAGATTTATTACGGACCAGGTTGACACCAACGGGAGACACGTTCTATTTTTAGATTATCAATTCTCTCATTTAAATAAAGGAAAACACAGACAACGTTCCAAACATCCGTCCGAAGAAGACATTATGGAAAATAATTATTACATATTTGTTATGTAATGGAATTTAAGCGTTATTAGTCACATGCCAGTCACTTGACATTCCCAAAATGCTTTATTGAATTTTGGCGCGAAATCTAAAAATAGCTTAAGAGGCTACGTAGCCTTTTAAGGGAATACCATCGAAAAAATTTTTTTCGTAATTCTATGATTCTGAATTATTGATGATTTGTATTTTTTTTTTTTTTTCATATAAATTTCAATGATATATATTTTTTTCAATTTTGTGTGATGTGAAAATTCTAAATACCCACCTTTAAATCATTACGAAGCAACAGCTTTAAGCAACCATGACTGATTCTCCACTATTTAAGTCTTCGCTGTTAAAGGTGGGTGTTCACTGAGATTTTTCACATCTCACCAAATTGAAAAATTTGTATATCACTGAAATTTATATGAAAGAAAAATACAAATCATCAATGATTAAGAATCATAAAAACTATAAAAATGATGTTCCTTTAAGGTATTTTTAGAATTCGCCAAAAAAAACCATTATGGGAATGTTAAGTGACTGGCACATGCCTAATGACGCTTTAATTCCATAACATAACAAACATGTAATCATTTTCCATAATGTCTTCTTCGGACACTATGTTTGAAGCTTCGTATTTCTGGTACACAAATGAGAGTGTTTCTCGTGTGAAAATAGACCGTGTTTCTCTGATTTCTCTTGCTGTCGGGTGGTGTTCGACTACTGAGCTTTTACGAATGAACATTAAAAGGCTGTGGGAGTATAAGGATGATTTTTGTTTGTAAAATTTTCATCTCAAAATCTGAAGGGCCACCTTTCAAAGCCATACCCGTTTCAGGCATTATATTACATCAATTTGTTTGAGTGATTGCAGTTTTAAACATTAAAGATGTCGTCGGTGTGCTTCCAAAACCTCGTTACTACAGCTTGTTACAAGCTGTAGTTACGAGGTTTTGGAAGCACACCAACGATGTGTCCTTTTTGTCAAAATACTCTGTGTCAGAGTTTATTGATAGTTTGTATGAATGGTGTTCAATAATTTCAACTTGGCATGTAAAAAGGTTCTTTTTTTTTGGGGGGGGGGGAGTAGAATTATTCTATGTTTTTGAAATTTAAGCACGTGGCATTTTTCTTATATTTTAATGATTGTCGATGCTTATTTCGTGTATTGCAGGCTTGAGTTATAAGGCAGTGAAGCAGTACATGGCAATCATGGCTCTCTTGGTTCTGCTTCGAGTTTGTATCGCGCAAAAGGCTAAAGTAGCTGTTACCATGTAACTGAAACGCACCAGTGAGAAAAACTTGTAAATTAATCAATTAATAAGAAATTTTTGTATCGTTGCAGTGTTGACAGTCGTGAAAACCCATTTCTTCCTGGCGGGGACCTAAGTCGTGAGGCAGACGATATCCTATCGAGAGCCAAAATAGTCCGCGATACCTTTATATTAGAGATTGGTAGCGCGGACAGTTCTCCCACAAAATTACCGGAACGGATACAAGATGATACTAAGTGTGAAAAGCCGGCGAATCACAGCGGTGGAGATGAACAAAAGACTTTGATAAATGAAACTATAAAGCCGGAAACGGCACAAAATGCTGAAACAACTCCAATCGCTGACACAAGACCGAAAGAAAACGGTCAGATAGATACGGACGATTCTCTTTCACCTGGTAGTGTTAAAATGGATTTAATAGAAGACGATAAAGATAAAAAGAAACATAAGAAATGTTGTTCGGTCATGTAGCAGTGCATCCATTTTGAATGACCTACGACATCTATATTTTTGGGGTTTGGATGTTTTTAGTTTTTCCAGTGTCATCTTTTGTACATACAAATATACATACATCGTCGGGGTCTTGTTACGGTCTTTCCAGGGAGTGTGTCGGTCGTCTGGCGAGGTTTAGAAGAGTGCGTATATAGTCATCATTACATCACTTGCACTGCCGCTTTGACTTTCATATGTCGTCGCCATATTCCAACATTATTTGTCAGCATTTCCTTTCGTACCCGGATTGATTTATTGATAAAAAGGACTGTCTTGTCCCAAAAATGAAACGATGATTGTAAAATGCTGTTGTTTTACATTTATGAAGCGACGAAATTTGCCAGATGAGACCAAGTAGGGAGAGTCAAAAAAGCAGTATTTGAATGAATAAGTCAATGTTTGTATGTTGATGACATGGCTATGTATATCAGTTTTCACTTGAATTGTCAAACATAGGCTTGTCCAGTGTCTATGAAAAAGTTTTGTTGTCGCAGAGGAAAGTTTAATTACTATATTACTGTTTTGCATAAGCAAAATTTAGCCAACCGAAAAACATAGCACAAAGAAGACAGGCGTGGAGGAAGTGAAAGTATCGTCTATGAATTATATGGAATAAATTTATGGATTAGCGTGTTTCGTGCTCAGCTATTATTTTGATGGTGTCTGAAGAAAGTGCTTATGAAATGTGCCTTTGTTTGGAAATATTTGAAACAGCATGTCTCAGTGTGATCCCCTTCTGAATTCTAATGACCGAAATAGAGTTGCAAATTGCATGCAACGACCGATGGCAGTCTACTACAGTTTTCTTCAAACGCTCACGCTGGTCCAAGAATTGACGACCTTAGCATAAATCTGTAACTCCTTAACGACCTTAAGAAAGCAGCCTATTGAAAACATTGTGGGAAAAGGAGAAAATGCTGGTAACCAGCATTTTCTCCTTTTTTCCACAATGTTTTCTACTCTATGAAAGAGTAATTCCATCTTTTAAGTAATATTGGAATTGTTGTTTGCAAATGCTTCCAATTTTGATAAGTCTATAATTTCCTTGTGTGTGTGATATAAAGTTAAATAGGGAGAAACGAGAGCATAATAAAGATTTATAACTCTGAAAGGGATGTGTTGTTATCAGAGCACTTGAAAGAACTGCTTCTGTTTAAAGTGAAATATTTCTCATCTTTTGTTGCAAGCTTCTTACGTCAAACAGTTTCGCCTAGTGGTTAATGGGAACTTCTGTGTGAATGAGAACAATACGCAATCTTTTGAAAGTTATGAATACAGTGATCGTTTTATATTCCCGTCTCTGTTACTATCTTTACCCTTATTTTGCTAATTCATACCAGACGACAAAATTTCAGACCGATCCATACTAATACCTTTTGCAGGCGACATTTTAAGTGCAGCTCACTGTTACAGTAAAGAAATATATTGGGGGATTTAGAATGCAGATGTAGCAGACGAAGTTTTGGGTGTTTATCTTTTTATTTTTTTTAGCTCACCTGAGCACAACGTGCTCAAGGGGAGCTTTTAGGATCACCCGGTGTCCGTCGTGCGTCGTGCGTCGTCCGTCGTGCGTCGTCCGTCGTGCGTCATGCGTCGTCCGTCGTGGGTCGTCAACAATTCTTTAAACATCAACTTCTCCGAAACCGCTGGGCCAATTTGGACCAAACTTGGCTGGAATGTTCCTTGGGTGGTCCTCTTTAAAGAATTGTTCACAGAATTTGATTCCGTCAAAAACTCTGGTTGCCATAACAACGAAATTGAACTTTTTAGGAAATTCTTTAAAAATTTTCTTCTCGGAAACCGCTGGTCAGATTTTAAAGTAATTTCACAGAGATTTTCCTTAGGTGACCCTTTTCAAAAATTGTTCGCGAAATTTTGATCCGTCGATAAACCTGGCTCTGGTGAATGGGGGCTTCTTGCACTATACAGAAATGAAGAATTTCTTAAAAATTCTTCTTCTCTGAAACCGCTGGCCAGATTATAAAATAATTTCACAGAGAAGTTCCTTAGGTGACCCTTTTTAAAATTGTTCGCGAAATTTTGATCCATCAAGAAACATGGCTCTTGTGAATGGGGGCTTCTTGCACTATACAGAAATGAAGAAATTCTTAAAAATTCTTCTTCTCTGAAATCGCTGGTCAGATTTTGAAATAATTTCACAGAGATGTTCCTTGGATGACCCTTTTCAAACAGTGTTCGTGAAATTTTGATTCGTCAAGAAACATGGCTCTGGTGAATGGGGGCTTCTTGCACTATACAGAAATGAAGAAATTCTTAAAAATTCTTCTTCTCTCAAACTGCTGGTCAGATTTTGGAAAATTTTCACAGAGATATTCCTTGGGCAAAGTGTTCGTGAAAGTTTGATTCGTCGAGAAACATTGCTCTGGTGAATGGGGGCTACTTGCACTATATGGAAATGAAGAATTGCTTGAAAATTCTTCGTCGAAACGGCTGGTTAGATTTGAAAATTATTTCACGGAATATATTACTTGAATGACCTTTTTCAAAATTTGTTCTCGAAATTGTGATAGGTCAAGAAACATGGCTCTGGTGAATGGGGACTACTTGCACTGTACGGAAATTAAGAAACTCCTAAAAACTCTTCTTTTGTGAAACTGCTGGTCAGATTTTGAAAGGACTTTTACAGGTAAAAATTGCTTGGCAAAATAATGATTTTGTTTCCAGTGTTTCAATACATTAAAAAAAATGCTATGGTCCTCTCAAAAATTCAGGTGAGCGATCCAAGGCCATCTTGGCCCTCTTGTTTAAATTCTAACCCGTTACTGCATGACAAAATTTTAGAACTCCAAAATGAAATCGTTTCCAGACGACAATTTCAGAGTGACTGAAATGGTGTAATTTTGCTTCAGTATGGTAGAAAACTTTGTGAGAAAAGGAGAAAATACTGGCTACCAGCATTTTCTCCTTTTTCCACAATGTTTTTTAAAGTATTCTTTCTCAGAGTCATTAAAAGTCGTCATTTTGTGGTAGAGGTTTAAAGACTTCCCTGTAGTTTTTTGCCCTTCGTTTTCCCTCAGATTTCGTGTTTATTTACACGATTTTAAGATAGCAGGATATCTCTAGTTATCTTTGCTTATCTCCCATTGAAACAAAATTTTAAGAGACGTCTTCTAGAAGATCATTCTAAAATACGGATGTTCAACTTGTGGTGCGGTGTAACCCTGGGTCCGCCTAGCACGACTTTGGGTGATTTACGTACAGTGTAGATTAAGATTAGACTGCACATAACGTGCAGTCTAGTCTTGGATCAACACTGTCCGACACGGTATTTTTCCCTGTTAAATATTACTTAGAAATCGGAATATTTTATCTTTTTATTTTACCGGCCGGAAAATAACCATTGCATCTACTTGGCACATTGACGGTTGACATAAGAATACATATGGCTTGTAGCCTGCGAAAAGGGGCATTCTGACATTTGCGTAAAGTGTCGTGTCGGATCAGCCTGCGCAGTCCGCGACAGCAATTTACGACTGCATTAGACTTTGTGCTACAATAGACTTGCGCAAAACAGAAAATTGAAAAGGAAAGTGTCCTTTCGGATTAGCCTGCGCGGACTGCCCAGGCTGATCTGAAACGACATATTACCTAAAATTCTGAGACTACGCACAGAATTAACAGAATTAACCAAGACGGGATGTCTCGGTCAATTCTGTGCCTAGTCTTGAAGTTTAGAATTTGCACAATATTTAGAATGGTTTGTTTGTTCGAGACTAGATCATGGTATTTCGGTTACATATTGATAAAGAGAAGACGAAGTACCATCAAATATTGTGTGGGGGGGGGGGGGGGGCTAAATTCCTCAAAGCCTAATTCAATAAACTATATTGCCTGTGGGAAGGAACAGATTCTTGGCATGTGTTCACGGCAATCTGAAAAATGTAGGTGGGGCCACTAGAAAAAGACACTACTTTCAATATGGCGGTAATCACGAACCGTATTTATTTACATCTACTTATTTATTTTATCGATTTATTAATTATCAAAAATGGTGTACAATATTGCCATAAAAGCAGGACTTAGCCTTCTTGGCTTTGTGGCAATGCTCCAGGGCTTACTCAGACCTCTGATTTCGTGAGCAACTATATTTTCTAGTTGAGGATTGATGAATAGTGAGTAGTTTGGCGACAAATACAGCTTACATGTAATTAAACCTAAAAGCCAACACAGAACTTAAATTTTTGTTGAATATCCATATTTCACGAGGATGTTTATAAAATTATCTGTCACAATACGGGCTATTTCATAAACTGTTGAATTGTGGGTAATAAATTAATTTCACGGAAATGAAGCGGATTTTAACCCTTTACCAAACAATCATTGGTTTTTACGACTCTGAGATTGAAGACTTTTAAAAAAACAATGTGGGAAAAGGAGAAAATGCTGGTAACCAGCATTTTCTCCTTTTCCCACAATGTTTTCTACCCAGCTGGAAACAAATTTTAATTTTTGAGTTAGGTTTATTTTGTCGTCTGCAAATGCTTTCAATTTGAACCAGTCTAAAATTTTATCGTTTGGTAAAGGGTTAACGCTTTACCACACAACAAAGTTTTCGCCATGTCAAAATTAAAAGCATTTGCAGACAAATATTACAATGCCGGTCAAATGGTGTAATTGTTCTTAAATAAGATAGAAAACATACTGTGTCCAATTGGGACATAATGCATCTTTGTGATCCATGCTACTTAGCAAGTCACAACATGATCAGGGATCCGTAAAAGCCTAATTTTATGCTACAACCGACTGAATTGTGGAGTAGAATGGTCCTTTGACATGCAGAAAAATGACCAGTAGCAAAAAAAGTTTTCGGCCCAGGTCAGTCTGCGCAGATTGCGCAGGCTGACCTGAGTCGAAACCTTTTTTTGCAGATCGTGATGCATTAAGCTTACTTTTCACAGAGCGCGGCTCCTTTCTATATTTATGTGTTTATCGAAGAGAGTTTATCAAAGATCAGACTGCACATTCTAAACAATCTAATCTGTGAGTTAGTCTGTATAGCTAGAAGTTACAAGAATCATTCTATCCGTTATAAGTTGTTGTTTTTTTCCCCAGGAAAACTGTGCTTATCGTAAACATAATAGGGCGTTAACCAGTTTGTATAGAATATCTTGTTTTAACGACCCTTAGAAAGTTTTTTTTCTTTTAAGAAAAAAAAAATATTGTGGGAAAATGAGACAGTGAAAGATTCCAGTATTTTCTCTTTTTCTCAGGTTTTTATCCCTGCCCAGAGAAGTCCCTTCGTTTGAGTTGCTTTAAATTTGTCGCCTACAGATATTCCATGTTTGGACAGGTCTGTACCATGTTGCGTCTGATAAGAAAAAAATAATCAGAGAGTGAGAGAAAATGAGAGAGAGACAGATAGACAGACAGACAGACAGAGAGAGACAGACAGAGAGAGAGAGAGAGAGAGGGGGGTAGGGGGGAAGAGGGAGAGAGAGGCAGTGGGAAAGAAAGAGAGTAGCTACATGTACGAGGGGCTCGTATATTTATTTTGTTACGTATATTTCATATATTTGGGCCGTGCGCTGTAAAAAGGGGTCTTAATGCATGGGAGGGGCTATCAATTCTTGTCAGTTTGCCCAGTTCGCGTGGGCTGACCTGGGTCGAACTCTTTTGTTATTTGTAAATTTTCTGCAAGTCTAAGGATCATTTTACCTCGTGATCCAATCGATTGTTTAACAAATATGTTTCTATCTTTCCTTAGTTATATGCTGACTTGACCGGGGTGCATTAAGTCTCCTATTGTCAGAGTGTGACTCATTTCTAAATGGCATGCAACATGCGAAAAGAGAAGTTTTGGTCATTTGTGTTAGGTTTCGTCTCGGATTAGCCTGCGCAGTCCGTGCAGGCTAATCCGAGACGGCACTTTACTGACGACTACATTAGACTTTGTGCTACAGTAGACAAGCGCAGAACAAAGAATTACATGAAAACGGAAAGTGTTGTTTCGGATCAGCCTGCGTGGACTACGCAGGCTGATCCGAAATGATACTTTAAGCTAAAGTCCAAATACCCCTGTTTCGCATGTTTCTGGTCATTTGTAATGCGGAGAGAGACCTAGAAAAAGATGTAGAATACAGTCTGGTTTAAGTCTTCACTCTTCATTGCCCGTTTTATTGTTTAAGATTTTATTTTAAATTTTGTCAACATGGAATTATTATGTTGGAATTAGTGTTATTTTTGTCATAATTACTTTAATGCATGTGCTAGGTTACTTTACATATCATGATCGATTTTACAAAGGGCATTGAACGTACAAGTATACAATTTTAACCCTACTGTTTCACATTTATATTGTTGGCAAAATGTGCAAAAAAAGATTTTGTCGTGTCTGTTGCCATTTGAAGGGGTCGATGCAACTGAATCAAGAAATTGAGATTTTTCCTGTCGCCGCCATATTTTCAACGTCTAATGCAAGACACAAGTTCGTAGAAAGCAATGGCCTATGTGTTATTACCATTGTGAGAAAGACGACTGGTTTGTTTGGGCTTTAAAATATGATTTTTTGTTTTATATTTCTTAACCCTGTTACCAAACAATCCCTTGTTTTACGACCTACAAGAAGAAGCGTTCTGAAAACATTGAGGGAAAAGGAGAAAATGCTGGTAACCAGCATTTTCTCGTTTTCCCACAATATTTTCTACTCTTCTAAAGTGAAATTTCAATTTTTTTGAGTCACGTTTATTTTGCCTTCTCCAAATGCTTTCAATCTGAAGAAGTCTAAAATTTTGTCGTTTGTTAGGGTTAATTCTTTACCACACAATCTCGACTTTTAACGACCCTGAGAAAAAATGCCTTGTGAAAGCACCGTGAGAAAAGCAGCATTTTCTCCTTTTCCCACAGTGTTTTCTACTCTTCCCGAAACAAATTTCAATTTCTCAGTCACATTCTTTTTGTCGTCTGCAAATGCTTTCAATTTCGAACAGTCTTTCATTTTGTCTTTTGGTACAGAGTGAAAATGATCTGCTCGTATTTTCATCATAATTACTGTATTTTGAAAAATTATTTCAAACTCTAACATCATTTTTTTTAAATTACTACACATCTTGTACTGGCATGCGTAAATCATGACGGCTTTACGCATTCTCATGGCTTAAAAGTTAAAAGCCATTAACTGCAACTGTAAAAGTAAAATACGAGCTTTTGGGCTTTAAAAAATGACATTTAGAAAGCACCATGAGTGAATTGTGTATATTTGATTCATTTTTCAGGTAAATTGGGTCTGGCATGAATTAGTGTTCGAGATAAAAATTTATTAAACGAGTCTGTGAGAAAGAGTTATTAAGCAAGCGTTCAGCGAGCTTAATAACATTTTTTGTATAACTTTAAAAGCTAAAGAATATTACATTTTCTTTTATCACACAGAGCACCAGATACAGGGAGTGATTGTGGTTTTAAAATTAAGAATACTGATTATTCTCCACCAAACCCTAAGTTGTGGGTACTCATTAGAATCGTCTCAATGAGGTTATTCTAATGAGTACCCACAACATGGGGTTTGAAAGAGAAATTGTAGATTTAGAGTACTACCACTACCCCTTGGAGTGGAGCTCTGTATTTTAAGCATTATAGGACATAAAGTTTTAGAATATATCGTCCGTTTACTTCGAAAACCTCGTAACTACAGCTTGTGACAAGCTGTAGTTACGAGGTTTTCGAAGGAAACCGACGATATGTCTACATGCGCATGTGTATCGAAATTGTACGCCTACATAAAGCCTGTTTGTTTCATACGTCTGTATGATAATAGCTCTGTAAAAAAACGTTGCAATGATTCGTAATAGAAGACTTTTGCTTTTCAAAAAACTCTTCAAACGGAACAGTCAAACTTGCATCTAGAAAGCACAAAAGGCACACCTATAATGTACATGATTTCAACAGATGTATGACTGATTCTTTCAGATACATCAACTCGTTTCCAAACGACAATATTTTAGGCTTGTTCATATCGAAATCATTTGCAGACGACGAAATAAAAGTGACTGAAATTTTGAAATTTGTTTTGTACAGAAAAACTGTAGGAAAAGGAGAAAATGCTGGTTTACCAGCATTTTGTCCTTTTCCCACAAAGTTTTCTAAACTTTCACAGACAATTCTATAATCTTTTCAGATAAATCAAAAATGTATTCTGCAAATTCTTTCAGATCGGACCAGTTTAATATTTTGTCTTTTGCTAAAGAGTTAAAGACAAATCCCATCGTTTGAACTAAGATAGGTTTGTCGTCTGCAAATGCAAATGTCAATTTTAACATTGTTCGTCTGGCAGAGTTGGAAGATAAATACCATCTGTTCAGCATTATTTGATCCGTTGTCTGCAGGTTCCTTCAATATCGACAATGTCGCTTCATAATAAGTGAGTGATGTGTGGTGCATTTAGTAATAAAGCATAAATGCATTTTGTTGCCATGGTGTTGCCATTTTTGAATTTAGAAAAAAGAACATCAATGTGACAAATTGATGACCATGAATTACATAATAATTTTAAATTATAACCAATTTATTTAACGTTTCCGCTGTTTAAAATAGTCGTCTGCTTCCGTCATCACGACAACAATATTTCGTCTGCACATCACGCGCTTTCATGAACGTTTTCTTTTTGTTTGACATCTTTTATGCTATTCTGCAGGTGTTTGTTAAGGTGTACTTTTTATGTTGTTGATGATTATTACAGCTTTGAGCCAATGTAAATGCACATTATATTATTTATTCCTCGTTTTCATTCCCATGTGACGTCAACAGGTTGTTACGAGTACCTAGGAACAGCGGTAGCTATCGATCATTTCTGCCTGTCATGTTTATTTCCCACCCTTCAGCAATTTACACATATTTTTTCTCCTTTTATCCGGAAAACTCTTACGTCATTCTGAAGAACCGGCTTTGCCATGTACACATGCATCTATTTGCGATCTAAACTATTACGGAACACACTCTTCTGAGGGTAAAGGAATGAAGATTTTTGAAGAAGGCAAGAAATCTTTTTGACGGTATGGGAATCTATCTGGAAAAAGAAGCAATTGCTTGATACAAGCAATTGCTTCTTTTCCCACAACGTTTTCCAAAGCTATCAACTGGAGGGGCGTAAGAAGAACCACGTGTAATCAGTAATTGGTCATTTCAAAACACTCATTCGAGCGGTTTCCATACATTTGGTAGTATTTGCAGTCGCACTTCTGATTGCTCGCTCGAGCTACCAAAACGTGCACTGAACTCTTATGAATGAACATGTCTAAGATTTATTAATTCCCGTTTTAAATTTCTGTTTTCTGTAAAATAAGGGAGATCATCATGAATTTATGTTGAACAACGAGACACAATACAGTAAAATTATTGAAACAAAGGGGACAAATTTCTCGTTATGAGCAATGTTTGCCTTTTTTGCCATGTATTCTAAAGCAATCTTCCCGAGGGAATAAGATTTAACTTTGTTTATATACATTGAAATTGCAGTAAGCGTTCATCAAGTACTAGTAGTATCTGCATGTGTACTACTCAGATATTTTACATTCTTTAAAGACGTTACATGAAAAGGAAAATATTCTAAGTATTTTTTTCTTGTTACTTTTCATGGTAGGAGACTCCTACTGGAAAACAGCTATTTTCACTATACTGATTATTTTCTGTAAAAAGTGCTATGGCTACAATTGATTATTATAGTACTACTTTAAACTGTGCCACCTGTTCCTTTTTTTTTTCTTCTTGGAATTACCATTTGTAAATCTATAACCTCTATATTCTCATTACAAAGGGAGATAACAATTACCTCCATTTTCATAAAATTAACATAGGTAACAAAAGTAGTATATAGATATAAATCCTTATTTATCAACTAACAAAGAATTTTATTCATCAGAAGTGTTGGGAGGAGGGGGGGGGGGGGGGTTCTACCTTAAAGATAAGTTGTTCCTTTCTTTCTTTTATAACCAAGGTGTTTTCCCAGAAAACGTCGAGGTATTCTTGTAGGCATCACGTCGTCATTTGCTTCGACGGCGTGCTAAACCTTGCCATTTTTTTTTTATATACCTCTGTCATTTCTGAAACAATAAATTGGTGCTGTGCTCTGGCAAAAAGGGGTTTAATGCATGCCCACGATCCATTTTACCAATCAAGTCATCACAGATTTTTGGATGCATGAAATCCGCTAAATTTGACAAATGTTTATTGGGCCACACATTCGGCGCTAGTACTGGTGTGATTCCAAGAAGCGAATCGAGAGAGATTAGTATAAGTTGTAAGAACTTGTTTCTCAATCGATGGAAATTGATTATGATTAAAATAATAAATGACTGAATCTTGAGGAAGAGTTGACCTAGAACATACAAGAAATTGACCGATAGCTTAAAGTTTCGTACCAGGTTAGCCTGTCCAGGTCAGCCTGTCCGGACTGCGCAGGCTGATCTGGGTAGAAACTTTTGGCGGATTCATTAAGCCCCCTTTTCACAGAGCATTGCTCATTTACTTCGAACTTGGACCAACTGTTCACCATGAAAAGAGGAAATCCATAGAGCAGGAACAAGTAACCACTGAAATTTTCTAACATAGTTACGCACTTGTTAGACTTTGATTTTTCACCTAATGCAAGTTCTGCAGCCGAGCAGTGCTCTTGTTTTACAAATGCATAATTTGTGGAAAATAATGGTACGTCTAAACATGATGTATACTGTTATGATTAATTCCTGGGATTTGAGTCAGCACAGGATTATGAACTAAATTTCTCAATAAATCAACATCTTTTAACCCTAACAGCCCCAAGTATATGTATAAACTGGACTTCTGTCGATGGTGGAAAGTACAGTCCATTTAAACTCTGATTTTGATCTTAAATACTTAAATAAACAATCGGACGGAATAGATCATGATCAGACTGCACAAAATGTGTAGTCTGATCTTGATCTATTCCGTCCAAAAAAATAATAACGTTTTCGTCCATGGCTGTGAAAGGGTTAGTATGCATAGCTAGCATTCTTTTGTAATATGAAGTACTTTGCTTTCCATAGTAAATATCTGAGTGTACACGCATTATCTACTGCGCAAGATTTTCTTCGTTTTGCTTGGCTCAATGTTACAGTATAGGACTCGTGACCTTGAGGCATCGAGCCGTAGAGCCTCACTGAAATCACTTGATTTTCGCAGGAGTGTCCTTAGGCAAGACATATTAGAGCCTTGGCCTAGTACCATGAATACCCATGACAATCTCGAATTGGTGAGTTGGCGCGGTTACATGACTGGAGTAATGTTCAGTGCGGCGTAAAAGACAACTCATTCAAACAATCCTCGTCCTTTAACAGACAGCTTTGGTATTGCTTGAGTATTTACCTCCCTTTAATTTATGCAAATGACGTAAGCTAAGTAAACAGTAAGGGCTTTTATGTATGGTATATAAGCTGTGGGTGAAATTTGTCTTAGGAATGTCGGAAGCCTCAAATTGTCTGTATGCAGCAGGTTTTCTACCCAGGATGTCCGATCTTATATTTACCCCGTCCGATACAATGAGGGTTTCCCTGTCTAAGGATCTTTGAAACTGAACTATTTGGCGTTTATCACCAAGTGTAATTTTTCTTCAAGTTTATACATGTAGCAGTTTTAGTTTGTAATTTTCGCCTCAAGAAAGGCAAAGGGAATGGCTTATGTCTGTTGTATAACTGTATACTGTTGAAATGCGTGATACACTATAATTCCAACAAATATTCCAGCTAAATTGGATTACCTAACTTTTCCGACGAATATTTAACGATTTGCTCTCCTTTAATTTCTTTAAAGCGACGTTAAGCGCCACACAGTCAGTCAACCTTCAATTCCAAGAATATCCACGAATTCTGCCATTCTTTCAATTCGCAACGCACATGTTCTACATATCTTTTTTTTTATCTTTTCGATAGCCATCAGCTGTTCCCAGGTATATTCACATTCATTTCATCTCATGTTATGTATACATCTAACTCTACAAAAGAAATATGTTGCATATGTAACAATAAGATGTTCTTATCTGTAAAACAATAAAAAATGATCGCAAATACCTCAGTGTCTTGTGTTCTTTGCTTCTTCTGAACACCACAGATTATATTGTAGGTTTACTTCAAAAACCTCGTAACTACAGCTTGTTACAAGCTGTAGCTACGAGGTTTTTGAAGTAAACCTACAATATGGTTCTGTGCTTATTGGTTCCATCAGAGGGCAATATAGGGACCCTCTGTCCGTCCTTTTACGTGTCTGACTCCCTATTCCTCTCCCTGCAGTCCGGTCCACTTCATGAATACTTACCAGGGTCCGTGTACACCAGCCATTCTTTTGAATGTTCATAGTCTTATTCTGCAAGATTTTCTAAATTTGAAAGTAACAAAACTTCTGATTGGCCAAACCAAATGGTTAAGCCAATCAGAAGTTTTAATACCTGTAAAAATGCAAGAGAATAAGAGTAAGAACAATCTCGTAACCAGCATTTTCTCTTTTCCCCACATTGTTTTCTACTCATTTAATCCTTTACTGGTCCTACACAATTCCGAGTTTAAACGACCCCGGAGAAGAACCGTTTGGAAAAAAAATGTGGGAAAAGGAAAAATTCTGACAACAGTCCTTTTCTGTATACCTTTGGGGGTACACTGTAAATTGTTACATAGTCTTGTCTTTAACCCTTACCACACAATCATGTTTTTAACGACCATGGGAAAGAAGTCATTTGAAAACATTGTGGGAAAAGGAGAAAATGCTGGTAACCAGCATTTTCTCCTTTTCTCACAATGTTTTCTATCCCATCGAAGGAAAATTTGCACCATTTGAGCTACATCGAAATTGTCGTCTGCAATTGTTCTCTAATTGGACAAGGCTATAATTTTGTCGTCTAGTAAAGGGTTAAGACATGACAACAACAATATCCAGGGAGAGGAACTTTATCAATGTCCACCCAGGCCTACAAATCGTCTGTGATATCGTGACAAGTTTCTCAAAAGGTCTCCATCTTTTTTTTCTGGCATTTCCTAGATCTGTATATTCTCAGTGTCTGGTCTGACTTCACTCTTTACCAAAACGAAAATAAGTTTTATACTTAACCAACTTGAAAGCATTTGCAGACGACAATTCAAATGTGGCTCAAATGTCGGAACTTAACTGTTAAAGGGTAGAAAACCTTGTGGGAAAAGGAGAAAATGCTGGTTACCAGCATTTTCTCCATTTTCCACAAGGTTTTCAAAAGCTTACCTTTTCAAAGACGTTAAAAGTCGAGATTGTGCGGTAAAGGGTTGAAATATAACAATATGATCACTTTTGACCCCACTGCAACACACCATCTTCTGGGATATTATTATGAGAAAATACTTTTCTGCACTGCTCTGCCCTACGTCAGAACTGGTGATGCCAATGTCTAACGAAGTCCGTAAAGTAACACATGAACAAATGCATAGCAGAAATACATAGACCGGGCAGAATTCGAACCTTGACGGCCGGAAGAAAGACCAATACCATAATTACTGGGCTAAAGAGAATTTCTTCCTAACGCATGTTTTCACATCTTCGCAAGCCAAGACTGACGATTCACTACGTAAATCTACCCTTGGCGGATCGAGCTTGATTTTTACATTCACCCGATACGCATTTTCATTGGAGGCAGCCAGCTCCAGCTGCAACGAATGAAATCACTCATAGCATTTCATCTTTGATAAAAATAGAACAAGGTATCTACCTTTCGAATAGAAGGTAAACATGGAAATCCACGTGGATGTCTGCTCATCGCTTCATGTGTGTTTGTTAGCGGTTTGTAAAACGATATTTCATTTGCTTTTAGAAATATGATGTAAAGGGGGGTAATAACCAACATCCAATAGAGGGTGCATCTCAGGAATCTCGAAATCGGGCTCAATCAGCCAAGGTAAGATCCACGTAGTGATCGTAAACTTGGCTCGCGAAGATGATGTTTTCAGTATTGTATTTAAACCGGGATGAAGCCAGGCATGACGAAGTGGTCTCCCATAACACACCCCTTCTTACAGTCATCATTTATTGATGACTCAAAGCCTTTTTAGGCAGAGAGTACGTTTATGGACGACAAACGGGATCAATAGCTCAATAGTAAATCCCGGAATAGCCCCACTCTTACGAAAGAAGTCTGTAACAAAGAAACAAATACATTGCAAAAATATAAGGCAGCATTAAAACCTAGTACGCCCGAACGAAAGGCCAACACCATAGTTTCTGAGTAATGCAAAGAGAATTATCCCCAACTCAGTTGTTAGCATCCTCGGATACCCCGGGGTCTCCCTATTTGCTACGCTACATCGACCCCTGGGACAATTAGTTGAATTTCCTTCGCTTTACCGCTGGCCGAATGCTGGCTTTTCATTGGTTCCATCATCATTTTGTGATGGGCGAGTGTACTGTACGCTATGACGTTTCGTATCGATTTTCGGCGGCTCGCTTTACCGCTGGCCGAATGCTGGCTTTTCATTGGTTCTATCATCATTTTGTGATGGGCGAGTGGACTGTACGGTATGACGTTTCGTATCGATTTTCGGCGGCTGATTCAAAGTTTTATTAGTCAATTGTCCCAGGGTCGATGTAGCGTAGCAAATAGGGAGACCCTGGGGTATCCGAGGATGAGTTGTTAGGTATTGTATGTAAACCAGGATGCAGCCATGCTTGAAGGAGTGGTCTCCCGTAACACAGGGAAGACACACATGTAATTGTTAACTTACTTGTCATATACTTCTTTTTCCCTATTCTTCGCTAGTAGACAAGAACACTAAAATAGAATCATTCAAGAACTCTGGTGTGGATCTCTTTGCCCGGTCGTCTTTAAGTAAGAATTTACCTAATTTATACCTCTGTTTTTGAGAACTCTTTCGGTCGTGCAGTCGTCAGGGATGTGAACTCAAAACCCCTGAATTACTCACCCTCGCCTTTTGCGGAGATTCGCCTGTAAAATCAATGCGTTTGTATGATGCCTATAGCGAAATGGAAACAATTCATGATGCTGAACATCTGGTAGACATATGGCAAATAAAAAAATGTAGGTGTTGTTTTATTAATTGGGGAGTAATATGGGATCTCTCGTGAAAAAGACATAAAGTGAAATGAGTTATGCTCTGGTAAAAGGGGGCTTGATGCATTTACGTGATGTGTGATACCAAGCAAGCGATCACGTATAATCATTAATCCAAATTAGCCAGACTTTTTTTTGACAGCTGGTTTAATCATGTGGTACATTGGTCCTTGGACAAACAGAAAAGTGAAAAAAAGCGAAAATCTCCGTCCAGGTCAGCCTGCGCAGTCCCCGCAGGCTGACCTGGGCCAACACATTTCGCAGATATATTGAGACCCTTCTTTACAGGGCATAGCTCAAATACTTCTTCAGCTGTTATCTACCTATGTGGTTTCTGCATTTTTATTTTCTAACGTCGCTTTCAACATTATTTCATTTATATCACGCCTAAGCTTACATATATACATATATGTATGTCCTGAGTTTTACCAGTACTCTGAGGCTATTATGCAAGATATATTTTTCATTCATCTGCAATTTCTTAGCATTTTCCCGTGTCTGATAGTGATCGACCCAATGTACAATGTTACGGGAGGCCACTCCTTCCTGCATGGCTTCGTCCGGATTTAAATACAATACCTGGCTGCTGCGTCAGAAAGATATCTCTCTGGTTCAGTGGTTAAGGTTTCTGGGGTTAGAATCCCGTCCGGTCCCATATTTCTGCCATGCCTTTTTTCATTTGTTTCTTTGTTACGGACTTCAATGTTTGTATGAACAACAGCAACTGAACAATTCGAATAAACAAGGACATGGGATAGAACCTGTTGTCTCTCTGTTTAATGTACGTAATATTTTGCCGAGGAAAAACAAAACAGAATGAATTAGTTCTGCCCGCTATGCTGATCTAGATCAGACTGTACAGAACTAACACCTTGATCTTGTACCTTAGGCTTACATAGTCCGATGTAGCGTTTGTATGGATTTGCCCGTCTTAAAAATGGAGAAAAATTAATTGATGGATTGCAAAATAAGTGGTCAAAATTCATTTATTTTGAACATAAAAACTTAGCTTAAATTTACTAAGTCGACACATTAGGTGCAGTTTTACGTTTACACTGTCTGGATAAAGATACTTGCTGCAGATAGTCCCAGTTTTATAAATATTTTCAACGGTTGTTATCAAGAGCTTCCAAGGTCGAGATCAATGCTCGCCGATGTGGAATATTCTTTTTAGGCTCTGCTCAGGTGAGAATGCAGCTAATCATTTAGCAGAAAGGTATGAAAGTAGCCTCGGTAAATAAATATCAGGAGAACACTAATAGGCGCACTTGCCGTCTCGGAATAACTAAAATTCTGTTCAATCAAATTATGAAATTGGTCTTTGGCAGGAGACTTGGAATGAAAAGGGGCTTTTGTCTGAAACATGCTGTCATGTGATAGGCCTACATATAACATTTCCATTTAGTTAGCCTAGATCTATTTCAAAATAATATTCCTTTGTGACTTTGCATCTCTAACCGATGATAATTATTCATTTAACGCTAGGCATATCAATCTTCATTTTCCCTTTACCCAATGAACTATTCGGAGTGTAGATCTGAATGATCCTGGGGAAAAACCTTTCTAAAACATCGTGGGAAAAGAAGAAAATGCGGACCACCAGGATTTTCTTCTTTTCCCACAGTGTTTTTTACCCCACCAGGGGCAAATCTCACCATTTGAGACCCAGTTGTTAACCCTTTCCCAAACAATCCCTGGTTTTTACGGGTCAGGAATAGAAAGCCTTTTGAAAACATTGTGGGAAAAGGAGAAAATGCTGGTAACCAGCATTTTCTCCTTTTCCCACAATGTTTTCTACCTTGTCATATAGAAAAATCATCTTTTTAGCAACTGTTAATTTGTCACCTGCAAAATGCTTTCAATTTGGTCTGGTCCAAAATTTGCCGTTTGGGAAAGGGTTAAATATCTTCTGCAACCTTTTTTCATGTTACTATGTAGCATCCCAGGGCACGTGGCGCTAGTTCCATATTTTACATTGTGTGCGATGTAACAGCCTTGAGTGTCCGTATTCCGTGATGATAAGGAAAAAACTTGATGAAGTTAAGTATTGATACCAGAGTATGAGCTAGAAATTATATACTTACATTTACAAAAGAATAATTTCTGGTCACATTCATATGAATAGATTAACTTAGATAACTATTTTCATGTTCAATAGGCATAAATAAAGAAACTGCCTTCCGCCTTCTTGTGCAAACATGGCGTGACCTAATTCGGATAGCTCTGTAGATTTACAACAGAAAGTCGAAGATCTTTGCATTTTATGAGAGGGAACACGATTCAGATATAAGAAAAAAAAGATGTAGATTTCTTTTACATATGATGATTAGCTGATTTTCACATGTATTTATCTGGTATATGTCTGAAATTCAAGGACAATGTAACATTAGAATATTGGTAAGGGTTACGAGCAGAAATACTGTGTGACTCATCAAAATACGAGCTTTGCGAGAACACAAAAAATTGACCGGTTCACGGACACTCACGGAATAAGGACACTCGACGATATATTCTAGCGCTGTTTGCACAAAGACCTGGGACAAAATGGAACAACTAAGTAGACTAGCCGGTTCTCGAAGAGGAGAATTAGAGCGAAGAGAAAGGTTTTAATCAAAAATGGCCTGAAGGAGCTACTGACGTTAAGTAAGCTGCATTTTCTTACAACTGATTAAATTTTCTATTATAGATCTAGCCCTGTCTCAACACATGCGTAAAAAATCAAGTCAGAGAACTGTAGTGCTCTCTACAAAGAAGAACCTCTTAAAAATACGAAAGAGAATTCAGCTCCAATTATGACATTTGGCGTTGAAGAAATCCAGTATTGACTTAAAATTGCGCTAAAAACGGGTTTTTAGACATAGATCTAGATGGATCTATTTGCTGATGGTGTTGACCCAGATCAGACCACAACCTGCATCCAGACCTTGTTTTGAGATAAAAAATTATTAAACGAGTTACAATAATGTTATTTGGCGAGCTTAATAACATTTTTTTGTGGACAAGAGATTTTTAGCTCAAAAACCAACGAGTGTCAGATTCTTTTTATCACATTACTGATTAACAAGAATTATAGTCAAAATGTGTTAAACCAAAGGTATACATGTATCATGTGTAGTGAAATTTACATGAAGCCTGTGCACTTTCATTGACAGGTACATTACGAACGAAAATAGATCTAGTTCCGAAGAAACTTACATAATATTGATTTTTGTTTTAGTGTAACAATGATTAAATTAACAAGTTAACTTTAACATTACAAGAACTTTGACTGCTAATTTCCTTCAGAAACCTAGATCAGCAATGTTTTAGAAATGAAGTGTATAATTACAGAGTGTTGACCAAATACAGCACTATTTTCTTATCTCACAGATGTGTAGGACAAGAAAATTCGTAATGGCTGTATTACATTGAAAACAATGAGAGAACTTTATCATGTTTAAGTGATAAAATTGGATGTCTCTGAGGGGAATCTCTCTCTCTCACTCACGCATGTGCATGCATGAACACAGGGGCTATTCATCCATTTCACGTTCTAAGACAAACTGGTTTCATGACAAAGGCAGTGTCCCCATAGTGATGTATAGGCCTATATGCAAGTAGCAAGCAGAAAGCAATCAGTTCGTTTGAAAAGGTGGAAACATTGTGAGAAAAGGAAAAAAATGCTGGTTAACGGAGTTTTCTTTTTCAACAATACGTTATCACGTTTTGTGATATTGTACATCACGTTATTTAGTAAGTTTTGATCTGCTGTTGATTGTTTGGAAAAATGTGTGTGATATGTAGCAAAGTGTTCTGCTTTCGATCCTCGCTGAAGCCAGTCACGAGCCAGTCACGATGGAAATGGAAGTGGGCTTTTGCAAGGCATCATACCCCAACACAAATACTGGTATAAAACAGAGCGTGTTTGTGTATCCATGTATCTCTTGCAGTAACATGACTATACGGCTGGACAAGTGTGCCATAGCTTTTAATAAAATCTTTAAAAAGAAAAAACCCTTTCAACTTCGAATCTTTTTTTATATGTTTTCATCAAACAATTTTATTTGAATTAGTAACAAGTAATTATTAACAAGAATAAAAAAAGAAAAATGCATTTCAAATTAACTCATTACCACACGACAATATTGTAGGCTTGTCCAAATTGAAAGCATTTGCAGACGACAAAATAAAAGTGACTGAAAATTTGAATTTAGTTTTGTGAAGGGTAGAAAACACTGTGGGAAAAGGAGAAAATGCTGGTTACCAGCATTTTCTCCTTTTCCTACAGTGTTTTCATAAGGCTTCTTTCTCAGGGGCGTCAAAAGTAGGGATTGTGTGGTAATGAGTTAAAAATTGAACACTGGGCACAGAACAGTCCTGTTATCCGAACCAAGTGTCACACAGCATATCATTAGACATTCCACTTACCAATAAAAGCAACAAAAAGAAAACTATTTGAAGGATGGGAGATTGTCTCTCATACAAGTAGCAATAGTATTGCTAGAAAAAAAGTGGCATGGTATAAAACATTCTCACTCTCTCGATTTTTTTTTAAAACACAAATTTACTGAGCACTGATGTATTTAACTTTATACCACACAATCCGAACTTTTAACAACCCTAAGAAAGAAAGCCTTTGAAAACATTGTGGGAAATGGAGAAAATGCTGGTAACCAGCATTTTCTCCTTTTCCCACAATGTTTTCTACCCTTTCCAAATCAAATTTCAATTTTTGATTCACATTTATTCTGTCTGCAAATGTTTTTAATTTGGACGAGTCAAAAATTATGTTGTTTGTTAAAGAGTTAAATCATTTTTCAAAAGGTAATAGACCACAACTGCTGAATAGCATGTTATATATGTTAAATATTTCACAATAAGGAAGTTAGCACTTATAACACAAACAACAGACAACTATTATCCTTTATGAGATGGCAGAATCTTAGACTTGTCAAAATTTTTAATGTTCAGTAGCCACAAATTAAACTGTGTTCAAATGTTGGCATTTGCCTTTGAAATGGTAGAGAAAATATAGAAATTAAAGGAGAAATTGCCGGTAATTAATGCTTGTAACCTTTCTCCTTTTCCCACAATGCCTTCAAAAGCTTTCTTTCTTGGAGCTATTATTTCAAATAGTAGAAAACATTGTATGAAAATGAGAAAATGCTGATTACAAGTATTTCTACTTTTCCAACATTGTTTTCAAAAGCTCTCTCTTTCATAGATGTTAAATTATTGTAAGAGGTTGAGGCGATTTTGAAAAAAAAGAATATCACAATTAGACAACCCAGCATGTGCAGTTTGTCATTATGATTATTATTGCAGTAAAATAAGGGAGATAAATGGTAATAGTTTTGCAAAGAGAGGGTTCTTGACCTTACTATGTTTAATCCTTCACCAGATGACAAAATTTTAGCCCTGTCCAAATTGAAATTGAAAGCATTTGCAGACAATTTCCATGTTTAACTCCTTACCAGATGACAAAATTTTAGCCGTCCAAATTGAAAGCATTTGCAGACAATATCGATGTGGCTCAAATGGTACTACTGTTCATTGATAGGGTAGAAAACACTGTGGGAAAAGGAGAAAATGCTGGATATCGGCATTTTCTCCAGTTGCCACAATGTTTTCAATAGGCTTCTTTCTAAGGGTCGTCAAAAGTCATCATTGTGTGGGAAAGGGTTAACCCTTATGCTGCTAAATATGACTAAATGACCTTTTGTAGACAGTGTAGATTAAGATTAGACTGCACAAAACATGCAGTCTGATCTTCGATCTACACTGTCCTCTATGGGGATGTAGGAAAAGGCTTTTGAAAACATTGTTGGAAAAGGAGAAAATGCTGCTAAGCAATATTTTCTCCTTTTCTGCAATGTTTTCAATCCCTTCCAAAACCGTTTCAGTTCTTTGGTCAAATTTATTTTGTCGTCTGCAGATACTTTCAATTTGGACAAGTTTAAGATTTTGTAGTCTGGTAAGGTGTAAAGTACTATCTACATTTGCAGCACTGTTTTCTTTCCAGTCAAGTTCTTACAATATCACAAATCAGATATCAGTTTTCATTGTGACATTCTCTACATCGTCAAAAATTGCTAACTGCTAAGAACACAACTTTTGAAAACATTGTGGGAAAAGGAGAAAATGCTGGTCACCAGCATTTTCTCCTTTTCCCACAATGTTTTCTACCCAATGAAAGAAATATTTCAAATATTGGCTAACAATGAATTTCCTCTGAATACAGAAAACTGAACACCATATCATGAGTCAACATTTCATTGGTTGCACTAAATAATCACAACAAAATCAACCTATACACGCAAAGAACTAACCAATTGACCTTTCCGTAAACATGAGTTTGGTATGCCCCCCTCCCCCTTAGTAACACAGTATTTTGGTTGTCAAGCCTGTCAAGCTCACCAGAAATGTGTCAGACTTTTTTGTTTACTTGAAGCCAAATGCTACATTGGTAGACCTGTCAATCAAAATCGGCAGAAAGGTCAATTACAACACAAATAGTCCAAGAGCTTTACCATTCTACTGTTGACAGTACTTGAAAAACAAACTTGTGGGAAAAGTATCTTGTGTTACTGGGACCGAAGTATGGTTTGTCTTTAACATATCTACACATTAAGTAAATTCAATTAATATTAAATAAATAACAACAAATCAAACTGCTTCTACATGCACAACAGTTCAACCCAAAGCCACACAAAATACAACTATTTACCTCACTTAACTCTTTACCATCCCAACTTTTAATGATCCTTAGAAAGAAAGTCTTCGAAAACATTGTAGGAAAAGGAGAAAATGCTGGTAACCAGCATTTCCTCTTTTTCCCACAATGCTTTCTACCCTTTCCAAATCAAATTTCAAATTTTAATACAGATTTATTTTGTGGTCTGCAAATGCTTTCTATTTTGACTAGTCCAAAATTTTGTCGTTTGGTAAGGAGTCTAATCAGAGATCACAGAATCAGAATCTTTATTGACTTATACATACAAATGTATAACTTCATATACAAAATAATTTTACAAATGGCATGGTACTTAATACAGTTTCTCTCTCTTACTCTCTCTTACTCTCTCTCACTATTTTCTCTCACTCTCTATCGCTTACACATACATGCACACACACACACAAAGATAAACTTACATTAAACAAATATACCCGCATTTAACATCGACAGAAAAATGTCTATACACAGAGTATAATATGTCATTCAGTATTTTGATTCCAAAACTGATTTAAGCTTCATACATGTGTTCCTAATGATAGTCTACCAATGTAGTTTTGTTTTTGCTGTGTCATGGAAAAAGGAAGCTTGATATACATTTTTCCATTATGGACTAATTTTGTTTTAACAACTGGATAAAATTTTATGAAAGTTCATATTCAAATTGTTTATTATAAGCCACAAACAATCACTATTTCATTTAATGAAATGTCATGTCATGAAAAAAGAGGGCTTGCTGTATAATTTCATTTTAGACTAACAACAAAAAAACCATGTGTACATGCAAAACATAATACCTCTTGTATGTTACTATAAAAAATATGCTGTTTGGACGTAGGTATCATTTATCTTACACTTACCTTACCCTACAATTAATTTGATGTCACATGTATTTTCTTTTATCATTTGTAACCCTTCTTAATTTTTGTATTTTTGTCAAAACTTAATGACAGCCAAAAACGAGACAAAAAGAGATAAACAGGTGAAAAGTAAGTACATGTACATGTATCTGTCAAGGTTAGTTAAAATTCATAGATACTACCCTTCTCTTTTGGCGTATTTACATATCGTCATTAACTACTTTCTCAATGAGAATTATATGCTGCCATTTGCTGTAAAAGGCCAATGGCAGATACCTTTTTTCATACCCCTCAACAATGAAGATAATTACAAAAGTCATAAATTTTTATGATAATTTTTAGAGAGTAATTAGTTATGTAAGACAGTCATGTAAGACAGTTTTTTCAGATCAGCAGTAGACATGTGAGAAATATAGTGTATGTAATACATGTATGTAATTACTAGTTTTACCTCACTGTCTTAGTATACCATTTAACCCTTTACCACACAATCACAACCTTAAGAGACTTGAAGAAAACAACTTTTGAAAACATTGTGGGAAAAGGAGAAAATGCTGGTGACCAGCATTTCTCCTTTTCACACAATATTTTCTACCCAATGAAAGAAATATTTCAAATATTGGCTAACAATGAATTTGTCATATGCAAATATCAAACATTTTCTTTTTGGACATGTCTTTACTCTTTACCAAACAACAAACTTTCTGACTAGTCCAAATTGAAAGCATTTGCAGAGGACAAAATAAATGTGAATCAAAAATTGAAATTTGATTTGGAGAGGGTAGAAAACATTGTGGGAAAAGGAGAAAATGCTGGTAACAGCATTTTCTCCTTTTCCCACAATGTTTTCAAATGCTTTCTTTCTCAGGGTCGTTAAAGGTCAGGACTGTAAAGGGTTAAATATTGACGCCTGGTAAAAGGTTACAAATGATATTTGAATGTCTCATGAAGATTTTTAGTTTGAGTCACTGGCACTATCTTTTTGTTTTAGGTCAAAAAAAGGGTGTGTTATATACGTAATGTGTTAACATTTTAGTGTGGTCAAAGATTAGGCATTATGACTATTTATTGACTTTGTACCAAATTTCTTATACCTTGGTAGGGCATTTCTTCCCAGTTTATTGTAACATAAAAATGTCACAATCAAAAACAGCAGGAAAACAGCACCACCAAGGCCCCCAATGACATAATATAAGTAGCTAGGAACACTCTTCGTGGTTTGTGGTGTATTTGTATACGGTCTGAATGTAGTTTGACCTCCTCTCATACAAACCTTATAATTTTCTAAATCAAGTTCTGTTATTGCACATAAATGACGTCGAAAACAAGTGCTATTACACTCGGCAGTAGTGTTCCATTTCACACTGTTGAAATTAAGGTATCGTCTAAAAAGGTTGTTTTTCTTTACTGAAAATGCTTGAGCTAAATCATGAAACTTTCCTGCTCTCAACTCATCTAGCCCATACGCATCAGAGGTATCATATTCAAGCTCCCATTTGGCCAGCGGACTTCCAGCTAGATTAGCTGCAGTTAGATTTAGATAGTACTGTCTGTATTTCTGGATGACGCCATCATCCCTGTTGTAATGGTATAGTCGTATGGAAGGGTTATTAGCACCAACTCCAGCCAGCGTGCTTTTCCATGGTGTTACAGCAGGACTTAAAAACATAATGCTTGATGCTTTACCTGCAATAGAAATAGGGTTTATTTCATCAGCTTGTGGTTAATATGGGGAAATATTTGCCAAAAAAAGGAAAGGTATGCGAAAAATAATGACTACCGTAAGGCACGAGTTATTTTCGCAGACCTTTCCCTTTTGAGGCAAATATTTCCCCATAATAACCACAAGCTGATGAAAAAAATTATATATTATATTTTCTCTGATCATTTTGTCAACAAATGCCACTTTTAAAACTACTGATCTCATGTCAATTAATCAGGTTTTCGGCAGGGGGAAAATATTCACTGTCAGGGGGAAATAATCCCCCCAGCTTAAAGTATGAAATTCCTTTACCCATGACATTTCTAAAAGCAGACACATGAAATATAATATAGTTAAGATATTGCAATAAGTTTAAGCCATACTCTGTGTAAGTAGGTTTAACCCTTTCCCAAACAATCCCTGGTTTTTACGGGTCTGGAATAGTAGCCTTTTGAAAACATCCTTGGAAAGTGAAAAAATGCTGGTAACCAGCATTTTCTCCTTTTCCCTCAATGTTTTCTACCCTTCCCAGTACAAATTTCAATTTTTCAGTCACCATTATTTTGTCGTCTGCAAATGCTTTCAATTTGGACCCCTCTAAAATTTTCCCGTGTGGTAAAGAGTTAAATCATCTTCAAAAAAGATAGACTGATGTCAGACTGAGCAATTCAAACAATATTTTTTACCTCCGTCCAATTTTCAGCATATCAAGGGACTAGTGTACCTCATGATTTACTCCCTTGTATTACATAATGTCTAATTTGGACAGTGCATGACATAAATGCATTAACCAATAACCACACAATCCCTATTTTTTTCGCCCCTGCGAAAAAAAACCTAAAGAAAACATTGTGGGAAAAGGAGAAAATGCTGGTAACCAGCATTTTCTCCTTTTCCCACATTGTTTTCAACCCTTCAAATGCTTTTGATTCGGACAAGTCTAAAATATTGTTGTTTGGTAATGAGTTAACTCTTTTTTACCAGAGCAGGACTGGTTGGTGAAGGATAGTATTTCAAACTTCATTGTACTTGAAGTTCTTGATGTAAACAATCAACTCCTTCCCAAGAGGCAAATTTTAGAGGCTTCCAGTAAAAAACTTTACCATGCAATCCAGAGTTTTAACAACCCTGAGGGAGAAGGCTTTTGAAAACATTGTGTGTAAAAGAGAAAATGCTGGTAACCAGCATTTTCTCCTTTTCACACAATGTTTTCCACACTGTGAAGGGCAATTTTTGTCTTATAGGCTATCTTTAGTTTGTTGTCTGCAAGTGCTTTTAATTTAGACCAGTCTGAAATTTTGTGGTTTAGTAAAGAGATAAAAACTTCACAAACAACAACATTTGAAATTGTGTTGAAATTGAACAGGGTAGACAACATTGTGAATGCTAACTACCACCAGTTTCTCCTTCTACGATGTTTTTGATTGCTTTCTCCCGCAGTATTGTTAAAACAAATATTTAGTTTTAAATTTTTCCTCTTTACCATACCATATAATTTTGCTCTCGTCCAAATTATAAGGTAAGCAAACAACCTATTGAATGTGGCTAAAACAATGAAAGTTATCCCAAAAAGTGAATAAAAATGGTGGAAAAAGAAGAACATGCTCGGTACCAGCATTTTCTCTTTTTCAAAAAGCCTTCCTCCTTTACAGTTTTTAATGAAACTGGGGATTTTTTGTAAAGGGCCTATGGTTTCATAATTATCATATAAATATGACTTTTTTATGTCCAAGCAGTAAACAGCTTAGGGAAAGCACAAGGGGTGTGTGTGTGTAATTTTTCAATTTAAAAACTCTTTTTTCAGAGGCAATTCTTATACATTTGAGTCCATTTCTGCATGTGAAACTCAATGAATTTCATGATTATTAGCTGTATCACTTACATCAGCTCTTTGCCCTCTATAAGACCTGCCAAAATACAAAAAGACCAACACCATATTTGGCCAAAAACAGTGGTATGGATATGGCTGCAAGAGTGAGACCCCTGAGGACAGTCTTATCAAAAGGTCCGAAGATATTTCAGTTACACTTACCATAACTATCATACATGATTCTGAAGCTATCTGTGTGCTCGTGGCCATAAAACTGGGCTGGAATCACTGATGAATGTTTCACAAGAACATCAAGATATTTTCTGTTGAAATCTGGATAAAACCATGTCAAATTCTCAACCAGCTCAAATACTCCTGGTGGCACATGAGCCATTAAGTACACCTGTGAAAAAGTAAAATGTCACATAAGGGGAAACAAAGTAAACATGTCACCTATAAGGAAACAAAGTAAACATGCCACATAAAGGAAAACAAAGTAAAGATGCCTCATATGGGGAAACAAAGTAAACATGTCACCTATAAGGAAACAAAGTAAACATGCCACATATAGAGAAACAAAGTAAACATGCCACCTATAAGGAAACAAAGTAAAGATGCCACATAAAGGAAAACAAGGTAAAGATGCCACATATAGGGAAACAAAGTAAACATGCCACTTACAGGGAAATTAAGTAATCATGCTACCTATAAGGAAACAAAATAAACATACCACAACTGATATATTTTTATCATATTTCCTGCATTCAGCATAGGTTGTTTATCCAAACTACAAATTTTTAGAGATGCCCAAATCGAAAGCTTTTGCATGTAACAAAATAAGTGTATTCAATTTGTAGCAAGCAAATGCTTTCAATATGGATGAGTTGTAATAAGGAGCTAAAAGACACAAGTTCACCTTCACACTTCACCACACAATCCAAGGTTTTAACGACCCTTATGAAGGAGCCAAACATTTTCTCCTTTTCCACAATGTTTTCTACCTCTTAAAAAGGAAAATTTTCAGGTTTAGGGTAACATTTACTTTGTCATCTGCAAATGCTTTTAATTTGGCAAGTTTACGATTTGGTAATTTCATTTAGTAAAAAAAGCTATCAAATGCAGAAAAATAAAAGCCATATTACCAATTCTTTCCTTCTACCAAAAAACTGTCAAATACAGAAAAATTAAAGCAATTACTACTTTTTTCCTTCTATCAAACATTCTATCAAATACAGAAAAATTCAAGCAATTACCACTTCTTTCCTTTTCTGAGACTTTGACAGTTCATCCTCCAGCCACTTTAACTGGTCAGCAGGGTCAGGCACATCTTTGGTCAGCTTATTTTGGCTATAGTACAGGTTTGTGTTCAGTGACAGTAACTTGATCTTCTCTGTAATCATGGTACTGTAGTACCCACCTACAGCATATCAATAAAATAGTCCTTACAGTTAACTAGATAACAAACGACAATATTTTAGACTGGTCCCAATTGAAAGCATTTGCTGACAACAAAATAAAAGTGACTGAAAATTTGAAATTTATTTTGTGAAGGGTAGAAAACATTCTGGGAAAAGGATAAAAAGCTGGTTACCAGCATTTTCTCCTTTTCCCACAATGTTTTCTAAAGGCTTCTTTCTCAGGGGCGTCAAAAGTAGGGATTGTGTGGTAATGAGTTAACTCGATAAAATCTGAGATAAACCCATTTTTATTTGCAAACAAAAATATACATACCTCAAACATTTTCATTTTATTTGAAAGAGTAGAAACTATTGTTAAACAAGACGGCCATGTTGGCCCTGTATTGCTCCACTGGTTTTTAACCCTTTACCACAAGATTTGAAGTATTTATTCTTTTACCAAACAATCCCTGGTTTTTATGACCTTGATAGAGAAACCTTTTGAAAACATTGTGGGAAAAGGAGAAAATGCTGGTAACCAGCATTTTCTCCTTTTCCCACAATGTTTTCTATCCTGCAGGAAACAAATTTCAGTATTTGAGTTACGTTTCTTTGGTTGCCTGCAAGTGCTTTAAATTTGGACACATCTAAAATTTTGGCGTTTGGTAAAGGGTTATGACCCTGAAAAAAGGGCTTTCAAAAACAATGAAAACTGTCAGGCAATACAAGCTGGTTTATTCATTGGCATGAAAGGTAAAGTTCCTTGGGGGAAAAAAATCCCTGAATGATAGAAACCTTACTTTGAATTTAATATTCCACTCATGTGAACATTACTATTAGCATCAAAATGAATCACTCTGCCTAAAACAGAATATTTTCGATCAAAAAACTTGCTATCTAGCACTAATTTTGTATCATTGCAGTTTGATAATCAAAGAAGGTAAATAATAACAACCTTTACCTTTTAAACAGGAGTTTGTTCCCTTAACCCTTTTCCAAATAATCCCGGGCTTTTACGACGTCGACCTTGAGACAGAAGGCATTTGAAAACATTGTGGGAAAAGGTGAAAATGCTGGTAACCAGCATTTTCTCCTTTTCCAACTATGTTTTCTACCAAACTGGAAACAAATTTCAATTTTTAAATTACTTTTATCTGGTCTACTGCAACTGCTTTCCATCTAGTCTAAATTTCTGTTTTTTAGAGGACCATAGCCAATTTTTTTTTGAGATATTGAAACTTTGGGAACAAAATCATTATTTTGCCAATCAATTTTGAAAAGGGACCTGTAAAAGTAATTTCAAAATCTGCCAACACCCTTACATTCATCTGCACAGCAATGATTTTGATTAGTCAGAATTCTGCAAACATATTTTTGGATAGATCACGTAAGGACAATTTATTGAAGAGGACCACATGCATGATAGTGACTAAAAACATAAGTCAAACAAGAGCACCACATGCAGGTGCCAAGGATTGCCTGTTGTTTTTTGACAGATAAAAATTTCCCTAACACTTTTTGAAAAGTGTCGCACAAGGTACCTTCTTGTGAAATTATTTCAAAATCTGACCAGCCATTTCAGAAAAGAAGAATTAAGGAATTCTTATTAAATCTTATTAACTCATGGAACATTGTTGTGAAATAATTTCAAAATCTGACCAGCAGTTTCAGAGAAGAATTTTTTAGAATTTCTTCATATCCGTTGGGTGCAAGTAGCCCCCAGTCATCGGAGTCATGTTTCTTTTGAGATCGAAATTTTGCAAAGAGTCATCCAAGGGACATCTCTGTGAAATTATTTCAAAATCTGACAAACCGTTTCAGAGGAGAAGAATTTTTAAGAATTTCTTCATTTCTGTGGAGTAGCCCCATTCACTAGAGCCATGTTTCTTGACCAATCAAAATTGTGCGAACACTTTTTGAAAAGGGTCATCAAAGGAATATCTCTGTATATCTTTTTCAAAATCTGACCAGCCATTTCAGAGAAGAAGAATAATGCAATTAACCCCCATTCACCAGAGCCATATTTCTTGATGGGTCAAAATTTCGCAAACAAGTTTTGAAAAGGGTCACTCAGGGAACATCTCTGAGAAAGAATTTCTTAGAAGATTCCATTTTGTTGCCATGGCAACCAGAGTTTTTTATGGAACAGATTTCTGTAACAGCTTTTAAAGAAGACCTCCCAAGGAACATTCTAGCCAAGTTTGGTTCAAATTTGCCTTGAAGGAGTTGATGTTTAAGGAATTGTTGAAGACCCACGATGGAAGATGGACACAGTGTGATCCTAAAAGCTCCCCTTGAGCATGTCATGCTCAGCTGAGCTCGAAACAGGACTGATAGCAAAATGGTTTATCTTACCATGCTTGAATTGCACACTCTTATTGTTTTCTAAGACAGAGTCCCAGTGACTTTTTTCCAAGATGTTCCTGTAGTAACCTGTTTGTTCCACATCATATGGCATCATGTTTGAGGGATATGGATCATGGTTTCCCAGCTCTGGATAGATGGTGACATTATCAAACACAGCCTGCAGCTCATCAGTGATGTTACCAATGAGTGTATACACCTTGTCTGCATCTAGATTTCTGTCCTCAACATGGGGAACACTATCCCTGTAACATAATACAGTATTTAGTTAAATTTTTAACATAAGGAACAGTCTCCCTGCATCGTGATATTAAATTATAATTTCAACTGGCCTAACACTGTCCCAACGATATGATACAAGGTTATATAATTTTTGACAGCATGCAAATATTATATGAAATAATCAACGCTAGTCCAGAGAGTAATTTGTAAGCATTTGCAGACAATCATATCAAGACGCATCTTTTCTCATTTTCAGGCATGACTCAACTGTGTAAACAAAGATAAGCTAGAGCTGTCACTGAGGGCGCATTCCTTTTGCTACTCCGAACATGTTTTTAGTCAATGGAGTATTTCAAAACACTTTGCTGTGTTCTTCAGAACATGTTCTGACTGTTCTAATCCAATCGAGGTGTAGCGCACCTGCTGAATGGTTGCTAGGTGATACAAGATGGCTGAAAGATGGACAATTTGTCATGGCAAAATTTGCAACTGTCCTTTTTTTCAACATAAATAGGGGCATAGTAGAGTAGTCTTTAGTCTCTCTCTGCAGCTAATCATCTGCTTAACTAACACAGCTATGACAGTAGCTCTTGCAACAGCCATTATGCCAATGTAATTTCATTTCAATATGGTTTAGAACAGTGTTCCGAACATGCTCCATTCAGAACATACTTCTGGAACAGTGTATTGTGTTCTGATATATTCCTTTCACACATTCCAGAACAGTATTCCAGAACACAGAACATTGTGCCAGAACAGGCTAAAGGAATACTCCCTGAATGTGACTTGATACCCCCACCAGCGCTTTGACAGAAATAGGCAATTGAACAAAAAGTTTTCTAATTCCAAGGGGAGATTACCTTGAATTATAGGGAGAAGATGATTGAAAACTGCATCTTGCACAACTTCAATATATGATCAATATATGACTGTGCAAAGTTGTAATACAATTAACAGAAAACTGTAAGAGCCGTTTGCGACACAACATTACTAGTATATTGTACACAGACAGACACACGGAGAGACACATGGACGGACAGACAGGCTTATCCCAGTATACCCCAAAATCATTCGTTTTGCGGGGGTATAAAAAATTGTCAAATTCAAGGGGAGATAACTCCTCAACCAGGAGGAGTTGACATTTGAACATTGTGTCTTGCAATTATCATAATTTATATGATCAATGAATGTGCAAAGTTTCATTACAATTGAAGGAAAACTATAGGAGGAGTTTGTGGCACAAAATTACAAGTATTTGTACACAGACCATGAGACAGACAGACAGACAGACTGGCTGATTCTAGTATATACCTGAGAGCATTCGTTTTGCGGAGGTATATGTAACAATGCATAAGTTGTATGCATTAGAAATATACATGGGATTTTGCCCCCATTTAAAACAGAAACCCTAAAAGGGATTGCTTTGAAAGCCAACAAAGCCTGAACTACATTTTTTTCCCTCCTAAACATTATTCTGCAATCTTGCAGCCAACAGGGATGACATTTAGCATGAAATACAAGATAGATATTACGGGTAATTTCATAAAATAAAGGTGAAATGGAATAACAAAAAAAAAGCTAAAGACTCTGAAATTGAGTATCTGTAGATGTGTTGTTACTCTTTACCAAACAACAAACTAGTCTGCCAGAGCTTCTGATAGAGAGAGTGATTTTGATTTCAAAATTGAAAATATTAATTATTATCCACTATATCATACTATGTTGTGGGTACCTGTTAAAATGGTCTCACCAAGAGGATTCTAATGGGTACCAACTACATAGGGTCTAGAAAGGAAATAATGGATTTAGAATATCGTCACTCCCTCTTATCTGGAGCTCTGACTAGTCCAAATTGAAAGCATTTGCAGACGATAAATGTTAAACAAAAATTTAAATTTGATTTGGGAAGGGTAGCATTGTCGGAAAAGGAGAACTTGCTGGTTACCAGTATTTCCTCCTTTTCCCCCCATAATGTTTTCAAAAGCTTTCTCTCTAAAAGTCGTTAAAAGTCGGTATTGTGTGGTAAAGAGTTAATGTAGACCTACATGACAAAATTTGTCCTTGAAAGAGTAAAAAATCCTTTTGGAAAAAGGAAAAATAATAAATGCTGGTTACCAGCATTTTCTGCTTTTCCCAAAATGTTTTTGAAAGCATTCTTCGAGGTTCTTTTAAGTTGGGATTGTGTGGTAAAAGGTTAAAGATTTCTAATGAATGCACTTTGTTACCCAGTCCATAGGATGAAATCGGGGTCTGGATGAATTTCATACATGGCTTCTATAGCTGATGTAATTAATTTCCATGGTGCATCACAAAGGTAGTTGCCATAATTTCCAATATTTTTGCTCGACTCATTACTGCTTTTGTGGCACATGTTGGTAGGATCCCCAGTGACGCTATAATTAGCATCATAGTGGAAATCTGTTACCTGCCAAAAATATCCTGAAAGTAAAAGAAAACCAAGAGTGTCAATATAAACCCATCTTCATGAGCCAAGTTTACGATCACTATGTGGATCTTACCTTGGCTGATTGAGCCGATTTCAAGATTCCTGCGATGCACCCTCTATTGGATGCTGGTTATTACCCTCCTTTACATCATATTTCTAAAAGCAAATGAAATATCATTTTACAAACCACTTACGAATACACGTGTAGCGATGAGCAGACATCCACGTGGGTTTCCATGTTTACCTTCTATTTGAAAGGTAGCCACCTTGTTCTATTTTTATCAAAGATGAAATGCTATGTGCCATTTCACTCGTTGCAGCTAGAGCTGGCTGCATCCAATGAAAAAGCGTATCGGGTGAATGTAAAAATCAAGCTTGATCTGCCAAGGGTAGAGTAACATAGTGAATCGTAAGCCTTGGCTTGCGAAGATGACATATTTAACCTGTATCCTTCCACTTCCTGACAAATAAACGTGGCATACATGTCGTAGGTATCAACAGAAACATTATTCCTTTCCCAAACAATCCCTGGTTTTAAGGACCCTGAGAAAGAAGCCTTCTGAAAACATTGTGGGAAGAAGGAGAAAATGCTGGTTACCAGCATTTTCTCATTTTCCCACAATGTTTTCTATTCTGCTGGAAACAAATTCAATTTTTGAGTTACGTCCATTTTGTTGTTAGCAAATGCTTTTTCAATGTGGACCAGCCTAATATTTTGCCATTTGGTAAAGAGTTATCAACAAGAGGCCTGTACTGCAATTGGCCTGTGCTAGGGCAAAAAGGGGCTTAATGCATCTCAGTGATGCGTGATACCAAGCAATTCATCTCATAATTATGGATCTATAGAGTCCATTGTGTATAAGAACCGAATGAATAATGAGATACATGACCAATAGCAAAAAGCTTAGACCAAAGTCAGTCTGCACCAACTGCGCAGGCTGACCTGGGTCCATTCCTTTTGCAGGATCATTAAGCCCCTTTCACAGAGCATATCTCAATTACATTTTGTAGAAAAAACCTTAGTTAACCCATTACCACACAATCCCTACTTTTGACGACCCTGAGAAAAAAGCCTTCAGAAAACATTGTGGGAAAAGGAGTAAATGCTGGTAACCAGTATTTTCTCCTTTTCCCACAATGTTTTCTACCCATCCCAAAACAAATTTCAAATTTTCAGTCACTTTTATTCTGTCGTCTGCAGATGCTTTCGATTTGGACTTGTGAGCCTAAAATATTGTTGTTCGGTACAAAGTTAAGTCACCAGTATATTTTTTGCATGCTAAAAGTGATGTCAATGACCACAAAAAAGGCCTGATCGAGCCTTTAGCGTCATTCATACCAATTACAAATTAACTCCAACAAACTTCTCAGTACCTTGACCCAAAAAATCCAAATTTTTAGTAGCAAAAAAAGAATTATATTTTCTTTTGACTCATTACCAAATAGCAATATACACATGTATTATAAATTTGTTGTACGGTCAGGTGGCAGGAGACTTAGAAACTTGTTCATGGCTGTATCGAATCATGTCGCCACCTTGCCTTCGGCTTGGGGCAACATGATTCACCACAGCCATGAACAAGTTTCCAAGTCCCCTGCCACCTGACCCTACAACTAATAAAGTAAAATATCGATCAACACAGGTCAGTCTGTGCAGTCAGTGCAGGCTGACCTGATTCTTAACTTTTCACCACAAGTCAATTTTTCTGCAAGTCAATGAACAAGAACACATCATTATTCAGTAGGTAATTAGATAAATAGAGGATAGTTGTTTTTTATGGTGAAAAATCAAAATTTATTTCATCAAGTGAACATCATCAATACCATTTTCATGAGTGGTGGACACAATGAAAGATCAAAATTTATTTCATTGAGTGAACATCATTGGTAATATTTTCATGAGTAGCAGCCACTTATACAGCGAAAGATCAAAATTTATTTCACTGAGTGAACATTATCAGTAATATTTTCACAAGCGGCAGCCACTTGTGAAACAATTAATACTGATGATTTTGACTCAATGAAATACATTACGATCTTTCACTGTATAAAACAAATATTCTATTTGTTTCATGCTTTTAGCCCTTTCTGGGAAAAACTTAAACAAAATCCAGTACGGTTCTACATGGTTATTTTCCTTCGCTTACCCCTTCCGCATACCGATGCATTACAATACCAAGTCAAGTGTGAGAAATATAAGGTAAATTATGTCATTTTGGCATCTAGGTTTTAGTAGGTAACTACAACACACGAACAACTGTTTTTGCCCTCAGAAATATCGAAAAATATTTTACTAATTTTTCTTGATAATCTGATGGAAAGCATGAAATAAAATGGATTACGGTATATGGTGCCATTATCTATGGTATGACTTGATTGACATCATGCATCCTGGAGATTCATTAACCCTTTCCCAAACGGCAAATTTTGGACCAGACCAAATTGAAAGCATTCTGCAGCTGACAAATTAACAGTTGCTAAAAAGATGATTTTTCTATATGATAGAGTAGAAAACATTGTGGGAAAAGGAGAAAATGCTGGTTATCAGCATTTTCTCCTTTTCTCACAATGTTTTCAAAAGGCTTCTATTCCTGACCCGTAAAAACCAGGGATTGTTTGGAAAAGGGTTAAACGCCCCTTTGCCAGGGCATGCCTCAAACCATTATGACTCAATAAGAAACATTTTCTATCAAGAAAACTCCAATGTACAAAACTAACCATGTTACAGAGTAGTATAATCAAGGAAAAAAACGATAATATACTATCTATAATCATGACAAAAAAAATCATAAACCAATATTTTATCAAGAAATCTGACAGAGGCCAACCAAAGGCAAAGGGTCTGATGTATTGATGAAGTTGAAGACTATTGCAGTTTATGAGAAGAACACCTTTAGCTCCTTACCAAACAAAATTTTTTTAGATTTGCCCAACTGAAAGCATTAATTTTGTAGACGATACTATAAACATGGCTAAAAAATAAAATTTGACTTCTGAAGAGTAGAAAACATTGTGAGAAGAGAAGAAAATGCTGGTTACTTTACCACAGATTTCCTCTTGGTCTTATACATATCGAACCATCTGAGGGAGGTAAAATAAAAGACAGTGTCTCCTAGCACAGGAATTTGACATTCTATAACCAAAATAAATGATCTCCCCTGTATAACATAAACTATATAGGGGAGAATTTTTTTCATGTTTTATCATGATTATATTTTGGTTATAGAATGTCAAATTCCTGTGCTCCTAGTGACACCTAACCCTGGGTTGTAGTATAGGGACTCTGGGGACAGGGATACAGGTTGCCAGCATTTTCTCATTTTCCCACAATGTTTTCTACCCTATCAAAGAAACATCATTTCATATGAGCTACATTGAAACTGCCATCAGCAAATGCTTTCAATTTTGACAGGTCTAAAATTCCGTCATGCAGTGAAGGTTTAACTTCACCTGATAAAAAACAATGAAATAGATTTCATCAGTCATAAGCTCTACACCTTTAAACTCATTACCAAACGAAAAAATTTAAGGTTTGTTCAAATTGAAAGCACTTACAGACAACAAAATAACAGTGACTGAAAATTTAAAATTTGTTTTGTGAAGGGTAAAAACAATGTGGGAAAAAAAGAAAATGCTAGTAACCAGCATTTTCTCCTTTTCCAACAATGTTTTCTAAAGGCCTCTTCCTCAGGGTCGTTAAAAGTCGGGATTGTGTGGTAAAGAGTTAACATAATCTCTTAGGTTAACTTCCCCCTGCTTAACCCTTTCCCAAACAATCACTGGTTTTTTACAATCCTGGGATAGAAGCCTTTTAAAACCAATGTGGGAAAAGGAGAAAATGCTGGTAACCAGCATTTTCTCCTTTCCACAATGTTTTCTTCCTTTCTTGAAACAAATTTCCATTTTTGAGTTGTGCTTATTTTGTTGTTTGCAAGTGTTTTCAATTTGGACCAATCTAAAATTTTGTCGTTTGGTAAAGAGTTAAACAGAAAATTTGATATGGAGAACTGCACAACATTTAAGTCACTACAAAGAATTAGTCCAATGCAACTGATTGAAAACATATTAGCTATACCAGAAGTCATTCCTACAGTTCCTACATTCCCCACTTTAGTGCTGTATCCCTATCCCAAGGGTCTGCGGATAGTATACTGTACCCCTAGTCTCTGAGATTAAAGGCATAGTCTATGTACTGTACCTGAAGACAATATCCAAAACAATAGCCTATCTAGACCTAAAAACATTGTCTGCTGAAAGAAGATCCTGTTGAAAGACATCATCTCCCGATAGATGGCATTCTATAAATACTTACCAATCTAATATGGGCATCCTGGGTACAATACAGAACCACTCTCCTACGTGACAACAGTTACTTTGAA
Source organism: Tridacna crocea (assembly GCA_943736015.1). Classification (NCBI taxonomy): domain Eukaryota; kingdom Metazoa; phylum Mollusca; class Bivalvia; order Cardiida; family Cardiidae; genus Tridacna; species Tridacna crocea. Next base: position 59,728,239 of record OX031059.1, read on the forward strand.
TTTAAATCTAAAATAGAGGTTTACCCAATAAAACGCTACCTTGTGCAATTCACTCAGCTATGATCAGTAGTTCAGAGAAATCTGGAGCTAAAGCAGGTCTCATTTCTCCTCAAACGTATTGATAAAACCTATTTTCAACATTGCTACTTTATAGAGCGTAATATTATAGTCAGCTCGCTTTCGGGGCTAGTGATGCGTCATATAAGACAGTCAAATCTTCGAACATTATGATATGCGCAGACAACGGTTGAAAGAGGATCCTTTTACATTTATTCTAGAAATACAAATACTTACATTATCTTAATCACTTGTGGCAAAAATAATTCATTTTCAAGCATATGATTGTAACAAAATGTCTTGGTATTCATCATAATAATTTATTTTCAAGCGTATGATTTTAACAGAATGTCTTGGTAATCATCATATTTTCAACCCAAGTATCCGGAAGTTGAATTGTCCGAAGTATCCGCTAATTCAAGTAAACAAAGAATCTTACCTATGTTCTTGCAGTCAGCATCGTTTAGATTGGATACAAGTAAGCAAAATGTAATAGTCCAATATCTAAAAGGTTTCATTTTGTTGATTTGTACAAAATCATTTGTTTCTGTGGACTAGAAAAGCGATGTTGATCTTTAACTTCTTCCGCGGTTCAAAGTTCATATTTCGATAATGATGTCTTCCCTTCTGACATCTTCCTTTGTGCATTCAAATGTTAAACATTGAAAGATCGAAATCGGACGGTAAATACCGTAAAACACAAATTTGTACTTTATGCCATTAATCATATCTTTAACATTGTCAGAACTGCGAAAAACGCATTTTGTTTAGCATGTAACTATTTATTTTCTGCAATTGTAAGTTATAAATCAATAATAAATCTATGAGCGTTTAAATACTTTCAGTACGTTGATTATTTTCTGACAGGCGCCCAGTAGCTGTCAACCGAGGCCGGGTACCAATCGAACCAAAACAAAGATGGCAGAGGGTGAAAAGTACGTCATCGTGCAATATTTCGATTCTTTTTATTACTGTAATACCTTCGAGGCATTGAAAATGCTTAACTTTAGTTGAAGTCATATTTATCTTTATGTCAATATTTTTTTTTTAAGCACAGCGCAAGGAACGTTTAGACTGGTCACTAAGAATGAGAAAGTTGGTAGGACATAGGCGCTCGGCTTCCTTTTACGTTCAGTTTGAAAATCTGCTCCTATGCTATTTTTGTTTCTGTTCTTCGCAGGCTTTCATATCAGCCCCCTTTAAACACGTCTGGAATTAATATGATTTTACCCAAATCTTTTCCAACGGCTCTCTGCGACAAAATTTCCAATGACAGCTAATAAAATAGGCATGGATCAGATAAATGATAAGTCTTGAACAGCACATAAAATGTGCTGCAAAATACCAATTAAATAAATTGAAATTTACCTTTTTTCCCAGCATAAATAAATCCAGTGTAATATTTGTAAATAACTAACACGGCGACTTCCGTTAAACAGGCATGCGCATTCAACGGAATTTGAATTTTGTACAGTCTGGTTCCCTAAACCGTATGTTCAACCATTTTCGGTCAAAGTGCCTTTGTCAACTCCCATATTCGCAATTAAACCATCCTGTAGCGTGTCAGAGATACCGCGATTTTTGCCGAGACTTGTGCATTGAAAATATCACCATGTTGTGATTTCTGGTGAAGTAGGTCAACGGTTATTTATGTTGAAAAGTTCAGATTTGCACGAAGGTACAATTAAGATATTAACTTGCATCAATTTTTTTGTAAAGATTAATCATTTATATAATGATCCAAGCCCATTTCATTAGTTGTAATTGGAATTTTGGTCGCACAGAGGTGTTGGAAAAAATGCGGGTAAAATCGTATTAGTTCCAGATACTGTTAATGAGGGGTTGATATGAAGGTGTGTGCTAAGAACAGTAACAAAAATAGCATCGGAGCAGACACCTTCAGACTGAAGGTAGATTTCCTTGTCTTTTATGTTTGTATTTTTAATAGTTCCTATGGTGGTAAGTCTTTACCATACAATCCTGACTTTTAACAACCCAAAAGAAGAAGTCTTTGGAAAACACTCTTGGAAAAGGAGAAAATGCTGATAAACAGCATTTTCTACTTTTCCCTCAGTGTTTTCTACTCTATCAAAGAGAGATAATCATTTCATCAATATTCAATTTGTTGTCTGCAAATGCTTTCAGTTTGGTCACATCCCTAATTTTGTTGTTTGGTAAAGAGTTAAAGATGGTTGCTTTACATAACCTATAATCCTTTTCATATAAAACAAGAGAACCCCTGCACTTTTATTAGTTCTGGTAAAGGTTTGTTGACCTACTGGTGACTTAGTACAAAGAGGGACAGGGCTTTACTGTTGTGATAAGGCATTTTGTTAAATGGTTTGTAACAAGACCCTCTTTAACTATAACCAGAAGACAAAATTTTTATAAATGGTCATAATTGAAAGATGTTGCAGACAACATAATAAATCTTCAAATTAGTAAAACTTGTATCAAAAAGGGTAGAAATTATTGTGTGAAACTAAGAAAATGGAGGTTACTATTATTTTCTTCTTTTCTCACAATGTTTTTCATAGCTTTTTTCTTTAGTGACCTAAAATGCAGGAATGAATGGTAATTGTTAAAAACTTCTCTTCACCGTTACGGAAAAATCAGGCCTGTGGAGCGATACAGGTGCACAAGCGCCTCTAGTTATGTATTTTTAGAGCGTGCTTTAACTCTTTACCAGATGGCAAAATTTTAGCCCTGTCTAAATTGTTTTAGCAATTGCGGGTGAAAATTTCAATGTTGCAGTTCTTCTTTGATAGGGTAAAAAGCATTGTGGGAGAAGCATTTTCTCCTTTTCTCACAATGTTTTCAATAGGCTTCTTTCCAAGGGTTGTTAAACTCGTCATTATGTGGTAAAGGTTAACTCTTTACCAAACAACAAATTTTGGACTAGTCCTAACTGAAAGCATTTGCAGACAACAAAGTACATGCCAATCAAAAATTAAAATCTGATTTTGCATTGTTAGAAAACATTGTGGGGAAAGGAGAAAATGCTGGTTACCAGCATTTTCTCCCTTTTCCCCAATATTTTCAAAAGCCTCTCCCTCAAGGTTGTGAAAAGTCGGGATTGTGTGGTAAAGAGTTAAATAAAAATGCAATTAATCACTGCCCTGTTTATTTTGGCCTCTGTTGGGCCTTTGACTTTAGTCATGATAGCAATCATTCAAGATCATGAGAAATCTGCTTTATAACTCTTATGGTATTATCCAGTGTCAATGTAAACAAACAGTATTATTGTAATTCTTTTTTCAGAGAGCAATCCCAGGGCTGGGGTGGAGTTGGATGGTTTAGTGGCTTAATTGCAGCTGCAAAAGAACAGGTTTGATGTCATTTACGTCTTGTAACTTCAAGAACAATAACCCTTGACTCTTTACCAAACTACTAAATTTTATACTGGTCCAAATTGAAAGCTTTTGCAGACATCAAAATAACAGTGACTGAAAATTTCAAAATTTGTATTGGGAAGGGTAGAAAAACAGTGGCTGAACATTTCAAAATTTGTATTTGGAAGGGTAGAAAACTTTGTACGAAAAGGAGAAAATGCTGGTTACCAGCATTTTCTCCTTTTCCCACTATGATTTCTTAGGCTTCTTTCTAGGGTCTTCATAAGGCAGGATTGTATGGTAAAGGGTTAAACTGGACTTTGCGGGCAGTGTAGATGAAGCTTGACATTACATACTTTTTTCAGATGCAAAAACCATATAGAAAAAGGCATGAACTAATGCCTTACTCATATAACCTAATCCTGACCTTTATGGTGAATAAATCAGTTAGGCATAAAAAAAGAACTTTGACTATTATCCTGGAAGTTATTTATGCAGGAGAGGGTACTTACATACACAGACAAGCAATTCAACCCTATGGAGTGTGACTGGAGTTTCTTATAAAAATGACCTTTAAATCGTGGCAATGTTTGTTTTTTCATCTCCAGCAATGGAGCACAGACTTACCTGGATATCATATTGGTATACCGATAGATAAAGCGCACAGAAAACAATGGACTGCTATAGCACATGTTAATTCATGTTCCATTTACACCATTTAACCTTCGAATAAATAAATTATTGTTGATCATTCCTAAATCTACATTATATCCTCTTTAAGATGATATAATTTTCAAAACTTTTGCTTAAAAAAAAGTTAGGTAATTTTAAACCACAAATTTCTAACCCGTGATTCTATTAAATGATAGGGAAAAATCACAAAAAAGAAGAACCCCATGGTTGGACAAACGCTTAGAAAAACATTATTTTTTCTCTTAAATTCAAAATTGTTGATCGATCCTATAAGTTGGAAAATCTATCTTTCTAAAGATATAAATTACACATTTCTAAGTGAAAAAAAAGTTAGATCAAATTTGAAATAATCATAGCCAACTTTCACGGACATGCCTTATCAAGTCTCGCATAATAACAAATCGATGAAAATAATCGATATCATACGTGAAGGTCCGGGACTTTCCGGAATTTGGCAAACTTACATCGTGTATACAAGTAATCGAGTAAATAGCCTGCAGCGATAAAAGATAAGAGAAACGTAATATTATGTAACAGTAACCTGCTTCAAATTCACAATCCTTGCCTAGACGGTATATCTGTCCGGGCATTTTTTTTTCCTGATTTTAACCTAAACCCTTTGTCTGGTATAGCATAGTGTGGCTCTTGAAATATCAGGATCAGACTGCACAAAATGCGCAGCCTTATTAGACTCAACAGCATATTGGAATTACACCTCCAGATAAAGCGAGAGTTTTTTTTGAGAACAGAACATTGAAATCGTTATATCTCAGCTTTATTTGTCGGTTTGTAATTCATTTATCCTCGGATTAAGGGTTAAGTTTTGAATCTCTGAGATATAAACTGATTGGTCCTAAAACTGCTCTCGACAAATGCACTTTTTGTAGTCCGATCCTGAAATCTAATCCGTCCAAATGCACTTTTGCTGACATTGTAGATACAGGCTGCACAAAACAAGCTGTCTGACCTGATCGATTCTATAAGTCGACAATTATATTGGTTTTAAAAAAAAATCTTTGATATCCATGGCAAAATCAACAAGTTGAATTCAGCAGAAAATTCGGCGTTTTGAGAATACCAGTTTAACACTACAGCAATCTAACTGACCCGAGAGAAAAGGCTTTTGTAAACTTTGCTGGGAAGGGAGAAAATTTTCTCCTGTTCCTAAAATGTTCTACCTTTTCAAAGACAGACATTATCATTTGAGTTGCATTTAATTTGTTGTCTGCAAATGTTTTTAACTTGGTGGTTTCCAAAATTTTGTCATTTGGTTTTTTGATGAGAAAATTTGCTTCATGTGGCAGTTACGTTACCAATCCGACCCTGGGAAAGAAAGACCAATCCGACCCTGAAAAAGCAAGAAAAGGAGAAAATACTTGTGGTGGGCAATTTCTCATTTTCCCTAGGGATCGTATATAACATGCTATCTACGATTCCTGTTTTCCCACAGTGTTTTCTACCGTTTCAAAAGTTTCATTATGCAAGAGCTTTCAACTTGAAAAAAAAAAAATCATAATATATTTTGTCGTTTAGTAAATAGCTAATGGTTATATCTTGATTAGGTAAACTTTGTCTTTTGTGTGCATTGTGTTGTTTGATGGTTTTGATTTTTATAATGTCCACTTTCTACGATTTTTTAAAAGAAAAAAGGTAAATAAAACTGTTATATCACATAAAATAATTTCAACGGCTGCTCAGAACCATTAGAGTGAGTTTACATGGTTTTATGCACACGAAAAGTTACAGATTCGGCATATAAAATAGCTTTCATTCAAAGTAGGTTTTCATCGAACAAATAAAAGAAAATGGTTCGTTCCGAACACTCCATATACTGTGTGGTGCCGATTTGTATTTTTGCTTAATGAGCGATGTTGCATTTGCTTACCATGTCTACTACTATCAATAAATGTATTAAAATGTTTCCATTTTCAGTGAGTCTAAAAGCTGTTTAAGTTTTTCGGAACAACTTAGGTCTATCTATGCACTGAACTATATCTTTATACATAAAAGTAGGTCCAAGTTATTATTATTACACAAGTTTAAAAACGCTGCCGATGTATTATATATACTTAAGATTCTTTTTATTGTATCCGAAGTGAGGGGAAAATGTACTCGAGACTCAATAGAAAGTTACTAAAATGTTCATGTTGCAAGTATCATAACAGATCAGCACTTGTGAACTGATCCGATGCTACACTTTAGCGCCGTTTACAGGCATGATAAAGATAAAAAGATATTTCTTCCTCTAAAAAAGTTATGTATGGTGTCATTTCAACTAATCATCTGTAGAATTCACCAGCAAGCTGTGTTAAAAACCGGCTTCAAACCAAGATACATGTAGATCATTCTTAATACAAGGTTGATTGAATACTGTCTCATGAAATAATAAATAATGATTAAGCATCAGGTAACTTGTTAAGTCGCTAGTAAAGGAGAAGTAACCTGTTTTATTCCCTTTTCCATGTACATGCATGGTCCATGTCATTTTGTTTTTGTCATCTTTTATTTACTCTTTTAGCGGTTATGCTTTTTGCAGGTTGCGCCGTTTTAAAGATGGAAGAACCTTAATGTTTAGGTTAATTCTTCCAATGAACAATTAAAATATTAAAGATGTTGAAGGGAAGGGGACACTTGAAAAAAGGGAGAAACTGTCACAAATTGATTGATATAAAAAAAAATAGTTGTTTCGAAAAGTTGGAGATCAACTGCACGGTCGTCAGAAGTCGTATTTGTACAACAATACGTTAAATTTGTTCTACTTAAGCCTTTACAAAACGACAATATTTTAGACTTGTCCAAATTTTTATCATTTTCGTGACTAAAACGACGAAATTTGTCTTAAAAAGGATAAATTTCGAAAAAAGGTTTATACGCATGCTGGTTACCAGCATTGTCTCCTTTTCTCACAATGTTTTCAAGAGCCCACTACCTCAGGATCGTTAAACCTCAGAAATTTTGTGGTTTAAGGTTTAGTATTACCTTTCCCCACAGAGCAATTTCAAATCGATGCCATTTCTTCGGGATATTTCATGAGTCTATACAGGGGCTTGCCTTTAAATGATAATTACCAGTGTGCAGCAGCTAAATCTTAACTCGCCAATAAAGAAGAATTCGCTTTTTTTTCACCTTTTTCCCGCTATGTCCATAATCTGTGTCAATTGTGATCTAGTATTGTCATTATTTGAATGGTAAATACTCTTTGCGGGAGAAACTGAGAATACCGAAACTGATTGAGTGATGTAGACAATATTGTTTGAAAAGTAGAAGATAACTTGTAAAAAGATAATGTGCTTGTTTCAATATTTTATCCTAAATAATCAACAGCAGGGTCGTATTTATACATTAACAGGTTAAGCTTGTTTGGAGAACTCTCAGCCATTTTCATCAAAAGTTTTGGAATAGTCGAAAATTTGTCATTTGGGAAAGGGTTAATCATACTTTAGGTAACTGTCAAACACTAAAATGGACAATGTTATACGCCTCTCTCTTCCAGGGCACTTCATAATTCTGTAGATATCGTAATTCACATAGCTCTGAAAGCTGACAATTACGTTAGATGATTCAAATAGCGACGATTTCCATGTATACCGGTTGTCCGCGCAAGCTGAAAGATTCATATAAATACAAAATATTAAATCTCAACAAAGTACATATTGAACTACAGCATGAACATGTATGTCTTGAATAATTAAAGCTTGGATAGAAAAATCTTGGAAACTGATCCGAATCTTCACCTCGTATTTTATGAGGTTGACCTCAACTGACAGAACATTGCCTTTGAAAAAAATGTCAATAATACAATTTTTTTTATGAAATATATTTTTAGAAGAATAAGCTCTGATGTGATGTTTAGGCAAAATGTCCACATTAGAGACGGGGTTCGAGCTTCGATCTTATAGTACCGAAGACCACCAAAATATCTAGTCTGCCACTTTCGGTATAATATAGGTGGTGAAATGCATTTTTATTAAGAAAACACAGGGGAAAAATCTTTTGAAACGCCACCATTCACTGTAAATTCATCAATCTAAGGGCTGTACAGCGGATAATTTTAATTCTTGCATACCGTTTTTACAATTTTGATTTCAGAAAATAAGCTAGAACTAGTACATCTAAAAGTCATGTCAAATATAAATTGGATATCAAACAACCCCTAATGTGGATATATCAAAGCTAGCAGGGGGTTCTGTGCAAAATAACATTACGTAATACAACACATCTGTCCGATAAGGCGCCTTATCATAAAGTTCTATCAGATTCAGCTATCACAGGATATCTCCGTCACAATCCGAACATTCACTAAATCAGCGGGTATTGGAAATCACGCGGTCAGGCCCAAAAATGGTAGATTATTTCCCTTGATCTTCATTTCTGACCATGCTACTATGGGCCGGAAGGTTTCATTAAATTATCTATAGTCTACTTCATGTTTTATTCAGTTGTCAGACAAAATGGACTTTATGGATACATGATCATGTGATAACTTGTATGGCATCATGCATCATGCAGACACAATAAGCCCCTTTTTTCTAGATCTTGGTTCATATTTTATGGCTACCAATTTGCAAATTTCTCACTGACACAATTCATATAAATAGCCAAAGTCAATGGTTTAAAGAAGATATCATTATCTCCAGCTAGATGGCATTCTACAATTACCCATATACATGTATCTAATTTGGGCATCCTGGTACAGAACCAGACTACTTATCTATGCGACAATGGTTACTTTGAATTTCAAACTAAAACATTCAGTCAATGAAACATAATTCATTCAGTTAGGATCAGCAGTTTATAGAAATATGTAGCTAAAACAGGCTTGACTTTTCCTTAAAATGTTTTGATAAAAGCCATTTTCTCCATTGCTAATTTATAGCACATATTACTACAATCTCCCCAATATCGGGGAGAATGATGCGTCATATAAAACAGGTCGAATCTTCGAAGAATAAGAGATGTGAAGACAATGGACAAGATACATGTATATCATTGTAAATATGGACTTTGATAAAACATTGCTTTCATACCCCATAATTTTTATTTTCCTTTCTTTCTTTTCTATTTGTATAGACTGAGAAGGTGTTTGAAGTTGTAAGCAATGACCTTACAGAGTTTACTACAACAATGCAGCAGGACACAAAAAAAGTTGTTGAAAAGACCAAGGAAACTTTACAGGTACCAATTTCATAGCAAACAGTAGGCAGTATTTAATCAACCATTCCAAAAAAATTTTTTTAAGTTTGATTGGCTAAGATGTTCTGCTTGTGGAAAAAGGCCCCAAATGTCACCAGCTATAGTTAACTTCTTACCATACAATTGCGACTTTTACCAACCCTGAGAAAGAAAACTTTTGAAAACATTGTGGGTTACCTAAAGTTAACTCTTTACCACACAATCCTGACTTTTAATGACCCTGAGAAAGAAAGTTTTTTAACACATTGTGGGAAAAGGAGAAAATGCTGGTAACCAGCATTTTCTCCTTTTTCCATAATGTTTCCTACCCTTCCCAAAATCGTATCTCAGTGTTTGATTCACATTTAGTTTGTTGTCTGCCAGTGTTTGATTCACATTCAGCATTTTTTCCTTTTCCCACATTGTTTTCAAGAGCTTTTTTCTCAGGCTGGTTAAAACAGGATTGTATGGTAAATGTTCTAAGGCATCTGTCTATGGTTTCACAAAAACATCCATATGCAGTTAAGGATATTGTGATTTGCATTTGCTTGTTTAATGTTGGCCCATCAGATTTTGGGATGAACATTTTACAGAAATACCAAAAAATCATCTTTATACTTCCAAAGCCTTTTAATTTTCATATATAAAACCACAGTGGTCGAAATCGATGCGACAACAAGAGAAATTAGGGATTAACTATGGCCTAGGTCATCAAAAGCAGTGATTGTGTGGTAATTGGTTAAGATACAATAAATTTGTTATTTTTGAATTGTTTCAATTTTGTTGAGTCTAAAATTTTGTTTTTCAGTATAGAGTTATGCAGGGTGGTCTAGATTTCATTTTGCACCTGGGTCTATTCTAGTCATAGTAGAATGGTAGCAATAGTAAACTGAAAGCTACCAGTGATCTTGATGCATATTATACTGTCATGTATATTTACTTAACTCTTTACCAAACGACAATATTAAATACTTGTCCAAACTGAAAGTATTTGAAGACGACAAAATAAAAGTGACTGAAAATTTGAACTTTGTTTTGTGAAGGGTAGAAAACATTGTGGGAAAAGGAGAAAATGCTGGTTACCAGCAGTTTCTCCTTTTCCCACAATGTTTTCTAAAGACTTTTTTCTCAGGGGCGTCAAAAGTAGTGATTGTGTGGTAATGAGTTAACTAATTCTTCATTGATATTCCTTTCCTATCTAATTAAATGGATTGCCTTAGTATTTACAATCAAAATAGTCTTGTGTGAATTTTGAGGTAAAATAGAATTTTTTTCATTTTCTATCTTCAGCAAGCCAATGAGAATGAAAACAAGTCTACTACTGACATGATGAAACAGAGTTTTCACAGCTTAATGACAGGCATCACAAAAGCTCTAACTGTAGAACCAGATGAATCTCTTCCTGCCCAGAAAAAGAGTCCTAGAGAAACATCAGATCTATTTGATAGAGCAAAGGTAACATTAAAGATATATACATGTATTTAGCTCTTTACCACACAATCCTCACTTTTGACGACACTGATGAAGAAGCCTTTTGAAAACATTGTGGGAAAAGGAGAAAATGCTGTTTACCAGCATTTTCCCACAATATTTTCTACCCTTTCCAAATCATATATCAATTTTTGATTCACATCTATTATGCTCCCCGAAGGGCGAGCATATAGTCGCCGCTTCGTCTGTGTCCGTCCGTCAGTCTGTCCATCCGTCTGTCCGAAGCCATTTCTCCACAACCCTTGGACCAAATTGAATGAAGCTTCATATATGAACTCCTTAGGGTAAAGTGCCAACGCTTTTTTCCCGGTTTTTCTCTTTGACCCCGTGTCATGGAAAAAGGGGGCTTAATGCAAAATTGCAATTTTTTTACTAATAACTCATTCAGTTTTTGTCAAAATATCATGAAACTTCATGGTTATATTGTTTATGGAAAGTTTCAGCATGTGCCCTTGCTATTTTTAATCTAGGCATTTTTTAAGTTGACGTTCTGTCATGGAAAAAGGGGGTTTCTTGCAAAATTCAAATTTTTAATAATATCTCATTCAGTGTTGGTCAAAATTTCATTAAACTTCATGGTTATATTGTTTTTTCAAAGTTTCACCATGTGCACTTGTTTCTTTATCTATGTGTTTTTCAATTTGACCCTCTGTCATGGAAAAAGGGGGTTTCTTGTAAAATGCCAAGGAAAAAGGGGCTTTAATGCAAAATTGCAATTTTTACTAATATCTCGTTCAGTTTTTGTCAAACTTTCATGAAACTTCATGGTTATATCTTGTTTTACAAGTTTCAGCATGTGCCTTTGTTATTTTCAATCTATGAATTATTAATGCGCAAATACCTCTATCCTGGTTTCTCAATTTGAGGCTGCATCACGGAAAAGGTATAATAAAAAAATGTTTTTCACTAGCATCTCCTACATCAGTGCTCAAGACTTTATATGAAATTTCAAATCTGAACTTGTTGGAACGTTGCCCAGGGACCTCTCTTCTGGTTTCTGAATTTCAGGCTGCATCACAGAAAAAGGGGGCTTCATGTAAAAAATGGTTTTATATAATATTTACTAAATGACTGCTAAAAATTTTATGAAATTTCGAATTTTGATTTAATATTCAAAAATGCCACAAACCACACACCTGTTGTATTTAATTCAATGACGCAATATTGTCTTATGGGAAAAGGGGACTTAAAGGGGGCTTAGTGGGCTTATTGTCCTCTACATGTTCGTGTTGGCTATCTCTAAGATAGTAATTGCCTTTTCACTTCAATTTTTTTTGGGGGGGGCATGAACAAGTCCTTTTAGGATAAAAGAAGTGAATTTATATCAATTTCATATATTTTATGACAAGCTCTTGTTCGGGGAGCATAACCCGTCTCTGACGGCTCTTGTTTTGTTGTCTGCAATTGCTTTCAATTTGGACTAGTCCGAAATTTTGTCATTTGGTAAAGAGTTAATTAGATTGCTTATATTTTTTCATTTAATACCCTCAAAGTGAAGAAGGGTTGGTGAGGGTGGTCTCTCATGACATCAAATTTGCTCATAATGCTCTATGTACGAACATCAAGAAAGTTATAACACCAAAACATTCTGTTTGTATTTCAACTATTAAATCCATTTCAGGCCAGGCTAAGAGCAGTTCAAATTGACACAGGAACATATTTGAATGAGCCAGCAGGACCACCTGAGAAATATGCTGAATGGTTAAAGTCCTTTGACCTTGACAAACATAAAGGAGAAATTTCTGACCTTTTGGTCACCATGGTAGAAGTGAGGTCATTGTACACTTCTTTGGTAAGAACTCTATTGGATTTTTTTTTTCTCCATTTTCTGTTAGGTTTTGATGCTCCCTAAAGGGGGAGGATATAGTCACCACTTTGTCTTTTTGTCTGTCTTTCCTTCTGTCTGAAGCCATTTCTCCACAACCCCTGGACTAAATTGGATAAAACTTCATAATTATATGAACTCTTTAGGATATTGTGCCGATGTACCTTTATCGGTTTTCCAATTTGATACTATGTCATGGTAAAAGGGGATTTCTTGTGAACTTCTAATTTTTACTAATATATCCTTCAGTTTCATCAAGAGTTCATATTTGTATTGTTTATCAAAAGTTTCACCATATCCCCTTGTTTTTTTATCTATGCAAAACCCTACTTAACCCTTTACTAAACAATCCTTGGTTTTTACGACCCTGAGATAGAAGCCTTTTGAAAACATTGTGGGGAAAGGAGAAAATGCTGGTAACCAGCATTTTCTCCTTTTTCAACAATGTTTTCTACCCTGCTGGAAACAAATTGCAATTTTTGAGTTATGTTTATTTTGTAGTCCGGAGGTGCTTTCAATTTGGACCAGTCTAAAATTCCGTGTTTGGTAAAGGGTTAAGGATACTTAATGTCTTACAAGATATTGCCCATTGCAAAATTTAACTTTGTTTTTTTGTACGGAGCATAACTTAGAAAGTATAGATGGTAGTAACTTTAAATTTCACACAAAGATAGATCAGTTAACCCATTACCACACAATTCCTACTTTTGATGCCCCTGAGAAAGAAGCCTTTCGATAACCCTGTGGGAAAATTAGAAAATGCTGGTAACCAGCATTTTCTCCTTTTCCCACAGTGTTTTCTCCCCTTCCCAGAACAAATTTCAATTTTTTAGTCACCTTTATTTTGTCGTCTGCAAATGCTTTCAACTTGGACCAGTCTAAATTTTTCTTGTGTGGTAAAGGGTTAAAGGAGAAGTGCAGTGTACAAGGGCCATAACTCTTTCTCATTTAATTGTGGGGTTATTGTCCTTTTTGAATTTTAACTTGAAATTTTTGTCCAGCGAAACATTCTAAAGGTAAAAAGCTAAAAACTTTCAAACTTCATATACAAATAGGCCCTCATCAAGGAGAAATGCATTGTACAAGAACCATAAATCTATCCCAACTATATTTGGGTTATTGCCCTCTGTAAATTTTAATTTTGGATTTTTGTCTGGGGCATAACTTGAAAAGTATAGAAGCTCGTAACTTCATACCCACACATAGATAGATCACATAATGGAGAAGTGCAGTGTACAAGAACCATCTCTTTCCCAACTATTTTGGGGGTTATTGCCTTTTGTAAACTTTAAATTTTTGTCTGAGGCATAAAATCCAAAGTAAAAAAGATAGTATTTTCAAACTTCAAATACAGATACTGCACAATCAGGAGAAGTGCAGTGTAGAAGAGCCATAACTCCCTATTCCTACTATATTTAGAGATGTTTCCCTTTGTAAGGTTAAACTTTAGTTTTTTTTGGTCCAGGGCATAACTTTTGGGGTTAACCATTATGGCCCTTTGTAAATTTTAACCTAAAATTTTTGTTTGGGGCAATTTTAACTTTAGATTTTTGTTTGTGGCATAAGTTCAAAGAATAAAACCTAGTGACTTCAAACTTCATACATAGGTTTATCACATGAATGAGAAATGCATTGTACAAGAAACATAACTCTATTCCCACAAGTTTTAGAGTTTCTTCACTCTGTAAATTTTAAATTTTGTTGTTTTTTGTCTGGAACATAACAGTTACTTATAATTGACATAACTCCCACAACTTCAAGTTTGTATTACTACCCGCAATCTGGTGAGTAAACTTGTGACATTCACTAATTCAACAACATTGTCACTAAAGGTTACCTTGCGTCACAAAGTGCTAGAAGTCTGTTTTGGTATTGTTTTATTAACGGTGAAACTATTTTTTACTGGCATCAATGGACATTTTAGATCATTGATCATTCATCATGGTTTATGAAGATATTCGACTGTTCAGATTTCAAACCTTATTTTACAACACTGATTTGAATTACGAATTATGTAAATATTGTTAAGCTCAATCACTGAAGGTGTGATTATTATGGGAAAATTCGTTCACTGATACAAGTTTGTTTCATTTGCATGTTTCACGCTGTAAGAATAAATCTATTGTTATGTTGGTATCTTGAGCATTGCTGTTAAATAATGTTGAGAATATTGTGAGAAAAGGGGATATTGCCCATCATAGGCAATAACCTCTTTCGGCCACAATATTTTCAAAACTTTTCAGTGACGCAAACTAGGCATCAAGATGTCAAGGGATTTTTTCCCCTTTCTGTTTCATTCTGTGATTTAATAGTGACCCATTGATCCTAGACTGGGATCTCTTCAGCATACCTCAATATCTGACAATATCTGACAGGAGGTCAGCTAACATAGATATCTGTCCAGAGATGTCGTTATTTGCATACACATGACTGTGTGTTTGCAAATAACTGCACCTTATGGTATAGACTACTTTTAACTCATGTTTAAAGTGGTATTTTTTTTTAAAATCCCCAACATGTTCAGATTTAAAACCATATTTCTTAGAATTTATAACCAGTGTTTGTAATTTCAACTCTTCGGTTACACTGTAGAAATGCTTATAACTCGATATTTGTGCACTGTACTGCATTACTTATCAGTCACCACTGTAAGGAATACACAAAAGATGATACAAATGACATCAGTTGGCGTTTTATTTTTGAACAGCAAATTATAATGCTTAGGTTGGTAATGGGTGCTTTCAATCTACAAGTATTTAATCAATGGAATATTTAGAACCGTTTCTTCTGCCTCTTTTTCAAGAATTTTCTACTGTAAAGGTATGAAAAGATCATGTTGTGATGTGATAAATTAATTAACTCTTTGCCAAATGATAAAATTTTCCAGATTGAAAGCATTTGTAGAGGACAAAATAAATGTGGCTCAAAATTGAATATTTTTGTGGGAGGAAGGGTAGAAAATGCTATTTTGCTCCATTTCCCACAGTATTTTTAAAAGGCCTCTATCTCTGGGTCTTTAAATGTTGAAATTGTGTGGTAAAGAGTCAAAGTTATGTTATGTTTTGAAAGGTTCCATCTCAAGTCTCTCATCAAGATTTCTGGCGACGTTATTTCTACAAACTTCATCAACTGGAAGTGGACGAAGCTAGAAAACAAGCACTGATGAAGCGTGCAGAAAGAGCACAAGTAAAGGATGACTCTGTAGGCTGGGATGAAGGTTATTTTATTTTTTTTTCTTTATCTTTTTAAATCAGACAATTACGATTAATGTTCATATGTAATTTAGGAGGCATTGAAGAAAAGAATTTTTGAATTACGAGCAATGAGCGCTGATGAAGCGAGCAGGGAGAGCACAAGTAAAGGATGACTCTGTAAGGTTGGATGAAGGTGATTTTATCTATTTTCTGTATCTTTTAAAATCAGACAATTACAATTAATGTTCATATGTAATTTAGGAGGCATTGAAGAAAAGAATTTTTGAATTACAAGCAATTTCTCCAATTGTGGCAATGTTCAAAAGAGGTTGTGCATGTTAGTGAGGACTCTTGGTGGTTTAACCCTTTACCAAAAAATCCCTGGTTTTTCCTCCCCTGAGATAGAAGCCATTTGAAAACATTGTGAGAAAAGGAGAAAATGCTGTTAAGTAGCATTTTGTCCTTTTCCCACAATTTTTTCCAACCTGCTGGGAACAAATTTCAATTTTTGAGTTACGTTTATTTTGTCGGCGGCAAGTGCTTTCAATTTGGACCAGTCTAAAATTTTTTCATTTGGTAAAGGGTAAAATATATGAGCCATTCTCTAGCAAAATGGGGTTTAATGTATCTTTATCATGCATTACACCTATCTATACATAGTTATGAATCATTATAATCGGTTTTGTGTAACGGCTATCTGAATCATGTGGTAGAATGAGCTCTTGACAGAAATTTTCAAAACTGCAAAAACTTTCCACCTGTGTCAGCTTGCCCAGTCTCCAGTTTTTGGACATGGAGAAAATTAATAAATAGCAAAGAGTTTCTACCCATGTCAGCTGCAAAGGCTTAACCCTTTACCAAACAATCCCTGGTTTTTTAAAGCCTGAAGAAGAAGCCTTTGAAAACATTGTGGGAAAAGAAGAAAATGCTGGTAACCTTGTCCCACAATGTTTTCTTCTCTACTGGAAACAAATTTTAAGTTTTGACTTGTTTTTTTTTTTTTGTCATCTGCAAGTGCTTTCAATTTGGACCAGTCTAAAATTTTGTCATTTGGGAAAGGGTTAAATTGGTTTATTACAGATTATTATCTACAGATGCATAAAGCATTCTTTTACAGTGTTTATTTTAATTTTATCGTTCTCAGAAGACTGGAGTGGTGATGAAAGTACCAACTCATCTCCTGGGAAAGACAACAATTCCAAGTCTAGACAGGAAGAAGAGACAAACCAAGTTGGAGCTGAATCAAGACTTGTCCCAAACATAGACCAAGATACAACCGCATCTGTTAAAACTGAGAATGATAAGGATACAGATAACAAGACCAAGCAAGTACATGATGACTCTAAAATTGATTCAAGTGTAAAGCAAAAAGAAGTCATCTCTGAAAAGAATATAGACAATGCTGTTATAAAAGGAACAATTCATATACAGAAAGAAGACCAGGCAAGAGATGTGATAAAAGAGAAGGGAAATGTAGAGGCCTTGTCAACAGGAAGTGATGCTGTCATTGAATCTGTTACTGATAATGCAGGACAGGAAAACAAGCCAACTGATAAATCTTCTGATAAATGTGAAAGTTCAAAAACAGATGTGATGCAGAAATCGACCAAAAAGGACTGTGATAAGATAGTTGGAGATGAAGAAAAAATGAAGCCTGCAGATGAAGCCCATGTAGAAAAATCTAAACCTGAGAAAGGAAAAGATGTGAACAGTGAGGAGAGGAATTTAAAAACTAGTGTTAAAGGTGACATGGTTGTGGTGAGAGACAGAGAATCCCCATCCTCTGAATCAAGTGGTAATAAAGGTATGTTTACAACTGAGCCTTTTTGGGCCCAAATAATGAGCAAAGACTAATGAATAAGCCACTGGATCAGAGGAAATGAGTTTAAATCTAAAAGATTAAAAAAAAAAAAGAGGATTTGAAAACATTTCGTGAAAACAGAAAATTGTATGTTACCAGCATTTTATCTTTTATCAACAATGTTTCTTATCCTATCAAAGACAGATATTACTTGTTGCATTTAAGCTTCCTGTGGTTCTTTATTCAAGTTTCAAGTTATGGGAGTCCAAATTTTGATGTTTGACAATGAGTTAACTCTTTACCACATAATCCAGACTTTTAACAACCTTGAGAATAAAGCCTTCAGAAAACATTGAGGGAAATGGAGAAAATGCTGGTAACAAGCATTTTCTCCTTTTCCCACAATGTTTTCTACCCTTCCCATAATAAATTTCAAACTTTAAGTCCAATTTATTTTATCGTCTGCAAATGCTTTCAATTTGAACCAGTCTGTAATTTTGTTGTTTGGGAAAGAGTTAACCTTCATGTGGCTTTTTATTCTCCAAATGCTTTCAAGTTAGTTGAGTCCAAATTTGATGTTTGACAAAGAATTAACTCATTACCAAATGACAAAATTTTTGGTTTGTCCAAATCGAAAGCATTTGCAGACAACAAAAGAAAAGTGACTGAAAATTTGAAATTTGTTTTGTGAAGGGTAGAAAACATTGTGGG
Source organism: Tridacna crocea (assembly GCA_943736015.1). Lineage (NCBI taxonomy): Eukaryota > Metazoa > Mollusca > Bivalvia > Cardiida > Cardiidae > Tridacna > Tridacna crocea. The sequence goes on from OX031059.1 coordinate 59,746,515, forward strand.
AAAAGGAGAAAATGCGGTTAACCAGCATTTTCTCCTTTTCCAACAATGTTTGCTAAAGGCTTCTTTCTCAGGGTCATTGAAAGTAGGGACTGTGTGGTAATGGGTTAAAGAAAAATAACATTTGTGAGTGTGCATTAGTGTAAAAGACAGGTTTATATTATTTGCACATGTCCACTTACTGTTGCTGGCCCCTGAAATGAATTTAACTCTTCCAGAGTCGGTCAATGATGACTGGGAACAAGATTTTGATGTTGAAATTACTCCAGAAGATTTAGCAGCTGCCAGTGAACTTGCTCAGAAAATGAACATGACTGCTACAGATTACAACACTATCACAGGTGGAGAGGTGAACGACTTTATACATCAATTTCCTTGTGTTAAACCTTAGTCTGTACTCTACCGTATTTTGTGAGACATTCTCAAAAAGAAGCCTTGAAGTTCCAATTTCTGTTGTTTTAACTTTTTACCAAACAATCCGAACCTCACGATATGATTTAATACTAGTCCAAATTGGAAATATTTGTAGAAGACGATATTAATGTTACTCACAAACTGAAATTTAATTTTGGAAAGGGTTGAAAACATTGTGGTACCCAGCTTTTTCTCCTTTTCCCACAATGTTTTCTACTCTATCAAAGATAAAAATTATAATTTTAGCTACATTTATTTTGTTGTCTGCTAATGCTTTCAATTTGGACTGGTCTAAAATTACCTTGTATGGTAAAAATTTAAACTCTGCTGTGTATTTTGCAATCTCAGAACAAAGTTTTCTGGACTGCAGGGTTTTCCATGGCCAAATGATCACATCATTTACCTAATGTCCCCAGTTTGAATCTTGTTGAAGTTAGTCATGTTAGAGGAGGATCTTTGTGTGAGATGCCTTTTCCAGCTGTGGCTCTAATCATTGATAATAGCCATGCTCTGTGAAAAGGGAGTCCAATGTGCAAAAAGTATCAACCCAGGGCAGCTTGCGCTGTCTGTGCAGGCTGTCTAGGCTTGAGACGTTTTGCTATTGTTTAATTTTCTGCTTGTCAGAGGATCAGTCTTCGTCATGATGCCGTTAGTTTTTGGACAAAGTACATTACATGGATCTTTAACCTTTTTGCAAACGACAAACTTTAGGACTAGACCAAATTGAAAGTATTTGCAGATGACAATTCAACTCCTGCTGAAAAGATGATTTCTGTCTATGACAGGGTAGAAAACATGGTGGGAAATGGAGAAAATGCTGGTTACCAGCATTTTCTCCTTTTCCCACAATGTTTTCAAAAGGCTACTATTCCAGACCCGTAAAAACCAGGGATTGTTTGGGAAAGGTATCATGTAACAACTTGCTTATTTAGTATGTTTTTTTGCATATCAAAAGACATTTCTATCTCATGATTTAGTGGGCTGTTTGACAAAGTGAATTTTATACATTATGGAATTGTCTAAAAGTTTTGTTGTATGATTAACTTCTTATTAGTTGTTGAACATGGAAAAGACAGCTGCATGAACTAATATTTCTCCTCCTTTTTCTACAGGATGATGATTGGGAAAATTGGGACTAGAACTACAAAGGAATGCAGTACAGTTGCAAGACACATGCCACAACAATATTTTCCTAACATCTTTCACTTTGGGACCGATAGAATTTCCTTGGAGTTAATTCATAAAAGGAATTTGGAGTTATCAAGTCTAGTATAATTACTAAATATTTACAGAAAAAGCAATTTATTACGCTTAAATGAGTTTTTGCACACTCATCATGCTAAAAAGTAGAAAAATTCCTATTTACACTATCATTAAATTAAAGGCTTACTAGGAACCAAGTTAATGCCACTATACTATTGATATGTAAAACTTGCACAGTTTTTGTTCGTAACTACCTTAGTAAAATGAGGCCCAGGTGCATAACTTTTGTTTCTTACAGTTACACACTTTCAATACTATGAAATACTTGCAAAATATGACATGAATATCTATGAGAGAACCAGGGCCCCATTTTACCAAGGTAGTTTGGATCAAAGTTTGCGTAGGTTTTTCGTAACTACCGATATAATATAGTGGCATTGGTCTGTCACAAGATACACAATAACTATTATGATTATTTTAGAAAGCTATTGCAATAAAATCAAAGATTCCTGGAAAGTGTACCGGTATCTAGATAAAGTGAAAAGATAAAATTTCCTAAAAACTTTGATATATCACAATAGTTTTCTAAAATAATCATGATTGTTTATCATCTCGTAGCAGATTAATGCCATAATACTATAGTTAGGTAAAACTTATGCATTTTTTTTTTTACTAGTACCTTAATAAAACAGGACTCTGTTGGTACTTTTTAACATTGGTTTCTGTCCTAGACTTTGCTTACCTTTCTAGACAAATATTTTAAAACATTGAGCACATATAAATTTAAAGAAGACTGTTTATCAACTGTTTATTAACTACATTACACTTTTTAGCTGCACTGGCGAAAGTTTATTAACTACCTTACACATTTTAGCTCCACTGGCCAAAGGCCAGCGGGCTTATGTCATGGCCTAGTGTCCATCATGCGTCTGTTCTTGCGTCCATGTGTGCATTAACTTTTATTTCAAACATCTTCTTCCCTGAAACTACCAATCCAATTTTGATGAAACTTCACAGAAGTGATCCTGCCATGGTCCTCTTCAGATTTGCTTGAAAGAATTTTATTCCTTCAAAAACTGTGGTTGACATGGCAACAAAACATGAAAAATATTGAAACTTTTTAAAAATCTTCTTCTTTGAAACCATAAGGCCTAGGGCTACTAAATTTGGCATTTAGCTTTATCTAGTGGTCCTCTACCAAATTACTTCAAATAATAGCCCTTGGGTCAAAATTAGCCCTGCCCCGGGAGTCACAAGTTTAATTTGGGCTTATAATGGGAAAACTTTAAAAATTCATCTGATACCTAGCCATAGGGCCTAGGGCTACCAAATTTAGCATGTTTGTTTATCAAGTGGTTGTCTGCCATGAGTGCCCAAATGATAGCCCATGGGTCGAATGTGGCCCAGCCCTGGGGGTCACAAGTTTTATATGGGCCTATACAGGGAACACTTTAAAAAATCTTCTCGTACCAAGCCATAAGGCCTAGGGCTACTCAGTTTTGCATCTAGCTTTATCAAGTGGTTGTCTACCAAAGGTGCCTAAATTATAGCCCCGGGATTAAACTTGGCCCCCTCCTGGGGGTCACAAGTTTTACATGGGCTCATATTTGGAAATGTTTAAAAATCTAGTTGTACCCAGCCATGAGGCTTAGGGCAACCAAATTTTGCATGTCGCTTCATCCAGTGGGCCTTTAACAGGAGGGCCCAAATTATAGCCCTTGGGTCAAGTTTGTCCCCACACCAGGAGTCACAAGGTTTTCTAAGTCATCTTGTTACTAATCATAATAAAGACTAGGGCTACTAAATTTAGCCCTGTCTCATGGGTTTCATGTTTTACAAGGCCTTAATTTTATTGAGAAAAATTGAAAATCTTCTTGTTTATAAACAAACAGCCTAGACCTACATCATTTGTTATGGGGCTTTATCTTGTGGACCAGGATTCAAGTAATTATAGCTTTGCAGTCAAAATTGGCTTTGTCCATGGCTCACAACTTTCTCATAGAATTTTATAGAAAAAATTTTGTATGTCCTCAAGTTTGAAACCGATTGGCCAAATATTGTAATGTTTGGCTTGTAGTGTTTTTACTCATTAGCCAGTGGAGCGATACAGGGCCATGATGGCCCTCTTGTTACAAAATATTATGGTTATGTCAGTATTGACAAATGTCATTACAGCAGTCAAAAAGGGGACAGAATTTGTTGTCTTAATCAGTTCTCATATCAGATGGTCTTCACTGATCTTTATGATTTATGGTTAGCTGTAACCTTACTTTGCAATCTTTTGGCTGCTTCAGTATCATTCTGGGGTAGACATGGTAAAGTTCGCTTGAAGAAAGCCATCACATCTGTTTTCATTGTTTAGGTGTATTGTTAATGTTCTAAGTTGGGGTGCAAAATGAAAATTCATAGATGGATGCTAGGTTAACCCTTTACCACACAATGTCAAGTTTTAAGGACTCTGAGAAAGACAGCTTCCGAAAGTATTCAATAATTTCTCCTTTCCTACAATGTTTTCTACCTATTAAAGGACAAACGCAAGATGGTTAAAAAACATATATCTATCATCATCTGTAACCTCCTTTTATTTGGGTGATAATCCCATTACCAAACTATCCCTACTTTTGATGACCCTGAGAAAGAAGCCTCTAGAAAACATTGTGGAAAAAGGAGAAAATGCTGGTAACCAGCATTTTCTCCTTTTCCCACAATGTTTTCTACCCTTCACAAAACAAATATCAAATTTTCAGTTACTTTTATTTTGTCGTCTGCAAATGCTTTCAGTTTGGACAAACCACCTAAAATGGTGCTATTTGGTAATGAGTTAAAAATTTTGCCATGTGGAAAAGGGTAAATAGTTACATAATTGCATTATACTTGTGTTATATTTACTTGTAAAAATGTACAAAATGTGATATATTGTGTTTCCGTGGTCAGAATATTTATGAAAGGGCTATATAAATACCTTTGTTATCATTATAGCATCAAATAAACCCAAATGAACCCTCTCAGCTTAGCACGGAAGAATATATTGTTCTTCACCTTTAACTACATTGTTTTCAAATGCTGTCTTCATAATGGTTGTTTAAAGTAGGGATTGTGTCAAAGGGTTCAGGGTTAATAAAATGGGAAATTGTGAATATATTACTAAATAAATAATTGTAATGAAAAACGGTTTTGACTTGTAAACTTTTAATTACTATGTGTTGCCCTTTCAGTATGTTCCGATACATTTTTATGTATAAAATCCTGAATTAACATAGAAGCATCTTTTGACATACCAGTATCTTGTACATGCTATTCAATGATTCCAAGTTCAAAGGAAAGGAAAATGCCTGTAAGGAAAGACACAGTAGAATTTGTTGGATTGTAAGCCACTCTTTTCATCAACTACATGGACGATATGATGAATAACCAAAATACCAGCCAAATACCCTATTTTTTTCGCTAGCGAGTTCAGATTACTGATAAAAGTCTGAATTAATTGTCTTTTGATATACGACACAAAATTTTAGCCTTGACAGAATTGAAAACATGTGCAGATGACAATTTGAGTGTGGTACAAATGGTGCTTTATGATAGGGTAAAAAATATTGCGGAAAAAGGAGAAAATGCTAGTCAAAAGGAGTCTTTCCCAGGGTTGGTAATTTTTTTCTTCTGTCATAATGTTTTAAACTTACCATCAATCAACAACAGTTCACTCAAATATCAGAAAAAAGACAAACATTTCATACTATTATCAGTTATCTATACTCGATAGAATTAAATTGGGGTATTTCTGTGTTTCGGTGGTATTTCGGTGACTCATCAGACCCCTACATGTATTACTCTCAATAAAAACTTTAACTCTTTTCCTAATTACAAAATTTTAGGTATGTTAAAATTCAAAGTATTTATACACTACAAAAAATATTTGTTGGTCAGAAATTGAAGTATGTTTCTGGCAGGGTAGTGTTACGGGAGACCATTCCTTCACGCTTAGCTTTGTCCCGATTTAAATACAATTAAATACGATACCTGACCACTACATTGGGGAGATATCTCTTTGGCTCAGTGGTTATAGTAATAGTCTTTTAACTCTTTACCACACAATCCCTACTTTAATGATCCTGAGAAAGAAGCCTTTGGAAAACACTGTGGGAAAAGGAGAAAATGCTGGTAACCAGCATTTTCTCCTTTTCCCACAGTGTTTTCTACCCTTCCCAAACCAAATTTTAATTTTTCAGTCACCTTTATTTTGTAGTCTGTAAATGCTTTCAATCTGAACCAACCTAAAATTTTGTTGTTTGGTAGAGTTAATCCCATTTGTTGTCCAAAAATGGACTTTCTGTTTAATAGGGAGAGAGGGGGTTATGGGAGACCACACCTTCAAGCATAACTTTGTCCTGATGTAATACAATACATGAGAAGCATGTAAACAATACATGACCACTACATTGGGGAGATATCTCTTAGGCTCAATGGTTATGGTATTGGTCTTTTAAACGTCGTAAAATGAGGATCTTGTCTGCCATGGGTTCAAATCCTGCCAGATGTGGCTTGCATTTCAACTATGTATTTGTTAATTTGTTTCTTTGTTGTGGACTTTGTTTGTAAAAAAACATTGTGAGAGAAGGAGAAAATACTGGTTACCAGCATTTTTTCCTTTCCTGTCAATGTTTTAAGCTCTACTGGCTTTCAGCCAGCAGAGATTATGTCATGGCGTGGTTTCCGTCGTCCGTCCGTCTGTCCGTCCGTTAGTCTTTTTCTTGTTTACGCGATAAAGTCTGTATTTGTTGCCCGATTTTCATGAAACTTGCACAGTTTGTGTACCTCATCAATAGCTTCAACCCTATTGATTTTGAGAAAAATCCAACAAACAGTATGGGAAAAGTAGCCATTTCAAGTTGAAAATTTCAAATTCTTGTTTACGCGATAATGTCTGCATTTGTGGTCAGATTTTCGTGAAACTTGCACAGTTTGTTTATCTTATCAATAACTTCAACCCTAGTGATATTGAGAAAAATCCAACAAATAGTATGGGAAAAGTAACCATTTCAAGTTGAAAATTTCTGATTATTGTTTACAAGATAAAGTCTGCATTTGTGGTCAGATTTTTGTGAAACTTGCACAGTTTGTTTATTTCATCAATAGCTTCAGCCCTATTGATATTGAGAAAAATCCAACAGATAGTATGGGAAAAGTAGCCATTTCAAGTTGAAAATTTCTCATTCTTGTTTATGCAATAAAGTCTACATTTGTGGTCAGTTTTTTGTGAACCTTGCACAGTTTGTCTATCTCATCAATAGCTTCAACCCTATTGATTTTGAGAAAAATCCAACAAACAGTATGGGAAAATAAGCCATTTCAAGTTGAAAATTTCTAATTCTTGTTTACGCAATTAAGTCTGCAATTGTTGCCCGATTTTTGTGAAACTTGCACAGTTTGTTTATCTCATAAATAGCTTCAACCCTTTTGATTTTGAAAAAAATCCAACAAACGGTATGGGAAAAGTAGCCCTATCAAGTTGAAAATTTCTAATTTATGTTTACACAATAAAGTAGGTCTTTCTTGTTAGATTTTCATGAAAATCACACAGTTTTTTTTATCTTATCAGAAGCTCCAACTGAATTCATTTTGAGAAAAATCCAACCAACAGTATGGGAAAAGTAGCCATTTCAAGTTGAAAATTTCAAATTCTTGTTTATGGGACAAAATGTGCATTTGTTATTAGATTTTTGTGAAACTTGCACGGTTTGTTTATCTCGCCAAAAGCTTCAATAGTATCGATTTTGAAATAAATTCAACAAATAGTATGGAAAAAGTAGCCATTTCAAGTTAAAAATTACCAATTCTTGTATACGCATTAAAATATGCATTTCTTGTTTATTTCTTGTGTATGTGATAAAGTCTTCATTTGGTATCAGATTTTTGTGAAACTTGCAGAGTTTGTTCATCTTAGTAATAGCTTCAACCCTATCGATTTTGAAAAAAATACAACCATCAGTATGGGAAAAGAAGCCATTTCAAGTTGAAAATTTTGATTTCTTATTTAATCTGTTGAAGTCGGCGTTTCTGGTTTTAATCATTGTATTTTTTTTCTTTTTGCATCATGAATTCATAGTGTATGCTAGAATAAAAGCAAAATCTCTGCCAGTAGAGCGATATCAGGCCCTTCAGGGCCTTCTAGTTATATGCATTTTTCCTCGAGGTCCAGTCCATACAAGTCTGGATTGTTAGGTATAAGTTGAGATGATGCAGACTATAATATATTCAGAAAATATTCTAATGAAATACATACAAGCCAAATGAAAATAAATCTCAATACAGAGATGCAAGTTAAAAGGTTCTGACAAATACAGATATCGGTACTTGATAGTGATTTCTATAATTATTACTCTTTACCACACGATCCCGACTTTTAACAACCCTGAGAAAGAAGCCTTTGGAAAACATTGTGGGAAAAGGAGAAAATGCTGATAACCAGCATTTTCTCCTTTTCCCACAATGTTTTCTACCCTTCACAAAACAAATTTCAAATTTTCAGTCACTTTTATCTTTTTCAACTGCAAATGCTTTCAATTTGGACAAACCCTAAATTTTGTTGTTTGGTAATGAGTTACATGTAACAAAAATTTTGTGAACTGAGCCCCAGTTGGTAGCAACAAGGATGCAATATCAGGGGGGTTGCAGTATCAATCCACAGCTCAGCTGATTTCCCTGGAAGGATTTATGCTAGTCATCATGATAAGATTCATATCTCCCTGACAGCTGATCTTATCTTTTACTTGACAATAAAATATGTGGGAAAGCAGCCAGTGGCTTAGAAAGAATAATGTACTAGTACTGTTATCAGTAACTCCAGAAAAGCATAGAAAGATGCACTTGCCTCTGTAACGTAACAGGAATGATTTTAAAAATGGTGTTAAAAACAACACAATCATTTAATTTTGTCAGCAGCAAGTTATTGTAACATGCCATAAAGCTAGTAATTTGTTTAACATAGCTTTACCATTTTACCCATCTTGTTCAGAATTGTAAATCTTTATCAAACAAACAAGTATTTTTATGGAGAAAGACTTTGAAGACCAGAATTTTGTCTTTTTTCCATGATATTTTCCTCCTTTTAATAGATGAATACCATCCAGGTTTTTGTAGATGTGACCTTGGGCAAGACACTTCAGAGCCTTAGACTAGGATTGGTGAAATCCAGGACTGAATTAATATGTGACCTGTAGCTGTGATATGACTGAAATAATGTTGTTGAAAGCAGACGAAAACATCATTCAATATTTTACGTCATTAAAAAAAAAACAGTGTATTGCACCTTTAACCCTTTCGGCACCATAGCCAAAAACAGGGACTAGGGACTTTTCCAGATGGCATAGATCAATATCTAAATCCACAGAACATATTATTATACTGCAAAGAAATTTCTCGTGATCTGATTGGTTAACATGCCGGGAACATATATCATGTTCCCTGGCAAAGACCACGTACAAGAAAATATTGATGCTGAACATGAATGGCGCCGCAAACCAGTTATTTCTGTAACAAGGCACAATGCATTGAGCCGTAATAACCGTTAATAGAAATCACGTAATCGTTTGACAGCTCAGTAGGAATCACATTGTTGATCACGTGACTCATTTTGTCACGTTTACCATCCAATATTTGCATATGTGGAGAAAATCGTCCCCCTTGTAAGATTTTGTCTACACAAAGTAACATTTGTCGCCAATGAATTACCATACATTAAGGAAAGAAAAAGTCTTACCGGATTGTGCTAAATCTAACACTCTAACACATATATGTCTGGTATCATACAACGCCTCTTTATAGATATAATTAAGATTTGAATGAAGTTCTTATTATATCTATATAGACTAGAACAGTTGTATGATACCAGTCATGTCAGGCACTCTGGGACAACATTGACCTAGTTACAGTTAGCTGGTCTTAAAAACACGATCGCGAAAGGAAAACAATATTTTTACAGTTAATACAACACCAGAACAACAATATAACTGAGGTCACAAGTACCACATACATGTAGGGTACTCTAGGGTCAAAGAGCTTGAAAATACCTCTTAACCTCTTCCAGCGTAAGATATTTTAAACGGTGGCTTCGAAAATTTGTGACAGATCTTCTTTTATCACGTGACTTCTCGATATGCATCTTTATTATTATTCGAAAGGAAAATGTTAATATGTCTACGATCCCGGTTTTTATCCATCTAACAATGAAAGTACAATATAGTATATATGAAAAAAAAAAAAATCCCACAAATAAATAAAAAGTTAATATGGACCCCGACCTGGTAATCAAAGTACAGTAGATAAAGATGGATGTTAAAACAAAGCATGGAACCAGTTCAATATGGCTGGCTCCATAGGCACTTTACAAAACCGAATAAAAATATAGTGGCACCGCTCAAGCGGCGCCACAAAAACCAATTCCCCTTTTGAGTGTCCCGTAAACATCACTACACGTGCAACACAACATCCAAAATGGCGGCGTCATCGACGATCACCAGACTGCACATTTTTGCACCAAACTGCAAGTTTTAGCACTTGACGTTAGTTTCCCGTGACGTCAGTTTTCATTGAATTGCGGCATTCAGAAGCGAAGTTCTATTTCGTCAGCATACTCGATTCTTGAAATTATAAAACAGGAAAATTTCGCTTAACGCGCTTTGAAAGGGTAAAACTTTGCAGTATAATAAATTCGTTGTACGGTCAGGTGGCAGGGGACTTGGAAACTTGTTCACGGCTGTGGTGAATCATGTCGCCACCTCGCCTTCGGCTCGGAGCGTCATGATTAACCACAGCCGTGAACAAGTTTCCAAGTCCCCTGCCACCTGACCTTACAACTAATACTGCCCGATCATGGATCTAGTCAGTCAGCGTTTTTAGTTGAGGGTATGAGAAAAACACTCTTTTGTGGTCCGGTAGGTTGTATTTTCATATTTTCAGGCACCGATAGGGATCAAGTTTATATTTTTGGTGCTGAAAGAGTTAATAAAACGTCACTCCCTCTCTTTTTATTGTTTGATGTGCAAAATGATAAGACTGGTTCAAAAAAAAAAACACAACTTTTCTATAGAGCATCTGCAGCAAACTTTTTCCAGATAGTGTAGCAGACTAGTGTCTAGAACACTGTGATAAGAAGAGATATCAATCGGAGCACAGACAACTTAACCAGTATTTTCTAAATTTCCCACAATTTTTTCCACCCTTTTTTCGAGAAGTGAAGTCCAGTTTTTACAAATATAAATTCGTTATCTGCAGATGTATAGAATTCTAAAGAGACTAAAATCATTGTACATACTTCCTCGGTGTTTTCTGATACATTTACTACATGATCTCGAGTTTCAATCACACCGAAGAAGTTTTCGTAAACATTGTGGGAGAACGTGCTAAATCAGATAATCAACCTGGTCTTATTTTTTCGTATGTTTTCTCACCTTTTCAAACACAATATATAAACACTGCATGAGAAAACACACATGTTTCTTTACTCCATTTAAGTCTCTTCAACACAGGTACAAAAAAAAAACCCAACTATTCTTCACCAAATTTATATCAATAACGGCATACAAAAAAAGTTGACAACGTGGTGGTAAACTATCATTACATGTTTTAGTAGGGGTGCGACATTTCAGGAGAACTGTTGAGATTGGGATATAACTCCTCGGGAGTATGAGTTCTCCTGATAACCCTTACAGTATATCTAGATCCAGGTAACTCAGCGAGTATTTATTGAAAAGAAAAGATCTATCCTATTTACTCTTATCCTGCTAAATAACTAAAATGAAATTTTCAATTCGATGGTAAAACCCCAAATATTGTTATTTCAAGGTGACGGTTTACGGAATAATATCTCCTAAACGGACATTGTAGATCCAAGATCAGACTGCACGTTCTGTGCAGTCTGATCTTGATCTACAATGTCCGCAAAAGATCAGTAACACGCGATAAGCAGCCAAAGGGCTTATTTGGGTTTCAATGGCACAACTGGTCTCAAATTGTATCTTAATTACTGTAAATTCAAACTGGTCTGAAAACGCATCTTAATCCTTTCCCAAACGACAAATTTTGGACACTTCCAAATCAAAAAAGTTTGCAGACCACAATTTTAGATTTAGAGAAAATGGCAGGAAGTTCTCAAAAAGGGTAGAAAACAGTGTGGGAAAAGGAAAAATTGCTGGTTACGAGCAATTTCTCCTTTTCCCACAGTGTTTTCAAAAGACTTTTACTGCAGGAACGGCTTGTTTGGGAAAGGGTTAATTGCTGTAAATTTGAATTATTAGAAGAGGTAGGTCTCCGAGTCCCATTTGAGACAGGGTTAATAGTTAGAAAAAAGACGATGACTGCAGAAACTGTGGGAAAAGGAGAAATTGCTCGTATTCAGCAAATTTAATTTATTGCTATACTGGTTTAAGACATGTTGTTTTCTGAAACGATACAAAATTCCATGCTGTTTACGTTATCTAATAGACTTTATGACTGTTTCCAATGATTTATGTCTTAATAGTGTTCAGCGTGAAATGTTCCTATTGGTCTTTGAAGCACACTTTCTGTAACTTAATTTAGGTCTCACATAATCCCATTTAATATTAAATTGTATTTTGATTTGGCCTTGACTAGAAAACGATGAAATATGGTCCATATAATGAGTTTATTGCAATTCTCGTTTTTACTGCAAAACTGGTTGTGAAGTCAAATGTAATAAAGTTTCTGTCATCGCAACGAGTTTTGCAATAATTTATTGCAATACTGTTTTAAGACATATTGTTTCTGAAATGATAAAAAATTCCATGCTGTTTAAGTTATCTAATAGACTTTATGACAGTTTCCAATGGTTTAAAGGTGGGTTTTTAGAATTTTTACATCTCACTGAATCAGAATATATATATATCACTCAAATTCATATGAAAAAATAATACAAATCATCAATAATTAAGATTCATAAAATTACAAAAAGCTATTTTTACATTAATTTAGGTCTTATATAGTCCCATTTAACATTAAATTGTATTTTAATTTGGTCTTGACTAGAAAACGATCAAATATGGTCCATATGATGAGTTTATTGCAATTCTCATTTTTATTGCAAAACTGGTTATGATGTCAAATGTAATAAAGTTCCTGTCATCGCACCGAGTTTTGCAATAATTTATTGCAATACTGGTTTAAGACATATTGTTTCTGAAACGATCAAAATTCCATGCTGTTTACGTTATCTAATAGACTTTATGACTGTTTCCAATGATTTAAGCCTTAATAGTGTTTAGCGTGAAATGTTCCTATTGGTCTTTGAAGCACACTTTCTGTAACTTAATTTGGGTCTTACATAGTCCCATTTAACATTAAATTGTATTTTAATTTGTTTTGACTAGAAAACGATCAAATATGGTTCATAATGAGTTTATTGCAATTCTCGTTTTTATTGCAAAACTGGTTGTGAAGTCAAATGAAATAAAGTTCCTGTCATCGCAACGAGTTTGCAATAATTTATTGCAATTCTCGTTTTTATTGCAAAACTGGTTGCTACATAGCTTTATCTAATCTACCAGGAGGGCTCAAATTATAGCCATAGGATCACGTTTGTCCCCACACCAGGGGTTACAAGTTTTACATGGGCTTTTGTGGTGAAAACTTTCTAAGTCATCTTGTTACTAACCACAATAAAGATTAGGGCCACTAAATGTAGCCCTTTCTCATGGGTTTTATGTTTTACAGGGCCTTTTATTGAGAAAACTTTGAAAATCTTCTTGTTTTTAATCACATATTCTAGACCTGTATAATTTGGTATGGCGCGTTATCTTGTAGCAATTATAGCTTTGAGGTCAAAATTGGGTTTGCCCGGGGGGCCACAACTTTCTCGTAGGATTTTACAGAAAAAAATTGCATTCTCGTAGGATTTTATAGAAACAAAAGGACCATGATGGTCCTATATCGCTCACCTGAGTACTAAGCATTAAAGGCCTACAATGAAGATAACTACCAAACACTGAGGTTTAAGGGCAAATGATAATGAAACAAGAACAGAAAATTGTTGCAAGATATGCAATCCCACCGCCAGTTGTTAAGGAGGTATAATAATTGCAAAGAGCAGTCAATGTAACAAACATGTTTACCAAGTCTAAATTCAATTTGACTTGAGACTTCAAAATTCCACACTGGACAAGCAAAACCTACTGTAAGAATGAAGATCAAAGTGAAATTATTCAAAATCTGTGCTAGGTAGAATTATTGAGACCAACAACATAGGGCAAACTTTTATACCAGGGCCATATTTTGAAGTATTTTGGTAGAGGGCCACTAGATGATGCTACATGCCAAATATGAAAGCTCTAGCCTTTATGGTTTGGGACAAGAAGATTTTCCAAGATTTCCTTCTTGGAAAATCACTATGTGAAATCCGAGAACCCACAACATAGGGCCATTTTCGAGTAATAATTTAAGGGATTTTGGTAGAGGGCTACTAGATGATGCTACATACCAAATATGAAAGCTCTGGCCATTACCATTTGGGACAAAGAGATTTCTGAAAATTTTCCGAAGACCCACAACATAGGGCCAGTCTTTTACATCAGGGCCATAATATGAAGAATTTTGGTAGAGGGCTACTAGATGATAATACATGCCACATATGAGAGCTCTGGCCATTACCATTTGGGACAAGAAGATTTTTAAAGATTTCCTTCCTTGTTTCTATGTGAAATAGAAGACCAACAACAAAGGACTAATTTTCAAACTAGGACCATAATTTGAAGTATTTCAGTAGAGGGCCACGAGATGCTGCTGCATGCCTAATATGAAAGCCCTAGCCCTTACAGTTTGGGACAAGAAGATATTTAAAGGTTTCCTTCTTTATCTCTATGTGAAATCCGAGAACCCACAACATAGGGCCATTTTCGACACCAGGCCTATAATTTGAGGTATTTTGGTAGAGGACCACTAGATAATGCTACATACCAAATATGAAAGCTCTAGCCCTTACAGTTTGGGGCAAGAATATTTTTAAAGTTTTTTCTTTCGGTTGCCATGGCAACCAGAGTTCTTCATGGAATTCAAATCTTTGAAGTATTTTGAAAGTGCATCACCTAAGGATCATTTCTGGGAAGTTTCACTGAAATCTGATGGGCGGTTTTAGAGGAGAAGATTTTTTAGTAATTGTTTACGGACGGACAGACAGACAGACAGATGGACTGACGGCTAGACGGATGGACGGACGGACAGACGGACAGACGGACGACAACCGACCACAATAGCTCACCCCGAGCACTACGTGCTCCGGTGAGCTAAAAAATGTATGCCCTCAAGTTTGAAACCAGTTGGCCAAATAATGTAATATTTGGCTTACAAGTAGCGTTTTTACTCATTAGCCAGTGGAGCGATACAGGGCCATCATGGCTCTCTTGTTTTCTTGAATATTGTACCTCCCACAAAATGCCACTTTGAATCCAAAGAGATAAGACTGTGTGTGTCGTTCCCCCTTTGTGACTGCATCAGCTGGTGAGTCAATGTGCATATCTGAAACAAACACATATACATGTACATGTATAGAGCAACCCGTAATAATTTGATTATTTTACACTACATTCTTTGAGTTGTTAAAAGAAAACAAAAATCGTTTACCCAGGTTATCAAAAAACATTAGTATGTTTTTGCGAAAATTAAATAAATGAAATGAAAAGTTGCAGTTTCTCCATACCTGAGCATATTGTTCTTTTCTAGTCTTCAGGTTATATCATAGAGCGACAACATATTTTTATTGTAACACAGTTCTCCGTTTGACCAGCCATTGTACGTTCATTCTAGGTTTTTGTGACGTCAAGCCTCTTTTAAGAATTTGCTGTCACCGCATTTCTGGCCTTACTTTCACATCTCTAGACAAATAACATTTTCAACTCTGCAACAGTGTGCATTTTCTTTCAAGTGTCCTCACAAGTAAAAGTTAAAAGATTAAGGTGTGAGCAATGGGGGGGGGGGGGGGGGGGGGGGGGGCACCAAAGCACCAAACATTGTCAGTCCCGAAGATGATGAAATTTTCCCGAAAGTTTCAAAGATTCATGATAAAGTATGGAATGCTACTACACATTTCTTATGAAAATCCTCTCTGCACGATGAAAAGTTACCGTTTGGCCGACATTAAGTGACAGTAGTATGACTGGACCACTCTTATATGTGAAGTAGGTGTAGAAACGCAAATAGCGTGAGTAAATGTTACCTAACGTTGCTTTAAAACAACTTTTGCCAGCTCAACAGAGAAAAGGAGATTGAAAACATTGGCTCCAAAAGGATTGAACTTTCGTCGAGCGATGAGAAAAAGCTGAGTGCATCTTTGATAGCAAACTTTCGAAAGGGGCTTGACGTCGTAATAGCCCAGAATTGATGCCCTATAGAGCATATCATTTAAGTATGAAAAAGTTTGACTTTTTTAAATCTAACATGTTAGGTATTTAAAGTTATCAACACTGTGTATCAAACAAAAATAGGATTACTGTAGACTATTGTGATATAAATTATAACAAGACATGTGCCGGTGTAATGCAGAGAAATGATCCTTCCCTACAAAATGACCCATGTGTCATTTCTCTACGTAGAAGAATGATCGGGTCATCTTTAGGCGAGGTTCATTTCTCTGCATTACATCGGCAGAAAAATAGTATTAAGGATTGAAACTGTATCAGATGTTATGAATCACCCTGTATCAGTGAAAGTGAATCTTCGCGAGCCAAGTTTACGATCACTACATGGATCTTCTCTTGGCTGATTGAGCCCGATTTCGAGATTCCTGCGATGCGCCCTCTATTGGATGCTGGTTATTACCCCCCTTTACATCAAATTTCTAAAAGCGAATGAAATATCGTTTTACAAACCGCTTACAAATACACATGAAGCGATAAGCAGACATCCACGTGGGTTTCCATGTTTTACCTTCTATTCAAAAGGTAGAGACCGTGTTCTATTTTTATCAAAGATGAAATGCTACGAGCAATTTTATTCGTTGCAGCTAGAGCTGGCTGCATCCAATGAAAAAGCGTATCGGGTGAACGTAAAAATCAAGCTCGATCCGCCAAGGGTAGAGTAGCGTAGTGAAGCGTCGGCCTTGGCTTGCGAAGATGCGAGAGTGAGATTTTTGCGTTCAAATATCCCTCAGCTAGAAATGGGGTGTTAGCACACATCATCATAGCTTGTCACTTGTAATTGTCAACTTCTGGACAATTAATTTTGCGTTTCTATCATCAATATTGTTATTATGAGTAGTATCATTATATCATTATTTGAGGGGAGGGGTGTCCACATGCATGCTGTTTACCAAGGAATAAAAGTTTGTTTCATCCCTTTACCAAACAATTCTGGGTTTTTACGATATTGACACATAAGCCTGGAAAGCAGAATTTTCTCCTTTTCCTGCAAAGTTTTCTGCCCTGCTTGAAACAAATTTCACTTTTTAAGTTACCTTTATTTTGTCGTCAGCAAGCGCTTTCAATCTCTAAACTTTTGTTGTTGGTGGAGAAATTCATAAACAAAAAGTTTCGTTTCGGATTAGCCTGCGCAGACTGCGCAGGCTGATCCGAGACGACACTTTACGCATGTGTCCATTGCCCCTTGTTCGCGTGTTGCAGGCGATATGCAGTAACTAATAGCAAGTAAGAAATATATTTCTACATTTTCTGCACCCCTTCACCTGTCCCCGACACAAAAAAAAATCTACGTACGTTTGAACTAAAAGTGCAGACTACGAAATCACATTTAGAAAGCATGTAAGTATCATGGAGGATCCCAAGTTTTCCATGAGCCATTCTCCGTTCGTAAAGATGTTCTGCGCTCCGGGTATAGTTGTCGTCGGTCAGTATGGTGTATTCCGGATATCTAAAAGAATGCTTAGAACTATGCTTTCTGATACTATCAATACTGCTAGCATTTCAATTTTCTAGTGCTAAAAGTCCGTATCAAAATATAGAAGAGCTGGGTTGTGATTTTACAACACTGCCATAGAAAACCAACCAGAACTGTCGGAAAAATACCCCCACCACAACCTTGTCAATGAAAGAGCACAATCAGAGAACAGAAATAATTCTCAAATTACAGGTCACTGTGACCTTTGACCCATGACGATTGGACACCTCCTTGAGTCATACCAATAGACCATTCATGAGCTAGCAAGATGTTTCCCCCCCTCCCCCCCCCCCCCCAGTCTCACACACAAATGGGGAGAAACTTTGGCACTATCAATTCCTAAAAGACGAATGGCTCTTTAACATACATGTATTTCCTGGCGGCTGGAACTTTCGCAAGATAAACAGGTCGAAGATCATTAGGTGTGCTTTTGATTGACTATCAACTGATCAGCGGTAGGCTATAATTCATTCTTTGTTAAAGTCCTAGCTGATCTAAGATGATGTCAGAAAGTAATGTTTCTACACATTTTTAAAGCGCGCAAGAGTGTTTAATGCAAATCAAACCACTGGAAGTATTGAAATTTGGTGGTTTTTTTTAAGCTTCTAAGAAACCTTGAACCTGAATAACTACAAGGGAACTATAAAGATAAATCACTTTTTTTTTTATACCAGATGTCTTGCATACATCATTGAAGTAATCTACAATCAACTGTCAGATCGAATTTACATCTTTTAAGTACATCCATAAATAAAACTGAGTTACCAACAACCAAAGTTCATCAAATATATACACTTTTGCATGATTCATATTAGATTTAGAGAAGTTGACTATTATATCGCTCATTATTTATTCTTCAGTCCAAAAATCGATCTAGAACTAATCAGTAAGCACATTTCTTAGTCCAAATATATACATTACACTTAAAAGAAACATGTATTCTACATCAAAGCACTGAAATACTGATATTTGGTGTAAAATTAAACTCCTGTATTGAAAAGTAAACAACAACAGCAGCATCAGCAACAACAAACAAGAGGACCAAGATGGCCCTGGATCGCTCACCTGAATTTTTGAGAGGACCATAGCCATTTTTAGGGGGGAATTGAAACACTGGAAACAAAATCATTACTAGTATTTTGCAAAGCAACTTCAAAAGGTCACCTGTAAAAGTCCTTTCAAAATCTGACCAGCAGTTTCAGAAAAGAAGAGTTTTTAGGAGTTTCTTAATTTCCCCAAAGTGCAAGTAGCCCCCATTCACCAGAGCCATGTTTCTTGACCTATCAAAATTTCGCAAACAATTTTTCAAAAGGGTCATCCAAGGAAGATTTCTGTGAAATTATTTCAAAATCTGACAAGCGGTTTTAGAGAAGAAGAGTTTTTTAGGAATTTCTGCATATCCGTATAGTGCAAGTAGCCTATGCCCCATTCACCAGAGCCATAATTCTTGACGGATCATAATTTCGCGAACAATCTTTGAAAAGGGTCATCCAAGGAACATGTCTGTAAAATTATTTCAAATTCTGACCTGCGGTTTCAGAGAAGAAGAACCTGTAAGAATTTCTTCATTTCCTTATAGTGCAAGTAGCCCCCATTCACCAGAGCCATCATTCTTGACGGATCAAAATTTCACGCACAGCACAAAATTTCGGAAACACTTTTTGAAAAGGTCATCCAAGGAACATTTCTGTGAAATTATTTCATTTCCGTTTAGTGCAAGAAGCCCCCATTCACCAGAGCCATGGTTCTTGACGGATCAAAATTTCGCGAACACGTTTTGAAAAGGGTCATCCAAGGTAAGTCTCTATGAAACTATTTCAAATTCTTACCAGCGGTTTCAGAGAAGAAGAATTTTTTAGAATTTCTTCATTTCCCTATAGTGCACGTAGCCCCCATTCACCAGAGCCATCATTCTTGACGGATCAAAATTTCACGCACAGCTTTTGAAAAGGGTCAACCAAGGAACAACTATGGGATACTAATTTACAATCTGACCAGTGGTTTTAGAGATGAAGAATTTTTAAGAATTCCTTTATTCCTGTAAAGTGCAAGTAGCCCCCATTCACCAGAGCCACATTTCTTGACGGATCAAAATTTCACGAACAGTTGTTGAAAAGGGTCACTCAAGGAACATCTCTGAGAAATAATTTTAAAATCTGACCAGCGGTTTCAGAGGAGAAGATTTTTAAAGAATTTCCTAGAAAATTCCATTTGGTTGCCATGGCAACCAGAGTTTTTGACGTAATCAAATTCTGTGTACACTTTTTAAAGAGGACCCCCCAAGGAACATTCCAGCCAAGTTTGGTCCAAATTCGTTCTACGGTTTAGGAGGAGTTGATGATTAAAGAATTGTTGACGACGGACGACGGACACCGGGTGATCCTAAAAGCTCCCCTTGAGCATATTGTGCTCATGTGAGCTGAAAGTGTACAGTGCCTCCTTTGTTTACTTTTTAAACTTGTTCAACGAAATAAAAGAACTTCAAATTCTACCTGCCAATTTAAAGTATTAAATTAAAGCATAACCTGCAGCAATGTCTACCTTTTTATAGCTACATGTAAACATACTATAGAAAACGAAAACTACATTAGCAGATGATGACTTTGAATTTCTGTAATTGCACCAAATTGTAGATATTCCTAAATTAACTGACTTAATCTTATAATAAACCTCCCTTTTTAAACATACCAGTAACATAATCAGGCGATTTATAACGATGAATGTACTAAGGCGAGTTTATCACACGATGGACTAATGAAAATGCAAAATCTACATGTAGCTTCAATGTGAATGCAACTTGTTCTAATTTCTACTGTTTGATGTAGTCCACCATGGAGAAACCAGTTATATTAAAACCATCTAGGCCAAAAACAAAACCATGAATAAAAGACACCAACAGTGGTAATCGATCGAATTTGTGTGGTGCATTTTCAAAATAGACAGGAGAGGATAAAATAACGCATCTTGCTTACCAGAAAATTAAATATGTTGAAAGGTTGAAACTTTCAGATGAGAAACATAGATTTGAAAACATAGCATGCATCGTAACAAATGAACTAAATGGTAAGCTAAATGGACACCATCCTAGATGTTATTTATTTTTCTCCATTATCTCTAAAGTAACCAAGCCTAAACTCGTTTACAGAGATAAACAGAAAGCCTGAACCAACCAAGTACTTCCAAGCGTTGGCGATCATTAACTGATTCATCATGCAGCAAAGTTTTCTTCTAACAGACAACTAATGAGTGCATATTCTGTGGAAAGAGTACAATGAAAGTGAACAGTGTGAAACAAAATCTAGTCAAATGTGTAATTGGGTGTCCTGAAGGAGTCGTTCAGTGATTCAAGATATGGTTCCTAGAGAGGAAATTATACAAGCAGTGAAGAAAGACATGAGCTCCACTAAGACTTATAGTCAGATAAGTCCCAACAATCGCATAGCAATGCCTTCAAGTAGGCCTATATATGCCATTATATCGAAGGGCACATAGTTCTTGGTAAGAATGTTGAAAGAACGAACATGTTGCAGAAAAGACATCTTTCTTCTGTGTTTGAAATTTATCCATATTTTTACATGAGCATTGTAAGACCTGTAAGTTGAAAAACAAATTAGTCAAAAATATTTCAGGAAGATTATAATTTTGGCAACCAAGCTCAAAAAGTTGAGCAGACATTGACGGTCAGGCTTTTGATCTAGCAGCATCAGATCAGAGCACCTGCAAGAGTCTGCAATGATAATCAGAAGTCATATTTATGAAGCCAATGGACAGGCTCTAGCAATGCCATGGCCACCTTCATAATTTTGTCTCATCTCTGGACAATGCAAACCTGCTACTATAAAGAACTTTCTGCAACATGTTTTTTTGTGGAAAATCTTGTCAAGTCATTACAAACAGAGAGAAAAGACTGTCGTCTTCGATTGGCAAGGACTCATGTACGCAATAACAAATAACGCCATCTGGGTTCGAAACAACTCATTCCACCCAAGGAGTCGTAGATCTAATTCAAGAAGTATTTTTTATCTCTTTGTACCACAGATTACGCTTTAAAGCCAGTCTCTTCCAAAATCAAAGAAAATAAAGACAAAACCAAAAGAAAATGAAGTTATGCCTATGCAAAACAAGAGGACCATGATGGTCCTATATCGCTCATCTGAGTACAAAGCTGTAAAATCAAATTTGTTACCCCTGGGCAAGGCCAGTTTTGACCCCAGGGGCATCCTAAGAAAAAACTTGGTAGAGGTCCACTAGGAGATGCTACGTACCAAATATCAAAACTCTGCACCACCTAGTTTTAGAGAAGAAGAATTTTAAAGTTTCCCTTCTTTGTTCCTATGATTCAAATTTATGACCCACGGGGCAGGGCCAGTTTTGACCCAAGGGACATCATATGAACAATCTTGGCAGAGGTCCACTAGGAGATGCTACATATCAAATATCAAAGCTCTGCACTTTCTAATTTCAGAGAAGAAGAATTCTAAAGTTTTCCTTCTTTGTTCCTAAGTTTCAAACTTGTGACCCCCAGGGATGGGCCAGTGTTGACCACAGGGACATCATATGAACAGTCTTGGTAGAGGTCAATTAGCAGATGCTACATACCAAATATAAAAGCTCTGCACCTTCTAGTTTCAGAGAAGAAGAATTCTAAAGTTTTCCTTCTTTGTTCCTATCATACAAAATTGTGACCCCGAGGGCAGGGCCAGTTTTGACCCCAAGGGCATCATATGAACAATCTTGGAAGAGGTCCATTAGGAGATGCTACATACCAAATATCAAAGCTCTACGCCTTCTAGTTTCAGAGAAAAAGGATTTTGAAGTTTTCCTTCTTTGTTCCTATGTTTCAAAATTGTGACCCCCGGGGCGGGGCCAGTTTTGACTCCAGGGGCATCATATGAACAATCTTGTTAGAGGTCCACTAGGAGATGCTACAAACCAAATATCAAAGCTCTGCACTTTCTAGTTTCAGAGAAGAAGAATTTTAAAGTTTTCCATCTTTGTTCCTAAGTTTCAAACTTGTGACCCCCGGGGCGGGGCCAGTTTTGACCCCAGGGTCATCAAATGAAGAATCGTGGTAGAGGTCTACTAGGAGATGCTACATACCAAATATCAAAGCTCTGCACTTTCTAGTTTCAGAGAAGAAAAATTTTAAAGTTTTCCTTCTTTGTTCCTATGTTTAAAACTTGTGACCCCCGGGGCGGGGCCAGTTTTGACCCTAGGGGCATCATATGAACAGTCTTGGTAGAGGTCTACTCGGAGATGCTACATATAAAATATCAAAGCTCTACGCCTTCTAGTTTTAGAGAAGAAGATTTTCAAAGATTTTGCTATTTATTTCCTTTTGGTTGCCATGGAAACCAGAATTATGGCTGGAATTCGATCTC
Organism: Tridacna crocea; assembly: GCA_943736015.1. Classification (NCBI taxonomy): domain Eukaryota; kingdom Metazoa; phylum Mollusca; class Bivalvia; order Cardiida; family Cardiidae; genus Tridacna; species Tridacna crocea. The sequence continues at coordinate 59,769,401 of OX031059.1, forward strand.
TTGAACAACTTTGGTACAGCTTCACCCAAGGAACATCCCTGCCAAGTTTCATCAAGATTGGCCCTGTGGTTTAGGAGGAGAAGATGTTTAAAGAAATTGTGGACGACTCACGACGGACGACGGACGACGCACGACGGACATTGGGCGATCACAAAAGCTCACCATGAGTCTTCGTGCTCAGGTGAGCTAAAAAGTTGAGCCGAGGTTTTAAATGGTTGTCAGTAAGTCATATCCCCGACCGACATGTTTTCGGCACCTACCAGTTTTCGGCGGCTTTGGATTTATTTTGATTTCGCTGTTGAATTACGTCACTACCGGATCGACACGTGCGCGTTTCTTTACAAACACAAGAGAAACGTCAGCGGAATTCATTAAAGTGAAAATGGAGATTAGAACCGTAAGTACCAATGCTAAATATGTATACCTACCCAATTTTGCCTACTTTCACAACTTCTAAAATTTCTCATCGATTAAATTCAGTTATTTTTCGGTGAATATCCAATTGTTTACAGTGTTAAGTTGTTCTACGGTAGGAGTAGTTAATATGCAAGTGCTCAGCACCCCACAGAAAAATTCCATAGTATAGGTCCTACTGTTCAAAATAAAATTGGGGGTAAAAAATGTTGGGGTTCTTACTGCCATTTTGTTAATTGTTAACTAATTGAATTTTGGTTAAATATAATAACTTTGATATCCTCACATTCTATTCTTCTTTTTTGCAGTGCAATGAATTACAGAAAATATGATCAGGATTAGCTTACTAAGGCCTATTTTGCTGTCAAAAAGGACAAAATGCCACCATGTAAAGCAGCAAGAGTCTTTAATGTGCCACGTTCCACTTTGTAGGATCGACTTTTTGGCAAAGCTGATGTTGAAACTGTCAAATCTGGACCACCATATCTCCTTTCCCAAGAACAGGAGGCTCTCCTGGCAGGACACCTAAAAACTATGGATGAGTTTGGATATGGATATAGCCGCCAGGAGACAATCAATCTTGCAACATACTATGCTATACAGCTGGAACTTAGGGACAAGGAACACCCACTTACTGAAAAGTAGCTTTATACTTTTTTAGTAGATGACCAGAACTTAGAGTAAAAAAAAAACACGGACATTAGATGTTGCTAGGGCTATATCAGCAACCAGAAGTACCATTGATAGTTACTTTAATGAACCGGAGCACATTTTAACAAAATACAACTTGTGTGATGAACCACAAAGAATGTACAACATTGATGAGAAAGGCATGAGCACTGAAGATAAGTCCCCAAAAGTCACTGGTGGTACATTTTCAAAATCACGAGCTGTGACATAGGAAAAACAACAACTTGGCTGTGCTAATGGTGTTGACAACGTGATACCCCCTTTCTTTGTTTTCCCTGGGACAATATTTTCAAATAAATTGTTATAAGGTGCTAGTGCAGGTACTGATGGTTGTGTAACTTAATCTGGTTGATCAAATACTGATGTTTTTGAGAGGTACATTAAGACACATTTGATCAAATATTTGCCTTCAAGAGATGATGGGGACATCCTAGTGTTATATGATGGTCATAAGAGTCACACAACAATTCCTCTTATCCAGTGGGCAAAATCCCAACATATCCACTTATTTGTGCTTCCACCACATTGCTTTCATTTTCTTCAACTATTGGATGTTTGTGCATTTGGTCCATTCCAGACTTCATTCAATTCAGCGTGATCTAGAAGTAGTCTACCGTTATAATGCCTGCAGCTAGGCATGTAAAGTCTATGACAACACAATAACACTAGCAAATATCAAAAAAACCTTTTGCAAAAGTGGAATTTTCCCTCTTGATAAGACAGCTATCAGTGATAGCCAAGTTGCTCCTGTTACATCGTGAGATAAAGACACAGCTTCACAAGTTGCACCAACTACATCATTTGATAAGTGGGCAGTTTCTCTTGATTGTACTGAATCATTCTTGTTAAAGAGAGGGGTAGAGTTCTTGAAAATGTTCAAAGACACAAAATACGAAACACATTGAGCAGGATAGTCAGGGGGAAATGTATTACCAAATATGAAGTACTTGGAACAATTATCGATCATGAGAATAAACATAAGACAGAGCAAAGCATTTGCACCTAAACCCTCAACATCGGGGACTGCATCAAAGAAACCTTGGGTCGAATACATTGAGGACTTTTGCAGTTCTGAAAATGAGTCAGATGTGGATGAATCAAGCAAATGCATTACATGTAAAAGATTTTCTCCTGATTCATCTAGAAGACCCGATATGATAACAGTTAATATAGTTAAATGAGGTCAGTGTAACACATACCTGGGCTGGGTTCACCTTGGGTTTTGCTCTAAAGTGATTCTTTCCTTTGCCCAAATAGTAATGCTTAAAAAAGAATGACACATATTTACAGTTAAGGACTTGTAAGTATTTTTATTAACCATTAAAAAGTTTTTGACATTTCCAGATAGGTAAAAAATATTTACTGATACAATTTATTGAAACGACATCTTCTTGTGCCTTAAACTTTTTTGTACAGTACACGTATAATTTATAAAACCACCGAACACTGGTAACAGTGATTTCCCTTGGAGGAAGCGATCACCGGGCCTTCCTCAGAGAATATATAAACAGAAAATGAGGTCAGTGAACTCTATCTGAATTTTATCGTCAGTTAAAGAGTTACTTAGTTGAATTTGACGTAAAAAATATTTAAATATATTGTTTATATTGAATGCGTTACGACAAATCGTTAAACCGCCGAAAACTGGTTTTGGCGGGATACTATATAACTTCAGCAAGATACACCTTCAGAATTTCATTTGGTTACTCTGCAGGAAGATAGGTAATTCCGAATTCATTTGAAAAGCAGATCGACCAGTCCTGATCGGGTTGGCTGTCCAAAACAGCTCCTGAACCTCAATAATAGTAGAGTACATGGCACCACTAAATGTTTCTATCAATGAGATTGCCACTGTGTAACACATATTGGAAACATCCCTAACAGTTATTCATAAAGTTGGACAAACGTATGCTTTGCACGCCCACAAACTAGTCACGGGGGCATTAGAACGACCGTTTTGTTCTGAAAGGATATCATTAGCTTCATCACAGTTTTACATGTAATTGTGAATGATCTATCTGAAAAGAAAGTGGCAAATACAGAAAATGCCGCTGATTTCACAGCATAATTTAAATAGATACCAAGAATTCAAGTCAGCCATTAGAAATTAACAGTTTGGCAAAACAGCTTGGTTCCGGTTGAATTATATGGACACGATGATACTGAATTTTATTTAAGCTATGAAAGAAGACAACCAGGATCTGCATATCGCATCTATGTACAGACTTTGTCCATTGTAGTTTGCTTTTGACCACAGCAAGTATGCTCAGTATGTCCCTGTTTGATATTACAATAGAGCAGACTATCAACCGGCATGCAAAATTCCAAGGCGGTATCATTGGTTTCAACAGAAAGTATGCTGTATATTATCGATGATGTATGGCACTACATTACTGAGCCAAATACGTTGAAACAATGCCCCAGCTGACAGATATGAGTTCTGAAGAAGCACTTGTACATAAAGAACTTCATCTGGCCAAAATTATAAGCACCGAAGCAAATGTCAAACGGGTATTCAGAGCTGTAGAGATCTTCATGGACCATTTTGAGATCTAGGGTAAAAGTGGTGAACTGCTTTGCTTACTCATTGGGTTCGCTTGCAAAAGATGTAGTCTCAGATTCTCTCGTGAATGCATTCAATGTTGGCCAGTTCGACAAGGATGACCATCAACAAATACTTTATACAGAAATCTGTTCCATTTCATGACCCGATAAAGAACACTCTGAAGACGTTTGCTACGTCCGAGGTGACTAAGAAAATCACAAGCTTGCAAAACAAGATCACTCGCATACGAGTAGAGCGCAACACATTTGGACGACTGGCACTATTGGCTGTTCAGCACGATATTGACCTTAAATTTACATTGTCCTTTGCCTCACTGGCCTCCGGAGATGGTATGCCAGGGAAGAAACACAAGTCTTAGCTCACTGAAACTGAAAATGTAACCTGTATATCAATTCATTGACACCTTGTATGCAAAAGTACACCTGATGGCCTTTGACTTTTATTACTCGCAAACGCCCCAATCGCCAAGTGGCAGACTTTGACAAAGCGCTCAAGCGACAATGAGGTTTAAGAAAATAGTAGTGCTGAAACATTCCCACGGGTGGGGAGGGGGACTATCAAAGGCTCAAGGTCATCAATTCTCGTATAAAGGTTCACGGTCCTAAGTCAAACAGCTATTGAGTCAGAGTAAAGAAACACTTTTCAAACAAAGTTAATCTGTGAACTTGTCGTGTTTTAACCATGTGACCTAAAGACAACCTCCTTGGCTAATGCCTAACCCTCGTAAAAAATTCAGGGCAGCAAGTCAAACGGCTTTTGGGTCGGAGCACAGATACGAAAAAAAGTCTACCCATGGACGGTCAGACTTGGTGAAACCATTGAAGTCCCCTTCCTGCTTCACTGGTGGGAGTATAATAATTCCTTGGGATCTTGTACCAAAATTAAATCACAGTATTTGAGAAAATCTTAGTTGTTTAATTATAGGAATGTGAAGTGTGTTTCAAACATATAATACAAGTATTTGTTGAAACATGCGCTTCTTTGGGGTGGATACGATTTAGCATCAGATCCCATTGCTCTTCCGAGCAATTTGATTTGCTTCTGCTTATTTTAAAGAGGTTTTTGATTGAAGACCCGGTGGAGATTATCAATAGCACTGCAAAGACGGAGTTATTCAGAGTTTAACTATAATTTGGGACTGCAACATTGCAATTCATCCCTAGACTTTTAAACGTGTTACATTTCTAAAAGCCGACAAAAATTTAAGACTGGTCCAAATGGAACGCTATTGCACAGGAGTAACTGAATGTGGCACAAAAGATATGAGCTGTGCTCTGTGAATGGGGACCTTAACGTATCGGCAAAAAGTATCGACAAAGGTTGGCCTGCGATCTATGCAGGCTGAAGCCGAGCCAAAACTTTTTTTTTTTGTCAATTAATTATTATATGTCAAAAGACAAGTGTACCTCATGATTCAATCCGTTGCTAGGAAAAATATGGGTTTTATATAACGGCTTGCTTGGAATCATGGACCTAGAGATACACTGAACCCCTTTTTGCCAGAGCATGGCTCAGAGTGTTAAACTTTGAAAGATTGGGAGACTGTTATTATCCAACCTATTCAACCTGACCCAGGTCAGAAAGATTTACATTAATATTCTATTTTACCCTCGGCATCGTTCGGCATTGTCCCATATGGTCATGGAAATATTTCCTACTGTATACCCTGAACATGATGGACAAGTTCATTAAATCTGCCTAGTCAATAGTAAAGAAAGAAAAAAAATATTGCAATTTAAAGCAATAGTATTGCTCAAAACTGAAAATTTTCAGCGTTAATTTTGTAATAATTGGGATAAATTTTGATTGTCGACACATATATTTTTATTTTTTCATGTGAATGTTAATATTTATGAGAGTGATTTCAGGATTAGAGTGCTTTACAACTCAGTAAGTATGCTTGCATACTACTAGCTTATGACTAGGTCATCTTGTAATTTCAACGCTTGTAATAGATTACCTTTGGAAATTTAATAAGGGTGAGAACTTCTAACACATTAGCCACCAGGCGACTGTCAGGACTATCAGTCCTTTGATTTCACTTATACTTTTAAAAATCTTCCCACCGGTGACTGAATTAAGAGCTCATATACTGTGTATACTTCCGTAAGAATATTCTCAAGTTCTAATACTGTGTATACTTCCGTCATACATCAGTTTTGCCGGTAAAATATAGTTTAATTTTGAGCAGTAATTAATATTGCTTTTAAAGTTCTTTTTTAAATATTTTCTTATCGGACGGTGTAGAATCAAGATCAAATTGCATAGTATGTGCAGTCTGATCTTAATCTGCACTGACTGCAAAAGCGCCCTGACTCGTGCTTTGAAGGCAAAGGGTAAAATTTCTCACCTGTGTATACAAGTGTTTTTCCATGTGTATATATAGTTAGTACAGATTTATTATCAAAGTCCTCTCAAAGCAGAATTAACCCTTCAGCAACAAAACATATAAACTCTCTCGAGGACTGAAAGTACAGTAACCTGAAACTGTCAGATTTGTCCTTCGTACGCTAAGCTACACACGCGCAAGGTATAGATCCAAGATCAGATGACACGTTCTGTGCAGCCTGATGGTGATCTCTTCAGTCCGCAATAGCCACTGTTCCCCGCCTATGGCACTGACAGGGGCCCATATTCACAGACCATTCTGAAAAACGTTCTTTGCCTTTTTCTCCAGAATTTTCTACATTTGTAAGTAACAGAACTTCTGATTGTCTAAACCATTCGGTTTAACCAATCAGAAGTTGAGTTACTTACAAATTTAGAAAACCTTGGAGTAAAAGACTAAGAATATTCTCAAGAACTGTTGTTGAATACAGGCCAGAGTTAAATCATTACCAAGCGACAATATAGTAGGCTTGTCCAAATCGAAAGCAGGCGACAAAATAAAAGTGACTAAAAATGAATTTTGTTTTGTGAAGGGTAGAAAACATGGTGGGAAAAGGAGAAAATGCTGGTTACCAGCATTTTCTCTTTTTCCCACAATGTTTTCTAAAGGCTTCTTTCCCAGGGTTGTCAAAAGTAGGGATTGTGTGGTAATGGGATAAAACACACATCTAGCCCCTGTATTGTAATGTCGGCTTACTTCATATTTAATTCTTGTTTGACACTTGAATTGTCTGCGGCCAGAAACACTCGTCGAGGAACTCTGGGAAATCTCTTTTCTAATTCTTCGTACCACTTCTCTACAAAAACCATATACTCGTCGACTGAATGGTACTTGGCATTTTTTTCACGCAACACTTTGTCGGTCCGTCGAACGTGAATTCTGCCCAAAGAAATGATAGAAATTATAGAATTCTTTGTACCACTTCTCTACAAAAACCATATACTCGTCGACTGAATGGTACTTGGCATTTTTTTGACGCAACACTTTGTTGGTCCGTCGAACGTGAATTCTGCCCAAAGACATGATAGAAATTATAGACTCTGTATTAAGGTAGTAGACCCATACTACTTCTAGTGCAGCATGGCATAAAATTTTTTGATAGTTGATGAATACAGATTTGTACAGATATAAAACTTGTATACATTTTTAACCAACCAGAAATTTCTTTGATGTCTGTCTTGAAAATATTTGTTGATACTTTTGTTAGTTTCCACAAAAGGGAGTAGTTATTATCTCCCTTTGTAATGAGAATATAGTGGTTTCAGACTTATAAATGATAATTCTAAGAAGGACAAAAAGGAAAAAAGTGGCTCGGTTAAAGTAGTACAATAATACTCATTTTTAATCATAGCAAATTTTGTAGGATAATATTATAGCTGAAGAAGCTGTTTTCTATTATGGATCCACAACCTAAGTTGACTAAGTACCTAATATCATATTTCATGCATCTATTTTTAGAAGTGTTATGGGTAAAGAAATGTCGTATTTAAGCTGGGGGGAATTATTTCCCCGTCACCTCTGCCGAAAATCTGGAACTACTTTTTTTTTGAAAATATCTGTTATCTGGTTAATTAATTTGAGTGGCATTCGTTGACGAAATATAATTTATTTCATCAGCGTGTGGTTAATATGAGGAAATATTTGCCTCAAAAGGTAAAGGTCTGGGATACTCGTTATTTTCGCATACCTTTCCCTTTTGAGGCAATTATTTCCCTATATTAACCACAAGCTGATGAAATAAACCCTATCTGTTAATGGTAAAAAAGGAATGGATAAAGTTGCTGCACTTGTTAAACGCCTTATCATATCAGACTTATCATTTTAGAAATTACATGTTTGTTATGTTATAGAATTTAAGCGTCATTAACCACGTGCCTGTAACTTGACATTCCCATAATGCCTTTTTTTAATTTCTGGCACGAAATCTAAAAATACATTGAGAGGCTACGTAGCCTTTTAAGGGAACACAATAAAAATGTTGATTTTTTGTTGTTGTAATTTTATGATTCTTAATTTTTGATGATTTGTATTGTTTTTATTTCATTTAAATTTCAATAATATATATATTATTTAATTTGATGAGCTATGAAAAAACTAAATACCCTACCTTTAAGATTTCGGTATGTGTTAATCACTATGCTAACAATGAAATTACATCATGTTGACTGTCCTTTACAAGACAGACTTTTCAGTTTTGTCCGTTTGATATTAAGAGAAATACTAACACGAATTGTAAATACAAAAAAACAACACCACTGTGCAAACAAAATCCATATATAAAACACAAAGAAATGAGTCGTGCTCTGTGAAAAGGGGGCTTAACTCATCTGCAAAAAGTATACATTCATGCCAGCCTGCGCAGTCCATGTCCAAAGATCGTTCTACTTCTTGATTTTGTCATTTATTCGATAAATGAATTTTATGGAACCACTACTACGTGATGACACGAAATGTAATACATCAAGGAAATACATTAACAGATCTCCAGATGGAGGGAGTGATTTTGATTTCGAAGTTGAAAATATGGATTATTCTTAACTAAATCCTATGTTGTCGAGACGATTCGAATGAGTACCCACAACGTAGGGTTTGGAAGAGAAAAAATGGATTTAGAATACCATCACCCCCTCTTATCTGGAGCTCTGATTAAGCCCCCTTTTGTCAGAGTACAGCTCAAATAGAAACAGATTTACGAAATTATTCGATATATTTACCCGGCAATGGGCGAGGAGAACCCAAGTGTTGCTTCCTTCATCTCGAGAAATTCGGCCGTCGCCTCAGTTGGTCTGAAGACATACCTAGATATCTGCCCGACCCACCACAAAAACGGGTCTCTGTGTAGCCCTGTAATCTTATCAACAAGATCATCCGGAACGGCCGGTGGATACATGTTGCTTTTGTACTTGATATTGGGTGGGTAAACTGCCAGAATTCGGTAGCTCGTATTATCTAAAAGAAGAAGAAAAGACTATGAGAGAGAGAGAGAGAGACAGACAGACAGACAGACAGACAGATACACAGACAGACAGACAGAGAGGGAGAGGGGGTGCATGTACAGAGAATTTGCAAGATAGACACACAGAGAAATCCTGAAAGAATACGAGAGACTGAGAGAGAGAGTGTGTGTGAGAGAGAGAGAAAAAAGATGAAGAGAGAGAGAGAGAGAGAGAGAGAGAGAGAGAGAGAGAATAAAAAAATAAAAGAGACTCGCGAGGGAGTGTAAGAATGAGAGAGAAGAGAGCGAGAGAGAGAGGGAAGAGAGAGCGAGTACGAATAGAGAGAGAGAGAGAGAGAGAGAGAGAGAGAGAGAGAGAATACGAATAGAAGGAGAGAGAGAGAGAGAGAGAGAGAGAGAGAGAGAGAGAGAATACGAAGAGAAGGAAAGAGAGAGACTGTTGGTGTACATACTCTCCCCCAAAGGTTTGCTGTTTTTGCCATCCCCTGATATACACGTCGTGCTCAATGGCTGAATAATTGACGGTAGCGGCGGCTCTATCACTACTGTCCGATTTAAAACGTAGCCAAGCATTAAACACAGTCCTGCTGTATTTATTTGACACCCCAAACCACAATAATGCACCAGGCATTTTGCTATCCTTGTCGTATTACATGACTTGGGATTCTGCATTGACAGATTGAATAGAACAGAATGAGGATATACGGAGTTCAAATTAGAGCTGTCACTGAATGTGAATTAATACCCCCGCTAGTGCTTTGACAGAAAAAAGTGTCAAGTTCAAGGGGACATAACTCCTCAACCAGAAGCAGTTGACACTTAAAAATTACGTCTTGCAAATCTTCAATATATGATCAGTATATGTGCAAAGTGTCAATTAAATTGAAGAAAAACTGAAGGAAGAATTCGCATCACAAAATTACTAGTATTTTGTACACAGACGGACACACGGACGGACGGACATGGACAGACTGGCTGACCCAGTATACCCCTGAAAACATTCGTTTTGCGGGGGTGTAATAATAGTAAATAGTTATATATAAATCAGAACTTTAGTTTGTATTTGATAATCAGACCACACATTCGTCACACCAATAAATTGTGACCGATTGCCATTTCAACTCTTAGGCTGCTTAGCGTGACTCAAGGATCTTTGCAGACAATGTGGATCAAGATTTTACTACACTAAATGTACAGTGAGGCATGGAAAATATCGGTTATCCGGTGAATTGACTTGAGATTGCTAGTTTTAAAAGTGGCATTCGTTGAAAAAAATAATCAGAGGAAATATAGTATATAATTTATTTCATCAGCTTGTGGTTAATATGGGGAAATATTTGCCTCGGAAGGGAAATGTCCGCGAAAACAACTCGTGCCTTATGGCACTCTTTATTTTCGCACACCTTTCCCTTTTTTGGCAAATATTTTCCCATATTAACCACAAGCTGATGAAATAAACTCTATTTTAATAACCGGATCAGATTGAACAATCGCGTTGACCCGAGCAAACTTAATAACCAAATTGGAGATTTTTCTTCAATCCTGCATACATAAACCAAGTTTTATCCTCATTGGATAAGGCCTCTTATTCTTAAATACTTTGACTAGTTTCTCTTTAGTGTACTAAAACTGCACATACCAATGAAAATATAGGATCCTTTGATAAGATAAGCAATCTCATGTAAATGGAATTGAATTTGAGAAGATAACTGTAAATCAATAAACAGCCGGTGTAATGCAGAGAAATGATCCTCCCCTACAAAATGACCCATGGGTCATTTCTTTATGTAGAGATATGACCCCGGTCATTACTCTACGTAGTGAAATGACTTCTGGTGTCATTTCACTACTTAAAATAATGGCCCGGGTCATTTTGTTGGAGAGGGTCATTTCTCTGCATTACACCGGAGAGAAAAAAGGGTTAATTAATACGTGTGACAGAGATTAGGTCAGCAAATGCGGTTAATCGCAAACTCAAGGAAAATGAAGCGATTGATGAATTGTTTTAGTGATTGATTGATTGAGTTTTACGCTGTTTGAAGAGCTTAGGTCACATTACGGCAGTCAGTGCAGTGTTTCCTGGCTGTCTCATACCAGTAGTAAAACAACTTTCTGTCCAAGTCACTTGCTATTTTTCTCGCAAGCATCAGAGGTGAGAGGCGAAAATTCGCTGGAAAGAAAGTTTGTCTGAAACGGGTATCGAACTCACAACCTTCAGGTCACGAATCGGATACGCTAACCACCGAGCTATACCCGGCCGGGCAGGGAAGAATCGAGAACAAGAGGGCCAAGATGGCCCTGGATCACTCACTTGAATTTTTGAGAGGATCACAGCCAATGTGTTTTTGAAGTATTGAAATTTTGGAAACATAATAATTATTTTGCCAAGCAATTTTGAAAAGGTATCCCAAAATCTGTCATCGCCCCTACAGTCATCACCACAGCCATTTTTTGACTAATGAGAATTCTGCAGATTAATCTTGGGATAGGTCACCCAATGATCATTTCTTGAACAAGAACACATGCCCAATGACAGCTGAAAATATTAAGTGGAACAAGAGCACCACACGCTGGTGCCAACGATTGGCTGTTGGGCGCTTGATAGTAAGTTAAAATTCTTTGTCGAAAAAACGGACATAAGTTGGACAAATGATTTTAGATTTATGTGTCCTTGTTGTATGGATTGCTCTTTTACTAGTGGACAACCATTTCCACTTTCAAGTACATGTGTTGAGTGGAAGCCGAAATACAACAAAATGTCAAAAGTTTTTGCACAACGACAACGCAGTCGACGACAAAAAGGCTATGGCAACACCTCTATGTTTTCTTCAAAAACAGCCCAACTAAAAAGGGCACATAATATAAGGAGAATTTCTGTCAAGTGATTTCAAAATCTGACGAGTGGTTTGAGAGAGGAAGAATTTGAAGGAACTTCTTTAAGTCAGAACAGTGCAAAGAATCCCACCCCCTAGTAGATTAGGGAGCTGATGTTGAACAGATACGAATTCAGTGACAGTAAACATAAAGATAGAAGTTATCGAAAATGCACATAAATGGAATTCCCTTACCTGAAGAATACGTAGGCGGTTTTGGACAAGTTTTCCCAAATTTTCTAACTCCCTCTGATTTTGTAATGGATTTAGATGTCTATATCGGTTGTCATGTGAAAGTCTGTAAAGGTATATGTAAAACAGGCATTTTTTCCAACTAATACAGACATTCCTCCAAATAATAATAGCACTGAATAGGACCGTGTCCAGACGGGAAGAGATGGCATATGAAATGTTATCATAAAATCTGAGCTCCAGATAAGAGGGAGTGATGTTTTTCTAAATCCATTATTTTTCTTTGAAACCCTATGTCGTGAGTACTCATTGGAATCCTCTCCATGGGACGATTCCAATGAGTACCCAAAGCATAGGCTTTAGTGGAGAATAACTAATATTTTCAATTTTGAAATAAAAAAATCTCTCCCTCTATCTGGAGCTCTGATAAAATGTTTCGTTGTTTTGGCCAGAAATACCGACGAGCTGAGACATACTGGACATGTACCAATGTCTCGAAACGCAATCATTGTCAGAGCTCCAGTTAAGAGGGAGTTTGGTTGGTTGTATTGGGGTTTAACGCCACTTTATACTCCCAGTAGTCGAAAACCATCCAATAACACAAGAAATTAGAGATTTATTACGGACCAGGTTGACACCAACGGGAGACACATTCTATTTTTAGATTATCAATTCTCTCATTTAAATACAGGAAAACACAGACTAAGTTTCAAACATCTGTCCGAAGAAGACATTATGGAAAATAATTATTACATGTTTGTTATGTAATGGAATTTAAGCTTTATTAGTCACGTGCCAGTCACTTGACATTCCCACAATGCTTTAATGATTTTTGGCGCGAAATCTAAAAATAGCTTAAGAGGCTACGTAGCCTTTTAAGGGAATACCATCAAAAAAAAATTATTTTTTTTTTGTAATTTTATGATTCTTAATTATTGATGATTTGTATTGTTTTTTCATATAAATTTCAATGATATATGTATTTTTTAATTTGGTGTGATGTGAAAATTCTAAATATCCCCTTTAACAGCTGAGGTCATATCATGGCGGTCGGTGACGCACAAGTGTTTCCTGGCTTTCTCACACCGGTACTTACAAAACTTTCTTTCCAAAGCCACCGACTACTTTTCTCACATGCTTCAGCAGAGGTGAGAGGCGAAAATACGCCGGGAAGATGATAAGAGGGAGTGATGGCATTCTAAATATGTTATTTTTCTTTGAAACCCTATGTTGTGGGTACTCATAAGAATCGCCTCTTAGAGACGATTCTAATGAGTACCCATAACATAGGGTTTAGGGAATAATGACCAATATTTTCCATTTTGAAATCAAAATCAGTCCCTCTATCTGGAGCTCTGATTTTTGCCATGTAGCTCAGTCTGAACTGATCTGTTAGGCGTGCAAATTAAAAATTGCGCGTTTAAATATTGGCCCAGTCTAAAGTTTTTTTTACCGGGTATCGAACTTGGGACTTTATGGTTACGAGGCCGAAGCTCTACCTAACAACCACACTTTGATTAGGGTTAGAGCAATCAGTAGGATAGAAGCATGGCCTTCAGTAGAATCTCTAGGAACGCATTGGGTACACTTGCTGCCAAAACATACATGTACCTTAAATACCGACAGAAAAGGTGTTGAACACCAAACATGCAAATAAACCCATTGTTAAACAAATAGTTGTACAAATAGTTGTAGATTCATTGAACGGTTTTCCGTCTATTTATCGTCGCCACTAGCTGCTGATGTTGGCGACGACTCCGAAGGGTGTTAGTTAGTCACTAGAAATAGTGCGATGCTAAGCTAAGTCAGGCTTCGTGTATACTATCCCCACACGAGAGTTTGAAATAGCATTTCATATGAAAGACAACAACTAATTTTATATCGTCAGCCGAAGGGCTCGAGCCCCAAGCTGTCCTACATTTGATGTGTACAAGCCCTGTGCTCTGCTACTGAAACTAGATTGTAGATATTAAATTGTCGGTGCTATATGCCCTGTCAGGTACACGGTTGTTTCCTTACAGCTTCCGCGATACTTATTTAAACGCATTAACTTCCATAAAAGCCAGCTTCATATTTATGGTCACGCACGTATTTCTCCTTTTTAGACGGAGAGACGGACGGGTGGACAACTGAGGCCATAAGATAATGCGACCCTTCGGGCCTATAAAAAGCAACCGACGTAAACGAATATAAACCAATTAACTGCCAAAGTTACCCAGTGGAATATTACAGAGTTATAGAAAATGAAAATAGCAACATGCGCAATCCGGAAGTATTTTTCAAATGGTAGAGCGTAGGATTTGAAAAATTAGGTCTTTGGTCACTTTGGTGTTTGCGTTCGTGATACATTAAACCGAAGCAATTCCTGACCGTGCTATATACCGAGCACATTAAAGAACCTGCCAATAAGAATGGGTTACGTTCGCCATCTTGCACTATCCCTGTAAGAAAATCAACAGTACTCTGGTGGCATAGCCTGTATGGACATCCAGTGGCGACGATAAATAAACGCGAATTCAATCAATCAACAGGAAGAAAAGAAACCAGCCTGTAGCGATCAAGTGGTACAGAGTAGAACTTGTAAACATCAAGTCTTGGACCATTTGACGATATGGGTTCGAATCCCAGTCCTTCAGGCTGTGAACCTGTGTTTTATAACTGTTTTACATGGTTGATAATTTGTAAATGGTTTTGAGCCCCAGTCCTTCAGGCTGTGAACCTGTGTTTTATAACTGTTTTACATGGTTGATAATTTGTTATTTTAGTCTGCATGGTGCCTTAAGGTAGAGTGACGTATGAATCAATTACAGCATAGAATTCATTCTTGGTTTTTACCCTGGGTGTAGCTTGTCTTCATTTGGTTTTTTGTCACCATCTTTCTGCACGGAATTCGATTTTCTGGTCACCAGGTAAGACCCGAATATGCATATGCACGCAAAAAGTATCAACCGCAGCACTCCATAAATCCGTTTATTTGGTATTTTGCTCACCATTTCCTACATAGATAAAGAAACTTCATACTCAATCTCAACAAATCATTTAAAAAGCATTTCACATTTTTAACCAAGTATAACCCGCCTTTCAATGCTGAAAATAGTGGTTTACAACATCCGTAAATTTTATCTCGCACCTTTAACTCTTTACCATACGACAAAAATTTAGCCCTGTCAAAATTCAAAGCATTTGCAGACGACAATTGCAATGTGGCTCAAATAGTGCAACTGTTGATAGGGTAGAAAACTTTGTGGGAAAAGGAGAAAATGCTGGTTACCAGCATTTTCTCCTTTTCCCCAAATGTTTTCAAAGGGTTTCTTTCAAAGGGTCGTCAAAAGTCGTCATTGAGTGAGAAAGGGTTAAGCTGAATCCGATAGTGACCACGTCACTATAGAACACTTTCTAAAACGACAAATTTTAAGACCCTTCCAAACCAACAGCATCTACAGACAGCAAACCTGAAATTTATGTAAATAAACTCAAGTTTTCTGATAGGTTAGAAACCCTCATAGGAAAAGAAGGAAATAATTGTTACCAGCGTTTTCTCCTTTTCTCACAAAGTTATTTTCCCTCAGAGTCGTGAAACCACTGGATTGTTCAGGGCTTGAAAAAAAATCAAGATCCACTGAACAGATGTTTCAGATATCTCATTATCTGTTTTTCTTTATTATCCCTTTACTACTGAAATGTTTGAATTTTTTTTCAGCTGCCAATAAGACATCGTTTCTTAAACATGTAATTGGAGGAGGGGGATGGTCGAATCTAAGTTGTGAGAATTTGTGGACAAACGTCTTTTACCAATGTACATGTGTTATTCCAAGTACTACTAGAAAATTGTGTTTAAGTAGTGCTTTTGTTAACATGTAGGCTACATGTGTATGGCAATAAAATAGAATATTGCAATGCATTATGTTTAAAGATGCCCGTCTACAGCTGGTGAGCAGAAACGCTGTTCAATTTCAAAAAAAACCAGAATGGTACAGAAATCTGTCCTTTGTGCACACAAGGATAAATTACAGATATATACGGTGTAACTAAAAGAAAAAAACACGGAGGTTTGTGTTAGAAACCGAAAATTGGGGCGTATTTGTTGTACCGAAACTGGTTTTGGTTTTGGTTTCAGGTTTTGTTATGGTTTTTACCTTAACCAAAACCAGTTCTGGTTTCATAAAAAGACGAGCAGTTTCACCGCTTGTTTCAAAATGGTGGCCCGTTTTGCTCTTGTCAGAGAAAGTCCATCAAATGATTTGTTTTACTCAATAAACAACAAAAAAGCCAAATTCTGGCATCATCCACTAACACTCAAACATGTTTCTGTCATTCAAATGTCATTCAAAAAAGACATACAAGGCTGAGGATTAAAAACTAATTTTGGATAATCATGAAGTACAGCACTGATGACTTCAAGGAAGGCTTTTTCATGAACAGGGCTTTATTTGACCATCAACTTGCAGTGGTTCGTCGGAGCTAACGGTGCCTAGCCCTCGTGACCATGTGTCAGACTTTTTCCTGAAAGCTGAACATTATGTAAATCAGTAAATGCACACTGTTCGCTGTCTGATTTACTGACACTGCAACTCTATTTTCTGGTTTGCTTTAAGCAACACACCCTGCAAAACTGCTGAACACCTTGCAATTTATTCATCCGTGATGTAAAATAGAAATTGAGAGAGTGTTTACATATACAAAGATAGTGATATAGACAGAAATATGAATGTGACACTGTTTTATTGTATTTATGAATGAAATTCAAAAAAAAAAAAACGTTTTTCCAGTCAAAAGAAAACCTGCTTTTCCTGTGCAATTTTCTGCTTGCCGTTGTGTTGTTAATTTCATCCTTACTGCAGTTTGAAAACAAAACTTGACAGTCAAAATGCAGGTTTTCATTCTGTGGAATAGTTTGGATCTCTAGACTCGCTCTTTTCAAGGGAAACATTAAGACATTTACATATCACTTGCGTCGTCTGCATTGTCTGTGATGTCGTGCAATGACGTCTGATGATATTCATACCAAACTCGGATTGGATTTAACTATCAAAATGGAAAGCCATACAGCAAGGACAGGAATCAAAGAAATTTAAGTATTTTTTGAAACAATCATAATGCCTTTTTTGACTTTAAAAGTTAAGATATTTCGACACTTTATAATATCTGTGCAGCCGACCATTGACATCTACGTATGTGGTTCATCCACATATGGTGTCCTGGTCTTTTTTTAAAATTCTTTTGCAAGAGAGAGAGAGAGAGAGAGAGAGAGAGAGAGAGAGAGAGAGGAAAATAACTGGAAAGTGAATGAATAAAAAAACGATTAACACCGTAACCTTGAAATATTGAATAATGATAATATATACAATTAAAGTGGTTTGAAACCAGTTCTATTTATTTATTTTTTTAAGGGGGGAGGGGTTCACAGAGAATGTGGTGAAAATCATAGCAGCCTTTATTTCAACTATTACTTGTACTGCTATGGACTTGAAGTTCATAAAAGACACTTGGGAAAAATAGTACATGTATCTCTTCTTTGAATTTTTGCAACGTGAGGATAGAGCATGTGGATGCATCCTCTCTCTGCTTCACAGTCAGTGTTTGAATATGCATGGAAAATAAAAAAAAAAGATACAGCAGTACACAACTTTTCTCTTCCACTTTTTAAATGGACATTTAATGGTTGAATACAAATTGTTGTACGCCATGGATACACTTTCCACTTGCCCTTTGCCATTAATTCTTTCAGCGCTCTGATTTTTGTTTAGATTGTGTGACCACAGAAATTTGATATTCTATAACCAAAATAAATGATCAAATATGGAAAAAAAAATCTCCCCTATATAATATAAACACGTGTTTATATTATATAGGGGAGAGTTTCTTTTCATATTTGATCATTTATTTTGGTTATAGAAATGTCAAATTCCTGTGGTGTGACTACCCGTACCTATATTCGGACAGACAAAACTATATCGAAACTACCCTACCAGGCAGTTTCGATGGTTTCGCAAACCAGTTTCGGTTTCACTACCAAAAAAGAGGAATTCGCGTAACTATGGGCGTATGCCTTTCCTTTGTTCTGGCACAATGTTCTGTGTTCTGGAATGCTATTCTTGAATATGCTAAAGGAATATTTCAGAACACAATACACTGTTCCGGAAGTGTGTTCTGAATGGAGCATGTTCGAAACATTGTTCTAAACCATATCAAAATGAAAGTACATTGGCATGATGGCTGTTGCAAGAGCTACTGTCGTAGCTGTGTTAGTTAAGGAAATGATTAGCTGCAGTGAGACAGAGTAAAGACGAGTCTACTAAGGCCCTAGCTATTTATGACATTCACGTCGTAAAAAAGAACAATTGCATAATTTGCCAAAACGAATCGTCCGTCTTTCAGCCATCTTGTATCACCTAGCAACCGTTCAGCAGGTGCGCTACACCTCGATTGGATTAGAACAGTCAGAACATGTTCTGGAGAACACGACGCAGTGTTCTGAAATACTCCAATGACCTAGAACATGTTCGGAGTAGCGAAAGGAATACGCCCTATCACGCTTACCTTTTACTCTGAACGGTGACCATCTAACACAGCGTTGTCTTCGCAAAACATATTCTTCTCCCGCTAGATGGCATTCTACAAATACACGTCTATCTAATTAGGGCAGTCTGGATACAGAACCGGACTACTTTTCAAAATGAAAACCGTTATTTTGAATTTCAAAATCAAATAAACGTTTACTCATTCAACGCTACCTGGTGCGATTAATTCAGCTATAGGCTGCAGCACGCTGTTTCCATGTTTAATGTCGTAGGTACTCAGACGTCAGACCAAAATTTCCAGTAAACAATCAATATAATGAACCTGAAATTATATGCATGAAAAAGCACCTGAATGCAATGTTCAGCTAGTCCTATTTCATTAGATTTTATCAATAAACCATGTTCAACTTGTGAAATGGTAAAATTACTGATTAATACAGGCAAGTGGGATGGTCGGAAAAAATCTGACAAAATATGCCATTTTAGCCCATAAAATACAAATCCAGGAAGGTAGCCTGAAAATGTCAAGCTAATTTGAAACTCAAAACAACAAATAATCTGGGGA
Organism: Tridacna crocea; assembly: GCA_943736015.1. NCBI lineage: Eukaryota > Metazoa > Mollusca > Bivalvia > Cardiida > Cardiidae > Tridacna > Tridacna crocea. Next base: position 59,788,567 of record OX031059.1, read on the forward strand.
TAAAGTCAAAAATAGCACGTTTCCATGCCGTTTTTTTTTTTTTTCAAATTCTTTCATGCCCTAAACCTACTCTTATTTTTGCCGCTAAAAATAGATGCTAGCTCCATGAACTCTCACATGAATTCATATATGGAACAAAGAAGGAAAGGTCATGACCTTCTGTTTCATAGACAAACTAAATGCTTCTTTTCCTTTACCTTACACAATTCATAGGCGTAATAACTCTTCTTCTTATCAAAATTGCACTGAAACCTACCTTTCTGAATTATTTCTAAATTTGACCCTCCCTGGTCAATTCGAAACGAACTGTTTACAGGAGCCATAGGCATTATCTCCCGCTAGATGGCATTCTGTAAATACTCATCCATCTAATTTGGGCATCTTGGGCACAGAACTGAACCACTTTCCTACGCGACAACCGTTACTTTGAATTTCAAACGTTTACTCAATAAAACTCTGCCTCGTGCAATTCTCTCAGCTATGATCAGCAGTTTAGAGAAATATGGAGCTTAAGCAGGTCTCATTTCTCTTCAAACGTATTGATGAAACTATTTTCTACATTGCTACTCTATAGAGCGTAATATTACAGTTTGCCCGCTTTCGGGGCTAGTAGTGCATCATATAGGACAGGTCGAATATTCCAAGAATATGACATGTGCAGACAATGGTGCCATAGATAACGTCAGACATTCAGGCAGTTTCGGTGATCACGTGATAAGAAACGAGGTGAAAATAAACGCTATCTTGAATAAACGTATACAGTTATATATTTGGTGACATTTTAGAAATGAAATTCACATAAAAAATCGGCCGTGACGGTAGTCGTATCAAGTATCATTCTCCAAGAGGCTAAAAGTGTCATTTTATAAATTTGCCGGTATCATACAGACGAAAAGAGTTTTAACACAAGCGCTATCCTCTTTCGGTTTTGATAAAAACGGTCGTATGTAGTCGGCATTGTGAAAGAAATCATTAAGTTCTAGCAGATCGCCATAGATTTATAAGACAAGAAATAAAAACAAGTGGGCCATTGGCCCTGGAACGCTCACCTTAGACTATAGCTTCTGAGTGAAATTCATTTCTTCGAACAACTTTGGTAAAGATTTACCCACGGAACATCCCTGCCAAGTTTCATCAAGATTGGCCCAATGGGTTAGGAGAAGAAGATGCTTAAAGAAATTGTTGACAGACGACGGACGACAGACGGTGGACACAGGGCAATCAAATATCAAAGCTCTACACCTTCCAGTTTCAAAGAAGAACTTTAAATTTTCGTCCTTGTCCTATGTTCGAACCTGTGGTCCCCGGGGCTGGGCCAGTTTTGGCAAAAGCAGCATCTTTGGAACAAACTTGGTAGAGGTCCACTCAAAGATGCTACATACCAAATATCAAAGCTCTACACCTTCCCGTTTAAGAGAAAAAGAAATTTAAAAATTTCCTTCTTTGTTCCTATGTTCCAACCTGTGACCTCCGGGGCAGGGCCAGTTTTGACGCTAGGGACATCACATGACCAAAATTGGTAGAGGTCCACCAGAAGATTCTGCATACCAATATCAAAGCTCTGCACCTTCGAGTTTCAGAGAAGAAGATTTCTAAAGTTTTCTTTATTTGTTGCTATGTTCGAATCTGTGACCCCCAGGGCAGAGTTTTGGCCACAAGGGCATAATATGAACAAACTTGGTAGAGGTCCACTAGGAATTGCTACATGCCAAATACCATAGCTCTATGCCTTTTAGTTTTAGAGAAGAAGAATTTTCAATTTTTTCTTTCTTTGTTCCTATGTTCGAACTTCTGACCCCCGGAGCGGGACCAGTTTTGACCGCACGGGCATGATTTAGAAAAATTTGGTAGAGGTCCACTAGGAGATACCACATACCAAATATCAAAGCTCTACGCCATCTAGTTTCAGAGGAGAAGAATTTCAAAGTTTTCCTTCTTTGTCCGTATACTCAAACTTGTGACCCCCTTGGTGGGGCCAGTTTTGACCCCAGGGGTATCATTTGAACAAACTAGGTAGACGTCCACTAGGAGATGCAACATACCAAATATCAAAGCTCTGCGCTTTCTAGTTTCTGAGAAGAATAGTTTAAATGTTTTCCTTCTTTGTTCCTAAGCTCAAACTTGTAACTCCCAGGGTGGGGCCAGTTTTGACCCCAGGGGCATAATTTGAACAAACTTGGTAGAGGTCCACTAGGAGATACCACATACCAAATATCGAAGCTCTACGCCTTCAAATTTTAGAGGAAAAGATTTTTAAAGTTTTCCTTCTTTGTTCCTATGCTCTAACTTTTGAATGAATAAATGAATAGCGTTTTAAGGCCCGTCGACAACCTAGGTCATATTGGGCGCACTTACTTAGTAAACAATAATGCGAGGTGAAAATAACATACATGTGCAACAACATAAGACGCACATGATAAATGAGGAATGGACAAAACACAAAATGATGCCCCTTTTGTCGCCTTTTACGACCCGCATGCTGTCACGTTTGTTCCGCCAGATGAAATGGCAGATGTGACGATCGCAGGACTGCAGTAATTTATTCTTATACCCACGATTAAACCACACGGGGTCCCACAGGCCAATTGATTCCCATTCCAAACCCTATTCACATCGACAAAAATATATATATAGGATTTGGAACAAGAACTACCCAGCCTGCTGCATTCCTAAGAATTATGAGAAAAGTCAAACTTTTGACCCCGGGGTGGGGCCAGTTTTGACCCTAGGGGCATAATTTGAACAAACTTGGTAGAGGTCCACTAGGAGATGCCACATACCAAATATCAAAGCTCTACACCATCTAGTTTCAGAGGAGAAGAATTTCAAAGTTTTCCTTCTTTGTCCCTATGCTCAAACTTGTGACCCCGTGGTGGGGCCAGTTTTGACCACAGGGCATAATTTGAAAAAAAAAAAAAAAAAAGCTCAGTAGAGGTCCACTAGGAGACGCCACATACCAAATATCAAAGCTCTACGCCTTCAAGTTTCAGAGGAGAATATTTTTAAAGTTTTCCTTCTTTGTTCCTATGCTCAAACTTGTTATCCCCCGGGGTGGGGCCAGTTTTGATCCTATGGGCATAATTTGAACAGACTTGGTAGAGGTCCATCAGGAGATGCCACATACTAAATATCAAACCTCTACGCATTCTAGTTTCAGAGAAGAAGATTTTCAAAGATTTCGGGTTTTTTTCTTTTTGTTGCCCTGGCAACCAGAGTTATGGGTGGAGTTCAATTCTTTGAACAATTTTGGTAGAGCTTCACCCAAGTAATATTCCTGCCAAGTTTCATGAAGATTGGCCGAGTGGTTTAGAAGAAGATATTTAAAGGAATTGTTGACGGACGACGGACGACGGATGATGGACGCCGGACATAGGGCGATCACAAGAGCTCATCTTTAAATAGCACTTCGTGCTAAGGTGAGCTAGAAATGAATTGTGAGCACCAGATAAATCAGGGCTCCATAATAGTGCATTTGAAAACAAAAAAGAGTTCGGACATAAAAGTTTATGTACGGAACCCCTAAAGTGACATGCTCGACTTTTTTTTAATATGCAAATTTCTCAAGTTATTTCGTTTTTACGAAATAATATTTACGAAATAATATTTCGTTTTTACGAAATAATTATTTCGTATATATGAAATAATTATTTCGTAATTACGAAATAACTTTTTCGTTTTTACGAAATAATTTTACCTGTTTGTATATTCAAAAGGGCCTCGTAGCTTTGAATTCCATTATTGACCGGTGTTATCGCCAATGTCATCATTATTCTATCTATATCTAGGCCAAAACATAATGGACCGTGCTCTGTGAAAAGGGTGCTTAAAGCATTTCAGAAAAGAATCGACACATTCGTACCATGTTAGCCTGCGCGTACTGCGTCAGCTGACACGGGCCGAAACCTTTCGCGTTCTTCAAATTTTCTGCATGTCAAAAAGCTATCGAACTCATCATTCGATCGCAAATAAGACTTTATGGATCCATTTCAAGGGCGGATCCAGGATTTTTTTTTCGAGAGGGATATCATAATAGATCATTATATACAAGATGTGCTATGTGAACAAAGGGCAGACAGACAGACAGACAGATAGCTAAGGTAATATCACGTTGGTTAGCGATGCAACCATGTGTTTCCCAGCTTTCTCACAAAAGTACTGACAGAACTTTTTTTAAGCTAGGAGACGAAGACCAGGTTCTTAAGAAACCGCCTTGGAGGTTGAGAACAGCGAGGGGTAACGTTAGTGGTTTCGTTCTCATACAAACAAATTCTAAAATTGTAGTAATGGAATTCCTCCTTGGAACTCAGGGTCTCTAGTACAGCAAAACGACTGCCTTACCAGTGTTAGGATTATGGGACTTTTCAAGTGCTAGCTGGTGAAAAATGTTTTGTGAAAATGATTGAGCCGTGCGTTTTGAAAAGGAGGCTCATTGCATCTACGTGATCCATGGTACCAAGTAAGACATCGCCTGATAATGCATCGGCGGCTCAGCGGGGTTGGGGGTGGGGGGTGGGGAGTAGGTTATCCCCACCTCCTCTAGAACTTTCAAAGTAATCGTAGTCTGCCGGAAATTTTGACCAAGTATGAAAGAGTCAAACATATTCTAAATCTATGCCAAATATAAGTCAAATCTACAAAGAAATTCTTCTAAGTAGCTGAAATGCGTAAAAGAATAACCTTTAAAGATGTACGCAGTAGCAAAGTTGACACATGCTCTGACAAAAGGAGGCTTATTCAATCTCTATGATCCATGGCACCAAGCAAGCGATCACATACTGATGGATCCATAGTACAAATATGTAACAGCCGACGGAATCTTCATGATGGTAGTTCTAGTTCTTTGACATACAAAAAATTTACTGAAAGCGAAAAGTTTGGCCCAAGACAGCCTACGTGGATTACATTAAATGCATACGCATTAAGCGCCTTTTTCACAGAGCATGTCTTATAAAAAATGATCCATCCATTCTGGACTCCCTCCCGAAAAATATCCTGAACTGCCCTACTTATGGATCCAGAAAATCTTTTTTGTCTTATGTGCGATAGAAAAATGAGTTCGAATAGCCCTTTGACATGCAGAAAACTTAAAGATTTCGAAAAGTTTCGGCCCATATGTCAGCCTGCGTGGACTACGCTGGCCGACATTGGTCAATTCTTTTCTCAAATGCATATTGCACCCTTTTCACAGAGCACGGTTTATTATGATTTCGCCCAGATATAGATAGCATAATGATGACAGCGGCATTAATACCAGTCAATAATGGAATTCTAGGCTACGTGGGCTTTTTGAATGGTAAAATTATTTCGTATTTACGAAATAATTATTTCGTGATTACGAAATAATATTTCGTAAAAACGAAATAATTATTTCGTAATTACGAAATAATTTTACCAGTCTGTATATTCAATAAGGCCCTCTAGCCTTGAATTCCATTATTGTCTGGTGTTAACGCCACTGTCATCATTATTCTATTCATACCCAGGCTAAAACATAATGAACCCTGCTCATTGAAAAGGGTACTTTTTGCATTTGAGAAAAAATCGACACGTACCAGCCGGCGCAGTCTGTGCAGGCTGACATGGGCCAATCCTTGTTCAATATGATCTTCCAACTTTCTGCATGATAAGTATCAACCCAGGCCAGCCTGCACGGATTGGGCTGGCCTGGGCCTAAACTGTTCGCTATCAGTAAATTTTCTGTATGTCAATGGACTAGAACTACCGTAAGATTCCGTCGGCTGTTACAAAAAAACGGATAGATCTACTATGGATCCATCAGTATGTGATGGCTTGCTTGGTGCCATGGATCACAGAGATTCAATAAGCCTCCTTTTGTCAGAGCAGGCTCAATTTCAAATTTGCTACTGCGTACAGCCTTAAACATCATTCCTTGACGCATTTCATCTAGATAGAAGAAGTTCTTTGCGGATTTGACTTAAGTCTTCGCATAGATCTAGAATTTGTATGACACTCACATACTTAGTCAAAATTTCCGGCAGACAACGGCTACTTTGACAATTGTTGAGGAGGGCCCACCTGACCCCCAGCTAATCCGCCGGTGCATAATCAGGTGATGTCTTGCTTGGAACCATGGATCGCGCAGTTGCATTAAGCCCCCTTTTCATAGAGCAAGGCTCAATCAGGTCTGATTGATTCGTGTTTAACGTCGCATCAGTTTTTTTTTTTTAAATTTCAGTATATTTTCACGACAACCACCGTGATATTACCTTAGCTCTCTGTCTATCTGTCTGTCTGCCTGCCTGCCTGCCCGCCTCTCTGTCCCTCTGTCTCTGTCTCCCTCCCTCCCCTCTCTCTCTCTCTCTCTCTCTCTCTCTCTCTCTCTCTCTCTTTCTTAATCATCATTCTACAAATCTCATACCCTGATACTTAAGCGACACAGTTGTAATGTTATCCCGTCTTTCCAAGAGCAAAGAAGGAAAGGAATAAGGAACGCGCTATTATTACCGTTACGCAAGTCTTAAAAAATGGATTTGCAGGGGATCGAACCCGCTGCCTCCAATTCTCCAGTAGAAGACAGCCTATCCACCTGCCTAAAGAAGCGGTATAACCTCCCGACATAGAAATGCTCTGGTGTGCACTGTATTCTATGCAAATGCAATGAAAGTAAACAAGCTGTATATCTACTCGAAAATACATAGACGCTGATTTGTCCATCTTAAAGACGCATTTGCAGATGCCTGAACGTTACGAGTCCTCTTATATACGGACGTTAAGGCACTGTATTTACAACAAAGAGGTTCGTGAAACATAAGAATACACGAATAAGTGCTCTTCGTCATTATGATTGATAATTATTTAGCCTGGCATCAATCAATCAACCACTTCCATACTCTACAAGTCCCCCACCTTCACAATTAAGAGCCTGTTGTGGTTCCTGCACCCGAGTGATAAGAAACAGAGCCCTATATTCTAAATACATGTATTAGATTTAAAAAATGACTAGGCTGGGAATCGGATCCTCAATCTCCAGTTTTCGACTGGGCCGTGCTCTAAACAAACTGAATATTGTAATTTTCTTTTAATTATCAATGAAAACTGTGCGTACACAATTCATAAACAGAAGAAATAACAGACGGACGGATAGACGAGGGGCTGACTGACTGACTCTCTGACTGACTGAATGAATAGATTTGAGTTTACCAGTCATATCATTTATGCTTGCCCCCTTTTGTCTAATGTACCGATATTAAGATTATATTTGATATCGATCTGGAAAAGCACAACATAGGTCAATGACTCTAGATGATAGCTCCCTTGAAACAGAACCCAAATTCGAACATGGTGTGGGCAATTCAGGATTAAGACAGCTTAAATTCTATAGCCTATGATGTGAGAGTCTGTCAATGAACCCTAAAATGCAGAACTATCGCAAGGCAATCCAAGTGCATCGACTCCGAGTCGAACCGAGGATGCCTGTATTTCAACTTATCAGATTATTTCGTATTTACGAAATAATTATTTCGTTTTTGCGAAATAATTATTTCGTATTTACGAAATAATGTTTCGTTTTTACGAAATATTATTTCGTAAAAACGAAATAAGTTGAGAATTTTGCATATTAAAAAAAAGTCGAGTATGTCACTTTAGGGGTTCCGTAGTTCTGTACCCTCCCTTTTCAAATGTAAAGTCATCAAAATTTAAAATTTAAATGAAAATTTTATTTCAAAATTTGAACAGAAAACCATCACATTTGAAAATTATGCACTGCTTTAACAACAGAAATTCATGAATGAAATTCTTTGTCATTTTAATTAGGATCCACAAAACAATGTTTCATTCAATTAACATTAACAATTTCTTTATCTGTTGTAACAGTACAAATCAACTAACAAATATTTTTCTCAGTGATAAACTACAGATTTAACCTATCTGGAGCTTTTTGTACTCTCGTGGGATATCTTTTATCACCATTACTTGGGATGTCCACCTTTTTATCATAATTAGTAATTATGGGTGTGCTGTCCTTTTCATGAGTTTTCTCAGATAATGGCGGTGGATTATTACCATTAAATGGTTGACTATCAGTTTCTGGAATTTGTTCACTTGACATGAGTGGTGTAAGTAAAACATTATCAGTGTGAGAAGACTGCGTCGGAAGTATGACCTCTTTTCCAACCATATTTGCTCAGATTGCGCTTGTAGTTGTGGATACGCCATTGAAGACGCTGAGCACTACTTTTTCCAGTGCACCCGGTACACAATTCCGAGACGACAACTTTTTCATGAAGTTCGCAGCTTTCATCCTTTAAATGATAATTTATTACTTTTTGGATATGAAAATCTCAGATTAGAAGACAACTCCACTATTTTTCTCGCCGTGAAATCCTACATTAAAGCTTCAGAGAGATTTGCATAAACGTCTCATAGCCTGTAAGTCATTTTACTACCCCTGTCTCCAATCACTCTCGTCCATTTGACTGACTTGACAACCAAGTATTCTATACTTCTCCGTCCTTAAACATGTAAATTCTTAATAACTAACACTTGAAATAATTTATTGCATAGCTGGAACATAATTGTCTTCTTTTTCGAGAGAAAGGTTCAGAAATAAATACTTATTACAATTTTAGACTCGTAGAAGAGTCTCATAGCTTGTAAATTATTTAAAGGGAATGGCCGATTCTAAGTTGTGAGGACTTGTGGCCAGACCCTTTTGCCTGATTTGTATCTCTGTTTGTGTAAACTATGTATGTTGTATGATTTGTATATAGATGGCAATAAGATATGTTTAAACTAAACTGTGTCGGAATTTCATAAAACCGTTTAAAAGTTGGTCTATGTGACGTCTCAAAATGATCCAATTACTTACATCAACTTTATACATGACTTGTCCTTCACGAGATACAATAGAACCTGGTAACCATTTACCCTTTGCTCTATAATCCGTTGCCAATACATTATCCCCTATTTCAAAATCACGTAGCCTTCTGCCATCATTTAAAGCTAATTTCATTTGCGAATTTGAAACAACTTGTTTCGTATCAGGTTTAAGCAAATCTAACCTTGTCCTGAGATTTCTACCTAGAAACAATTTTGAAGGAGATTCCCCTGTAATAGCGTGAGGCGTATTACGGTACCTTATCAAAAATGTGTTAACTTTCAAGTTCAAGTCATTTGAAGACATAGTCATAGCTCGCATGTTAGACTTAAATGTGCCAATGAATCTTTCTGCTAACCCATTAGTACTTGGTTTGAAAGGTGCGGATCTTAAATGTAAGATTCCATTATCTTTCATGATTTTTTGAAATACATTGCTAGTAAATTAAACCCCATTGTCTGATACTAACTGTTTTGGCAATCCATTTCTAGCAAAAATATTCCTCAATTCTGCAATTGTTTTCTCGGCTGTAGTTGAATTCATGATAACAACTTCGGGCCATTTTGAATGCGCATCTACCACGACGAAGAACATTTTATTCAAAAACGGACCTGCAAAGTCAACATGAATACGTTTCCATGGCGAACTTGGCCATTCCCATGGATGTAAATTACATAAGTGGGGCTCTTTTTGTTGCATTTGGCAACCTGAGCATTGTTTGATCAAGTTTTCAATATCTTTGTCAATTCCAGGCCACCATACGTAATTTCTTCCAAGTAATTTCATTTTAACAATTCCAGGGTGACTTGCATGCAACAAATCTAAAACTTGCCTACGTATTTTAACAGGTATAACTACACGTATTCTCCACATTAGACATCCTCTATGTATTGATAATTCATTTCTGCGATTGTAAAACGCTTTAAACAATGGATTTTCTACGGGAGACCCCCATCCATTTTGGACATTTTCAAGCACACGTGATAAAATGTTCTCACGCTGCGTTTCCCTTCTAATTTCAGCGTTTGTAACAAGGAGTTGCTCTATTTGTGATGTATAAAAAACATCATCATCATCATCATCCTGTTTTTGTCTTTGAGACTTTAGAGGCAATCTTGATAACCCATCAGCATTTCCATGCTGTTTTGTGTTTTTCATACTCAATATATCCGGTACTGAAAACATGACAAAAATAATGCGTACCTTTGGACACGTGCAGCTGTCGTAGCTGGAATATGCTTTTATTTAGATTGAAGATTGATAACAGAGGCTGCCAATCTGTTAAAGAGTAAACTTTCTACCATATAGATATGGGTAGAATTTCTTTACTCCCCAGTAAGTTGCAAGTGACTCACGGTCTATTTGAGCATATCGTTGCTCCGTTTGAGTCAACGACCTTGAAGCATAAGCGATTGGTTTTTCTACACCATTCTGCATGACATGTGACAAAAAAGCAGACACACCATACGGACTTGCATCATTTGCTACATGTAGCTTAACTGGCAGTTTGGGGTTGTAATGAGTCAGTACTGGTTCAGATGTAATTAACATTTTTGACTTTTGAAATGCCGTTTCACACTTTTTTAACCATTCAAATTTCTTATTTTTCTCAAGAAGCTCATTTAAAGGTTTGACAACAGTTGAAAGGTAAATTGTTCAAAAATCTATGATAAAAGTTCAGAAGACCTAGATATGCACGAAGCGTTGTGACATTGTGCAGTCTTGGGCTATTCAGTACAGCATCGATTTTTTCTTTGCTTTTCCACAACTCATGATTATCAATTTCATGACCACAGTAAGTTATACGGTCTTGAGAAAAAACAACATTTATCTCTATTCAGTTTCAAATTAAACTGAGCTAGTCTTGACAAAACCATTTCTAAGTTCTCTAAATGTTTGTCGTCGGTCTCACCTGTGATTACCATATCATCAAGAATGCATTGAACACCATTAATTCCTTGTAATATTTGCTCAATAGTTCTTTGCCAAATTGCTGGCGCTGATGATACACCATACACAAGTCTATCCATTCAATACAATCCCTTATGTGTGTTGATAGTGAGCACTTTTTTACTTGCCTCGTTCATTTCTAAATGTAGGTATGCTTGCCGTAAATCCATTTTTGTAAATTTTTGACCTGGCGATAGATTAGCGAAGACATCTTCCACCCGTAGTAATGGATATTTGTCCACTTCCAGAGCCTGGTTTACTGTTACCTTGAAGTCTCCACAAATTCGGATTAGTCCATTTGGTTTTACGACGGGTACGATCGGTGTTGCCCAGTCACTTGTGTTAACCTTTGAAATTATTCCTTGCTTTTCAAGGTTTTCCAGTTCTTGCTCAATTTTTTGTTTGAGAGCATATGGTACTGGTTTTGCCTTCAGAAATTTGGGTTTAGCATCTTTCTTTAATGTAAGTGAAGCCTTGATACCCTTCACTTTGCCATTCAGTCACAAAAAAATTGATCCATATTTCGACAGAATGTTCTTTCAAAAGTTTCTCATTTGTACTTACAGTTTTGACGTACAGAATGTTATTCCAGTCAAGTTGGATTGCCGATAACCAGTCACGTCCTAACAATATGTCGACCCATTTCCTTTGACAACAAGTAAACAAAGATTTTTCTCTTGACCTTTGTATTTCGCGTGAACTGTTTTTACTCCAACCTGCTCAATCGTTTCATTTGAATACGTCTTCTGCACGGATTTCGGGGTTTCTAGCTTTATCTTCCCAAAATGTCGTACAAAATCTGTATAATTCATAATACTTACAGAAGATCCAGTGTTACCTTCCATGACTATTGGATCAACTAATGGGTTCACTTTGTAATTAACTGGTTTCTTTTGTGGAGTCTGAACCTTTCTGCAATAAGTAATGGCTTTGGAGACAAATGCTGACTCAATATTGTACACAGTTCATCAAAAGACTTTTCTGCCGGTTTTTAGCTCCACTGGCCGAAGGCCAGCGGGCTTATGTCATGGCCTGGTGTCCGTCGTGCGTCCGTCCGTCCGTCTGTGCGTGCTTGCGTGCGTGCCTGCGTCCGTCCGTCCGTCGTGCGTGCGTTAACTTTTATTTCAAACATCTTCTTCTCTGAAACTACCCATCCAATTTTGATGAAACTTCACAGAAATGATCCTGCCATGGTCCTCTTCAGAATTCCTTGAAAGAATTTTATTCTTTCAAAAACTCTGGTTGCCATGGCAACAAAACTGAAATTTTTTGAAAATTTTTAAAAATCTTTTTCTCTGAAACCATAAGATCTAGGGTTACCAAATTTGGCATGTAGCTTTATCTAGTGGACCTCTACCAAGTTCCTTCAAATAATAGCCCTGGGTTCAAAATTGGCCCTGCCCCGGGGGTCACATGTTTTATATGGGCTTATATAGGGAAAACTTTAAAATCCTTCTGGTACATAGCCATAGGGCCTAGAGCTACCAAAATTGGCATGTAGCTTTATCTAGTAGACCTCTACCCAGAGTGCCCAAATAATAGCCAAGGGGTCAAAATTGGCCCCGCCCCGGGGGTCACAAGTTTTATATGGGCTTGTATAGGGAAAACTTTAAAAATCTTCTCGTACCAAGCCATAAGGCCTATGCTACTCAATTTTGCATCTAGCTTTATCAAGTGGTTGTCTATCAAAGGTGCCCAAATTGTAGCTCTGGAATTAAATTTGGCCCTGTCCTGGGGGTCAAAAGTTTTACATGGGCTCATATTGGGAATTTTTTAAAAATCTACTTGTACCTAGCCATAAGGCCTAGGGCTACCAAATTTTGCATGTAGCTTTATCTAGTGGGCCTCTACCAGGAGGGCCCAAATTATAGCCTTAGGGTCAAGTTTGTCACCACACCAGGGGTCACAAGTTTTACCTGGGCTTTTGTGGTGAAAACTTTCTAAGTCATCTTGTTACTAACCATAATAAGGACCAGGGCTACTAAATTTATCCCTGCCTCATGGATTTAATGTTTAACAGGGCCTTTTATTGAGAAAACTTTGAAAATCTTCTTGTTTATAACCACACATTCTAGACCTGTATTATTTGGTGTAGGGCTTTATCTTGTAGACCTCCACCAGGATTCAAGTAATTGTAACTTTGGGGTCAAAATTGGGTTTGCCCAGGGGGCCACAACTTTTCGTAGGATTTTATGGAAAAAAATTTGTATGTCCTCAAGTTTGAAACCAGTTGGCCAAATAATGCAATGTTTGACTTGTAGTGCTTTTTACGAATTAGCCAGTGGAGCGATACAGGGCCATCATGGCCCTCTTGTTCTGGAGATGTTACCATTGAAAATGTGTTGGGCAGGATCAAACGAATATATCAGCACTGATCATGTACCTATTATGTTTTCATATGTCTGGGGAGAAAAGGCCTCTTTCGCCCGTTTCTAGGCTTTGCATATTTTCATATTATAGGTCAAATTATGGTACGAAAGGACTGGTATGAAATGGTTATGGTACGAAAGGCCTGGAATGACGACCTCCGCGGTGTGAAATTAGACTTGTCCGAGTGTTGACATACGTGGATACGCAATCAAAATGGTAAATTGTCGTTACTGGTTGCCTTTGAGTACCTATCAATATTTTTCTTTTCTAGCTTACAGTTATTGTCTATTTTACATTCTGTCTGTACCTTATAATGCGTGTTTGTTTAGACAATGCTGGAAAGCATTCGTGAGTGCAAGTCATTAAGTGACATCTAATTCTCGGATACACATTGAACTTTGAAGGGGGTCCTACCACAGGAATTTGACATTCTATAACCAAAATAAATGATAAAATATGAAAAAAAAAATCTCCCCTGTATAATATAAACACAAGGAATGCAACGTCTCGATTGCTGGCGCGAGCACCCGACAGCCTTTCCCAACCAAAATCACCCACGAAACAAACATTGATCATAATCTCCTTCAGCCTATTGATAGACAACACATTAATGTACCTGCGACATCCGGCGATACCTCAGTAGACACCTTTCAACCGGAGATATCTGTCATGTTTTACAACTCTATCAGGACTTTTTGATTTATTCGGGTAGCCATTCACTGATGTCACAAGAAGTGCAAGGAACTGTATTTTCGTATTACTTATTACTATTATTTTTTATCGATTTTAAGACATTTATGGACATCAAATGATACTTAAGATTCTAGAAAAATCTGTAGTATAGTCGTCCTCGCTGGTACCGCGTCATCTATGATACCGCGGTAATCCGGAAAATACCTAATCTGCATATGTAGCGCCACCTAACCATTGTTTACTCTTTCAAATCGAGAGCAGAAGTTTTCTTTGTATCGCATCGGTCAAAAATAACAGACATTTCTTCATTAATAACAAGTTACTTTCAATAAATCACCAATTGCAATGATAAAGCACAATTTTCTTCCATGTTTTGAAATTAATTAACCACAACTCTTAAAATAACCGACAATTTATTTTTGACGAGTAAAGGTCATCTGCTTTGGCGTCATAGTCCTCGCCGGAAACAAAAAAACGGTACTGAATTCATATTTTGAATATAAATCTCATAGTTTTCATGATTTTCCAAATTTCAGGTGTTAGCGCAGTACCATAGCGGACTCCTTTTGGAGCACTTGTAGTCAACATGTTTGCTTGACCTAGATATTTTTGTCTAAAAAACACAACTGAAGCTTTGATAGTTCAGTTATTGTAACTTTACATGCAACTATTTATTACAATATTAGAAAATAATACATGTGAGTTTCCTATCTTGCAGTAATTTTCGACAGAATTAAGTACCGCGGTACCATCGAGGACCATCCTATCATGTGATATCCATAAGTATCTTAAAAACGAAAAAAATAATAATAGTAATAAGTAATACGAAAATACGCTACCTGCTACTTTCTGTGACGTCAGCGAATGGCCACCCGGATAAATCAAAATGTCTTGATAGAGCTGTAAAACATGACGGATATCTCCAGTTGAAAGGTGTCTACTGAGGTATCACTGGATGTCGCAGGTATTGTCTTGTCTATTGCTAGGCTTAAGGAGATTATGAACAATGTTTGTTTCATGGGTGATTTTGGTTGGGAAAGGCTGTCGGGTGCTCGCGCCAGCAATTGAGACGTTTCATTCCTTGTGTTTATATTATATAGGGGGGATTTTTTTTCCATATTTTATCATTTATCTTGGTTATAGAATGTCAGATTCCTGTGGTCCTACTAAAACTAACCTACTAAAACACGCCGTACCAGAAAAATACGCTGTACCATGTACAGATTAAAACACGCCGTACCAAAATGTGTTTTGTATTGTATGGTTTTTTTTTTTTTGGTAATTTTAAATTGAAAAACATATAATTTAACATAACTAGTGATATTACTGCCCAAATTTTCATATTTTGTCAAGTTATTGGCAATTAAAGACATTCTTGTACGGGCCCAACAGGTGCCCGTTGCGCCGTACCATTTACATGAGGGCCGTATGAATTTTAAAGCACAAAACAACCGAATTAATAAAAATGTTAGGTTCAATATGCAATTTTCTACTTATTTACGTCTTTATCTTGTTCTTTTTCTTTTCTTACAGAAGTTGCAGGTACATGTCAAGCATCCTGCAGATATTTACATTTCTAGGGAAATATTTCTGCCGTACTACTGAAGTTTATACAGAGAACTTTACGTTTCATTACTTTAATGAAACCTTGTAGAAAAACGAGAAATTGCTTATGGCTGTTTCTCTTCTTTTCTGATCCTGAAAAATAATTGAAACTATTTTGGGAAAAGAAGAAAAATTAGAAAATACTGGTAACCCTCCCGCAACAAATTTCAATTGTGTCGTCAGCAAATTTGGACCATTTGAAAATTGTCGTTTGGTTAAGATTAAATGGTTGTAGAACTTTTAGCCATAAAAATGTTTCCAGACTCAACGACGTAGACGTTGTTCTACCATGAGTCCTTTTTTTAGCTCACCTGAGCACAACATGCTCAAGGTGAGCTTTTAGGGTCACCCGGTGTCCGTCATGCGTTGTCTGTCGGTCGTCGTGCGTCGTCAACAATTCTTTAAACATCAACTCCTAAACCGCTGGGCCAATTTGGACCAAACTTGGCTGGAATGTTCCTTGGGAGGTCTACTTTAAAAACTGTGCGCAGAATTTGATTCCGTCAAAAACTCTGGTTGCCATGGCAACAAAATGGAATTTTTTAGGAAATTCTTCAAAAATCTTCTTCTCTGAAACCCTTGGCCAGATTTTAAAATAATTTCACAGAGATGTTCCTTGGGTGACCCTTTTCAAAATTTGTTCGCGAAATTTTGATCCGTCAAGAAACATGGCTCTGGTGAATGGGGGCTTCTTGCACTATACAGAAATGAAGGAATTCTTAAAAATTCTTCTTCTCTGAAACCGCTGGCCAGATTTTAAAATAATTTCACAGAGATGTTGCTTGGGTGACCCTTTTCAAAAAGTGTTTGCAAAATTTTGATCCGTCAAGAAACATGGCTCTGGTGAATGGGGGCTTCTTGCACTATACAGAAATGAAGAAATTCTTAAAAATTCTTCTTCTTTGAAACCTCTGGTCAGATTTTGAAATAATTTCACAGAGATGTTCTTTGGATGACCCTTTTCAAAAATTGTTCGTGATAGTTTGATTCGTCGAGAAACATTGCTCTGGTGAATGGGGGCTACTTGCACTATATGGAAATGAAGAATTTCGTGAAAATTCTTCTTCTCTGAAACGGCTGGTCAGATTTGAAATTTATTTCACAGAAATATTCCTTGAATGAATTTTTTCAAAATTTGTTCGCAAAATTTTGATAGGTCAAGAAACATGGCTCTGGTGAATGGGGGCTACTTGCACTGTACGGAAATTAAGAAACTCCTAAAAATTCTTCTTTTCTGAAACTACTGGTCAGATTTTGACAGGACTTTTACAGGTGACCTTTTGAAAATTGCTTGGCAAAAAAATGATTTTGTTTCCAGTGTTTCAATACCTTCAAAAAAAAAGGCCATGGTCCTCTCAAAAATTCAGGAGAGCGATCCAGGGCCATCTTGGCCCTCTTGTTTTGGTTTATTTAACTGTTATTATCGTAAAGTAGATTCTATTTTATGAATTTGTAGTATAAAACTCAGTTATATTTTTTCATTCATTAATCCATTTTTACATGACTAGATCTGGTTTTTTACAGTCAGTATTGTAGCCCACTGCGAATGAATTTACCCTTTCCCAAACAACAAATTTTAGACTCTTCCAAACTGAACTAGTTTGCAGACGACAATTTTAACTTGGTAAAAATGGCGGGGAGTTCTCCAAAAGGTTAAATCATGAGAGCAATTTCTTGTCTTCACAGTGTTTTCAAAAGATTTATACTGCAGACACTTAAAAACAAAGGGTTGTCTGGGAAAGGTTTAGATGACCAAAATACATAAGACCAAAAGGGATTGAATACTGCTCTCATGGCACTACAGTACAAGCTTTCGAACACATAAAAGAAGATGGCTTGAGGACAATGAATCCCCAGTACATTCACTTTGCCGCTTCCAAGACCCTACTGAAGAAGGGCTCGCAAGTCATCATCACATCGTTCTTATTAAATCGGTTGTTTTGTGCCTCAAAACTCATACGGCGCTCATGTAATAGGTATGGCATAACTGGCAGCTGTTGGGCCTGTACAATAATGTTTGAAATTGGCAAATAACTTGATAAATATGGATAATTGGGCAGTAATATCTCTAGGTAGGTTAGATTACATGGTTTTCAACATAAAAATACCAAAAAAAGCATACAATTTATTGCACATTTTGGTACAGTGTGTTTTAATCCGCACGGCGTATGGTAAGGCATATTTTTCTGGTACAGCATGTTTTAGTAGGACCGCTTTGAAGGCAACCACTTTCTGACTTGTTTCATACTGCGCTATGATATCAACAGTTATTTACATTTTATGGTTAATCACATTTATTACAGACTTATGTCTTGTGTGCGTTTTTTGGTAATGTTATTTCATCTTTCAGCATGCTAAAGCAAAGAAATGGAGTTTTGTTTTTCCCTACATTCAGTCTGAGTGAAGAGTTGCTCTAATGTTATTTTTGTGACTGGGTCTCCGCAATCCTTCACATGAACCCTTCTTTAATACATATACCATCTGGAAATTTCAAAATCTTAGCTGTCCATCTTTCAATCTGCTTAATATAGCTTAAATCTGTTTGTCAGCTATGGAAAAGAACATGAATTGATAGATGAATTATTTAAACAGTCATTCTCCAAAAATGGGTACAATTACGAAAAATGCTTGTCGCATCAATAAATACGTGAATTACTCTAATGATTACAAACAAATGACAGACAGACCAATTATTTTTATATCACTGATCATACTAGTCTACAATAGATATACTTTGAAAGTCATCAGATTCATTTTTGTGACAATAGTATCCTTTTAATTGGATGGATGTTGTTAAATTTTGCCTGTCGCAGGTACTATTCACAGTATGTGTACTTCTGCTGTATCTTAAGATTAGGAAGAATCGGGCCGTATATTTTATTTTTTGAATCGCCACAACTATCATCTACCGTATTTGGATACTTTTCTTAATTATATCCAGAGCTGATATATTTTTTCATCCAAAATCGTTTGTCGCAAAATCATACCTAACGTCCGTAACACAATTTGATCGATTTATTGCAAGTCTTTTGAACTGTGTCATCTACCCTAAAATACCTTTTTTAAGTGGTGGAATGAATAGAGCTCACAATCCTTTGATATTTTTTAACTTTCCTTTAAAGTTGAGCTGACTGTTACATGTGAAATACAAAAAAGCTATTTGGGACAAATTCTTTTCTAACATCCGTAACGGCTTTTTCTACCATAACTTGATTGGTCTCCGTGAAATTGATGCTGTTTTAGTTTAGACACAATCAAGGACACATAATTGAAACACTGCACATGAGTCTCTTCTGCATCTCCTAAGCTATATGTTAGTTTCAATGAAATATTTCTAACATCCGTAACGTCTAACATCCGTAACGAAATATTCATTCTAACTAAAGTCACTTCACTTAAGATCTTATGCTGAGGGTGTAACCTATATTGACACCGCCATCAATGTAAATGTTCGAAATGAAAACAATCGGCTGCAAGTGTTGTGTCTGGAACCCATGCCGGAGGTTGGAAGTAGTGCCAAATGAGTTCTCTAGTACATCTTAAACAGACTTTTAAACGGTGATGTCTGTACTGACTGATTATTGTAGATATGTATCATAAGCACCATGAATGTGACTGTTAAAACAAATTCGCCACCTTAATACCAGTGTCTACACTGAATATTTCTGAGCGATCAAATCCTCCCCCTTTTTGTTACGGAAGTTAGACTCGTGACCAGACATTCATTTTACTTCATGAAATCAATTTAGATCCGTTTTGAGTTTCTCAAATCATGTTTTTAGTCTATTAAGACGTCACATAGTGTTTGAAATGTGAAAAGTTCAAGCATTGATGATAAAAATATATGTAAACGGTACTAAATCGTTACGGAGGTTAGTTGAAGTAATCATTGTTCCTCAATCTGTCATTTTTCTAAGTCAGCATGACATAAATAGATTGAATCTTGTTCAGTCGAGTTATGATTTACATAAATGTTAACATTAGAAAAACCTTTTTAAAGTAAATAGTGTTTGATACTGTTAAATTGTAATGTTAAATTGTGCCGTTACTGACATTAGAAATCAGTGGAGGTTTGAAAAAATATATATATTATGGATTAAAAATTAGTAAGTTCAATCACGCCAAATTGTCAATAATATTACTTCAAAGTTCCATATCGGATCACATGATTTTTGTTGCAGACCGGCAATCATAAACGTTGAAAGGCATAAGAAATTGAGCTAAAGACAGGAAAAAACAAAGTTTTTTATAGAAAGAACAAAGAAGAAAGAGAGTGGTCAAGTTAACTTAAAAGGCAGAAAGTGATTGAGAGTACTTCCTTTCATCGGCATTTTAGTTAACCAATTAGGTTTTCTAGTACAACACTTTTAAAGTCAAACAGCTTGGATCCTGACAAGGCACAAAACAACTTTGTGTCATATGAGAATCAATTCTGTAAACTAATCGTAGATCATGTTGCGTATTCAAAGGAAAGTTTTATATATTTTATTCATTTTTCCCTTTTTGCTAAATAAATATCCATAACAAAAGTATTAATTAGGTTTCTACCAACAATGCTGGTGTCTATATCAGTTTTTCATACCGTATCGTTCTCAAGATATATATATTATTATTGTGCTGGTTCCATTATTTGTTAAACAAAAAGAGCAGAAACTATTTAATACACTATAATACTTAACCCATTTTCTGGTGTAAATGTTGTCCGGAACTAGATTAAACAGTTTGGTTTCTGAGACGACATTGAGTGGCTTAGTGTCTTAAAAGAAATAATAGCTGCTTGCTAATGGTATCATGTTGTGGGTGCAGCAATAAGATTAAATATGTTTGTTTTTATTCAAATCAACACATTTTGCTAACCTCCGTAACAAACGCACTGGCTAGATTCATACCAGAAATACTGATGTGCACACTTTTGATGTAATAGCGCATGTCAGTAAAATGTTTATTTAGTTTATTGGTTCCACTTTTATATTAAAAATGTATTCCATCACTCATTTAGAGTACTTAAATTACAAACATTGGACACTGTTTGATTAAAATAAATATTTTCTCGGAATATCAATTTGTATGATGATGTATTTTTAATGTTGTGGCAAAA
The DNA here is from genome assembly GCA_943736015.1 of Tridacna crocea. NCBI lineage: Eukaryota > Metazoa > Mollusca > Bivalvia > Cardiida > Cardiidae > Tridacna > Tridacna crocea. The sequence goes on from OX031059.1 coordinate 59,809,122, forward strand.
CTTGACCAAATATTTGCTATTCTCTGTAAGCGTAATGAAATCATCTGTCAAAATCTCAAACTTAAACAACAAATCTCTGTCAAAGAAGTATTTTAATATATCAAACAAATGTTGAAGTAGTGTTTCTAACATCCGTAACAGAGCCTGATGCTTGATTATTTTGTCAGCACATTTCTCCGAGATGGTTGATGTTGACTGTGTCAAACTTCGCAGATAATTTATTCGATAGTTGAATTTTACTTTCCAGAAGAAATGATAATCATTTGAGTTACTAAAAATCTGGACATTTTTTCAAGTGTAATTGTACCCATTTTTTGAGAATGACTGTAAAGTTCATGTTGCCACTTAGTTAAGTGCAAGGTTTTTGTTCATATTTATGAAATTTACCATTTATTTGGCATAAACACATCTGGCTAATTCATCAACAAACACTTGTCATGAATTCACTTAACTGCTCATGCATAGTCAAATTGAATTTAAAAATTGCTATTTTGTGATCGGCAATTTTAAGTGATAAATATGACTCCTTGTAAATGAAATACATCAAGTACTTTTAGCTGCCTATTTTATGCCAAAGATGATAACCCAGAAGCTGATAAATTGTGAAAAAAAAAGGATATTAATGTACAGAAAGTGATTCCTGAAACATGCACAGTGTCAAGCCTAGTTTTGATTTCCAGGGAAGAAGGTCAACGGTTACTCACATTCCAAAATAATTGAATTATAAGGAGGCAACACTGCCATTTTTTAATTATTTCAGTGTTTTTGTAAAGACTAATTATTCATCTATCAAATAAGAACCTTATTGTTCAATGACAGAGAAAATATTGATGCATTATGGCCATTTGAAACAATGCTGTTATTTTAATTTTTCACTCCAGATGGATTATAAGAGTGCTTTCTGCAGGGGCTAGTGGAGAAACAGTCACAGAAATGACATCAGAGGTAGTCCCAAAATCAGGGGTAGTACTTCCTGTGCAAGGCCATCAAGCTGCACATGTGTGACTTCTTTCATTGATTTGAAAGGGATCAAATGATCTGTACATGTATCAGATAATCAGAAATTCAGAGAAAGACCTTGTTAGTCCCTTAACTCTTTACCACATAGTCCCAACTTTTAACGATCTTGAGAAAAAGGCCTTTCAAGAACATTGTGGGAAAAGGAGAAAATACTGGTAACCACCATTTTCTCCTTTTACCACAATGTTTTCTAACCTTTCCAAACCAGATTTCAATTTTTCAGTCACATTTATTTAGTCATCTGCAGATGCTTTCAATTTGGACCTGTCATAATTTTGTCATTTGGTAAATAGTTACGACAGCTGACAAGGCAGGCCTACAAATATGCAATTTTTCAGACCTCTGTACATGGTCCATTCCTGAGTGCCATTCATTCATGGTGGTTGATACTTCACAGATGGATAACCCTCTTTTCTCTAAGAAAGTCTCAAATACAAATTGTAACCACATTCTACATGGTGCAAACTGGCTTTTCTCATATTTCAGACCAGTAGTAAGGACAAGTTACAGTTCCATGATTCCAGTCAAGATGATGTGCTGTATGACAGAACTGATGGACAGACACACACCTTCACAAACTTTCCAACTTCAGCTATGTCTGATGAGGAAGAGGGAGAAGAAGAGGACAAGTCACAGGTGTGAACTTTTTAGCAAAGGATTCCTTTTTAGCTCACCTGAGCACGAAGTGCTCATGGTGAGCTATTGTGATCGTGCTGTGTCCGTCGTCAACTTTTTACCTTGTTTACGCTCCAGAGGCCACATTTTCAGTCCGATACTCATGAAAGTTGGTCAAGTTGTTTGCCTCAATGAAATCCCGAACGAGTTTGAAAATAGGTCATGTGGGGTCGAAAACTAGGTAACTAGGTCAAATCTTAGAAAAACCTTGTGTTCGCTCTAGAGGCCACAATTTCTGTCCGATACTCATGAAAGTTAATCAGGATGTTTGCCTCGATGAAATCTCAGAAGAGTTCGAAAATGGGTCATGTGGGGTCAAAAACTAGGTCACTAGGTCAAATCTTAGAAAAACCTTATGTACGCTCTAGAGGCCACAGTTTCAGTTAGATACGCATGAAAGTTGGTACGGATGTTTGTCTGGATGATATCTTGGAAGAGTTTGAAAATGGGTCATGTCGGGTCAAAAACTAGGTCACTAGGTCAAATTTTAGAAAAACCTTGTGTATGCTGTAGAGGCCACATTTTCAGTAGGATACTCATGAAAGTTGTTCAGGATGTTTGCCTGGATAATATCTCAAATGAGTTTGAAAATGGGTCATTTCGGATCAAAAACTAGGTCACTAGGTCAAATTTTGGAAAAACCTTTTGTACGCTCTAGAGGCCACAGTTTCAGTCGGATACTCATGAAAATTGGTCAGGATGTTTGTTTGGATAATATCTTGGACGAGTTCAAAAATGGGTCATGTGGGGTCAAAAACTAGGTCACTAGGTCAAATCTTAGAAAAACCTTGTGTACGCTCTAGAGGCCACATTTTCAGTAGGATACTCATGAAAGTTGGTCAGGATGTTTGCCTTGATGAAATCTCAGAGGAGTTCAAAAATGGGTCATGTGGGGTTAAAAACTAGGTCACTAGGTCAAATCTAAGAAAAACCTTGTGTAAGCTCTAAAGGCCACATTTTCAGCCGGATACTCATGAAAATTGGTCAGGCTGTTAGCCTGGATGATATCTCAGACAAGATCGAAAATGGGTCATGTGGGGTCAAAAACTAGGTCACTAGGTCAAATTTTAGACAAACCTTGTGCATGCTGTAGAGGCCACATTTTCAGTCCAAAACTCTTGAAGTAGGTCAGAATGTTTGTCTTGATGATATCTCGGACAAGTTTGAAAATGGGTCATGTGGGGTCAAAAACTAGGTCACCAGGTCAAATGTTAGAAAAACCTTTTGTAGGCTCTAGAGGCCACAATTTCAGTCCAAAACTCTTGTAAGTTGGTCAGAATGTTTGCCTTGATGATATATTAGACAAGTGTGAAAATGGGTCATTGGGGGTTAAAAACTAGGTCACCAGGTCAAATCTTAGAAAAACCTTGTATATGCTCTGGTTGCCACATTTCCAGTCCAACACTCTTGAAAATGGGTCATGTTGGGTCAAAAACTGGGTCATTAGGTCAAATGTTATAAACACCTTTTGTATGCTCTGGGGGACACATTTTCAGTTTGATAGTCTTAAAACTTATTCATAATATTTGTTCTGGTGATACGTTGAATGAGTTTGAAAATGGGTCATGTGGAGTCAAAAACTAGGTCAGTGGGTCAGATATTAGAAAAACACTGTGTACACTCTAGAGGCTACATTTTATGCCTGATACTCTTCAGACTTGGTCAGAATGTTTGTTTTGGGGATGTCTCAAAAGACTTTGATAATGGGTAATTGTCGGGTGCAAAAGTAGGTCACTTGGTGAAATCTTAGAAAAACCTTTTGTACGCTGTAGAGGCCACATTTTCAGTCCAGTACTCATGAAACTTGGTCAGAATGTTTGTCTTATTGATATCTCAAAAGTGTTTGATGATGGTTAATGTCTGATAAAAAACTAGGTCACTTGGAAACTAAATGGTTCATGTTTGGTCAATAAACTCAGGTGAGAGATTTCAGGGCCATCATGGCCCTCCTGTTAGAGATTATTTAAGTCTTCATAAGAAGATAAATATTGTGCATCTTTTATCTCTAAACCACACATTCACAACTTTTAATGATCCTGAGGATGAAGCCTTTAAAGGTGGGCTTTTAGAATTTTCACATCACACCATATCAAAAAATATATATATCACTGAAATTTATATGAAAGAACAATACAAATCATCAATGATTAAGAATCATAAAATTATAAAAAAAAATTTTTTTTGATGATATTCCCTTAGAAGGCTATGTAGCCTCTTAAGCTATTTTTAGATTTTGAGCCATAAATAAAAACAAGCATTGTGGGAATGTTAAGTGACTGGCATGTGACTAATGACCCTTAAATTCCATTACATAACAAACATGTAATTATTTTTCATAAAATCTTCCTCAGACGCTATGTTTGAAGCTTCATCTGTGTATTTCCGGTATATACATGAACGAGTTGCTCAGGTAAAAATAGAACATGTTTCCTGTCAATGTTGACCTGGGTCGTAGTAAATCTCTAATTTCTCTTGTTGAAGGATGGTTTTCGACTACTGGGGTTTTCTGAATGACAATTATAAGGCTTTGGGAGTATAAGGATGATATTTTTGTAAAATTATTGTCCAAAATTCTGAAGGGCAACCTTTAAAACATTGTAGGTAAAAGAAGAAAATGCTGGTAACCAGCATTTTCTCATTTTCTCACAATATTTCCTATTACAGATAAATTTTCTCATTAGAGTTACATTTGAATTATTGTCTCCAAATGCATTGAGTTTGGGCATATCTACTTTTTAGCTCACCTGAGCACAAAGTGCTCATGGTGAGCTTTTGTGATTGCCCAATGTCCGGCGTCCGTTATCTGTCGTGCGTCTTCAGTCGTCTGTTGTGCATCGTCCATAATTTCTTTAACTCTTTACCACACTAGAAAATTTTAGACTGGTCCAAATTGAAAACATTTGCAGACGACAAAATAAAGGTGACTGAAAAATTGAAATTTGTTCTGGGAAGGGTAGAAAACACTGTGGGAAAAGGAGAAAATGCTGGTTACCAGCATTTTCTCCTTTTCCCACATTGTTTTCAAAAGGCTTCTTTCTCAGGGGCGTCAAAAGTAGGGATTGTGTGGTAATGGATTAAACATCTTCATCTCCTAAACCGCTGGGCCAATCTTCATGAAACATTGGCAGGATTGTTCCTTGGGTGAAGCTCTACCAAATTTGTTCATCAGATTGAATTCCACTCGTAACTCTTGTTGCCAAACCAAAAGGAAAAAAATAGCAAAATCTTTGAAAATCTTTTTCTCTGAAAATAGAAGGCGTAGAGCTTTGAAAATTTGGTATGTAGCATCTCCTAGTGGACCTCTACCAAGATTCTTTATATGATGCCCCTGGGTTCAAAACTGGCCCTGCCCCGGGGGTCACAAGTTTGAAACATAAGAACAAAGAAGTAAAACTTTAAAACTCTTCTTCTCTGAAACAAGAAGGTGCAGAGCTTTGATATTTGGTATGTAGCATCTCCTAGTGGACCTCTATCAAGAGTGCTCATATGATGTCCCTGGGGTCAAAACTAGCCCTGCCCCGGGGGTCACAAGTTTGATACATAGGAACAAAGAAGCAAAATCTTTGAAATTCTTCTCTGAAACTAGAAGGTGCAGAGCTTTGATATTTGGTATGTAGCATCTCCTTGTAGACTTCTACCAAGACTGTACATATGATGTCCTTGAAGTCAAAACTGGTCCTGCCCCAGGGATCCCAAGTTTGAAACAATGGAACAAAGAAGTAAAACTTTAAAATTCTTCTTCTCTGAAACTAGGAGGTGCAGGGCTTTGATATTTGGTATGTAGCATCCCTAGTGAACCTCTACTGAGATTGGTCATATGACGTCCCTGGGGTCAAAACTGGCCGGGGGTCAGAAGTTTAAAACATAGAAATAAAGAAGGAAAACTTTAAAATTCTTCATGTCCGAAACTAGGTGGTGCAGAGCTTTGATATTTGATAAAAGAAAAATTAACATTTTCTCAGGGCCATATGAACAAGCTTTTCCATTTTTTAGCTCCACTTGTTATACTGTTGTGATAAGGCATTTTGTTTTCCAATCAAACTGATCCAACAACTTCAATAAATTAATTGCCACAATACATGTACATATTTTTTTCTGTATTTTGATGTTTCCCCACCCAAAATGGTTTGTAACAAGACCCTCTTTTTATTATTGTGTAAAACTAAGAAAATGTAGGTTACTATTATTTTCTTCTTTTCTCACAATGTTTTTCATAGCTTTTTTTCTTTAGTGACCTAAAATGCTGGAATGAATGGTAATTGTTAAAAACTTCTACTCGCCGTTACAGAAAAATCAGGCCTGTGGAGCGCTACAGGTGCTCAAGCGCCTCTAGTTTTATTTGCATGTTTGATAATTGATTCTTTCCTCATGACAGAGCAGCCAGTGGTGAACGAGTTTGTGCACTGACATTATAGACACATTTTACATAGCATGACCTTTTTGCAAGCATCGTATTTGAGAAAGCTAGAAAATTCAGGGTCAGAAAGCCAATAGTCCTTTAATAATTTTGCAACTTTCGAAGGCATGCTGAGTTGGCTAGATTCACTTTCATTATCTGAGTCATTGGCTTTACATTTTCTCACAGACATAGTCCCATAGCGATCCATTTTTACATAGAAAGAAAGAACTTAAAAGTTACTCATTTATACAAAATCGGGAAATAATTGACTCCTGATTGTTTTTTGGACTTATTGAGTAGAGTCCTTTAAATAAGAGCCGGCGTCTAATTACAACATTAATCTGTCGTATTTTCAGATGTTCATGCCATACAGTGTTCAGTAAACAATCATACGATCTAAGGTCATTAATCAATGTGATAATAGACCAATTTGTCCAAGTGTTGAAATTGTCCTTATCGCCTAACTCTTTACCACACAATCTCGACTTTTAACAACCGTAAGAAAGCAGCCTTTTGAAAACACTGTTGGAAAAGGAGAAAATGCTTCTTAAACCAAATTTTAATTTTTCAGTCACCTCTATTTTGTCGTCTGCAAATGCTTTCAATTTTGACCAGTCTAAAATTTTCTTGTGTGGTAAACAGTTAAGAAACATCGCTATTGATGCAGAATGTGTCATAAACTTACAACAATCAGTATCGCAGCAAGTGTGTAAACACCGACAGTTAGTAAAACCCATCAACCAATCAGCATAAATCAAATCTCCTTTGGTTCTCCTTTATCGGAGGCATTGTCATGATGCGTGACATTCATGATGTGCGCGTGACTCGAATAAACAATGTCATTGAACACGCTTAGCTAGCAGATGCTTACAACAATGAATTTCAAAAGAATTTCTTTTAGGGCCAGCTTGAAGAAAGATGTCGCCACGCATTTTCACCAAATGAAAAAATCTTGCGCCAAATTTTTATTTTTGTCGCAAATGGCGACAATGCCGATCGGCAGTGCGAACCCCGATCTCTTAGTAGACTTCTACAAAGTTTCTTCATATGATGCCCCTGGGGTCAAAACTTGCCCTGCCCCAGAGGTCACAATTTCGAAACATAGGAACAAAGAAGGAAAACTTTAAAATTCTACTTCTCTGAAACTGGAAGGTGTAGAGCTTTGATATTTTGTAAGTAGCATCTCCTAGTGGACCTCTACCGATTGGTGAGCGATATAGGACCATCATGGTCCTCTTGTTTGTCATGTGGTAAAGAGTTGAAGCGGTTTAGTTTCTACATGTGTGTGTACATGGTAGATATGACTTTTTACTTGCTTTTTTCACCCACAGCTACTAAAGGAAAAGAAGGCTCCATCATTTTGGACCTTTGAATATTACCAACAGTTCTTTGATGTTGACACACATCAAGTATTTGGCAGAGTGCTTGGTTCTATGACTCCCCTGCCTAACAGAAACTATTTGAAATCTCAAATACGACCAAATCCAGACCTATATGGTAGAGTATATTATACATTAAGCTTCTTTAACAGTCAATTTTTCAGAGACATAAAGTCATTGTTGTACATCAATTTAACCCTTTACTACACAATACCGACTTTTTATGACCCTAGAAACAAAAGCCTTTTAAAAACAATGTAGGAAAAGGACAAAATGCAGGTAACCAGCATTTTCTCCTTTCCCCTAAATGTTTTTTACTCTATTAAACAAAAATCGCATCATTGATCCAAATTGGAATTGTCTTCTACAGATGCTTTCGAATTGGACAGGGCTAGAATTTTGATGTGTGGTAAGGTGTTAACTCTACCAAATGACAGAATTTTAGACTGGTCCAATTTGAAAGCACTTGCAGACGACAAAATAAACATGACTCAAAAACTGAAATTTGTTTCCAGCAGGGGTGAAAACATTGTGGGAAAAGGAGAAAATGCTACCAGCATTTTCTCCTTTTCCCACAATGTTTTCAAAATGCTTCTTATTCAGGGTCGTAAAAACCAGGGATTCTTTGGTAAAGGGTTAAGTAAAAGTAACTTGGCTCAGTGCTCATAAAACTTTTTACAAGTTCGACTAGCTTGTACGTGAAATTTCAAAGGATTTTGAATATTATTATTTACAACTTTGTGGATTAAATTCTAAACTGTTCAATTCCTTCCTCTAGTCTTTTTCTCAGTTTAAATCTTAGGCTGCTAAGTACAGCTTACCGACATTTTGCAGACAGTGTAGATCAAGAAATGTTTCCACAGAATCTTGGATCTATACTGTCTAATACACCTTCGGGAGCCAAGATTACGATCACTATGTGGATCTTACCTTGGCTGATTGAGCCTGATTACAAGATTCCTGCGATGCACCATTTATTGGATGCTGGTTATTATCCCCCTTTACAATATATTTCTAAAAGCCAATGAAATATGGTTTTAAAAAGCAATTACGAATACAATTCCTTCTATTTAAAAGGTCACTACCTTATTCTGTTCTTATCAAAAATGACATGATACAAGCGATTTCATTCGTTGCAGTTAGAGCTGGCTGCATCCAATGAAAAAGCTTATAGGGGGAATGTAGAAATCAAGCTTGACCCGCCAAGGGTAGAGTAGAGTAGTGAATCGTCGGCCTTGGCTTGCGAAGATGTGTCTAATGATTTTTTTTGTCCAAAGAGTAAGTTTGAAATAGCATTCAGGGTTCAACTTATTTAGGAGGATAAAAAGGGTTAATGTCTGTTTTTAACTTTCCTCACCATCTCAAACATCAATTTAAAATGGGCCATGCTGCGGCAAAATGGGACTTAACCCATTACCACATTATCGCTCTTTTGACAACCCTGAGAAAGAAGCCTGTGGAAAAGATTTGGGAAAAGGAGAAATTGCTGGTAACCAGCATTTTCTCGTATTCCCACAATGTTTTCCACCCTTCACAAAACATATGTCAAATTTTCAATCACTTTTATTTTGCAGTCTGCAAGTGCTTTCGATTTGGACAAGCCAAAAATTTTGCCGTTTGGTTAAGAGTTAATGCATATATGCAAAAAGGATTGGCCCAGGTTAGACATGAAGGCTGATCTGGGCCGCAACTTTTCGCCATTGCTCAATTTTCTTTATGTCCAAAGAAAAGTCTACCTCCTTTTATAAGGTGGTTCTTCAATAAAGTGGCTATTATGGATCCATGGTGATGTCATAATTTGATGACTTTATTAGTGTGATCATCTGATGCATCACAGAGATCCAATAACTCCTTGCCACACAACAAAGTTTCAGGCAAGTCAAGACTTAAAGTATTTGCAGATTGATGATTTATGTTTGCCCCAAATGATTGGGTTTGTTCTTGAAAGGTCAAAAAACATTGTCGGAAAAGGAGAACATGCTTGCTGTTTACCAGCATTTTCTTCTTTTCCCACAATCTTTTCATAAGTCTTATTTCCCAGTGTCATTAAAACTCAGGATTATGTGGTAAAGGTACAGAGCAAGTTAACCCTTTACCAAACAATCCCTGGTTTTTACGACCCTGAGATAGAAGCCTTTTGAAAATATTGTGGTGACCAGCATTTTCTCTTTTTCCCACAATGTTTTCTTACCCTACAGGAAAAATTGGTTGCATTTATTTTGTTGTCTGCAGTTGCTTTCAGTTTGGACCAGTCTAAAATTTTGTCCTTCAGTAAAGAGTTAAATGAGCATGACCCCAAACCTGCCACTAAAAAAGAGAATTTAAGAAAGTTCTATGGAGAGAACAAAGATCAAATTACTATGTGGCACTAATTCTATTAACCCTTGTCCTGCTGAATTAGCTAATTATACCTTCAAGTCTAACTAAAGACCCTAAGGTTGCTTTTTCATTTTTTAGCTCACCTGAGCGCAACGTGCTCAAGGGGAGCTTTTAGGATCACCCGGTGTCCGTCGTCCGTCGTGCGTCGTCAACAATTCTTTAAACATCAACTCCTCCTAAACCGCTGGGCGGATTTGGACCAAACTTGGCAGGAATGTTCTTTGGGACGTCCTCTTTAAAAATTGTTCACAGAATTTGATTCCATCTAAAACTCTGGTTGCCATGGCAACCAAATGGAATTTTTAGCAAATTCTTTAAAAATCTTCTCCTCTGAAACCGCCAGTTGGATTTTGAAATAATTTCACAGATATGTTCCTAGGGTGACCCTTTTCAAAAATTGTTCGTGAAATTTTGATTCTTCAAAAAATGTGGCTCTGGTGAATGGGGCCTTCTTGCACTATACAGAAATGAAGGAATTCTTTAAAAATCTTTTCCTCTGAAACCCCTCATCAGATTTTGAAATAATTTCACAGATATGTTCCTTGGGTGACCCTTGTCAAAAATTGTTCGTGAAATTTTGATCCGTCAAAAAATGTGGCTCTGGTGAATGGGGGCTTCTTGCACTAAACAGAAATGAAGGAATTCTTAAAAAATCTTCTTCTCTGAAACCGCTGGTCAGATTTTGAAATAATTTCACAGAGTTGTTTCTTGGGTGACCCTTTTAAAAAACTGTTCGCGAAATTTTGATTGGTCAAGAAACATGGCTCTGGTGAATGGGGGCTACTTGCACTATACAGAAATGAAGAAATTCTTGAAAATTCTTCTTCTCTGAAATGGCTGGACAGATTTTGAAATAACTTCACAGAGATGTTCCTTGAGTGACCCTTTTCTAAAATTGTTCGCGAAATTTTGATTGGCCAAGAAACATGGTTCTAGTGAATGGGGGCTACTTGCACTATATGGAAATGAAGAAATTCTTGAAAATTCTTCTTCTCTGAAACCCGTGGTCAGATTTTAAAATAATCTGACAGAGATGTTCCTTGGGTGACCCTTTCCAAAAGCTGTACAAATAATTTTGATCCATCAAGAAACATGGCTCTTGTGAGTGGGTGCTACTTGCACTATACGGACATGATGAAATTCTTTAAAATTCTCTTTCTCTGAAACCCCTGGTCAGATTTTGAAATAATTTCAGAGAGATGTTCCTTGGGTGACCCTTTTCAAAACTTGTTCGTAAATTTTGATCCATCAAGAAACATGGCTCTCGTGGATGGGGGCTACTTGCTTTTATACAGAAATGAAGAATTCTTAAAAATTCTTCTTTTTGAAACTGATGGTCAGATTTCGAAATAACTTTTACAGGTGACCTTTTGAAAATTGCTTGGCAAAATTATAAATTTGGTTCCAATGTTTCAATACCTCAAAAAAAAAAAAATAGACTATGGTCATCTCAAAAATTCAGGTGAGCAATCCAGGGCCATCTTGGCCCTCTTGTTTTTGTATGCCAGAAGGGTGGTATTATGTTATGATCCTTGTTATTCATCCATCTGTTAGCAATTTCTTGTGCATGCAGCTCCTCGTTTGGTTTTCATTGGAATAAGTTCAAACTTACTGCAATGAATTTCTCAATTTCTTTGATGTGTAGTTGTGCTCATGACTTAAAATTTGGATATCTGCAGGCGTTCTAAATTTTAAGCCATTTTACTGACAAGCCCTTTCGGGTGTATATGAGCCCCTTTGCGAAACTCTTTGTTTTTAACTGGGGGGGGGGGGGGGAGATGGACCTCCTTATCAGACAGTGTACATTAGAGATCAGACTCCTCATATATTTTGCTGCCATTGCAAAAAAATCCCTCAAGAAAAATCCCATCAATCAAGTCAACTTTAACCCTTTCCCAAATGACAAATTTTTGGACTAGACCAAATTGAAAGCATTTGCAGATGACAATTCAACTCTTGCTGAAAAGATTATTTCTGTCTATGATAGGGTAGAAAACATTGTGGGAAAAGGAGAAAATGCTGGTTACCAGCATTTTCTCCTTTTTCCACAATGTTTTCAAAAGGCTACTATTCCAGACCTGTAAAATCCAGAGATTGTTTGGGAAAGGGTTAATGTGTCTTCTGCAGAAGCCTTCAACATGCACAAGTCTTGAATTCCGTGATTTTGCAACCGAGTCATACATTATAGAGTTTTAGAGAATTGTTCACTGATATACTTAACTCTGTACCAAAGGACAAAATTATTGACTTGATCAAATTGAAAGCACTTGAAGGTGACAAATGTTGCTAAACTAGAGATTTCTATCTTTGATAGGGTAGAAAAGATTGTGGAAAACGGTTACCAGCATTTTCTCTTTTTCCTACAATGTTTTCAAAAGCTTTCTTTCTCAGCGTCATAATAAGTCTGGATTGTGTGGTAATGGTTAAGCATTGCTCTAGGCAAAAGGGGTTTAATGTAATTTTAGGTCCATAAAATCCATTATGTCTATCTGTCAACTTAATCATGATATAGAATGGCCCTTTGACTTGCTGAAGATCTAACAAAGGCCAAAAAGTTTTTAACCAGGACAGTCTGTGTGAACTGTACAGGCTGATATAGGTTGATTCTTTCTGCAGATGCATAAAAACCCCTTTTCACAGGGTCGGACAGCCGCTCATAAAGTGTGCAAACAATTCTTACCAATTTCATGGTCTAGCTAGTGGTTAATGGTTAACTCTTTACCACATGACAAGATTTTTGACTGGTTCAAATCGAAAGCATTTGCAGACGACAAAATAAAGGTGACTGAAAAATTGAAATTTGTTCTGGGAAGGGTAGAAAACACTGTGGGAAAAGGAGAAAATGCTGGTCACCAGCATTTTCTCCTTTTCCTACTGTGTTTTCAAAAGGCTTCTTTCTCAGGCGTCAAAAGTAGGGATTGTGTGGTAATGGGTTAATTGGAATGTTATATTTTTTTATCTCCATAATACACTTTAGGGCCTTTCTGGATCTGCACCACATTGGTCTTCACAACAGCTATAGCTGGTAATATGGCCAATTACCTGTCTCTTGGAGGGAAAGAATATACCTGGAGATATGACTTTCACAAAGGTAGGGAGAATTATAAATTATAATACATGATCCTGATATTGTACAGTTTTTCATGAAGGCTCAGTAGGGGCCAAAAAACGATACAGGTGTTAAAATCACACCTAATGACCCTTCACCAGACATTTACGACATCTAATGACCCCAAAAAAGAATTGATGAAAACTTTGTGGGAAAAGGAGAAAATGCTGGTCACCAGCATTTTCTCCTTTCCCCACAAAGTTTTCTTCCCAATCACAGACATTGTGTAAAGATTTAAATGTATGGAAAAGATAGTGAAGATGACAATCTGTTATTATGTGATTGGTCTAGTGTTAGTTACTGGCAGAAAAATAGATTTTAAAGCAAGCAAGCAAGCAGTAAGCAAATGATAGATTGACCTTACGACTTCATTTAGAAATTGATTTTTCTGCAAGTAACTAATGCTTTAACCGACTGTACAGTAACAAATTGCCATCTTCAAATAATTTTCATATTTCTAAATGCCATAATTAAAATACAATTTTAACATGCTAAAATGACATGTGAATTTGGCTCTATAAACACAGTGCAAGGAAGGCGTGATAAAATCTGCAACATTCCATGCAGAGTGACGTCGTTCTGTCTAATGTTAGTTGGTGAGTTATTCAATGGAACATAATCTTCATCAGTGTTTTTACTGTAAAGATGAAACTGTTTTCCTTTCATAAAGAAATCGGTCATGTTAGAGTCAAAATAATATTCTTTCTATCATGGTTTATCGTTCAATAAACCATGTGAGTTATGAGGCACAACAAATAAACCACTCAGGCTATCACCCTAGTGGATTATTTATTGTGCCTCATTAAATAATTTACATCTGTAGGAAAAGGAGAAAAGATGTACTGGTAAGTAAAAAGAACTGCAGCAAAAGACATAGACCTGATGTTCTGCTCAGTTTGTCAAGCTGATAAAGTATTGCATAAACTAGGCCTGTTCTAATTGTATCCATTTATGATATTTAATTCTTTACTGAGCAGTGCTGACTTTTAACAACCCTGGGTAAGAAGCCTTTTGAAAAAAATTGTGGCAAAAGAAAAAATGTTCTTAGTTAATTGATTGCCACTGGCTGTATTATTATTATTTTTTCATTTCAGTCACAATTGCAGCTTCAGCCATTTTCAGCTATTGGTGGCTTGTGCCTGCATTGTTGTATGCTTTATTGTGGTACAGAAAGTCTGAGGCAGGCTACACATTTATGGAGATTTTATGTTTGTATGGATATTCCCTAGCAATTTACATTCCAATCTCAGTAAGTTTTTAGCTCACCTGAGCACAACATGCTCAAGGGGAGCTTTTAGGATCACCCGGTGTCCGTTGTGCGTTGTCCGTCGTCAACAATTCTTTAAACATCAACTCCTCCTAAACCACTTGGCCAATTTGGACCAAACTTGGCTGGAATGTTCCTTGCGAGGTCCTCTTTTAAAAATTGTTCATAGAATTTGATTCTGTCAAAAACTCTGGTTGCCATGGCAACCAAATGGAATTTTCTAAGAAATTCTTTATAAATCTTCTTCTCAGAAACTGCTGGCCAGAATTTAAAATAATTTCATAGAGATGTTCCTTGGGTGACCCTTTTCAAAAAGTGTTCATGAAATCTTGATCTGTCAAGAAACATGGCTCTGGTGAATGGGGGCTACTTGCACTATAGGGCAAAGAAGAATTTCTTAAAAATTCTTCTTCTCTGAAACCACTGGTCCGATTTTGAAATAATTTCTCGGGGATGTTCTTTGGGTGACCCTTTTCAAAAAGTGTTCGGGAAATTTTGATTGGTCAAGAAACACGGCTCTGGTGAATGGGTGCTACTTGTGCTATACGGCAAAGAAGAAATTCTTAAAAATTCTTCTCAGAAACCGCTGGTCAGATTTTGAAATAATTTCTCAGAGATGTTCTTTGGGTGATCCTTTTCAAAATTTCTTCGCTAAATTTTGATCCGTCGAGAAACATGGCTCTGGTAAATGGGGGCTATTTGCACTATACGGCAAAGAAGAATTTCTTGAAAGTTCTTCGTCTGTAAAACCCTGGGTCAGATTTTAAAATAATTTCACAGCAATGTTCCTTTGGCAACCCTTTTCAATAATTGATCATGAAATTTCGATCCGTCAAGAAACATGGCTCTGGTAAATGGGGTCTACCTGCTATACGGACATGAAGGAATTCTTGAAAATTCTTCTACTCTGAAACAGCTGGTCAGGTTTTAAAATAATTTCACAGCAATATTCCTTGAATGACCCTTTTCAAAAATTCTTCTTTTCTGAAAATGATGGTCAGATTTTGAAATGACTTTTACTGGTGACCTTTTGAAAATTGCATGGCAAAATAATGATTTTGTTTCCAATGTTTTAATTCCTCAAAATAAAAGGCTATGGTCCTCTCAAAAATTCAGGTGAGCGATCCAGGGTCATCTAGGCCCTCTTGTTAGCTCACCTGAGCACAAAGTGCTCAAGGGGAGCTTTTAGGATCACCCGGTGTCCGTCGTCCGTCGTGCGTCGTGCGTCGTCCGTCGTGCGTCGTGCGTCGTCAACAATTCTTTAAACATCAACTCCTCCTAAACTGCTGGGCGGATTTTGACCAAACTTGGCAGGAATGTTCCTTGGGAGGTCCTCTTTAAAAATTGTTCACAGAATTTGATTCCATCAAAAACTCTGGTTGCCATGGCAACCAAATGGAATTTTTTAGCAAATTCTTTAAAAATCTTCTCCTCTGAAACCGCTGGTCAGATTTTGAAATAATTTCACAGGTATGTTCCTTGGGTGACCCTTTTCAAAAATTGTTCGTGAAATTTTGATTCGTCAAAAAATGTGGCTCTGGTGAATGGGGGCTTCTTGCACTATACAGAAATGAAGGAATTCTTTAAAAATCTTCTCCTCTGAAACCGCTGGTGGGATTTTGAAATAATTTCACAGATATGTTCTTTGGGTGACCCTTTTCAAAAATTGTTCGCAAAATTTTGATTGGTCAAGAAACATGGCTCTGGTGAATGGGGGCTACTTGCACTATACAGAAATGAAGAAATTCTTAAAAATTCTTCTTCTCTGAAACCGCTGGCCAGATTTTAAAATAATTTCACACAGATGTTCCTTGGGTGACCCTTTTCAAAAACTGTTCGCGAAATTTTGATCCGTCAAGAAACATGGCTCTGGTGAATGGGGGCTTCTTGCACTATACAGAAATGAAGAAATTCTTAAAAATTCTTCTTCTCTGAAACCGCTGGCCAGATTTTGAAATAATTTCACAGAAATGTTCCTTGGGTGACCCTTTTCTAAAATTGTTCGCGAAATTTTGATTGGCCAAGAAACATTGCTCTGGTGAATGGGGGCTACTTGCACTATATGGAAATGAAGAAATTCTTGAAAATTCTTCTTCTCTGAAACCCGTGGTCAGATTGTAAAATAATCTGACAGAGATGTTCCTTGGGTGACCCTTTCCAAAAGCTGTACATATAATTTTGATCCGTCAAGAAACATGGCTCTTGTGAATGGGGGCTACTTGCACTATACGGACATGATGAAATTCTTTAAAATTCTCTTTCTCTGAAACCCCTGGTCAGATTTTGAAATAATTTCAGAGAGATGTTCCTTGGGTGACCCTTTTCAAAACTTGTTTGTAAATTTTGATCCATCAAGAAACATGGCTCTCGTGGATGGGGGATACTTGCTCTTATACAGAAATGAAGAATTCTTAAAAATTCTTCTTTTTTAAACTGATGGTCAGATTTCGAAATGACTTTTACAGGTGACCTTTTGAAAATTGCTTGGCAAAATTATAAATTTTGTTCCAATGTTTCAATACCTCAAAAAAAAAAAAAAGACTATGGTCATCTCAAAAATTCAGGTGAGCGATCCAGGGCCATCTTGGCCCTCTTGTTTTATTTTTTGTCATACTTTTTAGCTCACCTGAGCACAACGTGCTCAAGGGGAGCTTTTAGGATCACCCGGTGTCCGTCGTGCGTCGTCAACAATTCTTTAAACAATTCCTCCTAAACCGCTAGGCCAATTTGGACCAAACTTGGCAGGAATGTTCCTTGGGAGGTCCTCTTTAAAAACTGTTCACAGAATATGATTCCATCAAAAACTCTGGTTGCCATGGCAACCAAATGGAATTTTTTAGCAAATTATTTAAAAATCTTCTCCTCTGAAACCGCTGGTCCGATTTTGAAATAATTTCACAGATATGTTCCTTGGGTGACCCTTTTCAAAAATTGTTCGTGAAATTTTGATCCGTCAAAAAGTGTGGCTCTGGTGAATGGGGGCTACTTGCACTATACAGAAATGAAGGAATTCTTAAAAAATCTTCTTCTCTGAAACCAGGGTTTTCATTTTGAAATGAAACAACAGATCGATTGACAAAAACAACAGGCAGGGGGCCTAGGCCCCCTTGTGGGTCCAGGGCAACGCCCTGGTAGGGGGACCAGGGGGGCAAAGCCCCCCGGCCGAAAACGATTCTGAGCTTTTTTAAACCTATTTTGTGAGGTCTCCTTGATGGTAAATCTGTTTTTTTTCTCTATCATTATGTCATGAGTTTGCTCTTAAAACATTATTTGGATTTCACTTGTACATATACAGTATGTAAGTGAGGTCCAAATACTGTTTTGAGAAAAATAGACGTATAAAATATGAAAACAAATGTTAACATGTCTTACTTCACAGCCAATTAAGAGTAAGACATACACATACCTATTTGATTTTTTACAAAGAGCAAAGGAGATAGGACATTTCATTTTTATTATTTAAATTTACTTTCTAAATCTTAAATTTAACCCAATTCACCTTAAAACATTTAACAAATTGAATAATCTTTCATATATCTCGGATCAATGCATTCGCTTTTATGGTAAATATCCGAAGACAAAAATGATATGAAACATAAAGTATGTATTGTCGATGTACAATAGTTCGAACTCGCTTCTCGGGATTAAAATTGCAAAACGGTCTGTAAAAAACCGAGTCGCGCACTTTAAACTTTATTGTTAATTTCGTGTCAACTTTACTAACCGGCGTCATCGTCTAATTTGGCATTTTTAAAACCAAAATCAAATAAACAGCAATTTCTCTTAGCTTTGGCATCCATGATTACCAAATGGAGATTGGAGCAACGTATCGAGGCCTACGATTGGATAATTGTATGCAAGCATCCAATGAATGATCGCGTAACATTCATAAACCAACCCTTTCTGGTTTCGCAGTAAAATTGAACCGGTGTCGCAGTACAGTTACCAACGCGTGAAATATTTTCGGTATAAACAGAGCGATCGATTTTTCAAAGATCCAGCAAAAACAACCGATTAAAAGCCGATTTCAACCGATGTTTTTGATCGGCAATCGGGTTTAAATGAAAACCCCGTGAAACCACTGGTCAGATTTTGAAATAATTTCACAGAAATGTTCCTTGGATGAACCTTTTCAAAATGTATTCGCGAAATTGTGATAGGTCAAAATGTGAATGGGGGCTACTTGCTCTATATAGACATAATGAAATTATTGAAAATTCTCTTTCTCTGAAACCCCTGGTTAAATTTTAAAAGAAATTTTCCGAAATGTTCCTTGGGTGACCCTTTTCAAAACTTGTTCATAAATTTTGATCCATCAAGAAACATGGCTCTCGTGGATGGGGGATACTTGCTCTTATACAGAAATGAAGAATTCTTAAAAATTCTTCTTTTTGAAACTGATGGTCAGATTTCGAAATGACTTTTACAGGTGACTTTTTGAAAATTGCTTAGCAAAATTATAAATTTGGTTCCAATGTTTCAATACCTAAAAAAAAAAAATAGGCTATGGTCATCTCAAAAATTCAGGTGAGCTATCCAGGGCCATCTTGGCCCTCTTATTTTTTATTTCTTATAGAAATACTCATCCTCATAAGTTTTGAGATTAATTTCTTAATAGCTCATTATGAAGCTAAAGCTGGTCTGAATACCTTAAGCTTAACCCTTTACCAAACAACAAAATTTTAGACTTGTCCAAATTGAAAGCACTTGTAGACTACAAAATAAACATAACTCAAAAATAGAAATTTGTTTCCTGCAGGGTAGAAAACACTGTGGGAAAAGGAGAAAATGCTGGTAACCAGCATTGTGTGGTAAAGGATTAAGTTTACATTTGAAGATGCCCTTATATGCAATAAAATGACTCGCAGCATATGACAACAAATTTCACCATATGAAATTTCCCATGTAAATGACCTATGATTAGTAACTTCCTGGTGTATTATGACCAGCAACCATATGTAGGACCTGTTTGATCTTTATTTCCTCTATAAACGACCATATTCACTTTATTCAAACCTTTAAAAAAATGCCAGACTGGTCATATGTTTGTGTTAGCCACCATGCCTTTATTTCAAATCTTCTTTCGGCAAGAGTCGAATGGTCGTGTTTACTTGCCGTGAGCCATTTTGCCTTCTACTTTCATTGCTATTTGATATTATATGGTTGCCTGTATCATGTAACTCTTCTTTATCCCTTTACCCCATAAGGCATTGCTATGGTATCTCTAATTTACCCTAAATAACAGCAAGGACGAAGCTGTTTCTTATGTGTATATGGCACCTTTTGATAGTGTAGAAAACATTGTGGCAAAATGTGAAATTGCTGGTCACGAGCAATTTCACCTTTTGCCACAATGTTTTCCAAAGGCCCCTACAAGCAGTGCGTAGAAATGAGTATCTATGGGGTAAAGGGTTATTCTTCTAACTTGGTTTCTAGGTCTCTTTAGTTTCAATTTTGTGGATGTGTATATCCAAATTTTGTTTCACACTTCACCAACTTTTCTACCAGTTGTCGAATCTTTTCTGTTTGCTGTTTATCTTTGACTTCCAGTTTGCTTACTCTATGGGTGAGTTTTCCGAGCTCAGACCCCATTCTCTCAAAACCGTTCATCAGTACATAGCTACTTTGACCAGTTAAAAAGTTGACTAACAGTTGAAATAAAATATTGGCCATCCTCCACCGGACCACCATCTTGTTGTTGTGTTAAAATGACTACCGGTAATTGTCTTTAGGGCTGAGTGCCCTTTCTCATTGGAAAAACTGTTTTAGGTGCAATTCCACAGGATTTTGAAACTGAACAAAATGTGAAAGGTGTTCATGTTTGATAAATAGGTTAGCCACCATTCTTAAGATTTTTAAAGGGGGCAGGAGTACTCATTTTGGTGTGTTTTCTCTATTTGTTTCTAGCTAAAAGTACTACAATTGTATGTTTACCCGAGGGGAAAGGTTTGCTTTCCAATAAAAAGATAAGATTTAGAATTCTGCAAACTTAAATTTCATTTTGGTGCAAAGTTTATGCACTTATCTGATAAAAATGCCCCATGCTCTGAGAAAAGGTGATCTAATGCATCTCTGTGATGCACGATACCGATCAAATGATCACTCAAGTACGTATACGGATCCACAAAATCCATCTTTTGTGTACACACTGTCTGACTGAGTCATGGGGTGCACTTGCAGAAAACTGATCATTAGCAAAGTTTCGACACAGGTCTGCCTGCATGGACTGAGCAGACAGATGTGGGTCAATATTTTTAGCAGAATACATTAGACCCTCTTTTCACTGAGCATGACTCAAATCTAATCTTTAGAATTAGTTTTCTTATTTTTGAAGTCCACAACCAGAATCTTAGAGGTTTTCAACAAGAGCCTGTTGGTTTCTGTTGAATATGTGTATATAGGACCCTCGATGGCTATAAGAAGTCTGTCACTCATAAGTTGCATCTTGTATGTAGATAATTTTCATGAAAAGCACACAAGCTGCCAAAAGTAAACAACTCTGAAGTCATTGTGCAGACAAATGAAATTCATACCATTTAACCCTTTCCCAAACAATCCCTGGTTTTTACAGGTCAGGAATAGAAACCTTTTGAAAACATTGTGGGAAAAGGAGAAAATGCTGGTAACCAGCATTTTCTCCTTTTCCCACATTGTTTTCTACCCTAATGTATAGAAAAATCATATTTTTAGCAAATGTTAATATGTCATCTGCAAAATGCTTTCAATTTGGTCTGGTCCAAAAGTTGCCGTTTTGGAAAGGGTAAATAGTATAGAAATTATTACGAATCTGAGAATGTGTTAGTGTGGAATGAGAATGTGTTAGAGTGGAATTTGTTGAGTTCTAATCACTAGCAGAAAAATGTTTAGTAGAACTAGTAAAAAAATTGGTCAAAACTGGTTTGATTTCATGTATTTTCAGATACTTTGGGTAATAAACATTACATGGTTAAGATGGTGTTTAGTTGTAGCTGGAGCCGTCACATCAGGTGGTGTCCTTGTGTTCACAATTTGGCCAGCAGTTAGAGATGAAACCAAGCATATAGCCTATGTTGTGATCTCTTTAGTGTTCCTTTTCCATTTGTTACTTGCTGCAGGATTTGTGGTAGGTCTCTCTCGTCATTCTTCAACTTATTACCTCTTGCAGAAATATGGGATGTGTCATGATTTGGTGTTATCAACTCCTTACCTAACGACAAAATTTTAGACTGGTCCAAATTGAAAGCACTCGCAGACGACAAAATAAAAATATGTCAAAAATTGAAATTTGTTTCCAACAGGGTAGAAAACATTGTTGGAAAAGAAGAAAATGCTGGTCACCAGCTTTTTCTTCTTTTCCCACAATGTTTTCAATAGGGTTATTTCTGAGAGTCGGGATTGTGTGGAATCATATGAAGGCCTTTGGCTTTGACGAATATCAGATTCTTTTTTTGACATAACTGTATCTCGAATGGTAGTTCATGACATGTTGAAACAGGCCTGCATGTGAATTGAAATATACATAAAGCCTGTTTGTGTCCTTGACAGGCTTCTTCATCACAGACAACAAATAGTTCCAAAGAAACTTGCATGTAATGGTTTTGTTTTGTCTATCTAATGATGCAACTTTATCATGGTCATCAGTTTTGAAAGTCTGTTTTACTCAGAAATCTTGGTGGGCATTGTTTTAGAAATGAAGCATATAATTATATGTGATTTGACCAAATACACCAAAGCTTTATTATCTCGCATGTTTGTAAGACAAGAAATTTCATGAGGGTTGTGTTGCGTTGAAAACACTGATTTATGCAATAAATTAATTTATCTTGAGCAGGCCACTTTTGAGAATGTTATCACAAAATGACAGTCTGATTGCTTGAAATGTTCTATTTCTGCCAATTGCATGGATTGTCTTCAAACTCTTCACCAAACGATAAAACTTTGGACTGTGTCAAATTGGATGCATTTGCAGACCACAAAACTAATTGAAGCTCAGTTAATGATTTGTGCCTTTGATAGGGTAGAAAACAGTGTGGGAAAATGAAGAAAATGCTGGTTAACAACAGTATCTCGTTTTCCCAAAATGTTTTCAAAATCCCCTAGTGTCGTTATAGTGTGGTATAGTTAGAAAATTGAGTGATAGAGTTTAGAAATACTTAAAGTGGTTGATGAATACTAATCATGTTGTCACATTGTTTTCCATGTCATCAAACATGTTAGTCGTCTTTCCCTCAGATGTTTACATGTATTCCTAGTGTAGTTTGTGGTCTTCCAAAAACAGTCTTTTGACAGAGCATATCGTCGGTTTACTTAAAAAACCTCATGACTACAGCTTGAAACAAACTGTAGTTGCAAGATTTTTGAAGTAAACCGATGATAAATAACACGACCTTTTATATTGATGTCTTTTCAGCTATATTTTTTCCATGTTCCCCCAATAACACCGTCATCACCTGCTGCTGAAATCACAACTCAAGTTGCCCCAGCTGTTGTAAATGCAAGCAAGGTCAATATGGTCAAAGACAACACATTTAAGAGTCAAAACCCTCCTAAAGCTCAGTCACTTTTACAGAATGTTAAAGAAGATTTTAAAGGAGGGAAAGAGGCACTTGATACCCAGCAAGGTGTGGAAAATGTGAAGAAAGTAAACCAAAAAGCAGAAAATGTTGAGAAAACTCCAGAAAATAAAGTAAATGTTGAAATACCTTCAGATGACAAGGGAAAAAATGGATCTATCAACAAGGAAAAAGATGTTTTGCCAAAAAGACAAGATGTAGATCTGAATGATGAGAATGACCTTGCAAGAATAAATGAAAAAACTAAAGTGGAAGGCAGTAATAATGTAGCCGGTAGAATAGTGAAAAAGGGAATCCAAATCTGAAAGTTTATGGATACTGTTCACAAAATAGTAGGGTAATTTTCATTGGGAAACATTAAAAAGAATATTAACTTTTATCTTTTCTCTTTATAATATAAATATTGTAGAAACAATTAACAATCATCTATAGACATACAAGTCTAAACATCACATAGCTGTGTCGTATATTAACCCTTTACAACATAGCCCTGAGTTTAAATGACCCTGAAGAAAAGGGCTTTTTGAACAAAAAATGTGGGAAAAGGAGAAATGCTGGTAACCAGCATTTTTTCCTTTATCCATAATGCTTTCTTTCCTATTGTAGACAAACCCCATCATTTGAGCCATATTTAAACCACTGTCTGCATGTTCATCAGTTTTGACAAATGTCCATTTTTGTCACCTGGTAAAGGGTTAAATCACCACTTACAAATGGGTTACATCAGTCTCAATTTTCACCTGGTATCAGTGCCACATTGGACCGCCTCTATTGTCACAGCAAGCAGTACAGTAACGTCTCGTATTCCAGATGAGGCATCCATTAGTGGTCTGTAAGATATTGCCATTCCTCCTGTACATGGACTTTGAGCATATGTGTCTACTGATCTGTCTCGGCTTTTAATTAAGAAGTAAACTTCTTTCTATCGTGGTATCTCGTTCAATAAACCACAGTTGTGAGTTATGCGGCGCAATAAATAATCCACGAGCGATAGCCCGAGTGGGTTATTCATTGCACCTCATGACTCACAACGTGGTTTCTTGAACGATATACTATGATAGAAAGAAGATTATTTCGATTCTAACATGGTCAATTCCTAGTGAAATGAAAACAAGTTCAAAATTAGAGTAAAAACGCGGATGAAGATTATGTTCCATTGAATAACTCACTCACTGAATGACATCACTCGATATAGGATGACGTCACTCTACATGGATTGTCGCAGATTTTACCACATTTTCTTTGCACTGTGTTTATAGAGCCAAAGTTGCCTGTCATGTTAGAATAGAAATTAGAATTTACAGATCAAATGTAAAAATAAAATCCTTTAAATTTTTTCCAATTGAAATGAAATAACCCCTACTCTTTAGCTCGCCTGAGCACAAGTGCTCAAGGGGAGCTTTTAGGATCACCCGGTGTCCGTCGTGCGTCGACAACAATTCTTTAAACATCAACTCCTCCTGAACCACTGGGCCAATTTGTACCAAACATGGCTGGAATGTTCCTTTGGAGGTCCGCTTTAAAAAGTGTTCACAGAATTTGATTCCGTCAAAAACTCTGGTTGCCATGGCAACCAAATGGAATTTTCTAGGAAATTCTTTAAAAATCTTCTTCTCTGAAACGGCTGGCCAGATTTTAAAATAATTTCACAGAGATGTTCCTTGGGTGACCCTTTTCAAAAATTGTTCGCGAAATTTTGATCTGTCAAGAAACATGGCTCTGGTGAATGGGGGCTACTTGCACTATACAAAAATGAAAAAAATTCTTAAAAATTCTTCTTCTCTGAAACCGCTGATCAGATTTTGAAATAATTTCAAATGTGTTTGTAAAATTTTGATTTGTCAAGAAACATGGCTCTGGTGAATGGGGGCTATTTCCACTATAGGGAAATGAAGAAATTCTTAAAACTTCTTCTTCTCTCGAACAGTTGGTCAGATTTTAAAATAGTTTCACAGAGATGTTCCTTGGGTGACCCTTTTCAGAAAGTGTTTGTGAAATTCTGATTCATCAAGAAACATGGCTCTGGTGAATGGGGGCTACTTGCACTATAGGAAAATGAAGAAATTCTTAAAAATTCTTCTTTTCTCGAATGGCTGGTCAGATTTTGAAATAATGTCACAGAGATTTTCCTTTGGTGACCCTTTTCAAAAACTGTTTATTCGTCAAGAAACATTGCTGTGGTGAATTGGGACTACTTGCACTATATGGAAATGAAGAAATTCTTGAAAATTCTTCTTCTCTGAAACCCATTATCAGGTTTTGAAATAATTTCACAGCAATGTTCCTTGGGTGACCCTTTTCAAAATCTGTTTGCATCATTTTGATCCGTCAAGAAACATGGCTCAGGTGAATGGGGGCTACTTGCACTATATGGACATGAAGAAATTCTTGAAAATTCTTCTTCTCTGAAACGGCTGGTCAGATTTGAAAATAATTTCACACAAATGTTACCTGAATGACCCTTTTCAAAAATTGTTTATGAAATTTTGATAGGTCAAGAAACATGGCTCTGGTGAATGGGGACTACTTGCACTGTACGGAAATTAAAAAACTCGTAAAAATTCTTCTTTTCTGAAACTGCTGGTCAGATTTTGAAAGGACTTTTACAGTAGACCTTTTGAAAATTGCCTGTAATAATAATGGTTTTGTTTCCAGTGTTTCAATATGTCAAAAAGAAAATGGCTTTGGTCCTCTCAAAAATTCAGGTGAGCGATCCAGGGCCATCCTGGCCCTCTTGTTGTGAACAATACAATTATATTAATATTTATGTTTTGTTTTGCTGTGAGTGGAAAGACTTAAATGGCAGCCATGTTGTGACTATAATTTTACCATAAACCATTGCTTTTTGAATATATTGTAGGTGTACTAGAAGCCACTTACCCATCTCTCTGTCCATATTAGTCCATTAAAGGACTGTTGTTCTGCATGATTCAGTCCATGATAGACAAAACGTATTTCGTGGGTCCATATTTATGTGATGTCTTGCTTGGAACAATGCATCACGGAGATGCATGAAACTCCATTTATCAGGGCATGATTGATTTTTAAACGGATTTTTGTTTTTCTGCATTTTCTGTACAAATGGTTCTTACTGGTTCTTCATCTGAATTTTCCTTTAATTTTGAGTTTTTTCCATTTCGTTTGTAAATATTGACACTGGTATAATTATGAATTAAATCTTGAAATCCAAAGTTTGAATCTTTCTTTTCTTTCTCAAGTTATTTAGGCTTACCTACAATGTCCGCTATAGAGATATGATTAATCGAAAAATAACTTTGAAACAGCAATACTTGGGCTTTTACTATTGAATTGAAAATTTCACTTTACTTAACTGGCAAGAGAAGGGTTAACTCTACGAGAGCTGCATGAACCCAATGAACATTTTCAGTTCTGAAACAAGACCAAAGTTATGACAATGTTAAATGATGCTTTTGACCAGACTGATTGTCACACAGCAGACAGCGGAAATCACAAATCAGGCTGCAGTCATGATAAACACTGGCCACAAAATGCACACACTAAGTACGCTTTTTCGGTTAAGCTTCATTTATTTATCATATTGGAGTTGTATAAATTTGCAATACAAATGAACCATGCTCTGTGAAAAGAGGGTTGAATGCATCTGCAAAAAGAATCGATTCTGGTCAGCCCGAGCAGTCTTCGCAGACTGACCGGAGCCAAAACTTATCGCTATGGGTCAAATTTCTGTATGTCCATGGACCAGTCTATCTCATTATTTGGATTCCTAATTTTATGATGTCTTTTTAGCTCACCTTAGCACAAAGTGCTAAAGGTGAGCTATTGTGATCGCCCTATGTCCGTCGTTCGTCAACAATTTCTTTAAACATCTTCTTCTCCTAAACCACTGGGCCAATCTTGATGAAACTTGGCAGGCATGTTCCTTGGGTGAAGCTCTACTGAAATTGTTCAAAGAATTAAATTCCACCCATAACTCTGGTTGCCAAGGCAACAAAAAGGAAAATAATACGAAATCTTTGAAAATCTTCTCTGAAAGTAGAATGCGTAGAGCTTTGATGTATGATAATAATTATATGGCATCTCCTAGTGAACCTCTACCAATTTTTTTTTTTTCATATGATTCCCCTGAGGTCAAAACTGGCCCCACCCCGGGGGTCACAAGTTTGAGCTTAGGAACAAAGAAGGAAAAATTTAGAAATCTTCTCCTCTAAAACTTGAAGGCGTAGAGCTTTGATATTTGGTATGTAGCATCTCCTAGTGGACCTCTACCAAGTTTGTTCAAATGATGCCCTTTAGGTCAAAACTGGCCCCAACCCAGGGGGGTCACAAATTTGAGCATAGGAACAAAGAAGGAAAACTTTAAAAATCTTCTCTGAAACTAGATGGTGTAGAGCTTTAATATTTGGTATGTAGCATTTCCTAGTGGGCCTCTACCAAGTTTGTTCAAATGATGTCCCTGGAGTCAAAACTGGCCCCACCCCGGGGAACACAAGTTTGAGAATAGGAACAAAGAAGGACAACTTTAGAAATCTTCTCTGAAACTTGAAGGCAGAGAGCTTTGATATTTGGTATGTAGCATCTCCTGGTGGACCTCTACCAAGTTTGTTCATATGTTGCCCTTGGGGTCAAAACTGGCCCTGCCCCCTGGGTCATAAGTTTGAACACAGGAACAAAGAAGGAAAACTTTAAGAATTTTCTTCTCTGAAACTTGATGGCGTAGAGCTTTGATATTTGGTATGTAGCATCTTCTAGTGGACCTCAGTCAAGTGTGTTCATATGATGCCCCTGGGCTCAAAACTGGCTCTGCCCCAGAGGTCATAAGTTCAAAGAAAATTTTAAAATTCCTCTTCTGTAAAACTAGAAGGCATAGAGCTTTGACGTTTGGCATGTAGCAATTCCTAGTGGACTTCTACCAAGTGGTGATAGTTGAATATCTGATCTACAAAAAAAGGAGATAAAAAAGGGGCTCACCAGCTTTGGGAAAATCTTATGAATATTTATTTTTGTACAAACTGCATTGCAAAAGTTCAGGATAAAATTTTACCTATGAAAATTAAGTCTATGTATAGATATATGTTTGTTTCAAATAATAATTATAAGCACATTTTTAGCTCACCTGAGCACAACGTGCTCAAGGGGAGCTTTTAGGACCACCTGGTGTGCGTTGTGCATCATCAACAATTCTTTAAACATCAACTCCTCCTGAACCTCTGGGCCAATCTGGACCAAACTTGACAGGAATGTTACTTGGGAGGTCCTCTTTAGAGAGTGTTCACAGAATCTGATTCAATCAACAACCCTGGTTGCCATAGCAACCAAATAGAATTTTCTAGGAAATTCTTTAAAAATCTTTTTCTCTGAAACCCCTGGTTAGATTCTGAAATAATTTCACAGAGATGTTCCTTGGGTGACCCTTTTCAAAAACTTCATGAAATTTTGATCCGTCAAGCAACGTGGCTCTGGTGAATGGGGCTACTTGCACTATATGGCCTTTAAGAACTTCTTAAAAATTATTTTTCTCTGAAACCGCTGGTCACATTTTGAAATAATTTCACAGAGATGTTCATTGGGCGACCCTTTTTAGCTCACTTGAGGACAATGTGTTCAAGGGAAGCTTTTAGGATCACCCAATGTCCATGTGGTGCGTTGTCAATTATTCTTTAAACATCAAATCCTCCTAAACTGCAAGGCCAATTTGGACCAAAATTGGCTGGAGTGTTCCTTAGGAGGTCCTCTTTAAAAAGTGTTGACAGAATTTGATTCCGTCAAAAACTCTGGTTGCAATGGCAACCAAATGAAATTTTCTTAGAAATTCTTAAAAAAATATTCTGCTCTGAAACCATATTTTGCCATATTTGAAAGTAGTTTCCCAGAGATGTTCTATGGCAACCAAATAGAATTTTCTAGGAAACTCTTTAAAAATCATTGCACTATACAGAAATGAAGAAATTCTTAAAAATCCTTCTTCTCTGAAACTGCTGGTCAGATTTTGAAATAGTTTCACAGGGATTTTCTTTGGGTAACCCTTTAAAAAAAAATTCCACCAAATTTCGATCCGTCAAGAAACATGGTTCTAGTGAATGTGGGCTACTTGCACTATAGGGAAATGAAGAAATTCTTAGAAATTCTTCTTCCCTCGAACGGCTGGTCAGATGTTGAAAAATTTCACAGAGATGTTCCTTGGGTGACCTTTTTAGCTCACCTGAGCACAACGTGCTAAAGGGGAGCTTTTAGGGTCACTGGATGTCCGTCGTGCATCGTGTGTCGTCCGTCGTATGTCGTGCGTCGTCAACAATTCTTTAAACATCAACTCCTCCTAAACCACTGGGCCAATTTGGACCAAACTTGGCTGGAATGTTCCTTGAGAGGTCATCTTTAAAAATTGTTCACAGAATTTGATTCTGTCAAAAACTCTGGTTGCCATGGCAACGAAATGGAATTTTCTAGGAAATTCTTTGAAAATCTTCTCCTCTGAAACCGCTCGTCAGATTTTAAAATAATCTCACACAAATGTTCCCTGAATGACTCTTTTCAAAAATTGTTAATGAAATTTTGATACGTCAAGAAACATGGCTCTGGTGAATGGGGGCTTCTTGCACTATACAGAAATAAAGGAATTCTTAAAAATTCTTCTTCTCTGAAACGGCTGGTCAGAATTTGAAATAATTTCACAGAGATGTTCCTTGGATGACCCTCTTCAAAACTTGTTCGCGAAATTTTGATACGTCAAGAATCATGACTCTGGTGAATGGGGGCTACTTGCACTATACAGAAATTTTTTAAAATTCTTCTCTGAAACCACTGCTCAGAATTTGAAATAATTTCACAGAGATGTTCCTTGCATGACCCTTTTCAGAAATTGTTAGCAAAATTTTGATTCGTCAAAAAATGTGGCTCTGGTGAATGGGGGCTACTTGCACTATAGGGAAATAAAGAAATTATTAAAAAACTCTTCTTCTCTGAAACCGCTGGTCAGATTTTGAAATTATTTCACAGAGATGTTCCTTTGGTGACCCTTTTCAAAAGGTGTTCATGAAAGTTTGATTCGTCAATAAACATGGCTCTGGTGAATGGGGGCTACTTGCACTATATGGCCATGAAGAAAATTTTTTTAAATTTTTCTCTGAAACTGCTGATCAGGTTCTGAAATAATTTCACAGAAATGTATCTTATTTGACCCTTTTCAAAAATTGCTCGAAATATTTTGATCCATCAAGAAACATGGCTCTGATACATACAGACATGAAGAAATTCCTAAAAATTCTTCTTCTCTGAAATGGTTGTTTAGATTGTGAAAAAATTGGCTATGGTCCTCTCAAAAATTCAGGTGAGCGAACGAGGGCCATCTTGGCCCTCTTGTTTTAAAAATTGTTCGTGAAATTTTCGTTCGTCAGGAAACGTGGCACTGGGGAACGGGGACTACTTGCACTATATGGAAATGAAGAAATTCTTGAAAATTCTTCTTCTCTGAAAATATGGTCAGAAATTACAATAATTTCACAGCAATGTTCCTTGGGTGACCCTTTTCAAAAACTGTTCGGGAAATTTTGATTCATCAAGAAACCTGGCTCTGGTGAATGATGGCTACTTGCACTATACGAACAAAAAGTAATTCTTGAAAATTCTTCTTCTCTGAAACAGCTGGTCAGATTTTAAAACAATTTCACAGAAATGTTCCTTGAATGACATTTTTCAAAAATTGTCTGCGAAATTGTTAAAGGTCTAGAAGCATGGCTGTTGACCTTTTAATAATGATTTTGTTTCCATTGTTTCAATACCTAAAAAAAGTGGCTATGGTCCTCTCAAAAATTCAGGTGAGTGATCCAGGGGCATCTTGGCCTTCTTGATAAAAATTGTTGTAGAAATTTTGATACGTCAAGAAACATGGCTCTGGTGAATGGGGGCTTTCTGCACTATACCAAAATGAAAAAAAAATCTTAAAAATTCTTTTTCTCAGAAATAGCTACTCAGATTGTGAAATAATTTCACAGAGATGTTCCTTGGATGAAACTTTTCAAAAATTGTTCGAGAAATTTTGATCCGTCAAGATCAATGGCTCTGATGAATGGGGGCTACTTGCACTATAGGGAAATTAAGAAACTAATAAAGATTCTTCTTTTCTGAAACAACTGGTCAGACTTTAAGATGACTTTTACAGTTGACCTTTTAATAATGATTTTGTTTCCAGTGTTTCAATACCTAAAAAAAGTGGCTATGGTCCTCTCAAAATTCAGATGAGCGATCCAGGGGCATCTTGGCCTTCTTGTTAAAAATTGTTGTAGAAATTTTGATACGTCAAGAAACATGGCTTTGGTGAATGGGGGCTTTTTGCACTATACCGAAATAAAAAAAAATCTTAAAATTCTTTTTCTCAGAAATGGCTGGTCAGATTTTGAAATAATTTCACAGAGATGTTCCCTGGATGAAAGTTTTCAAAAATTGTTCGAGAAATTTTGATCCGTCAAGACCAATGGCTCTGGTGAATGGGGCTACTTGCACTATATGGCCATGAAAAAATTCTTAAGAATTATTCTTCTCAGAAACTGCTGGTCAGATTATGAAATAACTTCACAGAAATGTTCTTTGGATGACCTTTTTAAAAATTGTTCGCGAAATTTGATCATCAAGAAACATGGCTCTGGTGAATGGAGGCTACTTCTACTATATGGCCATGAAGAAATTCTTAAAAATAATTTTCATTCTTCTTCTGTCTGAAACGGCAGACCAGATTTTGAAATTATTTCACAGAAATACTCCTTTAAAAGATTGTTCGCGAAATTTTGATCTGTCAAGAAACATGGCTCTGGTGAATGGGGGCTACTTGCACTACATGGCCATGAAGAAAATTCTTTAAAATTCTTTTTCTCTGAAATGGCTGATCAGATTTTGAAATAAAATCACAGAAATGTTTCTCGGCTGACCCTTTTTTACAAATTGTTGGAGAAATTTGGATCCTTTAAGAAACATGGCTCTGATGGCTGTGGGCTATTTACACTATACAGACATGAAAAATTCTTAAAAATTCTTCTTCTCTGAAACGGCAGATCACATGTTGAAAAATTTGGCTCAATTCAGTTGAGCGATCCAGGGCCATCTTGGCCCCCTTGTTGTCATTGTATTGGCGAAACTTCAAATTCAATGAAAAAATAATTTAGAGTATAGAGAGTATCAGTCTTTTTAGCACCACAGGCCAAAGGCCAGCAGGCTTATGTCATGGCCTATTGTCCATTGTGCGTCTGTCCGTGCTTGCGTCTGTCCATGTGTGCGTTTTTATTTTTATTTCTTAATCTTGTTTTAAACATCTTCGAATTTGATGAAACTCCACAGAAATTATCCTGCCATGGTCCTCTTTAGAGTTTCTTGAAAGAATTTGATCAGGCCTACTGAATTTGGCATGTAACTTTATCTTATGGACCTTTAACAAGTTTCTTGACATTATAGGCATGGGATCAAATTGGCTCCAATCTAGAGATCACAAGTTTAAAATGGGCTTCCATATATAGCTTGCAACAGGCGAAAAGGGGCATTCGGTCATTTGCATAAATTGTCGTCTCGGATCAGCCTGCGCAGTCCTCACAGGCTAACCTGAGACGACACTTTATGATAACATTAGATTTTTTGCTACAGTAGACTTGCGTAAAACAGAAAATTACATGAAAACGGAAAGTGTCGTTTCGGATCAGCCTAAATAACCGAATGCTCCTTTTTGCATGTTGCAAGCGGTATAGTCCCTTCAATTTATGCATTTATCAAAGGAAATAACTCAAGTTATAAAGGATAAAGTTTGTTACTATTTACCTCCTCCCTTGATGATCAAGGAGAGTGATTCATTTTGATGCTCACATGAGTGGAATATTAAATTCAAAGTAAGGTTTCTATCATTCAGGTTTTTAGCTCCACTGGCCGAAGGGCTTGTCATGGCCCTGTGTCCGTCGTGCGTCCTTCCGTGCGTGCGTGCGTGCGGACAGATGATCTTACGAGAGGACCTTGTGAGGTCGAATTGCTCTTTATTCACTACACCCTAACAACCCCATAAATTTAACCCCACATTGCCCACAAGCTAACCCTAACCCCACAAACCCTAACCCTACAACCCTAACCCTAACCCCATACCTACCAGATGGACGGAATGAACCCCAAAGAGACTAAATATACAATTACCCCAACTCCACAATGTCGGGCTTGTAAGGACGGAGGGACTAACAAATGAAAGGACGGACGGACAACGCTAAAACTATATCTCTCCCCCTTCGGCGGGGGATAAAAAGGGGGTCACCAGCTTTGGGAAAATCCTATAAATATTTCTTTTTGTACACGCTGCATTGTGGAAGTTCAGGACGAAATTTCACCTATGAAACCTAAGTCTATGTATGTCCTACGCTTTCGCGGTGTCTTACGCATACGCGATTTTGAAAAAATACGCCAAAACATCGTCGTCGTAAATATGCACGCGTCCGAATTCTACATAAGTCTTTCAGAGCGGAAGCCACGGTTTGACGCTAGAGAAAATATGCGACAAAAACAGGTAAATAAATGATATTTTGATTAAAATCTACTGATATTTACTTACAGTTTCTGAAAATACCATGATAAATACATCTTCTCCTCCTTTTTATCGTCAAATATTAAATAAAAGCTCGAATTTTGCGATTCAAGTCCTCAGAGCAGGCAGATGACGGTTGATGACGTCACTAGCACCTGTTGCAAAGTTCTTGGGGTGCACAATGTACCAGAGCAGACTCTGCGTGATAGGGTAAAGGGCAAAGTAGACATGGGAAAGGTTAAGCTTGGTACAGAGAACCTGTTTAGTGAGGAGGAGGAGCTGTCTTTGGTTGAACACCTGGAAACGATGGCACAACTGGGATATGGTTTTACAAATGCCAAACTTAAGTATCTTGCTGGAGAACTAGCTGCAAGCTTCAAGCGCCGAGCTACCGATAATCCTCTAAGTAACTGTTGGTTGTATGGTTTTTGACAAGATGGCAATACCGGCTTAAATCATTAAAACCTAGAGGTCTTGAAAGCAGTCGTGCCAAATTCTCAACACCAGAGATTGTGGAAAATTATTTTGACAGTTTGTCAAACATCATGCAGAAGTATGGTCTTAGCGATAAGCCACAATTTATTTTTAATATTGATGAGACAGGCATTCAACCAGAACACAGACCGCCAAATATTATAGCTCCAGTGGGTATTAAACCACAATCAGTCACATCACCTCGCTCAACAACAACCACTGTTATAGCATGTGCTAATGCAGCTGGGCATCATTTACCCCCTTTTTTTTGTTTTTAAAGGAAAGCGGTATTCTCCTGAACTGATGAGAGATGCTACACCGGGATCTCGAGGTGTTATGTCAGATAGTGGGTGGTCAAATGCCGATTTTTTCAGCAGTATTTGAAGGACCATTTTCTACCAAATGTAAGAAGAGGAGATAATGACAGGCAGCAGATCTTGCTTATATTTGACGGGCATGCATCACACGTCTCTAGAGCTTTGATTAACTGGGCTATGTCTAGCAACTTGATTCTTTTTGTATTACCTGCCCATACCTCACACATTCTTCAGCCCCTAGATATCTCCATTTTTGGTCCTTTTAAGGCCTTTTACTATAGGGAGCGTGCATCCTTTATGCAATCATCCATTGGTAAGACCATCACACGTTATGACATGTGTCATATAGCATGCCGGGCTTACCTGAGGGCAATGACACCCATTAATATAATGTCTGGCTTCAGGAAAACTGGGATATTCCCTTTTTCAAAGGAAGCTGTAGAAGAACATAAACTGTATCCCAGTGAAATTTTTGTTAAAGAAAATCCTGTACAAAAACTCATGGCAATGAAATCAGGAAAAGAGGCCGTTGAACAATTCTTGCTAAATAAGGTTGAAAAACAAAAGCCCACACTGTCATGCACATGTAAATGTACCTGCAATGCAGGAAAAGTCAAAGCATTGGTTACAAAACTCAAACCTGGTGGAGCTGCAATAACTGAAACTGAATATGTAACTCTTTTGGAAGATTACAATAATTCAAAAGCCAAGACCAACAACTCACATCCAGTTGCCACTGCAGAATCAAGTCCAAAGCCATCAACAAGTGGACTGAATATGAATCATAACCCACATGATAGCAGCTATGATGATGATAGTGATGATGATGCTGATGATACTGAATGCTGCTGTGTGTGCAATAAATTCTATCCCCCAGATATCAACAAAAAACCATTTTTGAAAATCGTTAACTGGGCAAAGTGTGATAACTGCCAGCACGGGTCCACCTCTCCTTTTGTGTAAAACAATCTGCTGTGAGGAGGAATGAAATATTCCTATGTCCGCATTGTCTTAATTAATTCTTTACCAAGCAGTCCCCGGCTTTTGCCACATTTTGGAAGAAATCTAATGAAAAGATTGTGGGAAAAGTGGAAAGATGATGTTTTTTCTATGCTTTCAAGGACAATTATAATCTCATCACCATTTAAATTGTCGTCTGCATATGCTTTTAATTCGGACCAGTCTATAAATTTGTTGTTGGTAAAGAGTTACAAATTGTTGCTACCATAGTTCGGTGTTACTAATTTTATTTTTTCATGTTCCTATGTTGTTAATTCTGTGTACATAAATGTTATAAAAAAAATCAACATTATTAGCATCATCATCAATATCAACATTGTTGCATATTTTAAGGTAAAAAAAACTGCATTATTTTATTTCTGTAATCATTTACAAAGAAAAAGAAAATAGCTCTATTGAAAACTGACAAAGACATGAAATACAGTGATTAAAAATTAACAAAAAAAGAATTATGAAACAGTTCTAATCAACCATGATGTAAATAGTAAATAGATACCCCTGTGGAGCCCTTCAAATTCAACTTTCACCAGACCACGGATCAATAGGACAGTCCCCGGATGTAAACAGGATTTACCCCTTACCTAACACAAGTAAGATTTTTATGTTTTCATTTCAATTCCCTCAGAGTTTAAGCGTATTTTCTGTTTACATGATGAATTTGAGCTCTGTTGATGAAAAAATATTTATTCAATGTCCATCACTATAGCGCATGCGCATCATTCAAATATAAGAAACGCGAATACGTCGGACCAGTGCATATATACACATTTGTTTTAAATAATAATTATGACCTCATTTTTGTCATTATATTGGCGAAACATTAAATTCAATGAAAAATACATTGACCCTGGCCGGGCCAGTTTTGACCCTAGGGGCATCGTAAGAAAAGGAGATGCTACTTACAAAACATTAAAGCTCTACACCTTATAGTTTCAAAGAAGAAGAATTTTAAAGTTTTCCTTCCTTGTTCTTATGTTTCTTACTTTTGACCCACGCGGCGGAGCAAGTTTTGACCCCAGGGGTATGGTATGAACAACCTTGGTAGATTCCAGTAGGAGATGGTACGTACCAAATATCAAATCTCTACAGATTCAAGTTTCAGAGAAGAATTTTAAAGTTTTCCTACTTTCTTTCTATGTTTCGGACTTGTGACCCCCGGGGCGGGACAAGTTTTGAGCCCAGGGACATCATATGGATAAACTTTGTAGAAGTCCCCTAGAAGCTGCTACATACGAAATATCAAAGCTCTACGACTTCCAGTTTCAGAGAATTTTTTTTTTTTTTTAAAGTTTTTCTTCTTTGTTTCTATGTTTCGAATTTGTGACCCCAAGGGCGGGGCCAGTTTAGACCCCAGGGACATCATTTGAACAAACTAAGTAGAAGTCAACCAGCAGATGCTACATACCAAATGTCAAAGCCCCACTCCTTCTTGTTTCAGAGAAGAAGAATTTTAAAGTTTTCCTATTTTCTTCCCATATTCAAACTTGTGACCCTCGGGGCCGGGCCAGTTTTGACCCTAGGGGCATCGTAAGAAAAGGAGATGCTACTTACAAAACATTAAAGCTCTACACCTTCTAGTTTCAGAGAAGAAGAATTTCAAAGTTTTCATTCTTTGTTCCTCTGTTTCTAACTTGTGACCCACGCGACGGAGCAAGTTTTGACCCCAGGGGCATCGTTTGTACCATCTTGGTAGAGGTCCACTAGAAGATGCTACATACCAAATAACAAAACATTACGTCTTCCAGTTTCAGAAAAGAAGGTTTTTAAAGTTTTCCTTCTTTGTTCCTACGGCGTCAAAGCCTTCTAGTGTCAGAGAAGAAGAATAAAAATTTTACTTTTTTTTTTTCATTTTGGCAACCAGAGTTTTTGATGGAATTCAATCTCTTGAACAACTTTGGTAGCACCCCTGCCAAGTTTTATCAAGATTGGCCCAGTGGTTTAGGAAGAGAAGATGTTTAAAGAAATTGTGGACGACGGACACTGGGCGATCACAAAACCTCACCATGAGCACTTTGTAAGCTAAAAACTCTGATTGCCATGGCAACTAAATGGAATTTTTTAAACAATTCTTTAAAAATCTTCTCTGAAACTTTAAAATTCTTCTTCTCTGAAACAAGAAGGAGTGGGGCTTTGACATTTGGTATGTAGCATCTGCTGGTTGACTTCTACTTAGTTTGTTCAAATGATGTCCCTGGGGTCTAAACTGGCCCCGCCCTTGGGGTCACAAATTCGAAACATAGAAACAAAGAAGAAAAACTTTAAAAAAAAAAAAAAATTCTCTGAAACTGGAAGTCGTAGAGCTTTGATATTTCGTATGTAGCAGCTTCTAGGGGACTTCTACAAAGTTTATCCATATGATGTCCCTGGGCTCAAAACTTGTCCCGCCCCGGGGGTCACAAGTCCGAAACATAGAAAGAAAGTAGGAAAACTTTAAAATTCTTCTCTGAAACTTGAATCTGTAGAGATTTGATATTTGGTACGTACCATCTCCTACTGGAATCTACCAAGGTTGTTCATACCATACCCCTGGGGTCAAAACTTGCTCCGCCGCGTGGGTCAAAAGTAAGAAACATAAGAACAAGGAAGGAAAACTTTAAAATTCTTCTTCTTTGAAACTATAAGGTGTAGAGCTTTAATGTTTTGTAAGTAGCATCTCCTTTTCTTACGATGCCCCTAGGGTCAAAACTGGCCCGGCCAGGGTCAATGTATTTTTCATTGAATTTAATGTTTCGCCAATATAATGACAAAAATGAGGTCATAATTATTATTTAAAACAAATGTGTATATATGCACTGGTCCGACGTATTCGCGTTTCTTATATTTGAATGATGCGCATGCGCTATAGTGATGGACATTGAATAAATATTTTTTCATCAACAGAGCTCAAATTCATCATGTAAACAGAAAATACGCTTAAACTCTGAGGGAATTGAAATGAAAACATAAAAATCTTACTTGTGTTAGGTAAGGGGTAAATCCTGTTTACATCCGGGGACTGTCCTATTGATCCGTGGTCTGGTGAAAGTTGAATTTGAAGGGCTCCACAGGGGTATCTATTTACTATTTACATCATGGTTGATTAGAACTGTTTCATAATTCTTTTTTTGTTAATTTTTAATCACTGTATTTCATGTCTTTGTCAGTTTTCAATAGAGCTATTTTCTTTTTCTTTGTAAATGATTACAGAAATAAAATAATGCAGTTTTTTTTACCTTAAAATATGCAACAATGTTGATATTGATGATGATGCTAATAATGTTGATTTTTTTTATAACATTTATGTACACAGAATTAACAACATAGGAACATGAAAAAATAAAATTAGTAACACCGAACTATGGTAGCAACAATTTGTAACTCTTTACCAACAACAAATTTATAGACTGGTCCGAATTAAAAGCATATGCAGACGACAATTTAAATGGTGATGAGATTATAATTGTCCTTGAAAGCATAGAAAAAACATCATCTTTCCACTTTTCCCACAATCTTTTCATTAGATTTCTTCCAAAATGTGGCAAAAGCCGGGGACTGCTTGGTAAAGAATTAATTAAGACAATGCGGACATAGGAATATTTCATTCCTCCTCACAGCAGATTGTTTTACACAAAAGGAGAGGTGGACCCGTGCTGGCAGTTATCACACTTTGCCCAGTTAACGATTTTCAAAAATGGTTTTTTGTTGATATCTGGGGGATAGAATTTATTGCACACACAGCAGCATTCAGTATCATCAGCATCATCATCACTATCATCATCATAGCTGCTATCATGTGGGTTATGATTCATATTCAGTCCACTTGTTGATGGCTTTGGACTTGATTCTGCAGTGGCAACTGGATGTGAGTTGTTGGTCTTGGCTTTTGAATTATTGTAATCTTCCAAAAGAGTTACATATTCAGTTTCAGTTATTGCAGCTCCACCAGGTTTGAGTTTTGTAACCAATGCTTTGACTTTTCCTGCATTGCAGGTACATTTACATGTGCATGACAGTGTGGGCTTTTGTTTTTCAACCTTATTTAGCAAGAATTGTTCAACGGCCTCTTTTCCTGATTTCATTGCCATGAGTTTTTGTACAGGATTTTCTTTAACAAAAATTTCACTGGGATACAGTTTATGTTCTTCTACAGCTTCCTTTGAAAAAGGGAATATCCCAGTTTTCCTGAAGCCAGACATTATATTAATGGGTGTCATTGCCCTCAGGTAAGCCCGGCATGCTATATGACACATGTCATAACGTGTGATGGTCTTACCAATGGATGATTGCATAAAGGATGCACGCTCCCTATAGTAAAAGGCCTTAAAAGGACCAAAAATGGAGATATCTAGGGGCTGAAGAATGTGTGAGGTATGGGCAGGTAATACAAAAAGAATCAAGTTGCTAGACATAGCCCAGTTAATCAAAGCTCTAGAGACGTGTGATGCATGCCCGTCAAATATAAGCAAGATCTGCTGCCTGTCATTATCTCCTCTTCTTACATTTGGTAGAAAATGGTCCTTCAAATACTGCTGAAAAAATCGGCATTTGACCACCCACTATCTGACATAACACCTCGAGATCCCGGTGTAGCATCTCTCATCAGTTCAGGAGAATACCGCTTTCCTTTAAAAACAAAAAAAAGGGGGTAAATGATGCCCAGCTGCATTAGCACATGCTATAACAGTGGTTGTTGTTGAGCGAGGTGATGTGACTGATTGTGGTTTAATACCCACTGGAGCTATAATATTTGGCGGTCTGTGTTCTGGTTGAATGCCTGTCTCATCAATATTAAAAATAAATTGTGGCTTATCGCTAAGACCATACTTCTGCATGATGTTTGACAAACTGTCAAAATAATTTTCCACAATCTCTGGTGTTGAGAATTTGGCACGACTGCTTTCAAGACCTCTAGGTTTTAATGATTTAAGCCGGTATTGCCATCTTGTCAAAAACCATACAACCAACAGTTACTTAGAGGATTATCGGTAGCTCGGCGCTTGAAGCTTGCAGCTAGTTCTCCAGCAAGATACTTAAGTTTGGCATTTGTAAAACCATATCCCAGTTGTGCCATCGTTTCCAGGTGTTCAACCAAAGACAGCTCCTCCTCCTCACTAAACAGGTTCTCTGTACCAAGCTTAACCTTTCCCATGTCTACTTTGCCCTTTACCCTATCACGCAGAGTCTGCTCTGGTACATTGTGCACCCCAAGAACTTTGCAACAGGTGCTAGTGACGTCATCAACCGTCATCTGCCTGCTCTGAGGACTTGAATCGCAAAATTCGAGCTTTTATTTAATATTTGACGATAAAAAGGAGGAGAAGATGTATTTATCATGGTATTTTCAGAAACTGTAAGTAAATATCAGTAGATTTTAATCAAAATATCATTTATTTACCTGTTTTTGTCGCATATTTTCTCTAGCGTCAAACCGTGGCTTCCGCTCTGAAAGACTTATGTAGAATTCGGACGCGTGCATATTTACGACGACGATGTTTTGGCGTATTTTTTCAAAATCGCGTATGCGTAAGACACCGCGAAAGCGTAGGACATACATAGACTTAGGTTTCATAGGTGAAATTTCGTCCTGAACTTCCACAATGCAGCGTGTACAAAAAGAAATATTTATAGGATTTTCCCAAAGCTGGTGACCCCCTTTTTATCCCCCGCCGAAGGGGGAGAGATATAGTTTTAGCGTTGTCCGTCCGTCCTTTCATTTGTTAGTCCCTCCGTCCTTACAAGCCCGACATTGTGGAGTTGGGGTAATTGTATATTTAGTCTCTTTGGGGTTCATTCCGTCCATCTGGTAGGTATGGGGTTAGGGTTAGGGTTGTAGGGTTAGGGTTTGTGGGGTTAGGGTTAGCTTGTGGGCAATGTGGGGTTAAATTTATGGGGTTGTTAGGGTGTAGTGAATAAAGAGCAATTCGACCTCACAAGGTCCTCTCGTAAGATCATCTGTCCGCACGCACGCACGCACGGAAGGACGCACGACGGACACAGGGCCATGACAAGCCCTTCGGCCAGTGGAGCTAAAAACCTGAATGATAGAAACCTTACTTTGAATTTAATATTCCACTCATGTGAGCATCAAAATGAATCACTCTCCTTGATCATCAAGGGAGGAGGTAAATAGTAACAAACTTTATCCTTTATAACTTGAGTTATTTCCTTTGATAAATGCATAAATTGAAGGGACTATACCGCTTGCAACATGCAAAAAGGAGCATTCGGTTATTTAGGCTGATCCGAAACGACACTTTCCGTTTTCATGTAATTTTCTGTTTTACGCAAGTCTACTGTAGCAAAAAATCTAATGTTATCATAAAGTGTCGTCTCAGGTTAGCCTGTGAGGACTGCGCAGGCTGATCCGAGACGACAATTTATGCAAATGACCGAATGCCCCTTTTCGCCTGTTGCAAGCTATAAATGGAAGCCCATTTTAAACTTGTGATCTCTAGATTGGAGCCAATTTGATCCCATGCCTATAATGTCAAGAAACTTGTTAAAGGTCCATAAGATAAAGTTACATGCCAAATTCAGTAGGCCTGATCAAATTCTTTCAAGAAACTCTAAAGAGGACCATGGCAGGATAATTTCTGTGGAGTTTCATCAAATTCGAAGATGTTTAAAACAAGATTAAGAAATAAAAATAAAAACGCACACATGGACAGACGCAAGCACGGACAGACGCACAATGGACAATAGGCCATGACATAAGCCTGCTGGCCTTTGGCCTGTGGTGCTAAAAAGACTGATACTCTCTATACTCTAAATTATTTTTTCATTGAATTTGAAGTTTCGCCAATACAATGACAACAAGGGGGCCAAGATGGCCCTGGATCGCTCAACTGAATTGAGCCAAATTTTTCAACATGTGATCTGCCGTTTCAGAGAAGAAGAATTTTTAAGAATTTTTCATGTCTGTATAGTGTAAATAGCCCACAGCCATCAGAGCCATGTTTCTTAAAGGATCCAAATTTCTCCAACAATTTGTAAAAAAGGGTCAGCCGAGAAACATTTCTGTGATTTTATTTCAAAATCTGATCAGCCATTTCAGAGAAAAAGAATTTTAAAGAATTTTCTTCATGGCCATGTAGTGCAAGTAGCCCCCATTCACCAGAGCCATGTTTCTTGACAGATCAAAATTTCGCGAACAATCTTTTAAAGGAGTATTTCTGTGAAATAATTTCAAAATCTGGTCTGCCGTTTCAGACAGAAGAAGAATGAAAATTATTTTTAAGAATTTCTTCATGGCCATATAGTAGAAGTATCTACTTGTTGATCCACCAGCAGCAGATCGTACTGGATAGCAGCAGATTCAAGTCTGTAGGCTCTGTAGACTCCGTCGTACATAATCACGTGTAGAAGTGTGTCATTGTCTCGACAACAGCGGTGTGCCTATTCATACATACATGTAACTCTTTACCAACGACAAAATTTTAGACTGGTCCAAACTGAAAGCACTTGCATACGACAAAATAAACATAATTCCAAAATTGAAATTTGTTTCCAGCCGGGAAGAAAACATGGGGGGAAAAGGAGAAAATGCTATTACCAGCATTTTCTCCTTTTCCCACTATGTTTTCAAAAGGTTTTCCATCTCAGGGTCGTAGAAATCAGGGATTGGTTGGTAAAGGGTGGAGAACTGAGAAAAAAATAAAGACAGACAAATTCTCTGTTATTTCATAAACCTTCGAAAAAAGAAAACTTTGCCCAGATTTAAACGCGCAAGTTTCATTTTACGCGCCTAATGTAGGCCTATTTCTGTCCCGAATAGCGCAGCTCTCCGATATTTCGTGCAAAATAAAGCCTTACATGTTATGCTACATTTGGTTGCTTTTCCCGGCTTGGCACGATTATTTCATGCATTTAGTGCTCTTATTGTTGGGAAAAATGCATGTTTTACATGTAACTTTCACAGCGTTTTACATGACAACTAATACAAACGTAAAAAGCCGTTACAAAATCA
The DNA here is from genome assembly GCA_943736015.1 of Tridacna crocea. Classification (NCBI taxonomy): domain Eukaryota; kingdom Metazoa; phylum Mollusca; class Bivalvia; order Cardiida; family Cardiidae; genus Tridacna; species Tridacna crocea. Next base: position 59,852,180 of record OX031059.1, read on the forward strand.
GAGGGAATTAAAAAATTTGGGAAAACTGGTACAGAACCGTCTGCGTATCCTTCAGGTGAGGAATTTTCATTTATCCATTAACAAAGACTACTGGTACCAGTTTATGCTCCCCGAAGGGTGAGCATATAGTCGCGGCTACGTCCAACATATATGTTGCTGATCAAAAGCCCCGGACCATAATTATACCCACATAAACGAAATTTAGGTGAGGGTATGCTGGAGTCACCTTGTCCGTCCATCCGTCCGTCCGTTCGTCCTAGTGTCACGAAAAGCTTGTCCGGGGCTTCATGCATTTTCGTGATACACTACCATATCTTTTAACCCTTTCCCAAACGACAAACTTTTGGACTAGACCAAATTGAAAGCATTTGCAGACTACAATTTAACTCTTGCTGAAAAGATGATTTCTGTTTATGATAGGATAGAAAACATTGTGGGAAAAGGAGAAAATGCTTATTATCAGCATTTTCTCCTTTTCCCACAATGTTTTCAAAGGGCTACTATTTCAGACCCGTAAAAACCAGAGATTGTTTGGGAAAGGGTTAAGTGAAGCTGGTATGTATATGTGCAGTGAAAGAGAGTGTGATTATGGAAATCGGGACATTTTGGTCCATATTTCACTTCGACCGAATGACACCTAGTGAATAGTTGCAGGTGCTAATATTGATAAGCGATCCCCCACATCAACCCCCCCCCCCCCGAAAAAAAAAAAGGAAACCCTTTTTTATTGGACACACTTCTGCCCAAATGTCATTTATTATGAACATACTGGCCGCAGACCTAACATCAAAAATACATATTAGCAAAACTTAGGAAATTTTATCTTACATAAATTATGAGATTGAGGAAACCTCTTAGTGATTGGTTTAGATCTACTTTTTTTCTGCGATATCAAGTTTGGTTTTAAGTAAGAATACTGCACATGCCTTTAGGCCTATTATACTCTTAAGTTGGAAATAATGAAATAGGTGCAAAATTATATCCGCGTGAAATCTGGCGTTACGTATGTTACCCAAAACAACAAAAGTGAAGAACAGAGTACAACAATTTTGTAACCGTGTTACCATACAGTAAATTGAAGTACTAAACCCAGCTTTATGTCAGATCACATATATTAGTTTGCCATTTCTCAAAGTTTTTTCAACTTAAAGGGGTATAAAGGATTTTTGTTCTACACATAAACACGAATATTGCTTTTCCTTTATTTAAAGAGGTCTTAAAACCTTACTTTAATTTAACACTAGATAAAATCTGAGGCAGATGGAGAAAAACAATTGAAATATTGAGATGAAAACAATGCGGCAAATAGATATTGCTGACTGTGAGCAATATCATATTAGGTCGCAATATTTTCAAAAGCAGTCTGCTGCAATGCTGTTGTAATTAGGTGGCATTTTGTGGTTAGGATTTAAAATATCCTTTTAACTATTACTGGTTTTGAAAAATACCGATAATTATTACCATTGATTCTTTGCATTGCAAAGATGGTAAACATAGAACATTAATACTATACTATAGCACTGTTTTTCTTTGATTAAATGTTTAAATGACTGCATGTCCAATGATCTATGAGACCCTCATTGCATAACATGTGGTCCCTGTAAGGTGTAGTTGTCTTGCAGTCATGGTTCCTTTTCTAGTAGGAGAAAGCTCTGAAAGTGTATTAGTAAGACATGTTTTTAAATATAGTATCTCAAGAAATACAAGTTTTTAGCTCACAAGAGCAAAATATGCTTAAAGATGCCCGTCTACAGCCAGTGATCAAACTCGCTGTTAAATTTCAAACAATTTAGAATGGTACAGAAATTAATCCTTTGTGTAAATATGGATAAATTACTGACATATGTGGTGTGATTGAAAAAAAGAAACAGGGAGACTTGTATAAGAAACCGAGCATTGGTCAGAAGAAAACTGTCTGACGATCGAAGCTGTAAACAAAGGCTGTGCGTCATGGAAATTTATCGTTGGTTTCCGCCGAGAGTCTGATATGGTGTAATTTGCATATATAGGCCGAGATCTCCGTCTGAAAATCGAGGCTGCAACATAGAAGCATCCATTTTTCTTTATTTACCGCATCAGACGCAGGGCCAAGGTCAAATATAGTCACGTGACAGAATGCATGATAATCATACGAAACTACCGGAGTGTATAACGGTTATCGAAAATCTTCGATTCAAAAACCGGAAACGACGAGTCTGTTTACATTGAAGGCCGCAACTCGGCGAAATGCATTTTCTATCGACCGTAATCTAAGCAATCTTGCAACCGTCAGTCGCAATATTTGGCATGAAGATATAAGAATGACTATATTTTGATAAAATAAAGACAAAATGAGTTAAAACTGGCTGAAAATGAGTATTAGTGCCTCTTTAAAGAGGCCATAATACTCATTTTAAGCGAGTTTTAACTCATTTTGTTTTTATTTTATCAAAATATAATCATTCTTATATATCTGTGCCAAATATTACGCCTGACGGTTGCATGGTTGCTTATATTACGCCTGATAGAAAATGCATTTCGCGGACTTGCGGCCTTCAATGTTAACAGATTGTTCGTTGCCGGATTTTGAATCGAAGATTTTCGAAATCCGTTATACACTCGGGTAGATTCGTATGATGATCATGCATTCTGTAACGTGACTAAATTTGACCTTGGCCTTGATGCGGTAAATAAGGGAAAATGTATGCTTCTCTGTTGCAGCCTCTATTTTTAGACGGAGATCGAGGCCTACATGTATATGTAAGTTACACTGTATCCGACTCTCGGCGGAAACCAACTATAAATTTCCGTGAGTCACCGCCATTGTTTACAGCTTCGATCGTCAGCCAGTTTTCTTCTGGCCATTTTCCCGTTTTTCACACAAACCCCGTGTTTCTTTTTCCATTTACACGATATATGTCAGTAATTTATCCTTGTGTACACAAAAGACAGATTTCTGTACCATTCTATTTTTCTTTTTTAAATTTAATAGCGTTTCTGCTCACCGGCTGTAGACAGGCATCTTTAACTCTTTACCATAGGACAGATCCTAGACTTGTCCAATTGAAAACAACCACGTAAGTGTGGCTGGATGGATGGAATTTGTCTTTGAATGAGCAGAAAGCATTGAACCAATTGATTCTAAGAATGTGAGAAAAGTAGTCGGGGCTTTGGAAAGAAAGTTGCGTTAGTACTGGTGTAAGAAAGCCAGGGAACATATGTGCGTCACCGACTGCCATGATTTGACCTTAGCTGTTAAAATGGCGTCAAACCCCAATACAACCAACCAAATCCCCATGATTATAAAACTCACGATTGTGTGGTAAAGGGGTTAACGAAAGCCTTTTTTTTTTGTCTCATTCATTTGTACATGTATCTACCTGTATCTGTTTGTAAATTTGTCTATTGTTGACAGTTTCTTTGAAACCATCTTGAATTGAACTTGAAACTGCTTTCAACAGAATCTCTATCAAATCACTGCTGCAAAACTTTAATGTTGGAAGCAGCCAAAAACTGGCCAACAATTAATCACACCTTTAAGTTCACCTTCCAAAGAGTTTCTTAACTCTCCCTTGTAGGTGACCCTCATAGGATTCGTCCTCAGCAACTGGCTGTTTTTTAGCCAACAAATTTCTTTACCAAACTGACTGAAATTGCATTATCTTCATGAAATCGATGGATTTGGTGCGAGATGTTCGGAAACATAGGGATAAGTGAAGTGGCTGCAATGATAATACCAAAATACTCTTGATTTTTTTATATACTCCACAAAAATGGTAACAAAAAATTTCATCATAATTTTACACTGCAATATATAAAGTAAATTTAGTAAGTCTATCCTAATGATAAATGCTTTGAATTTCGACAGGGCTAAAATTTTGTCGTCTGGTAAAGGGTTTAAGGTGCGAGATAAAATTTACAGATGTTGTAAACCACTACTTTTTCATCATTGAAAAGCGGGTTTAGCTTGGTTAAAAGTGTGAAATGTTTTTTAAATGATTTGTTGCGATTGAGTATGAAGTTTCTTTATCTATGTAGGAAATGGCGAGCAAAATACCAAATAAACGGATTTATGGAGTGCTGTTGTTGATACTTTTTGCGTGCATATGCATATTCGGATCTTACATGGTGACCAGAAAATTGAATTCTGTGCAGAAAGATGGTGACAAAAAACCAAATAAAGACAAGCTACAGCCAAGGTAAAAGCCAAGGATGAATTCTACGCTGTAATTGATACGTCACTCTACCTTAACCCTTTCCCTAACAATCCCTGGTTTTTACGGGTCTGGAATAGTAGCCCTTTGAAAACATTGTGGGAAAAGGAGAAAATGCTGGTAACCAGCATTTTCTCCTTTTCCCACAATGTTTTCTACCCTATCATAGACAGAAATCATCTTTTCAGTAAGAGTTGAATCGTCGTCTGCTTTCAATTTTGTCTGGTCCAAAAGTTTGTTGTTTGGGAAAGGGTTAAGGCACCATGCAGTCTAAAAGAACAAATTTTATTTCATGCTTTCCCGTAGAATATCGAGAAATAGCAGTGAAAATATTTGTCGATCTTACACTGGTACCACCAGGGAAAATACCGATTTTCATGTACTTGTTGCCTAGGTTAAGCGTGTGCCTCACAACCAGATTGAAATATGACGTCATTTACTTTACATTTCTCGCGGTTGACGTAATATTATAATGCGTTGCTATGCGGGAGGGGTACGCCATGGGGAATAACGGAAAAGAACTCTACTGGATTTTGATGAAGCTCTTCTAAGAAACGGTCAAAAGCATGAAATAAATGCAATATTCTTTTTCTTTTCTGTTGCACCACTCGTGAAAATATTACCGATGGTGTTCATCCGATGAAATAAATTTCGATCTTTCACAGAAAAAAAAAATCCAAATATCCCCAATATCAACCATGTAAAACAATTATAGGGAACTGGTCCACAATCTGAAGGACTGGACTCGAATCCACATTCTCAAATGGTCCAAGACTTCATGTGTACAATTTCTACTCTCCACCACTTGAGCTGTACCTGTAGGCTTGTTTCTCGGCTTCCGTTTGATCAATTGAATTCTCGTTTATCTATCGTCGCCACTGGCTGTCTATATGCATGGGCTATGCCCCCAGAATACCGTTAATTTTGTTACTGGAGATAGTGCAAGATACAGGAAGAAACCCATTCTAAGTAATGACTGGTTCTTTAACCTTTTAACAAACGGCAAAATTTTAGACTGGTCCAAATTGAAAGCACTTGCAGATGACAAAATGATCTGAAAAATTTAAATTTGTTCTCAGCAGGGTAGAAAACATTGTGGAAAAAGGAGAAAATGCTGGTATCAGCATTTTCTCCTTTTCCCACGGTGTTTTCAAAAGGCTTCTTTCTCATGGTCGTAAAGACCAGAGATTATTTCGTAAAGGTTTAATGTGCTCGGTGTATAGCACCATCAGAAATTGTTTCAGTTTAATGTATCATAATTATAAGATTCTATTTTTAAGTTAGATGGCCAACCATTGGCCACGAACCTAAACACCAAAGGGACCCAAGACAGGATTTTTTCAAATCCTACGCTCTACCACTTGAACTATACTTCGGATTGCGCATGTTACTATTTTGTAACTCTGTGATATTCCATCGGGTAACTTTGACAGTTAATTGTTCTATATATATATATATTCGTATTGCGTCGGTTGTTTTTTTTATATGCTCGAAAGGTTGTATTATGTTATGGCCTCGGTCGTCCGTCCATCCGTCCGTCCGTCTCTCCGTCTAAAAATGAACTACGGAGAAGTACGTGCGTGACCGTAGATATGAAGGTGGCTTTTATAGAAGTGAATGCATTTAGATAAATACTGCGGTAGCTATAAGGAGGCAATCCTGCACCTGACAGGACACTTAGCGGCGACAATTTGTCTACAATCTAGACATGCCCAATTAGGTCAAGTAGGAGAGCGCAGGGCTTGTATACATCAAAAGTAGGACAACTTAGGGCTCGAGCCCTTCGGCTGACCATCTAAAATTAGTTGTTGTCTTCCATATGAAATGTTATTTCAAACTCCCGTGTGAGGATAGTATACACGAAGCCTGACTTAGCTAAGCATCACATTCGGCATACCTCGGGTGATGGGTGATGTAGGTAGGGAATCGGCCGTGTTGTGACGAGTGTTAGCATCGCGCAATTTCCAGTGACTAACTAACAGCCTTCGGGGTCGTCACCAACATCAGCAGCTGGTGGCGACGATAGATAGACAGAAAACCGATCAATCAGTCTACAACTATTTTTTAATACTTTAAGGTGGGATTATTTGCATGTTTGGTGTTCAACAACTTTTCTATCGGTATTTAAAGGGCATATTAACAAGTTCCTGATATGACTAATTTTCAAATCTACATTTATCAAATGGTAACCTGGTAATGTTGTAATTAGAAAAAAAATCGTAAAAGTACTTTTTTTTTCAATTCATATTTTTGCATATTAATTTTCATTGCATCGCTTACCTCCCTTACTTATTGTAGCGTGCCTTGGTTTGTGACCTCATAGGAGCGTTTGTTTCAATATGGACCTTGTTTACGACAGTGAACTGTGCGATATTTAAGACGAAGAAATAGACGATTCTTGGCCGGTAAGACTATTCATGTACAAGCCAATTTTTAAAGAAACTTATTACGTTTCCGACGGTGAGGATAACAGTAACATTTCGCCCAGTAATGGTGAAAATGACGATCTTGTGCCGCACTTTTTAACAGCGTGTTGAGTATCGCGTGCTAGTGAAATGCGTCTATTATGAGGCGAACAGCGCTTACAGAAGTATTCTACACATGATAAAATTAAAGTATGGCATAAACCTTGTTTCACGTCAAGCATTTTCAGTAGATTGAGGGGTGGAATTAATAAAAAAAACAAACAGGGCGGTTTCAAGACAGTTCCACGACAAGACATTTCCTCGACACTTTAGTTTCATGTCAATAACCTTTTTCTTGACTTTTACGATTCATAACCGTGAGATGTTAGTTCTAACTATTTGTTGATGGGTCATTGTTGATATTTGTAATTTTGTACTTATAAAGAATTCTGTAAACATTGACGGGTACAAATTTATTCTCTCATGGGTGAAGAGTTGCACAATAAATCACGATTTTCATGTGAATTAGAATATTTTGAAATGCTACTAACCAGCATGAAATTTGATTAAAGAATATGTTCCGAGATTATTAAGACAATTCTCAAAATTATTTTGAAAATTATTTTAGGTGTATTTCTTTCCATACAGAAATACATGTACATAAACATCAGAGAGAGGTAGAGGGGATCTACATGTGTGAAATACTTTTTTGCTGTTTACCTGGGGCACATGATCCATTCAATGCATACATTTATCATACATGTATAGCTATTATATGTTCCATAAAGAGCTTCTCTGTGAAAGTCTTAACCCTTTACTCCATAAGGCATTCCTGTGGCATCTGTGGTGGACCCTAAATAATAGCAAGGATGAAGCTGTTTCTTATGTGTAAATGACACCTTTTGATAGCATAGAAAACATTGTGACAAAAGGTGAAATTGCTCGTCACGAGCAATTTCACCTTTTGCCACAGTGTTTTCCAAAGGCTTCCACAATCAATGTGTAAAAATGAGTATCTATGGAGTAAAGGGTTAAACTCTGAATTGTAAGCCGTGGGAAAGGATATTGTTAATACTGACATTCCGGTCAAACTGCAGTATAGACGACTTCAGATTCATTGCAGAAACATAGAAAGAGTGCTCACTAGCAATTGATCCTTTATCCACAATATTTTCTATTTTTAACTCGTTATCATACGGCAAAATATTAAACAGGTCCAAGTTGAAATCACTTGCAGACAACAAAATAAAGTTAAACATTTCAAAATTGAAATTTGTTTCCAGCAGAGTATTTTTTACATTTAGGTAAAAAAAAAGAATATGCTGGTTACCAGCATTATCTCTTTTTCTTACAATGTTTTTGAAAGTCTTCTGTCTTCAGGGTCGTAAAAACTAGGGATTGATTGGTAAAGGGTTAAATATAAATCCCACACATTGGGCTCGAGTTCTGGTTTAGTTCCCAGGAAGTAGTATCCGAAGAGATTAGTACGAGTGGTATGAGCTTGTTTCTCAAGAGATGTAAAATACATATCTATGTTTGTGCTTTATGATCAAAAATGTGTTTTTTTCGTAAAATTTTGCTTTATGACCAAAAATGTGTTTTTTTCTTGATACATTAATAATAAATTCATAATAAATTATAAATGCAATCATACAATGGAAAAAATCATTTATATATTAATCAAAGGATTTTTTTTCTTATTTGGTGCTTTTATATGTTCAAATCTACTACTTAATATTAGTGAATATGACAGGTGTAAACTTGCAAATCAGGTGTCTTAATCCCTTCTCAACACCTGTCTTGCCCAAGTCTGCATAGGTGTTGATATATCAATAGAAATTATCAACAAACTTGAGGTACAAATTAAAATAAGATAATATCTAAATCATTTTTTGCCTTTCATGTTTGATTTTTTTCCTTAAATCAAACAGACTTGTTTTGAATACTTTAAAACTATTTGCAAATTATGTGTGTTTTCTCAAATTTATATGCTTTTTATATATGATGGGGGTTTTGTCCTAGGGGGCTTTTATCCCATGGGGGTTTTGTCCTAGGGGGTTTTGTCCATGGGGGTTTTATCCTAGGGGGGTTTTGTCCTACACTCATTTAGAAAACGTCAAATATTTTGACTCGACCGAAATTGAAAGCAATAGGAGTCAACAAATTAAATTTTACCCACCTTAGACTTGTCTTTGGTGGGATAAAACATTGTAGAAAAAGGAAAATATGTTGGTTACCAGCATCTTCTCCTTTACCAACACTGTTTTCATTATTTTTTCTTTCTTCGCCAGGATCGTTAAAACAAAGGATTTCTCTCAGTAGCCTTGTCTAGAAGACATGATATGGATAGGAATAGGGATATATCCTCAAATCAAAATTGTAAAGATACAACTCGAAGTTGGTTCAAAATGCATGAAAGTTGTCGAATCATTTTCAAGAGTGAAATGTCGAAGAGAAGTAGTGTATGGGAAAAATGCTGTTACATGGGTTTACTGTCACAATTATACATTACAGTGTACGAGAAGGGGCGAGATATGCAAATGTTATGTAACCATTTCCTGTCTTGTTTCAACTGGTCGGTGGTGGATTAACATTTATGACCATGACTTGGGCTAGCCAGATACTGACTTCACCCTTTACCATACAAACCATAGATCTAGTTGGCAATATCAAAAGAAACAGTGTTTGAAAAACAGTGTGGGAAGAAAATGATGTTTGCTATTATCCCTTGAAAGTTTACATCACTTGGAATGTCGACTTTGTTATTTTCAAAATTTATGTTATGAAATTGGATGAATCTATAATTTTGTTATCCCCCGCCGTAGGCGGAGGGATATAGTTTTAGCGTTGTCCGTCCGTCCGTCCTTCCGTCCGTCCGTCTGTCCGTCCGTCTGTCCGTCCGTCCGTCCGTGTGTCCGTCCCGGCAAATATCTCCAATACCATTGGACGGAATTTCGTGAAACTTTATACACATGTACAATGACCCATTCTCCCGAGACACTTTTTTTGTTTTTTTTTGATTCGATGCAAAATGGCCGACTGAGAGCGATTTTAAGTTTCACTTAAGTAACACTTAAGTACACTTTTGATGTTTGGAGTCTTCTCTTCAAAACTTTACAAAGTTTTTACATTGAACTTGTCACATCTGTCACCCTCCATTAGGAAATGCAGGAAAAGAAGTTTACCTACGTTGACTGTGCAATACCACAGTTATTTGCCCTTGTTTTTGTAATTAGGTGTCATGGAAAAAGGGGGTTTCATGTTATATTTCATTCCATTTCTTGTGAAGGCAACTTCCACATTTCTTGAAGGAATTGAATGCAATTTTGACAGAATATTTTTGTCATGTGATCTATTGCATATTGTCAACATTTTGCAATTTGTAGCTGAGTCATGAAAAAAGGGGGCTTCATGTTTTATTTCATTTTATTTCTTGTGAATGCAACTCGTCCTATATTTCTTGACAGAATTGGAATGAATTTTCACAGATTGTTTCTTATCATTTGACCTATCGCATATTCTCAAGGTTTTACTATTTGTAGCTGCGTCATGAAAAAAGGGGGCTTCATGTTTTATATCATTTTATATCTTGTGAATGCAACTCGTCCCATATTTCTTGACAGAAATGAATAGAATTTTCACAGAATGTTTCTTATCATCTGACCTATTCTCAACGTTTTGCAGTTTGTGGCTGCGTCATGAAAAAAGGGGGCTTCATGTTTTATTTCATTCTATTTCTTGTGAAGGCAACTCCTCCCACATTTGGCAGATTTAAGTGGAATTTTTACATTATCATGTGACCTAACACAATGCCTCCCACATTTCTTGGCAGATTTGGATGGAATTTTCTCATGATCATGTGACCTACGGCATATTGTCAAGGTTTTGGGATTTGTAGCAGCATCATGGAATAAGGGGGCTTCATGTTATAATTTAATTTTTCACCTGTATCTCTTTAATTACTGGACATATCTCAACCGATTTGGACATTTTGGAGATTTTCACAGATCATGCAACCTAGCACATGTTGTCAGGGTTTTGCAATCTATCACTGTACCATGGAAAAAGGGGACTTCATGTCAAATTTAATTTTTTATCAGTGTATCTCCAACTTTTGCACATTATTTTCATAGAACTTTTTATTGGTTGATCAAAGCCAGTGACCAATGACTCAATTGTGCATTCGTCTCTCCATGCATCTGTCTGTTCGTAAACCTTTTAGATCACAAGTAATACCATATATCCATTCAGCTACCCAGGCAGGTGCTACAAATTTCAACACTTTAGTCTCTAGCTACCTGCTTGAAATGGCAGCAGTGTGCCGGCTTATATTGCGAGAGGGATTCTTCTAAAGTCCTTGACAAAAATTGATGAAACTTCATGCATGTTTTCTTTTCCATTACATAGTCTGTTGATACTTTTTTTTTTCCACCACATATATGAAATCCTGAAATGAAAACAATTAAAGGAAATATACATAAAACCCCCTCTTTCCATGACATGTCATTATATATGACATGTCATGGTAAAGGGGTTTTATGTATATTTCCTTTGTTTGTTTTCATTTTATGAAATGCCAAGTTCTGCAAAAAGGGTACTTAATGTATAATCCTGTAATGGACCTCTTTTTTTTTATGTAATGAAATCCTGTGCCATGGAACAAGGGAGCTTAATGTATAATTTCATCATGGACCAATAACAAAAAGGCCACATGTACATGCAAAATACAATACCTCTTATATGTTTGTATCAAAAAAGGTCTTTTTCGGCGGGGGCTGTCATTTCAACGAAATTGCTTGTTAAATGTTGAAATCATTTGGAAAAGGGAGAAAACGGCAGCAATTTCTCCTTTGTCCAGGGCGAAACGATAACGTAGAAAAGTGTAGAATAGTACGAACAACAATTCGTGTATTTTAATATCAAATAAAAAAGAAAGTACCTACTTCATGTTGGATTTTCTCTATGGAAATTGCCGTTGCAGAATGTCTGTCCTTCGGAGTTTCGGTTTAAGGCCTATTTCCTTTCGACTCGGCATTTCAAATAATGTCGGTACAGCGCCAGCTTTTAACCGCAGGCTAAAGTTCCTATAACTAACTTCTTTTGCGAGCTTTGGACTTATCAAAAACTGACCGTCATCGAAGTTTTTCAGAAACAATTTCAAACGAACCGATAGCATAAAATCCGTCGCTACTGTCCGGCCCAAGTTTAAACGTTTCAAAATCCATAGTGTCCTTTTTAATTCCTTCGGAAAATTGAACATATTAACTATGAGTTCCCGAATCGACTTTTACCATTTTTTCGGCTCAATTCTCAGTTAATACTTAGATATCTGCGTACAACCATCTGCGTTCCAAATTAATTTCTACTGACTGTATACACAGACTGACTCGACAATGACGTTACACATGCACGGAAAAAGCGAATCAAGGGAAGTAAGCCATGTACCTTTATGACCGTATATCAGCTTGACAATTCGGCCGAGGTTTATGGCATGTTACAGGGTGGTATTTATAAAAAAAAATCTTATAAATGTTTAACTGACATCATTTGCAGCAGATTAAAAGAAAGAAAAAAAAAAAAAAAAAAAAAACAGCCTGGTCAAAATATTTTAGAATTTGCCCTTTAAGGTAACTATGTTTTGGAAGCTAGTGTACTCAATGCGTTCAGGACTGGAGATTCTACAGGAGGACTCAAGGCAATATGCTTCTATCCTATTGATTGCTCTAACCCTAATCAAAGTGTGGTGTCTGTGGTTGTTAGGTAGAGCTTTGGCCTCATAACCATTAAGTCCCAAGTCGATACCGGGTAAAAAAACTTTTGGTTGAGCCAATATTTAAACGCGCAATTTTTAATTTGCACGCCTAACAGATCAGTTCTGACTGAGCTACATGGCAACAATCAGAGCTCCAGATAGAGGGAGTGATTTTGATTTCAAAATTGAAAATATTTGTCATTTTTCCCTAAACCCTATGTTATGGGTACTCATTAGAATCGTCTCTTAGAGACGATTCTAATGATTACCCACAACATAGAGTTTCAAAGAAAAATAACATATTTAAAATGCCATCACTCCCTCTTATCTGGAGCTCTGACAATGATTGCATTTCTAGGCATTGGTACATGTCCAGTATGTCTCAGCTCGTCGGTATTCCTAGCCAAAACAACGGTACATTTTTATCAGAGCTCCAGATAGAGGGATAAATTTCTTATTTCAAAATTGAAAATATTAGTTATTCTCCACGAAACCCTATGTTGTGGGTACTCATTAGAATCGTCTCATGGAGACGATTCTATTGAGTACCCACAACATAGGGGTTCGAAGAGAAATAATGGATTTAGAAAAAACATCACTCCCTCTTATCTGGAGCTCAGATTTATATGATAACATTTCAAATGGCATAATTTCCCGTCTAGACACGGTCCTATTCAGTGCTACTATTATTTAGAGGAATTTCTGTATTAGTTTATAAAAATGCCTGTTTTACATGTACCTTTACAGATTTTCACATGACAACCGATACAGACTTCTAAATCCATTACAAAATCAGAGGGAGTTAGAAAATTTGGGAAAACTTGTCCAAAACCGCCTACGTATTCTTCAGGTAAGGGAATTCCATTTATGTGCATTTTCGATAACTTCTATCTTTATGTTTACTGTCACTGAATTCGTATCTGTTCAACATCAGCTCCCTAATCTACTAGGGGGTGGGATTCTTTGCACTGTTCTGACTTAAAGAAGTTCATTCAAATTCTTCTTCTCTCAAACCACTCGTCAGATTTTGAAATCATTTGACAGAAATTCTCCTTATATTATAAGCCCTTTTTAGTTGGGCTGTTTTTGAAGAAAATATAGAGGTGTTGCCATAGCCTTTTTGTCTTCGACTGCGTTGTCATTGTGCAAAAACTTTTGACATTTTGTTGTATTTCGGCTTCCACTCAACACATGTACTTGAAAGTGGGAATGATTGATTACTAGTAAAAGAGAAACCCATACAACAAGGACAGATAAATCTAAAATCATTTGTCCAAATTATGACCCTTTTTTGACTTGGAATTTTAACTTACTATCCATCACCCAACAGCCAATCGTCTCTTTTTCGACTTAATATTTTCAGCTGTCATTGGGCATGTGTTCTTGTTCAAGAAATGGTCCTTGGGTGACCTATCCTAAAATTTATCTGCAAAATTCTGATTAGTCAAAAATATGGCTGTGGTGATGACTGTAGGGGTGGTGACAGATTTTGGCATATCTTTTCAAAATTGCTTGGCAAAATAATGATTTTGTTTCAAAAATTTCAATACTCCAAAAACATTGGCTAGGATCCTCTCAAAAATTCAAGTGAGTGATCTGAGCCATCTTGCTTGCATTGAGATTAGTAAGGATGGGCCTGATTTGGATAGTCACTGATTAATGTACATAAAGCAAATATCAAGTGCATGACATCCTGCATTGTCTAAGCTTTGTTTTCCCCAAGACATGGTCGAAATTGGAGTGATAGACATCTTGTAGTTCGTAGTAAACATTGTCCCATCAAATAGAATTACCATTTTGACAAAGTTTTATTGCCTATGAATGTCATTCGGCTGTTGGGTTTTTCATTTATATTTGAAAGTGGTTCACTCTCGATTGCAACATACTATAGCTTTCGATAGTATAGTTATACCCCCGCCAAACGAATGTTTTCGGGGTAAAATGGGATCAGCCTGTCTGTTCGTATGTGAGTCCGTTCGCGTGTCCGTCAGTTTGTTCGTCTGTGTGCAGAATACTAGTAATCGCCAATTTCTGTCAAAGTGCTGGTGGAGGTATTAACCTTTTACCAGCCGACAAAATTTCAGCCTTGTCTAAAATGAAAGCATTTGCAGACGACAATTTCAGTGTGCCTGAAAGAGTGCAACTGTTCTTTTATAGAGTAAAAGACATTGTGGGAAAGGGAGAAAATGCTGGTTACCAGCATTTTCTCCTTTTCTCAGAATGTTTTCACAGGGATTCATTCTCAGGGGGGTTGAAATCGTCTTTGTGTATTATAGGGTTGAGTCACATTCAGTGACAGCTCTAGTTCGTCATTGGAAAGTCTAAACCATACAGTTAACTGTTATACTTTGATGAGGCTCACCTTCCATCAAATAGCCTTGAAGTATGAGAAACTTGTTTCTGGGACAAATATCAAACCTTCTGTTATTTGAAGAATAGCAAAGTTTTGAAGTTAAGACCTGTGTAATGGAAAACAGCTATTTCCACTAAAAATATCATCCTGCAAAATTGGCTATAATTAAAAATGAGTATTATTGAACTACTTTCACCGATTTTTTTTTTTCATTTTTTCCTTCTTTATCATGTATAAATCTAAAACCACTATATTCTCAATTCAAAAAAAAAAGATAATCAATACGTCCCTTTTCAGAAAACTAAAAAAAGTATCTAAAAAATAATTTCAAGATAGACATAAACGGAATTACTGATCCGTTAGAAATGTTCAAAAATATTATTTCTGCATAAATCCTTATTTATCCTTATTTATCAACCAATTAGAATTTTCACCGGAAGTTCATTACACAGGTCTTACCTTACTAACTTTAATACAACCATTAGCTTCAAGGCTATAAAGAATGGGCACATTTCGCTTGACAGTTCGACTAATGTAGAAAGTACGTCTTTCCTTCCATATGAGCCTGAAATACATTCGTACTTTAGGGAAAAGTTTATGGATTGATTTGTATAGTATGGTATTGACGCATTTCCAAACGACAGTATTTTAGGCTTGTCCAGATTGAAAGCATTTGTAGACGACAAAATAAAAGTGACTGAAAATCTTGTTTTGGGAAAAGTAGAAAAAATGTGGGAAAAGGAGAAAATGGTGGTAACCAGCATTTTCTCCTTTTCCCACAATGTTTTCTAAATTTTTCTTTCTCAGGGTCGTCAAAAATAAGGATTGTGTGGTAATGGGTTAAACGCAGTAAGTATAATCTTGATCTAGACTGTCTGCAAACATCCGTGAGTCGCGCTAAACAGCCTAAGAGTTAAAATGGTAATCGGTCATTATAGTGGTGCTAAGAATGTGTGGTCTGATTATGAAAAACAACTAAAATTATGGTTTATATTACTATAACTATTTACTATTATTTGAACTTCGTATATCTCATTCACTTAGACCCATTTTGTCATTGTAGAATCCCATGTCATGTAATACGACAAGGATAGCAAAATGCCTGGTGCATTATTGTGGTTTTGGGTGTCAAATAAATACAGCAGGACTGTGTTTAATGCTTGGCTACGTTTTAAATCCGACAATAGTGATAGAGCCACCGCTACCGTCAGTTATTCAGCCTTTGAGTACCACGTGTACATCTGTAAATGAGGAAAACAGCAAAGCATCGGGGAAGAGTATGTACACTAACAGTCTCTCTCTCTCTCTCTCTCTCTCCCCCCCCCCCCCCCCGCGTCTCTCTCTTTGCCTCCCTTTCTCTCTCTTCTTTCTTTCTCTCTCTCTCTCTCTCGTCTCGTCTTGTCTCTCTCTCGTCTCGTCTTGTCTCTCTCTCTCTCTCTCCGTCTCCTCTTCTCTCGTCTCGTCTCGTCTCGTCTCGTCTCGTCTCTCTCTCTATTCGTACTTTCTCTCTCTCTCAGTATTTCTCTCTGTCTCTCTGTGTCTCTCTTGCAAGCTCTCTCTCTCTCTCTCTCTCTCTCTCTCTCTTGCAAGCTCTCTCACACACACTCTCTTTCAGTCTCTCGTATTTTTTTTATTTCTGTCTCTCTTGCAAGCTCTCATTACATACCCTCTCTCTCTCTCTCTCTCTCTCTCTCTCTCTCTCTTTCTTACAAGCTCTCTTTACATCTCTCTGTATCTTGCAATTCCTCTATACATTACTTTTTCTTCTTTTAGATAATACGAGCTACCGAATTCTGGCAGTTTACCCATCCAGTACTGAGATAAAACACAATTCTTTTCCACCGGCCGTTCCGGATGATCTTGTTGATAAGATTACACGGCTACACAGAGACCCGTTTTTGTTGTGGGTCGGGCAGATATCTAGGTATGTCTTCAGACCAACTAAGGCGACGGCCGAATTTCTCGAAAGGAAGGAAGCAACACTTGGGTTCTCCTCGCCTGTTGCCGGGTAAATATATCGAATAATCCCGTAAATCTGTTTCTATTTGAGCTGTACTCTGACAAAAGGGGGCTTAGTCAGAGCCCCAGTTTAGAGGGAGTGATAGTATTCTAAATCCATTATTTCTCTTCCAAACCCTATGTTGTGGATGCTCAAATGAATTGTCTCGACGAGACGATTCGAATGAGTACCCAGAACATAGGATTTGGATAAGAATAATCCATATTTTCAACTTTGAAATCAAAATCACTCTCTCTGTCTGGAGCTCTATTAATGTATTTCCTTGATGTATAAAAAAAAAAAAAGCTCTACCAAATTTATTCAAAGAATTGAATTCTACCCATCACTCTGGTTGCCATGGTAACAAAAAGGAAAGCTTTAAAAATCTTCTCTGAAACTAGAAGGCCTAGAGCTTCGATATGTGGCATTTCCTAGTGGACCTCTACGAAGTTTGTTCAAATGATACCCTTGGGGGTCAAAACTGGCCCCACCCCAGGAAGTCACAAGTTTGAACATAGGACCAAAGAAGGAAAACTTTAGAAATCTTCTTCTCTAAAACAAGAAAGCATAGAGCTTTGCTATTTGATATGTGGCATTTCTTAGTGGACCTCTACCAAGTCTGTTCAAATGATGCCCCTGGGGGTCAAAACTGGCCCCATCACTGGGGTCACAAGGTTGAACATTGGAACAAAGAAGGAAAGCTTTAAAAATCTTCTTCCCTAAAATTTAAAGGCGTAGAGCTTTGATATTTGGTATGTATTATCTCCTAGTGGACCTCTACCAAGTTTGTTCAAATGAAGCCCCTGGCCTCAAAACTGGCCCCACCCCGTGGATCACAAGTTTGAGCATAGGAACAAAGAAGGAAAACTTTAAAAATCTTCTTCTTTAAAACTAGAAAGCATAGAGCTTTGATATTTGATATGTGGCATTTCCTAGTGGACCTCTACCAAGTTTGTTCAAATTATGCCCTGGGGGTCAAAACTGGCCCCACCCCGGGGGTCACAAGTTTGAGCATAGGAACAAAAAAGGAAAACTTTAGAAATCTTCTACTCTGAAACTAGTAGGCCTAGAGCTTTGATATTTGGTATGTGGCGTCTCATAGTGGACCTCTACCAAGTCTGTTCAAATGATGCCCCTGGGGGTCAAAACTGGCCCCATCACTGGGGTCACAAGGTTGAACATTGGAACAAAGAAGGAAAGCTTTAAAAATCTTCTTCCCTAAAATTTAAAGGCGTAGAGCTTTGATATTTGGTATGTATTATCTCCTAGTGGACCTCTACCAAGTTTGTTCAAATGAAGCCCCTGGCCTCAAAACTGGCCCCACCCCGTGGATCACAAGTTTGAGCATAGGAACAAAGAAGGAAAACTAAAAATCTTCTTCTTTAAAACTAGAAAGCATAGAGCTTTGATATTTGATATGTGGCATTTCCTAGTGGACCTCTACCAAGTTTGTTCAAATTATGCCCCTGGGGGTCAAAACTGGCCCCACCCCGTGGGTCACAAGTTTGAGCATAGGAACAAAAAAGGAAAACTTTAAAAATCTTCTACTCTGAAACTAGTAGGCCTAGAGCTTTGATATTTGGTATGTGGCGTCTCATAGTGGACCTCTACCAAGTTTGTTCAAATGATGCCCCTGGGGTCAAAACTGGCCTCATCCCGGGGGACACAAGCTTGAGCATAGGAACAAAGAAGGAAAACTGAAAATCTTCCCCGCTGAAACTTGAAGGAATAGAGTTTTGATATTTGGTATGTAGCATTTCCTAGTGGACCTCTATCAGGTTTGTTCACATGATGCCCCTGGGCCCAAAACTGGCCCCTCCCCGGGGGATTACAAGTTCAAACATAGGAACAAAGAATGGAAACTGTAATGTTCTTCTTCTCAAAAACTAAAAGGCATAAGTTTGAACACAGAAACAAAGAAGGAAAACTTTTAAAAAGATCTTCTCTGAAACTTGATGGCGTAGAGCTTTGATTTTTGGTTTTTGTAGCATTTTCTGGTGGACCTCTACCAAGTTTTTTCATATGATGCCCCTGGAGTCAAAACTGGCCCTGTTCAAACATAGGAACAAATAAAGAAAATTTTAAGATTCTTCTTCTCTAAAATTAGAGCTTTGATATTTGGCATGTAGCAATTTCTGGTAGACCCCTACCAAGTTTGTTCATATCATACCTTTGGGGTCAAAACTGGACCTGCCGCGGGGGTTACAGGTTCGTTTAAAGTTCATCACAAAAACATATGGGAAATAAAGCTATAGTACCTATGTGAGCGCTCCAGGGCCAATGCCCTCTTGTTTAGATTTCGCACCAGAAATTAAAAAAAAAAAATTGTGGGAATGTCAAGTGACGCATAAATTCCATGACATTACAAACATTTCCATGTCTTCTTTGGCTCTGTATTTGAAACTTCGTCTGTGTATTTCTGGTATGTAAATGAACGAGTTGCTCATGTAAGAATAGATCGTGTTTCCCGTCGGTGTTGATTTGGGCCGTAGTAAATCTGTAATTTCTCTAGTTGTCGGATGGTTTTCGACTACTGGGGTTTTATGGATGAAAATTAAAAGGCTTTGGAAGTACAGCATATATATGATTTTTTTTGTATTTTTTGGTAAAATTTTCTTCCCAAAATCTGAAGCGCCACCTTTAAAGTAAAGCATGCGAATTTTCTAATGTTTCCAAACAGACAAGCATTTAGAAATCTACTGTAACTATAAAATTTACGTGTTCATAAAAGCCATAGTAACAGCCGCTTCACTGCGTCACTAACAGTACAGTGCAAAGTTTGTAAATAAATAATGTTCAGTGATGTTTTCAAATACTGATTTTTTTTTTTTCAACATAAACCCTTCCTCTTGTTTTGAAAGTAACCGAACTTTAAATGTACAAAAACCGATATACAGATGTGAACTTGAAAAACTCAGAGTTCTATGAATAAATAGTAAATACTGATTTAATACTTTCCTGTCAAACAATATTTAGATCTATTTTTCTGTAAATTCGGCGTAATCGGATGTAGGCCTACGATTTAACGTAACACTGGCATGTCAGACTCAGTTCCGTAATTTAGGTGACGAAACACCATTATCTTTCGAGAGGTGGCACTCATTCTTCAAATACACGTATATATCTATTGATTAAACAGCTACAGATATGCCGTAAACAGGATGCCAGTTTACTATCGTTGTCTGCGCATATCATATTCTTCGCAGGTTCGAACTGTCTTATATGACGCATCACTACCCAAAGTTTTGGGGGATTGTATTAATACGCGCTGATAAAGTAGCAATTGAGAAAATGGATATTATCAATACGTGTCAGGAGAAATCATGCCTGTTTTAGCTCCAGATTTAAGCTTTGGTAATAGCCTCGTTATAAACCTAGCACGGTTGGGACGTTATTTTTTGTTGTCAGTCTGTTATAGAAATCCCATGTCTATATTTGGCTTGCAACACACAAAAATATGTACATGTATTTTGACATTTGCGCAAAGTGTCGTCTCGGATCAGCCTGCGCAATCTGCGCAAGCTAATCCGAAACGATACTTTCCGCTTTTACGTAATTTTTTGTTTTGCGAAAGTCTACCGTAGCACAAAATGTTGTCGTAAAGTGCTATCTCGGATAAGCCTGTGCGGACTGCGCAGGCTGATCCGAGACGACATTTTATGCGAATGCTCGAAAGCCCCTTTTCGCGTATTGCAAGCCACTTAGAAACTGCATAGATACGCAGTAAACAATGGTATTTTGTACAAATATTGTTCTCATTGGACATTGTTATATTGTTTTGAAATTTGTAGCAAAAGAATGATATGATTTTTTACCAGAGCAGTAAATATAGCTAGTTTCCGCTCGCAATCTTCTGCGACAGTTTACGCATTTCGTATTAATATTTATATCCCCGCAAAACGAATGTTTTCGATGGTATACTGGAATCAGCCTATTTGTCCGTGTGTCCGCCCGTCCGTGTGCCTGTCTGTGTAAAAAATACTAGTACTTTAGTGTCGCAAAATCCTCATACAGTTTTCCTTCAATTGTATTGAAACTTTGCACAAATATTGATCATATATTGAAGATTTGCAAGACGCAATTTTCAAGTGTCAACTCTTCCTAGTTGAGGAAATATCTCCCCTTGACACTTTTTTCGTCAAAGCACTGGCGGGGGTATTAAGTCACATTCAATGACAGCTCTAGTTTCACCTAGATACAGGTTAATGACGCGTCATAGCAGACAGTTCTGTCTTCGAAGAAATGCGTGGACAACAGCTGAACACGGTAGGCCTAATTAGCTGTTTTCCTATCTGCTGACAGTACACGAAACCGAGCTTCTGTTCTGGAAGATCTAAAGAACCAGTTTCATATGATAAGGAGTTTAACAAATGCAGCACCTTTATCCATTCTTTTTTTACCATTAGTAGTAGTTTGACTTAAGGTTGTGGACCCTTCATAGAAAACAGCTACAGTATTTCCGCTATAATATTATCCTAAGAAATTTGCTATGATTAAAAATGAGTATTATTTAACTACTTTAACCGAGCCACCTTTTTTCCTTTTTGTCCTTCTATAAATCTGAAACCACTATATTCTCATTACAAAGGGAGATAATAACTACTCCCTTTTGTGGAAACTAACAAAAGTATCAACAAATATTTTCAAGACAGACATCAAAGAAATTTCTGGTTGGTTAAAAATGTATACAAGTTTTATATCTGTACAAATCTGTATTCATCAACTATCAAAAAATTTTATGCCATGCTGCACTAGAAGTAGTAGTATGGGTCTACTACCTTAATACAGAGTCTATAATTTCTATCATGTCTTTGGGCAGAATTCACGTTCGACGGACCGACAAAGTGTTGCGTCAAAAAAATGCCGAGTACCATTCAGTCGACGAGTATATGGTTTTTGTAGAGAAGTGGTACAAAGAATTCTATCATTTCTATCATTTCTTTGGGCAGAATTCACGTTCGACGGACCAACAAAGTGTTGCGTGAAAAAAATGCCGAGTACCATTCAGTCGACGAGTATATGGTTTTTGTAGAGAAGTGGTACAAAGAATTCTATCATTTCTATCATTTCTTTGGGCAGAATTCACGTCCGACGGACCGACAAAGTGTTGCTTCAAAAAAATGCCAAGTACCATTCAATCGACGAGTATATGGTTTTTGTAGAGAAGTGATACGAAGAATTAGAAAAGAGATTTCCCAGAATTCCTCGACGAGTGTTTCTGGCCGCAGACAATTCAAGTGCCAAACAAGAATTAAATATGAAGTAAGCCGACATTACAATACAAGGGCTAGATGTGTGTTTTATCCCATTACCACAGAATCCCTACTTTTGACGACCCTGAGAAAGAAGCCTTTAGAAAACATTGTGGGAAAAGGAGAAAATACTGGTAACCAGCATATTCTCCTTTTCCCACAATGTTTTTTTGATCCTTCACAAAAAAAGTTAAAATTTTCAGTCACTTTTGTTTTGTCTGCAAGTGCTTTCGATTTGGACAGGCCTAAACTATTGTCGTTTTGTAATGAGTTAACCCTGTCAGTGTCATAGGCGGGGAACAGTGGCTATTGCGGACTGAAGAGATCACCATCAGGCTGCACAGAACGTGTCATCTGATCTTGGATCTATACCTTGCGCGTGTGTAGCTTAGCGTATGAAGGACAAATCTGACAGTTTCAGGTTACTGTACTCTCAGTCCTATAGAGAGTTTATATGTTTTGTTGTTGAAGGGTTAAATTCTGCTTGGAAAGGACTATGATAATAAATCTGTACTAAATTGCCGATTTTATTTTACCCCATACTGAACTTTATGCTTAATATATAAGTAGGCAATTAAATACAATTCCTACTGTTGTTCGGAAAATTATATATTCCTTTACCACACAATGAAGACTTTTAATACCTTTGTAAGACATAGCTTTTGAAAACATTGTGGGAAAAGGAGAAAATGCTGGTTACCAGCATTTTCTCCTTTTCCCACAATGTTTTCTACCCTGTCACAGAAAACTCATTTCATATGAGCCACATTGAAACTGTCATCAGCAAATGCTTTCAGTTCGCACAGGTCTAGAATCTTGTCGTGTGGTAAAGGATTAAACATGGGAAGGCACTTGTATACACAGGTGAGACATTTAACCCTTTGCCTTCAAAGCTTGACTCAGGGCGCTTTTGCAGTTAGTGTAGATTAAGATCAGACTCCACAGACTATGCAGACTGATCTTGGTTCTACACTGTCTGATAAGGAGATAATAAAAAAAAAAAAACTTTTAATGGAACATTATTGCTCAAAATTCAACTATATTTAACCCTCGAAACTGATGTATGACGAAAGTATACGCAACATTAGAGCTCTTAATTCAGTTGTTTGAAAATCTTTTCTTCACACTGACTCAATAGCTGTTTGACCTAGGACCGTGAACGTTTACACAAGAGTTGATGACCTTGAGCCACTAATAGCCCCCCCCCACCCCCTGGGAAATTTCGGCACTATTATTTTCTTAAACCCCAATGTCACTTGAGCGCTTTGTCAAAGTTTGCCACCTGGCGAATAGGGCGTTTGCGAGTTAAAAAGGTCAAAGGCCATCATGTGTATACTTTTGCATACAAGGTATCAATGAATTGCTATACAGGTTACGTCTTCAGTTTGTTCTTCTGTATCGGGTCATGAAATGGAACAGATTTCTGTATTAAGTATTTGTTGATGGTCATCCTTGTCGAACTGGTCAACATTGAATACATTCACGAAAGAATCTGAAACTACATCTTTTGCAAGCGAACCCGATGAGTAAGCAAAGCAGTTCACCACTCTTACCCTAAATCTCAAAATAGTCCATGAAGATCTCTACAGCTCTGAATACCCTTTTGACATTTGCTTCGCTGCTCATAATTTTGGCCAGATGGAGTTCTTTATGTACAAGTGCTTCTTCAGAACTCATCTCTGTCAGTTATAGCATTGTTTCAACATATTAGGCTCAGTAATGTAGTGCCATACGTCATCGATAATATGCAGCATAGTTTCTGTTGAAACCAATGATGCCGCCTTGGAATTTTGCATGTCGGTTGATAGTCTGCTCTGTTGTAATATCAAACACATTTCACAACCTCGGCGCAGGGATACTGACACACCTAATCCATTTTTTGGTTTCTAATGATCCAGGATGGGTTCTTTCAAGATTCATGAATGTAATCATGTATATTGGGACATGCCGACCATACTTGCTGTGGTCAAAAGCAAACTACAATGGACACAGTCTGTACATAGATGCGATGTGAAGATCTAGGTTGTTTTCTTTCGGAGCTGTAATGAAATTCAGTGTCATCTGTATTATGTTCATATAATTCAACCATGCTTTGAGAACGGGGATGTGCCTCATCAAACTTATTAAAGGACGTTTTCGGTAGTAATTTCTGCACATCAATTTGGCGATTTCAAGGGAGACAATAACAGACAGTTACTCTTCTCAAAGAAGGTACTTGTATATCGTTCGGATAATACCTTGATTTCAGATACGGTACGTTTCGAAGCGAAGAATGAGTCCACAATATCGACTTAACGGACATTTTGCAAAAAGATCTAAAGGGGAAAAGATCAGAAGAATACAGGAAAGTTTTCGGCGGTATCGACTCTCTCAGAGACTAGAGTCTACTGAACATGACAATGCCGATTGGTCTGATTACTATGGAAACGGCCATTTTACAAAAAATCTAACACATCAACATATCTTTTTCTTCTCATTTTTGTACTTACCATTAAATTTTACTGTATATACCAAAAAAATTAGAAAATTCTCTGAAAGGAATTTTTCAAAATTTTGAATTAATTGAAGACTACATGTTGATTTGCTTATATTTTGGAGGGTCAAGAAATAGGAAAAATAATTTTGTAAAAAGAAAATGAATTCAGATTATCATTTCATTCATACAGAATCAAGAAATAATTTAATACATGTAAATATGGAAAATAATATTTGCATTGTATAATAAACTTTCTATCACTGTATTACTGTCTTTTCTGCAGATATAGTCATTTTAGGTGTTTGGTACAAACGGTTACCATAGAAACAGCCATTTTGCAGAAAATCTAACTCGGCAACTTTCCTTTTTCTTTTTATTTTTGAGTTTGCCATCGAATTTTACCCAACATATGAAAGAATTAAAAAATTCTATGAAAGGATTAAATTTTCACAAAACTGTAGAAACGTTTTTAAAGCAATCAATCTAATACCTCAGTGACTATGTTGTGCACGTGCAAAGCATACGTTTGCTCATTTTCATGACTAAATGTTAGAGATGTTTCCAATTTATGTTACACAGTCTCAATCTCGTTGATAGAAACATTTAGTGGTGCCTTGTACTCTACAATTATTGAGGTTCAGGAGCTGTTTTGGACAGCCAACCCGATCAGACGGGACACTCTGCTTTTCAAAGGCATTGGGAGTTACCTATCTTTCTGCAGAGTAACCAAATGAAATTCTGAAGGTCTGTCTTGCTAAAGTTACAGTCTGTCTTACTGACAACCATTTAAAACTGCGGCTTTTATTTTGCATTGGCATAATTTCAATTTCTTTTGGCTTTACCGTTCTTTCTTTTGATTTTGGAAGAGACTGGCTTTCAGGGGTAATTTTTGGTACGGAGCGATAAAAAACTTCTTGAATTACGATTCCTTGGGTGGAATGAGTTGTTTCGAACCCAGATAGTGTTTCTTCATTTAAATAAAAACTGTCTTTGCAAGTATACAAGTTCATATTGTTATGTTATGTTCATCACGTAAGACAATTGTGGGTAAGATTGAATCTGAGGCTGTAACAGAATTACATAGGGCTGTTTAAGATTCAATTGTTCTCGTGTATGAATGCCTATGACCATGTCGATTGAGAATGGTAATCAGTGCATTGGCAGTGATATATTTAATTGTCATTAGTAGTAGTAGTAAGATATACTTAGGTATGATCCATTTGTTATTGCTTAACATGAGTTCTTGCTAATCGAAGGCGACATTCTTTCCACTCAGTAATGTCTCTACCGGATTAACCACAAAACACCTGTTGCAGAAAGTTCTTTATAATAGCAGGTTTGCATTGTCAAGAAATGAGACAAGATTGTGAAGGTGGCCATGCCATTGCTGTAGCCTGTCAATAATTGGCTTCATAAATATGCCTTCTGACTCTTGAAGGTGCTCTGATCTGATCTGATGCTGCTAGATCAAAAGCCTGACCTTTGATGTCTGCTGCAACTCACTTTTTGAGCTCGGTTGTCAAAATTATAATTTTCCTGAAATATATTTGACCAGTTTATCCTTCAACTTACACGTACATGTATTAGTTCTCATGTACAATCAGGATGACTTTCAAACAGTAAAGAAAGATATCTTTTCTGCAACACTTTCATCCTTTCTACATTCTTACCAAGAACTATGTGCTCTTCGATATACTGGCATATATACTTGAAGGCATTGTCATGCAATTGTTGGGACTTATTCGACTATATGTCTTAGTGGAGATCATGTCTTTTTTCACCTCTTGTATACTTACTGCGACCACGATGGTAGTAATACGCCTTTCTAACAACCAGACCTTGAATCGCTTAACGACTTCTTCAGCAGACCTAATTACACATTTGACTAGATTTTGTTTCACACTGTTCACTTTCATTGTACTCTTTCCACAGAATATGCACTCATCAGTTGTGTGTTGGAAAGAAAACTTAATTTGATGATCGCCAACGCTTGGAAGTACGAGTACTTGGTTGGTACAAGTTTTCTGTTTATCTCTATAAACAGGTTTAGGCTTGGTTACTTTAGAGATATTGGAGAAAAAATAAATAACATTTAGGATGGTGTCCATTTAGCTTAGCATTCAGTTCATTTGTTATGTTACATGATATGTCTTCAAATCTTTGTTTCTCATCTGAAAGTTTTAACCTTTTCCAGGCAACATATTTAATTTTTTGGTAAGCAAGATGCTTTTCTTTTATTCTCTCCTGTCTATTTTGAAAATGCACCACACAAATTCGATTACATCTGTTGGTGTATTTTATTCATGGATTTGTCTTTGGCTGAGATGTTTTCAATATAACTAGTTTCTCCATGGTGGACTACATCATCAAACAGTAGAAATCAGAACAAACTGTATTCACATAGAAGGTAGACTTTGAATTTTCATCAGTCCATCGTGTGATAAACTCGCCTTTGCACATACATGTACGTCGTCATAAATCGTCTGATTATGTTACTGATGTAAAAGGTGGCCCTTCAGATTTGGGTACGAAAATTTTACAAGAATACAAAAAAACATCCTTATACTCCAAAACCCTTAAAGGCACTGTAGCTTTTGTTGTTGTTGTTGTTGTTTATTCTTTAATACAGGAGTTTAATTTTACACTAGATATCAGTATTTCCGTGCTCAGTGATGTTGAAAACATGTTTCTTTTAACTGCAGTCGATATATTTTGATCATGGAATATGCTTACCGATTAGTTTGAGATATTTTTTTGGATTGAAGAGTAAATAATGACCAATATTATAGTCAACTTCTCAAAATCTAATATGAAATATTCAAAAGTATATTTGATGAACTATGGATGTACTTAAAGATGTAAATTTGATCTGAAAGTTGATTGTAGATTGCTTCAAGGATGTATTCAAGACATCTGGTATAAAGAAAACGTGCTTTATCTTTATAGTTCCCTTTTAGTTTCTCAGGTTCAAGACTTCTTTGAAGCTTCAAAACACATCAAATTTCAATACTTCCAATGGTTTGATTTGCATTAGACTCTCTTGCTCACAGTGGAAATGTGTAGAACATTAGTTTCTGACATCATTTGAGATTAGTTAGGACTTAAACAAAGAATAAATCATAGCCTACTGCTGATCAAGTGATGGTCAATCAAAAGCGCACCTAATGATCTTCGACCTCTATAACTTGCAAGAGTCCCAGTTGCTAGATAAATACATGTATGTTCAAAAGACATTTAGCTTTTAGAAATTGACAGTGCCAAAATTTGTCCCGGGACGCGGGGGGGGGGGAAGCAAACACCCTGCTGGCTCATGAATAGTTTATTGGCATGACTCAAGGAGGTGTCCTATCGATTTGGAGTCACATGGGTCAAAGGTGACGGTAACCTAGAATTATTTCTGTTCTCTGATTGTGCTGCTTCAGTGACAAGGTGTTGGCTGTAGTGGGGGCATTTGTTCGACAGTTTTGGCTTTCTATGGCAGCGCTGTAAAATTACGGCCCAACTAATCTATATTTTGATTGTTAGCACTAGGAAATGGAAATGTCAAGCAGTTTTGATAGTATCAGAAAGCATGGAAATATTTTCTCTTTTTTTAGATATCCGGAATACACCATACTGACCAATGACAGCCATACACGGAGCGCAGAACATCCTTACGAACGGAAAATGGCTCATGGAAAACTTGGGATCCTCCATGATACTTACATGCTTTCTAAATGTGATTTCGTAGTCTGCACTTTTAGTTCCAACGTACGTAGATTTTTTTTTTCTGTGAAAGGGACGGGTGAAGGGGTGCAGAAAAAGTAGAATTATATTTCTTACTTGATATTAGTGACCGCGTAATGCCTGCAACACACGAAAAGGTGCATTGGGACATTTGCGTAAAGTGTCGTCTCGGATCAGCCTGCGCATTCCGCCCAGGCTAATCCGAAACGACACTTTTCGTTTGTTTGTATTCTGTTTTCTGCAAGTTTGCTGTAGCGCAAAATATAATGTCGTCGTAAAGTTCCGTCTTGGATTAGCCTGCGTGGACTGTGAAGGCTGATCCGAGATGACTCTTTACGCAAATGACCGAATGCACCTTTTCGCGTGTTGCAAGTCACATGCATGCAAAGTTGATAAGTCTTTTCTTCTAACAACAAAGTTTAGGCTGATAATGATGATTGTCTCTTGAAGAAATACATGGTCTGCGAGGTACAAGTATTAAAAAGTTTAACCCATTACCACACAGTCACTAGGTTAAACGACCCTGAAGATAAAGCCCTTCGAAAACATGGGAAAAGGAGAAAATGTTGGTAACCAGCATTTTGCCTTTTCTCGCCATGTTTTCCACTCTTCTCAAAAAGAATTTCATTTTTTTAGTCACTATAATTTTGTCGACTGCAAATGCTATGAATTTGGACTAGTCTAAAATTTTGTTGTGTGGTAATGAGTTAAGACTTGAAGACGAAATAAGAGATATGACAAAAACTCAGAGATGGCATAAAATTAAATACAGAAACAAGCTCAGTTCGAATACAAACACTTATAACTCTTTAACCATACAATAAAAGTTAAGACTTGTCCAAATTGAAAGCGCTTGCTGACGAAAAAACAAAGGTAACTTAGAAAATTGAAATTTGTTTCTAGCAGGACCGAAAACATTGCAGCAAAATGAGAAAATCCTGCTTACCAAGAACTTTTTGGTAAAGGGATGAAACAAACTTTTATTCCTTGGTAAACAGCATGAATATTGATACTTCTACCATCAAATAATAATATAATGATAATTCTCATAACAATAAAATTGATAATATAAAACGCTAAATCATAGTTCGGAGTTGACAATTACAAATCACAGGCTATGGTGGTGTCAGTTGACACCCCATTTCTAGCTGTGGGATATTTGAACGCAAAAATCTCACTTTCACTGATACAGGGTGATTCATAACATCTGATACAGTTTCAATCCTTAATACTATTTTTCTGCCGATGTAATGCAGAGAAATGACCCTCGCCTAAAGTTGACCTGGTCAGTCTTCTACGTAGAGAAATGACACATGGGTCATTTTGTAGGGGAGGATCATTTCTCTGCATTACACCAGCACATGTCTTGTTATAATTTATATCACAATACTCTACAATAATCTAATTTTTGTTTGATACACAGTGTTGATAACTTTAAATACCTAACATGTTAGATTAAAGAAAGTCAAACTTTTTCATACTTACATGATATGCTCTATAGGGCATCAATTCTGGGCTTTTACGACGTCAGGCCCTTTCGAAGTTTGCTATCAAAGATCCACTCAACTCTTTCTCATCGCTCGACGAAAGTTCAGTCCTGTTGGAGCCAATGTCTTCAGTCTCCTTTTCTCTGTTGAGCTGGCAAAAGTTGTTTTAAAGCAACGTTAGGTAACATTCACTTAACACTATTTGCGTCTCTACACCTACTTCACGTTTAAGAATGGTCCAATCATACCACTATCACTTAATGCAGCCCAGACGGTAACTTTTCATCGTGCAGAGAGGATTTTCTTAAAGGATTGTGAAGTAGCAGCCAGTTCTTCATATTGAGTATTGTTGTGGCTTCATGAATCTTTTAAACTTTCTCGAAAAACTTCATCTTCTTCAGGACTGAAAATGTTTGGTGCGCCCCCCCCACCCCCAAATTCCTCTACCGTAAACTTCTAACTTTTATTTGCGAGGACACATAAAAAAATTGTAAACTGTTGAAGAGTTGAAAAGGGTTTATTTGTCTAGAGATGTGAGAGTAAGGCCAGACATGTGTTCATCGGTGACAGCAAACTCTTAAAAGAGGCTTGACGTCACAAAAACCTAGAATGAACGTCATATAGAGCGTATCATTTAAATGTTGTGAAAGTGTTTGATCTATTCTATCTAAAATTGAAGTATGTAAAGCACTTACTATAGTATATCAAACAAAACTAATTATTGTAGGGTATTGTAAAAAAAATCAAAGTACTGAAAGTACTCATGGAAGTCGATTTTAGAATTAGATTGATTAAATGAAGAAATCGTTCCCCCTGGTCTGAAGGTGCGTTCAATTTGGATGTGACCAAAAGTTTCTCATCATATGCAGAGTGAAATAGTCAAAAAACTCAATACTATTTAAGATGAAACAGTTAAACAAAAAGAAGAACAGAAACAAAGCTTCTTTTTTTTTTCACTTTAATTTGAAAGAAGTATCATCTTCTCGTAACATGAATCGAGTACCACAACAAAATGAATATTATGTAAAGGTAGTTGAAACAAGTAAACAGTATATTTGTGAATAAACACCTCCATCTCAAGCAGGACATATCAATACCCTTTCGCACACAATGACGACTTTTGACTACTCTTGGAGAGAAGCAGCTTGAAAATATTGTGGCAAAGTAGAAAACAATTGAATACTAAGTGTTACATTCTTATCCCAGTGCTTTGTCTCAATTAAGACCTGTCAAAAAGGCTCGCAAAAAGACTAGGAAGTTTAACCCATTACCACACAATCCCTACTTTTGACGCCCCTGAAAAGGAAGCCTTTTGAAAACACTGTAGGAAAAGGAGAAAATGCTGGTAACCAGCATTTTCTCCTTTTCCCACAGTGTTTTCTACTCTTCCCAGAACCAATTTCAATTTTTCAGTCACCTTTATATTGTCGTCTGCAAATGCTTTCATTTTGAACCAGTCTAAAATGTTGTCGTGTGGTAAAGACTTAACTTTGAACTGCATAAAAAAGAAAATGTGGCTTTTATTGCATAATATTTCAAGGGACCAAGACAAAAATCTCATATTTTTCTTATATTTTCGAAACATCAAAATAAGTAATAATAGCTTGTAAAGATCTTTCTGATATTTTTTTTAATTGTATGCCCTTGTAGTATGATGAACATTGAAAGTATATTTTAATACTTCAGCTAGAGTATATTCTCATACTGTTAAATTTGTTTAATGCAGAGAATACTTCTAAGACAAATTTAGGGACCATACCACTTGTATAAAGAGAAATAAATGGACCTTGAATCAAAACTTAACCCATAGCCAACTAGCCCGATTTTTAAAGTTGTTCGGTATATTTTTGAAAACACTGTGTCCAAAGGTAAAAATGCTTGTGACAAGCATTTTCATCTCTGCTGATGCTTTGAGTTGCAAATAAATGAAAGTAAAACAAGCTCAAAATCTTATACTTGATGATGATTTTTAAAAAGAAAACATGAGTACATGTATTTAGCCAACAACTTGCACACTATGTCAAAGGAATCTACAGATAAAAACTGGTACATTGCAACACAATGCTTTCTTCATATAATCCAAATAGTGTCTCTTTCCAATAATGTTTATATTTATCCTTTCAGTACCTTTTCCACTTTTTTGGCCGTTTTTTGAAATTGTCTGCTGAAATCTGGGACAATTTAATTTTTGTCTGCTAGTAACTATTTATTAAACACTGGTACATTGCAACACAATGCTTTCTTCATATAATCCAAATAGTGTCTCTTTCCAATAATGTTTATATTTATCCTTTCAGTACCTTTTCCACTTTTTTGGCCGTTTTTTGAAATTGTCTGCTGAAATCTGGGACAATTTAATTTTTGTCTGCTAGTAACTATTTATCAAACAACAAAATTTTAAACTGGTCTAAATTGAAAGCACTTGCAGACAACAAAATAAAGGCAACTCAAAAATTAAAGTTTTCTTTCAGGCAAGGCGGAAAACACTGTGGAAAAAGGAGAAATTACTGGTAACCAGCATTTTCTCCTTTTCCAACAATGTGTTCAAAAGCCTTCTATCTCAGGGTCGTGAAAACCAGGGATGATTTGGTAAAGGGTTAATTGGTTAAAGAACAGGCAAATATAGTAAGATACAGCATGTAAACATAAAGGTAGTGGCAAAAATATAATGAACATGTACCAACACCAAAAAGTAATCAAGTGAAAATAAATACACAAAAACCTGACTAGCCAGATGATGTGCATGTAAAATATTAATCTATCACTCTATCTACATAAAAAAAATTTAGTCTTGAAAAGATATGCAAACAAGAAATGAACTTTTGCTCAAAGTGTGCAGTAGCCTTTTGAAGAAAGAAAACATGGTGACCAATGGAGTAAATATGCATTACAAGCACTTTCTCGTATATTGAAAATGTTTCCGAAAGTATTCTACCTCAAGTCTATAAACTAGAGGCGCTTGAGCGCCTGTATCGCTCCACAGGCCTGATTTTTCTGTAACGGTGAAGAGAAGTTTTTAACAATTACCATTCATTCCTGCATTTTAAAAGAAAAAAAGCTATGAAAACGTGAGAAAAGAAGAAAATAAAAGTAACCTGCATTTTCTTAGTTTTACACAATAATTTCTACCCTTTTTGATACAAGTTTTACTAATTTGAAGATTTATTACGTTGTCTGCAACATCTTTCAATTATGGCCAGTTATAAAAATTTTGTCTTCTGGTTATAGTTAACTCATTACCAAATGCCAACATTTTAGGGTTGTCAAAATGGAAAGCATTTTGTAGATGAAAAAATAAAAGTGACTGAAAATTTAAAGGTTGTTTTGTGAAGGGTAGATAACATTGTGGGAAAAGGTTACCAGCATTTTCTCCTTTTCCCACAATGTTTTCTAAAGTCTTCTTTGTCAGGGATCAGTTTGATTGGATATCAAAATGCCTTATCACAACAGTGAAGCCCTGTCCCTCTTTGTACTAGGTCACCAGTAGGTCAACAAACCTTTACCAGAACTAATCAAAGTGTAGAGGTTCTCTTGTTTAATATGAAAAGGATTATAGATTATGTAAAGCAACCATCTTTAACTCTTTACCAAACGACAAAATTTGGGATGTGACCAAACTGAAATCATTTGCAGACAACAAATTAAACATTGATGAAATGATGATTTCTCTCCTTGATAGAGTAGAAAACACTGAGGGAAAAAGAGAAAATGCTGATTACCAGCATTTTCTCCTTTTCCAAGAGTGTTTTCTAAAGACTTCTTCTTTAGGGTCGTTAAAAGTTAGGACTGTATGGTAAAGACTTACCAGCATAGGAACTAACCTCCAATACAACAATGAAATCAAAATGAATAGTATGAGAGAAGAAATTTTTCAAAGATTTTACTTTATACCATAAAAGGAAAATGAGTCTCCCATAAAAGCCATGTTTTTTGACGGATCTTTTTTTTTTTTAAGGAATTCTGTAGACCTTATCTAAGGAACATTCCTGCAAAAAAATAATGCTATCCAATTAGCGGTTTGGGAGGAGAAGATTTTTAAAGGTTTTTTACTTTGGTTGCCATGGCAACCAGAATTATTCATGGAACACAATTATTTGAAGGAATTTGAAACAGGACCACCTAAGGAACATTCCTGTAAAATTTGGTAGAATCCAGTCCATAGTTTCTGAGGAGAAGTTTTTTTAAACAAAAAGTTTACGGACGCACGCACGTAAACATCTTCTTTTGTAGAGATTAGTCGGAGTCTGCACTGCTGTAGTTTAGTGCTTTACGTAGTCGCTCTTAATGATGGTGTACTTGTTTTCTGCAATGTATGCCTGCAACTCCCCTTCTACTTGGGAGGATGGCTCCTGGCAAGTCTGAAAACAAAAAAGCCGTTGAAATTAAAAAAAAAAAAAAAAAAATGAATTAACTTTTGAAAATCAAACAAACAAGTCAGTATGAAATTCCCACACACAAAAAAATATTCTGGGCTATTTTTCACACATAATTTGTGTTAGTAGCAGTTAAGATTACCAAACAACAATACTTTAGGTTTGCCCAAATCAAAAGCATTTGCAGACCAAAAAATAAAAGTAACTGAAAATTTGAAATTTGTTTTGTGGAGGGTAGAAAACATTGTGAGAATGCTGGTTACCAGCATTTTCTCCTTTTCCCATACTGTTTTCTGAAAGCTTCTTTCTTAGGGTCGTCAAAAGTAGGGATTCTGTGGTAATGGGTTAACTATGTTTCCTAACAATCAGCTGCAATATGCATTAGCAATGTAAGGATTTTCTGCAGTATTTCTGCACTTTTCTTGATCTATGCCCATAGAAATTAGAATTTCTGGTGATAATGGAAATATATAATTTGAGTCACAGTTACTTTGAGAATTTTAGAGAATCACAGTGGTTCTATTGTTTTCAATAGCAAATGACTGAGGAAACAAGTGAGTCAAGATAGCCCTATTTCAGTCTCCTGAAAAAGAATGTTGAATTATCATCAATGCTGATACAACAATAAGAATGTCCCAACATGTTAGTAAACAAACGGCATAAAATCAATCTTTTTCCAGATCTTACGTTGGGCCATGCAAGGTCTGGAAGAGATTAACTCATTACCCAAATGACAATATTTTAGGCTTGTTCAAATTGAAAGCATTTGCAGACCAAAAATAAATGTGAATGAAAATTTGAACTTTGTTTTGTGAAGGGTAGAAAATATTGTGGGAAAAGGAGAAAATGCGACTTACCAGTATTTTCTCCTTTTCCCACAATGTTTTCAAAAGGCTTGTTTCCAAAGGTCATCAAAAGTAGGGATTGCGTGGTAATGGGTTAACTTGAGGACAATACTGTCAAAAGTTTAATTATCCTTTTACATCTTAGTGATTCTGTTAAAGATACTGAAAGCCAGTTTGTGACATTGCTTTTCTGGGCTTTGTCAAATAGACCTTCAGGAGCAACATGTAAATGTGCTTGTGCTAATGGTGAACAGACACACAATAGTCAAAATACCAACCCATCACAACTGTTCACCATGAGCACTAGGGATAACCTGGGAAGACTAGAGTGGATTTAATACCTTAATTTCAGTCTTTGTTTTGGTTGACACTGACATCTCGTCTCTGTATGTATTGACAACAACAATTGTTAGCTATATGTATTGACCCATTTGGTTCTTTGAACTCATCTGCCTCCACTCCCTCCAGAGTAACACCTTTAAGTCATCTGTGCCATCTTGAGATCGTAACTGTCTTGACCTGGACGTCTGTCCCTCTGACCTGCACAATCTTCACATTCTCTTCCTAAAACAGATACAAAGAAATATAACCAAATGATAGCCATACAAAAATCTGAACAGTATTTAACTTAACATTCTTCTTTTATCAAAGATCCATATTGTAGATTGATGCAACATCAAGTTATTGTCCAAAGAATTGAAGAAGGCCTTGATTGTCTAAAATTACCCACCTTACTGTTGAGCAATTTTTTCTTTAACAAAAACGTTTTTCAAAAATCTTTTCAAGGGTCAATTTACCTCTTATGCTGCTGATTTCCCAGAATAGACTATTCCAGATTTGCTTCCGAATTTCAGTCACTGTAAAATTTGCCAACAGTGCAGACCAACATCAGACTGAATGGCTATGCAGGTTGATCATTGGTCTACACTATTAGCAAATATGACCAATGTTGCAATAAGCAAGATAGGGGTTATGGCTTCCCGTTAAGCTCAGCCCGCATTTCTTTAGCTTAACTTCTTTATCCCACTTGAAAGCATCATGCTAACACATAAAAACCAGGTCTAACCCCTTTACCAATTGACAACATTCTAGCCTTGTCCAAATTGAAAGCAGTTGCAGACAACAATTTCAATCTCATTATCTGAATCAAATGCTGCAATTGTTCTTATGACATAGTAGAAAATATTGTGGGAAAAGGAGGCCTCTTTCCTTGGGGTGTCAAAACTCATCACTGAGTGGTAAAAGGTTAAAGAATGCTTCACATCTTTTGTAGATGATAAAATATTGGTTTTAATGTTCAATCAAGGATCATAATCATCTCAGACAAATCTCCCTGACTGTGGCAATTGTTATTTAAAAGCTAAAGTAGTCCGAACAGACATATCTAAAATGGTTTGCATTCTGCATCAACTCAACATTGCCACTGGTTACCTTTAACTCTTAAGACTACCAAACAATCCCGACTTTCAACGATCCTGAGACAGAAGCCTTTTGAAAATATTGTAGGAAAAGTAGAAAGTGTGGGTAACCATCATTATCTCCTTTTCTCACAATGTTTTCTATTCTTCCCTAAACAAATTTCAATTTTTGAGCCACATTTATTATGTCATCAGCATGGCTTTCAATTTGGACCACTCTTAAATTTTGTTGTTTGGGAAAGAGTTAACTCATTTCCAAATAACAAAATTTTAGACTTGTTCAAATCTAAAGCATTTGCAGACGACAAAATAAAGGTGACTGAAAAATTGAAACTTGTTCTTGGAAGGGTAGAAAACACTGTGGGAAACGGAGAAAACGCTGGTTACCAGCATTTTCTCCTTTTCCTACAGTGTTTTCAAAAGGCTTCTTTCTCAGAGGCGTCAAAGGCTTCTTTCTCAGAGGCGTCAAAAGTAGGGACTGTGTGGTAATGGGTTAAGCACACATACTGTACAGCCTTTTTACCTATGCAAACCCAATTTTCAAAAAACCTTTTATATCAGATTTGACTCTTTACCACACAACACAATTCAGACCGATCAAAATTGAAAGAAATTCCAAGAGACATAGTAAATGTGGCACAAGTAATAAGATTTGTCAGTAAAGGATAAGAACACATTATGGGAAAAGAAGAAAACATTGGTTAGCAGCATTTTCTCCTTTTCCCACAATGTTTTCAAAAGCTTTCTTTTGTTCAGTTTTGCATGCACATTCATTTAGTTTTTTTTTTTTTTCAATATTAATGTTTAACCCTTTTCTCTACAGAAGCAGGTATCAATTTTGCAAGATACTTGCCAGCTAAATTGAATGAATCTACTAAATATTATGTCAATTAACTTCAAAAACTTCAATACCATGACACTTTTTGTATACATTTTTTTATAGTATTCCCTTAAAAGGCTACGTAGCCTCTTAAGGTATTTTTAGATTTTGCACCCAAAATCAAAAGAAGCATAGTGGGAATGTAAAGTGACTGGCACGTGACTAATGACTCTTAAATTCCATAACATAACAAACATGTTATTTTCCATAAACTTCTTCAGTCGCTGTGTTTGAAGCATCATTTGTGTATTTCTAGTAAGTGAGTGAGCAAGTTGCTCATCTAAAAATAGACCATGGTTCCCGTCGGTGTTGACCTGGGCCGTAGTAAATCTCTAATTTCTCTTGTTGTTGGATGGTTTTCGACTACTGGGGTTTTATGAATGAAATTTAAAAGGTACTGGGAGTATCAGGATGAATTTTAATATTTTTGTATAAATTTCGTCCAAAAATCTGAAGGGCCACCTTTAAGTGAAAGTACAAAAGCTGCAATACTTTTGACTGAGCCAATTTAAATATTTAAATGCATATATATGTTAGATCCAGGTTGACAGCATTAAAGTCAAAATTAACTATATGAAAGGGGAGGAATAGATCACCATTTTATATTTTTCCAACATTTCAATATACATGTACTTTCACCTTAGGGCTGCAAAATCCTAGTGCTGAAAAATAAGTTTAAAAGATTATAAAGGTGTAAGATTTATTACACAAATGCAAACCATGTAAACTCACGTTAGGAGAATGGGCCGAAATTGTAATGGGACGAAATTGTTATCGGTCGAAATTTCCAGTCACTGTAAGGACTGTTGACATTTGGGATTCGTTAAATATTCTTCTTCGACGAAGAGCAATACATTCAACTAGTTATGGCAGCAAATGGAATACAAATCATTCATATTTATATACTAATGTAGCCTTCTGAAACGCAGGCGTAAAGCTTTCACGAACCTACAATCAATCAAAATAGCGACTGTAATCGTTATAAACAACCACTGACCTACTTCTAAACAATACTTAAGGAAGGACGTAATGTCCTTCACGTTTAAAACAAAAACACATTTCAAAAAAGAAAAAAAATACATTGAACTTTACCTTTGCAGCCTTGGGTTTGTTCAGATCAAATTGTGACTTGCTTCCTTGCGTTTCACTCGCCGCCATTTCAAAGCTGTGGTGTGGATGAAAGTCACGTTGCGCGTATGAATAAATTAGGTTACTAGCTATTCAACACTTCAGACATTCAAGCAAATATTTGTTGAAAATGTCGGCCTTTCTCTATGGCATGTTGTAGAAGGCGACTAAAATTAGAGACAAACGGCTGCTTTCCTCGTAATTCGTAGGATTGCAGCAGGCTGGGTAGTTCTTATTCCAAATCCTATATTTTTTTTCTTGATGTAAATAGGGTTTGGAATGGGAATCAGTTGGCCTGTGGGACCCCGTGTGGTTTTATCGGGGGTATAAGAATAAACCACTGCAGTCCCGCGATCGTCACATCTGCCATTTCATCTGGCGGAACAAAAGTGACAGCATGCATGTCGTAAAAGGCGACAAAAGGGGCATCATTTTGTGTTTCGTCCATTCCTCATTTATCATGTTTGTCTTATGTTGTTGCACATGTATGTTATTTTCACCTCGCATTATTGTTTACTAAGTAAGTGCGCCCAATATGACCTAAGTTGTCGACGGGCCATAAAACACTATTCATTCATTCATTGTTGAAAATGTAAATGCCTTGAATAATAAACGTGTAACAAACTAATAATTTTTTATGTAAGAATATTAATGATGTGTTTTTAACGAAAGCTATTTTATTTGTGAACATGGGTCCGACTGACATATCATTCATAAAATAGTGCCCGATTGGTAATCGTAACATCTCGGCCGATTTGATGGCTCTGGTGTCACACCTGTGGTTTTTGGCCATATTGAAAATAGAGTGAAATTGGCCATCTTTGAAGCCTCACAGATCGCTTAATGGCAAAAATTTTGCTTTCCCGTCTCTTGCTGTCTAAAGTATGTCCATAGTCCTTCGAAAAAATGCATTAAAAACAACATGTCAACCGATTGCGTTTTTCGCTAAATCTCAAAAACAACGGGCACCCTAGAATTTTCCCTCTCAAAAACACCTGTTCACCGCCATGACCCCAATTTTTTGATCCTCTAGTGACACAAAATGGTACACTCAATATACAATAAAAATACATCTAAGTGGTCCCCCAATGCCTATATTTGAAGCAAATCTAAATTATATACCACCAAGCCCTCTTAGCCCCATACAAGAGTGCATAAAAAAATGCTACTGCAAATTTTCACTTGGGACTACTACGAACCGGAAGCAGTCTAGCAGTGGTGCGACACCCTCTCAACACCTGAGTAATGCCGAATGGCTAGATTCGTCCGCATTCATATAGAAAAATATAGGATCTGTGTATTAACAAATATTAAGATTTGATAATTATTCATTGAAATGTCATAACAATTCAAAGAAAATATCTGTTTGGTGCAATAGTTTGACTTATTTCATTTTTTATCTGAAATTCAATCGTTTTATATGTTTAAATGCTTGAATTTCATAGAACTCTTTTTTCGCTGGTTGAATATTGGTGTTGTTGGGTGATTTCCCAAATGCCTGAGCGTTCACATAGGAAGACCGATTACTGACGTAATCGACTTCCAAAAATGAGAAGGTATGTGCTGCTAGGAGGAAAATATAACAGGATGAACCTGTATCGGATATTCTGAATCACCCTGTATTCATAAAATCACAAGGGATACCGATTAACTAGTCATACAGTGAGATGCGTTACAATTGAAAATATGTTGTCGCTCTATGATATAACCTAAAGACAAGAACAATATGCTCAGGTATGGAGAAACTAAAACTTTTACTTTCATTTATTTAATTTTCGCAAAAACATAGTAATATTTTTTTGATAACATGGGTAAACGATTTTTGTTTTCTTTTAACAACTCAAAGAATGTAGTGTAAAATAATCAAATTATCACGGGTTGCTCTATATATGTGTTTGTTTCAGATATGCAGATTGACTCACCAGCTGATGCAGTCACAAAGGGGGAACGACACACACAGTCTTATCTCTTTGGATTCAAAGTGGCATTTTGTGGGAAGTACAAAGTTCAAGAAAAGTACCAAAGTGCGGGCCAAAAGGCCATTGTATGAACATCCAGCCTTTCTATAATTAAACATAATTAAGCTTTATTTAAGCGGATAGTAGCAAATCTATTGAATACAATCATTCTGACCAAAATATATAACACATCATACATATACACTCAAATGATTCTTAAGGTCTTGGTTAATACAAAACAACGCTATGCCATTCAGTAGATAAATCAGTGATACAACTCTACTTGTTTAAATTCAATTTATTTAATTGATTAATTCAGAAACAGAAATGGAATACTTTTATGGTAAAACTTGCGCACAAACTTCATTTACATTATGGTAGGTATACAACCATAATATAAAACAAATATTGTTAAACACTGCATGCAAAAAACACTCAAACAGACAAACACAGACAAACAAACTACCTAAGACCATGAAACTCAAGGGGCGCATTATTTGAATGACTTAAAAAAGAAATTGTCCCTGTCCAAAAAGCTGAAAAATATTGATTATGTTTGGAGTGGTGACCTTCTAAATACATCAATGAATCGCATAAAAAAAGATGATAAATACAAATATACAGAGTTTATTTCATCAGCTTGTGGTTAATATGGGGAAATATTTACCGAAAACCGGAAAGGTATGCGAAAATACCTCGTACCTGAATATAATAATAAAGATATATGGATACCTTAAATACACTTTAAAATTTAAAACCTTCAGAACCGATTCAGAAACTTCAGACTATCTATCCTAATTCCTAAATTCAAATATTGAACCAATTGCCTTATAACTTTGCTTTTGCAACTTTCTAGGTTTTTACTATTCTACAAACAAAAGGGATGTCTTTTTGAGAACAGGGAAAGCTCACTGGATGCCTGTGGGTAGTGTCTTAAAGCCAAAACAGGCTTAAAAGAAATGCTCAAATTTCTTTTTTTTTTTTTTCTGTAATAAAAAGAATAAGTTCCTTCTAAATTTTAAATGCACAATTCAATGAGTTCTCATCTGATCGAAGTGTTATTTAAAGAACTGTCCGTGGATTTTGCTGGTTATACGCCTAAAGGGCCGTATTGTGTTATTAACCTGGTCGTCGGTCCATCTGTCCGTCCGTCCGACTGTCTGTCTGTCAGTCCGCTAGCAATTTCTTGAGCGCGCAATTCCTGCAGTTTTCATGGGAATAAGTTCACACTTACCATAATGACTCTCTATGATATGATGTGCATGTGACTTTTAACATTTGGATATCTGCAGAACGCTCTATACTTTAAGCCATTTCACTGACAAGCCCCTTTAGGCATATATATGCTCAGCTTTGAGAAGCTATTAAATAGCTCACCTGAGCACAAAGTGCTCAAGGTGAGCGTTTGTTATCGCCTAGTGTCCGTCGTCCACAGTTTCTTTAAACATATTCTCCTCCTAAACCAATGGGCCGACCTTGATGAAACTTGGCAGGAATGTTCCTTAGGTTAAGCTCTACCAAAATTTTTCAAGAGATAGTATTCTACCCATAACTCTGGTTGCCATGGCAACAAATATAAAAAAAAATATCACAATCTTTGAAAACCTTCTTCTCTGAAACTGGAAGGCGTATAGCTTTGAGATTTGGTATATATTAGCATCTCCTGATAGACCTGTACCAAGTTAATGTTCAGATGATTCTCCTGGGGTCAAAACTGGTCAAGGGGTCACAACTTCAAATATAGGAAGAAAGAATGAAAATTTAGAATTCTTCTTTTCTGGCTCTGAAAGCCGTAGAGGCTAAAATTTGGTATGTAGTGAACTTAGAATATTCTAAGTTTGTCAGGCCACAACTTGTTCAGTTTAGTTCAAAATTGGGTTACTTGGGGTCATAAACAAAGTCACCAGATTATATTAAAGAAATATCTTTTGGGTACTCTAGAGGCCAGTTTTAGCTCCAATGACCTAAAATTTCGTCAGAATGTTTATCCTGATGAAATATCGGATGAGTTTGGATTTGGGTCACCTGGGATCATACACTATGTCACACTAGGTCAAATTAGAGAAATACCTTTAGGGCCATTTAGATGCCACATTTTATGCTCAATTTGAAAATTGACGAATATGTGTCTGATGATGGAATTTTAAAACTTGAGTCACCAGGATCATAATACAGGTTACTATGCAAAATTAATCAAATACATTTAAGGCACTCTAAAGGCCACAACAATTGCTCAATTGACTTGAAAATTGGTCAGAATATTTGTCTTGATAAAATATTGGAGAAGCTTTAAATTGGGTCACCTCGGGTCATAAACTAGGTCACTAGCCAATGTAAGGAATTACTTGTGGACATTCTAGAGGCTACATTTATTGCTCAACTCACCTTAAATGTCGTCAGAATGTTTGTCTTTATGAAATCTGGGATGCGATCTGATATTGGTCACATGGGATCATAAACTAGGCCACTAGGTCAAATCAAATACCTTGTGGGCACTTTAGAGGCCACATGTTTAGTCCAACTGACTTAAAAATTGGTCAGAAAGTTTGTCCTGATAAATTTGCTTTAGAAGTTTTTCTTCGTAAAGTCCAAAATGAGTTTGAAATTTAGTCACCTGGGGTCATAATTTAGGTTACTAGGTCAAATTAAAATCCTTAGGATAATCGAGAGGAACTATTTCTTGCTTAATTGATTTGAAAATTTGTCAGAATGTTTGTCTTGGTCAGATATCGGATGTGTATGAAATTGCATCACTTGGGGTCATAAACTAGGTCACTTGCTGGGGTCCTGTGTGGCTCAGTTGTAGAGTGTAGGACTTGCGACCTGGAGATCCCAGGTTCGAGCCTCACTGGTTTTTTTTTCACAGGAGTGTCCTTGGGCAAGACACTTCAGAGCCTAGCCTAGTACTGGTGAAACCCAGGAAAGATGAATATGTGAACTGTCGCCGTGATATGACTGAAATACCGTTGAAAGCGGCGTAAAACACCATTAGAATTCGAAGCATTAGAAAGGTCACTTGCTCACAGTAAAGAAAAACCTCGTGGGCATTGTAAAGGCCTTATTTGCTTCTCAAATGACTTGAAAACTGTTCAGAATGTTTGTATTGGTAATTTTTTGATGCGTTCTTAATTGGGTTACGTATGCTGATAAAGTAGGTCACTAGGTCTACTTATCGCAATTCCTTGTGGACGGTTTAGAGGTCAGAATTTAAGCTCAACTGACCTGACAATTGGTCAGAAAATGAATAATGCACGTGGAGGGAATTGCCTGGGTTGCCTAATGACTCGGGTAAGCGACCCAAAGCCATGATGGTTTAAATAGTGTTTTCCATTTAACTTAAGGTTATTTTTGCATCTTTACATCTTTTTGACTCACCTGAGCACAAAGTGATCAAGGGGAGGGTGAGGATCATACTGTGTCCGTCGTGCGTCGTACATCGTCAACAATGCTTTAAATATCTTCTCCTCCAAAATCGCTTGGCCAATATGGACAAACTTGGCTGGAATGTTCCTTGGAAGCTTCTCTTCAAAACTTGTTCTCAGAATTTGATTCTATCTAAACACTCTGCTTGCCATGGCAACCAAATAGAATTTTCCAAGAAATTCTTAAAACTTCTCCTATGAAACCACTGGTCAGATTTTAAAATTTCACGGAAATGTTCCTTTGGTGATCCTTTCAAAAATTGTTCACAAAATTTTAATCCATCTAAAAACTAAAAAAAAAACAAG
This sequence comes from Tridacna crocea, assembly GCA_943736015.1. Taxonomy (NCBI): domain Eukaryota; kingdom Metazoa; phylum Mollusca; class Bivalvia; order Cardiida; family Cardiidae; genus Tridacna; species Tridacna crocea. The sequence goes on from OX031059.1 coordinate 59,896,153, forward strand.
GCTATAGTGGAGGAAGGGGGCTCTTTGCGTCCAGCGGTGTCAACAGTTCTTTAACCAACTTCTAAACTGCTGGGCAGATTTGGACCAAACTTGGCTGGAATGTTCCTTGGGAGGTCCTCTATAAAAATTTGTTCACAGAATTTGATTCCACTAATTAGAAGGCCCTGAAGGGCCTGAATATGCTCTACTGGCAGAGTTTGCTTTTATGCTAGCATACATTATGAATTAATGAAGCAAAAGACAAAGTAGATATTCAATCCCTTGATGAATCTTCAGAAGAATTGGATCAACACTCTGAACTTTATTGCCTAGACAAGAATTGGAAATTTTCAACTTTGAATAGTTACATTTCCAAAACTGATTGTCAGATTTTTTTTAAATCAATAGGGTTCAAGCTGTTAATAACACAAAGCAACTGTGCAAGTTTCATGAAAATCCAATCAAAACTGCTGACCTAATCACGTAAACAAAAATTTGAAATTTTGAACTTTAATTGGCTCCAATACTGTTTATTGATTTTTTCAAAATCAATAGGATTGAAGCTACTGATATGATAAACAAACTGTGTGATTTTCAAGAAAATTTGACAACAAATGAAGACTTTATCGCATAAATAAGAATCGAAAATTTTCAAGTTGAAATGGCTACATTTTCCATACTGTTTGTTGCGTTGGATTTTTTTCAAAATCACTAGGGTTGAAGCTATTGACAAGATAAACAAACCATGCAAGTTTCAAAACAATATAATTACAAATGCACATTTTATCGCGTAAACAAGATTTTGAAATTTTCAACTTGAAATGGCTATTTTTCCTATACTGTTTATTGGAATTTTTCTAAAATCGATAGGATTACAGCTACTGTTGAGATAAAAAAAACTGTGCAAGTTTCATGAAAATCTGACAATAATGAAGACTTCATCGCATAAACAAGAATTTGAAATTTTCAACTTGAAATGGCTACTTTTCTCATACTGTTTGTTGGATTTTTCTCAAAATCAATAGGGTTGAAGCTATTGATGAGATAAAAAAAAAAACTCTGGCATTCTACACAGTCTGATCTATACTATTCAAAATTATGTTCAGGTAAGAAACCCTTGGCTTTGAACTGAAAATAGCAGTTTCGTTAAACTGGAAAGTCTGCTGGTAATTTGAATGCCATGTTACACATTCTTGTGGCATTGGTGTCTAAGTCATTTTGGCAGTGGAAGACCAATGGAAATTATCTTTTCTGGTTAGCTATGCAAATAAAAAGAATAAAAGTCAAAAGGAAATTACAGTATAAAAAAGGAGGTGCTGAGTGTATCTATGAGCATCATATTCAACATGAAGTATATATGAAAAGGTAGACTTTTATTTTTATCTTTATTAGATTTGAAAACATCATAATTATGTTTGTTTGTTTTTTTTACTACATGCACATGAACAATACAGCTATCTTTAAAGGTTTTAGGGTAAAAAGTTAGTGATAAAAATTTGTTCAAATTTAAGACATATTGTTGTTTTGTACATCATCTGATTCTTAATAAAAGTTTCAATTTGTATTGGATTGTAACGCCATTTTATCAGCTTAGGTCATGTAATGGCAATGTTACACATCCACAAGATCCACAAGATTCCTGGCTTTCTCACACCAGTACTAACAATTTTCTTTCCAAAGTCACAGACTACTTTTCTCACATGCATCAGAGGTGAAAAATCGCCAGAAAGAAAGTTTGCCACAACTGGGTGTTGAACCCGCAACCTCCAGGTCACGAGTCAGATTCACTGACCACTGAGCCACCCGGGCTAAAAGATCCGTTCTTTTTTTTTTTTAACAATAAATTATACATTATGGATTAATGCATCATTTGTTTATTTTAAAAGAATCAGTCTTTAACTCGTTACCACACAATCCTGAATTTTAACGCCCTGAAAATGAAAGCCTTTGAAAACATTGTGCGGAAAGGAGAAAATGCCGGTAACCAGCATTTTCTCCTTTTCCCAAATTGTTTTCTATACTTCCCAAATCAAATTTCAATTTTTGAATGACTTTTATTTTGTTGTCTTCAAATTCTTTTAATTTGGAAAAGTCAAAAATTGTGTTGTTTGGTTGAGTTAAAAAATAAATTATGCATTATACCCAAATATATAATTCCTTGAAAAAAATTTTAGATAAAAAAAGTCCTTTTGTACTTTGACAAAAATTACTAAAAGCAAAAGCTTTCACACGGGTCACCATCCGCCTTCCACCCTTTCCAAGACAACATCAATCACTTCAGCTATACCCTTTACCTAACAATCCCAAATTTTACCAACCCTGAGGGAGAAGTTTTCTAAAAACATTGTGGAAAAAAGGAGAAAATGCTGGTAACCAACATTTTCTCCTTTTCCCACAAGGTTTTCTACCCTTCCTAAATCAAATTTCAATTTTTTAATCATATTTATCTTGTAGTCTGCAAATGCTTTCAATCTGAACCAGTCTAAAAGTTTGTCGTGTTGTAAAGAGTTAAGTATTGTATGAAAAGAATCATCTTCGCAAGCCAAGGATACTAAAGCCGCTCGCCTCTTTAAAAATCGAAGCCCCCGCTGTGCCATTTCATTGGATGCCATCAAAACCATCGCCTCCAATCAAACCATCCGTAACAAGAAATCTTTCGCAAAACAGAAAACAATAATGGCGGCGTCCGTCAAAAACGTTAGTTGACGTGTTTGTGAAGAAAATTTGCCAAAGTAGAGTAGACGATTGATTGATTAATTATTTTCGTTTATTTATCGTCGCTACCGGTTGCCTATCTGAGCGACGCCCCCAGAAGACGGTTAGTTGTTACGGGGGATAGTGCAAGGATACAGGACGAAACTATTGAGAATTCCGCCTGGTTCTTTAACTGAACTGGCCACCGTTGTATACCGTGTATTACAACAGGCACAAGCTAATCGTACCGTGCCCTATGATTGGATAATTGATACGGCCAATGAAACGGCTCGATACATATGTCGAGTAACCTGACAGTGTGCTCAGTTGACTTTATTTCATTCTTATTTTGATTATTATGTTATCAATAAATAATAGAATACAGGAATTCATAGAGCATAATTTATAACTTTCAGATAAAAGGACCTTTTCCATCAAGAATGATCATTTTTTTTTAATTAAAAAGGAGAGGGAAATCTGAACATTCCATTGTGATAAAAGGAGGAACTACTTGTTACAAGCAATTTCTCCTTTTCTCACAAATTTTTCTACCCTATATATAGTACTTATTTTCAATTTAAATGCTCTTTAAAATGTCGTCTGCAATTTGTTTCAATTTGGACCAGTCTAAAATTTGGTCGTCTGGTAATGGGTTAATTAGAACCTTTTATTTCAAATCCTCTCTAATTCTTTATTCATTTAATTTTTTGACTATTAGACATCTGAACAACTGAGTAATACATAAATATTCGGCAAGCAATTTTCCCTTCTTTTAATTTTTTTCCGCCAAACACTTGTTAGTAAATGTTGAAACATGCTTCTTTATTCCTTACAAAACAAAGAAATTAAATGTTAAGGGAGAATTTAATGATAATTAGACACCACATGTGTTTTATTGTCCCTAGGCTTATCTCTGCAGGCTTCTTCAAAGGGACAACAGACTTTAATCTTTGAGAATTGCAACCTACAATTCAATTTATAAGATAATTGATTATCTTATTACCCTTTCTGCTTTATCAAGTACAAACTTGTGCATTATATTTGTTATTTTGATGTTAATTTTTTTAGTAAAAATTCAACGTCAGCACTTGAAAATTTTTCATGTATTCATTACTTTAGCTTTTATTATAAACATAAAAATCAAATAATACTCTTATAATCATTAACATGTTTTTTTCTATCAAATTTTAGACATTCAGCTATTGTTTGTTGAAATAATTCCATGCATAAGTAATTATATTATGATCACAAAACAATCACTTTAAAAGACAGTAATATTGAAAATTATTTTCATAGCTATTGCTTTTTCATCCTCGGATACCCCGGGTCTCCCTATTTGCTACGCTACATCGACCCTGGGACAATTGACTAATAAAACTTTGAATCAGCCGCCGAAAATCGATACGAAACATCATAGCGTACAGTACACTCGCCCATCACAAAATGATGATGGAACCAATGAAAAGCCAGCATTCGGCCAGCGGTAAAGCGAGGGAAATTCAATTAATTGTCCCAGGGGTCGATGTAGCGTAGCAAATAGGGAGACCTCGGGGTATCCGAGGATGTTGCTTTTTACACCCACCAAAAACAATACACACAAAAATCAAGAGACGCTACTCTAAGTTACTACTTGCACAGTTACCTCGCCTAATACGGGCAGAATTCTCCCCGTATCGATTAGCCTGTACCGGTCCCTATACACGTAGTAGTATCAGGGGTGGTAACCAGTTTAGTTCTTTAATGTGCTCGGTGTGTAGCACCGTCACACGGGACCTCGGTTTAACGTCTCATCTGAAAGACTATTAGTAATTTTTAGTTGGCCAGCCGGGGATTCGGACCTACAACCTGTAAGACATTGTGTTCACAAGTCCAACGCTCTACCTACTGAGCTATATCGGCTGGTAGAGTAGACGATCGATATTTAATGAGTTTTTGGAAGGCGAGATTTTCATTCAACTCTCGGCAGCTTGCTGAAAATGCCTCTGAACAGCATTATCAAAACGCCTTTCAAATAGTTCGATACTTCTCGAGTACATAAGAACAAAATAAAGTCGAGACCATTGTAAATTTAATCAGAACAGCAAGAAGAAACTTCAAGTTTCTAGAGAAATGAAATCGAATTAGTAAAAAGCATCGTTTTTGACAAATGCAAAATACTTTGGATCAGTTCATTGATATAATCACGTTGCTACAGCAACAAATAAACCATAGCTATTATAAGCCAATCGAAAGCTACTAACATGACGTCATTCGGACCTACTTCCACTTCACAACGCATAAACAACTAACCAGTGGGATCGTACATGTAAATGTACTAACCCAGAAATAACCAATCGGATAGCTTCTTTGAATGACGTACCGCTGATAGACCCCTTTCCTCTGTTGGCAACCTTATTCTGTCTTTGTGAGAAGTAAAATTTCAATGAAATAAATTCCTTCGAATCATCAAGTGTTTAAACAAAATTTTCTCTTTCAAAGAAATATTTTTGTTTTATCAGAGTTGTGCTTGACTTTATGATTAATGACTAGGTTATTGTTATGCATCGGCGTGGCCGAGTTTTGATTCCGGAGACCCGTGAAAAGAAAAGGGTAAATCAGTTGAAATCACAATAGATGTGTCATTTCGAAGTAGTTCTGGTCAGTATGATGTACCGTGAACAGCCTGGGTTACAAGCTGATCACCTCTTTCCTTTTATACGAGTATGATCGGATTTTACTAGGTCAAAAATGACAATTACATGATCTGTATCCGTTTTAACATGCAAAGAATTTTAACTTCTTCTTTTGGTCGTCACGTTGCTTAACGTTCAGCAATTATTCATAGATATTTAACCCTTTACCGCTCACTTGAAACGACTCTGGAAATCAAGCTTTTAAAAACATCGAGAGGAGAGGGGAAATTACAATCGGAAACCGGCTTTTTTTTTTCCATTTTACCACAATGTTTCTACCCTATCAAGAACAAATATCGTCGCTAATTTGGGCCACCATGAATTTGTCATCTGTATGAATCAGTGCTTTCAATTTCAACTTAGCCTGAAATTTCTTTGTCAGGTAAAGAATGAACGCTTATCGCAATGAATTTTTATAATAATCACTTACCTCCGTCATTATTAGAACTGAAATCTTTTCCCATTTATTTTCCTCGAAAGAATTTCCTTCAACTATACACTTTTTTCCAAAACTGAATAATACACTGATAAAATTAACTTGACAGGGAGAATCCCACTGTCCGAGAGTGCATCGGACGTGTTCATGATTTTCTAAGAACACGGACCAAGGGCCTGTATCTGTGTAACTGTGCACGATATATTTTTGTCGAACAAAGGGTGTATCTCAATATTGACGGGTTGGCAATCATTTTGCTTTCATGTTTGCCGACAAGCTGAACGTACATTACGGTTACGCGGGATTAATGAAAGACAATGTCAATGAACCCTTAAATCGTTTTTCACGCCTATCTCTTTTGAAGACAAGGCAGGCGATTCTATAGTCTGCACAGAATATGCAATCTTATGTCGGATTAGCTATATTGTAATAACCCGACCAAAACAGCCCAGGGTGAGATTGCAATAATTAAGTATTTTTCCCGAGATGTAAAATGCCATTTTCATCAATCCAGCACTCTAGCGTAAGGGTTAACAGAGCCATAGATTACAAGAATCGTAAAAACGAAGAACACCTTCCGACGTTCCTTATAGGACCTAAAAAGTCAACCGTCAAAATTTAATGATGTTGGTTGGTTATCCTTGATAGGATGGTAAACATTGCGCAAAACGGAGAAAATTTTCGTTGCCAGTATATTCTCATGTTCCTGCATGCTTTCAAAATACCTTTCCCTTTCTAAAAAGCCCCATTCTTTAAGGTCATTAAAACCCAGCACATGTATTGTAAATTAAATGTTAAATCTCCGTTTTGAACATTGAAAGTCGTTTGTTTTGAAAGTCTTTTTCAGTCTTGATAAAGTATATTTCAAATAAAATGGTAAACAAATAAAAAAAAAAAAGCCTTTTAACTGAACGACACTGAAATTTTGACAACCTCAAGGGAAAAAAATGATTCAAAAAACTTTTGGAAAAGGAAAAAAACGCTAGTCACCAGTATTTTCTCTTTTTAACACTATGTTTTGTACTTTTTCCCAGCCAAACGGCACATTTTCAGCTGCTCTTAACTTATTATCTGCTAATTGCTTTAATGTAGACGGCCCTAATTTTTTGTTATTTTCTGAAGGGTTTTGTAAAGGGCTACTAAGATGGAAAACATTGTAGGAAAGTCAAACAAAAGGTTGATTATCATTATTTGCTACTTTTCCTACAATGCTTTGAAAAGCCTCTTCTTCAACATTGTTGAAAGTCAGTATTGTGATCTAAAAGGCTGAATCTCAGTTTCTATACTCTAAAATGTACCTTTCTAAAAACTCTTTGCTCTCTCAACAAAATCATCCATGGAATAAAATGGTAAAGACTTTCAAGAAATTAATCATCTCATTACAGAGTTACAGTTTTAGATCTATCAAAATTGATTGCATTTTCAAGCAAAAACTATTCTTTAATCCTTTACCATACCCTATCAAGTACAGTTTTATCAACCCTGAGAAAGAGGCCATTTAAAAACAATTTTGAAAAGGAGAAACTTTCTGAACTCTTTACACGAAGAAAAAAATTCAGACTTTCCAAAATTAAATGCATTTTTAGGTAGCAACTTTTTGATCTGGCACCATTGATGGAACCTGTATGAAATGGGATGGAAGACATTTTAGGAAAAGGAAAAAATGTCAATTAGCACCGTATTCTCAATTTCAGACCAAAAGTTCTCGAGCCTTCTTCCTAGACCTTTTAAACTCATTATTGGGGTAATAGAGGGTTACAGCTAAGTTTCTATACAACGTAAAAACATATACGGGTAACAGCAAATCAAAACTCTTTGCTATCACATAAAACTTTCCTTCAAATGAAATGGAAAGGAGTTTTAGAAAAGTCCATTCGTTTTAATTTTTTTCAACATATTTTCACAAGCCTTCTTCAAGTTTGTTAAAACTCAGGATGGTAAACTGGTCTTCATTGCACAGGAACATTGCACAACTCTATAGACTTTGCTGTATCAGGAGAGGCGATTTAAGTACAAGAAAATGTATTTCAATATGTTATGCCTATATTCTAAACTCGCCTTCTAACAGTACTTTCAGTACTTTGATTATAGTTTACGATCAATCATGTGAAACGCTTGGACGGGTTCCACAGCCAGATGATTGCGAATCATCGTATGTCTGTTCCTCTTGTTTTTGATAGGTTGACGTTATATCCACACCATTTACGTCAAACACCGTTTGAGTCTGGTGTCAATTATATTGAACACCCCACCTATGGGGCGTGGTTTATCTTTACGCTTATCACGTCTGGGACCGCACGTTTAGACTCTACCGCAATATTATCGACTCCTCTGAACACATTGTGAAACAAGCGTATTACTAGTGTATCCTCGGACGGAGTTTCGCTTGACAATTCATCCTTTGGCGCTGTTTTAACCCATTACCGGACGACAAATGTTGGACTCATCTAAATTAAAACAAGTTGCAGACGACATTAAGAACTGATTGTAAATTGCAAAACAAGCGCCGTATAGGTCGGAAAACTTGACCGTGAGAAAAACAGTAATTGCATGTTACAAGCATATTTTTCCTCTTCCCACAATGATTTTCTCAATAACATTTTCAGGGGCGTCAAAACAAGGGATTGCGTGGTCATGCGTTGAAGCATCTTCTGTACACAATACGGTTAAATCTCCGTTATTTCACAATATCCTTATTAAACGATTAATGAGAGTCGGAACGAAGCTGAAAAAAAGAAAAGAAACAGACGGATGGATGCATAGATGATTGTTTTGTTAGTTCTTTGGTTCGGATTGATCGATTGGTCCACTGCCAGAGGGTGATTGATAGACAATCATCGGGGAGAGAGAGAGAGAGAGAGAGAGAGATGCCGGTTTGGATGATTAGATGGGCGGTCGTTCCGGTGTGCAGACAGACGGGCGGCCGGAATGCCAAAAATTGCCTACACACCGTTTGAGACCGGTCTTCTCTAGAAGACTGATCGGGGTTGATTCTTACATCTTTATACGATTGTTATTGATTTAGATCTACCACTGTACACAAAGTTTGAGCGTGGTCTCTAGAAGACTAGGGACTGATCGGGGTCGATTCTTAAGTTACAGCTTTGACATTTATGAAAGTACAAGTTTTATTGACTTGAAACCTTAAACACCGTTTGAAACCGGTCTCTAGAAGACTGACTGGGGTTGATTCTTATAGCCTTATACAGTTTTATTGACAAACAGTTGTACACACCGTTTGAGACCGGTCTCCAGAAGACTGATCGGGGTCTATTCACACAATTATTGACTAAAAACTGTACACACCGTTTGAGACTGGTCTTTAGGAGACTGATCGGGGTCGATTAATACAACTTTATTCTAGTTTTATTGACAAACAACTACGCAAACCGTTCGAAACTGGTCTCCAGAAGACTGATCGGGGTCTGTTCAAACAACTTTATGCTAGTTTAATTGACTTAAAACTGTACACACCGTTTGAGACTGGTCTCTAGAAGACTGGTCGGGGTCGATTTATACAACTTTATACTAGTTTTATAGACTAAAAGGTCAACGTACCGAGACTGGTCTCCAGAAGGCTGATCAGGGTCTGTTCCAAGGACCATTCCAGCCAGGTTTGGTCCATATTGGCCAAGCGAATTTTGAGGAGAAGATATTTAAAAAATTGTTGATGATGTATGACGCACGACGGACACAGTATGATCCTAAAAGCTCCCCTTGATCACTTTGTGCTCAGGTGAGCCAAAAAGATGTAAAGATGCAAAAATAACCCTTAATTAAATGGAAAACGCTATTAAAACAGGAGGGCCATCATGGCCTTGGGTCGCTCACCTGAGCCATTAGGCAACTCAGCCAATACCCTCCGCCGCGTGCATTATTCATTTTCTGACCAATTGTCAGGTCAATTGAGCTTAAATTCTGACCTCTAAAGCTTCCACAAGGAATTGCGCTAAGTAGACCTAGACCCCTACTTTATCAACATACGTGACCGAATTTAGAACGCATCAAAAAATTATCAAGACAAACATTCTGAAGAGTTTTCAAGTCATTTGAGCAATAAATGTGGACTTTACAGTGCCAACAAGGTTTTTCTTTAGTTTGAGCAAGTGACCTAGTTTATGACCCCCAAGTGATCCAATTTCATTCACATCCGATATCTGACCAAGACAAAACATTCTGACAAATTTTCAAATCAATTGAGGAAAAATATGGCCTCTAGATTATCCTAAGGATTCTAATTTGACCTAGTAACCTAGATTATGACCCCCAGGTGACTCAATTTAAACTCATTTCTCTTTATGAAGGGAAACTTCTGAAGCAATTTTATCAGGACAAACTTTCTAACCAATTTTAAAGTCAGTTGGGCTAAAAACGTGGCCTCTAAAGTGCCCACAACGTATTTGATTTGACCTAGTGGCCTAGTTTATGATCCCAGGTGACCAAAATCAAAACTCATCCCAGATGTCATAAAGACCAATAATCTGACGAAATTTCAGGTTATTTGATTAATAAATGTAGCCTCTAGAATGCCCACAAGGTATTTCTTTACATTGGCCTAGTGACCTAGTTTATGACCCCAGATGATCCAATTTCAAACTCCTCCAATATTTTCTCAAGACAAACATTATGACCAATTTTCAAGTCAATTGAGCAATTGTTGTGGCCACAAGAGTGCCTAAATGTATTTGATTAATTTGATGTAGTGACCTAGATTATGACCCCTGGTGACTAAAGTTTAATTCATGTTAAATTTCATCATCAGACACATATCATGTTAAATTTCATCATCAGACACATATTTCTCAATTTTCAAATTGAGCAAAAATGCGGCATCTAAATGGCCCATAAGGTATTTCTCTAATTTGACCTAGTGATATAGTGTATGATCACAGGTGACCCAAATCCAAAATCATCCGATATTTCATCAGGACAAACATTCTGACTAAACTTTAGGTCATTGGAGCTAAAACTGTGGCCTCTAGAGTACCCAAAAGATATTTCTTTAATATAACCTGGTGACCTTATTAATGACCCCAGGTAACCCAATTTTGAACCCAACTCAACAAGTTGTGCTCAGGTGGCCTGACAAACTTAGAATAAGTTCACTACATACCAAATTTTACCCTCTACGGCTTTCAGAGCCAGAAAAGAAGAATTCTAAATTTTCCTTCTTTCTTCCTATGTTTGAAATTGTGACCCCTTGACCAGTTTTGACCACAGCAGAATCATCTGAACATTAACTTGGTAGAGGTCCACTAGGAGATGCTACATACCAAATATCAAGGCTCTACGCTTTTTAGTTTTAAAGAGGAACTACAAAGTTATACTCTTTGTTTCTAATGTTCGAACTTCTGACCCCCGGAGCAAGACCAGTGTTGACTGCAGGGGCATCATATGAACAAACTTGGTAGAGGTCCACTAGGAGATGCTCCATACCAATATCAAAGCTCAAAACCTTTCAGTTTTAGAAAAGAAGATTTTTAAGTTTCCTTCCTTGTTCCTACAGCTGTATGTTCGAACTTGTGACCCCAGGGCCGGGGCCATTTTTGACCACATGACCAAAGGGGCATCTTAATGTGCATATTTAGTACAGGTCTACCAGGAGATGCTAATATATACCAAATATCAAAGCTCTATGCCTTCTTGTTTCAGAAAAGAAGGTTTTCAAAGATTTTGCTATTTTTTTATATTTGTTGCCATGGCAACCAGAGTTATGGGTAAAATTCTATCTCTTGAAAAACTGTGGTAGAGCTTAACCTAAGGAACATCCCTGCCAAGTTTCATCAAGATCAGCCCATTGCTTTAGGAGGAGAAGATTTTTAAAGAAACTGTGGATGACGGACACTAGGCGATAACAAACGCTCACCTTGAGCACTTTGTGCTCAGGTGAGCTATTTAATAGCTTCTCAAAGATGAGCATATATATGCCTGAAGGGGCTTGTCAGTGAAATGGCTTAAATATAGAACGTCTGCAGATATCCAAATTTTAAAATCACATGCACATCACATCATAGAGAGTCATTATGGTAAGTTTGAACTTATTCCCATGAAAACTGCAGAAGGAATTGCGTGCACAAGAAATTGCTAACGGATGGACAGACAGACAGTTGGACGGATGGACAGAAGACCAGGTCAATAACACAATACGACCCTTTAGGAGTAAAACCAGCAAAACCCACGGACAGTTCTTAAAACAACACTTCGATCTGATGAGACATCATTGAATTGTGGCTAATGTTGCTGTAAGAGTTATCAGAGCATGATACAGAGGCATGTTGGTCTGGAAAACCTCAGCCAATGTATATAAATGATCTTGCGAACAAAGTCTGCAACAAACTAATGAAGAAATGCATAGCAGAAATAAAGAGACAGGCCAGGATTTGAAATTAGAACGCCCGGACGAAAGGCCAACACATTAACCACTTAGCTAGAGATTTTCTCCCGAACATAAATGTTTTGTTTTATATTTAAACCTGAATGAAGCTGTGCATGAAGGAGTGGCCTCCCATAACAATGGGTCATCTGAGACCATGCTCTAACTAATGTGCCTGCTTTAGCCTGCTTCAACTAAATTGGCATTAAACATCATATGAACAAATAAAGTGTAAGAAACCTTATTCCATTCATTTCTTTTATCTTAATAACTACAGAAATATAATACTAGGTGACCTTTGACAGAAAGATAATTGCCCCATATTGTAAGGTTTATCTCTACATGTGGATTGTGGAAAAGAACAAATTTGTTATACTAGGCTTGATCTTAAACTTCAACCACACTGTTCTGAATTTAGATGACCTTACAGAGGAAGACTTTTAAAAACATTTTGGAAAAAGGAGAAAATGGTAGTCAGCACACTTTTTAACTTTTTCCTTAATGTGTTCTACCTATGGAAATACAAATTCCAATGTTTAAGTCACACTTGTTATTGTCATCTCCAAATGCATTCAACAAGTCTAAATTTTTATTGTGTGGTAAAAAATTATCTCATATGAAGAAGCTTTTTTAGCTCACCTGAGCGCGTGGTGAGCTTTTGTGATCGCCCAATGTCCGGCGTCCGTCGTCCATCGTCCGTCGTGCGTCGTCCGTCTAGCGTCGTCCACAATTTCTTTAAACATCTTCTCCTCCTAAACCACTGGGCCTATATTGATGAAACTGGACAGGGATGTTCCTTGGGTGAAGCTCTTCCAAAGTTGTTCAAGAGTTTGAATTCCACCCATAATTCTGGTTGTCATAGCAACCAAAAGGAAAAAAAATAGCAAAATCGTTAAAAATCCTCTTCTCTGAAACTAGAAGACGAAGAGCTTTGATATTTGGTATGTAGCATCTCCTAGTGGACCTCTACCAAGATTGTTCATATGATGTCCCTGGGGTCAAAACTGGCCCCGTCCGAGGGTTACAAGTTTGAAACATAGAAATAAAGAAGGAAAACTTTAAAATTCTTCTTCTCTGAAACTAGAAGATGTAGAGCTTTATTATTTGATCTCCTTGTGGACTACAATGTTAGTTCATATACTGTCTTTGGGGTCAAAACTTGCCCTGCCCCGTGGGCCACAAGTTCGAAACATAGGAACAAAGAAGGATCTGGAAGGACTAGAGCTTTAATATTTGGTATGTAGCATCTCCTAGTAGACATCTACCAAGTTTGTTTATATGATGCCCCAGGGGTCAAAACTAGCCCCGCCCCGGGGGTCACAAGTTTGAGCATAGGAACAAAGAAAGAAAACTTTAAAATTCTTCTTCTCTGAAACTGGAAGGCTTAGAGCTTTGATATTTTGTATAAAGCATCTCTTAGTAAACCTCATCCAATTTTGTTCATATGATGTCCCTGGGGTCCTAACTGACCCTGCCCTGTGGGTCACAAGTTTGAACATGGGAAAAAAAGGAAAACTTTAAAATTCTTCTTCTTTGAAACCAGAAGTTGTTGAGCTTTAATATTTGGTAAAAAGCATCTCCTAGTAGACCTCTGCCAAGTTTATTCATATGATGACCCTGGGGTCATAATTGGCCCAGCCCCGGGGGTCGCAAATTTAAACATGGGAACTAAAAGGGAAAAATTTAAAATTCTTCTTCTATGAAACTAGAAAGTGTAGAGCCTTGATTTTGGTGTGTCGCATCTACTAGTGGACCTCTACCAAGTTTGTTCATAATATGCCCCAAGGGTCAAAACTGGCCCTGCCCAAGGGGTCACAAGTTCTAGACATAGGATCAAAGACTTGAGACTTGGTGAACATGTTTGTTGTATTGTCTGCCCTTTGCAGCTATTATACCTCCTCGACAATTGCTGGTGGGATGGGCATATGTTGCGACAATTTGCCACTCTTGTTTCATTATCATTTGGCCTTGAACCTCAATATTTGGTATTCATCTTCATTGTAGACCTTTACTGCTTAGTACTCAGGAGAGCGATATAGGACCATCATGGTCCTCTTGTTTTATCTTCCCGTCCAATATAAAAAAAGAGCGATGTAAAAATCATTGTCTCATTTTCCCCAATATTTTCAAAAGCCCATTTCCGTAGTGCAGTTAACCCTTTACCAAACAATCCCTGGTTTTTACGATCCTGAGATAGAAGCCTTTTGAAAACATTGTAGGAAAAGGAGAAAATACTGGTATATAGCATTTCTCCATTACCTACAATGTTTTCTACCCTACTGGAAACAAATTTCAGTTTTTGAGTTTCGTTTATTTTGTCGTCTGTAAGTGTTTTCAATTTGGACCAGTCCAACATTTTGTCGTTTGGTTAAGTGTTAGAACTCGGGATTGTGTAGTAAAAGATTTGTCATACTTGTAATCATTAATCTCAATGATTGCTCTCTAGAAATCTTAACTCTTTACCAAACAGCAAAATTTTGGATTAGTCCATATTGAAAGCATTTGCAGACGACAAAATAAATGCACAAAAACTGAAATTGATTTGGAACGGTAGAAAACATTGTGGGAAAATGAGAAAATGTTGGTTACCAGCAGTTTCTCCTTTTCCCACATGATTCATTCCTCTCCCACCACTGAGCATTGTTTCAACAATGATCATGTGGGAAAGCAGCCAGTGGCTTGGAAAGAAAATTGTGCGAAGTACTGGTAAAAGAAACTCCAGGAACACATGGACAGGTGCACTAGCGGCCATGTTATAACTGAAATAATGTTGAAAATGGCTTTAAATACCATACAATCAATCAACCTTTTCCTACAATGCTTTCATAAGGTTTCTATCTCAGGGTCATTGGGATTGTTTAGTAAAGGATTAACCAGTATGTGGGCAGTGATGTGGGTAATTCCATAAGGTGAGCTACCTCGTCTCATGATTTGAACCCAGGACCCGGTACCACGGGTGTGAGAGACCTACATGTTAACTCTACACTTACGTCTTCCACAAATAAGTATCTTATTTAGTCAGAATGTCTTATGGATTATTCTTTTATCTTTTAGTTCCATTTCCAAAGTATGACGGTGTATTTGAAAGTATCCCAGGAGTGACCAGCCACAAAAAGAAAGAGCCAAATGATTGACAGCATACAGTAAAAGTTTAGTGGAAATGATTAACTGCCTGTGATACATCTCATTCTCTGTGCAAACTGTACCAGACAAAAGAATTAAACTTTACAGAATCAATTCTTGTCATACAATACTTAACTCTTTACAACACGACAAACTTTTAGACTGGTTCAGATTGAAAGCATTTGCAGACTACAAAATAAATATGATTAAAAAATTGAAATTTGATTTAGGAAGGGTAGAAAACCTTGTGGGAAAAGGAGAAAATGCTGGTTACCAACATTTTCTCCTTTTTCCACAATGTCTTTAGAAGTCTTCTCCCTCAGGGTCGATAAAAGTTGGGATTGCGTGGTAAAGGGTAAAATATAGCTCAAGGGATTGATGTTATCTTGGAAACAGTAGAAGGTGGATGGTGACCTGTGTGAAAGCTTTTGCTTTTAATAATTTTTGTCAAATTACAAACAGATTTTTTTTCCCAAAATTATTACAAGCAATTGTACATTTGGGTATAATGCATTATTTGTTTTTTAACTCTTAACCAAACAGCACAATTTTAGACTTGTCCAAATTGAAAGCATATGAAGACAACAAAATAAAAGTAATTCAAAAATTGAAATTTGATTTGGGAAGGATAGAAAACATTTTGGTTACAAGCATTTTCTCCTTTTCACACAATGCTTTCAAAGACTTTCATTTTCTGGGCGTTAAAATTCAGGATTGTGTGGTAATGAGTTAAAGACTGATTCTTTTAAAATAAACAAATGACGCATTATACCATAATGTATAATTTATTGTAAAAAAAAGAATGGATCTTTTAGCCCGGCCGGGTTGCTCAGTGGTCAGTGTATCTGACTCGTGACCTGGAGGTTGCGGGTTCAATACCCAGTTGTGGCAAACTTTCTTTCTGGCGATTTTTCACCTCTGATGCATGTGAGAGAAGTAGTCTGTGACTTTGGAAAGAAAATTGTTAGTACTGGTGTGAGAAAGCCAGGAATCTTGTGGATCTTGTGGATGTGTAACATTGCCATTACATGACCTAAGCTGATAAAATGGCGTTACAATCCAATACAAATTGAAACTTTTACTAAGAATCAGATGATGTACAAAACAACAATATGTCTTAAATTTTAACAAATTCTTATCACTAATTTTTGACCCTAAAACCTTCAAAGATAGCTGTATTGTTCATGTGCATGTATTAAAAAAAACCAAACATAATTATGATAGCCATTCTGTTTATGATAAACATTCTGTTTCTAATAAAAGTAAAAGTCTACCTGTCCATCAAAACTTCATGTTAAATATGATGCTCATAGATAGACTCGGCAAAACTTCTAAACTCCTTTTTAGCTCTTTTTAGCAGAGCTTATGTCATGGCTGGGTTTCCGTCGTGCGTCCGTTCGTCTGTCCGTCCATTAGTCTTTTTCTTGTTTACGCGATAAAGTCTGCATTTGATGTCCAATTTTTGTGAAACTTGCACAGTTTGTTTATCTCATCAATAGCTTCAACTCTGCTGATTTTTAGAAAAATCCCCTTGATCACTTTGTGCTCATGTGAGCCAAAAAGATGTAAAGATGTAAAAATAATCCTTAATTAAATGGAAAACGCTATTAAAACAAGAGGGGCCATCACGGCCTTGGGTCGCTCATCTGAGTCATTAGGCAACTCAGGCAATTACCTCTAAGTGCATTATTCATTTTCTGACCAATTGTCAGGTCAATTTAGCTTAAGTACTGACCTCTACAGCGTCCACAAGGAATTGTGGTAAGTAGACCTAGTGACCTACTTTATCAGCATACGTGACCCAATTTAGAACGCATAAAAAATATCAAGACAAACATTTCTAACAGTTTTCAAGTCATTTGAGCAATAAATGTGGCCTTTACAGTGCCAACAAGGTTTTTCTTTAGTTTGAGCAAGTGACCTAGTTTATGACCTCAAGTGATCCAATTTCATACACATCCGATATCTGACTAAGACAAACATTCTGACAAATTTTCAAATCAATTGAGCAAAAATATGGCCTCTAGATTATCCAAAGGATTTTAATTTGATCTTGTAACCTAAATTATGACCCCAGGTGAATCAATTTTAAACTCATTTTAGACTTTATGAAGAGAAACTTCTGAAGCAATTTTATCAGGACAAACTTTCTGACCAATTCTCAAGTCAGTTGGGCTAAAAATGTGACCTCTAAAGTGCCCACAACGTATTTGACTTGACCTAGTGGCCTAGTTTATGATCCCAGGTGACCAAAATCAAAACTCATCCCAGATGTCATAAAGACCAACATTTTGACGAAATTTCAAGTTATTTGAGCAATAAATGTAGCATCTAGAATGCCCACAAGGTAATTCTTTACATTGGCCTAGTGACCTAGTTTATGACCCCAGGTGACCAAATTTCAAACCCGTCCAATATTTTCTCAAGACATTATGACCAATTTTCTAGTCAATTGAGCAATTGTTGCGGCCTGTAGAGTGCGTTAAATTTATTTGATTAATTTGACATAGTGACCTATATTATGATCCTGGTGACTTAAGTTTTAACTCATGTTAAATTTCATCATCAGACACATATTCGTCAACTTTCAAATTGAGCAAAAAATGTGGCATCTAAATGATCCATAGGATATTTCTCTAATTCGACCTAGTGACATAGTGTATGATCCTAGGTGACTCAAATCTAAAGTCATCCGATATTTCATCAGGACAAACATTCTGATTAAGATGTAGGTCATTGGAGCTAAAAATGTGGCCTCTAGAGTACCAAAAAGATATTTCTTTAATACAAGCTGGTGACATTGTTTATGACCCCAGGTAACCCAATTTTGAACCCAACTGAACAAGTTGTGCTCAGGTGGCCTGACAAACTTAGAATAAGTTCACTACATACCAAATTTTACCCTCTACGGCTTTCAGAGCCAGAAAAGAAGAATTCTAAATTTTCCTTTTTTTCTTCCTATGTTTGAACTTGTGACCCCCGGACCGGTTTTGACCCCAGCAGAATCATCTGAACATTAACTTAGTAGAGGTCCACCAGGAGATGCTACATACCAAATATCAAGGCTCTACGCCTTTTAGTTTTAAAGAGGAACTTCAAAGTTATAGTCTTTATTCCTATGTTCGAACTTGTGACCCCCGGAGCAGGACCAGTTTTGACCGCAGGGGCATCATATGAAGAAACTTGGTAGAGATCTACTAGGAGATGCTCCATACCATATATCAAAGCTCAACACCTTTCAGTTTCAGAGAAGAAGAATTTTTAGTTTTCCTTTCTTGTTCCTTCAGCTGTATGTTCGAACTTGTGGCCCCCGGACCGGCGCCATTTTTTACCACATGACCATAGGGGCATCTTAATACAGGTCTACCAGGAGATGCTAATATATACCAAATATCAAATCTCTACGCCTTCCAGTTTCAGAGAAGAAGGTTTTCAAAAATTTTGCTATTTTTCTATTTTTCTTGCCATGGCAACCAGAGTTATGGGTAGAATTCTATCTCTTGAAAAAAGTGGTAGAGCTTAACCCAAGGAACATTCCTGCCAAGTTTCATCAAGATCAGCCCATTTGTTTAGGAGGAGAAGATATTTAAAGAAACTGTGGACGACAGACACTAGGCGATAACAAACGCTCACCTTGAGCACTTTGTGCTCAGGTGAGCTATTTAATAGCTTCTCAAAGCTGAGCATATATATGCCTGAAGGGGCTTGTCAGTGAAATGGCTTAAATATAGAACGTCTGCAGATATCCAAATGTTAAAAGTCACATGCACATCACATCATAGAGAGTCATTATGGTAAATTTGTACTTATTTCCATGAGAACTGCAAGAGGAGTTGCGCGCTCTAGAAATTGCTAATGGACGGACAGACAGACAGTTGGACGGACGGTCAGATGGAAGGACGACCAGGCCAATAACACAATACGACCCTTTAGGCGTATAACCAGCAAAACCCACGGACAGTTCTTTCAATAACACTTCGATCTGATGAGAACTCATTGAATTGTGCATTTAAAATTTAGAAGGAACTTACTCCTTTTATTACAAAAAAAAAAAGAAATTTGAGCATTTCTTTTAAGCCTGTTTTGGCTTTAAGACACTACCCACAGGCATCCAGCGAGCTTTCCCTGTTCTCAAAAAGACATCCCTTTTGTTTGTAGAATAGTAAAAACCTAGAAAGTTGCAAAAGCAAAGTTATAAGGCAATTGGTTCAATATTTGAATTTAGGAATTAGGATAGATAGTTTGAAGTTTCTGGATCTGTCCTGAAGGTTTTAAATTGTTGAAGTCTATTTAAGGTATCCATATATCTGTATTATTATATAAAGGCATGAAGTAATTTCGCATACCTTTCCCTTTTTCGGCAAATATTTCTCGATATTAACCACAAGCTGATGAAATAAACTCTGTATATTTGTATGTATCATCTTTTTTATGCGATTCATTGATGTATGTAGAAGGTCACCTCTCCAAACGTAATCGAAATTGTTTAGTTTTTTGGACAGGGACAATTTCTTTTTTAAGTCATTCAAATAATTGCACCCGTTGAGTTTCAAGGTCTTAGGTAGTTTGTTTGTCTGTGTTTGTTTGAATGTTTTTGCACGCAGTGTTTACCAATATTTATTTTATATTATGGTTGTATACCTACCATA
Source organism: Tridacna crocea (assembly GCA_943736015.1). Taxonomy (NCBI): domain Eukaryota; kingdom Metazoa; phylum Mollusca; class Bivalvia; order Cardiida; family Cardiidae; genus Tridacna; species Tridacna crocea. Next base: position 59,916,079 of record OX031059.1, read on the forward strand.
ACGTAAATGAAGTTTTTACGCAAGTTTTACCATAAAAATGTTCCATTTCTGTTTCCGAGTTAAAAAATTGGTAAATAATTTGAATTTAAACAAGTAGAGTTGTATCACTGGTGTATCGACTGAATGGCATAGAATTGTTTTGTATTAACCAAGACCTTAAGAATCATTTGATTGCGTATGCATGATGTGTTATATATTCTGGTCAGAATGACTGTACTTAAAAGATTTGCTAATATCCGCTTAAATAAAGCCTTAGTACGATTAATTATAGAAAGGCTGGATTTTTGGCCCGCACTTTGGTATTTTTCTTGAATATTGTGCCTCCAACAAAATGCCACTTTGAATCCAAAGAGATAAGACTGTGTGTGTCGTTCCCCCTTTGTGACTGCATCAGCTGGTGAGTCAATCTGCATATCTGAAACAAACACGTATACATGTATAAAGCAATCCGTGATAATTTGATTATTTTACACGACATTCTTTGAGCTGTTAAAAGAAATCAAAAATTGTTTACCCAAGTTATCAAAAAATATTAACATGTTTTTGCAAAAATTAAATAAATGAAAGTAAAAGTTGCAGTTTCTCCATACCTGAGCATATTGTTCTTGTCTTTAGGTTATATCATAGAGCGACAACATATTTTCAATTGTAACACAGCTCACTGTTTGACTAGTTAATCGGTATCCCTTGTGATTTTATGAATACAGCTGATTCAGAATATCTGATACAGGTTCATCCTGTTAAATTTCCTCCTAGAAGCACATACCTTCTCAAATTTTTTGTTACAATACTCTACAATAATTAGTTTTGTTTGATATACTATGGTAAGTGCTTTACATACTTCAGTTATAAATAAAATAGATCAAACTTTTTCCACAACATTTAGATGATACGCTCTGGGCTGCATTAAGTGACAGTGGTATGATTGGACCATTCTTATATGTGAAGTAGGTGTAGAGACGCAAATAGTGTTAAGTAAATGTTACCTAACGTTGCTTTAAAACAACTTTTGCCAGCTTAACAGAGAAAAGGAGATTGAAGACATTGGCTCCAAAAGGACTGAACTTTCGTCGAGCGATGAGAAAAACCTGAGTGGATTTTTGATAGCAAACTTTCGAAAGGGGCTTGACGTCGTAATAGCCCAGAATTGATGTCCTATAGAGCATATCATTTAAGAATGAAAAAGTTTGACTTTTTTTTAATCTAACATGTTAGGTATTTAAAGTTATCAACACTGTGTATCAAACAAAAATTAGATTATTGTAGAGTATTGTGATATAAATTATAACAGGACATGTGCCGGTGTAATGCAGAGAAATGATCCTCCCCTACAAAATGACCCATGGGTCATTTCTCTACGTAGGAGAATGAATGGGTCATCTTTAGGCGAGGGTCATTTCTCCGCATTTCATCGGCAGAAAAATAGTATTAAGGATTGAAACTGTATCAGATGTTATGAATTACCCTGTATCAGTGAAAGTTGAGATTTTTGCGTTCAAATATCCCACAACTAGAAATGGGGTGTTAACTGACACCACCATAGCCTGTGATTTGTAATTGTCAACTCCGGACTATTAATGTAGCGTTTTATATTATCAATTTTGTTGTTATGAGAATTATCATTATATTATTATTTGATGGTAGAAGTATCAATATTCATGCTGTTTACCAAGGAATAAAAGTTTGTTTCATCCCTTTACCAAAAAGTTCTTGGTAAGCAGGATTTTCTCATTTTGCTGCAATGTTTTCGGTCCTACTAGAAACAAATTTCAATTTTTAAGTTACCTTTATTTTGTCGTCAGCAAGCGCTTTCAATTTGGACAAGTCTTAACTTTTATTGTATGGTAAAGAGTTATAAGTGTTTGTATTCGCACTGAGCTTGTTTCTGTATTTAAGTATGCCATCTCTGAGTTTTTGCAATCTCTCTTATTTCGTCTTCCAGTCTTAACTCATTACCACACAACAAAATTTTAGACTAGTCCAAATTCATAGCATTTGCAGACGACAAAATTATAGTGACACAAAAATTGAAATTCTTTTTTGGAACACTAGAAAACATTGTGGGAAAAGGAAAAATGCTGGTTACCAGCATTTTCTCCTTTTACCACAATGTTTTCAAAGGGCTTTATCTTCAGAGTCGTTAAACCTAGAGACTGTGTGGTAATGGGTTAAATTTTCTAAAATTTGTACCTCGCAGACCATGAATTTCTTCACGTGCCAAGTCATCATTATCAGCCTAAACTTTGTGCTTAGAAGAATAGATTTATCAACTTTGCATGCATATTGCTTGCAACACGCGAAAAGGGGCATTTGGACATTTGCGTAAAGTGTCGTCTCAGAAGAAGGATTGAAACTGTATCAGATGTTATGAATTACCCTGTATCAGTGAAAGTGAGATTTGCGTTGAAATATCCCACAGTCCACGCAGGCTAATCCAAGAACTTACGACGACACTAGATTTTGTGCTACAGCAAACTTGCTCAAACATAAGTTACAAACAAACGAAAAGTGTCGTTTCGGAATAGCCTGTGAGGACTGCGCAGGCTGATCCGACACGACACTTTACGCAAATGTCCGAATGCCTCTTTTCGCAATTTGCAGGCCATATGCGGTAACTAATATTCAGTATGAAATATAATTCTACACTTTCCGCACCCCTTCACTCGTCACCTACACAGAAAGAAAAATCTACGTACGTTTGAACTAAAAGTGCAGACTACGAAATCACATTTAGAAAGCATGTAAGTATCATGGAGGATCCCAAGTTTTCCATGAGCCATTTTTCGTTCATAAAGATGTTCTGCGCTCCGTGTGTAGTTGTCGTCATTCAGAACAGTGTATTCCGGATATCTAAAAAAAGAGAAAATGTTTCCATGCTTTCTGATACTATCAATACTGCTTGACATTTCGATTACCTAGTGCTAACAATCAAAATATAGATTAGTTGGGCCGTAATTTTACAGCGCTGCCATAGAAAGCCAGAACTGTCGAACAAATGCCCCCACTACAGCCAACACCTTGTCACTGAAGCAGCACAATCAGAGAACAGAAATAATTCTAGGTTACCGTCACCTTTGACCCATGTGACCCCAAACCGGTAGGACACCTCCTTGAGTCATGCCAATAAACTATTCATGAGCCAGCAGGGTGTTTGCCCTATGTAATTCTGTTACAGCCTCAGATTCAATCTTACCCACATTTATCTTACGTGATGAACATAACATAACAATATAAACTTACAATATACTTGCAAAGACAGTATTTATTTAAATGAAGAAACACCATCTGGGTTCGAAACAACTCATTCCACCCAAAGGATCGTAATTCAAGAAGTTTTCTATCGCTCCGTACCAAAAATTATGCCTCAAAGCCAGTCTCTTCCAAAATCAAAAGAAAGAACGGTAAAGCCAAAAGAAATTGAAATTATGCCAATGCAAAATAAAAGCCGCAGTTTTAAACGGTTGTCAGTAAGACAGACTGTAACTTTAGCAAGACAGACCTTCAGAATTTCATTTGGTTACTCTGCAGGAAGATAGGTAACTCCCAATGCCTTTGAAAAGCAGATTATCCCGTCTGATCGGGTTGGCTGTCCAAAACAGTTCCTGAACCTCAATAATTGTAGAGTACATGGCACCATTAAATGTTTCTATCAACGAGATTGCTACTATGTAACATAAATTGGAAACATCTCTAACATTTAGTCATGAAGTTGGACACACGTATGCTTTGCACGTGCACAAGCCAGTCACAGAGACGTTAGAACGATTGCTTTCAAAAAGTTTGATGAGACACAACTCCGTTCTCAAAGCATGGTTGAATTATATGGACATAATACAGATGATACTGGATTTCATTAAAGCTTTGAAAGAAGACAACCTGGATCTGCACATCGCATCTATGTACAGACTGTGTCCATTGTAGTTTGCTTTTGACCACAGCAAGTATGTTCGGTATGTCCCAATATACATGATTACATTCATGAATCTTGAAAGAACTCATCCTGGATCATTAGAAAGCAAAAAATGGATTAGGTGTGTCAATATCCCTGCGCCGAGGTTGTGAAATGCGGTTGATATTACAACAGAGCAGACTATCAACCGACATGCAAAGTTCCAAGGCGGCATCATTGGTTTCAACAGAAACTATGCTGCATATTATCGATGGTGTATGGCACTACATTACAGGGCCAAATATTTTGAAACAATGCTCCACCTGACAGATATGAGTTCTGAAGAAGCACTTGTACATAAAGAACTCCATCTGGCCAAAATTATGAGCAGCGAAGCATATGTCAAACGGGTATTCAGAGCTACAGACAATTTCATGGAACATTTTGAGATTTAGGGTAAAGGTGGTGAACTGTTCTGCTTATCATCGGGTTCGCTTGCAAAAGATGTAGTTTTAGATTCTCTCGTGAATGCATTCAATGTTGGCCAGTTCGACAAGGATGACCATCAACAAATACTTAATACAGAAATCTGTTCCATTTCATGACCCGATAAAGAAGAACACACTGAAGACGTTTGCTACGTCTGAGGTGACTAAGAAAATCACAAGCTTGCAAAACAAGATCACTCGCATACGAGTAGAGCGCGACACATTTGGACGACTCGCACTTCTGGCTGTTCAGCGTGATATTGACCTTAAAATTACTTTGTCCTTTGCCTCACTGGCCTCTGGAGATGGTATGCCAGTGAAGAAACACAAGTCTAAGCTACTTCACTGAAACTGAAAATGTAACCTGTATTGCAATTCATCAATATATTGTATGTAAAGGTAAATCTGATGGCCTTTGACCTTTATGACTCGCAAAGGCTACGATCGCCAAGTGGCAGACTTTGACAAAGCGCTCAAGCGACATTGAGGTTTAAGAAAATAGTAGTGCCGAAAATTTCCCACGGGTGGGGGTAGGGGGCTATCAAAAGCTCAAGGTCATCAATTCTTGTATAAAGGTTCACGGTCCTAGGTCAAACACCTATTGAGTCAGAGTAAAGAAATACTTGTCAAACAAAGTTAACCTGTGAACTTGACGTTTTTTAACCATGTGACCTACAGACAATCTCCTTGGCCAATGCGCAACTCTCGTAAAAAGGTTTCAGGGCCCGATATCAAACGGCTTCGGGGTCAGAGCACAGAAACGAAAAGTCTACTCATGGACGGACATACTTTAATCATAGGAATGTGAAGTGTGTTTCAAACATAATAATATTAGTATTTGCTGGAACTTACACGTTTTTTTGGGGGTGGATACGATGCAGTAATAGATCCCATTGATCTTCCGAGAAATTTGTTTTGCTAATGCATATATTAATGACTGTGTTTGTATGAGGACCCGGTGAAGATTATCAATAGCACTGCAAAGACGGAGTTATTCAGAATTTAACTATAATTTGGGATTGCAACATTGCAATTCATCCCTAGACTTTTAAACGTGTTACATTTCTAAAAGCCGACAAAAATTTAAGACTGGTCCAAATGGAACGCTATTGCACAGAAGTAACTGAATGTGGCACAAAAGATATGAGCTGTGCTCTGTGAATGGGGACCTTAACGTATCGGCAAAAAGTATCGACAAAGGTTGGCATGCGATCTATGCAGGCTGAAGCCGAGCCAAAACATTTTTTTGTCAATCAATTATTATATGTCAAAAGACCAGTATACCTCATGATTCAATCCGTTGCTCGGAACAACTTTGGGTTTTATATGACGGCTTGCTTGGAATCAAGGACCTAGAGATACACTGAACCCCTTTTTGCCAGAGCATGGCTCAGAGTGTTAAACTTTGAAAGATTGGGCGACTGTTATTATCCAACCTATTCAACCTGACCCAGGTCAGAAAGATTTACATTAATATTCTATTTTACCCTTGGCATCGCTCGGCATTGTCCCATATGGTCATGGAAATATTTCCTACTGTATACCCTGAACATGCTGGACAAGTTCATTAAATCTGTCTAGTCAATAGTATAGAAAAAAAAATATTGCAATTTAAAGCAATATTATTGCTCAAAACTGAAATTTTTCAGCGTTAATTTTGTAATAATTGGGATAAATTTTGATTCTCGTCACATATATTTTTATTTTTTCACGTGAATGTTAATATTTATGAGAGTGATTTCAGGATTAAAGCACTTTACAACTCAGTAAGTATGCTTGCATAATACTAGCTTATGGCTAGGTCATCTTGTAATTTCAACGCTTGTAATAGATTACTTTTGGAAATTTAATAAGGGTGAGAACTTCTAACACATTAGCCACCAGGCGACTCTTAGGACTATCAGTCCTTTGATTTCACTTGTTTAAGTCTTCCCATTACCGATGACTGAATTAAGAACTCTAACATTGTCTAACACTGTCCAAATCGAAAGCACTTGCAGACAAAATAAAAGTGACTGAAAATTTTAACTTTTCTTTTGTGAAGGGTAAAAACAACTTGGGAAAAGGAGAAAATACTGTTTACCAGCATTTTCTCCTTTTCCCACAATGTTTTCTCAAGACTTCTTTCTCAGGATCGTCAAAAGTAGGGATTGTGTGGTAATGGGATAAAACACACATCTAGCCCCTGTATTGTAATGTCGGCTTACTTCATATTTAATTCTTGTTTGACACTTGAATTGTCTGCGGCCAGAAACACTCGTCGAGGAATTCCGGGAAATCTCTTTTCTAATTCTTCGTACCACTTCTCTACAAAAACCATATACTCGTCGATTGAATGGTAGTCGGCATTTTTTTGAAGCAACACTTTGTCGGTCCGTCGGACGTGAATTCTGCCCAAAGAAATGATAGAAATGATAGAATTCTTTGTACCACTTCTCTACAAAAACCATATACTCGTCGACTGAATGGCACTTGACATTTTTTTGACGCAACACTTTGTTGGTCCGTCGAACGTGAATTCTGCCCAAAGACATGATAGAAATTATAGACTCTGTATTAAGGTAGTAGACCCATACTACTTCTAGTGCAGCATGGCATAAAATTTTTTGATAGTTGATGAATACAGATTTGTACAGATATAAAACTTGTATACATTTTTAACCAACCAGAAATTCCTTTGATGTCTGTCTTGAAAATATTTGTTGATACTTTTGTTAGTTTCCAGAAAAGGGAGGTAATTATTATCTCCCTTTGTAATGAGAATATAGTTATTTCAGATTTATAAATGATAATTCTAAGAAGGACAAAAAGGAAAAAAGTGGCTCGGTTAAAGTAGTACAATAATACTCATTTTTAATCATAGCAAATTTCGTAAGATGACATTATAGCGGAAATACTGTAGCTGTTTTCTATAAAGGGTCCACAACCTTAAGTCAAACTACTATTAATGGTAAAAAAGGAATGGATAAAGTTGCTGCATTCGTTAAACTCCTTGTCATATCAAACTGGTTGTTTAGATCTTCCAGGACAGAAGCTCGGTTTCGTGTACTGTCAGCAGATAGGAAAACAGCTAATTAGGCCTACCGTGTTCAGCTGTTGTCCACGCATTTCTTCGAAGACAGAACTGTCTGCTATGACGCGTCATTAACCTGTATCTAGGTGAAACTAGAGCTGTCATTGAATGTGACTTAATACCCCCGTCAGTGCTTTGAGGAAAAAAGTGTCAAGGGGAGATTTTTCCTCAACTAGGAAGAGTTGACACTTGAAAATTGCGTCTTGCAAATCTTCAATATATGATCAATATTTGGGCAAAGTTTCAATACAATTGAAGGAAATCTGTAAGAGGATTTTGGGACACAAAAGTACTAGTATTTTTTACACAGACAGGCACACGGACGGGCGGACACACGGACAGACAGGCTGATTCCAGTATACCCTCGAAAACATTTGTTTTGCTAGGATATAAATATTCATACGCAGTGCGTAAACTGTCGCAGAAAATTGCAAGCGGAAAATAGCTATATTTACTGCTCTGGGAAAAAATCATATCATTTTTTCGCTACAAATTTCCAAACAATATAACAATGTCTAACGAGAACAATAGCCGTACAAAATACCATTGTTTACTGCATATCTATGCAGTTTCTAAATGGCTTGGAATGTGCGAAAAGGGGCTTTCGAGCATTTGCGTAAAATGTCGTCTCGGATCAGCCTGTGCAGTCCGCACAGGCTTATCCGAGATGGCACTTTACGACTACATTTTGTGCTACGGTAGACTTTCGCAAAACAGAAAATTACATAAAAGCGGAAAGTATCGTTTCGGATTGGCTTGCGCGGATTGCGCAGGCTGATCTGAGACGACGCTTTGCGCAAATGTCAAAATACATATTTTTGGGTGTTGCAAGCCAAATATAGACATGGGGCAAAGTGGGATTTGTACAATAGACTGACAACAAAAAATAACGTCCCAATCGTGCTAGGCTTATAACGAGGCTATTTTCAAAGCTTATACGGGCTGTGTTTATAAATGACCGGTGCATAGCTTTTATATGCGATGTTAGCTAACCATAGCTAGATCGTAACAGGTATGTTTAAGTGAGTTGAGGTAGATCTATATTTCATTTTGAAATTCGTTGCATCGATTACGGACTTGAAAAGTAGTCCGGGTTTTTATTGCCTATTGAGGACGGAGGCAAAATAAGATACTTTTAACGGCTACAAAGCTGTCCTTTATTCGTGAAAAAGTCACTTTCAATGATCATCTAGTATTATTTCAGACAGCATTACGAAATGCATACCTTGTGTGTAAAAGAACAAAAGATAGAGGGTCAACCATGCTAATGTGGTATTAACCTCTCATGTCGATAATTACAGCAAAATAGCAATGCAGCGTTTATTCATGAAAATTCAATCTCGTCTCGTTTCACCGGAAACATTGATGACTGAACTTGATATTAAGTTGATTTCAACAATTCTCGAACTTCTCGAATCTGGGACTGTCCCAAGCAACCATTTTTTCCCTCTCTATTCAAGTTGAGCGGAATAAGACCAATATACATATAGATCAAGATTAGACTTTGTCGGCTAATTTTTTTTTATTACTTCATAATCCGATTTTTCCCCATTGTATTTTGAAACAGCAAAAGTCGCACAGTTGAAATCAGTCAGAAGCGAGATCAGACGTATGTACTTAAGAATGATTCCTGCGAGTAAGCGAGGGGGTGTCAGAATTACGAAATGCATACCTTGTGTGTAAAAAGAACAAAAGATACTGGGTTAACCGTATTAAAATTTTATTACCAATCACCTCGATAATTACAGCAAAATAGAAATGCAATTTTTTTTTTCAGTAAATTCAAAACCCCTGATGAAGGCAGTATGCCGAAAGCGCTCGAGTAAAATTATTATTTCAACTGTTGAAGCACATTATATTTCTCATTTATAAATATTTCTAAGATTTCGGTATACATTAATCACTATGCTAACAATGAACTTACATCATGTTGACTCTCCTTTACAAGACAGGCTTTTCAGTTTTGTACCTTTTGATGTTAAGAGAAATACTAACACGAATTGTAAATACAAAAAAACAACACCACTGTGCAAACAAAATCCATATATATAAAACACGAAGAAATGAGTCGTGCTCTGTAAAAGGGGGCTTGACAGAGTACCCCAACATAGGGATGGGAAGAGACATATATGTATTTAGAATACCATCACCCCCCTCTTATCTGGAGCTCTGATTAAGCCCCCTTTTGTCAGAGTACAGCTCAAATAGAAACAGATTTACGAGATTATTTGATATATTTACCCGGCAATAGGCGAGGAGAACCCAAGTGTTGCTTCCTTCATCTCGAGAAATTCGGCCGTCGCCTCAGTTGGTTTGAAGACATACCTAGATATCTGCCCGACCCACCACAAAAACGGGTCTCTGTGTAGCCGTGTAATCTTATCAACAAGATCATCCGGAACGGCCGGTGGAAAAGAATTGTGTTTTATCTCAATACTGGATGGGTAAACTGCCAGAATTCTGTAGCTCGTATTATCTAAAAGAAGAAAAAGTAATGTATATATAATGCAAGACACAGAGAGATGTAAAGAGAGCCTGTAAGAGAGAGAGAGAGAGAGAGAGAGAGAGAGAGAAAGAGGGGGGGAGTTGGTATATATTGAGAGCTTGTCAGAGAGACAGAGAGACAGAAATACTAAGAGAACACGAGAGAGAGAGAGAGAGAGAGAGATATTATGTGTGAGAGAGAGAAAGAAGGCACAGAGAGAGAGAGAGAGAGAGAGAGAGAGAGGGAAATTGCAAGAGAGACAGTGAGAGACAAAGAGAAATACTGAAAGAATCAGAGGGACTCAGCGAGAGAGAGAGAGAGAGAGAGAGAGAGATTGCAAGAGAGGCAGTGGGAAACAGAGAGAAATACTGAAAGAACTAGAGCTATCACTCAACGTGATCATACCCCCCACCAGCTCCTTGCCACCAAACAGGTCTTTGTCACAGAATGCAGAATAGTTGAGTACGAAAGTAAGAGTTGAACATGAGCGGCAAATTGTCGCAAGATACGCCCGTCTTACCCCAAGTTGTTAAGCTAGGGCATACACCGGACCAAATTCAAGTATGAAAAACGACAAAGGGCAATAACTCAAAGATTAAGCGGGCAAAAGTTATGATTCCTGTGCACTGCAATCCCCCTTGATGAGATCTATCCACCCATGAAATTTCATAACCCTAGCTAGTATAGTTATGGAGATACGCTCCGGACAAAATTCAAGTATGAAAAACAACAAAGGGCAATAAATCAAAAATTAAGGGAGCAGGAGTTATGATTCCTATGCACTGCACTCCCCTTTGATAAGATCTATCCACCCATGAAATTTCATAACCCTAGCTAGTATAGTTTTGGAGATATTCACCGGACCAAATTCAAGTATTAAAAACGACAAAGGGCAATAACTCAAAAATTAAGCGAGCAGGAGTTATGATTCCTGTGCACTGCACTCCCCCTTGGTGGGATCTATCCAGCCATGAAATTTCATAACCCTAGCTAGTATAGTTTTGGAGATACGCTCCGGACCAAATTCAAGTATTAAAAACAACAAAGGGCAATAAATCAAAATTAAGCAAGCAAGAGTTATAATTTCTGTGCACTGCACTCCCGCTTGATAAGATCTATCCAGCCATGAAATTTCATAACCCTAGCTAGTATACTTTTGGAGATACGCCCCGGACAAAATTCAAGTATAAAAAAACAACAAAGGGCAATAACTCAAAAATTAAACTAGCAAGAGTTATGATTCCTGTGCACTGCACTCCCCCTTGATGAGATCTATCCACCCATGAAATTTCATAACCCTAGCTAGTACAGTTTTGGAGATATGCTCCGGACAAAATTCAAGTATGAAAAAGAAATTTGTCCAGAATCATCAAAGGGCCATAATTCCATGAAACCTATATATACCATAACCAAAATATGATATGCACATCTCTGCTTTATACTGAGTCTATTTGTGTAGTTTGAACCAAATCTGTCCAATAGTTGATGAGAAAAAGAGCGGACAAGAAATTTCATGAAAGGGCCATAACTCAGTGAAAAATCAATGAACCATAACCAACATTTCATATGCACATCTCTGCTTGATACTGAGTTTACCTGCGAAGTTTGAATAAAATTTGTCCAGTAGTTTATGAGAAATAGAGCGGACAAAAAGCTACAGACCGCCGACCGACGGACGGACGGACGGACGGACCGACGGACGGACCGACCGACAAGCTGACTCCTATATACCCCCTAAACAGAGTTTTGGGGGGTATAATAAGAGGGACTCAGCGAGAGAGAGAGAGAGACTGTTAGTGTACATACTCTCCCCCGATGCATTGCTGTTTTCCTCATTTACAGATGTACACGTGGTGCTCAAAGGCTGAATGACTGACGGTAGCGGTGGCTCTATTACTATTGTCCGATTTAAAACGTAGCCAAACATTAAACACAGTCCTGCTGTATTTCTTTGACACCCAAAACCACAATTATGCACCAGGCATTTTGTTATCCTTGTCGTATTACATGCCATGGGATTCTACAATGATAAATTGAATAGAACTGAATGAGATATACGAAGTTCAAATAATAGTAAATAGTTATAGTAATATAAACCATAACTTTAGTTGTGTTACATAATCAGACCACACATTCTTCACGCCACTATAATGACTGATTACCATTTTAACTCTTAGGCTGTTTGCAGACAGTGTAGATCAAGATTATACTACACTGCGTTTAACCTATTACCACACAATCCTTACTTTTGACGACTCTGAGAAAGAAGAATTTAGAAAACATTGTGAGAAAAGGAGAAAATGCTGGTTACCAGCATTTTCTCTTTTTCCCACAATTTTTCTACTCTTCCCAAAACTAGATTTTCAGTCATTTTTATTTTGCCGTCTACAAATGCTTCCAATTTGGACAAGCTTAAAATATTGTCGTTTGGAAATGCGTGAATACCATACTATACAAATCAATCCATAAACTTTTCCCTAAAGCACGAATGTATTTCAGGCTCATATGGAAGGAAAGACGTACTTTCTACACTAGTCGAACGGTCAAGCGAAATGTGCCCATTCTTTATAGCCTTGAAGCTAATGGTTGTATTGAATTTAACTTCAAAACTTTGCTTTTCTTCAGATAACAGAAGGGTTGATATTTGTCCCAGAAACAAGTTTCTCATACTTCAAGGCTATTTGATGGAAGGTGAGCCTCATCAAAGTATAACAGTTAACTGTATGGTTTAGACTTTCCAATGACTAACTAGAGCTGTCACTGAATGTGACTCAACCCTGCAATACAGAAAGACGACTTTTAACACCCCTGAGAATGAATCCCTTTGAAAACATTCTGAGAAAAGGAGAAAATGCTGGTAACCAGCATTTTCTCCCTTTCCCACAATGTCTTTTACTCTATAAAAGAACAGTTGCACTCTTTCAGGCACACTGAAATTGTCGTCTGCAAATGCTTTCATTTTAGACAAAGTTGTAATTTTGTCGGCTGGTAAAAGGTTAATATCTCCACCAGCACTTTGACAGAAATTGGCAATTACTAGTATTTTGCACACAGACGGACAAACTGACGGACACGCGAACGGACTCACATACGAACAGACAGGCTGATTCCATTATACCCCGAAAACATTCGTTTGGCGGGGTTATAACTAGACTAGCGAAACCTAGTATGTTGCCATCGAGAGTGAATCACTTTCAAATATAAATGAAAAACCCAACAGCCGCCGAATGACATTCATAGGCAATAAAACTTTCTGTTAAAATGGTAATTCTATTTGATGGGACAATGTTTACTACGAACTACAAGATGTCTATCACTCCAATTTCGAACATGTATTGGGAAAACAAAGCTTAGACAATGCAGGATGTCATGCACACGATGTTTGCTTTATGTACATTAATCAGTTACTATCCAAATCAGGCCCATCCTTACTATTCTCAATGCAAGCAAGATGGCCCGGATCACTCACTTGAATTCTTGAGAGGATCCTAGCCATTTTTTTTGAAGTATTGAAATTTTGAAACAAAATCACTATTTTGCCAAACAATTTTGAAAAGGTATCCCAAAATCTGTCACCACCCCTACAGTCATCACCACAGCCATATTTTTGACTAATCAGAATTTTGCAGGTAAATTTTAGGATAAGTCACCCAAGGACCGTTTATTGAAAAGGAACACATGCCAGATAGTGGCTGAAAACATGAAGTCGAACAAAAGTACTGCACGCGGGTGCAACACGATAGGCTGTTGGGTGATGGATAGTAAGTTAAAATTCCAAGTCAAAAAAGGGGCATAATTTGGACAAATAATTTCAGATTTATCTGTTCTTGTTGTATGGGTTGCTCTTTTACTAGTGGACAACTATTCAAACTTTCAAGTACATGTGTTGAGTGGAAGCCGAAATACAACAAAATGTCAAAGTTTTTGCTCAATGACAACGCAGTCGACGACAAAAAGGCTATGACAACAGCTCTATGTTTTCTTCAAAAACAGCCCAACTAAAAAAGGGCACAGTGCAAAGAATCCCCGCCCTCTAGTAGATTAGGAAGCTGATGTTGAACAGATACGAATTCAATGACAGTAAACATAAAGATAGAAGTTATCGAAAATGGACATAAATGGAATTCCCTTACCTGAAGTATACGTAGGCGGTTTTGGACAAGTTTTCCCAAATTTTCTAACTCCCTCTGATTTTGTAATGGATTTAGATGTCTATATCGGTTGTCATGTGAAAGTCTGTAAAGGTACATGTAAAACAGGCATTTTTTCCAACTAATACAGACATTCCTCCAAATAATAGTAGCACTGAATAGGACCGCGTCTAGACGGGAAAAGATGCCATATGAAATGTATCTTATAAAATCTGAGCTCCAGATAAGAGGGAGTGATGTTTTTTCTAAATCCATTATTTCTCGTCGAAACCCTATTTTGCGGGTACTCATTGAAATCGTCTCCATGAGACGATTCCAATGAGTACCCACAACATAGGGTTTCGTGGAGAATAACTAATATTTTCAATTTTGAAATAAGAAATTTATCCCGCTATCTGGAGCTCTGATAAAATGTTTCGTTGTTTTGGCCAGAAATACCGACGAGCTGAGACATACTAGACATGTACCAATGTCTCGAAACGCAATCATTGTCAGAGCTCCAGATAAGAGGGAGTGATGGCATTCTAAATATGTTATTTTTCTTTGAAACCCCATATTGTGGGTACTCATTAGAATCGCCTCGAAGAGACGATTCTAATGAGTGCCCATAACAAAGGGTTTAGGGGATAATGATTAATATTTCCAATTTTGAAATTAAAATCACTCCCTCTATCTGGAGCTCTGATTGTTGCCATGTGGCTCAGTCTGAACTGATCCGTTAGGTGTGCAAATTATAAATTGCGCGTTTAGATATTGGCCCAGTAAAAAAACTTTTACTGGGTATCGAACATAGGACCTTATGGTTACGAGGCCGAAGCTCTACCTAACAACCACAGGCACCACATGCACTTTGATTAGGGTTAGAGCAATCAGTAGGATAGAAGCATATTGCCTTGAGTCCTCCTGTAGAATCTCCAGGAACGCATTGAGTATACTTGCTGCCAAAACATAGTTACCTTAAAGGGCAAATCCTAAAATATTTTGACCAGACTGTTTTTTTTTTCTTTTAATCTGCTGCAAATGATGTCAGTTAAACATTTATAAGATTTTTTTAAATAAATACCACCCTGTAACATGCCATAAACCACGGCTGAATTGTCAAACTGATATACGGTCATAAAGGTACATGGCTTACTTCCCCTGATTCGCTTTTTCCGTGCATGTGTGACGTCATTGTCGAGTCAGTATGTATATACAGTCAGTAAAAATTAAGAGGGAACGCGGATGATCGCAGATATCTAGGTATTAATTGAGAATTGAGCCGAAAAAAATGGTAAATTGTGCAGGCTATGGCTGCAAAGTCGATTCGGGAACTCATAGAGTTAATATGTTCAATTTTCCGAAGGAATTAAAAAGAAGGAAACTTTGGATTTTGAAACGTTTAAACCGGGGCCGGACAGTAGCGACGGATTTTATGCCATCGGTTCATTCGAAATTGTTTCAGAAAAACTTCGATGACTGTCAGTTTTTAATAAGTCAAAAGCTCGCAAAAGAAGTTAGTTATAGGAACTTTAGGCTGCGGTTAAAACCTGGCGCTGTACCGACATTATTTGAAATGCCGAGTTGAAAGGAAATAGGCCTTAAACCGAAACTCCGAAAGACAGACATTCTGCAACGGCAATTTCCAAAGAGAAAATCCAACATGAAGTAGGTAATTTCTTTTTTATTTGATATTGGAATACATGGATTATTGTTCGTGCTATTCTACACTTTTCTGCATTATCGCTTCGCTTTGGACAAAGGAGAAATTGTTGCCGTTTTCTCCCTTTTGCAAATGATTTCAACATTTAACAAAATTATAGATTCATCCAATTTCATAACATAAATTTTGAAAATAACGAAGTCGATATTTCAAGTGATGTAAACTTTCATGGGATTATATCATTCTTTGAACAGCAAACATCATTTTCTTCCCACGCTGTTTTTCAAACACTATTTCCTTTGATATTGGAAACTAGATCTATGGTTTGTATGGTAAAGGGTGAAGTCAGTGGGGTATGGACAACTCCCGCCTAGAACAAACCCCCACTAGGATAAAAGCCCCATAGACAAAACCCCCTATGACAAAACACCCATACTCTTAACTGAAAAGTGGACGAAAACCCCATGGTTTTAAAAAATATGCTCATTATTATCATTGTATAATTGAATATTTTAAAATCATTTTAAAGTTGAATAAAATTTACTGGTTTAAACACTTGTGGGGTTGATTTGATGTGTTTATGTATATAACCAATAGTTTTTACTCTAAATTATATATTATTAAACATAATAAATTGTAAATGAAATTATACAATTGAAACTGAATTGATATATTAATCAAAGGTATTATTTTGCTAATTATAGCATTAAGCTATAATTATTGTTTTTTATATAAACAAATACATTTTTGCAAACTACAATGATTGCTTTCACATTTTGAAAAACAAACCCAAATCAAACATAATTAAAGGATAAAGATACTTTCATGCATCATTTGCGACTTACTCTAATTTGGACCAATCTAATTTTTGGTTGTCTTGTATCGTGTTAAATGTGTGTGAATTAAAAAGTAGGCATCAAATAGGAAAGATAATATTTAGGGAAAGTGAGAAATTGCCTGTCAAACCAATTTCTCCCTTGCCAATATTATATTCCTTCACATCAAGGACATGGAATCAAGTGATTGCATCATCTCCTCTTCTATTATGCTTTCTATTCTTAAATATTCAAAGTACACTTTTCCTATTGCAAGTACAATGAAATTTCGTTCTATTTTGTCTAAACCTGTTTTCGAAATAAGCTAAAAGGAAAACAATATGGAAAATATGAAAAATATATGCTTTTTTATGCTGTTTATATATGATGGGGGTTTTGCCCTGGGGGGTTATCCTATGGGGGTTTTGTCCATGGGGGTTTTGTCCTTGGGGGGAGGGTGTCCTAGGTGGGTTTTGTCCTACACTCAAAGTTAGTATCTGGCTACCCCTAGTCATGGTCATAAATGTTAATCCACCACCGACCAATTGAAACAATACAGGAAATTATTACATAACATTTGCATATCTCGCCCCTTCACACTTTAAAACATTCCTTATATTTCGTTTTGTTAAGGAATTTTCGTTCTCATGTTGAATATTCACTGTCATCAGTAACTTGTAATTATACGAGCCTATTTCGTTTACAGAATGAGAGAGAGAGAGAGAGAGAGAGAGAATTAGGTTGTTTCGTTATAAAACTTGTCCTTTCGCCAATCTACGTCACTTGCCTAATTCCGGTAGGGGCGGGGCTTGGCTGACTACAAGTCGTTCTTATGTATAGTTAACGTTTACCAATGGCCAATCAAATAAGAATTATAACAATATTGTTGGATAATCCCATCTCTCTGTTTCAATTAAATGGTCAGTGATGATCCAAAGGTTATGTTTATTAGGTTTGTCCTCAGCCAATCAACGTCTCCTCAAGATTTAGGAGGCATGGCTTGACTGACGACATGCTATCATAAAAAAAATGTGTGCTTGATACCCTATTCATTGATCGCCACTCTTCCCCTTTCAGTCACGTGTACTTACTTTGCTACTTATGAACAGAATAGAACAGATTTTATTCAGAAAAACGACTTGAACACAAAAGGTTCATCGTCGACATACATACATAATAATATTACATACGTCAGTATGGACATAAACTCAATGCATATAAATATATTTCATTAGTGCAGAAATAATGTACAGTGAAAGATCTTACAAAAACCTTAATAAGAGTAGAGGATGATATTACATTTAGAAAATGAAAGACTGAAAAAATTACAGTCAAACCTGGTGATCCGTTCACCTCCATTCAGCGTGAACCTCCATTTAGCGGCCAGTTCAATGTCCCTCCATCAATTTTACTCTATATTGTTACGGGAGACCACTCCTTCCTGCATGGCATACTCCCGATTTAAATACAATACCTGGCTACTGCGTCAGGGAGATATCTCTTTGGCTCAGTAGTTAGGGTATTGGCTTTGCGTCCGGGAGTTCGGAGTTCGAATCCCGCTCCGACCCTTATTTCTGCCATGCATTTATTCATTTGTTTCTTTGTTACGGACTTCGTTCGTAAGATGGGGGCTCGTCCGGGATTGGCCATTGAACCATTAATCCCATTTGTTGTCCAAAATCGGACTTCCTGCCTAATAAGGCTTTGAGTCATCAATAAATGATGACTTTAAGAGGGGGTGTGTTACGGGAGACCACTCCTTCCTGCATGGCATACTCCCGATTTAAATACAATACCTGGCTACTGCGTCAGGGAGATATCTCTTTGGCTCAGTGGTTAGGGTATTGGCTTTGCGTCCGGGAGTTCGAATCCCGCTCCGACCCTTATTTCTGCCATGCATTTATTCATTTGTTTCTTTGTTACGGACTTCGTTCGTAAGAATATTGAACCTTTTTTCAACAAGCACCTTTAAAACGCACGCAACGGCCGCCGAAATTGTGTCCCGTTTTTCAAAACACCCTGGTAAGTAGCGGCCAATAACCAACGGAAGTCGGACTGCCAAATTAAAATTTCACGCCTAGTGTACTTCTCACGTTCAACCGTTTTCGGATGAACAACTAAAGTGTCAAAATCGAACAATCATATACACACGTCGCCAATTACCAGGTGATTGCATATTATCTGATTACCTCGAGAACGTGTTATTTTGATGCAAATGATGATTTCGTAAGCTATTATACCCGATTTGTCACAAATTTTAAAGTTCGAAATCACGTGTAAATTACCCGAGTCAGATAACGAAAAATGTCTTTCTACTTTCGAGTTAATCCGACATTACTGTAATGATTATATAACGTAATAATAAAGAAGCTGTTTCGCTTTTTTTGTTTTTGTTTTAATTTTTCTAAAGGGTGAGAAATGATTAAAGAAAACTGTCCTAACAACCGATTGTACCCAAATTAGCATAGGTAAATTGTAATTACATATGCCGGTGTTTCAGAAATTGTCTTTGAAATTACGTTAATTTTTTACCATTACCCGGACGTCCCGTTGTCATTGACCAGTAAACCTACGATTGTTTGACCTTTTTGCCCAATCATCTTTCGACCATTCGATTATTTTGATTGATGATAATTCCAAAGATGTAGATTTTTTATGTTTTGACCCTACGATCTGTCTATTGTATTATTACATGTAACTCGAGACTGTTAATATCTAATCATGGCTTGTACCAAGAGAAAAGTGTTGACATTAGAACGTAGAGTGGAAGTGATTAGACTTTTAGAATCTGGAAAGAGTTATCGGATTCTAGCTGAACAATTTGAACTTGGGTTTGCACATGTACTTGTATATGGGACATGTAACCCCCCCCCCCCCTTTATAAATTTTTAGGAAAAGCAGACCATCTTGCGTGATGGACCTCTTTTAAGCAAGCACCTGTCTTAAGCAAGCAATTTTGGAAGGTCCCTTGACCGCTTGCTTAAGACAGGTTTGACTGTAATTACTGATATTGTTTAATTAATTTTTTCTTTTATCTATTGCCTTAGTATAAAATATGCCAATAGTATTTAGAGTTTTAACATTTTCCGAGTTCAACAGTTCTATTAATTTAATCATATTGAGCTTGTTGTAATAATACTTTTTTAAACAATTTTGTCTTAATTCCTTATAGGCGGAGCAAACTTATGTTTGAAAGTGACATATAGGCCCATGGGGCCGGGTGTTTATATTTATTTGTTATCAGTTGTCCTTTCTTAATTCATACACATGTCGCTATTATAGAATATTTACTTACTTATTTTAATGTTTGTTTGTGACAGTAAACCCATGTAACAGCTTTTATCAGATAACCCTACTTCTCTCCGACATTTCACTCTTGAAAATGATTTGATAACTTTCATGCATTTTGAACAAACTTCGAGTTGTATCTTTACAATTTTGATTTGTGGATTTTTCCTTGTTCCTATCCATATTATGTCTTCTAAACAGGCTAATGAGAGGAATCAATTGTTTTAACGACCCTAGTGAAGAAAGAAAAAACTTTTGAAAACAGTGTAGGTAAAGGAGAAAATGCTGGTAACCAATATTTTCTCCTTTTTCTACAATGTTTTACCCCACCAAAGACAAGTCTAAACGTGGGTGAAATTTAATTTATTGACTCCAATTGCCTTCAATTTAGGTCGAGTCAGAAAATTTGACGTTTGGTAATTATCTAAATTATGTATTTTACATATCTTGAGAAACAAGTTCATACAACTCGTACTAATCTCTTCGGATACTGCTTCCTGGGAACTGAACCAGAACCCCTGCCTAATGTGTGGGATTTATATTTAGCCCTTTACCAATCAATCCCAAGTTTTAACGGCCCTGAAGACAGAAGACTTTCAAAAACATTGTAAGAAAAAGAGATAATGCTCGTAACCAGCATATTCTCCTTTTACCTCAATGTTTTTACTCTGCTGGAAACAAATTTCAATTTTTGAAATGTTTAATCTTATTTTGTCGTCTGCAAGTGATTTCAACTTGGATCTGTTTAATACTTTGTCGTATAATAACGAGTTAAAAATAGAAAACATTGTGGATAAAGGATCGATTGATAGTGACCACTCTTTCTATGTTTCTGCAATGAATCTGAAGTCGTCTTTACTGCAGTTTGACCGGAATGTCAGTATTAACAATATCCTTTCCCACGGCTTACAATTCAGAGTTTAAGACTTTCACAGAGAAGCTCTTTATGGAACATATAATAGCTATACATGTATGATAAATGTATGCATGGAATGGATCATGTGCACCAGGTAAACAGCAAAAAAGTATTTCAAACATGTAGATCCCCTCTACCTCTCTCTGATTTTCATGTTCATGTATTTCTATGTGGAAAGAAATACACCTAAAATAATTTTCAAAATAATTTCGAGAATTGTCTTAATAATCTCGGAACATATTCTTTAATCAAATTTCATGCTGGTTAGTAGCATTTCAAAATATTCTAATCCTCATGTAAATCGTGATTTATTGTGCAACTCTTCACCCATGAGAGAATAAATTTGTACCCGTCAATGTTTACAGAATTCTTTACAAGAACAAATATAAACAAGGACCCATCAACAAATAGTTAGAACTAACATCTCGCAGTTATCATCAATCGTAAACGTCAAGAAAAAGGTTATTGACATGAAACTAAAGTGTCGAGGAAATGTCTTGCCGTGGCACTGTCTTGAAACCGTCCTTTTTTTTAAATTATTAATTCCGCCCCTCAATCTACTGAAAATGCTTAACGTGAAACAAAGTTTATGCCATACACTTAATTCTATCATGTGTAAAATATTTCTGTAAGTGATGTTCGCCCCGTAATAGACGCATTTCAATAGCACGCGATATATACTCAACAGGCTGTTAAAAAGTCCAGCACAACATCGTCATTTTCACCATTAGGGGGCGAAATGTTACTTTTATCCTCTCAACTGAAACGTAATAAGTTTCTTTAAAAATTGCCTGGTACATGAATGGCCTTACCGGCCCAGAATCGTCTATTTCTTCGTAAACATGGTGGTTAAGACGTGTGCTAGTTTTAGAATACGGGTGGCTGTTCTACATTACCCCCCACAATATTATTTCCTTGTTTATTAAAGATTCCACTTAAATATAATAAAATCTACCTCATCGCGGCAAAAAAAATACATTTTATCCCATATCTATGGAATTTGTTCACTGATATTTTATTTTAAAGTTAGGTAATTTAACATACCACATGGAGTCAATTTTGACCTACGTGTTTACGGTTAGGCAATAAAGTAGAAGCGATAAATACATTATACAACTGTTGTTATTTTAGAATGAGGCTTAAAATCACGAGTATACTTGTGACAATTCAAACGTATTTGTCGGTGCAACGAAAACAATTTACTTATTTTTTGCAAAGACACAATTAATACTGATAAATTACACCATTACTGTATACCTTTTATGTGTATGGCGCATACTCAAATTATGCAATCATTTTGATTGCTCAGTCCTGTTCTTTAAGGGAAATGGCATTCATATTGGTATTGATGAGGGTCAACACCACCCGACATGTTCCCTCGGACTGGCGTGGCCCTCATCCTTACCATTCATGTTTATTACAACGCGCCTTCCCAAATACCCTATTTGCCTGTCTGTACATCTGAAAATATCTCACTATCACGAGACGCAGTTATTAATCTAATGAAACTGTTTATTTTTTTCTCATGTGTCTATGTATTATAGATTTGAGAATAAAAAGTATTTGTCTGTCTGTCTGTCTGTCTGTCTGTCTGTAAGCGATGTACGCCCCGTAAAAGACGCATTTCAATAGCACGCGATACTCAACAAGCTGTTATAAAGTCCGGCACAACATCGTCATTTTCACCATTACTGGGCGAAATGTTACTTTTATCCTCTCATCTGAAACGTAATAAGTTTCTTTAAAAATTTGGCTTGTACATGAATGGCCTTACCGGCCCAGAATCGTTTATTTCTTCGTCTAAAATATCGCTCAGTTCACTGTCGTGAACAAGGTCCATAATGAAACAAACGCTCCTATGACGTCACAAACCAAGGCACGCTACAATAAGTAAGGGAGGTAAGCGATGCAATAAAAATTACTATGCAAATATATAAATTGAAAAAAAAGTACTTTTACTTTTTTTCTAATTACAACATTACCAGGTTACCATATGATAAATGAAGATTTGAAAAATAATCATATCAGGAACTTGTTGATTTGCCCTTTAAATACCAATAGAAAAGTTGTTGAACATCAAACATGCAAATAAGCCCACCTTAAAGTATTAAAAAATAGTTGTAGACTAATTGATCGGTTTTCTGTCTATTTTTGTCGCCACCAGCTGCTGATGTTGGTGACGACCCCGAAGGCTGTTAGTTAGTCACTGGAAATTGCGCGATGCTAACACTCGTCACAACACGGCCAATTCCGTACCTACATCACCCATCACCCGAGGTATGCCGAATGTTATGCTAAGCTAAGTCAGGCTTCGTGTATACTATCCTCACACGGGAGTTTGAAATAACATTTCATATGGAAGACAACAACTAATTTTAGATGGTAAGCCGAAGGGCTCGAGCCCCACGCCTTCAAGGTGTCCTGCATTTGATGTCTACAAGCCGTGCCGTTCTGCTACTTGACCTAATTGGGCTTGTCTAGATTGTAGACAAATTGTCGCTGCTACATGCCCTGTCAGGTGCAGAATTGCCTCCTTATAGCTACCGCAGTATTTATCTAAATGCATTCACTTCTATAAAAGCCACTTTCATATTTATGGTCACGCACGTACTTCTCCTTAGTTCATTTTTAGACGGAGAGACGGACGGACGGACGGACGGACGACCGAGGCTATAACATAATACGACATTTCGGGCGTATAAAAAAGCAACCGACGTAATACGAATATATATATATATAGAACAATTAACTGTCAAAGTTACCCGATGGAATATCACAGAGTTACAAAATTGCAACATGCGCAATCCGGAAGTATAGTTCAAGTGGTAGAGCATGGGATTTGAAAAATCCTGTCTTGGGTCCCTTTGGTGTTTAGGTTCGTGGCCAATGGTTGGCCATCTAATTTACTAATAGAATCTTCTAATTATGATACATTAAACCGAAACAATTTCTGATGGTGCTATACACCGAGCACATAAACCCTTTACCAAATAATCTCTGGTCTTTACGAACCTGAGAAAGAAGCCTTCTGAAAATACCGTGGAAAAAGGAGAAAATACTTGTACCAGCATTTTATCCTTTTTTTCCACAATGTTTTCTACCCTGCTGGAAACAAATTTAAATTTTTCAGATCATTTTATTTTGTCATCTGCAAGTGCTTTCAATTTGGACCAGTCTAAAATTTTGCCGTTTGTTAAAAGGTTAAAGAACCTGTCATTACTAAGAATGGGTTTCTTCCTGTATCTTGCACTATCACCAGTAACAAAATTAACGGTATGGACAACCAGTGGCGACGATAAATAAACTAGAATTCAATTGATTAAACGGAAGCCGAGAAACAAGCCTACAGGTACAGCTCAAGTGATAGAGAGTAGAACTTGTACGCATGAAGTCTTGGACCATTTGAGAATGTGGATTCGAGCTCCAGTCCTGCAGATTGTGAACCTGTGCCTATCATTTTTTTCATGGTTGTTATTGAGGATATCTGTTTTTTTTTTTCCTGTGAAAGATCAAAATTCATTTCATAGAGTGAACATCATCGGTAATATTTTCACGAGTGGTGCAACAGAAAAAAAAAGAATATTCTATTTATTTCATGTTTTTGGCCCTTTCCGGGAAGAGCTTTATCAAAATCCAGTACAGTTCTTTTCCGTTAGTCCCCGTGGCGTACCCCTCCCGCATAGGAAAGCATTACAATATTACGTCAACCGCGAGAAATGTAAGGTAAATGACGTCATATTTCGATATGGTTGTGAGGCACGCTCTTAGCCTATGCAACAAGAACATGAAATTCGGTATTTTCACTGGTGGTACCATTGTAAGATCGACAAATATTTTCAATGCTAATTCTCGATATCCTACGGGAAAGCATGAAATAAATTTGTTATTTTAAGGCGCTGTCACACTCTAGCGTATAGAGCCAGCGTATGAGGACCGTATCAAATATTTTGAGAAATTGTTTATACGCGCAACTTTTCGGCGTATGAGGTCAACTGCCTACTGTAACAAACCTTGGTGATGTTGCAGCACAGCAACCTCCATCTCTGAACTGCTGGTACAAACTGATACAGATTTGGAAATGTAAGACTTTAAATACCCCCTCCCCCCAATACGCTGGAAATACGCATGTAATACGCATGGGATAAGTTTGCTGCACGCTCAGAACACGTTAGGCATAACATGAGTACGTTAGACTGTCGTTAAAACTACGATTATAAGGTTAGCCATTTGTTAGACATACGTCAGACACACGTTCATTATACGCCCCTCTAACGCTAGGTTTCCTGACCCGTTCAATTTCAACGTATGAGAAGCGTGCTCGACTTTCGAGTAATGTACCTTCAGCGTACCTCTAGCGTGTTCAGCGTATGAGAAACGTATGATGAGCGTGAAATTCATACGTCGGCATACGCTGAAAATTTTTGTGCATGTTCAAAAAGATTTTTGGCCGTCAACGTACATCAGCGTACACCGACGTGCCTCGGCGTACTAGAAACGTATTCCAGCGTATCCATAGCGTGTTTCAGCGTATGTCAGCGTATGCCCAAAAAGTCCATACGTTCCTCATACGCTGGCTCTATACGCTAGAGTGTGACAGCGCCTTTAGACTGCATAGTGCTTTTAACCCTTTCCCAAACAACAAAGTTTTGGACCAGACCAAATTGAAAGCATTTGCAGACGACAATTCAACTCTTGCTGAAAAGATTATTTCTGTCTATGATAGGGTAGAAAACACTGTGGGAAAAGGAGAAAATGCTGGTTACCAGCATTTTCTCCTTTTCCCAAAATGTTTTTAAAAGGCTACTATTCGAGACCCGTAAAAAGTAGGGATTGTTTGGGAAAGGGTTAAGGTAGAGTGACGTAGAATTCATTCTTGATTTTTACCCTGGCCGTAGCTTGACTTTATTTGTTTTTTTGTCACCATCTTTCTGCACGGAATTCAATTTTCTGGTCACCATGTAAGACCCGAATATGCATATGCACGCAAAAAGTATCAACGGCAGCACTCCATAAATCCGTTTATTTTGGTATTTTGTTCGCCGTTTCCTACATAGATAAAGAAACTTCATATTCAATCACAACAAATTATCTAAAAAGCACTGCACACTTTTAACCAAGCATAACCCGCCTTTCAATGCTGAAAATACTGGTTTACAATATCGGTAAATTTTTATCTCGCACCTTTAAAGGTAGGTATTCAGAATTTTCACATTACACTAAATTAAAAAATGGATATGTCACTGAAATTTAAATGAAAAAAACAATACAAATCATCAGTAATTTAGAATCATTAAATTTAAAAAAAAAAAAAAAAAAACATTTTTTTTTTTTGGTGGTATTCCCTTAAAAGGATACGTAGCCTCTTAAGCTATTTTTAGAGTTCCCGCCAAAATTAAAAAAAAGCATTGTGGAAATGTTAAGTGATATGCACTTGACTAATGACTATTAAATTCCATAACATAACAAACATGTACATGTAATTATTTTCCATAATGTCTAGAACTTCGGATGCTATGTTTGAAGCTTCGTCTGTATATTTCCGGTGTGTAAATGAGCGAGTTGCTCATGTCAAAATAGATTGTGTTTCCCTTCATTGTCGACCTGGGCTGTAGTAAATCTCTAGTTTATCTAGTTGTCGGATGGTTTTCGACTACTGGGGTTTAATGAATGAAAATTATAAGGCTTTGGGACTATAAGGATAATTTTTTTGTATTTTTGTAAAATTTTTGTCCCAAAATCTGAAGGGCCACCTTTAAAGGTGGGTATTTAGAATTTTCGCATCACACCAAATTAAAAAATATATATGTCAATTAGTACTAATGTCAATGAAATAAATATGAAAAAACAATACAA
Organism: Tridacna crocea; assembly: GCA_943736015.1. Taxonomy (NCBI): domain Eukaryota; kingdom Metazoa; phylum Mollusca; class Bivalvia; order Cardiida; family Cardiidae; genus Tridacna; species Tridacna crocea. The sequence continues at coordinate 59,942,679 of OX031059.1, forward strand.
ATCATCAGTAATTAGGACTCATAAAATTACAAAAAAATGTGGTACTCCCTTAAAAGGATACGTAGCCTCTTAAGCTATTTTTAGATTTCCCGCCAAAATAAAAAAAAGCATTGTGGGAATGTTCAGTGACTGCGTGACTAATGACTATTAAATTCCATAACATAACAAACATAAAATTATTTTGCATATGTAAATGAGCGAGTTGCACATGTAAAAATAGACTGTGTTTCCCTTCAATGTCGACTTGGGCTGTAGTAAATATCTAATTTATCTAGTTGTCGGATGGCTTTCGACTACTGGGGTTTAATGAATGAAAATTATTGGGAGTATAAAGATGATTTTTTTTTTTTGTATTTTTGTAACATTTTCGTCCCAAAATCTGAAGGGCCACCTTTAGCCCTTTACCATACGACAACATTTTAGCCCTGTCAAAATTCAAAGCATTTGCAGACGACAATTTCAATGTGGTTCAAATAATGCAATTGTTTATTGATATGATAGAAAACATTGTGGGAAAAGGAGAAAATACAGTTTACCAGCATTTTCTCCTTTTGCCACAATGTTTTCAAAGGTTTCTTTCCAAGGGTCGTCAAGAAACGTCATTGAGTGGGAAAGGGTTAAGCTGAATCTGAGACATCTTCACGAGCCAAGGTTACGATCACTACGTGGATCTTACCTTGACTGATTGAGCCCGATTTCGAAATTCCTGCAAGCGCCCTCTATTGGATGCTGGTTATTACCCCTCTTTACATTATATTTCTGAAAGCCAATGAAATGTCCTTTTACAAACCGCTTACAAATACAATTATCCAAAATGAAGCGATAAGCAGACATCCATGTGCGTTTCCATGTTTACCTTCTATTCGAAAGGTCGCCTCCTTATTCTATTTTTATCGAAGATGAAATGCTACGAACGATTTCATTCGTTGCAGTTAGAGCTGGCTGCATCCAATGAAAAAGCGTATCGGGGAATGTAAAAATCAAGCTCGATCCGCCAAGGATAGAGTAACGTAGTGAATCGTTAGCCTTGGCTTGCGAAGATGAATCTGATAGTGATCAAGTCACTATAGAAAACTTTCTAAAACGACAAATTTTAAGACCCTTTCCAAACCGAAAGCATCTACAGACAGCAAACTTGAAATTTTTGTATTTAAATTCAAGTTTTCTGATAGGTTAGAAACCATCATGGGAAAAGAAGGAAATGTCCATTACAAGCGTTTTCTCCTTTTCTCACAAAGGGTTTTTCCACAGAGTCGTGAAAACACAGGAATGTTTAGAGCTTGAAAAAAATTTCAAGATCCACTGAACAGATGTTTCAGATATTTCATTATCTGTTTTTAGAAGGCGAGATTTTCATTCTCGCCTTCATATGTCATCGCTCAGCAGCTTGCTGAAAATGCCTCTGAACAGCATTATCAAAACGCCTTTCAAATAGTTCGATACTTCTCGAGTACATTAGAACAAAATAATGTCGAGACCATTGTAAATTTGATCAGAACAGCAAGAGGAAACTTCAAGTTTCTATACGGAATGAAATCGAATTCGTAAAAGCATCGTTTTTGACAAACGCAAAATACTTTGGATCAGTTCATTGATACAATTATGTTGCTACAGCAACAAATAAACCGTTGCTATTATAAGCCAATCGAAAGCTACTAACATGACGTCATTCGGACCTACTTCCACTTCACAGCACAAAAACAACTAACCAGTGGGATCGTACATGTAAATTTACGACCCTAGAACTAACCAATCGGATAGCTTCTTTGAATGGCGTATCGCTGATAGACCCCTTTCCTCTGTTGGCTACCTTATTCCGTCTTTGTGAGATGTAAAATTTCAATGAAATAAATTCCTTTGAATCATCAAGTATTGAAACAAAATTTTCTCTTCTAAGAAATATTATTTTTGTTTTATCAAAGTTGTGCTTGACTTTATGATTAATGACTAGGTTATTGTTACGCGTCGGCGTGGCCGAGTTTTGATTCCGGGGACCCGTGAAAAGAAAAAGGTAAATCAGTTCAAATCACAATATGTGTCATTTCGAAGTAGTTCTGGTCAGTATAATGTACCTATGTATAGCCTGGGTTCCAGTCTAATCGCTTCTTTTCTTATATACGATTATGATCGGATTTTACTACGTCAAAAATGACAATAACATGATCAGTAACCGTTTTAACACTCAAAAAGTTTTAACTTCTTCTTTTGGTCGTCACGTCGCTTAGCGTTCAGCAAGTATTCATAAATATTTAACCCTTTACCACTCACTTGAAACGACTCAAGCTTTTAAAAAACATCGAGAGGAGAGGGGAAATTGCAACCGGAAACCGGCATCTTTTTTTTTGTTGTTGTTGTTGTTTATCACAATGTTTCTACCCTATCAAGAACAAATTTCGTCGCTAATTTGGACCACCCTGAATTTGTCATCTGCATGGATCAGTGCTTTCAATTTCAACTTAGTCTGAAATTTCTTTGTCAGGTAAAGAATAAACGCTTATCGCAATGAATTGTTATCATAATCACTTACCTCCGTCATTATTAAAACTGAAATCTTTACGTTATATATCCTATTTATTTTCCTCGAAAGAATTTCCTTCAACTATATACTTTTTTCCAAAACTGAACAACACAATGATAAAATTATCTTGACACGGAGAATCCCACTGTCCTAGAGCACATCGGACGTGTTCATGATTTTCTAAGAACATTGACCAAGGGCCTGTATCTGTGTAACTGCACGCGATATATTTTTGTCGAACAAAGAAATAGGGTGCATCTCAATACTGATTTTGCTTTTATGTTTGCCGACAAGCTGAACGTACATTCCGGTTACGCTGGATTAATGAAAGACAGGCGTTAATGTCAATGAACCCTTAAATCGCTTATTACGCCTGTCTCTTTTGAAGAAAAAGCAGATGATTCTATAGTCTGCACAGAATATGCAATCTTATATCGGATTAGCTGTATTGTAATGACGCAACCAAAACAGCCCTGGGTGGAGTTGCAATAATTAAGCATTTTTTCCGAGATGTAAAATGCCATTTTCATCGATCCAGCACTCTAGTATAAGGGTTAACAGAGCCATAGATACAAGAATCGTATAAACGAAGAACACCTTCCGAAGTTCCTTATAGGACCTAAGAAGTCAACCGTCAAATGATGTTGGTTGGTTATCCTTATTAGGATGGTAAACATTGCGCAAAACGGAGAAAATGTTCGTTGCCAGTATTTTCTCATGTTCCTGCATGCTTTCAAAATATCCTTCCCTTTCTAAAAAGCCCCATTCTTTAAGGTCATTGAAACTCAGCACCTTTATTGTAATCTAAAAGTTAAATCTACGTTTTGAACATTGAAAGTTGTTCGTGTTGAAACTCTTTTTCAGTCTTGATAAAGTATATTTCAAACAAAATAGTAAACAAATTAAAAAAAAAAAAGCCTTTTAACTGAACGACAAAATTTTGACAATGTCAAGGGAAAAAAAAGTTTCAAAATACTTTTGGAAAAGGAGAAAACGCTAGTCACCAGTATTTTCTCTTTTTACCACTATGTTTTGTACTTTTTCCCAGCCAAACGGCACATTTTCAGCTGCTCTTAACTTATTATCTGCTGATTCCTTTAATGTAGACGGCTCTAATAGTTTTGCTATTTTCTGAAGGGTTTTGTAAAGGGTTACTAAGATGAAAAAACATTGTGGGAAAGTCAAACAAAAGGTTGACTATCATTATTTGCTACTTTTCCTACAATGCTTTGAAAAGCCTCTTCTTCAACATTGTCAAAAGTCAGTATTGTGATCTAAAAGGCTGAATCTCAGTTTCTATACTCTAAAATGTACCTTTCTAGAAACTCTTTGCTCTCTCAATAAAATTGTCTATGAAATAAAATGGTAAGGACTTTCAAGAAATTAATCACCTCATTACAGAGTTACAGTTTTAGATCTATCAAAATTGATTGCATTTTCAAAGGAAAAACTATTCTTTAATCCTTTACCATACCCTATCAAGTACAGTTTTAACAACCTTGAGAAAGAGGCCATTTAAAATCTTAATTTTGAAAAGGAGAAACTTTCTTGACTCTTTACACGAAGAAAAAAATCAGACTTTCCAAAGTTGAATGCATTTTCAGGTAGCAACTTTTTGATCTGGCACCATTGATGGAACCTGTATGAAATAGGATGAAAGACATTTTAGGAAAAGGAAAAAAATGCCAAATAGCACTGTATTCTCCTTTTCAGACCAAAAGTTCTCAAGGTTTCTTCCTAGACCTTTTAAAGTCATTATTGGGGTAATAGAGGATTAATTAGAGCCAAGTTTCTATACAACGTAAAAACATTTACGGGGAACGGTAAATCAAAACTCTTTGCCATCACATAAAACTTTTCCTTCAAGTAAAATGGAAAGGAGTTTCAGGAAAGTCCATTCCAAGTGTATTGCAATATGTTATGCCTATATTCTAAAGTCGCCTTCTAACAGTACTTTCAGTACTTTGATTCTTTATTATCCCTTAACTACTGAAATGTTTGAAACATTTTCAGCTGATATTAAGACATCGTTTCTTAAACATGTAATTGGAGGAGGGGGGTGGTCGAATCTTAGTTGTGAGAACTTGTGGTCAAACGCCTTGGGAACTTGCTAGAGGCTTGAAATGTCTTATCTATAAACCTAGACAGTGCGCATTTGTCTACGCATGTGCCATAAACGGGCTTACTTGTAACGCGGCTCAAAGTCATATAACCAAGTTGTTGTTTTTCAGGGGCGTAACAAAAAATCTACGGTGTGGTGGTGTAGCGTTCGGAACAACTCTACCAGATGTCCAGCTCAAGTACGACAGACCGGCAGTAGTTTCCAAACTTGGAGGACAGGAACATAACCATGCGCCTGTTCCGTTAAAGAAGTCAAGAATTATCATCACACAACTGGTAAGTGATTTTCATTTGTTAGATCACCTTAGCACAAAGTGCTAAAGGTGAGCTATTGTGATCGCCCTATGTCCGGCGTCCGTCGTCCGTCGTTTGTCGTCCGTCGTCCGTCAGCAACATCTTCTTCTCCTAAACCACTGGGCCAATCTTCATGAAACTTGGCAGGAATGTTCCTTGGATGAAGCTCTACCAAAAGTGTTCAAAGAATTTAATTCCACCAATAACTCTGGTTGCCATGGCAACAAAAAGAAAAAAAAAACGACATCTTTGAAAATCTTCTTCTCTGAAACTAGAAGGCGTAGAGCTTTGATATTTGGTATGTAACATTTCCTAGTAGACTTCTACCAAGTTTGTTCAAATTATACCCCTTGGGTCAAAACTGGCCCCACCCCAGGGGTCACAAATTTCAGCATAGAAACAAAGAAGGAAAACTTTAAAATTCTTTTCCTCAGAAATTAGAAAGCGTACAGCTTTGATATTTGGTCTGTTGCATCTCCTAGTAGACCTCTACCTAGTTTGTACAAATGATGTCCCTGGGGTCAAAATTGGCCCCACCCCGGGGGTCGTTAGTTTGAGCATAGGAACAAAGAAGGAAAACTTTAAAATTCTTCTCCTCTGAAACTAGATGGCGTAGAGCTTTGATATTTGGTATGTGGCATCTCCTAGTGGACCTCTATCAAGTTTCTTTAAACCATGCCCGTGGGTTCAAAACTGGCCCCGCCCCGGGGGTCACAAGGAACAAAGAAACAAAATTTTAAAATTCTTCTTCTCTAAAACTAGAAGGCATAGAGCTATGATATTTGGCACGTAGCAATTCCTAGTGGACCTCTACCAAGTTTATTCATATTATGCCCTTGGAGTCAAAACTGGCCCCATACCTAGGGGGTCACAGGTTCGAACATAGCAATAGAGAAGGAAAACTTTTGAAATTCTCTGAAACTTGAAGGTGCAGAGCTTTTATATTTGGTATGAAGAATCTTCTAGTAAACCTCTACCAAGTTTGGTCATATGATGTCCCTGACGTCAAAACTGGCCATGCCCCAGAGGTCACAGGTTCGAACATAGGAACAAAGAAGGAAAATTTTAATTTTATTTTCTCTTAAACGGGAAGGTGTAGAACTTTGATATTTGGTATGTAGCATCTATGAGTAGACCTCTACCAAGTTTGTTCCAAAGATGCTGCTTTGGTTAAAACAAGCATTTTAGACTGGGTGTATTTCATTAATATAGTCAGGTCGGAAGAAATTTATGGCGAACTTTTGTGACTGTGCAAGCTTGACGAGAAGAAGCCGAGACATTGAAGTCGAGTTTTTTGCCCACGTAGCCAGGTGGTTTGTTCTGAAACCAGAACAATATACATATATCTATCGATGAAACATTAATATGTGATGTAAAATGCATATATCAATATATTCTACTAGTTAATATATTATTTCACTGCTAAATTCTACATGGCGTATTTTAGTAGGACCCCAGCACGTAATCAGTACTAAATAAGAATACATTTTGTACATGCTTTAAACAGCTACATACGACACGTAACACCTTTAAATATGGCTTAAATCAAGACAATTTCATACTTTTAAGAATGTATTAACATGATAATCAAGACAACATGACGGAACTAAGATGATGAAATATATATTCTATATTCTACTTCTGACGTGAATGTTATCACAAAATTTCCTGACGTGAACTACATCAATTTTGAAAATAACCTTGTTAACCAAGAAAATCGTATTCAAACCAAGAAAATCGTATTCAAATAAAAAAGTATTGATAGTGACAAGACTTTTCATTCATGCTCTACACATTTCATGTATCCGGGAACACAATAAGCTCTAAAAGAAGAAATGTGGCCTGTTTTTGTGTTTTATTTATTTTCGACGAGAACGTTATCCAGAGTAAAATTTTGTTTGCTCGTCAATAACTTTTTTATGAGGTGTTGTTTAAAAGATCTAACACATCAAGCAAATCCTTGGTGTTGTACTACCTTCTCTGCTTTAAACCAAATTTCAATCGGTCACGTAAAATTAAAGGAATTTTTGAAGATTTTCTTACGTGAAGTGGGGGAATTTCTTCAAATGTCGGCCATTGTTGCTGTTGTTGTGTCACGTGATTCCCCGCTGTGGATTAACCTAGATCTAGTATTTATTAAACAACAATTTATTAGTGCGGGTGTTAGAACTGTCAAAATCTGAATTTAATACGCAGTTCTAACAACCAGCAATCTGAGAAATTGACGTTTTACTCCGCTATAATTCAAATATAATAGAACAGATCAATGTTAACCCACTCGAACAACAAGTTCTTTATTGGAGTGTTTGTAATCTTGTGAAGGGTTTTTGTAAAGGGTAATAAAGCGAATCGCAAACATTTAATTTACACCAAAGCAATATGTGCATGTATCACTATTAATCTCTGGGACGTTATAAAACGCAGACAAAGATTAAAGACTGATGATCATGCTATTGGGTTACAGATTTTCTTGAGTTGTAGCAGCCAATTCATAGAGTCCATTGTTGGTCAGAACCTCAACCTGGACAACAACAAAAACAAATTATTTCCAAAGGACAGGGCCCGCATTCACCAACCATTCTTAAGAACGTTCTTTATCTTATTCTCCATAATTTTGTGCATTTGTAAGTAACACAACTTCTGATTGGCTAAACCATTCGGTTTAGCCAATCAGAAGTTGTGTTACTTACAAATTTACAAAACCTTGGAGAATAAGACTGAGAATATTCTCAAGAATGGTTGGTGAATACGGGCCCAGGTAGATTAAAGAGTCAAATATTTGTTTTTGCTCCAAAGCCTACCGTTCAGTCCAATGATGATGAAATTGCCCGGCTGTTTGTCTCAATAATATTTTTAACAAAACTGAATATAGGTCACCTGGGGTTAAAAGAAAAAAACCTAAAGGTTGTCACTAGGTCTAATCAGACGAAACCGTAATAGAGCTGTAGAAAACATAAATTTATGTTCAGTCTAATACTCATGAAACTTTGTCAGACTGGTAAGATTAAATATGGGCGAGTTGCAAAAGGGCATTTTTGTCACTAGATCCTATACCAGAAGATAATCTGGTCTTTATTTGTAAAGCATTGTTGTCTGTGCGTAAAAAACTTTGAACTTTTTAAAGCTGCTCCTGGTGCCTAAATTTTAATTTCCACCACAATTTTTCAAATGTAAATTTTAATACGGATATTTTGAATTTTAGGATGACAACTCAGAAATATGCTTGCATATAATACTGTCTTAATATGGTTAAGTTATTTTGTATCTTGAATGCTTTTAATAAATTTTAACAAAAAAGGGTGAAAACTTCTAACCCATTACACTTCAGGCGACTCTCAGGATTATCAGTCCTTTGATTATATATATATATATATATATATATATATATATATATATATATATATATATAGTGACACCAACCCATAGTTTTTTATTTACAGTGTATATCAGGGATAAAAAATATACTAAGCTTAAATGGGACAGTACCACCACACACACACACACACACACACACACACACACACACCCACACACACACACATATATATATATATATATATATATATATATTCCTTTTTTTTTTTTTTTTTAACAGATGCTACATTTGACAAGATACCACCCGCGGAAGATACCACCCGCGGTAGTGCATGCTCCGAATAAGGCGGAGGAAAATACCAAGGAAAGAAGAAGAAGAAGACCATTTCATACCCATAATTTTACCACTTCCTGCCATTATATTTATTTATCTCATTTCTTTTTCAGAATTGAAAATCACTAGCATCAAGATTGTGCATACAACAATTTGTATTCATTTGTACAAAAATGGAAGAAAACAACACTTTAATAACCATGGGTACATTTTGACGGTATCAGGAGAAGTCGTACCCTGGAGAATATTACTACCATGGTGAACCCGTACCCTAGCCTCAAGGGTATGAGTTGTCCAGAGAAGCCGTACCATGGATAATGATAGTTTACCATTTTGTCAACTTTTATAGTGCTGTTAATATTGTGATGTAGGTTTGATGAAAATGTTTTTTTTTCTTTGTAAATCTTTTGAAAAGACATAGATCTAAATTAAGTAAAAAAAAAAGATGTGTGTTTTCTCATGCAGTGTTTATATTTGGTGTTTGATAATCTGGAGTTAAATTTCTTCATAAGTTAATTCTCTGCAACACAATCACGAGTCTAAACGAACCTAAATGAGAAGGATTCTGAGGACCTTGCGGGAGAGGAGAAAATTCTGGTAACAAGCGTTTTTTTTTTTCCATTTACAAATAGGTAACATTCAGTGTCAATTTTCACATTGTGTCGCGTTGGACCGCCTCTACTGTCACAGCAAGCAGTACAGCAACGTCTCATATTCCAAATGAGGCATCCATTAGTGGTTACTAGTATCTGTTGCCATTCATCAACTACAAGGAGTTTGAGCATATGTGTCTATTGATCTGTCTCGGCTATAAATAGAAATACAATTAACAGATCAAATGAAAAAATAAAATCCTTTAAAAAAATTCCAATTAAAATGAAATAACCCCCCCCTACTTTTTGTGAACAATATGATTATTTCAATATTTATACCGGTATTTTGTTTTGCTGTAAGTGGAAAGACATAAATGGGCCGTCATGTTATGACTATAATTTTACAATAAACCATTGCTTTTTGAAAATATTGTATGTGTACTAGAAGCCACTTACCCATCTCTCTGTCTATATTAGTCCATTTACCCCTTACCACACATGAACGACTTTTGACGACCCTGAGAAAGAAGCCGAATGAAAACATTGTGCAAAAAGGAGAAAATGCTGGTGACCAGCATTTTCTCCTTTTCCCACAATGTTTTCCATTTTATCAGTAAACAATTGCACTATTTGGGCCACATTGAAATTGTGGCCTGCAAATGCTTTCAATTTGAGCAGGGCTAAAATTTTGTTGTCTGGTAAAGGGTGAAAAGACTGCTAAACTGCGCGATTCAGTCCATGATAGACAAAACATATTTCATGGGTCCATAGTTGAAAATATTTTAGACGTACCAGAGGCCATTTACCCATCTCTCTGACCATATCAGTTCATTAACCCATTACCACACAATCCCTACTTTTGACGCCCCTGAGAAAGAAGCCCTTTGAAAACACTGTGGGAAAAGGAGAAAATGCTGGTAACCAGCATTTTCTCCTTTTCCCACAGTGTTTTCTACCCTTCCTAGAACAAATTTCAATTTTTCAGTCACCTTTATTTTGTCGTCTGCAAATGCTTTCAGTTTGGACAAGTCTAAAATTTTCTCGTGTGTTAGTGAGTTAAAGGACTGTTGTTCTGCGCGATTCAGTAAATGATAGACAAAACATATTTCATGGGTCCATAGTTATGTGATGTCTTGCTTGATACTATGCATCACAGAGTTGCGTGAAACTCCATTTACCACGGCATGACTCATTTTCAATGGATTTTTTCTATATTCTTATTGGGGCTTTATCTGAATTTTCCTTCAATTTTGAGTTTTTCCATTTCAATTTGTAAATATTGGCACCGATATAATTATGAATTAAATCTTGAAATCCGAACTTTGAATCTTTCTTTTCTTTCTCAAGTTATTTGGGCAGACCTAAAATGTCCGTTATAGAGATATGATTAATCGAAACATAACTTTGAAACAGCAATACTTGGGCTTATTGAATTGAAAAATTCATTTTAGCCCACTGGTAGGATAAGGGTTAACTCGAAGAGAGCTTCTTGAACCCAATGGACATTTTCAATTCTTAAACAAGACCAAAGTTATGACAATGTTAACATTTTACCACACAATCCCGAGTTTTAACGACCCTGAAAAAGAAGCCTTTTGAAAACATTGTGTTAAAAGGAGAAAATGCTGGTAACCAGCATTTTCTCCATTTACCACAATGTTTCCTTACACATCAAAGACAAATTCCATGATTCGTGCCACGTTCACATTATTTTCCGCAAGCAATATTACTGAGTACAGTGTACAAGAACAATAACACTCCCTAGCCCGAATTGTGGGTAATTCCACTATGATCTTCATTTTTACAGTATTTCTTGCTTGTCCGGAACGGAACTTCGAAGTTTCAAGTCAGATTGTGACAATTTGCAACTCTTGTTTCATTATCATTTGGCCTTGAACCTTGATATTTAGTATTTATCCTGTTTTAGACCTTTGCTGCTTGGTTCTCAGGTGACCTACATAGGACCATCATGGTCCTCTTATTTTCTAATAGCTTACTTAAGTTTACTATTTTATGTTTCTATTTTTAGCTCACCTGAGCACAAAGTGCTCAGAGTGAGCTATTGTGATCACTCACCGTCCGTCTGCGTCCATCGTCCGTCCGTCCATCCGTCGTCCGTTCACATTTTCTTGTTTACGCTCTTTCGATTATGGGTCAAATAGGATAAGAACGATTGGAGTTGTTTGCCCTTGAATTAGAAAAACTGCTATATTTGACTTTGTTTACACTCTGGCATCTACAATTATTAACCAATTTGTTTACACTCTAGCATCTACAATTATTAACCAATCGACACCAGATTTGGTGAAAGTATACCTGACCATAAGATCTCGGAAAGTTTGATTATGAATGTAATCTGACCAGAACAATTGGATTTATTTGCCCTTGAATTCGAAAAATTGCTATATTTCACTTTGTTTACACTCTAGCATCTACAAATATCAACCAATGAGTTCCAACCTTGGTAAAAAAATGCATGACCATTAGATCTCGGATGAGTTCGATTATGTGTGTAATCAAACTAGATTAACTAGAGTTATTTGCCCTTAAATTAGAAAAAATGCTATGTTTCACTTAGTTTATACTCTAACATCGATAAATATTAACCAATTAGTTCCAAGCTTGGTCAAAATATACATGACCATTAGATGTCGGATGAGTTCGATTATGGATGTAATCAGATGTAATCTGACTTGGACAACTGGAGTTATTTGCCCTTGAATTAGAAAGTTCTTTAGAATTGTACTTTGTCATCTCCAGTCTGATTGACTTGAAACTTGGTATGTGTTTGTTGCAATAATAGAGAGTGCAGTGTGGAGAAACCATAACTCTACCTCATACTGTCTATGTGTTATTTCCCTTTGATTATCAACTACCAAAAAACTCAACTTCATTTGTTCCACTTTCAAAATTTAATATCTGCCAATGCTTTCAATTCGGAATAGTCTAAAATTTGTCATATGAGAAAAGGTTAAAGAACCTTCATTATCAGCTTCATTTCAAGCTCACGCTTGACTATCGCCAGAGTTAAACAATGTCAAATATGGCAGAATTTGACCAAGATTTTGAGGAAGTAATGACTAGATTCAGCCTATGAAAATTTCTACAGATTTACTACAGCATCATTTTTTCTTAATATTCAACATATCGTCGATTTACTTCTTAAACCCTGTAACAACAGCTTGTTTCAAGCTTCAGATGGTATGTTTCAGAGAACAACCGACCATCTATATTGTATTACATAAACTGTATCTGTGTTTTTTACCTTTTTCTTTTTCAACGGCGTAACTTGTAGATCTATTTGCATGTGCTAGACCTAATTTAACCCTTTCCCGAACGACAGACTCTTCCAAACTGAAAGAGTTTGTAAACGACAATTTTAACTTTCATAACAATGGCAGAAAATTATCCGAACGGACAGAAAACACTGTTGGAAAAGGAGAAATTGCTCGTTGCAAACAATTTCTCCTTTTCCCACAATGTTTTCAAAAGACTTGTACCGCAGACACGTAAAAACAAAGGCTTGTTTGGGAGAGGGTTAAATAATTGTTGAATATTAATGAGGGGGTAGGGTTTAGGTACGCATGCGCAGTAAATCCAGATAAACTCCAGATAAACTGCGACGTTTAAATGGATAAATGATAAAATAAACCTGCGTTGGGAAGTTTATGGAAGATAGACGGTCAGAAATTTTCAAATATGAGCGTTCTAATTGGATAGAAAAGTAGGACAAAGACTAAATTGCATTAGATTATGCAGTGAGAAATAATCCACCTACTAATACTAAGGACAGAAATAGAAGAGAATTTGTTTAATAATGTGGTGATTTATGTGATTTTGAGAAAAAGAAGAAAATCACACCGAACGAAATTTGACCTCAGAAATTGTTTAATGTCTATCAGATAACAAAAGTAGATGAAAAATTGCGTGGCTCACCGCCAATTGTCTAGAACTATTTTAATTTGTTTGAAATTTTCTATCAGTATGCTACTCTGAAATATCATTTCATCTTCTTTATATACGACAATTTTCAGGCAATAATCGGGAAAGCGATCCCTGGCAAGATAGTTGCATCTATTTCTATATTTCCGTTGTTAGGTGACATGGTTAGGTGATTTCGTTTGACTTTCGATCCGATCTTTTGAAAGCGTTAGGCCCCAACCTTTGGATTCTCGCTGCGCATATATATTTTTTTTTGGTTTGATTCTCCTTCTTCGTTTCGCTGAGATGAAACGACACTTTTTGTACGCCTGTCGAAGACGGGACGTATTTAAGAAATAGTCTTCATTCTATCGTGGTATATCGTTCAATAAACCACAGTTGTGAGTTATGAGGCCAATAAATAATCCACGAGGGCGATAGTCCAAGTGGTTTATTCATTGCCCCTCATAAATCACAGCGTGGTTTATTGAACGATAAACCACGATAGAAAGAAGATTATTTCGATTCTAAAATGGCAAATTCTTAATGAAAGGAAAACAAGTTCAAACTTAGAGTAATAACGCGGATGAAGATTATGTTCTATTGAATAACTCACTCATTGAATGACGTCACTCGATACAGAATGACGTCACTAAACATGGATTGTCGCAGATTTTACCACGTTTCCTTGCACTGTGTTTATAGAACCAAATTCACGTGTCATGTTAGAATTAAGAAATAATCTTCTTTCTATCGTGGTATATCGTTCAATGAACCACAGTTGTGAGTTATGAGGTACAATAAATAATCCACGAGGGCGATAGCCGAATTTTCTGCTTGTCCGGAGCATAACTTTGTCACCTCTGGTCCAATTGACTTGAAGCATGGCATTTGTGTTTGTTGCAATAATACGGACTGCATTGCGAAAGAATCGTAACTCTACCTCGTGCTGTCTTTGAGTTATTTCCCTTTGACCGTCATTTTAACAGTATTTTCTCTTTGTCCGGAGCATACCTTTGTCATCTGAAGCCCTAGTGACTTGACACTTGGCAGTTGTGTTTGTTGCAATAAAACAGAGTGCAGTGCAAAAGAACCGTAACTCTACATCGTGCTGTCATTGAGTTATTTCCCTTTGATCTTTATTTTTGCAGCATTTTCTGTTTTTCCGGAATGTAACTTTGTCATCTGAAGTCCGATTGACTTGAAACTTGGCAAATGTGTCTGTTGCAATAATACGGAGTGCAGTGCAAAGAACCGTAACTCTACCACATGCTGTTTTTGAGTCATTTCCTTTTGATCCTCATTTTAACAGCATTTTCTGCTTGTTCCGTGCATAACTTTGTCATCTCTGGTCCGATTGACTTGAAACTTGGCATTTGTGTTTATTGCAATGATAGGGAATAAATATCATAACCATTTTCGAGCATGAATTTTAAGTTATTCCCCTTATTTTTTTTTTTTTTTCTTTTTTTTTTTTATAGCATTTCTTGCCTGTCAGGCGCATAACTTTGTCATCTTAAGTAGGAATGACTTGAAATATGGTATGCTTATTTCTGGCAATATTTGGAAGTGCAGTGCGCAAGAATTGTAACTCCTCCTCATGTTGTCTTTGAGTTATTTCCCTTTGATTGTTATTTTAACAGCATTCTCTGCTTGTCTGTTGCATAACTTTTTCATCTTAGGAAGGAATGACTTGAAAAATAGTATGATTATTTATTGCAATATTTTATAGTGCAGTGCAAAAGAATTGTAACTCTACCTTGAGCTGTCTTTGAGTTATTTCTCTTTGATCATCATTTTTACACCATTTAGTGCTTCTTTACAATATAACCTGGTCATCTCAAGTCATAACAACTTCAAACTTGGTATGCATCATTGTTTCAATATTACAGAGTGCAGCGCGCAAGAACAATAACTCTACCTACCACATATCTTGAGTAATTCCACTTTGATCTTCATTTTTACAGTATTCCTTGCTTGACAAGAAGTGCTCTTTGTCACCTCAAGTCAAATTGACTTGAGACTAGGTAAACATAAAAGTGCAATGCACTGGAACTGTAACCTTACCAAATGCCTTTTTTGGAATTATTCCCTTTTCATCATTGTTTTTAAAGCTTTTCATGGTTCCCTACAATATAACTTTACCTTTTCATGTTGAAATGACCTGAAACTTTATATGCATGTTTCCTGAACATTAGAGGAGACATTCGTGCCTATTTCAATCACTTACATGATTTCTGCTGCACTGCTTTTTTCCTCTACCTGCCCTTTACGATTATTATTCCCCCTTGACAACTGGCGGTGGGAGGGGTGTATCTTGCGACAGTTTGCCGCTCTTGTTAGTTCTTGGTTTTTCCGTTTTGCAGACACTGACAAGTGTATGGCATTATTAACTGTGTTAGGCATTTTCCGCGAAATGGCAAACTACAAATACACATCTAATTTGGGCATTCTGGGTACAGAACCGGACTACTTTTATACACGACTACCATTTTTTTTTAATTTCAGACTAACATAAATTGAAACTTTACCCTGTAGTAAAACATAAAATGTTCGCTTTTTGTTTTTTAAATCGGGATTTTCTTAATATTCAAAATATGCTTGAACTGCTATAATTTCAAAAAATGGATGGTACCTGTCTCTTTGAAGACACCGAAGAAAGTCTTAACCCTTTATCAAAATTTATAATACCTAGTTTAACAACCCTGTGAAAGAAGGTGCTTGAAAACAAAATGTAAAAGGAGAAAAGCTTGGAACCAGCATTTTTTCCTCTCAACATATTTTCTACTTTTTCAAAAACCATAAAACAATTTCAACGTCTAAAGTGTCGGCTTCAAATGTTTTGGATTTTGATAGGTCGTAAGTTTTGCAGTTTACTTGCAGTTTACTAAAATTTTTAGTCAAATAAGCCACCACTCTCATTGATTTTCAAATCCTTTTAGTAAACTTTTAAAAACCAGAGTTTTAAAGACCATGAGATATATATCCTCTGAAATCATTGCGGGAAAAAGAGAAAATTCTAGTTTCAGACTGTCACCCTTTACAATGTCTTGTACCCTTTTAAAACGACATTCCATATTGGAGTCAGATTTATTTTTGTTGTTCTGAAATGCTTTTAACTTACACAAGTCAAAATTTTCTCGTTCTGTAAAGAATAGATTTATAAAAATTGCCATAGATTGTTTGATTGTTCAACATATATCAGACATTACAGTTGAGGGTTTGAAACATAGGGATCGCTGGTTCAATTTATTTAAACCGTCAACCTTTTACCATACAATCCTGTGTTTAAAGAAAATATATAAAGAAAAAGAAATCTTTTGAAAACCTTGTGGGAAGAGAAGAAAATGCTGGTAACAAGCATTTTGTCCTTTTTCAAAGTTGTTTTTTTTTACTCAGTTTCATTAGTTGAGCCATATGAAATGGAAGTGAGCAAATGTTTTCAACTTGGAGAAGTCTTCTTTTCTGTAAAGGATTAGAGTGGTGATAAATTCCTGTAATTAGGGAAAAAAAAAGATTTGTTAAGAGACACCGACAGACCATTTCTTGAAAGCTGGAACAGCAAAAAGTTTTGAGTATAAAGGTGGTATTTTAAGTTTCATTTTAAGGAGAGAAATATGTGCTAAAACTGTTCCCTTATAAAGCTAGTAAATCCTCAGCCAGGTGTTACTTTGATCTCGGTAAATCACTGCCGTGCTGGGTGACACGTGGTCTTTGCTAAACACAGACTAACACACACGTCAAAAAAGAAATGTGTCTGTCCTGCTCAATTATCAGTTGATCATTTGTAAATACAGTATACATAGACATCAACTTTGCTACATATTGTATAGGGTAAGTTCATTCTTATTTTGTAGTTCAAGAGGTGCTTAAACTTATATATCCGAACGCTTTTTTGTTAGCTCGCCTGAGCACGAAGTGCTCAAAGGTGAGCTATTGTGATCGATCAATGTCCGTCGGCCGTCTGTCCGTCCGTCTGTCCGTCTGTCCGTCCGTCCGTTCACAATTACAAAAAAATCTTCTCCTCCTAAACTAACGATCAGATTTCAATCAAACTTCACAGAAATAATTCTAGGTGATGTACTTTCAAAATACTTCAAAGATTAAGATTCCATGAAGAACTCTGGTTGCCATGGCAACCGAGTGAAAAAACTTTAAAAATCTTCTTGTCCAAAACTGTAAGGGCTAGAGCTTTCATATTTGGCATGTAGCATCATCTAATGGCCCTCTACCAAAATACTTCAAATCATGGCTCTAGTCTTGAAATTGGTCCTATGTTGTGGGTTCCCAGATTTTACATACAGATAAAGAAGGAAATCTTAGAAAATCTTCTTGTCTCAAACCGTAAGGGCTAGAGCTCTCATATTTGGCATGTAGCATCATAAATTAGTGGCCCTCTACTAAAATACTTCAAATTATTGCCCTAGTGCGGAAATTGGCCCTATGTTGTGGGGTCTCGGATTTCACAAAGAGATAAAGAAGGAAATCTGAGAAAATTTTCTTGTCCCAAACCGTAAGGGCTAGAGCTTTCATATTTGGCATGCAGTATTATGTAGTGGCCCTCTACCAAAATACTTCAAATTATGGCCCTGCTGTGAAAATTAAACCTATGTTGTTGGTCTTGGTTTTCACATACAGACAAGGAAGGAAATCTTTAAAAACCTTCTTGTCCAAATGGTAATGGCCAGAGCTTTCATATTTGGCATGTAGTATCATCTAGTTGCTCTGTACCAAAAGACTTCAAATTATATCCCTGATGTAAAGAATTGGCCCTATGTCGTGGGTCTCGGATTTCACATAGCAATAAAGAATGAAATTCTTTAAAAATTTCTTTGGACCATATGGTAATGGCCAGAGCTTTCATATTTGGCATGTAGCATTATCTAGTGGCCCTCTACCAATATACCTCAAATTATGGCCCTAGTGTTGAAAATGGCCCTATGTTGTGGGTTCTCGGATTTCACATGGCGATAAAGAAGGAAATCTTAGAAAATCTTTTTCTCCCAAACCAGAAGGGCTAGAGCTTTCATATTTGGTATGTAGCATCATCTAGTGCCCTCTACCAAAATACTAAAAATTATGGTCCTGGTGTGAAAGTTAGCCCTATGTTGTTGGTATCCGATTTCACATAGAGATAAAGAGGGAAATCTTTAAAAGTCTTCTTGTGAGCACTCTTGAGACCACATTTCTTGCAAAGCTGAATTGAAAATTGGTTAGAATGTCTGTCTCAATAAAGTCTCACATGAGTCTGCATTGAATGCTTGTTCGAAGTATAACTTTGTCATCTCAAGTAAGAACATCTTCAACATTGGTACGCATGTTTGTTGTGATATTACAGAGTGCTGTGTTCAAGAACAATAACTCTACCTAGCATGGATTTTGAGTAATTCCACTTTGATCTTTATTTTGATAGTATTGTTTGCTTGTCCAGAGTAGAATTTTGAAGTCTCAAGTCAAATTGTTTGTTGCATTGCCTGCCCTTTGCAACTATTATACCCCACGTACAACTGCTGTCTGTGGTGTCTGTGGTCGTGAGGTAGAGCGTCAGCCTCGTGACCAAAAGGTCCTGAGTTCGATACCCGGGAGCGGGTGTCGACTTTGGGATTTTTCATCGGCCCACACATTCGGCGCGAGTACTGGTGTAGTTCCCAGGAAGCAGAATCGAGAGAGATTCATTGGTATAAGTTGTCAGAACTTGTTTCTCAATCGATCTAAAATAAATATGTTTAAACTATACAACTGGTGGAATTGCATATCTTGCGACAATTCGCCGCTCTTGTTTATCATCATTAGCATTTGAACTTCAGTATTTGGTAATTATAGTCTTTGTTGTAGACCTTTGCTGCTTAGTAGGTGAGCGATATAGGACCATCATGGTCCTCTTCTTTTCAAATGCACTATTATGGAGCCCTGATTTAACTGCAGCTTACTTTTTTTTTTTAATTATCATTGTCTTATAAATCTGTGGCGATCTGCTAGAAGTTTCTTTCAAAATGCCGACTGCATACGAACGTTTTTATCAAAACCGAAAGAGGATAGCGCTTGTGTTAAAACTCTTTTCGTCAGTATGATACCGGAAAATTGATAAAATGACACATTTAGCCTCTTGGAAAATGATACTTGATACGACTACCGTAACGGCCGACTTTTGGCATAATTATCGTTTTTAATGTCAATTTCATTTCTAAAATGTCACCAAATAACTGTATGAGTGTATTCAAGATAGCGTTTGTTTTTACCTCGGTCCATGTCCTTATCACGTGATCACCGAAAATGCCCGGATGTCCGACGTTATCTATGACACCAGTGTCTGTGCATGTCATATTCTTGGAAGATTCGACCTGTTTTATATGATGCATCACTAGCCCCGAAAGCGGACAGACTGTAATATTACGCTCTATAAAGTAGCAATGTAGAAAATAGCTTTTATCAATACGTTTGAGGAGAAATGAGACCTGATTTAGCTCCATATTTCTCTAAACTGCTGATCATAGCTGAGTGAATTGCACGAGGTAGCGTTTTATTGGGTAAAGGTTTATTTTAGTTTGAAATTCAAAGTAACGGTTTTCGCGTAGGAAAGTGGTTCGGTTCTATACCCAGGATGCCCAAATTAGATAGATGAGTATTTATAGAATACCATGTAGCGGGAGATAATGCCTGTGGCACCTATAAACAGTTTGTTTCGAATTGGTCAGGGCCAAATCTAGAAATAATTGAGAAAGGTAGGTTTTCAGTGCAATTTTGATAAGAAGAAGAGTTATTAGAGTCATTTTCAAATTTCGCAGAAATTCTGTGGGAAATGGAATTTCACGGTCACAACTTTTCATCTGTATCTGAACTTGAGTTTGATTAGAAGACTGGCACTGCCTCTGCATGGGACTGCTTTTAGATATCATTTGAAAGGGACGTAAATGTTGAAAAAAAAGATTTATACATGGTAAACTGGCTAATTTCCTTTGTCCCAAAAACTAAAACTATTATGTTACTACTTTGATCTGAGTTCAGTATGAGTAACTGATATAAATTTTGTTTTTGCATTAAGAATTGAGCTTTCCGTGTATTATGCATGCCAAAATATTACATTCTAACAGTGATTTCAGTATTAAAGAGCACTTATAAAATTGTCCCATTGATAAAGGTCACTATTGTAACAATATCCATTTACACAGAATAATTTCTATCCTCTGCAAGTTTTCCTTAA
Organism: Tridacna crocea; assembly: GCA_943736015.1. Classification (NCBI taxonomy): domain Eukaryota; kingdom Metazoa; phylum Mollusca; class Bivalvia; order Cardiida; family Cardiidae; genus Tridacna; species Tridacna crocea. Next base: position 59,962,976 of record OX031059.1, read on the forward strand.
TAGTAGCATTCATGCTGAAGCGTAGCTATCCTTTGAGATAAACCAATGGCTGCTGAACACATGCTTCTTTATCAATCCAGAGAAAATGACGACAAAATAGAGGTAAGTAACTGCGTGATTTCTAAGTGTGTCACTTAATGTAACAGATTTTCATATTTAAAACGTCTAATCTGTATAACTTCCTATGGTAAACATAAATCTGCATCTATTTCTTATTCATTTGACCACAAAAAAAAACACCACAGGCCCTACCTATTTTTAGAAATTCATACAGATTTGCTTGTAAATCACTATTGTAACAGGTCACTATTGTAACACCAAATTTTGTTACAGTAAATACATATTTTGATACAAGAGTGACAAATAGCCAGCATTTTTCCTTTAGTTCATTTACCAGGTGAGTTAGTTACTATATGTGTCATATAAGGGAGTCTTTAAACCTTACTGCTATATTACGGTTAATTTTCATTAAGAAGCCAGAGATTTAAACAAAGATTTTTTAAATGACTTAGTTGGTGTTACAATAATGACATTCTACTGTTACAAGAGTGACGAAATAGTGCAGTAACAGATGTTTTGTTACAACTGACATGCAGAGTGAAGGTTACTGACTTGTCTTAAAAATCAAACTGCAAATTTGGCTAATAATTGCATTAACCATAAATTGTCTGTCTTGTTGTTGATAAGAACAATGGAAATGTTACTTGAGTGACATCTATATAATGAATAGTCATAGACTATTTTAATTTCCTAAATCAAAACCACAAAATACTTTTAACGTGCAGTGTTACATGAATAAGTCGATAAGTATGTGTTTTTTGTAGTTCAATGATTTTTTTTTTTCAGAAAAAAATGGGTATGTCCAACGCAGAGAGACAGAGAAAATTTAGGCTTTTACGTGATGCTGATCCTGAACGTAGGCAAGAGTTTTTGAAAAAGTGTAAAGAGAAATACCAAGAGGATAAGAGGACAGGCAAGAAAAAACTAGTAAAAGATATGACAGAGCGTGAGAAAAGGGCTGCAAGGAAACAATGGAGAATTCGACAATATAAATCGAGGCAGAAAGCTAAAGAAAGCAAAGAAGCCCTAACAGTCACCCCATTAAAAGCAATCAGTGAATCGACATAGGCCACATGCTCACGACAGAAGACTCAGAGTAAGAGACAAAAATCAAAAAGTATTTCCAAGTGTTATAGAGATATTAGGTCAAAAGATACTGAGATTGAAAGACTTAAAAGAAAAGTTGAAGTATACAGAAAGAGATTGTCAAGAGCACACTACCTCTTGCAAGAAAAATCAAAAGAGGCTGGTACACCAAGAACAAAGACACGCCAACTATTGAAAGTATTTTCCAAATCTTCAAAGTCAACAATACGACGATCTCTTTTTAAATTTCATGTTCTTGTTGAACAATTGAGAAAAAGCTATCAAGACCAAAGGAAAACAGAAAAATTAAAATTTGCTAGGATGATAAATGGATCAATTATGAAAAAGTATCGAATGAAGATAGAAACATTGAAACTATTGACCTGTAGTATAAGAACAAAGTTGGAACAAGATAAGACATGTTTATCAAAAAGAACATATCATCAAGTGCAGCAGTTCTACTGCAGGGATGACAATTCCAGATTAGTACCAGGAATGAAGAAGACTCTGACAAAGAGGAAAGTAAAGAAGCAAAGAAGAATTTTGAATGATTCATGGTTAAACTTACACAAGAAATTTCTTACAGACGGAAAAGATAACATTAGTTACACCACTTTTACAAGACTAAGACCATTCTGGGTATTGTTCCCCACTGAAACAGACAGAGACACATGTATTTGCAAAATATGTGATAACATGAATTTGATGACAGATGGCCTATTCAGGTCGGGTATAATTGAAGAAAAAAAGTAGAGGATATTATGAAGTCTAAAGTTTGTGACATTAAAAATTATTACTGTATGCATGGAAAATCCTCGGTGTGTAAAGACAGACTTGTGAAAACAAAACCAGAGGACGCTAACAAGCAAGTAGAATATTTCAAGTGGGTCACAAAAAGAAAAAAGCGACAGATAAAGGAAGGAAAAGATTTAAAATCAAAAACTGTAACATACACTGTGAAAGAGAGAATTTGTTGTTCAGCTGACAGACTGAAAGAGATATATGACCATGACCTAAATGAATATTGCAGACACATAATTACTTTTCATATGCAATACAACTACTATAGAAAAAGAAAGGAAACAATGGGTGAAAATGAGTGTATTATTCATGTGGATTTTAGTGAAAACTATGTTTGCAAAATGGCAAGAGAAGTTCAAGGTATGCATTTTGGAGAGTCAAAAAAACAACTGACCCTGCACACAGGAGTAATACATGTGAAAGATAAAGAAGCGGAAACATTTTGTACAGTGTCTGACTCTCTTGTCCACAATCCATCTGGATTATGGGCTCATGTAAAACCTATCCTTCAAGATGTCAGAAAAAGGTATCCTAACATAACCTCTATCGAGTTTTTTTAGTGATGGTCCGACTGCCCAATACAGACAAAAGGACAATTTTTATCTTGCATCGACAGTACCCAAATTTTTAGGATTTAAATCCATGAAGTGGTCATATTTTGAGGCGGGACACGGAAAAGGTGTGCCAGATGCTGTTGGTGGGGCTATCAAGCGAGCTGCAGATAACCTGGTGTTACATGGGACAGATTACATCAGCTGAAGCATTAGTTGATAAACTTAAGGGATTAAAGTCAAAGTTAATCTTGATAAAGGAGTCAGAAATTAGAGAACAGGAAAATGTTATGCAAGGTAAGACACTATCACCTGTACCAGGAACATTAAATCTTCATCAAGTGGTGGCTGATTCACCAGGGAAAATCTATTATAGAAGACTAAGTTGCATGTGTAGTGGGAATTGTGAAAGGTGTCATGAACCTTTGGAATTCTTTGATTTGATGAAACAAAAAGAAAGAAAACAAAACAGAAAGAAACGTAAAAGCAATGCATCTGATTTCAATGATAAACAGAATGAGCACAAATCAGATAAAAAGAAATGTATGGTGAAAGATAGTAATGGTGTTTATGATGCATGTACTGAAATGGAAGAAACATGTGATAGGAATAACAAAGATCGTGATGATTCATATGAGGAGATGGAACAGATCTCTACAAGAAAAGCCACATTCCAAAGTATCCTTACGGAAATGAACAAATGTACATCCTACCTGAAGTTGCAGCAGTAATGCCAGGAGTATGATAAAGCCATAAGAAAATTTCACAAAGAGCAGTCATTGATGAGATACACTCTAGTTTGAAAGCTGATATTGATGCTGTAGAATATATGCCAGATGACATAAAATCTAACTTTAAATTGTGCCCGTGCTCTGTGTGTACTGATGGTAACTGTCTACCATCTTCAGGTAGTGTTCTTGCATATGGACAAAGAGGAAATGAACAAGAAATACGGGTAAGAATAATAAAGGAACCTGTTGAAAATGAAGAAACATATTTAGATGATAAGTACCTTGCAAGAGGAACTGGAACAGAAAAAAAAATGATAAAGCATGCAGTAAGAGTTATGCACAATATTCTGATAAGTATGTCCCAGGGATGAAGCTGACCAAATCTTTAATTAAGAGAATTTATCAAGAAGAGGTTCTCTCACTTACAGAGGACAAATCATTTATGGGGATTTGGCAATTGCATGCTTTGTCTTCCATCTTAAAAGCTCCCCTATACTCAGTGTATCCAAAGCTGGGCAATCCATCTGTTCGCAGAGATCTACATAGACTAATTGAACCCATCAAAAAAGTAGAACATGGACCGGTTTATATAATGTGGACCTTATGCAGGACTGACATGAATAAAGAACATTGGGTACCAAATCATTTTGTGCTACTGCTTCCAATGGTATTTGCTACCGATTTAAATGACACTGTGAGTGGGGTAGATGAATATAGAGAGCAAAGTACCAAATATGTAGCTGTCAACAACAATGAAGATGTTGATACATGTAACGAGGAAATAACGATCCATGTATATAGAAAAGAAAATGGTGAATATGATTTAGCTATTGATTGCGAGGTGCCTCTGATTACCAATTATTCAGATAAAGAGAAAAGAAGAGAAGATACGTCAGAAAATATTACAGACACGGGTCCTGAAGAGAAACATGATCAAGATATTGAACACTCTAAGGTTAATTTAGAGATCAATAACAATGATATTAACCAATGGGATGCAAAGTTCCTAATTGGAAAGTATGTATTGGTAAAGTACAGGGAAAAGCTGTACCCAGGATTTGTGGAGAATAAAGATGGAAATTTAGTTCAAATTAAGTGTATGAAAAAAAGTGGACGGGACCGAGAAAATAACTTTATATGGCCAAAGAAATTGGTTGATCTTAACTGGTATGATATACAGGATATAATTAGAATAATTCCCGATCCAGAGAATTATCTCGGCAACCGCTTAAAATTAGATGACGAGTTGTGGAGGGTTTTTAGGCAGTTACAGTAATTTTTAGAGAAGACATGAGAGTTCTAGTTAATTTAACTCTTTACCAAACGGCAACATTTTAGACTTGTCCAGTTTGAAAGCATATGCACCCGACAACTAAAACGTGACTCAAAAATTAACATTTGCTTTGGGAAGGGTAGAAAGCATTGTGGGAAAAGGAGAAAATGCTGGTTACAAGCATTTCCTCTTTTACCCACAATGTTTTCTAAAGCCTTCTTACTCAGGGACGTCAAAAGTAGGGATTTTGTTGTAAAAGGTTAAGAGCTGAGTAAAAGTTTATATGATATTATCACTCAAGTAACGGAAGCTGTCACAAGTGTAACAGCCTTGTCTCTCTTGTAACATACCTGTTTTACTAATATTTTTTCTTTGCAACAACAAATTTGTTAAGTTATTTTTCCTGATATATGCACAAGTAAGCATAGAAAATGTTTTAAGTTTAAAAATTGTTGAGTAGAATAATGTCTAAAAGGAAAGAAAGTACAAATAACATTTCAAAAACGAGTCTGTTTTTTTCAGTTGCTGAAAATGCCTTGATTTGAAGGCAGAAATGTATTTTGGACAAGATTGGACCCATTTTATTTTGAAAATAGTATTATTCTTTGATTTTAAGTTTGTATGGACCATCAGAATGCATGTGTTCTATCAAAAAAATAAAATTGTTTCTGTGTTACAGTAGTGACTTACTCACTAAAGGTGCTAAACAAAATATTATATGACAAGCCCTAGTTTGGTATTTAAGGTCTGTAACATTGATTTTTTACTTGACAATTCAGTCTAGAAACGGATAAAAGCAAATTTACCTTTTTAGCAGGACCTTCATTTTTTGCCAAACAGGAGTTCAAAATTTCTACAAATTTTGAAAATGACTCATTACACCTATGAATTGTGTAAGGTTAATGAAAAGAAGCATTTAGTTTGTCTATGAAACAGAAGGTCATGACCTTTCATTCTTTGTTCCATATACAAATGTGAGAGTTCGTGGAGCTAGCAGCTATTTTTAGCGGCAAAAATAAGGGTAGGGGGAACAGGACATTTGCCCCCTGGACATCTGCCCCCCGGACTTTTGCCCCCGTAGAACACCTGCCCCCTGGACATCTGCCCCCGAGCATTTGCCCCCGTAGGACATCTGCCCCCTTAGGACATCTGCCCCCTGGACATCTGCCACCCGGACATTCGCACCCATAGGACATCTGCCCCCGTAAGAGATTTGCCCCCCGGACATTTGCCCCCTGGACATCTGCCCCCCGACATTCGCCTCCTTAGGACATCCCCTCCTGGTCATTTGCCCTGCTAGGAATCTGCCCCTGGATATTTGCCCAATTAGCCTCTTCTAAAAGATGTTGAAGAACTAATAACATCCTGAATTTTGCTTTATTTTTCTTAAAATGCAAAAAAAAAAGAATTTTTTATCGGGGTTTACAGCAGGCGTGCCAGTTGAATAACTGACTCTATAGTTATCACACTGGAAGTTTGATATTAAAACTAAAATCAATTAATCAGCCGAAGATTTTCAACAAAATAGCACTTAACGATACAACAGCTGAGAGCTCTTTTTCATAGCGCCGGTCAAAATTACCATGTACACTATACATGTATATCTCAAAGTTGCTTTTTTGAGATTGTCCCTTAAAGGAGCTAGATGTCCAAGTTGTAAACAAACTGAGGGGGCAGATGTCCAGGGGCCAGATATCCTAAGGGGGCAGATGTCCGGGGGGCACATGTCTGGGGGCACATGTCCTAGGGGGCACATGTCCTAAGGGGGCAGATGTCTAGGGGGCAGATGTCTGGGGGGCAGATGTCCTAGGTTGGCAGATGTCCGGGGGGCAAACGTCCAGGTGGCAGATGTCCTAAGGGGGCAAAAGTCGGGGGGCACAAGTCCGGGGGCAGAAGTCTGGGGGCAAATGTCCTAGACCCAAGGGTAGGGGTTAGGTCATGAAAAAATACGATATCAAAGTAATGAAAGTACTGTTAGAAGGCGAGTTTAGAATATAGGCATAACATATTGCAATACATTTTCCTGTACTTAAGTCGCCTATCCTGATACAGTAAAGTCTATAGAGTTGTCCAATGTTCCTGTGCGATGAAGACCAGTATACCATCCTGAGTTTTAGCAAACTTGAAGGCTTGTGAAAATATGTTGAAAAAAAAAATTAAAACGAATGGACTTTTCTGAAACTCTTTCCATTTCATTTGAAGGAAAAGTTTTATTTGATAGCAAAGTGATTCGATTTACCGTTACCCGTATATGGTTTTACGTTGTATAGAAACTTAGATTTAACCCTCTCTTACCCCAATAATGAGTTTAAAAGGTCTAGGAAGAAGCCTTGAGAACTTTTGGTCTGAAAAGGAGATACGGTGCTAATGGACATTTTTTCCTTTTCCTAAAATGTCTTCCATCCTATTTCATACAGGTTCCATCAATGGTACCAGATCAAAAAGTTGCTTCCTGAAAATGCATTTAATTTTGGAAAGTCTGAATTTTTTTCTTCGTGTGTAGAGTCAAGAAAGTTTCCATCCCCAACTTTCAGCAGCAGGTCGAGCAAGAATTACTCCCCTTGGAATTCATCGATAATCTGGTCCGAAAAGATTGCCGATAACGGCTTGTCATATAGAATTTCAGAAAGGCAAATTTTTTGATCGACTCAAACACTTTTTTCTTCTAAAATGATTAAAATCTATAAGGCCTTGAAGTATTCTGTAATATCTCTACTTCACTTCAATATAATTTTAATTTCTGTAACAAAACGGAAAGTTGCGTCCATTTTGATTTAAAGTTACTGACCCATTCTCCTTCTTATTTCTATAGAAAGGTTGGGTCTAGGACATTTGCCCCCCGGAATTCTGCCCCCCGGATTTCTGCCCCCTGACTTTTGCCCCCTTAGGACACCTGCCACCTGGACGTTGGCCCCCCGGACATCTGCCAACCTAGGACATCTGCCCTCCAGATATCTGCCTCCTTAGGACATATGCCCCCCTAGGACATCTGCCCCCCCCCGACATGTGCCCCACGGACATCTGCCCCTTTAGGACATCTGCCCCCTCAGTTTGTTTACAACTTGGACGTCTAGCTCCTTAAGGGACAATCTCAAAAAAGCAACTTTGAGATATACACGTATATTCAGGTGTTGTATTGTTAAGTGCTATTTTGTTGAAAATCTTCGGCTGATTGATTGATTTCAGTTTTGATATCAAACTTCTTGTATGATAACTATAGAATCAGTAACTCATCTGGCACGCCTGCTGTAGACCCCGAAAAATCAAAGTGCTGAAGGCACTGTTGTAGCGGTTGTCCGGTTGATGTTGAGTTTTTGGTCAGACAGACAAGCTGACTCCTTTTATACCGCCCAATCATAATGTGGGGGGATATAAGTTTTGAGGTTCAATAGCTTCGAAGTTATGGCCTGGACTGGACAAAAATTTCATGTGAATATCAACGAAGGGCAATAACACAAAAACATGAATGGCAGTTTTGGTTCTTATGCGCTGCACTTCTCCATAATGTTTTCTGTCAGTGTATGAAGTTTCAAGTTGATAGCATTTATAGTTTGAAAGCCCGGGTGAAAAATTTGAGGTGGAGCGATAGACAGACTGATGGACAAGGTGACCCATGCATTACCCCCTAAAACTTTGCTCGCTGTGGGTATAACAAAACAGGTAAAACAGTTTTGTTTATCACATGGTATTTATTTAAATGTAAACTATACAGTAACAGATGTCAGAAATATTACCCCCATGACTAGAAATTTTTTTCAAGTTCAACTTCACCGAGCACAAAATTAAAAAAATGATAATAATAAAAAAAGAAAACAGAAAATTAGACATTATTCTTTCCAGGTAATCGATAACACATTCACTGAACCTAAGCTCAGTCATTCCGTTTAAACAGATGTTTCAACACTAACAAACAAGAGAGTCATTGGCCCTGGAACGATCACCTTCGACTATAGCCTATGAGTGAAATTCATTTCTTTGAGCAACTTTGGTAAAGCTTCACCCAAGGAACATCCCTGCCAAGTTTCATCAAGATTGGCCTAGTGGGTTAGGAGAAGAAGATGTATAAAGAAATTGTTGACGGGCGACAGATGCCGGACATAGGGCAATCAAATATCAAAGCTCTGCACCTTCCAATTTCAAAGAAGAATTTTAAATTTTCCTTCTTTGTCCTTTGTTCGAACTTGTGGTCCCCAGGGCTGGATCACTTTTTACCAAAGAAGCATCCTTGGAACGAACTTGGTAGAGGTCCACTCAAAGCTGCTACATACCAAATATCAAAGCTCTACACCTTCCCGTTTAAGAGAAATAGAAATTTAAAATTTTTCCTTCTTTGTTTCTATGTCCAACCTGTGACCTCCGGGGCATGGCCAGTTTTGACGCCAGGGACATCATATGACCAAACTTGGTAGAGGTCCACTAGAAGATTCTGCATACCAAATATCAAAGCTCTTCACCTTAAAGTTTCAGAGAAGATTTATAAAGTTTTCCTTCTTTGTTGCTATGTTCGAACCTGTGACCCCCCGGGGCAGGGCCAGTTTTGACCCCAACGACATAATATGAACAAACTTGGTAGAGGTCCACTAGGAATTGCTACACGCCAAATATCATAGCTCTATGCCTTCTAGTTTTAGAGAAGAAGAATTTTAAAATTTTCTTTCTTTGTTCCTATGTTCGAAGCTGTGACCCCCGGGACGGGGCTTGTTTTGACCCCACAGGCATGATTTAAATAAACTTGGTAGAGGTCCACTAGGAAATGCCACATACCAAATATCAAAGCTCTGCGCTTTCTAGTTTCTGAGAAAAAGAAATTTAAAGTTTTCCTTCTTTGTTCCTATGCTCAAATATATGACCCCTGGGGTGGGGCCAGTTTTGACCCCAAGACATAATTTGAACAAACTTGGTAGAGGCCCACAAGGAGATGCCACATACCAAATATCGAAGCTCTACGCCTTCAAATTTCAGAGGAGATTTTTAAAGTTTTCCTTCTTTGTTCCATGCTCAAACATGTGACCCCTGGGGCGGGGCCAGTTTTGACCCCAGGGATTTTCATGTTTCACTTTTATCAATTATTATTTCCGCATTCGCTTATTCATTTCAACATACCCATTTGATATCATTTGATTTTTGTTTTATTTTTTGGTTGTTTAGTCCATACCCATGTATGTATTTATAATTTATGTGTTCGGCGATGAACCTTATGTGTTCAAGCTGATATTATGAGTAAAGTTTCGGTTCTGTTTCTGTTTCTGATACAATTTGAACAAACTTGGTAGAGGTCCACTAGGAGATGCTACATACCAAATATCAATGCTCTTAGCCTTCAAGTTTCAAAGGAGAAGATTTATTAAAGTTTTCCTTCTTTGTTCCTATGCTAAAACTCGTTATCCCCCGGGGCGGGGCCTGTTTTGATCCTAGGGGCATAACTTGAACAAACTTGGTAGAGGTCTATTAGGAGATGCTACATACCAAATATCAAAGCTCTACGCCTTCTAGTTTCAGAGAAGACGATTTTTAGAGATTTCGGTTTTTTTTTTCTTTTTGTTGCCATGGCAACCAGAGTCAATGATGGAATTAAATTCTTTGAACAATTTAGGTAAAGCTTCACCTAAGTAACGTTCCTGCCAAGTTTCATGAAGATTGGCACTGTGGTTTAGGAGGAGAAGATGTTTAAAGAAATTGTTGACGGACGATGGACGACAGACGACGGACAACGGACGCCGGGCATGGGGCAATCACAATAGCTCACCTTTAGCACTTTGTGCTAAGGTGAGCCAAAACCAACTGCATATTCCAAGCAAAATTGCATTTTTGTCCATATTTTCACTCAGGCCTAATAATCTTGAGATATTTTTTCGAGGTAATCAATTACTTATATACTAAATCTACACTCATTTATTCAGTTTAAACAGATATCAACACTAGCAATTGGCAACTGCATATTTCTACCAAAATTGCATTTTTATCAATGTGTTCACCTGAATAATCTTAACATATTTTTTAAGGTAATCAGTAACGCATTTACTGAATCTACACTTTATCATTCTGCTTAACTCTTTACTAAACGACAAAATTTTAAACCAGTCCGTGTTAAAATACTTTGCAGACAACAAAATGTGACTCAAAAATTCAACTTTGTTTTGGAAAGGGTAGCATTTTACCAGCATTTTCTCCTTTTCCAGCAAAAAAAAAAAGGCTTTTTTGTTAACGTCTTTAAAGGTCGGGATTGTGTGGTAAAGAGTTAAAAAATGTATCAACATGAATAAAAAACAACTGCATATTCCACGCAAATTTGATTTTTTGTCAATGTTTCCATCTTAATCTTGAGACAGATGATTGTGAAATTCTTCAGAAGAACATAGTTCTTTACGATACGCGCCGTTCACCTGTAGACCCAACCTCTCTCCCACAAGTGTACATGTATTCCGGCCTCTGCGACCCAGGGTCTTTCGTTTACTCCCTCAATGTTACCAAACTCCCTCCACGTAGTACCCAAACCACCAGCGAAACAGAACCCTATCTCTGCCTTGTACTTATTTTCATCTACATCAAACACTCCAACCATGTGATAGCCAGGCTACAGTAATAATGTAGCAACCTGATAACAATTAAGTCAAATTAAGTTCACAGTTCATTTCCCAGTAACGCTCCACTAATAAAATATAACACACATACCAAGATCCTATCACAAAAGGAATACATCTGAATTAAATATATACACATAAAACAATCAAAGGATAATAATTAAGTCAAATTAAGTTCATTTTACATGGCTCTTTTCCCAATAATGTTCCATTAATAAAATATAACAAACATACCAAGATCCTGTCACAAAAGGAATACATCTGAATTAACAATCAAATGATAATATTTATAAATTCAATTTAACTCCTCTCACAATGTTTTCTGAAAACTACTTAGGGTAACATTATCTCTCAGTTGACTGTAAGTATTTACCAGTGAGTCGAAATACCTTTTCTCACAATGTTTCTATCTGTAAACTGCTAAATACTATACATTAAGCCATAGTACCAACACTATTATAATTCAGTACAACAACATTTACAAATACTACAAAACAAAGACTCACCCCAGAAAAAAATCCCTCCCACACACACAATTAAACGGTAACCGGTCATTTCGTACCTTGGTCATTTTGTACTTAGGTCGTTTCGTACGGTTTTGGTCATTTCGTACCTGCTTCTTTGGTCATTTCGTACCTAGTGGCAACCATTTCGTACCTAGTCCATTTCGTAACTACTTTTTAGGTACGAAATTACTTTGCTCTGGTCATGTCGTACCCAGCCACCTAAAATCAGCATTGAGTAACCCTCATGTAGTGTACGCAATCACTCTACCTAACCATTCGCATACACACGCATAACCCTTTACTCTCAAACTCCGTTTAAAACTTAAACTTTCTAAGCTTCATAAACTCAATGTGACAGACATTAAAATTTCATACGACAGATACGTTAAGTTGCTTTTGAGAGCAGTATACAGCTTTTACTGAACAAAATATCATTTACTTTCGTATTTAATACACTTTGATTATGTGACATTTCTTGGTAGAAATAAACGAAATTGAAATCGAAAGTTTTGAGAAAAAAACAATGCAGCACACTTAAAAACGACTGAACTTGTTTTATTGCATATTAGATCTACTTCAAAATAATTTCTTTGATTTAAAATGATATTGTCATCAGTAATCCTCATGATATATACAAATGTTTTTGGAAAAATGATTCATCTCTCTGTTTTTTGCGTTCTCTGTATGCTTTCCGGTAATCCGCAGGCGTTTTACCCATGTTTCTGAAAGAAGAAGATTGCATCAGATACATTACATTGAAAACAAAGAGTCTCAGGTTTCATGGATATTTTACAATTTGATCAATTAATATCGGTTAAACTGTAAGGTATATATCTGTGTTTGGAAGAAGCACAGGGATAAACATAGTATATGTGAATAACAACAATGATCTTGTACAGAACCTTTCAGAATCAGATACGCTAAATTTATGCATCAGATAATAAATATCTTTTAAATATTCTTGTTTCGGTATACTCTATTTTTTCGCATTCAAGTGGGTTTAATATAGCAAAAGCAATTACTAAACAAAGACAAGGGATGCTAATCATTGAAAAAAATTCTCAACTCACCCCCTTTTTATGCAGGAGCAGCAACTGCACATTATTTTCAACCCGATATGGCAGTAAACAATCAGTGCGCGTGATCGCGTGATCGTAGATGTGACATAGATTAGTGTCATCAATGCCACTATGAGATCAATAATAAATGTTCAATAATGAATTCTGAAGAGCATGTATGGTATTTTGTGCAAAGCCGAAGGAAATAAACCCAATTAAACCTAATTTATCTCGACAAATGAGTTTTTCCACGAGCACTCAGAGATATAATTGGAAATGGCATATTGAAATAAACATTAAAAGGCCTTTGATCGTGGAAATACTTCTTTTTGATTGAAAATAGCTCTGTCTCTTCATAGCATTCTATTGGCGCAATGATATGCAAAAAAATTGCCTTCTGACTGCTTCCGGGGTTGTTCGTTCCAAAACCAGTTCGTCACTGGGCTTGTTCGTACCATGTTTGCACGATACTCATTTGATTGTACGATAATATTTACAGGTAGAAAACTTTATTGTAATGTTGGGAATTAGATCCTGACGGCGAAGATATCTCAAAATCATAGTATTCAGGTATTAACTTTATTGAATTCGTTATATTTACATAGCTTCTCCCTTTACCCATCATGCACCATTCCGTCAAGGGACGTTACTCTTGATCCCTCTTGAAAGACCAAAGGGAGACCACCAATACACAAATAACACAAACTTAGGCACCAGTAATCTCCCTTTAACCAAAAGAGAAGTTGCTAAGAAAAAAATTTAAAATTCTTCTTCTCTGAAACTTGAAGCATGAAGCTTTGACATTTGGCATTTAGCATTTCCTACTGGACCTCTACCAAGTTTGTTCATATAATGCCCCTGGGGTCAAAACTGACCCCCTTCAAGGGCCATAAGTTCGAGTATAGGAACATAGAAGGAAAACATTAAAATTCTTCTTCTCTGAAACTTGAAGGCGTGGAGCTTTGATACTTGGCATCAAGCATCTCCTAGTGGACCTCTACCAATTTGTTCATGCGATGCCCATGGGGTCAAAACTGGCCCCGCTCCGGGAATCATGAGTTCGAACACAGGAACAAAGAAGAAAAACTTTAAGATTCTTCTTCTCTTAAACTGGAAGGTGTAGAGCTTTGATATTTGGTATGTAGGAATTCCTAGTGGACCTATACCACGTTTGTTTAAATGATGCCGCTGGGGTCAAAACTGGCCCCGTCCCGGAAATCACAAGTTCGAACAAAGGAACAAAGAAGGAACACTTTAGAATTCTTCTTTTCTAAAGCTGAAAAGCAAAGAGCTTTGGTATTTGGTATTTAGAGAACCTGTTCTAAGTTTGTTAGTCTATCTATTGGTCGAAAACCATCCGACAATAAGAGAAATTAGAGGAAACCCGGTCTATTTTTAATTGAGCAACTCACTCATTTACATACCAGAAATACACAGACAAAGCTTCAAACATAGCGTCCGAAGAAGTCATTATGGAAAATAATCACCGTCAAGATTGTTTTCGGGTAATTCTATGATTCTTAGTTATTATTGATTTGTATAATTTTTTCATATAAATTTCAGTGATTTATATTTTTTTATTTGGTGAGATGTCAAAAATCTAAATATCCACCTTTAAAAAAAGGTAACAGCTCTTCTTGTTGATTCACCAGCAGCAGATCGTACTAGATAGCAGCGGATTCAAGTCTGTATGCGATGCAGAAGCCGTCGTACATAATAACGTGCAGAAATGCATCGAGTGCTCGATAGGATGTGAATTTTACAATAATTTGTCTCGATTTATGACCGTTTGGTTTGCCAACACGATGTAACCTGTCTATGTCAGTTTCACCTAAGGATATACCCAAGTCTTTGCAAAGATCAAGAATCACATTGTCTGTGTTACTGTTTGCTGGAGTCTCAGAAATACCACTTAATCTAAGATTATTGCTTCGACTATACTGCTCCAAATTGTGTGATGTAAATTCCAGACCTTCGACCTTTTCTTTAAGCAGAATATTCTCCAATCTTAACAAATCGTTTTACTTAACAAGATTCTCATTCTTTGATTCTAGGGACGCAGTTCTCTCATTTAGACCCTCCAAAACACCGTCAACAATCGATTGTCGAGGCCATCATATTGGTGATCATTTCATGTACATGTATCTCAAACTGAAAAGATGACTTTAGGGCACTCCCCAGAGCAGTCGTTTCTTCCTTGCAAAGAGAAATATTTGGTGTACATGCGTGAAAACTAGACATGATGGGTATATCAGTGTTTGAAAACCCCTCTTGAGAATCCTGACAAATAATTTCGGGGTTGGTCGTAAGCTCGCTCCTCGTTATCTGTTTCTTAGCTTTTTTGGATCTGTAGTGTAAGGAGTTTACACGGTATCTGATTCAGCTGCTTTGTTCGTTTTTGCCTCAGCGTTCATGTCGTATTGATCAGCTAATTGTATAATCAAAGACTTTATAAAGCCAATGCGTTCAATGTTATTTCAGTGCCGCTGATACTCCGATAGAGAAATATTTCCGCTATTTGATTGCCTTTGTGATCCTTATGACGGTGAATGATCAGCTTTAACAAAGCGTGAGAAATACAAATGATGTATTCGCAGTACTCGCTTCAGGGTATATGTATGAGCACTCTTAACTCTTTTCAACACTTAACTCAATACCACAGTATGTCAAGTGGGTGGGGAATGGACAAGTCAATAACGACGAAAAAGAATCAAATTCACAAGTCTGTCAAGACCTCAAAAAGATCATCGACCCTGATTCGAATTGTACTCACTCAAGTCTTTCAATGTTCAATTAATCAGACGTATATTAGAACTGAGAATGTCACATATCAGCCAATATCTAAACCGATGATAAAACTAACGTCCATACAAACGAACGATCACGTGACTCACTCAAATGCAAGTAGTCCCCTTTCGGAAATATGTTAATTTTGTTGGAGCGAAAATATACATATAATATGAATATAGGCAAAGCCTAAAGGCGAGCAGCGCTTCAAGTTTTTGCTACTTTGATAAAGTATGCATAAATTTTCTTATCAAATGCCTAAAAAAAGCAAAGCAACTGCAGGTGAACCAACAGAAAAAAGAAAGACAAATGAATAGAATATCAATAATCCCCTCT
The DNA here is from genome assembly GCA_943736015.1 of Tridacna crocea. Lineage (NCBI taxonomy): Eukaryota > Metazoa > Mollusca > Bivalvia > Cardiida > Cardiidae > Tridacna > Tridacna crocea. The sequence goes on from OX031059.1 coordinate 59,978,746, forward strand.
ACTTTACCCCCTGCTTTGCTATCTTTCTTTCAAGCTATTGACTACTTTTCTCAAATGTATCAGAAGTGGGAGGTTAAAAGTGCTGGAATTATAGTATTGCCTGAACTGGGTATTGAACCTACAACCACCAGGTCATGAGTTGGGTAAATTACAAACTACCAAGCTACCTGGCCAGGATGGTTTCATTTCTGAATTAGGCAAAGGTGATGAAAACTTTAAATTGATCAGTAATGTGCATCTACTGTATACATGTGATTGTATTCAAATTAGTATGATGATGTCGTATTTGCTGGCAAAGCAGTAAACAGAGTAATTTATGGCAAATCACATCTATTATTTGAACACAAAATTTGCACCTTTTGCTTGATGTGACTTGCTAAGAGGTCTGCGGGCTTGTTCCTCTCAATGTAGAAATAACTGATAACTCATTACCAAACGCCAAAATTTTAGGTTTGTCCAGATCGAAAGCATTTGCAGACGACAAAATAAAAGTGACTGAAAATTTGAAATTTGTTTTGTGAAAGGTAGAAAACATTGTGGGAAAAGGAGAAAACGCTGGTTACCAGGGATTGTGTGGTAATGGGTTCTCACTGTGAACTTAATACAATTTCTTATGTTCATCGGGGATAACTGCCATTTACGGTATTTATGATTAGATACAGTTTAAGAAATCTTGGTTTCCAATCTTATGAATTTTCCTTTTCCCTAAATGGTTTTAAAGTTGTTCTTAAGTGGCATTTGAAGTCGTTTTTGTGATTAACAGGCCAGTTCATTTCATGACTTGTGTAGTCAAATTTTAACAATCAAGCTACAAATGTAAATTATTAAAATTATAACTGCCATTATACTGCCACCTTGTGAAGTCAAAAACTACCGAGTTCACTCAAATGGTGAATTAACTTTTTATAGATGGCGATAAATAGGTAGAACTATCACGATAATTTCATTTTGAATGTCACCATTAGCACAAATTAGAAATTTTCATGGTTTAAAAATATCTCAATGTGAAATTTTCTTGATACCAAAGTTTGTCATAATTTATTTTTTCAGAAAACTTTTCGCCATCCAAATAAGTATTCTAGGAAATATAGCATAAGCCTCCAAAGAGTTTTGAGTTGTCTTGGATAGTTAGTGCTGAAGGTGTTGAGTCAATAATCTTAAGTTCCTGTGTTAGATCCTAAGCCAAGATACACGTTATGTTTTACTTGTATGGCAGTTTCTATGGGTAAGGAAAGCCACATCCCATACATGGACTGCTTTTAATACCAAGGAAAATAATTTATGAAAAGAGCTGTCAGCTTGATACAACTGAAATGATTTTGAAATGGGAGTACAACAGCAATTGATCATTCCGAAAAAAGTCCTAGTTTCAAAAAGGATTAGGCCAAAAGAGGCTGGTTGCAGGCACGTAGGAAGCAATTCAAAATGGGGGGAGGGGTTTAACTCGTATTTCTTGGAAAATTTTGCGTCGATTGAAACTCTCCGCGACAAAGGGAAATTTTAATTACGATTGTCAAAATTCATGATTGTTGGGGGGAGGGGCTTAGCCCCACCACACCCCCTCTTGTTCCTACGGGCCTGGGTTGAATAATTAATATCATGGGCCTGATCATTATCTGACATTGAGTTCATATATATGTAGTTATTTGTATTTCTCAATTAAAGTTAAGAACAACAATGGTTCACATTCATGGATGAAGGGACATTGATCTAGAAAAGATTAAGAATTTTCAGAGATTTAGATTTGTAGATCTGAAACTTTGTAATTATTAAATTTTGTTTAAATGGACTTTATGTTACTTTCCATTGCAATTCCGCATGCGTAATGTCATTAACATCTTTACTTAGTAATATTTCAACCAGTGCTGGCCTCTGGCTCAGGCATGCCTTGCTCAAGGATACTGTTACATAAATGGCAGGGCAATCAGGGTTTTAAACAAGATTTCAAGAGAACAAACCCTTTGCCTTGACCTAGAAATAAATTTCATTCACATACAAAAAAAACCTGTATATATTTTAGTGACTTCTAAGTCTTTGCCGTGACTTAGCCATAAATTTACTCATGACTCTAACGTCAGACAGCTGATGGTTTTGCCACAATGAAATAAGCTGAATTTTGTTAGAAGCAGATTAATACAGGGCTGAGAAAAGAAAGCACAATATCAGATTTTGTTTTGGGAAGTCAAAAATAACTTAAGAAAATTGATTTTCTAAATACTTGTACATTTCAACATGCCCGACATAAAGTCTACCATATTATTATGTTTTATTGAATTGGATGATTAGGAATGGTTCAGTCAATGAAGGCATACTGTAGAAGCAATCATTTGATTAGTAATTAGTTTGAGCCCAGCCCAGGTGCAGACAAACTTAGTGGTGTCTTTTTTCTTACCCTGGCCACTGCTGTTTCAAGGTGACTCAACAATGTAGGCCTATTTTTAGAGAATGTTATGTTTGTGGGTACAACAACAGCTTGCACACACACACACACACACACCCACACACACACCCACCCCCACACACACACCCCACACACACAAATTCATATTCTATGCAAATTGAAATCTAGATGTATACCGTCAAAATATCAGAGTGAATGCTGACAGAGTTTGATCAGATTTAGAGTTTACAACAATGATAATTATGGCATTAATTCAGAACAAAATCATCAGAGTGAATGCTGACAGAGTTTGATTAGATTTAGATTTTTCAGCGGGATCCCGATGAGAAAAGTTGGTTTTTTTTTTTTTGTTACATTATATTCAGATTGAAAGACACACTCGTAAATCCGTCTACGTAGACTTCCTATACATAGATTAACACACTTTGTTCGGGCAGAGTTGATTTGGGACCAGTTAAGTACTGGCCTATTTGTTCGGCTCGCTTTTATCGTAAAGGACTTTAAAAGTTGGGGAGAACGTCCAAATAAGACATGAACATAGTTTTCAAAAACAAGAGCGCGAAAAAACTTGAAAGCACCGATCTATTGACTCCCCCGAAATGGTTCAGCTGCTTTATTAATCCCGTAATGTTTATTTCTGTATTAGAAAAATTCCGTAACTCATTAAGATAACGGAAATGATCGAGTTCCATCGTATTTGACCAGATCTCGCGAGGATCTCGTTTGTAGACAGGGAAACTGTTTCAAATCACGTGACTGTTAAGGATGTAACGAATTATGGGTTAGAAACGCTCTTAGTGACATAGACTGGTTACCGCCCCTGATACACTACGTGTATAGGGACCGGTACAGGCTAATCGAAACGGGGCGAATTCTGCCCGTATTATGCGAGGTAACTGTGCAAGTAGTAACTTAGAGTAGCGTCTCTTGATTTTTGTGTGTATGTTTTTGGTGGGTGTAAAAAGCAATAGCTATGAAAATAATTTTCAACATTACTGTCTTTTAAAGTGATTGTTTTGTGATCATAATATAATTACTTATGCATGTTATCATTTCAACAAACAATAGGTGAATGTCTAAAATTTAATAGAAAAAAAAAAGTTAATGATTATAAGAGTATTATTTGATTTAATTATGTTTATAATAAAAGCTAAATTAATGAATACATGAAAACTTTTCAAGTGCTGACGTTGAACTTTTACTAAAAAAATTAACATCAAAATAATAAATATAATGCACAAGTTTGTACTTGATAAAGCAGAAAGGGTAATAAGATAATCAATTATCTTATAAATTGAATTGTAGGTTGCAATTCTCAAAGATTAAAGTCTGTTGTCTCTTTGAAGAAGCCTGCAGAGATAAGCCTAAGGGGCAATAAAACACATGTGGTGTCTAATTATCATTTAATTCTCCCTTAACATTTAATTTCTTTGTTTTGTAAGGAATAAAGAAGCATGTTTCAACATTTACTAACAACTATTTTGGGGAAAAAAATTAAAAGGGGGGAAAATTGCTTGCCGAATATTTATGTATTACTCAGTTGTTCAGATGTCTAATAGTCAAAAAATTAAATGAATAAAGAATTGAGAGAGGATTTGAAATAAAAGTATCTAATTAACCCATTACCAGACGACCAAATTTTAGACTAGTCCAAATTGAAACAAATTGCAGATGACATTTTAAAGAGAATTTAAATTGAAAATAAGTACTATATAGGGTAGAAAAATTTGTGAGAAAAGGAGAAATTGCTTGTTGCAAGTAGTTTCTCCTTTTCTCAATGAAATGTTCAGATTTCCCTCTCCTTTTTATTAAAAAAAAGATCATTCTAGATGGAAAAGGTCCTTTTATCTGAAAGTTATAAATTATGCTCTATGAATACCTGAATTCTATTATTTATTAATAACATAATAATCAAAATAAGAATGAAATAAAGTCAACTGAGCACATTGTCAGGTTACTCGATATATGTTTCGAGCCGTTTCATTGGCCGTATCAATTATCCAATCACAGGGCACGGTACGATTAGCTTGTGCCTGTTGTAATACACGGTATACAACGGTGGCCAGTTCATTAGTGACAGTCTTTTATATCACTTCCGTCCACCATATTTAAATTTGTTTACTTCTGGTCCATCACTCTGTCGAAGGCATAAGGTATGTACAAATTTGACACCATTTGTACCAATGAGCTCTCGCTACGCGAGGCGTCGCTTCGCGAAGCCTCTTGTGCGCTGCTCGCTATTACGTAAACTCCAAGACGGGTTTTACTTACATGCACGAGTAAAGTTTTCTTCCTTAACAAGCTGAAACAATAAACAATAAGTAACCAAACACCACAGCTTTTACCCGAAAAGTATAACAATAGTGTTTCACTTAATATATTTGCGCATCTGTTCTTTACTGTGGCGCATTCATAGTCACATATCGTTCTCCTGATCGTTTACTGAAATTTCAAATCGCTCGGACTTTCAAAATCTGACTTAATCCACCGTCATTAAGTCATTAGTCATTAGGAAATTTTCAACTTTTCATTAGTTGTAAATTTCATAAGGAAGAATGAACATTTCTTTAGGGATAACGAAAATCTCAAAAGGGATGATGAAAATTTCATAGAGGGTAATGAGATAATGAAAAATCATAAGGAATACTGAAAATTTCATAAAGAATAATGAGTGAATTGGCACATATCCCCTCCACATGTAAATACTTCGTGTATCTCTCCACACACTTTGATGAACACGAGATATATTTACGGTAGATCCCGGACGTGATGAACTCCCGCTGTCACGTGACGAGACTTACAGACCCTATAGAAACTGATGATTCGGTTTCGGGTGTCTGCAGAAGCTTGTTTAACCCTTTCCCAAACGACAAACTTTTGAATTTTGAACTCTTCCGAACCAAAAGAGTTTGCAGACGACAATATTAGGTTTGGAGAAAATGACAGAAAGTTCTCAAAAAGGTTAGAAAACACTGTGGGAAAAGGAGAAATTGCTCGTTACGAAAGGGTTAAAAAAGACGGACATTAGAAGCTCCTTTAGAACGACAAATGATGAGAAGCTGTTTTCTTGTGTTTGAATTAAATAAAGAATATTTAAGGACGAGTAAGTAACCCTAACCCTAACCCCTCCTCAAATTACATGTTGAAGAAACGATGTCCTAATGGCAGCTGAATTTTTTTCAAAAAATTCAGTAGTTAAGGGACAATAAAGAAAAACAGATAATGAAATATCTGAAACATCTGTTCAGTGGATCTTGAAATTTTTTCAAGCCCTGAATAATCCAGTGGTTTCACGACTCTGAGGGAAAATAACTTTGTGAGAAAAGGAGAAAATGCTGGTAACAATAATTTCCTTCTTTTCCCATGAGGGTTTCTAACCTATCAGAAAACTTCAGTTTATTTACATGAATTTCAAGTTTGCTGTCTGTAGATGCTCTTTGTTTGGAAGGGTCTTAAAATTTGTCGTTTTAGAAAGTGTTCTATAGTGACGTGGTCACTATCGGATTCAGCTTAACCCTTTCTCACTCAATGACGACTTTTGACGACCATTTGAAAGAAACCTTTTGAAAACATTGTGGCAAAAGGAGAGAGTGGTAACCAGCATTTCCTCCTTTTCCCAAAGTGTTTTTCTACTCTATCAACAAACGGTTGCACTATTTGAGCCACGTTGAAATTGTCGTCTGCAAATACTTTTAATTTGCGAGAAAAAATTTAAGTATGTTGAAAACTATTTCTTTTTAAAGAGGCAATAACACTCATTTTAAGCCAGTTTTAACTCATTTTGTTTTTATTTTATCAAAATATAGTCATTCTTATATATCTATGCCAAATATTACGCCTGACGGTTGCAAGGTTGCTTAGATTACGCCTGATAGAACATGCATTTCGCAGACTTGCGGCCTTCAATGTAAACAGACTGGTCGTTTCCGAATTTTGAATCGAAGATTTTCGATATCCGTTATACACTCGGGTAGATTCGTATAATGATCATGCATACTGTAACGTGACTATATTTGACCTTGGCCTTGAAGCGGTAAATAAAGGAAAATGGATGATTCTCTGTTGCAGCCTCTATTTTTAGACGGGGATCGAGGCCTATATGGCCTGCAACACGCGAAAAGGGACATTCAGACATCTGCGTAAAGAGTCGTCTTGGATCAGCCTGCGCAGTCCGAACAGGCTAATCCGAGACGGCACTTTACGTCTACATTAGATTTTCTTCCTCATTAGACTTTCGCAAAACATAAAAAATCATAAAAACGGAACGTGCCGTCTCGGATCAGCCTGCGCGGACTGCGCTGGCTGATCCGAGACGACACTTTACGCAGATGTCTGAATGTCCCTCGTCGCGTGTTGCAAGCCATTATGTAAGTTACACGTACGTATCCGACTCTAGGCGGAAACCAACGATAAATTTCCGTGAGTCACAGCCATTGTTTACAGCTCCGATCGTCAGCCAGTTTTCTTCTGGCCAATTTTAGGTTTTTCACACAAACCCCCGTGTTTCTTTTTTCATTTACACGATCTATGTCAGTAATTTATCCTTGTGTACACAAAGGACAGATTTCTGTACCATTCTGTTTTTCTTTTTGAAATTTAACAGCGTTTCTGCTCACCGGCTGTAGACAGGCATCTTTAAGCATTAAAAGGCCCGTTATGCTTGGTTAAAAGTGTGAGATGTTTTTCAAATGATTTGTTGAGATTGAGTATGAAGTTTCTTTATCTATGTAGGAAATGGCGAGCAAAATACCAAATAAACGGATTTATGGAATGCTGCTTTTGATACCTTTTGCGTGCATATGCATATTCGGGTCTTACATGGTGACCATGAAATTGAATTCCGTGCAGAAAGATGGTGACAAAAAACCAAATGAAGACAAGCTACGGCCAGGGTAATGACCAAGAATGAATTCTATGCTGTAATTTGATACATAGTCCGGTCTGTTAGCTCGAAAATGTTTACCAGCCGGACGAAAGTGTGAAAATTTTATATGGTGTAAACAATACTTTTCTAAGACGAAAAAAAGGAGCGTGCCCGATTTTAAGGCCCTGGATCAATTTTTATTGCGATTTGAAATTCGGATAACTATACCGTCCGAACACTCTTCCGTTGTAGAATAGTAAATTTAATGTTTCACGTTTAGTCATAATGTATGATAGACAAAAATGGTGTTTCAGAAATATTTTGACATTTTAAAGGCACTGGTTGATTTAGGGATTGGTTTTATGAATATTCTATGTGTCTTTCGTATCTGTCTTTTTGTCTGTCCGTCCATTTGCGTCTCATTTGCTTGCACTTTACATTCTTAAATAGAATTGACTGAATTTCGCGTATAGGATTGCTTTGCATTAGGTCGCTTGGCAGGACAAATTAAACTGCCTTCAGATTTTCCACATACAATGCAACTGACGATTTGCCAATTACATTTGATATAACGGGTATTTCCTTTTTATCCAAAGCATTTTTTCAATGACAAATGCTGTATGTCCCGTTCGCTAATCCTTTAAATTTAGAATACCGAGATCAAACGAACACCGAGATAAAACCTTCAACCATTTTTTTTTTTTTTTTTAACTTCATTAGACAAACATCTTTAAAATACTCAAAATTAAGCTTGAATGAATATTTTGTGAAGAAGGAATGGAAGGTTTAAAGTTTGATCTGAAGCCACGTTTCTTTTGTTCATGATTTGTAACAAAGTTATTCGTCATAAGGAAAGTGCAACAAAGACGGTTTGAGTGCTGTAGTATCAATAAATGGACTGTCCCTGTCTCTCTGAATACACTGGACAGCTATTAAAATTTTACCAAAGTATTTCGAGTATTGGCGACTCTGGAAAAAATGCGGGCCGACCCGCTGATTTGTCCCATTTTCTATTTTTGTCTCACTTCCTCAACCTTAACACCGCACACCGCACACCGCACCCCCCCCCCCAAAAAAAAAAAAAAAAAAACGAAAACAAAAACAAAAAGTGATCAGTATATAGTTTAAGAACATCTGTGAAAAATGAATTTTCAAAGTGTGCGGGAAAATATTGGGAACAAAAGGAATGGGCTTGCATCAACCATTTTCTCCTGTTTAAACAACATGTTTTACTTTTTCAAGGACAATTACAAACATCTGACTCACCTTTATTTTATCGCTTCTATATCCTGGGTGTAGGACAAAAGCCCGCAAGGACAAAAGCCCACTGGGACAAAGCCCCACTAGGACAAAAGTCCACTTTTAGTTCTAATCATGTATTCAATTAAAAAGTTTTGTATATATGATGTTACTTGTTTCTAGAAGAATAGAAAACATTATGTGAAAAGCAGAAAATACTTGTAATCCGCATTTTCGTAGTCTCTCATATTGCTGTCAAAAGTCCAGCATTTTCTCCTTTTCTCACATCTTTTTCAAGTCTTCTTTCACATGGTTGTTATAAGTATGGAAATGTTGCCAAGACTTGAACATTGAGAAGAAAGGAAAACAATTTGATTATTCTGATTATTTAATCTGTAATGTGTTTTTTTCTTCAAAAATGATTAGAAAATGATTTTCTAACGCTTTTTATAAGCAGTGGGCTTTTGTTCTCCTTGCCAAAATTAGCAGTGGGCTTTTGTCCCAATGGACTTTTGTCCTAGTGGGCTTTCGTCCCAATGGGCTTTTGTCCGTTCCCTCCATATGACGAGTCCAAGGTTGTCGTCGGGTGAAAACATTCATGGTACCTATTTAAAACACTATACAAAATAAACCAAACTTTTTACGACCCTGAGAAATATAGTTCTTAAAAATGCTGTCGAAAAGGGATAAAGTTCTGGCCATTTTCTCCTTTTCCATTCGCTATCCTTCCTACAGAAAAATTCCGTTTTTTTCTAAACCACATTCAAATTGTTGTCTTCAAAGGCTTGTAATTTGGGCAAGTCTCATTTTTTTGTTTTGTAAAGCCTTAATGAAGATTCGGTGTTTAAAAAAAAATGGAGAAAAGGGGGGAAAATAACAGTAATGTAAGTGCAATAGACCTTTTCTATTTTTACGTCTGATTGGTCATCTGATGTTTACCGAATCCCATAGCTCTAAGTTTGTAATGTACAGGCTCGAAATCCAGGAATCGGTAGTTTGATTTATTTAAACTGTTAAAGTTATAATTTTTGTACAGAAAAGATCGTTCCGGTATCTGCAAATAGACAGAGACAGACTATTTACCGATTAACTGGGACATTATACATTTTTAATTTACAGAGAAAATCTTGACTTTGAAAAAAAACATTTAAAATCTCTATAGTTGCATTTTTGTCATGCTCCTGTTTTAACTATCTTATCGTAATAACAAAGTTCAATTCAAATTTCAAACCTCCCATTCTTTCTAGAAAAACAGAAGTTCGACATTCATTTTCAGTGAGCAAATACGTGCTATACTTGTTTTCATTGAAAGGCTAGTTAAGTTCTTTTGATCTCGGTATTTCACCGCCAAAGTAGGTGATTCATATGAAAAGCTGTAATGTACTTCTTAGGCACCGACTAACACACACACGTATCATAATTGTTTGTCACGTTCAGCCTTATGTTGATCACTTGTAAAGGTTTGGAATTGTAAAAATCTGTTACAGAGGATAAGTCTGTTCTAATTACTGGCCCTAAAAGATGCATTTGTCTGCCCGAACATTTTTTGGGGGTTTTATTTTCAAATGCATTATTATAATTATGTAACCTAGTGTTACCGGTCCCAGTTTAATTGTATATTTGCACTTATTTCTTTCGTCGGAAGTGGGGGGATTTATTTTTCAAGTTATTAAACCCAATCCTACTAAATAAATTAAATCAAATGGCACTTTTAAAGTTGATAGTAAAATCCCAAATGTTTTTTCAAAGGAATATCTGGAGGAAAAATATCTCCGTATCGGACGTGTAGATCTAGGATCAGACTGCACGTTCTTCGTAGTCTGGTCTTGATCTATATTGTCTACAAGAGGTCAATGAGTCGCACTTGCAGCCTAAGGATAGGAGACAGCGCTTACGTATGATATCGATTTACTCTCTTAGGTCTACCGAAAGACTGATAAAACGACAGTTTTTTTGGATGTGTCTTCTAAAAAGATAATTAATAAAACTACCAGCACGGCCGTTTTAAGTTTTTTGGGGCATTTCAAGAATTTCGAACATAATATAAAAGTGAAAAAAAAAATACCAACAAGGCCATTTCTTGGTATTATTTCGGATTTATTTCTATATTGTTTCATTACTATAATGCTGAAAATAAATCAAAATCCACCTATATATATAAAGTAAATCAAAATCTCGATAAAAAAAGAAAATAAAGTTCTATTAAAATATGAAAACGTTTCGATCGACCCTCAGTAATCAAATCATTGTGAAATACGAATACTTGTATTCTGATAAAAGGAAAGTACAAAGGAAAAATATTCGGACACTACATCTATCCGAATATAAAATAGGCAGTAATTAATGAACTAGGCCACTGAAATCGGGCACACCAGGCGCAAATGACTCGAAATGATGTCTATTAACTGTAAGCAAAATTTGTTGCTTTGTCCGGAGTGTAAACATTTTGCTAAAAAATGGAGTTAACAGACCGGACTAACATACGTCACTCTACCTTAAGGTACCATGCAGACAAAAATAACAATTTATCAACCATCTAAAACAGTTATAAAACACAGGTTCACAGCCTGAAGGACTGGGGCTCAAAACCATTTACAAATTATCAACCATGTAAAACAGTTATAAAACACAGGTTCTGAAGGACTGGGGTTCGAACCCATATCGTCAAATGGTCCAAGACTTGATGTTTACAAGTTCTACTCTCTACCACTTGATCGCTACAGGCTGGTTTCTTCTCTTCCGGTTGATTGATTGAATTCGCGTTTATTTATCGTCGCCACTGGTTGTCCATATAGGCTATGCCATCAGAGTACTGTTGATTTTCTTACGGGGGATAGTGCAAGATAGCGAACGTAACCCATTCTTATTGGCAGGTTCTTTAATGTGCTCGGTATATAGCACCGTCAGAAATAGCTTCGGTTTAATGTATCACGAACGCCAACACCAAAGTGACCAAAGACCTAATTTTTCAAATCCTACGCTAGATACCACTTGAAAAATACTTCCGGATTGCGCATGTTGCTATTTTCAATTTCTATAACTCTGTAATATTCCACTGGATAACTTTGGCAGTTAATTGGTTTATATTCGTTTACGTCGCTTGCTTTTTATAGGCCCGAAGGGTCGTATTATCTTATGGCCTCGGTCGTCCGCCCGTCCGTCTAAAAAGGAGAAGTAAGTGCGTGACCATAAATATGAAGCTGGCTTTTATGGAAGTGAATGCGTTTAAATCAGTAGCGCGGAAGCTGTAAGGAAACAACACTTGCACCTGACAGGGCATATAGCACCGACAATTTAATATCTACAATCTAGACACGCCCAATTAGTTCAAGTAGCAGAGCACAGGGCTTGTAGACATCAAATGTAGGACAGCTCGGGCTCGAGCCCTTGGGCTGACGATATAAAGTTAGTTGTTGTCTTTCATATGAAATGCTATTTCAAACTCTCGTGTGAGGATAGTAGGCCTAAACACGAAGCCTGACTTAGCTTAGCATCGCACTATTTCTAGTGACTAACTAACAGCCTTCGGAGTCGTCGCCAACATCAGCAGCTGGTGGCGACGATAAATAGACGAAAAATCGTTCAATCATTCTACAACTATTTGTTTAACAATGGGTTTATTTGCATGTTTGGTGTTCAACACCTTTTCTGTCGGTATTTAAGGTATGTTTTGGCAGCAAGTGTACCCAGTCCGTTCCTAGAGATTCTACTGAAGGACATGCTTCTATCCTATTGATTGCCCTAACCCTAATCAAAGTGTGGTGTCTGCGGTTGTTAGGTAGAGCTTCGGCCTCGTTACCATAAAGTCCCAAGTTCGATACCCGGTAAAATACTTTTGGTTGAGCCAATATTTAAAGCGCAATTTTTAATTTGCACGCCTAACGGATCAGTTCTGACTGAGCTACATGGCAAAAATCAGAGCTCCAGATGTAGGGAGAGATTTTGATTTCAAAATTAAAAATATTTGTCATTTTTCCCTAAACCCTTTGTTATGGGTACTCATTAGAATCGTCTCTTATAGGTTATTCTAATGAGTACCCATAACATAGGGTTTCAAAGAAAAATAACATATTTAGAATGCCATCTCTCCCTCTTATCTAGAGCTCTGACAATGATTGCGTTTCGAGACATTAGTACATGTCCAGTATGGCTCAACTCGTGGAAAGTTCTAGCCAAAACAACGGTACATTTTATTAGAGCTCCAGATAGAGGGATAAATTTTTTATTTCAAAGTTGAAAATATTAGTTATTCTCCACTAAACCCTAAGCTGTGGGTACTCATTGGAGTCGTCCCATGGAGAGGATTCCAATGAGTACTCACGACATAGGGTTTCAAAGAGAAATAATGGATTTAGAAAAACATCATTCCCTCATATCTGGAGCTCAGATTTTATAAAATACATTTCAAATGGCATCTTTTCCTGTCTAGACACAATCCTATTCAGTGCTACTATTATTTGGAGGAATGTCTGTATTAGTTGGAAAAAATGCCTGTTTTACATGTACCTTTACAGACTTTCACATGACAACCGATATAGACATCTAAATCCATTACAAAATCAGAGGGAGTTAGAAAATTTGGGACAACTTGTCCAAAACCGCCTACGTATTCTTCAGGTAAGGGAATTCCACCTATACGCTGAATTTGTATCTGTTCAACATCAGATTCCCAAACTACTAGTGGAAGATTCTTTGCACTGTACTGTCGTAAAGAAATTTCTTCAAATTATTCTGCTCTTAAACCACTCATCAGATTTTTAAATCATTTCACAGACATGATCCTTATATTATGTCCCCCTTTTTTTAGTTGGGCTGTTTTTGAAGAAAACATAGAGGTGTTGTTATAGCCTTTTTGTCGTCGACTGCGTTGTCGTTGTGCAAAAACTTTGACATTTTGATGTATTTCGGCTTCCACTCAACACATGCATTTGAAAGTTGGAATGATTTGTTTACTACTAAAAGAGAAACCCATACAACAAGGACAGATGCATCTAAAATCATTTGTCTAAATTATGCCCGCTTTTTCGACTTAGAATTTTAACTTACTATCAAGCGCCCAACAGCCAATCGTTGGCACCCGCGTGTGGTGCTCTTGTTCGATTTAATATTTTCAGCTATCATTAGGCATGTGTTATTGTTCAAGAAATGGTCCTTGGGTGACATCAATCGTTTCCTTTTCCTTGAGTTGGGGATAAACCGCATTTGCTGACCTAATCTCTGTCACACGTATTAATTAACCCTTTTTACTGTCCGGTGTAATGCAGAGAAATGTCCCTCTCCAACAAAATGACCCGGGCCATTATTCTAAGTAGTGAAATGACACCAGAATTCATTTCACTACGTAGAGGAATGACCGGGGTCATTTCCCTACGTAAAGAAATGACCCATGGGTCATTTTGTAGGGGAGGGTCATTTCGAAAGCCTATAAGGGTAAAAATGAACAATAAGAAAAAAAAAAACTAAAAACACATTATAACGCGAAAAAAGTCACACTTACGCGAAAATTCTCGTTATAACGTGAATATAAAACACGTTATAATGCGAAAGTTCTCGTAGTAACGCGAATAATTCTCGTGATAACGTGAATTCAAAACACGTTATAATGCAAAAACAGTCGCACTAACGCGAAAATTATCGTAATAACGCAAAAAACCGTGTAATAACGTAAATTAAAAACACATTATAATGCGAAAAAAGTCGCACTAACGCTAAAAAAAGTTTCACTAACGCGAAAATTCGCGTTATATTGAGAATATAAAACACGTTATAACGCGAAAAAAAAGTCGCTTAACGCAAAAATTCTCGTTATAACTTGAATATAAAACACGTTATGACGTGAAAAAAGTCGCACCAACGCAAATTCATGAAACTATATAAGTGGTTTCATCAGTACAATGGTAGGGCTCTGAGGTGCCTTGCTAAGGTTACTCACACGAAAGACTCAGTGCGTCGTGCCCGGGCCTCTAGTTTACCGATGATTTTATTAATCGGTCGTTTCGTCGGTAAACTGGAATAAATTGCAAAGTCGCAATGGTCCTTATGAGGCACATAGATATGAAGAAGTTAACCTTGGTGCGATACTAGACGAACACCATTATTACAGGGCCATTAATCTAATAATTTTGAGTACAATAGTTAGTGTATCTGACTCGTGACCTGAAGTTTGTGGGTTCATAGCCAGTTGCGGCGAACTTCTTTTTCGGCGATTTTTTACCTGTCATCTCTGATGCATGTGAGAAAGTAGTAAGTGGCTTGGGGAAAAATGTTCTGTCAGTACTGGTGTGAGAATACAAACACATGCGTCAGTGCATTGGGCGCCATGATGTGACCTAAGCTGTCTAAATGGCGTTAAACTCCAATACTCATGACCAAACAAAATCAAATGAGCCGTGTTCTAGAAAAAGGGGGCTTATTACATCCCTGTGATGTATGTTATCACATGATTATAAGTCTTACGAGAATTTTCGCGTTACTGCGACTTTTTTTTTGTTATAACGTCTTTTAAAACACGTTATTACGAGAAATTTCGCGTTACTGCGACTTTTCTTTTGCGTTTTAAGGTGCTTTAAAACACGTGATTACGAGAATTATCGCGTTACTGCGACTTTTTTTTTTTTTTGGTTTTGTTTTTGCCTTATAACGTGTTTTAAAACAGGTTGTTACGAGAATTTTCGCGTAAATGCGACTTTTTTTTTTGCGTTATTACGTGTTTGTAAACACTTATTACGAGATTTTTTCGCGTTACTGCGACTTTTTTTTCGTTATTACGTATTTGTAAACACGTTATTACGAAATTTTTCGCGTTAGTGCGACTTTCTTTTTTTGCGTTATTACGTGTTTTAAATAGACCATCTGCCAAATTCCATTACTGACGCGTCACCACGAGTTACTTCCCTTGTGAGTACTCTCCACCGGACAATCTTTTCCAATCTTGAACATACCGAATAGTGAAAAGGTCATATTTTTTAAATGGAATTTACCCTAAACGTGATATATAAGACAACAAAAACCCTTAATCGACCATGCCAGTAGTTTTATCAATTATCTTTTTCGACGACACACACAAAAAAAGAACTCGTTTTGTGAATCTTTCGGTAAACTTCAGAGATCATAAGCAGCGCTGTCTCCTGTTGGGCGTGTTGCTAGAACTTTTTGTATGCAGACTGAATTAACCCTTATGCTGCGAAGCGCGACTCAACGACTTTTTGCAGATAATTCAGATCAAGATCAGATTACGAAAAACGTGCAGTCTGATCCTAGATCTACACTGTCCGAAACGGAAATATCTTACCTGGAGATATTCCTTTGAAATAATATCGTCTTTAAAATTTGTGTCATATTATTATTTAGTAGGATAAGGTTTAATAACTTGAAAATCAAATTCCCCTCCCTGCCCGAAAGAAATGAGCGCAAATATATACAGTTAAACTGAGACCAGTTAAATCAGGTTACATAATAATGCATTTGAAAACAAAAAATTGAAGGGGCCAATGATAAGAACAGACTTACCCCCTGTAACAGATTTAAACAATTCCAAACCTTTACATGTGATCAACGTCAGACTGAACGTAATAAACAATTATGACACGTGTGTGTTAGTCGGTGCCTAAGAAGAGCATAACAGCTTTTCAAATAGATGCACCCACTTTGACGGTGAAATACCGAGATCAAAAGAACACCCAGCTAACCCTTTACTAGCTTTTCAATGAAAACAAGTATAGCACGTATTTGCCCACTGAAAAAGAATCCCGTAAATTCAAACTGTATAATGTCCCAGTTTTTGGTAAACAGACTGTGTCTGTCTATTTGCAGATACTGGAACGATTAAAAAAAAGAATTACTATCACTTTAATAGTTTAAATAATTAAAACCACCAACCCCTGGATTTCGAGCCTGTACGTTACAAACTTAGCTACGGAATTCGGCAAACATTGGTTGACCAATCAGACATAAAAATAGGGAAGGTCTATTGCAGTTATATAAATGTTATTTTCCCCTTTTTTCGCTATTTTGGATAGCAAAGAAAAAGGAGAAAATGTTGGTTACCAGAACTTTATCCCCATTTAATAACATTTTCAAAAGCAGTATTTCTCAGGGTCGTAAAAAGCTTGGGTTATGTGGTATAGGGTTTTAACCTTTTACCAAACATTTCCTGGTTTTTATTATCGTGAGATATAAGCCTTTTGAAAACATTGTGGGAAAAGGAAAAAATGCTGGTAACAAGCATTTTTCTCCTTTTCCCACAATGTTTCATACCCTGCTGGAATCGAATGTCAATTTTTGAGTAACGTATTTTGTCATCTGCAAGTGCTTTCAATTTTGTCCAGCCCTAAAATTTTGTCGTCTGGTAAAAGGTAAAATAGTTACCGTGAATGTTTTCAGCCGACGCCAAAACTTTGGACTCGTCCAGATACTAAGCATACGGAGACGATAGAATAAAAAAAGGCCAAATGGTTGTAATTGTCCTTGAAAAAGTAAAAGAATATTGTTGGGACAGAAGAAAGTGCTTGTTGCAATCTCTTCCTTTTTTCCCCACAATATTTTCTCTCACACTTTGAAAATTCATTTTTCGATGTCTCTGAACTGTATATTGATTACTTTTTTACGTTTTTTTTTTTTTTTTTTTTGGGGGGTGGGGGCGGGGAGGCGGAGTTGTGTGAAGGTTAAGAAAGCGAGACAAATAACATAAAATGAGCAAAATAAGCACAGTCTGCCCCCTTTTTTTCCGGATCCCCATAACTCAAAATACTTTGGTTTAAAGGTTAAATAGCTGTCCAGTGTATTCAGAAAGACAGGGACAGTCCATTTACTGATATTATAGCACTATTATCAAACGTCTTTGTTGCACTTTCAGGCATGTTCCTAGTGATGAATAACTTCTTATTATAGATCATGAACGAAGGAAACGTGGCTTCAAATTTAAAACTTTCCATACCTTCTTCACAAAATAATTATTCAAGCTTCATTTTGAGTATATGTATTTAAATATATGCATCTAATGAAGTTTTATAAAAGAAAAAAATGGGTGAAGGGTTAAGTCGGTGTTCCTTTGATCTCGGTATCGCACTGTGCTAGACAGGGCGGAAGACATTTAGGACAGCTGTAATGTACTTACGTCTTACAGATTAACACACACGTGTCACATTAAATTGACCCTTCTTATCTTTTGTTTCATATTTATTTACCCGTTTGGTGATAATTAGTGGATGGGATTATGAATTTTATACAGGTTACAGAGGGTAAGTTCATTCTTACTTTCTACATGCTCTTTATTTCAATACGATCTCATAAAATGCGTATTTTGTCTATTCCTCGTTAGTCTTTTTCAAAAGCAATGTCATGAAATATGAATAAATTGTGTTAGAATTGATTTCATATAGATTTCTTACTATGTCACCTTTTTTCAGTGATGAATTTGTCCAAATTTAAAGGATCTGTGAACGGGACATACGGCATTTGTTATTGAAATAATGCTTTGATTGTCCGGTGTCACGTGATACTTCCGGTGCGCCGCTTACGATAAAATGGAAATATCGCTTATATCAAATTTAATTGGCAAATCGTCTATTCACGTTATAACGTGTTTAAAAAAAAAAATTTACCTTCATAGTAACACTTGTAGGCTTTCGTACTTACCTTATCAAAGGATCCTATATTTTCATTGGTATGTGCAGTTTTAGTACAGCAAAGAGAAAATAGTCAAAGTATTTAAGAATAAGCGGCCTTATCCAATGAGGATAAAACTTGGTTTATGTATGCAGGATTGAAGAAAAATCTCCAATCCGGTTATTAAGTTTGCTCGGGTCAACGCGATTGTTCAGTCTGATCCGGTTATTAAAATAGAGTTTATTTCATCAGCTTGTGCTTAATACGGGGAAATATTTGCCGAAAAAGGGAACCGTGTGCGAAAGTAAAGAGTGCCGTAAGGTGCGGGTGATTTTCGCCGACGTTTCCTTTCCGAGGCAAATATTTCCCCATATTAACAACAAGCTTATGAAATAAATTATATATTATATTTCATCTGATTATTTTGTTAACGAATGCCACTGTTAGAAGTAGTGATCTCAAGTCAATTAATTCGGATAACCGATATTTTCCATGCCTCACTGTACATCCAGTGTAGTAAAATCTTGATCCACACTGTCTGCCAAAACCCTTGAGTCACGCTAATGGTACGGTCACAAATCAGTAAATGCCGCCTGCCGGCGTGGTAACTGCCAGTTTTCACTCAAATTCGGCCGGTGGCAGCTCGATGGCAGCTCAGTGGCAGGCACAATCGGCAGGCGGCATTTTAGACGCCTCCAGGACGCCGCTGAACTTTTAAGAAAAAGTTAAAATTCTGTCTGCCACCGGCCGATTTTTTCCAATTGTGCCTGTCGTCAGGACGCCGGGCGGGTGCATTTCGTAGTCGCACGGTGGCTGGGCTGCAGCGCGATTTTTACTCGGTCGTCACGGGGTTCGAGGGCCTTCAATCTTCGGCCGGCGATCGGTAGCGGCTAAATGACACTCTCCAGCATCCGGCCTCCTACCTTTATGCTATCGATGGGCCACCTAGCGAATTCAAAATATCTGCCGGCGGCAGGGCGGAGATTGAAAAGCGGATGGAAGGCGACTGGCGGTGTTGGTAGGTGGCAGGATGGCGATCTGCCGAGTGCAGACTCCTGGGCCCCTGAATATAAATCTGAGGCTATTCAAAATAAAAAATTGTCGTCATGGCCATTCTAACAGCACCATAGCGACTCAGAGACTTGCGTATTGCTGGGTTGGGCTCTGGTCTCTTGCGCTTCGGTGCTGGCGCTTTGTCCTGCCCCTTGCCTTTAGGAGGCAACTTGTTTGAAAGGAAATAATTTCTTAAGAATTAGATCTATTTATCTTGTGGTTGATAATAATAATGAACACTTTGTAGTGATACGAAAGCAATCTAGCTTTATATATCCCCCGTAAACCAGCCTGCCGCCGCCAGATTATCGGGCGGGCGCCTGGCGGTGGCAGTTCGTACGCCCTATCGCCGACCGGTGTCAGGTGTAAATGGTCGGTGTCCGCCAGGTCGCCGGGCGATGGCAGGTAAAATCCGACGGCTGCCGGCCTGTCGCCTAACTGCCACCGGCCGACACCCTGGTGACGGCCCACACCCCTCGAACTTAAGAAACTGCCTGCCGCCACCCGGAACCCACCAGGCGGCCTTTAACTGGCAGTTATTTATGACCACTCTCACCGATTTGTAAAAAAGTCGGCCGGCGGCATGTAATTTTAAGAATCTACCGATGTCTAAAAATCGGCAGGCGGCAGTTTCACATTGTGACCATAGTGTTAGCAGCCAAAGAGTTGAAACGGTATTCGGTCATAATTTATGGGTGTGAAGTATGTGTGGTGTGGTTATCAAACATAAACTAAAGTTATGGTTTTTATTACTATAACCATTTACTATTATTGATAACGCTTTTTGAATTAGAACTCTGTTTATTCCTCGATTAATACACTACAAATTAACATTCAGCCTTCACCGCCCAAAATCTCTGCTCTAGAGAGTCTTTCATTCTAGGTAACTCTTTAAGGTGAAATTCTTCCCTCAAGAGTTACTCCCCTTCACAAAGATTGTACCATTAACATTCATCATATTTTTTCTTTTGATTTTTTGCTTAAACTTTATGGAACAACTGAAAAAAAAAAAGTTACTTGACTGAAAATGAAAAATAAAAGTCTAATGAATAAAAATCAATTAATTTTCAATCTCTACACTAGATGAGATTTACTGAATGAGTGCTGGACAATATTGATTGATATGCCATCAACCAGGACAAAGTTCAAAACTCATGTATCCGCTCTGCAAAATCTTAAGTAAAGGAAATCCTGATGCACCCTGTTTTGTCATGCAGTTAGCTATCTGATTAGCACCTTTACACCATAATATGTTTTTAACCTCTTTGTTATCCAGTGACTCTTTCATGGCAGCTATATCAATTCTTAACCTTTTGTTATCTACAAGTTTTGTAGAATGAAATGCCTCAATGACACTCTTATTGTCTGTGTATGCCGTTATTGATACAGAACGATGCTGAAGGCACAAAATATCCTCCAGAATCTACCTGTAACAATAGCTTGCTTCTAAACCTTCTTGTAAATTTAGAGCCTCTGCAGCTATGGTTGATCTTATTACCCTTTTAATCTTGTTAGCCTGCCAAGTTATTGGACAGCAGTATCCACTACCATCCATTAACTAAATGATATATGCTCCGGCACTACCTGTACCATCATTTATGTTTCCAAGAGAAGCATCGGTAAACAGAACTAGTTTCGACTCCGAACTCTTCCAATTCAAAGAAGGAAACTTCAAAACTGATTGTACATCTTTAAGCCTATTGACTTGCTTCATGCCTCTGATTAAATCGCCAATGGTTGCTTGTTTGAGTTTTGTGCTCAAATATATCATTTCAAATGCTAGATCTGGTCTTGAACCTTGCACAGCCCAGTTGATCTTTCCAGCTAACTTTCTGAATAAAGTCTGTTCAACTGTATTCAGCAAGTTACTTTTATTCAGAGCTTTTTCTGAGTTTAATCTGTTTATTTCAATCTTATCCATGAAATCAAATTGATCCATTAAAATTTGGCTTCCGGTCTGACATACATAAAAAACTGACGTACTTAAAGTCTTTTTCTTCTATTTTTCCTGCAGTAAATCTTTTTCTGAGTTTCTCCATAATGTTTTCAAACAAGTCATCGCCAGCATATAAAAGGTCATCGACATGACAGCAAATGATCCCTCTCAATTTGTTCTCAGTTTGTATGAAAAATACTGATCTTCTACATTATACCAGTGCCTATAGAATCCTGAACTTTTCCCAGCTCTTCCTATAATTTTACCTTTAATCCAGTTATTGTCAAGTTTGTATCTTATAATGTCATCCTTTTTCAGGCTTTGTAATAAGTTGTTGTCATAACCTGAAGAGCTAGCCTCTTCCTGTGAAGACTTACTTGACATGTACTCACAGACTGACTGTTTTGCAACCTTGTTTGTATTGTTCTGCTTGACATTTTCATGAACTCTTCCATCATTTTTGGTAGTATCTTGAAATTCCCTTCCATTCAGACTCTTATTTTCTATTTCAGCCTTAACAAGTCGATTTGGAGACACTCTTACAAATACCCCACCATGCCTCACAAAAATTACCCTCCCATCTTGGAAAACTACCTTTCCTGAACCAAGCCATCTGTCTCTTCCTTCCCTTTTGTAGTACACTTTATCTCCATTTTCAAATACTTGTTCAGCAGCTCTCACTTTTGTTCTAAGTGCCCTTCTAATACGCTCACATGCTTCTGTTTCTATGTAAGCTTTCCGCATTACATGAAGGGTGTTTAGGTGGCTAGCAAACACCTCACTGCGAGTTGTTCCTTCTAGGGATGGTAAAAAAAACTGTCCCCTGGTAATTGTGGATTACAGCCAAAGACCAGTTGATGACTACTGAAACCGTTCCACATTTGCAGGGAATTACGTGGCATAATTATTAGCCCAAGACAACAAAGTTTGAGGATCTGAGTGTTTATGTTCATACTGTAGCTTAAGTAACATCATATCTGTGACAGCATGAAATCTCTCACACAAACCATTTTGGAAAGGGCTTTCTCCAGCTGTCGTACACACACGAATGTTCAGGATTGAGATGATGTCTCGCATTTCATCAGAACTGAATTCTCCACCATTATCTGTCATGATTGATTGCATGATTCCAAATATCGCTATCCAGTGACCCGAGTCAGTCAAATTCAGTATCACATCTTTGCCAAATACGTTAGCTGTGTCATTTTCTAAGTCCAGTTTTACTGCAGCTGATTTCACGGCCGATCTTGAAAGTAGACGTAGGATATCAGATTCAACAACGTCCGACTTTATCTGAACATTTTTACCTGCCATTATAGCCCATTATAGCTGGAAGAGTAAACTCTCCTTTGGATTTCAGTTTTGTTCCCCCCCCCCAACCCCCTCAAATTTGAAAACTCTGTTTCCTTCCTTTTGAATGACTCTTCCTATGATATTCTAATCTAAAGAAGACATATACTCTTTTAACCAAGATTCCCCACATACAGTGCTACTACAAGCACTATCTAAAACTGCACAATTCCTTGCATCTATCCCTAGCCTTAAAATGTCAGTCTTATTGTACCCTGTAAATAGAACGACATATTCTTCTTCCTCTGTTATATTTACTTTTGCCATATTCTCCCAACTATCAGGACAGTCACCCAAAAGATACCTATATGATCCACATGACTTGCAAATCATTGGCCTACCATTGATTCCAACAGAATCGATCTTTTTAAGTAACACTTTGTTCCTTTCCTCTTTGACTGCCGCCCCTGTAATAGCCCCCTTTCTTTCTGATTCCAATATCTATTATATCCAGATTAGATTAGCTGGTTTAGATGTAGTGTAGCCTGCAGCTAACAAAGCGTCCTCATGCTATGCAAGGAATGCCGGCTCGAGTTTTATGCTGACCGATTCCGACTTACTACCTTCTAGAGAGTCACCTTTGATTTTTTTTATTGATTTCTTTGCTTCTTCATATAGGGCATCCTTATTGTCATAATTCATTCCTGTTAGAACAAGCATTTTCTCTTCTTTAGTAATATTGGCCTTCCTGGGAAGTTTAAAAGCTAGAATTTCTGAGGGTAATTTCATATTTTTCTTCGCTATTTTCCTGTATTTTGTATCAAAAATAGCTACAAAATCCGATATGCTTTGACTCTCCAGCCTCTTCAAATTTCTCCAAACAATTTGTCAAGTCATCTTTAGCTAGGTGACAGTCCAAAAAGTTTATCAGTGTCTGCAACCCATCTTCCTTTTTCAAATCTTCTAAACTGATTTGATCAAATACTTTTTCTCTTATTTCATGATCCTCTGGTAAGGACAACGCTATTGCTACCCATTGCTTCTTTTTCTCTAAATCTGTTATTTCTTGCCAGGCTAACAATTCTTGTTTATAAAGTTCATAGTTTTTAGACTTTAAGCTAGGTGGATTAATTTTCGTTCCCATTTTCTTTGCATACATTCTACTCACTCTAAAACCTGAGTCCAAATTTACTTGAGGGATGATGTTTTCGCTCTGCTACCATTTGATAACGCTAATTGAATTAGAAATTAATATTCAGCCTTCATCGCCCAAAACCTCCGCTCTAGAGAGTCTTTCATTCCGGGTAACTCTTTAAGGTGAAATTATTCCTTCAAGAGTTACTTCCCTTCACAAAGATTGTACCATTAACAATTATTACACCCCCGCAAAACGAATGTTTTCGGGGGTATACTGGGTCACCCAGTCTGTCCATGTGTCCGTCCGTCCGTCCGTGTGTCCGTCTTTGTACAAAATACTAGTAATTTTGTGTCGCAAACTCCTCCTACAGTTTTCCTTCAATTTAATTGACACTTTGCACATATACTGATCATATATTGAATATTTGCAAGACGCAATTTTCAAGTGTCAACTCTTCCTGGTTGAGGAGTTATCTCCCCTTGAACTTGACACTTTTTTCTGTCAAAGCACTAGCGGGGATATTAAGTCACATTCAGTGACAGCTCTAATTTGAACTCCGTATATCCTCATTCAGTTCTATTCAATTTGTCATTGCAGAATCCCAAGTCATGTAATAAGACAAAGATAGCAAAATGCCTGGTGCATAATTGTGGTTTGGGGTGTCAAATAAATACAGCAGGACAGTGTTTAATGCTTGGCTACGCTTTAAATCTAACAGTGGTGATAGAACCACCGCTGCCGTCAATTATTCAGCCATTGAGCACGACGTGTACATCTTGGAATGACAGAAAGAGCAAAGCATTAGGGGAGAATATGTACACCAACAGTCTCTCTCTTTCCTTCTTTTTGTACTCTCTCTCTCTCTCTCTCTCTCTCTATTCGTACTCTCTCTCTCTCCTCTCTCTCCTCTCTCTCTCCCTCTCTCTTCTCTCTCATTCTTACACTCCCTCGCGAGTCTCTTATTCTTTTATTATCTCTCTCTCTCTCTCTCTCTCTTCGTCTTCTTTCTCTCTCTTTCTCTCACACACACTCTCTCTCTCTCTCTCAGTCTCTCGTATTCTTTCAGCATTTCTCTCTTTGTCTCTCTTGCAAGCTCTCTGTACATGTCCCCTCTCCCTCTCCCTCTCTCCCTCTCTGTCTGTCTGTCTGTCTGTCTGTCTGTCTGTCTGTCTGTCTCTCTCTCTCTCTCTCTCTCTCTCTCTCTCTCTCTTTCTCTCTCTCTCCCTCTGTCTGTCTGTCTGTCTGTCTGTCTGTCTCTCTCTCTCTCTCTCTCTCTCATAGTCTTTTCTTCTTCTTTTTTAGATAATACGATCTACCGAATTCTGGCAGTTTACTCACCCAATATCAAGTACAAAAGCAACATGTATCCACCGGCCGTTCCGGATGATCTTGTTGATAAGATTACAGGGCTCCACAGAGACCCGTTTTTGTGGTGGGTCGGGCAGATATCTAGGTATGTCTTCAGACCAACTGAGGCGACGGCCGTATTTCTCGAGATGAAGGAAGCTACACTTGGGTTCTCCTCGCCTATTGCCGGGTAAATATATCGAATAATCTCGTAAATCTGTTTCTATTTAAGCTGTACGCTGACAAAAGGGGGCTTAATCAGAGCTCCAGATAAGAGGGGGTGATGGTATTCTAAATCCAGTATTTCTCTTCCCAATCCTATGTTGTGGGTACTCATTCGAATTGTCTCGACGAGACGATTCGAATGAGTACCCACAACATAGGATTTAGTTAAGAATGATTCATATTTTCAACTTTGAAATCAAAATCACTCCCTCTATCTGGAGCTCTATTAATGTATTTCCTTGGTGTATTACACTTCGTGAGTCTTAAAGTAGTCGTGGATCCATTAAAATCTGTTTATCAAATAAATGACAGTCAAGAAGTAGAACGGTCTTTGAACATGGACTGCGCAGGCTGACATGAATGTCAAGCCCCCTTTTGTCAGAGCACGAATCATTTCTTCGTGTTTTATAGATGGATTTTGTTGGCACAGTGGTGTTGTTGTTTTTAGCTCACCTGAGCACAACGTGCTCAAGGGGAGCTTTTAGGATCACCCGGTGTCCGTCGTCCGTCGTGCGTCGTCCGTCGTGCGTCGTCAACAATTCTTTAAACATCAACTCCTCCTGAACCACTGGACTAATTTGGACTTAACTTGGCTGGAATGTTCCTTGGGAGGTCCTCTTTAAAAACTGTTCAAAAATGGAATTTTTTAAAAATCTTCTTCTCCGAAACCGCTGGCCGGATTTTAAAATAATTTCACAGAAATGTTCCTTGGGTGACCCTTTTCAAAATTTGTTCGCGAAATTTTGATCCGTCAAGAAACATGGCTCTGGTGAATGGGGGCTACTTGCACTATACCGCAATGAATAAATTCTTAAAAATTCTGCTTCTCTGAAACGACCGGTCAGATTTTGAAATAATTTCTCAGGGATGTTCTTATGTGACCCTTTTCAAAATTTGTTCGCAAAATTTGATAGGTCAAGAAACATGGCTCTGGTGAATGGGGGCTACTTGCACTATACAGCAAAGAAGAAATTCTTGAAAATTCTTCTTCTCCTGAACGGCTGGTCAGATTTTGAAATAATTTCTCGGGGATGTTCTTTGGGTGACCGTTTTCAAAACTTGTTCGCGAAATTTTGATTTGTCAAGAAACATGGCTCTGGTGAATGGGTGCTACTTGCACTATTCGGACATGAAGAAATTCTTGAAAATTCTTCTTCGCTGAAATGGCTAGTCAGATCTTGAAATAATTTCACAAAGATACTCCTTTGGTGACTCTTTTCAATACATGTTCGCGAAATTTTGATCCGTCAAGAAACATAGCTCTGGTGAATGGGGTCTACCTGCACTATACAGATAGGAAGGAATTTTTGAAAATTCTTTTTCTCTTAAACGGCTGGTCAGATTTTAAAATGAATTTAAAGACATTTTCCTTGAATGACTCTTTTAAAAAAGTGTTCGTGAAATTTTGATCCATCGAGAAACATGCTCTGATGAATGGGGACTACTTGCACTATGTGGAAATTAAGAAATTCTTAAAAATTCTTTTTTTCTGAAACGGATGGTCAGATTTTGAAATGACTTTTACAGGTGACCTTTTGAAAATTGCTTGGCAAAATACTGATTTTGTTTCCAATGTTTCAATTCCTCAAAAAAGAAAATAAAGGCTATGGTCCTCTCAAAAATTCAGGTGAGCGATCCAGGGCCATCTTGGCCCTCATGTTGTATTTACAATTTGTGTTAGTATTTCTCTTTACATCAAAAGGGACAAAATTTAAAAATCTGCCTTGAAATTTATATGAAAAAAAACGTCATAGAATTACAAAAAAAAATTATTTCTTTTTTATGGTGTTCCTTTGAAAGGCTACGTAGCCTCTTAAGGTATTTTTAGCTCACCTTAGCACTGAGCTATTGTGATCGCCCATGTCCGGCGTTCGGCGTTAGTCGTCCAGCGTCCGTCGTCAGTCAGCAATTTCTTTAAACATCTTCTTCTCCTAAACCACTGGGCAATCTTGATGAAACTTGGCAAGGATGTTCATTTAGTAAAGCTCCACCAAAGTTATTCAAAGAATTGAATTCTACATATCACTCTGGTTGCCATGGCAACAGTGTTACGAACCAGGCGTAACTAGAAAGTAGAAGCCAGCAACAAACGATAACAATTAACAGAATTTATTAACAAAAATATCAAATAATCAGTGACAATATTACAATAGTACAAAACAATTCCTTAGACGTTAAATACAGAAGACAAATTATTCCAGTCTTAATTCCAGTCTGATCCTGATCCAAACTGAAAGTAATCCAAGCACACGAAATAATCCCCACTTTAGTCTAGTCTGATCCTAATCCAAACTGAATGTAATCCAAGCACTAATTATATGACACAAACACAAAATAGTAGTCTGGCAATCATGTATTAACTAGTGAACGCTGAGATGTAAAGAGCTTTTCCTTTTATAATAACAGAGAAACTTCCAGAAAATTCATGTTAAAATCAGTTGCATAATTTCTAATAATCAGATTGTAAAAAGGCCCGGAAACTTCCAGAACAATATTCCACAAGAGAGAATCCAGTTCTAAAAATAGCAACAGGGGAAACCATTCAAAAATAGATACACACATGAACAAAGCTAGGAATAACTGGGTATATACATAACACTTCCCCCCTTGAAAAGAAAAAGAAAGGTTTATGAAATAAATCTTTCTCTTTTTTTGCAACATTATTTATATACATGTATATAACACTTTAACTGAAGTATTACAGAGAAAATGACAAAATTCTGTTTTTGCAAGATTCACAGTCAGTTTCGCTTTACTAAGTCGGTCGAAGAACTTCCTGATTCTTTGAAGGTGGTCACTCCAACTGTCTGAGTATATGATGACGTCGTCAATATATGCATCACAGCCATCTAATCCACATATAACGTTGTTTACCAGTCGCTGAAACGTTGCGAGAGAATTTTTCATCCCAAACTGCATAACTTTGTACTGGTACAGACCGTTTGGAGTAGCAAAGGCTGATACTTCTTTTGCTTTATCAGTCAGTGGAACTTGCCAGAATCCTTTTAGCAGGTCAAATTTGGTGACATATTTAGAATTTCCAACTTTGTCAATACAGTCATCAATTCTTGGTATTGGAAAAGAGTCTGTTTTTGTCACAGAGTTCACTTTACGATAGTCAGTACACATTCTGTAAGTTCCATTCGATTTGGGTCCTAATATACATGGTGAACTGTAATTACTCTGGCTAGGTTCAATAAAGTCATTTTCCAGTAAGTATTTTACTTCATCTGGAGGTATTTCTGTTTCAAAGGATTCATTCTATATGGATGTTGCTTTATTGGTTTAGAATCTTCCACAATGACATCATGATAGATTTTATCAGTTCTTGTGGGGATATCAGGAAATAAATGTTCATATTCATGTATCAACTGTTTCAGCTCTTCCTGCTGTGATGGTTCCAAGTGAGAAAGTTTGTTGTTAAGGTTTCTCAAAATATCAGAATTCTCAAGTTTAGATGGATCAGGATCAGATTTACCAATAAAGTCAGAATTTACTTCAAGTTCAAATACATTTGATTCTTGTGGGACAGTTTTTACAACTGTAATTGGTTTTGAAATAGAGCTATCTCTGTCAAAGTATTCCTTTAACATATTTACATGACACATTTGTTTGTTTTTACGCCTTCCTGGAGTATTAATTATATAGTTTAAGTCACTTGTTTTCTTGTCAATAGTGTAGGGTCCAAAATATCCTGCCTGTAGAGGTCTGCCAGGTATTGGCAAAAGAGCAAGGATTTTGTCACCTGGTTTAAATTTTCTATCAATAACATGGTTGTCATACCTTGCTTTCATTTTGCCCTGAGACATTTTAAGATTGGACCTAGCAACCTCACATGCCCTAGACAGTCTATTTCTGAAGTCAGAAACATACTGTAGTAAATTCAAAGGTGTTTCGTCATTTGAGAGAAATTTCTCTTCCAAAAGTTTTAAAGGTCCACGAACAGAATGGCCAAAAACTAATTCAAAAGGACTGAAACCAAGAGATTCTTGTACAGATTCTCTGACTGCAAATAGTAACAAATGGATGCCCTCATCCCAATCTTTTTCAGTGTCAAAGCAATATGACCTTATCATATTTTTTAATGTCTGGTGAAATCTTCTTTCTAAAGCACCTTGACTTTCAGGGTGATAAGCGGATGACCTGCATTGCTTGATCCCTAATTCATGCATAACCTGTTGGAATATACCAGACATAAAATTTGACCCTTGATCAGACTGAACTGATTTTGGAAGACCAACAAATGTGAAAAAATTTTATAAGAGCTTTGACTATTGACTTTGTTTTGATGTTCCTTAAAGGAATAGCTTGAGGAAAACGTGTAGAGAAACACATAATTGTTAAGAGATACTCATTTCCTGACTTGGTTCGAGGTAAAGGACCAACACAATCTATAAGTATCCTACTGAAAGGTTCATCAAAAGCAGGAATAGGTTGTAATTGAGCTTTGGGAATGGTTTGGTTGGGTTTACCTACCATTTGACATGTATGGCAAGTTTTACAATATTTAGAGACATCTGATTTTAGACCAGGCCAATAAAAATGATTAATAATTTTGTGATAGGTCTTGTTTATACCCAGATGACCTGACATAGGCCTTTCATGGGCTATACTTAGTATTTCATGACGATATGACTTTGGAACCACTATTTGGTGATAAACAGCCCATTCATCATCAGCTGCGACATCAAATGGTCGCCATTTTCTCATAAGAATCCCATTCTTTATATAGTAACACATTGGGACCTCTGAAATTTCGTCTTCAGGTACAGCCCTAAAAATTAATTTTGAAATCTCAGGATCAGTTTGCTGTTCCTGGATAAGCTGTGACTTTGACAGCGTGTCGTGACCTTGGTCAATAGACCTTGGCGGTGAATGACAAGACATTGACGAGTCTGTCTGACTATCAGACAAACTGGGATCAAGAGACTTTTTAATCTCATTATTAAAATATTGACCGATAAAAGTATCCGTCAAGTCAATGTCAGAGTTTGAGTTTTTCAAAATGGCCTTTTTAGCCATAGCTCGGATAACTGCACAAGAAGGATACAAGTCAGGAATTTCCTGCTCGATAGGGTCATCTGTTTGACCTATATTTGGTCTGTCAGTTACAAGTGGATTAACCACAACCTTATCTCCAGCTAAGTCATTGCCTAGCAGTAAATGGACACCTTTAAATGGTAACGAAGGTTTAATACCAATAACCACAAGCCCGGTAACCAAATCTGATGACAAATTAACGTAATGGAGAGGGATATTAACAGTTCCACACTCTACACCCTGAATAAGGACACTAGTACCCAAAGAAGTCTTCTCAGAAAAAGGCAGTATATCTGCTAAAATAAGAGATTGAGAAGCTCCTGTGTCTCTTAAAATTTTAATAGGGGTAGGTGGGCAATTATCACCTGAAAGTGATACAAAACCATTCAACATAAATGGTTCAAAAATCTCCATAGTAGAATCAGGTTTTGTGACTATGTCAATTGTATTGGTTTTAATAGAAGACTATGGCCTTGGTCTAAGAGTGGTGAGCCCTGTTGGTTTGGCTTCATCTCTTTCTAACTTCCTTTTTAATTTCAAACATTCAGAAACAAGGTGACCAGGTTTGTTACAATAGTTACAAGTGGGTCGAGATAAGGGATATTGACTTTTGGTTTCACTAGTAGAATTGGGTTTGGGTGTATTGGATTGATTGGGTATGCCATATGAATTACCAGACATAAATTTATTTTGGGGATGTGAGGAAGTAAGTTTTGGTTTATCAATAAAAGAAACTTTATGTGTAAGGTAGTAATTATCAGCCAGACGAGCTGCTTCTTCTAAAGTTTCAACTTGTTTTTCGTCTAAGAATGTCTTAACGTCAGATTGAATACAACGTTTGAATTCTTCAACTAACATAAGCTGTCTTAGTTTATCATAATTTTGGTCTATTTTCTTAGAACAGCACCATCTATCAAATAACTGTTCTTTGTTTCTAGCAAATTCAACGTGAATCTGGTTAGAATCTTTTTTACAATTTCTAAATTTTTGTCTATATGCTTCTGGGACCAGCTCATAACCTTTGAGAATAAATTCTTTAACAGTCTCATAATGATGACTTTGTTCAACCCCTAGTTGTGTATAAATTTTCACTATCAAAACACTTTGCAGAAGTAAAGTCCAGTGCTCTTTTGGCCAATTTAAGTTTTCTGCAACCTTTTCAAAGTGTAGGAAGTATTTATCAACTTCTTTTTCTTGAAATGGAGGAACAAGCCTAATATGTTTTGTAACATCAAAATTGTATTCAATGTTCTCCTAGGGCTGATTTGCTCTTTCTTGCATTGCTATTTCCCTCATTCTTAATTGAAATTATCTCTCCTTCTCTCTCTCTTCCCTTTCCCTTTCTTCTCTCTCCCTTTCTCTTTCTTCTCTCTCCCTTTCTCTTTCTCTTTCCTTCTCTCTTTTCTGAATTTCTAATTGTCTGATCTGAAGTTTTAATTCAAGTTCTTTTGAACTTAAAACTGACTGAACGTCAACTATCAGGGAAAAAGCATTTTCATTGAAAATCTCCTCATCAACAAAATATTGTACCAAAATGTTCTTAATTTCATGTTTACGCATTGAAGATTTTATTTCAGACAATTTATAGTGTTTAGCAAGATTAAGCAAATCAGTCTTTTTACCTAAATTCAATAACTTCACAGATGGTTCAGCCGTAAATTTATCTAAGTCAAAAGACATGTTTGTTTGTTGCAGGATTCAAGTACAAAATTGTATTATAATTACAGATAAGTAAAAATGTAGGATAAAAAAGTTCAATGAGTGAAAACTAGACTGTCTGTAAGAAATTTTGACTAACAAGATGTATTAGATTTTATTCGAATTGTGAAAAGCAAACGTCTATGTCTTATATTCAGATCGATGGTTAATCCCAAAAGGAAAACGAATGCGTTAGTCTTATTTTCCAATCCCGGACGAGCTCCCAATTTCTGTTACGAACCAGGCGTAACTAGAAAGTAGAAGCCAGCAACAAACGATAACAATTAACAGAATTTATTAACAAAAATATCAAATAATCAGTGACAATATTACAATAGTACAAAACAATACCCTAGACGTTAAATACAGAAGACAAATTATTCCAGTCTTAATTCCAGTCTGATCCTGATCCAAACTGAAAGTAATCCAAGCACACGAAATAATCCCCACTTTAGTCTAGTCTGATCCTAATCCAAACTGAATGTAATCCAAGCACTAATTATATGACACAAATACAAAATAATCCCTACTGTAGTCTGGCAATCATGTATTAACTAGTGAACGCTGAGATGTAAAGAGCTTTTCCTTTTGTAATAACAGAGAAACTTCCAGAAAATTCATGTTAAAATCAGTTGCATAATTTCTAATAATCAGATTGTAAAAAGGCCCGGAAACTTCCAGAACAATATTCCACAAGAGAGAATCCAGTTCTAAAAATAGCAACAGGGGAAAACCATTCAAAAATAGATACACACATGAACAAAGCTAGGAATAACTGGGTATATACATAACAACAGAAAGGAACAAAATACAAAAAAATCTTCTCTGAAACTATAAGGCCTAGAGCTTTGATATGTGGTATTTCCTAGTGGACCTCTACCAAGTTTGTTCAAATGATGCCCCTGGGGGTCAAAACTGGCCCCGACCCGGGGATCACAAGTTTGAGCATTGGAACAAAGAAGGAAAGCTTTAAAAATCTTCTTCTCCAAAATTCGAAGGCGTAGAGCTTTGATATTTGGTATGTAGCATCTCCTTGTGGGCTTCTTCCAAGTTTGTTCAAAAGATGAACCTGGGGTCAAAACTGGGTCCACCCCAGGGGTCACAGGTTTGAGAATAGGAACAAAAAAGGGAAACTTTAAAAATCTTCTCCTCTGAAACTAGATTGCGTAGAGCTTTGATATTTTGTATGTGGCATCTCCTAGTGGATCTCTACCAAGTTTGTTCAAAAGATGCCCCTGGGGTCAAAACTGGCCCCATCCCGGAATACACAAGCTTGTGCATAGGAACAAAGAAGGAAAACTAAAAATCTTCCCCGCTGAAAATTTAAGGAATAGAGCTTTGATATTTGGTATGTAGCATTTCCTAGTGGACCTTTATCAAGTTTGTCCACATGATGTCCCTCCCCGGGTGTTACAAGTTCAAACATAGGAAGAAAGAATGAAAACTGTAATGTTATTCTTCTAAAAAACTAAAAGGCATAAGATCGAACTCAGAAACAAAGAAGGAACACTTTAAAAAAAATCTTCTCTGAGACTTGATGGCGTAGAGCTTTGGTTCATATGATGCCCCTGCGGTCAAAACTGGCCCTGCCCCGAGGGTCACAAGTTCAAACATAGGAACAAATAAAGAAAATTTTAAAATTCTTCTTCTCTAAAATTAGAGGGCATAGAGCTTTGATATTTGGCATGTAGCAATTCCTAGCGGACCTCTACCAAGTTTGTTCATATCATACCCTTGGGGTCAAAACTGACCCTACCCCGGGGTTTACAGGTTCGTTTGAAGTTCATCACAAAAAACATATGGGAAATAAAGCTATAGTACCTATGTGGGCGCTCCAGGGCCAATGACCCTCTTGTTTAGATTTCGCGCCAGAAATTAAAAAAAAAAAAACATTGTGGGAATGTCAAGTGACACGCACGTTATTAATGATGCATAAATTCCATGACATTTCAAACATGTAATTTCCATAATGTCTTCTTTGGCTCTGTATTTGAAGCTTCGTCTTCGTATTTCCGGTATGTAAATGAGCGAGTTGCTCATGTAAAAATAGAACGTGTTTCCCGTCGGTGTCGACCTGGGCCGTGATAAATATTTGATTTCTCTGGTTGTCTGATGGTTTTGGACTACTTTGGGTGCGGGAGGGGGTTATGAATGAACAATTAAAAGGTTTTGGGAGTATACGGATAACTTTTTCTTTAGCTCACCTTGGCACAAAGTGCTAAAGGTGAGCTATTGTGATAGCCCTATGTCCGTCGTCCGTCGTCCGTCAACGATTTCTTGAAACATCTTCTCCAAAAGCCCTGGGCCATCTTCATGAACTTGGTAGGAATGTTCCTTGGGTGAAGATCTTCCAAAACTGTTAACAGAATTTAATTCCACCCATAACTCTGGTTGCCATGGCAACAAAAAAAACCCGAAATCTTTGAAACTAGAAGGCGTAGAGCTTTGATATTTGGTATGTAGCATCTCCTAATGAACCTCTACCAAGTCTGTTCAAATTATGCCCATAGAGTCAAAACTGGCCCCGCCACGGGGGATAACGAGTTAGAGCATAGGAACAAAGAAGGAAAACTTTAAAAATCTTCTCCTCTGAAACTTGAAGGCGTAGAGCTTGATATTTGGTATGTAGCGTCTCCTAGTCGACCTATACCAAGTCTGTTCAAATTATATCCCTGGAGTAAAACCTGGCCCCATCCCAGGGGTCACAAGTTTGAGCATAGGAACAAAGAAGGAAAGCTTTAAAAATCTTCTACTCTGAAACTTGAAGGCGTAGAGCTTTGATATTTAGTATGTGGCATATCCTAGTGGACCTTAACCTAATTGTTCAAATTATGCCCCTGGGGTCAAAACTGGTCCCACCCCGGCGGTCACAAGTTTGAGAATAGGAACAAAGAAGGAAAACTTTAAAAATCTTCTCCTCTGAAACTTGAAGGCGTAGAGCTTTGATATTTGGTATGTGGAATCTCCTAGTAGACCTCTACCAACTTTGTACAAATTATGCCTCTGGGGTCAAAACTGGCCCCACGCCGGGGTCACAAATTTGGGCATAGGAAAACTTTAAAATACCTTTCCTCAGAAACTGGAAAGCGTAGAGCTTTGATATTTGGTCTGTTGCATCTCCTAGTGGACCTCTACTAAGTTTATTCAAATGATGTCCCTGGGATAAAAACTGGCCCCACCCTGGGGGGTCACTAATTTGAGCATAGGAACAAAGAAGGAAAACTTTAAAATTCTCCTCCTCTGAAACTAGAAGGCGTAGAGCTTCGATATTTGGTATGTGGCATCTCCTAGTGAACTTCTACCACGTTTCTTTAAATCATGCCCCTGGGGTCGAAACTAGCCCCGCCCCGTGGGTCACAAGTTCGAACACAGGAACAAAGAAAGAAAATTTTAAAATTCTTCTTCTCTAAAACTAGAAGGCATAGAGCTATGATATTTGGCATGTAGCAATTCCTAGTGGACCTCTACCAAGTTTGTTCATGTCATGTCTTTGGGGTCAAAACTGGTCCTGCTCCGGGGGGGGGTCACAGGTTCGAACATAGCAACAAAGAAGGAAAACTTTAGAAATCTTCTCTGAAAGTTGAAGGTGCAGAGCTTTGATATTTGGTATGCAGAATCTTCTAGTGGACCTCTATCAAGTTTGGTCATATGATGTCCCTGGCGTCAAAACTGGCCATGCCCCGGAGGTCACAGTTTGGAACATAGGAACAAAGAAGGAAAATTTTAAATTTCTTTTTCTCTTAAACGGAAAGGAGTAGAGCTTTGATATTTGGTATGTAGCATCTTTGAGTGGGCCTCTACCAAGTTTGTTCCAAGGATGCTGCTTTGGTGAAAACTGATCCAGCCCCGGGGACCACAAGTTCGAACAAAGGACAAAGAAGGAAAATTTAAAATTCTTCTTTGAAACTGGAAGGTGTAGAGCTTTGATATTTGATTGCCCTATGTCCGGCGTCTGTCGCCCGTCAGCAATTTCTTTAAACATCTAATTCTCCTAAACCAGTGGGCCAATCAATCTTGATGAAACTTGGCAGGAATTTTCCTTGGGTGAAGCTTTACCAAAATTGCTCAAAGAATTGAATTTCACTCATAAGCTATAGTCTAAGGTGAGCGTTGCAGGGCCAATGGCCCTCTTGTTTTGTTTTGTTTTGTTTTTTCTTCTTTTCAATTTTCGACCCAAAATCTGAAGAGCCACCTTTAAAGTAAAGCATGCAATTATGCTAATGTTTCCAAACAGACAAACATTTAGAAAACTACAGTAACTATAACATTTGGATGTTCATAAAAGCCATAGTAATAGCCGCTTCACTGCGTCACTAACAATATAGTGCAAAGTTTGTAAATAAATAATGTTCAGTGACGTTTTAAAATACTGATTTTTTTTCAACATAAACTTTTCCTCTTGTTTTGAAAGTAAACGAACTTTGAATGTACAGAACCAAAATACAGATGTGAACTTGAAAAACTCAGAGTTCTATTAATGAATAGTAAATACTGATTTAATACTTACCTGTCAAACAATATTTAGATCTATTTCTCTTTTGTAGCAGAATAAACTCGGTATAATCAGATATAGGCCTACGATTTAACGTAACACTGGCATGTCAGACTCAGTTCCGTGATTTAGCTGACGAAACACCATTATCTTTCGAGAGGTGGCACTCATTCTTCAAATACACGTATATATCTATTTGATTAAACAGCTACAGATATGCCGTAAACAGGATGCCAGTTTACTATCATTGTCTGCGCATGTCATATTCTTCGAAGATTCGAACTGTCTTATATGACGCGTCACTACCCAAAGTTTTGGGGGATTGTATTAATACGCACTGATAAAGTAGCAATTGAGAAAATGGCTATTATCAATACTTTTGAGGAGACATCAGGCCTGTTTTAGCTCCAGATTTAAGCTTTGGTAATAGCCTCGTTATAAACCTAGCACGGTTGGGACGTTATTTTTTGTTGTCAGTCTTGTAGAAATCCCATGTCTATATTTGGCCATCTTCGCGAGCCAAGTTTACGATCACTTCGTGGATCTTACCTTGGCTGATTGAGCCCGATTTCGAGATTCCTGTGATGCGCCCTCTGTTGGATGCTGGTTATTACTCCCCTTTACATCATGTTTCTAAAAGCAAATGAAATATCGTTTTACAAACCTTTTACGAATACACATGGAGCGATAAGCAGACATCCACGTGGGTTTCCATGTTTTACCTATTATTCGAAAGGTAGAGACCGTGTTCTATTTTTATCAAAGATGAAATGCTACGAGAGATTTCATCCGTTGCAGCTAGAGCTGGCTGCATCCAATGAAAAGGCGTATCGGGGGGTTGTAAAAATCAAGCTCAATCCGCCAAGGTAAGATCCACGTAGTGATTGTAAACTTGGCTGGCGAAGATGATATTTGGCTTGCAACACGCAAAAATATGTATTTTGACATTTGCACAAAGTGTCGTCTCGGATCAGCCTGCGCAATCCGCGCAAGCTAATCCGAAACGATACTTTTCGCTTTTATGTAATTTTTCTGTTTTGCGAAATCTACTGTAGCACGAAATGTAGTCGTAAAGTGCTATCTCGGATAAGCCTGTGCGGACTGCGCCGGCTGATCCGAGACGACATTTTACGCAAACGCTCGAAAGCTCCTTTTCGCGTATTGTAAGCCATTTAGAAACTGCTTAGATATGCAGTAAGCAATGGTATTTTGTAAAAGTATTGTTCTCGTTAGACATTCTTATATTGTTTGGAAATTTGTAGCGAAAAAATGATATGATTTTTTCGTAGAGCAGTAAAATATAGCTAGTTTCCGCTAGCAATTTTCTGCGACAGTTTACGCACTGCGTATTGATATTTATTCCCCGCAAAACGAATGTTTTCGATGGTATACTGGAATCAGCCTGTGTGTCCGCCCGTCCGTGTGCCTGTCTGTGTAAAAAATACTAGTACTTTTGTGTCGCAAAATCCTCCTACACTTTTCCTTCAACTGTATTGAAACTTTGCACAAATACTGATCATATATTGAAGATTTGCAAGACGCAATTTTCAAGTGTCAACTCTTCCTAGTTGAGGAAAAATCTCCCCTTGACACTTTTTACGTCAAAGCACTGACGGGGATATTAAGTCACATTCAATGACAGCTCTAGTTTCACCTAGATACAGGTTAATGATGCGTCATAGCAGACAGTTCTGTCTTCGAAGAAATGCATGGACAACAGCTGAACACCGTAGGCCTAGCTAGCTGTTTTCCTATCAGCTGACAGTACACGAAACCGAGCTTCTGTCCTGGAAGATCTAAAGAACCAGTTTGATATGACAAGGAGTTTAACAAATGCAGCAGCTTTATCCATTCTTTTTTTACCATTAATAGTAGTTTGACATAAGGTTGTGGACCCTTTATAGAAAACAGTATTTCCTAAGAAATTTGCTATGATTAAAAATGAGTATTATTGTACTACTTTAACCGAGCCACCTTTTTTCCTTTAAACTAACAAAAGTATCAACAAATATTTTCAAGACAGACATCAAAGGAATTTCTGGTTGGTTAAAAATGTATACAAGTTTTATATCTGTACAAATCTGTATTCATCAACTATCAAAAAATTTTATGCCATGCTGCACTAGAAGTAGTAGTATGGGTCTACTACCTTAATACAGAGTCTATAATTTCTATCATGTCTTTGGGCAGAATTCACGTTCGACGGACCGACAAAGTGTTGCGTCAAAAAAATGCCAAGTACCATTCAGTCGACGAGTATATGGTTTTTGTAGAGAAGTGGTACAAAGAATTCTATAATTTCTATCATTTCTTTGGGCAGAATTCACGTTCGACGGACCGACAAAGTGTTGCGTCAAAAAAATGCCGACTACCATTCAATCGACGAGTATATGGTTTTTGTAGAGAAGTGGTACGAAGAATTAGAAAAGAGATTTCCCAGAATTCCTCGACGAGTGTTTCTGGCCGCAGACAATTCAAGTACCAAACAAGAATTAAATATGAAGTAAGCCGACATTACAATACAGGGGCTAGATGTGTGTTTTATCCTATTACCACAGAATCCCTACTTTTGACGACCCTGAGAAAAAAGCCTTTAGAAAACATTGTGGGGAAAAAGAGAAAATGCTGGTAACCAGCATTTTCTCCTTTTCCTACAATGTTTTCTACCCTTCACAAAACAAAATTTCAAATTTTCAGTCACTTTTATTTTGTCGCCTGCTTTCGATTTGGACAAGCCTACTATATTGTCGCTTGGTAATGACTTAAACCTGGCCTGTATTCAACAACCATTCTTGAGAATATTCTTAGTCTTTTACTCCAAGGTTTTCTAAATTTGTAAGTAACTCAACTTCTGATTGGTTAAACCGAATGGTTTAGCCAATCAGAAGTTCTGTTACTTACAAATGTAGAAAATTCTGGAGTAAAAGGCAAAGAACGTTTTTCAGAATGGTCTGTGAATACGGGCCGCTGTCAGGGTCAGAGGCGGGGAACAGTGGCTATTGCGGACTGAATAGAATAACATCAGACGGCACAGAACGTGTCTTCTTAAACCTCATTGTCACTTGAGGGCTTTGTCAAAGTCTGCCACTTGGCGATTGTAGCGTTTCCGAGTCATAAAGGTCAAAGGCCATCAGGTGTACTTTTGCATACAATGTATCAATGAATTGCTATACAGGTCACATTTTTAGTTTCAGTGAAGTAGCTTAAACTTGTGTTTCTTCACTGGCATACCATCTCCAGAGACCAATGAGGCAAAGGACAATGTAATTTTAAGGTCAATATCATGCTGAACAGCCATAAGTGCGAGTCGTCCAAATGTGTCGCGCTCTACTCGTATCCGAGTGATCTTGTTTTGCAAGCTTGTGATTTTCTTAGTCACCTCAGCCGTAGCAAACGTCTACAGTTTGTTCTTCTTTGTTGGGTCATGAAATGGAACAGATTTGTGTATGAAGTATTTGTTGATGGTCATCCTTGTCGAACTGGCCAACATTGAATGCATTCACGAGAGAATCTAAAACTACATCTTCTGCAAGCAAACCCGATGATAAGCAGGCAGTTCGCCACTTTTACCCTAAATCTCAAATTGGTCCATGAAGATCTCTACAGCTCTGAATACCCGTTTGACATTTGCTTCGCTGCTTATAATTTTGGCCAGATGGAGTTCTTTATGTACAAGTGCTTCTTCAGAACTCATGTCTGTCAGGTGGAGCATTGTTTCAACATATTTGGCCCTGTAATGTAGTGTCATACACCATCGATAATATGCAGCATAGTTTCTGTTGAAACCAATGATGCCGCCTTGGAATTTTGCATGTCGGTTGATAGTCTGCTCTGTTGTAATATCAACCGCATTTCACAACCTCGTCGCAGGGATATTGACACACCTAATCCATTTTTTGCTTTCTAATGATCCAGGATGAGTTCTTTCAAGATTCATGAATGTAATCATGTATATTGGGACATACCGAACATACTAGCTGTGGTCAAAAGCAAACTACAATGGACACAGTCTGTACATAGATGCGATGTGCAGATCTAGGTTGTCTTCTTTCGAAACTTTAATGAAATTCAGTATCATCTGTATTATGTAAAATTGATTTTTTTTCCGTAACGCAAATACAGGCGAGTCTAAATTTGTTTCGATAAATTATTCTTGTGTCTAATCTTATACTATATATATATATCGCAGCATATACATGTATATGCTTGATGTTATTGTTACCTGTCACAGATATCTTAGAAATGAATTATCCCGTATCTGTAAAGCAAATACAGGCAAGTCTATTTTTTCTCTCGGTAAACTATTTGTGTATGTGTCTAACTTCTTTTTAATTATTATGTACATGATGGATATTTTATGGATTCAAATTAACTTCATTATATCTCTGGGCCGATAACCTTCATGTACTTCAAATGGATAGATAGATCCTGGTATAATTAGCTATCACATAGGGACTGTTTTGGTTAAGGATTTTATTAATTTCAACGATAAAATGACAACTCTAACAGTTAGCTTTTGTACTGTTGTATTTTGTATGTTAGGCCGGTGGCCTCTAGGTACATTGAGATTAAATTGAAATTGAAATTATGTCCATATAATTCAACCATGCTTTGAGAACGGGTTGTGTCTCATCAAACTTTTTGAAAGCAATCGTTCTAATGTCTCCGTGACTAGCTTATGCACGTGCAAAGCATACGTTTGTCAAACTTTATGACTAAATGTTAGAGATGTTTCCAATTTATGTTACACATTGGCAATCTCGTTGATAGAAACATTTAGTGGTGCCATGTACTTTACAATTATTGAGGTTCAGGAGCTGTTTTGGACAGCAAACCCGATCAGACGGGACAATCTGCTTTTCAAAGGCGTTGGGAGTTACCTATCTTCCTGCAGAGTAACCAAATGAAATTCTGAAGGTCTGTCTTGCTAAAGTTACAGTCTGTCATACTGACAACCATTTAAAACTGTGGTTTTTTTTGCATAGGCATAATTTCAATTTCTTTTGGCTTTACTGTTCTTTCTTTTGATTTTGGAAGAGACTAGCTTTGAGGCATAATTTTTGGTAAGGAGCGATAGAAAACTTCTTGAATTACGATCCCTTGGACGGAATGAGTTGTTTCGAACCCAGATGGTGTTTCTTCATTTAAATAAAAATTGTCCTTGCAAGTATATTGTGAATTCATATTGTTATGTTATGTTCATCACGTAAGATACATGTGGGTAAGATTGAATCTGAGGCTGTAACAGAAATACATAGGGCTGTTTAAGATTCAACTGTTCTCGCCCCACAGCCGGGTAGGGGGATTAGAAAAAATCCCGGTTGTAGTCCTGAAGAGTGGTAAAACCCCACCGGAAAGGACCTGCCCGTTTGCCGTGGGCTGCGACCCGAGATCGCCTGATGACGGGATCCTGGTGGTTGAGTGACATCAGGGATCGGCTAGGCCCTGTACTTGCAACACACCACTTTGGCCCTAAGTTGGGCTAAACGGGAGGTCAGAAAGCCCCGTCCTGATCAATCGGCTGGTCATGCCTTGTCCTAGGACATCTGATATACTCTTTCTTTTACATCCTTTTCTCAGTTAAATTTACCATCTTTTCCATATAATTATATCACATTCTTTTCAGATATTATATTTCTTGTTCAGCCCTAGAAGGCGGTTGCTCATGGGTCAATCGGGTGAAAGTTTTTTGGTATTTGACTGACATTTGTAACCTCTCAATGATGGTCTAAGCTTGGTAGGACTTTCTGCGGGAATGCATGTGTTCAGTCTAGCCCTTTCATACCGAGTATACCACTGATGTATCCCTGTCATGGTCTGCGAATGGGTTTTCCCCAGACCATGTCCCCTTTGTTAGGCTCCGTGCCGGGTGGGGAGCATCGGTGGTGATTTTTTCACACAAACATGGCGTCTCAAACAAGAGGGCCAAGATGGCCCTGGATCGCTCACCTGAATTTTTGGGATGACCATTGCCCTTTTTTTTTTTTTTTTTTTTGAAACATTGGAACCAAATTTATAATTTTGCTAAGCAATTTTCAAAAGGTCAACTGTAAAATTCATTTCGAAATCTGGCCATCAGTTTCAAAAAGAAGAATTTTTAAGAATTCTTCATTTCTGTATAAGAGCAAGTAGCCCCCATCCACGACAGCCATGTTTCTTGATGGTTCAAAATTTACGAACAAGTTTTGAAAAGGGTCACCCAAGGAGAATTTCGGAAATTTTCTTTTAAAATCTGACCAGGGGTTTCAGAGAAAGAGAATTTTCAAGAATTTCATCATGTCCATATAGTGCAAGTAGGCCCCATTCACAAGAGCAAGGATCACCCAAGGAACATCTCTGTCAAATTATTTTAAAATCTGACTAGGGGTTTCAGAGAAGAAGAATTTTCAATAATTTCTTCATTTCCATATAGTGCAAGTAGTCCCCCATTCGCCAGAGCCTTGTTTCTTGACGGATCAAAATTTTGCGAACAAGTTTTGAAAA
This sequence comes from Tridacna crocea, assembly GCA_943736015.1. Taxonomy (NCBI): domain Eukaryota; kingdom Metazoa; phylum Mollusca; class Bivalvia; order Cardiida; family Cardiidae; genus Tridacna; species Tridacna crocea. The sequence goes on from OX031059.1 coordinate 60,021,558, forward strand.
GGGTCACCCAAGGATCATCTCTGTGAAATCATTTCAAAATCTGTCCAGCCGTTTCAGAGAAGAAGAATTTTTAAAGATTTCTTCATTTCCCTATAGTGCAAGTAGCTCCCATTCACCAGAGCCATGTTTCTTGACCAATCGAAATTTCGCGAACACTTTTTGAAAAGGGTCACCCAAGGAACATCCCTGAGAAATTATTTCAAAATCTGACCAGCGGTTTCAGAGAAGAAAATTTATTAAGAATTTCCTCATTTCCCTATAGTGCAAGTAGTCCCCATTCACCAGAGCCATGTTTCTTGACCGATCAAAATTCCGCGAACAATTTTTGAAAAGGGTCACCCAAGGAACAACTCTGTGAAATTATTTCAAAATCTGACCAGCGGTTTCAGAGAAAAAAATTTTTAAGAATTCCTTCATTTCTGTATAGTGCAAGTAGCCCCCATTCACCAGAGCCACATTTTTTGACGGATCAAAATTTCACGAACAATATTTGAAAAGGGTCACCCAAGAAACATATCTGTGAAATCATTTCAAAATCCGACCAGCGGTTTCAGAGGGGAAGATTTTTAAAGAATTTGCTAAAAAATTCCATTTGGTTGCCATGGCAACCAGAGTTTTTGACGGAATCAAATTCTGTGAACACTTTTCAAAGAGGACTTCCCAAGGAACATTCCTGCCAAGTTTGGTCCAAATTGGCCGAGCGGTTTAGGAGGAGTTGATGTTAAAAGAATTGTTGACGACGCACGACGGACGACTCACGACGGACGACGGACACCCAGTGGCCCTAAAAGCTCCCCTTGAGCACGTTGTGCTCAGGTGAGCTAAAAAGGCCAAGCTCAATGAAAGCAAGCGCTCTCTTTCAGACAGTGATTCTGAAACAGAACCTTCAATTTCTACTTCTTTTCACTCTCCACGTTTTATTGTCATTCAATCCCAGGATCCCTCAAAACCAGTCACAAAGCTCTCTCCTTTTGTAATTGAAAAACAAGAGGGCCATGATGGCCCTGTATCGCTCCGCTGGCTAATTTGTAAAAACACTACAAGCCAAACATTACATTATTTGGCCAACTGGTTTCAAGCTTGAGGGCATACAATTTTTTTCCATAAAACCAACAAAAAAGTTGTAACCCTGGGCAAATCCAGTTTTGACCACAAAGCTATAATCACTTGAATCCTGGTGGAGGGTCTACAAGATAAAGCCCCATACCAAATAATACAGGTCTAGAATGTGTGGTTATAAACAAGAAGATTTTCTCAGTTTTCTCAATAAAAGGCCCTGTAAAACATAAAATCCATGAGACAGGGCTAAATTTAGTGGTCCTAGTCTTTATTATGGTTAGTAAGAAGATGACTTAGAAAGTCTTCATCACAAAAGCCCATGTAAAACTTGTGACCCCTGGTGTGGGGACAAACTTGACCCTAAGGCTATAATTTGGGCCCTCCTGGTAGAGGCCCACTAGATAAAGCTACATGCAAAATTTGGTAGCCCTAGGCCTTATAGCTAGGTACAAGTAGATTTTTTAAAAAATTCCCAATATGAGCCCATGTAAAACTTGTGACCCCCCAGGATGGTGCCAAATTTGACCCCAGGGCTACAATTTGGGCACCTTTGGTAGACAACCACTTGATAAAGCTAGATGCAAAACTGAGTAGCCCTAGGCCTTATGGCTTGGTACGAAAAGATTTTTAAAGTTTTCACTATATAAGCCCATATAAAACTTGTGACCCCCGGGGCCGGGCCAAATTTGACCTCTGGGCTATCATTTGGGCACTCTTGGTAGAGGTCTACTAGATAAAGCTACATGCCAAATTTGGTAGCCCTATGCCCTATGTCTAGGTACCAGAAGGATTTTAAAGTTATCCTTATATGAGCCCATATAAAACTTGTGACCCACGGGGTGGGGCCAATTTTGACCCCAGGGCTAATATTTGAAGGAACTTGGTAGAGGTCCACTAGATAAAGCTACATGCCAAATTTGGTAGCCCTAGGCCTTATGGTTTCAGAGAAGAAGATTTTTAAAAATGTCAGGGTTCCCACAACTTTCTGCTTGCAAAATTCCAGACTTTTTCCAGACTTTTTCCAGGATTTTTTTCAAAATTCAAGGTTTTTCGCAATAGAAAAACTAGAAATGCAAAACCTTTTGAAAGCTACTTTCTTACATACATTCCTTGTTTAAATGAAAAATTAAGATTTAAAGAACATTCTAACAGCATGATAGTTATTTCATTTCTTTACTTGGCCAGTTACAAAACTACAAATGACCGAATATAGATTCAGATCAGCCTATCCATACAGGCAGTTTAATAAGGATCCATGCTGTTCTCTTACAGTTCCTACAAGTAATGAAGAATTTGAAGGCAAATAGTATAGATCCTTGTAAGACTACATAACCAGGCAAATTGGAAACAATAGGACCATGATGGTCCTGTATCACTCACCTGAGTACTAAGCAGTAAAGGTCTACAGTGAGGATAAATGCCAAATATCGAAGTTCAAGGCCAAATAACTCTGACAGGGTATGTAACTGTGCAAAAAGCATTTTCTTCTTTTCCCAAAATGCTTCCACAACCCTTCTTCTTCACGGTCATTGAAAGTCAGGATTGTATAGTTAGGGATTGAATTAACTTTAAGAGGCAAGGCGTTCATTACCTGGTCAAAATGGTGGTCGAATGACAGTTTAAAAAACATCATTCTCTCATTGTTAAGACACAAATGAGACTTGTCTCAATAACTTTTCATCAAATTTCGAAGGATGTTGACTGAGACAGTAATCAAGCCAGCACAAACTGGGCACCCTAGACTAAAAGCTCACAACATTACTGATTAACTTATTGGACCTCGATAAGTCCAGTATGTGAAAGGTAACCCCTTTTTCCATGACACATCATACAGAAGAAAAGTGTATCACAAGACTATCCTAAGGAAGACATGTATGAAGTTTCATAAATGCCAAGGACTATAGAAGATAACCGTCAATATGGATGGATGTATGGGCCAACTGACTATGAATGGTCCGTAATGAAATTATACATTTAGTCCCCATTTTTGATAACATGTCGTTTCATGAAATAAAATCAAATAACTATTGTCTGTGGCTTAACAAGATGAACTTTAATTACATTTTTTCCTGTAATGAAAGAGATATTGATCTACAGTGAAAATGTACACCAAGCCCCCTTTTTCCATGACATGACATTTAATGAAAAAATGTAAAATATTGTTATTGGCAAACTATCATAAGAAACACATGTACATAAATTCCACCTTGCAGAAGAATTTTAAAGTTTTCCTTCTTTGTTCCCATGTTCAAACTTGTGACCACCAGGGCGGGGCCAGTTTGAACCCCAGGGGCATCATATGAACGAACTTGGTAGAGGTCCTCTAGAAGATAGTACATACAAAACATCAAAGCACTAGGACTTCCAGTTTCAGAGAAAAAAAAATAAAGTTTTCTATCTTTGTTCCTATGTTTCAAATTTGTGACCCCTGGACCAGGGCCAGTTTGAACCCCGGGGCATCATATGAGCAATCTTGCTTGAGGTCCAATAGCAGATGCAACATACCAAATATCAAAGCTCTACCCCTTCTTGTTTCAGAGAAAATGATATTTCAAAGTTTTCATTTATTATTCCCATGTTCAAATTTGTGACCCCCGGGGTGGGGCCAGTTTTGACCCCAGGGGCAATATATGAACAATCTTTGTAGAAGTCCTCTAGGAGATGCTACATACCAATTATCAAAGCTCTATGCCTTCTAGTTTCAGAGAAGAAGATTTTCAAAGATTTTGCTCTATTTCATTCTTTGGTTGCCATGGCAACCAGAGTTATGGGTGAAATTTAATCTCTTGAACAACTTTGGTAGAGATTCAAATAAGGGACATCCCTGCAAAGTTTCATCAAGATTTGCCTAGTGGTTTAAGAGGAGAAGATGTTAAGAAATTGTGGACGATGCACAGCAGACATTGGGCGATCACAAAAGCTCACCTTGAGCACTTTGTGCTCTGGCGAGCTAAAAATGTGTTGTTCTTTCTAATTTTGGTAATTATTTTCTTTATGATCAAGTCTTTGCATATCATTTAGTATTTTACTATCTATCATAGTGTACAACAGTTTTGATGTAAGCCTTCAAATAGAGGTTCTTTTCCCTCTTCAGTCATTGAAACTAAAACCTAATTCAAAAGTAGCATGTTTTATTTTCACTTTAATTGTTCAGTGTTCATAACCTGAAATACATGAATAAATAAATTGGTCTTTTTAAAGGGCAATATCCCTGCTTTTAAAGTTTCTGAAAATATGAATAATCGTAAATTTGTTAGATTTAATACTTGAAGTGTTTTGATCCACGATTGCAGACACACAATCTTACTTTCAGTTTCCTCTGACTCGTCAACCTCATCCCAACTAGAATCATAACGTGGCTTCATAAAGATAAAGTCTGTTAACCTTTCAGATCGGTTTAAATTTTCAGTAATTTTTACTGTTGTAGCTCATTTTCACGTCAGTTCACTTCAGCTCGTCTCCCGGAAAATACAACGCACAGCTGCACTGTATTTTAGGATAAGTACCGAGTTCTCCGAAATCAATACACTGGATCCCGATTTGTTTGAATATTAGAATAACTATTCCGGGACCAGCGAACCTAAAAAAATACCGTAATGTATTTGGGAAATTCACCTTCTTCGACCAATGACGGTTATGTAGAAATATTGGACCTTTATCTGAAAAATGGAGGACGCAGACCGGAGATTATTATCGTCCTAAATTCTTGTTTCATACCCAAAACGATTCGTACTTTTCCCGGGTTTTTCCCGATTTTTCATAGATATAACAAAAATCAAGACTTTTTCAAGACCGGGAACGGGTTTTACAAAATTCCCGACTTTTTCCCGTTTTCCCGACTGCGTGGGAAACCTGAAATGTTCAATATTTTTCAGTTTTGTTGCCATGGCAACCAGAGTTTTTGAAGGAATAAAATTCTTTCAAGGAATTCTAAAGATGACCATGGCATGATCATTTCTGTGAAGTTTCAGGATCATTTCTGTGAAGTTTCATCAAAATTGGATGGGTAGTTTCAGAGAAGAAGATGTTCGAAATAAAAGTTAACGCACGCACGGACGCACGCACGCACGCACGCATGGACGGACGGACGGACGCACGACGGACACCGGGCCATGACATAAGCCCGCTGGCCTTCGGCCAGTGGAGCTAACAAATATCTAGCATCCTTGGAACTCCAAAATCTGTTAAAAAACTGAAAGACCAGACTCTCCTTGTTGAATGTTTCACCAATCAACAAGCACTGAATCTTCTGAAAAATACAAAATTCTTTGATATATCTGTTAAAATTTTTCCACATCCCTCACTCAATTCTTGTAAGGGAGTAATAAGATGTAAAGAACTTACATACTGCTACTCCTTACAAGAAATTAAAGACAACCTAAAGCAAAAAGGTGTATCCGATATTCAGCGGATTTCTGTACGCAGAGATGGAGGGCAGAGACTTACGAACACATACATTTTAACATTTTCTTCACCTGTTCTTCCAAACTCTATCAAGATAGGCTTTCAAGTAGTTAAAGTAGATGTGTATGTGCCGAACCCCTTGCGATGTTTTAAATGCCAGCGGTACGGCCATCACATCAGTAAATGTCCTAACCAAGAAACATGTTCTAAATGTGCTCATCAAGGACCTGACCATGACAGCACTACTTGTTCAAATCCTCCTCTTTGTATTAATTGTAAGTCTCAACACTCTACTTTTTCAAGAGAGTGTCCTGTATGGAAGAAAGAAAAAGAAATCCTTTCCATTAAATACAACTATAATGTTACCTTTCCACAGGCAAGGAAAATATTTGAACAACGCAAGAAAACCTCTTCTGGTCCTAGTTATGCAGGTGTTGTTGGCTCGTCAACTGAAAAGGACGACTGCAGCACTTGTAAAATTCTTGCGAAAGTTCTACTTCAAAAATTTCCTGATGTAGCTTCTGAGCTGAAAGAACTTCTCCCTCCATCCACCTTGCCCAAACTAATTCCTGACTCTCCATCTGCATCTAAAACAAACACAACCTCTTCGGCATCCTCAAAACCCACGAACTCTCAAAATAGTTCATCTCAAAAAACTTCAAAGCCATCTACACCTTCACAAAATTCTTCACGGAAAACTTCAAAGCCATCTCCCTCTTCACAACAGTCTCTTAAGAAACCACAACCTCCATCTTCACACTCTACAACAAAACCTTACGTCTCATCTAAGGATAACAATCCCAATCATACACCCCGACCTCCTAAAAGGTCTTCTTCCAAATCCAAATCACAATCTAGAGATAACCAAGGATCTTGTGAAATCACAGTCAAAGTAAATAATCCTGTCCCTACCTCCAACAGATTTTCGGAGCTGGAGGACATGGATGCAGATGCTGAAAATCTGGAAGGTGAGGCTTCAGATTCAGAAGCCTCTATTTGGTCCACTTCCAAAGATCTTTGGAACAAGGATTTTGACGCTTGGCAATCATCCAAACCCGAGACATCTGTAATTAACTCTTAACCAATCTATTTTAAGATGCATTGGTTTACGGCCTCGTTTTTTACTTTAGTTTTTATACTTTACTCATGCACTATGGATACCATAATCCAGTGGAATTGTCGAGGTCTGAAGTCAAACTTTGACGAACTTTCTCTTTTAATCAATAATCACAAACCAGTTGCTGTTTGTCTGCAAGAAACCTTCCTTAAACGGGAGGATGATGTCACAATTAAATATCATTCTATTTACCACAAGATCTTTACTGAAGGCGAAAAAGCAAGAGGTGGTATTTCTATTATTGTTAAGAACAACATTCCTCACAAAGTTATCTCTTTAAATACAAACTTGCAAGCTGTTGCTGTCAGGTTATCTTTACACAGTGCTGTTACACTGTGTTCTTTATATCCCCCCTTCCCAAGCACACCTATCAATGAGACCAATCTGAATGATCTCATTTCCCAATTGCCATCCCCCTATAGTCTTGCTGGGGACTTTAATAGTCACAATGTTATGTGGGGTTGCAGTGACACCAACCAGAGAGGTCTACAGTTAGAGAACTTCATTTTGAACAACTCTTTGTCTTTTATGAATGATAATAAGTCCAAAACCTACTTGCATCCTGCAACTGGATCTTACTCTTCCATTGATTTAACATTATGCAGCCCAGTCTTACTTCCCAATTTTACTTGGAAAGTAACTGAGGATTTCTTTGGAAGTGATCACTTCCCCATTATCTTTTCATCTACACAACCGTCCAGCAGTGTACGACGGCAAAAATGGAAGCTTTCCAAAGCTAATTGGAATAAATTTGAAACCCTATGTGAACAGACCATTACACATGATAAATTTGGAAATTGCGATGATCCTGCGAAACCTTTCACTTCCCTATTAATTGCTGCAGCTAAATAGCCTGTCCCTCAGATCCCGACAAACCCAAAACGTCCTGACAAGCCTTGGTACAATGATGATTGTAAACAGGCTGTCAGAGACAGAAAACAGGCCCTTAGAAAATTTAACCTCAGGCCTACCAAAGAAAATCTTAACTTATTCCGTATTTCAAGGGCAGAAGCCCGTCGTAGCATTAGAGAAAATAAACGCAAGGCCTGGAGACAATATGTCTCTAAGTTGAATAGTAGAACTACCACTAAAAAAACCTGAGATATGATCAGAAAGATAAATGGCAAAGGCCAGCCCCCTCTAAGTCACCTTGAAGTTAATAATACTTCATTGGAATCACCCCAGGATATAGCTGATGCCCTTGCAGACACCTTTTGCAAAAGGTCTTCCTCTGCAAACTACACAGAAAAGTTTCAGAGGAATAAAACCAGAGAAGAAAAGAAAAAACTTAATTTCAATTCTTCTAATTCAGAGCATTATAATAAACTCTTCACCTTTAAAGAATTAAAATCTGCTCTGAATAAAGCTCACGATTCTTCTCCTGGCCCAGATAAAGTTCATTATCAGTTTTTAAAACATTTACCTTTTACTTCTCTCTCAGTTTTATTTGATATTTTCAATGATATCTGGCAGTCAGGTGATTTTCCTGCATCTTGGCGGGAGGCACTTGTCATTCCTATCCCAAAACCTGGCAAAGATGCTAGTGACCCAGCCAACTATCGGCTAATAGCCCTTACTAGTTGTCTCTGCAAGACCCTAGAACGTATGGTCAACGACAGGCTTGTCTGGTTTTTAGAGAAAAACAACCTCATTGTTGATGTTCAGAGTGGATTTCGTCGCCAGCGTGGCACCATAGATCATCTTGTCCGCTTTGAAACCTTTGTCAGAGAAGCCTTTATTAATAGACAGCATGTAGTATCTGTCTTTTTGACCTTGAAAGCGCTTACGATACAACTCAGAAATACGGAATTCTGAAAGACTTGCATAACTTTGGTTTTCGAGGCCGTCTTCCTCTTTTTATTTCAGCCTTCTTGGACGAACGTCTTTTCCGTGCCCGAGTTGGTAGTACTGTCTCGGGAGCCCGTGAACAGGAGATGGGTGTACCCCAAGGATGTATTCTCTCTGTTACACTTTTCAGTGTAAAAATAAACAGTATAGTTAAAGCTGTCTGTCCTGGTGTAGATTGTTCCCTCTATGTTGATGATTTCGTTATATGCTTCAGATCTCGAAATATGAATATTACTGAGAGACAACTTCAAGAGTGTCTCAACAAACTGCAAACATGGTCTGATGAAAATGGCTTCAAATTTTCAAAGTCCAAACTAAGTGCATGCACCTCTGTAATCTACGAGGTGTTCATCCAGATCCTGAACTGTATTTGGACAAAACTAAAATTGAAGTCGTGTCCGAGTTTAAATTTCTTGGAGTCATCTTTGACAGAAAGCTTTCCTTCCTTCCTCACATCACTGCACTTAAAAAGAAGTGCAAGAAGGCTCTTAATCTTCTTAAGGTTGTGGCTCATTCTGAATGGGTGGCAGACCGTAAAGTCCTCTTGCGGCTTCATCGGTCTTTAGTTCGCTCCAAGTTAGACTATGGATCTGTTGTATACGGATCGGCCCGTAAATCCTGTCTGAAAATTCTCGATTCTATACACCACGAAGGTCTGCGTCTTGTACTTGGAGCTTTCAGAACTTCTCCCGTCAATAGTCTCTATGTTGAGGCTAATGAACCTTCCCTTTCTTACAGGAGAGAAAAACTCTCACTTCAATATATTTTAAAACTTAAGTCGAATCGTTTTAATCCAACTCATAATGTTGTCTTTAAACCTGAATATAAATGTCTTTTTGAAAGGAAACCAAATGTTATTCCTCCATTTGGTATCCGCATGGAGCCCATTGTAGATAACCTTAGCATAGACACTGAGTCTACTGCGGACTATAAAAATCTCTGAAATCCCTCCATGGACACTAAACAGTGCAGAATTCTGATTTGACCTTGCATCTGACAAAAAGTCTGTCACGGATAGAACTGTGTTTCATGCTAGATACAACGAGATAAAGGAGCATTATTTTTCCTTCAAACCCATCTATACAGATGGATCTAAAGAAGGAAATTCTGTAGCAGCTGCCGCTGTTTATGGACAAAGGAGCTTAAAGTGCTGCCTTCCAAACAACTCCTCTATCTTCTCTGCTGAAATTAAAGCAATTGATCTTGCCCCTAATCTAGTTGAAAGTTCTAATTCCAACCGTTTTATTATCTTTTCAGACTCTCTGTCAACATTACAGGCCCTTTCAAATCAACAATTTGAGAATCCTTTAATCTGCAGTTTACTTGAAAGGATCTCAAAAATTTCTTCTAAGAATAGACTGGTGTTCTGCTGGCTTCCAAATCATGTAGGCATCAAAGGCAGTGAAAATGCCTCCGTTTTAACACATATCCAACCTTCTTGGCAATCCCAGTGGGATGCTGATGTTTTCAATAAGCTGCATTCAGTTAAACAATCCCTTGGTGAATGGTATCCCGTTTACAGGTCCGTTCGTCGAGAAGAAGTGATAATTGCACGACTTCGAATTGGCCATTCACGCATCACACATTCCTGGCTCTTGATAAGAGATGATGCCCCTGAATACCATGCAATGCAACTTTTTCTGTAAAACATATCCTACTAGATTGCATTGACTTTCAGCCAGTTCGTTCAAAATATTTCAACGTCGATAATTTGAAAAATCTTTTTGATTCTGTCAGCGTTGAATCTATTATCGCTTTCATAAAGGAGATTGGCATTTACAATAAACTGTGATATTTACTCTTGAGTTTCTTACCCATCTTTTTACAACATTCTTTACTTCATTAATATTCAGTTTGCATCTCCTTCATGGGAGGATTGGCTCTCTTGGAGACATCTTATCCCATTGGAGACAGGACCTCTTTAATGGGAGTGTATTGATCCCATTGGAGGCTCCAATCTTTACCAGTTTTAACCTCATTTCCAAGGAAAAACAATATTATCAGTCTTACCTTTTAATCTAAAGCTTTGGAGTAGGCAGGGACGCCCAGCCACTCAATATCATATTTTATGCACATTATAAATGACACATATTTCTTCTCAACCTCTTTTTATCAAACCAGCATTGAGTTCAAACCTTTTTATCACATTCTTAAATCTCATCATTTAAAACTTTTGAGTATATAGGGATTGCCCTGTAACTCGATGATGCCCTTGATGCATTAAATTTTCTTAATTCAATTTTTTATTGTCATTCAAACTTTATTCAGTTTAAACAACTCCATGTTTATTATCTTTTAACATAGATATGCGCGCTAAATGACCAAAGCTGTCGATGCTCCATAAAACAACATTCATTCATTCAACTGTTCTCGTGTATGAATGCCCATGACCATGTCGATTGAGAATGGCAATCAGTGCATTGGCATTGATATGATTAATTGTCATTAGTAGTATTAGTAAGATATACTTAGGTATGATCCATTTGTTATTGCTTAACATGAGTCCTTGCCAATGGAAGACGATAGTCTTTCCACTCTGTTTGTAATGTCTCGACCAGATTTACCACAAAAAACTTGATGCAGAAAGTTCTTTATAATAGCAGGTTTGCATTGCCAAGAAATGAGATAACATAGTGAAGGTGGCCATGCTAGAGCCTGTCCATTGGCTTCATAAATATGCCTTCTGACTCTTGAAGGTGCTGTTGCTGCTAGATCAAAAGCCTGACCTTCGATGTCTGCTGCAACACACTTTTTGAGCTTGGTTGCCAAAATTATAATTTTCCTGAAATATATTTGACCAGTTTATCTTCCAACTTACACGTATTACAGCTCTCATGTACAAATCAGGATGACTTTCGAACAGGGAAGAAAGATATCTTTTCTGCAACACGTTCATCCTTTCTACATTCTTACCAAGAACTATGTGCTCTTCGATATACTGGCATATATACTTGAAGGCATTGCCATGCAATTGTTGGGGACTTATCTGACTATATGTCTTAGTGGAGATCATGTCTTTTTTCACCTCTTTTATACTTACTGCGACCACGATGGTGGTAATGCGCTTTTCTAACAACCAGATCTTGAATCACTTAACGACTTCTTCAGCACACCTAATTACACATTTGACTAGATTTTGTTTCACACTGTTCACTTTCATTGTACTCTTTCCACAGAATATGCACTTATCAGTTGTCTGTTGGAAACAAAACTTTGCTGCATGATGAATCGGTTGATGATCGCCAACGCTTGGAAGTACTTGGTTGGTTCAAGCTTTCTGTTTATCTCTATAAACAGGTTTAGGCTTGGTTACTTTAGAGATATTGGAGAAAAATAAATAACATGTAGGATGGTGTCCATTTAGCTAAGCATTTAGTTCATTTGTTATGTTGCATGATATGTTTTCAAATCTTTGTTTCTCATTTGAAAGTTTCAACCTTTTCTAGGCAACATCTTTAATTTACTGGTAAGCAAGAGACGTTATTTTTATCTTCTCCTGTATTTTGAAAATGCACCAACAAATTCGATTACCCGTGTTGGTGTCTTTTACATGTATTGATGGTTTTGCCTTTGGCTGAGATGGTTTCAATATAACTAGTTTCTCCATGGTGGACTACATCACCAAACAGTAGAAATCAGAACAAACTTATTCACATAGAAGGTAGACTTTGAATTTTCATCAGCCCATCGTGTGATAAACTCGCCTTTGCACATACGTCGTCATAAATCGTCTGATTATGTTACTGATATGTTTAAAAAGGGAGGTTTATTATAAGATTAAGTCCGATTAATTCATGAATATCTGCAATTTAGTGCAATTACAGGAATTAAAAGGCATCCGGTCTGTTAACTCCATTTTTTAGCAAAATGTTTACACTCCGGACGAAAGCAACACATTTTGCATACAGTTAATAGACATCATTTCGAGTCATTTGCGCCTGGTGTGCCCGATTTCAGTGGCCTAGTTCATAAATTACTGCCTATTTTATATTCGGATAGATGTAGTGTCCGAATATTTTTCCTGTGTACTTTCCTTTTATCAGAATACACGTCTTCGTATCTCACAATGATTTGATTTACTGAGGGTCGATCGAAACGTTTTCATATTTTAATAGAACTTTATTTTCTTTTTTTTATCGAGATTTTGATTTACTTTGTAGGTGGATTTTGATTTATTTTCAGCATTATAGTAATGAAACAATATAGAAATAAATCCGAAATAATACCAAGAAATGGCCTTGTTGGTATTTTTTTTTTCACTTTTATATTATGTTCGGAATTCTTGAAATGCCCCAAAAAACTTAAAACGGCCGTGCTGGTAGTTTTATTAATTATCTTTTTAGAAGACACATAGAAAAAAAACTGTCGTTTTATCAGTCTTTCGGTAGACCTAAGAGAGTAAATCGGTATCATACGTAATCGCTGTCTCCTATCGGGCGTGTTGATACAACTTTTTGTATGCAGACTACATTAACCCTTAGGCTGCAAGTGCGACTCATTGACCTCTTGTAGACAATATAGATCAAGATCAGACTACGAAGAACGTGCAGTCTGATCCTAGATCTACACTGTCCGATACGGAGATATTTTTCCTCGAGATATTCCTTTGAAAAAACATTTGGGATTTTACTATCGACTTTAAAAGTGCCATTTGATTTAATGTATTTAGTAGGATTGGGTTTAATAACTTGAAAAATACCCCCCCCCCACTTCCGACGAAAGAAATAAGTGCAAATATACAATTAAACTGGGACCGGTAACACCAGGTTACATAATTATAATAATGCTTTTGAAAATAAAAACCCCAAAAAATGTTCGGGCGGACAAATGCATCTTTTAGGGCCAGTAATTAGAACAGACTTATCCTCTGTAACAGATTTTAACAATTCCAAACCTTTACAAGTGATCAACGTCAGGCTGAACGTGACAAACAATTATGATAAGTGTGTGTTAGTCGGTGCCTAAGAAGTACATTACAGCTTTTCATATGAATCACCTACTTTGGCGGTGAAATACCGAGATCAGAAGAACTTAACTAGCTTTTCAATGAAAACAAGTATAGCACGTATTTGCTCACTGAAAATGAATCTCGAACTTCTGTTTTTCTAGAAAGAATGGGAGGTTTGAAATTTGAATTGAACTTTGTTATTATGAGAAGATAGTTAAAACAGGAGCATGACAAAAATGCAACTATAGAGATTTTAAATGTTTTTTTTTCAAAGTCAAGATTTTCTCTGTAAATTAAAAATGTATAATGTCCCAGTTAATCGGTAAATAGTCTGTCTCTGTCTATTTGCAGATACCGGAACGATCTTTTCTGTACAAAAATTATAACTTTAACAGTTTAAATAAATCAAACTACCGATTCCTGGATTTCGAGCCTGTACATTACAAACTTAGAGCTATGGGATTCGGCAAACATCAGTTGACCAATCAGACGTAAAAATAGAAAAGGTCTATTGCACTTACATTACTGTTATTTTCCCCCCTTTTCCCCATTTTTTTAAACACCGAATCTTCATTAAGGCTTTACCAAACAACGTTGTCTGCGCATGTCATATTCTTCGAAGATTCGACTGTCTTATATGACGCATCACTACTAGCCCCGAAAGCGGGCTGACTGTACATAATATTACGCTCTATAAAGTAGCAATGTTGAAAATAGCTTAAAATTACGTATCAATACGTTTGAGGAGAAATGAGACTTGCTTTAGCAACAGATGATCGCCAACGCTTGGAAGTACTTGGTTGGTTCAAGCTTTCTGTTTATCTCTATAAACAGGTTTAGGCTTGGTTACTTTAGAGATATTGGAGAAAAATAAATAACATCTAGGATGGTGTCCATTTAGCTAAGCATTTAGTTCATTTGTTATGTAGCATGATATGTCTTCAAATCTTTGTTTCTCATTTGAAAGTTTCAACCTTTTCTAGGCAACATCTTTAATTTACTGGTAAGCAAGAGACGTTATTTTTATCTTCTCCTGTATTTTGAAAATGCACCAACAAATTCGATTACCCCTGTTGGTGTCTTTTACATGTATTGATGGTTTTGTCTTTGGCTGAGATGGTTTCAATATAACTAGTTTCTCCATGGTGGACTACATCACCAAACAGTAGAAATCAGAAAAAACTTATTCACATAGAAGGTAGACTTTGAATTTTCATCAGCCCATCGTGTGATAAACTCGCCTTTGCACATACGTCGTCATAAATCGTCTGATTATGTTACTGATATGTTTAAAAAGGGAGGTTTATTATAGGATTAAGTCCGATTAATTCATAAATATCTGCAATTTAGTGCAATTACAGAAATTAAAAGGCATCATCTGACAATATAGTTTTCGTTTCTACCATGTATTTAGCTAGAAAAAGGTAGACATTGTTGCAATACTTTACATTGGCTGGTAGAATTTAAAGTTCTTCTATTTCGTTGACCAAGTTCAAAAAGTAAAGGAGGCACTGTAGCTTTTTTTGTTGTTGTTGTTGTTGTTTATTTTTTAATACAGGAGTTTAATGTTACACTAAATATCAGAATTTTAGTGCTTTGATATTGAATGCATGTTTCTTTTAACTAAAGTCTATATATTTTGATCATGGATTATGCTTACTGATTAGTTTTAGATAAATTTTTGGATTGAAGAGTAAATAATGACCAATATAATAGTCAACTTCTCAAAATCTAATATGAAATATTCAAAAGTAGATTTGATGAACTATGGATCCATGTACTTAAAAGATGTAAATTTAATCTGAAAGTTGACTGTAGATTGCTTCAAGAATATATTCAAGACATCTAGAATAATGAAAAAGTGCTTTAAATTTATAGTTCCCTTTTAGTTTCTCAGGTTCAAGACTTCTTAGAAGCTTCAAAAATCATCTAATTTCAATACTTCCAGTGGTTTGATTTGCATTAGACACTCTTGCTCGCAGTGAAAATCACTCTCTCGCACTCCGGATCATTCACATTCACCTCTGTAGTGGGCTCAGAAAGTAGTCCGTCATTGTGTCATATTTTCGTCACATGACCATAACTCAAAATGGCGACACAAACGACGGTGAAAAAAAGACCAATATCGATCGTTTCATGTGCTGTTCAAACAGCATGGGACCAATCAGACTTAGTGGTAGGAAATGTACAAAAGAGGGATTTTCTGAAAAGCCTTTAAGTATCTTTAAAGGACGATAACTTGATTTTAATCTTACAAACTTAGATCCACCGGTGTGTCAAATCAGTTGTCATCATTCATGGGCACAGCCATTTTTGTTAAAATTGGCGTAAGATTCTGATAAGTGAAGAAGCTCGATAAAAATAGTTCCATACTATACAGGTAAATTCATCAGTTTGAAAGCACCTATAATGCATCCAGAATCATTTTTCCCTTGTCTATTTTATAATGTTACTAATGAAACAGTTAAACGGTAACAAAACATGTTTGCCTCGATTTGACGAGATTCTTGTCATTTAGCCCATTGCAGAGATGTATGGTGAGAGTAACGAACGACAACTCTGCTCGGAGATTGAGTGAAAATGTGTAGAAACATTAGTTTCTATACATTATTTGAGATCAGTTAGGACTTCAAGAATAAATTATCGCCTACCGCTGATCAAATGATAGTCAATCAAAGCACACCTAATGATCTCCGACCTCTATAACTTGCAAAAGTCCCAGCTGCTAGGTAAATACATGTATGTTCAAGAGACGTTCGGCTTTTAGAAATTGATAGTGCCAAAATTTCTCCCGGGGACGCAAGGGGGGGGGGGGGGGGGGAGTGGGGGAGCAAACACCCTGTTGGCTCATGAATAGTTTATTGGCATGACTCAAGGAGGTGTCCTATCGGCTTGGGGTCACATGGGTCAAAGATGACGGTAACCTAGAATTATTTCTGTTCTCTGATTGTGCTGCTTCAGTGACAAGGTGTTGGCTGTAGTGCGGGCATTTGTTCGACAGTTTTGGCTTTCTATGGCAGCGCTGTAAAATTACGGCGCAACTAATTTATATTTTGATTGTTAGCACTAGGTAATGGAAATGTCAAGCAGTATTGATAGTATCAGAAAGCATGGAAACATTTTCTCTTTTTTTTTAGATATCCGGAATACATCGTTCTGAATGACGACAACTACACACGGACCGCAGAACATCTTTACGAGCGGAAAACGGCTCATGGAAAACTTGGGATCCTCCATGATACATACATGCTTTCTAAATGTGATTTCGTAGTCTGCACTTTTAGTTCAAACGTACGTAGATTTTTTTTCTGTGTGGGGAACAGTTGAAGGGTGTAGAAAGTGTAGAATTATATTTCATACTGAATATTAATGACCGCATATGGCCTGCAAATTGCGAAAAGAGGCATTCGGACATTTGCGTAAAGTGTCGTTTCGGATCAGCCTGCGCAGTCCTCACAGGCTATTCCGAAACGACACTTTTCGTTTGTTTGTAACTTCTGTTTTGTGCAAGTTTGCTGTAGCACAAAATCTAATGTCGTCGTAAGTTCTTGGATTAGCCTGCGTAGACTGTGGAGGCTGATCCGAGACGACACTTTACGCAAATGTCCGAATGCCCCTTTTCGCGTGTTGCAAGCCATCTGCATGCTAAGTTGATAAATCTATTCTTCTAAGCACAAAGGTTAGGCTGATAATGATGACTTGGCACGTGAAGAAATTCATGGTCTGCGAGGTACAAATATTAGAAAGTTTAACCCGTTACCACACAATCACTAGGTTTAACGACTCTGAAGATAAAGCCCTTCGAAAACATTGTGGTAAAAGGAGAAAATGCTGGTAAGCAGCATTTTTCCTTTTCCCACAATGTTTTCTACTCTTCCCAAAAAGAATTTCAATTTTTGAGTCACTATAATTTTGTCGTCTGCAAATGCTATGAATCTGGACTAGTCTAAAATTTTGTTGTGTGGTAATGAGTTAAGACTGGAAGACGAAATAAGAGATATGACAAAAACTCAGAGATGGCATAAAATTAAATACAGAAACAAGCTCAGTGCGAATACAAACACTTATAACTCTTTACCATACAATAAAAGTTAAGACTTGTCCAAATTGAAAGCGCTTGCTGACGAAAAAACAAAGGTAACTTAAAAATTGAAATTTGTTTCTAGCAGGACCGAAAACATTGCAGAAAAATGAGAAAATCCTGCTTATCAAGAACTTTTGGTAAAGGGATGAAACAAACTTTTATTCCTTGGTAAACAGCATGCATATTGATACTTCTACCATCAAATAATGATATAATGATAATTCTCATAACAACAATGTTGATAATATAAGACGCGAAATTAATAGTCCGGAGTTGACTTTTACAAGTCACAGGCTATGGTGGTGTCAGCTAATACCCCATTTCTAGCTGTGGGATATTTGAACGCAAAAATCTCACTTTCACTGAGACAGGGTAATTCATAACATCTGATACAGTTTCAATCCTTAATACTATTTTTCTGCCGATGTAATGCAGAGAAATGACCCTCGCCTAAAGATGACCCGATCATTCTTCTACGTAGAGAAATGACCCATGGGTCATTTTTTAGGGGAGGATCATTTCTCTGGATTACACCGGCACATGTCTTGTTATAATTTATATCACAATACTCTACTATAATCTCATTTTTGTTTGGTACACAATGTTGATAACTTTAAATACCTAACATGTTAGATTAAAGAAAGTCAAACTTTTTCATACTTAAATGATATGCTCTATAAGGCATCAACTCTGGGCTATTACGACGTCAAGCCCCTTTCGAAAGTTTGCTATCAAAGATTCACTCAGGTTTTTCTCATCGCTCGACGAAAGTCAATCCTTTTGGAGCCAAGGTCTTCAATCTCCTTTTCTCTGTTAAGCTGGCAAAAGTTGATTTAAAGCAATGTTAGGTAACATTCACTAAACACTATTTGCGTCTCTACACCTACTTCACATATAAGAATGGTCTAATCATACCACTGTCACTTAATGCAGCCCAGAGCGTATCATTTAAATGTTGTAAAAAGTTTGATCTATTTTATTTATAACTGAAGTATGTAAAGCACTTACCATAGTGTATCAAACAAAACTAATTATTGTATAGTATTGTAACAAAACTTTTGAGAAGGTATGTGCTACTGGGAGGAAAATATAACAGGATGAACCTGTATCAGATATTCTGAATCACCCTGTATTCATAAAATCACAAAGGATACCGATTAACTAGTCAAACAGTGAGCTGTGTTACAATTGAAAATATGTTGTCGCTCTATGGTATAACCTGAAGACAAGATCATTATACTCAGCCATGGGGAAACTGCAACTTTTACTTTCATTTATTTATTTTTTTCAAAAACATATTAATATTGTTTGATAACTTGGGTAAACGTTTTTTGTTTTCTTTTAACAACTCAAAGGATGTAGTGTAAAATAATCAAATTATCACGGGCTGCTCTATACATGTATATGTGTATGTTTCAGATATGCAGATTGACTCACCAGCTGATGCAGTCACAAAGGGGGAACGACACACAGAGTCTTATCTCTTTGGATGTAAAGTGGTATTTTATAGGAAGTAAAAAATTCAAGAAAAATACCAAAGTGCGGGCCAAAAATCCAGCCTTTCTATAATTAACCGTACTAAAGCCCCGGTCACATATTCACGGAAGACAACCACGGAAGAGCTACGATCTAATCGCTCACGGATGACTACGGAAATGACAAATTCCGTTGTCCGCTACGGTTCCAATACGGATACACAACGGTGTGAGTACGGAGTTCGACTGATCTACAGCCAAACTGTAGGTCAGAGTTCCAGGAGTGATACAGACTGTTACGGTTGGACACGGTTTAATACGGAGCGACACGAATCAGGACGATTGTAGTACGGATACACTACGATTTGCTACGGTACAGGTACGGATTAGTACGAATAAGAATGATCCTATACGTAGTAGTACGAATCGTCACGAATCGATACAGACCTACCACGATTTAGCATTCCGTCCAAATGCTCTAGCCTGCTCACTCTCAAAATGCAACAAGTTCGGCCATGAGAACCTCATACTGGCCATTGACGGGTCTTCTTAAAAGCCAATCTCTAATCCACATATTCTCTGTCTTTTATCACCTTATTGTTATAATCAATAACCCATCACAAGTTGACAAAATTTGGCCTCCACGAAATTGAAAGCATCTGCAGACAACAACTGTAAATTTGGTAAAAATGAGCTTCCGTTCTATAATAGCACTGTGGGAAATGGAGAAATTGCCCATTTTGAGCATTCTTCTTTTTCGATTTCCTAGAATCAGAACGTTTTCTTGACTTGTCTGTTGCAGACCCATAAAAAGACGGGATTGAATGGCAAAGGGTTCAATGAAAATATTGATCAATAACGTTTCTCTCATGTTCATAAAATCTGCTGTTTATTTCACAATTAGACGGATTATCGTGAATGTTTATGTTTGAAAAGTAAAGTGCTTGTCTTTATAGTTAGTATCACCCATTTCGAAAGGGCCAGCCTGGCACCGGGCAGGCAACCGTAACCATACATTTAACTAGCTGGCGGTTCACCAACCTGCCATATCAGAACAAGTTCCTGGCAGGGCTCGAACCTTTGACCTCCCGTTTTGTTGGCGGTTGCCGGGACCCCCAGAAACGGTGACAGTTTTATACTCGTACTATTTGGTCGTTTTACTTGCATGTTTCGCATCGTTGTTTGGATACAATGTCACATTATAATATTGATGTTTATTCATTTTCGTACAATGTTTTGTAAAATATGTAACCTTAACCCTTTCCCAAACAATCCCTGGTTTTTACAGGTCTGAAATAGTAGCCTTTTGAAAACATTGTGGGAAAAGGAGAAAATGCTGGTAACCAGCATTTTCTCCTTTTCCCACAATGTTTTCTACCCTATCACAGACAGAAATCATCTTTTCAGCAACTGTTAATTTGTCATCTGCAAATGCTTTCAATTTGGTCTAGTCCAAAAATTTGTCGTTTGGGAAAGGGTTAAATTAAAGGTATTATTAGTAGTACGATAAAAATATAATTATTACATCTACAATGTATGTATGTCATCAAGCTGCTGGACCAATGCCTTGACATTTTGTGCCATATCAATATCCAGTTGCAGCCAACTTATTGCAAACACCATATTTTGTTGAGGGTTCATGATTGTAAACTCAACAACAAAGCGCAGTTGCGTTGTATTCTACAAAGACAGAGTAAAAAATACCCTTGTTGAAGTACATGATTCTGAATTTATCTTACCAAACGATAGTGGTCCTTACAATTCCGTTCTGTGTCGTGTTGCAACGTAGTAAACCGTAAAAGACCGTGCGAATCCCTGCCTCTCCGTAGTTCAACGTAATAAGGTCGTGACTTTCCGTGACAAATCCGTATAGTGTAACCGTGCTAACACGTAGTTCTCCGTATCAAATATTGAAAAAAATTTGGGCCTACGGATAAGTACGGACTGTTACGGTTTTAATACGGACCAGAACGTATCAGTACGGTCTAATACGGACTAGTATAAGGATACGCTACGGTCGTTTGATCCGTAGCGAATTTTTGTGCATGTTCAAAAATTGTCAAGGCCCGCTTCGGATATACAAGGACTACTACGAATGACTACGGTTACAATACGGAGAGCTACAGACTAGTACGAGTTGTCACGGACAATGCCGGAACGAATCCGTAGCTCTTCCGTGGCGGCCTTCCGTGATACTCCAGTCATACATTCACGGAAGGCCGCCACGGAAGAGCTACGGATTCGTTCCGGCATCGTCCGTAACAACTCGTACTAGTCAGTAGCTCTCCGTATCGTAACCGTAGCCATTCGTAGTAGTCCTTGTATATCCGTCGCGGTCCTTGACAATTTTGAACATGCACAAAAATTCGCTACGGATCAAACGACCGTAGCGTATCCTTACTAGTTCGTATTAGACCGTACTGATACGTTCTGGTCCGTGTTAAAACCGTAACAGTCTGTACTTATCCGTAGGCCCAAATTGTTCTCGGGATTTGACACGGAGACTATACGTATTAGCACGGTTTCACTACGTTTTAGTTACGGTTATGATATGGATTTGTCACGGGAAGTCACGATCTTAATACGTTGTACTACGGAGAGGCAGGGATTCGCATTGTCTCTTACGGTTTACTACGTTGAAACACGACACAGTACGGAATTGTAAGGACCACTATTGTTTGGTAGGATAAATTCAGAATCATGTAAGTTCAACAATGGGTATTTTTACTCAGTCTTTGTAGAATACAACGCAATCTGCTTTGTTGATGAGTTCACAATCATGAACCGTCAACAAATGATGTTTGTAATAAATTGGCTGCAATTGGATATTGGTATGGCACAAAATGTCAAGGCACTGGTCCAGCAGCTTGATGACATACATAGATGAAATAATTATATTTTTATCGTACTACTAATAATACCTTTAATTTAAGGTTACATATTTTACAAAACATTGTACGAAAATGAATAAACATCAATATTATAATGTGACATTCTATCCTAACAACGATGCTAAACATGCAAGTAAAACGATCAAATAGTACGAGTACATAAAACTGTCACCGTTTCTGGTGGTTCAGGCAACCGGCAACGAAACGGGAGGTCAAAGGTTCGAGCCACACCAAGACCTTGTTCTGATATGGCTAGTTGGTGAACCGCCAGCTAGTTAAATGTATGGTTACTGGTTGCCTGCCTGGTGCCAGGCTGGCCCTTTCGAAATTTGTGATACTAACTATAATAGACAAGCACTTTACTTTTAAAACATAAACATTCACGATAATCAGTGTAATTGTGAAATAAACAGCAGATTTTATGAACATAAGAGAAACGTTATTGATCAATATTTTCATTGAACCCTTTGCCATTCAATCCCTTATTTTTATGGGTCTGTAACATTCTGATTTTAGGAAATCTAAAAAAAAATGCTCAAAATGGGCAATTTCTCCATTTCCCACAATGCTTTCTACTTTATTGTAGAACTGAAGCTCGTTTGTACCAATTTTACAGCTGTTGTCTGCAGATGATTTCAATTTCGTGGAGGCCAAATTTTGTCAACTTGTGATGGCTTATTGATTATAATAATCAGGTAATAAAAGACAGAGAATATGTGGACTAGAGATTGGGTTTTACGAAGACCCCTCCATGGCCAGTATGAGGCTAGGCTAGAGGATTTGGACGGAATGCTAAATCGTGGTAGGTCCGTATCGATCCGTGGCGATTCGTACCGCTACGTATTGGATCGTTCTTATTCGTACTAATCCGTACTTGTACCGTAGCAAATCGTAGTGTATCCGTACTACAATCGTCCTGATTCGTGTCGCTCCGTATTAAACCGTGTCCAACCGTAACAGTTCGTATCTCTCCTGGAACTCTGACCTACATTTTGGCTGTAGATCCGTCGAACTCCGTACTCATACCGTTGTGTATCCGTATTGGAACCGTAGTAGACCACGGAATTTGACATTTCCATAGTCATCCGTGAGCTATTAGACCGTAGCTCTTCCGTGGCGGTCTTCCGTGATACCCCGGTCACATATTCACGGAAGGCCGCCACGGAAGAGCTACGGATTCGTTCCGGCATTGTCCGTGGCAACTCGTACTAGTCTGTAGCTCTCCGTATTGTAACCGTAGGCATTCGTAGTAGTCCTTGTATATCCGTAGCGGTCCTTGACAATTTTTGAACATGCACAAAAATTCGCTACGGATCAAACGACCGTAGCGTATCCTTACTAGTCCGTATTAGACCGTACTGATACGTTCTGGTCCGTATTAAAACCGTATCAGTCCGTACTTGTCCGTAGGCCCAAACTTTTTTCAGGATTTGATACGGAGAACTACGTATTAGCACGGTTACGCTACGTTTTAGTTACGTTATGATACGGATTTGTCACGGAAAGTCACGACCTTAATACGTTGTACTACGGAGAGGCAGGGATTCGCACGGCCTTTTACGGTTTACTACGTTGCAACACGATACAGTACGGAATTGTAAGGACCACTATTGTTTGGTAGGATAAATTCAAAATCATGTACTTCAACAAGGGTATTTTTACTCTGTCTTTGTAGAATACAACGCAATTGCGCTTTGTTGTTGAGTTCACAATCATGGACCGTCAACAATGACGTTTGCGATAAATTAGCGATAACTGGATATTGGTATGGCACAAAATGTCAAGGCACTGGTCCAGCAGCTTGATGACATACATAGATGTAATAATTATATTTTTATCGTACTACTAATAATACCTTTAATTTAGGGTTATATATTTTACAAAATATTGTACGAAAATGAATAAACATCAGTATTATAATGTGACATTTTATCCAAACAATGATGCTAAACATGCAAGTAAAACGATCAAATAGTACGAGTACATAAAACTGTCACCGTTTCTGGTGGTTCTGACAACAGCCAACTAAACAAGAGATCATAGGTTCGAGCCCCACCAGGAGCTTATTCTGATATGGCTGGATGGTGAACCGCCAGCTGGTTAAATGTATGGTTACTGGGTGCCTGCCTGGTGCCAGGCTGGTCCTTTCGAAATGGGTGATACTAACTAAAATAGACAAGCACTTTACTTTTAAAACATAAACATTCACGATAATCAGTGTAATTGTGAAATAAACAGTAGATTTTATGAACATAAGAGAAACGTTATTGATCACTATTTTCATTGAACCCTTTGCCATTAAATCCCTTCTTTTTATGGGTCTGCAAAAGACAAGTCAAGAAAACATTCTGATTCTAGGAAATCGAAAAAGATGCTCAAAGTGGGCAATTTCTCCATTTCCCACAATGCTTTCTACCTTATTGTGGAACTGAAGCTCATTTGTACCAAATTTACAGTTGTTGTCTGCAGATACTTTCAATTTCGTGAAGGCCAAATTTTGTCAACTTGTGATGGGTTATTGATTATAATAATCACGTAATAAAAGACAGAGAATATGTGGACTAGAGATTGGCTTTTACGAAGACCCGTCCATCCATGGCCAGTAAGAGGCTCTCATGGCCGAACTTGTTGCATTTTGAAAGTGAGCAGGCTAGAGCATTTGGACGGAATGCTAAATCGTGGTAGGTCCGTATCGATCCGTGACGATTCGTACTACTACGTATCGGATCGTTCTTATTCGTACTAATCCGTATCTGTACCGTAGCAAATCGTAGTGTATCCGTACTAAAATCGTCCTGATTCGTGTCGCTCCGTATTAAACCGTGTCCAACCGTAACAGTCCGTATCACTCCTGGAACTCTGACCTACATTTTGGCTGTAGATCCGTCGAACTCCGTACTCACACCGTTGTGTATCCGTATTGGAACCGTAGCGGACTACGGAATTTGTCATTTCCGCAGTCATCCGTGAGCGATTAGATCGTAGCTCTTCCGTGGCGGTCTTCCGTGAATATGTGACCGGGGCTTGAATATGTGACTGGGGCTTGAATGTGTGACCGGGGTATTAGGCTTTATTTACGCGGATATTAGCAAATCTATTAAGTACAGTCATTCTGACCAGAACATATAACACATCATACATATACACTCAAATGATTCTTAAGGTCTTTGTTAATACAAAACAACTCTATGCCATTCAGTCGATACACCAGTGATAAACTCTACTTGTTTAAATTCAAATTATTTACCAATTTTTTAACTCGGAAACAGAAATGGAACATTTTTATGGTAGAACTTGCGCAAAAACTTCATTTACATTATGGTAGGTATACAACCATAATATAAAACAAATATTGTTAAACACTGCGTGCAAAAAACATTCAAACAGACAAACACAGACAAACAAACTACCTAAGACCATGAAACTCAAGGGGTGCATTATTTGAATGACTTAAAAAAGAAATTGCCCCTTTCCAAAAAACTAAACAATACTGATTATGTTTGGAGTGGTGACCTTCTAAATACATCAATGAATCGCATAAAAGAGATAATACATACAAATATACAGAGTTTATTTCATCAGCTTGTGGTTAATATCGGGAAATATTTGCGGAAAAAGGGAAAGGTATGCGAAAATATCTCGTGCCTTAATATAATAATAAAGATATATGGATACCTTAAGTAGACTTCAACAATTTAAAACCTTCAGGACAGATCAAGAAACTTCAAACTATCTATCCTAATTCTTAAATTCAAATATTGAACCAATTGCTTTGCAACTTTGCTTTTGCAACTTTCTAGGTTTTTACTATTCTACAAACAAAAGGGATGTCTTTTTGAGAACAGGGAAAGGTCGCTGGATACCAGTGGCTAGTGTCTTCAAGCCAAAACAGGCTTAAAAGAGAAGCTCAAATTTCTTTTTTTTTTGTAATAAAAAGAATAAGTTCCTTCTAAATTTTAAATGCACAATTCAATGATCGAAGTGTTAAAGAACTGTCCGTGGGTTTTGCTGGTTATACGCCTAAAGGGTCGTATTTGTGTTATTGACCTGGTCGTCTTTCCATCTGTCCAACTGTCTGTCTGTCCGTCTGTTAGCAATTTCTTGTGCGCGCAATTCCTCCTGCAGTTTTTATGGGAATAAGTTCAAACTTACTTAAATGACTCTCTATGATGTGATGTGCATGTGACTTTTAAATTTTGGATATCTGCAGACGCTCTATACTTTAAGCCATTTCACTGACAAGCCTCTTCAGGCATATATATGCTCATCTTTGAGAAGCTATTAAATAGCTCACCTAAGCACAAAGTGCTCAAGGTGAACGTTTGTTATCGCCTAGTTTCCGTCATCCACAGTTTCTTTAAACATCTTCTCCTCCTAAACAAATGGGCCGATCTTGATGAAACTTGGCAGGAATGTTCCTTAGGTTAAGCTCTACCAGTTTTTCAAGAGATAGAATTCTACCTACAACTCTGGTTGCCATGGCAACAAAAATAAAAAAAAATAGAAAAAAAATCTTTGAAAACCTTCTTCTCTGAAACCGGAAGGCGTAGAGCTTTGATATTTGGTATATATTAGCATCTCCTGGTAGACCTATATCAACTCATTACCAAACGACAAAATTCTAGGTTTGTCCAAATCGAAAGTATTTGCAAATGACAAGATAAAAGCGACTGAAAATTTGAAATTTGTTTTGTGAAGGGTAGAAAACATTGTGGGAAAAGGAGAAAATGCTGGTTACCAGCATTTTCTCCTTTTCCCACAATGTTTTCAAAAGGTTTCTTTCTCAGGGTCGTCAAAAGTAGGGATTGTGTGGTAATGAGTTAAGATGCCCCTATGGTTATGTGGTCGAAAATGGCCCCGGCCCGGGGGTCACAAGTTCGAACATACAGCTGTAGGAACAAGGAAGGAAAACTTAAAATTATTCTTTTCTGAAACTGAAAGGTGTTGAGCTTTGATATTTGGTATGGAGCATGTCCTAGTGGACCTCTACCAAGTTTGTTCATATGATGACCCTGCCTTGATATTTGGTATGTAGCATCTCCTGGTGGACCTCTACCAAGTTTATGTTCAGATGATCCTGCTGGGGTCAAAATTGGTCCAGGGGTCACAAGTTCAAACATAGGAAGAAAGAAGGAAAATTTAAAATTCTTTTCTGGCTCTGAAAGCCGTAGAGGGTAAAATTTGGTATGTAGTGAACTTATTCTAAGTTTGTCAGGCCACCTGAGCACAACTTGTTCAGTTGAGTTCAAAATTGGGTTACCTGGGGTCATAAACAAGGTCACCAGCTTGTATTAAAGAAATATCTTTTGGGTACTCTAGAGGCCACATTTTTAGCTCCAATGACCTACATCTTAATCAGAATGTTTGTCCTGATGAAATATCGGATGAGTTTGGATTTGGGTCACCTAGGATCATACACTATGTCACTAGGTCAAATTAGACAAATACCTTATGGGCCATTTAGATGCCGCATTTTTTGCTCAATTTGAAAATTGAGAAATATGTGTCTGATGATGACATTTCACATGAGATAAAACTTTAGTCACCAGGGGTGATAATCTAGGTCACTAGGTCAAATTAGAGAAATACCTTTAGGGCCATTTAGATGCCGCATTTTTTGCCTAATTTGAAAATTGAGAAATATGTGTCTGATGATGAAATTTAATACGAGTTAAAACTTTAGTCACCAGGGGTCATAATCTAGGTCACTATGTCAAATTAATCAAATACATTTAGGGCACTCTAGAGGCCGCAACAATATTATTGCTCAATTGGCTTGAAAATTGGTCAGAATGTCTTGATAAAATATTGGAGGAGTTTGAAATTGGGTCACCTGGGGTCATAAACTAGGTCACTAAGCCAATGTAAAAAATTACCTTAGGGGCATTCTAGATGCTACATTTATTGCTCAAATAACCTGAAATTTCGGCAGAATGTTGGTCTTTATGAAATCTGGAATGAGTTTTGATTTTGGTCACCTGGGATCATAAAGTAGGCCACTAGCTCAAATCAAATACCTTGTGGGCACTTTAGAGGCCACATTTTTAGCCCAACTGACTTGAAAATTGGTCAGAAAGTTTGTCCTGATAAAATTGCTTCAGAAGTTTCTCTTCATAAAGTCTAAAATGAGTTTAAAATTGAGTCACCTGGGGTCATGATCTAGGCTACTAGATCAAATTAAAATCCTTAGGATAATTTAGAGGCCATATTTCTTGCTTAATTGATTTGAAAATTTGTCAGAATGTTTGTCTTGATCAGATATCGGATGTGTATGAAATTGGATCACTTGAGGTCATAAACTAGGTCACTTGCTCAAATTAAAGACCTCGTGGGCACTGTAAAGGCCACATTTGTTGCTCAAATGACTTGAAAACTGTTCAGAATGTTTGTCTTGATAATTTTTTGATGCGTTCTAAATTGGGTCACGTATGCTGATAAAGTATGTCACTAGGTCTACTTACCGCAATTCCTTGTGGACGCTTTAGAGGTCAGAATTTAAGCTCAATTGACCTGACAATTGGTCAGAAAATAAATAATGCACGTAGAGGGAATTGCCCGAGTTGCCTAATGACTCAGGTGAGCGACCCAAGGCCATGATGACCCTCCTGTTTAAATAGCGGTTTCCACTTAATTAAGGGTTATTTTTGCACCTTTATATCTTTTTGGCTCACTTGAGCACAAAGTGATCAAGGGATGCTTTTAGGATCATAGTGTGTCCGTCGTGCGTCGTACATCGTCAACAATTCATCAAATATCTTCTCCTCAAAAATCGCTTGGCTAATATGGACCAAACTTGGCTGGAATGTTCCTTGGAAGCTTCTCTTTAAAACTTGTTCTCAGAATTTGATTCTATCAAAAAACTCTGGTTGCCAT
This sequence comes from Tridacna crocea, assembly GCA_943736015.1. NCBI lineage: Eukaryota > Metazoa > Mollusca > Bivalvia > Cardiida > Cardiidae > Tridacna > Tridacna crocea. The sequence continues at coordinate 60,050,257 of OX031059.1, forward strand.
GGCCACCAAATAGAATTTTCCAAGAAATTCTTAAAACTTCTCTGAAACCACTGGTCAGATTTTAAAATTTCACAGAAATGTGCCTTGGGTGATCTTTTTCGAAATTTGTTCACAAAATCTTAATCCTTCTGAAAACTAAAAACAAAATGACTTTAGTGGAGGAAGGGGGCTCTTTGCGTCTGATGATGAAATTTAACATGAGTTAAAAGCGGTATCAACGATTCTTTAAACAACTTCTAAAGTGCTAGGCAGATTTGGACCAAACTTGGCTGTAATGTTCCTCGGGAGGTCCTCTTTAAAAATTTGTTCACAGAATTTGTTTCCACTGACTAGAACGCCCTGAAGGGCCTGAATATGCTCTACTGGCAGAGTTTGCTTTTATGCTTACATACATTATAAATTCATGAAGCAAAAAGACAAAGTAGATTTTCAATCCCTTAACGAATCTTCAAAAGAATGCATCAACACTGTGAACTTCATTGCCGAAACAAGAAGTGGAAGTTTTCAACATTGAATAGTTACATTTCCAAAACTGATTGTCAGATTTTTTTTTTTTTTTTTAATCAATAGGGTTCAAGCTGTTTAAAATACAAAGCAACTGTGCAAGTTTCGTGAAAATCCAGCCAAAACTGCTGACCTAATCACATAAACAAGAATTTGAAATTTTGGACTTTAGTTGGCTACTTCTCCGATATTGTTTATTGAATTTTTTCAAAATCAATAGGGTTGAAGCTACTGATATGATAAACAAACTGTGTGATTTTCAAGAAAATTTGACAAGAAATGCAGACTATATCGTGTGAACAAGAATCAAAAATTTTCAACCTGAAATGGCTACTTTTTCCATATTGTTTGTTGGATTTTTTTTTTCAAAACCAATAGGGTTGAAGCTACTGATGAGATAAACAAACTGTGCAAGTTTCACAAAAATCTGATTACAAATGCAAATTATATTGCGTAAACAAGAATTTGAAATTTTCAATTTGAAATGGCTACTTTTCCCGTACTACTTATTGGAAATTTTCCAAAATCGATAGGATTGCAGCTACTGATGGGGTAAAAAACTGTGCAAGTTTCATAAAAACCTGACAACAAATGAAGACTTTATCGCATAAACAAGAATTTGGAATTTTCAACTTGAAATGGCTACTTTTCCCATACTGTTTGTTGGATTTCCATGAAAATCGATAGGATTGAAGCTATTGAGGAGATAAACAAAATGTGCAAGTTTCATGTAATTCTGACTACAAAATGCAGACTTAATCGCGTAAACAAGAATTTGAAATTTTCCACAAGAAATGGCTACTTTTCCCATATTGTTCGTTGGATTTTTCTGAACATCAATAGGGTTGAAGCTATTGAGGAGGTAAACAAACTCTGCAAGGTTAATGAAAATCTGACAAAAAATGAAGACTTTATAGCGTAAACAAGAACTGGAAATTTCTAACCTGAAATGGCTACTTTTCCCATATTATTTGCTGGATTTTTCTCAAAATCAATAGGGTTGAAGCTATTGATGAGATAAACAAACTGTGCAAGTTTCACAAAATTCTGACCACAAATGCAGACTTTTTCAGGTAAACAAGAAAGACTGGATGGATGTACAGACGGACAGATGGACAGACAGACGGATGACGGCAACCCCGCCATTACATAAAGCCAGTGGAGCTAAAAGCTCTGAATTTTCCAAGAAATTCTTTAAAAATAATCTCCTCTGAAACCGCTGTTTATTTTTCTTTAAATAATTTCACAGATATGTTCCTTGGGTGACCCTTTTGAAAATATGTTTGTGAAAGTTTGATCCATTGAAAAACATGGCCATGATGGGGGGGGGGGGGGGGGGGGGGGGGGGGGGGGTCTTCTCCTAAAAATATTCAGGTGAGAGATCCAGGGCCATCTTGGCCTATTGTTTGTTTGTTTGTTTGTTTGTTTTGTTTTGTTTTTCTTTTAGGGGAGGGGGGAGGGGGTGGAAGGTAGCGTACTTTAGGGATTAGACTGGCATTCCACACAGTCTGATCTATATCTATACTAATATCTGTACTATTAAAAATATGTTCAGGTAAGAAAACTGTCGGCTTTCAGCTAAAAATAGTAGTTTCATTAAACTGGAAAGTCTGCTAGTAATTTGAATGCCATGTTACACATTTTTTGTGGTGCTGGTGTCGAAGCCATTTTGGCAGTGGAAGACCAATGAAAATGATCTTTTCTGGTTAGCAATGCAAATGAAAAAAATAAAAAGTCCAAAGGAAATTACAGTATAACTAGAAGGCCCTGAAGGGCCTGAATATGCTCTACTGGCAGAGTTTGCTTTGATGATAGCATACATTATGAATTCATGATACAAAAAGACAAACTAGACATTCAATCCCTTGATAAATCTTCAAAAGGATGGGATTAACACTGTGAACTTCATTGTCTAAACAAGAATTGGAAATTTTCAAATCTGAATGGTTACATTTCCAAAACTGATTGTCAGATTTTTTTTTAAATCAATAGGGTTCAAGCTGTTTAAAATACAAAGCAACTGTGCAAGTTTCGTGAAAATACAACCAAAACTGCTGACCTAATCACGTTAACAAAAAGATCTTGAAATTTTGAACTTTCATTGGCTACTATATCTCATATTGTTTATTGATTTTTTTTTTTTTCAAAATCAATAGGGTTGAACCTACTAATAAGATAAACAAACTGTGTGATTTTCAAGAAAATCTGAAAAGAAATGCAGACTTTATCACCTAAACAAGAATCGAAAATTTTCAACTTGAAATGGCTACTTTTCCCAAACTGTTTGTTGGATTTTTTTCAAAATCGATAGGGTTGAAGCTATTGATGAGATAAACTTTGCAAGTTCCACAAAAATCTGATTACAAATGCACATTTTATCACGTAAACAAGAATTTAAAATTTTCAACTTGAGGTGGCTACTTTTCCCATACTGTTTATTGGATTTTTTTTTCAAAATCAATAGGGTTGAAGCTACTGATGAGATAAACAAGCTGTACAAGTTTCATGAACATCTGCCAATAAATGAAGACTTTATCCCATAAGAATTTGAAATTTTCAACTTGAAATGGCTACTTTTCCCATACTGTTTGTTGGATTTTTCTCAAAATCAATAGGGTTGAAGTCTTTAAGTTATTGATGAGATAAACAAACTCTGCAAGTTTCACGAAAATCTGACCACAAATTAGGACTGAATCGCGTAAGCAAGAACTGGAAATTTTCAACTTGAAATGGCTACTTTTCCCATACTGTCTGTTGGATTTTTCTCAAAATCAAGAGAGTTGAAGCTATTGATGAGATTAACAAACTGTGCAAGTTTCACAAAAATTGGACGTCAAATGCAGACTTTATCACGTAAACAAAAAATGACTAATGGATGGACGGACAGACAGACAGACAGACGGATGGACAACAGAAACCCAGCCATGACATAAGCTCTGCTGGCTTTCAGCCAGTAGAGGTAAAAAGGAGTTTAGAAGTTTTGCCAAGTGCATTCTATGAATATCATATTTAACATGAAGTATACATGGACAGGTAGACTTTTTTTTTTATTAGAAACAGAATGTTTATCATAAACAGAATGGCCATCATAATTATGTTGTTTTTTTTTTAATACATGCACATGAACAATACAGCTATCTTTGAAGGTTTTAGGTCAAAAATTAGTGATAAAAATTTGTTAAAATTTAAGACATATTATTGTTTCGAACATCATCTGATTCTTAATAAAATTTTCAGTTTGTATTGGAGTGTAACGCCATTTTATCAGCTTAGGTCATGTAATGGCAATGTTACACATCCACAAGATCCACAAGATTCCTGGCTTTCTCACACCAGTACTAACACAATTTTCTTTCCAAAGTCACAGACTACTTCTCTCACATGCATCAGAGGTGAAAAATCGCCACAAAGAAAGTTTGCCACAACTGGGTATTGAACCCGCAACCTACAGGTCACAAGTCAGATACACTGACCACTGAGCAACCCGGCCGGGCTAAAAGATCCGTTCTTTTTTTACAATAAATTATACATTATGGTATAATGCGTCATTTGTTTATTTTAAAAGAATCAGTCTCTAACTCCTCACCACACAATCCTGAATTTTAACACCCTGAAAATGAAAGCCTTTGAAAACATTGTGTGAAAAGAAGAAAATGCTGGTAACCAGCATTTTCTCCTTTTCCCAAAATGTTTTCTATCCTTCCTAAATCAAATTTCAGTGTTTGAATTACTTTTATTTTGTTGTCTTCAAATGCTTTCAATATGGACAAGTCTAAAATTGTTTTGTTTGGTTAAGAGTTAAAAAACAAATAATGCATTATACCCAAATGTATAATTCCTTGTAATAATTTTGGATAAAAAAAATCTGTTTGTAATTTGACAAAAATTATTAAAAGCAAAAGCTTTCACACAGGTCACCATCTGCCTTCTACTGTTTCCAAGATAACATCAATCCCTTGAGCTATATTTTACCCTTTACCACGCAATCCCAACTTTTACCGACCCTGAGATAGAAGACTTCCAAGAACATTGTGGAAAAAAGAGAAAATGCTGGTAACCAGCATTTTCTCCTTTTCCCACAAGGTTTGCTACCCTTCCTAAATCAAATTTCAATTTTTTAATCATATTTATTTTGTAGTCTGCAAATGCTTTCAATCTGAACCAGTCTAAAATGTTGTCATGTGGTGAAGAGTTAGGTATTGTATGAAAGAACAGATTCTGTAAAGTCTAGTTCTTTTGTCTGGTACAGTTTGCACAGAGAATGAGATGTATCACAGGCTGTTAATCATTTCCACTAAACTTTTACTGTATGCTGTCAATCATTTGGCTCTTTCTTTTTGTGGCTGGTCACTCCTGGGATACTTTCAAATACACCGTCGTACTTTGGAAATGGAACTAAAAGATAAAAGAATAATCCTATAAGACAATCTGACTAAATAAAATACTTATTTGTGGAAGACGCAAGTGTAGAGTTAACATGTAGGTCTCTCACACCAGTGGTACCGGGTCCTGGGTTCAAATCATGAGACGAGCTAGCTCACCTTATGGAATTACCCACATCACTGCCCACATACTGGTTAATCCTTTACTAAACAATCCCAAGGACCCTGAGATAGAAACCTTATGAAAGCATTGTAGGAAAAAGTTGATTGATTGTATGGTATTTAAAGCCATTTTCGCATTATTTCAGTTACAACATGGCCGCCAGTGCACCTATCCATGTGTTCCTGGAGTTTCTTTTACCAGTACTTAGCACAATTTTCTTTCCAAGCCACTGGCTGCTTTCCCACATAATCATTGTTGAAACAATGCTCAGCGGTGGGAGAGGAATGAATCATGTGGGAAAAGGAGAAACTGCTGGTAACCAGCATTTTCTAATTTTCCCACAATGTTTTCTACCGTTTCCAAATCAATTTCAGTTTTTGTGCATTTGTTTTGTCATCTGCAAATGCTTTCAATATGGACTAATCAAAATTTTTGCTGTTTGGTAAAGAGTTAAGATTTCTAGAGAGCAATTATTGAGATTAATGATTATAAGTATGACTAATCTTTTACTACACAATCCTGAGTTCTAACCCTTAACCAAACGACAAAATGTTGGACTGGTCCAAATTGAAAACACTTACAGACGACAAAATAAACTTAACTCAAAAACTAAAATTTGTTTCCAGTAGGGTAGAAAACATTGTAGGTAAAAGAGAAATGCTATATACCAGCATTTTCTCCTTTACCCACAATGTTTTCAAAAGGCTTCTATCTCAGGATTGTAAAAACCAGGGATTGTTTGGTAAAGGGTTAACTGCACTACAGAAATGGGCTTTTGAAAATATTGGGAAAAATGAGACAATGATTTTTACTTCGCTCTTTTTTTATACTGGACTGGAAGATAAAACAAGAGGACCATGATGGTGCTATATCGCTCACCTGAGTACTAAGCAGTAAAGGTCTACAATGAAGATAAATACCAAATATTGAGGTTCAAGGCCAAATGATAATGAAAGAAGAGCGGCAAATTGTTGCAACATATGCCCATCCCACCAGCAATTGTAGAGGAGGTATAATAGCTGCAAAGGGCAGGCAATACAACAAGTCTCAAGTCAATTTGACATACCAAATATCAAAGCTCTCCAAAGAATTTTATAGTTTCCTTTTTTTGTTCCTATGCTTAGAACTTGTGACCCCTTGGGTGGGGCCAGTTTTGACCCCTGGGGCATCTTCTGAACAAACTTGGTAGAAGTCCACTAGTAGATGTTACAAACCAATATCAAAAATCTACACTTTCTAGTTTCAGAGAAGAAGAATTTTAAATTTTTCCTTTTTAGTTCCCATGTTTAAACTTGTGACCCCCGGGGTTGTGCCAATTATGAACCCAGGGGTATCATATGAATAAATTTGGCAGAGGTCCACTAGGAGATGCTTTTTACCAAATTAATATCAAAGCTCAACAACTTCTGGTTTCAAAGAAGAAGAATTTTAAAGTTTTCCTTTTTTTTCCCCATGTTCAAACTTGTGACCCACAGGGTGGGGTCAGTTTGGATTCCAGGGGCCATTATCTCCCGCTAGATGGCATTCTATAAATACTCATCTATCTAATTTGGGCATCCTGGGTACAGAACCGAACCACGACAACCGTTACTTTGAATTTCAACGTTTACTCAAGAAAACGCTCCCTTGTGCAATTCACTCAGCTATGATCAGCAGTCTAGAGAAATTTGGAGCTAATGCAGGTCTTGTTTCTCCTCTAACGTATTGATAAAAGCTATTTTCTACATTACTACTTTATAGAGCGTAATATTACAGTCAGCCTGCTTTTGGGGCTAGTGATGTGTCACATAAGACAGTCGAATCTTCGAAGAATATGACATGCGCAGACAACGCCCCAGGGGCATCATATGAACAAAATTGGAAGAGGTTTACTAAGAGATGCTTCATACAAAATATCAAAGCTCTAAGCCTTCCAGTTTCAGAGCAAAAGAATGTTAAAGTTTTCCTTATCCGTTCCTATGTTCAAACTTGTGACCCCCGGGACGGTGCCAGTTTTGACCCCTGGGGCATCATATGAACAAATTTGGTAGAGGTCTACTAGGAGATGCTACATACCAAATATCAAAGCTCTACTCCTTCCAGTTTCAGAGAAGAGGATTTTTAAAGTTTTCCTTCTTTGTTCCTGTTTCGAACTTGTGACCCACTGGGCAGAGCAAGTTTTGACCCCAGGGACACTATATGAACAAACATTGTAGAAGTCCACTAGGAGATTCTTTACACCAAATATTAAAGCCCTACATCTTCTAGTTTCAGAGAAGAATAGTTTTAAAGTTTTCCTTCTTTGTTCCTATGTTTCAAACTTGTGACCCCCTGGGCGGGGCCAGTTTTAACCCCAGGGGCATCATATGAACAATCCTAGTAGAGGTCTACTAGGAAATGCTACATACCAAATATATAAGCTCTACACCTTATAGTTTCAGAGAAGAAGATTTTCAAAGATTTTGCTATTTTTTTTTCCTTTTGGTTCCCATGGCAACCAGAATTATGGGTGGAATTCAATCTCTTGAACAACTTTGGTAGAGCTTCACCCAAGGAACATCCCTGCCAAGTTTCATCAAGATTGGCCCAGTGGTTTAGGAGGAGAAGATGTTTAAAGAAATTGTGGACGACGGACGATGGACGACAGACACCGGACATTGGGCGATCACAAAGCTCACCATGAGCACTTTGTGCTCAGGTGAGCCAAACAAGCTTCTTCATATAAGATAATTTTTTACCACACAATAAAAATTTACACTTGTTGAATGCATTTGGAGATGGCAATAACAAGTGTGACTTAAACATTGGAATTTGTATTTCCATAGGTAGAACACATTAAGGAAAAAGTTAAAAAGTGTGCTGACTACCATTTTCTCCTTTTTCCACAATGTTTTTAAAAGTCTTCCTCTGTAGGGTCATCTAAATTCAGAACAGTGTAGTTGAAGTTTAAGATCAAGCCTAGTATAACAAATTTGTTCTTTTCCACAATCCACATGTAGAGGTAAACCTTACAATATGGGGCAATTATCTTTCTGTCAAAGGTCACCTAGTATTATATTTCTGTACTTATTAAGATAAAAGAAATGAATGGAATAAGGTTTCTTACACTTTATTTGTTCATATGATGTTTAATGCCAATTTAGTTGAAGCAGGCTAAAGCAGGCACATTAGTTAGAGCATGGTCTCAGATGACCCATTGTTATGGGAGACCACTCCTTCATGCACGGCTTCATTCAGGTTTAAATATAAAACCAAACATTTATGTTAGGGAGAAAATCTCTAGCTCAGTGGTTAATGTGTTGGCCTTTCGTCCGGGCGTTCTAATTTCAAATCCTGGCCTGTCTCTTTATTTCCTCTATGCATTTCTTCATTAGTTTGTTGCAGACTTTGTTTGCAAGACCATTTATATACATTGGCTGAAGTTTCCCAGACCAACATGCCTCTGTATCGTGCTCTGATAACTCTTACAGCAAAATCAGCCATAGCATATCAAAATATGACAAACTTTGAACCCTTTACCAGAGCTCCAGATCAGAGGGAGTTATGGTATTCTAAATCCATTATTTCTTTTTTAAACCCTATGTTGTGGGTACTCATTACAACCGTTCCAATGAGACAATTCTAATGAGTACCCACAACAAAGGGTTAAGTGGAGAATAGTTAACATTTTCATTTTCAATTTTGAAATCATTCGCTCTATCTGAAGCTCTGCTTTACCTTATAATCATATTTTTGGCAACCCTTTCAAAGAAGGATTTTGAAAACTTTAGGAAAAAAAAAAGAAAAAATGCTAGAAAAAGGATTTTCTCTTTGTCTGACAATGTTCCCTATTCTTTTCAAAGACAAATTCCATCATTTAACTACTCCTGTTTTGTTGGCTGTAAATGCCTCTTATTCCAGGGTTGTCAAAATGATTTAAACTAACAGATCAAAACAAAATTCTAACAGATCAGGGGTACCAGGGGGGTGAAGCTAGTAGTATTTGCTAAAATGCATTATATTTGCTCTTTGGAGATATTAAACTTTTTTTAATAAAATAGATCATTTGTAATTTGGTATTAAGATTTTTCGTGTATATAGTGTCCTTCATCTTTTTTGTTATAAATGTATATTCTCGTGTCAATATTGTATGCATAGAAAAAATATATAAAATTTACATATACTTTGTCAAGCTTTACTGCCACAGAGATCTAACTGGGTAACAAGAGCGGCAAATTGTCACAAGATACGCCCGTCTTACCCCAAATTGTAAAGCTGGGGCATGCACCGGACAAAATTCAAGTATGAAAAACAACAAAAGGCAATAACACAAAAATTAGGCGAGCAAGAGTTATGATTCCTGTGCACTGCGCTCCCCCTTGATGAGATCTATCCACCCATGAAATTTCATAACCCTAGCTAGTATAGTTTTGGAGATATCCTCCGGACAAAATTCAAGTATGAAAAACGACAAAGGGCAATAACTCAAAAAGTAAGCAAGCAAGAGTTATGGTTCCTGTGCACTGCACTCCCCCTAAATGAGATCTATCCACCCATGAAATTTCATAACCCTAGCTAGTATAGTTTTGGAGATATGCTCCGGAGAAAATTCAAGTACGAAAAACAACAAAGGGCAATAACTCAAAAATTAACCAAGCAAGAGTTATGGTTCCTATACACTGCACTGCCCCTTGATGAGATCTATCCACCCATGAAATTTCATAATCCTAGGTAGTATAATTTTGGAGATATGCTCCGGACAAAATTCAAGTACGAAAAACAACAAAGGGCAATAACACAAAAATTAAGCATGCAAGAGTTATGGTTCATGTGCACTGCACTCGCCCTCAATGAGATCTATCCACCCATGAAATTTCATAACCCTAGGTAGTATAATTTTGGAGATATGCTCCGGACAAAATTCAAGAATGAAAAACAACAAAGGGCAATAACTAAAAAATTAAGCAAGCAAGAGTTATGGTTCCTGTGCACTGCACTCCCCCTAAATGAGATCTATCCACCCATGAAATTTCATAACCCTAGCTAGTATAGTTTTGGAGATATGCTCCAGACAAAATTCAAGTATGAAAAACAACAAAGGGCAATAACTCAAAAATTAAGCAAGCAAGAGTTATGGTTCCTGTGCACTGCACTCCCCCTTGATAAGATCTATCCACCCATGAAATTTCATAACCCTAGCAAGTATAGTTTTGGAGATATGCTCCGGACAAAATTCAAGTACGGAAAACAACAAAGGGCAATAACTCAAAAATTAAGCAAGCAAGAGTTATGGTTCCTGTGCACTGCACTCCCCCTCGATGAGATCTATCCACCCAAGAAATTTCATAACCCTAGCTAGAATAGTTTTGGAGATATGTTCCGGACAAAGAACTGGACGCCGCCCGCCCGCCCGCCCGAACGCCACGGGTGATCCCATAATACGTCCCGTCTTCGACGGGCGTATAAAAAATGTATTTATATCCCTTAAAACGAGTGTATATTTGTACAAGCCATTCCTGGTATTTGGCATCTGCTTGCGAAAAAATTAAGCAACCTTTAAATTTCTGACAACATACATGTACCTGAGTCATAACAATCCATGGTTAATTCATTACCAGCCGACAAAATTTTAGGTTTGTCCAAATTGAAAGCATTTGCACGCAACAAAATAAAAATGACCCAAAATTTGAAATTTGTTTTGTGAAAGGTAGAAAACACTGTTGGGAAAGGAGAACATGCTGGTTACCAGCATTTTATCCTTTTCCCATAATGTTTTCTAAAGGCTTCTTTCTCAGGGGTGTCAAAAGTAGGGATTGTGTGGTAATGGGTTAAGCTTAAATTCAGCAAATTCATCGCCTTTCCAGATTTATCTTTGGGATCCAACAGGAATCACAAACTTTATTATCTGGGTGCCCGCCTGATTATCAGGGATCTCTCCCAAGTTACAAACAAGAGCGGCAAATTGTCGCAAGATAAGCCCGTCTTACCCCAAATTGTAAAGCTGGGGCATGCAGCGGACAAAATTCAAGTATGAAAAACGACGAAGGGCAATAACTCAAAAATTAAGCGAGCAAGAGTTATGATTTCTGTGCACTGCGCTTCCTCTTGATGAGATCTATCCACCCATGAAATTTCATAACCCTAGGAAGTATAATTTTGGACATATGCTCCAGACAAAATTCAAGAATGAAAAACAACAAAGGGCAATAACTCAAAAAGTAAGCAAGCAAGAGTTATGGTTCCTGTGCACTGCACTCCCCCTTAATGAGATCTATCCACCCATGAAATTTCATAACCCTAGCTAGTATAGTTTTGGAGATATGCTCCGGACAAAATTCAAGTATGAAAAACAACAAAGGGCAGTAACTCAAAAATTAAGCAAGCAAGAGTTATGGTTCCTGTGCACTGCACTCCACCTCGATGAGATCTATCCACCCATGAAATTTCATAACCCTAGCTAGTATAGTTTTGGAGATATGCTCCGGACAAAATTCAAGTACAAAAAACAACAAAGGGCAATAACTCAAAAATTAAGCAAGCAAGAGTTATGGTTCCTGTGCACTGCACTCCCCCTCGATGAGATCTATCCACCCATGAAATTTCATAACCCTGGGTAGTATAGTTTTGGAGATATGCTCCGGACAAAATTCAAGTACGAAAAATAACAAAGGGCAATAACTCAAAAATTAAGCAAGCAAGAGTTATGGTTCCTGCGCACTGCACTCCCCCTCGATGAGATCTATCCACCCATGAAATTTCATAACCCTAGCTAGAATAGTTTTGGAGATATGCTCCGGACAAAGAACTGGACGCCGCCCGCCCGCCCGGACGCCACGGTCGATCCCATAATACGTCCCGTCTTCGACGGGCGTATAAAAAGTAAGTTTTGATTGATCAACTTGATATTTCATTTGATTTTCATTGAATTGATTAGATTCATTAGCATTTTGTACACTGTCTTGAGCCAACAGATCATCATCCTGCTCCTCTGCATCAATTATCTATTGTACTTCAAAAAAAAAAAATGGATGCAGATCACACAAATATGACCCAGACATTTATGGATTTTTTTTTGTGCGTGTGTGTGATACAATAAAAAAAAATGACTAAAAACGGATTGGCTATAGCAAAGTAGGTATTTATACATGTGAAAAGAAAAGAGATTTAGGCCTGTGTCACAAGAAATTCAGTGCTGACAACTACTCAAGTAACTTATAGTGCAATGTTTTGTTCTGTGACGTTCTTTACACCTAATGTATGGCTTTGTTTTGTTCAAACCTTTTACTTTTGCACTTTTCACCCATTTATCCCTTGATACATGTAGATAGGTTCAAATCCTTTTTTTTTACTTTCCACCCTTTTAACTTGATAGATAGGCAATCCACATGGTCAATACATACAGCATCATGGAATTAGGTTCGTAACAAAAAATTAATGGAAATTACAAATTAAGGTTTAAAAAATGAAGGTTTGAATAAAATAAAGTCATGTGTTGGGTGTAAAGAATGTCACGATACGTCAACACTATAATACTAGTAACTGCTTTGTTCCGAAACATCCAATTGATTTACTCTATAAGTCTATGTTACCGAACTTGTCTGTTACCGGAACATCCGTAAATCTTCATCATAAAGTAGGCCTATCCTTTTGAAATCGTCCGTCCAATTTTGGAGACAGGGGATCCGGCGCTTTGTTTTACACACGCTTTGCGTTTCAAGACGCTTTTCCGATGTATTCTTTCCTTTTTCAGCATGCCGAGATGTGTTTGAAAAATAAGAAAAAATCCGCGCCGCGAAAACTGAAGACAATAATCTGCCAAAACCATAACGGGTGACAGATGTTTCAATGACAGATGAGTTTGGTTATATAGACTTATAGAGTAAATCAATTGGATGTTTTGTTAACAAAGTAATTACATGTTTATGTTCTGAGACGTTTTTTACACCTAATGTATGGCTTTGTTTTGTTAAAAACCTTCTACTTTTGCACTTTTCACCCATTTATCCCTTAATAGATGAGTTCAAACCTTTTATTTTTCACTTTCCACCCTTTTTCACTTGATAGATAGGCAATCCACATGGTCAATACATACAGCATGAAATGAGGTACATAACAAAAAATCATTTTTGATATATAGTGGAATTTACAAAATAAAGGTTTTAAATAACGAAGGTCTGAACAAAACAATGCCATACATTACGTGTAATATATAATTGCTTTGTTACCGAAACATCCAATCGATTTATTCTGTAAGTCTATGTTACCGAACTTGTCTGTTACCCAAACATCCGTAAATCACCGTAACAACTTGACGCTTGACAAAGTCATTTGATTTTAAAGAGCGTCTCAATGATTCAGTAGGTTACAAGACGTTGCGATTGACATACAAGCTGTATTTACTTTTAGACTGGATTTTTCGAATATCGTTCAAGGGCACGGTGTGTGAGCAGCAGGCCTCTCGTTCAGCTTGCATTTCTTATAAAACGTCTTAAAAACTCAAGAATTAAACAAGAGGGCCAAGATGGCCCTGGATCGCTCACCTGAATTTTTGAGATGACCATAGTCTATTTTTTTTTAGGTATTGAAACATTGGAACCAAATTTATAAATTTGCCAAGCAATTTTCAAAAGGTCACCTGTAAAGGTCATTTCGAAATCTGACCATCAGTTTCAAAAAGAAGAATTTTTAAGAATTCTTCATTTCTGTATAAGAGCAAGTAGCCCCCATCCACGAGAGCCATGTTTCTTGAAGGATCAAAATTTACGAACAAGTTTTGAAAAGGGTCACCCAAGGAACATCTCTCTGAAATTATTTCAAAATCTGACCAGGGGTTTCAGAGAAAGAGAATTCTAAAGAATTTCATCATGTCCGTATAGTGCAAGTAGCCCCCATTCACAAGAGCCATGCTTCTTGACGGATCAAAATTATATGTACAACTTTTGGAAAGGGTCACCCAAGGAACATCTCTGTCAGATTATTTTAAAATCTGACCACGGGTTTCAGAGAAGAAGAATTTTCAAGAATTTCTTCATTTCCATATAGTGCAAGTAGCCACCATTCAATAGAGCCATGTTTCTTGGCCAATCAAAATTTTGCCAACAATTTTAGAAAAGGGTCACCCAAGGAATATCTCTGTGAAATTATTTCAAAATCTGGCCAGCGGTTTCAGAGAAGAAGAATTTTTAAGAATTTCTTCATTTCTGTATAGTGCACGAAGCCCCCATTCACCAGAGCCATGTTTCTTGACGGATCAAAATTTCGCGAACAATTTTTGAAAAGGGTCACCCAAGGAATATCTGTGTGAAATTATTTTAAAATCTGGCCAGCGGTTTCAGAGAAGAAGAATTTTTAAGAATTTCTTCATTTCTGTATAGTGCAAGTAGCCCCCATTCACCAGAGCCATGTTTCTTGACCAATCAAAATTTTGTGAACAATTTTTGAAAAGGGCAACCCAAGGAACAAGTCTGTGAAATCATTTCAAAATCTAACCTGCTGTTTCAGAGAAGAAGAATTTTTAAGAATTTCTTCATTTCTGTATAGTGCAAGAAGCCCCCATTCACCAGAGCCATGTTTCTTGACCAATCAAAATTTCGCGAACACTTTTTTAAAAGGGTTACCCAAGGAATAACTCTTTGAAATCATTTCAAAATCTGACCAGCGGTTTCAGAGAAGAAGATTTTTTAAGAATTCCTTCATTGCTGTGCAGTGCAAGAGGCCCCCATTCACCAGAGCCACATTTTTTGACGAATCAAAATTTCACGAACAATTTTTGAAAGGGTCACCCAAGGAACATATCTGTGAAATTATTTCAAAATCCGACCAGCGGTTTCAGGGGAGAAGATTTTTAAAGAATTTGCTAAAAAATTCCATTTGGTTGCCATGGCAACCAGAGTTTTTGATGGAATCAAATTCTGTGAACAATTTTCAAAGAGGACCTCCCAAGGAACATTCCTGCCAAGTTTGGTCCAAATCCGCCCTGCGGTTTAGGAGGAGTTGATGTTTAAAGAATTGTTGACGACGCACGACGGACGACGGACGACGGGTGATCCTAAAAGCTCCCCTTGAGCACGTTGTGCTCAGGTGAGCTAAAAAAAAAACACCTCGCATCAACAGCAAAACTAACCGACCAAACACAATTTTAAGCGATGATTTTGATCGCCAATCGGCTTATTCTGACAACACTGTTATTCAGACCATGTTTCCTCCTTTTTCCACCATGTTTTATACCCTTTCATAAATTGAACTGTTCTGTATTAGTTTTCTCTTCATGCTACCTTTATGGACTTATATAAAACTTTATGTTCTAGAAAACAATTCATATCAGTAATATGTTGACACAACTAAAATGTATATACCTCAGAGCTCAAGATAAAATGGAGTGATAGTAGCCTAAATCAATTATTTCTCTTCCAAACCCTATGTTGTGGGTACTCATTAGAATCATCTCAATGAGGCGATTCAAATGAGCATCCTTAACATAGGGTTTAGTGGAGAATAAACAATATTTTCATTTTTGAACTCAAAATCACTCCCTCTGTCTGGCACTCTGACACTTTATTGGTTTTTAATTTTAGGAGAAGACATTTACAGACAAATCTAGGGGGAAAAAAAAAAGAAAAGTACCTCTTTTGGGGTTGTCTTTAGATCTTTCAACTTCAGTTACAGATGTGGTCACCTCATTCCCTGATTCAACAGCCTTAAACACAGAAAACAGACAATGAAATGGCATTCACTAACCTAGCTAGATTCAATTCTAAATGAGCCACGCTCTGTGAAAAGGAGGCTTCATGCTTCTGCAAAAAGTATCAACACAGACCAGTTGGTGCAGTCAGCACAGGCTGACCACGGAAAAACTTTTTACTATTGCCATAATCGGTTCATTTTCTGTATGTCAAAGGACCAGTTTACTAGAAGATTCAGCTTGTTGTAAGGCAAAATGGATCTGCTGGATTAACCCTTTACTCCATAGATACTCATTTTAATGCATTGCTTGTAGGAGCCTTTGGAAAACATTGTGGCAAAAGGTGAAATTGCTCGTGACGAGCAATTTCACCTTTTGCCACAATGTTTTCTACACTTTCAAAAGGTGTCATATACACCTATGAAATGGCTTCATCCTTGCTGTTATTTAGGGTCAATTAGAGATACTGTAGAAATGCCTTATGGGGTAAAGGGTTAATTATCCTGTAATGAATTACTTGATATAAAGCATCATGTCATGGTATGTCTTCAAAGACAAGGTATTTGATTGGCTATTATATTTTAGCTCTGCCAATCATTTTGCAAGTATCAGAGTTTACGTGCAGGCATCATCAATGATTGTAAGGTGTTGAATGCTGCTTCAACCATATTTCAGTTAAATTGTGGCAGTGAGTTCACCTCTTTATGCTCTTCTGGATTTTCTTTTTACGAGTAAAAGGATGAACCTATCTCATACTTAAGTCTGTTACTAGAAAATATGAGTTTTATTGATCCATAATCATAATGATGACTTGCTAGGTACGACGCATCCTTGAATTAAACTCCCTTTTCACAAAGCAATATACATGTTGTTTACACAGAGGGTGCTTGAAGCAACTTTTTTTCAAAAGTCCTGTTTCAGAATGTCTATCTGACAGTTCATTAGTTTTCTTCCATAATTTTTTTTCAAGACTGACTGCAAACTTCAAAGTATCATAAAAGTCAATAACAATGGCAAATAAAAGTGTAATTCAGGTAAGATACACACCAACAATTATACTGTGGTAGAATTTTTGTTCTAAATTTGATGACTAAACATCTGATTGGCTGACAGAAAATAATACATCCAATCACATGGTTAGTATTGGAAATCAGAATAGGAATTGTGGCGGTTGGTCCTTGAGCCATTAATTCCATTTGTTGTCCAAAAACTGACTCTCTGCCAAAAAGGCTTCGAGTCATCAATAAATGACTTCATTCTGCTTTAACCCTTTACTCCATAGACACTCATTTTGACGTATCAACAACAGACAGCTTCTGAAAACATGGTGGGAAAAGGAGAAATTGCTCGAAACGAGCAATTTCTCCTTTTCCCACAATGTTTTCCTCTCAATCGGATATTTGTATCCTCATTTGTCTATATTTTTGACATCATATCTTTATTTGCTGCTGAAATGGAAGAGCCTCAAATTGGCATATCAGGTAAAGGGTTAAATACACTAGCTAACAACTGCATTAGGGAGAATTCTCTTTAGCTCAGTGGTAATAGTGTAAACCTTTTGTCTGGGCGTTCTAGGTTTGAATCCTGCCTGGTCCCTATATTTCTGCTATGCATTTTGTTTCTTTATTACAAACTTTGTTCATAAGAGAATTGACTTCAAGACTTTTGGCAGACAAAGCTTCTGTATTACTTACAAGTCTTTCTGCTTCTTTCATTTCTAGCTTTCTTATTTTTTCTGCCATCTTCAATTTGTTGATTTCATTTCTTTCAATTTCCTGTCAAAGAAAATTGGTTCTGGAAATTGTTATCCTCTATCTATGATAAGACATTGTATGGGTACATTCTGTGCTTTTTATATCTTACAAACTGACTTAGAAAAAAAAATAAACTATTTAACCCATTACAACTCAATCCCTACTTTTGACGCCCCTGAGAAAGAAGCCTTTTAAAAACACTGTGGGAAAAGGAGAAAATGCTGGTAACCAGCATTTTCTCCTTTTCCCACAGTGTTTTCTACCCTTTCCAGAACAAATTTCTATTTTTCAGTCACCTTTATTTTGTCGTCTGCAAATGCTTTCAATTTGGACCAGTCCAAAATTTTCTCGTGTGGTAATGAGTTAAAATAAAACAGGCTTTTAACTCTCTTCCACAGAGTCCAGACTTTTAATGACCCTGAGAGAGTATCCATTTGAAAAAATTGTGGGAAGAGGAGAAAGGAAATTTGGCTTTGAAAAGGTAGAAAACATTGTGAAAAAAGTCCTTGTAACAAGCATTTTCTCTTTTTCCAATATGTTTTCAAAAGCTCAATACTCATGATCATATACATAAAACATTACTTATCTTCAGACTTCTCAGTTATCAATTCATTACCCAAGGACAAAAGTTTAGACTGATAATTTATCCATGATTACACTGCTAACTAATGTCTACACACTGTAAAGTTTTAACCCTTTACCACATAATGCCGACTTTTGACGACTCTGAATAAGAAGCCTTTTAAAAACATTGTGGGAAAAGGAGAAAATCCTGATAACCAGCATTTTCTCCTTTTTCCACAATGTTTTCTACCCTATCAAAGAAAATTTGCACCATTTGAGCCACACTGAAATTGTTGTCTGTAACTGCTTTCAATTTGTACCAGTCTAAAATTTTGTCATTTGATAAAGAGTTAACAGTATTTGTTTACTCTCTGACTGTATGGATGTAGTTAACTCATTACCAAACGACAAAATTTTAGGCTTGTCCAAATTGAAAGTATTTGCAGACGACAAAATAAAAGTGACTGAAGATTTGAAATTTGTTTTGTGAAGGGTGGGAAAAGAAGAAAATGTTGGTTACCAGCATTTTCTCCTTTTCCCACAATGTTCTCCAAAGGCTTCTTTCTCAGGGTCGTCAAAAGTAGGAACTGTGTAGTAATGGGTTAAAGCCATGTATGTGGGTTGTGCTGATAACAAAACTTACTGCAGCTTTACGCTACTCTTAACCCATACTAAACAACAGTTTTCCATTTGTCCAAATCAAAAGCATTTGCAGACGACAAAAGGAAAGTGACTGAAAATTTGAAATTCATTTTGTGAAGGGTAGAAAACATTGTGGAAAAAGGAGAAAATGCTGGTTACCAGCATTTTCTCCTTTTCCCACAATGTTTTCTAATGGCTTCTTTCTCAGGGGTGTCAAAAGTAGGGATTGTGTGGTAATGGGTTAACCTGCTAAAGGACAACATACTTTGTTGCAAGGAGTACTGTGAGTGTAGATTAAGATCAGACCATAAAGAAGGTGCAATCTGATCTCTGAATTCCTCCTTTATAGCATATACATGTACTATCTTTCAGGCTACTGTAGCCCTTAACCTATTACCACACAATCCCTACTTTTGACGCCCCTGAGAAAGAAGCCTTTAGAAAACATTGTGGGAAAAGGAGAAAATGCTGGTAACCAGCACTTTCTCCTTTTCCCAGAATGTTTTCTACCCTTCACAAAACAAATTTCAAATTTTCAGTCACTTTTATTTTGTTGTCTACAAATGCTTTCAATTTGGACCAGTCTAAAATTTTCTCATGTGGTAATGAGTTAACCCTTTACTAGACAAAAAAATTTTAGTCTTGTCCAAACTGAAAATATAAGTGTAACTCAAATGATGCACATTTTCTTTGATAGGGTACAAAACATTGTGGGAAAAGGAGAAAGCGCTGGTTACCAGCATTTTCTCCTTTTCCCACGTTTTCAAAGCCTTCTTCCAGGGTTGTTAAAAGTCGGCTTTGTTTGGTAATGGAATAGATCAATACAGACTATCATATTTATCAAAGCCCATGTTTTTAAAATCTGACCTCAACTTCGAGGGGAGAGAAGAAGTTTTAAAAGCAACAAAATCTTCATTAATATATATATACACATAAAACTTTCACTTACTTCCGGTGATGGGGGATTTTTTCTCATGCCTCGTAACCAAGCTGAAATTAATGTGAAAAGTGTATGATAGAGAAAACAAATTATTCTCATAAGTGTGCTAAACTAAACACATTACCAGACACTCTGCCGACAGAGTAAATCAAATTAACTGAGTTTTAACGACCTTGAGGAAATGACCTTTGAAAGACATTATGGGAAAAGGAGAAAATGCTGGTAACTAGCATTTTCTCCTTTTTTCGTGATGTTTTCTACCCTATCAAATACAAATTCCATCACTTGAGCAACATTTATATGGTATTCTGCAAGGGATTTCATTTTAATTAAGTCTATCTACTTTATTTAACCTTACCCAGGTCAAAATCATTTACATAAACTTATATTCTGATTTTTACCCTCAGCATATGTCCCGAATGATCTCTAAAATATTTCGTCCCATTTATGCTAATTCTTCACAAGATAAATTAAAACTTTCTGGTCTATCATCAAACACACAAATATTGCAATTTGTAAGTTTTTTTGTTTTTAGGAAAACACCTCCTCATTGTCTTGTGCAGTCTGATCTTGATCTACACGGACTGCATTTTTTTTTTAACTATGTTAAAAATTACTGGATAGAAAATATGGACTACAGAAAGCACACAAGGTTATAGAGAGAACTGTCCCAGTAGCCTACTTTTTAGCTCTTTACCAAACGACAAAATTTTACGCCGGTCCAACTTGAAGGCATTTGTAGATGACAAATTAAATGTTGTTAAAGTGGTGGTTTCTTTTTTTCGATGGGTACCGTAGAAAATGTTGTGGGAAAGGGAGAAAATGCTGCTTATCAGCATTTTCTCCTTTTTCACACAATGTTTTCAAAAGGCCTCTTCCTTAAGATCGTTAAAAGTCAGGACTGTGTGGAAAAGGGTTCACCAACCCTAACCCATTTTCAAAGAGGGTTGAGATACCATCAAACAAGATATTCTGGCCAATTTTCATGTACATGTATGTCCGACCGAAAATGTGGTCTCTAGATAGTACAAAACACGGCGGGGAATCACGTGACACAACAACAACAACAATGACCGTTATTTGAAAAAATTCCCCAACTTCAGGTAAGAAAATCTTCAATAATTCCGTTAATACGTGACCGATTGGAATTTGGTTTGAAGCAGAGAAGGCGGAAGGACTCTGGGGATTTGCTTGATGTGTTAGATTTTATAAACAACACCAGATAAAAAAGTTATTGGCGAGCAAACAAATTATCCAGGGTAAAAAATTTGTTTGCTCGTCAATAACTTTTTTATCAGGTGTTGTTTAAAAAATCTAACACATCAAGCAAATCCCTGGAGTCCTTCCGCCTTCTCTGCTTCAAACCAAATTCCAATCGGTCATGTATTAACGAATTTATTGAAGATTTTCTTACCTGAAGTCGGGGAATTTTTTCAAATAACGGTCATTGTTGTTGTTGTTGTGTCACGTGATTCCCCGCCGTGCAAAAGGTTTTCCTGAATTTTTGTATCAGTGACATTCTTTTTGACAGCTATGATTCATTTTCAAACCTATTAAATACATGAAAACGATGAACACAAGTATTCTGACTAACTTCCTTAACCCTTTACCAAACGACAAAATTTTAGACAGGTCCAAACTGAAAGCACTTACAGACCACAAAATAAATGTGACTCAAAAATTGAATTTTGTTTCCAGCAGGGAAGTAAACATTGTGGGTAAAGGAAAAAATGCTGGTTTCCCACCATGTTTTGGTTGTTTTCAAAAGGTATCTATCTCAGGGTCATAAAAACCACAGATTGTTTGTTAAAGGGTTAAGTACACAAAAGGAATTGGCACTCTAGAGAGCACAAAATGTAATCCTTAACCTATTGCCACAAAATCCCTACTTTTGACGACCCTGAGAAAGAAGCCTTTTTAAAACACTGTGGGAAAAGGAGAAAATGCTGGTAACCAGCATTTTCTCCTTTTCCCGCAATGTTTTCTACCCTTCCCATAGCAAATTTTAACTGTTCAGTCACATTTATTTTGTTGTTTGCAAATTCTCTCAATTTGGACCAGTGCAAAAATTTGCAAAAGTTGTCTGGTAAAGGGTTAAAATTTTCAGGATGGAAACAACACAACATAGACAGCAGAATCACAAAAGCTCAACTTGAGTATTGTGTGCACAGGTGAGCTAAACAAGTATTAGCTTTTGTCAAGAACTACTCAAACAAGAACAAGGCATGTGAGTGCCACAACTGCAGTAACTGTTGCCTTTTCAGGGTCTAAGCCAAAAAAAAGGACAAAACTGTGTCAAAATACCTCAAAGATTATCTGGCCTTCTGATATGATACCTTTCTGCAAAAAAAAAAGCCCCAGTTCTTAAACTTTTTCACAGATGTCAAAAAGCACCAATCTTTTGGTACAACAACAATGCATAACGTGGGGGCACTGACAAAGCCTTGATGCCTTCTTTGAAAAGATAATGCTTTGCTAAAAATGCTGGATTCATCAGATTTGCAGCTCAACAGGAAGGAAAAAACTTATATGCCTAGTAAAATGCAAAAAGGAGAATTCAGACATTTGTGTGAACTGTGAAGTGTTGCCTTGGATCATCAGCCTATGCAGTCTAATCTAAAACAACTCTTTTCTGTTTTTATGTAGTGTTCTGTTTAGCAGAAGTCTACAAATTCTAATGTACCAGTAGTCCTAAAGTGCTGTCTCAGAGTAGCTTGCACAGACAGCACCAGGGATGTAAAAGTTTTTCTTTGTCTACTTGTCCTGTAGGATGAGTGGGTAGCAGAAGTTACTCGTCCTTATGACATTATCACTCATCCGAACTTGCGGACTTGAATGACCGTTTTTATTGCATATATGCCCTTTTCTCAAAGATTTGTGAACCTTACTGGTGTTTTCATTCTTTCAAAGAGACAAACAAAGCAATGATTTAATTCCGGCACATTAATAGACAAAGAAAGTGTCAGAAATCATTTCTGGGCAAGGGAAAATAGACTTAATTCATTTTGTCATGGCAAAATCACCATAAAAATATATTACAATCAAAATGTTCTGCTTTATTCAATACCATCCATTTTTTTTTCATATATTTTAATTTCCAAACAAGTTAAAAAAGAATCAGACATATTTCAAGCATTTGCAGATGACACCATCTTCTCCCCCTACGCCCCCGCCCTCCGCTACAGATCTATATTTTCATAAAACAACATTCTTTTTCACTCCTGAATGAAAATTGAGCTTCTATTTATTGCTTAATTCAGAGATTTGTGTAAATTCACTGTTTACATTCATTATTAAAGATAATAAGACAATCTGAAGTCCCCCATTTGGTATACCTCGGGTGATGGGAGCCATCATATCCCTCGGCTGTAACTGGTGGAATGATATGCGTCAGATCGATGCATTCATCCCCGGAGATATGCCGCTTTACCGTTCTGAAAATTGTATGGCTCCTCTTACAAAAGAAAACTTGAGTTTCAATTTTCTATCAAAATCTTTGATATTGTTTACATAATTTCCTCTGATTTAACAATGCAATTTTATCGAATTTGTTGATCACTCTTTTTGATCAGTCTTATTTTTTATTCAAAATCAACAAGGAATTTGTTCTGTCGCCACACCGCGCTTTCGCGGCATTTTCAATTTTCGCTTTTGATGACGTCACCATGGAAGTCCCCTGATCGGACGATGCCATGCTGCTCATTGTAGTGTCATGGGTTTTCACGCTTTTTTGGCGATCTATTTTTTGTGACAATTAATTTATGGAGAAGTACTACTACACGATTTGACATCAATTAGTCAGTTTAAATAGCATGTAACTTAAAAATCTGCTACTTTACTCTAGATAAGAGGAATAACACTTTTGCTACTCTGTCATGAATGACTCGCCAGCTTCACTATCATGCATGTGTCCTTCGCATTTCATACTTATCATGTTTAGCCCATATTTCTGCCGGATGCGCACAAGCTAGGTTATATGAAGCTTTAGATGATAATTTCATGTGTCATATTGACATTTAGGCAGATATTTTTCATTGTCAAAGACAGGTCATTTCAAATTTCCAATTGCCAAAACCAAGACTCGGGGATAAAATGAGAAGCAAGTTGAGTTGTCAATTTTTGTCAAGACATTGTTGGACAAAAATTTCTTTCTCATTTTTCCACCCAATTTTCATGTTTGTTATCCACTAATCTATGTTTAATCGAAGATTGTGATTAATTATAGTCATGAAACCAAGAATTCAAGTTTAGGCACCAAGCGAGTTCAGGAATCGACTACAATCGATTCCGGGATTTCTCAATCATTCATATCAGAGTCGGAAGCCAAAACCAACTGACTTTCGACCATAGTCTGTCATCGGCCCACCAGTAAGGTATACTATTCTAACCGACACCGTGAACAGAAAACTAATCAAGCACTCGACAGATGTGCATGCGTAATAAACATAAACATCCTGTATTGTGATCGAAGAGGCGCTCTGAAATTTCAGTTTTACTTTCGTTTTGTGTTCGCTGTGAATTAACCTGCAATTTCAATTTTACGGGACAAATTTAAAATTTGATAGTTTTAAAAGTCCTCGTCCAACAGGACGAGCTTGGCATTTTTTCTACTCGCCCGAAGCCAAATGTTACTCGTCAATACGAGCGGACGAGTGGAATTTTACATCCCTGAGCACAGGTTAATTCCAGACAACACTTTACAATCAGGTCAATCCAAGACAACACTTTAAACAATTGGCTGAATCCCCCTTTTAGTGTATTGCAAGCCATATACCTAACTCCGAATTAAAGAAAAATACTCATACAATTCCATTCTATTGGTATTTCCATCTCCATTCCATAGTTTGTAATATCGTCATGTTTAACAAATGTCTCTTTCGGTGGTTCTATCATTCTGGACTCTTTGCCTGTCATTGACTTGGCTGAAATTGTGAAATAAGAGATACTTGACAATCATTGGTTTTCATGATACTGAGAAAGACGCCTTCTGAAAACACTGTCGGATTAGGAAAAAATACACAATGTTTTCTAACTTTCCCAACACAACTATCAGTTTTTGAGTCACGTTCATTTTGTCATCTGCAAATGTTTCCAATTTAGACTAGTCTAAAATAATGTAGTATTAAAGAGTTAACAAACTATAATCCTGAAATCTTTTACCACATAAGCCAGACTTTTAACTACCCTAAAAGAGAGACTTTTGAAAACACTGTCAGAAAAGGAGCAAATGCTGGTAACTACCATATTCTCCTTTTCCAACAATGTTTTCTATCCAATAAAGGACAGGATATTCAATTAACCCCTTACCTGACGACAAAATTTTAGACCTGTCCAAATTCAAAGCATTTGCAGATGGCAGTTTCATTGTGGCTCAAAAGGTGCAATTGTTGAATGATTGGTTAGAAACCATTAACCTGTCTATTAACCTTATGCAACTTCATAATACGACATCTACTGCAAGTTCTCTATTTGAAATCGATAAAAAATTATCAGGTAGTTACGTAATCCGAAGTAAAAAAATATTTACAAACAAATAACACATAGCCAAAAGCCTTATAAAAACTCTGCTACAGCAATCATTTCATCAACAAGAAATGACATTATATTCCGACACGAAAACACATGACAATATAAAAAATTAGGTTCAGTGAAGCTACCTGCAGGAATTATGTAGTATTTGTTTCCAACATCGTCGATACCGACAAGTTCCCTAACTTTCTCTTTATCAACAGGTCTTACTTTTTTGAAATATCGCAAAATGCTTTGGAAAAGCCCAAGGGTTCTTCGATCCCCAGACATCTTGTTTGTTTTGCAGTTTTTCCAGCGTGACATAACACTGTTCTGAAAGTTGGTGGAAATTTCGAACTTGAAATGGCTACTTTTCCCATACTATTCGTTGGGATTTTGTTGAAATCAATATGTTTCAAGCTATTGATAAGATAAACAAAGTGTGTAAGTTTCACAAAAATCTGATGATAAATGCAGACTTTATCGCATAAACAAGAAAAAGATTAATGGATGGAAAGATAGACAGACTGACAGACGGATGGCCGGGCAGACAGACGGACAGATGGCGCAAACCTCGCCATAACATAAACATTAGAGTTGAAAACAAGAGAAAGCTCCTAAATACCGCTTTGGATGGGTATCGGGTCTGTCCCAGATATGTTCTCCATCAGATACAATTGTGATTTTATGGTTAAAGGGAAAAAACTCAAACAATCTGGCATCTATTAATTATGAAGAGTACTCTCCCTTATTGTTACCCCATTTCTCCCCTGCAGGGTTACTACCCATTCGGTCTATCGAAATACCCGAACCCTCTGTAAGTTTACACTTATTCTACTAAATAAGTAAAATGAGACTTTTGTAGCCAATTTTGAAACTCAATCTTTGCTATTTCAAAAGGAGTTTTCTTTTGGAAAAATGTTTTGAATAGACCGTGTAGATTCAAGATCAGCCTGCACCTTCCTTCATAAGTATACACCCGAGTTAATTAAGTCTGTGCTGATGGTTTCCCCACTGGTAATTTTAAGTCAAAGGCAGGGTGCTGTTGCGTTATTTTGATGTTAAAATCAATTTATTGTCTCGGGGATTAAGTGTTCAAATTAATTGAGAGGGACCTCCCATCTTATAACTCCGCCAAAAAAGAAATTGGGTCTAAACTGAGATCAACATTAATAAAATCTGGGAAAAGCTCAGCTTTCATCTCTATTTATCAGCTTGAAAGATTCAGACCTGTATGCTTTCACTATTTACGGCCAATGATCAAAGAAATGATTGGAATTTGACAATTCTGTAAATATTGTAACATCGGAAACTTAGTTGGACGAAAACATGTCACGGGTTCATAAGATTAGATATTGTAACATAATGAAGATTATTTATCCACAGGAATTTGACATTCTATAGCCAAAATAAATGATCAAATATGAAAAAAAAACTCCCCTATATAATATGAACACTTATATAGGGGGGATTTTTTTTTTCATACTTGATCATTTATTTTGGTTACTGAATGTCAAATTCCTGTGATTTATCGTACTGTATACATTCATCAGTTGAAACATTTAATAGTAAAAAAATACATTTAGATTCTGCGTGAGCTCTAACTTTGATGGTCGAATTGTTAGGGACTTCCAAGTTAAAATTTCGGTGGTCGCCTTGTTTACAAATGTGACGAAATACAAGGGAGACTACGACCTATTTACAAAATAGTAACCACCTCTGCATTTTTTTTTTTTTTTTTTTTTTTCTTTCTTTTGTCTTCTGTCATAACATTTCAGAAGTAGCAACATCTGCAATCCTACCTTAAACTTTACCAGAAATAATGACAGCTCTATGAACATTTTTTTTTTTTCGATACAGGTCGTCTTCACTAGCTGCAATGATGCTCATTCGTCTTTGGTTTTATGATGTTTAAAAATTTAAGGGATGTAACTGTGCCATGAAAAAGTGATGTCAGTAAATAGGAGTTTTCTCGCTTTGACTATAAAATTGATAATTTAACCCGTTTTGGTTCGTGCCACACACAACTTTACATTGACGTAAATCATTGTAAACAGAGTGGAGAGAAAGTAAAAGTGATCATGAAATACAGGTACTTATAAAATGAAAATAGGCAAAGCTGAGAAACGGGCGAAAGAGACTTACTTTTATCTTAGGCATATAGATCTACAACAATAATCCGTACAACAACGAATCTGTGCAGATCTACATGTTTATTCGACACTTACGGGCATTTTTTTAATGGCAGTAGATATGTATACAGCTTTAACTACCAGACGATGAATTATTCACTCTTCTGAATTGAAAATTTCAGCAAAAAAATTCGAAAGTGAGACAAATGAAACAATCGCCATCATCAGAATCGATGACATTGTGGAAAATGGGGGCGGGCGGGAAACGAAGGTTACCACAATTTTCTCCTTTCTGCGCAAGGTCTTCAGAATCCTTCTCATCCAGGTTTGTTTAGACTGTGGATTGTGTTGTAGAGAGTTAACCTGTGAACACAGTTAACTATGTACAGATTATATGAAATACACAAAATATAAATGCTTTATTTATGTCTTTTAAATAGATCACAGGAATTTGACATTCTATAACCAAAATAAATGATAAAATATGAAAAAAAAATCTCCCCTATATAATTAAAAACACAAGGAATGCAACGTCTCGATTGCTGGCGTTAGCACCCGACAGCCTTTCCAAACCAAAATCACCCACGAAACAAACACTGATCATAATCTCCTTTAGCCTAGCGATAGACAACACAATAATGTACCTGCGACATCCGGCGATACCTCAGTAGACACCTTTCAACCGGAGATATCCGTCATGTTTTACAACTTTATCAGAAAAATTTAATTTGTCTTGGACACCATTCGCTGACGTCACAAGAAGAGCCAGGAAGCGTATTTTCGTATTACTTATTACTATTATTTTTTTCATTTTTAAGACATTTATGGACATCACATGTTACTAAAAATTTTTCTAGAAGTAACCAACAAGATTTGAGCCCATTCCTTTTTAAAGAAAAGATATTTGACTTTTGTGAATAGGGATGGACCGTTCACGGGAATCACGTGACGTCAGCGAATGGTGTCCCAGACAAATCAAAACTTTCTGATAAAGTTGTAAAACATGACGGATATCTCCGGTTGAAAGGTGTCTTTATATATATGCTAATGCCATTTTGGCTTATCAGTAAATTCCAAAGCCCTGATGAAGGCAGTTATGGCTTACATGCTATTGCTATTTTGGCTTATCAGTAAATTCAAAACCTCTGATGAAGGCAGTATGCCGAAAGCGCTCGGGTAAAATTATTATTTCAACTGTAGAGCACATGACATTTCTCATTTATATTTAATCAAACATTTGCGCTCATGTATCCTCTGGATCCAGTTGTCTTAAAGGAAATTCGTTGATGTTCTTTACTATTTTTCTCACACATATATATTTCTGCTTCAGACCACAATTCTGGAAACGAGTGGTAAATAAACTCCCTCGCACGAGCGTTTGTACCACTGAACGCAAGATCGCACGAGTGCCCCACGACCAATCGCATTGACGTACGTTCAACCGTCCGATCCACCTGATCAATCGCACGATCCTATCACATTATCTTACAACACTCGCTTTCATTGTACAATAGTCGTATATAGACGCAAGATATATCGCAAGATTTAATGCGTTTGCATGGCACAACGATCGCTTTGGATCGTGCGAATTTCGTACGAATATTTGTTCATATGCGATTATTTCGGCAACTGTTTACGATCCAAACCAAAATCGCACGAATATTTTGTCGCTTCTACTCGTGCGCCATTGTGAAAGGGGCTTTAGGGTGTTTGGTTTTTGGAAACATTGTGGAAAAAAAGAAAATGCTGGTTACTGTCACAGAGGGATGAATCCTGTCAACCCATTACCACACAATCCCTTCTTTTGACGCCCCTGAGAAAGAAGCCTTCAGAAAACATTGTGGGAAAAGGAGAAAATGTAACCAGCATTTTCTCCTTTTCCCACAATGTTTTCTACCTTTCACAAGACAAATTTCAATTTTTCAGTCACTTTTATTTTGTCATCTGCAAATGATTTTGATTTTGGCAATCCTAAAATTTGGCCGTTTGGTAATGAGTTAAAATGATGACGATTAAATTCTAAAAACGAGTTTGGCAGGCAGGGATCAGGACCTTTGGTTGATCTCTTTCTTTGTATGGTCTATCTATCATCATTTTCAGCTAAATATCTCATTTAGATCTCTGATGTCAGTGTACCAATTCACGTTTCCCTTAAATTCCTTAAACCCTTTACCAGGTGACATAATTTTACCCCCGTCCAAATTAAAAGCATTTCCAGATGACGATTTCAGTGTTGCTCAAATGGTGCAATTGCTTATTGATAGGGTAGAAAACATTGTGGGAAAAGGAGAAAATGCTGGTTACCATCATTTTCTCCTTTTCCAACTATGGTTTCAAAGGCCATATTCCTTAGCATCGTTAAAACTCATGTTTATGTGGTAAAAGGCTAGGCCATGATTGTGTGTTACTTACTCACCTAGTAGCCTCTGTCTAGTTGACAAGCCATGTACTTTAACCCATTACCACACAATCCCTACTCTTGACGCCCCTTAAAGAAAAGCCTTTTGAAAACATTGTGGGAAAATGAGAAAATACTGGTAACCATCATTTTCTCCTTTTCCCACAATGTTTTCTACCCTTTTACAAAACAAATTTCAAATTTTCAGTCACTTTTATTTTGTCGTCTGCAAATGCTTTCAATTTGGACCAGTCTAAAATATTGTCGTCTGGTAATGGGTTAAAGGCCAAGGCCTTCTTCTACAAGGTTGTTTAAACTTGGTATAATTAGAGTTCAAGATGGGAGGGGGGAGTGATGGTATTCTAAATCCATTATTTCACTTCCAAACCCTACATTGTGGGTACTCATTAGAATCGTCTCTATGAGACGATTCTAATGCATCCTCGGATACCCCGGGGTCTCCCTATTTGTTACGCTACATCGACCCTGGGACAATTGACTGATAAAACTTTGAATCAGTCGCCGAAAATCGATACGAATTGTCATAGCGTACAGTACACTCGCCCATCACAAAATGATGATGGAACCAATGAAAAGCCAGCATTCGGCCAGCGGTAAAGCGAGGGAAATACAACTAATTGTCCCAGGGGTCGATGTAGCGTAGCAAATAGGGAGATCCCGGGGTATCCGAGGATGATTCTAATGAGTACCCATAACATAGAGTTTAGTGGAGAATTATTAATATTTTCTACTCTGAATACATGGTGAAAGGTTGAGCCATGTATGTTACTAGTACTACAGGCCTTCGAAGCATTATTGGTCTATCATGGAACACTAAAATTGTCCTTGGTCGATCATCGGTCACTTATACCACATTGGTGCATTGCCTGTATATCAAGGAATATCTATTCAAATTTTCTTTGATACTGTCTCTATAACTAGAGTTATAACTTAACATGATTATATCCCCCCCCCCCTCACACACACACCCAGCTCCTTGTCACAAAAACAGGTCTTTGTCACAGAATGGTGTAGTACAAAAGTAAGAGTTGAAAAAGTTTAAGGGGAGATAATTCCACAACAAATCACAGCAGGGTCATGAAAATTGCACATGTACAACTTCATATAAATAAAAACACAGAGTGAAAATTTGAGTTCAGTACCTTAACTCTTTCGCACACAAGAAAATTTTAGACTTTACCAAATTGAAAGCATCTGCAGACGACAAAATAAAGGCGACTAAAAAATATATAATTTGTTCTGGTAAGGGTAGAAAACTCTGGGAAGAGGAGAAAATGCTGGTTACCAGCATTTTCTCCTTTTCCCACAGTGTTTTCAAAAGGCTTCTTTCTCATGGGCGTCAAAAGTAGGGATTGGGTTAACCCATTACCAAACGACAAAATTTTAGGTTTGTCAAAATTGGAAGGAATTGCAGACGACAAAATAGAAAGGACTGAAAATTTGCCATTTGTTTTGTGAAGGGTAGAAAACATTGTGGGAAAAGGAGAAAATGCTGGTAACCAGCATTTTCTCCTTTTCCCACAATATTTTCTAAAGGCTTCTTTCTCAGGGGCGTCAAAAGTAGGGATTGTGTGGTAATGGGTTAAAAAGTCTTGGAGTATTGCGCCAGACAAATTTGTGTCTGTGGACAGATGGATCGACAGACAGACAGACAGACATGGCAATTCCAGTATACCACCCTCCACTATGTTATGGGGGGTATCAATAGCACATCAATAGCACATTGGTGACTCCCTGTTTATCATATATAGTAACTATATACAATACAGATGGAATCTCCAATGTGCTATTTATAGTAACAGTGTCCGAAAATGAACATTTCATTACCCCTTTATAGACCAATGAAGTTTCAGAGGCCTATGATGTTACTTACTCAACACCCAGGCTCTGTCCTAGTTTACTAGCCTTGTACCTACCTGACTGGAAAAAAAAAGACTTTTTAAACAGATTCCTCTTCTGCAATAACAAACACGCAAACAAACAAGACTTCATAAAAATCTATTTTAATTTTTCTTCATAAAATATGCATTTACAATTAACATTTTCATTTCATGTTTTGAATGCACTAACAATCAAAAGAAATTGTGTTCAGAATTATCATTTTAACCCTTTACCAAACAATCCTGATTTTCAACGAACCTAACAAACAAGGGTTTTGAAAATGTTGTGGGAAAAGAAGAAAATGCTGGTAACAGCATTTTCTCCTTTTCCCACAACATTTTCTGCTGTTTCAAAGACGAATTCTATCTTTCGAACACAGTTTTGCTTGTCATTTGTAACCACTTCCAATTTGGACATGTCTACAAGTTTGCTATCTGGTAAAGGGCTAATCATCAAGATATTTACAGTGTGGACTAACTACACATATAAGCTTACATCAAGCTGGTCCCTGTTTCACAATCGATTTCTAAGAATAGCACAAAAATTTATTTGTATTTCAGTCATGCTCCATGAAAAGGGGGGTTAAATGCAGCAGCAAAAAAAAAATTGACCAGCATCAGCAAGAGCAGTCCACACACAGACTGATATAGGTTGAAACTTTTCTGTGTTTATAAATTTTCTACACTTTCAGGGACCATTTGACAGTGTGATTTGGTCGGTCGTCAAGTTAACTCTTGAGTCTTGACCCATTACCACACAATCCCGAGTTTAACGACTCTGTAAAAGAAGGCTTTTGATAACATTGTGGGAAAAGGAGAAAATGCTGGTAACCAACATTTTCTCCTTTTCGGACGATGTTTTCTACCCGATCCTAAACAAAAATCATCATTTAAGTTACATTTAATTTGTCATCTGCAAATCCTTTCATTTTGGACCTGTCTAAATTTTTGTTGTTTTGGAAAGATTTAACCAAACAACAAAATTTTAGACTTGTCCAAATTGAAAGCACTTGCAGGCGATAAATTAAACGTAACTCAAAAATTGAAATTTGTTTCCTGTAGGGTAGAAAACAGTGTAGGAAAAGGAGAAAATGCAAGTAACCAGCATTTTCTCCTTTTCCCACACTGTTTTCGAAAGCCTTCTACCTCAGGGTCGTAAAATCCAGGTACTGTTTGGTAAAGGGTTAAAAGGCTTCACTCTATCCTAATTATCTGAAGGTTTCCAGGATAAAATTTCCTGGATAAAAAGCATCATAGAGGTGTTGTATCCCATTACCACACAATCCCAATTTTTAACAACCCAAAGAAAAGAAGCCTTTTGACAACACTGTGGGAAAAGAAGAAAATGCTGGTAACCAGCACTTTCTCCTTTTCCCATGTTTTCTACCCTTCCCCAATCAAATTTCATTTATTTGATTCACATTTATTTTGTCGTCTGCAAATGCTTTCAATTTGGACTAGTCCGAAATTTTGTCATTTCGAAAGAAGTTAAACTACCTTTTCCCAGAGTGTGGCTCTTTTGTTATCATCTTTAACTCTTTACCACACCAGAAAATTTTAGACTGGTCCAAATTGAAAGCATTTACAGACGACAACAAAAAATGTGAATCAAAAATTCAAATTTGATTTGGAAAGGGTAGAAAATATTGTGGGAAAAGGAGAAAATGCTGGTTACCAGCATTTTCTCCTTTTCCCACAATGTTTTCTAAAAGCTTCTTTCTCAGGGGCGTCAAACATGGGGATTGTGTGATAATGGGTTAAAAAGTAAACCTCCTATTCAGCTTCACTGATCATTTATTGCACAGAGTCCTAACCAAAGCTAGGAAAAGCTGTTTACTAGGAAAAAAAAAAGATTATTTTGTCTTGTGGCAGAACACTTAGAATACATTTTGACAAATAAAGAAACAGCTTGTGTCAAGCTACATCTATTACATAGACTGCAAATACTTTCAGTAACAAAAAGATTCAAATGTGGTCTGTGTAAGCCTTTGCCCAACAACAAAATTTCAGACTGATCCAAATTGAAAATATTTGCAGACGACATATAAAATATTAGTCAAAAATTGACTTTTTTATTTTCAGCAGGGTTGAAAACATTGTGGAAAAAGGAGAAAATGCTGGTTACCAGCATTTTCTCCTTTTCCCACAATGTTTTCAAAAAGGTTTCTATCTCAGGGTCGTTAAAAGTCAGGATTGGGGTCATATCACTGCCACAGCTCACATGTTAATGTATGTCCTTGCTTTCAATGGTACTCGGCTTGGGCACTTGCATATCTTGCCTAAGGTCACTCCAATCAAAAGAAACAGTGCTTCCAATGAAACTTTAACTCCAGACCTTCAGGTAACAAGTTCTAGACTTCATTACTAAGCTAAGCAAGGCCCATATTCACCAACCATTCTTGAGAATATTCTCAGTCTTATTCTCCAAGGTTTTCTACATCTGTACTCAGTCTTATTCTCCAAGGTTTTCTACATTTGTAAGTAACACAACTTTTGATTGGCTTAAACAAATAGTCATGAAGAATAAGATAAAGAACGTTCTTAAAAATTGTTAGTGAATAAGAGCGCTGGCAGGACCCAAAAGCAAAAATTAATCTTCGCTTATCACAAGCACTTTCTCGTTTTTTTTTTCAAAAGTGGCCCACAACAAGTCAAAATAGATTGTCTGCTACAGGTTGTGAGATCAGACACAAAATTTAGGACTTCTACTGGAGAAGAGGAAATTATCCCTGATATCTTTTCATAAAATTTTATATAAAAACAGATGTCTCTTCTCTGCTAAACATGCACCACAACAGTCTGCTTATTGTTAACAATTTCTTTCTTTTTTTAAGTTTTAACCTGCTAAATAATTTAACTCTTTAACAGAAGAAATAATTTTAGACTTGTCAAAAATGAATGCTATTGCAGACGACAAATTAAATGTGACTCAAATGATGAAATTCGTTTGTGACAGGATTTGCCCCTTTTTCCACAGTTTTTTCAGTAGCTTTCTGCTACAGGATCGTTGAAGGTCAGGATTGTGTGGTAAAGAGTTAAATATAAAACTTTTTATAATATAAGCCCACATGTTGATATTAGAAAGTTATTTAAACCTTTACCACACAATCCCTACTTTTGATGCCCCTGAGAAGGAAGCCTTTTGAAAACACTGTGAGAAAAGGAGAAAATGCTGGTTACCAGCATTTTTTCCTTTTCCCACAGTGTTTTCTACCCTTCCCAGAACAACATTCAATTTTTCAGTCACCTTTAATTTGTCACCTGCAAATGCTTTCAATTTGAACCAGTCTAAAATTTTGTTGTGTGGTAAAGAGTTAAACCTTTACCACACAATGCAGATTTTTGACGATCCTTGAAAAGAAGCCATCTTACAGAGTAGTCTGATCCTTATCTTCATTGTCTGCAAAAGGTCCTTGAGTTTTGCTTAGCAACCTTAACCCTTTCCCAAACAGCAAATTTTGGACTAGACCAAATTGAAAGCATTTTGCAGGTGAAAATAAACAGTTGCTAAAAAGATGATTTTTCTATATGATGGGGTAGAAAACATTGTGGGAAAAGGAGAAAATGCTGGTTACCAGCATTTTCTCCTTTTCCCACAATGTTTTCAAAAGGCTTCTATTCCTGACCCATAAAAACCAGGCATTGTTTGGGAAAGGGTTAACAATAGATGAAAACATAATTATATTGTTTACTTCAATATCTACAAATGATTCATTTGTGACATAGTAAAATAAAACATAACTAGCATGCCTAATGTTGTAAAAGCTTCTATATGCAGAGAAATCAGAAGTGCACTGGACAATTTTTACTTTACCCTTTGTAAGTTACCTATTTGTTTATATTATATTACATGTGTCTATTTTTGGAAATGTTATGGGTAAAGAAATGTCGTAATTTAAGCTAGGGGGAATTATTTCCCCATCACAGTGAATATTTTCCTCCTGCCGAAAATCTGGAACTACTTTTTTTGAAAATATCGGTTATCCGATTAATTGACTTGAGATCACTAGTTTTAAAAGTGGCATTCATTGACAAAATAATCAGAGGAAATATATAATTCATTTCATCCGATTGTGGTTAATATGGGGAAATATTTGCCTCAAAAGGGAAAGGTCTGCGAAAATAACTTGTGCCTTACAGTACTCGTTATTTTCGCATACCTTTTCCTTTCTCTGCAAATATTTCCCCATATTAACCACACTTACAATCCTGAGGAAAAGAAGAGGACTTCTGAAAACTTCAGAAAGGGACAAAATACTGGTAACCACCATTTTCTCTTTTTCCTACAATATTTTTCAAAGCTGTTTTTCTAGTAATCATTATAACTGGGGATTGAGAAAGGCTTAAATTTGATTTAACCCATTACCAAACAATCCCTGATTTATACAACTCTAAGACAGAAGCCTCTAAAAAAATATCATGGGAAAAGGAGAAAATGCTGGTAACCACCATTTTCTCCTTTTCCCACAAATGTCTTTTACCATGTTGGAAACAAATTTCAATCTTTGAGTTGCATTTACTTTGTCGCCTGCAAGTGCTTTCAATTTGAACCAGTCTAAAATCATAGCACTTGGTCATGGGATTAACACCTTTCCTCTCACAGATACCTTCCATCACAGAAAATTGAATATCTATCCAATACATATGAGAAACATTATCATTGCACATTTTTCACCATATCTTATGGTTCACCAGTAAATGAATAACCCATAACCAAAACATTTGGTGTCATAATGCCATTAAGGAAGAAGGTGTATGAAAACATTGTGGGAAAAGGAGAAAATGGTGGTAATCAGCATTTTCTCTGTTTTCCATTATGTTTTCTACCATTTAAAAGACACGGTCAACTTTTGAGCTACATTTGATTTGTCCACTGACTATGCTTTCAATCTGATCACATGTAAAATTAAATTTTACACTGCTTCAAATTGAAAGTACTTGCAGACAACGAATTAAACATAACTCTAAAATTGAAATTTGTATCGAGCAGGGTAGAAAACATTGAGGGAAAAGGAGAAAATGCTGGTGACCAGCATTTTCTCCTTTTTCCAAAATGTTTTCAAAAGACTTCTATCTCAGGGTTGTAAAAACTAAGGATTGTTTGGTAAAGGGTTAACCCATTACCACACGATCCATACTTTTGACACCCCTGAGAAAGAAGCCTTAGAAAATATTGTGGGAAAAGGAGAAAATGCTGGTAACCTTTTCCCACAATAGTTTCTACCCTTCACAAAACAAATTTCAAATTTTCAGTCACTTTTACTTTGTCGTCTGCAAATGCTTTCGAGTTGGACAAACCTAAAATTTTGTTGTTTGGTAATGAGTTAACTTCGAGACCATTAAGGAAGATTTGTAAGATCAAAGCATGGGAGAAATGGTGTTATCAGAGTACACACACTGCAACAAACAACTTTAAACACAAGTATATCATCGTTAAACATGGATAATAAACATCAGTCATAGTCCCATGTACAAATATCTATGAAATAGCGGCACCAGAATGAGATGTTTCAAGAAAGTTTTCCCCTTGCCACAATATTTTCAAAAGTGAGAAAAAGCTGCAAGACAAGAAAAGCCAAATGCAAATAGGACTGTTTCAGAGAATGGCAAATAGGACTGTTTCAAAGAAAAGAAGCATTAGCAATTGAATAGTATTACAATAACGCTAGTAATTTGTAAGTATCATACAGAAAAACAAAATTATTTTGAAAAAAATTATCGTCTAAACATTCAACATATTTCAGTTTATTTGTATTGAAATTTATCGCCATTTTAACAGCTAAATTTATATTATGGTAGCCAAATGCACCTACACGTCTTTCTCACACCTGGACTGACACAATTTTCTTTCTAAGCCACTGACTATTGTATTTCATGCATTAGAGGTGAGAGGCAGAAAATTGCCTGAAAGAAGGTTTGCTGTAACCAGGTATCAAACCTGCAACCAACAGTCAGATACAGTAACCAATGGGCTACCTGGCCAGGCAAACATATTTCAGACATTACATTGACTACTTCAAGTGACAGAAACGAGAAGAAAAATTTAAGGGAAAGGAAATGGGCAAATTTCTCTGAAAAGTTTTCAAAGGCTGTTTTCAACAGGGGCTGAAGATCATATTTGCATGATAACTGCAACATAATTTCTTTGGTTTAGTTTCGGTTGGTATGTGTACAAATGTTAACCCTTTACCACACAATACAGAATTTTAACAATCCTGATGACAAAGTCTTAAAAACTTAGCGGGAAAAGCAAAAAATTTTGGCAATTAGTATTTTCTCCTTTCCCTACAATATTTTCTACCTTATAAAAGATTGTCATTACACTGATAGCACTTCCAACTTTATCACCTTTGGTTTCTTCTATTCCTAGTTGGCTTAAATTTTTTGTTGGCTTAAATTTTTTGCTTGGTAAAGACTTAAACATATTCTTTTTGTTCTAGTAAAAATGTAGACATAGATTAATTTCTTAAATTTTAATAAATAAATGAGTATTTTGCCTGACAAGATGTGCCTTAAAAACTTTTCTGATTATATATTGTATAAGTTATATTCCATGAAGTAGAAGATAATGTTCTTAATAAAAAATGGTCTTTTTCAAGGAACAAAAGCAAAGCTGAGCAAGCACTGAACAATATTCAAACATCAGTTTCAATTCTATAATAAAAAGCAGCCACCTTTTTAGCTGAGACATGAGATATAAGCCAATCCAGTAACTGCCATAAAATTAAAATGACCTTTTGAACTGTTGGTCAATACAACATCTGTTTTTATGAACTGTGATAAATTCAATAAATGATTTAATTCATTAGCAAACAACAAAAGTTTAGCTTTGTCCAAATCGAAAGCATTTGCAGACGACTAAATAAGAGCGACTGAAAATTTGAAATTTCTTTTGTGAAGGGAAGAAAACATTGTGGGAAAAGGAGAAAATGCTGGTTACCAGCATTTTCTCCTTTTCACACAGTGTTTTCCATAGGCTTCTCTCTCAAGGTCGTCAAAAGTAGGGATTGTGTGGTAATGGGTTAACATGAAGTATTTGCTTGTTTTGGACTTTTACTACTGGCTCAATATACAATTGAAATGTTCGGCAGATTTGTTGTAGTCTGAATCTTTTTTTCTGACAAAATATCAAGCAGTTTAGAACCAAAATGAGACTACACTTACTATGCATGCTGATTCTGACCTAGATACAGTGATTCTGATCTTGAATTAACTTTACCAGACCACAAAATTTAACCCATTACCAAACGACAATATTTTAGACTGGTCCAAACTGAAAGCATTTGCAGAAGACATAATAAAGGTGACTGAAAATTTGAAATTTGTTTTGTGAAGGATAGAAAACATTGTGGGAAAAGGAGAAAATGCTGGTTACCAAACACTTTCAATTTCGACAATGGTTAAATCTGTTAAAAGTTATAAAAGGATGTTTAACCCTTTACCACACAATGACGCCTTTTAACACCCCTAAGAAAGAAGCCTTTAGAAAACATTGTGGTAACCAGCATTTTCTCCTTTTCCCACATGTGTTTCTACCCTATCAAAGCCAAAGTGCATGATTTCAGCCACTTTGAAATTGTCATCTGCAAAATGCTTTCAATTTGGATAGGTCTAAAATTATGCTGTGTGGTAATAGGTTAAACAGTAAATACAACAGTAACTTTGTGTCAGGAGGTACCGGGTCTTAACCTTTTACCCCATAAGGTATTTATTTCTATGGTATCTCTAATTGACCCTAAAATAACAGCAAAGATGAAACTGTTTCTTATGTGTATATGAAACCTCTTGATATTATAGAAAACATTGTTGCAAAAGGTAAAATTGCTCGTCACGAGCAATTTCACCTTTTGCCACCATGTTTTCCAAAGGCTCCCACATGCAATGCGTAGAAATGAGTATCTATGGAGTAAAGGCTTAAAAAAAAAAAAGAAAAAAGAAAAACAGCTACAGGAAACAAACACAGTGCTTCGTCGGTACTTTTGACTGTCAACCAGACAGAGCATCAGAGAGTGTCAGTATTAACATCAAACTGCTTATTTTGTGAACACAAGTTCAATAGTTCAATAGTGAGTCAGTACCTATTACTCCATACTGTGTATTCACATATAACAACAAAACAAAGATTTAATTGCTAAGAATTCCATAATTGAATAAATAAACATCTTTCTTGACAAAGGAAAAAAATTGCACCCTATTTGGACACATAAAAGAAGATAATCTAGGTACTATACTACATGATGATGAGTTTGCTATG
Source organism: Tridacna crocea (assembly GCA_943736015.1). NCBI lineage: Eukaryota > Metazoa > Mollusca > Bivalvia > Cardiida > Cardiidae > Tridacna > Tridacna crocea. The sequence continues at coordinate 60,090,038 of OX031059.1, forward strand.
AAACATTTTCTGTTAATGTGGCCTTGATATCACTAAGTAGATTGGATATTAAACTTGCGTCAGAGCTTTTACCATCCACAGTTAGCTCCCCATTCACCTGAAATGGAACAAAAGAATGATGTACAAGGTTACACCCCAACAAAATGCCACCCATAAAACAGTTATTCCAAATCATAATCCTTTCTGCAATCCAACAATATCTGGCACTAATGAACTTTAGTCTATGCGTTCCGTGTCTACTAAGTTTCAGTCATAAATGTCCAAAAGTCTTAATCACCACCCCAGGATACTGATTATGCTCAAAATGTGTACCTTCGCATTTGCAAGCCTCATGTAAAATTGACAGTAACTATGACACACTTGTCCTTCAGATCCATTATATATGTCGTAGTCCAAACTGGAATTCAGGCAGATCCGAAATCTGCCTAGACCAAACTGGAATTTGTCTATAACAAATCAGGATTCCAGTTTAGCTTTGCAGCTCTACAATCTGCCTAAACCAAATTTTGATAATTTCTCGTTGAATATAGGGCGTCTGCATATGAATCATCTTACTTTTAAACGTAAACCCCAAAATAAAAGAAGTTTTAGTCAGAAATTCAGAATAAATATAAATGTTGAATGTTTTGAACACGGAGCGATTGTGGAAAAATCATATAAAATGCTTTAATTGAAAATACCTCTCAATTGTAAACATTATTAAATCAATATGTTTAAAAAAATATTTGAAAACATTGCATTTTGATCTACACAAAATTTGAATCCTAATTTGGTCTAGGCAGATTCCGGATCTGCCTAGATTCCAATCTGGCCTACGACATATATATCAAATGATGGGATTTTTCTTTGATAAAGTAAAAATTATTATGGGAAAAAGAACTAAAGCTAGTTACCAGCATTTTCTCTGTTCCCTGCAATGTTTTCAAAATCCCATTTCATCCGGGTTGCTAAAACTCAGAATTGTGTAGTAAAGTGTTAAGAAAAGGAAGCATGACAGAGTTGAAAATACACCAACATATCTGATTCATCTACAAAAATAGCACCACATGTAACCCACTCCAAAGAAAGGCTTTATAACTTTATCCTTTTGATGCTTTATGACTTTTTTAGAATTTCATCTATATTGTAAGATCAGACTGCATGTTCTGTGCGAACTGGTCTTGATACTATGCTATCCACCTAAAAGCCTGTTTTCCTCTATGGATATTAAATAGGAATGTTTGGCTGGCTACATCTTGATAACAGCACCTGTGTCTTTACTGAGCTTTTAGGCTCTGTAAAATTTAACCCTTTCCCAAACAAGCCCTGGTTTTTACGTGTCTGCAGTAAAAGCCTTTTGAAAACACTGTGTGAAAAGGAGAAATTGCTCATAACGAGCAATTTCTCCTTTTCCCACAGTTTTTTCTACCCTTTTGAGAACTTTCTGCCATTTTTTCCAAATCTAAAATTGTCATCTGCAAACTCTTTTGGTTTGAAAGAGTCCAAAATTTGTCATCTGGGAAAGGGTTTAACAAAGAGATACCTGGTATTGTACTTACAAATTTGACTAGCAAGCAGACATGATGTCCCTGGATAGAACGACTGTACAGTGAGGCACTATTGTCTATTTTTTCCACAACTGTAATAAAATTAAAAGCATATTAACCCTTTCCGAAACAAAATAAAAAAGTTTACAGGTTAAACTTAGAAGTAACCTTTGACAACACATTGGAAATGAGTTCATACAAGTAATGGCTCTTTGAAAGGTTAGAAAAGTTTGTGGGAAATGGAGAAAATGCCGGTCACCAGCATTTTCTCCTTTTCCCATGATGTTTTCAAAAGCTTTCTTTCTCTGGGTGGATTGAGTTGTGACAGGTATCTCCATTCTCTCCTGAAACAGGAGAGGAGCAGGCAAATTTGAAACAGTCCTTAAAATTGATCAATCATGAGCATAAACTAACAGAAGATAAATGAAATGCTAGATAAATGAAATGCTAATAACAATTATTTCTCCTTAAGTCAGTGTTTCAATTGGTGGTGAGCTGCAATAATAGAAAGGTGCAAATTCTTGGCCACAGTTGCTTTTCAGTGTCAAAAAGTGCATGAAAGTTTCAAAATATTTTACTGGTGTATCTTTCCATCTGGCATTGCTTCCCCTCTTGATAGTTAAAAAGTACATGCCTTAACTCCTTACAAAATGAAAACATTTTAGGGTTGTCCAAATTGAAAGCATTTGCATACGACAAAATAAAAGTGAAAGGAAATTTGAAATTTGTTTTGTGAGGGGTAAAAAACATTGTAGGAAAAGGAGAAAATGCTGGTTACCAGCATTTTCTCCTTTTTCCACAATATTTCCTAAAGGCTTCTTTCTCAGGGTCGTCAAAGTAGGGACTGTGTGGTAATGAGTTAAATCATGTTAGAGATATGAAAAGTGTCAAAGTTATTGCACAACTACAGCACGGCAGGCAAAGACAGGGCTATAACAAAAAATCAGTGTTTTCTGGTTACCAATATTTCTACCATTTCCCATACTGTTTTCATGTTTACAGAAACAGTCTTTCTCAGGTTATTCCAACATTTCATTGTTTGGCAAATGGTAAAACAAGCTCTTGATTATCCATCAAGTAACAGACTTCAAAGGGTTTAAACTTCAGAATTAAAGAATCAGCCCCTTACCTTTGTAGTTATTGTAGAAACAAACCCTAAGTAAACATGCATCAATGTCTTGTTCTGTTGGAGAGCATTTGATTGAAGACTTTTCTGTTAGTTCACCTGCACTAAGCAAAGTTGCAAAGTCTGCACTGTAAAATACAATAGAAGTCCAAAAAAATCTTAGTCATCTATGGACATGATAAAGATTTACATCTGCCGAGTAAGAGAGTTTTATTTTTGTAAATACTGACAGAAATGTCATTTTACACTACTCTATAATCCTACAACAACATCTCTCTCTCCCCCTATTTTTGTCTTCCTGTCTCACGCTCTTGCATCCTGCCTCTACCAACCTTTTCTTTTTTCAATAAAAATTTTAAGTTGTACAGGTAAATTGTTTCAGATAGTAAAATGTTGAACAAGATCTGCAGTTTAGACTTAATACAAACCTTGAGCATGGAGTTGCCACCAAGAAATTTGAACATGGAAAATTCAACTTGAAATCTAATTTCTCATGAGTGGAACCTTCCTCAGTCTGTAAAAAGAAAGTCACATGGATGCATCAACACCCAGAGAAAACATTTTTCATCTGGAAGTGGACCTCATATTTAGTATGAGGAGAATATGCACTGATAAACTTCGCCACACTGATTTTGCATAATTTTATTCATTGTATAAAAATTCACGTTGGTTATTTGTTTTTAGAGGTTTAATTTTGAAAGTCAATCGTCATTGTTTGGGAAGATGCAGGTTTACCACACAATCCCTACTTTTGACGACCCTGAGAAAGAAGCCTTTAGAAAACATTGTGGTAGCCAGCATTTTCTCCTTTTTCAACAATGTTTTCTCTCCTCTTCAATACAAATTTCAAATTTTCGGTCACTTTTGCAAATGCTTTCAATTTTGACCAGTCTAAAATTCTGTCGTTTGGTAAAGAGTTAACCCTTTACCATAAAATCCTGACTGTTAAAGACTCTGGAGTAAGATAGCTTTTAAAAACATTGTTGTAAAATAAGAAATCAACATTTTCTCCTTTTCCAAGAAGAATGAAATCCAAGCTCTGCTGGAGTTCTGTGTAGCGACTGATGATACACATTGCAGTGGAATATTTTTCTTTTCTTACAGCTGAATATACAGCTCTAACTTTGTTTACAATACAGCAGCCTTGTAAACATTGTAGCGCAAAAAGCTAGCAAAACAAGCGCCATCGCAGACGGATTATGCTCCCAGAATATTATTTCCTGGAAACGGTTGGTCACAGGACCACTTTACAATTAGCCCCTTTTTCCATGACACAGCTTCAAATTGGAAAACTGGGAAAGACAATATCAAAATATCCTAAAGAGTTCATACTTGAAGTTTCATCCAATTTGGTCCTCAGGTTATGGAGAAATGGCTTCGGACAGACAGATGGATGGAAAGATGGACAGATGGATGGACAAACCAAGCTGCAACTAAATGCTCGCCCTTCAGGGAGCATAACTGCTTCCAGGAAAAGGGGGAGCATAATATCAACTGCCATGAGGTAATTGACTACTGTTGTAAAGGGTGTCAAACACCTAAACCCAAACCAAACTCAACCCATTCAGCTAAGCAGACCGGGATAAGACAGAAGAAAGTAATACACCATTCTACTTACTTTCACCATGTAAGTCAATGTTCCTTTCATCCTAGTTGGCATACTAATACTGTCTACAGTAAAGGCAAACTGTCCTTCATTACTGACTTCGGGTGGAAGCAGGAAGGGCACCTGCACTGGATCATGGCTTGATTGGTCCATCTGAAATACAGCAAAGCTTGTTCAGTGACAGCATTTTTAACCTGGTCAGCAAAATAGATGACAAGATTGCCTACTTTGGACAGCATAGATGAGAGTCATACTGCACAGACTATGCAGTCTAATTTTGGATTTGTACCATCTACTTATTTAACTCTTTACCACACAACAAAATTTTAGACTGGTTCAAATTGGTAGCATTTGCATACAACAAAATAAAGGTGACTGAAAAATTGAAATTTGTTTTAGGAAGGGTAGAAAACGCTGTGGGAAAAGGAGAAAATGCTGGTTACCAGCATTTTCGCCTTTTCCTACAGTGTTTTCAAAAGGCCTCTTTCTCAGGGGGGTCAAAAGTAGGGATTGTCAAAATATAAAAAATCAATGTTCCGAATTGAAAGCCTTGGCAGACAAAAAAATTACAGTGACTCAAAAATTGGATTTTTGTTTATGGAAGGATCGAAAACATTGTGGTAAAAAAGAAAATGCTGGTTACCAGCATTTTCTCTTTTTCCCATGATGTTTTCAAATGGCTTCTTTCACATAGTTGTGAAAACCAGGGATTGTGTGGCAAAGAGTTAAGTAAAGGACATTATAAGATAAAGCCATTTACAGAAGTAAAATTAATACATTTAGCACTGAAAGAGTTAATGTTGTTTTATGTAGCTTTTATGGATTAGCTAACATATTATGATTTCCTGGGCTTCACAAAAACTAGGCTTTAGATCTACAGAAACTTCCCCTCAGGTATTCCCTTGTGATCAGCAATGACAGCAGGAATCAAAGAATCTCTGGATTACAAATGCAACACCTTTAGCACTTTGCGCTAATGTGAGCTAAAACATTTCAGATTTGTTGAACTTGAATGCAATACTGGTTTTCAGCATTTTTTTTCCCAAAAGGTTTTCAAGACCCTCCTTCCTATGGGCTGCTAAAACATGGGACTGTGGGCTTGCTTGAAAAACAATGAAAGAAAGTAAAGACCAACAACTTACCCCTCTTATCAGTTTTGTATTCAATGTATCCATCACATTAAACTCTAGATTTTTTACTTGGTTCTCGGCCAGGTTTGTGAACACAACTGACAGTACAATTTGATCTGCTCTCTGTGGATTGACTCTTGTTTCATAATCCTGTAATGACACAGACTCAACAGTAACTTGCAGACTATTACAAAAAGAGATTGGATATTTCTATATTTAACAATGGATGTTTCTATGTTAACTCATTACCACACAATCCCGACTTTTAACGACCCTGAGAAAGAAGCCTATTAAACATTATGAGAAAGGAGAAAATGCTGGTAACTAACATTTTCTCCTTTTCCAACAATGTTTTCTACCCTTTTCGAAACAAGTTTCAATTTTTTCAGTCACATTTATTCTGTTGTCTGCAAATGCTTTCAATCTGGACAAGTCTAAAATTTTGTTGTTTGGTGAAGTGTTAACCCATTACCACACACTCCCTACTTTTGATGCCCTTGAGAAAGAAGCCTTTAGAAAAGTTTGTGGGAAAAGGAGAAAATGCTGGTGACCAGCATTTTCTCCTTTTCCCACAATGTTTTCCACCCTTCACAAATCATATTTCAAATTTTCAGTCACTTTTATTTTGTCGTCTGCAAATGCTTTCGATTTGGGCAAACCTAAAATTTTGATGTTTGGTAATGAGTTAAACAGAATGGATATTTTTATGTCAAGAGCAGACAAAAGGTTTGGTTTAGATTTCACAAGAATATTTCCTCATGGCATTCTTTGTGGATCCAGGACCAATCTGCACCATACTGCGCTGTGTGATTGCAATTAATTCAGAAAGACATAAGTCCCTAACTTTGATATTTTTGTTCAGCTCATTTTTTTTTTTTTTTGCAAGTTAAGCCTTTACCAAACAGTCACGAGATTCACAGACCTACGCAAAAGTGGCTTTAGAACACAAAAAAAGGAAAGATGGGCCAGAAGTTGCTCACCTGAGCGTTTTGACCAAACATAATCCATCTTAAATCTCTTTCGAAGTGTACACAAGGTTTAAGATTTGACAAAGTGACCTAGTTTTTTAACCTAAATGAACCACTTTCAAACTCATCCAAAATATTACCAAGAAAAACATTCTGACCAATTTTCAAGAGTACTGGACTAAAAATGTCAGCCCTAGGGTGTATGCAAGGTTTTTCTGAGATTTGGCCATGTGCCCTAGTTTTTTTTTTTTTTTTTAACCTAGCATGACCCATTTTCGAAGTCATCCCAGATTATTATCAAGATAAATATTCTGACCAATTTTCAAGAGTATTCGACAAAAAATGTGTCCTTTAGAGTGCACACATGGTTTTCTAAGATTTGACCTTGTGACCTAGTTCTGGACCTGACAAAACCCATTTTAAAAGTTATCCAAGATATCATTAAGACAAAATTTCTGACCAACTTTCAAAAGTATTGGACTAACAATGTGGCCTCTGGTGCATACGCAAAGTTTTTTTCAAAGATTTGGCCTAGTGACCTAGTTTTTGACATGACAATAAATCATTTTCATAGTTGTCCAAGATATCATCAAGACAAACATTCTGACCAACTTTCAACTTTTTTGTCTTTGATAGGGTAGAAAACATCGTGGGAAAAGGAGAAAATGCTGGTTACCAGCATTTTCTCCTTTTCCCTCAATGTTTTCAAAAAGCTTCTCTCTTAGAGTTGTTAAAATTCAGGATTGTGTGGTAAAGAGTTAAAGAGGAATTCGGCGATGGACTACGGACGATGAACACAGCATGTTCACAAAAGCTCACCTTGAGCACTTTGTGCTCAGGTTAGCTAAACAATGCTAGTAAACAGCAGTTTCTCTTCCTCTGCATTTCTGCAATATTTTCTATCATTTTAAAGAGGAATCCCATCCCTTCAGACTCTCTTAATGCTTTCACACAATTCATGTTCTGCAAATAATGTTCAATTGTACAAGTTTAAACTTTTTTTGTCTGGTAACAAGCTAGGGGTAAGGTAATCAGAAGATCAATTGGTCAATATGAAAATGCTGACAAAGTAGCAAGAGGAAAAGACTAACTGACAAAATAAATCTGAGAAAAATAAATTGGAACTGGTAGAAGATTCCTTATCTTTTCTGAGTATTCAAGTAAATTTTAGTTTTCTAGGTCTTTTTGCTTAATGATAAATTCAAACAGTTTAACAGAATCACCATTATTTTAATTTCTTTGAATCTATTATTGTTGTGAACAGTAAAACAAAAATTGAGCTGAACAGTGTAAATTGAAGATAACTGAGTTCTAGCTATGTTACCATTTTAACTGTTCCATCTTCTGCCAGCAACTTATACCTTGATACAGGCTGAAATAAAAGAATGTTTCTTCATTTAACCCTTTACCAAATAATCACAACTTGTAAGAACCCTGAATACAAAGGTTTTAAAGCAAAGTGTTGGAAAAGGAGAAAATGCTGTTTACCAGCATTTTCTGCTTTTCCCACAATGTTTTCTACTCTTGGAAGACATACATCACATTTAGGCTTTAATCTGCAAATGCTTTCAAATTACACAAGTTTCAAATTCTGTTGTTTGGCAAGGATTTCAACCAGATAACAAATTCTTTAGACTTGCCTATATAAAAAAGTCATTTCTAAACAACATTAAAAATGTAACTCAAATATGGACATGAATGGGTGGCAGATATTGTCAGAAAAGAAAAAAAAATCTAGTCTTCCATAAGACATTGTTCGAAAAGAAAAAAAATCTGGTCTTCTATCCCCATAATAATTTAAAAAGGATTCTTCTGATATATAAATAAAGGGACTGCTCTGCAAGAGATTAAAATGATGGTCATTTCTGAAAACCTCGTGTATTCAAACATGGGCACATAACAAAGCATGGACACACCCTAAGTTCAACTCTTAAGCAAATGACGAAGTTTTAGACTTGTTTCACTTGAAAGCACATGCAGACGACAAAATAAATGAAAAAGCAAAATTCAAACTTGAATTTAGAAGAGTAGAAAACATTGTGGGAAAAGGAGAAAATGCTGTGTACCAGCATTTTCTCCTTTTCCCACACTGTTATCTATAGGCTTCTTTTCCAGGATCCTTAAAAGTCAAGATTTGATTCCTTGACACCTGAACACTCTACAAAATTTTGGACGAGACCAAATTGATGACAGATGACAAATCATAAGGGCTCAAATGATCATTTGTATCTTTGAAAGGGTATAAAAAAGTGTGGACTGTTTTAAAAGCCCTCTTTTTCATGGTTGTTAAAATTGTGTTGAAAATTTCCTGAACAAGGAGAAATTTTCAGCAAATCCCTTTCAATTCAATAGACAAAACATGGGCTTTTTGGAAGGCCATGGATCAAGGTCAGACAACATGATCTTGAATCTTAGTCATTTTATTCTGTCAATCCTTTAAGATAAAATATCTTTCTCAGACTGAGTTTTCAGCCATAGAAAGGAACAAAGTTTGGTGCTAAAAAGATTAAAATTTTTTAAATGTTTCAAGAGAACTAATTGCTTCTTAGTTTTCAAATATGGTCTGCAGAAAATGCAAGTATCATCACTGACATCACAAAAAGGTTTCTAAATGACAAGAAGAGCACCACATGAGGGTGCCAATACTCAACTACAGTTGCTTTTGGAAATAGATTAATGTTAATGTGAAATAAGTTGAGAAAGAGGAATGACTGTGTCCAAAATTGTTTGATGGTTACCTGCTGTGGGTCTCTTTTTATTAACAGTTAACATAACACCTAGTCAGAGTTTGAATTAAACATCTTCAGTATTAACAGAGATATTAAAAAATATCAAACTTTAACTCTTTACTGCACAATCAAAACTTTTAACGATCCTGATAAAGGAGCCTTTTGAAAACATTGTTGAACAAGAGCTTCGCAAAGCGGCGCATATACGCCTGAAGGGGCTTGTCAGTGAAATGAGTTGAAATGACGGAAGGGCCATGAATGAAGAGTAGTTAATCTCCATGATATGTGAAAAATATTAAAGGGCAATAGCTAAAAAAAGAAAGGGTGGCACAGTTACAAATTTTGTAAATTGCTGTTCTCCACAAGGTGTTCTTTCAGTTTTGAAAGGTTCAAGATCATAGGTTTTATATTTTACAAATTATGGCCCAGACGAAAATTCAAAGAGAAAATTAACAAAGGGTAATAACTAAAAAAGAAGGATGGCAGAGTTATGGTTCTTGTGCAGTGCACTTCTTCATAATTTGTTCTATTAGTCTTTGAAGTTTCAAGATGATAGGTTTTAAAGTTTGGGATTATGGCCTGGACAAAAATTCAAACTGAAAAGTAACAAAGGGCAATAACTAAAAAAATAAAGGTCGCAGAGTAATGGTTCATGTACAATGCACTTCTTCATAATGAGTTCTATCAGTGTATGAAGTTGCAAGTTATTAGCTTTTATAGTTTAGAAGTAATGGCCTGGACAAAAATTCCAACTGAAAATTAACAAAGGGCTGTAACTCAAAAAATAAAAGTGGCAGAGTTATGGTTCATGTGCACTGCACTTCTCCATAATGAGTTCTATTAGTGTATGTAGTTTCAATTTGACACCTTTTATGGTATGGAAGTTATGGCTTGAAGTGGCAGAGTTATTGTTCATGTGCAGTGCACTTCTCTGTAATGGGTTCTATCAGTGTATGAAGTTCCAAGTTAATAGCTTTTATAGTTTAGAAGTTACCTCCTGGATAAAAATTCTAACTGAAAATTAACAAAGGGCTGTAACTCAAAAAATAACATTGGCAGAGTTACGGTTAATGTGCACTGCACTTTTCCATAATGTGTTCTATCAGTGTATGAAGTTGCAAGTTATTAGCTTTTATAGTTTGGAAGTTATGGCCTGGACAAAAATTCAAACTTAAAATTAACAAAGGGCAATAACTCAAAAAATAAAAGTGGCAGAGTTATGGTTCATGTGCACTGCACTTCTCCATAATGTGTTCTATTAGTGTATGTAGTTTCAATTTGACACCTTTTATGGTATGGAAGTTATGGCTTGAAGTGGCAGAGTTATTGTTCATGTGCACTGCACTTTTCCATAATGTGTTCTATCAGTGTATGAAGTTGCAAGTTATTAGCTTTTATAGCTTGGAAGTTATGGCCTGGACAAAAATTCAAACTTAAAATTAACAAAGGGCAATAACTCAAAAAATAAAAGTGGCAGAGTTATGGTTCATGTGCACTGCACTTCTCCATAATGTGTTCTATTAGTGTATGTAGTTTCAATTTGATACCTTTTATGGTATGGAAGTTATGGCTTGAACAAAAATTCAAAGTGAAAAGTTGGTTATTTCAGAAATCAAGGGCAGATAATTTTGGAACGCAAACAGCGATCAAAATTCTAAGACCCAGGTGCACAACTAGACATCATGGAGATTCATTGTGGCAAGTTTCAAATAATTCCGATGAAAACTGTAGGAGGAGTTGCACACACAAGAAATTGCTAACGGACGGACGGACAGACGGACGGACGGACGGACGGACGACCGGGGGTATAACATAATACGACCCTTCGGGCGTATAAAAAGGAGAAAATGCTGGTTACCAGCATTTTCTCCTTTTTCCACAATGTTTTCTGCCCTTAAATTTTCAAATTTTTATACACTTTACTTTGTCGTTTGCAAATGCTTTCAATTTGTACCAGTCTAAAATTTTGTCATCTGGTAAAGTGTTAAGCAACGATCATGAAATGCAGATGACAAAAAAGGCAATGACAATGCCTTGATGTTTTATTTGAAAAGAACCTTGCAAAACAAATTTGTCACCTGTTGATTTCTTTGGTAACAAAGGCAACCATCTGTCCAAACAATTGGTGTCAACTGATAAATGCATACTTACCTTAGAGTTAACAGGAGTTGGAGGAACTTCTTCATGAGAAGGCGTGGTGATACCTTCAGCCTCCTCATACTCTGCTTTCAATTTGTTCTTGTGTTTCTTTTTCTCTTTTTTCTCCTTTTTCTCCTTCTTGTCTTTTTTCTTTTTCTTTGCTTGCTGTAAAGTTAAATCATTGCTCCTTTACAAACGGCAATGACCTATTTTCTTCATAAAACAATTTCAGAAATAGATTGTACTTAAACTAAACTATAAGAAACAGTATCTTTAAGACTTAGACATTAACCAAGGAAAGTAAATGCATCTCTGTTTCTTTTCAGCTATTTTTCTATTTTTTTATTTTCTTTTTTGAAGTTGGAATGTGAAAAGGATAAGTTTAACCCCATGCATTTACATCAATTTCACAATATCTAATGGAGCTGTTCTTGTAGACAGTGTAAATCAAAACTTAACAGCGTGAAACATGCCATCCCATGTTGAATTAAAATGGCCAATAGTTTTTCGCTGGCAAGCCAAAAAACAGGTCTGAATTACTTTATCACTAGAATTACTGAACTGAAAAAAATCCTTCATTATTAGCACACCAGTAATTTTCAGGGCACAGTTATCACCCATGAATTATTAACTCTTTACCAAAGGAAAAATTTATAGACTAGTCCAAAATGAAAGCATTTGCAGATAACAAAATAAATGTGACTGAAGAATGGAAATTTGATTTGGGAAGGGTAGAAAACATTGTAACCAGCATTTTCTCCTTTTCCCACAATGTTTTTAAAAGGGTTCTACCTCAGGTTCATTCAAAGTTGTCATTGTGTGATAGTATTAAACTGTACCACTATTTCTTTTTTGGGGGTTTCCTCTTCCTCTGAGGTTATATCTTGGACTGGTGTGACCTTCACCTCTGGGGTAGGTTCTTCAGGTTTGTTCACAGATGCATCTTTCTCTGATAACCAAAAGTCAAGGTCATTTTCCTGTAACAAAAACAAATCAGTTTTAACACCAGACCAGCGCGAGTCTGGTACATCAGGTAACAAATGACTGTTTCTAAGCACAAGGATGTTAAAGTATTTTGAGGGCCTCTGCAAATGTTAACGATCACAAAAAATGTGAATTAATGCTATTATTGCATAAAGTAAAGATATTTTAACAATAATTTGCAAAGATAGTAAAAATATTTCCATAGAAATACAAATAAGCAAACTTCAAATATACTGTACGTAAATGGGTCAAAACTGGAAGTCAGCACAGCATTTTTTTTTAACGAGCAGTGAAGGGCCATTAGTTCTGTCTGCTGGTTTTGATTCTCTCGGTGTAAATACACTTCTACTGATTTTTAATACAAAGTGCACTTATGTGGGATAAACTGGCACATGTTTGGACAATTACAACTAGGATCAATGAGTGGATATGAATGAGTGGATATGAATTTCTGTAACTGAAAGACGTCAGAGGGTTCGATCTACTTCAAGTGAGGGCACTACCAATCACGTTACAAAGTTGGTGGGATGTAGCTGGCTTAGAATACATTTCAAGGGTGATTTTGTGCTCAGATTTTGATTAAACTGAGATCCTGTGCAAAATTTTGTTGGCGGTTTACTAACATCCTCAAAGACATTACATGAAAAGGATCTAAAATGGTACAAGTTCCAACAGTTTGATGCTTGGAGTGGTTGGAAAATCTGACAAGAACAAAGGTTGTTTACAAGGTAGTACAAAGCCGGCCGTTAACGGCGTGTGAATTTACTGATTAATACATATTTTCTCCCGTTAACACCCGGTTTTTACATGTATTTTACATGCCTGAAAAGGCACGGTTTATGCAATAACAATGGTTAACAGTCTAATGCTTTTTATTACCAACAAAATGTAAATTTCCTTCTAAAATATGCCACTTGATATTCCTGAGATTTTAAGACCCTCAAAGAGCAAGCATTTGAGAACACTGTGGAAAAAGGAGAAAATGCTGGTAACCAGTATCACACCATCCCCAGTTTTAATGACCCGACAGAAAAAGCATTCGAAAACATAGTGGTAAAAGGAGAAAATGCTGGTAACTAGCATTTTCTCTGATTCCCACAATGTTTTTTATCCTGTCCAAAAGAGATTGCGCTATGTAAACCCCATCTGATTTCTCATCTTCAAATCACTTCAGTTTTCATTCGATAGGGAGTGACGGGTGATATACATACCTTGGCCTCTTGTTTCGGTTCCGCACCATTTTCTGGATAATCTCTCGGGGACTGTAGTGGAGAGTTTTCTCCCCCTATCTCTTCGTGATCTTCCATCAAACTGGGTTGTTCTGCATCCTCCACTTCATGCTTAGCTTTCTTTTTCTTTTTCTGTGAAAACAACAAAGCATGTTGGATATTGTAGATCAAAGATCAAATTGTACATCCACAGAGGCTTATAAAATTGTTCCTGACATCTTAACTCTTTACCATACAACAAAATTTTAGGTTTGTCCGAATCAAAAGCACTTGTAGACGACAAAATAAAAGTGACTGAAAATTTGAAATTTGTTTTGTGAAGGGTAGAAAACATTGTGGGAAAAGGAGAAAATGCTGGTTACCAGCATTTTCTCCTTTTCCCACAATGTTTTCTAAAGGCTTCTTTCTCAGGGGCGTCAAAAGTAGGGATTGTGTGGTAATGGGTTAATCCTTTCCCACACAATCCTTAATTCTAAATATCTTGAAGAAAAAGATCTTAACCCTTTACCACACAATCCCGACTTTTAACCACCCTCAGAAGGAAATCTTTTGAAAATAACTGTGGGAAAAGGAGAAAATGCTGGTAACCAAATTTCAAATTTTCAGTCACTTTGTCTTCTGCAAATGCTTTCGATTTGGACAAACCTAAAATTTAGTCGTTCAGTAATGGGTTAAGTAAAGCTTATGACCCCACACCAGGGTATGATTTTTTTTCTATAGACCAGAGGAAGAAAGGTTTTGAAAACCTGATTATCTTGAACCAGCACAATCTTCATTTTACATAATGTTTCCCAAGTTCCATGACAAATCCATCATTTAGAATCATAGTTCATTTTCTGTCCATAAAAGGTTTCAAAATGCACAAGTCAAGTATTTTGTCATCTGGTAAAGAGTTACTGATATTTTACCTTTCCTTCCTTCTGCTCTTTCTTTTTCTTCTTTTCTTTCTTACTATCCTTTTCCCTGTGATGTTTGGACTTTTTATTCTCTTTCTCTGGACTTGATGCAGCATCTGGAATGTCTGTTACAACACGGTGTGTTCTCACTGGCAATATTTCGTCTGGCTTTAATGGTCTGAAAATGACGAGTACAGACATTGAAATCTAACCCTCCTAGCACACAATAATTTGAATATATCACTTATCCATTACCACAAAATCCCTACTTTTTGAAAACCCTGCGAAAGAAGCCTTTAGAAAACATCATGGGAAAAGGAGAAAATACTGGTAACCAGCATTTTCTCCTCTTCCCACAATGTTTTTTACCCTTCACAAAACAGATTTAAAATTTTCAGTCACTTATTTTGTCGTCTGCAAATGCTTTCCATTTGGACAAACCTGAAATTTATGTTGTTTGGTAATGATTCAATTTGGACTTCATGATTCAATATATGTACTTTATGGATAGAGCATAAACATGGGCATGGCTAGGGCATTGCTCAGGGAAACTTTATCTAACCTGTATCTTTTGTCAAGCCAAATTTAAACCAAGTCTAAACAAGAGCGGCAAATTGTCGCAAGATAGGCCCATCTTACCCCAAGTTGTACAGCTGGGGCATGCACCAGACAAAATTCAAGTATGAAAAACAACAAAGGGCACTAACTCAAAAATTAAGCAAGCAAGAGTTATGATTCCTGTGCACTGCACTCCCCCTTGATGAGATCTATCCACCCATGAAATTTCATAACCCTAGCTAGTATAGTTTTGCAGATATGCTCTGGACAAAATTCAAGTATGAAAAACAAGAAAGGGCAATAACTCAAAAATTAAGAAAGCAAGAGTTATGATTCCTGTGCACTACACTCCCCCTCGATGAGATCTATCCACCCCTGACATTTCATAACCCTAGCTAGTAAAGTTTTGGAGATACGCTACAGACAAAATTCATGTATGAAAAAGAAGAAAGGTCAATAACTCAAAAACTAAGCGAGCAAGAGTTATGGTTCCTGTGCACTGCACTCCCCCTCAATGAGATCTATCAACCCATGAAATTTCATAACCCCAGCTAGTATAGTTTTGGAGATATGCTCCGGACAAAATTTAAGTATGAAAAACAACAAAGGGCAATAACTCAAAAATTAAGCAAGCAAGAGTTATGATTTCTATGCATTGCACTCCCCATCGATGAGATCTATCCATCCATGAAATTTCATAACCCTAGCTAGAATAGTTTTGGAGATATGCTCCGGACAAAATTCAAGTATGAAAAACAACAAAGGGCAATAACTCAAAAATTAAGCGAGCAAGAGTTATGATTCCTGCGCACTGCACTCCCCTTCGATGAGATCTATCCACCCATGAAATTTCATAACCCTAGCTAGAATAGTTTTGGAGATATGCTCCGGACAAAGAACTGGACGCCGCCCGCCTGCCTGCCAGGACGCCCGCCAGGACGCCCGCCACAGGTGATCCCATAATACGTCCCATCTTCGACGGGCGTATAAAAATATGAGCTGCTAATACTTTGATGTAAAGTATCAAAGTCTACAACCATGGCCTTTTGATCATGGGGTTGGGTAGGTGTGTTACTAAACTATTGACCTACACATATTATCATCGAACTACTTTTAAACCAAATCCATCAGATGGCTCATAAAAGGTCTGCTCCTATGAATACTGATATAAAACTCTGATTACAAGTATGACCTTAACCCTTTTCCACACAATCCAGACTACTAACACCTCTGTGAAAGAAACCTTTTGAAAACATTGTGTGAAAAGGAGAAAATGCTGGTAACCAGCATTTTCTCCTTTTCCGACATGTTTTCTTCCCTTCCAAAACAAATTTCAATTCTTTTGTCACATTTATTGTCTTATGCAAATGCTTTCAATTTGGACCAATCTAAAATTTTGTCGTTTGGTAAAGAGCTAAGATCCTGAGGGGGAAATATTGATAACATTGAAAAAAGAAAATTTGGACCAATATCAATTACAGACCAATTGGACCAGAAAATTTGGACCAATATCAATTTGGACCAATTGGACCAGTTTTACCATCATACCTTATGTGACTAAATCCATCATATGGTTCGGAAAACATGAGCAGCTACAAAACTTTTACATAAATGTGGACATTTCAATGCCAAAGCCTATGCTAACCTGACCACTAGTAGTAGTGCAGTAGCATTTGCTAGATGTGCTCCAATAAAAAGTGCCATTCTGTTGTTACTTACTCATCCAAATTGATATCTAACTTTTTGTAGGGGTCTGAACTATCTGCATCATCATCCCTGTCAGAACCATCTGCACCCTGTACAGACATACAGAAACAAAATAGCTTAACAAAATAGCAAAATGATTAGCTGAGGAAGAACATCTGAGCCAACCAGATAATATCAGAATGTATATCAACTTTTTACCAAACAACAAAATCAACAAAATTTTGGACTTGTCCAAATTGAAAGCACTTACAGATGACAAATTTCACAGAAAAAATTGAAATTTTTTTCCAGCAGGATAAGAAAACATTGTGGGAAAAGGAGAAAATGCTGGTTACCAGTATTTTCTCCTTTTCCCGCAATGTTTTCAAAAGGCTTCTATCTCAGGGTCGATTTGCTATTTCTACTGCTAGGGAAGGTATACTGTCACATTAATGATTACAATTTTTGATATAACAACAACATAAGGCAATATGGTTCCTCACTTCACTTCAGATTTCATCATTTTATTTTCAATACGATTCATTTTCTACCTAAATTTTAGGTATATGACCATTTTGAGCTAGGTAATCTTTTAAGCAACAGCTATACTGGCTTCTATCTCAGGCTATATCACAGCCAATGGAAGACAACATTTTAGGCAATCACTTTACCAGTCACAACACACAAAAGAGTTTTAAAGACCATGAGGAAGAAACCTTTTGAACTGAACACACTGTGGAAGAATGAGAGATGCTTTTTTGTAATTTTATAAAGAGTTCAGCCAATCACAGCATCATAGGCTATAGGGCCATTTAAACCTACCTTTCTGAACTAAACTCTAATTCCAAATGCATTTCATTTATTTGCATAATGAAGGCTAGCCAACTGATTGGACGAGTAGATTTAGAAGTCAGAATCAGAATACAACTTAGAATAAAGTTGAACATGGCCCAAGGTCTTCACAGACAGGTAAAACAACCAACCTCTGGCATTTCAACAACATTGCTGACTTGGTGAATAGCTGGAATGTCTTCCTCTTCTTCCGAGTTCTGCTCCTTTCCCTTCTTCCTTTTCTTCTTCTTTTTCTTGGACTGTTTACTCTTTCGAATGTCATTTTGGGCCATCTGCATGTACTTGTCTGATGATGACAGTCCTGTGGCAATGATAACTATCAAGTATGAAGTCTTTTACTACTTGAAAATACCTTACACCAGTCCATCGTTTCATTTACAGTTAAATGTTACAGAACAATCTTGGAAAAGGAGAAAATGCTGTATACTAGCATTTCCTCCTTTTCCCACAATTTTTTGAAAAGCAAATCTTCCTTTCAGATTTTAAGACCGTATAATTATTGTGTAAAGAATTGAAAGCATTACCCTTAACTCTTTACCACACAATCCCGACTTTTAACGACCCTAAGAAGGAAAGCTTTTGAAAACATTGTGGGAAAAGGAGAAAATGCTGGTAACCAGCATTTTCTCCTTTTCCCACAATGTTTTCTACCCAGCTGGAAACAAAATTCAATTTTTGAGTAACATTTATTTTGTCGTCTGCAAATGCTTTCAATTTGAACCAGTCTAAAATTTTGTCATTTGGTAAAGGGTTAAGAGTGCCAAATTAGGAGCAAGGGTTTCACACTCAACCAATTTACACGTGCACATATGTTTAATAATTTTTCTTAGCTCAGTGCTTCTGTGAATATAAGCCATTTGCCATCTGGCCATGTAACTCAGTTTATAGCATACAGAACCCGAGAAGAGGTTTCAAACTCTGGTTTGACCAATTTCTTTCTGAAGATTAGTTATATTAATTGAAATAGGATTAATTCCTCTCTTATCTCACCACTAACCATTGTTTTGACAATAGCTGTATGGGAGTTATTTGGAAAGATTATAGTGTGGAGTACTGGTAAAAGAAACTCCAGGAAAGCATGGGTGGGTGCACTGGCCACCACAATATACTGAAATAATGTTACAAACAGCTTTAAACCATCATAAAATCAACTAATACAATGATAAGCCATTTGTAAAAATAGTGAATAATGTATGGGCATCAAACTGTACTTAAACAGTTGGTTCAGTCCAGTATTGCCTGTATAATTGGACCAACAACAAAATCTGTATCAACATTTCTGAGGATGAGATGTACAGGGGATCCACGGCCTTGAAACCAACCCCTAATCCCCTTGATCTGGCCATGAGACTATTCAGCAGAGGAAAGTGAAAGTTCTAATGCATATATTCATGATGAAAGTTAAGTACTTTATGGCTGCTTTGTTACCAGAATACCTGAAAATATTGGTCAGCTAAGATGTATTCTGGTACTGCACGACTTTAGGTCCAAGAATAACTTTCTAAAAATTATTATGGTAAATTGACATGTGACTGTCACAAGTAATCACTCCTTTTACCATAATGATTCTCGTACCACTTATTGAGGACAGTATTATCATTTGAACATACGTCTCCTTTATATCCAACCTACCATTTGGTATCTAAAAAAGCTTGTGCAGAAGTGCATCCACATTAACTCTTTACCACACGAGAAAACTTAAGGCTGGTCCAAATTGAAAGCATTTGCAGACGACAAAATAAAGGTGACTAAAAAATAGAAATTTATTCTGGGAAGGGTAGAAAACAATATGGGAAATGGAGAAAATGCTGGTTACCAGCATTTTCTCCTTTTCCCATAGTGTTTTCAAAAGGCTTCTTTCTTAGGGGCGTCAAAAGTAGGGATTGTGTGGTAATGGGTTAACCAACCACTTAAAATGTTCTACTACCCAATTCCATAACTATTTATCTGATTGGCTAAGTTCTTCAGTCTCTAACGGCTAGTTATGGATTTAAAATATGGATTTAGTTATGAACTTAAAATAGAATTCAACCCTTTACCACACAATCCTGAGTTTTAACGACCTTGTAGAAGAAGCCGATTGAAAACATTAAGAGACAAGAGGGCCAAGATGGCCCTGGATCGCTCACCTGAATTTTTGAGATGACCATAGTCTTTTTTTTTTTTGAGGTACTGAAACATTGGAACCAAATTCATAATTTTGCCAAGCAATTTTCAAAAGGTCACCTGTAAAAGTCATTTCGAAATCTGACCATCAGTTTCAAAAAGAAGAATTTTTAAGAATTCTTCATTTCTGTATAAGAGCAAGTAGCCCCCATCCACGAGAGCCATGTTTCTTGATGGATCAAAATTTACAAACAAGTTTTGAAAAGGGTCACCCAAGGAACATCTCTCTGAAATTATTTCAAAATCTGACCATGGGTTTCAGAGAAAAGAGAATATTAAAGAATTTCATCATGACCGTTAAGTGCATGTAGCCCCCATTCACAAGAGCCATGTTTCTTGACGGATCAAAATTATATGTACAGCTTTTGGAAAGGGTCACCCAGAGAACATCTCTGTCAGATTATTTTAAAATCTGACCACGGGTTTCAGAGAAGAAGAATTTTCAAGAATTTCTTCATTTCCATATAGTGCAAGTAGCCCCCATTCACTAGAGCCATGTTTCTTGGCCAATCAAAATTTCGCGAACAATTTTCGAAAAGGGTCACCCAAGGAACATCTCTGTAAAATTTTTTCAAAATCTGTCCAGCCATTTCAGAGAAGAAGAATTTTCAAGAATTTCTTCATTTCTGTATAGTGCAAGTAGCCCCCATTCACCAGAGCCATGTTTCTTGACCAATCAAAATTTCGCGAACACTTTTTGAAAAGGGTCACCCATGGAACAACTCTGTGAAATTATTTCAAAATTTAACCAGCTGTTTCAGAGAAGAATTTTTAAGAATTTCTTCATTTCTGTATAGTGCAAGAAGCCCCCATTCACCAGAGCCATGTTTCTTGACCAATCAAAATTTCGCGAACAATTTTTTAAAAGGGTCACCCAAGGAACAACTCTGTGAAATTATTTCAAAATCTGACCAGCGGTTTCAGAGAAGAAGATTTTTTAAGAATTCCTTCATTTCTGTATAGTGCAAGAAGCCCCCATTCACCAGAGCCACATTTTTTGACAGATCAAAATTTCACAAACAATTTTTGAAAAGGGTCACCCAAGGAACAAGTCTGTGAAATTATTTCAAAATCTAACCAGCTGTTTCAGAGAAGAAGAATTTTTAAGAATTTCTTCATTTCTGTATAGTGCAAGAAGCCCCCATTCACCAGAGCCATGTTTCTTGACCAATCAAAATTTCGCGAACAATTTTTTAAAAGGGTCACCCATGGAACAACTCTGTGAAATTATTTCAAAATCCAACCAGCGGTTTCAGAGAAGAAGATTTTTTAAGAATTCCTTCATTTCTGTATAGTGCAAGAAGCCCCCAGTCACCAGAGCCACATTTTTTGACGGATCAAAATTTCACGAACAATTTTTGAAAAGGGTCACCCAAGGAACATATCTCTGAAATCATTTCAAAATCTGACCAGCGGTTTCAGAGGAGAAGATTTTTAAAGAATTCCTTCATTTCTGTATAGTGCAAGAAGCCCCCATTCACCAGAGCCACAATTTTTGACGAATCAAAATTTCACGAACAATTTTTGAAAAGGGTCACCCAAGGAACATATCTGTGAAATTATTTCAAAATCCGACCAGCGGTTTCAGAGGAGAAGATTTTTAAAGAATTTGCTAAAAAATTCCATTTGGTTGCCATGGCAACCAGAGTTTTTGATGGAATCAAATTCTGTGAACAATTTTTAAAGAGGACCTCCCAAGGAACATTCCTGCCAAGTTTGGTCCAAATCCGCCCAGCGGTTTAGGAGGAGTTGATGTTTAAAGAATTGTTGACGACGCACGACGCACAACGGACGACGGACACCGGGTGATACTAAAAGCTCCCCTTGAGCATGTTGTGCTCAGGTGAACTAAAAACGAGAAAATGCTGGTAACCAGCATTTTCTCCTTTTCTCTTAAAGGTGGCCCTTCAGATTTTGGGACGAAAGTTTTACAAAAATGCAACAAAAATCATTCTTATACTCCCAAAGCCTTTTAATTTTCATTAATAAAACCCCAGAAATTAGAGATTTACTACAGCCCATGTTGACACCAAGGGGAGACACATTCTATTTTTAGATGATCAATTCGCTCATTTACATACAGGAATACACAGTCGAAATTTCAAACATAGCATCCGAAAAAGACAATATGAAAAATAATTATTACATGTTTGTTATGTAATGGAATTAAGTGTTATGAGTCACCTGCCAGTCACCTGACATTCCCACAATGCTTTATTGATTTTGGCGCAAAATCTAAAAATACCTTAAAAGGCTACGTAGCCTTTTAAGGGAATACTTTAAAAAAACTTTTTTTTTGTAATTTTATGAATCTTAATTATTCATGATTTGTATTATTTTTTCATGTGAATTTCAGTGATATGTATATTTTTTAATTTGGTGAGATGTAAAAATTTTAAATACCCACCTTTAATGTTTTCTTCCCATTCAGAGAAAAATTCCATCATCTGAACCCCATTTAAATTGTCTGTAAGTGCTTTCAATTAGGACAGGTTTACATTTTTTCTTGTGGGGTATAGTGTTAAATTCAGAAAGGGTGTTATAACACAAAACCCTAGGACCATCCTCCTACTGACCTGGTACATGTAACGGCACCGACAAATCTATCTCAGCCACAGGGATGTTTCCTGTGGAGTCATCACCCAGCAAATGCTGCTTCTTTCTCTGCAATAAACAAGTGATACATAATAACTGAGCCAAGCTCTGGCAAAATGGGGCTTAATGTATCTCTCTGATGCATCATACCAAGCAAGTCACCACAGTATACTATTATGGATTTATAAACTCCATTTTGTATAGCAACCTACTAAATCATGAGGTAGACTAGTCGTTTAAGTTGCAGAAAATTAACAAATACCAAAAAGTAGCATGGATTGTACAGGCTGGTCTGGGTCTATACTTCTTGCAGATGTATCAAGTCCCCTTGTCACAGAGCATGGCTCAATTATTTTTGTAACAGTACATTACTACATTTTTCAGAGAAGTTTCAAAAGCTGGCTTCCATAGATGCATACAAAAATTATCATCTACTACAAAGGCATCAATATGACAAAGATGCCTACCCCATGCCCCAACAAAAAATAAAGCTAAAACAGGGCCATAGCTTTTAAAATAATAACTAGTGATTCAGTCCTTAACCAAACTTGACCAATATTTTGTGATTATACAACTCTGTGAAAAATATCAATTGAACAAACTTTTCCTTTTCTAAAAGTGATCAAAGGAAACCAGGGCTTGGCAAAAACTAAATTGAAAGAAGGCCATGGCTCTCATTATCATCCATGTATCTTACCAAAAATCTACTTTATGATTATGAATCTCTGTACGTTAGATAAATTGATAAATTAGATAAATGTACTGAAAAAACCTCTACATCAAGTCAAAAGGAAGAAATATATGTTATAGATAGCTACCTTTGTATCTCCTTTGAGGTAGTTAGGATTATGTTGCTGTTCTGCCTTTCTTTGTTCTCTAGCCTGAAAAATATAAGAAAATCTGTTGTGTATAATCTAGTCTCCTTCTCTTTATTTAACAGATTACAACACAATCCCTAGTTTTGACAACCCTGATAAAGAAGATTTTAGAAAACATCGTGGGAAAAGGAGAAAATGCTGATGACCAGCATTTTCTCCTTTTCCCACAAGGTTTTCTGCCCTTTACAAAACAGATTTCAAATTTTCAGTCATTTCTATTTTGTCGTCTGCAAATGCTTTTAATTTTGACAAGCCTAAAATATTGTCGTTTGCTAAGGAGTTAAACAGCAAAATGACAATATTTTCCGGATCCATGCTAGGTTTTTATCATAAAACTTTTGCATATGTTTATCTACGAGTATCTTATAACAAAGCACAATCAACTTTACAAGTCTAATAACATTTTCGATCAGTCCACCAATATAAACTGACATTCAACATAGCAACCCTTTCTTCGTAGAGCAGCTTAGACCTTTTCATTGTTACAATCACAGAGAAAAAGAAGATAACCCTTCACCATGAGACTTGACAAACTTGACCGAGGCTTTTGAAAATAATGTGGGAAAGGAGCAATAGCTGAAATCCCTCTTTTTTCTCCTCTTTCCACTTTTTATCCTCTATGATACATATTAATCATCTTCAGATCTTCATTCAATTTGTCAGCTGCAATTGCTTTTCACTTGATAGAGTAAAAATCCTGTCATTTGATAAAGATTTAGTGCACTTCTTTTTGTAATGATGTACAAATAAAGTAAATGAAACAGAGATAAAAAAAATCTGATTTGTCAGAATACTGACTTAACTCTTTACCAAACGACAAAATTGTAGACTGGTCCAAATTGAAAGCACTTGCAGAAGACAAATAATAACTTTGTAACTCAAAAATTGAACTTTGTTTCTAGCAGGGTAGAAAAAATTGTGGGAAAAGAAGAAAATGCTGGTTACCAGCATTTTCTCCTTTTCCCACAATATTTTCAAAAGGCCTCTATCTCAGGGTCGTTAAAAGTCAGGATTGTGTGGTAAAGTGTTCAGAAAGGAATTTCAAAACTACATAATGAGTCTTGTCTCTTAGTACAATAACTCATCAGATTCTCTGGTCTTTGTGCAAATTTGGTAGATTTTCTTTCTGAAAAATAGTGCAGCAGCTGTTCTGATTGCACATATGTGTTAAGATGCAAACAAACCTTCATCAAGTCTTCTTCAGATGGTTCTGCCCTCTTCTTGCTTGAATCAGTCTGATAGAAATTCCTATAACAACAGACAATAGAGATGTTCTTCATAGAAAAATCAACAGAAAGGTAATATGTTCATACCTCTAAATTACATTTTGCAAAAAGCTTTAAAGACTTACAAAAATCTGTAAAGAATAACTATCACAAGCTTTATAGATTTACACAAAACTATAAATATTAACCCTTTACCAAACAATCTCTGGTTTTTATGACCCAGGGGAAGAAGTTTCTGAAAAAATATTGTCAGAAAAGGAGAAAATGCTGGTGACCAGGATTTTCTCCTTTTCCCACAATGTTTTTGACTCTCCTAAAGTCAAGCTTCAGTTTTGGAGTCACATTTATTTTGTTGTCTGCAAATGCTTTCAATCTAGATAAGTCTAAAATTTTGTCGTTTGGCAAAGAGTTAACTACTTACATAAAACCTTAGAGGCAAAGAGTAAACATGATTCTTTATGCTAAAAAAAATTAACTTTCAAAATAAAAAAAATTCAGATTTTATACCTTACTGCAGAAAATTTTTGTAACAAGCATATACCCTTTACCCACAATATTTTGACATCAATAATCTCTTTACAATACAACCCTGCGTTTTTAAACCCCGAGGTGAGAGGCCTTGAGAAAAGAAAAGGAAAAAATACTGGGGTCCCATTTTGAGGTTCCCATTTTGTTATCTACAAAATTAATGCTTCAAAAGAAGGTTGAGCCTCAGATTTTGTTATTAAGGGTTAAGAAAGATATTTTCCTTTCTTGAAATGTTTCACCATGTTATCCTGTTGTCAGTTTTTGAAATAAACTGTAGGGATAAAACTTTACCTGGTATCATCCACTGCTGAAGGTGGAAGGAAAATAGACTGATTGTTTCTGAAATCTTCATCTTCAGAACTGTCTGATGGCGGGTCATTGATCCATGCATCTAGATCCAGCCTGTAGAACACACAAAACATGATAAACTTTTAACCCTTACCACCCACCCTTCACCCCATTATCCTAAATTTAAACTCTGAGAAAAAAAAATCAGAGGCATTAAAGGAAAACAAGAAAATGCTAGTAAAATGCATTTCTTTCTTTTCCCACTATGTCTTTCTCCATTTTCCAAAGCAAATTCCACCATTCAAGTGGCATTTGTCTTCTACTGGTGCCAAGGACAAGTCTAGGAAGTTGTCAATTGCCAGAGACAAACTGCCAGTAGTAGCTGTACATATCACCACCACAAGCATCTTCTATAGTCTTGCAGCAAATTTACTTTGAAAATGATGTGGTAACTAGAAACTGCTTTTAACTAACAATTTCTCCTTTTCCCATAATTTTTCACATGTTTTCTTTCATACACAAAATTGAAAATCACAATGACTTTTCCTTTTTTAGATGGACATTTTTAAAGTTGTCTGCTGCAAATTCAAGTCCTCATTTGTTGTGTCCAAAACTTATGGATTGTATTTCAATAAATACATGCTTGAAACTCAAAAGTGGTGTCAAGTGTGCTGTCCATGGCTGTGAGGTAGAGTAGTGTCAGCCTCATGACCAGAAGGTCCCGAGTTTGAGACCTGGGAGTGGGTGTCAACTTTGGGATGTTTCATATTGGCCCACACATTCTGAGTTACTATTGTTGTAGTTCCCAGGAAGCAGAATCAGGAGATTTGTTTAAGTTGTCAGAACTTGTTTGTCAATCGATGTAAAATGAATATGTTCAACTATAAACTCAAGAGGTAGGTTTTTTTTTTCTATACTATTGTCTTTTAATTCTTTACAAAACTCTTCTAAGTTGATTGAAAGTTTTCTTGGAAGGAAAAGGCTGATTAATAGATTAAACGATGTTTTACTCCATTTTCAACATTATTTCAGTCATATCAATGCAAAGGCTCATATAGTAATGTATTCTATGGATTTCACAACCACCCTAAACTGTCTTGCACAGGGACACTCCCAAAGCCACTCAGTGGATCCAGCAATGCTCAAACCTGAGGCCACCATGTCACAAGTCGTGCACTTTACCACTGAGCCTTGCAGGACCCCTCTCTTTTGAATTGAACGCATCTGCAGACAAAATTTTGCATTGATACAAATTCACATACATTTGTACCTGAGTTTTTTTGACAAGAGTAAAAGAATGGTGGGAAAAGGGGAAATACTGGTTTCCAGCATGTTCTCATTGTCCTACAATGTTTTTGAAAGGACTCTTTCTTTAGGGCCATCAAAACTCAGTTTTGTGTGGCACAGGGTTAACAGAAAATTTTGAAATATAATTATGTTTAGATATCTACAAATGAAACAACTTACCCCTCTGGAACAGGGACTTTTTTCTGGGCTTTAGGGGCTACAGGATTAAGTTCACCAGCAAACAAGCCTATGATTTCGTCTGAAACTTTGGCTCCTTTTTCTTGTATCTTTAGAATATATTTCACAAGTTGAAGCATGCAGCAGGCCTGCAAAATAAAGACACAGTTGACATTGCCAATATTTCTGAGTGTGCACACACACAAGATGCAAAATTTTGAGTTCTTTACAAATTCCAGCACTGCCACTCTCAAAAAACATAAAAATAACTTCTATTAAATAGCCTTGATCAGCCTTTTTTAAACAACTATCACCAGACCTCAGCAAGAGTTTAGGTAAAACCTGGATGCAAGCTCACAAAGCCTGGACTGCAGGGCTGTTGTTTTATCAATCAAGCAACCATGTTCACCAAACTACAACAATCTCATTAGAACAATGTATTTCAAAGCTGTCTTTAGACCATGAATTAATATTTTTTGTATGGGAAATTTGATGATCCATTACCATATAGGCTATTTTCAGACATATGACTTATATAAGATATAGTAATGACTTATATAAGATATAGTAAGGAATCAAAGTCTTTCAAACTATTACCACACAATCCCTACTTTTGAAACCCCTGAGAAAGAAGCCTTTTGAAAACACTGAGGGAAAAGGAGAAAATGCTCGTAACCAGCATTTTCTCCTTTTCCCACAGTGTTTTCTACCCTTCCCAGAACAAATTTCTATTTTTCAGCCCCCTTTATTTTGTTGTCTGCAAATTCTTTCAATTTGGACCAGTCTAAAATTTTCTCGTGTGGTAAAGAGTTAAATAATATGGAAAACAGTATGTTACTTGACCCAAGCAACTGCTCTTATTTCCACATTATATTTTACAGCTGTCCACTCTGTGGCCTAAGAGTATCATTTTTTCCCTGTAATTGGTAATTTCTTTACCAGTTACAACTGTCCACACTGAAATAATTTGTAGATGAAAATTAAAAATTTATGTGACTCATATGATATAAGTTTAAATGGAATGAAGGAACTACTCAAAAATAGAATATGCTAGTTACCAGTATTTCATTTTCTCACTGTGTTTTAACCCTTTCCCAAACGACAAAATTTTGGACTAAACCAAATTGAAAGCATTTGCAGACGGCAATTCAACTCTTTCTGAAAGGATGATTTCTGTCTCTGATAAGGTAGAAAATATTGTGGGAAAAGGAGAAAATGCTGGTTACCAGCATTTTCTCCTTTTCCCACAATGTTTTCAAAAGGCTGCTATTTCGGACCTGTAAAAACCGGGGATTGTTTGGGAAAGGGTTAAAAAGCTTTTTTCTTAGTGCAGGAATATCAGAACAACAAAATTTGATATGCTTTTATCATACATGAATTCAACAGTTTTCAACATCATGTTACTTACATTACAGTAGCCAGTGCAGAAAACCATACTTTCCCGGAGTTTCCATTACCTCTACTTTGCACAATATTCTTACCCAGCCACTAGCTACTCTCCAAAACCAAAATCATTGTCAAAAGGATGACCAGTTGTTAGAGAAGAACAAATCCAGCCAAATGACTATCACCAATTCTTGGGAAGCAATTGAAAGAGCCATGGAATCAAATAGGGACTATTCAGTAAAGGGTTCAATGGTAAAGCGATATATAGCCAAACTTACCCTTTCCTGGACTTCCAGGTCAGAACTTTGGACAAAGATTGGCAACTTCTCTTGGAGTATCAGTCCTACCTCCTTCACAACCTCTGTCTCTTCCTCCTGTTGATCCTCTGTTCTCTTAATGATATCTGCATACAACTTTATAATATTCTGTACATAAACACTCTGTATGTGACCTGGTAATGATGTAATTTTTGGCTTCAACATCGCGTCTAGCACTGCTCTAGGGTCTGATAGATGTCTGTAAGTTATATAGAGTATTTGATAAAACATTAAATGATATATGCATTTTTATTATATAAAAGTAATACTAAATATCAACATTTACAAGTTGACTGACCAGTTCCTCAGCTGAATACAGGGGCCTTGCCAAAAAAGTTATCCTACCTTAAAGATATGTCATCGTGAAGTGACTTTTTCCATACCCTCCCTCCCGAACTAATATAAAACCTTTTCTTGTCTGTTAACATCAAAGTTATGGATGTGTCTCTTAAAAATTCTTCTGACCTTGCCATGACTTTGTCCACTGTCCTATAGATATGAAACTTGCATTTCATACATGGTCTATACATGGTAAGGTGGTCGATATTTCTGCACAGTAAAGCCAAAATTCATTTAGAAGGGGAAAAAAGTGACAAGCCTTAGATAAACATAAAGCCCTAAAAGGAAAAAAAGATATTTCCTTTCAAATTCAAAAGTTCTTATACATTAACTCTTTACCAAACGACAATAGTTTAGGCCTGTCAAAGTCAAAAGCATTTGCAGACGACAAAATAAAAGGGACTGAAAGTTTGAAATTTGTTTTGTGAAGGGTAAAAAACATTGTGAGAAAATGCTGGTAACCAGCATTTTTCCCTTTACCCACAATGTTTTCAAAAGGCTTCTATCTCATGGTCATAAAAAACAGGGTTGTTTGGTAAAGGGTTAACAAAATGAAGCCAAAACAGAAATTTCATACTTACTCAGGGAATTCACCAGCAAGCCATGCTGCAGCATACAACACCTCACAGATACCATTTCTTTGTGAATTGCTGGCTAGTAAATGAGCATTTTCTAACAGTACAGCCTGTAGAAAAATCAATATGTAAAATCATGTTATTGCAATTGCTTCAGATTGAGTTGAAAAAGTTTTATATTGCGCCAGAGACAAGGTCCAGCAAGATGCCTAAATTTTTTGACAAAGTGAGAGTGAATACATTTTGTATAGCAATGACGATTCAGTTTAGACTTGTATTACCTACATGTTCATTCTAGGCTTTAATTTTCCTCTTAGTTATATGCTACATTGCAAATATGGCATAATTCTTTACCTGTTCCTAAAAGTTCCTGAATTCTAACGACCCAGAGAAAGAAAGACCTTAACCAGCATTTTCTACTTCCTCACAATCTATTCTAGCCCTCTGAAGACAATTTTTAACGTTTGATTTAAATTTGTCACCTTCTAATGCTTCCTAACTGGGTACTTAATACCCCTGCCAGTAATTCAACATAAATAGGTATTTTTACGAAAAAAATTCAAGGGGAGATTACCCCTGAATCATAGCGAGTAGATTATTGAAAACTGTTTTGCACAAGTTCAATATATGTGATCGATATATGTGCAAACTTTCATTACAACTGAAGGAAAACTGCTGGAGGAGTCTGATACACAAAATTACTAGTATTTTGTATACAAACCAACACAGGGATAGACACAAAGACAGACAGGCTGATTCCAGTATATCCCCGAAAACATTTGTTTTGTGGGGGTATAATAATCATCCCACTTAAATCGAGAACCAAATTATTACCCCCGCCAGTGATTTGACAGAAAAAAACTGTCAAGTCCAAGGGGAGGTAATTTCTCAACCAGGAAGAGTTGACACTAGAAGATTACGTCTTGCAAATCTTCAATATACGATCAGTATATATGCAAAGTTTCAATACAATTGAAGGAAAACTGAAGGAGGAGTTAGTGATTCAAAATTACTAGTATTTTGTACACTGACGGCACGGATGGATGAACACACAGACACACAGACAGACAGGCCGATTCCAGTATACCCCCAAAACATTTGTCTTGCAGGGGTATAACAATGTTATTTACCATTTGGTTCACAGCAAAGGGTCTGATGGCCTGCACTCGTATGGCTACATCTAACATCTGAGAAGCAATCAGCTTGCCATGTCTGGTCCCCTCCATTCTAGTCAACTCTACCAGTATGCTCACATACCTGAAAATATGGTATATGGTGGAAAATGTAAGAATCTGATCTGTCTGATACATGTGCTTTTTTCATGGTAACAAAAGACATAAACAAAATCAATATGAAGTGACAAACAGAATGCATATGTATCAAAGGTAAATGCCTATGGAAATCAAAGCCCAGTTCAAAGAGCAGCAGCATATCTTTTTAACTCTTTAGCACACAACAAAATTTTAGACAGGTTCAAATTGAAAGCATTTGCAGACAATGAAGTAAAATTGACTAAAAATTTGAAATTTGTTTTGGGAAGGGAAGAAATCTTTGTGGGAAAAGGAGAAAATGCTGGTTACCAGTTTTTCATAACTGTGTCCGATTCCATCCATGTTTAATGCATATTTTTCTACCAGAAAATTGGTAAAAAATAAACAATGGAAGTCAATACCCTTAGCAAAGATGATGGATTAATTTTATGCTTTCCAGCAGGATATCAAGAAATAGCAGTGAGAATATTTTTCAACAAGGGTACAAGCAGTAAAAATACCAATTTTTATATTCTAGTTACCTAGGTAAATTGCGCGTGACTAACAACCAGATGGAAATATGATGTCATTTGCCTTACATTTCTCGTCCTTGACGTAATAATTGTAATGCACTGCTATGGGGAAGGGGTTCGCCAAGGAGAATAACTGCAAAGAACTGTACTGGATTTTGATAAAACCCCTCCCAGAAAGGGTCAAAAGCTTGAAATGAATAGAGTATTTGTTTTTTTTTTTGTTATAGATAGAAATTTATTTCATCTCAAGAACATCGTCAGTAATATTTTCACCTGTGGTGCAGCCACAAGTGAAAATATTACTGATGATGATCACTCATTGAAATAAATTTCGATCTTTAACCTAAAAAAACAAACATCCTCTATGTCTTTCACAGAGCTCCAGATGAGAGGGAGTGACCATATTCTAAATCCATTATTTCTCTTCAAAACCCTAGGTTGTGGGTACTCATTAGAATCGTCTCATCAAGGCGATACTAATAAGTACCCACAACATAGGGTTTTGTAGAGAATAATTAATATTTTCAATTTTGATATCAAAATCAAACCCCTATATCTGGGGCTCTGTCTTTCACCATAAAAAAAAAAAAAACAGTTACGTACCATTCAAAGTTGGTGACATACTGGTAATTGGACTGTGAGCAAATTTCTATGATCTTGGACAGGAGTTCATCCCTGTAGTGTGTACCCTCAGCCTTGTCCATATGTATCATCAACTTCTTCACTATCTCCATTAAATTCTTCTTGGAAACCTGCCAAGTAACCATGCAATGTATCAACGAACTAGTTGTCTCTGGTAGTTTTCATCTAATATCTTTTGTAGTTTTCATCAAACAATGCTGGATTTGAATCTCATATCAACCTTGTACAACACAATGACAACTTTTGACGACCTTTGGAAAGAAGCCTTTTGAAAACATTGTGGGAAAAGGAGAAAATGCTGGTAACCAGCATTTTCTCCTTTTCCCACAATGTTTTCTAACCTATCTCTAAACAACTGCACCTTTTATGCCACACTGTGTGGCAAAGATAAAGGGTTAACTCTTTACAACGCAATCCAGACTTTTAACCGACTTTAACGACCATGAGAAAGACAGCCTTTGAAAACACTGTGGGAAAAGGAGAAAATGCTGGTAATTCTCCTTTTCGCACAATGTTTTTCACTCTATCACTAAACAATTGCACTATTTAAGCCACATTGTCAACTGCAAATGCTTTCAATTTGGACTGGGCTAAAATTTTGTCGTCTGGTAAGGATTAATTTTGAATTCTAAGGCTAGCTGTCTAAGTGGTTCCAACAGATCATTGTATAAAGCTACGAATTCCTCTGAATTGTTTACCAAACATCAAAATTTTAGACCTGTCAAAACTGAAAGCATTTGCAGACAACAACATAAATGTGACTGAAAAATTGAAATTTGTTTGGGAAAATGTAGAAAACATTGTGGGAAAAAGAGAAAATGTTGGCTACCACCATTTTCTCTTTTTCCTACTATGCTTTCAAAAGGCTTCTTTTTTTTTCAAGGCTGTTTAAAGTGGGGATGTTGTGGTAAAGATTTAAATCTTTACAAAACAATCAAGTTTTCTAATGGCTCTCATGAAGAGATTTTAAAAAACATGCAGGCACAAGGTGATAAATAGCATTTTCTCCTTTTTCCCACTGTGTTTTCCATGCTTTCATATACAACTACCATCATTTAATTCTTTCAAAGGCAATTACCATCATTCACTTTAATGTCTGCAAATCTTTTTTTTTTGATTAATTTATAACATTGTCATTCGGTATAGAAAGAAAATCTAAACTCAAACCAATGACTCTTGATAAAGACTTTTATGAAAAGGACAATGCAAGTGGGTATATTTTTTCATACAAAACAGGTTTTCAGGTTACAGAGGCAAGATCAGATTCATACAAATTTAACTTGGAAGTAGAGACAGACATCACGATTTTGACTTTAAGAGATATTACTCATTTGAGGTTTTTTTTTTGCTTTCTAATTTAAATTTGATTCCAGTCATCAAGATGTTCTTGCATTGAATAACATGCTATAAGGCAGCCACAGTTACCAAAAGTCAAAATTTTAGGTTTGCCCAAATCTAAAGCATTTGCAGACGACAAAATAAAAGTGACTGAAAAATTAAAATTTGTCTTGTGAAGGGTAGAAAACATTGTGGGAAAAGGAGAAAATGCTGGCTACCAGCATGTTCTCCTTTTCCCACGAAGTTTTCTAGAGGTTTCTTTCTCAGGGGCATCAAAAGTAGGGATTGTGTGGTAATGAGTTAAGGCTAAAAACTATTACCATTCCGTAAATAAGGTCCAAGGCTCGAAACCTGATGGATTCATCTTTATCATCGAGGCACTGCAGTATGAGGTCTTTATGAGTTTGTACAGATTTAGGGTGGGTTTGTAAAATTTTGGACATTGCTAGGAGACCTAGGTATTTCACTGAAAAAAAAAAAACATAAAAAAAGGTGGTTGTCACATCATAAAAATATTATTTCTTCAACGGATTCAAAATAAGAACTGTTATTATCAAACTTATGGTATACTGCTGATAAGAATCTACAACAGATGTTTAGGTAAATACAGAAAAACATATTTTTCTCTATCCCTTTTGCTTTGCCAAACTACCCAGGTTTTGAAGACCCTGGAAGAGGTTCCCTTTGTAAACACTGCAGAGAATTGGAGAAAAGTAGCTTATTGACTAACAGGATAATATTCCGGTAAATGATTACCCCTTCTCAGTTACCTAACAGTCCTTTAAAAGTCTCTTGAAAACATTGTTACAAAAGGAAAAAATGCCGGTAACCAACATTTTCTCCTTTTCCCACAATGTTTTCTACCCTTCCAAGGTAAAGTTTCACTTTTTAGAGTCTTGTTTGCCATCTGCAAAAATTAATGCTTTCAGTTTAGACCAAGTCTAAATTTCTGTAGTTTGACAAAGAGTTTTATGGAAACCCTTTTATCTAGTAAAGATTTTCTTTGTGAAACTGAAAGTATTAGCAGCAAACCTTGCTTCGAATGCTCTGAATACTCCACCCACTCCCAAACCCATTTCCTATTCAACACCTGTCAATTCTAAACTAACCTTTAACTTGAAAAGGCATAGGATTTACGTAAGTCTACTGGTAATATTTCAATTAGTTCCATCATTATCAGTTAATATCAGTAGAGGCTTGGGGATTTATTTTCCTTCCTCCTTGGCCAAAGAGTAGAACATGATGATATATTTGCATCAAGAGATCTTCATTGATAAAATATTGGAGGGGGAGAAATGAAACAACCATGCACAGGCGACTTACTTTAACCCATTACCACACAATCACGACTTTTAACGACCCTGGGAGAAAAGCCTTTTGAAAACATTGAGGGAAAAGGAGAAAATGCTGGTAACCAGCATTTTCTCCTTTTCCCACAATGTTTTCTACCCTTCAGACAACGAATTTCAAATTTTCAGTCACTTTTATTATGTCGTCTGCAAATGCTTTCAATCTGAACAAACCAGAAATTTTGTTGTTTGGTAATGAGTTAAACAGAATGACATCACTCTATGGAATGATGTAGATTTTACCATGCTTTCATTGCAATGTGTTTACTGAGCCAAATTCACAAGTCATGTAAGAATGTTTCTTTTATAACAGAATAAGTACATCAGAGATGTAAAAAAAATATTTCAAGCTACTCACAATTTTGGTCTGAATCCTCTATCAGTATTCGCAACTTCTGAACACACAACTGCAATTCCATAATTGTACACAATATTAATTTTTAGAAATAAATCTATACTTATTGACACTAATATCCTGTAGAAAAGTATCCATGAAAATACTGTAGCAAGAAGCAAAATTACTGATTAATAACAAACAATTATTATCAATTGTTTTTTTTCCTTTTGTCTACCTCTTTTGGTACTTAATTGAACAGAGTTCATACTGACTACACATTTTTTAACCCTACAGCAAACAGCTCTGTGTTTTAATTTCCCAAAGAAAGATATATTTCAAAAACATTACAGGAAAAGGAGAAAAATGATGGTAACTGTTATTTTCTCCTGTTCCAACAAAAGTTTTCTAACTTTTCAAACACAAATACCATTAATTAAGTCTAATTAACCCTTTACCACTCAATCCCTGACTTACCCAGAGGAAGAGGTATTCTGAAAACATTGTAGGAAAAGGTGAAAATGCTGGTAACCAGCACTTTCTCTTTTCCCACAATGCTTTTTATTCTTCTAAAGTCAAGTTTTAATTTTTGAGTTACATTTATTTTACTGTCTGCAAATGCATTCAATTTAGACAATTCTGAAATTTTGTTGTTTGGTGAAGAGTTAAAATTTTGTCGTTTGGTAAAGAGCTAACTCTTTACCAAACAACAAAATTTTAGACTGGTCCAAACTGAAAGCATTCGCAGACGATAAAATAAATGTGACTGAAAATTTGAAATTTGGTTTGGGAAGAGTAGAAAACATTGTGGGAAAAGGAGAAAATGCATTTTCTCCTTTTCCCACAATGTTTTCAAAAGGCTTCTTTCTCAGGGTCGTCAAAAGTAGGAATTGAGTGGTAATGGGTTAATCTGACATCTGCAAGTGCTTTCAATTTGGACAATTTGGACAAGTCTAAAATGTTGATATTTGTTATACAGTTACAAAGAAATGCCCTTAGTTATCTTCAATTTTCAGGAGGTTTATTCTTTACCAAACAACAAAACTTTAGACTTGCTCCATTTCAAAGTGGTTGCAGATAACAAATTAATTGGGAACCAAATGATAAAATCTGTGTTTGAAAGGGCATAAAAAATGGGAACAAAAAAATGTCTGATTCTTGAGGTGTCAAAACTTCGGGTTGTGTGGTAAAAGAGTCAGTTCTGTTTTTATCTTAGAATTTTAAAAATCATTTAGTCTGTTCATATTACATTGATCAATGCTAGAAAATAATTTTTTTTAGGAAATATTGTTCAAAAAGATTATCAATATGTGTCAAAGAACACACATCAAACCTTACACTGTATATCATAAAGTTTAAAAAAAAAATGTTTTTGAAAATAAAAATGATTGTTAAATGAAATAATGGGGAAGGGGATATTTGATAGATTTCATCACCATAATGTATAAAAATAGAATAGAAAATCAGGGAAAACATTTGTTTCAAGCTGATAATTGTCCAGCCCTGAACAGAACTTAGTCAAAAAATTGTCTTCAAACAAAAACTGCCATTACAGAAAAAGTAGATACATGTCCTGATACCCAATATGGAACCTCCAACTCCATGCCTGTATAATACTGCAAAGTCAATTTATTGGTTAACATTAACCCATTACCACACAATCCCTACTTTTGACAACCCTGAGAAAGAAGCCTTTAGAAAACATTGTGGGAAAAGGAGAAAATGCTGGTAACCAGCATTTTCTCCTCTTCCCGCAACATTTTCTACCCTTCACAAAACTAGTTTCAAATTTTCAGTCACTTTTGTTTTGTTGTCTGCAAATGCTTTCGATTAATTTTGGACAAGTCCAAATTTTGTCATTTGGTAGAGTTAAACAAAAAAACAGGAAAACAAATTATATTAGGCCTAAATTCTCCATCTTTTATATATACAACTGTTTGCATCCCTGAAGTAGTCAAGGAAGTGAGGAAAACAACAGATTTGAAAACAACAGATTTGACTAGCAATTGATCCTTGTTCTGCAAAATTTATAATGAATGATTGAATAGTATATTTTATGCCGCTTTAAAACTTTTGCTGGCAAAAGATTTCACCAGTGCTAGGCTAGAACTCTCGATGTTCTAGCCTCAGGATATCCTCAGGATATGCTCATGAGAAAAACAAAAGCCTTTTGCAATGATCAATCCAAGAACCCTAGGTTTGTATATTCTTCACTGAGCCACACAGGACCCTAATACTAATTTAAAACTTTTGCATACAGTATAGAGTTCTGTGTGGTTATAGTTTTAGATTTCTTCTCTGGGATCCTAGTTTATACCTAGTTTGATCTTCATTAGTAGTGCCTGGTAGAAGTGCCCTTTGGTAATGCATTGAAGGAGTATGTCCTAATACTGATGAACGCCAAAAAAAAACAAGCACAAGACTAAGTGAACCTTTGCTGCAAAAGGGGCTGGCATACTCTTAAAAGTGGTGTAACACCTCATTGGAACAACCAAGAATTATTATCGTGATGAAAGGTCCTGTCAACTGAAAGACTTTTGAAGATAAAATGTTAAAGATAAATACATCTGAAAAACTTGTGACTTGTGGAAAAAAATATCAGCAGGAGATATTTCATAATGTATCATTAAGATTTTCAACAACCATCCAAAATGTGAATACATAATTATAAGGAAAAAAGCCTTAAAACTACATGCTCCCTCTAGGGACTTTTGCAACCATACATACCGGAGCATCAATCAACAGTACATCTTTCTGTAATCAATGCAATTTTTAAATGGAGTATATACATCAAAATGAAATTAAAAAACTACACTTTGCCACAATCATGGCTCAATATTAACTCTCAAAAATCCATACAAAGAGTTGGTAAAAAACTCACTGTTTGCAACTTCAAGGCATCTTACTCTTTAATGCAATGGATACATGTATCTCCAAGAAGTAATAAAATTAACAAATAATTCCATATAGCCAAAAATGTCAACTAATGACTTTATTTATCACGAATTACAAATTCAGGTAACATGTAGTTAGCTTGGGAAAGGAAACATGATGGCCCTGTATCGCTCAACCATTTACCACATAAATCGAAGTGTTGATGGCCCTCAAAGAGAAGGTTTTTGAAATCACTGAATACTGTCAGGATGAAAGGTAAAGTTCTTGGGGGAAAAAACCCTGAATGACAGAAACCTTTCTTTGAATTTAATTTTCCACTCCTAAGAGCATAACTATTAGCATAAAACGAATCACAGAATATTTACTATCAAAAAACTTAAATACCTATCATCAATCATGCATCACTGCAGTTTGACAATCAAGGGAGATAAATAGTAACAAATGTTATCCTTAATAACAGGAGCTATTTCCCTTGATTAATGTTTAATTTGAAATGACTATAATCATGAGGAAGCCAAAGTCAAACTTGTGATCCCTGAAATGGGGCCAAATTTGACACCAGGCCTATAATATGAAGAAACTTATTTTACAACTTTCAAGAGAATTGGACTAAAAAAGCGTCCTCAATAGCATACACAAGGTTCTTCAAAGATTTGACCTAGTGACCTAGTTTTCAACCCTACATGATGCATTTTCAGACTTGTCTGAGATATTTTCAAATCAAATAATCTGACCACTGACCAATTTTCAAGAATAATAGACTGAAAATATGGTACACAAGAGCATACAGAAGCTTTTTCTGAGATTTGACCTACTGACCTAGTTTTTTGCCTGAATGGCTTATTTTCAAATTTGTGCAAGATATCATCAAGCCAAACATTCTGACCATCTTTCAAAAGTATTAGACTGAAAGTGTGGCCTCTGGAGCCACCTAGAAAAATATTCTGGCCAACTTTCAACACTACTGCACTGAAGATGTGGACTTAGAGTGAACACAAGGTTTTTCAAAGATATGGCCTATTGACATATAATATCAATGCAAACATTTTGATCAAATTTCAAGAGCACTGAACAGATAATGTGGCCTCCAGAGCATAAACATGTTTTTTCTAAGATTTGATCCAGTGACCTAGCTTTTTACCTGACATGACCCATTTTGAAATTTG
The DNA here is from genome assembly GCA_943736015.1 of Tridacna crocea. NCBI lineage: Eukaryota > Metazoa > Mollusca > Bivalvia > Cardiida > Cardiidae > Tridacna > Tridacna crocea. The sequence goes on from OX031059.1 coordinate 60,128,736, forward strand.
GTCTGAGGAATCATCAAAGCAATCATTGTTACAAACTTTCAGAGTACTGGACAGAAAATGTGGCCTCTAGAGCATACACAAGACTTCTTCTATGATTTGACCTTATGACCTTGTTTTTGAACCAACATGATCCATTTCAGAACTTGTCAAAGATATCATTAAGGTATCACTGACTAATGACTATCAGACTGAAAATGTGGCCTTTAGAGTGTACACAATGTAAAAAGTGGACGATGGACGAAGCACGATGGACAAAGCATGATCACAATAGCTCACCATGAGCACTTCGTTCTTCAGTGAACTAAAAAAAATCTGTATATAGGGATGATTCAAGTGGTGGAATGATATGAGTAAGATACTGTATAGGTTCCAATGAGAGAAACAAGAGACAAAAATATTTTCAGTCAATAAAAACGCTAACACTTTGGTATGTCTGGACAATTCTGATAATAAAAAATCTCACATATCAAACTGTACAGATTCTAAACTGGACTGCATCTTTCGTGCAGCCTGATCTTAAACTATGCTGTTCATGATGAATTCAACTAAATTAAATGCCCTGTCTTTTACAGGTCATTGGTACATTTACATAATTCTCTATATAACTTGATTGCACAATGATAGCACATTGTAAGCAAAATATATTTATAGTAATGTCTAAAGCAGCTGGGTTGATGTATTTTCAAGCAGCCTCTTATGTTGACAAATCAATGAAACAGTTTAAGCAACAACAAATATCTTTGCCTATAACACTCCCTATTGAACTAAAGCTGAAATTTTAGCACACTTATCTACCCTACTTAACACTTATATAAAGTTTTTCTCCCCTCTTATCTCTCATATTTTTCCAACTTATTCTTCTAGCTTATTTTCAACAAATTTAATAGTATTTAGCAATTTCTATCCACTTACAGGAAAAGAGCATATTCCAAACTACTATTTTGTCTACTAATTCATCTGGCAGAACAATACCAATTCCAAAACTTGGAAAGGAATCAGAAAAACTTATTTGTAACACTCTGATACACATTTACATGGATAGTTATTTTATGTGGGGGAAAAAAGAAAGATCTTTTTCAAAACAGATTTTTTAAATACTGATATTTCAGTCATTTTGGCTAATTTATAATCATTAAACTTTCATAGACAACACTGGTAGAAATATATTAATAGCACCGTTTAAGCCTTTACCAAACGACACAAAACTGTAGATCAGTCCAAATTGAAAGCATTTGCAGACGACAATATGAGTATGGCTCAAAAATTGAAATATGTCTTGGAAAAAAATAGAAAACAGTGGGAAAAGGAGAAAATGCTGGTTACCAGCATTTTCTCCTTTTCCTACAATACTTTCAAAAGTTGCTTTCTCAGTCGGGATTGTTTGGTAAAGAGTAAATAGAGCTACATGATGCATAGGTATGCTGCCTCTAAAGCAACTAACATTATGACAGACCACACACTGACAGATTGTCATCTTTCCCATATTTTCCTTACATTTAAATGGCAGGATTGAAATCTAAATGTGGTTGAATACCTGGTTTGATATTTTGGCTGCTTTAGAGCCTTAAAATATATAGTTATGAATCAGAGTATTATGTAGCTTTTACTGGAACAAATCGACCTGAAATTGACCTTTATGCAAAGAATAATTAAAGAGTGAATATTTATGTCATTGGGTATAAACCGACAGTGCAGATATTCCATTAAAGGTAAATGTTGGGTTTGACCCTTACAGTGCCATGGTCAAAATATTAGAGCTTTTGCGGATGACATGGATCAAGATCAGATTACAAGAAAAGTGCATCTTATATCTATGTCACTGGCCACATATTACCAATTTAAACCCACAAAATAATGTTTATTTTAGGTATTTCCAGTATTCTTTAAAGACTAGATAAATATTTGATTTATAAAGAGTTAAAAATCGTGCACTAAGTTTCACATGCAGACAACATTAGCCGAAGCTAAGTTTGGACAATAAATTCAAGCATGTAATATATGGTAATAGAGGTCATCAATTTCATGTCAATTTGTTCAAGTAAAACAAGTACTGTACAAACATAAATTGCCTGTGATAGTTTTTAAGGTACTTGTACCTATGTTCAGTGGGATCTATAATTTCTTTTATGATTTCTACCCTATTTATACAGCAGATTTTCATACATTGTGAGTTAGATATACTTGTAAAATATGTACTTTTTGTCCCCTCCAAATATAGAGGATACCAATCACCAAATATGCTAGTGCAGGCATTAAACCCTATATTAAGCAATGTTTATCACTCAGTTATTCAAAGGGTCAGAAAATGCATAGAAAATGGGTAATATTCAGAGCAACCCATCCCAACATTTGAGCAATATAATGAACTAACTAATATTTATTGTCTGAGAAAATTAGCGCAATGGCAAAGTAGCTAATTTTGGCATCTTTTAACTCTACCATACAATACCTGCTTTTAACAACCTTGGGAAAGAAGCCTTTTGAAAACATTGTGGGAAAAGTAGAAAATGCTGGTTACCAGCATTGTCTCCTTTTCCACAATGTTTTCTACCTTATCAACAAAAAAATGCACTATTTGAGCCAAACTCAAATTGTCATTCAATTTGGACAAGGCTTAAATTTTGTCGTTAATATGGAAAAGGTTGGTATGGAAAGCCTCTCTTTTATCTACATGTAAATTATCTTCAGATTTGTTTCAAGAAATTTGAAGAAATCAACTGAAAAACATATTAAGATATTCAACATGAACTGATGCTTATCTCTTAACTGAACGACAATATTTTACTCTCATCTAAATTGAAAAGCATTTACACAGGACAAATCCAGTGAGGCTCAAATAATGAAGTTTGTCTCTGAAGCAGTAGGAAATTCAGAAGAAGAAAGAGAAATTACTTAATAACAGCATTTTATCATTTTGCCATGATGTTTTGATAGCTCTCTTCCTCAGAAACTTTAAAACTCAAGATTGTGCAGTACTGGGTAACTACAAGAGAACTTGCAAAAACAGTGTAGCAAAAGGTGGAAATCACTAGTGCAAAGTGACTCATTCTACAATATTTCAATATTGTTTGCTATGATAATTGTGTAAAAACTTTACCAATAATCCAAAGTTTTAATGACCCTGTGGAAAATATTTAATTTTTTTTTTGACAATGTTTTCTACTTTTTGCAAGATAAATCATAGTAGCTTAGACCTTTCTCATTTGTCATCTGCAAATGCTTTGAACTTGGACAAATGTTTGTACTATCCAGCATTTTTTACCTTTTTCAATAATATAAATGAAGTTTTGTACCTTTTCAAAGACAAACAAGGTCCTCCAAGACATTTTTTGACAATGTTTTCTACCTTTTCCATAACAAATCATAGTAGCTCAGATTTTTCCTATTTGTCATCTGCAATTGCTTTCAACATGAACCAATTTCGGTATCAAGCACTTTCTTTCTTAACCATGTTTTCTACCCTTTCAAACACAATCATCCAAGACTTTTTTTTAATGTATTTACCCTGTCAAAGACAAACCATATTAGCTAAGATCTATCTTATATGCCATCTGCAAATACTTTAAATTTGCAAAAATCCAGTACTTTGTAGAGTGGTAAGAGTAAACCCTTTATAAAACAATCCCCTTTGGATAATATTGAAAAAAAAAGAGAAAAATTTATGCTGGTCACCAGCATTTTCTCCTTTTCTAACAATGTTTTCTACTCTATGAAGGACAAATTACAGCATTTGATCCACCTTTAGTTTGTCATATTCAATTCATTTCCATTCTGACCAGTCTAAAATTTTGTCATTTGCTACAGAGTAAAGGCATAATCTTAAATAACTTAACCACCAGCCCTAACCCTATCTGTGGCTGCTGAGCTATTGATGAGCCCCTTCTGGTGAGTGAAAGTCTATCTAAATAAGAGGAAAGGATATCAGTCATGCCCTGTATAACGAAGTTTACCAAACGACAAAATTTTTGGCTTGTCCAAATTTAAAGCATCTGCAGACGACAAAATAATAGTGACTGAAAATTTGAAATTTGTTCTGTGAAGGGTAGAAAACATTGTGGGAAAAGGAGAAAATGCTGATTACCAGCATTTTCTATTGCCATCATGTTTTCTAAAGGCTTTTATCTCAGGGTCATCAAAAGTAGGGATTGTGTGGTAATGGGTTAATACATCTGGTAAAACTATCGACCTTGGCCAACCTGTGGTCAACTGGCACAACTGGACCAGGCTGACCTTGGCCAATAATGTTTGCTGTATATCAAAGAACCATTCTACCTCAAAGTTTATCTTTTTGTTATGCCAAATTGATTTTACGCATCCATTATTGTATGATGACTGGCTCAGTATAATGTACCACAGTTCTATGCAGTAAACTCCATCTTTGATCAAGCATGGCTTCTAAATATGGCAGACATGTATATAGGTGTCCATTACAGTTTGCTCAGGTTAGGATGGGTTTCAAAGCAGTAATAAACACAAAATATTATACCTGAATGGAGGCAGAGTGGTTTGGAATGCCTGTGGATACAGAAATCAGTACTGTAAGTAAGAAGAAACATTTCAAATTAAGTGTCAGCAGTGAATCATCAACAAAGAGAAAATGATCTTTATGTAGGCATACATTTATCATTAAGTTTGGCTGCATTGTATCACTAGTTTAATTATCTTTAACCCTTTCCCAAACAAGCCCTTATTTTTATATGTCTGCAGTACAAGTCTTTTGAAAACACTGTGCGGAAAAGGAGCAATTTCTCCTTTTCCCACAATGTTTTCAACTAATATGGAGAACTTTCTGCCATTGCCATCAACTTAAAAAATGTCTTCTGCAAACTCTTTCAGTTTGGGTGGGTCTAAAATCTGTCGTTTGGGAAAGGGTTAATGTCTCATTTCCTTTTGATTTGATGTACTTCTTTGCATTGAAACCTTTCAATTTATGAAATTGTTTTCTATGGGACAAAATAATTGTTACAAGAGGGTCATGATTGCCTAATAAAACTCTACTGCCTTTTACATTTAATGTATCATATAAGTGAGCACTGATAAAGTCATTCAATCATGAGAAATCATATATGGAAATATGCTGGACTTCCAAAAAGTTGTATCTTTGTCAAATGCAAAGATGGTGTCAGTGAATACAATCTACTACTCCAATATCATTCATACCAAATATCAGTAACTCCAACAAACAGTGCTCGGACAGGAAGATTCTCAAAACTGCAGTACTGTTGCAGAAAACATATTTTACAATGGTATGAATGTATAGTTCTAGAACACAACTGAATAATATAAATCTTTCTTCATATTAAATATTTAAATCATCTAGGTACCAACTACCATCAAAATAAATCACTCTCACTGAAAAACCAAACCTTTTTCCATCTAAAAAAACTTGAATACCCAACACTAACCATAAAATAGTGCAGTTTGATATTCATTAAAGGTAAATGGTAACAAACCACATATATCAGTTACAGATGAACAGGAATTCAATACCTTGGTCATTATAAAAGCTTTCAAAGTCATATTAATTCATGTACTAAAAGAAGACTTTTGAAATTTTCACAACATGAAACATCATATCCCCAGTGCTTCCCTCATGGTCAAGAACCAAAGTTGTTCTGTTTAATTATCATTAGTGCATAAACCAAATTTACAATCTTGGTAGATGTCAACTTGATGAAGCTGCAAAGTAAATTTGGAAGCTCTATGCCGAACAAGGAGATTTCTGAAGTTTTCTCCATTGAAGCCCAAGTAAAACTTGTGAGCCTTTTTGGTACAGGTAAATTTGATGATGTTACATGCCAAATTTGGTAGCTCTCAGCTTTATGCTTTCAGACAAGAAGAATTTTTTCCAGGATCTTCAGGATTTTTCCAGTTTTGCTGCTATGGCTACAATAATTTAATTGGAATCAAATTCTTCAAAAAAATTCAGAAGACAGCAATGGCAGGAATAGATGGTATCTGTGAACTTTCCTAAAACTGAACGGGTAATTTCAGGCAAGAAAATGTTTAAAATAAAAGTCAACACACACAAGCACAGATTCAAGACGAACAATTGGGCCATAACATAACTTTGCTGGCTTTTAGCTTATGGAACAAAGTGCACAAACATTTTTACAAACTACCCCAACTTTTTGCTTTATACAGGGAAAGCACATCAGGTCTACACAATCTTGTTTCTTTTTTATTTTGATAAAAAATAAATATTTATTTGTTTTTTTTTTATATATACTATAAAACTGCCATCAAATTTCAAGAAGAATAAAAAAAAGACAAAAATGGCTAAATCCCGCCAATTCAAACACATCAAATTTTGTAATCTGCACCTGCATTTAATTTGAAAACAAAAAAAAGGTGATTGATAAGAGTTAAATTTTGCAATTTCAAAACCCATCTGACAAGAACAATATATATAGTATACATCAGATAGTGTGGATCAAAGATCTAACTGCACATATTCAATCATGATCTTCACTGTTGGTAAAAATAACACTTTGTTCTTCATATGCAAGAGTTAACTCTTTACCAAACAACAAATTTATATATTGGTCCAAATTAAAAGCATTTCCAGACGACAAAATAAATGTGACTGAAAAATAGAAATCGGATTTGGGAAGGATAGAAAACATTGTGGGAAAAGAAGAAAATGCTGGTTACCAGCATTTTCTCCTTTTCCCACAATGTTTTCAAAAGACTTCTACCTCAGGGTCGTCAAAAGTCGTCATTGTGTGATGAAGGGTTAAACTTTACATGTATTTTCTAATGAGCAAGTGTTTATGAAATCATAGTAATAAATGGATAAAAATGTGCCATACAGAAAATATAAAATGTGCAAGAAATATAGAGAAAATGAGACTTGTGCCAAATCATAAAACAATCTTTTTCTAAAACTAAGCAAAATCAGGTTAAATCCAATACATAATACTATATATACAGAGAATTCAGTGCACCAAACTAAACCTTTGTAACACCAATGTGAATCTTATACCCCTCCAGTGGTGTCAGTTTTGAAAACATTAACCCATTACCACACAATCCCTACTTTTGACGCCCCTGAGAAAGAAGCCTTTAGAAAACATTGTGGGAAAAGGAGAAAATGCTGGTAACCAGCATTTTCTCCTTTTCCCACAATGTTTTCTACCCTTCACAAAACAAATTTCAAATTTTGAGTCTTTTTTTATTTTGTGGTCTGCAAATGCTTTCAATTTGGACCAGTCTTAAATATTGTCGTTTGGTAATGGGTTAAAGGGGAAAGAAAAGCAATAAATCCTTTTTCCCATAGTGTTACATCAAACAGTAGTCTTTTTCAATCATATATTTCTCCTTTTTTTTGCTGTTTTTCTAAAATAACTATGGCCATGGCTTAACCCATTACCACACAAACCTGAGGTTAAATGTGCCTGAGAAAGAAGCCTTCGGAAAATATTATGGGAAAAGGAGAAAATGCTGGTAACTGCCATTTTCTCCTTTTCTCCTTTTCCAAAAATGTTTTCAACCTATTCAAGGATAAATACTACTACTTGAAAAACATCAACATTTTTACCAAAAAAAGTATCTTCACAATGGACTTATGAGTCTTAAATTTTGCTGAATGTGAAAGGATTAAATTTTCTGCTACACAGAACAGTTTATGATATACATCTATACTGCCAGCATCTTGAACACAATAGATATTAGATGATCCAAATGATTGAACTGGTGTCTGATAGTATAGAAAAACATGGTAAGAAAAGAAGCCACTGTATTCACCATGTTATCAAACAAGAGGGCCATGATGGCCCTGTATCGCTCCACTGGCTTTTTAACCCTTTACCACACAAATTGAAGTGTTCATGACCATGAAAAAGAGGGCCTTCAAAAACAATGAACACTGTCAGGCAATACAAGTAGATTAATTCATTGGCATGAAAGGTAAAATCCTTGGAAAAATAAGCTGAATGATAGAAACCTTACTCTGAATTTATTATTCACCTCATGTGAGCATAACTATTAGCATCAAAATGAATCACACTCCTTGAAAACAGAATATTTTCTATCAAAAAACTTAATGTCTAGCACCAATCATGTATCAAAGCAGTTTGATAATCAAGGTAAGTAAATAGTACCAAACTTTATCTTTCATAAAAAGAGTTATTTCCCTTGATTAATGTTTAAATTGAAGTGACTATATTTTGAAGCCCATGTTAAACTTGTGATCCCTGGATGGAGGCAATTTTGACCCCAGACCTATAATATGAAACTAGAATGTGTGTTTATAAACAAGAAGATTTTTTAATCTTGCCCAATAAAAAGCCCTGTAAAACAAGTTTGCTCAATAAAAGGCCCTCTAAAATATGTGACCCATGAGACAGGTTTATCAAGTTTTCACTGTAAAAGCCAATGTAAAACTTGTGATCCCTGGGGTGGGGTCAAACATGACCCCCAAAGTTAAAATTTGGGCCCTCTTGGTAGAGGCCCATAAGATGAAGCTACACGCAAAATTTGGTAGCCCTAGGCCTTATGGCTATGTACGAGTAGATTATTAAAGTTTCCCTATATAGGCCCATGTAAAACTTGTGACCCCCTGTGACGGGGCTAAATTTGACCCCAGGGCTATAATTTGAGCACCCTTTGGTAGAGACCCCCTAGATAAAGCTACGTGCAAAATTTGATAGCCCTAGCCCTTACAGCTAGGTACGAGTAAATTATTAAAGTTTCCCTATATAAGCCCATGTAAAATTTGTTACCCCCCTGGGCCGGGCCAAATTTGACCCCAGGGCTATAATTTGGACACCCTTTGTAGAGATCCACTAGATAAAGCTACATGCCAAATTTAGTAGTCCTAGGCCCTATGGCTAGGTGGAAGAAGAATTTTAAAGTTCTCCCTATATAAGCCCATGTAAAACTTGTTACCCCCGGGGCGGGGCCAATTTTGACCCCAGGGCTATAATTTGGACACAGTTGGTAGAGGTCCACTAGATAAAACTACATGCCAAATTTGGTAGCCCTAGGCCCTATGCCTAGGTAGAAGAGGAATTTTAAAGTTCTCTCTAAGCCCATGTAAAACTTGTGACCCCTGGGGCGGGGCCAATTTTGACCCCAGGGCTATAATTTGAAGAAACTTGGTAGAGGTCCACTAGATAAAGCTACATGCAAAATTTGGTAGCCCTAGGCCTTACGGTTTCAGACAAGAAGATTTTCAAAGATTTTTAAAATTTTTCAGTTTTGTTGCCATGGCAACCAGAGTTTTTGAAGGAATTAAATTCTTTCAAACCATGACAGGATCATTTCTGTGAAGTTTCATCAAAATTGGATGGGTAGTTTCAGAGAAGAAGATGTTTAAAGAAAAAGTTAACGCACGGACGGACGGACGGACGGACGGACGGACGCACGACGGACAAAGAGCCATGACATAAGCCCGCTGGCCTTCGGCCAGTGGAGCTAAAAACTTCTGCTTCATGGTTATACAAGCCTGGGAATGTTTGATATTGGGTAAACTTGAGCTACAGTACAGATCATGCTATGTGATTATATATTACTTAAACTACATTGAATATCATGCAAAATGACATTTCAAGGCACATGAGCGAAAATTAATACAAAAAATTGTTCCCTTCTTTCTTAAACCCCCCCCCTTTCACTATCCATGAGTTTCTGTATAATCAAACTGTCTTCTCCTTAACTCTTTATCAAACGGAAAAGTTTTCTGTTTTCCAAATTGAAAGCATTTGCAAAATTGTAACCACACATTTAATTCTGGTTTGTGAAGGGTAGAAAACATTGTGGGAAAAGGAGAAAATGCTGGTTACCAGCATTTTCTCCTTTTCCCACAATATTTTCAAAAGGCCTCTGCCTCAGAGTCCTTAAGACTCTGGATTGTGTGGTAAAGGTTTATACTCCTTCAAGAATTTTTTTCCTTTCAGACTTTCTGTTATATGATTTTACATAAAATTCTTTTTCTTTACTGATATCTGGATAGCCTTTTTAGTATAGTACTATACACTCCGATAACAATTTTGTGTACAAACATGCCTGATGCAACCATGGGGATGTGAATGACCGCAAAGAAACTAAGATCCATAAGAAAATACACATATCAATAACAACAAGGATTAAATGTCCTAAAATAATGTGCTTTATGTGTATACAAAAAGGGCATGCACATTATGTTTTCTTTTCTGCAGTAAATTAACCAAATTGTTTTTGCATATTTTCTCATACAAATGACTTTTCTCATACAGCATTTTCCCCTTCTCCTAACAATTTTGTTAGAAATGTTCTTTCACCTAGTCCCTAAAAGTCGGGATGGTGCAGTAAAGGTCTCAGTCACTAAAGGAGTAACTTTAACAATTACCCCTTTACCAAACAATAAAATTTTAACCAAGTCCAAATTGAAAGCACAAGTAGATGACAACTGTAACTCAAAAATTAGAATTTGTTTCCAGTAGGTTAGAAAACATTGTGGGAAAAGGAGAAAATGCTTGTTACCAGCATATTCTCCTATTCCCACAATGTTTTCTAATGGCTTATATTGCAAGGTCATTAAAAAACCAGGGATTGTTTGGTAAGGGTTAAGCATTGTTTACTTATGACAAAGTTTTGTGAAAAAATAGAAGGACAAGCAAGCAATGTAAGATGGTTTAGAGATAATAAACAGAGAGAAGGACTTACCAGCTATCACAGTGTTGATACATTCGTACAGGAGGGACATTGCTGATGTGCTGAAAAACAATATGCATCTTTACTTGTTTACATTTAGTTTTGTAACCAATTTTGTCTTTATTTTATGAAATTATAGCCATTCTTGTACCTGCATGCCAAATGTTACCCCCGACGGCTGCATGATTGAACAGGTTACGAACGATAGAAAATGCATTTCATTTCATTGTAGCTAGCCATAAACGTAACGACAATAGTTTCCTGCCGAAATCAAAGACAAATACCTGGTGTCTTTCTATCACAAACACCTAACATGGATTTTTTATCTACGTTTACACTAGATTCTAGGCATTGTAAAGTTGTAACAGCATTTGTTCACTCTCTTGCTTTAAGGGTGCATCTTTAACCTTCTACCCGCGTCAAAATTTTGGACATGACCAAACAGGAAGCATTTACAGAAGACAATTTAATTGTGCGTCAAACAATGACTTCTGTAATATACAGGTGTAACATCTTCTTTTTTTTCCAATAATGTTTACAGAAGTCTTCTTTCTTCTGGGCCATTAAAATTCAGGATTGTGTTGTACAAGGTTTAACTCTTTACCTCACGATCCAGACTTTTAAGAACCCTTACAAAGATGCATTTTGGAAACATTGTTGGAAAAGGAGAAAATGCTGGTAAACAGCATTTTCTCCTATTCCAAAATTGTTTTAAAATCCTTCCCGAAACAAATGTGAAGCAGCATTTTCTCCTTTTCCCACAATATTTTCAGTATCTACCAAGGTCTGCAAAAAATTTCTTCCTGGGTCAAAACTTTTCACTATCTATATATTTTCTGCACCCCATGATTCAGTCAGTTGTAAAATAAAATGGATTCTACAGATCAATGATAATATAACGACTTGCATGGTATATGCATCACGTCAATGCACTAAACTGCATTTGCTAGAGCACAAGTCCTATTGCTCTTTGAAGGCACATAGAAATCGAACATTTACACAAAGTAACAAGAGCCCCAAATGAATGCCAATACACATACTTGGCTGTAGTTACTTTTTCCACAAAAATGCAATGCTAAAAAAGGGGCATAGTTGTGCCAAAAATAATAAAGGTTATCTACCCCTCACAATGGGTTCCCTTTTTGATATGGAAAACAACAGAACTAAGAATGATAACAAAAGTATACCTGTGTATAAGATTAGTTAAAGGTTCTATCAACTTTTTCCCAAGCCTTGGCTCCAAAGGTGTTAAAGCACTGAACTGAAATTTGACACAACAAAACCATTCATATAACACACAAATATCATCTATATCCACAAAACGTGTCGTGCTACATCAATATGTACAATTTAACAGAACAAAAGTTACACCAAAAAAGATAGATTAACTCTTTACCACACAATCCCTACTTTTAACGACCTTGAGAGAGAAGCCTTCTGAAAACATAGTGGGAAAAGGAGAAAATGCTGGCAACCAGCATTTTCTCCTTTTCCCACAATGTTTTCTACCCTTCCCAAAAGAAATTTCCATTTTTCAGTCGCAGTTTTTTTGTCGTCTGCAAATGCTTTCAATTTGGTCTGGTCCATAATTTTGTCGTTTGGTAAAGAGTTAAAAACAATGTTCTATTGCCAATGAAAAAGATTGCAGAAAAAAAGAGCACCATTTGTTGCATGTAATACTCCTGTCCCCTCCATATGATTCATTTAATCCAGGGAAAAAGCTTCATAACATGGTCACAACAAGAGCTTCGCAAAGCGGCGCATATACGCCCGAAGGGGCTTGTCAGTGAAATGAGTTGAAATGACAGAAGGACCATGAATGAAGAGTAGTTAATCTCCATGATATGTGAAAAATATTAAAGGCCAATAGCTAAAAAAAGAAGGGTGGCACAGTTACAAATTTTGTGAATTGCTGTTCTCCACAAGATGTTCTATCAGTCTTGAAAGGTTCAAGATCATAGCTTTTATATATTAGAAATTATGGCCCAGATGAAAATTCAAAGAGAAAACTAACAAAGGGCAATAACTAAAAAAGAAGGATGGCAGAGTTATAGTTCTTGTGCAGTGCACTTCTTTATAATGCAGGGTTTTCCATGACGCACAAATCCTGCGTCATTGACGCAATTTTAATTCAAATGACCCCCAAGATAAATGACAGTGCGTCATCGGTGACGCAACTTTCCAAAATCTAAACAATGTAGATCTACGAAGTTGAATGAAGCGTCATAATTCCAAGTCTGTTCTTGCTTCAATGTCAGACGAACACCGTTCTTTTTTTTAACTACAGGGTTTATTTTTGATAAAAGTGGTTTTCCGGTAATTTATTTATAGAATAAGACTGGTTTACGCATTATTGCCAAATGTATAATGGACACGTATCGTAAATATGGGCCCAGTCAAAGTCGTGGTTGGGTTCTCTGTATTTCATGGCATATTTTACACGACTTCTGGTATATAAAAGTACACATTACCGGTCTGTGCTGTTAGCGGAAAAATAAAGTCATGACGAAGAAAACTGTAGCATTCTTCTATCGTCTGCTTCCTACAACTGCCGATCAAGCCACGTCAAGCAGCGATTCAGACTAAAATGTTTGGTCTGTCAAAAAATAACATTGGCCTTTCCGTCAGAAATGATCGACCGACTTTTCAATCTTGGAAGTTGGCGTTTAAAAGGTAGAATGCATTATAAATCGTGTTTGAAGTTGATGACAAGGAAATCCATATTTTTGACCCCCAAAATTAATGAAATGACCCGCAACTGATGAGGAAGGGGGTCACAATGACCCCCAATTTTCAAAGCCGAGGGAAAACCCTGTAATGTGTTCTATTTGTCTTTGAAGTTTGAAGATGATGGGTTTTAAAGTTTGGGAGTTATGGCCTGGACAAAAATTCAAACTTAAAATTAACAAAGGGCAATAACTAAAAAAATAAAGGTCTCAGTGTTATGGTTCATGTGCACTGCACTTCTCCATAATGGGTTCTATCAGTGTATGAAGTTGCAAGTTATTAGCTTTTATAGTTTGGAAGTTATGGCCTGGACAAAAATTGAAACTGAAAATTAACAAAGGGCAATAACTCAAAAAATAAAAGTGGCAGAGTTATGGTTCATGTGCGATGCAGTTCTCCACAATGTGTTCTATCAGTGTATGAAGTTCCAAGTTAATAGCTTTTATAGTTTAGAAGTAATGACCTGGACAAAAATTCAAACTGAAAATTAACAAAGGGCTGTAACTTAAAAAATATCGGTGGCAGAGTTATGTTTCATGTGCACTGCACTTCTCCATAATGTGTTCTATCAGTGTATGTAGTTTCAATTTGATACCTTTTATGGTATGGGAGTTATGGCCTGAACAAAAATTCAAAGTGAAAAGTTGGTTATTTCAGAAATCAAGGGCAGATAATTTTGGAACGCAAACAGCGATCAAAATTCTAAGACCCAGGTGCACAACTACACATCATGGAAATTCATTGTGGCAAGTTTCAAATAATTCCGATGAAAACTGTAGGAGGAGTTGCACACACAAGAAATTGCTAACGGATGGACGGACGGACGACCGGGGGTATAACATAATAGGACCCTTCGGGCGTATAAAAAAAGGCTGGGTATTTTAGCCATGCTGAAAATTGGATACCCATTTTACCTCTTCTATACTGTTTGAATGTTCAATAAAGGTCAGTTATAATAACTGTCACCCCAGTAGTAGTCACCCTTTAAAACATTAGTTTAAGCCAAATATTATTATTTATTTCACACTGATTGAGAAACATGTTCTTACAACTTGTACCAAACTCTCTCAACTTGATTCTGTCTGGGAACCAAACCAGTACTCACACTAATTGTGTGGGCCAATGAACAATCCCTAAGTTGACATCTGCTCCCAGGTCTCAAACTCTGTACCTTTCGGTTATGAAGCCAATGCTCTACCTCACAACAACTGACAACACACATTCAGCTTGTATATTTCAACAAACTCTGTATTAGCATGTGGCAAAATTATTCTGTGCCCAGGCACAAGTGAACTGCAGTTATTTGGGTTGTATTTCTGAGAATGAAAGTGTCTGATTCAGTACTCCAAAGGGTTAACAACTTTGATTAGGAAAGATAAAAACTTGGTGACTCAGTCATAATTACAGCGGCAGCCAGTGCATTTATCCATGCTTTTCTGAAGTTCGATTTCCAGTGTCCCGACAGAATATTCCTTAAATATTACTTTAATCTATGTCAGAACAATGGTAAGCCACGAGACAGAAATGAACCTTGTCCCAATGATATCATCAATCCTCTGAAAGAAATTGGCCGTGCCAGCCACTGAACCAGCTACCGTCTGTTCTAAAGTCATGTACAGGGGCTCAACAGGAAACTTGATAATTAATCATTTAGTATAGACTCAACAGGACTTAAATCTTTACACACAATGACAACTTGTAACGACCCCGATGAAGAAGCCTTTTGAAAACATTGAGGGAAAATGAGAAAATGCTGGTAACCAGCATTTTCTCCTTTTCCCACAAAGTTTTTTACCCTATCAAAGAAAAGTAGTGTCATTTGAGCCACTATAAAATTTTTGTCTACAAATGCTTTCAATTTGGATAGGTCTAAAATTTTGCCATGTGGTAAAGGGTTATCAGACAAGGAGAGGTGAATGTATACCAGTTTGATGATCTTGATCAGAACCCAGTTGTTGGTTGATGAAGTCATCAGTTTGAAAAACAGTGGTGCAAGAGATAGGTAGTTTCTTGGATTCTTTCTGGCTAGTTCACATATCACATTGACAGCTGCTGACTGTACCCCTGAAATGTGATAACATTTGGCAAAGCTAGTAACAATTACTTATTTAACTCTTTACCAAACAACAAAGTTTTAGACTGGTCCAAATTGAGAGCTCTGAGCGATGACAAATGTAAATCAAAAATTGAAATTTGTTTCCAGCAGGGTAGAAAACGTGGGAAAAGGAGAAAATGCTGGTTAACAGCATTTTCTTCTTTTCCCACATTGTTTTCAACAGGCTTCTGTCTCGGGGTCGTAAAAACCAGGGATTGTTTGGGAAAGGGTTAATCCAACTTGATAATTTGAAATCACTCCACTTCGCATTTGGTGCCATTTGTGATAGATTTTTAACCCATTACCAAACGACAATATTTTAGACCGGTCCAAATTGGAAGCATTTGCAGACGACAAAATAAAAGTGACTGAAAATTTGAAATTTGTTTTGTGAAGGGTAGAAAAAATTGTGGGAAAAGGAGAAAATGCTGGTTACCAGCATTTTCTCCTTTTCCCACAATGTTTTCTAAAGGCTTCTTTCTCAGGGGCGTCAAAAGTAGGGACTGTGTGGTAATGGGTTAAATGTGGAGCAAGAAAATGCTGATTGGCGAAAATGACAGGCGCGATATTTCTCATATCAGTATGCGGTACATTTTGATACTAGTTCCCTTCACCACAATGCATGGGTGTACGACCGCTACTTCATTGACGAAGCTGAAGTTAATTAGCAGGAGTAAACTACGGCATCAATGTAATCCAAATTACTTTACAGATCGACAACATTTACACCTGACTATCTGAATAACATACGCTTCCGATAACATAAACTTCCGGCTACTGTCAGTTAATATTTGAGGAAAATGTAAGAAAGTGAAAGTATCAACAGAGTCCCTTATAAATCGTGAATATTACTAAATGTCAAAATGAATCATAATCCCAGGCAAAATCAATTGATTCTGTATTAAACTAATATATATAATCTGATTACAGTCATCTTGATTCCAGTATATTACTTACTTACCTCACACCTATCACTAGGGATATAATAATGCTCTTCTTACTTTTGGCCAGCAGAGATTGATGGACTGATCGTATGTTGTTTCAGCACTATTTCAGTTATAGCACAGCTGCCAGTGCACCTATCCATGCTTTCCTGAAGTTTCGTTTACCAGTACTTTGTACAACTTTCTCTCCAAGCTACTGGCTGCTTTCCCAAATAACTGTTGATAAAATGGTCCGCGGTTGGAAGAGATAGAATCCTGTCACAATGACTATTGTCAATCCTTGCACAGAAATTGATTACCAGCATTTTCCCCATTTTCCAAGATCATTTTTAAAGGCTTCATTCTCAGAGTCATTTTAATTCCACATTGTGCCATAATGAGTTGACCTAAAATGTTCCACTAGTGGAAATACAAGTACTGTTGAACACTAGGAGCAGACTATTCTGCATGCACTGATGTGACATTTAAATACTGCTCTTCAGCACAACACACATCAAAAATAAGGGATAGGGACTTTCATACCTGGGTCAGGATCCTCTAACTTTTCTTTCAGTCTAGGGAATGCAGGTCTCAGAGCTTCTGGGAACTGTAGGAACACTTTATACATGATTAATACTGCTTTTTTACGTAAGTACGGCCTTGTGGATGTCATCTGTAAAACAATCAGAAATATGACATTGATGTTACACAAAATAGTTCTTTTTTTTATGCAGTTATGGTCTGGTGAAAATCATTTATAAGACAAAAAGGAACATTTTATACATTGTCGAAACTGCTTTTTTAGCTTTCTTTGTTTACTTACATGGTGTTTTCAGCATTATTTCAACTACAATAATTGTAGTTGCCAGGCTTTCCTGAAGCTTCTTCTACTTTGCACAATATCGTTCTAAAACCAGTGGCTGCTTTTCCACAAAACCCAAGTTGAAAAATGAATCAGGGATGACAGAGGAATGGATTTGGTCTCGGTGACTATCACAAATCCTCAGAAAGAAATTGGCAAAGCTGGAGATTCTAATCAGCAACCTCCCCTGGTGTCATGCCTTGTTTGATACGACTGAGCTGGCAGAACATTCTATTCATGCTTACCTCCTTACCAAACAACAAGATATTAGACTAATCCAAATTGAAAGCATTTATAGACAACAAAATAAACATGACCCAAAAATTAAAATGTGACTTTGGAAGAGTAAAAAAGATTGTGCGCTTTCAAGCACAATTCTATATACCTTAGATCTATTAATATAACAACAAACAAACATGTACTATTTGTTTTTGTAATCTTATACTACAAGAATCTGTTAACTGAAACTTAACATACGCATACACTAAGTGGAAGAAAAATCTTTTAATGTTTTTCAAGGCAAATAATGATTTTTACAGGTAATGTTTTACATACAGTCGAAACTGTCTTAAGCAGCCAACCAAGGGACAAGCCAAAAGTGGCTGCATACGACAGTTGGCTGCATAACACAGATCAGATTAGCAAAAATATTTTCCATTCTTTCACAACAAATTTAAAATTTTCAATCACATTTGTGATTTACATTGTTGTCTGCAAAAGCTTTCAATTTGGACAAGTCCAATTTTTTTTTAATCCCACTGCCGATGATAACTGTTAAAAACATTGTGGAATGAAAATAGAAATCATTCCTCATGAGCACTTTCACCTCTTCCAGTCTTTCTCTGCTATACATTTTTATTGTAATCAGTAGATTTCCTTCGTTATCTAAGACCCATAACAAGTACATAGAGTATGTGTACATCCGAAGTTGACAGAGTTGACACGCGTGTATTTTAGGTCAATCGAGTTCTTTGTTTATAAGTAGAAATAAAGGTACATAGTTTTACCCAAGGTCAATCGATCGATTTGAAAACGGTCCGAGCAGGTAGGCTACTTGTCAGAGTGGAATTAACGTTGTTCACCTCACGTAGATGTAAGCAGGTAAATTATGTTGTGAATTTTATCTACAAACCGTTAACGCAAAATAACGTATTCATCGCGATCCCAAGATGCAGACAATAATGAGCGAAAAGTTAATAATCAACGAAAACGATGAGAAAAAGCGAAGTTTTAAACTCTTGTGCTCAAACTGATAGGTGGAATTCCAATCAATCTAAAAATAGACAACTTGCAAACCTGACATCACTGACGTTCAACGTCGGCAATATTCGAAGGGTTAGCCAGTGACTTTCAGTATGACAGATTGTCTTGCTTGATCATATTTTTTCTTGTAGACCACAGTATTGGGCCACGAAAAAGAATAATTATTTTTTACTGTCCCAAAATTTACGCAAATTACGGTACTCGACGCCATTTTGGAAATTGGTAACCTCGTTTTCAATAGTAATGTAAAGCATTGCTGGGAAGCAGCGTCTATCTGCCGATCGAATAGCAAAGAATAGCCCGCTATAACACCGTTTATGCAAAGTGTACACCTACACTAACTATGAACTTCAACTGTTTATCACACATGTTGATTGGTATAGCGTCGCGGTGTATGCACACGGAGCCTGACGTGTTAATTAATTTTTCACACCACCTGCTAGCAATTAGTCGGGTCGCGTGACCACTTTATGGGATATGCTTTAAGTGCAATTAAGATCTTCAAATGTGACCGCTGACCACATATCACAGTTTACCGTTAATTAAAGGACTTTAAAGAGTTAATTTGCACGGGCGGGCCTGAACTGACCGTTAATCACAGATTGGCCGCTACGCACGTATGACCGCTAACTCAGATTCGACTGTATTTCTAAAATTATACTATGAATAAATTGGTTACAAGTTTACCAAAGTCATGATGTCATTGGCTAGATCTCGGGCTAAATCTGCGGTGATGAAACAGGACAACCCATTCAACGCCACACCAGCATCATATTGATTCTGACTGCTTAAATCCTGTATGAATATTAGAAAAATATGTTAACAATGCCCATAATTTCATAGATAACTGTGACAACATAGTATAACTGTGTCAAAGTACATATAAGAGCTTTACAGATTCCTTTTTATTCAAATCGAACAAAAATACCTTTGAATATGCACATGTCCTCTATGTAGCAATATTTTTGAACGCATTCAAGACAAAACCTGAGGATAGAATAATAGGAGTCTTATAATGCTCACAATACCTACAACCAGTTGTAACAGTTCTCGGTTAATTAATCAATTGTACTAGCAGTAACTACATGCATTCTTCTTTACTGTTCACAATACTTGTTTTGTAATATTTATGATAATCTACTTACGGAATTTCTACAGGAGTTTTACGTTGTTTAACAATACTAACAACCAAGTGTGACTGTTCTCAGATCATAAATCAATTGTACTAGCAGTATCTACAGGCATTCTTCTGGACTGTTCATCATACTTATTTTGAAATATTTATGATAATCTATTTCTGGACTTTCTACTGCAAATTCCTACCTTTTCTTGAACTAAGAATCACTTCATACTGCTTCAAAGTCTTCAGGACTTCCAATACAATAGAGCCTTGCAAATTTTAAATGAGACACTTGTACATGAAAAATTACATGTCTTTTTAACAAATTTAAAACTACATGTACAAGAATCACTGGGAATGATGTAACAGTAAAAGTGCAGGACACAACAAAAAGTGTTCATTCTTTACAGATCCTGAATAGAAAAGGTTTTGAAAACATTGTGGGAAAAGGAGAAAATTCTGTTAAACAGCATTTTCTCCTTGTAAACAGTGTTTTCAACCTTATCAAAGACAGAAATCGTCTGCAAATTATTTCATTTTTGCCCACTTCAAAATGTTATAGCTTGGAAGAGTGTTAATCTAAGAAATATAAAACATGCCTACCTTTCTGATCATATTTGTGGTCAACATGAGAACATCTGTACCATCATGAAAACTTTGTGAGGCTGCCAGGTATCCTATTCTCTGTAAACATCAAAATATTAAATTGTGTGTTTCTTGATTTAGACAGAATTTTGTTAAATATAGGCATCGAGAGTTAGATTTACCGCATTTGCCGGACATTAGGACGCTGCACTGTATATGCCACACTCTTCCAATTTAATCATTTTAGAAATAAAAAATATTGTAAAGACTACAGCAACACATATGCCATGGCCGATACCCTTGGTTCCCAAGCAATGTCATTTCTCCTAAGATACATTTACATGTATTTTTACCTGTATAATTATGTATTGTACATGTTTAACTCATTACCAAACGACACAATTTTAGGTTTGTCCAAATTGGTTACCACCATTTTCTCCTTTTCCCACAATGTTTACTAAAGGCTTGTTTCTCAGGGGCGTCAAAAGTAGGGATTGTGTCGTAATGGGTTAAGACATGAAATAAATATATATATTTTGTTTTTACATTTTTTCATTCTGTTGGGGTAATTTCCCCTTCTGCAAATGAAACACTAGAAATCACTATCATTCATTTATTCATTGTCGAATAATTTAAGGAAATTTGAAGTTGTCAAATTTTTACTTCGATTTACAGTACACACCAAACAACGCCTTTAATTCTGTTAGAAGTTAATCGCTAATTAGTACCAATAGATATCATCAAACAAAAGGTGTGAAAATCCACATTTGTCATACATTTTCACACATTCACAAGTTTGCAAGTCGATTAATTTATCTACCAACAAAACAAAGGTATAACTGTTCATCGGCATGAACAAAAGTTGCACATGAGGGACTATAAACTGGTTTTCCTTTATTTTCAATTTTATAGCCCACACTAACACGTCATTTAGTAAAGCATAATTAACATATTTAAAGCTGTTTCACCTTATATGCCACACCCTTGAAACTTTCTGCTTTTTTTTTGCAGATAGGCTGCAGCCTATTGTCTAGTACAGATAACTGTCCCCAAAGGCGATATTACTTTTCGACTGGTCGCCTCTGGGTACAGAGACAATCCGGACAAAATCAGTTAAAAGTTTCGCACAGATTTTGTGCGCAAGTTTGAACTCTTATAATTTCCCAAATAGAGTACAGAACTAGAATTTAAACATACCTGTGGCTTGCGTATTCAATATTCTTTCATTTGAAATACAAATACTTTTAATCCAAACGCTGATTGTGAGAAAATACCGTGCATTTCATCATTGACTCGAGCTGTTTACGTTCCCGAAAACATTCAAAATGGCCGCCACTCAAGATAAATTTCGTCCATGATTTTTCCGAGATAAATATGTTGTAAACGACTTCTACAGGCTTTTCATGTAATGAATGGTTTAACAATTTGTTTTTGGTCATGATTAGTACTAAAATTTAATTGCATTTCACTGCAATACAGATAAAACCGACGAAACCGAAAGTCGGTATAGCGCTCTATATTTGCTACAGGAAAATTTACGATGGACTTGAGACGGTACGGTGTACAGTAAATGTCCAAATTTGAAAAAGACCACCGGGGCGTCTCATTATTGAGATTACCTATTGTCAAGACAAGTGGAACAAAGTTTTGGAGTGAAAGAAATATAAATCACAAAATGTGCAGCCTGTTTTTTGATCTACACTGTCCCCATGCCATTTTAACCCCTTACCAAACGACAAAATTTTAGACTGGTCCAAATTGAAAGCACTTGCAGACAACAAAAAACCGTAAACATGACTCAAAAATTGAAATTTGTTTCCAGCAGGATAGAAAATATTGTGGGAAAAGGAGAAAATGCTGGTTACCAGCATTTTCCCCTTTTCCCACAATGTTTTCAAAAGGTTTCTATCACAGGGTCATAAAAACTAAGGATTGTTTGGTAAAGGGTTGACTTGGCCACTAGCAGCTTTGGCACGAAGTAGTTTTTCTTCATAAGAAACTTTGATTTTGTTAAATTTATTACCCTAAACAACAATCTTTAGTACTCTACCAAATTGCAAGCATTTGCAGACTGAATTTAACCCTTTCCCAAACTACACACTTTTGGACTAAACCAAATTGAAAGCATTTGCAACAACATTTCAATTCTTGCTGAAAAGATGATTTCTGTCTATGATAGGGCAGAAAACATTGTGGGAAAAGGAGAAAATGCTGGTTACCAGCATTTTCTCCTTTTCCCACAATGTTTTCAAAAGGCTACTATTCCAGACCCGTAAAAACCAGGGATTGTTTGGGAAAGGGTTAACTCTTATGATGATTTCTGACCGTTATAGGGTAGAAAAAAGTGTGGGAAAGGATATAATGCTGATTACCAGCATTTCTTCTTTTCCGACAATTGTTTCGAGAGGCTTCCTCCTTACCATTTTTAAAAATTGGTATCATGTGGTAAAGGTTTAAACCCTTTACCTAACAATCCCAAGTCTCAATGACCTGGAGGTAGTTTTTTGAGCTTCCCTACTTTTGACGACTCTGAGAAAGAAGCCTTTAGAAAATATTGTGAGAAAAGGAGAAAATGCTGGTAACCAGCATTTTCTCCTTTTTCCACAATATTTTTTTCCCTTCACAAAACAAATTTCAGATTTTCAATCCCTTTTATTTTGTCGTCTGCAAATACTTTCCATGTTGGACCTGCCTATAATTTTGTCGTTCAGTAAAAAGTTAACCAGAATTTTCTTAGTTTTCCAGGATGTTTTCTATCCTTTGAAAGACAGCTTCAGCTATATGATCATCAATGAAATTGTTGTCTGCCAATGATTTTATTTTGTGGACTCACCTTAAACTTCTGTTGTTTGATAAAGAGTTAGGGGATCGAAATATAAAGCAATCTACCTTGAAAGTGAACTTTGGTGAAGCCATCACTTCTATGATGTTAAAGGCAGCCCAGCTGATATCATAGCCCAGCATTTGTAGCTGAAAATACACAGTAAAACTTTGTTCACATGATTTACATGGTGCATTTTCTTAACCCCTGCAAAACAGTCACACAATGATGGAAAAGTCAACAGTTGTGTTTGTAATTCTGTAGAATGAATTCTTAGAGAAAATAAATACAATTATGTACTTGAGCTTAACATAGCAATGTTTCATGCAGAAAACCATCATGCTAGAGTAATATTTAATTCACTGTATGAAACAACATACTGTAGTTTTTGGAATAACAGACCCCTGTTAAAACATAATTTTGTTACAGTCAATAACTCTATCAGACATACTTATTTTTTTTCTGTGAATCATATTTACTTGTGAAAGAGAATTCAAAATACATTTCTATTGTAAAGTTGACATTATGTCTCTGTCTCTCTTACTCCCAATGTTCCTCTCTGACTCATTCTATCTCTCCGTCTCTCTCTCACTCCAACAAGAACTTACATATGTGAGTTTATTAACAGCCATGGCCTTGACAGCCACATTGTCCTGTCTGAGTTCTTCTTTAATTTCATCTAGACACTGTGCAACATACTTGGCCTGTAATGGTCAAAAACAAAATTAAGTGATTAAAAATTCTCGTAAGATATAATACAAATAAATAATAGTTTCACTCATCAAAAATATCTTCTGCACACACAATACTGCACACAAAATAATTATATAGACTAGATCTACCATATATAGGGCAGAATTTAAAGTTTTACCACATACATCACCATCTGTAACAAATGCTATGCATCTTACTTGTTTTACTAAACGACAAAATTTCAGACTGGTCCAAATTAATAGCATATGCAGATGACAAAATAAACATTGTTTAAAAAATTTTGCTAAAAATTTGTTTTGGGAAGGGATTGCTGGAAAAGGAGAAAATGCTGTTACCAGCATTTTCTCCTTTCCCCTGTATGTTTTCAAAAGGCTTTTTCTTCAGAGGCATCAAAACTTGGAATTGTGTGGTAACAAACTAAGTCAAATCAGCTAAGAGTTTTGGTTTCTAACTTAACCCTTTCCCAAAAAAGCCCTGGGATTTACGTGTCTGCTGTGGAAGTCTTTGAAAACACTGTGCGAATAGAGAAATTGCTCGTAATGAGCAATTTCTCCTTTTCCCACAGTGTTTTCTACCCTTTTTGAACTGAACTTTCTCAAAAGATGAGATTTGTGTTTGAAAGGGTGGGAAACATTGTGCCAAAGGGAGATGCTGCATTATCACCATTTGTGCTTTTCCCACAATATTTTCAAAAACTATCTTTCTCATTGCTATAAATTCATTTGGTTGTTTGGATAAGAGTTAAAATGATTAAAATAGAGAAAATGCTGGTTACCAGCATTTTCTGCAATTCCCACAATGTTTTCAAAAGCCTTCTTTCTAGGAAACATTACAAGTAGAAATTGCATGGTAATGAGTAAAAAAACACTGTTGGGAAAGAAGATAATGCCAGAAACTATCATTTTCTCCTTCTCCCATAATCTTTTTTGAATACTAGTATGATCCTTTGCATTATATTCGATTGAATGATTGTATTGGAGTAATGCCCCTTTAAGGTAAGACCTGTGTAATGCACTTCCGGTGAACATTTGGCAAAAATTTTAATTGGTTGCTAAATAAGGATGAATAAGGATTTATGCAGAAATGATATTTTTGCACATTTCTAACGGATCAGAAATTCCGTTTATGTCTATCTTGAAACTATTTTTTGATACTTTTGTTCGTTTTCCAAAAAGGGAGGTAATTAGTATCTCTTTTTCAATTGAGAATATAGCGGTTTTAGATTTATAAATGATAATTCAAAGAAGAAAAAAACGGAAAAAATGAAAAGATGAAAGTAGTTCAATAATACTCATTTTTAATTATAGCTAATTTTGCATGATGATATTTCAGTAGAAATAGCCTTTTTCCATTACACAGGTCTTACCTTAACAGAAAAGGTCATGTCATGTCAGTCAGTGCACCCATGTATGTGTTTCTTGGCTTTGTAACACCAGAACAGCCACAACAG
Organism: Tridacna crocea; assembly: GCA_943736015.1. Classification (NCBI taxonomy): domain Eukaryota; kingdom Metazoa; phylum Mollusca; class Bivalvia; order Cardiida; family Cardiidae; genus Tridacna; species Tridacna crocea. The sequence continues at coordinate 60,153,931 of OX031059.1, forward strand.
TTACTTTCTTTCCAAGTTACAGACTACTTTTCTCACATGCACCAAAGGTGAGAGGCAAAACAATTCCAAAAAGACCGTGTTTGTCTCAAACAGGTATCGAACTTGCAACCATCAGGTCACGAGTAGGATACACTTACCCCTGAGCTAATCTACCAAGCTGGTCTTAAGTTTGTAAAGACATGGGCCAGTGTGGTAAAGGACAAACACTATCTATAATTATGAAGTGAAATACATGGAGGTGAACATCATTGGTCAGCCAAGATAACAATGAAAACCCCTTCTCTTCTCCCTAGGGACCTATCTGAATTGTTGTCCAAATAACTTTTGAAGACATTCCAAGTCAAGAAGAAATCCTTTAAGTTTTGCACCGCTTAAAACGCAAACAACAAAATTTCAGACTTGTCCAATTTGAAAGCATTAGCAGATAACAAATAAAACACAACTCAAAAATTATAATAATTTATTTTGGGAAGGGTAGAAAACATAGCAGGAAAAGGAGAAAATGTTGGTACAACATTTCCTCCTTCCTCCTTCTTCCCAAACTGTTCTTAATCACTTTAGAGACACATTCCATTATCTAAACTACACTGATATTGTCATCAGATCTGTAATTGCTTCCAATCTGGCCAGAGATGATATTTTGTCGTTTGGTAAAGGTCACTTCTTTATATAATGATCACCAGTCCTGTTTTTATTACCATGGGAATGAGGACATATAAAGCATGGAATGAAAAGAAAACCCTGGTAACCTCTTAGTCTTCCTTTGCCAACAACAAAACTTAAGACATAAAGTCCAAATTAAAAGCTACTGCAGACCGTAATCAAAATGTGACTAAAATTCTCAGTTTCAGCTGTGAGTTAGCTAGCAGAACAGAAAAGGGGAAAATGCTGGTAACTGTGTTCTCTGCTCCCATGAGGCCTTGTCTCCTATGTCATAAAAATTCGGGTTTGTGTGTTTAAGGTTAACCCTTGAACAAACAATCCTGGTACCTTCATTTTCTCCTTTTCTCACTATATTTTCTTCTCTTTCAAAGAAAGAACATATTATTTACAAATGCTCTCAAATTTGATCAGTTTAGTTTTTGGTACAGACTTGAACCTTTTCCATGACAAAATCTTAGATTTTCATCCAAACTGAAAGCATTTGCAGACAACAATTTAACCCTTTACCACACAATCCCGACGACCCTGAGAAATAAGCCCTTTGAAAACATTTTGGAAAAAGGAGAAAATGCTGGTAACCAGCTCCTTTTCCCAAAATGATTTCTACCCTTCTCAAAACAAATTTCAGTTCTTTATTCACTTTTATCTTGTCATCTGCAAAGGCTTTCAATTTAGACCGGTCTAAAATTTTGTCGTTTGGTAAAGAGTTAAATGTGGCTCAAATGGTGGAACTTGTTGGTTTTTTTATGAATAGAAAACATTGTGGCAAAAGCAGAAAATGCTCGTTCCCAGCATTTCCTCCATTTATCCCACAACTTTTTTCAAAAAGTTTCCTCCACAAGGTCCTAACAACATCCTTAACCCTTTTCCAAAAAACCCAGAGGTAGAAGCCTTTTGAAAACATTGTGGGAAAAGGAGAAAATGCTGGTAACCAGCATTTTCTCCTTTTCCCACAATGTTTTCTACCCTGCTGGAAACAAATTTCAGTTTCTGAATTACATTTATTTTATTGTCTTCAATTGTTTTCAATTTGGCCCAGTCTTAACTCTTTCCCAAACAAGCCTTGGTTTTTACGTGTCTGTAGTACAAGTCTTCAGAAAACACTGTGGGAAAAGGAAAAATTGCTCATAACAAGCAATTTCTCCTTTTCCCCACAGTGTTTTCTAGCCAATTTAAAAGTCTGGACTGTGCGATAAAGAGTTAATGAACCATGGTTTCATAATCTTACTGTATTTTCTAGAAATAGTCTGATTGCATAGACATTTTTTTCTCAAAACAAACTGTGATTGACGAAGCAGTTATCTGAAATTGCACTCATTACCATCCTAGAAGCTGATTATGGAAGACTTGAATACACATATGTTGATACCTGGGAGATAACTCTGGTCTAGTAATTAACCTGTTACTGCATTATCCTGACTTTAACCCTTTGCCACACAATGACGACTTTTAATGCCTCTGAAAGAGGAAGCTTTGGAAAACATTGTGGGAAAAGGAGAAAATGCTGGTTACCAGCATTTTTTCCTTTTCTCACAATGTTTTCCACCCTATCAAAGAAAGAAATCATTTCATATGAACCATATTAAAACTTGTCTGCAAATGCTTTCAGTTCGAATTGGTCTAAAATTTTGTTGTGTGGTAAAGGGTTAAATGGCTTTTAACGATTCAGAAGTAGAACCAGCAACGAGACGATTCTAATGAGTACTGTTACGGGAGACCACTCCTTCCTGCATGGCATACTCCCGATTTAAATACAATACCTGGCTACTGCGTCAGGGAGATATCTCTTTGGCTCAGTGGTTAGGGTATTGGCTTTGCGTCCGGGAGTTCGGAGTTCGAATCCCGCTCCGATCCTTATTTCTGCCATGCATTTATTCATTTGTTTCTTTGTTACGGACTTCGTTCGTAAGATGGGGGCTCGTCCGGGATGGGCCATTGAGCCATTAATCCCATTTGTTGTCCAAAATTGGACTTCCTGCCTAATAAGGCTTTGAGTCATCAATAAATGATGACTTTAAGAGGGGGTGTGTTACGGGAGACCACTCCTTCCTGCATGGCATACTCCCGATTTAAATACAATACCTGGCTACTGCGTCACGGAGATATCTCTTTGGCTCAGTGGTTAGGGTATTGGCTTTGCGTCCGGGAGTTCGGAGTTCGAATCCTGCTCCGATCCTTATTTCTGCCATGCATTTATTCATTTGTTTCTTTGTTACGGACTTCGTTCGTAAGAGTACCCACAACAAAGTGTTTGAAAAAGAAATAATGAATACCATCACACCTTATCTAAAGCTCTGTCTATTATAGTAAATAATGGTGATTCAGTAATCATGAATATACTGTATGTCAAACACATAAGTTGTGGTTATGATTCAAAAACAAAAAGGAAGGGATATGAATTTTTTTCAAAGAAAAAGGGTTCAAGGATAGTGCATATATAATTATACCATAAAAAAAATTACAACCAGAGTAAAGAGGTTTGCCCAAACTCATTATATACAAGGACACTCTTACCACATAGTACTTCAGACAGAGTAAGAAAAAAAATGTACAATCAATTCATAAACAGATAATTATAAAAAAAAGTTGTTGCCAACAACGACAAGAGGACCATGATGGTCCTATATCGCTCACCTGAGTACTAAGCAGTAAAAGTCTACAATGAAGATAAATACCAAATATTGAGGTTCAAGGCCAAATGATAATGAAACAAGAGTGGCAAACGTTGTCTGCGCATGTCATATTCTTTGAAGATTCGACTGTCTTATATGACACATCACTAGCCCGGAAAGCAGGCTGACTGTAATATTACACTCTATAAAGTAGCAATGTAGAAAATAGCTTTGATCAATACGTTTGAGGAGAAATGAGACCTGCTTTAGCTCCAGATTTCTCTAAACTGCTGATCATAGCTGAGTGAATTACACGAGGTAGCATTTTATTGGATAAAACTTTATTTCAGTTTTAAATTCATAGTAACGGTTGTCGCCTAGGAAAGTGGTTCGGATCTGTACCCAGGATGCCCATTTCAGATAGATGAGCATTTATAGATTAGAATGCCATCTAGCGGGAGATAATGGAGTGGCAAATTGTCGCAACATATGCCCATCCCACCGGCAGTTGTCGAGGAGGTATAATAGTTTCAAAGAGCAGGCAATACAACAAACATGTTCACCAAGTCTCAAGTCAATTTGACATACCAAATATCAAACCTCTCCGAAGAATTTTAAAGTTTTCCTTTTTTGTTCCTATGTTTAGAACTTGTGACCCCCTGGGCGGGGCCAGTTTGGATCTCTGGGGCATCTTATGGATAAACTTGGTAGAGGTCCACTAGTAGATGCTACATACCAAATATCAAAGCTCTACACCTCCTAGTTTCAGAGAAGAAGAATTTTAATTTTTTCCTATTTAGTTCCCATGTTTAAACTTGTGACCTCTGGGGCTGGACAAATTATGACCCCAGGGACATCACATCAATAAACTAAGCAAAGGTCCACTAGGATATGGGCAACTTCAAAAAAAATGAAGCAAAAGTGTGACATTAGGGGTCAAATTTCAAACCAGATTTATCATGGTGCTTTTTCTATTTTTTTGACTAGGAGACATCCAAGTTCAAGGAAAAAGCACTTCTACATGCAAAAAAAATGTAGAACTTGACCAAAATCAATGTTTTAATAATTTTTTCATCAATTTCTTTCAATTCGTTAGTTCACAAAAGAAGTGATACTACACACAGGCATTAAGAAAAATGTCAACCTTTTTAATTTAGCTTTAGGGGGAAGTGTTTAGGGCACTATTTTAACACATTTTTTCTCGCACATATCTATTTATTTTTTTCTTATAGGATTTTTTTTTAGTATTTTAGCCGTATATTTTCATTCGACACATCCAAAAGTTTTTTTCACTGGGAAAATGGGCAAGCTAAAGTGAAAAAACATATATGTTAATATCAATGAAGGGTTTGCCAAGGCATATGTAAAATTTTAATTGATTATGATGAATATCAGGGTTGTTAGGTCTTTGTCAAATACATGACATTATTCAGAAAAAAATGTTACACTTGTGACACCTTCGAAACTAAGGGTTTTTGTTCAAAATTTGCATTCTAATACCAAATTCTTTTCACATTTAGAATCTTTTGGTAATCACAAATGATTAAAGAGCAATTTGCAAGTAACCTTTCAACTTTAGGAGGAACATTGAAGAAAAATGATAAGGGAAGCTATTCTTATCTTAATTGGCAATATCGTTTTACTTTTTTCACTAATGACTCATGAAAGTGGTAGAATCTCTCATTCTGCTAATAGTTATATACTATCAAATCATAATAGAACAATTTGTTATAAGTTTAAAGCCCCTGCTATAATCTGTAGGCTAGAATTAAAGGTACCTTATATGTTACACTTGTGACGAAAGTAGTAATTACAATTATGACAAAAATATTTTACTTCAGTACCTGGTTTTTATTTTCAAGTTCTTTTCCATGCAACAAAATTATTGGCCTGCTCCAATAGAAACTGCTTACAACACATTTAAGGTGTGTAAAATTGTAGAATTGAGCACTGATAGGGTAGAAAATATTGGATGGAAAAGGATAAAATGCTGTATACCACCATTTTCTCTCTTTTTAGAGAAGTGAAAGAGATTTAACCCTTTACCAAAAGACAACATTTTAGACTTGTCAGAATTGAAAGCTTTTGAAGTCAATATTTTTAATAAATGTGACCAGCATTTTCTCCTTTTCCCACAATGTTTTTCAAAGGCTTCATTCTCTGTGTCATCGAAAGTAGGGATTATGTGGTAATGGGTTAAATGGAATCTGTAACAAACCAACTACTTTTTCTCTCAACACACAATATGAAAGGGGAAATCATCAAATGGGCATACAATCATGTTCGATGAGTTTCTTGAAGTAGTTTTCAGTTTTCTGGCATGTTCTTACTCTGAACAAACTTGTTGAGGGCTCCTAATTTTTGTTCAAGATTTTTGTTAACACCCTTCTGCAAGTGAGATGTAAGCTTTTACATTTCTTTGGGATTAATTTCAATAAAGTGATAAATTTTCTGTGAAAGTCGGGATTCGCCTTTATGAATTACTTGTACAGTTTAAGCTTTGAATAAAGTAGATGCCATTTAACAACTGGAATGCCTCCAATCACCACAGTGTCTTTTTTGTTTGGCAATTCTTTGGAGTTTTCTTCTAGGAAAGACTTTTGTCATTGCCTTCTTTTTGAAGTAACCTCTATATCAAATGATGGATCCTTTTTTCTCTGCTGTTTTACTTTCTGTTCACAATTCTTGCTTTTATTACAGCCTTCTTAATTCTTTACTTCTGCTTTAGTCCTGGGTCAGTTTTAAGTCTCTCTCGACACTTTCTTACACATGCTTTAAAGCTTGAAGATTTCTTTTCACATGTATTGGCAAAGAATTTACCTTTATATTGTAACTTAACATCAAGTCTAAAGTTCATTTTTCAGTTTCTTTAACTAGCTGTGGAATTAAGAAATTTATAATGATTAATTCTTGAAATGTATGATTTTTGTCACAAGTGTAACACTTTAGGGCATCTTACTGATTTTGACAAAAACCACCAGATTTCCTTTGAAATTAATTGTAATCTTTTGACTTTTAGGTACATAAATAATTAAACATTATATCTGACTGAAAAAAATGAAATGAATCTGTATAATAAAACAGATATCTGATGCCATTTTCCTGCTATATCTAAGTTTTATAGATCTATTAAAATTTCTTTCACAGAAGTGCTAAAATCTCTATAAGTATGCATGATGAAAGAACTGTGATGCTTCATAAGTACTACAATGACTATTAAAGCAATGTAGGTATTTAAATTAGCCCTGTACATGTGTATGTTATACATGCTCAAAATGTGTTACACTTGTGACATCAGTTGAGACCTGCTGGCGAGGTCCACTGCTCACTCATTTGAATAAAATTGACATCATTGCCATCTTTTGACTTCCTGGATCAGGAAAATAGCAAATAGTGATATGTTATTCAAAGATTAAAGAAACACTGATGTCTGAAACATCAAATGTTACACTTGTGACATTTTTAGGCCATGTTGATCAAACCAGGCTATACAACAGGTGTTGTATTTGTCTGTTGAAAAGACATTTTTTTATTGTTTCTAATACATTGCTGTTTATAAAAATAACATACCCAGAATCTTAAATTTCATCTATTCTCAATGGTAGCTTTAGAAAATCAGAACGCATGAAAAATTGTGCTCCCTTAAGCTCAAGGGGTGGCTGTATATAAATATTGGGATATTTGTTCCAACAATTCCAAAGTGGGTGGAAATGAAGTCAGCTTGGAAATAATATACCATAGTACACATACTGTGAACCTTGATAATATATACTCACAATTGTAAGCAAGATTAACAAATGAAGAACAGGGTATTTTAAAAATGTCACACTAAAAGTGTTACACTTGTTACTTTTTTTGATACATTTTGGTCCATAACTCTAGAACGCGTAATGTTAGAGTAATGAACCTTGGCAGGATGATGGAAAACCACAATCTACACATGATAAGATTAAAAAAATATGAATTTTGTGTTTTGAATTAACAAAATCCTATGTTATAGAAAAAGCTTCATTTTTTTTGAAGTTGCCCATATGCTTTATACCAAATATCAAAGATCAACATCTTCTAGTTTCCAAAAAGAAGAATTTTAAAATTTTCCTCTTTTTTTCCCATGTTTAAACTTGTGACCCCAGTGGCATCATATGAACAAACTTGGGAGAGGTTTACTAGGAGATGCTTCATACACAATATCAAAGCTCTAAGCCATCAAGTTTCAGAGAAGAAGAATTTTAAAGTTTTCCTTCTTTGTTCCTATGTTCAAACTTGTGACCTCCGGGGCGGGGCCTGTTTTGATCCCAGGGGCATCATATGAACAAACTCTTGGTAGAGGTCCTCTAGCAGATGCTACATACCAAATATCAAAGCTCTGCACCATCTAGTTTCAGAGTAAAAGAATTTTAAAGTTTTCCTTCTTAGTTCTTATATCTCAAACTTGTGACCCCCTGGGTGGGACCAGTTTTGACCCCGCAATCCTGGTAGAGGTTCACAAGTAGATGCTTGACCGATTAAAATTTCTCGAACAGTTTGTGGAATTTAGGGTCACCCAAGGAACATGTCTGTGAAATTATTTTCAATATCTGACCAACAGTTTCAGAAAAGATTTTTAAAGAATTTATTAAAAAAAATTCCATTTGGTTGCTTTGGCAACCAGAGATTTTGATGGAACCAAATTCTGTGAACAGTTTCCCAAGGAAGATTCCAGCCAAGTTTGGTCCAAATTGACCCAGGGTTAAGGAGGCGATGATGTTTAAAGAATTGTTGACGATGCATGATGGACACCAGGTGATCCTAAAAGCTCCCCTTGAGCAAACTCAGGTGACCTAAAAACATTGGAGAAAAAGGGAACAAGAGGGCCAAGCTGGCCCTGGATTAATCACCTGAATTTTTGAGAGGACCATAGCCAATTTTTTTTGAGGTATTGAAAGTTTGGAAACAAAATCATCATTTTGCCAAACAATTTTGAAAAGTTTACCAGTAAAGGTCATTTCAGAATCTGTCCACAATCATCACCACTACAATGATTTTGATGAATCAGAATTCTGCAAATAAGTTTTTGGATAGATCACCCAAGGACAATTTCTTGAAGGCCAAGAGCACATGAAGTAATATGATCAATAGTGACTAGATCATAATTTTGTGGACAGTTTTTGAAAATAGTCACCCAAGGAACATTGCTGTGAAATTATTTCAAAGTCTGACCAGCTGTTACATACTAGATGATTTTTTAAGAATTTCTTCATTTCAGTATAGTGCAAATAGCCCCCATTCACCAGAGCCATGTTTCTTGACGGATCAAAATTTTGCCAACAATTTTGGAAAGGGTCACCCAAGGAACATCTCAGTGAAATTATTTCAAAATCTGACCAGCCGTATTAGAGGAGATTTTCTACGAATTTTCATGACCATATAATGCAAAGTTCTAGCCCCCATTCACCATAGCCATGTGTCTTGAAGGAGAAACATTTCGCGAACAGTTGTGAAAAGTGTTCAATGGGTGACACAAAATTATATTGTGTGATCAGCAATTTGGATCATAAAGTGATAATTTTGACTCCTCATAAATGCAACATCGAGTGCATCTATTTTTCCTTTTAATGCCCATGCTGTTATCACAGATGCTTATAAAATGTAAAAAAAAAAGAGCTTTAATGTACCAAAAGTGACTTCCACAATATTCACAGTAAATGTCAAGCTTAGTTTCCATTTCTCTGGAAGTGCATCGATGGACATTTATATTCCAAAACTGTGAAATTACAAGGAGGTAAAGTTGTCATTTTTTTTTTTCGTTCTTTTTGTAAAGATTAGTCTATCAATTAAGGACCTTATTGTTCAGAGACAAGGAAAAGATTGATGCATATAGCCATTTGAAAAGATGCCGGTATGTTAATTTTTCACTACAGATGGGTCATAAGAGTGGCTGCTGTGGGGGCTAACAGAGAATCAATCAGAAAAGTAACATAAGAGCTAGTCCCTGAATTGGGGACACAGTTTAGGTAATCAAACATAAAGTCAGAAAATGGGTTTTAACCCAACTACGTAACTTTTGGATTTGAGTAAGTATTTGGTTAATTTTACATTAGCTCATGCCCTTAGCTAAAGAAGGGATCATATGTGCATATGTGTAAAATCTCAAAGTATTGATAAGTCTACACATTTTAGTGCAACGAAGCCCTTTAGCTCCTTCAAATAGCATTTTCAAACACAAAAACTAAGAATTTTTCTGTTTTCCAGAGCTCTCTATACTTAATCCTTTGCTAAACAGTCCTGTGTTTTCACGTCCCTGGAAAATAAGGCTTTTGAAAATATCGAGGGCAAAGAAGAAATGCTGGTAACCAGCATTTTCTCCTTTCTCCACAATGTTTTCTCCTCCATCAAGAGACTTAAAGTTTATATATATCCATTTTGAATTTGTCATCTGTCAATGCCCTCTATTTGGAGGCGTCTAAAAATTTGTCATTTGGGAAAGGGTTAAAAAGAAGTCACATGATTACAGTAGAGATAGCATTTTACTTTGGCGTCTGCCTATAGCTTTAAAAATGGATAAATGCAATTTTTCATGTATGATATACTCTTGAAGAAACAGAACAATGTCTTTCTCATAAAACTGGCAATGTTCATAACTGGCTGATTCATTTAACTAAAAACGATTGAGGAGCACATTGGGAGGGTCATGTATACTATCCGGTTATATATCAACTTCAGAAATATCAACTCGGAAGTTGAAAGGTCAGTTGGCCCTTCGCATGGCTCCCGTGACATGACATGTCATCAAATTAAGGCCATGCATCACAAACAATACATGAAATAGTCGATGGTACCAATGACATCGCTGTATCGACAGTGCTGTCAGAAAATATTGATCGAAAACAACTGTCAACTCACTTCATTTTCCTTGTGGTTTCGTATTCCTCGAACCAAGTCCTGTAAATTCTTATCCAGCACACGTTCAAGTGTTCCTTTCACTTTTCTCAACGCCATCTTTCCAAATTATTATGCTAGAACATCTAGCAAATAGATTTTAGCACGAAATTTCTTTAAAATATGCTATATTTAGTTGCCGATACAGGTGATGATCTTCGTTTACACCATTCAACATGGCCACCTCCATAGATCATGTGACCAGCTGACGTGTTAGACTGGTCCATAATCCTATTTGATGCTGAGATGAGATGGGGGTAGGCCTACTCGTAGCTTAACCCGTAGTTTGCCCAACCTAATGCAGACAACGTAGATTAAGATCAGACGGCTTAGGACACGTAGAACTGATGATGAGTCTGCGGGGTCTGATATATAGATATACAAATGTATATGGTATTCTAATTAAATCAATATCTAGATCCGTCGGATTAATTTCAAATGGTTTATTTAACTAAAGGTAGATCTACATGTAGAGCTATTCCTTACTCAACAGATATAGATCTAGATCTAGTTATTTAAATTACACATCATGGTGGCCCCAAAATGCATGTAAAGTAAGATCTAGATCTTTCAATGGGAGTAACTGATCTAAGTAAAATGCAATTCCCTAAATTATCAGTGCTGCAATCAATATGAGCCGTCTTCGTAGCTCGTATACAAGTATGTAAGTAGTAGACATCTACTATCTAGATCAAGTAAAAGGAGGAACGTCCATAACGTACGACACGCATCATTGTGCGTAATTTAGACAGCTGAGAAACAGCAGAAAAATTCTTTTGTCTTGAACAACTTCATCTTAACTCTCTACCAAATGACAAAATTTTAGACTGGTCCAAATTGAAAGCACTTGCAGACGACAAAATAAATGTGGCTCAAAAATTGAAATGTGTTTTGGGATGGGTAGAAAACATTGTGGAAAAAGGAGAAAATGCTGGTTACCAGCATTTTCTCCTTTTCCCACAATGTTTTCAAAAAGCTTCTGTCTCGGGGCATTTGCTACAATGCTTTGATAGCTTTCCTTTCCGTGGTTGTTAAAAGTTGGGATTGCACAGCAAAGGGTTAAGTCTGCTACTGTTGGGTGTTCACATTCATCCAACTGTATTTCCTTAATGATTGATCCTAACAGTGTCACAAGTCTCATTGTTTCTATCAGATGTAGATCAAGATTAGCTTACACAGATCATGCAACCCAATCTTTGACCTACATTGTCATCTTTATCCAACAATCTGGCCATTGTATGTGAAAATGTCAAGCTTGCAGATTTAGCAATCTATTGATCAACTTTCTCTTGGTGGCAAGAGGTTTGAATTGTCCACTTTACCCTTTACCCCATAAGGCATTTCTATGGTGTCTGTAATTGACCGTAAATAACCGCAAGGATGAAGCCGTTTCTTATGTGTATATATGACACCTTTTGATAGCATTGAAAACATTGTGGCAAAAGGTGAAATTGCTCGTCACGAGCAATTTCACCTTTTGCCACAATGTTTTCCATAGGCTCCTACAAGCAATGCATAGAAATGAGTATCTATGGAGTAAAGGGTTAACAAGTATTTGAGAACATAGAATAAATTGTAGTAGATGGTTCACATTTGCCTTTGTGTTGACATCAAATTGGTATTAACTATATTTTTTTTTTCCTTTTCCCACAATGCTTTCAAAAGCCCATTTCCTTTGTGAACTGTTTGCACTTGGTACTTTGTCGTAAAGGGTATAGTGTAGTCAAGGGTTAATCGAGCAAATTAAAAAATACAAAATAATGCTTTATTATGTTACTTTGTCATAGCCTTTATCATAAAAATAACATAGAATACCATTAACCCATTACCTCTCAAACCCTTCTTTTGACGACCCAGAGAACGAAGTCTTTCGAAAACATAGTGTGAAAAGGAGAAAATGCTGGTAACCAGCATTTTCTCCTTTCCCACAATGTTTTCTACCCTTCACAAAACAAATTTCAAATTTTCAGTCACTTTTATTCTGTCGTCTGGAAATGCTTTCAATTTGGACAAACCTAAAATGCTGTCGTTTGGTAATGAGTTAAACATCACTATGACTGCTCCATCTTATCTTTTAGATTCCAAGCAGAGAATGAACTCAGGGGACATTTTACAGTCTAGAAACAAGGCCTAAGTAATTGAAATTTCAAATTAGCTTTTGTCCACCAGAATGTTTCAGCAGAGCAGATCAGCAATCAGACTACAAAGAATATGCTGTCTGATCTTAATTCACTAAAGCCCCAAAGGTAACTTACCGGTAAGCTTTGAAAGAGGGTTGGATGTTAACCCAAAGGCAGCTAAGCATGGCTTACTAACCTTTTGTGGACAGTGTAGATCAAGATCAGAGTGCTCAGAATGTGCAGTCTAATCTATAATCTTCATTGTCTAATACAGTATTTTCTATGCATTGAAAGCAACTTTGAAATCATAATATTTGAGTTCGAACTAGCAAGTGGAAAAATCCATTCACTAATGTTGCAGTTTAGATTTTAACACTATGATTTTCCTATTTTTCATTTCATTTCTGAAAACTGAAAATATGTTGTGCAGACCTGCCAAAACTTAACTAAGATCAGTTAGTTTGTATTTGTATGGTGTCTCATACTGCTTTAAACAATATTTCAATACTATCACTGTGTCACAGCCTTAGATCATTTGTTCAAGTCTCACCTGGGCGTTGACCATACATGCGGAAGTTTTGGGGATCTGCAGTAACTTGCTATAGGACATTCCCATGTGACCAGTCCTGCTAAGGAGTGAATCTAAATTGTCGAACTACAAATTCAGCTCCTAACATCTTTACCACATACCAAAAATTTGGACTTGTCAAAATTGACAAATTTTGCAGAAAGCAAGATAAAGTGTGGCTAAAATAAAGAAAACTGTCTTTCAAATGGAACACTGTGAGAAAAGGGGAAAAAAAATGCTGGTTACCAGCATTTTCTCCTTTTTCTACAGTGTTGTGAAATGGCTTGTTCCTTAACTCTTTACCAGATAATGTCGACTTTTAACAACCCTGGAAGAACTATTTGAAAACATTGTGGAAAAGGAGAAAATGCTGGTAACCAGCATTTTCTCCTTTTCCCACAATGTTTTCTACCATACCAAAGAGAAAATTGTACCATTTTAACCAAATTGACATTGTCGTCTGCAAATGCTTTCAATTTGGACAAAGCTAAAATTTTGTTGTCTGGCTAAGGGTTAAAAATGTTATAACACAGGATTCTTTTGTAAAAGTGTTGGCAACTGAGCAGCAGTGGACTTTATAACAGCGACACAACTAAAAAAATTGAACTAGCAATTGTAATAACCTTCAAACATTAGCAAAAAATTACTTGATACAAAAGAAAATAACCCATCACCACGAGATCTTATATTTTTTCCCTCCCTGGTAAAGTCAGTTGGGTTAATCCTTTACCAAACAATCCCTGCTTTTATGACTGTGAGAGAGAAGCCTTTTGAAAACATTGTGAGAAAAGGTGGAAATGCTGGTGACCAGCATTTTCTTCTCTTCCCACGATGTTTCCTACTCTGCTGGAAACTTTGAGTTACATTTATTTTGTTGTCTGCCAATGCTTTCAATTCTGACCAGTCTAAAATTTTGTCAATAAGTTCAGAGTTAATCCTTTGCCACACATGCCAAGATTTAAAGATCCTGAGGAAAAAATCTTCTGAAAATGTTGTGGTAAAAGGAGGAATGCTGGTAATGAGTACCTTTTCCCACAATGTTCTCTGTTCTTTCACAAAGTCCATAATTTCAGACACTGTCTACAAATGCTTTAAATTCAGACTAGACAAACACTTTAGCATTTGTTAAAGGGGTTACAAATTGAAAATGGTGGTAACAAGCATTTCCTCACTCACTCCCTCTAAATCCATTGTTTTACAATTAGATATAAATTTCATACTTTTGTTGGCTGCAAATTCCTTCTCTACAGACAAGCCTAAAATATTGTCATTTGTTAACTCATACTCACAACATCCGAATTTAACAACCCTGAGAAAGAAGTGTTTCGAAAATATTGTAGGAAAAGGAGAAAATGCTGGTAACCAGCATTTTCTCCTTTTCCCACAATGTTTTCTTCCTTTTTCAAACAAATTTCAATTTTCTAGTCACATTTATTTTGTCGTCTGAAAATGCTCTCAGTTTGGGCCAGTCTACAATTTTGTCGTTTGGTAAAGAGTTAATCCATTACCACACAATCCCTACTTTTGACGCCCCTGAGAAAAAGCCTTTAGAAATCATTGTGGGAAAAGGAGAAAATTTTCTCCTTTTCCCACAATGTTTTCTACCCTTCACAACACAAATATCAGATTTTCAGTCACTTTTATTTTGTCGTCTGCAAAAGCTTTCAATTTGGACAAACCCAAAATTTTGTCGTTTGGTAATGAGTTAAAGAGCAAACAGAAGTATGATAAATTCTGGACTTATATTAGTAAATTTTAAGGACTGCTAAATATTCTCAATCGAATCTATATCATAAATGAAAAACATATTTATACTAACATAAATATGTATAAGAGAAAACCTACAAACTTTTTACAAAACAATATAATTTTAACCCATTACCACACAATCCCTACTTTTGATGCCACTGAGAAAGAAGCCTCTAGAAAACATAGTAGGAAAAGGAGAAAATGCAGAAAATGCTGGTAACCAGCATTTTCTCCTTTTCTCACAATGTTTTCTACCCTTCACAAACAAATTTCAAATTTTCAAATTTTTATTTTGTCATCTGCCAATGCTTTCAGTTTGGACCAGTTTAAAATATTGTTGTTTGGTAATGGGTTAAACTTGTCAATATTGAAGGCATTTGCATACAATATAATTAGATGTGTCTAAAATGATGAAATCTGGTTCTGACATTGAAGAAAACATTGTAAGAAAAGTAGATAGTGCTACTTCCTAACACTTTCTCCTCTTCCCACAATCTTTGCAAGAGAATATCTTTTTCAGTGGTTCTAAAGCTCACAACATAAGCCAATTCAAACTCAACATATACACCTTAAAATATCACAAATACATACAGTGATTTATTCCCCTTTTGTACACACCTTTAACCCATTACCACACAATCCCTACTTTTGACACCCCTGAGAAAGAAGCCTTTTGAAAACATTGTGGGAAAGGGAGAAAATGCTGGTGACCAGCATTTTCTCCTTTTCCCACAATGTTTTCTACCCTTCCCAGAACAAATTTCAATTTTTCATTCACCTTTATTTTGTCATCTGCAAATGCTTTCAGTGTGGACCAATCTAAAATATTGTCGTTCACCTTTATTTTGTCGTCTGCAAATGCTTTCAATTTGGACCAGTCTAAAATTTTCTTGTGTGGTAAAGAGTTACAAAAAACATGTGAGACAAGGAGAAATTATTACTCAAACAACACACTTTGCTTCTTTGCTGACAATTTTGTCCATTTCAATCAAAAGAGACTTGTCCTTCTTCATGAAAACTTCCGAAACAAGCATCCATTAGTTTGGGTTTATTGACCGCTAATTTACTTAGTTTTGAAAAGCACTTTATGGGTCAATAAATCCAAACCCTACAATGATGATGTTTGAGACTCACTTGCATTACGTATCCTATGTCAATTTTAGCTTTCTGGGCCCTGTAATCACCAACCATTGTTAGAGATCCAGATAAGAGGGAGTGATGGTATTCTAAATCCATTATTTCTCTTCCATACCTTATGTTGTGGATACTCATTAGAATCATCTCATCGAGACGATTCTAATGAGTACCCACAACATAGGATTTAGTGGAGAATAATTGATATTTTTAATTTTTAAATCGAAATCACTTCCTCTATCTGGAGCTCTGCATTGTGAAAAACAATCTTAATCGTATTCTCCACAATTTTCTAAACTTGAAAATTACACAAAGGCAAAACCCGTTGGTTTAGCCAATCAGGGGTTGTAATACTTTTAAATCTTGGAGGTCTGAGACAGTACGACTAAGAACGTTCTTATGAAGAGTTTGATGAATAAGGACATTGTACTGTTTCTTTTCTTGGCTACATTAACATTCAATAACAAATGAAATGTGACATCATGATGTTGACGAATGTAAAGATTCAAGCATTGAATTTAATGTCATCTTAGGCTTTCTGTTCTTCTTCATTTTTTTCTTCTTTTTGTGATTATTGGACTTGGCTTTGCAAGACAGTGGATTTGGGTTGCCTTTTTTCTTTTTCCTTCTTTTCTTCTCTTCCTCTGCCTCTCCAAATGCTTCCACCTTTAACTGTTTTATCCGTTGGAGCTGATGCTGTGAGGGATTTATCTTTTGTTTCATTTTGTTTTCAGCTGCTTTTATGGAAACATCTTTAGGTTCTTCTAAAGTGATTGTTTTACAGAAGAGATATAACAGTGGCACTCCTGACATCTCTCTCACCTCATGTGTTAGTACAGAATCCTGAAAAATTATGGATAAAAGGGAGCTCCAGATAAGAGGGAGTGATGGTATTCTAAAGTTATTACTTCTCTTTGAAACCCTATGTTGTGGGTACTCATTAGAATCGTCTCGACGAGACGATTCTAATAAGTACCCACAACATAGGGTTTAGTGAAGAATAATAATTATAATTAATACTTTGAAGTTTGAAATCAAAATCAGTCCCTCTATCTGGAGCTCTGATAAAATGTAAGTTACTAATAAGGTTTTGATAGGTTACCTCTTCAGCAATCCTTCACAAAAGAAATTTCAAATTTTCAGTCACTTTTATTTTGTCGTCTGCAAATGCTTTCGAATTGGACAAACCTAAAATTGTGTCGTTTGGTAATGAGTTAAGCTATCCGAGGTTTGCACTTCTACTGTACCTGGGTGGCTATCATATACTGTTTCTTCTGTTTCCGCAATGTCTTGAGCGTGGCTCTCAAACATTTTGTCGGTGCAATAGGTGCATCATGCTTACAAGGCTGCACCTGAAACTGTCTCAACACTTTCAATGGCCCATATAATAATGTACCTGGAACAAAACAGAATTTAAATGGATGCAAATTTCTACCACACAATCCCAACTTTTAACAACCCTGAGAAAGATGCCTATTGAAATCATTGCAGGAAAAGGAGAAAATGCTGGTAACCTGCATTTTCTCCTTTTCCTACAATATTTTCTACCCTATCAAAATCAGAAATCATCATTTGAACAAGATTTAATTTGTTGTCTGCAGATGCTTTGAATTTGGCAAAGTCCAAAAGTTTGTTGTTTGGTAAAAAGTTAATCTATTTCAGCAGATGTAGGACTGTTTGAAAAAGATGTAGAAAAATCCTGTCTGAAAAAGGAGCAATTGCTTGTTTCATGCAAGTTTTCCAGTTTCAGTTGTATTTCCTATGGTATTCATTACAGACATTCTCCCTTTTTTGCATGTTTTTTTTTTTCGTGTGATTAATAATAGTGCACTTATAAAGTTGACCTATACAGTCACAATGTTTCTCAGTTTTATCTCCACTGAGTAGAAGACAGAGAGTGAGAGAAGGAGAACTACAGCTGTCATTGAATGTGACTTAATACCCCCACCAGCACTTTGATTTTGCATAAAGAGGGTCACAATAACACATAGACGGACACATGGACAATCAGGCTGATTCCAGTACACTCTCATAAACATTCGTTCTACAAAAAGCTGGTCAACAGGACTGGGTTTTCCAACATATTTTATAAAATGGCTAGCATATCTGAAAAATTCATAATTATGGTTGTGCAAATCAAGACATATCAGTAAGGCCTGTCAGTATGTTCATGACTTTCATACGAGAATGGTTTATGAGTATAGACCAGGTACTCACCGAGAGCTTCACATTCCGCAAGAACACATTTAGTAGTAAAATATCTCACTTCACCATCCAAGTACTTTGGAAGCTGCTCCATAATATTGACTTTGTACTTGAGGGCGGCTTTGCAAAATGTTCCATCAATCAACACACTGTAAGGCGGTCTAAAGTCAAAGTTTATCTTGTAAAAGCCTAGATTTTTCTTCAAATGTTTCTCACGTTTCCCCATTTCCTCTACATTTGTTGGTCCAAATTAACAACTTAAGTTCTGTACCTGTAAATTCATAGATTAATTTCACAGTAAAGGTGATGATTGCAACACATCTGTATTCATTGTTAACAATGTTATGCTGTAAAAATTAAAAAATTACCATTACATTTTAAAAACTAGGTGACAGGTCTATTCATTTAAAATAGTCTGTCAAAAAATGTGGAAACATACTTGACCCAAATCTTTTCAACTTCAGGGCCTAATCTTCTCTTCTACAGGGGCATATTCACAAAAATACCTAGTTGGCCTTTGGCGGAATCATCTTGGGTCCAAATCTTCTGGCATCCTAGTCCTATTTGTAAGACCCTACCGTTTACATATTAGGCTATAGCATATTTTAACATACATCTTGTATGTAGGTAATGCAGGCATTTCATATTAAAATTTGTGGGGATTATATTAATTTTAGTAAACAAAACGTCATTTAAATGTGTGTGAAATAAATTTACCAAGTACCTAAGCCATTTATCGGTCCACCCTTTCATTTATTCATGTTTTGAAATGCATGTTGGCCACAGGAAATTGTGAAAAAATACAGATCCTTAAGCAACTGACAGAGCCATTGAACTTATAATCGTTACTCACTACAGTTCAAACTGTTTAATCCTTTACCACACAATGATGCCTTTTAACACCCCTGAGAGAGAAGCCTTTCGAAAACATTGTGGGAAAAGAAGAAAATGCTGGTAACCAGCATTTTCTCCTTTTCCCACAAAGTTTTCTACCCTATCAAAGCAAAATTGCACAATTTTAGCCACTTTGAAATTGTCGTCTGCAAATGCTTTCAACTTGGATAGGTCTAAAATTATGCTGTGTGGTAATGGGTTAAAATGTAAAAACAAAATGGTTGACAAAACCAGTATTATAGATGGTGCATGGAGGTGGGGGCAGCAACCTGATTTCATTAAAAATCGCTTGGAATGCTGGTTCTTTATTTAACCAGAAATATGCTTGTAAATATGCTCGTAAAGATGGCAGCATTTGTGTTGAAAAAGTTAAATGAATTGATAGATTCTAGATGAATATATAATGAATATGGCCATTGTTCATTGAGAAAAATGTAAATTTGTATCCAGTCAAATTATCTTTCATGTTATGTCAAGTGTTTTTTCAACATTATCTCTGGTTTAGGAAAACGAATTTGCTACGGGGAACTAAGTTGGGCCTGTTTAGTTGTAACATGCAAAAGAAAAGTAAAATGTACAATGTCCGATAGATAAATATTGAAAGATAAAGAAGCTTGTATGTATATGTCTAAATATTTGGACTTCTGGCATCCATGTAGTCCAAATATTTAGACATAGACATGCTTGTTTGACGTTCAATATTTATTGATCAGACATTTCCCATTTTACTTTTCTTTTGCATGATACGATGAATGTCAAAATGTGAAATAACAGACGTAGTGTCTTTAAAAATAGGACTAGGATTCATGTTATCACTGTTGAAGAAGGAGCTTCTCTAACTATATGCATTAAAGAGATTTAACCCATTACCACACAATCCCTACTTTCGCACACCTGAGAAAGAAGCCTTTAGAAAACATTGTGGGAAAAGGAGAAAATGCTGGTAACCACCATTTTCTCCTTTTTCCACAATGTTTTCTACCCTTCACAAAATAAATTTCAAATTTTCAGTCACTTTTCTTTTGTCGTCTGCAAATGCTTTCGATTTAGACAAACCGAAAATTTTGTTGTTTGGTAATGAGTTAAATTTGTTTGTATGATAAAGCAATTCATCTCATCGTTAACCAAATGCACTACATGCTTTAACCCTTTACTCCATAGATACTCGTTTTTATGCATTGCTTGTAGGAGCCTTTGGAAAACATTGTGGCAAAAGGTGAAATTGCTCGTGACGAGCAATTTCACCTTTTGTCACAATGTTTTCTATGCTATCAAAAGGTGTCATATACCCATAAAAAACGGCTTCATCCTTGCTGTTATTTAGGGTCAGTTACAGATACCATAGAAATGCCTTATGGGGTAAAGGGTTAAAGATGCCCATCTACAGCCGATGAACAAAAACACTGTTAAATTTCAAACAATTAAGAATGGTACAGAAATCAGTTCTTTTGTGTAAACAAGGATAAATTACTGATATACATGGTATAATTGAAAAAGTGAAACATGGAGATTTGTATTGGAAACCGAACATTGGTCAGAAGAAAACTGGTTGACAATCGAAGGCTAGCTGTAAACAAAGGCAGTGAGTCACAGAAATTTACTATTGAATTCCGCCTAGAGTTGGATATGATATAATTTGCATATAGGCCACAACCTCATTCCTTTACGGATGTTACGGTAACATACGAGTTTGGTAACATAGACTTATAAAGTAAATCGATTGAATGTTCCGGTAACAGAGCAATTATATAGTGTTTATGTATCGTGACATTCTTTATACCCAACTCATGGCTTTATTTCTTTTCAAAACTTTGTTATTGAAACCTTAATTTGTAATTTCCACTATGTTTCATAAATAATATTTCTGTTGTGTTCCTCATTTTATGCTGTATGTATTGACTATGTGGGCTGCCTATCTAGTATCTATCAAGCAAAAAAGGGTAGAGAATGAAAAAATAAAAGTTTGAACCTATCTATCAATGTTAAGAGCGCAATTTAAGAAAAAGATTTGAACAAAACAAAACCATACATTAGTTGTAAAGAACACCACAGATGATAAACACAATATAATTGCTTTGTTACCGAAACATCTAATCGATTTACTCTATATGTCTATGTTACCAATCTCGTCTGTTACCAAAACATCTGTCACCCAACCCACCTCATTAGACACTGGGCAAAAGGGTCACATATAGTCACATGATAGCATGTGTGATCTTAATACAAGTCTACCCGAGTGTATTTGGCATGAAGATACAAGAATGACTATAGTTTGATAAAATAAAGACAAAAGGTGTGAAAACTGCCTGAAAATGAGTGTATGGGTCTCTCCAAAAGAGAATGAGAGAAAAAATCAAAGGACTGAAGGTCCTGAAAGTCGCACTAATGGTGAAACCTTGATATTTTGGGACTGATAGGTGGTCATCACCCTTTTACAGGACAATCTTGCTTTTACGTAATTCAAACAGCTTTGGAAAACAGAGCTGAAAGAAAGAAAAACTCATTTTTTTTTTACTCAAGGTTTTCTTCCAATTAGACTCAAATTTAATGGTTTACCGTAAGTCAAATTTGATTAGTTTTCAGCAATTCTTCGATTTTGACTAGTCTGCAATTTAGTTGAGCAAATGCAGTTACTTGTAATAGGCAGCTTCCCACCAAGTTAGATCTTTTCATTTTTCTTTTTCTTTAATATATCCATGTTGGCATATAGCCTGACATAATATACCCAAAACAATATTAAATGTATGTCATTGGTCACCTCTATTACTTGGAACTTACTGAAACAGTGCCACTGCATACCGATGCTAGCACTTGACAATTTTTGAAAAGGGACACATAAGGGACATCTCTGTCAAAATCATTTCAAAATCTGACCAACCATTTCAGTGAAGAAGAATTTTCAAGAATTTCTTCATGTCCGAATAGTGCAAGTGGACCCCATTTACCAGAGCCATGCTTCTTGATGGATCAGAATTTCGAAAACATTTTTGAAAATGGTCACCCAAGGAAGATTGCTTTGAAATTATTTTAAAATCTGATCATGGGTTTCAGAGAAGGTGAATTTTCAAGAAATTCTTCATTTCCATATTGTAGCCCCAATTCACCTGAGCCATGTTTCTTGGCAAATCAAAATTTCGCGAACAAGTTTTTAAAAGGGTCACCCAAGGAACATCTCTATGAACTTTTTTCAGTATCTGATCAGCCGTTTCAGAGAAGTAAGAATATTCAAGAATTTCTGCATGTCCATATAAGTACAAGTAGCCCCCATTCACCAGAGCCATGTTTCTTGATGGACCGAAATTTCGCAAACAATTTTTGAAAAGGGTCACCCATAGAACATCTCTGAGAAATTATTTCAAAATCTGACCAGTGGTTTCTGAGAAGAAGAATTTTTTTTAGAATTTCTTCATTCCTGTATAGTGCAAATAGCCCCCATTCACCAGAGTCATGTTTCTTGACTGATCAAAATTTCACGAAAAAGTTTTGGAAAGGGTCACTTAAGGAACAACTCTGTGAAATTATTTTAAAATCTGGCCAGCTGTTTCAGAGAAGAAGATTTTTAAAGAATTTCTTAGAAAACTGTTTGGTTGCCATGGCAACCAAAACTTTTGACGTAATCAAATTCTGTGAACAATTTTCAAAGAGGACCTCCCAAGGAACATTCCAGCCAAGTTTGGTCCATATTGGCCCAGCGGTTTTGGAGGAGTTGATGTTTAAAGAATTGTTGATGACGCATGACGGATGACAGACACCAGGTGATCCTAAAAGCTTCCCTTGAGCATGTTGTGCTCAGGTTAGCTGAAAAAACAGTCCTAAGGTTTTTCATCTCAACCAAACTGACTCTCAAACAATAAAAAATATTTGCAAAGTAATTAATAACTATGCAATCTACAACAGGTTAAAGACCATTGTGAATAATTAGTTTAACTCATTACCAGACCAGCCCAATTTTAGGCTTGTCCAAATTGAAAGCATTTGCAGACGACAAAATAAAAGTGACAGAAAATTTGAAATTTGTTTTGTGAAGGTTAGAAAAAATTGTGGGAAAAGGAGAAAATGCATTTTTTTCCCTTTTCCCACAATGTGTTCTAAAGGCTTCTTTCTCAGGGTAGTCGAAATTAGGGATTGTGTAGTAATGGGTTAATCACCACATTAAATTTGTTACACTCTTTTTGAGTGCTGAAATTGTATCTTTGCTATCCAAACAATGTAATTAATGTATCACATTTCTGTTATATCATTTCTTTAAATGTGCTGATGCTTATGTTTTTTTTTTTTCATATATAAAACATATTTTTATAATGATGGATAAATATTTTTAAAGTATCCAATATGCTTTTTTTTTTCATTAATAGTAACTTTATCGTCCTTAAAAAAAAAATAGAAAGAAAAACGTGATTTTATCACTAAGCATTTGATTCACTTCACTATGTTTATTGTTAAATAAGTTTCATCATTGGTTTTAATCATGTAAGGCAAATTTAAAATAAAGCAAGAGTTATAAATCGTCTTGATGACGAATACGTAATTTCTATTAATTTTTACATAAATTGAAGTTAGAAATACTATAAAAATCATGTGTTCATTTTGACTACACATTGGGTACGTTTTGACTCCACTTGGGTAGGTTTAGACTTCATTTGGGTAAGTTTTGACTCCATTCGGGTACGTTTTGACTTGGGTACGTTTTGGTTTGAGTACGTTTTGACTGTAAACCCCCTCAACAGTGCAACTGTCAATGTACGGTCGTAATTGCTGTACTTTACCTTGCGTTTCATATTTCATGTTGTATTTACTGTATACGGAGGGGATGAAATATCCTTGTCGCCACTCTTTTGGGGTCCGAACAAATGCAGTAATCAACATTTTAACTTTACTGGTGTTAATCGTTAATACATGTGCGTTTGTTTTCTATCCCGTCCGCCATTTGCATTTTCTTAATCAAAGTACAATTTTGTACTTCAAACTTAAGTTGATCAAAGACCTAAAATACTAGAATTGATAGCAAAAGTTCATGTCTGATTTCCATAAAATCGTGTATGTAAGCGTTTCGCATGCAGTTTTATGTGTTACAAAAGTTTTTTGATGTGTAATGGAATAGTTTTTGGGTGTTTTGGGGTATTCGAGTGGTTTGGGGTGTTTCATCCGAGACGTGCGTTACAAACTAGGTCAAAGCTGCGGAACGAAACAAATTTTCAAATTTAGAGCGAGTTTTACGATAGTTAACCCTGAATTCATGGTTTGCATGGTTTAAAAGAGTTGATTTCAAATGACATCACTCGAGTCCGAAATTCCACCCTTATAAGCGAAGCTCTACCGGTCTCGATAATACATGAATATTTACAGTAAGGTGCTCTCGATAAGCCATATTAATCCGCGATCCCTTTTAAACTCACATTAAGCATTGATGGGGGATATCTTAGCTGAATTGTGTTTTCTTTACCCATCTAAACAAAGATAGATGTTAAATTTTCACATGATATACAAAATAACCGCATTTTTTTTTAATTTAAAATTTGAGTCACGTTCTCCTTTTTCTAGCGTAGGTATATGAGTTATATGAGTTACCGGGTCCAGTCCCATCATAAAGAACAAATTCCAGACATACCATAGAAAAAGTAGTTCTACAGCGATTGGGTTAAAAGCAGAGTAACTGCACCTCGTTTATGAAGTATATACGACGTTTTTGATCCAATTTTTTGCATGATTCTTCAACCCACTATAGACACCCCCAACCCACCCTGAGCTCCTCGAGCTCATCGCAAAAAGTCGAACGTTTTGACAAACGTGCGACTTAAAAAAGGAGCAGAGATTCCCCAAGAAAAGAATATATCCCGGGATATCCGGCTATTGCCGTCCGATTAATAGCACACTATAGTATTCATTGAAAATGTGACGACTTACGCTACGTATCATATTATTATCACGTTCATGAATGCTGAATTGAAAATAAATAAAATAGACAATGATCTATAATGGTACAGAGTATTCTTTCAATTAGATACTTAGAAGCAACCCTGGCATAAGGTTCTTCACGTTTCTCAGTGAGCTGGTACTGCTACGCTCGTATTTTCACCAAGGGAAACAGAAGAAAGAAGGGTACTGGCATAAATTTCGGTAAACAGAATAAACAATATTCACAGGAAATCTCGCATTACCTGAATGTACCGGAATAATTCTGCATCTTTTACAAAAAGAATGGGTTTCCTCTTAAATATTGACAAGGGTTTAGGTCCTCCGGAAATGTATGAATATGTATAGCATCTAAAATTAAATTGACCTCTCCTCCAGATTTATAAAACATTATTCTTTTGTTCTGTGTTGTGGTCGATCCAATTTTTTTTGTCCAGATAGTGTCAAGGAAACATGAAAAATGTATGAAAAAGTGAGTTATCTTCAGTGAGTTACTATGGAAAGCACCGTAAACAGGTTCAAACCACAGGAATTTGACATTCTATAACCAAAATAAATGATAAAATATGAAAAAAAAAACACCCCTATATAATATTTATATTACACATGGGAGATTTTTTTTTTCATATTTTATCATTTAATTTAGTTATACAATGTCAAATTCCTGTGTTCAAACATTAATTTCTGTCCATGATAAAAGTACTAACCCTTATCCTGCAGAATAACTAAACCGACAATTTCAACTGGGTGGTAAAAAAAAAAAAAAAAATACTGCTATTTTTCAAAGTTATGTTTTTGGTAAGAAGATTAGGCAACATGTATAATGTCTCCATACCGAACAGTGTAGATCAAAGATCAGACTGCACGTTCTGTGCAGTCTGATCTTAATCTTCACTGTCCGGAAATGGTGAGTCGCGCTCAGCAGTCTAAGGGTCACCACAAATACTGCACAGCCATTGCCTTTCTTAAGAATTACATAATATGCAGAGATAAAAGCATAAATGTTTAAATTAATCCGTAATTTCACAAGGGTTAACTAATAAAATGCGTGACAAAACAAATGAGCCATGTTCTAGGAAAAGGGGGCTTAACCCTTTACAAAAAAAGCCCTGTTTTTCTACGACCCTGAGACAGATGCCTTTTGAAAACATTGAGGAAAAAGGGGAAAATGCTGGTAACCAGCATTTTCTCCTTTTCCCACAATGTTTTTTACCCTGCTTGAAACAAATTTTAGTTTTTGAGTTACGTTTATCTAGTTGTGTGCAAAGTGCTTTCAATTTGGACCTGTCTAAAATTTTGTCGTTTGGTAAAGAGTTAATGCATCTCTGTGATCCATGGAACTAAGCAAGTTTTCACATTTATGGATCCATAATAACCATTTTTATAGGAAAACACTATAATTTTATGATGAGGTAGACTGATCCTTGAACAAACAAACAAACAAACAAACAAAACAGGAAAAAAAAAGTTTCCGCTCAGGTCAGCCTGTGCAGACTGCATTGCAGATTTTTTTCAGATGTATCAAGCCCTTTTTCACGGACCATAGTAAAATTCCTGAAAGAAATTAATTTTGGTGCCTTATAGTAAAGTAATACTAAGAAACTCCTAATGTATATATATGTATTTTGCAAGGGAGTCCGCTTTACATTTGTCTCATAAGGATTACTTTTCTTTTACATTTGAAACGAACAAAGTCCGTAACAAAGAAACAAATGAATAAATGCATGGCAGAAATAAGGGTCCGAGCGGGATTCGAACCCCGGAACTCCCGGACGCAAGGCCAATATCTTAACCACTGAGCCAAAGAGAAGCCAGGTATTGTATTTAAATCGGGAGAATGCCATGCAGGAAGGAGTGGTCTCCCGTAACAGGGGAAAATGAAAGTTTGTTCAAAATATTCTTTGTTGATGTTCCTCCAAGTCATAAATAGAATGCACCAGAAAACTATGTAGTATAAGTGTTAAAATATGAGTGTATGGTTACAGTTTTTAGGGGACACCATTACGTGTCTCCTCCAAGAATGTTATGTAGGAGTTATTTCCCTTTGGCCTTTAAAATGAAAATGAAAGGAAGAGGGGTTTTTAAAAACGAGCAGTTATATAAAAAAATATAATGGAATAAACGTACATTGCTAAAAATGCTATAGTAAGACCACTAGGTACAAGAGTAAAGAGTTGTGAAATTTCTCAAACATGCACAGTTCTAAGAGTGTTCACAGCGTTTTTTTTTTTTGTCCCGATCGAGTTGAGTTCAGTTTGGTTTTTTTTAGTTAAACAGGAATTTTTAGATGTTAAAGCTTGCAAGTGTCGATGAAGACCTGGAATAAATTAATTTAAAGTGCAGTGCTGTATTTTGCCAGATGCATTATTTTTTCAAGCGCGGGATAATGGTGATTTCGTTTGATGAAAATTTGATAAAGAGGATGGGAGTGATGTATCTTAAATCACCATAACAACAATAATCTGATATATATATTTATTGTGATAGACGGTCAAGAGAAATTTAGATATTTATTCTAAAATTCTCGTGCCCACAGAAAAAAGAGGAGGGATCGGACGACGATACAATCCAGCTAGAAATTTTAGTGTGACCCTCTCTCTCACACTTCCGTTTCATTATCAAAATGGCGGCGACGGGTCGCTCGTTTGATTCACCGGTGAAATATGTACAGATGGATGGTCTTGTAGGTTGATTTACCATCACTATTTGCTATGTTTATGTTGTCTGAGCATTAAGATAGCATTACATACTTATATCCGACTATTTTAGATACAAAGATAGCGCTTTATTCACAAGCATCTTTATTTCGACGTAAATTATGGGGGAGGGGTGGGGGGGGGGGGGGGGGAAGGGGATAAACCGCAACTTTGGAGCATGTGAAAGAAACGGTTATATGGATATGTCCAACTGGCTCCTGGTGACATGTATAACTCTCTCATCCCCCGAAGTCGCAACCCACCCCATTAGAATTTTAATCAGATAATAAACAAGTTAAAGCCAACTCTATTTTTATGGAAGTTGCTTCCCAACTTTTTCGTGACACTAAATGATTTTTTCAGAAAGTCATAGGAGGAGATTGGCGGGAGGGCGGTGTTTTTAACACTTACTGGATGGTTTCGCCTCTCAAATTTTTTAACAGTCTAGTCCTAATAGGGTGAAACGGTTTACCGATATACCGATTAACCGCGGTCTGTTCAAAGAAAAAACCGAAACTGGTACGAATTTTACCGTATCGGTATTTCTTCAATATGCCAACTTCTCGTAACTGCATTAGAAAGTCCGGTTTTCCAAAAATTCGATTAGAATTCGGTCGTTTTTCAACAATCTGAAAGATTTACGAAAGCGAAAGTTGTTTATTTTTTCTACAGGCGGTGTCACCGGTGTTAAGGTAAAACTATGACTGCCTCAAATTCACCGCGGATACGAACTCCAAATAACCGCCGACCGTATTACTAATTTTGGACCAACAGAGTTTGTTATTCATTTCCTGTAACTTTGCTCATACTTATTTCGCGTTTTTTCTCCCGGTAGATAAGCGGGAAAGTATTTGTGTTTAACAGAGTAAGTTAGTGCATTGCACTGTCTTCTCTGTTGAGCTCCCAAAGTTCGGTATAGTAGCCCCGACTGAATTCTACATAAACAAGTGCGCGCTCTGAGCGAGGGTTCAGCACTGCTGGTGACTTTTTGTCAGCACAGAGGGCTTCTCTGGGTGCTGACAAGGTTGACATGCTAATATTTTTGAAAAAGAACATGACTTGAAATGTCACTGAGTCATTTACTTGTTTCTATGGATAATTCTTAATTTCTTTGTCATTTCAGTCTAGTCTGTGTTAACTCTCTACCACACAATCCCGACTTTTAACGACCCTGAGAAAGAAGCTTTTGGAAAACATTGTGGGAAAAGGAGAAAATGCTGGTAACCAGCATTTTCTCCTTTTCCCACAATGTTTTCTACCCTTCCTAAACCAAATTTCAAATTTTTAGTCACGTTTATTTTGTCGTCTGCAAATGCTTTCAGTTTGGACCATTCTAAAATTTTCTTGTGTGGTAAAGAGTTAAAGACTAGTGAATGTTTTTAGCATATGCAACCCTAACAGTGACTACAAGTGGTCAGATATGCTAAATGTCAGCATATAGAGCGTATTGCAATACGTATTGCAATACGGGTAAGCTGTATTGCAATATATTGCAATACGCTTTTTACCGTATTGTTTCACCCCTAAGTCCTAATATCTTCATAAATGAACCACATTTGGGTTTATATTTAATCTTCAGTGGGACTTGTTTGGTAAAGTGATCTGCAATGTTAAAAGGTAGTTCATGTTTGCAATAAAAGCTGTGAATAGTACTTCAGCATTTGTTACCTTCTTGGTAAGTGGATCTTCCACCGCCTTCAACGTTGATGCCACAGTGTAGAGGCTATTGTTTACATACCGCTGTGACTGACATGACCTACAGGTTTCATGTGTATTTTCAACATCATTTTTACCACCATTGAAGATAACAAAATTTGAACTGCATGATTTTCAGCATGCACACTGATCACCTTTTCACTTTTCTCTATTCCTTTGTACACCTAAGTCTAATGAGGATTAAATTTACACAGATATTTTTTCTTCTGTTGGTTAACCCTTTACCACCTGGTAAAATATTAGACCAATTCAAATTGATAACATATGCAGATGAAATTTCATAGTGGCTCAAATTACATGACTTTTCTTCAATAGGGTAGAAAACTTTGTGGGTAACCAGCATTTTCTCCTTTTCCCATAATGTTTTCTAAAGGCCTCTTCATTAGGGTGGTTAAGAGGCGTCATTGTGTGGTAAAGGGTTAAGTGGCTCGGAACTTGTCAGAAGCATCACATGGCGTTTCAGCATTTTGACTTTATCCTATCCTGTCCAGAATATCATGAGTTTTATTGATGAAACCAGATTGAGAAGGTCATAGACCTGTGAGGTATATAAAAAAACAAATAAATGTATAATACAATAAACATATCACCTAAAAGAAAACCAAAGATCAAATAGACAGAAACACTGATTGGTGCTTCTTTTGAAGAATATTATATATGGGTAATTATCAGTTTGGCCGTTTATTTGGCATATTTAATTGGTTAAACATGATAAAATAAAAAATTCAGTTATGTACCATGATTGCTGACTGTCGGTCTCTGCTCAACCTCAATTGTTGCAAACAGAGGTCTCTAATTAACACCTTTTAAGTCTTTACCAAACAACAATTTTTTTGACTGGACCAAAATCAAAGTATCATCAGACAACAAATTAAATCTTGGTTATATGATGATTTCTGACTTTGATAGGGTAGAAAATATTGTGATAAAAGGAGAAAATGATGGTTATCAGCATTTCCACCTTTTCCCACAATGTTTTCTAAAGGCTTCTTTCTTATAGTTGTTAAAAGTCAGGATTGTATAGTAAAGAGTCAATCCGGCTTGATGTATTGTGAATGTAAGCTGTCATAGTTTTCTAAGGTAAGATGAAGGATGACTTGATTTCCATCGGAAAGAATACAGATTTTGCTAATCAGCAAGTTCTCACATTTGATTGGTTTACAATACTGGTATATGAAAGCTCAGAAGAAAGTCGTCTGGATAACCATGAACCCGACTGACAGTGAAATGCACACATTTGTCACCTAATACATGTATATCATTGTATGTACAACTTCATCTTACCCTTTTCAACCTTGTATTGGAATATTTGCAAATCAGAGTTTTGGAACTCTGTCATGGTGATCAGGTTTGTTTGTTTGTTTGTTTGTTTT
Source organism: Tridacna crocea (assembly GCA_943736015.1). NCBI lineage: Eukaryota > Metazoa > Mollusca > Bivalvia > Cardiida > Cardiidae > Tridacna > Tridacna crocea. The sequence continues at coordinate 60,184,492 of OX031059.1, forward strand.
TAATTGGGAGACTCCCAATAAAATCTGGAGAGTTGGGTGGGAAGTATGGAAGTGGGACATTCCACTTTAACGTTTTCTCCTTACACTTGGGTGTGTTTTAAAGAAAGGTCTTCATAAAGGATAATCAATTGGTGGTAAATGATTTTAAAATCTTCAGAGAATAGGGTGTGGTGCAGTTGGGAAAAAAAAAAGTCAGAAAGTCACTTTTTAGCTCACCATAGCTTAGCACAAAGTGCTAAAGGTGAGCTATTGTGATCGCCATATGTCCAGATTCTGTCAACAGTTTCTTTAAACATCTTCTTCTCCTAAACCACTGGGCCAATCTTGATGAAACTTGGCAGGAATGTTCCATGGGTGAAGCTCTACCAAAAGTGTTCAAAGAATTAATTCCATCCATAACTCTGGTTGCCATGGCAACAAAAATGGAAAAAAAACAACCCAAAATCTTTGAAAATCTGAAACTAGGTGTATAGAGCATTGATATTTGTTATGTGACATCTCCCAATGGACATCTACCAAGTTTATTCAAATTATGCCCCAGGGGTCAAAACTGGCCCCACCCTGGGGGTTACAAGTTTGAGCATAGGAACAAAGAAGGCATAGAGCTTTGATATTTAGCATATAGCAATTCCCAGTGGACCTCTACCAAGTTTGTTCATATAATGCCCTTGGGGTCAAAACTGGCCCTGTCCTGTGGGTCACAGGTTCGAACATAGCAACAAAAAAGGAAAACTTCGAATTTCACTCATAAGCTATAGTCTAAGGTGAGCGTTCCAGGGCCAATGGCCCTCTTGTTTTTATCTCTCTCATACTTGAGCTTTGTTTGTTCTGTCTGCCATTGTTTAAATCTGTTGTATATAGCCAAAGACATGTTTTGTTGTTTGCTGAATAAAATGTATGTATGTATTAACTCTTTCCCACACGAGAAAATTTTAGACTGGTCCGAATTGAAAGCATTTGCAGACGACAAAATAAAGGTGACTGAAAAATTGAAATTTGTTCTAGGAAGGGTAGAAAATACTGTGGGAAAAGGAGAAAATGCTGGTTACCAGCATTTTCTCCTTTTCCCACAGTGTTTTCAAAAGGCGTCTTTCAGAGGGTCGTCAAAAGTAGGGATTGTGTGGTAATGGGTTAATCTATTCACCATATATACATATCAGAAAATTTGTTAATCTGTTTTTTTTTTGCATTACTGCAGATAACTGTTTACCTGTTGTATTTTATTACAACATGTGTTGATATTTTTATTCAAAGAAAATGATCCTTAGAATTGTGTATTTAAAGCTGTATTTTTGGTACTCGTGAAGTCTGAATATGATAACAAACCCCCAACCCAGCCCATTCTTTGACTCCAGGTAACATTTAGACTTTTTTCCAGGTTGTCCTGAAAATCATCAAGCATTGTCAAGAAGAAGGTACAAGTGGATCTGACTTTGTTCAAGGGGTTTTACTTGGTTTGGTGGTAGACAATAGGTTGGAAGTGACAAACTGCTTCCCATTTCCAAGACACAATGAGGATGAAGATTTTGAGGAAGGTAGCTTTAGCAGTACCTTTTATTATTTTCTTACCCTTTCCCACACAACTCCAAGTTTAAATTACTCTGACAAAACTTGTAAACAGTGAACAAAATGGAAAAATGGTATTAACCCTTTACCAAACTGCAAAATTATAGACTTCTCCAAATTGAAAGCATGTGCAGACGACAAATTAAATGTGACTGAAAAATTAAAATTTGGTTTGGAAAGGGTAGAAAACATTGTGGGAAAAGGAGAAAATGCTGGTTACCAGCATTTTCTCCTTTTCCTACAATGTTTTCAAAAGGCTTTTTTGTCAGGGTCGTTAAAAGTCGGGATTGCGTGGTAAAGAGTTAAGCAGCATTTCCTCCTTTTCCCACAGTGTTTGAACAGAAACTGAGAGTTTTATCCTTTTTTTGTTTGCAAGTGGTTTGGTTATTGACATCTCTTACATTCTATCATAAAGATTTTATGTATCAGTTATTTATATTCATCATAGATACTGAATACTAGAAGCACCTGGCTTGTAACCTAGGGATGCAAGCTGGAGCCACCTGTGTGACCAAAATTCTTGCCTGAGGTTTATAAGAATAATTTCTAAAAGGTTCATTTCTCTTTCAATGCTAAATACTGGCAGGACTTTGCCATTGTGAGAAAGCGCTAGTGGCTTGCAGTGAATATTGTTTGTAGCATAATGCTGCATCGATAACAAAAAATGAGAAATACATGGATAAGTGCACCAGTTGCAGTTTTGTATCTGTTTACTGTTTAGCACCATCAAAGCAGAAATACTTGTATCATCTGATAATGGACACCATTTTAGCCCATTACGTACGGAAACACAATGCTATCTATCTACTTCCTACATCCATTCATATTATGATTATGAACTACTTCATTATTGAACACAAATAAATGCTTGAGATGACATCATGACAATGCTCAAAGTGGCATAAAATATTAAACTTCAAGCATACACCTGAGTTCCAGATAAGTGGTAGTGTTTGTATTCTAAATCTGTTATTTCTCTAACAAATGCTATGGTGTGGACACTCATTAGAATTGTCTCAATGAGACGATTCTAAATAAGGTTTAGTGGACTGGAGAATAATTAATATTTTCAATTATGAAATGAAAATCACTCCCTCTGTCTGGAGCTCCAATACATACAGTACACTAGGTCGTAATTTTTGCCAAGTCCTCATGTAATTCTGGGTCCACAAAATCCGCTTTATCTGACAACCAACTTCATCTGGAGGTTGGATGGTTCTTTGATTGACAGAAAAATGACAGAGAACATAAGGTTTTGGTCCAAGTTAGCCTGTACTGACTACGCAGGCTCACCTGGGTTGATACTTTTTTCCAGGTACATTAAGCTTTTACCACACATTCACTGGTTTTCACAATTCTGGGAAAGAAGGCTTTTGAAAACATTGTGGGAAAAGGAGAAAATGCTGGTTACCAGCATTTTCTCCTTTTCCCCACAAGGTTTTCTACTCTATCAAAACAGAAATCTTCATTTGAGCCACATTTAAGTATTTGATTTCAAAATAATGCTTTTAGTTTGGTCCGGTCCGAAATTTTGTTGTGTGGTAAAGGGTTCTTCCACAATGTCCTCTCTAGAAGTTTTTTGTTATTCTAAAACATGAGATAAACATATCAAGAAGGATTTTTCGTAATTTCAGTGCAGTACCAAATGGGGATGATGAGAAATCTTCGTAAAGTTAATATTGACCACTTGCATGTCGGATGGTATCAGAGTACATACTTTGGTGGATTTATCAATAGGGCTCTGCTTGATTCACAGTTCAATTACCAACATTCTATTGAAGAATCTGTAGTCCTTATTTATGGTAAGAAATGAAATACATGTTTCATTTTAATTTTTTTTTTTCAGCTGAACTGATTTTCAATATTAATAATTTTGAGGTGTTTTTTGTAGCCCTACTGCTGTCTGCTCAGCTGTGTAAAAACTGGCTGGCTTTTTCTGATATCTCTGTCACTCGATTTACTGACAAAATTTGGTTACTTGTAAACTACCAGAAGTGGATCCATATCAAAGGAACTGGTCACCAACAAAATACTTATGCCCTCAAGCCCCTGTCTAGCAAAAAGGTCTGGGAAGATTCAGTACATCAATTCAGTGAAAACAGACTAATGGCCGTGTCACACAGCCGTTGACGTATAAATTTCGCACGATTTACGCATAAAAATTGAAAAATCTGGATTTATACGCGGCGATAATAGAAAACTTAGTGGTTATACGTGAAATTTTGACAGATGAATTACGCAAGAACGACGCAGAAACTACGTGTAACTTACGCATGAAACACGAATAAACCGCGCAAAGAACACGCGTATCAACGGAAAAGCCAATTTTCTAGATAATGAAACACGCATAAACACGAAAGAAATTCGTATGATTTACGCATGCTCCGCTTACAGATCGCGTATGTTTTACGCATGAATTGCGCATGTTCCGTGCATGCTCCGTGTCTGCAACTTTTGTATAAATTTGCCACCTCCGCTGCACTTCTTCACACACCACTGATCGCCATTTCTCATCTCCACTATCAATCTGTCCTAGATCCAAAGTTGGAATCTTCTCCCACGCCTTCTTCTCCTCCTGTGGTTCGGGATCTGCTGGAGCTGGACCAGTTGGTTGTTATGCTGCTAAAGGAGGAAGACAAGAACTTCTCTGCGTCGGGGATTCATGGTCTTCTCTCTTGGATGGCATACGACAGAGATGTGAACTCATGAACGGCATGATGGAGACTGAGGCAGCGGTCCGAGATCGACCGGTTTATATACCCTGTCCCCATACGCGTTTCTTGCATGAAGCATGCGTGATTCCAGCGTAAATCTAGCGTATTTCATCCGTTTTTATCAGTGATCCATGCGTAATGTGTGTAGTGTCTTAGCGGTATACGCGAAATATAAGTGATACATCTGCGATACATGAGTGTTATATCCGTGAAAGGTTCGTTAAACATACGCGGACATACGTGGAATGGTCGTGAAAATTGCCAACTTTGCGTATGTATCGCGCACATGCGCGTATGAATTACGCACGAATTACGTAATAACTGCGTAAAAACTACGTAAATTACGCATAGATCGCGTGAATCCAAACAGTCGAAAAATTTTGTGCAGCTCGAAACCGTTTTCGCGTATGTCCACGTATGCTCACCCTGGACTCCACTCGCTGCGCACAGAGACGAATGAAATGCGCATGAAAAACGTATGAATTACGTATATCGCGCATGTATTGCGTATCTCCGCGTATGCCTCAAATTTTATACGTAGTTTATGCATAATTCATGCGTAAGTGCTGTGTGACACGGCCTTAAAGATAGTGTAAGTCAATTTGAGTTGATAGTTCAAAAATGATTGAATTATAACTGTATGGTAGAATGACCACTTTTCATTCAGAAAATATCATAAAAGTAAAAAGTATTGACCCTGGTCAGCCTGGGAATCTGTGCAGTCTGATCAGGGTCTACACTATTCACAGTTCCCAGATGGACCCTTGTTTGTTTGATGGACCACATTTTGACTAGTACTGTTGTGAGCCTTTTTCGAATTGAATTTTTACCAAAAAAGCATGTTACCACTCATGGACTGAGCTCCTGTTTACTTGTACAATCACATAACAGATTTGCAGTATACTTCTTTGAAACATCCTTGTAAAATCTTTTGGGATATCAAGGTGTAATGCTTAAATGTATGATGAAACAAGAAAGAAATATCTTCAAAAATGATGAACAGTGTAAGAAGTACTGAAACACAAATATTGAAACTCTTTTGTGGCTAAATATGAGGAGAGATAATGAAAAGTTACCTGGCCAACAATTGTCTGTTTTGCCATAATGTTGCAACACAAAACTTTTAGGTAGATTTTTTTTTTTTTTTTTTCAAGATAATAAGCTAATTTGAATCAATTTAAAAAACAAGATACAGAGATGCGGAATTTGTGTGTAGACACATTGGGACTGGATCATGATTATATAGTTACCCATCTCAAGCATTAACCTAGTAGCCAAAAGTAAACAACTCGGGGATCAAACAACATGCAAATTGAATTAATTATCATTTAATCATTAGGACATATATTTAGTGAGTCTAAACTCTTTCAGTGTGTTGCAATACAGTCTGTCAGTTTTCAGACACTGGCTGAAAATAGATGATGATCCTTAACTAGGACTTAAAATGCCAACTTCAACTCCTTATGATTGTTTTTCTACCAGTAGCAAAAAACCATAACTCAAATATTGAAATTTGTTTCCAGCAGGGTAGAAAACATTGTGGGAAAAGGAGAAAATGCAGGTTACCAGCTTTTTCTCCTTTTCTCACAATGTTTTCAAAAGGCTTATGTCTCAGAGTAAAAACCAAGGACTGTTTAGTAAAGGGTTAATAAATTTGCCAGCATTGTGACTGTATGAGACTTTGCTCCTTTTCCTTCAATATTTTGATAAGTTGTCTCTGCAGGGACATAAAATTTTCTCAAAAAAGAAAAATATCTTCGTCATAGATCCATTGAGAAAATAATTTTGTGATAGCTCTTTCTCAAAAAAGAAAAATATCTTCGTCATAGATCCATTGAGAACCACACAAGGTTGCTTGGCTTTAAAAGCCTACAGACTAACCCCAGAGATGATGAAGTTTTACGGAAACAGGGATCAAGACTTTTCACCAGAAAGTGTCAAGGCTGCAGGAATCAGCTTTGAGAAGATGTTTGAAGAAATCCCTATCACAATAAAGAATTCTCACTTGGTGAACAGCATGCTTTGTGAAATTGAGGATACCCTACAGGAGGAGAAGTCCTTTGACTTCCTTGATCTTGGAACCAGGTTTGTATTTTCAGTCTGATACTCATGAAAATTGGTCTTAAATGTTTCTGTTGAAAATATCTTTGACTTGTTCAAAATTGGACCATTTCATGCCCTCGTATAGGATAACTCTGTACCACACAATCCCAACTTCTAACGACCTAGAGAAAGAAGCCTTTTGAAAACATTATGGGAAAAGGAAAAAATGCTGGTCTCCTTTTCCCTCAATGTTTTCTACCATTCCCAAACAAAATTTCAATTTTTCAGTCACATTCGGTTTGTCATCTTCAAATACTGTAAATTTGAACCTTTCTTAAATTTTGTTGTTCATTAAAGAGTTAATGAGACAAATTTTTTAAAAAGGTTTTGTGCACCCTAGAGGCCACTTTTCAGATACCCCTGAAAATTGGTCAGAATGTTTTTCTCGCTGATATCTGTAATAAGTTCAGTACTTGCTTACATGGGGTCAAAATCTGGGTTAACAAGACAAATCTTTAAAAACATAATTTTCAGTTTCATAAAATGAAAATTTGTCAAAACACTGTTTTTGTATTTGTATGTTATACATCACTACAAGCAGGATCTTTTCAACTTTATCAGTCCTAGATTACATTACTTAGGCCACCTGCTGTCTTGTTTGCATTTCTAAGATGCAACCGGAAGTGTGGTTTAACACCCGTGGTAGAAAACCTATATACCCCTCTTTATTTTACTTTGAACCCACTACCACACAATCCCTACTCTTGACGACCCTGAGAAAGAAGCCTTTAGAAAGCATTATGTGTAAAGGAGAAAATGCTGGTAACCAGCATTTTCTCCCTTTCCCACAATGTTTTCTACCCTTCACAAAACAAATTTCAAATTTTCAGTCACTTTTATTTGGTCGTCTGCAAATGCTTTCGATTTGGACAAGCCAAAATATTTGTTGTTTGCTAATGAGTCAACAGACCACATGCTCTCCGTTCTATTCTACCTAAATATTTTCCAATGTGATTTTCTGTTGTTATTTGTTTTATGTGACTTTGATTTAATAACGAAAATTCAAAAAGAAATACATACGAAGGGAGTGTATAATTACTCTCCTTCAAGACAAACATAACATTGTTTTTGCAGTTCTGTGTTAGAGAAAAACCTAAGATTGTTAATGGACAGTGTGGATGAAGTGGCTATGGATGCTAACAAGTTTGTGAACTATCAGAGACAGTACCAAAAACAAAACTTAGCAAAGACTCAGTATCAGCAGAAACGGGTATATTTGAATTTTGAATATTATCTTCATCAATTTGCACATGTATTCTCTTTCTATTGATAGCTTTTGAAAAGGTAATGGGAAACAGAGCTATTGCTCCTATTTTTAGGACGTTCTTTGCAATGTTTAAAACAATATTGCAATTTGCTTGAAATGTTTCAACCTGTGCAAGAAGAGTAACATGGTTTGACAGGACTGGAAATAACCTACTCAGGTAACAAATCACCATATGACAGTATGTAAGAATCATCCTGATTAACCCTTTACCACACAGTGGTGCCTACCAATGATCTGAAAAGGCAGATTTTTAGATAACATTTTGGGAAAAGAGAGAAAATGCTGGAAACCAGTATTTTCTCCTTTTCCCACAATATTTTATAATCTGCCAGAGACAAGTCTGATCATATGATCCATATAAAATTTGTCATCTGCAAATACTTTTAAATTAAAAGAGTCTAAAATTTGAAGAGTGGTAAAGAGTTAAAAGTAGCTGCGGATAAATTAAGGGTGGTTCAGATGACAAAAATTTTTCTCTGAAACGGTAGGAAACATTCTTGGAAAAGGAGAAAATGCTGGTCACCTGCATTTTCTCCTTCTCCCACAATGTTTTCAAAAACTGTCATTGAGTTGCTATAACTAGTGCGCTTCGTGGTAAAAAGTAAATTTACATATTTGTTCTTTACTTTGGGTTTTACTTTTAATTACAAGCCGTCATCAGCTAGCAAAAAGTACTAAATGTTTGAAACGGATAGTGTGAATCCTCAAAATGATAAGATTGGTGGACATTTCTAGATGCTACTGTAGGAAGTGGAGATCAAGATCAGACTATCTTGAATGTGTCAGTGATTTTAGATGAAACTGTTAAGATTTGTAAAAATGAGTTTTTCCTACCCAAAATGGTCTTGATAATGCAGCAATTCACAAAGTTTTGTGAAGTATTTTGCCAAGCCATTGATTCTTAGACATTGTCCCATGCAATCAGATAAATTATCAATTTTCTGTGTGCCTAAGGACCAGTCTACCTTAAGATTAAGTCATTTGTTACAGAAGGTAGCTATTATGGAACCCTAATTTGATGGCTTGTTTGGTATCATGTTGCGAAAAAAAATGCATCAAAGCCCCAATTAGCAAGAGTGAGGCTCATTAATTTTGTTTGATGTCTGATTTTTCAGCAACAAGAAAATCAACAGCGAATAGCTCGAGGAGAAAAACCATTACCTGAAGAAGATCTGAATAAGATTTTTAAGCCACTGCCCCCACCTTCCCGACTAGAGAGTCTCCTTATTACAGGCCAGATAGACAACTACTGTCAACAGATCGGAGAGTTTGCCTCACAGAGTTTTGGGAAATTATTTATGGCTGAAAGTCTGCAAGAGAGTGAAGCCACTTCTTGATTCATTTCTTAAGCTAGCAAGACTGAAATATATTAATTTTGTGAGAATTTTCAACTAAAATTATCATTGAAATAAAGAGCAAGGAAAACTGAAAATGGATTGATATAAAATGAAAAAGACCTGTAATCTTTGCTGATGAAAAAGTGGAATCTAAACATACTTTTCGATGCAATTAAACCTTAATGTTTGAAATACACTTGTATCAGAAAATAGGTGGAACTCTGTCTAAAATGACAAAATTGTAGACTTGTCCAAATGAACAGAAATTTTAGATGTGGCTGAAATTGTTGATATTTTCCAAGTATGGTTAGAAAATATTGTGGGAAAAGGAAAGAAATGCTGGTTACCAGATTCTTTTTCAGTTCCCACAATGTTTTCAGAAGCCCTCTTATCTAGCATTGTTAAAATTTTTGGATTGTATGATAAAAGGTTTTTTCTAATTGTCAAATTTTAGAAACTATTCATAATGGGTTAAACCATGAAATTATGTCAATCTGTAGATTCGGAAGTATTAGGGACCAATAATTAACCTTTTACCAAACAACCCCTGGTTTTTACGACCGTGGTATAGAAGCCTTTTGAAAACATTGTGTGAAAAGAAGAAAATGCTGATAACCAGCATTTTCTCCTTTTCCCACAATTTTTTCTACCCTGCTGGAAACAAATTACAATTTTTGAGCTACATGTATGTTTATTTTGTTGTATGCAAGTGCCTACAATTTGGAACAGTCTAAAATTTTGTCGTTTGGAAAACGGTTAAGTGATACCATTGACTAGACTCCATTATCAGTTGACATCATGGCATCTTATTCACATTATACGTAGTTGTCAAAAATCTAGGTTTTTATAAATGTGAAAAATTGTTGGAGAGAACAATCAATATAACTGTTGATTGAAAGATATGGTCTGATTTAATAGTTCTTATCAATAGATGATCAAGATGAAACTTTAAGGATGAAAATAAATCTGGAAATTTCACAAGATTTACTTTGCTGACGTCAGGATAAACATGCTTCAAAACAGGAAGTGGCACAATCCATTTAATCAAATAAAATAGACCAGAATGGCGTATGTCAGTTATAGAGTTTTGGCCTTATGATAGTCTAGCATCATATATCGTCCTAGATTAGGTGTCGTGAATCAGACATCACTTTACTTTTATTAACTGTTTCTTTTTAGAGGTTCTCTAAAATTTTGGGACAAAATTATTTCAGAGTATAAACCTAGACTCCTTACTTCGCGGGGTCCAATATGATTCAGGTTCACAACCATTTGACCTAGATCTTGCCACAGCAACTGGATTTTTACCAAGAAATTATTACTTTGGATTTGAAATTGATCTTTCCACAAGAACCACAAATGTTACATGGGCTTCATATCATGGAAGTGTTAATAACTTTTCTTTACTGATTTTACGAAACCTGTAAAAGTTGATTGCATTATTTCTTGGATATCATCTACCAAGATGTTCAAATTATAGCCCTGGGTCAAAACAGGCCGTGTGCGGGCTATTTGATGTGTAAATTCATCTAGTGGACCTCCACCACCATTATTAACTCTTTACCCCGTAAGTCATTTCTATGGTATCTCTAATTGACCCAAAATAACAGCAAGGATTAAACAGTTTCTTATGTGTATATGGCATCTTTTGATAGTGTAAAAAACATTGTGGCAAAAGGTGAATTTGCTCATCACGAGCAATTTCACCTTTTGCCACAATGTTTTCCAAAGGCTCCAACAAGTAATGCGTAGAAATTAGCATCTATGGAGTAAAGGGTTAATGTTACAGCCCTGGGGTCAAATGTGGAACTCTGTTTCCTATGATTTTTGTAAGTTGAAGAATTCTCTATAAAAGTAAAAAGTCGAATAGAGCTTAACAAGACTAATAGAAATTTGACTGCAGCTGTTTACCTGCCACTCTGTTCTTCAAGAAAAGTATACTGTAAGATTACTGTGCCATACAACCGCCTCTGTAATATGCAGCTGGGTCCCATTTTGCTAAGATAGTTACGAACAAAATTTGTGCAAGTGTTACGTAAGTATAGTGGCACTAATCTGCCACAAGATACACAATAACTATCATGATTATTTTAGAAAACTAATGCAGTAAATCAAAGATTCCTGGAAAGTTTATCTCGATAAAACGCAAAGATAAAATTTCCAGGAAATATACATATTTTTGTAAATCCTCAGTTTCTAAACCATATGGACAAAAGCTAGCAAATTGAACATGTAGCCTTGGCTGATGAACCTCTTTGAAGATATTTAATGTTATAGCCAAGGGGCCAAAATTGGCCCTGTGCCGGGGGTCAGAAGTTAAGTTTTACATGTGGTTATACAGTGAAATGTTAAAAAATCTTTGGTTCCAAGCCATATTGCCTAAGGTGGCCAATTTGCGTGTCTTCATTTCACCCAATGGACCTCTGAAAAGATTCAAACTATAACCCTGGGTTCAAACCTGGCCCTTTTCCATCTGGAAAGTTCACAAGATTTACTTTTCTGGTGTCAGGATAAACAGGTTTTGAAATAAGAAGTTTTACATCGCCTTTGATGGTAAAAATTTTAGAAATGTTGTTTTCTTATACATCAGGCCTAGGTATACTAAATTTGGACATAGATTCAACTAGTGGATCACTTTTGAATTTGATTAAACTTTAGCCCTTGAATGGAAATGGGCCAGACCTCCCTTTGTTTTTTTAGCTCTACTGGCTTTCAGCCAGCAGAGCTTATGTCATGGCGTGGTTTCCATCGTCCGTCCATCTGTTAGTCTTTTTCTTGTTTACGCGATAAAGTCTTCATTTTTGGTCAGATTTTCGTGAAACTTGTACAGTTTGTTTATCTCATCAATAGCTTTAACCCTATTGATTTTGAAAAAATCTGACAAACAGCATGGGAAAAGTAGCCATTTCAAGTTTAAATTTTCTTGTTTATGCGATAAAGTCTGTATTTGTGGTCAGATTTCCATGAAACTTGCAGAGTTTGTTTATCTTATCAATAGCTTTAACCCTAATAATTTTGAAAAAAATTCAACAAACAGTATGGGAAAAGTAGCCATTTCAAATTGAAAACCATTATCTCTTGTTTACGCTATAAAGTCTTCATTTTTGGTCAGATTTTCGTGATACTTACACAGTTTGTTTATTTCATCAATAGCTTTAACCCTATTGATTTTGAAAAACGTCTGACAAACAGTTTGGGAAAAGTAGCCATTCCAAGTTTAAAATTTCGATTTCTTATTTACGCGATAAAGTCTGTATTTGTGGTCCGATTTCCATGAAACTTGCAGAGTTTGTTTATCTTACCAATAGCTCCAACCCTATAGATTTTGAAAAAAAAAAAACAAACAGTATGGGAAAAGTATTTATTTGAAGTTGAAAACTTTCATTTCTTGTTTATGCGATAAAGTCTGCATTTGAGGTCAGATTTTCATGAAATTTGCACAGCTTGTTTATATCATCAATAGCTTAAACCCTATTGATTTTGAAAAACATCCAACAAACAGTATGGGAAAAGTAGTCATTTCAAGTTAAACAATTTCATTGCTTGTTCACACGGTAGAATACATGTATTTATGTGATCAGATTTTTGTGAATTTTTCAGCTTGTTTATCCAATCAATAGCTTTTTAACCCTGTTGAATTCAACAAACAGTAATGGAAAAGTAGCCATTTTGAGTTGAAAATGTCAAGTTTTTGTCTCTTTGCATTATGATATTCCTAATGTATGCTTTATTTAAAAGCAAAATCTCTGCCAGTAGAGCATATTCAGGCCCTTCAGGGCCTTCTACTTTCAGTAAGGAAACTGAAAATGTTCTGTATAATGATACACCCAAGCCCTGCATTATTGAGTATGTGGCAGTATCTTGTTGACCACTACCAGGATTCAAGCAATTGCAGCTCGAAACTAAAGATCAAAATCAGAACTTGAGATAAAAAAAGGAATCACACTGGGATCCCAAGTTTCACATGGGCTTATGTAGAGAAAAAAATATATAAGTCTTCTTGTTCGAAACCATTGTTTTAGAAATGTGATGTTCTATATGTATGGCTTGTACTCATAGGCCAGTGGAGCGATACAAGGCCATTGTGGTCATCTTGTATGTAATAATTTTCAAGGCCGTATCATCTGCGTCGTTTAGCCTAATATTGGTTCAAAATTTTGCTAGTATCTTTGTCATTACGAAAGGTGTTTACTCCAAACTACCTAATTGGAAAAACCCTCACCAGATGGACAGGCGAAGTCATAGATATTCTTACACAGTTACGCCCCCTTCGACCTGGAAATTTCACTCTATAGGCAACTTCAGCCGAGCTTTGGCACTTAATTGAGGTTCTCTTATTAGATTAAGCTTAGCAACATATTGTAAACAAGAGGAACTGTTAGTTTCCTTTAATCAAATCCAGTAAAAACTCTGCAGGAATGACAAATTGACATTTTCTTTAGATATTTGGAACAATGAGAAAGGTACCGTAGTAACCAGATACATGTACATATATTTCCAATCTATAGTTCTGGGACACATTCTCTCCTGAAGGCATTATACTGAATGTCGATGTTCAAAAGTAAATTTTCTAAGCTTACTGCTGCAGTTGTCCAAGCTCTAATTGAAAGTTCTATGAGTCATTGTTAAATGACAACAGAGAGAGTAAGCCTCATCTCACGTTGATAAATGTTGACCCTTTACCAGACGACAAAATTTTAGCCTTGTCCAAATTTAAAGTATTTGCTGACGACAATTTCATAGTGGCTCAAATGGTAAAATTTTGTTCTTGATAGAGTAGAAAAGATTGTGTGAAAAGGAGAAAATGCTGGTTACCAGCATTTTCTTCTTTTCCCACAATGCTTTCTACCCTTTACAAAACAAATTTCAATTTTTCAGTCACTTTTATTTTGTCGTCTGCAAATGCTTTCAATTTGGACCAGTCTAAAATATTATTGTTTGATAATGGGTTAAATATGGCAGTCTGTGTGTAAAAAGAAATACAATCACTATCCTTGCGTAAGCAGCCAAGTTATCAGTCATTTGCGCATACCTTTCTTAACCCTTTCCCAAACGACAAATTTTGGACTCTTCCAAACCAAAAGAATTTGCAGACGACAATTTTAGATTTGGAGAAAATGACAGAAAGTTCTCAAAAATAGTAGAAAACACTGTGGGAAAAGGAGAAATTGCTCGTTACGAGCAATTTCTCCTTTTCCCACGGTGTTTTCAAAAGACTTTACTGCAGATACGTAAAAACCAGGGCTTCTTATCCTGCTAAATACAGGTAAGTGACATAAAAACTTTTCCTCTGGCTAAAAAGTAATAACACTAGGAGCCAATTACAATACTTGGCCAGTTTGTTTGAAACTTGAAGACATAGTTTTTTTTTCCTGTAAAATCCTAGATAAAGTTACGAACCGCGGGCAAAACCATTTTTTGACCATAAAGCTATAGTTTCTTGAATCTTGGTGGAGGCCCACAAGATAAAGCCCCATACTAAATAATACAGGTCTATTATACTATAGTGGTTATAAACAAGAAGATTTTCAGTTTCCTCATTAAAAGGCCCTGTTAAACGTGAGACTAATGAGGCAGGGCTAAATTTGGTAGCCCTAGGTCTAATTTTAGTTAGTAACAAGAGGATTTATCAAGTTTTCACCACAAAAGCCTGTGTAAAACTTGTGACCCCTGGTGTGGGGACAAACTTTACCCCAGGACTATCATTTGGGCCTATTGGATAAAGCTACATGCTAAATTTGGTAGTCCTCTAAGTACAAGTAAATGTTTTAAGTTTTCCCAATAATGTAAAACTTAGGACCCCCGGGATGGAGCCAAATTTGACCCCACGGCTATAATTTGGGCACCCTTGGTAGAAGCCCACGAAATAAAGCTACATGCCAAATTTGGTAGCCCTAGGCCAACTGATTTCAAAGTTTTCCCTATTTAAGCCCACATGAAATTTGTGACCCCCGGGGCCGGGCTAATTTTGACCCCAGGGCTATTATTTGAAAGAACTTGGTAGAGGTCTACTATATAAAGCTATATGCCACATTTGGTAGGCCTAGGCCTTTTGGTTTAAGACGAAGATTTTTTATGATTTTTAAGATTTTTATACGCCTGAAGGGTCGTATTATGTTATACCTCCGGTCGTCCGTCCGTCCGTTAGCAATTTCTTGTGTTCGCAACTCCTCCTACAGTTTTCATCGGAATTATTTAAACTCTCCACAATAAATCTCCATGATGTCTAGTTGTGCACCTGGGTCTTAGAATTTTGATCGCTGTTTGCGTTCTAAAATTATCTGCCCTTGATTTCTGAAATAACCAACTTTTCACTTTGAATTTTTGTTCAGGCCATAACTTCCATACCATAAAAAGTATCAAATTGAAACTACATACACAGATAGAACACATTATGGATAAGTGCAGTGAACATGAAACATAACTCTGCTACTTTTATTTTGTGAGTTATTGCCCTTTGTTAATTTTAGTTTGAATTTTTGTCCAGACCATAACTTCCAAACTATAAAAGGTAAGAACTTGGAACTTCGTACGCTGATAGAACACATTATGGAGAAGTGCAGTGCACATGAACCATAACTCTGCGAACTTTTTTTTTTTGAGTAATTGCCCTTTGTTAATTTTCAGTTTGAATTTTTTTCCAGGCCATAACTTCCAAACTTTAAAACCTATCATCTTGAAACTTTAAAGACTAATAGAACACATTATGAAGAAGTGCACTGCACAAGAACCATAACTCTGCCATCCTTCTTTATGAGTTATTGTCCTTTGTTAGTTTTCTCTTTGAATTTTGGTCTGGGCCATAATTTCTAAAATATAAAAGCTATGATGTTGAACCTTTCAAGACTGATAGAACACCTTGTGGAGAACAGCAATTTACAAAATTTGTAACTGTGCTACCCTTTCTTTTTTTAGTTATTGCCCTGTAATATTTTTCACATATCATGGAGATTAACTACTCTTCATTCATGGCCCTTCCGTCATTTCAACTCATTTCACTGACAAGCCCCTTCGGGTGTATATGCGCCGCTTTGCGAAGCTCTTGTTAAGTTCTGTGCTATGGCAAGCAGAGTTGTTGAAAGAATCAAATTCTTTTAAGAAATTCTGAAAAATACCATGGCAGGATTATTTCAGTGAAGTTTCATCGAAATTGAATTGGTAGTTTCAGAGAAGAATATGT
Organism: Tridacna crocea; assembly: GCA_943736015.1. NCBI lineage: Eukaryota > Metazoa > Mollusca > Bivalvia > Cardiida > Cardiidae > Tridacna > Tridacna crocea. Next base: position 60,200,659 of record OX031059.1, read on the forward strand.
TTGAAATAAAAGTTAACGTGCGGACGGACGCACGACGGACACCGAACCATGACACAACACCATCGGCCAGTGGAGGTAAAAAGATTAGTGCTTAGAAATATGAAAGGTTTGGATAGACTGAAATGGGACTAAACTTTTTCTTTATTTGCCTGTTAGCAAAGGAACTACATGTGCTTAAAACAGCTTCGACCTATTTCTGCCGAGGCATGACTGCGCAGCCTGCAGAGTAGGCCTATAGCTGGGCCCCGTTTCACGAAGGTACTCGCGAACAAATTTTGGGTTAACTTTTACGAGATTATAGTATTGTGGCATTAATCTGCTACGATATACTTGATAAATGTCCCGATTATTTTAGAAAATTATTGAGAGAAATCAAAGTTTCCGTAGAGATTTTATTTCTTCATTTTTATCTAGATAAAATTTCCAGGAAACTTTGATTTAGCGTGGGCAATTAAAACATTGTCGGAAAAAGGTAATGCTAGTGATTAGCATTGTTCCCCCCCCCCAAAAAAAAAAACAACGACACACACACACACACACAATTTGTCACTACCATTTCAAGACTTTTTTCAATTGTTTCGGCCACATTTGATCTGTCGTCTGCATGTGCTTATGATTCAGTGGAAAATTTTGTCTACGAAAGAGATGAGGATTTTGCAAAATTAAGTACTCTTAAAAACCACACGTAGTCAAAGCGATACGCCAGTGGGTTTAGTTGTTAAGGTAACATTATTCTTTTATGGGGGAAAGGAAATAAACCGCTAACAAAAATTTAAATCCATTTCCAATAGGGCACGCGACCAGAATACCCGAAATTTATCGATCCGGGGCAGATGGTCCGTTATGTTCACACGCTCGTATGAATTACCTTTGTACACACTTTTGTTCATTGACAGAATTTCAAATAACTGTGAATGCATGGAGAAACCGCTATGTATTTGTCCAAAACGATCCACTCAGTTGGTGATTATTGAGCAGCTGTCTTTATTCAACACATTTTGAAAAGGAATTCGCAAGCAATCGCGAAACCAGAAATATTATTATCACAATAATTGTGCTGATAGTGCTGAAATACGAATAAAGAAAAATATATCTTTTTTAAATCAATGTGATAAAAAAAAAACCAATCAGCATGCAATATTTTAGTCGATTTAGAAGAAGTTTTCCAGCGACATACTTTTCATCTCGGGGGTATTCGAACTTGCAAAACTTTGAGTGTATCGGTTTATTCGAAGAATTTGCAGGAACGAACTGCTATCATTTTCGGAAAACTGTAGTCAGCAATCTGTTCCTAGGAACTATCAGAGCTGCTACAATGACTTATGAAACAAAACGTCGGTTTACTTCGTAAACCTCTTAAGTAAAGCTTGATACAAGCTTTAGTTGCGAGGTTTTCGAAGTAAGCCGACGATAAGATATAAAACTTAAAAAAAAAAGTATGGTGAAACTGGCTTAAAAAACTGGGTAAAGGAAAAAATACTGAAGTTTCGGGCGCTTTTTCGACCATCGTTAAACACGCGCTGTTCAAACTTTTTCCACAGTCCAGTCTTAGATTCCCATTGAAGTTATTCATTTTTTGTTTTCTACACAAAATTGTTATATTTTGATCGAAATGGTAAGAAAAAGATACCATCTTTCTTCCTCTTTTAACATTCAATTTGATCACCAATACAATGACTGAGTAAGTATTTCGTGTCAGTATGCTGCTCGCAATCATCGTGCATAAAGAAATAATAGAAAATTCCGAACGATTTAAAACAGTTCTAAACAAACTGCGGCGAGCCATGGATTTTTTTTTACTTTTGTTATCTGACGGACACCAAACAATTCCTGACATCAAATTTCATTCAGTGTGACTTTCTGCTTTATTTTTTCTCCAAATCTCATAATTCACCACATTGTTGAACAAATTTCCTTCTTGTTCGGTCATTAGTATTAGTAGGTGGGTTATTTCTCACTGAATAATCAAACGCAAACGCAATATATGTGAAATCAGGACAAGCCGATTCTAAAATGATGAAATTCATTTTTGAGCTATGGTCTGGCAAAAGTGAGTTTAAATTTTGCATCTGCAAAAAGTATCCGCCTAGGTCAGCCTGCTGTAGATACTAAACAACTGGCCAAAATTATTGACCATGCTCTGTAAAAAGGGGTGTGTGTGGGGGTGGGGGTGTGTGGAAGGGTGGGGTTAATGCATCTGCGATAAGTTTAGACCCAGATCAGCCCAGGCTGACCTGGGCCGAAACTTTTCGTTATCGGTCAATTTTCTGTCTGTCCAAGGACCAGTCTACCTCAGAATTAAGTATACAGTTTGCTAAAACTATCATTCTGCTATGGATCTATAAGTGTATGATTTACCTGGTATCATGGATCACGGAGATGCATTAAGCCCCCTTTTCACAGAGCACGGTTCATTTATTAGGGGAAAAAAGGGGGGACGGTTGGAAAACTGTACTAGTTCAAAGGTTGCAATATAGCGAGGATGTCATGACGCATACTCGTAGCGATCGTGTCGTTACCACGGACCAGACTGCGTATGTAGAACGATCAGATCTTTCCCTACTCTGTCCACAAATGTAGCTCCAGATTTCTCTAAACTGCTGATCATGGCTGAATGAATCGCACCAGGTAGAGTTTTATTGAGTAAACGTTTATTTTAGTTTAAAATTCTACCCTTTTCCTTTTATTTTTAATCTGCGGAAATTATGCGAACCGTAGAAAAATTACACGAGCAAACCACTAGAAAACTACATTAGATCAAATGTGCAGAAATTCGTATACTTTCACAAAGTCGTTAAATTCTGTTTAGTTTAGCAAAATAAAATACAGCCGCATCAGAAATTAGAAAAATGGTAAGAATTAATTATAAGTTTTTAACCCTTTCCCAAACGACAAACTTTAGGACTAGACCAAATTGAAAGCATTTGCAGACGACAATTCAACTCTTGCTGAAAAGATGGTTTCTGTCTATGATAGGGTAGAAAACATTGTGGGAAAAGGAGAAAATGCTGGTTACCAGCATTTTCTCCTTTTCCCAAAATGTTTTCAAAAGGCTTCTATTCCTGACCCGTAAAAACCAGGGATTGTTTGGGAAAGGGTTAATTTTTTTCCCTACAATGAGTCATTCTTTGCCAAAAGTGGACGTAATGGATCTCCGTAATGTATGATACAAAGCTAGACATAAAATACTTATGGATCAATGATACCCACTTACTCTATTAACCGACTTAGTCATAAGGGAGACTGGTCCTTGTACATACTGAAAATTTACCGATAGCGAAAAGTTTCGGCCCAGATCAGCCTGCGCGGATTGCTCAGGCTGGTCTGGGCCGAAACTTTTCGCAGATGCATTAAGATCCCTTTCTCATAGAGAATGCTCATAATTTTGCCTGTAGTTTAGCATCTATAGTTGAGTCCGCGGCAATTGGCACTGCACTTGTCGGAAAAAAACGGGTGTTGGACAAAAGCCCACTAGGACAAAAAAAACCCACTAGGACAACAGCCCACTGGAAAAAAAAAACACTAGGACAAAAGCCCACTTTTCGTTATGATCATGTATTTCATTTAAATATTCATATGTATGATGTGACATGTCTTTAGAAGAGTCGAAAACACTGTGTGGAAAGCAGAAAATGCTGGTCTCACAAAAATGATAAAAAAAAAAATTCTAACACTTTTTATAAGCAGTGGGCTTTTGTCCTACCTGCCGAAATTAGCAGTGCGCTTTTGTCCGTTTCCCGGAAAGACCATTTTACTCGCAACTGGGAAAGAATGAACGGATTCGTTAATACCTGATGTTTACCCATTTACCAGTGTCATCTAATTCTTTTCCTAGCAGTTACATAGTGTGGATTCATTTGTCAATTACTTACATTGTCATATATTTATATTTCAATATACTATATTGCAATTATTGTTATGTATAGCTAGAAACTTTATCAACGAACGTCAAATAAAATCTTTTCTTCGTCTTAGATGTTAAAACGCTGAATACCGAAAACTTCAGAATGATGACCATTACTTGAAAAAGATCAAGATCAGCTAGTACACCCACGCAGAATAATTTTGTTCTGCTTTCTATGTTGTCCAGTGAACTGTTTAACCCTTTCCCTAACGACAAACTTTTAGACTAGACCAAATTGAAAGCATTTGCAGACGACAATTCAACTCTTGCTGAAAAGATGATTTCTGTCCATGATAGGGTATAAAACATTGTGGGAAAAGGAGAAAATGCTGGTTACCAGCATTTTCTCCTTTTCCCACAATGTTTTCAAAAGGCTACCATTCCAGACCTGTAAAAACCAGGGATTGTTTGGGAAAGGGTTAAGCCTTAATGTCTGCTTACTGAGTCAATTCTTCAAATTCTTTGGTTGCAGCCTTTGGTCAAATTCAGTAACCTTCCCCTTCTCTCTGTCATTCTCTCTTTCTCTCTCTGTCTGTGTCTCTATTGGGCAATCGCAACTTTTAAAATCGTAGACAGATTCGTGCACCATGACTTCAAAGATAGCGAAAAAGTGTCAAACTATTCGCCATATTAACGCCGCATTCGGTCTGTGGTAATTAGATACCATTTTGGTGTGCACGGCGGGTATACTGCATGGCAGATGTTTTCGGCCCTTCAGTACCTTGTATACCCCCATGGGATCTTTTACACCCAATTTATTTCTTCATTTCCATCCAAATAAGATTTTTTTTAGCTCCTGTAGTTGGAATTTTTCGTAAACAGTTTGGAGAAAAAAAAAAGCAGTAATTAGTTGTTATATACAGTTACCCGAATCTTTTCGATTCCGTGGGAAAACAATCTTTCCTTTTCTTCAGATATCTGTCCTTTGTGTCAGTTTATCGACTGATGTGTCTTAAAATAGCCATTATGGTAACGGTTTTAAAATCCTACGTGCCCCTGTCTGACCTTTCACCTTTATCCCATTACCATGGCACACAAAGCCGAATTTTAACGACACTGGAAAACTCGGAAGCTTTTTTAAAACATTATGGGGAAAGGAGAAAATGCTGGTAACCAGCATTTTCTCCTTTTCTGACAATGTTTTCAACGCAATCAAAGAAAATTTGCACTATTTGAGCTGCACTGATATTGTCGTCTGCAAATGCTTTCAAATTGGACAAGGCTAAAATCTTGTCGTCTGGTAAAGGGTTAAACTGCTGTTATTAAAATCATCAACGGTATCTCGCAAACCGTTATTTATGATTCATTTTAACTTTGTACCTGACTGGAAAAAATATTCAAACCAAAATGAACTGCACTTTCACCTTTCCATTTTTTCCATTTTTTCCTTCTTTGAATTATCATTTATAAATCTAAAACCGCTATATTCTCAACTGAAAAAGATATAATAATTACCTCCCTTTTTAGAAAACAAACAAAAGTATAAAAAAAAAAGTGTCAAAATAGATATAAACGGAATTTCTGATCCGTTAGAAATGTGCAAAAATATTTTTTCTGCATAATCTTATTTATCCTTATTTAACAACCAATTAGAACGTTTGCCAAATGTTCACCGGAAGTGCATTACACAGGTCTTACCGTAACAACTGGCGAAATAACGTAGTAAACTGTCCTTTGATGTGCTGAAAATATAGAAATGTCAATTGTAATAAGCCTCCTTTTTCACTATGCATGACTCACATTGGCCAGCGAAGTTTCGATTCAGGTCAGCCTGTGCGGAACTACGCAGGCCTACCTGAACCGAAACTTTTCGCTATCGGTCAATTTTCTGTATGTCCAAGGACCAATGGACCTCATGATTAAGTTGTTTGAAAAAATGTAGTTTTCTTCTGGATTAAAGGGGGTATTTAGAATTTTCACATCATACCAAATCAAAAAATAGATCTATACATGTCACTGAAATTTATATGAAAAAACAATACAAGTCATCAATAATTAAAGGTGGGTATTTAGAATTTTTTACATCGCACAAAATTAAAAAAAATATATATCACTGAAATTTATATGAAAAAATAATAAAAATCATCAATAAGTAAGACTCATAAAATTACAAAAACTTTTTTTTTTTTTGATGGTGTTCCCTTAAAAGGCTACGTAGCCTCTTAAGGTATTTTTAGATTTCGCGCCAAAAATCAATAAAGCATTTTGGGAATGTCAAGTCACTGGCACGTGACTTATAACGCTTAAATTCCGTTACATAACAAACATGTAGTAATTATTTTCCATAATGTCTTCTTCGGACCATATATTTGAAACTTTGTCTGTGTATTCCTGTATGTAAATGAGCGAATTGATCATCTAAAAATAGAACGTGTCTCCCGTTGGTGTCTACCTGGGCCGTAGTAAATCTCTAATTTCTCGTGCTGTCGGATGGTTTTCGACTACTGGGGTTTTATGAAGGCAAATTAAAAGGCTTTGGGAGTATATAAGGATGATTTTTTTGCATGTTTTTAAAATTTTCGTCCCAAGATCTAAAGGGCCACCTTTAAGAGGCATAAAATTACAAAAAAAAAAATTTTTTTTTGATGGTATTCCCTTAAAAGGCTACGTAGCCTCTTAAGCTGTTTTTAGATTTCGCGCAAAAAATTTAAAAAAGCATTGTGGGAATGTTAAGTGACTGGCACGTAACTAATGTCACTTAAATTCCATTACATAACAAACATGCAATCATTTTTCATAATATCTTGCTCAGACGTTATCTTTGAAGCTTCGTCTGTATATTTCCGGTATGTATATGAGCGAGTTGCTCATGTAAAAATATAATGTGTTTACCGTCGATGTCGACCTGGGCCGTAGTAAATCTCTAACTTCTCTTGTTGTCGGATGGTTTTGGACTACTGGGGTTTTATGAATGACAATTATAAGGCTTTGGGACTATAAGGATGATTTTTTGGATTTTTGTAAAATTTTCGTCCAAAATTCTGAAGGACCACCTTTAACAAGCATGTGATAGTCTGCTAGGTAAGGTCGACTACGAGGATGCATTTCGCTCCCTTTAGTCAGAGTATGCTTTTACATTTATTATAAAATTATTATCCGTATCAAGTGTTTCAATTTCATTATCGATACCCTAGATTTAATCCTTTACCACACAGTCCCAGCTTTTGACGACCCTGAAAAAGAAAACTTTTGAAAACAGTGTGGGAAAAGGAAAAAATGCTGGTAACCAGCATTTTCTCCATTTCCCACAATGTTTTCTACCCTTTCTAAATCAAATTTCAAATTTAGATTCACATTTATTCTGTAGTCTGCAAATGCTTTCAATTTGGAGTAGCCCAAAGTTTTGTCGTTTTAGAAAGTTAAAACATTGAAAAACATGAGAAGAAAAAAAAAAAGAGGTTTATCGCTCCACTGGCTAATTCGTAAAAACACTACAAGCCAAAAATTACATTATTTGGCCAACTGGTTTCAAACTTGAGGGAATACAGTTTTTTTCCATAAAAACCTACAAAAAAGTTGTGACACCTGGGCAAATCCAATTTTGACCATAAAGCTATAATTACTTGAATCCTGGTGGAGGTCTACAGGATAAAGCCCCATACCAAATAATACAGGTCTAGAATGTGTGGTTATAAACAAGAAGATTTTCAAAGTTTTCTCAATAAAAGGCCCTGTAAAACATGAAATCCATGAAACAGGGCTAAATTTAGTGGTCATAGTCTTTATTATGGTTAGTAACAAGATGACTTAGAAGTTTTCACCACAAAAGCCCATGTAAAACTTGTGACCCCTGGTGTGGGGACAAACTTGGCCCTAAGGCTATAATTTGGGCCCTCCTGGTAGAGGCCCACTAGATAAAGCTACATGCAAAATTTGATAGCCCTAGGCCTAATGGCTAGGTACAAGTAGATTTTTAAAAAATTCCCAGTATGAGCCCATGTAAAACTTGTGACCCCCAGGGTAGGGCCAAATTTGACCCCAGGGCTACAATTTGGGCACCTTTGGTACACAACCACTTGATAAAGCTAGACGCAAAATTGAGTAGCCCTAGGCCTTATGGCTTGGTACGAAAAAATTTTTAAAGTTTTCACTATATAAGCCCATATAAAACTTGTGACGCCCGGGGCCGGGCCAAATTTGACCTCTGGGCTATCATTTGGGCACTCTGGGTAGAGGTCTACTAGATAAAGCTACATGCCAAATTTGGTAGCCCTAGGCCCTATGGCTAGGTACCAGAAGGATTTTAAAGTTTTCCCTATATAAGCCCATATAAAACTTGTGACCCCCGGGGTGGGACCAATTTTGACCCCAGGGCTATTATTGGAAGGAACTTGGTAGAGGTCCACTAGATAAAGCTACATGCCAAATTTGGTAGCCCTTGGCCTTATGGTTTCAGAGAAGATTTTTAAAAATTTTCAATATTTTTCAGTTTTGTTGCCATGGCAACCAGAGTTTTTGAAGGAATAAAATTCTTTCAAGAAATTCTGAAGAGGAGCATGGCAGGATCATTTCTGTGAAGTTTCATCAAAATTGGATGGGTAGTTTCACAAAAGATGTTTGAAATAAAAGTTAACGGACGGACAGACGGACGGACGGACGCACGCACGCACGCACGCACGCACAGACGGACGCACGACGGACACCGGGCCATGACATAAGCCCGCTGGCCTTCGGCCAGTGGAGCTAAAAACGACCCGCCCACAAAGCTGTCCACCATGAAGTCTGTCGTTAGCTGACATTGGTTATTTTACAGATCAATGAACAGTAGTGGTCGAAGGCCGATAATGTTAACACTTCGGCGCATTTGATGTCATTATTGGCCCCGCATAATGGCAGTTATTGACGCCGAAGTTTTCACTTATTTTGTTGATATAAAGCACACTTTTAGAGATTTCGTTAAAGATAATGATAATTAGCATTCTCCCTAAGAATCATGCAGGCCCTGTAGAAATGGTGATAAGTGACTTTTTCAGAATACCAAAAAAAGTTAGTGCAATTGATTCCTTTAGTCACAAAAGTTCAAAAGCCAAAGGGAAACTTTTATTGTCATGCTGTTACCATGGCAACGGCCACAGAAAGTTTTTGCCCCCAGAGGCATATTTTTTCCTTTTTAAAACTTGAAAAATTAAGCACTTTGAAGTTAATACAACATATTTGTCACCAAAAGTCCGGTCAGTTGTGCTATCATAACATAATCACCCATGTATTTGCTTACAATATCAAGAATGCAATAGCAAAAATAAGCTTGCAGAATGTGTTTCTATGGCAACAAACAAAGGCTGTAATTCGCATTTCTGCTGGTGGCTTAAATTGACAAATTTCTATCTCAATTATCTCCTAACAGCAAAGCTAGGATTTAAGGTTTCAATATTGGGCATAAAGACTAATGTATTGGGTCACAAATAAAAAAATAAAAAAGGTCAAAATGTTTTTAGGTCAGGTTACCATGGCAACCAAAGTGACAACAGATTTAGAAAATTTGGAAAATGCTGTATTTTATGCAAAAAAATGACCACTAAACACAAATATTTGAACATCAGTTAATATGACATATGAAGTATTAACACAAATTTGAAAAGCTGCAAACAAGATATTTTGGTTTTGTGTCTAAATTTGGTTTCCACGGCAACCTGAATCTCGACACTGGCATAAAATTGCAATTTTTGCTTATTTTCATGGCAAAATTGTAGAAACTAGAGTAAGTAAATTGAATAACTTTGGTTTTAGAAATAGCTATTGATCTAACATGTTGTCGATGAAAAAATAACAATGAGCATATCATATCATACTCTAGGTAACCATGGCAGCCACAGTGGCAATGTATCGGTAAAATTGAGAAAATACCATTCTTTCAAATAAAATGAACAACAATTTAGAATCTTCATACCCCTCTATATATGGTTCATGGCATGTCAGTTTCATTAGCTCCACTGGCAGAAGGCCAGCTGGCTTATGTCATGCCCAGGTATCCGTCTTGCGTCTGTGTGTCCGTGTGTGCGTTTGTGTGTACACGTGCGTGGTATGTGTGTGCATATGTTAAATTTTATTTCAAACATCTTCTCTGAAACTACCCATCCAAATTTGATGAAATTTCACAGAAATGATCCGGCCATGATCTTCTTCAGAATTTTTTAAAAAGAATTTTATTCCTTAAAAAACTCTGGCTTCTATGGCAACCTTAATCTCGACACTGGCATAAAACTGCAATTTTTGCTTATTTTCAAGGCATAATTGTAGAGACAAGAATGAGTAAACTGAATAACTTTGTTTTAGAAATCGCTATTAGTCTAATGTATTGTCCATGAAAAAATAGCAATGAGCATATCATATCATACTTTAGGTTACCATGGCAGCCAAAGTGGCAACATATCGGTAAAATTGAGAAAATACTATTATCTATCAAATAGAATGACCAACAATTAGGAATGTTCATACCCCTCTATACATAGTTCCTGGCATGCTAGTTTTCATTCATAAAGTAGCATACATGCTAATTATCTCCCGCCAAAAAGGCGGCTATGTATATGGTAACAGTAGCCATCCGTCTGTCTGTCTGTCTGTCTTTCTGTCTGTCTATCCATTCTTCCTCCATTCTGTCTATCCGTCTTTGCATCCCAATTTCTTGTATGGAGCACAACTAAAAAGCTATTTGAGATATAAAAATGAAACTACACAGATGGATAGATCTCATAAAAGAGAAGTGCAGTACATAAGAACCATAACTCTTGATTGCGTATTTTAAGGGTTATTGCCCTTTATTTTCTCACTTAAATTTTGTCTACAGCATAACACAAAAACTATTTGAGGGATAAACATGAAACTTCACAGATGGATAGATCTCATCAAAGAGAAGTGTGGTGCATAAGAACCATAACTCTTGATTGCATATTCAAGAATTGTTGCCCTTTGATATTTTGTTATTTTCCATACTTTTATGGGGATGAGTTTACTGTTCTGTTGCCATGGTAACATTTTTTTTCTGAAGTGTTGAATACTTTTTATCTTTTGTATGTGCATAACACATATTAGTCATTTAAAGTAGGTTTAATTCATTTAGATGATTTTTAGCTGGAAGGGGTTAATTTGCTTTGAACAAGCTGTTATTTGTTATGGTTCATTGATTTGGTTGCCATGGTAACATGACTGGGCCATTATTTTTTTCTTTTACATTTTAATATTGACAAACAGATGAGGGTAATTTAAGTAAGTATTATTTATCAATGTAATCCTTTGTTAATGGGCGGTAGTTTACTTTGAATGTGCTGATTTTTGTTAGAATCGCAAAATGTTGGATAGTTTGGTTGCCATGGAAACTAATATTTGGATTGTTGCAGAACTTAGATTTTTCTGTATTGGTTGAACAGATGTGGATCCATTCAATACGTAAATACACTGTAAATATTTTTCCAAGCAGAAGGTAGATAATTTGCTCTAAAATTGCCACTTTTTTGAAGAAACACTGACGGGTCAATAGTTTTGTTGCCATGGTTACAACAATTATTAACATTTTGAGTTTTTTCATTGTTGGCTGTGAAAAATCAGATGTTGCTCGTTTAGGCACTACATGTATTTTGCATATGCACCTTTGCTGTTAGAAGATAATTTGGCTTGAAAATCTTCAAAATTGGAAGTTTGAAACATTGGTTTCTATGGCTGAACTTTTGTTGCTATACAACACAATGCAAGTGACATTTTATATTTTTCTATATTTTTCTATGTAATTTCAAGTACTACTCATGCCGTTCTTTTGACATAAGTAGTAGTATAGATAATTTAAAAGGGCAGTAGTTTACTTTGAGTGTGCAGATTTTTGCTAAAATCGCGAACTGTTGGTTAGTTTGATTGCCATGGTAACTAATATTTGGATTGTTGCAGAACTTAATTTTGTCTTTATTGGTTGAACAGATGTAGATCATTTAATACATAAATACACTGTAAGTATTTCTCTTTGCAGAAGGGAATTAATTTGCGTTGAAATTGCCACTTTTTTTTGAAAAATCACTGACGGGTCAATAGTTTTGTTGCTATGGTTACAAAAACTATAGATATTTTGAGTTTTTTTATTGTTGGCTTTGAAAAATCAGATGTTGCTCGTTTGGGTACTATATATATTTTTCGTATGCACCTTTGCTGTTAGAAGATAATTTGGTTTGAAATGTTCAAAATTGGAAGTTTGAAAAAACTGGTTTCTATGGCTAAACTTATGTTGCTATGCAACACAATGCAAGTGACATTTTTTATTTTTCTATGTAATTTCGAGTACTACTCATGTCCTCCTTTTAACATAAGTAGTAGTATAGATTATCTGAATGGGCGGTAGTTTACTTTGAATGTGCTGATTTTTGTTAAAGTCGCAAACTGTTGGATAGTTTGGTTGCCATGGTAACTAATATTTGGATTGTTGCAGAACAATTTTTTTTCTTTATTGGTTGAACAGATGTGGATCATTTAATATGTAAATACACTGTTAATATTTCTCTTTGCAGAAGGGAGATAATTTGCTTTGAAATTGCCACTTTTTTGCAAAATCACTGACGGGTCAATACTTTTGTTGCCATGGTAACAAAAATTATAAACATTTTGAGTTTTTTTATTGTTGGCCGTGAAAAATCAAATGTTGCCCATTTAGGCCCTATATGTATTTTTCATATGCACCTTTGCTGTTAGAAGATAATTTGGTTTGAAAATGTTCAAAATTGGAAGTTTGAAAAACTGGTTTCTATGGCTAAACTTCTGTTGTTATGCAACACAATGCAAGTGACATTTTCCATTTTTCAATGTAATTTTGAGTACTACTCATGTCCTTTTTGTAATATAAGAAGTAGTTTAGATAATCTAAATAATAATTATTTGTCAAAAACCACCCTAAAAAGTGTCATTTTTCAATTTTTTGACTGACAACTTTCGACCAATTTCCATGAAATTTTGATTTCTCGTTTCCATGGTAACCACTGTCAGAAACTGGGAATGCTTTGTTTTTGGAAAGTTTTTCAACAAGTCTGATGGAATGAGGGTAAAACCAATGAATTCTGTGACTAGTCACTTATCACCATCTGCATGATTCTTAGGGAGAATGCTAGATAATACCTAATAATTACACCGTGTTTTAGAGCAGCAGATGGTCTATAGCATAACTAGAAGTATATATCTGTCAGAACGGAGTACAGTTTGATAAAAACGTCTGTCAATGGGATACTTCGGATACTAAAAAGATCAGACTGTTATATTGTTGGTCATTACCCAAGTATTCTGCCTCTGAATTATGTAGTTAGTTTATTTAATTAATAAATTAATTGGTTGATTATGTACTCACGCTTACTTTCGATAAAAGTAGTAATCTTTATAAGAAACAGTAGTTTAACCTGTTTATTGTAAAAGTCTTTTTTTGTGATGTAAATAATCTCTTTCCTTATCTGCAAAGTTCAATAATCGTGTATTATGCACAAAACATTTAAATTTCAGGTCGCCATATTGCTTCTCTTGTCTCTTGAGCACTCGTCACAACTCGGCCGATTCCGTACCTCCCATCACCCGAGGTATGCCTAGCCACCTGGTGTCTGGACCGGAAGTTGTAAATTTCATTTACAGTTACCTGTTAAATGATCGGTCTCGTTTTATCTTAATCGAATGCAACATGTGTTGATTAGCCGACGAGATTTTTCAATGATTTGTTAGTTATGGTTAACAGCAGTGTTGACAAAATTGACCTATCCCTTAACCCCTCAGGGGTAACTTTGAAGCCATCCGTGTTTATATTGGACACCCTTTACCAGACGACAAAATTTCAGCCTTGCCCAAGTTGAAAGCATTTGCAGACGATGGTTTCAGTTCTGGCTCAAATGGTGTAGGTTTTCTTTGATAGAGTAGAAAACATTGTGGGAAAAGGACAAAATGCTGGTTACCAGCATTTTCTTCTTTTCCCACAATATTTTCAAAAGGCTTCTTTTCCCAGGAGCATCAAAAGTCGGCATTGTGTGATAAAGGGTAAACAATATAACGGAAGGTCTATTTTTTGAAAACACGTTAAAAAAGTGTGCCTTACCGATTGGTTGTTTGTTGTTTAACGCCTTTTTCAACATTATTTTAATAAGTTCGCGGCTGCAAGTTCACATACATGCCGGTCTGTTGTTTCTGTTATCTGCACTTGTCACAATATTCTTCCCAAACCACTGGCTGCTTTTCCACATCACTAAAGTCGAAACTGATCAGCGGTGAGAGAGCAATGAATCATATCTCATTGACATGTTTCTTTAACCCATTTGTACACAATCCTTACTTTTGACGACCCTGAGAAAGAAGCCTTCAGAAAGCATTGGGGGAAAAGAAGATCCAGCATTTTCTCCTTTTCCAACAATGTTTTCTACTCTTCGCAAATCAAATTTCAAATTTTCAGTCACTTTTATTTTGTCGTCTGCAAATGCTTTCGATTTTGGACAAGCCTAACATTTTGTAGTATGGTTACAAGTTATTACCCGGGAAGAAATGTGACAACGTTCGAATTCGAACCAGCCATCCGCTATTGTAAAGTTCTATGAGTGTAGGACAAAACCCCCCTAGGACAAAACACCCTAGGACAAAACCCCCATGGACAAAACTCCCCTAGGACAAAACCCCAATAGGATAAAAGCCCCCTAGGACAAAACCCCCATCATATATAAAAAGCATATAAATTTGAGGAAACACACATAATTTTCAAACAGTTTTAAAGTATTCAAAACAACTCTCTTTGATTTAAGGAAAAAAAATCAAATATGAAAGGCAAAAAATGATTTAGATATTGTCTTATTTCAATTTGTACCTCAAGTTTGTTGATAGTTTCCATTGATATATTAACACCTATACAGACTTGGGTAAGACAGGTGTTGAGAAGGGATTAAGACACCTGATTTGAAAGTTTACATCTGCCATATTCACTAATGTTTTGTAGTAGATTTATACATGACAAAGCACCAAATAAGAAAAATGCAGAAAACAACACAGTTTTGGTCATAAAGCACAATTTAAAAAAAACAAAAAAAAAACACACACACACATTTTTTATCATAAAGCACAATTCTAAGAAAAAAAAATCTTATCAAATCATTTTAACTTATACAAAAACATTATTTTTTACAACCCTCACAAGTATTTAAAGCAGTAAATTTTATTCAACGTCAACATGATTGTACAAAAAGAATCATTTTAAAACCATGGGGGGTTTTGTCCACTTTTCAGTTAAGGGTATGGAGGATTTTGTCCATGGTTTTTTTGTCCTGGGGGGTGGGGGGTTGTCCTGGGGGGGGGGGGGTTGTCCTGGGGGGGGGGGTTGTCCGTACCCCAAGTTCTGTGCACTACCGACAGCGCCACCTGGGCTAGGCTGTACCCATGGCGAAAATGCACGTTAGCAGCAGATTCTCCTCACACATGTTGGCTGCAAGATTGGAGCAAGTTGCTCGCAGTGAGTGTTCCAAAGTGCCGAATGATAATTATGTTCGAAAGTGGAAATTGAGAATCGATCGAGAGGGATTATTATCGCAAAATTCATCTTGAACACCTCACAATAGATTTACTCTTTACCTAACGAAAAATTTATAGACTGGTTCAAAATGAAAGTATTTGCAGACAACAAAACGATAGTGACTGAAAAATTGAAATTTGGTTTGGGAAAGGTAGAAAATATAGTGGTAAAAGGGGAAAATGTTGGTTACCAGCATTTTCTCCTTTTTTCACGATAATTTCAAAAGGCTTCTTTTTTCAGGGTCATTAAAAGACGGGATTGTGTGGTAAAGAGTTTAATAGTAAATCCAGCTAAATTTACATGTATGATCATAAGTCATTAAATTATGTCCATATTTTTTATTCATTGACTTATTCATAGCTTAATTTTTATATCATTTGGAATTGGAAATACATGTAGTAAGAAATCGCCTGACTAAAAGCATTTAATTAAAAAAATATGTATGACTATTAACTATGCAGTTTTTGTCAAATAAACTATGTTCTATTCTGTTCTTATTAATAATTTTTCTTCACTTTTTTCCGATCTACTCAATTTACCTTTACATTAATCGTTCTGTACTATCACCAGATTACATATACGTGATTGTGAATGTATGATGATGAAGATCTGTAAAGATCAAATCCTTAATAAAGGATCTATCTATCTATCTATCTATCTATCTATCTATCTATCTTATTACCATCGACCTTATATAGATTTATGAAAGGGACAGGGCAGTTCCCCAAGGATCACAAACGGATTACAAAACTTTGCTCGAAAGATGTTTTAAATATTCTTGGACCTGTTTTTCTTTTCACGGAAAGGCCTACGCAATATTGCTAAATTAACCCTTTCCCAAACAATCCCTGGTTTTCAAGACCCTGAAGAAGAAATCTTTTGAAAACATTGTGGGAAAAGGAGAAAATGCTGGTTACAGCATTTTCTCCTTTTCCCACAATGTTTTCTACCCTTCCCAAAACAAATTTCAATTTTTGAGTTACATGAATTTTGTCGTCTGCAAGTGCTTTGAGTTTGGACCAGTCTAAAATTTTCTCGTTTGGTAAAGACTTAAACGAATAGTACCAGTCCGTATAAAAGCAACCTTAACCCTTTCCCAAAGAACAAACTTTTGGACTAGACCAAATTGAAAGCATTTGCAGACGACAATTTAACTCTTTCTGAAAAGATGATTTCTGTCTATGATAGGGTAGAAAACATTGTGGGAAAAGGAGAAAATGCTGGTTACCAGCATTTTCTCCTTTTCCCGCAATGTTTTCAAAAGGCTACAATTCCAGACCCGTAAAAGCCAGGGTTTGTTTCGGAAAGGGTTAACTGTTTACAAAATACGAATGAAGTAATTCCTTCACCACAATGTTTTTCAAACGTGGTATGCAGTCAGTCGCTTTTTAATTAATTTCGTTTGGTTTCTAACACATTTTCCCCCAAAACCTTCTCCGTTAGAGTCTTAAACCACAGGACTGTTCGGCAAAGGATGCAGACTACAATAACAGCTGTCAGCTGATAAAATTTCGACGGTGGCGGAACCAAAACATGTAGAATTTTAGACACATATTTTTGAATAACTGGATTATCCGGATCACTCCCCTCCCCAGCCCCTCCCCCGACAAAAAAATCCAGACTAGGTCATGCACAGTCATACACAGTTGTTTTTCTTCGTGAAATCGATGTTTCTGAAATAATCTTCTATAGATATTGTATTAAAGTTAGACCTTAGTCAAATAATGGTCAAACAAAAAGGAAAAAAAATCATAGAGACTAAACGCCCCATTGTAGCCTGGCGGTGTAATATAATTATACTTCAAATTGGCGCTTTCATGTTCAAATTTAAATCACCGTTAACAGCTGACAGTCGAAACATGCTGATGGCGATGGCGACGTAGCAAAATTTCAGTCAACGATTTCTACCGATAGTATCTCGAAATATGGGATAATTCAGCTGACTCCCAAAACTTTTGTCCTCCAGTCAGTTTCTGTGTCAAGCTCGATAGCGGCTTCCAGTATGAATGTACCTAAACTATTTACCATGTAGATGATCACTAATTATTCGATTGGTCATTATTTTTTGAAAAAAAAAAAATCTAATGATGCCGTGTTGTTGTGACAGAATTAAATACATGTATTTCTTTTAACCCTTTCCCAAACGAAAAATTTTAGACTCTTCTGAACTGACAAGAGTTTGCAGACAACAATTCTAAATTTGATGAAATTAGTATAAAGTTCTCTTAAAGGGTAGAAAACACTGTGGGAAAAGGAGAAATTGCTCGTTACGAGCAATTTCTCCTTTTCCCACAATGTTTTCAAAGGACCTGTACTGCAAACACGTAAAAACCAGGGCTTGTTTGGGAAAGGGTTAAGTTGAAATCGGGTTGAGCCATAAGTTCTACCAACTTAGAATCGGTCCCTCCCCTACAAGAGAATTTCAATAATTTTATTTACAACAATGGCAAGTACAATACGTAAACTCAATTCTAATATATGTACAAAAAAAGTAAGAAAACGAATGGAAAGGTAATGTGAAATGTACATGTATATGCATGTATACTTTGTATGTCTGTCATTGCCATAATATATCCACGTTTTTCGTAAATGGCCGATGGCATATTTATTTGTCGAATGGCTGATAAAGTTGAGTTGAGTTGAAATTAAAACAAATGGAATTAACCCATTACCACACGACAATATTTTAGACTGGTTCAAATTGAAAGCATTTGCAGACGACAAAATAAAGGTAACTGAAGAATTGAAATTTGTTCTGGGAAGTGTAGAAAACACTGTGGGAAAAGGAGAAAATGCTGGTTACCAGCATTTTCTCCTTTTCCCACAGTGTTTTCAGAAGGCTTCTTTCTCAGGGGCGTCAAGTAGGGATTGTGTGGTAATGGGTTAAAGGCATCATCTTCCCCTTTGGATACAGCATTCATCATAAGGTTACATCGTCAGTGGGTCAAAAAATCATTGCTATGTTGCCCTGATGCGGATTTCGTTCCTTGAGTTGTTTAGAAATTTCCTGTTATACACAGGAATAACCAATACCTTCACCGATTCCTTATACTGTCTGTTTCGGTTATACAAAGGTTCGTTTCCTCTTTGCCAAACGACAATATTTTAGTCTGGTCCAAAACAAAAGCACTTCCAGACGACTAAATAAACGTCTCAAACATTGAAGCTTGACTTTGGAACTGTGAAAAACATTGTGAGAAAAGAAGAAAATGCTAGTTACCAGCATTTTCTCCTTTTCCCACATTGATTTCAAAAGGCTTCTTTCTCAGAGTCGTAAAAAACAGGGATTGTTTCGTAAATGATTAATGATATGATTAAAGGAAATGGGAGGGCGCAATGTGCATCAAGCAATATAGAAGGCCTTTGAAAACATTGTTCGAAGAGGAGAAAATGCTGGTTACGACTGTTTTGAACCTTGCTGGAAACAAATTTCAATTTTTGAGTTACTGTACGTCTATTTTGTCGTCTGCAAGTCCATTCAATTTGGACCAGCCTAAAATTTTGTCGTTTGTTAAAGAGTTAAAAAACTTTTTTTTTACTGTAGAATCATAAACAAAATGCTTGCTAATGGGATGATATATGGATTAAGTTGATAAGTGACAAGTCAAATAATCCGGTTTTGAAAAGACAACAAGGGTACGTGTGCAGTTTCCGCATATGGCAAAAAGATACCGGATAATGGACAAAACAGATGTTTGCGCACTCATCAAATTAAGACGGACGTGTCATTTGTCAGTCTGATATAGATCCCGTTTCCATGTAAACAAACATCTCCTGTCACTTACTTTTTGTTTATAAACATGCTGGATACAAAACGGTTTTGAAGAACTGTGATTGATTTCTGTAAACGTACGACTCTTTACGCCCCTAAATTTAACCCTTTCCCAAACAATCCCTGGTTTTCACGGGTCAGGCATCAAAGCCTTTTGAAAACATTGTGGGAAAAGGAGAAAATGCTGGTAACCAGCATTTTCTCCTTTTCCCACAATGTTTTCTACCCTATTATATAGAAATATCATATTTTTAGCAACTGTTAATTTGTCATCTGCAACATGCTTTCAATTTCGTCTGGTCCAAAATTTGCCGTTTGGGAAAGGGTTAATAGCTTTGTTCAAAAGCCTAGGTAAAAGACGTTTTTGAGGTGCGAATGCTCTTATTAAAACAGTTTTGGGGGCGTTTGAAAAAAAAAAGACAGTGACAGTCACCTTTCTTTCCTTCAAAATGTCTCAGCCTCGTGTAACCCTACTTTTTTAACCCATTACCACACAATCCCTACTTTTTTAACCCATTACCACACAATCCCTACTTTTTTAACCCATTACCACACAATCCCTACTTTTTTAACCATTACCACACAATCCCTACTTTTTTAACCCATTACCACACAATCCCTACTTTTTTAACCCATTACCACACAATCCCTACTTTTGACGCCCCTGAGAAAGAAGCCTTTAGAAAACACTATGGGAAAAGGAGAAAATGCTGGTAACCAGCATTTTCTCCTTTTCCCACAGTGTTTTCTAACCTTTCCAGAACAAATTTCTATTTTTCAGTCACGTTTATTTTGTCGTCTGCAAATGCTTTCAATTTGGACCAGTCTAAAATTTCCTCGTGTGGTAAAGAGTTAAACCCATCTGCGACAGACCCTATTTGTGGCGACATGTGGACAACTTACTTATGAGTGCAATTTCCCTATACGTTACAATGTTTACAAGCATTCGATAGCAACAGCTGTGAAAATGTTTTCCTATTCGGAGGGTAAATTCTTACTAAAAAAAGAAAAGACATGGATACGTTGTCTGAGCATGTCATATTCTTCGAAGAATCGACCTGTCGTACATGAGGCATCACCCCCCCCCCCCCCCTAATATTTGGGGGATTGTTGTAGTACGCGCTATAAAGTAGCCATAGAGAAAATGGCTTTTGTCAAACCTTTGAGGAGAAATCCGGCCTCTTTTAGCTCCAGATTCTCTAAACTGCTCATCATAGCTGAACGAATCGCACCAGATAGCGTTTTATTGTGTGAACGTTAATTTTAGTTTGAAATTCACAGTAACGGTTGTCACATAGGAAAGTAGTCCGGTTAAGTACCCAGGATGCCCAAATTAGATAGATGTGTATTTGTAGAATGCCATCTAGCGGGAGATACTGGACATGGATATTTAACGACTGAGTCATGCAGTACACTGGTCCTTTGACACGAAGAACATTTTTACCGAAAGCAAAAAGTATCGGCCCATGTCAGCCTGCGCGGACTGCGCTGGCTGATATGGGCCGATATTTTTTTGCAAATTTATCAAGCCCCTCCCCCCTTATCACAGACCATGTGCCATATATTTATTACGTGAACATTTTTTAACCCTTTCCCAAACAATCCCTGGTTTTTACGGGTCTGGAATAGTACCCTTTGGAAAACATTGTGGGAAAAGGAGAAAGTGCTGTTAACCAGCATTTTCTCCTTTTCCCACAATGTTTTCTACCTTATCATAGACAGAAATCATCTTTTCAGCAAGAGCTGAATTGTCGTCTGCAAAAGCTTTCAATTTGGTCTAGTCCAAAAGTTTGTCGTTTGGGAAAGGGTTAAAGGAGTTTGAGATTTACAGGATAGATTTCTTTTTTTATTTCACTTGCACTTAACACACGTACTGTCCAGCTGAATGTTTTTTTATTTATTGTTGAAACGAAATAATTGCGGAAATGTGGGATGACCGGCAATAAACAACGTCTGCAACAATCCTTTGAATAAACAAAAGGTCGTCAATTTATTTCAGAATAGAAAGATATGGTGCGAAACTGTTCCTGACGGACTTATTTAGTGTGGAAAGTTGACTGAACGAGCACTATAGCCGTAACAAATATAGTTCAGTTTATACAAATCCAGTTTATCAGCAGTGATCTTTTAGCCAATCAGAAGTTATTTTACTTTCCCATTTAGAAAATTCAGAAGAATAAGATACAGCGTTCTTATAAATGGTTGGTTAATACGAACCCTGGTCAATCGATCCCCACGCCTGGCCATCTAAAATTACTAATGGTCTTTCGGATGAGACGTTAAACCGAGGTCCTGTGTGATGGTGCTATACACCGAGCACGTTAAAGAACCAGGCGAAACTTAGGATGCATTTTGTTCTGTATCTGTACTGTTTGCATCTGCCCAGAACAGCCTTCGGGGGTGGGGGGGGGGGGGCGTCGCCCTTATGAGAAACCGGCGGCGTGGATAAATACACGCAAATTCAATCAAATCCTGGCCGTTTGGCTTCTACCGCAACTTCTTTTTCTTGTGGATATTGCATCTCAATGCAGGGCCGTAGGAACAAGGGGGGGGGGGGGGGTGGGGGGGGGCAATAATTTTATCACCAATAAAATGACTGTCAGTAGTTCGTGTCAGTATATTGCTAGACAATCATCGTTCATAAAGAGGATGAAATAAATCGAAAATTCCGAACGATTTAAAAAAATTCTAAACAAACGGCGGCGAGCCATGGAAATTTTTTTTTTACTTTTGTTATCTGACAGACACCAAACAATTTCTGACGTCACATTTCATTTAATGTGATTTTCTGCTTTATTTTTTGCTCCAAATCTCATAATTCACCCTATTTTTTAGTATCTTACGGCGAATGGTGTAGAACCAATATCAGACTGCAGTCACCCTAATCTTTGATCTTCGCTGTCCGGAAAAGTTTATAACTGACCATTGTGAGAGAAGGAGCTTGCACATTGCCAGGAGTGACAGCCAATATCTGTTCCATACAGGTATAGGTTACTTCGGACTAAAAAGTATTTGAGTATATAATGCGCTGTTAAAATAGAACTTACAACATCTTGAAAAAGTATCGACTGATGTCAGCCTGCTCAGTCTGCGCAGCCTGATATGAGTCGAACCTTTTTGCCTTAACTCATTACCAAACAACAAAAATTTAGGTTGGTCCAAATTGAACGCATTTGCAGACGACAAAATAGAAGTGACTGAAAATTTAAAATTTGTTTCATGAAGGGTAGAAAACATTGTGGGAAAAGGAGAAAATGCTGGTTACCAGCATTTTCTCCTTTTCCCACAATGTTTTCTAAAGACTTTTTTCTCAGGGGCGTCAAAAGTAGGGATTGTGTGGTAATGGATTAATTTATATCAGTCATGTCAGTTTCTGTACCTCAAAACATCATTCTTTCTTCAGGTTCAGTCACTCCTAATGGATTTTATGAACCCATAATAAGGTGATAACTTGCTTGGTAAAAAGAATTACGCAGATGCACTAAGCCCCCTTTTCACAGAACACGGTCTATTTCATCTTGTATCATAATTATACTCACCTTGTCAACTTCTGAAACAGAGTTCGTGAAACCGACTCGACAAACATCCTTGCAACATAAATTATGGACATTTGACATAGATAAAGCATTAAGAAGAATACAAATTAAAACACTTAGGCCGTATGAATAGAAGTAACTATTTATGACGAGCAATTTCCTTTTCTGTCACGATATCTCAGGAATTTTCTGGAGCAAAAGAAAAGGAAAAAAAAAAAACATATAAGGCAACCAGATCGGAGTTTACTCTTTCAACCATATGACCAGAAACAAAGAGAACCGACTGGGTTATTCTAACAAAGACTTCTTTCTACCCGCACCCGGACATGTGACCTGCACGTGATCTGCCACAGTTATGTCACAATGAATTGTGGTTCCAATAAAAAATTGACAAAAAGTAATTCATTGAATAAATCTATCGCTTCGTAAGAGTACACACTATATTGGTGTACTTTACCATGATTCCAAACCATTAACCGTTTCTGTGCCTTAGAATTAAATTCTGGAGAGTGCGGATCACGATCAGAAAGCCGAAAACGAACAGTTTGGGCTAGGATTTACAGTGTCCGATATTTTGCAAGAGATATCCTGGTCCATCAAAAAGCCTTTAACTCATGACCACACGACAAAATTTTAGGTCTGTCCAAATCGAAAGCATTTGCAGACGACTAAATAAAGTGACTGAAAATTTGAAATTTGTTTTGTGAAGGGTAGAAAACATTGTGGAAAAAGGAGAAAATGCTGGTTACCAGCATTTTCTCCTTTTCCCACAATGTTTTCTAAAGGCTTCTTTTCTCAGGGGCGTCAAAAGTAGGGATTGTGTGTTAATGGGTTAAAATAGAGAAACGAGGACTTTCTCGCCGACTGAAAGTGCAATTTATGCACTGTACACTTGTCCTTCTTAAAAGTATTATCTTCTTTTTAACCCATTACCACACAATCCCTACTTTTGACGCCCCTGACAAAGAAGCCTTTAGAAAACCAGCATTTTCTCCTTTTCCCACAATGTTTTCTTACCTTCACAAAACAAATTTCAAATTTTCAGTCACTTTTATTTTGTCGTCTACGAATGCTTTCAATTTGGACCAGTCTAACATATTGTCGTTTGGTAATGGGTTAATCATCTCTCTACATGGATATTTTTTGGGGGTAGTGATATGACAGAAAATAACAAGACCCCAAAATTGAATTTTGTTTTTGGAGGGTATAGAGACATTTTGGGAAAAGGAGAAAATGCTGACTACTAGCATTTTCTTTTTTTCCCACATTGGTTTCAAAAGGTTTATTTTATAGGTTTTTAAAAACCAGGGATTGTTTGGGAAAGGGTCTGGACAATTAAATCCAGATTCTTATCTAAAACAGCGCCAGATGGCTGCTTCCATCATGCAAATTCATTTCGATAATCGCAGATTGGTACGATCGTTTTGTTTGTCAAACCATTACGACTAAATTGACGTGATTTCTCCATTTGTCACAATGCTGTTTCGCCATTCTTTCTTTTTCTTCTTCAGTCCAAAAAAAAAATTGTTATCAATGGAAAACAAGCATAATAATGACTATCATCCCATATACTTCCGAATAATTGAAACTGTTAAATTGCGATAACTAAATTTCTGTATAGTGCACTTGTAAAATAACATCAGACTATGCATATGAAAGCTGATTTTGATTTACTATCTCTGATCAGGACAAATCTGAAAATATTTTTTTACGATAAGGACGATGATGCACACGACGATGGAAAGCAGGAAAATGACAGAAAATAGACAAACAATAATGAGACATTATGGGATGGCAGTAAAAAACATTCGATATGAAAATATAATATAATGAATGATTCAATAATTTATTTTGTCACAACGTTTTAAATTTGTAAGCAGGTGAAAGGGTTGGGTGCGTGTTATTTCAAAAAAAATGCATTTGCCTGGTAATCGGTTTGAGTAAAGTGTGTAAACGGTTGTATCGTGAGTTAAGAACTTTATAGATTTTTTACCATATGAAGGAATAAAACTGACATCAGATATCGGCATTTTCTCCTTTCCCTACAAATATTTTTAACCCTTTCATGGGCAGATCACGTCATTTTCAAGAATCGATTTAAATTTGTCGTCGAGAAATGCTTTCACTTTTGACCTTTAGTATCTAAAATTTTGCCGTTTTATAAAATCAAAAAGACTCCGTACAGTAAACAGAATAGATGGATTGTGGGTAAAAAAGGGTCATTTTACCCAATAGGGGAATATAACGCTGACAATTTTCAATTTCCTTTGTCTTCTCAGTTTCATATTTTGTATTGACCCTTTCATCTGTTTGAAGTGCAATAACAGTGTCAAGGAACTTTTATATAATCACGGATCTATGTCTGTATTCGCTAACTTGTTTTATTGTACTGAACACTACATGTACTAAAGTCTTGCCATGACCAAGGTCCCATACCAGTAGATTTTGCTCCCATCCTGACAGGGTTCATCTTTGCTGGAATCGGGCTGCCCGGTTTACAAATTTTAAACCGTTACTTTCCTTCAGAGGACTCTTAGACCTTTCCAAAACAATCCCTGGTTTTTACGGCCCTGAAATAAAAGCCTATTGAAAACATTGTAGGTAAAGGAGAAAATGCTGGTAACCAGCATTTTCTCCTTTTCCCACGATGTTTTCAAAAGTCTTTTATCCCAGGGTCGTAAAAACCGGGGATTGTTTGGAAAAAGGTTAATAATTTGCAATAGTTTTTCCATAAATCTAAAAATACCCTTCACATTTATTTATTTCCCGTTTTTGGAAAATGAAATTATACAGCTGAAATGAAAAAAAAAAACAATTTTTGAATACACAGACAAAAAAGGAAATTTTGTCAACTGACAATGCGACGACAGACCGGTGGTAGAATATGACAGTGCTTTATTTTGCAACTTATCATAAACACGTGTTACATTTGTTTACCTATCAAACACCTTCCTAGATCATCAGTAAACGCTTTCAACACTTAACGTGTCTGATTAAGTGACAGGTCAGATTTTATCGCTGATCTACCCTTAACTCTTTACTACACAGAAGTATTTTTAATCGCTCGAAAGTGAAAGTATATTCCAGGTTGATAAATTTAACATTTGCATTACAATTATAGTTTGTCTCCAGACGGATTGAAAACATTATGAGAAGATGAGAAAATCATGGTTACCAGTATTTTCTCCTTTTCATACAATGCTTTTAATCTCGTCGAAGATAAATATCAACACTTCATTTCAGACAAATTCGATTTGTCGTCTGCAAATGCTTTGACTTTGACTCTTTACCAACCAATCCTGAATTTTAACGACTCTGAAAATCAAAGCCTTAGAAAACCTTGTGGGAAAAGGAAGAAATGCTGGTAACCAGCATTTTCTCCTTTTCCCACAATCGTTTTTATCCTTTCCTAATCAAATTTTAATTTCATATTTATTTTGTTTTCAAATGCTTTCAATTTGTACTAGTCTAAAATTTTATCGTCTGTTAAAGTTTTTTTATTTGTAAACAAGTCTATAATTTTGTCAGGTGTTAAATCTCTGGGCAGACGAAATGCAGCAGGGCTGCAAGTTATGGAAAGAATACGTGACAAAGAAGACGTTGGAGGTACAGTGTAATAATAACCGTTTTATCCGTGAAATTTTATGTTTGTTTGAATGGTGTTTTACGCCGCTTTCAACATTATTCCAGTCATATCACTGAAACATCTTACATGTTGATGTTTTTCCTGGGTTTCACCAGTACTTGGCTAGATTCTGAAGTTTCTTGCCGAAGTATACTCCTGTGAAAAAAAGTAGAGCCAGAGAGGCTCGAACGAAATTTTATGTCTGTTTTTTAACTCTTTCCCAAACAAGCCCAGGTTTTTACGTGTCTGCAGGGCAAGTCTTTATAAAACACTGTGGAAAAAGGAGAAATTGCTCGTAACGAGCAATTTCTCCTTTTCCCACAGTGTTTTCTAGCCTATCAGAAACCTTTCTACCATTCTCATCAAATTCAAAATTGTCATCTACAAACACTTTGAGTTTATGACAGTCTAAAATTTGCCATTTGTGAAACGGTTAAATTGATTGAATGATTGATTGATTGATTGTTTGGTGTTTAACCCCGTTTTCAACATTAATTAAGTTACATGTATATCGCAACGGCCAGAACACCTATCCATGCACTCCTGAAATTTCTTTTACCAGTACTTCGCACAATTTTCTTTCCAAGCCTCTGGCTGCTTTCCCACATGATCATCGTCGAAACAATGGTCAGCTGTGGGAGAGGATTGAATCCTGTCGCAGTGACTATTATCAATCCTAAAAGAAATTTGCGGAGCTTGGGGTCGTAGCCAGGGATCGAACCCTGGACCCCGTGTACTCAAGTCCTGCACGCTACCGGTTTAGCTACCGGGGCTCGGCGTCTGTCTTTAACCCTTTCCTAAACAATCCCTGCTTTTTACGGGCCTGGAACAGTAGCCTTTTGAAAACATTGTGGGAAAAGGAGAAAATGCTGGTAACCAGCATTTTCCCCTTTTCCCACAATGTTTTCTACCCTATCATAGACAGAAATCATCATTTTCAGCAAGAGTTGAATTGTCGTCTGCAAATGCTTTCAATCTGGTGTAGTCCAAGAGTTTGTCGTTTGGGAAAGGGTTAAAGGTATGTATTAAAATACCGACAATGGATATGAGACAAATTCTGAGAAAAGACATTTAACGCATATGCAGAAAGTATTGTCACCGGCAAGCTGAAATGGATCGCTACATGTACTACCGGTATTTATATATTTTCTGCGTGTTCAAGGACGAATTTACCTCACGACTCAGCCAGGTGTTAGACAAAAAGGGTTTCATTGATCCACAGTTATATAATGTCTCGCTTGCTATTAAAACACGCATAGACACTAAACTTCTTTTCCTCAGAGAGTCGGTCTATTGAAATATTGTCGGTTTACTTCGAAAACCTCGTAACTACAGCTTGAAAGAAGCTGCAGTTACGAGGTTTTTGAAGTAAATCGACGATAGGAAGCATTGAAGCATCTGACCCTTTACCCACAAAATCCCTAATTTCTAGGACCCTGAAAGAAACGGGCTTCTGAAAACATTGAAGGAAAAGGGAAATTGAGGTTTCAAGCGAATTTTCCTTTTCCCACAATGTTTTCTGACATATCAAATACAGAAATCACTATTTCAACGATTTTGAGTTGTCGTCTGCAAAGGCTTTGAATTTGGTCCAGTCTAAAATTTTATCGTTTGGTAAAGAGACCATTATTTAAATAAAACCTTCTCAGAAATATCAGCTTAACCCTTTACCAGACGACAAAAACTTTTAGCTCTATCTAAATTGAAAGTATCTGCAGACGACAATTTCAATGTAGCTCAAATCGTGCAACTGTTTATTGATAGGGTAGAAAACGTTGTGGGAAAAGGAGAAAATGCTGGTCAAAAACATTTTCTCCTTTTCCCAAAATGTTTTCAAAGGACTTCTTTCCAAGGG
The DNA here is from genome assembly GCA_943736015.1 of Tridacna crocea. Classification (NCBI taxonomy): domain Eukaryota; kingdom Metazoa; phylum Mollusca; class Bivalvia; order Cardiida; family Cardiidae; genus Tridacna; species Tridacna crocea. The sequence goes on from OX031059.1 coordinate 60,228,848, forward strand.
TCGTTAGAAGTCGTCACTGTATGGAAAAGGGTTAAGCCAGTTTCAATTCCTAGATGTACGCAAAGAAATGAGGCGACAGGAGAAATCGCTCTCGATGAGTTTGTCCTCCTTTTGCCACGACGTTTGCGCACATTGTATGTTGCAAGACAAAAAAACCATCTGCTGGTTGCTATGGTATGGTTTTAACCCTTTCCCAAACGAAAAACTTTTGGACTAGACTAAATTGAAAGCATTTGCAGACGACAATTTAACTCTTTCTGAAAAGATGATTTCTGTCTATGATAGGGTAGAAAACTTTGTGGGAAAAAGTAGAAATTGCTAGTTAACAGTATTTTCTCCTTTTCCCATAATGTTTTCAAAAGGCTACTATTTCAGACCCGTAAAAACCAGGGATTGTTTGGGAAAGGGTTAAACACTTTCAAATGAAGAGCATTGTGCAGACGACAATAAAATAAGTGTCTCAACTGACGATTTCAGTGTTAAACCCATTACCAAACGACAAAATCTTAGACTGGTCCAAATTCACAGCATTTGAAGACGACAAGATAAAAGTGACCAAAAATTTGAAATTTGTTTTGTAAAGGGTAGAAAACATTGTGGGAAAAGGAGAAAATGCTGGTTACCAGCATTTTCTCCTTTTCCCACAATGTTTTCTAAAGGCTTCTTTCTCAGGGGCGTCAAAAGTATGGATTGTGTGTGGTAATTGGTTAAAGGTATAGAAAACATTGTGGGGAAAGGGGAAAATGCTGGATACTAGGACTTTCTCCTTTTCCGACAATGTTTTCAAAAGACGTCTTCCGTAGGGGCATTAAAACTCGGGCTTTTGTGGTAAAGGTCAAACGTTGGGTCGAAGGTGTTGACATCGTTTACAAATCTGCTAATTTGTGATAAGACTAGATTTTTCGATAAACCCTGGCAGTCGATAGCATAATTATATTTGCTTTTGAGAATATATTTGATCAAGATCAGACTATAGATTCTGTATAATCTGATATTGAGTTGATCCTAGAATATTTTGTTCCGAGATGGTTGAAATCAGACTCCTTAACCCTTTCCCAAACAAGCCCTTGTTTTTACGTGTCTGCAGTAAAAGTCTTTTGAAAACACTGTGAGAAAAGGAGAAATTGCTCGTAACGAGCAATTTCTCCTTTTCCCACAGTGTTTTCTACCCTTTTTGAGAACTTTCTGCCATTTTCTCCAAATAAAAAATTGTCGTCTGCAAACTCGTTTGGTTTGGAAGAGTCCAAAATTTGTCGTTTAGGAAAGAGTTAAAGCTTTTGTATGGGATATCAAGGCTGTACCCTACACTGTAAGAGGTTTACATGTATTTAGACTTACCAAAGATATATTGAGTGGCCAAAGTGGAAAAAAAAAAGTATTTCAAGTAAAAAGAAAATACAGTGAAAAAAAAAAAACTTTGAATAGAATAAAAGACCAGTTGCTTGTTTGTGACCAGTTACTGCTCCTTTTCCTCGGATTTTTTTCAAATACAGAATGCGTCGGGACGTGAAGATTCGTACTTGCGCAGCAATGTATCAAGTTATCTATCCACTTTGAGTTTTATTAAGATAAATTTGCCGTCGTTTTTTCTACGAAAAGAACCCAACTATTATTGTTAAAGTCCGAATTGTGGCCAATGGTAAACAATGCGGTTGTTAAAATTCTTTCAAATTCAAATTGTCTTTTAAAAAATTATTGCAATAATTATGAAGATGAAAGTATATGTATAAAGATAACAGTCTTTTTTTTTTTTTTAAATCGGTGTAATTTTTAGTCGCTGATGGAAAAATGAATTTTCAAACCAGGTAAAAGTAAACAAAAGACAGAGCGACCAGACGCTGGCGAATTTCGACCAACTTTTAAAATTTTTCCCAGCGACTAACTTTACACCTGCCGCACGGCATCGGAATTTTCATACTTTAATTTTGCATGCTTTATATCTATGAGCATTGTAACAACTGTCTTGTTTACTTTTTGCCGCTATTGGTGCTTTAAGTCCTGATAAAGCTTAGTTTTTGTCCCGAAGCTTTTAAAGCACGTTAATACCTCGAGTGGTTTGTCAATATATAATCTGTGTACAAAGTATCCGTAATATTCTATCTGAATTAATGTTTTTACCCATTGCGGGTTTGATATCCTGAAATAAATTAATACCGCCTTCCATGGCAGTCTGCCTTTTATTGAAGAATCCTGATTTTTAACGACCCTTAGAAATAACGCTTGAAAATAATGTGTGAAAAGGATAACATGATGGAAACCAGCATTTTCTTCTCACCCTTCAACATTTTCTGTCCTTTAACTCTTTACCAAACAAGCCTTGGTTTTCACGACCCTGGGAATGAAAACTTTTGAAAACCTTATGGGAAAAGGAGAAAATGCTGGAAACCAGCATTTTCTTCTTTTCTCACAATGTTTCAGAAGGTCTCTTGAAACAAGTTGTAGTTACGACTTTTTTTCAGTAAACCGATGATTTTTGGAAAAAAAAAAAATAATAAAAGCAGGACAGCGTACATAATTAGGTGCACAGGACACTGCGTTGTAACTGTTATAATGTTGAGAACTGCGTTAGATACTTTACTAACAAACAAAGGATTCAATACTTTACCAGACAATTTTAACCACCCTAGGGTAAAAAACTTTTTGAAAATATTGTAGGGAATTGAGTAGAATATGAAGGTGACCAGCAATTTCTCTTTTTCCTCGATTTTTTTTCCCAATCCTGCATGAATCTGTATAGAAATACATATTACGAGGATAAATAACTTTTACATTCATGTTTTGAATAGCATTTAATTTGTCATCTGTTTCGATTTGGACCAGGCTAAAATTTTAACCTCTGTTTCATCATTTTCTTGTCTAAATAATGTCACAATTCTACAGAAGAAGACTCTATATATAACAATGTAAATACATACTAGAAGTGCTCAATATAGCTTAAGGTTCACTTCACAATTAATTGTGGGAATGTTGAGATAAAAGGGGAACCTTCTTGTATTGAGGAATTTCTCCATTTGCCACATTGTTTTCAAAAGTGGTTTACAGAAAGTTTGATAATGAAGTCATCGTCAGCTGGTTTCGCATTTACACGGGTAAATACGACGGAGGGTCATGTTGACAATGTTGAAAAATAAAATCTTTCGATTTTTTCTTTGTTACACTTTTTCTTCTAAATAAAAACCGTTAGGTTAATCGCTGTTCAAGTTTATTAAGATATTGCTGCAATATTAATTCATTTATTTTCACAATCCAAACACGGTAAATCTAGTTGTCCAATGAAACATCGTCACTATTGGAACAGCTGGTCTCAACGAATAAGGTCCAGCCCACCGCTATTCAAACATCATAGTGAACCGATTTGATTGACAGTGAAACCTTTACCAGATGATCCCTTGTCTTTCGTAACGGTAGAATTCTATAGAAATCATTGTATGAAAAGGAAAAAAAAATGTTGCTATCCGGCATCATTTCATTTTTCTACAATGTTTGAAACTAAATTAAATATCGAAATAATTATTTGCGTCACACTTGGTTTGACGTCGTTAAACAACTAACGTTACAAGTATGAAATTGTTGTCTGGGAGTTAAGAGTTAAGCGTGAGGGCACGCGAACGGCTCGCGACAAAGATCAATGAGGGTGTCGCATGGTTGGTTCCCAATAACAGATGCGACTTCTATGGATGGGGCGCAATATGCGACACTGTACCCCGGCTATCCATTGTTAGGGAACCGTTATAAAATCCGCTAGAATTTTCCCATATTCTCCAAACGACATTTGATGCTGCTCTGTGATTATCATACTTAATGAGCTTTTCTGTTTTATTTTTGATAAAGATACTGTACTTCTAGGACAATATCCTAGAAAAAAAAATCATGTGTTGCTGCCTTAGCATAGTTGGATCTATACGGTCAATAAGATAAACCGATATTCTACTCTGGTTAGCGACATTGATTTTGTATTCCAATGTTGACTCAGAATCTGCGAGTGCTGCTATCAGAAGATTGCAGGAAGAATCAATAGAAACTGTTTCTGTGTGTGTGTTATAGACCACTAGGCCTGCCGGTAGGCAGTCGGCAGTAATGGTTCAGCATGAGCTGATGCCACTGCTCCTGCAAGGCTGCGACGATTTCTGGACGTGGAGCAGGAAGGAGAAATCTCATGAAGTGAAACTGACAGGAAAACGGCACCAGAACGCGCTTTTCCATCCGAATTGGTCAAACGGTACAGCCGGGGTGAGAGGAACTCGTTGTCTAAATAATGGAACGCACTATTGGGAGATAAGAGTGTCTCAGAGACTATTTGGTACTAGTATGATGTTTGGTGTTGGAACAAAGAAGGCTAGGCTTCACGTCGATGCCTTTATTAATATGATAGGCGAGGACGATCAGAGCTGGGGTATTTCACATAAAGGAATTGCATGGCATCACGGGAAAAGCCGGTACTATACTAAACCATTTCGAGAGAATGAAGCCACGACCGTTGGGATGCTGTTTGAGTGGGAAAAAGGTACGCTTTCATATTTCAAAGATGGAGAACCCCTTGGGGTTGCTTTTACCGGACTGAATCGTGTCAATCAAGAACTATATCCAATCGTCTGCTCAACTGCCGCCAAAACCGAGATGGCCTTGGTGCGTCGACGGCGGTTGTATCACAATCTTCAAGATCGTTGCAGGGCGGCCATTATTTCCAAGCTGAGGGAAGAGAAACAGATAGATTCCTTGCCACTACCAAACCGTATGAGGTCTTTCTTAAAAGATACTTTGCGGTAACAGATGTCTCCAATTTACATGTACTGTTTATACATAACTGCAGGTATGATTAAGGTGTTAAATCGACTACATTGTAACTATGTTTATGATTGTTTAATTTTTCTGTTTTATTTTTATAATTTGAAAGAAAGCTTTAAATGTTCCAAAAGCTTTAACTGCTTAAAAAAACTTAAAATGTTTAAAAGTATATAGGAACGTTCGTAGGTACAATACTTCTTTAATCTCAAGGTCCTTTAAAATAGGAAAGTAAAAGCCAGATTTTAGGGATTGTCATAGGCATATATTATGTTATGAAGTATGATAAACGAACTACATTGCAAACTGATACTGAGCTTTTTTTGCGTAGAAAACGACCTTATGTGATTGATTGATTGAGTTATCATTGCTCCTATCCATCTTGGTTTCTTTTCTTTTAAAGTAACCTATATCTAAACAGACATCTCTCTCTCTCTCTCTCTCTCTTAGCAGTGTATAACATTGATGAGATACATGTATATGTATGTATTTGAACTATATATGACCAAGTCTTTCATTTATCATGTGTAGATATTTGTTTTATTGTAACGCAAAGAGATCTTAAGTCCCTGTCACTGTACATGTATTTGAGTCAAGACAATTTATTACGAGGTATTAACCTTAATCAACCCTTTATCACAGAGCAAAATTTTAGACCTAACCAAATTGAAAGCATTTGCAGACGACAATTTCATTTTGGCTAAAATGAAAAAAAGTTTTCTTTGATAGTGCAGAAAACTTTATGGGAATAGGAGAAAATGCTGGTTACCAGCATTTTCTCCTTTTTCCATAATGTTTTCAGAAGAGTTTTTCCTCGTGGTCGTTAAAAGTCATTGTGTGGTAAAGGGTTAACGCTTTCAGCGCAAAATATGTCCAGTCAGCCTCTTTCGAAAATACAATCAGATGAAGCTTAAACCATCACGACACAATCTCTACTTTTGACGCCAGAAGACTTTAGAAAACATTGTGATAACCAGCATGTTCTCCTTTTCCCACAATGTTTTCTTCTCTTCAGAAAACAAATTTCAAGTTTTCAGTCACTTTTATTTTGTCGTCTGCAAATGCTTTCAATTTGGACCGGTAAAATATTGTCGTTTGGTAATGGGTTAAAGGATTTTTAACAAAAAAGCTTGACTAAAAAAGCCACGACCTCCTCTATCCAATATACGTGGCTAATAAAGTTATTTAAAAAAAAAAAATTAAGAAATATATATTATATCACTGAAAAAAAAAAAAACTTGACTATAAAAGTCGACTGTATAAATCCAAGATCGAACTACACGTTATGTGCAGTCTTATTTGAATCTATGGCGTTCTCAAAAGCTCTTCTGTTTTTTCCTTGTGGTATTGAAAGGATTAACAACAAATGCATCTTTCAAGTTTAGAAATTGATTGTACATGTATTTCTTTTCTATTTCACACAAATTTTACTTTCTTTTTTTTACTTAAAGCCTGGTGTTAGTACATTTCGAATTAATTCTTTAATTTAAACACGTTTTATTCTACAGAAATACAATATACATGTATATGAACAATACAAATACATTAAATTGACAAAAATATTCCGACAGAAATGGATTGGGAGAATTGAACCAATTTTCACTAAGGCAGTTTCATTTTAATCTGAATTAAACTCCCGATTGTAACTAAGAAAATAGCATTTAAATAAATACCGAAATTTTCAACTTTGTACGATGAAATTTATCAAGAATATAAAATGAAAGGGGAAAATATTTGAATGATTTTTAATAATGTTCTTTCAGATTAATCATTTAAATTCAGTTTTACTATATATCGAGAATTGGGCGCCATATTGCTACATTCAACTCGTTCCAGACAAAGTCTCGGAACATAACGGTTATTTCAATTTTTCAAAACGAGCCAGCATCAGCTGTTCTTTGTTTCTTTCATGTTAAAATCCGTTGCCTAGTTATGAATTAATAATACACGCAGAACGGTGCCCGGCTGTTGTTCGGTGGGTTCGCAGCCGTTATTTTCGGAATACGATCAATACTCATTCTCCATCTTTTGTCTCATTCGGAACGCTATTGATTTCTTTGTAACACCTGGAGGCTCTAGTTGTCGTGTGCTATATTTGGTTAGAATCAAGCTGTGTGTCTGCAGATTTGAATTTTTTTTTTCGTTACCGATAAGAATACTGTTTATTGAACTTTGATTTTTATTCTCTTAAACGATAGACGTTTAGAAAAAAATATCTTAAAAGAACAAGGAAGTTTTTTTCATTTTCTCTGTGATTTCAGAATTCTTATTCTGCTACATAAGTAAAGTTTAATTCTTTACCAAACGACAAAATTTTAGACTCCAAACTGAAAACACTTGCAGACGACAAAATAAACGTAGCTCAAAAATTGAAATTTGTTTCCAGCAGGGTAGAAAACATTGTGGGAAAAGGAGAAAATGCTGGTTACCAGCATTTTCTCCTTTTCCCACAATGTTTTCAAAAGGCTTCCATCCCAGGATCATAAAAACCAGGGATTGTTTGGTAAAGGGTTGAGCCAATAGTAAAATTCCAAATTTGGCTATTTCAAAGGTATTTTTTTGGGGGAAAATATGTCCTACTCAGACAGTGCAGATCAAAGATCAGACTGCCCATGCAGTCTGATCTTGGTCTACATTGTCCGTTAAAGGCCAGTAGGTGGCGTTTCGCAGCATAATGAGGAAAAAAAGAAACCCAATCCGATTTCCAAAATTTAAGCAGATGCTCATATCCTTGTTGATTGCGAGGCATGAAGGATGTTCTCTTTTTCACCGTTATAGCGCCAAAAACTCAGGTTTCGCGTTTGAGCGCCAAAAAAAAAATGAAACGGACGTAAGGCAGTAGCGAAAAAAAATCAATTTGCATTTTCAAGGAGGATTTTGGCTAGAATACCTCCCGACCTATTGGACAGGCTCGGATCAGATTACACCCGGTGGTTCGATCTTAATTTATGCATCCTTTTGTAAGAGTGCATGATGCTACATTTTCTCGTTTGTTTTTAGGTAAAGCTTGAAACTAGATCTTTAGCAATAGGTTGACTGTTTTGTAAACAAAACAATTTTGGACTCGTCCAAATTTAAAACATTTAAAGACAACTGTTTGAATGTGGCGAAAATGAATGGATTCCTATTATATGGGTACTCATTAGAATCGTCTTACCGAGAAGATTCTAATGAGTACCCACAACATAGAGTGTGGGAGAGAAATAATGACTTTAGAATACCATCACTTCCTCATATCTGGAGCTCTAAATAGAGAAAATGCTGTTGACCAGCATTTCCTTTTTTTCCCTTAATGTTTTCAAAAGGCTTCTCTTGCAAGGTCGTTAAAACACGAGACTGTTTGGTAAAAGATTAAGATTTTTTTATGGTTTGACACTTAATGTAAATTTTAACTCTTTACAAAACAACCTCTTTAAAAACTGTCTTACACTCATACCACTTGCTTCTGGCAAATAAAATACAGTCTACTTGCTACAATTTGTCTTAAAAAGATTATAACACATTGTAGGAAAAGGAGAAAATGCTGCTTAACCCTTTACCCCATAATGCATTTCTATGGTATCTTTAATTGACCCTAAATAACAGCAAGGATGAAGCCGTATCTTATGTGTATATGACACCCTTTGATAGTGTAGAAAACATTGTGGCAAAAGGTGAAATTGCTCGTGACGAGCAATTTCACCTTTTGCCACAATGTTTTCCAAAGGCTCCTACAAGCAATGTGTAGAAATGAGTATCTATGGAGTAAAGGGTTAACAGCATTTTCTCCTTTTTCTACAATATTTTCAAAAGCCGTCAGGCTCGTGAAAACACGAAATCGTTTGGCAAAGTGTTAAATGAATATTTAAATGGACTTAACCCTGTACCAGACAAAAAAAAATTGTCGAAAAATTGTCGAAATTGAAACCATTTGCAGACGACAATTTCAGTGTGGCACTAATGGTGCAATTTTTCCTTGATAGGGTAGAAAACATCATTGTGGAAAAAGGAGAAAATGCTGGTTACCAGTATTTACTCCTTTTCCCACGATGTTTTCAAAATGCTTCTTTCCCAGGGTCGTTAAAAGTCGTCATTGTGTGGTAAAGGGTTAAATATCATTGACTCTGATATATTAATTCATTGAATTTGTTGTCTATTAATTGTTATTTGTTTTATTCATATTTATAATGTAATTATGGAATATATATTTCCTATCGGATGAGAATATCTAGTCATATTTATTGCTACGTCTTTAGAGAGAGTAAATCTTTGTAAATAGACTGTAAATATTAGCAGTAAAAATGAAAAAAATAAGTAAAATCTTAGAGTCAATATTTAATATTCATGTGTCATATAGTTGCAGATTATGATTAGAATGGTGCTGACGGGAGAAAACCTTTTTCTTAACATGTGATTTTTTTCTAAATTGAAATTTTGAATTATCATTTTGGCAAAATTATCATGCTGAAGCCATTACGAGAAAACAAGTGTCTTTTTGTTCTCCAAATTCCATTTATTCACACACAAAAAAAATCTTGTGGACTAAAACACTGAAAACGATAAAAATGCCAAAGCATTTACACGAAATTTATCCATTTTCATCGTTTATATTCTGCTTCTATTTACTCATGATACTGTACATAATAAAGTCTTTGAAAACATAACGTCGGATTACCTCAAAAACATCGTAACTACAGCTTGAAAGAAGCTGAAGTTACAAGGTTTTTGAAGTAAACCGACGATTGTTTTCTATTAGAGGTCGGGTTGAATGTGCTTTAAATAAATCTTTGAGAAACCGCAGTTTTCTCAGTATAACAGGTCGGAATCAATGTGCTTTCGTACATAAATGTACATGTATATATAAACCTAAACCATAGAGTGCACAGGGAGACTTTGTTTATATTTCATGCGAGCAGGGTAGACCGAAGATTGGATTGCTTTGGTCTAACGATCTACAGGTCCTGAAGATTCTCTACATGGGAAAAAAATGAACCATGCTCTGTCAAAAGAAGGCTTAACGCATTTGCAAAAAGCATCCACCAATGTCAGCCTGCGCAGTCCGCGCAGGCTGACATTGGTGGACATTTTTTGCCATTGGTCGATTTTATGCATATCTAAGGGCATGTCTACCCAATGATTTAACTGCTTGTTGGACAAAATTGATTGAACAGATCCATCGTATGATGACATCCTAGATATAGTGGATGATGGAGATTCATTAAGCCTCCTTTTTCCAGAGCATGGCTTAAGTATATTGTCCACTAAAGGGACAGTCCCTTTAACCTATTACCACACAATCCCTACTTTTGACGCCCCTGAGAAAAAAGCCTTTTGAAAACTCTGGAGGAGTTTATATTTCCTTTTCCCACAGTGTTTTCTACACTTCCCAGAACAAATTTCAGTGTTTCAGTCACCTTTATTTTGTACGTCTGCACATGCTTTCAATTTGTACCAGTCTAAAATTTTGTCGTGTGGAAATGAATTAAGCCCCCTTTTTCCAGAGCATGGCTTAAGTATATTGTCCACTAAAGGGACAGTTCCTTTAGGTGCGTCAGAAAAGAGAAACTGCAAGCCGGCGACCCCGGATCTTTCCACTTCGAGGCTTGTTTAGCAAGTCTGTAATTGCAACAATGTTAGACTTAGATCAGACAGAATGCTATATGCAGTCTAATCCTGATCTACAATGTTCCAATGACACCCGAAGTTGTCCCTTGTATTCTAAGGACGAGTTAACAGTAGATAGTGTAAATATAGTAAGTACTATGTATATAATTTCATGTATATAAAATGTAACAAAACTGACAGCTTGCTGTCAAAAAATGTAAAACGGGCCGGTCCGTGCAATATTTATTTATTTAGTCTTATTGTACTTATCAATGTAAATAATAATTGTTATTATTTTGTATATTTGTATATAGAAATAAGTAGTTCGTTCTGAAAGTGTTTGATGGGCTGTGTATGAATGAGTATATGAAACTTTGCTTGCATTCGAATGAAATGGATGAAGATAAATGTGCAATGCTCGAACACTCAATATTTCGAATGCAGAATCAATTCTAGGTTTATAATGCCAAACAAAGCTTATGGTTAACCCTTTACCAAACAGTCCCTGTTTTTTTTTACGACCCTAAGATAGAAGCCTTTTGAAAACATTGTGGGAAAAGGAGAAAATGCTGGTAACCAGCATTTTCTCCCTTTCCCACAATGTTTTCACCCTGCTGCAAACAAAATTCAATTTTTGAGTTACGTTTATTTTTTCGGCTGCAGGTGCTTTCAGTTTGGACCAGTCTAAAATTTTGTCGTTTGGTAAAGGGTTAAGTTGATTAGGATCAATTTGATTGCACTTACTTTATAGTTTTCGAACTTCATCTCTGTAAGTTTAGATGAAAGGAGATGTAAAAACAAATGGTATTTATCGTGTCTGTTTATGGTTGAAGCTCATCAGACGCGTCTTGTTTGAGTGCTGCATTTATTTAACTCATTACCAAACGACAAAATTTTAGGCTTGTCCAAATCAAAAGCTTTTGCAGACGACAAAATAAAAGTGACTGAAAATTTGAAATTTGTTTTGTGAAGGGTAGAAAACATTGTGGGAAAAGAAAATGCTATTTACCAGCATTTTCTCCTTTTCCCACAATGTTTTCTAAAGGCTTTTTTCTCAGGGGCGTCAAAAGTAGGGATTGTGTGGTAATGGGTTAATTCATTTATCCTATTTTCATTATAGCACATCGCACAATGTGAAATATTCATTACCCTCAGTAGTTCGAACTCTCTCATATTCGGATAACTGAGATATTCATGACTGAAATAGTCATCACGAAACATTACGTCCGGTATACAACGCTCACTGGGATGAGGGTCAGTAGAAAATAATTGTTCAGTAAACCATGACCACACAAAGACAATTTAATTTTTCACCTCCCATAAGTGAAGGACTTTCAGAACCAATGAAACAAAAGCAGCACTCTGCATGTCACAAAATTGATGAAGGTTGTTCACTTTTATTCATTTCCTTGTCTTGTAGAAATTTCTTCGTTCCATCATTTGTCCCAGATTTTGAGAGGTCTAAAATTAGTGAGTGTGGTTTTGGGTTCAGTTCATAGTTTATCATTTTGTCATGTAACTCTGTTATATTTTAACATTTTCATGAAGCCATGTTTTATCATAATTATTTTATCTAATGCTCGGTAAATCAGTAGATATCAATATTATCCATGTTTGTGAACAGGATCTGTTCGTTGACCTTCAACCTTTTTTCCACACGATCGAGTGTTTTAACAAATCTGGTGAAAAGGGCCTTCAAAAGCGTTTTGGGAAAAAGAGAAAATGCCTGTCTCCAGCATCAGCGGAAATCAGGTTGTGGACGTTGCATTGCGTATAATTCAATATATTGAATTTTTCTATGGCAAGGTAGAAAAAAAAACGCCTGGGTAGAATAGGAAATGCTAGAAACTCCCTCATCGGTCCGTGAAAACAAAGGATTAATTATTAAACAGTTATATAGATTTTGATTTTACAAGACAGTTTTGTGATGAGGGTGTATGTAGTGAAAACAAAGGATTGACTGGTAAAGAATTATACAGATTTGGGTTTTACAAGAACGTTATGTGATGAGGGTGTATGTAGTGAAAACAAAGGATTGATTGGTAAAAAATTATACAGATTTTGGTTTTACAAGAAAGTTATGTGATGAGGGTGTATGCAGTGTTTTGATTGTGTGCGGTGTACATGTGTATCATTAGAAATTAGAATAGTTCTTGCCAATTTATATGCAGGAAGGAGGAAATGAGTCTCAAAAAATGTATAAAACTTTATGTTGTATCCGCGTGTACAGTTGCTAGATTTCTGAGTTAACCCATTACCACATAACATCACTTAACGTAACGAAACGTACCATACCATAACATAACATAACATGACATAACATGACACAACATAAGCTATGCTTAATTTGGCGTTTAACTGTGACAATTCATAGCCAATACATAAAGAAATATCAATGTGGAGTGTAAATATACATGTAGATAAGGCTACTTGCTTTAACTCTTAGCCCTTAGGCAGATAAGCGCGACTCACTGACCTTTTGCGGATAGTGTAGATCAAGATCAGACTGCACAGAACGTGCAGTCTGATCTTAGATCTACACTGTCCGATTGAGAGATACGTTTCTAAGAAAAGTTTGTACAATCGGTTTGAAAGTTTTATTTATCTAGACAAGGTTTAACTACCCCGTCAAGTGTATGACTGGTACAATTTAACCCATATTATCATACAATCCCTACTTTTGACGACCATGAGAAAGAAGCCTTTAGAAAACATTGTGGGAAAAAGAGAAAATGCTAGTAACCAGTATTTTCTTCTTTTTCCACAATGTTTTCTACTCTTCACAGAGAAAAAAAAAATCAAATTTTTAGTCACTTTTATTTTGTCGATTATGCTTTCGATTTGGACAAGCCCAAATTTTGTCGTTTGGTATTGAGTTAAACCTGTTTGTGGAAGATAAATTAAATGTGGCTCACTCGTAAAATAGCTTTTCTTTTTACTGGTAGAAAACAATGTTGGAAAAGAAGAAAATGCTGGTTACCAGCATTTTCTCCTTTTCCCACAATGTTTCAAAAGGCAATAGATCTTCCCAAAGTCGTTAAAACTGTAACTTGTGTGGTAAATGGATAATGACTTTTTGAATACAATGCCGGAAAAGGAAGATATGTAAAAAAAAAAGGGAGCTTATATGGTAATGGGACAATTTTTATAGGTCGGATATTCCGACACTAAACTGACATGTCTGATAGTAATTTATTGTCTGTTTTGTTTTGCACGTTTGTATTTTTCAGACCTTTGAGGTTTTCTGTGTACGATGACTTTATGATATAATGTACAGTTTAGAAAAAATAACTCTCTATCAAATCATGTTGAACACTAAATACAGCGCAATTGGAATATTACGAGATGTTACATATACATGTTTCATTCAGTTTATTTGTAGAATGAAAAACTTTGACAACTTGAGAACAGGTTTTTTTTCCATACCTCAAATCTGCAAACTACATATATATAACACATTCCCACACAATCCCTACTTTTGACGACCCTAAGAAAGAAGCATTTGGAAAACATTGTGGAAAAAAGGAGAAAATGCTGGTAACCAGCATTTTCTCCTTTTTCCACAATGTTTTCTACCCTTCACGAAACGAATTTCAAATTTTCAGTAACTTTTTTTTGTGTTGTTGTCTGAAAATGCTTTCGATTTGGACAAGCCTAAAATATTGTCGTTTGGTAATGAGGTAATCATCTCTATACATATTTAGCTCTTTACCGTCTCTTTGAACTTCAAAAAGCACTTATTATGGTTAAAACACGTATCCATTATGTTTTAGTCTACATTAAAAGTATTTTACCCCGGGTTTTTTAGACCGTCATATAGGCATATTGACATCAGAATGCCGTTTTCTTTGTATGTACTTGTTTAAGACTTTTTAAATAACGTCTTTTAGAGTTAAAACCTTCTCTCCATTGGGAAATAATAATTTTGGAAAACAGAGCAGTTCCACTTCTGATTGCCCGCACTAAATTTCGAGAAAAAACAACAACCCAAATTAAAACGGAAAAAAGTTGGGTCAATTTATGTCTGAGTAATTAAGACCCTTTCTGTACCACTCGTTGTAAGGCAAGTTTTAGACTTCAACGAAGTTTCGGAACATGATACGCAGATGTTCTGCATCTTTGCCATTATTTTTTGTTGCGTCAGAATCATTTTTGTTCAGGCAAGGTCAAAGGTTAAGTAAAAAAGATGCGTTATCTTCGCTTTAATCACTAACAACTGTCGCATCCATGTACTTAGTACTAAATCCGTTACCACATGTAACACGTGTTGCTTTTTTGACCTTACGTGAACTTCACAGCATATGGTGTTAACTAATACCTTATGAATAATGATTCGACTAGTCCAAAATGCTTACAGCTGTTGAAAGAAGCAGAAGCTGCGTTAATTCCAATACAGGCTAAACAAAGAAACTGATTCGAATTTGTAATGCCTTCGTTTTGATGCAAATCTGAAACAGATTTTTGCAAGGGAACTGCGAAAATTGTCAAACCTGGTCAGGCTGCGCGAATCTGTATGAAAAGTGGTCATTGTCCCTTGCTATACAATCATTTTTGAATTATCAACTTAAACTGACCTGCACTATCGTTGATCTGTTTTCATGTATAACTGGTGTACATATTTCCCAGATGATCCTTTTTTTTACGTGATGGGTCACATATACACGTATATGACTAACTAGTGACTTTTTAACCTTGCATGGCAACATGTGTTAATCGACCCCATGTCGTTACGAAACTAAAATATATGACAATCAGCAGATTCGTGTATACCATAAAATACGGAGACGAAAGACAAGAGTTGATTCACTTAAGTCATGCTTTTGGCAAAAGGGGGGTTTAATACAACTCTGCAATACGTTATACCGAGCAAGACATCATATTGTTATTTATCCATAAAGCTCGTTTTAATGTAACGATTAGCTGAATCTGTAGAAAGAGTGATTCTCTTACATGCAGAGAATTTACTAAAAGCAAAAAAGTTTCGACCCATGTCAGTCTGCGCGGACTGCGCAGGCTGACATGGGTCGAAACTTTTTTGCAGATGCACTAAGCCCCCTGAGTATAGCTCAGTCATTCGAATCTTCAACAAAGGGATTGAAATAATATTAGTTTGCATTATTACATGTATTTGTTTTTTCTATTTTTCCTTCTAAAAATAATAGTCTGCTGTGACATTTAGGTTTTTTATTTTCTGATTTTTTTTTTATATATGTTTCTAAGTTGATTGATTATCTTTTACATGTATGAATTTTATAGTAGTTTTTTTTCCATTTTATGTTGATGTAACACGATTTGTTATCTACGATAATTTATTACTATTAGTTACTTATTGATTCTTCACGGATAGAGAAATCCTGTTATTTCACGGACAGAGAAATCCTACTTATGAAATTATTGTATAGTTGTATAATGGTTAGATCATGAGAGAGAGAGAGAGAGAGAGAGAGAGAGAGAGAGAGAGAGAGAGAATAGGGGCTATTTCCCATCAGTTATAGTGCTGTATAAATGCGTAAATAAATCAGTTTTAGAAGAAACGTTTTGATAGAAAGATAGATAGTTAGCTGGAAGAAGCCCTTCTTCATTATAGATTGTAGATAGCTCTGCGGAAATAAAATCCACCTCTCGAAATTCATTGTTGTGTTTATTTTTTTGTTGAAAGGAGAATCGGCGACATGAGTATCTGTAATAGTTTAATTTCATTTTTTTCTTTTTTCTCTGATCAACAATCCTGAATTCCTGGGACAGAAAGGAAATCGTCAAAGCTGGACATTCTCTGCAGCCTTCGCTTGAAGTACATGTACATTTCATACTGAAACATTTAACACAAGGACGCACACATGTTGCTTGCAAAACGCGAAAAGGGACACTCGGACATAAATTTGCGTAAAGTGTCGTCTAGGATCAGTCTAATCAGGCTAATCCGAGACGGCACTTTACGACTACAATAGATTTTGTCCTTTAGTAGGCATGCGCAAAACAGAAAATTACACAAAAACTGAAAGTATCGTTTCGAATTCGCGCAGGCTGATTCGTAATGACACTTTACGCAAATGTCCGAATGCCCGATTCCGCGCGTTGCGGACCATATAGAACTTTTGATCCGCAGATTTTGAAAACTGCACGTATCAGTATAAAACAAGAAACAATGGCGGCTCCCTATTCAAGCAATGATATCCATAACATGCTGAAAAATCGTTTTCCCTGCCATCAGATATTATGACTTTGTCATTTGTAAAAGTGTTACCGCTTTTTATCACATAACTCTCCTTGTTTACAATGTGATACATCCATTACGAATTTTCTTGTCTCACGCGTGTAAGATAAGAAAATAGTTTTGTATTTGGTCAATACTCTAATTATACGCTTCATTTCTAAAACATTGCTGACCTAGGTTTCTGAAGGAAATTAGCGGTCAAAGTTCGTACACCATGATAAAGTTGTTAATTTAATCACTGTTAGACTCAAACAAAAATCAATATTATGCAAGTTTCTTCGGAACTATTTGCGTTCGTAATGCACCTGTCAAAGTAAGTGCACAGGCTTCATGTAAATTTCACTAAGCATTATACATG
Organism: Tridacna crocea; assembly: GCA_943736015.1. Classification (NCBI taxonomy): domain Eukaryota; kingdom Metazoa; phylum Mollusca; class Bivalvia; order Cardiida; family Cardiidae; genus Tridacna; species Tridacna crocea. The sequence continues at coordinate 60,245,785 of OX031059.1, forward strand.
TATGCCTGTGGTTTAACACATTTTGGACTATAATTCTTCTTATACAGTAACGTGATAAAAAGAATCTGACACTCCTTGATTTTTGAGGTAAAAATTTAACCCTTTCCCAAATGACAAATTTTAGACTGTCCCAAACTCAAAGTGTTTGTAGATGACAATTTTAGATTTGATGAGAATGGCAGAAAATTTTTCGATAGGCTAGAAAACACTGTGGGAAAAGGAGAAATTGCTCGTAACCAAAACCAGGGCTTGTTGGGAAAGGGTTAAAAGCTCGCTTAATAACATTTTTGTAGATTTTTATCTCAAAAACCAACTGATGTCAGTTCCTGTATGTCTAATAAAGCGATTATTGCGCTGAGATTAAGCTGATCTAAGCTGCGCCAACGTTATTTATAAACAAACAAGTGAATAAGTTCATTCCAGTAGGCAAGTTGGGCGACTGTACATCGAAAGACTGTGTGTGTGTGTGTGTGTGTGAGAGAGAGAGAGAGAGAGAGAGAGAGAGAGAGAGAGAGGAGGGGAAGAGAGGAAGAAGATGTGTATGTCAATAACAAATAAAGATAATAAATTTTTGAGCAATTCAATTCCCATCACATATCTTAATCCAAAGGAAGGGAGGCAACTACAACGTTTCAGGTAATACATCGAAGACTTTTACTCATGAGTTATATACCTTCGTAGGCGTCAAAAAGCGGGGTCATTGTCGTTTTTTTGGTGATCAACTAATGCTGTACAGAATCTATTGTACAATTTTTCTTTGAAAAATGTTGTTGGGAGTTTTGCGAAATAAATTGATTAAAAAGAAGACAGGTAACACGAGACTGGAATCCTCTTGTCTTTGGAGTCAATATATGGTCAAAACCATTATGTTTTTGGCCAATATACATGTATAACTATATTGTGCATGTGCGATTTTGCAAACTTTTAACGTCGTTATCCTATGGAGATGTATCAAGGACTGGTCGCTGTGTGATACACAGAGGATATTTGTTTGTTTACTCTGTTAAAGATTGAAATTTATTTCATCTCGTTAAACCATCGGTAATATTTTCACAACTGGCGCAGATGGTGTTCACGAGGTGAAATAAATTTCGACCTTTTAGTCCAGTCAAAATAATGAAAAAAAGGGCTTAACCCAAAAGTAATTGCAACACAAGCCATTCTTTGATTTTTATGAGGGGTTACCCTCCCTAAACAATATATAAAAAGTAGGACGAAATCGGAAGATATGAAATTCGATTTTTTCGCGCGTTTTGTTTCCAGCCGCAACTTTGGGTACAAATAGTAGCTTATGTGTAAATTTTACAGTCTTCGAACTGTTTTGAGCTTTCTATATTGCATGTAACATTTTCTGATAACTCTGGTAGTGAATTATCTAGTTATTTGAAACATTGTTCTTTCTTCTTTCTGGTTTTTTACTTAAAAAAATGATAGAGGCAATATCAACTTACCCCACCCACTACTTTTTGTATTAGATTTTTAGGGTCAATTTTTTGGGGGGAAGTGAACTGCTATGTGCATGATCATTCCCTATATGATAATAATTGCTTATTAAAAGCCTACATACATTCTTTCAATGGCTGCCATTAGATAAAGTCTGGCACAATGTCTTGTGATGGAATCTGGGTCTTATCACAGATTTTGTGAAACAACAAAATCGTTTATGAATAAACTTGAATGTTTGGTTGAATGGCTTTTTATGCAACAATCAGCTTGGTTTCAGTCATACCACTGTGACATTTCACATATTGGTGTATTTCTTTGGTTTCACCAGTAATAGGCTTGGGATCTGAAGTGTCCTGCCAAACAACACTCTCACTAAAAACATAGGAATAAACTTGATGCATTGTGTTTTAAGTTTGGAAAACTGTTTAGATGTTTTTGACAAGATGCAGGTAATAATTCAACCTATGATAATTAAAAAGTTTACAACATCTTTTTGGTCTTATATACTTACTCTATTGCTTTTTCTATAAATAAGCAAACCTTGAACCACCATTTTAATAAAAAGTGACATACCGCTATCAACTGCAGGGGCATATTAAGTCAATTAAAGGTACTCCCATAACTGTATTCAAGCAAAGCTGTCATATGAACCAATGATTGTAAGTCTTACAACTTAGATTTGTAACCCACACATACAAAGTTCCAATTTTGTAAGGTTTCGTTATTCAACCATATAATGTTCTTTTTCTTATTTTGAATTCCAGCAACAATTTTTTATCCAATTCGTTGCCATTTTAAGTTCCGAAAAAGCCACAATACTGGTTTTGTGATTGGTGTCTGTCAAACTTGATAAGGGACTCAATTTCCAAGTTAAGCAAATGATATTCGCTAGCACGTGTTCAAAAGCCATAAGCAAGGGTTGTCCAAAATGTACTGTTGATAAAAAATGCCAGCAGGTCTTTTATGATAACTGAATGACATCGGGCATTTTTTTAAAATAATTGAGGTTCTACCGCATCTTTTGAATTTAGGTGTGCACTATGGTAAAATGTTCCCTAGCCAACCAGTGGACACATGCCTAGGACGTATTTTATATATAGAAAAGACTAATTGATAAGTTACAAACCATGCAATGATTGCTAAAGTACATCTGCATAAAAGCTGACGTTATGAAAGCAGAGTGTCTACAGAGATACGTTTATATCTGCAACAGTGTTACCAAGGAGAAACTTACAGCTCTAATAATTTCAGACAGAGACATCATGCAACCAGCCAAATCTAGTTCTTTGATGATGAAGTACGATAGATATCAGTGAATTATGGACTCGGACAGGTTGCAGTTTGATCCAGTATTATTTCTTTGCGTGTTTACAAATAAAAGAATCGTTGGATAATATTCAACCAAGTTTGGAAACAAGCAGTTTAGAATGCTAGGTGGTATTGGGATGGGTTACCTTCTGACAATCGAATGACGTCCGCGTGCTGAATATGTTAGCTGATCTCCGTGCGTGAACCAGGAGGTAACTGCACTGAGACCATCTAGGTGACTTCAGTCTATTAGTAGTTTTATATCGACTACTAATGATAAAATTGCCAGCAAAGAAGGACAGTGTAATGCCAATGGCAAGACTGCAGTAAGAATATGATTTGCCAAGAAGCGCAGATTCTTGGCCAGTTTAAACCAGGCGCCAACCTTTCGAGAACCTCAAGAATCTTATCCAGTTTCAGGTGAAGTTACAATGTATGACTTGGAATCTACTTATGACTCCCACATTAGAGCAAGGCTTTCACTTACACAGAGCTTTATTCGTGGGCTTCTCCAGCCTTCCCAATGTAAACTGCTAAGGCAACAAGCATGTTTCTTCTTTGCTGAAGAAACGCTCCACACAGCCTCCGTTTCAAAAGAATGTTTCTTCTGATTATAATGCAAACAAAATCCCGACAATAGAGAATTTGGAATCTCAACTTTCATTAGTTACATGTAAGCCGGGCGGCTCCAGTCAGACAAGACTTCTACTGCCTGCTGCCTGCACAGAAATCGCGGGATACCCTGACAATAAGTAAAAGGCAGTGCCTATTTGAAAAGATGTCCGGATGACGCGAGTTTTGTTGTTGTTGTTGCCGTTAACTCTTAAGTTGTACCTTAACATCCAACAAACTCTGTCTACTGACAAAATTTTCAGCTGTTCTTGTTCATTTGCAACTGCCGCTGGGCTGGTGCAATCCCATTCTGCCCCGATTCCGGATAAAGGCGCACTGTCCTTTGGCAGTTCCTAATTTGTGACCGTGCCATTAGAAACGGTCCGTGAACCATGTACACTCTCTCTTTGGAAATAGGAAAATGCTATGTGCATGTATACTGGATTCTGATGGATTATTATACATGTATACGAGTAAGGTCAGTGCAAGTTTAGATCATCGGCCCTCTGTCCTGAACTCGGACAGGGGTGTTCTGCGGAATTTCAGAATGGTTACAAAATGGGTGAATTTTTTACGTTATCACCATGAATGGCAGGTGGAAATGATGGGAAAAAATCCTGAAAAAGTTAAATTATCCATGTAGGGTTCACTTAACTTTAGGCCCCTGAAGAAGAGTAGAATTCACAAGTTCAATATTTCTACAAGTTTTTTTTTTATCATACAATGCTAAAATATAAAAAGATTTATATATTATTTTGATGATAATTTTATATGCAACATAAATAGAAATATCCCCAGTGTATCTGTACTTAATATCTGTAAAGAGTAAGTCAGTATCTGCTAACGTATCCATTGGTAGGAAGAATACTAAAAGAGGTCTCTTGCGATATTTTCTTACACGGATACGTAGCCTATGATTGATTGTAAATCTAGTTTTCATGCCAATTTGCAAATGCAAGTTGGAATGTCACATGATCATTAGCTTGCAACAATTATGTGGAATGGCAGTCAAATGAGTATATTATATTCGGACCGCAAAATTACCTTCTCGCTTCTTCAACACCAAATTTATACCACTTAACGTAGTGGACCCTTAATAGAAACAGCTTTTTCCACTATATTACTATCCTACAGAATTTGTATTAAAAATGAGTATTATTGTACTACTTTCACCGAGCCAGTTCTTCATTTTTGTCCTTCCTGGAATTATCGTTTATAAATCTAAAAGCACTCTATTCTCATTACTAAGAGATGTGATAATTACCTCCCTTTTCTGGAGACTAACAAAAGTATCAACAGATAATATGAAGATAGACATCAAAGGAATTTCTGGTCAGTTAAAAATGTGCGAAAGTATTATATCTATATAAATATGTCTTTATCAATGGTCAAGAAATTTTATGCCATGCTGCACTAGAAGTATTACGGGTCCTCTACATGTACCTTAACAAAGTGTTGCCGACAAGTTTCTGTACATTTAAAGAGAAAAATATGGTCTGAAGTACTAATCAGTATTTCAACAAACAAAAATTTATTCACAATAAAAATGTAAGTTTACTATTTCAACAGTCCAACCTTAGTTTACTGTATATATACAGTGGTCCCTCCCTTTGTATTGGTGGGTGGGGTAAACCAACTCCAACTGTATAACTAAATTGACAGAAGGGATGCTGCCTTATATGTAAATCATGGCGGGCAGGTTGTAACAAGCTGCTAGTGGGTTTTACTGTTACTTTCAAGAGAAAAATAAAGTAGGAATGACATGTAAAACTTGCGAGATGAGCTGTAATAAAGTTTAAAATGGCCAAATTCATATGAATTCAAAAAAGCTGAAAAAATCAAATTTCATATCCTCCGATTTCGTCCTACTTTACATATGTTAAAAAGGTGTCCCTAAGGATGTTGAAAACGAAAAAAGTGTTTGTGTTGCAATTAGTTTTGGGTCTTCTCACAATTTGACTGGACTATTTCACCGCAAATAGAAAACAAAACAAATATACAAATATTCTATATATTTCTTGCCTTTAACCCTTTCGGGGAGGAATTTTATCAAAGTCCAGTACAGTTCTTTTCAGTTATTCCCCGTGGCGTACCTCCTCAGCATAGCAACACATTACAATGTTACGTCAAGCGTGAGAATTGTGAGTTAAATGACGTCATATTTTCATCTTGTTGTGAGTCACGCGCTTTTTGCCTGGGTAACTGGAATATATATTTGTGTATGCTGACTAAGGTCGATACTTTTTAACTCATTACCAAACGACACAATTTTAGACTGGTTCAAATTGAGAGCACTTGCAGACGACAAAATAAAGGTGACTGAAAAATTGAAATTTGTTCTGGAAAGGGTAGAAAACACTGTGGGAAAAGGAGAAAATGCTGGTTACCAGCATTTTCTCTTTTTCCTACTGTGTTTTCAAAAGGTTTCTTTCTCAGGGGCGTCAAAAGTAGGGATTGTGTGGTAATGGGTTAAAACGCATGACTCATCACTTCAATAATCATGGCATTTTTCCAAAAAAAATTATTGTTGTCATTATTATTTTAAAAAGGCATGTATATACATGTACAAGGCTTTTAGAAACATTGTGGTAAAAGGAGAAAATGCTGGTTACCAGCATTTTCTCCTTTTCCCATAATGTTTTCAACCTTTTCTAAAACAAATTTCAATATTTGCGTCCCATTTATTTTGTCGTCTGCAAATGCTTTCAATTTAGACAAGTATAGAATTTTGCCGTTTGGTAAAGAGTTTACACATGATCTTAAATTACAGAAATATGTCACTTTTTTTCCGTCCAGCTATAAATTATTACACTCTAGGACACATTGAGGTAAATGGAGAAATTGCTCGTCATGAGCTACTCTGCTTTTGCCAAAATGTTTTCACTTGTTTCAATATATTCAATCTGAATTAACCTTTTACCGCACATAAAAACACTGTGAGAAAAAGAGAAGATGCTGCTGAGCAGCGACTTTTCTGTTTTCATCATGTTTTTTACCCGTTCAAAATAAAGTTCTGCGTCAAATTTACTCAGTCGTCTGCAAATGCTTTCAATTTTGATATGTCTAAAATTTTGTCGTTTGGTAAAGAGATCAAGTTGATAATCAATAATCTAGAAATGCAATGAAAGTCGTCTGCATCAAGGTTGGCTCAGGTGGAACTGAGTTCACGTTTTTCAGACCGAAGATTCTGACGTCATGTCGATAGTTTTGTAGATATCGTTTCTCCGAATTTCGTCCAGGGGCATTTGTCGCCGCACTTCATCTATATATTCGAGATCTGCAGATGAAAATAGTAACACATAATTGAAAAAAAAAAGGTATTGAGGCAACTCTGAACACATTCATGTAAAGATCTGGATGCTCAACCGATATGACGAAAGAATCAGTCTGTTTCCATCTTTTGCTACAGTGTTTTCAAACATTGTCAGTGGCTGCCTATAGACGATAATACTTTAGCTATCTGGATCTATTGAGATAGTTTGAACTAAAGGTACAAGACCCGTATTGGCAACGGAAGAGTATAACATGGAAGTAGTAGGCAAAATGGCTTATTAGACTCATTGCGTTAATTATGGGTAAATGAGTCAGACATCATTTAATGAGTCAGAAATAATTTAACCATAATTAAACCATAAACATATAAGATCACACAAAATCGATGCATCGGTCCCCCACTTATGCGTAACTCATGCATCAATCAACCACGAAACCCCTAACTCATGCACCAAATTCCTAATTCTCTTTATTATCTAACCACCAAAAAAGAAGATGGTTAGATAATGGATATAGCACTACTCGATATAATATTTTTTTAATTAAAAATTTTTTATTTAAAATAAAATTTTTTTGAATTTAAAGTTTCTTTTTTGTAAAAAAAATCAGAATAATGGGTTTAACAAAACGAAAATATGCCAAAGAGTTAGAAATTCTTACAGCACAAGATATGATTAAAGAAGAGTGTGATAAATATATTGAACGAATTAAAGAGCAACTTGATGAGTTGAAAGAATATCACATGGACTTTATAAATAACAACAGTGACAATCCTAATGATGATGAAATTGATGGAATGCTTATTATTTTTTTAGATTCTAACTATAAGGAAGTTTTAAAGGAAGGTGAAAAAGCAATTAACGGGTTAGAGAATATTAAAGAAAAGAATGAAAATTTAGGCAGTCTTGAAGAATGGAGTTATGCGTTGGATAACTTACTAATGGAAGTGGATGACCTTTACAATACGGATTTTGATAGCATTTATGAGAATTTCAATAGTAAATATGAACAGTATTACGAGTTGTTTGAAGATTATTTTGGTTAGAAAAAAGTATCGAATATAACTTTTCTCACAAAAAGAAAAAAGTTATATTTATTTTTGTGGTATATCCTTATGTCCATAAGCTAAAGTGTCTATATTGTTATCCAATATATAAACCTTATCATCCTTATCGCTTAAAGCAACTTTATTTAATTCCACCGTATAAACATCATGCTTATCACTCCTTAACAATCGCATCCTTCTATATTTTTCCTTTCTATCTAATAAACAATCCTTATAATTCTCAAAATGCATATCTTTTTCAATCACAGCTGTTTTTATCCCCTTACATTTTTTAGCTTCTTTACCCTTTAAAGTCTTATAAGCATACATCTTAGACCTAAGTCCAACAAATTCTGTCATAATATCACCTTTTAGCTCATCCTTAAACTTACCTACCACTCCTTCATTTATACCAGTAGGAAGACCTGAGGGATGATCCTTCTGAAATTGGCTAGTATCAAACCACTGATCAACATCTACCGCAATATCCTTATAAAAATCTTCCGTTTCTATTTCTAAAATGAAACTATCAGTATCAGTGTAGCATAATTTAACTTTTTCACCATATTTTTTCTTAAAATAATTATAGTAAGCATCATACATATGCACTTTACTAATGTCCAAAATGCTCATCCCCAAATAAATTGGTTTGTTATACTCTAATTCAGTATGATTTAAATGAACCGCAACAAAATTTTCTCCGAATATCGTGGTGTGTTTATAATTCGGTTTTGCTACTAATTTTTTATATCTTTCTGCATTATTAACTAATTCTATGTTTGCTCTATTCCTTATATTTTCCATGGTTTTATCAAAAACAGAATTATTCATTAGCTTAAAAAAACCTTTTTCGAATTCATTAGTAGCAGCAATCCTTTTTTCTATATTTAAATCTATATATGCCTTTAACCATGTACTTTCTTCAAACTTGATACCTCTTCGTATGTTTGTTACTACTAACCCTAATTCTAAATATTTCTTTAAAGCTTTATAATGTAAAACATATCTTTCTTTGTCTCCTAAATTTGGTATTAATTTTTTTACATTTCCTACTTTTAATCGTTCCGGAGCTAGAGGGTAATCATTATGTAAATCATGCAACTCTTCAGGGTACCGTAAATCAACTTCTAAAATACAAGAATACCTTTTCCAATTAACTAATTCATTAACGCTCATCCATTTAAAACCTTTTGTTGGTAGTGGCCAACACATTGCCCATGGATAAAGACTATTTGCATCTACATAAGAATCATAAATAGTAGGTTTATTAGGATCATACATTTCTTTCCCCATATATTTATTATTAGCTTTAGAATGTCTTTTTCTACAAGTAGAAATTCCCCCTCTTATACCACTTTCTATCATTAAAAGCATATCTACATCCGATAAAAGCTCTAATTCAACATTTCCTATCTTTAAAGCGGCATCCCAAGCTAGCCCTGGTGAAGTATAATACCAAGCAGGATCTAAACCATAAGTTTTGCAACAAACATCTCTAAAATTTTCAAACACTTCTGCTAGTAATAATGTATCAACCTTATTATAAAGCTCTAAATAATCCTGAAATGTTTCCATCTTAAAAGTATCCCAAACATTTTGAGCATGTGCATGGTTCTCATCAGTAATACCTTCTTTATTTAACTTGGAATAAAAAGCTTCTTTAGGTGGTAATTTTGTTTCCTGGAGTCTATCAAAAGAATCTAAGTATTCATAAGGAAAAAATCCTTTTTTTCTAATTAAAGATAAATCGTTAAAAAATTTTGGTAAAATTCTTAATTGATCATCAGTTAAATTTTTAGAAAGCTTATCTAAACTGCTAGCCATAAACTTAAAGCTGTCCAAAAATCTAATATTATGCGGTATACTCTTACATTTATCTTCATCCTCTTTATCCTTGTTTATGCATACACCCCTACAATTATTTTTACATTTCTCTCCATCAATCCAAATATTTTTACTAAAACTAATATATTTTTCTTCATTATTTGGTATGGCACTAATTTTTCCTTTTGTTTCCCCCAAAAATTTAATAAACAAATGAGCATCATATCCACTTAAGTTATGAAAAAAAACCGGAGTAAAGTTAGGTATCTTTGCCTTATTAATATTACAACTCTGATGAGCGGCGCCTCTATATGAACCAGTAAAATGACAATGATCCCTTACTTTAATATCTTCATCCGAAAATTTTCCATTACAAATCCAACAATTATTTTGTTCCTTAAACTCTGATTCATCTTTTTCAGACATTTTAATAGGCATCGGATTTTTGTAAACTTTTTCATAAATTCTTTTTAAGTCTCTCGTTAACATTTTTACGAACATTTCTTCCGCTTTTGCACCAGTATAAGATTCTTCTATAGGCTCCATAACATTGTCATCAAAGCATTTTATAACATAACAGAAACTACAAGGGATATGTTTTTGGTATTGTACAGTGTAACTTTTTTTAGGGTCTGGCTGACAGGTATCGATGGGTTGTAAAATACTTTCGAAATCAGCATATACAACGAAGGGAACCCTAATCTTTCTACCATGGTTTATAAACTTTAATACGGTGCCCTGTTTTGGCATTTTTATTTTTATAGGATCATTATTACCACAATAATATTTATGTTTTTCTAAAGCTTCTACAGTTCTAAAAGAGTTTAAACATCTATTACAAAATTTAAGATTATGATTTTTTTTATCTTTTTGTTTGCGTAATAAACCATCGAAATTTCTTATTAAAGCGTAATGCGTTTTGTTTTCATCATCACCATCTTTAAAAAACCAAAGTAAGTTGATATGTCTATCTTTTTCTTTCTCGGTAACTCGTAAAGGGTGAAATTCCTTATGTTCATTATAAGAAAAAATACTTACACTAATAGTAGGATTTTGCTTTTCAAACTTGTCAACATCACATATCTTTACAGGATATTTAATACCATCCATATTTAACTCTCCCTCCCTACTTTTTAAATCTTTATCAATCCTCTCTCCATTATTATCTTTTGGGTGTAATGCTCTTAAAATACACCATAAAAAGCACTTATTATCTTCGTTTTTCATGTTAAGCGTACATCTTTTGTTTACGACCCATTGTGGTAAAGGTAACCAACCTCCTGCGTTTAAAGGATTATATGACGCGGTATGTAAATCTGCTTTAACTATACTATGTAAAACCCATCCACTTTCCCGCTGAAGAAATGCATATATATCCCCCTGAACCTCTTCTATCATTTTTCTTAGAAGATCAAAGACTCCTTCGTTGGTTAAATTTATATGGTGTTTAGAATGGAAACCGAATTCAGTAATTACATCAGGCCTTTCTTGTTTAAAGAATTTACAAGCCAAAACAAGTTTTACTTTTGTCCTTAAATTCCTTCTAAGTAAATTTATTAATGGTTGTCTAGCATCCATAAGGAATATTCTAAGATCAATATCATCATCCCTACCTTCTATCTGAAATACATTAGTAAACTCCCTAAAAGCAGATACATTACGTATTGCTTGGAGTTGTGGTCTTGGTGGATATTCAGTGGCTAACCTATCTGCTATTTCTCTTAATACCGCAGGAGCCTGGTCACCCCTTGTATTATCAACTATCCAATTAGTAAAATTATTGATTCTTCGTCGAACTGGTTCAGGTATAACATTTCCTATTGCTCTTCTAACACCTGAATAAGCAGTAGAAGCAGCTTGCCTAGCTATATTTGAAATTCTATTAAGCCAACTCATTTTATATAGTGAATATAATTTTCTTAAGCTATCAAAATTTTATTATATCTACGTGTAAATATAATAAAATTACTGAATGTTAATCCTATATTTATCTTTCCAAACCCTTCCGTTCCAATTCATAATCGTTTGAGGGCAACGGTCTATATATTTACCAGCCTTATAAATCGATTGGAAAGTTTTTATTTCTCCAGTTTTAACATCTTCTAAAGTAACCGTTTTAGGATTTTTCATAATAGTCTGTAATCTATCATACTTAGGATCAACCTTTTTCTTTTCTGGTTTAGGCTCTTCCTCTGGTAGTAAGCCATGTTCTTTTACCAACTCTAATAACCGCTTTTTATCCCAGTAAGAGCGAAAATTTATATTATTTTCTTTAAGAATTTCTTTTAAATCGGAAAACTTTATCATTTTTAATATATAAAAAAAATACTTAACTTAATACACTACACTCATCTTATTACCATCAGACTGAAAGTTAATTAGCCTATCACTAATAATAACAGCATATGCCTCGGTATCCGCAGGTACATTTACATCAAAATACACCTTAATTTGAATATCGGTAACAGAATACTTTAACTTTTCACTTTGCTTAGAAACATCAAACAAAAACAAAGGATATAGGGTTCCATAATCTGATGGGGAAATATTAGGGTTTGATACTAACTCATCCATGTTAAAAAACTTAGACCTAAATAATGCAGCATCACCATAAGCTCTACTAAATTTATGCATTGGAAATGAAAGACTATAGTCAGCAGTTGGGTATCTTCTAGAATTTAACATAACATAAATATTTTTAACCCTTACATTGTCGAATATAGCTGGGTTGTGCTCTTGGTCTTCATTTTTATCAGTCTGAAAACCAACAATAATAAAACGAGGCACCTCAGGAGATGATTTAACTGCAAGCCTCCAAGTAAATGATGTTGACTGAGAAACTGAGATAGAGTCGCACTGTATCATTCTATATCCGACAGGAAATTTTTCTTTTTTCTCGATAAGTTTATAAAGTTCCATTTTCTCCTTATCCGCAGGCATCACGTGCGGTATAAACCATGATATTTTATCCAATGTAATTATACCAGGATCAACGCCGTTAGCTCTAAAAATTGCATCATTATCACCATTTCTTGTCAAGGTGAGAGTTTGCTTCATTCCATACAAAATTTTATTATAGTCTTCGCAAAAACCAAATATATGTTTTAACGGAACTCTAAAGCTAAATGTTCCTTTTGGGTCTGAATTATCAATGATATATAATTTCCTTATATTCCAACCTAAGTTTTGAGCTTGTGCTGCGGCTGTTGTATCCATATACCACAATTGGTTTAATCCTTGTGATTTAGAAAAATCATCCGGATATTTTAGCAACCCAAGCATTGTAGTAGCTTGACCAGGATGTAATATGGATTCAATCTCTTGACCGGAAAGTTGGTACCGGATATTTTTAAAAAGATACATGAGGGCGTTGTTCGTTAGAGAAATAGCGTCGGCATTTGCGTAAGCTGTTCCATCAGCTTTTGTTAAGCGACCTTCTATAAGTAAATAACTTTCACACGGGTGCGTAAAAATATCTTGGGTTTCAATGTTAATCCTAATATCTCCTCCTGAGTTGTTCAAACTTGTACCAGTAATTGGTTCATACTCAAAGTGCTCATACTCATCAATACTATCATATTTTACAATTGGTTCGGTGATATTTAGTATGTCCATTTTATTAATACAATTATAATTTTTTAAAGCAAAAATTATAATTGTCTCTAATACTCTAACCAAAGCTGTGGAAAGGCTTTTTTCTCTTTGTTAACAAACACACCTTTAAGTTTAATGCTTTTTAGTTTATCTTCTCGGATATATTTTTTCTTTTTAGGAAAAACCCTGTTCCCATACACAATTGTTATTGGTAAAATACCTATAGAGCTTAAATACTCATTTACCTTTTCCTCAATCTCCTTCATTATAGTTACTTTTTCAGGAGATAACTTCACATCCGCTTTTTGGTAGTTATATTCTGTATCATTAACTTCAAGTATTTCGCATTCCTCCTCCATTTTTAGAAATGTAGTACCAAATACGTTGATAGATGTAGTTCCATATTTAACATAATTTTTACGAGTAAAATCTAATCTTATCATTTTTTATATATTACTTTTTTTTACTTAACTTAAATCATTTTTTTTCTTCATGTTACTTTAATACCCGACCCACTGTTTAATTTTTTTACTAAATCCTGAATAGCAATGGCACTCCCATCCATTAAACTGCTAATGCTTTGTGTTGTAGGGTTACTAATCGTGTTTACGGGTGTGGAAGTATGTTTTTCCAAAATTTTACGCGATTTTGGCGTTAAAGCTTTTGTAACTAATTTTTTTCCTGCTTCTACAGCAACATTCTTTCCAGCCTCTAAAGCTTTCTTTGCTCCTTCCTTAGCAACACTCTTTCCAACATCTAAGGCAGAAGATGCAAGTTGTTTAGCCGCGCTACTAGTAAAAAGACTCGTGAGAAAGTTCGCAATACTGCTAAAGATTCCGCTACCTCCGTATGCATATCTTTTATTAAATCCTCGTTTCTTAGGCGTTATCATTTTTTATAATATATAAATATAGACATTAAATTTTTATAAGCGTTTGAATCTATAACACCTTGCCTTTTTAATTCATCACATATGCCTACTAACTCGTTTCTTACACCTGTGTTACCCGCTTTTTTGCTCGCTAATAACAGGTCAAGTCTTTCTATTAATGCGTTAGGATCACCTGGGATAACAACGATACCCTTTCCAGCGTACTTTCCTCTACTATGCCAAATAGGGGCAAGTATATTCTTCCATTTTTCTCCTTTACTGCTTTTGGGACGTCCAGTGCTTGGGTCGTAATCACGATAAAGAGCGTTTGTTTGTATCATTAACTTCGCGTAATTCTCATAATCATCCTCATCATATTCACCTTTTTTAGGATCTTTTGACATAAGTAACTTCCATAGCCCCTTGGTGCCCTTATAATCTTTATTAGCAACAACAATATCATTACCATCAATTTCTACATATTTGTCACCAATGTAAAATTTACCTCTTTCATCTCTTATTCCAAATGTTCTATCAGCGTCAGGCTCTCTTAAAAATTCTCTCGATAATTCCCCCAAAGGCATTGAAGTTCCACTCGCTTCTTCAGTTGGTTCATAAACTGGAAACTTAAAAGCTCCTGGTAAGGCTTTTATACCTTCCTTAATAGGTTTAAGTTCTTCTGTAACCTCCTTAGCTGTGGCTTTTTGTGTTTCTGTAATAGGTCTAAAAAACTTTGAAAGGTCAGTTTGCAATTCTTTCTCCCCAGTTCTCTCTGCCAGTTGGTTATTCCGGATATTCCTTTTTGTTTCGAGGTACTCTTTTACAATTAAGTCTCTTTTTGCAGGATCAGTTATTTTTAGAAATGACATTTTTTAATTAGCAACATAATTTTTTAACGTAGATTTAATCGCAGTTTTTAACACGTTTCACCGCTAACGCAATTAAAACTACATTGGAAAGAAAAATTTATTTTAGGCTTGCTACTACTTTTAGTTGGGGTTATGATTCTTTTCAACCAACCTCCGAAAGGACTCACGCGCTTCTTGCCTCCCTTTCTCAATTAATGATTCTTCAGTTTCAGCCAATATCTTTTTCTTCGTTTTCGACCTAACTTCTTCCTTCATTACTTTATACTTTTCCAATTCTTCCAAGATTAGTTGAAATTCTTCATCAGTAACTTTGTTATCACTCAAAGCTTTCGATATATGTGAGGATATCGTATTTAACTTGGTATCAGCAATTGTTCTAATTTTCTCGTGTTTTTCAGCTTTTGCAGTGGAGCGTCTTACACTATACTTTCCAATTAAGCTTAAAAGACCAGTAAAAGCTGCCGCACTTTCTAATGCTATCACTGCAGGTATCGCGACTACTGTTGTTAGTAAACCTATCCCACCTGCTCCTGAAATCAGGGTAATCGTAACTAAAACCGTATCTATGTTATCTACTTTTCTTGCTGCTCTAAAATATTTCTTACTCAATGATTCCCTTTTAGTCTTTTCATCTTCTAAAAATTTCTGAATTTCATTAATTTTCTGCAGTCTATATCCTTGCCCTTGATCCTCTATAGGAGGAGCCGTTGGTAATTTAGGGTATCTGATCTCTTTCATCTCCATTTTTTATTAGAATTATAATTTTTCAAAATGAATAGCTAACAAGACATAGAGGTCCGTTTTCCTCAATTGTTACACTTTTGCTAGAATTGTTTGTAATAGTAATTATAATATTCTCAACATTTTCGAGGTTAACTTCATTTTGTAAACTACACCACTTAATTTTTAAATAGGATGGTAATGAGGTTAAAACAACTCCTTTAGTCATCTTAAAACCAAACCCTAAGAGTATATGTTTAACTTCTTTAGGCGCTAGTGTAAGCTTTTCTTGACAAAAAATTTCCCAGGTTGTTGTATTTACTTTTCGAGGTGGATATTTCAAGCCTTGTAATGGTATCCAGTGGATTGTTTTTGGTTGAATAATATTTCCTTTTGTAACACCGAGTTTATGGATTTTCATTTTTATATAAATATTAATAATATTTATAACATTACAATATAGCCCCTAAGATAGGTATATTAGCAAATGGACTATTAGGGCCTAAGAGCAGCCCACTACCATCATAAAACTTTCCTCCTTGCTTTAAATACAAGCCATCACCAACAGACCCTAACCCACTGCCCTTTGTAGGTGATAGGTAAAGCCCCTTTCCATCAGTTTCTACCTTACAAACGCAACCTCCTTTTTTAAGGTAAAGACCTGATCCTAGTGCTTTATTCACTCCAAATGAACCTAATCCAGAAAGAGCTCCAAGACCTAAAGCTGGTAACGCTTTTGAAGCCAATCCAGCCACCATTGGTAAAGCTCTAGCAGCTAATCCTGCCAACATACCGAGAAAACCACCCTCTATCTTCATGTTATCTCTAAGCTGTTTAGCACTCATTCTAATCGTTATGCCTTTACCATTTTCATAGGCTTTAGCCATTTTCTTTACTTGTGAATCGGTTAATCCTATAATATCATTACCTTCTAAATCCTCATGACCTAAACGAATACTTACTGGGCATCCAGCTTTAACAGCATGTTGAAGCTTTTGCTTTTGCCCTTCTGATATATTAACTTTTACAGTCGTATAACTTGTCATTTTTTTTATATGTATAATATTTTTTTATTACACTTCTCTAATATGAAATCTAATTGTTAAAGTTTCTCCTCTAAGATTTAGTAAAGTTCCATTTTGGTCTGTAATTTCTACCGTCATGTTGTGTATTTCATACACTGTTATAGGTAAGTATATTAGGTTTCGAGGAGTTTGAACAATTTTATATCCGGGAGATACCTCTGGGAAAAAAGAGTAAATCGTATTTTGTGTTGAACCGTTAACATAAGTTCCTGAAATGATATCAATGTTTATGAATATACTGTTTATATCGAGAATGTTTACAGTATTCTCCGACTCATGAAATCCTTGAGTATATTTTGAGCGAGTAAATCCTAATACTTTAGAAATGGAGTTTGGATGATTAAAATCTACTTGGTATCCATCTTCTATATCAATAACTGACTTAAGGGTATTAGTGTTAGCAGAAATATTGATATAATATCCATCATTGACTTCATCATAGTGGTTGTTTTTTCTCATTTCCTGCTGAATTGTATCATTAATGTTTGTGATTTCATAAGATCCTTCTGGTATTTCAACTTTATTCCATGAAGTACCATTATCCGGAGAATAAATGAAGATGTTGTTTGTTGCATCAATGTTTGGAAAAGAGTAGTAAGTTTCAAGGTCTACCAGGGCGATTTCGTATTTTTTATCCGTGTCAAGTTGAATAGGTGGGTTAAACCTATTTTTAATGCGTGTTTTGTTGTCACTTACTATAATTTGAAAGGACGTTTTGGGTTCTGTATTCTTTGCAATTTGTTTTAAAAGATCTTCCATTTTTTAATATAGTAAATATATATTTTTAACTCGGTATGTAAAAGTTATCAAAACCACACCTGTACTTCCCATCATGTTTTTTACTCGTTAAATCGATAATAACAAAACCATGTGGTCTTTCCCAACACTTATGACAAAATTTTCTAAACTCCTCCTTAGACATATCTTCACTTACATGGTCGTTATAAGTATGATTAATGTTTTTCAGGTCTTGTTTGAAAAGACAGATAAAATTTGCGTTTTCTCTAATAGTTTGTCTCGGTAATCTAAAATAGTTTTGTGAAAGATAAAAGCAGTCAACATTACTATGCCTTCCACGAATGTAATAACACTCACACTTATTTTGCTTTTCTAAAAGTAAATCGTCAAAAATCATTAAATTTTTGTTTTCTGAGTTTAACTCTCGAGGGTCAGGTACCTGGTCAGCTGTTTCAAAAAAAAATACAATTTATATCCGATTTATTTCTTAACGTTTTTACCCATTCTTCAACCAAAGCTGTTGGGGAGACATTTAAATCTTGTATATCATCTCGCATATTAAACAACTTTAAAATACCTTCTTTTGGCAGTCTTTCCTCAAAGGCTTTTTTAAGTATGCGGTATTCAGGTTGAAAAAGACTTTTCCCAAAAACGCATAAGTTGTTGTAGTCCATCCAACCCGGTCTAAGTAAAAGGTTAAGTAAAAGGGTGGTTTTACCACATCCTGATTTACCTACGATTAATCCTCTGATACTCTTTGGTAAAAGAGGGTTATTAAATCTTTTTGATACTACTTCATTCCATGATAAATCGATTACATCCATTTTTATATAACCTTTTTAATTATTATATAAAAATGTATTGCGTTAAATGTAAAAAAGTTACTGATACGAATAACATAGAATATACTGTTAGTAAGAATGGAAGAAATATGAAACGAGGAAAATGCTCGGTTTGTGGAACAACTAAAACTCAGTTTATTAAGACGCAAAAGGGTGGGTCAGTTTTAAACAAAATGATTAACAATATGCCTTTTGAGATGCATCTCCCTGGTCACAATTTTACGGGGCCCGGCACAAACCTTAAAAAAAGGTTAAACCCAGACTTAACTCCACAGAAATGGAGCAAACCTATCAATAGAGTAGATAAAGCCGCTTATCATCACGACATATGTTATCTCCAAAACGATGATACAGCTACAAGAAATGCTGTTTGTGATAAAAATATGTTAACAGAGTTACAAGGTATTTACAATCCTACTTTAAGAGAGAAAATGGAAAGGGGAATTGTTTCTAGCTTAATTGGAACAAAGAAACGATTTGGAATGGGGATTAAAAAAAAAAATTCGTAGATTTAGCGGAAGAACTACACAAGCCCGTAAAGAGAAAATTTAAGAAGAGGAGAGTTGAAGTAAGCGGTATTGATAGGATATGGGCTGCGGATTTAGTAGACATGCAAGCGTTTTCTAAATTTAATCGAGGCGTAAAATATCTTCTCGCTGTTATTGACATCTTTTCTAAATATGGTTATCTGGTGCCATTAAAAGACAAAACGGGAAAGTCTGTCGCTACAGCATTAAAGGGTATTTTTAAGGAGAGAAAACCAGAGAAAATGTGGGTAGATAAAGGTAAAGAGTTTTATAATAAAGATGTTAAAGACTTGATTGAATTGTATTCTACCGAGAATGAGGAAAAATCTAGCGTAGTTGAGAGATGGATTAGAACAATGAAAGAAAAAATGTGGAAGTATTTTTCTGCTAACTCTACGAGTGTTTACATTAACGTGTTACAAGACCTCGTTAAAGAATATAATAACACGAGGCATTCTTCTATTAAGATGACACCTGTAGACGCGAGTAAAAAAGAAAATGAAACCGAAGTTTGGAGAAATCTTTACCCCAATCGCTTCGAAATAAGAGATATAAAACCTAAGTTTTCTGTAGGAGATAAAGTAAGGATAACTAAAAAGAAGAAGACTTTCGAGAAAAGTTATACTACAAGATGGACTGAAGAGGTTTTTACGGTTTCCGAGGTTAAAAATACGGAGCCTGTAACGTATAAAATAAAAGACCTTAATGGAGAAGAGATACAAGGTACCTTTTATGAACCCGAGCTACAAAAAACTAGTCAGGAGTTGTATAGGATAGAAAAGGTTATTAAAAAGGGAAAAAATAAATCGTTAGTAAAGTGGACGGGCTATTCCGATGAGTTTAATTCATGGGTTGATAATAGTGATAAAGTAAATATTTCATCATAATAAAAATGAGAAATATTGCAGTCGAAAACCTTATACTACCAAATAGACCGTTAAACAATTTCGAATTAGAAAGTGCAGCAAAAAAATTAAAGATTCCTTCTTTTAGAGGAGCCATGGTAAGAAACACTTTACCGAAAAAGTGTAGAAAAAAGGAATGCGGTATATTAAACCTCGATGATACAAGCGGTCCTGGTACTCATTGGGTTGCTTGGTACAAAAGCGGTAAAACTAAAAATTACTTTGACAGTTATGGTATACAACCCCCTATTGAAATTCGAGAGTACCTAAAAAGTCCAATACATTACAATAGTGACCAGATACAACCAGCTAAAGAGGTATTTTGCGGGCATCTGTGTCTTTACGTACTTAAAGAGTTAGGTAGAGGTAAAGAGTTTCAAAATGTTTTAAATACTTTATTTTAGTAATAAAAAAAATGCCTGTTGATAAATTTGGAAGAATGGATATTGATGCTAAAACAAGCGGTGATGGTGTACCACTCACTTACATAAATAATAATTTTTTACGGAAAGATGGAACAACTAAAGTTACTGGTTCAATAAATATGGATGGAAATACACTTACTAAGGTTAGTAATCCAACTAATCCTCAAGATGTTGCTACGAAGGATTATGTTGATACGAGTAAAGGAAAGGGTTTTTTAAAAAGGAATCAAGATGGAAACATTGTGGTAAAGAAAGATTTAGATATGGATGGTAATAAACTGTTAAATATCCCCTTTCCTGAAAATGATGGTGATGCTGCAAATAGAATATATGTTGATTCAAAGAGTAATCAACTTAGAAATTACTTTGATGGTAATTCACCTTTTGTTATTGCTCCGGGAGACGCAAATGGCGCTGGTAATAAATTTCAAACACAAAATAATCTTCATATGATGAATTTCAAGATTAAAGAGTTAGGTGAACCTACTGAGGAGACTGATGCTGCTAATAAGAAGTATGTGGATAGCACAAATGCTTTTACTCCGAGAGATGATGATGGGTGGAGCGCTAAGGGTACAATATTTTTAGCTAGTAAAAAGTTAGGTGGTTTAAGAACTCCTATAAACGGTCGTGAAGCCGCTAATAAGGAGTATGTGGATGATACTGTAAAAGAATATGTGGATGAATACGTTGGAAAATTTAAAGATGAAAATGGAAATTTTGTTACATCTTCGGACGTAAACATGAAAAATAAAAAACTTTTTGGTTTACCTACCCCAACTGCGCAAGATGATGCTGCAAATAAGGAATATGTTGATAGAGTAGGAAACAATGCTAAAGAGTATACGGATAGAACGAGCCAAATGTTAGGTAGACGAATTGTTGATTTACCTAATGTCTTTTTAAAAGATAATGGTAGTTATGCCGCAACAGCCCCCATCAACATGGCTTTTCAACCTTTGAATAATCTCAAAGAACCTGAAGAGGATTCTGATGCTGTTACCAAGAAGTATGTAGACAAAAACATAGAGGGCGGTGCACTTACTAAAACAAATATTGTAACTGATGATGATGGTAATGAGGTTGCCGTTTTACTGGGTAAGGGGCCCCACTACGTGGCACAGGGTGTAATTGGAAGTAACCACCGAATTGCCCTTTTTCAAGACAGCTTTATTGATAGTGATGCTGTAAACAAAAAATATGTGGATACTCTCGTGGCGGATAATGTTAGAGATGGGGCTCTTCCCGGGGTAGCAGAGGGTACCGTATTCTTTAAGGAGAATGGTAATTATCAGGCTACCGAGAATATTAATATGGGGTTTAAGCAATTGTTGAATTTGCCTAAACCTGTTAATCCGAGTGATGCAGCTAATAAAAAGTATGTTGATGATGGTTTAGAAGAAAGTAAAAGGTATACAGATGAAAAAGTTCCTATACAAACTATTTTTGTAAAAGAAAATGATAATACATATAAATCCACTTATAATTTAAATTTACAGCAAAAGAAAGTTTATAATGTAGCTGAACCCACTAACCCAGAAGATATTGTAAACAAAAAGCATCTTGATGAAACAAGACCAATATTTAAGAAAGTTGGTGATACTTGGATATTTAATGAAGAAAAAAAATTGCTAATAATTTAATAATAAATTTAAATGAGGGTAAATTGGTAAATGTAGGGCAACCTCGGAATCTAAAAGATGTTGTTGATAAAGAGTATGTGGATAAGTCTATAGCAAATAATAATAAAGAGCTTATTGAAGTTAGAAGAACAGAATATAAAAAGCATATAATCTGTCTTACAGCCACTTTTGATGCTTTAACAAGAGAATGGAAACCTTCTCTATATGGTAGTATTCCAAATGTTGGTTTAAATTTTGTATCACCAGCAAGTGGAAGGTTAATGAAATATAGTGCAATTATGACTCGCCATGATTTAGAAGAACTTTTACCAGATACTGCTATTAATCTATCATTTTATACTATAGAAAAAAACACGGGCACCACAAAGGATTTATTAGATAAAGTTAAAATTAATGGGAATTCAAAACATAATTCTGGTGATTTAAAGGGTGAATTTCCTATTAATACGCTTATAGGAATTCTTTCACCTGAAAGTGATGAAGGATTTACCACTCCTATTCATCTTAATATTACACTAGTAATAGAGTTAGATTTTGGAAATGATGATGAAGATTATTATTATGGTTAAGATGTGTTTATGATTTTATAAACACATCAATATATAAAATATAACTTCTCCCTCAATGAGAGAAGTTATATTTGATTAAAATAAGCATCTTGTATATATTCCTCGAATTCCTCCTTGCTTAATCCAGAATTAACAAAGTTTTCTTGTAGCTTAAAAAATTCATCAACTTTCATGTAATAGTATTTATAGTAATGCTCAAAATTTCCATAAACACAGGGGAAATCGTATGGATTATGAAGCTCATCTAATTCTTTTAATGTAGCATTTTCAGTCTTTTCTTTAATATTCTCTAATCTTTTAATTGCTTTTTCACCTTCTTTAACACCCATATTGTATTCATATTCTAAAACGTTAAAAATACAAGGTTCAAATATCTCATCCTTAAAAAAAACCTTCTTTATCTCTAATGATGTCTAGATTTTTTATGTGATCATCTTTCAACTCATCAAGTTCCTCTTTAATTCGTTTAATATATTTATCACAATCATCTTTAATAATATTTTGTGTTGTAAGAATTTCTAATTCTTTACTGTGTATTCGTTTTGTTAAACCCATTATTCTGATTTTTTTTACAAAAAAGAAACTTTAAATTCAAAAAATTTTTATTTTAAATAAAAAATTTTTAATTAAAAAAATATTATATCGAGTAGTGCTATATCCATTATCTAACCATCTTCTTTTTTGGTGGTTAGATAATAAAGAGAATTAGGAATTTGGTGCATGAGTTAGGGGTTTCGTGGTTGATTGATGCATGAGTTACGCATAAGTGGGGGACCGATGCATCGATTTTGTGTGATCTTATATGTTTATGGTTTAATTATGGTTAAATTATTTCTGACTCATTAAATGATGTCTGACTCATTTACCCATAATTAACGCAATGAGTCTAATAAGCCATTTTGCCTACTACTCATGGAGAAATTAGTCGGTAAATAGATCTACATGTATTAAACTGTATGTCACACCTGTTAACATGACATTAGATTTCTGGTCTTTCAACTTTTCACTCGACCTGAAAATTATCGGTACTTACACCGTAACCTAGGCTTTAAGCTTTAACCATTTGGCTTGCATAGGCGAGATATTTTATATTATTTCATGCTTTCGGTAGGTTATCGAGAAATATCGGTGAAATATATTTCGATATTTCATGATTACGACCAGTGAAAATACCGATTTTGAAATTCTAGTTACCTAGGTAATCTGCGTGTGGCTCACAACCACACGGAAATAATTATGACGTCATTTACCGTACATTTCTCGCGCTTGACGTAATCACTGTATGGAAACTCTGTACGGGAAATTTCTTCGGTGAATTCAAGATGGCGGACACGTGTTATTGACAAAGTAAGTGTCGTTTAATTTTGGTCCAAACTTGTTTCAAATCGCATCCCCTACAACAAGTAAGGTACCAATCTATAGAGCTTTGATTGAAAAATCAAGCGATAGTAGCTTATGAGAAAACGGGAGTGCCTCTTGTTCGTAATCCCGCGCTGAACATGATGTTTTGATGAAGTTGAAAAACTAAGCGGGGGACCGGAAGAAAACCGGCTTTATTTCATCGAATACAAAGCTAATGATAAAAGAATGTGTCTCGATCGGTGGGGAAATGTCATACTCTTACAACTGTACCAAAATACGTTGCTTGTATTTACTGATTTAGCTGTTATAAAGTTTTGAAATTTTGCCTGGTGTACTCTTCGGTGCAAACCGAAACTAAACTACTGTAGGGTTGGGTGATCGGAATTTTTGTACGCTTCGGTAACAAATATGAAGTCAAAAATATGTACGCTTGGGTGAAAACGATTAAGGGAGGAAAAAGGAAATGTACGAACAACCTGCGTGGGTCATTTATTTGATGTTTTTATGTTGAACTCAAAGAAACGTGATGTATAATTCCGCAACTTCGTACACTAAAATGGCTCGTTATTGAGAAGTGCTGAGCAACATAAACAGAAGCATCTTGTGTGTGTATATATATATATGTATGTGTGTGTGTGGGTGGGTGTGTGGGTGTGTGGGTGTGTGTGTGTGTGCCTTTAACATAAAAATGATAAACTTAAGCTTTTTGTCCTGGTCTGACACCAAAAATGTAGATGCCATCCATAGTATAAACTTCAAAGACGCATAGTGAAAAGCGAAATATAGAACCGTACCTCCTCTTTCATCATTTATTGATCAGGGGACCTCCGTGGTGAAGTAGGTAATGTAGATTTTTAGTGACTTTTTGTGGATGGTGTTGGTTAGAATTCCACAAAGGACTCTGGTTATGTTTGTATGTCTGTTGGTGCTGCATTTTTTGAGCCCAAGCCCAGTGCTGGTGAACACATGAAGCACTTTCAGAGCAAACTTTGTGTTGATCGGACCAGAACCAGTTGGAAAACCATATAAAGCCCCAATCAAACAATGACACATCTCTGAGCTTTGGCTTGACTTTTCAAACACTAAGAACCAGCAGTGAAAAATGCAATACAAAACTCCTTTGTGCACTGCCTTGTAGCTATAGCTCATTTTTAATTTACATTGATATCGCCTAAGTGATCATTTGTTATTCTTTATACCTTAAGAGACCTTTTAAAAAAGATAATCGTATGCCTGTTGTTAAATTCACATTTAAGAGTTTTGCTTTCGCATAAATTGTGCGTTTTTTCATTAATTGAAACCGTCAATTTTCATACACTGATAGAACTGAGAAATTCAGCCTAGAGGAACCATTGCCCTCTTTCCATTTATGAAGAAAATTCCCACTAATTTCGACCTAAATTTTCAAAGTATCAAATCCTTTGACTAAAAACTCTGGATGATTATACAACACACTCAGGCAACTTTGACTTCATTACATCGTTTTCTGAGTTACGTCCCCTTTCTATCATCCTTTTGTAAGCATTTCCAAGGGACATTGTCTTTATTCCGTAGCTTTCATTTTAAAGCTTTTATAAACTCCCATTTTTATGTTTCAGTTACATGGATGAGGAACTACTTTAGTGATTTTCTTTTCTTCTGCTTTCAGTATTCTACTATAGAATTTTATACATGGAACTTAAAGGAAAAAAAAAATGTTACATTCTATTAATAACATATTTTTATTAAAATACATGTAACAAGTAGACTGTTCTAGATAGCATTTTTCTCCTTTAATCATTTTCACCGAAGCGTACATATTTTTGACTTCATATCTGTTACCGAAGCGTACAGAAATTCCGATCACCCAACCCTACAGTAGTTTAGTTTCGGTTTGCACCGAAGAGTACACCATGCAAAATTTCAAAACTTTATAACAGCTAAATCAGTAAATATAAGAAACGTATTTTGGTACAGTTGTAAGAGTATGGCATTTCCCCACCGATCGAGACACATTCTTTTATCATTAGCTTTGTATTCGATGAAATAAAGCCAATTTTCTTCCGGTCTCCCGCTTAGTTTTTCAACTTCATCAAAACATCATGTTCAGCGCAGGATTACGGACAATAGACACTCCCGTTTTCTCATAAGCTACTATCGCTTGATTTTTCAATCAAAGCTCTATAGATTGGTACCTTACTCGTTGTAGGGGATGCAATTTGAAACAAGTTTGGACCAAAATTAAACGACACTTACTTTGTCAATAACACGTGTCCGCCATCTTGAATTCACCGAAGAAATTTCCCGTACAGAGTTTCCATACAATGGTAATATTGAAATGCGTTGCTATACAGAGGGGGCACGTCATGGGGAATAACTAAAAAGAACTGTACTGGATTTTGATAAAGTTCTTCTTCTCCCAGAAAGGGTTAAAAGCATGAAATATATAAAACATTTTTTGTTTAAAATCAAAATTTATTCAATCTCGTGAACACCATCGGTAATATTTTCACTGGTGGCTGCACTACTCGTAAAAATATTACCGATCATGTTCACTCGATGAAATAAATTTCGAACTTTAATCCAAAAAAATTCCTCTATGTCACTGATTGCAGTGAACGAACGGAATTTGTGCATTTTGGGCACAATGGGTTTGGTAAGCATGATAAAAATGATATATGTAAGTATAAATTATTTACCGATATCAGCGTAAACAATATCTTCGTCAGAACCAGTTTTAGCTACCATATTTCCCCTGAAATGATATTTCATAACATTAGAACGTCATAGGCAAGCTTAGCTGTTTTGGCAGTGTAACTTAGAACAAGAAGGCCATGATGACCCTATATCGCTCCAGGGGCTAATACATACCCCTACATGCCAAACATTACAATACTTGGCTAGTTGGTTTTGGACATAAAACGCCCGAGACAGGACTTAAATCGGTAGCCCTAGTTTTTATGGTCAGTAACAAGAAGATTTCTATAGATATCTCTATATAAGCCCATATAAAACTTGAGACCCCCGGGGGAAGCCAATTTTGATTCCAGGGCTATAATTTGGGAACTTTTTGTAGAGGTCCACTAGATAAAACCACATGCAAAATTTGGTAATCGAAAGCCTTATGGCTATGTACAGGAAGATTTCTAGAGCTTTCTCTGTATTAGCTCATGTAAAACTTGGGATCCCCGGGACGGGGTCAAATTTGACCCCGGGGCAGTAATTTGAGAAGAAAAACCTTGATAAAGGTCTACTAGGGTGATGCATTAAGTCTTTTGCCAGGGCATGACCCATTTTTTATGGTAATACCAAAATGGCTCGTTACATGCGAAAAGGGACATTCGAACATTTGCATAAAGTGTCGTCTCGGATCCGTGCAGGCTGATCCAAGACGACACTTTACGACTACATTAGATTTTGTGTTACTACATTAGATTTTGTGTTTTGTGGAGTTGTGCAAGATGGAAAATTGAATAAAATCGTAAAGTGCCTTCTCGGATCAGCCTGCGCAATCCGCGCAGGCTGATCCGAGACGGCGCTTTACGCAAAAGTCCGAATGCCCCTTTTCGCGTGTTGCAAGCAAAACGGTAACTTATAACGTGCCAAGAGCAATTTCTGGTGCTTTTGCGGGCCCCGTAGATTATAGCCGTACTGAACTGACACTGTTGTTCAGCATTACCTTAAATCTTAAGTGTTCGATATAAGCTGGGACATGCTGACCAAACTATTGTCAGAATTACTGTCATTTCAATAAACTGGGCTTATTTTGTTACCTCAGGTTTGCATGCCCTCATGCTTTATTTATCGTATCTCATAACTCAAAACCCTAGTCTTTTTAACAATAAACCACGACAGAAAGACGATTATTTCTTAAGTAAGTCAAACAGGTTCGTTTAGACAAACTGGTGGCTCCTGCTCACATCTGAAAGGAACATGATGCATTAAAAGTGAAGCGCTTCTCTCGAAAGGTAGTGTTCACTGTGCGAAGATGGAAAGTGGGCAAACTCAGTGTCCCTTTTCATCCAAAAGTTCAAAAAGGTGTTCCACTTCAGCTTTAAGTTTTAAGTACTGTAATGAGACAAAATGAGAAGCTACTTATTTGTGACGTGGACGAAAGAAAAGAAAAAGACGAATTACCACGGGTCCGCAACACCACTGTGTCCGTACGTTACATAGGGCGCATTTTCATCTGTGGCCGGACCAACATTGGCAACAAACACTTGATTATCCACAGCCCGTACTCGTTGTAATATCTCTAAGTGGGCGGGTCCTGTTTTTGTACTAAATCCACCCATGTACGTCAGTAGTTTACAACCTGTTTTCACATTGTAAAAAATTCAGGACACAGTTATAAAGTAATCACATAAAATAACAACTTAGTGGCTATGGACACATAATAAAGGTGAAATTCTATTCATGCTTTTTCGACGATTCATATAATTGTAAGTCCGACCTTTGCATGCGAAATGGAAGTCCACATTTCGGTTTATTATTAATATTCATTCCCCCTTCTCTATCTCTGACTCTCTGACTCTCTCTTTCTCTCTCTCCCTCACTCTCTCCTTTACAGTATATGTTGTGCGGTCAGGTGGAAGGGGACTTTGAAACTTGATCACGGCTGTGGTGAATCATGTCGCCCCGAGCCGAGGTGGCGACATGATTCACCATAACCGTGAACAAGTCCCCTGCCACCTGACCGTACAACGAATTGATTATACTGCAAGGTTTTACCATTCCAACGCTTGTTAAAGGTGGGTATTTTGAATTTCTACATCACACCAAAATAAAATATATAAATATCATTGAAATTTATATGAAAAAAAAAACAATAAAAATCATCAATAATTAAGAATCATAAAATTCAAAAAAAAATTTTTTTTTGATGGTATTCCCTTAAAAGGCTACGTAGCCTCTTAAGCTATTTTTAGATTCGCGCCAAAAATCAATAAAGCATTGTGGAAATGTCAAGTGACTGGCACGTGACAAATAACGCTTAATTTCAATTACATAACAAACATGTTATACTAGTAATTATTTTCCATTATGTCTATTTCGGGCGGATGTTTGAAACTTCGTCTGTTTCTTCCTTAATTTAAATGAGAGAATTGATAATCTAAAAATAGAACGTGTCTCCCGTTTGTGTCAACCTGGTCCGTAATAAATATCTAATTTCTCGTGTTAATGGATGGTTTTCGACTACTGGGGTTTTATGAACGAAAATTGAATTTTTTTTTTCATGTACATTTACCTCTTGGATTCTGTAATAGGATCACAGTGAATAAAGGCATTACATTGTTTTGCTTAATTTTTGATCTTAACAGGATTTTTTTCTGTAGTAAACAGCCTTTCCCAATTTCCAGACGTAATGGCTTTGGATTAGTGAATTATGCAATGTACACAAAAATGTTTATTTAAAGGAAGTAGGACGTAAATGGCATACAAGTATAAAGAGGCATTCCTCTTCACCCCCATCCCCCTTCACACACACACACCAAACATTGAGTGAAAGCATATTTGCATATATTTCACAGTTAAAGTGATCTTATCCTGCAGGAGGTAAAAGTAATTCATTCTGATATGAATTCGAGAAGACACTTTTTCGGAAACGATAAGAGTGATATAATCACGCATGGATATTCTTCAAGATTAGATTGTGTTTTCCGCCTTGTGGCATGATGTTTAAAATCAGTATGAAAAACAATCATCCTTCATAAGATTATTGATCAAACGGACAATATAATTATACTCTCTATTATTACCTCTCTGTGCGTAAAGTCTGGCAACCTCTGGATATCGGAGATCTAAACACACTCCAAAGCCAATCTGACAATATTCTGCAATAAAAGAAAAATACATAATAACCAGCCATGCTCTTTGACAAAAGAGGTTAATTCATCTGCAAAAAGTATCCACACAGGTCAGTCTGCGTAGGCTGGCCTGTGTGGATATTTTTTGCGGTATGTCAGTTTCCTGAATGACTTGGGACCAGACAAGCTCATGATTTAGTCGAATGTTAATGAAGATGGGTCCATAATTATATCATGACTTACTTAGAATAATGTATCATGAAAATATAGCCGCTCCATTACCTATCTTATTGTTTTTTCCATATTCACATATCGTTACCATAGGAATCTAACCACTGACGCCCTTTGAGAAGACAAAGGTCAGCATTATCTGCGCATTCTGGGCTTTGTCCAATGTATTCGACATCCATATAATTTTTGAAAGCAGTCGGTCATCCATTCGAAATCAATGAGAACATTCTTCGGTTATTTCCCTTGATTCCTTTCGAGTACTGCATTGGTCCTGCTATGGAGATCATTTGGATTTTATCCTTGATTTTCTTGCACTTCACAGACCTGTTCTAAATACAAAATCCTAACTAAATCTGGTCAGAGTGTTTTACAAAATCAATATGTAGACTTTTCACGCTGGATTGGAACAGAATTCGCTTTGAAATTACACGGTGACCTTAAATACATATCATAAATACGGAATACCTTTAGGGCCATCGCCTTTGAAAGTGTTAATTTTAAACACGATACTCGATAGTACGATGACGATAATGCGAAACAACGAAACCACGATGGTGAAAACGCGATAGTACGATGACGATAACACGATACTACGATGGTGAAACCACGACAATACGATAGTACGATGATGATAGTGCGATATAGTATCGTGTTTTCACCATCGTACTGTCGTAATTTCACCATCGTAGTATCGTATTTTCGTGTTTTCACCATCGTACTATCGTATTATCGTCATCGTACTATCGTGTTTTAGTCATGGTACTATCGTGTTTTCACCATCGCACTATCGTAGTTTCACCATCGCACTATCGTAGTATCGTCATCGTACAATCGTATTATCGTCATCGTACTATCGTGTTTTCGTCATCGTACTATCGTATTATTGTCATCGTACTATCGTGTTTTTATCATCGTACTATCGTATTATCGTCATCGTACTATCGTAGTTTCATCATCGTACTATCGTGTTATCGTCATCGTACTATCGCGTTTTCACCATCGTACTATCGCCTTCCGGTGGGCATGCGCATCCTCCAATATTCAAGACCCACAGGACAACAGTACACACGGAAGAGTTTATTCAAAGTCATTTTGAGAGAGGCTATGCCTGTAGATTGGGTTATCTACCCTCTTAGACAATTGCGGAGTCTATGGCCTTATGGATAAAGCACCTGCTAAATGTGAAGTAGACCAAGGTTCAAATCCGGCATAGAACTCTGTTTTTTTTTTCAACTAGATTTTCTCTACTATCTTAACTTTTTTTAAACATTGATATAGTCAGAAATTTAATTTGTATCAAGAACTTTTTCCTTTGACTTCAACAAATTTGTATCAGTGACTTCAGAAAGGGGTATTTAGGGGGGAAAATGGCTTCTTTTGTTTTTCCCATAATTGGGTACGACTAATTGTCTAGAGCATAATCTTCCAAGCCCTGGTATCTCAGTCGGTAGTGTAGAAGACTTGAGAACAGAGGTCACCGGTTTGATCCGCACCTCGGCCAATTTCTTTCCGAGGATTGATGATAGTCATTGTGACAGGATTCATTCCTCTCTCTCTCTGCTGATCACTGTTTTGATTATAGTTATGTGGGAAAGCAGCCAGTAGCTCGAAAAAAAATATTGTGGGGAGTACCGGAAACAAAATTTATGGGAAAGCATGGATAGGTGGACTGGTTGCAGTGATAAAACTAAAATAATACTGATAATGATGTAAAACACCATACAACCAAACAAATACAGGATGATGTGTATATTCCTTTCATAAACTTCTGTATTTCTTCCGCAAACAAATCAAACCTATATTTAACCTGCTATTTTTTTAGATTTACCAATCCCATTTCACCTTTGTTTAGGATATATACTTATAGAATAGGAAAATGTTTTTCTAATAAATCTACATGTATGTGTTGTTCCTCAATCTAGTTGGGTTAATGTATCCTGTAATTTTTTTGCCACCAAAAAGAAAAATAATGATAAATTCAGGGTATTTCAAAGCTTGAAATTAGATTACTCTTGTACTGTAAGATGATTTTGCTAAAAAAAAAGTGTCAGGTAGCAGACTGCACTTTCTAATCCACAGTCTCAGCTCTCCAAAAGCGATTTTAATCCCCACGGGCAGTGGAAGAGTTAAAGAACTTCGGTACTGGAAAAATATCGGATATCTATGGACTAGTATAGCCTCTCTCAAAATGACTTTTTAATAAACTCGTCCGTGTGTACTGTTGTCCTGTAGGTATTGATTATTTAAAGATACGCATGCGCACCGGAAGGCGATAGTACGATGGTGAAAACACGATACTACGACGACGATAATACGATAGTACGATGATGAAACCACGATAGTACGATGACGAAAGTACGATAGTACGATGACGAAAACACGATAGTACGATGACGATAATACGATAGTACGATGACGATAGTACGATAGTGCGATGGTGAAACTACGATAGTGCGATGGTGAAAACACGATAGTACGATGATGATACCACGATAGCACGATGACGATAACACGATAGTACGATGACGATAATACGATAGTACGATGATGATAATGCGATACTACAATAGCACGATGGTGAAAACACGAAAATACGACAATACGATGGTGAAATTGCGACAGTACGATGGTGAAAACACGATACTATATCGCACTATCATCATCGTACTATCGTATTGTCGTGGTTTCACCATCGTAGTATCGTGTTATCGTCATCGTACTATCGCGTTTTCACCGTCGTGGTTTCGTTGTTTCGCGTTATCGTCATCGTACTATCGAGTATCGTGTTTCAAATTAGCACATTCAAAGGCGATAGCCCTAACGGTATTCCGTACATAAATCTTATTATATTTATCGCAACATCCCATAATCTGTTACTAGTATTTGGTCATCTTCAGTCTTTATCCGGCAAGGGAGATAATTCAACTTTCAGGAATGGGTCCCCATTATTGGGTGCATCCTAGATAATGGATGAATCCTTTGATTTACTTAACCCTTATTCTGCTAGATAAAGGAAATAAAACTTTCAAACCCAGAGGAAAGATTAAATCATTACTGTTTGAAAAGTACTTTTTGAGGAAAGATATTTCCTTATCGGACAGTGTAGATTCAAGATCAGACTGCACGTTCTGTGCAGTCTGATCTTGATCTACACTGTCCGCAAAAGGTCAGTTAGTCGCGCTTAGCAGGCAAAGTGTTACATTCTGTAACAGCAAAATAAATAAACTGCCTTCCATCTTTTGGGTAAGACTGTCAGGCCAAATCTTGCCCCAAATGTCCGTTTTTGTAACAAAAAGCAAATACTCCATTCTGTTTACTTGATACTTTGCCTCTTTACCACATAATCCTGGGTTTAAACGACCCTTAACCCTTTACCCCATAAGGCATTTCTATGGTATCTCTAATTGACCCTAAATAACAGCAAGGATGAAGCTGTTTCTTATGTGTATACGACACCTTTTGATAGCATAGAAAACATTGTGGCAAAAGGTGAAATTGCTCGTCACAAGCAATTTCACCTTTTGCCACAATGTTTTCCAAAGGCTCCTACAAGCAATGCGTAGAAATGAGTATCTGTGGAGTAAAGGGTTAAAAAAAGTTTTTTTTGAAAACTTACTGAGAAAGGAGAAATTGCATTCTCTTAGAAAGCATATCTTATTTTTTGAGTTATATCAAAATTTAGTGTCTGCAAATCCGTTTAATTTGAACCAGCTGAAGTATAGTCGCTGTATAGAGTTATACCTTTACCAAACAATCCCTGGTTTTTACGATCCTGAGATAGAAGCCTTTTGAAAACATTGTGGTAACCAGCATTTCGTCCTTTTCCAGCAATATTTCCCATCCTGCTGAAAACAAATGTCAATTTTTTAGTTACATTTATTTTGTCGTCTGCAAGTGCTTTCAATTTGGAACAGTGTAAAATTTTGTCGTTTTATTAAGAGTAAAGTGTTAAAAAAATATCTACCTGTTTCTAGTGTGGTCAGTTTGTTTCCAGGAATATTCAAATCTGATTCTCGAATCTTCAGTCGAGGGCCGAGATCGACATCAAACAAATGGATCTACAATAGAGCGAGACGCAGAATTTAGATACAAGGAAACCCGTGACATCACCCAAGGGCGGATCCAGAGGGGGGACCGGGGGTCCGGACCCCCGCCCCCCTCTGGAATTTTCGCAAAATGTGGTTATGAAAATTAATTTAAAAAAAAAAAGTTCTAAATGTGGAGAACTCCTCATGGTTAGAACTGGAAACGTTGACTTTTCTTGTAAACGACCAACATCCGCTGAAATCCGGAAATCAAAGTATCATACAATAAGACGAGTGCGTTTTCGGTGGGATCCCCCCCCCCCGAGAAAAATATCTGGATCCGCGATTGTCACCAATACTTCCATGACAATTGTGGGCATGATTTATACAAAACATTATATTTAGATTAAGGAACTGACAGTACTGAAAGTCACACGAACTGACAGATATTGTAGAGACAATAATGAAAAGTTGACAGTCAAGAAACTACCCGTGTACATGTGGAGTGGTCACAGTTTTAGAATTCATAACAATATTATTGTGCATATGTCGTAGTCCAAACTGGAATCTAGTCAGATCCGGAATTTGCCTAGACCAAACTGGAATTCTTTCTTGACCAAATTATGATTCCAGTTTGGCTAGGCATCTTAACAATTTGTCTAGACCAAATTGGAATATTTTCTCGTTTGATATAGTGTAACTACAGTATATGTAAACCACCTCATTTAACTTAAACCCCAAAATAAAAGAAGTTTTAATCGGCAGTTTAGAATAAGAAATAACTTTGAATGTTTTGCATAGCATCGAAAAAAAAAAAGGTGAAAAAACAGAGCAATTGTGGGAAAAAATAAATAAATCGCTTAAAAAAACCCTTCTCAATTGAAAATATTTGTGGATTTATATGATTAAAGAAATTTTAGAAAACTATATATTTTGGTATAGACAAAATTTTAAGTCGAATGTTGTCTAGGCAGATTCCGGATCTGCCTGGGCTGATTCCAGATCTTCCTAGATTCCAATCTGGCCTACGACATATACAAACTAGTACATTTTTTCCACTATTAGAATTCCTGACCACATCTGTATCTTATCGGTTACAGTCAATTCTTTACTAAAATTGATTTTAAATAAAGCGGTAGAAACTGTCTCTGCTGTTTTGACTCTAAATATGGCCGTTCTTTTTCTTTTTTCTTTAATATTCGTGAAAAAGCGGGCAGCGGCTTGAAATACTGTTCTGTGCAGTATAGTGGTTTGAGAAATACCGGTAATGCGCTGGATGTCCTGGGTCCTTAGTCACCAACCGTTGTTAAGAAAGGTCTCTGTATTATTTCTTCAAAATTGTCTGTGAAAGTAAAAGAACTCCTGATTGGCTAAACCGAATGGTTTAACCAATCAGAAAATTTGTTACTTTCTCATAGACGAAATTTTGAAGAATAAGACTAAGAATGGTTGGTGAATATGGACCATGATATAACTACAGTGTTGTGAAAGACGTAAAACAACACCAAATAACCAACCAACGAAGAAACAAACCGACAACAAACACAACAGAAAAGAAAGTAAGCAAGCAAGCGAAGAAGCAAGCAAACCTTTCTGAATAAAGCTGCTAACTTTCCAGATGGGTTGAAAATAGCACTAGTGTTGTACAGCATATCGGAACCTTCTATAGCTTCAGGAAACGTACCTTTACAACAAAGCAGAAGCAACAGGATTAGAATTGATCTGTTCAGTGTTCAAGACTCAGGAGATTTTGGGGAAAATGTAGGCAGCAAAGCAAAGCAGTCCTAATTTTTGGCCTGTACTTTCCAAAAGTCTGTAAAATATTTAATTCTCAATAATGAATTAGTTATGCAACGATCTGGATCTCTAAAGGTATTCAATAAGAGCTAGGTGAAGCGAGTATAGCAACACAAAATGTACAAGCGTGATTGCGAGTGATGATGAGGAATTGTGATGGATATGACGTCAACCAGAACATTATGGCAACAGATGGAATTGATGCAAGATTTCTCCTAGAACGGTATGATGTATAGGGCGTTTGGACGAGGTAAGCCTTATAAGTGAACTTGAAAGCAACCGGAGATGATGTCTCGGTCCTCTGCGCACTGCTTCACGAAAGAACGAACGTAGTGCTACCAAACTAGACAGTAGAAAATCCCAAACAGAACGTTGATATTAGAAGCTTCTATGCTCTATCCTTGAAACCTGAGAACATTTTAGATCTCAGAACACTTTTGTTTTGCAATATGAAAATGTTAAACTGGAAGACTGTTCCGTGATTTTTGTTACAAGGAGGTCCTTTGTTAATGTTAGTAACAAAATCAGTATGTACTCACTTAGCTCTTGTAGCTCTGTGGTCATGTGCAGGGTTATTAGGCCTTATCCTGGTATTTTTCGGTTGGATTTCGGCTCGGAATAAACATTTTCAGATGCGTGAATAAATCTAATGCGAAAATACTTGTTCTTTTCTTACCGATATACAATGAATTGACCTTGATCATGTGGGAAAGCAGCTTGTGGCTTGGAGAGAGTATAGTGTGTTATACTAGCAAACAAAATCCAGAAATGTATGGATTGGTGTAATTGCCACCACAATGAATGAAAAAAAAAACTATATAGATAGCGTTTTAAATTTACAAAAAGATAATGTATTACATGAATTTGCTCTCAGTACGCCTACTTACTCTTAAAAGAGAAAGAACAATAAAGGCTTGGGCTCACCTCCAAGAAGGTAAATGTTATTTTCTTTGGCAGACCGACTCAACATTTGGGTTGTAGGTCCTTGTAGTGGCTCCTTGTTCTCTATAAAATACTTTGGATCCATCCAACATGTGAAATACTCCTGTCAAAAATTGGTTGATAAATACAAGTTAATATAAAAGTATAAGGAATGAAACAGTGTGCATGCACATTGACATATCGTCAATTTATTTAAAAAAAAAAAAAATCGTAACTACAGCTTGTAATAAGCTGAAGTTACTACTTTTTTCCAAGTAAATTGACGATATATACTTATGTGTCTCGAACTTAATGTTTAATTTATATGGTTATGGACTGTTCTTGAATATTCTTCAACAAATAGGATCAGAGACTATTTTTCATCACTGATATTATATAAAACCAGCGGTAAATCTAACTACACTTCAAATTAGCCACTGTTAGAACAACAGGCTAAAGTCTGGCCCGCATATCTACAATTTATTTAACGTACCGGAAGTGCAACTATCTTTGCTCCCTGTCTTGCAGCTTCTTTTATCATCTTTTCTGCCTTCACTAGGTTACCAGCCCGATGTTTCTCACAACACATCTGAATTAACGCCATTTTAAAGCCTGGAATGAAATACATTTAAAGGAGCATTATTATTCTTTCTTCACTATCACTTGATAGCCATTCTATTGAATACATAATTATATACCTTTACGATCAGAATAGATCAAGCTCACAATACACGCAGTCTGTTCTTCGATGTGCATTCTTCAACATCTAGCAAGATATTCAGATTTTTGCCCTGAAATTGTACTGGCTACATTAATGAAAGCAGAACATGTACAGTCATAATTGTTACTGCATAAACAGATTTGGACGTGGCCCATTTAATTGGCGAATAGGATATTTTATGGCACACATTTCTTCATTTTGCTGGATTCTATTGATGTCTGACGTCATTGATCTCATACTGGCCAATTAATCCCCATAAATTCGGTGATAAACCAAGGACTACTTTTTTAAAAGGATGCTTAGTTGCACCAATTGCTCAATCAAGTTACTGTCCGAGGTGTGGCCAAAGTCATTATACTACAATATTCGCCAAAATTGTTTCGACAGAGGTTACAAGTGCGTACTAATGGTTAACGGAGAATTTAGTGACCGATGGATTTGCATATTGAATCGTGTGGTATAACTGATATACTGTTGAAATAGCTTGGAAGTTTGGCACACAACAGTGAGCTACGCTTTGGCAAAAGGGAGTTTATGACATTTCCCTGTGGTATTATAGATACCAAGCAAACCATCACATAAATATAGACTATCTTATAACCATCTGAACTGCATGCAGAAAATTCAATAGTGGCAAAAAGTTTAGATACAAGTCAGTCTGCGCGAATTGGTCGATAATTTTCTCAGAGCATTGCCCAAATCTTTTAAGCAAAGCTTTCAGTGTCAAAGAAGCTTCTAGAAAAAAAAAATGATTGAAAAGGAGAAAATAGTGGAAAACAGTATTTTTTTCTTTTCATACTGTTACGTGCAACGACTTTGGTCAAAGAACCCACCATAACACACATAGCTGACAGCACACAGAGAGAACTGACTCTTCGCCAACCCATGCACTAACCATAATAGTGCACTAACGTTGCTGAACCACCAAGGAAAGAAATAAACCATGTACCTTATTGCTGAAACAGCTAACTCAAAAGCAAGGCAGGTATTTTACGTCCCTCCGTGGACACCACAACATATTCCCCCAACCCCCTTTCAAAGACAGATTCCTTCGTTTGAGCAACAACTGCGGTCAATACAGACATGTCTTATATCTCTAACTCTGTCGAAGTGTGGCGAAAGTCATGGCGACAGGATTCACATTCGGCACACTTTGGGTGATGGGAGTCACCAAATCACTCGGCTGTATCTGGTGGATTGATATGCACCAGATCGGTACATACCCAGATATACACCGCCGTGCTGAACATTGTAAGGTTCCACTTAAAAAAGAAACTTTGAGTTTCAACGTTGAGTTGACAAACAGTTCTTACATTCATTATTTACGCGGTTAATCAATTCCGTTGAAAGTTTTCACCGACAGACAAACAGATGTGAATAACTTCATCGAGGTTGTTTATTTTGTTGCTAAACGACTGATACCATGTATAAGACCACGTGATTCGCTGTTCAAATGGAAACGATCGTTATACGGACGACGTTAGATGTAGGTGTGGAATCGGCCGAGTTGTGACAGGTGGATTAACCCCTCTGTAATTGCTAAAACCTGTTTCGACTTTATGTTGCAAAGCAGCCAGGGGATTGAGGGGAGTGTTACAAGTGCTTAGTAATGGTGAAAGAAAACCACAAGGAAACTTTCCAGCTGCTTACAAGAATTTTCTGCTTTTCCCACAACTTATCATTCCCTTTCAAAGACAAACTCCATTGTTTGAGCAACATTTGGTTCGTTGTCTGCAACTGCTCTTTTACCACACAGCAAAATTTTCGCCTTGTCCAAATTCAAAGAATTTGCAGACTACATTTCAAATGCTTCTCAAAACAGAAAATCCGTCTATCAAAGGGTTGGAAACATTGTGAGAAAAAGGAGAAAATACTGGTTACCAGCATTTTCTCCTTTTCCCACAATATTTTCAAAAGCCTTCTTTCTAAAAGGAGTTAAAAGCCGGCATTGTGCTGTAATGGGTTAATACGAAAGTGCCCAAAACTTCGTAGTGTGGTAGAGTACTTGAATCTGTTTAACGATACTCTTTCTCGTTAAGGACTTTCTGAGAAAAAAAAAAATGCAACCAGGATATTTGAATACATTCCTGTTTGTATAGGTAATTAATTGAATGAGGTGAATTCAGGCAAATATATTGTGACAAAATGAGAAATTTCTCTTTGTCATGTAGTGGTGTACTTCAAAATAAAAGATTTCGTTTGCTATTCGTATTTTTTGTAAGAAAACGAGAATAGAGAAAAGCAAAAATCTCTCTTGTATTTAAATGCATGTAGCTGAAACAAAACAGTACGATTCAGAGCAGACATAAACGTACAATATATCAAATGTACGCATTGCGCATCATATATAGTTTAACTCCTTACCAAACAACAATATTTTAAGCTTGCCCAAATTGAATGCATTTGCAGACAACAAAATAAAAGTGACTGAAAATTTGAAATTTGTTTTGTGAAGGGTAGAAAACATTGTGGGAAAAGGAGAAAATGCTGGTTACCAGCATTTTCTCCTTTTCCCACAATGTTTTCTAAAGGCTTCTTTCTCAGAGGCATCAAAAGTAGGGATTGTGAGGTAATAGGTTAAACGGGTCCCTGCTGTACATACAGATATTATCCTAGCTGTGTCAGGGGAGGCAACCAATCTAAGCGTTGTCGATACTCAAGTAACTTTAATCCTAAAAATAGGTCATCGTAAAAAGTAAACATAGGGTTTTCCGCTTGTTGCCGCGTACCGAAGCATACAAGGTCGCTCGTGCGAACGTGTAAACTTGCATTTGACATAAATATTGGACGCGTATTATCGATTAGAGAATTTCACGATAATTTATCTTTAATTTGGAGGACGAGGTAAGAGTTTGACTGTACATAGATCTTAGTTTAGTCAGTGAACATTTACAAGTTTCGAATGCGTTGTACTAAATAATGACCTAGTTTCGTTTTCGTTTTGAGTACTTTTGTATCTGGAAGCATGGCTTTGACCAACTTTATCAGGGACTATTTATGTATGACTTGGGGTCTCTGACTGAATCATGACATCTTCGAAGTAAAAGACTAGGATCAGCCTGCAATAGGCTGCAGCTTGATCCTCTCGATTTAACACATACCATTTACCAGGCGGCTGATGTCTGAGCTGATTATTTTGATCAGACAAGACCAGATTTTTTAATTAAGATTACGAATTATTATGTATTTAAAAAAAATCAAGATCTACAGCTTTTTCAATGCTTTTAGTTCCACAGAGTAAATTATGAAGCAGAAAAGCGCGATTCGATCAGCGGAGTTTCGTGTTAATGCAATCTTGAGTGTATTAATGCGAGATAGGTGAATGAAGGTCATGTGTCACTATAAATAATATCTAGTTTTCGTGACCTCCAGTCCATTAAGTAAAGTATATCGGCTTTATATCTAGTTCTTATCTTTGTCATAAAGAAAGGCAACTTATGTGGTCGGATCGGGGCTCAAGCTCTGGACCCTTCAGACCATGTGCAGATGCGTGTCTGTCTTTCTGATCTGTTATGTGGCCTATTCTATATAAAAAGCTACGTATATGCTCGAGTAGTGACCTTCATCTACGTCCAGTGTTTCTGTGACTGTGCGGCTTTGTTCTAGAGAAAAACCGAAACAAAACAGGTGATTTCAAATCGAGTCCTGAAGGCTTGACTAGGCCACGAAGGACTGCAAAGTAGATCTAGGGGTCTTGTATATAGTTTGCAGGTTTTCAGTCAGCATTAGCCCTTTACCTAACGACGCAATTTTAGACTAGTCCAAATTGAAAGAATTTACAGACAACAAAAGTAACTCAAAAATTGAAAATTGTTCTGGGAGGGTAGAAAACATTGTTGGAAAAGGAGAAAATGCTGGTGACCAGCATTTTCTCCTTTTCCCAAGATTTTTTCAGAAGGCTTCTTTTCCAGGTTCGTGAACACCAGATATTGTTTGGGAAAGGGTTAAAGATAAATCATCGCTGCTCTAGCTCTTTCGCAAGCACATGCGGCAAGAGTTACCTGTTCGCAGGGTCGGGGTAGATCAAGATCAGTCGCACAGAGGGTGCAGTCAGAACTTCGGTCTAAATCCTCCGATATAACCAAAAGTGTGGGCTCATGGATCATGGGAATGCACTAAACCCCCCTCTTGCCAGAGCATGGCTCATATAAATTATACGTAGTCTAGTTCGTCATGTTGACACACTGTGGGAAAGCCGAATGTCCATAACTCTCTAAGCCAAAGAAGTGTCCAGAGGGTAGAGGCAGACAAGTAGATTGGTTGGTTGTATTGGGGTTTAACGCCACATTAATAGCTAATGTCATATCATGGCGGTCGGTGACGCACACGTGTTTTCTGGCTTTCCCACACTGGTACTATTACAACTTTCTTTCCAAAGCCACCGACTACTTTTCTCACATGCTTCAGTAGAGGTGAGAGGCGAAAATACGCCGGAAGGAAAGTTCACCTCAACCGGGTAACGAACTCACAACCACCAGGTCATGAATCCGACACGCTCACCACTAAGCCACCCGGGCGCGCCTCAGTAGGCCAGATCACTGCCTGGAGATTAAGGGTAGATAAGTACAAAACAGAATTCTTGACCCAGTTTTTCATAAACTGACAGGCGTCCCTGACTATCCAAATATGCTTTATTTATCCCTTTATCAAGTTATCCAGGGTTTTCACCACTCTGGGAAAGAAGGCTGTCGAAAACATTGTGGGAAAAGGAGAAAATGTTGGTAACCAACCTTTTCTCCTTTTCCCACTATGTTTTCCACAATCATCAGAGAGCTTTACCAGTTACCGAACAATCCCTACTTTTGACGACCCTGAGAAAGAAGCCTTCAGAAAACATTGTGGGGAAAAGGAGAAAATGCTGCTAACCAGCATTTTCTCCTTTTTCCCCACAAAGTTTTCTTCCCTTTCAAAGCAAAATTACACCATGTAAGCCACTTTGAAAATGTCGTCTGCAAATGCGTTCAATTTGGATTGGTCTAACATCTTGCTGTGTGGTAACGGCTTAAACTCACTTGCACTAATTTTGAAATTGTCGTCTGCATATAATATAAATTGGAATTAGAAAAAATAAGTCGATTGCGAAATAGTTAACAAAAAAACCCACTATTCCTGTCTCATATTGTCACCCTTAGAGCGCCGAAAAGAAAATCGACATACATTCTCAGTCTATAACTAAGACCCATGTAATTGACGTTTAGTGGCTTTTAATTTTAGTGTTTAAGTTAGTAGGACAGTGTAGATCAAAGATCAGACTGCACCCTTTGTGCATTCTGATTTTGATCTTATTTGGCCGCCTAAGCAACTATAGAAGTAAAAGACGCTTTAAGCGTATGAGCAGATTTTCTAGTGTTATCGTATGTGTATACGTGTATACATAATATAATGCAATATTTTTTCAACGCGTTTATGAACACTATTTTCTGGGTTTAATTCAACTTTAACCCTTTACCAGACGACAAAATTTCAGCCTTGTCTAAAATGAAAGCATTTGCAGACGACTACGGACTATTTCAGTGTGGCTCAAAAGGTGCAACTTCTTTTCTAGAGTATAAAAATAACTGTGTGGAAAAGGAGAAATTGCTGGTTACCAGCATTTTCTCGTTTTCCCACAATGTTTTCAAAAGACTTCTTTTCCAGGAGCGTCAAAAGTCGGCATTGTGAGGTAAAGGGTTAATTCACATTTAATTCAGAATACAGCACGCCGGCTTAAGATTTGTCAAAAGTGTCTGTAATATTTGCTCGTATATATTATAATCTCATGTTTATATTATACATTGTGTAAGTGTGATAATTTTGAAAGAATGTTACAGTTAACCTCGATAACTTGAATATTTTATCCAAAGAGTCAAAATAGAAAAAAAATCGAAAATGCAGTGTTTTATGCAATTTGTCAACAAAGAAGCTGAACTGTTTCTCTCCAGGTGTACTTGAAAAAGAAAGTAATTGTTTTCGACTTATTTCATACATCAAAAACCAACCATTTCCATAATCATAATGATTTCATGGTGTTTCCGGTTTAAAAGTGGTAAATCTGATCAAGTCTTTGCTTTCCAAAGTCTTGAGACTTAATTGCGTTTCGTAAATGGTCATTTGCCGTCTTTGTGTGCACAGGCTAAGGGAAGAACTTACGAAATTCGTATTTAAGACACAAAAGAGAACACAAAATGAACCGTGCCGTGTTTCAAAAACTTTCTCTATTATAGTCCTATGCCAAACAATCCAGTGTTTAGGAACAGGATTTTCATAAACACCATTTTCTGCCTGTGTAATGCAGAGAAATGACCCTACCCTACAAAATAACCCATGGGTCATTTCACTACGTAGAGGAATGACCCGGGTCATTATTCTACGTAGTGAAATGGCTTTTGCGGTCATTTCTCTACGTAGAATAATAACCAGGGTCATTCCTCTACGTAGTGAAATGACCCATGGACCATTTTATAGGGGAGGGTCATTACTCTGTATTACACCGGCCTCTATGCAATGTCCCTCCAAAGCCAAATTTAGCAATTTCAGCTACATGTATGTTTAATTTGTCTTCCAGTTTTCAGCGTACAAGCATAAACATGTTGCATTACAATAAAGAGTTGGTCCAGCATATGTCGTTACCTCTTTAGATCTATCTTAAAGTTTATTCTTATCTTTTGTAGGTTGATTTTACATAAGGTCGAAATGGGTTCACAATGGTTAAAGAACATGAGTGGGTTATCACTCGACGATGATCATATGCAAATTATACCATACCCAACAACGGAGCTAGCTCTACACGTGACCGCCAAAACAGTACAAGCTGGTGGATTGCTTGGTCTCTTACTCTTTGGACCAATTTCAGCCGTCGTTAGAAAAGAAACTCGGAACTGGGAAGGAGTAAAACGCAAGATGGTTCGAGCCGGTCGGAATGGCCTCATTATAGGGGTTGTTATAGGCCCAATAATAACATACATGGCGATGAGAAATCAGGAAAATTCAGCCATATATGACAGATGTTACCGCATTCGTT
This sequence comes from Tridacna crocea, assembly GCA_943736015.1. NCBI lineage: Eukaryota > Metazoa > Mollusca > Bivalvia > Cardiida > Cardiidae > Tridacna > Tridacna crocea. Next base: position 60,289,924 of record OX031059.1, read on the forward strand.
ACAACCGGGGTCAAGTAAGGTGTGACGAGTTGTCCCTTATTGGTGCTGGAATAGGGACCGGAGTGGGGTACATGTCAACAGTTGGTCCCTTGTTTGGGGGCCTCGTTGGAATGACGAGCGGAATATTTGTATCAGCATTCATAACAAATGTTCTCTTGAAGGAGTGAATCCAAGTACGCATAATAGTGTAGGTTGTAACTGGCTTAGAGAAATTACATAGCAACAGTACAAATTATCAGAAAGATGTTTTTGTCAAAATGGTGGTCAATAGTTAAAATGCTTTTTGTGTGCTTTTCAGACGATGTGTATTAAGATCAGACTGCAAAGAAATCACAGTCTGATCTTGAATCTTTGAGGTAATACGAGAGTTTATATGTTATGTGAAAAAATACCCCAAGAAACTGCCATAAACGGGTATTCTATCTACTAACATGAAATTTTTAGTTTTGTAGAGCGGTCTGAAGGATAACCCTTATCATGCTTAATAAAATGAATAAAACTCTTATGTAGACTGTAGAAATCAAAATAATGTTATTTCAAATATAATTTATTTTTTGAAGAAAAGTATCTCCTTAACGGACGGTGTACATCAAGATCAGATTGCACAGAACGTGCAATCTGATCTTAATCTAAACTGTCCGCAAACGGTCTGTGAGTCGCGCTGAGCAGCCTAAGCACATAGAAAGAATTTTTATCATAAAGTTCACTACATGCCCTACACAGGTAAACCATGGTTGCTGAAGCAGAAAGTATTCATTATGAATGATTTCTCCTTTTCTTTTCCCTCAATGTTTCTAAAAGTGGTCTGTTGGAAGACAAAAAATAAACAGCAAAATCATTGTCTGTAAAAATGCTTAATTAATGTATTTGCAAACAATATCAATTCAGGTCAGACTTATTAGTCTGCGCGGGTCAATTTGGACCGAATTGATTGCTTTCGGTCAGTTTTTCTGCATCTAACCCCTTTTGTCAGAGTAATTCTCATTAATGTGACCCATAACGCAAAAAGGGACCATCTGGGAATTCTGTACTTCAGTTTAGATGAAAACACATCAACGATAGTGCAGGTCAGTTTAAGTTGTTTATGGGGGCCATTCTTAGAAAGTAAATTTTCTCCCTTGCCAGGTAAACACTAAAGGTATCCAAACAACAGATTGCTCCTTTGAGCTGTATTCCTTTGTTTTTATCTTTGGTTCACTTGGGGATGTTGCGATAAATATAACAATAATTTGTTATGTTTGTGTAAGGTCGGCATGTGATTCAATTCAAATTCTGTTCTTAATCATCAGGGACTATGCATACATTGATTTGTAAAACAATCTAAATAGTTTTAATAACAATATTATCTCAAGAAGTTAGCTGTTGACTGCAAGAAAATCACAGATAAAATCCAAGTAATCCTCTCATCAGGACCAGTGTAGTACTGGGGATGAATCAAGGGAAATAACTTTAAGAATGACCCTCATTCAAAAATGGTTGTAAAACAAGGTACAATGACCACTTTTCATACAGATCATGTCACTAAAGCGAAAAGTGTCAACCCTGGTCAAACTGCGCGAATTGCGCAGTCTGACCAGGGTTGATACTTTTCGCAGTTCCCAGAAGGTTCCTTTTGCGTGATGGGTCACATTTGTATGTACGAGCTATATCACGTAAACGTAATGAAACGATGTTCTCAGGGATAAAAACATACTATCTGAGGTTGTATGACCGTTATATGTATCACAGAGTTTACATATCTTTTAGATTATAGTGTTGGTAGTTTGCTTTTTTTAGATTGTTTTTTTTTTCTCTTCTGCGTTATTATTTCTTCCTGCAAAAAGATCTTTTACCACATAACCCACCTTGTTTTCAATATGATACAGTCATTACGAATGTTCTTGTCTCACACACGTGTGAGTTAAGAAACTAGTTCTGTATTTGGTAAACAGTCTGTAATAATACGCTTCATTTCTAAAACATTGCTGGCCTAGGTTCCTGATGGAAATTAATGGTCAAACTTCTTAATCATGATAAAGTTGTTTATTTAATCACCTTTAGACTAAGGAAAAAATCAATTTTAGCAAGTTCCTTCCGAACTATTTTTCGTTCGTAATGTATACCTGTCAAAGTAAGTGCACAGGTTTCATGTAAATTTTACTCCACATGTATGCCTCTGGTTTAACACGCTATAATTCTTGTTTTACAGTGATGTGATAAGAATCTGACAGTCGTTTACTTCTGGAGGTAAAAATTTATAAAACTCGTCGACAAAAAAATGTTATTAAACTCGCCAAAGAATCGCTTAATAACATTTTTGTAGACTCGTTTAATAAATTCTTTATCTCAAAAACCAACTGATGCTAGATCTTATGTACACAATGAAAACAATTTTGCACTTTAGTCTTTATATCAAAACGTTGGAGTTGGAGCCATTATCTGGCAATAGGGGCATCTCCGTAAAAGATTATACCACGTGAGTCATCAGATAGCTATGGATCGATAAAAACCTCATTGTCTTAACAATCGACTAAATTGTAAGGTAAACTGGTCATTAGACTTGCAGAAAATCGACCGGCCACAAAAAGATTCGACCCGATCCGAATCCCAAGAACAGGATGGTTACTTTTTGCAAACGTATTTTTCACACAACATGGGTCATATCTATTTGTAAAAGAGAAAGAAAGCGATAAATCATTTTGATACTCACGTTTCGTTGCCATTATTAATTATCCCGCTCAAGACCACACCAGTGTTACTGACTATATCGTTCTAAAATCTGAAATGCAAAAAAACAAAATCCAGAGAAATCCATCACGGAAATTAATGTCAAATTAGATTGTCAGTTAGGCCTCGTCACCCTTCTCCACACAACACACAATTTAGCAGGCTTTTAAAAACATTGTGTAAAGAGAAGAAAATGCTTGTGACAAGCATTTTGTCCTTTTACCACAATATATGTTGTTTTATCAGTGACAAAACTTATCATTTTAGCTACTTTCAATTTGTAGTTATCAATTGCTTTCAAATAAATATGTCAAAAAATATTTGGTGGGTTGGTAGAGAGAGAATAAGGTTGACTCATCACTGTAAAGGCCATTTGTTGCATGCCAAACTTCAGGACGAGCGACTGTATAGAGAGACTTTTGAGTGAACCGTAAATTATTGTTGGGGAGGGAATGTTGGTGGTCATATGCAATTGTTCATTTCCCCTGAATGTTTTCAAAAGATGTCGCATAAGCAAAATCTTACTTGTATCGCGGTGGTTCAAGCAAAAGAGCGGCGGGTACGCCATTAAGATATCAAATAGGGTCTTTTTATTATAGTGGCATATGTTTTATGAAAGAAGGCGTTAATTCAACTAATGAAATGAAAGCAATATACAGACAGCCTATCCCTTTGGTCACCTTTGTGGTATATTAATTTTGTACTTAATTGTATTGGAGTTTAGCGCCTTTCAACAGTTTAAAGTCGTATCACGGCAGTCACTGCTCCTACTCATTTTGTTTCCTGGCTTTTATTTCTGACTATCTTACTTACATGCATCAGAGACAGGGCTGAATAAATTAAATGACCGAAATCAATTTCTCTGTTGGCGGACGATGTAAGTTCGGCAGGATGTGGGTTACATAGGCTTTGCAAAACGACACATTCAGACTGGCCTTTAGTGAAAGCAACTGCATATAACAATGTAAATTTGGGTTAAACGCTGAAATTTTTCTTTAAAATGGTAAGAAATACAGAGATGAAAGGAGACAATGCTTGTTACCTGCATTTATGTTACCTTTTCCTACAATGTTATCGGAAGGGCTCTACAGAATCGCTATAAACGGAATTGTTTCGCGGTTTCATTGCCCTAAATGTTAAACAATCTTTCAGTAAATTCAGTCTTTCTGAATGAAAAATAAAAACTGTATCACATTAGTTGCCACAGAAGCGTTTTTTTTTTTTCACAGTGTCGTTAAAACAAGGGATAATTCGGTTAAAAAAAATAGCCTTGACGAAAGTTTTGCTCTGGACAAGCAAGAAATGCTATAAAAATGAAGGTCAAAAAGCGAATAACTCGAAATTCATGATAGGAAGAGTTACGGTTCTTGTGCAATGCACTGCGTGAATTCTTAGATCATGCATTCAAAATTTGAAGATGTTCAGGCAAGAGATGACCAAGTTATATTCCGGACAAGCAGAAAATGCTGATAAAATGGTGGTCAAAGAGAAATAACTTATAGACAGTACGAGGTAGAGTTAAGGTTCTTTCACACTGCACTCCGTATTATTGCAACAAACACATAACACCAAGTTTTGAGTCAATTGGACTGGAGATGACAAAGTTATGCCCTGGACAAAGAACAATTCTATAGAACTTTCTCATTCAAGGGCAAATAACTCTTATCGCTTTGGTCTGATTAGACCCATAAATGAACTAATCCAAGATCTTATAGTCATATACATTTTGATCAAGTTTGGTGCTGATTGGTTGATATTTATAGAAGCAAGAGTGTAAACAATGTCAAATAGTAGTTTTTATAATTCAAGAGAAAATAACTCCAGTCCTTCTAGTCGAAATTATACCCATTATCAAAGTCATCCGAGATCTTATATATTCTACATATTCTGATCAAGGTTGGTGCTGATTGGTTGATGTTTGTAGGTGCTAGAAGGTAAACAAAGTCAAATATAGCAATTTTTCTAATTCAATGGCAAAGTCTCTGTGTGAAGTCTGAGACCAACAATATAAGGCTTATTTTCACACTGGGGTCATAATTTGAAGTATTTTGGTAGAGGGCCACTAGATGATGCTACATGCCAAATATGAGAGCTCTAGCCCTTACAGTTTGGGACATGAATATTTTTAAAGATTTCCTTCTTTATCTCTATGAGGAATCCGAGAACCCACAACATAGGGCCATTTTCAACACTAGAGCCATAATTTGAAGTCTTTTGGAAGAGGGCCACAAGATGATACTACGTGCCAAATATGAAAGTTCTAGCCATAACGGTTTGGGACAAGAAGATTTTTTTAAAAAAATCCTTTTTATCTCTATGTGAAATCCGAGAACCCACAACATAGGGCCATATTCAATACTAAGCCAGCATTTGAAGTATTTTGGTAGAGGGCCACTAGATGATGCTACATGCCAAATATGAAAGCTCTAGTCCTTACGGTTTTGGACAAGTTTTTTCTTTAGGTTGCCATGGCAATCAGAGTTCTTCATGGATTTCAAATCTTTGAAGTCTTCTGAGAGTGCATCACCTAAGGATCATGTCTGTAAAGTCTGATTGAAATCTGATAGGCGTTTCAGAGGAGAATATTTTTATTGATTGTTTACGAACGGACAGACAGACGGATAGACGGACAGCCGGACCGACGGACGACGGACAATAGCTCACCCCAAGCACTACGCTAATAAAAGGCCCTGTAAAACATGAATTTAGTGGCCCTAGTCTTTATTATGGTTAGTAACAAGATGACTTAGAAAGTTTTCACCACAAAAACCCATGTAAAACTTGTGACCCCTGATGTGGGGACAAACTTGACCCTACGGCTATAATTTAGGCCCTCCTGGTAGAGGCCCACTAGATAAAGCTACCTGCAAAATTTGGTAGCCCTTGGCCTTATGGCTAGGTACGAGTAGACTTTAAAAAATTCCCAAATATGAGCCCATGTAAAACTTGTGACCCATAGGGTGGGGCAAAATTTAATCCCAGGGCTATAATTTGGGCACCTTTGGTAAGAACCACTTGATGAAGCTAGATGAAAAATTGAGCAGCCCTATGGCTTGGTACGAGAAGATTTTTAAAGTTTTCCCTATATAAGCCCATATAAATTTTTCGACCCTCGGGGCCGGGTTAAATATGACTCCTGGGCTATTATTTAGGCACTCTTAGTAGAGGTCCACTAGATAAAGCTACATGCCAAATTTGGTAGCCCTAGGCCCTATTGCTAGTTTTAAGAAGGATTTTAAAGTTTTCCCTATATAAGCCCATATAAAACTCGTGACCCCCGGGCGGGGCCAATTTTGACTCTAGAGCTATTAGTTGAAGGAATTTGGTAGAAGTGCACTAGATAATCAAATTTAGTAACCCTAGGCCTTATGGTTTCAGAGAAGAATATTTTTTAAAAAAATCAGAATTTTCAGTTTTGTTGCTATGGCAACAAGAGTTTTTGAAGGAATCAAATTCTTTCAAGGAATTCTAAAGGGGACCATGGCAGGATCATTTCTGTGAAGTTTCATTATAATTGAATGGGTAGTTTCGGAGAGGAAGATCCTTGAAATAAAAGTTAACGAACGTACGGACGGACATACGCACGATGGACACGACATAAGCCCGCTGGCCTTCGGCCAGTGGAGCTAAATATGGAAAGTTATGTCTCAGATTAGCCTGCGCGGACTGCGCAGGCTGATCCGAGACGAAGGTTTTTGCAAATGTCCGAATGCCCTTTTTCGCGTTTTGCAGGCCAGTCATAATGATTTGCTTGTTGTAAAACTTCACTGAGATGAATTAAGCCCCGTTTTGCCTGAACATGGCTCTTCACTCTCTTGCACTCCGGATCATTCACATTCACCTCTGTAGTGGGCTCAGAAAGTAGTCCGTCATTCAGTGATACTTTCGTCACATGACCAGAACTCAAAATGGCGAAATAAATACCGGTGAAAGAAAGACCAATACAGCATATGGCCAATCAGATTAAGTGGTAGGAAATGTGAAAAAGACGGATTTTCTGAAAAGCTTAAATGTCTTTTAAAGGACGATAACTTGTTTTTTTTTTTCAATCTTATAATCTAAGATTTATCGGTATGTCAAAACTGTTATCATCATTCATGGGCGAAGCCATTTTTGTTAAAATTGGCGTAAGATTCTGATCAGTAAAGAGGCTCGAAAAAAATAGTTCCATTGTATACAGGTAAATTCATCAGTTTGAACGCACCTATAATGTATTCAGAATCATATTTCCTTTGTCTACCTTATAGTTTTACACATGGAACAGTTAAACAGTAACAAAACATGTTTTCCTCGGTTTAACAAGATTCTTGTCATTTAGCCCATCGCAGAGATGTATGGTGAGAGTAACGAACGACAACTCTGCTCGGAGATTGATGGCTCTTATGCTTTAACCCTATTTAACGACAAAATTTTAGACTAGTCAAAATTGAAAGCACTTGCAGACCACAAAATAAACGTAACTCAAAAATAGAAATTGGTATCTAGCAGGACAGAAAACAATGTGGGAAAAGGAGAAAATGCTGGTTACCAGCATTTTCTCCTTTTCCCACAGTATTTTCAAAAGCTCTCTCCTTAAGGAGTGTTAAAAGTTGTCATTTTGTGGTATGCAAACTTAAGGCGACAGTTAAATGGAAATGAGCTACGCTTTGTGACAAGGGGTGGGGGTGTGTGTGTGTGTGGGGGGGGGGGGAGTTGTCAGCATTTTCTCCTTTTCCTACAATGTTTTCAAAAGGCCTCTTCTTTAGGGTAGATCAAAGGCGTCATTGTGTGATACAGGGTTCAAACATCAATCCATTGATCCATGTGAAAACACTCAGGAAAAAGGAAAGTTGTTTTATTCGACCAGTTATTTTCTCATTCACAGTGTTTTCAGAAGTGGTCTGCTACAAGACTAGAATAGTTGTCTAAAGGTCATGATGTATTAATCTAGGTCGTGTAAATGAACATTATCTAACTCTGTTGATCATAGAAAAGATGCGAGCTTAACTAAAGCTACCTGTATCAGGTTTTAGCCAAAAATCATCTAAGAATGTTGAATCAACCTTTTCCATACAACCCCCCCCCCTCGTTTTATCGACGTTGAGAAAGGAGAAAGAAGCCTTATGAAAACATTGCGTGGAAAAGAGTGAAAAATGCTGGAGCACATTCCATATATTTCTCTTGTATTTAACCCTTTACCAGTCAATGCTGACAATGATTTAACACCCCTGAGGTAGAAGCCTTTTGAAAACATTGTGGCAAAAGGAGAAAATGCACAGCATTTTCTCCTTTTACCACAATGTTTTCTACCCTTCCTAAACCAAATTTCAATTCTTTAGTCACATTCAATTTGCCGTCTGCAAATGTTTTCAATTTGGACAAGTCTATAATTTTGTTGTTTGGTAAATAGTTAAGACAAATGGCATCATATGCAATGAATTTCATGTGTCTTCAGCAAATTCTGTCAAATCTGACAAGTCAAAAAAAATTATCTTTTTGTATGTAGAACTAACAGAGACTACAAACCTTACTGCGAGTAGAACTATACCATCCAATAGTGAACTAGTAAGAAACCGCCACGAGATAAAAATAACTTATTACCAAGAATCACAAACATACAATAGAACTTCGAAGACTGTGTCAGAAACAGAATGATATCACAATATTCACTCTAAATAGAGAAGCTGTCTAGAGAAGTATGGATCAGTAAGCAGATTGTAAGATGGCCGAGCGTTTATCCTCTTTGCGTTAGTCTGGAATCGATATTGTCTTGAGATAGCCGTTTATATGTTCTGTTAAACCAGTGTGAAGTTCACTCTCATGTGAAGACGTTGATATTTTAGTACTAGTATTCTCGAAAATCCAGACGTATCGCTTTCTCGCGGCTTAGTGGGCTGATAAGCGAGGGTATTAAAACTGATGCATATTTTTTTTGCTTGTTATCAGGTTTTCTTTCTGATGAATTTAGGGCTACATACTGCTGAGCCCGCCTGGGCGTCTCAGTGGTGAGCGTGTCAGACTCGTGACCTGGTGGTTGTGAGTTCGAAATCCGGTTGAGGCGAACTCTCTTTCGGGCGTGTTTTCGCCCCTCACCTCTGCTGAGAAAAGTGGTCGGTGGCTTTTGAAAGAAAGTTGGGTTAGTAGTGGTTTGAGAAAGCCAGGAAACACATGTGCGTCACCGACCACCATGATATGACCTTAGCTGTTAAAGTGGCGTTAAATTCTAATACAACCGACCAACCAACATACTGCTGAAATACTTAATCGTTAACCCGCTGAAAAATTTAAAATGACACTTTCAAATACTGGTTAAAAAAACAATTTTGCTCTTATATAGGCAATTTCTGGGGAAAAATATTTCTTTATCGGACAATGTGGATCCAAGATCAGACTGCACATTTTGTGCAGTCTGATCTTGATCCACAATGTCTGGAAAAGGTCCTTGAGTCGCACTTAGCAACTAAAACGTTAATCAACGGAACCAGCGATTCTTTTGAATATACTTAGTGATTTTGCAGAGGTACAATTAAGTTTAAATCTTCAATAGATAATGATTTTTTTTTTAATTTTGGCCTAAGTGAAAGAGAAAGGCAGTTCAAAAAGTTACTGTGGTCCACAGGGTTTTATTTTTGTAGAAAGGTAGAAAATATTGTGGGAGCAGGAGACAATAATGGTTTAATTTGTTTACCAGTTCATGTGGTCAATCAATACTCTGCGAATAAACATTATTTATAACCCGGTCAGCCTCTTTCGATTAGAGACTATTTATTGTCGTCTACGGTAATGCAGATTTGTCACGTGATCACACATTTGTCACCAACAGAGAAATCACATCACTCCTAGAGCAGAAAAAAATCGATTCCTGGTAATGAATAAAGAACAGGTCACAATTTTCCTTTTGGGTTGACATTAAGGGCTATTGATTATAAATCCTTTCCCACAGCCCTTAAAATTCATTCCTCTCTCACCGCTGACCATTGTTTTGACAATGGTTATGTGGGAAAGCAGCCAGTGCCCTGGAAAGAAAATTGTGCGGAGGACTGGTAAAAGAGACTCCAGGAAAGCATGGATAGGTGCACTAGCCGCTTCGATAAAATTGTAATAATGCTCAAAACAGTGCTAAACATCATACATTTCTGACAGCCATTACTGATGACTTAAACCTTTACCAAACAATTCCTGGTTTTTACAACTCTGAGAAAAAAGCCTTTTGATAAGACTGTGGGAGTAGGAGAAAATGTCCTTTTCCTACAGTGTTTTCTACCCTGCAGGAAACAAATTTCAATATTTTGCCTAAGTTTATTTTGTTGTCTGCAAATGCTTTCAATTTGGACCAGTCTAAAATTTTGTTGTTCGGTAAAGAGTTATTCCTCTAGCGACAGATAAATGGACTTGATCTCTTTCTGCGGCATTAGATACAAGCCATTGAAACTTACAACGATTATGGATGTATAGGCTTTACTACACAAGCGGATGGTATAGGTCAAAGATCAGACTGCATGTTCTATGCAGTCTGATCTTTGACCTATTCCATCCGCAACAGTGACTGTTTTCCCCAATGGCGCCAAAAGGGTTAAACACTTATCCTGCTAAATGACTTAAAATGAAACTTTAAAGCCGACAAAGTTTTGCTATATCAAAGGCAGTTTTTAGGAAAGATATAATTGTTCTTATCTGATTTTGATCTGCAATGTTCGCAAAAGGTCCTTGAATCGCGCTTAGGAGCTCAAGGGTTAACCCCTTACCAGGCGACAAATTCTAGGGCTCGTCTAGGGCTCGTCTGCACAAATCAAATCAATTGTTGCCTGAATAAATGATCTTGTCCTTAAACAAAGCGTTGAGAACGCTGATGTGGCATTTGTCAAGGAAGCCATTGTGTGGAATATATAATTCGAAAACAAGAGGACCATAATGGCCCTGGATCGCTCGCCTTAGTTAATAGGCAAATTTCAATCATCGTGCATAATTCAATTTCTGACCAATTGTCCAGCCAATTGAACACAAAATGTGGCCTCTTGAGCATCCACCAGGAATTTCCTAAAGTTGACCTAAATCATCACTTTACTATCTGCAATCTACCAATTTAGACCTCATAAAAATTATCAAGACAAACATTCTGAACAGTTTTGAAGTTAACTGAACAATAAATGTGGCATCTAGAGTGCCCACAGGGTATTTTTTAAATTTGACGGAATGACCTAGTTCATGAACCCAGATGGCCCAATTTCAAAATCACTCGACATTTGATCAAGACAACTTCTGTCCAATTTCCTAATTTCCTAAAGTTTACCCAATTTATCACCAGACTGACCCAGTTTAGAAAAATTATCAAGACAAACATTCTGAACAGTTTTCAAGACAATTGAGCAAGAAATGTAGCCTCTAGACTGCCCACAAGGAATTTTTATTATTTGACCTAGTGACCTAGATTATGATCCCAGGTGACCCAATTTGAACTCATCCTAGATTTTATCAAGACAAACATTCTGATTGATTTTCATGCCAATTGAGCAAAAAAATGTGGCCTCTAGAATGCCCACAAGGTATTACTTTAATTTGGCCTTGAGACCTAGTGTATGACCCCAGGTGACCAAATTTTAAATTGAGTGAACATGTTATGCTCAGGTGGGCTAACAAGATTTGAACAGGTTCACAACATACCAAATAACAAAGCTCTATGCTTTCCAGTTTTAGAAAAGAAGAACTTAAAAGTTTTTTTCTTTTTTGTTCCTTTGTTGGAACTTTTGATGCCCAGAGCAGGGCCTGTTTTGACCCCAGCGACATCATTGGAATAAACTTGGTAGAGGTCCACAAGGAGATGCTATATACCAAATATAAAAGCTCAACACCTTCCAGTTTTAGAGAAGGAGAATTTTTCCTTCTTTGTTCCTATATTTGAACTTGTGACCCCTGGGCCGGGGCCAGTTTTGACCCCAGGGGCATCATTTGAACTAACTTGGTAGAGGTCCACTAGGAGATGCCAGATGCCAAATATCATAGTCCTTCACCTTCAAGTTTCAGAGAAGAAGAAATTTAAAGTTTTCCTTTTTTGTTCCTATGTTAGAACTTGTGACCTACGGGGCGTGGCCAGCTTTGACCTCAGGGGCATCTTATGAACAAACTTGGTAGAGGTCTAGTAGGAGATGCTACATACCAAATATCAAAGCTCTACGCCTTCTAGTTTCAGGAAAGATTTTCAACGAGTTTCTATTTTTTACTTTCTGTTGCTATGGCAACCATAGTTAGAGGTGGAATTCAATCGCTTGAACAAGTTTGGTAGAACATCACCAAAGGTACATCCCTACCAAGTTTCCTCAAGATTGGCCCAGGGTTTTAGGAAGAGAAGATATTTAAATGAATTCTGGACAGACAGACAGATGTAAGCCGAACAATGACCGATCATAATTCTTCTCCATAGCACTAAGTGCTCAGGTGAACAAAAGAAAAGAAGGAAATTATTGTTTTGAATATTAACTTGAAAATCAACCCCCTAAGCAAATTAATGGCTCTTTGGTTAAAGGGAGATTACTGGTGTCTAAGTTTGCATCATTTGTGTATTGTGCTCTCCCTTTGATCTTTCAAAAGGAGTTGGGAGTAACGTCCCTTGATGGAAGGATCCACGATGGGTAGATAGAGAATCCATGTAAATACATTTAATTCAATTAATTTTATACCTTGATACTATGATTTTGAGATGTTTTGCCGTCAGGGTCTTATTCCCAACATTACAATTAAGTTTTCTACCTGAAAATATTCATGCACAATCATATGAGAAGCGTGCTATCATGGGACGAATAAGCCTAGGAACGAACTGGTTTTGGAACGAACAACGCGCAAGCAAAGTGGATAGAAGACATATTTCGTGCATCATTGCGCCAGTAGAAGGCTATGAAGAGGTGAATCTATTTTCAATCAAAAAGAAGTATTTCAACGAGCGATGATCTTTTGCAGGTTATTTCAATACGCCATTTCCAATTATATATCTGTGTGCTTTTGCAAAAAACCATTCGTCTGGAAAAAAATGAGTTTAATTGGGTTTATTTCCTTCGGTTTTGCAGAAAACACCATACATGATCTGCAGAATTCTATATTGAACATTTATTATTGATTTCATAGTGGCATTGTCTTCGACAAATGCCACAAAAACGTACAAAACTTATTGGAAAGGGGAATATGCTGGTTACCAGCATATCTCCTTTACCAAGAATGTTTCCAAATTCTTACTGTTTCAAGTGTCGTTTAAAGAAGGGACTGATTAGTAAAGGTTGCACTCTTAACCAGAAAAAAATCTGTCCTTTTTCTGTTGAAATACTGGATGCCTCAGTTTCTTGTCTGACTTCAGTGCTAAAGCTGGACGATGTCGCTGTATTTGTCACGTTGGTTGCTTGAACCGTGCTCTTAAACCAGACGAAAAAAATTGTAAACTGATCCAAGCTCAAAGAATTTGTAGGCGGCATATATAGTTTGGTTTAATTGATAGGATCTTTCATTGAAAGAGTAAAACATATTGTTGGAAAAGCAGATGTTGGTTACCAGTATTTTTCCTGTTCTTACAATGTTTAAAATGGCATTCGTTCTCAAGGTCGTTAAACCTTTTAATTATCTGGTGAAAAGCGTCGATATTCGGCAAGCACTTTGCGAAAACTGTGTCATTCATACCTCAATTCTTTGTCATGACCTAAGATAGTTACTTCAAATTTAGGTTAACATCCAACTGTTGGAAAGAAGACTAACACCAGCTCCCGTATTCACCAACCATTCTTAAGAACGTCCTTTGTCTTATTCTCCAGAGTTTTCTACATTTCTACCATTCGGTTAGCCAATCAGAAGTTGTGTTACTTACAAATTTAGAAAATTCTGGAGAATAAGACAAAGAACGTTTTTCAGAATGGTTGGTGAATGCAGACCCAGAAGAGCAGATAATCCAATGAGTAGTTTGAGCTATCTTGTGTCCCTGTGTAAAAAGTTCGCTGTAAAAAGCATCTGCAGTCAAGCTCCAGCACCAGCAGGCGGCGCTCTTTGTTGCTGCTATTTGAGAATCTGATGTCAATATGAACTCTGATGTCAACTCATTTCGAAGGCAACATTGTAAAAAAAAACTTTGAAATATATCTCTACGTTTTAACCTCCATTAAAATAAAAGATATTATTGTAATGTTTTATCTTGTAGGAAAGATACCAATATTTCTTTCTTTTCCAGTAATTTTTTCGACCATTTAACTTCGAACACAAGATTGAAGGCTATCAATTTGTCGTCTGCAAATACATGTAGTTTTGATCAAATCTTTTGTCGTTCGGTTTAACCCTTTACCCCATAATGCATTTCTGTGGTATCTCTAATTGACCCTAAATAACAGCAAGGATGAAGCTGTTTCTTATGTGTATTTGCGACCTTTTGAAAGCATAGAAAACATTGTGACAAAAGGTGAAATTGCTCGTTACGAGCAATTTCACCTTTTGCCACAATGTTTTCCAAAAGGCTCCTACAAGCAGTGTGTAGAAATGAGTATCTATGGAGTAAAGGGTTAACCATAAGGTCCTGTGTTCGATACCCGGTGTCAACTTTGGGGTTTTTCATTGGCCCACGCATTCGGCGCCACTACTGGTGTACTTTCCAGGAAGCAGAATCGAGAGATATTAGCAGAAGTTGTTAGAACTTGTTTCTCAATCGATGTAAATAAATATGTTTAAACAACAAAAAAATGAATAAACAAGTGATGTACCGACTTGGCAGTTTTACCTGCAAATAAAGAAAATACGGGGGGAACTCTTTGCATGTTAGGGTGGTGAAATTCTCTGAACTGAAATGGGAAAATTGTGTTTCCTGTATCAAATGATTATAGCGGTTGCATTGCTGGTGACATTTATGACCTATGATGACGTACAGGAAATGATAATGAATTGTAGAGACGAATAAAGCAGGTCAAAGATACTCGTGAAAAAATAGCAAAGATGCAATCGCCCATAAATTAAAGTCTAATCATCTGCATACGGAGACTCAAACTGCATGACTCGACTGGTTTAACGTAGTGGACCTGTGATAGAAAACAGCTATTTCCGCTGTAATATCATCCTACAAAATTTGCTAAGATCAAAAATGAGTATTATTGTACTACTTTCACCGAGCCACTTTTTCCTTTTTGTCCTTCCTAGAATTATCATTTATAAATCTAAAACCACTATATTTTCATTACAAAGGGATATATAGGATCTGACGTGAGTTGGTTTTTGAGATAAAAATTTATTAAATGAGTCTACAAAAATATTATCAAGTGAGCCTTTGGCGAGCTTAATAACATTTTTTTGTAGACGAGTTTAAAAAAAAAATTTAACTAAAAAACCAATGAGTGTCAGATTCTTTTTATCACATTACTGATTAACAAGAATCATAGTCAAAATGTATTAAACCAGAGGCATACATGTATCTTGTGTAGTGAAATTTACATGAAGCATGTGCACATACTTTGACTGGTACATTACGAACGAAAATAGTTCCGAAGAAACTTGCATAATATTGATTTTTTTTTTTTTTGTCTTACAGTGATTATTAAATTAACAACTTTATCATGAGAAGAACTTTGACTGCTAATTTCCTTCAGAAACCTAGGTCACCAATGTTTTAAAAATGAAGCGGATAATTACAGTGTTGACTAAACAGCGAACTATTTTCTTATCTCACACATGTGTGAGACAGAGAAATACGTAATGACTGTATTACATTGAAAACAAGGAGAGTTATGTGATAAATGATAATTACCGCCCTTTTCTGGAAATTACCAAAAGTATCAACAAATAATTTCAAGATTGACATCAGAGAAATTCCTAGTCGATTAAAATGTGCAAAAATATTACATCTGTGTAAATCTGTCTTTCTCAACTGTCAAGAAATTTTAGGCCATGCTGCATTAGAAGTATTACGGATCAACTTCCTTAACAGGACCTGAAAGTCCGTCTAATTTTATTGATATTTTAATTGACCATGTTGTAAAATTTAAGTTGATTTTCAGAAGTCACCGATCTTGAATTCAAAACTTCGAAATTTAATGAGTCGGTCGTCATCACGTTCACTCTACTTTATATCTCTTTGTTGTTTTACAAGAAAACTATAGATAGCGGTAGTAACACTTCATGTCATACAAGGTAACTTAAGTGACATATAATGTTTTATATATCTACGAACGTTTTGAAATATTACGATTTGACTATAGTATCTATTTTAATAAATAAAGGAAGATTTGACATGCTTAGATTTACTACCATTGGGATATGTTGGGACTTTGCACACATGATACTCTTTCCAAGCCACTGGCTTCTTTCCCACATAACCATTGCCATAACAATGGTAAGCGGTGAGAAAGGAATGAATCCTGTCTCGATGACTATCTTCAATCCTGGGAAAGAATTGGCCGAGCCATGGGATCGAACCAGCGACCCCTTATTCTATATTCTACCGTTGACCTACGGGTGCTCGGCTTCTATGGAAGAGCTGGGTAGAAAAGGCAGTACCAGAAAGATGGATGTAGTATCGAAATGAACCGTAGTATAACAAACACTGTAGAAACCCGATGGAATTGCAAAAGTTTTGAGCAAGTAAAACTCAGTCTCCGAGCAGAGTTGTCATTCGTTACTCTCACCATATATCTCTGCAATGGGCTAAATGACAAGAATCTTGTCAAACCGAGGAAAACATGTTTTGTTACTGTTTTATTGTTTCATGTGCTACATTTTAAAGTAGACAAAGGAAATAGGATTCTGGATACATTATAGGTGCATTCAAACTGATGAATTTACCTGTATACAACGGAACTATTCTTTTCGAGCTACTTCACTGATCAGAATCTTACGCCAAATTTAACAAAAACGGCTGCGCCTATGCATGATGACAATAATTTTGATGCACCCATGGATTTAAGTTTGTAAGATTAAAAGTTATCGCCCTTTAAAGACATTTAAGCTTTTCAGAAAACCCCTCTTTTTCACATTTCCTACCATTATGTCTGATTGGCCGTATGCTATTTGAACAGCACCCAAAACAATCGATTTGGGTCTTCCTCTCACCGGCGTTTGTGTCGCCATTTTGAGTTATGATCATGTTACGTAAATATCACGTAATGACGGACTACTTTCTGAGCCCACTACAGAGGTGAATGTGAATGATCCGGAGTGCAAGAGTGTGGGTAAAACTGAAAGATAACAAAACGGTTTATTGAAAATATTATTTAAAAAAAAAGAGAGAAAACAAAGCACGTTTTCGATGTTTACATCTTTATATGTTAATTTTTCAAGAAGATAAAAAGATTTATACTAAGATTGATTTGCTACAAGTTTTCTGTTGTGAGTTTTTTTCTGTAAAACATGTTCGATGTGCATTGGACTCCGGTGTTGTCGACCCTTGTTCTGCGGTATAACTTCAAATAAAACTTTCAAACCGACTGTAAAAAAACTCACAATTTTGTTGCTGTTTCAAGGTTATTTAGTGGAAAGGCATCTCTTTATCGGACAGTGTAGATCCAAGATCAGACTGCACATTCTGTGCAGTCTGATCTTGATCGACACTGTCCGCAAAAGGTCAGTCAGTCGCACTTTGCGATCTAATGGTTAATGTATTCGCCCTAAACTCTTACCTAGTGATATATTGTACGGGAACACTTTCCATGCAAGATGTGCAGTCTGATCTTGATCCACACTGTCTACAAAAGGTCAGTGAGTCGGGCTTAGCAGCCTTATGATTAACAATTCACAATTTAGAACGTCTTTTCACTATAAAAATTATTTGAAACAAAAATTCAGGAACGGCTGATAATTGGAAATCCCTTTCTTTCAACAAGAGTTAAAAGTTTTTGAGAACTGATAGTTTTTGCTTGAAATAAACAATTGATCTTTTTCTCCTGATGCTTTCAAAAGTTGCCTGCTTCAAGCATGTACAAAGTTGTATTTGCACGGTAAACTGACGGATCAACTTAACCCAAAAGAACAAACCAAACAAAGTTATTCAAGTGAGAAATCTTGATGGCTATACTTGTAGATTGAAAAAAAAAAGGTTTCAGAAATTAAGTAATGTGGTCATATAATGCCGATTACAGTTCTTGGTTTTTAGAGCCAGTGTAAACTGACACAATATTTCAGTACATGTGAAAAAAAAATGTAGGAAGGATTTAAAACTTCACTAAACAGTCCAATATTCAACCCTTTACCAAACAATCTCTGGTTTTTACGACCCAGAGGAAGAAGCCTTCTGAAAACATTGTATGAAAAGCAGAAAATGCTAGTAACCAGCATTTTCTCCTTTTCCCACAATGTTTTCTATTTTCCTAAAGTCAAATTTTAATTTTTGACTCACGTTTGTTTTGTCATCTGCTTTTTTTTTTTTCAATTTGGATAAGTCTAAAATTTTGTCGTATGGTAAAGAGTTAAACGATTCTACGGAATAAAGATTTCAAAATATTGAGAGAAAAGGAGAAATGTCTGTAAACCAGTACTTCTCCTCTTCAAACATTGTTTTTCTACCCTTTAAAAAGACACAATTCATTATATGAACCACTCATTATTTTTAATTCGCAAATCCTTTCAATTTTTGAGGTCCAATAAAGAGTTAACCCTTGTCCTGCTAAATAACTTAACCCTTTCCCAAACAATTCCTGTTTTTTACGGATCTAGAATAGCCTTTTGAAAACATTGTGGGAAAAGGAGAAAATGCCGGTATACCCTATCATAGACAGAAATCTTCTTTTTTCAGCAAGAGTTGAATTGTCGTCTGCAAATGCTTTCAATTTGGTCTAGTCCAAAAGTTTGTCGTTTGGAAAAGGGTTAAATGGAATTTCCAAACTCGATAGTAAACACAAATATTGGAATGTTGTAACGTTATGGTTTTGGGAATGATATCGCCATATCGGACATGGTAGATCTAAGATCAGACTGCACGTTCTGTGCAGTCTGATCTTGATCTACACTGTCCGCAAAAAGGTCAGTGAGTGGCGCTTAGCAGCCAAAGGGTTAATGTATTCACCCTAATCACTTAC
Organism: Tridacna crocea; assembly: GCA_943736015.1. Lineage (NCBI taxonomy): Eukaryota > Metazoa > Mollusca > Bivalvia > Cardiida > Cardiidae > Tridacna > Tridacna crocea. The sequence continues at coordinate 60,308,628 of OX031059.1, forward strand.
TTCGTGATTTATTGTCCGGGAATACTTCCCATGCAAGATGAACGCAGTTACACCTATTTAACCCTTTCTTACATGTCACAAGCTATGGTGTCGTTTATAAAGACAGCAAACAGAGTTAGCCTGTACATCCTTTCCCTTTTAAAATTCTTTACGTATAAACATCGCTTTTCAAACCAATACCGGTACTCATAAGCGAAAGTTCTGCAAAATAGGGTCGGAAAGGGAGCCAATGTTTTGAGAAAACATTAGATTATTTCTCTCTACATTGTTTACTTTGGTCTTCAAAAAGAGTGTCATTTTTATTCAAATATTCACCTTGCAGCAGTTTTAGTGGTGTTTGTCGATGACAATACCACTGGTTGCACTCAGATACGTATTATGAAATGGCATGTTGAAATACTATATTTTTGATTGAAAATAGCTTTACTTGCTCATAGCCTTTTATCAGCACAATGATACAAAATTTGTTAACGCTCGCTTGGTCCTGGGCTTGTTCGTTCCAAGACCAGTTTGTCAAATAGCTTGTTCATCTCATGGTTGTGCACTACGCCATTTAATTGGGCATGAATATTTACAGATAGAAATTATTGATTATAATCTTGGGAATTACATGTTAATGGCCAAACACATTTCAAAATCATAGTTTTCAGGTATACACTTAATTTTATTCGACTATTCACATGGTTTCCATCTCTTTCCATCGTACTGTCAAGGGACGTTACTCCTGACTCCTCCTAATGATCAAAGGGAAACCACCAATATACAAATAATCCTAACTTTGTCATGAGCATTCTACCTTCAACCAAAAAGGCATTCATTTGCTTAGGTGTCTGACTTTCAAGCCAGTGTTGAATAAGATTTCTCTTTTTCTTTCAAATCATTAATTCCACGCAAGGGTTTCCTTGACCACTTCAGCGTTCTCAACACTTCGGGTTTTTTTTTTTATTGTGTATAGAAGCGTATACAGTCCGCTGTTTAAGGTTCATGTAAAGTGTTTATTTTGCTTAATTTCATACGTCAATAATTCTGTAATTATTAAAATTTGTCCGGGAAAACCATATATCAAATTAAAGCTCTGGATGAGTACAAGCTGTTTTACATAATTATACCTACTGGCCTTACATAATAAAACTAAAACATTGCAGAAAAAGATGACATCGTTTAAAACCTACAAAATAATAATGACATAACAAAATTGCTTAAGTTTTGGAGAAAACATAGGCTATGGTACATACCAGGTACTGCTACTACCAAAAATCCTATAGTTTCTTTAAAAAGGCACATATTTAAGTCAGAAAGTTTGACATTTTTCCCTTATTGAATTGTCAACCATGTTTGACCTACTTTGTTTTAGTAACAGGTATGGTGTCTCCACAGGATCAAAATGTACAAGTGGTTTTGCATGATAAACTTTCATTAGTAATTTTAGATAATAAAACAAATAAAAATGACCTGTACAAGTGAAATGTCCATGTCTACGTCCAAACCCTTTCTCGAAAACAGCAGTTACAAAAGGTGTCACCAGTCTGGTAGATAGGATTAAGGTGTCACCAGTCTGGTAGATAGGATTTAGAATCAATTTTTGACATAAGCATTTTTTTCATTGTTCTTTTTGTGTGTGTGATGGGGTAGTGGGGTGCTGTTTTTGAGAAAGGGTTTGTAAGTGGACATGGAAATTTCACTTGTACAGGTCATTTTTACGTAATTGACGTGAAATTGACCTTTATGCAAAGAGTAATTAAAACGTGAATATTTAAACCATCTGGTATAATCGGACTGTACGGAAACTGTTATCGGTAAATGTCGGGTTTGACCCTTACTGCGCCTTATTCAAAATAAAACGGTTTTGCGGATGGCATAGATTAAGATCAGGCTGCATAGAAAGTGCATCATAGATCTAAGTCACCCACCATGTATTACCAATTTAAACCAACAATATAATGGTTATTTCAGGTATTTCAAGTATTCTTTGAAAACACTATAAATCTATTAGCAGCATAAAGAGTTTAGAAACATGCACATAGTTCCGCATGCAGACGACATTAGCCGGAGCCAAGTTAGAACAATAAATCAAGCGTGTAATATATGGTAATTGAGGTCATTTATTTCATGTCAATTTGTTCAGGTAATACTAATGAAAGTTTATTACACACAACCACTTGTACATTTTGATCCTGTGGAGACACCATACCTGTTACTAAAACAAAGTAGGTCAAACATGGTTGACAATTCAATAAGGGAAAAATGTCAAACTTTCTGACTTAAATATGTGCCTTTTTAAAGAAACTATAGGATTTTTGGTAGTAGCAGTACCTGGTATGTACCATAGCCTATGTTTTCTCCAAAACTTAAGCAATTTTGTTATGTCATTATTATTTTGTAGGTTTTAAACGATGTCATCTTTTTCTGCAATGTTTTAGTTTTATTATGCAAGGCCAGTAGGTATAATTATGTAAAACAGCTTGTACTCATCCAGAGCTTTAATTTGATATATGGTTTTCCTGGACAAATTTTAATAATTACAGAATTATTGACGTATGAAATTAAGCAAAATAAACACTTTACATGAACCTTAAGCTTTGCTTCCAAAGTATGGTAAGTCCTAGATTATCATAGGTTCCAATAAAACATTGTTTCATTAGAATAAAGAAATGAGCCGTGTTCTGTGAAATATGGGGTTTAGTGTATCTGCAAAAAGTATCGACTCAGATCAGCATACACAGTCTGCGTAGAATGATCTGCGTCGCAACTTTTTACTATTGGTCATTTTTTTTGAAAGTCACAAGGCCATCTTCTCATGATAAGCATCAGTTAAAACATTTTATTTCAAACCTACAATTTAACATTCAATGAAATCACTTGAATACTATCACGTGAGTTCAGAATATCTTAGCTCATATTAGACGCTGTAGAGTCCAATACGGATTTCTCAGAACGAGACAAGAGTCCAATATAGAATTTACAGAACGAGGCAAGAGTCCAATATGGATTTTTCAATACAAGGCTAGAGTCCCGAATATCGATATTGGACCGGAAGAGTAGTCTACCGAAGTCCTTCGAAAAAAAAAAATCAAAACCCTCTTTAGGAATATTTTGATTTTTTTTTTTAATTTTCAAATTGAAATGGCCATATACTTGTCGGTTACTGTTAACTCAATATCAAGTGTAAAATAAAGAGGTCATTTAACATGTTTGGATACAATGCTGAATTCAATTGGATTCGTACACTACAGAACCAGTCTATATATTTTGGGCTCGGCTGACGTCTCGTCCAAAATATAGACTGGTTCTTCACTGTACTTATTTAATAGAATTTAGTATTGTACCCAAGCATGTTAAATAACCTCATATTATTTCACCCCGACAATCTAACTTCCAATGAAATCATTTTAATGCTATCACGTGATTACAGAATACCGGTATCTTGGTCTAGGTCTATTCAGACGCTGTAGAGTCCAATACGGATTTTTCAGAACGAAACAAGAGTCCAATATAGATTTCTCAGAATGAGGCAAGAGTCCAATATGGATTCTAACGAGGCTAGAGTCCCGAATATTGATATTTGACTGTAAGAGTAGCCTCGGCTGTCGCCTCGTCCAAAATATAGACTCTTTCTGCAATGTAGTTGCATGATCCAATAGAATTCAGTATTTTACCCAAGCATGTTAAATCATTCATCTTAGCAAGCCAAGGATACTAATTCCACTTTGGTCGTTACGTACTTTGGTACTACCTTAGAATCCTTGGCTTGCGAAGATGCATACTATTGTACTCAGTTATGTTAGATAACTACATAAGTTTGTATGGGTCCATAATTTATAGCTAACTTGCTTGGTATCATGCATCACGGTGATTAAACCCCAATATGCCAGAGAATGTCTCAGATGGTAGGGGTTACAGAATGCTTGTAAATGAATCGTGTACTACATAAGAATTTATGTAAAGCAGTTTGGGCGACATACCTTTTTTCTTACCATTTGATGGATGGGTATCAGCCGAAATGAAAATCTCCATGCAGCTATACTGCACAGAGATTTTGTAGATCTCTGTTCGAACTACCTGCCCGCAACCCACCTCCCCGAATCCCCCTGAAACTAACTTGCATTAGATAATTTTGACAATATATGTGCAAGTAATGGACAGTAAACACGACCTGAATTTTAAAATTCGGTTAGAAATGCATTGTAAAGAAAGGGAAATTGTTAGCAAGAAGCAATGGCTTCAATTGCAAAAATGTTCTTAAATGTTGTTTGCTGTAAACAGTCAAACAAAAATCTTCTTGGGGTGGGAATATGTGACCCATCACGCAAAAAGGGACCTTTTGGGAACTGCGAAAGTATCAACCCGGGTCAGACTTCGCGAACTGCGCAATCTGATCAGGGTTGAAACTTTTCGCTGTTATCATATTTTCTGTATGAAAAGTAATCGTTCTACTTTGTTATACACTGAAACGAACTTCTAAACGGCCACTTTTAAGCTGTAATTTCCCATTGACGTTTTTTCGCGTCCACTGTCTATAAAAGGGACGGGCTATTTGCTTTCATTTTTTGCAGGATAATTGACCGGTCTGAAAACATACCTGAGCCAAATTCTGACGAGAATTCATTCAATTTTATCGCGGAAGAAACTTATTCGTCGTCCATTCACTCAACATTGCAAATTGAAATATCAATTTTTGAAAACTTCATGCATATTTTTTCGAATAACATTTCTTTCACAGAGAATAATTTTCATGTTTTTTCTTATTGCTTACAGAAGTTTAATATTTTATGCTTCTCTTTTTTAAGCTGTTTTGGCTGGTAGACACCACGCATGCGCAAGCAACTAGTTTTCCTTTTTTCGAAAAAGGGAGTTTTTCTGTTGGCAAAATCGGGAATCTTTTCACCACAATACTATGGTTAACGTCCAGATATACGTCACAATTTGTTTTTATCAACATTTTTTATACTTGCTCCAATTTATAGGAGAAACAAAAGTGGCTGTTTAGAAGTTCATTTCAGTGTACAGTCATTCTTGATGTAATGCATCGAAATTTTCTTGTTAAAATCTTTTTGATTTACATTAAAGTATTTCTTTGTGATTTTTTTTTCGCTGGCGATTCGAACTAATAACTTGACAGTACTCCTTTTCGTGTTATTTTGTTAGTTTACCCTGACAGTCATAGAAATTTGACTCCGATTCCTCTAAGTCTATTACTTATCTGATAAAAAGTCCAATGGTGTTAGGCTTATATAGAACAATTTTCCGTTTCGAAAACTAGATTTAGCAAACGCCCTCCACAGCCGATTTTCCTCTGCAGAAAGTTGGAATCTGAAATCCGGAAACAATAAGAAAAAAAAGATAGATGATTAACCTGAATAAGTACTCCTGAGACGAAAAGAATAATTCTAGAAGCATGTATCAGTGTAGATATTATGCAACGTTAGGATCATCAATTCTTCAGACCTCCTTCAATTTGTTTTCTCTGTAATTGCCACTGCGGTAAATAACTAGTGATCAGTAAAATATGATTAATTATAAAACAATTAAATAAGGACAGCTCAAACGAATGATGTATGTTTGTCCGACGTCATGCACACGTGACATTTTGCTCTATCAATTAAGCCTGAAATTGACAAGGTTGCGACTGAAAACGTCACTTATTATATACAAGTGACAGGGCACCGTGGGTTCGACATATGTTTTAGAAGTTACACGGGAAAAGTGAACGTTATTCATTTTGAAATAGTAGAGTGCTTTATGGGTTGTACGATGAAGCGTTCGAACATCAGTTTATATTTCTTCGGACTTATTTTTATTTCTTCATGCTGCCATGCTCTTGCTGGAACAGTGTATAAAGAGATTCTTCGTGAGGGAACTGGTAAGTCAAGTATTAAGGTTGCTAAACGATATGATCTATGAATAGACAAATACAGTACAGTACTAGCAAAATATAAACTTTAATGATGTACTAGTATAATTGGAGTGCAACACGCGAAAAGGGTCATTCGGACATTTGCGTAAAGTGTCGTCTCTGATCAGCGTGTGCACTCCGCACAGGCTAATCCGAAACGACACTTTCCGATTTCATGTGATTTTCTGTTTTACGCAAGTCTCCTGTAACACAAAATCTAATGTAGTCGTAAAGTGCCGTCTCGGATTAGCTTGCGCGGACTGCGCAGGCTAATCCGGGACGACACTTTACGCAAATGTCCGAATGCACCTTTTCGCGTGTTGCACTCCAAATTATCACAAATGTTTCTAAGCGGTAGCTTAAGAAAAAAAAAATGCACACACAAAGTTCATCATGTCTCTTGGAGATCACAGTCGAAAAAAATTATTGCTCTGCGCACTCGTTTCTGAGAAATTCGCCTTTGAAAAGGGTATATACATTTCAGAAAAATCAGCATATATTGTAATCAACACACCTTTCTTTAACAGTGAGTCAAACAGGAAAAATACCAGAGGATTATACAAATATACATTATTTTAACGAAAATTTCTTCACTTTTTGCGCAAAAAATATATATAAAAGCCTGCTTTTGAGCATTGTAAATGTACAAATTTGTTTGTTAATATAAAAGCTATCGAGTTAAAAACGGAGAAAATTTGACAGAAATAAGGTTTAATTCTTAGGCCTTTACCACACGTCAGAATTTTAGACCTATTTAAATTCAAAGCATTTGCAGACGATAATTTCATAGATATATATAGAGGCTCAAATGAAGCATTTATTTTTTGATATAGTAGAAAACTTTGTGAGAAAAGGAGAAAATGCTGATTACTAGCATTTTCTCCTTTTGCCACAATGTTTTGAAAAGGCTTCTTCCTTAGAGTCGTTAAAAGCTGTCATTGTGTGGCAAAGGGTTAACGAATACATGCCTTGTTGGACCGAACTATGGGGTTGACCGAACTATGGGGTTGAACCCCCCAAAGTTCGTATCGACTTTGGGGTTCAACCCCATAGTTCGGTCAACCCCATAGTTCGGTCCAACAATGCCTTCAAACGGACGATAGTTTTTAAACTATTTTACGATGTCAGTTCACAGGTCCATTTTTTTCCTCTATACTGATACCAAAAGAAAAAAGCTACTTGTTTCACTGCACATCATTAGTTGTACGGTCAGGTGACAGGGGACTTGGAAACTTGTTCACGGCTGTGGTGAATCATGTCCCCCCGAGCCGAAGGTGAAGTCGCGGCATGATTTGACACATCCGTGAACAGGTTTCCAAGTGCCTTGCCACCTGATCGTACCACGAATTTATCATACTGTTAAGTCTTAACCTTTCAAAGCACGTTAAGCGAAATTTTCCTGTATTATAATCTCACGAATCGAGTATGCTGACGAAATAGAAATTTCCTTCTGAGTGCCCCAATTCAATAAAACTGACGTCACTGGAAACTGACGTCACCAAAACGTGCAGTTTTGTGCATAAATGTGCAGTCTGGTGATCGATCGACGTCGCCATGTTGGATCTTGTGTTGCTCGTGTAGTGATGTCTACGGGGCACTCAAAAAGGAAACTGGCTTTACGAGGTTTTTGCCAGGGAACATGATATATATGTTCCCGGCATGTTAACCAATCAGATCACGAGAAATTTCTTTGCAGTATAATAAGTTTTTTGTGTATTTACAGAATTGTACATTTCGACATCATTTGCAGACAACAATTTTGATGTACCTCTGTTAATTACAGTTTTTAATTAGAAATGGTAGAAAAAAACGTGGCGGCGTTTTTTTTCCCTTTTCTCACGATGACTCTAAAAGCATTTTACCGCGAAAAGTAAAAAAAAAACTCGATTGTTCAGTTACTGATTTATTGATATTGAAAACATCACTGATGAGAGGAAAAGCGATTACACATTACGTATCTCAATTAGTTACAGTTAAGTTAATCCCGAGAACATATGCAAATAAAAGTGAACCACGCTCTGTGAAAAGAGAGCTGAATGCATCTGCGAAAAGTATCGCTCCGGGTCAGCCTGCGCAGTCCGAGCAGGCTGATCCGGGCCGAAACTTTTCGCTATTGGTCAATTATCTGTATGCCCAAGGACCAGTCTACCTCATGATTGAGGTGATTGTTAAAAAGTATGACAATTATGAATGCATAAGTATGTGATTTGCTCACTTTGGTATCATGCAGCGTGGACATGAATGAACCCATCACCACACAATCCCTACTTTTGACGCCCCTGAGAAAGAAGCCCTTAGAAAACATTGTGGGAAAAGGAGAAAATGCTGGTTACAAGCATTTTCTCCTTTTCCCACAATGTTTTCTACCCTTCACAAAACAAATTTCAAATTTTCAGTCACTTTTATTTTGTCGTCTGCAAATGCTTTCAATTTGGACAAGTCTAAAATATTGTCGTTTGGTAATGAGTTAAGCCCCATTTTGTCAGAGCAAGGCTCAAGTATGTAATTTAGTAAGATGAAGTATAAATGATTACTTCTTCACCAAACGACAAAATTTTAGACCAGTCCAAATTGAAAGCACTTGCAGACGACAAAATAAATGTAACTCAAAAATTGAAATTTGTTTCCCGGCGGGGTAGAAAACATTGTGGGAAAAGGAGAAAATGCTAGTAACCAGCATTTTCTCCTTTTTCCCACAATGTTTTCAAGAGGTTTCTATCTCAGGCTCGTAAAAACAAGGGATCGCTTGGTAAAGGGTTAAGCGACACACTTGCAAAAGGGGCTATATCGTATCTCCTTGATACATGTTTTCACATGTTTACGGATCCATAAAAATCGGCTTTGTTTGACAAGCAACGGAATCATAAGGTAAACTGGTCCTTGGCCCAACAAAAACATTACAAGGAACAAAAGGTTTCGTCTCGTATCAGCCTGCACGGACTGCGCTGGCTGATCTAGATCAGTCCTTTTTTGCAAACACATTTAAACCCAATTTCACAGAGTACAGCTCAATTATTACATAAGACAAAAACCGAGACCTGGAAATGATGTATTGAAAATATACGGATGATTTTACATATTTTGATATTATGAGTAATCCGTTTTATGACATGGTCACGTGGTTATGCAAACATATTCCCAAAGTTTTAGAAAGCAACGACCAATTTGCTTACAGTCGGGGACTTTGCAGTTACTTAAGTAATATCTTATTTGAACCAAAGTAATCATAAGTTTTACATTAAAACTCGAAAAGAATTTTTCGGAATTTAAAAGCGGTTTAGAACCAATTAGAGGGGACTCTGCACTCAAGAAATCTGATATTTGTACATGGATCGGACTGGTTTAGACAAGGGGGCGATACTGGTAAAGATGACCCTAAATCTGGCCGTCCATCAACATCAATCACAGACAAAATCATAACGACTTTAGAGCAGCATGTAAAATGATAGAGAATCTTGGAATGTCGTGTAATTGCACAATGACTTCGGCAACTGAAGCCTGAGAAAATTGGGGTTAGGATCGAAATCTTTAACCTATTACCACACAATCCCTACTTTTGACACCCCTGAGAAAGAAGCCTTTTGAAAACACTGTGGGAAAAGGAGAAAATGCTGGTGACCATTTTCTCCTTTTCCCACAGTGTTTTCTATCCTTCCCAGAACAAATTTCAATTTTTCAGTCACCTTTATTTTGTCGTCTGCAAATGCTTTCAATTTGGACCAGTCTAAAATTTTCTCGTGTGGTAGAAAGTTAAAGAAATTTCTACATGCATAAGGGTAGAGGGGTCAAACTTAACTGATCGTAACATGATATTGAAGATTATCACACTTTTACAAGACTGAATCTAAACAACAAAGCAGTGTTTTGAAACATTCCACATCGCCTTCCGCTGGCAAAGCTAATTCTGTCTCCTATTTTCTTTTTCTAAATCTTGTTGTAGCTCTACATACTGAGGTCAATACTGAGTTATACACCTACATTATTCAAATGAATTTCACAGTCGCGGTACAAAAATCTTAGCTAAAAGTCCTGCAGAGTGACGTCACTTTACACCAAAATAACACCCCAGCTGACAGAGATACACTTGCACTGAAACTTTGCAAAAACTAAACATGCGAAACACTTGCCAACGCTCCGTATAATGTAGTCCTGACTCCATGTGTTCTCTCTGACTAGTTCCTGTTTTGAAAGATTATCAATGTCGCATGCATTACGAGAGAATCAAGAATGAATAACTGCATAGAACTCGGAGGAGCGTACTTTCAAAAAAAGTGAACGCTATAAGTTGGTTTTTATAACAATACATGTATTCCGAAACCGGCACTGGTCCACGTTCTTCCTGATCACCCCTCGTACGTGTATAATTGAGCCATGCTCTGCGAAAAAGGGCAGGTAACAATCAAAGTATTTATTTTTGACGGAGTTATGTCCCCTGTTCGACTTTGAATTTTCACTGAACTCCAAACTACTGCAGCTTTAGACTGAGACTCACATGCGGTGCTCTTGTTCATTTTCTAGTTATCATACACTGGTTGGACAAACTGAGCGTGTTTTTACATTTTTACATGTGTTAAGAGCTAGTATAAATTTATCGTATATACTCGTATGAAGCAGATCATGATATTTGTCTTCCACTTCATCACGGTGAGGAAACTACATAGACGGAGCCATTGGCTCTGTTAAGGAAATCTTGTGTGGGTTTTTCCGGTCACGTGCGGCGCCGTCAATATCGGCTGTTTCGGTGGACACGAAAACGTAAGTCTCCCATTTATTGTCAAAATTTGATTTTATACTGAACACTAGCGAGAAAAGTGGAATTGTATGAGGGACCTATGACTTTCAACTTACTTTCTTGTCCGTTGCGAGTTCCAAGTCGGCGCGGTTTTGTCTGAAACACTTTTGCCGTGAGCCACGGTGAGGTAAACAAAGGTCATTTTCTATAATGACCACAGGCTTTCTATTGCTCTTTCTGCATAAAAATTACTTATCTAAATGTTTACACCGTCCGAATGTATGAATTGATTATCTAATCCTTCCCCACTCACGAAAAACAAAATTTGAATCAAAATAAAAAAAATTGAGAAAAAATAAACAATGGCTCTGTCCATATCGGCCGGCTCTGTCTATATCGGCTGGCTCCGCTGTATGAGGGCGAGTTTTAGAAGCGATAGGTTTTTTTCGCTATTGGGTTTACCAGTCAAAAGTTAGATTTTTTGAAAGTTATTTTTGGAATGGTGATGCTTTTCTCGAACCATCTATCATTTCAAAAAGAGCGGTCACGTGGTTGAGTGGTTAAAGTGGTTGACTTCAGTGCTCTTGATCATTCGACCATATCACCCTGTGGGTACAGGGCACTCTCGGACAACGTGGACAAGCCAAGTTCTGCTTGCGGGTGTGTCGGGTGTTTTTCCCGGGATACTCCCGGGGTACTCCCGTTTCCTCCCACTTACCGATCCATTCGTCTCAATACCAGTTTAACAGCTTGGGGGACGCAAAACTGAATAAAACCAATATTTGAGAATAACCTTTGTAAAAGTTTTGCAGGTATGTCTGAAGTTGACACTCCAGACTTGAGTACTTACTTTTAGCTTGACTGCACGAAGTGTGAAGAGCTATTGTAGTCACCTTGGTCGTCCGCGTTCCCGTGCGCGTCCGCGCTCCCATCACACTGATGTATAGTTTTTTATAAGTCCACATCATGGCAACAACTTATCATAGAGGGTCCAAACTTGGACCATAGTTACTCAGTAGGGTTGGCTTTCATTCCATGACATGGGCCCCTGGGTCCTTGTCCGGGGGATGGGGCTAGGGGTTAAAATCTAGAACACCTTAGAAAATTGACTGTGGCCGTATAGTTTTCTATAAGTCCAGATCTTGGCTACTACTTATCATAGATTCATTCCATGACATGGGCCCCTGCATCCTTGCCCTGGGGGTGGGGGTGGGGCTTAGGGCTAAAATCTAGAATATCTTCATTATTTTTTATTTGTGCCTTATACCATCAAGGCCATGAGATATATGAGTGTGTGTATGAGTTTTGTTTCAATTGTGCATATACGTCGCTTCTAAAACTCACCCTCATACAGCGGAGCCAGCCGATATAGACAGAGCCGGCCGATATGGACGGAGCCATTGTTTATTTTTTCTCAATTTTTTTTTATTTTGATTCAAATTTTGTTTTTCGTGAGTGGGGAAGGATTAGATAATCACTTCATACATTCGGACGGTGTAAACATTTAGATAAGTAATATTTATGCAGAAAGAGCAATAGAAAGCCTGTGGTCATTATAGAAAATGACCTTTGTTTACCTCACCGTGGCTCACGGCAAAAGTGTTTCAGACAAAACCGCGCCGACTTGGAACTCCCTACGGACAAGGAAGTAAGTTGAAAGTCATGGGCCCCTCATACAATTCCCCTTTTCTCGCTAGTGTTCAGTATAAAATCAAATTTTGACAATAAATGGAAAACTTACGTTTTCGTGTCCACCGAAACAGCCGATATTGACGGCGCCGCACGTGACCGGAAAAACCCACACAAGATTTCCTTAACAGCGCCAATGGCTCCGTCTATGTAGTTTCCTCACCGTGTTCATTGAATGTAAACATTTCCTGTTTGGAAAATAATAAGATATCGTCGATTTACTTATAAAAACCTCGTAACTACAGCTTGAAACAAGCTGTAGTTACGAGGTTTTAGAAGTAAACCGACGATATAAGCCACGCTTAGGCGAAAGGGGGCCTAGTGTATCTCCGTGATGCGTTATACTAAGCGAGTTATCAGCCATGAAATTCACTTAGTTTGACTGAATCTGAAGGTAAAATGGTCCTTTGGCATGCAGAAAACTGACCAATAGAAAAAGTTTGGAATCATGTCAGACTGTACGGACTGCGCAGATTGACATAGGCCGATAGTGTTTGTAGATCGTTAAGGCCCCTTTTCACAGAGCAGGGCTCGCATATTTTGATCTGATAATCATATAAAAGCTTTAGGAACTCTAAATTTTCTTAGTACGATGTTAAATGTATATTTGTGACTTGTCACGCGAAAAGAAACACCTGTACTAGATTTTGATAAAGCTCCTCCCAGAAAGGAATAAGAGCACGAAATAAATAGAATATTTGTTTTTTAGATTAAGATCGAAATTTATTTCATCTCGTGAACACCATCGGTAATATTTTCACTCGTGGCTGCGCCACTGGTGAAAATATTACCAATGGTGTTCACTCGATGAAGTAAATTTCGATCTTTCACAGAAAAAAAAATAAATATCCTCTATATCATCGGGTAGGCAGGTCCTTGAACATACAGATTATTGATCAATAGCGAAACGTCTCGGTTCAGATCAGCTTGGGCGGTATGCGCAGGTTGGCATGGCTTAGATACTTTTCGCTGATGTATTAAGTCGTATTTTCACAGTGAAGGATTATTAAGACTCGAGCCCGCGCGGGTGGCTCAGTGGTGAGCGTGTCTGACTCATGACCTGTTGATTGTGAGTTTGATACCCGGTTGAGGCGAACTTTCTTTCCCGTGTATTTTCGCCTCTCACCTCTGCTGAAGCATGTGAGAAGAGTGGTCGAAGGCTTTGGAAAGAAAGTTGTGTTAGTACTGGCGTGAGAAAGCCAGGAAACACATGTGCGTCACCGACTGTCATAATATGACCTTAGCTGTTAAAGTGGCGTTAAAGCCCAATATAACCAAACAAGCAGTAAGATTCGAAATGCGCAGGGAAAATAAAAAGAAATAATAATGACTTCAAATTATACGTTTTACGAGATGAAAAGATGGATTTGGTGTATTGATCCAAGCTGTTAAAAATGGTATTAAATGTTTACGATATATTTTGAATATAGATCACCATCATTTATTGTTTTTGCTATCATTATTGATGTTGCTGTACGGAACATATGCGTCTTATAAACGATTTAACCCTTTTCGACCCTGAGAAAGACGCCTTTAGAAAACATTGTGGGGAAAGGAGAAAATGCTGGTAACCAGCATTTTCTCCTTTTCCCACAATATTTTACACCCTATCAAAGTCAGAAATCATCTTATTAACAAGATTTAGTTTGTTGTCTGCAGATGTTTTGAATTTGGTCCAGTCCAAAACTTTGTCTTAAAGATTTAATACTGACTCCCTCGTATTTTCAGTCTATGGCTCTCTTCATATACGTATGCATATAAATGTCCTACTGTAGATAGAGTCTATGAAACGTTCTTCTTCTTCTTCTTCTTCCTCCTATCCTTCCTCTTTAATCTTCTTTTTCTTCTTCTTCTTCTTCTTCTTCTTCTTCTTTTTCTTCTTCTTCATTTTTTTCTTCTTCTTCTTCTTCTTCTTCTTCTTCCTATCCTTCTTCTTTCATCTGCTTTTTCTTCTTCTTCCTCCTCCTATCCTTCTTCTTTCATCTGCTTTTTCTTCTTCTTCTTCTTCTTCTTTTTTTTTCTTCTTCTTCTTCTTTTTTCTTCTTCTTCTTCTTCTTCCTTCTTCTTCTTCTATCCTTCTTCTTCTTCTATCCTTCTTCTTCTGTCTATCTATCTCTATCTCTCTATATACTTATGGATCCATTTTTGTTTGTCGCTCTGTCTTTGTGTTTGTCTTTCTCTGTCTAAGGCTGTCCGTCTCTGCCTTTCAGTGCTAAGACAAAAGGTACTATGGTAAGACCTATGTAATGCACTTCTGGTGAAAATTCTATTTGGTTGATAAATAAGGATTTATGCAGAAAAAATATTTTTGCACATTTCTAACAGATCAGTTTTCTGAAAAGGGAGGTAATTATTATCTCTTTTTGAATTGAGAATATAGTGGTTTTAGATTTATAAATGATAATTCTAAGAAGGAAAAAATGGAAAAAATTAAATGATGAAAGTAGTTCAATAATACTCATTTTTAATTATAGCTAATTTTGCAGGATGATATTTTAGTGGAAATAGCTGTTTTCCATTACACAGGTCTTACCTAAACCAGCTATCTATCATAATAGTTCCGACTTCTAACCTCGGGTAATGGTTACCCCCCGGTCTCACAGACCCCGATTTCTAAAATAATCGTAGTGCTTCGGGAGAGCGCATTTTCTCCGATTTACCACGAATTCAAGCCGTTTTTCTCCGATCATCCTTGGACGAGGGGTATTTTTAGACATACATCGGTGTGTTCCCGATGGGCTGGGAAAAACTACGATGCGATACGATTTACTACGCTTTTGCCCCGATTTTGTTCCGAAGTACGCCGAGCTTGGAAGCCGAGTTACTACGAAACAGTACGATCCAGACCGATTGTCCCGATTTCTTACTACGATGGACTACGATGCACAAAGATTTACTGCGACATACGCCGACAGATCCGAATCGACTACGAGTTTCAAATCTTATTTCAGGATTATGCCCCGACTTCGTCCAATGGGTATAAATTCCGTGATTAACAGAAAAAAAATCAGTTATCATATGGTTATTAGACGTCATCCTCAAACTCATTTTGCAGGACAACTGGCTGATCCGGTATAAAATCAGGGTCATGTTAATTCTCTGTGCTTAATGGTGGAGCTTATGTGCTCGATGGAGGAGGCATATCTGTTGTAGCTGACTGCTTTTTCTTCGAAAGCCCCCTTTTTGGTCCCATTGTATCGAAGTATAGGGAAGCGTCTCATTTAAAGGTTTGGAAAAAATCTGCAAATGAATTGTTTTCAAAGTTGATTCGCCTTTTTATACCAATCGGAATTCGGGGTACTTCGTTGTACTACGGGATGATATCTTAGCAGTTCGTAGTTATTCGGTGTAGGTCGGTGTAGCTCGTGATGCTAGTCGCGTATCTTGTCGTAGTTCATCGGCGTGAATCGGGAGTTACTCGTAGTACATCGGCGTTATTCGGGGTTCATCGTCGAGGTAGGTACGCCGAAATAGGACCGAATAACGCCGAATAACGCCGATTTGCTTACTACCAACAACGACGACTTAGTAGGAGGTACACCGAGGTGCGCCGATTTCGGAACGATTTTCCAAATCGGGAGAAAAATTTGCGCATGTTGAAATTTTTGTCCCGATTTATTTTTGATCCCGAATTGATGTCGATTTGAGTCAGGAGGCACTACGACTCTCCCGAAGCTAGCCGATTTCGCACCGATTTTGAAATTTTCGAAATCGGGATTAAATCGGGGTCTGTGAGACCGGGGGGTCAGGAAAATCGATGACAAAAATCGGATTCAGTTGATAGTTCCTTATAATGAACGTTTTATTTTTTACATAATTATGTGACCCATCACGCAAAAAAGTACTATCTATGAATTCTGTACACCAATTAGATGAAAACAGCTCAACGATAGTGCAGGTCAGTTTCAGTTGATAATTCAAAAATAAATGTATAACAAACTAGAATGACCAATTTTCTAACAAAAAATGCCATTAAAACGAAAAGTGTCAACCCTGGTCAGCCTGCGCGAATAGCGCAGGCTGACCAGGGATGGCACTTTTCGCAGTTCCCAGAAGGTCTCTTTTTTGCGTGATGGGTCACATATATTTTGCAATTCATCAAACATGAAAAAACAAAGGGCACAAAAGTGCGAGAAAGATCAAAGGGGCCGGCACACCAATCCATTGTGTTACTAGTAACCTATGACCTTAACCCTTTCTTTGCTGAACAAACCTGATGAACATTTCAAACAAACAGTTAAAACCCAGCTATGGCCATTTCAAAGGCCTCTTCTCTCTGGTCAGAACGTTTTACTACATCGAATACTATATATAGAGCAGTGAAGAACATAGACCAGGCTGTATGCTTCTACAGTCTGATCTTGATCTACACTGTCCACTAATACGTAATAAGTTGTGCTAAGCATCACAGTCTTTTGTCATTGTCTTTTATAACAGGTCTACAGAAAAAAAGAACTATTTCGGAAAGTAAAGAAATTAAAATTAAGAAAATAAAGAAATTCAACCTGAAATAAGATTTCATTACTGTAACATACGTCAAGAACCTTTAAAAAAAACTTGCGTCTGTCGATGGAATTTCTTCTTTTACCGTAATGCTGCAAGATTATATATACTAGAAATATCGTTAACCCTTTTGCACGCAATGACGACTTTTGACGACCCTTGGAAAGAAGCCTTTTGAAAACATTGTGGGAAAAGGAGAAAATGCTGGTAACCAGCATTTTCTCCTTTTCCCACAATGTTTTCTACCCTATCAATAAACAATTGCACCATTTGAGCCGCACTGATATTGTCGTGTGCAAATGCTTTCAATTTGGGCAAGGCTAAGATTTTGTCGTCTGGTAAAGGGTTAAACAAGATAGACAGTCTAAATTTGCTAGCAAATAGGCACGGTCCCTCAGAATATACATGTCTACATTTCTACCAATCACAAATTTCTGTTTATTCATTTGTTATCAGTATCAAAAAGTAGGTCAAACAGTAGCGCATATAACTATACGCTGAATAAACAGTTCTACAATGGGTTGGACCTGTAGTGCAGTGGAAAAACGCTGGATTATTAATCCTGAGGCCCGAGGTTCGATACACGGCCAAACCAGGACCCTTCTGAAACCTTATGTTTCCCACCCAATTAAAGGTAAACTGGTTTGGAACTCAAGAGATATCCTCACATGTATCGGTGATTTACAGAACCGAGGATGTCTATTCGAAGAAGAGCTAGGGGCTTGTACCCGGATTTCCTTGTATGCGATTCTCTCACTCCAATGGTCCATAACAAATATGCCTGGAGTACTGAGGGTCCTTAGTCTTACAAAGTCATCATCATCATCATCATCAGAAGTCTACAATGGATAACGGTTGCAAACGTATTGGTCCTTCACTCATATGTCCAATGACATTTTTTCCCGTTTATGAGAGCATTGTCTCACTGGTCTGAATAAAAGGTAATATTGATAGTAAATGCATTTTCAGTAAAAAATTAATTATTGCTGATTTCCGCCAAAATGTTTGAAATGTTCATCAGGTTTGTTCAGCAAAGAAAGGGTTAGGGTCATAGGTTACTAGTAACACAATGGATTGGTTTGTCGGAAATGTCACCATTTGTCATGCATTACTTTGTCCAGTTTCTTTCATTTCGTGGACCAAAACAAACAAACAAAAAAACAGGCAAATTCAATAATAACTAAGGTTGTGAGCTAAAGTTGCAGCCAGGTCGAAGTACTTTTAACCTGTATCAAACACTCTAAAGATGATCAAAACAGGCTTGGTTGGAATGGGTTCTTGCTTAATGCAGTTGAATTCCATTTAATCCTCTACCAAACTACAAAATATTAGACTAGTCCAAATTGAAAGCACTTGCAGACTACAAAATTAACGTAACTCATAATTTGAAAATTGTTTCTACGGCAGGGTGAAAATATTGTGGGAAAAGGAGAAAATGCTGGTAACCAGCATTTTCTCCTTTTCCCACAATGTTTTCATAAGGTTTCTTCCTCTGGGTTGTAAAAACCAGGAATTATTTGGTAAAGGGTTAAGATTTTTGCCTTGTCTGGGAACTCAGTGTATGCCTACTTTTATAGGCGGCTAATCATTCACTGCACAATTACAAGTTTTAACGACCCTAAGATAGAATCCCTATGAAATATTATAGAAAAAAGAAGAAATTTCTGGTTACAGAAAATGCTTGTAACCAGCATTTTCTTCTTTTCCCACAAGGATATTTATCTTATCAAACCATTCCATCGTTTGCACCACATTCTAGTTGTCGTCATTGGATTCTTTCTATTTGCATTGGTCTTTTTTTTTTTGGCAAAGAATTAACATGGATAGTCAATAAGACAGATCTTACTTTACTTTAACTCATAAACAAACGACAAAAATTTTGGCTTGTCCAAATCGAAAGCATTTGCAGACGAAAAATAAAAGTGACTAAAAATTGGAAATTGTTTAGTGAAGAGTAGAAAATATTGCGGAAAAGAGGTTATCAGCATTTACTCCTTTTCCCACAGTGTTTTCTAAATGCTTTTTCTCAGGGTCGTCACAAGCAGGGATTGCGTGGTAATGGGTTAAAAGGCACGATGCTTTTATCGTATCAATTCTCTTGCTGTTGGACAATTTTTCAACCTTGTAACTAAAGTTAAGTGGATTGTGTACACGTTTGATACGAACTTGAAATGCACGGACAGAAGAACGGATTGCCTCGAAATACATGCAGCTACAAAATATATGTAAGAAATTATTTGCGAGTAATTGTTTAACAATTATCCACGGTACTGGGTAATGACAGCGTGTAACTGATATTTGTCCCAATCACTACTTCGCGACACATTAAGACGGCCTTTGCTAGTGGTGACCGTTGAAACTATTACATATGACGTAACATATGTCCATTGGACGGCAATACACGATGTGTTCCTATATATCAACTGGACACCACGGCCTTACCCTTTAACAAACGATAATATATTCTACGACCCTTAGGATAAATGATTTTGAAAAAAAATGTGCGAAAAGACAAAAATGATGGAAACAAATATTTGTTCCTATTAAAAGATTTTTCGTATTCTTTCAAACAGAAATGAATTTATTTGAATCACTTGTATGTGTTACTTGCGACTGCTTTTAGATTACGATGAGTCTGACATTGTACAGTCTTGTGAAGGGTTTTAAATGGACAACTGAGTAGCGTTTGAATGACAGGATGATTGATGGAAATTTGCACCATAGCAGACGTGTTACTGTTTAAAGGTGACCGCATAATTATCTATAGCTAGAGGGCGCAGGTACCGGATGTTAGCGAAATCAAACATGGCCGCCGGCATGTAACGTCTGCCTAGAGTGTATTCAATGAACACTAATTTTCATGTCAAACAATTATATAAAGTCTTTAAATAGCCATTATTTCTGATTGGTATTGGTTTTTTATGTGCAATAAAATATATCAAAACTGACCAAGTTCGATAAAGGAGAACTTTATCAATGACATTGATTTGCGTAATGAATTCGTCAACTGTCGCTTTTACAGTGTCATTGTTCTCGGAGCTCAACTATAATCCGGTACCACACGACGAGATCTAAGGTTTGTCAAAGTCAAAAGCATTTGCAGATGAAATTCTCTCTGTCATTAAAACATAGAACAATGGAATCAAACCTTAAAAGAATAGAAAACAATACTGCAATAAGAAAACATACTGGTTACTAACATTTTCTTCTTTTTCCAAATTGTTGCTCAAAACCCTTCTCCTGATGACCGTCAACACGGGAGTATATCGTCGGTTTACTTCGATAAGCTCGTAACTACAGTTTGTTACACGAGGTTTTTGAACTTAAATGACGATATAGTATTGGATCAAACTTTAAAGCGATTTGAAACAATATTATGGTTTTAACAAGTTGACACCATAACGTGATCACCTTTAATGGCATACCATGATGGACTTTTTCGGCGCCAATTATATATAACATACTCTGAAAAAAGCGAGCAGAAAGCATATGCGAAAAGTATCGACCTATGTCAGACTGTGCAGTCTGCGCAGTCTGACATGGGCCGAAACTTTTCGCTATTGGTCAAATTTGTTTGTTTAAGGGCCGGGCTACTCCAGGATTTAGTCTGTTGTTAAAATAATTGGTATTATTGGCCCATGTATGTGTGATGGCTTGCTTGGTACAATAGATCACGGAAAGCTACATTTTGTCAGAGCATGACTTATGTAAACTGGACCTGTTGCGACAGCTAACGAGACAATCCACAGAAAGCCTGACAAATTTTTTATCCTAAGGCTTGACCTAGCCAGCAGAAGATACAGATCATTATGATTATTGATCAGACATTATTAGTTGTATGGTCAGGAGGCAGGGGACTTGGAGACTTGTTCACGGCTGTGGTGAATCATGTCGCCATCAAGCAGGTGGCAGGGGAATTGGAAACTTGTTTACGGCTTTGGTGATTATTGTCGCCCAGAGCCGAAGGCCTGCCACCTGACCGTACAACGAATTCATTATACTGCAAAGTTTTACCTTTTACAACAATCGAGAAATTCAGTATTCCACACAAAGACGTTTCCATAAGTGGTCTTCAAGTTGAACGTGCGTTTAGACCAACTATGTCCCGCTGGATGGCATTCTACAAATACATATCTATCTGGGCATTCTGGGTATATCCACGCGACAACTGTTACTTTGTATTTTAAAGCTAAACTAAACTTTCACTCAGTAAAACACTACCTGGTGCAATTCATTCAGTTATGATCAGCAGTTTAGAGAAATCTGGAGCTAAAAAGGCCCGATTTCTCCTCAAACATATTGATAAAATCCACTTTCTCACTAGCTACTTTATAGCTCACTACTACAACCCCCTCCCCCATCCCCTTCCCCCCCCCCCCCCAAAAAAAAAAACCTCATGCGTCATAGCAGAAAGGTGGTATCTTCGAAGTATATCATATGAACAGACAACGGAGCACTTGTACACAATCAAAGCGAAGAGAACACTGAAGTGGTATTTGTCAAGGAGGCCATTGTGTGGTATTAATAATTTGAAAGAAAAAAAATATATTATTGAAATATTAGATTGAAAGTCAACCGACTAAGCAATGAGTACCTTTTTAATTGAAGGGAGAGTACTTATGACAAAGATAATATATCTTGTTATTACCTTTGATTATTATGAGGAGTCGGGAGTAACACCCACTGACAGTAAGATGCATGGTGGATTGAGAGAGAAATGGTCAGAAAATATTGAAATAAAATTAAGTTTGTATCTGAAAACTATGATTTTAAAATACCTTTGGTAGTTAAACATTTAGTTCCCAACATAAGAGTTAATTATTTCGATGTATAAATATTCATGCCCAATTAAATGGCGTAGCGCACAATCGTGCGACGAACAGGCCGTGGGACGAAGTTGTTTTGGAACGAAAAAGCCCAGGACCAAGCGGTAGAAAAAAAATTGTATCATTGCGACAAGAAGACTATGAGCGAGTAAAGCTAATTTCAATCAAAAATCAGTATTTCGACAATAGATAGCCTCACCCAGTGTATTATAACAGGCCGTTTCCAATAACATATCTGAATGCTACCGAAAAAATTAATTGCCTGAAAGAAACATGCGTTTAACTGGGTTTATTTTCTTAGGCTTTACTCAAAAAACGACACATCGTCTTCAAAATTCAGTAATGAACTCACAGTGGTACTATCTTCGCCAAATACCACAAAAATCAAGTACAACATACATGAAGTACAATCAAACTCAGCCATCTTCACCAACGGAGGTTCATGTCATTGCAATACAGTGTCTGACAAAAGAAGCCTGGAGAGGTCAGCATCAATGTTTTCAAATAGTTTATTGGCTTTTGATTGTAATATGTTTCGGTACATGTAAACAAAGAAGTAAAAAAGCTGCTACGTAGAAATCTCATATGCTTTTACATCACAGTCATTTGACCTTTATGCCACGTTTTCAACTGGCATGATCTCGTCCAGCGGCCTTTTTTTCTTTTTTTTAACGATATTCTTCTTTTTTCCCGTCTGCTTATATTTAAATTACAATTATTTGAGACGTTATTTGCAGCTTTGGCAATTTAATATAACAAATCTTTTCTGTAATTCGTCATATAAAGATAAACTACGTCCATTTTCTGTTTCGGTATTTTGATTTCGCTTTATTTATAAAACCATGACGAAACAGACTGTGTCTCAGAACAATTTCGCAAAAAATAGAGTGGATTTAGACAGCAAATTTTGTGGCAGTCTGCATTTTAAACTCATCACTGTTGGAGAGGTCTGATGACATCTCCAATAAGTATATTAAAGCTTTGATTTCTCAATTTCTTTTTCCGTTTTGGCTTGGTTAACCCTTTCCGAGATAATCCCTGGTTTTTACGACAGCAGCTTTTTGAAAACATCTTGGGAAAAGGAGAAAATGCTAGTACCCAGCATTTTCTCCCTTTCCCACCATGTTTTCTTCCCTCCCAGAACAAATTTCAGCCTTTGAATCATAAAGTTATGTTGTCTGCAAATGTTCTGAAATTTTGTCTTTTAGTAAAGAGTAAACAATTTGGATACTTTTATGGGAACTGTGTAGGTTCCAGCAATATCATACTGTCTCGCCAGACTTGTTGAACCTGCACATGCCATGGCTAAGGGACATAACTGTATCGAACCGGTGATAATAAGTTTTGGCTCGTGCTTCGAAACTATCAATTATTCGATTGGTAAAATTAACGTTATTCTTAACTATATCTTTTAGGACCTGTTCCACAAGTAAATCAGACAGTCATCGTTCATTATACAGGTATGCTTTACACCCTCTCTCTCTCTCTCTCTCTCTCTCTCTCTCTCTCTCTCAACTTTATCTGCTGTACATACTACCATAAATGAAAAACCTTCAAAGAAAAGACTTCATGGTACGAAGAATCATGGTTAAAGGAAAAGGCTGTCTTGTTCAAGCTATCGCTCTCATTGCTATCTCAGGGACCTGGAAAGTCACGGTGCCGAGGTGGCCAAATCGACATTTTTCAGTTGGACGATACAGAACACAAGTATTTCAAATTCAAGGCGTATTTTTTAGCAAAACTTCAACGGAACGATCAGAGAAAAATTATGTCAGCACGCGTGTAGTCTTTTGATTTTAATCCAAGATTTCTAAAAAAATATACATAGATAGTTCTGAAGAAAATGCACCATAGCATTACTGTCCGAACAATAGCACTGTCACGACTTGCTCTGCAGAACTACTTTCAACGGGCCAATCCACTTCACTCCCCGTCCCCACCGAAAGGCTTCGAGGGATAAGGTAATAGTCACCGTCCGTCCTTCCTTCAATCCTTTTGTCCCACAGCCAGCAGCCCAGGAGTTAACAGAGATATCGGGCAACTGGCAAGAACAAATATTGTGATTTCAGAGTTCTTTTCACAAAGAACGTTTACACCGAATTAAACAACGTAGATCGAAACGAGATAAGGTTCTGTCCTGTCAAACCTTAATCTAACGTTATCCGCAAAACAACAGAATAGCAGTTTAATAGTCGACACTGAAAATGTGATGTATATGAAAACTTCATGGCCAACGAAGACATATCTCCGTATGAGCATAATTATCTCCTTTTGCCAGAATGCATAATAAAACTATCTGCTGCCAGACAAAACCAAGTTGTCCACAGGGGATCCGTGTGTTTATACTGGCTTAAAATCTCGCCAACAACATCTTAATCCTAAAGAAAATGGAATCCAATTGATGGACGTAGATAAAGAAGGACACTAATTGTAAAGCATTTGAAAGCCTGTCTTGTCTAAATGAGAATCTAAATGTAATTGCCTCATTACCCTGAGGCTGCTAAGCGCGACTCACTGACCTTTTTCGGACGCTGTAGATCAAGATCAGACTGCACAGAACGTGCAGTCTGATCTTTGATCTACACTGTCCGAATAATTATATGTTTTCCCACAAAAAATAGATTCAAACATCATTATTTGGGCGTCTATCATAGGCTTGAAATTTGCATTTGATTCATTTTGAAGAAGAAGGGTTAAGGTAGATTTCCAATATCATTTGTTGTCTTCCACAGGAACTCTTCAGTCAGGAGGCAAGTTTGACTCGTCACATGACAGAAACGAACCATTCAAATTTAGGCTTGGGGTCGGAGAAGTCATCCGTGGATGGGACGCAGGAGTCAGTTCAGTAAGAGATACCTAAGATTAGTTTGATGTGAGCAACGTAAATCAGACAACGGCTTTGTAATTTCAGCCTTACGGTTAGTCGGGGGAGGGGGGGGGGGGGAACCTATGCCGCCATTGCTTTTTCTTGAAAAAATAAAAACATGATTTTCTGGCTTTGAAAGGCGATTTAAGAGCTCATTCAACAAACAAATCGAATTTTCATTTTTTACGACTACAATAAAAAAATATCAACAAAATGCAATTCACGAGCATGCTAGATATAACTGTGTCATCACACAAAAAGGGACAATCTGGGCATTGTGCACATCAGTTAGATGAAAACTGATCAAAGATGGTGCACGTCAATTTAAGTTGATAGTTAATAAATGATGGTATAGTAAGGTAAAATGATCACTTTTCATACAGAAAATATCATAAAAGCGAAAAGTGTCAAGCCTGGTCATCCGCGCAGTCTGACCAGGGTCAACACTTTTCGCTTTCCCAGATGGTCCCCTTTTGCTTTAAGCGTCACAACATTTATTGAACTCTTCATCACGCGGCCCCGAGTTCTGACGACCTTGAGAAAGAAGGCTTTGGAACACAACATGGGAAAAGAAGCAAATGCTGGTAACCAGTATCTTTCCCTTTTCCCACAATGTTTACTATCTTTCAGAGACAACTTTCAACACTTCAGCCACATTATATATGTCGTCTGCAGATTCTTTCACTTTGCTTAAGTTTGGTTGTGCGAAAGAGTTTAAACAAAACTTAGAGTAAAGAATTGAGATGTTAAGTACTGTGTTAAGTGGATATATACGCGTGTCGCAAAATTCGCGAACTATCGATTATGGACATTTTGCGAGCGGAAATGTTTGTGGTTTCAAGATACTCGTTATTTGTTGGAATACTTGAAGTTAAATACGCGAACAAAAAAGTTTGCGAATTTTCGAAATTCGCGAAATCGCAAAAATTCTCACGTCGCAGACATTTCTTATTATACAGTATACCTACAGAATTCACGGAATAAATTGACCTGAAATTGACCTTTATGCAAAGAATAATTAAATAGTGAATATTTAAATCATCGGGTATAATCGGACTGTAGGAAAATTCTGTTAATTGTAAATGTCGGGTTGGATCCTTACTGCGCCTTAGTCACAATGTAAACTTTCGCGGATGGCATAAGTCAAGATCAGGCTGTACAGGAAGTGCATCCTAGATCTAAGTCACCCGCCATGTATACCAATTTAAACCAACAAAATAATGCTTGTTTCAGGTATTTTATGTATTCTTTGAAGACACTTAAAATCTATCAGCCGCCTGAAGTGTTGAAAAACGTGCACGTCGTTCTGCATGCAGACGACATTAGCCGAAGCTAGGTATGGACAATAATTCAAGCGTGTAATATATGGTAATAGAGGTTATCTATTCAGTCATGTCAATTTGTTCGGGTAAAACCTCTTCATTGGAAAGAAAAAAAATAATGACATACGTATCTAAAAAAGTCTTATGCTCCAAAACGATTACTTTATGAAGACGTTCAATCGAAATATAATTTATTTTCAGATGAAGGTGGGAGAAAGGGCACGCCTAGAGATCGCCCCTGAGGATGCTTATGGCGTAGAAGGCTTGCCCCCAGTATATCCTTTGCAATGAACTTCTCTAATGCCTGCCAACGGACTGTAGAACATCTGCGTTAACCCTTTACCAAACAATCCCTGGTTTTTACGACCCTGAGATAGAAGCCCTTTGAAAACATTGCGGGAAAAGGAGAAAATGCTGGTAACCAGCATTTTCTCCTTTTCCCACAATGTTTTCTACCCTGCTGGAAACGAATTTCAATTTTTGAGTTACGTTTATTTTGTCGTCTGCAAGTGCTTTCAATTTGGACCAGTCTAAAATTTTGTCGTTTGGTAAAGAGTTAAGTAATGTCTCGGATCAGCCTGCGCGGCTAATCCAAGACGGCACTTTACGACTACATTAGATTTGGCCTACAGTTGATTAAGTCTTGTGCAAAACAGAAAAATGCATTAAAACGGTAAAGCACGGAGTGCGCAGGCTGATCTGAGTTTACACTTTATGAAAATGTTCGAATGCCACTTCTGGATTGTTGCATGCCATATTTCTTTTTGCCGTTGTATAAATATGGCCTGTTTGACTTTCATCATTTTTACCGTTGGTTATTAACTCTTTACACAGCAACGTGTTTTGACGGCCCTGCGAGAGAAATCGTTGAAAACATGAGAAAAAGACAAAATCATCGGTTTACTTCAAAGACCTCGTAACTATAGTCGTTTCAAGCTGAAGTTACAAGATTTTTTAAGAAAACCGACGAAATGCTAGTAAGCAAGATCTCCTTCGTTACCCAATGAGCTTTTACCCCTGCAAAGACAAATCTAGTCGTTTGTGCTATATTCCAATGGCAATTGCTTTGAATTCGGACAAATTCAAATTATTCTTATGTGGAAGAGAGTTAATGGGGTTTCTTTTTCTTCTTGATGCCTGAAAACAACTATTTTTTGCCTTGTAGTACACCACAATCATAAGGAAAATAGTATCTGAAGAAACTATTGGTAACAAGCATATTTTTCCCGTTTGACGCAGTGCTTGCGAATGAGTTCCTAAAAAAAGACCTTACACCATACTTATGATTTTAGGACGGATGTTTTCAAATAGTCAAGAGGGTGAAATATACTGCCAATCCTGTCTTTATAAGCTACCGAAAGAAATTATCGGTACTAGTCTCCTAACACAATTGGCTGTTTAACACATATTCCTCCTGTAACTAATATCACTGGCTGGCCAATACAGATACACGTAACTGTGGTGGCCAACAAAGGTTTGATTATACCTGTCCAGTGGTTTCAATTTTGAAGACTAAATGGATTTAGAACTATAAGCTATTTCTTCACATCAGTGCGCTGTTTATTGTTGTCAACGCACTTACTACCCTTTTATCTAGAGCTTATTTCATAGATATAAGTTCATTGGGACACAGAGTTTTGGAACAGTATGATCTAGAGACCAGCTAAGGTTTTCCTTTTCAAAATTTAATATCGACTTTCAACGACTTCAGCGGGAAGGCCTGTTGAAAATATTGTGTAAAGTGTGAAAATGCTTGCAGCTAGCATTTTCTACGTTTTCAAAAGGCTTGTTATACAGGGATGCTAAAAGTCGTGACTGTGTGGTAAAGAGTTAAGATTACATATGCACTGAACTTTTTTAAAACAATCAAGTTTCTAGTGGTTCCCCGAGAATCTAGTATGCTGGGAATTTGGGGTTGTTTTTAATGTAATGAAATTTTCAGAACCTAAGTTGTTTAATATCAATCTAAGTTTACGTCAGAATGCTAAAACTACCTAAAAACAGATTACCAAAAAATAAAAATGTCTATTTCTTTAACTTTGAACACTATTCCACGATCAGCAACGCTTATGTTTGACATTGAGTTATTGGGGATAGAAGGAGTATCACCTCCAATCGTCGAGGTAAAAAATAAAGCGCCAGTTGATCCCTCGGGACAAACTATCCCGGGAGTCCAACCTGATCCAGTCTATCCAAGTTTTCCCAGTGGTCCAGATCAAACATTTGGACTTGGTACCAGTCAAGGTCGAATTTTCACCCCGCCTGACTTACCGGGGTCAAACAACCTCGGACAACCGTTTGGAGGAAACACGTTTTCATCCAATCAAAGAATTTCAAGACCAAGTCAAACAGGCGCTCGACCGTTTTCAGGAAACCCTGCATCGCCTAGTCAGGATATCTCTAGAATGAGCCCCGTTCTCACACCTCAAGGACGACCAGATTTTAATAACTTTCCTCAATTACCATCAGACTGGAACCAACGATCAGCTGAAGCATCTGCATCATCGCCAGGAGGAGCAGGCCGCTTTAGTCCAGAGCAGCTACCACCACAGTTTGCCAACCAAGGAGGAAGTATATCGCAGGGTTCACCACCAGGACAATCTGGTGGTTTCAGACCTCCAAGTGATCGAGATACTATTTCATCTCGCCGTTTTGAACTCAGTATCCAGCAAGGCAGGGCACAAAATCCCGGCTCGAGGGGCAATGCGCCCGATCTCAATAACTTCGACCGCCCAAATCTTCCAATCGGTCAACGAATGCCTTCGACAGGACGTAGATCGGTCGGACCTTCAGCACCGAGAGAACGAGTGATGCCCGACGGTATGGACTTTGCTGCCTCTAGAATGCCCAGTTCTAGATTTGACGGACCGGGGCTCCCAGATCCTAGAATGATAGGCGACATGGATCCATCAGTACCCAGAGGAGATCTTGGTCCTGATCCAGCTTTCCCAGGAATGTTTCCAGGGAGAGAGTTCACAACCGGGTCAAGACGCATGAGCAGACCATCACCAGAATTCTTTAGATCACGTGGTGGCGGATTTCCACGGGATTTTCGATCACGTGATCCTGCTTTTGGGGGCATGGGAAGGTTTCCAGATATAGATCCAAGGGCGATGCGAGGATTTTCCTCGAGAAGATTCCGTAGAGACCGAGATCCTCTAATGATGATGATGATGATGGAAAGGGCCCGACGTGCAAGAATGAGGCGAGGGTTTTAGGATGCTTGCTGGGGCTGTTGTTGCTTTCCCATTTTTCAGAAAACATCGATACCTTGTATAAGGAATCGTAGTGCAAATACCCTGTGATTACTGAATCTATTTCCAAAGAATAATACTGGCAATTTGACCAACTCTAGCTTTGTTTGCAGTTGTTGAAAACAGAATGTGACTCAACTTGTCGTGAAAAAGCTTTTTGCCAAATTTGTTTCGTGAGTTTCATACATGTGATAACTTGATGCAGTTCCTCGCGAAAAACACACACGAAGAAGACAACTGCAGAAGACGGCTTTAAAACATCATTTTAACAGGCGGATATCGAAATAAGGTGTAGTGTTTAATGCATAAATACATGTGAAAATATTGTGAAAAAGAATAGAGACAAATGGTCCAACTATAATTTCCCCTTTTCATACTATATTTTCAAACGTGGTCTTTTGCAAGACGCAAATGCAATAGCGTTTCGTGTTGGATTCTGTTGTGAGTACGGCTAATAATGACACATCGTAGGTTTAATTCAAAAATCTCATAACAACAGCTTGTAACAAGCTGTAGTTACGAGACTTTTAAGTAAACTGACGATATGTTTATTTTTGAGTACCATACTTTGTTGAACGAGTTGCATACTTGTCTTTGATCGATTAATAACATTCCGCAGGCAAAACATAGGACGCCTTGACTCAAAACAGACATTTTTGTCAGGAAAACAAACGATGTACACATTGTTGTTCCAAGCAAGATTTTGGCCAAATTAATCTGAATCTAGACTGTCTTATTAGAAGAACTATATCATGAAAAGCACTCACAACACTTGAGAAATCTGTAGTCATACATGAATGTTGCAACATCCGCCTTTTAACAGTTTACCACACAATGCTTTTAGATATATTTATCAATACAATTTCTTTTATTTTGGCCGAGGCTAAAATTTTGTTTCAACCTTGGAACGATAGGTAGCAGGTATTCGGGTTTTTATTTATGTCTCCCAAGACTAAACTTTTATAGACATTGCTTTTCTGGCGCTATAAGGATAAAGAGTATTTCGTCAATTTACTTAAAAAAACCTCGTAAGTACAGCTTGAAACAAAGTGTAGGTACAAGGTTTTTGAAGTAAACGGACGATTTGCTAAACTTATCCCTTATCCTGCTAGACAAATACAATGATTTTGGAGCTGTTAGTAAAAACGCAAAATATTACTATTTCAAAGGTATTTTCTGGGGGAACTGTACGTCCTTATCGGACAATGTTGATCAAAGATCAGACTACACATTCTGTGCAGTATGATGTTGATCAACACTGTCCGCAAAAGATCAATGAATAGTGCCCAAGAGCCTTAGGGTTTATTCCGTAATGTTTTGATAATACGATACATATATTTTTGTACGTGATAAGAAAACTTTGACCTATTCAAGTCTTCAATTATTTTAAGCAGATCTTTAAATTGCTTTATTCCAAAGCCATAAATGACAATTGGAAACTTTTAATAAAAATACATAATATAATCTGAAAAATATAATTTATTTGTCAAATAAGCGTTGTAAATAAATTTTACACAACACATATTGCCGTTGATTTTTCTTTTTCTTCCATATTTTTCATCATATTTCAGTATTGTCCAACATGCTTAACTCTTCCCTAAACCACACAATTTTAGACTGGTCCAAATCAAAAGTATTTTAGTTATATTTAGAAAGGTGGCAATTAATTGCGAAAGTAGAAAACGTGGTAAAGTGAGAAAACGCAGGTTATCAGCCTTTTTTCCACTAGTTTTCAAAACGCCCCACTGCAGGCACGTTGAAACCGGGATTAATTAGTAGAAGGTTCATTAACTGTCGCACAAAATATTTGCAAGCACCAAAAACTAGTATTTAAGTGGCACAAAAGAGAAATATTTAAAGGACATGTACTAAAAATGTCATAAACATGATCTGGCTTGCAACACACAAATAGGGACATTCGGACATAGACGTAAAGTGTCTTCTGGGATCCGCTTGCACATTCCGCGCAGGCTAATCCGAGACGGCAATTTATTACTTCATTAGACTTTGAGCTGCAGTGGACTTGCTTGCGCGAAACAGAAAAACATAAACGCGGAAAGTGTCGTTTCGTATTAGCCTGCGCAGTCCGAGACGAAACTTTACGCAAATGTCCGAAAGTCCACTTTAGCGTGATGCAGGTCATATAGAAAACAGCATGAGCGGAAGGTATAGTAATAGCATGTGTCCATGTACTTCCTTTTTTCTGGCAAGAGTCTCCTATAATATGGCAGCAAACGTATTACGTACAGAGATTAACGGAGAGAGCAGACAGCAAAGAGGACTCTCAGGGCAAATAACTGGGCCTGTATTCACCAACCATTCTTTAAAACACTTTTTGTCTTATTGTCCAGAATTTTCTACATTTGTAACACAACTTCTTATTGGCTAAACCATTCGGTTTAGCCAATCAGAAGTTGTGTTACTTACAAATTTAGAAAACCTTGAAGAAAGAATATTCTCAAGAATGGAGGATGAATACGGGCCAACATCTTCAAGCCATGACTGCTGTCTTTTCAGGAGCACATCGAGAAGGACAAAAAGTAAAGTAAAACAATACTTAAATGACATGGAAACCATTAGGGGAAGACTAATTGCTTGTATTTGGGCCATATTTGTCTCCCTATTTGTTGTTGTACTCGTCTCTCTAAAAACGTTGTTATACTTATTTTGTTGTTGGACGCTCTTTCAGTTTTAATTTCCGTACCCTTGTGATATTCTAGTGGACTGATCTTTTACCTGCAGTGTTCATGCTTCTCTGGAATGAAAAGTTAAAAATCAAACAACCTTATTACATGAAATTTACAATTAGAAATAATCTGAACTAAGTGATGAATAAGGCCTTGGGCCTCGTAATCAGGGGCACTGTAGTTTAGAGAAAAAAAAAGAACTTCCGATGTAATGCTAAGAAGAGTACGAGAGGCTATCAAAAGGTTTTGAGCCTCACATAGAAAGAGCCAGATATCCGGATTTAAACTTTTGTTATTTTTCAACAAAGACCCCTTGCAACTCCACACACTTGTCCCATTTAGTTTGCGAGTCATTGATACCCGATCGGTAGAAATCAGCATCTTGGTCCCCTAACCAGCCCTTTACAGCAGCAGTCAAATCAACGTCATCATCAAACCTCCGGCCCCGAAGGTATTTTTCAGCCTAGGAAAGAGGTGAAATTTGCTGGGGGCCGGGTCTGGAGAATAGGGTTGGAGAAGAGGAGTTTGTAGACTCATTCTTGCACAGCTTCCATTGCAACGCGGTTGGTGGTGACTGGCGCGTTGTCTTGATGAAACAGAATCCCAGGACGGATTTTCCCGCGGTGTTTCTCCTTGATGGATCGACGCACCTGCTTCAATATATCATGCTTCGATAGGGTATAATGATGAAAAATAAAGCAGTTTAACTCTGTACCAAACAACAAAATTTTAGACTTGTCCAAACCGAAAACATTTGCAGATGACAAAATAAAGGTGATTCAAAAATTGAAACTTGACTTTAGAAGAGTAGAAAACATTGTAGGAAAAGGAGAAAATGCTGGTAACCAGCATTTTCTCCTTTTCCTACAATGTTTTCAGAGGGATTGTTTGGTAAAGGGTTAAATCCGGATATCTGAATCTTTCTACGTGAGGCTCAAAACTTTTAGATATCCCCTCGTATCTGTTTGGCAACTAATTTTCAAGATAATCAAGAAAGCATATCCTTTGACCATTTGCTTACTCCGTACATGAAGCTAGTTTCCCAAGCCTGTTAGTGCAGAGATATGTGTTAGATGACGATGTATGTTATTTTATAATTGTATTATCGTTCATACATCAAAATAAATGACAAGGTTTATCGATCTTATGGCAAACCCATTAAATCATTACCAAACGATAATATTTTAGACTTGTCTAAATCGAAAGCATTTGCAGAGGACAACATAAAATAGACTGCAAATTTTAAATTTGTTTTGTAAAGGGTGGAAAACATTGTGGGAAAAGGAGAAAATGCTGGTTACCAGCATTTTCTCATTTTCCCACCATGTTTTCTAAAGGCTTCTTTCTCTGGTTCGTCTAAAGTAGGGATTGTGTGGTAATGGGTTAACCCTTCGGCTGCCAAGCGCGACTGAGCGGTCTTTTCCGGACAGTGTAGATCAAGATCAGACTGCACAGAACGTGCAATCTGATCTTGAATCTACACTATCCGATAAGGTGAGTTTTCTCCCAGCAACAAGATCTCTGTAGTCGCAATTTTTCCAGTGTACATTCTTGGTTGGAAATCTTTTATTCTGTTTATTTTAGCTGTTTAACCCTTTACCAAACGACAAGATTTTAGACCTGTCAAAGTCGAGAGTATTCGCAGACGACAATATCAGTGTGGCTTAAAGGATGTGGCTTCGTCCTCAGGGTCCTTAAAAGTCGGCACTGTGTGGGTTACGCTCGTTTAGTTAACCCTTTCCCAAACAAGCCCTGGTTTTTTACGTGTTTGCAGTACAAGTCTTTTGAAAACACTGTGGGAAAAGGATAAATTGCTCGTAACGAGCAATTTCTCCTTTTCCCACAGTGTTTCCTACCGTTTTTTGAGAACTTTCTGGCATTTTCTCCAAATCTAAAATTGTCGTCTGCAAACTCTTTTGAATTGGAAGAGTCCAAATGTTTTTGTTTGGGAAAGGGTTAAGGTTCATGTAAAGTGTTTATTTTGCTTAATTTCATACGTCAATAATTCTGTAATTATTAAAATTTGTCCAGGAAAACCATATATCAAATTAAAGCTCTGGATGAGTACAAGCTGTTTTACATAATTATACCTACTGGCCTTGCATAATAAAACTAAAACATTGCAGAAAAAGATGACATCGTTTAAAACCTACAAAATAATAATGACATAACAAAATTGCTTAAGTTTTGGAGAAAACATAGGCTATGGTACATACCAGGTACTGCTACTACCAAAAATCCTATAGTTTCTTTAAAAAGGCACATATTTAAGTAAGAAAGTTTGACATTTTTCCCTTATTGAATTGTCAACCATTTTTGACCTACTTTGTTTTAGTAACAGGTATGGTGTCTCCACAGGATCAAAATGTGTGTAATAAACTTTCATTAGTATTACCTGAACAAATTGACATGAAATAAATGACCTCAATTACCATATATTACACGCTTGATTTATTGTTCTAACTTGGCTCCGGCTAATGTCGTCTGCATGCGGAACTATGTGCATGTTTCTAAACTCTTTATGCTGCTAATAGATTTATAGTGTTTTCAAAGAATACTTGAAATACCTGAAATAACCATTATATTGTTGGTTTAAATTGGTAATACATGGTGGGTGACTTAGATCTATGATGCACTTTCTATGCAGCCTGATCTTAATCTATGCCATCCGCAAAACCGTTTTATTTTGTCTAAGGCGCAGTAAGGGTCAAACCCGACATTTACCGATAACAGTTTCCGTACAGTCCGATTATACCAGATGGTTTAAATATTCACGTTTTAATTACTCTTTGCATAAAGGTCAATTTCAGGTCAATTTATTCCAGTAATAATTTTAGAATAAAAATGACCTGTACAAGTGAAATTTCCATGTCCACTTACAAACCCTTTCTCAAAAACAGCACCCCACTACCCCATCACACACACAAAAAGAACAATGAAAAAAATGCTTATGTCAAAAATTGATTCTAAATCCTATCTACCAGACTGGTGACACCTTAATCCTATCTACCAGACTGGTGACACCTTTTGTAACTGCTGTTTTTGAGAAAGGGTTTGGACGTAGACATGGACATTTCACTTGTACAGGTCATTTTTATTTGTTTTATTATCTAAAATTACTAATGAAAGTTTATCATGCACAACCACTTGTACATTTTGATCCTGTGGAGACACCATACCTGTTACTAAAACAAAGTAGGTCAAACATGGTTGACAATTCAATAAGGGAAAAATGTCAAACTTTCTTACTTAAATATGTGCCTTTTTAAAGAAACTATAGGATTTTTGGTAGTAGCAGTACCTGGTATGTACCATAGCCTATGTTTTCTCCAAAACTTAAGTAATTTTGTTATGTCATTATTATTTTGTAGGTTTTAAACGATGTCATCTTTTTCTGCAATGTTTTAGTTTTATTATGCAAGGCCAGTAGGTATAATTATGTAAAACAGCTTGTACTCATCCAGAGCTTTAATTTGATATATGGTTTTCCCGGACAAATTTTAATAATTACAGAATTATTGACGTATGAAATTAAGCAAAATAAACACTTTACATGAACCTTAAGCGCAGTCCCTAGTAAAATCAATAAATCATGGTTCAAATCTGGCTGTTGCAAAGTCCCTTTTCGAAATCAGTCGATGACCCACTACGACAGGGAAATAAATCCACCCTAACTGCAGACCGTTGATCTGACTTTAGATAACCTTGAAAACAGCTGATGGCTTGGACCCTGTAGAGCTTTAAAGAGCCCATATACTCATTTTAAGCCAGTTTAAACTCATTTTGTATTTATTTTATCCAAGTATAGTCATTCTTACATCTTTGTGCCAAATATTGCGCCTGACGGTTGCAAGGTTGCTTGCTTAGATTACGGTCGATAGAAAATACATATCGCCGCATTATCTCCCGCTAGATGGCATTCTATAAATACTCATCTATCTGATATGGGCATCCTGGGTACAGAACCGAACCACATTCCTATGCGACAACCGTTACTTTGAATTCAAAACAAAAAAAAAAAAGGTTTACCCAATAAAACGCTACCTCGTGCAATTCACTCAACTATGATCACCAGTTTAGAGAAATATGTTGCTAAAGCAGGTCTAATTTCTCCCCAAACGCATTGATACGTAAAAGCTACTTTCAACATTGCTACTTTATAGAGCGTAATATTACAGTCAGCCCGCTTTCGGGGCTAGCAGTGATGCGTCATATAAGACAGTCGAATCTTCGAAGAATATGACATGCGCAGACAACGCATATCGCCGAGTTGCCGCCTCCTTTGTCAACAGACTCGTCGTTTCCGGTTTTTGAATCGAAGATTTTCGATATCCGTTATACACTCGGGTAGATTCGTATGATGATCATGCATTCTGTCGTGTGACTATATTTGACCTTCACCCTGCGTATACTGAGGTGAACAACAGAAAATGTGGGCTTCTGTGTAGCCCCCTCGACTTTTAAACGGAGGTCGAGGACTATAATTATGCAAGTTACACCGTATCCGACTCAAGGCGGAAACCAACGATAAATTTCCGTGACGCATCGCCATTGTTGATATCTTCGATGGTCAGCCAGTTTTCTTCTGGCAAATTTTCGGTTTCTAACACAAACCCCCGTGTTTCTTCTTTTTATTTACACGATATATGTCAGTAATTTATCCTTGTGTACACAAAGGTCAGATTTCTGTACCATTCTAAATTTTTTGGAATTTAACAGCGTTTCTGCTCACCGGCTGTAGACGGGCATCTTTAAGGGCTCTATTTATTTTGATATAAATTCCTATAAATCTATAAATAATAATGCTTAAGTATGTAATAGATCAATAGCATTCGTATGATCATGAGGTACCAATTTTTATCTAAACCCATTACCACACAATCCCTTCTTTTGACGACCCTGAGAAAGAAGCCTTCAGAAAACATTGTGGGAAAAGGAGAAAATGCTGGTTACCAGCATTTTCTCCTTTTCCCACAATGTTTTCTTCCCTTTGCAAAACAAAATTCAAATATTCAGTCACTTTTATTTGATCATCTGCAAATGCTTTCGATTTGGACAAAGCTAAAATTTAGCCGTTTAGTAAGGGGTTAAACCTTACCCTACTAATTGCACTATAATAAAATTTCTATTTCTTTAATGAAAACCCAAATATTGATATTTCAAAGTTTTTTTTTCTAGAAATAATGTCTCCTTCTCGGGCAGCGTAGATCCAAGATTAGACTGCACGTTCTGTGCAATCTGATCTTGATCTACACTGTCCGCCAAAGGTCAGTGAGTCGCGCTTAGCAGCCTAAAGGTTAAGGAGTTTTCTTGCTGAATGGAGCACTCATTTATATCAGTTCATCAATTTGTTCGATACCGTCTCGAGTCTTTTCCTTTCTTCAGCAAGGATTTATTTGTTTGTTTGTTTGTTTGTTTATTTGTTTGTTTGGAGTTTAACATCGTTTTGACAGCGCAGGTCATAGCACGACAGTCAGTGCACCAACGCATGTTTCTCCTGGCTTCCTCTCACTAACTACGCCCCTGCCGATACAACCTATTTTCCAAGCCGCTTACTGATCTCATACGCATTACAGGTGAGAGGCAAAAAGTCGCCGTAAAGAGAGTTTGCCTCAACCGGGTTTCGAATCCGCGTTCATCAGGTTATGACTCAAGATATGCTTTACTACTTAGCTTCCCGGCCGGGCACAACCAGAATAATTATACCTCACAGCTCCAGGTAGTAGACGTGCAAAAGATTGAAACATGAAAGAGACTATGTTCATAGACTGTTCTGTACCTTTCTTCTCGTCAAAGTGGACTCTTGTTGGATATGTCTTAACACATACTCGATCCTGACTTCCTCGGCTTGTAACTCCCGGACCTTGCACATGTGCTGCAACATAATAGAACATTCTATCACGATCAATATATACGTCTTAATTGAACTTTTACTACTGCGCGACTCAATTAGGACTGGTAACATTGAGGCCCCGGATTTTTGGGTCAGGGTACGCACTGGGCTTTTCGTAGGAGTGTCCTTTGGAAAGACACTTTAAAGACCTAGCCTAGTACTGGTGAAACCCGGGACCCGCATACACCAACCATTCTTAAGAACGTTCTTGTTTCAGTCTCCAGAATTTTAAAAATGAATATGCGATTGCGTGATAAAGGATTGAACTCGGTACTGAATTGTGACCTGTCACGCAAAAAGGGACCATCTGGGAACTGCAAAAAGTGTCGACCCTGGTCAGACTGCGCGGATTGCGCAGGCTGACCAGTGTTGACCCTTCTTTGCTTTTATGATATTTTTATATATGAAAAGTGGTCATTCTAAGCTCACTATACAATAATTTTCTTGCACTATTTTTGACCTGTTTTCATCTAATTAATGTACGGAATATCCAGAATGTCTCTTTTCGCGTGATGGATCACATTTTATTATCTTCTGCTTCGAGAGTGAACACTCAAAATCGTCAAAGTGATATGAATCAACATTATTGTCTAGCCCTTAAGTTGACGCATAAATCGACAAATCTTGTGGTCACCCCGTATTCATGATCGATATTTCTCGGCATTTTTCGTACATGATCGTCAGTATATAGAGTCATGTACTTAACACTGCGACAGAAGTCCGTTGGTAAGGTCGAATGACTAGGAACTTCCGGATTAGCCCTTTGTCACATGATTCCTATTTGTAAGGACCTGTGGCTGACGCCTTTTTAAAACTTTAAGGAAAAGTAGAAAACGGAGGAAAAAAAAAACAGCATTTTCCCCCTTTTCCAAGTGATTTCTTCATACATGTATTTAGTAGCAAATTGAATTATCTTACTGACATGTATTTTGTTGTCTACCAGTATTTTCAAAGTTTGGATAAGCCCAGAAAATTGTCACGTGGTAATGAAACCACCTTCCAAATATGAAATGCACGACTTTAACCTTTTATTTGTTGACGACTCGTAATGTGGTAAAATTTAACCTTTTACCAAATAATGACAATTTTAACTCTTCACCAAACGGCAAAATTTTAGTGTAGTCTAAATAGAAAGATGCCACAATGATAAAGTTTGTTGGTAAAAGTGTGAAAACCTTGCGGAAAAGGAAAAAAAAAATGTTGGTCGCGTTTTTTTGCTTTACCAACAATTTTTTCATAATCCTTCTGCTTCTGGGCTGTTAAAGCTCGGGACTATTTAGTAAGGGGTTAAACGACTCTGAGGGAAAAAGCATTTGCTAAGGTGCTCACCAGCATTTCTTCCTTTTCCGCAATATTTTCTATCATGTTAGACAACCTAAGCTCATTTATATCAGGCTTGAATTCGTCGTCAGCAGATGCCTTGCATTTGGCAGAATCTTTTGACTGTTGTTCTGTAACATGGTTTTAAAATGTGACCCATCACGCAAAAAGGGACCATCTGGGAATTCTGTACATCGATCAGATGAAAACAGATCAACGATAGTGTAGGCAAGGTTAAGTTGATAGTTAAAGAAATGATTCTTTAACAAGGTACAATGACCATTTTTCATACAGAAAATGTCATTAAAGCGAAAAATGCCAACCCAGGTCAGCCTGCGCAATTCGCGCAGTGTGACCAGGGTTGACACTTTTCGCAGTTCCCAGAAGGTCCCTTTTTGCGTGATGATTAATTCATAAATGACGCACTACGTTTTCTACTTCATCTTGTCAACTTTATCCGTGAAATTTAAATACAATGGTCCATGCCTAGGTAACCGAGGGTGGCCGGTTAATAACAGTAACAGAGACTGGGTTACCTGCTCTATTTCTGTTTGTATTTCCTTGTAACGACGTTTCAAATAGTCAAATTCTTCCAACATTTTCAATGAAGAACACAAAGACACAGTCTGGGGAGAAAGGTTTCCTACAAGTATACAATTATAACCCTTACACTGATTTTGAAAAAAAAAATCAGATGGACAATTGCTAGTAACAGTTCCTTTGTTGTTTGACACAGTTCCAATATTGTCTCAATTGTTTTCAATTTGTAGAAAAGAAACAGTAATTTCATGGCTTGAATGGCCAAAAAAAAAAAGAACACAGTATATTGGGGTGCTCCAAAGCTCAGAGGACAAGGTCGTGGTTTTGTAACGAGGAAATTCTGTTTTAGCTCTTTACCAAACGATGAATTTCAGACTGGTCCAAATTGAAAGCATTTGCAGACGATAAATCAAAATATGTCCGAATGACGATATTTGTGCTTTAACCCATTACCACACAATCCCTACTTCTGACGACCCTGAGAAAGAAACCTTTACAAAACATTGTGGGAAAAGGAGAAAATGCGCTTACCAGCATTTTCTCCTTTTCCCACAATGTTTCTTGCTCTTTACAAAAAAACAAATTTCAAATTTTCATTCACTTTTAGTTTGTCGTCTGCAAATGCTTTCGATTTGGACAAGCCTAAAATATTGTCGTTTGGTAATGAGTTAAAGGGGAAAATGTAACATTGGAGAAAAGGATAAAGGATGTGTTCCAGCATCTTCTCCCTTTTCACGATCTTTTTAAAAACTTTCTATGTCAGAGTCGATAACTCGGTACTGTGTGGTAAAAGATTAAATGGAGAAATGGAAACTAAAGAAGTCCAGGCAGCCACTATACATAGTACTTACCTCTTTTGACTCTGGGGTACTTCTCAGGCTTAGTCGGTGAGGAGGTCGAATACCTTTTCACTTTGGTGGACACCACTGATGGCTTTCGTATTTTTGTCCTGGGAACCTCTCCAGCTTGTGATCTGACTGATACTTTTCTTTGCTTTCCATCATTTGTATCATTGTTTTTGGCAGATGGTTGTCTGCTACGGACTTGACCTGTATTAATGTATCTTGATTGTATTCTAGCTGTAGGACTAGAACGAGTTGACACATCCCTGTCGACAGCTTTTGTAGCACACGATTTGAGAACATTGCTTCCTGCTGGTGGTTTGGTCGGCTTTTCGAGCTTCTTTGTTGGCACAGAAGGTCGCCTGGATTGAGATTTAGTAGAAAAGGACTTCACCCTCGGTTTTCCGACTACAAACGGTGAACGTTTCAATGACATAGAGCTGCTATAAATAGATTTGCTTCCCAAGTTAAGTCCATCCTTGGACCTTGACTGGAGTAAAACATTCGGTCTCCTCTTCCGATCATCATTCGCTGGCTGGCTCGTGGTCCCAGTTTGTCGTGTTTGTGATTCATCAGGTCTTGAAAATTCAGGCTGATCCACATAGTGTGGTTTGGTCGGACAGTACTGAGACTTTTTTGTCTCTGCTCTCCCTGTTGAAATTAACAAAGAAAGCTTTCAGATATTTTTCTTGTAACTCCATGTTAAAACTCACACAAAGACTATCGTGGCATATCTCAGCCACGATATAGGAAATAGCTTTCATGATTAATTTTTGAAAACTATCGCGATAAATTTAAGTTTCCTGGCAATTTTATGGAGATAGTAAAACGTTTCCCGAAAGAAATATCACAATGAACTTAATATTTTAACGCAAAATTTCACTATCGTGCAAACAAACTGACATTCGAGATAAAATTATCGTATTAATTCCATCCGTGTCTTG
The DNA here is from genome assembly GCA_943736015.1 of Tridacna crocea. Taxonomy (NCBI): domain Eukaryota; kingdom Metazoa; phylum Mollusca; class Bivalvia; order Cardiida; family Cardiidae; genus Tridacna; species Tridacna crocea. The sequence continues at coordinate 60,349,939 of OX031059.1, forward strand.
ATATTTATAGATAGTAAATTCACCATTTGGATGAATTAGGTAGTTTTTGACTTCACAAGATCGCAATTAGTAAAAAATTGAATAATTTACACCGATTAATTTTGAGTAAACTCGAAATTTGTTAAACACGAAGACGACTCGAAATGCCCCCTACTATCAACTTTAAAATCATTCAGGGAAAAGGAGAATTAATAAGGTTGTAGAAGAAGATGTTCAGAAACCGAATCTAATTATAGGTCTTGCGGCAGAAATATGTTACAATAAATCAAAGCGTTGAGAACGCTGTAGTGATATTTGTCAACGAAATCATACTGTGTAATCAGTTTGAAAGAAAAAGGGAAATGGTATTTAACTATTGGTTAAAAGTCAACCTACTAAGCAGATGAATGATTTTTAATTTTGATTGAAGGAAGAATACTCATGACAAAGTTAGGACTATTTGTGTATTTTGGTGGTCCCCTTTCGATCATTAGGCGGAATCGGGTGTCACATCTCTTGATAGTAGGCTGCATGATGGACAGGGAATGAGAAGATAAAGAAGAAGAAGAAGAAGAAGAAGATAAAGAAGAAGAAGAAACTGTTGCAGTGTCTGAAAAAGAGGGGAAAACAAACCTGGATTCGTTGTTACATCTATTTGTAGATCCCGAAACTGAACAAAAAAGAGACATGTCACTGTGTAAGGGATTGAAATAAAAAATGTATTTGAAGTAACCCTTTCCTCCATAGATACTCATTTCTACACATTGCTTGTAGGAGCCTGTCGAAAACATTGTGGCAAAAGGTGAAACTGCTCGTGACGAGCAATTTCACCTTTTGTCACAATGTTTTCTATGCTATCAAAGGGTGTCATTTACACACAAGAAACGGCTTCATCCCTAACTATTATTTAGGGTCAATTAGAGATGTCATAGGAATGCCTTATGGAGTAAAGGGTTAAGCCGAATGTTAAAAAAGGAAAAACACACAAAAACTTTAAAAAACTATATTGAATTTTTTTCATGTCGAGTTTAACTTATTCGAAGCGACTATCCAGAACAGTTTAATATAAGCTTCTCATCTCTGCCCTTACAATATATTACTTCTAGAGGCGAATTTGCCCCAGCCCAGATGACTTTAGAAGTATCACTGTAAAAATCAATAACTGATTTGGCTGTATTGGGGTTTAACGCCACTTTAACAGCTAAGGTCATATCATGGCGGTCGGTGACGCACATGTGTTTCCTGGCTTTCTCATACCAGTACTAACACAACTTTCTTTCCAAAGCCATCGACTATATTTCTCACATGCTATCAATAACTGACGGTTTGACATGTAATAAAATGATGGAATCTCGTCCGACCATTGGATATGACCTTTGATCGTAAGATACATCAGCATTATATTTCCCAAGAAGTGCGCAGCAAATGCATGTACTAGAAAAATTTACTACCACAATAGTATTCCGTATTAAATTCCGACGAATCTTTATGCCTGCCGTGCTAAAGTAGCTAAGTAGTACAACAGAGCTCCAGACAGAGGGAATGATGTTGATTTCAAAATTGAAAATATTTATCATGCTCCAATAAAACCAATACCGGGTATTGTGGGTACTCATTAGAACTGTTTCATCGAGACGATTCTAATGAGTACCCATGACATAGGGTTTCAAAGCGAAATAATGGATTTAGAATACCATCACTCCCTGTTATCTGGAGCTCTGGTACAACACAGAGTTTTGTATTACCATGTTTGTGAGTTCGGATCTCTGGTAGAACAGGTATAGAAATACCAGGAACAAATGGATAGGTGTACTGACCTCCTAGACATAGCCGAAATATTGTTTAAAACGACGTTAAATACTAAATACGTTTTCTGCCAAGAAAAAATGCTTACTGCTAAATTTGGTGTTGATGTATTTGTGGTCGATCTGTCGATGTTCTCTGGAGATGTGACCGGACTGCAATCTAGAGGAGAACTTTCTAATTGACTCAGTGTCAGGAATCCATCTTTATCTAAAACACGGCCAGAGTGAACAACGATATTATGTTGGACAATTATGTCAATAACGGCCGACTGCCAGACATAATACATGGTCTGCGAGTAGTAATAAGCCCACTTTAGGCTTTATCCTGCCAAATAAACTAAAGTTAAAGTTCCGACCCGATTGTAATAACCAAAATTTTGCTGTTTCAAAGTTGTGTTTTTTGCAATTACATCTCCTTATCGGACAGTATAGATCCATGATCAGACTGCACGTTCTGTGCATTCTGATCTTGATCTACATTGTCCGCAATAGGTCGGCGAGCCGCGCTTAGCATCCAAGAGGTTAAAACATTCATCTTTCCGAACAGGTGTATCAGCTGATCTGATGGTTCATACATCATACACAGAACTAGAAACTGCTGCTGTACTTGCTGAAAAAACGTAAAATTGACTATTCAGAAAAATGATTTCATAAACTGAAGCATCTAAACATAACGTGCACTATAAAATGTGCTCTTTTTTTCTCAACAATCCGCATTCACACTGATTATTCGAATCAATTGTTCAGAGCTAATTTTGCAGTTCACCTTTATCAGGGATTTTCGATCGGTGTTTTCAGAACAATTTCGAACATGCTAAGGCGGCCAAAGCAGTCGTCCGTAAATTCCTTATTTTAAGTTTAAGTTTAAACATACTTATTTTACCTCGATTGAGGAGCAAATTCTGAAGCAGCAAGCTCAAACTATTCTCTGATTCTGCTTCCTGGGAACTACATCAGTACTCGCGCCAAATGTGTGGGCCTATGAAGAATCCCAAAATTCGCATTCGCTCTCGGCTATCAAACTGGAGACCTTGTGGTTACGAGGTCAACGCTCTACCTTACCACCAAAAACACCATAAATTCCCTGGTTTTCTGAATCGGTGCAATCAGCACCAATCTGTCCAAAACAAGTTGAAGAGAGATAGAGCCTGTCGAAAATCATTCTCGTTTTAGTTCTTTACATGGCTTGCACCCTAACACACATATACACTTGTACGATAACAAGAAAAGTCGTTGGGAAAAACAAAATTACTTTTTCACTATTGATCAAAATATCGTTTTCATCATAATCAACAGGATTAAAGCAAAAGTTTCAAAACTGATTCCTTATTACCTTGATCTGTGTCTCTGTTTGGTTGACTTTCCTCAAGGACGCAGCATTTAATTAGGTCACTAAATATTTGTAATGCATCAAACAGTTGTCTTCTTTCCAAACTCACCAGCCCCATCCCTGTTATGTGGTCCATGGGAATCTTCATAATCTGAATCAGAACACATATATCAGTTGTACAGTCAGATGGCAGGGGACTTGGAAACTTGTTCACGGCTATAGGGAATCATGTCGCCCCGAGCCGAAGAAGCAGCTCGGGGCGACATGATTCACCAAAGCCGTGAACAAGTTTCCAAGTCCCCCACCAACTGACCGTACAACGAATTTATTATATTTCAAAGTGTTACCATTACAACGTGTCTTTGGCTAATTTTATCTTTTTTTTTTTTGTTTTGTTTACAAAATTGAGTACGCTGAGAAAGTAAAATTTCTCTTCTGAGTGCCCGAATTCAATTATAACATACTTCACTGAGAATTGACGTCAATGAAACCTTGGTAATAAGTACCGAAAGGTGCAGCTTTGCTCATAATATTTATGTTAATCTTGATCGTCGCCGCTATTTTGGGAGGTGTTTTGATAGTGTAGTGATGTATACGGGGCTCCCAGAGGGGAAACTGTTTTACGTTGGTTTTTGCCAGTGTACATGATATATATGTTCGGAGTATATTATCCAATCAGATCACATGATTTTTTTTGTAACTGGCTGCATTTCAATGTTAAACACTATTGCATCGAGAGAGGAATAAGCAATGTTCACGCAAAAGGCATTAGGCATAGTCGAGAGTCAAAATCATGATCTACAGTTCAATATAGCCTAGTTGGTCGCGTGCAGGACTTGAGAACAGGTTGTCGCTGATTCGATCGCCGACTAGGCCAATTTCTTTCCAAGAATTTATGATAGTCATTGCGACAGGATTCATTCCTTTCTCGCTGCTGACCATTGTTTCGACGCCGATACGCCGATTATGTGAGAAAGAGGCCAGTAGCCTTGAAAGAATATTGTGTTGAGTACAGATAAACAAGAGGACCATGATGGTCCTATATCGCTCACCTGAGTACTAAGCTGTAAAATCAAACTTGTGACCCCTGGGCAGGGCCAATTTTGACCCAGGGGCATCCTAAGAAAAAAAAAAACTTGCTAGAGGTACACTAGGAGATGCAACTTAAAAAAATACCAAAGCTCTATACCTTCTAGTTTCAGAGAAGTAGAATTTTAAAGTTTTCCTTCTTTGTTCATATGTTTCGAACTTGTGAACCCTGGGCAGGGCAAGTTTAGACCCCAGGGGCATCGTATGAAGAAACTTTCTAGAAGTCCACTAAAAGATGCTACATACCAAATATCAAAGCTCTACGCCTTCTAGTTTCAGAGAAGAATAATATTGACATTTTCCTTCTTTGTTCCTATGTTTCGAACTTGTGACCCATGGGGCAGGGCAAGTTTTGACCCCAGGGGCATCATATGAACAGACATTGTAGAAGTCCACTAGGAGAACCTATTTACCAAATATAAAAGCTCTACATAATCTAGTTTCAGACAAAAAAAATTTTCAATTTTTCCTTCTTTATTTCTATGTATTAAACTTGTGACCCCCGGGGTGGGGCCAGTTTTGACCCCAGGGACATCATATGAACAATCTTGGTAGAGGTCCACTAGGAGATGCTACATACCAAATATCAAAGCCCTGCACCTTCTAGTTTCAGAGAAGAAGAATTTTAAAGTTTTCCTTCTTTGTTCCTATATTTCAAAATTGTGACCCCCGGGGCGGGGCCATTTTTGACCCCAGGGACATCATATGAACAATCTTGGTAGAGGTCAACTAGGAGATGCTACATACCAAATATCAAAGCTCTACATATTCTAGTTTCAGAGAAGAAGATTTTCAAAGATTTCCTTCTGTGTTCCTATGTTTCAAAATTGTGACCCCCGGGACGGGGCCAGTTTTGACCCCAGTGACATCATATGAACAATCTTGGTAGAGGTCCACTAGGAGATGCTACATACCAAATATCAAAGCTCTACATATTCTAGTTTCAGAGAAGAAGAATTTCAAAGTTTTCCTTCTGTGTTCCTATGTTTCAAAATTATGACCCCCGGAGCGGGGCCAGTTTTGACCCCAGGGATATCATATAAACAATCTTGGTAGAGGTCCACTAGGAGATGCTACACACCAAATATCAAAGCTCTACGCCTTCTAGTTTCAAAGAAGAAGATTTTCAAAGTTTTCCTTCTTTGTTCCTATGTTTCAGAATTGTGACCCCCAGGGCGGGGCCAGTTTTGACCCCAGGGACATCATATGAAAAATCTTGGTAGAGGTCCACTAGAAAATGTTACATACCAAATATCAAAGCCCTGCACCTTCTAGTTTCAGAGCAGAAGAATTTTAAAGTTTTCCCTCTTTATTCCTATGTTTCAAACTTGTGACCCCCGGGGCGGGGCCAGTTTTGACCCCAGGGACATCATATGAACAATCTTGGTAGAGGTCCACTAGGAGATGCTACATACCAAATATCAAAGCCCTGCACCTTCTAGTTTCAGAGCAGAAGAATTTTAAAGTTTTCCTTCTTTATTCCTATGTTTCAAACTTGTGACCCCCGGGGCGGGGCCAGTTTTGACCCCAGGGACATCATATGAACAATCTTGGTAGAGGTCCACTAGGAGATTCTACATACCAAATATCAAAGCCCTGCACCTTCTAGTTTCAGGGAAGAAGAATCTTAAAGTTTTCCTTCTTTGTTCCTATGTTCCAAACTTGTGACCCCCGGGGCGGGGCCAGTTTTGACCCCCGGGACATCATATGAACAATCTTGGTAGAGGTCCACTAGGAGATGCTACATACCAAATATCAAAGCTCTACGCCTTCTAGTTTCAGAGAAGAAGATTTTCAAAGATTTTGCTATTTTTTTCCTTTCGGTTGCCATGGCAACCAGAATTATGGGTGAAATTTAATCTCTTGAACAACTTTGGTAGAGCTTCACCCAAGGAACATCCCTGCCAAGTTTCATCAAGATTGGCCCAGTGGTTTAGGAGGAGAAGATGTTTAATGAAATTGTGGACGACGGACGACGCACGACGGACGACGGACGACGGACGCCGGACATTGAGTGATCACAAAAGCTCACCATGAGCACTTCGTGCTCAGGTGAGCTAAAAAGAAAGCTCCGGGAAAACATGGATTGTTGCACTGGCCGCCGCGATATAACTGAAATAATGATGACAACGGCGTTAAACACCACATAGTCTACAAGTTATAAAAAGATATGTGATAAAACTAAAAAAAAAAAAGTAACTTGTAGGCTTGTCCAAACAGAAAGCATTTACAAGCGACAAAATAAAAGTGACTGAAAATTTGAAATTTGTCTTGTGCAGGGTAGCAAATATTGTGGGAAAAGGAGAAAATGCTGGTTACCAGCATTTTCTCCATTTCCCACAATGTTTTCAGAAGGCTTCTTCCTCTGGGTCGTAAAAACCAGGGATTGTTTGGTAAACGGTTAAAAAGAAATTCGGAATACGAGCCACTTCCGGTGAGAGCGGAAGTAAGCATACCAACCTCCTCCAAAGTGTCAAATATCGTCTGCAGCGTTCTTGCATTTTCTCGCGCTTGAATACACGGTCGCCGATCATCTTTGATAACTTCGGATGTGAGATATTCAAATAGCTTCACCAACAAGTCAGGAATGTCTTGGAGCTTGGCAACCATTCCGTGGATAGTAACTTTCCGATCGTTTATCTTGGATATAAGACAGTTTGCCAGGTCTAGAATCGCTTAAAAGAAAAAAAAGACGGAAATAGAAGTGGGTGTAAATATGGAGGCGCATGAACGAAAAATCGAAACATTCATATCCTCATTTTGAAACTCAAAACTAGCCGTCTTAGTGGCTGCTGCCTTCTCTCTGAACCAATCAGATTGCTAGCCCCAAACTTTTGAACTATTTTAAATAGACGTTAAATGATCGGTTGAATACAACTGCTGCTTTTGACCCGGTAGCATATTCCTCAATATTTCTAGAGAGAGATACATGTATATATATCGTCGGTCTACTTCAAGAACCTCGTAACTACAGCTTGTAACAAGCTGTAGTTACGAGGGTTTTGAAGTAAATCGACGATATACAATCTATAGTTTACCTCACCGTTATTGATTCTTTGAAGTTCCATTTACCTTCAATGTGAATACTGAAGATTTAACTCATTACCAAACGACAAAATTTTAGGTTTGTCCAAATCGAAAGCATTTGAAGACGACAACATAAAAGTTACTGAAAAATTGAGATTTGTCTTGTGAAGGGTAGAAAACATTGTGGGAAAAGGAGAAAATGCTGGTTACCAGCATTTTCTCCTTTTCCCACAATGTTTTCTAAAGTCTTCTTTTTCAGGGGCGTCAAAAGTAGGGACAGTGTGGTAATGGGTTAATACGTAGACTGACGTTGAAGGCCAAATCAACACCACTCTATACAGTCACTCAGTGTTAACGGTGTACGTAGAAGTTTGTGTGTGTGTCTGTCTATCCGTCCGTTTGTCTGTCGGCTGGCAGTAAGGTAAATTTATATAGAAATTCAACGGTTTTGCTGTAATTAATTGTCACTTTGTATAATTGTCCTCAATAATTTTTAGATGTGCAAGGCACACTTTCTCGGATGCCTACCCGAAAGATTGTCTCCTTGCATAAAGCTCGTTGATTTAACTCTTTACTAAAACGACAGAGTTTTAGACCTGACCAAATTGAAAGTATTTGAAGACGACAAAATAAACGTGAATCAAAAATTGAAACTTGACTTTAGAAGGGTAGAAAACATTGTGGGAAAATGAGAAAATGCTGGTTACCAGCATTTTCCCCATTTTCCCACTATGTTTTTTAAGAAGGCTACTTTCTCTGGGTCGTAAATCCAAGGATTGTTTAATAAGGGTTATTACTACACAGCAAAGAAATTTCTCGTGATCTGATTGGTTAACATGCCGGGAACATATATCATGTAACATGGCAAAAACCACATAAAGCCAGTTTCCCTTTTGAGTGCCCCGTAAACATCACTACGCTTGCAACACAACATCCAAAATGGCGGCGTGGATCAATCACCCGACTGCACATTTATGCACCAAACTGCACGTTGTTGTGACTTCAGTTCCCAGTTACGTCACTTTTCATTGAATTGGGGCACTCAGAGGGGAATTTCTAGTTCGCCAGCATACTAGATTCGTGAGACTATAAAACAGAAAAATTTCGTTTAATTCGCTTTGAAAGGGTATAACTTTGAAGTATAATAAATTATTTATACGGTCAGGTAGCAGGGGACTTGGAAACTTGTTCACGGCTGTGGTTAATCATGTCCCCCCAAAATAATAATTTCGTCTTGTTTGGCAACGTTTAAGCTATCTCCTTATATCTACTTTTTTTCTAGCTACAGCAGGATGATAATTACTTTGTGTATTTTTATGTTTCTATGACTATAAAATTTATGTAAGTTTTTGTCAATAAAATAATTCGTTCGTTCGTTCGTTAAACATTTTCTCCTTTCCCACATTATTTTTTTTTGCGCCAGAATTCTTTAAATGGCGGTCAAATCACAGGATTGTTTTGGTAAAGGGCTTATTAGAAAAGACAGAAATTTGCGAGCCATGCTCTGTGAAAAATGGGCTAAATGTTTAACCGTGATGTGTTATACCAAGTAAGATCATAATCATGATTAAATCTTTACCACACGACAAAATTTTAGAACTGTCCAAATTGAAAGAATTTGCAGACAAGAAAATAAAAGTGACTGAAATTTTGAAATTTATTTCGTGCAGGGTAGAAAATATTGTTGGAAAAAGGAGAAAATGCTGGTTACCAGCATTTTCTCCTTTTCCCACAATGTTTTCAAAAGCCTTCTACCTTAAGGTCGTAAAAACATAGATTGTTTTGTAAAGGGTTACAGGGCCATAAAACCAATTTAGTCTAGCTATTGACTGAATCTGAAAGTAGACTGGCCCTTTGACATGCAAAAAAAACAACTTGCCGAAACAGATGCATTAAGCTCCTTTTTCATGGCTTATACTTAGGTTAAGACGGACAGAACGATCTAACACATCTATTTAGACCAAAAGTGACAAAATAACAAACGAATAAAGCATCAAACAACAAGAAGAACGTAATATTGAAATACAGAAGAATAGAAAAAGTAAGATACCATTATCCACTTCGTTTGTCTGTGCCATCGTTATTCTCGAACCAGATTATCGTTGCCATTGTGTCCCACTAGCACTTGTACGGTAACTACCATTTCATTTATTCTTAACCCTTAACCAAACAAACCCTCGTTTTTACGACTCGGAGATAGAAGCCTTTTGAAAACATTGTGGGTAAAGGAGAAAATGCTGGTAACCAGCATTTTCTCCATTTCCCACAATGTTTATTACCCTGTTGGAAACAAATTTCAACGTTTGAGTTACATTTTTTTTGTCCTCTGCAAGTGCTTTCAATTTGGACCAGTCTACAATTTTTTCATTTGTTAAAGGGTAAAAAAACTGACTTGACCATGTAATACCTTTTTCTGAAAGAGGATAGGGTCTGATACATTGGTCTCTTGAAATGGTGAACAGAGTGGACTCTTGAAACAATCGTCATCTGAAGATCTTTTTTTTTAAATCCACTATGTATTGATCGTTAATAGAATTGAGTAAAGGGTGAGCACTGACCACTGACTACATGTCATTGTGCACAGAAATTGAACTGTATTCTATACGCTTGGGTGATCCACTTTCTTCACGTGTATCAATACCGATCTTGCTGAATCCCACGAATTTCCTTTGTTACACGGACAGACGGAATAACAGAAGAGCGGAAGGGCACATAGATAGATAGATAGATAGATAGATAGATAGATAGATAGATAGATGACCTATAGAAGCACTCTCTAATGTAACTGTACCTTTTCTCGTTTACGGATATATCTAACGTAAACATTTTGGATGTAATAGAACATTGTCAAAGTCGCTCACAGCAAGTATGACGAACAAAACAGAGGTCGTTAGTTATATCAAGGGAAGTGACTCTGGTAATTATTAATACGAATACCCAAGAGTAGTCTGCCGTCGCTAGGAAAGAGATGCATCAAAGTTTGTGGGTTTCTCCATGGCTTATTGTAGTCTTATACTGGTGAATTGTGGGAAAGACACGTGATACAGGTAAGATATAGATTGAAAGTTTAATGGCGTTTACATCACTTTCAACAGTGTTTCAGTCATATCACAAAGGCCGATGATCTATAATAAATGTACCTCCCTTTTTTTATTGGTACTGGATTTGGGCTCTGAAATGCCGCACCCATGTTGACTCTGACGAAAGTTCCAAACGGGTCAAACAAACTCAATCTGGTTAAAAAAATGATTGTATTTTCTTAATCTCTGAATCTTTTTTATTCATTATTCTGCGATGGATTATGGAATTTGCACCGTTTTCAATAAAATTTGCGCTAGATTAGGCCTCCGAATTACCTTTATCCTGCTAAGTTAACCCTTTACCAGACAATTCCGACTTTAAACTTCGAGACAGAAGCTTTTTTAAAAAAATGTGCTGGGTCCGTATTCACCAACCATTCTCAAGAATATTCTCAGTCTTATTCTTCAGAATTTGTCAATGTGAAAGAAACAGAACTTCTGATTGGCTAAACCATTTGGTTTAGCCAATCAGAAGTTCTGTTACTTTCACAGTCAGAAAATCTTGCAGAATAAGACAATGAACATTCTTAAGAATGGTTGGTGAATACGGACCCTGGTAACCATCATTTTCTCCATTTTCCATCTTTTTTTCACCTTGTCAAAGAAATTCGATTCATTTAAAACCTTTTACCAAACAACAAAGTTTTAGACCAGTCCAAATTGGAAACATTTGCAGAAGACAAAATAAACTTCGGTGATAAATTGAAATTTGTTATTGGAAGGGTAGAAAACATTGTGGGAAAGGGAAAAAATGCTGGTTACCAGCATTTTCTGCTTTTCCCAAAATGTTTTCAAAAGGCTTCTTTCATAGGGTCGTTGAAAGACGGGATTGTATGGTAAAGGGTTAACATAAAACACACGTTGTCTACAGGTGATTTCCGCTTTCAGAAACCGAGGATGTGTGCTTCGTTTAGCAGGGTTTGCAATACTAAACCATTTACAACCAACTGGATATTGGAATGAGCAGATCAAGACCAGACTTTAAGGACGAACAGGCTAATCTCGACTTAGTTCCCCGCAAAAAAAAAACCATATCAGATATGGAGTACATGTTGAGAAAAAAGAAACCGTCACAAACTGTGCGGTAGGTCGCAAACATACATATATTCTGAAATAAACATTTAAATCTATCTGATTCTATCTTCTCCGCCTGCACAGCATGTGTGTTTACATTCATTTGTTTAATTGATTTTCTGCATCAAAGGCTAGCAGAAAATACATGTCATCACTTCTCTTTGTAGTTTATGCAATGTATTATCAACTGTTTCAAGGTACTTCTAAAACTCACGAGCGTTCGGTTGAACAGGAAATGCGAGGAAATCGAAGAACACGATCAGAGACACTGCATCATACTGTCTTTTCCCTCAGTTTATAACTCGTTGAATTTCGAGGGGGGGGGGGGGGGGGGGGGGGGGGTTCAGTGCATTGTGAAGTAATCATTGAGGAAGTCAGTCAGTAAGTCAATAACTCAGTCTGAAAGTATGTCTTTGAGTTAGTTGGTGGGTAAATCGGTGAGGCTTCTAATGTTTACAGAAGTTGGAAGTCAGTAGGCAAGTTAAGAAATTATCGTGAAGTAATCACTCAACCTGAGAGTAAGTCTTTCAGTCAGCTGGTCAGTAAATCGATGAGACTTCTAATGCTTACAGGAGTTAAAAGTCAGTGAGTGGTTCAGTCAGTCAGCAAATAAAGGAGCCAAGTCACTGACTTACAGATTCAGTTATCAAAGATACACCTATGCAATCAGAGACGGAAAGAAATCAAAGCGTTGAGAACGCTGTAGTGGTATTTGTCGAGGAAGCCGTCGTGTGGAATTCATAATCTGAAACAAAAAGAGAAACATCATTCAAATATTGGCATGAACGTCAACCTACTAAGCAAATGGACAGCCTTTTGGTTGAAGGAAGAGTACTCATGATAAAGGTAGGATTATTTGTGCATTGGTGGTATCCTTCTGATCATAAAGAGTAGTTAGAAGTCCCTTGACGGTAGGATGCATGATGGATAGAGAGAAACATCATGAGAATACATCGAAAAAAAAAAAAGTTTGTACTTGAAATCTATGATTTCGAAACATCCCTGGCCGTTAACATTTATTCCCAACATTACAATGAATTATTTCGATATATAAATATTCATGTGCAATCAAATGGAGGAGCGCACATTCACGGATTAACAAGACCTGGGTCTGTATTCACCAACCATTCTTAAGAACGTTCTTGGTCACATTCTTCAAGATTTCCTGACTGTGAAAGTAACAGAACTTCTGATTGGCGAAACCAAACGGTTTAGCCAATCAGAAGTTCTTTTACTTTTACTCTGACAAAATTCTGAAGAATGAGACCAAGAATGTTCTTAAGAACGGTTGGTGAATACGAGCCTTGGTTTTAAAACAAAAAAGCCAATTACCAAACGATCAGTAGACAAATTTTGTATCAGTGCGCCAATAGAAGACTACGAGCGAATGAATCTATTTCCAATTAAAAATTAGTATTTCCATAATCGTTGGTTTCACCCAGTGTATTTTAATATGCTATTTCCAATTATATAGCTGAGTGCTACCGAAAAACTCATTTGTGTGAGAAAGATTGAGTTTAATCGGGTTTATTTCCTTCGGCTTTGCACAAAATACGATACATGGTCTTGAAAATTCAATGTTGAAGTCATAGTAGATAAGTACCACAAAAAAAAAAACGCAGTTAATGTAGTTACCCGTGTAAAGATAGATAAGTAATTGATATGAGGTGTATTGGATCAAAGAAATCTAGAGGATTTGTCTTGAATTAACTCATTACCAAACGGCAATATTATAGACTTGTCCAAATCGAAAGCATTTGCAGATCACAAAATAAAGGTGACTGAAAATTTGAAATTTGTGTTGTGAAGGGTAGAAAAGATTGTGGGAAAAGGAGAGAGAAAATGCTGGTCACCAGCATTTTCTCTTTTTCCCACAATATTTTCTAAAGGCTTCTTTCTCAGGGGCGTCAAAAGTGGGGATTGTGTGGTAATGGGTTAAATTGGGGGAAAAACGACAATGATGTCCTGGATACTGTCCAGAGTATGAAATATAATTATGTACATTTTCTTTCTGTCGTAATTTTTGCAACCTTGTGGCCGTCCGGGGCAACATTTTGGATGAAGATACATGAAGGATTACAGTTTTATAAACTACAGATGAAACTGGTATGCAAACAACAAAATGAAAACTAGTAAAGATGTACCTTTAAGTGAGAAAGTGGGTCGACGAGGGAGCCGGTCATAGGTCGGTCGGTTGGTCTGTCAGTTCATTCGTGGACATGTTTTTTTTAAACAAAACGACAGATCGTCGGTTTACTTCCCAAACCTGGTAACTACAGCTTGTAACAGGCTGCAGTTACGAGGTTTTGGAAGTAAACCGACGATATACATTTTACAGCCCATTCTAGGCTCTCGTACTTACTTCTCAAAGGTCCAGCGTTCTGCCTTTAAGGCTAAACATAAAAAGATACAAGGCTTTGTTTTAGAATGCCTTGAAATGTTTTGTTGCATTTGTTGACAGAGCAGATTCAGGTCAAATATCATAGACTGACGGTGTAGCCCGGCAGATCCGGTCGCTTTGATAGATCGTATCATATTTACCATTTCAATTTGGCACTGTAACGACTTACATGTTGTGAAATCCTCTCTTTCTTATCTGCCGTCATTAGATGAAAGAGCTAATTTACTTTTCGATATCAAAGAAGACATTCGTGATTATACTATCCATCAGAACTGTCCTTTGAAGTGATCTGATAATTTTCAAACTGCCATTCAAACTTCTTGGATATATAGTTTTTTTGTTGATACACACGCCTACTGATATTGCATTCCTTAACTAAATAACCGTCTCCAGGTGACCTTTCTTTCTTTTTTTAAAGGTATCTATCGTACGGCAGAACATCTTTTTGACAACAATGTGATAAAAGGAAAAGTATCTTATGACAAACAGTTCTTCCCTTTACAACATTTTTTTCTTCATCTGTGTTTCATGCATATGATTCTACACATACACTGTGAATCGGGAGCCTAATGTATTTGCGAAAAGTATCGATTCAGGTCAGCCTGCGCAGTCCGCGCTGGCTGACCTAAGCCGAAACTTTTCGCTCTTGGTCAGTTTTATGCATGTATAAGGACCATTGTACATCGTGATTGAGTTGTTTTAAAAACGTCACTGTTATGGATCATGGATCGATAATAATGTGATGTCTCGTTTAGTACCGTGGATAACACAGATGCATTAAGCTCCCCTTTGTCAGAGCATGGTTTATATGTAAAAACCCTAATTAATATCAATTACCTATAAATTGATAGGATTTCGCCAATAATGTTTGCTGCAAATTTGTTTCAGGCGGTGGTGTTTAAAGCATGCTTTAACCGCAACCCTGCTAAATAAGTGAAATGGATTTTTTAGGTCCATAGCAAAAACCTAAACTTTGCTACTAGTTTTACAAATGTATTTTATTTGGGAAAATATGTCCTTATCGGACAGTGCAGATAAAAAAAATCAGACTGTCCGTTCTGTGCACTCTGATCTTGATCCACACTGCGAGCAAAAGGTCAATGAGTCGCGCTTCGCAACGATTAATTTCGGAGACGTCAAACATGAGTCAGTCTCTATTGTCGTTTTTGCTCCTCGTTAATGCTCTCACTTAAAGTTGACAAAGACCTTATACTGTGGTCTAAAATCTTCACAATCACTGGAAGAGCAAGATGAAATGCAAAAGGTAGGCCTACTTCTTTTTAAAGCTCCAGTTAAGTCCAAAATATAGGTAATTTCACCGTTTATAACTCGAAAATATAACGGATTACTCATCACAACACACATTATATAAGCTCGGAGGAAACCCGAACGTGTCATTTACTACATTAGATGCCATAATATACTAGAGTGAAAATGCATTGAGAAGCTCATCGATTTCAGGGACGCCATTGATCGAGACAGCCTTCCTTATCGAACTTAGTTTTTGAAGTCTAGAATGGGGACAAAAAGATCAAGTGAATGAAGGGTTTGTTTCGACGCATTGAATTATCACGTGGTGTTTACGTCACTATTACGTCACTGCACACATTTACGTACGACGGATAAATCGGCTAATCGACGGCGCTCATCGACGTTTCAACCAACAGATAATCTGACATGGTAGGATTTGTTCTCGTTTCGAAATTCTTTTTTTCTGCATTGACCAGAATTTTTTCGAAATGCACCTTTACATATCGTGAAGGTCATAATAATCGCCATATCTTTACATGGTAAAAATGAAATTTACATTTACTTCATGAACAGGCCTTTTAACAGTTTGGACTTTACTCTGACTTTAAGTTTGTTCTACGTATTTACTACGTCCCTGAAAGAATCCTACTTAGTCTTGAACCTTCCAGCTAAGTTTTACCATGCTCTTCATCAAAATTTTTTTCGAAATGCACCTTTACATATCGTTAAGGTCATAATAATCGCCATATTGTTATATGGTAAAAATGAAATTTACCTTTACTTCATAAACAGGCCTTTTTACAGTTTGGACTTTACTCTGACTTCACTTCACCATATTGTTATATGGTAAAAATGAAATTTACATTTACTTCATAAACAGGCCTTTTTACAGTTTGGACTTTACTCTGACTTTTTGTTTGTTCTACGTATTTACTACGCCCCTGAAAGAATCTTACTGAGTCTTGAACGTTAAGCTAAGTTTTACCACGCTCTTCATCAAGCTCTTTGCGCAGTAAAGTTCTGTGTTCTTTTTAAGACCTCAAATATCGCACTATGCACTCACTGAACTTTTTCAGAGATCTCATTACGCTCCTAGAGAGCCTATAAATTCAGGTCCGCGAACATCACGTTCTTATTCGATCTGCAAGTTTTATAAAGTGAAGTGTTTTCAATCGTGTCCAGGTCAGGTTTGTATCACGTCAGAGAATACCACACCAGTTTTATAGCCCGTTGGTCATACATGACGATGACGTTGATCTGGAACGTCCCTACAGGATGATTGTGCAACTAGGTCTAGATTTGGTCACGTGATCGCTACTTTTTTTTTCTTCAAATGTGTTAAAATTCAACATTCAACTACGTCAGTCAAGAGCATAAATATTGCATCATATCCTTATGAGTTTCTACAGCATTTCCTTCTTCGTCGGACAAGTTCCTACTACTTCTGGTGGGTTAAACGTACAGGGAACTTGGTGTGGCTTGCCTCGGGTTAACCGCAAATCGCCTTTTAATTCAGTGTCTAATTTCAAATGTCATTTAAACCTTTACTGGGCAATCTCGGTTTTAATGACCCTGTGGAAGAGGTTTTAAAATATGGAAAAGGAGAAAATATTGGTGACCAGAATTTTATGCTTTTCTTGCAAACTTTTCTACGCTTCCAACGCTAACTACTATCATTTTCATTAAGCTTAATTTGCTTATTTGCAAATGCTTCTAATTTGGACCAGTCAAAAGTTTTGTCTTCCGGTAAGGTTTTTAAATTTGTTTCTGGTATCTCCTAAAATAAATATGCCGCAGATGAAAAAAAAAACATCTATCGCAATGGGCGGTGCCAGTCACGTAGATGTGTCTTTGAGTAACGTATTTCTGAAGTCTAACCTGGTACTTGTTAAACCCAAAAGGTTACATAACTACATGTAAGTGACAGTCTACATGATATAACTGAATTACTTTTTACTTTATCTTGAACATAAATTAAAAAAAAAGACATACAAACACATTCCTCGTGGCATGAGTTCATTCATTCATTTATATAACATTTCATTTCACCAAAACACATATTATTCAAGTACCAGGTGCACGTGCGGAATAAAAACTAAGTCCCAGACTGGTAGCCGCAACTTAGTCTGTTATTTTTTTTTTATAAAAACTATGCAGATGAATGTCAAGTTAAACAATGTGTGAAATCAGATCATTAATCTAGAATATCCGATACGAAAAACCTTTTTACGGCAAAATAAAAAAAATGTTTAAAATTGAAATAGATCAATTCTTACTGTTGTCAAGAAAATTTTGTTTAATTTACTTAAATAAGCTAAGGGTTTAGACTTTTATTGCTTATTACATGTTACACAACATAAGTATCTTGACTAGTTTTCAGCCAGTTTTTTGTAACCCATTTTTTAAAAGTTAGTTTATGAAACTACCCTCTTTCCTGCATCTTCATGCGAAATGTTGCCTCTCACGGTTGCGAGGTGGCGCAGATAACGACCGATAGTAAATGCATTTGATTCTCTGGTGGCTATCAAAGGACTGCTATCGTTTCCGGTTTTTAATCGTAGACAAATTGCTCAAGTCTTTTTACCCCCTACGCCATATTTATCATAAATTATTTATCTATGTTCACGCAGCTGACCAAAACCCGAACCATTGACTTACTTTGAACTTTTAACCCCATACCCAGTAAGGCATTTCTATGGTATCTTTAATTGACCCTAAATAACAACAAGGATGAAACTGTTTCTTATATGTATATGACACCCTTTGATAGCATTGAAAACATTGTGGCAAAAGGTGAAATTGCTCGTGACGAGCAATTTCACCTTTTGCCACAACGTTTTCCAAAGGCCCCTACAAGCAATGCGTAGAAATGAGTATCTGTGGAGTAAAGTTTTAATCATTGTCCTGCTAAAGAAGTAAAATGAAATTTTCAATTCGATAGTCAAAACCCATATATTGCTATTTCAAAGTTATGTTTTGGGGAATAATATATCCTTATCGGACAGTGTAGATCCAAGATCAGACTGCACGTTCTGTGCAGTCTGATCTTGATCTACACTGTCCGCAAAAGCTCAGCGAGTCGCGCTTAGCAACCTTATGATTAGCAGCGATTTTTTTTTCTTTCTGATTGTATAGATTGTGTACCTATAAAAGCAATTTACGTATGCCTACTTAGCAGGCAAACGGAAAACAAAACACGTGGCTATACTCTTCCCAAAATGCGATTCTGCATGTCGGAAATGAGAATTAAAGCTTATAATCCCACTAGATTAAATGTAATTAGTTTAAACATATTTTATTGCCAAGTTATGTTACAAATAAAATTTTCAATACCGAACAATTTACATAATTAAACAAATAAGCAAAGACATCTTCGCAAGCCAAGGCTGACGATTCACAAGGCTACTCTACCCTTGGCGGATCGAGATTTGATTTTTACATTCCCCCGATACGCTTTTTCATTGGATGCAGCCAGCTCTAACTGCAACGAATGAAATCGCTAGTAGCATTTAATCTTTGATAAAAATAGAACAAGGTTGCTACCTTTCGAATAGAAGGTAAACATGAAAACCCACGTGGATGTCTGCTTATCGCTTCACGTGTATTCGTAAGCGGATTGTAAAACGATATTGCATTTCGATATAGTCAAGTTATAATAGTGGAAAAGAAAGAAATACGTTTATTGAATATATATCTTTTGTTTATTGAATATAAACAAAAGAAGAGAGAAAAAAATCAGATTTTATACTTATAAGTAAATGATTACTGGTAGATGAATCGTAAATCAGTTGGGTCCCAAGATCCGGGCGATTTGGTTAACTAATTGCAATAAGACAATTTTACAATATCTGTACCTTATGGGTTAACTCTTTACTGCATGACAAAAAATGTAGACTTCTCCAAAGTGAAAGCATTTGCAGACAAGTTAAAAATCGGTCTAATTTTGGAATGTCTTTAGCAGGATAGACAGCATTTTGAAAAAAAGAAACAGGAAGTGCTGGAATTTTCTCCTTTCTCAGGGTTATGGATATCCTCAATCTCCGAGCAGAGTTGTCGTTCGTTACCTCACATACATCTCTGCGATGGGCTAAATGACAAGAATCTTGTCAAACCGAGGAAAAGATGTTTTGTTACTGTTTAACTGTTTCATATGTAAAATTGTAAGTTAAACAAAGGAAATATGATTCTGGGTACATTATAGGTGCATTCAAACTGATGAATTTACCTGTAATAAATGGAACTATTTTTCTTTTAGCCTCTTCACTTTTAAGAATCTTACGCCGATTGTAACAAAAATAGCTGCGCCCATCAATGATGACAACTGATTTGACACACCGCTGGATCTAAGTTTGTACGATTAAAAATCAAGTTATCGTCCTATAAAGATATTTAGGCTTTTCAGAAAATCCCTCTTGTGTTCATTAACTATCGTTGATGTCTGATTGGTCCCATGCTGTTTAAACAGCACACGAAACGATCGGTATTGGTCTTTCTTTCACCGGCGTTTGTGTAGCTATTTTGAGTTATGGTCATGTGACAAAAATATGACGTAATGACGGTCTACTTTCTGAGCCCACTACAGAGGTGAATGTAATGATCCGGAGTGCAAGAGAGTGGGATATCCTAGGGATCATTTGGTAAAGATTTAGGCTTTTTTGGTGAAATCATCCTCGAAGTCCAGGTTTGAAGCATTACGTCACTCTTTATTTCTTTCTTATGAATATTCATATGGTCCGGAAGTACCCTAATTGCCAATAGAAAGATCGATAACATAATGATACTCTCTTGTAGAGAGGATGATTTCATTTCTTCCGTTACTAAAAATAACCTTGGGAAAAAACGAGATTGTCAACAAATATGGCCGCCATTGGCGTCCTCGTCTCCGTTGTCTGTGCATGTCATATTCTTCGAAGAATCGACCAGTCTTATATGACGCATCACTCCCCCAATATTTGAGGGATTGTAGTTATACGCGTTATAAAGTAGCAAGCAATGTGAGAAAAGTAGTCGGTGGCTTTGGAAAGAAAGTTGTGTTAGTAACGGTATGAGAAAGCCAGGAAACACATGTGCGTCACCGACCGCCATGATATGACCTTAGCTGTTAAAGTGGCGTTAAACCCAAATACAACCAACTATAAAGTAGCAATGGACAAAATGACTTTTATCAATACGTTTGAGGAGCAATCAGGCCTGTTTTAGCCCCAGATTTGAGTTATCGTTCATTTTAGTTTGAAATTCATACTAACGGTTGTCGCGTAGAAAATTAGTCCGGTTTTTTACCGTGACAGGATGCCCAAATTAGATAGATGTGTATTTGTAGAATTTCATATAGTGGGAGATGATGGCTTGTCTCCTGTGAGATATGCCACTCTGAAATACAGGTCTTCGTGTACGATTTTAACTGTCAGTCATTCGGCGTTACTCCGAAAATCTCTTTTAAATGCCTCTCGATTGTGGTGTTTATGAGCGCTGCCATATTCAAAGTATCGCTAAGCTTGATTTGCAACCAATGTTTTAATTGAATATCGACGAGTGAAAAATAGAAATGACAGCGTATTTGTGATAAAAAATAGTTTAAAATCTTTTAAGAGAAAAACTGAGATCACGAATCAAAATGCTTCGTGAATAATTCATGAGAACGAGAAAGCGCCGGCGAAATAACCCTGGATCGAGTACAGACTACAGAATAAAATCCACAAAGGATGGGTGAAATAGACAGAAACAAGGACCTTTAACTCTTTCCCAAACAAGCCCTGGTTTTTACGTGTCTGCAGTACAAGTCTTTTGAAAACACTGTGGGAAAAGGAGAAATTGCTCGTAACGAGCAATTTCTCCTTTTCCCACAGTGTTTTCTGCCCCTTCGGATAATTTTCTACCATTGTTATGAAAGTTTAACTTGTCGTCTGCAAACTCTTTCAGTTTGGAAGAGTCTAGAATTTGTCGTTTGGGAAAGGGTTAAAGACGTCATAGCAGTTGGATCAACACCGTCCGTTTTTTGGTCTAGATATAGAATGAAAATTATCACTGGATATTATTCGGCCTGCAACACGCTAAAAGGGACATTCGGACATTTGCGTAAAGTCTCGCCTCGGATCAGCCTGCGCTGTCCGCGCATGCTAATCCAAGACGACACTTTACGATATTATTAGATTTTGTGCCACAGTAGACTTGTGCAAAACAGAAAATTTCATTACAACGGAGGTTGCCGTCCCGGATTAGCCTGCGCGGACTGCGCAGGCTGATCCGAGACGACACTTTACGCAAATGTCCGAATGTCCCTTTTTGCCTGTTGCAAACCATTTTAGCTTTCGAAAGAGGTTGAGTTTAACCCTTATCCTGCTAAATAACTAATATTAAAATTTCAATTCGATATAGCAATTATATCTTCTTATCGGACAGTGTGGATAAAAGATCAGACTGCACGTTCTGTGCAGTCTGATCTTGATCTACACTGTCCGCAAAAGGTCAGCGAGTCGCGCTAAGAAGCCAGTGAGTTAAATACTCGGCGCTAAAGTGTTAAATTTATGTCTGTACTCGTTTTCAGACAGTTTTAACACATTTTATCTTTATTCTATCAAAAGAAAATAATTTTTGTTTATTTCATGCTTTCCGGTAGGATATCGAGAAAAAGCCGTGAAAATATCTTTTCGATATTACCCGGGTACGACCAGTGAAAATACAGAATTTTAATTCCTAGTTACCCTAGGTAATTTGCGCGTGATTCACAACTGAGATGGAAAATGACGTCACTTACCAAGTACGTTTTTCGCGCTTGACGTAATACGGTATTGTAATGTGTTGCTTCGCGGAAGGTGTACGTCACGGGGAATAACTGAAAAAGATGGATTTTGATGAAGCTTCTCTCAGAAAGAGTTAAAAGCATGAACTAATAAGAATATTTTTTTATTTCGGTGAAAGATCGAAATTTATTTCATAGAGTGAGCACCATCGGTAATATTTCAGTAATGGAGCAGCCACGAGTGAAAATAATACCGATGTGTCTATATCTTCAAGTGTTGTCTCTGACAATTGCAAGGTTGCCTAGATTACGTCCGATAGAAAATGTGTTTCATTTTCTGAAGGCCATCACAGAGGTAACTGTTGTGGCGTTTCCGGTTTTTGACTGAAGATTTCCGATGTATGTTTTTATCCATTTTCACAATATCTTTTTTTTACTTTTCGACTGAACAAATATTTCTTTTTTCCTTTTTATATAGTATATAAATAAATTATAGACATAGATCTATTGTCAATGATATTTCTATCTGCCATGTAGTAATTTTAATGATCAATGGGGAAACCGTTTCTAAGTTACTGAACTTGTGGCTGAACCCATTTGCCACCTTTCTCGAATGTTGTCTTTGAACTGTATATGAGTTGTACATATGGCAATAAGATATGTTTATAAACTGTAGATCTAATTTACTTATGTTTATACAGCTGACTATATTCTGAACAATTCTACAATCTATCAAATTTTGACAGCGTTTTTCTTCTCTCTTGCAATAAGTATTTATCTGTAATATCTATCGACGGTAACACCCAAGTCCTACTTGTACCATCTGCATGTCGGAAATGAGAATTAAAGCTGATTTATCTTCCCTGAAAACCTGTAATAAGATTATCTCGACGATAATCGGGGAAACTCTGTAACAATTTCGCGGGTTAGATAACGTCTGATTGGTTTCAGATTGCGTCTCACAGCGGGACCCATATTGGTTGTAGAAATTGCAATACCATCTCGAGATGGTATTTAATCATGTTTCTTGCTGAACTTGATCGCTATCCCTGACTATACGTGTAGGCGTTCATTAATCTTAACATCTCTGCTTTTATATAAAGCACCTTCTGAAAAGCATAATATGCAGCAAAAGCTATCATGGGTATCCTATTATAGCATGAAAGGTAAAAAGGAAGTCCAACTACAGCATGGAACACCAAAGCACCAAGATTGTAGCTTTATTAGTTGTACGGTCAGATGGCAGGGGACTTGGAAACTTGTTCTCGATGTTTTTAACCCATTACCACACAAGCTCTACTTTTGACACCCTTGAGGAGAAAGTTTTAGAAAACATTGTGGGAAAAGGAGAAAATGCTGGTAACCAGCATTTTCTCCTTTTCCCCATAATGTTTTTTACCCTTCACATAACAAATTTCAAATTTTCAGTCGCGTTTATTTTGTAGTCTGCAAATGCTTTCAATTTGGACCAGTCTAAAACATTGCCGTTTGGTAATGGGTTAATCATGACGTCCCCATCCGGAAGCGAGAAATTTCTCGCGGTCTGATTTGATAATATGCCCGAAACATATACATGTACATGTATATCATGTACACTGGCAAAATTAGAAATAGAAATTTCTCGCGATCTGATTGGATAATATGCCCCAAACATATATATCATGCACACTGGAAAAACCAATGAAAAACAGTTTCAATTTCGGGAGCCGTATACATGACTAAACTATCAACACAACACCCGAAATGGCGTCGTCAATCAAGATGAACATCAAGATTATGTGCCAAGTTTCACGTATTACCAAAGTTTCAGTGACGTTAGTTCCTAGTGACGTCAGTTTTCCTTGAATTGGGGCACTCAGAAGGGAAATTCTAATTCGTCAGCGTACTGAATTTTTCTTTAAACCAAAAAAAGAAGTAAAATCCCGCTTAACAAACGTTGGAATGACAAAACTTAGCTGTATAAGGCAGTATAATAAATTCGATGTGCGGTCAAGTGACAGGGGACTTGGAAACTTGTTCACGGCTGTGGCGAATCCTGTCGCCCTGAGCCACGGCTGTGAACAAGTTTCCAAGTCGGTTCAGGGCGGCAGGATTCGCCACAGCCGTGAACAAGTTTCCAAGTCCCCTGCCACTTGACCGCACAACTAATACTGTACCAAAAGACCTTTTACATTATGTTTCATGAGGAAAAAACAAAAATGTTACTCACAATTATAGGCCTGAAGGGTAACGACCTTAAAAATCTGTGCATTAAGAATCTTTACTTCATGGCCCAACATTGTTAAAGCGAAGGTTTTTTTAAACTATGGAGCGAATCGGAGAAAAGTCGGTAATAGGCACATTCTTTTTGTTTCTCACGACGACGTTTTCAACCATTTAAAAGACAGACAATATTATTTTAGTCACATATACTTTGTCTATTTCAAAAACTTCCCAATACGGACAAGACTTACATACTGCTATCTAGTAAAGAGTTAACCCTGTACTAAACAATCCCTGGTTTTTATGACCCTGATATAGAAGCCTTTTGAAAACATTGTGAGAAAAAGAGAAAATGCTGGTAACCAGCATTTTCTCCTTTTCTCGCAATGTTTCCTACCATGCTGGAAACAAATTTTTAATGTTTGAGTCTGCAAGTGCTTTGAATATGGATCAGTTTAAAGATTTTGCCGTTTGGTTTAGAGTTAACGCACTGCAGACGTTGCGATTATTTCCGACCATATGAATGCACTGATAATCGTAATCAGAACTTGTATCTTGGTTCAAAATCTTGTAATAGATCTTTATATCACAAAAAACGCTCGGAGGAAGATTTGTTAGTTCGCTTTTAGCTGATGATACGAATTACGTAGAAGTTTTATTTTACTACACTTTAATAGATTTATAATGCAGTATCAAGTGGTAGGACGTAATCAGTGGGCATTCTTTTGTAGTTTTGAGTATATTAACTCTTTACCAAACGACAAAACTTTATACTGGTCCTCATTGAAAGTACTTGCAAATGACAAAATAAACATTACTCAAAAATCGAAATTTGTTTCCAGCAGGGTAGAAAATATTGTGGGAAAAGGAAAAAAATGCTGATTACCAGCATTTTCTTCTTTTCCCGCAATGTTTTTAGAGGCTTCTCTCTTAGGGTCGTAAAAACCAGGGATTCTTTGGAAAAGGGTTAAAATTAAGTTGGATAACTGAAAATAATACCCTGCGATTGTATAATACTATATAACAAAGAGATAGAGAGAGAGAGAGAGAGAGAGAGAGAGAGAGAGAGAGAGAGAGAGAATGTAAGATAGATAGATAGATAGATAGATAGATGGAGAGAGAGAGAGAGAGAGAGAGATATTCTGTCAAAATATCAGAGTGTGATTCCTGTTTTTCTTTTAACCCTTGAAGCATCGAACCGACCCAAAATATTTTTTTACTCTTCAAACAAGACTCAAACAGATGCGATTTCAAAGATTTCAAAGTTGTTCTTGTCAATAAGAACGCATCAGTAAAGCAGGTTGTGATATTCTATCACGTCAGATGTTTGGTGTATTCTGATCATTAAATGCATAGGGGGTGCGAAAGCAAGTGTAGTAACAGGCAACTTAAGGTTAGAGTCTGTATTTCCTGGTGTGACATTTGTGAGATAAATATGGGAACAGCCAAAACGATAACATTGAAGCGTGATAATTTAAGTAGGACTAATTGGATATTTCTGTCAATTACTTATCAACAGGAAACTGTACATATTTGAGCCACGCTCTGTGAAAAGAAGAAGTTGGTACATGTATATGACATGCAACATGCTAAAGGGGGCATTCGGACATTTGCGTAAAGTGTAGTCTCGGACTTACCTGCGCAATCCGCGCAGGTAAGTCCGAAACAACACTTCCGCTTTTATGTAATTTTCTGTTTTGCGCAAGCCTATTGTAACACAAAATCTAATGTAGTCGTAAGTAGTCGTAAAGTGCCGTCTCCGATTAGCCTGCGAGGACTGAGAGAATCCCAGACGGTACTTTATGAGTATATTATTAGTTGTACGGTCAGGTGGCAGGGGGCTTGGAAACTTGTTCACGGTTGTGGTGAATCATGTAGCCCCGAGCCGAAGGCGAGGTGCCGACATGATTCGACACAGCCGTGAACAAGTTTCCATGTCCCCTACCACCTGAACGTTCAACGAATTTATTATATTGCAAAGTTTTACCTTTTCAGAGCACGTTAAGCGGATTTTTCCTATATTATAATCTCACGAATCGAGTATGCAGACGATAAAAATTCCCTTCTGAGTGCCCCAACTCAATGAAAACTGATGTCACTGGAAACTGACGTCACTAAAACGAGCAGTTCGGTGCATATATGTGCAGTCTGGTGATCGACCGCCATTTTGGATGTTGTGTTGCACGTGTAGTGATGTTTACGGGGCACTCAAAAGGGAAACTGGCTTTACGTGGCTTTTGCCAGGGAACAGGATTATGTTTCCGGCATGTTAACCAATCAGATCACGAGAAATTTCTTTGCAGTATAATAATAGATTTTGTTCTTCGGTAGACTTGCGCAAAACGGAAAATTACATAAAAGTGTCGTTTTGGATTAGCCTGTTCGAAGTGCGCAAGCTGACACGAGATGACACTTCGTGAAAATATCCCAATGCCCGTTTTTACATGTTGCAGGTCATATAATATAATACACAAGATATTATGAAAGTTGGAGTGCAACACGCGAAAAGGTGCATTCGGACATTTGCGTAAAGTGTCGTCTCGGATTAGCCTGCGCAGTCCGCGCAGGCTAATCCGAGACGGCACTTTACGACTACATTAGATTTTGTGTTACAGTAGACTTGCGTAAAACAGAAAATCACATAAAATTGGAACGTGTAGTTTCGGATTAGCCTGTGTGGACTGCACACGCTGATCAGAGACGACACTTAACGCAAATGTCCGAATGACCCTTTTTGCGTGTTGCACTCCATGTAGGTAGCGAAGTTCGTCATATATATTGAAACACGAATGCCTGAGGGCCAGTTGTAGGAATCTAACCCCCAACCTGAAATGTCCATAGATAGATCGCTTTCCGGCCCATGCCTAACTACATGAACTTCTACCGTCGTTATTTCATGGTGGCAAATAAACATAATGATAATGTTTAGTTCCGTTCTTATTTTTAAGCCTCTGGCTACTTTTCCACCAAAAACAGAACTATAACATCATCCGATTTGATTTTTTTTTCCAACCATATTTCCACAAACAACTAGCTACTATACTTACACGCCCATATTGAGTCACTTGTTTACGCACAAAAAATAAAAAAAAAACATAAAACGGGTAAACGGATATTTGGAATTATTTTATAATCATATGTATTTAGGAAAGTAATTCATCGTTTGTAAAATTTAATCAGGTTTATCATATCTTTCTATGAAACATACATTTGGTTATACCCTAAGTAAAACATTATCACATTTACAGTATAGCCACGTTGGCTGTGGATAAAGGGAGGTAACAGCGTGTGGGCCGTAACAACAATAACAAATTTTGAGATTGAAGTGATCTTAACCTCTAACGCTTTTAAGGTTATTGCGATTCACTGACCTTTTGCGAGCAGTGTAGATCAAGTTCAGACTCTACAGGATGTGCAGTCTGATCTTGGATCTACCCTGTCCGATAGGGAGACATCTTTTTTCCGTAAAAAAAGTTTTAAAATAATAACATTCGAATTATTACTATCGACTTGAAAGATTCATTTAACTTATTCAGCGGGTTAGGGGTTAAACAAGTAAAATCTGTGTGACCCGGTGGCTATGACAAGTCAAAGAAGCCACTGTTAGCAAAACAGTTAGAGCCAAACAGCCTCGTTCACATGAATGTTATAAACACTCGGTAACATAATTCATAACATGCAGTGCTCTTTCGACACACCAGCTGACAAAAGCAGAGCTGTTTATATATAAACTGACATAAGTTAGAAAAAGAACCATATTGTGTCGCATGCCTCCTACATTCTGTTCATTTCCCATTTAACCCTTATGCTGTTAAGCGCGACTTGCTTACCTATTTTTGCGGACAATGTAGATCAAGATCAGACTGCACGGAACGTGCAGTCTGATCTTGAATCTACACTGTCCGATTAAGAGATATCATTCCCCAAAA
The DNA here is from genome assembly GCA_943736015.1 of Tridacna crocea. NCBI lineage: Eukaryota > Metazoa > Mollusca > Bivalvia > Cardiida > Cardiidae > Tridacna > Tridacna crocea. The sequence goes on from OX031059.1 coordinate 60,377,845, forward strand.
CGTAACTTTGAAATAAAAATACTTTGGTTTCTACTGTCGAATTGAAAATTTTATTCTAGTAAGTTTAGCAGGATAAAGGTTCACAACAGAATTATACAAGAGCCGTCAGAGACGGGTTATGCTCCCCGAACAAGTGCTTGTCATAAAATATATGAAATTGATATAAATTTACTTCTTTTATCCTAAAAGGACCTGTTCATGCTCCCCAAAAATTGAAGTGAAAAGGCAATTACTATCTTAGAAATAGCCAACACAAACTTGTAGAGGACAATAAGCCCACTAAGCCCCCTTTAAGCCCTCTTTTCCCATAAGGCAATATTGCATCATTGAAATAAATACAACTGGTGCGTGATTTGTGGCTTTTTTTAATAATAATTCAAAATTCGAAATTTCAAAAAATTTTGAGCTGTCATGTACTAAATATTACATAAAATAATTTTTTACATGGAGCCCCCATTTTGTCGTGACGCAGCCTAAAAATGAGAAACCGGAAGAGAGGTACCTGGGCAACGTTCCAACAAGTTCAGATTTGAAATTTCACAAAGTTTTGAGCACAGATGTAGGAGAAACAAGTGAAAAACAATTTTTTCCATGAAGCCCCCTTTATCCATGATGCAGCCTCAAATTGAGAAACCAGGAAAGCGGTATTTGCGCATTAATAATTCATAGCTTGAAAATAAGAAGGGCACATGTTGAAACTTGTAAAACAAGATATAACCATGAAGTTTCACGAAATTTTGACAAAAACTGAACGAGATATTGGTAAAAATTGCAATTTTGCATTAAGGCCTCTTTTTCCTTGGCATTTTACAAGAAACCCCCTTTTTCCATGACAGAGAGTCAAATTGAAAAACACATAAAGAAACAAGAGCACATGGTGAAACTTTGAAAAAACAATATAACCATGAAGTTTAATGAAATTTTGACCAAAACTGAATGAGACATTAGTAAAAATTGGAATTTTGCAAGAAACCCCCTTTTTCCGTGACAGCAGGTCAACTTAAAAAATGCCTAGATTAAAAATATCAAGGGCACATGCTGAATCTTTCCATAAACAATATAACCATGAAGTTTCATGAAATTTTGACAAAAACTGAATGAGATATTAGTAAAAAATGCAATTTTGCATTAAGTCCCTTTTTTCCATGACACGGGGTAAAATGGAAAAAGCGGGAAGATATGTCGGCGCCTTACCCTAAGGAGTTCATATATGAAGTTTTATCAAATTTGGTCCAGGGGTTGTGGCTTCGTACGGACGGACGGACGGACGGAAGGACGGACGGACGGACAGACGGAAGGACGGACGGACGGACAGACGGACGGACAGACGAACCGGCGACTATATGCTCGCCCTTCGGGAAGCATAAAAACGTATAATCGTACTGCTAAAAGACCGCATTAAATGCTATTGCAAAGAGAGATATAGGATCTCACATGAGTTTGTTTTTGAGATAAAAAATTATTAAACGAGTCTACAAAAATATTATTAAGCGAGCTTTTAGTGAGCCTAATAACATTTTTTTTGTAGACGAGTTTTAATATGTTTTTACCTCAAAAAGTAACGAGTGTCAGATTCTTTTTATCACATTACTGTATAGCAAGAATTATAGTCCAAATGTGTTCAACCAGAGGCATACATGTATCATGTGTAGTGAAATTTACATGAAGCCTGTACGCTTACTTTGACGGGTATATTACGAACGAAAAATAGCTCCGTGGAAACTTGGATGTAATTGATTTTGTTTTGAGTCTACAAGTGATTAAATTAACAACCTTGTCAAGATTAAGAATCTTGACCACAAATTTCAATTAGGAACTTTGGTCGGTTATGTTTTAAAATGAAGCGCATAATTAAAGAGTGTTGACCAAATACAGCACTATTTTCTTATCTCAGACGTATTTGAGAGAAGAAAATTCGTAATGGCTGTATTACATTGAAAACAAGGAGAGTCATATGATGAAAAAAAAGTTCGCAATAATCTATTGTTCCTTCGTCACATTTTTGTCTTTCAACCTGTGAGTCAGGCTTTGTGAAATGGTGGCCAATACATTTGAAAAAATTATCTTCAAATGTTAGCCTTTACGGTCCGCATTGGGTGACATGGGTCGATGTTTTGGCTATTGATCAACTTTTTGTCTGCCAAGGGGAGGGATAAAATTACTTTAAAAATATATAGAGAGCTTAGAAAATCAAGCGGAAGGGCAAATGTCCGGGGTGCCATTATTTTGGGCGAGCTTTTGTCCCGGCGGCAAACGTCCGGGTGAGCAAATGTCCGGTTGGGCAATTGTTCGTACCCCGAAAGTTTCATTTAATAATATAGATCTAGCAGGATAAGGGTAAAAATAAACAAATAGTTATTTCACTGGCTGCGACGATCTGTCTCGGCTTCTTAGATGATAAAACCCAGAATTTAGACATTGAACCGAATTGATGTGAATGGGGATCTAAATAAAACGAATTGTAGACTGCTACAGCAATCGTTATTTATATAGTATTATATTTTACCTAATTAATACTTGATAAGGCCGTTTTTAGCACACTACCTCAACGCCGTTATGCCCAGTTTGATCTTAATCTAAAATTTTCACACTGACCACAATGCGTCGTCTTGAATTATCATACTGCAATCTAATTCATTACATAACCACTCGAGGGTTAAGTAATCGGAATTGGTATTAAGTTTTTGCAACTTCAATGCTTTTTTGGCTATATTCTTAATGCATGTTCATTACAATTTGATCTTTATCTTAAGTGTGGGCAAAAACATCTGATGTTGCACTTAATAATTATGTTGAAATGCACTTAGGTAATAAAAACCCGTACATAGGTGGAAAACCGAAACATAGTTATATTCATTCAATATGCACACCCGATTAGACTGCAACACGCGAAACATTTGCGTAGTGTCGTCTCGGATGAGCCTGCGCAGTACCCAGACCGACAAATTTTAGACTCTTCCAAACTGAAAGAGTTTGCAGACAACAAGTTCAGTTTTGATGAAAATGGTAGAAAGTTCCCCTAAAGGGTAGAAAACACTGTGGGAAAAGGAGAAATTGCTCGTTACGAGCAATTTCTCCTTTTCCCACAGTGTCTTCAAAAGACTTGTCCTGCAGACATGTAAACACCAGAGCTTAGTATACTACTTTCAGGGTTTGGTTCGCACGAATGCAATGGTTTAATACAAGAATCAAAGTCAGGGTAAACGATAAAAGGAACCTTTTCCGCTCTACAATTGTTTTTGAACTTCAGTGTTGTACTCTCTGTGCACAACGGATATATTGACTTTGGCAAAACAGGAAATTATATAAAGGCAGAAAGCGTCGTTTCGGATTATCCTGCGCAGCCCGCAAGGCTTATCCGAAACGACACTTTTTGCAAATATCCGAATGTCTCTTTTCGCATGATTCAGGTCAATCATTTCATGCAATTATCTGATTGTTTGTTTATTTGTTTGTTTGTTTATATTGTATTTCAAGCCGTTTTCAATATTATTCAGTAATTTCACTTTAGGCAGTGCACCTATTCACGCTTTCTTGAGTTTCTTACCAGTAATTTGCACAATATTTTTCAAAAGCCCCTGAGTGCCTTCTGACGGCATAGCCATCGCCGAAAAAACTGATCAGCGATGAGGGAGGACTGAATCATGTCGCAAAGATTTATCATGAATCCTCGGAAAGAACAGACATATTCAATTAATTAAGGATATGTTCTTACGAATAAAGTCCGTAACAAAGAAACACATGAACAAATGCATATAGCAGTTTTAGAACCACTTTTTTTATTTCAAAAGTTGTTCTGACATAGCAGAAATACGACGACCGTGCAGAATTGGAACCTAGACGGCCGGTGTAATGCAGAGAAATGACCCCCATTACAAAATGACCCACGGGTCATTTCTCGACATAGAGGAATGACTCATGGGTCATTTCTCGACGTAGAAAAATGACCCGGGTCATTATTCTACGTCGAGAAATGACTCATGGGTCATTTCTCGACGTAGAGAAATGACCATGGGTCATTCCTCTACGTCGAGAAATGACAGTGGGTCATTTTGTAATGGGGGTCATTTCTCTGAATTACACCGGAAGAAAGGCCAATACCATAACCACTGAGGTACAGAGAATTATCCTTAACGTAGTTGTTATGTATTGTATTTAAACCGGAATGAAGCCATGCATGAAGGAGTGGTCTCCGTAACAATACCACTACATTATTAGCTTAGATATTTTTTTTTTTTTAAAAACGACGAGTAATTGTAATAGCCCTGGCGTCGATGTCTGCGTCTTGTCGTTGTGCGAAAACTTCGACGACACTTTGTAATATGAAGATATATACTTCAAATTTGGACACGGTATTAAGCACCTAAAGAACTTATACCAGACAGGCAGACAACCACAAAAATATTTTGACAGAGTTATGTACCTTTTTCGATAAAGAATTTTCACTGAAAATCAAGCACTTGCAGCCGAGGCGGGGCAAGCGGTGATCTTGTTATAATCAAGAAAAGAAAATCTTACAAAATTCTTGACAGTTGAAGACTGACTGCTTTGAACAGCCAAAATAGTATCTACACTTTCTGCAATGGAGGCTGTGTCGAACTTTTCTGTCTCAGGTTTACAAAAGAGGAGAACAAGAGGGTGCACAATTCTTGTACTCTCTCATAAAATGGGGTCACGTTGCTGCCCCTCACTGTCGTAAATTCCATATAGGTCACAGTCGAAATTCGTCACATAGTAGGCTACTTGTTGAACATTTCTTAGCACGAGGAGAAAATGCTCTTTTGAAGGATTTTCTCCTGGTGAGATAACAGTTAAAGACCCCGTCACACCAAACTAGCTCTGAGAAAGTTTTATCCCGTCCTGACATAATCGGAAAACAGGTTGCGATTGGGCTAGAACGTTCTAAAAAAGTCTTATCCAGTTCAACAAAATCGTAAAAGGGGCTGCAGTCGGGAAAGGAAGCGCAATTATCATTCGGCCAGTTGATGCCATACTATTAGGATCGAAGTACGGCAGTTCCGTTTCTAGAACGTCCATCTCGCTTTTTAAAAGTACGTTGTCACTCTGTCTGACTGAGAACGAGTTTGGTGTGATGGGGGTATTCGTCCACTCTCTGCACCAATTCTCTTATCTACGGAGGTGTTTTTCAAAATCGTATGCACGTTTGTTTCGGACGGTAATGACTTTTTAACATGATAAGAACGACTCTTTTACGACATCTGTCAACGTTTCACACATTTCGGTAGCACTTGATACCGCGATATATTTACAGATAACAACCCTTCTATATAAATAAGTTCTCTGATAACTAAACATAATAAAAGGGAAGTAAAACAGATTTAAAACGTCACACGATACGGTAATTTATCACTTGTGTAAATCTTTTGACGGCAGAACAAGTCCAACTTTTTTCGATTCTACCAGTACAGATGAAGATGCGTTCTTTACCAAACGACAACATTTTAGACTGGTCCAAATTGAAAGCACTTGCAGACGACAAAATAAACGTAACTCAAGAGTTAAATATGATTTCGGCAGGGTAGAAAACAATGTTGAAAAAAAGAGAAAATGCTGTTTACCAGCATTTTCTCCTTTTACCACACTGTTTTCTAAAGGTTTCTACCTCAGTGTCGTTAAAACCAAGGATTGTTTGGTAATTGGTTTAGTATAACTCTCTGTCTCGGAATCCCTAGTTTTAACTACCCTGAAAAAGACAGCTTTTGAAAACATTGTGAGAAAAGGAGGAAATGCTGGTGACCAGCATTTTCTCCTTTCCCCCAATGGTTGAACTTTTCAAAGAAATGTCATCGTTTTTTTTTTGTCACAATAAAGTTGTCGTCTGCAAAATATTTTGAATTTGAACAAGCCTTTTCTTTTTCTTTCGTGTAGTTGAATTTAATTCCGGACACGGACGGTGCAGGTCTAAGACCAGACTGCAAGCCGTCAATCATGGCAACTTAAGTCGCTTTGTAGTGAAGGGGGTAAAGGTTTCGAATTCGTTTACTTCTTTGGCCAAAATCACACTCCGACGCAAAACAAAGAATCTTTTCGCATTGTTCAGAATCAGCTACCGAACGCACCAGAAGCCAATTAAAGAGTCTGCACTCAAAGCAGTCTGATCCTGATCAACTTCCCTGGCAAATGCTGCTGATATTTCTCATGTATTTGAGAGAGATATCGTTTTCTTGAAAACCTTTAATCAGTGCCACAGATAAGAGGGAGTGATAGTATTCTAATTCCATTATTTCTCCTCCAAACCCTATGTTGTGGGTACTCATTAGAATCGTCTCAATGAGACGATTCTAATGGGTGCCCATAACATATGGTTTAGTGTAGAATAATTAATATTTTCAATTTTGAAATCAAAATCACTCTCTCTGGAGCTCTGTTTAATACCGCATATGCCAAATTGATATTTTTATTTCTAGAATAAGGACAAGATTATTGTATAGTCATGGCTTCCTTTTTGTCTATATAGTATACATAGTACCATAGTAAAGACGGCTGTGTTGAGCAAAGATCAGACTGCACGTTTTGTACTGTCTGGTCTTGATCGACACTGACTGCAAAGGCCACTGTAAAAGTAACAGGCGCTTCAAAGGTTCTATTAACCGTTGTTACCAAACGAGTCTGTCATATTCTTGATCTAGTTTTGTTTTGAGTTGCTCAACACTATTCCTGCTAAATAACTTAATCAAGCTTTTGAGCCGAAAGAAAATAAAATCAGAATGATGCTATTCCAAACTCATCCTCGGATACCCCGGGGTCTCCCTGTTTGCTACGCTACATCGACCCCTGGGACAATTGACTAATTAAACTTTGAATCAGCCGCCGAAAATCGATACGAAACGTCATAGCGTACATCGACTCGCCCATCACAAAATGATGATGGAACCAATGAAAAGCCAGCATTCGGCCAGCGGTAAAGTGAGGGAAATTCAATTAATTGTCCCAGAGATCGATGTAGCGTAGCAAATAGGGAGACCCCGGAGTATCCGAGGGTGTTCCAAACTCATTGTTCGAGAAAAGCGTCTGATTAATGGATAGCGTGGATCGAAGATCAGACTGCACGTTCTGTAAAAGGTCACAGAGTCGCACTTGGCAACCAAAAGGTTAAGGACGAACATTTTGTACAAGAGGAACTATAAAAGATGTTCTAAAATTGTTAAAATTATAAAAAAAAAAGTGTTTTAACTGTTCAATCGCTCACAAAGAGCAGGTGTGATGCAGAGAAATGACCATCCCCTACAAAATGACCCGGGTCATTATTCTACGTAAAGAAATGACCCCAGAAGTCATTTCACTACGTAGAGGAATGACCTGGGTCACTATTCTACATACAGAAATGACCCATGGGTCATTTTGTAGGGGCGGTCATTTCTCCGCATTACACAGGCCTCATTGCATTGCGTGCAAAGAGTTAAATAACATCACACTTACGTAAAAAAATATCGTCTTCTTATGTAAGAGTTTTCGTATTAACCAGGACACATTATGATTTATTCTTTTTGATAACAGAAACTTCTTCGGTGGGCTATCAATTAATAGATAAAAAATTGTAAACCAGGAAATTGCATGTATCGAATAAATCGGTTAAACCGAAGTGTTTGTTGAAAAAAAAGTAGCTTTGAAAAATATCCTAGCTGCAGCTCCGATTTATCATAAGAGAAATCAGAGCTGTTACCTCACTACATAATTTATGAGCCATGCTTTGACAAAAGGGGGCTTAACCCTTTACTCCATAGAGACTCATTTCTACGCATTGCTTGTAGGAGCCTTTGGAAAACATTGTGGCAAAAGGTGAAATTGCTCGTGACGAGCAATTTCACCTTTTGTCACAATGTTTTCTATGGGATCAAAAGGTGTCATATACACATAAGAAGTGGCTTCGTCCTTGCTGTTATTTAGGGTCAATTAGGGATACCATAGAAATGCCTTATGGGGTAAAGGGTTAACCCTTTCCCAAACAACAAACTTTTGGACTAGACCAAATTGAAAGCATTTGCAGATGAGAATTCAACTTTTGGTGAAAAGATGATTTCTGTCTATGATAGGGTAGAAAACATTGTGGGAAAAGGTGAAAATACTGGTTACCAGCATTTTCTCCTTTTCCTACAATGTTTTCAAAAGGCTACTATTCCAGACCCGTAAAAACCAGAGATTGTTTGGGAAAGGGTTAAAGGTGGTCCTTATATTTTGGGACGAAAATTTTATACAAATACAAAAAAATTATCCTTATACTCTCAAAGCCCTTTAATTTCATTCATAAAACCCCAGTAGTCGAAAACCATTCGACAACAAGAGAAATTAGAGATTTACTACTGCCCGGGTCGACCTCGAAGGGAAACACAATTTATTTTTCGATGAGCAGTTCGCTCATTTACATACCAGAAATACACAGACGAAGCTTCAAACATAGCGTCCGAAGAAGACATTATGGAAAATAATTACATGTTTGTTATGTTAGGGAATTTAAGCGTCATTAGACACGTGCCAGTCATTTGAAATTTCCCCAAGGACTTTTTGTTTTGGCGCAAAGTCTAAAAATACCTTAAGAGGCTACGAAGACTTTTTAGGGAATACCATCAAAAAGATTTTTTGGGGAGGTAATTTTATGATTCTTAATTATTGATGATTTGTATTTTTTTTCCATATAAATTTCAGTGATATATATATATTTTTTTAATTTGGTGAGATGTGAAAACTCTAAATACCCTCTTTTAATGCATACCCTTGATGTATTATACCATACAAGAGTTCACAAAATTATTTACCCTTTTATCCCTCTATAAAATATATGTTGTCTAACAACCAACCGAATCGTGCGATAAACTGGTACTTGAACATGCGGAAAATTTACAAAACAGCATAAAAATTTTGACCCATGTCAGTCTGTGCAGACTGGGCAAGCTGACATGGATCAGTACTTTTAGTAGATGCATTAAGTCCCCTTTTCAAATAGCGTGGGTCATACAATTTCCACCGAGAGTACGTTCATTCGTATATGCATGAAGAATGAAAGTTACAATCAATATACGTTTACACTTACCTATATTTCAATGTACTTTTTTTTAGTTTCAAGGAAATGTCCGTAACTAATTGCTCGAACTACTTTTCTTGCTCATTTAACATTTCCGAAATACTTAGAAGATTTGATTAACTCATTTTCCCCTTTTTCCACAATGTTTTCTAAAGGTTTCTTTCTTAAAGTAGGGTCGTAAAAATGAGATATTATGTGATAATGGGTCAAGACAGGGAAAAATAAAGCCAATGCGCAGTTAACTTTCCTCCTGCTGTTTTCAAAGCATAAATGCAACTTCATTTTATCGCGCGCTTGTAATTTGAGACGAAAATTAGGTCGGACTTTATTTTATTAATATGTAATAAGACAATGTATTGCATAGCTATTCCTGCTTAACCGGCCTTTCCCACACAATCCCTGGTTTTTACGGGTCTGGAATAGAAGCCTTTTGAAAACATTGTGGGAAAAGGAGAAAATGCTGGTAACCAGCATTTTCTCCTTTTCCCACAATGTTTTCTACCCTATCATATAGAAAAATCATCTTTTTAGCAACTGTTAATTTTGTCATCTGCAAAATGTTTTGAATTTGGTCGGTCCAAAATTTGCCGTTTGGGAAAAGGTTAAAAAGATATTTTGGATAAAGGTCAGACTACACAAAACGTGCTGAGAGCATTTTCAAAAGCGTCATCGTCTGTTCTTGTGTATATGGCAAGCCTAAAGGATAAGATCAGATTGTAACATGACACGTGAATTTGGAACTATAAACACACTACAATGAAAGCGTGGTAAAATCTATGTTTTTCTATAATTGGTCAGCAACACGCGAAAAGGGGCAAAAGTGCTGTCTCGGATTAGCCAGCGCGGACTGCAGATTTTCTGTTATGGGCAAGTCTACAGTAGCACAAAATCTAACGTAGTCGTAAAGTGCTGTCTCGGATTAGCCTGCGCGGACTGCGCAGGCTGATCCGAGACGACACTGTACGCAAATGTCCGAATGCCCCTTTTCGCGTGTTGCAAGCCTTATAGAGTGACGCCATTCCATATAAAAGTGACGTCCTTCTGTATAAAGTAATTCAGTAAGTTATTCAATGAAATATAATCTGCATCCGCGTTTTTACATATGGTAAGTTCATAAGTCATTTATTGGAATATAATCTGCATCCGCAGATTTATTGTCCCGCATATTTCACAACTTTGGTTTATTGAACGATAAACCACGATAGAAAGAGATTTATTTCTTCATTATAATAATGGAAACGTCTGACATTCGTACTTGCGGTATGAAGAATGAATTTTCTCGTTTAACTCAATACTGTACAGCCTTTTTTAATGCTAAATAGAGTACTGCTAACACTGATTCATAGAGAAACTATTTGGTAGATTTTGTATAAGTATCTTTTTTTTCATGATATTGACTGATATTAACGCGTTGAAAAGTACCTATTACACACCAAAGCCTTTGAATGGGTATGGAAAATAGCAAATCTGAACAATAAATATTATATTTCATGTGTCTATTTTTAGAAATGTTATGGGTAAAGAAATGACGTCATTAAAGCGGGGAATTATTTCCCCGTCACAGTGAATATCTTGCTCCTGCCGAAAATTTGGTTAATTAACTTCAGATCACTCGTTTTAAAAGTAGCATTCGTTGACAAAATAATCAGAGGAAATATTATATATATAATTTATTTCATCAGCTTGTAGTTAATAATGGGAAATATTTGCCTCAAAAGGGAAAGGTCCGCGAAAATAACCCGTGCCTTAAGTTACTCGTTATTTTCACATGCATACCTTTCCCTTTTTCGGTAAATATTTCCCCATATTAACCACAAGCTGATGAAATAAACCTTATATGCAAGTCTTAAGTGTGGGCTGCACTTACGACGAAAGAATGACAAATGCTACATACATGCATAGACGATTCTATTAATCAAAAGCTACACAAAGTATTTTAAATACATGTATTTACATAAACTAATTCTGTCTCAATCTACTTCCAATGTTTTTTTCTTTTCTTTTTTTGTTCTTGTTAATATTGTTTTCTTTCTACTTCTTTCTACTTTGAAATTATTTTTAATGTATTGACTATGAAATACATGTACCATAACCTTTGTCTGGAAATTGGAGAAGAACTCTATAAGCTGTAGCTTCCGTTCTGATCCATTTCTTCAGTACATGTGTAATATGACTTAGGTTTATTACTATTCGTTATATACTGTTGAATGAAATATGTTTAAATTAAACTAATGTACGACATAATTGTTCAATCGTTATAGAATCAGTCCTTTGTATTTTCATAAATTCGGTCATGTTCCACCCAAACAAATGCTTTACATATTGAACTGACAGGTATCAACGGAAAACAAAGCCTACTTCCAAAGTAGCTTTTTTCAGAAAACTAATTTTTGAAAGGAAGCCCTCATCGATCGGTACCGACTTACATGTTCAGAGCCGGTCTACATAATCGGAGCCTTTCTTTATTCTTATCTTTTTATGGAGCTATTTCTTTTTAATCATTTACCAGCAGTCAATGTAACATTTAACGCTTTTGGGTCAGTAAGACTTCCTCGTATTTGTTATTTAACCCATTACCGCTCAATCCCTACTTTTGACAACCCTGAGAAAGAAGCTTTTAGAAAACGTTGTGGGAAAAATAGAAAATGCTGGTAACCAGCATTTTCTCCTTTTCCCATAACGTTTTCTACCCTTCACAAAACAAATTTCAAATTTTCAGTCAATTTTATTTCAAATGCTCTCGATTTGACAAGCTTAAAATATTGTCGTTTGGTAATGAGTTAAATGGCAAAAATAGACTGGATTTAGATCCGTGATGTATTATTTCGGGTACTGTCAACCCACGCCACGAACGATTTAGACAACAGCGCACACATGTTACAACTTTCCGTAGTCTAGAAAACATGTTGAAAGACCAGGACATGACATTCTCCTTTTCTGGAATTTTAAAGATGTAAGAACACATGATAACAAATAATGACAAGCTAATCTATTTCTTGGTTGCTTTTCAGCCAATATTTTCAGAAACGGAAGACCAACATAGCATTTTCCCGCAAGTGCTATTGGCTCCGAATATGAGGTTTCCTACCCGTGTAATCACTTCTAAAGGATTTGGGATTCTTAAAATCTGTTATATAGCTCGAATTACCGACCTCAAAGAAAATGGATTTTTTCTGCCCGAAAAGTGTTCGTTTTGAGATGCATTATTATGTAACCCTGGTTTAACTGCAAATAAATTTGGAAATCATTTTATGGGGGATTGTGGTTTTTGACGTGTGAAATCAAGGAAGTTGGCAAGAACTTTTTTGATGTCTACATCAGGCGATTTGTTTTTTTCTTTTAATCAGCTGCAAATGATGTCAGTTAAACAAGTACAAGAAATTTTTCATAACTACCACCCTGTAACATGCCATTTTAAACCACAGCCGAATTGTCACGCTGACATACAGCCCTGAAAAATGGTACATGGGTTACTTCCCCTGATTCGCTTTTTCAAATTTAGTCTGGGTACAAAAGGTTCTATCAAATCGTCGGACATGAGACAGCGCTTATAGTACCACTTTTCTCTCGGTAGGATACCTTTAGATAGATAAAACAACTGTTCTTTTTTGTGCTTCTCTTCGAAATGATAATAAATCTTATCTTTTTTATAGCGTCTAGGATGACCCTTAATTTTCGGGTATATTCAATTTGGATAAGCTTGACCGGTGGAGAGTATCCGCAAGGTAAGTAACTCTTGATGGCGCGTCGGTATCAGTAAATGGCAAATGGTCTATTGGGGCTCATTTCTCTGATCTTAGGCAAACAACACAATAGATTTAACGTTTGTTTCCTAGCAAGAGGTACACTTTCCCGAGCGATTTATTTCATGACCTAATATTTTTCATATCGTCGGTTTACTTCAAAAACCTCGTAACTACAGCTTGTTTCAAGCTATATAGTTGCGAGGTTTTTTAAGTACACCGACGATATTGTATGTAACCTTGTTGTACTCGACAAATTGAAGCATAGGACGACTTTAGACGTTCTACTGCACCCGGGGAACCTTTTGCATTCCAAACTGATATGCTACTCCGTACAAATAGCTGTGGGAAACCTGGCACAGAACTTGACTGGTATATAGATGTTGTGAAATTTTAGCAAGAATTAGGACAAAATAAAACCTTGAAATACTGAAAGAGCTCATTGACATGTTACTTTTTTTTTTGCTGCAAATAAAGAATGTGCACTAGTGACATTATTGCCGTAAAATCGGATAAAATATTAGCGCGAACCCCTCAAAACATACTAAATCAAAGCTCTGAAAATACTGCTGTGATGAACTCTGTTTAACCAACTCAAGTTGAAGCTGAAATCCAGCTGTAATACTAAATGAGATGCATGTTCTGATCCGTTATAGGTCAGAAAGAATTGAACAAAAGAAAACAGACATTTGAGGAACGTTAGGTTTATTTGTATGTGAAAGGTTCTTCAAACTGGATGTTAAATATCTACTTATCTTATTACTTGTTTGCTGGTGTAATATAGAGAAATGACCCTCCCCTACAAAATGACCCATGGGTCATTTCTCTACGTAAAGGAATGACCCATGGGTCTTTTCTCTACATAGAGGAATGACCCGGGTCACTATTCTACATAGAGAAATGACCCAAGAGGGTCATTTCTCTATGTAGAATAATGACCCGGGTCATTTTAGGGGAGAGTCAGTCTCTGCATTACACCAGCTTTCATAAAAATGATAAAACAACTGATTTGACAGCTATATGTCAGTTCAGAACATCACTTTGTGATTTCATTTCTGATATTTTCATATACACCTGGTGGATAATTATAGAAAATTCTGGGTAAATTTACACATAGAAATCGGATTTCTGAGATTTACCTTTACATGTCTCTTTTTATTCCCCACAGAGTCAGGACATTTTCAAACCAGACCATTTGATATAAGCCCTGCCAAAAGAGACATGCTGTCCTAGTCCTTTTCATATGTGATTTGTTTGTTCATCGTTGGTCTGATTATATTTTCTTATACAACACAAAAAATAATTCGACCTCTTCATGTGTCTGAAGAATCACCAGCTTTCAAGCGTAGTAGTAGTAATTATGGCACTATGCCGGTCAAATTGCCTGCGGCACTATAGAGACCATGCCTTTGTCTTTGACAGGTCAGACTATTGTTAGAGGCCTTTGTCTGTTGGAGGTCAGACTGTCTGTGACAGTATGACGTAATCTTGTATAACTTTGTCTGGCTTTCGTTGCCTCCCACCTGCCGAGGCTAGATGACAATTCCAAGCGTGTTTAGGCGCGTTTTGACCGATCAGACCGGCGCCCGATTGTATAGAACCGAAAATTCAGCCAAAGCAATCGCCATTAAAAATGCATGAGACCTTTCTCTCAAAGAGGTTGCTCTACTAGAAATGCTTTTGTCTGTAAACGCTTTTACCCCCCTTACCATTCAAAGTCTAGGTTTTGTATTCACTTTAATGAATAAAATCGTATGGTATTTAACGCCGTTTTCAACATTTTTGTTGCACTTATGTCGCTGCGGCCAGTGCACCTGTCCATGCTTTCCAGCAGTATCTTTTACCAGGGCATCATTTTCTTTCCAAGTCACTGACTGCTGTCTCACATAACCATTATGATGGTCAGCTGTGGTAGAGAAATAAATGGTTTCACAATTTTCAGTCCTCGACCTAGCCAGGGATCGAAGCCACGACCCATCCCAAGTCCTGCACACTAGCTATTTAAGAGCTCAGCTTTTAGGTCCTCGCTTCTACTTACTACGATCCCCAAATAGCGGTGACATAATATAAAATTCCCTGTTAGTTTGATCATTCCCTCTCTCACAAATTCAACTATCTGATTTATTTTTGTAATTCATAATACCTTTCGATACTCTCCTGACAGAGTCGCATATCAAAATGATTTAATGTTTGAGAAATGTCGACACTCTTCCACGTGATGTCTGGCGCGATTGTATAATATCGTCTGCAAAAATTCAGACAAAGCATTCGCCTCTCATTAAAAATGCACGAGAAAATGTCGATATTCTTACAAAATAGGTCGCTTTCCGCTGATTAAAATGCGTGATGTCTGGCGCGATTGTATAATATCGTCTGCAAAAATTCAGACAAAGCATTCGCCTCTCATTAAAAATGCATGAGAAAATGTCGATATTCTTACAAAATAGGTCGCTTTCCGCTGATTAAAATGCGTGATGTCTGGCGCGATGGTATAATATCCTCTGCAAAAAATTCAGACATAGCCTAATCATTTTCACTACCAATTCAAAACGTGTTCAGGCACGTTTTGATAACAACCGATCAACGTGAACATATTCGGACCCATTCTTATATTTGTGACAACAATCAATGACTTCGAATTGTGGTTAAGATACAGACAATTGCGAAGAGACGCCGCGGAGGGTGTTGAAAGGCTTGTTGACTTGTACATAGAAAACGAAAGAAACCTCTCTATTTACTATTTCTATTTGCTGTAGTAAGAATGTATGCATGTCTGTGTAATAAATAAACATGTGACTGGCAACAATATTTGTCGTCTTTGTATTTTGACTTTAAATCTCCCGCTAGCTTTGGTGGTCCTGAAAAACTCTATCAACATGTTAAAGACGAGGGTAAATACAAAATTGGCAGGCACAGAATACGCCGATGGTTGCAGAATCAAGAAGCGTATTCTCTGACCAAGGGTGCTAGACGCCGCTTTAAACGTTCCAGGGTGATTGTAAATGGCATCGACAGTCAATGGGACATGGATCTCATGGACATGGCCAATTTACAGAAGCATAACGAAGGTGTGAAATTCATTTTGATTGTTATTGATGTATTTATTCGTTTTCTTTATGCTCAACCTGTTAAGATTAAGCGAGGCGCTGATGTAGTCATGGCATTGAAACGTATACTGACAGGCCCCAAAAAGCCAAACACAATTCGTACGGACAGAGGAATGAAATTTAGAAGCAAAGAAGTAAATAAATATTTAAATAGTCAAAGTATACATCATATGTACGCATATAATACGGAAACAAAAGCGAATTACGCCGAAAGTTATTAAAACGCTGAAACACAAGATTTTTCGATACCTGCTCAAAAACAGAACCAGTAGATACATTGACATTTTACAGGATTTTGTACATAGTTACAATCACACTCACCACAGGAGTCTTGGAGAAAACCCATCAGCAATTTCCGTTGAAAATGAAGGGGAAAGTCGTCTTCAACAGTATCTTATTAGAACCAAAGGAAGCAAAGGAGAAAAGCCCGTTTTAAACAAATTCAAATATAAAATCGGTCAGACTGTACGATTGTCGCACATCAGGTCCGTATTTGACAGAGAATACTCGCAAAAATGGACAGGGGAGAAATCAGATCACGTTTCAAAAGACAAGGACTTCCAATTTACACATTAGTAGACTGGGACAACGATGAAATTGATGGTACATTTTACGAACAAGAATTACAAGCCATAAACGTTGACGACGGTACCGACTTTAGCATCGAAAAAATTTTGAAAAGAAGGACACGCAATAAGAAACAGGAAGTCCTGGTGCGCTGGTTACACTGGCCAAAAAAGTATGACAGGTGGATACCGGAAACTGATATTACGCAATACTCGTAAACAACCGAGAATATAAAAAGAGGCTGAAAACTAGCAATGTTCTATCATTTATGTCTAGACTGTCAAACGATCATGATCATCACAAACGTGGTCTACAGTGCTCAACTCAACTGTCCTATTGATTTAAGACAACTCTGCTACAAAATAACGAATGTACGGTATGATCCAGCACGATTTCACGGACTGATATGGCAACACAGAAAAGCTGGAGGAAACTGTTTAGGGTTTTCTAACGGTATTATCAACTGTAACGGCAAAGTTTCGAGTAAAAGAGAGGGGTACGAACGAATACGGAAATATGCGAGACTGCTACAGAATAAAATAATAATAATGATAATAATTCTTTAATAAAGAAAGGACTTTATTACACATCTTGTATCCGATTCCATATGTAATATTCAATGATTGTGATTTTGTAGTTTAGTTTAATAAAGAATGAAATCGAACCCAGGAAAAATAGGTAATAGAGATCAAATGTCCAATAAAGTGTCATTTAGACAGTTTTTTTATCGTCGTTGATCAAATTTATATATGTGACTTGTGTAAAACTTTAAAAAAAAATCCATTTCTGGTTAGAAAAAGGACTTTAGCACATACCTTTAACCCCAATTTCATATAATCATTTTCCAGAATTGCGATTTTGAAACTACTGGAGGCAAATAGTTACTGTGATCCGAAAGTTTAATCACGATCTTTGTGCATGCGTAATGGCCAACTTGGAATTTAGATTTTCATAGAAGACCTTCTATCACTGATAAACAATGTATAATGTCTACTCAAAAAGAAAAAAATCTCACACAGACATCGAATTGATCTCTCATTAAATACGCATGAAAATGTTCAATTCTCCTTCAAAAGAGGCCACCTACCGCTGATCAAAAATGCATTATGTCTGGCCCGAGTGTAAAGAATAGACATTAACATAAACAGACATAGCAATAACCTATATTAAATATGTATGAGACCTTCCAATACTCTTTCAAAAAAGTCAATTGCCCCGAGTTAAATGAAGATGTTATGACGTGAATCTATGGTAACTCGATTCCAATTCGTTGCTTCTCATTAAAAATGTGCGAGACATCCAAATATCCGTTCAAAAAGTCTATTGCCGCGAGTCAAATGACAACAGCATGACGATATCTAGGATACCTTGATCTAGCTTTGTTGTCTCTCATTAAAAATGTATGAGACCCCAATTCTCTGTCAGACGGGTCTCTTATTGAAAATGATTTTGTCTGTACTTGTGAATGGAGATTTTCGGATTTTACATGTACATTTTCGAAATACATGTATACACGCAAAACTTACTGTGAATATAATTTACGATGATACAACCCAAATGTATTGCTAATTTACTTTATTTCACTTACCTGTTATATTCCCTTTTGCAATTAATATAAAGACACATTTACACAAGTCACCCACAATTATTACTTGCATGTATCCATTGAATGATTTACACTGTGAATTGGAATTCTTAATAGAAAGTGCTAGCGGTCTTAGCTACAAATACCTGTGCAAAAGCCATAAGGCACAGTCATTTTGACAACCAAAGATGTGGCAATTTTCTTTCGGTAATGATGAGTGAGAATGTGCATATGTATAATTTGTACTAATTCTTTATCTATTGTTGGTAATTTCAATTGAGTTTGATAAAATCTTCATGAATAAACACTGGTCGTCATTTCCCCCCATTCTCCGCTCTGTATATTCGAGATCAGATATTTGATGAAAAATCAATGAGGTCGTTCTTATTATCGTTGATTAAATTTAAGTACGGATTTTGATTGAAACCTAGAAAAATCATTTTTTGTAAAAAAATAATAATAATGATAATAATTCTTTAATAAAGAAAGGACTTTATTACACATCTTGTATCCGATTCCATATGTAATATTCAATGATTGTGATTTTGTAGTTTAGTTTAATAAAGAATGAAATCGAACCCAGGAAAAATAGGTAATAGAGATCAAATGTCCAACAAAGTGTCATTTAGACAGTTTTTTTATCGTCGTTGATCAAATTTATATATGTGTCTTGTGTAAAACTTTAAAAAAAAATCCATTTCTGGTTAGAAAAAGGACTTTAGCACATACCTTTTACCCCGCTTTCATATATCATGGTGCACAATTGTGATTTTAGTTTCCAATCTTAGGTAAAGAAATAAATTCGTACGAGGGAAAGAAAGGTGAAATATATCACCTGTACGATAAAGTGTCATTTAGACATCCTTATCATCGTTGATCAAGTTCAAATGTGAATTTTGTTTAAAACTTATAAAAAAAAAAAAATCCGTTTCTGATTAGAAAAATGACTTTAGCATATACTTTTCACTCCGATTTGATACATTACGTGCCTGTATTAAATTGATATGAAAGTATCTGTATAATATTTCATTATAATAATAATACTTTTGTAGAGTGTAAAAGAAACTGATTTCGAGACGGACTTACAAAAAAAGTCTTCTGAAATGTTTAACCCCGAACATGGGATAAGTTAGGGAAAAACATAGTCTTTTATCTCAGTCTCCACACTGTCTAACTTACTTTGTACAGTACAGAATAAGAGAACATGGACTAGGGAAAACACCAATAAACAGCGTGAACAAAGGGGCACATGGTCACACAAAGCCTCCGGAAAATATTAATAATTATTATCCTACCTGGTTGTTATAGCAACATACAAGGTAGATCTTGTTCTACCGTGAAAACTAATCCTGCCTTCTGATTGGCTATTTCTTTGCATCGAAAGTCGACATGTCCAGTCAACAGTTTTTACATTTTTCCACAGTGTTTTCATGCACTTTCTTCCCATTTATCATTGGAAATCGGAAATATTTGACGAATGGTTAAATTGTCTAGAATGCGTCGTTTCCTTTCAGAATGAAGGTTTGAAAAAGCAATGGCGTCAGAATGGTTTCTTCCCTTTATTTCCGGACTCCACTAAGTTTCTCTCACATTTTAACCTTTTACCAGAATAATTCCACGAAATCACTGCGCTGAAGAAAAACACCTTTTCAAAAAGTTGTAAGGAAAGGAGAAAATGCTGCTTAATCACTATTTTTTCTCATTTTACTGCCATCTTATCTGCACTGTCAAAGACAACTGATTGACGTTATGGTGTTTGATGCTGTTTTCTACATTATTTCAGTTATATCGGCCAGTACACCTTTTTATGCTCTCCTGGAGTCTCCTATACCAGTATTCCGCACAATTTTCTTTCCAAGCCACTGACTGCTTTCCCACATAACCATCGCTGAAAGAATGGTCAGCGATGGGAGAGGAAGGCATCCTGTCGCAATGACCATCATCAATCCTCGAAAAGAAATTGGCCGAGCCAGGGATCCTGCATCTTACCGACTGAGCTACCGGGGCTCGGCGTCAAAGAGAAAATACCATCATTTAGGACAGGTATAGTTCCTTGTCTGCTATTGTTTTTTAATACCGAAGGATCCAAAATTTTATCGCCTGGTTGACAGTTTATTATTCCCCGACGATGATGAAATTCAAAGCACTGACAGTTTTGTACAAAGTACGTGCTCCAATAATCCATAACGTTGATCTGTGGATCATCGGTATGTCTGAAAATAATGACAGAAATAAAAAATAGCAGGCAGGACTAATTTCAAGATGTCAGAACAATTTTCACAGAAACACAAATTACGAATTAGCCATACTCTGTGAAAAGGTGATTTGATGCAACTACAAAAGTATAGCGCAGGCTGACCTACATGTATGTCGAAACATTTCGCTTTTGGTAAATTTTCTACATTTCCACGGACCAGTCTACTCCATGATTCAATCGATTATTAGACAAAATGTATTTTATGGTTCCGTAATTAATATGTAAAACACATTTGAATTTGACTAAATTTAAAACGGCCTTGGTTGGATAATTAAGTATGGCCTCATTTATTTGGTTCATTAAAACCTACGATATTCCATTTACTTTATTATCATTAACAACTTCAGTATGAAACCTACATTTTCATCTTCAACTCGTGTCGTCGAAGAACACTTAAATGCGTGTAATTTAAGTTCCTCTGTATTTTTCAACTGACGCGTTATATATAATGTAATACAAATGTGTTTAAATCATCCTGACACAGAGAAACAGCGTTGCAAAAGCTTTGAATTGGCCTAAATGTTCAACTACGATATTAGACTTTTAGGATTTAGAAATGAATAGAGTAACAAACTGAACATGATATGTTCACTAGGATAAAGTATATCACTTTTGTTATAACTGCTTATATCTGGTTGTCTAGTTGATAACCGGACAAACATGTTTAGGCACATTTGTATATTAAGATCAAAACAAAAATGACTTGTCAACCAATCAGGCAGTGGATCTAAAATTGGACTGTCAAACAGATACAAAAAGGAAGTGACCAATGAGAAGAGACTGTGGTCTATGAAAGACATTGTAACGAGTGTGTATGCCAAAAGCGTTCCCATCTCAAAACATTGCAAACACCAAATGCAAGCTCAGTCTCGGTAATAATCACTACGTATATGTCAATGTAAAGAAAAGGTAGTTGACAGTCAATATCAGAGAATAAAAACGCGACAAAACCCACCAAAAAAAACAAAAAACTTAAGCTTAACTATGACACGTTGGAAGAACCTAGTAGATCAAAATAGAACATGTTCACAAATCTCTCCAAAATAAAGTAAGGTGCGGATTTCTTCTTGGGGTAATTTAATGTTATAAAGTATTGCCCTTTCTCTAAAAAAAAAAACTGTCAATAACTTTTACCTTTTTTACATGCAAATCCTAATAAGGTCCGTTTCAAAATGTATCACTCATTTTTCAAAAAGTGTCGATCATTTTCTGGAAAGTGTTAGTCATTTTCTAAAAGGTGTCACTAATTTTTCAAAAAGTGTCACTCGTTTTCCTAAAAGTGTCACTAACTTTTACGTTTTTGTACTTTTACATGTAAATTCTCATATGGTCTATTTCAAAAAGTGTCACTCATTTTTCAAAAAGTGTCACTCATTTTCTTAAAAGTGTCACTAATTTTTCAAAAAGTGTCATTCATTTTTCCAAAAGTGTCACCCGTTTTCTAAAAAGTGTCCCTAACGTTTACGTTTTTGTACTTTTACATGTAAATCCCTATATGGTCTATTTCAATAAGTGTCACTCATTTTTCAAAAAGTGTCACTCATTTTCTTAAAAGTGTTACTAATTTCTAAAAATGTTCAATTCATTTTTCAAAAAGTGTCACTCATTTTGTTAAAGGTGTTAATCAATTTTGCTAAAAATGTCACTCATTTTTCAAAAAGTGTCATTCATTTTCTAGAAAGAGTCACTACTGTTTTTTGTTTTTGTTCTTTTACATATAAATTCCTACAGGGTCTATTTCATTAAGTGCCAGTCGTTTTTTTTTTTTCAAAATGCCACTCATTTTCTGAAAAGTGTTACCCATTTTTCAAAAAGTGTAACTCATTTTTCAAAAAGTGTCACTTATTTTCTTAAAAGTGTTACTCTTTATCTGAAAAGTGTCGCTACCTTTTACGTTTTTTGTAATTTTACATATAAATTCCCATAGAGACTATTTCAAAAAACTGTCGCTTATTTTTCAAAATGTGTCAATCATTTTCTTAAAAATATAACTCATTTCCTTAAAAGTGTCACTTGTTTTCTTAAAAATGTGCTATTAATTTTCTCCCAAAAAATAGAAACGGCTGTATAAAATCACATTTAATAAATACGAGGAATACCACTGATAAGAAACCAACCAATATGACACGGGCGGAGGAGGACTGTTCAAAATACATCTATACCTTTATAAAGTTTATACAAGAGGCAAACAGTCCCCTCCGCCCATGTCATATTGGTTGGTTTCTTATCAGTGGTATTCCTCGTATTTTTTAAATGTGATTTTATACAGCCGTTTCTATTTTTTGGGAGAAAATTAATAGCACATTTTTAAGAAAACAAGTGACACTTTTAAGGAAATGAGTTATATTTTTAAGAAAATGATTGACACATTTTGAAAAATAAGCGACAGTTTTTTGAAATAGTCTCTATGGGAATTTATATGTAAAATTACAAAAAACGTAAAAGGTAGCGACACTTTTCAGATAAAGAGTAACACTTTTAAGAAAATAAGTGACACTTTTTGAAAAATGAGTTACACTTTTTGAAAAATGAGTAACACTTTTCAGAAAATGAGTGGCATTTTGAAAAAAAAAAAACGACTGGCACTTAATGAAATAGACCCTGTAGGAATTTATATGTAAAAGAACAAAAACAAAAAACAGTAGTGACTCTTTCTAGAAAATGAATGACCCCTGTAGGAATTTATATGTAAAAGAACAAAAACAAAAAACAGTAGTGACTCTTTCTAGAAAATGAATGACACTTTTTGAAAAATGAGTGACATTTTTAGCAAAATTGATTAACACCTTTAACAAAATGAGTGACACTTTTTGAAAAATGAATTGAACATTTTTAGAAATTAGTAACACTTTTAAGAAAATGAGTGACACTTTTTGAAAAATGAGTGACACTTATTGAAATAGACCATATAGGGATTTACATGTAAAAGTACAAAAACGTAAACGTTAGGGACACTTTTTAGAAAACGGGTGACACTTTTGGAAAAATGAATGACACTTTTTGAAAAATTAGTGACACTTTTAAGAAAATGAGTGACACTTTTTGAAAAATGAGTGACACTTTTTGAAATAGACCATATGAGAATTTACATGTAAAAGTACAAAAACGTAAAAGTTAGTGACACTTTTAGGAAAACGAGTGACACTTTTTGAAAAATTAGTGACACCTTTTAGAAAATGACTAACACTTTCCAGAAAATGATCGACACTTTTTAAAAAATGAGTGATACATTTTGAAACGGACCTTATTAGGATTTGCGTGTAAAAAAGGTAAAAGCTATTGACAGGTTTTTTTTTTTTAGAGAAAGGGCAATACTTTATAACATTAAATTACCCCAAGAAGAAATCCGCACCTTACTTTATTTTGGAGAGATTTGTGAACATGTTCTATTTTGATCTACTAGGTTCTTCCAACGTGTCATAGTTAAGCTTAAGTTTTTTGCCTTTTTTGGTGGGTTTTGTCGCGTTTTTATTCTCTGATATTGACTGTCAACTACCTTTTCTTTACATTGACATGTACGTAGTGATTATTACCGAGACTGAGCTTGCATTTGGTGTTTGCAATGTTTTGAGATGGGAACGCTTTTGGCATACACACTCGTTACAATGTCTTTCTCTTTGGTCACTTCCTTTTTGTATCTGTTTGACAGTCCAATTTTAGATCCACTGCCTGATTGGTTGACAAGTCATTTTTGTTTTGATCTTAATATACAAATGTGCCTAAACATGTTTGTCCGGTTATCAACTAGACAACCAGATATAAGCAGTTATAACAAAAGTGATATACTTTATCCTAGTGAACATATCATGATGTGGAGACTGAGATAAAAGACTATGTTTTGCCCTAACTTATCCCTTGTTCGGGGTTAAACATTTCAGAAGACTTTTTTTGTAAGTCCGTCTCGAAATCAGTTTCTTTAACACTCTACAAAAGTATTATTATAATGAAATATTATACAGATACTTTCATATCAATTTAATACAGGCACGTAATGTATCAAATCGGAGTGAAAAGTATATGCTAAAGTCATTTTTCTAATCAGAAACGGAATTTTTTTTTTTTTATAAGTTTTAAACAAAATTCACATTTGAACTTGATCAACGATGATAAGGATGTCTAAATGACACTTTATCGTACAGGTGATATATTTCACCTTTCTTTCCCTCGTACGAATTTATTTCTTTACCTAAGATTGGAAACTAAAATCACAAGTGTGCACCACGATATATGAAAGCGGGGTAAAAGGTATGTGCTAAAGTCCTTTTTCTAACCAGAAATGGATTTTTTTTTTTTTTTAAGTTTTACACAAGACACATATATAAATTTGATCAACGACGATAAAAAACTGTCTAAATGACACTTTATTGGACATTTGATCTCTATTACCTATTTTTCCTGGGTTCGATTTCATTCTTTATTAAACTAAACTACAAAATCACAATCATTGAATATTACATATGGAATCGGATACAAGATGTGTAATAAAGTCCTTTCTTTATTAAAGAATTATTATCATCATTATAATTTTTTTACAAAAAATGATTTTTCTAGGTTTCAATCAAAATCCGTACTTAAATTTAATCAACGATAATAAGAACGACCTCATTGATTTTTCATCAAATATTTGATCTCGAATATACAGGGCGGAGAATGGGGGGAAATGACGACCAGTGTTTATTCATGAAGATTTTATCAAACTCAATTGAAATTACCAACAATAGATAAAGAATTAGTACAAATTATACATATGCACATTCTCACTCATCATTACCGAAAGAAAATTGCCACATCTTTGGTTGTCAAAATGACTGTGCCTTATGGCTTTTGCACAGGTATTTGTAACTGAGACCGCTAGCACTTTCTATTAAGAATTCCAATTCACAGTGTAAATCATTCAATGGTACATGCAAGTAATAATTGTGGGTGACTTGTGTAAATGTGTCTTTATTTTAATTGCAAAAGGGAATATAACAGATAAGTGAAATAAAGTAAATTAGCAATACATTTGGGTTGTATCATCGTAAATTATATTCACAGTAAGTTTTGCGTGTATACATGTATTTCGAAAATGTACATGTAAAATCAGAAAATCTCCATTCACAAGTACAGACAAAAT
The DNA here is from genome assembly GCA_943736015.1 of Tridacna crocea. Lineage (NCBI taxonomy): Eukaryota > Metazoa > Mollusca > Bivalvia > Cardiida > Cardiidae > Tridacna > Tridacna crocea. The sequence goes on from OX031059.1 coordinate 60,403,260, forward strand.
CATTTTCAATAAGAGACCCTTCTGACAGAGAATTGGGGTCTCATACATTTTTAATGAGAGACAACAAAGCTAGATCAAGGTATCCTAGATATCGTCATGCTGTTGTCATTTGACTCGCGGCAATAGACTTTTTGAACGGATATTTGGATGTCTCGCACATTTTTAATGAGAGGCAACGAATTTGAATCGAGTTACCATAGATTCACGTCATAACATCTTCATTTAACTCGGGGCAATTGACTTTTTTGAAAGAGTATTGGAAGGTCTCATACATATTTAATAGAGGTTATTGCTATGTCTGTTTATGTTAATGTCTATTCTTTACACTCGGGCCAGACATAATGCATTTTTGATCAGCGGTAGGTGGCCTCTTTTGAAGGAGAATTGAACATTTTCATGCGTATTTAATGAGAGATCAATTCGATGTCTGTATGAGATTTTTCTTTTTGAGTAGACATTATACATTGTTTATCAGTGATAGAAGGTCTTCTATGAAAATCTAAATTCCAAGTTGGCCATTACGCATGCACAAAGATCGTGATTAAACTTTCGGATCACAGTAACTATTTGCCTCCAGTAGTTTCAAAATCGCAATTCTGGAAAATGATTATATGAAATTGGGGTTAAAGGTATGTGCTAAAGTCCTTTTTCTAACCAGAAATGGATTTTTTTTTTTTTAAGTTTTACACAAGACACATATATAAATTTGATCAACGACGATAAAAAAACTGTCTAAATGACACTTTATTGGACATTTGATCTCTATTACCTATTTTTCCTGGGTTCGATTTCATTCTTTATTAAACTAAACTACAAAATCACAATCATTGAATATTACATATGGAATCGGATACAAGATGTGTAATAAAGTCCTTTCTTTATTAAAGAATTATTATCATTATTATTATTTTATTCTATAGCAGTCTCGCATATTTCCGTATTCGTCCGTACCCCTCTCTTTTACTCGAAACTTTGCCGTTACAGTTGATAATTCCGTCAGGAAACACTAAACAGTTTCCTCCAGCTTTTCTGTGTTGCCATATCAGTCCGGGAAATCGTGCTGGATCATACCGTACATTCGTTATTTTGTAGCAGAGTTGTCTTAAGTCAATAGGACAGTTGAGTTGACCACTGTAGACTACGTTTGTGATGATCATGATCGTTTGACAGTCTAGACATAAATGATAGAACATTGCTAGTTTTCAGCCTCTTTTTATATTCTCGGTTGTTTACGAGTATTGCGTAATATCAGTTTCCGGTATCCACCTGTCATACTTTTTTGGCCAGTGTAACCAGCGCACCAGGACTTCCTGTTTCTTATTGCGTGTCCTTCTTTTCAAAATTTTTTCGATGCTAAAGTCGGTACCGTCGTCAACGTTTATGGCTTGTAATTCTTGTTCGTAAAATGTACCATCAATTTCATCGTTGTCCCAGTCTACTAACGTGTAAATTGGAAGTCCTTGTCTTTTGAAACGTGATCTGATTTTGAAAATCTCCCCTGTCCATTTTTGCGAGTATTCTCTGTCAAATACGGACCTGATGTGCGACAATCGTACAGTCTGACCGATTTTATATTTGAATTTTTTTATAACGGGCTTTTCTCCTTTGCTTCCTTTGGTTCTAATAAGATACTGTTGAAGACGACTTTCCCTTCATTTTCCACGGAAATTGCTGATGGGTTTTCTCCAAGACTCCTGTGGTGAGTGTGACTGTAACTATGTACAAAATCCTGTAAAATGTCAATGTATCTACTGGTTCTGTTTTTGAGCAGGTATCGAAAAATCTTGTGTTTTAGCGTTTTAATAACTCTTTCGGCGTAATTCGCTTTTGTTTCCGTATTAGATGCATACATATGATGTATACTTTGACTGTTTAAATATTTATTTACTTCTTTGCTTCTAAATTCCATTCCTCTGTCCGCACGAATTGTGTTCGGCTTTTTGGGGCCTGTCAGTATACGTTTTAAATGCCATGACCACATCAGCGCCTCGCTTACTCTTAACAGGTTGAGCATAAAGAAAACGAGAAAATACATCAATAACAATCAAAATGTATTTCACACCTTCGTTATGCTTCTGTAAATTGGCCATGTCCATAAGATCCATGTTCCATTGACTGTCGATGCCATTTACAATCACCCTGGAACGTTTAAAGCGGCGTCTAGCACCCTTGCTTAGAGAATACGCTTCTTGATTCTGCAACCATCGGCGTATTCTGTGCCTGCCAATTTTGTATTTACCCTCGTCTTTAACATGTTGATAGAGTTTTTCAGGACCACCAAAGCTAGTGGGAGATTTAAAGTCAAAATACAAAGAAGACAAATATTGTTGCCAGTCAGACATGTTTATTTATTACATAGACATGCATACATTCTTACTACAGCAAATAGAAATAGTAAATAGAGAGGTTTCTTTCGTTTTCTATGTACAAGTCAACAAGCCTTTCAACACCCTCCGCGGCGTCTCTTCGCAATTGTCTGTATCTTAACCACAATTCGAAGTCATTGATTGTTGTCACAAATATAAGAATGGGTCCGAACATGTTCACGTTGATCGGTTGTTATCAAAACGTGCCTGAACACGTTTTGAATTGGTAGTGAAAATGATTAGGCTATGTCTGAATTTTTGCAGAGGATATTATACAATCGCGCCAGACATCACGCATTTTAATCAGCGGAAAGCGACCTATTTTGTAAGAATATCGACATTTCCTCATGCATTTTTAATGAGAGGCGAATACTTTGTCTGAATTTTTGCAGACGATATTATACAATCGCGCCAGACATCACGCATTTTGATCAGCGGAAAGCGACCTATTTTGTAAGAATATCGACATTTTCTCATGCATTTTTAATGAGAGGCGAATGCTTTGTCTGAATTTTTGCAGACGATATTATACAATCGCGCCAGACATCACGTGGAAGAGTGTCGACATTTCTCAAACATTAAATCATTTTGATATGCGACTCTGTCAGGAGAATATCGAAAGGTCTCATGAATTATAAAAAAAATCAGCTAGTTGAATTTGTGAGAGAGAGGGAATGATCAAACTAACAGGGAATTTTATATTATGTCACCGCTATTTGGGGATCGCAGTAAGTAGAAGCGAGGACCTAAAAGCTGAGTTCTTAAATAGCTAGTGTGCAGGACTTGGGATGGGTCGTGGCTTCGATCCCTGGATAGGTCGAGGACTGAAAATTGTGAAACCATTTATTTCTCTACCACAGCTGACCATCATAATGGTTATGTGAGACAGCAGTCAGTGACTTGGAAAGAAAATGATGCCCTGGTAAAAGATACTGCTGGAAAGCATGGACAGATGCACTGGCCGCAGCGACATAAGTGCAACAAAAATGTTGAAAACGGCGTTAAACACCATACGATTTTATTCATTAAAGTGAATACAAAACCTAGACTTTGAATGGTAAGGGGGGTAAAAGCGTTTACAGACAAAAGCATTTTTAGTAGAGCAACCTCTTTGAGAGAAAGGTCTCATGCATTTTTAATGGCGAATGCTTTGGCTGAATTTTTGCAGACGGTTCTATACAATCGGGCGCCGGTCTGATCGGTCAAAACGCGCCTAAACACGCTTGGAATTGTCATCTAGCCTCGGCAGGTGGGAGGCAACGAAAGCCAGACAAAGTTATACAAGATTACGTCATACTGCCACAGGCAGTCTGACCTCCAACAGACAAAGGCCTCTAACAATAGTCTGAACCGTCAAAGACAAAGGCATGGTCTCTATAGTGCCGCAGGCAATTTGACCGGCATAGTGCCATAAATACTACTCGTAGTTACCATATTGCAAAGACAGATCTCCCCACTGTAAGTTTATAGATCTTTAGTAACTTTAGTTATTTCATGACTGTATCCAAAATAGAATATAATCTGACAGATTAGCACACTAAAAACATTACAAGAATTCTTCAGCCGCTGTTTGAATGTGATTATACTGAAACTGAATATATCTATCTTTTCAAAATTTCAAAATTACTTTCAACTAACGTTACAATTCTATGCAAAATATTAAGGACGAAATTGATTGGCTGCGAGTGATCAAAGCACTCGAAGTATTGAAAGCCTGTGTATTGTTGTTAGGAGTTATATAATGCTAGTTCATTTCCATCTGGTTATAGTCTAGCCTAAACATATAATCCAGAATAGCTTTAGGGATTTTACTTAGTTATTGGCTGAGTATACTTTTTCCATCGTAAAGTGCTTTTGTCTAAGCTTGAACACAATTGGCGAAAGGATGTCAAACCTGCTTATTTCAGTCCTGTTACCTATAACATTCTGATACGCAGTAACAGTATTCACAAGCCATTCTTTAGAATACTCTTAGTCTTATTCTTCAGAATCAAGTTCGTCAATGTGAAAGTAACAGAACTTTTGGTTGGCTAAATCATTTGGTTTAGCCAATTAGAAGTTCTGTTACTTTCACAGTTAGACATTCTTGAAGAAAAAGACAAAGAAAGTTTGTAAGAATGGTTGGGGAATACGGACCCAGGACTAGTCTTCCGAACATGAAAGTTCGTAACAAATATGAACGAGCTTAATAATATTTTTGTGGACGAGTTTAATAAATTCTTACCACAAAAAACCAACCAGTGTCAGATTTTTTTTTTTTTATCACATAACTGATTAACAAGAATTATAGTCCAAAATGTGTTAAACAAGAGGCATACATGTATCATGTGTACTGAAATTTACATGAAGCCTGTGCACTTACCTTGACAGGTACATTACGAACGAAAAATAGTTCCGAAGAAACTTGCATATATTGATTTTGTTTTGAATCTAATAGTGACTGAAATTAACAACTTTGTCATAATTAAGAATTTAACCATTAATTTCCCTCAGGAACCTAGGTCAGCAATGTTTTAAAAAGGAGTGTCGATCAAATACAGTACTATTTTCTTATCTCATACCTTTGTGCGACATGAAAATGCGTAATGGCTGTATTACATTGGAAACAAGGGGAGATTTGTGATAAGATGTAATATTTCTAATAATGGTGACGATTATTCCTTTTTTTTAGTACGACGACAAACCTGGTAGCTGAGTTGGTAAAGTCCAGACAATAAAATTCTAGGATCGTTTATTCGACACCTATGCTAGGTCAAACTCATTCTAAGAATTGACGATGCCAGGGGCGTAGCCAGCCCATCAAAAAGGTGTACGCTTAAGTATTCATTTACCACACATTCCCGATTGTGACAAGCTTCAAGGAAACAGACTTTTGAAAACATTGTGGGAAAATGAGAAAATGCCAGCATTACCAGCATTTTCTCCTTTTCTCACAATGTTTTCTAAAGGCTTCTATCGTATGGTCGTCAAAAGTAGGGATCGTATGATAATGGTTTAATCAACAATAACGAAGACTTAACCCTTTCCCAAACGACAAATTTTAGACTCTTCCAAACCCAAAGAGTTTGCTGACGACAATTTCAAATCTGATAAAAATGGCAGAAAGTTCTCCAAATGGGTAGATAACACTGTGGAAAAAGGAGAAATTGCTCGTTACGAGCAATTTCTCCTTTTCCCACAGTGTTTTCAAAACGCTTGTACTGCAGACACGTTAAAAACAAGGGCTTGTTTAGGAAAGGGTTAAATGGTATACCTGAATGTATAGAGAGCTTACTTTTATTCCAAATAATACGAAAAATACTGATGTTTAGCTAAGCGATCTAATACTTTCGCTGGCTTACCTTTTTAATACACAAAAATTATTTGACATGTCCAAATTGAAAGTATTTGAAAACAACGTATTGAATCCGAGCTTATTCATAGTATATTTCTCGAAAGGGGTAAAAAAAGTTGTGGGAAATGGAGACAATACTTGTTACCAGAGTTTTCTCTTTTCCACGTAAAGTTTTTGAGGCCCGTCTTTCTCAGGGTCGTTAAAATCTGGGAATGTGTGTTGAATGGTTAAACCCAAAAGTAACTGCCAAAACGTCTTAATCAGATATAGCTGTAATGCCTTTATTGTCAATTTTGACGATCTTAGAGCTAAAATTAACCAATTAATACAAGCAAAATGATCTTTTATGAAGACAGATAGTAGTAATCTTCATTTACATCTCATCATTTTTTCCGTTTATAAATTACATGAAAAATGCTTGTAAAAACATCATATAAATGTGGTGTTACCACACATATAGTTATAAAAGCTCATAGATAAAGTTTTGGCACCGTCATTTACACGATTAATAACAATATATTTTGTTTTTATACAACCTTGTTTTGTGAGATAAGACCACAAAACAGTTAATTGAAAATAACTGCGGCACTTAAGGCGTCCATAAATAATAATAAAAAAAAACACGAAAAATAAAAATAAAAACGATAGTTAGACATTAAGTCTGTTTGACAATGTAGCCATTTCTATTCAGCGTCTTGAAATGTAGACATATTTTGGATTATCCAGCCTCACAAGACCGTCAACCTCGCAAACCGTCAGAAATGTTCCATGAAAAGCATCGTACTTTGCTTTCCCAAAATCGGTGCCAGCAGTGTGATTGGGATTTGGACTTTGTTGTTTGAACCTGACCTTCTTGATCTGTGCTCTTGATAGATGAGCTAGTGTACTATCTAAAGTAGACAGACAGGGGTGCCAGGCGTATTGCAAGGACCAACGGAAAAGTTCTATGCCCGCAATATGACTGCATTTGACGCCTTTTGAGGCGGCTACATTATTGTTGGACGATACCGCTGGATTAGATTTATAATCTTCGTTCCCTTAACCAGAGCATAATGACTTATCTTAAAATCATAGTTTTCGGGTATAAACTTGATTTAATTCGATGTATTTACATGGTTTCTCGCTCTACCCATCATGCATCCTGCCTTCAACGGCGGTTACTTCTCAATCCTCCTGAAAGATCAACAGGGAAACCACTAATACACAAATAATGCAAAGTACTCTCCCGTTAATCAAAAAGATACACATTAATTTGCTTAGGAGGTTGATTTACAAGTTAATATTGGATTATTTTTTCTCTATTTTTTTTTAAATATCAATTCTATACAATGGCTTCCATTACAAACGCCGCATCAGCGTTTTGAACGCTTTGATTCTACATTCCTGTCGTTTAAACACAGTAATTTTCATGTTAACCAGTAACTCAATGAAAACAACTCTGCCTACCCCGCCTCAGTCCCCAAACAGACAGCCTTTGAGAGTATTCTCGGAAAAGGGATGATTTTTATACACGTAACAAGTAGTCGTGTAATGTCTTGGTCTAACTATTTACTGTTACCAAAAATATGATGAAAACTGACCTGACCTGTATCGCTTCTATCAAAGGGAAATAGTTCCGAGAAAAAGAGCAATTACTTACCAGCCCTTTCCCAAGTTTTTACGGTCCTGATAGCGTGAGCTTTTTTCAACCTAGTATGGATCCTAAGTGGCTCGGTAGTAAAGTGTCACTCGTAACCTGTACGCCTCGGGTTCGAGCCACACTGGATCCACCGGGTCTTTCGTGGGGGTGTCCTTGGGCAAGACTCTTCGGAACCCAGATCTTGAGCTGGTAAAACCCAGGAAATTTATGAATATGTGATCTGACGCCGTGATATAACTGAAACAATGTTGAAAGCGGCGTAAAACAACATTTTTATCAATCAACGAATCAATTTTTAAAACACAGTGGGTAAAGAAAAAATGCTGGTAACCAGTATTTTCTTCTTTGCCCACAATGTTTTCTACCCTGTGACAGACTGACTCCGTCATTTGAGCAATAATTATTTCATGCTCTCCTGGTAGGATATCGAGAAATAGCAGTGTAAATATTTTTCGATATATCACGGGTACGACCAGTGAAAATACCGATCTTCATGATCTTGTTGCCTAGGTAAATTGCGCGTACCTCACAACCAGACGGGAAATATGACGTAATTTACGTTACATTTCTCACGCTTGACGTAATATTGTAATGTGTTGCTATGCGGAAGGGGTACGCCACGGGAAATAACGGAAAAGAACTGTACTGGATTTTGATAAAGCTCCACCCAGAAAGGGTTAAAAGCATGAAATAAATAGAATACATCCATTTGGTTTTTTTTCGGCGAAAGACCGAAAATTATTTTATCGCATGAACAGCATCGGTAATATTTTCACGAATGGCTGCTGCGCCACTCGTGAAAATATTACCGATGATGTTCATGCGATATAATAATTTTCAAAAAAATAGCCTCTATCTATTACGTAGTCTGCAAAGTAATTTTGCCATGGATCTGTCCTAATTTTGTTACCTAATAAAGAATGTAAAGAAAAAAAATCTCTATCTGGTTTTTTTTTTTGTTCAATTTATCAACTGTGTCACGCGTGGAACTTGTATGTTAATAAATTGAATCATAATTCTGTTAGTGTAAATAAATTTAGCCATGATATGGCAAAAGGGGGTTTAGTGCATCTCCGTGATGTATTATATCAATCAAGTCTTCGCAGTACTTTAAATTCATAAGATCCATTTTGTCTAACGATCGGCTGAATAATGAGGTAGAATGTGTTACGTACATACGTACATGGAAGTTCGCAAAAAAAATGCATAGCTAAAGTATGAAACCGCATCTGGCGGGATTCGAAACCACGCTGACAAATCTCCTCGTTTTTCAAGGTTTAAAAGACCAATACCAGCTAAAGAGATATATCCCTAATTAACTCTTCACCAAACGACAGAATTTCAGACTGGTCCAAATTAAAAGCACTTGCAGACGACATAATAAACGTAGCTCAAAAATCGAAATTTGTTACTAGCAGGGTGGAAAATATTGTGGGAAAAGGAGAAAATGCTGGTCACCAGCATTTTCTCCTTTTCTCACAATGTTTTCAAAAGGTTTCTATCTCAGAGTAGAAACCAGGGAATGTTTGGTAAAGGGTTAGCGCAGTTGTTAGGTATTTATTTAAATCGGGACAAAGCCATGCACGAAGAAGTGGTCTCCCATAACACACCCCCTCTTACAGTCAACATTTATTGATGACTCAAAAGCCGTATTAGGCAGACAGTCCGTTTTGGACAACAAATTGGATTAATGGGTCAATGGCCAATCCTGGACGAGCCCCCATCTTACCTACATATAAGTTCGCGACAAATGCACAGCTGTGAAATACAAACCGCATCTGGCGGGACTCGAACCGATGCGGACAAATATCGTAGTTTTTGGAGATTTAAAAGATCAATTCCATAACCACTAAGATAAGGAGATATACCTGACTATTTAACTCGGGACGAAGTCATGCACAAAGGAGTGGTCTCCAGTAACACACCCCTCTTAAAGTCACCATTTATTGATGGCTCAAAGCTTTGTTAGGCAGATACTAGTAGTCCATTTTTGGACAACAAATGGGATTACTGGCTCACTGGCCAATTCCGGAAGAACCCCCGTCCTACGAACTCGAACGTTTGCAACAAATGCACAGCTGAAATACAAACTGCCTCTGGAGGGATTGGAACCCGCGCGGACAAAAATACCCTCATTTTTCGAGGTTTAAAAGACCAATACCACAATCACTTCAGCTAAAGAGATATATCCCTTATTAACGCAGTTGTCAGGTAATGTATTTAAGGAGGCCTTTATACTCAGTTTTAAGCCAGTTGTAACCTATTTTTGTTTTTATTTTATCAAAATATAGTCATTCTTATATATTATACCAAATATTGCGCCTGGCGGTTGCAAGGTTGCTTAGATTACGGTTGATAGAAAATGCATTTCGCTGAGTTGCGGCCTTTAATGTAAACAGGCTCATCGTTTCCGGTTCTTAAATTGAATATTTTCGATATCCGTTATGCACTCGGGTAGATTCGTATGATGATCATGCGTTCTGTCACATGACTATATTTGACCTTCGCCCTGCGTACATACTGTACTGAGGAAAAAACAAAGGAATATGTAGGCTTTTCTATTGATTTTTAGACAGAGGTCGGGGTCTATATGCAAGTTTCACCATTTCCGACTCTAGGCGAAAACCAACGATAAATTTCCGTGACGCACCGCCATTGTTTACAGCTTCGATCGTCAGCCAGTTTTCTTCTGGCCAATTTTCGGTTTCTTACACAAACCTCCGTGTTTCTTTTTCTTTTTTCAGTTACACCATATATGACGGTAATTTATCATTGTGTACACAAAGGACGGATTTCTGTATCATTCTATTTTTTTTTTTAATTTATCACCGTTTCTGCTCACCGACTATGGACGGGCATCTTTAAATCGGGACAAAGCCATGCATGAAGAAGTGGTCTCCCGTAACAAATGATATCCTTGAACGTGTAGAAAACTTACCAAAAGCAAAAAGTTTTGACCCGAGTCTTCACCCAGGTCAGTCTATGTGTGTGTGGGTGTGGGAGGTGCGTGGTTGTGTGGATGTGTGTAGGGGTGTGGAATGGGGGGGGGGGGCGCTGCCGAAGAAGGCTTTTCAGAAGTATCAGAAAATAAATACCTTTGCCTCAACAATGTTAACTCCTTACCAAACGACAAAAGTTTAGACTGGTCCAGATTGGAAGAATTTGCAGACGACAAAAGTAATGCGACTCAAAAAATTAAGTTTTCTTGAGATGATACCAGTATTTTCTCCTTTTCCCCAATGTTTTTAAAGGGTTTCTCATTCAGGGTCGTGAAAACCAGGTATTGTTTTGGAAAGGGTTAAGCTACCACTTGAAAGATAAACCCAATTATTTGGCCTGTATTTATCAAGTCGTCTGCAAGTGCTTTCAATCTGGACATGTCTAAAAGTTTGTTGTTTGGTAATAGGTTCAACTAATCTGCAGAATAATGACTTGAATCTCAATTTTCAGACGGAACGTGAGCACCTGTAATTATCTACGGCAGAAGTAATTATTTTGTAACAATAACTTGTTCAACATGCTCCAGGCGCTGAAACATGATCATGAATTACACCCTGACCTTTCCTAAGAAGTGTTCTGGTGAAATCGTTCTGGGCAAATGTCGAAATTGTCCATGGAAATTACAGAAATAGTACATAATGAGCCATATAATTAATGTCACAATATTCACTTGACCTTTTACGCCAGAGTTCATTATGTGTAAGATAATTATTTGTTATTTTCTTTAGCTAACTCCACGTGAAAACAGTTGAAAGTCTAAATATGTGGAAAAGGAGCTAAGTTTCCAATCCCTGCTTTAATTTTTTCAACCTTTAACTGCAATCGGAAACAAAAAGCTAGATCAAGATCTGATTATTTCCTACACATTTTGGTCGTCAATAACTGCTTTAGCCCTACTATAATTATACTCTTTTTTTAATTAAGTACATAAAGACATTCTTGAGAAAGTTTAGTTGAGTTCATGAAGGTGAAGACAATTTATAACAATAAACTTTATACTATGTAATTAACATAAGCAATCCTATAGCATGTTCGTTTCAAAAGAAAATAATCGTCATTTCGGGTATAATTACAACAGAATTGTGACTCAGTTTGGTATGTCACTCTGACTGACAAAAACAAAATTTGTGTCAAATTTTAGATAGGTCGCTTCGAAATAGAGTAGATGAGGATACAGAAAACGGTATTCTTTCGAATAATAAGTCTATCTGGATTCAAGGAGCTTAAGATGTATAGCTAAAACGAACATGGTAAACGGCCTTATCTAATCCTGAACCACAAAGTCCAAAGAAAGCTACCTATTTAGAGGTGAAAGAACTACTTGAAAAGAATATAATTTTTTAAGCTTTTGCAAAGTACAAAGTTTTATTTACATGGTCATAATTTATCACCATTTCTTAAAGCGATGGTGAAGTTCTTACAAAAATAAGCTAGTTAAAATCGAAGCGCTGATACCTCTTGAGGACACTGTTTTGTCACAAAAAGCATTGTTTAAGAACTAATTTTCTCTCTGTCTTGATTTATCGTTCAATAAACCAGAGTTGTAATAATAATGAGGTAGAATGTGTTACGTACATACGTAAATGAAAGTTCGCAACAAATGCATAGCTGAAATGCGAAACCGCGTCTGGCGAGATTCGAAACCATGCTGACAAATAACCTCGTTTCTCAAGGTTTAAAAGACCAATACAGCTAAAGAGATATCTCCCTAAGCAGTTGTTAGGTATTCTATTTAAATCGGGACGAAGCCATGCACGAAGGAGTGGTCTCCCGTAACACACCCCTCTTAAAGTCATCATTTATTGATGGCTCAAAGCCTTGTTAGGCAGATACTAGTAGTCCATTTTTGGACAACAAATGGGATAACTGGCTCACTGGCCAATTCCGGAAGAGCCCCCGTCCTACGAACTCGAATCCCGAGTGGTTTATTCATTGCGTCTCATAATTCACAACGTGGTTTACTGAAAGATAAACAACGATAGAAAGACGATTATTTCGATTCTAACTTGACCAATTCCTTTTGAAAGGAAAACAAGATCATACTTAGTAAAAACGCGGATGCAGATTATATTCCATTTAATAACTCACTTACTTTATACAGAATGACATCACTCAGTACTTATAGAAAAAACGTAGATTTTACCAGGCTTTCGTTGCACTGTGTTTATAGTGCCGAATTCACGTGTCACGTCAGAATCTTTTTTTTTTAACCAATATTTTGTTCATCTACTTTACCTACTACATATTCCGTGTATTGAGGAGTAAGTGCATTATTTCACTCTTGAAAGATGAACGGACTCTCTTCAAAGGACAGAATAAAAAACTATTTATATCGCACTTATCTAAACAAGTAACCATTCTTTTTATTTCTATGGCCAGAAGAGCTAAAACAGCAAAAAGATCATCTGGTATATTTAAATGACATAAAAAACAAGAAGGTCATGATCGCTTTCAAGTGGTTCCACAGAGACTAATTGACCAAGCATGACCTATTCCAGATCCCTTCGGAGATATCAAGACAATTATTCTCGAACGTGAAGTTAGCTTCCAGTTGACAACTGACAATTCAATCATCAACTGGCAACTGTCAGCTAACTTCACACATGGCTGCCTATTCAAGTTTTTCATCCAGCTGCCAGTTCAATTATTGGAACGCCAAAGGAAAACCGTTAGCAAACTACAAAATTAAACTGCCAGTTCGTTTTTTAGTAAAATTTTGTATTTAAACAGAATCGTAAATTGTCAGCTGGCTGCCTATTCGAAATGAATATGCTAAAACAGCATATTGTCAACTGTCAACCGTCAGCCAACTTCACACTTCAGCTGTCGATTCATTTTTAATAAAAATATCGCGTTTTAACCGAATTGTTAACTGTCAACTGTCAGCTGACTGTTAATTCGAATTCAAAATACTTAAACAGCGAACTGTCAACTGTCAAACCGTCAGCCACCTTCACACTTCAGCTGCCAATTCGTTTCTAATTAAAACTGTCTTTTAACCAAATCGTCAACTGTCAACTGTTGGCTGGCTGACAAATCGAATGAAATACGCTAAAACAGCGACTTGTTAACTGTCAATCGTCAGCCAATTGCACACTTCAGCTGCCGATTTGTTTTTGTGGTACATGTATTTGTCGAAGACAACACCACTAAGAGTTCAATATTGAATTTTGAAAAAAAAAAAAACAAGTATCGTATTTTGTGCGAAGCCGAAGGAAATAAACCACATTAAACTCAATTTTTCTCATGCAAATGAAATTTCGGTAGCACTGGGACATGTAATTGGAAATGGCATGTTAAATACCAAGGACTAAGCCATTTATGGTTGAAATACTAATTTTTTATTGAAATTGGCTTCGCTCGGTAATTCTCGTATAGTCTTCTATTTGCGCAGTGATACAAAATTTATCAACCGATTGCTTGTTCCTGGGCTTTTTCGTTTCAAAACCAGTTGGCCCAATGCTTGTTCATCCAATGATTAAGCGCTACTCGATTTATTTTGGCATGAATATTCATAAATCGAGATAATCGGTCTTTATGTTGGGAAATTAAAGTTAACGACCAAAGATATTTCAAAATCAAAGTTTTCAGGAACATACTTAATTTTATTCGATATATTGACATGGTTTTTCTCTCTATCCATCATGCATTCTACTGTCAAGGGACGTTACTCATGACTCGTCCTAATGATCAAAGGGAAACCATCAATATATAGTACTCTCCGTTCAACCGAAAAGGTATTCATTTGCTTAGTAGAATGACTTCCAACCCAATATTTGAATAATATTTCTGTTTTTATTTCAAATTATAAATTCCACACAACGACTTCCTTGACAAATACACCTTCAGTGCTCTAAACGCTTTGATTAAAATGAGTATCATGTTTATCGAATTGTCAACTGTCAGCTGGCTGCCATTTCGAATTTTAAATGCTAAAACAGCGAGTTGTCAACTGTCAACCGTCAGCCAACTTCACACTTCAACTGTCAATTTGTTTTTAATAAAACCATTGTCAGTTGTAAGCTGGCTGCCAATTCAGATTTAATAGGATTATATAAACTATTGAACATTATTAAAAAGTATCATATTATCGAATCGTCAGCTGTTCGCTATATAGTTGCCTATTCCACCATGTATTTCTCAGTTGACAAATACGCAGATTTAGCATATCTAATTCGAATTAGCAGCTGGCTGACGGTTGCCATTTGAGGTTCTCAGAAACATATGATACTTTTTTAATGTTTTATAGTTTATATATCCTATTCAATATGAATTAGCAGCCAGCTGACAGCTGACGATTGGGTTAAAACATAAAATTTCTATAACAAACGCACCGGCGGCTGAAGTGTGAAGTTGGCTGACGGTTGACGGTTGACAATTCGGTGTTTAAGTATTTCAACTCGGATTGACAGCTATCTGACAGTTGACAGTTGGCAATTCGATAAACATGGTAATTTTCTTTAAAGCGAATTAGCAGCAGAAGTGTGATGTTGGCTGAGAGTTGACAATTCGCTGGTATTTTATCTTAAATTCAAATTGGTAGCCAGCTAACAGTTGAAAGTTGAAATAAAATATGTTTGTTAAAAACGATGTGGCAGCTGAAGTGTGGAGTTGGCCAACAGTTAACAGTTGTTTCAACATGGTTAGCCTGCACAATTCCTGCAATCTGACCGGATCGAGATGGTCCCTTTCATGTGACGGGTTGCATATCATGAAATGATACTACTAGACATTAATCAACCGAAATACCAACGCGGCAGATTCGGGGAGGTCATATTGATGTTCATTTAACAAGGGGGGAAAAAGTTCGGAGGACAGAAATCCGTAATCGAGTTCCGAGGACATAAATCCATAATCGAGTTCCGAGGACATAAATCCATAATCGACTCCGATCAGCTTCATAGATAGGCCTACATCGACATTTTTATTAACCTTGCAAAAATTATGAAGGATCCCGGTACCCATGCCAAGCCGGTGTTCGAATCAGCGACCCAGATGTTGACAAGTCACACATTTTAACCCATTACCACACGATTCCTGTTTTTGACACCTTTGAAAAATATTATTTAGGAAAACATTGTTAGAAAAGGAGAAATATTTTTTTACAAACTATTTCTCTCACAATGTTGTCTACTCTATGTAACAGTTAGATTTCAATGCACACTTTGAAATGTCGTCTTCAGTTTCTTTAAATTTGGACAGTCTTTTATTTTTTGTCATCGTATCGGATAAAGATAGACATCAGACTTAAACAGTGTACAATATACACTTATTCGGTGGAGGTTTAACCTTCACCGGGTCCAAATACGAAGGACTGGTGACACAGGAATTTTTACCCCTACACCGGCTCCAACATTATTCGGTGCTGATAAACAAGCATCCCGTGATAATCAGTCCTAACTATAAAAGTGGAAGTTTTATGGCTAACTTCCACTTTTCAACTTTTCGACTTTTCAACTTTTCTACTTTTCAACTTTTCGACTTTGTCTTTTCTAGGTCGAAAAGTGGAAGTTTTATTGACAATTGTCTTGTGAAAAACTTCCACTTTTCTACTTTTCGACCTAGCATTTTAAGGCGAAAAGTGGAAGTACATGTAAGTGCTTCCTAATTTCTACTTTTCTATACAAAGGTGGGATCGAAAGGTGGGAAAGTTTTATGACAATTGTCAGGTCAAAAACTTCAACTTTTCGACTTTTCGAGGTAACTTTTTTGCTAGAAAAGTGGAAGTTAGTGCGCCTAATTTCTACTTTTCGAGTTCCTCGTAGGTCGAAAATTGGATGGCAGAAATAGGATTCCGTATAGAATAGTTTTACAAATTTACACATTACATGGTCTATTTCCCCAGGACTCTATATCTCTTCCAAATACAATTTAGTTATTATAGGCATACATCAAAACACAGAACGGTGAAGTAAAAACTGGGCTTTACTACTATATTCGTTATCATTAGGGAGGAACAAAATGTAAAAGAAAATATTAGCAAAGTTTACGAACTTTAACATCCAACTGCAATGCCGAGGCTTGATTTGAAAAAAAAAAGTATTTTAGTTCAAAACAGCAAGTTGTTTGCAGCCTGATATTTATCTACACTGTTCTCAAAAGCAACTAAGCATCTTTTGTGCAAGAAAGTTCTTGAAGTAAGTTATCCGTTTATTAATCGGTGCACTTTAAGTGCTTCTGGGGCAATCGTCTTTTTATGATTAGATATCAATACGCATAATTACGAAGTAGTTTCTGTTCTCCAGAGATTAAAAACAGATTCATTTGCTAATGTAGACTATCACAGTTCAAAAATCTTGAAGAGCAAGAATGGTCTTAAGAATGGTTGGTGAATACTAACTGGAGGCTTTGTTCTTCAGACATACGAGATTATAAAATAGATTATAGATTATAAAGTTCTGACCTTTTCTTTATGTTCATTTTGGAAAGAGAAAAAATATTCTTTTGTGTGGTTTTTCTCTGTTTGCTTGCATACTGTTAGACCTTTTTTTTCTATAAGTTCATATATAACTACATATAAATCGGTCCGTATAAAAGTTAAAACAAACGAGGAAACAACACTGAATATATTACATAATCCTAAAAGTAATTATGTATACAAGTAACCCAACTTTTGAAATTCTCGTGAATAGAATTGACCATTGAACCCAGCCAGCTCGCCAGTTCTGTCTCAACTTGGTTGGCTTGATTTTCCTTTAAGTTGAAAAAACGAGCACTTGAATGTAACAAGAAATGTGACCTATCATGTAAAAAGGGACCTTCTGGGAACTGCGAAAAATGTCAACCTGGTAAGGCTGCGCGAATTGTGCAGGCTGACCAGGGTTGACACTTTTCGCTTTTATGATATTTTGGCTATGGAAAGTGGTCATTGTACCTTGTTAAACAATCATTTTTGAATTATCAACTTAAACTGACCTGCACTACCGTTGATCTGTTTTCATCTAATTGATGTTCAGAATTCCCAGATGGTTCCTTGTTGCCTGGTGGATCACAAATGTCCTTTGTCTTCAATTCGTATCTATTAATTATTCGTTTTCCTTAAAGAATGAATTAAGGTAATACTTATATTCTCTGTTAAAGGTGGCCCTTCAGATTTTGGGGCGAAAACTGTTATAAAAAAAGCAAACAAATCATCCTTATACTCCCAAAGCCTTTTGATTTTCATTCATAGAACCCCAATTGTCGAAAATCATCCGACAACACGAGAAATTAGGGATTTACTACGGCCCAGGTTCACAACAACGGGAGCGCGTTCTATTTATAGGTGATCAATTCGCTCATTTACATACAGGAATACACAGACGAAGTTTCAAACAACGTCCGAAGAAGACATTTTGGAAAATAATTATAACATGTTTGTTATGTAATGGAATTTAAGCGTTATCAGTCACGTGTCAGTCACTGACATTCCCAAAATACTTTATTGATTTTAGCGCGAAATCGAAAAATAGCTTAAAAGGCTACGTAGCCTTTTAAGGGAATACCATCAAAAAACATTTTTTTTGTCATTTTATGATTCTTGATTATTGATGATTTGTATTATTTTTTCATATGAATTTCAGTGATATATATATTTTTTAATTTGGTGAGATGTAAAAATTCTAAATACCCATCTTTAAGATAACACATGTAACCCCCCTTTCTTCTTGGTGATAACAATGTTTATGTTTTCAAATGGGGGTGCGTGGGTTCGTCTAGGTCAATGCTACACTTTATGTCATTTTGGGCCGTAAAATAAAACAGGAAGACAGTAACGTTAGTAGTAGATTCTATATTCTGTACTATCTTTCAATAGTTCTTTTTGTTTTACATCTAAACAATGTGAATAGATGTATTTCTCATCAACTAAGTTATTGTTCTCTCTCTCTCTACAATCTACATCTACCAATCAAACGTTCCGACTCTTTATTGTAGTAATATCAACAAAATATGTATTTTCAACTTCAATGGAAAACTTCCATATCAACAAACAAAGACGCAAAAACAGTTGATTTCTCTTCAGGTCACGTGATCGGTTCGGCTTTTTAAAAATAGACTGGTGCGGACTAAAACCCCAAAACCATCCAGTTACATACTCCCCCTCCTTCCGAAATGACGACCCGTCATTTACAACGCAGCAAAAGGAAAAAAAATCACAACAAACTTTGCGTGAAAGCAATACAAAATTATCCAATGAAACGGTCTCGTGCAAATACAAATTATAAAACTAAACACAAATAAGTTCACAATCTTCGTCTGTACAATTCTCTCCTCCTCTTTCCGAAATGCGTTTACGCATTTTAGACATGGATTTAATTACGTCAAACCCTTGTACTGTCTGAAAAGAAAAACTTTGTATTAATAAAACAGATCTGCATAGTAACATTAAACAGTGAAATATACTAAAAAAACGTGTAGGCCTACATAAAAATCACTTTATAACAGCACTCAAGACGATATTCATTGCCTCCTGGTCTAAATCACAGAACACTCCGGATTTGATCAAAGTATCTAGTTTTGTGACTCTGCTATCTACAGGTCGAACCATCTGGTAAGTAACGGCGTCTCCGTATCTGTCTGGAGGTCTTTTTTGTCTTGTCGATCGTCTTGGCACTGGTACCGGAGGATTATCAACATTCTCTCTGTCTTTGTCGTTGTCGTCTTTCCTTGTATTTTTGTCGGAAGTATCTGTTGTTCTACTTTGTCTCTCCTGTTCTTCAATATCATATCTTTCATCTTGACTATCTTTTACTCTCTTTTCAAACTGTCTTTCCTCTGAGCTTCTCGATTCCTGGGTTTCTTGCACTGTTATATTTCGCTCTCTTGCTTCATCTTTCCTTTTGTCGAGCTCTGACTCTGCTTCAGAGGTTCTTATCTCCCTACTTCTCTGCTCTTTAATTTCTCTTCCACTAAAAACTGTATTGCTTCTTGGAGTTTTGTGTCTGCATTGTTCTATCAACACGATGTCAGATTCTTCCTCTGAATCATCTTCTTCTTCCTCTACCTGAACTTCTACTCCTTTTTCTCTTTTTGTTTCTTCTCCATCTGTGCTTGGATAAGCTGAAGGAAGATAGGCGTCCCCATCTCTCTCTGTATTTCTTACAAATCCAGTTCCTTCACTCATTCCAACATCTTTCTCCATGACGTCATGGTCTCTTACTTTCGATGCATCGATGTTTTGATCATCTCTGTCCTCATCTAATTCTTCATCATTTTCTTCTTCAACTTTGAAAAGAAGGTTTCTGTGTAGGGTCTTCTCTTTTCCGCTTTCTGACTTCAATTTAAACACAGGAATCTCTGGTCTAGGTTGTTCTATCACCTTATATGTTTCTTCTTCAAACTTGTCCGCTATTTTGTGCTTTCCATCAAAAGCAACTCTTTTCACTAACACTGTATCTCCTACAGATATCTGCACTGCTTTAGCTTTCCTATCATAGAACTTCTTAATTTTGTCTTTGGCCCTTCCTATATGTTTCTCAACTATTTCTTTCGTCTTGTCCATTCTGTCTTTCAATTCGTTGAGATAATCTTTTGTGGTTGGATTTGACGGCTCTGTCACTGGTTCGTACTGTACATCTATTGGTAGTTTTGGTCTTCTGCCAAACATTAGTTCGTACGGTGATATTTTTGTTGTTTCGTGAGGCGTACTGTTGTAATAGAAAACCAATGAACTGATGTACTTTTTCCAGTCTTCCTTTTGTTCGTTTTCGAGTGTTCCCAACATATCTAGGAGCGTCCTATTAAATCTTTCAGGTCCAGCATTTCCCTGAGGATGGTATGGTGTTGTATGAGACTTTTTGATGTTGGTGATTTTACATAGTTCTTTTATAATTTCACTTTCGAAATTTGCTCCTTGATCGGAATGTAGTGTGGCTGGAATCCCATAATGAACTATGAAATTGTTGAAAAATGCCTCTGCTGTTGTTTTTGCCGTTTGGTTCCTGGTTGGTATGGCTAGAGCGTACTTCGTGAAATGGTCTGTGATGACTAAAATGTTCGTTATTCCTCCTTTGGATGGTTCTAGCGTGAGGTAATCAAAACAGACTAGTTCCAGCGGATAGGTGGTGTGTACGTTGACGAGCGGCGCTCTCTCGTTTGTCGAAGACTTTCTTCTGAGGCAACGATCACATTTATTCACCCATTTGTCTACATCAGCTGACATTCCAGGCCAGTAAAATCTTTCACGAAGTAGCTTGAATGTACGATCTTTTCCAGGATGGCCGACATCGTTGTGTAAACCTTGCAGTGTCTCTTTTCGGTACTTTGATGGTAGGACAAGTTGATCTATTTCTCTGTCTTCATCTTTGACCGTTCTAAAAAGTATTCCTCTTCTCATCTTAAAGTTGTTGTATTGCTTCTTCATTGTCAAATCTTCCTTTCCATATACATTCGTTGGTACTCTTTTGTCAATCACTGCTATTCTCCATCTATCGATGAGTGCATCTTCTCTCTGCGCTCGTCTTATTTCTCTAACTTCTTTTTGAGCAAGTGATTGTCCTGGTGTTTCTGTCGCGTCTACAATGTTTATGTTAAAAGCCGGGAGGGTCTCTATAAATGGCGGAGGAGTAATGGAGGAACATATCGTCTTTACTGTTTTGTCATCTATTTTGACGCATTCTTTGTCGTTATTTGTCTCACTCTTTTCTGATGGATACCTGCTCATGGAATCTGCATCTACATTTTTCAAACCTGGTCTGTAGTAGATGTCAAAAGTGAATTCTCCCAGAGCTGAGGCCCATCGATGTCCCGTTGCATCTAGTTTCGCTGATGTAAGAATGTAGGTTAACGGGTTGTTGTCTGTTAAGACTATAAAATGATTCAGAGTGAGGTAGTCTGCAAATTTCTCTGTGACTGCCCACTTTAGCGCAAGGAACTCCAGCTTAAATGCGCTATAATTCTTTTCCGTCTTTGTCAAAGATCGGCTGGCATAAGCTATCACTTTTTTCTGATTTTCTTGTGTCTGATACAGTACTGCTCCAAGACCTTTTCTTGATGCGTCTGTATGAAGCTCGAATGGCAGACTGAAATCAGGATATGCCAGAATCGGTGGAGATGACAGTATCACTTTCAGTTTTTCAAATATCTCTTGTTCTCTGTCTGACCATGTCCACTGATGTGTCTTCTTGTTGTTTTTCTTTGTCATAGTCGGTGGTAAAAGATCTGCTAAAGGTCGAGTGATCTTACTGAAGTCCTTTATAAATCTTCTATAATATCCAGCAAATGCTAGGAAGGATCGCAGTTCATCGGCATTTGAAGGAGTTGGCCATTTATTTATTTTGTCGATTTTTTCGGGGTCTGTCTCTATTCCATCTGCGCTTACGACATGTCCCAAGAAGCCAACCTTTTCTTGAATAAAGGTACATTTTTCCGGCGACAACTTTAGATTGCACTGTTTCAGTCGTGTTAAGACAAGATCCAAACGATGGAGATGCTCTTCAAAGGTGTCCGCAAAAACAATTAAGTCGTCAAGGTAGATGACGCAAATTGTCATGTTATAATCACCGAGGCATTCTTCCATAAGTCGCTGGTACGTCGCTGGCGAATTTGACAGACCGAAAGGCATCCGGTTATACTCATAGAATCCAAGTGGACCTACGGTAAACGCAGTTCTCTCTTTGTGTGACTCTTCTATTTCTACCTGGTGATATCCAGATTTCATATCGATCGTGCTGAAGTACTTGCTTCCTTTTAACACGTCGAATATTTCTTCGATTCTCGGAAGAGCATAGGAATCTTTCACTGTTCTGGAGTTTAAATTCCTGTAGTCTACACACATCCTAAGAGATCCATTCTTTTTCCGCACTAATACAACATTGCTCGCCCATGGAGACTTTGACTTTTTTATAATTCCAGCAGATAATAATTGTTCCAGATGGTTTCTGACTTCATCGATCATCATCGGTGGTATTCTGCGATGCTTCTCCTTGAATGGCGTTTCTTTTCCTTCCATGAGATCTATTCGATGTTTAATCATGTCACAATGGCCTATATCGTCGTCACTTGTTGAGAATATGTCACTATGTTTCGTAAGAAGATCTTTCAATAACTCTTTCTGTTCTGTAGAAAGTAGATTATTTTCATCTATTGTGAGAAGTTTCATGATGTCTGGTTCAGTAACATTTGTGATTTCGTCATCTTTTTCCTCGGCAATTGTGACCGGCTGCAGTTCGCATAAACAAGCCTTTGGTGAAATTGTCACTGTCATTGTTGTAAGGTTTGACAAAGTTACTACCAGTTCCTTTCTTTTTCCTTTCTCGAATTGTACTAGAGCAGGAGTTATATCTACACATGAAGGTATGCCACTATCCTCAGTTTCGTGGGTTATTGCAAGTGTGCTGGGATGGTTAAGTTCTTTGTCCGTGTAACCCTTGATCTCTTTGCTTTCATTTGGCCTCAGTATAATCTTTTCCTTTTCTGCACTTCTTACTACCGCTATTCTATTATTCATCTTCTTCATCTCTTTTTCTCTAACTGTGATAGCTCTGAAGCTCAGATACCATGGCGTGTAAAGTTTGGCTTTCTGTAGAAATTGTTGTCCAAATTCTTGTTTACAGTCACTCATATATTCTTGTAAAATGTTGGTTCCAAGTATAATTGGTATTCGCTTCGAGTAAACTGTTTCTGGAACAACAAGTAGCAAACATCTCTTTTCGTGCGATCCAGGGACTCCATATGGTATCTTTATGTCGGCTTCAATATATCCTAGATATGGTAGTTGACTTCCATCAGCGCATTCAATGTTTAAAATTCTCTCTATCTTTTGAAGAGTCGCTTGAGGAAGGCTTTCTTTTACAAAAGATTCTGAAATAACGCTGACGCAGCTTCCAGTGTCCAACAATGCCTTTGTTTTTATGCCATTTATGTCTAATTCTGCCTCATTTGGTTCTCCAACTAATTTGGGATCTCTGGAATCCATGCTTATGTTCGATCCCGCAGCATAAGCATTTATTAGTTTGGGCAGTTTGCTTGTTTATGTCCCTGTTTATTGCATTTGTAGCAAATAATGTTGTTTTGTCTGTTCAGTGAGGGGCAATTCCTTTGTATATGTCCTTTATTGTTGCATAAATAGCATGTTGGCTGGAATGTTTGGTTGGCAAGAGGTCGTTGTTGTTGACTATAATTTCCTCTTCCTCTATATCCTTGACCTCTGCCTCTGTATCCTCTATATCCTCTACCTCTTCCTCTATAAAAGTTTTGCTGGGTTTGTTCCTTTTCTTTTTGACTATTCTCCAGCTTTTCAATCCTTTCGTTTAATTTTGTCAACAACTGTTTTATTTCAGTCATCTCAGATGAAGGAGTTGCTGCTTTGCAAACACTAGCTTCACTGTAATCTGAATCCTTCAAACTCGACTCCAGTTTCCTAAGTTCTTTCTTAAACTCATCATAGTCTTTTATCTTTTCACAATGATAAATAGACAGATGTTTCAAGTCTCTATTCAGGCCAGCATGTAACACCTCTTTCAGAATGACAGTATCTGATCTCCGAATGGCTTTTAACACTACTGCCTGGTCAAATAACTCCTCCAGTCTAGATGCATATGAAGCAACACTCTCCTTAGGATTTTGTTGACAGCCATAAAATTTCCTCATGATGCTTTCTCTGGATTCAACCGATCCATAGTCACTGTCGAACTTTTCTATGATATCTCTGACGCTAATGTGTGGTCCAAGGTGTCTGATCTTGTCACTAGCCTTGCCCTTGCAAGCCCTCCGAATTCCCAATAGTATTTGTTCCTCCTTAAATACTTTGTCACAAAGTAGAGCTTCTATTTCGTATCTAAATGTTTCCCAAGTGATCTCTCCTTTCCCTTCTTCTCCATAAAATACTGATAATTTGGGATAATTATAAGCTCCATACTTTGTAGAGGGATCAAAATGTTCTCCATGCTCTTCATGTTTTTCACTGAAAGCGTGTAAAAGCTTTGTGATGTCCTCAACTGATCCTAATCTGGGCTTGATGCCTAATAGATGAAGAGCTTGTAATAATTTTTCTTCCTCCTCCGATATTCCTCCCGTAGCCATTTCTAATTTTTCTTCCTCCTTTCTATCCATTGTCTTATTCTATTCTGTTGTAGTTTTGTTCTATTTCTCACACCTCGTTCGTGTCGTTTGTAAGTAAATGGCTGATGAATGTATCACTGTTTATCAGCTATGTCCTTGTAGTTTGATGTCACTCTTTAATTAGTGTCTTTTTATAATAATCAGTACGGTGCAAAACTTTTGAGCACTGTCTGTATTAGAAATCAAACGCTGTGTATTATAGGTAAGTATCTGTCACAACACTTTTGATGCGTACTGTACACAAATCCTCAAACTTGATAGGTGTCTTCTATCCTTAGGTAATTGTGCAATACTTTTGAACACACACTGTAGTCAGTTCTTCACACTGTTTTACACTTTCATATAGTGTTGCACAAGTTAGCAATTCTGCTAAACACAGGCTGTAAATTTCAACTTTATAAGTTGCACGACACAAGTCTTTTGAAAACACCCTGTATATTCAAAACTGTTAGGTGTTGTTGGTACCAATCCTTCTCTATGAATAATTACAGCCGTTGTATTTGTTAACACTGTTAATCCTTTGTTGTCGAGAAGTGCTATCCATATTTACTCATAATATTATTCTCCTTCTTTCACAGTGTTTGAACGACGAAGAGAATTTGTGTTTCCCGATGTTCTGTATTCTGCTGTTGAAGAATAGGCAATGACTGCTTTTTTCACTTAGATCACTTGTTTCAGCAGCGATGATGCTAACTAATATTCCGCTCTTAAATTAACATCCTCTTTCTTCAGTTTTAAGCACCAATCGCAATGTTTCAGTCTAAACTATTTCGACTTAAAAGCAGTCGATGCTTTTTTCACAAAATCTGCTCCTTGAGTTCTAGTCACTAACCGGTAAGTATGTTTCTAGAAATCCAGAAATCCTTCAAGAACAAAATCCAAGCTGTTTTTCAATCACTATTTGACAACAGCAGCACACGTAGTCAGATAAGTTTAACTTTTATTATAGGGGCTAAGATCGGAAGGGTATAAGTAGCTACTATAGTATAAACAAGTAATAGAGATTAATCTCTGGTACTGATTTACACAAATTTGGATTTTTTTTTTTATGAAAAAAGGAGAAAATCTGCAATTTGGATTTTCAAATTTCAGATTCAAAAGCAAAAATTCAAATATGAAATCAATTAATCAATTAATTAACTCATAAATAAGGGCATGGGAATGTAGGGTTACGGGTTAATGACAACGACAACACGGGCGGGGGGGATAGTAGAGTAAATGAGTCAACACAGCATATAGAATGATTAAACACAATATAAGCAATAATATACTCTATGATAATCAATATACATTTAACTAAATCTATTTGAAAATTAAAACATGAAAACAAAATACACAATATGTGTTACAGTAGATAATTTGTCACTTTGTTACAATGTTTCTAGGTACGCTGTATGTAAATTACTTCTTCTTTAACCAGTCGTCTCGCTTGTTGTCTCTGATGTCATATGGAGGGAAATCTGTTATCCAATGAGCGCTGAGCTGGTCACTCGAGGGAATCCCGAAAAAAATCAAAGTAACTGAAGTATGAACTGGGGATACCCTTAATTCAAAACAGGGGGAAAATTGAATAAACCAATCAAAAGACACCAAAGAACGAATATACGAGTATGATATAAACAACTGACCAAATGACCAATGAAAAAATCAACAAACAAAATTGACCAATGAAAATTAAGAATCTAACAGTGTGATGTCACAAGATGGCTGTTAATCAAATATTCAGGGTTCAAAGGTCAAATTTTTCTGCAAGCGTAAACAAAGTACAGGACAGTCCTTTCTTTGCAAATTACGGAGCTGACAACTGATAATGTGGCAAAAGTAGATTTAAACTGTATAAATAGGCCCAGATATATAAGCAAAATTGGCAAATGCAATGACTTCTGCGACTTTTGATTTATGTACTCTTTCTAGGTAAAGGGACGAAAAGGGTTTGGTATGTCAAGAAGGATAACTCTGAGAGAAGAAAGTTACTGGTTAGTAAAGCAGAAAGATAGCAGACGAACAGCGTGATAAGCTTTCGCACAAAAATATCACTTTCTCTCAAAAATAATGGCCTTTCTCTCTCAGAAATAACACAAATCAAGGTATGAGGTCCTCAAAAAAAGTGAGGGTTGTTGAAAAAATGAATGATAAAATATGTACTTACAAATAATCCATACTAAATCCTAATGAAATACTTATCACTATAAAAACTAACACTTAACACTGTTTACTAAGTAGAGCACAGACACAACGAGATCCAACGATGAAAGTAACTGTTTGTGCACACTTTGGTAAAAAGGCCTTTCGGAGAAAGAAAAAAACTGTAAATCTAGTTGGTAATTCCGGGTCACAGGCTATGAGGTCCAACTGTAAAACGTGGAGTAGATCTATCACTGGTCCAAGATGACTGTGTAAAACTCGGTGGGCGCCATTTGTAACCCCCCTTTCTTCTTGGTGATAACAATGTTTATGTTTTCAAATGGGGGTGCGTGGGTTCGTCTAGGTCAATGCTACACTTTATGTCATTTTGGGCCGTAAAATAAAACAGGAAGACAGTAACGTTAGTAGTAGATTCTATATTCTGTACTATCTTTCAATAGTTCTTTTTGTTTTACATCTAAACAATGTGAATAGATGTATTTCTCATCAACTAAGTTATTGTTCTCTCTCTCTCTACAATCTACATCTACCAATCAAACGTTCCGACTCTTTATTGTAGTAATATCAACAAAATATGTATTTTCAACTTCAATGGAAAACTTCCATATCAACAAACAAAGACGCAAAAACAGTTGATTTCTCTTCAGGTCACGTGATCGGTTCGGCTTTTTAAAAATAGACTGGTGCGGACTAAAACCCCAAAACCATCCAGTTACACACACATAAAATAATTCATGATAAAATGCGTAATAAAGTGCATGATAAATGGAGCCCATATCTTGCTAATTAACCAAGTAAAATTTTCAATTCAGTAGCAAGACCCCAAATATGTTTGAAATATTTTAAAATCTGGAATAAAAATATCTCCTTATCGGAGAGTGTAGATCCAAGATCAGACTGCGCGTTCTGTGCAGTCTGATCTTGATCTACAGTGTCCGTAGAAGGTCAGCGAGTCGCGCTTACCAGCATACGGGGTAGTATCGTTTATTCTGCATCACCCTTTGTTTTAAGGTAAGAATATTTACGATGTGTGTCGGAGAGAAAAATGTTTCTTGCGCTTAAAATGTTTTGCCACTTTATTTTCCATTTATCTTTTGTAACGTGCGACTGTTTTCAAAGGATGGTATACTGCACTTCTTCTAAGTGTTTCACAATGTTATACTTAAAGTTTTTAAATTTGCCCAACATACAGAAAAAGGGCAAAGTTTTGTCATTATCTGCCATTTGTGATTCTATTTTTTAGATATGACTGAGTGGGAAACCATGTTACAAGAATTCAAAACATCTGAAATGAAATCATTTTATCATTATAACTATCAAAATCTCGTTATCACTGAAAGCATCTTTTCTTTTGCACTTCGGCTTTCGACTGAAATCACTTGCACTTTATGGATTTCTATTAAACTATTCATCTTCTGATTGCATTTTAAAGTCTCAGTTAAGTCCAGATGTAAAATAAAAGTAAATTCAATTTTTACCAAGTAAAAATGTTGCGATTTTTAAAAGACTTCAACTATTAAGGTGCGGTCGTACAAGTTCAGGTCAATGGCAGAAAATAGCATTTTAAAACTAGGACAGATCCTACCATGCCACATTATCTGTCAATCTCCGAGCAGAGTTGTCGTTCGTTACCTCACATACATCTCTGCGATGGGCTAAATGACAAGAATCTTGTCAAACCGAGGAAAAGATGTTTTGTTGCTGTTTAGCTGTTTCATATGTAAAACTGTAAGTTAGACAAAGGAAATATGATTCTGGATACATTATAGGTGCGTTCAAACTGATGAATTTACCTGTATAAAATAGAACTAATTTTTTCGAGCCTCTTCACTTTTAAGAATCTTACGCCGATTTTAACAAAAATGGCTGCGCCCATGAATGATGACAACTGATTTGACACACCGCTAGATCTA
Source organism: Tridacna crocea (assembly GCA_943736015.1). Taxonomy (NCBI): domain Eukaryota; kingdom Metazoa; phylum Mollusca; class Bivalvia; order Cardiida; family Cardiidae; genus Tridacna; species Tridacna crocea. The sequence goes on from OX031059.1 coordinate 60,431,697, forward strand.
AGTTTGTACGATTAAAAATCAAGTTATCGTCCTTGAAAGATATTTAGGCTTTTCAGAAAATCCCTCTTTTGTTCATTTCCTATCAATAAGTCAGATTGGTCCCATGCTGTTTGAACAGCATACGAAAAAATCGATATTGGTCTTTCTTTGACCGGCGTTTGTGTAGCCATTTTGAGTTATGGTCATGTGACAAAAATATGACGTAATGACGGGCTATTTTCTGAGCCCACTACAGAGGTAAATGTAATGATCCGGAGTGCAAGAGAGTGATTATCTGTTTGTTAGCATCGATGATCGCCGAGATTAGCCGACTTTTCGTCGCAAATCTCCGCAGTGACGTAGTAGTGACGTAAACACCACGCGATAATTAAATACGTCGAAACAAACCTTTCATTCACTTGTTAGTTTGTCCTCATTCTGGGCTTGAAAAACAAAGTTTATTGACAATTTAAACAGAAACGGTGATGCAGGCTAGGCCGATCTGCGCATATTTTGTTTACCATCATGACAGGAAGAGTTTACTACAGGCTCAGAGAGGAAACAGGCTCAGAATGAGCAACCCTACTCTCCGATGACATAATACTGGAAGTGTATATTCAGTAGTCCTGTGTACTACGTCATAGCGCTATTGACATGCAATGTTATTACATGACATTTTCGATGACCTAGTTAGAATATACACAAACGATAACGAAGGTTGTCTCGATCAATGGAGTCCCTGAAATCGACGGGCTTCTCCAAGCATTTGCGCGCCCTTATATCATGGCAACCAATGCAGTAACTGATACGTTGGGATTTTCTCCAATCTAAGATATGTGTATTGTGATTTGTAATCCGCTATATTTTCGAGTTACAAACGGTAAAGAATTACCTAGCTTTGGCATTACTAGGGCTTTAAGAATGTGTACCTCTTGTTATTTTTAAAATTTTTTCAGAGTAATGGCCCATACAAACTAAAGATTGCTGTTTTAAAGGACATCCCGGCAGACAGGCAGACCGACATGCTCTCAAACTATCGTTTTCAAGATTATCCCAGACAGTCGATTTTCTTTTTCTTGAAAAGAAGTCTTTCAGAAAGTAGAAGTTTGAGACGATAATCGATTTATCACAGAAATCTTTATCTTAGCAATGTAAACTATTATAAATCAGTGTTAACGATATTACGAAATATCGTGTACGAACATCAACGTTTTGGTAACTTTAGGACTGCATGGATCAAGACCAGACTACACATACTGGAATCACCATGGCTCTCCGTCCGTAGACACAAATTTGTCCGGCGAAATACTCCGGCACTTTTAAAGGTACTGAACTCAAATTTACATGCAGTGTCGCTGTATATATGAAGTTGTGCATACGCAATTTTCATGACCCTGCTGCGATTTGTTTCGGAGCTATCCATCAATAATCAATAAAAACTCTGGTTGTCGTGACAACAATTGTACCCTTGAAAATATTCACATTGCTTAATCATTCAGTGGCTCCGTCCGGGTGGCTCAGTGGTGAGTGTGTCGGACTTATGACCCGGTGGTTGTGAGTTCTACCCTTGGTTGAGGCGAACTTTCTTTCCGGCGTATTTTCGCCTCTCACCTCTGCAGAAGCATGTGAGAAAAGTAGTCGGTGGCTTTGGAAAGAAAGGTTGTGTTAGTACGGGTGTGAGAAAGTCAGAAAGCACATGTGCGTCATGGATCGCCATGATATGACCTTAGCTGTTAAAGGTGCGTTAAACTCCAATACAACCAACCAACCAACCATAATCATTCAGTGACGACCGATTACAGTGCTTACAGCACTTTGATTATGACATGAAGCTAGTGGAGCGGTATAACTATGTCTAGTGATAGCTCTAGTTTTATTTGGCGCTGAACCATTCCATAAGCTGCAAAGCGCGACTCACTGACCTTTCGAAGACAGTGTAGATCAAGATCAGACTGCACAGAACGTGCAGTCTGATCTTGGATCTGCACTGTCCGATAAAGTTATTATTCCCCAAAACATATCTTGGAAATAGCAGTATTTGTGCATTACCATTCAAATAGAAATTTTATTTTAGTGATTTACCTAACCCTGGAAAAGGATAAATCTTCGAATATTTCTTGCAAAGGCAGATCTGTGTATAGTTTATATGATAAGCTATGTTCACATTCAGACCGCTCTGTCAGCAGTCAAGATGGTTTCCGGTACGGTCTGCTGGTCACGTGGATGGAATGTGTTTGATTTGTCAGGTGGGGAAGAAGTCTTTGGGGGAGATAAGATATTCTGTTGATTGAAAACAAATTTTCCAGTCATGTAATTTTCAAACACACGATCTTGCTCATTCTGTCATGAAAAGTCCCAGCAGTCAACTTTTATACATCCTGAAGACAACATTGTTGAGTTTTGACCCATTCTCTTCGCAGGGTGGCCTATTTCCACAGACGTATATTATGGATAGCTATTGTACGCTTGCTCCATTATATATCCAAAGTCCTTTTTCTTAACCCCTTCCCAAACGACAAACTTTTGGACTAGACCAAATTGAAAGCATTTGCAGACGACAGTTCAACTCTTGCTGAAAAGATTATTTTTGTCTATGATAGGGTGGAAAACATCGTGGGAAAAGGAGAAAATGCTGGTTACCAGCATTTTCTCCTTTTCCCACAATGTTTTCAAAAGGCTACTATTCCAGACCCGTAAAAATCAGGGATTGTTTGGGAAAGGGTTAACTCATCACCAAACAACAATATTTTAGGCTTGTCCAAATTGAACGCATTTGCAGACGACAAAATAAAAGTGACTGAAATTTTGAAATTTGTTTTGTGAAGGGTAGAAAGCATTGTTGGAAAAGGACTAAATGCTGGTTTACTGCATTTAACCTTTTCCCACAATGTTTTCTAAAGGCTTCTTCCTCAGGGTCGTCAAAAGCTGGCATTGTCTGGTAATGGGTTAACACACATAGTATTGAGCTAGCGGACCCTTAACCCTTTCCCAAACAATCCCTTATTTATGACCCTGAGATAGAAACCTTTTGAAAACATTGTAGGAAAAAGAGAAAATGCTAGTAACCAGCATTTTCTCGTTTTTCCACAATGTTTTCTACCCTGCTGGAGACAAATTTCAATTTTTGAGCTACGTTTATTTTGTCTTCTACAATTGCTATGAATTTTGGCCAGTCTAAAATTTTGTTTGTCGTTTGGTAAAAGGTTAATAGAAAACAGCTACTTTCACTATGTTATTATCGTTTGAAATTTGCTATTATCAAACATGGGTATTATAGTACTACTTTAACCGAGCCACTTTTTCCCTTTTTTTTTCCGTCATAGAATTATCATTTATAAATCTAAAACCATTATGCTCTCATTACAAAGGGAGATAATAATTACCTACCTTTTTGGAAACTAACATAAGTATCAACAAATATTTTCAAGATAAGCATCAAAATAATTTCTGGTCGCTTAGAAAAGTGCAAAAGTATCATAAATGGTGTGCAACATGCAAAAAGGGACATTCGGACATCTGCGTAAAGTGTCGTCTCGGATCAGCCTGCGCAATCCGCGCAGGCTAATCCGAGGCGGCACTTTACGACTACAGTAGATTTTGTGATACAGTAGACATGCGCAAAACAGAAAATTGTATGAAAACGGAAAGTGTCGCCTCGGATTAGCCTGCGCGGACTGCGCAGGCTGATCCGAGACGACACTTTACGCAGATGTCCGAATGTCCCTTTTCGCGTGTTGCAGACCATATCTGTATAAATCCGTATTTATCAACTATCAAGAATTTTTATTCCATGCTGCACTAGAAGTGTTACGGATCTATAGGATAGTGATGCATCAAAACAAACAGGCCAGTCTTTCAAGACCATGACATGCGTAGACAATGGTTTTAACCCATCCTCGGATACCCCGGGGTCTCCCTATTTGCTACGCTACATCGACCCCTGGGACAATTGACTAATAAAACTTTGAATCAGCCGCCGAAAATCGATACGAAACGTCATAGCGCACAGTCCACTCGACCATCACAAAATGATGATGCAACCAATGAAAAGCCAGCATTCGGCCAGCGGTAAAGCGAGGGAAATTCAATTAATTGGCGCAGGGGTCGATGTAGCGTAGCAAATAGGGAGACCCCGGGGTATCCGAGGATGGTTTTAACCCATTACCACACAATCCCTACTTTTGACGACCCTGAGAAAGAAGTCTTTAGAAAACATTGTGGTAACCAGCATTTTCTACTTTTCCCACAACGTTTTCTACTCTTCACAAAACAAATTTAAAATATCAGTCCTTTTTATTTTGTCGTCTGTAAATGCTTTCAATTTGGACAAGGCTATAGTATTGTTGTTTGGTATTGGGTTAAAGAACATGAGAAAGACGGGTTTTAATAACATAATGGGGAAAAAATGCCGGTAACCAAAGTTTACACCTTTTGTAAGAATGTGTTTAGCCCACTCGATGACTAATTCCATTATTTGTGAGGGACTTTGAATTTGTTTGTCTGAGAATGTTTTGAATTTCAAACAGTCCAAAATTTTGTCCTGTGGTGAGGTTTAATCTTAAGTACTTCTAACAAGTTGTCCCACACCTGTTTCTTTTTTATCGTTCTTTTACAGGGTCGTTAAAACCCTAATTTGTAAAGATGAGGTAAGAGATGAGTATAAACTCAGGAAAAATTCAATATCTACGTTAGTTCAATTTAGGGTTAGGAACGAGAAAATTTTGAAAGTTTTCATTACACAAGCCCATGTGATCCCCGGAGTGGGGCCAGGTTTGACCCTAGAGCTGTACAATTTGAAGAGTTTTGTCATAGATTCCCTTGATGAATTCGATATACCAAGTGGCAGCCTTTGGCCTAACTGTTTCAAACAAAAAGTTTTTAAGTTTCATTGTCGTGTAGTTTTGTTGCCATGGCAACCAGACGTTTCTCTGGAATCAAATTGTTTGAGAACATTTAAAGAGGGACAATGGCAGGAAGATTTCAATAAGATTTCATTAAAGTCGAATAAGTAGTTTCAGAGAAGATGTATGATATAAAAGTTAACGCATGCACAGACGAACTAACACACGGACGTACGCACGAAAATTAAAGGGCACATGCCACAAGCTCCACGACCTTCGGCCAGTTAATCTAAAAACTGAGCTATTTCAATCATAGAATATTTCGCAAGCATATATAGTTCACAAAATAACACACTTTGTAGAACTAAGATCAGACTGTTTTCTGTGCAGTCTAATCTCCATCTACGGTGACCGCAAAAGGCAGTCCTACCTGCAAACTAGCTTAAGCTGGGCTTCGCTTTCAGAAGATTAGACAAAAACAAATAAAATCCGGTAAAATAATTCTTTCGGCACATTCGATAACTTGTTTTTGTTTTTCATCTCCTGTTTTCTTTCTTCGGTCTCGATGAAGTTTTCGATGGAAAATAAATCATAGGAGTCATTTGGAAAGTATAACCTTTCACTTAATGTGTTAAAAAGACACCAAGGTTTCAACTATAAGGCTGCTAAACGCGACTTGCTGACCTTTTGCGGACATTGTAGATCCAAGATCAGACTGCACAGAACGTGCAGTCTGATCTTGGATCTACACTGTCCGATAAGACGATATCTTCCCGCTACAAATAATTGCGGAAAAGCAACATTTTAGTTTTTACCACCGACTTGAAAGGTGTATGTTAGTTATTTTGCAGATTGAGGGTTAAAATTTAACTTATTGCGCTGGGTGGTGATGAAGCTCCCGGGGCCATAGGCGAAACAGTCCTTCTTTATCTTCTTGTGCAGACAGGATAAATCAAGAACGGAATGCACAATAATAGTCGTACGGTGAGGTAGCAGGGGACTTGGAAACTTCTGAACCGAACGGAGCGACATGATTCACCACAACGGTGAACAAGTTTCCAGGTCCCCTGCCACCTGACCGTGCAAGGAATTTATTATGCTATTTATTTTACTATTCCAACCTTAGTTAAGCAAATTTTACCTTATTTTTGGTTTTAAAAAATGAGTATGCTGACGAAGTACAATTTCCCTTCTGAGTGCCCCAAATTAGTAAAAACTGACGTCACTGAAACCTCGGTAATACTTTCTAAAACGTGCATCTTTGCGCATTATCTTGATGTTAATCTTGATCGACCCCGCCATTTTGGATGTTGTGTTGATAGCGTAGTCATGTATACGGGGCTCCAAAAAGAGAATCTGCTTTTAAGTTGGTTGTGCCATGGTACATGATATATATGTTCGGAGCATATTATCCAATCAGATCACGAGAAATGTCTTTGCAGTATTATAAACAGTACTGTCTGATCCAAGCAGTGGCTCGGTATTAGCAACCTGTTTAAAAGACGTTTTCTGCGGAAATGCGTCTGTGATTAAAAAAAAATGAATCTTTAGGTACTAGTAGGTCCTTCTGAGAAACTCTTCTCCTGCACTTCCTGGTGTTTCCTTAACGATTTCTATGTACTATACCACTTGGCTACTTTTCCACAAAAACCTTGTTCAGCGTCGACAGAAGATTTAACCATGCAGCAATGACTTGATCTTTTACCAAATGACAAAATTTTGACTGGACCAAATTCATAGCATTTGCAAAGCACAAATTAAATGTGATAAACGACGATTTCTCTACCTGGTATTTTAGAAAACATTGTGGGAAAAGGAGAAAATGCTGGTTACCAGCATTTTCTCCTTTTCCCACAATGTTTTCAAAATCTTTCTCCGTTTTGGTCGTTAAAAGTCGGGATTATGTTGTAAAAGCTTAAAGCACTTCTTCGGTAAACCGTTGGCGATGTCAAGGTTCAAATTTAAACCCTAGAAATTGCTACCTGTGTGCGTCACCGTCTATAAGCTATACCAAAATTTAGCCTATGTATGAGGGAATGGGTAATTGTTTCTCTTCCCTGCCTTTCCCATCCAAACGGAATGCAAACAAATTGCAAAGATCACTAAATTACATGTGTTTAAGCTGTTGTTCATTGACATAACTTGATCTGAAACATTTCTTACATATCTTTATAGGCCAACATCGCTTGGTCTTAAATTACTTACCATTTTCGTGTATCTCAAAGAGTGAAGCACGCTCTTACCAAGTATCGAAATACAGCGATTGTGTTCCTTTTAAATTATGTTCTTTGTACATAAAGTTTTTGTTTTCTTTACACAATTTATAAACAAAGAAACAAGGGTCCATGAAGTTGGCTCAACGCTCAGTAATCGACATTCAGCTCAACACCAGTCTTGCTGAGTCAGCTCGACGTTCCAGCTCAACGGCCAGCTCAACAGGAAAAATACATTAACATGTCAAAATCAAAAACCGTTGAGTCAGCACGACATTCCTGCTCAACGGCCAGCTCAACAGTAAAAATACTAGATCCATGTCCGTTTACGCTATGGTCACAGTGTGAAACTGCCGTCTGCCGATTTTTTGACATCGGTAGATTCTTAAAATTTGATGCCGCCGGTCGATTTTTTACAAATCGGTGCGAGTGGTCATAAATAACTGCCAGTTAAAGGCCGCCTGGCGGGTTCCGGGCGGCGGCAGGCAGTTTCTTAAGTTCGAGGGGTGTGGGGCGTCATCAGGGTGTCGGCCGGTGGCAGTTAGGTGACAGGCCGGCAGCCTTCAGATTTTACCTGCCACCGCCCGGCGACCTGGCGGACACTGACGATTTACACCTGACACCGGCCAGCGATCGGGCTTTCGAACTGCCACCGCCAGGCGCCCGTCCGATAATCTGGCGGCGGCAGGCTGGTTTACGGGGGATATATAAACGGCTAGATTGCTCTCGTATCACTACAAAGTGTTCATCATTACAGTCAACCACAAGATAAATAGATCTAATTCTTAAGAATCTTTTTTCCTTCCAACAAGTTGCCCCCTAAAGGCAAGGGGCAGGACAAAGCGCCAGCACCGAAGCGCAAAAGACCAGAGCCCAACCCAGCAATACGCAAGTCTCTGAGTCGCTATGGTGCTGTTAGAATCGCCATGACGACAATTTTTTATTGTGAATAACCTCGGATTTATATCCAGGGCCCCAGGAGTCTGCACTCGGTAGATCGCCATCCTGCCACCTACCAACACCACCAGTCGCCTTCCATCTGCTTTTCAATCTCCGCCCTGCCACCGGAAGATATTTTGAAATCGCACGGTGGCCTATCGGTAGCATAAAGGTAGCAGGCCGGATGCTGGAGAGTGGCAGTTAGTTCCTACCGATCGCCGGCCGACGATTGAAGTCCCTCATACCCTGTGATGACCGAGTAAAAATCGCGCTGCAGCCCGTGTGCCGCTTGACAGCCAACGCGCGACTACGAAATGCGCCCGCCCGGCGCCCTGACGACAGGCACAATTGGAAAGAATCGGCCGGTGGCAGTCAGAATTTTAACTTTTTCTTAAAACTTCAGCGGCGTCCTGGCGGCGTCTAAAATGCCGCCTGCCGCTTGCCGATTGTGCCTGCCACCGAGCTGCCATCGAGCTGCCACCGGCCGAATTTGAGTGAAAACTGGCAGGCGGCATTTACTGATTTGTGACCGTACTATAATTTGGCGCTTTAAGTTTTATTAACATCTGTGAACAGACTAGAAATTCTGAAATTGATGTTATAATTACGGGAACGTCGTGAATTGAGATCCTAAAGGAGCAATTCAACAATTATGTTCATCTTCCACGCTGCTTCCAGTAGTATTTCGGCCATAATCTAGACAAAAGCTCATTTACTCTAGGACTAGACTTGGGCTCTGCGCTACCCTAACCAAGGACGCATTACCCCAACGTGACATAATTATGTCAGCATCCAGATGAAATCGAACACCTTTACCTTTTTAACCAATGGGGCCCAAAATTGATCTTAACCCTTATCCTGCCAGGTAGAAAACATTGTCGGAATAGGAGAATATGCTGGTTACCATCATTTTCTCCTTTTGCCACAATATTTTCTAAAGACTTCTTTCTCTGGGTCATCAAAAGTAAGGATTGTGTGGTGATGGGTAAACAAGTACATGCGAACCATACATTTTTTCCTTTTTGTCACATTCTTTCTAAAATAAATCTGCTGCAAGACCAAATTCTGCTATTTCAAAGGTATTTTTGGTGGAAATATGTCTTTAAAGGACAGTGTAGATCAGTGTTTAGCCTGCACATTTTGTGCAGTCTGATCTTGACCTACACTGTTTGTAAAAGGTCAGTGAGTCGCGGCAAGCAACCGTAGGATTAATCAGAATTTTAGAAGTGAAGGGTTTTAGGGTTGAATACTTGATCTCTCTTTCAACGGTATTTCAACCGGTTGATATTTCATTTAACTCTTTACGAAAAAAACAAAATTTTTGACTTGTTCAAATTGAAACCACTTGCAGACGAGAAAATAAACGGAACTCAATAATTGTGATTTTTTTTTTTTTTTCAAGCATGGTAGAAAACATTGTGGGAAAAGGGGAAAATGCTTGTTCCCAGCATTTTCTCCTTTACCCACAATGTTTTCATAGGGCTTATTTGTCAGGGTCGTAAAAACCAGGGATTGTTTGGTAAAGGGTTAAGTAAGTTTTGCTGCAATGCTATGATTATTGGACATACAGAAAGTATACCAAAAGTTAATTTATTCAGCCTATGTTTGCCTGCGCCGACTGCGTAGCTGATCCTAGTCGATACCTTTTGTTGATGCATTTAACCATCTTTTCAGTGTGCATGGGCTCGACAAATGAAAGTTTACGCGTTTATCCTCATAAACGTTACCGTGCAGTTCTTACCCAACGATAGTCCTACTTGACAAGTGTCGAATTCGGGGAGCAAACCACTATATTTTTCTGTTTAGCTCTTCACAAAACAACACAGTTTTAGACTGGCCCAAACTGAAAGCATTTGCAGACGACAAAATTAATGTAACTCAAAAATTAGAATTTATTCTGGGAACGGTGAAAAAACTTTGTGGGTTAAGGAGAAAAGAAAATGCTGGCTACCATCATTTTCTCCTTTTCCAACAAGGTTTTCAGAAGGCTTCTTTCTCAGAGTAGTGAAATCTCGTGGTTTTTTTGTAAAGATTTCAAAACACAACAGCCTACAGAAATACGTTCTTTGCTATAGGATCTCGATCAACACAAAGCCATTGGAGCTTTATGTAAAGGATACAAGTAATTGGCAGCCCATTCCGCTAGTTTGGAAACTGGACTGCCATGTCGAAAGCTATTAATTGTAGTGCAATTCTCCCGTCAAGACAGCGAATCGCATCCAGTGAAAACGTTGTAGAAAGGGAGCGAAAATAGAATTCCCCATAAGAAAACCAACATTGTCGACCAACCCTTATAGGTCAAGTGGTAGCGCGTAGGACTGCTAAATATCAAGTCTATGGCTACTTGAGATATTGGATGGATGAAACGTCATTTAATTCTTTACCAAACATCACATTTTTGGACTGGACCAAATTCAAAGCATGTGCAATTCTTTCTAGTTTTCTTTCTCGGTCGGGATTGTGTGGTAAAGAGTTAAACCGATGTGCCATGTGACGTTGTTATACACCGAGCACGTTAAAGAACGCTGCGTATAGCTTAGGATGGGTTTTGTCATGTACATTGCACTATTCCGCGTAACAAAACTGACAGTCTTTGGGACGCATCGCGCATATGGGGCAACCGATGGCGACGATAAATAAATGTAAATTCAATCAAACCGATTGTGTTCCTTTTGTTGGTACCATTGAAGATGAGCGACATGTTCTTCTTAACGTATGATACTAAAGGGATACATTAAAGAGGCTAATATAAGGTACTATTTTAAAAATGACACCCGACGATAATCTAGTTTTCATGATGATCAGGGTCCGTATTCACCAATCAGTTTAAAGAATATTCCTTGTCATATTCTACAAGATTTTTTACATTTGAAAGTAACACAACTTCTGATTGGCTAAACCATTTAGTTTAGCCAATCAGAAGTCGTGTCACTTTCAAATGTAGCAAACTCTGGAGAATAAGACTGAGACTGTTCTTAGGAATGGTTGGTGAATACAAACACAGTGCTATTTTAATTCGAGAATTGTTTGCCAAAACCTGTCACTATAATTATAATATATGAAGACGACGGATATTCTACTTGCAGAAACGATTATAGCACCATTTTATTTCTTCAATGGTTAACCTCTGTGTATAATAAATAAACTTTTTGTTTATATAAATGTTTCTTATAACTCTACAGCCGAATGGTCAAAATAATACTTTCTGTTGGAATATATCAAAGTATGTTTTAAGGACGGTTTATATATGACTCAAAGTATGATCAAGGGTACGATAATGGTATGCAAATGTGCATTCAGTCGCGCTTGGCAGTCTAATGGTTAAAGGAGAAAAAACTTGCAATACCCTTGAATCAGCTTTCAGGATCACAGTTGCATTTTCGGCCAGCGTAGATCAAGATCAGACTGCACAAAATGTGCAGTCTGATCTATGATATACACTGTCCGCTTTGGCGGAGTCATTCTAGACAAAACTGACCTTGATATCGTATTTATTTGTGTCTTATTCCTAGATTTAAGATGTCTTTGCGGGTTCACTTGGACGTTCCAATGGTAAATAGTTATCTCTTTTCTTGCAAACCGAGGGCTAATTCATAGGGCGTCTGTCGTCTGTTCTCTGAGGGAGGTATTTGAAAGTGATGAAATTATCTTCGCTCTGCATAAATTGTTTTCGGGCCATGCTCTGACAAAAAGGGGTTTAATGCCTCCATGTGATACTAAGCAAGTCGTTGCTTAATTATCCATCCATAAAGTCCATTTGGTTCAATTGCCAACAAAATCATGAGGTAGAATAGTCCTTGGAGATGCAGAAAATTAAATTGACCATTAGCAAAAACTTTAGACTGCACGAACTACGCGGGCTGATCTGGGTCGATACTTTTTGCAGATGCATGAAGCCTCCTCATTTCACAGTATAAGACTCATTTCTTTTGTAATGCATGAATGTTAACCTGCTACTGAAAAAAAGTTTACATACATAACATACCTTTTACAATTTACGAAAAGAAGAAAAAAAAAGTGGGTTATAAAAGAAAAGTAAACGTCGATTTTTTTGTCAACATAAAAGTAAAAAGCACTGTGGGAAAAGTAATAACTGGATGCAGCATGCAATTTATTCTTCTCCCCCCCCTCCCCCCACCTTCCACCCCTCCCTGTCTTTCTAAAATTACCAACTATAGTAGCGCACAATCCCATTGTAGAAGCAATTTTCAGTTTGTCTTCAGTAAATGCTTGTAATCTGGACAAGTCCACAATCTTGTTTTGTGGAATCGAATCAAATAAAGGTGCACCATTTTTAGAACCACTTTTGTAATAAAAGGGATATTTGTAATAAAATTCTCAACTTTGCCATATTCCTTCAGTTTTCACCCATGTATTTCAAAATGGATAAATATGGATGACTGAATTCCAAAATTTTACAGAAACATCATAAAAGGTGGACAAATCGCGTTTGAAAAGTTTATGACAAAAGTGTCTGGAACGGACAGAACAGCATTAAATGTAACAAGCAAAACAAAATTTCATTACAAATTGTCGTTTTTAAAAAAAAGAAAGGTTCTTACACTCGATGAAATTGTTCACTCGATGAAATATTTCGATCTTTTACCGAAAAAAAACAACAACAGCAATCCTCTATTTATTTAATGCTTTCCACTAAGTTATCCAGAAATATCGGTAAGATATTTTTCGATATTTCATGGTTACGACCAGTGGGAAAAACAAAACGGTTTTTATATTCTAACTCTTCAATTGAAGGAGGAAACAATTGTTCACGCGCACTACATAGTAACCTAAGTAAAACGCGCGTGCCTGACTGCCAGATGTAAATATGACGTAATTTACCCTACATTTCTCGTGCTTGTCGTAATAATTTAATGCGTCGCTTTGCGGAGGGGATGCTCCATGGGGAATAACCAAAAAGAGCTGTAATGAATTTTGATTGTACCCACCCCCGTCCACCCCCCAAAAAGGGTTAAAACATGAAAGAAATAGAATCTTTGTTTTATACGTTAAAATTCGAGATTTATTTAATCTTGTGAACATTATCGGTTATATTTTTACGAGTGCCAGAGCCACTCGTGAAAATATTACCGATAATGTTCACTCGATGAAATGAATAGAGGATATTTGTGGGGGGTTTTTTTATCTTTCACAGAAAAAAAATTTATTTCATGCTTTTAACCCTTTCTGAAACGACCTTTATCAAAATCCAGTGCAATTTTTTTCAGTTATTCCCCATGGCGTACCCCTTCTTAATAGCAACGCATTACAATATTACGTCAAACGCGAGAAAAGAAAGGTAAGTGACATCATATTTCTATCTGGTTTTTAGCCAAATACAATTTACCTAGGTACCTAGAGTAAAGAAAAATCTGTATTTTCACTGGTCGAACCCATGGAATATCGAAAAATATTTTTACTGCTATTTTGTGATATCCTTCCGGAACCCATAAAATAAATTTCGATCTTTCCCAGAGAAAAAAATATATTTTCCCTAAAAATAACTTTGGAATTGTAAACATTATAAGCTTTTACTTTCGGCTTAAAAGTTTCATTTTGTATACTTAAAAAGATAAGAGTTCAATATGTATAACTATTAACCTGAATGAGCTGTAAAATGATTTCTACAGCTATTGCCAGTCTCAATGACTACGTCGTTAAACCTTGTTCTGCTAAATAACTAAAATGAAAGTTGCTCTTTGATAGTAAACACCCAGATATTACTATCTAAAAGTTATTTCTTAGGGATGAAAACATGTCCAAATCGGACAGTGTGGACACAAGATCAGACTGCAACTTCTGTGCAGTCTGATCTTGATCTGCACTGTCCGCAAAAAGGACAACGAGTCGCGCTCAGCAGAGTTAAATAGCACTCTCGATGATTGCCTCGTTTTAAACATGTTCACCGCACATTGAACTTGTTCCACCTTTTCCGGAAAAGGAACCAGGAAAGCCTTTTTTGCCGTAGGAGCATAATTTGACGTGAATATTTATGTACCTCTGTTCAAAACCTTTGATACAAGAACACGTGTAGAGATTATCTAATGGAAGCTAAAAACAGAGTTAAAGACCAGACATAGCCGAGAGAAAAAAAATAGTCGATTTTGCTCGAAACATGCAGAATTTATGACCTACCGCAAAGTTTACGAGCTCATTTAAAAGGTCTATTAATAGATCATTAAATGAAACAGGTAGCGTGCACTGCATCACGTGAAATAATTATGATATAAACATTACTTTTACTCTTTACCTAGCTTGAAAAGAATTTAGATTCGTCCAAAATGACAGCATTTAAATACAGTAAATTGTATAGATTTGTCGGTGACAATATAGAAAATATTGACGGACAGGAGAAAATGGTTCATGCTAGTATTCATTCAGTATATATGTTCCGACAAAAAGCTTTCTTACTCATGCTGGGCTTGTAAATGGCTTGCAACATGCGAAAAGGGACATTTGGACGTTTGCATAAAGTGTCGTCTCGGATCAGCCTGCGCAGTCCGCGCAGGCTAATCCGAGACGGCACTTTCCGTTTTCATTAGATTTTGTCCTTCAGTATAGACTTCTGCAGAACAGAAAAAATCATGTAAACGGAAAGTGCCGTCTCGGATTAGCCTGCGCGGACTGCGCAGGCTGATCCGAGACGACACTTTACGCAAACGTCCAAATGTCCCTTTTCGCGTGTTGCAAGCCAAATAGTAACGCAATTGCCATTTAGGCATTATTTCATTTATTAGACTTCAAGAAGCGAAAGGCGTTGACATAAAGGGTAGAAATACGAATTTTTATCATTTTGGAATAAGAATAGAAATGAAATATCGCCGGAAAGAAAGTTCGCCTCAACCGGGTATCGAACCCATAACCTCTAGTATTTTTACTGTTGAACTGACGGTTGAGCTGGAATGTCGAGCTGGCTCAACGGACTTTGATTTTGACATAATTATAATACTTATGATTTTTTGCTGTTGAGCTGGTGGTTGAGCTGGAATGTCGAGCTAGCTCAACGGACATTGATCGAAACATATGTATTAGTATTTTTACTGTTGAGCTGGCAGTTGAGCTGGAATGTCGAGCTGGCTAAAAGTACGGTCACAAATCAGTAAATGCGGCCTGCCGGCGTGGTAACTGCCAGTTTTCACTCAAATTCGGCCGGTGGCAGCTGGATGGCAGCTCGGTGGCAGGCAGGCGGCATTTTAGACGCCGCCAGGACGCCGCTGAAGTTTTAAGAAAAAGTTAAAATTCTGACTGCCACCGGCCGATTCTTTCCAATTGTGCCTGTCGTCATGCAGGGCGCCGGGCGGGCGCATTTCGTAGTCGCGCGGTGGCTGTCAAGCGGCAGACGGGCTGCAGCGCGATTTTTACTCGGTCATCACGGGGTATGAGGGACTTCAATCTTCGGCCGGCGATCGGTAGGAACTAACTGCCACTCTCCAGCATCCGGCCTGCTACCTTTATGCTACCGATAGGCCACCGTGCGATTTCAAAATATCTGCCGGTGGCAGGGCGGAGATTGAAAAGCAGATGGAAGGCGACTGGTGGTGTTGGTAGGTGGCAGGATGGCGATCTACCGAGTGCAGACTCCTGGGCCCCTGGATATAAATCCGAGGCTATTCACAATAAAAAATTGTCGTCATGGCGATTCTAACAGCACCATAGCGACTCAGAGACTTGCGTATTGCTGGGTTGGGCTCTGGTCTCTTGCGCTTCGGTGCTGGCGCTTTGTCCTGCCCCTTTCCTTTAGGGGGCAATTTGTTGGAAGGAAAAAAGATTCTTAAGAATTAGATCTATTTATCTTGTGGTTGACTATAATGATGAACACTTTGTAGTGATATGAGAGCAATCTAGCTTTATATATCCCCCGTAAACCAGCCTGCCGCCGCCAGATTATCGGACGGGCGCCTGGCGGTGGCAGTTCGAAAGCCCGATCGCCGGCCGGTGTCAGATGTAAATCGTCAGTGTCCGCCAGGTCGCCGGGCGGTGGCAGGTAAAATCTGAAGGCTGCCGGCCTGTCGCCTAACTGCCACCGGCCGACACCCTGATGACGCCCCACACCCCTCGAACTTAAGAAACTGCCTGCCGCCGCCCGGAACCCGCCAGGCGGCCTTTAACTGGCAGTTATTTATGACCACTCGCACTGATTTGTAAAAAATCGACCGGCGGCATCAAATTTTAAGAATCTACCGATGTCTAAAAATCGGCAGACAGCAGTTTCACATTGTGACCATAGTGTTAGTGATTCGAATGGTGTTTAACGAGTATACGCGGCTTTCAACATTATTTCAGTTGTATCACTGACGTTTTCAGAAATAAGACCATAATTGAAAATTCAAATTTGCTTATGTCTAACGTGTTTGAGGAAAGGGTACAAAGTATATCCAAAATAAAACTGTGCGTTTTGTGCTGTCTAATCTTAATCTAAATCGGTTGCAAAAGGATATACATGTATAAAAGGCTCTTTATGAGTTTATGTCAACTTTTGAATATTGCTGCTAGTTTTATTTTGTTGTATTTTGCAATTGATTTTTTAAAATGCAAATAAGTTTATTTATAACATAAGTCGTTAAAAATATCGCAATGAAACTACACGTAGGACATTGAAAAACGCACACTTTGGTTTTAAATTAATGCGTCGGACAAAAAATGAATACAAGATAAAAAATCACTATGTGGTAAATGGTAATATTGTATCATATTGGTGAATGGCTTCGCAGCCAAAATTGCATGCAAAAATGAATAGAGGATTTTTTTATTTTTTTCGTCGAAAGATCGAAATCTATTTCATCGAGTGAACATCCTCGATAGTCTCGCTCGTGGCTGCGCCACTCGTGAAAATATTACCGATGGTGTTCACGAGATGAAATAAATTTCGATCTTTCACAGAACAGAAAGAAAAATATTCTATTTATTTCATGCTTTTAATCCTTTCTGGGACACGCTTTATCAAAATCCAGTACAGTTTTTTTCCGTTATTTCCCTTGGCGTACGCCTCCCGCATAGCAACGCATTACAATATTACGTCAAGCGCAAGAAATGTAAGGTAAATGACGTCATATTTCCATCTGGTTGTGGCACGCGCAATTAACCTAGGTAACAAGAACATGAAAATCGGTATTTTCACTGGTGGTACTAATGTAAGATCGAAAAATATTTCAAAAACATTTATAAATACTGTCAAAAATTGAAAATTACGCAGTCAATATCAAGTGTGACCACAGCGACCATCAGTTGAAAATTGACATCGGAGACGCAAAAACACCTGGGCTGGCATACACTTCTGTGGAATATCGTTCCAGTCTTGAATCAATACCTGACGAAGTTGTATCACATGTTAAAGGTGGGTATTTAGAATTTTCACATTCCACCAAATTAAAAGATATATAGAGAATAATCAACTGGTTGTTTTTGATATGAAAAATATCTCACAAGGATGCGTTGTTTGGCGTTGAAAAAACGAGTGCGCAGCACGAGTTTTTTAACGCCTTACGACGCATCCGAGTGAGATATTTTTCATATAAAAAATAACCAGTTGATTATTCTATTTATCATATACCTTATTAACATCATTATTTGTAATTATGCGTTTGAAAGTCGAAAAAATATAGTCGAAAAAAAAGTAGTTCCCAAATTATGGCAGGAAGTGAAAGTGAAAGTTGATAACGTCACTAGCGATGATATCAAAATTTATTACACTTTGAAATTCCAGGATTTCACTGCTAGGTATATAGTAAACATGTATATATCAGTGAAATTTATATGAAAAAACAAAACAAATCATCAATAAATAAAAATCATAAAATTACAAAAAAAAAAATTTTTGGATGGTATTCCCTTAAAAGGCTACGTAGCCTCTTAAGCTATTTTTAGATTTCCCGCCAAAATCGAAAAAGCATTGTGGGAATGCTTAGTGACCGGCATGTGACTTATGACGCTGAAATTACATAACATAACAAACATGTAATTCTTTTCCATAATGTCTTCTTCGGACGCTATGTTTGAAGCCTCGTCTGTGTATTTCCCGTATGGAAATGAGCGAGTTACTCACCTAAAAATAGACTGTGTTTCCCGTCGGTGTCAACCTGGGCTGTACTAAATGTCTAATTTCTCTTGTTGTCGGACGGTTTTCGACTACTGCGGTTTTATGAATGAAAATAACAAGGCTTTGGGAGTATTAGGATGATTCTTTTGTATTCATGTAAAATGTTCATCCCGAAATCTGAAGGGCCACCTTTAAGCTTGATTTTGTCAACCATAAACTCTTTGTTTCAGCTTTTCTAAATATGCACTATGAGCGACATGTTTGCAGATAGTGTTGGCCAGTCCAAGATAATTATAGTTATGCCATTTTGTTGCAGGAAGCTGCGTGTTACAATAGCTGTCTGCAGTCTTGCACTATCGGGTTACAGAATATTGTTTCCTCTCTCTTCGCAAGGAAGCATTCTATTTGTTTATGGTCATTTTTTGAACCTTTTTTTTTATTTATTTCCTATTCTATGGTAGACTTTCAACTTATACTTGGTCGATTTAATCAACATCAATCTGTTATCAGACGCATCAGGCACTTATTTAAGAGTGGAACAATATTCCACAGAAGTGTTATTAGTGGCCCAGGGTTCATATTCACTAACCATTCTTAAGAACATTCTTAGTCTTGTTCTTGTCAGTGTGAAAGTAACAGAACTTCTGATTGGCTAAACCAAATTGTTTAACCAATCAGAAGTTCTGTTACTTTCACAGTCAGGAAATATTGAAGAAAAAGATCAAAAACGTTCTTAAGAATGGTTTGAAAAAACGAGCCAAGGTGTTTGTGCGTCAGCGATGTCAATTTTTAACTGATGATCGCTGTGGTCACTCTCGATTTTAACTTCGTGATTTTCAATTTTTGACTACAGAAATTCAGACCTTTGATTTAAAGGTGGGTATTTAGAATTTTCACATCACACCAAATTTAAAAAAAATATATTTCATTGAAATTTATATGAAAAAAACAGTACAAATCATCAATAATTAAGAATCATATAATTACACAAAATTTTTTTTTGATGGTATTCCCTTAAAAGGCTACGTAGCCTCTTAAGCTATTTTAAGATTTCGCGCCAAAAATCAATAAAACATTGTGGGAATGCCAAATGACTGGCACGTGACTGTTATGCTTAAATTCCATTACATAACAAACATGTAATAATTATTTTCCATAATGGACGGATGTTTGAAACTTTGTCTGTGTTTTCCTGTATTTAAATGAGAGAATTGATAATCTAAAAATAGAACGTGTCTCCCGTTGGAGGCATACTGGTCCGTAATAAATCTCTAATTTCTCGTGTTATCGGATGGTTTTCGACTACTGGAGTTTTATGAAGGCAAATTAAAAGGCTATGGGAGTATAAGGATTGTTTTTTGCATTTTTGTAAAATTTTCGACCTAAAATCTGAAGGGCCACCTTTAAGATAAAGTATCTTTTTGACTTTTACTACAATTCAGGCACTGGTCATTCAATATGATCTTCTGACATGGTGAATTTTCCTTGCCGTGCATTCATCTTTTGTCCGAGATATTAAATTAAAACCAATGTGTGCGTTTTTTGAATGTACTCAGTATACAAACTGCAATATTGAACAATTTCTCGAATTTGACCAGTTTTTCACACTCATTCATGTATTTAATCTAAATCTTATTACCTTTAACTAAACTTGCCAAGGAGGTTCATGTATTCAAACGTTTCTTAGAAGAGTGTGCTTCCAGAGTTAACCCTTTCTTTCATGACAAATTTTGGACTTGTCCAAATAAAAATCAATTATTGCTGACAAATTTATATTTGGTACAAACATGCTTGGGCTCTCTAAAAGTTTTTTTTTTTTTAAAAAAACATGGATTGTTGGAAAAGGAGAAAATTCTGGTGACCAGCATTTTCTCCTTTTCTTACAATCTTTTTCAAAAATGTTCCTCTTTAGAGTATTAAGAACTTGGAATCGCTTGATACATATTTAATGTATAAGTTATTGAAAGGATGCAAGAAAATTAAAACAAGACAAATGATTTTTCTTTCTTACTTTTTTTATGAAACGTTTAAATAAATTTTACTCCACTGTTATTCAGACCAATTTTCTTTTGAAATATGGCCCGCAACACGCAAAAAACGGCATTCGGACATTTGAGTAAAATATTGTGGCGGACCAACCTGCGCAGTCTGCATGGGCTAATCTGGAACGACACTGTCCGTTTTTATGTAATTTTCTATTTTGCACAAGTCTGCTGCGGCACAAAATGTAATTTAGTCGTAAAGTGCCGTCTCGGATCAACCTGCGCGGACTGCGCAGGCTGATCCGAGACGACACATTACGCAAATATCCGAATTTCCCCATTTTCGCGTGTTTCAGCCCATGTCGAAAACAATAGGACAAACATGAGAAACTAAGAAAGTAAGCTTGGCACAATATTGGGAACTCACCCCGACCTGTGCCTGTTTTGAATGAACTCTTTTGTTACCATGGAGAATTTAAGAAGCTACTACGAACGGTGTAGAACAAGATCAGACAGTACAGAGCTTGTAGTTTGATCTTTGATCTACACTATATCCGCACTTTACACTGTTATACTGAAAGATGACCAAATTAAGCTTCGTTGGCAGTGGAAACCCCCTTTTAGACCTGGGGAAAAGTGAAATCTCTGGATTTGGAAGTCAAGGAATAAAATTGGATTGTAACCGAGTCATGCTCTCTAAAAAGGGGTTAAAATCTTATTCAGAAGCTTTTAGACCACGAAATCCGAAGCATTTGTACACAATAGGTTAAATGCCAATAGAAAGTATGGGTTTCTTTGACAAAATAAATGAGATAAGAGAATCAGTTACAGATAAAGGCAGTTATTTTGATTTCAAAATTGATATATGAATTATTCGCCACTAAACTCTATGTTGTGGGTACTCATTAGAATCGTCTCATCGAGACGATTCTAATGAGTACCCACAACATAGAGTTTCGAAGGGAAACAATGACTTGAGAATACCATCACCCCGTCCTATCTGGAGCTATGGACATTGTTGGTAAACGAAAACTAGCAGGTTACCAGTATTTTTCTCCTTTTCCCACAATGTTTTCAAAAGGCTTCTATCCCAGGGTGGTAAATACCAGGATTTGTTTGGTAATTTTAACAAAGTGGGTGTAAAGATGCGTTCGAACTTTAATCGTACCTTTATGACGTATGGTCATTTTTGTGAATATTACAAACATTTACTGAACAAACAGTGTAAGTATAAGTTGCTGACAGAAAAAAAAGTGAATTTGAAAATCAGACAAAAAAGCAAACGAAAATAGACGTCCTGACAAATTTTGACCTACTTTTAAACTTCATTTTTCAGCCAACAACGAACACTGAAATCGTCTTGGTCCGACTCACTGTACAATAACAGATCATTACCTATAACAACTTACAAACTAATTACTTGTTGCACACTTGTGCCAGAATGTAACAGGTAAAACTTTTAGTTACATGTACATGTAGTAGGCAATCGATAAATAAGCCTTGCAGTGGCAAAAGGGGGCTTAATGCATTTCTGTGATGTATGATACCAAGCAAGTTATCACGTGATCAATGATCCAGAAGGTCCATTTCGCCCAACAAGTGACTGGATCCTGAAGCCAACTGGGCACGTATACACTAACCATTCTTGAGAATATTCTTAGTGTTAATTCGCCAAGGATTTCTACATTTGTAAGTAACACAACCTCTGATTGGCTAAACCGAATGGTTTAGCCAATCAGATATTGTGTTACTTACAAATGTAGAAAATTCTGGATAATAAGACAAAGAACGTTCTTAAGAATTGTTGGTGAATACGGGCCAACTGGTCGATGGACAATCTGAAGAATGACCAACAGCAAAAAGTGTCGGCCAAGATCAGCATACGCTACATGCCGCATGCTGATCTGGGTCAATACATTTTTATGGAGATGAATTAAGCCCCCTTTTCACAGAGCTTGGCTCAAAAATGTTACTGCAGGGCTATTAATTGGGATTACACAACCATATCGCCTATGGTGTGATTTTTTTTTAAATGCATATCTTGACACGGTCAAAGTATATACAATTCAACATTCATTATCAACAGCATGTTTTAACCTTTTACCACACAATCCTGAGTATAACAACTCTGACAAAAATACCTATTGAAATCAATGTGGAAAGAGAAGAAAATGCTTGTGACCAGCATTTTTTCGTATTCCCACAATGTTTTCTACCAATTCAAAAACCGAATTTCAATTTCTTAGTCACAATTATGAATTGTTTGCAAATGGTT
The DNA here is from genome assembly GCA_943736015.1 of Tridacna crocea. Classification (NCBI taxonomy): domain Eukaryota; kingdom Metazoa; phylum Mollusca; class Bivalvia; order Cardiida; family Cardiidae; genus Tridacna; species Tridacna crocea. The sequence goes on from OX031059.1 coordinate 60,453,962, forward strand.
TTGGTTTGATAATATCTATAGTTTCGAGGCGTGGTAAGGGATTTACCCTTGGGGTGGGGAATAAACTCACTAATTATCTTCAGTATCTGACTTTTTGGTCTTGCAGCAGATTTATTTTAGAAAGAATGTGACGAAAAAAGGAAAAATTATATGGCTCGCATATACTCGTTTACACATTACCACATGATCCCTACTTTTGACGACCCAGAGAAAGAAGCCTTTAGAAAACATTGTGGGAAAAGGAGAAAATGCTGGTAACCAGCATTTTCTCCTTTTCCCGCAATGTTTTCTACCCTTTACAAAACTAATTTCAAATTTTCAGTCATTTTTATTTTGTCGTCTGCAAATGCTTTGAATTTGGACAAACCTAAAATTTTGCCGTTTGGTAATGAGTTAATCAAATCCTAACTCTTCTCCATTTGAAAAATTATAGAAATGCCCATTTTGAAAGTATTTGCACTTGAATGTGACAGAAACGATGGAACAAAAGAGAACTTAGCACTGTTCGCCTACATTAAAAGGAAAAATCAAAGCACTGACAGCACTGATATTCCGATTTTGTCCAACAATTCAAAAACATTAAATTAATCCTTAGACCTCTTTTTGCAGCTCAAGTTTGCTCATGCAGCATCGAAAATTATGGTCAGGTTGTACAAAATGTGCAGTCCAATGCTAAATCTACAGTTTCCGCTGTATATCTAAATATATATCTAGTCGAAAAGCAGCCTTGAAAATGGCACGTTTGGTTCTTTTAATCTGGCAGAAATTTCCTATTTGATTGGCTATTTTTTGAAGATTTATTAACGGCAAAAGTCAGTTCCCCTAAGAATTTCTAAATACAATTCCCTCTGGTTACAAACTCGAGTTAGCTATAACTACTGATTTCCATAATGGCAGTAGAAATGTACTATTAATGGTAGCTCTTGATACCGTTTTGGGATAAAGCACCCTGTGCTTCCGCTTGATTACCGTAACAATAGCAATCTGAAGACCTGCTAGAACATTACTGTCCAAAGGAATAAACAAACGAAAATGACTGTCAAAGAATGTCATTTTGGAGGGGCATGATAATGGTGTCAAAGCATTTACAAAACAACGTGTATTCAACGACTCTGGTAAGAAAGCTATTGAAATATTGTCGGAAGAGGAAAAAGTACTGTTCACCAGAACCTCCTCCTTTCCGATCATATTTTCAGTCCTATTTAGAACATGATCTGTTTGAGTCATATTTCATTTGTAGTCTGCAATGCTTTATATGTGATCAAGTCTATGTTTGTCTAGCAAAGAGACAAAGCATTGATTTAATATTGCCCTCCATAATGTCTTCTAAAATAGTTCTAATAGTGTATTGTGATCATGTTGCACATTCACTAACCTAAGTTGTTAATTTACAAAATTAAATACATCTTTGTTTATTTGCTGTTCAGACATTTTCTGGTCCATTTAAATGTGTCGTTCTTGTGATTGGTGCTGACATATGGCGTCGAACGTTAAATGGAAAATCTTTTATGCCTGTTGATGACGTGACACCGTTGCTTACACCCTGTGGATATTCATTTTGCAATAGTGGCGCTGGAGTCTGTGGTTCGGACGAGTTGGCGCATGTGCAGCAAAAGTCTGTTTTATTTACACTCTTGATAGTTGGTCTACTCCTGACAGTAACTCTACTGTGAACAAGGACGCGCTGACCTATGGTCTTATGCTATTGTATAAAGAAAAAAAGAAAAGATGTGAATACGACATGGTTGAAAAAAACAATAGAGTCCCCCTAAACGGACTCATTTGAGAATTAGTGAATGATTTGCCAAAGATTTTCATTATAAAACATATCTGTCACAAATCTTGCATAAAATCGTCCCAACTTTTAATATTCATGTTGCCTGTTCGCGAAACACCGATAATCTATATACCGATTAATGAATATAAAAATGTTTTGAAGTGTTATCGTCCTTCACTTAGACAACCTACCGGAAAGTTCGAAGTCGTATTTTTACTAAGATGGTTCTGGATGCTGCCGTGGTAAATTTGTTGCTAAAGAAATTATGAAAGCCAAGAATGATCAGCATACAAGGTAAAATAAAAAGCTATTACCAGAGAAAACAGCTTAATAAAACTCAAATGTCCGTCATAATAGAATTCTAAATACATATTAAAGAGCCTAAAAATGCTAACTCGAAAGTTCTCACATAAATGATAACTAAGTTCTATCCATCGCGTTGACCCTTGTACAATAAGAAATAATAAGTTCCTATATATACATTTTTTTACTTACTAAGATGACAGCAATAACGATTCCAAGTGAGAATCCAGCAATGACGTCGCTGGGATGATGTTTGTTATCTCGGATACGCCCAATACCACACAATATAGCTATAAATACTAGGCCTGTCGGTATCAACAACTTTAGAATGTTCGAAAATCTAATTTGGAGGCGTTTGTGTACATAGATCTGAAAAAAAAAAAAGAAATGTCTCTTTATAGTTATCATTTAACAACAAAATCTCGAGAAAGACAGCTTTTAAAAACACTGTGGGAAAATGCAGGTAACCGGCATTTTTACCTTTTCCCATCGTGCTTTCTACTCTTTCAATGACAAACTCCGTTTAAAAAAAACTGTATTTAAATGTCGTCTAAAAATGCCTTCTATTTGAACAATTCTATCTTTTTTTTTCCGTCTGGTAAAGTGTAAGCATTTGAATTTCCTGTAAATGTCTCGCAGAATATAATAAGCATGCAACATAGGAAAATGGCCATTCGGTCATTTGCGTAAAGCGTCGTTTCGAGTCAGCCTGCGCAGTCCGCACAGGCTAATCCGAAACGACACTTTCTGTTTTTATGTTGTTTTCTGCTTTGCGCAAGTCTACTGTAGCAAAAAAATCTACTGAAGTCGTAAAGTGCCGTCTCGGATTAGCCTGCGCGGACAGCGCAGGCTAATCCGAGACGACACTTTACGCAAATGTCTGAATGCCCCTTTTCGCGTGTTGTAAGCCATTAAGCATACGTTAACATCGGAAATCATGATTATTGTGGCTTTGCTCCATTATTTGATGCCTTTTGTAAATATTGTGGGAAAGAAAATTGAGCGGAGAACTGATATAAGAGATTCTAGGAAAGCATGGACTGTTGCACGAGCGGCTGCGATACAACTGAAATAATGTTGAAAACGGCGTTAAACACCATACAACCAATCAATTGACCACAGTGAATTCTACTCTTCTTATGGCAAGCTAAATCACGTGAGTCACATTATATTTGTCGTCTGTAAAAGATTGGCATATGGACGACTTCAACATTTTATTGATTCAACGTCAGTAACGTTATTCTGAATTACCAATAGCATCTTGTAGAACATCTCCGCCTGGAGGCAGAAACATTTGAAAAGAAAAAAAAAACGTGCGATCGGCCATTTCTTGTAATCAGGCAATTTCTTTTTTTTTTGCTCAAATGTTTCACACATATTTATAGAGAAAAAACTTATTTAACCCTTCACCTAACAATCCCTTATTTTTACGACCAAAAGAAAGAAGGCTCCAGAAGGTAACCAGCATTTTCTCGTTTTCCCACAATGTTTTATTCTCTTCTTAAGTAAAGTTTCAAATTTTGAGCCACGTTTATTTTATCGTCTGAAATCGCTTTCAATTTGGAAAAATCTGAAATTTTGTCGTTTGGTAAAGAGTTAACCCTTTGAGCGCCGAATAAACCTAGCAGACAATTTCAGTGGTAAAGAAAAAATATATTGCTTGCAATTTCATGGGTGGTTTTGTCTATAAAGGTGTGGTAAAGCGGACAGTGTAAATCGAAGATCAGACTGAACGTTTTGTGCAGTCTGATCTTAATCTACACTAGCCGCAAAGGCAAGTATAGTATTGAAAATCGGCTTAAGCACTGATGTTTGCTATCTACAATATCTTGCAAGTTAATCTGAAACAAAGGACCTTCAAGGGAGGGTATGGGAAATATAACTGCATCGAAAGGAGTACCTTCAATTAATTATTTATAAGAGGTTGTGCAATTCATATATCGTTATGACATTCTCACTGAAATTACTTGCATAAAGTCTGCCAGCGTAAAGAGAAATCGGAAATTAGATTTCACCGAGGCCTTTTATTTGACGCATAAGTTAATGCAGCTGCAGCGGGTTTGCAAGTGTTTCTTAGCTTTCCCCCTTAGAAATTTAATGAAAAGAAAAGCGTATTTCCATCAGCCAAATTAATCGAATTTCTATAAATAATTAAATGGCCTGAATATCTCACGAAATGATAAATCAAAGATTGGTCTACACAAAGAACAGTCTGATCTTCAATATACACAGTCCGTTCAAAAACAGTTAAAGTAGTCCAAAGCGTTCTGGGGCTGAAAATAAATTATTGCGCACGTTTTCTGGTGAAAGGTCAATTAAAAAGGTCACGCTTTTTGAAGTATTGTCGGAAATATTGCGGTTATTCACGACACCAATACTCCTGTGCTTAAACGCTCCTCGTAATTGCTTATTCGAACTAAATTGCCAATAGAGAATTAAGACGTTTCCTTTCTTCCTGGCCTTCAGCTCGGGGCGATTTGATTCACCACAGCCGGGAACAAGTTTCCAAATCCCCTACCAACTGACCATACAACTAATATTACTATACCCCAAAGAAAGTTCTCGTGATCTGACTGGATAATATGCCCATCATGTATACTGGCAAAACCAAGATAACAGCAGTTGCCATTTCAGGGGCCCTGTATACATGACTACATCAACACAACATCCAAAATGGCGACGTCGATCAAGATTAACATCAAGATTATGCGCCAAGCTGCACGTTTTAGCACGTTTAACCAAGTACTTAATAGCGCCCAAGTTCGAGACCCAGGGGCGGGCGTCAACTTTAGGAATTTTCATTGACCCACACATTCGGCGCCAGTACTGGCGTAGTTTCCAGGAAGTAGAATCAAGAGAGATCAGTGCAAGTTGGCTTCTTTACCAAACAGGCCAGGAGAGCCAATGATTTCAAATAGTTTATTTGCTTTTAATTTCAATATATTTTGGTACATGTAAACAAACAAGTAAAAAAGCCGCCGCGTAGAAGCCTCAGCTGCTACACATGACGGTCATTTAACCCTCTGCCGCGTATTCAAGCCGCATAATCTTGTCCAGCGGTCTTCTCTTTTTTTTTTACGAAATTCTTCTTATTGGTTTTTTCTGCATAGATTTATTTGCGTAATGGAAATTACAATTATTTTTGAGAGGTCATTTGCAAACATGGAAAATTTGAAATTAGTCATATAAAAATAAACCACGTCTATTTCCTGATTCAGTTTTTTTATTTTGCTTTATTTACATAACCATGACGAAACAGGCTGTGAATCAGAACAATTTCTCAAGAAAAACGGATTGAGACAGAAAAGTCTGTGGCAGTCTGCCTTGTAAACTTACAAGTGTTGGAAAGGTCTAATGACCTCACCAATAAGGTTTACGAACTAGTTTCTCAATCGATGTAAAATAATGTTTAAAATGAATTAAGCTAAGTGGATATTGTATGTAGAAAAAATACTACATTTTTACATGAAAATATCTATGTGCATTGTTTAATTATTTCGATCTGAGTAATCCATATTTCGCAACAGCTGGACCCTTTAAAGGGATAGAAAATATAAATAAACTCCCCGTTTGTTCTCTAGACTTTTGATCGATGCATAAGTGTAGAAAACCCTTACAATGCGAAAAGACTGCAGTTTGATCAAGAATGTTCTGGTACACTGTCCTTATTCTTGTTCTGTTATTGTGGCAAGTATGAGTTTATATCTCTTTTCATCGGGTTGGAAATATTTTTAATCATTGAAAATACTATTTATTTCAGATCAAGATAGTTAGTACAACATGGTTAGATCTATTTCTTGACATATATAGTAGTGACAAGTTTAACTCTGTCCTGCTAAAATGAATGAAATGATTCAAATCGATCGTAACCCCATCCCCCAACCCCAGATTTTGCTATTTCTTCACAATGTCCACAATTGATAAATCACCATCTCTAGTTTTGTACCATCAGCTAAAGGAAACTTGTAACTACAAGAAATATCTTGATGTTTCACCCTACCACTTAAGAATATAAGTATGTCTGCAGAGTCAGGACATTTACGCATTCGTTGCGAATTCAGACTGATCGATACAGCTGAGATAGAATTCCAAGAAATGAGAGGGTTTGCATAGTGTGTAACACAGGAGATATAGAGGATGAATATCACTTCATTGTAAAATGTCCGCACTTATGGCTTTATTCGTGAAAAGCATGTAAAAAATTTATTACTCCCAACCAGGAGGATCAAATTGGTCGAACTATTGAAATCTAATAAAAATGTGCGTTATACTTTTAATGCTTGTATTAATATAGAGAACATGTTTTTTTTCACATAGAGAATGCAGTTGATCGTTACTTTATCGACACTTCTACAAAACTAAAATTCTCCTTTTATTGAAATAACGGCCTACTTCTTCTTCTTCTTCTTCTTCTTCTTCTTCTTCTTCTTCATTCCCCTTTCAAGATTTCACGATTTCCAGAAACTATTATTTTTTTAGTTATGTACTTCTCAGATACATTCATATTTCATGCTTAAAATGAAGGACCTTGATGTTCTCTTAAAGGTATATTTTTGTGACACTGGAGACTGTTCATTGTACTTGTCAATAAACAGTCTATGTATTTCAAAGGTAATTTTGGACAGTGTGCACGATCTGTGTCCGCCAGTGAGTCACGCTTAGTAGCCTGTGGGTTAATAATGAGATATCGTCGGTTTACTTCCAAAACCTCGTAACAACAGCTTGTAACAAGCTGTAATTACGAGTTTTTTGAAGTAAAACCGTCGATATTCAACTCTTTTGCGCCGGCTATATTCACTCGATCTCTTTTCGATGGCAAGAAACACAGTTCACAAACATTCTTGTCTAAAAGACAATACTAAATCAGCATGCGGTAGAGATGTGCGGTCAAACTGCACGTTCTGTACAGTCTTAAGGTAATAGAACCGTAACACTGCTAGTGCAGCATGGAATAAAATTTCTTGACAGTTGATAAATACGGATTTATACAGATATAATACTTTTGCACATATTTAACCGACCAGAAATTTCTTTGATGTCTCTCTTGAAATTATTTGATGATACTTTCCTTAGTTTCCAGAAAAGGGAGGTAATTATTATCTTCCTTTGCAATGAGAGTATAGCAGGTTTAGATTAATGAGTGTTAATTCTTAGAAGGAAAAAAAGTGGTTCGGTTAAAGTAGTAACAATAATCAATAATCATTTTTAATCATAGCAACTTTTGTAGGATGACATTGTAGTGGAAATAGCTGTTTTATATTATGGGCACACTACCTTAAATCTATACCGTCCAAAAATTCCCTCGCTTTCAACTACAGCTCTGAATGGGTTAAATTTTCTTATTTCCCTTTGATTTCAGATGAAAACAAAATCGTTACTTCTTGTTCTTCTAATGCTATCCAACTCTAGGCATGCCAGGGAAAACATAAGGAGCTTTTGATGACCCTGTATATTGAGATAAGAACACACGAAGTTTGCAGTATGATCATTGTGTACTTTTCAGTAGTGTTATTTTTGCCATATTGAAGGCTAAAAGATTTATCGTTTGCAGACGATTTGTAACCAGTTTTATCTATATTTTATAAAACTATAATCGTTCTTGTAAGCTCATGCAAAATGTTGCCCCTGACATTTGCAAAGTTGCATAGATTACGACCGATAGAAAATCTATTTCATTTTCTGGAGATCATCAAAGAAGTCAGTGTTGTGATACTTCCGGTTTTTAACCGAAGACTTCCTATATGGCCTGCAACACGCGAAAAGGGGCATACGGACATTTGCGTAAGGCGTTGTTTCGATTCAGCCTGTGCAGTCTGCACAGGCTTATCCGAAACGATACTTTCCGTCTTTCTTTTTTTAATTTTCTGATTTTCACAAGTCTACTTTAGCACAAAATCTAGGGTTGTCCTAAAGTGCCGTCTCGGATTAACCTGGGCGGACTGCGCAGGCTGATCTGAGACGACACTTTACGTAAATATCCATATCACCTTTCATGCGTATTACACGCCATATATGTATATGTCCCTTACACCATATGTATCGATAAGTTATCTATGATAAAACAGCTGACTGAATTCTGAACCATTCTACAGTCTATCAAATTTTCACAGCGTTTCTATTGTCTGCTGTGAGGATGTATCTTTAGAAATGCTTACGCCTTGTCTCTTTGTCTCCTGACAAAATTATATTACATCTTTATGATTAATATCTTTGTTTAATTAAGCGGTGTGAGCGTTAACTAAGTGTTATTATCATATCTTTGTTTAATTAAGCGGTGTGAGCGTTATTAAGCGGTGTGGGCGTTAACTAAGTGTTATTATCATATCTTTGTTTAATTAAGCGGTGTGAGCGTTAACTAAGTGTTATTATCATATCTTTGTTTAATTAAGCGGTGTGTGCGTTAACTAAGTGTTATTATCATATCTTTGTTTAATTAAGCGGTGTGAGCGTTATTAAGCGGTGTGAGCGTTAACTAAGTGTTTTTATCATATCTTTGTTTAATTAAGCGGTGTGAGCGTTAACTAAGTGTTATTATCATCCTGATATCTTTAAAGTTTTTTTCGATATTCTTTATAAAATGAAATTTTATCACAAGTGTAACCTCAAAAAAAACATATGCTTTTTGTCATTACTCTTTTCTAGACAACAGTATAAATATATTTATATACGACAACTCCCATTGTGGCTCCCACGATGGTATTTATATTTCCAGGAAAGGGAAAAGGAAAACGTCGTTGGGAAAGGAGAAAGTGCTGGTTAGCAGCATTTTTTTTTTTTACTTTTCCTGCGAGGTTTTCAAAAGTCTTTTCAACAGCGTCATAAAATCATAGGATCGTTTTGTTAAGGGTTAACCCTTTCCCAAACGACAAAAGTTAAGACGGGTTCAAGTTGAAAGAACTTGCAGGCAACAAAATAAACGCAACTAAAGAATTGAATTTTGTGACCAGAAAACATTGTGGGGAAAGGGGACAATGCTGGTTATCAGCATTGTCTCCTTTTCCCACAAGTTTTTCAAAAGGCTTTTATCTCAGGGTCGTAAAAACCAGGGATTGTTACGTAAAGGGTTAAAAAAAAGACAAGAAACAAATGTTAAGCGATCATGCAGAATATAACCTTTTGATAGTGTCTACGCCGTGGTGTAAAAAATAAGGTCAGTGAACTGGCGTAAACACATTATATAGGAACAATTGTAATGCTTTGACAAGAAACAGCTTATTATGAAAATTTACATCTTCAAGAAGTCTCTTGATCTTTCATTCAGAAAATTTGCTCAGCATTTAAACTAATCATTGTGCAAAATTGCAATTTTTCGGTTCGTTTAAGGCATGCACTACCGTGTAAAAAGGCCATTGAAGCTAATTTAATTCTTTTTTTCTTCCTCTAGCAATTTGCAGATATTGTATAAATGATAAGATTTTATCACTATGATAAAGACCGCTGGAGAAAAATGAAAAAAAAAATACAAGTGCCAGAAAAAAATATTTCTACCAATGGGATTCCAACAGAATGGGGGACAACCAGTCCCGTGGTCTTTTTGATATACAGCGTGGAAAAAAAGAAATTTTTATTTTTTCCAAAATGCCTTGTTAGATAATCTTTTGGTGTTTTGTCTTCTTTGCTCAATTTTTAACGATTGATTTTTGCAACATATTCCAAAGAATTTCCGTCGGGATATATATATGATAATTATGTCATATTTATATACTTTTCATACCCATTGTCGCAAAATTTTAAGCAATGGGTATTAAAACAAAAACAAAAAGTCAGTGAAAGTCTCCCTTTGTACACTCGAGCTTACGACCTCAAGGTTAATGTCTGTAAAAGATGTTTTGCATTGGCAACAACCCTCTGACAGACTGCGTAAGATTTTTCATAGCCATCTTACTTTTTTTCCCTTCTCGTATATTGCTTAAACATTTTTGTAAAAAGTGCCATCCAACTTAACTAGCATATGTAGAATTCAAGAGATTAATCTTTATTTTTTGAGAATTTGTCTAAACGAAATTCTGGTTTCGGGTTGGCTTAACAATTTACAAAAAAAAAAAACCTCGAGTTTTAACTATCTTCAAGAACACAATTTTTGAAAACATTCTTGGAAAATGTAAATGAAAGAGAATAATCATAAATAGCATTTTCTCTTCCCACGTCTTCCACTTAGCCATAGACAAGTCCCGGACTTTGGGCTATCTATTTGGTAAAGTCGAAAATCCTGTTGCCTTCTTAAGTGTTTACCCTTATCCTGCTAAAAAAGTATAATGAAACTGATACGTCGATAGTGAAAAAATACCCAACTTTTGCTATTTTAAAGGTATTCTTTGAGGTTAAAATATATCGGTAATGGGCAGTATAGATCAAAGATCAGTGTAGGTTCTATGCAGTCTGATCTTGATCTACACTTTTCTGAAGATCAGTTAGTTGCAACAGGGTTTAAGCAGAATGTCAAGTTCTTTGGCTATTCTTTGACTTGCGATAATTATTTTGATTATTAGTTGTTTTCTGCTTTTTCATGTGTAAAGTTCTCGTGCTAAAAATACTACTCCATATCTTCTCAGCAGGAATTATAAAGTTTAAAGTCGTAAAGGATAGACAAAAAAAAATAAAAAAGACTACGTAGCCTTTTAAATATTTCCTTTATAAATAGAATAATCAAAATTTATGTTTAAATATGCCAATCTATAATGTCTTGCATTTGTTTTCTATAGATTGAAGAGACAGGAAGCAAAAATATTTTTTTGTAAAACACGGCTTTAAAATGTTTACTAAAAGTTTGGATTTCTCGACCTATTTAATAGTTTGGTCGTTTGATATTCCATAAAGAAAATGTGTTTCACATCACCTCCCTTGTTTTCAATGTAATATACCCCTTACGAATTTTCTCATACACGTTTAATTAATGTCCATATTGTTTGACGTCATTTTGTATATATTTCATATTCCATAAAGAAAATGTGTTTATCACATAACCTCCCTTGTTTTCAATGTAATATACCCCTTACGAATTTTCTTATCTCATACAAGTTTAATATCGATATTGTTTGACGTCATTTTTTGACGTCATTTTGTATATATTTCATAGAAGTGAATCGGTTTTATGGATATAACCGGGCTGTGCGTCTATAAAAGAGTTTGCATCTTCTTTCTACTACTTGTTATATATCATTTTGTGATTTAAAAAAAAAAATCTGACGTTCGTTGGCGTACGAGATTAAGTTGTTATTAAGCTCGTCAAGAAAAAACGTTATTAAGGTCGCCAAAGGCTCTCTTAATAACATTTTCCCTAGACTTGTTTAATAAGATCTTATCTCAGACACCAACTCATGTCAGATCCTATATGCCTTTTTTTTTTATCTATTCATTGCGGCACAAAGCACAAATTTTGCTATTTTTATCGACATTGTGAAAAACAAGATCAAACTGCCTTTTTTGGTCATGGAAGATTAAGATAAGGCTACACAAAATGTTTAGTCTGATCAACTCGCACATCCCTATTTCTAGCCCTGCAGGTGACCATTGAGTTATCGGGGCTCGAGAAATACCTCGGAAAAGGCTTACCGAGAAATATGCGGCAATATACATGGATAGTCCCGCATGGCCTGATGGGAATGATGTTCTTGAGTCCCGGATTTCCTTGGCGTCATGGTCGGTACTCGTACATGTGTACTCTGTGATAAATCTAAAATGCAAAATAAATAGTGCCAAAGGTCGTGTACCATAATGAATGATCCAAGAAGTAAAAAGAAGTATATTTATGAGTGACTATAATATAGCCGAAAAATATAAACTTACAGTCGGTGTGCACTTCCTTTCCAAAACGGCAAATTTTGGACCAGATCAAACTGAAAGCATTTTGCAGATGACAAATCAACAGTTGCTACATAGATGATTTTTCTATATGATAGGCTAGAAAACATTGTGGGAAAAGGAGAAAATGCTGGTTACCAGCATTTTCTCCTTTTCCCACAATGTTTTCAAAAGTCTTCTACTTCTGACCCGTAAAAACCTGGGATTGTCTGGGAATTTCCCAAACGACAATTTTTAGACTATTCTAAGCTAAAAGAGTTTGTAGAGGACACTTTTACATTTGATGAAAATGGTGGAAAATTATCCAGAAGGGTAGAAAAAAATTTCTCCATCTCCAACAGTGTTTTCAAAAGACTTGTACCGTAGACACGTTAACACAAGAGCTTTTTTGGGAAAGGATTAATTAAACACCATTCGATTAAACCAAAATGCACCTACCCTGGACAAAGTGAGGTGTTGAATTGGGGCCGACATACATCAAAAAAATTTGGTCTGAGGAAGCCTAGTTGTTTCTTCACGACCTCCGTTATAAGCTGCAGTATAACGAACCCGACCAGAAACAAAGCATAAGCTTTACAACAATAGGACAAATCGTCCCTGCCTCTACAGCTCCGCTTGCATCGACGGTCGATGGAATTCAGAACTTCTACAAGTAGTATCTAAAATGAGACACCATATAATAATTTTGATAGCAATGAATAAGCAGTACTTCTTGGCTTAGCGGGAAAATATTCACTCTTTACCAAACGACAAATTTATAGACTGGTTCAAATTGAAAGCATTTGCAGACGACAAAATACATATGAATGAAAAATCGAAATTGATTTGGGAGGGTTTGAAAACATTGTGGGAAAAGGAGAAAATGCTGGTTACCAGCATTTTCTCCTTTTCCAACAATGTTTTCAACAGGTTCCTAACTCGGGTTTGTCAAAAATCGTCATTGTGTGGTAAATGGTAAAAGCTGTTGTTTTGACCAGGAAGGTAAAGTGCAATTTCTACAGGGGCCCTGGTCTTTATTGAACAGTGCAAAACAGCATATTTTTCTTCTATAAACTGTACTATATGAGCCACGATCTGGCAATAGGGGGCTTTATGCATCTCCGGTATCACATACGTACGGATCTATGTAATCCATTGTTTAACGATCGACTGAATCATGGGGAAAGCTGGTCCTTTGACAGGCAGGAAATTGACCAATGGCATTCATGCAGCCAGACAAGTGTCAAAAAGCATTTAACCCTTTAGCAGCTCCTTGACTTTTTGTGGACAGCTAAGATCAAGATCAAACAGCACAAGGGCATCTTGTCTACCAATAAATAACATTGAAAAAGCAAAACTTGGATTTTATTATAGGGTTAATTCACGTTTTTGAGGTCGTTAACATTCGCAGAGGCCGGAAAAATGCTTTAACGCCCGAGTGCAAAGCACGCGGGTGTTTAAGTATTTTGAGGGTCTCTGCGAATGTTAACGACCGAAAAAAAAAAACGTGAATTAACGCTATTATTGCATAAAGTAAAGGTATTCTAACAATAATTTGCACAGATAGCAAAAATATTTCCATAGAAATGCAAATAAGCGAATTTCAAATGTACTGTACGCAAATGGGTCAAAACCGGAAGTCGGCGAAGAAGTTTTTGTTACGATTAGGAAAGGGCCATTAGTCCTGTATGCCAGTTTTGATTCTCTCGCTGTAAATACACTTTTATTGATTTTTAATACACACTGGACTTATGTGGAATAAACTTGCACACATTTGGACGATTACAACTAGGATGAATGCGTGGATATAAATTTCCGTAACTGAAGGCGACAGAGGGTTCGATATACATCAAGCGAGCGGACCGATCACGTTAAAAAGTGGGTGGGATGTAGCTGGTTTAGAGTACATTTCACGGGTGAATTTTTGTTCAGATCTCGATTAAACTGAGATTCTGTGCAAAGGTTTGTTTGTGGTGTACTAATATCATCAAAGACATGCCATGGAAAGGATCGAATATGGTACGAATTCCTACAGTTTGATGGTCGGAGTCTAGGGAAAATCTGATAAGGACAAAAATTGTTTACAAGGTAGGCCCGAATCGAGGATATTGATAGTACAAACCCGGGCGTTAACGGCGCGTGAATTTACTGATTAATACACGTTTTCTCCCGTTAACCGCCCGATTTTTACCCGTTAATACATGCTTATAACGGCCCGAAAAGGCACGTTTTATGCAATAATATAGGGTTAATTCACGTTTTTGAGGTCGTTAAAATTCGCAGAGGCCCGAGAAATGCTTTAACGCCCGAGTGCGAAGCACGAGGGTGTTTAAGTATTTTGAGGGCCTCTGCGAATGTTAATGACCGAAAAAAACGTGAATTAACGCTATTATTGCATTAAGTAAAGGTATTTTAACAATAATTTGCACAGATAGCAAAAATATTTCCATAGAAATGCATATGAGCGAATTTCAAATGTACTGTACGTATATGGGTCAAAACCGGAAGTCGGCGAAAAAGTTTTTGTTACGATTAGGAAAGGGCCGTTAGTCCTGTATGCCAGTTTTGATTCTCTCGGTGTACATACACTTCTATTGATTTTTAATACACACTGGACTTATGTGGAATAAACTTGCACACATTTGGACGATTACAACTAGGATGAATGCGTGGATATAAATTTCTGTAACTGAAGGCGACAGAGGGTTCGATGTACATCAAGCGAGCGGACCGATCACGTTAAAATGTGGGTGGGATGTAGCTGGTTTAGAATACATTTCACGGGTGAATTTTTGTTCAGATCTCGATTAAACTGAGATTCTGTGCAAAGGTTTGTTTGTGGTGTACTAATATCATCAAAGACATGCCATGAAAAGGATCGAATATGGTGCGAATTCCTACAGTTTGATGGTCGGAGTCTAGGGAAAATCTGACAAGGACAAACATTGTTTACAAGGTAAGCCCGAATCGAGGATATTGATAGTACAAAGCCGGTCGTTAACAGCACGTGAATTTACTGATTAATACACGTTTTCTCCCGTTAGCCGCCCGATTTTTACACGTTAATACATGCTTATAACGGCCCGGAAAGGCACGTTTTATGCAATAATTTACTATTGACGCATAAAATTCATGCCACTTATATAGCATGAACAGCTATAAAACCATAGCAATGACAAATATCGTCGGTTTACTCCGAAAACCTCGTAACTACAGCTTGTTACAAGCTGTAGTTACGAGGTTTTTGAAGTAAACCGACAATATGTCCATACAAGTAGCTGATATCTTTACGTCAACTAGCAAAGAAAAAAGGTTTTGCCGAACAAGACCTCGGAGTCAAAAGTGCCCTTGACCTTCCTTTGTATATCAGACTTTATTTATTTATTATTATTGGTGTGTGACTATAATTATCAAATCTGCACACGAACTCAATGGGGCTAACGTGACAAACTACAGGAAGTGCACTTGAAACCAGCAGCGGTTGCAATAACCTTTGGAGTGTAGGAGACCTAATCTTGCCTCTTATATAGAGATTATTAACAAAAAAGTATCTACAAAACAGTTGCGCCAAAAGACTTTGCGTACAGGTGGTGTTAAACGCAAAGTTCACCACCATATTACGGCCGCTGATTTACATGTATCTATTCACGTGTTGCCCTGCGCAAGGACACAGACACGACTTTCAAGCAACGGACTATTTTTAAGTATTAGGCAATGAGGGGGAAGCCTACTGCAATGAGTGTCATAGATCCTAGTAAGAGCATGTTCTAGCTGAGATTCTATATACCCCCCCCCCCCACACACACACACATGCGCGCATTATCGACTCCGCTACCGAGGTATCAAAACTGAATAGATTGAAGCAAATATAATTTCAGTGCGAGAGACCATGCGGACGTTATTACAACAATTTCAGCATCCTATCCTTATCTTTTAAACTTGCAGCAAAAACTTTACAAAACGTAGGCCCTTCAAAAGATCCGTTAGAGAGCTAAATGTTTCAAGATATTGAAATGTCTATTCTGTAACTTAAAAATATCTACTAAAGAAGTGAAAAGCGTGAATCCAAAGTCAGGCATTTCGCGCTGTCTGGTGTTTCTTTATCTACACTGTTCTCACAAGCAACGAAAGTTATACTATATGCTTTAACTCATTACCATACGACAATATTTGATTGGCCAAATCAAAAGCATTTGCAGACGACAAAAGAAAAGTGACTGAAAATTTGAAATTTGTTTTTGTGAAGGATAGAAAACGTTACGGGGAAAAAAGAGAAAATGCTGGTTACCAGCATTTTCTCCTTTCCCTACAATGTTTTCTGAGGGCTTCTTTCTCAGGGTTGTCAAAAGTAAGAATTGTGTGGTAATGGACACACATTTATTACTGAAAGCATAATCGAGAGAGATTAGTATAAGTTGTAAGAACTTGTTTCTCAATCGATGTAAAATAAATATGTTTAAACTAAACTACTGAAAGCATTTTCATAGTATACGACAATCTAAACGAGGCAAATTGATGTTACTTGTCTTTGAACGAGTTGAATACCACGGAAAAAGGAGCAAAGGCATGTTATTAGCACTTTCCTTTGTTTCCACATTGTTTGCAAAAGGTCCTGGCCGTCAAAAGTTTTAAGGATTTTAAGTTTAACTCATTACTAAACTACAAAATATTAGGTTTGTCCAAATCGAACGCATTTGCAGACGGCAAAATAAAGGTGACCGAAACTTTGAAATTTGTTTTGTGAAGGGTAGAACAATTGTGGGAAAAGAATCAAATACTGGTTACCCACACTGTTTTCTAAAGGCTTCAATTTTCAGGGTCGCCAAAAGTAGAGATAGCGTGGTAATTGGTTGATAACCTTTTCGATGGTAATAATATACGCCGATACCGAGGCCAATAATGATAATTCTGGTTTAATGCCAAAGCGTAATTTCCTTTGTTAAAACTCTGAGATAAAGAACAAAATTACAGAAAGAAAAAAAACCTGCAACCCGTTTTGACCCCCACACATTTCTATGTAAGATCTATTACATTATAACGAGGTGGGAATTATCTTACATACAAGCATGCAGTGTTTACTGAGCAAGTAGATGCGGCTTCACTTTAAACGAGACATTTCTGTCGCCAGTTTCGAGAGAAAGAGACTCTCTTTGACATACTTGATCGATGGCATACCTAAGTAAACAGGTCTTGAAACCTTGAGAGGCAAGCTGTTATGGCTTTTCATGTATGATAGAAATAGCAGGGCCCATAGTCACCAACCGTTCTTGAGAATATTCTTAGTCTTATTTTTCCAAGATTTTCTACATTTATAAGTAACACAACTTCTAATTGGCTAAACCGAACTTAAAATGTAGAAAAGTCTGGAGAATGAGACACAGAACGTCCTTAAGAATGGTTTGAAGTCTAGAACATTAAACCACTTCTCACCGTTGCTATAGATATCCCAAATCCTGCTATAAGAAGTAGAGGGGTAGAGACGCTCTCTTTTCTATATGGGTATACCAGTCTTTGGTCGTTACAATGGAATCCTCGCTCAAATGGCACGCCGGAAATGTACACAAACAACACCGGAACTCCAACTGGAAAGACAAAATCAAAGCACTGAGAGTGCTGATTCAGGTATTGAATAGTACGTTGAATTCAAACATTCCCCCCCCCCCCCAAAAAAAAAAAAACCAAACGGCAGCCCTTGAAATCGCATGCATAAATATTTTTGTCGTGGATATTGAATCAAAAGTGCACATATTATGTAATTCTTAGTAATACTATTGGTGCACTGAAATAAGTAGCACTTTTTCGGATAGCATTGGTGAAAAAGAAATAAAAAAGATATTTCAACTGACATCGTGAAATAATTAGAACCCTGCTGAGTCAGAGTTACACACCAAACAAGGAAACAAAGGCACGGAATTTGAGGCTGTAGAGGTATAGCTGTCTCCATAGTGAAAATTACTGTTGAAAAATCAGAACTAGCCCAACGGAGCAATTTCTCCTTGTCCCACTATGTCTGCTGAGCTATTATCCATTTTTTTTCCTTTAATTAGAACAAAAAATACTTCCACACTGACCTTCATCTTTGTTTCCTGACCAAAATAGCACGGATAGCTGCCATTTCTATTTTCTTGTAAGAATTATAATTACATGTACTATTAAAGTGTGGATTTTTTGAGAAAAATCTGTCCGTTAGAAAGTTTCTATCTGTTAAAGATTATCCCTTATTTCTGTCAAATTATCTCCCTTCAACGATTCATATATCTCAGAAAAATTTGTAACATACATGCACATCGTTAAATAGGGTTCCAGGCTGCAGAAATCATGCAGTCTTTTTTTGAAATTTCACCGTTTGATCTGATTCAATATGCTACTAAACAGTGTGATCAAAACGGTCTTGATATACAAATATGAGACTTTTTCTCTATTCTCTGAGAATATTGACTTTAATTATTAAGCATTCAATAGATTGCTGTACAAAAAAGATCATTTATTCTTGTAGAATGCAGCGAAATCCCGAACATTCCAAAATGCAATAATTCGATACTATTGCTTACAGTAAAACATTCGCCAAATGGACTTATGTAAATTTAGAAAAAGTGTAACAATAGTTCAATCAAGCAGGTATGACTGCTGCAGCTGCACTAATTTCCAATGGAAAGTATCATACGTGTTATGAAATATCACAAACAATAACTAAACATGCAATGATTAATCCTTTTAAACCGTACTATAGTATTAATGTTTCTTCTTTTTATCTATAAATTAATTTATTTAGTATTACTTTTTTCTTCTTTTTATTTATCTATTTATTTATTTGAAATTTATAACATATTTTATTAGTATAGATCTACCCTCTTGAACAAAAGAGAATTTACTTTTCTTTATTAATGCTTGGAATCTTTGAATAAATAAAAAACAATCAATAGAGGTCACGCCCAAGTCATGATATGTGTAAATAAATTAACATACAAATTTTCTGGGGGACTTCACTGGTGGAGATATTTTGCAATCGAGCTGTAGAAGATGAGGTGATTATACAGCACGTTTAGTGCACTTTGATTTTGATCTAGGCTGTGGTCTATATAACAGTGGCATCACGTAAAAGTCTTCTATCTCCGGTCATAAACACCTGAGATTGTTTAATAAAGGGTTGAAATATTTTTCCAAACTGCCACTTAAATTGTTAAGATGCAAGCCCTAAAAGGTTAAGGTTGCAGATCTAAAAGCGTCATATTATTTTAGAAATTATTCCACATTAAAGCATCATTTTGCAGTTGGAAAATGTCAGCTATCTAAGCTTAAATAATTAATATTCTATTTCACCTATGGAATACAGAGAGAAAACTCTGTGTACAGAAAAGCCAAGGTCTCCAACCTATAAGCAGATTTATGCTATCCTCTGTTCGTTTGGCTACTCTAGACAATAATAAAGATAGTGGAACCGTAATAGACAACAGTTATTTACGCTGTAACATTATCCTGCAAAATTTGCTATGATTGAAAAATGGGTATTATTGTCCTTCTTGCATCGAGCCACTGTATCCTTTTTTTCCTTCTGCAAATTATATTTTTTATAAATCTAAAACCAATATATTCTCATTACAAAGGGAGATAAAAATTACTCCCTTTTCTGGAAACCAAAAAAAGGTATCAACAAATAATTTCAAGATAGGCATCAATGGAATTTCTGGTCGATCAAAATGTGCCAAAGTATTATCTGTATACATCCGTATTTATCAACTTTCAAGAAATTTTATTCCATGTTGCACTAGAAGTGTTACGGGTCTACAACCTGAAATACGATTTTTCTTCGCGTTTACGACGCAAAAAGAAATGTTGACAGACATGATTGATTGCCTGCACATAACTCCTTCTTCGTGAATATCATTCTGTTTTTATATGTATGATTTTTTTTTCCATATTCACCTCAAACGAAACTGATCGAAAGCCATTCTATTTTACTACAGACTAATTTCCATATAAATTTCCCAATACTTCTGCAGATAATACATTTTAAGCCAACAAAAATGGGGTTTGAAACATGAAATGAATAAAACGTTTTTTTATTTTTGTTTCGGTGAAAGATCGCAATTTATTTCATCGAGTCGACATCATCCGTAACATATCACGAGTGGCACAGTTTATTTCATCGAGTGAACATCATCGGTACCATTTGCACGAGTGACCGCAACACTCGTGAAAATAATACCGATCATGTTCACTCGATGTTCACTCAATGAAATGATTTTAGATCTTTCACCGGATTCTTTTTTTTTATTTATTTCATGTTTCAAACCTTTTCGTGTTGAACTCTTTGGAGGAAATAGACTTAAAGACAAGCATGCAGTACTTAGTCGTCGAAGAGAAAAATGTGGATCGCATATGGGATCATAATCTATAAACACAGAGATAAGTAAAACATGGCAAAATGCTGCCTAGCCAAAATACTGAATACAAACAATCAACCCATTAGCGCACAATCCCTACTTTTGACAACCCTGTGAGAAAAGCCTTCAGAAAACATTGTGGGAAAAGGAGAAAATGCTGGTAACCAGCATTTTCTCCTTTTCCCACAATGTTTTCTACCCTTCACAAAACAAATTTCAAGTTCTCACTCACTTTTATTCTGTCGTCTGCAAGTGCTTTCGATTTGGACAAGCCTAAAATATTGTCGATTGGTACAGGGTTAACGGAGACGTCCAACATTTCACACTTAGGGCCTGCCAATCAGGCAGTATGAAACTTTCAAACCGACAGCAAAAACCTCAATTTTGCTATTTCAGAGATATTTTGGGGCTGATATCATCTTATCGGACAGAGTAGATCCAAGATCAGACTGCACATTGTGTGCAGTTAAATCTTGATCTGCACAGTCTGCTAAAAAGGTATTTAAGTTTCGCTTAGCAGCCTAAGTGTTCAAAACGATTTTAAGGACCTTGTTTGCCACTTTCATTCAATCGTACCAACACTTTCAGATGCCATATCTCTAGCCTGGCATTCAGGCCTTACATTTAAGTCATTCTAATAAGAAAGGTCCACAGCTACAGCAAAGAAAAATTTGTTGTTACTTGTCCTTCATTCCTTAAAATCAGACATTCAGAACATTGAGAACACAGAGTTTTCGTTTTGCAGTTTTACTTGATAACTTTCTTTTATGAAAAGGCTCTATTTAAACCCTTTCCCAAACGATAAATTTTCGACTCATCCAACCTCAAAGAGTTTGCACACGGCGATTTCAAATTTGATAAAAATGGCAGAATATGTCTCCAAATTGGTAGAAAACGCTGTGGGAAAAGGAGAAATTGCTCTTTACGAGCAATTTCTCCTTTTCCCACAGCGTTTTCAAAAGACTTGTACTGCAGACACGTAAAAACAAGGGCTTGTTTAGGAAAGGGTTAACGGACTGACACCAGTCTAAAGCCATATCCTATATGAGCACTGTTGGATCATATTTGTAACAAATCATATATGTAACACATTTGTTACGTACATGATCACATTCGTAACAGATAAAGTGTGTTACAAATGTGTTTGTCCGAAATGGGGGTTGACATGAGAAGCATATATGTAACAGGTTTAGTTGTCTATTTGTATTACAATACGGGGTTTGATCAGTGCTTAAACAGTTTTAAGCAAATGCATCGAGTTTTGTAGGTTCTACTAACACGCAGAAATGCATTACGCAACTTTGACTTCATTTTTCAGGTAGATGACGTTTGTAGGGTTCATATAGTAAATTGGTCATAACTCACAAAATAACCTGAATAATCTGTTCAAATAAAGACTGACATACTCCAGAAATATTATACATTCAAAATAACGTTGTTTATCAAATACTCACCAATTGTCCGAAGGTACATTTTCTCACGTTGTAGCCCATATATATATGTTTATATATATAAACAGAGAGCAGCCACGATACCGGACATTATATTCATGAATATCCTTTAAAGAGTTGAGGAATTATGGAGCGGACGCGAAAGAGTGACGTCGACGTCACCGCCGATGACGACGATGGACAAAGTGACACAACAAATCAGTATCAAGATATTGGCCCATCTGGTGAATAAAAACCTGCTACAAATGTGTTTCAGATGTAAATATGCATTCTTTTGTACTGTTTTTAAATCAAAATTGACCTGTGACATATGTGATTTCATGTCACATCAAAAACCGGCATCGATCATATTCGTCACAAAATATGTTACATTTATGCTTGATTTCCGAGTCATATATGTAACACATGTTACATATGTGATCATATATGTAACAGGTGTTACATATATGATTTGTTACAAATATGATCCAACAGAGCACTCTACGACCATAAATGTAAGATGAGGCCAATCTAAAACATTCTACTTTTCATTATTTCAGTGATGCAAATTTTAGAATTTGTTCGATTAGATTCATTACCGTCGAGGCATGCTATCTGCATCTCCAACTCGCACATTCGGAATGATAAAAGGAATAAAGTACTTTGGGTGCATTAAGCATAAACCATCAAATGAATCATAAACACAATTCTAGGAGAAAATAAATACATAGCATTCCTAAATGATGTTTTTAAAGAACCACAGCGCAGATAAGGGTGGAACGTGATCAAAAGTCAAATCAAACGTAAAGATGAAATCTGCAATTTGAAAGCAATAAGAAGCACTGCATGACAGCTATGCAAATAACAGATGATATCGCCGGGTCCCTCCTGTTCTCCTAGATGCATGATTATGTTGTGTTTGCAGCGAATGGCAGGTAAAAATATTGTGATAAATGAAAAAAAGTCATCATGATAATGTTCTCCATGTGCTAGTATGAATGTTGTCGTCAATACATGAAAATCTGTATTTCTTTTATTATTATTATTATTATTACTATAGTTAATAATATTCAGCATGTCCTTTCTTTTGAAAATGAACAAACGTGGAAATTATATTTGATATAAAGACAAGAGTAGAAAGCAAAACGACAAATGGAAAATAGATTTAAATTCATTTACGGTACATAAGTAAAGCGTAAATATGAAATACGTATGTAGGTTTATCTTTTTTCTCTATTTTACAACAATATCCCCTCAGCATTCCCTCAGTTTTCATAATTGTTCTTTTAATCCTCTAGCTACTAAGTCAACCCAAACCATTGCAGATTTGATTAGACAATAAACGTTTACTAAATAAAACGCTTCCTGGAGCGATTCATTCAGCAATGAACAGGCAGTATTTAGCCTATGTACCGGCCATTTATTAAAACAGCTCCTACAGGCATGGGTAATAGCTTTGGTGTGTTCTCTACTTTTCCCTAGTATATAGGGCTGGTGATACGAATCTTCGAAGAATATGACATGCCCAGACAACGACAATAGTAGTAACATCGTGCTATTAATATTACTCAAGCATATGATAACGGTTATTGACGGTTATAGATATCGCTATATAGATAGACGCTTGGCACCAAGGTACGAGTATGTCTAAAATAATATGGATGCACTATGGGGAGATTCTCTAGGATAAATGAACACCCAAGTGGAGACATAGATCAGATTAGCCCAAGAAATGGAACTTTCATTTCGAAATGGTATTCCGATTTCAAAAAACACATTAACCCCGCTGTAAGTTGGAAACCGATACCAATCAAGCCTTATCTATCCTGTTACCTGCGAAAATATTGCCGAGTTTCTATGATTATCTTGTAGATTATCTCGTTACAACTTGTCAAAAGAGATAAATCAGCCATAATTCTCATTACTGACATGCAGCCGACACTCGAATAATTTGGGTGTTGGCGTCAATAAAATCAGATGTTAACTCTTAGACGGCCAAGTATAATTCCAAATGCAAATTGAAAATAGTTGAAATATCATAGCTGCATCTGCTCATAAGTTTAACCCTTTACCAAACAATCCCTGGTTTTTACACCCCTGAGATGGAAACCTTTTGAAAACATTTTGGTTACCAGCATTTTCTCCATTTCCAAAACGTTTTTTACCTTGCTGTAAAAAAAAAATCAATATTTGAGTTACGCTTATTGTTTCGTCTGCACATGCTTTTAATTTGGACCTGCCTTAAATTTTGTTCTTTGGTAAAGAGCTAATGATTAGTTTGTTATAAAGGGACCTTCTTGCTCAGATCATTTATACGGCGGGTATAACCGAAACAGCTTTGGACGGAGTCACTACATAGATTGGAAACTCATTTTCATTCATTTCGTACTTGATTTGCTACTGAAGGGATCTCTCTAGGACCTAGAGGAACTTAGTGAAGTCACAAGGGTTTGGTACTTAGCCTTTAGGATGCTTAGTGCGACTCTCTGACGTTTTGCGGGCTGCGTAGATCAAGATCAGACTGCACTGTCTGTGCAGTCTGATCTTGGATCTACACAGTCCGATAAGGAGATTTTCTTTCTCCAAAAATACCTTTGAGTTATGAAAATTTGAGTTTATACCATCGGCTAAACAGTTTCATATAACTTATATAACAGAATAATGGTTAACCGGAAGTGTGGGACGCATAACACCGAAAATAAGTTGCCCCGATGAGAAATAGATCTTTTACGCATTGTGCGAGGAAAATTGTTGCCCGTATAACACAGAGAAATGACCCTAACCTACAAAAAGACCCTTGGATCATTTCTGTATGTACAGGAATGACCCATGGGTCTTTTTTTTAAGTACAGCATTTACCCGGGTCATTCTTCTACGTAGAGAAATGACTTCTGGGGTCATTTCTCTACGTAGAATAATGACCCGGGTCATTTTGTAGGGGAGGGTCATTTCTCTTTGGTCAACGTCTTTTAAATTGCAAGTAAATTTATGGAAATCAATGCTATATATATGTAACCCTTTACAATAAAGCCCAAAGTTTTAACGAACCTGACAAAACAAGCTTTCGAAAACATGCTTTTGAATGGTACGGATTCGGCTAGGACTCGGGTAATTTGTATATTGATCGGCCGATAGACGCTGGTTCCCCGTATCGGTTACGGATTATCGATAGACGCTGGTTCTTCGTATCGGTTATTGATTACCCGAGTCTCAGGCGAATCCCTAAGATTTTGGCGATGAAAAGCGATGTACAAGAATCCCATTTAGGTGCCCTTTCCTTAAATCATTACCAAACAACAAAATTTTGGACTAGTCTAAATCACAGTGTAGGACCGGAAGTGTACAGTGTTTGAGATTGTATGTCACTTGGGAGTCTGTACAACGGTGAAATGTCACTTGGTCGTGAAAATTGCTAACACACGGTAAGTCAAGCTGGTGATTTTTCATTTATTTTAAGAGTTATTATAAAACCTTCATATCCAGTTGTTTGTTTGTTAATCATAGACCGTATCAAGAACACTCATGTGCTCTGAAAAGTTTTCCTGGAGATATGGGGATGCCTTGATCATGTAACCATACTAAAATACAGATGATTTTGCCTAAAAACAACGGGGTATTTTGTTTGATTAATCATCCTTAAAAGCTTTTTTGCTGAACGGAAAATGTATAGACAGTTTCTTTATTCACTTTCGTTTGAAAACATGTAAAGAATTGGTAACAAAATCGACTACAATCCTCCTAATCGTTCGTTTAAAATGGCATGTCAACATAGGGAATTTGTACTGTTACTTGATAAGCTGTTGTACAGTCACTTGAGATCTACAATATTTTATACAAGTGACAGTACAAAATTCTGTTGGTAGACATGCTGGAATTTCGTCATTTTAACCGCTTTAAGGTCACAACTTGGAACTTGTTGATGAAAAGAGAAAGCAGACACATCGGCAGACCTTTTAATCGTAAAAAGAACTCTCTCGTGTGCGCTAAAGCGAAAATTCTGCTATTTTTTGTAGTCGAAAATCATTTCAATTTTCTCACATCAAGATGATCAAGACATTCTTATTGCTATAAGGAGGTTGCATATTGCACGATCAGGTGCCTGGCATGTTTAATATAAATCAAAAGTACATGTGGATGGAAAGAATTCAATCAAATATAAAAATAAATGAAAAAAATATTAACTTCACTTACTGTGGAAACACAGTTATCTAGAATCAAGTGACATTTCGCCTCTGTATAGACTCCCAAGTGACATACAATATCAAACAATGCACACTTCCGGTCCTACACTGTGTAAATTAAATGCATTGCAGACGACAAAATAAATGTGAATCAATAGCTGAAATCTGATTTAGAAAAGGTAGAAAACCATGTGGGAAACGGAGAAAATGCTGTTTACCAGCATTTTCAGTTTTTCCCACAATGTTTTCTAAAGGCTTCTTTCTCAGGATCATCAAAAGTAGGGATTGTGTGGTAATGGGTTAAACCATGTTGTTTTGTCGTCTGCAAACGCTTTCAATTCGGACAAATCTAAAATTGTGTCGTCTGGTAAAAAAATTAATGTCTTGATACATGTTAAAGTTCGTTCCAAAATATTCACCCTTTTTATTATGTTTCCACAATCTTTTCAAAGGTGATCTTTTACAAGAAAAGAAAGTCAGCCGCAATAAGTAATGCAATTAATTCAAACTAGTCTCTTGAATGATTTAGGTGTTAACGTAATTAATGGACTACTATCTCTGAACCACACATCAAAATGCTACACTATTCTATATTGAAAGTATTAGCAAATGACCAATTAAATGTATCTTCGCAAGTCAAGGCTGACAATTCACTACGCTACTCTACCCTTGGCGGATTGAGCTTGATTTTTACATTCACCCGATACGCTTTTTCATTGGATGCACCCAGTTCTAGCTGAAACGAATGAAAACGCTAGTAGCATTTCATCTTTGATAAAAAAAAAGAACGAGGTCGCTACCTTTCGAATAGAAGACAAACATGGAAACCCACGTGGATGTCTGCTTATCGCTTCATGTGTATTCGTAATTTAAGGTTCATGTAAAGTGTTTATTTTGCTTAATTTCATACGTCAATAATTCTGTAATTATTAAAATTTGTCCAGGAAAACCATATATTAAATTGAAGCTCTGGATGAGTACAAGCTGTTTTACCTAATTATACCTACTGGCCTTATATAATAAAACTAAAACATTGCAGAAAAAGATGACATCGTTTAAAACCTACAAAATAATAATGACTTAACAAAATTGCTTAAGTTTTGGAGAAAACACAGGCTATGGTACATACCAGGTACTGCTACTACCAAAAATCCTATATTTTCTTTAAAAAGGCACATATTTAAGTCAGAAACTTTGACATTTTTCCCTTATTGAATTGTCAGCCATGTTTGAACTACTTTTGTTTTAGTAACAGGTATGGTGTCTCCACAGGATCAAAATGTATAAGTGGTTGTGCATAATTTCATTAGTAATTTTAGATAATAAAACAAATAAAAATGACCTGAACAAGTGAAATTTCCATGTCTACGTCCAAACCCTTCCTCAAAAACAGCAGTTACAAAAGGTGTTACCAGTCTGGTAGATAGGATTTAGAATCAATTTTTGACATAAGCATTTTTTTCATTGTTCTTTTTGTGTGTGTGATGGGGTAGTGGGGGTACTGTTTTTGAGAAAGGGTTTGGAAGTGGACATGGAAATTTCACTTGTACAGGTCATTTTTATCTAAAATTATTACTGGAATAAATTGACCTGATATTGACCTTTATGCAAAGAGTAATTAAAACGTGAATATTTAAACCATCGGGTATAATCGGACTGTACGGAAACTCTGTTATCGGTAAATGTCGGGTTTGACCCTTACTGCGCCTTAGTCAAAATGAAAAGGTTTTGCGGTTGGCATAAATTAAAATCAGGCTGCACAGAAAGTGCATCACAGATCTAAGTCGCCCACCATGTATGACCAATTTAAACCAACAATATAATGGTTATTTCAGGTATTTCAAGTATTCTTTAAAAGCACTATAAATCTAAGCATACAGAGTTTAGAAACATGCACATAGTTCCGCATGCAGACGACATTAGCCGGAGCCAAGTTAGAACAATAAATCTAGCGTGTAATATATATGGTAATTGAGGTCATTTATTTCATGTCAATTTGTTCAGGTAATACTAATGAAAGTTTATTACACACAACCACTTGCACATTTTGATCCTGTGGAGACACCATACCTGTTACTAAAAAAAAGTAGGTCAAACATGGTTGACATTTCAATAAGGGAAAAATGTCAAACTTTCTGACTTAAATATGTGCCTTTTTAAAGAAACTATAGGATTTTTGGTAGTAGCAGTACCTGGTATGTACCATAGCCTGTGTTTTCTCCAAAACTTAAGCAATTTTGTTATGTCATTATTATTTTGTAGGTTTTAAACGATGTCATCTTTTTCTGCAATGTTTTAGTTTTGTTATGTAAGGCCAGTTGGTATAATTAGGTAAAACAGCTTGTACTCATCCAGAGCTTCAATTTAATATATGGTTTTCCTGGACAAATTTTAATAATTACAGAATTATTCACATATGAAATTAAGCAAAATAAACACTTCACATGAACCTTAAGCGGTTTGTAAAACGATATTTCATTTGATTTGAGAAATATGATGTAAAGGGGGCTAAAAACCAGCATCCAATAGAGGGTGCATCGCAGGAATCTCGAAATCGGGCTCAATTAGCCAAAGTAAGATCCACAGTGATCGTAAACTTGGCTCGCGAAGATGATTAAATGTGACTCAATGATTGAATATCTCTTTCATTTGGTAGGAAACGTTGTTGGGAAAGGAGAAAATGGTGTTTTCCAGCATTTTCTCCTTTTCCAACAAAGTTTTCAAATGCTCTGACTATACAAAGTCGTGAAAACTCGGAATGGAGTAGTGTGGGCTATCTCAATGGTGTTTTGGACATTCACTGTTTCCAGGCGACGGCATTTTAAGACTTTTAAAATTGAAAGCAGTTGCATACGGCAGTTCAGTAGTGACACATGTGAAAGAGTGGAAAACAATGTGGGAAAAGGAAAAGATGCTAGTCTAATTGGAAACTGATAAAACAAGTATACTGTAGTTTCACTCAGCGATACAGCAATTAAAAGTACACACCGTGTATTTGCGTAAATTCCTCCTCCCTTTCATTGTCCTGATATAAGTAAATAATCATTAAATTTCTACAATTCGTCTGGATTAAAAATTAATGAAAGTTTATCTACATCTTGTTCATTTTCATTTTTTTTAATTGAAAGCGAATTGTTTGCATTCCTTCTCCTGTCTAAAATTAAATTTACAAAACACGCTTTTGGAAATATCTTTGTAAGTTATCGATAATCAGAATACAAAACACAAAAGTCCGCGCACATCCGGGCAGCCTTTCGCTAAGCTACGTAAGTACAGAGTTTGTCTCCGCAGTAAAGTGTCGCAAGCACCAAGTCTGAGAAAAAGTTCACAAAACTGCATATTTTTTTCCATTTAAGTAACTTTGGAAATCTGTTTTCTTGAGTGTTGAATGCATGGCGGCCAGGGTCTAGGACATTTGCCTCCGCGGACTTCTGCCCCCCCGGACTTGTGCCCCCAGATTTTTGCCCCCTTAGGACACCTGTCACCTGGACGTTTGCCCCCGGACATCTGCCAACCTAGGACATCTGCCTCCCAGACATCTGCCCCCTTAGGACATGTGCCCCCCGGACATCTGCCCCCTTAGGATATCTGCCCCTGGACATCTGCCGTCTCAGTTTGTTTACAACTTGGACGTGGAGCTCCTTTAAGGGACAATCTCAAAAAACAATTTTGAGATATACACGTATATTGTACATGGTAATTTTGACCGGCACTATGAAAAAGACTTCTCAGCTGTTGTATCGTTAAGTACTATTTTGCTTAAAATCTTCGGCTGATTAATTGATTTCAGTTTTAATATCAAAATTCTAGTATTATAACTATAGAGACTGTTACTCATCTGGCACGCCTGCTGTAAACCCCGCTTAAATTTTTTTTGCATTTCAAGAAAAATAAAGCAAAATTCAGGATGTTATTAGTTCTTCAACATCATTTAGAAGAACATCATTTATCGTTTCCAAGGAGGCAGTTATCCTACGGGGACAAATATCCGGGGGCAGATGTCCTACCAGGGGGAATGTCCAAAGGGGGCGAATGTCGAGGGCAGATGCCCAGGGGGCAAATGTCCTATGGGGCAGATGTCCTACGGGGGCGAATGTCCGGGTGGCAGATGTCCGGGGCCAGATGTCCTACGGGGGGCGAATGCGCGGGGGGGGGGGGGGGGGGGGGGCAGGTGTCCTAAGGAGGCAAAAGTCCGGCGGCAAAAGTCCGGGGGGATGCCCAGGGGGCAAATGTCCTGATACCGGCCACAAAAGCAGCAATTAATTGTTAATAATTGCCCCTTTTCCTGCGATGCTTATAAACACTGGTAAATGTAGCGATCCAAAGCATAAAGCCGTTATGAAGATCACACATTGTCGTGGTTTGTCGTCTCGTAGTAGAACATTGTCGAAAATAGAGTGGTAAGGAAGATTTTGTTCGTATTAACTATTTACCACACGACAAAATTTTAGACTGATTCAAATTGAAAGCATTTGCAGACGACAAAATAAAGGTGACTGAAAATTTGAAATTTGTTCTGGGAAGGGTAGAAAACACTGTGGGAAAAGGAGAAAATGCTGGTTACCAGCATTTTCTCCTTTTCCTACAGTGTTTTCAAAAGGCTTCTTTCTCAAGGGCGTCAAAAGTAGGGATTGTGTGGTAATGGGTTAACTCTTTACCAATCAACACTTTTTTTACTTGACTGTATTGTAAGCATTTGCAGACGACAACATGAAGTAGTTCAAGTGTTTATTACTGCCTTTGATAGGGCATAAAAAACACTGTGGGAAAAGGAGAAAATGCTGGTTACCATTATTTTCTTCTTTTCCCTCAGTATTTTTTTTTTTTTTTTTTAATACTTTTCTTCGGATAAATAATTTCCACTTTTGCTACAATGTTTCTACAAGAATTCTTCCAGCAAATTTTGATTCGAGCGGCTTGTCTCAAGGGGCGTTTTCAAAAGCCCGTCTGCAACAGAATCGTCTCTAGAGGTTATATAAGTTGACACTTTATATTGATCAGGCGTCGGTCAGAACAACCCCTAGCTCTTAAAGTGACACTTAACCCTTTACAAAACAATCCCTACTTTTTACGACTCTGAGATACAAGCCTTTTGAAAACACTGTGGGAAAAGGAGAAAATGCTGGTAACCAGCATTTTCTCCTTTTCCCACAATGTTTTCTACCCTTGCTGGAAACAAATTTCAGTTTTTGAGTCACGCTTAACCTGTCGTCTGCAAGTGCTTTCGAATTGGGCTTGCGTAAACTTTCATCGTTTGGTAAAGTGTTAAAGAATTTTGGTCTCTTTCACCAGTAAAAAATACGATCAACTGACACCCAACAAGGTTTTATCTAGTAAGCTTGACTAAAACAGTGGTCGGTATATATTCAAGATCAGACTGCATGTTCTGTGCAGACTGATCTTGATCGATGCCGTCCGCAAACGCCTTTACTTTGCCTGTGGAACTCACTGGGTTAAGAACAGACCTCCTTTAACCCTTTATCAAACAATCCCTTGTTTTTACGACCCCGAGGTAGAAGCCTTTTGAAAACATGGTGGGAAAAGGAGAAAATGCTGGTAACCAGCATTTTCTCCTTTTCCCACCACGTTTTCTACCCTACCAGGAACAAATTTCAATATTTCAGTTAAGTTTACTTTGTCGTCTGCAAGTGCTTTCAATTTGGAGCAGTCTAAAATTTTGTCGTTTGGTAAAGAGTTAGAGATATAATATCTACAAGGAGAGCCGGAAAGGCTTAGGTTCCACTAAGCTTCAATGTCAAAATTGGGCAGACACTTTTGGCGCACTGGAAAAAAAAAACTAGGTGCAAAATTACACTGTAAATAAATCGAGAGTGTACGTGACTTTGCACGTGTCTGTATAAAAATAAATAATAGACCTATTATTGTTAATTCTTTAATTTCAGTTCATAAAATAAGTCTTACAATAAACTATCAAGAATATATGGTATTTTCTCCGTTTCGAGCAGTGTCGACTGCAGATGTTTTTACTTTAGGACAAGGCTAAAATCTGCAGGTAAAGTGCAAAGGCGAAATCAGTTTAATAATTGTGAATTTAAGTATCTCCTAGATGTAATAGATTAGATCTTGTGAGGGAATGCATGGTAAAATTGTTTATATATTATGGGCCGGTGGCCTATATATTTGAATAAAATATTTGAATTTGAATCAAGAAGGTTTATGGGCTAGAATCATAATCTACTGTGAGTGCAGCTATCTTTGTTTGGTTGGGCAATATTCAACATATCTGCGACTTTGTCAAGTTTTGATGTGACCAATTAATTCGCTCACGTTTTTTCTTGCATTCCTATGTCCAGTGCAACGGAAAAAAATCCACCAGCTTCATTTACTGCTTTCATACATCACCAGAACCGTATAGAAGTGTACCGTGCAATGAAATGCTCGACTGGATTGTATCGAACAGTGGAGATCTGCATGTGCTGACCTGACCTGACCTGTGTAACCTGATCTTAAATTACACTGTCTACATAGCCCAGACGCCTAAAGTGTTCAATCAAACGGTATTGTAACGACTGCACTTAATTATGTGCTCCATAATGAGACATATTATTTGCCAATGACTTGGGGTCGCTGGTTCGGAAGTAATTTACTTTAATCGAATCTGCCAATCAAAGAATGGGCAGTGTGCCACGTGACACTTAACGGCACAACATGGACTTTGCGCCGGCGAATAGAGGACCGCCAAAGTTATTTCTACATTAACAGTATCGAAGCTGAAAGATACACAGTTGTTTTGTTTCCTTTTGACCAGAGCTCCAGATAAGATGGAGTGATGGTATTGGTTTCTCTTCCAAACCCTATGTTGTGGGTACTCATTAGAATCGCCTCTTCGAGACGATTCTAATGAGTACCCATAACATAGGTTTTAGTCGAGAATTATTAAATATTTTCAATTTTGAAATCAAAATCACTCCCTCTATCTGAAGCTATGCTTTTCATGACAAAAGTTCTTGCTTGTCAAAAACCCCAGCAAAAAAAAATAACGTTTATCTTTTAGACCTGCTGAGAATCAATTTTTCTAAACACTGTGGCAAAAGGAGTAATTGCTAGGAGCAAGATCAGTCTGCATTAGCCTGTGATACCAGCTTAGTTTGCACTTTTCATCCGTCAGTCTTTGATGCTGCATTATGGTCTTGAACCCTTTACTACACGTCCTAAATCTGCACAGCGTGAAGAAAGAAGTTGATTGAAAACCCGTTGGAAGAGAAAAAAGTACCGGTCAACAGTATTTCCACTATTTTTGACGATGTTTTCTGTCCGTACATAAACAAATCCCGCCGTATCAACCACACTAAATTTGTCTTAGAACTACAATTAATGCTTACGATTTTAACAAGTCCAAAAATATTGCCGTTCCATAAAGTGTTTTATTCAATACGTATGGTCGGCTCGGCAGGTTGTTTTGATTCAACATAATGAATGTTATTCTTTATTTCTTTTTGAAATCCATGATATAAAAGGTCCTTACAAACGGCGTCATCTGAGATCAGAAGCCGCACAAAAGCTTTGCGTATAAACACTTTTTGCACAGATGTTTTCTGTTTGTCTATGGCTGGAGAACAAAAACGGACAGAAGTGAAAGACGATATACGATACATGTACTATTATTGAAAGCAGAACTTCACTTCAAATCATTCTATTTCAACTTTTAACCAAACGACAAAATTTTGGACTGGTCCAAATTGAAAGCCCTTCCAGACAACAAAGTAGAAGTAACTCAAAAAAGTAAATCTGTTACCGGTAAGGTAGAAAAAATCGCCGGAAAATGAAAAAAAAAATGCTGGTTTCTAGCATTTTCTCCTTTTCCCACATATCTTAGTAAGGCTTCTACCTCCGGGTCATAAAAACAGGGATTGTTTGGTTAAGGGTTAAACAACAACTTCCGGTCGGAAATAAGGCATCGTAGTAGTGTCATCCTTGATTGTTCAATGTAGTGTATCTGCATGTATGTACGAGTGTATAGAACAGAACAGATTGTAGAATTCTAACGTAATTCACCTAAAACATGCTTCAAGCCTTATACGCTGAGAGCGGATGCCTTTGAAAACGCTGTTGAAAAGAAGATACCTGTTTCTTAAAAAATGAGATAAAATCTTTTTTATTGGTTAACCCATTACTACAAAATACCTACTTTTGACGCCCCTGAGAAAGACACCGTTTGAAAACACCGTGGGAAAAGGAGAAAATGCTGGTAACCAGCATTTTCTCCTTTTCCCACAGTGTTTTCTACCCTTCCCAGAACAAATTTCTATTTTTCAGTCACCTTCATTTTGTCGTCTGCAAATGCCTTCAATTTGGACCAGTCTAAAATTTTCTCGTGTGGTAATGAGTTAATCAATTCACATGAGTTTTCCATAACTGAAGCTTCTGACATTCGAAGGAGGTACTCAACTCAGCTTTACCGAAGCATACTGTGATACAATTCTATATATGCATGTACATGGACAAAAGGGTCAATAAGTCATTAAAGGTTCAATAATCTCATTGAGCTAATAGGAAACAGATATATCACAATTGTGGGCGACCTCTCCTTCATTTCCCTTCATTAGGGCTTATCCGAAATCTTTGGCAAAGATACCTTCCTTTTTTCCCAAGTTGATACCATCTTTAACTCTTTACCACGCGACAAAATTTTAGACTGGTCCAAATTGAAAGCATTTGCAGACGACAAAATAAAGGTGACTGAAAAATTGAAATTTGTTCTGGGAAGGGTAGAAAACACTGTGAGAAAAGGAGAAAATGCTGGTTACCAGCATTTTCTCCTTTTCCCACAGTGTTTTCAAAAGGTTTTTTTCTCAGGGGCGTCAAAAGTAGGGATTGTGTGGTAATGGGTAAAGCACTTACACTTTTAATGTAATGCACAAATATAAACATTCAACAGGGTTTTCGTGTTTCGATTATTCTTCATATATTCACAAAATTAAACAAAATGAATAATGGAGGAGCGAACTTCCAAAAGAATTTAAACTTCAACACTTCGTCAAACAATCACGTATTTCAAATCTTTACCAAATAAAATTTTGTTGTTGGTAAACGATCGAATAAAGATCTGGGGAAGAAAACTTAAAAAAAAAAAACACATAAAAAAACTATTCTACCCTTTCAAAGAAAGAACATCATTTTACTCACATTTTATTTGTCATCTGCAAATGCCTTCACTATAAGCAAGTCTGAAATCTTACCATCTGGTATATCGTCGATTCACTTCGAAAACCTCGTAGCTACGGTTTGTTACAAGCTGTAGTTACGAAGTTTTCGAAGTAAATCGAAGATATATCGTCGGTTTGCTTCCAAAGCCTCGTAACTACAGCTTGTTACAAGCTGTAGTTACGAGGTTTTGGAAGCAAACCGACGATATACAGTTAAAGTAGAACCGTCGCAAAACTGACAAATCCTCCCCACAGTAGCTTGTCACTAAAGCAGCACAGTTAGAGAACATAAAGGATTTTAAAAACAAAATTCAACTGTGACCTTGACCTTTGACCCATGTGACCCCGAAACAATAGGGCAACTCCTGTGAGCATGACTTGTACACAGTATACAATACAGTACAAGTTTCAATATCCTAGTTCAAACGGCTAGAGCAGGCCAAACAGCTAGAACAGGTCAAACGGCTAAAGCAGGTCAAACAGCTAGAACAGGTCAAACGGCTGTAGCAGGTAAACGAATCATGGACAGGCGGAAGGACGGACGGACAGAAGGACGTACAAATGGACAGAGACACAGACAGGGTGACACCAGTAAACCCGTCTCTACTTTGTAGATAGCGGTATATTAAGGTGTCTTAACTCTTTACCACACGAGAAAATTTTAGACTGGTCCAAATTGAAAGCATTTGCAGATAACAAAATAAAGGTGATTTAAAAATAGAAATTTGTTCTGGTAAGGGTAGAAAACACTGTGGGAAAAGGAGAAAATGCTGGTTACCAGCATTTTCTCCTTTTCCCAATGTGTTTTCAAAAGGCTTCTTTCTCAGGGGCGTCAAAAGTAGGGATTGTGTGGTAATGGGTCAATTAAATAACGACGATGACAAGTTACCTACCTATCAGAAATTACTGTTAACGAAAAATGTTGATCAGAGAAAAGAAAACTACGAAATTTCAACGCTCAGAGTACCGAATAAGCCCAGCGGGTTTTTTTCATTCTAGAAATAAGACCAAAATATAAACAATATCAAGGCTCATCCAAAACGTCTCATAATATAGATCAAGCATTATTTCATGCTTTCCGGTAGGATATCGAGAAATATCAGTGAAAATACTTTTCGATCTTACACTGGTACCACCAGTGAAAATACCGATTTTCACGTTCTTGTTGCCTAGGTAAATTGTGCGTGCCTAACAACCAGATGGGAAATATGACGTCATATACCTTACATTTCTCGCGCTTGACGTAATATTGTAATGCGTTGCTATGCGGGAAGGGTGCGCCAGGGGGAATAACGGCAAAGAGCTGTTCTGGGTTTTGATAAAGCTCCTCCCAGAAAAGCATGAAATAAATAGAATATTTGTTGTTTTTTTTTCGGTGAAAGATCGAAATTTATTTCATCTCGTGAACAACATCGGCAATATTTTCACTCCTGGCTGCGCCACTCGTGAAATATTACCGATGGTGTTCACTCCACGAAATAAATTTCGATCTTTCACCGAAAAAAAACAAATATCCTCTATATCTACATTGCCTGCAAAGGCAAGTTTAGTTGTGAAAAGGTGCTTCAAGAGTTTGTACACTCATTCCTAAAAGATAAAACAAATAATTCTTTCAAAACTGGTTTTTTTTTTTTTCGAGGTAAATAATAACTCAGCCCACGCGTGTGTGCTTGGCTGTCAATTCGACATTCTGAGTGCAGAAATATAATCCTAAATTTCATTTAGAAACACTAAATTCGTCTGAAGTGCTATGACTTAGAGGGAGAAATATTCTCAAACTACACCTTATTGGAGAAATCTAAACACTTAACAGTATACACAATACTGAATAGACAGCACATGACATATTTTATAATGACAAGTACTAAGGACTTTGTCAGCTGTATAGACATTATACTGTTCAACGTGGAACATAAAGATTACATAATAAGTTTGAACAAAAAGAAATATACAAAAGAAAAAGGGTCAGTGTGGAAAGTATATTTTTTTTTTAGCTGTGGACGGTGAACAATTAAAATGTCATAATTTTTAACGCTTCCAATCTTTTAGTTATAGCAACTTTCACGTAGACTGCACTTTTCTTTGTAACACGTTTTAAAAATGCAAGGATTGACGTAAATGAAAGTATGGAGGCATTAAAATAACAAAAGAATCTGTCACTATGGCATAACCTGATAAGTATCTTTCAGTTCTACATTACAGTAGGACAAAACTTATCCGAACGCATGGGTTGGGATGCGGGTCGCGGTGCTATATATGCCAGATTCGACTGAAAATGAAATCTTGTGAAATAAATTCTTGTAGCCTATCCCCATATAAAATATCTAAATCTGAAACGTAACCAAGGCTTGTTGTATTAAAGAATAGTCTAACAAATCTCTCTTCTCTAGTGTGATTGTACATGGCCAATCTTGAATAAAACGATCAGTTTCCCTTTTTTTTTTTCAAAATATCTCGGGGTTCGTGTGAAATATAAAAGATAAAAAAATTCTACTTTGAAAAATAAAAAAACCGAAAAAATAAGCCATAAAAAATATAATATTACAAAAGGCTCGCCTACACCGCTTAACATTTGTTTGCAAACACCACTAAGCTTTTGTGTGATGTTGTTTGTTCATGTTTACTCGTAGGTTGTCTGCAAACAATAACAAACAATAGCATACAAGGATTGGCGGAATATTAGAAGGTGATGTGATGCACCCATCACACGATTACATATCTTAAGGTGGGTATTTAGAATTTTTACATCTCATCAAATTAAAAAATATATATATCACTAAAATTTATATGAAAAAACAATACAGATCATCAATAATTAAGAATCATAAAATTACAAATAAAAAAAAAATGATGGTATTCCCTTAAAAGGCTACGTAGCCTCTTAAGCTATTTTTAGATTTCGCGCCAAAAATCAAAATAGCATTGTGGGAGTGTCAATTTAAGTGACTGGCACGTGACTAATAAAACTTAAATTCCATTACAAAACAAACATGTGATAATTATTTTCCATAATGTCTTCTTCGGACGCTATGTTTAAACTTAGTCTGTGTATTCCTGTATGTAAATGAGATAATTGATCATCTAAAAATAGAACGTGTCTCCCGTTGGTGTCAATCTGAGCTGTAGTAAATCACTAATTTCTCGTGCTGTCGGATGGTTTTGGACTACTGTGGTTTTATGAACGCAAATTAAAAGCCTTTGGGAGTATAAGGATGATTTTTTTGCATTTTTGTAAATTTTTCGTCCCAAAATCTGAAGGGCCACCTTTAAGGTAGTGCACTCATAATAGAAAACAGCAAATTCCACTATAATATTATCCTAAAACAAAAATGCTGTGATTAAAAATGACTATCATTGTACTACTTTGACCGAGCCACTTTCTGTAGGTAAATACGTTGGAAAGAACGAATGCGTCGTACCAATTAAGTAACATTGCAGCAATTAGAATTATGCAAAAACGACAGTAGTATGTTAAGAAAGCAGAAAACGTATTTTGTAAGAAATTTCATAGTGACGCCAAGCATGCTTCTGTTAATTAATCATTCTCAGCCCTGTTTAATGAATCGGATTTACGAGACTTCGCGGTTAACACTTTCCAATTAATGGACAACACCCGAAGCTTTTGTGGATAGTGCAGATCAAGATACGAGTGCAGAGAACGTGCAGTATGATCTCTGATCTATACTGTCCACTACTATACTGTTGACTATGACCAAGCTGTTTTTATAACCCCACTACATCGTGGATGGGGATATACTGGAATCGCCATGAGTGTCTGTCCGTACGTCCTCGGTCCGTCCGTCCGTCCGTAGACGCAAAAGTCCGAAGCAATACTCCTACAGCTTTTCACGTACTGAACTCAAATTTACACACAGGGTTCTTATATATATGAAGTTGTGCGTGTGCAATTTTCATGATCCTGCTGCAATTTGCTGAGGAATTACCTCCCCTTGAATTTTTTCAACTCTTACTTTTTTATTGATTTATTATATAGTAAAACTGTTAAAAAGTATTTCGGTAAATTTATGGTAAGCATTACATGTATGCGTGCCCTTCGATGGTTTTTTATCATTGCTCAGTATAACACTAGTATAACCATTACAACGCCATAATTATGTGAAGCCAAGGGCTTTTGCAGACTATAGGTCAAGATAAGATTGTACAGAAAATACAGTCTGATCTGAAATCTGTAGCCTACGCCAATTCATTCAAGCCTGCAGGATAAAAACCTATCTGATTTTGGCCGTCGAAAGAGGATGCGTTTTTAAATCTGAAAGTATTAACCCTTTACTAGACGAAAAAAAAATACCCTTCTCCAAATTGAAACTATTTTCAGACGACAATATCAGTGTGTCTCAAATCGTGCAATGTTTCCTTGGTAGGGTAGAAAACTTTATGGAAAAAGGAGAAAATGCTGGTTACCAGCATTTTCTCCTTTTCCCACAATGTTTTCAAAAGGCGTCTTTCCCAGAGTCGTTAAAAGTCGTCATTGTGTTGTAAGGGAATGTGAACATAGTCACAAATATATGTCTACTTTGAGAGACGGGGAAAAACTGCCAAAAATCTGTCATTAACTTTTGGAGAAAACGATGGCCTGGTCGGAATTCAAACTTGAAACCTCACCCCTGCATGGCTAAGCCTTCTACACCAAAGACTAGTTTAACCCATTACCACACAATCCCTACTTTTGACACCCCTGAGAAAGAAGCCTTTTGAAAACCCTGTGGGAAAAGGAGAAAATGCTGGTTACCAGCATTTTCTCCTTTTCCCACAGTGTTTTCTACCCTTGCCAGAACAAATTTCAATTTTTTCAGTCACATATATTTTGTCGTCTGCAAATGCTTTCAATTTGGACCAGTCTAAATTTTTCTCGTGTGATAATGGGTTAACTGGGTCAGACTACGGGAGCAGGAAATGTATGCATCACCCACACAATTTATCATAAAACATAATCCAGTTAAAAGGACACTGCCTCACAGGTTTTTGCACACTTAACATTCTTTGAGCTGACTGTATGTCGTATTTAATGTCAGTAAAACGCGAAAAGGTTGTAGGGGCCATTTATCTTTTTTACCTTATGAATGGCGTATTTAATATTACATAATATACCATCACGAGCGCGGTTATTTGTTTAAATCATTTGTTACAACAGCAAAAATTGTCTGACAGCCATTTTTCATATGTGACAGGATAGTAAAAGGGGTGCAAAGGTTATTGTATGTACTGAAAGGAAGTAGTTTTTTTTTTTCTTTAAAATAGTCCGGTCTGTTAGCTCAAAAATGTTTACTCGCCGGACGAAAGTGTGAAAATTTTATATGATATAAACAATACGTTTCTAACACGAAAAAAAGGGGTGTGCCCGATTTTAAGGCCCTAGATCAATTTTTATTGCGATTTGAAATTCGGATAACTGTACTGTCCGAATACTCTTCCTTTGTAGAACAGTAATTTGGTTGTTTCCCGTTTAATCACAATGTATGATCGACAAAAATGGTGTTTCAGAAGTATTTTGCCATTTTAAAGGCACATCTGTATTTAGGGATTGATTTTATGAATATTCTATATGTTTTTCGTATCAGTGTGTTTATCTGTCCGTCCATTTGCCTGTCATTTGCTTGCACTTTACATACTTAAAAAGAACTGACTTTGAATTTTGCGTTTAGGATTCCTTTGAATTTGGTCGATCGGCAGGACAAATCAAATTGCCTTCAGATTTCCGCATACAATGCAATAGACGATTTGCCGATTACATTTGATAGAACGCATAATTATTTTCTTTTAATCCAAAGCATTATTTTTTTTTCAAGGACAAATGCTGTATGTCCCGTTCGCAAACCC
Organism: Tridacna crocea; assembly: GCA_943736015.1. Taxonomy (NCBI): domain Eukaryota; kingdom Metazoa; phylum Mollusca; class Bivalvia; order Cardiida; family Cardiidae; genus Tridacna; species Tridacna crocea. The sequence continues at coordinate 60,494,822 of OX031059.1, forward strand.
TTTAAATTTGGACAAATTCACAACTGAAAAGAAAATGACATAGCAAAAAATCTAGAGGAAATCAAATCTAACACAATTTAGTAATATTTCGTGATATTGCTTTTGAAAAAAAATAATCATAAACAGACAAAATATGCATTTTATGAGATCGTATTGAAATAAAGGGCATATAGAGACTAAGAATGAACCCTCTGTAACCTGTGTATAATTCAAAATCCCGTCCATCAATGATCACCACAATTAATTAATTTAAAACAAAAGATACGGAAGAGTCAGTTTAATGTGACACATGTTTGTAAATCTGTAAGAATACAGTACATTACAACTCTTCTAAAGGTCACCCACCCTGCAGTGCCATACCGAGATCAAAGGAACACCGAGTTAACTCTTTACCCACTTTTCACATCTTTAAATGCTCAAAATGAAGTTTGAATAAATATTTTGTGAAGACGTTATGGAAGGTTTGAAATTTGATCTGAAGCCACGTTTCTTTTGCTCATGATCTATAGCATGAAGTTATTCGTCAATAGGAACATGCCTGAAAACGCAACAAAGACGGTTTGATAATAGTGCTATATCAGTAAATGTACTGTCCCTGTTTCTCTGAAGACACTGGACAGTGGACAGCTATTTAACCTTTTACCAAAGTACTTCGTGTTTTGGCGACCCGAAAAAAAGGGGGCACACGTGCTGATTTGTCCCACTTTCTATTTTTTGTCTCACATCCCCAACCTCAACACCGCCCCCACCCCCTGCAAAAAAAAAAAGTAATCAATGCATAGTTCAAAAATATCTGTGAAAAATGAATTTTCAAAGTGTGAGAGAAAATCTTGGGGAAAAAAAGCAATCTTTCTCCAGCTTCAACAATATGTTTTACTTTTTCAAGGACAATTACAACCATTTGAACAACCTTTACTCTATCGTCTCCATATGCTGGGTATAGGACAAAAACCCAATGGAACAAAAGCCCACTGGACAAAAGCCCACTAGGACAAAAACCCACTGGGACAATAGCCCAATAGAACTTTTAGTTCTAATCATGTATGGAATTAATAAGTTTCGTATATATTATGTGACTTGTCTCTACAAATAGCAGAAAACGTTATGTGAAAAGCAGAAAATGCTGATAAGCAGCATTTTCTTCTTCTTTCACATGGTTGTTATAAGAGTGGGAAATGTTGCTGAGAATTAATCATTGAGAAGAAAAAAAAGCAATTTGATCATTCTGATCATTAAATCTCTGTGTTTTTTCTACAAAAATCATTAAAAAATTATTTTTTATACACTTCTTTTTATAAGCAGTGGGCATTTGTCCTCCCTGTCAAAATTAGCAGTGAGCTTTTGCCCAGTGGGCTTTTGTCGAGTGGACTTTTGTCCGTCGCCCATATACTAAGTATATGGACGTCGTCGGATGAAAACATTCACCGTAACTATTTAAAACCCTATCCCGCATAACACAAGCTTTTCACGACCCTGAGAAATATAGTTTTTAAAAATGTTGTAGAAAAGTGATAAAGTTCTGGTAACCACCTTTTTCTCCTTTTCCATTTGCTATCCTTCTTACAAACAATTTCATTTTTTCAGGTCACATTCAAATTGTCTGCAAAGGCTTGCAATTATGGCAAGTCTCAAATTTTCGTTTGGTAAAGAGTTGATGAAGATTCAGTATTGTAAGAAATTGTGGAAAAGGGAGAAAAATAACATTAATATAACTGCAGTAGACTTTTCCTATTTTTATGTCTGATTGATCAACTAATGTTTGCCGAATTCCGTGGCTAAGTTTTTTAACGTACTGGCTCGAAATCCAGGAATCGGTAGTTTGATTTATTTAAACTATTGAAGTAATAATTTTTGTTTAAAAAAAAAATAGTTCCAGTATTCTGCAAATAGACAGAGACAGTTTATTTACCAAAAAACTGGGATATTATACATTTTCAAGTTACAGCGAAAGTCCTGACTTTGAAATAATATTTAAGGTCTCTACAGTTGCATTTTTGTCATTTTCCTGTTTGAACTACCTTATAAATTTACTATCGTAATAACAAATTTCAATTCAAATCTCAAACCTCCCATTTCTTCTAGAAAAAACAGAACTTCGAGCAGAGCACCGACTAACACACACGTGTCATAATTAAGTGTTTATCCCGTTCAGCCTTACTTGATATCACTTGTAAAGGTTTGGAATGATTAAAATCTGTTACAGGGGATAAGTCTAATTACTGGACCTAAAAGATGCATTTTTCTGCCCGAGCATCTTTCTTTTTGTTTTCAAATGCATTATTATGTAACCTGATTTAATCGGCCCCAGTTTAACTGTATATCTGCACTTATTTCTTTCGGAATGGGCTGGGGGATTTGTTTTCAAATTATTAAACCTTATCCTACTAATTAAATGACACTTTAAAGCCGATCGTAAAATCCCAAATGTTATTTCAGAGGAATATCTCGAGGAAAAATATCTCCGTATTGGACAGTGTAGGTGATCTAGGATCAGACTGCACGTTCGTCGTAGTCTGATCTTAGTCTATATTGTCTGCAAAAGATCATTAAGTAGCGCTTGGCAGCCTAAGGGTTAATGCAGTCTGCATACTAAAAGTTCTATCAACACGCCCGACAGAAAATAACGCTTATGGTACTGCTTTAGTCTCTGAAGTCTACCTAAAGATTGATAAAACGACATTTCTTTTTTGTGTGTGTATCTTCGAAAAAGATGATTAATAAAACTACCGGCACAGCTGTTTTAGGTTTTTTTGACCTTTCAAAAATTTCGGAACTTCATATAAAAGTGAAAAAATTACTAAAATGCCCATTCTGGGTATCATTTCGGATTTATTCATATCTGTATTACTGAACATAAACCAAAATGCACCTACAAAGTAAACAAAAAAACAAATTTTCGATAAAGAAATGAAGTTCTCTTAAATTTGAAAGCGTTTTGATCGACCCTCAGTGGTCAAATCATTGTGAGATACTAATATATGTGTTCTGATAAAATACAAAGGAAGAGTATTCGGACACTACATCTATCCGAATATATAATAGGCAGTAATTAATGAACTAGGCCACTAAAATCGGGCACACCAGGCGCAAATGGTTCGGAATGATGTCTATTAACTGTATGCAAAATTTGTTGCTTTCGTCCGGAGTGAAAACATTTTGCTAAAAAATCGAGTTAACAGACCGGACTAAAACAGGCGACAATGTATTTGCATCGACGAAAAAAACAGGTCTCTTTGTACTTGACAGATCTTCTTTTCATCGCCAAAATAGTTCATGTGGACGTTTATGAGTCCTGCATTTCCGGTTGTACAAAGGACAAAGTCTGAATAAAATGACAGATTTTTTTCCATTTTCTTTTTTGAAATGAGAATGTGATTTTAATGGGTTTCTTTTCTTTTTTTTTTTAAACTACCTGTATATAGCCTGTTGGCGTTCCAACTGAATCTTTGCTATTTTTTTTCTCTTAACTTTCATGTACATCTTTTCCGCGGAGAAGAACGCGTATATTTCCAAGTACAGAATATATTCTCATTCACGATTGAACCAAAAAGAAACACCGCAAGCTCGTAACCATGAATATAATGGTTTGCAACCTACGAAAAAAAAGGGCATTAGGACATTTGCGTCAAGTGTCGTCTCGGATCAGCCCGTGCAGGCTAATCCCAGACAGCACTTTACGACTACAAGACTTGTGCAAAACATAAGTTTATATGAAAAAGGAAAGTGTCTTTTCTGAGTTGCCTGCGCGGACTCGGATGTAAATAATAATAATTCAATAGCTTATATACAGATGCACAGATATTTTGAATGATTTATTCTTAATGGAGGCTTTTCCTCACTTATAAGCACTTCTCTTTCATGTCACGTGCTCTATATAGCAGTTTACATACCGGCTCCTTTGTTTGGACCAGGTCTGTATTTTTCAGAACGACCTGGCTTAACAATAGAATGCACGAGAGCAGGTCTATCTCAGCACGTGCGCAGGTTGTTCCGTAGATAGAAAACCTGCCCACGTGCTGGAAAGACCTGCTCCCGTGCAAGAAAGACCTGTCCACGTGCAAGTGATGGATCTTGAGTCGTGCATGCAGACAGGTTCGTGAAGGACATTGGTACTCGCGTGATACTGATTTTTATGAATTTGTAAATAACAGGAAAAAATCTTGTAAATATACTTCTTTCTGGTAAGACAGATTTTAATCTATTTTTTATTGGTGACCAACTCAGCATTTCTTTGATAATTTTTTTTCAAAGCGATCATTAAAAAAATCTATCCTTCCCTCCCCCTCCCCGTATTTACAAAATCTGTGGTCACATTAATGCCAATATTTAAAACATTGTAGATAAAGTACCTTATCCTTAGGTTGTTGTTACATACATGTCATTCTCTCATATCTAAACCCAACCTTTTTTTCTAGTTTTCATCTAAATTAAATAGCAAAAGTGGCAAAAAGTTAATGACGGACGCATGTTCTAAAACATGTCTACAATACTGTTGTATTTTGGTTCTAATGCACCCTACTTCCTGTGAGACCGACTGTTGATTTGTCCATATAAACGCAGTTTAGCCTCTGGAGCTAAAAAGCCCTCTTGTTAATTTTTCTTATTGTGAGAAAGCAAAACTGATATAGGAGCACTGTCCTTCTATGGCTGACCAGGCACAGCTAGCTCCAAGAAAGCAATTTGAGGGGCCCGATCACTCCCATAGTCGAATGACCAGAATCGCTTTGAGACCAACTGTCCTAGAAGCTCGACCCCAGGATCCAGGCTTGAGCCTCTTTGGAAGTGACTTTGTATGACTGAAAGCGGTTTAAAACGCCATTCATTCATTAAGTCAATCAATAAATGAATATAGACCTATGGCCTTACAGAACTGGATGAATTAGTGCAAACGGACAGACCGTAGAAATGAAAACACAAGTGTTAACGGCAAAAGCTGAAATCCATGAGTATTTCAATCAGTTCGAACCTAAACTGAGCAATGAACTCACTCGTGCAGCATCAATAAACCTACCCAAATTAAAAGAATAAGGTTGATGCTCACGAAGTGTCAGTTTCAAGTCAACCTTAATGTTCAAGCGAGAAAATAAAACTGATAAATAAATGAAAAAGAAATACCCAAAAGTCAAAAAACCATAAAACATGTTTTACGCTTCCTTTTGTCATCAAACGTATCTGTTCTTTTCGAAATCGCTGTCAAGTCGTCTGCTCAATACTGATGGTGGCCGGTATGTAAGTCGGATATCGACCTCGTACATCGGTCTTTCCGTATAAGAACGACCAGGGCACGAGCTTCACAAAACACCTCGAGCGCTTCGCGCTCTCGGTGTTTCGTGAAGCTCGTGCCCAGGTCGTTCTTATACGGAAAGACCTCGTACTCAGTCAATATCCTATACATACTAGTATGTCAATATATCCTGTAGGGTTATGGGTTAGAATGATAGTTTGAACAGCTGTGTCAACACTGCCACTTGAATTACGTGAAGACAAATGTGGGCAACTTGGTACAAGGCCAGAATGTCAAGTCTCTATCACATCTAATCACTTCCGACATTTGACTGAAACACGAGAATGCAGCACGAATACATGAGAAACGACGACCAAAAAGAAGACCCAACTGTTATATTCTGGAAGAATAATTCTAGATTTAAGTTTGCTTCGCCTCAATGTTACAAACACCTGTATAAATATCCGACCTCCAGAAAATAAAATGACCGATTTTTTTTGTTTGTATTCTAAAACTGCATAAAATTCTAAAGCCTACTTATCGAATGTTCCCTCACAATCCATACTTCATTAGCAGAGGTTTTGAACGATGTACAAACACTGCGTGGTTCGATATTGTGACATTAACTCGTTTCCAAACAATACCGTGTTGTTTAAAAGAATCCGAGGAGGAAGCCGTCTGAAAACTGGAAGCTGAAAGTTTCTCCTTTTTTTCATGGACTTTTCTATTCTTCAAATGACAAACGGTAGACGAAGCTATAGTTGTTGGCTGCAAATGCACTATCGTCTAGTAAAAGTTATATCTTCTATTAGAACAATTTACTGCCTCGTTCTATTTAAAGTCACTTCGAATATTGACAAGCCTTTTGCAATACAAAAGGTTTGATTGAAGTATCGAAATTTCAGTTACATTTATTTTGTAATGAAGCATCTTCGCAAGCCAAGGATTACAATCCACTACGCTACTCTACCCTTGGCGGATTGAGCTTGATTTCGACAATCACCCGATAAATCAATTCGCTCGTAGCATTTCATCTTTGATAAAAATACAGTAGAACAGAGTCGCGATAAAAATAGAAGGTAAACATGATGTGTGCAGGATCTGTAATGATCTATTACATACCGGCTCCTTTGTTTGGACCAGGTCTGTATTTTTCAGAACGACCTGGCTTAACAATAGAATGCACGAGAGCAGGTCTATCTCAGCACGTGCGCAGGTTGTTCCGTAGATAGAAAACCTGCCCACGTGCTGGAAAGACCTGCTCCCGTGCAAGAAAGACCTGTCCACGTGCAAGTGATGGATCTTGAGTCGTGCATGCAGACAGGTTCGTGAAGGACATTGGTACTCGCGTGATACTGATTTTTATGAATTTGTAAATAACAGGAAAAAATCTTGTAAATATACTTCTTTCTGGTAAGACAGATTTTAATCTATTTTTTATTGGTGACCAACTCAGCATTTCTTTGATAATTTTTTTTCAAAGCGATCATTAAAAAAATCTATCCTTCCCTCCCCCTCCCCGTATTTACAAAATCTGTGGTCACATTAATGCCAATATTTAAAACATTGTAGATAAAGTACCTTATCCTTAGGTTGTTGTTACATACATGTCATTCTCTCATATCTAAACCCAACCTTTTTTTCTAGTTTTCATCTAAATTAAATAGCAAAAGTGGCAAAAAGTTAATGACGGACGCATGTTCTAAAACATGTCTACAATACTGTTGTATTTTGGTTCTAATGCACCCTACTTCCTGTGAGACCGACTGTTGATTTGTCCATATAAACGCAGTTTAGCCTCTGGAGCTAAAAAGCCCTCTTGTTAATTTTTCTTATTGTGAGAAAGCAAAACTGATATAGGAGCACTGTCCTTCTATGGCTGACCAGGCACAGCTAGCTCCAAGAAAGCAATTTGAGGGGCCCGATCACTCCCATAGTCGAATGACCAGAATCGCTTTGAGACCAACTGTCCTAGAAGCTCGACCCCAGGATCCAGGCTTGAGCCTCTTTGGAAGTGACTTTGTATGACTGAAAGCGGTTTAAAACGCCATTCATTCATTAAGTCAATCAATAAATGAATATAGACCTATGGCCTTACAGAACTGGATGAATTAGTGCAAACGGACAGACCGTAGAAATGAAAACACAAGTGTTAACGGCAAAAGCTGAAATCCATGAGTATTTCAATCAGTTCGAACCTAAACTGAGCAATGAACTCACTCGTGCAGCATCAATAAACCTACCCAAATTAAAAGAATAAGGTTGATGCTCACGAAGTGTCAGTTTCAAGTCAACCTTAATGTTCAAGCGAGAAAATAAAACTGATAAATAAATGAAAAAGAAATACCCAAAAGTCAAAAAACCATAAAACATGTTTTACGCTTCCTTTTGTCATCAAACGTATCTGTTCTTTTCGAAATCGCTGTCAAGTCGTCTGCTCAATACTGATGGTGGCCGGTATGTAAGTCGGATATCGACCTCGTACATCGGTCTTTCCGTATAAGAACGACCAGGGCACGAGCTTCACAAAACACCTCGAGCGCTTCGCGCTCTCGGTGTTTCGTGAAGCTCGTGCCCAGGTCGTTCTTATACGGAAAGACCTCGTACTCAGTCAATATCCTATACATACATAAAGTTTCAATGTAACCAATCAATTATCCGATGTTTTAGGCTATATCCCTGCGCCTGACCACGGAATGTCCGTGATTATTGCTTCATGTTGAATTATTGTATTCGTAAGCGGTTTGTAAAACGACATTTCATTGGCTGTAAGAAATATGATGTAAAGAGAGATAATAAGCAGCATCCAATAGGGGGCGTGTCGCGGGAATCTCGAAATCGGGCTCGATCCGCCAAGGTAAGATCCTCGTAGTGATCGTAACCTTGGCTCGCGAAGATAGTATAAAGAAGCAGCCGCCACGATAAGGTTCACCATAATACATATGTTACGGTGTGACGAGTTTGTAGCATGTAGTTAAATTCTGATAATATCTGCAAATAAATCAAAGCAATAATTTTTCACCAAGTAAAACACAAATATTTTGAAAACTCCCAACAGTTCTAGGGCACTCGTTCTACAAATGAGGATAAACGGCTGTTTTGGTATTTATGCCATTTCAAACAGTATTTCAGTTATGTTATGGGGGTCAGTGCACCTATTAATTCCTTTCTTTTATCTCATGGTTGGCACAGCAATCGTTCAAGACCACAAGCTTTTTTCTTTGAACCGTGTGGAAGCTTTCATTATTTGTGTCGTCTTTGTTTGATTCGGCAGCCCTCTCACCGCTGATAAAGGGAAAACGATAGTTCTAGTCAATGGAGAATAATCAAATCGTCGGTTTACTTCCAAAACTTCGTACAGCTGTAGTTACGAGGTTTTGGGAGTAAACGGACGAAATATCGCTACATCAAAACAACTTTTCATGATAAATACATCAACATATTGAAATTTTGGCCTGTAACATGCGAACATGGGCATTCGAACATTTGAATAAAGTGTCGTCTCGGATCAGCCTGTGCAATCTGTGCAGACTCGTCTGAGACGATAGTTTCGGGGCTTTTTTTTATTATTTAATTTTCTGTTTTGCACATGTCTACCAAAGGACAAAATCTAATTTAGTCGTCAAGTGCCGTCTCGGATCAGCCTGCGCGGATTGCGCAGTCTGGTCAGAGATGACATTTTAAGCAACTGACAAGTAACCGCGTGTTGCAAGCCGAATGGTGTACATGTAAGATTTCCACAACGAAATCGTGTAAAGTGATGAGATAGGAATGAAGCCTGTCGCAATGACAATGATGTAACATTTTGCCGATCTCTATATCCACAATCCCTGCCAGGGAAAAAAGAATTATTGCTGTCCTCCCCTCCTTTTGTGTTTTTAATCGTTTAACTCTTTACCACACGAGAAAATTTTAGACTGGTCCAAATTGAAAGCATTTGCAGACGACAAAATAAAAGTGACTGAAAATTTGAAAATTGTTTAGTGAAGAGTAGAAAACATTGTGGGAAAAGGAGAAAATGCTGGTTACCAGCATTTTCTCCTTTTCCCACAATGTTTTCTAAAGGCTTCTTTCTCAGGGGCGTCAAAAGTAGGGATTGTGTGGTAATGGGTTAATAAGACAGCTAGTTTCCAATAACAGATTTCCATTGTTGGCGGCGTCATAAATAGTTCCTGTGGCGTCTATCTACGGTTATGAGTTGTGAGAAGTGTGGAACAAATGCGTGTTTGGCCCCACCGGATAAAGAACTATATTTTGTCTGCCTTACTTTTTTCGCTCTCCAAATTCTTAAAATATTTCTAAAACTAAGTGACTTCTGCGCACTCAGTAATTGAATGCACATGCCTATTGAAACAAGACCTACAGTTTAATATGGCTAAAGAAAAGTCCCCCATCCCATCAGGTTAGGTTGGTTGGTTAGTTGGTTGGTTGTATTGGGGTTTAACGTCACTTTAGCAGCTATCATGCCGGCCGGTGATGCACATGTGTTTTCTGGCTTTCTCATATCCCCTTTAGGTAAGAGCTTATATAACACAAGCAAAAGATATTCTAGAATCAGCAGAAAGGAAGTGGTTTACCATCTTTTTCTACAATGTTGTCTTACCTTTCAACGAAAAGGCAGAGCGAAGAGATTTGCGGAAGGACAGAAGGCTAAATTCTCGCTTGCCGCCCCCCCCCCCCCTCCCACATACACACACACAACACTTTGCGATCCGTGTGAGAACACCCTGTTTACTTTATTTGTTCTTTAAGGCTGTAAATTGCAGAGGAAAAATTTATATTTTTTTCATTTTAGGAGATTGTGGAAATATTTCAGGCTTCTTTTCCCAAAATATCGATTGCTCATAACTTATTTTTTCATTTGTGTTTATTTCAACTTAACTCAATTGAAGTAACTTCACAGGACGTTTTTAAATGGAAAAAAAGGAAAAGAAAAAAGGATTTAAACTGACCATTTACAAAAAATACATGAAATATACCTTAAACCTATTACCACACAATCCCTATTTTTGACGTCCCTGAGAAAGAGGCCTTTTGAAAACACTGTAGGAAAAGGAGAAAATGCTGGTAACCAGCATTTTCTCTTTTTCCCACAGTGTTTTCTACCCTTCCCAGAACAAATTTCAATTTTTCAGTCACCTTTATTTTGTCATCTGCAAATGCTTTCAATTTGTACCTGTCTAAAATTTTGTCGTTTGGCAATGAGTTAAATCTAAGATCAGACTGTACACTCTATACAGTCTGATGTTAATCTATGTCATCTGCAAAAGTCCCTGCTATCGCCTATGGTGGAAAAGTTTCTCTTGCTATCAATATTTTGAAAGCCTTACTCCAAATAGATAAATGAAAAAAAAATTGTTAAAAAAAGAGCTCGATTCAAAATGCGTATTTCGACATAAGAAATGGGCTACATGTATTGACCGGACAAGGCCGATTTTAATGACGCTGTATACAGTAAACGGAACGATTTTCTATAGTTACGTAAAATGTTATTGATAAAATTACATAACGAGCACTGAGATTTACCGTTTTATTACAGCTAGAATTTTCGTTGACTTTTAGGCGCCATGTACTTCCGGTACAACACGGACAGAGGCAGATCAAAACATAGATAAAGAGTTGCAAGGCTGTGGTACAAACTGTTATGAAAGCTGTAACTCTGTACCAAAACACAAATTTTTAGTCGAGTTCAAATTGAAAGCATTTGCAGACGACAAAATATAATTGACCCAAAAATTGAAACTTGACTCTACAAGAGTAGAAAACATTGTGGGAAAAGGAGAAAATGCTGGTTACCAGCATTTTCTCCTTTTCTCACAATGTTTTCAGAAGGCGTCTTCCGCTGTGTCATAAAAACTACGGATTGTATTGTAAAGGGTTAATCAGTAATACTTTTTTGTAACAACTCACAGTTCAGTTTCAAAAAGCTGGCAAACTGTTTCGTTATTGTCGTTCAAAGAAAAAAGTAGAGCAGATTTTCTCTATGATGCATGACTGTTCTAAGCATTCTGTCTATCACTATCTGATATGTCATTAATATGTCATTAATCAAGCCGTTATTCCACTGACATCAAAAACTAAAAGGCTCAACTATATATAACTGTTGAATGTTTTTTAACAGACATAAGGTTTAATCGTGGTATATTCTTTATGCAACGTGAACATCAAAGATTTCGGTTCTTACGATATGATGAAAAATATCTTCAAGTCCCTTCGAGACCTACAAAGGGAAATAAATCATTCGACCCCACTGGTACCCGCGTTCTTTCGCGATTTTATCAAAGAGAAAATTAGCATTCAGGATAATTTTTCAAGCCTAATGACGACAAAAGATAATACTTTCAGACAAAAATGTGAAGTGCCTGCTGGTCATTTTCTCAAAAGTATTATCAATACTTTGATTTACACAGCTTGAATGAACCCACGATGCCTTTAGATGTAAGCTTTTTTTTGTAACTCTGTAAATCCTTATAACCCCTTGCGGCGCCTGGATTGATGTAAGTCCCATGAAAAGACAGTAGAGATCAAGATCAGCCTATGCAAAACATGCAGTCTGGCCTTTTTACAGCCCGATTTTGTTTTGGATATTCTAATTAAATCAGTCTTGATTCTGGAAAAATCAAGGTCCTTCAAATAAACTAGAACACCTATTTCACTTCTGTGAGCTGGCAAAGAGTTTCCTTGTGGCAACGGGGAAAAAAACAAGAAACGTAATTCGATACGTTTTCAGCAGTGTTAGTGAGCTGAGTTTTGTTGAAATGTCCTAAGCTCAATCGGGATTATTTTGACGGATTTCAGTCCAATTACTACTTATCCCCTCAATTTAACAAAATGTTTGAAACAAAAAAACGAGCCCTGCACGTTTTACCATAGTTTCAGTGACGTCATTCTCCAATAACGTCAGTTTTCATTGAAATTGGGTACTTAGGCGGGAAACTCTATTTCGTCAGAGTACTAAATCGGTAAGGCCACAAAACGATGAAATACACGTTGAAAATGTAAAACTTTGCAATATCATAAATTCGTTTTTCAATCAGGTGGCAGGGTACTTGGAAACTTACTCATGGCTGAGGCGAATTATGTCACCCCTGACCCCCTTCGGCTCGGGGCGATATTATTCGCCACAGCCATGAGCAAGTGTCTAAGTCTCCTGCCAACTGACCGTGCAACTAATATTGTTCCATTGTCTGCGTGGCGTTTGTAAAACTCTTGTAAGGTTGTCCAAATTCCGTGGGAAAAGCGTTCATAAGGTAAAAGGTCATATTCCTGCAAAGCTTCCCTCGTTTATAAAGACGATGTTGCTTTAAGAGGAATAAAAGTGAGATTAAATGGGTTTTGATACTCGTCTTTTTTAAACCTTTTTAATGCGTGACGGATATCTGTAGCCTCGTTTTCTAAACCTCCTTCAAAGTAAGGATTAAGATCTCCTCAAATCATTCTTATGTAACAAGTTTTATGGAATTTCAGTCTCGTAAAAAATCGGAAGCATAAGGTAAACTGACATAAAATAGCGAACAAGCCTAATTAAATAAAGCTTGTTGGCTGTACCGGCTTGTGCAGCAATCAACCCTCATAAAAAGGGATTATGAGTTCGAACCATACAGTGTGAGGAATTACCATTTAAACATGAACATTCTATCATTGTGATAATAAAGAGGAATCTTCTAGGGAACATGTGTATCAATATAATGGATGGATGGATGGATGGATGGATGGATGGATCGATGGATCGATGGGATAAAATGGATGGATGGATGCCGGACGGAAGACAAATATTTTAAACACTGAGCAAATGAAATATTTCTTTAATGCAGTTGTTATGTATTGTATTTAAATCTAGACGAAGCCATTCATGAAAGGGTGGTCTCCCGTAAGAATTCCGGTATCTTAGCATGAAGACATTTTTTTTTCAAGAAGAATAAATTAACAAGTAGAATATTGTAAATGTCAGTTCTAAATCGAGCCCGTCAACAATACGTGCACGTACGTCTTGTAAGGGCAATATTAGATATGGCATACTTTGCCAAACTTGTCACCGGAGACGTTTTGAAATCCCACAGAGAATTCCAGGTTGTTCAACTGAAGCAATGATTCCTTATTTTTCCCCGAGACAGATTCATATCGAAGGTTTAAGCTGAGTGCTTATAAAAAAAAAGCAGAGCACTTGCAGCCCACATACATTAACCTTTGATGTGTGGGCTACTTTTTTTCTTCGCTTCAGGGGACCGTATACACCAAACCATTCCTACGAACCTTCTCTGTCTTATTCTCTATTTTTTTTTTAATTCGAAAGTAACACAACTTCCAATTGGCTAAACCAAATGCTTTAGCCAATCAGCATTTGTGCTATTTTCAAATTTAAACGATTAAGACTGTATTTGCCTACCACTCTTAAGTCTTTACCACACGAGAAAACTTTAGACTGGTCTAAATTGAGAGCATTTGCAGACGACGAAATAAAGGTTACTCAAAAATTAAAAAAAAAAAATAGAAATTTGTTCTGAGAAGGGTAGAAAACACTGTGGGAAAAGGAGAAAATGCTGGTTACCAGCATTTTCTCCTTTTCCTACAGTGTTTTCAAAAGGCTTCTTTCTCAGGGGCGTCAAAAGTAGGGATTGTGTGGTAATGGGTTAAAAACGCAAAAAGGGGGCATTCGGACATTTGCGTAAAGTGTCGTCTCAGATCAGCTTGTGTAGACTGCGCAGACTAATCCAAAGCGACACTTTCCATTTTGTATGTAATTTTGTGTTTTGCAAAAGTCAACCTTTAGCACAAAATCTAATGTACTCTTAAAGTGCCGACTCCGGTAAGCCTGCGCGGACAGAGAAGGCTGATCTGAAACGACACTTTAAGTAAATGCCCAAATGTCCGAATGCCACTTTTCGAGTGTTGTATGCCATATTCTCTTTATCCGGCAAATTATCTTAGACTTGTCCATATTGAGATTGATTACAGACGCGAATAGGGGTATTCGAACATTTGCGTAAAGTGCCGTCTCTGATCAGCCTACGCAGTCCGCGCAGGCTAATCTGAGACGGCATTTTACGCCTACATTAGATTTTGTTCCTCAGTAGACTTGCGCAAAACATAAAAAAAAAAAATCATTAAAACGGAATTTGCCGTCTCGGATCAGTCAGCGCGAACTGCGCAGGTTGATCCGAGACGACACTTTAGGCAGATGTCCGAATGTCCCTTTTCGCGACTTGCAAGCCATATGGGACGTTGGGACTTGCTTTTAAAAGGGTAGAACATTTACAAAACTAACTTGAAATTTGAGTAAAACATTTTTTTCCAGACTTAGATAAATGTACTCGAGTGTAAATTAATATTTAATACAATTATGGGCACACTTTCTTCTAATTGTTCGAGGACCTTATTGACTTCTTTACCTAACGAAACTACGTTGTATAAACTTTTCGGTGAAAGCCCACCGGAAGCACTCTGGGAAATGGAGAAAAATTCTTGAGACCAGCTTTCGTATTCACCAACCGTTCTTATGAACGTTCTCAGTCTTCATTCCTCATAATTTTCTGATTTGACCATTTGGTTTAGCCAATCAGAGGTTGTGTTACTTTCTAATATTGAAAGTCTTGGAGAATAGGTCACAAAATGCTAGCAAGACCGTTTGGCGAATACGGACCATGTTCTTTTTTTCCTTTTTACCACATTGTTTTCTACCCAAAGACGAATCCGATCATTTTAGCCAAATTTGTCTACAAATCCTTTCAATTTTGCCAAGTCTACGATTTTCTCATCATGTTAAGAGTGGACACTGAAGTTTGATCACGATCCAGGGCAGACTGTAAAACTGCGCTCCATTTACAGATTTACGTTGTCTGATACATTGGATAAAATAAACGATTTCAATCCGAATAAAACCGAATTATTCATAGTTCACATGCCGTTTTCCTCTCGGAATATCTCACAACTGCATCGGAAAGTGTAGACATTAGATCAGACGGCGCGTTCCATGCAGTCTCATTGATGTACGATTCAGACTGTTCGCAAAACCTCCCTATGTCGCACTCGTCCAGGAATCAATTATAACGGGTCTTGCACTTGCATTTCCCGGTCAAAGGTTAAAATGCTCACCAAACTGGATTTTTTTTCTCTTGTGCAAAGGTGACATTCTTCATACTGTAACCGTGAGAAAAAAAAACTAGTGACATTAATGTACAACGACACATCACTGTTAACAAATGACCGAGCCATTCTAAACCTTAACTCTTCATGTATTCTAGTTGTTTTCTGCGCA
The DNA here is from genome assembly GCA_943736015.1 of Tridacna crocea. NCBI lineage: Eukaryota > Metazoa > Mollusca > Bivalvia > Cardiida > Cardiidae > Tridacna > Tridacna crocea. Next base: position 60,510,301 of record OX031059.1, read on the forward strand.
TGTCATATTCTTCGAAGATTCGACTGTCTTATATGACGCATCCCTAGCCCCGAAAGCGGGCTGACTGTAATATTACGCTCTATGAAGTAGCAATGTAGAAAATAGCTTTTATCAATACGTTTGAGGAGAAATGAGACCTGCTTTAGCTCCAGATTTCTCTAATCTGCTGATCATAGCGGAGTGAATATTGCACGAGGTAGCGTGTTAATGAGTAAAAATTTATTTTAGTTTGAAATTCAAAGTAACGGTTGTCGCGTAGGAAAGTGGTTCGGTTCTGTACCCAGAATGCCCAATTAGATAGATGAGTATTTATAGAATGCCATCTAGCGGGAGATAATGGTATTCTAGTACAAAAAGTTCAACATGTAGATTTCATTATATCAAATGAAAACATCTATATGATTTATTTCAACAATGTAACAACAGTATACATGGTGCGTCTTTTTATTGGTCTTTATATACAGTTTTTCCTTCTTTTCTTTGAATGAAGTGTGATTACGGCCACTTTCAAGAGTTCGGACATGACTGTAGAGAAACAGCTTAGCTCTTTACCAAACGACAAATTTTAGACTCGTCCAAATTGAAAATTTCTGCAGACGACAAATTAAATGTGACTGAAATTATGAAATGTGTCTATGGCAGCGTAGAAAACATTATGGGAAAAGGAGAAAATGCTGGTAACCAGCATTTTCTCCTTTTCCCATAATGTTTTCAAAAGCCCTCTACTCCAGGCTCGTCAAAAGTGTGTGAGAAAGAGGTAATGACGTGTCTGACGCGTAAAGTGCTTTGTCGCCTGCAGATGGTAACAGGATTTCTTGACCAGAAATCCGGTGCTTTTAATCTCTGATACTTTGTCAGTCATACTAAGTCTAGTTTCTATCGTTTTCGATTTTTTCCAAGGAGCTATTTGTACAGCAGCGCAACAACATGCTTTGTTGGACCGAACTATGGGGTTGACCGAACTATGGGGTTGAACCCCAAAGTTCGTACGAACTTTGGGGTTGAAAATTTTCAACCTCATAGTTCGGTCGGATACCCCATGTTATGCACCATCGGACCGAACTTTGGGGTTGAACACCATAGTTCGTACGAACTTTGGGGTTGAAAATTTTCAACCCCATAGTTCGGTCGGATACCCCATGTTATGCACTATCGGACCGAACTTTGGGGTTGAACACCATAGTTCGTACGAACTTTGGGGTTGAAAATTTTCAACGTCATAGTTTGGCTTGAAACATTCATCATCATCATCAGCAGCAGCAGCAGCAGCAGCAAATTATCATCCGCAGCAGCAGCATCAGAATCGTCATCATTATTATAATAATAATCATCATCATCAGCAGCAGCAGTATATCATCATCAGCAGCAGCATCAGCATCGTCATAAGCATCATCATCATCATATTATTATTATTATTCCGCGCCGAAGGCGGAGAGATATAGTTTTAGCGTTGTCCGTCCGTCTGTGCGTCCGTCCGTCCGTATGTCCGTCCCGGCAAATATCTCCAATTCCATTGGACGGAATTTCGTGAAACTTTAGATATGTGTACAATAATACCATTCTGCCGAGACTTTTTTGTTTTGTTTTTTGATTCGATGCAAAATGGCCGACTGGAAGCGATTTTAAGTTACGTTGTTCAGCACACTTTTGATGTTTTTCGTCTTGTCTTGAAAGTTATAGAGAGTTTTTACATTCAACGTGTCACATCAATCTATACCACCATTAGGAAATGAAAGAAAAAATGTTAACCAAGATTGACCTTGCAACTCTGTCAATGTCTTTGCGATTACTAGCTGTGTCATGGAAAAAGGGGTCTTCATGTTATATAGTATTCCATTTCTTGCGAACACAATTCCTCCCACATTTCTTGACGGATTTGAATAAAATTTTCACAAACTGTTTCTCGTTATGTGACCTGTTGCATATTGTCAATGTTTTGCGATTTGTAGCAGCGTCATGCAAAAAGGGGGCTTCATGTTTTTGTTCATTTAATTTCTTGTGATCACAATTCCGCCTACATTTCTTTGAGGGATTTGAATAGAATTTTAGAATGTTTCTCGTCATGTGACCTATAGCATATTGTCAAGGTTTTGCGATTTGCATCAAGGAATAAGGGGGCTTCATGCCATATTTCATTTTTCACTAATATCTATTTAATTACTCTACATATCCCTACAGATTTTGATGAGATTTTCACAGATCATGTGACCTAGCTCATGTTGTCAGGGTTTTGCAATTTATCGCTGTATCATGGAAAAAGGGGGTTTCATGTCAAAGTTGATTTTTTATCAATGTATCTCCAACTTATGCACATAGTTGCATGAAACTTCATATTTTTATTGGTTGATCAAAGCCAATGACCAGTGAGTCCATCGTGTATCCGTCTGTCCATTCGTCTGTCCATCCATCAGTCTTTTCGTAACCGTTTTAGATCACAAGTAACACACTATATCCATTGAGCTACCCAGGCAGGTGCTAGAAATTCCAGAACTTTAGTCTCTAGCTAGCAGCTTGAAATGGCAGCAATGTTGCGGCGTATATTGTTTGAGGGATATCTTCTGAAGTCCTTCACAAAATGAAACTTCATGAATGTCTATAATTGAATAGTCCGTTGATACAATTTTTTTCTTTATAAATAATGATGTGTCATGAAAAAAGGGGGCTTAATGTATATTTTCTTTATTTCTTTTCATTTCATGAAATGCCAATTTCTGGAAAAAAGAAAAATTAATGTATAATCCTGTTATGGACCTCTTATATTTTTTTTATGTAAGAAATGCTGTGCTATGGAAAAAGGGAGCTTCATGTATAATTTCATCGTGGACCAATAACAAAAAGGTCACATGTGTACATGCAAAACCATACCATAGTCGGTGCGAACTGTTGTGTCGAATCATTTAACCCAATATAATAGATGAAGTTTTAATGAAATACATGATCATAACGAAAAGTGGGCTTTTGTCCTAGTGGGCTCTCATTCTAGTGGGCTTTTGTCGTAGTGGGCTTTTGTTTCAGTGGGCTTTTGTCCTACGCCCATTGTCTTTTGTGTGTGCGGTTTGATGGTTTTGATTGTTATAGTTTCCACTTCCTACGACTTTTAAAAGAAAAAAGTTGGGAATGCGCAACTTAGTTATGGCACACAAAATAATTTTGAACGACTGCTCAGAACCAGTATAGAGTAAATTTATATGGTTTTATGAAAAAGAATTACAGATTGGCCATATGAAATTTGAGCATCCATTCAAAGTTGGTTTTCATCGAAACAAACAGGAGAAAATGGTTCGTTCCGAAAACTCCATGGACTGTGTGGCGCGGATTTGTATTTGGTAATGCTTTTGCTTAAGAGCAATGTTGCCTTTTCTTACTATGTCTACTATACTATCAATAGTCGTATTAGAACGTTTCCATTTTGAGCGAGTCTAAAAGCCGCATACTTCGTTTTTCGGAACAACTTAGGTCTATCTATGCACTAAACTATATCTTCATACATAAAACTGGGTCCAAGATATCATTATCACACGTTTAAAAACGCTGCCGATGCATTATATATGCCTATTATTCTTTCCATAGCATCCGAAATCAAAAATATATATGTATTATGTGTGTGTGTGTGTGTGTGCTCGAAACGCAACAGAAAGTTATGAAAAAGTTCATGTTTATAGTATCGTAACAGATCAGCACTTGTGTACTGATCCGATGCGACACTCTAGCGCCGCTTACACGCACGATAAAGATAAACAGATAAAAGTAGATGATGATGACGATGATGATGATGAATCGACGGGATGATGTTTCAAGCCAAACTATGACGTTAAAAATTATTGTCAACCCCAAAGTTCGTACGAACTTTGGGGTTCAACCCCATAGTTCGGTCAACCCCATAGTTCGGTCCAACAAGTGACCGAACTATGGGGTTGAACCCCAAAGTTCGTACGAACTTTGGGGTTCAACACCACAGTTCGGTCAACCCCATAGTTCGGTCCAACAATTGACCGAACTATGGGGTTGAATTTTCAACGACATAGTTTGGCTTGAAACATTCATCATCATCAGCAGCAGCAGCAGCAGCATATAATCATTATCAATGTCAGATGCAGATATACACAGATATGAAAATCAGGATTAAACTAGATTTATATTGTCTTGAAAGAGTATTTTATTCCGACTTTGTGTGAAAAAAAAAAGTTGGTTGGTTGATGTCTCCGCTGCCGAAAATCCAAGGATATTCAGTTCTAATCATCAGAACATACATGTAAAGTTGGCCTTTTATCATAGTGTCACAATGTAAATAACATGATCTTTTCTAAATAAAGCATCTTTAATGATGATGATGATGATGATGATGATGATGACGACGACGACGATGATGATGATCATATTGATCATGATGATGAATCGACGGGATGATGTTTCAAGCCAAACTTTGACGTTGAAAATTTTCAACCCCAAAGTTCGTACGAACTTTGGGGTTCAACCCCATAGTTCGGTCAACCCCATAGTTCGGTCCAACAAGTGACCGAACTATGGGGTTGAACCCCAAAGTTCGTACGAACTTTGGGGTTGAATTTTCAACCACATAGTTTGGCTTGAAACATTCATCATCATCATCAGCAGCAGCATATAATCATTATCATTGTCAGATGCAGATATACACAGATATGAAAATCAAGATTAAACTAGATTTATATTGTCTTGAAAGAGTATTTCATTCCGACTTTGTGTGAAAAAAAAAAGTTGGTTGGTTGATGTCTCTGCTGCCGAAAATCCGAGGATGTCCAGTTCTAATCATCAGAACATACAGGTAAAGTTGGCCTTTTATCATAGTATCAGAATGTAAATGACGCGAACTTTTTCAAAATAAAGCATCTTTGATGATGATGATAATGGTGGTGATGATGATGAGGATGACGACGACGACGATGGTGATGATGATGATAATGATAATAATGATGATGATGATGATGATGATGATGATGATGATGATGACGACGACGACGACGACGATGATGATGATGATGATGATGATGAATAATTGACGGGATGATGTTTCAAGCCAAACTATGACGTTGAAAATTTTCAACCCCAAAGTTCGTACGAACTTTGGGGTTCAACCCCAAAGTTCGGTCCGATAGTGCATAACATGGAGTATCCGACCGAACTATGGGGTTGAAAATTTTCAACCCCAAAGTTCGTACGAACTTTGGGGTTCAACCCCATAGTTCGGTCAACCCCATAGTTCGGTCCAACAATGCTTACATGGATTGACGGAATACCGTAAGGGCCATCGCCTATATAAAGTTTGTTGATTTTAAACGCGATGCTTGATAGAGCGATGACGATAAAGCGATAGTACGATGATGATAGTGCGATATGATAACACGTTATCTTCATCGTACTATCATATATCATCATCGAGCTATCGCATTTAAGATCAATGAATTAAAAGGCGATGGCCCTACCGGTATTCCGTATGAATTGGAGACACGATTCCTGATTACAAGGGTTGAAATAAGAAAAAAAAATTAACCCATAGGCTTGCTAAGCAAGACCCACCGACCTTTTTTGGAGAGTGAAGATCAAAGATCAGACTGTACAAAATGTGCAGTCTGATCTTTAATCTACATTGTTCGACGAGGATATGTCGTCGCCCCCCCCCCCCCCCCCCTTCCCCAATTATACCTTAGAAATAGCAAAATTTGGATTTTAAATATCGGCTAAAAAAAATCATTTCTTTTTGTCAGCAAAATAAGGATAAAAAAGGCAGAGCGCACCTGTAGCACAGCCTCTATTTGAAGTTAATTTTAATCATTACCTTAACCTTTCTCTCATACGGTAAAATCTTGGACTAGACCAAATTTAAAGGGTCTGCAAACGACAAATTGAATGTACCAAACGTGATTTTTTTTTCAGCGTTTGATGGGGGTAAAAAGAAAACATTGTGGGAAAAGGAGAAAATGCTGGTAACCAGCATTTTCTCCTTTTCCCACAGTGTTTTTAAGAGGACTCTTCCCCAGAGCCGTAACAACCAGGGATTGTTTGGGATTAACAAGGGTTAAACAAAATGTCTGACGTTTATTAACGTGTATGCACCTGGTGGTCTTTTAGAATCATAAAAGACGAATTGTTGAACATCACATTGTGAGCCATGCTCTGTGAAAAGGGGGCTTAAAGCATTTGCAAAAAGAAAAAAATATCGACCCATGTCCGCGCAGGCTGACATGGTCGAAACGTTTCGCAATCATTAAATTTTCTGCATGTTAAAGGATCATTCTAACCTATGACTCAATCGGTTGTTTGAAGAAATGTATCTTTTGATCAATAACTGCACATTTATGAAGATTTGCTTGATATAATACACCATGGAGATGTATTAAGCCCCGTTTTCTCAGAGCATGGCTGATATAAAAATCATCATTCTGTACTCAACAAGGAAAAGAAAAAAATATAAAAACAGGAATACGAGCAACAGGAAAAGAGTCGTTTCCTTGTTTATGCACTGCGTTTCATAAGAACGCGAACCAAACTAGATGAATTTATCGTTTTGGGGTGTGTCACATAAATTTATTCATTGCTTGTCTCGGCTTTCTTTTGATGAGTATAATAATCTTTTTAAGATGACTACGTAATAAATTATCTACCATAAGTATTATTTATTCATTTGTGACTTTAGTTTTCCACTTAAAGGTGGGTATCTAAGTTTTTCACATCTCATCAATTCAATAAAATATATATCACGGTAATTTATATGAAAAAACAATAAAAATTATCAATAATTAAGAACATTAAAACTACAAAAAAAAAAAAATGATGGTATTCCCTTAACCCTTTACTCAATAGATACTCATTTCTACGCATTGCTTGTAGGAGCCTTTGGAAAACATTGTGCCAAAAGGTGAAATTGCTCGTGACGAGCAATTTCACCTTTTGCCACAATGTTTTCTATGCTATAAAAAGGTGTCATATACACATAAGAAAGAGCTTCATCCTTGCTGTTATTTAGGGTCAATTAGAGATACCATAGAAATGCCTTATGGGGTAAAGGGTTAAGAGGCTACGTAAGCTCTTAAGCTATTTTTAGATTTCGCGCCAAAAATAAAGAAAAGCATTGTGGGAATGTTAAGTGACCGGCATGTGACTAATGATGCTAAAATTCCATAACATAACAAACATGTAATTATTTTTTATAATGTCATCTTCGGACGCTATGTCTGAAGCTTCGTATGTGTATTTCTTGTACGTAAACGAGCGAGTTACTCACGTAAAAATAGACCATGTTTCTCGTCGGTGTCGACCTGGGCTTTAGTAAATCTCTATTTTTTTCCTTGTTGTCGGATGGTTTTCGAGTGCTGCTTTTTTTTTTAATGAAAATTATACGGCTTTGGGAGCATAAAGATGATTTTTTTTTTTGTATTTCTGTAAAATTTTTGTCCGCAAATCTGAAGGGCCACCTTTAAGGTTGGCTCTTGCCTATTCTTACCATTATTGTGTTCAACTGATAATGTATAACAGTCAATGAAATGTATTCTTACAAGAAAAAATAAATCAACCATTGCGTTTGCAAGCTCACCTCAAAGCGCTCTCATAAGGCAACCCCATAGTTCGGTCAACCCCATAGTTCGGTCCAACACGGCTTTGTGGTCTTGGATCTAGTCTGTACGATAAGTTGATATTTATTCGTCGAAATGAAACTTGAAATCGCACTTTATTTCATGCTTTCCGGTAGGTTATTGAGATAATTATATATCGATGAAATATTTTTCGATATTTCATAGTTAAGGCCAGTGAAAATACCGATTTTAATATTCTTATTCTTCAATTGAAAGCGGAAACAGTTGTTACCGCGAACAAGTTTCCTAGATAAAATCGCATGTCTCACAACCAGATGGAAATATGACGTAATTTATCTTACATTTCTCGCGCTTGACGTACTTTTGTAATAAGTTGCTATGCGGAGGAGGTATGCCACGGGGAATAACAGAAAATAACTGTACTGAATTTTGAAAAAGTTCCCCCCCCCCCCGAAAAAGGTTAGAAGCATGTGATAAAGAAATAGTTGTTTTTCTGGAGAGAAAATTGAAATCTATTTTATGGAGTGAACATCATTTGTAATATTTTCACGAGTGGCGCAGCCACTCGTGAAAATATTACCGATGATGTTCGCTCGATGAAATAAATTTCGACCTTTCACCGTAAAAAAACAAGAATCCTCTATACATTTGTTTGTACTTCTATGGGTTTTTTTCCAAATAATTCATTTCACTCTTTGCATGGTGTTTAACGCCGTTTTCAACATAAGTTCAGTCATATCGCGGCGGCCTATCCACCTTTTCATGCTTTCATGCATAAAAAAAAAACTAAGTTTGAAATAGCAATAATAAGATTGTTACTTTCCAATTAAGAATTTAACCCTTAGGTTGTTAAGCGCGACTCACTCATCTTTTGCGGACAGTGTAGATCAAGATCAGACTTCACAGAACGTACAGTCTGATCTTGGATCTGCCTCGTCCGATAAGGTGAGTTTTTCCCAAAACATACTTTTGGAAAAGCAGCACATGGGTTTTTACCATCGAATCGAAAATTTCGATTTAGTTATTTAGCAGGATAGGTGCCAAGGATAAGGTTTCACTTAACCCTTTACTCCATAGATACTCATTTCTACGCTTTGCTTGTAGGAGCCTTTGGAAAACATTGTGGCAAAAGGTGAAATTGCTCGTGGCGAGCAATTTCACCTTTTGCCACAATGTTTTCTATGCTATCAAAAGGTGTCATATACTCATAAAAAACGGCTTCATCCGGGCTTGTCATTATTTAGGATCAATTAGAGATACCATAGAAATGCCCTATGGGGTAAAGGGTTAAGCTTGAACTTGGTAGAAGTGCTATGGAAACTTCAATGACTTCTGCTTCCGTTCTGCTTTCTTTGTAAAAAAAAAACCGTCCTGATGCATAATTCATAATGCTTTGGGTTTTCTCCAGGAAGGCGCTGATCTGGGGAAAACTTGTTTTCTGCTGAAGATGTAGGAATTCAATTCTGCTTATTTATTATGTGTGTGTCTGTGCATTTTGGGTGTCCGTTCCTCTTTCCCCCCCCCCCCCCCCCTCTCTCTCTATCTATCTATCTCTCTCTCCCACCCACTCATACAGAGGAAATGATTACAAACAAAACTACCTTTCATAATTTCCTTTTACCATATTAAATGCCAAAAGAAATTTCTCTTACACCAGGTCAAGATCGTATCTTATTATATATATATACTGCATTAGAAACGTACATAAGTACTTCAGATATAACTTAATTTTCGTTATCATGACGACATCTCCCATTTGACCGCTTCGAACCTAAATTTATACACTAGACGGCCCTAAAGGGCCTGAAATCGCTCTACTGGCAGAGATTTTGATTTTATGATAGCATACATTATGAATTCACGATGAGAAAAAAAAACACACACACACATACACACACACAAAAATGTGTTCTTGCAACTGGGCTCGAATCCATCAAAGGAGCATATGTAAGCATCGTGAATTGAACAAACAGTGAAAAAACTGAAGTGAAATTTCTTAAGTCTAAATGTTTGGAATCCAAGCAGTTTGATAGTGTTTCAAACTTTCATTATGCCTTATATTAAAACAATAGTGAATTTCAAGAAATTTGACTCATAATGTGGACTAAGAAAACGATACTAAGTCATCAAATGGCTACTGATAAGACAAAGCAACTGTGTGATTTTTACGAAAGTCTGACAAGAAATGTAGACTTTATCGCCTAAACAAGAATTGTAAATTTTCAACATGAAATGGCTACTTTTCCCATTCTGTTTATTGGAGATTTTTTTTATTATCAGTAGGGTTGATGCTACTGATGAGATAAACAAACTGAGTGAGTTTCACAAAAATCTGGCAACAAATGCAGACTTTGTCGCGTGAACAAGAATTGGAAATTTTCAACTTGAAATGGCTACTTTCTCCATACTGCTGTTGGATTTTTTTTTCTAAAAATCATAGGGGTTGAAGCCATCGATGAGATAAACGAATCGTGCAAGTTTCACAAAAATCTGGCAACAAATGCAGACTTTATCGCGTAAACAACAATTGGAAATTTTCAACTTGAAATGGCTACTTTTCCCATACTGCTAGTTGGATTTTTCTTAAAATTAATTGGGTTGAAGCTATTGATGAGATAAACAAACTGTGAAAGTTTAACGCAAACCTGACGACAAATGCAGATTAATCGCGTATACAAGAATTGGAAATGTTCAACTTGAAATGGCTACTTCTCCCATACCGTTTGTTGGATTTATTTCAAAATCAATAGGATTGAAGCTATTGATGAGATAAACAAACTGTGCAAGTTTCACGGAAAATCTGACAATAAATGCAGACTTAATCGCGTAAACAAGAAAAAAGACTAACGGAAGGACAGACAGACGGACGGACAGACGGACGGACGACGGAAACCCCGCCATGACATAAGCTCTGCTGGCTTTCAGCCAGTGGAGCTAATAATGAGGCAAAACGTTTTATGAACCCTGTCTTCTTCGTACCTTTGCACACAGTATAAGTTAACCCTTACCCAAACAACAAATTTTAGACTCTTCCAAACTCAAAGAGTTTGCAGACGACAATCTTAAATTTGATAAATATGGCGGAAAGTTCTTTAAATGGGTAGAAAACACTGTGGGAAAAGGAGAAATTGCTCGTTACGAGCAATTTCTCCTTTTCCCACAGTGTTTTCAAGACTTGTACTGCAGACACGTAAAAATAAGGGCTTGTTTGGGAAAGGGTTAACTCTTTACCAAACAACAGAAAAGTAATAGTTTTGCCACATGTTTGAAGGGACAGAAAATATTGTGGACAAGGGAAAGTTATTTATCAGTTATTTTCTTTTACAAACAAGGTTTTCCAAAGCCGACTTCACAAGATCATAAAACCATGTGTTTGTTAGGTAAACAAGCGCCGACTTCACAAGATCATAAAACCATGTGTTTGTTAGGTAAACATGCAATCTGGTATCGTATATTGTCTAGGAAGAAGTAGAAAATAACGCGTGAAAAGTAGAAAATACTGATTTCTGGGATTTTCGCATGAACCTTTTCAACTCAACAGATGAAAACAGTGACTTTTGCTGACGGCGTAGATTAAGATCAGACTGCACAGAACATGCAGTCTGATCTTTGGTCTATACCGTTTGTTTGTGTTGTAAAGCCTTTACAATCATAATCTTTGTAAGTTTCAATAGATTGCATTAAGAGCCGTAGAAAGAGATCCAATTTATTTATTTGGGGCTTAACTCTTAAAGGTGGCCCTTCAGACCATGGGACGAAAATCTAACAAAAATACAAAAAAGTTACCCTTATAATCCCAAAGACTTTTAATTTTTATTCATAAAACCCCAGTAGTCGAAAACCATCCGACAACAAGAGAAATTACAGATTTACTACGGCCCAGGTCGACACGGACGGGAAACACAATCGCTCGTTTACATATCGGAAATATACAGACGAAGCGTCAAACATAGCATCCGAAGATAACATTATGGAAAATAATTACATATTTGATTTGTTATGGAATTTCAGCGTCATTAGTCACGTGCCAGTCACTAAAAATTTCCTCAATGCTTTTTTTTTTCGGATAGTGTCCACACGATGGAATAAAAATAGCTTAAGAGGCTACGTAGCCTTTTAAAGGAATACCATAAAAAAAAAATTGTTTGTAATTTTATGATCCTTAACTATTAACGATTTGTATTGTTTTTTTTATATAAATTTCAGTGATATATAATTTTTTCAATTTGGTGGGATGTGAAAATTCTAGATACCCACCTTTAACCACACAATCCCTACTTTTAACGCCCCCTCAGAAAGGAGCCTTTTGAAAAAATTGTCGGAAAAGGAGAAAATGCTGGTAACCACCATTTTCTCCTTTTCCTGCAATGTTTTCTACCCTACTGGAAAGAAATTTCATTTTTTGAGTTATGTTTATTTTGTCGTCTGCAAGTGCTTTCAATTTAGACAGGGTTAAATTGTTTTCGTCTGGAAAAGGGTTAAAGAGTCAAATAAAAGAAATATAAGTAGTTCAGCTTCTATCACGTGCACATTATAATATGGGGTGCAACACGCAAAAAGGTGCATTCGGACATTTGCGTAAAGTGTCGTCCCGGATTAGCCTGCGCAGTCCGTGCAGGCTAATCCGAGACGGCACTTTACGACTACATTAGATTTTGTGTTACAGTAGACTTGCGTAAAACAGAAAATCACATAAAATCGGAAAGTGTCGTTTTGGATTAGCCTCTGCGGACTGCGCAGGCGGATCCGAGACGACACTTTACGCAAATGTCCGAATGACCCTTTTCGCGTGTTGCACTCCAATTATAGTAATGATCTATGGTTTCCACGAGATGACTTCTGCACACGAGAACGTTTTCTTTTTGTTATTCATAACGCTTATAGTGTGAACTATGTATAAAGTAATTGTATACAATACGGACGTAAAAACGTCATGTAATCGAAAGGTTAATCGAGTAGAATATATTTTCATAATCTTAAAATGCTAATAACGCATAAATGTATGTAAAGAAGAATATAAATTCCGTAATTTTCCGGAGCATGTCACAATCTAGCACAAACTCGGTTTTGTTTGCTCAATTCTCGTATTTGAGATTTCGCTGGGGTGCACTAAATTACTTTTTATCACATAACTTCCCTTGTTTCCTGTGTAATATACCCATTACGAATTTTTTATTTCACGCTTTCCAGTTGGATATCGAGAAGTAGTGAAAATATTTTTCGATCTTAAACTGGTACCACCAGTGAAAATACCGATTTTCATGTTCTTGTTGCCTAGGTTAATTGTGCATGCCTCTCAACCAGATGGAAATATGACGTCATTTAACTTACATTTCTCGCGTTTGATGTAATATTGTAATACGTTGCTATGCTGGAGTAGTACGCCAGGGGGAATAACGTAAATACTGGATTTTGATAAAGCTCCTCCCAGAAAGGGTTTAAAGCATGAAATAAATAGAATATATTTTTCTTCGATGAAAGATGGAAATTTACTTCATCTCGTGAACACCATCGGTAATATTTTCACGCGTGGCTGCGCCACTCGTGAAAATATTACCGATAGTGTCCACACGATGGAATAAATTTCCATCTTTCATCGAAAAAAAAAAAACACATATTGCATAGAAGTGAATGGGTTTTAAGGATATTACCACGGGTGCATTTATGAATGTTTTTACACCATCTAATCTATTTTTTGTGAAGTTTCGTTATGTGATAAAAAGAATCGGACATGAGTGGGTTTTTTAGATATAATTTTATCAAACTCGTCAAGAAAAATGTTACATGTATTTATCTCGGAAAAGGCTCGCTTAATAGCATTTCCCTAGACTCGTTTAATAGAAATTTATCTCAAAAGCCCACTCATTTCAGATCCTATAATATAGGGGCAAATTTAAGATATCTGAAATATAAATGAAATACGGCTGTGAATGAGTACCAATTACAGTTCAACTATCTCACGGTCATTTATAACGTAAGTAACGTATGTCACAACGTCAACGTCATTATACAACGTCCTTTACAAAAAGATGATTTATTCTCTCGTCTTCTACTAATGATAGAGTATAATATCACCGTTACTTTATGGGTTCAAGGAGTGTAACAACTATATAACAGTCTAACCTATTTCTATATTGCAAAGCAAGACATATGTTTTGCAGCGGATAATATAGCGTGCAACACACAAAAAGGGACATTCGGACATTTGCGTAAATTGTCGTCTCGGATCAGCCTGCCCGCTCCGCGCAGGCTGATCCGAGACAGCACTTTACGCCAACGTTAGATTTTGTACTACAGTAGACTCTCATGAAACAGAAAATCTGACACAGGGTCAGAAAGTGTCGTCTCGGATCAATCCTGCGGGGACTGCTCAGGCTGATCCTGGACGACACTTTACGCAAATGTCCGAAATGTCCTTTTTGCGTGTTTTGGGCCATATATGATTTAATTATCATGTTAACGGCCTTATATAAGGTCCTTTATAGACAACGATACTTCTTCCACGTAACGCTAGTCTCCTAATGATAAGATTGATAACAAAAAAGATTTGAAATTCTATGAATGGGTGATTCTACAAACCATTCTAAATTTGATTTGATTCAAATAACAGGACTAGCCATCTGATTGGCTGAGACGCTCTTGAGTGTAAGGTCCTTCAAATGTAAAGTTATATACCCATTCAGCCGATCTGGGTCGGCAAACGCCCATCTTCGCGAGCCAAGTTTACGATCACTACGTGGATCTTACCTTGGCGGATCGAACTTGATTTTAACGTTCACCCGATACGCTTTTTCATTGGATGCAGCCAGCTCTAGCTGCAACGAATGAAATCGCTCGTAGCATTTCATCTTTGATAAAAATAGAACAAGATCTCTACCTTTCGAATAAAAGGTAAAACATGGAAATCCACGTGGATGTCTGCTTATCGCTTCATGTGTATTCGTAAGCGGTTTGTAAAACGATATTTCATTTGCTTTTAGAAACATGATGTAAAGGGGAGTAATAACCAGCATCCAATAGAGGGCGCATCGCAGGAATCTCGAAATCGGGCTCAATCAGCCAAGGTAAGATCCACGTAGTGATCGTAAACTTGGCTCGCGAAGATGGCAAACGCCTTGCAAGCACCATTCGTGAGTCTCGGCACTTCCAGGGTTTTTATTATGTTACACGCTTATTAGCGTAAGTGTTAAGAAAACCTCTCATATTGATACAGAGGCTCCGGATCAAGTTCGGTCATGGACGTGAAATGCCAAGTAAAAGCTTACCAAGACAATTTATAAGCCACTAGTGGTTGACAAACACACATTGTGATTTTGGCGATTATATTATAGCCCCCTGACACTCGACATGACAAATCAAGTCGACATTGGTTTATAAGTTTTTGATATGCTAATTGACATACAGATATACCTCAGATCTTTTGTACCAAGTGGAGAAAAGTTTCTCTTTATTACCTCATATTTCACATAACACTACACTAAAATCATTTGCGTCGGTTTTAACGATTTGACAACCATAAAATACAGGAGCGACACTTCCGGTTGTTAAGAGAGACAGGGTTAGTAGAAAGGGTGTTAAGTGTGACTCATTGACCTTTTGCGGACAGCGTAGATCAAGATCAGACTGCACAGAACGTGCAGTCTGATCTTGACTCTACACTGTCCGATAAGGATATATTTTTTTCCTAAAAAATAACTTTTAATTAGCAATATTGAAAGCTGCATGTTAGTTATATATATAGCAGAATAATGCAGAATACACTGCAGAGTGTCTTTCCGTATCGAACAAATCTAAGGCCTAAAGTGTCGGATGAATGAAACTGGAAATTTTAATCAGCAACAGAAAGAAACTAATTTTCGTAGTATAAAGACTGTGTTGAATATATTGAAAACAGCGAACAATGTACACGTACCTTAAAGGTGGCCCTTCAGATTTTCGGACGAAAATTTTACAAAAATATATTTTAAAAAAATCATCCTTATGCTCCCAAAGCCTTTAAATTTTCATTTTTAAAACCCCCAGTAGTCGAAAACCATCGTAACTAGAGCAATTCAAGATTTACTACGGCCCAGGTCGACGCCGACGGGAAACACGGTCTATTTTTACATGAGCAACTCGCTCATTTACCTACCGGAAATACACAGACGAAACTTCAAACATAGCGTCCGAAGAAGACAATATGGAAAATAATTACATGTTTGTTATGTTATGGAATTTAAGCGTCATTAGTCTCGTGCCAGTCACTTAACATTCCCACAATGCTTTATTTTATCATTTTTGGCGCGAAATCTTAAAATAGTTTAAGATGCTACGTGGCCTTTTAGGGGAATACCACCCAAAATAGTTTTTTTGTGTGTGTAATATTATGATTCTTAATTATTGATGATGTGTATTGTTTTCTTTTTTTTTTTCATATAAATTTCGGTGATATATACATATTTTTAAATTTAGGCGTGACGTGAAAAACTTAAATACCCACCTTTAAAATGAAAGTAGTATCTAGGAGGAATTAAGAAAGTGATAGGTTTGGCATTTTCATGAGAAAAAAAAATGTACTAGACCTATTGTTTAAAAGCAATTTTAATGCTGCCTTTAAAGTTTGGTAAGTAAAGGTTTGATAGGAATGGTTTTCTTTTCCATTATAAATATTGGTATAGATAGATAGATCAAACAGAGTAATTAGATGAGTTTAATGACGAAATGGATGTAAAAAATTGAACACAAAAAAGATCCATACATTTTATAAAAACGCACGGTAAAGTTTTATGGCATTGTAACCAATTCTCAATTACGCAGCAGGTGCTAAATTTCATAAAAAAGAAAAAGATCGCTGTCATATACTACGTGTTCATCAAGGCGTCAGTAATTGTAACCCTTAAGCTGCCAGGCGCGACTCATTGACATTTTGTGGACAGTGTAGATTAAGATCAGACTGCACAGAACGTGCAGTCTGATCGTGGATCGATACTGTCCGATAGAGATACTTTTCTCAAAAAAAAGGTATATTTGAAATGGAATTATTCGGGTTTTGTTATTGCTTTGAAAGTTTTATTTAACCCTTTACCACACTATCCCGACTTTTAATGACCCTGAGAAAAAGCCTTCTGAAAAAGTGTGGGAAGAGGAGAAAATGCTGGTGACCAGCATTTTCTCCTTT
This sequence comes from Tridacna crocea, assembly GCA_943736015.1. Classification (NCBI taxonomy): domain Eukaryota; kingdom Metazoa; phylum Mollusca; class Bivalvia; order Cardiida; family Cardiidae; genus Tridacna; species Tridacna crocea. Next base: position 60,527,026 of record OX031059.1, read on the forward strand.
TCCCACATTGTTTTCTCCCTTCCATAAAGAAATTTCAAATTTTTAGTCACTTTTATTTTGTCGTCTGCAAATGCTTTCAATTTGGACCAGTCTAAACTTTTGTCGCATGGTAAAGAGTTGAATTCATTTGGCAGGATAAGGGTTATATCTACGAAAGTAGTTTATTTGCTACTGTTTATCCTGCTACTGCTCACGCTATGTTAGACATACGTAAAACAATTGAACTCTTTACCAAACGACAATATTTTAGACATGTCCAAATTCAAAGCATTAGCAGACGACAAAATAAAAGTAACTGAAAAATTGAAATTTGTTTTGGGAAGGACAGATGCTGTTTACCGGCATTTTCTTCTTTTCCCACAATATTTTAAAAGGATTTTTTCTAAGGACCGTTAAAAGTCCATCTTCGCAATCTTCGCAAGCCAAGGCCGACGATTCACTACGTTACTCTACCCTTGGCGGATCGAGCTTGATTTTTACGTTCACCCGATACTCTTTTTCATTTGATGCAGCCAGCTCTAGCTGCAACGAATGAAATCGCTCGGAGCATTTCATCTTTGATAAAAATAGGACAAGGTCTCTACCTTTCGAATAGAAGGTAAAACATGGAAACCCACGTGGATGTCTGCTTATCGCTTCATGTGTATTCGTAAGCGGTTTGTAAAACGATATTTCATTTGCTTTTTAGAAGTATGATGTAAATGGGGGTAATAACCAGCATCCAATAGAGGGCGCATCGCAGGAATCTCGAAATCGGGCTCAATCAGCCAAGGTAAGATCCTCGTAGTGATCGTAAGCTTGGCTCGCAAAGATGATCTTCGCAAGCCAAGGCTGACGATTCACTACCGTTTGGCCTACTCTACCCTTGGCGGATCCAGCTTGATTTTTACATTCACCCGATACGCTTTTTAATTTGATGCAGCCAGCTCTAACTGCAACGAATGAAATCGCTAGTAGCATTTCATCTTTGATAAAAATAGAACAACGTCGCTACCTTTCGAATAGAAGGTAAACATGGAAACCCACGTGGATGTCTGCTTATCGCTTCATGTACATTCGTAAGCGGTTTGTAAAACGATATTTCATTTGCTTTTTAGAAGTATGATGTAAATGGGGGTAATAACCAGCATCCAATAGAGGGCGCATCGCAGGAATCTCGAAATCGGGCTCAATCAGCCAAGGTAAGATCCTCGTAGTGATCGTAACCTTGGCTCGCAAAGATGATCTTCGCAAGCCAAGGCTGACGATTCACTACCGTTTGGCCTACTCTACCCTTGGCGGATCCAGCTTGATTTTCACATTCACCCGATACGCTTTTTCATTTGATGCAGCCAGCTCTAACTGCAACGAATGAAATCGCTAGTAGCATTTCATCTTTGATAAAAATAGAACAACGTCGCTACCTTTCGAATAGAAGGTAAACATGGAAACCCACGTGGATGTCTGCTTATCGCTTCATGTGTATTCGTAAGCGGTTTGTAAAACGATATTTCATTTGCTTTTTAGAAGTATGATGTAAATGGGGGTAATAACCAGCATCCAATAGAGGGCGCATCGCAGGAATCTCGAAATCGGGCTCAATCAGCCAAGGTAAGATCCACCTAGTGATCGTAACCTTGGCTCGCGAAGATGTTCAAAGTCAGGTTTGTGTGGTAAAGAGTTAAAATTTATCACGAAACTGATATTTGACAGAGAAAAGTGACGGTTGATTGATACTATGTACTAGCAATCACTCTTTTGGCACAAAAATCCCCAAGCTGTGTTAGAACCATTTTTGAAATAAAAATCCCATCTTTGATGATGTTTCTGTAATGTTTTGGATCAAAATCACCCATATATATCCATTTTGAAGTGGATGGATGAATATTAAAGGATTACAGAGAGGTCGAAATTTTTATTTCAAAAATGGATTTTATTGCAGAAATGGTTCTAACAAAGCTGACACAGCCGTTTTGGGCAGTCACAGATTTCAAACTCAAATATGTAAAAAAATAATAGCATATTAATGTCGCGAAATGTTGAAGTTAAAAAAATCTTTTGAAGACATCAAAATCGATTGAAATGCTTATATTCAAGATCAGGCTGCATCTTGTATGCAGTCTAGGGGTTAAGGATTGGGCAACCTAATGGATTCGTGTAAAATCGCCATTGATCGCCGAAAAACGCACGGACTCGGTTAATCCGTAATTGATCGGCCGATAGACGCTGGTTCTCCGCATCGACGGATTACCCCAATATTAGTTGAATCTGTGCGATTTTCGGCGATGGAAGGCAATGTTACTATAGAATCTCATAAGGGTGTGCTATCTTTAAGATACTGGCTCGAACAATGTTTCTTAACGTTCATTTGAATCGACAGAACGCAAGGAAGTCAACCATGATTTTTTTAAGGGAAAAAAAAAAGCTTATTTCCAAAATTCTTGATGCATGCGATTTTCTGGCCGAAGAATGGTCGACAGGTACGTTGTTGGCCGATGCCACACATCACGTGACGATATTAGCAAGAGTTGAGAAGAGTATACTGGTTTCAGCTTGAATACTGTGCTTCACAGCTTTCAGCAGTGTTCCAAGTTATGTTACGTTAACAGACTCCGTATATATTATTTCTTGTATTTCATCTGCACCAGACTAAGGGTCTACAGTGTTTTGCCACCAAGGAAATTCCTGGCAGAAGGGACAGATGCACCGCGTTTGACCTTGTATACATCTATATTAAAATTGGATGATGTAGGTCAAGGGTCAAGGTCACCACTAGAACACGCTTCATACATACTCACAGCATTTATTTCACTGAGAATGTTCACAGATGCTAAGCAAAGACATAATGATATCACCTGCTATAAGCGGTTAATCCAAGTAAAAGGTCATGGTAACTCAGCGTACGTGGATGTATGGATGTCTAAATGGTGTTTTCACTACTTTCTTAAGTAATTCAGTAATAACACAGCGACGAATAACTTACTCATGATTTTTCGTTGGCTGCGTCTGTACTAAGCCAGTGGACTGCAGTGTCTTGCCCAAGAACACTCACCTCCTATGTGACTGTCACCGAAAATAGAGGATAGAACAATGGTATTCCTAATAACAGAGCCAAAAGCATAACCACCGAGTCCATGACCCCAGGTCTAGGTCGAATGAGATTTCCAGTGCCATAAACATTATCTTGCTAATTGTACCATTTATCCGAAGGACGTAATTTTTTCAAAGGCAAGTAAACGTAACTGCATGAAGAGGACTTTACTAGAAGTCATTTTGCAGCAAGCCTCGCTTGAAACGTTATCGCAAAGTGGGAACCTGCTTGTAACGAGCAATTTCTCTTTTTTGCCCCAATGCTTTGATGCTTATGCATAGCACATAGGTAATGTATGAAACCATTTTGCAAGTTCCTGGTCCACATAGCACAAGGACACTTGTTGGAAATTTGCTTCAGGGCGTAATTAGTGCACCCTTCCCTAAATAAACCCGGGATTTAATGGTCCGGACAAAGACAGCTTTTCAAAAGATTGTGAGAAAATACTCGTAGCCAGCACTTTCTCCTTCTCCCACAATATTCTCAACCTTTTCGAAGACAAACTCGTATAATTTTAGTCATATTCAACCTGTCTGATTTGTTTTTTCGTTCGAATTGGAGTGCCGTAAAATTTTATCAACCAGTAAAGAGTTCGGTAATTAACAAAATGATGAATATGATACGACTTATTATCTTAATCACGGCATACGAGAATTTGATTGCAATTAACTTTTACGTCCCCGGGAAATTCGTCAGGGTTTTCATTTTGTAGAGGTTAATCGACAAACCTAAGTCACAGCAGGATAAAAAAAAAAAAATGCAGTCTGCAGGGTCCTGTTCACCAACCATTCTAAAGAACATTAGAAGTCTTATTCTCCAAGATTTTCTAAACTTGAAAGTAATGATTATAACATCGCATTGGCTGAAGGACTCTTAACTCATTACCAAACGACAAAATTTTAGGCTTGTCCAAATCGAAAGCATTTGCCGCCGACAAAATAAATGCGACTCAAATTTTGAAATTTCTTTTGTGAAGGGTAGAATACATTGTGGGAAAAGGAGAAAATGCTGGTTACCAGCATTTTCTCCTTTTCCCACAATGTTTTCTAAAGGCTTCTTTCTCAGGGTCGTCAAAAGTAGGGATTGTGTTGTAATGGGTTAACTAGAACTAGAAAGCTTATTTTAAACATTTTTGAAAAAGGAAAAATTACTGGTAGCCAGGATCTCCATTTACTACATTTTTCTCTACCCAATCATTGACAAAAAAAAAACATAATCGGAATACAGAATTGTCGTCTATAACATAGACGGCGAGATAAAAATGTTATCTTGAGAAAAAGTGTTACAATGGTAACCTCGTTATATTTTTTACGCAAAACAAAACGTGATATATTTGGCACGCCACGTTACCATAATGCATGTCACTATATGGCACTTATTACGACTAACTAGATAATCTGGTGACGAAATGATATTAATTGTCTTTTTTTGACATGTTTTATGGCTACCATTTGCAGAGAATTACACATTGACCCAGATCGGTGCATAAGTTTAACGACGTAAGTAAGTAAGTAAAGTAAGTAAAGTAAGTAAGTAAATATTTTATTATAGTGACATGTTTATATGCAATTCAGTTTTACAAATAAATGTTGAAAATCAAAAAACACACGGCTTCATGGGCCTATATGTCACTTTTGAAAACAATTAATGTATATATATATACAACTTTTACATTTCATGAGTAATGGCGGATATCAAAGATTTAGACAGTCTGATGGGTGGATGGATACATGGGTGGATGGGTGGAAAAATAGATCTTGAGTATGTAGACGCTTTGTCTCTCTCTCTCTCTCTCTCTCTCTCTCTCAGAGAGTTTATATGTTATGTTACGGAGGACCGTTTTGTTTTGTAAATATATGTATGCGCACGTGATATCCTTTTTTCACTTTCCATAAAGATTTCTCTTTAAAGTCCGATCAAATACAACTGAGTTTATTTACGTTTTATCGTGTATGCTTGACTCAACCGTCTGTATACACCAAGGATCATACGGCACGTTCTGTGCAAAGTCTAATCTAGACCTATGTCCCCTGCAAAAGCCACCTGTTTTATCTATGTCAGTAAAAGTATTATCCCAAAGGCAGTTAAGCGCTACTCGCTGACCTTTTGCGGACAGTGTAGATCAAAATCAGACTGCACAGAACGTGCAGTCTGATTTTGAATCTACACTGTCCGAAGAGTGCCATGATTTGGTTTTAACCATCGGCCTGGGAGCTCCATTTAATGTATATGTCGTAGGCCAGATTCGAATCTAGGCAGATCCGGAATCTGCCTAGACCAAATTAGAATTCAAATTTTGTGTAGACCAAAATGCATCGTTTTCTAATATTTTATTTAAATATATTGATTTAATTATGTTTACAATTGAGAGGTTTTTTCATTTAAAGCATTTTATATGAATTTTTCCACAATCGCTCTTTTTTCCACCTTTTTTATTAGTACAAAACATTCAAAATTTATATTTACTCTGAATTTCTGACTAAAACTTCTTTTATTTTGGGGTTTACGTATAAAATTAAGATGATTCATATGTAGACGCCCTATATTCAACGAGAAATTATTAAAATTTGGTTTAGGCAGATTGTAGAGCTGCAAAGCTAAACTGGAATCCTGATTTGTTATAGACAAATTCCAGTTTGGTCTAGGCAGATTCCGGATCTGCCTGGATTCCAGTTTGGACTACGACATATATATCAGGATCAGGATTAACTCATTACCAAACGACCATATTTTGGGCTTGTCCAAATCGAAAGCATTTGCAGACGACATAACAAAAGTGACTGAAAATTTGAAATTTGTTTTGTGAAGAGTAGAAAACATTGTGGGAAAAGGAGAAAATGCTGGTTACCAGCATTTTCTCCTTTTCCCACAATGTTTTCTAAAGGCTTCTTTCTCAAGGTCGTTAATAGTAGGGACTACGTGGTAATGGGTTAAGTTGGAAGTGCAGACAATTACCAAAATTCCATATATAATAGACCAAATCAGAACTTAATAACAAGTAATGCATTCCGGTTTTCCGATTAATTCAGGGAACAACGGCTGTATCAAATATCTTTATTCGTTGTCTCCAGCTCAATTAGCTGGATTAACCTGTAGCCTACGAGGCGTAAGAATATCTATTACTACGACATTGTACTCGTAGATTAAGATCAGACTCCACAAATCATGCAGTCCCATCCTGAATCTTCGTTGACTGAGCTATTGACCCAGTTTGTCACAAAAAATAAAAGACAAAAAATGGAGTCTGTTTCGCTGTCAACAATGTCTTTTTTGGTCATTTGCCCCTTTTCAACTGTCAACTTTATAAAATCGACTCTTTCGAGGTCTTCAAGTTGACCATGTATTTGATCCCAGTTTAGGATCAGGTACCGGACGCTGTAGATGCATGATTTGGTTGCACGTTTTGTGCAGTCTGATCCTGATTTACACCGTCTGCAAGATATATTAACGTTTAAACTCATCACCAAACGACCATACTTTAGGCTTATCCAAATCGAAAGCATTTGAAGACAACAAAATAAAAGTGACTGAAAATTTGAAATTTGTTTTGTAAAGGGTAGCAAACATTGTGGGAAAAGGAGAAAATGCTGGTTACCAGCATTTTCTCCTTTTCCCACAATGTTTTCTATAGACTTCTTTCTCGGGGTCGTCAAAAATAGGGATTGTGTGGTAATGGGTTAACCAGCTTGATAATTGGAATTGAACGTTCGATCTGATAGCAAAACCCAAATATTGCTAGTTCAAAGATTGGGGGAAAAATATCTCATCGGACAATGTAGATCCAAGATCAGACTGCACGTTCTATGCAGTCTGATCTTGATCTACATTGTCCGCAAAGGGTCTTTGATCTGCGCTTAGCAACCCTAGGACTGAAGTAGGCATTGGCGATGAAACTCGTAAAATTTTCCACGCAGGAAACAGATTCTTAATTAGATTGTAATAAAAGACTTAAATATCGCAAATTTTATGCCAATTTCGCAAGACCCGTCACGATATCATTTGATGTAGATTTAGGATAAAACTGTAATTTCCCAAAACTATCATCTCGATCTTTTTAATGAGAAAAAGCAATTTAATCTACCCTTAATATTGTCAAAATTATATAATAAATGAAATAGAAATGCTCGGTATACAGATCCAATATAAAAGACTAATTAACGCCATGTTTATGCCATTCTCCAAAGATTATCTCACAAGAAAATGGATTATGTAGAACCATTTCTGTAGCTTCGTCTTGCCTGCTTATCCCAGCAGTTTAATGTTTTAGAAAACATTGTTGGCAAAGTAATATTTACAAATAGTTATCACAAGCTAAGGCTCCTTTTTCTACAATATTTCCCGTAATATTGAGAAGATGGTGTGTACCGTTTAATTCAAATAATTTTCTGTTGAGTAATTTGCTTTTTTTTTCTTTTTAATTGTTACAGAAAACCTGCACGGAAATGATTTAAGCCATTACAGGAAACGCATTCAACCAGTTTGCATAGATCAGCACCGCTTCATCTACGAATACAGCATGTCATGGTATATCGTAACCACCTATAAAATCTATGTTGAAACCACACTCAGGCCAATACTGATCTCTACCTAAACTTACATGGGGCCCAGAACCGTATTAGAAAGGTTATAAAACATTGTGCGAAAACGAGGAAATACTGGTCACCTCATTTTCTCACAATGTTTTTAAAAGCTTTCGTGATGGGGTCGTGAAATCTCGGGACCGCCTGGTAAAAGCGTTACCAATTAACACTTGCATATAAACGATATACTTCAGTTTAAAACGTAAGTAAATACTCATCTTTAATTTAAATGACGTCTGCTCTCGTTAATATTTAAACCTTTTAGCCCAAAGTCTGTTTTTGAAGATGATGTAAAATCAAGATCAGACGGCGTAGAAAGTGCGGATTGATCTTGGATCTACCCGATCTCAGATTTTGTGAGATATCTTTGTCAAGACAGCCGTAAATTTTACGATCAGCCTTTTCACTTTTTTAACCCTTTACCAACCAATGCCTTGTTCTTACGACCCTGAAGTAGAAGCCTTCTAAAAACATTGTGGGAAAAGGAGAAAATGCGGGTAACCAGCATTTTCTCCTTTTCCCACAGTGTTTTCTACCCTGCTGGAAGCAGATTTCAATTTTGAGTTACGTCTATTTTGTCGTCTGCATGTGCTTTCAATTTGAACCAGTATAAAAATTTTGTCGTTTGGTAAAGAGTTAAACAGTCCTTTCATGCTTATATAAAAACAGGATTTGCTTAATAAAGCTTTTTAAAACTCTTTACATCACGAAAAAACCTTGGACATATCCTTACTGAAAGCAATTTGTTGACGACAATTTAAAACAAGCCCAAATGACATTTTTTATCTGCTAATGGGTGGGGGAAAAAAAACATTGTGGGAAAAGGAGAAAATGCTGGTTACCAGCATTTTCTCCTTTTTCCACAATGTTTTAATACCCTTATTCCATGTTGTTGTAAAAACAAGTAATGGTATGGTAAAGGGTTTGTTTAAACATAAGTAAACGGAAATCGTTTTTTTTTCCAGAATGCCTCTCCCATCTGTGTTAAATTGCTACTTGCAAATCGTTGTTTTTGTCTCGCAGAATAACATTTTATCACATGGCTCTCCTTGTTTTCAATGTGATACAGCCATTACGAATAGTGCTGTGTTTGTTCAATACTCTGTAATTATCCGCTTCATTTCTAAAACATTGCTGACCTAGGTTTCTGACTTTCTGAAGGAAATTTCAAATTAGCGGTCACATTTCTTATCATGATAAAGTCATTAATTTAATCACTTTTAGACTCAAACAAAAATCAATATTATGCAAGTTTCTTCGGAACTATTTTCGTTCGTAATGTACCTGTCAAAGTAAGTGCACAGGCTTCATGTAAATTTCACTAAGCATGATACATGTATGCCTCTGGTTTAAAACATTTTGGACTATAATTCTTGTTAATCAGTAATGTGATAAAAAGAGTCTGACACTCGTTGGTTTTTTAGGTTAAAATTTATTAAACTCGTCCACAAAAAAAAATGTTATTAAGCTCGCCAAAGGCTCGCTTAATAAATTTTTTGTAGACCCGTTTAACAATGACTTCACAGTTTTACAGGTTGATTACTCATGTTTTATTATGATGTTTGTGTGTTGAAAATATTCTTCAGGACGAGAGGAGTTAAGATTTCTAACTGTTGAAACAAAAGGAAACAGCGATCATTAATCTCACGTAACCCTTCCCTACATTTTAACTTGACATCCTGCAAAAACCTTTCTGTTTTTTGCACAGAATACTTTTGAAAACATTGTGGCAAAGGGATAAAATACTGTAAATGAGAAAATTCACGTTTCGCCCTATTTTTCAGATGGAGTCATTTATTAAACCTTGATTCACGATGGTTTTCAAAACATGTCATGTGGATTTTTTCTTTATTTTGAAAAGCGTCTACCTCAAATTTAGAATTGGAGAAGTAAAGACACTAATTAACTAATTTACACTACAGGCTTTTTACCGTCTAATGAATTTTTTAAACCAGTTTCCTGCCCTTTTTGAACCAGTTTCCTTCCCTCTATTTTTTTTTCCACCTTCAAAATTCACCTGCGTTTGATTTTTTTTTTCTGAGTGTATTGTTGGGTATGGCATTGCGTTGTAATAATTTTGTAAATGGCAACGCAGAATAATGATTCATGTGAAGAAAAAAACAATATTTGACTAAGTGTGATAGAGAGCCAGAATTTCAAGTAGAAAGGAAATAGGTATCTCAGAATGGTTGAAAAAATTCTAGTGAAAAGGAGCTATTACTCATTTGAGGCTGCAGAATAACGGCTTATGCCGCTGTAAGCAGTTTAGTCATTGTACTGTGACAGCTCACCTCTTCACGTGTTTCCTGAGTTTCTAGGATCATTCAGTGCCCCATTCAAGGTTACACTCACTTCAAATGCGTCTCTAGAAGGATCTACTTTCATAAGAACAGTTTTAGGCAATCAGTCCTTTATACACACTGTTTTTAAACAATACGTTCTATCGAAACTGAAGACATGATTATGGCTTGCAAAACGCGAAACGGGGCATTCGGGCATTTGTGTAAAGTATCGTCAGTCGGCAGTCCGCGCAGGCTAATCAGAGACGTCACTTTACGACTAGATTAGATTTTGTGCCACAGTAGACCTGCGTGAAACAGAAAATTACATAAAAACGGAAAATGTCGTTTCGGATTAACCTGTGCGAACTGCGAAGGCTGATCCTAGACGCCACTTTAACTCTTTACCACACAAGAACGACTTTTGACGACCCTGAGGGTTACAGCATTTTCTCCCTTTCACACAATCTTTTCAGCAGGCTTTCCTTTTTACTTTTAGGTTCGATAAAAGTCGTTAGTGGTAAAGAGTTAAGACATTGTAGGAAATGCAGAGAATGCTGGTAACCATCATTTTCTCCTTTTCCCACAATATTTTCTATCCCATCATAGACCAATTCTATCATTCGAGCCACATTTAAATTGTCGTCTGCTGCAATGCTTTGAATTTAGACAATTAACGTTTTTGTCGTCTGATAAAGAGTTAACTCATTACCAAACGAGAATTTTTTTTAGACTAATCCAAAGTGTAAGCATTTTCAGGCAACAAGATAAATGTGACTTTAAAATTGAAAATTGCATTAGGAAGGATAGAAAACATTGTGGGAAAAGGAGAAAATGCTGGTTACCAGCATTTTCTCCTTTTCCAACAATGTTTTCAAAAGGCTTCTTTGTCAGAGTGGTCAAAAGTCGGGATTGTGTGGTAAAGAGTTAAATCTTATTTTTTTTATCCCACATCAATATATATTGATACAATCTATAAATGTGACATTTATATCCAATATTTTTTTGTGGTCAATTAACTGTCTTTATAGGTAAAAGATATTTATCAATTTTGTACAAGACGACAAAATATATTGATACTCAAAGTCAATTCCAACAGCATATTTTCTCTGACCCGTGAACGGTATCCTGACCTCAATAAAGTCTTAACTCATTACCAAACGACAATATTTTAGGCTTGTTCAAATCGAAAGCATTTAAAAGCGACCGGAAATTTGAAATTTGTTTTGTGAAGAGTAGAAAACACTGTGGGAAAAGAAGAAAATGTTGGTAACCAGCATTTTCTTCTTTCCCACAATGTTTTCTGAGGCTTCTTTATATGGGTCGTCAAACGTATAGGGGTTGTTAGGTAATAGGTTAGAAATGTTATGTTGAAGAGAAAATGCTGGCTGGAATCTAGCATTAAAACCTCTGCCCAAAATGTTTTAAGACGCCTTTATATTCCAGAGAAATGAATCCCGACCATTTTTATAAAAGTTAAATTCTTTTAGGCTAAATAAAGGAATTTAAAAAAGTCCAAGGAACTAAAAATTCTAATCTGCAGTAAATGATTACATGTTTTAAAATCTTTCAGTTCTTTTACAACTAGAAATATAACCCTTACTCGGAGCTCAAGATTGAGGGAGTAATTTTGATTTACAAAATTGAAAATATCATTTATTCTTCACTAAACCCTATGTTGTGGGTACTCATTAGAATCGTCTCGATGAGACGATTCTAATGAGTACCCACAACATAGGGTTTAGAAGCGAAATAATGGACTTAGATTACAATCACTCCTTATCTAGAGTTCCGCTTACTGTTTTGATGGCCACAAATGCTGTTCTGCTGCAAGATAAACAGACACTTCAGTTATAATCTAGAATAAAACAGTGGATAGTATACATGTACATCAGAGATCAGACTGCACGTTCTGTGGAGTCTGATCTTGATCTGTACTGTCTGCGATAGATTTTTGTTCCGTCAACTGTAAGGAATGAGTTAACTCATTACCAAACGACAAATTTATAGACTGGTCCAAATTGAAAGCATTTGCAGACGACAAAATAAGTGTGACGGAAGAATCGAAATTTGATTTGGAGAGACTAGAAAGCATTGTGGAAAAAGGAGAAAATGCTGGTTACCAGCATTTTCTCCTTTTCCCACAATGTTTTCTGAAGGCTTTTTCTCTCAGGGGCGTCAAAAGGAGGGATTGTGTGGTAATGAGTTAAGATGAAGCAGCACACAATGTAGATTGTCAAAAACAAGATCAGACTGCATGCTCTGTGCTGTCTGATCTTGCTCAAGTCTGCCAAAGTACTGCATCTTCCCGAGTTTATTTCATCAATGAAATGCTTTGATAATTTTAATCTGCTTGCTTATACTTGCATGTATTTCATTCACTGGTTCGGCAAAAAAAAAAACACGTCCTAATTCTATTCTTATCATAACACTTTTTCTTTTCTCAGCCTGTTTGTTTCCCATGCTGTTTTTCTAATCATATCTCGTCTGCTGCATAATTTTGAACATTTTATAATTATCTGTAATTATCAAAATCGTTGAAAAGGTCACAGCATATTTTAGGGAGTAATATTCATGACGTATCCTCTTTCTTTTTTCTGTCAAAACCGAGATGGATTGCTAGACCCTTATCCCGATAGATAAATGGATAGATCGATTGATTGTATGGTGTTAAACGCCGTTTTCAACATTATTTCAGTTATATCGCGGCGGTAAGGGCACATATTCATGCTTTCTTGGAATCTATTTCACCGGTATTACGCACAATTTTCTTTCCAAGCCACTGGCTGCTTTCCCACATATATATCGTCGAAAGAAGGATCAGCAGTGGAAAAGGGATGAATCCTGTGGCAGTGGCTATCACAAATCCTCGAAAGGAAATTGGCCGCGCTAGAGGTCGTAGATAAGGATCGAACCCTGGACCCCGTGTCCTAAAGTCCTGCACGCTATACTGACTGAGCGACCGGGACTCGGCGCTAGATAAATGGAACGAAACGATCAAACATACAGATTAACCCATTGTCACACAATCCCTACTTTTGACACCCTTGAGAGAGAAGCCTTTAGAAAACATTGTGGGAAAAGGAGAAAATGCTGGTAACCAGCATTTTCTCCTTTTCCCACAATGTTTTCTACCCTTCACAAAAAAAAAAATCAGATTTTCAGTGACTTTTATTTTGTCGTCTGCAAATGCCCTCAATTTGGACCAGTCTAAAATATTGTTGTTTGGTACTGGGTTAAGATCCATGGAATGAAGCTATCAAGCATACAGTTTAACCCTTTACCCCATTTCTATGGTATCCGCAATTGACCCTAAATAACAGCAAGGATGAAGCCGTTTCTTATGTGTATATGACACCTTTTGATAGCATAGAAAACATTGTGACAAAAGGTGAAATTGCTCGTCACGAGCAATTTCACCTTTTGTCACATTGTTTTCCAAAGGCTCCTAGAAGCGGTGTGGTAAAATGAGTATCTATGGAGTAAAGGGTAAAGATCCAAATTTTAATATTTAACCCATTACCACACAATCCCTACTTTTGACACCACTGAAAAAGAAGCCTTTTGAAAACACTGTGGGAAAAGGAGAAAATGCTGGTACCCAGCATTTTCTCCTTTTCCCACAGTTTTTTCTACCCTTCCCAGAAAAAAATTCAATTTTTCAGTCACCTTTATTTTGTAGTCTGCAAATGCGTTCAATTTGGACCAGTCTAAAATTTTCTCGTGTGGTTAAGAGTTAAAAGTTAGTTTTGGGGAAAAGAAATCCCTTTATCGGACAGTGTAGATCCAAGATCAGGCTGCACGTTAGTTGCAGTCTCATCATGATCCACACTGTCTACAAAAAGCTCTGGGGTCGCGCTTAGCTACCTCAGGGAGAAATACTCAATTCTAACTTTTAACAATTAACATTTTTATGTCAATTTATGGCAGTTTTCCTGGTCCTGGAGTGAAGAACCATGCGTATAACAACCCATGTATCGACATTCGACGAATTTTAGGAGAGAGGCATTAAAACCATCATGGAAAATGGAAAAAAATGCTGTTAATCAACATTTTCTCCTTTTTTCCCATGTTTTCTTCTCATAGACGAAATCTTTTGAACCACAAAGAATTTGTTGTTTACAAATGCTTTCACTGTGGACAAATGTAATCCATCAGGCAAAAAGAGATCCTCTGAGAATTCTATACATCAATTACATGAAAACAGATCAACTATCAGGTCAGTTTAAGCTGATAATTCAAAAATGATCGTATAACAAGGTACAATGACCACTTTTCATACAGAAAATGTCATTAAAGCGAAAAGTGTCAACCCTGGTCAGCCTGCGCGATTCGCGCACTCTGACCAGGGTTGACACTTTTCGCAGTTCCCAGAAAGTTCCTTTTTGCAAGATGGTCACAAAAGTATACGAGCTGCGTTATTACATCTAGCAAGTCAACAGAAAATGATGAAGCCATGAAATCCATTTCGACCTATGACCGACGGAATCATGAGGCAGAATGGGATTTGAGCATGCGGAAACTTTACCAAAAGGCAAAAACATTCCCACAAAAGTCAGTCTACGCCAACTGCGTAGGCTAACACTGGTCGATACGTTCTACTAATGCATTAAACCTCCTTTTCACAAAACATAGGTCGTTTTTTAAGCAAGTGAATGTAGCAGTCTTAAAATTAGAGTTACATTCCGTTATTCTTTTTACCCACTTCCACACAATCTCTACTTTTGACGACCCTAAGAAAGAAGCCTTCAGAAAACAATGTGGGAAAAGGAGAAAATGCTGGTAACCAGCATTTTCTCCTTTTCCCACAATGTTTTCTATCCTTCACAAGACAAATTTCAAATTTTCAGTGACTTTTATTTTGTCGTCTGCAAATGCTTTCGATTTGGAAAAACCTTAAATTTTGTCGTTTGGTAATGATTTAAAATGCATAACTCTTTACTACACAGCAAATCATTAGACTCGACTATAAAGAAAACATTTAACATTAGACTCGACTATGAAGAAAACATTTAAAGCCTACAAACTATTTATAGCTCAAAAGACTTTTTCAATCAATGATTCACAAGAAAACACTGTAGGAAAACGAGCATTTGCTGGTTACACGTGATTGTATGGTACAGGGTTAAAAGAATAATATTTACACATTTTAATGCAAACTCTTTTTCAAATCTCGTCATTTAAATCAGTTGATAAATCAGCGTTGTTTTTTGTAGTAACATGCGTCGCCCGAATTGAAAATATCAAACCGTATTTCAAGGGAATATCATGCCCTTGAAATACGGTTTGGTATTTTCAATTCGATATTTAGAGTCCTCCCCCCCCTCTCTCTCTCTCTCTCTCTCTCTCTCTCTCTCTCTCTATCTATCTATCCATCTATCTATCTATCTATCTATCTATCTTTCAAGTTACTTTATTTCGGTCTTTTGCCACCAAAAGTTATAAACAAATTGTTTTTTTTTGTATTCCAAAACTTAAATACAGGTCCACTGTAACGAATAATCTGCTCCTATTTTTTTTTTACATGACAGAGTTTAGCTGCCGTTAGCGGTCCACGTAAATTCAAAATCAGACTGTATGTTCCCGTGTAGTTTGATCTTTATCTAAGCCATCCGGGAAAAAAGGCATTCTTAATTGCTATTAGATATTGAAGCGATAAAGAAAAATCTGTATTGAGCAAGGAAAGTGGGGTGGTTTTTTCTTTTTGTCATCCACAAACATATCGCGGTTTTACTTCTAAATACAAGCTTGTTACAAGCTGTGGTTACGAGGTTTTGCAAGTAAGCCGACCTTATATATAGAGTGAAAACGAACGGGATTTTTTTTTTTTTATCGTATGGTGAAAGCTGTGGGAAAAAGAGTGTTTTTCAGCAAAAAACTGCCCCGCTTTCTCTTAATGTTTCCACAATTTCCTCTATTATAGGGGAGTTAAAGACTTTGGTAAATTAGAAAACTTTGCATCAAGTAAAGAAAAGAGGGTATAATTACTACATATCAATTTAATTTTCACGATCTTTTAAATCTGCAACATATTACTTAAGAGAACAATGTGACAGATGGAAAAATTGCTCAAATCGAGCAGTTCCTCCTTTCGTCACGACATTTTCATACCATGTATCAAAGCATAAATACTTTACCGCAAAATCGTCAGTTTAATCTATTACCACACAAACCCTACTTTTGACGACCCTGAGAGAGAAGACTTTCGAAAACATTGTGAAGAAAGGAGAAAATGCTGGTAACCAATAATCTGCTCTGTTGCATGTTACAGGAAAATACTCCAAATTAAACATTTAACTGCGCAGGCTGACTAAAATCGATACATTTTGCAGATGTATTACTAACAAGCCCCCTTTTCACAGAGCATAGGCCATATGTTTTGGAAGGATATTTTGTAAATCGTCTGCAAATTCTTTCAGTAGGTAATACAAGAGTGAGTAAAACTTCATCTAAAATAAAGCGCTAGTGAAGCAAAATTTCTTACCTGCCAGCAAGAGAATAATATCCACTATAACATGCACCGTTATTCCCCTCGAAGACCGAGTCTGCTCTATACACTTTTCCATAATGAGTGTATTTCTTAATGTCATTTAGCTCGGCGCGACAGAGTGCTTCACCAAGGAACAAGCACGGCTCTCCGCTTCAACGTCCGTATTTATATATATGTACCACAAGACAAATCTTTCGATAAGACTCCGATTTGTGGGTGTGATACAACGGCTGCAACTCTTTGTCCTGTGACAGTTGTGTTTTTAGCGCTCACCAGTCACTGAAATAAAATCGTAAATATGTTTAAATAAACTTTAGTGTAAATGAATACAATTCTCAAATTTATTTTGTACATAGTATGTGCTAATTGCAACCATTATTTTCATCATCTAGGATGTTTGTGCTCTTTCTTTGGCGTAAATGTTTCATGGTTGCTATCTAAGACCTTCAATAGCGGTAGGTAATATCAAACCACAAGGACCGCCCTTTTTTCCCCCTTTAATACCGACAGCGAACTTATTTAAGCGCAGTAAACTTAGCAGTGGGGGTATTATAAGTAGAATACTCGACCGATTTGATAAAACGCATGGGAATAGTTGAATTGTTAAATTTATGTAATGTCTCATTCGTTATGTATTTGTTAACACTTTAGACAGCTGTCTCCGTTGTTTTTGCGACCCTGAGGAAGTAAGCCTTTGAAATCATTGTGGGAAAAGAAGAAAATGCTGGTAACCAGCATTTTCTTCTTTTCTCACAATGTTTTTCAACACGTGAGAGATATTATAAGCTTTGAATGTGGACAAGATCGAAAATGCGTTATGTATTTGTTAAACCTTTCCAAGATAATTTTAACTTTAACGACCTCGAGGAAATGGGTGTTTTTTTATGGAAAAAGTTAGTAAAGAAATGCTCGTTGAAAATCTTTGTAACCATTAGCCTCTCCTTTTCCCACTGTGTTTTATAATCGATCCCAAAAAATCTTGGCGTTTGAGACATATTTAAACTGTCGTCTGCAGATGCTTTCATTTTGGACAAGAATTAAAATTTGTCGTCTGGTAATGATCTAAATTTCTGTGTGTGTATACTTCTAGATAATTATAGCATTTGATTGACAGAACTATTTACTGGATAAAATTATGCCGAAATTCCGAAACCACGTCGCTTGTTTTATTTGTCTTGCAGCAAATTATATTAACCCTTTCCCAAACAATCCCTGGTTTTTACGGGCCAGGAATAGAAGCCTTTTGAAAACATTGTGGGAAAAGGAGAAAATGCTGGTAAGCAGCATTTTCTCCTTTTCCCACAATGTTTCTACCCTATCATATAGAAAAACCATCTTTTCAGCAACTGTCTATTTGTCATCTGCAAAATGCTTTCAATTTGGTCTTGTCCAAAAGTTGCCGTTCTGGAAAGGGTTAAAGAACATTTAAATCTTAATAATCTCTCACTTCTTTATGTTCAATGCTATCTTTTTTAACATACACAAAACCTTAAATGGAGTTGATTTTTATTTCTAGTCACTTGGAAAGAAAACTATACTCTTGATCAGAGGGATTTTCATGTTTAACCGCTAAATGTAAGCAAATACGGTATCAAAATGTGCAAAATGTATTGCCTGTATACACGAAATGCAGTTCGCTTACAGGTGGGTACTTAGAATTTTCACATCACACCAAATAAAAAAAATATATATATCACTGAAATTTATATGAAAAAACAATACAAATCATCTATAATTAACAATCATAAAATTACCAGGAAAAAAAAATTGATGGTATTCCCTTAAAAGGCTACGTAGCCTCTTAAGCTATTTTTAGATTTCGCACCAAAAATAACAAATGCATTGTGGGAATGTTAAGTGACTGGCACGTGACTAATGATGCTTAAATTTCATTACATAACAAACATGTAATCATTTTTCATAATATCTTCTTCAGACGCTATGTTTGAAGCTTCGTCTGTGTATTTCCAGTATGTAAATGAGCGAGTTGTTCATGTAAAAATAGAACGTGTTTCCCGTCGATGTCGACCTTGGCCATAGTAAATCTCTAATTTCTCGTGTTGTCGGATGGTTTTCGACTACTGGGGTTTTATGAATGACGATTATAAGGCTTTGGGAGTATAAGGATGATATTTTTGTATTTTGTAAAATTTTCGTCCCAAATTCTGAAGGGCCACCTTTAAATTTTGTTGTCGTCATAACGTTGTTTTACGTTGAAAAAAACTTTTGCCAGAGAAGTAACAGCCAAAGAAAGTCAAATACCTTGTTACTGCT
This sequence comes from Tridacna crocea, assembly GCA_943736015.1. Classification (NCBI taxonomy): domain Eukaryota; kingdom Metazoa; phylum Mollusca; class Bivalvia; order Cardiida; family Cardiidae; genus Tridacna; species Tridacna crocea. The sequence continues at coordinate 60,545,719 of OX031059.1, forward strand.
TATTGCGTCAAGTGATTTTGTCAAGAAACAATCAAACAGCATCATTTGTAATTTTCATGTCTATCGACCAACTCAAGTATTCTTGATAACATGGACCTGGGTCCGTATTCACCAACCATTCTTAAGAACGTTCTTGGTCTCAGTCTCCAGAATTTTCCAAATTTGAAAATAACACAATTTCTGAATGACTAAACCAAATGGTTTGGCCAATCAGAAGTTGGGTTACTTTCAAATTTAGAAAATCATGGAGAATAAGACTAAGAATATTCTTAAGAATGGTTGGTGAATGCGGGCCTGACGTGAACACGTATGACGTCATATATAGAGATTGAATCAACCCAATAAACATAGTGTTAGCCTTTTACTTGGCCGGCTTGCTGTATGGACATGAATCCCATTTAGTAATCGTGGGATCTGGTTGGTAAGAAAGAAAACAAGATGATTTTAAAAAATATCAATAATATGTCTGCAGATTTTTTTCATGAAAAATACACAATATTGGAAGAATAATTTTAGTCTCTAGGTCTAGTTCCGTATTTACTAACGATTCTGGACCTTTAATACTGTGGTCTTATTCTCTATAAATTTATAAGTTTGAAGTAGCACAACTTCTGATTGACTAAACCAAATGGTTTAGTCAATCAGAAGTTGTGCTACTTTCAAACCCAGAAAAAGGAGGGAATACGACTAAGGACGTTCTTTGAAATTATTGGCGAATATGAAACAAGATCAATGCGGTCCAGAATACTTGTCTTGATCCGTCGACGAGGAGGCCAAAACAAATTCAGATTAATTGTCACATAGCTGCAGAAGTATCGGAAGAAAAAAAAAAGAGTCGCAAAACATTACATACATGATTTTTTTTATTTCTCAGTACCATGTTATTCACATGTAAAGCGATTCTCTGATAGCTATCAAATTTCAATTAAAAGTAAAACATCGTGCAGCCAACACGCTGGTTCACATTCTGATATCAATCTTGCCAGGATTTTTGCTTTTAAAAGGATTTTAAATACTCTTTAACCAAGAGTACACATTTACTTTCTCGAAAGAGTATGTTACAAGTACATTGTCAAAACAGACTGCTATACAAATATTTTTCGGGTGGTAATAAGCTTACAAGTTGAGTTATTGACTTGGCTCTAGCATGCCTTCAGAAAACAATGGGCATACCTGGTATCTCCGTCAGAAACGGAAAATTCAAGCTGGCGCTGGTTCGATTCTCAAACAGGCCATATTATTATCGCGAATTGATGCTGATCATTGTGATGAGGTTCGTTGCAGCCTAACTGCTGAGTGTTATTTCGGCGAGTTTATATGGAAAAGCACGCAAAGGCTAGAAAGAACTTTGCCACTGTTAGAATGCCGGTTTAATCAGTAAACTTCTGGAAAACGGGGATAGCTGCATGATGGGGGTGCCGCGATATACCGGAAATAAAGTTCAGCAAACAATTATTGTAAATCACAAAGTGGTGTTGTTTACTCTGGTATTCGTAAAGCAGAATAGTAAAAATATCACATCCTTGACAGATAAATAATTTTCGTATGTATTGAGGCAAAATATCCACAATAAATGTTTTGTTTCGATTTCTTAGACTAGAGTAAACACAAGGCATTCTGGTGAAGCAAATACACTTCTCACAAATTCTCTTTGAAAGTTGTTTTTGATTTTATTTGTAATGACATTAGTGCACTGAACATCTAAAGCATTGCACTCCATGATTCTGTAAAGTAATTAATAATTTATTTTATCGCGCGTCCCCTCTTATCCTACACAGTCATCGGGAAAATAAAAGTGAGATGTTGAATTTCATAAAGATTTGTACAAGGTTTTAGCACAATTATATATATCGTATTCCAGAGAAGCGGCAATAAAAACTTTATACTGGATCAAACCGTTCTTTATGTCATGTGTAACATTTAGATTTGAGTCACTGTCTATAAAAAACGGGATTTGATACATTTGCAAAGAGCATCGACCCAGGATCAGCCTTACCCTGGGCCGAAGCTTTTTTCTTTTGGTAAACCATCTACATGTCAAAGGAAACCATCTACATGTCAAAGGAACAGTCTGACTCAAAATTTAGTCTGTTACACAAAATAGACTTTAAGGACCTATAACATACTGTGATGAATTGTCTTGTATCATGCATCTTGGGGATGTAGCCTATATAATATAAGCCCACTTCTGCCACAGCTAGGCTTAGATTTGTAATTTTCAATTATACACACGTGTGCAGTTTCTTGAAAATTCAATACAACTCGCCGATCATCGGAAAATTATCGGGACACTTGTTCTCACCCATGTGTTCTTGCGAATATGTAATTCGGCAACAAATGTGTAGCTGAAATACAAACCGCATCTGGCGGGGTTCTGACCTGTGAGGAAGAGATTCTCGTTTATTGAGGTTCAAAAGACCAACACCTTCACCACTGAGCTAAAGAGAATTCTCCCTTAATCGCAGTTCTTAGGTATTGATTTGCGTATCAGGACAACTGCCCCCCCGGACAATTGCCCCCCCCCTGAACTATTTCCCCCTGAGGACAATTTCCCCCGGACTATAGGCCCCCCCCCCAGGATAATTCCCCGCAGTATCCCCCCAGGACAATCCCCCCGACTATTATATAGTCCGGGGGGAAATTGTGCTCGAGAGCGATGGTCCTCGGGGGCAATTGTCGGGGGGAGGGGGGCGGCGGGCAATGGTTCGAGGGGGAATTGTCCTCAGGGGGCAATAGTCCGGGGGCAATTGTCCGGGGCGATTGCCCGGGGGGGCAATTGTCCTACAACCATTGAATTGATACATGAAGAATCTATACAGTATAGGGAAAAGGTGATGACCCATAACAAGGTATAACACCTGGCTCGCCCCAAGAAACATGGAGCAATAATCCCATTTCGACTAATTACATGCTTTAACAATGAACTATTCAAAAACCATAAAATTACAGGATATGGAAAAAATCTTTTAATTTTAAAAGCAATTATTCTTTACACCGATTAAAGAATTCCGATATTAACTGATGATTACTAACCGCTAAGTTATGACATTAAGTCGAGGGCCAACCGCGGTTGTTGAACTTTCACTTATATTCCGTTGGCCTCGAAACCATGAGGTCCTGAGTTCGATACCTGGGAGCCGGAGTCAACTGTGGGATTTTTCATAGGCCCACACATTCGGCGTGAGTACTGGTAAAGTTCCCAGGTAGCAGAATCGAGAGAGGTTAGTATAAGTTGTAAGGACTTGTTTCTCAATCGATTTGAAATATACATGTTTAAACTAAACTACCTGATAATTGCCAAACGCAAAGTTACGACATAAAGCTCAGGGCCAACTGCGGTTGTTGAACTTTCACTTATACTCCGTTTTCTCTGCTTACAGAAAATCAGAATTGGATACGGTTGATTGCTATGTTTAACAAAACGTAGGGATCGTCGCAGAAAAATGTTCCAAAGTTAAAACATGTAAACTGATGTTTTATATATATTGACGTTCGCCATTCTAATAAAAATGCCTATATATAGGACATGAATGCAGTCAGACTGAGACGGTACAGAAATCTCCGTTTTGCGAAGGTGCTGCTGTCTATTACATGTATACAGTCAGACATAAGTTAAGCATCACCCAAGCAAATTTAGTCATATTTTTTTTATGAATAATCTTTTATTTGGTATATTTTCAAGCTATGCACCAACCCACTGGACAAGTAACTGGCTGCTTCATGAGCTAAATGAAAGGATAGCTACGAGAAAACTTTCCGAAGCCCAGAAATGGTAAATTGTGGGCATGAGTAATGCTTTTCTAAGGACATGGGCTATTGCTGGTCAGTTTTGGTGATGCTTAATTTATGTCTGACTGTATATTTCCTTGTCTGTGAAAGGAAAAGGTCCTCGTTATTTCCGCATACCTTTCCCTTTTTCTGCAAATATTTCCCCATATTAACCACAAGCTGGTGAAATAAACTATATTATAAATGAATACTTTGTATGCAATAGGTTCTTATAAACGGCTGGCACTGTTTAAAACGAGAAAATATAGTGAAACTACATATGTATTGTAATGAATGTATACAATTATATCCCTCTGCCGGTCTGTTTCTCTTAAACGAGACAGCGATAACAATTTTTCTTATTTAAAAATAATTGCTACATGAAAATGAAATCTAATTCTTTTTTAATTAACCCATTACCGCACAATCCCTACTTTTGACGACCTTGAGAAAGAAGCTGTTAGAAAACATTGTGGGAAAAGGAGAAAATGCTGGTAACCAGCATTTTCTACTTTTCCCACAATGCTTTCTACTCTTCACAAAACAAATCTCAAATTTTCAGTCACTTTTATTTTGTCGTCTGCAAATGCTTTCGATTTGGACACATCTAAAATACTGTCGTTTGGTAAAGAGTTATATCAAAGAACGGATATGAAAATACGACGATTTTGTCATAGTGCCCTTCGATTGGGTAAGATGATCTGTCTAAATTTAGACTGAGATCATCGACATTAAACTGTAGAAAAAAAAACATGTGAAGTGAAATAAATAGATAAAACGCTTTTGTCATGCTCTGTGAAAAGGAGGCTTATGACCTCTTAGAAAATTATCAGCATATGTCAACCTGTGTAGTTTGTGCAGGCTGACCTGAATCGAAACTTTTTATCATTTGTCAATATGTGCGTGTCAAAGTACCAGTCAACCGCAGTTGCTAGACAAATTATTATACTGCAAAGAAATTTCTCGTGATCTGATTGGTTAACATGCCAGGAACATATATATCATGTTCCCTGGCAAAAACCACGTAAAGCCAGTTTCCCTTTTGAGTGCCCCGTAAACAGCAATACACGTGCAACACAACATCCAAAATGGCGGCATCGATCGATCACCAGAATGCACATTTATGCACCAAACTGCACGTTTTTTGGTGACGTCAGTTTCCAGTGATGTCAGTTTTCATTGAATTGGGCACTCAGAAGGGAATTTTTATTTCGTCAGCATACTCGAATCGTGAGATCATAAAATAGGAAAATTTCGCCTTCGGCTCGGGGCGACATGATTAACCACAGCCGTGAACAAGTTTCCAAGTCCCCTGCCACCTGACCGTACAACTAATAATGGACTTACTAGTCCCTAAATATGTGACGAATTGTTTGATATAATGTATCACAGAAATGCGTTAAGCACCCATATCACAAAACACGTTTCACTTGTAGTACACTTCTGATATGTTACTACAAAGTGGGACAATAACGCTCAGCAGGAAGTAAGGAGGTTACGCCTTCCTTTGAACTCAATTATCAATTTTAACCCCTAGGTTGCCAAACGCGATTCAAGGACCTTTTGCGGACAATGTAGAACAAGATCAGACTGTAGTTGGTTTGTTGGTTGTATTGGGGTTTGACGCCACTTTAACAGCTAAGGTCATATTATGACGGTCGGTGACGCACATGTGTTTCCTGGCTTTCTCATACCAGTACTTACACAACTTGCTTTCCAAAGCCACCGACTACTTTTCTTACATGCTTCAGTAGAGGTGAGATGTGGAAATACGCCGGAAAGAAAGTTCGCCTCAACCGGGTATCGAACTTACATCCACCTGGTCATGAGTCCGACATGCTCATCACTGAGCCACCCGGGCGGACCCGAGGTGAGACTGTACAAAATTATCAGCCTGATCTTGTATCCACACTGTTCGATAAGTAGATATTTTGTTTGAAACATAATTTTGAAATAGCATTATTGAACCAGTAAAGATTTAACTCTATGCAAGATGACAGGATTTTTGACTGGTCAAACGTACAACACCAGTCAGAGGACAAAATAAATCACTGCACAGCAAAGAAATTTCCCGTGATCTGATTGGTTAATTAGTATGCCCTGAACGAGTATATCATGTACACTGGCAAAATCAACGTGAAAACAAGTTTCCTTTCGGGAGCCCCGTATACATGACCACAGTATCAACAAACATCCAATATGGCGGCGGCGATCACGATTAACACCAAGATTATGCGCCTAGCTGCACGTTTTAGGGCGTATTACAAAGATTTTACTTACGTCACTTCCCAGTGACGTCAGTTTTCATTGAATTGGGGCACTCAGAAGGGAAGTTCTACTTCGTCAGCGTACTCAATTCAAAAAAAAAATAAAGGTAAAATTCGCTTAACAAACGTTGGAATAGTAAAATTTAGCAGTATGAAAAACTCACTTTACGGTCAAGTGGCGGGAGACTTGGAAACTTCTTCAAGGCTGTAGTGAATCATGTCGCCCCGAGCCGCCTTTCGACTCGGGTCGACATGTACAGCCATGAAGAAGTTTCCAAGTTCTCTGTCACCTGACCGTACAACTAGATTCTAATTATGTTACTCAAAAAAGTGATTTTCAATGACAGAAAACAAATTAGGAAAAGAGAAATGATAGTTACTATTTATCACGAGTTTTAACGTCCCTGTTGACACAAAGCCTTTCGAAAACATTGTTGGCAAAGGTGAAAATGCTGGTTACTACAATGTTTTCTTCTAAGAAAAAAAAAACAACAGTAGTTGTGCAACGGGGAATTGTCATCCGCAAATACTTTCAACTTGGACCAAGTCTAAAATTTTGTCGTCTCATAAAGACTTGAAACTCGGTTATAGTTTTGTAAAGAGCTTAGTGCTCATTTTGTTAGCTGAATACAACTGCTAAACATGCAAAATTGTATCATTACAACTGTATTGCTTAAATGCGAACATTAACGTTTTACCTTGGCCAATTTTGAACAATTTTGTTCGAATGATAATTTTATCGCTTTCAACAGCATTTCACCTATATCACGGGAAAAGTTCACTGTTGCGTATGTTTAAAGAATGGGCCAGCATCTTTGTAAAGAGCTCTCGAGTCATTTGTCAAAAGGGGAGAGTGAATCATTTTTACAAGCATATGCCTTTTCTCCTCTGAGGGTTTTTTTCATGAACTCGTTTTCCTTTCATTAAAAGTTGGTACTGTTAGAGTCGAAATAATTTCCTTTCTATCGTGGTTTATCCTACAATAAACCACGTTGTGAGTTACGAGGTGCAATAAAGAAATCACATGGGCTATCGCCCCATGGATTATTTATTGTGCCTCATAACTCAAAACTGTGGTTTATTTAAGAAATAATTTGAATGCGACGAAAGCTTGGTAACATCTAGGTTATTCTTTGTAGAGTGACGTCATTCTATATAGAGCAAGTAAGTAAGTTATTCAGTGGTGTATAATGTGCATCCTCGTTTAAACTCCACGTATGAAGTTGTTTTCCTTTGATTTAGTGATGGTCATGTTAGAATCGAATCAATATTCCTTCTATCCTGTTTATCGTTCAATAAACCACATTGTGACTTATGAGGCGTAATGAATAACCCAATCGGGCTGTCGCCCTCGTGGATTATTTATTGTGCCTCATAACTCACAACTGTGGTTTATTGAACGATTAACCACGATAGAAGGAAGATTATTTCTTAATTTTACCACACTTTCGTTGCACTGTGTTTATAGAGCCGACTTAAAATGTGTCATGTTAGAATGAACTATATAAACTACATAGAAAGAAGATTATTTCTTAAATCACCCCTCATCATCCCGGGGTCTATTTATTGCGGTCTAAACCGCTAATTTGTTCCGCGCTGCCCAGTTTCGATCACGTAACATCGATATCAATTTTACAAAAATGATCAGACTGGAACCCAGGCTACAATAGCACCTTCTCTATAGATACTGCCACGTGATTCACACCAGGATTTTCTAATTATAATTCCAACAGCTTAACCACTAAGCCTAAGAGAACCCCAGCAGATATGGTTTTTTTTTTTCTCTTAACTCTTTCAGCGTCACATTAATAAAATCCCATTTTGACGTCGACTGAAAATAACATGTACAATTTCAGACTGATTTCTATCCTCAAGGCTTACCTAAACAAGACAAGTGTATAGATTCAAAATCATAGTACACATTCTTGGTAGCCTGATCTTGATCTATGCAGTCCACTATTGGTTACGCTTAACAGTGGTCTAAGGATTAACCTATTACTTATCTGAACAAAAGTCAACCGTAGTTCTGTTGATGTATATTTTCTTTTACTTTTTTACCTTAGTTAATTGGTTGCAAAAATATTTTGATTATTATTTGATTCGTTTCTCCAGCCAGGTTTTTACATGTAATTGATACGATATACAACCGAAAACGAAGGATATCTAATTACAGTAAACAAAATGAGATGAAAACTGTCAAAATGCATCGCAGGGTGCGTGTCTATGCGAAAAAAAAAATAATAATAAAACAGTAAAGACCATTAATACTTATCTTGCACCTAATGTGTAAACCTTATCAACGAATTTCGGTACTAAAAAATAAAATTGGAACAATCGAGTCTGTCTTTCTTTGGTAAAAATGTCCATTTTTCTCCTTTTCGCACAATATTTTCTACCGTTCTAAAAACACGTCCAAAAAATATGGGCACATCAAACTTGTCAGCTACAAATCCTTAAAGTTTGAACAAGTCTTAAATGTTGTCTTTTGTGAAAAAAAAAAAAAGGTTAAGTTCTTGTAAATCAAAATTCTCTTTGTACTTTCACTACTTTGATTTTTCTTATTATGAGACGATGATAAATAACCTCTAATTTCAACCTTTCTCTCAACGAACGTTCGACAGAATAATGAACTCTCCAGGTGAAATAATTCGTTCTGCAGGTCTTCTGACGAGTTTATTTATTTTGATATTCTGTCAATCTCATTTAGTCAACTAATTGTTTTTATGAACAAAATTCATGACCTCAGAACAAAGAAATGAATCATGCCCGGTAAAAAGGGGTCATAATGTACCTGCCATTGCAAAAGGTATCGATTCAGGTCAGCCTGCGCAGTCCGCGCAGGCTGACCTGAACCGAAACCTTTTGCTATTGGTCAGTTTTCTGCATGTCAAAGGACCATTTCACCTCATGATCCGGTCGATCTTTAAACAACATGGATACGTTATCATGTGATGACCTGTTTGGTATATAAAGTATCTCGGATAAACTTTATGCCCCATTTTGCCAGAGCATGGCAGGGCATGTAGATTTTTGTGCGATTTCCTTTCCTTTGTTTTCTTTATTTTTACAACAATACGCGAGTGTTATATAAATAAAGGTCACGAAATGTAATGAAAAGTAAATATATTTATAATCCTGTACTGTGCAGGTTATTTTTAGGACAACCAAAAGGTATGAAATATTACATGTTTAAGGTAATTATATCTAAAGAAATAGAGGATAATCAACTGGTTGTTTTTGATATGAAAAATATCTCACGAGGATGCGTTGTTAGGCGTTGAAAAAACGAGTGCGCAGCACGAGTTTTTTTAATGCCTTACGACGCGTCCGAGTGAGATATTTTTCATATCAAAAATAACCAGTTGATTATTCTATTTATTATAATTATACCTTATTAACATCATTATTTGTAATTTTGCGTTTGAAAGTCGAAAAAAATGTAGTCGAAAAAAAAAAAGTAGTTCCCAAATTACGGCAGGAAGTGAAAGTGAAAGTTGATAACGTCACTAGTGATGATATCAAAATTTATTACACTGGGAAATTCCAGGATTTCACTGCTAGGTATATAATAAAAAAGGAACATTATTCTTCTCCTCCACTCCACTCCCCCCCTCCACACACTCCCCAAAAACTTGATTACATTGAGCTTTGTAGGATAGGGGGGATAAGGAATTAATTGCTTCTTTTCCACAGTGTTTACCTAAACAGGTAACCACGGAAAGATAGGAAGTAACATTTTTGTATGATTCGATGCTACGGGAAATATTCGCTAATCGTAACAACTGATCCACAAGTACTTAGTGCTCTTATACATGCAGTTTAGGTCGGAAAAAAGCCTAAAACAATACATATTATAGCGTATACGAGTGGTGGCCGAGATTTCGAAACTGTCAGCTAAAATTATTGACATACCATTCACAATTTGTTTGAGATAAAAATATTGTGAATGAACATCGAAATATCTCATTCATATGGTTCGGCAGAAGTCAAGTTGTTTTATCACCGCTTGAATGTACTGAAATCACTTTATGTTATTGTTTCTTTATTTCTGGACCAAATAACAACATTTTAGTCCTGTGCAAAATAGAAAGCAACTGCAGAAGATGAAATAAAATGTGACATGAAGGATTGGATTTGTTTCTGAACGAATAGAAAACATCGTGGGAAAAGGAGAAAATGCTGGTTACCAGCATTTTCTCCTTTTCCCACGATGTTTTCAAAGTTCGTTAACCGACAGGATAGTTTGGTAAAGTGTTAAACACATGTACTTCGACCTTTTTAAATAAATCAAACAAAAAAATTCAGATGTTCAGGGAGAACAAAGCATTATAGACACAGCCCTGTTTTCAAACGATACCTGACAAAAATGTGGATAGGTGTAGATCTACGATCAGACTGCAGTCTCATCTGAGTCTGCAGCGACGGCTGCATTGGTTTAACCCATTACCACACAATCTCTACTTTTGGCGACCCTGAGACAGAAGCCTTTGGAAAACGTTGTGGGTAAAGGAGAGAATGCTGGTCACCAGCATTGTCTCCTTTTCACACAATGTTTTTTTCACCTTTCACAAAACAAATTTCAAATTTTCAGTCACTTTTATTTTGTCGTCTAAGTATGCTTTCAATTTGGACAAGTCTAAAATTTTGTCGTTTGGTAATGAGTTAAATCCGTCCTTTCACCATTAACCTGCTAAATAGCTAAAATGAAATTTTAAATTCGACAATAAAAACCCAAAATATTGCTATATTGAAATCTTTATTTGGGGAATAATATCTCCATATCGGATAGTGTAGATCCAAGATCAGACTGCACGTTCTGTGCAGTCTGATCTTGATCTATACTGTCCGCAAAAGGTCGGTGAGTCACGCTTACCAGCCTATGGGTTAAACGTTAAAGGTAAATTAACTCGGAGTTATCTTTAATTTTTCCCCCGTAATATTGACAAGTTTGAAAAAACATAGCAGGAAAAGAAGAAGTTGGTTTTTATCCTACATCCATACTCACACTGTAAGAAACGAAGAATTTATTTCCTTCGCTCTTTTTACGATTTGATATTTAGAAATGCTAATAAATGGAATTTAGATATTCAGTTTTATTTCATGCTTTCTGGTATGATGTCGATAAATAGCAGTGAAAATATTTTTCGATCTTACACTGGTACCACCAGTGAAAATACCGATTTTCACGTTCTTTTTGCCTAGGTAAATTGCGGGTGCCTAACAACTAGGTCGAAATATGACATCATTTACCTTGCATTTTTCGCGCTTGAAGTAATATTTTATGCGTTGCCATGCGGGAGGGGTACGCCACGGGGAATAACGGAAAAGAACTGTATTGGATTTTAATAAAGCTTCTCTCAGAAAGGGTTAAAAGCATGAAATAAACAGAATATTTGTGGGGTTTTTTCGGTGAAAGATCGAAATTTATTTCATCTCGTGAACACCATCGGTAATATTTTCACTCGTGGCTGCGCCACTCGTGAAAATATTACTTATGGTGTCCACTCGATGAAATAAATTTCAATCTTTCACCGAAAAGAACAAAATATCATCTTTATAACTATCATAAAACCAGTCCCAAGTTTTGATGTTTTATTTTTTACTTTGCTTCAATGAAATATACATTTACATGGATCTGAACATGAAAACACCAACCCAAAATATGAAATGTAGATTCAAGATCAGACTGCATGCAGTACTTTCAACAACTTTCGCAATAAACAGCCCAAATCTTTACCAGCGTTACAGATTTAACTCTTTACCAAACGGCAAAATTTTAGACTGGTCCAGATTGAAAGCACTTGCAGACTACAAAATGAAAATATCTCAAAAAATGAAATTGGTTTCCAGCAGGGTAGAAAACTGTGGATTACCAGCATTTTCCCACTATGTTTTCAAAAGACGTCAATCTTAGGGTCGTAAAAACCAGGGTTTGTTTGTAAACGGTTTAGCCAGGTTCTAACGAAAAAGTTACTGTCTCACTGATTCGTTTGTTTAACGCATGAGAATTTCAGACGTATCTGTATTGGAAGCATTTTGTGGACAACATAATAAACTTGGTTCACATTATTTTATTTGTCTTTGGAAGTTTAGAAAACATTGCGGGAAAAGAAAAAAAATGCTGGTCACCAGCATTTTTTTTTCTTTTCCCACAATGTTTTCGTAAGCTTTCTTCTCGGAGATCGTGATAACTCATCATCTTGTAATAAAGGGTTAAACGCGGTTTACGCCGCTTTTAAAAATCACTTTAGACACGTTATAGTGAGACAATTTTTTATCCCGTTTTATCCGGCTTTATTCAGTACTGTCCCTTGACTCTGTTCACAGTGCTTTGCCAAATGACATTTCTATGTCACCATCGCCGCATGCAGGGATCGCACCAGGTTTTACCTGATTACCAACCCAAACTGTGCCATGCTCTGTAAAAGGGGGGTTATGTATCTCTGTACTCATCATACCAAGTAACTTATCAACGTAGATATATAAAATCTGCTTTGGTTAATAACCGAAAGAATCATGAGAAAGGCTGGTCTTTAGAACGGAACGCAAAAAAAATCAAATGTAAAAAGTTTCAGCCCATGTCAGTCTGAGCACTCGGCGCAGGCTGACCTGAGTCGATACTTTTTTGCAAATGCATCAACCCCCTTTTCACAGGGCATGGCTAAACTTTTTGTAGAAGTACATAGCCCAGTGGACCCATTCTCTACATGAAATGAAGAAATGATAGCATCCTACTACTTTTGTTTAAAATGCACTTACTAATTTTGAATGGCTGTAGAAAAAAAAAAAACTTAAAAGGTAAAGATCTAGGCCTCCGCTCATATAGAGCAAACTGATGTAAAGAATTGTTATCAAACTATAACTTACAATAATAAGTTTTATTATTGTCCCAAAGGTCATTAGAATTCGAAACTTTTACTTCCTTTTTATAAGACAAAGGAAAATGCAAGGTCAAAAGTTCACTGATTTACAAGAATTAGACAAGTCTTAGGAATCGTAGGCGATAGTTGGACTATTGTTAAATGTCCGTATTTTCCATTGCCATCGAAATAGAGAATCAAAGCGTTGAGAACGCTGAAGTGGAATTTGTCGAGGAAGCCATTGTGTGAAATTAATTATTTGAAAGAAAAAGAGAAATATCATCCAAAAGTGGTATTTGTCAAGGAAGCCATTTAGTTAAATTGATACGTAATTTGAAAGAAAGAGAGAAATATTATTTAAAGAACGGCTTGAAAGTTAACTACTAAGCAAATGAATACCTTTACGGTTGAATGGAGAGCACTCATAGCAAAGTTTGGATCGTTTGCGTATTAGTGGTCTCCCTTTGATCATTAGCAGGAATCAGGAATAACGTCCCTTGACAATAGGATGCATGATAGAGAGAGACACCAGGTGAATACATCCAATAAAATTAAGTTTGTACCTGAAAACTATGAGATATCCTTTGTCGTTAACATTTAATTCCCAACATCGCAATCAGTTATTTCAATCTATAAATATTCGCACAATCAAATGGAGCAGCCCACAATCATGGGATGAATAGCCATGGGACGAACTGGTTTTGGAACGAAAAAGCCGAAAAGCGATCGGCAGACAAATTTCGTATCATTGCGCCAATAGAAGGCTATAAGCTAGTGAAGCTATTTTCAATAAAAAAAAAATAGTATTTCCACGATCGATGGCCTCACCCAGTGCATGCCATTTCCATTTAAAGGTCACATGCCATTACCACTGGAAAGTCTTAGTGCTGCCGAAAAACTCCATTTGCCTGAAAAAAAATGAGTTTACTTGCTTTATTTCCTTCGGATTTGTACAAAATACGATACATGGTCTTCAAAATTCGATATTGTACTCATAGTGGTATTGTCTTCGACAAATACCACAAAATATAGGTTCTATAGAGCATTTTTTCAAAACAAAAAGTCTAAAGTTTCCAAGTAATATACAACTAGGAGGAAATGCTTTGAAATTCATATTTGGGTTCAGAAGCCAAATCGGCAGAACTTGTGGTTTTTCGGTCTAGGCCTAGTTTTTATACCTTCTCTACCACTTGTATTGTCACCTCAGTATGGAAACCTAATTATTTACTAAATGACAATGTTTTAGACCTGTCCAAATTTAATGCATATGCAGACGACAAAATAAATGTGATTGACAAATTTAAACTTTGTCTTTAAGAGTAGAAAACATTGTGGGAAAAGGAGAAAATGCCGGTTCCCAGCATTTTCTGCTTTTCTCCCAATGTTTTCAGAAGGCTCGTTCCTCTGGGTAGTAAAAACCAGGGATTGTTTGGTAAAGGGTTAAATACATCCAGAGGATCGGTTTTTCAGCTACTGGTTAAGCATGTCTATTAAAAGCTAAAAAACCCATCGCGCACACACTAGGTCTTGCGTTTATGAGTAATGGTAAAATCGAGGATAATTTATTTTAAAACTACTGTTGAAGTAAAACGGCTTTTTGTAATTAAATTTTCAACTTCGCTATATTCCTTCAATTTTCAAACATATGGCTTAACGTGGAAATTATACGTGTATAATTTTACCCAAAAGAGTACAAAGAAAACATCGTAAAAGTTCGAAAAAGTAATTTTGAACAAGTTGTAACAAAAGATAAGGAAATAAAAACTAAAGATTATATTGGCCGTGTATATTTCTGCTTGCAGTGATTATCAAGACATAGTTATGAGTGCAACAAAGACAGAGATAAATGAGATAAAGAAGGTCAACGATCTATGTCGGTAGGAGGTAGACATTAATTATGTTGTTGCTTGCTTCCGCAAGGCATTTGTTAACCTATTACATAAATAAAACTTTGACTTTAGAAATGCTAAAGGCAACACTTGCTGTTTGTGTATTTTACTGCATAAGTTTGAATTCGACCGTAACGAAGGTATTCTCTACTGTGGTCTGATATTTTAGATACTCAGAGTCATGGCTAGAATCCGCCCTGCCGTTTCCAATATAGTGTCGCATGCAGACGATATCCAGGTTAATTTTCACCGGAGTGCTTAGAAACAAAGTGAAATACAAACATTATATACAATGTATATGTTATTATAGCTTGGCGAGCCTGCTTATTCTCAGTGTTCGACAGGAACAGTGGCTGGAATCACAGCCACGAATTTGTATTGACGCAACAAACTCTTTCTGCAACCCTTCTTTGGATTGGATGGTTCCTAACTTAACCCTTTACCCCATAAGGCATTTCTGTTGTAACTCTAAATGACCCTCAATAACAGCAAGGATGAAGCCGTTTCTTATGTGTATATGACACCTTTTGATAGCATAGAAAGCATTGTGACAAAAGGTGAAATTGCTCATCACGAGCAATTTCACCTTTTGCCACAATGTTTTCCAAAGGCTCCTACAAGCAATGCGTTGAAATGAGTATCCATGGAGTAAAGGGTTAACTTGTAGACAATCCCTGGTTTAATTACGACCTTGTAATAATATTTATCAACTTAAGTTACTTCTGTAAAAGCTTCTCTCACAAGTTACATTCTTGTTAACTCCAGGAATGGCCAAAAGCAAGCATGGTTCAGGGTTTCTTTTTTCAACAGGAGTCTTGTTTCAGGCCAGTTTCATATTTCGGTATCAGAGTTATGCTGACAACATTGCCTTTGCGTTCTGGTCTCTTTTAACCTATATTATGAGTATAATTCATTTTCCAATCCATGCATTCAATTGCTTTATCACACACAAAAAAGAGTTAATGAAACTGTTGACCCATTACCGCACAATCCCTACTTTTGACGACCCTGAGAAAGAAGCCTTTAGAAAACATTGTGGGAAAAGGAGAAAATGCTGGTAACCAGCATTTTCTCCTTTTTCCACAATGTTTTCTACTCTTCACAAAACTAGTTTCAAACTTTCAGTCACTTTTATTTTGTCGCCTGCAAATGCTTTCGATTGGGACAGGCCTAAAATTTTGTCGTTTCGTAATAAGTTACGGGAAAGAGAGTGGGATAGATTTGTGTCTGAAGTCACGCTTCAGGATATAAGAAGGAAATCACTTAGTGACGACTTATATAATATTTGACCTACTAAAAGCAGTGAAGTGCCACAAAGAAAAGTAAACTATCTTTTTTGTTCGAAATGAAACTAACCAATCGTTTGCAACGAGAAGTTTCATTTTTTTTTTAAAGCTAAAAGCTTTCAAATTTAGTTTGAATTATATCTACATGGTACGAGCTAATTGCAGTTTGTGAAAAAAAAATGAGTGGAGTGTGGGGGCAACTGTATGTATGAATTCACGCTTCAGGATGTGACCTGGAGATTACTTAATGAGGTACAAAGATATGCACAAGTATGACTAGACTTGACTAGACTAGACAGACAGACGGACGGACATGGGAGGCGGACGGGCAGGCAGGCAGACAGACAGACAAAAGCCAGTCAGCCAGACAGACAGACTAAAGTTCTGACAAAAAATACTTTACATTTTACCAAACAAACATGGGTTCGTTTGGTTTATTTTTTCATAATCAACAGAAACAGTCATCTTTATATATTTGAATTTTGATCGTTCAGATTCAACCTCGAAACGTCATTAGTCAATAAGTTTGAAACAGTGAGAAGACGACTGCGGACGAACAAATAACGCGAAAACTAAATCCATCCATCTTCGCCAGGGAATTATTATTTGTGTCCTGGAGACTGCAGGTAAAAAGATCAGACTGCATGCAGGTGCGGACTGATCTTGACCTGCCGTCTATAACAAGGACCCTAGAGGTTGTTTTATGCAGGATATACGTTTGTATTCAAGATATGTTAGGCAGGCAATGTGATAGCCATCAAATTCTGCAAGATTAATTATAAGATAATTTATAACTGAAATATAGTTTATCATTTCGGTTGCCTAGCGGGACTTACCGACCTTTCGCGGACAGTGTAGATCAAGATCAGACTGCACAGAACGTGCAGTCTGATCTTGGATCTACACTGTCCGAGAAGGAGTTATTATTGCCCAAACTTTATAACTTTGAAAGAGCTATAGTACTGTTTTTACTGTCGAATTGAAGATTTCAGTCAAGTTACTTCGCAGGATAAGAGTTATCAGTTTATTGAAGGGGAAAATTGAATTCTAATTATATCCATTAGCTCTCAAGAGCCAAATTTTTAAAAGTATAGTCTACCTCTCTCTGTGCCAGAAATGATATCCACTCAAACAAGAGAGTTTCGTATCATATAGGGATATGAACGGTATAGACCAAAGATCAAACTGCGATCAATGTGCAGTCTGATCTTAAAGGTGGCCCTTCAGAATTTGGGACACAAATTTTACAAAAATATAGAAAAATCATCCTAATACCCCCAAAAGCCTTAAAATTTCCATTTATAAAACCCCAGTAGTCAAAAACCATCCGACATCCGATTTACTACAGCCCAGGTCAACACTGATGGGAAACACCGTCTATTTTTACATCAGCAACTTGCTCATTTACAAACCGGAAATATACAGACAAAGCTTCAAACATAGCGTCCGAAGCTCTAGACATAATACAAAATAATTACATGTCTGTTATGTTATAAAATTTAAGAGTTATCAGTCACGTGTCCGCCACTTAACATTCCCACAATGCTTTTTTGGTTTTTGTCGGGAAATCTGAAAATAGCTTAAGAGGCTACGTAGCCTTTTAAGGGAATACCACCAAAAAAAATTTTTTTTGTAATTTCATGATTCTAAATTATTGGTGATTTGTATTATTTTTTCATATCAATTTCAGTGATATATATATTTTTTTAATTTGGTGTGATGCGATAGATCTAAATATCCACCTTAACGTATGACTTCCACAAAAACCGATATTTTCAGTTGTTGCGCTGTTTTAACTCGTTTATGTGTTATAAGTCACAGATGATAATTTGGGATGGTATAGATCAAGATCAGGCTGCTTGTCCCGTTCATCTATCCACACTTTCTGATGAATCAAGAGGTATAGATTTAAATAGCGTGTTGACTTTACGTAAAAGGGTTCATTTTGAATCAGAAATAGCTCAGAAAATGTATAGATGGCTAACAATTTTCAATTGCTGGGAAAAAAAACGAAAGAGAAATTCTTAGGATAAAGACAAAAAAAAAACGAGCCTCCATGAATCAAACAAGAAATGAGATGTACGCAAAATCCGAGTTCATCAACTCTCTCTCTCTCTCTCTCTCTCTATCTATCTATCTATCTATCTATCTATCTATCTATCTATCTGTCTATGTTTTCCTCCTTTTTTTGACATCAAATTCAAAAGCGACACTGACTAAGTTACAATATACACATAAAAGGTATCATAAAAATCCCCTTTTTCAAATCATAATCATTAACCCATCAAAAGAAAAGTTTGATCATATAGATGTTGTCGAATATCGGCCCGGGCTCTTGAATACTCTATTATTTCCGGAAACTGCATATCAATATCAGACGGCACAAAACGATTACATTACGTCGACCTTCTTCCAGTAAGAATTCAAGGCCCTTTATATTGGCAGGATATTTCCATTTGATTTACTTATATAGCAGTTTAAAGGGTAAACAGTTAAATGCGTAATACAAGGTGTCCGGAAAGTAAGGTAACACTTTCATACATTTATATTTTGCCTTAGAATATAATATAAAGAGATAAAAGATATATATACATGTATATAAAACGTGTAAGTTTTTTGTGTGATAATTCAATCCAATTTTCATTACATATTGCATTTTTTATACAGATTTCAATTCAAAAGTGCTTTTTTGGTCAATGGCGTCATTTTAATAGTTAATGACGTTTTCAAACTGATGGCCGATTATGCTCTTTCCTTGCCGAACATGCACGATAAAATTGTCAATCACATTAGCGTACATTTCAGTATCAATCTTCTTGATTTCATTTTATGTGTTCTTTAACTACATATCTGTGCTGTCTGGTTTGGATTGTCGACCCTTCACTTCACATAACCCCACAGAAAGAAGTCGCAGGGGTCGAGGTCAGGATGTAGTCATACAGATATGCAAAAGACTTAGTTCATGCTGGATGGTGCTTAGGTACACACACATCTAAGTCTGTGACAGACATTTTATATGGTACGTTCGTTGATAGAAAAATATCAAGACAATATTCCGGAGGTCACAAATTGCTGAATATCATAGCCTGCATCAAGCTGTGTAACTTCTTCCTTTGCATTACTTTGAGGTCGAAGGTTTACGATCCCTACCCAGACAACATAGACATGTTGTCTAAAAATCTTACAAGCAAACTCAGTGTCATTAATATTTAAATACTAGTATGTCCTAAAGTGATTGACTATTTCATCAAAGAAAGAGCGTAAAAGGCCGTCTAATTGATAACGTCATTAATTACTAAAATGACGCCAATGACAAAGAGGTACTTCTGATTTGAAATCTGTATAAAAGTGCGTATTGTTAAAAAAATTAAATGAAATTACTACACAAAAAACTTGCATATTTTATGTACATATACGTTTAATTCTACCTCTTTATCTGATATTTAAAGCCATATTATAGATGTACCAAAGTGTTACCTTACTTTCCGGACACCCTGTATATAGAGGATATTTGTTTTTTTCGGTGAAAGATCGAAATTTATTTCATCGACTGAACACCATCGGTAATATTTCCACGAGTGGCGCAGGGCTCACGAGTGAAAATATTACCTACCGTGTTCACGAGATGAAATAAATTACGATCTTTCACCGAAAAAAAAATATTCTATTTATTTCATGCTTTTAACCCTTTTCGGGAGGATCTTTATCAAAATCCAGTACAGTTCTTTTCCATTATTCCCCGTGGGGTACCCCTCCCGCATAGCAACGCATTACAACATTAGGTCAAGCGCGAGAAATTTAAGGTATAATTATGACGTCATATTTCCCATCTGGTTGTGAGGCACGTGTAATTCACCTAGGCAACAAGAATGTGAAAATCGGTATTTTCACTGGTGGTACCAATGTAAGATCGAAAATATTTTCACGGCTATTTCTCGATATCCTACCGGAAAGCATGAATGAAATAATGTCTGCTTAAAAGAAAATTTATAGAACCAAGAAAATTATAATTAATGTCGGATTTTTTTTTTGCCATTGTTTTCCTATGCTTTTCATTTCATAATACAAAGTTGGATAAAAAAAAATGTGAATTGTAGTTCTTTATTTTACCAGGTCGTTACTGAAACCTTAGATCGAGTTTTGGTTCCAATACCTGAAGTCGCCAGGCTCCCTTTGCAGTCAATATTTTGATAAATCTAAAGAGCTGCCACTAGTTTTCTATGAAAGATTCTTCTTTTATAAAAGATCATAGACGTAGAGTCAGAGGGGCGTCCAAGAATTTTTCCCGAGGGACAGTTACTGTTTCTTTCCCTCCCATCTAAAATACTTAACTTTTTTTCAACTATAAACATTCTTATATTTCTTTTCTTTAGATGAAGTTTAACCCTTTACCAAACAACAAAATTTTAGACTTACCCAAATTGATAGCGTTTGAAGACAAAAAAATAAACATGACTAAAAACTTGAAACTTGACCTTGGAAGAGTAGAAAATATTGTGGAAAAAGGAGAAAATGCTGGTTACCAGCATTTTCTCCTTTTCCCACATTGTTTTCAAAAAGATTTCTTTCTAAGGGTTGTGAAAACCAGGGATTCTTTGGTAGAGAGTTAATAAAGTTCACGCCAATAGCACTGCAAATACTCTTATCATACTGAAGATAAACACTTCATAATGATGAATTAGAAGTGTTTTTGTCTTGCAGTTTTTTTTCTTCTCTGTTTGGCGTCGGAAATGAAATCTTAAAGTGGAAGTTTGCTTACAGTTCGTCTGCGAATATTAAAATATTTATCTTAGCAATTTTCTACCGTTCTCTCTCGATGATAAAAATTACTTAGTTTTTGTAATCGATTTCCTCCAACCCTTAGCGCATCAGTCACAAATAATTTTACTCTTGCGGGCAGTGTATAGATTAAGATAAGACTGAAGAGAACTTACAGTCTGATCTTACATCTACACACGGTCATGTTGCTAGAGATTTGGGTCCAAATATACGTGGAAATGGCTTTTATTGGGCCATATGAACGCTTTCACAAACCCCCGAAAAGTTTGGAAAATATTTTTTTTTTTTTATCACATAACTCTCCTTGTTTTCAATGTGATACAGCCATTACGAATTTTCTAGTCTCACACACGTGTGAGATAAGAAAATAGTTTTGTATTTGGTCAATACTCTGTAATTATCCGCTTCATTTCTAAAATATTGCTGACCTAGGTTTCTGAGGGAAGCAGTCAAAGTTCTTGTCGTGATAAAGTTGTTAATTTAATCACTTTTATACTCAAACAAAAATCAATATTCTGCAAGTTTCTTCGGAACTATTTTCTTTTGGAAAGTACCTGTCAAAGTAAGTGGCCAGGCTTCATGTAAATTTCACTACACATGATACATGTATGCATCTGGTTTAACACATTTTGGACTATAATTCTTGTTAATCAGTAATGTGATAAAAAAAATCTGACTATCCTTGGTTTTTGAGGTAAAAATTTATTAAACTCTTCCACAAGAAATGTTAAGCTCATCAAAGGCTCGCTTAATAACATTTTTGTCGACTCGTTTAATAAATGTTATCTCAAAAACCAACTCATGTCAGATCCTATATGTATGTATTCTGTGTTTTTTTATATGATTAATTCAGTACAAAAGAATCATAAAAATTAAGGATCAATCAGAATACTGAAGCAATGCTCTGGGAAAGAGGTGTTTATTGCATTTGCAAAAAGTTTCGACCCAGGTCAGTCTGCGCTGCTAGCTGCCAGCCCAGGCCAGATCTGTCCGGAAACCTTTGGCTATTGGTAAACATACGGCATTTCAAAACACCTTCAGGATAATCGGTTGTTGGACAACGTGGGTTTCATGAATTCATGTTTATATAATAACTTGCTTGGCATTTAACCCTTTCCCAAACGGCAAATTTTGGACCAGACCAAATTGAAAGCATTTTGCAGATGACAAATTAACAGTTGCTAAAAAGATGATTTTTCTATATGATGGGGTAAAACATTGTGGGAAAAGGAGAAAATGCTGGTTACCAGCATTTTCTCCTTTTCCCACAATGTTTTCAAAAGGCTTCTATTCCTGACCCGTAAAAACCAGGGATTGTTTAGGAAAGGGTTAATGCATTAAGGAGATCAATGAAACCCGCCCTTTCTCCAGAGTACGGCGCATTTATTTTCAATTCTCGTTCATTCATATATTCGGCAAATCAGCAAAAAAATGCTTTTGGCCATAATAACATGTTATGAAAAATATGGCAAGGACATGTAGACTGGATGAAATACGAAGATATCATACGAAGTAGATAGCAACAACAAAAAGTGAAAGTCCTGAACGCTTCAAAGTTTCTAAGAAAGTGAAAGCACTTATTCATTTCCTAGTAGACGACGGAAATGTTTCATGTATGTAGTGCTACATGTAAACATTTAAAAGTGCATAGGAGTTTATGCTTATGTTCAAATATTTAACTGTAGTCAATGACTAAATTAATTACTTCCTTTACGGTCAGAACCATGAATAAGAAACCAGCCGCATACCACATATTGACATTTACCATTACAATGGACAAAACATTTACACCAGTCCAACTTGAAAACAGACGACCAATTAACAATTTACCAAACGACCTTGAGATAGAATCCTTTCGAAAACATTGTGGGAAAAGTAGAAAATGCTGCTTACCAGCATTTTCTCCTTTTCCTGCAATGATTTCTACCCTACCAGAAAGAATTCAATTTTTGAGTTACATTTATTATGTCGTCCGCAAGTACTTTCAATTTGGGCCAGTCTAAAATGTCGTTTGGTAAAGAGTTATTTGGTTCTAACAGTTACTTTGTCTTTGAGAGAAAGGAAACATTGTGGAAAAAGGAGAAAATGCTGGTTACCAGCATTTTCTCCTTTTCCCACGATGGTTTCAAAAGATTTTGATCGTGTGGTAAAAGATTTAACAGAAGCAAATAAATGTCATTGATATAAACGCCCCGTGGAAAAGGTCTCCGGTGAAAGACAAGAATACAGATAATAATGTGAAGTTGAATGACTTTTCGACAAAAAATCACGAGATTTATTTCCTGAAAGAGACAATAGTTCACTTGTAAAAAGAATAGTTTTTGCCGGTTTGTGCAAAAAAAAAACATACATACTTTTGGGAGGTTTTTGTGTAACCTCATCGCACTCTTGGCTTTTGTTATTATGTCCTAAAAATAACTTTTTTTTTTTTAAATGCAAAATATATTCTTATAGTAAAAACCTTAACCATCTCCCAGATAATAAATTTTTCACCCTTATCCTTATGAATAACTAAATTGAAATTTTCAATATTGCTATTTTAAAGTTATGTTTTTGGGAATAATTTCTCCTTGTCGGAAAGTGTAGATTCATGATCAGACTGTATGTTCTGTGCAGTCTGATCATGATCTACACAGTCCGCAAAAGGTCATTAGGTCGCCCGGCTAAGCAGCCTAAGGGCTAAAAGACATTGGGCAATAAACTGTGATATTTATTCTTGAGTTTCTTACCTATCTTTTTACATTCTTTACACACCTTTATATTAGATATCTTGTCAGCTGATCCGCATTCCTACCATCTTTAATCTAAAACTTTGGAGTCAGCAGGGAATGCCCAGCCACTCAATATCATATTTTTACACATTATAAATGACGCATATTTTTTTCTTAATTCAAGGACTTTCCACTATCAATCCAACGATGTTCAAACCTTTTTATCACATTCTTAAGTTTATCATTTAAAACTTTTGAGTTGATAGGAATTGCCCTGTCGCTAAATTATTTCTTTTCTGCATATTCAGATCACACATAATACTAGTAGCCTACTTCTTAATTCAATTCTTATACTATTATTACTGTATTCAAACTCTTTTTTTTTTACAATTCAAACAATTCCACTTTTATTATCTTTTAACACAGATATGCGCGCTAAATGGCTAAAGCTGTTAATGCGCCATAAAACAACATCCATTCATTTTCATTCATTCACAATCATGTCGAAAGGACTTACAGTATTAGTTGTACGGTCAGGTAGCAGGGGATATGGAAACTTGTTCACGACATGATTCGACACAACCGTGAACAAGTTTCCAAATCCCCTGCCACCCATCTTCGCACGCCAGGGTTACGATCACAACGTGGATCTTACCTTGGCTGATTGAGCTCGATTTCTAGATTCCTGCGATGCGCCCTCTATTTCATGCTGGTTATTACCTCCCTTTACATCATATTTCTGAAATATGCTGGCAACAACCAATGAAAAAGCGTATCGGGGGAATGTAAAAATCAAGCTCGATCCGCCAAGGGTAGAGTAGCGCAGTGAATCGTCAGCCTTGGCTTGCGAAGATGCCTGCCACCTGACCATACGATGGATTTATTACACTGCAAAGTTTTACCCTTTCGAAGCGCACGAAGGCAAATTTTCCTGTTTTATAGTCTCACGAATCGAGTATGCTGCCGAAAAAGAAATTCCTTTTAAAGTGCCATAATTCAATGAAAACGGACGTCACAGGAAAATGTCGTCACTAAAACGTGCAGTCTGGTGATCGATCGACGCCGCCATTTTAGATGTTGTGTTGCAAGAGTAGTGATGTTTACGGGGCACTCAAAAGGGAAACTTGCATAACATGGTTTTTGCCAGGGTACATGGTATATATGCTACGGCTGTTTACCAATCAGATCACGAGAAATTCCTTTGCCTTCCTTCGGCTTGGGGCGACATAATTCACCACAGCGAACAATTTTCCAAGTCTCCTGCCACGTGACCGTGCAACTAATATTGTAAATGATGGAATTTGCCTTTGAAAGAATAAGGGACCTTGTGTATTACATAGAAGGGAGGTAATTCCGGTATTTCTACTTCTGTCACAAGTTTTCATGGGCTTTCTCAAGAGTTAGGTTTACTGACACGTATAATAGTTTGACTTGTTGATACAGACCGTTAAGTCGCTTTGAACACTGTAGTTCAGGAGTAACTCGATGACAGCTATTGCATTAAAATACCCTTAGTTACACAGTACCAGGGCTTGACTCTGAAAAGCCTTGCCAGATGACATGACCACAAAACCAGCGCCCAAGACGGACGGTCGGATTCAGATTACCAGGTTACAAGCCGAACACCTTAACCCATTACCACACAATCCCTACTTTTGTCGAACCTGAGACTTGAAGAAGCCTTTAAAAATCATTCTGGAAAAAGGTGAAAATGCTGGTAACTAGCATTTTCTCCTTTTGGCACAATGTTTCCTACTCAACACAAATCAAATTTCAAATTTTCAGTCGCTTTTATATTGTCACCTGCAAGTGCTTTCGATTTGAACAAGCCTAAAATAGTATCGTTTGGTAATGAGTTAAACAGCCACGGCGCCAAAAAGGAGTCGCGTGGTTACGGCGTGTGACCTATACTGGTTTACCGAATGGTTTAGCCAATCAGAAGTGGTGTTACTCACAAATGCAGAAAATTCTGGAGAACAGAACAAAGAACATTCTTAAGAATGGTTGGTGAATACGGTCCCAGACTTCACCTTCTGTGCAGTCACATCCTGATCTATACTGACTGTAACACCAACTTTTATCGGTTTAAGCGCCTTGCAGATCGGACAGTGCGTTCAAAATAAGAGAAGCAAAATTGAGGTTTTCGTTCAATCATCTCATATCGTTTCTGAATAGTGTTATCAGAAAAAAGAGACAGAGTCCTGCAGAGTTTTGACATCTAGTTATGAAAATGATTTACGACCCTAGCCCCTAACCACTAGAATAAACATCGTTAAATCCGGACCGAAAAAGCTTTTGAACGTATGGTGGGAAAAAAGATCAGTCTGATCCTTGATCTACCCCGCCCATTCACCGATAGAATAATCCAAAACTGCTGCATGGGATATTTCCATTACTTTTTGTAAATATATGCAATCCTGTTTTCACAAAGTATGGTTCATTTCTTGCGTCATTTATAACGATATTTTCTCAAATTGAATTCTCTCATGTCAATTTTACTTATTTCGGACTGCACAAAACTTGCGATCTGACCTTACACGTACAAGTAACGTTAAATTTCCTATATTATATTTTATGTGTCTATTTCTAGAAATGTTATGGGTATAGAAATGTCGTAATTTAAGCTGGGGGTGGGATTATTTCCCGGTCACAGTGAATATTTTCTTCCCGACGAAATTCTGGAACTACCATTTTAGTTCTATTTTACTAAAAAATAGAATCACTAGTTTCAAAAGTGGCATTCGTTGACAAAATAATCAGAGGAAATATAATATATAATTTATTTCATCAGCTTGTGGTTAATATGGGTAAATAATTGCCTCAAAAGGGAAAGGTCCGCGAAAATAAGTCGTGCCTTACGGCACTCGTTATTTTCGCATACCTCTCCTTTTTTTCGGCAAATATTTTCCCCGATATTAACCACAAGCTGATGAAATAAACTCTACTTATTTTCCGAGGATAATTTTGTCCCTTACGGACTCCTTGGAATTTTCAGTTTTTATGACCCCCATCTCTCACTTGAAAATCAATGGCAGTTCTATGTTTCTATTTATATATTAACCCATTACCACACGAGAAAAATTTAGACTGGTCCAAATTGAAAGCATTTGTAGACGACAAAATAAAAGTGACTGAAAAATTGGAATTTGTTCTAGCAAGGGTAGAAAACACTGTGGGAAAAGGAGAAAATGCTGGTTACCAGCATTTTCTCCTTTTCCTACAGTGTTTTCAAAAGGCGTCTTTCTCAGGGGCGTCAAAAGTAGGGATTGGGTGGTAATGGGTTAATAGTCTATAGCTGAATCCCAATATTTACATAATAACCTTAACATGGAAGACATAGCAGTGACACATAACGAACAGCAACGGACATCTATGCTGTACGGGTTATAATTTCCATTTTAAAATAGCAAGGTACTTTATTTTCATTAAGGAATTAAGAGAATTTTATTTTTTTCTGGGAGGTATGAAAAAAAATAAACCTAATCACACTATATGAAAAAAAAAAAACCTAATCACACTGTATGAAATATTACAGACAATATACACCAACGGAAATAATTCAAACTGCATTCATTTTCTTTACTTTTAAATCTAACGTTGGAGTTTCTAAAGCCCGTTCCATTCATATTTGTATGGCGCAAGAATACAACAAGGAAGCATCTTTCAGATCCTTAAATACTAAAAATTAACCAATAGAACGAACCTATATAATCAGGCTTAAAAAAGTAGTTCGGACATAAAGTGATTCTTTATTATGAAGCTTTGGCAAAAAAAAAACCAGCCAATCAGAACTCGCCAATGTTCCTGAAAACAACTGATTTTAAATCATTAGTATTTCAAAAGTACTTTAGTTGTATTATGACGACAGCTCATTTCAACTCATCCTCGGATACCCCAGGGTCTCCCTATTTGCTACGCTACATCGACCCTGGGACAATTGACTAATAAAACTTTGAATCAGCCGCCGAAAATCGATACTAAACGTCATACCGTACAGTACACTGGCCCATCACAAAATGATGATAGAACCAATGAAAAGCCAGCATTCGGCCAGCGGTAAAGCGAGCCGCCGAAAATCTATACGAAACGTCATAGCGTACAGTACACTCGCCCATCACAAAATGATGATGGAACCACTGAAAAGCCAGCATTCGGCCAGCGGTAAAGCGAAGGAAATTCAACTAATTGTCCCAGGGGTCGATGTAGCGTAGCAAATAGTGAACCCGGGGTATCCGAGGATGATTTCAACTCAAGGATTGGATTATCTGTAAAAAGCGGCAGCTCTGAGGTGTATTTACCACGGACACTCCCTCGGGACATGTCTCGCACGCACGCATCCAACCCGGATTTTTTTTTTCAGGTTTATGTTTAGATATATCATAGAAATACACATATCTATATTTTCTAAGTCTATACTTTGATCGAAATATAAACTGAGCTTTTTTAATGTCTTCATGACGGTCGACTGATCTGCTTAGAGCTCACCGTAAAATAAAATTATTGAAATCGGTTTGTGTCGACCTTCGACGGCAAAATAATGCATGTGCATGTCTTTATTAATGAAAACCAGAAGGTCATAGACCTATGAGGTGTATGAAAAACATATCAATGTATAATACAATATGGCGAACCTATTCCAATATTATGAAAGGTAATTTAGCTTTATCCTTTTTTGACATAAATCCCCTTCATTTCATTAGCGTCTTCCTTGTTCGAAACGAAAACGCAAGGTAGACAAATGGATTGCTGGGGAATAAATCGAAAAACATCGTCTGCAAACAATTGCGTAACTATTCTTTAATGATAACTTACTATCACTCCATCTACGTTCAAAATTGAGAATAAACAAAGGGAGTGATAGAAAATCGTCATGTTCAGAAACATTTGTAATAGCTATAGTGTTACTTGATTAACCAAACAAATTTGTAGAAGTATATTACATATTTACAATATAGTCGTAATACAGCAGAAGTCTTTTGAAAACATAATAAAAAACAAGTTAAATATAGAAAATAGCGATTATCAAAACGATCAGACTGTAATTACTTGCAAGCCACGAAATTTTAGACTTACCCAAATCGAAAGAATTTGCAGACGACAAAATAAAAGTGACTGCAAATTTGAAATTTGTTTTGTGAAGGGTAGAAAACATTGTTACCAGCATTTTCTCCTTTTTCACAATGCCCTTTACAGTGCCCTTTACAGGCTTCTTTCTCAGGGCTGTCAAAAGTAGGGATTGTGTGATAATGGGTTAAACGTTAAATACCGAAAATAACGAAAGGAACGAAATAAGACCAGACTGTACACATGTGCAGGCCGTTAGCCGCTAGCAGTTTCACTTAAAGCGTAAAAGATAAACAATGGAAATAGGAAATAACCACTGGCATAGGATTAGATCAGACTGTGCAAATGTGCAAAAATAAGAACTTAACGCCGAAAGTAGCGAAAATTGCGGAAAGTGTGAAACAAGATCAGACTGTACACAAATGCAGGCCTATTCATGTCAACACCTTCTATATAAAAGAAAGTATACCGAAAAAAACCTTTAGTGTAAGACAGGATCATATACTGAGGACATGTGCAAACAAAGGTTGCAAACTGAAAAACCCGAAAAACTACAAAAATATCTATAATAGAGAATGTATGTACATGTATATCGAACTTTGGTCACGTCACGAATATCTCCCTTGACTCTTGACCAAACGACGACATTTTACACTCGTCCGAATTGAAAGCTGTTGCAGACGACAAATTAATTGTGGCTCAGCTGATGACATCTAATTTTGGAATGGAAGAAAACAGTAGGGAAAAAGGAGAAAATGCTGGTTCATTTTTCCTTTGGAAGAACATGAACCGTTTCAATACGCTTGATACAGGTCCATCCTACAAAAACATTTGCTATCAAAAAAAATGTAAATGTATATTTAACCCATTACCACACAATCCCTACTTTTGACGACCCTAAGAAAGAGGCCTTTAAAAATACTGTAGGAAAAGAAGAAAATGCTGGTAACCAGCATTTTATCCTTTTCCCACAGTATTTTCTACCCTTCACAAAACATATTCAAATTTTTAGTCACTTTTATTTTGTCGTCTACAACCGCTTTCGATTTGAACAAATCTGAAGTTTTGTCGTTTGGTAATGAGTAACGTAGATAAAAAAGGGCCAATAAACTGAAGTATTTACGACTGTTTTATTTAGAATATCAAACTGAAATATCGCACAGTGTAAATCCAAGATAACATGCACATGCACTACAATCTGCTGTTGATCAGTATTACCTGCAAAACGCACTAAACTCTTTACCTATCAAGTGAAACTCTCGTTTTTACAACCTTACGGTAGAATGCTTTATAAAACATAGTGGGAAAACAACAAAAATGTGGGTAACCAAATATTTTCCTATCCCCACCGTACCCTCTTTATTTGTCATTTGCACGTTTTTATATTTTGGACAATTTTATAATTTTGCGGTCGTATTACGAGTGAAGTTACCGGGCCTTATTATTTATAACAATAATTGTATATTTCATAACATGAAAGATATAATTCATTATATCATATTTATAACAGTTTAATACCCTCTCAAACGGCTTTCGAACGTCCAAATCACGTTTATCATTGCAAAGAAAACCGAGTTATTGGTAAATTATTAGAATTTTCAGGCAGTATGCATGCAGAACTCGTAAAATTTAGAACCTAAAGTCGTTAAATTTAGAACCTAATCTCCGGTCCTGGAATCGTAAAGATGTTCCACAATAAGTGGATAGCAAAGTTTCGTCCGCGCCCCCTTCTATCCTCTGACAATTTTGATTTACAAAGCCAGATTTAGCGCGCTTTCTTGCAGTTTTTAACCCTTTACCACACAATCTCGAATTTTATCCAGCCTGAAGAAAGAGGTCTTTTAACCCATTACCAAATGACAATATTTTAGGCTTGTCCAAATTGAAGACATTTGTAGACCACCCAAAAAAGTGACTGAAAATTTGAATTTTTTGAAGAGTAGAAAACATTGTGGGAAAAGGAGAAAATGCTGGTTACCAGCATTTTCTCCTTTTCCTACAGTGTTTTCAAAAGGCCTCTATCTCAGGGTCGTAAAAACCAGGGATTGTTTGGTAAAGGGTTAAACACATTATGGGAAAAGAAGAAAACAATTGTAACCAGAATTCTCTCCCTTCCCTACAATGTTTTTTTTTTGTACTTGCTCAAAGATAAATTCAGCTGTATGAGTCATATTTGATTTTTCGTCTGCAAGGACTTTCAGTTTATTAGAGTCTTAAAGGTGGATATCTAGAACTTTCACATCCCACCAAATTAAAATACATATATATCACCGAAATTTATATTAAAAAAAATACAAATCATCAATAATTAAGAATAAAAAAAAATTAAAAAAATGTTTTTTTTTTTTAATGATATTCCCGTAAAAAGTTACGTAGCCTCTTAAGCTATTTTTAGATTTCCCGCCAAAAATATAAAACGCATTGTGGGAATTTTTAGTTACTTATAACGCTGGAATTCCATAACATAACAAACATGCAATTATTTTCCATAATGTCTGGTTCGGACACAATGTTTGAAATTTTCGTCCCAAAATCTGAAGGGCCACCTTTAAATTTTTTGTCTGATAAAGAGTAAATCCTTCACAAAAGAATTCTCATATCGCCTTCAACACGCCATAAGGGGCAATTCGGACATTCGCGTAAAGTGTCGTCTTGGATCAGCCTGCGCGCAGACTAATCCGAAACGACACTTTCCGTTTTTATGTAATTTTCTGTTTCGCGCAAGTCCACTGTAGCACCAAATGTAATGTAGTTGCAAAGTGCCGTCTCGGATTAGCCTGCGCGGACTGCACAGGCTGATCAAAGATGACACTTTACGCAAATGTCCGAATGTCCCTTTTCGTGTATTGCAAACCATAGGCCTATATATAACAATGCTGAGCAAAAAGGCCTTTGAAAACATTAGGAGAAAAGGTGATAAAGCTGATAAGCAGCATTTTCTTCTTTACCCAAATACATTCTACCCTTTCAAAGACACATCCCATCATTTTAGCCACATTTCATTTCGTCGGTTTACTTCGAAAATCTCGTAACTACAGCTTGTAACAAGCTGTAGTTACGAGGTTTTCGAAATAAACCGACGATTTGTTATCCGAACAAGCTTTTAAAGGTGGGTATTTAGAATTTTCACATCACACCTGATCAAAAATATATATATCACTGAAATTTATATGAAAACAATACAAATCATCAAAAATTAAGAATCATAAAATTACAAAAAAAAGTTTGGGGGGTGGTATTCCCTTAAAAGGCTTCGTAGCCTCTTAAGCTATTTTTAGATTTCGCGCCAAAAATCAATAAAGCACTGTGGGAATGTCAAATGACTGGCACGTGACTAATAACGCTTAAATTCCATTACATAACAAATATGTAATAATTATTTTCCATAATGTCTTCTTCGGAGGCTATATCTGTATTCCTGTATGTAAATGAGAGAATTGATCAAATAAAAATAGAACGTGTCTCCCGTTGGTGTCAACCTGGGCCATATTAAACCTGTAATTTCTCGTGTTGTCGGATTGCTTTCGACTACTGAGGTTTTATGAACGCAAATTAAAAGGCTTTGGGAATACAAGGATGAATCATTTGCATTTTTGTAAAATTTTCGTCCCAAAATCTGAAGGGCCACCTTTAATAGGGACGAATCTATTTTTTGTAGTATAGTTGTGGGACTGACCGGAAGTGCGAAACAAATCACCGTCAAGGTAATATTCTACCGCAATGGAAAGTAAATCTATGAAGCCATGATTTTTTTAAATTTGATTTTTTTATAAATCTCATTTTAAGTGTCCAAAAAAAGAACTGAAGAAAGTTGAATATAGATATGAAATTCAGTTACTTCTGCTATAGACTAATTAACCCATTACCACAGAATCCCTACTTTTGACGACCCTGAGAAAGAAACCTGGTATCCAGCATTTTCTCGTTTTCCCACAATGTTTTCAAAAACCTTCCATTTCAGGTTCGTTAGAAGTTGTCATTGTGTGGTAAAGGTTTAAAAGTTTTATTTCACTTATTTTAGCTGGATAAAGTTTCAGATTTAATTTTCTGATATACGTATATTTTCGATATACTTAGTACATGTATATACATAATGAACTTACCTCTGATTTGAATATAGCCACACAAATTGCTACGATCCGAAATCAGATGAAATAATCCCGAGTAAAAATATTTCAAAAGTGTTGATCAACAAACATCTCAAATAAACAAAAAACGCTTTCAATCTTAAACCAAGCTAAACAAATCATGCGAATCGAAGGATTGGCGATCTTTAACTCTTAACTTCCATTTTCACAGATGACTCATAAATAATAATTTATAATTTTTTTTTCACAATTTTATATATTATGGAAAAAAGAGAAACTGCTAGTAACGACCGAATCCTCCTTCTGTCACAATGTTTTATTCACTTTCAGGCTATAATATCATAATTATCAATTTTGGATAAATATTTTATTTCTTCCATTTGTCTCACATTTTGAAAAACCAATAAGGCACTTACCTGATCGGGTAAGGAGTGATACAAGGGTAAGTGCGAATATAGTGTATATCAAACAGAACAATTTGGTAGGCTATAGTTTGGAACATAGAACAAATTTAAAACAAGAGGACCATGATGGTCCTATATCGCTCACCTGAGTACTAAGCAGTAAATGTCTACAATGAAGATAAATACCAAATATCAAAGTTCAAGGTCAAATAATTCTGACAGGGTATGTAACTGTGCAAAATGCATCTTCTACTTTAAGAGAACAAGATTTTTAAAGTTTTCCTTCTTTGTTCCTATGTTTCAAACTTGTGACCCCCGGACGGGACCAGTTTTGATCCCAGGGGCATCATATGAACAATCTTGGTAAAGGTCTACTAGGAGATGCTACATACCAAATATCAAAGCTCTGCACCTTCTAGTTTCTGAGAAGAAGATTTTTAAAGTTTTCCTTCTTCGTTCCTATGTTTCAAACTTGTGACCCGCGGGGCGGGGCCAGTTTTGACCCCAAGGGCATCATATGAACAATCTTGGTAGAGGTCCACTAGGAGATGCTACGTACTAAATATTAAATCTGTACACCTTTTAGTTTCAGAGAAGAAGATTTTCAAAGATTTTGCTGGTTTTTTTTTTCCTTTTGCTTGCCATGGCAACCAGAGTTATGGCTGGAATCCAATCTCTTGAACAACTTTGGTAGAGCTTTATATCCAAGGAACATCCCTGCCAGGTTTCATCAAGATTGGCCCAGCGGTTTAGGAGGAGAAAATGTTGAATGAAATTGTGGACGACGGGCGACGCACGACGGACATTGGGCGATTATAAAAGCTCACCATGAGCACTTTGCAGCATCCACAACTTTATATTTATTACTTTTTCTGTGACACAAAGCTCTCATAATAACATTTCAGGATTTCATTCAAATGCAGCAGACCGTCTTGGATATATAATCTATAATCTTGAACAATCTATTTTAGTTATCATTATGACGATTATGTATACTTACAAAAATAGAAAATCAAATATAAACATTTGTTATAAGTATAAAAGTGAAAGTTATGACCTGTCAACGTACACAAAGGACTTTTTTTACACCACTGATGTTGAAAAAGTTTATAAATAACATTACTGGAAATGAAGCAGTTGCTTGATTCAAGCTATTACTCCTTTTTTTATTATTTTATCCTTCATGTTGAATTAATATATTCATTTTCTCATAATATTTGCCCTTTATATACCATGTAGGCTTTTGGAAGGTTTGATAACCTTGAAAGGTTGACATTGACTTATTACCGCCAAGCCTTTCTTTTATCTGTACCTCAGGGTGGAACAATTCACAGAGATGAAGCAATACTTTCATAAAATCAACATGTATACATTTTTTTCAAAGAATGTTATGCAAAACATTAAGCACAAACCACTAATTGCTGTAATTCCCAAAACGTAATCGAAAATTGTCACGTGTAGTAGTGTAATAAATCGTATAGATATATGTGGCAGTAAATGAACCAATCAGAAAAAAAGTTCGATACGAACAAATTACTTCATGTTCCAATACACTCAGAATGTGATATCAATAAAATATCAAACCAATGTTTATTTCGTCTTTAAAACCTCAATTATATCTACCTGCTTGGGTGAATAACCTCTGTGGTTTCTTTATACAAGAAATGAATAAAGAAACTACAGAGGTTATTCTTCGCAGGATGTATTTTCGTCTGTTTGCTATTCCTTAAATTCTGTCTGTCAGTCCGTTTATCCGTCTGCCTACAGTCATCCCACCAATTTAAGTTACTTCCATTACGTCACATATCCTATTTGTCATATTAGTATACAGACTCTGCGAAGAATAGTGACTAGTAGACAGACAGACGGCCATGCCAATCGACAGGCAGACAAACATACATAGAAAGGGATTTGGAAAAAACACACAGACGAACAAAGAAAGAAAATGGGACAGAAAAACAGACAGGGTAGTACAATGCTTTTGCCTTGCTCAGATTCATCTAATATGCCTTGTTGGACGCTTCCTATTTGTCTAAACTATTTAAGCACATGTCCTTGTAACAAAGCCAGATTTCTTTCCATTTATTTTCCGCTGTATTAAAAAATTTCATCAACAAAATTGGATGATAAGAATTTATTTACCGACCTCTGACTTTTCCACGTTTATTACTCCCTTAATACTAATTCATTTCTTTCTTTCTATGGTCCGGATTGAAGATAGAACAGTTTTCGAGAACATGACGATTATTAAAACTGGCGGTCTCTTGTTTTTTTTTTTTCATTTGATGATAAACACGAACTAACGTTAGAGCCGTGCTCCTTCGAAATTCGAAATAATATTAAAGTTTCCTAGATCCAAGTTTCGAACGGTTCACGAACTGAAAGATTTGTACGTCTTAACCTTTTCACTGCTAAATACATGAAGAGAATCTCGTGTAGTTTTGAAAATAAGTAGATCCAAATATAACAATTTGAAAGTCTCTTAACCCTTTCCCAAACAAGCCCTGGTTTTTACGTGTCTGCAGTTAAAGTCTTTGAAAACACTGTGGGAAAAGGAGAAATTGCTCGTAACGAGCAATTTCTCCTTTTCCCACAGTGTTTTCTACCCTTTTTGAGAACTTTCTGCGATTTTGTCCAAATCTAAAATTGTCATCTGCAAACACTTTCGGTTTGGAAGGGTCCAAAATTTGTTGTTTGGGAAAGGGTTAACGAGGTACATGACAAATGTTCGCGCACATCCTACTGCGCTAGTATTTTCGTCGTGGATATTTTCGTAGATTTTTCTTTTTTTGTCGTGGATATTGAATCAAAATTGCACCTATGTATTATTTGCACATAATGGTAATACTATTGGTGAACTGAAACAAGTAGTATTGTTTTCGGATAGTATTGGTGAATGAGGGAAACGAATGGATCTTTGAACTGTCACCAAGAAATGATTAAAATCCTGCTTACACAGCGTTGCACACTAAACAAAGAAACAAAGGCAGGAAAATTAAAACTGTGGAACTATAAATGTTTCCACTTTGAAAATTACTTTTGGAAAAAGAAATCGCTCCCATGGAGCAATTTCTCGTATTCCAACAATATCTGCTGAGCTTTTGTCCTATTCTTGCATTGGGGAAAAAAACTTCCCCAGTGATCTTCAAACGGCTACCTGGTAAGTTTTAAACTAGTTTTAAAGTTAATTTCTCTGTCACCAACTAACACTTGGACCGACCGTTCTTTGACAGATTGTCATTTCATAATAATTACCATACTTTTATTTGTTATTCGAACTTATCTCTTGATCCCTGTCGAAGTTTCACTGTAACATTGAATCCATTTCTAATAATTACTGTATATTACATCAACCATGCT
This sequence comes from Tridacna crocea, assembly GCA_943736015.1. NCBI lineage: Eukaryota > Metazoa > Mollusca > Bivalvia > Cardiida > Cardiidae > Tridacna > Tridacna crocea. The sequence continues at coordinate 60,582,195 of OX031059.1, forward strand.
CTTTGAAAAGGGGGCTTAATGCAACTGCAAAAAGTATCGACCCAGGTCAGCCTGCGCGGTATGCGCAGGCTGACCTGGGTCGAAACTTTTTGCTGTTGGTAAATATCCTGCATGTGCTTTGACCGGTCTACCTCATTATCAACCGGGTTTCATACCACATGGGTTGAATGGATCCATAATTTATATAATAATTAACTTGATACCATGTATCCCAGAGATACTTTAAGCCCGTTTTTCACAGAGCATAGCTCGGTCCTACTTATGAAGAAATGGGTTGAGTAATTAATCACGGAGACAATTGAACTAAGTAATTTATCATGGCCACTTAAACTTATTCATACTAATATCATTTTGATCCCTCAGTTTGTCAAACCTGGGCACAACGAACTTTCACGGACTGTAAAGATCAAGATCTAAGTACAGTTTGATCTTTATCTGCATTGTATCATAGGCCTACAGGAAGATGTTCCTACCTTATTTATGAAACATGCATTATTTCGATATTTTGTGTTATTGGCCAGAAGTTTCCACATGATTCATTGATCAGTTGAAGGGTTAAGTAAGTGGCTGTTAGTCATTTACTCTCCTTAACTACTACCATGTACAACGCATATTTGACTTACTTTAGGAATAGTGTATACTCAGTTCAGAATGCACATCCGTACAGCGGTATAAACTTGTTCTGAACTCACAGTTACTATTTAGAACTAAATTACGTATACCAGAGACCTTGCTCGTTTGAAACTTTTTGGACCCGTTACAATGGCTAGGTAGCTAAGATAAATGTTTACGGCGACACACCAACTTTTTTTTTCGTATAATTATAACTATTTCTTTTTCTTTATTTTTATCTTCTACTTTACCAAAGCTTTCTTGTTTCGGCTCAAGTACGCACGAACTAGCATCTTTACATCGTTTAAATTTTTTTAGCCGCTGGGTTAATGGCGGCAAGATACCTTCGATATCGTAGAAAAATAATTGACCAATGAAATGACTAAATGCGCATCACGAGGTAAAAAATTAGACGAGTATACGGTATCAAATCTTTTTAAAGCTGTGCTTGCATTATCTCCCGCTAGATGGCATTCTACAAATACTCATCTATGTAAGTTAGGCATTGTGGGTACAGAACCGGACTACTTTTCCACGCAACAACCGTTACTGTGAAAATTTCAAAGTAAATAAACGTTTACTCAATAAAACGCCATTAAAACGCTACCTGGTGCGATTCATTCAGTTGTGATCAGCAGTTTAGAGAAATCTGGAACTAAAACAAGCCTGATTTCTCCTTAAACGTATTGATAAAAGCCATTTTCTCCATTGCTACTTTATAGCACGTATTACTAGAATCTCCCAAACTTTGGGGAGAGTGATGCGTCATTTCAGACTCTTGGTACCTTCGAAGAATATAAAATGCGCAGACAACGACTGTACTGGTTGAAGTCTACTCCCCGCGTATTTACAAATGTGTAATGCTCAGGCAGAAGCTGGATGGCATGCTTTCTTCTTTATGCGATATACAAGTATCCGTGAATCTTTTGACGGACAGTAAAGCTACAAGACAAAAAAAAGGAAGAATTTACACGTTAAGGCTCCCCAATCACTGCAATCACTGCCATCATGTCAAGCCGCGGATGGAACACTGATGTTTGATTCATTTTCAGTGCCTGCAATGGTTATATTGGATAATGTATAAGATTAAGGCAGTACTCTCTCCATTTCCGTAAATCTTTTCAAGAGCTTCTTCTCAGGGTTGATAAAAGACATGGATAAGCGGTAAAGGATTATAAATGCATATGTGACCCGTCTAGCAAAAAGGGGCCATCTGGGAACTTCTACAAGTGTGTACCCTGGTCAGACTGCGGTTATGGTATGCACAGGCTGACCAGGGTACACACTTTTCACTTTTATAATATTTTCTGTATGAAAAATGGTCATTCTACTTCACAATACAATCATTTTTTGAACAATCATCTTGAATTCACCTGCAATATCTTTGATCTGTTTTCATCTAGTTGATGTTCGGAAATCCCAGATTGCACCTTTTTGCGTGACAGGTCCTATATCGGCAGGTTTGACTTTATTCTAAGATTCTAATATTTTTTCCTCCTTAAAGATAAGTCTTTTCAGCCAGAGAGGAAACAAATGCTGTTAAAACTTGATATTTTATAGAAGATTGTTAACATACACAAAATCCCTATAAGGTGTATGGGATTTAGAAACTAAAGGAATTCGTCTTCGATTTAAAACTGGAAACAAAGTCATGATTTCCAGTAGGATATCGAGAAATGGCACTGAAAATATTTTTCAATTTTAGAAATTACACTTGAACAAATTGACATGAAATAAATGACCTCTATTACCATATATTACACGCTTGAGTTATTTTCCGAACTTAACCCCGGCTAATGTCGTCTGTACGCGGAACTATACCGTACACGTACACGTTTCTAAACTCCTTATACAGCTAATAGATTTATAGTGTCTTAAAAGAATACTTTAAATACCTGAGATAACCATTATATTGTTGGTTTAAATTGGTAACAGGTTGCGGGTAACTTAGATCTAAGATCTGAGCAGCCTGATCTAATTTATGCCTCCCGCAAAAGCTTTTTATTTTGACTAAGGCGCATGGGGTCAAACCCCACATTTACCGTTAACATTAGTTCTCGTACAGTCCGATTATACCCCACCCCTCACAACGTACGTAAGAGTGACATCACATCACTTCCTGTGGTAGGTTGTTTCCCTTGATAGCCGATGATATAAATATTCACGTTTTAATTATTCTTTGCATAAAGGTCAATTTCAGGTCAATTTATTCCAGTAATACCACCAGTTAAATTACCGATTTTCATGTTCTTGTTGCCTAGGTTAATTGCGCATGCCTCACAACCAGATAGAAATATGACGTCATTTATCTTACATTTCTCGCGCTTGACCTAATATTTTAATGCGTTGCTATGCAGGAGGGGTACGCCACGGGGAACAACGGAAAAGAACTGTACTGGAATTTGATAAAGCTTCTCCAAGAAAGGGTTAAAAGCATGAAATAAATAGGATATTGGGGGGGGGGGGGGTTCGGTGAAAGATCGAAATTTATTTAATCGAGTGAACAGCATCGGTAAAATTTTCACGAGTGGCGCAGCCGCAAGTAAAAATATTACCGATGGTGTTCGCGATATGAAATAAAATTCGATCTTTCACCGAAAAATATCCTTCATATCTTGGACAGCTCCGCCCCTGAGGATGAAATACATTTTCTATCCTTCGTAATCTGTGCGACCTTGCAACCATCAGGGAAATTTTTGACGTGAAGATACAAGAATGGAAATAGAGTTTCATATAATAATAATAAATTGGCTTGCAACACACGAAAAGGGTCATTCGGACATTTGCGTGTGCAGTCCGCACAGGCTAATCCGAAACGACACTTTCCGATTTTATGTGATTTTCTGATTTACTCAATTCTACTATAGCACAGAATCTAATGTAGTCGTGAAGTGTCGTCTCAGATTAGCCTGCGCGGACTGCGCAGGCTAATCCGGGACGACACTTTACGCAAATGTCCGAATGCACCTTTTCGCGTGTTGCACTCATCTAAAAGTGTATCTTTAATTTGCACTGCCGTTTGTTGCTGCAGTATCTGATACTACCAAACGATAGTACATTAAGATAAGAAGAGTCGAAAGCAATCAGGTGTGAGAAGGTTAACGATGCAAACTAGCTTCTAGCATTTAAATCGTCATAAAACCAGTATACCTTAACCTATTATTATACAAAGACATCTATAGATAAAAATTTACAACAGAAAGACAATCTGATCTTTTAAGCTACTTAACTTACACGATCACCGTCTTCAAAGATATTCATGTGGAAAAAGCCTTACGAAATTGTAGTAACTTGGCACTCTTTAGGAGCTGATTAATACCTCATACATTGAAACGAACTTCTAAACGGCCATTTTCAAGCTGTAATTTCCCATAGAGCTTTTCTCGCGTCCGCTGCCTATAAAAGGGACGGATTATTTGATTTCATTATTTGCAGAATATTTAACCGGTCTCAAAATGTACCCGAGTTAAATTCTAAAGAGAACTGATTCAATTTTTGTCGCAGAAGAAATTTTTTGTCGTTCATTCAATCAACAATAGAGTAGACGATGGCTTATCAAATTTCTTCAATTGTAACGTGGGTACCCGTCAGGGTTGTTTAACAAGTCCTCTGATTTTTTGCCTTTTTATCAATGACTTAGTTGACTACATGAAAGCTAAATTTCCCAATGGAGTATTCATAAATGATACTATATGTGATCTTTATGCACTAATATCTGCAGACGATATTTCTAGCATGCGCGACACTGTTATTCAGTTGCAAAGGCAAATAAACTGTATTTCTCAGTACTGTAATGAAGTCAATATGCAAATTAACTTAGACAAAATCAAAATCATTGTTTCGAAACGGTGGCCATCTAAAAGAGCACGAAAAATGGTACTTTGAAGAAAAGATTATTGTGGTCGTTTCACGTTATTTATTTATTTGGGCGTTTACATGACACCAAAACTCTCGTGGGGAAAAACACATGAATTAGCTGCTAAACAAGCTCCTAAAGCTATATCCTGTATTTTTCAGTGCCAATATAATTTTGGACAATTTAAGCCACATAAAATATTTAAACTTTTCGATAGTATGACAAGACCTATATTGTGCTATTGGTGTGAAATCTGGGGATACGAATTTAATAAAACTGTTGAATCCGTTCATTTATATTTTTGCAAGCGGTACTGTCATCTGCCACAACAGGCAGCGAACGTTTTTGTCTATGGAGAATGTGGTCGATTACCTCTTTGTACGTTTTACATGGCACAATCTATCAAATACTGGGTTAAGCTACTTCATACAGATCCAAATCGCTACCCTCGTCAGTGTTATAATATGCTAAAATGTTTAGATGAATTAGGTGGCCAGACTTAGGCAGGATCGATTAAACAACTTTTATCTCATTGAGTTTTTTTTTTTTTTTTTGGGGGGGGGGGGATAGCCCAAGACGTCGGGGACAGTAATCAATTTATGAAAATTATTAAGATTAGATTTTTACATTTATTCTCAAAAATGGCATGATTCACTTACAAATACGAGCACAGCAGACACATATAAATGCTGCAAGTCATTATCCACACCTGAAAAGTATCTTTATGTAGATCTCCAATATCTATATAAACAGGCGCTTGCAAAATTTCGAACTTCAACACATGATCTGATGATAGAGAAAGGAAGACATATTGGACTGGATAGAAATTATAGATATTGTCACTACTGCCGTTGTAAAGGAATTTCTGCCATAGAGTCCGAATTTCATTTTTTATGTGAATGCAGTGCTTACAATGATGTCCGAGAAAATATCTTTGGATCTATTCTACCGAATCATATAGATAAGAATTTTTTTCATCAGATAATGTCGACTGATAACCCAGCTATTATAAGAAAACTGGCTAAATTTATACATACAGCATTTGAAATTAGAAAAAAATCACTGCAATTAATCTATTGGTTTAGACTTGCACACTCATCGCTCCAGCACATCGTCTTAGTTATGAGTCGATTCAACTTTTGCGAAATCTTCTCTCTATCTTTTTTGTCAAATATTATTGCTAATATTGTATTCTCCTTAATAGATCTTTAGAAGAAAGTGGTTTGGAAGGGAAACAGACCTCTTATTTGCGAGGCTTGGTTTCCCTTTTTAGTCTACGTTCGTATGTATTAGATTTATAGGGCTAAATGTCATAACTGTGTGTATTGTTTTGATAGAGTGATTAGGTATGGACCATTCATATGTGTCTAAGCTCAGCTGTGTGTATTATGGGCCAGAGGCCTTATAAATAATTCTCAATAAACGGTATGTTATGTTGTTATGTTATTCAATCAACACAGTAAATTGAAAAAAATTAAGTTTATGAAAACTTCATGCTGATTTTTTTCGGATTACATTTTTCCACAGAAATGCTTCTCTTTATCAAAATGCTTTAGCTGGTAGTCACCACGCATGCGCAAACAACTAGTTTTCCTTTTTTGAAGAAGAAGAGAATCCTCCTTTTGGCAAAATCGAAAACCTTTTCGTCACAATACCATGGTTAATGTCCAGATCTATGTCACGATTTCTTTTTATTAACATTTCTTTTACTTGCTCCACTTTATGGGAGAAACAAAAGTGGCCGTTTAGAAGTTCGTGTCAGTGTATACTTGTATTTGCTGTCGTATCGACATGTACTGGTACATTCAAGTAAAAAAAGAAACATCTTTTTAAACAAACAGACGGCGAGAGCAAATAGGTAGGGGCCATCAAGATAATATGTCTACATCTTAACCAATCACGAATTTCTAATCATTCATTTTCTATCAATATCATAAGGCAGGCCAATTCAACCCTCTAAACAATTCCTGGTTTTGACAACCTTGATATGGAAGTCTGTTGAAAACAATGTGGGAAAAGAAGAAAATGCTGGTTACCAGCATTTTCTCCTTTTCCCACGATGTTTTCTACCCTGCTGGAACCTAATTTCAATTTTTAGTTGACGTTTGTTTTGTCAGCTGCAAGTGCTCTCAATTTGGACCAGTCTTAACCTTCCTCGTGTGATGAGGAGGATTTAAAGCACATTCAGCTACGCCAAAAAATGCACGTTGTTTGGCGTAAATACAGCGGTATAGTCGTGTTGCAATCTGTCTGTATTTATTTTCAGATATGACGTCATTATATATACTGATTTAATTAAATAGGATTTCCTTCCAATTAATAATTAACTTAAAATGATTCTCTTTTTTTTATACGCCCGTCAAAGACGGGACGTATTATGGGATCACCCGTGGCGGGCGGGCGGGCGGGCGTCCGGGCGGGCGGGCGGCGTCCAGTTCTTTGTCCGGAGCATATCTCCAAAACTATACAAGCTAGGGTTATGAAATTTCATAGGTGGATAGATCTCATCGAGGCGGAGTGCAGTGCACAGGAATCATAACTCTTGCTTGCTTAATTTTTGAGTTATTGCCCTTTGTTGTTTTTCATACTTGAATTTTGTCCGGAGCATATCTCCAAAACTATACTAGCTAGGGTTATGAAATTTCATGGGTGGATAGATCTCATTGAGGGGGAGTGCAGTGCACAAGAATCATAACTCTTGCTTGCTTAATTTTTGAGTTATTGCCCTTTGTTGTTTTTCATACTTGAATTTTGTCCGGAGCATATCTCCAAAACTATACTAGCTAGGGTTATGAAATTTCATGGGTGGATAGATCTCATCGAGGGGGAGTGCAGTGCACAGGAATCAAAACTCTTGCTTGCTTAATTTTTGAGTTATTGCCCTTTGTTGTTTTTCATACTTGAATTTTGTCCGGAGCTTATGTCCAAAACTATACTAGCTAGGGTTACGAAATTTCATGGGTGGATAGATCTCATCGAGGGAGAGTGCACTACACAAGAATCATAACTCTTGCTTGCTTAATTTTTGAGTTATTGCCCTTTGTTGTTTTTCATACTTGAATTTTGTCCGGAGCATATCTTCAGAACTATAGTAGCTAGGGTTATGAAATTTCATGGGTGGATAGATCTTACTGAGGGGGAGTGCAATGCACAAGAATCATAACTCTTGCTTTCTTTATTTTTCAGTTATTGCCCTTTGTCGTTTTTTATACTTGAATTTTGTCCGGTGAATATCTCCAAAACTATACTAGCTAGGGTTATGAAATTTCATGGGTGGATAGATCTCACCGAGGCAGAGTGCAGTGCACAGGAATCATAACTCTTGCTTGCTTAATTTTTGAGTTATTGCCCTTTGTCATTTTTCATACTTGATTTTTGTCCGAAGCATATCTCCAAAACTATACTAGCTAGGGTTATGAAATTTCATGGGTAGATAGATCTCATCGATGGGGAGTGCAGTGCACAGAAATCACAACTCTTGCTTGCTTAATTTTTGAGTTATTGCCCTTTGTTGTTTTTCATACTTGAATTTTGTCCGGTGCATGCCCCAGCTTTACAACTTGGGGTAAGACGGGCGTATCTTGCGACAATTTGCCGCTCTTGTTTAAAGTTTGTTATTAGTTTATAAAAATGAATAGATCCCTTTTAAACTACAAGAATTATGATCATTTCTTAGATAGAAAATGCAATGCTCTCTCTCTCTCTCTCTCTCTCTCTCTCTCTCTCTCTCTCTCTCTCTCTCCGGTCTTCTTCTCTTTTGCTTTACTCGTGTTCTCGATAAGCCTCAAATCATAAAACTCACTTATACCCGTGGTAAAATTCTTGCATTCAGTTAATATCATAAACTCGTTTGCAAGTACAATTCATAAGGTAAAAAATAGCGTTTTTTTGAGTAAACGTTTACTTTAGTTCGAAATTAAAAGTAACGGTTGTTGCGTGGAAAGGTAGTCCGGTTCTATACCCAGAATGCCCAAATTAGATAGATGTGTATTTGTAGAATACTATATCTAGCGGGAAATAATGCCCCTTCGTGAGATGGGTAAACTAGATGTCGCTCCGATCGGTTTTTCGAATATCCCCAAGCCATCATTTTTGACAAAGTAACCTCCAAGGGAAAAAGTGAACGAACTGGAAACCCAGCTAATCATATAGCAGCAAGAAAGCACAAATTACATCACGGTCGTCAAACTCTTCAGAATTGTCGGGACAGGCGATGCCTCTGTTTAACCCTTTCCCAAACAACAAACTTTTGGACTAGACCAAATTGAAGGCATTTGCAGACGACAATTCAACTCTTGCTGAAAAGATTATTTCTGTCTATGATAGGGTAGAAAACATTGTGGGAAAAGGAGAAAATGCTGGTTACCAGCATTTTCTCCTTTTCCCACAATGTTTTCAAAAGGCTACTATTCCAGACCCGTAAAAACCAGGGATTGTTTGGGAAAGGGTTAATCAGTCTGTTCCCTTTTTCAACTGTTTGTTCTTTATGAGATTTTGTGAGTTTCGGAGAGTATTTTGTACGTCTACATACATCCTTATAGAAATAGTTTAAGCTCTTACCACATAGTCCTACATGGTGACTACATATAGGAAAAATCTTTTGAAGAGATTGTGGGAAAAGGAGAAAATACTCGTAACCAGCAATGTCTCCATTTTCCCCTCGATGTTTTCCAACATTTGTTACATAAATCCACGGACGATCATTTGAGCCAAAACAAATCTGTCCTCGTCTACAAAATATTTTGGAGTTTAGACTATTCAAAAATTTTATAGTCTGATAAAGAGTAAATGCATTTATATAAATGAACTTTTATTTCTGGCGCTTATTTCCGCTCTACATCATTTTCTTGACCGCTTTGCTTGTAGATCAAAGACTTGCATCGCTGAGTCACAAAATTTGATTGAGATACTGATCTCGACTGAAGTCATACATTAATTAACTCTTTACCGAACAGCACGATTTAGAACCAATCCAAATTGAAAGCATTTGCAGATGGTAAAATAAAAGTGACTGAAATTTTTTAATTTGTTTTCTGAAGGATAGAAAACATTGTGGGAAAAGGAGAAAATGCTGGTTACCAGCATTTTCTCCTTTTCCCACAATGTTTTCTACGGGCTTCTTTCTCAGGGTCCTCAAAAATAGGATTGTGTGGTATTGCGTAAATGAGATTTTATATCCCAATAGTATAAAGCTTATGAAAACATAACGAGCAGATGTATTCTAGGAAAAAAACATACAAAAAATCAAAGGACTCGAAGTCCTGAAAAAGCAAAAATGGTGCTGAATGATAAATGGGATAGAATTGGGATTCAGACAAATGAAAACCTATTTTCATAACATGCCAGTCAAACAGCTTGATGTATTAATAATTTCATTTATAAAGAATTAATGCGAGAAGCAAAGGAAATCCCAGAACCTTATTTAGGCAGGCTGTGTATCAACACCCTCAACCCGGAAGCTGGACGAAAAAATAAAGCATTGAAGGAAAAAAAAAAACCACAAGTCCAATGCAAAAAGTATCAGTTATTATACAAGATGGATTTTATGGATCTGATAATTACGTACTGACTAGCTTGATATCGTGTTTCACGGACATGCGTTAAGCCCCCCTTTTTCAGAGCAATGGTTAAGGATGATAGAAGGGTCTCTGCATTTCAGCTCATTTCATAGCCGACAAATTCAAGACGGAATATGAATAATGGGACGTATCCTGAACAGAATAGAAACATTGTCAGGAAATGAAAAAAAAAAACTGGTTTTCTTCTTTTCTAACACTGCTTTCAAAAGGTTTCTCCCCTTGGGTTGAGAAAACCAGGGCAATGCCTGTAACAAAATCAAAGTACTGATAGTACTGAAGGCCAGGAAATTGAGGATACGAATCAATACAAGAGGTCAATTTTAATTAATACAATTAGGTAGACGGACAGGGATACAAGCGGATTCCACTAAGTCCCTGGAATTCTTGGTTTTAACAGGAAATTTTGAACTGATGCAAGCCAGAAACTAATTAAGCCAAAGTTATTCCTGTACTCACAGTTATGGGGTGCTTGATAATGGCTTAGAATACTTAGTAATTTGTCGTGCTTGTAAACAATCTCAAGTCAAAATTGAACTATTCAATCGGTGCAATACCAACTTTGGTAATCTAAATTTTCTGAAAACATGTGAAGTCCTGAATGGCGTTATTTTTCACATTTATGAGTCGTCTATTAACAGTAGCATATTTTCCCCAAAAATTTATCCTAATCAAATGACAAGTTTCTTTACTGTCAGTTACGTCGCACAGTAGATTCTATACATGTATTAAAAATATTTTACCACTATTTTAATTGCCAAATCAACTACCTCTATTTAATTTCCATTGATGACCCACATGAAATTAGTAATCACTTCATGAGAGATTATAGGACCAACATATAATTACAATTAAAAACTTAGATTTATAAGCAACTTTTACAGATGATAAATTAAGGTGCTTCATCAGAAGCAAAGTTTAACATGGTGTTAGCCGAAAGAGCCTTGAAAAACATTGTGGTTTTTGTCTCAAAATCAGGATGCTCTGTGGACAACACGCTTTTTAAATCAGCCTGGCTGGTGAAACCTAATTTTGAGAGAGAGAGAAAATAGGCTGTTTGAAAGATATTTTTAGCTTGCACTAGTCAGTATGCCTCCAATCCCCAGATTTTCAGAATTACCAACATTGAAAGTGTCTTGCAGACAACTGAAGTGTTGCTAAAATGATGTTTTCATCAGTGGAATATATAGTTCAGTTGGTAGCGAAGTACACTTTAAGAGTCCACAAGCTCGGTCAATTTCCTATTGAGGATTGATGATAGGTATTGTGATAGGGTACAATTTTCTCTCATCACATACTAAACATACAGGTCTCTGAAATGACCCCAAGCCGTCATTTTTGAACTGGAAACCAAGCTAATCATATAGCAGCAAGAAAGCACAAATTACATCACGGTCGTCAAACTCTTCAGAATTGTCAGGTCAGGCAATGCCCCTGTTTAAATCAATCTGTTCCCTTTTTCAACTGTTTGTTCTTTATGAGATTTTGTGAGTTTCGGAGAGTATTTTGTACGTCTACATACATCCTTATAGAAATTGTTTAACCTCTTACCACATAATCTCTGTAAATAAGTGGTTTTCTTTTTCAAAAATCTCCCTTAACCAAAAGACTTTTTTTTCTGGAAAAAAAGTTGAAAGCAGTTGCAGAAGACAAATCAAATGTTAATAAAAAGATAACATTCGTCTTTCAAATGCTAGAAAATATTGTGGGAAAAGGAGGAAACGCTTTTGTGGAAAAGGGTTTCAATATACAGTAACCAGAAATGTGATTCAATAAAACACACTTTATGGGATCGAACTGGTGACTTCACGATCGACGGCTGTACATGAATCTCGTATTGGGTGATGGAAAATGTACAAGTAGGAAAGGGCAGGAAAATATACGAGAGAGAGAGAGAGAGAGAGAGAGAGGATGAAAAAAAATCTTCATACAATAAATCAAAATAATGGGCATATATGAATATAAAAAAAAAATACATTAAATGACAAGCGAACCACTACAGAAAAAAATATAAGCATTTATTTGGTTTCAAATCAAAGTCAATCAAATAGATATTCTAAGAACCACACAGGTGTAATCTCTTTGTGACAGGTGTAAAAGGTGTGAAATACATCTTATCAGTGTATAATAGGCAGTTAGTTATAAGCAATGGCAAAACTACCAAATAACTCTTGGATAAAGGTAACTAATACACATAATGTACGTACTAAAGACAACGAAGATTCAAAAATATTTTTTTTTATAGATAACTTGAATAACGATATGGATGAAATTTGATGTTGGGGTTGATTTCTCTAAAATTTTATTTGGGGCCGATTTCACCAGATTTCTCCGGAGAAATCGTCTCCAAGCAGTTTGGGGACGATATTTCCAGGGGCCGATTTATCCAGCAGTCGGAGATTGCTATCACAACAGCGGGTGTTATGCAGAGAAGTGGACACGCTAGTGGGAAATAGTTGATTTTTATCGGTGTAGAAAACAGCACAGTCAAAGTACCATAGATTTAGTCGATAAACATAAGAAAAAGTGATAAACGTAACACAGGCCAATATTCTATTTGTAGTTTGCTTTATTTACAATTGCATTTCAGCGGCTCCAGACGCGTTTTGTGACACTTGTTCAAATGTTAACACAACGTTATAGATATTAACCGTATAGTGCGTAGGAATACACAACTGCCGGATAAAGCTAAGTTTATTAGGTAATCCCTTTAATAGGTCAATGTTAATGACAAAAACGGGATAAAAACACACTGGTCAGTTATTTAAGGGTCGTAATACCCTTGCAATTCCATGGCACTCTGCAGATGAAAGCTTTGAGGAAAACTAGTTGTTTTGGCGGACTCAGCGATATCGAGTGGACACACCGTTCAACATTTTGTCTGAAAGTAGTCCAGAAAAGGCAGCTCACGGTCCCTATAGGCAAGGGAATCTCTTGAGAGGGATTCCCTGGCCTAATAACTAGGTATACTTGTCTTTAGACAAGATTTGCGCTCTACAACTTGAAACATAGTACAACTGTCCAACTAAGAATTTTTATCAGTGTTTCTTTAAATATTTCTGGACCGAAATGGAAAATGTCCTTATACATACCATTTTACATATCGTCAGTTTGTTTACTTCAGAGACATCGTAACTAAAGCTTGTTAGAAGCTGTAGCCTAGTTAGGAGGTTTTCGAAGTAAACCGACGATATTAAATTATTCTCGATCTGGTACACAATATAATAGGCATGAGGTCAGTTTATGTAGGTCCAGATTTTTGAAACGTATCAATTTTTCTTTCACGGTCCACCGTGTAATATATGTATAGGTTCTGACATGAGTTGGGTTTTGAGATAAAAATTTACTAAATGAGTCTACAACAATGTTGTTAAACGAGCCTTTGGCGAGCTTAATAAGATTTTTTTTTTTGACGAGTTTAATAATTTTTAACCTCAAAAACCAACGAGTGTCAGATTCTTTTTATCACATGACTGATTAACAAGAGTTATAGTCCAAATTGTGTTAAACCAGAGGTATACATGTAAGTGTTTACGCATTATCAAAAGTATGTACAGTACAGTTAAGTCTTGTATAAAATTTAACAACAGCTATTCTGAATATTTCGACATTTCACTCGGCCTTAAACAAGGGGAGATAATTTCGCCCTTGATGTGGGCTCTTTTCATTGAAGACCTAGAGATGTTTCTACAAGTTGGTCACAATTCGGGTATAAGTATTGACGATATAATCATTATTCTAATACTATTTGCAGACGATATGATCATTTTTGGAAATTCCCCAGAGGACTTGCAAATCAGCCTGAACAGATTAAAGGATTATTGTAAAAACTGGAGTTTAGAAGTAAATGCTTCAAAAACCAAAGTTATGATATTTCGTAAAAAAGGAAAAACATTTCTGCATGAAAAGTTTTATTATGGAAATGAGGAACTTGAAAATGTTGACAACTTTTCATACTTGGGTACTGTCTTTTCATATACAGGCACTTTTGAACACAATAACGAACAAATCGTTGGCAAAGCGCTAAAAGTATTGAATGTGTTATTAATGAATTGTCATAAATATAAGTTAAAACCTAAAACTTTATGTCAGTTGTTTGATTCTTTCGTTGGTAGTATATTGAATTATGCAGCAGAAATATCCGGGTTTTCTAAATCAAAAGATATAGAAAGAATTCACCTTAAATTTTGTAAACGTAAGGAAGAGCACTAGTAATGCCACTGTTTATGCAGAGCTTGGACGTTACCCACTATATATCACGCGCTATGTACAAATCATTAAGTATTGGTTTAAATTGATTAATACAAACAATATTTTGCTGAAAAGGGTATATGACTTTGCGAAACAAGATTGTTTGAAAGGTTTAAATAACTGGGTATCTAATGTACGTAGATTATTAAACGAAAATGGGTTCTCCTATGTATGGGAGAATCCATTTTCTGTTAATATCAAATCTTTTATACATATCTTCAGACAGCAGATATTAGACAACTTCATTCAAACGAATATGTCCACAATTGGAAAATCACCATCACTAGTTTTGTACCAGCAGTTAAATGAAACTTGTAACTATAAAAACTATCTTGATGTTTTGCCCTATTACTTAAGAATATATGTCTGCAGATTTAGGACATCTTCGCACTCGTTGCGAATTCAGACTGATCGATTTAGCCGAATTAGAATTCCAAGAAATGAGAGAATTTGCAGAGTATGTAACGTAGGAGAAATAGAAGATGAGTATCACTTTATTTGAAATGTCCGTACTATGATTTTCTTCGTAGAAAGTACTTGAAAAAAATATATTATGTACGACCCAATATGTTTAAATTGGTCGAACTATTGAATTCTAACAAAAAATGTGAGTTATTTAAATTAGCGTTATACTTAAATTTAGCATTAATAGAGAGAATAAACTTTTTTCACTCAGAGAATGCAGTTGATAGTTAGATCATCTACACCTCTATGAAACTACAATTGCCATTTTATAGAAATAACCTTCTTTTCTTCTTCTTCTTCCCCTTTCAAGTTTTCCAGAAATTATTATTTTTACTTATGTAATCCACAGCTACATTTATGTTTCATGGTTTCTTAAAAATGACTTTGATATTGTATTATATATGACATGTGAAGTTTGTGACCATGTACATTGAACTTGTCAATAAAGAATCTATCTATCTATCTATCTATCTATCTATCTATCTATCTATCTATCATGTATCATGTGTAGTGAAATTTACATGAAGTATGTACACTTACTTTGACAGGTGCATTACCAACAAAAATAGTTTCGAAGAAACTTGCATAATATTGATTTTGTCTCAGTCTAACAGTGATTAAATTAACGACGTTTGGTATAAATGTTTACGCGCATCCATACTGCGCATGTGTATTTCTCTCAGAAAGTAAAACAATCAGCGCTAATGTGTATTTTTCGCACATATGGCAATAGCAACAGCGGACCGAACATTCTATGGATAGTACTAGCACGGTTGCACTAGCCATGGTATTCTATGGTCGAAATAAAAAGGGGAAGTTTTCATCAAAACGAATGCTTATTTGTCGTGGAAAAAGAAAATTGTTTACGCAATGTCAGCCATCCAACGCTGAAAATGATACAGCTTCTGACGTTTTCCTGACACTGGCAGGCCAGTTGTCATGCTATCCTTTCAGGATGAAGGTGACAGCATCAAAACTGGCCTGCCAGTGTAAGGATGATATGACTGGTAAAGAACTAGCTGGAAAAAAAGTCCAGTTACACAGCAAACAATGAAACAGGCAGAAAATTGAAGCTGTTGAAGTATACATATTTCTGGAAGTATGGCTATTTCCTCTTTGAAAAATACTGTGGGAACAGGAGAAATTTCTTCTACTGAATAATTTTTCTTTTTTCCATCATGTCTGCTGAGCTTTTATCCCATTTTTTTTCCAGAGACATTTCTTGTTTTTTTGCATTTCTATGAGCCGTAATCATGTATGCAAATTTATAAAAAAAAAAAAACATGTAGATAATTAAGGGTTTGATATAAATTTGAGGTATATAGGCTATATTCATTTTTTGAAGGAGTATAGGATTAATGTGGGAAAAGGAGAAATCGCTTTCAATAAGCATGAGCAATTTCTTCTTTCCCACTATATCTGCTGAGCTTCTATTATATAGTTTTCCTTGGAAAAAATTAACGTCCAACGTGACCTTCATCCCTGTTTCCTGGGGAAAGAAGCACGGGTAGGTGCCATTTTTATTTTTTCTTATTGTCAAGATTTATAAGTACTATGATTGTGGAAATTTTAAAAAAAATCTGTCCGTCAGAAAGTATGTTTTTATTGAAAATTAACCCTTAACCCGGTCAAATTATCTCCCTTTTTAACTCAATGGACTATATATAAAATGCATATTGGTACATTTACCATGCTCAGAACCAGGCTTTCATATGTTTTTTGAGCAAAACTGAATTATTTTTCTTTAAAGTGATGTATATTTGTATATTCTTCTGGCAATTTTCCTGTTTAATTGACTATTAAAAGAAAGTGTGTTAAATCTAGTATATGCTGAATTTTGGAACTGTATATACCTTTTTCAAAAGCGAATTTCTCAGAAACGAGCACGGGGACCCCCTTTTTCTATCATTATAATCTACAAGAGACATGATGAGCTTTGTATGTGCAAAGTTTTAAAAAAATCTGTCCGTTGGAAGAATTTGTCATAAACGTCTTTAACATGTTTATCATGACAAGAACTTTGACCGCTAATTTCCTTCAGAAACCTAGGTCAGCAATGTTTTAGCGTTGACTGAATACAGCACTATTTTCTTATCTCACACATGTTTGAGACAAGAAAACTCGTAATGGCAGTATCACATTGAAAATAAGGAGAGTTATGTAATAAATAGTTACGTGTGATATTAAAAATCTGTACCTAGAATGGGTGTAATGCGGTTGAGAAAAAAAAACGAGTCCGAAAGGCGATGTCTTTAATCGCATCAAACTCCATTGGATAATATCTCTCACGTGAGGACTTGCTAAGTTTAACTCATTACCACACGAGAAAATTTTGGACGGGTCCAAATTGAAAGCATTTGCAGACAACAAAATAAAGGTGACTGAAAAATAGAAATTTGTTATGGGAAGAATAGAAAACACTGTGGGAAAAGGAGAAAATGCTGGTTACCAGCATTTTCTCCTTTTCCCACAGTGTTTTCAAAAGGCATCTTTCTCAGGGGCGTCAAAAGTAGGGATTGTGTAGTAATGGGTTAATGCACCACGGAGATGAATTGACTCTCAACCAAACGACAAAATTATAGACTGGTCCAAATTGCAAGCATTTGCAGATGACAAATTAAACGTAACTCAAATATTGAAATTTGTTTCCAGCAAGGTAGAAAACATTGTGGGCAAAAGGAGAAAATGCTGGTTATCAGCATTTTCTCCTTTTCCCACATTGTTTTCAAAAGGCTTCTATCTCAGGGTCGTAAAAACCAAGTATTGTTTAGTAAGGGGTTAATCCTTGTCCTGTTATATAAATGAAATGAAACTTCCTAGTCGAAAGTAAAAAACCGAACTATTGCTGTTTAAAAGGCATTATGTGGAGAAAAAATATCTCCTTAGATCCGAGATCAGTTCTGTGCAGTCTGATCTTGATCTACTCTGTCCGCAAAAGGGTCAGTGAGTTGCGCTCAGCAGCTTTTTGTTTAAATATCATCTTGCCAGCGCGGCTTATCTAAATTTTGATATCATTACAGTCGGGAAAACATTTAAACATCTCGAGTTTTAACGATCTTGAAGAAGAGCGCCTTTAGAGAACATTTTATGAAAATGAGAAAATGCTGGTAACCAGCATTTTCTCCTTTTCCCAAAATGTTTTCTATCCTTTCTGATATGATTTTCTTTAGTTGAACCATATTGAAATTGTTTTCTGCAACTGCTTTCAATTTCGATCGGTCTAATACTTTATTGTATGGTACAGAGTTAAGAAATTGGTTTTTGAGCAATCCAGCATAAACCTTTGTCACGTAGTTTCCAAGTGCATTTTACAGCAGACGCACCAAACGGCTTGAAAATGGGGTTGCCGCTTGATTGTAATTCCAGTGTTATATAAGCGAACATGGATCTCGTATGATCAACACTGAAACAAAAAAGCAGATGGATGTTTAAAAAGGGGCCAAACAAGAACACCTGGGTACAATTCCTTCTTGTTGTTTCTAATTTTCAAATTATCCTTTTTTTCATACGCAAGTAACACTAGACAAAAAAATGGTTATATATTTACTCGTATTATATAACGAAATCGGAGCGTTTCGAATCTTACGTAATTGGACTATTTTAAATCTGATAAAGATTACATGTAGAGTTGCGTAAGGATATTTTTTTTGTTGTTGTTATAAACCGACGTCTGTGACGTGTTATTTTAACTTTCCATATTTTTTAGCACTTGTGTTTCCACTTTGGTCACGTGCGGCTGACCTTTAGCAACGTACTGCTGTTTCCTTGTTATATATTTGTTAACTCTCAGTTAGTTGTCCCTATAGGTACATGTAAGCTAACCACCATGATTGGTTAAATTTTTGAAAGCCGAATAATTCACAATCTCTGACATTGTTCTTAATGTGTTTGTGATACAAAATGACCTGCAACATACGAAAAGGGGTATGCGAACATTTGCGTAAAGTGTCGTTGTGTAATCCCCGCAGATTGATCCGAGACACCACTTTACTACTTTAATTGATTTTGTGTTTCAATAGACTTGCACCAAACAGAAAAGTGCACAAGAACAGAAAATGTTGTCTGAAATTAGCCTGTGCAGACTGCGTAGGCTGATCTTGGATGACATTTTATGTAACTGTCCGAACGCCCTGTTTGGCGTATTGCAAGCCACGATGTAATGTCTGTCGAGTAAAAATCAAAGTACTAAAAGCACTGGTGAGGTAGGGTACGTTTATCGTTCTCAATTCGAAATTAATCTGCTATTCCGATATAACTGGCTTGTAATGCGGAACTTTTTGCAAGTATTTATCAGAATTGAAATTAAAATGTAATGTTCTAGACTGAGCTTATGCTAAATCAGACGTCATTATTGATTGTAAAAAGACATAGGCAAGCACGAGTTAAAGCATCCTAGTTAGAATCCTCTGATAGAACGAATGCTCTACAAATTTCTGTTTGCATCTGTTTAAGTCTTTCTGGCATTTATTTCAGCATTACATTGAATTAAAATAATTTGAATCTATCTAGCACTTAAACTTGTAATGATACAATGGACATAACTCTTTTTCCATGACAGACATTAATTACAATTTATCTACATTAATTATTAAAGTACACTGTAACAATGTTGCTATTTCAAATACAACTTTTGTATACGGAAAATGTTTATCTTTGGTTCAGATGATTAAATTACACCGGGTATTCAAAGATCAATTGCACTAGACATGAGCTTTTGATGTCCTTGCCTAGTTTTATAAATATTTCATGCACAAGTGTTCAGAGAGGGGGCTTTATATAGTAGTCTGGGTCACAGTTAGGGTTGAGCGTCACATGCGCTTGATTAGTTTTGTCACTTTGACTGAAAGGTCAAATCCTTTACAGAGACATCTGTATTGAAGAAAAGAATTATCTACTATGTAGTTTATTTCCATGTTTCCGGTTATACTTAGTGTTGAATATTTATCTTGAGGCAACATGTTTATCGTGTTGTTTTAAAGTTTACAATCAGTGCCATAAAACATATGACTTCAGCTGCAAAATGCTTTAAAAGTCTTGTATAGATATCGTTTGATTGATCCTTGTGTAGGCGTCTTTTGTATCAATGATATTGTCATGTAAAACATTACACTTCTTTGTGTGTGTGTGTGTGTGTGGGGGGGGGGGGGGGGGGGGGGGGGGAGGAGGGGAAGGGGTTCCTATGAAATTGCAAGACAAGCTTCTTACACACCGATGTTCTGTTTAAGCTATTTATGGCTCATTTATCCATAGGGAAGTATATGTACGTCCATGATGGTCTTCTAATCTATTTAATTTTTTTTTTTTTCATTTTTATCTTATTATAAATGCTTCATTTATTAAAAACCGTTTTCCCGAGGGACCAATCCAAAACTTTGGCACAAACACTGAGGAATTTTGAAATAAAAGTATTTTTTTCACGTTGTCCACGCTTTTTCTCCGATGGTTGTTAAGAAATGTCGTCCTTTATTCTCGTATCTCACTTTCGCCAATGGCGAAGGCAGTATTGTGCAGGTCCTGTGACTAGCTTCGCTAGTTTGATTTTTCAGCCCACTGAAGAATTTTCCGAGTCATTGGGACAGGATTTATTCCTCTCTTACCGGTGATCATTGTTTAAACTAAAGTTATGTTGGAAAGCAGTCAGTGATTTTGGTAGAATATTTTGCTATGGACTGGTAAAGGAAACAACTGGAAAGGATGAATAGGTGTGTTGAGCGCCGCAATATTGAGATAACGTTGCGAACGACGTTAAACACCACGCAAAAAAAGCAAGTACTCTTAACATGAACCAGTCTATATCGTCGGTTTACTTCAAAAACCTCTTAGCTACAGCTTGTAACAAGCTGTAGTTACGAGGTTTTTGAAGTAAACTAACGATATGTTTTTCGTTTGCCACATGATTATATAAATGAAAGCTTAACAAAGCGATATTTATAAGAGGGTGTTACATCTTGCTGTTGATTTTGTTGTTGTTTTGATTTCACAAATAAGAATGTGTAAGTGCTTTTTACAACACATTTAGAACTTATGAAATGTTTTCAATTATCTTGCAGACAAAACAATGGCGATAAAACTTTATTTTTACCTGTGTGATCTATCAGTTGGCTTTGATTCATGCCAATTAGATATTTTTTTAACTTGATGTATATTTATGAATTGTTCTTACAAAATACTTTTAATATTATTTATCAAAACCATCAAACGTAAACCACTTGAGAGGTTGTTGACTCTTCTTAAATACGGTTCAACTGACAAGCTTTGCCTATACACTGCGGTCTGTCTGTCTGTCTCTCTCTCTCTCTCTCGTTTAAAGGAAGGGAAACTTAGAAGGATTCGTGTAAGTCTTGGCCGAATTCTTAGGATCATATTCATCGTAGCAGAACAAGATTAGACAGCACCACACGCGCGGTGTCCGACACAGCTTCGCCAACAACGTTTATAGGGTTAAATATTAACGATAAAAAGAAAGTGTCTAAATAAGAATTGTTATTGTAAAGTTTTCATGTCTTATTCAAAGTTGAAGACTGCAAATCAAGCTCAGACTATAGGCTAATCTTGGTATACACTTAAAATAAAGGAAGTTTCCAAACTCATTACCAAACGACAATAATTTAGGCTTGTCCAAATCGAAAGCATTTGCAGAAGACAAAATAAAAGTGATTGAAAATTTGAAATTTATTTGTAAAGGGTAGAAAACATTTTGGGAAAAGGAGAAAATGATGGTAACCAGCATTTTTTTCTATTTCCATAATGTTTTCTAAAGACATATAATACTTTGTTTTAATAACCTCGTAGAAGACGGCTTTTTGAAAACAATGTGAAAAAAGGAAAAAAATGCTGGTAACAAGCGTTTTCTGCTTTTTCCCACAATGTTTCTATCCTTTCAATGATAAATATCTTTTTTTTTTTATATCTAAATTGTCGTCTGCGAATGCTTTCGATTTGAACCAGTCAAACTTTTTTGTCGTTTTATAAGAGTAAAGGGGTTCAACATTTTCTATACAATGAGAAATAAAAATCTTGTTACTTACAAAACTTCTCGTTGTAAATGAAATAAATTATGGTCTATTTACTTCAAAAACCTCGTAACTACAGCTTGTTACAAGCTGTAGCTACGAGATTTTTTAAGTAAACCGACGTTATGCTCTATGGAAATCTTTTTTACGCAAATCGTCGGTTTACTTCAAAAACCTCGTAATTACAGCCTGTTACAAGCTATATTTACGAGGTTTTTTAATTAAACCGGCGATATGCAAACAGGTATCGTCCAGCTCAGCCTGTGCAGCCTAACCTGAGTTGATACTTTGCGTTTCTGATAAATTTGCCGCACGTCGACGGATAAACAAAAACTACCCAATGATTCAGCTGTTGTTCAGACAAATTTGTTGGGTCTCCATCAATTATACGACAATTCGCTTGGCGTGATGCATTGCGGAGATTATGTTTATTTGTCTTTTCTACAAGTGCAGCTCATTAATGTATATCATGTGCAGTTGTATATCTACCTGGCTTATCGTTAGATCTAATTTTAATAATCTTTGAAAAAAAAAATCTCAAATTCAAGCAATATGCCTAAATCTTATCTTTACCGTCCACTAACGTTATATTATGAATATTGATTGATTGTTTAATTGGTGTTTAAAGCCGCTTTCAACATTATGTCAGTCATGTCACGGCTACAGTTAACTTACATATGAACCAAGTTCTGTGAAAAGGGGACTTAACCTATTACCATGCACACAATCCCTACATTTGACGACCCTGAGAAAGAAGTCTTTAGAAAACATTGTGGGAAAAGGAGAAAATGCTGGTAACCAGCATTTTCTCCTTTTCACACAATGTTTTCTACCCTTCACAAACAAAGTTTCAAATTTTCAATCACTTTTATTATGTCGTCTGCAAATGCTTTCAATTTGGACAAGCCTAAACTTTTGTCGTTTGGTAATGAGTTAATGCATCTGCAAAAAATATCGATCCAGGTCAGCCTGCGCAGTCTGCAGGTCAATTTAGGTCAATTTTCTGTATTTCCAAGGACCAGTCTATTTCATAATTATGTTGCTTATTAAACTGTTGCTGGATATTATGGATTTTCGAAAAAAAATGCAATAAAGTAGGCTCCGTAAGTGGATGTGTTTATAATCGTAACTGAATGTACAGTCGTTCGATCGTAAGTTTTGACGATAATCAGATTCGACGCCCTTTTTATCACAAAATGACTTCAAAAGAGGTCGCCTACACCAAAATAGAGCAAAGTTTGCCCCACCCGCTAGTGTAGGCGACCTGGTTTGGAGTCATACTCCGCTCAGTAGCACTTAATATACCGCATTTAAATTGCAGTGTTCTGTGAATGAAAACACCAACTGAGAAACAAGTTCTTGCAACTCAAACATTAATATAATCTGTGTCGTTTCTGCTTCCGGGGCACTACACCAGTACTCGCGCCTACCACAGGTAGACCGTGAATCGTACTAAACGGACCTTCTTATTGCGAAGCCGACGCTCTTCTTTCGACCGCGGATAACACAAAAGTACAATGCTTCTATTGCTCAGAGCAATCTATTAAATCTTTATCGTTCTCTCTATTACTTGTAAGCTACCGTGTATCTAACATCTTCGCGAGCCAAGGTTACGCTCACTACGTGGATCTTACCTTAGCTGATTGAGCCCGATTTCGAGATTCCTGCGATGCGCCTTCTATTGGATGCTGGTTATTAACCCCCTTTACGTAATATTTCTGAAAGCCAATGAAATATCGTTTTACAAACAGGTTACGAATACAATTATTCAACATGAAGCGATAAGCGGACATGCACGTGGGTTTCCATGTTTACCTTCTATTCGAAAGGTCGCTACCTTATTCTATTTTATCAACGATGAAATGCTACGAGCGACTTCATTCGTTGTAGCTAGAGCTGGCTGCATCCAATGAAAAAGCGTATCGGGTGTATACAAAAATCAAGCTCGATCCGCCAAGGGTAGAGTAACGTAGTGAATCGTCAGCCTTGGCTTGCGAAGATGGGTAGCCAAGTAATAACGACCCTTCATAAATAATCCACAGGTTTAGTGCTCGAGCCCCGACTCAGTCGATACAGTTCGGAAGGAATTTTAGAAGTCATTAGAAGAAAGGTTGGTGAATTGATACAAGCCCTGGTTATAAAATATCACTATTCTATAGATACGTATGTGGTCACAGTGACATAAATAAAATACTGTGGAAAACGGTGGTAGCCGGTAAATTAACTTTATCTCCCGCTAGATGGCATTCTACAAATGCACATCTATCTTATTGGGGCATTCTGAGTACAGAACAGGCCTACTTTTCAACTTTTAATTTGGGTTTCAAACTAAACTAAAAGTTTAATCAATAAAACGCTACCAATTAGTGCAATTCACTCAGCTATGATCAGCAATTTGGAGAAATCTGGAGCTAAAACAGGCATGATTTTTCCTCAAACATATTGATAAAAGCCATTTTCTCCATTGCTACCTTATAGCGCGTATTAATACAATCCCCGCCCCCAACCTTGGGGAGAGTGATGCGTCATATGATATCAGACATGTCAAATCTTCGAGGAATATCACATGCTCAACCAAGGTTAAAATAAAACAAACCTATAAGCGACCAAGGCCAGTTTGTTGGCTTTCAAAATATCTGGGCCCGTATTCACTAACCATTCATGAAAATATTTTTAATCTTATTCTCCATGTTTTTTTTTTAAATTTGTAAGTAACACATTCAACATCTGATTTGCTAAAGCATTCAGTTGTGTTTCTTACAATTTCTGGAGAATAAGACAAAAGAACTTTCTTAAGAATGGTTGTTACGGGCCCTGATCTCAAAATTTTGATCTTTTCCAGACTGAGAGGAGTTACAAAGAACGAAACAAAATTTTAATGAGGGTCAATTGATGGGATATACCTTTAACCCTTTGGCTGCTAAGTGCAACTCGTTGACCTTTTGCGGGCAGTATAGATCAAGATCAGACTGCACAGAACGTGCAGTCTGATCTTTGATCAACACTGTCCGATAAGGAGATATTATTTACTTAAAGATAACTTTGAAATAGCAATATTTGGGTTTCAATAATCGAGATGAATATTTCATTTTAGTTATTTAGCAGGTTAAGAGTTAAAAGGATAGAAAACAGGGTGGGAAAAAGCTAACCATCATTTTCTCACAATTTTCTCACAACGTTTTTAATATCGCAGCATTTTCTCACAATGTTTTATCCAGGGTCGGTAAAACTCGGACCTGTTTGGTACAGGGATCTTAAATCTTATTCGATGATGATCATGTGGGAAAGCAGCCAGTGGTTGGGAAAGGAAATTGTGCAAAGTGCTGGTAAAAAAGTCTCCAGGAAAGCGTGGATAGGTGCACTGGCAGCCACGATATAACTGAAAAATGTGTTGAAAACGACGTTAAGCACCATTCAATCAATCAACTTAAATCTTAATCAGGCAAATTTTAATGCGGAAAATCAGATGCACGCTAATAAAAACTATTGGTTTGACTCAAGGGTTATAATGATGTAAGATGGGCGAGCGGGCGTAAATATTTCACTTACGTAAACCTGAACAAGACTGCTGCATTTGAATGACATAAATTCATTTACATATTACGAAAGAAAATGTATCGCGCTTTAACATTGTTCGTATAGTAAATTTACGAGCAGAAGGACAAGTACGTATATATGTTCTGTAAAATCGCGGTTACTTCAAACATGCAAGCTTTTGCATGCAGGCTGCCAGCTTCTGTTGAACATTACATATCGTGGAAAACAGTGTAACAGTTGTTCTGATTGCTTAACTCTTTGCCACATAACCTCATTTGGACTTGTCCGATTTGAAAGCAATCGCAGACGACAAAAGAAATCTGACTCAATAATTGAATAATTGAAAAATGTTTTTGGAAAGTTAGAAAACACTTTGGGAAAGGGAGAAAATGCTGATAACCAGCATTTTCTTCTTTTCCTACAGTGTTTTCAAAAGCTGTCTCCCTCTGGGTCATTAAAAGTCGTTAACCCTTTGCCACACAATCCCTACTTTTGGCGACCCTAAGAAAAAAGCCTTTAGAAAACATTGTGAGAAAAGGAGAAAATGCTGGTAACCAGCATTTTCTCCTTTTCCCACAATGTTTTCCACCCTTCACAAAACAAATTTCAATTTTTCAGTCATTTTTATATTGTTGTCTGCAGATGTTTTCCATTTGGACAAGCCTAAAATATTGCCGGTTGGTAACGAGTTAATTTTGTATTGCAGGTTTTCTGACCGATTACACTGTAATTCTCATGTTGAAGTTTTGAGTCGTTAGCGATAATTTATCTTTGCTCATTACTCAAACTAAATTTTCAATTCCCATACCCTACTTCGAACAGTCAACGTGTTTTCCACAAATAACTCAACAAAAATAGATCCTCTAAATATCTAGTCTCATTACTCCACTACCAACATGAATCAGATACAATTTAAGACAGTC
Source organism: Tridacna crocea (assembly GCA_943736015.1). Taxonomy (NCBI): domain Eukaryota; kingdom Metazoa; phylum Mollusca; class Bivalvia; order Cardiida; family Cardiidae; genus Tridacna; species Tridacna crocea. Next base: position 60,608,428 of record OX031059.1, read on the forward strand.
CCTACACTGTTATACATCGGTCTGCCAACAACAATCAGTAAAACTATAAGAAAATTAGAAAAAAAAATAACTAACTTGCTATTGAGAAAATGCATAAAATAGATCTACTCTTCCCGTAACACTTCTCGTATATGTAGCCAATACGAACCAGAAAAATCCTAAAATCGATTAACTGTAAAAAAAACAGCATCAATAATAACCATAACAATTGGGTTCGATCTCGAATCGCACAGAAACAAAAGCTTTATTCAAATTTTCCAAGTTTTATTATCACAGTGCAAAGAAATTTCTAGTGATCTACTTTGATAATACTATGCCCAAAACATAATTATATATCATGTACACTGGCAAAATCAACGTAGAAGCGGTTTCCCCGGCGGAAGCCCCGTATTCATGACTACACTATCAGCATAACATCAAAATTAGCGGCGTCAATCAAGATTATGCACCAACCTGCACGTTTTAGCATGTACTCGTATATTACAAAGGTTTCAGTGACGTTAACTCCCAGTGACGCAAGTTTTTCTTAAATTGGGGCACACAGAAGGGAAATTCTACTTCGTATTCGTACTCAATTTTGCAAAAAAAGAAGGGGTAAAATTCGCTTAACAAACGTTGGAATGGTAAACCTTTGTAGTATATTAAATTCGTTGTACAGCCAGGTAACAGGGGACTTTAAAACTTAATTGTTCACGGCTGCGTTGAATCATGTTGCCACCTGGCTTTCGGCTCGGGACGACATGATTCACCACACCCTTCGGCTCGGGGCAACAGGATTCACCACAGCCGTGAACAAGTTTCCAAGTCCCCTGCCAACCCATCTACAACTAATAATGCTCTACTTCGCCGACAAAAATCAAAGTAGTACAGATACTCAGTGTTTCTCGGTGTTATTGTAACAGTTTGACAACAGGAAGTAGAAATAGGTATATTTGAATTAATTTGGTTTAATTTCGCAATTTTCAAAAGGGAATGAAAAAAAAAAATCCTTAATTCCAACGGTTTCTTTGTTCTATTATGCAAACACGAATTGGAAAATAAAAGCAGCAAAAGATCCTTACCGTCCAGATTTTTCACTGGTTTTTATTCTCCAAGAATTTGTGGAGGGAAAAAACCCAAGAAACAAGAAAACTCTACGACTTCTGCCATGTAAAAAAGACAATGTGACAGAAAAATAAATTTCTCGTTTAAGATATTGTTCAATTTTGCCAAAAAACCAGTAAAAAACATATACTGTATGAACTTGACTTTTCTAGGTTCTATGTTTCTGTTTCGAAAACAAAATTAAAGAGAAAAGTAATCAGAGTGTTACAGTTTTTAAATACTGTACAAGGTGTCAAAGAAATAAAAAAGGAGTTTAACTTATTCTTAACGTCACTTTTAACCCTTTACAAAACAATCCCTGGTTTTTACGACCCACAGGAAAGAGACCATCTGAAAACATTGTGGGAAAAGCAGAAAATGCTGGTAACCAGTATTTTCTCCTTTTCCCGCAATGTTACCAGCATTTTCTCCTTTTCCCGCAATGTTTTCTGACCTGCTGGAAACAATTTTCAATTTTGATGGAAGGTTATTGTGTCGTATGCAACTGCTTTCAATTTGGACCATTTTAAAATTTTGTCGTTCGGTTTGGTAAAGAGTTAATATGCTAACTACAGTGGACATCGGAGTTTATCTTACAGACACTACCCACAACACTGTCTAAGCTTTGTGCTGCTTTCCCAAGGAAGTCGGAAATAATATTTAAAAGTTGGAGCGCTGTATTACTACGAAATAAAGGAAATTAACATTTTCAGTTAAACGAGTAAAACCCAAAATACTGCGATTTGAAACTCTTTTTCGTCGGAAAACTCTAACGGAATCAGCCGTGTATATTCAAGATCAGTTTGCACGTTCTGTGCAGACTGAATTTTTCCCTCGTTGCCTATACAACTGCAGATTTGCACTCTGCAGCCTGACGGTCAGTTTTATCATACGGCAAAATTTTGGTTGAAACAAAATTGAAAGCATCTGCAGATGACAATATAAATGTAATTCCATTGACAAATTCTTGTCTCTGAATTCGTAGAAAACATTACCAGTATATTCTCCTTTTTTCACAATGTTTTCAAAAATCTACCTTCTTAAGAGTAGTGAAAACTCGAATTTGTGATAAAGAGTATCAAGGTCCGTTTATACAGAGCGCGAATGCAAACGCGTCCAAAGCGAACACGAACGCGACTATTGAGCAGTTTTGCCATTCAAATAGAGCAGGAACCCGAACGCGAAAAACCGTCGACGGCTTCCGCGGCGGCTCATCTTTTTCTAGCTGTGAGAGATAAAATTTGGTCATTTGGAATCATGGCGCAGGGAGAGTCAGACACGGAGGAGATCTTAGTACTGTATTTGTACGCAAAACAACGGAGGAAGAGAAAGAGGCGTGTGTCAGTGAACGAAATTGTCATACAGTACATGATTCTTCTCAATTTCAAGAATCATGGCTTCTGTCTTGTCCATTGTCTTGTCCATTCTTCTCCAAACTTCACATCCAAAGTAGACTGGCGCTAGTGCCTAGCTTTTTCTTGGGACGGTCAGACGTACCAGTTTCTATTTGTGGAAATGATGCAAGGGAAGTACCTGCTGATTGGCTGATAGCAAAAAAGCCGCGCGACCTTCTCAGAAAATTCGCTCTCGAGGCAATCAAGGCGGTCGTTCGCGCGAACAAATATTTGTTCGCGTTCGCGTTCGCAAGTTGTATTTGAACGTTTCCTCTACAAATGACTAAAATATTCCAGGACGAAAAACCGCGTTCGCTTTCGCGTTCGCGCTCTGTATAGACGGACCTTAACAGGTTTGAACGACGCGTCTTACGTACAGGATATTGATCTAATACAATAAAGATATGTTTGTGAATGTACACTGTTATACGGAAATTCGTCATTGATCCCCATTCCGGCCTTCATTCATGAAAATTTCCGTTAAACACGTTTCTTCCTCAATCCGAAAGTTTTCTTGTTCGAGGATTTATCATGAGTCAACAAAATTATGACTGCTTTTAGATACATCTTAGATCAAGATCAGTCCACACAGAACGTATAAGCTCTAATATTTGATCTGTACTGTTATAAATTATGCTAGGGCATCTCCTATGTAGGCCTACATATGAATTCATTTTGTTAACCTTCCTTGTTTTTCACTTATATGAGTAGAGTATTTCACAATCCTAAAACAAGAGTGATTTAAGATCAGACTGTACAAAACATGCTGTCTCATCTTTGATCTTCCTTTTCCACTATACTCTTTGACTGTCTTGCCAAAAATTGCCGTGAAATTTTCATTCCATATATGGCCATTATCCCTGTATTGTTTCAGTTTAATCCCTCCGCTTACATCCTTCAGAATTGCAGTGACTTCTGGTGGTTCAAACAAAAAGAGCCTCGAAAAACCATCTTCGCAAACCAAGGATACTAACTCCACTTTGTTCGTTATGTACCTTGGCCGCTCGCCTCTTTAAAAATCGAAACACCCGCTGCGCCACCTGTCGAATATCACGAGTTGCGTAACCTTTGCTGATGTTATTTCTGACAAATCAAAATGCTCGTAATAAAATTGGTTGGTTATGCATCAAATATGGCTGCGCTTTCGGATTCATCACACCAAAACAAGACGAACAGACGCAATCATTTGGCTATGGAACCCGTCCTAATACTTCACATAATTGATCGTAAACAAATAGTCTAAGGCCTGGCGAGCTGGATTCAATTTTTTTTCAATCCGTCTGGTAGAAAAATTTCATTGGTACCAGATGATAGTACAGCTATATAGAAGTCAAATTAGGGTGGATGCCAGAAACAAAAGTGGTGCAGATTTTTTACAGACGACATTTTGTTACCCCACCCACTGAAAATGCACTGAATTGAGCTTATGTGTATAAACCACAAAATTTCAATATCTTCCAGAGTATATTCATTGCAAATAGGTCTAATTGACAGTTAAGCACATAAGCAATGAAAAAAATCCAGTTACAGGAGAAGATAAAATACATTGGGTGTCCTGGTGTTACCCCACCCACCAAATTTGCATACATTTTTTGAAAATCATGAGCAACTTAATATCATTTAAGACTTTTGTGTTTCAACTTCTTGTGAAAGGGTTAAATGAGAACTAAATGCTTACTATTGTACTAAATTGCTGCATTATATATTTGTTACGGTCTTTCTTATCTTTTACCCCACCCACAAATGTACACACACGGCCATCTATGAGCTATTATATAATTATGGCAGATTTTAGGAGACACTATTTTTGAAAATAAAGTTGGATTTTTTTGTTTGATAAGGTTCCTTATATCCACACTGGAATATTGTCTACTGTGATAACACATCAACATGTCCTTCATGTAACAAAATTGTAAAGTAAAAGAAATTCCATTCTAATTTAGAAAAATAAATATTTTCTGGTTCAGATTGTAATATTTCACTTCGAATCATCTGTATAACACATACTTGTTTTACATTAATTGAGCACTTTGGAACAAAGTTTTGGCACGTTATATGTCGGAGAAGATCAGTGTTTTGCAACTATTTCAATTTCTTAAAAAAGTTGTATAGATCTAGTAAATGACTCCTAGCTGTTTGTACTAAAATTGTAACTGTATTTTCCGTTTTGTTCCCAGAAATTATTTTTATTAAATTAAACGTCGTGGCTTCCTTTCATGAGCATTTTTTATCATATACGACTCATGTTTTACAGCAATGACACAAAATGTTACAGAACAGACACATATAAGTATCAAAAAAAGGTTTGTACTTAGTGCCTTTATTTGAGAAAAATAAAACGAAGCAATAATTGAATAGTTATACATAAAATGAAGAAAAGTCATTTGCATCTCGTTGACAAGTTAAGGCTTTAAAATTTATTACAATTACATTTAAGTTGTTTCAATTACTCTTCTGTACCCACTGTTAACTATATTCATGCTATATGCATTAAAAATATCATTGTTATGTAGGAAATAAATCCGTTACATCATGATATTTCAACAAGCCAGGGACATTGGCCCTGGAGTGCTCACCTGAGACTATAGCTTTATTTCCCACATATTTATGTGATGAACTTTAAACTAACCTGTGACCCCAGGGTCAGGGCCAGTTTTGACCCCCAAGGGCATAAAATGAATAAACTTGGGAGAGGTCCACTAGGAATTGGTACATGCCAAATATCAAAGCTCTATGCCTTCTTTTTTAGAGAAGAAGAATTTTATAATTTTCTGTCTTTGTTCCTATGTTTGAACTTATGACCCCCAGGGCAGGGCCAGTTTTGACCCCAAGGGCATCATATAAACAAACTTGTTAGAGGTCCACTAGAAGATGCTACATACCAAATATCAAAGCTCTAGACCATCAAGTTTCAAAGAAGAAAATTTGTAAAGTTTTCCTTCTTTGTTCCTGTGTTCGAACTTATGACCCCTGGGGCAGGGCCACTTTTGAACCCAAGGGCATTACCGGGAATATGAACAAACTTGGTAGAGGTCCACTAGATGTTACATTCCAAATATCAAAGCTCTATACCTTTCACTTTGTGAGGAGAAGAATATTAAAGTTTTCATTCTTTGTTCCTATGATTGAACTTGTAAACCCCTGGGCAGGGCCAGTTTTGACCCCAGGAGCATCATGTGAACAAACTTGGTAGAGGTCCACTAGAACATGCTATATACCAAATGTCAAAGCTCTACACCATCAAGTTTCAGACAAGAAAATTTTTAAAGTTTTCCTTCTTTGTTCCTATGCTTAAACTTGTGACCCCCGGGGTGGGGCCAGTTTTGACCCCAGGGGCATTACTTGAACAAACTTGGTAGAGGTCCACTAGGAGATGGCCACATACCAAATATCAAAGCTCTATGCCTTCTACTTTTAGAGAAGATTTTCAAAGATTTTTCTTCCTTTCTGCGGCCATGGCAACCAGAATTATGAGTTGAATTCTATTCTTAGAACAATTTTGGTAGAGCGTCACCCAAGAAACATCCCTGCCAAGTTTCATCAAGATTTGCACAGTGATTTAGGACAAGATGTTTAGAGAAATTGTTGACGGACGACAGACGCTGGACGCCGGATAGGACGATCACAATAGCTCTCCTTTAGCACTGTGCTAAGGTGAGCTAAAAAAAAGAACACAGAAAAACACCCACATCCACACCAACACACATATCTACACACCCATACACATACACACACACAACGTAGCTGTACTGCAATGCAGCAAACAAAGAAACTGATGATTGATCATACGTCACAATTACGCTGAATGAATAGCGCATTTGTTAATTTTAAGTCATCTAGAGGATTTTAGCTCCACTGGTCGAAGGCCAGCGGGCTTATCTCATGGCTCGCTGTCCGTTTTATGTCTGTCCGTACGTGCATTAACTTATATTTCAAACATCTCCTCTGACAATACCCATCCAAACTTGATGAAACTTCACAGAAATGATCCTGCCATGGCTTTCTTCAGAATTTCTTGAAAGAATCTGATTCCTTCAAAAACTCTGTTTTCCATGGCAACAAAACTGAAAAATATTGAAATCTTTGAGAATCTTCTTATCTGAAAGCATAAGGCCTAGGGCTACCAAATTGGCATGTAGCTTTATGTCGTGAACCTTTACCAAGTTCCTTCATATAATAGCCCTGGAGTCGAAATTGGCCCCGCCCCTAGAGTCACAAGTTTTATACGGGAAAAGTTTAAAATAATTCTTTAGGGCCTTGGGCTACCAAATTTGGCATGGATCTTTATCAACTGGGCGGCTATCAAGAGTGCCCAATTTATAGTCCTGGGGTCAAATTTGGCCCGGCCGCAGGGTCAAAAGTTTTACATGGGCTTATATTGGGAAAGCCTTTAAAAATCTACTTGTACATAGCCGCAAGGCCTAGGACTACCAAACTTTCAATGTAGCTTTATCTAGTGGGCCTCTACCAGAAGGGCTCAAATTATAGCCTTGGGATTAAGTTTGTCCCCACACCAGGGGTCACAAGTTTTACTTTGGCTTTTGTGTTGAAAACTTTATAAATGATCTTTTTACTAACCATAATAAAGCCTAGGGCTACCAAATTTAGCCCTGTTTCATGGGTCTCATGTTTTTCATTTTCTTTTAGGAAACTTTGAAAATCTTCTTGTTTATAACACAACATTCTAGACCTGTATTATTTGGTATGGGGGTGTATCTTGAGGACCTTCCCCAGGATTCAAGTAATTATAGCTTTGTGGTCAATAATGGCTTTGCCCAGGGGTCAAGGGGTCATAACTTTCCCGTAGGATTTTATAGAAAAAAATGTATGTCTTCAAGTTTAAAACCAATTGCCCAGAGTAGTAATATTTGGCTGGAAGTGTTTTCACTTATTAGCCAGTGCACAATACAAGGTCGTCATGGCCTTCTTGTTTTAAGTTATATCCCCTATTGCATCAGTGAACTAGAGAAACAGATGGATGAAAAAAAGGACCCTTTTTTGACCTGGGCCTTATTTTATGTCTTCAAGTTTAAAACCATTTGGCTGGAGTTATAATGTTTGGCTTGTAGTGTTTTCACTTATTAGACAGTGGAGCGATACAGGGCCATCATGACCCTCTTGCTTCAAGTCATATCCCCTATTGCATCAGTGAAATAGATTAACAGATTAGGAGAGTAAGAATAACAAAGGAAATAAAGCAGCTTAAGTAATGAAAATAGCCAATTCTTAGTGTTGGTATACTTATGGTTACAGTTGAGAATATATAATGAAGTAACGAAATCAAAGGTTAGTGTGCAACAACAAATTATACTGTTGCACTCATAAATAGATCATTTTTGAGGTGCTAAATGCTAAAACTCCATAACTGTTCTTAATTCTGGTCCTCTATGTCTGTCCTAGTAGCTCTACCCAAAGTTGTGAAAAAATCTAGCCAGAAATATTAACACATTCAATGTGACGACTGAAATTCAGAGATTGTTTTCAATTCAGTCTGCTAGGAACATTTATTAGGTGTTTTACGGTATGTGAAATTGGTCAGACTTGATTTAATAAAAGTCTTACATACATGTAAATGTGGATTTTTATGAGCATCTTAAATTCAAAAGATTTGTCGAAAAGATTGCATTGTTTCATGTTTTTTTCCATTATTGTGAATCTAGGAAAAGTTTGATTCTTGTTATAGGCAAATTTGGGGTAGGCGCGTTTATTAGCATATAAAAAAATCTGCACCAGTTTCAGATCTGGCATCCATGCTTAAAGTGACCCTAATAGGCTATCCTAACTCACTGTACCATTTGAATTTTTCTACCAGATGGATTGAAAAAAAATTAAAAATAGGGCCCTTTTTTGATCTGGGCCTTAGCCTAAAAAAAAAAAACTCACTAAATATCGATCGTCTACTCTTTTTTGGCAAATTTCGTCACAAACACGACAACTTTCGTTTTTGACGGGCGCCACCATTATTGTTTTCTGTTTTGTGAAAGATTTCTTGTTACGGATGGTTTGATTGGACGCGATGGGTTTTGATCGCATCCAATGAAAAGGCGCAGCGGGAGCTTCGATTTTTAAAGAGGCGAGCGGCCAAGGGTACTACCCTAGTATCCTTGGCTTGCGAAGATGCGAAAAACGCTCGTACAAATGACTATATGGTCTGTGAAGGGAGAAGGGAGTGGGAAGAAGGGAGTGGGGATCGGGGGAGGGGGAAATATAATGCATTTGCAAAATGTATGGACTCAGGTCAGCATGCTCTGTACGCGCAGGCTGACCTGAGTCGAAACGTTTCGCTTTTAGTAAATCTTGATTTGAGCATGGCCAAGAAACATTATACATCACGCTTCAGTTTGATAGCTGCAATGGATTTTACGAACCCATAAAAATAAAAGATGACGTGCTCATAGCTTTATTGGTAAGTGCGAAGTATTGATTGCTACAGGCTATGTCTGGTCTTTAAAATATGCTGTAGAAACGGGTTTGATTGCCTCTGCAAAGTATATAGCTATCATAATTTGCTGCTGTGCTATTTTCAATAATAATGATAATAATAACACGAAGGCCAAGATGGCCCTGGATCGCTCACCTTATTATTTTAGAAGAACATAGCCAATTGTTTTTGAGGTATTGAAACTTTGAAAAGGTCATCTGTAAAGTCATTTCAAAATCTGACACCACCCCTACAATCATCACCACAGCAATCATTTTGATGAATCAGATATTCTGCAAATAAATGTTGAATAAATCACCCAAGGACAATTGCTCAATAGTGACTAAATACAAAAGTCGAACAAGAGCACCACATTCAGGTGCTAACAATCGGCTGTTGGCTTTCGATGTATAAAGAATTCCCAAACGATTCTGAAAAGGGTCACTCTAGGAACATTTCTGTGAAATTATTTCAAAATCTGGCCAGCCGTTCCAGAAAAGAATTAAGAAATAAGAAATTCCTCTTCATGTCCCTGTAGTGCAAATAGTTCCTACCACCAGAGCAATATTTCTTGACATATCACAATTTTGTGAACAATTTTTGAAAAGAGTCACCCAAGGAATATTTCTGTGAAATTATTTCAAAATCTGACCAGCGGTTTCAAAGACATTTTTTTTTAAAGATTTTTTTCATGTCCGTATAGTGTAAATAGCCCACAGCCACCAGGGCCATATTTCTCGATAGATGAAAAATTCTCGAACAATTTGCGAAATTGGTCACCCAAGAAACACTTCTGTGAAATTATTTCAAAATCTGACTAGATCTAGCCGTTCCACAAAAATTGAGAACAGTTTTTTAAAAGGTCACCAAAGGAAAATCTCGACGGATCAAAATTTCGCAAACAACTTTTGAAAAGGGTCACACGATGAACATCTCTGTGAAATTATCTCAAAATCTGACCAGCAGTTTCAGAGAAGAATATTTTTAAAGAATTTCTTGATATAGTGCAAGTAGTCCCCAGTCACTAGAGCCGTGTTTCTTGATGGATGAAAATTTCGCGAACAATTTTTGAGAAGGGTCACCCAATGGACATTTCAGGGAAATTATCTCAAAATTTGGCAAGCGGTTTCACAGAAGAAGATTTTTAATGAATTTCTCAGCAAGTTCCATTTGGTTGCCATGGCAACCAGAGTTTTTTATGGAATCAAATTCTGTGACCAATTTTAAAGGAGACCTCCAAAGGAACATTCCAGCTATATTTGGTCCAAATTGGCCTAGTGGTTTAGGAGGAGGTGATGTTAAAAGAATTGATAACGGCGCACGGCCTACGACGGACGACGAACACAGGTGCTCAGGTGAGCTAATAATAATAATAATTAATAATTCTATAAACATCTTGGTAATTCAAACAAGTTTCTAGGACAACATGTTGTGGTGTCGGTACGTGTATTCCACTTTCAGTTTCAGAGTTCCGCCTACATTTTTTGTTATATTGTTAAAATCCCCGTTCACTAGACACTTGTGTTCCAAGTAAAATTGTTATCTATTGTTTTTTCCCCGACCGCTATCATATTTGGAGCTACACTTAATTGCCAGATTAATACTAATTAGAAAAGCAATTGGAAATTCCGAATTTAACTTCCTTTACGCCAATATAATCAACCATGATCAAGGAAAATGTGGCTTTTTGCATCTGCAAAAAATATCGACCAGGGTCAGCCTGCGCAGTCCGCGCAGGCTGACCCTGGGTCGAAACTTTTTGCCTTTGGTGAATATTCTGCATGTCCCAGGACCATTATACTTCATAATTCAGTTGTTTGTTATATAAATCGGATTTTATTGATCCATAATTGTATGATGGCATGGTAGGTATAAATCCATCACAGAAATGAAATATAATCACCTTTTCCACATAGAATGGCTCACACGTTGTCGACATAAATGAGTGTGAACGGCTACCGTCTTTAAAAGAGAAGTGAAGTTTTGAATGCATTTGCGATAATCCGGATGTAAACTGATGAAGTGTTAACAGTAGGCCAAGTCCTGTGTAATTGTAGCACTAATGAGATGCAATGGTATCACATGCCATTCTCGAAGGCCTATAACGAATGCAACGGATGATAAACGAATGTTGCTTCGATCAATGGAGTCCCAGAACCCGACGGGCTTCTCAATGCATTTTCGCACACGTATAGCACGGCAACCAGTGCAGTAACTGACACGTGCGAGTGTTCTTCGATCTTATAATTATATTATGTGTGTTGCAGTGGGTTATCTGCTATACTTTCGAGTTATAAACGGTAAAAAATACCTATTTTAGGACTTAACATGGGCTTCAAAACAAACATAACTTGATGATGTATGAGAATAACCGTAGTGGGGACAACGTAGTAAAAGAAACTGCGTTACAAATTAAAGCTTCCAAAGACGCTGTCACCAGTTGTATTTAGTCATTTCCAAACGACAATATTTTAGGCTTGTCCAAATCGAAAGCATTTTCAGACGTCAAAATAAAAGTGACTGAAAAATTTGAAATTTGTTTTGTGATGGGTAGAAAACATTGTGGGAAATTGTTCCTACAATGTTGTCTAAAAACTTCTTTCTCAGGGTCGTCAAAAGTATGGATTGTGTGGTAAAGTTGTATACAGAACGTAGTGATTTAACAAAACAATTTAGCATTTTCATGACGGTGAATAAGAAGACTTATGTAAACATTGCAGGAAAAGTAGAAATAACAGTAACTAGCATTTTGTCCTTTTCCCAAGATATTTTCAGTTCTTTAAAGACAAGTCCGATTATTTGAACAGAGTACATGAGGTCGTCCACAAATGTTCAAATTGTACGAGTCAATTTCTTTCCTTCATCAGGCAATGATTCTACCATCTTTGTCTCTGGAGAAAAATACCATTGACATGTATAAAATTCCACAAAGTCGAAACATTCAACCGGGGAATACAAGTTTTTAGCATAATGGGAAACATTGTTGGAAAAAGGCTAATGCCTCTGAACGAAGAAATTGCTCTTTCCGACAATGTTTTTTCTCCCCAAGCTCGTTGGGCCACTTTTAAAGAGTAGAAAACGTTGTGGGAACAGGAGAAATTGTTCCCACAATGTTTTCAAAAGGCTTCTTTACCAGGAGCGTCTAAAATCGGCATTGTGTGATAAAATTTTAAAGCTGTTTTCGACATTATTTGAATTACATCGCGGCGGCTTTGGCACATGTCCAAGCTTTTCTGAGTTTTCTGTATCCAGTGCTTTGCACAATTTTCTCGCCAAGCCACTGGCTGCTTTCCCAAATGACTATCGTCGAAACAATATTCAGCAGTGTGAGAGTTATAAATTCTTTCGCAATAACTATCATCACTTTTAGGAAAGAAATGTGACAAGCGGGGGACTCGAACCAGATACCCCTGCAAACTAAGGAATGTCCGTATATATGCAGTAATATTAGTTAAATCTTTACCAAACGACAGTATTTTAGGTTTGTTCAAATCGAAAGCATTTGCAGACGACAAAATAAAAGTGATTGAAAATTTGAAATTTGTTTTGTGAAGAGTAGAAAACATTGTGGGAAAAAGGGGAAAATGCTGGTTACCAGCATTTTCTCCTTTTCCCACAATGTTTTCTAAAGGCTTCTTTCTCAGGTTCGTCAAAAGTAGGGATTGTGTGGTAATGGGTTAATTTTAAACTGGATCTAATCGAAAACATTCGCAGAGGACAAAATGAATTTGACTAAAGAATTGAATTTTGATTTGGGAAGAGAAGAAAACACACCAGCATTTTCTCCTTTTCCCACAATGTTCTCAAAAGGTTTCTTTCACAGGGGTATCAAAAGTCGCGATTGTGTGGTAAAGAGTTAAATCAACAACCACTTTGATAATGCTTTCAACTTCCCAGTTCTAGTATTTCAGCGCCCACGTACATGGCTCAGAATACAAAGGATGCAGGTTTGAAACCAGGTTAGTCCATAATTTTCGTCTCGGTTTCATGAATCATTTCGACATCAATCATTCATCTATCATCGCTACACAATGTTTATTTGAGAAAGCAACCTTGGCAAAGAGAGGGAGAGGGTTGTACATATAGATCTAGTGCTTGTGAGGCAATTTTTGAAACGCGTTAGGAGGCACACTTGCCGTCATAACATGAATTTGATATCGTTGGGGGGGGGGGGGGGTTAACACAAAAAAATCAAATAAACAAATTCACATACCTGAATGACTATGTAACTTTTGTAATATCCGCAATTTTTATCACACATCATTATCTATGAGAGCAGTTCGAAGGTCCAACCAATTTATACGTGCTTCATTTAGTCAACAATAAGACAGTACTTTACTTTAAGTGGGCCATTGACGTTTATCCCCGATACTTCCATCTAAATAAAATTGACAGTTGAAGTCATTACAAATCGATCCAGTGAATTTATAATCAAGAGATGAAAAAGGCATTCGAAAACATTGTGAGAAAGTGAGAAAATGCCTTTAACCATTTAGTATACAACACTGAACATACTAGATCTATACTTAACATTAGTGGACCATTGACGTTAAACGTTTAGATAAAATTTCCAAGTTTCTATGACAAGACAGTTTGGATCATTACAAATCAATCCTGTGGTTTTATTACCATTGCGAAGAGACACTATGAAAACATTGGGAAAAAGTACTGATAACCATCATCTCTCATTTCCATCATGTTTTCTACCATTCCAAATTCCACCGTTTAGGCCACATATAAAGTGTCACTTACAAGTAACGTGTTACTTTTTGGATGTGTCTAAAAATATTTCGTCAAGTAAAGATCTAATTTAGATCTAGTAAAAACAATTTAAGACAAGTTGGGTAGCGTCATTGTGTAGTCTGAAGTAGACCCAGTGAAAGATCTTGGAAGATTTAAAATTGCTACTCGCAAAGAATTAGGCCTACTGAAAAAAAGATGAAAGCAAATTAAAAGACCCAAGAAACAAAATCCGAAATCATTGACAGCATATAAAAAACTGTCAAAAACTGGAAAAGAATATTTTTTAGAAACGGACCTCATCTTATCTATCTAGATCTATATTCTATTTCCGTATTCCTCATCTGTTGGATATTCAACACGACGTTCATTGTTTCACAGCACGGCCACCCATGCATCTGTCCATAAAATTAGTTTCTTTTCAGTTAGACCTAGATCTACTATAACAAACATCTCTTTTCGATTCTGCTTCAATGACACTAAAAATCTTGCTGTGTCTTCGAAACGGACACAAGAACAAAATAAACAAACAATTAGATCTTCTAAGAACGAAGGGAGTCGTAAAAACACACTTAAGTACGAGATTATCTGATAGAATGGTACTTACAAAGTCGTGAATTTTCCTTGTTTTCGTCTAGATCTTAAACTGCTCTTTATTAGTTGAAATCAGGAAAATCTAGCGAAGTCAAATGTTTTTCAACACAATTCATTCACGTGACGTCATCGATGACACGTCGTTTGAAAAAAAAAATATCCTAGATCGATAGGTCACCCCTCACAACCTACGTCAGTGTGACGTCACAGGTAGTGATATCGGACCCTTGTTATAAAGTCAATGTGCGTGTTTGGTAAGACTGTTTTATTTTTTGTAATCGTTCCTTTAAGTGATCTGAAAAAAGTCTTTAGACCATCAAAGCATACAATGCCTAGGGACTTTGTTTTTTGTCAAAGCTTTTGTTAACTTCTTATAATAATGGAATAGACTTCGACCAACTATTAAACCCAATCACTTTTTGATATTTGGTCAAAGTGTTTGTGCATATAGACATCTGCTTCCTGTCTAAAACATCAGAATATTAAATGTATTCATCTAATGTCTTTGATAAATACATGAGTGTCTTTGTAGTCCGTTTATATCCACCCAAGCTAGCCTCATTCTATCTTCATATCGTACTTACTTTTCAATATAAGTTACGAAAATGCGCAGGTCCGATATCACTTCCTGTGACGTAGGTTGTTACCCTTGATAGGTATAGAAATCCTTTTATCCCTTGCCTTTATTTATCGTTATATGGGTATGCCTTCTTAGATACATGTACTTGTAAACGTGCGAGTTGTTCATCATGTATGGAAGAATACATGCAACTGGCTGTGTAACTGTGCGACAATATTTAAAGTCTGTGTTGTGACGATTTTAAAATATGTCTTTACGACAATTTCATGTCTCGAACACAAAATGGCGAGCAAAAGCTCGTGTACGAAACCAGTGCAAGTTACGATCAAGAACTCGGGAGCATAAAAGGACAACATTAAGTACTATCTTCAGATAGATTTTTACTCAGTCAATCTCTGGAATTGTCCACTAGAATTTTTTTTCTTTTTCGTGAAATTCACTGGCTTTCCTGTTTGAGAATGATAATTTATCCTTTCCGGGTTCAAAGGCTAGAAGGACTGTCAGAAAATCTCAACATTTTTGTACTTTCTGTGGTATTGTATGAATGTAGGATATCGGCTGAAAACCCTCGTGTGAATGATGAGTTTCTTACGCTGAGTAACGGTATCGAACTTGTCTCTAAAGGCTTTCACATTTAAATTGTCTTAGAGTTCTTAACCCATTACCATACCATTCCTCCTTTTGACACCCTGAGAAAGAAGCCTTTAGAAAACATTTTGGGGAAAGGAGAAAATGCTGGTAACCAGCATTTTCTCCTTTTCCCACAATGTTTTCTACCCTTCACAACACAAATTTCAAATTTTCAGTCACTTTTATTTTGTCGTCTGAAAATGCTTTCGATTTGGATAAGCCTAAAATATTGCCGTTTGGTAATGAGTTAAACTATAGATCTCTGCATAGCAAACTCGAATTGGAGAGGTCATCAGACCTCTCCAACAGTGGCGAGTTTAAAAGGCAGATTGCCACAGAAGTTGCTGTCTTTAAATCCTTTTTTCTTGCGAAATTGTACTGATACACAGTCTGTTTCGTCATGGTTTTGTAAATAAAGCGAAACCAAAAAACCGAAACAGAAAATAGGCATACTTTATTTTTTTGTGACGAATATCAGAAAAAATATTTATTGAATCAATTTGCCATGTTGACCTGCAAGTGACCCTCAAATTACTGTAATTTTTCAATAAGCAAATAAATGTAAGAAGCAGAAAAAAAAAAGAAGAATTTCGTTAAAAGAGAGACAGAAGACTGCTGGACAAGATCATACGACTTGAAAAAGCGACAAGAAGGCCAAATGACCGTCATGTAAAGCATAATTATGAGGTTTGTATGCGGCGGAACTTTTACTTGTTTGTTTAAATGTACCAAAATGTATTGAAATTAAAAACCAATAAACTATTTGAAAACATTGATGCTGACCTCTCCTGGCTTCTTTTTTAAAGAAGCCAACTTGTTGTATCACTTATAGTAAGACCGCGGTCAAAGTCCTGTTATTTCTTGTCCATCAGGGACATTGTAACAGAACCTAACCCTCTGCACTTGTACAACCAATAACCGAAACTTTCGCAAGATTAAATTAGAAACTTTTTTTGCAACATCTGTTCAACATAAGATAACATTTTGATGTAGCAGGATCAGATCAGATGAAAAGATAGTGCTAGAGCGTCTGCTATATCAGCCAGTTACCTTCTGACTGTTTTTGTCACGGCAGTATTGTATCATGGCTTTTTGTCGCTGTCTTATACCGCTTTAATCCTTACCCTGTTAATAAATGAAATGAAACATTCAAATCAATAATAAAAACCAAGACTTTTCTATTTCAAAGGTATTTAGGAGGCCTATACTTTTTTCATTGGACGTTCTGTGCAGTCTAATCTTGATCTACATTGTCAAATGCTCTTGAGTCGCCCTAAGCAGCCCAAGGGTTAAACGACGATCTGCCTCTCTGTAATTAAAGCGGGAAACATCCAACCGCTGCAAGATGGATTAAAATCGCCGTGATCTCTCCAGTCAGTGTCCTTTCAAAACTCGAGTTAGACTATAGCAGAAATCCTGCATACCCAGTTGTGACTTCGTGTCTCCACTAATTCTTCATATTCTAGCACGGGAGAGTACACCTGATACCCTTTGTCATTCAATGCTGCTTCTGTCAAGAACGGGTTGCTTTCTACAATAATGTTTATGGAATAGAAAACACACGCTCATCAGGATTAATAGCCCTTCTGATATATTTGTTTGCAAGATGTTTAACGCAGTTTTCAATACTATTTCATTTCATATCGCGGCGGGCAGTGCACACATCCATGTTCTCATGACTTTTCTTTTACCAGTATTTCGTACAATATTATCCCTAACGCACTGACTGCGTTCCAACATAAATAACTTTGAAACAATAATCGGCGGTGAACCAAGAATGAATCCTGTCGCAATAAAAACCATGCTGGTATTGGGAAACCATCGATGCCCGGCTTGGGATCCAAACCAGTGATACCCCAGGTCTCAACCCTGCGTTATCTGCGCACGTCATATTCTTCGAAGATTCGACATCTCTGCTATGACGCATCACCTATCCCCCGTGTACCTGGGAAAA
Source organism: Tridacna crocea (assembly GCA_943736015.1). Classification (NCBI taxonomy): domain Eukaryota; kingdom Metazoa; phylum Mollusca; class Bivalvia; order Cardiida; family Cardiidae; genus Tridacna; species Tridacna crocea. Next base: position 60,625,824 of record OX031059.1, read on the forward strand.
GTAGGGCTTACACCGAAGCTGTTAGCCTGTTAACCAAGCATGTAGGTGCTGATTTGATAAATGGCCGATGCATAGGTTACATGCTAGCCGGTAATAGCTGAATGAATCGCACCAGGTAGCGTTTTATTGGTTTTATTGAGTAAACATTTAGATCAATTTGAACTTCGAAGTAACGGTTGTTGTTATGGGAAATTAGTCAGCTTCTGTACCCAGAATGCCCAAATTAGATATATATTTAGAATGCCATCTAGCGGGAGATAATGGTGAGCCATGTACTTACGGTTGACCTACATGTACTGGGGTTGTCAAAAATTTAATCGCAAGGTGCTCAAAGGAGAATTTCATGATTGAATATTTTCATTAGAAAATCTTGTCTGTCAAAAGCAAAGCTATTAGTTAATCCAACACAAACAATCCTGACATTTTTTCAGTCTTATCACGGCGAAAGTTCACTAAGTACTCGTTTTCCTGGGTTTACAAGAATTGGGCTAGGGTTCTGAGGTGTCTTGTCCAAGGACACCACAATCTTGAAAGAGAAGGCTTTTGAAAGCATTGGTAAACAACATTTCCTCCTATTTCCCGGTAATGTTTAGGCCTACTACCCTGTCCCAGCGTTTCAGTTTATTACTATCCCTAACGGAATTGTCGTCTATAGAAGTTTTCATTTTGGAAGTGCCTAAAATTTGGCGTATAGTAAAGAGATAAGTATATATACAATACTGTGTACACTTAATGAGCGTTAATTCAATAAGCCTGGCTAATATTCTCACAGGATTAATGATCAGTTAGCATGCAATAATTATACAATAATCATCAAACATGATATTAACAACACATTAACTGTTCTATTTATGTTTACGCTATGTAATTCTATAACTTTACTGCACACGCTGTTCATTTTGCCCACAGTAACTGGTTAATAGTTTCTAGTGCAAAAAGTTGAGATTTTAAGTACAATTTAAGACCGGTATCAACTTTCTTTGCTTCTGAATATCATTTTTGTATCCTTTACCGAAAGATGCCGTGTTTTTACGTCTCTGATGAAGAAGAAGAATATGAAACACTGTGGGCCAAGGAGAAAATGTTTCCTATCCTTTCCAAGATAAATCCCGTGATTTGAGCCGCATCTAGTTTCGTCTGCAAATGCTTTCAATCAGTACAAGTCTAAGCCTTTGTCGTTTGGTACAGAAGTAATCGATTTTCATGCAAATATATTTTTCCTTTAAAAAAGCTCATGCTATCTTCAAAAAATGTCAGAGAAGTACTACGTTACTTTCATAGAAAACGTAATTTCTCCTTTTCCATCAATGTTTTCCATGCCATTTGATTTTTTTCCTATCATCAGTTGGTTTATCTAATGTAAAGGAGGGGTGGGGGATAAATTGGTGACGATTATGCAGATCGTAAAATAACGAGTTGTAATACTGTATTCCCTGTAAACTTTAGGTATCAACTTTCAATGTGTTGGGTGAAAAAGGGGGACATTCCTGCTGTAGCGTAACATAAGTTGCTTTTGAAAACAATGCAGATAAAGGTCAGACTGCTCAAAACGTGCAGTCTGATTCTAAATCTGTTCTGCACGATACTCCAAGAGACCTTATGGTTAAATTTAGTCTTCGAAGCACAAAATGGTTAAGGTTGGTTTTAAGACTATCTCTGTTTTATATTCAGATGAGCCGAGCTCGGACGAAAGGGGGTTTATGCATCTCAGTGGTGCATTATGCAAAGCAAGTCCTTATATAAAAGCTTGTCAAACAAAAGTAACTTTTAGATACACTAAAACTATGTGAGAGACGAAAGATATTATGTGAGAAAAGACTGGAAAATCAATTGGACAACTGGTAAAAAGGGTGGAATGAGCTAAGGTAGATATGGACGGCGCTTTGGGGGAAAAAAACGCTCAGTGCATCTTTTTGATCCATCATACAAGTCATTACATTATATATATGGATCCGTAACGTCCATTTTGTCTAAAAACTAACGGAATCATGGGATAAAAAAGCACTTATGTAGAAAATCAGCAAATAGCACACAATTTCAACCCATGGCAGTGTGCGTGGACTGTGCAGGCTGACATGAATCAATACTTCTTGCAGAAGTTTTCAATCCCCATTATACAGGGTATGATAAAATGAGTCATGTGGATTTAGTAAATGCATGTGAAAGTATCTTCGTCTCCATTCGGCATACCTCGGGTGATGGGAGCCATCATATCCCTCAGCTGTAATTGGTGGATTGATATGTGTCAGATCGGTACATTCATCGCCTGGAAATGCGCCAGTTTACCGTTCTGAAAATTGTAAGGCTCCTCTTACAAAAGAAAACTTGAGTTCCGATTTTTTATCAAAATCGAAACTCAAGTTAGGCCTATATCAGTTGACAAACAGTTCGTACACTCATTTTTTAACGTGGTTATCAATTCCGATTGAAGTTTTCACGGACAAATAGACAGATGTGAATAACTTCATCGAGGTTGTTTATGTCGTTGCTAAACAACTGTCAGTGGCGCGCTATACGAGATGTAATCAAAAAGTTATCGGCCCCAAGTGGTTCCGATTACCAGGAAATGAAAATCTGGTCATTACTTTTCAATATAATGACTCAATGACATGGTATAAATGACAGTTCATGTTCACATACCTTATTTGTCAAAATATTCTGTGTCCGTTTCTTTAAAAAATAGCATTATTATCTGCAGTATTCATGATATTTAGAGTCATCAGGATTGAATATTAGTTATGTCATAGTATCTTTTTTGATAATATATTAATAGTATTGCTGATTCTCTGCCAGACGGGAAAAACTTCACTGGGCTACATTGAAAGCATTTGCAGACGACTCAATAAAATAATGTCAAAACATTCTTTGTTCGTTTCTTGAAAAATAACATTATTACTTGCAGTATTCATGATATTTAGACAATCATGATTGAATATTAGTTATGTCAAAATGTCACTTTGGATAATATATTAATGATTTTGTTGACTCTTTGCCAAACGGCAAAATTTTTGGAATGGGCGAGATTGAAAATATTTGCAGACGACTCAAAAATGTAGATTGCTAATTTTTGAAGTGATTGAAAGCATTGGAAAAGGAGAAAATGTTGATTACCACCATTTTCTCCTTTTCAGCAGTTTCCGAACACGGTCAATTTCTAGGTTGTTGAAAAAGAGTTAAGTTTGTGGAAGTTAAATCTTATTTATGTTTGTACGCAACTCTTGTAAATTGCAGACTTTTTTTTTTTGTATCATGTATTTTGGGCCGGTGGTAAGGTTAAGGTACGCAATCGGTACGAATAAAGAACTTGAGTCATAATCCTCCTTCAAGGCAATGCACTTAGTCCATCTCTGTTCGAGCTTGCTTATCCCTTCCAAATAGAAGTCTTTTTCCTGGTCCCCCAAGTACTCATTAACTGCCTCTATGACGCCTTCATTGCTTCCAAACCGTGCTCCAATAAGGCTGGATTTCAATTTCGGGAACAGACAGAAGTCAGAAGGGGGCCATATCAGGAGAATATGGGGGGTGAGGAAGGACTTCAAATCCGCATTCAGTCGCAGCAGACATGGCAACTTGCAATGTGTGAGTAGGCGCATTGTCCTGCAAGAGCAGAACACCTCGAGTCAATTTTTCAAGTTTGACACACTGTCCTCTCTAAATACTGTCATAAAAAAGCAATCAAGTCACATGTGACCAAATGCTTTTTACTCTCCAAATGACTTTCAATTAGACAGAATGACATACTGAACAAGATTTTTGTCCAATGAAATGCCTCGAAGCGTATCAGGCCGAGAACATTCTGATCACACCTCGTACGTAGAATCACGTGATTTTCATTTGAAAATAGAAATCTCCTTGATACGGACAAGGTTAAGGTACCACGGTGAGGAAACTACATAGACGGAGCCATTGGCTCTGTTAAAGAAATCTTGTGTGGGTTTTTCCGGTCACGTGCGGCGCCGTCAATATCGGCTGTTTCGGTGGACACGAAAACGTAAGTCTCCCATTTATTGTCAAAATTTGATTTTATACTGAACACTAGCGAGAAAAGTGGAATTGTATGAGGGACCTATGACTTTCAACTTACTTCCTTGTCCGTTGCGAGTTCCAAGTCGGCGCGGTTTTGTCTGAAACACTTTTGCCGTGAGCCACGGTGAGGTAAACAAAGGTCATTTTCTATAATGACCACAGGCTTTCTATTGCTCTTTCTGCATAAAAATTACTTATCTAAATGTTTACACCGTCCGAATGTATGAATTGATTATCTAATCCTTCCCCACTCACGAAAAACAAAATTTGAATCAAAATAAAAAAAATTGAGAAAAAATAAACAATGGCTCTGTCCATATCGGCCGGCTCTGTCTATATCGGCTGGCTCCGCTGTATGAGGGCGAGTTTTAGAAGCGATAGGTTTTTTTCGCTATTGGGTTTACCAGTCAAAAGTTAGATTTTTTGAAAGTTATTTTTGGAATGGTGATGCTTTTCTCGAACCATCTATCATTTCAAAAAGGGCGGTCACGTGGTTGAGTGGTTAAAGTGGTTGACTTCAGTGCTCTTGATCATTCGACCATATCACCCTGTGGGTACAGGGCACTCTCGGACAACGTGGACAAGCCAACTTCTGCTTGCGGGTGTGTCGGGTGTTTTTCCCGGGATACTCCCGGGGTACTCCCGTTTCCTCCCACTTACCGATCCATTCGTCTCAATACCAGTTTAACAGCTTGGGGGACGCAAAACTGAATAAAACCAATATTTGAGAATAACCTTTGTAAAAGTTTTGCAGGTATGTCTGAAGTTGACACTCCAGACTTGAGTACTTACTTTTAGCTTGACTGCACGAAGTGTGAAGAGCTATTGTAGTCACCTCGGTCGTCCGCGTTCCTGTGCGCGTCCGCGCTCCCGTCACACTGATGTATAGTTTTTTATAAGTCCAGATCATGGCAACAACTTATCATAGAGGGTCCAAACTTGGACCATAGTTACTCAGTAGGGTTTGCTTTCATTCCATGACATGGGCCCCTGGGTCCTTGTCCGGGGGATGGGGCTAGGGGTTAAACTCTAGAACACCTTAGAAAATTGACTGTGGTATAGTTTTCTATAAGTCCAGATCTTGGCTACTACTTATCATAGATTCATTCCATGACATGGGCCCCTGCATCCTTGCCCTTGCCTTTGTAAAGCCCCATAGTCTAAAAATAAAGAAAGAAAATAAAGCGAATTGTGTGTGTGGGTGTGGGTGTGTGTGTTGTTATGTACATACCCAGTTATTCTTAGCTTTGTTCATGTGTGTATCTATTTTTGAATGGTTTTCCCCTGTTACTATTTTTAGAACTGGATTCTCTCTTGTGGAATATTGTGCTGGAAGTTTCCAGGCCTTTATACAATCTGTTTATTAGAAGTTATGCAACTAATTTTTACATGAATTTTCTGGAAGTTTCCCTGTTATTATAAAAGGAAAAGCTTTTTACATCTCAGTGTTCACTAGTTAATACATGATTGCCAGAGTACAGTGGGGATTATTTTGTGCTTGGATTACATTCAGTTTGGATTCGGATCAGACTAGACTAAAGTGAGGATTACTTCGTGTGTTTGGATTACATTCAGTTTGGATCAGGATCAGACTGGAATTAAGACTGGAATAATTTGTCTTTTGGATTTAACATCTAAGGTATTGTTTTGTACTATTGTAATATTGTCACTGTTTATTTGATATTTTTGTTAATAAATTCTGTTAATTGTTATCGTTTGTTGCTGGCTTCTTCTTTCTAGTTACGCCTGACTCGTAACAGAAATTGGGGGCTCGTCCGGGATTGGAAACTAGACTAACGCATTCGTTTTCCTTTTGGGATTAACCATCGATTGGAAAATAGACTAACGCATTCGTCTACTAATCAGTAATTATAATACAATTTTGTACTTGAATCCAGCAACAAACAAACATGTCTTTTGACTTAGATAAATTTACGGCTGAACCGTCTGTGGAGTTATTGAATTTAGGTAAAAAGACTGATTTGCTTAATCTTGCTAAACACTATAAATTGTCTGAAATAAAATCTTCAATGCGTAAACATGAAATTAAGAACATTTTGGTACAATATTTTGTTGATGAGGAAATTTTTAATGAAAATGCTCTTTCCCTGATAGTTGACGTTCAGTCAGTTTCAAGTTCAAAAGAACTTGAATTGAAACTTCAGATCAGACAATTAGAAATTCAGGAAAGAGAGAAGGAAAGAGAAAGGGAAAGACAGAGAGAAGAAAGAGTAGAGAGAGAGAAGGAAAGAGAAAGGGAAAGAGAAAGGGAGAGAGAAGAAAGAGAAATGGAAAGAGAAAGGGAGAGAGTGGAAAGAGAAAGGGAGAGAGAAGAAAGAGAAAGGGAGAGAGAAGAAAGGGAAAGGGAAGAGAGAGAGAAGGAGAGAGAATTTCAATTAAGAATGAGGGAAATAGAAATGCAAGAAAGAGCAAATCAGCCGAAGCAAAAGATTGAATACAATTTCGATGTTACAAAACATATTAGGCTTGTTCCTCCATTTCAAGAAAAAGAAGTTGATAAATACTTCCTACACTTTGAAAAAGTTGCAGAAAACTTAAATTGGCCAAGAGAGCACTGGACTTTGCTTCTGCAAAGTGTTTTGATAGGCAAAGCTCGTGAAATTTATACACAACTAGGTGTTGAACAATGTCATCATTATGAGACTGTTAAAGAACTTATTCTCAAAGGTTATGAGCTGGTCCCAGAAGCATATAGACAAAAATTTAGAAATTGTAAAAAAGATTCTAACCAGACTCATGTTGAATTTGCTAGAAACAAAGAACAGTTATTTGATAGATGGTGCTGTTCTAAGAAAATAGACCAAAATTATGATAAACTAAGACAACTTATGTTAGTTGAAGAATTCAAACGTTGTATTCAATCTGATGTTAAGACATTCTTAGATGAAAAACAAGTTGAAACTTTAGAAGAAGCAGCTCGTCTGGCTGATAATTACTACCTTACACATAAAGTTTCTTTTATTGTTAAACCAAAACCTACTTCCTCACATCCCCAAAATAAATTTACGTCTGGTAATTCATCTGGCATGCCCAGTCAATCCAATACACCCAAACCCAATTCTACTAGTGAAACCAAAAGTCAATACCCCTTATCTCGACCCACTTGTAACTATTGTAAGAAACCTGGTCACCTTGTTTCTGAATGTTTGAAATTAAAAAGGAAGTTAGAAAGTGATGAAACCAAACCAACAGGGCTCACCACTCTTAGGCCAAGGCCACAGTCTTCTATTAAAACCAATACAATTGACATAGTCACAAAACCAAAGTCTGATTCTACTATGGAGATTTTTGAACCATTTATGTTGAATGGTTTTGTATCACTTTCAGGTGATAATTGCCCACCTACCCCTATTAAAATTTTAAGAGACACAGGAGCTTCTCAATCTCTTATTTTAGCAGATATACTGCCTTTTTCTGAGAAGACTTCTTCCGGTACTAGTGTCCTTATTCAGGGTGTAGAGTGTGGAACTGTTAATATCCCTCTCCATTACGTTAATTTGTCATCAGATTTGGTTACTGGGCCTGTGGTTATTGGTATTAAACCTTCCTTACCTTTTAAAGGTGTCCATTTACTGCTAGGCAATGACTTAGCTGGAGATAAGGTTGTGGTTAATCCACTTGTAACTGACACACCAAATATAGGTCAAACAGATGACCCTATCGAGCAGGAAATTCCTGACTTGTATCCTTCTTGTGCAGTTACCCGAGCTATGGCTAAAAAGGCCATTTTGGAAAACTCAAACTCTGATATTGACTTGACAGATACTTTTATCGGTCAATATTTTAATAATGAGATTAAAAAGTCTCTTGATCCCAGTTTGTCTGATACTCAGACAGACTCGTCAATGTCTTGTAATTCATCACCACGGTCTATTGACCAAGGTCACGACACGCTGTCAAAGTCACAGCTTATCCAGGAACAGCAAACTGATCCTGAGATTTCAAAATTAATTTTTAGGGCTTTACCTGAAGATGAAATTTCACAGGTCCCAATGTGTTACTATATAAAGAATGGGATTCTTATGAGAAAATGGCGACCATTTGATGTCCCAGCTGATGATGAATGGGCTGTTTACCACCAAATTGTGGTTCCAAAGTCATATCGTCATGAAATACTAAGTATAGCCCATGAAAGTCCTATGTCAGGTCATCTAGGTATAAACAAAACCTATCACAAAATTATTACTCATTTTTATTGGCCTGGTCTCAAATCGGATGTCTCTAAATATTGTAAAACTTGCCATACATGTCAAATGGTAGGTAAACTCAACCAAACCATTCCAAAAGCTCAATTACAACCTATTCCTGCTTTTGATGAACCTTTCAGTAGGATACTTATAGATTGTGTTGGTCCTTTACCTCGAACCAAGTCAGGAAATGAGTATCTCTTAACAATTATGTGTACTTCTACACGTTTTCCTGAAGCTATTCCTTTAAGGAACATCAAAACAAAGTCAATAGTCAAAGCTCTTATAAAATTTTTCACATTTGTTGGTCTTCCAAAATCAGTTCAGTCTGATCAAGGGTCAAATTTTATGTCTGGTATATTCCAACAGGTTATGCATGAATTAGGAATCAAGCAATACAGGTCATCCGCCTATCACCCTGAAAGTCAAGGTGCTTTAGAAAGATTTCAGCAGACATTAAAAAATATGATAAGATCATATTGCTTTGACACTGAAAAAGATTGGGATGAGGGCATCCATTTGTTACTATTTGCAGTCAGAGAATCTGTACAAGAATCTCTTGGTTTCAGTCCTTTTGAATTAGTTTTTGGCCATTCTGTTCGTGGACCTTTAAAACTTTTGAAAGAGAAATTTCTCTCAAATGATGAAACACCTTTGAATTTACTGCAGTATGTTTCTGACTTCAGAAATAGACTGTCTAAGGCATGTGAGGTTGCTAGGTCTAATCTTAAAACGTCTCAAGGCAAAATGAAAGCAAGATATGACAGCCATGTGATTGATAGAAAATTTAAACCAGGTGACAAAGTCCTTGCTCTTTTGCCAATACCTGGTAGACCTCTACAGGCAAGATATTTTGGACCCTACACTATTGACAAGAAAACAAGTGATTTAAACTATATAATTAATACTCCAGGAAGGCGTAAAAATAAACAAATGTGTCATGTAAATATGTTAAAGGAATACTTTGGCAGAGATAGCTCTATTTCAAAACCAATTACAGTTGTAAACACTGTCCCACAAGAATCAGATGTATCTGAACTTGAAGTAAATTCTGACTTTATTGATAAATCTGATCCTGGTCCATCTAAACTTGAGAATTCTGATATTTTGAGAAACCTCGACAACAAACTTTCTCACTTGGAACCATCGCAGCAGGAAGAGCTGAAACAGTTGATACATGAATATGAACATTTATTTCCTGATATCCCCACAAGAACAGATAAAATCTATCATGATGTCATTGTGGAAGATTCTAAACCAATAAAGCAACATCCATATAGGATGAATCCTTTGAAACAGAAATACCTTCAAGATGAAGTAAAATACTTACTGGAAAATGACTTTATTGAACCTAGCCAGAGTAATTACAGTTCACCATGTATATTAGTACCCAAATCAAATGGAACTTATAGAATGTGTACTGACTATCGTAAAGTGAACTCTGTGACAAAAACAGACTCTTTTCCAATACCAAGAATTGATGACTGTATTGACAAAGTTGGAAATTCTAAATATGTCACCAAATTTGACCTACTAAAAGGATTCTGGCAAGTTCCACTGACTGATAGAGCAAAAGAAGTATCAGCCTTTGCTACTCCAAACGGTCTGTACCAGTACAAAGTTATGCCGTTTGGGATGAAAAATTCTCCTGCAACGTTTCAGCGACTTATAAACAACGTTATATGTGGATTAGATGGCTGTGATGCATATATTGACGACGTCATCATCTACTCAGACAGTTGGAGTGACCACCTTCAAAGAATCAGGAAGTTCTTCGACAGACTCAGTAAAGCGAAACTGACTGTGAATCTTGCAAAAACTGAATTTTGTCATGCTACTGTAACATTTTTAGGACATCTTGTGGGACAGGGTCAAGTTAAACCTTTAAAAGCTAAGGTCAATGCTATCTCTGAGTTTCCTGTGCCTAAATGTAAAAGACAGCTGATGCGATTTCTTGGTATGGCTGGCTACTATAGGAAATTCTGTAAAAATTTCTCAGGTATTGCTGAACCTTTAACAAATTTACTTAAGAAAAGCACGAAGTTCAAATGGAATGACAAATGTCAAGATGCATTTGATCGTCTGAAAGCCATACTAAAGAGCGCACCAGTTCTCTTGGCACCTGATTTTGACAAATGTTTCAAATTAGCTGTTGATGCAAGTGATGTTGGTATTGGTGCTGTTCTTTTACAAGAAGATAATAATGGTATTGATCACCCAGTTTGTTACTTTTCTAAGAAATTTAACAAACATCAGAAAAATTACTCTACCATAGAAAAAGAGTGTCTTGCTTTAATTCTGGCAATCCAGCAGTTCGAAGTTTATTTAACCTCTTCAACTTCACCAATTGTTGTATTCAGTGATCATAACCCTTTAAGTTTTCTGCACAAACTTAAGAATAAGAATCAAAGATTACTGAGGTGGAGTTTATTGCTTCAAGAGTTTAATCTTGACATAAGACACATAAAAGGGAAAGATAACATTATACCAGATGCTCTTTCAAGAGTCTGAAATTCAAGTGGTCATTTTCCCTAAATCATGTTCAAACTGAATTTTTAAATTGTAATTTCATTACCTTGACTATTTTCATTAGTCTGAAATAATTGATATTTGAGTTTGTCATTTCTATGTATACTTCAGTTAAAGTGTCATATACATGTATGTAAATAATATTGCAAAAAAGAAAGATTTATTTCATAAACCTTTCTTTTTCTTTTCAAGGGGGGAAGTGTTATGTACATACCCAGTTATTCTTAGCTTTGTTCATGTGTGTATCTATTTTTGAATGGTTTTCCCCTGTTACTATTTTTAGAACTGGATTCTCTCTTGTGGAATATTGTGCTGGAAGTTTCCAGGCCTTTATACAATCTGTTTATTAGAAGTTATGCAACTAATTTTTACATGAATTTTCTGGAAGTTTCCCTGTTATTATAAAAGGAAAAGCTTTTTACATCTCAGTGTTCACTAGTTAATACATGATTGCCAGAGTACAGTGGGGATTATTTTGTGCTTGGATTACATTCAGTTTGGATTCGGATCAGACTAGACTAAAGTGAGGATTACTTCGTGTGTTTGGATTACATTCAGTTTGGATCAGGATCAGACTGGAATTAAGACTGGAATAATTTGTCTTTTGGATTTAACATCTAAGGTATTGTTTTGTACTATTGTAATATTGTCACTGTTTATTTGATATTTTTGTTAATAAATTCTGTTAATTGTTATCGTTTGTTGCTGGCTTCTTCTTTCTAGTTACGCCTGACTCGTAACAGTGTGTGTGTGTATGAGTTTTGTTTCAATTGTGCATATACGTCGCTTCTAAAACTCACCCTCATACAGCGGAGCCAGCCGATATAGACAGAGCCGGCCGATATGGACAGAGCCATTGTTTATTTTTTCTCAATTTTTTTTATTTTGATTCAAATTTTGTTTTTCGTGAGTGGGGAAGGATTAGATAATCACTTCATACATTCGGACGGTGTAAACATTTAGATAAGTAATATTTATGCAGAAAGAGCAATAGAAAGCCTGTGGTCATTATAGAAAATGACCTTTGTTTACCTCGCCGTGGCTCACGGCAAAAGTGTTTCAGACAAAACCGCGCCGACTTGGAACTCCCTACGGACAAGGAAGTAAGTTGAAAGTCATGGGCCCCTCATACAATTCCCCTTTTCTCGCTAGTGTTCAGTATAAAATCAAATTTTGACAATAAATGGAAAACTTACGTTTTCGTGTCCACCGAAACAGCCGATATTGACGGCGCCGCACGTGACCGGAAAAACCCACACAAGATTTCCTTAACAGAGCCAATGGCTCCGTCTATGTAGTTTCCTCACCGTGGGTACGCAATCGGTCGAGTTGTGGTGAGTGTCGTCGTCTCGTGTTAAGCTGCAGAGTCCCTGCAGGCTTTACCAGTGTTGAAACTTTTTGTATCTGATAAGATAAGTTTCCTGTCTATCAAAGGAACTGTAACACATTCTAGGCAAAATATTTTATCCCACTTCTTGTTTGGTATTTAATTCTTTTCTCACTGTAGACGACAACAGGGACCTTTGTCCACAGCATTTTCTGATGTTGTTGAAAACGACATATTTGATAATACTGCAAAGAAATGTCTCGTGATCTGATTGGGTAATATGCCCCCAACATATACACATACTATGTACACTGGCAAAACCAACGAAAAAGCAGTTTCCCTTTCGGGAGCTCCATATACAATATCAATAAAACATCCAAAATGGCGGCGTTGATCAAGATTAACATCAAGATTATGCGCCAAACTGCACATTTTAGTACACATTGCCAAGGTTTCAGTGAAGTTAATTCCCAGTTACGTCAATTTTTATTGAATTGGGGCACTCGGAAGGGGAAATTCTACTTAGCGTACTCAGATTTTTTTTCAAACCAAAAAAATCAAATTCACTTCACAAACGTTGGAGTGGTGAAACTTTGCAGTATAAGAAATTCATTGTACAGTCAGGTGGCAGGGGACTTGGAAACCTATTAACGGCTGCATGTGTGATTCACCGCAGCCGTGAGATAGTTTCCAAAACCCCTGCCGCCTGACCATACAACTAGTAATGTCCGCTGAAATCGACTGCTCGAATGTGATGAATACAAAACTCGTTCTATTTTGATGCACAGTTTCCTGCCAGAAGTCTTCGAAACATAGCCTTTTGAGTCCAAGCCAAACGTAGTGTTGAGGCGAGTTTTCACAAAATATTGGCTATGCACTCGAGTTATTTTAACTTATTTTTATGTAGTTAATTTAGCTTATTTATATAGCATTCGCGTCAAATTACCCACGCGACAGTGTTCATGAATCTTGTTGTAAAGTTTTATTTATGAGATCACCCGTATACAAAAGCACACATTGCAGTACAGTGAATCAGACCTTACTGCATCAAATTGATGCGTGGGCAGACCTAAATTATATGCTGGGCGTACACGTTTGTCATTACAAATTGGCAAAATTTTGGAAAACGATGTTTTATGCATCTTTAAGAAAAAGGTTTTACCCGCGACAGCCTGCGCAGTCTCTGTAGGCTATCCCGAGTCTATACTTCTGTAGCGGCTATCAGTAAAATTTCCGCATTTCACAGTGTCATTCTACCTCATGATTCGGTTGATTTAACATTTTACTCCATAGATACTCATTTCTACGAATTACTTGTAGGAGATTCTGAAAAAACATAGTGGTAAAAGGTGAAATTGCTCTTGACGAGCAATTTCACCTTTTGCCACAGTGTTTTCTATGCTATCAAAAGGTGTTATATACACATAAGACACAGCTTCATCCTTGCTATAATTTAGGGTCAATTAGAGAAACCATAGAAATGCCTTCTGCGGTAAAGGGTTCATCTTCGCAAGCCAAGGCGGACGATTCACTACGCTACTCTACCCTTGGCCGATCGAGCTTGATTTTTACATTCGCCCGATTGGCTTTTTCACTGGGTGCAGCCAGCTCTAACTGCAACGAATGAAATCGCTGGTAGCATTTCATCTTTGATAAAAATAGAACAAGGTCGCTACCTTTCGAATAGAAGGTAAATATGGAAACCCACGTGGATGTCTTCTTATCGCTTCATGTGTATGCGTAAGCCGTTTGTAAAACGATATTTCACTGGCTTTTAGAAATATGATGTAAAGGGGATAATAACCTGTATCCAATAGAGGGCGCATTGCAGGAATCTCGAAATCGGGCTCAATCAGCCAAGGTAAGATCCACGTAGTGATCGTAACCTTGGCTTGCGAAGATGTAAAGGGTTAAGACATGATAGATCTATATTTTATACTGCGAAGACTTTTTTTGTATAACACATTACTTCAGTGCACTAAATCCCCTTTTTCCCCGACCGCCGCTCCAATGCGTTACTCACCTAGTTTTTGTTGTCGAAATTTGTGAGAAGCGATTCATTTTGGTTAACTCATAGTTTGCCAAGCACGACTCACTGACCTTATGCGGATAGTGTAGATCAAAGATCGCACTGCACAGAATGTGCAGTCTAATCTTGGATCTACACTGTCCGATAACGAAATATACTTTCTCCAAACAAAAACATTTTATCGGTTTAAAAGGTTCCATTTAACCCTTTACCAAACAACAAAATTTTAAACTCGTTCAAATTGAAAGCTCTCGCAGACAACAAAATAAACGTAACTCATAAATTGAAATTTGTTTCCAGCAGGGAAGAAAACATTGTGGGAAAAGGAGAAAATGCTGGTTACCAGCATTTTCTCCTTTTCCCACAATGTTTTCGACAGGCTTTTATCTCGGGGTCGTCAGGGATAGTTTGGTAAAGGGTTAACTTATTCAGTAGGATAAGTGTTCGGACGGTACCAGTTAGGACGACTGGTAATGGAAAATACATTTTTCTGATGCCTTTCATAAAATCTATACAGTTTATCTTGGGTTTTCTCTACCTTGTCAATGCACAAAAATGTTCTGATAAACTGAATTAATGCAGTTCCACAGACAGACGGACGGACGGTTGGATGGATGGATGGACGGTCGGACGGACGGACACACGGACGGACAGTCGAGATGGAGAGAGAGAGAGAGAGAGATTTTCTATTACGAAATGTTATGCAAGTATAAAAAGCCCAAAACAATGGTTATTGTGGCAAAAAAAAAAGCAATTCATTTTTCAAAACTGCCAACTTATGTAATGCAATGTTTTTTGTTTTCTTTATACACGCGTTCAACATGCTTCTTATTGATAACTCGTTTCCACGCATTTAAACTTTTTCATTCGCGTGAAAATAGGATTCAGTTTTTAATTCACAACATACTCCTTTTTTTATATATTGTTGGCAAAGGGGGAAATGTTAAGAAATATTCTCCTTTTTTCAAAAACATTTTTACTTTCATTTGAATCTTGATCCTTGACTGTCGCTGAATATCTAATAATGTATTATGATGCTATCTCTCAGAGGCGTCAGCTGCACTTGTCAAAAGTTACAAGTCGACTTACAACTTGCAAAAACGGGGCAATTAAGCTTACACACAAAAACAAACCTCTCTTTTCGTGTCTGCAGAGTGGATTGGAAGTTGTTTTTTTTTTTCATTAAAACATGATAATTATTTCACTTTCATTGAATGTGCTCTTGGGACTGGATCTTGGCTCTACGCCGTCCGCTTGTTTAGTCAAGCCTTTAGAAAATCAAAGTACTGAAAGTACTGACAGGCTGGTGAATCTAAAATAAGCGGCCTTGGTAAGAATACGGGAAAAAATCTATTACGGTAATTAAGTTCATCCTTTTCAGTTTGGACCGATCCGGTGACTTTAGTTACAGCTAATAGCCATATTCTTGACACAAAAGGAATGATAATTAAAAGTTCTTTTCAGTCCGTCGTACTCGTAGCTAGATGACACCTACAGCACCTGCGAAAAAAAATCGAGGATGAAATAGGTGCGTTGGGATAACTTAAGATGGGCCCGACTTGCAAAGTCTAGGTCACTGACTGAATTTACCTTTAGCAGACATCTTCTACCTAATTGATTACACCTTCCTAAATCTATGACTTTGGTAGATGTTTGAACTGAAGTGATAGTACAAGTCAACATTGTCGAGGTATTACATCTATGATTTCCAACAGATAAAATGCGTTTTTGTGGGAATGTTTTTGGCTATTGTGTTTTTCTTTATTTGTTTACATCTGGATGTGGGTCACTCTCGGTGGCAATAGACTAGCAATCTTACGAATACAAGTTCTTAGTTCAGTACATCATATGTTCAGCCGTCAAAAGAGATCGCGTTTATTTATTTTGTGTTGTGCGGATCTTCTTAGTTTAGTTTAAACATATTTTATTCAATATAATAACAGATATTATTCATGTACACCAACATATTGCGAATAGGATTAGAACGAAAGCATCAAAGCTTATATACATGTAGTTCCTCTCCCTAAAGAAAATCACGTGGTATGACAATTACAGTAAAGAAAAATAAATAAAGACACCAAAATAATGAACTGACAGTGAAAGATTTAAAGAGTAACGGAGAAAAAATGAGGAATTAAAAAAAATCAGAGGTTGTGCAGAGTTAAGAGAGAAAATGTAAAATTAACTTTTATAGGCCTCGTGTATATGAGTGTCCGCGGCAGTACAATATCAAAAGAGAGGTACCATACACTAATAACGTTAAATTTAGCTTGAAACTCAGGAGAATCTACCGCTAAATTCTCAATAAAAGCATGGACTGCATTAAAGATTATTTCATTTTCAGCAAGGGAGAGATTATTATCTCCAAAAAGGACAACGTCAATATTATAATCAGATATTTCACAAATACTTCGTCTGAATGCTGTCCTATATAATATTACGATAAAATTTGCAAACAAAGAAGTAGTGCTTATCGTATCTTCTTGGTCGTCTTTTTGGTGTTGTGCGATCTTCTTTATCGTCAATTTGGTGTTGCGGGATTTGGTGTTGAACTGACAGAAAAGATTTTGGAAAAGGAGAAAATACCAGCATTTCCTACTATTTCCACAATGTTTTCAAAAGTCTAATTTCTCAGTGTTGTTAAAGCTCTGGATACACTGTGTTAAAGGGTTAAGCAGACGAAAATTTAGAATCGCTAAAATCATTTTAAGCGTATTGGTAGATCAGGGGCACTTGTTTTCTTTTTGTAAAACTGAGCTTTTTATAGCCCATTATCAGTTTGTTTAGACATAGAGAAGACAAATTAACTCTTTACCAAACGAAAAATTTCAGACTTGTCCAAATTGAAAGCATATGCAGTCGACAAAATAAACGCGATTGAAAAATGAAACTTGATTTCATAAGAGAAGAAAACATTGTGGGAAAAGAAGAAAATGCTGGTTACCAGCATTTTCTTCTTTTCCTACGATGTTTTCAGAAGACTTCTTCCCCTGGATTATGAAATCGAGGGATTTGTTGGTAAAGGGTTAAATATGAGTGTGGTTTTATAGCTTTTTGACCATATCTTCGGTTTACTTCCAAAACGTCGTAGCTACAACTTGGAACAAGCTGTAGTTACGAGGTTTTCGAAGTAAAACCGACGATATACGGCAAAAACAGGACTCGACCTTGAGAAAGCAGAAAATATAGGGAATGGGTTAAATCTAGGTAATCAGTTTTCATCGCTTGTTACCAGGATTTTATTCCTGTTTTAAACTGCTATTACGTAATCGCTCTTGTAATAATATCGTTTACAAATCTTTCGCTTTCTTTTTTCGATGCGCCGTTCTCACAGTTTTCCCTGGTTTCATTGTGTTTTCGACCTTTCCAAATGCAAATTTTATTACTTTAGCGACATTCAATTTGTCGTCTGCATTTTTTTTTTCAATTTGAACATACATTTTATATTTGTCTCTTGTAAACCCTTTTACCAAACGACAATATTTTAGACAGGTCCAAATTGAAAGCACTTGCGAACGACGAAATAATGGAATGAATAATAAAATTTGTTTCAAGCAGGATAGAAAACAGTGCGAAAAAGAGAAAATGTTGGCTACCAGCATTTCCCCTTTTCCTACAATGTTTTCAAAAGGCATCTGTCTCAGGGTCGTAAAAACCAGGGTTGTTTAGTAACTCTTTAAGATTTTAGTTTTGTTTAAACAATGGCTCTCTGAAACACGCAGACAATTAGAAAATTTTATTTGAAAGGAAAAAGTAGAATAAACCGAGAAAGAATTTACGATGCAATTTAAGTCAATTAAAGTTGTTATATAAACGAATGGTGCACATTATTTATTTTGCCGATAAAATTTACGACTCAGGTTTTCTATCAATTTGTTTGCCCGCGGTAAACCAGTCCAATTTTAATCGCCCGTTTTGTTTCTTAGCGCATTACTTCCTTAACCTTCTTTCTACTAAATAAGTCAAATGACAACTTTCAAGCCTATAATAAAAACCCAATTAATATGTATTTCAAACTTATTTTTTTTTAAATTACCTCCTTGTCGGGAAAAGTGAGTGCAAGTTTTGTGCATTCTGATCTTGATCTACACAGTCCGCAAAATGTTAATGAGTCGTGCGAAGCGGCTTAAAAGTTAATCCATGATTGCTGCAGACAAATTAGGAGAGCCTTTTTAAAGTGATTTTTTATGGGACTCAAGTTTGGTACGTGAGTGCGTATGGAAGCGGCAAGTGAAGAAATTGTTTGTTTACCCGTTACCAAACAATCCCTGGTTTTTACGACCCTGATATCGAAGCGTTTGAAAACATTGTTGGACAAAGAAAAACGCTGGTAACCGGCATTTTCTATTTTTCACATAATGCTTTCTACCCTGCTGGAAACAAATATCAATTTTTGAGTTAGGTTGAGTTTGTCGTCTGCAAATGCTTTCAGTTTGGAATATTTTATCGTTTGCTAAAGGGTTAAGTCCCTGTTACACCAAACCAGATCTCTAAGACGTTTTACCCCGTCTTTACAAAACCAAGCTGGATGCGGTTTGGATATAATCATGACGTAAAAGTACCTAAGCCCCTGTAACACCAAATTTGATGTTAGAACTTTTTACCCTACCTAAACAAATTGCATATATCTTTAATCCTTATCACTCTTATGTTATCTAGTACATTAGAATTTGCTGTTCAGATGTTTCATTATCTGTTTTTCTTTATTATCCCTAACTACTGAAAAGTTTTTTTTTCAGCTGCCATTAAGACTGTTGTTTCTTAAACATTTATAGCCACGACATGTTGGTTCACGGAACATACTGCTTCAAGGAAATCAGTATTTTTCCATCAAACAAAAATCGGCGCCCTCTAGCGGCTTTTTCTGGTCTCTACTTTGACTGTAAATATCATGGATTGGACCTTTCTGTACTTCAAAAAATTTCATTTTTCAAAATAAAAGGTAAGAATGGAAGAAAAATTTACCGAAATTGAAAACAGTTTCATCGGCACCCATATGCTTAACACTATTTACCCCACCCTCTAAAGTCCTTCATTTCAAGCAGTTTTACTTCAAAACATGTATGATGACCTATTTAGATCATTTGCTAGGTCATGTGGCAATATGTTCCGATCATGTGACTGCAAATTGGCGCCAAGTGTATCAAGTTGTATTCAATTTTTTAAATGAAAACCATCGAAGTAACATGCATTAATTTCAGAATGGCATCGGGACAGTGGTGAAGGTCAAGGTTGATTTTCTTTTGAATGTTTTGATGAAACTGCATCATATTTTCGATAACGCTAACTAAAAGATGAAATTAGAAAATTAGTTGGCTATTTATTCTATACTCTGTTAAAAGTTTGACTTTTTCTAGGTCGGACCGTAACTACCGTGAACCAACAAACCGCAAGGCTAACTGGAGGAGGGGAATGGCCAAATCTAAGTTGTGAGAACTTGTGGCCAGACCCCTTTGCTAATGTACATGTGCCATTCCATGCACTAGAAACTGTGTTTGTGCATTGCTTTTGTTGACATGTACATATGTATTGCAATAAAATATGTTGAAACTAAAGTATCAAATTGCATGTAAAAGCATGTTGCGGTCGGGGTAAAAAGTGTAAATTCGGACAGTATGCATATAAGGTAATACTGTCAATTGATGTCCAACTGCACTATAAGGTAATGCGTCATAATTGGGGTCGAATCACGGCAGTTCCGTTTGAAGTATGTCAATCTCGTTTTAACCCATCACCACACAATCCCTACTTTTGACGCCCTCGAGAAAGACGCCTTTAGAAAACATTGTGGGAAAAGGAGAAAATGCTGGTAACCAGCATTTTCTCCTTTTCCCACAATGTTTTCTACCCTTCACAAAACAAATTTCAAATTTTCAATCACTTTTATTTTGTCGTCTGCAATTGCTTTCGAATTGGACAAACCTAAAATTGTGTCGTTTGGTAATGAGTTAAGTACGTTGTCATTCCGTCTAATTACAGGACAGGATGGACAGCAAAACATTGTGAGCAGGCTCAAAGTTCTGGAGCACCCTTCCCGTCCTTAAATTTCGTAGACAGATCGTAAAAGGTTGCTAAGTACGTCCGCTCCGTTCGAACACGGTTTGAGTCCGTTCGGCAACAATTTTCGAACCGTAGTGAGAAAGAATTCGGTGTGACAGAGGTATAAAGAAGCTATTCCTTCTTTTGTCACAGTATTTTCATTCAAAACGGTCGCTATCCGTGTAGCAGGACGCAAACTAAAAAAAAACATTTTGCTAATGGTGATGAATTGATCTGGAACTTTCCGAAATACCTATTTTATTTCTGTCTGTCTTAACTCTTGCCTCACCATAGACGACACCAGCAGCTTCTGTGGACATCGTAGATCAAGAACAACTTGCACAGTACGTGCAGTCTGGTCTCTTATCTTTGGCAAAGGGGGAAATGTTAAGAAATATTCTCCTTTTTTCAAAAACATTCTTACTTTCATTTGAATCTTGATTCTTGACTGTCGCTGAATATCTAAAATTGTATTATAATGCTATCTCTCAGAGGCGTCAGCTGCACTTGTCAAAATGTAACAAGTGACTTACTGCTATACTCTAGATTAGGACCGAACTGTCTCTTGATCTCGCAGTGAAATTATAAGTGTTGTCTTTGAGACAATACAATTTCTTCATCTAGTAATGAAAGAGGATAAAAAAGATCGATTTCCCTTTGATCTGTAGTATTGTAACGTTATTCATAAAAACTCCCATTGTAGTTGCTTTTCGCGCAGAGTTATTTCACAAAAAACAATTCGTGCTATGCGTGATGGAGTTTATCGCCGTTCTGACATATCAGGTCCCAGCATGGGGACCGGTGCACCTAGGCATGTGTTTCTTGGGCCCGTATTCACCAACCATTCTTAAAGACGTTCTTTGTCTTATTCTCCAGAATTTTCTACATTTGTAACAGTAAGTAACACGTCTGATTGGCCAATCCATTCGGTTTAGCCAATCAGAAGTTGTGTTACTTACAAATTTAGAAAACATTGGAGAATAAGACCAAGAATATTCTAAAGAATGGTTGGTTAATACGTGCCCTGGCGTTCTCACACCAGTAATGATACACCTTTCTAAATCACTTACTACATTCTCACAGGCATCAGAGCTGATAGACTAAAACTCGACAGTTTAAGACTTTGCCTGAATCAAGTATTGAACTTGCAACCACCACGGGTACTTTCCAAAATACTGCGTATGCACGAAATTTTCGTAGGCCGTTTTTAGTATGCCAGCATTAAGGTTGAAAACAAGTTTCATTGAATTGCTTACCTTCACAATTGGAGTAAATATTTGGATAACTTTTTGGATCGCCCGTGTGAATTGACGTAACCTACGCCGTTTAGTGGAAGGTACCACAGCTCACGAGTCAGATACCATTGGGCTACCTGGCCTGCTACACAATTCAATACAATACAATAGGATACAATACAATACAAATATTTCACTGCATGAAACATCATTTCGAAATTTAGAGCTGGAACATATGAGGAAATAAAAAATGCGGATTTGCTGAAGAATAGATACAACAGTTTTAAATACCGAATTTACACTGTCCAATACGAAAAGACTCTTACAATCAAACATTTTTCAAATTTTTCCGCTGGTACAATTGCCCTCCAATCTGGGGGCGCATTTTAACTTGTACCTTGGATTGAGATGTTCTTTTGAAGTTTGACGGTCTTGCTCGTAATAAGCGAAGAGGCGTGAAATTGCCTAAGATGACACGAGCAAACTGTATTTCAACGCTTCTTGATCATAAAAACTAGTTATTTTATGCTTAGGTTAACAAGGAGCGGTGATACAAAAATTCTTAATGCATTTTTAATGCATTTCTAACGCACTAGTTATATTTCATTTTTGCCAAAACTACCATAGCAAGTTACTTGATCTATGTCATATGCGAAGTGGAAGCTACAGATCGGATGAAGGCATCGTAGAGCATCGAGACAGGTTTTGTCCAAAACCACTCTCTGTCTTGAACAAGCCTTAAAAAAAGGCTTTAGAAAACAGTGTTTAGAAAAAGACAAAATGCTCTTTTCAATTTCCCCTTTACCAACAATGGATCTATCCTTTTGAAGAAAAATCTCTTTCATCATTCCAAACTTCGAGTCACATTAAATTTGACGCCTACAAATGTTTCCTATTGGACAAGTCTAAAATGTTTTGGTAAGGATTTTATTGAAATGGTAAAAGGAACCAATCACTGTACAGTAAGGCACCAGCGACTGATTATTTTGGTGTTAATTTCCGTTTTCAAAATAATTTTCTTCTCTGCAGCCTAGTGGCAGAGGTTGAAAGTGCTTTTCCGGATGGGGGAATGGATGTCGTTCTAACATGGCAGGTGGGTAAGCCGCCAGCAGCTGAAACAATTGTATCTTGCTATAAAAGGTTGAGACTTAAGGGAGAAAATATACATGACAAGAGCGGCAAATTGTCGCAAAATACGCCCGTCCATGTTATGGTTCTTTCACCCTGCACTCTGTATTATTGCAACCAACACAATTGCCAAGTTTCAAGTCAATCGGACTGGAGATAACAAAGTTATGCTCCGGACAAAGATTTGGACGCCGATGTAACGTTGTAAAGTGACCCCCGTAGAATAATGACCCCCCCGGTCATTATTTTATATAGAATATGGACCCCCCGGTCATTATTTTATAAAGAATATGGACCCCCCGGTCATTATTTTATAAAGAATATGGACCCCCCGGTCCATATTCTATATAAAATAATGACCGGGGGATCATTATTCTATGGGGGTCACTTTACAACGTTACACCGGCCGTTAGCCATGGGTGATCCCATCATACGTCCCGTCTTCGACGGGCGTATAATAAACACTGTGTCATAACTCAGATAGTGTCTGGATCTTCTGAAATTTCATTCATTAATTAATGGTGTTTAACGGCAATTTCAAGTATATTTTTCATGTAGTTATCTCGCGGCCGCCAGTGCACCAATCCATAACTTCCTTTTAGTTTCTTTTACCAGTGTTCAGCACAATATCATTTCCGAGCCAATCGCTGCTTTTCCTCAAAACCACCATCTAAAAAATTGACGGCGGTTTCTAAATTTGGGGTGACGCAATGATAACAACCATTCACTTTTATATATATAATTTTTTTTTTTTCAGATACATCATGGCATCAATACGTCTGTCCGTGCAATCCTTGATTTTACTTTTTTTTTAAGCAGTAGGCCTACTTTATTCACGTCATTTTTTCCACCGGCTGCATTGTCAGTTAGATATTATCAAAAACAAAATAATTGGGGGTGTTAAGAGTCAGCAATTAATGATTGCAATAAAAATCACTAATTTTCGAAAGAAAGTTTGACCACGCTGAAGAGAGTTTGACCGTATGGGGATTTGAAACCAGGACCCAAAAATTTTACATTCATCAAGTATAGCGTAACCCTCTGTAAAGAGTTGAGTTTCGGGTTCAAGTTGCCTTTACGAAAAGTGTAGATCAAGATACGACTGCACATAACATGCAGTCGCACCTTGGATCTACATGTTGCTCGACCTTCTGTAAAACACATTCTGGCAAAAAAACCTGGAAATATCTTGTGTTTTTTTTTTTCCATTTTGAAGAGGTCCATATCATTAATTCAGCATCCCTCTAGGATTGAGATTTCAATAAGATATCTAGGAGGGACGACTAGGATGAGACTGCACGGAAAGGCATGCCGATCTTGGTCTCCTCCTGTCTCCAAAGGCACAAGAACTTACAATACCCTGGACACGAGACAAATTTTTAACCAAGAAATCTATTTCACACATGGAGACACTGGCCATTCGTCAAAATGTGGAGAAAAAACTGCCACACTGTCACTGTACATTCAACCATGCACGAAGAGAAAAGTGTTGAACAAGCAATGTAACAAGAAATTTAACCCTTGGGCTGCCAAGCGCGACTCATTGACCTTTTGCAGACAGTGTAGATCAAGATCAGACTGCACAGAACGTGCAGTCTGACCTTGGATCTGCACTTTCTGAGAAAGGGATTTAATTCCCAAAACATACTTTTGAAATAGCAATACATCGGTTTTTACTATCGAATCGAAAAATTCGTTTTTGTAATTTAGCAGGTTAAAACCTCTCAACAATGTTCAACAACGATGTAACGATGTCAAAACTTCTGTACTTACAAGCTTGTATAGCTTTGGTTTACCCTTATCCTGTTAGATAACAGAAATTAAAGTTTCGAGCCGATAGTAAAAATTCAAATTCTCCTACTTCAAAGGTATTTTTTGGTAAAAGATATATCATCTCCGTATCGGATATTGTAGATCCAAGATCCGAGTGCACGTTTTGCGCAGTCTGATCTTGATCTACGCTGTCCACAAAACGTCAGTGAGTAGTGCCTTGCAGTCGAAGCATTAATTAACCGAGATAGACATCAACGACAAGCATTCCACGGTTATATTTTTTTTACCCTTTACAGCGTAGGAGGGTCAAAACTGGGAAGTCTTGTATATAGTCAAGCCGATGAGATAGAGGATATTTGTTGTTTTTTTTCGGTGAAAGATCGAAATTTATTTCATCGAGTGTGGACACCATCGGTTATCATTTTCACGAGTGGCGCAGCTGAATATCTACTCGCAAATACATCGACGCCTATTCGTTAAGACGCATTTGCCTGATCATAACGAGTGCTCTTATATACGGACGTTGAGTTACCGTATTAATAACAAAGAGGTTCTGGGTTGGAATCCCACTGTCGGAGATGTTTGAGCGTCAGTTCTTCGGCAATGCAGATCAGAGCCGCATCCGGCTACTAGTGAAACATAAGAATACACGAATAAGTGCTATTCGTCATTATTATTGAAAATTATTTAGCCTGGTATCAATCAATCAACCTCTTCCGTATTCTACAAGTTCCCCACCTTTACAATTAAGAGCCTGTTGTGGTTCCTGCACCCGAGTGATAAAAAAGAGAGCCATAGACTCTAGATATTAGATTTCAAAAATGACTGGGCTGGGAATCGGATCCTCAGTCTCCAGTTTTCGACTTTGCCGTGCTCTAAACAAACTAAATATTGTAACTTTCTTTTAATTATTATTGACAGTTGTGCGTACATAATTCAAAAACAGAACAAATAACAGATGGATGGATAGACGAGGGGCTGACTGACTCACTTTCTGACTGACTGAATGAATAGATTTGAGTTTACCAGTCATATCACTTATGCTTGTCCCCTTTTGTCTAATGTACGGATATTAAGATTATATATTTGATATCGATCTGGAAAAGCCCAACATAGGTCAATGACTCTAGATGATAGCTCCTTTGAAACAGAACCCAAATTCGAACATGGTGTAGGCAATTCAGGAATAAGACAGCTCAACTCTGAATTCAAATCTATAGCCTATGATGTGAGAGGCTGTCAATCAACGCTAAAATGCAGACCTATCGCAAGGCAGTCCAAGTGCCTAGGCCCCGAATCGAACCGAGGATGCATGTTTTTCAAATTATCAGATTATTTCGTTTTTACGAAATACTATTTCGTTATAACGAAATAATTATTTCGTAATTACCAAAAATAGTTCGTTTTTACGACGTAAAATTTCGTTTTTACGAAATATTATTTCTTAAAAACGAAATAACTTGAGAAATTTGCATATTAAAAAAAATCGAGCATGTAGACTCCTTCTTAAAGTCATCATTTATTGATTACTCAAAGCTTTATTTAGCAGAAAGTCCGGTTTGGCCAACAAATGGGATTAATGGCTCATTGTCCAATCCCGGACAAGCTCCCGCCTTAAGAATATGAAAGTTCGCAACAAATACGTTGCTGAAGTACAACCAGCATCCAGCGGGATCCGAACCAATGGCGAACAAGATCCTCGTTTTTCGAGGTTTTAAAGACCAATACCATGACCACTGAGACAATCTTTCTAGCGCAGCCGTTACGTGTTGTATAAAAATCGGAACGAAGCTATGCCTGAAGGAGTGGTTCCCCGTAAAAGTGATTCCAACTAAGTTATCACACAGGAACTTGATGGATTTAGAAAGTCAAAATAACTAATATTGGAGTTGATAATGAGATAGAACTATTGTTATATCGTATCATTTATACGATGCCCCTTATTTGCAATGTGGCACTGCTAGTGTTTCAATATTTAGAATGGTTTGTAAATGCAGTCCTTGATGCAAGTCACCAGCAATCATGTCTTACCAGGGATCGTATATATTATAATTGGAGTGCAACACGCGAAAAGGTACATTCGGACATTTGCGTAAAGTGTCGTCCCGGATTAGCCTGCGCAGTCCGCGCAGGCTAATCCGAGACGGCACTTTACGACTACATTAGATTTTGTGTTACAGAAGATTTGCGTAAAACAGAAAATCACATAAAATCGGAAAGTGCCGTTTCGGATTAGCCTGTGCAGAGTGCACACGCTGATCAGAGACGACACTTTACGCAAATGTCCGAATGAACCTTTTCGCGTGTTGCACTCCATATATAACCACTGTCTTACAGATCAAGTTGGAAACATAGTCATTGAAAGGTGAAAATTATACCAATATATTAAATCCATCTGAAAGAGACTGAATTTTAATCGTTTAGTAAAGACTACAGAGTACACATATTATGGCCTCATCTGAAAGGAAACGGTTTTTGGGATGTAAGCAATTCCTGAATATTGAAAAGTGCAGGTTGTTTCCGGGGCCAGGGATCAGGGGGAAAAAAGAACGTTTACCTTTTTCTTTCGGTTTGAATTTTTAGTTGTTCACAACCTTAAGTTCATTGCCACTTTGTATCCTACACTTTCTTTCTTTCATTCAATCAAACGTCAAAACGTTCGTTCGTTTATTCGTTCGTTCAAACGGCATCTTCCGTTGGATGAGCTGTGAAATGATGGTGCACATTCCGTGTTGGGTGATACTGATCTGCAAGGGCT
Organism: Tridacna crocea; assembly: GCA_943736015.1. Classification (NCBI taxonomy): domain Eukaryota; kingdom Metazoa; phylum Mollusca; class Bivalvia; order Cardiida; family Cardiidae; genus Tridacna; species Tridacna crocea. Next base: position 60,652,876 of record OX031059.1, read on the forward strand.
ACAATAGCCTTTAAAATACAAAGAGTTAAAGTGACAACTTAAAGTCAGATATGGAGTGTAACACGCGAAAAGGTGCATTCGGACATTTGCGTAAAGTGTCGTCTCGGATTAGCCTGCACAGTCTGCGCAGGCTAATCCGAGACGACACTTTACGACTACATTAGATTTTGTGCTACAGTAGACTTGCGTAAAACAGAAAATCACAAAAAATCGGAAAGTGGCGTTTCGGATTAGCCTGTGCGGACGCCACAAGCTGATCCGAGACGACGCTTTACGCAAATGTCCGAATGCACCTTTTCGCATGTTGCACTCCAATTATTATATGGCTTACGTAAAGATTGTAAATTCTAAGCAGGGCTACTGTTATGTTGTTACGTAATGTTTCGTTATTCCTATATTTTACAGCTGCGGACTATCAGATTACTAACAGATTTTAAGTAGTTTGTGTTACCAAACTTGGAAAATCCCCAACATTTACGTATAATATCGGTTATTTCATCGATTTGTTGTTATGCGAGACTACTGATAATGTATGTCCTTGAAAGTTCGTTGTCTGCGCATGTCATATTCTTCCAATTCCACCGGTTTTATATGACGCATCACTTTCCCTGATATCGGGGAGATTGTACGAGGGGTGATCAGAAAGAACATGGCGCAGTGCTGGTATCGAAATAATTATTGTTATAAAAAGCAACTTGGATTATTCACTATTTTTGAAAGTAACCTTCTCAGAGTTCTATGCACTTATTCATTCTTGATTTCTATGAGCGTAGCACGTGGGGGAGAGCGTCAAGTGACGTTACCATCAACGACCCGGTTATAGCGAGGATTAGCTCCCCTTTGCTCTCGTAGTGCATGCCACATAGAGAACCTATCAAAACAGGAACTAGTCAGAGGACACATAGAGGCAGTACTAAATTAAACGGTGCGTTGGCAAGTGTTTCCATGTTTTAGTTTTTGCCAAGTTTCCAGTACAATTGCGGCTCTGAGAGGTAGGGCGATATTTTGGTGTAAAGTCACGTCACTCTGCAGGACTTCTGGCTAAGTTTTTCGTACCGTATATGTTAAATTCATTTGAATAATGTGGGCATAAAACTCAGTATTGAATATAGTACGTATAGATACGACATGATTTAGAAGAAAAACAGAAGATCAGAAATACTTGACGTAGATAACTTTGCCAAGTGGCTTAAAAAGGTTGGCTTTTCCAGCAGAAGGCGATGTAGAATGTTTCAAAACACTGCTTTGTTGTTTAGATTCAGTCTCGTTAAAGTGTGTCTATCTTTCTTACCATTTTACAATACGACCAGTAAAGTTTAACCCCTCTACCCTAATGCGTTCAGAAATTTCTTTAAATATTTCGATCCTAACCCCAATTTTCTCGGACGTCAGTTGCCGAGGTACCCACATTGTGCAATTACGCGACATTCCAAGATTCCCTGTCAAAATCTTCTGGGCACTTCTATATGGAAGGTCAAATGTATAAGCTGTTTTCCTGACAGTATGTTTTACATGCTGCTCTACAGTCGTTATGATTTTGTCTGTGATTGATGTTGATGGACGGCCAGATTTAGGGTCATCTTTAACAGTATCGCACCCTTGTCTACACCAGTCCGATCCATCTACAAATATCAGATTTCTGGAGTGCAGAGTCCCTTTTAACTGGTTCTAAATCGCTTTTGATTTCCGATAAATACTTTTCGAGTTTGACGTAATAATTTATGATTACTCTCGGCACAAATAAAACGTCCGCCGATATTTTATGACGACATTCGAAAGCTTGAGTCAGTTACTAGATAACTGATAGTCATCCATGCAAACATTTGTAATTCTACGTGTAGTAGTTCTCAAAATAACGAGTTAGTCCACGATCTTAATGATCACCCCACGTAGTATTACGCGCTATGAAGTAGCAATGTTGAAAATGGCTCTTATTAAAACGTTTGAGGAAAAACCAGGCCTGTTTTAGCTCCAGACTTCTCTAAACTGCTGATCATAGCTGAATGAATCGCGCCAGGTAGCGTTTTATTGAGTAAACGTTTTCGTTTGAAACTCAAAGTAACGGTTGTCGCGTAGAAAAGTAGTCCGGTTCTGTACCCAGGATGCCCAAATTAGATAGATGAGTATTGGTAGAATGCTATCTAGCGGGAGATAATGAGTGAAAGTTTGCCATGTTGGCAGTATTGCATTTGACATTATGAAAGGGACGAAAAAACATGATATAGTATTAAAAAAATAGTTTGTAAGTTGTTTCCCTTGGAAAACAAAAAGTAACGGAGAAATAAATGCATCCGTCGCACGTATTTGAATAAAACTTTTGAACATGACGTCAGGTGTTTTATCAACTGTTTTTTTTTAATTGGTTATTTTAAAAGATAGAGTTAATCAATCATTATCTTTTAACATGTACGTTGCGTTAGGCATACCAGGGATCGTATATAGACCCCTTGGTATACCCAGGGTGATCCGGTGATCAATCAGATGTAGGAACGGCCAAGTTGTGGCGAGTGGTACAGCGTAAGAGGCCACAATTTGAAATATTATCCATTTTCATCCAGAGGACACAACAGAAAAGCAATAATTAACCCATTACCAAACGAAAATATTTTGAACTGGTCCAATTTGAAAGCACTTGTAGATGACAAAATAAAAGTCACTGAAAATTTGAAATTTGTTTTGTGAAGGGTAGAAAACATTGTGGGAAAAGGAGAAAATGCTAGTAACCAGCATTTTCTCCTTTTCCCACAATGTTTTCTAAAGGCTTCTTTCACAGGAGCGTCAAAAGTAGGGTTTGTGTGGTAATGGGTTAATACTTTATGTGTCGATTTCATTTCTTTGTGTCCATCATGTGGGTCAACATACGTAGACAAAGCAACCAAGATTTTGTTGTATAGTGTCAAAACTCTTTATTTAATAACAAGATAAGTTTGGGAACAGATTCAAGTGACAGTACAAAGTCGTGTCAAGTTACTACAAATCTAAACCATTGCTTTCCAGGTGACAGTGCAACATGCAGACATTTCGTCATTTTAATCGGGGCATTTAAGGTCACAAAACAAATTGGAACTTACTGATGAAAAGAGAAAGCATACACAAGGGCAGACTTTTTTATCGCAGAAAGAACTCTCTCGTGTGCGCTAAAGCGAAAATTTCGGTATTTTTTTGTAGTCGAAAATCATTTCAATCTTCTCACGTCAAGCTGATCAAGACATTCTTATTGCTTTAGGGAGGTTGCACATCGCACGATCAGGTATGTGGTATCAAAAGTACAAGTGGGTGGGAAGAATTCAATCAACGAAAAAAATAACTGAAAAAAAAAACACGTTAACTTCGCTTACCGTGTTTACAAACACATTTTTCTAGAATCACGTGACATTTCGCCACAGTGCAGACCATTATCTCCCGCTAGTTGGCATTCTATAAATACTCATCTATCTGATATGGGCACCCTGGGTACAGAACCGAAACACTTTCCTACGCGACAACCGTTAATTTGAATTTAAAACAAAAAAAAGGTTTACCCAATAAAATGCTACCTCGTGCAATTCACTCAACTATGATCACCAGCTTAGAGAAATCTGTTGCTAAAGCAGGTCTTATTTCTCCTCAAACGTATTGATTCGTAAAGGCTATTTTCAACATTGCTACTTTATAGAGCGTAATATTTACAGTCAGCCCGCTTTCGGGGCTAGTAGTGATACGTCATATAAGACAGTCGAATCTTCGAAGAATATGCCATGCGCAGACAACGCAGTGCAGACTCCCAAGTGCCATACAATCTCAAACACTGTACACTTCCGGTCATACGCTGTGGATACAGCGCGTCTTTGATCCAAGATTCATTGCTTCCGGTTGGTAGTGTCGTCTGCAAAACGTGAAAAGGAAAGTTGCGATGAAATATCAACGTGATTACTTTGTTTTCAACTAAAACAGATATATGAGCAAATACTTTTTACAGTAAATCCTAGGTCATTCATCAGATCTGAGTTTCTTCCACTGATGTAGGGAGGTAACATCACAGTTTGCTGGATTCTTATTTTCGTTTTGATGTTGATCTCATGCATGATGTTAGATTTAAACGTAGAGATTTTCTTTTCAGATCTAGATTGGGTCTGTTCCTGAATCACTGAACTCATAGTTTAATTTCATGAGTAGGTTTGGTTTGGAATCAGTTGTTTACACTTCTTACCTCTTCGCCATACTATAGACCGTATTCTAACGACCCTGAAAAAGACAGCTTTCGAAAACATTTAGGGAAAACGAAAAAATACTGGTAACCAGCATTTTCTCCTTATCCATCAATGTTTTCTACCATCTACAAGAGAAAAATTATCATTTGACAGAGCCATTGCCATATTATCTCCATTAGTGCAGCGAAATTGAGCTCTTCTAATTTTTAAAATCAAAGTGACTATTTACCCGACTGTTGCGTACGCACTGAAGAAAATTCATACTGCGAGGTCAACTGTCGTATATTCAATGAAGGAAAACTTGTTGGGTGCCCGACGGTCGTGCATGGACTGATGAAATATCGTCATGGAAGCATGCTATTTTTGATTTCTTCATTCAGTCCATGATGCGATCGTATCCACACTGAAGAGTCGAACTCTTACGTACACTTTGTAAATAGGTTGGGCCAAAATGCGCAATGGCATGTGAAACTGCACAGCGTAGACGGTCTCAATGGAGCACACGGCAATAGTCATTTATACAGGGTGTCACAGAACAAATGCACAGGCATAGCTGGCATCCTTTTTATACGCCCGAAGGGTTGAATTATGTTATACACCCTATAGTCCGTCTGTCGGTTAGCAATTTCTTGTGTGCGCAACTCCTCCTACAGTTTCTATCTGAATTAGATCTATTTGAAACTTGCCACAATGAATCTCCTTGAGGTCTAGTTGTGCATATGACTCAAAATTTTTATCGCTGTTTGCGTTCTAAAATTATGTGCTCTTGATTTCTGAAATAGCCAACTTTTCACTTTGAATTGTTGTTGAGGACATAACTTCAAAACTATTAAAGGTATCAACTGGGTATCAACTAGAAACTACATAAAGCGATAGAACAAATTATGGAAAAGTGAGGTGCATATGAACCATAACTCTACTACTCTCTGACAGACAGACGACAGGGTGTATAGTGTTACATAACTGTACCTGGCTCCAAATTTAGAATTTGTCCCAAATTCTGGAGACAGAGAAACATTGTGAAATGATCTGGAGGTGCCAAAGCACAAGCTATCCACATCGTGGGTTATTTACGGTGGGCGCCAAATGTAACAAATGGTGAAAATTATAGCGGCTCGACTGGATTTCGAACCCAGGGCCTCAAGAATACTGTTCCTGCACTCTAACCAACTGAGCTACCAAACCACATGTTGATACGGCAGCACAAGATATCACCAAATACCTGTACTAGGCTACACGACCCTTCACGCATACAAAAAGGATGCCAGCTATGCCTGTGCATTTGTTCTGTGACAACCTGTATAAAATGACTATTGCCGTGTGCCCTACCTTCAGTCTGAAGGGTCGGCTTCGATGCTATTTTTGTGACTAGTCTTCGCAGACTGCGAAAATCAGTAACAGAAATAGCAACGGAGCAGACACCTTGGGACTGAAGGTACCGTGTGCCCCACTGAGACTGTCTACGCCGTGCCGTTTCACATACCTTTCCGTGTTTTGGCCCAACCCATTTACAAAGTGTACGTAAGAGTCCGATTCTTCAGTGCCGACACGACCTCACCGTGTACTGAATGAAGAAATCGGAAATAGCGCACACGTAAGCCGTTCCTCCATGACGATATTTCATCAGTCTGGGCACGACCATCGGGCACCCAAAAAGTTTTCTTTCACTGAGTACATGGCAGTCGACCTCGCAGTATGAATTTTCTTCAGTGCGTACACGACAGTCGGGTAAATATCATAGGCCTTTTAAAATTTCTGGGCTCAATATACATTTCCTCAATACTGTAATGTTGTAATTGTAGAAATTTTACCTGTGTACATTCACTGTAAATTTTGATAAAAGATCAGCTGGTTATTTGATATTTGCACTTAAACATATTGTTCACATTTTCTATCTTGATAATGATCAATTATTGGTGCAGCCTCATACGTCATCAGCCAATTTTATAGGTGCAGCATGCCATACCGACTGAAATGATTGGTGCAGCAAATGCAAACCTGCCTCAACCGTGTCTATGCCCATGTTTTAGCTAGATCTACATTTACTTTTGCATTTGCTAATGCTTTCGGTTTAGTTGATTCCAAAATTTTGTTCATTGGTGGAGTTGAGGCTTCCTACTAGTAAAGGATCATAAACTAACATGCCATGTCCAAGTCCATCAGTACATTATATCAAGTAAAATGCGAACATATTGTTAATTACTTAAACCTTTCCTATGCTATACTATGCTATACCAAATTTTCCTGATCCTACTTTAGACCTTTGAAACTATTGTTTGGAAAAGGGGTAAATGCTGGTAAAATGCATTTTCAGCATTTCTCACAATGTTTTCAACCCATTCATTTCAAAGACAACTGCCTTTTTTTTAATCTTATGAACATGAATACCTGTGATATAACTGAAATAATGTTATAAAATCGACAACCATCTTGCAATCAATCAACTAAATTCATCAAAGAGAGTAAGATTTTTTTAGAAATCTTGAATCCTACACATTTAGCAATCATTAGATGTATAATGAAATTGAGAAAACATTTTTTTGACAGTCTCATAATCCTGAAATCTGAGACAACCCTACAAGCTTTCAATCTTTTAAAGCAATGCATTTAATCTAAACTCTACCAAACGACAAAATTTTGGACTGGTCCAAATTGAAAGCATTTGCAGACAACAAAATTAGATGACTCTAAAATAGTAACTTGACTTTAGAACAGTAGAAATCATTGCGGGAAAAGGAGAAAATGCTAGTTACCAGCATTTTCTCTTTTTCTTACAATATTTTCAAAAGGCTTCTTTCTCAGGGTCGTTAAAAGTGGGGATTATATGGTGAAGGGTTAACCTTTACAGCTTCAGAATATGCTGAATGTGTAGATATAGATCAAATTGCAAATAGCTGATAGTTTAATTTTGGATTAAAAATATATCATTATCTACAATTTATATAGATGTGCATTCCTCACTACACATTCCCCACCAAGTGTAGAATTCATGTAAGAATTAGCCCAATTTCTGTTCTACTCTGGTGGAAGTTCCGATCAAAAAGCAAGTTCAGTTAATTAAATAAACTTTTGACTTAGTTGTGTTAAAGTGGATTAGCACATCTTTCATTTCAAAGGAGGTTTCAGTAAACTGTTAATTATTAGGAAGTGTATTTGACTGCAAATGACTTGCTGCTCTAACCAACTTCATCATGCGCTGATCCAGATATCTTTCTTGGAGGGGGGTCTTATCGTCTTATTATATGATACTTTGATTTCCAGATTTCAGTGGATGAAAGCAGTTTACAAGAAAAGTCAACGTTTCCAGTTCTAATCATGAGGTCTCCACAGTTAGAACCTTTTTTTTTTTCAGCTCACCTGAGCACGAAGTGCTCAAAGTGAGCTATTGTGATAGATCAATGTCCGTCGTCCGCCCGTCCGTTCACAATTACAAAAAAATCTTCTCCTCGTAAACTAACAATCAGATTTCAGTCAAACTTCACAGAAATGATCCCTAGGTGATCCACTTTCAAAATATTTCAAAGATTTGAATTCCATCAGGAACTCTGATTGCCATGGCAACTGAGTGAAAAAATTTTAAAAATCTTCTCTTCCAAAACTGTAAGGGTTAGAGCTCTCATATTTTGCATGTAGCATCATCTAATGGCCCTCTATCTAAATGCTTAAAATTATGGCTCTAGTGTTGAAATAGGCCCTATGTTGTGGGTTCTCAGATTTCACATAGAGATAAAGAAGGAAATCTTAGAAAATCTTCTCCCAAACCGTAAGGGTAAGAGCTCTCATATTTTGCATGTAGCATCATCTAGTGGCCCTCTACTGAAATACTTCAAATTATCGCCTTAGTGCGGAAATTGGCCCTATGTTGTTGGGTCTCGGATTTCAGAAAGAGATAAAGAAGGAAATCTTAGAAAATGTTCTTGTCCTAAACCGTAAGGGCTAGAGCTTTCATATTTGGCATGCAGCATCATCTAGTGACCCTCTACCAAAATACTTCAAATTATGGCCCTGGTGTGAAAATTAAACCTATGTTGTTGGTCTTGGATTTCACATAGAGACAAGGAAAGAAATCTTTAAAAACCCTCTTGTCCAAATGGTACAGGCCAGAGCTTTCATGTTTGGCATGTAGCATCATCTAGTGGCCCTCTACCAATTTTCTTCAAATTATGTCCCTGATGTAAAAAAATTGCCCTATGTTGTGGGTCTCGGATTTCACATAGCGATAAAGAAGGAACTCTTACAAAATTACTTGTCCCAATCCATAATTGCCAGAGCTTTCATATTTGGCATATAGCATCATCTAGTGGCTTTCTACCAACATACCTTGAATTATGGCCCTATGTTGTAGATTCCCGGATTTCACATAGCGATAAAGAAGGATCTTAGAAAATCTTCTTCTCCCAAACCATAAGGGCTAGAGCTTTCATATTTAGCATGTACATGTAGCATCATCTAGTGGCCCTCTACCAAAATACTTCAAATTATGGTCCTGGTATGAAAGTTAGCCCTGTGTTGTTGGTCTCAAATTTTACATGGAGATAAAGAGGGAAATCTTTAAAAGTCTTCTTGTGAGCACTCTTGAGACCACATTTCTTGCTAAGCTGAATTGAAAATTGGTTAGATTGTCTGTCTCAATAAAATCTCACATGAGTCTGCATTGAATGCTTGTTTGGAATATAACTTTGTCATCTCAAGTCGGAACGACTTCAAAATTGGTATGCATGTTTGTTGTGATATTACCGAGTACTCGGTTCAAGAACAATAACTCTACCTAGCATGGATTTTGAGTAATTCCACTTTGATCTTTATTTTAATAGTACTGTTTGCTTGTCCAGAGTGGAATTTTGAAGTCTCAAGTCAAATTGTCTGTTGCATTGCCAGCCCTTTGCAACTATTATACCTCCTTTACAACTGGTGGTGGGATTGCATATCTTGCGACAATTTGCCGCTCTTGTTTCATCATCATTAGCCCTTGAACCTCAATATTTGGTAATTATAGTCTTTGTTGTAGACCTTTGCTGCTTAGTACTCTGGTGAGCGATATAGGACCATCATGGTCCTCTTGTGTAAATTTATGACTGTATTTTACATAAATGCTGTGCAATATCAAACCAGTACCATTTCACGAATCCGATAACCACATTTTTGCCAAAATTCTAGGGGGGGGGGGTTCGGACCCCTGGTTCCCCCCTCTGGATCCGCCCATGTTCATTACCCCTTGTCTTCAGTATATCATTAAGATAAAACAAATTACTGTCAATATGATATTAACAAGTTCGTAAACTGACAGCACACTTAATTAATTTTTAAATTATCAGACAAGCCTTTTTCCTTAACCTGATATTGAAATTTTTCATAAACCTACACCTCTATAGAATCAGACAATCTATAAATTTTTGAAATGTTTGTAATTCAGTGTTTTTTAATGGGTATGATGTTGAGACGATTCTATAAGCAATATGAAAACAATGATAGATATCTCTATTTTTTTTTATTCTGTAGCAAAACATAGTTCAACAGAGAATGCGGGAGATGAAAATGCAGTCTGACTTTGGATGGACAGTGTCCACTCTTTGGTTAAGAACTCGTATCAAAACTGTCTTCAGTATTGACTTTTTTGATACCATACTCTTTTTACTGACAATCATAAACTGACAATCATAAACTGACAATCATAAACACATTATGTAGACCATGAATTAGGTGTTGCTCTTTAACGGACAATCCAGACTTTTAATGACCTTGAGAGAGAAGCCTTCTGAAAACATTGTGGGAAAAGGAGAAAATGCTGGTTACCAGCATTTTCTCCTTTTCCCACATTGTTTTCTATCCTTCCCAAAACAAATTTTCATTTTTTCAGTCACCTTTATTTTGCAAATGCTTTCGATTTTCGAGTCTAAAATTTTGTTGTTTGGTAAAGAGTTAAATGATGGGATATGGTATAGGTTAACTGATTGATTGAATTGGAATTTGATAGTTTGTTTTAAAAGCTTAGGTCATGTCACGGTGGTCACTAGTGCACCTAGTCCTGTGTTTCCTGGCTTTCTCTCACCAGTACTGACACAACTTTCTTTCCGAAGCCATCACATACATCAAAACTGAGGGATGAAAAATCACTGGAAAGAAAGTTTGCATGAACTGGTTTCAAACAACCACCACATGATAAGTCTGATACACTTATATATAGGCCTTAAAAAAAAAAATCTGTTTAGGGTTTCCCTAACCAACCTAGAAAGTACTGCCGACCCTAATTTTTTTTCATCTATGATTGAAACAAAAATTATCTGTCGGGTGTTATTTCACTATATGTTCTATGTAAAAAGTTTTTGGAAAAAAAAATCCCTACCCACCCTACCTATAGTATTTTGAACTGAAACCATAAACACAGATATTCTTTTTGATAGGCTTTATCAAAGAGCTACCCATGCTGACATTGGTTTGGAAGGGTATAGAAATACTGAATGTGAAAGAGGAAATGCTGTCTCCTTCAGGGTTTTAACTCTATACCAAACAACAAAATTTTAGGGTTTGTCCAAATTGAACGCATTTCAAACAGACGACAAAATAAATGTGACTGAACATTTGAAATCTGTTTTGTGAAGGGTAGAAAACATTGTGGGCAAAGGAGTAAAATGCTGGTTTTTATTATACCAGTATTTTCTCCTTTTCCCAAAATGTTTTCTAAAGAGTTGTTTCTCAGGTTTGTTAAAAGCTGGTATTGTGTGGTAAAAGCTTAAACACATGGGAGTGTTTGGTAATTAAGGGTAAATTCAGTTTTAGAGTATCTCAACCATCAAACGCAGATGTTTTTGCATTCTCACTTTATTTTGCAAGATATCCCTCTGTTTTTAAGCCCATATTGTCTTGATTGTTGCACAAGATGTTAATCTGAAGTTTAACTCTATACTAAGCTTCAAAATTAAATTTTTTGAAATTAAATTTTAGAGGAGTCCAAGTTAAAAGCATTTGTACAAGAAAACAAATAAATGTGGCTCAAGAAACGAAATGTTCTGGGAGAAAACAATGTGGAAAAAGGAGAAAATGCTGGTTACAAGCATTTTCTCCTTTCCCCAAAGGTTTTCAAAAGGGTTCTTCTCAGGGTCGTTAAAACTGAGGATTGTGTGGTAGAGAGTTTTAGTGGTTGTTTTTTTTTGTAGAAATAAAACATAAACCTGTCTGGTAGTTGTTATTATTCTGAGGATCACAGTTACTTTGATCTGATTTTGTTTAAAAAAAGACAGATGGCGTTTGAAAGCATTATTGGATTCGGTTTAATCCTAACAAGCAGTGTCTTATTCATTAGCTGTGGAATAATAAATCAATTCTGTTTAAAAAAAAAAAAGCAGTTATGAAATGTAAGAATCGATTATTAGTTCTGATCAAGCTCATTGTCGATTGCTGGTTGAAGCACTTTCAAATCTGTTTGACAAATGGTACAAGTCTTGAAGAATTTGTCAAGAGAGAGAGATTTCTCTTTATCACAGACTGATATATATATATACTAAACCAAAAAGAAACTTCCCCCATATTTAAGTGAAAAATTAATGCAATGTTATTAAAAAAAAATCCAAATATCAAATGACCTACATATATTGGGGCAAATGATTATGTGTCCGATAAAACAAATTGTAACTCGACAGAAAACATTTAGTAGAAGAGACCCGCTGAAAGCGACTTTCACATGCATGCACGGACCAGTGTAATTCTTTTATATTTTTTTAAACCTTTTCAGTCTAATTCTAAAGACTTTCATGTCAATAATTTTGAGAAAGATGTTGAAATCAGTTAAATCCTTTTTAGTCTTATTTTTGATATGCATAGAATTCTGCAAAATTTATGCGAATGTCCCACTGGCATGCTTAATGCTGGTATGACGATGAATGCTGTCGATATAAATGCTGGATGTTGTACTTCTGCTATTTGACACCTTAGGCAACAGAACACCCACCTGCGCAATCACTTACAAACTGCCATAGCCACTGCTGCTAACACTCCTGATACGCATAACAACTGTATATCTACCCAAACTGTGCACAATTGCTTGCGCAAGGGTGGGCTACATGCACCTCTGCCACACGTTGGTTGTGTTTTGACATCCACATAAATTGTGGCTTAGATGTCAATGGAGTAGCATTATTTTCTATGACGAGTCAAGGTTTTCCATTCATCCTGGTGATGGCAGCTAGTATACCGGCGTACTTGAACAAGATCGTTTTGGGGGTGGGGGTTCTGTCTTGGCAGGGCTTTCATAGCTGCGACAAATGCTGGAGGAGGCTACACAAGATACTGAAAAAGTTTTGAGTCTCCATATGCAGTTAGTCACTACTTTTTTCACTCAGGAGTGGGTACTGTCAATAAGAAGACATTTTCTCATTTCTTTTTGGCCACACTTAGATGAAATTTTGCCAAAATATTCGAAACTGATCAGTGGTAAACATAAAATCATAATTTAGAATTCTCAATCAAGTTATACAACTCTAAACCACCTTGAAAGGTTACCCTGTGTTTCTTTCTCTTCCTAGTATATTTATCTGTTCTATGCGCCAAAGGATGCCAGACAGTCCTTCATGCTGAGCAATGGTCTGTATTATACATGCATACCCGATATTAATTTGTGATTTTGGTGAAAGACCCCTTCAGCATTTTAACTACCATTTCATTACTTTTGGATAAACGGTCTCGGCAATAATTTTTTTGACACACAGTCACAATAAAATTAATACTCTTTCAATGCATATAAATCTAGTTTAATCCCGATTTTCATATTTGTGTATATCTGCACTTAAACACAGGGGAAGTTTCTTTTTTGGTTCTGGTATAAAAACATGAATGAATTTTCTGCGGTTAACGCTTTAACAAAAGACAAAATTACAGACTTGTCCAAATTGAAAGCATTTGCAGATGGCAAAATAAATGGCTCAAAAGTTGAAATTTGGTTTGGGAAGGTAAAAACATTGTTCATTATTATGGCTAACCCATGTTCATTTGATATGCAAATATGGCTGAATTTGTGTTTTTCATTGTTTGAAATTATAAACAGCAACAAGTAAGACATTATAAGATAAATAGATAGAGGATATTTGTTGTTGTTTTTTTCTGTGAAAGATCGAAGTTTATTTCATCGAGCGAACACCATCGGTAATATTTTCACGGGTGGCGCTTCTTTTTTTTTCGGTGAAAGATCCAAATATATTTCATCGTGTGAATACCATCGGTAATATTTTCACGAGTGGCGCTTCTTTTTTTGGTGAAAGATCAAAATTTAATTCATCCAGTGAACACCATTGATAATATTTTCTGCCACTTGTGAAAATATTACCAATGGTTTTCACTTGATGAAATAAATTCCGATTTTTCACCAGACAAAACAAAATTTAATATTCTGTTTATTTCACGCTTTTGACCCTTTCTGGGAAGAGCTTTATCAAAATCCAGTACACTTCTTTCCGTTATTCTTTGTAGCATTCCCCTCTAGCATAATGTTCAACGCATTACAATATTATGTCAAGCGCAAGAAATGTAAGGTAAATGACGTCATATTTCCATCTGGTTGTAAGGTATGCACAATTTAGCTAGGCAACAAGACATGCAAATCAGTATTAATTTTCAAATATTTTCACTGCTATTTCTCAATATCCTACCAGAGAGCATGAAATAAAGTATGCACATTATAGGTATTGTCGTACATCAAAAATAATCTCAGTTATCAGAACTGATAATTATCTCGCCAAGGCTTGGCAATTATCAGTTCTCTCTACCTCATTGGATATTTTTGATATATGACAACACTATATGCATATTCTCTTCTTGGTGATTCCCAGTTGGCCATATTCGGTAGAACCCATCTGCCACAGGCTATGCATGACTCCGGATCACTCAACCACTTGTAATGCCACAGAGGTGAATTTGAATACATTATTGCATTTTCTTCACCTGAACAGATAGTGGAATTGTGAAATAATTTTACAGGAGTGGTCCTTCAGTGCTTTTTTAACTCTTTCCCACACAGTCCCAAGTTTTAGGCAGGTTGCTTTTGAAAACATTGTGGGAAAAGAAAAAATCATGGCAACATTCATTTTCCCCTTTCCAACAATGTTTTCTATCCTTTCTAAGGCAAATTACAATTACTGGCCACATTTATTTTGTTGTCTGCAAATGCTTTCAATTTGGGCAAGTTAAACCCTTTACTACACAGTGACACCTTTTAACGACCCTAAGGAAGAAGCCTTTTGAAAACATGGTTGGAAAAGGAGAAAATACTGGTAACCAGCAATTTCTCCTTTTCCCACAATGTTTTCTACCCTCCCCAAATCCAATTTCAGTTTTTATTTTTATTTTGTCGTCAGCAAATGCTCTCAATTTGGACAAAATTTTGTCGTTTGGTAAAAAGTTAACCCACTGGCCTATGGAGGTGAAATTCAAAGCATTTTTGTATCTGCTCTGCTTTCATGTAAAATGGGATTGGTAGTAATTTAACAGGAGTGTTCCTGGGATGTTTCTTGAACAAATCTTTTCAGCATAGCCATCAATTTGAAGTAGGATTTACCTCATTACCAAACAACAAAATTCAAGGTTTGTCCAAAACAAAGCATTTGCAGACAACAAAACAGAAGTGAATGAAAATTTGAAATTTGTTTTGTGGAGGGTAGAAAACATTGTGGGGAAAAGGAAAATATTGTTGGTTACCAGCATTTCCTCCCTTTCCCACAATGTTTTCTAAAGGTTTCTATCTCGGAGTCAATTTAAGTAGGGATTGTGTGGTAATGAGTTAATAGTAGATCTAGAAGTAGTTTTAACAAAAAAGGTTTCTGAATGGTACAATTATATGAAAATTGCCTAACCCTGTCAAAACCAGGGCCTGCAATCACCAACCATTCAGTGAAGAATTCTCCAAAAATTTCTATGTAAGTTACACAACTTCTGATTGGCTAAACCATCCGGTTTAACCAATCAGAAGTTGTGTTACTTACAAATTAAGAAAACCTTGGAGAATAAGACTAAGGATATTCTCAAGAATGGTTGGTGAATACAGGCCCTGGAATACTGAACATTGAATTCATCTGTCAAAGATTAGTCCCATTTTAAGTGGTTGTCAACCTATGAACATACTGATACTTGATGCTAACATTTAACTCTTTACCAAACAATCCCAAGTTTTAGCACCCTACAGGTGGAAGTCCTAAGTGTGAAAAAAGGGAGAAAATGCTGGTTACTAGCATTTTCGCCGTTTTCAACGATGTTTTGTTTTAATGCAAATTTTATTATCTTGGTAAAATTTAATTTCACTGACTGAAAAACATTTTAGTTTTAGCAAGTCCGGAATGTCTATGTGGTACATACTCTCAGTGACAAAAAGTTAACTTACTTGATTGAAATGACCATTGAAATGCTGTTGCAATGGTAAACAATCTCAGTCAGATAAGGAAATGATGCTAAACAAACTTGTATTTTGTTATCAAAATGTCTTTTGTAGATTACATAAAACGGATGTCCTGATAAAACAGATGGAAGGAAAGGCCTACCTATGTTTTGGGCCAAGATGCCTAATCTACAGATCTACAGGTAATTCCCTGCAGGAATTAATATGATGAAAGAACAGTTTGATTTTTTTACACTTCTGAGCAAAGCATAAAAGTGGTGTATTTTTTTGGAGTAAAAGTGATGACAAGTAGTGCTGTTTTATGGATATATTCTGATACTTAGTATTTTAGGTAATACTGTTTGTTAAATTGGACTTAACCCATTACCACACAATCCCTACTTTTGACGCCCCTGAGAAAGAAGTTTTTAGAAAACATTGTGGGAAAAGGAGAAAATGCTGGTAACCAGCATTTTCTCCTTTTCCCACAATGATTTCTACCCTTCACAAAAACAAATTTCAAATTTTCAGTCACTTTTATTTTGTCATCTGCAATTTCTTTCAATTTTGACAAACCTAAAATTGTGTCGCTTGGTAATGGGTTAAAAGTAGTTTTAGTTCGCCCTCTGCTACACTATCATTACTTTAGCAACCTGAAAGGGGAGGCTTTTGAAAACATTGCTATCTCTAATAGGGTAGAAAACATTGTGGAAATGAGAGAAATGCTGGTTACCAGCATTTTCTCCTCATCCCACAATGTTTTAAAAAGCCTTCTTCCTCAGGGTCCTTAAAACTCGGGATTGTATGATAAAAGGTTAAGTGATGAAATAGAAGCAAAACTGAAGAATTGCTCAGGTTGAGTACGCAGTGATAGAAAAAAATAACGCATTATCTCTTTCAGCTGAGACAAATTTTAAGACATTTTCTGATTGAAAACATTAAATGACGTTGCAGATAATGTATTAACTCCTTACCACTTAGTCCCGACTTTTAACGACTCTGAGAAAGAAGCCTTTGGAAAACATTGTGAGAAAAGGAGAAAATGTTGTTACCAGCATTTTCTCATTTTCCCTCAATATTTTCTACCCAATCAAAATCATTATATCACCAAATTTAATTTGTTGTCTGCTAATTATGCTTTGAATTTGTTCCAGTTCAAAACTTTGTGGTTTGGTAAAGAGTTTAATGTAAATCATTGAGAAGATTTTTTTTTCTTCAAAAAAGCAGAAAACTATGAGGGAAAACAAGAAAATGCTTACTACCAGCATTTTCTCCTTTTCACACAGTGTTACCAAAAGCTTTTTAAAACATCAGCATTGTGAGATATAGTATCTAATCTTGTGACTAAAAAAAACATTAAATATTCAGCAACTGAACCGGTATGCCAAAATGATTTTTTTGCCAGTCTGCTTTGGAAGTTTCCTGTTTTTTCTATTTCTTTTTGTTGTCACTGCCAAAATCCTTGTAACCCATTTTTGTATGGATTTGATTTGTTACACCCAATTGTTGACAGCCTCTGAAAACCCTGCTGGCTAAGAATTTTTGGCTTTTTAATAATGGTTTTGCTGTTGCTTTGCCTTTATTTTAACATTTTTCAGATCGTTTCATATTTTTCATATAGAAATCTTCCTCTTTGAACGCTTTTATCTTCTATCAGAGATTTTCACAGGCATCATACAGAAAAATTCTATTAAAAAAAAAATTGTAACAAGTTGAAGGATTGATCCATTCCTGAAGGAAAACAACTTTTGAAAAAACTGGGATAAGGATCAAATCCTAGTAAAAAATAAAAGCCCCTTTTCCCTCAGTAAATCTGCATCAGTCAACTAATCATTATGTTCACTTTTACATGTACTTCCTCTGTTTCAGTTTATGTAGTTTGTTGTAGGTCAAAAAACAATTGCCTTGGACTTTGGTGATGGTTTAACCAAGTTGTCTCCCATTTAACAGATTACCACTTGAAAGAAATTAAGAAATTATGGATATATTTTAACATTAATTACAACTCTTTACTGGAAATAACAAAACTACGAAAGCCTACAAGGGTCAAGCTGAAGGTTTTTCTTTTTTAAAAAAACATCTGATAACATGAATTTAAAACATTTTATAACACTAAAAATGTCGCACTTACCCAATAAACTTACCCAATAAATCTCGTAATCATGTTTTTAGCTCACCTGAGCTCAAGGGGAGCTTTAGGATCACCCTGTGTTGAAATGACTTTTGCAGGTGACCTTTTGAAAATTGCTTGGCAAAATAATGATTTTGTTTTAATTCCTCAAAAAAAGAAAGGCTATGGTCCTCTCAAAAATTCAGGCCCACTTGTTTTGAGTTAGTATGTATTTTAAATTCGCGTATTGCGAGATTTACGCTGCTATGACTGTTAAATACATAATTATGTGTTTCAAAACAGGTTATTACGAGATTTATTATGAAACTTTTTTTTTTGCATTATAACATACCGTATTTTGAATTCACATTATTACTTGTTTTAAAACACAATATTATGAGTTTTTTTCATGTTACTACTACTTTGAAACATGTTAATCATGCAGAATGTTTTAAAACATGTTATTATGGGTTTTACCGCATTAGTGCAACTATTTTTTACGTTATAACGTGTTATGAATGCATGTTATTAAATGCTTTTGGGAAAAATATTTTACCTTCATTTTGATCCTTGTAGGCTTTTGTACAAAACCTTAGATTGTGTGACATTACAGTGCTTGCAAACAAAAGATTAGATGTGCCTGAAATGATGAAATATGCCTGTAAGAAAGGGTAAAAACATTGATGGACAGGCAGAAAATAAATTACAAGCTGTACTGTTTAAAAACATTTTCTTCTTTTCCAATGATTTCAAGAGCTGTTTTCCGAACAGTTGTTAAGAATACGAGATTGTTTGGTTCTGGTATAATATCTTAGTACTTGGGAAAACGTTTTGGCTTTATTACAACATGATTTTTGCAAGCAGCTCTCTATATACCACAATGGTTTTGAAAAGGTACTCTTTCGCAAGAAGACAAACCTAGGCTGCAGCAGGAAATATGTGAAATGATTAATTTTGCATCAGTTTCAGGACATAGTTCATTACGAGAAACAGTTTTTGCTTGGTTAGATGGGCACTTTAACAGGAATTCAATAGATGTGACATTTGTTTGGAACAGGAACCAGGTAAGTGCCTTCAGTTTCGCATTTTTGCCTTTCAGGCAATTTGATGGATTTCACAGTATTCTTATGAGAAGTAGGTCATTGAGAAACATGGGATTTCCAACATTTTGACAAATTGTTCCTACCTTACAACACCAAGGTTTCAAGAAATTTGAAAAAGTAGATATTGCTTTAAATAAATGCTTACCCTTCCAAAGACAAATCAGAAGAAAGTATTGATGCATAACATCAGTGATGCCACAAAGCAGTTTCTATAAAAAGGAAAGGCACATCACAGCATTTTAAGTTGGCCAAAATAAATTTTTGCAGAACTTGATGAGAAAAGATCTGAGAAGTCCAAAACAATCCTTAGAATGCAACTTAAGGCTTGAAAAAAGAACCAGTAATGGTAAGACACAATCATAGCTATTCTTTGGCGAAATTTAACATAATTTCAATTGGAGCTACCGGTATGTACAAAAGCTGTTGTAATTCAAGAAACAATGCAATAGTATTAAAACTCAGTTCCAAATTACTAATTTGATGTAAAAAACTGGACATGAATTCACCAAAGTGGGTATGAAATGATCGAAGTAGGTACGAAATTACTAAAATGAAAAGAATAGGTGGGTACGAAATGACCAAAATTGTACGAAATGGCCTAGGCATGACATGGCCTAGTTAAGAAATGACTTAAGCCAAGTAAACAATATGGCTACCTCAAAAGGTACTTTTCAAAACCAAAAAAAATATATAGTGCCGCCGCTCATGTGTTGCCACAATCATCTGTCCCACATTTAGTTATCCAGTAGTTGTCTACAGCTGCTGTTACACTATATGGGTTTTAATCCTTTCCAATGATCAGAATTTTAGATGCAGAGCTCCAGATAAGAGGGAGTGATGACATTCTAAATCCATTTTTTCTCTTCTAAACCCTATGTTTTGGGTGCCCATTAGAATTGTTTTGATGAGTTGATTCTAATGAGTACCCATAACAGGATTTAGTTAAGAATAACTTTAATTTTTTATAATTATGGAACCAAAATCACTCCCTCTATCTGCAGCTCTGAGACCTATTCAAATGTAATGCATAATTATTATGCAGATGATAATTTCATTAGTAAGTGGCTCAAATGATGCATTCATTTTTTGATAGAATAGAAAACTTTGTTGGAAAAGGAGAAAATGCTGGTTACCAGAGGGTTTTCAGAGGACATCTTCATCTGGGTCGTAAGTACCAGGGATTGTTTGGTAAAGGGTTAAAAAAAAAAAAAACACATATTGAAAAATAGATACTGTAGAAGGTTTGATTAATAGTGTGTTGAAGATGAAACATCATGCTTTTCCCTTATCTGCCTTGTTACCTAAGAAACAACCTATTCCATGATTCAATAAACTGGCATTGTTGGCAGTTTGTGCCCTCCAAAGTGCTGGTTCTTAAGTGTATTTTATACATTGAAAATGGATATACAAACCCATTTCAAAGGCCCAGATCTTCTAGAGGGTTTACAAGTTTGAGCAACTGTAGCAGCCAGACTGCATTAGCAACTGACAATCAGTTGTGTTTATCCGGTAGAAAAATGTTTTAACGCTCATTTGGCAAAGGAATAAGGAGAATAACTGTTAGAAGAAAAAACATAAACATTGCTTTTTTGTAATCTGGGTTAAGTGACGGTCTGAATAGAGTTAAATCCCTTGATTATACTATGTAGTCTACGAGTGCCAGGAGTGTCCCTTTTGGGACAGCAACTAGCGGCTTGATTGGAAAGAGTGTTTTGTGCAAGTGGAAATGTGCATCGGCCTACTTATAGTTACAGAATTTTTTATGGAAATGGCATGATAATTTGACAGAAAAACATCCAACAAAAGCGAGGCATCCAAAGTTTCTGGGAGAAGTTTATCTTTTATAAAGAATTAGGCACAAATACTGGGAAGGACTTGATAGATTTTGTAAATTAGTAAGAATTTTTTATAACTATTTATATTTAATACTTTTATTGTTAGATACATAGAAAAGGGCTATATATTTAAAATTCAAATCCTTATCAAAATTATTTTGCCACATATTTAACCCTTTACTCCATAGATACTCATTTCGACGCATTGCTTGTAGGAGCCTTTGGAAAACATTGTGGCAAAAGGTGAAATTGCTCATGACGAGCAATTTCACCTTTCGCCACAATGTTTTCTATGCTATCAAAAGATGTCATATACACATAAGAAGCAGTTTCATCCTTGCTGTTACTTAAAGTCAATTAGAGATACCATAGAAATGCCTTATGGGGTAAAGGGTTAACAAAATATCAAACTGTGCAATTGAAGGTTTTCTTTGCTACACTAAATTGTTATGGAATATGCTCTTTCAGATCATCCAAAAACTAACACAAATGATAGAAAGGAGAAACATTTGATCCATAGAATTTTTTTTATTTGTACGAAAAATAGTTGCACTCAAAGTCATTTCCAGGTTTTTTAGCTCTACTGGCTTTCAGCCAGCAGAGCTTATGTCATGGCGTGGTTTCCGTCGTCCGTCCGTCCGTTAGTCTTTTTCTTGTTTACGCGATAAAGTCTGCATTTGTTGTCAGATTTTTGTGAAACTTGCACAGTTTGTTTATCTCATCAATAGCTTCAACCCTATTGATTTTGAGAAAAATCCAACAAACAATATGGGAAGAGTAGCCATTTCAAGTTGAAAATTTCCAATTCTTGTTTACGCGATAAAGTCTTCATTTGTTATCAGATTTTCGTGAAACTTGCACAGTTTGTTTATCTCATCAATAGCTTTAACCCTATCGATTTTGAAAAAAATCCGACAAACAGTATGGGAAAAGTAGTCTTTTCAAATTGAACAATTTCATTGCTTGTTTACATGATAAAGCTAGGTTGGCGTTACCGATCGCCAAAATCGCCATTGGCGATTAAATCTTATTGCTTGCGACTAAAAACAAGGAAAGTGCCGATATTGGCGATTGTAAAAAATGTGATCAGAGAAAATGGCCGACTGTCAAATTGTTATCAGGTTTGTATATTGAACACTTTCCAAACTGTGAAATGGGCCTACGCCAACCTGATTATCATATATACGGTTATCCTAAGCTATTAAACCCTTGTCTCTCCCTTCACTATCCGACAGACGAAGACCCGATAACAGTCGCGCTCTGCCAGTTACAGAGTATGCTTGTTCTATAAATAGAATACATTCATGAACAATCACAATTTTTTGGACACTGTGGTGCTGAATGAATTATAAACATGAAAGTGAAGTTTTACTTTCGTTTATCAAGTAAATTTGACAGCATCAATGGCGTTTTTTCTCAAATACTTGACCTTTTAAGGTTTGTGTGGCCTTATAAGATTCTTTTCTAATGAAGTTCCTTTTGTAATAATGAATGTTGGGTCTTTATTTCGCCAAATGAGTCATAGATAACTGTTGTCTGATAATTTTCGGAGATCGGCATCTTCAAGAAATGCAAAGTGTGAAAGGGTATTTCTTAGATCATTTGCAAGACAAAACAGATATTTTGCATTGCATTTAATCAAAATCGTATCATAAATATCTCTAGCAATGCATGAATTAATGACTGGTACGCAGAAATTGAAATAGCTGTTGAGCTGCCTTTTCAAAGGTAGAAAAACATTGTTGGAAAAAGAAAAAAATGCTGGTTTCCACAATTTTCACTTTTTTCCTTGAATTAATAATAGCCTTCTTCCTCAGGATTGTTCAAACTGAGGATATACGATCCCTGGTGTGGTGAAAGGTGAAGCCCGATTAAAATACACATTTTATTTTCTTTTACGGAACTTTCTTATCATTCACCAGCCTATAAGCACAGGAATTTGTAGCTGACTTTCAATAATTGGCTCTCTCATGTATGTAATGAGACCATCAAAAATAAGTTTAAAGAACAACGACTTAAAAGTTATATCAGTGATGCAAAGCTGTAGATCTAGATTTATATTTACCATACAGGACTTAAGACCAAGTAAAAGTGATTAGGCTCACAGACTGATCCCGGGTTTTGACGGACAAAACTTTTGGCTACTAAATTTTTTGGCTGGCGCCAACCTAGTAAAGTATTTATTTGCGATCAGATTGTATGAATTTTTCAGCTTATTTATCCCACCAATAGCTTTTTAACCCTGTTGTGTTTGAAAAAATTCAACCAACAGTAATGGAAAAGTAGCCATTTTGAGTTGAAAATGTCAATTTTTTTTGTCTTTTTGCGTAATGAATTCCTACGTATGCTTTATTTAAAAGCAAACTCTCTGCCAGTAGAGCATATTCAGGGCCTTCTAGTTTTATTGCAGGGCTATAAGAAATTCATTTAGGCTATTAATTTAACCACTGGTAAAACTTGTTCACTTTTTGTGAGCTGTGCCCTGCTATAGCTGAATGGAAAACTAAATTGTTATTCAATGAAGGCATATGATAGAGATTATACTTAATTAATAGGTGTTATTTTGAGATATGGGGATGTTTATTATGTGAGTACAAGTGCTTTCATTAATGTTCATTTGCGGTGAGACTTCTGGCCTACTTGTTGGTTGAGAATTGTTCCTGGAAACATAATGGATCATGAGATTTTTTTTTTATATGTCTTGAAAATTGCGAGTCATTACGGAGTTCAGCCCACAGAGTCAAAAAGATAACTGTTTGCTTTTGTCTGCAGTGAAAAAAGAGATTGGGGTTCATGTTCACCAAAAATTCTTAAGAAAGGGTCATTGTCTTATTCTCCAAGATTTTTCAGGTTTGAAAGTAACACAACTTCTGATTGGCTAAACCATTTGGTTTAGCCAATCAGAAGTTGTGTTACTTTCAAATTTGGAAAAATATGAAGAATAAGACAAAGAATATTCTTAGGAATGATTGGTGAATACATACACAGACTGTATGAAACATGAAGTATTTCTTCCAATCTGTCAATATGGGCCACTACCAGAAATTTTGTGTGCAACACCTTGAAGTTGCACTTACATCTTGCTTTTTATGTAGCTCTACTGGCTGAAGCCTAGCAGAGCTCATGTCATGGTACCATTTCAGTTGTCTGCCAATCCATCCATTGGCCTTTTTATGCAATAAAGTCTGCATTTATGGTTGGAATTTTGTAAAACTGTGCCAGTACTTTATATCATCAATACCTTGTAATCCATGTATTTTGAAAAAAAAATTGGACAGTAGGTAAAGGAAAATTAGCTATTTCAAGTTAAAAAGTAACATTTCTTGTTAACACACCAAGGTCTGCATTTCTAATCTAATTATTTTGAAACTTACAAAGATTATATTCTCTATATTCTCAATGCATTTAACCTTAATAAAAGTGAGGAAAATTCAGCAATCAGTTTAGGAAAAGCAGCCATTTGATGACTTGGTCTTTTTTACTCAACAAAGTCTACATTTTGCCCCTATTTCTTCAAAACTTGCAGAGACTGATTAATACAGTAAATACTAAAACCCTATAAGATTTGGCTTAATTCCATAATACCACATTTGAGACATGGTACTTTTATCATTTTACAATTCTCTTTCAATTCACCATCTTAATTGATGCTGTTTTAGTGAGTTCAAGCCCACTTGCAACAGACCACCCTCCCTTATGTGCATGTGTTTGTGCTTTTATTTCCCAGTTTTGCATGAAAAATTCAGTATGTATCATTATAAAAAAGCAAAACCATTACCAGTTGAGCAATTTAGGCCCTCAAGAGCCTCCAGGTAACTAACTGGAAGTGGTAATTCCATTTCTTTGGCACTCTATAGGTTAAGTATTTTAGTTCAAGATCTCTATTATTGTTGAAATCATTCCAACAGTTGTTAATTGCAAGCACAATAGCAGTAACACAGGCATGTATGTGGGGGAAAAAACACTGATCCCATTATTGGTTTGACTGGCTGTAAAATGCATTTTGACTCAGCCCACATCAAAAAGTTGGCAGCTTATAGCCTTTTTTATTATTCTTATATGCAGCTCTATTCATCTCCATTGCTCATTGGTTTAGGTATTTAACTTATTACCAAACGACAATATTTCAGGCCTGTCCAAATTGAAAGCATTTGCAGACGACAAAATAAAAGTAACTGAAAATTTGAAATTGGTTTGGTGAAGAGTAGAAAACACTGTGGGAACAGGAGAGAATGCTGGTTACCAGCATTTTCTCGTTTTCCCACAATGTTTTCTAAAGGCTTCTTTCTTAGGGTCATCAAAAGTAGGGATTGTGTGGTAATGGGTTAAATTGTCAGCAGCAAATCTTGGTTCGATTCAGTAGCTAGGGGCTGGGGTTGTACTGGAATGTCCTTAGATTGGGCTCATCACTACAAAAACCTATGAACAAGCGAGCTGTTGCCATAAAATGACTAAAACCTCTTAACTTGAAATACAATTAGCCATGCTCTGGCAAATGGAGATTTAATGTACACATTGTACCAAGCAAGTCATCATATCGCTTTCAACATGCGAAAAGGGACATTAGGACATTTTCGTAAAGTGTCATGTCCGAATAGCCTGCCCAGTCCGCGCAGGCTAATCAGAGATGACACTTTATGTCTACAATAGATTTTGTCCTTCAGTAGACATGCACAAAGCAGAAAATTACATAGAAACGGAAGGTGTCATTTCGGATTAGCCTGCGCTGATTGCATTGGTTGATCCGAGACGACACTTTATGCAAATGTCCAAATGTCCCTTTATTAAGTGTTGCAAGCCATATAATAATGCATTTATGTAACTAATGGCTAACAGTGAGTTGGATTGTCTATGGGCATGCAGAAAATTGACCATTAGCAATGGGTTTCAACCATTGTCAGCCAGTGTGGCCTCCACAGGCTAACATAGGTCAGCCCTGTATGCAGATGCTCTTTAACCCCTTTGCACAGAGCATGGCTCAGTTACAACTCAACAACAAGAAAATATTGATGCTGAACATCAATGGCGCCGCAAACCACTTATTTCTGTAACAGGGCACAATGCATTGGGCCGCGTTAAACCGTTTATGAAAATCACGTGATCGTTCAACTCATTATCAAACGACAAAATTTTAGGACTGTCCAAAGCGAAAGCATTTGCAGACAACAAAATAAAAGTTACTGAAAAATTGAAATTTGTCTTGTGAAGGATAGAAAACATTGTGGGAAAAGGAGAAAATGCTGGTTACCAGCATTTTCTCCTTTTTCCACAATGTTTTCTAAAGGCTTCTTTCTCAGAGGCGTCAAAAGTAGGGATTGTGTAATAATGGGTTAACAGCTCAGTAGGAATCATATTGTTGATCACCTGACTCATTTTGTCACGTTTAACATCCAGTATAGTATATGTGGAGAAAATCGTCGCCCTTGTAAGATTTTGTCTACACAAACGGACATTTGTCGGCAATGAATGAACAGTCACCCGAGTTTTTAGGTTTGTTGAAAAATAGGCTCCAAATATTTCGTCATGTATATCACAAATGGCTATATTTTCTTTCCAATTATAACTATCAAACTGTTTGTGAAATAGAAAATATACTTTTTAATGTCATACAAACACAGTATTGCCCAAACAAAACTTAGGTTCGGTAAGGTTAGGTAAGGTTAGGTAAGGTTCGGTAAAGTTCGGTAAGGTTCTGTGTTTAGGGGGACCGATCTGTCACCCGCTCAAACATTGACCTAGTTACAGATAGCTGGTCTTAAAAACATGATCGCGATAGGAAAACTATATTTCTACAATCCATACAACACTAGAACAAAAATATAACGGGGGTCACAAGTACCACATAGGGTGCTCTAGGGTCAAAGAGCTTGAAAATATCTCTTAACCCTTTTCCAGGGTAAGATATTTAAAATGGCGGCTTCGAACATTTGTGACAGATAATTTTTTATCAAGTGACTTATTTTTCGAAATGGATCTTTATTATTATTTTTCGAAAGGAAAATGTTGATATGTCTACAATCCTGGTTTTTTAGCTCTACTGGCTTTCAGCCAGCAGAGCTTATGTCATGGCGGGGTTTCTGTCGTCCGTCTGTCCGTCCGTCCGTCCGTTAGTCTTTTTCTTGTTTACGCGATAAAGTCTGCATTTGTTGTCAGATTTTCATGAAACTTGCACAGTTTGTTTATCTCATTAATAGCTTCAACCCTATTCATTTTGAGAAAAATCCGACAAATAGTATGGGAAAAGTAGCCATTTCAAGTTGAAAATTTCCAATTCTTGTTTACGCGATAAAGTCTTCATTTGTCGTCAGATTTTCATGAAACTTGCACAGTTTGTTAATCTCATCAATAGCTTCAACCCTATTGATTTTGAGAAAAATCCAACAAACAATGTTGGAAAAGTAGCCATTTCAATTTGAAAATTTCCAATTTTTGTTTACGCGATAAAGTCTTCCTTTGTTGTCAGATTTTCGTGAAACTTGCACACGGGTAAGACACAATATAGGGAACAGTAGTGTTGCACTTGGGGGTGAAAAATGAAGGTCCCTTAATTGACAAAAGAAGTAGTTTTTCATTAAGTACTATGCTTTAAGTTCAAGAAACCAAAATATCTTGTAGATTGCTGCGCACGAAATACATTTTTTGTTAGCAGACAAATTGACCTACTAGAGCTTGTTACGGACACTACACAGGGATATAACAATAAAATACTTGAAATTATGTTTTTCTTTTTAGCTCACCTGAGCACAACGTGCTCAAGGGGAGCTTTTAGGATCACCCGGTGTCCGTCGTCCGTCGTCCGTCGTGCGTCGTGCGTCGTCCGTCGTGCGTCGTGCGTCAGTGCGTCGTGCGTCGTGCGTCGTCAACAATTCTTTAAACATCAACTCCTCCTAAACCGCTGGGCGGATTTGGACCAAACTTGGCTGGAATGTTCCTTGGGAGGTCCTCTTTAAAAATTGTTCACAGAATTTGATTCCGTCAAAAACTCTGGTTGCCATGGCAACCAAATGGAATTTTTTAGCAAATTCTTTAAAAATCTTCTTCTCTGAAACCGCTGGCCAGATTTTAAAACAATTTCACACAGATGTTCCTTAGGTGACCCTTTTCAAAAATTGTTCGTGAAATTTTGATCCGTCAAGAAACATGGCTCTGGTGAATGGGGGCTTCTTGCACTGTACAGAAATGAAGAAATTCTTAAAAATTCTTCTTCTCTGTAACCGCTGGTCAGATTTTAAAATAATTTCACAGAGATGTTCCTTGGATGACCCTTTTCAAAAATTGTTCGCGAAATTTTGATCTGTCGAGAAACATGGCTCTGGTGAATGGGGGCTTCTTGCACTATACAGAAATGAAGAAATTCTTAAAAATTCTTCTTCTCAGAAACCGCTGGTTAGTTTTTGAAATAATTTCACAGACTTGTTCCTTGGGTTACCCTTTTCAAAAATTGTTCGCGAAATTTTGATTGGTCAAGAAACATGGCTCCGGTGAATGGGGGCTACTTGCACTATATAGAAATGAAGAAATTCTTGAAAATTCTTCTTCTCTGAAATGGCTGGACAGATTTTGAAATAATTTCACAGAGATGTTCCTTGGGTGACCCTTTTCTAAAATTGTTCGCAAAATTTTGATTGGCCAAGAAACATGGCTCTAGTGAATGGGGCTACTTGCACTATATGGAAATGAAGAAATTCTTGAAAATTCTTCTTCTCTGAAACCTGTGGTCAGATTTTAAAATAATCTGACAGAGATGTTCCTTGGGGGACCCTTTCCAAAAGCTGTACATATAATTTTGATCCATCAAGAAACATGGCTCTTGTGAATGGGGGCTACTTGCACTATATGGACATGATGAAATTCTTTAAAATTCTCTTTCTCTGAAACCCCTGGTCAGATTTTGAAATTATTTCAGAGAGATGTTCCTTGGGTGACCCTTTTCAAAACTTGTTCGTAAATTTTGATCCATCAAGAAACATGGCTCTCATGGATGGGGGCTACTTGCTCCTATACAGAAATGAAGAATTCTTAAAAATTCTTCTTTTTGAAACTGATGGTCAGATTTCGAAATGACTTTTACAGGTGACCTTTTGAAAATTGCTTGGCAAAATTATAAATTTGGTTCCAATGTTTCAATACCTAAAAAAAAAAAAATAGACTATGGTCATCTCAAAAATTCAGGTGAGCGATCCAGGGCCATCTTGGCCCTCTTGTTTTTTTATGTCATACAGTTCAAATTTCCTCATATTTTTAACTGGTATAAAACAAAAAATACAACCCAAAATGATAATTACATCTCATAATCCTTACAAGAAATCTTGCAAAAAATATTGCTGAAAAATTGCCATGTTTCAACTCTGTTCAAAAATACAGTTTTCATCTTTAGACACTGTTATTACACAAAACTTGAAGTTTAACTTATAATCAACATACAGAAATAAAAAAAGTTTTATCAGACTCTGTCTATATCAATTCAAATTTTGAAAACGAAAAACCTGTAAGTTTGGTTACGGACTCTACATGAATATATGACAAAGACAAATCTGTCTATTATCTTGAAATTTGTATTGAACTGTGCTTGTTTCAATACTTTATTATGTAATTTATGATATAATTAAAAAAAAAATCCCTGGATATCAGTAATTTTTGCAAATACAAATATGAACAATGCAGAAAAAAGAAATGAACTCTTTGACAACTATCTGTTTTTGTATGAATGATATCATATCATGTTCTCATATACCTATTTCTGTAGGAATAAACATGAAAACTATTAGTAAAGGTTCTTTTTTTGGGCACATGATAGTTCCAATATGGATAAATCTGTTCATGACACTACGCATTTTCCTTTAAAGGTGGGTATTTAGAATTTTTACATCTCACTAAATTAAAAAATATATATATCACTCAAATTCATATGAAAAAATAATACAAACCATCAATGATTAAGATTCATAGAATTACATTTTTTTTTTTTTTTGATGGTATTCCCTTAAAAGGCTACGTAGGCTCTTAAGCTATTTTTAGAATTCGCGCCAAAAATCAATAAAGCATTGTGGGAACGTCAAGTGACTGGCACGTGACTCATAATGCTTAAATTCCCTATCATAACAAACATAATGTCTTCTTCGGACGCTATGTTTGAAGCTTCTTCTGTGTATTCCTGTAAGTAAATGAGGGAACTGATCAGCTAAAAATAGAATGTGTGTCCCGTTGGTGTCAACCTGGGCCGTAGTAACTCTCTAATTTCTTGTGTTGTCGGACGGTTTTCAACTACTATGAATGAAAATTAAAAGGCCTTGGGAGTATAAGGATGATTTTTTTGCATTTTTGTAAAATTTTCGTCCCAAAATCTGAAGGGCCACCTTTAATGGAAATAAACATATTTATAGTCTTTCATCAACTTTTGGAAATGTCTGTTATTTCTTTGGGCTCAAAAACAAAGTGTAAAATGTTCAATTTCACCTCCCGCCTCTGTATCAAGTGGGAAATTTGTCAGCGACATGGAAAGAAGGTTGTGTAAGTACTGGTGTGAGTAAGCCAGGAAAACATGGGATGCCGTGATATAACATAGATGTTGAAAGGGGCATTAAACTCCAATCAACCAGCAAATGAACACCAGACAAAGTAAGTAAAAAGAACATTTCGAGTCCAAAACTGTTGTAACTCAAAACCTATCTAAAACCCCAAGTTTAGGGGCACAACTGACTCCTTTATAGGGGTTATAAGATGTTTTCTTCAGTAAACAATGTAAATTTAGGTGCCATTGCTCACCATGAGCAATGGCACCTAAATTTACATTGTTTACTAAGGAGTCAAATTTGCCTCTAAACTTGGGTGTTTAAGATGGGTTTTTAGTTACAATAGTTTTGAACTTAGCCCTCGATTTGTAGGCATCTAAATTATGTTCATGTTAAACAGTATATTGTAATTGATTTTGGCCTTAAAGTAAGTTTCAACGTCTGGCTTGTAAGTGTTATCAAAATCAATTAACAAAAGCTATGTTATTATTATTTCAGTGTAACTTAATGTCAAAATATTTGATACATATATACTATATATTAAATCATGTAGTGTCCGTAACTTTCACACCATTCTTTATTATCATCTGTGTAAAGAACAAGTTCTGGTATTTTATTTGGAATTGTATCCTGTCTGAATAATGGATATTTAAGCTTTGGAAATATGTCTGCCTTTAAGTTACTGACGCTTATAAAATACTGCAATTATTCTCAATGAATGATATTAAGGGAGAAAACTACCATTTCAACAAAATGTATCTTGAAAATAGAAATTGTGCCAAAAAAGCTTTCTCAATTAGTAATGTTACCTACAGAATGTAAAAGACAGCTAAATTTTGTTTTTTGTGCAGCAAAAGTATAATTTTAGTTTTATAATAATTTGGTTACGGACACTACACAATTATTGGTAAAGAAAGATGGGAAATAAACTTAAGTTTATTAACTTATTAGCTGGAAAACTTTGGTGTTTTCTAATGTTGGAACCATATTAAGCTGATAAAACAAACTGATTTATAATGAATCATTTGAATAGATTTTCTATGACTAAACTATTTACAGTGATGCCACAGTGGAAAAAATGGTGTTTATAGATATGATACAATCAAGGAGATTTACTGTATTACATCACCAATTATGATCCTCAAAATAAACAAGGGATGCTATATTTGATGAAAAAAAAACATTAAAACATAATTTGTGATTTTAAGTGGGGCAAAAAAAATGAGGAAAACTGGGGTTTTTTTTAAGGTTACGGACACTACACATTTTTTGTAGAGTCCGTAACCATTAAAGTTGGTTAACCGCTTTGTCTTAGGGGAAAGATGTTGTCGAATGTATTTTCTGAAATCTGTGTAGGTCATGAGTGAATAATGAATTGCTGTGAAGTATCTTTAGAGACTTATATCCACTGAATTTTACATGGTTACGGACTCTACTATTTTTCTGAAAAGGCATTTTGTACATTTGAAAAAATTATGAAATTTTTTTTTTGTTAATAACACTTCCAAATGCTTTTCCATGTTGATCAACCTTATCATAGTTGTAATTCTATAACAAAAAGTACTGAAAAAAGTTGTATTAAGAAGGTTTTTTCATCCTATAACAAACAAGAGATATTCAAGATTAAATTTGCATAACATGCTACTACATTTACAGTTATCGTCATATTTTTCATATTCTTTAACCAATTTTAACAAATCAAACATCAAATTAATCCTTGATAATTTTACTATCTGTTGAATATACCTACTGAGCACTTACCAGAATATTTAACAAGTAGTGCAAATTGAAAAAAGAGTGAAATTCTAAGTGCAACAACATAACGCAAAAAAAGTACCATTTTGGGGGTATGTTTCATGTTATATCTCGGAGGCCTTTTGATCTTAAGTGCTCAAATTTTGGCTGAGACTTGAACATACACTAACAAATGATTACACATAGGTTTCACTGATGTAGGACTGGTGTAAATATAAAATAACTTGACATAACAACCAATTTTTTCAAATGATCCCTATATTGTGTCTTACCCGACAGTTTGTTTATCTCATCAATAGCTTCAACCCTATTGATTTTGAGAAAAATCCGACAAAAAGTATGGGAAAAGTAGCCATTTCAAGTTGAAAATTTTCAATTCTTGTTTACGCGATAAAGTCTTCATTTGCTGTCAGATTTTTGTGAAACTCGCACAGTTTATTTATCTCATCAATAGCTTTAACCCTATTGATTTTGAAAAAAATCCGACTAACAGTATCGGAAAAGTAGCCATTTCAAGTTTGAAATTTACATTTCTTGTAAACGCAATAAAATCTTCATTTTAGGTCAGATTTCCATGAAACTTGCAGAGTTTGTTTCTCTTATCAATAGCTTCTACCCTATTGATTTTGAAAAAAATCCAACAAAGAGTATGGGAAAAGTAGCCATTTCAAGTTGAAAACTTTCATTTCTTGTTTACTCGATTAAGTCTTCATTTTTGGTCAGACTTCCGTGAAACTTGCAGAGTTTGTTAATCTCATCAAAAGCTTTAATCATATCAGTTTTGAAAAAAAATCTGACAAACAGTATGGGAAAAGTAGTCTTTTCAAATTGAACAATTTCATTGCCTGTTTACATGATAAAGTATTTATTTGTGATCAGATTTTATGAATTTTTCAGCTTGTTTATCCCATCTATAGCTTTTTAACCCTGTTGAGTTTGAAAAAATTCAACCAACAGTAATGGAAAAGTAGCCATTTTGAGTTGAAAATGTAAATTTATTTTGTATTTTTGCGTAATGAATGCTTTATTTGAAAACAAACTCTCTGCCAGTAGAGCATATTCAGGCCCTTCAGGGCCTTCTAGTTATCCTTCTAACGATGAAAGCACAATATAATTATTATACATTAAAAAAAATCCCACAAATAAATAAAAAAGTTAATATGGACCCTGATCTGGTAATCAAAGTACAGTAGATATAGATGGATGTTTAAACAAAGCATGAACCAGTTCAATATGGCTGCCTCCATAGGCACTTTACAAAACTGAATAAAAATATAGTGCCGCCGCTTCAGGCGGCGCCACAATGAAATGAGTAGGGTGATGGTGAAGTCAAGAATGGGTTAGTTATTTCTTTACCAAACGATAAAATTTTAGATTGGTCCAAATTGAAAGCACTTGCAGACAACAAAATTTGTTTCCAGCAGGGTAGAAAACATTGTGGGCAAACAAGAAAATGCTGATTACCATTTTCCAATAGTGTTTTCAATAGCCTGTATCTCAGGGTCTGAAAAACCAGGGATTTTTTTTTATGAAGGGTTATTTCCCTTTGAATACTGCAATGCTCTCATGTGGGCATGATGAACTTATTTCAAACAGTTAGGTCAACTGATATTCACTACCATTTTAGGTGGAAATCAGTGCAACAATATAGGTTATAACAAAGGAAAAGGGGGCTTCAGACATGTGTATATAGTCAGGGATTAGCCTGCATGGACTGGCTAATCCGTGATGGCTCTTAGTTTAACTCATTACCAAACGACAATATTCTAGGCTTGTCCAAATCAAAAGCAATTGCAGACGACAAAATAAATATGATTGAAAAATTGAAATTTGGTTTCGAAATGGTAGAAAACTTTGTGGGAAAAGGAGAAAATGCTGGTTACCAGTATTTTCTCCTTTTCCCACAATGTTTTCAGAAGGCTTCATTTTCAGAGTCATCAAAAATAGGGATTGTGTGGTAATGGGTTAAACATATTTATTTCATATTGCTTGAGAAACTAGTTATTACAACTTACACTAATCTCTCATCTGCTTTCTGGGAACTACACCAGTACTCGCGCCGAGCATGTGAGCAAGTGAAAATCCCAATGTTTACACCGGCTCCCAGGTATCATACTCAGGACCTTATGGTAACAAGGCCAACGCTCTACTTCACAACCATGGACACCACAAAAGATGGCTCTGTAAGATTATTTAGTGCTTGTCCAAAACAGAAAATTACATAAAAACAGAAAGTGCTGTTTTAGATTAGCAAGTGTGGACTGCGCAGGCTCATCCAAGACAGCCCATATGCAAATGTCGGAATGACCCTTTTTGCAGACCATTATACAGTCAAGAAGTATTAATCCAGGCTCCAGCTTTGGGAAATCTCAAGACCCGCAAGCAAACATAAGGAAACAAATATTTTCTGCACAAATTTTACTTTTTATTCAGGAAATCTGCGTTTCGGAACCGGAATGAAAATATTGAGAATGAAGGGTTCAAAAACGGTTCAAACCTTACCAGGTAAAGCGGATGTAGCCTGCCTGTGTATTACACATGTAGACTTATTATATTGTGGACTGGTTTCATAAATATTGATACATGCTACTTAGAGCAATTTTTGACTGGTTCAAAGTACATGCGAATAACACAAGTATCAGTCTCATATCAATTTATATCAGATGGTTTTTTGCACATTTTTACACATCTTAAAGGTAGGTATTTATGTTTTTAATATCTCACCAAATAAAACTAAATATATATCACTGAAATTTATATGAAAAAACAATACAAATCATCAATAATTAAGATTCATAAAATTACAAAAAAAATTTTTTTTTGATGGTATGCCCTTAAAAGGCTACTTAGCCTCTTAAAGGTTGGTACTTAGAAATTTCACATGACACCAAATCAAAAGATTATATATCACAGAAATTTATATGAAAAAACAATACAAATCATCAATAATTAAGACTCATAAAATTACCCAAAAAAATTTTTTGATCGTATTCCCTTAAAAGGCTACGTAGCCTCTTAAACTATTTTTAGATTTCGTGCCAAAAACAAAAAGAGTGCATTGTAGGAATGTTAAGTGACAGGTACGTGACTAATGACGTTTAAATTCCATTACATAACAAACATGTAATTATTTTTCATAATATCTTCTTCGAACGCTATGTTTGAAGCTTCGTCTGTATTTTTCCAGTATGTAAATGAGCGAGGTGGTCATGTAAAAATAGAACGTGTTTCCCGTCGATGTCGCCCTTGGCCGTAGTAAATCTCTAATTTCTGGTGTTGTCAGATGGTTTTCGACTACTGGGGTTTTATGAATGATGATTATAAGGCTTTGGGAGTATAAGGATGATATTTTTGTATTTTTGTAAAATTTTCGTCCCAAATTCTGAAGGGCCACCTTAAGGTATTTTTAGATTTTGCGCCAAAAACAAAAAAAGCATTGTGGTAATGTCAAGTGACTTGCATGTAACTAATAATGCTTAAATTCCATTACATAACAAACATGTAATGATTATTTTCCGTAATGTCTATCGGAAGCTATGTTTGAAGTTTCGTCTGTGTATTTGCTGTATGTACATGTAAATGACCAAATTACATGTGTAAAAATAGAAGGTGTCTCCCGTTGGTTAGGAACTGGGCCATATTAAATCTCTAATTTCTCTTGTTGTCGGATGGTTTTCGACTACTAGGATTTTATAAATGCAAATTAAAAGGCTTTGGGAGTATAAGGATGATTTTTTTGCATTTTTGTAAAATTTTCATCCTAAAAACTGAAGGGCCACCTTTAATCAGAGTTGGTTTTGAAAAGTGTTAAAAAGATATATGTGTGCCATCGTTAAGTCAATTTGACAGATTATCAATACCCATAGTATTGATGTGATGCTTTGACAATTACACAGGCATTCTCCACACAGATTTTGTGCTCAAGTTTAATCAGTCATATTCTCAATCGACAACAAAACTAGAATTTTAGAGCAATCCCTTGTTATAAATACAAAATTTCTTCAGTTTGACTCTTACGCATAAGAAAAAACAGTTCAATTCATCTCTTCCTCCAGATATTAACGCTACCAAAAATTGACACAAAATAGCCCCATAACATGACAAATTTATTTACTTTTTTTTCAAAATTACTTTCCTCCTAACAGATTATGAAGCTGATTAAGATCAATATACACATCTTTCCTTTAGATTCCACTAACAATGAATACTTTTAACAACATTGTTATTTTCAGCTTTAAATAAACTGAAGTCAACAGAATAGGAGAAGTTGAAGTTTTGACTGTGATATTTGCAAGTACAAAGAAGACAACCTAAATGCTTCCACCTTGGAAATTCTACAAAACGCCATGAAATCTCTGTCTCTTGAAATTAGAAAAATCAAGTTTTACTAAAAGGCAGAAATTCCGTACCCGTGGTTCGGCCCCTCCTTTTTTCATGGTGTTTTAAAAAGTCATTATGTGCGGAGCTTTACAAGCTCACACCCATTTGTACAAAAGGTGTAAATGTGCTTGTAATAAGGTACAACGGGAAAAATAATTTACAAAAACACATGAATTAGAAAAGAGGAAAATGTAAATTATGACAGTTTATTCTACTATCTATCTGAGCAATCACAGGAACAATACAGGCAAGTGCCCGTGTGAATCATACAGTATTGTAATTCTTACAAAGTATGGTGTGCCTTATGAATATGGAAGTAGTGGTGATCCCAGTTCTCTGCTCCAGAAAAAGGGCTTATCCGGAAATATTCATAGGAAACAGGAGTGTCCGGATAAACGAGGCTTGACTGTAGCGACTTCTCTCAGCACTTCCGTATGTAAAACATGAGCATGGTTTGTCTGAGCAACTGTAGTTGCCTTCGCTGACAGTGTAGATCAAGACCAGTTTAACTCAATACCAAATGACAATATTTTAGGCTTATCCAAATCAAAAACATTTGCAGACAACAAAATAAAAGTGACTGAAAATTTGAAATTTGTTTTGTGAAGGGTAGAAAACATTGTGGGAAAAGGAGAAAATGCTGGTTACCAGCATTTTCTCCTTTTCCCACAATATTTTCAAAAGGCTTCTTTCTCAGGGTCGTCGTCAAAAGTAGGGATTGTGTGGTAATGGGTTAAGCAAAACAATCATGCACTGTGGTCTTTGATTTACACTGTCGATGTTGCTGAAATGTTGTTGAAAAGTTTGCAAATAGAGAGGATTTATTTCTGGATTTCAAAACCCAAGAATTATTTCTTGCTCTAAGGGTTAAAACTTATGTAACCATTCTTTAAAGGTAAAATAAATGTAATCATGCACTGTCAACTTTTACCTTGTGTATGCTCAAGAGGCCATATTTTCAGCCTAATATTTGTGAGACTTGGTCAGAATGTTTGTAGTGGTGATATCTCGAAGGACTTTGAAAATCAGGTCGCAAAAACCTTGTGTATTTGTCTTGATGAGATATTAGACAAGATTGAAAATGGATTGCGTCCAGTCAAAAACTAGGCCACTAGGTCATATCTAAGAAAAATCTTGTGTATGCTCTCTAGGCCGCATTTTCAGTCCAAAACTCCTTCTACAGTGTAATTAGTTAGAATGTTTGTTTCTATGATACCTTGCATGAGTTTGAAATGGATCATGTCCTCTCGATATCAAATTTTCAAGATCAAAACTTAGAAAAATCTTGTATACGCTCTAGAAGCCACATTTTCTGTCCACTAGAAAACTCTTAAACACGGGTAGGAAACTTCATATTCAGAGCCAATGGCTCCGACGAGAAAATGTTGTGTTGGTCTTCTGTTTCTGAAGATGTCGGCTGAAAAACAATCCCAAAACAGGTAGGCATATCAATATTTGTAATTATGTGTTCTTATGTCTTTGAAATTCAAAAAAAGGAGTATGTCATTCGATGCTCTGGTCTTTCAACGTGTTTTCTACACTATGGAAAGTTGGAATAGGTGTACGATGTTGTCTGAATCATTTGTGGCGTGGATTGACCGTAGCCAAAACAATACGTCTCGGAGATAAATTCAGTCTGTTATTTACATTTAATTGGCAAGTAAGAGAGAGTCTTACTGTCCCAAAGCCATGAACTAATGTCCTGAAATGTTACATTCATTACTAGTCAAGAATTGAAAAGAAAAGCACAAGAATTGATAAAAATAAAGAAGGGCTCTGATTATGTGGACCGGCTCTGACTTTGTTACTTGGCACTGATTCAAGAGGGCTCCCTTTCAAAATTTTAATTTTCTGTAAATAATTAGTCAGGACGTAAATTTTGGTTTTCCATTAATATCTTTGTGTCCAAAATTTAGTTCATTTGTTGGATGGAACATGATTGCATGTATGAAAATACAAAGGACTGGTATTGCCACGTTTGAAAAATGCTGTTTATCATTAGTCTATCTAAATTTTGAAAATACTTCTGCATTGCTTTTGATTAGACCAAATGGTCCATATATAAAATTTTTCGTGCTATTGTCACAAATGCAGCCCACACATAAGCACAAATAATGAAAAATATTTTCTTTTAGAAGTACGAGAATGATAAACACAGCACGTGTTTGAATGGTCTAGATACATAAATTTGCATTATTCAGTTTATGAATCATTATTCAGCCATCAACATAATTCTTTACATATAATTGAAACTTTGGAAACAAAATCTTTTTTTTGCGAAACAATTTTAAAAGGTCACCTGTAAAAATCATTTCGAAATCTTTCACCTACCCTACTATCATCACCACATCAATGATTTTAATGAATTAGAATTCTGCAAATTAACTTTGGATAGATCACCCAACAACAATTTCTTGCAGAAGAGCACATGCTCGAAAGTGACTAAAATCATGAGTCCAACGAGAGAACCACATGTAGGTGCCAACAATAAGATGTTGTTTTTCGACGGATTAAAATTTTCCAAAACGATTTTTGAAAAGGGTCACCGTAGATGTATCTGTGAAATTATTTCAAAGTCTGACCAGCCATTCCAGAGAAGATTTTTTTTTGAATTTCTTCATGTACATACAGTGTTAATAGCCCACAGCCATCAGAGCCATGTTTCTTGATGGATCAAAATTTCTCGAACACTTTGCGAAAAGGGTCACCCAGGAGCATTTCTGTGAAAGTATTTCAAAATCTGACAAGCCGTTCCAGAGAAGATTTTTTAATAATTTCTTCATGGCCGTATAGTGCAAGTGGCCACCTGCACCCCAATCAGGGCCATGTTTCTAGACATCAATTTTCGCGAACAGTTTTTGAAAAGGGTCACCAAAGGAACATCCCTCTGAAATTATTTGAAATCTATCTGAAATCAAAAACCCTAGTTGCCGGAAAATTCTTACAAAATCTTTACCTCTGAAACTGCTCGTCAGATTTTGAAATCATTTCACAGAGATGTTCCTTGGGTGACCCTTTTCAAAAAGTGTAGGCGAAATTGTAACCCCTTGAGAAACATGGCTCTGGTGAATGAGGGCTACTTGCACTGAACGGAAATGAAGAAATTCTTGAAAATTCTTCTTGAAACCTCTGGTCAGATTTAAAATAATTTCACAGAAATGTTCCTTGGGTTACCCTTTTCCAAAATTGTTCGCGAAATTTTGATGTCAAAAGACCTGGCTCTGTTGAATGCCAATGAATTGGGGCTACTTGCACTATACATAAATGGAAAAAAAATCCTAAAATATCTTCTTTATTTTGATCTGTCAATAAACACTGCTCTAATGAATGGGGGCTAACTGCACTATGGCCATGAAGAAATTCTTAAAAATTCTTCTTCTCAGCAAACGATGGTCAGATTTTGGAATCATGTCACAGAGATTTTTCAAATATTGTTTGCAAATTTTGATCCGTCAATGAATATAGCTCTGGTGAATGGGGGCTACTTGCACTATACAGAAAATTCTTCTTTGCTGAAACGGCTGGTCAGATTTTGAAATAATTTCAGAGAGATGTTCCCTTGGTGACCCTTTTCAAAAACTGTTCGCGAAAATTGATCTGTCTAGAAACATGGCCCTGATTGGGGTGCAGGTGGCCACTTGCACTATACGGCCATGAAGAAATTATTAAAAAATCTTCTCTGGAACAGCTAGTCAGATTTTGAAATACTTTCGCAGAAATATTCCTTGGGTGACCCTTTTCGCAAAGTGTTCGAGAAATTTTGATCCATCAAGAAACACGGCTCTGATGGCTATGGGCTATTAACACTATGTACATGAAGAAATTAAAAAAAAAAAAAACTTCTTTGGAATGGCTGGTCAGACTTTGAAATAATTTCACAGATATATCTACGGTGACCCTTTTCAAAAATCGTTTTGGAAATTTTTAATCCGTCGAAAAACAACATCTTATTGTTGGCACCTGCATGTGGTTCTCTCGTTGGACTCATGATTTTAGTCACTTTCGAGCATGTGCTCTTCTGCAAGAAATTGTTGTTGGGTGATCTATCCAAAGTTTATTTGCAGAATTCTGATTCCTCAAAATCATTGATGTGGTGTGGATAGTAGGGGTGGTGAAAGATTTCGAAATGACTTTTAGAGGTGACCTTTTTAAATTGTTTCGCAAAATAATGATTTTGTTTCCAAAGTTTCAATTATATGTAAAGAATTATGTTGATGGCTGAATAATGATTCATAAACTGAATAATGCAAATTTATGTATCTAGACCATTCAAACACGAGCTGTGTTTATCATTCTCATACTTCTAAAAGAAAATATTTTTTTCATTATTTGTGCTTATGTGTGGGCTGCATTTGCGACAATAGCACGAAAAATTTTATATATGGACCATTTGGTCTAATCAAAAGCTATGCAGAAGTATTTTCAAAATTTAGATAGGCTAATGTTAAACAGCATTTTTCTAACGTGGCAATACCAGTCCTTTGTATTTTCATACATGCAATCATGTTCCATCCAACAAATGAACTAAATTTTGGACACAAAGATATTAATGGAAAACCAAAATTTACGTCCTGACTAATTATTTACAGAAAACTAAAATTTTGAAAGGGAGCCCTCTTGAATCAGTGCCGAGTAACATAGTCAGAGCCGGTCCACATAATCAGAGCCCTTCTTTATTTTTATCAATTCTTGTGCTTTTCTTTTCAATTTTTGACCAGTAGTGAATGTAACATTTCAGGACATTAGATCACAGCTTTGGGATAGTTAGACTCTTACTTGCCAATTAAAAGGTAATAACAGACTGAATTTATCTCCGAGACGTATTGTTTTGGCTACGGTCAATCCACGCCACAAATGATTCGGACAACATCGTACACCTATTCCAACTTTCCATAGTGTAGAAAACACGTTAAAAGACCAGAGCATCGAATGACATTCTCCTTTTTTTGAATTTCAAAGACATAAGAACACATAATAACAAATATTGACATGCCTACCTGTTTTAGGATTGTTTTTCAACCGACATCTTCAGAAATGGAAGACCAACACAACATTTTCTCATCGGAGCCATTGGCTCTGAATATGAAGTTTCCTACCCGTGTAAAAGGTAGTCAGAATGTTTGTCTTGATGATATCTTTAATGTCTTTAAAAAATGGTCATGTTGGGTCAGAAACTAGGTTTTAGAAAAACTTTGTGTAGGCTCTAAAGGCCACATTTTCAGGCTACAAATCTTGAAATTTGATACCTTGCACAATTTGAAAGTTAGTCAATAATTAGGTCACTAGGTCAAATTTTAGAAAAAAATTTGTGAACATTCTTGAGCCACATTTTCTGTCCAAAATTCTTGAAAGTCAGACACTTTGAAGAACACTCAAAGGAGATCAAATATGGGTCATGTTTGGTGAAAAACTAGGTTACTAGGTCATATCCTAGAAAAACCATGTGTATACTCTGGAAGCCACATTTTGAGTCCGAAACTCTTGAAAGTTTGTCAGAATGTTTGTCTTGATGATATTTTGGACGAGTTCAAATCTTCAGAAACTTTGTGTACATACCACGTTTTTTGTGCAGTGCTCATGAAACTTGTTCAGAATGTTTGTCTTGATGATTTCCCTGGCCAGTTTACAAGTGGGTCATTTTGGTTCAATAACTAGGTCACTGAGTCATATCTTCAAAAAACCTTTTTCAGTCAAATGCTAGTGAAAATCTTGATAGAATGTTTGTTATGATATCTCAAAATTTTGAGATTGAAAATGGGTCATGTTTGGTCAAAGGCTCACTTGAGCGATTTTAGCCCTCTTGTTCTGAAATAATTGATCATCAGTTAGTTTTTTTGAGATGGTAGTTTTGGAATTCACTTCGGTTAGAAGAGTTAGAGTAAAATTTTAATGAAGTTTGTCACCACATATGTCCATCTTATGGTAAGGCTGGGTTGGGGGTGGGGTGGTGGGGAGGGTTATCTTGAGTAAGTGATATAATGTGGGGGGAGCCACTGTTAGGGAGGGAGCATTAATTAGATATCTTTGAAAAAATTCGTAGTTGGTGCGTAGCATAAGGGATATGGTTTAAGTTGGAAAGATGGAAGATGTCATGTGTAAATACTTGGATGTTTTATTTTTCTACAAGCCGATGCTAATGTCTTCCTAAACAAATACTATACTGTTGATCCTATCAAATACATTCTTTACTTATCTGAACCACATGTTTAGTAAGCATGTCTTGCTAACAGAACATGCCTCGCAGTAGATTTATGATCAAAATTGAATGTGGAATAAGTTGCCCTTGCAAAGACAGAATTTGGTTTGAGATTAAAGAAAAGCATTCCAATCTGTTAATTTAGTCTGTTGTGTTTTTTATCTGTAAAATCAGGTTTTTGTGTCTGAAAATATATGGCAGGTTGTTTTACTCACTGCAAATAACCATTAAATTTTAGTTGAAAGACATCTGTTGCAGATCTTTAATTTAAAAAAGAAAATGCTTCTAAAGAATTATGATTTGATGATTTTTC
The DNA here is from genome assembly GCA_943736015.1 of Tridacna crocea. NCBI lineage: Eukaryota > Metazoa > Mollusca > Bivalvia > Cardiida > Cardiidae > Tridacna > Tridacna crocea. Next base: position 60,695,626 of record OX031059.1, read on the forward strand.
CTCCAAATATTTTTTGGAATTGTCACTTCCATATGAATTTTATATGCCTTTTCATTTTCTTACCAGTTGTACAAGCCCATTGCTAGGAAAGACCTATTACACCAGTAAATCAAAGTGTTCAAATGATGGAGTGGTATTTGTCACAGAATCCATTGTATGGAATTAATAATTTGAAAGAAATAGAGAAGTATTATTCAAATACTAGTATTTGCTTGAAAGTCAACCTACCAAGAAAATGAATACTTTTTTTGTTTGAAGGGAGAGTACTCATGACAACAGGATTATTTGTACTTTGGTGGTCTCCCTTTGATTATTAGGAGGAGTCAGCAGTAACGTCCCTTGATAGTAGTATGCAGTGGGGATGGGGAGGCCTCTTTGCACTGTATTGTCTTAAAGAAATTCTTTGAAATTCTTCTTCTTTTTAACCACATGTCAGATTTTGGAATAATTTCACAAAAATAATCCTTATATTATCCCCCATTTTTAACTCTGCTGTTTTATAAGAAAACAAAAGTTAGACCACGCTTGTAGGGACTTGACCAATCAGCGTTCAGTATTTCCATTGTATATATCGAAGATACAACTCCCGCAGTTGTATATCTGGATGTACTATGCTAGTATATCCTGCATGTGAATTCCGGTAATTTTTGTTTGCAATGTTGAGTCGGGGCAAAACGAACCCTTTGTGGTAACACAATTTTGAAGTATGATTTGAACTGGGTATAACATTTTCATGTGTGAGTGCAGTACTATTTTAAGTCTATACAATGTACAATCACTTAAAACAGTATTGCCCTCAAATAGATTGACTACAGCAACCTCTTGAATGGAGTGTGCTTTAGGTGGTAGAAAAATAAGGCTCCAGTCTGGTTAAAAGTGCAATGTTCACAATTTGGCTTTAAAACGTGCCATTGCCTTTACAACCATTTTTCTAAAGCATCAATCTGAGAAGGATTAAACGCTTAATTTTGCTAAGAAATTACAACAAATTCGATAGCTCTTTAGTTTGCATGTGCTACAACATGTCAATGCACCTACACATGAATAGGTTGGTTTAGTAATGTTAAACCCTTAACCTGCTTAATAAGTGAAATGAAACCTTCAAGCCAATAATAAAAGCCCAAATTTGGCTATTTCAAAAATATTCAGGGGAATCGGAAAGTGTACATCCAAGATCAGATTGTACATGTTCTATGCTTTCTGATCTGTATCTACATTGTCCACTACAGGTCATTGAGTCACATTTAGCAGCCTACAGGTTAAGCTCAATGGCTCTATGTACAAAGTTTACAAGGTTTTAATGTACGGCCTTGACATTGCTTACAAAAATTGCTCGAAATTTATGTATTGAACATAATTGCAAAAGAAAACTGAACAATATTTCTCAAGAACATTCCATGTGTTTCGTAATAAAATAGATTAGTACAGTCTAATTACAAGAGACACATAGTAAGTTCTAAACGATGAATGTCCCTATTGTCTTTGACAATCTACAATCGAAACATAACATTTTCAAAATTTTACCGGCAAATACAATTTCTATCTTAACAATCCACAAATAGGTTAACTTTCATTAAAATTATAATAAATAATTTAGCATTCTGATATAAATTAGTACCTTACTTATGCCTCTTTTGAACTAGATGCAAAACTTTCATTTTAACAATTACAACGACTCAATTTTGTAACAAGCTTTTTATCAATGAGCATATGACGTAAAAAGCATGAATAAGTGGTCATGTGGTCTAAGTGAGATAGAAAATCTTGTGCCGTTATATATGGGAAATATACAGTCGCTAACGCTCGTGTATATTTCCCATATACCAAGGCACTCGTTTTCTATCCCATACATGTATTGTCATAGCCCTGTTGTTGCCGTCTGCATTTCCAAAAAAGATTCTGCAGCTTTCAAAGACAGTCACAAGTGGTTCAGCAACATTTAACCCTTTCCCAAACAATCCGACGTTTTCATGGCCCTGAGAAAGAAGGCCTTTGAAAACATTGTGAGAAAAGGAGAAAATGTTGGAAACCTGCATTTTCTTCTTATCCCGCCATCAAGGTAATTACCTCGATGTTTACTCTACCTTGAGTTAATCCTTTACCATTCAATCCTTACTTTTAACTTCTTCAGAAATTTTTTTTGGGAAACGTGGGAAAAGGATGAAATGTTGGTTCCCAGCATTTTTGCCTTTCCCACAATGTTTTCTACTGTATCAAAGACAAGTTCAGTAATTTCAGGCATTTGTAACTATTCATCTGCATATTGTGTGGATTTGGATAAATCTATATTTTTGTTGTGTGGATAAGGGTTAAGCCTTTGTAGCAGGTCTGGAGAAACTGGAACAAAACAAGACCACCATTACAATCTTGATTTTTTGGTTTGGTCACACCAAGATGATAAACGAGTAACAGATGAAAAATAATTTTATTTGTTTGTGTCTGTTTTTATTCTTTTATGTCCGTTTCCTATCTGGTGAATCAGCAACTACTTGTTTAGCAATGTCTGGTAATATCCGTTTTGTCCAATGGGAAGTTTTGAGCATATGCAAAAATTCTGACACACCAAATATCCAGTTTTGCACTTCATTTATCTGGTGCAAGTCCATTACTCTTGGTGATCTCAGTTACTAGATTCTTTATTATCCAGTACATATCTGGTAAACAATTGCATTTTTTCCCCCAAAACATGTGGTATTTGTGTGTTCATTGTGTGGCATCTTCTTGGCTCCACACACCGATGAGCCTCAAGCTGCAGAGCGAGATGAATTTTGTCACCAGATACCCCAACTCTGCATGTTTTTTGTCCCTTTTCCTGCAGTTACACGGTCTGAGCAAGCCTTAGCTCTTCTCCAAATAAACTTTATGATGTATCTGATTTAACAGCATTTGCAGACAACACATAAATGTGGCTGAAAGTATGGAACATGTCTCTCTAACTTTTTACTCCATAGATACTCATTTCTACGCATTGCTTGAAGGAGCCTTTGGAAAACACTGTGGCAAAAGATCGAGAGCAATTTCACCTTTCGTCACAATATTTTCTATGCTATCAAAAGGTGTCATATATCCATAAAAAACGGCTTCATCCTTGCTGTTATTTAGGGTCAATTACATATACCATAGAAATGCTTTATGGGGTAAAAGATTAACATAGCAAACATTGCCTGATACCACCAGTCTTTTGCTCTCTCCATAGTGTTTTCTAAAGCGTTTTTCTTCAGGGTTTTAAAACATGGATTTGTTAGCTAAAGGCTGAAGCAAAATCGTTACATTTTTTTACTCTTTACCAAACGACAGAATTTTCTACTGATCCAAATTGAAAGCACTTGCAGACGACAAAATAAACCTAACTCTAAGATCGAAAATAGTTTCCAGCATGGTAGAAAATATTTTGAAAAAAGGAAAAAATGCTAGTTACCATCATTTTTCTCCTTTTCCCACATTGTTTTCAAAAAGGCTTCTATCTCAGGGTTGTAAAAACCAGGGATTGTTTGCTGAAGGGTGAAAGAGAAAGTAAAGAAATGAAGGCAAATGTGAAATTTCAAGTTTGCAACCTGCATTTGTTGTTTTGTAGAGAAATTCCATCGGAATTATTGAATGTTTTCCAGTTATCTGGGCTTCTAATTGGTGACTCTGATCTTCAAAGGGTATAATTTAGACTTTGTATATGCCTCTTTGCCTATAATTTTGAGATACAAATATCTGAATGCATGTGCATACATACAGTTACTTTGCAACTCACAGAGGAATGAAGCAAAAAGTGCTGTATGACCTAATTTTCGATTTCTTACCAAAATGCACACAAAGTATACATCTTTAACAGTTTTTGATAGAAAAAATATATAAATGTTTTGTAATGACCTTATTTGCATAGGTAAAACTTATTTAAGTGTTTAGTAATGACCTTGACATCCGCATATATTTCAACTCATTCACGAGGCAGGAATTAGCAGGCCCTCAGGAAACTAGCATAACCAACACTATGGAGAAGTATTTTCAGGGAAAGGAAAATTTACTTCTAGTAGTAAAGTAAATTTTGAAAACATCGATCTGAGGAATTTTATAAAGATAAATAATTTCATCTCATTGTTCACTGCTAGAGATACAAGAAGTTTGCATAGAAGTTGGTTGATGAAATTCAGTTACATTCTGAGAAATGTAAGCATATGGCAAGATAAAGAGAGGTCTACCAAATATGTCCCAGTGGATACATTATGTCAGAACTCCATTAGCTGACCAATATGTCTGTAGTCTTTGCAAATAAAAGCAATTCGACAATAGTTTGACACAATGACAGACAGAGCTAGATATTTTGCCGGTGTCCAAAGGTTAGGTAGTTATATAAACTATTAACCAAGCAGTCCCAAGAAAGAAGGTATTTGAAGACATTGTGGGAAAAGGACAAATGCTAGTAAATGGCATTTTCTCCTTTTCCTACAATACTCTCAACCGTGTTATAGAAAGACTTGAACATTTTGGCCAAATATCATTTTTTATCTGCAATGTTAATGATTTGGAGCTGGACAAGGCTAGGAATTTGTTGTTTGGGAAGTTACAAAATTGTATCCTTGCTTGATGGCAAAATATTTTAATTCCCTTTTAACCCATTACCACACAATCCCTACTTTTGACGCCCCTGAGAAAGAAGCCTTTTGAAAACACTGTGGGAAAAGGAGAAAATGCTGGTAACCAGCATTTTCTCCTTTTCCCACATTGTTTTCTACCCTTCCCAGAACAAATTTCAATTTTTGAGTCGCCTTTATTTTGTCGTCTGCAAATGCTTTCAATTTGGACCAGTGTAAATTTTTCTCGTGTGGTAATGGGTTAAATCTATCTTCTACAGTGGCAAGCAATAGCCTATTTGTATTGTAGTTGGTTTAAGCTAGTCTCGAACATCATTGAAGATAAATTGAATTATGTGGCTTTTCCCTCAATGTAGCTTGCATAATAACTCTATGCATTTTAGATTAAAAAAAAAACATAAAGAGCTTCATTTTTCACCAGATTTATCTATTGACCTGAATCTCAGAGGGAGGGAAAATTCTGGTCCATTGCCACTCAGGTTGCAATATCTTGATCTTTCAATTGCACTACAAGCTTTTTCAAATGACTTTTTTTCCACAAGGTCTTAAAAACTATGGAATTTTTGTAAAGGATTGATGTTAAAGTAAAATGGCTGGATTTTTTTCAGTTTTCAGTCATGTCCTGCAAACCTAGTAACTATGCAAAAGAGAATTATTAATGTGGAATGGTATTTATAAGTAACCTGGGCTCAACACTTTACCAAACAGTTCTGTTTTTTACTTCCTGAGGGAAAGAATGCTTTCGAAAACATTGTTGGAAAAGAGGAAAAATGCTGGTTGCAAGTATTTTGTTTCTTTCCCACAGTATTGTCAGCCCTTTCAAAATTAATGAAAATTTCAGTTCAGTCTTGTGCAGTTTGTTGACTGCAAATGCTGTAAAAAATTTGGACTATGGTATTTATGTTGTCTGGTAAAGGTTTAAGAAGAAAGGGATTGATGACTCCAATAAGATGCAGGTGAGAGAAATATGTACAGATTAAACATGTTTATGAATTATTTATTTGTTTGGATTGTATGAAAATTGATTTTCCCAGAAGACATTGTGCTTTTTAGCACAGCCTGTTCTTTGCCTCGTAAGAGATTCTTTACTCATTGTACCATACAGTATATAACCATACATGCATTTCATGGAGAATGTAGACTTAGATCAGGCTCTGTTTGTGTATCTATAGATCTGTGTCATATAATCAGCTATAAATATAATTTAAGTTACCAGAATTGGCTTTTGGGATAATCAACTTAACCCATTACCACACGAGAAAAATTTAGACTGGTCCAAATTGAAAGCATTTGCAGACGACAAAATAAAGGTGACTGAAAAATTGAAATTTGTTCTGGAAAGGTTAGAAAACACTGTGGGAAAAGGAGAAAATGCTGGTTACCAGCATTTTCTCCTTTTCCCACAGTGTTTTCTAAAGGCTTCTTTCTCAGGGGCGTCAAAAGTAGGTATTGTGTGGTAATGGGTTAATCATTGCTGAAGGACTAACCCTTATCTCTATACTATACAACAAAATTTTAGGCTTCTCCAAATTAAAGCATTGGCAAGCAACAAGTTAGAAGAACTCCAAATCAATCTTATTTTTTGATAGATAGAAATGATTGTTGGAAAAACTCAGTATTGTTTGGTGAACAGTGGTGTTGGGCAACTGGTTGAAAATCTCAATTGATTATTGCTTTGTAATCGGAAGAGCAAACCAACTAGCTACTGGAAGTACAATCGCTTTCTCCATTTCACAGAGAATGCATTTTTGCTCGAAATACCGTGACAATATTGTCTACATGATACTAGTATTAAGTTTATAAAGATGTTGTGTTCTGCACTTTAATAAAAATGAAAACACATTACAATTAAATTTTCAGCTTTATTCAATATCAATCATTTCGTTCCTTAAAATTTAGTTTCCAAACTAGTTAAAAAGAATCAGACATATTTCAAGCAGACAAGCCCCTCCCCCATCCACCAAGATCTATATGTTCATATCATAAAACTTTTTTTTCACTCATGAACAGATTTTATCATCCACTTAGACAAGTCCAAATTGGAAGCATTTGCAGACGACAAAATTTATGTAACTAAAAAATTGAAATTTGTTTTGGAATTGGGAGAAAACATTATTGGAAAAGAAGAAAATACTGATTTCAGAAGGTCATTAAAAGTAGGGATTGTGTGGTAAAATGTTAAAGTGCTTTGGTTGGTTTTGCTGACGGTGTAAATCACACTGCATGAATGTACATCATAACTCATTACCACACAATCCCTACTTTTGACGCTCCTGAGAAAGAAGCCTTTAGAAAACATTGTGGGAAAAGGAGAAAGTGCTGGTAACCAGCATTTTTAGCTCACCTGAGCACGAAGTGCTCATGGTGAGCTATTGTGATCGTGCTGTGTCCGTCGTCCGTCGTGCGTCGTGCGTCGTCCGTCGTCAACTTTTTACCTTGTGTACGCTCTACAGGCCACAGTTTTGGTCGGATACTCATGAAAGTTGGTCAGGATGTTTGTCTCGATGAAATCTCGGACGAGTTCGAAAATGGGTCATGTGGGGTCAAAAACTAGGTCACTAGGTCAAATCTTAGAAAAACCTTGTGTACGCTCTAGAGGCCGCATTTTGAGTCGGATACTCATGAAAGTTGGTCAGGATGTTTGTCTCGATGATATCTCGGACGAGTTCGAAAATGGGTCATGTGGGGTCAAAAACTAGGTCACTAGGTCAAATCTTAGAAAAACCTTGTGTACGCTCTAGAGGCTGCATTTTGAGTCGGATACTCATGAAAGTTGGTCAGGATGTTTGTCTCGATGATATCTCGGACGAGTTCGAAAATGGGTAATGTGGGGTCAAAAACTAGGTCACTAGGTCAAATCTTAGAAAAACCTTGTGTACGCTCTAGAGGCCGCATTTTGAGTCGGATACTCATGAAAGTTGGTGAGGATGTTTGTCTTGATGATATCTTGGACGAGTTCGAAAGTGGGTCACGTGGGGTCAAAAACTAGGTCATCAGGTCAAATCTTAGAAAAACCTTGTGTACGCTCTAGAGGCCGCATTTTCAGTCGGATACTCATGAAAGTTGGTCAGGATGTTTGTCTCTATGATATCTCGGATGAGTTCGAAAGTGGGTCACGTGGGCTCAAAAACTAGGTCACCAGGTCAAATCGTACAAAAACCTTGTGTACGCTCTAGAGGCCACATTTTCAGTTGGATACTCATGAAAAATGGTCAGAATGTTTGTCTGGATGATATCTCGGACGAGTTTGAAAGTGGGTCACGTGGGGTCAAAAACTAGGTCACCAGGTCAAATCTTAGAAAAACCTTTTGTACGCTCTAGAGGCCACATTTTCAGTCGGATACTCATGAAAAATGGTCAGAATGTTTGTCTGGATGATATCTCGGACGAGTTTGAAAGTGGGTCACGTGGGGTCAAAAACTAGGTCATCAGGTCAAATCTTAGAAAAACCTTTTGTACGCTCTAGAGGCCACATTTTCAGTCGGATAGTCATGAAAGTTGGTCAGGATATTTGTCTCGATGATATCTCGGAAGAGTTCGAAAATGGGTCACGTGGGGTCAAAAACTAGGTCACCAGGTCAAATCTTAGAAAAACCTTTTGTACGCTCTAGAGGCCACATTTTTAGTTGGATACTCATGAAAGTTGGTCAGGATGTTTGTCTGGATGATATCTCGGACGAGTTTGAAAATGGGTCACGTTGGGTCAAAAACTAGGTCACCAGGTCAAATCTTAGAAAAACCTTTTGTACGCTCTAGAGGCCACATTTTCAGTTGGATACTCATGAAAGTTGGTCAGGATGTTTGCCTGGATGATATCTCGGACAAGAACGAAAATGGGTCACGTGGGGTCAAAAACTAGGTCACTAGGTCAAATGTTAGAAAAACCTGTTGTAGGCTCTAGAGGCCACATTTTCAGTCCGAAACTCTTGTAAGTTGGTCAGAATGTTTGTCTTGATGATATCTCAGACAGGTTTGAAAATGGGTCATTGGGGGTTAAAAACTAGGTCACCAGGTCAAATCTTAGAAAAACCTTGTATATGCTCTGGATGCCACATTTTCAGTCCAACACTCTTGAAAATTAGTCAGAATGTTTGCCTTTATAATATCTTGGATGAGTTTGAATATGGGTCATGTTGGGTCAAAAACTGGGTCAATAGGTCAAATGTTATAAACACCTTTTGTATGCTCTGGAGGACACATTTTCAGTCTGATACTCCTAAAACTTGTTCATAATATTTGTCCTGGTGATACCTTGAATGAGTTTGAAAATGGGTCATGTGGAGTCAAAAACTAGGTCAATGGGTCAAATATTAGAAAAACCTTGTGTACACTCCAGAGGCTACATTTTCTGCCTGATACTCTTCAGACTTGGTCAGAATGTTTGTTTTGGTGATGTCTCAAAAGAGTTTGATAATGGGTATTTGTCGGGTCCAAAACTAGGTCACTTGATGAAATCTTAGAAAAACCTTTTGTACACTGTAGAGGCCACATTTTCAGTCCAATACTCATGAAACTTGGCCAGAATGTTTGTCTTATTGATACCTCAAAAGTGTTTGATGATGGGTAATGTCTGATAAAAAACTAGGTCACTGGGAAACTAGATGGTGCATGTTTGGTCAATAAACTCAGGTGAGCGATTTTAGGGCCATCATGGCCCTCTTGTCTCCTTTTCCCACAATGTTTTCTACCCATCACAAAACAGATTTCAAATTTTCAGTCACTTTTATTTTGTCGCCTGCAAATGCTTTCAATTTGGACCAGTCTAAAATTTTGTCGTTTGGTAATGGGTTAATTAACCCTTTCCCAAACAAGCCCTGGTTTTTACGTGTCTGCAGTAAGTCTTTTGAAAACATTGTGGGAAAAGGAGAAATTACTCTTAACAAGCAATTTCTCCTTTTCCCACAGTGTTTTCTACCCTTTTTGAGAACTTTCTGCCATTTTCTCAAAATCTAAAATTGTCGTCTGCAAAGTCCTTCAGTTTGGACCAGTCCAAAATTTGTCGTTTGGGAAAGGGTTAAGGGTCTTCAGTCCACTTTGTTGCACATTCTGGATTAAAAAAAGAAAATTCTAGACATTGCAATATGTGACCTGTAATGCAAAAGGGGACCATTTAGGAACTGCGAAAAGTGTCAACCCTAGTCAGACTGCGCAAATTACACAGGCTGACCAAGGTCAACACTTCCCTTTTATGATATTTTCTGTATGAAAAGTGGTCATCTTAGCTTGTTATACAATTGTTTTTGAACTATCAGCTAAATGTAGACAGTTCTTTCCACTATAATAATTATTATCCTGCAAAATTTCCTTTAAAGTCTTAGTAGCGTTCAGCTGAATAAACAAACTGTTTATAAAAGTAAATTTTATGTTTACTATGTAAAAACATGGTGATTATTATGACTTTTACAATATGTAAAATGCAGTTTGCAAAAGTTCCAGTCGGTGACAGAAAAGAGAATTTTGATACCAGAACAGATCAACCATGCCGCATTATCTGTTTGTTTACATCGATTAGCTGACTTATCGCTGTAAATGTGGGCAGTGATGTGTTAGTGGCGTAAATACCACATGATCATTCAAACACCAAACAAACTCTATATTCAATTGGTCGTTTTGTCCCAATTCAAGGCTTGGAAAAGCAAGTTTAACGACATCGTAAACAGAAACAACCACAGGGGGGCTGATCATTGCTCATTCATTTATCATCAATACAGAAAGAGTTCACTACATCTAAATAAGAAAACAGGTTCGAAATGAGCAATCTTACCCTCAAATGGCAAAATATTGGAAGTGTAAACAGTAGTCCTGTGTACTATGTCATAGCACTAATGAGATACAATTATGATGTTCTCGAAGACCTAGTTCAAATATTCAAGAATGACAATGAAGGTTAACTCAGTGATGACCCTGAAATCGACAGGCTTCCTCATGTATTTTCGAAGGCATATGTCATCGCAACCAATGCAATAGCTGACACATTTTCTCTGATCTTATATATGTTTGTTGTGATGGGTAATCCATTTTATTTCAAGTTACAAACTGAAAACAGTGAAAATTACCTTTTATTTGGCTTGACTGCAGCTTTCAGTAAAAATGAGTTATTGTACTATTTTAACTGAATCACTTTTTCCTCTTTTTCCTTCTTAGAAGTATCATTTATAAATCTTAAACCACTATGTTCTCATTTTAAAGGATGATACTAATTTAACCTCTCTTTTCTGGAAACTAAAAAAAGTATCAACAAAATAATTTCAAGATAGACATCAAAGGAATTTCTGGTTGGTTTAAAAATGTGCAAAAGTATTATATCTCTATAAATCTGTATTTATCAATGGTCAAGAAATTTTATGTTGCACTAGAAGTGTTACAAGTCTACTACATATACATTAGAGTTCGGACCGGTATCCGATATATATCGAAAACTAGTATCTTAGTTCAATAGATATATCGGATCGAATGTTTCTGTATCAAACAAAATATCGATCATCAAAAGAAAATAAATGTAGAGCATATAAATACCCAATTTAGTTGTTTTTATCGGTGAAACTCTACTTTTATATTATCAATTCCCGGAAAATCAAATCAAACATCCGATGATTCGGATAGTTTCGGAGAGATTCCTCGGCACTTACATGACCGAGATATTTGGAACTTGAGACTTGGGAGAACTTCGTTTATCAACCAGGTTAATTTTTCGTGCGATTCCAAAATTGAGTTCTCGGAAATGCCAATACTGTCGTCCAAGACGACAACTTTTCCCGGCGGGCAACAAAAAATCTTAGCCAAGGGTTCCATCGGACGACAAGTTTTTTTAGGGCACATGTCCAAAACCAGCTGCTCTGCTTGATCAGGGATCAGATATAATTTGTAATTTACAATCCTGGGCTTGATTAGTTTATCAATTGGTTTTTTACAAGATGTTTAGCGAGGCGGGAAATTCACACACATTCAGGTAATCTCTTAAGTCGAGTAGTCGTAGAGGTTGGTGTGGCTACCTGGGAAACTTACAACCAATCGAAATGTGTCATTCTTTATCACTCGCCCAGTACCCGTTACACAATAGATGACAATTAGCTAATACCAGTATTCCCTCGTCATGTTGTTTGAAATCTGCAAGTTATGCATCAATCAACAGATTGCAGACATTTACGCTGATAATTGGTCAATATAGTTGATTAAAGAGAGGTATTGAACATCTTCTGATGTGATTGAGAGGTAGCGATGGAAATAAGTGAGTCGGTGACCTTTCAACTTTGGTAAGATTTTTTGGTCAATCTTTTTATATTGCCGAAAAATGTGGCTCGAAAATCAAATCTCTTTTTCCATTAGATCATATGAAATCAGTGTTCTGACTCGTAAATTATTGTGTAAATCATTTTATAGACTTGAAATTTGTGTATCAAATGTTAATCACACTTCAGACCTCACGTAAGAAAAAACATGGACAAAAAAAGCCATTATCCGTGTACCGCGAGTAAAATAACAGGTTTTGATGCTAGTTGTAATCCTTATTGAGAAATCTATGTTGAATCATGCGAATATACCTATCCAGAAATTAAGACAACATGAAAAATTGTTCAGTGAAAAAAAACAAGGAAACCCATGACACAACAAAATGTCTCCTTGACATCGTCCGATCAGAGTCCTCTTAGACTGTCTTTTCAGCTTTTTAATGATTTTAAGCAGTAAATTTGTAGATCTAGTTAGATTTCATATTAATTTAGGCCAACATGATTATGAAATTTCAATACAATCTAGAAGTGTTGAATTTGCCGCATTTTGTTTTTCAGGTATGCTGAAAAAAGAACAAACACAGTTTTCGCTTTTTTTCTTTCTTTTATTGAAAATTGAAATATCATACGATATATTGAATATCGATCATTTTGTATTGATACAAATATCGCATCGATCACACTAACAGATATGGAGCCCTAATATACATGTATCTATAATTTTTGTAATCTGTGAGAATATTTCATTTACCACAGTAAGATTTATGTTGAGTAGTAAAGCAATAATTATTCAATCAGTAGAGAAGAAATTGTTCTAGATCCAAGGCTTGACTTTAGCCACTGCTTCCCCAAAAAATAGTTCTATGCTGTTGACAGTGCATTCAGATTCTATCCCAAGAGTGCACACATTCCATTTCTCTCGGCATGCAAAATCACTCTCCATATTTGGAGCTCTGTTCAGTTTTTATCCCCTAAAACTTTATGCCCAATATGCACCCTGGCTACAATATGTATTATCAACAGCAGGATTTCTTGATTCTATTACGTCATACAGCTTCGGTCTCAAATGAGATGTGCACGCAGCCTAGCGGAGATTTCCAGTGCGCTTTTGATTTTCGAACTGTGCAGACGTGGTTCACATAGGAGCCGAGAATATTAAATCTCTAAGCGTACTTCATATAAGATAGTTATCTGTCTTTTTCTCGTTCGGTTTTTTGGTTATGCCAAATTGAATTGTTTTTATTTAAAAGTATATCTGTAATTTATGCAGTCATTTATTTGTTGTTTCGCTGAAAGAACTTCAAAACTTTTTTGGTTTGATATTCAAACATGTGGTGTTTCCAATATGGCGGATGCCGAAGTTCAGGCCAAGAAAGTTGTCTCTTCGACAGCAAGTAATATAAAGGACGTTGGAAAGCTCGGTGAAAAACAAAGCCAGCCGACAATTAAATTTGATTCCTCGTCAAGTTCTGGCTCTACAGAGTCATGTCAGCAAACAAAAACACCAGGTGCATCTTTGACGAAGGTCGCTGTACCTGTTCCACCTGCAAATATTAACAACGAAGTTTTGCTTATTTTAAAAGAACTGAATAATAAGTTCAATAAACAGGGGTCTAAGCTTGAAACACTGGCCAAGACGGTTGATGAACTCTATGAGTGTGAAACCTATGGGAAACAAGAAAATGAGGCACCTTATAGTTCTTATCAGTACTCGGAGCCTGATGAATATAGCTATACCAACACGCAGTACAAGGATGATTCTGTGTGTATATCGTCAGAGTCTCCACAGAAGAAGTCTTATACTGAGAATGATAAATGTAAAGACTTATGTGATAAATATCATATTGCGGAGAAATGTGACCATGAGATCAATGATAATCTCGATGCATTCATTAATAGTTCTTTTAGGAATGGCATTCCAGAGGAAACTGTGACAGAAATGATGAAAGACATACACAGACCACAAAATTGTGAAGCGCTGGTAAAAATAAAAGTTAACCCTTGTATTTTGCGACTCTTAAAGCCAGTATGACGAGCAACGAAGTCGCGAAGCCATGCTAGGGGGGTCCCCCGGAAAAAATTTGAAAATAAGATGCTCTCTGGTGCATTCTGGCGCATTTTTTGAGGTTTACATAGTGCATTTTTTTTTCGAAAATTGTTCTGGCCATTTTTCATTTTCGCCCGAAAATTTGGTCTGGCCATGGCCGGACCGGCCGGACCGCTTCCGACAGCCTTGATAAACAAGACTTACCACTAAGTTGATGTTTGGTTGGGATTCTGTGTAGTCATATAACAACTGGAGGGATCAAATGCTCACCCTTTTATTGTAATCCCTCCCACAGAGGATGTGTGACAAGTTCTAACCCCCTAGTCCATAATTTAGTTCAGCTCAATAAGAAATTCCCAGATGCTTTGAATACTGGAAATCTCGGCTAGGCAGAGGCACATCTCATTTGATCCCTCCATTTGTCACATGACTACATAGAATCCCAACCAAACATCAACTTACAGGTAAGTCTTGTTTACTTGGGGGGATTTTACATTATCCTACCGGGTCACTTTACATTGGTGATTGTTTAAGGACCAATAGCTCTATTCTTTGTTTGTATAGTCTGATCTACTGGATTTATTCTGCTTGCGTGACAATGTTCAGACATTCTTGCACAAAAAGAAACTATATTGTTTGTTGTTATTTGAGATTCATCCATATTGAAAACATTTGCAGAGAATTAAATTTTAGGAATTGTCTATGAAAGGATTATTGTGGCAAGTTGGAGAGTATTGAGGGACGGGGAGAAATATACCTGGTTTCAAAATCCTTCTGTGTTGAGGTTGTTGGAACTCTGGATTGTGTGGTGAGGGGTCAAGGGTTAATTGACTTTTGTCTTGAAGTCCCATTATTTATTCTGGTGTGATTGGCTATTTCCTTCTGTTAATGTCTAGACAAGAGAAATTCACCTGTCTCACCATGCTGATTCTTGTATGACCCTCTGTTTTTCACCCATTAGCTCTACTGTAATAGCAAAACTTAGGGCTTATCCAAATTCAAAGATATTGGTTTGAATCCTGCCCAGTCTCACAGTTTTTCTGCTGAGCATTTGTTTATTCTGTTTCTTTGTTTCAGACTCTTTTCGTAAGTATATTCTCTGTAGTTTTGTCTTTGTACAACTATCTTATCTTATAAAGCAACTCTTAAAAAGGTCATCAGGGGGCGATTGGACGGCGACTGCATAGACATCTTTGGGACTTTGCACTGGCGTCCAGCTAGCTACAGAGGCGGGTCATACCATCTGAGGATGACACGCCTCTGTATCCATGTCTGACCCACTCGGTCCTCACTCTGCAGCCTTGCCCAACATGTTCCTGATCATAAACAGCAGCAGCTGCTATTATATTATCTGCCTTCGGCGAGCAGCTTGCAACCTCTCTTGAAGAAGAAAAAGATTCAACAGATTTTGTGGTGGTATAAGTGCCATTTTCACCGCAAAAGTGATCAATTATAATGAGTTAACAACGTTGGTATAAATGTTCATGCACATCCATACTGCGCATGTGTATTTCTCACAGATAGTAAAACTATCAGCGCTATTGTGTTTTTTTCACACAAATGGCAGTAGTAACAGCAGACCGACGGTGCACTTTTACAAGTAGAACATTCTACGGATGGTACCAGTACGGTTCCACCAGCAATAGTATTCAATGGTCAAAATAAAATGGGGAAGTTTTCATCAAAACGAACGCTTATTTGTCGTGGAAAAAGGAAATTTTTACGAAATGTCAGCCATCCAACAGGGAAAATGATACAGCTTCTGACGTTTTCCTGACAATGGCAGGCCAGTTTTCATGCTATGTTTTCACGAATAAGGTGATAGCATCAAAACTGGCCTGCCAGTGTAAGGATGATATTACTGGTAAAGAACTAGCTGGAAAAAAGTTCAGTCACACAGCAAACAATGAAAGAAGTATAGGATCCAAAATTAATGTTGGAAAAGGAAAAGCCGCTTTTAATGAGCATGAGAAATTTCTTTCCCACTATGTCTGCTGAACTTCTTTCCAACGTGACTTTCACCCCTGTTTCCTGGGGAAAGAAGCACAAGTAGGTGCCAGTTTTATTTTTTCTTATTGTCAAGATTTATAAGTACTATGATTGTGGAAATATTTATAAAAATCTGTCTGTCAGAAAGTATGTTTTTATTGAAGATTAACCCTTAACCCGGTCAAATTATCTCCCTTTTTCACTCACTGGTCTATATATAAAATGCATATTGGTACATTTACCATGCTAAGAACCAGGCTTTTTCTTGTTTTTTGTGCAAAACTGAATTATTAGCTCCACTGGCCGAAGGCCAGCGGGCTTATGTCATGGCCCGTTGTCCGTCGTGCGTCCGTCCGTGCGTTAACTTTTTCTTTAAACATCTTCTTCTCTGAAACTACCCATCCAATTTTGATGAAACTTCACAGAAATGATCCTGCCATGGTCCTCTTCAGAATTTCTTGAAAGAATTTAATTCCTTCAAAAACTCTGGTTGCCATGGCAACAAAACTGAAAAAAATTGAAAATCTTTGAAAATCTTTTTGTCTGAAACCGTAAGGCCTAGGGCTACAAAATTTGGCATGTAGCTTTATCTAATGGACCTCTACCAAGTTTCTTCAAATTATAGCCCTGGGGTCAAAATTGGCCCCGTCCCGGGGGTCACAAGTTTTACATGGGCTTATTTAGGGAGAACTTTAAAACTCCTCTTCTACCTATGCATAGGGCCTAGGGCTACCAAATTTGGGATAGTGTTTTATCTAGTGGACCTCTACCAATACTGTCTAAATTATAGCCCTAGGGTCAAAATTGGCCCCGCCCCGGGGGTAACAAGTTTTACATGGGCTTACATGTATATAGGGAGAACTTGAAATTCCTCTTCTACCTAGCCATAGGGCCTAGGGCTACCAAATTTGGCATGTAACTTTATCTAGTGGACCTCTACCAAGGGTGTCCAACTTATAGCCCAGGGGTCAAATTTGGCCCCGCCCGTGGGGGTAACAAATTTTACATGGGCTTATATAGGGAAAACTTTCAAAATCTTCTCGCACATAGCTATAAGGGCTAGGGCTATCAAATTTTGCATGTAGCTTTATCTAGGGGCTTTCTACCAAGGGTGCCCAAATTAAAGCCCTGGGGTCAAATATAGCCCCGTCACAGGGGGTCACAAGTTTTACATGGGCTTATATAGGGAAACTTTAATAATCTACTTGTACATAGCCATAAGGCCTAGGGCTACCAAATTTTGCATGTAGCTTTATCTAATGGGCCTCTACCAAGAGGGCCCAAATTTTAACTTTGGAGGTCAAGTTTGACCCCACCCCAGGGGTCACAAGTTTTATATTGGCTTTCTAAACTTGTCTCATGGGTCACATATTTTACAGGGCCTTTTATTGAGCAAACTTGTTTTACAGGGCTTTTTATTGGGCAAGATTAAAAAATCTTCGTGTTTATAACCACACATTCTAGTTTCATATTGTAGGTCTGAGGTCAAAATTGGCTCCATCCAGGGATCACAAGTTTAACATGGGCTTCAAAATATAGTCACTTCAATTTAAACATTAATCAAGGGAAATAACTCTTTGTATGAAAGATAAAGTTTGGTACTTTTTACCTCCCTTGATTATCAAACTGCATTGATACGTGATTGGTGCTAGATATTAAGTTTTTTGATAGAAAATATTCTGTTTTCAAGTGTGATTCATTTTGATGTGAATAGTTATGCTCACATGAGTTGAATAATAAATTCAGAGTAAGGTTTCTATCATTCAGCTTATTTTTCCAAGGATTTTACCTTTCATGCTTATGAATTAACCTGCTTGTACTGCCTGACAGTGTTCATTGTTTTTGAAGGCACTCTTTTTCAGGGTCATGAACAATTGAATTTGCGTGGTAAAGGGTTAAAAAGCCAGTGGAGCGATACAGGGCCATCATGGCCCTCTTGTTTTTCTTTAAAGTGATGTATATTTGCATATTCTTCTGGTAATTTTCCTGTTTAATTGACTATTGAAGGAAAGTGTGTTAAATCCTGTATATGCTGAATTTTGGAACTGTAAATACCTTTTATAAAAGCAAATTTCTCAGAAACAAGCAAGGGGACCCCCCCCCCCTTTTTATACGCCCGTCGAAGACGGGACGTATTATGGGATCACCCGTGGCGGGCGGGCGGCGTCCAGTTCTTTGTCCGGAGCATATCTCCAAAACTATTCTAGCTAGGGTTATGAAATTTCATGGGTGGATAGATCTCATCGAGGGGGAGTGCAATGTGCAGGAATCATAACTCTTGCTTGCTTAATTTTTGAGTTATTGCCCTTGGTTGTTTTTCCATACTTGAATTTTGTCCGGAGCATATCTCCAAAACTATACTACCTAGGGTAATGAAATTTTATGGGTGGATAGATCTCATCGAGGGGGAGTGAAGTGCGCAGGAATCATAACTCTAGCTGGCTTAATTTTTGAGTTATTGCCCTTTGTTGTTTTTCATACTTTAATTTTGTCCGGAGCATATTTCCAAAACTATATTAGCTAGGTTTATGAAATTTCATGTCTGGATAGATCTCACCGAGGGGGAGTGCAGTGCGCAGGAATCATAACTCTAGCTGGCTTAATTTTTGAGTTATTGCCCTTTGTTGTTTTTCATACTTGATTTTTGTCCGGAGCATATCTCAAACAGTATACTAGCTAGGGTTATGAAATTTCATGGCTGGATAGATCTCATCGAGGGGGAGTGCAGTGCACAGGAATCATAACTCTAGCTGGCTTAATTTTTGAGTTTTTGCCCTTTGTTGTTTTTCATACTTGATTTTTGTCCGGAGCATATCTCAAAAGGTATACTAGCTAGGGTTATGAAATTTCATGGGTGGATAGATATCATCAAAGGGGGAGTGCATTGCGCAGGAATCATAACTCTTGCTCACTTAATTTTTGAGTTATTGCCCTTTGTTGTTTTCCATACTTGAATTTTGTCTGGAGCATATCTCCAAAACTACACTAGCAAGGGTTATGAAATTTCATGGGTGGATAGATCTCACTGAGGGGGATTGCAGTGCGCTGGAATCATAACTCTTGCTTGCTTAATTTTTGAGTTATTGCCCTTTGTCGTTTTCCATACTTGAATTTTGTCCGGAGCATATCTCCAAAACTATACTAGCTAGGGTTATGAAATTTCATGGGTGGATAGATCTCACTGAGGAGGAGTGCAATGTGCAGGAATCATAACTCTAGCTGGCTTAATTTTTGAGTTATTGCCCTTTGTTGTTTTTCATACTTGAATTTTGTCCGGAGCATATCTCCAAAACTATACTACCTAGGGTTATGAAATTTCATGGGTGGATAGATCTCACATAGGGGCAGTGCAGTGCACAGGAATCATAATCCTTGCTTGCTTAATTATTGAGTTATTGCCCTTTGTTGTTTTTTATACTTGAATTTTGTCTGGAGCATATCTCCAAAACTATACTAGCTAGGGTTATGAAATTTCATAGGTGGATAGATCTCATCAAGGGGGAGTGCAGTGCATAGGAATCATAACTCTTGCTCGCTTTATTTTTGTTTTTCATACTTGAATTTTGACTAGTGCATGCCCCAGCTTTACAACTTGGGGTTAGACGGGCGTATCTTGCGACAATTTGCCGCTCTTGTTTTCTATTGTAATCTACAAGAGACATAATGAACTTTGTACGTACAAAGTTTAAAAAGAATCTGTCCGTTGGAAGAATTTGCCATAAACGACTTTAAGATATCATTTTATTTCAAAGTTCCGGTAGGATATTGAGAAATAGCAGTGAAAATATTTTTCGATCTTACACTTGTACCACCAGTGAAAATATCGATTTTCATGTAGTTGTTGCCAAGATTAATTGCATGTGCCTCACAATCAGATGGAAATATTGCGTCATTTACCTTATATTTCTTGCACTTGACGTAATATTGTAATGTGTTGCTATGAAAAAACTGTACTGGATTTTGATAAATCTCCTCCCAGAAAGGGTTAAAAGCATAATATAAATAGAATATTTGGGGTTTTTTTGGTGAAAGATTGAAATTGATTTCATCGAGCGGACACCATCAGTAATATTTTCACGAGTGGCTCAGCCTATATATACACTTTTATAATATAGTCATCATGTCACCAAAGTATATGTTTGCTCCAGTTGCTGTCTGGAAGGATTTAACAAAATCAATGCTGCATGGTGATCTGACGGTCACTGGACAGTGCCTATCCAAATACTCATAATCAGGTGGTACCCGTCCGGGATCCGTCCTGGACGGCGGAAGTCCGGTTGCTTGACGGCTTCAGTTTGGTCGCCAGACGATTTGGAGGTAAACATTTTCATAAAAATTAGCAGGGCGCCATCTGATTTCTGAAGGCATCATCCAGTCACAGGATAGAGCCCGGACAAGGCAGGAAGATGAGTTAACAGGCTCTCTGATGGCCAAAAAATCATCCGGCTGCCGTCTAATTATAACTTTATTTTAAACCTTGAACAGGTGCCTGATGGCGTCTCAAAATTGAACTGCCACCGGGCTAGTGGCTCATTTTCAAAAGAGAATCCTGCATCAGTAAGGTTGGTGACCCTCTGTGCTTTTTTGATACAGTTATACCCCTTGCTTGACACAACAAAATTTTAGACTTGTCAAGATTGAAAGCATTTGCAGACAACAAAGTAAATGTGACTGAAAAATTGAAACTTGTTTTGGAAAGGGTAGAAAACATTTTGGGATAAGTAGAAATGCTGGTTACCAGCATTTTCTCCTTTTCCCACGTTTTTAATAGAATTCTTTCTCAGGGTCGTTAAAAGTCGGGATTGTGTGGTAATGAGTTAAATAGCAATTTTACTTGGGTTAACGTAGTGGACCCATAATAGAAAGCAGCTATTTTGTCCTTCCTGGAATTATCAAAAGGGATATAATTACCTCCCTTTTCTGGAAACTTAACAAAAATGTCAACAAATAATTTTAAGATAGACATCAAAGGAATTTCTGGTCGGTTAAAATGTGCAAAAGTATATCTGTATAAATTTGTCTTTATCAATTATCAAGAAATTTTATGCCATGTTGCACTAGAAGTATTATGGGTCTACTACCTTAAAAATGCCCTAGGTATTCATAAAAGCAACTGCAGCAGAGCATTGTCACCATGAAGTGCTCATGGTGAGCTATTTTTATCAGGCTGTGTCTGTCATGCATTGTGTGTCTTGCATTGTCAACTTTTACCTTGAGTATGCTCATAATAGAGGTCTCATTTTTACACCGATACTCATGAAACTTGCTCAGAATGTTTGTCTTGATATGTCAGACAACTTTGAGAAATAGGTCATGTCAGGTCAAAACTTGGTCAAATCTTAGAAAAACCTTGTGTATTCTCTAAAGGCCAAACAGGGAAAACATTGAAAAAGGGTCATGTCAGGTCAAAAACTAGGCCACAAAGTCAAATCTTAGAAAAACTTTGTGTAGGCTCTAGAGGTCATATATAATCAGTCTAAGTAATGGTTAGAGCTCAAAAAAAAGAATTCTTCAAGAAAGTAAAGCGAAGGCGCTCTGCGCCGTAGCTTTTATTTCTCAAAGAATTCTCTTTTTTGTGCTCTAACCAACTTAGTGATCGACTGGGTTTTTTAAATAAATCATTTTATGGAGACTGCATTCTGTATAAAGTTTGTCCTAGATATTATGCAAAGACATGCCTTCATTACCGCATGACCCTATAAACACGCCCACATGACATAAGTATATCAAGAAACATGACTTTTTATCAAGTTTCATTGTTTTGTTTTATTGTAAAGATACGCCCGAAACACGAGAAAACAACACTATCACGTGGATTTCCTCATGCACAGTACCCTCAATTTATGCGTGTCTCCAAGCCCAAATTTGGCGAAGGAAAAGTGCATGGCATTGCTGTCTTTACAATGGCGGAAGCCAAACCAAATTTTGACCTTTTCTTAGGAAATGACTTAGACGAAATTTTCAATGACATAATTATCATGTTGCAATTGCCCCCACAAGAAAGTGTAATAACAGGTAATTGATATGATTTATGATTGAAGTCCATTTTTTTTCTTTTTTCAAATCATACAAGTTCACATGTTTATCAGTAAATTTCGTTCTTTAGGGTACATGCAAAACACCATTAATTTTAGTATACCCGGTATGTTGATTTTTCAGTGTCAACATTTTAGGTATCACAAATGAATCCACTTTTCGTTTATAAATGCGTTGTCCTTGGATATATAAGATAATCTAGGTATGACATGTTGTTCCCCGTTTTCAATTGTTATCAAATGAGGTCGACATTTAAAGAGATTGAATAATTGGTTAATTTATTGATGATTGTTATTTTACACCGCTTCTGTTTCCTGGCTTTCTCACACACCAGTACTGACACAACTTTCTTTCCAAAGCCACTGACTAATTTTTTCACATACATCAGAGGTGAGATGCAAAAGTTTACCGGAAAGAGGTTACGAGTCAGATACACTAACCATTGTACGTGGCTGGGCTGCTTTTAATATGCTAGAGCCTAAAGTTTTGGCATATTGTAAAGAGTGCATGGCAAGCATTTTCGGACTTTCCTTTATACCTGTACTTGCTAAATATTACTTAGGGTTATTTTTAGAAGAAAACAAAGACTAGTTGAGCTTTTCTAAAATATAATCAGTTGGCTTTTTCTGTAGATAATCTTTGTTGGTTTTTTTGCGAGATTTTCAAATGTCATTTCTTTGTAATCAAATTTTTGTCATGATACAGAACGGACACCGTGCAATCAGACCATAAATTCTCACATTGCGCTGTTTAGCACAATATTTCAATTCATGGTCAGACTATGTACATGTTCTCTGCAGATTGATCGTTAAAGTACGCAAAAGCTACTTGGGTTGTCCATTTGGGCGTAAAATTTATTGGGGTAAAAATATAGAGAAGAAAAATCAGATTTTGTTCTATTACTCAATTCCTCTATTGCAATTTCTCCTTTTTCTGCAATATTTTCTAAAATCAAACTTTCACCAATAACATACAGGACTACTTGGTAAAGGGTTGAGGTTGTGTTGTAACAAATTTCAAATCATGCTTTAAATGGTTGGGAGGAGCTCTTAATTAAATTTACGTAGATGTGGGAGGAGCCAGTAGAATTCATACGTGCGGAACGGCCGTCTTTATTTCAAGCAGACAAAATTTTATGGACTTTTAAGAGGTAGAAAATTTCCACAAATACTCCTGTCTGATTGGACAAAAAATTAGGTCAATCACTAATTCTCTTTAAAGCTGGTCAGAGTACTTGTCTTGATAATATCTTGGTCGACTTTGAAAATGGGTAATCTTGGGTCAACAACTAGGTCTCTAGCTTTGATTTCTTACTTTATATTTTTAGCTCACCTGAGCACGAAATGCTTATGGTGAGCTTTTGTGATCGCCCAATGTCCATCATCCATTGTCCGTCGTCCACAATTTCTTTAAACATCTCCTCCCAAACCACTGGGCCAATCTTGATGAAACTTGGCAGGGATGTTCCTAATTTCTCTACCAAAGTTGTTCAAGAGATTGAATTTCAGCCATAACTCTGGTTGCCATGGCAACCAAAAGAAAAAAATAGCAAAATCATTGAAAATTTTCTACTCTGAAATTAGAAGGCGTAGAGCTTTGATATTTGGTATGTAGCATCTCCTACTAGACCTCTACCAAGATTGTTTGTATGATGCCCCTGGGTTCAAAACTGGCCCACCTGGGGGTCACAAGTTTGAAACATAGGAACGAAGAGGGAAAACTTTAAAATTCTTCTTCTCTGAAACTAGAAGGCGTAGAGCTTTGATATTTGGTATGTAGTATCTCCTGGTAGACCTCTACCAAGATTGTTCATATGATGCCCCTGGGGTCAAAACTGGCCCTGCCCCGGGGGTCACAAGTTTGAAACAGGAACAAAGAAAGAAAACTTTAAAATTCTTCTTCTCTGAAACTACACGGAGCAGAGCTTTAATATTTATTATGTAACATTTCCTGGTGGACCTCTACCAAGATTTTTCATATGATGCCCCTGGGGTCAAAACTGGCCACGCCCCGGGGGTCACAAGTTTTAAACATAGGAACAAAGAAGGAAAACTTTAAAAATCTTCTTCTCTGAAACTAGAAGGCTTAGAGCTTTGATATTTGGTATGAAGCATCTGCTTGTTGACCTCTACCAAGTTTGTTCACATGATGTCCCTTGGGTCCAAACTGGCCCAGCCTCGAGGGTCACAAGTTCAAAATTTAGGAACAAAAAAGGAAAACTTTAAAAATCTCCTGCTCTGAAACTAGATGGTGCAGAGCTTTAATATTTGGTATGTAGTATCTCCTAGTAGACCTCTACCAAGATTGTTCATATGAAACCCCAGGGGTCAAAACTGGCCCTGCCCCGGGGGTCACAAGTTTGAAACATAGAAACAAAGAAAGAAAACTTTAAAATTCTTCTTCTATGAAAGAAAAAGGAGTAGAGCTTTGATATTTATGAAGCATCTGCTAGTTGACCTCTACCAAGTTTCTTGACATGATGTCCCTGGGGTCCAAACTGGCCCAGCCTTGGGGGGTCACAAGTTCGAAACATAGGAACAAAGAAGGAAAACTTTAAAAATATATTTCTCTGAAACTGGAAATCGTAGAGCTTTAATATTTCATTATCTAGCATCTTTTAGTGGACCTCTACCAAATATGATACGATGATCTTTTCGGAAAAAGAAGAATTTTCATTGTAGACCTTTACTGCTTAGTACTCATGTGAGCGATATAGGACCATCATGGTCCTCTTTTAATTTCTTGTTGGTTAACATTTTGTCGCTAAGTAACAAGCATGGTGTATGTCCCACAAATATTGTGATGTCTGGTAAATCTTTTTTTGTGCTATGTACACACAAGATTGTGTAAAGTAGATGATCCATTTCACATGCCATAATAATCAGAAATTTAACCCATTACCACACAATACCTACATTTGACACCCCCGAGAAAGAAGCCTTATGAAAACAATGTGGGAAAAGGAGAAAATGCTGGTAACCAGCATTTTCTCCTTTTCTTACAATGTTTTCTACTCAACTGAAAACATATTTCAATTTTTGAGTTACCTTTATTTTGTCGTCTGCAAGTGCTTTCAATTTGGACCAGTCTCAAATTTTGTCGTGTGGTAAAGAGTTTAAGAAAAGAAATTTTAATCATTCCCTCTATTTTTCATACTCGGTTGGTTGTGTGCAGGACTTCAGATCAGGGGCTCTGCCAATCTCTTTCTGAGGATTGATGAGAGTCATTGCAACAGGTTTTATTCCTCTCCAACAGCTGACTGTTGTTTCAACAGTGGTTCTGTGGGAAAGCAGCCAGTGGCTTGGAAAGAAAATTGTGCTGAGTACTGGTAGAAGAGACTCTAGGAAAGCATGGCAAGTAACACTGGATGTCATGTTATAAATGAAATAATGCTAAAAATGGCATTAAACACCATACAGTCAATTTGTCACAGTGGTATGATATGACATCCTTAAATGGAGAAGCACTGTATTTCTGCCAATATATATCAAAAACATGTCACACCAAAATTTACCTGTCAATTCAATTTTCAGAGTCTGTGATGAATGTAAGCTTCTGTAGGTATCTTCTTTTTCCAGATGTACTTATTTCTGTCAAAGTAGACAAAGAATTCATAACCCATTGTTTACAAGAAAGTTGTTTAACTGTTTACCACACAATCCCAATTTTTAACGACCCTAGACAAGAAGCCTTTAGAAAATATTGTGAGAAAATGCTAGTAGTTTATAAATTGGGGGTTTCGGGACAAAAGGCCATAACACGCTTAATGCGTTTGCCCTTATGAAAAAACTAGGTCACTTATGAAAAAACTAGGTCACTTATGAAAAAACTGGGTCACTTATGAAAAAACTAGGTCACTTATGAAAAACTAGGTCACTTATGAAAAAACTGGGTCACTTATGAAAAACTAGAACGCTTACGAAAACTCCGTCCCTTACGAAAACTCCGTCCCTTACGAAAACTCCGTCCCTTACGAAAACTCCGTCCCTTACGAAAACTCCGTCCCTTACGAAAACTCCGTCACTCATGAAAAACTCCGTCCCTTACGAAAAACTAGAGCGCGCACCGCATCATGTGTCAGCATCTGATATGTCCCTTATGGGTTGGATGGTTAACTGACTAACCAATTAACCCTATAAAACTGTATATAATATACTTGGTCGGTATATTATATGCCTAACATACTTACATGGATGAACCTAACTATAATTCAATTATATAAACTTTTACTCTTCATTACACATAAGACTAAAATGCCCAAGAGCTAGTGTGCTTATTTTGTTCTCCCCTATTATCCTTTTATCATCAGATGCGCTTAATGCTACTTTGTTCACCACCACGGTACTAATGTCATGAGCATTACTTCTTATTATATTCATCTTTCTAAGTTGCTCCTTACCATTAAACAAGCAATTTTTATAATCCTCATGGATAATACTTTTATTAACAACATATTTCTTAACCCCCTTACATTTTTTACTTTCTTCCCCATCTAACATCTTATAAGAATACAGTTTAGCTCTAAGTCCCACAAACTCTTCTATAATATCTCCTCCAGCCTCATCCTTAAACATTCCTAGTACTTTCTTATTACAACCAGTTGGTATACCTGATAAATGGTCTTTCGGATAATTACTAGTATCAAACTTACTCTTTACATCATTAGCTATATCCTTATAAAAGTCTTCTGTTTCTATTTCATACATCAAGCTGTCTGTATCAGTAAATAAAAGCTTAGCTTTATCTCCATATTTCTGCTTAACATAGTTGTAGTGGAAATCATACATTAAAGTCTTACTTAAGTCCAGAATGCACATTCCTAAATAAACCGGTTTATTAAAAAGTAACCTCGTCTTTTTCATATGAATAGCGACGAGATTCTCACTAAAAATGTTACAATGAGCAAAATTAGGTTTAGCAGTTAATTTTTCCGCTTTTAATCTATTATTAACTAATCTAACATCCACTCGATTTCTAATATTTTCCATGGTCTTACCAAATACTGAGTTATTCATTAACTTAAAAAAGTCCTTTTCGAATTCATTATCAGCTTTTGTTCTTAAATTAGTATTAAGTTCAATATAAGGTTTAAGCCATTCACTTTGTTTAAACTTAATACCTCTATGAATTTTACTTATTTTTAATCCTAAACTCTCATACTGCTTAAGATTTTCATAGTGAACAACATAATTTTCTTTATCCCATAAGTTTGGAATTAACTTATTAATTTTATTTACATTAATACTATCAGGAGCTAATGGATAATCATTATGCAAATCATGCAATCCTTTAGGATACTCTAAATCAACTTCTAAAATACAAGGAATCTGCTCCCAATTATTTAACTCTTTTTCAGTCATCCATTTAAAACCATGTGTAGGAAGTGGTTTACTCATTGCCCATCCATACAGATTATTAGCATCCAAATAAGTTATATACTTCTTAGGTTTACCAGAGTCACACTTATCATCCATATACTTATTATTTGCTTTTGCATATCTGTTGCTAATCATCGATACTCCTCCTCTGATACCCTTTTCTATCATTAACAACATATCAGGATTACTTAATAATTCTAATTCCACATTAGTAACTTTTAATGCCGCATCCCAAGCTAAACCTGGCGCTGTGAAGTAATGTGCAGGGTCTAATTTGTAATACCTACAACAAATGTTTCTAAAGTTCTCAAAAACATCAGATAAAAGCAAAACATCAAGTTGATTATATAAATTATGATAATCTTCTAAAGTTTTCATCTTAAACGTTTTCCAAACTTTTTGCGCATGTGTATAATCCTTATCACTAATTTCCTCTTCATTAAGTCTAGAATAAAACGCTTTTTTGGGTGGTAGTTGAGTTTCTTTTAACTTTTCAGGTGAATCTATATACTCATAAGGATAACAGCCTTTTCTAGTTACTAGATTAAGTTTGTCATCTGTGTAATACCTTTTAACATTGTTAAAATCATCTTTATCTAAATTTTTAACTAGCTTATCTAAACTTTCAGTCATAAACTTAAAACTATCAATAAACCTTATCTGATGATGTAAAGGTATAGTTTCTTCCTTAGTTTCTCCTTCTTTAGTTTTTACTTTCTTAGTATAACTCCCAATCTGTATTTTTTTGGTGAAGCTAATATACCTTTCACTATTGTTAGGGATAACAGATATATCCCCCTCACTACAACCAAGATTTTTTACAAATAAGTGACTATCATAACCACTAAGGTTATGAAACACCACAGGTACAAAATTAGGTTTTCTGTACAAGAAATTGCATGTTTTATGGGCAGCTCCTCGATATCTACCAGTAAAATGACAATGGTCTCTAACCTTAACATCACCGTCAACGAAATCTCCGCGACATATCCAACATTTATTTTCTCTTTCAAAGCTCTCTTTTTCTTTTTCTCCAAATATCATTTTCTTCGCTGGTATGCTAGTAATTTCTCTAATGTCCTTTTCTAGCATTTCCATAAATTTCTGTGCGGCATCCTCTCCAGTATAACTTACTAATTTTGGTTTATATACTTCATCATCAAAGCATTTAATGTAGTAACAAAAGCTAGATGGTTCATGTTTTTGGTATTGTTTAGTATAACTACTTTCAGGATTTGGTTCACACGAATGCAATGGTTTAATATAACACTCAAAGTCAGCGTAAATGATATAAGGAACCTTTTCTGACCTAAGGTAGTTTTTAAATTTTAAAACGGTTCCCTCTTTTGGTAAGTCTATTTTAACGTAATCATGTTCTTTACAATACTGTATATGCTTTTCCAACGCTTCTCTAGACCAAAATGGATTAAAACACCTTAAGCAGACGTGACTCTTTTCCTTATGCTTTGATACTTGAGAGTATAGCAAACGACTAATGCTTTTTACTAGGCAGTAATGCTTTACTCCATTTTCTTCTATCAAAAGAAGAATTATATTGTTATCCCTTTTCTCGTAAAATTTACTTATTCTAAGAGGATAGAAGTTTTTTCTATCATAACCAACTACTGTAATGGATATGGTAGGGTTTAGCTTTTCAAACTTGTTAATATCATCTAAAGAAACTGGATATTCTATGTTTTTCATATTTAATGCGTTTTCTTTTTGTTTTAAATCCGTAGTAATTCTTTCCGGATGAGTATCTGTAGGATTTAATGCCCTTAAAACACACCACAAAAAGCATTTATTATCATCATTTTTCATGTTAATAATAGCTCTTTTAGCAGCTAATTCTTTGGGTAGGGGAAAATATGTTTCTCCCCTTGTTGGGTTATACGTTACAGTGTGTAATTCTACATACTTTACTTTATCAAACTCCCATTTTGTGTTCTCCATAACTAAATTAGTTATTTGTTCCATAATCCGTTCTACCATAGTATCATATAATTCATTTAAATTGGTTCCTACTAAATTAATTATAGGTTTCTCAGAATGAATCTGAAAATCCTTATAAATTACATCAACTCCCCCGTCTTCTTTGAATGTAACTTGTTTAAGTATAATAAAAAGACGTAATTTTACTTTACTTCCACGGTTTTGTTTTAATACTGTAATCATTTTTTCCCGTATTCTTTCTAAAAAATCTTCTGGAGAATATCTAGGTAAACCATTAATGGTGTATTGATTTGCAAATTCTTTCAAAGAAGAATTTGTTTTAACAACCTTTAACTTATCATCTTCCTTTTGTTTTTTGTATAATTCATCAATTTTTGTTTTTAATGCTTTAATTTCAGGCGAAGTAGTTATTGGAATTTCTCTAACCTCATCTAACCAATTTAATAAGTTTTGAACCGAATTAGAAGTAGTTGCAGGAGTACGCGAAGCTGTGTGCACCATGCGTGTTGCAGGTGTTGGGGTTAGAATATTACCCGGTATATTTTCTTCAATATCTCTATCTAATATTGGTATTTCCCTCAAAAGCTCAATTAATTGAGCTCTTCTAAGACGTGAATATCCTCGTAAACCTCGATTTTTTGCTAACCTTCTTAGGCCTGACACTGTGTAATTTTCAAATCGATTACTCATTTTATATAGTAAATATATTTTCTTAAGCTATCAAAATTTTATTATATCTACGTGTAAATATAATAAAATTACTGAATGTTAATCCTATATTTATCTTTCCAAACCCTTCCGTTCCAGTTCATAATCGTTTGTGGACAACGGTCTATATATTTACCAGCCTTATAAATCGATCGGAAAGTTTTTATTTCCCCAGTTTTAACATCTTCTAGGGTAACCGTTTTAGGATTTTTCATAATAGTCTGTAATCTATCATACTTAGGATCAACCTTTTTCTTTTCTGGTTTAGGCTCTTCCTCTGGTAGTAAGTCATGTTCTTTTACCAACTCTAATAACCGCTTTTTATCCCAGTAAGAGCGAAAATTTATATTATTTTCTTTAAGAATTTTTTTTAAATCGGAAAACTTTATCATTTTTAATATATAGAAAAAATACTTAACTTAATACACTACACTCATCTTATTACCATCAGACTGAAAGTTAATTAGCCTATCACTAATAATAACAGCATATGCCTCGGTATCCGCAGGTACATTTTCATCAAATTGTACCTTAATTTGAATATCAGTAACTGAATACTTTAACTTTTCACTTTGCTTAGAAACATCAAACAAAAACAAAGGATATAGGGTTCCATAATCTGATGGGGAAATATTAGGGTTTGATACTAACTCATCCATGTTAAAAAACTTAGACCTAAATAATGCAGCATCACCATAAGCTCTACTAAATTTATGCATTGGAAATGAAAGACTATAGTCAGCAGTTGGGTATCTTCTAGAATTTAACATAACATAAATATTTTTAACCCTTACATTGTCGAATATAGCTGGGTTTTGCTCTTGGTTTCCATCTTTATCAGTCTGAAAACCAACAATAATAAAACGCGGCACCTCAGGAGATGATTTAACTGCAAGCCTCCAAGTAAATGATGTTGACTGAGGAACTGAGATAGAGTCGCACTGTATCATTCTATATCCGACAGGAAATTTTTCTTTTTTCTCGATAAGTTTATAAAGTTCCATTTTCTCCTTATCCGCAGGCATCACGTGCGGTATAAACCATGATATTTTATCCAATGTAATTATGCCAGGATCAACGCCGTTAGCTCTAAAAATTGCATCATTATCACCATTTCTTGTCAAGGTAAGAGTTTGCTTCATTCCATACAAAATTTTATTATAGTCTTCACAAAAACCAAATATATGTTTTAATGGAACTCTAAAGCTAAATGTTCCTTTTGGGTCTGAATTATTAACGATATATAATTTCCTTATATTCCAACCTACGTTTTGAGCTTGTGCTGCGGCTGTTGTATCCTTATACCACAATTGATTAAGTCCTTGTGATTTGGAAAAATCGTCTGGATATTTTAGCAACCCAAGCATTGTAGTAGCTTGACCAGGATGCAATATGGATTCAATCTCTTGACCGGAAAGTTGGTACTTGATATTTTTAAAAAGATACATGAGGGCGTTGTTCGTTAGAGAAATATTGTCAGCATTTGCGTAAGCTGTTCCATCAGCCTTTGTTAAGCGACCTTCTATAAGTAAATAACTTTCGCTCGGATGCGTAAAAATATCTTGGGTTTCAATGTTAATCCTAATATCTCCTCCTGAGTTGTTCAAACTTGTACCAGTAATTGGTTCATACTCAAAGTGCTCATACTCATCAATACTATCATATTTTACAATTGGTTCGGTGATATTTAGTATGTCCATTTTATTAATACAATTATAATTTTTTTAAAGCAAAAATTATAATTGTCTCTAATACTCTAACCAAAGCTGTGGAAAGGCTTTTTTCTCCTTGTTAACCCACACACTTTTACGAGTAAAATCTAATCTTATCATTTTATATATTACTTTTTTTACTTAACTTAAATTATTTTTTTTCTTCATGTTACTTTAATACCTGACCCACTGTTTAATTTTTTTACTAAATCTTGAATAGCAATGGCACTCCCATCCATTAAACTGCTAATGCTTTGTGTTGTAGGATTGCTAACCGTGTTTACAGGCGTGGAAGTATGTTTTTCCAAAATTTTACGTGATTTTGGTGTTAAAGCTTTTGTAACTAATTTCTTTCCCGCTTCTACAGCAACATTCTTTCCAGCCTCTAAAGCTTTCTTTGCTCCTTCCTTAGCAACACTCTTTCCAACATCTAAGGCAGAAGATGCAAGTTGTTTAGCCGCGTTACTAGTAAAAAGACTCGTGAGAAAGTTCGCAATACTGCTAAAGATTCCGCTACCTCCATATGCATACCTTTTATTAAATCCTCGTTTCTTAGGCGATATCATTTTTTATAGTATAGACATTAATTTTTTATAAGCGTTTGAATCTATAACACCTTGCCTTTTTAATTCATCACATATGCCTACTAACTCGTTTCTTACACCTGTGTTACCCGCTTTTTTGCTCGCTAATAACAGGTCAAGTCTTTCTATTAATGCGTTAGGATCACCTGGGATAACAACGATACCCTTTCCTCCGTATAAATCCTTGTCATCCCAAATTTGTTTGAGTATATTTTTCCATTTATTTCCTTTACTGCTTTTGGGATATTTACTGTTTGGATTATTATCACGATAAAGAGCGTTTGTTTGTGCCATCAACTTGCCATAATTTGTATATTCCTCCTTATTAAACCCTTTCGGTTCTTTTTCGACAATTAGGCTCCATAGTCCATCGGTGCCTTCATATTCTTTATCTTCAACTATAATATTGTTGTCGCTAATTAAAATTGGTTTGTTACCGATATAAAATTTGCCTTTTCTGTCATATATCCCGTAAGTTTTATCAACTTCAGACTTAGAAGCAAACTCTCTTAGATACTTTTCTGCTATTTCTCCAATAAACAGCACAGGTTCAACCGCTTCTTCGGTTGGTTTATCATAAGCTGTGATAGATGGAAAGGCTGGAAACTTAATGGCTTTTATACCTTCCTTAATTGGTTTAAGTTCTTCTGTTATCTCCTTAGCTGTAGCTTTTTGTGTTTCTGTAATAGGTTTAAAAAACTTTGAAAGGTCAGTTTGCAATTCTTTCTCCCCCGTTTTCTCTGCTAATTGGTTATCCCGGATATTTTTCTTTGTTTCGAGGTACTCTTTTACAATTAAGTCTCTTTTTGCAGGATCAGTTATTTTTAGAAATGACATTTTTAATTAGCAACATATTTTTTTTAACGCAGATTTAAACGTTGTTTTTAACGCAGATTTAATCGCAGTTTTTAACACGTTTCACCGCTAACGCAATTAAAACTACATTGGAAAGAGAAATTTATTTTAGGCTTGTTATTACTTTTAGTGGGTGCCAGAATTCTTTTCAACCAACCTCCGAAAGGACTCACGCGCTTCTTGCCTCCCTTTCTCAATTAATGATTCTTCAGTTTCAGCCAATATCTTTTTCTTCGTTTTTGACCTAACTTCTTCCTTCATTACTTTATACTTTTCCAATTCTTCCAAGATTAGTTGAAATTCTTCATCAGTAACTTTGTTATCACTCAAAGCTTTCGATATATGTGAGGATATCGTATTTAACTTGGTATCAGCGATTGTTCTAATTTTCTCGTGTTTTTCAGCTTTTGCAGTGGAGCGTCTTACGCTATACTTTCCAATTAAGCTTAAAAGACCAGTAAAAGCTGCCGCACTTTCTAATGCTATCACTGCAGGTATCGCGACTACTGTTGATAGTAAACCTATCCCACCAGCTCCTGAAATCAGGGTAACCGTAACTAAAACCGTATCTATGTTATCTACTATTCTTGCTGCTCTAAAATATTTCTTACTTAAGGCTTCTCTTTTAGTCTTTTCATCTTCTAAAAATTTCTGAATTTCATTAATTTTTTGCAGTCTATATCCTTGCCCCTCATCAATTGGAGGAGCCGTTGGTAATTTAGGGTATCTGATCTCTTTCATCTCCATTTTTTATTAGAAATATATTTTTTTTAAAATGAATAGTAAACGAGGCATAAAAGCTCGTTTTCCTCAATTGTTACATTTTTGCTAGAATTGTTTGTAATAGTAATTATAATATTCTCAACATTTTCGAGGTTAACTTCATTTTGTAAACTACACCGCTTTAGTTTTAAGTGGTATGGTAATGTGGTTAAAACAACTCCTTTAGTCATCTTAAAACCAAACCCTAAGAGTATATGTTTAACTTCTTTAGGTGCTAGTGTAAGCTTTTCTTGACAAAAAATTTCCCAGGTTGTCGTATTTACTTTCCGAGGTGGATATTTCAAGCCTTGTAATGGCATCCAATGTATTGTTTTTGGTTGAATAATATTTCCTTTAGTAACACCGAGTTTATGGATTTTCATTTTTATATAAATATTAATAATATTTATAACATTACAATATAGCCCCTAAGATAGGTATATTAGCAAATGGACTATTAGGGCCTAAAAGCAGTCCACTCCCATCATAAAACTTTCCTCCTTGCTTTAAATATAAGCCATCACCAACAGATCCTAGCCCACTGCCCTTTGTAGGTGATAGGTAAAGCCCCTTTCCATCAGTTTCTACCTTACAAACGCAACCTCCTTTTTTAAGGTAAAGACCTGACCCCATCGCTTTTTGTACTCCTGATGAGGCCAATCCAGAAAGAGCGCCAACACCTAACGCTGGTAAAATGGTTTTTGCTACCATTGGTAAAGCTCTTGCAGCCAATCCTGCCAACATACCGAGAAAACCACCTTCAATCTTCATGTTATCTCTAAGCTGTTTAGCGCTCATTCTAATCGTTATGCCTTTACCATTTTCATAGGCTTTTGCCATTTTCTTTACTTGTGAATCGGTTAATCCTATAATATCATTACCTTCTAAATCCTCATGACCTAAACGAATACTTACTGGGCATCCAGCTTTAACAGCATGTTGGAGCTTTTGCTTTTGTCCTTCTGATATATTAACTTTTACAGTCGTATAACTTGTCATTTTTTTATATGTATAATATTTTTTTATTACACTTCTCTAATATGAAATCTAATTGTTAAAGTTTCTCCTCTAAGATTTAGTAAAGTTCCATTTTGGTCTGTAATTTCTACCGTCATGTTGTGTATTTCATACACTGTTATAGGTAAGTATATTAGGTTTCGAGGAGTTTGAACAATTTTATATCCGGGAGATACCTCTGGGAAAAATGAGTAAATCGTATTTTGTGTTGAACCGTTAACATAAGTTCCTGAAATGATATCAATGTTTATGAATATACTGTTTATATCGAGAATGTTTACAGTATTCTCCGACTCATGAAATCCTTGAGTATATTTTGAATGAGTAAACCCTAATACTTTAGAAATGGAGTTTGGATGATTAAAATCTACTTGGTATCCATCATCTATATCAATAACTGACTTAAGGGTATTAGTGTTAGCAGAAATATTGATATAATATCCATCATTGACTTCATCATAGTGGTTGTTTTTTCTCATTTCCTGCTGAATTGTATCATTAATGTTTGTGATTTCATAAGATCCTTCTGGTATTTCAACTTTATTCCATGAAGTACCATTATCCGGAGAATAAATGAAGATGTTGTTTGTTGCATCAATGTTTGGAAAAGAGTAGTAAGTTTCAAGGTCTACCAGGGCGATTTCGTATTTTTTATCCGTGTCAAGTTGAATAGGTGGGTTAAACCTATTTTTAATGCGTGTTTTGTTGCCACTTACTATAATTTGAAAGGACGTTTTGGGTTCTGTATTCTTTACAATTTGTTTTAAAAGATCTTCCATTTTTTTAATATAGTAAAATATATTTTTATAGAATAAAAAATATATTTCCTCTATAACTCGTTTTTACTAAGTAGCAACAATTCATTAAGTATTTCTTCTAAACTCTTAGATTGGATTTCATCATTGTAATTATTTTTTCCACGAAGTACCAACCACTTACAAAATATTTCACCCAAACTACGTTTAATTATCAACCACTTATTTTCATGAATATCATCATCAGTATCTATTATATTAAGTTTATAAAAGGCACATTCTCCATTCTCATTAATAACAACAACCCCCTCTATAGTTTGAATAACTTCAAAATTACATCCCCATATTTCATTTTTTTCAATACATTTTTTCATCTGCATAAGACAATAATCATAATGTTGCTTTGCAAAATCGCTTTTAGACTCTCTGATGCAAGCATTTATTTGTTCAATTATAGGTTGTAAACGTTGTTTTAAAAGAGTTCTATTATAGATTTTTTTAAACAAAGTATTCATTTTATATAATAAATATTTTTTTTAACTTGGCATAAAAAAGTTATCAAAGCCACACCTGTACTTTCCATTATGTTTTTTACTCGTTAAATCGATAATAACAAAACCATGTGGTCTTTCCCAACACTTCTGGCAAAATTTTCTAAACTCCTCCTTAGACATATCTTCACCTACATGATCGCTATAAACATGATTAATGTTTTTTAGGTCTTGTTTGAAAAGACAGATAAAATTTGCGTTTTCTCTAATAGTTTGTCTCGGTAATCTAAAATAGTTTTGTGAAAGATAAAAGCAGTCAACATTACTATGCCTCCCACGAATGTAATAGCACTCACACTTATTTTGCTTTTCTAAAAGTAAATCGTCAAAAATCATTAAATTTTTGTTTTCTGAGCTTAAATCTCCTGGGTCAGGTACATCGTCTGCTGTTTCAAAAAAGCTACACTTTATATCAGATTTATTTTTAAACGTTTTTACCCATTCTTCAACCAAAGCTGTTGGCGAAACATTTAAATCTTGTATTTCATCTCGCATATTAAATAACCTTAAGATACCTTCTTTCGGTAGTCTTTCTTCAAAGGCTTTTTTAAGTATGCGGTATTCCGGTTGAAAAAGACTTTTCCCAAAAACGCATAAGTTGTTGTAGTCCATCCAACCCGGTTTAATTAAAAGGTTAAGTAAAAGGGTGGTTTTACCACATCCTGATTTACCTACGATTAATCCCCTGATACTCTTTGGTAAAAGAGGGTTATTAAATCTTTTTGATACTACTTCATTCCATGATAAATCGGTTACATCCATTTTTATATAACTTTTTTAATTATTATATAAAAATGTATTGCGTTAAATGTAAAAAAGTTACTGATACGAATAACATAGAATATACTGTTAGTAAGAATGGAAGAAATATGAAACGAGGAAAATGCTCGGTTTGTGGAACAACTAAAACTCAGTTTATTAAGGCGCAGAAGGGTGGGTCAGTTTTAAACAAAATGATTAACAATATGCCTTTTGAGATGCATCTCCCTGGCCACAATTTTACGGGGCCCGGCACTAACCTTAAAAAAAGGTTAAACCCAGACTTAACTCCAAAGAAATGGAGCAAACCTATCAATAGAGTAGATAAAGCCGCTTATCATCATGACGTATGTTATCTCCAAAACGATGATACAGCTACAAGAAATGCTGTTTGTGATAAAAATATGTTAACAGAGTTACAAGGTATTTACAATCCTACTTTAAGAGAGAAAATGGAAAGGGGAATTGTTTCTAGCTTAATTGGAACAAAGAAACGATTTGGAATGGGGATTAAAAAAAAAATTTCGTAGATTTAGCGGAAGAACTACACAAGCCCGTAAAGAGAAAATTTAAGAAGAGGAGAGTTGAAGTAAACGGTATTGATAGGATATGGGCTGCGGATTTAGTAGACATGCAAGCGTTTTCTAAATTTAACCGAGGTGTAAAATATCTTCTCGCTGTTATTGACATCTTTTCTAAATATGGTTATCTGATGCCATTAAAAGACAAAACGGGAAAGTCTGTTGCTGCAGCACTAAGGAGTATTTTTAAGGAGAGAAAACCGGAGAAAATGTGGGTAGATAAAGGTAAAGAGTTTTATAACAAAGATGTTAAAGACCTGATTGAATTGTATTCTACCGAGAATGAGGAAAAATCTAGCGTAGTTGAGAGATGGATTAGAACAATGAAAGAAAAAATGTGGAAGTATTTTTCTGCTAACTCTACGAGTGTTTACATTAACGTGTTGCAAGACCTCGTTAAAGAATATAATAACACGAGGCATTCTTCTATTAAGATGACACCTGTAGACGCGAGTAAAAAAGAAAATGAAACCGAAGTTTGGAGAAATCTTTACCCCGATCGTTTCGAAATAAGAGATATAAAACCTATGTTTTCTGTCGGAGATAAAGTAAGGATAACTAAAAAGAAAAAGACTTTCGAGAAAGGGTATACTACAAGATGGACTGAAGAGGTTTTTACGGTTTCTGAGGTTAAAAATACGGAGCCTGTGACGTATAAAATAAAAGACCTTAATGGAGAAGAGATACAAGGCACCTTTTATGAACCCGAACTACAAAAAACTAGTCAGGAGTTGTATAGGATAGAAAAGGTTATTAAAAAGGGAAAAAATAAATCGTTAGTAAAGTGGAAGGGTTATTCCGATGAGTTTAATTCATGGGTTG
This sequence comes from Tridacna crocea, assembly GCA_943736015.1. NCBI lineage: Eukaryota > Metazoa > Mollusca > Bivalvia > Cardiida > Cardiidae > Tridacna > Tridacna crocea. The sequence continues at coordinate 60,733,947 of OX031059.1, forward strand.
ATAATAGTGATATAGTAAATATTTCATCATAATAAAAATGAGAAATATTGCAGTAGGAAACCTTATACTACCAAATAGACCGCTAAACAATTTCGAATTAGAAAGTGCGGCAAAAAAATTAAAGATTCCTTCTTTTAGAGGAGCCCTCGTCCGAGACGCTTTACCGAAAAAGTCTAGAAAAAAGGAATGCGGTATATTAAACCTTGATGACACAGGTGGCCCTGGTACTCATTGGGTCGCTTGGTATAAAGACGGTAAAACTAAAAATTACTTTGACAGTTATGGTATACAACCCCCTATCGAAATTCGAATGTATCTAAAAAGCCCGATACATTACAATAGTGACCAGATACAACCAGCTGAAGAGGTATTTTGCGGGCATCTGTGTCTTTACGTACTTAAAGAGTTAGGTAGAGGTAAAGAGTTTCAGAATGTTTTAAATACTTTATTTTAGTAATAAAAAATGCCTGTCGATAAATTTGGAAGAATGGATATTGATGCTAAAACAATCGGTGATGGTGTACCTCTCGCTTACATAAATAATAACTTTTTACGGAAAGATGGGACCACCAAAGTTACCGGATCTATAAATATGGATGGAAACACACTTACTAAGGTTAGTAATCCAACTAATCCTCAAGATGTTGCTACAAAGGATTATGTTGATACAAGTAAAGGAAAGGGTTTTTTAAAAAGGAATCAAGATGGAAACATTGTGGTAAAGAAAGATTTAGATATGGATGGTAATAAATTGTTAAATATCCCCTTTCCTGAAAATGATGGTGATGCTGCAAATAGAATATATGTTGATTCAAAGAGTAATCAACTTAGAAATTACTTTGATGGTAATTCACCTTTTGTTATTGCCCCGGGAGACGCAAATGGCGCTGGTAATAAATTTCAAACACAAAATAATCTTCATATGATGAATTTCAAGATTAAAGAGTTAGGTGAACCTACTGAGGAGACTGATGCTGCTAATAAGAAGTATGTGGATAGCGTAAATGCTTTTACTCCGAGAGATGATGATGGGTGGAGCGCTAAGGGTACAATATTTTTAGCTAGTAAAAAGTTAGGCGGTTTAAGAACTCCTATAAACGGTCGTGAAGCCGCTAATAAGGAGTATGTGGATGATACTGTAAAAGAATATGTGGATGAATACGTTGGAAAATTTAAAGATGAAAATGGAAATTTTGTTACATCTTCGGACGTAAACATGGAAAATAAAAAAATTTTCGGTTTACCTACCCCAACTGCGCAAGATGATGCTGCAAATAAGGAATATGTTGATAGAGTAGGAAACAATGCTAAAGAGTATACGGATAGAACGAGCGTATTATTGGGTAGAAACATTGCTGATATACCTACTCCTTTTCTAAAAGATAATGGAAATTATGTTCCTACTTTACCAATAAGTATGGCTGCTCAAAGTTTAACTAATTTACCTATTCCTCAAGAAGATAATGATGCTGCTACTAAGAAGTATGTGGATGATACTGTAGACAAAAACATAGAGGGCGGTGCACTTACTAAAACAAATATTGTAACTGATGATGATGGTAATGAGGTTGCCGTTTTACTGGGTAAGGGGCCCCACTACGTAGCACAGGGTGTAATTGGAAGTAACCACCGAATTGCCCTTTTTCAAGACAGCTTTATTGATAGTGATGCTGTAAACAAAAAATATGTGGATACTCTCGTGGCGGATAATGTAAGAGATGGGGCTATTCCTGGGATTGCCGAGGGAACCGTATTCTTTAAGGAGAATGGGAATTATCAGGCTACCGAGAATATTAATATGGCATTTAAAAAGTTATTAAACTTACCTGAGCCTGAAGATACGAGTGAAGCCGCTAATAAACAATATGTTGATAGAGCGATATCGGAGAGAAAGCCCATAATTTGTGTGATAGCCGAGTTTGATGGTTACAAAAGTATAAATTGGGGTGAGAATATAAAAGTATTAAGAGAACATATAGAAGAGGATAGCTTTAGCTTTATTAGCCCTAGTACAGGAATAGGTATAGGTACTTGGAAAAGTAAAGACTCTTATCCAACAATTTATTATCCTTTTACTTTTGGGTTTTCAAATAATAGAAATTCCTCTGATAGTTTTCTTCCACCGGCACACGGAAAATTAATAGGATTTAATACAAAAGTAGAGGGGGATTTTAGTAAAGAAATAAGCGATATTGAGGGGGGTCGTGTAGATTTATACGACCCTGTTACACTAAATGAATGGTTAGAACATATTAAGGAAAATGAGGAATGGACAACATTTATAAGAATAAATGGATTATACTCACTTGCTTCCTCTGAAAGTTTTACTTGGGAAGGAAGAATTAATGGAGTAAGGAAAATCACATATGATAAACCAATTGGTGAAATACGTCCAGACGCTCCTATTACTATTGAAGCTAGAAATTCAACCTTTAAAGAATTGAGTATTCTAAGTAGAAGCAAAGTTAAAATTTCATTACTATTTGAACTAAATTTATAAATGAAATATAACTTCTCTCATTGAAAAGAAAGAAGTTATATTTTACGTGGTAGTATTTGTCGATACACATTCATTGAAGATTACAGCGTAATCGTAAACGTTTATACTTCCTTTTTGGCTGTAATGAGGGTAGTATTTCATTGAAGATTACAGCGTAATCATTGATATTTATACTTCCTCTTTGGTTTACTACGCTTTAGATCAACATGCCATAAAAAATGAATATTTATGATCTTATGTTTATTAAATATGTTCTAATGGTTTCTGTCCTACAAATCGGACAGTTAGCGTTATCCATCATATTGCTACAGTCATCACAAATAGCCAGGTGTCCACATTCTTCATAGAGAACTGTAGGCTCGTTATTTAAGCACACGACACATCTATCTTCTTTAAAATTTTTTATTTTGTTTAAATGTTCTATGGGCATCGGATAAAAACACCTTCCTTCTAATTTGATTTTTATTTTAAAAGGAGGTAAATAATTATATTTAGATTTTGAATTATATTTAAATTTTAAATTATATTTAAAATTAGATAAAGCATCTTTAAAGTAGTTAAAAAACAAATTATACAGATCTAACTGTTCTTGATAAAAACTATTAAGAACAAAACTATCTATACATCTAGAATATTCTTTATTAAATATAACTGTTGTTATATCTACCTCATCGTACTTATTATTTTCCCATAAGGCATAGTAAAATCCTCTTATGCTTTTAATAAAATCTATCGTTTCCTCCATGGTTTTAAATTCATTACCACAGTAATAATGTGTTTTAACAACACCTAGTTCTTGGTGTTGGCTTATTTTACTGGTGATTTTATTAATTTGGATTTTTTCTTCAAAGTGTTTGTTCAACCATTCAATACCGTTCATTTTTATATTAATATTTTTTTTCTTAACTTAAATTTTCAAAATTTATTTTATAACTTTAATGACTGAATAAAAATTGAATTATAGTTAGGTTCATCCATGTAAGTATGTTAGGCATATAATATACCGACCAAGTATATTATATACAGTTTTATAGGGTTAATTGGTTAGTCAGTTAACCATCCAACCCATAAGGGACATATCAGATGCTGACACATGATGCGGTGCGCGCTCTAGTTTTTCGTAAGGGACGGAGTTTTTCATGAGTGACGGAGTTTTCGTAAGGGACGGAGTTTTCGTAAGGGACGGAGTTTTCGTAAGGGACGGAGTTTTCGTAAGGGACGGAGTTTTCGTAAGGGACGGAGTTTTCGTAAGCGTTCTAGTTTTTCATAAGTGACCCAGTTTTTTCATAAGTGACCTAGTTTTTCATAAGTGACCTAGTTTTTTCATAAGTGACCCAGTTTTTTCATAAGTGACCTAGTTTTTTCATAAGTGACCTAGTTTTTTCATAAGGGCAAACGCATTAAGCGTGTTATGGCCTTTTGTCCCGAAACCCCCAATTTATAAACTACTAATGCTGGTCACCAGCATTTTCTTCTTTTCCCACAATGTTTTCTTCCCTTCCTTAAACAATTTCATATTTTTAGGCATGTTTATTTTGTTGTCTGCAAATGCTCTCAATTTGGACCCGTATGCAATTTTGTCGGGTAGTAAAGAGTTAGGGTTACTTGTTGCAAATTTGTATCGGGCTGTAATAAGCTATCTCTTTCCCAGGTGACGAAATTATGTGATTGTCTAAGTTGAAAGCATTTTCAGACTAGGCTCAAGCATTTGGATATTTCTTTGAAAGACCAGAAAACATTGTGGGACAAGGGAAAATGCTGGTTACCAGCAATTTCTCCTTTTCTCACGATGTTTTTTGAAGGTTTCTGTTTGGGAACCATTAAAACTTGGGACTGTGTGGCACGGAGTTAACACTTTACCACACAATCAAATGTTTTAATGATCCTGGGGATGAAGACTTTGGATTACATTTTGAGAAAAGGAGAAAATGCTATTAACCAGCATTTTCTGCCTTGCCTATTTTGTCTTCGAGCCTTGCACAAACAAACCCATTATCATTTGAGTTACACTTACTTTGTCATCTGCAAATACTTTCAATTTAGACCAGTCAAAGACTTTGTTGTCTGGTACAGAGTCAAGTTGGCGCAGAAACAGGCAGATGGTGCAATCAAATTGACTGCTTACTCATACTGTTAGCTGTCTCTACAAGTTTTATGAGGTTCATCAAGTGGCAAAAGGCTCATAGAAAGTCTTTGTTCTTGACTTTAGTCAATGATTACTCCTATTTTGATAGCTTATTCATTAGTCCTTGTAAAAAATAATACTGTCTGTCACACAGAAAGATGTTGTAGTATATTAATTTTGTCATGATATATTTTTGATAGATATTTCAGAAAAAAGTAGGCAGAGAATGAAGTGAATTATCATAATACATATTTTCTGTGGTGTGATCTTGATCTTGGTTGTTAGAAATCCTTCCCATGCTAAAAGTTAATTAACCCTTTACCACACAATCCCGAGTTTTAATAACCCAGAAGAAGAAGCCATTTGAAAAAAAAACATGGGTAACCACCATTTTCTCATTTTTCCCATGTTCTCAACCCTATCAAAAATGACAATTTTCATCAATTTCATGCATTTAAATTTCCCCCAACAAATGCTTTCAGTATGGACAAAAGAGTTTGTCATGACAAACATTAAGCATAGAGCTAATAATCACCTGCCCATGTTATTGTTATTAGTCACTGTTGAGACCTGATAGAAAATAGAATGCTAAGAATCAATTGTCCAGTACATTTGTCAGGCCAGGCAAAACTAAATAAAGTTTTATTTTATAGTTTAACTGTTTGTGAAAGAGTATCAGAATTTAGACAAATACTTGACTGTGGGCAAGAAAATAATTAGCCTTTAATTGTCTATGGACAAGAAAAAAGATATCTTTAACTTGTACAAGAAAAAACTGACTATAGTCACGGCGGGGAATCACATGACACAACAACAACAACAATGACTGACATTTGAAGAAATTCCCCGAATCCAGGTAAGAAAATCTTCAATAATTCCGTCAATACATGACCGATTGGAATTTGGTTTGAAGCAGAGAAGGTGGAAGGACTCCAGGGATTTGCTTGATGTGTTAGATTTTTTAAACAACACCTGATAAAAAAGTTATTGACGAGCAAACAAATGATAATTTTGCCGTTTCTTTTCAGTGTAGCAGTGTAGCAAATGAACGAAATTACGCACCATTTTACTCTTTTACAAAGTCATATTACACATATGTATCTACATGAGAATTTTTTATATCGGAAAGAAAAAAGATGATAAGCAGTCGTCATTGCCAAGCAAATTATTCAACGTGCACTGATTTAATAGGTTATAGAATCAAAACACATAAACCTTTAACCACACATCATGAGTTTAAAGTGCCTTGCAGAACAAGGGTTGCGAAAACATTGTAGGAAAAAAAGAATAGGCCGGCAAGAACCATAACTCTGCCATCCTTCCTTCTGAGTTATTGCCCTTTTCACTTCGATTTTTCATCTGGGTCATAATTTCTAAAATATAAAAGATATGATCTGGGACCTTCAAAGACTGATAGAACACCTTGTGGATAAGAGCAATTCACAAATTTTGTAACTTTGCCACCCTTATTTTTAGGCCAGGGAATCCCTCTCAAGGGATTCCCTTGCCTATAGGGATCGTAAGCTGCCTATTCAGACAAAAATGTTGGACGGTGTGTCCACCCTATATCCCTGAGTCCGCCAAAACAACTAGTTTCCCAAGTATATACAGAGATTGCTTATCACACGGTGTGAATACTTTCCCTTCCTCAAAGCTTTCATCTGCAAAATGCCATGGAATTGCAAGGGTATTACGATCCTTTAATAACTGACGAGTGTGTGTTTTTATCCCGTTTTTGTCATTAACACTGACCTAATAAAGGCGTAACCTAATAAACTTAGCTTTATCCGGAAGTTGTGTATTCCTACGCGCTATATACGGTTAATATCTATAACGCTCTCTCTTGCACTCCGGATCATTCACATTCAGGTATGATGAGAGTAACGAACGACAACTCTGCTCGGAGTTTGTCTATAGCGTTGTGTTGACATTTGAACATATGTCTCACAAAACGCGTCTCCGCTAAAATGCGATTGTAAATACAGCAAACTACATATAGAATATTGGCCCGTGTTATGTTTATCACTTTTTCTTATGTATATCGACTAAATCTAGGGTACTTCAGCGGAATGCTGGAGAAATCGGCCCCTGGAGAAATCGTCCCCAAACTGCTTGGCCCGTGTTTATCACTCAGTAGAAATCGTCCCCAAATAAAATTTTAGAAAAATCGACCCCAACATCATATTTCATCCATATCGTTAATCAAGTTGTCTATAAAAATATTTTTGAAAGTTCGTTGTCTTTAGTATGTACATTATGTGTATTAGTTTCCTTTTATCCAAGAGTTATTTGGTAGTTTTGTCATTGTTTATACTGCCTATTTCACACTGATAGGATGTATTTCACACCTTTTACACCTGTCACAAATACATTACACCTGTGTGATTCTTAAAAAATGTCTTTGATTGACTTCGGTTTGAAACCAAATAAATGCTTATAATTTTTTTCTGTAGTCGTTCGCTTGTCATTTAATGTATTTTTTTTTTGTTCATCTCTCTCTCTACTAGTTGTCATATGACATACTTGTGACCACTACCATTCAGCAGGGGCGTCAGTGTCTCTGACACACATATTTCTAGTGTTCACTAGGGCTTGTGTGCATCCGAATATTTCCGGTCCATAACTTCTAGAATTTTGGATGGATTTCAAAATAATTTGGCACAACTGACCTCCATCACGAATAGATTTGCCATTTGAAACATCTGTTCAAGTCGGTTCAAGATCAAGGCCACATTGAAGGCCAATTTTTCGTCCGAACCATAACTCATACATTTTTGGATAGATTCCGGTAAAAATTAGCATACTGCATTGTTCTCCATCATGAGTAGATGTTCCGTTTGAAACATTTATTCAGGACCAGAGTCTAGGTCAAGCTTGAAAGTCAAGTGTTCGCGGGCTTGACACAAGTTGTCCTTGGACAACGATAATGAATTAGGATTAACGTCTTTTTATATTCTGTAGATATAAGTATCGAAGCTCAAGTCACTGTGACTTGTCCGTATAATAGGTAAGTGAAATAGGTAAACCGAGCCTAATCGTTTTCCCAAAACAATCCAACCTTTTCACAGTATTTTATTGAGAAAATATTTTGGCTAAAAGAGAATTTGCTTGTAACAAGCAATTCCTCCCAATTTCCCCAAAATCTTACTTTTCAATATACACGAAGAACTACTTTGGATTTTCATCTACAACTTCCTTCAAATATGACCAGTTCAAAATTTCATCGACTTGTGGAAGGTAGAGACAACATGACCGACTGCCATATCACTCCAATCTTTATTATTCATTACATTTTACCTTGATATCTATCTTACATGTATTTTCATTGAAATCAATAAAAATAAATATTTCCTTGCGTCATAAATGTAAAAAATAACGTCATTCAGGACTACAAGATATCAAATGTCTCAGAAAATTTAGATAACCAAAGTTGGTATTGCACCGATTGAATAGTTCAATTTTGACTTGGGATTGTTTACAAGCACGACAAATTACTAAGTATTCTAAGCCATCATCAAGCACCCCATAACTGTGAGCACATGCCTAGCTCTGGCTTAATTAGTTTCTGGCTGGTGCTTTTTAGTATCAGTTCAAAATTTCCTGTTAAAACCAAGAATTCCAGGGGCTTAGTGGAATCCGCTTGTATCCCTGTCCGTCTACCTGTTTGTATTAAGTAAAATTGTCCTCTTGTGTTGTTTCGTATCCTCAATTTCCTGGCCTTCAGTACTATCAGTACTTTGATTTTAGTTATTGCCCTTTAATATTTTTCATATATCATGGAGAATAACTACTCTTCATTCATGACCCATCCATCAATGCAACTCATTTCACTGACAAGCCCCTTCGGGCGTATATGTGCCGCTCTGCGAAGCTCTTGTTCAACTTTAATCTTCATTTTTACAGTATTTCTTGCTCATCAGGAATGGAACTTTGTCACTTCAATGGGGGTCCTGTGTGGCTCAGTGGTAAAGTGCAGGACTCGTAACCTGGAGGTCCCAGGTTCGAGCCTCGCTGGCTCCACTGGGTTTTTTTCACAGGAGTGCCCTTGGGCAAGACACTTCAGAGCCTAGCCTAGTACTGGTGAAACCCAGGAAACATGAATATGTGAACCTGCGCCGTGATATGACTGAAATACTGTTGAAAGCGGCGTAAAACACCATTCAAACAAACAAAACAAATTGTCACTTCAAGTCAAATTGATGATTATGCATCCATCTGTCCATCCATCAGTCTATTCGTAACCCTTTTAGATCACAAGTAACACAATATATCCATTGAGCTACCTAGGCAGGTGCTAGAAATTCCAACACTTTAGTCTCTACCTACACTGTGTTGTAAGCTGTACGGCACAAAATGTGTAGTCACTTCCAAGATGGCGGACTGTTTACTTGGAGAAAGGTGGGTGTCACATTTTATCATCAATAACTTTTTTTCTTGAAACCTTCGAGACATGATACTTATAATATATTGTGTGGGAATGATGTGGTAAGCCTCGGTGCTATATAGCAAAGAGCCAGTGCCATTATTCGATACGTTATATCGGCGTAAACATTGCCATTGGGTAAAATTTGAATTTGAAGTGAGGAACTTGCATGGTTTTTAGTTATAGAATGGAAAATAAGCTAATGCAGTGGGTGAAGGCTGTTGTTTCTGTAGGTATTCATCACGTGCTTTCCAATGATTACAGTCATTTTTGTGAAATATGTCTAGAAAGACCAGAAAACATGTGTTTTGTATATCGCTAATGCAGCGGTGTAGTCCACATCAACAATTTCACACACAGCGGTGTAGACCCGATTTTTTCTGAACGGTTTAGACACAATTTAAAGCACAATATATGTACGGTTTAGACACAATTGGCTTGGTCTTGAATCTTCTTTTCTGAAGATAACGTAACTTGGCGTTAATCCAGAATCATGAAAATTGGCACCAACAGTTCGAGACAGTCTCCCTTATTACCGACACCCTCGGAAGGAACCATCTGGAACCGAAAAAGGATCATCGTGGAACGAAAAGAGATAGTTGGGAACAAAAGAGTGCATCAAGACATTATTTACGATATTATTTATGTAATAGTGAGTATTATATCACGAAAAAATAAATTATGAAGTTACTAATTAATGTCTGTGCACTTATAAATCAATTCCATCATGGTGGCAGCCATAATTTCAATCATTCACTTAGGATGATAATTACCATCCTGGACTTGACAATCATTTTCATTTCGAAGTTGTTTTAAATACCGTCGCTGATTCGTATCTTGGTATCTGTTTGTTTAATATCTAGTTAAAGATGCCCGTCTAAGGCCGGTGAGCAGAAATGCTGTGAAATTAATAAAAAAACATAGCATGGTACAGAAAATCGGTCCTTATTGTACGCAAGGATAAATTACTGACATGTACATGTATGGTGTAACTAAAATAAAAAAATACAAACGCGGAGGTTTGTGTTAGAAACCGAGCATTGGTCGGAAAATAACTGGCTGACGATCGAAGCTGTAAACAATGACAGTGCGTCACGGAAATTTATCGTTGCTTTCCGCCTAAAGTCGGATACGGTGTAACTTGCATATCACTCTCTTGCACTCCGGATCATTACATTCACCTCTGTAGTGGGCTCAGAAAGTAGTCCGTCATTACACGATACTTTCGTCACATGACCAGAACTCAAAATGGCGACACAAACGCCGGTGAAAGAAAGACCAATATCGATTACTTTTTGTGCTGTTGAAACAGCATACGGCAAATCTGACTAAGTGGTAGGCAATGTGAAAAAGATGGATTTTCTGAAAAGCTTAAATGTCTTTTAAAGGACCATAATTTGTTTTTTAATCTTATAACCTAAGATTTATCGGTGTATTAAAACTGTTGTCATCATTCCTGGGCGCAGCCATTTTTTAAATCGCCATTCTGTCAAGAATGGCAGATTTATTGCAGTCGGGGAGGTAGGGTGAAATGGGTTAAAAGTTGTAAGTGGATTCCTGAATCTTCATGGTTTTTTTCAAGATAGGATGAGCCTATTAACTCGAAATTTCCGTGCAACACTATCGTAACTCTGAATAAATCTTACAGCTTTTTACGATGTGATTGTAATCACTAATTTTATGTGTTCATCCGCAGAAAAAAAAAAATGACAGATTAGAAATTGTCGCCGTATTTGAAAATGTTTGATTAATACATGGTTAGAAATGAATTTTGAAATCATGCGTTTGTTTGATTTATTCTCATATGTCTTTTTCTTTAATTAAATTCGTTGGTTTAAATTTTTGAAACGCGTATGAATCAAATAACATGCGGGGAGCTAATGACGTCATAACGCGCCTTGCAAGCGAGGAAAAAGGATCTCTACTACTTTCAGGCATCAGCTAGTCCATCCATCTTAAATACGTCGGTAAGTGACCAAAGTGGTTATTTTCTATTTGCCTGGTTCTACTTGATAGTACGCCTGATCTATGATTATTAAACTTTGTGGTAGGAAAAATAAATCTGTTGACCCAGTTTCTGTTCGCAGTGTTGTGGTGTCGCCATTTTTTATTTCTCACGTTTTGATACTGGTCCCATTTACCGCAATGCATAGATGCATGACAGCCATTCCATCGATTGAAGTTGAAATAAAAAATCAGGTGAAATTAATTACGACATTGACCTAATCCAAATTACTATACAAATCGATATCGCTAGAACTATAATCTGACTACCCGAATATATGTACACTTTCGATAACATCACGAATTGTCGGCTAGACAAAATTTGTCAAGTAACTTGGCAAAACTTTAGAAAAGCGAAATTACGGACGATCGTTGACCCCTATAAATCGTGAATGTTCTAAATGCTCAATTGAACCATGAGCGCAGGTAAAATCTACGAATTTAGTATAAATTCATCTCTTTTTCCAAAGGAAGGGGGTCAACTCGGCCTGCTACACGATCGGCCCATGAATCAACTCGGCCTGGTGTCATCTCGGTCCAATTAAATTGCATTTGGCAAAATGAGGTATCAGATATGAAATTAATTTAAATTTGTATACTTTAGGTATAATAAGTGATTCTGAGATGGTATTGAGTATGTACTTGTCAGAATATGGCAGAAAGAGCATTCAGTTACAAATGGTTGAGGTGTTCAGCTAGTGCTCATAAACATGTCATCTCATTTTAAATTGGTACCAACTTGCTTTAATTATTTCAGTCTGGCAAGAACTTTTCTCATTTGGTGAAAGTGATGGCGCAAGGAAAAATAGCCACGGAATCCTGTGTGTACCTTTCAACCAATTACATGATCAGAAGTCTTGTACCCTCATATTAGATCAGAGGCTGAGCGTTTAGTCTTTGTTTTGGTATGTCTGCCGGAAGGAATTTAAAGGTGGCCCTTCAGATTTTGGGATCAAAATTTTACAAAAAAGTTATCATTATACTCCCAAAGCCTCTTTTCAGCCAACAGCTAGAGAAATTAGAGATTTACTACGGCCCAGGTTGACACCATCAGGAAACACTGTCTGTTTTTATGCTCCCCGAAGGGCAAGCATATAGTCGCCGCTTTGTCTGTCCTTCCGTCTGTCCATCCAAAGTCATTTCTCCACAACCCCTGGACCAAATTGGATAAAACTTCATATATGAACTCCTTAGGGTAAGGTGCCGATATAACTTTCCTGGTTTTTCCATTTGACCCCGTGTCATGAAAAAAGGGGCTTAATGCAAAATTGCAATTTTTACTACTATCTCATTCAGTTTTTGTCAAAATTTCATGAAACTTCATGGTTATATTGTTTATGGAAAGATTCAGCATAGGCTCTTGCTATTTTTAATCTAGGCGTTTTTTAAGTTGACATTCAGTCATGGAAAAAGGGGTTTTCTTGCAAAATTCCAATTTTTACTAATGTCTCATTCAGTTTTGGTCAAAATTTCATTAAACTTCATGGTTATATTACTTTTTCAAAGTTTCACCATGTGCTCTTGTTTCTTTATCTATGTGTTTTTCAATTTGACCCTCTGTCATGGAAAAAGGGGGTTTCTTGTAAAATGCCAAGGAAAAAGGGGCCTTAAAGCAAAATTGCAATTTTTACTAATACCTTGTTCAGTTTTTGTCAAAATTTCATGAAACCTCATGGTTATATCTTGTTTTACAAGTTTCATCATGTGCCCTTGTTATTTTCAATCTATAAAATATTAATGCGCAAATACCTCTTTCCTGGTTTCTCAATTTGAGGCTGCATCACAGAAAAAGGGGACTTCATGGAAAAATTTGTTTTTCACTTGTATTTTCTACATCTGTGCTCAAAACTTTGTGAAATTTCAAATCTGAACTTGTTTGAACATTGCCCAGGTACCTCTCTTTCGGTTTCTCAATTTCAGGCTGCAACACGGAAAAAGGGCGCTTCATGTCCTTTTATGTAATATTTACTACATGACTGCTCAAAATTTTATGAAATTTCGAAATTTGAATTATTATCAAAAAATGCCAAAAATCACACACCAGTTGTATTTATTTCAATGATGCAATATTGCCTTATGGGAAAAGAGGGCTTAAAGGGGGCTTAGTGGGCTAATTGTCCTCTACAAGTTTGTCTTGGCTATCTCTAAGTTAGTAATTGCCTTTTCACTTGAATTTTTGGGGAGCACGAACAGGTCCTTTTAGGATAAAAGAAGTAAATTTATATCAATTTCATATATTTTATGATAAGCACTTGTTCGGGGAGCATAACCCATCTCTGAAGGTTCTTGTTACATGAGCAACTCGCTCATTTACATACTGGAAATACGCAAAGGAAGCTTTGAAATAAACATAAGACATTATGATTATGGAAAATAATTACATGCTTGTTATGTTATTGAATTTAAGCGTCACCAGTCACATGCTAGTCTTTTGACATTCCCACAATGCTTTCTTGAAATCTAAAAATACTTTAACTCATTACCAAACGACAATATTTTAGGCTTGTCCAAATTGAAAGCATTTGCAGACGACAAAATAAAAGTGACTGAAATTTGTTTTGTGAAGAGTAGAAAACATCGTGTGAAAAGGAGAAAATACTGGTTACCAGCATTTTCTCCTTTTCTCACAATGTTTTCTGTATAGGCTTCTTTCTCAGGGTTGTCAAAAGAAGGGATTGTGTGGTAATGGGTTAAGAGGCTACATAGCCTTTTAAGGGAACACCATCAAAAAAATTTTTTCTTTGTCATTTTGTGATTCTTGATTATTGATGATTTGTATTATTTTTTCATATCAATCTCAATACCAGTTAAGTTTTAAGTCATATAAATACCCACCTTGGACATGGATTTTAATTTTTAGCTCCACTGGCCGAAGGCCAGCGGGCTTATGTCATGGCCCGTTGTCCGTCGTGCGTCCGTCCGTCCGTCCGTCCGTCCGTCCGTCCGTCCGTGCGTCCGTCCGTCCGTCCGTGCGTTAACTTTTTCTTTAAACATCTTCTTCTCTGAAACTACCCATCCAATTTTGATGAAACTTCACAGAAATGATCCTGCCATGGTTCTCTTCAGAATTTCTTGAAAGAATTTAATTCCTTCAAAAACTCTGGTTGCCATGGCAACAAAACTGAAAAAAATTGAAAATCTTTGAAAATCTTCTTGTCTGAAACCGTAAGGCCTAGGGCTACCAAATTTGGCATGTAGCTTTATCTAGGGAACCTCTACCAAGTTTCTTCAAATTATAGCCCTGGGGTCAAAATTGGCCCCGCCCCGGGGGTAACAAGTTTTACATGGGCTTATATAGGGAGAACTTTAAAATTCTTCTTCCACCTAGCCATAGGGCCTAGGGCTACCAAATTTGGCATGTAGCTTTATCTAGTGGACCTCTACCAAGGGTGTCCAACTTATAGCCCAGGGGTCAAAATTGGCCCCGCCCCGGGGGGTAACAAATTTTACATGGGCTTATATAGGGAAAACTTCCAAAATCTTCTCGCACCTAGCTATAAGGGCTAGGTCTATCAAATTTTGCATGTAGCTTTATCTAGGGGGTCTCTACCAAGGGTGCCCAAATTATAGCCCTGGGGTCAAATTTAGCCCCGTCACAGGGGCTCACAAGTTTTACATGGGCTTATATAGGGAAACTTTAATAATCTACTTGTACATAGCCATAAGGCCTAGGGCTACCAAATTTTGCATGTAGCTTTATCTAATGGGCTTCTACCAAGAGGGCCCAAATTTTAACTTTGGGGGTCAAGTTTGACCCCACCCCAGGGGTCACAAGTTTTATATTGGCTTTATAAACCTGTCTCATGGGTCACATATTTTACAGGGCCTTTTATTAAGCAAACTTGTTTTACAGGGCTTTTTATTGGGCAAGATTCAAAAATCTTCGTGTTTATAACCACACATTCTAGTTTCATATTGTAGGTCTGAGGTCAAAATTGGCTCCATCCAGGGATCACAAGTTTAACATGGGCTTCAAAATATAGTCACTTCAATTTAAACATTAATCAAGGGAAATAACTCTTTGAATGAAAGATAAAGTTTGGTACTATTTACCTCCCTTGATTATTATCAAACTGCATTGATACATGATTGGTGCTAGACATTAAGTTTTTTTATAGAAAATATTCTGTTTTCAAGTGTGATTCATTTTGATGCTAATAGTTATGCTCACATGAGTTGAATAATAAATTCAGAGTAAGGTTTCTATCATTCAGGTTATTTTTCCAAGGATTTTACCTTTTTCATGCTTACGAGTTAACCTGCTTGTACTGCCTGACAGTGTTTATTGTTTTTGAAGGCCCTCTTTTTTAGGGTCATGAACGCTTGAATTTGCGTGGTAAAGGGTTAAAAAGCCAGTGGAGCGATACAGGGCCATCATGGCCCTCTTGTTTAAGAGTTGGTTTATGGGCTTTGAAATTGCATACTTGTGTTATTTGTGGTTTGGCTTGATTGTTGAGTGCAATACCAGGTTAACTTAAATCATGTAGAGGCCATTTTCAAATTATAAATTTATGATCATTCAAAAAAAAATGAATAAGTATAGTTCATATGTCACATATTAATCTACTTTTATTAAATAGTTTTGCACTATGTATCCAAAGCTATGAAATTATTTTTTCTTTTATTTCTGTAGGACAGCCTTGCCACCAAAGTAAGGGTTAACTCGAAAGAAGTAGATGTGAGAACAATAACACTGGATGATGGGACCAATAACATGAAGGTGGGCCTGTGGCAAAATCTGTCAAGCCATGCAGTTACCCTCGGAGATGTGGTAGAAATTATTAAATAACAAACGTTATTTGCAACGAAAAACACTATGATAATGAAGACTCTGTGTCATCAACTCAATACACAGAAATTGAGGTAAGATATGTTTCTTATACTTACTGGTTGAAAAAAAAAATATTAAGCATGCATTCCATTTATTTTGCTAATACTGATTTCAATAAAAACCTAAGATATCACTTGATATCTGTTTAAGAATTCTAAAGTAAGGGCAAGAATAGATGATATTCGCAAATTACTGTTTTTTTATACTCTTTGAAAAAATTCCCCTTCATACTGAAAAAAATTTTGAATTAAGTGGAATGGTTAGTGGGGAAAAATGTGCACATAATCCCCACATCCTAGAATTGACACGTATTGCTGTAGCTTTAGAATCATTACAAAATTTACAAAATATTAATTTTAAAAACATAGATTCGAAGGGAGAAAAGCTAAAAGCTGGTAACTGATTTTTCAAAATTCAAATTCATGATAAATGACTTGACTGTTTTTAGAGATAACCTGAGGTATTACTATATAGCTTCGGTGTTGTTAGCAATTTGCAAAACTTTAACATTTTGTAATATCTGTAATTATCAAAGATAATTATATGTTCACTAATCTCATTAAAATCAAATCTCAAAACCATGGCTTTCTTTTCATCTTTCACATGCTATAACAAAAAAATTTTAGACTGGGTCCAAATCGAAAGTATTTGCAGACAACAAAAAAAATATGAGTGGAAATTGAAAATTTGGGTTTGGAAGGGTAGAAAACATTTTGTGAAATGGAGAAAATGCTGCATACCAGGATTTTCTTATTTTCCCACAACGTTTTCAGAAGGCTTCTCTCTTAGGTCATTAAAAGTCCAGACCTTGAATTAGATTTGTCCCATAAGAGCATTTGAGATCTAACTCTTTCCCAAATAATCACATGTTTTAACAATCCAGAGTTATAATCTAGGGGAAAAGGAGAAATTGATTCTTACAGGCAATTTTGGCTTTTCTCACTTTTTTCTTTGAAATTGTTGTCTGCAACTTCGATGCACATTGACCAGTGTAAAACTTTGTCATCTGATAATTGGTTAGAATTGGACCTAAAGAGGAATATAGATAAAGATATTCACCATTATTCTCTTTTTGTTTCTGACAGGTAACGAAATTGCCAAACAAGGAACTGACAACAACAAATTTTTGAGGTAACATGGAATCTTCCGTGGTTACAGAAAATGATGGAATCTGCATCATTGATGTTGATTTGCTTGTTGCAGGATTTTCATGTCCCATGGAAGATTTTTATTTGCTTCTTCCAAAAGATGTGAAATTCTCAGCTAGCAGCAATTCCATTGAGTCTTTTGTTGCTTAAAAGAAAAAGAGTTTGTAAAATGTGTTAAATTAATTTGTTTGGATCTGTAATTGCCATTTAAGTCTTTACCAAACGACAAAATGTTAAACTGGTTCAAATTGAAAGCATGTGCAGACAACAAAATGAATGTAAATGAAAAATTGAAATTTGTTTGGAAAGGGTGAAAAACATTGGGAAAAAGGAGAAAATGCTAGTCACTGGCATTTTCTCCTTTCCCCAGAATGTTTTCAAAATGCCATTTTTTCAGGATCTTTTATTGTCAGGATTGTGTAGTAAAGATTAAAAAAAAAACACATGAAATACATTAAGTTAATTGTTACCCTCTGCATGCGGTGCCATCATTTCAAATGAAACTGTAATTTGCTTTATCAATATTTTTACATCAAAAAGGACTTCACAGATATGCTTAAATGAGCCTGTGTTCGATGTACTCTTATATAGAGGATGCAAATTGCAAATGTTTGCTTGCTCTATTCAGTAAAATTTCCTTTAGTGTCAGAACCAAAGATCAGTTATAAACCCTCTCCCTCAAAGGAAGAGATAAGCCAAACTTATAGGGTGAAGGTTTATCCCTTTTCTTTGATTCAACTGTGTTGGAAAGTAGGTTAATTTTTTCAACAACAACAAAAAAGAAATGCACACACTGGAAAAGGGGCTTATAGAAATTTACCAAATTCTTAAATACATTCAAGTACAATTTTCATCAAGTTCTCTTTAATTTTCATAGAATGATAAGTGTTCCATCATAAAGGAAGGTTACTTTTGACATTGAGTTTATGACACTGGAAAACACAGGAAAGGAGATGTTAAAGAGGTTTGACAGCCAGTAAAGTGTGTGGGACCCTATGCCTCTTGTTATCTCTGTTAATTTTTTTCATTCAAGGGTATTTTTTTTTTAATGATATATATAGTGTTTTCACTGAATGTTTATTTCATGCACCTTGACTGCAATTATATAACTATTTTGGTACTTTACATGTAACAAACAATCTCTTGTTTTCAAATTCTTGGGAAAGAGTAAAGGAAAACAACCTGTAGCAAGCATTTTCACATACAGTGTCTCTGATAGATGAGGCTAAACTTACTACATGCCGATTCAGTTCTGAAACTTCCAGTTTGAAAATGCACCTTGACTGCAATTATATAACTATTTTGGTACTTTACATGAAACAAACAATCTCTTGTTTTCAAAGTCTTGGGAAAGAGTAAAGGAAAACAACTTGTAGCAAGCATGTTCACATACAGTGTCTCTGATAGATGAGGCTAAACTTACTACATGGTGATTCAGTTCTGAAACTTTCAGTTTGAAAACAAAACAAAAAAAAAAAGGGGAAGTTGTGAGATATGCAATGCATGATGAGTGAATTTTAGTAATTTTTTTTTTATGTCAGATTTGGTTATACCCAGTAAGATTTACAAGATCTGTCTAGAAATAGCAAATTAATTTTACTTAAAGCTCTGTCTTCAAGTAAAAGCTCAGGTTATTTTATGGTATGGTCAAATTTTCATCATTATTTTGTAATGTTTTCTTAAAGCTGCTTTAATTTTGTACCAAGCATAATCGATATTGTGCTAATAGTTTACTTTTTAAATAAACAGTCTATATTTTTTCAATTTAATTTGTTGTTGTTCATTTAGTCCACCATAATGAGGTGTTTTTGTCCTGGACAAAAAAGCTGTTTTAGTTAGCTACTGGAGAAGTGTTCTAAATAAAAAAGCTTTTGACAATACAAATGAAATTCTGTTCCCTTTATGCAGTTAAACAATGTACTGGATCACAATTACATAAAAAAATGTATAACCTAATAGCAGAGATTCGCCTAAAAGGGTTTCCATATTAGCTCGACTACTCTGGAACATAAAGTTGAGGTATTGTCATCACCTTGGTGTCCACTAAGTAAAAGTTAGCTGTTTGAATGCTGAACAAAATTAGAACTTTATTTTATGAGGAAACATTTTGTTGTTGAGCTTGTAGCTTTAATTGTATAGCCATCCGTCTGTATGTATTGTCTGTATTAATCCTGAGCATAAATCCAACCTTTGTTGGTGGATTTCAGAATTATTTGGTCATTTTATATTCCATTATGAAGTGATCTCTTCGGTCAGTCCATTGTCAAGGTCATATGTTTTAATAAGCCAAAATCAGCTTGTGCAGAGCGTCACTCTTATATTTATACTTGGATTGGGGGAAAAAAAAGGGTGTACTTGTTCTCCTTGATGATTAGATGTGCCACTTGAATTATTGTTTGAGGTCAAAAATCTTCTAAATCTTCAAGCCCTTCAACAAATGGCGATTTTCAGGACCTTCAGTCCTTTGATGTTAAACTTGGCGTAAGATTCTGATCAGTAAAGAGGCTCGAAAAAAAAATAGTTCCATTTTATACAGGTAAATTCATCAGTTTGAACGCACCTATAATGTATCCAGAATCATATTTCCATTGTCTACCTTATAATTTTACGCACGAAACAGTTAAACAGTAACAAAACATCTTTTCTTCGGTTTGACAAGATTCTTGTCATTTAGCCCATCGCAGAGATGTATGTGAGAGTAACGAACGACAACTCTGCTCGGAGATTTCTTGCATATAGGCCACGACCTCTGTCTGAAAATCGAAGCTGCAACAGAGAAGCCTACATTTTCTTTTGTTTTCTCAGTATACGCAGGGCGAAGGTCAAATATAGTCACGAGACAGAATGTATGATCATTATACAAATCTACCAGAGTGTATAACGGATATCGAAAATCTTCGATTCAAAAACCAGAAACGATGAGTCTGTTTGGATGGAAGGCCGCAACTCCGCGAAATGCATTTTCTATCGATTGTTATTTAAGCAAGCTTGTCAGGCGAAATATTTGGCATGAAGATATAAGAATGACTATATTTTGATAAAATAAAAACAAAATGAGTTAAAACTGGTTTAAAATGAGTATAAGGATCTCTGTAAAGTTTTTAGTTTCTGTGCCACTGTTCGAGTAAAATATGACCAGTAGGTTAACAGGGAATGGGGGATCAAAAAAAAAAAAACCACTGCAGTAAAAATTACGTAATTATTGTTTTTTACCCCAAAAGGAAAAATCATAAGATGGAATTCCATGTGATCGATATTCACAATTTTCATTTACCATTGTACAATTTGATTTCATTATATACGGGTCATGGATTTATATTTATAAAATCGAATGTAACTCATCAAGATTGGTTATCTCATAAAGTTTTTTATTTATTCTTATCGTTTCTGGAATGTTTCTTTTGGCCACAGACTACATCTGGTAGTAGACTGGTGTCAGTCCATTAAATAGAACCTTTTCATTAAAACGAAATCATCAAGTAAAACTGCAAAATGGAAACTCTGTGTTCTCAATGCTCTGAATGTCTGATTTAACGTATTTCAGAAGAAGGGCAAGTAACAACACATATTTCTGTGACTTTGCTGTAGTTGTGTACCTTGTTTATTAGAATGATTTAAATGCAGGGCCTGAATGCCAGGCTACATCTAGTAGGTGAATATACAGACCCGTTCGCGAAGTACCAAAGCAATTTTAATTTCCCATATTTTGAAAGAAAGACAGTCAATGATTAGTGAAACACTTTCAAAACATGAATAATTCCCGTGGCATCTTATTTGATATAAGTTTGTCTTTTAGAAAATACAGGATAGCAATAATATTGTACATGTATTTCCAAAAGCCCTGATGTTACTTTTGTTCCATGAAGTGTCAAACAAGAGTCTCTAAATCTCCTCCAAATGAGCATTGGTAGCACATGAATGGCGTGCAACTGGAATATAAGATAGACAAAGTTTTTTTTAAAGCAGGTAAATGGTATGTAACACAAATATCAAAAGACCAAAGTCTTTGCAGTTCATGTCTAGACCACAGATAGAATCAGATTTTGTGTCTAAACCGTACAGTATATAAAGCTTATGTGTGTGTCTAAACCGTTCAGAAAACGCCGTGTCTACACCGCTGTGTGTAAAATTGTTGATGTGGACTACACCGCTGCATTAGCGATATACAAAACACATGTTTTCGGGTCTTTCTAGACATATTTCACAAAAATGACCGTAATCATTGGAAAGCACGTGATGAATACCTACAGAAACAACAGCCTTCACCCACTGCATTAGCTTATTTTCCATTCTATAACTAAAAACGATGCAAGTTCCTCACTTCAAATTCAAATTTTACCCAATGGCAATGTTTACGCCGATGTAACGTATCGAATAATGGCACTGGCTCTTTGCTATATAGCACCGAGGCTTACCACATCATTCCCACACAATATATTATAAGTATCATGTCTCGAAGGTTTCAAGAAAAAAAGTTATTGATGATAAAATGTGACACCCACCTTTCTCCAAGTAAACAGTCCGCCATCTTGGAAGTGACTACACATTTTGTGCCGTACAGCTTACAACACAGTGACCTAGCTGCTTGAAATGGCAGCATTGTTGTGGCATATATTGTCAGGGGGATATCTTCTAAAAGTCCTTCACAAAAATTGATGAAACTTCATGCCTGTCTTCCATTGGATAGTCCGTTGATACAATTTTTTCTTTATATAATTATCATGATGTGTCATTGAAACAAGGGGGCTTAATGTATATTTTCTTTATTTGTTTTCATTTCATGAAATGCAAATATCTGGAAAAAGGATACTTAATGTATAATCCTGTTATGGACCTCTTATATATATTTTTTATGTAAGGAAATACTGTGCCATTGAAAAAAGGGAGCTTAATTTATAATTTCATCATGGACTGATAACAAAAAGGCCATGATAAACCATTTTGTCTTCTTGAGTTGTTGAAAAAGGACCCAGATATTGTAATTTTAAATCATCTTTGCTTGCCAGAATATCTCAAGTCTTTACCAAATTAATGACAATTTTTTGGAATGGACTTTTAAGGCATCTGCAAAAGAACCCTTGTTAATATTACAATTTCTGACTTTGACAAGGTAGAAAACATTGTGGGAAAGGGAGAAAATGCTGGTAACCAGCATTTTCTCCTTTTCCCACAACGTTTTCTAAACTTTGGTTTCTCTTTCAGGGTTGTCAAAAGTAGGGATTGTGTAGTAAAGGGTTAATGGACAGTATAGATCACAGACTGGATGCTCTGATCTTTCTGACCTTAGCTTGTGCTGTCTGCATTAACAAATTTTGTTGTGACAGGTGCTCTAAGGGTTAATTGAAGGTTTATTGTACAGACAGGGGAGAGGAAAAAGGTGGGAATGATTGATGAACCAACCTATCTAAAACAAAAGTTGATGGATTGGTGGGCAGTAATGTTTGCCATGTTTCCTCATTGTGTTTTCTTTTGTTTTATCCAAATTTTTCTGCTGACTTTCTATGTTGCAATACAGACTTATATTGTACCTGCAACAGACTTTAACTTTTACCAAGCCAGAATATGATAGACCTTATCAAATTGAAAGCTTTTTAAAAGAGAAGCTTGTTGTGGCTTAAATGATGAAATATTACTTTGAAGGGGAAGGCGAAATCATGTGTATAGGAGAAAATGCTGATAACCAGTTTTATGCTCACCAGGGTACCGAGCTCTCAGGATTAGCTATACTCGGGGGGGGGGAGTTAAAGGGAGTATAAGGATAATTTTGTTGTATTTTTGTATTTTTTTCATCCCAAACTTTGAAGGGCCACCTTTAACATTGGTCACAATATCTAGAGGCCACATTATACCAATAAACATGAAATTTGTTTAGAATATTCGTCTTGATGATACCTTAGGATAGTAGGTTTATGGGTCTTGTTGGATAAAAAACTAGGTGGGTAGGTTGTATCTTGAAAAAACTTTTTGTACATCCCACAGGCCATATTTTGTTTCAAATACTAATGAAAATTTGTCAGAATGTTTGTGTGGATGATTTCTACATGTCAAGTAGGCCGCTGAGACAAACTCTAGAAGCCATCTAGAAGCCATTCTAGAAGCCATATTTGTAAGTCTAATACTAATGAGAGTTTGGTCAGAATGTTTGTCTTAACACCTTAGAAGAGTCATGTTTGGACAAAAGGCTCAGGAGAGTAACTTTTTGGCCATCATGGCCCTCTTGTCATGCAACAATTCTAGGCCCCAGTCACATATTCATGGAAGAGCTATGGTCTAATCAACCACGGATGGCTACGGAAATGTCATATTCCGTACTTTGATAGGACTCCAATACGGATACACAATGGTGTGATTACAGAGTTCAAAGGAACTACTGCCAAAATTTAGGTAAAATCTTCAGGAGAGATACGGATGTTACAGTTGGACACGGTTTAATAAGAAGCGACACAAATCGGGAGGATTGTACTACGAATACACTAAAATTTGCACGGTACAAGTGTATATTTGTATGAATAGGAACAGTCCAATACGGAATAGTACAAATTGCTATGGGTCGATACGAACCTACCATGACATAGCATTCCGTCCACAACTTCTACCTTGCTCTAGCTCTTGCTCTTTTGAAATGCAACAAGTTCGGCGATGAGAGCCTCAAACTGGCTATGGAGGGGTCTTTGTTAAAGCCAATTTGTAGTTCACTATCTCCTCTGTCGTCGATTGCCTGATTATTATAATCAATAACCTATCACCAGTTGACAAATTCTGGCCTCCACGAAATTGAAAGCATCTGCAGACAACAATTGTAAACTTGGTACAAATGAGCTTTACAATGGAGAAATTGCGCATTTTGATCATTTTTTTCGATTTTCTTCAATGTTTTTTAAGGTTGTCTATTGCAAAGACGACTTGAAATGACTCCTACCAACAGTTGTAAAACCATTCAGGGAAAAGGAGAATACCAATGAGGTTGTATATGAATATATTCTAAAACTGTATCTAATTATACATACTGTGAATATTGGTTGTCAGCATGAAAGCAAAATAAAATCATGATAACACTTAAAATTATACTGATATTTTTATCATGAAAATTTTTATTATCTAGATAATATTTTCCAGGAAACTTTGTTCTATCACGATTATTCTCTTAAATTATTGCACTAGCTATCTGGTATCTTTTGGCAGAAATATGGCACCATAGACTTCACACCAGATTTTTGCAAAGATTGTCACATGATCAATAACATGCATAGATTATGTGAATTCATACAATTCTTCAATACAGGAAGAGTTTACTAAATCGAAATAAGAAAACAGGTTCAGAATGATCAATTTTACTGTGATGACATAATATTGGTATGGTAAACATTAGTCCTGTGTACTATGTCAAAGCACTAATGAGATGGAATGTTATCACATGACGTTCTCGAAGACCTTGGTAGTTCAAACATACCAAAATTATAATAAAGATTGAGTGGCATCCTTGATATCAACAGGTTTCTCCCTGCATTTTCACACAAGTAAATCATGGCAACCAATGTGGTACATTTTCCAGTTTTCTCCAATTTTGTATTATGTGTGATATGATGGGTTATCAGTTATCGTTTTTGAGTTATAAACAGTGAAAATTACAATTTTTTTTACTTTTCTTTATGTTTGTAGAGAAGAGTGCATTTTTTTAAAATTTTAATAAAAGAAAAATTTAAACTACTACAAAATGTCCAAACAACCTCCTTTATGTGCAAATACTTCCACTTTCAGGCTACAGTGCTGTTGTCCAAGAAGAGTTAAATCCCTGGCATTAATGTTTAATCATATAGCTTATTTCTTCAGAGACATCTGATACTAAATCTTTAACCCTTTACCAGACAACAAAATTTTAGACGATGTCCAAAAAGCAGTACCAGAAGACAATTTTACTGTGGCTTGAATGGTTCAAATTTTTGTTTAACAGGGTGGAAAGCATGGTGAATGAAGGGGCAAATGCTAGTTATCTTCTCTTTTTCCTACAGTGTTTTCAAAAGGATTCTGTCCCATCGTTAAATTGTGGCATTGTGCAATTAAGGGTTAAATGATTGGTAGACAGAAATCAGAAACACAGCTTTCAGACACCCACAAGATGGTCTCTAACTCTTTATCATAAATGAAAGTTGTAGATTCATGATATTTCAAAGTGTTTACATTGAATGAGTTTCATATAACTTAATTGATGTTTGTTGAAAGAGTAGAACACTGCGTGGGTTTCAACAATGTTCAAATGGCGATCTTTTTCAGTTATAATACAGGATAGTTTGGTGAAGAGTTCATGAAAATTTTCCTGCTGCAGTAACAAAGAGTTGTCTGCCAGATATAATGTGTGTACCTTTACCTATTTGATGATCCTGAGAGGGTAGATGTTCAAAAACACAGTGAGAAATGGAAAAAGTATTGTAGCCATCATTTTCTCACAAGGTTTTAAATCCTGTGAAAAGGAAATCTTCTCCTTTGAGACACATTCTAAGTGTCATCTGCAAATACTTTCAGTATAGCTATGTCTTAAGTATTGTTGTCTAGTAAAGAGCTAAAGCCTTTCCAGCCATAAATCTTTCACAAAACAGTCTCTGATACCTACTACTCCGGAGACATCCAATACTAAATCTTTCAAACCAATGATATGGTAGACAGAAATAAGGAGACCCACACAGAGTTCTTATTTTCTTTAATGGAATTTCTTTGGTCTTTCTTACCCCTTTTATGGCAAAAAACAAGTTTTAAGTGCTTTTGAAGTTGTAGATAAAACTCAGAATATTTTGTGTATTCTGTTCTTGATCCCTCACTTGCTAATATGAAGGGATATTTGCCTGAAATCTGAACCTTTTCAAAAATTGTTCACGAAAATTTAATCTTTCATCAAAAATGGCTCTACGAATAGGGGCTATGTGCACTATGTTGAAATGAAGAATTTTTATATATTCTTCTTGTTTGAAAGGGCCAGTCAGATTTTGAAATAATTTCACAGAAATGTTCCTGTGGTGGTCCTTTTCAAAAAGTGTTCGCGAAATTTTGATCAGTCGGGAAACTTGGCTCTGGTTTATGGGGGCTACTTGCGGTATGAGGAAAGGAAGAAATTCTTGAAAATTCTTCTTCTCTGAAACTGCTGGTCATATTTTAGAATAATTTTACAGAATTATTATTATCATTGGATGACCCTTTTCAAAACTTGCAAAGTTCTGATCCATCAAGAAACATGGCTCTAGTAACTTTGGGCAACTTGAACTATATCGCCATGAAAAAATTCTTAAAAATTCTTCTTATTTGAAACCTCTGGTTAGATTTTGAATTAATTTCACAGAAATGTTCCTATGGTAATCCTTTCAGAAAGTTTTCGCAATTGTCAGGAAACATTGCTCTGATGGGGTGGAGGGGGCCCCAGTCTTGCACCATATAGACATGAATAAATTCTAAAAAATTCTTCTTCTCTGAAATGGCTAGCAGGGGTGTGCAATTTTGGAATTTTCCCACTTGCCCACAGACAAGTTGGACTGAATCTCCTACTTGTCTGCATTTAAAGTTTAGTTGTCCTTTTTCCCACCACAGCAACTGAATGTAGCGAGAGGCCTCACACAGGGTCAATACATTTAGTTTGTACCTTGAAGGTGTTTATTTCAACACTGGTTATGCAAAACTAGGAATCAATAGAGCGTTTGAGGATGGTCATTGATGTAAATATGACATTTCCTTATCTGGTTTGGCTCAAAAATTCATTTGCCCGCGGACAAGTGCTCTGGAAAAATTCACTTGTCTGCAGGCAAAAAGTCCAGAGTCGGGCAAGTCAGGCATAGGAATTCCACATCCCTGGCTAGTCAGATTTTGAAATAATTTCACAGAAACGTTTCTGGAGGGGAGGGGGGGAAACTGTTCGAGAAATTTTGATCCATCAAGAAACATGGCACTGATGGCTGTGGGTATTTACTCTATAAGGACATGAAAATTCTTCTTCTCAGAAACCGCTGTTCAGATTTTTAAATAATTTAACAGAAATGTTCCTTTGGTGACTCTTTTAAAAAATTGTTAACATAATCGTGATCTGTCAAGAAACATGGCTCTGATGGTGGGAGGCTAATTTGCACTACAGGGACATGAGGAGGAATTTCTTTATTCTTCTTCTCTGGAATGGCTTGTCAGATTTTGAAATGATTTGACAGAAATGTTCCCATGGGGACCTGTTTCAAAAATTGTTAGGCACCTGCATGTGGTATTCTTGTTCAACTTATGTTTTTGGTCACAACAGTGCATGTGTTCTTCTTCAAGAAATTGTCCTTTGATGATCTTTCCCAAAATTTTTTTGCAGAATTCTGATTCATCAAAATCATTGCTGTGGTGATAATTGTAGGGGTGGTGACTGATTTTGAAATGACTTTTACAGGTGATTTCAAAATTGCTTGGCATAATAATGATTTTGTTTCCAAAGTTTCAATACCTCAGAAAAAAATGGCTATGGTACTTTCAAAAATTCAGGTGAGGAATCCAGGGCCATTTTGGCCCTCATGTTGATACACAGGAGGAAAATGTTACTTGGAGTGTCAGTTTGCAAGGCACTTTTGTGTAAAGTTCCTGTGAAAGTGAAAGAGCTGAGCTAGAATACTGTTGAAATGTCATTAACAAAGTGAACTATGATTTGTTCTTTTCAGCATTATTAATGAAACAAGCCTTGAAATTTTGTTTTTAGTCTGTTTTTTGCTTAATCCATTCACAGCAAAAATGTAGGAGGCTGTAGGAGAAGGGAGCTAACTCTGGCATAAAGATGAGGCTTTTTACTCATGAAAAAAAATGGGCATTTTAGCTACGTAAAAAAAAAGATAATACCTTGTAGTCTACACTTCAGAATACAAACCTTCCATTTTATCCACATTTGCTTTGTTACCTACCCAATGCTTACAGTGTAGGTATGCCGAAATTCTTGTATTGTGTAGAGAGGGACTTTTTAAACAAAGTAATGTCACTCTGTATTCGATAAAAGGACAAGAAAGAGGTGGGTGTGCAGGAACCAAATATGAGAAAATCTGACTTCAGGGAGTCGTCATTTTTTTTATGTAATCAATATAAGTTTTGTTCAAGACATTGCAGGGGAGTAACCATTAATACCTTACTATTTATGACCTAAGGAAGATTGCTAAGGAGAAAATAGTGAAAGAAGGATAAAATGCTTACAACCTGCATTTTCTCCCTAATCCACCTGGTTTTCTACCCTTTTAAAGGCAAAACCCATTAATTGAGTCAAGTCATTCTTTCGTGGTCTACATTATTGCTATCTATATGAATAGGTGTTATTCTTTTAGGCATGGTAAAGAGTATATTAGTCTTAATTTGTAGTCATGTTGTAGGTGGACCATTTTTCGTCTATATATGGTAGCAATAAAGGAATTATACATCAGTCATCCTCCTTTCTAGCAAAGAAATCCTGGATCTTAATTATTATGAAGCATGTTTTTCCTTAACTGTAAAATGTCCTCCCTGTCTTTATGATTGTCAACATTCAGGGTGTCTTCGAGACAGAACTTACCATCGCGTATGTTGTACCTACCAATCCAGACTGTTAAGGACCTTTAGGAAGAAGACGTTTGAAAACATTGTAGGAAAAGAAGAAAATGCTTGTAACAAACATTTTGTCCTTTTCCAACAATGTTTTCAATTTGTTTTCTATAAGTAGGACATGCACAATCAATCAATTAAGCTACATTTAGTTTGTTTTCTGCAAATTTGGGCAAGTCCAAGTTCTGCCATTTGGAAGAAAGTTCTAGTTACCAGCATTTTCTACTCATCCAATAATGTTATCCAAGGACTTTTTCATTATATGGTTGTTAAAGCAGGGTATTTAGATTTTTTACATTTAACCAAATTAAAAAATATATATATCGCTGAAATTTTTATGAAAAAACAATACAAATTACCAAAGATTACGAATCATAAAATCACACAAAAAAATTGTTGACGGTGTTCCCTTTCTAATTTCTCTTTGTTGTCGGATGGTTTTCGACTACTGGAGGTTATACGAATAAAAATTAAAGGGCTTTGGGAGTATAGGGACTATTTTTTGTATTATTATAAAATTTTTGTACTAGAATCTGAAGGGCCACCTTCAAAGTACAGGGTTTTTTTGTGAAATGGTAAAACAATGGACATCGTAACCTGGTTGTTTAACCCAGTGCCATACATGCTAGAGTTTTAATGACCCTTTGGTAACACGCATTTAAAAACATTTTGTGAAAAGGACAAAATACTGGTAACCAGCGTTTTCTACTTGTCCAACAATATTTTCTCACTTTCAATGTCTTCAATGCCTCTACCTCGAGGTTGTTAAAATTCATGATTATTTGGTAAAGAATTACAGAAAAGTTTGACTAAAGATCAAGTTGGAGAAAATGTTTCATGATTGATTGATATCACACTGAACAGATTTCAGGATTGAAAGTTCGTGATTTTTAGCTCCACTGGCCAGCAAAAAATCAGCTTCGAAGGCCAGCGGGCTTATGTCATGGCCCGGTGTCCTGCATCCGTCCGTGCGTTAACTTTTATCTCAAACATCTTCTCTGAAATTACCATCCAATTTTGACGAAGCTTCACAGAAATGATCCTGTCATGGTCCTCTTTAGAATTTCTGGAAAGAATTTCATTCCTTCAAAAACTCTGGTTGCCATGGCAACAAAACTAAAAGATATTGAAAATTTTCAAAAGTCTTCTTGTCTGAAACCGTAAGGCCTAGGGCAATCAAATTTTGGCATGTAGCTTTATCTAGTGGACATCTTCTAAGTTCCTTAAATGATAGCCCTGGGGTCAAAATTAACCCAGCCCCCAAAGTCACAAGTTTTATATGGGCTTATATAGGGAAAACTTTAAAATCCTTCTGGTACCTAGCCAGATGGCCTAGGGCTACTCAATTTTGCTTCTAGCTTTGTCAAGTGGTTGTCTACCAAGAGTGCCCAAATCATAGCCCAGGGGTCAAATTTGGCCCCACCCAGGGGTCACAAGTTTTATATGGGCTTATATAGGGAAAACTTTAAAATCCTTCTGGTACCTAGCCATATGGCCTACGGCTACTCAATTTTGCTTCTAGCTTTGTCAAGTGGTTTTCTACCAAAGGTGCCCGAATTAAAGCCTTGGGGTTAAATTTGGCCCCGTCCTGGGGGTCGCAAGTTTTACATGGGCTGGTATTGGAAATTTTTTAAAAATCTATTTGTACCTAGCCATAAGGCCTAGGGCTACCCAATTTTGCATCTAGCTTTATCTAGTGGGCCTCTACCACGAAGGCCCAAATTACAACCTTGGGTCATGTTTGTCCCCACACCAGGGGTCACAAGTTTTACATGGGCTTTTGTGGTGTCATCTTGTTAATAACCATAATAAAGACTAGGGCTACTAAATTTTGCCCTGTCTCATGGGTTTCATGTTTTACAGGGCCTTTTATTGAGAAAACTGAAAATCTTCTTGTTTATAGCCACAAATTCTAGAACTGAATTATTTGGTATAGGGCTTTATATTGTGGACCTCCACCAGGATTCAAATAATTACAGCTTTGTGGTCAAAATTGGCCTTGCCCAGCGGTCACAACTTTCTCATGGGATAAGACAGAAAAACTTTTGTATGTCCTCAAGTTTGAAACCGATTGGTCAAATATTGTAATGTTTAGCTTGTAGTGTTTTTATTTATTAGCCAGTGGAGCGATACAGGGCCATCATGGCCCTCTTGTTGTCACCCCTGATGATAGCAGTGAAATGATGTTGAAAGTGATGATAAATACCAAACAGTAAAATTGTAGATGGATCCATATTGAAAGTACTTGCAGACAATCCATTAGATATATCTCAAGCAATAGGACTTGCTTTCGAAAGAGTGGAAAAACAGTGTTGGAATGGTTGTGATCTCACTGAATAAAATGTGCAGTTTGATTCTAGTTCTAAATTCAAAGTCTGCTGATTAGGAATATTATTATGCCCCCCTTTCGAAGAAATGGGGGTATATTGCTTTGCAATTGTCGGTCGGTCCGTCGGTCCGTCGGTCCGTCGGTCGGTCCGTCGGTCCGTAGACCAAAGTTTGTCCGGAGCATAACTCAAAAACTATTTAAGGTATCATCTTGAAACTTCATAGGTGGATAGATCTCATTAAGGAGAAGTGCAGTGCACAAGAACCATAACTCTGCCCATCATATTTTTGGAGTTATTGACCTTTGTTGATTTTCATACTTAATTTTTGTCCGGAGCATAACTCAAAAACTATTTAAGGTATCATCTTGAAACTACATAGGTGGATAGATCTCATTAAGGAGAAGTGCAGTGCACAATAACAACAACTCTGCCCATCATATTTTTGGAGTTATTGCCCTTTGTTGATTTTCATACTTAATTTTTGTCCGGAGCATAACTCAAAAACTATTTCAGGTATCATCTTGAAATTACATAGGTGGATAGATCTCATTAAGGAGAAGTGCAGTGCACAAGAACCATAACTCTGCCCATCATATTTTTGGAGTTATTGCCCTTTGTTGATTTTCATACTTAATTTTTGTCCAGAGCATAACTCAAAAAATATTTTAGGTATCACCTTGAAACTTCATAGGTGGATAGATCTCATTAAGGAGAAGTGCAGTGCACAAGTACCATAACTCTGCCCATCATATTTTTGGAGTTATTGCCCTTTGTTGATTTTCATATTTAATTTTTGTCCGTAGCATAACTCTAAAAGTATTTCAGGTATCACCTTGAAACCTTATATGTGAAAAGATCTTATTAAGGAGAAGTGCAGTGCACAAGAACCATAACTCTGCCTATCATATTTTTGGAGTTATTGCTCTTTGTTGATTTTCATAGTTAATTTTTGTCCAGAGCATAACTCAAAAAGTATTTTAGGTATCATTTTGAAACTACATAGGTGGATAGATCTCATTAAGGAGAAGTGCAGTGCAGAAGAACAACAACTCTGCCTATCATATTTATGGAGTTATTGCCCTTTGTTGATTTTCATACTTAATTTTTGTCCGGAGCATAACTCTAAAAGTATTTCAGGTATTATCCTAAAACCTCATAGGTGGATAGATTATACTAAGGAGAAGTGCAGTGCACAAGTACCTTAACTCTGCCCATCATATTTTTGGAGTTATTGCCCTTTGTTGATTTTCATAGTTAATTTTTGTCTGGAGCATAACTCAAAAAGTATTTCAGGTATCACCTTGAAACCTTATAGGTGGATTAACCTTATTAAGGAGAAGTGCAGTGCACAAGAACCATAACTCTGCCCATTATATTTTTGGAGCTTTTGCCCTTTGTTGATTTTCATACTTAATTTTTGTCCAGAGCATAACTCAAAAGGTTTTTCAGGTATCATCTTGAAACCATATATGTGGATAGATCTTATTCAGGAGAAGTGCATTGCACAAGAACCATAACTCTGCCCATTATATTTTTGCAATTACTGCCCTTTGTTGATTTTCGTACTTATTTTTTTTTCCGGAGCATAAGTCAAAAAGTATGTGAGGTAAAATCATGAAACTTTAAAAGTTGATAGTTCACTTAAATGGGAAGTACAGTGCCCAAGAATTGTTAATTTATCATTAATAATTTTTGACTAATTACCCTTTGTTCGTTTTTACATTTTGAACGTAAGAGATTATAGGGGGGCATACATGTTTTACAAACATCTCTTGTTTTTGCAAAAGTTTCTTGGATATTACAATGTACTTAGGGTCTTCTGATCCTGTATGAAGATCAAAGCATTGAGAATGCTGAAGTGGTATTTGTCACCAAAGCCATTGTGTGGAATTAATAACTTGAAAGAAAAAGAGAAATATGCAAATATTGGCTTGAAAGTCAATCTACTAAGCAAATGATTACCTTTTTGGTTGAAGGGAGAGTACTAATGACTAACTGGAGATTAATTTGTGTATTGCTGGTCTACCTTGCATCATAATGAGTCAGGAGTAACATCCCTTGACAGTAGGATGCATGATGGATAGAGAGAGCAAACATCTTAATAATATCAAATAAAATTAAGTCTGTACCTGAAAACTTGATGGATAGAGAGAGCAAACATCCGAATAATATCAAATAAAATTAAGTCTGTACCTGAAAACTATGATTTTAAATATCTTAGACAATTAACATTCTATGGCCAATATTACAATCAATTATTTCGATCTATAAATATTCATACCCAATCAAATGGAATATTGTGCAACCATAGGATGAACAAGCCATGGTATAAACTGGTTTTAGAACAAAAAAGACCAGGACCAAGCCATCAATAGACAAATTTTGTGTCATTTCACAAATAGAAGGCTAAGAGCAAGTGAAGCTATTTTAAATAAAAAAATAGTATTTCCACAATCGATGGCCTCACCCAGTGTATTTAATATGCCATTTCCAATTACATAACTGAATGCTACAAAAGAATCCATTTGTCTGAAAAAAGTTGAGTTTAATTATACCCCCTACAACAAAGTAAAGGGGGTATACTGGAATCGCCATGGCTTTCTGTCTGTCTGTACATCAGATCTGTCCTTCCGTCTGTCTGTAGACACCATTTTTTACGGAGCTTTTTTCCTACAGTTTTTCAAGTACTGCACTGAAATTTACACACAATGTTTGGGTACATATGAAATTATGCATGTGCAATTTTTACGACCTTGCTGTCACTGGTTCCCGAATAATCTCCCCTTAAGTTTGTTGCCCTTTGTAAATTTTAACCCTTGATTTTTGTCTGTAGTATAGCTTTCAAAGTATTGAAGCTAATGACTTTAAATTTCACACACAGCTAGATCACATTAAGAAGTGCAGTGTGCAAGAACCATTACTCTATACCATCTATTTTTAGTTCACCTGAGCATGCAGTGCTCGTGGGCT
Source organism: Tridacna crocea (assembly GCA_943736015.1). Taxonomy (NCBI): domain Eukaryota; kingdom Metazoa; phylum Mollusca; class Bivalvia; order Cardiida; family Cardiidae; genus Tridacna; species Tridacna crocea. The sequence continues at coordinate 60,767,846 of OX031059.1, forward strand.
ATTGTGATCAGTCGTTGTCCATCATCTGTCTATTTGTCTGTCCATCTGCCCGTCTGTCTGTCTGTCTGTCCATAAACAAGAACTAAAAAATCTTCTCTTCTGAAACCTCCCATCAGATTTCAATGAAACTTCACAGAAATGAACCTTAGGTGATGCACTTTCAAAATGCTTCAAAGATTTGAATTCATGAAGAACTCTGGTTGCCATGGCAACCGAAAGAAAAAAAATTTAAAATCTTCTTGTCCAATACCGTTAGGGCTAGAGCTTTCATATTTGGCTTGTAGCATCATTTAGTAGACCTGTACCAAAATACTTCAAATTATGGCCCTGGTGTTGAAAATGGCCCTATGTTGTGGGTTCTCGGATTTCACATAGAGATAAAGAAGGAAATTTTTAAAAATCTTCTTGTCCCAAACCGCAAGGGCTAGAGCTTTCATATTAGGCATGTGGCCTTCTACTAAATACTTCAAATTATGGGCCTAGTGTTGAAAATGGCTCTATGTTGTGGGGTCTTAGATTTCACAAAAAGATAAAGAAGGAAATATTTAGAAATCTTCTTGTCCCAAACCATATGGGCTAGAGCTTTCATATTTGGCATGCAGCATCATCTAGTGCCCCACTACTAAACTACTTCAAATTATGGCCCTGGTGTGAAAGTTAACCCTATGTTGTTGGTCTTGGATTTCACATAGAGACATTGGGAAGGAAATCTTGTAAAATCTTTCAGTCCCAAATGGTAATGGCCAGAGCTTTCATATTTGGCATGTATTACCATCTAGTAGCCCTCTACCAAAATACTTCAAATTATAGCCCTGATGTGAAATTTGGCCCTATGTTGTAGGTCTCAGATTTCACATCGAGATAAAGAAGAAAATCTTTAGAAATATCTTTGTCCCAAATGGTAATGGCCAGAGCTTTCATATTTGGCATGTAACATCATCTATTGGTCCTCTACAAAAATACCTCAAATTTTTACCATAGTGTTGAAAATGGCCCTTTGTTGTGGGTTCTCGTATTTCACATAGCGATAAAGAAGGAAATCTTAGAAAATCTTCTTGTCCCAAACCATAAGGGCTAGTGCTTTCATATTTTTTGGCATGTAGCACCATCTATTGGCCATCTAACAAAATACTTCAAATTATGGCCCTGGTGTGAAATTAGCACTATGTTGTTGGTCTCAGATTTCATAGATAAGGAGGGAAATCTTTAGAAATGTTTGTCATCTCAAATCAGAACGCCTTCAAAATTGGTATGCATGTTTGTTGCAATATTAACGTGTACTGTGTGAAAGAACAATAATTCTACCTAGCACAGATTTTGAATAATTTCACTTTGATCTTCATTCTTACAGTAGTTTTTCCAGTGTGGAGTTTTGGAATCTCAAGTCAAATATTGACTTTAGACTTGGTAAACATGTTTGTTACATTGCCTGCTCTTTGCAACTATTATACCTCCTTGACAACTGGCAGTGGGATTGCATATCTTGCAACAATTTTCTGTTCTTGTTTCATTGTCATTTGCCCTTGAAAATCAATATTTGTTAAATATCTTCATTGAAGACCTTTCCAGCTTAGTACTCAGGTAAGCGATATATGACCATCATAATCCTCATGTTAAGCTATTGTGATTGGTCAATGTCCGTCATCCGTCTGTCTGTCCGCCTTTCCAACCGTAAAGGATCACTAAAAAATCTTCTCTGATGAAACCACCCATCAGATTTCAATGAATCTTTACAGAAATTATCCCTAGGTGATGCACTTTCAGAAGACTTCAAAGATTTGAACTCTGGTTGCCATGGCAACCAAAAGAAAAACCTTTAAAAATCTTCTTGTCCCAAACCATAAGGGCTAGAGCTTTCATATTTGGCATGTAGCATCATCAAGTGGCCCTCTACCAAAATACTTCAAATTATGGCAGTAGTGTAGAAAATGGCACTATGTTGTGGGCAGGGCTCCAGATAAGGCGCGTGATCGCGTGATAACGCATTAAAATATGATAAAAACGCATTGAAATTCACCTCAGTGCGTGAAAAGACGCGGAAGAGTTTTAAAAAACGCATTACTACTATTACTGACAAGTGAAATTGCCCGGAATATGCATAGGCGCCGTATATTACACATACGAGGAATTCGGAATGCTTTTATATTAACTCCACACACCGTAAAATATCGTTTTGTTTACGTTGTGTTCAAGGTCTGATGCACCGCGAAATATGGCAGGCAGAAAACGAAAGATGTGTTCCGATGTTGAAATCGGGTCGATTTTTAAATTTTTTAAGTGCAGCGAGGCCGAAAATAGTACATCTATAGCTAATAGTATTATCCAAGGTTTGTTGGATTCGGTCATTGAGACGGCGGAGCAAAATGCTAAGAAACATCACGTCAATGTGTCGGAGAAAACCCTAAAGGCATGGCAGGCACAGTTTCCGTGGATGACTATCGATCAAACAGGTTTTGAATTAAGAATGAAATGCAAAGTATGTGTTGAAAAAAAAAAATGCTTAGTATATGGTCACAAGAAGGATCAAACAATTTTCAAAAAACGAGTTTGTCTCGACATGCAAGTTCAGTAGAGCACCTTTCTGCTGAGAGTTCTTTACGCAAACTTCCAGCTTGTTCCTCTACCATGGATTCCAGTTCTGATGAAACAAACTCAAAATGTTTAGAAACTGATGAGTGTAAGCTATTTCGAACAGTATTCTATGCAGCAAAAGAAGGGTTGGCATCCAATCAAGTCAACAATTTACTAGATCTACAAAGATTGAATGGGGCTGAAATTAAATATAAAAACTTAAGCTGGAATACTCTGGTTGATATTCAGTCATGCATTAAAACAACTGAACAAAAAGATATAGTTTCAGGTGTTAAAGACTCTGAATTCTTTTCGGTAATGGTGGATGAAAGCACGGACCTAAAAGTTGAAAAACACCTGTCAGTCTGTTTCAGATTTGTAAGTAATGGTGAACAAGTTACAAAATTTCTGACTAACATTTCTATTGAAAATGGGAAAGCTCATACCATTGTAGGACATTTAGTTTTTACCCTTGAAAGATTTCAATTAAATCCAGTAAAAATGATTTCTTTGGCAACTGACGGGGCTGCAATTATGATGGGTCACAAAACTGGTGTTGGAGTCCAGATGAAATCCAAGTATTCCCCATATATGGTTCAAACACATTGTATGGCTCACAGGCTTAACCTTGCAGTTACTGACTCTCTTAAAAAGAATAATGATCTCAGGCAGTTCCGAGACAATTTCAAATCTCTTTACTTTTTTGTGAGCGGGTCAAGTTCAAGAGTATTAACACTGAAAAAAATGCAGCAGCTGCTTGGAGAACCAGATCTATCAGTTAAAGAACCTTACAGTATAAGATGGATGGGAATGAAAAATGCTGTTGAAGCTGTGTACTACAGCTATGAGTCTGTGTTGGCCACACTTTCATCTTTTGCGTCAGAGGATAATGCCCAGGCAAAGGGTCTCTTAAAGTACTTCTCTAGATATAAAACTGTCCTATTGGTGGCATGTTTACTTGATGTCCATGAGATCATTGGAATGTTAAGCTTGAGTCTTCAAAGAGAAAATTTCACATTTGGTGAATTAGAACCTTTAATAGATGGAACTGTTGAAAAGATTCAGGAAATTCAAGGGAGGGATGGTGCTGCACTAACAGAAATGAGACAAAATATCACTATATCTGAACAGGAAGAACAGAAAAAAGCAAGTGTAGGTAGTGAAGTGCTGACTCATTACTCTGAACAGGCAGAAACCCAATTTTCAAGGATAAGGGACAGTTTTGTCTGTAGTTTGCAGAAGAACATTAAGAATAGATTTCCTAAACAAGATGGACACATATTTAGAGACCTGAGCACTTTATTAGAGCCTGATGTTTTTAACTCATCAGAGGAGCATGAGATTAATGAGGCTTTAGAACATGTTTCAGTATTATATGGTAATGAAAAAACAACTAAAATTGTGCTAGATGATCCTACTGAAGAAACTAGAGTTGGGCCATTATTAGATAAAGAAAAGTTAAGAAAGGAGTGGCCAATGTTAAAAGGTATGTTGAAAGGAGCCTACAGAAAGAAAAAAATTAAAGCTGTGTGTAAAAGAGTGTTAACTGTTCACAGGGAAGACATGCCTGAAATAGCTAAGTTATGTAAAATTGCCTTGTCTATTGCTGTCACAAGTGTTGTATGTGAACGAAGTTTTAGTTATCAGAACAGGATTAAGAATAAATTTAGAGGCTCAATGAAAGAAGAAACACTTGACAATATCATGCAGATCCAGATGTCTGATCAAGATCTCAGTAATTTTGATCCAAGCAAGGCAATAAGTCATTGGAACAGACAGAAAAAGAGGAGGAAAAGTAGACTGTGCCAAGAATTCAAAGCAAGACTCAAGTAATTGAGAACACAAGGTCTACCCTATGACCCATTTTAATTGTTTTACTGGTGAAATTTAATACTAGTTGATCAATACTATGAGCCTGGTTGTAGTTACATTTTTGTTTTGAAATAATGTGACAGTGTCAAAGCAGACATAATTTTCTATAAATTCCTACTTGATAGCCAAGAAATCAAGCTTAACGACGTTTAGTATAAATGTTCACGCGCATCCATACTGTGCATGTGTACTTCTCACAGATAGTAAAACTATCAGCGCTATTGTGTATTTTTATGCTCCCCGAAGGGCGAGCATATAGTCGCCGCTTCGTCTGTCTGTCCGTCCGTCTGTCTGTCTGTCCGTCCGTCTGTCCGTCCGTCCGAAGCCATTTCTCCACAACCCTTGGATCAAATTGGATAAAACTTCATATATGAACTCCTTAGGGTAAGGCGCCGACATATCTTTCCCGGTTTTTCCATTTGACCCTGTGTCATGGAAAAAAGGGGCTTGATGCAAAATTGCATTTTTTTACTAATATCTCATTCAGTTTTTGTCAAAATTTCACGAAACTTCATGGTTGTATTGTTTATGGAAAGATTCAGCATGTGCCCTTGCTATTTTTAATCTAGGCGTTTTTTTAAGTTGACGTTCTGTCACGGAAAAAGGTGGTTTCTTGCAAAATATGAATTTTTACTAATGTCTCATTCAGTTTTGGTCAAAATTTCATTAAACTTCATGGTTATATTTTTTTTTCAAAGTTTCACCGCGTGCTCTTGTTTCTTTATCTATGTGTTTTTCAATTTGACCCTCTGTCATGGAAAAAGGGGGTTTCTTGTAAAATGCCAAGGAAAAAGGGGCCTTAATGCAAAATTGCAATTTTTACTAATATCTCGTTCAGTTTTTGTCAAAATTTCGTGAAACTTCATGGTTATATCTTGTTTTACAAGTTTCAATATGTGCCCTTGTTATTTTCAATCTAAGAATTATTAATGCTCAAATACCTCTTTCCTGGTTTCTCAATTTGAGGCTGCATCACAGAAAAAGGGGACTTCATGGAAAAAATTGTTTTTCACTTGTATGTCCTACATCTGTGCTCAAAACTTAGTGAAATTTCAAATCTGAACTTGTTGGAACGTTGCCCAGGTACCTCTCTTCCGGTTTCTCAATTTCAGGCTGTGTCACGGAAAAAGGGGGCTTCTTGTAAAAAATCGTTTTATGTAATATTCACTACATGACTGCTCAAAATTTTATGAAATTTCGAATTTTGAATTATTATTAAAAAATGCCACAAATCACACACCAGTTGTATTTATTTCAATGATACAATATTGCCTTATGGGAAAAGAGGGCTTAACGGGGGCTAAGTCGGCTTATTGTCCTCTACAAGTTTGTGTTAGCTATCTCTAAGATAGTAATTGCCTTTTCACTTGAATTTTTGGGGAGCATGAACAGGACCTTTTAGGATAAAAGAAGTAAATTTATATCAATGTCACATATTTTATGACAAGCACTTGTTCGGGGAGCATAACCCGTCTCTGACGGCTCTTGTTTCACAAAATGGCAGTAGTAACAGCGGACCGGCGGTGCACTTTTACAAGTAGAACATTCTACAGATGGTACCAGTACGGTTGCACCAGCAATAGTATTCAATGGTCGAAGTAAAATGGGGAAGTTTTCATCAAAACGAACGCTTATTTGTCGTGGAAAAAGGAAATTTTTACGCAATGTCAGCTGTACAATGGGGAAAATGATACAGCTTCTGACGTTTTCCTGACAATGGCAGGCCACTTGTCATGCTATCCTTTCAGGAATAAGGTGATAGCATCAAAACTGGCCTGCCAGTGTAAGGATGATATGACTGGTAAAGAACTAGCTGGAAAAAAAGTCCAGTTACACAGCAAACAATGAAACAGGCAGAAAATTGAAGCCGTTGAAGTATACCTATTTCTTGGAGTATAGCTACTGTGGGAAAAGGAGAAATTTCTTCTACTGAATAATTTTTCCTTTTTCCATCATGTCTGCTGAGCTTTTATCCCATTTTTTCCACAGACATTTCTTTTTTGCATTTCTATGAGCCATATGGCCATAATCATGTATGCAAATTTATAAAAAAAAAAACACAAAAAAAACTACGTGCAGATAATGAAGGATTTGATATGAATTTGAGGTATATAGGCTATGTTCATTTTTTGAAGGAGTATAGGATTCAAAATTGATGTGGGAAAAGGAAAAATCGCTTTTAATGAGCATGAGAAATTTCTTCTTTCCCTCTATGTCTGCTGAGCTTCTATTATATAGTTTTCCTTGGGAAAAATTAACTTCCATTGTGACCTTCATCCCTGTTTCCTGGGGAAAGAAGCACGGGTAGGTGCCAATTTTATTTTTTCTTATTGTCAAGATTTATAAGTTCTATGATTGTGGAAATTTAAAAAAAAATCTGTCCGTCAGAAAGGATGTTTTTATTGAAGATTAACCCTTAACCCGGTCAAATTATCTCTCTTTTTCACTCAATGGTCTATATATAAAATGCATATTGGTACATTTACCATGCTCAGAACCAGGCTTTTTCTTGTTTTTTGTGCAAAACTGAATTATTTTTCTTTAAAGTGATGTATATTTGTATATTCTTCTGGTAATTTTCCTGTTTAATTGACTATTAAAGGAAAGTGTGTTAAATCCAGTATATGCTGAATTTTGGAACTGTATATACCTTTTTCAAAAGCGAATTTCTCAGAAACGAGCACGGGTACCCCCCTTTTTTTCCATTGTAATTTACAAGAGACATGATGAACTTTGTATGTGCAAAGTTTAAAAAAAATCTGTCCTTTGGAAGAATTTGTCATAAACGTCTTTAAGAGGCAATGGGGAATTAAAGGGATATCAGAAGTAAGTGTTTGTAGATTTTCAAGTTCTTTTTTTCACCATGTTAGAAAAAGAGAATTGAGCCTTGTGTCTCGAGAGTGAATCACTCTTTTGTTGCCACAAGTAGGGATTGAAGACTCTTTTACTGTTGAAATTATCTGGAGCTCTGTTGTGGGTTCTCGAATTTCACACAGAGATTAAAAAGGAAATGTTTAAAAATCTTCTTGTCCCAAACCGTAAGGGCTAGAGCTCTTAAATTTGGCATGCAGCATCATCTAGTGGCCCTCTATCAAAATACTATAAATTATGGCCCTGGTGTGAAAATTAGCCCTTTGTTGTTGGTCTTGGATTTTACATAGAGATAAGGAAGGAAATCTTTAAAAATCTTCTTGTCCCAAACTGAAAGGGCTGGAACTTTCATATTTGGCATGCAGCATCATCTAGAGGCCCTCTATCAAAATACTTAAAATTATGGCCCTGGTATGAAAATTAGCCCTATGTTGTTGGTCTTGGATTTCGCATAGAGATAAAGAAGGATATCTTTAAAAGTGTTCTTGTCCCAAATGGTAATGGCCAGAGCTCTCATATATGGCATGTGGCATCATCTTAGTGGCTCTCTGCCAAAGTACTTCAAATTATGGCCCTGATGTAAAAAATTAGCCCTATGTTGTGGTTCTCGGATTTCACATAGAGATAAAGAAGGGAATATTTAAAAGTCTCTTTGTCCCAAATGGTAATGGCCAGAGCTTTCATATTTGGCATGTAGCATCATCTTGTGGCAATCTACGGCAATACCTCAAATTATGGTCCTAGTGTTCCAAGTGGCCCTATATTGTGGGTTCTTGGATTTCACATAGCGATAAAGAAGGAAATCTTAGAAAATCTTCATGTCCCAAAGCATAAGTGCTAGAGCTTTCATATTTTACATGTAGCTTCGTCTAGTGGCCCACCACAAAAATACTTCAAATTATTACCCTGGTGTTAAAGTTAGCCCAATTTTGTGGGTCTCAGATTTCATATAGAGATAAAGAGGGAAATCTTTAAAGATGTTCTTTTGAGCACTCTAGAGACTACATTTCTTGCCAAGCTGAATTGAAAATTGGTTACAATGTTTGTCTCCATAAAATCTCACATGAGTCTGCATTTAGTGCTTGTCCGCAATATAACTTTCTCATCTCAAGGCAGAATAGCTTCAAAATAGGTATACATGTTTGTTGCAATATTACCGAGTACTGTGTGCAAGAACAATAACTCTACCTACATGTAGCATGGATTTTTAGTAATTCTTCTTTGATCTTCATTCTTACAGTATTTTTCGCTTGTCCAGAGAGTCAAATTGACTTCAGACTTGGTAAACATGTTTGTTACTCTTTGCAACTATTATACTTCCTTGACAACTGGTGGTGGGATTGCATATTTTGTGACAATTTGCCACTTGTGTGTTTCATTATCATATGCCCTTGAACCTCAATATTTGGTAATTATCTTCATTGTAGACCTTTACTGCTTAGTACCCAGGTGAGCGATATAGGACTATCATGGTCCTCTTGTTTCTTTAGCTCCACTGGCCCAAGGCCAGCGGGCTTTGGTTATGGCCCTTTGTCCATCTGTCTGTCCGTCTGTGCTTTAACTTTTTTTAAACATCTTCTCTGAACTACCCATCCAATTTTTATGAAACTTCTCAGAAATGATCCTGCCATGGTCCTCTTCAGATTTCTTAAAGAATTTAAAATTCCTTCAAAAACTCAGGTTGCCATGGCAACAAAACTGAAACAAAACTGAAAAAAGAATGAAAATCTTTGAAAATCTTATTGTCTGAAACCCCCAAGTTCTAGGGCTATCTAGCTTTATCTAGTAGACCTCTACCAAGAGTGTCCAAATTATAGCCCTGGGGTCAAAATTGACCCCGCCCTGGGGGGTCACAAGTTTTACATGGGCTATGTAGGGAGCACTTTAAAATTCTTCTTCGATCGGGCCTAGGGCTACCAAATTTGGCATGTAGCTTTATCTAGTAGACCTCTACCAAGGGTGTCCAAATTATAGCCCAGGGGTCAAATTTGGCCCGCCCCAGGGGTAACAAGTTTTACATGGGCTCTTCTCACACTAAGCATAAGGGCTAGGGCTATCAAATTTTGCATGTAGCTTTAAATTATAGCCCTGGGGTTAAATTTAGCCCTGTCGGGGGGGGTGTCACAAGTTTACATGGGCTTGTTAGGGGAACTTTAATAACCTACTCGTACACAGACATAAGGTCTAGGACTACCAAATTTTGCATGTAGCCTCCAATGGGCCACTACCAAGAGGACCCAAATTTTAACTTTGGGGGTCAATTATGGCCCCACTCCAGGGGTCACAAGTTTTACATTGGCTTTTATAGTGGAAACTTGATAAATCTGTCTCCTGGGTCACATATTTTACAGGGCCTTTTATTGAGCAAACTTGTTTCACAGGGCTTTTTATTGGGCAAGATTGAAAAATCTTCTTGTTTATAAACCAGTCCTGTTTTATTTGGTATGGGGCTGTATCTTGTGGACCTCCACAAGGATTCATGTAATTGTAGCTTTGTGGCCAAAAATGCTTTGCCCTGGAATCATAACTTTCTCGAAGGATTTTATTGAAGAAAATTCTGTTTAAAACCAATTGGCCAAGTATTAGCCAGTGGAGCAATACAGGGCCATCATGGGTCTCTTTTTTTGAACTCTTTCTTTTGTACTAAAACATTTTGCCTTCTGTTATGAAGAGCAATTTTGTGACAAGGAGCTGGTAGGGGGTATAATCCTGTTAAGTGATAGCTCTAGTTGGGTTTATTTCCCAGAAGGTGTGAAGTATTTGATTGAAATGATATTTCTTAGCAAAAAGTGATAGCTGTCTAAAAACAGAATTTTCTAACATTTTGTGTCATTGTCAGAATGATACTATGATGGATAAATTTGCTGTTGGTCAGAGTTTCTGTTCCATTTCTTCATTTAGGAGCATAAATCCTGTTATAGAACTTAAGTCTTATTATATAACTCCTGTAAGCATATTTTCATGAACAACAGTAAGACAGGTTTTTGAAGCTTTGAGAAAAATGGGCAAGTCATTTTAGAATTAGCAATGTCTCTGTTTTTCAAAATATTTTCAAACATTAATTTCAAACTTTCTGCGCTCATTTAATTATTGAATCATCTAAACATAGCCTTGGCATTGGAAGGAACCCTATCTTTGCACATAGGGAAAACTTGACATTTTGTGACTTGTGTAAGTTTGACATTTAGACCAACTAGTTGAATGTCAGAATGAGGCTCAGTGGTACAATTATCCAATATGGCCTTGCATTACAAAGGCATTTTGATGTGATCTCGGCCAGGTCCAGGGCAGAAAAAGATAGGTTTAGCCCTCAGTCAAACAATCTCATAATTTGAATGACCTTTAGGTAGACTGCTTTTGAAAGGATTGTAGGAAAAAGAGCCAAAACTAGTATATTCTCCTCTAATGTCAGTCTTTTTTTACCCTTTCAAAGACTAACTCTCCATTCAAATCTACATTAGTCATCTGCTAAATTTAAAGCTCTCAGTATGAATAAGTGTAACATTTTGTCCCTGGTAAAGAGTGAATCTCCTGCTAGATGGCATTCTACAAATTATGCATGTCTGTCGAATTTGGGCATTCGTGGTACAGAATCGGACTACTTTTCAAACCAACAACTGTTGCTATGACTTTCCAAGTCAAAAGTTTACACAATAAAACACTACCTGGTGGGATTCATTCAGCTATGATCAGCTAGCATGTAACCTATGTAGCAGCCTATGCAACAGGCCCTACAGTCTTGGGCAATAGAAGTATAAGACCTTCTTCTCCCTAAGTATATGAGATTAATGATGTGTCAGCAGATGGTTGGAATCTTGGAAGAATATGACATGCTCAGACAAAGAGTGTTATCCCTTTACCAAACAATTCAGGATTTGGTATGACTTGGAGAAAGAAGCCTTTTAAACCAGCATTTTCTCCTTTTCCCACAATGTTTTCTACCCTTCCCAAGAAATAAATCAGTTTTTGAGTCACATCAATTTTATTGTCAGCAAGTGCTCTCAATTTGGATTATTGATAATTAATCCTTTACCAAACAATCCCTGGTTTTTATGACCCTGAAGAAGGGGTCTTCTGAAAACATTGGTAACCAGCATTTTCTCCTTTTCCCACAATGTTTTCTACCTTTCACAAAACAAATTTCAAATTTTCAGACACTTTTATTCTGTTGTCTGAAAATGCTTTTGATTTGGACAAACCTAAAATTTTGTCATTTCGTAAAAAGTTTTAAGTTGTTTGGTTGTTGGTATCTTAGTATTAATCCATATTCGACATAAAATTTTAGATCTACAGTGGAACTCCGTTATAACAAAGTGCGCTATAGCACTGATTCCGTTATAACGCGGGTGTCCTTTGGCTCCCAAAATTTCGGGGGTTGACCATTTTCAAGTCTGATCCCAATCCACCGTTGCCCTCACAAGAATCTTCGATGTAAAAAAAAAAAAGACCTCTCGGTCAAATAAAAAATCGATACCGTACACATAACGTGACAATTTTTCACACCTTTACCTTGTTTATTACATTTATCACCTATGGCTTTGCACAATTACTTTGACAAATACACGCACAGTAGGTAACAAAAGGACCTTGTCCCATAATTGTCTTTGCAAACAATCTTGCATTATACAAACTTTACGTCATTATGTCTATTTGAAGATCGTAACGGCGATATCGAATGTTCCGCAACTCGCAAATGCATTCAGACGGCCTATATGTTCGGACACGTTATATTTTTTGTCAAAATAATTCTATTTCAAGTTCAATCTTAAGATGGTCCGTATGTTAAAAAATACTTGGACAGACTGAAAAATATATTTTCCAAAACAGCTAACATTAAATTTTTGGAAAATACTCCAGATAGGACGATCGGCTGCTTGGTGAACGCAGAGTTGTACATCGTGCATAATTTGCGTCATGTACATGAAACCGAGAGTCGAGTCGACCAACAGTAATTCTCAGTCTTGAAATTACAAACACACACAAAAAAAATGAGACACTCAGCATTTTTTTTTTTATGTAAGAAATACCTCTTCACAGCGGAAAGAGAAGATTACGATCAGAGATCAGACACATTTAGTGCGTAGTCTGACCTTGATCTACAGAGACCTCTAAGTTCAGCAACTTAAGGCCTGAATGAAGCGTAAAGGTTAAATGTTTCCCGACGTTATGTAAGCAGTTTTGCCATTTTTCACGTTTTCTGAATGCATCTGCTGCAGTTCAGAAAAGTCGTTCCGTAGGAGAAAATGATTGAAGTCCCGTTAGTGTTGTCCCCATGAATACAAAAATACAGCATTATTGAATACAAAACCTTGTTTTTCTTCATTTATCGGCAACTAATCCGTTCAACTTAAACATCAAATCACGCAATTTTTTTTTTATCTCGATCACAACAAAATTTTCAGAAAATAGCCGAATGACTCTCTTTCTACTGACTACACAACGTGCACGTGACACGACTTGGGTACTCTTGCCATTATCATTACGATACGCAGAAAGGTTGTATCAGAAAATATAAAGCAACAGAGATACTGGCTTATTGCGTGATTGCATAGTTTTGAATGGAGGTCAGCCCATAGCGAGGTGTAAATTTTTCGGGCGAAACGGTTTAAATGTGTACGACAAACACTTGCACTTACAACCCTCTCGCTTTGCATTATTGGTGTGTCACATCATACATGTACCACTAATGCAAACTTTACTGCAAACGTTGTGTGGATAAACAACTGATGTGATTTCTTTACGGATAGTAGGTTAAATTCCCCTGTGACTTTCATCATGTACGGGGTCTTATCTTGTTTGATTATTAAGGAGATTTCTTTCGTCATTGCCAATCAGGGTTCGTTATGCAATCGTCAGCATGATTAAAAAAACATGGCGGCGGCACCGTCTGCAATCCAACACGATACCGTTTAATTTAATTTTGGAATGAATCTAGCGGTAATTTAGCAAAACGGCGGCTGAATAATTCTGAAAGAAACGGTCCTATAGATAAAATAAGCTCTTTTACGTAGTTGTAACGTTATTTGATGACCAGATTTGCTGACAGAAACTAAATGGAAATAGTTTAGGCGTTACGTGCAAAAGAATCTAAATTGTTCAATGTCCTATAAATAATGTAAAAACGTAAATAGGCATGTTTTAGTATTTGGAACATTGCTATTTCATTGTTGTCAGAATAAATTTGCGAAAAACTATAATTAATAAGCCATACTTCTGTAGTCTGGCAATGGTTGGCGGATGGGCTGCGGGTAGTGTGTGGCCGGGGGGGGGGGGGGGGGGGGGGGGGGGGGGGGGGGGGGGGGGGGGGGGGGATCAGCATTATAAACGTAACCCCGGATATAACGCTGTTGACGACCGTGGCTCCCACACACAGCATTATAACGGAGCTCCACTGTATTCATATTGAAAGCATTTAAAGACAATAAATTTCTATTCTGTTACATGGCTGCTTATCTGCTAAATCACAACATTCGGTTGTGTATAAAAATATGTTGAGGGGATGTCTGGTTGCAGTTCTGGTTGCAGTTGAGGGGAAAGCGACAACTCGTACTAGTCAGTACTCTTCCTATTGTAAGTGAAAATGAATAAGGGTTGCAGCACATTCTCTGATTTTTAGGCCAGGGAATCCCTCTCAAGGGATTTCCTTGCCTATAGCGATCGTAAGCTGCCTTTTCAGACAAAAATGTTGGATGGTGTGTCCACTCTATATCGCTGAGTCCGCCAAAACAACTAGTTTCCCAAGTATATACAGAAATTGCTTATCACACCGTGTGAATGCTTTCCTTTCCTCAAAGCTTTCAGCTGCAAAATGCCATGCAATTGCAAGGGTATTACGACCCTTTAATAACTGACGAGTGTGTGTTTTTTATCCCGTTTTTGTCATTAACACTGACCTAATAAAGGCGTAACCTAATAAACTTAGCTTTATCCGGCAGTTGTGTATTCCTACGCGCTATATATGGTTAATGTCTGTAACACTTTCTCTTGCACTTCAGATCATTCACATTCTTGTATGGTGAGAGTAACGAACGACAACACTGCTCGGAGATTGTCTATAACGTTGTGTTGACATTTGAACGTATTTGTCACAAAACGCGTCTCCGCTAAAATGCGATTGTAAATAAAGCAAACGACATATAGAATATTGGCCCGTGTTATGTTTATCACTTTTTCTTATGTATGCATATCGACTAAATCTAGGGTACTTCAGCGGAATACTGGAGAAATCGGCCCCCGGAGAAATCGGCCCCAAACTGCTTGGCCCCGTCCCCTGGAGACGATTTCTTTGGTGAAATCGTCCCCAAATAAAATTTTAGAAAAATCGACCCCAACATCAAATTTCATCCATATCGTTAATCAAGTTGTCTATAAAAATATTTTTGAAAGTTCTTTGTCTTTAGTATGTACATTATGTGTATTATAGTTACCTTTATCCAAGAGTTATTTGGTACTTTTGCCATTGTCTATACTGCCTATTTCACACTGATAGGATGTATTTCACACCTTTTACACCTGTCACAAGTAGATTACACCTGTGTGATTCTTAAAAATATGTCTTTGATTTGAAACCAAAAAAATGCTTTTTTTTCTGTAGTCGTACGCTTGTCATTTAACTAGAGCTGGGTATCGCCAAGAAAAATGTATCGCGATACTATCGCGATACCAGGCAGGCGATACGATACAATATCACGATACTTAATTGATCCAGATATACTTAATGACAGCCTATTAACTCTTTACCACACCAGAAAATTTTAGACTAGTCCAAATTGAAAGCATTTGCAGACGACAAAATAAAGGTGAATGAAAAATTGAAATTTGTTCTGGGAAGGGTAGAAAACACTGTGGGAAAAGGAGAAAATGCTGGTCACCAGCATTTTCTCCTTTTCCCACAGCGTTTTCAAAAGGCTTCTTCCTCAGGGGCGTCAAAAGTAGGGATTGTGTGGTAATGGGTTAAAAGAGAGACTGTTTTCATGCCATATGCGCAAACAAGATTTTATAGATAGATCTACATGTTCACACTTACATGTATATCAACCTCTTCAGAAACTTTAGGAACCTTTCCTTAAAGTGTGCAAACATTTTTGGCAAAATCAATCCAAATGTTTGCTAAAACAAGCAGGTAAGACAATTTGTCTACATGATATTAAGTTTATGAGGATGCTGTGTTTTGTACTTCAAAAATCAACGGCAATGCAATACCATTTAGAGTTTTTGCTTTATTTAATATCATTCATTTTGGTCCTCTAATTTTAATTTCAAAGTCAGTTTAAAAAAAAAAATACCTATTTCAAGCATTCGAAGACCCCCCCCCCCCCCCCCCGCTAGATTTACATGTATGTTTTCATTTCCTGAAACAACAATAATTTTTTTCACTCATGAACAGAATTTTAGCCCCCAACTTATTGTTTTATTCATAGTTTTTTGTAAATTCACTGTTTAACTTCATTATTAAAATTGAGAAGATAGTTTGAAGTCCCTCTGATCGGTCGATGCCAAGCTGATCATTGTAGTGTTATGGGTTTTCACGGCTTTTTGGCGATCTATTTTTTCGTGACAATTAACTTTTGGAGAAGTATTACTACATTATTTGACATCTGTTTGCCATTTCAAATAGCAGGTAACTTTAAAATCTGTCACTTTACTCTAGATAAGAGTATTAACACCTTTATTACGTTGTCATAAATGACTCGCCAGCTTCCTGATCATGCGCGTGTCCTTTGCATTTTATACTGATCGTGTTTAGCCCAAATTTCTGCTGGATGTATGAAAGCTAGGTTATATGAAGCTCTAGATCATAACTTAATACGTCAGATTGACAATTAGGCAGATACTTTCAGCGTCAAAGACGTCATTTCAAATTTCCCAGCATCAAAACTCGCGCTAAATATTGTCAACTTCGGAAGACGGTTGTAGATCCGCACCTGATTCATTTGTTATTTAGAAAGAACAAAGACATTTCAAACTGAGCTATCTTTCGCTAGCAAGTAATCAAATTGCAGCTTATATTCGTCCGGTAAATCAAATGACCTTGTTAATTAATGCTTTATTTTATCTTACAGTCCTTGTGACAAAAATGTTAAGGAGGCAAACCGATCTAAGCAGCCGCAACTTTTTGGGCACGAACAAAATATGATAACCTTAAAGTATTCCGAATTAGCATCTATATTTAAAACCGGGAAAACCGTAGGCAAGAGCGAGTGACTAAACATTTCGCTGCAAATTATTCCCCGAATTGCAAAGTTTTATGAATTTCATTACATTTCTAGGGCTAGTTGTTTGTACGTTCTTGTATGTATAGTAGAGACAAATTGTGCGTATTTTTTTTCTATTTCATACACGAAACATGATCACACACTCTGCACACGACACGACGTAAATGTATCGCCAAGTATCGATACAATGAGTTAGTATCGCGATATACTATCGCTAGCAAAAATATCACGATGCACCGATGCATCGATGATATCGCCCCAGCTCTACATTTAACGTATATTTCTTTTTATCTCTCTCTCTCTACTAGTGTTATATGACATACCTGTGACCAATACCATTTAGCAGAGGCATCAGTGTCTCTGACACACCTATTTCTAGTGTTCACTAGGGCTTCTGTGCATTCGAATATTTCTGGTCCATAACTTTTACAATTGTGGATGGATTTCAAATTAATTTGGCACAATTGACCACCATCACGAATAGATGTGTCATTTGAAATATCTGTTCAAGTAGGTTCAAGATCAAGGCCACATTGAAGGCCAATTTTTCGTCCGCACCATAATGCCTACATTTTTGGATAGATTCCGATATAAATTAGCATAATGCATTGTTCTCCATCATGAGTAGAAGTTCCCTTTGAAACATTTATTCAGGTCCAGGGTCAAGGTCAAGCTTGAGAGTCAAGTGTTCGCGGGCTTGACACAAGTTGTCCTTGGACAACGATTATGAATTGGGATTTACGTCTTTTTATATTAGTATATTATAAGTATCGAAGTATATATTATAAGTATCGAAGCTCAAGTCACCGTGACTTGTCCATAAAATAGGCAATTAAAATAGGTAAACCGAGCCTAATCGTTTTCCCAAAACAATCCAACCTTTTCACAGTATTTTATTGAGAAAATATTGTGGCTAAAAGAGAATTTGCTTGTAACAAGCAATTCCTCCCAATTTCCCCAAAATCTTACTTTTCAATATACACGAAGAACTACTTTGGATTTTCATCTACAACTTCCTTCAAATATGAACAGTTCAAAATTTCGTCCACTTGTGGAAGGTAGAGACAACATGACCAACTGCCATATCACTCCAATCTTTATTATTCATTACATTTTACATTGATATCTATCTTACATGTATTTTCGTTGAAATCAATAAAAATAAATATTTTCTCGCGTCATAAATGTAAACAATAACGTCATTCAGGACTACAAGACATCACATGTTTCAGAAAATTTAGATAACCAAAGTTGGTATTGCACCGATTGAATAGTTCAATTTTGACTTGAGATTGTTTACAAGCATGACAAATTACTAAGTATTCTAAGCCATTATCAAGCACCCCATAACTGTGAGCATATACCTAGCTTTGGCTTAATTAGTTTCTGGCTGGTGCTTTCTTGTATCAGTTCAAAATTTCCTGGTAAAACCAAGAATTCCAGGGGCTTAGTGGAATCCGCTTGTATCTCTGTCCGTCTACCAGTTTGTATTAATTAAAATTGACCTCTTGTGTTGTTTCGTATCTTCAATTTCCTGACCTTCAGTACTATCAGTACTTTGATTTATTTTTGGGCTAGAAACAAAAAAATCTCGATTTAACAATTACACTCACCTTTCACCCGACGAATTGTTGCTTCCCCTCAACTGCAACTGGACATCCCCTCAACATATTTTTATACACAACAGAATGTTGTGATTTAGGAGATAAGCGGCTGTGTATCAAGTACAGGGTTAAACATCTTCTTAACCCTTGTAGCTGTTTAATTTATGAAATCAATAAACTTAGTTGTTTTTCTGTTATTTTCTGCTTCAGATTTCTTAACTCTTTACCAGACAACACAATTTTACATCTGTTCAGTATTTTGCAGGTGACCTTTCAACCATAGCTAAATGCTTATACCCCGGTCACACATTCACGGAAGGCCGCCACAGAAGAGCTACTGATTCGTTCCGGCATCTCATACTAGTCAGTAGCTCTCGGTATTGTAACCGTATGTAGTAGTCCTTGTATATCCTTGTCCTTGAACTTGCACAAAAATCCGCTATGGATCAAACGACTGTAGCGTATCCTTATTAGTCCATATTAGACAGTACTGATACATTCTGGTCTGTATTTAAACCGTATCAGTCCGTACCTATCCACAGGCCCCAAATTTTTTCAGGATTTGATATGGAGAACTACATACCGTATAACAAGTTTTTTTTATGTGCTGCCAATTTTTACTAATTTTTATGCATCAGAAAGATTCGTAAAAATTTGACGCGTAAATAATTACAGTGTAAAACCGTAGTATTGTATCGATATGAAATAAAGGGTTATCAGTATGTAATACCTGTGTACTATTGAATGAATAGTGTTTTATGGCCCGTCGACAACTTAGGTCATATTGGGTGCACTTACTTAGTAAACAATAATGCGAGGTGAAAATAACATACATGTGCAACAACATAAGACAAACATGATAAATGAGGAATGAATGAAACACAAAATGATGCCCCTTTTGTCGCCTTTTACGACATGCATGCTGTCACTTTTGTTCCACCAGATGAAATGGCAGATGTGAAGATCGTGGGACTGCAGTGGTTTATTCTTATACCCCCGATTAAACCACACGGGGTCCCACAGGCCAATTGATTCCCATTCCAAACCCTATTTACATCGAGAAAAAAACCTGTTTACTAGATACACGCAATTTAAGAATTTATTCACTTGTGTTCTGATTACGTGTGATATGGCTTCTGTCAATCGGTCATCTGTATTTGGATATTTTAAGCCCAGCTTCCGTGCCCATACGGAAAAATAACTGAGAATTCCAACCCATGTACGTAAATTGAGTATTCAGGTTGAAAATGCTTCGACACCGCGTAAACGAGGCACCTTCATGAAAGTCGATACATTGATTATGGCGGTGATGAGAATTTGATTGGTATTGGGCCGCTTCAATAATGTCAAGAGTGGGACTTGTGTTTCAGAGACCTGGCTGTGCAACTGCAAAACCCAAGGTTAAAAATTTCGATGAGCTAAAGGAAGGCTTTCTAAACAGAGTGAAACAAGTATTGACAGATGACAATGTAGCTTCACAGTTAGTTATCAATTATGACCATACAGGTATCTATTGTAACAGTTATTCGCACGTCAATAGAATTACCGCGATTTGCATGCCAAACAAAGAGTGGCACTTTTCTTTCAACCTGTATTTTAAACAAACAATGCACTTATAATCTTAAATTAAAGAATGGACAATGCACTGATATTTTAATGCTGTAATTTTTTACGCATGTTTAGAATTCGTAGAAAATAAAATAGTAAAAATTTAAATCACATGTTTTTAGCTCAAATCCGTAAACTTTTACAGCAGTAAAAAAAACCCACAGTAAAAAAAACGGTATTAGCATGGTTACACTACGTTTTAGTTACGGTTGTAATACGGGTTTGTCATGGAAAGTCATGATCTTAATATGTTGTACTATAGAGAGGTAGGGATTCGCACAGTCTTTTACGGTTTATTACGTTGCAACATGACACAGTACGAAATGGTAAGGACTACTATTGTTTGGTAGGATAAATTCAGAATCATGTACTTCAACAAGGGTACTTTTACTCTGTCTTTGTAGAACAAACACAATTGCCCTTTGTTGTTAAGTTGACAATCATGAACCGTCAACAAATGATGTTTGTGATAATGTGACATTCTATCCAAAAAACGATGCTTAACATGCAAGTAAAACGATAAAATAGTACTAGTACATAAAACTGTCATCGTTTCTGGTGGTTCAGGCACTGCCAATGAAACAGGAGGTCAAAGGTTCGAGCCCCGCCAGGAGCTTGTTCTGATATAGCTGGTTTGTGAACCACCAGCTAGTTAAATGTATGGTTACTGGTTGCCTGCCTAGTATAGTGCCAGGTATTAAGGATAGGAATAAAGAGTAAAGAACCTCATAGAATGAGGTGTCTCGTAAACCCAGAAGGCTGGCCCTTTCAAAATGGGTGATACTAACTATAATAGGGGTTACTGATTATAATAATCTGGTAATAAAAGACAGAGATTATGTGGACTAGAGATTGGCTTTTCCGAAGACCCCTCCGTGGCCAGTATGAGGCTTCATGGCCAAACTTGTTGCATTTTGAAAGTGAGTAGGCTAGAGGATTTGGACGGAATGCTAAATCGTGGTGGGTCTGTATGGATCCGTGGCGATTCGTACTACTATGTATCGGATCGTTCTTATTCGTACAATCGTCCTCATCCGTGTTGCTCCGTATTAAACCGTGTCCAACTGTAACAGTCTGTATCTCTCCTGGAACTCTGACCTACATTGTGGCTGTAGATTCGTCAAACTCCATACTCACACAGTTGTCTATCTGTATTGGAACCGTAGTGGACTAAGAAATTTGACATTTCCGTAGTCATCCATGAGCGATTAGACCATACCTCTTACTTGGCGGTCTTCCGTGAATATGTGACCAGGGCTTTATTTGTCTCTGGTTACCAGCTTTTTCCACCTTTTTATAAGCCCGAAGGGTCATATTATTTTATACCCCCGATCGTCCGTCCGTCCGTTAGCAATTTCTTAAGTGTGCAACTCCTCCTACAGTTTTCATCGGAATTATTTGAAACTTGCCACAATGAATCTCCATGATGTTTAGTTGTGCACCTGGGTCTTAGAATTTTTATTGCTGTTTGCGTTCCAAAATTATCTTGATTTCTGAAATAACCAACTTTTCACTTTGAATTTTTGTTTCGGCCATAACTTTCATACCATAAAAGGTATCAAATTGAAACTACATACACTAGAACACATTATGAAGAAGTGCAGTGCACATGAAACGTAACTCTGCCACTTTTATTTTTTGAGTTATTGCCCTTTGTTAATTTTCAGTTTGAATTTTTGTCCAGGCCATAACTTCCAAACTGTAAAAGCTAATAACTTGCAACTTCATACGCTGATAGAACACATTATGGAGAAATGCAGTGCACATGAACATAGCTCTGCGACCTTTATTTTTTGAGTTATTGCCCTTTGTTAATTTTCGGTTTGAATTTTTTTCCAGGCCTCAACTCCAAACTTTAAAATCTATCATCTTGAAACTTCAAAGACTAATAGAACACATTATGAAGAAGTGCACTTCACAAGAACCATAACTCTGCCATCCTTCTTTTTGAGTCATTGCCTTTTGTTAGTTTTCTCTTTGAATTTTGGTCTGGGCCATAACTTCTAAAATATAAAAGCTATGATCTTGAACCTTTCACCACTGATAGAAGACATTGTGGAGAACAGCAAATCACAAAATTTGTAACGGTGCCACCTTTCTTATTTTAGCTATTGCCCTTTAATAATTTTAGCTCACCTGAGCACAAAGTGCTCAGAGTGAGCTATTGTGATCACTCACCGTCCGTCGGCGTCCGTCTGTCCGTTCACATTTTCTTGTTTACACTCTAGCATCTACAAATATCAACCAATCAGCACCAAACATGGTCAAAGTATATATGACCATAAGATCTCGGATGAGTTTGATTTTGGGTCTTATCAGACCAGAACATCTGGAGTTATTTGCCCTTGAATTAGAAAAATTGCTGTATTTCACTTTGTTTACACTCTAGCATCTACAAATATCAACCAATCAGCACCAAACATGGTCAAAGTATATATGACCATAAGATCTCGGATGAGTTTGATTTTGGGTCTTATCAGACCAGAACATCTGGAGTTATTTGCCCTTGAATTAGAAAAATTGCTGTATTTCACTTTGTTTACACTCTAGCATCTACAAATATCAACCAATCAGCACCAGACTTGGTCAAAGTATGTATGGCCATAAGATCTCGGATGAGTTTGATTTTGGGTCTTATCAGACCAGAACATCTGGAGTTATTTGCCCTTGAATTAGAAAAATTGCTGTATTTCACTTTGTTTACACTCTACCATCTACAAATATCAACCAATCAGCACCAAACTTGGTCAAAGTATGTATGGCCATAAAATCTCTGATGAGTTCGATTTTGGGTCTAATCGGACCAGAACATCTGGAGTTATTTGCCCTTGAATTAGAAAAATTGCTGTATTTCACATTGTTTACACTCTAGCATCTACAAATATCAACCAATCAGCACCAAACTTGGTCAAAGTATATATGATCATAAGATCTCTGATGAGTTCAATTTTGGGTCTAATCGGATCAGAACATCTGGAATTATTTGCCCTTGAATTAGAAAAATTGCTGTATTTCACTTTGTTTACACTCTAGCATCTACAAATATCTGCCAATCAGCACCAAACTTGATCAAAATATATATGACCATAAGATCTCAGATGAGTTCAATCATGGGTCTAATCAGACCAGAACATCTGGAGTTATATGCCCTTGAATTAGAAAAATTGCTATACTGCACTTTGTTTACTCTCTAGCATCTACAATTTTAACCAATCAGCTGTAAATTTGGCCAAAATATATATAACCATAAGATCTTGGATGAGTTTAACTTTGGGTGTAATCGGATGCAAACAACTGGAGTTATTTGCCCTTGAATTAGAAAGTTCTTTGTAATAGTTCTTAATCCAGAGCATAACTTTGTCATCTCCAGTCTGATTGACTTGAAACTAGACATTTGTGTTTGTTGCAATAATGCAGAGTGCAATGTGAAAGATCCATAACTTTACCTTATACTGTCTGTAAGTTATTTCCCTTTGATTGTCATTTTTACAGCATTTTCTGCTCGTCTGGAATATAACTTTGTCATCTATAGCCTGAACATCTTCAAATTTGATATGCATGATCGTTGTATATTTATGGAGTGCAGTGCACAAGAATCATAACTCTTCCTAGCTTGAATTTTGAGTTATTTCCCCTTTGAACTTCATTTTCATAGCATTTCTTGCTTGTCCGGAGCAAAACTTTGTCATCTTAAGTAGGAATGACTTGAAATTGGGTATGATTATTTGGTGCAATATTTGGAAGTGCAGTGCATAAGAATTGTAACTCTAATTCGTGCTGTCAAGTTTTTTCCCTTTTAATGTCATTTTTACAGCATTTAGTGCCTGTCTGGAATATAACTTTGTCATCTCAAGTCAGAACGACTTCAAACTTAGTATGCATGTTTGTTGCAGTATTGCAGAGTACAATGCGCAAGAACAATAACTCTACCTAGTGCGAACTTTATGTAATTCAACATTGATCTTCATTCTTACAGTATTTCTTGCTTGTCTGGAATGGAACTTCAAAGTCTCATGTCAATTGCGACAAATCGCAGCTCTTGTTTCATTATCATTTAGCCTTGAACCTTGATATTTGGTATTTATCTTTATTGTAGACTTTTGCTGCTTGGTACTCAGGTGAGCGATATAGGACCATCATGGTCCTCTTGTTCACATATCATAGAGATTAACTACTCTTTATTCATTGCCCTTCCGTCATTTCAACTCATTTCACTGACAAGCCCCTTTGGGCGTATATGTGCTACTTTTTGAAGCTCTTGTTCTGCAATGATTTCAAAGGCTTCTCAGTTCACGGCTGGTAAAATTTGGGATTGTGTGGTTAAGGTTTGAAAGGCTTGAGTGAGTGGTATAGTCGCATCTTTAGCCCTCTACTACACACCAGAATTTTAGACTGATTCAAATTGAAAACATTTGCAGATGATAATTTCAAAGTGGCTCAAATGACTCATTTATTTTTAGCTCACCTGAGTACGAAGTGCTCATGGTGAGCTATTGTGATCGTGTTGTGTGCGTCGTGCGGTGTGCGTCTTCCGTCGTCAACTTTTTACCTTGTGTATGCTCTAGAGGCTACATTTTTGGTCCAGTACTCATGAAAGTTGGTCAGGATCTTTGCCTCAATGAATTCTCAGCCCAGTTCAAAAATGGGTCATGTCAGGTCAAAAACTAGGTCACTAGGTCAAATCTTAGAAAAACTTTGTGTACAATCTAGAGGCCACATTTTCAGTCTGATACTCATGAAAGTTGGTCAGGATGTTTTTCTGGATGATATCTTGGACAAGTATGAAAATGGGTCCTGTGGGATCAAAAACTAGGTCACTAGGTCAAATCTTAGAAAACCTAGAGGCCACATTTTCAGTCCGATACTCAGTCCGATACTCATGAAAGTTGGTCAGAATGTATGTCTGGATGATATCTCGGACGAGTTTGAAAATGGGTCATGTGGGGTCAAAAACTAGGTCACCAGGTCAAATCTTAGAAAAACCTTGTGTACGCTCTAGAGGCCACATTTTCAGTCTGATACTCACGAAAGTTGGTCAGGATGTTTGTCTGGATGATATCTTGGACAAGTCTAAAAATGGGTCCTGTCGGGTCAAAAACTAGGTTCCCAGGTCAAATCTTAGAAAAATCTTGTGTATGCTCTAGAGGCCACATTTTCAGTCGGATACTCATGAAAGTTGGTCAGGATTTTTGCCTAGATGGTATTTCAAATGAGTTAAAAAATGGGTTATGTGGGGTCAAAAACTAGGTCACTAGATCAAATCTTATAAAAACCTTGTGTACTCTCCAGAGGCCACATTTTAGTCCGATACTCATGAAAGTTGGTCAGGATGTTTGCCTGGATGATATCTTGAACAAGCTTGAAAAATGGGTTATGTCGGGTCAAAAACTAGGTCACTAGGTCAGATCTTAGAAAAACCTTGTGTATGCTCTAAAGGCCACATTTTCAGTCAAAAACTTTTGAAAGTTGGTCAGAATGTTTGTCTTCATGATATCTCGGACAAGTCTGAAAATGGTTTATGTCTGGTCAAAAGGTAGGTCACTAGGTCAAATCTTAGAAAAACCTTGTGTACACTCTAGAGGCCACATTTTCAGTCTGATACTCATTAAAGTTGGTCAGGATTTTTGCCTCAATAAAATCTAGGACCATTTGAAAGTGGGTCATGCCAGGTCAAAAACTAGGTCACTAGGTCAAATCTTAGAAAAACCTTGTGTAAGATCTAAAGGCCACATTTTCAGTTGGATACTCATGAAAATTGGTCAGGATGTTAGCCTGGATGATATCTCAGACAAGATCGAAAATGGGCCATGTGGGGTCAAAAACTAGAAAACTAGGTCAAATTTTAGAAAAACCTTGTGTATGCTCTAGAGGCCACATTTTCAGTCCAAAACTCTTGAAAGTAGGTCAGAATGTTTGTCTTGATGATATCTCAGACAATTTTGAAAATGGGTCATGTGGGGTCAAAAACTAATTCACTAGGTCAAATCTTAGAAAACCTTGTATACGCTCTAGAGGCCACATTTTCAGTCCAAAACTCTTGAAAGTTGGTCAGAATATTTGCCTATATGATATCTTGGATGAGCTTGAAAATGGGTCATGTGGAGTCAAAAACTAGGTCACCAGGTCAAATGTTAGAAAAACCTTTTGTAGGCTCTAGAGGCCACAATTTCAGTCCAAAACTCTTGTAAGTTGGTCAGAATGTTTGCCTTGATGATATACTAGACAAGTTTGAAAATGGGTCATTGGGAAATAAAAACTAGGTCACCAGGTCAAATCTTAGAAAAACCTTGTATATGCTCTGGATGTCACATTTTCAGTCTAACACTCTTGAAAATTAGTCAGAATGTTTGCCTTTATAATATCTTGCACGAGTATGAATTTGGTCATGTTGGGTCAAAAACTGGGTCAATAGGTCAAATGTTATAAACACCTTTTGATGATGGGTAATGTCTGATAAAAAACTAGGTCACTTGGAAACTAGATGGTTCATGTTTGGTCAATAAACTCAGGTGAGCGATTTCAGGGCCATCATGGCCCTCTTGTTTGATAGAAATGAAAACTTTGTGGGAAAAGGAGAAAATGCTGGTTACCAGTATTTTCTCCTTTTCCCCTAATGTTTTCAAAGGGCTTTGTCATTGTGCGGTAAAGGGTTAACTCTTTGCCAGACAACAAAATTTTGGACTACATGTAGTTCTAAACTGAAAGCATTTGGAGATGACAAAATAAATGTCACTGAATAAGTGATATTTGTTCAGGGAAGGAAAGAAAACATGGTAGGAAAAGGCAAAAATGCTGGATAACTGCATTTTCTCCTTATCCCACCATGTTTTCAAAATCTCCTTTTTCCACCATGTTTTCAAAAGGCTTGTTTTTCAAGGTTGTTAAAAGCCGAGATTGTTTGATTTGGGCTTAAAGGACTGGGGAATGTGTGGAGGTCTTTGTTTTTTATATTGCAGCCTTGCAGGTTCAGTTTGTTATTTGAAAGCAGTTTCCTGTAAAAGTAAAAGTCACAAATTCTGCTATTTTCTCTCATTTTCTTGATAATATGTATAAATATTGGGGCTATAATAAGCTGCTAGTTGTTAGAAGGCTGTGTCTCCCCACCAATTTGGACAATATTTATTACAGGGCTTGTATGTTTATTCTCTCAAGGAAAAGAGAGTGAAGTTCTGCAAAATTAGACCCTTGCCTTAATTATTTACTGTATTGATTTCTCTTCCTTCCTTGTTCATGTTTGATGGTTCTTTGGTGTTTGAAATAACTGGAAAATTGTCAGGTCATGCATCACCTTGTCATCCAAGTTGTGCACTTCAGCAAAAAGTGCTAGTGTTTTTTTGGAAAAAATTAACTCGTTACCAGACGACGAAATTTTAGCCTTGGCCATTGACAGGGGAGAAAACATTGTGGGAAAAGGAAAAAAAATGCTTGTTTCCAGCATTTTCTCCTTTCCCCACAATGTTTTCAAAGGGTGTTTTCCCTGGTGATGTTAAAAGTCTGGATTGTGTGGTAAAAGACTTGAGGCAAACAGAGCTCATAGGCAAGTCAAAGAATTAATTGAATACACAGAATACAAACACTTGACAAAGGCAAAAGGTCTTTGCATTATACTACTATCACACTCTAATCAGGTTCACAAAGATCCTACAGCTTTCATAGATCTTGAAAGATATAAGGAGAATCGAAAGAAAAATGGGGAAAAATACAGTTTTCAAGTTGGTTCTACTGTTATGCCCCTCCTTGGAGGTCATTGTTGTTTCAAACACATCCCAGCTAAGTTTAGTTGCACTCTATACAAGTAGGCAACACATACTTTGCATCATTATTACCAACTTCCTAAGACCATTCAGATTGCATCATGTGCTCACTGCACTTTTACCACTTTCTGTGCCAAGGGTGACAACCTGACAACCT
Source organism: Tridacna crocea (assembly GCA_943736015.1). Taxonomy (NCBI): domain Eukaryota; kingdom Metazoa; phylum Mollusca; class Bivalvia; order Cardiida; family Cardiidae; genus Tridacna; species Tridacna crocea. The sequence goes on from OX031059.1 coordinate 60,795,498, forward strand.
ACGTAATAGCAGAGGTGTCGGAATAGCCGCCATTTTGTGCGCAAAGTGCAGATTAATTACTTTAAAAAGATATATGTATCTAAAATTTAATTAGAATACCTACGTTATCTGGTGACGGTGAATATAAGCTGAAAAACTTACCTTTTTAAAACGAAAATGGTGGATTTAATATGTCTCCGATGACATAATGCTATGTCGTAGGTTGTTACCCCTGGTGCCCTTCTCGATCTTTTGAATTTAAATCCATTATCTTTGTGTATTCTGAAAGCGTTCCACCAAAAATGCAGAAGCATGGGCTATAAGGTGCATATTGGGCACGCTGCTATTCTTAAGTTTGTTATGGAATGTGGGGGTTGTAAATCAGTACTCATTCAAAAGCACCCACCTATAACACAGTATATAAACAAACAAGTAAATTCCAAGAATCGATAGGTGAAAACAGATGGATGCCTTTGAATAATTGTTATGGACAGATTTTTGTGACTTTCACGCAACTTGTAAACATTTTGGATCATTGAATGAAATAATGCATCTTTCAAATAAATACATCATTTACCATCTTTGGCCGTGTAATTGCTGATAAAGTGCAATACTCGTCTTCACTTGTTTTGCTCACTACTATTACATGCTGTTTTCACGAGGCAATTTATGTATAAAACTGTCTATTTATCCGATACCCATTTGTAACGTTTTGTTTCTAAATGTATGCTCATCCCAAAACCGCCAATATATGCCGACATGATATGTTATAATTACCTAAAAATGTATGGAAAGTACGCATGGCAATGGTTTGATACTGTACCCTTCTTGCAAATATCAAGTAAATGATCTGTACATTACTTGCGAGTTGGCTGAACGACTTCTTGCAAGTACCACACTGGGATTTCCATTGCTTTATACCTACACAAGGTTGAAGCACCCATTTCGCATGTTACTGGAGTGCTCAATAGACCTGTATCATTTATGTGGACTCTGATATCGGACGTGGACTTCGGGCAAGAAGGGGCCATCCGGGCAAGAAGGGGCCATCTCAAAGTTAATTTTCGTTTACCCGAGAAGTTCAGACTGAGCAAACTATATCCCCTTTATTCAAAGATAGCCATTCAAGTCATTTCAAATCGTTAAGGTAAGACCTGTGTAATGCACTTCCAGTGAACATTGGGTAAAAATTCTAATTGGTTGTTAAATAAGGATGAATAAAGATTTATGCCGAAATAGTATTTTTGCACATTTCCAACGGATCAGAAATTCCGTTTATGTCTATCTTGAAACTTTTTTTTTTATACTTTTGTTTGTTTTCTAAAAAGGGAGGTAATTATTATCTCTTTTTCAATTGAGAATATAGCGGTTTTAGATTTACAAATGATAATTCAAAGAAGGAAAAAAATGGAAAAAATGAAAAGGTGAAAGTAGTTCAATAATATTCATTTTTAATTATAGCTAATTTTGCAGGATGATATTTTAGTGGAAATAGCTGTTTTCCATTACACAGGTCTTACCTTAAGTATAGATTAAAGTTTTGACTCTTCACCAGACAAAAAAATCTTAGTTTGTGTTTGAAGCATGTTCTGGCAACAGGCTAAGTGCTTTTAAATTTGTGCAAGATCTGTCTTTGAAAGTGTAAGACAAGTAAGCGCACATGCGTCAAGAAGAAACTTCTGCTTTCCAGTATTTTTTCCTTTTCCCTCAGCATTGTTCCTCAGGATCGTTGTATTGTTGAGAGGATGACAATCTGTCATTGTACTGTCGGTCCAGGAGTTAGTCGCTGGCAGAGAAATTGATAACAAAACTAGGTTAAAACCTGCCAGGTAGCTGTGTCGTTTGTATATACATTTTGCCTGATTTTATTTCATTTTTGTTGCCAGTGACTAACATAATATGGTTTGACCACGTGAGAACAAACTGTCATCTCCACAATACTTTTTATACCTTTAAATGGTTCGATTTAAATTTAATTTTATTCTGACACCTGCTTTGATAATTTGACCTAAACTGCACCTTTAAGGTTTGATATATCAATATACTTAAAAAAAACATCGTAACAAAGGAGACCTTGCTCGTCATAATTTATTTTTCCTTTTTCCACAATTTTCTGTCAGAAGTGGTCAGAAAGCCACTGTGGCAGGTAAGTAATAAAGAAGGAAATTGCAGTAACTTAGAAAAAAAATATTTTAATGCGTCTGACGTCTAACAAGGGATAAATACATTTCTAATGCGTTAGAGTATCGGCTGGTCCAATAACCAGTTTGGTAAGCCGCCGATCCTAGTATCAAAGGCTGTGGATTCAAGTACAACCAAAGATTTCATCAGCATTTTGCCTCATCCCCCCTTCCCCTCATACTGGACCTGGCCGATCTATTCGCTTAGGTTCATTCCCTCTGCAGAAGTAGACCGGTTTGGATAAAATAGTTGCAATAATTATCCATTATCCATTCTATCGCGGGTTCGTTCTTTTGGTTATTGTACATCTACATATACCTTTGCTGCGGTCTGACATGGCGTCGGTCTGACATGGCGCATCTCTAAAACTCACCTATTAAACAACAGCTATCAATCTGAGATACTGACTTTGTATTATGATATCTATAACATCAATTTGAAATGATTTGCAAGAGTAATCAGCACAGTCCTGCCATTCTCCACTACATCATAAATATGTATTATACGTGTACACACGTTTTTTTTTTTTACAAATTAACAAGCTTCATTGTGTAGACATTGTTTTGATATAGCTTTTAGGTATATGTGGTGCGTTCCATCCCAACTGAAACCATAATAGTTTAGATGGGTAACAGATAATTATTTTGGGACACCCCCGTATATGTTTGAAACATAACTGTGATTATTTGACGAGTAGGTTTGTGCTCATTTCCCCCGATTAAATCCGCATTTGGTTATATCTATCAGCACGTATAATTTGAAGTTTTGGTCAAAAGTAAAATACAAGAACTAAATAAGTGTACAAATGTATACTTTGAACGTTTTTGTACACCAAAAACTATTGCATATTGCATACGATTTCAAATTCACGTTATTCCCTGGGATGATTATATTTCGTGGAAATGTTATTCCCAACAGAAAAGGACTTTTTTGATAGTACCATATAAGAGGTATTGTGTTTTGCATGTATACGTTGCCTTTCTGTTATTGGTCCATAATGAAATTATACACTTAACCCCTTTTTTCCATGATATGGTATTTCATTAAATAAAAACAATTATGCTGATTTCGTTGAAACGATATCCCCTGCCGAAAAAGATCTTTTCAAAAATTTACGCGACCGCGTCACTCAAAATCGCTCCTAGTCGACCATTATGCATCAAATTAAAAAAATATATATATCGGCGGAATAGGTTATTGTATACGCGTATAAATTTTCACAAAATTCCGTGCGATCGTAGATATTGTCCCGGATAGACACACGGCCATACACGGATAGACAGACAGGCGTACGGATAACTCTGAAACTTTTTTCGTCTGCCTACGGCAGGGGATTTAAAAAAACTTTAACCACATAATGTAACAAAGAACACATGAATGGCTTCTGATAAACAATGTGAATGAAGTTTCATAGAATCTTGTCCAGTAGTTACAGAGATATTGGCTCCATAATGGAAATATACATTAAACCCCCTTTTTCATGGCACAGCGTCAAATAAAACAAAACAAAAAGTATGTCGGCGGAATATTGGCAGAATATAATTAAGGAACACATGTATGAAGTTTCATTATTTCTTGTCAAGGATTTTAGAAGGTACCTGTCCAGCCGGACAGACAGTCTGACGGACAACGCGAAAATTTATCCCCTCGCCCTCAGTGAAAGATAAATGTAAGAAAATATCTCATAACTGCTTTATCAGGCTTGGTTACGCCCCTATTTGACGTTTTCAAATATCATGGTTTAATCAAGATATTCTCAGTGCAGTGGTTAAAGTGTTTCAGTCGTCTTCTGAACGGCACGAATTTGAGCTTCACTGGAAGCACTGGGTTATTCGGGGAATGTCCTTTGACAAGAAACTTTGGAGCCCTAGCCTAGTGCTGGTAAAAACTAATGATGTACATGAATAAGTGAAGTGTCGCTGTTACATAACTATAGTAATGTTGAAAGCGGAGTAAACAACCATCGTAAGAAAAGTTAATATGTTACATTTATCGATGGTAACGAAGGATAAGCATAGTTTGCCAAACCCAGCACTACTCTGTTGATTTGTTCTTGTGTTCAACGTTTCAGACTCAACTCACAAAATTAATGAATTTGTCAGTTAACTGCCTCTTAACTGAAGTCTGTTTATTTTTTAGTTGATTCTGAAACGGTCTGCCAACTCAAGATTTGATAAAAAAAAAACGGCCTGATAACTCAGTGGTTAGTGTATCTGAATTGGTTGCGTGTTCGATACCCGCTCGAGGCAAACTTTCTGGCGGCAGTTTTTCACTCTGACCTCTAATGCATTGGAAAAAAGTAGCCAGAAGGTCAGAAGGAAAGTTTTATCAGTACTCGTATAACAAAGACAGGAAACACTTGCATAGGTGCACTGACCGCCGTGAAAAAAACGAACAAACAAACAGAGAGGATTTTAGTATATCACTTAAACCCGTTATGCTACTTGAAATTCTTCTCAAATAACAAACCTTCTTTAAGGAGGAAAAGTAATGTTTTATATTTTGAGCAAATTGGATGCTGAAGTTTGTCCATGAAATCGCGGAATGGAGATAAAATAAGACTTAACTTTCGTAGATTTTGCATCCCTTTCGTGCAGGTGAAAGAACAGAACTTATGAACTAAACTAAAGTTTTGTTGTAGAAAAGAAGAAATAAGGATCGTCTGTAACCCTCGAAGTCCTTTCTATTCACATGCGTATTCCTACTCAGGTAAATGAATACTAATTTTGAGATTTTCCCCCGTTTAAACCGAAGTCCACATCGGATATCTGAACTCCACATAAATGAATCGGGTCTAATACAAACTTTGTTTTACACATTATTCCTTAGATTGTCATTTCAATGCAGTTGTACTGAAGAATCTTTGCTTGTCAGTGAAATGGGATTAAATCGAGATTGCCTACAGAGATCCAAATTTGAAAAGTCACATGCACAACTACACATCATAGAGATTCATTGTGGCAAGTTTCAAAAAAATGCTAACGGAGAACCGACCGTGGCCATAACATAATACGACCTTTCCAGCATATAAAAAATCAAAGTGCTGTCAGCACTGTAATAGATCGACTCCGAATAATCTCTCACCTAGCCATTCTACATAGTCTACCCACCATGACAACCTTATCCTCGTAGCACCACATATGAAATAGGCTATTTTATGTTATAAAAGTGGAACAATGATTGTGTTCTTTTGTCATTCTCAGTGCCATTTCTGAACACCATTTGTTGTACGTTTTGTAGAAGGATTTCGTGTCACAAGGACTATGTGTCACGTTTTATTTGAGTCCTTAGTTCTAGTCATGCAGAGTCTACTGCACAGCTCTTTTATTACAGCAGGATAGGGGTGACGCGGTATTTTATTTTCATAAGTTAGTGTTCAAATCGATGATCAAGGCAGACCAGAATAAAAGACAATGTCAAATACGAAACACGGGGAGATATGTAACAGCCGTGACAGGTCATTGGACATCTATTTTTGTGGATGTAAACAGTAACTGAATATCAGGTTTTGAGAGTAAAGCAGCCAAATATAACAGTATAAAAAGACTCGCTTTTGTTATGTTTTTTTTTTCATGAATTCAAGGTGGCACTTCAGATTTCTGGATAAAAATTTTACAAAAATTTAAAAAAAAAAAAATCTTTATACTCGCAAAGCCTTATAGTTTTCATTCATAAAACCCCAGTAGTCGAAAACCATCCGACAACAAGAATATCAACAACGACGGGAAATACAGTCAATTTCTACATAAGCAACTTGCTCAGTTACATATTGACGAAGCTTCAAACATAGCATCCAAAGAAGACATTATGGAAAATAATGACATGTTTGTTATCTTATGGAATTTAAGGGTCATTAATCACATGCCAATCACTTAACATTCCCACACTGCTTTTTAGCTCACCTGAGCACGCAGCAGTCTGGTTGCCATGGCAACCAAAAAATAAACTTTAAAAATCTTCTTGTCCAAAAAGGCTAGAGCTTTCATATTTGGCATGTAGCATCATTTAGTGGCCCCCTACCAAAATACTTAAAAATTGTGGCCCTAGTGTTGTAAATGACCCTATGTTATGGGTTCTCGGATTTCACAAAAAGATAAGGAAGAACATTTTTAAAAATCCTCTTGTTCCAAACCGTAAGGGCTAGAGCTTTCATATTTAGCATGTAGCATCATCTAGTGGCCCTGTACTAAAATACTTCAAATTATGGGCCTGGTGTTGAAAATGGCTCTATGTTGTGCGGTCTCAGATTTCACAAAGAGATAAAGAAGGAAATATTTAAAAATCTTCTTGTCCCAAACCGTAAGGGCTAGAGCTTTCATCTTTGGCATGCATCATCATCTAGTGGCCCTCTACTAAAATACTTCAAATTATGGCCCTGGTGTCAAGTAGATTTTTGAAGATCCTTAGATGAACAATGAAATTTCTTCCTTTCTTGCAGGTAACATATTCTATTCTGTTTCAAAATTATACTTTTATTAAGCAGATCTGTAAATTTCCACCTGATTGCTCCCAAATTGGATGAGTCCAAGATGCCGTATTAGGAAAAGGTAATTCCCCTTTTTATCTATTGGAAGATGAATACGAATTGTTAAATTTTACTGCATGAATTTGTTCTGTTCCTTACAGGTGGGTATTTAGATTTTAACATCACACCAAATTAAACAATATATATATATCACTGAAAATTATATGAAAAAACAATTCAAGTATATTATTAAGAATCATAATATTACAAAACTAGGTGATGCTTCAAAACCGTAATGGCTGGAGCTTTCATATTTTGCATGCAGCATCATCTAGTGGCCCTCTACTAAAATACTTTAAATTATGGCCCTGGTAAAAAATTAGCCCTTTGTTGTTGGTCTTGGATTTTACATAGTTATAAGGAAAGAAATCTTTAAAAATCTTCTTGTCCCAAATGGTAATGGCCAGAGCTTTCATATTTAGCATGAAGGTCACTGTAGAAATTTACTGATATTGGATGAAAATGTACATGACAAAAAACACATGTAATGATCACATTTTCCTGTGTAAAGTTGTACTTTATGGCCATACAAGTGTTAAACTCAGGCAAAACATCCATAGTCGAAAACATATTAATAAACTTATAGCAATGAACATTGGTGAGTGTTCTATTTTGTTTAGTGCTAGAGATTTTGTACCCGTTTTTCCTTGCGTAAAACCAAATATGAATTGCGAAGGCAGAATACCACTCTGTTGTCTTACACAAAAACGGGTTGTAAAAAGACATGCTTCCCAATTCTTAAATGTTATTAATAATTCTGCTTTCAACCATATGTGAAACAATTCAAAAGAGGCCAATTGTTTTCATCATTTCTCGTCATATTAGACTATACAAACAAATTTAAATATTCATATCTGGGTGCCTCTTATGCTATCTTTTTAGCTCACTAGCTAACCTGAGCACAACATGCTCAAGGGGAGCTTTTATGAATCTTCTTTCTGAAACTGATGGTCAGATTTTGAAATGACTTTTACAGGTGAGCTTGTGAAAATTAATTACTTGGCAAAATAATAATTTTGGTTCCAATTTTTCAAAACCTCAAAAGAAAATAAGCTGTGGTCATCTCAAAAATTCATGTGAGTGATCCAGGGCCATCTTTACCCTCTTGTTTAAGGATATTTCTTGTCTGTGTTCAGCTAACATTTTATCATTGACCGCACACACCATGTCTGCTGAGGCAAGGCCTACATAGACTGGTTCTGTCATATAAGATACGTAATGAAAATGGGAAAAGAATAATTTTCTTCGGTCACTGAAAAAGATACCATGCTATTTGTTGAAGAAAACAAGTTTGAGTATAAGATAGTATACATTTAACTCTTTACCAAACAAAAAGTTTTTGGGCTGGTCCAAATTGAAAGCTTTGCTGAGAGGACAATATAAATATGACTGAAAAGTTAAAACTTACAATGGGAAGGGTAAAAAACATTGTGGGAAAAGGAGAAAATACTGGTTACCAGCATTTTCTCCTTTTCCAACAATGTTTTCTAAAGCCTTCTCTTTCATGGATGTCAAAATTTGTTATTTTGTGGTATAGGGTTAATAAATAAAATCATCATCAATTGGATGATTTCATAATTGGCCCCTGTATTGGCCTCTAGGTCTATTGTTTAACCCTCAGGTCCTTCGGGTTTTGGCTTATACCATGTACAGCACTTTGTCAAGTGAAAGAACCCGTCTACAGGACATAACTTAATTAACAAAGCAATACTTTTGCAATTATCACTATGTCAAGTATTACCAATAAACAGATTATTTTAATGATTTCTTGGTCCCTGTTATGTTCTGATTATGAGATGAGATTTCAGCAGACTAGGAACACAATATGAATTACTACCGTCTGTCTTCCTAACTGCCATTTCCTCGCATTCAGTGTAATTTTTCACAGCTATTTACCTCTAGAGACCATAAAAAGGCATGCTTGGGAGAGAATAACTGACTGAGAAGTGCAAATTGTACAATTGCATGCAGTATCTGACAGGAGAAAGTAATATTTCTTTCTCTTTATTGATGTTTTCACGTAGCATTTTCAATGGATATTTCCTGAATCATCCAATAGAGGTTTAGCTGATTTCCTGCATAGCTTTTTCTGTCAATATTGAAGTACCATGCTACTTTCACTTCAGTACCTGGAGAAAATATAGCGATTGTTCTGCGAGTTTCATTTATGCCATGATATTTTCTCTGTAAAGACACTCATAATATTTATTTTTTACCTGAAGATAAAATTGTGTCCAAATTGGATGTAAATGGCAAAATGAGCCATGCTTAAATGCTTGGAAATATAGACAATCTTTGAGAATAAGAAGAAGATGCTATTTAGTCCTTTACCACACAATGCAGACTTTTAACAACCATTAGAGCCTTAAACAAACTTTGTAGGAAAAGAAGACCAGCATTTTCTCATTTTCCCACAATGTTTTTTTTCCTTTCAAAAAAAAATTTCAAATTTTGAGTCACTTTTATTTTGTTTTCTGCAAAATTAATGGTTTGAATTTGGACCAGTACAAAATTTTTAACTCTTTTTAAATCTTTACCACACAATGCCGACTTTTAACGACCCTTAGGAAGAAGTCTTTTGAAAACATTTTGGGAAAAGGAGAAAATGGTGGTAACTAGCATTTTCTCCTTTTCCAGCAATGTTTTCTACTCTGTGAAAGGAAAGTTTCATCATGTTAGTCACACTGAAATTGCCATCTACAAATGCTTTGAATTTGGATGGGTCTAACATTTTGTCATGTGGTAAAGAGTTAAAATGGTCAGTGAATACAGTCTAAAAAGGGGCTCAGGAATTCATTTCTAGGCCTAAAACTGAGCTCTGTGGTGATTCATTCATTTTAATAGCCTATCAACATGGAACTATTTTTCCAACAATTTATAATATGTGGAAAGCAGCCAATGAATAAAAACATGTGTGAAGTACTGTTATAATGAATACCAAGGAGACTTTAACACTTTACTCCATAGATACTCATTTTGACACATCAACAACAGACAACTTTTGAAAACATTGTGGGAAAAGGAGAAATTGCTCGTAACGAGCAATTTCTCCTTTTCCCACAATGTTTTCCACTCAATCAGATATTTGTATCCTCATTTGTCCATATTTTTGACATCATATCTTTATTTGCTGCTGAAATGGAAGAGTCTCAAATTGGCATAACAGGTAAAGGGTTAAGTCTGGTGCACTGGCTGGTGCTTTGGTAGGTGGACTGGCTGTGGTGATATGGCTGAAAAAGATGAGTGAATGGTGTTTAAACACCAGGGTCCATATTTACAAACCATTCTTGAGAACCGTGGTCTTTTGCTTTAAAAATTCTAAATTTGAAAGCAACACTATTTCCAATTGTCAAAACGAAATGGTTTAGCAAATAAATCTAAACAACATTATTCTAGTCTTTACTTTTGCCTGGATGGTTTCATTTCTTCATTTATTTAGCAGGAAAGATATTAACCCTTTACCACGCAATCCTGACTTTTAATGACCCTTAGAAAGAAGCCTTTTGAAAACATTATGGGAAAAGGAGGAAATGCTGGTTACCAGCATTTTCCCCTTTTCCCACAATGTTTTCTTCCTTTCCGAAAACAAATTTCAGTTTCCGAGTCGCATTAATTGTATTGTCTGCAAACACTTCCAATTTGTGTTAGTCTAAAATTATGTTGTTTGGTAAAGAGTTAACCCTTTCCCAAACGACAAACTTTTGGACTAGATCAAATTGAAAGTGTTGCAGACGACAATTCAACTCTTGCTGAAAAGATGATTTCTGTCTATGATAGGGTAGAAAACATTGTGGGAAAAGGAGAAAATGCTGGTTACAATGTTTTCAAAAGGCTACTATTCTAGACCCGTAAAAACCAGGGATTGTTTGGTAAAAAGTTAAGCCTTTACCATACAAAAAGGAAATTTAACTACTCTGTAGAGGAAAGCTTTAAAAACATTGAGGAAAAAAGGGAAAAAATGATAGTAACTAGTATTTGATCCTTTTTTCATAATGTGTTCTACCCGTTAAACAATTGTTATCCTTTGCATCACATTTATTAGCTGTTGATGCTTTCACTTTAGACAAAAATGATGTCTGGGAAAGAGTTAAAATTATACCTTTGTGCATACTGTGGAAAAAATTGAACAGTTATAATGGGAAGACCCATAAAATCTAACAGTGAAAGTAACAGAATTTCTGTTTGGCAAAATTAAATGGTTTAGCCAATCAAAAGTTCTGTTATGTTCACATTTACAAAATTCTGAAGAATAAGACTAAGAATGTTCTAAAGAATGGTTGGTGAATACAGATCTGGACTTGTGACAAAATGAAGTATTGCATTGCATAAAGGATTTTATGGGTCTTCCAAAAATAACTGTTCAATTTCTTCCAGAGTATGCACAAAGGTATAATTTTAACTCTTTCCCAGACATCATTTTTGTCCAAAGTTAAACAAAATTCTGAGGAATAAGACTAAGACTATTCTTAAGAATGGTTGGTGAATGCGGACCCAGGATCTGCAGTCACCATCCATTCTTAAGAACATTCTTGGCTTTTTGCAGATTTTCTATATTTGAAAGTATCATACCCTCTGATTGGCTAAACTAAATGGTTTAGCCACTCAGATTTGTTGCTTTCAAATTTAGAAAAAAATTTGTGAAAAGACTAAGAACGTTCATAGATATGGTATGTGAATAATGGATCGTAGATCAACTTATGATCGTACATTATAGAGTATACAGCTGTGATACTAGATTTATACAGTGCATTACTTTTCTTACTGTTTGGGGAAAAGCTAAATAAGAATGAGCAATACTCGTGATACATTACAACAACCCATAAAATCTGTTTTGTGTAACAACCAATTGAATCATGTGGTTAAAGCCAGTCCATGAACATACAAAAAATTCCTCAAGGGCTGAATGTACTTTGAGGCTTACATGGGTTGATGCTTTTTGCAGATGCATTTAGCCATCATTTCAGAGAGCATGGCTTTTATTTTTATATTTTATATTAAAACTTGCAATACCTTTTTAACTCACCTGAGCAGAAAGTGCTAATGGTGAGCTATTGTCATTGTGCTGTGTCTGTTGTGTGTCGTCTGTTGTCACTTTTTAACCTTTTGTATGCACTACAGGCCACATTTTCAGTTTGATACTCATGAAACTTGCTTAGAATGTTAGCTCAAATGGTATCTTTGAAAATGGGTCATGTCAGGTCAAAAACTAATTCACTAGGTCAAATCTTAGAAAAACCTTGTGTTTGCTATAGAGGCCACATTTTCAGTCCAAAACTCTTGAAAGTTGGTCAGAATGTTTGCCTTGATATCTCAGATGAGTTTGAAAATGGGTCATGTTGGGTCAAAACTAGGTCACCAGGTCAAATCTTAGAAAAACCTTGTAAATGCTCTGGATGCCACATTTTCAGTCCAACACTCTTGAAAATTAGTCAGAATGTTTCAGCATTTAGGCCAGGATGCAGTTTTGATGGGTCATTTTGGCCCATTACCAGCCTAAAGTAGGGGTCAATTTCTATGTGAGGGGGTCAAAGATTAACCCTTTCCCAAACAACCCCTGGTTTTTACAGGTCAGGAAAAGAAGCCTTTTGAAAACATCGTGGGTAAAGGAGAAAATGCTGATCACCAGCATTTTCTCCTTTTCCCACAATGTTTTCTACCCTATCATACAGAAAAATCATCTTTTTAGCAACGGTTAATTTGTCAACTGCAAAATGCTTTCAAGTTGGTCTGGTCCAAAATTTGCCGTTTGGGAAAGGGTTAACTAAACTAGAAACTTACACATATAGCCTTCATTTTTGACCAGACTCATTTTGAGAGTGTTTCAGCATTTATTGAATATTCTTCTGGTTTTCTGCCCTTTCCAGTGAATCAGAATAGCTTTGAAATCAAATGTTTTTAAATCTGGTCCTTGTACACATATGGTCATCAAAGTGTTTAATCTTTCAGGACTTAGTCTGTTCCTCTCTGATATTGTACAGAGAACCCCCTCTCACAATCTGCTGTATGAACTGGCAGTCATTGCTAGAGTTGCTAGTTAGATCAAATTTGGGAACATTTCTTTGTGATATTTGTAGATGAGCGACCACAACACCTGAAACTGATCCATAGGATACCGCTCCTGTACACAACAGATTTCGGAAGTGTCCATTCATGATGGGACTTACCCTTGTCTATATAGGCAGGGCTGCGTTCTTCATCTCCATAGTGATGAACTAAAACCTTTACCTTTAAATTTCCCCATGATTCTAGCTCATCTTTACTCGGAAAGGATATTGGTTTAAGACCAAGACATGTGAAGCAACTAACAATGTTTTCAACACTTTCAGGAAATCTTTTGTTCAAAGTTTCAATGACCTTTTCAATGAACTGTGATTTAATGGAATTAAAGTGATGCTTAGATCTATCAGAGTAAGTTATTTTAAGTCCCTTGAAATTTCCATTGTCAGCCTCAAGTACTTGAAAAAACTTCTGATATTCAGTATCCTTCAGGTTGTAAATTTCACCACTCAAATGTTTCTCTAGCTCAGATTTGCAGGCCTTTAAAGCAGGATCTATGATAGTCAAGTCTAAGTCTCTTTTCTGAAAAACTAAACACAGTTCCATAAAGGCGCCATCACACCATGACGTTCTGGTCAACGTTCTCTAAGCATTTCAATCGTTCAATTCTTTAGCATTCTATAATGAGGATTTTTCACATCTGGCGTGTTATTAAAGTGTGCCTAACGCATGACTAGCGTGTATTTAACGCACGAGAAGTGTGGAACAGCGACAAAGTAAGATACCTCTGATACCTCCATATGCATGGAAGTTCGGGAAACGCTCGAATGACGCTCAATGGACGCCGAAAGTATGTTTTTTTTCACTTTAGTCACACGCTGCGTGCGCTAGGAGACTGTTCAGCAGTCGTTGGTTAGTCGCCAGTGAGACGTTCACTGCAAAGCAAACGTTTAGTAACAACAAAGTAATGCTAGTGTAACAACTGACTAGCCGAACACGTGCAATGCTCGATGAATGTTAGTAAAACGTTATACAACTTTCTTTAACAATCTTCAGCGTTTAAAATTAAATGTCGAAGAACGTTGGTGTCATTGAGAACTTTTGTGCATGTCCAAAACTTCTTTTCCAGACTAGCGTTCTACACGGATTCCCGGCAATCACTGATGTTCACTAGTGTTCACACAACGCGCTTCTGGCGCTATCCCAGCAACCATGGGCAACTAACAACGTTTCCTCAAACGTCGGAAAACGTTGACTAGAACGTTATGGTGTGACGGCTCCTTAACCCATTACCACACAATCCTACTTTTGACGCCCCTGAGAAAGAAGCCTTTTGAAAACACTATGGGAAAAGGAGAAAATGCGGGTAACCAGCATTTTCTCCTTTTCCCACAGTCTTTTCTACCCATCCCAGAACAAATTTCCATTTTCTAGTCACCTTTATTTTGTCTTCTGCAAATGCTTTCAATTTGGACTAGCCTAAAATTTTCCGTGTGGTAAAGAGTTAACAGGGCATAACATCAATCATCATGTGTAGAGTTGCTATGAATTCAAATTTTGTCATCTTTTTGTTAAACCCTTATATAACAGGATCTGATTGTTCTTGTTTAAAGTATGTCACTAAGGAATCCCATGTTAGATAAACTGTTTCTAGTGCTTTGTGAAACGATAGCCAGCGAACAGCATGGACTTCCTTACATCTGAGTGTAGGCTCATTAAGAACTTCTTGAATTTCCCTCAGTTTCTCATTTCTGACAGTTGATTTTTATACGCCCGTCAAAGATGGGACGTATTATGGGATCACCCGTGCCAGGCGGGCGGGCGGCAGCGGCCAGTTCTTTGTCCGGAGCATATCTCCAAAACTATTTTAGCTAGGGTTATGAAATTTCATGGGTGGATAGATCTCATCAAGGGGGAGTGCAGTGCACAGGAATCATAACTCTTGTTTGCTTAATTTTTGAGTTATTGCCCTTTGTTTTTTTTCGTACTTGAATTTTGTCCGGAGCATATCTCCAAACTTATACTAGCTAGGGTTATGAAATTTCATGGGTGGATAGATCTCATCAAGGGGGAGTGCAGTGCATAGAAACCATAATTCTTGCTTGCCTCATTTTAGAGTTATTGCCCTTTGTTGTGTTTCATACTTAAATTTTGTCAGGAGCATATCTCCAAAACTATACTAGTTAGGGTTATGAAATTTCATGGGTGGATAGATCTCACTGAGGGGGAGTGCAATGCACAGGAATCATAACTCTTGCTTGCTAATTTTTGTGTTATTGCCCTTTGTTGTTTTTCATACTTGAATTTTGTCCAGAGCATATCTCCAAAACTATACTAGCTAGGGTTATGAAAGTTCATGGGTGGATAGATCTCATCAAGGGGGAGTGCAGTGCATAGGAATCATAACTCTTGCTTGTTTAATTTTTGAGTTATTCCCCTGTGTTGTTTTTCATACTTGAATTTTGTCCGGAGCATATCTCCAAAATTATACTAGCTAGGGTTATAAAATTACATGGGTGGATAGATCTCATCAAGGGGGAGTGCAATGCACAGGAAACATAATTCTTGCTTGCTTAATTTTTGAGTTATTACCCTTTCTTTTTGTTTTTCATACTTGAATTTTGTCCGTAGCATATCTCGAAAACTTTAATAGCTAGGGTTATGAAATTTCATAGGTGGATAGATCTCACCAAGGGAGAGTGCAGTGCACAGGAATCATAACTCTTGCTTGCTTAATTTTTGAGTTATTGCCCTTTGTCGTTTTTATAAACGAGGGGGAGTGCAGTGCACAGGAACCATAATTCTTGCTTGCTTAATTTTAGAGTTAGTGCCCTTTGTTGTTTTTCATACTTGAATTTTGTCTGGTGTCTGCCCCAGCTTTACAACCTGGAGTAAGACGGGTGTATCTTGCGACAATTTGCCGCTCTTGTTTAAAATAATAGATCAAAGAGGTCAGCATTTCTTGGAATTCTTTCAAGTATAACACATTTTCTGCTTCCTGTGATGTTGCAAGGGCTAAACGATGTGCAATGCAGTGATCATTAATAAGTTTAGGATTTAAGTTCAAGAGTTTACCAGTGACACCTTGTTTCCTACCAGTCATGACTGTTGCCCCATCGCTATCCAATCCAAATACTGAGTCCATACTCAAATTTTTCCTCTCAAGTAGATCAATAAGAGCCTGAGTTATTGTTTCTGCCTTACCATCAGTTACATGAACATTTTCCAGGAACATAGTCTTGGGAATGAAGTCTATATTCACAGCTCTTACATAAATAACAAGCTTTTTAGTAACACTAATATCAGTGCTCTCATCTGCAAGAAGACTAATGCATGGTGAATTTAGCAAAGTTTTTTTCAATAGATGAACATATAACAGCAGCAATAGAATCTTGGAATTCATATACAATATCAATTGATGTGTAAGTGGCATTATCTCCACAATTCAACTGGTCTTTATCTGGACAGTTCATATAACCCATAAAATCAACAAAATCGCCATAACCTGAGGATGCATAACCCTTTATCTTTATGCTTTATCATGGTATACACACATTTCATGGCCGAAACGACTGCCTGCTCTTTATCGGACAATTGCTTTTTCTATGGATTTCTTTAAATCTCCAGCCTGCTCGAAAGAACATACGGCGGCCTTGTGATCTCCTCCTGATATGTGCCTCGTGATCATACTGGTCCGAAAATTGTCAGTTCCGAGGGTGAAGGCATTTACCTTATTTGCACGGATACAGAGGCTGCAAAACATTTGGTTCTTTTCCTTGTTAAAATTCAACCATGACGAATATGTAGCCAACCATTTGTCTTGAAACTTCAGATCGGTAGAAGACGAAGGTGTTTCTTCATTGGTCTTGGGCCGTTTTGGCTCAGATTCACATGTTGAACCCCCAAAGAATGAAAGAATTGATTTCTGTTTTTGATCAGACGACGCCATGATTACGTTCCAAAGATCGAAGTATGATATCGTCTGGGCGCTTTCGTATGAACGATTAGCGTAAAAATAAAGCTTCTATCCTTAAAAATTGATAGGATACCAGTCTACCAGAAGAATTCAATTAACCCGTCAACAGAATTCAATTAACCCGTCAAAACCTATCACCGAAGCGCTTTACACAACATTGTAATCGTTTGCATAACATAAACAAGAATATCCGAGTTAAATATTCGCTTCGATAACTATAATATAATGTTGATCTTTCTTTAAAATCTTGATGTGCCAAAATGACCCATTATAGTCATTCTTTAACACTTTATGGGCTTTGCTTTAAGTGCAATTAAGATCTTCAAAGGTGACAGCTGACCACATATCACAGTTTAAAGGACTTTAAAGAACTAATTCGCATGGGCGGGCCTGAACTGACTGTTAATCACAGATTGGCCGCTATGCATGGATGACTGCTAACTCAAATTCGACTGTAATTATATTTTTGTCAGAAAGCATTAAGTTGCTGATAATCCAAGGGGTCCTGTGTGGCTCAATGGTAAAGTGTAGGACTTCCAACCAGGCAACCTCAAGTTTGAGTTTCACCTGATGCAGATTTGGCAGAGTCCAAAATTGAGCTACAGATTTCATACAGAGTTCAACTCTTTTTCCTTAAAGTTAGTTCTTCATCTGTCATAGGCATGCTAATGCTTCTGAAGAGAGCACAATCATGGTCAGTGATACTTAAAGATGTTTACAACAGTGTTCCATACGCTTATTCTTGAAGCTAGTTACCATGAAAAATTGATCCATATTGAATAATAGAGGCCTATAATTTAATTGATAGCCTTTACATATTTATGTCTTGGTATTGTTGCTATTGAAAGAGTCTCAAAAGACAGATTCCCATTATGCAGTATTAAATATTTATAGCTTCTGGTACCCAATATGAATCAGACAATGCCAAGAACTCATAGTTACCAATCTGTCCCTTTTAAACGCTCCTGGGGCAGTTACATTTTCGGAAAGGATGTTTGATAGAGGTAAAATAATGTAGAACTTTTAGAGGAAGACGAGTTTATCTCTGTCAGGGTTTTAGAAAGTGCCGACTGTTATGCGATTGGCATTGAGACACCCACTTTATTGAATGAAGAATACTGATATTACTGCCGATCATGATTTATTTGAACATTGAATAGTGTTCATGATTAATATTGAATTCTGATCTTTGATTCTTTCATTATCTTAAAGGTTTTCAAAGTTACTTGACCATGTATTGTTTGGCTGTAAGCCTGTAATATTATCAGAATTGTATGTATATTCAGATAGTCATTGATTTGTAAAGTAATTATGACTATTTGATGTCATAAATTTATTCCAACTGATCTATTTCAACTTTATCGATAGATGTGCAATCTAGTAAGTCTAGTTTTAGTTAGAAAAAAACTAGGGGAGCACTAATTGGAAGGGGTGTCAATAAGGAACAGTATGGTAATCCTTTACTGGAATGCCTGACTTTTATGCCAATCAACAATACGTGCCTGATATACTTTCAAATACAGAAAATTATTGAGAAAACTAGTTTAACGCTTTACCAAACAACAAAATCTTGGACTAGCCCAAATTGAAAGCATTTGCAGACGACAAAATAAATGTGAATCAAAAATTGAATTTTGAATTGAAAAAGGTAATTGTGGGAAAAGGAGAAAGTGCTGGTTACCAGCATGTTCTCCTTTTTAGCTCACCTGAGCACATAGTGCTCTAGGTGAGCTATTGTGATCGATCGTTGTCCGGTGTCTGTCCGTCCGTCCGTCTGTCCGTCCATCCGTCCGTCCGTGAACAATTACTTAAAAATTCTTCTCCTCTGAAACCGCCCAACAGATTTCAGTGAAACTTCACAGAAATGATCCTTAGGTGATGCACTTTCAAAATACTTCAAAGATTTGAATTCCATGGAGAACTCTGGTTGCCATGACAACCGAGAGAAAAAACTTTAAAAATCTTCTTGTCCCAAACCGTAAGGGCTAGAGCTCTCATATTTTGCATGTAGCATCATCTAGTGACCCTCTACCAAAATACTTCAAATTATGGCCCTAGTGTTGAAAATGGCCCTATGTTGTGGGTTCTTGGATTTCACATGGAGATAAAGAAGGAAATCTTTAAAAATTTTCTTGTCCCAAACCATAAAGGCTAGAGCTCTCATATATGGCATGTAGTATCATCTAGTAGCCCTCTATTAAAATACTTCAAATAATGGCCCTCGTGTAGAAATTGGCCCTATGTTGTGGGTTCTCGGATTTCACATAGAGATAAAGAAGGAAATCTTTAAAAATCTTCTTGTCCCAAACTGTAAGGGCTAGAGCTTTCATATTTGGCATGTAGCATCATCTAGTGACCCTCTACCAAAATACTTCAAATTATGGCCCTAGTTTGAAAATGGCCCTATGGTGTGTGGGTTCTCAGATTTCACATAGAGATAAAGAAGGAAATCTTTAAAAATCTTCTTGTCCCAAACCATAAGGGCTAGAGCTCTCATATATGGCATGTAGTATCATCTAGTGGCCCTCTACCAAAATACTTCAAATAATGGCCCTAGTGTGGAAATTGGCCCTATGTTGTGGGTTCTCCGATTCCACATAGAGATAAAGAAGGAAATCTGTAAAAAACTTTATGTCCCAAACCTTAAGGGCTAGAGCTTTCATATTTGGCATGCAGCATCATCTAGTGGCCCTCTACCAAAATACTTCAAATAATGGCCCTAATGTTGAAAATGGCCCTATGTTGTGGGTTCTTGGATTTCACATAGAGATAAAGAAGGAAATCTTCAAAAATCTTCTTGTCCCAAACCATAAAGGCTAGAGCTCTCATATATGGCATGTAGTATCATCAAGTGGCCCCCTATTAAAATACTTAAAATAATGGCCCTAGTATGGAAATTGGCCCTATGTTGTGGGTTCTCGGATTTCACATAGAGATAAAGAAGGAAATCTTCAAAAATCTTCTTGTCCCAAACCTTAAGGGCTAGAGCTTTCATATTTGGCATGTAGCATCATCTAGAGGCCCTCTACCAGAATACTTCAAATTATGGCCCTAGTGTTGAAAATAGCCCTATGTTGTGGGTTCTCGGATTTCACATAGAGATAAAGAAGGAAATCTTTAAAAATCTTCTTGTCCCAAACCATAAAGGCTAGAGCTCTCATATATGGCATGTAGTATCATCTAGTGGCCCTCTACCAAAAGACTTAAAATAATGGCCCTAGTGTAGAAATTGGCCCTATGCTGTGGGTTCTCGGATTTCACATAGAGATAAAGAAGGAAATCTTTAAAAACCTTCTTGTCCCAAACCGTAAGGGCTAGAGCTTTCATATTTGGCATGTAGCATCATCTAGTAGCCCTCTACCAAAATACTTCAAATTATGGCCCTAGTTTGAAAATGGCCCCATGTTGTGGGTTCTCGGATTTCATATAGAGATAAAGAAGGAAATCTTTAAAAATCTTCTTGTCCCAAACCATAAGGGCTAGAGCTCTCATATATGGCATGTAGTATCATCTAGTGGCCCTCTACCAAAATACTTCAAATAATGGCCCTAGTGTGGTAATTGGCCCTATGTTATGGGTTCTCTGATTTCACATAGAGATAAAGAAGGAAATCTGTAAAAAACTTCTTGTCCCAAACCTTAAGAGCTAGAGCTTTCATATTTGGCATGTAGCATCATCTAGTGACCCTCTACCAAAATACTTCAAATTATGGCCCTAGTGTTGAAAATGGCCTTATGTTGTGGGTCCTCAGATTTCACATAATGATAAAGAAGGAAATCTTTAAAAATCTTCTTGTCCCAAACCTTAAGGGCTAGAGCTTTCATATTTGGCATGTAGCATCATCTAGTATCCCTCTACCAAAATACGTCAAATTATGGCCCTAGTGTGGAAAATGGTCCTATGTTGTGGGTTCTCGGATTTCACATAGAGATAAAGAAGGAAATCTTTAAATATCTTCTTGTCCCAAACCATAAGGGCTAGAGCTCTCATATATGGCATGTAGTATCATTTAGTGGCCCTCTACCAAAATACTTCAAATAATGGCCCTAGTGTGGAAATTGGCCTTATGTTGTGGGTTCTCAGATTTCACATAGAGATAAAGAAGGAAATCTTCAAAAATCTTCTTGTCCCAAACCTTAAGGGCTAGAGCTTTCATATTTGGCATGTAGCATCATCTAGTATCCCTCTACCAAAATACTTCAAATTAAGGCTCTAGTTAGCTCACCTGAGCACTTTCAAACTTCTCTTAAATATTTATATAACCGGGTTTGGTTAAGAAAGATTATCTTCTTATCTAAACCAAGAAGACCTAAAGCTTTGGCCTTGCACTTCGATATTTGGTATTTATCTTCATTGTAAATATTTACTGCTTGGTACTCAGGTGAGCGATATAGGACCATCATGGTCCTCTTGTCTCACAATGTTGTCAAAGGCTTTCCTTCTCAGGGTCGTTAAAAGTTGGGTTGTGTGGTAAAGAGTTAAATGTTCGAAAGAATGGTTGGTAATGACAGACCCAGACTACCTGAAAACAGATTTTTATCATGAATTGGAACAACCCATCCAAAGTTGATGAAACTTCACAGAAATGATCCATGGTCTTCTTAAGAATTTCATGAAAGAATTTGATTCCTTCAAAAACTTATTTGCCATGGCAATAAAACTGAAAAATATTTAACATCTTTGAAAATCTTCTAATCTGAAGCCCAGGACTACCAAATTTTGCATGTAGCCTTATCTAATAGACTTCTACCAAATTTCTTCATATTATAGCCCTGGGGTCAAATTTGGCTCTGCCCCAGAGATCACAAGTTCGACATGGGCTTTTGAGGTGACTGTAATTAAAAATAGTAATCAAGGGAAATAATTCCTGTTATACAAGATAAAATTTGTTACTATTTACCTCCCTTGATTATCAAACTACACTTATAAATTATTAGAGTTAGGTATTCAAGTTCTTTTGGAGAGGAAATGTCCTGTTTTAAGGGAGAGTGATTTATTTTGATGCTAATGGTTATGCTCACATGTAAGGAATGTTTAATCTAAAGGTTTCCAGTACTCAATTTTTTTCAGAGTTTTACCTTTCATGATTATGAATAAACCCTTGTTTGTATTCATTGACATTATGTTTGCATTTAAAAGGATATGGCTGTTTTTGCTTGGCGGGCAGGGTGGAGGTTATGGTTTCAAAATAAGATAGGTACCATACAGACTTTTTATGCTGTATGTCTGTCAATGCAAATAAAGTGCATGATAATTATATTAATTCTACTCTTTTAAAAAATTTTTTTTTTACTGTACCAAGTTTAAAGCCATTGCAAAAAGACAACTTGAATGTAGGTTAAATGACTTATTCTAGGTTAGGAAACATTGTGGGAAAAGGAGAAAATACCGGCTGACAGCATTTTGTCCTTTTCTCACAATGTTTTTGAAAGCCTTCCCTTTCAGTCTCATTAACACTGCAATTTGTGTGATAAAGGGTTAAAAAGCCAGTAGGGCATTACGGGGCCATCATGGCCCTCTTGTTTTCCTTTTTTTTTTTCTGAAAGTGATCAGCCACTACAAGAGGAAAAAACTTGTTTGCAGGCAGCAATTAACTAATTAATGTGTAATGGATAGCTCTGCCCAACATGTTTATCATTCATATTAGTTGTAGTATTTGTATAAAAACAATGTTTCTTAATAGATAAATAAATGATAATTGTAAAACTTATTTTATCTTATTTTGTATTCGATTAGTCAAATGAAGACAAATCAAATAATGCCTCTATTTACTTCAGGTATTTCGCTACCTATCTGATTAGTACCCAGTTTCGAGAACTCGGATGATCTTCACATCAAACTTTTATGAGACAAAGTTTTTACAAATGTCCCCTGAACTTCAAGGTACAGAGATTCGACTGTAGTTAGGTAAAAGAAAACACTGAGAAAAGGAGAGAATTCTAATTTCCAGCAATTTCCTCCCTTCCCACAATGTTCTCAAAAACCCTCCAAATCATCTCAGCCTTTTAGTTTCTAGGTTGTTCAGGAAGGGGTTAACTGAAATGATGTTGATAATGATGTCAACCTACATCCATACATATACTTTTGTAGGTAATGAAAGGATTCATGTCCACCCACCAAATTTATTGACATATCTGTTATTATTCATTTAATGATCGGCTTAATGAGTGTTTTAGCTACCATCAGTTGACCAATCAAATGACCAGAAAATTGGTTATTGATTGCTCAATCAATCTTTGTGGTATTTTGCTTGTTCCAGCAGATTTGCAAGATACCATTAGAGGCCCATGGGTGTTTATTATTGAATTTTTGAGGTGATAGTCAGGTGCTGTTGTGAACAGTATAGATCAGACTTTTTGTCTTTAGTCTTGTAAATGCTTACTGTCCAGTAGTACCTAACACCCCGGTTATACAGAGCTATCACTGATAAATCGGTAGTCTTTTTAACTGAAGTAGGGTGTGAACCGACAAAAACCTACTTGCCTCCGATGTCACATATTGGTCACCTATTCCTTACCTATCAAAAGCTACCGGGAAAAGATGAATTTGGTCAATGAAAAGTTACCAATTTAGATTTTTGAACATGCTTAAAATTCTCAATCGGTGAAAATATTACAAAATAACCGATTGACAACTTATCTACCACTGATATCACCTACAGGCCATCGACAAGCCACCGAAGAGCCACCGATGAACTGATACTAATCACCGGTGAAAAAAGCTAAGAATCAAAATATGGAATCCATGAGACACATTGTTACATGTGCGGCAGGCATTTTAATTCAGTTTCCACAAAAATTCACCAGCACCATATCTGACTGATTCTGTAACAATTCTGTGACAAGTTTCGATATGTCTTAGCATGTCGGTCAAAGGGAACTCCCAGAAATCCGTCGACCATGGCAAAACTGTTATGTTTGTCTCTAACGAAGTCTTGAAAGTCCAAGAAGACTCCATTGTGAAGGAAAGATGTTGTGGCCGTATATATCTTTAATCAGCGGTCAGATCCCGATTGGGCCTCTACCAGCGCAAGACAGAATCTTTTTAAGACCGATTGAACCCCTGTTTATCGCCGTTTACACAGACAGCTTGAAATAAGGTCACCTATGACAACCGATAAAAAAGCGAAAAAAATTGAAATAATGACACCGATTTGAAATGGATGTAAGCCCGACAGTCTGTGTAACCGGGGTGTAAGA
The DNA here is from genome assembly GCA_943736015.1 of Tridacna crocea. Taxonomy (NCBI): domain Eukaryota; kingdom Metazoa; phylum Mollusca; class Bivalvia; order Cardiida; family Cardiidae; genus Tridacna; species Tridacna crocea. Next base: position 60,819,355 of record OX031059.1, read on the forward strand.
CATTTTATTGGACTATATCTGTCATCACAGGAAAAATTTCATACTTTTTGATTGATGATTGATCATAATGGTATTTAATGCTGTTTTCAACAATTTGATTAAATCAAGGTGGCCAATGCACCTGTCAATACTTTCCTGTAGTTTCTTTTAGTACTCTGCACAATTTTATTTCAAAGCCAGTGGCTTCTTTCCTACATAACTATAGTTGAAACAATGAATCATCAGAAAAGAAATTGGCCGAGCCAGGAATCAAATCAGCATCCTTTGTTCTTGAGTTTTGTATACTGACTGTGCTATGAGGATCAGTCATACCTTTTTATATCTCTGTGACAAGTGAAGATATTTTCTTCAAACTTTGGGGAGTTTTAACTCATTACTACATGACAAAATTTTACACTGGTTCAAATTGAAAGCATTTGCAGACGACAAAATAAAGGTGACTGAAAAATTGAAATTTGTTCTGGGAAGGGTAGAAAACACTGTGGGAAAAGGAGAAAATGTTGGTTACCAACATTTTCTCCTTTTCCTACAGTGTTTTCAAAAGGCTTCATTCTCGGGGGCATTAAAAGTAGGGATTGTGTGGTAATGGGTTAACTAACAAAATGGGGAACTTATATCAATAGAGCAGACAGAGTTCTGCCGAGGACGCACCATTGCGGGATCAGCGCTAAAAAATCACAGATGGCCAAAAAAAAATATGTCCGAGGGGCCAACCAGCGCATTAAAAATACGAGCCATGCACCACAGGTATGAAGATTACTTGGAACAAATTCACCGGAAGTCTTGTTTGTTCGAATCAATTTCACTTCAATGGTCAATCTTCTAGCAGAGTTGTTGTTCGTTACTCTCACCATACAATGTGAATGATCCAGCAAGAGAGTGTTCTGTGGTTTCCCGAAAGTCGCTTTATAGATTGTAACGGCAAGTCTGATTGGCTTAGTACTTAATGAAAGTTGGGTTCCCCAAATTTTGAGCCAATGAGTTTCGTTTTCACAAGTAAACAGATAAAGGTTTCGTTTTTCATTCTGCATCAAATGATCGCTGTTCTTGATAAACTCTGATGGCCGAAAAGAAGAATTGTAAATCTAAACTAAGCTATTTTGGTCAAACAATGCCAAAAGAGGCTCAGACAGATAGCAAGCCCAAACCCTCTGGACAACCCAAATTTTCCTTTGGTCCTTGAAGTGCAGGAAATTCTTTGTAAATAAGAATCAGTAAAATAGATAACTGCAAATTATCATACAAAATATTTTATTTTTATTAGGTATTCTACCTATTCTTGTCTATAATTCATTAATTGTATTCAATTTATGTCCAAACTTCAGTCATGGCCCCATGTTGTAAAAAGGTGGCCCCACTTTTTATACCCCCCAAAACTCTGTTTGGGGGGTATATAGGAGTCAGCTTGTCGGTCCGTCCGTCCGTCGGTCGGTCTGTAGCTTTTTGTCCGCTCTATTTCTCATAAACTACAGGACAAATTTTATTCAAACTTCACAGGTAAACTCAGTATCAAGCAGAGAAGTGCATATGAAATGTTGGTTATGGTTCATTGATTTTTCACTGAGTTATGGCCCTTTCAAGTAATTTCTTGTCCGCTCTTTTTTTCATCAACTATTGGACAGATTTGGTTCAAACTACACAAATAGACTCAGTGTAAAGCAGAGATGTGCATATTCTATTTTGGTTATGGTTTATGTAGGTTTCATGGAGTTATGGCCCTTTGATGATTCTGGACAAATTTCTTTTTCATACTTGAATTTTGTCCGGAGCGTATCTCCAAAACTATACTAGCTAGGGTTATGAAATTTCATGGGTGGATAGATCTCATCAAGGGGGAGTGCAGTGCACAGGAATTATAACTCTTGCTTGCTTAATTTTTGAGTTATTCCCCTTTGTTGTTTTTAATACTTGAATTTGGTCCGGAGCGTATCTCCAAAACTATACTAGCTAGGGTTATGAAATTTCATGGGTGAATAGATCTCACCAAGGGGGAGTGCAGTGCATAGAAATCATAACTCCTGCTCCCTTAATTTTTGAGTTATTGCCCTTTGTTGTTTTTCATACTTGAATTGGGTCCGGTGAATATCTCCAAAACTATACTAGCTAGGGTTATGAAATTTCATGGATGGATAGATCTCATCAAGGGGGAGTGCAGTGCATAGGAAGCATAACTCCTACTCCCTTCATTTTTGAGTTATTGCCCTTTGTCGTTTTTCATACTTGAATTTGGTCCGGTGCATGCCCCAGCTTAACAACTAGGGGTAAGACGGGCGTATCTTGCGACAATTTGCCGCACATGTTCAACTCTTACTTTTGTACTCAACCGTTCTGCATTCTGTGACAAAGACCTGTTTGGTGGCAAGGAGCTGGTGGGGGGTATGATCACGTTGAGTGATAGCTCTAGTTGGGCTTGGATGGGCCATTGGCCACATAAGGTAAAAAGCTTGGCAGAGCTCTGGAGCAGATGACGCTTTAAGCCTGTTTCACATCAGCTTTAGGACAGCTGTAAGGGAACATTTTTTGACAAATCGCAGGACTTTGTGAGGACTTAGCAAAATTGCCGTACAAATTCGCAACGCCGTAGTTGTTGCAAGTTGGTTTTTCAACATGCTCATTTTCTTTGCGATTTTTTGAGTTTGCATGGCAACTGTACGGTTACCACACGGCCGCTGTAAGACTACCTTGAGACCATGGCACATTATACGGTTTTATACTTGCCTTTGTCCTACGAAAGCTGCACAATGATCACACGAACATCTTGCAGCTGTCTTGCAAATGTCTTGTGTTTGGTGAAAGTCTGTCTGAAGACTACTGTGGAAGGTACGAACAACGTAGATATTTGCACAGCTTTTCTTGCAAATCAATGGGAAATGTAAGCGTCATCCCTCCTCTTTTAAAAAAATTGTATGTCACAGTCTTGTTCGTCTTCAGTCACTGTCGAGATTTCAGGAGGAGAAAGTCATGCCTCAGAAACAAAGATCTCGGGAGGGAAAGGGGAAGGCTATGGTTGCTGAACCCCCTCATTGAACCCGGGACAACCAAGGTACTATCAACCCAGGATTCAGATGAAGAAGGCACGTGATTGCAGAGAAGTGACAAATGTGCCTTTAGCATAAAATAGCGTCGTCCCTTTCTTCATCTGCAAGTATCCTGTCCATTGCTGCAGTATGCAACCTATGTGCTAGGGTAGAATTGTGTATATTATATAGGATCTGACATGAGCTGGATTTTGAGATAAAATTTTATTGAACGAGTCTAGGGAAAATGTTATTAAGCGAGCCTTTTCCTTTAGAAGTTTAATAAAATTTCATCTTAAATGCCACCAAATGTCAGATTCTTTTTATCACATAACGATATTTCACAAATGATAGTTCAGAAAATGCAAAAACATCTATAGATGCACCCACAGTTATATTCTTAAATCCTGTTTACTTCTATGAAAAAATGGTCAAAATGACATCAAAAATGACGTCATACAAGAACAATATCAAACATGTATAGGATAACAAATTTTGTAACTGAAAACAAGGGAGTTTATGTGATAAACATATACAAATCTGGACAAGAGGAGATAATTCCTCCTCCAATAGGCCATCGCACAAACACCGTTGAGCTGTCTTGCAAATTTGTGGTGGCCATAAGGAACTATGAAAATTCTTACGGCAGTCTTGGGGGTACCTTGAGAATTTGTGCGGCAGCCTTGCGATATCGGTACGACAGCAATGCAAACATGTCGCTTTGTGTTTTTCGTGCGTTTAACCTGTGGACACCATACAGTTCATGAGTCAAACGTTTAAACAACATAAGAAGACTGCTTTGAAAATTTGCTGTATGTACGACTGGTATGAATAGGTAGCGATTGTCTTTGCAGCGGAAATCGTACGACGAAAAAATCGCACGGCTGATGTGAAACAGGCTTTGAATATTTTTGACTCTTTACCACACAATAACAAACTTTATCAACCCTTATAAGGAGAATAAGGAGAAAACTTGAAAAGTGGAAAAAGGAGAAAATGCTGATTTTCACCTTTTTGCCTATTCTTCATTAGCTGAACATATTGAATTTGAAACTCAAAATCTTGAAAATTCCTCTTCTCTAAAACGGCTGGTCAGATTTTGAAATAATTTCACAGAAATGTTCCATAGGTGACTCTTTTCAAAAAGTGTTCACAAAATTGTGATCTGTCAAGAAACATGGCTTTGGTGATGGGGGCTATTTGCACTACAGGGACATGAAGAGGAATTTCTCAATTCTTCTTCTGGAACGGCTGGTCAGGTTTTGAAATAATTTCACAGATATGTTCCAAGGGTGACCCTTTTCAAAAATTGTTATGGAAATTTTTATTGGTCGAAAAACAACAGCCAATTGTTGGCATGTACATGTGGTTCTCTTGTTTGACTTATGTTCATAGTCACTTTGGAGCATGTGCTCTTTTTCAGGAAATTGTCCTTCTTTGTTATACACTTTCATCGTAAGAGTGATATATCCGAAAATTTGTTTGCAGAATTCTGATTCATCAAAATCATTGCTGTGGTGATGATTGTAGGAGTGGTGACAGATTTTGAAATGATTTTTACAGGTAACCTTTTCAAAATTGCTTAGCAAAATAACAATTTTTTTTTCAAAGTTTCAATACCTCAAAAAAAAATGGTTATGGTCCTCTCAAAAGTTCAGGTGCGCGATCCATGGCCCTCTTGTTTTATTCATACAGTAGGTGGCCGCGAATATTTCATCAAATCCAAATTACCATTGATGTATATGTACTTTTTAGTGTGCCAGAAAATTACCATCCAATTATAAGAAAAACTATACTGGTAGAAGGTAGGGTTACTGGAGCTATCTATATTAATTTGTTATTTGCATTTGTCGCTTGACATTCAAGTTGAAGCTCTCTAAATGATAGTGCTGTTATTTTACCACTAAACTTTTCTAATGTCACCATTGACATCAATGTAGAGCATACATTTTTTGAAAATATTGATCACTTTTAACCCATTACCACACAATCCCTACTTTTAACGCCCCCGAGAAAGAAGCCTTTAGAAAACATCATGGGAAAAGGAGAAAATGCTGGTAACCAGCATTTTCTCCTTTTCCCACAATGTTTTCTACCCTTCACAAAACAAATTTCAAATTTTCAGTCACTTTTATTTTGTCGCCTGCAAATGCTTTCAATTTGGACCAGGGTAAAATTTTGTCGTTTGGTAATGGGTTAAACAGCTGCAAGTATACGTTAAAACATAACAAACCTGAACATATAAATTCCCCTGTATCATTCAATAGCTTTATTTTTGTATAAGTTTCATACCTATAGCTTCAGTTTTTTATTTAATAAAAGTTTAAGTAAAGTTGGAAATGCAATTGCTTGTCAATGGAGATTTGGACTTTGATTAAATACTTACTAACAGTAACTGTATATCATTGCGTTTATGTTTTCATTAACATGGAATGAGCCAGTTTGGTAAATAAATGCCACAAATATCATGTTTGCATCAAAAATTTATTTGGAATCAATATAAATGTCCTATTTCCAAAAGCCCTATACCAGAGCATTGGCCCTCACATAGGATGCCCGTTATCATGCACCCCATAGCTTTCCTAGACTAACAGTGAAATGGGTTTTTTTGATGGATTGTGCCAATGAACCATAGATTTATATGATACTCAATGACTAATGTGGCATTAGAGGCATTATATGGACTGCAAGATGCGAAAAGGGACATTTTAATATTTGCCTAAAATGTCATCTCATCAGCTGCACAATCTGCACGTGCTAATATAAAATGACTATAACTTTCTGTTTTGAGCAAGTGTACTGTAGCACAAAAAGTAGTGTAAAGTGCCATCTCAGATTAGCTTGCACAGACTGTGCAGGCTGATCCAAGATGACACTTTATGCATGTTGCTTTAGCCATATTGTTTATACTATATTAGGCACACCATAGCAGTTAATGACATAGTAATGGTTGTTAGCTTTAATATCTTATGAACTCTTAGCTACACAAGTCTCAAGTTTTAATAATCTCAGAGAAGGTTAGGCCCTTTGGAAACATAATGGGAAAAGGGAGGAAAATGGTCAAAGATTAAGTCTGTCATTCAAGCTACAGTTTAGTTGTCATCTGCAAATGTTTTCAATTTGAAAGAGTCTACATTATTGTCATGTGGTGAATTAACCCTTTACCACACAATCCCGACTTTTAACGACCCTGAGAAAGAAGCCTTTTGAAAACATTGTGGGAAAAGGAGAAAATGCTGGTAACCAGCATTTTCTCCTTTTCCCCCAATGTTTTCTACCCTTCCTGAAACAAATTTGAATTTTTGAGTCACATTTATTTTGTCATCTACATATGCTTTCAATTTGGACCAGTCTACAATTTTCTTGTGTGGTAAAGAGTTAACTCTGTATCACACGACAAAACTGTAGACTTGTCCAAACTGAAAGCACTTGCAGATAACAAAGTAAATGTGGCTCAAAAATTGAAATTTGTGTTGGGAAGGGTAGAAAACATTGTGGGAAAAGGAGAAAATGCTGGTAACCAGCATTTTTGTTACCACCATTTTCTCCTTTTCCCACTATGTTTTCGAAAGGCTTCTTTCTCAGAGTCGTTGAAAGTCGGGATTTTGTGGTAAAGTTAAGAGTTAACTCTTGAAGTGCAAGATAATTCTGAAGGACATTTTCAGACCCAGATACAACTTCGTTTTCAAAGTTACCCATACATGCAATGTCTGGCAAGGTATGCTGTATAGATCAAAGATCAGACTGCACATTTTTTGCAGTCTAATCTTGATCTACCCTGGATGCTAAAGCAATTGTAGCTTAGAAGGGTGCTTGAAAGGTTAACCTTTTTTCATATTCATCCGATATTCAGCCCCAATCGACTTTATAGGGATAACTGGTCACCTTCTGTTGCTGATGGCACTTTCTACTCTTTACCACACAATCCTGGCTTTTAACGACACTGAGAAAGAGGCCAATGGAAAACGCTGTGGGAAAAAGGAGAAAATGCTGGTAATCAACATTTTCTCCTTTTCCCACAATATTTTCTATCCTATCTGTCAGAAACCATCAAATTACCAAGATTTAATTTGTAGATGCTTTGAATTTGGTCCAGTTAAAACGTATTCTTTGGTAAAAGAGTTAACATTTTACCACACAAACCTGTGTTTTAAGAAACTGACAAAACCTTGAGGAAACAGTATAAGAAAAGGACTAAATGTTGGTAAACCAGCATTGTTTTCCTTTTCCCATAATGTTTTCTGCCCTTCCAAAAGCTTATTTTTATTTTTGAATCACAATTGTTTTGCCTTCTTCAAAAGCTGTCAGTTTTGTAATGTTTGAAATTTTGTTGTTTGGTATGTAGAGGATCACAAAAATCTTCTTAACCCTTCATTAAACTGTCCAGGGTTTTCTTGACCCTGAGAAAGAAGATGCGATGTCAGTGTGACAAAAGCAGGAAATTTGGTTTTATGCTCCCCAAAGGGCAACCATATCGTCACCACTTCGGTATATCAGTCCATCCATCAGAAGCCAATTCTTCACAACCCCTTGACCAAATTGGGTGAAACTTCATGTATGAACACTCTTTATTGTCTTAGAAAAGTGGACAAAGTATATCAAAGATCAGACTCTATGTTTTTTCCAGTCTCATCTTGATCTACACTGGCAACAAAAGCAAATATTGTCACTAAAATGGGTTTAACTCTTTACCAAACGACAAAATTTTAGGCTTGTCCAAATCAACAACATTTGCAGACGATGAAATAAAAGTGACTGAAAAATTTGAATTTTGTTTTGTGAAGAGTAGAAAACATTTTGGGAAAAGGAGAAAATGCTGGTTACCAGCATTTTCTCCTTTTTTCCCACAATGTTTCCTAAAGGCTTCCTTCTCAGGGTCGTTAAAAGTAGGGATTGTGTGGTAATGGGTTAAGGGTTAAAATCTTCATGGTAAAATACAAGGATAATACAGAGTTTAAAGATTCTTTTTTCTAAGAAAAATTGTTTTTCCTGTCCAGAGAAATAATTAGCTATAATGCACTGTACTTTCTACACTGATACTGGTTGGGGTCCCTGGTATGTTCCCGTGTCGTGACGTTTTGACACTTTATCCTTTTGCATTCTTCATTGTTAAGCAGATTTCCCACAGCAAGCAAATTATTTTTTCCATTCAACACAATGTTGTAACATCTATTCTTACAAAAATGCTATCCTCAAAAATACTTACAAAGTTGTGGTACTGGAAATTTATTAACTTATTTACTACAAAGGCTGTAGACTTGTCCATATTGAAAGCATATTCAGATGACAATTTCAATATAGCTCAAAAAATGATTATTATAGTCCTTCTCCTTTTCTAACAATGTTTTCTAAAGGTTTCTTCCTCAGGGTTGTTAAAACTGGATTTTGTGTTAGCTCTTTATTGCATGATAAAATTTAGACATTGGAAGCATTTCCAAAGGACATAGTAAATATGGTACAAGTAAAGGGATATGCCTGTTAAAGATAAAAAAGCATCGTGGGAAAAGAAGAAAATGCTAATTACCAGCATTTTCTCCTTTCCCACTGTTTTCAAAAGCTGTACCACACGATCCTGACTTTTAAGAACCACGAGAAAGAAGCCTATAGAAAACATTGTGGGAAAAGGAGAAAATGCTGCTAACCAGCATTTTCTCCTGTTCCACAATATTTCTACCCTATCAAAGTCAGAAATCATCCTTTACATAAGATTTGTTTTCTGCAGATGCTTCGAACTTGTTCCAGTCCAAAAATTTGTGGTTTGGTAAAAGGTTGAGGGATATGTGAAAAAAGAAATGTATAAAACTGCAGAGTTAATTTTGGGTTAGATTTCTTGTTATATAGAAAAATACCCCAAACTTGAGCATATTTTTTTAGCTTTCCACTAAACAATTGCTAGTTTTAATAACCCTATGGAAAAAAACTTTTAAAAATGTTGTTGGGGGGGAAAAACAGAAGATACATGTTACTAATAGTCTTCTATTTTCTCTTTTCCCTCTTTTGAATTTTTTATGCTCTTTCAAAGACTTATATTAAGAAATTCATAACATTTTAATTTTTTGTCTGCAAAATGCTTCAAATTTTGGTAAGTCTAAATTTCATGGTATGGTATGAAAAGAATTTAACCCTTTCCCAAACAATCCCTGATTCTTGCGACCCTGAGGAAGAAGCCCTTTGAAAACATTGCGGGAAAAGGAGAAAATGCTGGTAACCAACGTTTTCTCCTTTCCCACAATGTTTTCTACCCTGCTGGAAACAAATTTCAATTTTTGAGGTATGTTTATTTTGTCGTCTGCAAGTGCTTCCAATTTGAACCCGTGTTAAAGTTTGTGGTTTGGAAAAGAATTTAAACATTTAAAAATGGCATGTCAACTACTCGATGATTATAATTATGTAGTAGTAATATCGCTGTACCATTAAATGTGTTTTTTTTCCAGCTAAAAACTACAAAATGCATAATGGACAAATATTTGAGGGGTTAAGATATAGTTTGGAAAACATTTTGGGAAAAGGAGCAATTATTGTTTGTTACACTGTGGCAATTCAGTCATTTGCCCACAGAGTTTACAATGGCATGTAACAAAGAACTGCCCCTTTTCTCACAGTGTTTTCAAAAAATGCTAAATTAGGGCTTTAGAAACACCATTTTTGTGCAGTAATGAGTTGAAGAACTGTCTATTCTTTCTGAATAAGAAAGGGAGCTATAGTCGTTGAGGACTATTGATCCATCTATTATAGAAACAGTATCCTCGTATTCCTGGCCATATTAGCATGTGACATCAGGCAGCTCGGATGTTAAACTCCTTGTGCTTGTCTCGGAAATTTTTGATTCTCGATTACTACTCTTGGTAATGAGCCAGACAGTTTTGGAAATAGAAATACGCAGATTTGATCTACCTGCCAGTTGGAGAATTAAAACATTGATTATTGATATAATTAATTTCATCTAATAATAATCTACACTTTTTTTAATCCCACTTTTGATCTAGCAAGGTGACAAAGTTTGGATTTTGTTCCTTACTTGGATGTTCTAGTAAGTGCCGATAGATTGAAGGCAGAGTTCAGAGAGCCTCAGGTATTTTCTTTGCTTTTTGTTTTAATTTATTATTTAAAAAAGAAATAAATTCATTATTTAAAAAAAAATAATGGGTAGATCTATGATTTAGCAAACTTTGAGGGAAATAGAAGAAAAGCTCAAATGGCCAGATTGATTTTGAATTCCATAAACCGTTCTTTTCTTTACTGAATCTTGAATGTTGAGTCAGTGGTTACTGGTATATAGCCTGCAACATGAGAAGAGTGTAATTCGGATATTTGCACAAGGTGTCGTCTCGGATAAGCCTGCACAGTCTGCACAGGATTATTCAAGACGGCACTTAACCCTTTCCCAAATGACAAATTTTAGACTATCCCAAACTCAAAGTATTTGCAGATGACAATTTTGAATTTGATGAGAATATAGCAGTAAGTTTTTCAATAGGCTAGAATACACTGTGGGAAAAGGAGAAATTGCTCGTTAAGTTCAGATTGCATATTTTGTGCAGTCTGATCTTGATCTATACTGTCTGCAAAGGTGCGGTGGGTCATGCTTAACATCGTAGGGATTAACAAAATATCCTGTGCTTAAAAGGACTTTCAGAAATTTTTCCATTTCCCAGAATGTTTCCTACCCTTTCCAAGACATCTGCAGATGCCTTTGCATCCTTCAAATGCTTTGGAAATGTAAAAGTGCTAAATCATATTTTATAGAAATACATTTTATTCCCTCGCAATAAAAACAATATGTTAAATGACTGATAAAAGAGGAAGTAAACAAGCTATTGCTTCTTTTACTACAATATTCTGTATAAAAATTATTGAAAGACTTTTACCTTTATCTTTCAAATATTCCTGTTTTTGTCTTTCTCCTGATCTAGTCGATGATGTACCTTGAAATTAATTTTATCACAATATTCTGATTTCTAAATGGTCAGGGGATTCGTGAAAATGCTGGTAACCAGCATTTTCTCTTTTTTTTCCCCATATTTTCCCATATTTTTTTTCTGTCCATCCAAAGACAGAACCATCATTTTAGCCACACTGAATTTGTTGTCTGCAGATTCTTTCAGTTTAGATTGGTTCAAGAGTCAGATGTTTTTTAAGAGCATTAGTAGCCATCAGGGTAGTTACCACACAATCCCTACTTTTGATGACCCTATGAAAGAAGCCTTTTGAAAAAACATTGTGGGAAAAGGAGAAAATGCTGGTAACCAGCATTTTCTCCTTTTCCCACAACGTTTTCTACTCTTCACAAAACAAATTTTGAATTTTCAGTCACTTTTATTTTGTTGTCTGCAAATGCTTAAAATTTGGATTAGTTGAAAATTTTCTTGTGTGGTAAAGAGTTAAGATTTGACCATTCACATGAATGAACTGTAACATTATTGGGTGATTCTGATGACATAAAACATGATTGTTTTCATTCATGTTTTCTTCATTTTCAAGGACAGATTCCATCAATTCTGGCCAGAATTATTTTATTATCATCAAAATGTTTTTAATATAGACTAGTCTAAATGTTTCTTGTCTCCAAGAGTTTACCAGACAAGAAAATTTGAGACTTGTCTGTATTGATAGCATTTGCAGACTACAAATTCAATGCTGCACAAATGATTGAATATTTCCTTAACCCTTTCCCAAACAATCCCTGGTTTTTACGGGTTTGGATTAGCAGCCTTTTGAAAACATTGCGGGAAAAGGAGAAAATGCTGGTAACCAGCATTTTCTCCTTATCCCACAATGTTTTTTACCCTATCAATAAAAAAAATCATCTTTTTAGCAACTGTTAATTTGTCATCTGCAAAATGCTTTGTATTTGGTCTGGTCCAAAATTTGCCATTTGGGAAAGGGTTAAAAGATTTGAAAATGTTGTCAAAAATGGAGAAAATGCTAGTTATCAGTATTTTCTCTTTTACAAACAATGATTTCAAAAGCTTTTTTTTTTCAGTCGTTAAAACTTCAGAATGTGTGGTAGACTCAAGCTCTGGGTATGGGTCCTCAAAACATTTTGTTTACTACATACCATAAAGCTCAATATAAACATAAGAGTTTTTACAGAAGTCTTAAAAAAATCGTTTATAGCAAGATAGCAATAAAACCAACAAAGCTCAAAAAACTTTGACGAAATGCTTTTGATGGCATTTCTATGACATCAGCCTCATGTTAGCTACATGTACTTGATCAGTTTGATCAAATTATTCTTTCTCTGAAAAAGATCAAAGTAACCTATCGTTTATCATATCAACAGAAACTTGAAATAGAGGTAAATCTTCATTATGACCATCAAGAGTAAAGCCTTTCATGTTTTGTCTAAATTAATATATTTCTTCCAATTTTCTTTAAAGAAAATATCTGTTATGCCTCATTTTCTACCATGCAATTCCATATCAGATTTTTTAAATGAAAAATAATTCTCATGCACGCTTTAGCATGTGTGTAGAGAAGTGGACACAATCAAAATGATGGCACACTAAAAATAACCCTATCAGTGCTATAGGCTAAGACAATGACTTTTGCAGATAGCATAGAGCAAGATTGGACTGCACAAAATATGCTGTTTGATCATGGATCTGTGCTGTCCACTTGTTAAGTGAAGCCTACGAGAGATACAAGATCTAACATGAGTTGGTTTTTGAGATAAAAAATTATTAAACGATTCTACAAAAGAAATGTTATAAAGCGAGCCTTTGGCAAGCTTAATAACACTTTTTTATGGATGAATTCAATAATTTTTTAGCTCTAACACCAATGTGTGTCAGATTCTTTTTATCACATCACTGTATAACTAGAATTACAGTCCAAAAGGTGTTTAACCAGAGGCATATGTGCATCATGTGCAATGAAATGTACTTGAAAGCCTGTGCGCTTGCTTTGATAGGTACATTACAAACGAAAAATAGTTCCAAAGAAACTTGCATAATGATATTGATTTTGCTTTGAGTCTACAAGTGATCAAAATTAAGAACTTTATCACCATAACGAATTTTGACCACTAACTTCCATTATGAACCTTGGTCAGTAATACTTTAGAATGAAGCGTATAATTACAGAGTGTTGACTAACTACAGCACTATCTTCTTATCTCACACATGTGTGAGACAAGAAAATTCAAAATGGCTGTATTACATCGAAAACAAAGGAGTATTATGTGATAAAAAATGTTTCTAAGTATGTTTCAGTTGATTGTATTTTGCACTGTCAAAAGAGGTAGAGTTTACATAATCGACACTGAAAGAGTTAACCCTTTCCCAAACAATCCCTAGTTTTCAGGACTTTGTGAAAAAAGCCTTCTAAAAAAATTGAGGGAATAGGAGAAAATGCTGGTGATCAGCATTTTCAACTTTTCCCACAATGTATTCTACCCTTCCCAAAACAAATTTCAACTGTTGAGTGACTTTAATTGAAACCATTTGCAAACGACAATTTCGGTGTGATTAAAATGATGGTACGGTATTTCGATAGGCAAGTACAACACTATTCTAAGTGCCTGTACATCTTACAGGCACTTAGAATAGTGATGCACTTACCTATCGATTTGTGTGTGAAAGTGTAGAAAACTTGGCTGGAAAAGGAAAACATTGCTGGTTATCAGCAACATTTTCAAATAGGATTGTGTGATAAAGAGAACAACAGCAGAAAGTAAGCTAAGGATTTTTTTTTTTGACTGGAAAAGAGGGACCTGTCCATTTAATCCATGAAAAGATAATTACATTGGTCTAGTTGCTATTTCTAAATAAGCTGCTTTCATCAAATTAGCAATTTCAGCCAAAGCTTTGTCCTCCGATTGTGAAGAATGTTACTTTTAATTACATTTCTGATGGATATTATCACAAAAATTAGGACACCAAGTGCTGGACAAATTTGTACAATCAATTTCCATGAACCCTCCTCCGTTTTTTTCCCCCACATGTTAGTCCTTTACACAATTGCTAGTTTTATGGAGCCCGATAGAGGGAAATTTTTAAAAGTATTGTGGGTATTGAAAAAAATGGTGGTAACCAGCATATTTTCCTACTCCCTCAATGTTTTCTAATCTTTCGCAGACGAATCCAATTTATTTAAGCAAGATCTAATTAATGATGTCAGCACTTGCTTTCGGCATGGAGTATAAAATTTTGTCATCTTGTAAAGACTTAGCCCTTATCTAAAAAACCTGAATTTTAATGCTAATGAAAGAGAAGACTTTTTGAAAACATTGTTGGAAAAGGGGCAAATGCTGGTGACTACCATTTTCTCCTTTTCCTACAATGCTTTCTCCCTTTTCCTGATTATTGTGTATTTGAGATACTTTGTGATTGGTATGTAGATTTCAAATGATGTCATGTTGGACGAGTCTAAAATTTTGCCTTGGAAAAGAGTTAACACCTTACCAAACAACAAAATCTTGTCAAAGTTGAAAGCAAATTTGCAGATGACAAAATGAAGGTTACTCAAAAAATGAATGTGTAGATACAGATTTTTTTTTCTGTCCTGTGTTATATGTTATCAGCGTGTGATGCATGTATTTGAACCAAAAAAGTTTCAGGTATGTAATACAGAGATCAATCTATGATAGGAAAGGGAAAAAATTCTCTGTCCCAGAATGTCTACATAGGCCATCTTCAGGGTGAAAAACCCTGGTTTATTTGGTGAAGGGATAAAATGAGAAGACCACTAAGTTTGTTTTGCCAATAGTTTCCTATCTTGACTGGCCTGCTCTGTATCAATAAAATATGCCATATTCCCAAGTGTAAAATTTTACTGGGGACCTCCATCACTCTTGTGCTCTATAAATTTTGACTAGTAGGGTATTGTGAAGAACCCATGCCATGCCTTATTAATGAGCCAGTATTGATTTCTAAGTAAAAAGAAAATACTTTCGGCTGTATTGATTTAGAAAACAAGCTGTGAAACTTACCTAGATGAGATGAGGAGAATACTAAACACTGGAGTTTACTCTTCACTAAACTAGATATTGTACCATTGTCCAAATTAAAAATATTTGAAGAATACTTCCAAATGGAGCTCAAACGATGACATTTGTTTTTTAAAGGGCAGATCTAAAAAAGATTGTCAGCAAAGGAGGGAATAATGGTTACCAGCAGTTTCTCCTTTTCCCACTTAGTTGTGAAAGGCCTTTTTCATCATTGTGAAGACACAGCATTGGGTTGTAATGGATTAACTCTTTACCACATAATCGCGAGTTTTAATGACTCAGTAAAGAGAAGGCTTCTAAAAACATTGTTGGAAAGGGAAGAAATGCTGGTAACCAGCATTTTCTCCTTTTCCAACAATGTTTTCTATCAGCATAATTGGGTTTAGATTATTTGTTGTCTGCAAATGCTTTTAGGTTGGTCTAGTCAAAAATTTTGTCATTTTGGAAAACAGTTTAGCTAACGCCTCCTGTAAGAATTTGCAGTAGATTACATGTCTAAGTGTGGAATAGGAAATATTAACACACCTTGGAGTTTAGTACTTGAACACTGGTTAAAACAGTGTGACAAAGTGAGTGATTGCTTATTGCAAGCACTTCCTTCTTTTGTAAAGGATGTGTTTCAAAGGTGGTTTACTGCAGGACAAGAGAAGTCATGTATAAACATCTATCTCATTTCTCTCTTGTTAGGAAAGATATTTACTTGAATCTTTTATTACTTCTTCACTAGGGGGCACTCCTAATAGAAGAGTAGGTAACTGCAAACATATTTTTGACAGTTATGCCTCCTTTGCAACTTGCACCTCAGAACAGCTCCCTTTGAAAATGTGTATCTTTATCCTTGAAATTGACCTTATTTACCATTTGTTGAAAGATGACATGTACACAGCCTGATATATAAATTTGGTGATCTGAAATTAGCAAGAGAATGCACAAGTACAAACAAGCTTTAAAAGGTTTACCAAGAGAGTTAATGAATGACTAAAAAAAAGTATCAATACAAGCTTTTAGGGACATTTGGATATATCTGACAGAATGATATAGATTACAGATACCAGTTGATTAACTCATCTTTAATTGCTCCAGCTAATAAAAGAGAATATGTAAACATCTATTGTCTAAATTACTATAATTATCACAAAGGACTTACTGTTGGCGATTCCAAACGGCGTCTTCGTTAATTATAGTGTAGTCAGACGTTTGTTGGTATTTTGCTACTGCACTTCTTGAACGTCTCGTGTTGAATGAATTCTCTCTTATCGCGCGGGAACAGGGGTTCTCCTTAGCGATTCAGGGGCCAGGGGTACTAGGGGTATTTTTAGAAGTTTGGGGAATTCCACAACACTCCCCCCCATTTTATAGAATCCGGTGGTCTGCTAGCTGAATCCGATCTTATTCAATAGACTCATCACCTAGTATAATCTGGTGGTCCTGGATGGGACACAATCTCAGATTTGCATATGAAGAATGCAAGTTACCGTTTCTTTAATCACACAAGGGAAGTCGGCGGTCCAAGTACGAACCAGGCTTCAACTTTGCCCTTCCATATATGGTGGATACAGTATCCGGCCGTTACGCTCTGTGTGATGCAAAATTTGGGTTACTGGCTCCTGTCTGATGGAAGCGACCAAATTCGCCACGTCCCCTAGGTACACGGGGGTATTAATTTTCTGCCCGGCATGCACTGGTAGATAAGGGGAGTCCGTCTCTATCAAAAGACGCTCGATCGGCACCCGACGAACAGCTTCCCTTTGGGATTTTATGAAGCGGGCTACTTTTCCGGTATATCCAAAGTGACAATTTGGAAAGGCTTCACTCCATTTTGTTACTTGATTAAGGCCTCCCGAGAAACAGTGAAGGTGGATCCGCTGGTCCCTTGGAACGTGTTTTTTTACAGATTCAAAACAATCTTTAAAGGCTTGTTCCGACATATGTTCCTTCTTGTTTCCTCTGATATGCAACACTAACACTTGTCTGGGAGAACACAGGGAAAGAAGCTCCTCAAGTTTGGCCCTTTGTCGTTCCCGGTCAGTGTCACTTTCACTATAATCGAGACCAATTTCTCCAAAAGCCACTACCCTAGGTTGGAGCAATAAACTTTGCAGATGTTGAAGCCTAGGAGGTGTCAAGTCTTTAAGTTTCTTCGGATGAACACCTACAGATATTCTCCATTTGGGATCCGTCCTGTTAGGTACATGTTTGTATCCAGCCGGATCGCAAAATATCATAACACCCCCCGATAACTCTACTGGAACTCTTGGGGAAACCTCTGCATGGCGATAAATGGCTGATTCTTCCAATTCAGCATAGTTTAGATTCCAGCAAAGGCGGTCCCAGTGGAAATGGCTATCAAAGGCTTTGTTCTGGTCGTTTCTGGTATCTCTCAAAGTCCTGGGTTTTACCACCCCAACTGGTGAACTAGTTTTTGGCTTGGACGCACAAACCTCTGCATAAGTCAGGGCCGTGGTCCCAAGTTGCTCTTTAGTTGGTAGGTTGGTTCTTAAGACTTCAGCGTAGGAAGAGTCACTTTCTACTGTGGTTTTTTCCTCAGTATGGCTCTTTTCCATTTCTGCCATTGGCTGTACAGCTGAACTCTCTTCTATCTGGTTTGAGGACATACCTGAACTTTCTACGGAAGCTGGGTCCTCATTTACCTTATCCACCACTTCCATTTGAGTCGATGATGGAGACTTCAATAATGACTCTTCATCCAATGGACTTGATATGGTGGACTTTTGTGGACTTGGGGTACCTTCATAATCCAACTCTGGACTATTGTCCTTTTCCAGGGTCAGCATCATCTCTGTGGTCAAGTTAAACTTCTGCATCGATAATTGACTTGTGCCGACTTCTTTGGATCCTTGTTTTAAGCAGACTCGTGCACCCACTTTTGATAGAGATTTATTGTCTTTTGGTTGGGTTCGGTCTGTTTGACTAGTTGGATCTTCTTCTGGAATTGGTGAAAGTCTTCTACTGAATGTAAGGCTCCCCAGTGGTTTATCTTTTTGTGTGTCTTCTTTGTCTCTCGTAGATGGGCTTTTTTCTCTTCTAGGCACCATGGTTATCTCCTGTCTCCTGTGGATGGTCTGAGAAGCATCATCCTCCATTTGACTACCATGTTGCCTTCTTTCTTCCTTCTCTTCTTCTCTTGCTCTTCTTCTCCTCCTCCTCCTTGAAGGGTTTGGCCTGCAGTATCTACGAGATTTTTTATCTTTTTGTTCCTCTGCGATAGGTACTGTCCACCGTTCGCCAAATAGTTTGAAAATCTCTTCCCTCTGAGCCGTCGACAGAAGACTTATAATAAAGCTCAATGGACGCCAATGAATAAGGGCAGCGGGCGAGTTGACTGGTTCCAGAGAAAATGTTCTGGGCCTTCTCCACCTGGACTCCCAAGCTAGTGCTTCCATGGCTTGCTGGGTCTCAGATGTAATGTTCGCATCCGTGATATCTGACTCCTCATTCACCAGGTCCATGAGATCATTCACTGTGCCCTCTCTTCCGAACAGGAACCTTGACATCATCTCCAAAGCATGTCGTCTCAGGGATTGGAACTGGGAGTTAGCCAGTTCAGCGGGGGTCTCTCCGTCGTGAAAGAGTCCTGGGATGTGGACCTGCTGTAAGTGTTGCTTTAGTTTTCCGACAGGCGCTCCACATCCTCTAACTGGACAGACCTTCCTCTTTGATGGCCGACTTCTTTGATGAGGTGATTCTTCTCTGGTTCTCTTTACCCCTCGTTCGCCACCTACCACTCTTTGATTTCCAGCTATTGTGATAGCTATATCGGGCACAGACTTGTTTCTCCCTGTGTGGATCTGGGGGCCTCTAAAACGTCTCGTTTCTTTCCCATCTTGGACGTTCTGGGCGGATTGGTATGGACGTCTAGGGTACTCGGATCGGTCAGGGCTGTGAGATCTATCCAACTGAGAGCGCCGATTGTAGAAAATCATGGATGAAATTCTCTCAACTGAAGATCGTCCGGCTGACCTATCCCGGTCTGTTGTTCGGGATGGCGCTTGATGTCTACTACGGTAGTGTCCGGAACTCCTAGAATTAGGTCTCTGGCTCCCCCGATGTTCAGGTCTTGACCTAATTTGGGCTCCCGGTTCACTACGATGATACTCAGTTGTCAATATTGGTAGCGTTTGGACTCCGGTCAAAGATTGTTGACACGGGAAGTCTCTTACTTGTTCGGCAGGTATTGGTAGCACTGGAGCTCCGGTCGATTGGGTTCGACACGCTGAGCCCTCAACACTTCTCTTTTCTGATCCAGCAACAAGGGTGTCGGTCACAGTTCCCGCTGTACCCGGGGCACCTCCTGCTGCATCTCTCCTGATTACAGGTAGGTCAGGATTGTCTTGCAGACGGATATCCTGACACATGACCTGTGTTTCTCCACTGTGGTCCGATAATGGCCGTCTCCTGGGCGCAGACCTAAAATTCCTGCCATAAGGGTTTGGAAGGAAACGCAGAACCTCTTCCTCTGACATGGCTACTCCGGCACACTCCCGTTGTAAATCCCGGATATAGTTCTGGTCCCTCCTTTCAATGGCATCTTCATATTGGCCCCTGACAAGTGCTAAGAACCCCTGTGTGTCCAATCTCTGGGGGGTCGACAGGATCTCATATACCAGCTGCCTGGGATCCCGGACTCCTCTCCTATATGATTGGTGACTCATTGCTGAAATAAAAATAATTAGTTCGGTCCGGAATTAAGATCTTTCTCACACACCGGACACGCATACTTATCAAGCTTATTTCCTATTTCGGGGGTAATGTTTACACAGGGACCATGGTACCACTCTAAACAGAAGTCACATTGAATCATGAACTCGCCACTATCTGGTTGTCTGCATAAACAATACCTTTGTTCTGCACCGCCAGAGTTTCTTTTTTGTTCTAGCAGGGACTCAATTAGTTTGGGATCATTTTTTAGTCTTTTTATCCACTGTGGAAGCGATCTGTCAGTGCACAATTTGATTCGGTCGTGATTCACCACAAAGTTTTTTTCTTTTACCAGGATTCTAAACAGCGCATTCGAAAATTTTTCCACAATAATGCCTGGTCCTTTCCAAGGAGCTTTAAGTTTGCTGCTCTTTCCTTTTACCGTTGCAGTGTCCAGAATGTACACCGCATCGCCTACTTGGAATGTCTTCACCAGGATCTTAGTGTCGTAATCCCGTTTCATGATTTTTTGAGCCGCGCCCAGTTTTTCCCTAGCAACTTTATGTGCGTATTCTATGGATCTTTGTAAATCTGCAACATATTGCTCCGGGCTGCCATACTTTTGTAGTCTGATTGGATCTGGATACAGCAAATCCACAGGTTGATTGGTTTCTCTCCCGAGCATCAGCTTATTTGCTGTAAAACCAGTTTGTCGATTCACACAAGATCTAAGGGCTCCAGCTAGTTGTGGTAAAAATTTGTCCCATGAATTCTGGGAGGACACAAAGCAACGCACCGCATCCATCAAAGTACGGTTATACCGTTCGACCTGTCCATTAGCGGATGGTCGGTACGGTGTGGTCCTTGATTTGTGGATCTTCAAGAGTTTGCAAACCGCTTGAAAGAGGTTACTCTCGAAATTTCGTCCTTGATCCGTGTGAATTTGGAAAGGGCATCCAAAACGACTAAAAAATTCCATGACTGCCGCATGTGCTGTAACTTCAGCAGTCTGAGAGGGCAAAGGTATGCATTCCACCCATTTGGTAAACTGGTCAACCATCATGAGAACATACTCATTCCCTTGTGGGGTCTTCGGTAGTGGGCCCAGAAAATCTAAATGAACTCGTTCCATGGGGGCACCTGCCTGGTAGTTGGTCATTGGGGCTTTTGCATGTCTGTTTGGTTTTTTATTTCTGTTACATATACTGCAAGCAGCAATGTACCGTTTTACATCCTTGTTTACTGAACGCCACCAGAACTTGTCAATTATCTTAAGCTTAGTTCTTTCGGGGCCTTGATGTCCCGCAGATGGAAGATCGTGATGTACCTCCAAAATCTTTTGTTTCAAAGATTGGGGCACTACTCTCTGAAAACCTCCGTCTTTCTTCTTTCTATAGAGTACACCTTGTTGGAGACAAAAGTTTTCTTTATCTATCCACATGTACTTAGAACTTGGGCTTTCAAGAAAAAGTTCTGCTTCAGTGGGCTCCTTACCATTTTGAAAATACTTCAATATGATTGTGAGGTCTCGGTCATCCCTCTGTTCCTTTGCCCAATCAACCATATCGGTCTCCTTCACCTCAGTAATTTCATTCACGCTTGGAATAAAAAACTCACAACCATCACTTTTGGTCACAAGTTCAATGCTACTGACACTGATTTCTGAGCATTCCGGAGTCTGGTCTGTCAACACTATTTTTCGTAGCTGCCTCAACTCCCTTTTACTTCGAGCACTTTGTGCCAGAGGCACCACATCATCCACTTTTGTGACAAACTCATCCCAATCTTCATGAGCTTTTGCACAATAATGGCATCCCTTGCAGGGCAGGTCCTCTAGCTTCACTCCCAATTTGAAATCTCTGCAACCCATTTCAGGATGAGGTCTCCGGGACATACAATCAGCATTCAAATGCTTCTTTCCTGGACGATGTGTCACGATCATGTCATACTGACTCAATTCTTCTAACCATCGTGCTATCTGTCCTTGTGGCTCCTTGAAATTAAGCAACCAGGTTAAGCTACTGTGGTCAGTACGGACTACAAATGGGCGCCCCAACAGATAATGTCTGAACTGTCTGGTAAATCGAATCACTGCTAACAATTCTTTTCGAGTGGTACAATATCTCCTTTGCTCAGGAGAGAGTCCAAAACTAGCATAAGCTATGACCCGTTCTTGACCATTCTGTAATTGTGACACTACCGCACCTATGGCCACATCGGAAGCATCTGTGTCCAAAATGAATGTATCATGTCGGTTGGGCCAAGCCAGAACAGGAGCTTCGGTAAGGGCTTTCTTGATCTGTTGGAATGCTCTTTCCTGTTCTTTGTTCCATCTGAATCTTTGCTTTCCTGTGATTTCGTATAGAGGAACTGCTAGCCGTGCATAGTCTTTAATAAAACTTCGATGGTAGTTCAGTAGCCCTAAAAATTGTTCAACATGTTTAGTTGTTGTTGGCTGAGGCCAATTTTTAACATCTTTGATGTTTTGCTCATCAAGTTGAAGGCCTTCTTCACCTACCCATCGCCCTAGAAATTTCACCTTTGTCTTACACAGCTCACACTTTCTTGGTTTCAGTTTAAGGCCATAATCTCTGAACTTTTTCAACACATCTTCTAGATTAACTAGGTGGTCGTCAAAGTTTTTCCCCATCACGATGATATCATCCAGGAAAGCGAGCACTGTGTTCCAATTAAGTCCGCGAAGCACTAAATTCATTATTCGGCTGTAGGTGGCTGGAGCATTACAGAGTCCGAAACCCATCCGAACAAACTGGAACAAACCATACTTGGTTATGAATGCCGTCTTTTTTCTATCTGAGTTCTTGATCGGAACTTGCCAGTATGCCGAGTTTGCATCTAATTTTGAAAAACACGTACTTCCGGCAAGAGTATCCATGCACTCGTCCAGCAAGGGTAGTGGATAGACATCCTTCACGGTGACGGCATTTAATGCCCGGTAGTCAACACACCAACGTACTTGGCCGTCACGTTTCCTTATCAACACTGGGGCTGAAGCCCATTCGGATGTCGATGGCTCAACTACCTTGGCATTCAACATTTTATCCAAGTTTGCCTTCTCTTCATCCACAAAACATACTGGAGTACGCCTCATTCTCTGTTTAACAGGTCGGGCATCCCCCGTGTCTATTGAATGTTCTATGGCGGTGAAATTTCCCAAGTCAAAGTCGTCTTTGGCAAACACATCTTGATACTCAATCACTACTTTTGTTAATTGAGCTTGTTGAGCTTTTGTCAGATGTTCTTTTGAGTTCTGCAACATTTCTTTCAGATGTTCTGGAACAAGTTGCTCTTCTTTATTTGGTATAACTTCTGCTGCCTTGGTTGTATCTATAGCAGGTTCTAAGTCTAACTGCTGATTCACGATAGCCACATTCTCTGTCCTTCCCACTGATTGCTTAGCTTGCAAGGTGACATTACTGTTGGACACATTAACCGCACATATCATGATCGGCTGGTCCTTAGTATGCACAGATCTGGGAATTAATACTGGCAAATTATCTTTTGGTTGAAACATGAAATTTTCTGCCTTGGCCTTTGTTTCACACGGCACCAACTTCACAGAGTTCGGGGGTATTATCGTACGACGTATTACAACCATTTGGGCATCCGCCTTTGAATCTGTCATTTCCATCTTTATGGATTTACCATTTATAAATAGTGTGTTGCTAACCAACTCTATCTGGTCACAGTGTTTTTTGAGCAGGTCTAACCCCAATAACATTTCATCTTGAATGGGTGCTACATACACATTTTCACTGCAGATTTTGTTCCCTAAATGTATTTCAACAGGTCCCACTACATGACCTTTCATTTTCATTTCTCGACCAGCTGTTTGGAGACTTATATCTTTAATCTTAATAGGTTGGGGATCCAGAAGTTCCAACACCTTGTCTGAAATCAGGGTGACTTGAGCTGCAGTATCGACAACAGCTGACACCTTTACCTTATTCACTATAACAGGAATTGTGTATGTTGGACCAGAACGCAACTGTAATACAACTGGTTCTTCTTCCCCAGTTTCTTCTTTTTGGATGTCTATCTCCTCTGCAGATAAGACCTGGGTATCCCTATGAGACACCTCTTTGCCTTTATCTTCACCAGCTGTGATGGTAGATTCAAGGACACACGGTTTAATTTCTTGAGCAGGCGGGGTCCTTTGAGATAAGGATTGACTCCACTTTCCTGTATCGTGATAATTCGTGTAATCATCTCGATTTGTATCTACCCTGGTCTCTTCGTTTAATTGCTCTGCATTGGCTACCCCTTGATTGTCCACAGGCTTAAATTCTTCGAGTTGATATAGGCCAGTGTAACGATCATTCTGGGTCGGGGGAAGGCCTATTGCTCCGACCCATCTTCGTTTAAAGCCTCCTCTGACTCATCACTCTCTTCGTCAAGGAGTGGGTCATACACTGCCGACACTTTCTTGGCCTCATTTTTAGTTTCGGCTTTACAGTCTGCTTTCCAGTGACCTTCTTTACCGCAATTGAAACATGTTTTATTCCTTATCGGTGAACGTGCTCTCCTTTTCACAGCCATCGTCAGAGTAGCCACTGATTCAGTTAATTGAGTCATTTTCTGTTCCAATTCGTCCATTCTTTGACTTAATCGGGACTCGGATATCGTTTGTCCCACAGGCTCCTGAAAATGAACCTGTTTTTTGGATTCTCTTTCAGAGTTTGGAGATGGCCTTGCTGCTCGGATCTCTTGATCGAGATCTGGCTCATAAATGCTTCTTATTTCTTTTCTCGATCTACCGTATACTGCCTGGCTGGTGTGTTGAAACCATCTAACACGATCAATAGCTTCCTCGATAGATTGGGGCCTTTGGTTGATAGCGTAAAGCCCTGCCTCTTTATCCAAACAGCCTTGGCAGAATCTTAAAACAGCCTGCTTGTAAATCTGATTGTCAGTCAGGTCAGGATATGCCTGCATTGCCATGTTTACTACCCGGTCACTCCATTCAACCAAGCTTTCTTTTTGATGTTGGGTAGCATATGTGAAATGCATTTGAATTGTTTCTGGCAGGTCTTTAATATCAAATCTCTTGGCCAGTCTATTCACCACTTCGAAATAATCAATATATGGGTCTCTTTCCACCAGACGAGAATAAAATTCACTGGCCTTCCCCTCCAAAATCCATGACAACACATCACGTCTTATTGTGGAATTCCAGCCCTCCCTGTCCGCATAAGTGGCAAATTTTGTGATAAATGCACGCCAATCTGATTTTCCATCATACGTAATTGACTTTGGGATATTGACGGATTTGGTTCTAAAATTCCCAAATACATAAGGATCCCTCAATTCCAACTTCATTGGTGAACGCACTTGGTCAAATGCCTGTGGTCCGACACTGTGAGATGGGAATGACCAACTTGGACGCACAAATTCATTGATTTGGGTCCCTGGATGCTGCCCATATGCAAGTCCATACCTATGATCCTGCATTATTTTCCTATAATCTCCCCTCTGATCTTGGCGCCAATCATTTCGACTGTCTGAATATGTGCCCTGCCTGGTCGTATAACTGTACGGAGGGGACTGCACCTGTCTGTTCATGGATCCAGGTAGCTCTATCTGTGGTTCAGGGCGATAGATACGGTCCAATCGGTCACCTGCCGATGACACAGCCTGTGCTTGCCTTTCATGAATAACCTTCAATGTGTTATCCATGAATTCTTGAGTTCTATCTAGGTCATGTGTTAAATCAGCTTGTGTTTGAGTAGAACTGGACCAGGTTTGTGAATGTGTGGGGACATAGGGTTGAAAGTCTACTCTGCTCATGGCTAGAGGCAAATCCCTTATTCCCAGAGTCGAGAATTTTTCAGGTGTTATATTTCCGTACGAGTCTCTTATTGCCAGTATTTTCTCAGCAATTTTGGTTCCTACACCCGGGATTAGCTCCAGATCCCGTGCTGAACAACAATTGATTTTTATCAACTCCATTGTTCACTTATACTTTGAGGCGTGTGAACGCTTAAGCGAGGAGTATTAAGTTAAAGTTTTCTATTAAAACTGAAAGACTCTACAAATTTGGAAATTGAGGTCTTATCAATCAGGCGTGGTACTTTTGTACAAACAGATATTTCCAGCCTAAGTAATTACTGGGTTATAAGGTTGTATGTCGTGTCCGGTGTATATATAGAAACCTAGAAACACAGCAAACTTTTTTGTTTGTGGTCTCTTGGCTCTAATATTGATGATTCACATCAAGAGACACAAGTAACTTGAAGTTATGGTCTCTGCTGCCAGCCTGTAACCAAGTATTTTAATTAAAATGCACAACAATCTATGGTCAAACACTGATTAAATAGATCTAGTAAGGAAAGGTGAATGGAATTAACCTACCACAATTGCTCAAGTTATCAGGGAAGCTAATGTCGAAGTGTTTGAAAGATTTTATTAAATGATTTATTTCTTATTTATTTTTTATTATTTTATTAAAGTTGTGACACAATTTCTGAGTAATATTGTTGTGTTGATTTGCTAATCCAAACTAAACATCCAAAGAATCTTCAATGTAACCTCAGAAAGCTATTGAAAAAACTAAATGAATTTATTATTGAATTTATTTTTATTATTTAATTTTTAAAAGTTACTAAGTGGATGAATAAGTACTAAGTTATGGAACTGCCAGTCACTAAATCCAAAGTGTTAAGTATTAATTTGTCTGAAATATAGCCCCAGGGAAATGAGCTTATCTATTTATTATTTATTTATTATTGACTTTATTATTTAATAAAGTGACCTGTGATTGTCAATTTCTCAATGATTTATCTCAGCTAAATTTAATAATACAAGCGAAACTAAAGTGTTTGACCACAAATCTAAATACAATACTGAAGGGCTAGTCAAATAAATTAATTTTCAATTGCCAAAAGTCTTAAAAGTTTGGAAAAAACAGTGACAGTGACAAGAAATCGTTTCGATTCAGGCAAAGTCTGTGTACTTCCGTGTTTGTTAGCCGTTTCCGGTCTCGTGAATTAACGCGCGGGAAAATGCGTCTGCGCAAGTTTCTGCGACGATGCCGGAAATAAATTTCTATCCAAAATGGCGAATTTTGACTTGTTGAGAATTTTGGAGATATTGACAAAAAATTTCAAAATCGCGATCCGTTAATCGGAAGTCGGTAAAAACGTTTCCGAATCCAAGCGAACGATATCACCCGAATCACAATTCAGTAAATCAAGCGAAATCGCGTGCAAAACCGATGAAAACCGTTATCGAAATAATGAAGCGTAGCGAGATCGTATCACTGCCCTACTAAATCGATAAGATCTTCGACCCTTAGCAATCCTTTACATCAACCTTCTACCGCTAATTCAAGCCGCAACGCGTGTATAAAACGCGTAGGCAGAATATTAATACAAAGGACGATTTAGGATCTATCAAAACCTGTCAATGTTTCCAGCCTCGAAGGGACTAACTCCGACTGTTCGACAGCTGGCGACACCAAAAAAGCCTTGAAAGTTCCCAAGTTTTTGCGATGATTCAACGGTTCAAAAAGCCGACAACGCCAATATTGTCTAAATTACTATAATTATCACAAAGGACTTACTGTTGGCGATTCCAAACGGCGTCTTCGTTAATTATAGTGTAGTCAGACGTTTGTTGGTATTTTGCTACTGCACTTCTTGAACGTCTCGTGTTGAATGAATTCTCTCTTATCGCGCGGGAACAGGGGTTCTCCTTAGCGATTCAGGGGCCAGGGGTACTAGGGGTATTTTTAGAAGTTTGGGGAATTCCACAACACATCGCTCATCTCCTATGTTTGTTTCTATCCAAATAGCTATGGCACTTTTTGGATGTAAGTATGAAAAGCAAATTGAACTGATCTGCCATTCTAATTGAAAAGAAATCCTGATGAGGATGCTTAATAAAACTGTAATTGCTTTTGCTTACAGGAAGTTGTTAAGGACTCTTTTCAGGACAACATTTAAGGTAGTAGACCCCTAATACCTCTAGTGCTGCATTGTGTTAAGTTGTCTTGCAAGTTGATAAATAGGGATTTATACAGGTATAATACTTTTGCACATGTTCAATCCAGCAGAAATTTCTTTGTCTGTCTTGAAATTATTTGTAGATACTTTTGTTAGTTTCCAGAAAAGAGAGGTAATAACTATCTCTCTTTCTAATGAAAATATAGTGGTTTTAGACTTATAAATGATAATTCTAGAAAAGACAAAAAGGGAAAAGTGGCTTGGTTAAAGCAGTACAATAACACTCTTTTTAAATCATAGCAAATTTTGTAGGATAATATTATTGTGGAAATAGCTGTTTTCTATTAGGGGTCTACTACGCTAAGAGGAGTCTACTTTCTAAGCATTTGTAATTCAAAAAAATGTACATTGTCTTTTTTAACTTAAAGAGTTGTAACTGTAAATGAGTCCTCAAAATCCTGAATTTTCTCCATTTCCAAAGTGCTTTTCGCACTGAGCTGATAGGTACACGGGTAGGAGACTTCATATTCAGAGCCAATGGCTTCGACGAAAAAATGTTGTGTTGGTCTTCCGTTTCTGAAGATGTCGGCTGAAAAACAATCCCAAAACAGGTAGGCATGTCAATATTTGTAATTATGTGTTGTCTTTGAAATTCAAAAAAAGGAGAATGTCATTCGATGCTCTGGTCTTTCAACGTGTTTTCTGCTCTACGGAAAGTTGGACCAGGTGTACGATGTTGTCTGAATCATTTGTGGCGTGGGTTGACCGTAGCCGAAATAATTTGTCTCGGAGATAAATTTGGTCTGTTATTACCATGTAACTGGCAAGCAAGAGAGAGTCTTACTGTCCCAAAACCGTGAATTAATATCCTGAAATGTTACATTTACTACTGGTCAAAAAATGAAAAGAAAAGCTCAAGAATTGATATAAAATAAAGAAGGGTTCTGATTATGTGGACCAGCTCTGACTATGTTACACGGCACAGATTCAAGAGGGCTCCCTTTCAAACTTTTAGTTTTCTGTAAATAGTTAGTAAGGACGCAAGTTTTGTTTTTCCATTAATATCTTTCCGATCAAAATTTAGTTCATTTGTTCGATAGAACATGGCCCCATGTATGAAAATACAAAGGACTGCTATTGTCACGTTTGAAAAAATGCTCTTTAACATTAGTCTATCTAAATTTTGAAAATACTTCTGCATAGCTTTTGATTAGACTGAATGGTCCATATATACCGGTACTTTTTTTGTGCTTTTGTCGTAAGTTCAGCCCACACATAAGCACAAATAATGAAAAATATTTTCTTTTAGAAGTATGAGAATGATAAACACAACTCGTGTTTGAATGGTCAAGATGCATGAATTTGCATTATGCAGTTTAGGAATCATTATTCAGTCATCAACATAATTCTTTACATGTGATTGAACTTTGGTAACAAAATCATTATTTTGCCAAGCAATTTTAAAAAGGTCACCTGTAAAAGTCCTTTCGAAATCTGTCACCACCCCTACAATCATCACCACAGCAATGATTTTGATGAATCAGAATTCTGCAAATAAATTTTGGATAGATCACCCAAGAACAATTTTTTGTAGAAG
The DNA here is from genome assembly GCA_943736015.1 of Tridacna crocea. Classification (NCBI taxonomy): domain Eukaryota; kingdom Metazoa; phylum Mollusca; class Bivalvia; order Cardiida; family Cardiidae; genus Tridacna; species Tridacna crocea. The sequence continues at coordinate 60,848,542 of OX031059.1, forward strand.
AGCACATGCTCGAAAGTGACTAAAATCGTAAGTCCAACGAGAGAACACATGCAGGTGCCAACAATAAGCTGTTACTTTTCGACAGATTCAAAATTTCCAGAACGATTTTTGAAAAGGGTCATTGCAGGAACATATCTGTGAAATTATTTCAAAGTCTGACCAGTCATTCCAGAGAAGAAGATTTTTTTAAAAAAAATTTCTTCATGTCCATAATTTATTATAGTGTTAATAGCCCACAGCCATCAGAGCCATGTTTCTCGATGGATCAAAATTTCTCGAACACTTTGCGAAAAGGGTCACCCAAGGAACATTTCTATGAAAGTATTTCAAAATCTGACAAGCCGTTCCAGAGAAGAATTTTTAATAATTTCTTCATGGCCGTATAGTGCAAGTGGCCCACATCAAGGCCATTTTTCTATGCAGATCAAATTTCGCAAACAGTTTTTGAAAAGGGTCACCAAAGGAACATCTCTCTGAAATTATTTCAAAATCTGATAAGCCGTTTCAGGGGAGAAGAATTTTCCATATAGTGTAAGTAGCCCCCATTCACCAGAGCTATGTTTATTGACGGATCAAAATTCGCGAACAACTTTTGAAAAGGGTCACCCAAGGAACATCTCTGTGACATGATTCCAAAATCTGACCATCGGTTTCAGAGAAGAATTTTCAAGAATTTCTTCATGGCCATAGTGCAAGTAGTCCCCAGTCATCAGAGCCGTGTTTATTGACGGATCAAAATAAAGAAGATTTTTTAGATTTTTTTTCCATTTCTGTTTAGTGCAAGTAGCCCCCATTCAACAGAGCCAGGTACCCTGATCAAAATTTCGCGAACAATTTTGGAAAAGGGTAACGCAAGGAACATTTCTGTGAAATTATTTTAAATCTGACCAGCGGTTTCAGAGAAGAAGAATTTTCAAGAATTTCTTCATTTCCATTCAGTGCAAGTAGCCCTCATTCACCAGAGCCATGTTTCTTACGGGGTTAGAATTTCGCCTACAATTTTTGAAAAGGGTCACCAAAGGAACATCTCTGTGAAATGATTTTAAAATCTGACGAGCAGTTCCTGAGGTGAAGATTTTTAAAGAATTTCCTGGCAACTAGGGTTTTTAATGGAATCAAATTCTGTGATTTTTTTAAAGAGGTCTTCCCAATAAACATTCCAGCCAAGTTTGGTCCAAATCGGCCCAAAGGTATAGGAGAAGATGTTTAAAGAAATTGTTGAGGACGGACTACGAATGAGGCATGACGCACAACAAACACATCGTTATCCTAAAAGCTCCCCTTGAGCACGTTGAAATATAAATCATTACACATGCAAAATTTCAGCTAGATCAGACAACTGAAAGTGGGTCAGGGGCATTACTTATTGAGCGCCCCTCGTAAAATGAACTTGTTGCTTCACATTTAACTCGACGCTCCGTCTTATATATGCCCAGAAATTAGAAAAAAAAACATAAACGAAAATCATCTTCCATGGGAGCCTACCGATATTTTCGTAGCCGACCTACACAATCGGAGCTTTTCTTAAATTATGGCCGTTTTTGTGTAGTTTTCTGTCGATTCTTGCATTGAGTGAATGGAAACGGCAAAGACAATAATCTAAGCCTGTAGAACAGGAAAATTTCTTTACTTTGCTTATTTAATGGGCAGAAATAGCCTGTATTTATCTCCGAAACATATTATTTTGGCTACGGTCAACCCACGCCACAAATGATTTAGATAGCATCGTACACCTGGTCCAACTTTCTGTAGTGCAGAAAACACTTTGAAAGAGCAGAGCATCGAATGACATTCTCCTTTTTTTGAATTTCAAAGACATAAGAACACATAATTTCAAATATTGACATGCCTACCTGTTTTGGGATTGTTTTTTGGCCGATATCTTCAGAAACGGAAGACGAACACATTTTCTCGTCGGAGCCATTGGCTCTGAATATGAGGTTTCCTACCCGTGAGGTATGGTCCTCAAATTGCAGCTCAAGTGTAAACCAGTTACATCTCAGAGAATGACACATAATCTCTGCAAGTGCCATAGACAACTGCAATATTTACACTATGATTTCTGTGCTTGCTGGCAGAGATCCCCAATGTTGTAAGAGACCTTACTGTGCACAGTGTTGATCGAGACAACCCTACGGTGATCCCACTGCAGTTCTTTGAGAAGACTTTGTGACTGCATTTGATTTGTGCATGCTCAGTGTGTGTTGTCACTTGGCATTCTATACAAATCCAAACGCATCTACTGGTGCTACCACTGCAGCATTGACTGTGATTGTAAAGCGAAAATGTTTGTATTCTGCTATTTCCTTGCACACCACTCTTGTGACAGAGGTTTTACATCAAAATGACATCCAAGAGAACAAAATAAGAACTGAAAATGTAAAGGTTATTACAACTTGAAATCAGTTAGCAAAATTTAACAGTGTATTTTGATGAACCTTTAGTTTTCTTTTTGAGTTTGTACAGTACGATTTTTTTATCAAGAAAAATACTGTGAATTGTCACAGATTTGTTCCCTGAATACACTAGAGAAAGCTTCATGTATAACAGTTTGTGAAAAAAAAAAATATGCCCAATTGTGTGTAGCATATTTGTTTTGTGGTTCAAAATTTTACTTAAAATTCTACTCAGTTTTCTCTATTGTGATATGTATATTGAGTTTAATTAGGATGGACCGTACCTGTGTCGGGATCAGGATTTCTATAATGTCCACCTAAGAGAGTACGCTTTAAGGCATCCTTACAGGTTACAATTCATAACCAAAAGTGTGAGAAAACAATTTTGCAGATCATACAATCAATTTAATGCAGCAATGTGACTGTAGGGACTTCCATGATTGAGTTTCATGTAGTTTGAACTGTTATTTATACACTTATAAAATTTCAATTATCTGACTTTAATATGGATGTAATCCAAAACACATAATTATGCAACAGACCAGAAAGCATTTTTCTTATCATTATATGGTTGTACTTTGTGTAGATTTTCTAATTAAGGCAGGCATCTTGTATAAAACATCATCATTTTCTTGGAATGCTTCTTTGTGTAATTTATGTGTCTGTCTCATACTATTAAATGCAATATGTGTGACTGACTTTTTAGCTCACCTGAGCACGAAGTGCTCAGAGTGAGCTATTGTTACCACTCACTGTCCGTTGTCCGTTTACATTTCCTTGTTTACACTCCAGCATCTACAAATATCAACCAGTTGACTTGAAACTTGGCATTTATGTTTGTTGCAATAATAGAGTGCAGTGTGAAAGAACCATAACTCTACATCATACTGTCTATGAGTTATTTCCCTTTGACTGTCATTTTTACAGCATTTTCTGTACGTCTGGAAAATAACTTTGTCATCTACAGCCTGAACATCTTCAAATTTGATACGCATAATTGTTGAAAAATTATGGAGTGCAGTGCACAAGAACCACAACTCTTCATAGCACAAATTTTGAGTTATTTTCCCTTTGACCTTCATTTTTATAGCATTTCTTGCTTGTCCAGAGCAAAACTTTGTCATCTTAAGTAGGAATGACTTGAAATATGGTATGCTTATAATTTGTTACAATTTTTTGAAGTGCAGTGTCTAAGAATTATAATTCTACCTCATGCTGTCTTTGAGTTACTACCCTTTGAATGTCATTTTTACAGCATTTAGTACCTGTCCGAGATATAACTTTGTCATCTCAAGTGGGAACGACTTTGAACTTGGTATGCATGCTTATTGCAACATTACGAAATACAGTGCGCAAGAGTAATTCCACTTTGATCTTCATTTTTACAGTATTTCTTGCTTGTCCAGAGCGGAACTTAGAAGTCTCAAGTAAAATTGCTACAAATTGCTGCTCTTGTTTGATTATCATTTGGCCTTGAACTTTGATATTTGGTATTTATCGTTTTTAGCTCACCTGAGCACAACGTGCACAAGGGGAGCTTTTAGGGTCACAAGGTGTCCGTCGTGCGTCGTCAACAATTCTTTAAACATCAACTCCTCCTAAACCGCTGGGCCAATTTAGACCAAACTTGGCAGGAATGTTCCTTGGGAGGTCCTCTTTAAAAATTGTTCACAGAATTTGATTCCGTCAAAAACTCTGGTTGCCATGGCAACGAAATGGAATTTTTTAGCAAATTTTTTAAAAATCTTCTCCTCTGAAACCGATGGTCGGATTTTCAAATAATTTCACAGATATGTTCTTTGGGTGACCCTTTTCAAAAATTGTTCGTGAAATTTTGATCCGTCAAAAATTGTGGCTCTGGTGAATGGGGGCTACCTGCACTATACAGAGGTGAAGGAATTCTTTAAAAATCTTCTCCTCTGAAACCACTGGTCGGATTTTGAAATAATTTCACAGATATGTTCCTTGGGTGACCCTTTTCAAAAATTGTTCGTGAAATTTTGATCCGTCAAAAATTGTGGCTCTGGTGAATGGGGGCTACCTGCACTATACAGAGGTGAAGGAATTCTTTAAAAATCTTCTCCTCTGAAACCACTGGTCGGATTTTGAAATAATTTCACAGATATGTTCCTTGGGTGACCCTTTTCAAAAATTGTACGTGAAATTTTGATCCGTCAAAAAATGTGGCTCTGGTGAATGGGGGCTACTTGCACTATACAGAAATGAAGAAATTCTTTAAAAATCTTCTTCTCTGAAACCGCTGTTCAGATTTTGAAATAATTTCCCAGAATTGTTCCTTGGGTGACCCTTTTCAAAAAATGTTTGCAAAATTTTGATCCATCGAGAAACATGGCTCTGGTGAATGGGGACTACTTGCACTATAGAGAAATGAGGAAATTCTTAAAATTTTTTCTTCTCTGAAACCGCTGGTCAGATTTTGAAATAATTTCTCAGGGATGTTCCTTTAGTGACCCTTTTCAAAAATTGTTCACAAAATTTTGATCTGTCAAGAAACACGGCTCTGGTGAATGGGGGCTACTTGCACTAAAGGGAAATGAAGAAATTCTTAAAAATTCTTTTGTCAGATTTTAAAAGAAATTTTCCGAAATGTTCCTTGGGTGACCCTTTTCAAAACTTGTTTGTAAATTTTGATCCATGAAGAAACATGGCTCTCATGGATGGGGGATACTTGCTGTTATACAGAAATGAAGAATTCTTAAAAATTCTTCTTTTTGAAACTGATGGTCAGATTTCGAAATGAATTTTACAGGTGACCTTTTGAAAATTGCTTAGCAAAATTATAAAATTGGTTCCAATGTTTCAATACCTCAAAAAAAAAATAGGCTATGGTCATCTCAAAAATTCAGGTGAGCGATCCAGGGCCATCTTGGCCCTCTTGTTTTAGACCTTTGCCGCTTGGTACTCAAGTGAGCGATATAGGACCATCATGGTCCTCTTATTTTTCAATTTAATCTATTAATGGTATTTTCAAAAGGTTGTGTAGTAAAGGTATACAATCGAAGTAGTATTACAACAGTCTGCAATAGTAACGTCAGATCAGGTCTCATAGCATATGGAAAGATGTTTCTCATCAGATTCTACCTTTGGTCTCATGCTATACTCACCTCAATAAATTGATGAAATGATTGACTGATAGCACTTGCATGTTCAAAGGTTTTTGTTGTAAGACTCCTAATAGATTGCAAACTTGCTGTCACATTGACACAAAGAAAGAAATATAATCTATCTATAAATACATTCTACATTCTATCATTTCATGGGAGTACTAAGAACTTTGCAGGAAATGAAGCAAATACACCTTTGCTCACAATAATTTTCAGAAAGCATAGATCTTTCATTAAAATAAGACTCCTAAAGTCTGAATGATAACTATGATGGCAGGAATAAATAAATCTCCTTGTTGGAGATGCCACTCTGTATGGGTGTAATGAATATTTCATGATCCAGTTAATGATTTTTCAGATTTTACAAAATGGTTCTTGAATAACCCACTGCTTGAGAATCCATTAATTATTGAGACTGGGCTAAAATTGGATACAGTCGTGAAAAATTAGATACATGAATGTGTGCCAATTTTGACTGGAAATATTTATTGTTAGACTTGCATATTTGCATACTTGCCATTTCTTACCTATAGAAATGAATTAGGCCTTTATGTTGTAGGAAAAGCTTTTATTCTGCCTACTTTGCTTAAGAGATGAGCTGCTTCTAGTAAAGTGTAAATCAGGACCTTGACGCAGACATCTTGAGATGCCTTTTTCTAAAGGTCAGACTTCTTAGAATATGTACACTATACTCTCAGTCTTTGAGGAGATATAGAGGTCATTAAAGGTGGGTATTTAGAATTTTCAATCACGCCAAATTAAAAAAATATATATGTCACTGAAATTTATATGAAAAAACAATACAAATCATCAGTAATTAAGAATCATAAAATTACAAAAAAAAATTTTTTTGGCGGTATTCCCTTAAAAGGCTACGTAGCCTCTTAAGCTATTTTTAGATTTCCCGCCAATATCAATAAAGCATTGTGGGAATGTTAAAATGACTAGCACAGGACTTATGACTATTAAATTCCATAACATAACAAACATTTAATTATTTTCATAATCTCTAGAACTTCGGATGCTATGTTTGAAGCTTCGTCTGTATATTTCCGGTATGCAAATGAGCGAGTTGCTCATGTAAAAATAGGCCGTGTTTCCCTTCAGTGTCGACCTGGGCTGTAGTAAATCTCTAATTTATCTAGCTATCGGATGGTTTTCGACTACTGGGGTTTAATGGATGAAAAGTATAAGGCTTTGGGACTACAAGGATGATTTTTTTGTAAAATTTTGTCCCAAAATCTGAAGGGCCACCTTTAACACAGAGCCCTAAAATCCTTTCTTGTTAAAGTAATGTAAAATAAAGTCACCTATATAATCCAGCAAAAAGAAACAGCCAATCATATTTTTCACCATCTAAATGTTGATTGTGGCTGCTGAGTCAAAATTGAACCATTCAATCGGTGCAATACCAACTTTGGTTATATAAATTTTCTGAAAACATGTGAAATCCTGAATGACGTTATTTTTCACATTTATGAGTCGTCTATTAACAGTAGCATATTTTTCCCCAAATTTTATCCTTATCAAATGACAAGTTTCTTTATTGTTAATTACGTCACACAGTAGATTGTATACATGCATTAAAAATGTTTTATCACTATTTTAATTGCCAAATCAACTACCTCTATTTAATTTCCATTGATGACCCAGATGAAATTAGTAATCACTTCATAAGATATTATAGGACCAACATATAATTACATGTACAATTAAAAACTGAGATTTATAAGCAACTTTTACCGATGATAAATTAAGATGCTTCATCAGAAGCAAAATTTAACATGGTGTTAGCCGAAAGAGCCTTGAAAAACATGGTGGTTTTGTCTCAAAATCAGGATGCTCTTTGGACAACAGGCTTTTTAAATCAGCCTGGCTGGTGTAACGTAATTTTGAGAGGGAGAGAAAATAGGCTGTTTGAAAGATATCTGTAGCTTGCACTAGTCTCCAATCCCCAGATTTTCAGAATTATCAACATTGAAAGTATCTTGCAGACAACTGAAGTGTTGCTAAAATGATGGTTTTATCAGTGGAATATAGTTCAATTGAATCTCTGTTAATAAGTGTTTGTTTTTTTGTTTTATTTTTCAAAAATCTCCCTTAACCAAAAGACTTTTTTTTTCTGGAAAAAGGTTGAAAGCAGTTGCAGAAGACAAATCAAATGTTAATTAAAAAGTAACATTCGTCTTTAAAATGCTAGAAAATATTGAGAGAGAGAATGGAAAAAATCTTCATACAATAAATCAAAATAATGGGCATATATGATTATAAAAAAATACATTAAATGACAAGCGAACCACTACAGAAAAAAAATATAAGCATTTATTTGGTTTCAAATCAAAGTCAATCAAATACATATTTTAAGAATCTCACAGGTGTAATCTATTTGTGACAGGTATAAAAGGTGTGAAATACATCCCAACAGTGTGAAATAGGCAGTTATAAACAATGGCAAAACTACCAAATAACTCTTGGATAAAGGTAGCTAATACACATACTGTATGTACCAAAGACAACGAAGTTTCAAAAATAATTTTTATAGATAACTTGAATAACGATTTGGATGAAATTTGATGTTGGGGTCGATTTCTCTAAAATTTTATTTGGGGATGATTTTACCGGAGAAATCGTCTCCCAAGTAGTTTTGGGACGATTTTTCCAGGGGCCGATTTCTCCAGCAGTCGGAAATTGCTATCACAACAGCGGGTGTTATGCAGAGAAGTGGACACGCTAGTGGGAAATAGTTGATTTTTGTCGGTGTAGAAAGCACCACAGTCAAAGTACCCTAGATTTAGTCGATATACATAAGAAAAACAGATAAACATAACACGGGCCAATATTCTATATGCACATGTAGTTTGCTTTATTTTTACAATCACATTTCAGCGGAGACGCGTTTTGTGACACATGTTCAAATGCCAACACAACGTTATAGATATTAACCGTATAGCGCGTAGGAATACGCAACTGCCGGATAAAGCTAAGTTTATTAGGTTACCCCTTTATTAAGTCAATGTTTATGACGAAAACGGGATAAAAAACACACATTCGTCAGTTATTTAAGGGTCGTAATACCCTTGCAATTCCATGGCAATTTGCAGATGAAAGCTTTGAGGGAAACTAGTTGTTTTGGCGGACTCGGCGATATGGAGTGGACACACGGTTCAACATTTTGTCTGAAAGTAGTCTGGAAAAGGTAGCTTACGATCCCTATAGGCAAGGGAATCCCTTGAGAGGGATTCCCTGGAACGGATTCCCTGGCCTAAAAATCAGATTGTAACCTTTGTATGCCAAGGAGTAACCTTGCTTAATCTCCAACAATAATATTGTATGAATGAACTCTTTAATACCAAACAAAAAAAATGAAAGCATTAATGTGCAGACAACAAATTAAGTGCAGCCAGGATAAGAGGATTTGTCTCTGAAAATAGAAAACATTGTTGGAAAAGGAGAAAATACTGGTCACTAGCATTTTTTCTCATTTGCGTAATGTTTTCAAGTCATCTTCGTTAGGGTGGTGAAAAAAAGAAGTTGTGTGGTTAACAGCAAGCAAAAGTTCCAGAAACGAAGTGTTATGTTTTTCTGTACAAATGCTTATCATCTTTTTTTTTCACATACAATGTTTTTTCCTTTTAAAGACAAATTTCATCCTTCGAATCACATTTGACATGTTTGACTTGCAAATGTTTTTTTAAGAAAGACAAGTATGGAATTATTCTTCCTGGTAAAGATTTCAGTGTGAAATCTTACAAATGTAATTACAATTACCCTGTTTTGGTTTTCAGGGTCTATTTTTCCAACCACTCTTAAGAGGCTATTGGTCTTGCTCTTCAGAATGTTCTGACTGAAAGTTACAGAACTTCTGATTGGTTAAACCATTTGGTTTAGTAACAAATCAGAAGTTGTGTTATTTTCAATTTTAGAACTTCTCAGACAATATGACTTAACCCTTTACCAAACGAGAAAATTTTAGACTGGTTCAAATTGAAAGCATTAAATTGCAGACGACAAAATTAACATTACTCAAAAATTGAAATTTGTTTCCAGCTGGGTAGAAAACATTGTGGGAAAAGGAGAAAATGCTGGTTACCAACATTTTCTCCTTTTCCCACAATGTTTTCAAAAGCTTTCCTTCTCGGGGTCATTTAAGTCGGGATTGTGTAGCAAAGAGCTAAAGAATTCTGTGAGGTATGGTAAATGAACGACGACTCAGGATTGACATCAAAACAGTAAATTGTGTGTGTGAGATCATTTATTTCTAGGTTTTTTAAACAACAGTATTAATCTACATTAAATAATTTGTCAAAAAGTGTGCATCATGATCAGAATATACAGCACAGAATATGTATTAGTCGAACAAATTGACATAAAATATTTGACCTCTATTACCATATATTACATGCTTGAATTGTTGTCCGAACTTAGCTTCAGCTAATGTCGTCTGCATGCGGAACTATGTGCATGTTTTCGAACTCTTTAGGAGGTCAATAGATTTATAATGTCTTCAAAAGATACTTAAAATATCTGAAATGAGCATTATTGTGTTGGTTTAAATTGGTAATAGGTGGCAAGTGACATAGATCTAAGATGCACTTTCTGTGCAGTCTGATCTTGATCTATGCCATCCGCAAAAGCTTTTTGATTTTGGCTATGGAGCAGTAAGGGTCAAACCTGACATTTACCGTTAACAGAATTTCCATACAGTCCGATTATACCCGATGATTTAAATAGTCACGTTTTAATTATTCTTTGCAGAAAAGTCAATTTCAGGTCAGTTTATTTCAGTAATAACTGTTCTTTACACTGGTATCTTGTGAAATATTCCAGGAGAAAAAAGCGTTCAAAAAGCGGTATCTCTCTTTTTCCTGAGAATATCCATTTCATTTATTTAGCACTCCTGGGGTTAAACTGCAAGAAATGAAACCATAAATTGCAGTTGGGATAGATTTCAGAGAATAGAAGCAAAGATTAAGCCTCCAATCATTGATTTACCCACAGTTTTCAGTCTGCTGTGATAATGCAGTTGCTAGATACTCAGAATTACAGGCCCAATTTTTATCTTGCTTGGAATCAACGAGAGAAATAGTCGAAAGAAATGTGGAAAGAAAACAAATGGCAATGGGAACTGTAACCATCATTTTGTCTGTTTAATTCCAAAACTTTGTAACTACAGCTTGTTATCCCCTGCCGTAGGCGGAGAGATATAGTTTTAGCGTTGTCCGTCCGTCCGTGTGTGTGTCCGTCCCGGCAAATATCTCCAATACCATTGGACGGAATTTTGTGAAACTCTATACACATGTACAATGACTCATTCTCCAGAGCATTTTTTTTGTTTTTTTGATTCGATGCAAAATGGCCGACTGAGAGCGATTTTAAGTTTCACTTAAGTTACACTTAAGTATACTTTTAATATGTGGAGTCTTCTCTTCAAAACTATACAAAGTTTTTACATGGAACTTGTCACATCTGCCATCCTCCATTAGGAAATGCAGGAAAAAAAGTTTCACCTACATTGACCCGTGCAACACCACAGTTATTTGCCCTTGTTTTTGTAATAAGGTGTCATGGAAAAAGGGGGTTTCATGTTATATTTCATTCCATTTCTTTTGAAGGCAACTCATTCCACATTTCTAGACGGAATTGAATAGAATTTTGACAGAATATTTCTTGTCATGTCACCTATTGCATATTGTCAACATTTTGCGATTTGTACCTGCATCATGAAAAAAGGGGGCTTCATGTTTTATTTCATTTTTTTTCTTGTGAATGCAACTCGTCCCATATTTCTTAACCCTTTCCCAAACAATCCCTGGTTTTTACGGGTTTGGATTAGCAGCCTTTTGAAAACATTGCGGGAAAAGGAGAAAATGCTGGTAACCAGCATTTTCTCCTTTTCCCACAATGTTTTCTACCCTATCATAGACAGAAATCATCTTTTCAGCAAGAGTTGAATTGTCGTCTGCAAATGCTTTCAATCTGGTCTAGTCCAAAAGTTTGTCGTTTGGGAAAGGGTTAACAGAATTGAAATGAATTTCACAGAATGTTTCTCATCATTTGACTTATTACATATTCTCAAGGTTGTACGATTTGTAGCTGCATCATGAAAAAGGGGGCTTCATGTTTTATTTCATTTTATTTCTTGTGAATGCAACTCGTCCCATATTTCTTGATAGAATTCAATGGAATTTTCACAGAATGTTTCTTATCATCTGAGCTATCACATATTCTCAAGGTTTTGCAATTTGTGGCTGCATCATGAAAAAAGGGGGCTTCGTGTTTTATTTTATTCTATTTCTTGTGAAGGCAACTCCTCCCACATTCCTTGGTAGATTTGAATGGAATTTTTACATTATCATGTGACCAAACACAACACCTCCCACATTTCTTAGCAGATTTGGATAGAGTTTTCACATGATCATGTGACCTACGCCATATTGTCAAGGTGTTGGGATTTGTAGCTGCATCATGGAATAAGGGGGCTTCATGTAATAATTTCATTTTTCACCTGTATCTCTTTAATTACTGCACATATCTCAACAAATTTGGATGAGATTTTCACAGATCATGCGACCTAGCACATGTTGTCAGGGTTTTGCAATTTATCACTGTATCATGGAAAAAGGGGACTTTATGTCAAATTTAATTTTTTGTCAGTGTTTCTGCAACTTTTATGAAATGCCAAGTTCTGCCAAAAGGATACTTAATGTATAATCCTGTTATGGACCTCTTTTATATTTTTTTATGTAATGAAATCCTGTTCCATGGAACAAGGGAGCTTAATGTATAATTTCATCATGGACCAATAACAAAAAGGCCACATGTACATGCAAAACAGAATACCTCCTATACGTTTGTATCAAAAAAGGTCTTTTTCGGCGGGGGATATCATGTCAACGAAATTGCTTGTTACAAGCTGTAATTATGAGGTTTTGGAAGTAAACATTTGATTTTCTCCTTTTGCCGAATTGGTTTAACTCTTACTACCAAGTAAATGATTTACACTTTAAGATTAAGAAACAATTTAACCTTAATCTGAAAGAAAGTAGTGGTCAGTGTAGATCAGGGATCAGACTGCATGTTTTGTGAAGTCTGATCTTGATCTACACTGTCCACAAAAGGTTATGGTGTTGTCAATTAAAAACAAAAAATGCCTTTGAATCATTGCGGAAAATTGAGAGAATGCTTGTAAGCAGGGTTTTCTCCTTTTTAATATGCCTGAAGGGTCATATTGTGTTACAGCCCTCAAGATATGCATCTGTCCATCCCTCTGTCTGTTGGTCAGTCCATCCACTAGCAATTTCTTGCGTTCGCAATGCATGCCTTCTACAGTTTTCATTGGAATAAAATCAAACCTACTGTACCACAGTGAATCTCTATGATATGTGACTCAGTGGTGAGCGTGTCAGACTCATGACCTGGTGGTTGTGAGTTCGATACCCGGTTGAGGCGAACTTTCTTTCCGGCGTATTTTTGCCTCTCACCTCTGCTAAAGTATGTGAGAAAAGTAGTCTGTGGCTTTGGAAAGAAAGTAGTGTTAGTACCGGTATGAGAAAGCCAGGAAAAACATGTGCATCACCGACCGCCATGATATGACCTTAGCTGTTAAAGTGGCGTTAAACCCCAATACAACCAACCAACCATGATATGTATCTGTTGTTAATGTGACTTTTAAAATTTGGATATCTGCAGGTTTTAGATTTTAACCCAATTCACTGGCAAGCCGCTTTGGGCATATATATTCCACTTTGCGAATCTCTTGTTTCCCTATGTTTTGTAAGCTTTCTGGGGCCTTTTCGATCATTATTGCCAAATTTGAATTGTCACATGCAAATGATGTCAATTACCAAAAATTTAGTTTGTTTGAAAAGCGCTTACACTTTACCTGATGGCACATTTTAAACTTGTCCTTGTTCGAAAAAGTAGCATTTAAAAGATTGAATGTGGTGTGAAATAATAGAATTTGATTTGGGGGGGGGGGCATAAAACATGGTTGCAAAAGGAGAAAATGCTGGTTACCCTAATTTGTATTTTCAAAACTTATGATCTCAGGGTTGCCCTAACTCGGGAATGTGTGGTAAAGGGTTAAATAGTACTCCATGTTAGTGAAAATTTATATACTTGGGCCTTGTTAACCCTTATCCTGCTAAATAACTAAAAATAAAATTTTCAATTCAATAGTAAAACCCCAAAAATTGTTATTGCAAAGGTATGTTTCGGAGAAAAAAATCACCAAGTTGGACAGCGTAGATCCAAGATCAGACTGCATGTTTTTTGCAGTCTGATCTTGATCTACGCCATCCGCAAAATGTCTGTGAGATGTGATAAGCAGCCAAAGGGTTAAGTAAAAAGTCAGTTCAACCAATTACCACACTTTCCCTACTTGTGACGACCCTGAGAAAGAAGCCTTTAGAAAACATTATAGGAAAAGGAGAAAATGGTGGTAACCAGCATTTTCTCCTCTCCCGACAATGTTTTCTACCCTATTGAAGACACAAAACATCATTTGAGCTACATTTATTTTGTCGTCTGCAAATGCTTCCTGGTTTCATACAGTGTGATTAGTTTTTTTTTTCCATACCTCCATGAAAACAAAAGAATTCTCTTCATTCCTTAAAAACAGTCTGGAAAGGAATGGGTTCGGTTTGCTTGCTGGATTATGAATACTGAGCTGACAATTTCCTCGTCATAAACGTGAGCTTGATAAAAGAGCATTTTATGCCTGTTTAACAATTCTAGACTGCATTTCAGAGAAGATCGCTGCTGGCGTAAATTTCTTTTTGTCATAATTTTCTCTGAGGGGGCTCAATAAATTGTCTGAAGTAAGTGCCATGGCTTCATGTAACACAGGTTATAGTGAGAAGTGTTTTGATTATCAACTCTTTACCAGACAAGAAGAATTATCTCCTGCTGGATGCCATTCTTCAAATACACATCTATCTAATTTGGGCATCAGGGTTTTCCATGATGCACAAATCCTGCATCATAGACACAATTCTAATTCAGATGATCCCCAAAATAAATGACAGTGGGTCATTGGTGACGCAACTTTCCAAAATCTAAATAATGTACAAAGTTGAATGAGCGTCATAATTCCAAGTCTGTTCTTGATTCAACACTGTTCTTTTTTTTTTTGACTCTTAGGGTTTATTTTAGATAAAAGTGGTTTTCCGGTAATTTATATATAGAATAAGACTGGTTTACGCATTATGGCCGAAATTTATATTAGACACTTGTCAATATGGGCCCAGTCAAAGTCGTGGTTGGATTCTCTGTATTTCATAGCATATTTTACACAACTTCCAGTATATAAAAGTACACGTTACGGGTCTGTGTTGTTAGCGGAAAAATAATGGCATGATGAAGAAAACTGTAGCATTCTTCTATCGTCTGCTTCCTGCAACTGCCGATCAAGCCATGTCAAGCAGCTATTCAGACGAAAAATCTGTCAAAAAGTGATATCAGCCTTTCCATCAGAAATGATCAACCAACTTTTCAATCTTGGAAGTTGGCGTTTAAAGGTAAAATACATTATAAATCATGCTTGAAGTTGATGACAAGGAAATCCATATTTTTGATCCCCAAAATTAATTAAATGACCCTTAACTAATGAGGAAGGGGGTCACAATGACCCCCAATTTCAAAGCCGAGGGAAAACCCTGGGCATGCTGGGTACAGAAGCGCACCGATTTTTCAAAGCAACAACCGTTACTTTAAATTTCAAAACAAAATAAATGAATTTCAACAGAAAATAAACATTTCACCAATATAATGCTGCTTTGTGCGATTCATTCATTTAACCTATGCATCGACCATTTATTAAAAAAGCTTCTACATGCTTGGGTAATAGGTTTATAGTTTTGATATAAACCCTACTTTTCCCAGCTATTAGGGGGATGGGTGATGTGTCTTGGCAAACAGGTGGGATCCTGAAGAATATGACATGCACACAACAGACAAGATTCATTTCAGACTCCTCCGAATAAAAAGCACTTGCAGACACTGAATGTATTATAAATGGTGGAGATTTTCTTTGAAGGGACAGAAAAAAATGTGGGAAATGAAGAAAATGCTGATTACCAACATTTTCTCCATTCCCCACATTGTTTTCCAAGGCTTTCTCTCTTGGCCTCTCCAAAAATTGGTATTACTGTGAAACCATTAATATTCGTTGAGTACTAATTTTCGTTGATTTCGTGGGTAGGTAAGTCCACGAATTAAGTCCCCGACGAAAGATAGGTCCTTTGCCATCTTCAACTAAGTTGGGTTTGGCTTCATTGATCAATAACGAACGTTACGACGCCAATGTTAAAATTTACACGCTATCGAACAGAAAGTTATTTACACATTAGATTATTTGTATCTATAAAGAAGACTAAACAATTACCGAGTAAAAATAGTGATTTTTTCATTGCCTTAACTTCATTTCTTTTTCTGTTATCCCGGCGACGACGGCATAAACACTGTTGAAAAATTACCTACTTGCATCGAGTCAAGTAATCCATGTTTATCTTTTACTGTTGCATTTCAGCTGCGAGGATTTTTTTTTTCGAACAGCTAAACCAATTTTCTGCTGACTACACAAAACATGTGAGACGACTGCCCAGGTGTTTTTGAAACAGCCATTTCTAAACGCAATGTGACCATTGATTTCGTGGAGTAAAACAAACGTTTATTTTACAACACTCTTGCTTGAATGACCTACACGTTACGTCATAGATCTACCCCAAATCAAAATTTTACTGCAAACGCGTGTGTACCTGTGACAGGCATAAAATCATGTTGACGGACGGCTTGTTTTATATTTGGGTCGTTCTAATATTGAATTTGGTGATGACAAGATGGCGGATTTCAACGTGTTGTTGGACGGTGTCAGACTAAACAGAAACTTGCAGTCTGATCCTGGATCTATCCCATCCAGTTGAACAATGGCTTAGCTCGAATTAGAAAGCAACATTTGGAAGTCGCGCAAGATTGAATCGAAGCCGAAACTTGTGTCACCTACAATTTTGACCCTTCACGCTTGTTCTAAATATAGATCTAGATGCAAATTTGTCGGAGTTTACATTTACTATTTCGGACACACTTTTGGAGAACAAGGTAAAATGTATCATTTCAGTAATGATAAACGTCTCGAGCTCCAAACATAAGATCTCTTTCCTTCTGTCACAATATATCGGCGAATATGCGGTAAGCAGTCTTGTTTTCCTAAGTGACCCAGACATGTGGGAAGGGTAGCTTCGGAAGTCACCAGTTTTAAAGCAGACGATTCTGAAAACGTCGTCGTATCTTTTACGGCTAAAAATTTGACTGTAAACTGTGTCCTACAGGATGAAATAATGACCGTGTAAATTGTAAATAATTACGCATGTCTTAATTGATAGACATGAGACCGGCGATCAGATTATCAGATAAGTGTCATAAACTTTAAACCCTTTACACCCGATACGATACCTGTATACTTGTCATCGATTGAGTCCTGTTTTATGTTATCTTTTTTTCTTTGACACACTTTATTAATGGACAGTTTAGATTCTTTTTTTCACAAAAAAAAAAAATCTTTTGGAAATGGAAAATCAACGAATTTAGGGTCCAAAGAAAATGCCGAATTTGAAAAATCCACGAAATTTCATACCAACGAAATTATATGAATCCACAGTATTTGGTAAAGGGTTAAAAATGAGAAAACTGATCCTGAAACACTGATTGTTTCTTAACTCTTAGCCTGCTTAGCACTACTCACCGATGTCTTGCAGAAAGCGTAGATGAAGATCAGACTACACAGAATGTGCAGTCTGATCTTGTATCAGCACTGTCTGATACTCTGAGAGATGTTATTCCATAGAGCAGACCTTTGAAATAGCAATATTTGGGATTTTACTATCAATTTTGAAATTTCATTTTAGTTATGTTGCAGGATTAGGCTTAATTTCTTGTAAGCATTAATTAGCTTATTCTCAAGCTGGATTATTATGAAAAGCTTCTAAAATTCATAGAAATTCAAATAGATTATAGAGAGACTTTCTGTTCTCTAGAGATACAAAGATGTGAATAAAGAATTTCTCAAAATTCTGCTTTACATACACTCATAAACAGAGAAAATTTAGCCCTAATGGCCTACTTAGCATGATCCAGTAAAGCATACTTGAAGATCAGACTGATAGTGCAGCCTGATCTTTAATTCACTTTGTCAGATACGGTGATATTTTTTCTGATAAAAAAAACTTTCAAATCGCAATCCATGGGTTTTCACTATAGACTAGAATTTTTTGTTGTATACTCAGGCCCGTAGGAACAGGGGGGGCTGGGGGGGCTCAGCCCCCCCCAATAATTTTGAAAATCATAGTAACTAAAATATGAGTTTTTAGCGCAATGCAATTACCATGCAAAAAATCGCAGTATTTCAAAGTCTCTCCCCCCCCCCCCACCACCACCACCACCATCTTGAAATGCTTCCTACCTGGCTGATACTATTTAGCAGTCTAAGGATTCTAGTTCTACAGTCTTCAAATTTTTTCTGTAGCATGGTATAGTGATACCTTCGCCAGACTTTTCAAAGTATGTCTTTTGTGTAAAAATTAATATGGGTCTGCCCTGTGAATAATAAGTTTTATTAAGAGCCGTACCAGGAAAATCTTGAAAATCTCCATGTCTGGAATCATAAGTTGGTTGGTTGTATTGGGATTTAAGACCACTTTAACACCCTGACAGGTTGGAATCGTAAGGTCTGGAGTTTTAATCTTATGCATGTCACATTATGGTATCATCAAAGGTATAAAAGATTGGATAATTCATGTCCCTTAGGTCATAGACAGGCCATCTGTGTGCATCAGCTTCTGAAAAAAACGGGTCAAAAGTTTAACCCTTTACCACACAATGACACCTTTTCACGCCCCTGAGGAGGGAGCCTTTGAAAACATTGTGGGAAAAGAAGAAAATGCTGGCAAAAAGTTTTCTACACTGTCAAATCAAAATTGCACCATTTGAGCCACTCTGAAATTGTCGTCTGCAAATGCTTTAAATTTGGATTGGTCTAAAATTTTGCTGTGTGGTAATGGGTTAAATACTGTGGTGAGTAGATTAACCCTCAACTGTATACAACACAACCCAGACTTTTAATAAAATTGGGGGAGAGGCCCTCTAAAACATTGTGAAAAGAGGAGAAAATGCTGGTCACCAAATCCACCCCCCCCCCTTTCCCCAATGTTTATAACATTTAAGAATAAATGTTCAAATTTTGTGGAAGTTTTTTGTCATCTGCAGAAGCTTTTCAATTTGAACCAGTCTTAAGTTTTTGCTAGTTTTTATGCCCCTGAAATAGAAGCCTTTTGAAAACATTATGGCAAAAGGCAAAAGGAGAAAATACTGGTGACCACCGTTTCCTCCTTTTGCCACAATATTTTCTACCCTGCAGGAAACAAATTTCAGTTTTAGAGTTAGTTTTGTTGTCTGTAAGTGTTTTCAATTTGGAATGGTCTAAAATTTCGTCATTTGGTAGAGAGGTAAGTGATAAAGAAACATAATTTATATTGTCATTCTTAAGTAATACCTAGATAATTGGGTCTCAGCACTGTCACAGACAAAACAAAATACCACAACTATTTTGTGCAGGCGAGATGCGTATAGAGATTTGTCTTCAACTTGGCTGATTACATTTTTATCCAACAAACTCTTTATTTCCTGCTCGACAAATTGCGGATTGTCTCTAGCCGATTTGTTGTTTTTCAAAATTGTTGGACTAGGCAAAGTTTTGAACGGTATCTTGTATCCTGAACATCAGACTACTTCGTAAATATAAGCAGACACATTTCCAGACTTCCATCTCTCAGCTTTTGATTTTAGCCGCCCAATGGGAGAGCAGTATTGGGAAGAGCCAGTGCCAACATTACTTAGAACATTGTTTCCCGTGCTACTAACAGCTTTGGGATTTAAATGCCTCATAGAACAATAATTTAGGTCAATACTCATGTTATTGTTAACCCATTACCACACAATCCCTACTTTTGACGCCCCTGAGAAAGAAGCCTTTAGAAAACACTGTAGGAAAAGGAGAAAATGCTGGTAACCAGCATTTTCTCCTTTTCCCACAATGTTTTCTACACTGACAAAACAAATTTCAAATTTTCAGTCACTCTTATTTTGTCGTCTGCAAATGCTTTGAATTTGGACCAGTCTAAAATGTTGTTGTTTGGTAATGGGTTAAAAGATCCAGGACATTCTTTTTTCCATTGGCCTGCTTTGCCGCATTGAAAACACAACCTGAGTTTCGAGGAAGTAGTACTCGTAGATGTAGTTGCTGATGGTTGACTATCTACTCTGCGATACGGCGTGGATCTGAATTGTTTTGCCTTTTTTGAACGCTCTGCTTTTAACTTCTTCGATGCCCTAGCCTCCGCCCTGTACATTCGACGTTCGTCGTCTGAATTGTCTGCCAACGGATTGGACTCATATTCATAGACCATACGCCATCCCAGTTCATTAGAATCGGCCATTCTGATAAGCTTTTGCCTGTGGGCTATGGTGTCTTTAGCTGAAAAATATAGTGGTTTTAACAACGATCTTTTTTCTTTTTTTTTTAACACTAGTAAAAACACCGCTGAGCCGAGCTGACAACCCGA
Organism: Tridacna crocea; assembly: GCA_943736015.1. NCBI lineage: Eukaryota > Metazoa > Mollusca > Bivalvia > Cardiida > Cardiidae > Tridacna > Tridacna crocea. The sequence goes on from OX031059.1 coordinate 60,868,678, forward strand.
GCCGCCGACCGCTGCCTCTCTGAAACAAACTACGCTCTATTTGTTCCTTCAAATACAGGGGAATGTTGAACGGTTACCCGAAGATCCAGGGAACAAATATTTTTGAGTGAAAAATTTTGATTTGAAACGTTTCCCTTGATACTAAAAATTTTAAAAAATGAATAATAAAATTCTATAATATCTCCTTAATTGCGGCAGTGAAAGTGAAAAATATCTATATCGATTTCTTGAAAACTTCTTTTTGCGGCAATGTTTTATTATCGTTTTTACCCTTTAAGAAACAAAGGCTTCGAAAATAAGATCAATAATGATAATAATAAGACAAAATATACCTTCTGCAAGTTTATTTAAAGCTTGAGCACAGTTTAGTTCCAATGACTATTCTGCTTCAGACAGTTTAAGCAATACTTTGGTGTTAAAATGAAATTGTTCTGATCGTTACTTTTTCTCTTGAATTTTGGAGTTTCCAAAGCTAACAAACAATCGAGCTTGTCTAATTGGGAAAAGTTACTGGTTGCACTTACCTTGTCAAATAAGCTTCCCATTCCCTGTAGTAATTCTTCTTTCTGACGAGCAAAGGCTGCTTTCATCTTCTCTTCAACAAGTTTGTGAAGACTCTCTGACCCACCCTCATTCTGCATTTCAGTGACGAAAAGATGCTGTTGCCAGTGTGGAGGTCTCGGTAGAAATTACCATGTATGCAATACTTGTCTATTATCAGAACCCACTGACCAAACCTTGCATAACTGGTTTTGGTCACTTCGATTGAGACAACAATTCTCCGCTACATGCCGTTACGTGGAGAATAATATATCTCTGTGGCTTCTTTTTTTAGCTCACCTGAGCACAACGTGCTCAAGGGGAGCTTTTAGGATCACCCGGTGTCCGTCGTCCGTCGTGCGTCGTCCGTCGTGCGTCGTCAACAATTCTTTAAACATCAACTCCTCCTAAACCGCTGGGCGGATTTGGACCAAACTTGGCAGGAATGTTCCTTGGGACGTCCTCTTTAAAAATTGTTCACAGAATTTGATTCCATCAAAAACTCTGGTTGCCATGGCAACCAAATGGAATTTTTTAGCAAATTCTTTAAAAATCTTCTCCTCTGAAACCGCTGGTTGGATTTTAAAATAATTTCACAGATATGTTCCTTGGGTGACCCTTTTCAAAAATTGTTCGTGAAATTTTGATTCGTCAAAAAATGTGGCTCTGGTGAATGGGGGCTTCTTGCACTATACAGAAATGAAGGAATTCTTTAAAAATCTTCTCCTCTGAAACCACTGGTCGGATTTTGAAATAATTTCACAGATATGTTCCTTGGTTGACCCTTTTCAAAAATTGTTCGTGAAATTTTGATTGGTCAAAAAATGTGGCTCTGGTGAATGGGGGCTTCTTGCACTGTACAGCAATGAAGGAATTCTTAAAAAATCTTCTTCTCTGAAACCGCTGGTCAGATTTTGAAATAATTTCACAGAGATGTTCATTGGGTGACCCTTTTCAAAAATTGTTCGCGAAATTTTGATTGGTCGAGAAACATGGCTCTGGTGAATGGGGGCTACTTGCACTATACAGAAATGAAGAAATTCTTAAAAATTCTTCTTCTCTGAAACCGCTGGCCAGATTTTAAAATAATTTCACACAGATGTTCCTTGGGTGACCCTTTTTAAAAATTGTTTGCGAAATTTTGATCCGTCAAGAAACATGGCTCTGGTGAATGGGGGCTTCTTGCACTATACAGAAATGAAGAAATTCTTAAAAATTCTTCTTCTCTGAAACCGCTGGCCAGATTTTGAAATAATTTCACAGAGATATTCCTTGGGTGACCCTTTTCTAAAATTGTTCGCGAAATTTTGATTGGCCAAGAAACATGGCTCTAGTGAATGGGGGCTACTTGCACTAGATGGAAATGAAGAAATTCTTGAAAATTCTTCTTCTCTGAAACCCGTGGTCAGATTTTAAAATAATCTGACAGAGATGTTCCTTTGGTGACCCTTTCCAAAAGCTGTACATATAATTTTGATCCGTCAAGAAACATGGCTCTTGTGAATGGGGCTACTTGCACTATACGGACATGATGAAATTCTTTAAAATTTTCTTTCTCTGAAACCCCTGGTCAGATTTTGAAATAATTTCAGAGAGATGTTCCTTGGGTGACCCTTTTCAAAACTTGTTCGTAAATTTTGATCCATCAAGAAACATGGCTCTCGTGGATGGGGGTTACTTGCTCTTATACAGAAATGAAGAATTCTTAAAAATTCTTCTTTTTGAAACTGATGGTCAGATTTCGAAATGACTTTTACAGGTGACCTTTTGAAAACTGCTTGGCAAAATTATAAATTTGGTTCCAATGTTTCAACGCTAAAAAAGAAAAAAAAAAATAGACTATGGTCATCTCAAAAATTCAGGTGAGCGATCCAGGGCCATCTTGGCCCTCTTGTTTCTGTAGTGTTACAGAAAGGTGGACAGTGTAGATCAGAGATCAGCCTGAATATTTTTATGCAGTCTGATATTGATCTACACTGACCATAAAAGCAACTTAAGTAGTGACCATCCTTTAACCCTTTACCCACTAAGATATTTCTTAGGTATCTCTAATTGGCCCTAAACAACGGAAAGGATGACGCTGTTTTTAGCTCACCTGAGCACAACGTGCTCAAGGGGAGCTTTTAGGGTCACTGGGTGTCCGTCGTCCGTCGTCCGTCGTGCGTCGTCAACAATTCTTTAAACATCAACTCCTCCTAAACCGCTGGGCCAATTTGGACCAAACTTGGCAGGAATGTTCCTTGGGAGGCCCTCTTTAAAAATTGTTCACAGAATTTGATTCCGTCAAAAACTCTGGTTGCCATGGCAACGAAATGGAATTTTTTAGCAAATTCTTTAAAAATCTTCTCCTCTGAAACTGCTGGTCGGATTTTGAAATAATTTCACAGATATGTTCCTTGGGTGACCCTTTTCAAAAATTGTTCATAAAATTTTGATCCGTCAAAAATTGTGGCTCTGGTGAATGGGGGCTACTTGCACTATACAGAAATGAAGGAATTCTTAAAAAATCTTCTCCTCAGAAACTGCTGGTTGGATTTTGAAATAATTTCACAGATATGTTCCTTGGGTGACCCTTTTCAAAAATTGTTCGTGAAATTTTGATCCGTCAAAAAATGTGGCTCTGGTGAACGGGGGCTACTTGCACTATATAGAAATGAAGGAATTCTTAAAAAATCTTCTTCTCCGAAACCGCTGGTCAGATTTTGAAATAATTTCACAGAGATGTTCCTTGGGTGACCCTTTTCAAAAATTGTTCGCGAAATTTTGATCCGTCAAGAAACATGGCTCTGGTGAATGGGGGCTTCTTGCACTATTGGGAAATGAGGAAATTCTTAAAATTTTTTCTTCTCTGAAACCACTTGTCAGATTTTGAAATAATTTCTCTGGGATATTCCTTGGGTGACCCTTTTCAAAAAGTGTTCACAAAATTTTAATCCGTCAAGAAACATGGCTCTGGTGAATGGGGGCTACTTGCACTATAGGGAAATAAAGAAATTTTTAAAAATTCTTCTTCTCTGAAACGGTTGGACAGATTTTAAAATGATTTCACAGTGATGATCCTTGGGTGACTCTTTTCAAAAACTGTTCACAAAATTTTGATCCATGAAGAAACATGGCTCTGGTGAATGGGGGCTACTTGCACTATATGGAAATGAAGAAATTCTTGAAAATTCTTTTTCTCTGAAACCCCTAGTCAGATTTTAAAATAATTTGACAGAAATGTTCCTTGGGTGATCCTTGCTCTTGTGAATGGGAGCTACTTGCACTATATGGACATGATGATATTCTTGAAAATTCTCTTTCTCTGAAACCCCTGGTCAGATTTTAAAAGAAATATTCGGAAATGTTCCTTGGGTGACCCTTTTCAAAACTTGTTCGTAAATTTTGATCCATCAAGAAACATGGCTCTCGTGGATGGGGGAATACTTGCTCTTATACAGAAATGAAGAATTCTTAAAAATTCTTCTTTTTGAAACTGATGGTCAGATTTGGAAATGAATTTTACAGGTGACCTTTTGAAAATTGCTTAGCAAAATTATAAATTTGGTTCCAATGTTTCAATACCTCAAAAAAAAAAAATATAGGCTATGGTCATCTCAAAACTAAGGTGAGCGATCCAGGGCCATCTTGGCCCTCTTGTTTATGTGTATATGACACCTTTTGATAGCACAGGAAACACTGTGACAAAAGGTGAAATTTCTCGTCACAAGCAATTTCACATTTTGTCACAATGTTTTCCAAAGGCTCCTACAAGCAATGCATTGAAATGAGTATCTATGGAGTAAAGAGTTGACCCTTTTCCACACAATCAGTACTTTTAACAACCCTGAGGAAGAAGCCTGTTGAAAACTTTAGTGGAAAAGGAGAAAATTCTGTTTACCAGCATTTTCTCCTTTCCTGACAATGTTTTCTCCCCTTCCTAAAACAAATGTTAATTTTTCAGTGACTTTTATAGTGTTGTCTGCTAATTTTTTCATATTTGACGATTAAATCTATTTTTTTTTTCATTTGGTACGGAGTTAAAGTGGCTCTTCAGATTTTGGGATGAAAATTTTACAAAAATGCAAAAAAATCATCCTTATACTCCCAAAGCCTTTTAATTTGCGTACATAAAACCCCAGTAGTCGAAAACCATCAGACAATACAACAAATTAGAGATTTACTACGGCCCAGGTAGATCCCAACAGGAGACATTTTCTATTTTTAGATCCCTCATTTACATACAGGAATACACAGACAAAGTATAAAACATAACGTCCGAAGAAGACATTATGGAAAATTATTATTACATGTTTGATATGTAAGGGAATTTAAGCGTTATTAGTCATGTGCCAGTCACTTGACATTCCCACAGTGCTTTATTGATTTTTGGCACGAAATCTAAAAATACCTTAAGAGGCCACTTAGCATTTTAAGGGAACACCATCAAAAAAAATTTTTTTTGGTAAATTCGTGAGTCTTAATCATTGATCATTTGTATTATTTTTTATTTCTGTGATATATGTTTTTTTTTTAATTTGGCGAGATGTAAAAATTCTAAATAACCACCTTTAAGGGTTAACTTTTGAATCTTCCACATCTTGACCTTGGTTTGGATATGGGTATAATGTTGTAAGGGAGCAATAATGAGGAGTTAAAATGAGTGAAAAGTGTTGAATATGTTTTACAGCCAGTGTAAAATAAAGAGGTAAACTGAAATAATAACAGAAAGTTTTCATTACACCAATTACCAAACAACAAAATTTTGGACTGGTCCAAATTGAAAGCATTTGCAGATGATAAAAGTGACTGAAAATTTGAAATTTGTTTTGTGAAGGGTAGAAAACATTGTGGGATAAGGAGAAAATGCTGGTTACCAGCATTTTCTCCTTTTCCCACCATGTTTTCCAAAGGCTTCTTTCTCAGGGTCGTCAAAAGTAGGGATTGTGTAGTAATGGGTTAAAAGCATGTGACAATTCAGAAGGTAAAGCTGAAAGCTGGGAAATTCACAAGAGGTATAGCAAAAAAAATGCTATGCAAAACAGGCATAAAGTAATAGAAAAAATACTTAACCTCTATGAATGATTGTAGAAAAGTAATTTGTATTTCATTGATCACTCAATACAGCTGAACACAGGCAAACAGATTTCTGATATTCTGTCATTGGTGTCCGTAGAGAAGGCATCATCAACCCATTTCCAGATACTATATCTTTATTCCTTAAACATGTAAATGTCAAGTCATTTTGTTCTCAGTACATCTATTATAATTGAATCAACCTCACGGAAAATATACAATGTAATGCATATGCTAAAGAACATCAATATCAGTCTATAGATTTTGTGCAGGCTAACCTGAATCATAACTCTTAAATACTAATTGTAAGTTTTCTGTTGTCAAAGGACCATGTATTTGTGCCTTGTTAAAAGACCTTTATCTTTTATGCCTGTTTTAATAATTTAGACAGAATGAATACATACATGTATAATACAACAACTCAATATGTGGTTCCGTATGGTTAATAATACCTACCATGGTTGCTAAACCAGAACATTGAGAATGGGATTTAAGCAGACAACAAAATTCTATGTACTTGTCCAATTTGGAAGTAATTACAGACGGTAAATTCAACATGAAATTATGAAGCTGATTGTTGTTGAAGGGCAGCCAACATTGCTGAAGAAGTAGAAAATACTGGTTTCCTGCATGTTCTGCTTTTTCCACAATGTTTTCAAGAAACTTTACAAGGGTAGACAATTTTGTGAATCAATTACGGATGTATCACATCCGAATATCTGTGTGTCCTGTAACTGGTTTAGCGAGTCCACCACATCCGATTTGCATCATTGCCATTAGCGTGTAATTATATGTATCTTTTCTTGTATGATTGACAATTTTTTTTGTTTTTTAATCAGAGATTGAATTCACCTACTGTTTTTTCCACATAAAAATGCAAAACCTCAGTATCAGCTGTGAGAGCAGTTGAACGTACTTGGTTCCTGAAACTCTGATAACAAACAACAACTTGCGGAGGCTTCAATGGCGACATGTAAAATTATCAACATCCGTTGAAGGGTATTTACAACTACACTTGCAACATGACCGATGTTTATCCACAACGAAAAGAATTAGCTTATTTGTATTCACATAATGTAATTTAGTACATTTAGGTAACTGTTCTTTTATAATATTTGCACTCACATTTTTTATCAAGAGCTTGAAATTTCAACTCGCTTTTTCAAATTCTGACTTGCATTTTGCGAGTATATGTGTCGGAGTTTCGAACCTTGTACATGTAATATAATTGCCAACATTGAAATATGGACCAAGTCATTTAAAAACAATGCAAGATATTGAAAAATCAGTGTGTTTTGAAAAGCCATCCAATAATGCTGGAAGGCACTCTGCAAGTCTTGTGGTAAAAACCAGATTCAATGACATCAAAATCCAAGGGTTTCTTGGCAATCAGATAATTTCGGAGAAACTCTCCACCAATCATTGAAGAAGACATTTTTGCTGCTGAATGAATGTCAAATGAGCTGAAAAGTTTGTATGATTAGGACTACATTAACCCATTACCTCCAGCAAACAACCTTACCTCGTCTTTCACTCAACATTCATGAAAATATGATGGCAAATGGAGAAATGGCTCATCATGAGCCATTTCTTCTTTTGTCACAATGTTTTTGTTATGTATTCAAGTCTTTTAACTAAACTCATTTAAGCATTCATATAATACAGAGGTGTTTGAAAGGTTGTGTACATGTCTGTCAAAGGATACATGATTCAATCAATGCTGTACATTGTGAGGGCTGTGTGCTCTTTCCATTAGCTGCTCCAATCGGCTCCAAGTCTATTTAACTTTCCAGTTAAACCAGTAGAACCTTAAATAAATGGAAGGGAATTTTGCAGATAGTAGAACTTATTATGCAGATATATCCAACATGCAGTTTTGGGCCATAATACCACATAAAATACTAAGGAGTGAAGATTCAAATTAGACCAGTAGATCTATTTATTTTATATGCAGTCTGATCTTGCCTTTTTCATTTTCTGCTTGTAAGACCAATAAGGCTTTGCTAGGAAGATGCACAGAGAAAAGTAGGGAACCAGGAAAAGGATAGAAAAAGTAATGGCCTACAATTTATCAAACTGCCTGAAATAAAACATTTTAGTACGCTATTGAAGTATGATTAAAAAGATTTTACCTCTCGAGGTGTGTCGTACAAATGCTTTTTTGGTTTATGTCTGCAAAGATAAGACAGGTCAGTTTTTCAATTTTGTAGTTTAATCTTAAATCTAGGCTCTCCAGTGACATATGGAACATTGTTACCAAGAATGGCCTTGAAATTTCATTGACTTGATCTAGATGCCGTAGAAATACATAATCTATGCATCCTTGGTCATCATTGCATCTGATAGGCTATACTTTTCCGTCTTTGCCAATAGGATAGCAAGTGTTAGATTGAGATTTAAAGAGAATACTTGGATATCAGCATCTTTGACACAGAAAGAACATTTTATGGTTCTTCCATTACGATCTCTTGCTAGGATAAGACTCGGAACACACTCACGCTTCAGTCATTATACCATCGAAGTCTCCCAACTTTAACATCTTTGAATAGAGGATCTTGTTTCGACTACACAGGTTCAATGGCTAAATTTTGGGACCAGACCAAATTCAAAGCATCTATAGACAACAAATCAAATCTTGTTTATATGATGATTTCTGACTTTGATAAGGTAGAAAATACTGTGGGAAAAGGAGAAACGTAAGGAGTTGATCAATGTATTTGGTATTTCTGCCATTATTTAGGCTTACCCACACAAAATGAAGGTCGTTCTTTTAGCTGCGTCATTTCAGGAAAAGGAGGAGGGGATGCTGAGAGAGTATTATCTCCTAGGTTGCCAACCTTTTCTTTGTCCCATTTAAGTCAAAATTTTAAAAACGGACAAAAAATAAATAAAAACAAAACCAAACCTGCCTCTGCAGGTTTGGTTTTGTTTTTATTTATTTTTTCTGGGGCTTGAGAGACTGAGGAACAGTCTCTCAAGCCCTAGAAAATTTGAGTGGATTTACAAAACATAATACATGATTGGTATAGCATATTTTTGTTTAGCCCCAATCTGAAAATGCTTCCTATGGGCCTGTTTACTAATATAGATAATGGTGCATTTATGGTCAGGGCACGTTTCAGAGTTGAAAGATAGATAGTGATTCACATTTTCCAAGGGGAAATCAGTGATAGAAAACTAGGAAATGAAGCATAGTGTCAATATTGTCAGAACTGTCAGATTCCCCGACTTCCAGCATCTGATTGTTACAGTCTGCCATCAATTGAATTCATTGCCATAGCCTTCTGACATTTAATTATTGTTTCCTTTCGTGTGAGTGATGAAAAATAGCAGGATATAAGGTGTGGGCAACTCACTGTGCTCTCTTCCGGAAAGTTTTATAAAATTATGAATTTAGTATCTCTATTGAATAACAGTTTGTTTTAATGATCATAAGATGGCTTTTGATAATATTATGGGAAAACGGAAAATGCTGGTAACAGCTATGTTTGTGTTCTTCAATTCCCCTTAAAAACAAAATCTATCATGTGAGCCACATTTGATTTGACAACGTAAAAATTTGCTTCCAGTTTATCCAAGTCTGAAATGTTTATGTATGATAAATATTTAACTGTCTACAAAAGAAATTTAGAACTATAGAGGGGTTGGTGCTGATTGACCTAATTTGCACTCAAATCTTTATACAGCCTTGTGACAAGAACATTCACGATACATGTACTTAACTTAACTTGTTGCATAAGAAAAAACAAGTACCCTTGACTAATTATTGCCTTCACCGCTCACTAAGCCTCAAAGTAAGTAACATTCCATTTCATCCAGATGTTAAACAGAAACCCCAACATGACCTATACTGGCAACCTCTTGAATGACTTTGTGTTCTGTGCGCTACATTGAAAGTTGTTATGTGGTGGTAAAAATAGCCCATAACATAATGAATAAAAGGAGCGTTAAAACCTAAATATTTCAACTGGTAAACTGAAAATCTCAAAAGATTTTAACCGAAATATGATAAAAAGAAAGTGTTACCAAAAAAAGCAAAGTTAGTATATTTACACATGAACCTTTTTCGTGTGACAGAATTCGGCTATTTTTGAGAATCAGTGGGGGCATTTCAACATACTGTTCTCCTTATGACCAAGGCTTCAGAACAGTATTTTGAATGGGTTCAGTTGGGTAGAAATCATATTTAATTTTCACTTTTAGATGAAAGATCTAGGTCAGATGATAATTCTAAAGGTTCTCCATTCTTGTTGAGTCCTGATGCATGTGCGGATCTAGAGGCAGGGACCTGTGTCCAGACCCCCTCCCCCCACCCCCTGGAATTTTGGCAAAAATCTGGTTATGGGATTCGTGAATGGGACCAGTTTGATATTGTACAGCAGTTATGTAAAATACAATCCTGATTAAATGTGTGGATAGTGTCGTCTGGAATTAAAATAGACATTTAGTTTAATCCTTAATAGTCCTAAATTAAGGCAACAATTAGTTGTTAGAGGTTGTGTACATGTAAATATTATAGAGGATATGCCTATGACTATGCGCTCATAGAATGATCACAAGGCTTTTACAAAATACAAGGGTGAGAACCTATGTCAAAGCAGAGGTGTCAGAATAGCCGCCATTTTGTGCACAAAGTGCAGATTAATTACTTTAAAAAGATATATGTATTGAAAATTTACTTAGAATACCTACATCATCTAGTGAGGGTAAATATATTTATCCTATTCATGAAATCAAAATGCCATGAAACAATGTTGTAGCTCTAAACACTTCAACACAATTATTCATAACGGCATTGTATACAACATCTATTTTTAGATTGCACATGTGTCACTGGCTTCGAAAATTGTGCGGAGCTAGGTAATTACAAAATCAAAGAAACTAATGAACAAAATATTAATGTATACTAATGAAGAAAGTTGTCAGGTACCATTTGCACTGCTTTGTTTGGACAGATCTTCAAAAACAATAATGTACAAGCTAAAAAACAAACCTGTTTAAAACAAAAATGATGGATTTAAAATGTCTCTGATGAATTATGCTATGACGTACGTTGTTACCCCTGAAAATAAATATATCTGTATCAGTAATAATTCAAAAGCACAAATCAAAAATTGAACCAGGTTTTCCCATATCTTAATTAAAATTGTATCAAAAATATATTGTTACAAAATAACATCATTGAAACATTCATTGAGATTTCCGCCTATTGTATGCAAAAGTCAGTTAAAACGAATGTGTTCGTAAATACAGCATAAGTCGATATCTCTTTGACAAGTAATTCAAATGCATTTGAACCATGCAGGAAGTGTTGATACAAAGACAATCTGCCAAATGTTTGCGGTGGAACATAAGAGGCAAATGTTCAAATTATGTATCTGGTATGATTTAGATACAAGTGGCTGACAATACGCTGTCAGGTCGCTGATAGGTTACTGGTAGGTCAGTTGATTTGTGGTCAGCATTAGGTATACCAGCAGTAGCATTTCAACAAATTTAAGAAAGAAATAAAGGTTTAACATAAATAGTAAAAAAATGTACACAAATACATTAGATACGAGTGACTGACAATACACTGTCAGATTGCTGATAGGTTACTGGTAGGTCGGTTGATCTTTGGTCAGCATTAGGTATACCGGCAGTAACATTTCAACCAATGTAACACCCCGGTTACACAGAGCTATCGCTGATAAATCGGTGGTCTTTTTAACCGAAGTAGGGAGGGAACCGACGAAAACCTATTTGCCTCCGATGTCACATATTGGTCACCTATTCCCAACCTATCAAAAGCTACCGGGAAAAGATGAATTTCGTCGATGAAAAGTTACCGATTTAGATTTTTAAACATGCTTAAAATTCTCGATCGATGAAAATATTACAAAATAACCGATTGACAACTTATCTACCACCGATATCACCTATAGGCCATCGACAAGCCACCGAAGAGCCACCGATGAACTGATACTAATCACCGGTGAAAAAAGCTTAGAATCAAAATATGGAATCCAAGAGACACATTGTTACATGCGCGACAGGCATTTTAATTCAGTTTCCGCAAAAATTCACCAGCGCCATATCTGATTGATTCTGTAACAATTCTGTGACAAGTTTCGATTTGTCTTAGTATGTCGGTCAAAGGGAACTCCCAGAAATCCGTCGACCAAGGCAAAACCGTTATGTTTATCTCCAACAAAGTCTTGAAAGTCCAAGAAGACTCCATTGTGAAGGAAAGATGTTGTGGCCGTATATATCTTTAATCACCGGTCAGATCCTGATTGGGCCTCTACCAGTGCAAGACAGAATATTTTTAAGACCGATTGAACCCCTGTTTATCGCCGTTTACACAAACAGCTTGAAATAAGGTCACCTATGACAACCGATAAAAAAGCGAAAAAAATTGAAATAATGACACCGATTTGAAATGGATGTAAGCCCGACAGTCTGTGTAACCGGGGTGTTAGAAAGAAATAAAGGTTTTTACATAAATAGTAAAAGATTATACATAAATAAGTTTTAAAAAATGAAATAGAATTAATAAATAAAAAAAAGAGGTTCTAAATGTGGAGACCTTCTCATGGTTACAACTGGAAACTTTGACTTGTCATGTAAACAGCTAATACCCCCATTCCACTAGGCAGTGATCCACGGCGCTCTGACGGAGCGCCGTAGATCGCCACGCAGAGCACCAAGAACGCCAAGCAGGCTAACCGATCTTTAACGGATCGCCAAGATCGCCTAGATCGCCACCAGTCTACTCCCTTGCACAAAGATCTGTGGCACTCTGCTCAGAACGCCGTCACATCGCTACTTAATCGCTTAAATCGCTATCGAAACGCAACTTGAACGTTCACATCGTAAATGGAGCGCTATCGGATCGCTCAAGAGCGCAAATGTTCCTCCAGTACGCCGGTCATTGCGCTCCTATGTGATGCGATAGCGACCATCAGAGATGCAATAGCGCTCCGTTGCGATCAAGTGGTGATATGATCGCGCTTCCACACCGATCAAGTAGCGATATGATAGCGCTCTGTTACGATGAAGTGGTGATAGGATAGCGCTCCATTACGATCAAGTGGCGATATGATGGCTCTCCGATTGCGCTTTTGGAGGACTACATAACAGAGTGTCTGTCTCTCAGACCAGTAGTGCAGTGGTAAAACGCTGGACTTTCAATCTTTAGGATCGAAGTTCGATACCCGGCCCAACCAGGAACTTTCTGAGACACTTTGTGTTTCCCACAAGGTGGACTGGTTTGGAACCCAGAGGTAACCTCGCGTGTATCGGTTCTTTACACTGGGCACGTTAAGGAACCAAGGAGGTATATTCGAAGAAGAGCTTGGGGCTTGTACCCAGATTTCCTTGTATCCGATTCTTTTTCTCTAATGGTCCATACCATATATGCCTCGAACACAGAGGAACCTTAATCCTACAAAGTTATCATATCATCATTTCGCATTTAGAGACCACCTGTGTAGGTACAATAAATTCTTTAGTCAACTACAGTATGCCACACAGGAGGAGTGAAAGGAGGGTCAAAGCTTCGGGTCGCTAATGGAGCGAAAACAAGTCGCATAAGGTCGCAACACCTAGCGAGGCTACGATTGTGACTATGCACTGTTAATCGCTATCGGATCTCAATGGTCGTTAGTTGATCGCCGGTGGAGCGTCATCTGGTTGTTATCTGAGCGGGAGTCTCCTCATAATCACCAATCTGGCAGCGATCTGGGGTGATCTACGGCGTTCTGTATGAGCGCACAGATCGCGGCCTAGTGGAATGGGGGTATAACATCCACTGAAATCCGGAAATCAAAGTATCAGACAAGTGCGCTTTCATTCAGTGGCCCCCATTCCATTTTCTCAATTGTCTGTGATTTTTATACCCCCACGAAACACATTCGGGGGTATAGTGATCATCTGTGTGTCTGGTGTCTGTCCATCCATGTGTCCGTCTGTGTGCAAAATACTAGTATTTACCTGCTTTTGCCAAAGCGCTTGCGGGGGTATTAAGTCACATTCAGTGACAGGTCAAGTTACTGTGGTCTTATGTGGCTTCTCAGTTGTGTGATCTTTTTTACTGGTCTTTTTTCACCTAGAGCATTTGTCCCTTGCTTTCTGTTTTATTGGTCAAGTTTTTTAAGAGATTCGATGTTTTTAGCTTCAAACAAGTCGCCTGTAGATACATAACATTATGGGGTGGGGATGGGGGGTATATTTTTGTCTCGCTTTCTGTTCCACTTGTGCAATTTTTCTGTAACGAACAATTTTTTTTTTTTGCCATTATGTGTTTTATAGGTGTGTTCTTTAAATCTGGTGTGATGGCCACATCATGGCTTTGTTATTTGTACAGAGTTTCCAAATGTTGCTTTTGTGAAATCCATCATGAATTTCTCAGATGGCACTTCAAATACCACTCATTTTCATGATAATCTTTTGTCTATTCAGTTAGTTAACAAATCGTTGGCCACTTGCAAATGAGTTACGGATTAAGAGCTACAGCATCAGTGACAGAACAGGTTTACTGTGATATGGATGTGCCAGCTTGTGCTTTATTACAAATCTTTTCTTAACACTTAACTCTTTACCAAACACCAACATTTTTGACTGCTCCAAATTGAGAGCACTTACAGATGACATAACATATGAAGCTCAAAAATTTATATTTGTTTCTAGCTGGGAAGAAAACATTGTGGGAAAAGGAGAAAATGCTGTGTCCAGCATTTTCTCCTTTTTCCCACAGTGTTTTCTAAAGCCTTCTCTTACAGGGTCATTAAAACTCAGGATTGTGTGGTAATGGGTTAAGGTGCTAAGCGCGACTCACTGACCTTACACTGACGGCACAGGCAGTCTGATCTTGGATCTATACTGTCCGACTCGGGGATATTTTTCTCCATGAAATAAGCTTGAAATGGTGCAACACTTGGATTTTTATACCCCCGCAAAATGAATGTTTTCGGGGTTATATTGGAATTGGCCTGTCTGTCTGTGTGTCCGTCGGCCTGGCTGTGTGTCCGTCTGTGTGTCTGTCTGTGTACAAAATACTAGTAATTTTGTGTCGTGAACTCCTACAGTTTTCCTTCAATTGTAATGAAACTTTCCACACTATACCGAAGATTTGCAAGATACAATTTTCAAGTGTCAACTCTTCCTGGTTGAGGAATTATCTCCCCTTGAACTTGACAGGTTTTTTTTTTCTGTCAAAGTGTGTGGGGGGGTATTAAGTCACATTCAGTGACAGCTCTAGTTTCTCCCGTCTTGAACAATTCATTTCATCCGTCAGGATGAGGGCTAAGGTATGCAGATTTCAGGGTTGTCTGAATGTATTCTTCACAGAACAGCCCAGTATTTCAAAAACCCTGAGGAATATGCCATTTGAAAATATTGTGGGAAAAGCAGTGCTTTATCCTTTTCAAACTGTTTTCTATCCTTTCAAACCATCCCATCATTTCTATTTTTACAACCCTGAGGAAGGAACCTCGAAACATCGTGGGAAAAGGAGAAAATGCTGGTAACCAGCATCTTCTCCTTTTCCCACAATATTTTCTTCTTTTCTGAAGTCAAATTTCAATTTTTGAGTGGCGTTTATTTTCTCATCTGAAATTGTGTTGGTTGGTAAACAACAAACAAACCAATATTTTGTGAAATATTTTAACCAGAACTGCCTTGAACTTAGATGATTCAAGTCTTTCTTTTTAGCTCCACTGGCCGAAGGCTAACGGGTTATGTTATGGCCAGTGTCCACCATGAGACCAAGCATTCATGCATCTTCCTGTCTTCCTGTACCTAGTCATAAGACGTATGGCTACTAAATTTGGCATGTGGATTTATCTAGTGGGTCTCTACCAAGAGTGGCCAAATTATACCCCTTGGGTCAAATTTGACACTGTCCCAGGGGGCACCAGTTTTGCATGGGTTTATATAAAGAAAACTTTCGCAATCTTCCTGTACCTAGCCAGAAGACCTGTGTCTACCAAATTTTGCATGTGGCTTTATCTAGTGGGCCTTATCTAGTGGGCCTCTACCAAAAAGTGCCCAAATTATAGCCCTGGGTCAAATTTGACCCTGCCCCAGGGGAGGGGGGTATAAGTTTTGCATGGCCTTATATAGAGAAAATTTGAGAAATCTCCATATGGCTTTCTCTAGTGAGCCTCTAGCAGAGGTACTTAAATTATAGCCCTGGAATCAAAATCGGTCCCATCCCAGGGTCACAAATTTTACATAGGCTTGCATAATAAAAACTTTAGAAATCTCCCTGTACTTAGGTATATAGTCAAGGGCTACCAGATTTTGCATGTGGCTTTATGTAATGGGCATCTACTATAAAAGCCTAGATGATAGAGCCCCAGGGTCAATCTCACCCTGTGTGTCAGAAGTTTTACATGGGCTTTCATAGTGAATACTTCAGCAATCCAAAATCTGATTACTAACCTTAACTCATTACCAAACGACAATATTTTAGGCTTGTCCAAATCCAAAGCATTTGCAGACGACAAAATAAAAGTGACTGAAAATTTTAAATTTGTTTCGTGAAAGGTAGAAAATATTGTGGGAAAAGGAGAAAATGCTGGTTACCAGTATTTTCTCCTTTTCCCACAATGTTTTCTAAAGGCTTCTTATCAGGAGAGTCAAAAGTAGGGATTGAGTGGTAATGGGTTAAGATCTAGGGCTACCAATTTTAGCATTGTTTGAAACCATTTGGCCTAGTATTTTAATGTTTGGCATGTAGGTTTTTTTTTAAACAGCCAGTGGAGTGATACAGGGCCCATCATGGCCCTTTTGTTTTTCAGTTAGTGAATGTTCATTCCCTGTTTGGTGATCCTAGGGTTAATTTTTCTATAAATGTCAGTACTGATATGATGAATATGCGATGGTATCTTGTATACAGTGTCATTATGCAAATTTGTTGTCTCTTTATACACGAAAGGTCACATGAAACTAGCTGAACCTGTTTTATTTTCTTAACACCATTGTTTAAAGTCCTCTATGGTTAAGCGGTTAATCCCCTTACCACACTATTCCAAATTCTTATAAACCTTAATTTAGTTTAAACATATTTATTTTACATTGATTGAGAAACAGGTTCTCACAACTTATAGTAATCTCTCTTGATTCTGTGTTTTAAACTTTGGTAGAAGACCTTTGAAAACATATCAGAAAAAGAGAATCCTGGCATTTTCTATTTTTCCTTACATCATGGGTCTCTGATCACACCTTGCAAGTGATGGATCACCAATAAACACATTGCAAGCAGCACTGGTCAGTGGACCCTGATTACACACTACATGCAACCCTGGTCATGGATTCCCTGAAAACGCATTGCAGGAGCACAGGTTATAGGTCCCTGATAACATACTGCAAGCAGCCTTGGTCATGGGTCCCTGATAACACACTGCAAGTGGCACTGGTCATGGGTCCCCGATAACGCCTTGCAATGGCACTGGTCAAGGGTCCCTGATGACGCCTTGCAAGCAGCATTATGTCAGGTCCATGACAACACCTTGCAAGGTCATGATTCAGTGACTGAACTCTTTATTGCATTTTAGACTGATTGATTGTATGGTGTTTATCGCCATTTTCAACATTACTGCAGTTATATCACAGCAGGCAGTACACCTATTCATGTTTTCCAGGAGTCTCTTTTACTAGTACGCCATAGAATTTTCTTTCCAAGCCACTGGCTGCTTTCCCACATAACAATCATGGAAATAATTGTAGGTGATGGGAGAGGAATGAATCCTGTCGCAATGACTATCACCAATCCTTCGAAAGAAATTGACCAAGCCGGGGATCAAACTCACGAACCACTGTTCTTAAGTGACTGTACGCTACCGATTGGGCTAAAGGGGTACAGCAACAAAATTTTAGACTGGTCAATTTGACAGCAGCTTGCAAACAACATAATGATAAAAAGCTGAAATTTAGAGGATTTGTCCAGTAAAGAATAAAAAACATATTTGGCGAAAAAAAGATAAGGCTTGTTAACAAGCATTATTATTAATTCTTTTCACACAATGTTTTAAAAGGCTCCTTTTTAAGGATCATTAAACCTGATTGTTTGCCAAAAGGTTGAACAGAACATTGTAGCATACCTTCCAGGTCTTGAATTTGATTTCTGGCCTACAAATCAACCAATATGCAAATTCTGGTGGGTCTCTAGGTTCAAACAACATGGGGAAGGTCATAAGATGATGTTTGATAATGGCTATCTACATGCTTTAGGCTAGAATTGTTATGCCTTTGTATTCATTTGAGCTTTTTCATTGCAAAATATATAAACTTGAGCGACATAATGGAAATATGTGAGCTGTTGCAACAATATGACTGAAGTGTGGTAATGTGTAATTATATACTTTATACAATCTGTATAAACTTGACCTATTTTCCTTGCTGCTGACAAATTCACCTACTGAAACACAGAAAGAATTTTGTGTAAGTAAGCTCATCAAAGCACACACCATAGGTAAATGGTCAGACCGCATGTTCTGTCCAGTTCTGTATGCGAAAGCCATTACTTTTGCCCATAGCACAGAAAGGGTTAACCTATTACCAAACGACAATATTTTAGACTGGACCAAATTGAAAGCATTTGCAGAAGACAAAATAAAAGTGACTGAAAATTTGAATTTTTTTTGTGTAGAGTAGAAAACATCGTGGGAAAAGGAGAAAATGCTGGTTACCAGCATTTTCTCCTTTTCTCACAATGTTTTCGAAAGGCTTCTATCTCAGAGGCGTCAAAAGTAGGGATTGTGTGGTAATGGGTTAATGTTGATCAGCAAGATAGCATACCCTTAGGTTGTCCTTGGATGTCTTTTACCATTATATCAGAAGGCTGTAGTGCCTAGTAAACACATTACAAAATCCAGGACCAAATGTAAATCACAATATTGTATGTATACATTGTAAATCCAATGATTTTTCTTTAGATCTGTGCCCCTTTTTAACTTAATAAATGGGTTAAATTGATGACTAGAAAATTCATTAATGTTAAATATCCCCTCCTGCTTTCCACTTCCTCCCGACTCCCTCCCCCAATCGGCTCCTATACTGCCTTACTTTGTGTATTTAAATATCTTAATCCTGGCTAGATCTGATTCATCTAGTAAATTAGCAACAGACACTGCAACAGCCTGCGGCCCCAATGCTGCTCTTTCAGAGCTGTAACAGACCACTGCTTTGTAACAGTCATGAAGAGACTTCAGGCTTTTGAAAAATCATGTTGGCAAGTCTGAAGCATAGGTTGTGAATTTTTGGCTCATTTATAATCGTTGATGAATAACTGTTAGCTCAAGGAACTGCCCGTCCCATATTTGGCTCCACAATCTCCTGCGAGGTGTTCTCTTTTGTCATGAATGATTCAACTCAACTCAACTCAACTTGAGTTGTCATGAATGATTGTTGTTATGTATATCTGCCTGAAAGGGGAAAGATGAATAAGCTATTTGCTCAAAATATTGTTTGGTGAAAAATCTGTTCTTTGACAAAAGTGTAGAATAATGGCAATGGCTAAAGATACAAGAATAGAGACAAAAAGGGTTACATTCTGCTTGCCATAGAAAGGAAATGTGGAAATAATGTGGTAACTAGGTGACTATTACTCTTGGTGTTTGGTCAGTTAACTCTTTACCACATAGTCCCGAGTTTTGACGCCCTTGTAGCAAAAGCCTTACAAAAACATTGTGGGAAAAGGAGAAAATGCTGATGATCAGCATTTTCTCCTTTTCCCGCAATGTTTTCTACCATTTCCAAAACAGATTTCGTTTTATGAGCAATGTTAATTTTGTCATCTGCATATGCTTTGAAATTAGACAAGCCTGAAATTTTATCATTTGGTAAAGAGTTAAAGGCTGGCTAATGGATGGAATTATAGAGAGCACTGTAATTATATAAATGATTTTGCAGAAATACAATGGCAATTTTCAACATGATTTTCTGTCAATTACTGGACATCAAACACTTTTTGCCATACAATGATTCAGAGAGTCCTATTGCTTTTATCAGAAATGTGTGCCTGTTTGTGAGTTTTGTTTTATGGGTTATTTTAACTCTTTTCTCCATAGATACTCATTTCTACGCATTGCTTGAAGGAGCCTTTGGAAACCATTACGACAAAAGGTGAAATTGCTTGTGACGAGCAATTTCACCTTTTGTCTCGATGTTTTCTATGCTTTCAAAAGGTGTCATATACACAAAAGAAATGGCTTCATCCTTGCTATTATTTAGGGTCAATTAGAGATACCATAGAAATGCTTTATGGGGTAAAGAGTTAACCCTTTCCCATACAATCCCTAGTTTTCACTGCTCTGAATAAAGAAGCTTTTTGAAAACATAATGGAAAATGGAGAAAATGCTGGTAAACAGGATTTTTTTTCCCTTTTTTGCAATATTTTCTACCCTCTCAAAACAAGTTTTAATTTCTTAAGTGACAAAATTTTGTTGTCTGCAAATGCTTCCACTTTGGACCAGTCTAAAATTTTGACATTTGGTAAACACAGCAAACTTCAAACTTTTGCTAGCCTGAAAGGATTTTGCAGATAACAAATGAAATTTTGCTCCAATGTTTGAACTTTCTTTTGATTGGGTATTGTTACTGGAGACCATTCCTTTATGCTGGCTTTGTTCAGATTTAAAAACAATACCTATCAACTGTGTAAAGCAGATTCTCTTTAGCTCAGTGGTTAAGATATTGGTGTTTTAACTCATTACCAAAGGACAGAATTTGAGGTCTGTCCAAATCAAAAGCATTTGCAGACGACAAAAGTGACTGAAAAGTTGAAATTTGATTTGTGAAGGGTAGAAAACATTGTGGGAAAAGGAGAAAATGCTGGTATCCAGCATTTTCTCCTTTTCCCACTATGTTTTCTAAAGGCTTCTTTCTCAGGGTCGTCAAAAGTAGGGATTGTGTGGTAATGGGTTAAACCTCGGAAAACAAGGATATGTGTCCACATAGGTTTGAATCCTACCAGATCCAGTTTGTATTTCAGCTATGAATTTCTTGCAAACTTTGAAATTCGTAAGAATATGAATAAGCTAGTTGTATTTTTTCTTGACCCATTACCACACCATCCCGACTTTTAACCACCCTTTGAAAGAAGCCTTTTGAAAACATTGTGGGAAAAGGAGAAAAAGCTCCTAACCAGTTTTTTACCCTTCCCAAACCAAGTTTAATTTTTTTCAGTCACATTTACTTTGTTTTCTGCAAATGCTTTCAATTTGGGCCAGTCTAAAATTCTGTTGTTTGGTATTGAGTTAACCCATTACCAAACGACAATATTTTAGACTGATCCAAATTGAAAGCATTTGCAGACGACAAAATAGAAGTGACTGAAAATTTAAAATATGTTCTGGGAAGGGAAGAAAACACTGTGGGAAAAGGAGAAAATGCTGGTTACCAGCATTTTCTCCTTTTCTCACAGTGTTTTCAAAAGGCTTTTTTCTCAGGGGCGTCAAAAGTAGGGATTGTGTAGTAATGGGTTAATCACAAAGCTATCGCTCCTTTTTCTGGATCTTTAATGCAAGATGGTTGTGTAAAGAGTTACTCTTCACCATGAAGATCAGAATTGTAGGCCATCCAAACCCAAAGTACACGATGGATGATAAAGAGCACTTACAAGATTTCAACTCTGAATTATGGTTCTGAAATTAATTCAGAGATGACCAGCCACCGTGAAGTATGAAGTACATGCACTAAAGACAGTTTGGCAGTTGATTAACCCTTTCCCAAACAAGCCCTGGTTTTTACCTGTCTGCAGTAAATTTCTTTGCAAAAAGGAGAAATTGCAATTTCTCCTTTTCCCATAGTATTTTCTACCCTTTTTGAGAACTTTCTGCAATTTTCTCCAAATCTAAAATTGTCATTTGCAAACACTTGCGGCTCAGAAGGGGTCCAAAATTTGTTGTTTGGGAAAGGGTTAATATGACTTACGACTTTTTGGTGCTAAGTGTATGACTAGAATATAAGATACTGCAATCGGTCATTTTGTAATTTATTTGTAAAAATGATGGTAACATAACCAGCATTGGGGCAAAAGTTTGAGTTGTAAAAGATATATTATTATTTTCTGTAAAAAAGTCATTTCAGCCATATTTTGGACTTGCGACCTTCTGGCACTAACCCCTTGATATGACCATCCTGGGAACCCAGGTTTAAGCATTACGTAACTCTCCATTCATAATAGCAGAATGAATCGAAACTGGGTCAATGAGGCTGATATACAAGTTGGCTTCTTTAAAAAAGAAGCCAGGAGAGGTCAGCATCAATGTTTTCAAATTGTTTATTGGCTTTCAATTTCAATATAATTTGGGACATGTAAACAAATGAGTAAAAAAGCCACCATGTAGAAATCTCATATGCTTTACATAGGGTAATTTGACCTCATCGCGTTTCCGAGTTGCATGTTCTTGTCCAGCGGTCCTCTTTCTCTTTTTAGCTCACCTGAGCACAACGTGCTCAAGGGGAGCTTTTAGGATCACCCGGTGTCAGCGTGCGTCGTCCGTCGTGTTTTGAAATAATTTCACAGATACGTTCCTTGGGTGACCCTTTTCAAAAATTGTTCGTGAAATTTTGATCCGTCAAAAAATGTTGCTCTGGTGAATGGGGGCTTCTTGCACTATACAGAAATGAAGGAATTCTTAAAAAATCTTCTTCTCTGAAACCGCTGGTCAGATTTTGAAATAATTTCACAGAGTTGTTCCTTGGGTGACCCTTTCAAAAATGGTTCGCGAAATTTTGATTGGTCAAGAAACATGGCTCTGGTGAATGGGGGCTTCTTGCACAATACAGAAATGAAGAAATTCTTAAAAATTCTTCTTCTCTGAAACAGCTGGTTAGATTTTGAAATAATTTCACAGACTTGTTCCTTTGGTGACCCTTTTCAAAAATTGTTCGCGAAATTTTGATTGGTCAAGAAACATAGCTCTGGTGAATGGGGGCTACTTGCACTATACAGAAATGAAGAAATTCTTGAAAATTCTTCTTATCTGAAATGGCTGGACAGATTTTGAAATAATTTCACAGAGATGTTCCTTGGGTGATCCTTTTCTAAAACTGTCTTCTTCTCTGAAACCTGTGGTCAGATTTTAAAATAATCTGATAGAGATGTTCCTTGGGTGACCTTTTTCAAAAGCTGTACATATAATTTTGATCCGTCAAGAAACATGGCTCTTGTGAATGGGGGCTACTTGCACTATACGGACATGATGAAATTGTTGAAAATTCTGTTTCTCTGAAACCCCTGGTCAGATTGAAAATAAATTTTCCAAAATGTTCCTTGGGTGACCCTTTTCAAAACTTGTTCGTAAATTTTGATCCATCAAGAAACATGGCTCTCATGGATGGGGGCTACTTGCTCTTATACAGAAATGAAGAATTCTTCTTTTTGAAACTGATGGTCAGATTTCGAAATGATTTTTACAGGTGACCTTTTGAGAATTGCTTGGCAAAATTATAAATTTGGTTCCAATTCACACACACCCCCCCCCCCCCCCCCCAAAAAAAAAAAAAAATAGACTATGGTCATCTCAAAAATTCAGGTGAGCGATCCAGGGCCATCTTGGCCCTCTTGTTTAATGAAATTCCTTGCCTTCTGCTTGGAATTTTGCTTAGTAGAAAAAAAAAAACTACAATTATTAGAGAGGTTATTTGCAGCCATTGCAAATTACTAAATTAAATCTTTTCAGTATTTGTAAAAATAAACCATAATCTATTTCCTGTTTTCTGTTTTTTAATTTCGCTTTATTTACAAAACCATGACGAAACAGACTGTGTGTCAGAACATAAAATTTTACGCTAGAAAAAATAGAATTAGACAGCAAATTCTGTGGCAGTCTGCCATTTAAACTCACCACTGTTTCAGATGTCTGATGACCTCTCCAATGACACAAATGGTGGAATTTGGCTGTGAAAGGATAATAAGAAAACAATGTAGGAAAAAATGGAAATACTGGTTTCCAGCATTATCCCCATTTCTCGACTTTTTTTCAAAAGCCTACTGCCTCTGGGACTTTAACTGATTCCAAACTACAATATTTTAGGCTTGTCCAAATCAAAAGCATTTGCAGACAACAAAATAAAGGTGACTGAAAATTTATATTTTGTCTTGTGAAGGGTAGGAAACAGTGTGGGAAAAGGAGAAAATGCTGGTAACCATCATTTTGTCCTTTTCCCACAATGTTTTTTTAAGGCTTCTTTTTCAGGGTCATCAAAAGTAGGGATTGTGTGATAATGGGTTAAAACCAGGTATTGTGGGGCAAAAGGTTGAATACCATGTCAATAGAAAAAGTTTTATCTTCTTGTTACATTTCATTAAATGCAAGTTCTGTATTGCTCTGCTTAAAATGAAGAACTGTACAAGAGACTGCATTTTATTGAGAAAGTTCAGGCTGTAATCAGACCATTGTAGAAGGGATCAATAGATTTAATTAAAATTTAATTTCTTTGCTACAGAACTACAACAGTGTAACCATGCTGTAACCAAGTTGAAGTGGTGTTAATCAGGTATGCAAAACTGCATTGGTGCTCCCAAGCCAGACCTAATTCTTCACTTCATCAGCAGCATTATCGGAACTTTTTTTCATACCATAAACAACACATGAAGCTTTTGCAGACAATAGATCATGATTAGACTGCACTTTTTTTGCAGTCTGATTTTTTATCTGCAATGTGTTGTATTTTAAATGAAAAATGTGGCCAAAATAATGAAATTTACTTCTGAATGAGTAGATAAGAAAGAGGAAAAATGCTAGTAATTGACATTTTCTCTTTTTCCCGCTATTTTTAGCTCACCTGAGCACAAAGTGCTCAAGGGGGGCTTTTAGGGTCACTGGGTGTCCGTCGTGCGTTGTCCGTCGTGCGTCTTCAACAATTCTTTAAACATCAACTCCTCCTAAACCGCTGGGCCAATTTGGACCAAACTTGGCAGGAATGTTCATTGGGAGGTCCTCTTTAAGAAATGTTCACAGAATTTGATTCCGTCAAAAATTTTGGTTGCCATGGCAACCAAATGGAATTTTTTAGCAAATTCTTTAAAAATCTTCTCCTCTGAAACCGCTGGTCGGATTTTGAAATTATTTCACAGATATGTTCCATGGGTGACCCTTTTCAAAAATTGTTCGTGAAATTTTGATCTGTCAAAAATTGTGGCTCTGGTGAATGGGGGCTACTTGCACTATACAGAAATCAAGGAATTCTTTAAAAATCTTCTCCTCTGAAACCGCTGGTCGGATTTTGAAATAACTTCACAGATATGTTCCTTGGGTGACCCTTTTCAAAAATTGTTCGTGAAATTTTGATCCGTCAAAAATTGTGGCTCTGGTGAATGGGGGCTACTTGCACTATAGGGAAATGAGGAAATTCTTAAAAATTATTCTTCTCTGAAACCGCTGGTCAGATTTTGAAATAATTTCTCAGGGATGTTCCTTGGGTGACCCTTTTCAAAATGTGTTTGCGAAATTTTGATTGGCCAAGAAACATGGCTCTGGTGAATGGGGGCTACTTGCACTATAGGGAAATGAAGAAATGTTTAAAAATTCTTCTTCTCTGAAACGGCTGGACAGATTTTGAAATGATTTCACAGAGATGATCCTTGGGTGACCCTTTTCAAAAATTGTTCACAAAATTTTGATCCATCAAGAAACATGGCTCTGGTGAATAGGGGCTACTTGCACTATATGGAAATGAAGAAATTCTTGAAAATTCTTCTTCTCTGAAACCGCTAGTCAGATTTTAAAATAATTTGGCAGAGATGTTCCTTGGATGATCCTTGCTCCTGTGAATGGGGGCTACTTGCACTATATGGACATGATGAAATTCTTGAAAATTCTCTTTCTCTGAAACCCCTGGTCAGATTTTAAAAGAAATTTTCCGAAATGTTCCTTGGGAGACCCTTTTCAAAACTTGTTCGTAAATTTTGATCCATCAAAAAACATGGCTCTCGTGGATGCGGGATACTTGCTCTTATACAGAAATGAAGAATTCTTAAAAATTCTTCTTTTTGAAACTGATGATCAGATTTCGAAATTAATTTTACAGGTGACCTTTCGAAAATTGCTTAGCAAAATTATAAATTTGGTTCCAATACCTCAAAAACAAAATAGGCTATGGTCATCTCAAAAATTCGGGTGAGCGATCCAGGGCCATCTTGGCCCTCTTGTTTTAAAAGTCTTTTTCCTCAGAGTGGTTAAAATTTGGTAAAGGGGTAATTCAGATAAAAGCCATGCATGGACTGTAAAAATGGTAAAGAAAAGACAGAATAATGTGATTCATTTGCAACAAGTGCAGACTCCAGTCGATGAATCATTCCTATTGTTTGAATAATAGATAAATAGTTTGTCAGAATTTTCTTAATTAAAGTTAATTCAATTCTAGATGTACTGCTCTGCTTGACGATCCTGTTGAAGTGTCGATAGAAATTTAAAAATGTCAAAAACCGATGGCTTGGGAAAAATATTTTGCAAAAACTGAAAGTAACTCCAGGAAAGCATATAGGAGAGTATACTTACGTTAAACAACAGAATTATCTTAAATGTTGAAGTTACTTTCAATTTAATTCAAAATTCTTTCTTAAACACAAATCATTATAATTGATAATTATTTTGTTCTTTATTTCTTTCATAATTGTGGATTACAAACAATATAAACAAAACAACAGGAAAATACAAAAAAAAAAAGTATGGAATACATTATAAAGCATACAAATAACAAGGGTGACAACCTACGTCATAGCAGAGGTGTCGGAATAGCCGCCATTTTTGTGCGCAAAGTGCAGATTAATTACTTTAAAAAAATATATGTATCTAAAATTTACTGAGAATGTAGGTAATATCATCTGGTACTGTAAATATATTTGTCCAATTTGTGAAATCAAAATGCCATGAAACAGTGTTGTAGCTCTAAACACTTCAACACAATTATTCTTAACGGCATTGTATACAACATAATTATATTGTTAAATCGCACATCTGTTGCCTGCTTCGAAAATTATGAGGAGGTAATTACAAAACCAATGAAACTATTGAAAAAAAAAATGTGTACTAACAAAGAAAGTTGTCAAAGGGTACCATATGCACTGCTTTGTTCAGACAGATCTTCAATTACAATAATGTACAAGCTGAAAAACGAACCTTTTAAAACAAAAATGGCGGATTTAAAATGTCTCCAATGACGCATGCTATGAAGTAGGTTGTTACCACTGAATAATATACATAAATATACACACAAGCCCTCTCATCCACAAACATTAACATGAATTCAAAAATACCCAAACAGACGTACAGAGCAAATGTAGTGTAAAGACCAACATTACAGAGTTAAAAACTTATACAGCCATTTTCAGCCCCTAGTGTTAGAAAATACAACTTTTGAATCCATGTCTAAGAGATTGTATTGACTGCTTCTAGTTGTGTACCCTCATCATAAGCCCCATGGGAAACTTCAGCTATTCTAGTAGACTTTGTTATGTTAATAACGTTATTTTAATTGCTTTCTTGTAATTTCAACACAAGTCCCTACTGCTTGTTTTATTGTAGGGACATTTTCATGGTGAGAAGTCCCATAAAGGATCAACTGGAGATATAACTGATGCACACCTCATCCAATATGCCAAAGCCAAAATGTTAGTCATGATGGTATAATTATGTTCTTAATGGATTAATTGATGTAACAAGCTCCCACAAAAGTACCAATTTGTATAAGTGTTTTGTAGCAATTGATAGAGCTATTTGTTGTGACTGTGTGATCTAATTTTCTGCTAATATCATTTGTTTATGCTGACAACAGCTGTTGTCGCTCTGTGCAATGAGCATAATGAGTGGAAAGAAATGTTATTTTCATTGCTGACTACCTTCCATGAACCAAGACGCATACATACCGTAAAATGCTGTGTATGCCATGCAGGCATGTATAACACGCAGGCCTTTTTCAGCATAAATCTGAGAAAAAAAGGTTGTTCGGATGTACAACATGAATCAAAAGTTGATCAAACTATCATAACAAGTGAAGCATACGTCGCTATCTTGAAAAATTGTAAATGGCGATACTTTCTTAATCAAAGTGGCAATGGTAATGATTCGAGGTGTGCTTTATTTTGTGGCCGTGCTTCTTGTGAAGAAGCTATCCCTCAAAAAGTTGTACTCGTGGGATTATAAAAACATGCCAGCTTATGGCATGTTCCAAATTTCACACATTGAACAGACGACCATATCGAAGTTAATCTTTATTTTTCTCACCTCAATCAACAAATGTGACAGGTGTGAAATAAACATAGATCTGATGTAAATTATGGTTGTTATAAAAAGTAGCGATAAATATATATATTTTTTAAATCATTCATTTCTTTCTGAAATATTATTTTAATCTTTTATAATTCTTTAATTTTTGCTATAAACAAAGATAAAAAAAAAATGAGATGAATTAGACAGTAACAGTAAATCAATATTTATCATTCCGGGGTATGTTCGCCATTGCCAAAATGGCGGATAGAATCAAATTCTAATCCACAAATTAAGAATGTACAAATACATTTTAACAAAATTAAAACATGTTGTTTTTTTTAAATCGGTGAAAGTTGAAAACCGATTTTCAAGGAGGAGAAAAATATGGTTTTGCCTATTGTAGTGTATAACACACAGTCCCCAGTTTCAAATTATTCATAGTTGAAAAAATGTGTGTGTTGTACTCGCCAAAACACGGTACATTAAACGTGGGTTACACACCATGGACCAGACATTCATATATGCACATGTAGAAATGTTTAACATGGATTTGTGCTCATTGAAAACGCCATTGTTTTGACTACAGCTTCACCTCCTGGTTTTGACTTAGATCTATCGCCCTGCTTGTAGAAGTAATTTTGCATTCAGCTCCTGCTTTCAGAGGTTTGACATTGGTGTACCACCATACTTGAGCTAAACCTGCTTTCATAATTATGGTATTCAACTTGTAAACATTAGTGTTGTGCAAGGCTGACACTCGCACGACTTTTGGCCACAATTTTGTCGTGGCAAGTCGTGCCATTTTTTTGGCACGAACTAGGAGGCTTCCGCACTGTTCATGAGTAGTTCACGCATAGTTCACGAACGGTTCACAAATGCGTGCTCATCAATGTCCACATTGACATGAACTGGCACGATGAGTTCACGCATAGTTTGTGCATAGTTTACGCACTTCCCGAATTGGCACGACAAGTTTGCGCAATTCCGACGGTGTCGTGCCGACTTGGGTATGCTATATGAAAAGGGGGCCTCCCCAACCCCTGGTTATTTTTGGATTGGCTGTGGAAGAGACAACATGCTGAATGCTAGAGACACAATCATTGCAGAGAAGAGAAGATGCCTATACATGGCACCTGCTCTAACCATTGTTGAAGAGCAGCAGAAAAGGCTGGAAGAGACAGAAGAGCAAGAAAAGGCAACCCGACCTCGAAGAAAGACACAAAGGAAAGTGTGGGTCAGGGAATGGTTGACCAGAAGGCATGAGTTTGGACAGTAAGACAGTCTACAGACTGAACTACACAAGGAAGATCAAAGGGGCTACAAACATTATCTCAGAATTACACCTGACCTGTTCCAAGAGATGGTTGAGAAGTTAACCCCTCGCCTCCAGAAGCAGTCCACCTTCATGAGGGAACTGCTTCAAATTGGACTCAAGCTGGCTGCCACCCTCTGCTTCCTAGCCACTGGAAGTGCCTATCAAAGTCTGCAGTACAGCTTCAGGGTTGAAGCAAGTACCATCTGCAAGTTCATACCCGAGCTGTGTAAAGCCATTATGGCGGTCTACAAGGACGAAGTGCTGAGCTGCCCCAAAACTGAAGTGGAGTGGAAGGAAGTTGTTGCCAGGTTCAGCTCCAGATGGAACTATCACAACTGTCTGGGGGCTGTGAACGACAAGCGCATCTCCATGAAGAAGCCTCCCAAAGCAAGCTCTTAATACTACAAGGGCTTCCACAGTATTGCACAGATGGCAGTGGCAGATGCTATTGTGAACTGCTCATGAACATATTGTGAATACTGGTGAACTCGACGTGGGCTGTTTGTGAACTATTCGTAGCAGTTTGTGACAGTCGTGGCATGGTGCGCACTGCCACGCACTGGCATGCATCCTCCCGAAGAGTTCACGAACAGTTTGCCTCAGTGTACGACCTGGCCGTGAAATTTTGTCGTGACCAAAATTTTGAACATTTCAAAATTCTTGTTCCAACATGGCACACAGTCACGACGGGTTTATGTACACTTCACGCCAGTTTACGATTAGTAGTTTGCGCACTGGCACGACTCGAGTTGTGCCAATGTGTGTCACAGAATCATGCAAGTGTCAGCCTTGCTTAACACCCTTCTGGTAAACTGCTGCATTACATTGGTTGACTTTGTCATTGGTTTGTCGAAACTTTGTTTTGGCATTTTGAATTGCGGTATGCACATCTGTAATCAAGAAGGCTTGTTGCATACAGTCTACAAATGGTATCAATTTGGTTGAGTGTCCATGTTTTTTGTTCAGTTTACAGTTAATCAGGCCCAGAATTTTGCTATTATGTTGTTTGTATGATTTTTTATGGTGTTTTATGTCATTTTCAACATTATTTCTTTTAAAAGCCTGACAGCCAGTGCTTTCCGTGAGTTTTTTCATATCAGTAATATGCACAATATTTCTTCCAAGACATTGTTAGCTCACAATAAGTGCTAAAGGTGAGCTATTGTGATCACCCAATGTCCGGCGTCCATCAACAATTTCTTTAAACATCTTCTCCTCCTAGACCACAGGGCCAATCTTCATGAAACTTGGCAGGAATGTTCCTTGGGTGAAGCTCTATTAAAATTGTTCAAACTATTTAATTCCACCTATAACTCTGGTTGCCATGGCAACAATACGAAAAAAAACCGAAATCTTTGAAAATCTTCTTCTCTCAAACTAGAAGGTGTAGAGTTTTGAAATTTGGTATGTAGCATATCCCAATGGACCTCTACCAAGTTTGTTCAAATTATGCCCCTAGGGTCAAAACTGGCCCTGCCCCGGGGGATAACGAGTTTGACCATAGGAACAAAGAAGGAAAACTTTAAAAATCTTCTCCTCTGAAACTTGAAGGCGTAGAGCTTTGATATTTGGTATGTAGCATCTCCTAGTGGACCTCTACCAAGTTTGTTCAAATTATATCCCTTGGGTCAAAACTGGCCCCACCCCTGGGGTCACAAGTTAGAGCATAGGAACAAAGAAGGAAAACTTTTAAAACCTTCTCCTCTGAAACTTAAGGCGTAGAGCTTTGATATTTAGTATGTGGCATCTCCTAGTGGACCTCTACCAAGTTTGTTCAAATTATGCCCCTGGGTTCAAAACTGGCTCCACCCCAGAGGGCACAAGTTTGAGCATAGGAACAAAGAAGGAAAACTTTAAAAATCTTCTCCTCTGAAATTTACAGGCATAAAGCTTTGATATTTGGTATGTGGCATCTCCTAGTGGACCTCTACCAAGTGTATTCAAATGATGTCCCTGGGGTTAAAACTGGCCCTACCCCGGGGGGTCACTAGTTTGAGCATAGGAACAAAGATGGAAAACTTTAAAATTCTTCTCCTCTGAAACTTGATGGCGTAGAGCCTTGATATTTGGTATGTGGCATCTCCTAGTGGACCTCTACCAAGTTTGTTAAAATTATGTCCCTGGGGTCAAAACTGGCCCCACCGCGGGGGTCACAAATTTGAGCATAGGAACATAGGAGGAGAACTTTAAAATTCTTTTCCTAAGAAACTAGAAAGCATAGAGTTTTGATATTTGGTATGTTGCATCTCCTAGTGGACCTCTACCAAGTTTATTCAAATGATGTACCTGGGGTAAAAAATGGCCCGGCCCGGGGTCACTAGTTTGAGCACAGGAACAAAGAAGGAAAACTTTAAAATTCTTCTCCTCTGAAACTTGATGGCGTAGAGCTTTGATATTTGGTATGTGGCATCTCCTAGTGGACCTCTACCAATTTTGCTTAAATCATGCCCATGGGGTCAAAACTGGCCTTGCCCGGGGGTCACAAGTTTGAACATAGGGACAAAGAAATTTTTAAAATTCTTCTTCTCTAAAACTAGAAGGCATAAAGCTATGATATTTGGCATGTAGCAATTCCTGGTGGACCTCTACTAAGTTTGTTCATATTATGCCTTTGGGGTCAAAACTGGCCCTGCCCCAGGGGGGTCACAGGTTGGAACATGGCAACAAAGAAGGAAAACTTTAGAAATCTTCTCTGAAACTTGAAGGTGCAGAGCTTTGATATTTGGTATGCAGAATCTTCTAGTGGACCTCTACTAAGTTTGGTCATATGATGTCCCTGGCATCAAAACTGGCCATGCCCCGGAGGTCACAGGTTGGAACATACATGTAGGAACAAAGAAGGAAAATTTTAAATTTCTTTTTTACTTAAACAGGAAGGTGTAGAACTTTGATATTTGGTATGTAGCATCTTTGAGTGGACCTCTACCAAGTTTGTTCCAAGGATGCTGCTTTGGTTATAACTGACCCAGCCCCAAGGTCCATAAGTTCGAATATAGGACAAAGAAGAAAAATTTAAAATTCTTCTTTGAAACTGGAAGGTGTAGAGCTTTGATATTTGATTGCCCTATGTCCGGCGTCTATTGCCCGTCAACAATTTCTTTTAACATTTTCTTCTCCTAACCCACTGGACCAATCTTGATGAAACTTGGCAGGGATGTTCCTTGGGTGAAGCTTTACCAAAGTTGCTCAAAGAATTGAATTTCACTCATAAGCCATAGTCTAAGGTGAGCGTTCCAGGGCCAATGGCTCTCTTGTTAGCTTTGCTACATTGTCATATTTATAACAGTGATCAGTGGTTAGGGAGAAGAGATTGCTGTCCTTTTAAAATTTATCAATTTTTGGAAAGAAAATGGCCTGATTTGGGACCAGAAGTGGCGACCACCCAGTTTCAACTGCTGAAGAACACTGATGATAGATCTACTGGGCTTTGCTTGCTTGTAGCATCAGCTCATAGATCTTTATCAAGGTTGTCAAATAAACCCTTTACCTGATAGGCCAATTTGCTTAAGACTTCCTAATTATGGGCAATATGGGTCCCATACTTTCATGTTTGCTAATTATTGGTTATTATAGGCCCATTACCTGATATACCAATTTGAGGCTGTTCTATTTCAGCAGCAAATAAAGATATCATGTCAAAATATGGACAAATGAGAATACAAATATCTGATTTTGTGGAAAACATTGTGGAAAAAGGAGAAATTGCTCGTTACAAGTAATTTTGCTTTTCCCTTAATGTTTTAAAAAGCTGTCTGCTGTTAATACGTCAAAATGAGTATTTATGAAGTAAAGGGTTAAGTTGGCTGTTTGATTTTATGGTTAGCTTCTCTTTCTCCCCCCACCCCCCCCCCCCCCCCCCTTTTATTTGCTAGCCATTATGCCCGTCCATTTTTGTTAACTATTTGTGGGCAAACATGGCCATAATTTTTTTTAAGTGAGCTATATTTTGGCCATCATAGCCCCTTTGTTAGCTCCACTGACATGGCCCTGTGTCTGTTGTCCATACATGATTCCTTTTGACCATGTACTAAACTTTAATTCACACATCTCTGCAATTTTGATTAAACTTCATAGAAACCATCCTGGCGTAGTCCCCCTCGGAAAATTTTGAAAGTATCTAATTTATTTAAAATCTGTCATTGCAATGACAATAAAACTGGAAAATATTGAAAATCTTCTTGTCCAAAATTGAAAGAGCCATGGCTACAAAATTTGGCATGTAGCGTTATCAAATGGACCTCTACCAAGTTTCTTCAAGTTATAGCCCTTTTGTCAAAGTTTGCCTCTCACCCTTGTTGTAACTTTAACATGGGTTTATATTGTGACAACTTTAAAAATCTTCCAGTTCCTAGCCATAGGGCCTAAGGGTTCCAAACTTTGCCAGTAGCTTTATCTAGTAAGACTTCTACAAAGAGGGCCCAATTTGTAAACTTTGGTTCAAATTTGGCCTCGCTTTGGGGATCACAACTTTTACATGGGTTCATGTAGAAAAAAACTTTCAAAAGTCTTCTCTTTTCTAGCCATTCAGTCTATGGCTACTAAATTTGGTATATAGCTTTATCTAGTGGGACTCTCCCAAGATGACCCAAATTATACCTCTGGGGTCAAATTTGGCCCAGGGCATTTGCACAGTCACAATTTTTACATGGTTTTATGAGGAGAAAACTTTAAAAGTCATCTCATTTATAACCAGAAGACCTACAGCTACCAAATTTTGCATGTCTAGTTAATGTAGTGGACCTCTAAAGCTTTCTGTGGTCAAAAACTTGCTTCGCTATGGGGTCATAACTTTCATGTGGGCTTTTATAGAAAAAACTGTCTTTTAGTCAGACACCAATTGGCCAAGAATTCATCATGTGTTGCATGTAGGGTTAGTAATTTTTAGCCAGTGGAGTGATACAGGGCCATCATGGTCCCCTTGTTATTTGGCCATCTTGGGCCTCATATTTGAAGTAAACTATTATTTGGCCATCTAGGGCCTATATTTGAGGTAAACTATTATTTGGCCATTATGGCTCTCTACTTTTAACTGGGCTTATTATTGACCATTGTGGCCCTTTTGTTTTGGGTGAGGTAATTATTTGCCATCATTGTCCTCTCATTTCTTTTTTGCCATCATAGGCTCTCTTGTTTTAGGTGAGCTATTTACTGGCCAATATGACTCTCTTCTTATAAGGAAGTCTAAATATACATGAAGGAAAGTTGAGGTTACATTATATACAATAATTCTTTTACTTCCCTTTAACGCATTACCACACCATCCCTACTTTTGACGCCCCTGAGAAAGAAGCCTTTAGAAAACATTGTGGGAAAAGGATAAAATGCTGGTAACCAGCATTTTCTCCTTTTCTCACAATGTTTTCTACCCTTCACAAAATGAATTTCAAATTTTCAGTTACCTTTATTTTGTTGTCTGCAAATGCCTTCAACTTGGACCAGTCCAAAATATTGTCGTTTGGTAATGGGTTAAAACTTCTCACTTTACTAAACAATCTCAAGTGGAAATGACCCTATGGGAAAAGCCTTTTGAAAACCTTGTGGTTAACCCTTTACTCCATAGATACTCATTCCTACACATTGCTTATAGGAGCCTTTGGAAAACATGGTGGCAAAAGGTGATATTGCTCATCACGAGCAAATGCACCTTTTTGTCACAATGTTTTCTATGCTATCAAAAGGTGTCATATACACATCTATAGGAAACTGCTTCATCCTTGCTATTATTTAGTGTCAATTAGATATAACATAGAAATGCCTTATTGGGTAAAGGGTTAAAGAAGAGATTGCAGTATTTCTACTTTTCCCACAGTGTATTATGCTTTCAAAGGCATACTTCACCAACTCAGCCATATTTCTTATATTTTTTGCAAAACATTTGAAGTCGAATAGGAATAAAATTTTGTGATCTTGTGTGGGGTACCATTTGCTAAACAAGTTTATATCTTTTCAGTTTCAAAATAAAAGGCTGCTGAAAAGTTTTTTTAGATGAGTGTTTGGAAATGAAAGAAGTTCTTGAAACTCACCATTTAGGAAGCTTTCAATTCGTCACCTTCACATGCTGTCAAGGTGGACAAGAAAAAAAGCTGTAGTTTAATACTGTCACGAGGAATAGTGTTAACCCCTTCCTAGCTAATGAAATTTAAGTTGACTGATTGGTTGAAGAGTGTTTTATGCCATTTTCAACATTATTTAAATCATATA
This sequence comes from Tridacna crocea, assembly GCA_943736015.1. Taxonomy (NCBI): domain Eukaryota; kingdom Metazoa; phylum Mollusca; class Bivalvia; order Cardiida; family Cardiidae; genus Tridacna; species Tridacna crocea. Next base: position 60,903,992 of record OX031059.1, read on the forward strand.
TAAGCAACAGGTCATATGTTAATGTATGTCCTGTACCCCAAACTTGGCTAGAGCTCTGAAGTGTCTTGCCAAAGGACAATCGCATGAGGCAAAATTTGATGACGCAAATGATGAAATTTGTCTTCAAAAAAACAGAACAGAAAAAGAAAATAATGTTGTAAGGAATGGAGAAAAATGTTATTTTTGGCGTTTGAGGAATTGAATTAGACGAAAATTAATTTCCCTTGTAATAGTCTAAGCTCTGATAGGAGGCGTTTGTGTAGTGCACGAGTATAATGCTCGTGCGCAGGTTCTTCAGTTCAGAGTTGGAACCGACTGGGACCACACATACAATTTTGTTTAGTTCATGTTATGTATATAGTTGGACACAAAGTACTGCGTTAGGCGTTCAGAGTATCATGAGTCAGGCATGGCTGCCTTTAGAATTGCTGGCGAGGTGTTAGTCCTTGTCATGGCGTTTGCCAGATTGTGTTTTAGAGTACCACAATGTAGTGGGTAAAGGCGTGGCTGCCTTTAGAATTGCTGGCGAGGTGTTAGTTCTTGTCATGACGCTTGCCAGATTGTGTTTCATAGTACCATGTTGTTGGTACGTTGTTCATGGAGTTCGCGACGGTGTGTTAAGAAGAAACTATCGCAATTGTACGCTGTATTTCATTGTTTTGCTATGTGATGTGGTTGTTAAAAATGGGACATTAAACGGTCATCAGTCGGTCAACGACTCCAACTGTTATACCAAAAAATATGTAAGTGTTGTATTGATTGTAAGAGGAGTGTGAGTTTGCAATGAATGTGTGATTTTTAAAAAGTGTGCTTCCTCAATGTGGTTACAACATGGATTGTTTTGTAAAGGGTTAACCTTTTAGCATACAATTCCAAGTTTTAATTAAGCTAAAGAAGATGGCTTTTGAAAACATTGTTGGGAAAGGAGATGTTGAAAACATTGTTGGGAAATGAGAGAATGCTAGTAACCAGCATTTTTTCCTTTTCCTACAATGTTTTCAACCCTTCCATAAGTAAATTTCGTTGTCAGCAAATGCTTTGAAATTGGATAATTCTAAAACTTTGTCGTCTGGTAAAGGGTTAAACACATGACCAACTGAAGAAAGCTGGTTATTTTTAGCTGCAGACTGCTTGTTTGAATATTTTAACAAAAGGAAAATAATATGCACTTAATCTCACACAAACCCCATTTTTACACGCCTGATGGGTCGGGCTAGGTTACAGCTCCGGATGTCCATCTGTACATCCGTAATGGCCATGTCACACAGCCATATAAATTTCGCACAATTTGCACATAAAATTGAAAAATCTGGATTCATACGCGGCGATAATAGAAAATTTTGTGGTTATACGTGAAATTTTGACAGATGAATCACGCAAGAATGACACGGAAACTACGTATAAACTATGCATGAAACACAAACAAACTTCGCAAATGACCTGCAAATCCACGGAAAACCAATTTTGTAGATAATGAAACATGCATAATCACAAAAGAAATTTGTATGATTTACACATGATTCGCGCAAAGCACGAATGAATAGCGCATGCTACATGTAAAAATCGCATATTTATCACACATGAATCGTGCATGTTCTGTGCATGCTCAATCAATCTGTTGTTGATCCCAAGTTCAAATCATCTTCCAATCCAAGGCCTACCCAGGCGACTCTGTATCTTCTCCCCCAAGCCTTCTTTTCCTCCTCTGGTTCAGGATCTGTTGGAGCTGGACCAGTTGGTTGTTGTGCTGCTGAAGGAGGAAGACAAAAACCTCTCTGCGTTGGGGGTTCATTCTCTTGGATGTCATACGACAGAGATGTGAACTCATGGACGGCTTGATGGAGACTGATGCAGCGGTCCAAAATCGGCAGGTTTATATACCCTGTCCCCATATGTGTCTATTGCGTGAAGCATGTGTGATTCCAGCATAAATCTAGCGTTTTTAAGTGATCCATGCGTAATATGTGAAGATCTTAGCGCTATACGCAAAATATAAGTGATACATCTGCGATACAATTGGGTGTTATATCCATGAAAGGTTCGTTAAACATACGCTGACATACATGGAACAGTCGTGAAAATTGCAACTTTGCGTAACAATCTGGTATTTATCACACACATACGCTAATGAATTATGCATGAAGCACATAAGAACTACGTAAATTACCCATAGATCGTGTAAATCCAAACAGTCGAAAAATTTTGTGTAGCTCAAAACTGTTTTTGCGTATGTCCATGTATGCTCGCCCTCCACTTGCTGTGCACAGAGACGAATGAAATGCACATGAAAAATGTATGAATTACATATATCATGCATGTATTGGGGTATCTCCGTGTATGCCTCAAATTTTATACGTAGTTTGTGTAAGTGCTGTGTGACATGGCCATTAGCTATTTCTTGTGTGCACAACTTCTACAGTTTCCATTGAAATAAGTTTAAACTTACCACAATTAATCTCTATGTGCAGCTGTGCATGTTACTCTTGATTTTGAGCCATTTCACTGACAAGCCCCTTCAGGTATATATGAGCTGCTCTGCAAAGCTCTTTTAAACGACTTAAAAGGAAAGATTTTGAAAACATCAATTGATGAGGAAAAATAATGGGAGCTAGCATTTTTAGCTCACCTGAGTACAACATGCTCAAGGGGAGCCTTTAGGATCACCTGGTGTCCATCATGTGTCGTCAACAATTCTTTAAACATAAATCGCAGGTCCAATTTGGATCAAACTTGACTGGAATGTTCCTTGGGAGGTCCTCTTCAAAAACTGTTCACAGAATTTCAAAAACTCTGGTTGCCATGGCAACCAAATGGAATTTCCTAAGAAATTCTTTAAAATCTGCTTCTCTGAAGCCGCAGGCCAGATTTTAAGATAGTATCCAGAGTTGTTCCTTGGGTAACCCTTTTCAAAAATGTTTGCGAAATTTTGATCAGTCAAGAAACATGGCTGTCTAGTGAATGGGGGCTACTTGCACTATACAGAAATTAAGAAATTCCAAAAAATTCTTCTTCTCTGAAACTGTTGGTCAGATTTTGAAATAATTTCACAGAGATGTTGCTTGGGTTACCCTTTCACAAATTGTTTGTGAAGTTTTTATTCATCAGGAAATACGGCTCTGGTGAATGGGGGCTACTTGCACTATAGGGAAATGAAGAAATTCTTAAAAATTCTTCTTCTCTCAAACAGCTAGTCAGATTTTGAAATAATTTCACAGAGATGTTCCTTGGGTGACCCTTTTTTAAAAAAAAGTTCATCAAAATTTGATTCGTCAAGAAACAAGGCTCTCTTTAATGGGGGCTACTTGCACTATATGGAAATGAAGAAATTCTTGAAATTTTTCTTCTCTGAAACCTTTGGTCAGATTTTAAAATAATTTCATAGCAATGTTCCTTTGGTGACCATTTTCAAACACTGTTTGCAAAACTTGATCCGTCAAGAAAATGACTCGGGTGAATGGGGGCTACTTGCAATATATGGACATGTAGAAGTTCTTGAAAATTCTTCTTCTCTGAAACCCATGGTTAGAAATTTTAAAATAATTTCATAGCAATGTTCCTTCAGTGACCATTTTCCAAAAATGTTTGCAAAATTTTGATCCGTCAAGAAAATGGCTCTGGTGAATGGGGCCTACTTGCACTATACTGACATGTAGAAATTCTTGAAGATTCTTCTTCTCTGAAACAGCTGGTCAGATTTAAACTAATTTGACAGAAATGTTCTTTTGAATGACCCTTTTTGAAAATTGTTCATAAAATTTTGATAGGTCAAGAAACATGGCTCTACTGAATATGGGCTACTTGTACTATAGGGAAATTAAGAAAGTCTTTAAAATCCTTCTTTTCTGAAACTGCTGGTCAGATTTTGAAATGACTTTTACGAGTGACCTTATGAAAATTGCTTGGCAAAATTATGATTTGTTTCCAGTGTTTCAATACCTCATTAAAAATTGGCTATGGTCTTCTCAAAAATTCAGGTGAGCGATCTAGGGCCATCTTGGTCCTTTTGTTACAAGTTATTTCCTTTTGATTAATTTTTTTTTCACAAATCTTGTTCGCTCTGTAACTCAAAAATCTTACAAAAACTTTTCATAAAACTGAATACATTTGTAGAACAGCATTAGACAAAGCGTCATGCACAATAACCATTACTCCAGCTTGCATATTCTTTTAGTTATTTCCCTTTGGTTATTTTCTTTCACGGATCATGCCTGCAGTCTGATGGAAACCTGTTCAGATATTCTGATAAAAACTTCAAACATTTGTGAAGCTCCATCACACAAAGTGTCATGCACAACAACCACAACTGTGGCCTGTATGTTTTTCCAAGTTATTTCTGTTTGATTATTTTTCTCGTGTTATATACAACTTTTGTCTGCTCTATAACTTTAAAACCATTGGAAAAAAAATGACCATTATTTCAGTTAGGACTTGCCTTGGTCACATATCAATCCTGATGACACCAAAAAGTGGGGGGACGTATGTGTTTTTAGCTCACCTGAGCACAACGTGCTCAAGGGGAGCTTTTAGGGTCACTGGGTGTCCGTCATCCGTCGTGCGTCGTCCGTCGTGCGTCGTCCGTCGTGCGTCATGCGTCGTGCGTCGTCAACAATTCTTTAAACATCAACTCCTCCTAAACCACTGGGCCAATTTGGACCAAACTTGGCAGGAATGTTCCTTGGGAGGCCCTCTTTAAAAATTGTTCACAGAATTTGATTCCGTCAAAAACTCTGGTTGCCATGGCAACGAAATGGAATTTTTTAGCAAATTCTTTAAAAATCTTCTCCTCTGAAACCGCTGGTCGGATTTTGAAATTATTTCACAGATATGTTCCTTGGGTGACCCTTTTCAAAAATTGTTCATGAAATTTTGATCCGTCAAAAATTGTGGCTCTGGTGAATGGGGGCTACTTGCACTATACAGAAATGAAGGAATTCTTAAAAAATCTTCTCCTCAGAAACTGCTGGTTGGATTTTGAAATAATTTCACGGATATGTTCCTTGGGTGACCCTTTTCAAAAATTGTTCGTGAAATTTTGATCCGTCAAAAAATGTGGCTCTGGTGAACGGGGGCTACTTGCACTATATAGAAATGAAGGAATTCTTAAAAAATCTTCTTCTCCGAAACCGCTGGTCAGATTTTGAAATAATTTCACAGAGATGTTCCTTGGGTGACCCTTTTCAAAAATTGTTCGCGAAATTTTGATCCGTCAAGAAACATGGCTCTGGTGAATGGGGGCTTCTTGCACTATTGGGAAATGAGGAAATTCTTAAAATTTTTTCTTCTCTGAAACCACTGGTCAGATTTTGAAATAATTTCTCTGGGATATTCCTTGGGTGACCCTTTTCAAAAAGTGTTCACAAAATTTTAATCCGTCAAGAAACATGGCTCTGGTGAATGGGGGCTACTTGCACTACAGGGAAATAAAGAAATTTTTAAAAATTCTTCTTCTCTGAAACGGTTGGACAGATTTTAAAATGATTTCACAGTGATGATCCTTGGGTGACCCTTTTCAAAAACTGTTCACAAAATTTTGATCCATGAAGAAACATGGCTCTGGTGAATGGGGGCTACTTGCACTATATGGAAATGAAGAAATTCTTGAAAATTCTTTTTCTCTGAAACCCCTAGTCAGATTTTAAAATAATTTGACAGAAATGTTCCTTGGGTGATCCTTGCTCTTGTGAATGGGAGCTACTTGCACTATATGGACATGATGATATTCTTGAAAATTCTCTTTCTCTGAAACCCCTGGTCAGATTTTAAAAGAAATATTCGGAAATGTTCCTTGGGTGACCCTTTTCAAAACTTGTTCGTAAATTTTGATCCATCAAGAAACATGGCTCTCGTGGATGGGGGAATACTTGCTCTTATACAGAAATGAAGAATTCTTAAAAATTCTTCTTTTTGAAACTGATGGTCAGATTTGGAAATGAATTTTACAGGTGACCTTTTGAAAATTGCTTAGCAAAATTATAAATTTGGTTCCAATGTTTCAATACCTCAAAAAAAAAAATATAGGCTATGGTCATCTCAAAACTCAGGTGAGCGATCCAGGGCCATCTTGGCCCTCTTGTTTGTTTTTAGAAAAACAAGTTCTAGTATTATCCCAGTCACAACATTATTATTTTCCTGCCGTGACTTGATTATCCCCCAGCCACAGCATAATTAACCCATGACTATGTCCCAACTATCAGCCTCAAGATATTATACTGTGTCCATAACATGGTAATGAAATGAAAACAAATTTCAGGAAGTATGTCATTTTCATGAAATAATTTACATCATGTCCTCAAAATAAAAGCTCATCACCATGAGTTTGTATAACTCATGGCCAATAGATGATAAAGTCATGACCACAAAACCTAACGTCCTCTTAGTGCTGCCGCAGCTTTCATACTTACTGTGTACATCGTACTTGAAAACCTGGTACATTACATAATCATCTCGGAACATATCTTATTTTGCTGTCTTTCCTTTACAAACATGAAAGAGACAGCAAGGTAAATTTGCCTCCAATGATGGGTTTTTATTTTTGAGAGGGTTGAAAACATCGTTGAAAAAGGAGATTTACTTCTTGTTTTCAAATGCCTCTTCCACAGGATCATCAGAAAGACGGTTTTGTAAAGAAACATATATGTCAGATTATGAACTAGGGGGTCTTAAATGCACATCAAAATTTATAGTGTTGTTTGTGCTTTCCTAACAGAAATAAGACTGTGATAAATGGAAAATGTAAATAAAACTGACAGGAGTGAAATGGATGTATTTAGGCCTTCCATTATGATCCATTTCCAGCATTTTACAAAATCTCGGTTAGTTACTGAATCAATATAGCATACAAAATGCTTAGGCTTTAGAGGATTTGAGGCTTTCAAAGAAAGGAGAAAGTTGGTGCTGTTCAAATATGGAGGACAGAAACACTGGCCTTCCCTACATAATAATATTGAGCAGACCTTGTGCCTTTGACTGCCCCCTCCCCCTCCCCTCTTTTCCTATACCTGTGACAGGTAGTTAACCTTTCTGTAAACATGAGTTTGGCAAGTCCCCCTTAGTAACGCGGTATTACGGTTGTCAAGCCTGACAAGCTAATCAGAAATGATGTCACACTTTTTTGTTTACATGACGCTGCGTTTTCATTGGCCGATAAGACCTTGGTAGACCTGTCAATCAAAATCAGCAGAAAGGTCAATTATAGTCTAGGTTATTATGTTCAGAATAATTTGGTTTCATTGGTTTCAAAAAACTTTAGGCATACCATGGCCAAATGGCTGCTAGTCCTCTTGTGTGCATTGTTTGAGTTTCTCAGAATATAGCTGTATTCGCATGCAAATTTGTTCCTTCTACGCAAATCTGGGATATAACTACATGTATGTAGATATGTATGTGTCACTACCAAAGGACAATATTTTGGGCTTGTCCAAACCAAAAGCATTTGCAGACGATGAAATAAAAGTGACTGAAAATTTGAAATTGTGGTTTGTGAAGGGTAGGAAACGTTGTGGGAAAAGGAGAAAATCCTGGTAGGTGGATTTTGCTAGATTGTGAAAAAAGTGAAATATGCTGGTTATGTTATGCTGGCAATGTTTTCTAAAGGCTTCTTTCTTGTGGGTCGTCAAAAGTAGGGACTGTATGGTAATGGGTTAATTGACCCTTTAACAAACAATAATGTTGTGGACTAGGCCTAATTCAAAGCATTTGTGGACAACAAAATAATTGACTCAGAAGTGAAGAAATGATACTGGAAGGTTAGAAAACATTAGGGGAAAAGGAGAAACTGTCTGTAACCAGCATTTTTTACTTTTTTCACAATCTAGCAAAATCCATCTACCTCAGGTTTGTTAAAATATGGGATTGTTTGGTATAAGGTCATTGATTGATTGATTGATTGATTGATTGTACAGTATTTTATGTTGATGGCCCAGATCTTCTCTGTAAACATCGTTTATGTCTAGAATATTAAATTTTGGCCAATCACAGCAGCTTCCCTCATTGAACATTAGAGTTAGGGGTGATAGACAGTAACATTGTTTTCAAAATTATTTCAGTTATATTGCCGCAACCAGTGCACCTATCTATGCTTTCCTGGAGTTTCTTTTACCAGTACTCTGCACAATATTCTTGCCAAGCCACTGCACGGTGAGGAAACTACATAGACGGAGCCATTGGCTCTGTTAAGGAAATCTTGTGTGGGTTTTTCCGGTCACGTGTGGCGCCGTCAATATCGGCTGTTTCGGTGGACACGAAAACGTAAGTCTCCCATTTATTGTCAAAATTTGATTTTATACTGAACACTAGCGAGAAAAGTGGAATTGTATGAGGGACCTATGACTTTCAACTTACTTCCTTGTCCGTTGCGAGTTCCAAGTCGGCGCGGTTTTGTCTGAAACACTTTTGCCGTGAGCCACGGTGAGGTAAACAAAGGTCATTTTCTATAATGACCACAGGCTTTCTATTGCTCTTTCTGCATAAAAATTACTTATCTAAATGTTTACACCGTCCGAATGTATGAATTGATTATCTAATCCTTCCCCACTCACGAAAAACAAAATTTGAATCAAAATAAAAAAAATTGAGAAAAAATAAACAATGGCTCCGTCCATATCGGCCGGCTCTGTCTATATCGGCTGGCTCCGCTGTATGAGGGCGAGTTTTAGAAGCGATAGGTTTTTTTCGCTATTGGGTTTACCAGTCAAAAGTTAGATTTTTTGAAAGTTATTTTTGGAATGGTGATGCTTTTCTCGAACCATCTATCATTTCAAAAAGGGCGGTCACGTGGTTGAGTGGTTAAAGTGGTTGACTTCAGTGCTCTTGATCATTCGACCATATCACCCTGTGGGTACAGGGCACTCTCGGACAACGTGGACAAGCCAAGTTCTGCTTGCGGGTGTGTCGGGTGTTTTTCCCGGGATACTCCCGGGGTACTCCCGTTTCCTCCCACTTACCGATCCATTCGTCTCAATACCAGTTTAACAGCTTGGGGGACGCAAAACTGAATAAAACCAATATTTGAGAATAACCTTTGTAAAAGTTTTGCAGGTATGTCTGAAGTTGACACTCCAGACTTGAGTACTTACTTTTAGCTTGACTGCACGAAGTGTGAAGAGCTATTGTACTCACCTCGGTCGTCCGCGTTCCCGTGCGAAAGAAAATAAAGCGAATTGTGTGTGTGTGTGTGTGGGTGTGTGTGTGTATGAGTTTTGTTTCAATTGTGCATATACGTCGCTTCTAAAACTCACCCTCATACAGCGGAGCCAGCCGATATAGACAGAGCCGGCCGATATGGACGGAGCCATTGTTTATTTTTTCTCAATTTTTTTTATTTTGATTCAAATTTTGTTTTTCGTGAGTGGGGAAGGATTAGATAATCAATTCATACATTCGGACGGTGTAAACATTTAGATAAGTAATATTTATGCAGAAAGAGCAATAGAAAGCCTGTGGTCATTATAGAAAATGACCTTTGTTTACCTCGCCGTGGCTCACGGCAAAAGTGTTTCAGACAAAACCGCGCCAACTTGGAACTCCCTACGGACAAGGAAGTAAGTTGAAAGTCATAGGCCCCTCATACAATTCCCCTTTTCTCGCTAGTGTTCAGTATAAAATCAAATTTTGACAATAAATGGAAAACTTACGTTTTCGTGTCCACCGAAACAGCCGATATTGACGGCGCCGCACGTGACCGGAAAAACCCACACAAGATTTCTTTAACAGAGCCAATGGCTCCGTCTATGTAGTTTCCTCACCGTGCACTGGCTGCTTTGCCACACAACAATTGTCAGGGTCTAAGTAGGCATTTTTCAGAGCTCTTATTGTTGGTCACAATGACTCGGAAACCTTGTCCAGTTTGTACTATTGCTAAGTTATGAATGAAATACTGCAAAAAGATGGTGTTGTATAAGGTGATTTTTTTGTATATAGACATTTTGGACTTGTCAAGGTGGGAAGCGTTTGCTCACAAATATCTATCAAATGATGGGATTTGGCTTTAAAGAGGCCATAATACTCATTTTAAGCCAGTTTTAACTCATTTTGTTTTTATTTTATCAAAATATAGTCATTCTTATATATCTGTGCCAAAATATGCGCCTGACGGTTGCAAGGTTGTATAGATTACGCTTGATAGAAAATGCATTTCGCGGACTTGCGGCTTTCAATGTAAACAAACTGGTCGTTTCCGGATTTTGAATCGAAGATTTTCGATATCCGTTATATACTCGGATAGATTCGAATGATGATCATGCATTCTGTAACATGACTATATTTGACCTTGGCCTTGATGCAGTAAATAAAGGAAAATGGATGCTTCTCTGTTGCAGCCTCTATTTTTAGATGGAGATTGAGGCCTATAGATGTAAGTTAACCGTATCCGACTCTAAAGGCTAAAACCAACGATAAATTTCTGTGAGTCACTGCCATTGTTTACAGCTTCGATCATCAGCCAGTTTTCTTCTGGCCAATTGTCGGTTTTTCACACAAACCCCCGTGTTTCTTTTTTCATTTACACGATATATGTTAGTAATTTATCCTTGTGTACACAAAGGACAGATTTCTGTACCATTCTATTTCCATTCAGCGTTTCTGCTCACCGGCTGTAGACAGGCATCTTTAACTGATTACCAAACGACAATATTTTAGACTGGTCCAAATTCAAAGCATTTGCAGACGACAAAATAAAAGCGACTGAAAATTTGAAATTTGTTTTGTGAAGGGTAGAAAACATTGTGGGAAAAGGAGAAAATTCTGGTTACCAGCATTTTCTCCTTTTCCCACAGTGTTTTCTAAAGGCTTCTTTCTCAGGGGTGTCAAAAGTAGGGATTGTGTGGTAATGGGTTAAAGTGTAGAAAATGTAATTACCATGCAGCAAAATTTTAGACTAGTCAAACTTTAATGGTGTTGCAAATAACAAAATGAAATGTAATCAAAATCATGGAATTTTTGTCTTTGACAGGTTAGAAAACATTGTGGAAATTGGAAAAAAAGGCCCTGGTTCCTTCTTTTCCCCAATGTATTCAAAAGCCCTGTTAGGCTCCATAAATCCTGGGGCCCGCCTGGGTGGCTCAGTGGTGAGCGTGTCAGACTCATGACCTGGTGGTTGTGAGTTTGATACCCTGTTGAGGCAAACTTTCTTTCTGGCGTTTTTTCGCCTCTCACCTCTGCTGATGCATGTGAGAAAAGTAGTCAGTGGCTTTGGAAAGAAAGTTGTGTAAGTACCGGTATGAGAAAGCCAGGAAACACATGTGTGTCATCGACCGCCATGATATGACCTTAGCTGTTAAAGTGGCTTTAAACCCCAATACAACCACCAACCAACCATAAATCCTGGGATGGTATAGAATAAAGAGGGCCATTTTGGGAGAAAAAAACTGGAAAAACCAGTAGTACAACCTTTGTGGATATTAACTGAACCACAGTATTGATGCATTTAATTAACCCTTACCTGCTGTGAGATTACATTTTTAACCCCAATTAAACACAACAGCACTTTTGAGTATAGAAATAGCATCAATACAATTTTGAAATTCTGCTATTTAACCCTTTCCCAAACGGCAAATTTTGGACCAGACCAAATTCAAAGTGTTTTGCAGATGACAAATTAACAGTTGCTAAAAAGATGATTTTTCTATATGATAGGGTAGAAAACATTGTGGGAAAAGGAGAAAATGCTGGTTACCAGCATTTTCTCCTTTTCCCACAATGTTTTCAAAAGGTCTATTCCAGACCCGTAAAAACCAGGGATTGTTTGGGAAAGGGTTAAGGAAAGTTTTCTTTGTAAATCAGAGATTATACAGCACATTCTCTGCCTAAAAAAGCAATGTAAGTTCTGAAAAGTATTTTTTATCTTAAACGTGGGCATCTAGATTTTGCACATCTAACCAAATTAAAAGATAAAGATATCACTGAAATTTATACGTAAAAACATTACAAATTATCAATAATTAAGAATCATAAAACTACAAAAAAAATTTTTTTTGGTGGTATTCCCTTAAAAGGCTACATAGCCTCTTAAGCTATTTTTAGATTTCGTGCCAAAAAAGAAAAAAAAAAAACGTTCTAGAAATGTTAAGTGACTGGCAGGTGACTATTGATTCCATAACCTAACAAAAATGTAATTATTTTCCATAATGTCTTCTTTGGACTCAATGATTGAAGCTTCGTCTGTGTTTTTAGCTCTACTGGCTGAAAGACAGCAGAGCTTATGTCATGGCATTGTTTCCGTCGTCTGTCCGTCTGTCTGTCTGTCTGTTAGTCTTTTTCTTGTTTACGCAAAAGGGGGGGAGGGGGGTGGGGGGCAGCGTCCAGTTCTTTGTCCAGAGCATACCTCCAAAACCATACTAGCTGGGGTTATGAAATTTCATGGGTGGATAGATCTCATCAAGAGAGAGTGCAGTGCACAGGAATCATAACTCTTGCACGCTTAATTTCTTAATTGTTGAGTTATTGCCCTTTGTTGTTTTTCATATTTGAATTTTGTCCGGAGCATATCTCCAAAACTATACTAGCTAGAGTTATGAATTTCATGGGTGGATAGATCTCATCAAGAGAGAGTGCAGTGCACAGGAATCATAACTCTTGCACGCTTGATTTCTTAATTGTTGAGTTATTGCCCTTTGTTGTTTTTCATACTTGAATTTTGTCCGGAGCATATCTCCGAAACTATACTAGCTAGGGTTATGAAATTTCATGGGTAGATAGATCTCATCAAGGGGGAGTGCAGTACACAGGAATCATAACTCTTGCTCACTTAATTTTTGATAAAGTATTTATTTGTGATCAGATTTTTGTGAATTTTTCAGCTTTTTTATCCCATCAAAAGCTTTTTAACCCTGCTGAGTTTGAAAAAAATTCAGCAAACAGTTATGGAAAAGTAGCAATTTTAGTTGAAAACATCAATTTATTGTCTTTTTGCGTAATGAATTCCTAATGAATGCTTTTTTTAAAAGCAAAATCTCTGCCAGAAGAGCATATTCAGGCCCTTCAGGGCCTTCTAGTTAGGGTATGTAAACGAGTGAGTTGCTCATGCAAAAATTGAACATGTCTCCCATTGGTGTGAACCTGGGCTATAGTATATCTCTAATTTCTCTTGCTGTAGGATGGTTTTTGACTACTGGGTTTCTATGAATGAAAATTAAAAGGCTTTGGGAGTTTAAGGATGACTTTTTTGTATTTTTGTAAATTTTTTGTCCCAAAATCTGAAGGGCCACTTTTTACTAAATAACAATATTATAGGATTTTCTAGATTGAAAGCATTTTCAGAGGACAAAATGAATGTGACTGAAAATTTGAAATTTGTTATGTGAAGGGTAAAAACATTGTGGGAAAAGGAGAAAATGCTGGTTACTGGCCTTTTTATCCTTTTTTCACAATGTTTTTTCTAAAGGCTTCATTCTCTGGGTCGTCAAAAGTAGGGATTGTGTGATAATGGGTGTACTCTTTACCACTGAACAAAATTATTGACTAGTTCAAATGATGATAGCACTGTCTTGCAGACGACATGAACGTATAAACTCAAAAATTGAAATTTGTTTCCAGTAGCGTAGAAAACCATGTGAGATAAGGAGAAAATGCTGGTTACCCGCATTTTCTCCTTTACCCACAATGTTTTCAAAAGGCTTCTGTCTCAGGGTTGTAAGAACCAGGGATTGTTTGGTACAGGGTTAACCATACAATCCATGCTCTGTCACCTGTGAGGAAGAAGACTTTTGAAAACATTGTGGGGAAACGGAGGGAATACTCTTGTATGCATTTTCTCCTTTTCCCACAAGTTCTTTTTTCAAACTTAAGAAGATATAAAACATTTTTTTAGCTACACTGAAGATGTATAATTGTTTGCATATAATTATAAACTAATTATAAACCCCCCCCCCCCCCACAAAACAAATGTTTTCATGGATATACTGGAATCGGCATATCTGTCTCTGTGTGTGTGTCCGTCTGTGTGCAAATAATTTCCTGTTTCTATCAAAGTGCTGGTGGGGATAATAACTCGTTTTCAGTGACAGCTCTAGTTTGTACAGTACTGGTAAAATATTTTTGTCATGCGGCATAGAAGTCAAGGTAACCTCTGTACAAGACTGCAAAAAGAACTGTGAGGCTTATTTGTTACAGTGTTAACCCTTTACCACACGACAAAATTTTAGACTTTTCCAAATTGAAAGCATTTGCAGACGATAAAATGAACGTAACTCAAAAATTGAAATTTGTCCTGGGAAGGGTAGAAAACACTGTGGGAAAAGGAGAAAATGCTGGTCACCAGCATTTTCTCCTTTTCTCATAGTGTTTTCAAAAGGCTTCTTTCTCAGGGGCATCAAAAGTAGGTATTGTGTGGTAATGGGTTAAAGATGCTCATCACAAAATAATCAGTGATACATTATGTGTACCAGGATAAGGGTAAACAGGATGTTACCATTCAAGTCTGTTGCTTTTGTAATACTGTATTGCACTGCCTGACTTATTAGGTAGACATCAAGGTTTTTCATGAAATTTGAGACTGTCATGAAGTAACGGTGTAAAATCCTTTTACCCTGACGATCCTTAGTTTTAACAACCCACAACACTGTTGAAAAGCATTTGAAACGTTGTGCTGGTAATCTGTATTTTCTCCTTTTCCCACAATGTTTTCTACCCTTTCTGTTACAAATTCCATCCTTTGTATTTCAATTTATACTTACGTTGTCTGCAAATATTTTTAAGTCTAAATTTTTGTGGTTTGGTATAGAGGTAAGCCATTTTGGTCCGGTCTAAATTTTTCTGGCTTAGTAGAGAGATAATCTTTGATCATTATCTCTTGTAGATTAATATGCATTTTATAGCAAACAAAATTTAACAAAATTAAATTGAAAAGCGAATTTCTCTCCATTTGCCCAAAAGTATTTTATTATCATGAAATTTATAAAACTATAAATATCCTGATTTTACATTATACATTGCTAACCAGGATATGCTTTCAAAGTTTGCTGCAATTGTGTGTAGGTGGTATAGAGTTGTCTCTATACTGGAACACAAAATTTCAGACCTGCCTTAACCCATTCCCAAATGACAAATTTATGGACTAGACCAAATTGAAAGCATTTGCAGATGACAATTCAACTCTTGCTGAAAAGATGATTTATGTCTATGATAGCCCCTGCGAAACGTAGTACCCTGGGTAAAAAACATTGTGGGAAAAGGAGAAAATGCTGGTAACCGGCATTTTCTCCTTTTCCCACAATGTTTTCAAAAGTCTAACTATTCCAGACCCGTAAAAACCAGGGATTGTTTGGGAAAGGGTTAATAGTTTCCTGTCTTACTGTAGACAACACAAGAATCTTTTATTGACAGTGTAAATCAAGATCAACCTATACAGAGCATGCTGTCTGATCTCTGATCTGCATTGTCTGTGATTGGGACCACACTTTATCTTGATTTTGCAGAGGAAATGTATATTAAGATAACATTAATTTACCCTTACTAAACAATCCCAGGTTTTCACAACCCCGTGAGAGAAAGCTTATGAAAACATTGTGGGAAAAGGAGAAAATGCTGATAACCAGCATTTTCTCCTTTTCCCACGATGTTTTCTATCCTATCAGAGACAGAAATTGTCATTTGGGTTGTATTTATTGTCTGGGCATGCTTTCAATTTGGTCCAGTCCACAATTTTGTCGTTTGGTAAAGAGGTAAAATGCAATTTATTTATTCAGTGCTAGAGAAAGAATTCAGTCAAATGCTGGTTACCAGCATACTCTCCTTTTCCCATTACGTTTTCATAAGCCCTTTCTTCCCTAGGACATTTGCACCAGTCTTTTTGTTTGATTTATAAAGAGTTCAATTGCATGCATGTATCATAAGTGTTTTTCTTGATCTAAAGGAAGTTACAACCAACACAGAGAAAAACATTGATCCTTCATCAAATAAGTTAATGTAACACTGGCTGAGACAAATATTCAAAACATTGTGGGAAAATCAGGAAAACACTTGTAAATACCAACATCTCTAATTTTCCCACACTGTGTTATACTATAGTTTAACTCTTTACCAAACGACAAAATTTCAGACTGGTCCAAATTGAAAGCATATGTAGATGACAAAATAAATGTGACTGAAAAATTGAAATTTGGTTTGGGAAAGGTTGAAAACATTGTGGGAAAAGGAGAAAATGCTGGTTATGAGCATTTTCTCCTTTTCCCGCAATATTTTCTAAAGGCTTCTTTCTCAGGGTCGTTAAAAGTCGGGATTGTGTGGTAATGGGTTATAGAAAAATCATATCATTTGAACCACAATAATATTGCCCTCTATGAAATGGATTTAACCCTTTAACACAAAATCCCATCTTTTAATGACCCTGAGAAAGAAGCCTTTTGAAAACAATGTAGGAAAAGGAGAAAATGCTGGTAACCAGCATTTACTCCTTATTTTCCTACAATGTTTTTTACCCTTCCCAATGCAAATTTCAAATTTTCAGTCTCTTTTATTTTGTCGTCTGCAAATGCTTTCATTTTGGACTAGTCTTAAAAATTTTCATTTGGTAAAGAGTTAATGCATTGACTAATTATTGTTTGGTAAAGAGCATGCCTTTTACAACACAGTTCTAGTGATATGGAGCAAGAAAGCCTTTGAAAACACTGAGGTAAAAGGAAATAACAGTCTGGTAACTGGCAATTTCTCCTTGTTCCTCTATATTCTCTATCCTATCGGAGATGAATTTCACCTTTTAAGTAGTTGTGTAATTTGCCTGATTCTGCAAATGCTTTGAATTGCATTATAAATTTTTTGTTTGTTAACCCTTTACCAAATAATCCTGCAATTGAATGACCTTTTCAAAGAAAGCATTCGAAAACATTGTGGGAAAAAGAGAAAATGCTGGTTTGCCAGCATTTTCTCCTTTTCCCACAGTGTTTTCAATCCTACCAAAAAGAAAGTGTAAAATTTGTGAAACAGCGTAGTTTTGTGGATCTATGCAAATACTTCGAATTTGGACAAATATAAAATTTTGTCGTTTTGTACAGAGTGCAGGACTTAAGGTTCATGTAAAGTGTTTATTTTGCTTAATTTCATACGTCAATAATTCTGTAATTATCAAAATTTGTCGGGAAAACCATATATCAAATTAAAGCTCTGGATGAGTACAAGCTGTTTTACATAATTATACCTACTGGCCTTGCATAATAAAACTAAAACATTGCAGAAAAAGATGACATCGTTTAAAACCTACAAAATAATAATGACATAACAAAATTGCTTAAGTTTTGGAGAAAACATAGGCTATGGTACATACCAGGTACTGCTACTACCAAAAATCCTATAGTTTCTTTAAAAAGGCACATATTTAAGTCAGAAAGCTTGACATTTTTCCCTTATTGAATTGTCAACCATGTTTGACCTACTTTGTTTTAGTAACAGGTATGGTGTCTCCACAGGATCAAAATGTACAAGTGGTTGTGCATGATAAACTTTCATTAGTAATTTTAGATAATAAAACAAATAAAAATGACCTGTACAAGTGAAATTTCCATGTCTACGTCCAAACCCTTTCTCAAAAACAGCAGTTACAAAAGGTGTCACCAGTCTGGTAGATAGGATTAAGGTGTCACCAGTCTGGTAGATAGGATTTAGAATCAATTTTTGACATAGGCATTTTTTTCATTGTTCTTTTTGTGTGTGTGATGGGGTAGTGGGGTGCTGTTTTTGAGAAAGGGTTTGTAAGTGGACATGGAAATTTCACTTGTACAGGTCATTTTTATTCTTTTTTTATCTAAAATTATTACTGGAATAAATTGACCTGAAATTGACCTTTATGCAAAGAGTAATTAAAACGTGAATATTTAAACCATCGGGTATAACCGGACTGTACGGAAACTGTTATCGGTAAATGTTGGGTTTGACCCTTACTGCGCCTTAGTCAAAATAAAAAGGTTTTGCGGATGGCATAAATTAAAATCAGGCTGCACAGAAAGCACATCATAGATCTAAGTCACCCACCATGTATTACCAATTTAAACCAACAATATAATGGTTATTTCAGGTATTTCAAGTATTCTTTGAAAACACTATACCCGGTAAATCTATTAGCAGCATAAAGAGTTTAGAAACATGCACATAGTTCCGCATGCAGACGACATTAGCCGGAGCCAAGTTAGAACAATAAATCAAGCGTGTAATATATGGTTACAATTGAGGTCATTTATTTCATGTCAATTTGTTCAGGTAATACTAATGAAAGTTTATTACACACAACCACTTGTACATTTTGATCCTGTGGAGACACCATACCTGTTACTAAAACAAAGTAGGTCAAACATGGTTGACAATTCAATAAGGGAAAAATGTCAAACTTTCTGACTTAAATATGTGCCTTTTTAAAGAAACTATAGGATTTTTGGTAGTAGCAGTACCTGGTATGTACCATAGCCTATGTTTTCTCCAAAACTTAAGCAATTTTGTTATGTCATTATTATTTTGTAGGTTTTAAACGATGTCATCTTTTTCTGCAATGTTTTAGTTTTATTATGCAAGGCCAGTAGGTATAATTATGTAAAACAGCTTGTACTCATCCAGAGCTTTAATTTGATATATGGTTTTCCTGGACAAATTTTAATAATTACAGAATTATTGACGTATGAAATTAAGCAAAATAAACACTTTACATGAACCTTAATGGATCACATGAGTAAAGCTGTACTATGATTATTGCTGCATCTATTTTCATTGTTTTATACATAAATGACAAAAAAGGTTGGCATGTCGAGATAAAATAAACAGTTCATGGCTGGATGAGCTTGCGGGATGTGGAGGAAAGTACACTGAAGTAATTACAGTGTGGTAAAGGGCAAGTACACAGTTTGTGACAAATACTTCACGATAACACATATTAACAGTTTAAATTGTACTTGAATGTGTTTTGGACGTCATAACTTACATTGTAATATTTTAAGTGTACTAGTTAAAGTTCATGCAGTCTTTAAAACTTTAGGATTAATGTGAAATTTATACTTTTTCACCAAATAAGGTGTGGTATACTTTCAGTTTTCCACGTTTTCCATATATCTTTGTGTTGCTTAAATCGACTTCAACTGAACAGCTTCGAAACAATATTTATAGTATTTAGCCTTTAGCAGTGTTATCCATTGTGCAGCAGCCTACTGTTGAAAACTTGTTGGCATTTGGAGAAATTGCTCATTACAAGATTTATCCTGTATTGCAAGATATGTTTTTCTCATATGGGTGTGACTACTGCCAGAATTTGAAATGGTATATCTGACTTGACAAGAATGTTTCATAGTCGTCTGCTGCATCATTTTTTTGGTTTCTAGAGCTAGATCTAACCTATGGAATAGTATAGGTAACTTTCCCCAAAGGCGATGCTACTTTTTGAGTGGTTGCCTCGGTCCATATAGGTCTACCATATGAAAAAAAAGATCAGATAAATGTCCCTAGAGGCAATGTTACTTTTTGACTGGTCGCCTCTGGTACGGTGCACAAGAAAAATAATGTCCAAATACGAAAAAAATCATCTCATTATTAAGACTGTCTTTACTATGCCTGGTGCTAAGATGTCATGGTGCCTGACAAGTCCAAACCAAGTTTTTTTGGTGCTTTTGATCCAGCGTTTTCCCTCTAACATCTTTAAAATTGCAATATGCTGCCATGATATTACTGAAAAATTGTTAAAGATTGGGTAAAACCAGTTGCACCTAAAATATTTGTAAACACCTGCTGTTAGATAGTTTGTCAGATATTTTGCCAAAATGGCCTTGGGGTCATTAGACAGTGATTAAGGCCTTATACTGCTCTACAATTTTTCCCATCCTATAAATCTTTTCACTGCTATGCCCTACTCATAGACCTTTTTAGGGACAGTGTAGATCGAGATCAGACTGCACAGACTTTTGCAGCCAGATCTTGGATATACACTATCCAATTAAGGAGATATTATTCTGCAAAACATATCTTTTAAATACTGTGTATTAACTCTTTACCAAACGAAAAAAATTTAGACTGGTCCAAAATGAAAGCATCTGCAGACGACAAAATAAATGTGACTAAAGAATTGAAATTTGTTTTATGAAGGGAGAAAACGCTGTGGGAGAAGGAGAAAATGCAGGTTACCAGCATTTTTTCCTTTTCCAACAATGTTTTCAAAAGGCTTCTTTCACAGGGCTGTTAAAAGTCGTGATTGTGAGGTAAAGGGTTAATATTTGGATTTCTACTGACAATTTGAACATTTTATTTTAGTTATTTAGCAGGATAAGGGTTGAAGAAAAATTGCACCAGTAAGCCACATTGAAATTGTCAGCTGCAAAATGCTTTTAGTTTGGTCGTCTTAAATTTTGTTGTCTGGTAAAGAAATGACTATGGTAGCGACAAAGTTATGGACTTGTACTGTAAAAAAGAATTTTGGAGACATCATATTGAATATGCATTGTGTATTATTGGTTTTGATTCAGCTAGAATACAAACACATTGTGGGAAAAGGAAAAAAATGCTGGTTGCCAGCATATTCTCCTTTTCCCTCAATGTTTTCAAAACTTGTTTCCTCAGAGTTGTTAAAATATGGGATTGTTCAGTTGATATGTAACAAAGTAATTTACCAGCCGATATAGCTCAGTTAAGGTAGAGTGTAGGACTCATGAACACAATGTTTTGGGTCACTACAGGTTGTGGGTTCAAATACCCAGCAGGCCAACTAAAATTAATAATCTTTCGGATGAGACATTAAACCGAGGTCCTATGTGACTGTGCTATGCGCCGAGCATGCAAAAGAAACCAGGCAAAGCTTGTGGTAGTTTCGACCTGTATCCTTGCACTATTCACTGTAACCAACCAACAGTGTACTGATTAAAGATCACACTGCATGAATAGTACAGATAACTGTCCCCAAAGGGGATGTTACTTTTCGACTGGTCGCCTATGGTGTACAGTAAATGTCCAAATATGAAAAAGATCACCAGGGCGTCTCATAATTGAGACTAACTGCATGAACTGACTATATTCTGTCTCAAAAAGCAGCTTAGTAACGCTTGGATCAGCAAGTCAAAAACATAAGGTGGTAGATACCTTGTTTGATCCTCTAGCGTTGGTGCCAGTCATGTAGAGCTGTCCTGTTACAAGGCACAGCAGTGTTCAAAGTGTGAACTATAGTAATCAAGGACGGACATAAATAAGTGAGGTGTTGCCATGATAAGGCTGAAATACTTCAATTGTCAGGCAAGATGACAATTTTGTAAATAGCAAAAATTCGAATGTAACCCTCTAACAAACATTCGAAAGTTTTTTTTCTGTCAAAAGGGAAGGCTTTTGAAAACATTACAGGAATAGGAAGAAATGCTGGTAACCAGCATTTCCTTCTTTTCTCCCACAATGTTTTCAAGCATTTGAAAGATGAATTCTGTTTTTGAGTCACCTTTGTTTTATTGCCTGCATGTGCTTACGAATTGGGCTCATCTAAAATCTTGTTGTTTGGTGAAAGAACTTTACTATAGTTTGTCCATTACCTGCAGTTCTCTTCTGCTATTCTATTTAACTCATTACCAAACGACAAAATTTTAGGTTTGTCCCGATCGAAAGCATTTGCAGACGACAAAACTAAGTGACTGAAAATTTAAAATTTGTTTTATGAAGGGTAGAAAATATTGTGGAAAAATGTGAAAATGCTGGTTACCAGCATTTTCTCCTTTTCCCACAATGTTTCTAAAGGCTTCTTTCTTAGGGGCATCAAAAGTAGGGATTGTGTGGTAATGGGTTAACTCATGACCAAACAACAAAATTGTAGACCAGTCCAAATTGAAAGTATTTGCAGACATCAACATAAGTGAAATGTGTCTTGGGTAAGGTAGAAAATATTGTGGGACATGGAGAGTAGAGAGTTGACTCTTTACCACACAACAAAATTCTAGCCTTACCTACATTGAAAACATACACGCAACAAATTAAATGTTGCTTAAAATATAATAAAATGTCATTTAACTATTTAGCAAACGACAAACTTATGCACCATACCAAATTGAAAGTATTTGCAGACAACAAAATAAATGACAGAAAAATAGAAACTTGTTTTTTGAAAGGGTAGACAACATTGTGGGAAAAGGAGAAAATGCTGTATACCAGAATTTTCTCCTTTGCCCACAATGTTTTCTTTCCTTTAACTCTATACTACACAATCATGACTTTTAACTACCATGAGAGAGGAGCCTTCTGAAACCAGCTGGTTACCATCATTTTCTCCTTTTCCCACAATGTTTTTTAAAAGCCTCTAGCTCCCACAGAGTCATTAACAGTGGGGACTGTGGTAAATGGTTAAATTTTTAGAAATGTTGAAATGTGTATTTTCTTTAGTAGGAATGGGTTGCCAGTTTAAAGAGAACATTTTTTGATCTCCGTTTGTGTCATACTATGTCATACTATTTCTCAGCTTCTAAGTATTTTGTACTTTGATACATTGATAACTTACATTTTCAAAGACAGGCCATTTTATAAATAGTACAGCTACATCAAAAGGGGTTCTGTGTACCTCACTTAAAGACGTTTTCTACAGTTTTGTGACAATTTAATCCTTTCATAGAATTTTCTAATTCTTTCATATGTTGGGTAAAATTCAATGGCAAACTCAAAAATAAAAAGAAAAAGATTATGTTGACGAGTTGGATTTTCTGCTAAATGGATGTTTCTGTGGTAACTGCTTGTATCAAAACACTGAAAATGACTTTATCTTCATAAAAGGCAGTAAAACAAGGTAATCGGAAAGAAAGTATCAGGAAAAAAAGTATCCGAAAAAAAGAATCCGTTTTTGGTAGGAAAGAAAGTATCAGGAAAAAAAGAATCAGTTTCTGTCAAAGTTGTGATACTTTTCTATTTCTTGACTTGCCAAAATATACTGGCAAAATCAACATGAAGTCTTCAATTAGTTCAAAATTTTGAAAAATTCCTTTCATAGAATTTTATAATTTTTGGTATGTATAGTAAAATTTAATGGTAAAGGGTAGAAATCATTGTGGGAAAAGGATAATATGCTGGTTACCAGCATTTTCTTCTTTTCCTACAATGTTTTCTATAGGCTTCTTTCTCAGGGTGGTCAAAAGTAGGGATTTTGTGGTAATGAGTTAATGACAATATTTTAGTTTTACACCACCAGCTGTCTTTTTCATTTAGCCTTTATGTTGTTAAATGATGAGATGGATATTCTCTGTCAAGGGTAGAAAACATTGTGGAAAAAGGAGATATGCTGGCAATAAGCTTTTCAAACTTTTCTCCAGAATATTTTCTAATGCTCTCCCCCTCACAGCCCTTGAAGCTCAGGATTGTATGGTAAGGGGTTTAGGATCAAATACCATACAGTCATGCTTAATAAATATGTTGTTCACTTCAGAATCAAGAGAGGCTTTTGGCTAGCCTCTTAACTATTTTTTTGTCAGCATTTATAGTAATTACATCTATGTATGTAGGGGCATAGTGGCCTATACACAAAAACATACTTTGCAATAACACACTTCACCAAATAAATTACCCTGGATGTCATCGGATACCTTCAAAAAAGTTTGGGGGTCTAGATTCTGCAAGGAAATACCTCTCCCATCTCATTCAAATGAAGAAGATTTTTGTAACTTAAGACTACAACTACTTGACTTAGAATTATTATACAATTTTTTTTTTACTATAGTCATAGGATATCGAGTGGGAGGGGTACTGGGCATCAGAACATTATCGGATTTGTTTGTTTGCTTTTGCTGACTATAAATAATTAAAATGATACCTGGGTTTTTTGCCGTGGTATTTTTTTGCCACTTTCTAAGATTGCAGAAGACACAAGGTAATGACAGTAACATACTTGATATTTACATGGCTGATGTTTTCGGTCTGCATCCAATCAAATTTCTTTTGCAAATGGGCACCTTTGGCACCAGTAAAAAACTCTAAATTGTCATTGATTCTGCAAATTTTGATTTTAAGACAGGAATTGATCTTAACAATTTTTTTCTGCGACATTTTGAATTTCTTTAGTGATAAAATCGCAAATATGCTGCCTAGGCAGAACACTGGAGGAAGAGTGATTCTTGCATGTGCAGAAAATTTACAAATAGCAAAAAGTTTTATCCCAAGTCAGCCTGTGTACTCAGAACAGGCTGACACGGGTTGGAACTTTTAGCAGATGCATTAACCCATTACCACACAATCCGTACTTTTGACGCCCCAGAGAAAGAAGCCTTTAGAAAACATTATGGGAAAAGGAGAAAATGCTGGTAACCAGCATTTTCTCCTTTTCCCACAATGTTTTCTACCCTTCACAACATAAATTTCAAATTTTCAGTCACTTTTATTTTATCGTCTGCAAATGCTTTCAATTTGGACCAGTCTAAAATATTGCCATTTGGTAATGGGTTAAACTCCCATTTTACAGCAATTATCGATGAATGCAATTTATGCACAGACAAGCAAGGGTTGGATCATAGTTGTAAATGAGGTGTCATTAATTGTAATAACCGGTAGTACATGTATGATAATTATGAACATAATTGTGGTCTTCATTGACGATTTCTCTTTGATGAATATTGCCTTCTGGCATAACTTAACCCTTTACCCTCAATCACAAGTGTTAACAATCACAAGAAAAGCAGCTGTACAAAAAATTGTGGCAAAAAATGTGCTGACGAGCGTCAATTTTTACTGTTCCCACAATGTTTTCTTCCTTTCACTTACAGATCTCATCATTAAGGTCATATTACCTTGTTGTTTTCAAAGCTTTCAGCAGTTGAAGAGTCTAAAATCTGTTGTTTTGGTAAGGAGTTATATTTTTGTCACAAGATAACATGTTAGATATGTCCAAAATGAAACAGAACAGATGTGCCATGCTTTTGGCAAGAAGGGGCATAACTCTTTATCAAACGACAAAATTTAAGACTGGTTCAAATGGAAAGCACTTGCAGAGGAAAAAATAAATGCAACTCGGATTTCAAAGATTGTTGTAAGAGGGGTAGAAAACGATGTGGGAAAAGGAGAAAATGCTGGTTTCCAGCATTTTTTCCTTTTCCCACATCGTTTTCAAAATGTTTCTTTTCCAGGGTCGTTAATTGTTTTCAAAATGTTTCTTTTTCAGGGTTGTTAAAAGTAGAGATTGTGTGGTAATGGGTTAATGAATCTCCCTGATTCATAATACTGACCAATTTATCACTGTGATAAAATCAGGTCAGCCTGGCCAATACACGCATACTGACCTGGGCCAAAACTTTTTGCTGCGGGTCAATTTTCTTTATGTCCAAAGACCAATGTGTCTCATGAGTCAGGCCCGGCTGTTATACAAGACAGATTCCTAAAATGCAGAAAAGGTAGAAAACGTAATGCAAAATTAAGAAAATGCTGGTTACCAGCAGATTCTCCTTTTCTCACAATCCTTTTGGGTTGTTAAAACTGATTTTTTTTTTATTAAGGAAGAAAGAACAGAAAGCTATGTTTGAAAAAGATAAAATGCAGGTTACCAACAGTTTGTGTCTTCCAACAGTCATTTCAAAATTTATTTTCCTCAAGAAAAAACCTTTTGACTGTTAGATAAGGATTAATTAGGTTAATAATGATAACTGATTGTTAAATAAGTAGTGAATTGCTGTAAATTGCATGTTTTGAATGCATTATCTCCTGGCGGTTTTTATTATTTTCTTACTGATTTAGAGCGTCATATACTTGGCTATAAAGCTATTTTTGGTATGTAACCTACAAGGATGTCTATCATCGTTAAATTACCTCTTTGCGTCACATGCATCAGAAAATAGCGTATCCACCCTTTACCTCAAAATTACTGAGTTTTGACCATCCTGATGAAGCAGCTTTTAGAAAAGCTAGTAAACCAGCATGTTCTCCTTTTCCCAAAACATTTTTTTACTTGTTCAAAATGTTAATTCCATTGTTCACGCACCATTGTAGGCTACAAGTGCTTTCAGTACGAAAAAGTCTAAATTTGCATTGTTTGGTTAAGAGTTGAATAAAATGTATATAAAATGAAGAATTTATTTTTTTACTCATGGGTGTGACAATGCATTTAGATTTAAATCTCATCATTTGAAAGTATGGAAATCATTGTGACAATGAAAATTTGTCATTGTACAGTCAGTCAGTTTATGTGCCAATTGTTGCTGGCAGAAAAATGAATTTTAAGCCAGCTGAAAAGTACACAAAAGTAAGGGCATTCTGACACTGACTACCTTTGTCCTTGTTTAAAACTTTGGGTTTTTTTACCAACTTCTAACATTTGCATTGAACATATAAGAACAGATTGTCACCTTTACAATTTGTTTAGATAGTATGATTTCCATTTTAATAGATTTACCATTCGCACTGTATACCTTTGGATGTTTTTGGAGCTTTTAAATGTTGTTTTAACTCTTTACCACACGACAGAATTTTAGGCTGGTCCAAACTGAAGCATTTGCAGACAACAAAATAAATGTGATTCAAAAATTGAAATTTTATTTGGGAAGGGTAGAAAACATTGTGGGAAAAGAAGAAAATACTGGTTACCTGCATTTTCTCCTTTTCCCACAATGTTTTCAAAGGCTTTCTTTTTCAGGGTCGTTAAAAGTTGGGATTGTGTGGTAAAGAGTTGATCCTATGAGTGCCAATTGCAGCAGAAGTTACACCTCTCCTAACTCATTACCAAACGAAAAGATTTTAGGTTTGTCCAAATTGAAAGCATTTGCAGACGACAAAACAAAAGTGAATAAAAATTTGAAATTTGTTCTGTGAAGGGTAGAAAACACTGTGGTAAAAGGAGAAAATGCTGGTTACCAGCATTTTCTCCTTTTCCCACAATGTTTTCTAAAGGCCTCTTTCTCAGGGTCGTCAAAAGTAGGGATTGTGTGGTTATGGATTAATGGCCAATTGCACTAGGTAACTATAATATAATTGATTTGTCCAAAAAAGGCAAATTTATGTCATCGATGTACAAAGTATTTAATGCTCTTAAAGAAAGCATCTATCTTATCTCTTTGCCACTGTGTCCCAAGTTTTAACAACTCTGACAGAGATGGCTTTTAGAAAACATTGTAGGAAAAAGAGAAAAATGCTGGTAACCAGCATTTTCTCTCTTTCTCACCATTTAGTTTTCTACCCAGTCATGGACAAATCATCTTCACAAGTCAAGCTGACGATTCACTACGCTACTCTACCCTTGGCAGATCAAGCTTTTCACCCGATACGCTTTTTCATTGGATGCAGCCAGCTCTAGCTGCAACGATTGAAATTGTCCGTAGTATTTCATCTTTGATAAAAATAGAACAAGGTCGCTACCTTTAGAATAGAGGGTAAACAAGGAAACCCATGTGGATGTCTGCTTATCGCTTCATGTGTATTCGTAAGTGGTTTGTAAAATGATATTTCATTTGCTTTTAGAAATATGATGTAAAGGGGGGTAGTAACCAGCATCCAGTAGATGGCGCATCGCAGGAATCTCGAAATCGGGCTCAATCAGCCAAGGTAAGATCCATGTAGTGATCATAAACTTGGCTTGCGAAGATGTGGACAAATATTTTAACTTGAGCCACATGTGAATTGTCTCCCTCAAGATGTTAGTGATTTAATCAATCAAGCCTAAAGTTTCTTCGTCTGATAAAGGGTATACCGGCACATTTTTAGTATCCCATAGGCACTTAACTTTTCACCGAAGTCAAAAATTTTGGACAAGTCCTCGCAGACAAGCTTTAATTGTGGCTAATATGATGGAATTTGTTTACATTAGGGTAGAAAATATGGTTGTAAAATGAGAAAATACTGGGTACCAGCACTTTCTCCTTTTCCCACAATGTTTTCAAAAGTCTCTTTCATTAGATTTGTTTGAAATTACGACGGTGTGGTAAAGAGTTCAACATTTTACAAAATTTTAGCCTAAACCTCTTTAATGTCGAAATTTTAGCTGAAATGATGACAAGTGTCCATGAAAGTGTAGAAAACTTTGTGGGAAAGGTGAAAATACTTGTCCCCAGCATTTTCTTGTCCCTCGAGGATTCCAAGAGCTAGGCTTTTTTTCCTTATTGTCATGAAAAGTTAGGATTGTAGGGCAGAGGTAAATTTAGATACCTTCATTGATGTAGGCACAATCTGTTATGATTTATTACTGAAAAAACATGACAAACAATATTTACAGAAAGTTTCAGTGTAACCAATCAATTATCGGAGGTTTTACCCCAGCACCTTACGATAAAATGTCGAAGTATGTTTGTTGTTATTGCTTCATATTGAATTGTATTCGTGAGGGGTTTGTAAAACGATATTTCATTGCCTTTCAGAAATATGATGTAAAGGGGGGGATAATAACTAGCATCCAATTGGGGGCATATCGCAGGAATCTCGAAATTGGCCTCAATCACTTATGACTACATTAGATTTTGTGCAACAGTAGACTTGCGTTAAACAGAAAATTATGTAAAAACCGAAAGAGTAGTTTCGGATTAGTCTGTGCATACTGCGCAGGCTGATCCAAAAGGACCCCTTGCGCAAATGTCCGAATATCCCTTTTTGCGTGTTGCAGCCCATATGTATGAGCCATGCTGTGGCAAAAGGGGGTTTATTGCATCTCTAAACATATCGAGAAAGTCATCCTGTAACACTGGGATAAGTAAAATCCATTTTGTCTAAAAACCAACAAATCACAAAGTAGACTAGTCCTTTTACATGCAGAAAATTGACCAAAAGGAAATATTTTGACCCAGGTCAGCCTGCGTTAAACCTTAACCACATGAAAAAATTTGACTTTTCCAAATTCAAAGCATTTGCAGACTACAATGTTAATTTAGCACATAAAAATTAGTATGTATTTTTTTGTCAGTTATGGGAGAAAACATTGTGGGAAAAGGAGAAAATGCTGGTTACCAGCATTTTCTCCTTTTCCCACAGTGTTTTCTAAAGATTTCTTGGGGGTGCTTAAAAGTCAGGATTGTGTGGTAAAGGATCAAACCCTCTTTCCACCAAGCATGGCTCAAGTACATTCCTTATGTAAATTGTTAAGTGACAAAGAATAAAACTGTTGTCACATGTCAACCATTGTATGAAAAATAGATGACAATGAGACACAAGAACTCGGCCTTGTCTCTTTCAGCACAAAATACATCAACTCACTGGCTCAAATAACAAGCCACTGAGGCCCGCCCGGGTGGCTCAGTGGTGAGCGTGTCGGACTCCTGACCTGGTGGTTGTGAGTTCGATACCCGGTTGAGGCGAACTTTCTTTCTGGCATATTTTCGCCTCTCACCTCTGCTGAAGCATGTGAGAAAAGTAGTCGGTGGCTTTGGAAAGAAAGTTGTGTTAGTACTGGTGTAAGAAAGCTAGGAAACACAGAAGCGTCACTGGCCGCCATGATATGACCTAAGCTGTTAAAATGGCGTTAAACTCCAATACAACCAACCAACCAACCAACCAACTAGCCACTGAAACTCGGACAGAGCCTTAATATGATAGTAACTGGAACTAAACAACCTAACTGTATAGATCAAAGATTAGGGCCTCTTTTCACCAACCACTCTTAAGAACGTTCTTTGTCTTATTCTCCAGAATTTTCTATATTTGAAAGTAACACAACTTCTGATTGGCTAAACCAAATGGTTTAGCCAATCAGAAGTTATGTTACTTACAAAATTCAGAAAACCTTGGAGATTAAGACTAAGAATATTCTCAAGAATGGTTGGTGAATACAGACCCAGGCTGCATGTTTTGTGTGGCCTGATCTTGATCTATGCCATCTGTGAAAGCCCGATATTAAAACAATTAGCAGACAACAATTGCTATTGGGCTCATAATGGTGCTACTTTACTTTGATAGGGTAGAAAACATTGTGGTAAAACGAGAAATGCTGGTTACCCAGATTTTCTCCTCTTCCTACAATGTTTTTGTAAAGCTTCTTTCCCAGGGTTGATAAAAGTTTGCATTGTGTGGTAAAGGTTTAAAATGTCAAGCATTATAGCATTATACTCATATTCGTAGAATTATGTGTCAACATCGGTTGGAAAAGATACCAACGGACAGTTGCAAAAGATAAAACTATTTTAAACCTATTAAGCTGCTAAGCCAACCCAAGAACCATTTAAGGACCGTGCAGATCAAGATGAGACTGCACAGAACATTCAGTCTGATCTTGGATCTACACTGCCTGATAACGAGATTGTTTTTCCTCCAACATTTAACTCTGATTTAATAGCAATATTCGGAGTTCTGCTATCGGCTTCATAGTTTAAACATATTTATTTTACATTGATTGAGAAACAAGTTCTTACAATTTATACTAATTAATCGCTCTCGATTCTGCTTCCTGGGAACTACACCAGTACTCGCGTTGAATGTGTGGGCCAATGAAAAATCCCAAAGTTGACACTGGGGTACCGAACTCAGGACCTTTAGTTTATGAGGCCAACGCTCTACCTCACGAACACGGACACCACATCGGCTTGATAACTTTATCTAATTTATTTAGCAGGATAGGGCTTGCCTACTGATAGGCAAAAACACTGTGAAATACCAGAAAGCTTTGGCATAAGGGGGTTTAGTGCATTTCTGTGAAGCATTATACCAAGCAAGGCAACTGATGATAATGGATTTATTAACCCTTTACTCCATAGATACTCATTTCTGTACATAGCTTGTAGGAGCCTTTGGAAAACATTGTGGCAAAAGGTGAAATTGGTCGTGACGAGCAATTTCACCTTTTGTCACAATGTTTTCTATGTTATCAAAAGGTGTCATATACCCATAAAAAACGCCTTCACCCTTGCTGTTATTTAGGGTCAATTAGAAATACCATAGAAATGCCCTATGGGGTAAAGGGTTAAATACATTTAGAGTAATGAGTCTGAATCATGAGTAAGACTGGTCCTGTGATCTACTGAAAAAGGATCACAGAATGTTTTGATTTGGGTCAGCCTGCGAGGACTCTGCAGGCTGAACTGGGTCTATACTGTTTGCAGATGCATTAAATCCCCTTTGTACAGAGCACGGCTCAGATAGAACAAACATTAGAAAAGCAACTGAAAAGGAAACAGTGTAGCGTGAATATTATGAATAATGGAAATTATTTTCCCACAAGTCATCTATGAATGATATACATTAACCAGAGGCCAAGTGTAACCCTTACAGTACTGTGCACAAATATTGGTGTTGTTGCAGACAAGATCGGGGCAATCAGAGCCACAGTCTGGTCTGTGTACATCGTCGGATATTTTGTTTAATGTTCTGACACTGGAAACGCAATGAAATTGCAGCCCATTGGCTTTTTTGTACAAACACAATGATTTCTGTCTCATCTGTGTTGCATGGTAAGGTTTAGGTCTTTACTACACTATCTTGTGTTTTAAAAGACCATTAGATAGCTTTGCAAAACATTGCGGGAGAAGGAGAAAATGCTGGTAACTATCATTTTCTTCTCCCACAATGTTTTCATCATTTATAGATCCAATTACTTGTGCCATATTTACTATGTCTTTTAAAATGCTTCTAATTTGGATCTGTCTAAAATTTTGTCATGGGGTAAAGTGTTAACTCTTTCCCAAGCAAGCCCTGGTTTTTACGTGTCTGCAATACAGGGCTTTAGAAAACACTGTGGGAAAAGGAGAAATTGCTCGTAACGAGCATTTTCTCCTTGTCCCAAAGTGTTTTCTAGCCTATCGGAAAACTTTCTGCCATTCTCATCAAATTCAAAATTGTCATCTGCAAACATGTTGAGTTTGGGACAGTCTAAAATTTGTCATCTGGGAAAGTGTTAATAAAATAAAACATTATACATGTATATATGGTTATGCTTTTGGGTTATAGATTGTTTTTATGTGTTTTGTACTGAAACACTATCTATGATTTGGTTCTGGCATACATATTGAAAGTATGTTTGGTAATAAATATGGACATTAGTTATTTCTTGATTTTGGGGCTAAAAAGGAAAGAATGAAGTAGGTATACTGAAAAGTTGTAGACATTGCAAATCAAGATTAGACTGGGATTAGAGGCAGCGAGGTTGACTTTGATCTACTTTGTCTAGGTAAGCAACTAAATCTGGGTCTGCCTATTCAAGGATTAAAGGGACCTTTTGACTACAAATCAAAGACATCTCTATTTATTTGATTACATTAACCCTTTACCACACATCAAAATTTTAGACCTATCCAGGTTAAAAGTGTTTCTAGATAGCAATTTCATAGTGGCTCATACGACAAAATGTTTCTTTGATGGGGTTGAAAACTTTGTGGGAAAAAGAGAAATGCTGGTTACCAGCGTTTTTTCCTTTTTTCCCACAATGTTTTCAAAAACTTCATCCTCATGTTCTTTAAAAGTTATCATTGTGTTAAAGGGTTAAAAGACAAAATAAACTTTCTCTTCAAAGGCAAAGAGACAGGATGGCAACATGCATTGAAAAATGCAAATTTTGTGTTTATGGATTGGTTGCATTGATAATAATCTGTTTTTATGAGATCAAGTAATGATTTAATCATACTAGTTTGAATATGATCTCTCATAAAAGACACATTTTATTAGTTATGTTACATTCTCACAAACATCTGCTAAATTCTGGCAGGAAATCTTACAACATTAAAGGCTACAGTGAAACGTAACCTTTTTCTTACATTTGTCTTTCTTCTTTGCTGATAGTAAGCTATAGCTTTCACTTATTTAATTCTGAATCATTTTCAGCTCCGCTGCTTTTGAAGAAACTGTTACAGTATTGTTGAAGTCTTTGTCATTGTAAAGCAAAAGCTTTGACATTTTCTAATATCTCTTGTATTACTGAAGATATTTACATGTACTGAAAGCTTCGACCAGCTATTAACTATTGAAAAAGAAGCCCATAGATTTTGGGCATGTAACCACCAAAGTGATTTTTACGCATTTATATTTTTACAGAAATGACATTGTGAAAATTTGTCATTTTCTCTGTTTTCTTCAATGTTTTCCAAAGTGGACTATTAACATTTCATGAAACTTCAAATTTACAATGATCTGTGTTTAATTAACTTTTCTTTTCTTTTTCAGGTAAGTTACAGTTCTCCCAGGAAGTCACTGTAGACAAAAGATAAAGGCACAGTGTAAATGGATTTATGTTGAGTAGTATTCTATTGTATTCATGTAACCACAAAAGTTAACAATAATGTCTTCCCATGTCAGGGTTGGGAGGGGAGACATGTATTACATCCCCCCACCCCTCACCCCTCTCCATGAGACAAGGTGTCATGCATAAGGACCAAACTCTGGATTGTATATTTTTCGAGTTATTTTTCTTTGATTCTCTGATAACTTTCCATCACAGATTTGGTCCATTCTATACCTCGAAAACATTCTATGCTATTTTGATAGAACGAACTAAACACATTTGTAAAGCACTAATAGACAAAGAGTCGTGCACAAGAACCATAATTCAGGCTTGTACATTTTTCCAGTTATTTCCCTTTCATTATTTTCCATCACATATTTTGTCAGCTCCATAACTCGAAAATCTTCTATGCTATTTTAACTCTTTACAACACAATCCCGACTTTTAACAACCCTGAGATAGAAGCCTTTTGAAACATTGTGGGAAAAGGAGAAAATGCTGTTAACCAGCATTTTCTCCTTTTCCCACAATGTTTTCTACACTCCCATAATCAAAAAACAATTTTTGATTCACATTTATTTTGTGGTCTGCAAATGCTTTCAAATTGGAGTAGTCCAAAATTTTGTCGTTTGGTAAAGAGTTTATAAAACTTCTCACATTTGTTAAACACTATGAGAGGAAGTGACTTGCACAAAAACCACAGATCAGGCTTGTAAATCTTTTCAGTTATTTCCTTTTAATTATTTTCCGATTTAGATTGTGTCTGCTCTATAACTTGAAAACCTCATGAGATATTTTGATGAAACTTCACACATACATAATGTACTGTGAGATGAAGCGTCATGCACAAGTACCATAGCTCTGGCTTCATTTCCCTTTCATTATTTCCCTTAATCATTTTAAGTACAATTTAGTGTCCGCTCTGTAAGTAGAAAACCGTTAGAGTAAGATTACCATTATTTGAGTTAGAAATTTCGTAGGTCACACACATATCAATCCTTCTGACATCAAGAAAGGGGGGGGGGAACCATCTGTTATTTTTTTGTAGAAAAAAAGTTCTAGTTGTGTTTTTACAATGTAAGAAGAAAGAGACAATAATTAGAAAAAGAGAAAATGCTTTTTATATTGCCGAGGGGTCTTACAATGTTGTGGCTCCAGTAATTCATCCGTCCAATTCTGTATGTCCATCTGTCTCCTAGCAATTTCTTACGAGGGGAACTCCTCCTACAGTTTCCATTGGAATAACTTGAAACTTACTTCAAAGAAATCTGTATGATTTGTAGTTGTGAATGTGACTTAAAATTCAGATCTGTCCATGCATTCTAGATTAAAACCTATTTCACTTAACAGGCACCTTTGGGCATATATGTGCCGCTCTGTTAAGCTCTTGTTTGTTGTTGTTTTCCAATGCTTTCAAAGTCAACTACCATCATTTAGGTCTTACCATGATGCCTTTTATTACTGCTGCTCATCTAATTAACTCTTAACCAAACAACAAAATTTTGGACCTGTCCAAATTGAAAGCATTTGTAGACGACAAAAAAAAGGTGACTGAAAATTTGTAATTTGGTTTGGGAAGGGTAGAAAACCTTGTGGGAAAAGGAGAAAATGCTGGTTACCAGCATTTTCTCCTTTCCCTACAATGTTTTCAAAAGGTTTCTTTCTTTGTGTTGTTAAAAAGTCGTAATAATGTGTGGTAGAGAGTTAACACCTCCCCAACTTTATTCTAATCAAAAAAGAGCTTTACAGACAGCTAATCCATGGATAAAATTGAAATAAAATACCTGGAATAAACATAGAGCAGCAACATAGTCCTAATTACTTCACAATCAAGGTCATCAAGGCCTGACTATATTGGTACACTTATCAGAGTTCCAGATAAGAGGGAGTGATAGTATTCTAAATCCATTATTTCTCTTCCAAACACTATGATGTGGGTACTCATTAGAATCGTCTTGACCAGATGATTCTAATGAGTATACACAACATAGGGTTTAGTTGAGAATAATTTATATTTTAAACCTGGAAATCAAAATCGGTCCCTTTTTCTTTAGCTCCGACTTATGATGACATATAAACTTAGGTACCTAACACAAAATATATCAACTGAATTGAGAAAACTTACAGCCAAGGAAAGTATTAAAGACCAGTGTCTTGCATTATTATAAATTTATTCATTGTCCCAATTGATCATGATCAGCGACATCCCTTGAATCCAGGTTTAAAGCATTGCGTTACTCTCCATGCATCGCCCCTGAGAAAATTTGACTGACAACTTGTCGTTTCTAATTAATATTCATATGGTGTGGAAGTCGAAAGATCAATAACAAAATGATAATCTCTTGTAGAGAGGATAATTTCATTTCTTCCGTTACCAAAAATAATCCTGGAAAAAACCCTAGGTAGTCAACAAGTATGGTGGCCATCAGTCTGTATGCTTGTCTCCACTGGGATATTCCATTCTGCAATATGGGATGACACTATCAGTTTTTTTGTATGATTGTAACTGACAATCTTTCAGTGTTACACCCAGAATCTGGAATCTCAAATCCCAAAGAACAACAAATATTCCTTTTACATTTCAGGAGTTTGATATAAGAATTTGAATACTGACTAACTGAAAAGTAAACAAAAAACAGGAGGGATAAACTTTAGGTTTGGTTTTGAAAATGAACCTCTAAAATGGCCTTTTTTTTGCTCTATTCCTTCACATCAAGCTTGTTTATGTGCTGTTTTATTGACCAAACCAGTTGTGCCCCCAAAATCTAAAGGTCCCTTGCTGGTTTGCTCGGCCATAGCAAAGGCACAGTCAAGTTGCATTTCTGATGACATTATTAGCTTTCAAGAAATTTATTGTCTGTATTTGTGTGGACCAACTTAATATACAATAATATTCACAATTTGTTCACTCCGAAAAGATGAGCAAATTGCAAAAGATCTAGACTTGTCAACTAAAAAGCTTTACTGTTCAATGTATTTTTCATGATGTACACAAGTCTGAATTACTGTTTAAATGCTACAAACTTATTCACACCTTTTATAATCTCATATGAATCAATTAAGAAAATATTGTTTCATGTGAATTGGCATCGTATTATCTACAAACTTGGTGGATATATACAGATCTGAATTACGAAATTGCTCTCAAAACTACTTTGACATAACAGTTTGTTGGATGCAGTGGTTTCAAGATAAAAAGAAAAGAAATCAACATGAAATAAAGAGGCACAAAGATCAGACATTGCTTTGCCTTTGACATAACAGTTTTGAGATAAGCAATTTTGACATAATGAGTGTCGACTGTATCACTAAGCTTGATTTGCAATAAATGATGTGATTAGATATTGACAAGTAAAAATTAGAAATTACTTTGTATTTGCAATAAGAAAAGTTCAAATTTTCTCTAGGAAAAACTGATATCACCAATCAAAATTCTTCATGAACAAATCATGAAAACCAGGAAATGCCAGTGAAATAAGCCAAGGTTGATTTGGGTCACCGAGGATGTATCAGCAATATAAACAATATTCTGCACTGTGTGTTTCTCAAATGGGGATCATTACCGCTATTAAATAGCCCCTCCCTTTTGAAAAAAGGTAACACCAATGGGGGAAGGGGGGGGGGGGGGAGACATTTAAACAAACAAAGCAGTATTTATTTATCGCCTACAAATGCATTAGATTTTTATCGTTTTTGGCTCCACAAGCTGAGGGTGAGAGAGATTATGTCATGGCCTCTGTACATGTCCTTTGTCTGTCTTTAGCATGCATTCATGAGTGCTTAAACTTTTATTCTAAACATCTCTGAAACTGCCCTTTGGTCCTCTTCAATGTTTTTAGAAAGAATTTGATACCTGTAAAAACACTGGTTGCCCTGGCAAGTTGGCAACTAATCGGAAAACCATGGAAATCTTTCAAAATGGAAATCTCCTTGCCTGGTATCATAGTTGCTGCCATATAATTATGGCATGTTGCTTCATCTGGTGAACCTCCACTAGATTTCTTCAAATTATAGCCCAGAGCCTTTTGGTTACAAGTTTTACATGGGCCTAAAAACTTTAAAGAATTCCTCGTTCATAACTGTATGGCCTTGTTTATTTTAATTTTGGCACATAGCTTTCATCTAGTAGATGTCCCCTAAATTTGTGTAATATTTAGTCATTGAATCAAAATAAATGAAACCTCTTCATAATTATGTTTTATTGAAGAAAAATTGAAAACCTAATGTTTATAACCATACAGCTTTGACCTGTCTTCTCCAGTATGTGGCTGTATCTTATTGACCTTTACCAGGACTCTTCCCTAGAGTGTTGTTGATCATAATTATGGTGACTGTCATTGAAGGGGTAGACAACATTTGGGGAAAAGGAGACAATGCTGGTTATAAAAAATAATGAAGTCTCTTTGGGTGCTGTTGTATATGATTGTATTGTATTATATCGCTGTCTATGTCCACAAGGACTAATACTGGACCAGCGTGATATTGCGCCACTGAAAGTCCACTTGTTTGAGAGTCCATACACACTTAAAGTAGTTCAAGTGAAGTTGCTCGATTCTGCTAGAAAGATTTTTTTCGCTCTAAGATTTTTATGAATTTTTAAGTAAGCATTATCATTCTATTCATGCAAGTAAATTAAACACAAAACATTTGTTTCAAATAATTTGATCTTGTTTGTCACTTCAGATTGAAGAAATTTCAAACCAGTTTGGCTTCTCATACTATTATGTTCTATCTACAGAATATTGAATTTTCTGTGTTGTGAATGAAGTCTTAGACTGAAATTGTTTTGTATCCTTTTTAATCTAATTACTGTGTCTGATCAAACTGAAAATGGCTTTCCTTTCTTGGAATGTGAGACATTGAAATACCTACCAGTATGTTTAGTGGAAACAATTTTTAGTTTTGGGTACTTCTTTGCATGTGTGTTTTTTGTGTTTGTATTTATTATGCTCCCCGAAGGGCGAGCATATAGTCGCCGCTTCGTCTGTCCGTCCGTCTGTCCTTCCGTCCATCCGTCCTTCCATCCGTCCGTCCGTCCGAAGCGATTTCTCCACAACCCTTGGACCAAATTGGATGAAACTTCATATATGAACTCCGTGGGGTAATGCGCCGATATACTTTTCCCGGATTTTCAATTTGACCCCGTGTCATGGAAAAAAGGGGCTTAATGCAAAATTGCAATTTTTACCAATATCTCATTTACTTTTTGTCAGAATATCATGAAACTTCATGGTTATATTGTTTATGGAAAGTCTTAGCATGTGCCCTTGCTATTTTTAATCTGGGCATTTTTTAAGTTGACGTTCTGTCATGGAAAAAGGGGGCTTCTTGAAAGATTCCAATTTTTACTAATATTTCATTCAGTTTTGGTCAAAATTTCATTAAACTTCATGGTTATATTGTTTTTTAAGAGTTTCACCATGTGTTCTTGTTTCTTTATCTATGTGTTTTTCAATTTGACCCTCTGTCATGGAATAAGGGGGTTTCTTGTAAAATGAAAAAGGGGCCCTAATGCAAAATTGCAATTTTTACTAATATCTTGTTCAGTTTTTGTCAACATTTCATGGTTATATCTTGTTTTACAAGTTTCAACATGTGCCCTTTGTTTTTGCAATCTATGAATTATTAATGCGCAAATACGTCTTTCCTGGTTTCTCAAATTAAGACAGCATCACGGAAAAAGGGGACTTCATGGAAAAAATTGTTTTTCACTAGGTTCTCCTTTATCAGTGCTCAAACCTTTGTGAAATTTCAAATCTGAACTTGTTGGAACATTGCCCAGGTACCTCTCTTCCTTTTTCTCAATTTCAGGCTGCGTCTCGGAAAAAGGGGGCTTCATGTAAAAAATTGTTTTATGTAATATTTAATACATGACTGCTCAAAATTTCATGAAATTTCGAATTTTTAATTATTATTAAAAAATGCCACAAACCACACACCCATTGTATTTATTGCAATGATCCAATACTGTCTTATGGGAAAAGGAGGCTTAAAGGGGGCTTATTGGGCTTATTGTCCTCTACAAGTTTTTGTTGGCTATCTCTAAGATAGTAATTGCCTTTTCACTTCAAATTTTGGGGAGCATGAACAGGTTCTTCTAGGATAAAAGAAGTGAATTTATATCAATATCTTATATTTTATGACAAGCACTTGTTCGGGGAGCATAACCCGTCTCTGACGGCTCTTGTGTTTAAAAGGTGATTCATGTCCAGTTCAATAGTATTCCAGTCATACATGTATATCACACTGACAGATCAGTTATTCATAGACTTCCTATGGTACACAAGTATTAGGTTGGGTTGTGCAGTGCCTTACTAAAGGACAGTTTTGTGTGACTGGAACTGCCTCCAGAGATCAAATTAGGATTTACAGATCACACATTCAATACTTAACCTCTGAGGAGTAAAGGATTTCACTTACCCATCATTTTGATGGATGCTAACATATTTTCTCCCTATGGCAAAACAACAAAATAGTGCCATTTTAAGGCAGTCTGGTTCTTTTAAGCGTTTACCAGTGCATCAGAGAATAAACATTGAGGTCCATACAGCATCAGATTTGGGTTTCAAATACTGGTCAAGTGCATTTCCTGACATTCTGGAATTAGTTTCAAAATGAGCCTGTCAGGTCCAAAACTAGCAGGGTGCGAAAATCCCACATATTTACTCGCAAAATGCAAGCCAAAATTGGAAAATGCAAGTTGAAATTTCAAGCACTTGCTAAAAAATGCGAGTGCAAATTATTGAAGAACGGTTACCGAATGTACTAAATTTCATATGTGAATACAAAAAAAAGGTAATTCTTTTCGTTCTGGATAAACATCGGTCACATCGCTCTGAGAATACCCTTCGACGGCTGATGACAATTTTTACATGTTGCCATTGAAGCCTCCGAATTACCATTCGTAATCCGAATTTCGTGAGGAAAGTGTGTTCGTCTGCACTCACAACTAATACTGAGGTTTTGCGTTTTTTATACGGAAACACAGTAAGCGAATTCAATCTCTGATTTTAAAGCAAGAATATTTGTCAATCTTTCATGAAAAGTTAATTATTATGCACAAATAGCAACGGGAAGGGAGTCGGACGTGGTGGACTCGATAAACCAGTTACCGGACATGCAGATATTCGGATATGATACATCTGTATTTCATTTACAAAATCGTCCACCATTGTAAGTTCTATAGAAATTTAACTTGTTTAGAACAGAAATTCAACTGGAATTGAATTGATTGTAAAATGAGGGTTTTAATGTCAATTAACATTCCTTTTTTGTTTGGTTGTTGTCACAGTTGATAGGTTACGTAATGGAACAGAATTGAACAGTTTGTACAGGCCATTCCTTCTTTACCATTGATAGGCAAGCTGACCTTCAAAAGAAAATGCGAGTCCAATTTTGATTTTGCAAGTTGAAATAAAAGCTACTTGCAAAAATTTGCAAGCGGATGAAAAAATGAAATTTGAACCCTGACTAGGTCAATAGGCCAGATCATAGAAAAACCTTGTGTACACTCCAAAAGTCACATTTTCTGTCCAGTACTGTTGAAAGTTGGTGAGAATGTTTGTCTTGATAGTATTGCAGATGGGTTCCAAGTTGGGCCATGTCAGTTCAAAAACTAGGTCAGCAGGTCAAACCTTAGCAAAACCTTGTGCACACTCTAGAGGCCAAATTTTCAGTCCATTGCTCTTCAGAGTTGATCAAAATGTCACGATCATCCCTTGGATGAGTTTAAAAATGGGTCATAAACTGAATATGTTTTAGGAGACTGGGAATTGTTCATGTTGATCAAAAGGCTCATGTGAGTAACTTCAGGGCATTCATGGCCTTCTTTTCTATAGTAGCAGGGATCATTCTGGTTGGACATATATATGAGAGAAAATGTTCCATTTGCTGAAAAATAATGAGAGATTTAAAATTCTAATGAGATTTTTTTATGTTTCATTTTTCAGGAATCTAACTCTTCTCCAAATGACAAATCCAAACCTCTTTAAGACACTGTTTTAAAAGTGACTACTTTCTCTGAAATAAGAGAAAAAAATGTTGGAAAAGGATGCTCAATTTGAGCAATTTCACCTTTCCCCACATTGTTTTCACAAGTCTTACAACTAAAAACCAGTGTGTCAACATTTTCTCAAAATAAGCCTTGACTTCTGGCTCTGCCACACCCTCATTGCAGGTCTATAATCAAATTCATGTAAAGGAGGCCCCTCAATAACAACTCTCATAAGCTGATCACAGTGATCTGAGGAAATTCTGTTTCTTAAAGGGGTTGTAATTTTGCTATTGCCGTTTTGTAATAGAGGATGAATTGTGATGTTGAAGTGTGGTTGTACGAAAATTGTCAGTTCCAGTGGCCATGTTATTTGTCATATTTAAATCTCGACAATAAAGACGGTGCATTCCTTTTTTTGAATTATCAAAGCACAACCACCCATGTAACTAAGCCACTTTTCGTTAAATTTGACTGGTTTTTTCGGTATCGAGGGATCCAAAGAAGTAGCGGTGTCGTTGTTGGACTTGGTCTGCGATTTTTCATATTTATCTGGGCTTTCAGCACTTTTGTCATGCAGTCTCGACTCGTGAGTACATAAGAAAACTGGTTATTTTATTACAATATTTGATTTGGTTGGATTCTACTTTCCTCTTCTTGGGAGGCATTTTCCTCGCACTGTGCCTGACCCTTAACTGCAGACGACTTCAACACAAACTGCATTCGTATGCAACATCTCGGTTTTGCTAATGATAAAGAAAAACCCCGAACAAGCCGAATGTTGCAAATGGTAATCTGCTTCCCGTATATCTTGTTTTACGACGTGGGGAACCAGTGTATAGACTAGTTTATCGTGCAGATTTCCGCTATGTACGAACTCGAGTTCTATCCCTATCATCTGCCAAAAATCGGTATGCGAGATTTTGTTTCAGATGAGATTTAGAAATGCGATTTTTGCAATTTTAATGACAGAATCTTGCTATTTCGCGGCCCAGAATGATCCCTGTAGTAGCAAATCACACAAATGCATAACAGCATAACAGAGTTTTCTTCTTTCCCATTAAAGCAGTCTATACCAAATGAAAGAAATTCAGACTTGTCCAAATTGAAAGCATTTACAGAAGACAAAATAAATGTGAACTGAAAATAGGAATTTGTTTTGGGGTAGTTAAAAAACATTGTGGAGAAAAAGACCATTATTGATGATTGTGTGGTAAGGGGATAATTATAGCATCATGACCTTATTTGAACTTCCTAGGTTTCCAGAGAGATCTGATTCTGAATGCCAGAGGTGAACCCGGAATCTGGAATCCTACTAGACAAGGATTAACCGACAATCTGTATAAACCTCTTTTATAATTTGATGATTTCTACAGAAAAACACTGTCATAATATTCATGCAGATAAACCTGATATATAGAAAAATAGAAAAAGAAATTATATAGAAGAATTAAAAAATGAAGGTCTTTTTGACAAAAATATATAAATGCCCAATTTGTTATAAATCTTTTATATAAAAGAATAACAAAAACCTATTCTGGCAGAAAGATAATTGCATATTTTATTTCTCACCAGTACAATGTACTCTCATTATCAAATATGCCTAGAATAAGGCCTATATAAAGGTAAGCTATCATTCTTGTTATGCAAGTATCCATCAGGGACTTAATTATGATCGAGGGTCATATAGAATGCATTATTTAACTCTTTACCAAACGACAGATTTTTAGACTGGACCCAATTCAAAGCATCTGCAGACAACTAATTCAGTCTTGGTGATGTGACAATTTCATACTTTGGTAGGGTGGCAAATAATGTGAGAAAAGGAGAAAATGCTGGTTACCAGCATTTTTGCTGTTTTCCACAATGTTTTCTACAGACTTCTTCGGATTGTATGGTAAAGGGTTAATGAGTTCAGGATATCAAGTATTTCCCCAAAGTTACCAGTTTTGTCCATCAGAAATAAATGAAGTCAAAATCGGGTCACTATTATGAATGCTGTTTGAACATATAATATGTGATTTCAACCTTTACTTTGATATAGTTTCTGTTATTTTCATGCTCGCCAACTCTGACACCTTTGCATGTGTTCTGAAAAAATGTGTCTTGATGATTAGTCCACGCGTCACTACTTAGAGATGTCTGAGAATAAACACTATCTATATAACATACCACAGGATTGTACACGACAGCATTTGCAAGCAATGAAATACAATGCGACCCAAAAAATGAATCTGATTTTTGAAGGCTAGAAAACATTGTAGGAAAAAGAGAAATGTTTGCTATTGAGGTATAAGCAAAAATTTTTGCAATGTGGAAATTTTTGCAATTTCATGAATTTGAAAAATTTGTAGACTTCTCTGCCCACATATTTTACCACAAGTATACCAACAAGTGTCTTGAATTTCCAAACATTTCTGAATACAAAATATCCATACTTGGTAATTCACAAACTTTTTGACATACCATCATATCCACATAAACAGTACTGACATTTCCTTCTTTTGCAATGTTTTCAAAGTCTTCTGTTTAGGATTCCTCAGAATTATTTGAAAGGACTTATTGATTGGGACTTGGATTACTAGTTAGAGATATCTGGGGTTAAGTCTTAATTATTTATAACAAGTAGATGTATGAAATTGTTTGTGGGTTCATTCTCAAAGGAGGGAGGCTTTACAGGCATAAAGTTTTTTTCTGGATTTATTGATC
Source organism: Tridacna crocea (assembly GCA_943736015.1). Classification (NCBI taxonomy): domain Eukaryota; kingdom Metazoa; phylum Mollusca; class Bivalvia; order Cardiida; family Cardiidae; genus Tridacna; species Tridacna crocea. The sequence continues at coordinate 60,947,713 of OX031059.1, forward strand.
CTTAGGTAACTCTTCTGGCCTCTGCATCTGTTGGACAAGACCAGGCTGGGTATAACTTGATTGGTACCATCTGACTTGTGTACATCATATATCTGTTCTAAATCCTGCCCACAGGAAGGCAAAAGTTCATTTTGCTGACAAGAACTATTTATGGCCCAAACACATGAGTTCTGATCTTAATTGTTTGTTTGTCTGCATTGTGTTTAAGCCCATTTTCAACATAAATATTCTATTAATATCAAAGCAGCTAGTTCACCTGTGTCAAAGAGGAATGAATTCAGTCTCGATGACTATCATTCCTCAGAAAAAAGTTAGCAGAGCTGAGGATTCAAATCAGAGACCCCTGGTTTCAAACCTGTACACTAACAACTATGGTACCAGGCTTTGGCCATTATCTCGATATATCATTCTATTTAGAAAAGGGCACCCTAATGGGATTTGTGGAATATCGCTTGTCATTGCTGAAAAAACATAACAGATTCGGCCAAGACTGGGGATATCCGTAATTGATCGGTTGATAGACCCTGCTTCCTGCATCAATAATCCATTACCCAAGTCATAGCTAAATCTTTGGGATGAAAGGCAATGTTATAAGAATCCCTTAAAGGTATGATACCCTGAAAGTTACCTTCTCTGTGGATATGTAAAACTTGGGTTTATTTTCATAATTTAATACAGTATTTAAATTGATTGCTTTTAGTGCCTAACATTAGTTTTGAATTCTACATGCCTGAGACCTGTACACCCAGTCAGATCGCTTGATGCAGGACTTGAAACTTAAGAAATTAACTCATCACTCTTTACCATACAACAAACGTTTTAGACAGGCCAAAATTGAAAGCATTTGCAGGCAACAAAATAAATCTGACTTAAAAGAATTGAATATTGTTTTAGATAGCAAAGAAAACATTATGGGGAAAAGGAGAAAATGCTGGTTACCAGCATTTTCTCCTTTTCCCCACAATGTTTTCAAAAGGCTTCTTTTGCAGTGGTGTTAAAAGTTGGGATTGTGTGGTAAAGGCTTAAATGGCTAGGGAGGTTGATGCTGGATCATGTACTTGATTTCAGACAGGTTAAAGTTCATCTGGGCTTGGACTCCGACAACTCTTCTTAAATACCAGGTCCAGTTTATCTCCTGTGACTTATTATTCTGTCTGTGAGACCCTAGGCCTATAACCAACAGATAAAATAACTGTAATTTTCAAGAATTTATGCTGTTCCTTCTGCAAATCAAGAAAGCAAGGCTATTCTTACAGCGGGGAAATCTCCTGATTCGGTGGGTCTGTTAAGTCGATAATTATGATCCTTTCCTTCATCACCCTTTTGTATGCCCCTCGGGGATTCGACATACTTTGAAAACAATGGGAGAAAAAGAGCTAGTGCTTGTTAGCAGCCTTTCCAACAGAATCCTTGTATTGTAAAAAAAAATAATTCACTTTTAATATTTACTTTATTGGAGAAGCTTGTTTTATCAAGTAATACCATCCAGCATTCCTGTGCACAGAGAGACTTTTATGACTTGAATTAAACACTGAGATACCTAGAGACACGATCAATGACTTGAATGATTTTAATTTTAGCAATCTGAAGAGTCAGACAAGAAGTTCTATACAGAGGAGAGCCTGCTTTCAGATATTCTGAGACAGAATTAGTTATACTGAAGTTTGAACTTTCTTTTATCCCATAGGTTGCTAAGTAGGATTTTGACCTTTTGCAGATAGTATGGATCAAAATCAGACTGCGCATCCTGTGCAGCCTGATTTTTTTATCTACAATATCCAATAAGACCATATTTTTCCCGAAACATTACGTATGAAATGGCAAAGTTTGGGTCTGTCTCTTGGCTAAACAGTTTACTCTTAACCAAACATTAAATCTTTGGAGTGGACAGACAAAAAATCAAATCATGGTAATACAATGATATCTGACTTTGATAGGTTAGAAAATCTTGTTGAAAAAGGAGAAAATGCTGGTTACCAGCATTTTCTCCTTTTCCCACTATGTTTTCTATAAGCTTCTTTTTCAGGGTCATTAAAAGTCGAATTGTGTGGTAAAAAGTTAACTTATATAGCTGGATCAAGGTTAATTAATCCTTGTAACCAAACAATTCCACACAGTCACTTCTGAAGATCCTGAGGGAAAAAAAGTTGTTGAAAACATTGTTGGAAAAAGTGAAAATGCTCTTTACCAGCATTCCCTGCCCCACCCCCTCCCCTCCCATGGTTTTTTTTTTCTAATTAAACCAAATTTCATTATTTAACTCTTTACCACTCAATCCCAACCTTTAATGACCCTGAGAAAGAAGCCTACAGAAAACATTGTGGGAAGAGGAGAAAATGCTGGTGACCAGCATTTTCTCCTTTTCCCACAATATTTTCTACCCTATCAAATGTCAGAAAGCATCATGTTAAGAAGATTTAAGTTGTTAATATTGACAGCATTAACCCTTTACCAAAAGCCAGATTGCTAGTCAAAATCACATCTCGCTAGTTGAGATGTAGATTTTGTGACTTGAGTGAAATATGTTTCATTTACAAAGGGTCATAGTGTAAAGAGATGTCAGTCATCTGATAATTTGGAAACTGTCAATATTCTAAATTGCTTAGATACACAAGAATTTTCAGTTAGATTGTTTTTTGTTGATGATCTTGTGTGGTGCAAACATTTTCAGTATTAGTCTTGGTAAAACAAGCTAGATCAAATATTTTGCTTAAGTGGTTGAAATATTATAAGATGCTGTATCTAAATCAGAATTGTGGTTGTGGGCATATAGAGCTTTGGCCTCGTAATAATGATTAAGGTCCTGAGTTTGATTCCCAGAGTGGGTGTCAGCTTTTGGATTTTCGTCATGTCTGCATCTGCCAAATATTTTGACAGGAAATTCATTGAAATTGCAAAAATCTGCATTTTTTTTTCTGAGACATCCACTCCCTATGTCAAACACTTACAGGATTAAATGTAGAACCTTGATTTGAAAGGGGGGGTATTTAGGTTTTTTGCATCGCACCAAATTAAAAAATATATATCACTGCAATTTATATGAAAAAACAATACAAATTATCAATAATTAAGAATCATGGTATTACCAAAAAAAATTGGGTTGGAGGGGGGGGGTATTCCCTTAACCCATTACCACACAGCCCCTACTTTTCACGACCATGCGAGAGAAGCCTTTAGAAAACATTGTGGGAAAAGGAGAAAATGCTGGTAACCAGCATTTTCTCCTTTTCCCACAATGTTTTCTATCCTTCACAAAACAAATTTCAAATTTTCAGTCACTATTATGTCGTCTGCAAATGCATTAGATTTGGACAAACCTAAAATCTTGTCATTTGTAATGAGTTAAAAAGCTAGGTAGACCCAAAAGCTATTTTCAGATTTCGTGCCAAAAAAAGCATAGTGGGAATGTTATGTGACTGGCACGTGACTAATGACGCTTAAATTCCATAACATAACAAACTTGCAATTTTTTTCCATAATGTCTTGTTAGGATGCTATGTTTGTAGCTTCGTAGTGTATTTCCGGTGCATAATGTACCAGTAAATGATCAAGTTGCTCGTGTTACAATAGAACGTGCTTCCTGTCGGCGTAGACCTGGGCCATAGTAAATCTCTAATTTTTCTTGTTGTCGGATGGTTTTGGACTACTGGGGTTTTATGAATGAAAATTATAAGGCTTTTGGAGTATAAAGATTTTTTTTTGTATTTTTGTAAAATTTTTGTCCCAAAATTTGAAGGGCCACCTTTAACAGTCCTGATGGGAAATGCTTTTGAAATCATTGTCTGAAGAAGGAGAATTGCTGTTTTATATACCAGCATTTTCTCCTTTCTCCACAATGTTTTCTACTTTTATACTGAAAAATTCCATCATTTTTAGCCAATTTACTTGTACCATACTGCCGAGCTCGGTAGCTGAGTTGGTGGCATACGGGATTTGACAACAGGAGGGTCATGAGTTTGATGCCCGGCTCTGCCAATTTCTTTCTAAGGATTGATGATAGTCATTCCAAGAGGTTTCATTCCTCTCTCACCGCTGTTTGTAGATCCAGAAGTCTTTGATTGTTAAGTCAGCCGTGGGAATCGAAACAACACCCTCAAGGTCATGAGTCTTGTGGTCTAAGCTCACTTAGTTATGTGGGTTGTTCTGCTAGATCTTATCTATGAAAAGGGGAACATATACAACAAGGGCAGGTAACCCTGAGTTTTAACTTGGATTTTAACTGAAAAAGTTATTGGAGCCAAGATTTTTTTAAAAGCATGCCAACTTTGTGTTAAATTATAGGCATTCTGTCAAGCCTGGAACCTCCCAAGGGGTCAGACTTATACTTTCTACATCTTTGGTGAAGAATTGCTCCTCAGTATTGGTCGAAATTAAAAATATAGGCCTAAAAGTTGTAAAAGCAAAGGTTTGTCCACATTTAGACATTTAAGATTATAGGCTATGATTGATACATTTTTGGGCCTTGGGTTTACAGCTGGCTGCCGTAACCAAGGTGACTTATTCTTTTATTTGAATGGTGATTAGATGCTTCTGTAATTCTTTACAACACAAGGTAATTTTCTGTCCAAATTCAAAGCATTTGCAGACAACAAAATAAATGTAGCTCAAATGACAATTTTTGTCTTTGATAGGGTAAAAAACATTTTGGAAAAAGGAGACAATGATGGTTACCAGCATTTTCTCCTTTTCCCACCATTGTTTTCTATAGGTTTCTTTCTCAGGATCTTTAAAAAGTAGGGATTGTATGGTAAAGAGTTAAATGAACAGAACAGAACAAATTTTATTTTGCAACAAGTACACATTTGTGCATAGTCCCTGAAAATACAAAAATAATGAAATGTTATAGTAATATATATAATAAAAGTTATATATTAGGTCATCAAAGTAGACCAGTATCATTTACGTGGAGTTCCGATATCCGATGTGGACTTCGGTTTAAACGGGGGGAAATCTCAAAATTAGTATTCATTTACCTGAGCAGGAATACGCATGTGAAAAGAAAGGACTTTGAGGGTTACAGACGATCCTTATTTCTTCTTTTCTACAGCATTACCTTAGTTTAGTTCATAAGTTCTGTTCTTTCACCTGTACGAAAGGGATGCAAAATCTACGAAAGTTAAGTCCTATTTTATCTCCATTCCGCGATTTCACGGACAAACTTCAGCGTCCAATTTGCTCAATATATAAAACGTTATTTTTCCTCCTTAAAGAAGGTTCGTTATCTGAAAAGAATTTCAAGTATCATAACGGGTTTAAGTGATATACTAATATCCTATCTGTTTGTTTGATCTTTTTTTTTCACGGCGGTCAGTGCACCTACGCAAGTGTTTCCTGTCAATCTTATACGAGTACTGACAAAACTTTCTTTCTGACCTTCTGGCTACTTTTTTCCAATGCATTAGAGATGGGAGAGAAAAATTGCCGCCAGAAAGTTTGCCTCGAGCGGGTATCAAACACGCAACCAATTCAGATACACTAACCACTGAGTTACCAGGCCGTTTTTTTTTTTAATTATTTTTAAATCTTGAGTTGGCAGACTGTTTCAGAATCAACTCAAAATAAAACAGACTTCACTTAATTTAAGACGCAGTTAACTGGCAAATTCACTTATTTTGTGAGTTGAGTCTGAAACGTTGAAAACAAGAACAAATCAATAGAGTAGTGCTGGGTTTGGCAAACTATGCTCATGCTTCGTTACCATCGATAAACGTAACACATTAACTTGCTTTCTTACGATGGCTGTTTACGCCGCTTTCAACATTACTATAGTTATGTAACGGCCACACTTCACTTATTCATATACATCATTAGTTTTTACCAGCACTAGGCTAGGGCTCCGAAGTTTCTTGTCAAAGGACATTCCCCGAATAACCCAGTGCTTCCAATGATTACTGAAGCTCAAATTCGGACCGTCCAGACGACAGCTGAAACACTAAACCCTGCCCTGAGAATATCTTGATTAAACCATGATACTTGAAAACGTCAAATAGGGGCGTAACCAAGCCTGATAAGGCAGTTATGAGATATTTTCTTACATTTATCTTTCACTGAGTGCGAGGGGATAAATTTTTGCGTTGTCCGTCAGACTGTCCGTCCGTCCGGACAAATATCATTTAAAATCCTTGACAAAAAATTATGAAACTTCATACATATGTTCCTTAATGATATTTCGCCGATAGTCCGCAGACATACTTTTTGTTTTGTTTTATTTGACGCTGTGCCATGAAAAAGGGGGGTTTAATGTATATTTCCAATATGGAGCCAATATCTCTTTAACTACTTGATAAGATTCTATGAAACTTCATTCACATTGTTTATCATAAGCCATCCATGTGTTCTTTGTTACAGTTTGCGGTTAAAGTTTTTTTTTTAAATCGCCTGACGTAGGCAGATGAATAAAGTTTCAGAGCTCTCCGTCCGTCTATCCGTGTTTGGCCGTGTCTCCATCCGGGGCAATATCTACGATCGCACGGAGTTTTGCAAATATTTATACATGTATACAATAACCTATTCCGCCGATACTTTTTTTTAATTTGATGCATAATAACCGACTAGGAGCGATTTTGAGTGACGTGGTCGCGTACATTTTTGAAAAGGTCTTTTTCAGCAGGGGATATCGTTTCAACGTAATCAGCATTATTATTGTTTTTATTTAATGAAATACCATATCATGGAAAAAAAGGGGTTAAGTGTATAATTTCATAATGGACCAATAACCGAAAGGCAACGTATACATGCAAAACACAATATCTCTTATATGGTTCTTTCAAAAAAGTCCTTTTCTGTTGGGAATAACATTTCAACGAAATATATCCATCCCAGGGAATAAAGTGAATTTAAAATCGTATGCAATATGCAATAGTTTTTGTTGTTCAAACAATTTCAAAAGTATACATTTGTACACTTATTTAGTTCATGTATTTTTCCTTTGACCAAAACTTCAAACTATACGTGCTGATAGATATAACCAAATGCGGATTAAATCGGGGGAAATGAGCACAAACCTACTCGTCAAATAATCATTTATGTTTCAAACATATACGGGGGTGTCCCAAAATAATTATCTGTTACCCATTTAAACAATTATTGTTTCAATTGGGATGGAACGCACCATATATACCTAAAAGCTATATCAAAACAATGTCTACACAATAAAGCTTTGTAAAAAAAAAAAAAACGTGTGTACACGTATAATACATATTTATGTGTTGGAGAATGGCAGGACTGTGCTGATTGCTCTTGAAAATCATTTCAAATTGATGTTATAGATATCATAATACAAATTCAATCTCAAGATTGATAGCTGTTGTTTAATCGGTGAGAGATTTTAGAGATGCGCCATGTCAGACCGCAGCAAAGGCATATGTAGATGTACAGTAACCGAAAGAACGAACCCGAGATAGAATGGATAATTATTGCAACCGATTTATCCCGACCGGTCAACTTCTGCAGAGGGAATGAACCTAAGCGAGTAGATAGGCCAGGTCCAGTATGAGGGGGGGGAAAGAAGAGACGGGGGCAAAATGCTGACGAAATCTTTGGTGGTACTCGAATCCACAGCCTTTGATACTAGGATCGGCGGCTTACCAAATGGGTTATTGGACCAACCGATACTCTAACGCATTAGAAATGTATTTATCCCTTGTTAGACGTCAGACGCATTGAAAGACTTTTTCTAAGTTACTGCAATATCCTTCTTTATTACTTACCTGCCACAGTGGCTTTCTGACCACTTTTGACAGAAAATTGTGGAAAAAGGAAAAATAAATTATGACGAGCAAGGTCTCATTTGTTACGATGTTTTCAAGTATATTGATATATCAAACCTTAAAGGTGCAGTTTAGGTCAAATTATCAAAGCAGGTGTCAGAATACAATTAAATTTAAATCGAACCATTTAAAGGTATAAAAAGTATTGTGGAGATGACAGTTTGTTCTCATGTGGTCAAACCATATGTTAGTCGCTGGCAACAAAAATAAATAAAATCAGGCAAAATGTATATACAAACGACACAGCTACCTGGCAGGTTTAAACCTAGTTTTGTTATCAATTTTCTCTGCCAGCGACTAACTCCTGGACCGACAGTACAATGACAGATTATCATCCTCACAACAATAACAACAATACAACGATCCTGAGGAACAATGCTGTGGGAAAAGAAGAAAATACTGAAAAGCAGTAGTTTCTTCTTGGCGCACGTGCGCTTACTTGTCTTACTCTTTCAAGGACAGATCCTGCACAAATTTAACAGCACTTAGCATGTTGCCTGAAGATGCTTTAAACACAAACTAAGATGTCTTTTTTGTCTGGTGAAGAGTCAAAACTTTAATCTATACTTAACGATTTGAAATGACCTGAATGGCTGTCTTTGAATTAAGGGGATTTAGATTGCTCAGTCTGAACTTCTCGGGTAAACGAAAATTAACTTTGAGATGGCCCCTTTTTGCCCGAAGTCCACGTCCGATATCGGAGTCCACGTAAATGATAAAGGTCTAGTAGGACCACCATGTATTGCCATCATGTATGAAAACTTTCAAACTGTTGGATGATAGTTAAATTTCAGCAGAGTGAAGTATTCCTCCCCAAGGATTAATTATTAACAGGTTCCCTAATTGTATGACATTTTCAAAATGTGTTACATATGTCTGATGATTAGAGATGTGTGTTAGACTACTGTATAAACCATTACCTCACAAATGGGAATTTTAACATCTATAGTGTTATTAACCCTTTACCAGACTACAAAATTTTGACCTTGTCCAAATTGAAAGCATTTGCAGATGACAATTTCAGTGTGGCTCAAATGATGCTATTTTTCTCTGATGGGAGAAATCATTGTGGAAAAAGGAGAAAATGCTGGTTACCAGCATTTTCTCCTTTTCCCACGATGTTTTCAAAAGGCTTCTTTCCCAGGTGTGTCAAAAGTCAGGATTGTGTGGTAAAGAGTTAGGTTTTAGAAAACAAATTGGAAAGAGGAGCACTTGCTTGTTTTAAGCGATTGGTTGTTTTTTTCTACAGTGTTTTCTCATCATTTAAAAAGAGTGTATCCCTTTCCTTCATTCCTGTCACCTATGTGTCTTTCTAGTTTTGCTTTTGGAAGGTTTCAAAATGTACCACCCTGTGTGAAGATTGGATGCTGGAAGAATTCCCATATGTATCATTTAGAATGAGAGGTTTTTGGTATCTCGAAAGGTCAATACCAAAATGTTCTATATTTTCCAGCAACATTCTGTGATGGTGTTAGCCATGCCTCACATAACCTGTGATGTGCTAGAAGCAGATTAGCTCTTGCAGCACCATTGGCAAAAACAGGGGCTTTTTGCATTCAGCATAGACCAAGATCAGACTGGACCATCCGCTTGTTTTGTCAAGTTTGACAGATCAAAATCTTTCCAAATTTCAGAAGATTTTTTTTTTCAGAGATTGTTTACATATATTTTGCACTGAAAGAGTTAATCTTTTTATTTGGCGATTTACCAACCAAGCTGCACATAGGTCCTGACCTTTAACCAATAATCAGCTGTCCAATACATTTTTAGCTCACCTGTGTACAAAGTGCTGATGGTGAGCTATGGTGATTATGCAGTGTCCAGTGTCTGTCTTCCGGCATCAACTCTTTCACCTTGTGAACCTCAGAATATCTCGGAATACTTTGAAAATTGGTCATGTTGGGTCAGAAACTAAATCACTAAAAGTCTTAGAAAAATCTTGCGCTCTAACAGCCACATTTTCTGTCCAATAATCCTGAAAGTTGTCCAGAATGTTTGCCATGATGATATCTCGGACAAGTGTGAAAATGGGCTATGTTGGGTCAAAAACTAGTTCACCAGGTCAAATCTGAGCCTTGCATACACTCTAGAGGCCACATTTTCAGTCTAATACTCTTTAAAGGTGGTCAGAATGTTTGTCTTGATGATATCTTCAATGAGTGTGAAAATGGACCATGTTGGGTCAAGAATTAGGCCACCAGGTCAAATCTTAGAAATGAATTGTGAATGCTCCAGAAACTACATTTTCTGTCCAATTCTCTTGAAAGTTGTTCATAATGTTTGCTTAGATATATCTCTGAAAGCTTCGAAAATGGGTCATGTAGGGTTAAAACTAGGTCACCAGCTCATTTATTAGAAAAACCTTATGTATGCTCTGGATGCCACATTTTCAGTCCAATACTCTTTAAAGTTGGTCAGAATGTTTGTCTTGATGATTTCTCAATTGATTTTGTAAATGGGCCATGTTGGGTCAAAAACTAGGCCACCAGGTCATATTTTAGAAAAACTGTGTATGTGCTCTAGAGGCCACATTTTTTATCAATACTCTTCAAAATTGGTCAGAATGTCTTGATGGTATCTCAGAGGATATTTAAAATGGGCCATGGCCGGTCAAAAACTAGGTCACCACGTCAAATCTTAAGACTTTTTGTACATGCCAGAGGCAACATTTTTAGTCCAATGCTCTTCAACATTGGTCAGAACGTTTATCGTGATGATAGCTTGGATGATTTTAAAACTGGGTCATGTCAAGTCAAAAACTAGGTCACTGAGTGAAATCTTAGAAAAACCTTGTGTGTGCTCAAGAGGCCAAATATTTGGTCAGAATGTTAGTCTTGATGATATCTTAGACTAGTATGAAAATGAGTCAAGTTGGATGTAAAAGTAGATCACCAGGTCAAATCTCAGGAAAACCTTTTGCACACACTAGAGGTTACATTTTCAGTCCAGTATTGTACAAACTATGTCAGAATGGTTGTCTTGATGATATCTTGCATGAGTTTGAAAATAGGTCACATTGGATCAAAAACTAGGTCAGCAGTTTTATTCCTGAAATACCCTGTGTATGCTCAAAAGGCCACATGTTAAGTCTAATAATCTTGAAATTTGCTTAGAATGTTTGTCTTGATAATATCTTAGACTAGTATGAATATCAGTCATGTTGGATAAAAAAATAGACTAGTATGAATATCAGTCATGTTGGATAAAAAACTAGGTCACATGGCCAAATCTTAGAAAAAACATTTTGTACATCCTACAGGCCACATTTTGTCTCACATACTCATGAAAGTTTGTCAGAATGTAACTATGACATATATCAAGTTGGCCGCTGAGACAAATTCTAGAGGAGGCTTGTTTATACTCTGGAGTCCAGATTTGTCAGTCCAATACTAATGAATGTTTGTCAGAATGTTTGTCTTAATATCTCATAAAAGATTTGAAAAGGGTCATGTTTGATCAAAAGGCTCAATATATAGGTGAGCGTCTTCATGGCCATCGTGCCTCTCTTGTTTGATATTGCTCATGAATGTAGCTCCTCGACCTGATTTTACACAATTGATAAATGAAATATTGACCTTTGAAGACAAGCAAGTTGCCTTACACAGGTGGCCACTATTAAAACAAGTCTGACTGTATTAATAAAATCTTTACCATACAATAGAACTTTAGGCCATTCTAAATTGAAGGCATTTGCAAACATCAAACTAAATATTGCATAGAACAGGAAATTTATTTTTGAAAAAATATTGTGGGTAAAGGAGAAAATGCTGGTAACCAGCATTTTCTCCTTTATCCACAATGTTTTCAAAAGTCCTTTTCCTTGAGAATGTTTAAAGTCCAGATTGTTTGGTAAAGAGTTAACCTTAAGGTTCTGTAATGATCTGCAAAGAAACAGAGAAGCTGTATGTATGTATCATGGTTGATTAGAATCAATAATTCTCTTCACTAAATTGCACAGTAATGGGCTCATAAAACATCACAGGCCAACAATAAATGTCGCATTGTGGTGCCAATGTCTGTAATAAGGGGGATTAGCATAATTTGTTTGTTTTCTAGGTCCTCCTTTCTTTCAGGAACTTTGTTTTTTTTTTGTCTAAAAAGGCCTTGCACTCTTCTGATATACCAGTCATAAGGAGATTTTCTAATTGTTACGCAAACAAAATGGATCCCAAGATAAGCTTGCTTCTTTGTGTAGGGTGATCTTTGTTGCTCTCTTTGGTAGAACCATTATTTTACCCAAATTAAAAGAATTTGCAGCTACTTTTAAATGTACCTTAAATCAAGCGAAATTCATTAAATGTATCTTAAATCAAGTGAAATTCACACCAGGGTAGGATGAGAAACTTTGTTGGAAAAGGAGAAAAAGTATTTTCTCATCCACCGATAAAAATTTTAAAAGTATTCAATCTTGGGGGCTTTAACACACAGGACATAATTTAGGGGTCAAAGGGTTGAATTCTCAGCCCTTCCAAGTTTACCAGGTTCTTTTAACTCCTTATCAAATATCAAAATTCAAATCATTTGCAGATGACAAAATAAATGTAAATCATTATTTGAAATTTGATTTTGAAATGGTAGAAAACATTGTGGGAAAAGGAGAAAATGCTGGTTACCAGCATTTTCTCCTTTTCCCGCAATCTTTTGGAAAGGCTTTTTCTTCAAGGGCATCAGAACTTGGTGTGGTTAAGACTTAAAGCATTGATGATAGTCAATGCAAGAGTAGTCATTGCTCTTTTGCTTCACTGAGCCTTGTCTTCAACAGTGTTTAATTGAAAAGTAGCCAGTTGCTTTGAGAAAATGTTGTGTGAAATACTTGTAAAAGAAACTCCCTGAGATCATGAATAGGGGCATTGGCTGCTGAAATATACTGGTAATAAAATGTTGTTGATAATGGCACTAACTCATAACTACACAACCCCGACTTTTAACACCCCTGTGAAAGAAACTTTTAGAAAACATCGTGGGAAAAGGAGAAAATGCTGGTAACCAGCATTTCTCCTTTTCCCACCATGTTTTCTTCCCTTCCCAAAACAAATTTCAAATTCTTTGTCACATTTATTTTGTCGTCTGCTAATGCACTCAATTTGGACCAGTCTGTAATTTTGTCATTGATAAAGAGTTAGGCTCCAAGCATTAGCCAAAAATCCCCTTACATGATATACACAGTTTTCCATTTCTTGTCAGTTCAATTATCTCATTTCAAAGCCAAGAAGCAAACCCAACTTTTTATGTCTGGTATTTCAGGAATCCATGTTGCATGTGTGGCAAAGCAACTATCTCTGTTGAAACCTTTGAAAAAAAGATATTCTACTGTACCTATGATTAGATGTTTTTTAAATCTTTACCACACGATCCTGAATTTTAACGACCCTAAGAAAGGAGCCATAAAGAAAACATTGCGGGAAAAGGAGAAAATGCTGGGTACCAGCATTTTCTCCTTTTCCCACAATGTTTTCTACCCTTCACAAAACAAATTTCAAATTTTCAGTCGCTTTCATTTTGTCGTCTGTAAATGCTTTCGATTTGGACAAACCTGAAATACTGTCATTTGATAACGCATCATCAGAAAACAATGATTGTTTTCACTGATGCTGAGAATATTTTGCTATTACATGAGGTAGAATCAACCTTGTACCAAACAACAGAATTTTGGACTCAGCCAAATTGAAAGTCTTTGAGAAAAACAAAATAGATGTTGCTGAAAAGATTAATTTTGTCTTTGATAGGGTAGAAAAGAGTGTGGGAAAAGGAGAAAATGCTGGTTACCTCAGTATTTCCTCCTTTTTATTATACGTCCGAATGGTCGCATTATGTTATACCCCCGGTCGTCTGTCTGTCGGTCTGTCTGTCTGTCCGCCCGTTAGCAATTTCTTGTGTGCCCAATTCCTCCTACAGTTTCCATCGGAATTATTTGAAACTTGCCACAATGAATCTCCATGAGGTCTAGTTGTGCACCTGGGTCTTAGAATTTGGATCACTGTTTGCGTTCTAAAATTATCTGGCCCTTATTTCTGAAATAACCAACTTTTCACTTTGAAGTTTTGTTCAGGCTATAACTTCCATACTATAAAAGGTATCAACTTGAAACTACATACACTGATAGAACACATTATGGAGAAGTGCAGTGCCTATGAACCATAACTCTGCCACCTTTATTTTTCGGAGTTATTACCCTTTGTGAATTTTCAGTTTGTATTTTTGTCCAGGCCATAACTTCCAAAGTATAAAAGCTATTAACTTGCAACTACATACACTGATAGAACCCATTGTGGAGAAGTTCATTGCACATGAATCATAACTCTGCCACCTTTATTTTTTTGGTTATTGCCCTTTGTTAATTTTCAGTTTGAATTTTTGTAAAGACCATAACTTCCAAACTTCAAAATCCATCATCTTGAAATTTCAAAGACTAATAGAACACATTATGAAGAAGTGTATTGCACAAGAACCATAAGTCTGCTATCCTTCTTTTTGATTTATTGCCCTTTTCACTGTGAATTTTCGTCTGGGCCATAATTTCTAAAATATAAAAGATACGATCTTGAACCTCCAAAGACTGATAGAACACCTTGTGGATAAGAGCAAATCACAAAATTTGTAACTTTGCCACCATTATTTTTTAGTTATTGCCCTTTAATATTTTTCACATTATTATGTAGAATAACTACTCTTCATTCATGGCCCATCCATCAATGCAACTCATTTCACTGACAAGCCTCTAAAACGGGCGTATATGTGCCGCTCTGCGAAGCTCTTGTTCACAATGTTTTAAATTTAGACTTCTATCTAAGGGTTGTTAAAAGTTGAGATTGTGTGGTAAAGAAATAATCCCTTTACGGGAGAATACCATAAATTTTTCAAGAATGACGAAGTAGACTTTTCAAAACACTGTGGGAAAGGAGCAAATTAATGCTTTCAACAAGCATCTTCTGGTGAAATCAGCGTGTAATGATATGAATGTTGGGGCCAGTTAGCACTATCTTGAGGCATATTAAACAAAAGGATTCTTTCCAAATTGGGTTCCTTATAATCCATAAGTGAGGAGTTTGTTTTCTGATTTGCGAAGACAGAGAGTGATAATTGTCAGCCACTCAGATGGCTTGTTTTGGAATGTAAAACTAGGACATTGTTAACCCTGAACCTGCTAAATAAGTCAAATAAACTTTCAAGTCAATAGTAAAATCCCAAATATTGCTCTCTCAAAGTTATTTTTGGGGGAGAAAATACCTCATTACCAGACTGTGAAGATTCAAGATCGTACTGGTACACTCTGATCTTGATCTACAGTGTCTGCCAAAGGTCTTCAAGTTGTTCTTATCAACTAAAGGATTTGGAATAGATGATCCATCTGAAATAGATAAAAAAGTACATGAGAGAAGTACAGATTTTCTATAAACAGGAGACATAGATTCAAGCTAAATAATTCATCAACTATTACGGCCATCAGATGATAAAAGTACAATGTATAACAATAAAACTAATGGAGGAGGCACGGTTTCTATATGTCATCTTCTTGTCTGTAATGCCATTACCTAAATAGATAGTCAAGTCAGATAACAGCCCCTTGCAGTTGTATATATTAACTCTTATTATACCACACAACAGTATTTTAGGTTTGTCCAAATCAAAAACATTTGTAGACAACAAAATGAAAGTGACAAAAAATTTGAAATTGTTTTGTGAAGGGTAGAAAACATTGTTGGAAAAGGAGAAAATGCTTGCTACCAGCATTTTCTCCTTTTCCGACAACGTTTTCTATAGGCTTCTTTCGCAGGGTCGTCAAAAGTTGTCATTGTGTGGTAATGGGTTAAAGCCATGGTTACCTACATCAAAGGTAAATGTTTAAATGCCAAGGAATAACTCTGTTTGTGTTTTTGCATAATATATATTCAAATCTTTACCAAATGACAAAATCATGGACTTGTCCAAATTGGAAGCATTTTTCGACAAAATAGATAAATAATTATAACTGAAAAATTGAGAGTTTGCCTTAGGAAGGATAAAAAATGTTGAAAAAGGAGAAAATGCTAACCACCATACTGTTTTCAAAAGCCTTCATTCACCAGGTTGTTTAACCCTCTACTCCATAGATACTCATTTCTACGCATTGCTTGTAGGAGCCTTTGGAAAACATTGTGGCAAAAGGTGAAATTGCTCATGACGAGCAATTTCACCTTTTGTCACGATGTTTTCTTGGCTATCATTAGGTGTCATATACACATAAGAAAAGGCTTCATCCTTGCTGTTATTTAGGGTTAATTAGAGATACCAAAGAAATGGCTTATGGGGTAAACGGTTAACATGGGACTGTATGGTGGAAGGTCAATGATGTTATGTCTCCGTGGTTATAACAAGGAATTCCTTATCCATTTTCCAGTAGAAACACTAGTCAGCGGAAGTTTTCTTTGTCAAAGAATTGCAGAGCACTGGTGAAGTAACTGCAGAACCTGAAAATAGATATATAGGATTTGACATTGCATTGGCTTTTGAGATTAATTGTTATTACGCGAGTCTAGGGATGTGGTATTAAGCAAGCCGTTGGTAAGCTTAATAACATTACTTTTGGGCAGGTTGAATAAAAATTTTTTATCAAGCTTCAAGGAATGTCAGATTCTTATCATCACATAATGATATTTCACAAAATACAGAAAAGATGATGTAAACCCATCTATAGATGCACCCTCGGCAATATGCATAAAACCCATTCACTTCAATGAAATACATATAAAACAATGTCAAAAATGATATCACATGATATGAATTATATCAAACGTGTATGAGATAAGACAATTTGTCATGGGTATATATATATTTCATTGAAAACATGGGAGGTTATGTGATAAATAACTTCGGAGCTGATGCCATGGTGCTGCTGGAAAACTATTGAGAATGGCATTTCAAACAGTCACTACTGTCTAGGAGTAGACTTTACAAAACCTGGGTTCATATTCACAAACTATTCAAAAGAATCTTCTTAGTCATACTGAAAATTTTGTAAAATTCAAAAGTTACGCAACTTCTGATTGGCTATTGGTTTAGCAAATCAAAAGTTGTATTACTTTCAAGTCTAGAAAATTCTTAAGAATTAGCCAGGCATATTATGAAGACTGGTAGGTGAATACGTTCCTTAAACCAGAGAGCAATGCTCTGATCTTTATTTAACCCATTACCAGATGACAATATTTTAGACTGGTCCAAATTGAAATCATTTGCGACGACAAAATAAAAGTGACTGAAAATTTGAAATTTGTTCTGTGAAGGATAGAAAACAGTGGGAAAAGGAGAAAATGCTGGTGACCAGCATTTTCTCCTTTTCCCACAATGTTTTCAAAAGATTTTTCTCTCAGGGGCATCAAAAGTAGGGAATGTGTGGTAATGGGTTAACCCTATACTAAAACAACCTTGTGTTTTGACGACGTGGAAACAAGGGCTTCTGAAAACATTGTGAGAAAAGGAGAAAATGCTGGTAACCAGCATTTTGTCTTTTTCCCACAATTTTTTCTAGTCTTTCTATAACAAACCCCAACATTTCAGAGGCATTTTATTTATTGTCTGCAAATGTCCAAAATTTTATCATTTGTGAAAGAGTTACAAAAGTTTAATGGTGAAGTGGGAGGAAACCCTTGCAGGAAAAGTAAGAATAGCTTGCTTGTAAAAAGAGTATAATGCTCTTTTTCTCACAATATCTTGGAAAACTACATGTAAGAGAAAGGTCATATCAAGAAATACAGTAAAGGGGACCAAAATAATCTTTTATGAGTGAGGAGATCTGGGATGCATTTACAGTGAATCAATAACTTAACTAACTGGAGAAACAAAGTCCAGTTACGGACCATGGCAAACATCAAATTGCAATGAAAAATGAGGGCTCAAGTGCTGTGACAGATCCCACTCATTGCTTTTCCCTCACAGTGGAAAATAAAGATAGACAGTTTTTATCAGGATAGAGAGGAACTATAAAGAATAGAAATTTTGAGACCACTATTTGCAGTAATGAGTATCACAGTAATGCACAATATAGATCCAAGATTTTGGAACAGACTGACCCATCTTGGTCTTTTGTAACTGCTATGTCCCAGTAGTGCATTCATTAGCATACAACTTGAGAACACTGGGTTGCTGGATTGAATCCTCAAAGCACAAATCTTCAAGGCATCCTCTTTCTGAGGATTTATGATACTTATTGCAACAGGATTCATTTCTCTATCTTTGTTCTGATAATGGTTGTTTGGGAAAACAGCCAGTGGCTTTAGAAGAACATCAGCAGAACACAGATTAACCGTTTGGCTGCTTATCGCATCTAGCTCACTGACCTTTTGCGGACAGCATAGATCAAGATCAGACTGAACAGAACGTGCAGTTTGATCTTCGACCTACACTGTCCGATGAGGAGATATTATTGCCAAAATCATAACTTTGAAATGATAGTATTTGGGATTTTACTATCAAAATGAAAATTTCATTTTAGTTATTTAGCAGGATAAGAGTTAAAGGAACTACAGGAAAGCATGGATAGCTTGATTCTGGCAGTTGCAATATTGCTGAAAAAAGCAGCAGAAGTTGTGACAAAACTTTTTTTTTTAATATATCCTGTTTCAAGTAATGATCAGCTATGAAAAAATATGGTAGCATCTTAACCCATTACCACATAATCCGTACTTTTGACCCCCCTGAGAAAGAAGCCTATTGAAAACACTGTAGGAAAAGGAGAAAATGCTGGTAACCAGCATTTTCTCCTTTTCCCACAGTGTTTTCTACCTTTCCCAAAACAAATTTCAATTTTTCAGTCACCTTTATTTTGTCGTCTGCAAATGCTTTCAATTTGAACCAGTCTAAAATTTTGTCGAGTGGTAAAGTGTTAGGCTTTTTTTGTGCCCCACATAAACCCATCAGACATGTTCAACCTAGATATAATGAACCAAGTAATAATGAGTGCTGTTGTGCATGTCATAGTGGTTTATCATCTGTTTAATACAGGATGGTTGCTAGATCTTGATCAGAGACAGCAAAAAATGTGACTGAGACACACATGATTAACCCATTACCAAACAACAAAATTTTGGACCCTCCCAAATGGAAAGCATTTGCAGACAACAAACTAAATGTGGGTTCATATAAATTAAAACTGTCTAAAAAGAGTAGAAAACATTGTGGAAAAGGAGAAAATGCTGGTAACCAGCATTTTCTCCTGTCCCACAATGTTTTCAGAAAGCTTCTTTTTCTGGGTCGTAAAAGCCAGGAATTGTGTGGTAAAAGGTTGATTCCTTTGCCAAACAACAACATTTTTTACCCAGCATGCATGTTGAAAGCAGTAACTGTTCCTGGTGATAACTCAAACATGGTTGAAATGAAATAATTTGTCTTGGGGTAGAAAATATTTTGGGAACAGGAGAAAATTCTCCTTTTGCCATAATGTTTTACATTTTTACTCAAGGCCAGATGGGGTAGCTCTATGGTTAGTGTAGCTGACTTGTGACCAGGTAGTTGCAGGTTTTGACAAACTTCTTGTTCGGCCAAATTTTCACATCTCACCTCTGATGCATGTGAGAACAGTACTCGGTGGCTTTGGAGAGAAAGTTGTGCTAGTGCTGGTAAGAGAAACCCAGAAAACACATGGATGTGTTGCTGGGAGAAAACATTGTTGGAAAAGGAGAAAATACTGTTTACCAGCACTCTCCTATTCCCACAATGTTTGTGAAAGGCATCCTGTCCAAGGTCGTTAAAACGAGGGATTGTTTGATAAAGGGGTCAAACCTGTACCAAACAATAATCACAGGCTTAAATAACTCTGCGGAAAGAGCCAGCAGGAAAATGCTGGTAACCAGCATTCTCCTTTTTCCCTAGTGTTTTCTGCCCCAGGGTTTTCCATGACGCACAAATCCTGCGACATTGACGCAATTTTAATTCAAATGACCCCCAAAATAAATGACAGTGCGTCATCGGTGATGCAACTTTCCAAAATCTAAATAATGTACGAAGTTGAATGAAGCGTCATAATTCCAAGCCTGTTCTTGCTTCAATGTCAGACGAACACCGTTCTTTTTTTAACTACAGGGTTTATTTTAGATAAAAGTGGTTTTCCGGTAATTTATTTATAGAATAAGACTGGTTTACGCATTATTGCCGAAATGTATATTGGACACGTGTCATAAATATGGGCCCAGTCAGAGTCGTGGTTTGGTTCTCTGTATTTCATAGCATTTTTTAAACGACTTCAGGTATATAAAAGTACACATTACCGGTCTGTGCTTTTAGCGGAAAAATAATGTCATGACGAAGAAAACTGTAGCACTCTTCCATCGTCTGCTCCCTACAACTGCCGATCAAGCCACTTCAAGCAATGATTCAGACGAAAATGTTTGGTCTGTCAAAAAGTGACATCAGCCTTTCTGTCAGAAATGATCGACCGACTTTTTAATCTCGGAAGTTGGCGTTTAAAAGGTAAAATGCATTATAAATCGTGATTGAAGTTGATGACGAGGAAATCCATATTTTTGACTCCCAAAATTTATGAAATGACCCGCAACTAATGAGGAAGGGGGTCACAATGACCCCCAATTTTCAAAGCTGAGGGAAAACCCTGCTGCCCTATGAATGACTGGTTCCTTTAGTTAACTCTTTATCAAACAACAAAATTTTAGACTTTCCCAAATTGAAAGCACTTGCAGACAACAAAATAAATGTAACTCAAAAATTGAAATTTGCTTCCCACAGGGTAGAAAACATTGTGGGAAAAGGAGAAAATGCTGGTTACCAGCATTTTCTCCTTTTCCCATAATGTTTTCAAAAGGCTGATTTTTCAGGGTCGTCAAAAGTCGGGATAGTGCGGTTAAGAGTTTAATAACATTAAAATTGACATCTGCAAATGCTTTTGATTCGGTCAAGTCCATATTTTAGTCGTTTGGTAACAAGTAAAATTAATGTGCTTTTACATGTCATAGAACCTTATCTCCTTTTTCAATATGGACTGGCTTCTTGAAACCGATTTTAATCTTCACTTTCTATAAACGCAACAAAAAAAAGTGACAGACAGACACATTAATCTTTAATCTTTATTTGGCATGTCGTAGAACTTTATCTTCTGTTCATTATAGACTGGTTCCTTGTTACCTGATCTTAATCTACACAAATTCCAGGAAAACAAACAGAAATTGTGACAGACACAGAGGTATGACTAATCTTGTTTGGAGTTATCATAGCATTTTATCTTCTGTAATAACCCACAGCCATGATTACTGATTGTATTAGATACAGATGCCGTAATACTGCTTAACTCTGAACTCTTGACCTGATGACGAAAATTTGGACCTGTCCAAATTCAAGATTTTGCAGACAACAGTTTCAGTATGGCTCTGGCGATGATGTTTGTCTTCAAAAGATTAGAAAACGTTGTGAGAATTGGAGAAAATGCTGTAGAAATAACAGCTATGTAAAAGACACTGTTGATGCATATCATAGAAGAAGATCTTGTTGAGTCAACTTCACCATTTGATAAAACGTTAGATGACACGTTTTTTAGCAGTTTGATAATTTAGCCCTGTACCTCGCTATCCCAGGTCTCAATGACCCTGATGGAGAAGGCTTTGGAGAACATAATGGGATAGGGAAGAAATGCTGGTAACCACTATTTTCTTCTTTTCCCATGATGTTTTCTGCCCTTTCCCAAGTTTACACTTTGGGCTATCTTTAAGTTGTCATAACCAAACGCTTTGAATTTGGTCAAGTCCAAAATTCTGGTTGTTTGTGAAGGGTTAATCTATAGCTAGCTGCAGAAGAAACAATAGTTTTAAATTGCCATTCTATTGGGTAATTATGGTAGTTTATTATTTATTTATAAAGTTTCCTTTTTGATGTTTGGAACTGGCTACATACTGGAATATTTTAAAGCATGAAAGGCTTGCGTCATCCATAAATAATGGATTGATTCTACCTAGTAGCCAAGTTCTCCCTACCACATCTGAAACAGTTTAACCCTTTACCACACAATGACGACTTTTGACAAGCCTGCGGTAGAAGCCTTTTGAAAACATTGTGGGAAAAGGAGAAAATGCTGGTAACCAGCATTTTCTCCTTTTTCCACAATGTTTTCTGCCCTTCCCAAATCTAGTTTCGACTTTTCAGTCACATCTATTTTGTTGTCTGCAAAATGCTTTCATTGTGGACCAATCTATAAATTTGTCTCTTGGTAAGAGTGAAATTTGGTCGGATTTTAGATGTAAGCTGTAAGATATATCATAAAATCTTCAGACCTAAAGGTTCTTGGTCTTTGGACTTTTAGGATATTTTTAAGAGCCTTTATTTTGCTCTTCCTACACTCCCACATGAAAGCCTAAAAAAAAAGCCCAAATCAGAGATACCAGTGGTTGTTTGTATGAAATAACTGAAATATTGTGGAAAACCAAATAAAACCCTATCTAATCCTAAATTAAACAATCCGAAGGTTTTAAAGACCCCGAGAATGCATCTTCGCGAGCAAAGTTTACGATCACGACGTGGATCTTACCTTGGCTGATTGAGCATGATTTCGAGATTCCTGCGATGCGCCCTCTATTGGATGTTGGTTATTTCCCCCCTTTACATCATGTTTCTAAAAGCAAATGAAATATAGTTTTACTAACCACTTACGAATACACATGAAGCGATAAGCAGACATCCAAGTGGGTTTCCATGTTTACCTTCTATTCGAAAGGCAGAGACCTTGTTCTATTTTTATCAAAGATGAAATGCTACGAGCGATTTCATTCGTTGCAGCTAGGGCTGGCTGCATCCAATGAAAAAGCGTATCAAGTGAATGTAAAAATCAAGCTCGATCCGCCAAGGGTAGATTTACATAGTGAATCGTCATCTTGGCTTGCGAAGATGCAAGAAGGAAGCTTTAAGGAAAGCATGGTAGGATAAAAAAGAAAATGTTGGTAAACGTAACTCCTGCTGGTATAATATGTCATTAAAGTTCTTGTACATGTAATGTACTCATAGAAATAAGCCATATTTTAGAATTGACTGAATATAAACCCCTAATCATATTATCCTTTGTGTTCAAAACCTTTTGGGAAGATTTAGGCTCGAACAAAGTTTCATCATTCTGGCTTCATTTAATTATTTAAGTCTGCAAATGCTTTCAATTTTGTTTTAACATTTTGTTGTCAGGTAGGAGCTTAATCCTTTACCACAGATTCTGGACTTTAAATGACTCTGAGAGAAAGGGCTTTTGAAAACATTGTGGGAAAAGGAAAAAATGCTTGTACCAACATTTTCTTCATCTCCCATCATGTTTTTTACCTGAGCACGAAGTGCTCAGAGTGAGCTATTGTGATCACTCACCGTCCATCCATCTTCTGTTCATCCGTTGTCTGTCCATTCACATTTTCTTTTTAACACACTAGCATCTACAAATATTAACCAATCAGCACCAAACTTGGTCTTAGTAAATATGACCATAAGGTCTAGGATGAGTTCTGTTTTGGGTGTAATAAGACTTGAACATCTGGATTTATTTGCCCTTGAATTAGAAAGTTCTTTATCACTGTTCCCACTGAAGATTTTGTTGGGGGTTTTTTGTACCCCCTACAATTGAAAAATGGGGGTATAAGAAAAAAAATGGGGGTACAGATTCAGAGAAAAACTAGTATGCCCTCAATTCTAAATTGTTTATTTAATGCGTCATTTTCGATTATATGCAGAACAATCATATAGATCTACTATGTGAATGTATATTTCTAACTGTAACTGACACTTAATTGCTTGGTAAAGTGTTAACTAGTAGTCTTTATGCTTATCTTTTCACATGCCTTATCTACATTAACCATTGTTGAATTCTGACTGAAGACTGCTGTATTCAATAATGGACAATAATGATTCGCAAAGCAATCCATACTGATGATTTGCTGTAAAAAGGTTTGTTATATAAAGGTATTTGTGGAAATTTACAGCCTAAACCCATTAAAAGCTGAAAAGACAGTATGAAGTGACTTACCTTCAGTCTGAAGGTGTCTGCTCCGATGCTATTTTTGTGACTGGTCTTCGCGAAGACAAAACGCTTTTTTTCATCGACTGCTTTAAAGAAAAGAGAGCTGAAATATGGAATTTTTTTTTTTAAACAAATGAGTCCCAGTCTGCAATATTATTGATCACGATAATAAAGACCGAGTACGCCGACCATGTAAATGTTATAAAAATAGAAAGCTGGGAATCCAAAATTTTTTTGATGATTTATGTTTTGCGAAAATCACACACGTTACGAGAGCCGTTCTATGCAAGCATTTCCTACTTTTTTTGTTCGATCTTCTTATGTATTTTTGTGCGTGATTTCATGTATAGGTTTGTAATTTTGTATGTGTTTTATTTAATTTATACGTGTTTCACACACGATTTTGCGTGATCAGGAACTCTGTTTATAATAGGTCTTAATCCAGAGCACAACTTTGTCATCTCCAGTCTGATTGACTTGAAACTTGGCAGTTGTGTTGCAATAATGCAGCGTGCAATGTGAAAGAACCATAACTCTACCTTATACTGTCTGTTAGTTATTTCCCTTTGTTAGTCATTTTTACAGCATTTTCTGCTCATCTGGAATATAACTTTGTCATCTAAAGCCTGAACATCTTCAAATTTGATATGCATGATCGTTGTAAATTTATGAAGCGCAGTGCACAAGAACCATAACTCTTCCTAGCTTGAATTTTGAGTTACTGCCCCTTTGAACTTCATTTTCATAGCATTTCTTGCTTGTCCAGACCAAAACTTTGTCATCTTAAGTAGGAATGACTTGAAACTTGGTATGGTTATTGTTGCAATATTTGGAAGTGCAGTGCACAAGAATTGTAACTGTACCTCGTGCTGTCTTTGAGTTATTTCCCTTTGAATATCATTTTTACAGCATTTAGTGTCTGTCTGGAATATAACTTTGTCATCCCAAGTCAGAACGACTTCAAACTTTGTATGCATGTTTTTTGCAATATTAGAGTACAGTGCACAAGAACAATAACTCTACCTAGTGCGAATTTTGGGTAATTTCACTTTGATCTTTATTCTTACAGTATTTCTTGCTGGTCTGGAACGGAACTTCGAAGTCTCAAGTCAAATTGCGACAATTTGCTGCTCTTGTTTCGTCATCATTTGGCCTGAAACCTTGATATTTATCTTTATTGTAGACCTTTGCTGCTTGGTACTCAGGTGAGCGATATAGGGCCATCATGGTCCTCTTGTCTATGTATTCAAGGACAAATACTCTGATTTAAAAAGGATAAATTTTGAATTAGTGTCTGTAAATTCCTCCAATATTGACAAATCTATTATTTTGCCATGGGTAAAAGGGTTAACTCATTACCACAGGAGAAAATTTTGGACTGGTCCAAATTGAAAGCATTTGCAGACGAAAAAATAAAGGTGACCGAAAAATTGAAATTTGTTCTGAAAAGGGTAGAAAACACTGTGGGAAAAGGAGAAAATGCTGGTTACCAGCATTTTCTCCTTTTCCCACAGTGTTTTCAAAAGGCTTCTTTCTCAGAGGCGTCAAAAGTAGGGATTGAGTGGTAATGGGTTAATAGAACTGACAGATTAAATCAAAATATAAAAAACACACCTAAAGTTTTGCAAAGCAGCTGTTGTGTGCAGGATATTACACAAAACAAAAAAACAGGGACAATCAGAAATCTTGATGGTATATCCTGAGGGGCCTGATCTTGATCAAATTAGTATGCAAACTTAACTACAATACAGTGCAGGCCTAGGCATGCAAAAGGCTAGCCCAAGGGAAGTCCTGTAAACAAGGTATTTCCACTATCAACACAGGACCATGATAATGGTTTTGAAGATTACATCTTGCTTATGTTGGACTGAAAGTCCATGATGGACTGTATTTCCTAGATATTCTGATCTTAATCTTCACAATCCATAAATGCAACAACAAAAATTCTCTTTTGCTATGACGGAGCAATTAATATTGATCTAAAGAAGCAAAAAAAAAACCACCATTTTCTTCAAGATAGATGCTTTGTATATGGACACAAACTCAATGAATATTTTATTTATGAATTTGTGATAAAATCTTTGGTTACCCTGGCAACCTATTTTTTTTTTCTTCCTCTTTCACCCCTTTTAGATTGTGTGCTCATTCATATTGGTGATAGGAGAGAATTGATTGTGTGACAGTGGTCAATTCTTTGATGGACTAAAATTAATGTATTGCAGGTTAATGCTTGTTGGAATATCAGATGTCCAGAAAGGTGGGTATATTTGAATCCAAAAATCACCATTTCGTCACTTAACTCTTTCCCACACAATCCCGACTTTTAACGACCCTGGATTACAGGGGTTTTGAAAACATTGTTGGAAAAGGAGAAAATGCTGGTAACCAGCATTTTCTCCTTTTCCAACAATGCTTTCTAACCTATCACATACAAATTTCATCATTTAAGTCACATTCAATTTGTCGTCTGCAAAACCTTTCAATTCGGACAAGTCTTAAATTTTGTTGTTTGGTAAAGAGTTAAACCTATTTTTGGGTAACCATTAGAATTGTCTTGTAAAAACAATTCCAATGAGTATCCACAACACAGATTTGAATGAAGATTTGAATGGAAGACTAATCTCTGAAACCCAAGCCTTACCTCTTACCTGGACCTAATAGAAAGGAAAGAAAGGCAATGAATATATCTAATCTGTATTGTAAAACAACAGTAATATGAATGAGTTGCATGGAGAAATAAGTTTGAATTATGCATGATTGTGCAAGAAGTTTCTAAAATCTTATTTATGGGACTAAAGAATAAATTCTGAATATTTATCTTGTTATTTCGTCTTATCCACAAAACTAATGGGATTGTGAATTTTTTTTCCCTTCAAAAACAGTGCAGCAGAGCTGGTTGGTATGAGAAATTGGAATTGCTGCGGCAGGGTTTTTTGGGGGGCTTTACTGTTCAAGTCACAAAGTCAAAATAATATATATCATAAATATAAAAAAATTACCCTACAATACTGTATTGAGATTTTCCATTTTGTGTGAACCCTATATCACACAATCCCGACTATTAATGCCCCTGAAGGAGAAGGTTTTGGAAAACATTGTGGGAAAAGGAGAAAATGCTGGTAGCCAGCATTTTCTCCTTTTCCCACAATGCTTTCTATTTATTCCCTATCAAAAACAAAAATCATCATTTGAGCTATATTTGTTTTCTCGTCTGTGAATGCATTCAACTTGGTCGAATCCCTAATTTTGTTTTCTGGTAAAGAGTATGCTGTCTCTACCAGACAACAGAGTTTTAGACAGTTCCACAGTGAAAGGTTTTTGTGGACAACATGTGCCACATATGATGAAATCTGTCTTTGAAGGATTTTAATAAAAATTGCTGGTTATCAGTGTTTTCTTCTTTTTCCACATTTTTTCGAAAGTCTCTTACGAACAAAGTCCGTAACAAAGAAACAAATGAATAAATGCATGGCAGAAATAAGGTACCGAGCGGGATTCGAACCCCGGAACTCCCGGACGCAAGATCAATACCTTAACCACTGAGCCAAAGAGATATCTCCCTGACGCAGTAGCCAGGTATTGTATTTAAATCGGGAGTATGCCATGCAGGAAGGAGTGGTCTCCCGTAACACACCCCCTCTTAAAGTCATCATTTATTGATGACTCAAAGCCTTATTAGGCAGGAAGTCCGATTTTGGACAACAAATGGGATTAATGGCTCAATGGCCAATCCCAGACGAGCCCCCATCTTACGAACGAAGTCCGTAACAAAGAAACAAATGAATAAATGCATGGCAGAAATAAGGGTCGGAGCGGGATTCGAACTCCGAACTCCCGGACGCAAAGCCAATACCCTAACCACTGAGCCAAAGAGATATCTCTCTGACGCAGTAGCCAGGTATTGTATTTAAATCGGGAGTATGCCATGCAGGAAGGAGTGGTCTCCCGTAACAAGTCATATAAGGATTTCTAAAGAACTGGCTCTGATGCATGTGAAATTAACAAGGTTTTAATATGTTTGAAACCTAACCTACCCCGAGTGTCATTGAAAAGCTTTAGATATGGATAGGTTGTATTTTGGAAATGCCGTTATAATACTCTGTTAGCAGCTAAAAAAATGTAATAATATGAGGTTATTTAACATGCTTGGATACAATACTGAATTCTATTGGATGAGTACACTGCATGCAGAACCAGTCTATATTTTGGACGAGGCGAGAGCCGAGTCCAAAATATAGATTGGTTCTGTAGTGTAGTCGAATCCAAATGAATTAAGTATTGTACCCAAGCATGTTAAATGACCTCTTTATTTCACAATCTCCTATTGACTTTAAAGTAAACGACAAGTATAGGGTCATTTCAATTTGAATAATTAAAAAAAGAAGAAATCAAAACATATCAAAAGAGGGGTTTGAAATTGCTTTTTTTTTTACAACAGACTTTGGTAGACTACTCTTCCGGTCCAGTATCGATATTCGGACTCTAGCTTCATTTTGAAAAATCCATACTGGACTCGAGCCAAAATCCATGTTGGACCCAAGCCTCATTTTGAAAAATCTGTATTGGACTCAAGCCTCATTTTGAAAATTCCGTATTAGATTCTTGCTTCAATCTGAAAAATCCATATTGGACTCTTGCCTCTTTCTGAAAAATCCGTATTGGACTCTTAAAGCATCTAATATAGGCTAAGATATTCTGTACTCACATGGTATGATTAAAGCCATTTCATTGGATGTTAAATTCTAGGTGTGAAATAACACTCTGTTAGCAGCAAAAAATATGTAATAACACTGTTAGCTGCAAAAATCATGTAATAAAACCCTGTTAGCAGCTAAAAACATGTAATAATACTCTGTTAGCAGCAAAAAACATGTAATAATACTGTTAGCAGAAAAAACATGTAATAATACTCTGTTAGCAGCAAAAAACATGAAATGATACTCTGTTAGCAGCAAAAAACATGTAATAATACTCTGTTAGCAGCTAAAAACATTTAATAATACTCTTTTAGCAGCAAAAAACATGTAATAATACTGTTAGCAGAAAAAACATGTAATAATACTCTTTGAGCAGCAAAAAACATGTAATAATACTCTTTGAGCAGCAAAAAACATGTAATAATACTCTGTTAGCAGCAAAAAACATGTAATAATACTGTTAGCAGAAAAAACATGTAATAATACTCTGTTAGCAGCAAAAAACATGTAATAATACTCTTTTAGCAGCAAAAAACATGTAATAACACTCTGTTAGCAGCAAAAAACATGTAAGGAAACTTCCTGTTGTCAGTTCCTTTTTAACTCTTTACCAAATAACAAAATTTTGGACTTGTCAAAATTGAAAGCATTTGCAGACAACAAAATAAATGTGAATTAAAAATTGAAAATTGATTTGGAAAGGGTAGATAACATTGTAGGAAAAATGGAGAAAATGCTGGTTACCAGCATTTTCCACTTTTCCAACTATGTTTTCAAAGGCTTGCTTTTTCATGGTCGTTAAAAGTTGGGACTGTGTGGTAAAGAGTAAAGAAATACATAAGTCTACAAAAGCCTCACGTAATTTTAAAAGCATTATTGGTCGCCCGGCAGAAGCCGGCGACCTTATATTTAATATAGTTCAGAAGAGATTTTCATGGAGAGTGTAGGTACTTCCGGTTGAAATCTTTCATCATATTCGCCAAGTTTAATTTGGTAAAATAGGTGTGAATGTTTGTGAAATTGTTGTGTGGGGTTTTCTTCACCTTTTTTGAGGTTGTTTACTTGTATAGATTTGGTATATGACAATGGTCATGCTATGTAAGTTTCACTACCATAGTTTCCAGTTTAATTCCAGCTTGTACATAAGGTCACAGGCCTATAGAGCTCTAGATAAGAGGGAGTGATGGTATGCTAAATCCTTTATCTCTCTTTGGAATTCTATATAGTGGGTACTCATTACAATTGTCTCAATGATATGTTTCTAATGAGTACCCACAACATAGGGTTTAGTGGAGAATGATTAATATTTTCAATTTTGAAATCAAATTCACCTCCCTCTATCTGGAGCTCTGGCCTAAAATACAAAATACATCCCAGCAAATTTTAACAGGTTCAGTTGTCATTATGAAAACAAAAACATTCATTTTTGGATGCAATGCCTATCAAAAATGAAAAACTTTATAGACTCTTCCAATTTTGAGTTCCAAATGTGAATTTTTTTTCAGAGAGATCAGTGCAGCAGCAATTCTGGTAGCATGTATGTCAAACACAATCTGCCCCTGCAAAAAATGGCCATATTCAAATTATTTCTTGATCAAATAATGTAATATTTATGATGAGTAATCAGTCAAATAACAGCTGAAAATGAGATCTAGACGGAAAAAATAAGGCTAATGTTTTTTTTGCCCAGATAAACTTTTTTTTTGTGACTAGGGAACATTTTTCATTGGCAAATTGTATTTACCGGTGGGCTAAGATTGCTTCCTGCCAAGGAAAAGAAATGCATTAGATGTATGGGTTTTTTCTCTCTCTCTTTGTTTAACCCATTATTATGCAGGTCACTGTTTGACATGCCTCTCTATTAGCCTAGTGTCTGCTTGCTCTAGGAACTAAGATATGTATGAGGAAAAAATCTCTTTATAGACAATCTGACTGTTTAGATAGTATATATAATGCAGTTGTATCAGAATTTTGATACTGTTAAAAAGTCAAAGCCCGCTCAGTGGTTAGCGCGAAGGACTCATGAACTTGGTGGTTGTGAGCTTGACACCTAATTGAGGCAGATTTTCTCTATGGCGATTTTTCGTCTCTAATGACTGACGCATGTGAAAAAATAGTCAGTGACTTTGACAGACAGTTGTATCTGTGTTCAACTGCTGCAAGAAAGCCACCAGGAACCACATGGACTGATGGTCATTACATGACTTAATTTTAACCCTTTCCCAAACAATCCCTCAGGTCAGGAACAGAAGCCTTCTGAAAACATTGTGGGAAAAGGAGAAAATGCTGGTAACAAGCATTTTCTCCTTTTCCCACAATGTTTTCTACCCTTCACAAAACAAATTTCAAATTTTCAGTCACTTTTATTTTGTCGTCTGCAAATGCTTTCAATTTGGACCAGTCTAAAATGTTGTTTGGTAATGACTTAAGCTACTGAAATGCCATTAAACTGGATTTTGATCTGTACTATCAATTAAAAGTCTAATGCAATTAGTTTGACTGCATGCTGCTCGACAGTATCTGCAGGAGCTAGCAAGATGCCATGCTGGTGGCCGCGAATGCAACATTGCAACTCTTTACCACACAAGCTGAACTTTTAATGATACTGAGAAAACAGTCTTTTGAAAACATTGCATGAAAGGGAGAAAATGCTGGTAACCACCATATTCCTCTTTTTCCATAATGTTTCATTCCCTTCCCATGATAAACTTCAATTTTTTTAGTCATAGTTATTTTGTAGTCTGCAAATGCTTTCAATTTGGACTAGATCCAGTTAACCCTTTACTCTCACAATCCAGAGTTTTGCCAGGCAACATAAGCTTAGAACTGTCAAAAATTGAAAACTGCTCAACAGACTTCAAAAAGCTACAATGAGACTGGATTTGTTGGACTCTTCTTCCTTAAGGACAGGAATATCCAGGATTATTTTATAAGTTCAAACTTTGCTACTGGTCACTGTATCTATTGTTTACTTATTACCTGATTTTAAAGTTTCATTTTTCCGCCAGTTCCTTGAACCTACCTTACAATGACAGACTGTCACCTTCACAATATTTTGCATACTTTTAAGTGGTAAAATTTAATTTCTAATGCTATAGATACAGGTTCAGAAATTGGATCAAAACCAATTATTATTGAGTTATAGATGTCTTTTTTGCTCTTCTGTATTAGGGTTGTGGAATTTTTCAATGTCTAAAATCTTTAGGTATGAAATGGAAATTTGCAGCCTGGAGGACATGTATGCCCTTGAGAAATGTAATGATAGGGGTGGTATATGGCAGAATTTTGTGTGGTAGGAACCACAGCTCCATATATGAGGGACTGATGCTATTTTTAATCCATTATTTCTCTTTGAAACCCTATGTTGTGGGTACTCAATAGAATCGTCTCAATGAGACTGATCTATAATGCTTTCTAAAAAATAAAAGCCTCTGTTTTTTCCCTCTAATGATGAAAGAGTTGAATTCCCTGCAAAATCTGTGTTGCAAAGAGATCAGACTATATTAATTAGCATTTAAATTTTACTTCAACATAATTATTACCTCTCTGCATACTAGGGACATGCTAGAGGTACATTTGTGGATGGAGTAGATCAAGATCAGGCTGCATGGAATGTACAACCTGATCTTAAGTCTTCACTTTCTAATACTGTGAGTGATTATTAGCTAAAACCACTTTTAATTTGCCATAGTTTGGTCTTTCCTGCTGACCAAAAACACATTGTGCCCTTAACTCTTTACCACACGAGAAAAATTTTAGACTAGTCCAAATTCAAAGCATTTGCAGACGACAAAATAAAGTTGACTAAAAAATAGAAATTTGTTCTGGGAAGGGTAGAAAACACTGTGGGAAAAGGAGAAAATGCTGATTACCAGCATTTTCTCCTTTTCCCATAGTGTTTTCAAAAGGCTTCTTTCTCAGGGGCTTCAAAAGTAGGGATTGTGTGGTAATGGGTTAAAAGTCCAAGAACTGATATCTCCTGATAACAATAAGATTCACTTAGATACGAAATGATTAATTTGCTTGTTCAAAAATTTGTACCAGCTTAAAACTCCATCCACTACAGGCTAATCAATAAAATGATGCAGTTTTGGTGTCAGACAATTCAATAATACAATAACGATCCTGTTTTTCGGGACAAATATTTCGGTAACAAGCTCAAAAAATACTTAGATAAATAAATGCCTTGTAGTTTCCAGACTACAAATTTGGTTGATGTTTCTGATAGCAGCACTTGTCTAATTTGGTCTTTTTTGAGGGGGCCAACTTCTTTTATTATTATCAATTGGCATTTTATTTATATTATGGTACGCATTAAAAGCATTTTGGTGCTTTCACAAAAGACTGGTCAGAGCTCGAGATAAGAAGGAGTGATGGCATTCTAAATACAACATTTTTCTTCAAAAACTATGTTGTGGATACTCATTAGAACTATCTCGATGAGCCAATTCTAATATGTACCCACAGCATAGGGTTCAGTGGAGAATCAGTAGCATTTTCTATTTTGAAAAATCAGAGTCACTCCCTCTATTTGGAGCTGTGCTGGTAGACAAGTAGCCGAATGGCTTACATTCTTTTTATATTCCTTTGATCTAGATCTACTATGTCATACAATTGTTGTCCTGCGGGAGTCACCAAAGGAAACACTTTTGATTCTTTTTAAAGCCCCAGGGAGTGTTACATTTTCTGAAGGGGGGTAATTAATAGAGGTAAAATGACAATGAATTTTCCGAGGTCTGTGAGTGATAACACTACCATCCAGGTTTTAGTCGGTGCTGACTGTGAAACAATCACCATTTGAGAAATTTGCTTTAGGTTATGCAGAATATCAATTTTACTGCCAATCATCATTCTGTCTTTTTCTTAAAGTTTTCACAAGTTTCTTGACAAACGTTGTCTAGCCAGAATTTTATAATCTTATTAGAATTACATGTATATTTCAATACTCCGTGTTAGTGACATCAATTTGTGAAGTATTTAAGATATTCATATGGTGAGAAAAATGTTTTTAAAGCTCAGGCATAAAAATTAGACACTGTTGGGTTACCAGAACTACAAAAATATTTTCTTATGGCCTCAATACATGTACTAAAACAGAGAATATGTTTTACCTTGCTCACAGCTTAGAATCAGCATTTTCAAGATCAGATTGTATAGTTTATTTTCTGTAATCAGTGAGAGCAATTTGTGGTCTGTCAGTGAAAATATTAAACCTTGAAGTGTGACATGAATGGAGATTTTCAGACAGATGTAGCGATTTCATTGCTGCTTCAGCCAGAAAAGCTGGCAAAGAAGTAAACTAGTTTAGATCCAAGATCAGGCATCATGGTGTGTGCAGTGTGATCTTGATCTACATTATATGCATAAACTGTTTGATCTGAAGTCTGAGGGCTTGAAATGTTAACTCTTTCACTACTATATAAGTAAAGCTGGCTTTCTCAAAGGCCACCAATACATTGTTACTGCAAGATGATAAACATATTTTAGAATATATTAGTGAACAGTGTACAACAGTGATCAGACTGCACATTCTATGCAGGCTGATCTTGATATAGACTGTCCACAAAAGTTCCTAAAAGAGATAGGAGTTCTAGAGGGGTTGAAATTCCCCCTCTGCAGAGAATTGATTGAAGTCGATCTCTTCACTGCACCCAAAATCTGAATCAATAGATTGATAGAGTGATTATCTGCTGAATGACTGTTAACGTCATAACAAAATGAAGCATTTTCGATATCTGCCAGTATATTGTATGGCATCTTTTGGTCCTTGGGGGCTTTCAACCTATTGTAGTTTTTTTATTCGCCCGAAGGGTCATATTATGTTAAACCCCCGGTTGTTTGCCTGTCTGTCCGTTAGCAATTCCTTATGTGTGCAACTCCTCCTACAGTTTCCATCAGATTTATTTGAAACTTGCCACAATGAATCTCCATGATGTGTAGTTGTGCACCTGACTCTTAGAATTTGGATAGCTGTTTGCGTTCTAATATTATCTGCCCTTGATTTCTGAAATAACCAAAATCTCAGTTTGAATTTTTGTTCAGGCCATAACTTCCATACTATACAAGGTATCAATTTGAAACTATGTGGTGTGGTCAGAATGTTCTCGGCCTGATATGCTTCGAGGCATTTCATTGGACAAAAATCTTGTTCAGTCTGTCATTCTATCTAATTGAAAGTCATTTGGAGAGTAAAAAGCACTCAAGCATTTGGTCACACTTGATTGCTTTTGTAATTGGCAGTATTTAGAGAGAACAGTGTGTCAAACTTACAAAATTGACTCGAGGTATTTCGCTCTTGCAGGACAATGCGCCTGCTCACACGTCTCAAGTTGCCATCACCGCTGCGACTGATTGCGGGTTCAAAGTCCTTCCTCACCTCTCATATTCTCCTGACATGGCCCCTTCTGACTTCAATCTTTTCCCAAAATTGAAATCCAACCTTCGTGGAACACAGTTTGAACACAATGAAGGCGTCATGGAGGCAGTGAATGAGTACTTGGAAAAAGACTGCTATTTGGAAGGGATAAGCAAGCTCGAACAGAAATGGACTAAGTGCAGTGCCTTGAAGGGGGATTATATTGAAAAGTACTGTCCAGATTTTCATTCACTGATAATCGGAAGCACTTGGGCCGAGAACTTTTTTATCACACCTCGTAGATACACTGATAGAACACATTGTGGAGAAGTGCAGTGCACATAAATCATAACTCTTCCACCTTTATTTTTTGAGTTACTGCCCTTTGTTAATTTTCAGTTTGAATTTTTGTCCAGGCCATAACTTCCAAACTATAAAAGCTATTAACTTGGAACTTCATACAAATGATAGAACCCATTATGGAGAAGTGCAGTGCACATGAAACATAACAGTCTGCCACCTTTATTTTTTGAGTTACTGCCCTTTGTTAATTTTCAGGTTGAATTTTTGTGCTGGCCTTAACTCCCAAACTATGAAAGCTATTAACTTGGAACTTCATACAATAATAGAACCCATTATGGAGAAGCGCAGTGCACATCAACCATAACTCTGCCACCATGGAACCATATTCCCAGTGTCTCATGTCAATGTTGATTTCAAAGCCAAATTAGCTTTCAGTTCTGTTATTTGCCCTTGCAGTTAAAAGTTCCAAACGCAAAGCTTTACCGGTATATTGTAAATAATGAGACTGATAATAGCGTTCATATTTACTGGTGTTTTTTCCTTGTGTTACATTGTTATGGAAAGGCTTCTTTCTCACAGTGATAAAACATCATAAATGGTTTCAAGGAACTATCAATAGCATTGAAAGGTCATTATTTGTCCTTGAATACCCAGGAGTATTAATATGATGGCTTTGATGTTTTCATAACTACATGTTTCACAGGTCCATTAACACTTTAACCCTTTGCCAGACAGTCCATACTTTTATTTACAACCATGGAAAAGTAAGGCTTTTGAAAACATTGTTAGAAAAGGAGAAAATGCTGGCTACCAGCATTTTCTCCTTTTTTTTTCAATGATTTATACCCTATCAAAGTCAAATTCTGTCATTTGGGTGAAATTCAAATTGCCTCTTTGGCAAATCCGTTTAGTTTGGATAAATGCAAATTTTTGTCACATGGTACAGATGTGAAAAGGTATTTTGAAACAGGAAAAATTATTATGACAATGTATATTTCGCAGTTATGATTGATTCCTTAGAACACAAAAGTTAAGTCCCGTTTTTGTTTCTTTGAAATGACAGATGGCTGACACATAAATACATCAAAGTGCATCTGCATGCACAGTTTATCATTTTTTACAATGCTTACTCAGTTGCAGAAGGTGAAAAATTTGTTTGAAGTGATATATACTGAACCAAAAAAGAAACTTCCCCTGTGTTTAAAGGTGGGTATATAGAATTTTTACATCTCAACAAATTAAAAAATGTATATATCACTGAAATTCATACGAAGAAATAATACAAATCATCAATAATTAAGATTCATAAAATTACAAAAAAAAATTTTTTGATGGTATTCCCTTAAAAGGCTACGTAACCTATTAAGCTATTTTTAGATTTCGCGCCAAAAATCAATAAAGCATTGTGGGAATGTCAAGTGACTGGCACGTGACTCATAATGCTTAAATTCCCTACCATAACAAACATGTAATAATTATTTTCCATAATGTCTTCTTCGGACGCTATGTTTGAAGCTTCTTCTGTGTATTCCTGTAATTAAATGAGCAAATCAATCATCTAAAAATAGAATGTGTCTCCCATTGGTGTCAACCTGGGCTGTAGTAAATCTCTTAATTTCTCGTGTTGTCGGACGGTTTTCGACTAATGGGGTTTTATGAATGAAAATTAAAAGGCTTTGGGAGTATAAGGATGATTTTTTTTTTGCACTTTTGTAAAATTTTTGTCCAAAAATCTGAAGGGCCACCTTTAAGTGCAGATATATACACAAATATGAAAATCAGGATTAAACTAGATTTATATGCATTGAAAGACTATTTTATTACAACTTTGTGTGAAAAAAATTATTGCTTAGGCTTTATCCAAAAGTAGTGAAATGGTGATAAAAATGCGGGAGGGGTTGCTCATCAAAGTCACAAATTAATACCGGGTATGACTACCTTCAGCATGAACGACTGCCTGGCATCATTGGCTCATAGAATGGATAAGAATGGCGCATAGAATGCATGTTGTTACATGTCTGAATTAAGGCTTGTCGTAGCTGAATGACGTTTGATGGTGGACTAGGGCGACATCTAACACGCTGGTCCAAATTATCCTAAAGGTGTCCAATAGGATTCAGATCAGGGCATTTGGCAGGCCAGTCATAAATGAATGCGAGGTTATTCGCCCTGAGGAAATTCACATTGTCCCTAGCTGTATGGCTCGTGGCATTATCATGCTGAAAAAGAGTGATATTGGCATTATTTTGAACAGTGGAATAACCTGCCTCTCAAGAATTTCATCTCAGGAGCGTTTGGCATTCAAATTTTCTTCGATAATGAAGGGATTAGTGTGAAAGCCATGTGCAATGCCCGCCCAGACCAAGACAGAACCTCCACCCCCAAAATGACCCTGTTCAAGTACGCAACAGTTGTTGAATGGAAAACCTCAACTCGACAGGGAAAAGAACGTTATTCTATTGTTGTCTAAGCTAACGTTTTTGTGTACATGCCCAATTAACGCGATTTACGAGGTGAGGTTGCATCAGAACACAACCAACGTATGGAAGACGTGCATGTAGATCATGGACGTCTACTATGTGGTCGATCTTCCATACGTCCTATTGCTTGAAAACGTTGCCTAAGGTGTTGAATAGCACAAGTAGAACATCCAATATTCATAGCAACAGCATTCATCGTCAAACCAGCATTAAGCATTCCACCGCCTCATTTGCGTAAATTTGTGGAATTCTAGGCATATCAAAAATAAAGAAACCTAAAAAGAATTAATTTTCTTCAATGTCTTTTACTAATTGACATGAAAGTCTATAAAATTAGGCTGAAAGGTTTTCAAAAATTTACACAAATTATACTGGTCCGTGCATGCACATGAAAATCGCTTTCATTAGGTTTCTACTGCAAAATGCTTTCAATCGAGTTAAAATTTGTTTTATCGGACACATAATTGTTTGTCAGAATACAATCATGTAGGTCATTTGACATTTTGGTTTTTTCGTTAACATTGCATTTGCACTTAAAAACACAGGGGAAGTTTCTTTTTTGGTTCAGTATAATTATTTACCTTTACCAGCGATCTTTAACCCTTTACTCCATAGATACTCATTTCTAAGCATTGCTTGTAGGAGCCTTTTGAAAACATTGAGGCAAAAAGTGAAATTGCTTGTGACGAGCAATTTCACATTTTGCCACAGTGTTTTCTATGCTATCAAAAGATGTCATAGAGACATAAGAAACAGCTTCATCCTTGCTATTATTTAGCCAGGTCAATTAGACAAACCATAGAAATGCTTTATGTGGTAAAGGGTTAATGAGACAGAAACTAGAAAACCAATATTATGGTCTACTAGGGTCTTGATTCATTACATATAGCATCAACTTGCTCAACACCTTACTAACTTTGCTAAACCACAAAATATTATACTCTTTTAGATTTGCAGGCAACAAATGAAATGAGTCTGAAATGGTTGGATTTGGCTGTTACAGGGTTATAAAACATTGTTTGAAAAGGAAAAAAATGACTTTAAGAAGGAAGCCTTTTGAAAACATTATATGGGAAAAAGAGAAAATGCTGGTAACCAGCATTTTCTCGATTTGCCTCATTGTTTTTAGCACTACTGGCAGAAAGCCAGCAGAGCTAATGTCATGGCTGGGTTTCCGTCGTCCGTCCATCTGTCCATCTGTCTGTCCGGTAGTCTTTTCCTTGTTTAGAGTGCATTTTTATGAAATTTGCACAGTTCGTTTATCTCATCAATAACTTCAACCCTATTGATTTTGAGAAAAATCCAACAAACAATATGGAAAAAGTAGCCATTTCAAGTTGAAAATTTCAAATTCTTGTTTACCTGATAAAGTCTGCATTTGTTGTCCATTTTAATGAAACTTGCACAGTTTGTTTATCTCATCAATAGCTTTAACCCTATTGATTTTGAGAAAATCCAACAAACAGTATGTGAAAAGTAGCCATTTCAAGTTGAAAATTTCAAATTCTTGTTTACACGATAGTCTTCATTTGTTATCAGATTTTCATGAAACTTGCAAAGATTGTTTATCTAATTAGTAGCTTCAATCCTATTGATTTTGAAAAAAAAAAGTCCAATAAACAATACGGGAAAAGTAGCCATTTCAAGTTGAAAATTTCAAATTATTGTTTACGCAATAAAATGTGCATTTGTGATCAGATTTTTGTGAAACTTGCACAGTTTGTTTATCTCATCAATAGCTTCAACCTTATTGATTTTGAAAAAAATCCAACAAACAATATGGGAAAAGTGGCCATTTCAAGTTAATTTTTTTTTATTCTTGTTTAAGCATTTCTTGTCTGCATTTCTTGTCAAATTTTCTTGAAAATCACAGAGTTTGTTTATCTTATCAGTAGCTTCAACCCTTTTGATTTTGAAAAAAATCAGTAAACAATATCAGAAAGTAGCAAATCAAAGTTCAAAATTTCAAATTTTTGTTTACATGATTAGGTCAGTAGTTTTGGTTGTATTGTCATGAAACTTGCATAGTTGCTTTGTTTTATAAACAGCGTGAACCCTACTGATTTCAAATAAAATCTGACAATCAGTTTTGGAAATGTAACTATTCAAAGTTGAAAATTTCCAATTCTTGTTTAGGCATTGAACTTCAGTGTTGATGCAATTCTTTTGAAGATTCATCAAGGGATTGAATATCTAGTTTGACTTTTTGAATCATGAATTCATAATGTATGGTAGCATACAAGCAAACTCTGCCAGTAGAGCATATTCAGGCCCTTCAGGGCCTTCTAGTTTTAAAGTTAATTTCTTAAGGATCATTAAGACTTTGATTCATGAAGGGTTATATTATGTTCCCAGTCGTCTGTCTGTATGTTAGCAATTTTTTTGTGCGCCCAACTCCTCCTTGTCAATTTCCATTACAACAGTTCAAACTTACCACAGTGAATCTCTCTGATGTGTAGTTGTGCATAATTATGACTTTCAAAAATTGGATCTCTGTAGGCATTCTAGATTTTAATCCGCTTCACTGACAAGCCCCTTTGGGCGTTTATGCGCTGCTCTGGGAAGCTTTTGTTTAGTAAAGGGTTGATACAAGTGATGGTACTTGTAATTGCTACCTTGCATTCATGACATACAGAACTGCATCTGTGAGAAAAGATTCAATAATTTTGATGGAGTTGACAGAAAATCAGTTGTCAGCAAACATTTCTAGGTCCACAGTACTTCTATGAGATTCGCGGCCCAGTTTCGGGAAAAACTTCAGTCTCTTTATTCTTTCAAATCTACAGCAGACTAAGTCCCTGAAGAGCCGATCTCCGATAGCTCAGTTGGTAGCATGCAGGACTTGTCAACAGTCAGGGTCCAGGATCCCTGGCTACTGCTCCTAGCTCAGCCTGTTTCTTTTCCGAGGATTGATGATAGTCATTGCAACAGGATTCATTCCTCTACCACCGCTTACCATTGTTTCGAAGATGATGATGTAGGAAAGCAACCAGTGGCTTGTAAAGAAAATTGTGCGAAGTATTGATAAAAGAAACTTCAGGAACGCATGGATAGGTGCACCAGTGGTCGCGGTATACATGAAGTCAGTCAATCAGTTTCTGAAGACAAGTCGGGGGATTGAAATATCTTTTCAAAATGATATTTGGAGTTTGATCTCTCTTTATTCATTGAAGACAAGTCTCTGATATATCTCAGCAACAACTATTTTGTCTGCAAACGCTTACAATTTAACTCATTTACCACATAATCCCGACTTTTAATAACCCTGAGAAGGAAGTCTCTTGAAAACATTGTGGTAAAAGGAGAAAATGCTGGTAACCTTTTCCCACAATGTTTTCTACTCTTCCAATGTCAAGTTTCAATTTTTGAGTCACATTTTTTTTTGTCATCTGCAAATGCTTTTAATTTGGACAAGTCTAGAAATTTGTTGTTTGGTAAAGAGTTAACCATTTGCCGCACAGTCCAGAATTTTACAAACATTCTAAAAAAAGCTTTTTTTTTAAAAATATATGGTTTTGTAACAGTAGGATTTATGAACATGATGCTTGGAGTAATTTGAGAGTTTGGGTTCGATCCCCACAGCTGGCCATCTAAAATTTCTAACAGTCTTTCAGATGAGACTTTAAACGGAGGTCCCATGTGACGGGACTATACACAGAGCATCTAAAAGAACCAGGAGTAACTTTTGATGGGATTTGTCCAGTATCTGCACTATCCTTCGTAACAATACTAACAGCCTTCGGGGGCGTTGCACATAATTATGGGAAACTGGAAACAACGACAAATAAACACAAATTCAATCAAACCAGTATACTCTAGTTTTCGCTCCACTGGCCAAAGGCCAGCGAGCTTATGTCATATTCTGGTGTCCATCGTGCATTAATTTTTGTTTCAAACATCTTTTTTCTCTGGAACTACCTAATCAAATTTGAAATTATCATGCCATGGTCCTCTTCAGAATTTCTTGAATTAGATTTCTTCAAAAACTCTGGCTGCTATGGCAACAAAACTGAAAAGAAAAATAATCATTTTTAAAAATCTTCTTCCCTTAAACCACAAGGCCCAGGGTTACTGAATTTAAGTTTAACACGGGTTTTACTTCAATAGTCACTTTAAATTAAAACTTTAATCAAGGGAAATAACTCCTGTTATAAAGGATAAAGTGTTACTATTTACCTCACTTGATTATCAAACTGCAGTAAAACATTATTGGTGCTAGGTACATGTATTCAAGTTTGTTGATAGAAAATATTCCTGTTTTCAGGAATAGTGATTTATTTTGGTGCTAATAGTTATAATCACATAAAAGTCAAAGGAAGGTTTCAATCATTCTGGGTTTTTTTCCCAAGAACTTTACCTTTCATGCCAATGAATAAACCTTCTTTTATTGCCTGACAATGTTTAGTGTTTCAGAAAGCCTCTCTGTGAGGGTCTTCACTCTTCAGCACTTCAATCTGTGTGGTAAAAGGTTAAAAAACTGATGGACCAATGCAGGGCCATCATGGCCCTCTTGTTTTCTTCCTTTCCAGCAATGCTTGCTATGACTTCAAAGACCAATCTGTCGTTTGAGCCATGTTTAATTTTTCGTCTGCATATTTTTGCTTTCAATTTTGACAAAGCTTCCTATCATTTGTTGTTTGTTGAAGCGTTGTAAAGAGGTCTTGAATTCTATTATCTGATAAATATAAAGTTAAAATCTAATAATAGAAACATGATATGTCACTAATTGTTTAACTCTTTACTAAACAACAAAATTTTAGATTGGTCAAAATAAAAGCATATGCTGACGACAAATGTGACTAAAGAATCAAAAGTTGTTTTAACCCTTTACTCCATAAGGCATTTCTATGGCATATCTAACTGACCCTAAATAACAGCAAAGATGAAGCCGTTTTTTTTTATGTGTAAATGATACCTTTTGATAGCATAGAAAACATTGTGACAAAAGGTGAAATTGCTCATTACGAGCAATTTCACCTTTAGCCACAGTGTTTTCCAAAGGCTCCTATGAGAAATGTGTAGAAATGAGTATCTATGGAGTAATGGGTTAAGAAGGGAAGAAACCTTTGTTGGAAAAAGAAAAAATACTGGTTACCAGCATTTTCTCCGTTTCCCACAATGTTTTCAAAAGGCTTGTTTCCAAGGGTCGTCAAAAGTCGTCATTGTGTGGTAAATGGTTAACTCGTTTTCACACATTTTCATGGGCTACAAGCATGGGCTACAAGCATGACCTGCTTCATTTTAATAATGAGCTGATTGCATGACCTTCGCCCATTTATAGTGATGGGTTCATTTCAATAATTACTTTATGGGTACAAATATTGATTTAAAGTTGTTGGCACAATCTAATAACTATAACAGGTTAGGTTGTTATCTGATGAGCTATATGACAGCAGGAAATGAGTCAATTGAAACGCCCAAGACCTAATTGGTACTCTTTGCCCTTTGATTTGCAAATTTATAAATTCAAAAGTTCCAAAATGAAGAAGCAAACAAAACATTGCAAAACTGATTTTATAGTGTTTTCATAAATAGCAGGCAGTGCAGATTCAAGACCAGACTGTACATTTTGTAGACACTGATCTTGATCTTAATTGTGAATGTATGGAACCATGTCTTTTCCATGGCACATTAAGGGTAAGTCTCAACCGTGGAACTATTAACCCTTAACTCTTTATCAAACAACAAAATGTTAGTCTGGTCCAAATTGAATGCATTTATTCACAAAATAAATGTGACTCAAGAATGAAAACTTGAGTTTGGAAGAGTAAAAATATTGTGGGAATAGGAGAGAATGCTGGTTACCAGCATTTTCTCCTTTTTTCACATTGTTTTCAGAAGGCTCCTTTCTGGGAGCTGGGGGGAGGTTGTAAAAAGCAGGGATTGTTTGGTAAAGGGTTAATAGAATGATCTATATATTTGATTACTGTGAAGTTTTCATAAAGAACATACTATGCAGAGCAAGCACACAAATTGTTGGTTTGTTTTACAAAAGGCAGGAAACATTAATTCACTGGAACAGGAGAAAGTGCTTCTTCCCTGCATTTTCTTCATTTCCCATAATGCTTTCAAAAGCCTTTATGGAAACTTCACAGTAATCAAATCGTCTTGTTTTTTGATTGAAAATATGAAATTTTTGAGGAGAGGGTAGAAAACATTGTGAAAAAAGGAGAAAA
Source organism: Tridacna crocea (assembly GCA_943736015.1). Taxonomy (NCBI): domain Eukaryota; kingdom Metazoa; phylum Mollusca; class Bivalvia; order Cardiida; family Cardiidae; genus Tridacna; species Tridacna crocea. Next base: position 60,991,460 of record OX031059.1, read on the forward strand.
TGCTAGTTACCAGCATTTACTCCTTTTCCCTCAATGTTTTCTTATGGCTTATTTTCTAGGGTTGTTAAAAGTCAGGATTGTGGGATAAAGGGTTAATGTGAGAGGTATTCCTGAAATACTTTTAGACCTATTCATATTTTGAAGACCCTAGAAAGAAGCCTTTTGAAAACATTGTAGGAAAAGGAGAAAATGCTGTTAACCAGCATTTTCCCACAATGTTTTCTACCCTGCTAGAAACAAATTTCAATTTTTGAGTTACATTTAATTTGTCATCTGCAAGTGCTTTCAATTTGGACCAGTCTAAAATTTGGTTTGGCACTAGAAAATTTGATAACTGTATTGTCAATGCAGCATTACTGCAACACTGGTGTGAAAAACTTGATTAAATACCTTGTCAAGTTGAATTCGCAATTTTGAGGATGTTGTTCTTTGATGATCATTATTCTCGCAAAAGGGCACGTCGTAGCACCAGGCAAAAATCGTTAATTGGTTGTGGAAGCTCTTGATAATCTTTAACATCTCTAGAGTATAGTTTTAGGAAGCTTTATTTAGGGAAATAATCAAGGTTGACTCAGATTTATTGTGAAGAGGAGTTAAAGATGCTGTAGGGGTTCTAAGTATCCTCATAAAACTGTCATTGATCCCTGAATGTCACTGGTGAAGTGTTTTAAAGACTTAAGCCTTTACCACACAATCCCGACTTTTGATGACCCTGAGAAAGAAAGCCTCCGAAAATGTGGGAAAAGGAGAAAATGCTGGTAATCATCATTTTCTCCTTTTTCCCACAATGTTTTCCAATCTTCCCAAAACAGAGTTCAATTTTTCAGTGGCATTTGTCATCTGCAAATGCTTTCAGTTTGGACTAATCCAAAATTTTGTTGTTTGATAAAGAGTTGAAAACTACTTCAAGTATTGCGTTATTTCTAAGACCTGTTTTTCTAAGACTTCCTTAAAATCCCTCTCGTGACCCTTTACATCCATGCTTCAGGTCTGTTAAAATATCCAAATTTTTAGGGTAAGAACAGTCTGAAAATTGATAAATTTTACAGTTTAGATCAAGTAGTAACCTAAATGCTTGTATGGGCCACCTCAAGAGTGAAACTGTATCTCCTAGATAGATAGCAATATACACTTGATGCATGCACCCACGCAATGACGACTTTTGACGACCCTGAGGTAGACACCTTTTAACCCATTACCACACAATCCCTACTTTTGACGACCCTGAGAAAGAAGCCTATAGAAAACAATGTGGGAAAAGGAGAAAATGCTGGAAACCAGCATTTTCTCCTTTTCCCACATTGTTTTCTACTCTTCACAAAACAGATTTCAAATTTTCAGTCACTTTTATTTTGTCGTCTGCAAATGCTTTCGATTTGGACAAGCCTAAAATACTGTCGTTTGTTAATGAGTTAAAAACATTGTGTGAAAAGGAGAAAATGCTGGTAACGAGCATTTTCTCCTTTTCCCACAATGCTTTCTACAGTTCACAAAACAAATATCAAACTTTCAGTCACTTTCATTTTGTTGTCTGCAAATGCTTTCAATTTGGACATTGCTGAAATTTTGTCGTGTGGTAAAGGGTTAAAGAAATAAACATGAGGTGCTTGGAGGCTGCAAATGAATGCCAGCATTGTAAGAAACTTGAAAGTGCTAACTCTCACCTGTGAAGGCTTGATATTATGCTATCATCCAGGGACTGAGGGACAAAGTTAGTGTCAACCCAAGTTAAATGTGACAAGGAGTTTGAATATAGACAACATATTAGATATCCCAGCTGCTGTAAGATAATGGTTTTGCAGGTACCCATGTGTTTCTGACAATAGTCGCAATTATTTTCCGGCAAGGGAATTTCACAAAATCTATTTTTTCCAGGGTTTCTCATCTATAATTTATACGGTATTTTCTCTGGTTTAAGGTAGTATTGATTTAGTCTACATCGTAAGCAATTTGGATTTGTTGGATTTTTTTTTATGCTGTTTAACCCTTTACTCCATAGATACTCATTTCTACGCATTGCTTGTAGGAGCCTGCGCCTTTGGAAAACATTGTGGCCAAAGGTGAAATTGCTTGTGACGAGCAATTTCACCTTTCGTCACAATGTTTTCTATGCTAGCTATCTAAAGGTGTCATCTACACATAAAAAATGGCTTCATCCTTGCCGTTATTAAGGGTCAATTAGAGATACCATAGAAATGCTTTATGGGGTAAAGGGTTAAAAAGAGGGCTAAATGCATCTGCAAAATGTATCGACCTAGCTCAAAATCTTTTATTACTTGTTAAACTTTCTGTAAGTCCACTAGGACCATTCAACCATGATGGCTAATTTTTGCTTAACCCTTTCCCAAACGGCAAATTTTGGACCAGACCAAATTGAAAGCATTTTGCAGATGACAAATTAACAGTTGCTAAAATGATTATTTTTCTATATGATAGGGTAGAAAAGATTGTGCGAAAAGGAGAAAATGCTGGTTACCAGCATTTTCTCCTTTTCCCACAATGTTTTCAAAAGTGACTATTCCTGACCCATAAAAACCAGGGATTGTTTGGGAAAGGGTTAATATCACATATCACAGAGGTGCATTATATTCCCACTTGCCAAAGCACCTCATATGCTTTGGATTGTTTTAAAGGTGGCCCATCAGATTTTGGGACGAAAATAATACAAAAGTGCAAAAAAAATCATCCTTATACTCCCAAAGCCTTTTAATTTTCATTCATAAAACGCCAGTAGTCGAACACCGTCCAACAACACGAGAAATTAGAGATTTACTGCAGCCCAGGTCGACATATACGGGAGACACATTCTATTTTTAGATGATCAATTCACTCATCTACAAACAGGAATACACAGATTAAGTTCAAACATAGGGTCCGAAGAAGATAAATAAAAAATAATTATTACATGTTTGTTATGTAATGGAATTTCAGCGTTATGAGTCATGTGCCAGTCACTTGGCATTCCCAAAATGCTTTATTGGTTTTTGGTGCGAAATCTAAAAATAGCTTAAGAGGCTACGTAGCCTTTTAAGGGAATACCATCAAAAAAAAATTTTTTTTTGTAATTTTATGAATCTTAATTATTGATGATTTGTATTATTTTTTCATATGAATTTCAGTGATATATATATATTTTTTAATTTGGTGAGATGTGAAAATTCTAAATACCCACCTTTAAAGGTAAAGAAAAAGAGAAAAAGCTGAACTCTTTACCAAACAAGCCCTGATTTTATATTATAAAGCTTTGAAAGAAGCATTTTGAAAACATTGCTCCCTTTCTCCCTTTCCAATATTTTCTGCTCTGTCAAGTACAATTTTGCTATTTTAGCCACTTTTGATTCGTGGTCTGTGAACGTTTTCAATTTGGACGAGGCAAGAACTTTGTCATTTTTATCTTGAAAAGTTGTTCATATTTTAAAATGTCAATAGTAACTGATGCTGGCCTTTAAAACCTGCGATTGTGTTCTAAAAGGTAGGGAGATTCTGTCATCAAAGTAGCTCATCATAGAAAAAGCATTTTTTTTTTTTAAATTAGATGGCGAGACTTGATGTGGTCTCTTGTGATCTCTTGTTCTTTTTGGCAGCTAAAGCCAGACATAATGTGTCTAGTAACAAAAGCCTGAACACATCTATTCTATAGGCACAAAACTAGCATGGCAATGACTTCTAGCCTTGGGACAGTTGCAAGATATGGCTAGTTTTTTGGGATAATTGCAAGACATGACCACAGTGACAGATAAAAAAATATTCTCATTATACCCTTGCAAAATGAATGTTCTTGGGGGTACACTAGAATCAGCCTATCTGTCTGTGTGTCAATACGTGTGTCAGTCTGTGTACCAAATATTAGTATTATTGCCTGTTTCTGTCAAACTGCTGGTAGGGGTATTAAGTCATATTCAGTGACAGCTCTACTTAAAGACGTTAATGACGAATTCTTCCAACGGACAGATTTTTTTAAAACTTTGCACATACAAAGCCCATCATGTCTCTTGTAGATTACAATGGAAAAAAAGGGGGGTCCCCGCACTCGTTTCTAAGAAATTCGCTTTTGAAATAGGTATATACTGTTCCAAAATTCAGCATATACTGGATTTAACACACTTTCCTTTAATGGTCAATTAAACAGGAAAATTACCAGAAGAATATACAATTATTCACTTTAAAGAAAAATAATGCAGTTTTGCACAAAAAATAAGAAAAAGCCTGGTTCTGAGCATGGTAAATGTACCAATATGCATTTTATATATAGACCATTGAGTGAAAAGGGAGATAATTTGACCGGGTTAAGGGTTAATTGTCAATAAAAACATACTTTCTGATGGACAGATTTTTTTTTTAAATTTTCACAATCATAGTACTTATAAATCTTGTCAATAAGAAAAAATAAAAATGGCACCTACCCGTGCTTCTTTCCCCAGGAAACAGGGATGAAGGTCACGTTGGAAGTTAATTTTTCCCAAGGAAAACTATATAATAGAAGCTCAGCAGACTTAGAGGGAAAGAAGAAATTTCTCATGCTCATTAAAAGTGATTTTTCCTTTTCCCACATTAATTTTGGATCCTATACTCCTTCAAAAAATGATATAGCCTATATATCTCAAATTCATATTGTTACGGGAGACCACTCCTTCCTGCATGGCATACTCCCGATTTAAATACAATACCTGGCTACTGCGTCAGGGAGATATCTCTTTGGCTCAGTGGTTAGGGTATTGGCTTTGCGTCCGGGAGTTCGGAGTTCGAATCCCGCTCCGATCCTTATTTCTGCCATGCATTTATTCATTTGTTTCTTTGTTACGGACTTCGTTCGTAAGATGGGGGCTCGTCCGGGATTGGCCATTGAGCCATTAATCCCATTTGTTGTCCAAAATTGGACTTCCTGCCTAATAAGGCTTTGAGTCATCAATAAATGATGACTTTAAGAGGGGGTGTGTTACGGGAGACCACTCCTTCCTGCATGGCATACTCCCGATTTAAATACAATACCTGGCTACTGCGTCAGGGAGATATCTCTTTGGCTCAGTGGTTAGGGTATTGGCTTTGCGTCCGGGAGTTCGGAGTTCGAATCCCGCTCCGATCCTTATTTCTGCCATGCATTTATTCATTTGTTTCTTTGTTACGGACTTCGTTCGTAAGAATATCAAACTCTTCATTATCTACATGTAGTTCATATAAATTTGCATACATGATTATGGCCATATGGCTCATAGAAATACAAAAAAGAAATGTCTGTGGAAAAAATGGGATGAAAGCTCGGCAGATATGATGGAAAAAGGAAAAATTATTCAATAGAAGAAATTTCTCCTTTTCCAACAGTATTTTTCAAAGAGGAAATAGCTGTGTAACTGGACTTTTTTTCCAGCTAGATCTTTACCAGTCATATCATCCTTACACTGGCAGGCCAGTTTTGATGCTATCACCTTATTCCTGAAAGGATAGCATGACAACTGGCCTGCCATTGTCAGGAAAACGTCAGAAGCTGTATCATTTTCCCCGTTGGATGGCTGACATTGCGTAAAAATTTCCTTTTTCCACCACAAATAAGCGTTTGTTTTGATGAAAACTTCCCCATTTTATTTCGACCATTGAATACGGGTATAGCTAAACAGCGAAATGAACTTCCTTTCACTTTCTTTCGCGAAAGGAACATAATGCCCACGAAAGGAAGATTGTTTTCTATGAGAAAAGCGTTTTTCTTGCGAAACGAAGGTGTTTTTGGAAAATTAACGTCAAGCCTTTCGTACGGTTGAAATAAAATTGTTGGGATTGAGCGTTTGAGGCCGAAAAATTGTGTTTTAGTAATCGCCGTAAATGGTGTTACTATAAATAGCACTTTCTTCCTAAAATTGAGTTTCTTTCACGAAAGGAAGGTTTTTGCCCGCAAGTAATGTTTATTCCACGACATGATTTTATAAATAATGAAATATCTCTTTTGAAGTAGGTACCCCTTACAGATTAAATTTCAGCTTTTTTTCAATGATAGTGTGTAGTGAATTTGTTATTTATGATTTTGCAAAGTTTCTTTTAGAGGAAAATTCCATTCATGAAAACCGGGACCATATGTAATAGACTATATGTACATTTTACAATCCCTGATGAAAGGAAAATTCACTCCGAGCTACGCAAGAATTCTATTCCTATCGAAAATAGGATTTCTTTCCCAAGTTTAGTACATTTTCGCAACATAAATGAAATTTAAAGGTTTAATTTAACTTTTTACACCCCCCCTCAAAAAAATAAGAAGTGTTTTAGTGGCGCTTTCTTTGTGTAAAAAAAAAAGGTTTCTTTTCTAAAATGCATGTTTTCTCGATATGATTTAAATTAAGATGTTGAACAGTTTCAAACCAAAAACTCCAGTCTTAATACATCTAGTAGGGTGAGCGCTCTTCCACGAAAGGAAGGTATTTTTGTTTTGCCGGCCCTTACTTTGCTATAATTTAAGGTGAGTATAATTGGCAAGAGAACGGTTCCTTGTGGCACTTGCTATATTATCTTGATATAGATGAAATTTTTGTTCATCGTGTATTTACAAGTATTGCAGCAGAGAAAGAAACTTCCTTTCGCGAAAGGAGGAATACGTTGACCCACGGAAGGAAGTATGCTATTATGGGTAAAATTGATAACAGGACTGTTCCTTCATAACAGTTAACATATTAGATCTATCTTGATGTGGAAAAATACTTATTTAAGAAGTTTTAGCCATTCATGAATTTGTACCGCAGCACTTTATAGATCTAGATCTGAACAACATTGAAAGTTCTACTGATCCATTGAACATGAAAGGAAATTCTTTTCGCTTTTTTTTTTTTTTACAGAGGAATTGTTAGGAACAAATACATTTCTTAACGAAATCAATGGCTGCTTTTCATACTGCACAAGCTACATTGTATATGAATGACTTTGTCACATTATGATCTTCTTGACGTTCTTGAAGCTCGAGGCTAGATTTTTCGGGGGTCGGATATTTCGTCCTTTATACTTTTCGTACCTTCAGACATTTCATACTGTTTTACAGGTGCCACAGACACTATATACCGTGGAAACCATAATATAAAACGAGGGGGAATTCCATGTGTATTTCATTTTCAAACAGATTGTTTTACTAACCCCTTTGCCAAATTCATAACCCTGCCAGTGTCATTAAAAGCTTTTGCAGATTGCAAATTGCAAATAAGAATGATTCCAATTCTGGGATTTGCTTTTGAAAAATAAGAAACATTTGTAGCAAAGTAAGAAACCTCTTGTTAACAGTATTGCTCCCAAATCTTTCTTCTTTTGGATTATCTGGAAAATGATGAAAGGTTGTGAGGAACATTTTTTATATTTTCTTTTCATTCTACAGATAATATAGAAAGAACGTTTTAAAAAAATGCCGCTGCCCCCACCTCCTGTCAGTTTTCTCTTTATATGTTGCAGGCCCCGATTGGCCCAGTGGTAATGTACATGTGTGTGAATTATAACCTTGATGCCACAGGTTCGAGCCACTATGGAACCCCTGAATTGTTCATGGGAGTGCCCCTTTGGCAAGACACTGAAAAATAGAGCCCATTGCCAAGAACTTGTGAAACCCAGAAGAAACAAAAATATATGAGCTTTTGCTGTGATATTACCAAAATAATGTTGAAAGTGGCGGAAAACAATTCAATCGATCTTCATTTGTAAAGTAAATCTCTTTTTTTTTCTCACCCTATTTACTTAACCCATTACCAGACGACAAATTTTAGGCTCTTCCAAACTGAAAGAGTTTGCAGACGACATTTTCAAAATTGACGAAAATGGCAGAAACGGTTAGAAAACACTGGGAAAAGGAGAAATTGAAAGCATTTGCAGACAACAAAAAATTAAGTACTGAAAATTATTATTTTTGTCTTTGAAAGGTTTGAAAACAACCTTTTCTTCCCTACAATGTTTTCAAAGGGCCTTTTACCTAGGGTCGTTAAAAGTCGGGATTCTGTGGTAAAGAGTTAAAGTGGCAGAAAAGACTACAACAACAACCATTTCCTCTCTTTTCCACACTCTTGTCGAAAGTCATGATTCCCATGGACCAGTTGTTTGGTAAGGAGTTAACTTTCACGAAGTTTGCTACTCTAATGATTTCATCTTAAAGTCTTAGACTTTTTCAAGAAGAACAGTTTTATATCTTGGTTCTATAGACGGATTTGTATTTCGCAAAAGGAATTTCCTTATCCTAAAGAATCTCGTTACTAGCAAAAGTTTTATATAAAACTTATAAATTTGACAAGTCAAGTTCATCCATGTTGGAAAGATGTTCTCAAATTTTGAAAAATCCTTTCATGCAAAAAGACTACGTTCGAGGCAAAAATCTTCCTTTCATGAACGGACTTACTTTCGCGCAAGAACGGTTATTTATAGTAACACTTTCACCGTGATAGTAAAACACGATTCTTCTAGTCTAAAACTCTCAAATTCAAAATCTACCTTTTACAAATACCTAGAATATATAATCAATAAATCAACGGCGGTTTCCTTTCGTAAGGAAAACGCTTCTTTCATAGTAAACATCTTCCTTTCGTGAACGTAATCGTCCTTTCGCGCAAGGAAGCAAAATGATTATGGTACGAAATGATTGCATATACCATCATGATTCTTTTGATAGAAAAAGAAAAAACCCTCTGGAAATAGCATTTTATCCCTTTCCAACAACGAGTTTAACAACCACTAATCAGCGTGTTTTACATTTGTGATTTCCATCTCATATTTTAAACTTAAATCACGTCTAAATTATTAGAAAATCATATTTACATTTTATTTTTCGTCTTTCATAAAGCTTGCTAGTCTAATGATTTCATCTTAAAGTCTTAGACTCTTCCAAGAAGAACAGTTTTATATCTTGGTTCTATAGATGGCTTTGTATTTCGCAAAAGGAATTTCCTTACACTAAAGAATCTCGTTACTAGCAAAAGTTTTATATAAAACTTATAAATTTGACAAGTCAAGTTCATCCATGTCGAAAAGATATTCTCAAATTCAGAAAAAAACCCTTTCATGCAAAAAGACTATGTTCGAGGAAAAAATCTTCCTTTCGTGTACTTACATACTTTCACGCAAGAACGGTTATTTATAGTAACACTTTCACCGTGATAGTAAAACACGATTTTTCGAGTGTAAAAATCTTAAATTCATAATCTAACTTTTACAAATACCTAGAATGTATAAGCAATAAATCAACGACAGTTTCCTTTCGTGAGGAAAACGCTTCTTTCATAGTAAAGAATCTTCCTTTCGTGGACGTAATCTTCCTTTCGCGAAAGGAAGCGAAAGGAAATTCCTTTCGCTGTTTAGCTGTACCGATTGAATACTATGGCTGGTGCAACAGTACTGGTACCATCCATAGAATGTTATACTTGTTTAAGTGCACCGTCGGTCCGCTATTACTACTGCCATTTGTGTGAAAAATACACAATAGCGCTGATAGTTTCACTATCTGTGAGAAATACACATGATGTGCAGTATGAATGCGCGTGAACATTTATACCAAACGTTGTTAAATCTGTCTCAGTTATTTTAGTCTCTGTATTTTCTAAACCACCAAGTACATAGTTCAAACCAATAGCTTGTTTAACTCTTTACCAAACAACAAAATCTTAGACTAATCCAAACAGAAACATTTGCAGACAAGAAAATGTGAATCAAAAAATGAAATTGTTTTGGGAAGGGTAGAAAATGTGGGAAAACGAGAAAGTGCTGGTTACCAGCATTTTCTCCTTTTCCCTCAATTTTTTCAAAAGGCTTCTTTTTCAGTCATGAAAACCTGGCATTGTTTGTTAAAAAGTTAAGCAACCTTTGGGATAAAGGCTTTCAAAAACCTGGTAAAGAAAGCAAATACTTGTAACCAGCATGACTGTACTCCTTCATTGGAGGTACTTTCAACCCTTTCAAAGACAAATTGTATTTTTTGCCACTTTTCAATTTTTATCTGCAAGTGCTTTTTGTTTGGACAAGTAAAATTCTTAAACTCCAGTAAATGGCAAATAAAACAAATAGAGTATTAGGACAAACTGAATTGTGAATTGTGAAGCACAAGCTCTCCTGAGGACTTTAGGTCTTGAACACGCAATTATACAAACCTGGTTGAGCTATCGGACTGAAGATGTGGCCTCTAGAGCAAACCAAAGGTTTTTCTAAGATTTGATTTAATGACCTAGTTTTTGACCTGACATGACCTATTTTTGAAGTCGACCGAGATATCATCGAGGCAAACATTCTGACCAACGTTCATGAGTATCAGACTGAAAATGTGGCCTCTAGAGCATACACAAGGTTTTTCTAAGATTTGACCTAGTGACCTAGTTTTTGAACCAACATGACCCATTATCAAACTCGTCCAAGATATTATTAAGGCAAACATTCTGACCAACTTTCATGAGTATCGGACTGAAAATGTGGCCTCTAGAGCTTACACAAGGTTTTTCTAAGATTTGACCTAGTGACCTAGATTTTTACTCTACATGACCCAATTTTAGACTTGTCCAAGCTTTTATTGAGGCAAACATTCTGACTAAGTTTCATGAGTATCAGACGAAAAATGTGGCCTCTAGAGCATACACAAGGTAAAAAGTTGAAGACGGACACAGCACTATCACAATAGCTCACTCTGAGCACTTCGTGCTCAGGTGAGCTAAAAATATATAAGCTATTTCAAGATTTCCCGCCAAAAATCTTAAAAAAGCACTGTGGGAATGCTTAGTGACTTGCACGTGACTAATGATGCTGAAATTCCATAACAAACAAAAGCAAACATTTTCCTTAATGTCTCCTTCGGACACTATCTTTGAAGCTTCGTCTGTATATTTCCGGTGTGTAAATGAGCGAGTTGCTCATGTAAAATTAGACTGTGTTTCCCGTCCGTGTCGACCTGGGCTGTAGTAAAGCTGTAATTTCTCTTGTTGATGGTTTTCGGCTACTGGGGTTTTATGAATGAAAATTACAAGGCTTTCCGAGTATAAGGATAATTTTTTTGTATTCTTGTAAAATTTTCATCCCAAAATCTGAAGGGCCATCTTTAACCATGACCCTCCTGCTTTCTAGTCAGGGCCTCTGAATCAAAATCTACACAGTCAGTCTTGAAAGTCTGCTAGCTTTGATAAAGACAGAAAGACAAAAGATTAAAAAAGGAAGTCTGTCCGCTGATAATTTCATGGCTGCATAAAAATAATTAATCCTCTGCAGAGGTGGAAAATTACAGAATAATTGCATGGAGAGCTCAAACCCCTGAATTTAGAAAGCTGTGATAGAGCTCCTCAACCCTTTACTAAATGAGACAACAAAATGCCCAAATTTAAGGAATATGCAGACAACAAATAATGTATTGATTGAATGGTGAGATTTATCTTAGCAACTGTAGAAAAAAAATGCTGCAAAAGGAGAAAATGCTGGTCACCAGCATTTTCTCTTTTCCCTACAATGTTTTCAAAAGGGTTCTGTATCAGGTTTACCAAAAATCTGGATTTTGTTGTAAAGAGTGTTACTCTCTATCAAACCATGCCATTTTTTGAAGACAATGAATGAGGGAGCGTTTGTACACATAATTGTAAAAAGACAAACATGCTGGTTATCAACATTTTCTTCATTGACTATAGGATGTTTTATGCCTTTGTCAAGATAGAACGCGGAGGATATAGTTTTAGTGCTGTCTGTCCATTCTTCCATCAGTACACATGTCCGTCCTGGACAATATCTCAAAACCCGTTGGACGGGATTTCTTAAAACTCTAAACTTCAATAACCTATTCTACTGGTATTCTTATTTTTTTATACCTTTGCAAAACGAATGTTTTCGGGGGTATACTGGAATCAGCCTGTCTGTCTGTCTGTGTGTCTGTCCGTGTAACTATCTGTGTACAAAATGCTAATAATTTTGTGTTGCGAACTCCTCCTACAGTTTTCCTTCAATTCCATTGAAACTTTGCACATATACTGATCATATAGATATATTGAAGATTTGCGAGAAGCTATTTTTGAGCGTCAACTCTTCCTAGTTGAGAAATTATCTCCCCTTGAATTTTACACTTTTTTTTTGTCTAAGTGCTGGCGGGGGTATGAACCATTTACAAAACAATCCCTGGTTTTTACGACCTTTAGATAGAAGCCTTTTGAAAACATTGTGTGAAAAGGAGAAAATGCTGGTAACCAGAATTTTCTCCTTTTCCTACAATGTTTTCTACTCTGCTGGAAACAAATTTTACTTTCAAGTTACATTTATTTTGCTGTCTGCAAGTCCTTTCAAGTTGGACCAGTCTAAAGTGTTGTTGTTTGGTAAACAGTATAGTCACATACAGTGACAGCTCTAGTTTATTTAATGCAAGATGGGCGGTTGGGAACATTATTGAGTTATGTGATTGCGTAATTTTTTTAAAAGGTCTTTTTGGACAGGGGATATCATTTTAACAAAATTGCTTGTTTCATTTACATTACTGTGCATATGCACCTATTCATGCTTTCCAGGAGTTTCTTTTAACAGTTCTTAGCAAAATATTCTTCCAAGCCGCTGGCTGCTTTCCCACTTAACCACCATCTAAACAGTGATGAGCTATGAGAGAGTCTTCAAATTAATCCTGTAGCATTGACTCTCATCACCCCATGGAAAGTAACTGACTGAGGGATTCTAACCAGGGGTAATGTAATAGGTTTTAAAGGTGGCCCTTCAGATTTTGGGAGGAAAATTGTACAAAAATGCAATAAAATCATCCTTATAATTCCCAGACCTTTTTAATTTTCATTCATAAAACCCCAGTAGTCGAAAACCATCCGACAACACAAGAAATTAGAGATTTACTACACCCCAGGTTGACATGATCGGGAGACACGTTCTATTTTCAGATGATCGATTCGCTCATTTACATACAGGAATGTATAGACGAAGTTTCAAACATAGCCTCCTAAGAAGACATTATGGAAAATAATTATTACATGTTTGCTATGTAATGGAATTCAAGCATTATGAGTCACTTGCCAGTCACTTGACATTCCCACAATGCTTTATTGATTTTTGGCGTGAAATCTAAAAATATCTTGAGAGGCTACGTAGCCTTTTAACGGAATACCATTAAAAAAATTTTTTTTGTAATTTTATGAATCTTAATTATTGATGATTTGTATCATTTTTTCATATGAATTTCAGTGATATATATATTTTTTAATTTGGTGGGATCTGAAAATTCTAAATACCCACCTTTAACACTTTACCACACAATCCCTACTTTGATACATTTTTTCAAAACATCGTGGGAAAAGGAGAAAATGCTGGTAACCAGCATTTTCTCCTTTTCCCACAATGTTTTCTACACTTCACAAAACTAATTTCAAATTTTCAGTCACTTTCATTTTGTTGTCTGCAAATGCTTTCGATTTGGACAAGCCTAAAATATTGTCATTTGGTAATGAGTTAAATGTTTTAACTCTTTACCAGATGACAAAATTGTAGACTTGTCCAAATTGAAAGCGTTTGCAGATGACCAAAATAAACATACCGGTAACTCAAAAATTGAAATTTGCTTCCAGCAGGGCAGAAAACTTCTTTCATCCTGCTTGAAACTGCACTGTTATGTATTTGTGCATGTTAAAAATCTACCTATACATATTCAGTCAAATTGTTCAACCAAACAGATTTTATGGACCCATAGTTATGTAATGACTTGCTGGGTATAGTACCCCTTTTCAAAAGTTAAGGCTTATTTTCTTGTAAATTATATGTGCATGATTGTTTTACTAATTTGAAAGCATCCCCTATTTCTGCATGTGTATGGGACCATTGTCCCCTCTCTGAGAGGTCCTCAGCAGAACATGGGCTTTTTTTTTGCTACGAGATCTTAAGGCTTTACCATTACAAAACCGGGTTTTTATAACCTTTAGAAAGGAAGTTTTTGAAAACTTTGTGGAAACAGGGAGAAAATGCTAGCAACCAGCAAATCGCATTCTTTGAATGAAGTCCTATTTGTTGTTGTCTGCAAACTGTTTGGACAAATCTAATATTTCATTGTTTGGTTAACCCTTTACCCCATAAGGCATTTCTATTGTATCTCTAATTGACCCTAAATAACAGCAAGAATGAAGCCGTTTCTTGTGTGTATATGACAACTTTTGATAGCATAGAAAACATTGTGACAAAAGGTGAAATTGCTCTTCAAGAGCAATTTCACCTTTTGCCACAATGTTTTCCAAAGGCTCCTACAAGCAATGCGTAGAAATGAGTATCTATAGAGTAAAGAGTTAAGAGTTAAGTAATAGCTTTCAAAAAAAACCTCATAAGTTATATGACATTTTTTTCTATTTTTCAGATCTGACAAAGTTTGTTGATGACTAGGTGTGACATCCATCCCTGTTGTGATAATTCTAAACTGTAGAGTAGAGTAAGTACCATTTAGATGTTTACCTACCAGATAGCTTTGAGACTTGTCTACAAGGCTGAAACAATTTGCAGAAGATAAATTGTCGGATTACTTTGAAAACCTCATAAGAAGCTGTAGTTACAAGGTTTTCGAAGTAAACGGACGAAATAGGTCTCAGATGATGGAATTTATTCTCTAAAAGGTAGAAAACATTGGACAAGAAAGAAAGTGCACGGTAGCACTATCCTTTTGAAAAACCTATACCACACAATGACAATTTATATAATGACTCTTTATTAAGAGAGCTTTAGAAGACATTGTGGGAAAAGGAGAAAATGCTTGTTACCAGCATTTTGTCCATTTCCCACTATGTTTTCTGACCTATTTAGGTCAGAGGTTGTCATTTGGGCCACCTTCAAATTGTTGTCTGCAAATGCTTTGAGTATCATGGGAACATTGTCTTAATTTTAATTCAAAGAGATGCTTTAGGGTGTAAGTTGATGGACTCTGTACCAGTTGATGGACTCTGTACCACACAATTCTGGGTTCTTAAAAGCCCAGAGGAAGAAGCTTTTTGAAAACATTATTGGAAAAGGAGAAAATGCTGACTACCATTATTTTCTCCTTTTCCAACAAAGTCTTCGAAGACAAATTCCATCATTTGAGTTACATTTACATTGTTGTCTGCAAATGCTTTCATTTTAGACCTCCCTAAATTTTTATCATGTGGTAGAGGGACTAAATGGACTTAGTTTTGTAAACTAGTAATTTGAGGCTTTATAGGCTTCAGAAGGGAAGAAATCAAGTTTCTTCAAGTTCTTATTGTAAGATTCAGAAAGTTCATATAACACACTTCAGGCCTCTTACACAGAGACCCAGGTCTGTATTCACCAACCATTCTTAAGAACATTCTTTGTCTTATTCTCCATCCAAGATTTTCGAAATTTAAAAGTAACACAACTTCTGATTGATTAACTTATTACCACAAGACAAAATTTTAGACTGGTTCAAATTGAAAGCATTTGCAGATGACAAAATAAAGGTGACTGAAAAATTGAAATTTGTTCTGGGAAGAGTTGAAAACACTGTGGGAAAAGGAGAAAATGCTGGTTACCAGCATTTTCTCCTTTTCCAAACAGTGTTTTCAAAAGGGTTCTTTCTCAGGGGCGTCAAAAGTAGGGATTGTGTGGTAATGGGCTAAACCAAACAGTTTACCCAATCAGAAGTAACTGTTGTATTACCTTAAAATTCATAAAATCTTGTACAAGAAGAAAGATCGTTCTTAAAAATGGTTGGTGATTACAGACCCTGAAAGTGGAAACCGTTTTATATAAAAGATGATTTAGGTATTTAGATTTTTTACATCTCGCCAAATTAGAAAATCTATATATATATCACTGAAATTTATAAATATGAAAAAACAATACAAATCATCAATAATTATCATAAAATTAAAAAAGAAAAACTTGTACGCTATGTTTGAAGCCATGTTTGTGCATTTCCGGTATGTAATTGAGCAAGTTGCTCATGTAAAAATAGACTTTGTTGCCTGTCAGTGTCGACCTGGGCTGTAGTTAATCTCTCATTTCTCTTGTTGTCGGATGGTCTTTGACAACTGGGGTTTTTGGGGTTTTTGAATGAAAATTAAAAGGCTTTGGGAGTATAAGGATGATTAGGCGGGCCCCCCCCCCCCTTCAACAGGATATAAAGCTAAGTTGCACATGTCTGTTGGTCAGTTTGTTGGTCGGTAGACCTTACTTTGTCTAGGTAATAACTAGACACAGAACTGACCTATTGGCACAGACATGCATCTTGAAGTGTAGATGATCCCTATTGATTTTGAGGTCAATCGGTCAAATGTTAAGGTCACAGTGACCATCAGCATGTTGATATATAGACTAAACCTTGTTCAGATGATAACTAGACACAGAATTGACCTAGGTTTGTCAAAGCACCCGCATTGCCTCTAGCATTCTAAGAATATTTTTGTGTTGATTTATTAGGTAGAATTCTTTGAATTGGTGTTGAACATGAAACAACACCATTACAATGCAATCGATTACAAATTGAATTGAAGCAACAATTTTTTGTAAACCAATTCTGTTAATGTACATTGAATGAGAAGGATAGAAGGAGAAACGAAGCCTGTGGGTCAAAATCCATCAAATGTTTGTCATATCTGAACTATATAACCCTGCACCACACATTATATATATTTTTAGAACTCCTTTAGGGAAGAATATTTCAGAAACACTCTTCGAAACCAAGTCACAGTTTCTCTTTTTCTCACAGATGTTTTGTGCCCTTTTATTGACAAGTCCTTTTGTTTGAGTCATACTTCTGTTCATCACCTACAAATACTTCTCATACAGGCAATACAAAAGTGTTGTTGTGGGATACAGGGTAAGAAGTACTAGATAAATGAACATTTATTTTCTAGCGATAAGGATAGACTTAAGTACATGTATTTCAAAGACACTAACTGTTGTACATTATTTATCAAGGGTTAGCTGTTGCAGGTTCGATAGTCAATCGCAGCGAACTTTATTTCTAGCGATTTTTCACCTCCCACCTGAGCATGTGAGAAAAGTAGTCAGTGCCGTTGTGTCAGTAGTTGTTTGAGAAAGCCAGGAAACATATGTGTGCCTTACTGCCCACCATGATATGACCTAAGCTGTTAAAATAGCATTAAACCCCATTACAAAGTAATACAAAATGTAAATCCAAGGTCAGATTTTATGGTCTGTGAAGTATGATTTCGACCTAAAATCCTCAAGGTGTCCTCGTCTTTGAAAGGGTAAATGCAGGGTAGACATGTCTGCATTTATACCTTTTTACCAAATGACAATTTTTTTGAAAATGTCAGATTTGCCAAAACTCAAAGCATTTGCAAATGACAGGTAAGAAATGGCCCAGATGATAAAATCTGGCAGTGATAGAGTAGAAAACATTGTTGAAAATGGAGAAATTCTGGCCATAAGGCTAATTCCTGGATAATGTCATCAATACAATGGATTGTTTGGTATAGGGTAAAAAGACTGATCATGCAATGGAATGCATACATATTTGATCAGAGGATCCTACAGTTATGTCAGGATTTCATGCCAAATGGTATTGGATATAAATTAGAAGGAGACATTATTGTCCCTTGGAGATGATTCGGGTACAATACAGCAGACAAAGGGGAACGCCAGAACATGATTGGGGAGTTGTTAATTGAATTTTTCCTGCAAGGTAGCAATAACTTTGTAATCTTAAGTCTACTCTGTTCAGTGTCTTTTAGTTCTATGGCTTGCACAACCTCAAAAATGCACAAATTTGGTGTTATATTTTCATAAAAACTTGACAGAACATGTATTTTTCATTTGATTGATTTCATTTTGACTTGACTGTTGCCACCTGAGGGCTCGTATTCACCAACCATTCTTAAGAACTGTCTTTGTCTTATTCTTCAGATTTTTCTATATTTGTAAGTAACACAAATTCTGATTGGCTAAACCATTCGGTTAAGCCAATCAGAATTTGTGTTACTTACAAATTTAGAAAATTTGACATTTTTAAAAACTCTGCAGAGCTTCGGCTGGGTTTTGTCCCCTATCTTGCACTATCCTGAGTAACATGACAACCATCTGAGGGCATTGCTATTATAGTGAACAGGGCCAGTATTCACCAACCGTTTTTGAGAATATTCGTAGTCTTATTCTCCAAGATTTTCTAAATATGTAAGTTGTAGATAGAAGAGGCCAGGCTGCAGTTTCGATCATGGAAGCAATATATTGTCTTTCTTTATTACATTTTGAAGTCAGTGCTTTCGTAGTTCTATCCGTAGCGGATACTTTTAGGCTAGCAAGATTGTCACAGTTCTGCCAGGAACCACCTTTGTCCATTCATTAGGAAACAATTATTTGTCCCATTGTATTGCTGATATGACAGTATTGGCTTCCAGTATTCACAAAGTGTATTGTAAATTCTATTGTCACTTTCATGCCAGTGGACATCTTCGCGAGCCAAGTTTACGATCACTACGTGGATCTTACCTTGGCTGATTGAGCCCGATTTCGAAATTCCTGTGATGCGCCCTCTATTGGATGCGGGTTTTTACTCCCCTTTACATCATGTTTCTAAAAGAAAATGAAATATCATTTTACAAACCGCTTACCGGATACACATGAAGCGATAAGCAGACGTCCACGTGGAATTCCATGTTTTACCTATTATTCAAAAGGTAGACACCGTGTTCTATTTTTATCAAAGATGAAATGCAACGAGCGATTTTATTCGATGCAGCTAGAGCTGGCTGCATCCAAAATTGAAAATGTGTATCGGGGGGGTTGTAAAAATCAAGCTCAATCCGCCAAGGTAAGATCCACGTAGTGATCGTAAACTTGGCTGGCGAAGATGGCCAGTGGATTGCTATGACTGGATACTAATGTTTAGTAACAATACTGCATCAATTGAAATACTTGTATCATCACCTCCAAACTAGTTGATTGCCAAGATTTATAATGATGTTTCATAAGGTCACATACATAGTCTGCTGTAGAAAATTTTTATGTCACTTCTAAACTAGTGGGCTACTATGATTTGTGCTTGTGTCTTGTAATGCTGCATTGCAATGACTTGAAGTACAATCAGTGCAAAAGTATTGCTATGTTATTGTGACTTTTGTAATTCTTTGCCATGATTGATATTAATGTTTCATAAGCCCTGGACTTTCTTTTTGCTAAAGTACAAATTGCCATTTTCTTCAGAGGGATTTTTAGAGGAAAAAGATGCAAAACTGTAGACCAATTGATGGAATCCAATTGATGGACTGCCAGTATGACCATTTGGTGGATGGATTGTATATCTTCCTTGAAGACAAAAAAAAAATGGGTACTTATAACATTGAACAAGTTTTACTGACAAAGAATTCTGTGGAGTATCAGAAAACTTTTCCCAAGCGGCTGTCAGTCAGGAATATGTATCTGTAATTTGACTGACATTGTCTCGCTGTATATGTATCAAGGAAAGGTTCATCCTCAACTTCTACAAAAATAAAGTTTTAATGTTTGGCAAATTTGTATAGCGAATCCACTTTCTGTGATCAAACTGGCTGCGTAATGTCGACTCCTTTTCAGTTTTGTATAGCTGGTCTCTACTGTTGTAACAGTTTGATCAGCCGGCGGAGTCAAATAAACCTATACTGTTGTACACTCTACTTTTCTATTTGTGGTTTTAGTAGGTATGCCAAACCTTGTTTTTAGTTTATTTTAAACATATTTATTGTACATCAATTGAGAAACAAATTCTTACAACCTATACTAATCTCTCTCAATTCTGCTTCCTTGGAACTGTACCTGTCCAGTTCTTGTGCCAAATTTATGGACCAATGAAAAAAAAATACCACCTATCTGCTCTCGGGTATCAAACTCAGGATCTTCTGGTTACGAGGCCAATGCTATACCGAAAACCATGGACACCGCTTTCTTTTTGTCACTTCAGTATATACAATCCTTCACATGTACAAAGTCCTTAATTGTATACCAGCAGAGAAATGCATGTGATATGTGGATCAAACTGGAACCCCTTGATAAGTAACAAAATAACAGTTACTGCACGTCTCGCTAGGCAGAACAACTTTGACTTCCTGTGCCCTTGCTGACTGATTACATATGTATACAATTGTACATGCATTACATACAGTGGAAAGTGTATTTTTTGTCACACCATATTGAAACTAAATACTGTCCTACAAATTCGCAATTTTTAAAATTCAAAACTGTGCAGATGGCAGATTGACAGAGGCTCAATTTGTGAAATTGGTCTTGAATAGGGTAGAAAATACTGTGGGAAAAGGAGAAAATGCTGCTTACCAGCATTTTCTCCTTTTCCCACAATGTTTTCTACAGGCTACTCCTTGACAGTGAGATTTGTCTCTGAAAGGATGAAAAGCATTTTTGAAGACAGAGAAAATGATTGCAACAAATATTTTTTCTTTTTCCAATAAATTTTACAACAATTCTCCTCCACAAGAGTTATGTAACATGGAATTATTTGTTAACCCTTTACCCCATAAGGCATTTCTATACTATCTCTAATTGACCATAAATAAGAACAAGGATAAAGCCTTTTCTTATGTGTATAGGACACCTTTTGATAGTGTAGAAAACGTTGTGGCAAAGGGTGAAATTGCTCGTCACGAGCAATTTCACCTTTTGCCACAATGTTTTCCAAAGGCTCGTACAAGCAATGCGTAGAAATGAGTATCTATGGAGTAAAGGGTTAAAGGATTAAGCCATGAGAAATGAACATCTGAGTGCAGAAAATTACATTGATTGAACGTTTGATAATGGTTAAAAAGCATTGTCACAAAGAGAAGCCTGCAAGTTTCAATGATTGATACCACTTCATAGTTAAACTGAATTCTCACTTGGGTTTCATGGAAAACAAAATATATTGAAAATAAAGGAGAACCAATAAATGTTTATGTATTCAAGAATATGGCTAGTGTTCTTACAAGAAACAATTTACAATTTTATGTTGGTTTTAATGACAGATTTGATAAAGATCTTTTATCATGAATATGTGTCTTGTTTTATTACACCACAATGAAGTGGCAGGAGATATACTGGAATTGCCATGGCTGTCCGTCTGTCCATCCATAGACAAAAATTTGTCTGGAGCAATACTCCAACAGTTTTTCACATACTGAACTCGAATGTACACATTCTTCTTATATATATGAAGATGTGCATGTGCAATTTTCATGGCCCTGCTGTTACTCGATTTTTTGTGGAATTATCTCCCCTTAAACTTTTTCAACTCTTACTTTTGTACTAAACCATTCTGCATTCTGTGACAAAGAGCTGTTTTTGTGACGAGGAGCTGGGGTGCTTTCAGTGACAGCTCTACCATAGGCGAGTGCAACACTATTCTAAGTGCCTTTACATTGTTCAGGCACTTGGAATTAAGTGTTGCACTCACCTATTGTGTAGTTTTTATTATTTTTTGAGATAAAGCAAAAATTTGCCCAAAACTATTTTTGAGATACAGCATAATTTTGTGTACAAATAACTCCACTGAAAAATCCTGTATTTTAAATTACCATAAGGAATGAAGGATTTCAGGGGAGAAAAAGCTGGTATACTATGGTTTTTTAACCCATTACCACACAATCCCGACTTTTGACACCCCTGATAAAGAAGCCTTTAGAAAACATTGAGGGAAAAGGAGAAAATGCTGGTAACCAGCATTTTCTCCTTTTCCCACAATGTTTTCTACCCTTCACAAAACAAATTTCAAATTTTCAGTCACTTTTATTTTGTTGTCTGCAATTCCTTTCAATTTTTACAAACCTATAATTTTGTTGTTTGGTAATGAGTTAAACACCTAGGATTGTGTGTTGAAAAGTCAAGTCTGAACAAACTGTTTGGAAATAGATAAAATACCCAGATGTGGTTTAATTGGCAAAATGCAAAATCATGTACTTGTGCTGCTGTCTTTAAGTGTGTGTGGGGGAGGGGGTGAGATACCATTTCTAATTCTGTAATCTGTATAAAAATGTGAAGGAGAAATATAGAGCAAAATACAATCTTTCACTCCTGAATTGTTACAATTTAATGAGAGGTATGCGTACTTATGACATTTTATCATCTTTTTTTAACAATGCTGACAAAACTTTTCATGGAAAATGTGGGAAAAGGAGAAAATGCTGGTCACCAGCGATTTTGTTTTTCCCCGCTGTGTTTTCCATCTTTATTAAAATGAATTATGTATCATTTCAGACAACTTTAATTTGTCATCTGTCTACGCAGGGATGGTACATAACATAGAATCCCTGGGCTGAGCTACCAATTTGGCATTGTGTTTTACACTCTACCAGATTACAAAAAACCTAGACTTGTCTGAATTAAAAGCAAATTCAGATGACAATTTAAATTTAAATAAGACCATGGAATTTGTCTTTGATTCGGCAGAAAATATTGTGGGAAAAGGAGAGAAATGCTGGTTGCCAGCATTGTCTGTTTTTCCCACAATGTTTTCAGAAGGTTTCTCCCTCAACGTCTGTAGAACTCTGGACTGTCTGGCAAAGGGTTAACTCTTTACCTCACATTCCTGACTTTTAACAACCCTGAGAAAGAAGCCTTTTGAAAACATTGTAGGAAAAGGAGAAAATGCATCTCCTTTTTCCCCAATGTTTTCTAAGTTTCCAAAGACAAATTGCAATTTTTGAGCCATACTTATGTTGTTGTCTGCAAATGCTTTCAGTTTGGACTGGTCTACAGTTTTGTTGTTTGGTAAAGGGTTAACTCTTTACCACACAATCCCAACTTTTAATGACCCTGAGAAAGAAGCTTTTTGAAATCTTTTAGGGAAAAGGAGAAAATGCATTTTCTCCTTTTCCAACAATGTTTTCTACCCTTCTAAAACCAAATTTTGAATTTTCAGTCACTTTTATTTTGTTGTCTGCAAATGCTTTTAGCTTGGACCAGTCTAAAATTTTCTTGTGTGGTAACGAGTTGAACTGTATCATCTGGTATAGAGTTAACCCATTTCCACACAATAATGACTTTATTAAGGCTCAAGAAGAATGGTACAGAAATTATTGTGGGAAAAGTAGAAAATGCTGGTAATCAGCGTTTTCTCCTTTTCTCGCAATGTTTTCTATCCTTCCCAAAACAGTTTTCAAATTTTAAGTCGCATCTATTTTGCTGTTTGCAAGTGCCTGCAATTTAAACATGCCTAAAATCTTTGTGTTTGGAAGTGTTATGGTAGTGTAATGAAAATTAGGTATTTTTTGTTGTCAGCATGAAGGGTTAATTAATCAAATATTCTCCAGTTTACAAGCTATTTATAAAGCCTCCAGTTTTAGGAAGGAGAGCATGCAATACTGACCTATAGAATATAACTTAACCTAATGACTTACAAGGTTTTTCACCTGTCTGTTGTATGACCATAGATCAGTCTAGGTGAGAAAATTTCTGTACAGGTGTGAAATGTGGATACAATGACTTCTGAAGAAACCAAATTAACAGTTTTATCCATTCAAGACTGTATAATCTTATATATTATTGTACGTCAGAATGTAATCCTATTTTTGTATTGGATGGAAATACCAACCAGCCATAAATAGCTTATAATCTTAAAAGTATTTTTTACGGACCTTGACTATATTAATGACATTCTGCAACCATCAATTTTGTGCTTGAAAGGAACATATCGAAAGTTCATAGATTTTGCTGGACACATAAGCGCAATTATATAGGTGACCAGGAACTGTCTACAGGTATTGTAATAGTTTTTCTGAGTACAGATTTTTTTTTAATTGTTAGAGCATAAATTGTTAAACCCTTTACAACACAATCTCAGGTTTTAAAAACTTTGAGAAGGCTTTTGAATACATTGTGGAAAATGAAGGAAACGCTGGTAACCAGTATCTTTTCCTCCCATCATGTTATGGAGACTTTTATATACAAATTTCAATCTTTTAACTCATTACCAA
This sequence comes from Tridacna crocea, assembly GCA_943736015.1. NCBI lineage: Eukaryota > Metazoa > Mollusca > Bivalvia > Cardiida > Cardiidae > Tridacna > Tridacna crocea. Next base: position 61,015,294 of record OX031059.1, read on the forward strand.
ACGACAATATTTTAGACTTGTAGAAATCAAAAGCATTTGCAGATGACAAAATAAATTACTCAAAAATTGAATTTGTTTACCAGCAGGGTAGAAAACATTGAGGGAAAAGGAGGAAGTGCTGGTTACCAGCATTTTGCTCCATTTCCACAATGTTTTCAAAAGGCTTCTCTCTCGGGGTCATTAAAAGTTGGGATTGTGTGGTAAAGAGTTAATTAACCCATTACCACACAATCCCTACTTTTGATGACCCTGAAAAAGAAGCCTTTAGAAAACATTGTGGGAGAAGGAGAAAATGCTTATAACCAGCATTTTCTCCTTTTCCCACAATGTTTTCGACTCTTCAAAAAACGGATTTCAAATTTTCAGTCACTTTTTTTTTTGTCGTCTTCAAATGCTTTCGATTTGGACAAGCCTAAAATATTGTCGTTTGGAAAAGAGTTAAGACATATATATCATGTTGGCTGCAAGTGTTTTCAATATTTTGACGTTTTATGAGTTAGATTATAATATAATACTACTGGAAAAGGAGCACTTGTGCCAAGTAGTTGGTTCTTTGATCAAAGTTTTCAAAAACAGCTTTCTTCAACAAGCAAGTTAAATTTCCATGCAAACATGACTGTGTTATGCCCTTGCTCAATCCACAAATCCTTTGCCCACAATGTTTTCAAAAGCCTTCCTACCAAGAGTTATGTAAACCAGGGATTATGTTGAATGTAAAGTCTTCACCACACAACAAAATCATAGAATTGTCCATAATGCAAAGCGTTTTGCATGAACCAGATGGTTACCAGCATTTTCTCCTTTTCTCACTATGTTTTCAACAGCCTTCATAAAAACCAGGGTTTGTTTAGTCGAAGGTTAAGCCTTTACCACAAAACAAAATCATAGACTTGTACATTATGCAAAGCATTTTGTAGATGAACATTTAAATATGGATCAAATGGTAATGGGTCTGTCTTTGATAGTCCAGAAAACATTGTGCAAAAAGGAGAAAATGCTGGTCTCCAGCATTTTCTTCTTTTTCTGCTGTTTACAAACGGCTTCTTCAGGGCGGAAAAAAACATGACCGTGTGGTAAAGATTTTAATTTGTATTACATGCAAGAAAAATTACATTTTTGTATGACACCATAATAATACTTTTCCTTCACTCTGCTTTTCAGGACTTTGATACATAGCTATGTACAACTTTGTACTTGTCTTGAAATAAATGTCTGTTGTTCTGTTCAGTTCTGTTCTTCTGTGATGCTAGTGTGAACAACACATGAAGCTTTTTCTTTAGCTAATTGATTAAATTTGCCACATTGATTGTTTGACTAGATGAGTTCATCAGAAAAGTCTGTTTGTGATTGATTGGCCAAGTGGCTGTCTGACTCTGTCATTTTGTTCATTTTACTGGTTTACTGCAGATCTTTCTTTCTCTTTGACATGTTAATGGATTTTGTAATTTTAGTAATAAATATTATCCAGGGGGAAAATTTCTCTGATGGTATATTTCTGCTCTGGAATTTTTGTTCTGTCGTTTTTTGGCTGTGTGCATGTAAATTGAATTCCTTTCTGATTTGTTGTCATAAATTTGATTAATTCAATACTTCTTCCATTAGTTGATGCCAAATATTGAGATATGAAATATTGATGTTACTGTCAGTGATAAGGTCAAGGTTAAAAATCTGCAGAAGAGATTTGACCCATTAGATGACTTAATTTTACTTTGGTCCAAATTGAAAAACATGCAGACGTCAATTTCTGGTTGGCTCAAATGGTGCATTTTTTTTTTTGATAAGGTAGACAACATTTTGGGAAAAGGAGAAAATGCTGATCACCAGCATTTTCTCCTTTTCACACAATGTTGTCAAAAGGATTCTTTGAGAGGGTAGTTAAAAGATGGCATTGTGTGGTAAAGGGATAACTAGCAATCCAAGGTTTCAACCACACAGGAGCAGATGCCTGAAAGACATGCTGGAGAATGGGAGAAAAAAAAAATGAACAGGTATATTTTATCATTTAGGATTTGAAACAAAAAAAAAGGGCTGATTTGCCTGCATGTTAATAAACAAGGTGGGGGACTGTCCAAAAATGTGGGGCCCCAGGAGGCAATGTATCTAAGTCCACAATAAGTCTTCAAGCCAAATGTTGGAAAGTGTGTTGGTTACGGTTTTACAAGGGTCACTCGTCTATCTCAGTAGATTCCATTATGGTCGGTACAAGGATGAGGTCGACGATGTCAAATAGTAATTTTTTCTAACTTTTAACAATTCTAGATCGCAGAATGGTCAAGTTTAAGAGATAAAAGTTATATTACAGCCAATGAAAATATGTCATATTACTTTAGGCAACTGAAATGGCATGTTTTATTTTTGAAACCCAAAACGACATTCAAAAGTTGTCAAACTGCATTAAAAAAAGCTCAAAAGGAATTACTATTAATAAAATGGCCTTAGTCAAAAAATAGCCTGAATTAATTCTCAACAGGACATTCATATCTTTTCATTTGAATTGCTTTGAGGTACATGTACTTAGAATATGGAGACTGTATTTGAAACTCATGACATACATCACTACAATGGTTCTCAAATATTATCATTTTATCATAACCTGATATTCCTCTGGCTTGAAAATTACCCAACTTTTCGCATGTGAAATGCAAAAGATAGCATTCCAATCAGTCACATTATTTACATGTTGTAGGCTGATTCCATTTAACAATAATTGATAATTGGGAGTGATGAAATCAAAATACCATCAATAACCTATGAAAGAGTGGTAGCCTTGTCCCGCATGGCGTTAGATAAAATTGGAAATTCTGTATGAAAGTTTGGGACTCCCACAATCCCACTGTGTAGATGAAACAGTGTGTAACCATCATTTTCCATTTTCCGCAGAGTTTTCAACCCTTTCCAGGACATATCACATCTGAGACAATTTTAGTTGCAAATAAACCTTTACCCACACAAAACAACAAAATCTTTATTAGCTCACCAGAGCACGAAGTGCTCAGAGTGAGCTATTGTGATAGTGCTGTGTCCGTCGTCTACTTTTTACCTTGTATAAGCTCTAGAGGCCTCATTTTTCGTCCGATACTCATGAAACTTTGTCAGAATGTTTGCCTTGATGATATGAGGTTAAAAATTGGTGATGTCTGGTCAAAAACTAGGTCACTAGGTCAAATCTTAGAAAAACCTTGTGTATGCTCTAGACACCATATTTTCAATCCAAAACTCTTGAAAGTTGGTCACATTGTTTTTCTTGATAATATCTTGAATGACTTTCAAAATGGGTCATGTGGGGTCAAAACCTAGGTCACCAGGTCAAATGTCAGTAAAACCTTTTTTACGCTCTAGAGGCCACATTTTCAGTCCAAAGTTCTTGAAAGTTGGTCAGAATGTTTGTCTTAATGATATCTTGGATGACTTTGAAAATGGGTCATGTCAAGTCAAAAACTAGTTCACCAGATCAAATGTTGGTAAAACCTTTTGTACGCTGTGGATGCCACATTTTCAGTCCAACACTCTTGAGAATTGTTCAGAATGTTTGCCTTGATAATATCTTGGATGAGTTTGAAAATGGGTCATGTTTGGTCAAAAACTAGGTCAATGGGTCAAATTTTAGGAATCCTTGTGTATGCTCAGGAGGACATATTTTCAGTCTGGTACTCCTGACACTTGTTCATAAAATTGTCTTGGTGATAACTTGAATGAGTTTGAAAATGGGTCATGTGGAGTCAAAAATTAGGTCATTAGGTAAAATATTAGAATATTAGAAAATATTAGAAAAACTCTAGAGGCCACATTTTCTTCCTGATACTCTTCAAACTTGGTCAGAATGTTTGTTTTGGTGATGTCTCAAAAGAGTTTGGTAATGGGTAATTGTTGGGTCCAAAACTAGGTCACTTGGTCAAATCTCAGAAAAACCTTTTGTACGCTGTAGAGGTCACCTCTACCAAGTTCCTTCAAATAATAGCCCTGGGGTCAAAATTGGCCCAGCCCCGGGGGTCACAAGTTTTATATGGGCTTATATAGGGAAAACTTTAAAATCCTTCTGGTACCTAGCCATAGGGCCTACGGCTACCAAATTTGGCATGTAGCTTAATCTAGTAGACCTCTACCAAGAGTGCCCAAATGATAGCCCAGGGGTCAAATTTGGCCCAGCCCTGGGGGTCAAAAGTTTTATAAAGGCTTATATAGGGAAAACTTTAAAAATCTTCTCGTACCAAGCCATAAGGACTAAGGCTACTCAATTTTGCATCTAGCTTTATCAAGGTTGTGCATTGTCTACCAAAAGTGCCCCAATTGTAGCCCTGGGATTAAATTTGGCCCTGTCCTGGGGGTCACAAGTTTTACATGGGCTCATATTGGGAATTTTTTAAAAATGTATTTGTACCTAGCCATAAGGCCTAGGGCTACCAAATTTTGCATGTAGCTTTATCTAGTTGGCCTTTACCAGGAGGGCCCAAATTATAGCCTTAGGGTCAAGTTTGTCCCCACACCAGGGTCACAAGTTTTACATGGGCTTTTGTGGTGAAAACTTTTTAAGTCATCTTGTTACTAACCATAAGAGAGACTATGGCCACTAAATTTAGCCCTGTCTCATGGGTTTTATGTTTTACTGGACCTTTTCTTGAGAAAACTTTGAAAATCTTCTTGTTTTTAACCACACATTCTAGACATGTATTATTTGGTATGGGAAATCTTGTATATCCTCAAGTTTGAAACCAGTTGGCAAAATAATGTAATGTTTGGCTTGTAGTGTTTTTAACGAATTAGCCAGTTGAGCGATACAGGGCCACCATGGCCCTCTTGTGTTTTTAACAGCATGAAATAACATTGTGGGAACCAGCAATGTTTTTTTTTTTTCATGAAAGCTATTAAAAGCCGTGTCCTCTGTGGGTTTTTGAATAGGAGGACCGGTTTGATTAACAGTGAAATGACAGTTTTATGAAGAAGAGTTTTTGTTCTTCGTGTAATAGCAGGTTGTTTAAAAAATCTTAATATCATTATGGCTGATATAACTGATAGCTTTCTTAAAATTTTAACAACTCTCTCAGGTTCTGATTATTGAAGAATTTTTCGACTCGGTTAATTCTTCACTAGTTGACAATATTTTAGACATGTATGAGCATTTGCAGACAACTAAATTAACCCTTTACTCCACAGATACTCATTTCTACACATTGCTTGTAGAAGCCTTTGGAAAACATTGTGGCAAAAGGAGAAATTGCTCGTGATGAGCAATTTCACCTTTTGCCACAATGTTTTCTATGCTATCAGAAGGTGTCATATACACATAAGAAATGGCTTCATCCTTGCTGTTATTTAGCATATACACATAAGAAATGGCTTCATCCTTGCTGTTATTTAGAGTCAATTTGAGATACCTTAGAAATGGTTCATGGGGTAAAGGGTTAACTGATCATTATCAGACGAGAATATTTTAGACTGGTCCAAATTGAAGCATTTGCAGACAAGAAAATAAAAGTTACTAAAAATTTGAAATTTCTTTTGTGAAGGGTAAAAAACATGGTGGGAAAAGGAGAAAATGCTGGTTACCAGCATTTTCTCGTTTTCCCACAATGTTTTCAAAAGGATTTTCTCTCAGGGGCGTCAAAAGTAGGGATTGTGTGGTAATGGGTTAATGTTACTCAATAAATAAAATCAGTTTTTGGAAAGGGAGAAAGCATTTCAGGAAAAAGAGAAATTACTGGTATTTTCTCTTTTTCCCACTACATTTTCAAAAAGCTTTTTTCATTGGGGTTCATTATCTCCTGCTAGATGGCATTCTATAAATACTCATCTATCTAATATGGGCATCCTGGGTACAGAACCGAACCACTTTCCTTCGCGACAACCATTACTTTGAATTTGAAATTAAAATACAGGTTTACTCAATAAAATGTTACTTCGTGCAACTCAATTAGCTATGATCAGCAGTTTAGAGAAGTCTGGAGCTAAAGCAGGTCTCATTTCTCCTCAAACGTATTGATAAAAGCTATTTTCAACATTGCTACTTTATAGAGCGTAATATTACATGTGCAGTCAGCCCGCTTTCGGGGCTAGTGATGTGTCATATGAGACAGTCGAATCTTCAAAGAATATGACATGCACAGACAATGCACTGGGGTCATATTTAATACTCCTGATTGTGTAGTAAAGGGCTAATTTTACCAAAGGACATATCATATTTGATCAGAATGAAAAGCACTTACAGGCCACAAATCAAAATAAATGTGGTCTAGTCAGTGGTATTTGTCTCTAAAAGGGTAGAAAACATTCTGGGATATGAGAAAACACTGATTCTCCAATTCCAACAGTATTTCTCAAAAGTCCTCTTCCTCAGTCTTTAAAACACAAGCATAATTGATTGATTACCACCTTATAGTTCATATTAATTGTATTAAAAATTACAAGACAAGTTCTATACAAATTCAAGCTGTACACCATTTGCCAAGTTAGTCCTGATCCAGGGCCATAAATAAAGCATTTGAGGATCGCCATTGATATACCGGTGATATATTTCTTAATATGTATGGCCCAAAAATTCTCTTGCCTGTGGACAAGTGCTCTGAAAAATCTACTTCTCTGCCAGTCCAAATTTTAACAAGTTGGGCATCGAATTCAGCACTCCTAGGTTCAGCCAATACTCCATAATTATGGCAAAAAATGTAGTCTAGCCATTGCTGGAATGACTGGATCAACAATGATGGCCTTTTGCTCAAGCAGCAGTTGAAATTGTGCGGTAGGAGGGCTCAGTGTTAATAATTGAGAAAAAGAAAAATTTAAGAACTGTAATTGATTTTAACCTTTCAATTGCTGAAGTTCTTAGTGAATGTGAAACAAAACCAAGTTTTTTTGCCAACGTGGAACAAATTATGTCTGAAAATCCCATCAGTGGTTTTCCTTTATGATTAGATTAGCTGCTTGTAATTAGATTGTAGGTACAAAACTTTCCTGAAAAAATGTCCATTCTTTCTATTTTGATTAATCATACTCTTTAGAAAAACTCGGGCAAGCCCCAGTATCACAGTAGATAGCATACAACCTATATACAACTCTTTACCACACCACAAAATTATAGACTTGTCCAAATAGAAAGTACTTGCAGACGACAATTTAATTCTGGCTAAAACTTTGGGATTTGTTGGTAACCAGCATTTTCTTCTTTTCCCACAATGTTTTCCAAATGCATCTTCCTCAGAGTCATTAAAACTTGTGATTGTGTGGTAAAGACTTAATAGAAGAGTTTTGAGTGGGAATTGGTTTTGGTTAATTCAGAAGTTTGATGATGCTAATCAATAGAGATTTCAGTCCTCTTTGATTTTTGATCCGCATTTACTGACTCTAGTTTGATTTTATTTGAAAACAAGAAAAATCTGTTTAAAAAAAAGAAAGACAAGGTAAATAAGCAGGGCCCATAAAATAACTAATTACAATTTTTTAACAATCCCAAATCTCTATTTATTCACTTGTTATTAGTACCAAAAAGTAGGTAAATCAAAGCATTGTGAATGCTGAGGTGGTATTTGTCAAGGACGCCATTTTGTGGAATACATAATTTGAAAGAAAAAAAGGAAACATTTTTCAAATGTTGGCTTGAAAGTCTTTGAACCAACAGTAACAGACGAATACCTTTGTGGTTGAACGGAGAGCACCCATGACAAAGTTGGGATGATTTGTGTATTAGGAATTGTGGGGACTAATATCCTTTGACAGTATGATGCATGTTGGATAGAGTGAGGAACCATGTGAATAATCAAATAAAATTAAGTTTGTACATGAAAACTAAGATTTTAAAATGTTTTTGGCTGCTAACATTAATTCCCAACATTACAATCAGTTATTTCTATCTGTAAGTTTTCAAGCCCAATCAAATGGAGTAGCCCACAATCATGGGATGAACAAGCCCTGAGATGAACTGGTTTTGAAACGAAAAAGCCCACGACCAAGCGATCAGTTTGACAAATTTTGTATCATTGTGCCAATAGAAGGCTATATGAGCAAGTGAAACTATTTTCAGTCAAAAATTAGTATTTCCACTATCGATGGCCTCACCCAGTGTATTTTAACACACCATTTCCAATTACATATCTGAGTGCTACCGAAAAAATCCTGCCTGAGAAATATTGAGTTTAATTTCTTTTGGCTTTGCACAAAATACAATACATGGCTTCAAGATTCAGACTTTAACTCATAGTGATATTGTCTTCAACAAATACTACAAAAACTAGGGGTGTAATGATGCATCAGTGTATTGCAACTGTGACTGTTCTGATAGCAATGCATTGGATAATCATCAATAACAATGGCCGATAGTTTGTTCAACAATCAATAATTTTGATAGTTAAAACATGAAATTATTGTTGGCTTGCTAACTTGGCTTACTTGATCTAATCTACTGGTTGATTGGGGTTCTTTTTTAAGAATAAAAAGAACAAATAACAATTGATTCAACGCTACTTGCGTAGTTACTATAAAGCATGCTCGATCTCGGTTTTTGGTGTATGCCCTCTGGACATTAAAAATTGAATCCATATGTTCGAGAAGACTTAGGAATTTCTTTTATCTTTTTCACAGATGTTAACTTTTCAATTAAATTTGAGTTAATTTTCATATTTTCAGCAGGAATAATCGACAAATTACAGGAAATGTTTCTATTGTGCATGACTGATTTTGTATGATTTTTTCGTACTTACTAAATGGGGGGTGTATTACATATAGATCTTTGTCCTCTGTGATGGCTGCTAAGTTTGAGATCGTGAAAAACAAAGTTCAAGGGGCCAGTACCAGTATTCGGGTCCATTTCGGATTTCTTAAAGAGGGAGAGAATGTTGTTAAAAAGCAAGTAGCATGTAGACTATGTTATATGATGCAGAAATGTGGTGGGAACTTGACAAACTTGCAGGGCAAACATCCGACATTTTGCTGTCGAGCCCTGCAAACTACTGCAGGAGACTGGATATAAAGGAAGATCTTCAACCCAATAGTACCGTGATGCATCACGATACGGTTTTCTTAATAATGATAGTATCATGATTTAATGCTGTAACAGTAAAAATATCGTGATGAGTCACAATTTCAGGCTGATAGTCAGTCATAACAAAAATCAGTACATTCAGGTTTACTGAAAAAACACAGCAAGTTGCTTAAGTGTTTGCTCACGCTGTACCGACTGCTTTTTGGAATGAACAAAGTCAAGGCAATATTTAGCAGTTAGAGATAGGAATGGGTGTCACAATGACTAGATATAGTTAGTCCTTTTATATTATTTTGCAAGCTGTCTCTGCTTATCTAGAGATTCAGGAGCCTGGCATTCAGTGGAAGCCTAAGTTACTAAAATTAAAGCTGTCTTTGACCTTGACCAAACCATCCCAGTTAAACAACCCTGAAAGAAAAATGCCATTTTAAACATTGTTAGAAAAGGAGAAAGTGTTGATTACCCACATATTCTCCTTTTCCTTCCAATTTTTTCACCTATCAAAGACAAACCCCATGAATTTGGCCACACTTGACCTGCGGCATGTGAAAAAGGACATTCAGACATTTGCATTAGGTGTTGTCTGGGATCAGCGGGACAGTCCAGATGGCTAATTCCAGACGGCACTTTCCGTTTTTATGTAATTTTCTGTTTTGAGAAAGTCTACTGTTACACAAAATCTAATGTCATCATAAAGTGCTGTCTCTGATCAGCTTGCGGAAACTGTGCAGACTGATCCGAGACGACACTTTACACAAGTGTTAGAATGCCTCTTTTCATGTAATACAAGCCATTTCATGTCATAATCTGCAATAATTGCTTTTGATATGACCCAGTTTAAAATTTTGATGTTTGGTAAAGCTGTTACTAGTTAGAGAAAGCCTATTTATACCTTTACCCCTGTTTAACTCTTTACCACATAATCCCGACTTAAGGACCCTGACAAGGAAAGCAAATTGAAAGCACTTGAAGTGGACAAAATAAATGTAGCACAAAAATGGAAATTTGTTTCCAGCAGAGAAAAAAACATTGTAGGAAAAGGAGAAAAAGCTGGTAACCAGCATTTTCTCCTTCTCCAACAATGTTTTCTACCCTTCCCCAATCCAATTTCAAGTTTTCATTCACATTTAGTTTGTCGTCTGCAAATGCTTTTAATTTAGACTAGTCTAAAATTTTGTCGTTTGGTAAAGAGTCAATCTTTTGAAATTCAAGCATTCAAAAGATAGTTGACTTTGGAAAGTATGGATCAAAATTAGATTGAACAAAACATACCACTAATCTGAAATAAAATTTGTCAGATAGTTTGTGAGATAATTTGGCAGAAATACCGATAGAATTGAATGATGGTTTTTTTTTCATTTAAATGAAGAATTATCATTTCATATGTTTGATACTCCAAGTTTAAATCCTATACTTGTACCCAGCAAATTTAAACAATTCTTTTAAAAACCCTGTTAAAAAAGTCTTTAAACATCACTGTAGGAAATGGAGAAAACACTGGTTTCTAGCATCTTCCATGTTCACCACACTGTTTAACTCTTTACCAAGCAACAAAATTTTGGAATGGACCAAATTAACAGCATTTGCAGATAAGTAAAGAGAAGTAGGTAATGTTATGAATTTGGTATTTGATAAGGAAAAAAACATTCAGGAAAAAGGAGAAAATGCTGGTTAATTCTTCAGGGTAGTTGAAACTTTGGCTTGTGTGATGAAGAGTTAGGACAACTCGCATGATTTGAGCAGTACTAAATTGTTGTCTTTAACCTCTACTTACAGCATACAGTCATGTACCAGATTGAAATTCTGCTGTCAGGTAAAGAGTTTCAGGAAATAAAGCAAGTTTGTGAGAAAACACTAGGTTCTTTTCCCTCTGTCTTTTGAGAAGGCAGACATAATAACAGACTGTGTCCCCTATTATTTCTCTGGAGACTATCTATCAAAGTCACATGAAAGCTTGTATCATCTTCTGTTTTTTTGCCAAGACAAAAGTCTAGATATGTAGATATAATACTGTTATTTTTTTTGAGACTGCTGGTATACTAAAGCCTGCCCTTCCCCATGGCCAAGACACTCAATAGAGTAGACATAATAGCTCGGAGATCAAACATTATGTCCTTTGCACTATGACCATGAAGTTGATACAGCAGAACAATTCCTACTATGCTGCATTATCTGTTTGTTACATCAATGACAGCCAACAATTAGCCAATTTTTCGTCGTAAATCTTCGCACTGACGTATAGTTTCGTAAACACCACGTGATCACTCTAAGCAAACAAAACTTTCATTCATTTGGTCGTTTTGTCTCCATTCTAGACTTGAAAAATGTAAGTTAATCTCTAAGGCCTAGTTTCAGTAACGATAACGAAGGTTGTCTGATCAATGGCATCCCTGAAAACAACAGGCTTAACAACAAGATGACGCTCCGCTGGCGATCAAGTAACGACCATTTAGATCCGATAGCAGTTGTGCTGTACAAGTCACTATTGTAGCTTTACTAGGAGTTGCGACCTTATACGACCAGCTCTGTTAGCAACCCGAGGCTTTGAGCCTCGTTTCGCTCCTTGCCCTGCGTGGCATACTGTAGTTTACTAAAGAATTTATTGTGCCTACACCAGGTGGTCTCAAGTGCGAAATGATGATATGATGACTTTGTAGGATTAAAGTCCCTCTGTGCTTGAGGCATATATGGTGCGGACCATTAAAGGAAAAGAATTGGATTTGATTATACCTCATTGGTTCCTTAACATGCCCAGTGTAAAGCACCTCTGGGTTCTGAACCAGTTTTCCTCTAGTTGAGTTAGAAAAACAAGTTGTCTCAAAAAGGTCTTGGTTGGGCCGGGTATGGAACCTCGGGCCTCAGGATTGAAAGTCTGGCATTTTACCACTACATTACCAGTCTGAGAGACAGACACTCTTTTATATAGTCATCCAAAAGGGAGATCGAAGTGCTATCCTATTGCCACTTGATCGTAACAGAGCGTGATCATATCGCAGCTTGGTCACAATGGAGTGCTACTGCATCTCTAATGGTATCTATCAGATTATATAGAAGCACAATGACCGGCATACTGGAGGAACATTTTGCGCTCTTGGGTGATCCGATGGCGCTCCATTTACGATGTATATGTTCAAGTTGCTTTTCCATAACGTTTTAACCCATTACCACACAATCCCTACTTTTGACGCCCCTGAGAAAGAAGCCTTTAGAAAACATTGCGGGAAAAGGAGAAAATGCTGGTATCCAGCATTTTCTCCTTTTCCCACAATGTTTTCTACCCTTCACAAAACAAATTTCAAATTTTCAGTCACTTTATTTTGTCATCTGCAAATGCTTTCAATTTGCACCAGTCTAAAATATTGTCATTTGGTAATGGGTTAAGTGATTAAAGACGTTTTCTACAAGTTTGTGAAAATTTAGTCCTTTCATATAATTTTCTAATTCTTTCTTATGTTGGGTAAAATTCATTGGCAAACTCAAAATTAAAAAGAGAAAGGTATGTTGCCAAGTTAGATTTTCTGCAAAATGGCTGTTTCTATGGTAACCGTTTGTATCAAAACACCTAAAATGACTATACCTGAATAAAAGACAATTATACAGTGATAGAAAGTTAAATATTATACAATGCAAATATAATTTTCCATATTTAATGCATTATTTCTTGATTCTGTATGAATGAAATAATAATATGAATTCATTTTCTTTTTAAAAAATTATTTTTCCTATTTCGTGACTCGCCAAAATATACAGCAAAATCAACATGTAGTCTTAAATTAATTCAAAATTATGAAAAATTCCTTTCATAGAATTTTCCAATTTTTTAGCTCACCTGAGCACGAAGTGCTCATGGTGAGCTATTGTGATCGTGCTGTGTCTGTCGTCCGTCATCAGTTGTCCATCGTCAACTTTTTACCTTGTGTACGCTCTAGAGGCCACATTTTCAGTCCGATACTCATGAAAGTTGGTCAGGATGTTTGCCTTGAAATTTCGGACGAGTTCGAAAATGGGTAATGTCAGGTCAAAAACTAGGTCGCTAGGTCAAATCTTAGCAAAACCTTGTGTACGCTCTAGAGGCCACATTTTCAGTCGGATACTCATAAAAATTGGTCAGGATGTTTGCCTGGATGATATATCGGATGAGTTCAAAAATTGGTCATAGATGGGGTCAAAAACTAGGTCACAAGGTCAAATTACAGTCGGATACTCATGAAAGTCAGTCAGGATGTTTGCCTGAATGATATCTCGAAAGATTTCAAAAATGGGTCATGTTAGGTCAAAAACAAGGTCACTAGGTCAAATCTTAGAAAAACCTTGTGTACGCTCTAGAGGCCACATTTTCAGTCCAAAACTCTTGGAAATTCTTCAGAATGTTTGTCTTGATATCTCGGACAAGTTTGAAAATGGGTCATGTTGGGTTAAAAACTACGTCATAAGGTCAAATTTTAGGAAAACCTTGTGTACGCTCTAGAGGCCACATTTTCAAACTGATACTCATGAAAGTTGGTCAGGATGTTTACCTGGATGATATCTCGGACAAGCCTGAAAATGGGTCATGTCAGGTCAAAAACTAGGTCGCTAGGTCAAATCTTAGAAAAACCTTGTGTACGCTCTAGAGGCCACATTTTCAGTCCAAAATTCTTGAAAGTTGGTCAGGATATTCGCCTTTATGATATCTTGGTCTAGTTTGAAAGTGGGTCATGTGGAGTCAAAAACTAGGTCACCAGTTCAAATGTTAGAAAAACCTTTTGTAGGCTTTAGAGGCCACATTTTCATTCCAAAACACTTATAAGTTTGTCAGAATGTCTGCCTTGATGATATATTAGACAAGTTTGAAAATGGGTCATGGGGGTTAAAAGCTAGGTCACCAGGTCAAATCTTAGAAAAACCTTGTATATGCCCTGGATGCCACATTTTCAGTCCAATACTCTTGAAAATTAGTTAGAATGTTTGAGTTTGAAAATGGGTCATGTTGGGTCAAAAACTGGGTCAATAGGTCATATGTTAAAAACACCTTTTGTATGCTCTGGAGGACACATTTTCAGTCTGATACTCCTAAAACTTGTTCATAATATTTGTCCTGGTGATGCCTTGAATGAGTTTGAAAATGGGTCATGTGGAGTCAAAAACTAGGTCAATGGGTCAAATATTAGAAAAACCTTGTGTACACTCTAGAGGCTACATTTTCTGCCTGATACTCTTCAGACTTGGTCAGAATGTTTGTTTTGGTGATGTCTCAAAAGAGTCTAATAACTGGTAATTTTCGGGTCCAAAACTAGGTCACTTGGTGAAATCTTAGAAAAACCTTTTGTATGCTGTAGAGGCCACATTTTCAGTCCAATACTCATGAAACTTGGTCAGAATGTTTGTCTTAATGATATCTCAAAAATGTTTGATGATGGGTAATGTCTGATAAAAAACTAGGTCACAAGGAAACTAGATGGTTCATGTTTGGTCAATAGACTCAGGTGAATGATTTCAGGGCCATCATGGCCCTCTTGTTGGTATATACAGTAAAATTTATTGGTAAGTACAAAAATGAAAAGAAAATGATATGTTGCTGTGTTAGATTTTTTGTAAAATGGCCGTTTCCATAGTAACTGTTTAGGCGCTCAGACTGATTGGCACTGTCATGTTCAGTAGACTCTAGTCTCTGAGAAAGTTGATACCGCGAAAACTTTCCTGTATTCTTCTGATCTTTTCCCCTTTAGATCTTTTTTGCAAAATGTCCGTTAAGTAGATATTGTGGACTCATTCTTGGCATCAAAACATACTGTATCCGAAATTCAAGGTATTGTCCGAACGATAAACAAATACCTTCTTTGAGAAGCGTTACTGTCTGTTATTGCCTCCCTTGCAATCCCCAAAGTGATGTGCAGAAATTACTACCGAAAACGTCCTTAAGTAGTGATGTGACGGCGTTCTGAACAGAGTGCCACAGATCTTTGTGCAAGGGAGTAGACTGGTTGCAATCTTGACGATCCATTACAGATCTGTTAGCATTTTTGGCACTCTGCATGCCGATCTACAGTGGATCATGGTCTAGTGGAATGGGGGTATTACATATGTGTTGTGATGGTTTATCTGATATATTGTTGAGTTATAAACGACGAAAATTACCTATTTTTGGACTTTACAGGGGCTTCAACCCTTTTACCAAACAATTCCTGTTTTTAAAACCCAGAGGAAGAAGCCTTCTTAAAACATTGTGGGAAAATGAATAAATGCTGGAAATCAGCATTTTCTCCTTTTCCCTGCAAAATTTTTTATTCTTAAAGTCAACTTTCAATTTTTGGTTCACATTCATTTTGTTGTCTGCAAATGCTTTCACTTTGGACAAGTCTAAAATTTTGTCATTTGGTAAAGAGTTAAAAGTATTTGTAGACAAAAAATTTAATATAGCTCAAAAGATAACTTCTTTTTCTGAAATGGTAGAATGTCATAGGAAAAGGAGAAAATGCTGACACCAGAATTTTCTTGCTTTCCCTGAATTGTTTCAGAAGCCTCTTGCCTCGGCACTATGAAAACTAAAGTTGTTTGCTGTAGAGTTTTTTCCTCCTTAACCTATTACACATGTCTTAAGTTTTAATGAACCTGAATAAAATACAGTCGAATCTCTATACCTCGAAGTTCGGGGGACACTCGTAAAAACTTCGAGTTATAGAAAGTTCGACATGTAGATCATCGGAGTTCTCGAAACTGGGTACGAATTAGATAGATGGCGAAATACCGGAAGTAAATAGAGGCATCATTTGATTTGTCTTCATTCGATTAATCGAATATAAAATAAGATAAAATCGAATACAAAAATAAGATAAAATAAGTTTTATTATTATTATTTATTTATTCATTCAGAAACATTGTTTTTTATACAAATTCTACAACTACTATGAACAATAAACATAAAAATTGCACATTGGCCGGGTCCTTCACCAAACAAGTTCTGTATGGAATTAGCGTTGGGTTCCTCACTCGACAATCTAAATTACAAATGTAACACTAAAAAAAGTTTTAATCTCACAGTCAAACAGTCAATCCAAAATCCAAAATCAAACAAACAAGCGATAATCAATACTGTAATACTCTTGTTAATTACCGGAGTTGACAAGTCGAAAGGTGTGAAAAACCTGATTGACAGCAAACATCGTCCTTTACAAATTTACTTCGTGATAAAGATGTGTGAATACGTTCAAACAATGGTGTTTGGACCTTGAAATTCATTCGACGTATGGATAAATTTCGAGGTACGGATAACGACGTATGGAGGTTAAATTATATTAAAATAAAGAGCAATGAGATCGGGACCTGAAAAAAACTTCGACGTAGGGATAAGTTTGACTAAGGGACGTTCGAGCTAAGGACGTTCGACTGTAGTATTAGAAAACATTGTGTTAAAAGGAGAAAATGCTGTTCATCAGTATTTACTCTTTCCAATAATGTTTTTAACCTTTTTACAGAAAATCAAGTTATGTAAGCCACATTTTTTTGTCTGCACACGGCTGTCTTCAGTTTCGAGGAGTCTAAAATGTTGTCGCTGGAAAAAACTTTAGTCATTTCTTTATATCTGTGTATCTTTCCTGCAAATTTCACAAGAATTAGTCTGAAAATGGTGAAAGGAAGAAAATTGTACAAGAAGCGTTAAATATTTAGTCCTCTACTTACAATGTTTTGACAAGTCTTCTGTCTCTTTTTACCACACAATTCCAACTTTTAACGACCCTAAAAAAACTTCTGGAAAATATTGTAGGAAAAGGATACAATGCTGGTAACCAGCATTTTCTCCTTTTCTTACAATGTTTTCTACTCTTCTAAAATCAAGTTTCAATTTTTGAGTCACATTTATTTTGTCGTCTGCAAATGCTTTCAATTTGAAGAAGTCTAAAATTTTGTTGTTTGGTATAGAGTTAAAGCAGGGGTCATATGCATATTTTTTTAAATTCTGCATTTTGGGCTGATGGCCTTCTATTACAATAAACACTATTGTATACTATGGGTTAACCCATTACCAAACGACAATATTTTGGACTGATGCAAATTGAAAGCATTTGCAGACGACAAAATAAAAGTGACTGAAAATTTGAAATTTGTTTTGTGAAGGGTAGAAAACATTGTGGGAAAAGGAGAAAATGCTGGTTACCAGCATTTTCTCCTTTTCCCACAATGTTTTCTAAAGGCTTCTTTCTCAGGGGCGTCAAAAGTAGGGATTGTGTGGTAATAGGTTAAGATGTTATTTGAGACAGATAGGTTGAATATTTTGTAAAGTGCTTTCTACTGTACTTTAGTCAATCCCCATAGTGACACTCACCTATTCAAGTATGCCCTGGATCTTACTGATGCTAGACTGGGGTTCTGAAGTGCCAAAGTAGGCTCCCAGGAAAAGCCCAGTTCATGTGCCTTAGATGGGGGTCAAACCTTGGACCTGTATGACTAGACCAACACCATAAGCACAAGGCTATATGATAATCACAAAAGATAATTGAAAGATAAAATTGAAGCCTCGAAAATCTATACAGAAGAGTTGGGAAAAGGTCGATCAATCCATGGATGAACATTGGAATACTCCCATAACGGATTTGGAGCCGATTGAGGCTCACCGGAGCATGCAGGCATGCAAAATGTTACACAGCATTTAATTAATTTGCATAATGGTGTACTGCACTGACCTATCCAACAAATCCAGTCATTAGACACATTTCAATAGGTTCAACCCTTTTTTCAATTGACAAAATCCTTGACTGAACCAAATTGAAAGCACTTGCACACAATGAAATAAATGTGACTTCAGAATTAAAATTTGTTTACGAAAATCTTTAAAACAATGAAGAAAAAGGATACAATGCTGGTTACCACGTTTTCAAAAGTTGTCATTATCAGGATTGTTTTGGTTAAGAGTCGAGAGATAAAAGCGCTCGATAAGCTTGTCTGATTTAACTCATTACCTCGAGAAAGAAGGCTTTTAAAGAAAAAAAACATTGTGGGAAAAGGAGAAAATGCTGGTAACCAGCATTTTCTCTTTTCTCCACAATTTTTTCTCCCCTTTCCACAACAAATATCAATTTTGCCGTCATGTTTATTTTGTTCTCTGCAAATGCATTTGTTTAAGACAGTTCTAAAATTTTGGTGTTGGTAAAGCGTTAAGTTTTAATATCATACTCGTGGTTCTTTGATGATGTAACTGGAATGGTTCCTCATATTGATTGGTTCCATGCTTATGTTCCTAACTTTTAGACTGCCTTGTTGACAAAAGGGATATTTTTGGATGGCAGGAAAAGGGCATAATATTACACATTCAAGGTTGACTTTAGAGCATAGGTCATGATTTATGACAGTGTAGATTTATAATCCGAGTTTATGTTCTCTGCAGTTTGATCTTGATTTATATTGTCTTAATAATAGGTTGACTGTTGTTCCAAGCATGCAAAGAGTTAATCTCTTTGAGAAATTGGATCTCTATTGTATAGCAGTTGACATTTTAAGCTTTACTGCTCTGAATGTCTGAAATGGAAGTTATTAATAAAGGAAAATTCCAGAAATATAACATTTTTTTGCTCCGGCAGTGGAGATCTAAATCAAAATTGGACTTCTTAGAATTTTCAGTTTGACTGTAGTTCTTGACTGTTCCTGTATTTTATCAATCCCTTACCACTGGCATTTGCTCCTTTTCTCAGAATGCATACTACCCTATCAAAGGTAATGATTCCCTCATTTAACTCATTGAGAAGACAATATTTTAGATTTGTCCAAATTGAAAGCATTTGCAGATAACAAAATAAAAGTGACTGAAAATTTAAAATTTGTTTAATGAAGGGTAGAAAACATTGTGGGAAAAGGAGAAAATGCTGGTTACCAGCATTTTCTGCTTTTCCCACAATGTTTTCTAAAGGCTTCTTTCTCAGGGGCATCAAAAGTAGGGATTGTGTGGTAATGGGTTAAGCTACATTCAAAATTTGCATAATTATGCAAACACTCTTTAACTCTTTACCACACAATCCAGACTTTTAACAACCCTGAAAGAAAAGCCCTTTGAAAACATTGAGGGAAAAGGAGAAAATGCTGGTTACCAGCATTTTCTCGTTTTCCCACAATGTTTTCTACCCTTCCCACATCAAAATATGATTTTCAGTCGCATTTGTCGTCTGTAAATGCTTTCAATTTGGACCAGTGTATAAATTTGTCGTTTGGTAAAGATCTGAGTTAAGTTGAAATTTATTCAGTTAGGTCCAATGTGGTCCATTTTGTTGTTTGGTAAAAAAAGCTCTCTTGTAGCTATGAATATTACTTGCAGTTTTGTAGATAGACCTTTATACTGCAGTTTCTATGCTAGTTTGCCCAGAACTCCTTTTGATGTATCGGAACAATGAGGAGCTATTATCAGACTGTATGTTATCTATGTGTTAGCTTGATCTAGTCTACAATCCCAAAAAGCAAATAAAGATTTTCCTTGAAATTTTAAGGATTAACTAGACTTTAATCTTTTATAGATGAATCCTTTGGTAAGGCAACCCCTTGCACAATGGCATTTGAAAGCATTGTGGAAAATGGAGAAAATTCTGGTAACTAGTACATTCTCCTTTTCCCACTATATATTCACTACTCTGTCCCTTCAAAGAAAAAAAAATCTTATTTGTACCACATTAAGTTTGTTTGTACACAAATTCTTTCAATTGAAATTCTAAAATTTTGTAGGTTGGGAAAGAGTGAAAAGATATATAAGATAATTTAGGTCCCATAGCAACCATTTCCTAGCATTTTTCATAATGTTATCGTGAACAGACTCCTCTGAAGCATTAAAATGGGCATTTATTTCCAAAATTCACACAGATCTATGGGGATGCAGAGACAGTTTGTAATGTGATTGCATTTTTTTAGGAGTGGAAGCAGGCTTTTCTCTTGATAGCCCATCAATGCTTCTTCGTAGTCCATGGTGCTTTTTTATGTGGGAGAGACCATATTCTCTTCAGTTGTAAAAGAATAAGAAATTTTGAAAGATTGCCATATTTATGAAACCCAGTTGAATATCTTTAACCCTTTCCCAAACGACAAATTTTAGACTCTTCGAAACTGAAAGTTTGCCGACGACAATTTCAAATTTGATAAAAATGGTAGAAAGTGCTCCAAATGGGTAGAAAACACTGTGGAAAAAGGAGAAATTGCTCGTAACGAGCAATTTCTCCTTTTCCCACAGTGTTTTCAAAAGACTTGTACTGCAGATACGTAAAAACAAGGGCTTGTGCTAAAATGCAGGAAATGATATTCATCATATCCTTACTGAGAAATATGAATACTTAAAGGGGGCATTTAATCAGAAGTTGGGGATAAATACTGGATGATGCATTTAAATGATATTACATGGTTTGACACTGTTCCATCAAAAACAGACAGGAAAATCAATCTGGCATACCAGTGGTTTCTCCCCACTTCTTATTTTTCACTCCTGTTTTTTTTTTTAGCCTGATTTAAGGAGAACTAGAGTACTTGTACATGATTGCATGTCTTTTGAAATCTATCTCAAACAGCATTCTAGATGTGTATATGGGAAACATTTGCTTTAACCCTTCATCACGCAATACAGACTTTAAAGAGACAATAATACTCATTTTAAGCCAGTTTTAACTCATTTTGTTTTTATTTTATCAAAATATAGTCATTCTTATATATCTATGCCAAATATTGCGCCTGGCGGTTGCAAGGTTGCTTAGATTACGCCTGATAGAAAATGCATTACGCGGACTTGCGGCCTTCAAAGTAAACAGACTGGTCGTTTCAGAATTTTGAATCGAAGATTTTCGATATCTGTTATACACTCAGGTAGATTCGTATGATGATCGTGCATACTGTAATGTGACTATATTTGACCTTGGCCTTGATGTGGTAAATAAAGGAAAATGATGCTTCTCTGTTGCAGCCTCTATTTTTAGATGGAGATCGAGGCCTATATGTAAGTTACACCGTATCCGACTCTAGGCGGAAACCAACGATAAATTTCCGTGAGTCACCGCCATTGTTTACAGCTTCGATCGTCAGCCAGTTTTCTTCTGGCCAATTTTAGGTTTTTCACACAAACCCCCATGTTTCTTTTTTCATTTACACAATATATGTCAGTAATTTATCCTTGTGTACACAAAGGACAGATTTCTGTACCATTCTATTTTTCTTTTTTAAAATTAACAAATTTCTGCTCACCGGCTGTAGACAGGCATCTTTAATAACCCTGAGAAAGATGTCTTGGGGAAACATTGTGGAAAAAGGAGAAAATGCTGGATCCAGCATTTTCTCCTATTACCATAATGTTTTCTACCACCAAAAAATGCTTGATTCAATTTTATTTTGATGTCAGTAAACACTTTCAATTTGCAGAAGTCTAAAATACTGTCCTGTGGAGATCACAGGTAAAGAAAATCATACATGACTCGAATTGGTGCATTTTATCTTATAACTCTTTACCACACAATCCCGACTTTTAACTTCCCTGAAAAAGAAAGCCTTTGAAAACAATGTGGGATAAGGAGAAAATGCTGGTAACCAGCATTTTCTCCTTTTCCCACAATGTTTTCTATCCTTTCCAAATTAAATTGCAATTTTTGATTCATATTTATTTTGTCGTCTGCAAATTAATGCTCTCAAGTTGGACTAGTCAAATTTTTTTCATTTGGTAATGAGTTACAGTGTAGAAAACTTTTTCGAGAAAAAAGGTTGTTAACCAGAACTTTCACTTTTTGTTTTACTCATCAAGTGCTTCACTTTTTGTTTTTTGCTCACCAAGTGCTTGTAGACCATTCCAAGGTCATGAAATTATGATGTTGTTTAGTGAAAGTAAACTCGTTCCAAAAATATGTAATACTGTATTTCTCCTAACAAAGGAGCTGTGCAAAACTTGGGTAGGGAGCCTTTGTTTTGTATCAGATTTGAAAGCGAAAAGTCTGTTCAGTTTCATATTTCTTTGTGTTTTAGTGATTGTTAAGCAATTACCACACAATCCCTACTTTTGACGACCCTGAGAAAGAAGCCTTTAGAAAACAATGTGGGAAAAGAAGTAAATGCTGGTAACCAGCATTTTCCCCCTTTCCAACAATGTTTTCTTCCCTTCCTAAAGCAAATTTCATTTCTTTAGTCACCTATTTTGTCGTCTGCCATTGCTTTCAGTTTGGGCCTGTCTAAAATTTTGTTCTTTGTTAAAGGGTTAAGAGAAATTATTGTCAAGACAAAATATTAATCAAAATAATAAATGAATTAGAGGAAATATTCATCACATTCTTCAAATATTGTCATTTTCATTAACTAATGTACGTAAGTTACTTAGGGGGCAAGGGGAGAAGAAAGAGAGAACAGAACAGAACATATTTTTTTTTTGACTATGTATGCTTGTACTTGTCCAATAAAAAAAAAAAATATGTTCTGTTCAGAGAGAGAGAGCTACTATTCAGAAGGGTGCTTTTATTGAGAGAAATACGAAATATTCTGTTTTAAATTAACTCTTTACTAAACAACAAAAATTCTGAGTTCAATAATACTCATTTTTAATTATAGCTAATTTTGCAGGATGATATTTTAGTGGAAATAGCTGTTTTCCATTACACAGGTCTTACCTTAAAAAGAAAATGCAATATATGAGTGTTACATGAAGAAATTGCTCTATCTTCATGATCTATTCCTTCATTTGTCACAATGTTTTACCACTTCCTGACAGAGATAATTGTACATGTTTTTTGGTTCTTCATGATGAAAACTCTCACAACTATTATATTGACTTACCTACTTTTCAGGGAAGGGATATGTTTTCAACTTTAACCATATTCCATACAAACTAAAGATTTATCAACCCTTATGGAGAAAGCTCTTGAAAACTTGTGGGAAAAGAAGAAAATGATGGAAACATCCCTTTTCCACCATGGTTTATACATTTCAGATCAGAAATCTCATCATATGATTGAAATTGAATTTATTATCTGCATATTCATATAGTTTTTGGCAGGTCAAAAATTTTGTCATCGGTTGTACGGTTAATTCTTTACCATTTTACAAAATATTGGACATGTCCAATTTGAAAGCATTTGCAGACGACAAAAATGTGAACCAAAAATTGAAAACAGATTTGGAAAGGGTAGAAAACATTGTGGGAAAAGGAGAAAATGCTGGTTACCAGCATTTTTTCCTTTTCCTACAATGTTTTATAAAGGCTTCTTTCTCAGGGGCACCAAAAGTAGTGATTGTGTGGTAATGGGTTAAGACTACCTTAGAATAAGTCCTTACGATGACAATTATTTCTTACCCCTGTACCAGATGACTAAAACTTTACCAAATCGAAAGCATTTGCAGACGACAATGTTGATGTGGCTCAAATGGTGCAAGTGTTCATTGATAGGGTAGAAAACATTGTGGAAAAAGGAGAAAATGCTGGTTACCAGCATTTTCTCCTTTTCCCACAATGTTTTCAAATGGATCCTATCCAGGAGTCATCAAAAGTTGGCATTGTGCTGTAGAGGGATAAAAAAATCTTTGTTTCTTTTCAGAACTTTAGCAATATACCAACAGAATGGGAAATAAATCATCCAAGAAGAAGCTCCCAAAAGAGGATTTGGATTTTCTTGTTCAAAATACAAAATTCTGTAAAAACGAGATCAAAGATTGGTACCGCGGTTTTATGGTAAGTAACACTTAGTGTGGTGTCATAATCGTGAGGTAGAGCATCAGCTGCATAACCATAAGGTCCCAAGTTCCAGACATGGGAGCGTGACTGTCAACTGTGGGATTTTTCATAGGCCCACACATTCGGCCCCAGTAAGCAGAACTGAGATAGATTAGTATAAGTTATAAGAACTTGTTACTGAATCTATGTAAAATGAATATGTTTAAAGTGGCAAGTAAGAGAAAAGTTTTTGTACAAGACGCTTTGGAGCTGAGGCCTAGCAATGCCGAAATCAAGGACGCAGACATGATTAAGCAGGCTGTGGCAATGATGTGACGCCAAGCCCAGGTAGCTCAGTGCAGGACTTTAGAGCAGGGGGTCTTGGGTTCAATTCATGGCTGAGAAAATTTCTCTCAGGGAATTGATGATATAGTCATAGCAACAGGATTCATTTCTCTCCCACTGCTAACATGATGATGGTTATCTGCGAAAGCAGCCAGTGGCTCAGACGGATAATTGCGCAGAGTAGTGGTAAAAACAGACTCCAGGAAAGCATGGATAGGTGCACTGGCCGCAGCGATATAACTGAAATAATGTTAAAAATGGTGCTGAACACCAAACAATCAGTCAAGTCATGATATAAGAGAATTAATGTTGAAAGCAGTACGAAGTACTACTCATAAAACAACAAATTCAGTTACATTTAACCCAAATAAACCCACAGACACCTTTCATCTAGAAAATTAATTGACCCAGATAAATGAGCGATGCTCTAGCAAAAGGGCGTTCAATGCATCTTGGTGATGTGTTATATATCACATGATCATGGATCAGTTAACTTGTTACCAAACGACAAAATTTTAGGTTTGTCAAGATAGAAAGCATTTGCAGATGACAAAATAAAAGTGACCAAAAATTTGAAATTTGTTTTGTGAAGGGTAGAAAACATTGTGGGAAAAGGAGAAAATGCTGGTTACCAGCATTTTCTCCTTTTCTCACAATGTTTTCTAAGGGCTTCTTTCTCAGGGGCGTCAAAAGTAAGGATTGTGTGGTAATGGGTTAAGTATATTGTTGTCTAATAACCAAATGAATTGTTAAGCCTGTTTCACATCAGCCTTACGACAGCCGTACGGGAACATTTTTTGACAAATCGCAGGACTTCGCGCGGACTCGGCAAGACTGCCGTACGAATTCCCAACGCCGTAGACGTCGCAAGCTAGTTTTTCAACATGCTCATTTTCTTTGCGATTTCTTTGCGATTTTTGACTTCGCACGGCAACTGTACGGTTGCTACACGGCAGCCGTACGGTTACCTTGAGACCATCGCATATCAATCGTACGGTTTTATATTTGCGTTTGTCTTGGGAAGACTGCACGATGATCGCATGGACATCTTGCGGCTGTCTTACGAACGTCTTGCGTTTGGTGAAAGTCTGTCTGAAGACTACTGCGGAATGTACGAACAACGTATTGATTCGCACGGCTGCCCTGCAAATGCCTTGCGAAAAGTTAGCGGCATCCCACCTGTTTTAAAAAGTTTTATGTCTTGTTCGTCATCAGTCGCTGTCGAGATTTCAGGAAGAGAAGGCCATGCCTCAGAAACAAAGATCTCAAAAGGGAAAGGGGAAGACTACGGTTGCTGAACCTCCCATTGAACCCGATAAAACCGAGGTACCACCAACCCAGGGTTCAGATGAAGAAAGCATGTGCTTGTACAAGAGTGACAAATATGCCTTTAACATAAAATAGCTTCGTCCCGTTCTTCATCTGCGAGTATCCTGTTCATGGCTGCAATACGCAACCTCTGTGCCTGGATATCCGAAGTTAACTCTTCTAAGGCCTTCTGCGGATGAGGATGCTTCTGCATATCATTGTGTCTATATTTATCTAAATCTGGACAAGAGGAGATAATTCCTCCTCCTTAAGGCGATCGTACGAACACCGTACAGCTGTCTTGCAAATTCGTGCTTGCCGTGCGGTGGTCGTAAGAAACTTTGAAAATTCTTACGGCAGTCTTGCGGGTGCCTTGAGAATTTGTGCGGCAGCCTTGAGATAATCGCATGACGGCCGTGCGAACACGTCGCTTTGTTTTTTTCGTACGTTCAACCTGCGGACACCGTACAGTTCATGAGTCAACCGTACGAACAACGTATGGAGATCGCTTTGCAAATTTGCAGTATGTGCGACGGGTACGAATAGGTAGCGATTGTGTTTGCGGCGGAAATCGTACGACGAAAAAATCGCAAGGCTGATGTGAAACAGGCCTTAGTTAATATTATCCTTGGTCATGCAGAAAATTTACCATTAACACAAAGTTTTAGCCCTTTCAGTTTTCAGACCCAGGTCAGCCTGCACAGACTGTATAGGCTGACCTTGGTCTATGCTTTTTGCAAATGCATTAATCTATTACCACAAAACAAAATTTTGGACTTGTCCAAATTGAAAGCATTAGCAGATGACGAAATAAAAGCGACTGAAAATTTAAAATTTGTTTAGTGAAGGGTAGAAAACATGGTGGTAAAAGCAGAAAATGCTGGTTACCAGCATTTCCTTCTTTTCCCACAATGTTTTCCAAAGGCTTCTTTCTCAGGGTCGTCAAAAGAAGGGATTGTGTGGTAATGGGTTAACCCTTTACCACACAACAAAATTTTGGACACAACAAAATTTTGGACTTGTCCCAATTGAAAGCATTTGCAGACAACAATTTCAGAGAGACTCAATGATGTGATTTCTTTTGATAGGGTAGAAAACATTGTGGGAAAAAGAGAAAATGCTGGTTACCAGCATTTTCTCCTTTTCCCACAGTGTTTTCAAAAGGCTTCTTTATGGTGGTTAAAAGTCGGTATTGTTTAATCCCCCATATTACGGAGCAGGACTCAAATAAAATTGAAATGTTGAAGTTAACTGTTACTCAGAATCTTTATAACCCTGCAAAATGAATGTTTGCAGTGGTATACTTGAATCAGCCTGTCTATCTGTGTGTCCCTCCGTCTGTCTGTGTACAAAATCAAAGTGCTAGCAGGGTATCCCTGCTAGCACTTTCATTTTGTACACAAAGTCACATTCAGTCACAGCTCTAGTTTTCTAATGTGCAGATCAAAGATCAGGCTGCATGTTTCATGCAGTCTGATATAGGTCTGCATTTG
Organism: Tridacna crocea; assembly: GCA_943736015.1. Lineage (NCBI taxonomy): Eukaryota > Metazoa > Mollusca > Bivalvia > Cardiida > Cardiidae > Tridacna > Tridacna crocea. The sequence continues at coordinate 61,042,028 of OX031059.1, forward strand.
CTCGAAAGGCAACTAGTGTTGCTAAAGGTGTTTTATGGGTTAATTTGTCAGTTGCATAATTATATTATGCTTTCAGTTTTGGAAAGTCTGAGATGTTGTCTGCTAACCCATTACCACACAACCCCTACTTTTGATGACCCTCAGAAAGAAGCCTTTTCTCCAGCATTTTCTCCTTTTCCCACAATGTTTTCAACTCTTCGCAAAACATATTTCAAATTTTCAGTCACTTTTATTTTGTAAACTGCAAGTGCTTTTAATTTGGACAAGCCTAAGATATTGTCATTTTGTAACAAGTTAAAAGTAAATATTTATTCTTGTAAGAGTTTGTTTTCACTTGGCTTGAGCTTTGAAATTTAACTCTTTACCACACAATCCCGACTTTTAACGACCCTGAGAAAGAAGCCTTTTGAAAACATTGAAGGAAAAGGAGAAAATGCTGGTAACCAGCATTTTCTCCTTTTCCCACAATGTTTTCTACCCTTCCTAAGACAAATTTCTATATTTGAGCCATAGTTACGTTGTCGTCTGCAGATGCTTTCAATTTGGACTGGTCCAAAATTTTGTCGTTTGGTAAAGAGTTTAACCACTTTTATCTTCATTTCAGTTGTATCAAACATCGGCCTACCAATTGTGTCTATCCTATCAAAGAAAATTTGCACCATTTGAGCCACACTGAAATTGTCATCTGAAAATGCTTTCAATTTGGACAAGGCTAAAATTTTGTTGTCTGGCAAAGGGTCAAGGGTTGTATTACAAAGTATTTGGTTGAATAAAATTTTCAGTTTAAAAAGATCAGTTCAAACATATTGAAAACAGATTCAGCCATGATCTGCATACATAAATGTGCAATTATTGATGCCTTCAACTGTTACTCTGTCAAAAGTGACAAGCATCAGGCAAAGAAAACTGTTTCCCACAAGAATAGGCTCGGCATGTCTGAAGTTACATCCATTTTTCAAGTTGACAGCCTAGCGAATCAGTGATACATTATTGGTACCAATGGGGATATTTTCACCCTTACTGCCCAGAATGAAAATATTACAAATAGAAACATGATGCAAACAATCACAATATCATGGTTCCTTTTTTCAAGAGTGTTTCATCGGAGCGGACAGTATAGATCAAAGATCGGATTGCACATTTTGTGCAGCCTAGTCTTGATCTACACTCCCTGCAAAGCCTACAATAATTGTGAAAGGCTTTAAGTTAAGGGTTAACTCTTTATAGGAAGGAAAAAAATTTAGATGATCTGTATTAACCCATTACCACACAATCCCTACTTTTGACGCCCCTGAGAAAGAAGCCTTTTGAAAACACTGTGGGAAAAGGAGAAAATGCTGGTTACCAGCATTTTCTCCTTTTCCCACAGTGTTTTCTACCCTTCCCTGAACAAATTTCAATTTTTCAGTCGCCTTTTTTTTGTTGTCTCCAAATGCTTTCAATTTTAACCAGTCTAAAATTTTGTCATGTGGTAAAGAGTTAAAAGCATAAATTTTGCAGAAATTAAATGTTTGAATTGTGTGATTTGTCTGTAAATGGGTGAAAAAGGGGAAAAGGAGCATTCTGTCCATTTCCCATCATGTTATCAGAAGCCTGTTTTTCTCAGGGTTGTTGAAGCACAGGATTTGGTTGATAGAGTGTTAATGTTATATTCTTTCATCTCTGTATAAACGCAGAACCTTTTGAACAACTTTTTCTGTGAATCTAGCAATTTCTCCTTTTGCCAGTGTGTTTTCACATGACTGTGTTCATGTATTGAGCCATAATCCAGGTTGATGACGTGCACTTACACAAAAGATTTTAAATAATTACGGTTACCAGCATTTTTTTCCTTTCCAACGATTTATTCAAAAGACTACTCTAGGATTGTTTTAATAAGGATTAACCCATTACCATGGTGCACACAATCCCTACTTTTGACAACCCTGAGAAAGAAGCCTGCAAAAATTGTGAGAAAAGGAGAAAATGCTGGTATCCAGGATTTTCTCCTTTTCCCACAGTGTTTTCTACCCTTGACAAAACAAATGTATAATCTTCTGTCAGTTTCATTTTGTCATGTGCAAATACTTTTGATTATGGCAAACCTAAAATTTTGTTGTTTGGTAATGAGTTAATATGGATTCAGAAAAGGATAGACATACTAGTATGACAGTGGTAGACAAGTTAAGACAGTAACTCTAATGGCTTCAACTGACTAAATTCCTGAATCTGTACACTATTTTGTTAAATTTCATTTCCAGAGAGACTGCCCTGACGGCTTGCTATCAAAGCAGAAGTTTTTAGAAGTATATTCCACATTCTTTCCTGCGGGAAATCCAGATCAGTTTTGTGAACATGTGTTTAGATCATTTGACAAGGACAACAGTGGTAAAATTGACTTCAAGGAATTTCTTCTAGCTATAAACATCACATCTGGGGGCAACCCATCACAGAAGCTCAACTGGGCATTTGCCATGTATGATATTGACGGAAATGGGACCATCGAGAAAAATGAAATGGTTGAAATTATCAAAGTAAGTTGACATACCAAAAACATTTTATATTATTATGCTGCATATATTTCTTGTCTGAATGGATAATATGCCCCTAACATATGTATCATGTGCTCTGGCAAAACCCATGTAAGAGCAGTTTCCGTTTTGGTAGCCCGGGATACATGAGTGGACTTTCAACACAACATCTAAAATGGTGGCATTGACCAATTGATACAAGCCGCCTACAAGAAAAACATACTGAGTAGTCTGCACCATATCATTTCTGGATTCCCTTGATGGTTGTCATAAAAAAGGAAAGTATTACAGTATGTTTTTTTTTTTTAGCTCATATGAGCATGAAGTGCTCAGAGTCAGCTATTGTGATAGTGCTGTGTCTGTCTTCAAATTTTTACTTTGTGTATGCTCTAGAGGCCACATTTTTGGTTCGATACTCATGAAACTTGGTCATAATGTTTGTCATGATAAAATCTTGGACAAGTTTTAAATTGGGTCATGTTGGGTCAAAAATTAGGTCACTAAATCAAATCTTAGAAAAACCTTGTGTACGCTCTAGTGGCCAGATTTTGAGTCCAATACTCATGAAAGTTTTTCAGAATCTTTGCCTCGATAAAATCTCAGTCGACTTTGAAATTGGGTTGTGTTGGGTCAAAAGCTAGGTCACTAGGTCAAATCTTTGAAAAACATTGTGTATGCTATAGAGGCCACATTTTCAGTCCCATACTCATGAAAATTGGTCAGAATGTTTGCCTCCGTGATATCTCAAAAGAGTTTGAAAATGGGTTATGTCTGGTTAAAAACTAGGTCACTAGGTCAAATCTTAGTAAAACATTGTGTATGCACTAGAGGCCACATTTTCAGTCCAAAACTGTTGAAAGTTGGTCAGAATGTTTGCCTCCGCGTTATCTCAAAAGAGTTTGAAAATGGGTCATGTCTAGTCAAAGACTAGATCACCAGGTTAAATGTTAGAAAAACCTTTTGTACATTATAGAGGCCACATTTTCAGTCCAAAACTCTTGAAAGTTGGTCAAAATGTTTTTCTTGATGATATCTCGGACGAGTTTGAAAATGTCATGTTGGGTCAAAAACTTGGTTACCAGGTCAAATCTTAGAAAAGCCTGGTATACGCTCTGGATGGCACATTTTCAGTCCAACACTCTTGAAAATTGGTCAGAATGTTTGCCTTGATAATATCATGGATGAGTTTGAAAATGGGTGATGATAGGTCAAAAACTGGGTCAGTAGGTCAAATGTTATAAGAACCTTGTGTATGCTCTGGAGGACACATTTTCAGTCTGATACTCCTGAAACTTGTTCACAATATTTGTCTTGGTGATACCTTAAATGAGTTTGAAAATGGGTCATGTGGAGTCAAAAACTAGGTCACTGGTTCAAATATTAGAAAAATCCTGTGTACACTCTAGAGGCCACATTTTCTGCCTGATACTCTTCAAACTTGGTCAGAATGTTTGTTTTGGTGATGTCTCAAAAGAGTTTGATAATGGGTAATTGTTTGGTGATGTCTCAAAAGAGTTTGATAATGGGTAATTGTTGGGTGCAAAATAGGTCACTTGGGCAAATCTTAGAAAAACCTTTTGTACGCTGTAGAGGCCACATTTTCAGTCCAATTGTCATAAAACTTGGTCAGAATGTTTGTCTTATTGATATCTCAAAAGTGTTTTATGATGGGTAATGTCTGATAAAAAACTAAATCACTGGGAAACTAGATTGAAAATGGTTCATGTTTGGTCAATAGACTCAGGTGAGCAATTTCAGGGCCATCATGGCCCTGTTATTTTAAATAGTATAGAACATTACATGTATTATATGATGTCATTCTGAAACAAATACACAGGGACTTAGAGCAAGCCATCTTCTCATCAGGCAAACAAATTTGATTTTCCGGAACTCATACTTTGTCGAATGTACTTAACATTAAAAGGATAACCTTATAATTGTTTGAGACAGTTAATGGTTGTTTATTTTTGCCAAGAAATCATTAAAATCATTAAATTTTACTTACCTTGAAGTAGTTTAAATCTATGTTTAAATAAAGATAAATGTTAATGTTATGCACCAAACTGCACATTATCCCTCTACTCCATAGATACTTGTTTTAACACATTGCTTATAGAAGCCTTTGGAAAACATTGTGGCAAAAGGTGAAATTGCTCGTGACGAGCAATTTCACCTTTTTGCCACAATGTTTTCTATGCTATCAAAAGGTGTCATATACACATAAGAAACAGCTTCATCCTTGCTGTTTTTTAGGGTCAATAAGAGATACCATAGAAATGCCTTATGGGGTAAAGGGTTATACCAAGGTATCAGTGATGTCAGTTCCATGTAACATTCATTAAATTGGGGCACTCACAAGAGAAATTTTGAGACTATAAAATGAGGAAATTTTGCTTAACACACATGGAATGGTAAAACTTTGCAGTATAATAATTTTGTTGTATGGTCAGGTGGCAGGGGACTTGGAAACTTGTTTACGACTCTGGCAAATAATGTTGTCATCTGGCCTTCGGCTCAGAGCGACATGATTCACTACAGCCCTGAACAGATTTGCAAGCCCCTGCCACCTGACCAAACAACTAGTAATACCTTTTATCGGCAGTCTAATCAATTCGAACTCTCTTCTGCATGTTTGTTGAAAACAAAAAAAGGAATTGTGCAAGACAGCATGATGCTGTATAACTGGAAAATTTTGCGATTTTGCAAATTTGGCAGATTCACAAGCTATTCTGTTTGCTAAATTTACCACAAGTATACAGTGTGCAGTATAACAAAAGTCTTGAATTTTACAAAAATTTCAGTGTGCAATTTGCCATTAACTCTTTACCACACAAGAACATTTTAGACTGGTCCAAATCGAAGGCATTTGCAGATGACAAAATTAATGTTATAATTTTGTTAGGTAGGGGAGAAAACATTGAGGGAAAAGGAGAAAATGCTGGTTACCAGCATTTTCTCCTTCTCCCACAATGTTTTAAAAAGGCATCTTCCTCAGGATCGTTAAAGGTGGGTATCTAGAATTTTCACACGCAACCAAATTAGAAAATATATATACCTCAGAAATTTATATGAAAAAACAATACAAATCATCAATAATTAAGAATCATAAAATAATAATAATAAATAAAAATTGATGGTATTCCCTTAAAAGGCTACGTAACCTCTTAAGCTATTTTTAGATTTCCCGCCAAAAATAAAAAAGATATTTGTGGGAATGTTAGGCAACTGGCACGTGACTAATGACGCTGAAATTCCATAACATAACAAACTTGTAATTATTTTCCATAAAGTCTTCATCAAACGCTATGTTTGAAGATTCGTCTGTATATTTCCGGTGTGTAAATGAGCGAGTTGCTCATGTAAAAATAGACTGTGTTTCCCGTCGGATGTCGACCTGGGCTGTAGTAAATCTCTTAATTTCTCTTGTAGTCGGATGGTTTTCGACTACCGGGGTCTTATGCTTGAAAATTATAAGGCTTTTGGAGTATAAGGATGATTTTTAAGTCGCACGTTTGTCAAAACGTTCGACTTTTTGCGATGAGCTCGAGGAGCTCAGGGTGGGTTGGGGGGTGTCTATAGTGGGTTGAAGAATCATGCAAAAAATTGGATCAAAAACATCGTATATACTTCATAAACGAGGTGCAGTTACTCTGCTTTTAACCCAATCGCTGTAGAACTACTTTTTCTTTGGTATGTCTGGAATTTGTTCTTTATGATGGGACTGGACCCGGTAACTCATATAACTCATATACCTACGCTAGAAAAAGGAGAACGTGACTCAAATTTTAAATTAAAAAAAATGCGGTTATTTTGTATATCATGTGAAAATTTAACATCTATCTTTGTTTAGATGGGTAAAGAAAACACAATTCAGCTAAGATATCCCCCATCAATGCTTAATGTGAGTTTAAAAGGGATCGCGGATTAATATGGCTTATCGAGAGCACCTTACTGTAAATATTCATGTATTATCGAGACCGGTAGAGCTTCGCTTATAAGGGTGGAATTTCGGACTCGAGTGATGTCATTTGAAATCAACTCTTTTAAACCATGCAAACCATGAATTCAGGGTTAAATATCATAAAACTCGCTCTAAATTTGAAAATTTGTTTCGTTCAGCAGCTTTGACCTAGTTTTTAACGCACGTCTCGGATGAAACACCCCAAACCACTCGAATACCCCAAAACACCAAAAAACTATTCCATTACACATCAAAAAACTTTTGTAACACATAAAACTGCATGCGAAATGCTTACATACACGATTTTATGGAAATCAGACATGAACTTTTGCTATCAATTCTAGTATTTTAGGTCTTTGATCAGCTTAAGTTTGAAGTACAAAATTGTACTTTAAGAAAATGCAAATGGCGGACGGGATAGAAAACAAACGCACATGTATAACGATTAACACCAGTAAAGTTAAAATGTTGATTACTGCATTTGTTCGGACCCCAAAAGAGTGGCGACAAGGATATTTCATCCCCTCCGTATACAGTAAATACAACATGAAATATGAAACGCAAGGTAAAGTACAGCAATTACGACCGTACATTGACAGTTGCACTGTTGAGGGGGTTTACAGTCAAAACGTACTCAAACCAAAACGTACCCAAGTCAAAACGTACCCGAATGGAGTCAAAACTTACCCAAATGAAGTCTAAACCTACCCAAGTGGAGTCAAAATGTACCCAATGTGTAGTCAAAATGAACACATGATTTTTATAGCATTTCTAACTTCAATTTATGTAAAAATTAATAGAAATTACGTATTCGTCATCAAGACGATTTATAACTCTTGCTTTATTTTAAATTTGCCTTACATGATTAAAACCAATGATGAAACTTATTTAACAATAAACATAGCGAAGTGAATCAAATGCTTAGTGATAAAATCACATTTTTCTTTCTATTTTTTTTTTAAGGAAGATAAAGTTACTATTAATGAAAAAAAAAAGCATATTGGATACTTTAAAAATATTTATCCATCATTATAAAAATATGTTTTATATATGAAAAAAAAACATAAGCATCAGCACATTTAACTCTTTACCACACAAGAAAATTTGGACTGGTCTAAATTGAAAGCATTTGCAGACGACAAAATAAAGGTGACTGAAAAACTGAAATTTGTACTGGGAAGGATAGAAAACACTGTGGGAAAAGGAGAAAATTCTGGTTACCAGCATTTTCTCCTTTTCCCACAGTGTTTTCAAAAGGCTTCTTTCTCAGGGGCGTCAAAAGTAGGGATTGTGTGGTAATGGGTTAAAGAAATGATATAACAGAAATGTGATACATTAATTACATTGTTTGGATAGCAAAGATACAATTTCAGCACTCAAAAAGAGTGTAACAAATTTAATGTGGTGATTAACCCATTACCACACAATCCCTAATTTCGACTACCCTGAGAAAGAAGCCTTTAGAACACATTGTGGGAAAAGGGAAAAAAATGCATTTTCTCCTTTTCCCACAATTTTTTCTAACCTTCACAAGACAAATTTCAAATTTTCTGTCACTTTTATTTTGTCGTCTGCAAATGCTTTCAATTTGGACAAGCCTAAAATTGGGCTGGTCTGGTAATGAGTTAAACTAATTATTCACAATGGTCTTTAACCTGTTGTAGATTGCATAGTTATTAATTACTTTGCAAATATTTTTTATAGTTTGAGAGTCAGTTTGGTTGAGATGAAAAACCTTAGGACTGTTTTTTCAGCTAACCTGAGCACAACATGCTCAAGGGAAGCTTTTAGGATCACCTGGTGTCTGTCATCCGTCATGCGTCATCAACAATTCTTTAAACATCAACTCCTCCAAAACCGCTGGGCCAATATGGACCAAACTTGGCTGGAATGTTCCTTGGGAGGTCCTCTTTGAAAATTGAGAATTTGATTACGTCAAAAGTTTTGGTTGCCATGGCAACCAAACAGTTTTCTAAGAAATTCTTTAAAAATCTTCTTCTCTGAAACAGCTGGCCAGATTTTAAAATAATTTCACAGAGTTGTTCCTTAACGTAGTGGACCCGTAATAGAACACAGCTATTTCCACTATAATATTACCCTAGAAAATTTGCTAAGATTAAAATTGAGCACTATTGTACTACTTTCACCGAGCCACTTTTTCTTTTTTGTCCTTCCTAGAATTATCATTTATAAATCTATAACTACTATAATTTCATTACAAATGGATATGATAATTACCTCCCTTTTCTGGAAACTAACAAAATTATCAACAAATAATTTCAAGACGGACCCCGAAGGAATTTCTGTTCGGTCAAAAATGTGCAACAGTATCATATCTGTACAAAGTATGTCTTATCAACTGTCCAGAAATTTTATGCCATGCTGCACTATGCTTATTACGGGTCCACTACCTTAAGTGACCCTTTCCAAAACTTTTTCGTGAAATTTTGATCAGTCAAGAAACATGACTCTGGTGAATGGGGGCTATTTGCACTATACAGGAATGAAGAAATTCTAAAAAATTCTTCTTCTCAGAAACCACTGGTCAGATTTTGAAATAATTTCTCAGGGATGTTCTATGGGTGACCCTTTTCAAAAATTGTTTGCGAAATTTCAATCCATCAAGAAACATGGCTCTGGTGAATGGGGGCTACTTGTACTTATATGGACATGCAGAAATTCTTGAATATTCTTACTTCTCTGAAACGGCTGATCAGATATTGAAAAAAGTTCACAGAGATGTTCCTTGGGTGACCCTTTTAAAAACTTGTTCGCGAAATTTTGATTTGCCAAGAAACATGGCTCAGGTAAATTGGGGCTACAATATGGAAATGAAGAATTTCTTGAAAATTCACCTTCTCTGAAACCCATGATCAGATTTTAAAATAATTTCAAAGCAATCTTCCTTGGGTGACCATTTTCAAAAATGTTTTCGAAATTCTGATCCATCAAGAAGCATGGCTCTGGTAAATGGGGTCCACTTGCACTATTCGGACATGAAAAAATTCTTGAAAATTCTTCTTCACTGAAATGGTTGGTCAGATTTTGAAATGATTTCACAGAGATGTCCCTTATGTGTCCCTTTTCAAAAATTGTCAAGTGCTAGCATCGGTATGCAGTGGCACGGTTTCAGTAAGTTCCAAGTAATAGAGGTGACCAATGACATACATTTAATATTGTTTTGGGTATATTATGTCAGGCTATATGCCAACATGGATATATTAAAGAAAAAGAAAAATGAAAAGATCTAACTTGGTGGGAAGCTGCCTATTACAAGTAACTGCATTTGCTCAACTAAATTTCAGCCTAGTCAAAATCGAAGAATTGCTGAAAACTAATCAAATTTGACTTACGGTAAACCATTAAATTTGAGTCTAATTGGAAGAAAACCTTGAGTAAAAAAAAAATGAGTTTTTCTTTCTTTCAGCTCTGTTTTCCAAAGCTGTTTGAATTACGTAAAAGCAAGATTGTCCTGTAAAAGGGTGATGACCACCTATCAGTCCCAAAATATCAAGGTTTCACTATTAGTGCGACTTTCAGGACCTTCAGTCCTTTGATTTTTGTATTCTTGTAAAATTTTCGTTCCAAAATCTGAAGGGCCACCTTTAAAAGTAGAGATTGTGTGGTAAAGAGTTAATTGGTAATTTTGCAAATTATTGACGTGCATTTATATATGTACCCATTTATACAGTACTATATTTATTAGGTCAGATCTAGTGCCTGTACTGAAGACAAAGTGTTAGTTAACCCATAACATGGATAGTTAATGAGAAATAAAAACCTGAATAAACTTGTAAGACACTGCACTGTATTGAAATGTGCCCTAATAAAGATATATTAAAGATAAAGAAATGCATGGTGACATAATTTGCAATATCTTGCTAACACGTCACTCAAAACCTGTGAAAATCTGTCAGGAAAGTCTTCAGCTTATAGTGCACAGGTCTACTCTTGTATCAGATGTTGCTTTATGATACTGCATGATAATGTCCTCTGGGAAAAGCATGAAATAGAAAAATCTTGTGCACAGCATTTTTGTGACACTGAGTTTCAGTGCTGGTCAAGCCATGGAATAATCTTCATAGAGACACAACATTTTCCAATATTTTAATTTCTGATAGCATTAATCAAAGGCACAGCAGCTGGAAGCTCAGAGGGATCACATTATTGCGATGATTATGCAAGGTCAAAGGCAAATGCAGGTTGCCAGACATGTCTGTGTCCATGTTTTGCACAATGGGACATCTTGTTGCATTTCTAGGGGAAACTGGGAGGTTTGATGACAGACATGCTTGAAGTCGCATCATCAGGACAGTGTTATTTTGTCTCGTGCATTTGCGCAATTAGGACCTTACTGCAAGTGAATCTGCCCTTTATATCATTGGTACACATAACCGTCCTATCAATGCAAAAAACATTAGGGAAAAATTGTAGGAAGTAAGTCTGCAGGGTCTGCACTTTACCGCTGTACATTGCCAGTGTTGTATGGCTTGGGTGGCGGCACATTTCTCCAGAATATTCTAATTGAGGCAGTGGAGGCGGGTCTTGTCTGCAAATGCTTTCAAGATGGGCAAGGCTAAAATTTTGTGATCTTGTAATGGGTTATGGTAAGGAAAAAAACTTCCTATAGACAGTGCATATCTTGCTTGAACTCTTGCTTATTACCTTTTTGACCAATTTTCTGACAGTGTGTAATGAGTCTTCCACCCAGATAGATATATGCCTGCCCGGGTGGCTCAGTGGTGAGTGTGTCGGACTTATGACCTGGTGGTTGTGAGTTTGATACCCATTTGAGGTGAACTTTCTTTCCGGCGTATTTCTGCCTCTCACCTCTGCTGAAGCATGTGAGAAAAGTAGTCAGTGTCTTTGGAAAGAAAGTTGTGTTAGTACTGGTGTGCAAAAGCTGGGAAACACATACATGTCACAGACTGCCATGATATGACCTTAGCTGTTAAAATAGCATTAAACCCCAATACAACCAACCCAGATAGATATAAAAATCTGACACTTGTATGATGTTCTGACAAATTTGACGATCTGACATTCAATTTTATATTGATTTCTACTTTTCGTTTCACAGGCAATATATTCCATGTTAGGAAATGCCTTGACCAATCAAGATACAGATTCACCGGAGGAACGAACGCACAAAATCTTTGCAAAGATGGATGTGAATAACGATGGTGTCTTAACAAGGTCCGAATTTGTTGACGGATGTATGAAGGACCAATTTCTCTATCAAATGTTAACAGCTGATGCTGGTGGCTGCAATCAGGAATAAACCAATTACATAACTGTCGATTGAATTTATGAGTGATGCTTTAGTGAAAGGGGGTTAAATGCATCTGATTGATGTACGAATAAATTCATCTCATAATTACAGATCCATAAAAATCCATTTTGCTTGACAACCGATTGAATACGGATGTAGAGTGGTCTGTAAACCTTTACTCCATAGATACTCATTTTGACGTATCAAAAACAGACAGCTTTTGAAAGCATTGTGGGAATAGGAGAAATTGCTCGTAACAAGCAATTTCTCCTTTTCCCACAATGTTTTCCACTCGATCAGATATTTGTATCCTCAGTTGTCCATATTTTTGACATCATATCTTTATTTGCTGCTGAAATAGAAGGGCTTCAAATTGGCATATCAGGTAAAGGGTTAAATAGTCCAACAAATTTTACCAGTACGAAAATGTTACGACACAGGTCAGTCTGTGCAGGCCGTCCTGGTTCCAGACATTTTTCAAATGCATTTAGCCCCCTTTTCACAGAGAACGGCTGAACAATATTACGCCATCACTGTACAGCTATTTTCAGACCTACCGGAAGCCATTTCATACTGTACAAAAGAAGAAAAATTGGAATAAGGGGTACTTTTGTCCTGAAGTATGAAACTTTGAAAATGAGCACTGAGCAGTTGCTTGTAACAATATTTTTTCTAAATTGTTCAACTGCAGGAGCTTGCAAAGTACTTGTATATCAGTGGATCAACTCTGTACATCCTGATCAAATGAAATGGACTATAATGGACAATGTAGACACAAGATCAGACTGCTTGTTGAAAACGTTTTTGAGAAGAAAACTCTGGTCACCAGTGTTTTCTCCTCTCCCTCAATGTTTTCAAAAGCCTTATTACTTGTGTTCATTTAAGCATGATATTGTTTGATAAGGTTTAACTCTTTACCACATGATGAAATTTTAGACTGGTCCAAAGTGAAAGCACTTGAAGACGACAAAATAAACATAACTAAAAAATTGAAATTCGTTTCCAGCTGGGTAGAAAACTTTGTGTGGAATGGAAAATGCTGATTACCAGCAATTTCTCCTTTTCCCACAGGATTTTCAAAATCCTTCCTCAAAAGGATCCTTAGCATACAGGGTCATGTAATGAAAATACCGGATCGGGATTGTGTGTGAAAATTTTTAACTGATTATAAAGAACATCATTTCTTCTTATATTTTAATTATTATCTTCTGCAGAGAACATGCAGCAAGAGGAGAAATTACTCTGAAGTCTTTTACCAAACAAGAAAATTTTAGAGAAGTCCAAATTGAAAGCATTTTCAAATAACCAATTCTTTGTGACCAAACAGAAAAAGAAATTTGCCCTTGGTAGGGTATAAGACAAAATAAAAAAAAAAAGGAGAAAATGCTGGTATCCAGCCCTTATTCCTTTTTCCCATGTTACCAGAAGTTTTCCTTCATTTAACGGATTGTGTTTTAAGTCTGTACCACACAATCTCAACTTTTAATGACCCTGAGAAAGCCTTTTAGAAAACATTTCAGGAACAGGAGAAAATGCTGGTAACCATTTCATGCTCATTTTCCCATAATGTTTTTCCACCCTGCTGGAAAGAAAATTCAATTTTTGAGTTACATTTATTTGTTGTCTTCTATTGCTTTCAATTTGGACCAGTCTAAAATTTTGTCATTTGATAAAGAGTTCAAGGATAAGGAACAATATTGACCACAATGTTTCTAGATGCATTTATGTATCCACCTTTACGTCATAATTACAAAGGTGTTTTCAAAGGCATCTGCTGCGATTTTTATTTTGAGGAAGTAATTCGTCATTTTAGCCATCGGAATATAATTATGTCATTGTAAAACCACCTTATGCATTGTGTTCAAGCACACACACTGTATGTTGTTCCAAACCATGTTGTCACTTTGCAAATCCCCCCCCCCCCTTTTTTTACTTGTTGCAAAATTTTACTGGTATTGTCGAAACTAATGTATAAATTCAGTCATCGTTTGTTCTTGTTTTCACTCTTAAACAATATGTATTTTTATTATGATAAGCTGTGAAGAATTTTTAAATCATAACCATGTTTCCTTAATTCTTTACCAAACAACAAAATTTTACCCTTTTTACGAATTGAATACATTTGCAATTGACAATGGTGCTCAAATGGTGCAATTGTTCTTTGATATGGAAGGAAACATTGTGGGAAAAGGAAGAAATGCTGGTTACCACCATTTTCTCCTTTTTCCACAATTGTTTTAAAAACGCTCCTTTCCAAGGGTTTATGAAAGTCAGCATTATGGTAAAGTGTAAAAATACATGAAATTGGAGAGGTCTTAAATTCAGCAATAAGTGTAAATACATGTAAGTGAAACGAACCATAGAGATAGAATGAAATAACAACTCCAAAAAAAGTTTTATGACTTTTGTCACATTTTGAATAGATTTACCCATTACCACACAATCCCTACTCTCTACGACCCAGAGAAAGAGGCCGTTTGAAAACATTGTAGGAAAAGGAGAAAATGTTGGTGACCAGCATTTTCTTCTTTTCTCACAATATTTTCTACCCTATTCGAAACAAATTTCAGTTTTTGAGTTACGTTTATTTTGTTGTCTGCAGGTGCTTTCAATTTGGACCAGTCTTAAATTTTGTTGTTTGGTAATGAGTCAACTGACTTTACATTGAATTATTTTGAAAAATCTTCTGATTTTATTACTTATTTACACAGAAGTTCTGTTAAATCATCAACCCTTTACCAAGTGATCCAATTTTTTAACAACCATGCAGTAGCTGGCTCTTAAACCCATTACCAAATGATAGTATTTTAGACAGGTTCAAATTGAAAGCACTTGCAGACGACAAAATAAAAGTGACTGAAAATTTGAAATTGGTTTTGTGAAGGGTAGAAAACTTTGTGGGTAAAGGAGAAAATGCTGGTTACCAGCATTTTCTCCTTTTCCCACAATGTTTTCTAAAGGCTTCTTTCTCAGGGGTGTCAAAAGTAGGGATTGTGTGGTATTGGGTTAAAATATTGTAAAAAAGGGAGAAAATGTTGACAACTATCATTTTCTCCTTTTCTTCTCAATGTTTTTCTTTTTTTTATCAAAGAAATTATTTTTGATGAGCATGTTATCTCCAAATGTTTTTCAATATATTCTAATCTTTATAATTTATAATGTGATAATAAGGTAAACTCATTACAATATAGGCTGTTGTAATCCTTTATCTCGCAATGCCGACTTCAAGCGACCTTGGGGAAGATGTCTTTTGAAAACATGGTGAGAAAGGGAGAAAATGTTGGCAACTAGCATTTTCTCATTTTCGTTCAATGTTTTCTACCCTATCGAAGAATAATTTCTCTGTTTAACCCTTTCCCAAACAAGCCCTGGTTTTTACGTGTCTGCAGAATAAGTCTTTTGAAAACACTGTGGGAGAAGGAGAAATTGCTCGTAACGAGCAATTTCTCCTTTTCCCACAGTGTTTTCCACCCTTTTTGAGAACTTTCTGCCATTTTCTCCAAATCTAAAATTGTCATCTGCAAACTCTTTTGGTTTGGAAGAGTCCAAAATTTGTCATTCAGGAAAGGGTTAAGGGACACTGAAATTGTTGTCTGTGAGTGTTGTCATTTGAACAAGGCTTAAATTTTGTTGTCTGGTAAAGAGTTAATACATACCATCAACTTAAGCATAATGCCATTCAGGAAAACATTTGATGAAAATATCTATTTGAATAATCTGTGAAATATGGCATGTCTAGAAACATCTGCTTATAACAACAAAAAAAGAAAGCTTGATTTCCCACAACTTTCTCCAAAAGTGTTGGGTGCCAGTAAACAGTTCTGTTAGCTTAAAGATGTGTAAATTTCTAAATCAGATGCCAGCAGTGCTTTGCCTCTAATATGACTTGTTTGCTACTTTGATAGCTCTTTACTAGATGACAAAATTTTTGGCTTGTCCACATTCAGAGTATTTGGAGATGTCCATTTGAATGAGACCCAAAAAGTGAAATTTGTGTAAGAAAGGTCAGAAAATATTGTGAGAAAAAAAGAAAATAACACTTACTAGCATTTTTCCTTTTCCCACAATGTTTTTAAATACTGACTTGCTCTGGGTTGTTAGTAGTTTGGATTGTTTGTTACAGGGATAGAATTAAGAAATAGTCTTCTTTCCGTCTTGGTTTATCGTTCAATAAATCACAATTGTGAGTTATGAGGCACAATAAATAATACAAGAGGGCAGTAGCTCAAGTTGTTTATTCACTGCACCTCATAACTCACAACATGGTTTATTGAAGTTCAAACCATGGTAGAAAGAAGATTATCTTGATTCTAACATGACCAACTCTTAATCAAAGGAAAACAAGTTTACACTTAGATTGAAAACACGGATGAAAATAATATTTCATTGAATAACTGACTTTGTACAGAATGATGTCAGTCTATTTGAATGACGACACTCTACATAGAATAACGTAGATTTTACCACGCTTTCGTTGCACTGTGTTTCTAGTGCTGAATTTATGTGTTGTGATAGAATTAAGAAATTATCTTATTTCTATCGTGGTATATCATTCAATAAACCACAGTTGTGAGTTATGGGGTGCAATAAATAATCCACGAGGGCGATAGCCCAAGTGGGTTATTCATTGCGCCTCATAACTCACAACGTGGTTTATTGAATGATATACCACGATAGAAAGAAGATTATTTCGATTTTAACATGGCCAATTCTTGGTGAAATGAAAACAAGTTCAAACTTAGAGTAAAAACGTGGATAAAGATTATGTTCCATTGAATAACTCACTAATTGAATGACGTCACTCGATATAGGATGACGTCACTCTACATGGATTGTTGCAGACTTTACCACGTTTTCCTTGCACGTTTAGTGTTTATAGAGCCAAAGTCGCGAGCCATTTTAGAATACTTTTTTGAACATCTTGCTGGTATTGGGCCTTTTTTCCTACATTATTTTTTCATTATCTTGAATAAAAGACAGGGTATTCTTTGAAAAAATTGTACTTTTTATTTTATGTTAAAAAACAACCGTACTGTTTACAATATAAGATCATGGCCCTGTTACTATATTTCGTTCATTATATTCAGATGATGATGACACTTTTCACACCAGTGTAATTATGTATTTTTTATGCAGTTAATGGTAAGATGCTCAGAGAATGCTATCTAGGATATTTTGTGAATGTATTTGAAGTTTTTCAGTCTGTTCTTGAAAATGTGAAAATGTGTATGATGCTTGTGGTCTGCATTAATATATTTGTAAACACACCCTTTATGAATACCAGTCACTTAAAAACAGATACCTGTTTGTCCTAGGTTCTATGTTTCCTTGCATCAGCAAAACACATGAACAAGGTACAATTATAGTAGACAGCCATTGGTCAAGTCTCCTGAAATGGAATGCTGCAGACATCCTAACTCTTTACCACACAATGCCAACTTTTAACTACTCTGAGAAAGAAGCCTTTTGAAAACATTGTGGGAAAAGGAAAAAAATGCTGGTTACCAGCATTTTTTTCCTTTTCCCACAATGTTTTCTACCCTTCCAAAAACAATTTCCAATTCTTGAGCCATATATGTTATGTGGTTGGTAATTGTTTTGAATTCGGACAAGTCTACAATTTTGTCATTTGGTAGAAAATTAAATTCTTTCCCAAGTTTTAATGACCATGAAAAAGAAAACTTGGAAAACATTATTTAGAAAAGGAGAAAGTGCTTGCAACCAGCATTTTCTCCTTTTTCAACCATGTTTTCTAAATCTCAATCATGTGGCAACAAAAATAAATGCTGTAAATTTGGACTTGTCGAAAATTCTATTGTTTCGTACAGAAATGAAATTACTTTTGATTCCACTTCAAATGACTTGATTCCACTTGCTTCTGATACTTGATGCTAATTGGTTTACTTTACAAAGAATTTGTATGCTTGGCAAAACCTGAAAGTATGCTTTTATGGACAAGCAATTTTTTTTTTCAATTTATGAATGGATTACTACAACATAAAAAATAGAATACTTTTATTCTTTTGTCACAAAATGGCATGCAAACCCTTAGAAATAGATCATTTAAAAAAGTGTGGGAAAAGGAAAAAAAATGCTGGTAATCAACATTTTTTCCTTGTCCTACAACCTACTTTTACATTTTCATAGAGAAATCTTATTACATGTATTTGAGTACCATTTGTTTTGTCATTTGCAAATACATGTACTTTCAATTCAGTTTTTATTAAAAGGTTAATGGACTTGTAAAACAATAGTTCATGTGGTACAGGGGATGATTGCTTTGGATAAGTAACTTGTCAATTTGTTACATTATTTAATAAAAGTATATGATATCTTGAAAATCATTTTAATTAAAACCCTGGAGAATATGCAATATTTTAAACTGTTGAATAAAAATGTAAACTTTCTAGATTTAATACTGGTAGTGATATGGTACAGTATGACAGACACTAATGATTTCGAAAATGGTAAAACCAAGATCAGTCTGTACAGTTTCTCAATGATGATCTTGGTCTGCTCACAACAAATTACATATTAAATAGTCTCATAGCAAGAAAGAGAAGTTTTGGATGCTTATCATGTAGTTAGCAGAAAAAAAGATGGAAGATGCTGGATTTACTTTGTATTCCATTTCTAATATGGGTGTAAGTGCATGCATATGTAAAATGTGATGCAATTTCAACACCCTATCAAAAAACCTAACTGTATTAAGTCTTAAAGCACATTTCACAAGTCTGGTTGCCTAAGTAGCCAGTGTAGATCAAGACCAGACTGCAGAAAAGAACATTCTGATCATTTATATACAGTGTCTGCTTTCCTGAAGCACTTTAGAAAAAGGCAACCTTGGAATTGCCGTAACTTTTTTCACATATTCTCTGGTTTCTTACTATCCTAGGCTTGAGGCTTTTAGAAAATATTGTGGGATAAGAGGAAACTGTCGGGAACCAGCCTTTCCTACTTTTAGCACAATGTTTTCAACCCTTTGAAAGATAGTTTTACATTTGATTATCAGTTTGGACCTGGCTGAAATTTTGTCATTTGGTAGAGAGTTAATTATGTTTCTTGCTTGACTGAAAATGTCTGAATTTCTTTATTAGGCATTCTAATGATTAAAAACATTCATTGAATGGTGTATATTTCAAGTATGTAAGAAAAGAATGTTAACTTTATGCTTTTTATTTGTAATTGGCTGAGAATGGTTGTTGAACAACACTGCGGTAAGAACAATTTTTGCTTTTGAATATCTTTTTTTTTTTTCTTACTAGTAAGAGGAGGGTGTAAATTTTATGGCTTTTATTAAGTTTTATTGCAAATTTTTATGAAATGTGTACATGTATTTTATATTTCATATTTTTAACCATTAATTTTTTCTGTAATTATATGGACAATTATATCTTTGTAATAAATGGGCCTGTCTAGTCTTCTTAATCTAACCATTTCATCTACATAAATAATATTGCATGTGTCACTGCTGTGGAACCTTTTAAGATTAATTATTTCATTTACAAGAAAGATTTGGATATAAAATGGGTCTTAACTCATTACCAAACAACAAAATTTGAAAGCATTTGCTGACGACAAGATAAACTGAACTCAAAAAATTAAAATTTGATTTGGAAAGGGTAGAAAACATTGTGGGAAAAGGAGAAAATGCTGGTTACCAGCATTTTCTCCTTTTCCCACAATGTTTTCTACAGGCTTCCTTCTCGGGGGTGTCAAAAGTAGGGATTGTGTGGTAATGGGTTAATATTATAACTTGAAAAGCGCAAAATGGATGATTTGGATACTTTTAGCTTGTGGAAAATGTCACAAAATAGAAAAAAGTGTCACACCTCAGAACTTGCTGCAAGTTCTTTGCCATGTAATCTAAATCTACTTCGCAGTTTAAGGCATCAGGTAATTTTATTCCATTTTTTTTTTTCTTTTCAAATTGCAATCAGTAAGTAACTGAGACAAAACAAAGCAGACATGAATGACAAATGGAGCGCAAGATTAGACAGGTCCCCTCCCACACATGTTCATTTTTGTATCTGTGTACAACACTCACTTTTACCAGGTTTCATGTACACCTAGTTCTCATTTAGTAACATTGTAGGAATTGAGAGCATCAATAAAACTTCATTCCTTTATAAACTTTACAGGTCTTGTGTCTCTTTTCTGGGGGAAAAAAAGGGGAGGGGGGGAAAAAGGGGGGGGCAAAAGTTTTTTGTGTACTTTCAAGAAGTAGGGAGTAGGCATTCAACCCTTACTGAATTACAAAATTTTAGACTTGCCTGAATTGAAAGCTTTTGCAGATCGAAAATTAGCTGTAATTCACATGTAAAAATTTACCTTCGGAAGGGTAGAAAACAATGGGGGCAAAGGAGGAAATGCTGGTTACCAGTGTCCTCTTAAAACACAAAATTGTTCGGTCTAACGGTTAAAAGTTTTTGTGAAATATGATCATCAAAAAAGGTTTGACACAAATATTACATAATATGATTATTTAAGCTAATTTACTTTTTTACTGGAAGATGTTTTGTTTTTTTCTAACTTGTTTAGCTAAAGGCATTCGGACAACACATTCAAAATGGAGTAATCTTTTCCCAAACAATGAACTAAAGATTCTACAAAATGGGAATTAACTATAGACAAGATATTCTAAACTTGACACAACAAGCAATTTCATTGAAATGATATCCACCACCGAAAAAGACCTATTGAAAAATATACATCACCACAAAATCACACCCAGTTTTTGCATCAAATCAGAAAACAATAAAGTATATTGGGAAAATAGGTTCTTGTACACACTTAAAAAGTTCCAGTTCCAAAAAGTTACATGCAATGGTATTGGAGATATAGGACGGATGAATGGACAGGCTGACAGATCATGAACACGGGGGGGTGGGAGGAGAAAATACTGGTTACAACCCACTTTTTCTCTTGTTTTCCTACACAAGTTTTCAGAAAGTTTGTTCAATTAAGAACAAAAGGATAAAAAGTCTTCCCCACAAATAATATCTGTTCTGAAATTCCCTTCAAAGTGACAAAACTAATCTGTATCGTGAGCCTACATCATATTCTTGAAGTAAAACATTGACCTGGCAGAAAAGAATGGTAAGATAATTATATTGGTCAAAGGGAAAGAAAACAGGCCTTGCATAACTGCAATTACTTATCTCCCTTGCTTAGTTGAACTCTGGTCAATATTCTGATGATTAGAAAAACTTCAATTTTTAATAATAATGACTGGCTTTGATGTAGATCTATTATTTGTATGTCTTTACCCTTTACCAAATGACAGAATTTTAGATATTCGTAGCTGACAAACACAAATCAGAACTAGAACTTGTTTTGGGAAGGAAAGAAAATATAGCGGGGAAAGAGAGAAAACACTAGTAACTAGTGTCTTCTCCTTTTTTCCCACTATGAGTCCAGAAACGGTCTTCCTCAAGGTCTTTAAAACTAAGGATTGATTGGTAAAAAGTTGAATATTACACATGAACTGAAGCAACATTTGTGTCATTCTACTTCTTCTCAAAAAAAAAAAAGTTAACAATACAGTCATGTTAAAGTGTTTCTCAGCTTTCAAGTCTGAGATCTCCTTTTCAAAATAAGCATTTGCAACAGTCGTTGATATTAGGTATGAATGAATAATTATTGTTTTAGATATCTTATTGGGTCATAACAAAAAATGGCTGCACTTGTGTGGTACATGTAGGTTTCCTTTGGTAAGACATTGCAGAAGCTCATTTTAGACTGCTGCAACCTAGAAATAGCATGAATATGCAAGCTGTCACCGAGGTATGACTGAAATTGGATTGATAGTTGTAAACAACAAGAGGGCCATGATGGCCCTGTATCGCTCCACTGGATTTTTAACCCCTTACCACACAAACTGAAGTGTTCATGACCATGAAAAAGAGGGCCTTCAAAAACACTTAACACTGTCAGGTAATACAAACAGGTTAATTCATTAGCACGAAAGGTAAAACCCTTGGAAAAATAAGCTGAATGATAGAAACCTTACTCTGAATTTATTATTCAACTCATGTGAGCATAACTATTAGCATCAAAATGAATCACACTCCTTGAAAACAGAATATTTTCTATCAAAAAACTTAATGTCTAGCACAAATCATGTATTACTGCAGTTTGATAATCAAGGGAGGTAAATAGAAACAAACTTCATCTTTCATAAAAAGAGTTATTTCCCTTGATTAATGTTTAAATTGAAGTGAATATATTTTGAAGCATATGTTAAACTTGTGATCCCTGGAATGGAGTCAGTTTTGACCCCAGACCTACTATATGAAACTAGAATGTGTGGTTATAAACAAGAAGATTTTTAATCTTGTCCAATAAAAAGCCCTGTAAAACAAGTTTGCTCAATAAAAGGCCCTCTAAAATATGTGACCCATGAGACAGGTTTATCAAGTTTTTACTATAAAAGCCAATGTAAAACCTGTGACCCCTGGGGTGGGGTCAAACTTGACCCCCAAAGTTAAAATTTTGGCCCTCTTGGTAGAGGCCCATAAGATAAAGCTACACGCAAAATTTGGTAGCCCTAGGCCTTATGGCTATGTACGAGTAGATTATTAAAGTTTCCTTATATAAGCCCATATAAAACTTGTGACCCCCTGGGACGGGGCTAAATTTGACCCCAGGGCTATAATTGGGGCACCCTTTCCCTAGATAAAACTACATGCAAAATTTGATAGCCCTAGCCCTTATAGCTAGGTGTGAGAAGATTTTGAAAGTTTTCCCTATATAAGCCCATGTAAAATTTGTTACCCCCCCAGGGAGGGGCCAAATTTGACCCGCGGGCAATAATTTGGACATCCTTGGTAGAGGTCCACTAGATAAAGCTACATGCAAAATTTGGTAGCCCTAGGCCCTATGGCTAGGTGGAAGAAGAATTTTAAAGTTTTCCCTATATAAACCCATGTAAAAATGTTACCCCCGGGGCGGGGCCAATTTTGACCCCAGGGCTATAATTTGGACACTGTTGGTAGAGGTCCACTAGATAAAACTACATGCCAAATTTGGTAGCCCTAGGCCCTATGCCTAGGTAGAAGAGGAATTTTAAAGTTCTCCCTAAATAAGCCCATGTAAAACTTGTGACCCCCGGGGCACGGCCAATTTTGACCCCAGGGCTATAATTTGAAGAAACTTGGTAGAGCTCCACTAGATAAAGCTACATGCAAAATTTGGTAGCCCTAGGCCTTACGGTTTCAGACAAGAAGATTTTCAAAATTTTTCAGTTTTGTTGCCATGGCAACCAGAGGTTTGAAGGAATTAAATTCTTTCAAGAAATTCTGAAGAGGACCATGACAGGATCATTTCTGTGAAGTTTCATCAAAATTGGATGGGTAGTTTCAGAGAAGAAGATGTTTAAAGAAAAAGTTAACGCACGGACGGATGCACGGACGGACGCACAACGGACAACAGGCCATGACATAAGCCCGCTGGCCTTCGGCCAGTGGAGCTAAAAAACCCTGTTCAATAATTTAACCCATTACCACACAATTCCTATTTTTGACGACCCTGAGAAAGAAGCCTTTAGAAAATATTGTGGATAAAGGAGGAAATGCTGGTAACCAGCATTTTCCCTTTTCCCACAATATTTTCTACCCTTCACTAAACAAATTTCAAATTTTCAGTCACTGTCATTTTGTCGTCTGCAAATGTTTTCAATTTAGACAAGCCAGCAATATTGTCCTTTCGTCATGATTTAAGTTTTTACTCGACAAATACATTTCTGACACGTCAGATTTAACCCTTTACCAAACAATCCCTGGTTTTTACTGCCCTGAGATAGAAGCCTTTTGAAAACATTGTGGGAAAAGGAGAAAATGCTGGTAACCAGCATTTCCTCCTTTTCCCAGAATGTTTTCTACCATGCTGGAAACAAATTTCAATTTTTGGGTTACATTTATTTTGTTGTCTGCAAGTGCCGTCAACTTGGACTGGTCCAAAATTTTGTAATTTGGGAAATAGCATATGCAGATAACAAATAATAGTAATTGTAAATGTGGTAAATGTTTGAGTTTGTCTTTGTAAGGGTCAAAAACTTTGGAAAAGGAGACAATCGTTTATACTACTCCTTTCCTCACAATGCTATTAAAAGCCTTTTTCCCTAAGATTTATCAAACACATAAACAATACTAAACTATCCTTACTTCTAACAACCCTTAGAAAGAAGCCTTTTGAAAGCATTGTAAGAAAAGGAGAAAATGCTAGTTACCGCAAAATAAATATGACACATTTTCAATTTGTTTTCCTTCCTTCTCAAACCAAATTTAAAATTTGTCTGTTGCACTTATTTTTTTATCATCTGCAGAAGTGTTCAACTAGGATGTCTAAATTTCTGCCGTATAGTGTTAAAGAGTTAAAGAAACAATAACACCAATGAAAGCATTTCTTTGAATCCAACTGTGTTTATTAAATTATGAAACAATTTAACACAATGCAAACATGAATGCTAAACAAAAGTGAAACATATTCGACTTTAAAAACAATGAACGACATAGAACAATAAACATATTCAGAACTAACAACAGATCTTTACCTAAATTCCAGATCTTAAATAAATATTTAGTAATGTAGTATAAGTATATACAGTTTGTATTTTACAGTAAAATGGAAACAAACTTCTTGTCTCTATCTACTCAACTACAAAATATCGTGGTACCAAAGTTAAATACAGCTTTCTAAATCATTTTGAGAAAATACCACTTTTTATAGGTACCCAAGGTAAATACAGTTTTCTAAATCATTTTGAGAAAATACCACTTTTTATAGGTACCCAAGGTAAATACAGTTTTCTAAATCATTTTGAGAAAATACCACTTTTTATAGATACCCAAATTAAATACAGTTTTCTAAATCATTTTGAGAAAATACCCCTCTTTATGGGTACTCAAACACAGTTTTCTAAATCATTCAGAGAAATGGTGCAATTGCACACAATAAGCAATTACTTGCTGCTTCTTTATCAGCATTTTTTCCTTTCTTGTTAACTCTTTACCAAAGGACAAATTTTGGGCAAGTCCAAATCAAAAGCACTTGCAGATGACGACAAAATAAATATGTAAGTGGAAAATTTGTTTTTGGAATGGTGAAAAACATTGTGGGAGAAGGAAAACTCTAGATTTTGTGGTAAAGGGTTTACTTTAACTCTTTACCACACAATCCCTACTTTTGACACCCCTGAGAAAGAAGCCTTTTGAAAACACTATGGGAAAAGGAGAAAATGCTGGTAACCAGCATTTTCTCCTTTTCCCACAGCGTTTTCTACCCTTCCCAGAACAAATTTGTATATTTCAGTCACCTTTAGTTTGTCGTCTGCTAATTCTTTCAATTTGGACCAGTCTAAAATTTTCTCATGTGGTAAAGAGTTAAAAAAAAAATCTGTGTTTTCATGACCCATGGAAGAAGGCTTTTGAAAATAATTTTTTCTCCCATTAAAAAACAAGAGGACCATGATGGTCCTATATCGCTCACCTGAGTATATTTGTAACTTATATGGTTTATCAAGGGCAGGCTATTAATTCTTTTCAAATAAGGCATACCCTGGGGTTTGTCACAAAAATATGTTTACAGATTTTCTTCTTTGTCTTTGGCCAGTGGAGCTAAAAGCTGCTGCTTATCATCAATTTTTCTCTTCACAGTGTCTTGTTCCCTTTTTGACTTGTAGTTCAGCCATTACCAGACGACAAAATTTTAGACCGTTCCAAATTGAAACAAATTGCAGACGACATTTTAAAATGTATCTAAAATGAAAAATAAGTGATCTATATGGTAGAAAAGATTGTGAGAAAGGAGAAATTGCTTGTTACAAACAATTTCTCCTTTTTAGATGGAATTGATTTTAAAAATTTCCTTCTATGATTCCATGTGAAATAGTGTGCACCAGGGCACAGAGTAAAAATATGACCCCAAGGGGATAATTTTAATTATTTTTATAAAGGGTCACTAGATGATGCTACATGCAAAATATGAATGCTCTAGCCTTTATGGTTTGTCACGAGTAGATTTTTAAAAGATTTCCTTCTTTGTTTCTATGTAAAATAGGGTGCTCCCAGGCAGAGCCCAAATATGACCGCAGAGAGATAATTCTAGCAATTTTGGTAGAAGATTATCAGATTTTGCTACATAGCAAATATGAATGCTCTAGCCATTACGGTTTGTCAGAAAAAAATTTATTAAAGGTTTCCTTCTTTGTTTCTCTGTAAAATAGGGTGTGCCCGGGCAAAGCCCAAATATGACCCAAGGGGAATAATTTTAACAATTTTGGTAAGGGGTCACCCAATAATGCTTCAAACAAAATATGAACTCCCTCCGCCTTATGGTTTGTCACAAGAAGATTTTTAAAGATTGTAAAATAGGGTGCGCCCGGGCAGAGCCCAAATATGACCACAGAAGAATAATTTCAACAATTTTGGTAGAAGATCATCAGTTAATGCTACACACTAAATAGGAATGTTCTTAGCCATTATGATTTGTCACCAGAAGAAGTTTTAAAGATTTCCTTCTAAATTTCTATATAAAATAGAGTGTGCCCGGGCAAAGCCCAAATATGACCCCATGGGAATGATTTTAACAATTTTGGTAAGGGGTCACCCAATGATGTTTCAAACAAAATATGAATGCTCCCAACCTTATGTTTTGTCACAAGAAGATTTTTAAAGATTTTAAAATAGGGTGCGCCCGGGCAGAGCCCAAATATGACAGCAGAGGAATAATTTTAACAATTTTGGTAGAGGATCATCAGATTATGCTACATACCAAATATGAATGCTCTAACCATTATGGTTTGTCAGAAGAAGATTTTTTAAAGCTTTCCTTCTTTGTTTCTATGTAAAATAGGGTGCGCCCGGGCAAAGCCCAAATATGACCCCAGGGGAATAATTTTAACAATTTTGGTAAAGGGTCACCCAATGATGCTTCATACAAAATATGAATGCTCCCGGCCTTATGGTTTGTCACAAGAAGATTTTTAAAGATTTTTTCCATTTTCAGCCATTTTGTTGCCATGGCAACCAGAGTTTTTGTTGGAATTAAATTCTTTTAACAATTTTTGTAGAGCTTCACCCAAGGAGCATTCCTGCCAAGTTTTATCAAGATTGGCCTTCTGGTTTTGGAGGAGAAGATTTTTAAAGAAATTGTTAACGGACGGACGGACAGATGGACGGACGGACGGATGGAGGACGATGACCGGTCACAATAGCTCCCCCTGAGCACGTTGTGCTCAGGTGAGCTAAAAAAAAAAATCGAAACTTGTTATCTAAGTTGTTTTGAATTTGAAATAATCAAAGAAATCTCAGTTTATATTATACAGGTCCAAGACCAGACTCCAGTACTGTGGTCTCCCATTTCAACCTACATTGTTTAAAAAAATCAGAATCCTGAGGGTTTAAGGTAGGTCAACCAGTAGTCTTCGTTGTAATGGGCCAGCTATAAACAGAGAGAGAAAAGACAAATTCCAGAAGATGGAGAACTAACACATTCACCTTCATTAACCCTTATCCTGCCACATGTAAATAAATGAAATTTTCAAGCTGATAGGAAAACCTGAATTGTTACTATATCAATGGAATATTTCTGGGAAAAATACCTCCATATTGGACAGTACAGATCCGAGATCAGACTGTATATTCTGTGCAGTACGATCTTGACCTACAATGTCCGCATAAGGTCAGTGACTTGCCTTTAGCAGCCAGAGTTATAATAATACAGTACATCACTTTTCATTCTTAACCCCTTCCCAAACAACAAATTTTGGACTCTTCCAAACCAAAAGAGTTTGCAGACGACAACTTTAGATTTAGAGAAAAAGGCAGAAAGCTCTCAAAAAGGGTAGAAAACACTGGGAAGAGGAGAAATTGCTCGTTACGAGCAATTTCTCCTTTTTCCACAGTGTTTTCAAAAGACTTTTACTGCAGACACGTAAAAACCAGGGCTTGTTTGGGAAAGGGTTAATTACAAAAAACAAATTGTGACAAAAATAATTCAACAACCTTAATCAATATTTGAACAACATACAACGTAGTATATCATCCCTATGCTTACTTTGTGCCACTCAGATCCCTTTTGAAGACAGTACAGATCACGACTAGACTATACAGAACATGCAGTCCGTTCTTGGATTTACACTTTCCCATAAGGTGAGTAGTGTCCATTGCAAAGAACTCTGAAATTGTTACATTTTGAATTTGCACCACTGATTTAAAGATTCCCATTCAACTTTCACTGAAGCATTAATTCTTTACAACACAATCCTGTAAAGAACAAGTTTTGAAAACATTTAGGGGAAATGAGAAAATGCTGGTGGCAAGCATTTTCTCCCTTTCCCACTAAGGGTTTGTACCTTTTCAAGGATAAATACCATTACCTCCCGCTAGATGGCATTCTAGAAATACTCATCTATCTAATTTGGGCATGCTGGATACAGAACCGAATCACTTTCCTATGCGACAACCATTACTTTGAATTTCAAACTAAAATAAACATTTACTCAATAAAACGCTACCTCGTGCAATTCACTCAGCTATGATTAGCAGTTTACAGAAATCTGGAGCTAAAGCAGGTCTCATTTCTCCTCAAACATATTGATAAAAGCTATTTTCTACATTGCTACTATATAGAGCGTAATATTACAGTCTGCCCACTTTTGGGGCTAGTGATGCGTCATATAAGATGGGTCGAATCTTCGAAAAATATGACATGCACAGACAATGGGATAAACACCACCTGTCTGTTAGACCCAAATTAAAGTTGTCATCTGCAGTTGTTCTCTACTAGGACATGTCTAAACTTCTTGTAATTTGGAAAAGTGTTAACCCTTTACAACACAATGACAACTTTTAACGCACCTGTGGAAGAAGCCTTTTGAAAACATTATGGGAAAAGGAGAAAATGCTGGTAACCAGCATTTTCTCCTTTTCCACAAAGTTTTCTACTTATTAAAGCCTATCAAAGCAAAATTGCACCATTTCAGCCTCTCTGAAATTGTTATCTGCAATTGCTTTCAATTCCGATAGGCCTAAAGTTTTGCCATGTGGTAACAGGTTAATGCAATAGGTGACTGCAGTTCCATTCTAAGTCAGTGTTGACCAGACTGAAACTAGACAAAACATGTAGCCCAATCTTAGATCTACAATGTATTAGTAAGCAATGACTTCACTGAGACACCGGGCCTTGCTAAACAGTTTATGTTTTACCAAAAATAAAACAGTGTAATACAATATTGCACAAATCCAATTTTTACATGATGGAGATCCTTGTGACTTTTGAACTTTGACCTTGAACTCTAGATCTGGAATAAGTTCACAAACTCTTCTGGACTGATTGCTTTACACTTTGGTGTGAGCTGGCTGGAGCAGGGATGTCCAATAGACTGAAAGTAAAGTGAAAATGCAAATAAAACTTTTTAACAATGGCTGTGATAAAAATAATACGTGTTTGCCTCCTAAGGCAGGTCCTAGCTTAACTCTTTATTGGATGACAAAATTTTAGAGTAGTCCAAATTCAAAGCATTTGCAGACAACAAAATAAACATGGCTCAAAAATGGTATTTGGTTTGGGAAGGGTCGAAAAACATTGTGGGAAAAGGAGAAAATGCTGGTTACCAGCATTTTCTCCTATTCCCACAATGTTTTCAAAAGGCTACTTCTGTTAGAGTCGTTAAAAGTCGGGATTGTGTGGTAATGGGTTAACTTTACTAGATGACAATTTTAGCTAGTCCAAATTCAAAGCATTTGCAAGACAAAGAAACAAATATGACTTGAAATTTGAAGTTTCATTTGGGAAGGGTGGAAACAAACCATCATGGAAAAGAAGAAAATACTGTTTACAAAAGTTTCCTCCTTGCCAAAACATGTTTTTTCAAAATCTATTTCGTTGAGGTTGTCTAAAATCGTGATTGTATGGACCAGTGATAATACAGGCAAATTTCTTCTTAATTTTCACTATTGAGAACTGAAATTTTGTCATCTTAGCACAGCTTGTTGTTTGATAAAAAAAAAAAAAAAAAAAACTTGAAAAAGACAAAATCTGAAAACATTGCCAGTTAGGGAGAAAAATCTAGTTACTAGGACTAACTTTCTCCTTTTCCCAGAGCTTTCCACCCTTCCTAGGACAGACTATACCAGCTGGGCAGAGTCTATAAGTGGTTGTCTGGATTTGGTACACAGTTATAAAGGTGACCACAATATGATGGGATTGACTGTTTTAGACCTTTTGAAATTTGACTAGTTTGATTAATTTGTGAAATACAAATATTTTGAAAGGTAAATAATCACCTTATTGGAATTTAGCCGGTATTAACAAATAGAACTTGCCTTCAGAAGGTTGTGATATTTGGGCAAAAAAGAGCATACTAGAAGTCTATTATATTTAGGTTTCAATGATCAAATTTAACAATTCAAACCAATGTTCCCTGTCATGAAAATCAAAGCCTTGTAGCTAATCTAGAATGCAGTGTGGAAAACAGCCAGTGGTTTTAGAAAAATATTATGCAAAGCACTATAAACTCTTTACCAAACGACAAAATTTTAGAATGCTCCATATTAAAAGCATTTGCAGACAACGAAATGAATGTGACTAAAGAAGTGAAATTTATTCTAGGGAGTGAAGAAAACATTGTGGTAAAAGGGGAAAATGCTGGTTACCAGCATTTTCTCCTTTTCCCACAAAGTTTTCAAAAGGTTTCTTTCACAGGGGTGTCAAAAGTCGGGATTGTGTGGTAAAGGGTTAAAGAAAAATTTAGGATACTAAAGGTAGGTGCAGAGGTTGCAAACAGTCTAAGTGGAATAATTTTGAAACAGGGTTGATGCCATACAATAAATAGACAAACTTAATTCTTTACCACACGAGAAAATTTTAGGCTGGTCCAAACTGAAAGCATTTGCAGACGACAAAATTAACTCAACTAAATAACTGAAATTTGTTCTGGGAAGGGTAGAAAACACTGTGGGAAAAGGAGAAAATGCTGGTTACCAGCATTTTCTCCTTTCCTACAGTGTTTTCAAAAGGCTTCTTTCTCAGGGGCATCAAAAGTAGGGATTGTGTGGTAATGTGTTAAGACCCTGCATATGACATTACCTGCCAGAACAAATTGTTGCAGTTGCCACAGATTGCCAACATATCAGCATACAGTTCTTTTTTGCCAAATCTCCTGAAATGATATGTAACATATACAAATACGAAACATGCTCTGTCAAAAAGAGGTTTATCTCTCTACCACACAATCATGACATCGAATGATCCTGAGAAAGAAGCCTATAGAAAACATTTTGGGAAAAGGAGAAAATGCTGATAACTAGCATTTTCTCCTTTTCCCACAAGATTTTGTATCTTATCAAAGTCGAATTCATAATATTAACCCATTACCACACAATCCCTACTTCTGACGCCCCTGAGAAAGAAGCCTTTAGAAAACATTGTGGGAAAAGGAGAAAATGCTGGTAACCAGCATTTTCTCCTTTTCCCACGATGTTTTCTACCCTTCACAAAACAAATTTCAAATTTTCAGTCGCTTTTATATTGTTGTCTGCAAATGATTTCATTCTGAACCAGTCTAAAATATTGTTGTTTGGTAATGAATAAACAAGGTTTAGTTTGTTGTCTGCAGATGGTTTGAATTTGGTCCAGTCCAAAAATTTGTTGTTCGGTAAAGAGTTATTTAGGTATCTACAAAATGTGCTGACCCATGTCAGTCAGCTTGGTTGGATCTAAATATCTAATTCTTATCTCATGAACCATCAGGGCTCTTATTCATCAATCATTCTTAAGAACGTTCTTTGTCTTATTCTCCAGAATTTTCTACATTTGCAAGTAACACAACTTCTGATTGGCTAAACCATTCGGTTTGGCCAATCAGAAGTTGTGTAACTTACAAATTTAGAAAACGTTGGAGAATAAGACTAAGAATATTCTCAAGAATGGTTGGTGAATACGGGCCCAGATTTTCACAAAAATGAACTTTATGGATCCATGTTTATGTGATGATGGGTTGATGTAATGTATCACAGATGCATTAGCCCCCTTTTACTGAGCATATACCTTTATGATGTACATAGAATGATTTAACCCTTTCCCAAACGACAAATTTTGGACTCTTCCAAACTGAAAGAGTTTGCAGACGACCATTTGAGATTTTGAGAAAATGGCAGAAAGTTCTCAAAAAGGGTAGAAAACACTGTGGGAAAAGGAGAAATTGCTCGTAATGAGCAATTTCTCCTTTTCCCACAGTGTTTTCAAAAGACTTTTACTACAGACACATAAAAACCAGGGCTTGTTTGGGAAAGTGTTAATAAACATACCTACATTTCTAATGAATCAAATCTATAAAAGGTATGTTTATCTATCTAGGGTTCATCTGTGACCTATGCGTCACATTACCAGACAAAAAAGTAATAGATGTATACAAATTGAAAACATTTCAGGATACGTTCAGATAAAATTCTCTTAACTCTTAAGCAAACATTTTCTCCTTTTCCCACAATGTTTTCCAAAGGTCTATGTCAGGGTCGTAAGAACCAGGGATTGTTTGGTAAAGGGTTAAATGTTAAAAACTGTTATAAAGTGAGCCATTGTCATGAACAATGATAAGAAATATCTAGATACAAAACCTACATGTATATAAACATGATTTGAACCCCCTCACTGCTTTGTTACAACCCATTTGGTAATAAAAACCCGTTTTGTAATAATTTATTACAAAACGGGTTGGGAGAACATTATTACAATTCGGGTAGACAGTTACAACCCGTTTTGTAATAAAATCCCAAATTGTAATAAAACATTAAGTTCGCAATGAAAAGATAAAATCTATCATTCTCAATAGAATTGGGCAAGTTATACACTTATACATACACTTATACCATTATGAAATTGATGTAAACACAACAGTTTTCAAGACATTATTGGTGGGGGTGTATTTTTGTTTTCATCAAAATTTGTCAAATTATTATAATGCTACAAAATTACTAATATAATGGTGATAACATTATTACAAAATG
Source organism: Tridacna crocea (assembly GCA_943736015.1). Taxonomy (NCBI): domain Eukaryota; kingdom Metazoa; phylum Mollusca; class Bivalvia; order Cardiida; family Cardiidae; genus Tridacna; species Tridacna crocea. The sequence goes on from OX031059.1 coordinate 61,074,779, forward strand.
GGTAGGGAGAACATTATTACAATTTGGGTTGACAATATTACAACCCGTTTTGTAACAAAAACGCAAATTGTAATAAAACATTGAGTTCGCAATGAAAAGAGAAAATATATCATTCTCAATAGGTTTTGGCAAGTTATACACTTGTATTTTATTTTACGATTATGAAATTGATCTAAACACAACAGTCTTCAAGACACTATAGAATGGAGTGTTTTTCTCTTTAAACAAAATTTATCAAATCATTGTATTTCAACAAAACGACTAACACAACGAAACGACTAACATGTTGTTGATACAATTATTACAAAACGGGTTGGGAGAACATTATCACAATTCGGGTAGGCAGTTACAACCCCTTTTGTAACAATTCATTACAAAACTGGTTGCGAGAACATCATTGCAATTCGGGTAGACAGTGACAACACGTTTTGTAATGAAAAACCGAATTGTAATAAAGCATTAAGTTGGCAATGATAATAGAAAATCTATCATTCTCAATAGAATTGGGCAAGTTATACACTTATACATGGTATTTTACGATTATGAAATTGGTCCAAACACAACAGTTCCTTTTAATGCGAACGGAATGTTGTATTACAATTCAAGTTTTTATTACAAAACAGGTTGTAACTGTCTACCTGAATTGTAATAATGTTCTCCCAACCCGTTTTGTAATAATTGTATCACTATCATGTTACATGTTAGTCAACTTGTTCCATTACAGTAATTTGATAAAATCTGTTGGAAAAAATATACTCATATCTATCAGTGTCTTGAGGACTGTTGTATTTAGATCAATTTAATAATGGTTAAATACAATGTATAAGTGTATAACTTGCCCAATTCTATTGAGATTTATATGTTTTCTCTCACGGTGAACTTATTTTTTTTGCAATTCGGGTTTTTATTCCAAACCGGTTGTAACACTGCTTTCACAGGAACGTATACTACTGTTAGAAAATATATCTATTTCTAAAAAAGCTGGCATATAGAGACTTGATTTTAAATCTAGAAGAAACCAACCTTGGCTTAACCCTTTCCCAAACAATCCCTGGTTTCTACGGGTAAGGAATAGAAGCCTTTTGAAAACATTGTGGGAAAAGGAGAAAATGCTGGTAACCAGCATTTTCTCCTTTTCCCAGAATGTTTTCTACCCTATCATACTGAAAAATCATCTTTTTAGCAACTGTTGATTTGTCATCTGCAAAACGCTTTTAATTTTGTCTGGTCCAAAATTTGCTGTTTGGGAAACTCAAAGGGTTAATTTTGAATAATAGATCACATTTTTGACAGCTGAATTGAAAATTTCAGTGCAATGTTGAAATCACAGGTTGGAATACAAGGATTTAACAAATGATGGAATACAATGATTCAGTGATGTCATGAAACCTTGATTGAAAAATGTGCGAGATAAGAAAATTTGTTATGAGGCTATATTACAAAGAAGATCATACAATAGAAAAATAAAGCTACACAGTGAGTGTGTAAATAAGGTATGCAGACTTACATAAAACATCGTCTGTAAATATACTTCCAATCAATCTGAGATTCACAGTCATAATTTTGTATGAAAATCAAAAGCTGCTGATGTGAAAAATGGAAGAGACACATCTGTTTCCATAGCAGGTTGTCATTGGCAACCATGTAGACATTTCTGTTGGTTTGACCCATATGGATGATATCAGTATGATCTGGGATGCTGGCAAGGATACGAACAACACAATCATAAGGTAAATCACCGAAGGTCACTTTGTCGTCTTGTTTCCTCTGTAAAAGTATCAAAAAGTCTACTACAGTTTCTACAGCACAGGAGCCAGCCACTCTCTATTTAATACACAGAGCCTGTATTCACCAACCAGCCTGCTTTGAATTGTTAATCCACAGCTAGAAAGTAACACCATTTCTAATTGGCTACACCATTTTCTGATTGGCTGAACAAAATGGTTTAGCAAATCAGAAAGCGTGTTCCAAATATTGTTATTTGGTAATGAGTTAACATGGTTATTTGACCCTTTACCAAACAGTCCCGGGTTTTCACGACTCTGTACATGAGGCTTTTTAAAAACACTGTGGGAAATGGAGAAAATGCTGATAACCAGCATTTTTTTCCTTTTTCCACAATGCTTTCTACCCTATTAAAGTAAGATTGCACCATATGAACCACACTGAAATTGTTGTCTGCAAATGCTTTGAATTTGGACAAGGCTAAAATTTAGTCATCTGGTAAAGACTACAAAATTTTGCTTGTAGCTTAATCTAGTGGGCCTTTATCATGAGTCTCCAAACTCTAGCCCTGCGTTAAGACTTTATCCCACCAAAAGGTCAGAAGTCATACATGGGATGAAATAGTGAAAACTTGAGAAATCATCTTGTTACTAAAAGTAACAACTAGGGCTACCAATTTTAGTCCTGTCTCAGGGGTCTCATGTTCAAAACCAATTTGCCAAGTATTGTAAAGTTTTGCCTGTAGTGTTTTTACTTATTAGCAAGTGAAATGATACAGAGCCATCGTGGCCCTCTTGTTTGGGGTCACCCTGTACACAAACTAAAATGTCTGCAAATGCTTTGAATTTGGACAAGGCTAAAATTTAGTCATCTGGTAAAGACTACAAAATTTTGCTTGTAGCTTAATCTAGTGGGCCTTTATCATGAGTCTCCAAACTCTAGCCCTGCGTTAAGACTTTATCCCACCAAAAGGTCAGAAGTCATACATGGGATGAAATAGTGAAAACTTGAGAAATCATCTTGTTACTAAAAGTAACAACTAGGGCTACCAATTTTAGTCCTGTCTCAGGGGTCTCATGTTCAAAACCAATTTGCCAAGTATTGTAAAGTTTTGCCTGTAGTGTTTTTACTTTTTAGCAAGTGAAATGATACAGAGCCATCATGGCCCTCTTGTTTGGGGTCACCCTGTACACAAACTAAAATGTCATTGTACTTCTTTCACTCTGAACTTTCTGAGCTTTGTCGCCATTCTGTTGACTGCCTGATAGTGTCTGTTCCAGAGATATGAGCTGCCAATGTGACTCCAGCGATGTTCATTGAGCGCTCTTGCTGTGAAATTTACCAGCACTTTCATCTCTCTGATGTTGTACTGGGATTTTATGGCTGTAAAATACGGAAGTCAACTGATTAAGTCTTTACCAAATGACAAAATGTCTTGATTGAAAACATTTGCAGACGACAATTTCAGTGTGGCTCAAATGGTGCAACTGTTTATGGGTGGAGTAGAAAACATTCCTGGGAAAAGGAGAAAATGCTGGTAACCAGCATTTTCTCTTTTTCCCAGAATGTTTTCAAATGGGTTTTTTCTAAAGGTCGTCAAAAGTCGTCATTGTGTGCTAAAGGGTCAAGTTGGTATCAATCCTTTAAACTTTTACCAAACAATCCTCAGTTTTAATAATTCTAAGAAAAGAGGCTTTAAAAAAATTGTAGGAAAAGGAAAAATACTGGCAACCAGCACTCTCTCCATTTTTACAACAAGCTTTTCTACCCATTCAAAGACAGAAGTCTTGTTTTGATTCACATTTAATTTGATGACTGCAAAATGCTTTCAGTTTGTTTGAGTCCAAAGTTTTGTTGTTGGTTCAATTTTGCATGTGGCAACCCATGTAATGCTATAATCTTCTTTATTACAATTCCAATTGCTTCACCAGTAAGCCTTGAGAAAAATACAGAGAAGAGTAAGGCTTATACCGAAGCTAATAGCTCATTACCTAAGCATATAGGGGTTGTTTTAATAAATGGCTGATGCAGGGGTTACATGCCTGCCGATCATGGCTGACTGAATCGCACAAAGTAGTATTTTATTGAGTAAAAATCTATCTAATTTCAAATTTCAATGTAACAGTTGTTTTGAGAAGTAGACCTGTTCTGTACCAAGAATGCCCAAATTAGATAGATGTGTATTTGTATAATGCCATCTAGTGGGAGATAATGTTTTTCATTTTCTATAACGAGCAATGTCTAATTTTACCACATTTTCTAAGACGTTTTTCATGTAGTGTTTGCTGCGATTTTGTTTTATAAAATAATATGTAACTTACCATGATTCACCATCTCTTCTAGAATGTTGAACACATATTTCTGGGCACTGCCACTCATAAATGCCAGCTTGTGTTGCAGCAATATCCTCAGCAGCTGGATAAAAAAAAAAAAATGGTTACCAGCATTTTCTCCTTTTCCCACAATGTTTTGAACCCTATTAATAGAAACATGTGCTATTTAAGCCACAGTAAAAATGTCATCTGTAACTGCTTTCAATTTGGACAATTTTGTCGTCTGGTATAGGGTTAACAGAATTCAGAGTTTTAACTACCCGAGAAAGATGCCTTTTCAAAACATTGCAGTAAACAGCATTTTCTCCTTTTACCACAATGTTTTCTGCCCTTCTCAAAACGAATTGTGACTTTTCTGTCACATTTATGCTGTCGTCTGCAAATGCATGTACTTTCAATTTGGACAAGTCTAAAATTTTGTAATTTGGTAAGGACTTGAACGTATGCAATGTTTTCAAATGTATTCTTCCTCCAGTTCATAAAAAAAACAATATTTTTTGGTAAACTGTGTAAAAATGTCAAAACAAGGAATTATAAGGTAAACAATGAGGTACCGGTAAATCATAGAAACTGTTACCTTGCACACATAGTTAAATCTCCTGAGATCCTGACCAGCTGTCGAAATATCCAAGTGGATCAAAGCATCACTGATACTTGTCAGGTTTTTCCTCTGAAGCAATCAGAAAGCACAAAATGTTGATTTATTATTTGGTACATACTTTTGTTTTGAATTTGATTCAACTAATTTCTTGGCAAGATAATGGTTGTAAGACCCGTTAAAAATATTTACTTTGCCAAATGTTTTCCACCTTTCTGTTGAATACTAATAATTTGGTCTAAAAAGTTCCTACGTCTATAACAGGGAGAATAAATGGTATCAAACTTCCAGTTGGTTTTCAATAATGAGTACTTAGTACTTTGACAAAGGAAGCAACGGATGAAATTTAAAGCAAAATTCTATAGCTGTCTAAACTGAAAGCTTTTTCACAGGACAAATTAAATTTGGCTCATGTAATATTACCAGTAACTCTTTACAAAACGACACAATTTTAGACTGGTTAAAATTGAAAGCATTTGCAGACAACAAATCAAACATGACTTAAAAACTGAAATCTGACTTTTGAAGAGTAGGAAACATTGTGGGAAAGGGAGAAAATGCTGGTTATCGGCATTGTCTCCTTTACCCACAATATCTTCAACAGGCTTAGATCTCAGGGTCATAAATACCAGGAATTGTTTGGTAGAGGTTATTCAAAAGGTTTTGCATACATTGTGGGAAAAGGAGAAAAGGTTGGTTACCAGCATTTTCTCCTTTCCCTACAATACTTTCAAAAGCCTTTTTCTTCATGTTGTTAAAACTCAGGATTGTGTGGTAAGGGAGCTAATAAACCATACAATAGTTACCTCCCTTGATGTAGTCCTTGCGTACTGTATGTATGGTTGGTGCTGATTGTGTAGGTCTTTGTAGTCACAATCCCATTCCTGCAAGGCTAATCGTACAAGTCTGAAATGAATCGATAAAAGATGGATGAAAATATTGATGCAAGCATAAAACTGTACAGCAACGGAGAAGAAATATTGGCCAAAATTTTACACTTCCTGTGTTTTAAGATGAATTGTAAAACCAGGAAAAAAGTTAACAAAACTTGGCAACTTTGGACCTACTTTTAACCCTTTCCCAAACGACAGATTTTAGACTCTTCCAAACTGAAAGAGATTCCAGACAACAATTTCAAATTTGATGAAAATGGTAGATAGTTCTCCTAAAGGGTAGAAAACACTGTGGGAAAGGGAGAAATTGCTCGTTACAAGCAATTTCTCCTTTTCCTGCAGTGTTTTCAAAAGACTAGTACTGCAGACACGTAAAAACCAGGGTTTGTTTGGGAAAGGGGTTAAGTTAATTTTCTATCACTGAATAGCATTTGGACCAATCATACAACAGCAGAATATCATCACCATCGCAATGATTTCCATACTTTTAAAAGATATTATTTGAATAAATATGCATTTTAACACCTGCATTGTTGACTTTTGGCAGCTATTGGGGCTTTTAAAAGAAAGACATGCTATGAGGTTAGTCATAGTACATGGTAACCTGTCAGAGACTGTTCATTTTTTGTCATCTATTTCTGCATCTACCATAAGATTCAATTTTGCCTTTGTTTTTAAAAAAAAAATATTACATAATCACTGCTTTATTTTCATTCTGCTGTGGGAAAAAAACACCACTTGTTGGTCTATGAAAACTTCAATGTGAATTAAGTTCTATTAATCTAATAATTTTATCGCGGAACGACTATTTATTGTAAAAATTTATTCCAATATATTTACTGGTCAGAAAATTTGACTTCTTACAGCAAAACAAAGGACAGAGGTTCTCTTGTTGTCAAAATTGACTAAGACTTAATCATATCAATTACTCTTTACACACAATCCCAACTTTTAACTACCCTTAGAAAGAAAGCTTTTAAAAAAAATTGTGGGAAAACGAGAAAATGCTGGTTACAAGCATTTTTTCATTTTCCCACAATGCTTTCTACCCTTCCCAATTGATTTTCAATTTTTGATTCACATTTATTTCGTCGTCTGTAAATGCTTTTAACTCTTTACCAAGTGACAAAATTTTTGACTCGTCCAAATCGAACCCATTTGCAGATGACAAAATAAAAAGTGACTGAAAATTTGAAATTTGCTTTGTATAGGGTAGAAAACATTGTGGGAAAAGGAGAAAATGCTGGTTACCAGCATTTCTCCTTTTCCCACAATGTTTTCTAAAGGTTTCTCTCTCAGGGTCGTCAAAAGTAGGGACTGTGTGGTAATGGGTTAATTTGGAGCAGTCCACAATTTTGTCCTTTGGAAAAGAGTTAACCTGACATGTCATAATCACAAAACTTTAGATATGTATGCTATGTCATCCAATACAAACATGTTAAGTCAGCACACAAAAATAGTCATTTATGACTGCTTTTAACATGACTCTTAACTCATTACCACAACATTTCAGGGTGCATCAAATTTATGTTTGTCCAAATCGATAACATTTGCAGACAACTAGATAAAAGTGACAGAAAATTTGAAATTTGCTTTGTGAAGGGTAGAAAAAACATTGTGGGAAAAGGAGAAAATGCTGGTTACCAGCATTTTCTCCTTATCCCACATTGTATTCTACAGGCCTCTTTTTAGGGTCGTCAAAAGTAGGGATTGTGTGGTAATGGGTTAAGATAAACAAAGTCATTTGTTCATGTAAGATTGAGCTGTATCTTATTTACATAGAGAAATTCAGTACTTTCATATGTGACTTTTAGTAGTAAGAATATCAATTTTGTTGTCCACTTGTCCATGATTATTATATACCACTCCTACACAGACCAAAGGTTTTTTCTATACAAGTAGTTTTTTAGTTTTAAGACATAAGCTTAAAACCTTCCATGATCTCTCAATGGGTTGAGTTGTTAATTTCTACAGGTAAATATTTGGCATCGCTCCACAGTTTTTTTTATTGTAACTAATGTAGTAACTTTTTTCTGCCTCTCCCATATCAAATCTGCCTTATAACCCTTTCCCAAACAAGCCCTGGTTTTTACGTGTCTGCAGTAAAAGTCTTTTAAAAACACTGTGGGAAAAGGAGAAATTGCTTGTTACGAGCAATTTCTCCTTTTCCCAGAGTGTTTTCTACCCTTTTTGAAGAACTTTCTGCCATTTTCTCAAAATCTAAAATTGTCATCTGCAAACTCTTTCAGTTCGGAAGAGTCCAGAGTTTTTCGTTTGGGAAAGGGTTAAACAAAATGCCACATATCGTATGTTTGGTGATGTAATTACAAAGCTCTGAAATAAACATTAGTCACCAATTTCCTACAGTCATATAGTGTGTGAAAAATGATACTTTACATGTGAGTGGAGTTCACTTTTTACCAGAAATCTTAATTTATACACATAATTCAAACTGTCAAACAAAAAAATAAACCAGCATTTTCTCCTTTTCCCTCAATGTTTTCTACTACATCAAAGAAAAATTACATCATCTGAGTCATACAGAAATTGTCGCCTGTAAATGCCTTTAATTTCCACAAGGTTAAAATTTTGTTGTCTGGTAAAGGGTTAAACAACAATTTTGTTCCTTGACACAAAGACCAAAGATTTAAAGAAAATGGAAAGGACTGCTAAATGATATAGAAACCAACTGGATAATAGGAATGATTATCTGCAACACACAATTGCTCCTTATCTCACAGCATTTTCAGAATCTGTTTAACCCATAACCACACAAGAAAAATTTAGCATGGTCCAAATTGAAAGCATTTGCAGACGACAAAATAAAGGTGACTGAAAAATTGAAATTTGTTCTGGGAAGGCTAGAAAACACTATGGGAAAAGGAGCAAATGCTGGTTACCAGCATTTTCTCCTTTTCCCACAGTGTTTTCAAAAGGCTTCTTTCTCAGGGGCGTCAAAAGTAGGGATTGTGTGGTAATGGGTTGAAACCAAAGCAACCAGAATTCTGACAACACTGTCAGAAAAGGTAAAATTGCTTGCTATTTTTCTCTAACAATTATTTTTTTTTTTAATAAATGCACTTAACCCATTACCACACAATCCCTACTTTTGACACCCCTAAGAAAGAAGCCTTTTGAAAACACTATGGGAAAAGGAGAAAATGCTGGTAGCCAGCATTTTCTCCTTTTCCCACAGTGTTTTTTACCCTTCCCAGAACAAATTTATATTTTTTAGTCACATTTATTTTGTAGTCTGCAAATGCTTTAAATTCGGACCAATCTAAAATTTTCTCATAAGAGCTAATTACATACAGTACCAATTTCAAATTCACAAACTGCAGAAAACTTTACCTTTACCAGTCCCAGAGTCTAGCTAACAAACCTACAACAAATATTTTTAAACCATTGCGGTACCCAGTATTTTCTCCTTTACCTACACTGATTTCTATCCCTCTACACACATTTCTATGTTTGAATCAAATTTATGTTGTCATATGCAAACGCTTTCAGTCTGAACATGTCCAGCCTTGTGTTGTTTAGAGTTAAGAATTAATGCCTTCCAATATGGAACTGGAAATTATTAGGAACCAAATATTTGCTTTGATGCTTGCAATGAGAGCAAGATCTGATAAGATTCCACTAAATTGAGAATCAATTATAGCTATAAAAGCTTACCATACGGACCACACATAATTTGCATGCTGAGAATGAATACAAAAAAAAAGACTTAATGTTAATTTATTAATTGTTCATGAAAGAACTGAACTTACCTCGCTAAGAACTGTGAATTTAGGTTTTCGAATACCTTCAAACGCCATACTTTCAGTTTTTCCCATCCTTCTTTTGTCTTTACCCATTCATCACCAGGAGATCGCCAGTCTCTTCCAAGATACGGCATGTTTTCATAAGTTTCTAGCAACGAAGTTTCCCAGATTCAGAGCTTTGTTTGGGTTTTGCGCACCTTGTTTACATTTTACAGGAAATGTATGGTAGACTGCGGAGAAAATAACGAAAGCACTCTCATTGGGCTAAATAAGAGTAAGCTTATCACTGATTGGTCAGGCTGGTTTTGCATAATTGAATAGGTCAGAACTCACGTGCAAATGTTTACAATGATCAGCTGGTTTTAGCTCCCACTGCACACAGAGATGCCTCGTGAAAAAAACTCTTATTGAAAAATCGTTCGCTATTGAATTAAGAAGATTTTCAAAAAGATGACCTTTTCCTCGTTTAAGTTCACAGTTTTGAATTAGTTTAACCTCAACAACCTCAAATCTGAAGCTTAATTTGAGAGACTAGGAGCGAGATGATCACGCTTTCAGAAACCCAATATTTGTTTCACCTTTACATTTTGCGCAGTATTTTATTCATCTTTAACCTGCCTTTATATTGGCACCCGTACAAAAATATTTGAGTCATGCTCTATGAAAAGGGGGCTTAAGGTACTAAACCCGTAATACTTCTATAGCAGCGTGGCATGAAATTTCTTGATAGTTGATAAATTCTTTTAGATGATAAATACACATTTATACAGATATAATACTTTTGCACATTTTCAAGCAACCAGAAATTCCTTTGATGTCTATCTTGAAATTATATGTTGATACTTTTGTTAGTTTCCAGCAGAGGCAGGTAATTATTAAATCACTTTGTAATGAGAATATAGTGGTTTTAGATTTATAAGTGATAATCAGTCTAAGAAGAAAAAAAGGAAAAAAAGTAGCTCGGTTAAAGTAGTATAAGAATACATTTTTAATCTTAGCAAGTTTTGTTGGATGATATTATAGCGGAAATAGCTATTTTCTTTTCTATAACGGGTCCACTTCCTTAATACTTCTGCGAACAGTTTCGGCTCAGGTAAGCCTGCGCAGTCCGCGCAGGCTGACCTGAGCCTAAACTTTTCGCTACTGGTCAATTTTCTGTTTGCCCAAGGACCGTTTTATCGCATGATTATGATGGTTGTTAAAAATGCGGATATTATGGATCCATAGTCACGTGGTATCTTGCTGAGTATTATCCATCATGGAGATGCATAAAGTCCCCTTTTGCTAGAGCATGGCTCATTTTTTTTTACAGAGGTTTTTATTCGTGTACACAAGTAGAAAGTAGGTCTGAGATTTATTCTGCGTAGTTACCGCACCTTTTGTTGCATTGGCTCCAGAATGGGATATACGCCAGGTAAACGAAATATTGCGTTCTCCTGGTTCGTAAATTTGTTAACCTATCACCTGGGCGACAAAAGCTTAGATTTGTCTTACCTAAAAGCATTTGTGGACGGTCTGAAAATGACACAAAACATGAAAGATGTACCAGAAAGGAAAAAAATATTAATTGTAAAAGAGAAAATGCTGGCTACCGGCATTTTCTTCTTGTTCCACAATGTTTTCGAGAGCCTACTAAAAGACAGGACCGAGTGTTAAGGGACAAACTCATTATTCTCAGGAATAAACTTGCATCAGACAACTTTGAAAGTATTTTTGTAAAGTTAGGTTGGAAAATCAGCATGAATTAAACAAGGAACGAAATATTTTGATGACATATTTTGCTCACTGCTTTTATTTGGCTGCTAATCCTTTACCAACCAATCCCCGGTTTTCACGTTGTCTACGCATGTCATATTCTTCGAAGATTCGACTGTCTTATATGACGCATCACTAGCCCCGAAAGCGGGCTGACTGTAATAGTACGCTCTTTAAAGTAGCAATGTTGAAAATAACTTTTATCAATTATACGTTTGAGGACAGTTCAGGCCTGTTTTAGCTCTAGATTTCTCTAAAGTGCTGATCATAGATGAGTGAATTGGTGAAGAGAAAATAAGGAAACAGCTTAAAGGTTGCCAAATAAGGAGAAAAAAGAAGTTTTTAGTTGAAAATTGTACATGTATTTATACAGTAAGACACAAAAGGGTTGTCTTCAGCTGTAAGGTAATGGGCTTATTGAAATAGATTTTTTTTGGTTGATACTAATCAGATCTGGAGGATCAATATTTGATTGTAAATTTATAGTGTTGTTAAGTTGAAGAAAAAAAAAAAGCTTTGGAAACGTAGTGCGGCCATGACAGGAGTTCGGCGCCCGCGTGTCAAAGACACTTGTGGGGAGAGAATTAGAGGTACCCAGCGATACACCGTATAGCTGGGTACCACTGTCCTAGTGGCAGGTAAGCCACAAAACCGGTTTTATGTATGCACGAGGGTAATGTGCTAGAGTGCTATGATTACAGAAGGTGACTGCGTTTGCTCACTTCTAGCGAGACCGCCTTCAAAAGCAGTCGCCTCTTTTTTCCGTCATGAAGAGAGAAGAAATTTGCAACTTTATCGAGCACAAACTGAAGGAGTCTTTGTCGGAGCACAAAACAGAGCTGATGAATAGCATGGAGAGCCTTATTACAAAGATATTAAGTGTTAGTTCTAATAGTAAAATGAGTAATATGTTGAACTGTGGCTACAAATTCTAAACAAGAGTCTCTCTAATCGAAAAAACTAAGGGTATTGTTGTTGTTGTTGTTGTTGTTTTGGGCGACATGTTGGTAGGACCATGATTATGATATAGGGTGTCCCGCCTGTGGTAAGGGAGGTTGGGGGACCCTCCCCCCCCCCCCCCAAAAAAAAAAAAAAAACACTACTAAACTTAGACATCTTTAGTAGTGACACTCGTGTCAGTGCATTTTTAGACCATTTTTGTTAAACAAAGATGCAAACACGAAAAAGTTTATTTTTTGCCCGATATCACATTGGACCAAAACAGTGACCGGTTATGGCCGAACCACTTTCGACGGTCATGAGTTATTCATACCAAGGTATCTTTGTCTATCGGGATATCGTTTGTGGTTCTGATATTTAAGGTGCATGACTTGTAGCTCTTTACGGCACAATCGGTCTGAGATTTAACACTTCACCACATGAAAACATTTCAGACAGTAGATCCAAAATGGAAGCATTCCAATAGGACATGGTAAACGTGGTATGCGATAAGAAAACATTGAGGAAAAAGGAGAAAATGCTGGTAATACCAGCATTTTCTCCTTTTCCCTCAATGTTTTAAAATCTGTCTTTCTCGGGGTCGATAAAACTCTGGATTGTATGGTAAAGGGTTAACGACACTGAGAAAAGAGGCCATTGAAAGTATTGTGGGAAAAGGAGAAAGTGCTGATAACGATTATTATGAAATCCTTTGACTTGCGCCTGCTCCAGGTATGGAAGGGAGCAAATTCTTGCATTTGAGTTTAAATGGGTTACCTCCCTTGGACCATAGAATTTCGACACAATCGTTCTCTCTCTCAAATGATTAGCATATTTAACCCATTACCACACAATCCCTACTTTTGACACCCCCGAGAAAGACGCCTTTTGAAAACACTGTGGGAAAAGGAGAAAATGCTGGTAACCAGCATTTTTTCCTTTTCCCACAGTTTTTTCTACCCTTCCCAGAACAAATTTCTATTTTTCAGTCACCTTTATTTTGTCGTCTGCAAATGCTTTCAATTTTGACCAGTCCAAAATTTTCTCGTGTGGTAATGAGTTAAACTGAATAATGCTGTAAGGGCCTAAATATCGAGGGGAAATATATATCAGATTTCTAAGTAGACATTAAAACCGATTTTAACAAATCCGTGTATATATAAGTACACATCACCTGATCATACTTACATGACACAGTTACTTCAGCAAATGTCTTTGATCTGGAAATATAATAGTCTGATTTGTTTGCTTATAGATCGAGAGACATTAGTCTTAAGAAGTCTTGTGAATTTGCGAATATATATTCAAATAATAAGTAGATCTAATTCAAATTAGATTTTATATTTTTCACTCACTATTTTTTCGTCATACATTTATCTTATTTTTGTGTACGTATGACTGTCCACACCTTTGTATTAGAAAGAGATTTTAATCTTTACTAAACTACAAAATTGCTCTCAATCCGAAGACTGAAGACTGGCTCGGATTGAAAGTATCTGAAGAGGATCACCTGCACAAAGAATGGAATCTATCTGTGAAAGGTTAGTAGATCTAAAAATGTTGGAAAAGGAGCAATTGCTACTTCCCAGGATTGGGATTGTTAAAGCACGAGATTGTGTGGCTGGTACTGTGGGAAAAGGGCTAATGATTGCTTTTTTCTTAGAATGTATTTAAAAACAAGAGGTTCGTCTTTGACAGGCGAGAACATATTGTGGGAGTAAGAAGAAATGAAGGTTTTACATTTAATTCTTTAAACTGGTGAATTTTCTTTACTGATTAGAATCTTACGCCAATTGTAAAAAAAAAAAAAATGGCTGCGTCCATGAATGATGACACAACGATGGATCCAAATTTGTCAGATTAAAAAACAAGTTATGGTTTATTCTAACATGACACGCGAATTCCGCTCTATTTATAACACAGTGCAAGGAAAGCGTGGTAAAATCTGCAACAATCCACAGAGTGACGTCATTCTTTATCGAGTGACGTCATTCACCGAGTGGGTTATTCAATGGAACATAAGAGTCATTTTCAAATTTCGCAGAAATTCTGTGGGAAATGGAATTTCACGGTCACAACTTTTCATCTGTATCTGAACTTGAGTTTGATTAGAAGACTGGCACTGCCTCTGCATGGGACTGCTTTTAAATATCATTTGAAAGTGACGTAAATGTCGAAAAAAAAGATTTATACATGGTAAAATGGCTAATTTCCTTTGTCCCAAAACCTAAAACTATTATGTTAGTTCTTTGATCTGAGTTCCAGTATGAGTAACTGACATAAATTTTGTTTTTGCATTAAGAATTGAGCTTTCCGTGTATTATGCATGCCAAAATATTACATTCTAATAGTGATTTCAGTATTAAAGAGCACTTATTAAATTGTCCCAGTGATAAAGGTCACTATTGTAACAATATCCATTTACACAGAATAATTTCTATCCTCTGCAAGTTTTACTTAATAGGGTCTGTAAGTCTCGTTTGGATGAAATGCACTTCCGGAATCACTGGTCGCTATATTGAGATTTTTTCCTCTATATTTGCTTATGCATGTACCGACATTCGTGACGCAACACCGATGTGTATATTATTCAAATTCTCAAAAATGGGTTTGGAGAGGAAAAACTGGAGATGAAAGATGTTGGTAAGGGTTAAATTATTGTTTAGAAATAATTTTGTGATTTAAATACAGGCCGTGGAAATCAGCGAAAATCCGTAACCAAGTTTTCGTACATCCTTGCAATGGACATATACTCGGTCAATTTCTGATCGAAGAAGGTCAAACTAACCTAGTTATGGCAATAAAATAATGTTTTTTTAGCATTTCATTCTAGAAATGCACTCATATCGCGTCTTCAGGGGCGTTTAGAAACATATTGCGGTTTTGATATGTTTCGCACCAGTGCAGTTTCGCACCCAAGTCTCCTTTGCACCATATTGAATGTTGCCGGTAATGACAGTTGGAATTATTCGGCCTCATTTTATTCATTGAATTGCCTTAGACAGCCATTCTAAACTGGTCGTGAATTATTGGCTTCAAAACCTATTTTGGCATCTTATCTGGAATTATTTTCAGTTAAATTCATCATTTCTAGTTAAAACTAGGTATATGAGCTTAACCCTTAAAAAAGAGCACGGAATAAATCAAAGATGCGTTTCATTCTATAAATAAGATCGTGAGAATAATGTTGAAGTTGCCCTCGTCTGGACAGTCTTAGTAAAGCGATCAATGTAGATCAGAGATCAGACTGCAGACTTTCTACAGTCTAGTCATGATTGTACATTGAACACAAAAGCAAATAAAGTGGTCAAAGGCACTTTGAGGGCCATAACAAAGAATTGTAGACTATTTGAATACTCAGAATCAGTACTTGTGCTTGCCTATTTTGATGTAGCCTTTACAAGTGTAATGTTTCTAATGATGAAATATTCTGCAGAAAGTCTTTTTGAATACATTGCTTTAGCCTGTTTTGTTTTTTTTGCAGGAGGGCAAATAGGCCATGAAATCCTAACAATCACAATAACTGTCCAAAACATCTGTACAGTGCCACATGAAACATCACCTACTTTAGACTCATTGGAAATGCCAAACCAGTAAAACAGAAGATTAATTCATGACTGTCCAAATGACAGCAGATGCAACAGGATCTTGTGTACAGGATGTACTACACAAGATATGATTTGCAGGGCATTTTCTTCTACTTGTAACATTGTGGGTAAAGGAGAAAATGCTGGTAACCATCATTTCCTCCCTTTTCCACAATGTTTTCTACTCATTCAAAGACAAATTTCATTCTTCCAGCCCCATTTAAATTGTTGTTTCCTAATGTTTTCAATTGGAAAAGTTTAGGATCTGTCCTGTGATAAAGAATTAAGCAATTTTTGCTCTAGTGAGCTAAAAACTTGTATTAAGAAATACTATACATGTATTTACAAACATCTCTTCCTAATATACTTTCAGAGCTTTCTCCTGCTAGAAGAATGACACTAAAAAGGTACCATGATTCCAAGACAACTGCATCTTACAGGGACCACATGTTATGCAATGGTGTTCTCATATATGTATAATTGGACATGCAGTCATTTAAACATTTAATTAAAGAAAAATAGTGCTGTATAGTATTAATTTTCTATGTTTACCATCTTTGCACGGCAAAGAAGTTCATGCTAGTATTTACCGGTACTGCTCAATAGTGAAAAGGGTATTAAAATCCTAACCGAGAAATGACACTAAATTAAAACAGCATTGCAGTAGACTGCTTTTAAAAATATTGTGATCAAATTTGTTGCTCACAGTCAGCAATATCTATTTGCCATAATGTTTTCATCTCATTCTTTCAATTATTTTTCTCCATTTGCCTCAGATTTTATCTAGTGTTAAAAGTAAAGTTAGGTTTCATGACTTTGTTAAATAAAGGACAAGCAATATTCTTGTTTATGTTTAGAACAAAATACTTAATGCTCCTTGAAGAGTGAAAGCAATATACATGTAGTAAAATTCAGTCATTGACATTGTGTGGAAAAAGAAATTTCATTACATACAAGTCTTATTAGCTGCACAAAATTAATAGTCCTTTGAAAACATTGTGAGAAATGGCAAATTAAGAAACAGTTTTGCATTTTTTAACAATATTTTTTTCTGAAGCAGAAATTTGCTTCATCAAGGGACCCAAATAACATGAGAATAATGCAAAAGTGTTTTGTTACTACAAATGTAATAAAGATAAATATCTACAAAACTTTTAAGATTTCTCATGTTTATTTTGTTTAATCTTTACCAACTGATAAAACTCTGCACTTCTTCAAATTCAAAGCATTTGCAGACAATTGATTGATTTTGACTCACATTTTGCAATTTACCTATTAAAAGGTAGAAAACATTGTGTTGAAAGTAAGAATTATTAGTTGTCTTTTCACACAATGTCTCCTAAAGTATTTTTCTGCAGGGTTGTTAAAACTCAGGATTTTTTGGTAAAGACTTACAAGTCACCAAAAATAATAAAATTGCTGGTATAAAATTACTGGGCTGTCTCTGGTCCAACAACACTTGTAAGGATAAATTAAACAAGGGCTATATAAGAAGACATGCAACCATTTTAATCTTTTAACATTTAACAAAATTTTCATTATGTCTATTTTGAAAGCAAAGTTGGAGGATGAAAAATTGTAGCCTAAATGAAAGGAAACATTGTGAGAAATGTATAAAATGCTGATGACCAGCATTTTCTCCTATTTCCACATTGTTTTCATAAACTGTTTTCTGTACAGAAAGGGTTAAACATTTCATTCATGTGCCAGTTAGTGCAATTGGTCATGGGTATCTTTCCAAAGTACTATGCACAAAGGTAATATTCAGTGTGCATAGTGAAACAAGCATATTGCATTTTTCTTAAATGACCCTTGGCTTTTGAAGCACAATTAATCCTTGACAACACAATCCTGATTTTTAAAGACCCGGAGGAAGCCTTATGAAAACACTGTAGGAAAGGGATTAAATGCTGGTAACCAGCATTTTTTTCCTTTTCCAATAATATTTTCTACCCTCTCAAATAAATTTCCATCATTTGAGTACTAGATCTTTATTCTATACGGCATTAATTGTCATCTGCAAATCCTTTTAATTTGGATCAGTCAAAGATTCTGTCTTGTGCCAAGAAGATAATTACATACCTTTCAGCAAAGTGTCGATCTAGATCAGACTGCAGTGAACATGCAGTCTGATCTTGAATTTGAACTCTCTTATATTTGATATTTAAAGACATAATACTGGAGTGGCTGTCTTGAAAATACTTGAATATTACCCAAGGCTGAAATTAACAGCGGCTCAACGTAGGTCTCGCTGCACGATCGCCCTCGGCAAATTGCGGATTACAAATAGATCTATAAATATCTGCTTTAAAACGTCTTAGACCACGCTTGTAGGGACCTGACCAATCAGCGTTCAGTATTTCCATTGTATATATCGAAGATACAACTCCCGCAGTTGTATATCTGGATATACTATCACGGCGGGGAATCACGTGACACAACAACAACCACAATGACCGTTATTTGAAAAAATTCCCCGACTTCAGGTAAGAAAATCCTCAATAATTCCGTTAATACATGACCGATTGGAATTTGGTTTGAAGCAGAGAAGGCGGAAGGATTCCAGGGATTTGCTTGATGTGTTAGATTTTTTAAACAACACTTGATTAAAAAGTTATTGACGAGCAAACCAATTTTTTACCCTGGATAATTTGTTTGCTCGTCAATAACTTTTTTATCAGGTGTTGTTTAAAAAATCTAACACATCAAGCAAATCCTAGGAGTCCTTCCGCCTTCTCTGCTTCAAACCAAATTCCAATCGGTCACGTATTAACGGAATTATTGAAGATTTTCTTACCTGAAGTTGGGGAATTGTTTCAATTGTTGTTGTTGTTGTGTCACGTGATTCCCCGCCGTGACTATGCTAGTATATCCTGCACGTGAATTCCGACAATTTTTGTTTGCGATGTCGAGTCGGGGCAAATTATACCCTTCGCGGTAAAAAAAATTTGAAGTATGATTTGAACTGGGTATAACATTTTCATGTGTGAGTGCAATACTATTCAAAGTCTATACAAATAGTATTGCCCTCAAATAGCGATTAACTACAGCAATCTCTTGGATGGAATGTGCTGTAGGCGGTAGAAAAATAAGGCTCCAGTCTGGTTAAAAGTGCAATGTTCACATTTTGGCTTTAAAACATGCCATTGCCTTTACAACCATTTTTCTACAACTTCAATCTGAGAAGGATTAAACACTTTTTTTTGCTAAGAAATTACAACAAATTCGATAGCTCTTTAGTTTGCACTGCAGTTTAACCTGTCGGTGCACCTACACATGAATAGGTTGGTTTAGTAATGTATAACCCTTAACCTGCTTAATAAGTGAAAAGAAACCTTCAAACTAATAATAAAAGCCCAAATTTGGCTATTTCAAAGATACATGTATTTTATGGAAAAATATCGCTTTAATACCGCACAGTGTACATCCAAGGTCAGATTATACACGTTCTGTGCTTTCTGATCTGTATCTAAATTGTCCCCTAAAAATCCTTGAGTCGCGTTTAGCAGCCTACAGGTTAAGCTCAATGGCTCTACAAAGTTTACAAGGTTTTCATGTGACATTGCTTACAAAAATTGCTTGAAATTTACGTATTAAACATAATTGCAACAACAACAACAAAAACCTGAACAATATTTTTCAGCAACATTCCATGTGTTTCGTAATAAAATAGACTAGTACTGTCTAATTACAAGAGACACATAGTAAGTTCTAACCGATGAAGGCCCCTATTGTCTTTGACAATCTACATCAATCGAAACATAACGTTTTCAAAATTTTGCCGACAACTACAATTTCGATCTTAACAATCCACAAATAGGTTAACTTTCATTAAAATCATAATGAATAATTTAACATTTTGATATAAAATAGTACCTTACTTATGCCTCTTTTGAACCAGGTGCAAAACTTCCATTTTAACAATTACAACGACTCAATTTTGTAACAGGCTTTTTATTTTCTATAAATATGAGCATATGACGTAAAAAGCATGAATAAATGGTCACGTGGTCTAAGTAAGATAGAAAATCTCGTGCCGTGATATATGGGAAATATACACTCGCTAACGCTCGTTGTATATTTCCCATATACCACGGCACTTGTTTTCTATCCCTTACTTGTGTCGTACTTTAGCTTTCATTTTATGCCTTCACACAGCTGTAGTTTTGTGAAAGAAACGTGATTCACCTTTTTTGATTTAACTCTGTCAAAAAAGCATGATTCTATTGAATACGAAACCGAAAGTAGGTTGAACCATCAACCTGTTTACCTGCGCTGAACACGATCTCTTCTTTACTGTGGCGTATTCATAGTCACATATCGTTCTCTGATCGACTACCGAAATTTTCAAATCGCTCGGACTTTTTAAATCTTACTTCATCATTCGTAATTGCTTCGTGTATCTCTCAACATACTGTGATGAAAAGGCGATAAATTTACGGTTGATCCCGGAAGTGATGAACTCTCGCGGTCACGTGACGAGACTTTCGGACCCTATACTAGCATTCCAGCTGAAGCGTAACTATCCTTTGAGATAAACCAATGGCTGCTGAACACATGCTTCTGTACCAATTCAGAGAAAATTACGACAAAATAGAGGTAAGTGACTGCGTAATTTTTAAGTGTGTCACTTAATGTAACAGATTTTCATATTTAAAACGTTTAATCTGTATAACTTCCTATGGTAAACATAAATCTGCATCTATTTCTTATTCATTTGACCACAAAAAAAACACCACAGGCCCTACCTATTTTTAGAAATTCATATAGATTTGCTTGTAAATCACTATTGTAACAGGTCACTATTGTAACACCAATTTTTGTTACAGTAAATACATATTTTGATATAAGAGTGACAAATAGCCAGCATTTTTCCTTTAGTTCACTTACCAGGTGAGTTAGTTACTATATATATGTACGTCATATAAGGGAGCCTTTAAACCTTACTGCTATATTATGGTTAATTTTCATTAAGAAGCCAGATATTTAAACAAAGATTTTTTTTAAATGACTTAGTTGGTGTTACAATAATGACATTCTACTGTTGCAAGCGTGACGAAATAGTGCAGTAACAAATGTTTTGTTACATCTAACATGCAGAGTGAAGGTTACTGACTTGTCTACAAATCAAACTGCAAATTTGGCTATTAATTGCATTAACCATAAATTGTCTGTCTTGTTGTTGAGTGACATCAAAATAATGAATAGTCATAGACTATTTTAGTTTCCTAAATCAAAACCACAAAATACTTTTAATGTGGAGTGTTACATGAATAAGTCGATAAGTATGTGTTCTTTGTAATATGCACTCACAGTTCAATGATTTTTTTTTTCAGAAAAAATGGGTTTGTCCAATGCAGAGAGACAGAGAAAATTTAGGCTTTTACGTGATGCTGATCCTGAACGTAGGCAAGAGTTTTTGAAAAGGTGTAAAGAGAAATACCAAGAGGACAAGAGGTCAGGCAAGAAAAAACTGGTGAAAGATATGACAGAGCGTGAGAAAAGGGCTGCAAGGAAACAATGGAGAATTCGACAATATAAATCAAGGCAGAAAGCTAAAGAAAGCAAAGAAGCCCTAACAGTCACCCCATTAAAAGCAATCAGTGAATCGACAGAGGCCACATGCTCACGACAGAAGACTCTATAGTAAGAAACAAATATCAAAAAGTATTGCCAAATGTTATAGAGATATTAGGTCAAAAGATACTGAGATTGAAAGACTTAAAAGAAAAGTTGAAGTATACAGAAAGAGATTGTCAAGAGCACACTACCTCTTGCAAGAAAAATAAAAAAATGCTGGTACACCAAGAACAAAGACACGCCAACTATTGAAAGTATTTTCCAAATCTTCAAAGTCAACAGTACGACGATCTCTTTTTAAATTTCATGTTCTTGTTGAACAATTGAGAAAAAGCTATCAAGACCAAAGGAAAACAGAAAAATTAAAATTTGCTAGGATGATAAATGGATCAATTATGAAAAAGTATCGAATGAAGATAGAAACATTGAAACTATTAACCTGTAGTACAAGAACAAAGTTGGAACAAGATAAGACATGTTTATCAAAAAGAACATATCATCAAGTGCAGCAGTTCTACTGCAGGGATGACAATTCCAGATTAGTAGCAGGAATGAAGAAGACTCTGACAAAGAGGAAAGTAAAGAAGCAAAGAAGAATTTTGAATGACTCATTGTTAAACTTACACAAGAAATTTCTTACAGAGGGAAAAGATAACATTAGTTACACCACTTTTACAAGACTAAGACCATTCTTGGTATTGTTCCCTACTGAAACAGACAGAGACACATGTATTTGCAAAATATGTGATAACATGAATTTGATGACAGATGGCCTATTCAAGTCGGGTATAATTGAAGAAAAAAAAGTAGAGGATATTATGAAGTCTAAAGTTTGTGACATTAAAAATTATTACTGTATGCATGGAAAATGTTCGGTGTGTAAAGACAGACTTGTGAAAACAAAACCAGAGGACGCTAACAAGCAAGTAGAATATTTCAAGTGGGTCACAAAAAGAGAAAAGCGACAGATAAAGGAAGGAAAAGATTTAAAATCAAAAACTGTAACATACACTGTGAAAGAGAGAATTTGTTGTTCAGCTGACAGGCTGAAAGAGATATATGACAATGACCTAAATAAATATTGCAGACACATATTTACTTTTCATATGCAATACAACTACTATAGAAAAAGAAAGGAAACAATGGGTGAAAATGAGTGTATTATTCATGTGGATTTTAGTGAAAACTATGTTTGCAAAATGGCAAGAGAAGTTCAAGGTATGCATTTTGGAGCGTCAAAAAAACAACTGACCCTGCACACAGGAGTAATACATGTGAAAGATAAAGAAGCGGAAACATTTTGTACAGTGTCTGACTCTCTTGTCCACAATCCATCTGGAATATGGGCTCATGTAAAACCTATCCTTCAAGATGTCAGAAAAAGGTATCCTAACATAACCTCTATCGAGTTTTTTAGTGATGGTCCGACTGCCCAATACAGACAAAAGGACAATTTTTATCTTGCATCGACAGTACCCAAATTTTTAGGATTTGAATCCATGAAGTGGTCATATTTTGAGGCGGGACACGGAAAAGGTGTGCCAGATGCTATTGGTGGGGCTATCAAGCGAGCTGCAGATAACCTGGTGTTACATGGGACAGATATTACATCAGCTGAAGCGTTAGTTGATCAACTTAAGGGATTAAAGTCAAAGTTAATCTTGATAAAGGAGTCAGAAATTAGAGAACAGGAAAATGTTATGCAAGGTAAGACACTATCACCTGTACCAGGAACATTAAATCTTCACCAAGTGGTGGCTGATTCACCAGGGAAAATCTATTATAGAAGGCTAAGTTGCATGTGTAGTGGGAATTGTGAAAGGTGTCATGAACCTTTGGAATTCTTTGATTTGATGCAACAAAAAGAAAGAAAACAAAACAGAAAGAAACGTAAAAGCAATGCGTCTGATTTCAATGATAAACAGAATGAGCACAAATCAGATAAAAAAAAATGTATGGTGAAAGATAGTAGTGGTGTTTATGATGCATGTACTGAAATGGAAGAAACATATGATAGGAATAACAAAGATCGGGATGATTCATATGAGATGGAACAGATCTCTACAAGAAAAGCCACATTCCAAAGTATCCTTACGGAAATTAACAAATGTACATCCTACCTGAAGTTGCAGCAGAAATGCCAGGAGTATGATAAAGCCTAAGAAAATTTCACATTGAATGTCAAAGAGCAGTCATTGATGAGATACACTCTAGTTTGAAAGTTGATATTGATGCTGTAGAGTATATGCCAGATGACATAAAATCTAACTTTGAATTGTGCCCGTGCTCTGTGTGTACTGATGGTAACTGTCTACCATCTTCAGGTAGTGTTCTTGCATATGGACAAAGAGGAAATGAACAAGAAATACGGGTAAGAATAATAAAGGAACTTGTCGAAAATGAAGAAATATACTTAGATGATAAGTACCTTGCAAGAGGAACTGGAACAGAAAAAAAATGATAAAGCATGCAGTAAGAGTTATGCACAATATTCTGATAAGTATGTCCCAGGGATGAAGCTGACCAAATCTTTAATTAAGAGAATTTATCAAGAAGAGGTTCTCTCACTTACAGAAGACAAATCATTTATGGGGATTTGGCAATTGCATGCTTTGTCTTCCATCTTAAAAGCTCCCCTATACTCCGTGTATCCAAAGCTGGGCAATCCATCTGTTCGCAGAGATCTACATAGACTAATTGAACCCATCAAGAAAGCAGAACATGGACCGGTTTATATAATGTGGACCTCATGCAGGACTGACATGAATAAAGAACATTGGGTACCAAATCATTTTGTGCCACTGCTTCCAATAGTATTTGCTACCGATTTAAATGACACTGTGAGTGGGGTAGATAAATATAGAGAGCAAAGTACCAAATATGTAGATGTCAACAACAATGAAGATGTTGATACATGTAACGAGGAAATAACGATCCATGTATATAGAAAAGAAAATGGTGAATATGATTTAGCTATTGATTGCGAGGTGCCTCTGATTACCAATGATTCAGATAAAGAGAAAAGAAGAGAAGATACATCAGAAAATATTACAGACACGGATCCTGAAGAGAAACATGATCAAGATATTGAACACTCTAAGGTTAATTTAGAGATCAATGATATTAATCAATGGGATCCAAAGTTCCTAATTGGAAAGTATGTATTGGTTAAGTACAGGGAAAAACTGTACCCAGGACTGGTAGAAAATAAAGATGGAAATTTAGTTCAAATTAAGTGTATGAAAAAAAGTGGACGGGACCGAGAAAATAACTTTATATGGCCAAAGAAATCGGTTGATCTTAACTGGTATGATATACAGGATATAATTAGAATAATTCCCGATCCAGTGAATTATCTCGGCAACCGCTTCAAATTAGATGACGAGTTGTGGAGGGTTTTTAGGCAGTTACAGTAAATTTTTAGAGAAGACATGAGAGTTCTAGTTAATTTAACTCTTTACCAAACGGCAACAATTTAGACTTGTCCAGATTGAAAGCATATGCACCCGACAACTAAAACGTGACTCAAAAATTAACATTTGCTTTGGGAAGGGTAGAAAGCATTCTGGGAAAAAGAAAAAAATGCTGGTTACAAGCATTTCCTCTTTTACCCACAATGTTTTCTAAAGCCTTCTTACTCAGGGACGTCAAAAGTAGGGATTTTGTGGTAAAAGATTAACAGCTGAGTAAAAGTTCAAATGATATTATCACTCAAGTAACGGAAGCTGTCACAAGTGTAACAGCCTTGTCTCTCTTGTAACACACCTGTTTTACTAATATTTTTCTTTGCAACAACAAATTTGTGAAGTTATTTTTCCTGATATATGCACAAGTAAGCATAGAAAATGTTTTAAGTTTAAAAATTGTTATGTAGAATAATGTCTAAAAGGAAAGAAAGTACAAATAACATTTCAAAAACGAGTCTGTTTTCTTCAGTTGCTGAAAATGCCTTGATTTGAAGGCAGAAATGTATTTTGGGCAAGATTGAACCCATTTTATTTTGAAAATAGTATTATTCTTTGATTTTAAGTTTGTATGGACAATCAGAATGCATGTGTTCTATCAAAAAAATAAATTTGTTTCTGTGTTACAGTAGTGACTTACTCACTAAAGGTGCTAAACAAAATATTATATGACAAGCCCTAGTTTGGTATTTAAGGTCTGTAACTTTGATTTTTTACTTGACAATTCAGTCTAGAAACGGATAAAAGCAAATTTACCTTTTTAGCAGGACCTTCATTTTTTGCCAAACAGGAGTTCAAAATTTCTACGAATTTTGAAAATGACTCATAAACTTTATTCGCATTTTTACTCTACGTTTGAACTTGTTTTCCTGTAATTAAGGTAAGACCTGTGTAATGCACTTCCGGTGAACATTTGGCAAAAATTCTAATTGGTTGTTGAATAAGGATAAATAAGAATTTATGCAGAAATAATATTTTTGCACATTTCTAACGGATCAGAAATTCCGTTTATGTCTATTTTTTTGATATTTTTGTTCGTTTTCTAAAAAGGGAGGTAATTAGTATCTCTTTTTCGAGAATATATAGCGGTTTAAAAATGATAACTCAAAGAAGGAAAAAATGGAAAAAATGAAAAGGTGAAAGTTGATCTAGTTCAATAATACTCATTTTCAATTATAGCTAATTTTGCATGATGATATTTTAGTGGAAATAGCTTTTTTCCATTTCACAGGTCTTACCTTAAAAATTGACCATGTTAGAATCGAAATAATCTTCTTTCTGTCGTGGTATATAGTTCAATAAACCATGTTGTGAGTTCTGAGGCGCAATGAATAAACCACTCGGGCTATCGCCCTCGTGGATTATTTATTGTGCCTCATAACACACAACTGTGGTTTATTGAACGATATACCACGATAGGAAGAAGATTATTTCTTAACTAGAAGACATTTAAGCGTTTCAGAAAATCCCTCTTCTTTACATTTCCAATGGTCTTTCTTTCACCGGCGTTTGTGTCGCTATTTTTAGTTATGGTCATGTGACAAAAATATCACGTGATGACGGACTATTTTCTGAGCCAACTACAGAGGTGAATGTGAACTGGCCACCGTTGTATACTGTGTATTACAACAGGCACAAGCTAATCGTACCGTGCCCTGTGATTGGATAATTGATACGGCCAATGAAACGACTCGATACATACATATATCGAGTAACCTGACAATGTGCTCAGTTGACTTTATTTCATTCTTAGTTTGATTATTATGTTATTAATAAATAATAGAATACAGGTATTCATAGAGCATAATTTATAACTTTCAGATAAAAGGACCTTTTCCATCTAGAATGATCTTTTTTTTTTTTTTAATAAAAAGGAGAGGGAAATCTGAACATTCCATTGTGAGAAAAGGAGAAACTACTTGTAACAAGCAATTTCTCCTTTTCTCACAAATTTTTCTACCCTATATGGTACTTATTTTCAATTTAAATACTCTTTAAAATGTCGTCTGCAATTTGTTTCAATTTCGACCAGTCTAAATTTTGGTCGTCTGGTAATGGGTTAATTAGATGCTTTTATTTCAAATCCTCTCAAAATTCTTTATTCATTTAATTTTTTGACTATTAGACATCTGAAGAACTGAGTAATACATAAATATTCGGCCAGCAATTTTCCCCTCTTTTAATTTTTTCCCCCAAACACTTGTTAGTAAATGTTGAAACATGCTTCTTTATTCCTTACAAAACAAAGAAATTAAATGTTAAGGGAAAATTAAATGATAATTAGACACCACATGTGTTTTATTGCCCCTAGGGTTATCTCTGCAGGCTTCTTCAAAGGGGCAACAGACTTTAATCTTTGAGAATTGCAACCTACAATTCAATTTATAAGATAATTGATTATCTTATTACCCTTTCTGCTTTATCAAGTACAAACTTGTGCATTATATTTGTTATTTTGATGTTAAATTTTTTAGTAAAAAATCAACGTCAGCACTTGAAAATTTTTCATGTATTCATTAATTTAGCTTTTATTACAAACATAATAATCAAATAATACTCTTATAATCATTAACATTTTTTTCTATCAAATTTTAGACATTCAGCTATTGTTTGTTGAAATGATTCCATGCATAAGTAATTATATTATGATCACAACACAATCACTTTAAAAGACAGTATTATTGAAAATTATTTTCATAGCTATTGCTTTTTACACCCACCAAAAACATACACACAAAAATCAAGAGACGCTACTCTAAGTTACTACTTGCACAGTTACCTCGCCTAATACGGGCAGAATTCGCCCCGTTTCGATTAGCCTGTACCGGTCCCTATACACGTAGTAGTATCAGGGGCGGTAACCAGTCTAAGGTGAATGATCCGTAGTGCAAGAGAGTGGTCCTTAGGTAGTTTGCTGCCAGACGTAAAATATTGTTTGTTAAGCTGTGGAGTGAGTCGCATATAATAGAGCGTCTATGGAGTTTAAAAATAAAACAGTAGAGTAAAAAGGCTTTTTGAAAACGATATGAGAAAAAGATTTTTTTTTCACAATATTTTTCATCCCATGAAAGACAAATTTCACCATTTGAACGATATCTAATTAGATCTATATGTCGCCTGCAAACGCTTTTAACCCTTTCCCAAACGACAAATTTTGGACTCTTCCAAACCAAAAGAGTGAGCAGACAACAATTTTAGATTTGAAGAAAATGCCAGAAAGTTCTCAAACAGTGTCGAAAACACTGTGGGAAAAGGAGAAATTGCTCGTTACGAGCAATTTGTCCTTTTCCCGCAGTGTTTTCAAAAGACTTGTACTGCAGACATGTAAAAACCAGGGCTTGTTTGGGAAAGGGTTAACTCTTTACCACACGAGAAAATTTTAGGCTGGTCCAAATTGAAAGCATTTGCAGATGACAGAATGGATCTGACTGAAAAATTGAAATTCGGTTTGGGAAGGGTACAAAACATTGTGAAAAAAGGAGAGAATGCTGGTTACCAGCATTTCCTCCTTTCCCCTCAATGTTTTCCAAAAGTTTCCTTCTCAGGGTCGTCAAAAGTAGGGATTGCATGGTAATGGGTTAACTTAGACCAATCTAAAGACCAATCTAAAATGTTGTCGTTTGGTGGAGCGTTTCAGACTGGTCTGCTCTCGACGCTGAGCCCACCAGGATAGTTGGTAGCCTACATGGGTTTAAAGGTGGCCCTTCAGATTTTGGGTCAAACATTTTACAAAAATGCAAAAAAGTCATTCTTATACTACCAAAGCCTCAGTTTTAATTTTCATTCATAAAACCCAAGTACACGAAAACCGTCCGACAACACGAGGAATTAGAGATTTACTACGGCCCAGGTTGGCACCAACGGGAGACACGTTCTATTTTTATATGATCAATTCGCTCATTTACTAACCGTTGAGGAATACACAGAAGAAGCTTCAAACATAGCGTCCGAAGAAGACATTATGGAAAATAATTACCACATGTTTTTTATGTAATGGAATTTAAGCGTTCGTAGTCTTGTGCCAGTCACTTGACATTCCCACAATGCTTTACTGATTTTTGGCGCGAAATCTAAAAATACTTTAAGAGGCTACGTAGCCTTTTAAGGGAACACCCATCAAAAAAAATTTTTTTTTGTAATTTTATGAGTCTTAATTATTGATGATTTGTATAATTTTTTTCATATAAATTTCAGTGATATATATATATTTTAATTTGGTGATATGTAAAAATTCTAAATACCCACCTTTAAAACGCTGCCGGTAGCTAATTCGACCATCCAAGCTCGGCCAGATTTTTTCCAAAGATTCATGATAGCATGATTCTTTAATCTGTCCCCGCTGGTCGTTTTTTTTTTTTAATGATGTCAGATGTTAAGGTAAGACCTGTGTAATGCACTTCGGGTGAAAATTCTAATTGGTTGATAAATAAGGATAAATAAGGATTTAGGCAGAAATAATATTTTTGCACATTTCTTACCGATCAGAAATTCCGTTAATGTCTATCTTGAAATTATTTTTTGATACTTTTGTTAGTTTTTTGAAAAGGGAGGTAATTATTATCTCTTTTTGAATTGAGACTATAGTGGTTTTAGATTTATAAATGATAATTCAAAGAAGCAAAAAAAAAAATGGAAAAAATGAATCGGTGAAAGTAGTTCAATAATACTCATTTTTAATTATAGCTAATTTTGCAGGATGATATTTTAGTGGAAATAGCTATTTGCCATTACACAGGTCTTACCTTAATGTGTTTTTATTCATTACTGAATGACAACATTTTAGTTTTGTCCAAATCGAAAGCATTTGCGGACGACAAAATAAAAGTGACTGAAAATTTAAAATTTGTTCTGTGAAGGGTAGAAAACATTGTGGAAAAAGGAGAAAATGCTGGTTACCAGCATTTTCTCCTTTTCCCGCAATGTTTTCTACAGGCTTCTTTATCAGGTTCGTCAAAAATAGGGATTGTGTGGTAATGGGTTAATGAAAGGCTTTGTTAGAATGCTGAGCAAAGTACTGGTACTGGAAACTCTAGGAAAACATGGATAAGTGCACTGGTCACTGTGATATAAAAGGTTTAAAATACCATTAAAAATAAACGACCGTTAATGTGTTACTCGGTGCAAACCCCAGAAGATAGCAAAAAAATTACAGGAGCCCTTGGATTTGAATTGATCTTTTCAATACTCCTTAAAAGTGCACTTCAGATTATCGATGACCCTCAAAACGGCATTAATCCTTTACTAAACAATCCTTGGTTTTTTATATCCATGAGGTAGAAACCTTTTGCAAACATTGTGGTAAAAAGGAGAAAATGCTGGAAACCAGCATTTTCTCCTTTTCTCTCAATGTTTTCTACCCTGCTGCAAACAAATTTCAATTTTTGAGTTACGATTATTTTTTCGTCTGCAAGTGCTTTCAATTTGGACCAGTCTAAAATTTTGTAGTTTGGTAAAGAGTTAAAGGACAGTTTAAGTAGGTTATAGTCTCCCCCACATGGATAATGACAATGTAGATCGATCTGTCTACCTTTGCGAAGTAGACCCAAAACATGACTGGTAAATCTGGTACGTTTTTTCTCTATTTCTTAGTATACTGTGTTCTCCTTTCTCCGTTCACGTAAGCATAAATAAGTTCAAAAAATTCACATTTTCGGTCAAGAATTCAAAATTTTCATGTAGTGATCAAATATAAATTCTGAATCATACTTGTAAATGAAAAATGTCACTACAACTTGCATCAGAAGTTCGATCCGGGGATTTTTTCAAAACTACCTCGCCAACCTGGGTAGTGTGGCCACTTTCTCATTTTTGCATTCATTTGATTGAATGTCAAGGCCGTTCGCTACAGACTGATGAATATGCTACACTCTAATTCAGACGGACTAGCTTATTCATGTTAAAGGGTAAACACAACCCATTTACGCATATTTAATGTTGAAAAACAATGAAAATTTGCTTTTTATTTTATCTAATGTTATATTTTCTTTGAAACTGTGAAAATTACTCTCCTCTGTTGCATTTTTGTGTCTTATACGATAGAAAAGTAGTATCGATATAGGATAGGATGTTAATAATAATATCTGACAGAGTAGAATCGAACCAGGGTGGAACGTAACGTCACGAGCATTTATTCCTTCCGCTTTAGTACATGAACGGAGAAGCGAGAATGAACGGAGAAATGAGAAAAGGCCATATACAACGGGTTCAAGAAATAAACAAGAAGGTATTTGAATTGTGTTTGGTAGAAAGTATGTTTAACTCTTTACCAAACGACAGAATTTTAGACTGGTCCAAATTGGAAGCACTTGCAGATGACAAAAAAATGAAACTCGAAATTAAAATTTGTTTCCAGCAGGGAACAAAACATTGTGGGAAATGGAGAAAATGCTGCTTAACGGCATTTTCTCCTTTTTATACGCCCGTCGAAGACGGGACGTATTATGGGATCACCCGTGGCGGGCGGGCGGGCGGGCGGGCGGCGTCCAGTTCTTTGTCCGGAGCATATCTCCAAAACTATTCTAGCTAGGGTTATGAAATTTCATGGGTGGATAGATCTCATCAAGGGGGAGTGCAGTGCACAAGAACCATAACTCTTGCTCGCTTAATTTTTGAGTTATTGCCCTTTGTCGTTTTTCATACTTGAATTTTGTCCGGAGCATTTCTCCAAAACTATACTAACTAGGGTTATGAAATTTCATGGGTGGATAGATCTCATCAAGGGGGAGTGCAGTGCACAGGAACCATAACTCTTGCTTGCTTAATTTCTGAGTTATTAAACTTTGTCGTTTTTCATACTTGAATTTTGTCCGGAGCATATCTCCAAAACTATACTAGCTAGGGTTATGAAATTTCATGGGTGGATAGATCTCACCAAGGGGGAGTGCAGTGCACAGGAACCATAACTCTTGCTTGCTTAATTTTTGGGTTATTGCCCTTTGTCGTTTTTCATACTTGAATTTTGTCTGGAGCATATCTCCAAAACTATACTAGCTAGGGTTATGAAATTTCATGGGTGGATAGATCTCATCAAGCGGGAGTGCAGTGCACAAGAATCAAAGGGGGAGTGCAGTGCACAGGAACCATAACTCTTGCTTGCTTAATTTTTGGGTTATTGCCCTTTGTCGTTTTTCATACTTGAATTTTGTCCGGAGCATATCTCCAAAACTATACTAGCTAGGGTTATGAAATTTCATGGGTGGATAGATCTCATCAAGCGAGAGTGCAGTGCACAGGAATCATAACTCTTGCTTGCTTAATTTTTGAGTTATTGCCCTTTGTCGTTTTTCATACTCGAATTTTGTCCGGTGAATATCTCCAAAACTATACTAGATAGGGTTATGAAATTTCATGGGTGGATAGATCTCACCAAGGGGGAGTGCAGTGCACAGGAACCATAACTCTTGCTTGCTTAATTTTGGAGTTATTGCCCTTTGTCGTTTTTCATACTTGAATTTTGTCCGGTGAAAATCTCCAAAACTATACTAACTAGGGTTATGAAATTTCATGGGTGGATAGATCTCATCAAGCGGGAGTGCAGTGCACTGGAATCAAAGGGGGAGTGCAGTGCACAGGAACCATAACTCTTGCTTGCTTAATTTTTGAGTTATTGCCCTTTGTCGTTTTTCATACTTAAATTTTGTCCAGAGCATATCTCCCAAACTATAGTAGGTAGGGTTATGAAATTTCATGGGTGGATAGATCACACCAAGGGGGAGTGCAGTGAACAGGAGTCATAACTCTTGCTTGCTTAATTTTTGAGTTACTGCCCTTTGTTGTTTTTCATACTTAAATATTGTCTGGAGCATATCTCCAAAACTCTACTAGCTAGAGTTATGAAATTTCATGGGTGGATAGACCTCATCAAGGGGTAGTGCAGTGCACAGGAATCATAACTCTTGCTTGCTTAATTTTTGGGTTATTGCCCTTTGTCATTTTTCGTACTTGATTTTTGTCTGGTGAAAATCTCCAAAACTATACTAACTAGGGTTATGAAATTTCATGGGTGGATAGATCTCATCAAGGGGGAGTGCAGTGCACAGGAATCATAACTCTTGCTGGCTTAATTTTTGAGTTATTGCCCTTTGTCGTTTTTCATACTTGAATTTTGTCCGGTGAATATCTCCAAAATTATACCAGCTAGGGTTATGAAATTTCATGGGTGGATAGATCTCACCAAGGGGGAGTGCAGTGCACAGGAACCATAACTCTTGCTTGCTTAATTTTTGAGTTATTGCCCTTTGTCGTTTTTCATACTTAAGTTTTGTCCAGAGCATATCTCCCAAACTATAGTAGGTAGGGTTATGAAATTTCATGGGTGGATAGATCATACCAAGGGGGAGTGCAGTGAACAGGAGTCATAACTCTTGCTTGCTTAGTTTTTTAGTTACTGCCCTTTGTTGTTTTTCATACTTAAATTTCGTCTGGAGCATATCTCCAAAACTATACTAGCTAGAGTTATGAAATTTCATGGGTGGATAGACCTCATAAAGGGGTAGTGCAGTACACAAGAATCATAACTCTTGCTTGCTTAATTTTTGGGTTATTGCCCTTTGTCATTTTTCGTACTTGATTTTTGTCCGGTGAAAATCTCCAAAACTATACTAGCTAGGGTTATGAAATTTCATAAGTGGATAGATCTCATCAAGGGGGAGTGCAGTGCACAGGAATCATAACTCTTGCTGGCTTAATTTTTGAGTTACTGCCCTTTGTCGTTTTTCATACTCGAATTTAGTCTGGTGCATGCCCCAGCTTTACAACTATGGGTAAGACGGGCGTATCTTGCGACAATTTGCCGCTCTTGTTCCACAATGTTTTCAAAAGTTCTCTATTCCCGGGTCGTAAAAAACCAGGGATTGTTAGGTAAAGGCTTAAATTCTGTTGTAAGAGAATGAATTCAGAGAAACAAAATTTTGGGCCATTCTTTCATCAGACTGAAAATAGTAGTAGTACTTTTGGTGGTTAGCCGGAAGTGCAAGACGCATAACCGTCGACAAATGTGTCCTGTCGCCATGAATATAGATTTCAGAAACATGCCGTTGATAGAACTCAGTTACTGTTCCTTGACCAGTATCCTGCTAAATAAGTGAAACGAAACTATAAAGCCGATGGTAGAACCAAAATTCTGCTATTTCAAAGGTGTTTTTACGTTTGTGTAGAAAAAATATCTCCTTATTGGACAATATAGTTCAAAGATCAGACTGCAAGTTCTGTGCAGTCCGATCTTTATCTACAGTGTCAGCAAAAGGTCAGTGAGTCGCGCTAACCAAAATGACAAAAAAAAAGGATTTGTTTTTATAACTTGAATGGGCTTTTTGCATGACAAAAATATGTTGTTTGTTGGTTGTTTTCGTACTTTGAATTTATTCTTGTGCTTCAGACTAGCAGACTGCTCTAGATACAATTCTAAGTTATACGATGAAAAAGCTATAAAAAAAAAAGAGCAATGATCGTTTGATATGATGACAAGGGTGTTGTTTATTATACTATTGTAGGAAGGGGAAAACATTGTCACAGTGATAAAGTCCATCTTCAGAACGATTTAATCATTCTCATGTCAAAGTCTGTGTAAAATCGATTAGCCTATTAAAATACGTGCTATTTTAAGCATAAAGCTAAGCAGTACAAAATGTCAGAAAAGAGAAAATAATAAATTGTTGTTGTTGTTGTTATTATTTAATTCAGGCGATGGCGCCTTTAATCAGGATGTTCTCTAAGGCCTTTGTCGAGCACCTATAGCTCAGTCGGAAGCGTGCATGATTTGAGACAGGGGGTCCTGTGTTCGATCCCAGGCTCGGCCAATTTCTTCCAAGGACTGATTGTCATTGCGATAGGATTCATTCCTCTCCTACCGCTGATCACTATCTCGACGACTGTTATATGGAAAAAAAGCCAGTGGCTTGGAAGGAAAATTGTGCGAAGTACTGGTGGACGAGACTCCAGAAAAGCATGGATAGGTGCACTGGCCGCCGGGATATAACTGAAATAATGTTGAGAGCAGCGTTTAACGCCATACAATCAATCAATTAATCAAAAAAATCGATCCGCCCATTATAATGATGCCCATTTTAAGGTTAAAACTTAAACAGTCACAAGGGAGGAAATAACGGGCATTTTTTTTATGTAATTTAACCTTTACCAGATGACAAAATGTTAGCCTTGTCCAAATTGAAAGCATTTGCAGACAACAAAATAAATGCGACTCAAAATTTAGAAGTTGACTTTAGAAGAATAGAAAACATTGTGGGAAAAGGAGGAAATGCTGGTAACCAGCATTTCCTCCTTTTCCCAGGATGTTTTCAGAGGCCTTCTTCCTCTAGGTCGTAAAAACCAGGTATTGTTATGTAAAGGATGAAATACCCATATCAAACTAAAATCGTGACGTGTCTTGTTTTGTTTAAATTTGTTAGCTGTTTATTCTTAGGTCGTGGCATTGCCCTGAATTTATTTGTTTATCAGTGTCTCAATTATGTGTCTGAAAATAGAACCAACAAGGTCGAGGTGAGCTCGAAACAGACTCTGTAATTGAATTTATGTTCTAATAAAACATAGTCTCCCTTGCAAACGCCACTGTAAACATTTAGACGGGATTGTAGGCCGCATAGAAACAAGATAAGACTGCACAAAACCTGTAGTCTGATCATGGATCTGTACCGCCCGATTGTTCAACTCTTTATCAAACGACAAAATTGTAGACCATTCCAAATTCAAAGCATTTGCAGACGACCAAATAAATGTGACGGACTGAAAAAATGAAAGTGGATTTGGGAAGGGTAGAAAATATTGTGGGAAAAGGAGAAAATGCTGATTACCAGCATTTTCTCTTTTTCCCACAATGTTTTCAGAAGGCTTTTTCCTGTGGATCGTAAAACCAGGGGTTGTTTGGTAAAGGGTTATCAAAGAAGAGAAAGATCTTTTCTTACTTTCAGCAGATTATTTCTTAGCCATCGAAGACGTTCAGTTTATACAGTGTTGGCGCCGTAAGAGGACAAGATAAATTTCATGCGATATTTTTACCTGAAGCACGTAATTTTCAAGCATTCATTTTTTGTAATTCAATCATCTTTTTGTAAATTACTTTGCAGTCATGTTGGGCTATAGAGCTCAAAACTATTTAGTTTTTTTTATGTTTTGTGTATGTTTATTCTTTTACCGGGCCACAAAAGTCTTGACTTTTACAAATGCTGAGAATTGTTTTTGAAAGGCTAGACATTATTTTGGAAAAAAAAAAAGGTAAAAAATCTGTCACTAACATTTTCTGTTTCTCCGACAATATTTTCTATCCTCTCAGAGACAAATTCCACATTTTGAACCCCAAACCGATTGTCGTCTGCAAATGGTTTCCATTTGGATAAGACTGATATTTTATATTATTTCATGCTTTCCGGTAGGATATCGAGAAATAGCAGTGAAAATATTTTTCGATCTTACACTAGTACCACCAGTGAAAATACCGATTTTCACGTTCTTGTTGCCTAGGTAAATTGCGCGTGCCTATAAAAAACCAGATGGGAAATATGACGTCATATACCTTACATTTCTCACGCTTGACGTAACGTTGCTATGCGGGAGGGCTACGCCACGGAGAATAAGGGAAAAGAACTGTACTGAATTTTGATTAAGCTCCTCCCAGCGAGGGTTAAAAGCATGAAATAAATAGAATATTTGTTTTTTTTTTCGGTGAAAGATCGAAAATTTATTTCATCTCGTGGACACCATCGGTAATATTTTCACTCGTGGCTGCGCCACTCGTGAAAATATTACCGATGGTGTCCACTCGATGAAATAAATTTCGATCTTTCACCGAATAAAACAAATATCCTCTATATCTCGTAGAAGGATTATGTATTTTTTTGTATACGAAACATTTTTTCATAATCGTAGTAATTAGTAACCCTGCTTTGACTCCAGAAAGGTGATATACGTTCGAAAACCTGCTTTTATTTTTATTGGAAAAAATCCTTACCCATAGTGCACTTGAACCATTGTTATTTGGTATATTTTCTAATGGAGAGAAAAATGAGGGCAGGTTTCGTAAACACAAAAGTATTTTCATTCAATATTCATTAGATACAGGTTACGCTGACGCCATCGTTGTTTTCCGGCATCACGTACCATTGTCGGTTTTTGTCAAAGGACTGAAGCGACTGGCATTTGAAGGTAGGGCACACATTTACCCCATAATAAACAATCCAGGGTTTTAATCGTTCTCGGTTACAAATCTTTTAAAATATGAGAAAAGGAGAAAATGTTGCTTGTCAGCGTTGTCTTTTTCGTACAATGTTTTGTATACTTTCAAGGAAAGTTTTGATGAATTCAGCCGAGTTACATTTGTTGTCTACAGATGCTTTCAAAAAGGACATTGTCTTTTAGTAAAAGGTTGGACCAATAGAGTGTCGGGGTATCCTACAGTCTAATTTCTAATACGGGCCCTGTTATTTCATTGCTTGTACGTCCGAAACCAGCAAAAGTTCAACGGTAAAACGTTTGCTATAAAATGATAGTGGATAGTAGAGTATGTTTTGAGGAAAGAATTAAGCAACAACATCAATATTTACCAAACATTTTCATGGCATTGAAATATATACTCTTCAAAAAAAGAAACGCATATTGAAATTTTGGGTTTAAAATAAAAAAAGTACTTGTGATAGATAATTATGTATAAGTTATTGATCATATATTTCATTTGTATGAAATTAAATCGGAGGAAGGCGAAGCCGACCGACGATTTAGTTTCATATACAAATGAAATATATGATCAATAACTAACTTACAGTTTGCCCTACTTTCGAATTGACTGACAGCTAAGGATGGGTGGACAGAGCCATACAAGAACGACAGAAAGCTCGGTTCGACACGCCTCTTTTGATTGACGGTTGTACGTACGTGCGTTTTCAGTCGTTCGGCGTTAAAACTGTTACTCAGGTTGTCCTTGAACTAGTTTCAGGACAATTGTCTGCAGTCAGGCTCATTCGGCATATCACGGGTGATGGTAGCCATCATCTCCCTCGTCTGTATCTTGTGGATTGATATGCAGCAGATCGGTACACCCGGAAATACGCCGGTATACCGTTCTGAAAATTGTCAGGCTCCTCTTCCAAAAGAAAACCTGGGTTTTAATTTTCTATCAAAATCTTTCGAACCATATTTCAGGCGACAAACAATTCGTAGATCTACATTAATTTTTTATCGATTCCGATTGAAGTTTTAACCAACAGACAAAGAGATGTGAATAACTTCATCGAGGTCATTTATGTCGTTGCCAAACGAATCACATTGGCCTGCCATGTATAAGATCACGTGACTCGCAGTTCAAATGTAAACGACCGTTATACGGACGAGGTTAGATGTAGGTACGGAATCGGCCGAATTTCATGCTCTATAAAGCGATAGATTCAGCAATGGATGCATGCTTTGAGCCGGTTGACGCCGAGAAATTTTATAAAAAATTTATTTTCCCCGACACAAGCGACGTCTCGCTAACACAACTGTGTACATGTCCCTCTAAAGTGGCTCACTGCCCATGATCTGTTTCATTTTTAACCCATACCAGATAAGCCCTCTTTTTTACTGCCCTGAGGCAGAAGGTGCGTGAAAACATTGCGGGTAGATAAGAAATTGCTTGTAAGGAGCATTTTCTCCTTTCCTGGTATGTTGTTTTTTTTTGCTTTCCACAGACAAATCATCTAATTTGAGCAAGTACAAAGTTGTTGTCTGCAAACCGTTTTAAATTTGGACCCAAGCCAAAATTCCCAGTCTGGTAAAGACTTCCTTACCAGGGTCGTTAAAACCAGAGGTTATTTGGTAAAGGGTTAAATACCACGTGGTCAAGTACGAGTTTAGTCCCGATATTCACGTGGAAATTACGTCACTTTTTTGGTGATGATGCAATTAGTTAGAATAGTCCCCACCCCTTTTACTACAGTGTATGCATTAGATTGGTATTTACTCTACAAAGACCAGCTAAAAAACTGTGGGCGGAGCTTCTCGTTAACCAATGAACTGTGATGGAAAATGAAAATGTACACTCTGAAGTGACTTTCAATGAAATTATTTGTATGTAATATTTACAGTTTGCCCTACTTTCTAAACCAATGAAAACGCCGGATTTCGTTCAAAACTGCTTGATTTAATTCCATACAGACTCAATATGTTGCAATATGTGACCACTTAATCATTAAATGGTTGACCTATATACAGTTGTATATAGGTCAACCATTTAATGATTAAGTGGTCACATATTGCAACATATTGAGTCTGTATGGAATTAAATCAAGCAGTTTTGAACGAAATCCGGCGTTTTCATTGGTTTAGAAAGTAGGGCAAACTGTAAATATTACATACAAATAATTTCATTGAAAGTCACTTCAGAGTGTACATTTTCATTTTCCATCACAGTTCATTGGACATTCACATGTCAAGGTCACCAATCGTCCATATCTCGTATGTCCACCACAAGCGTCTCCCCATTGATGACGTCAGATTGCGAATCACTTGCTGAGGAATGTTTGTCCATTCGGCCTGTAATGCAACCACAAGCTGTTGTAACGATTGTGGTGCCGGTTGTCGTTCCGGGAATCGTCTATCCAATTCGTCCCATAGGTGCTCTATGGGGTTCAAATTTGGCGATTTGGATGGCCAAGGAAGTACCGGAATGTTGTTGTTCTGTAGATAGGCAGTTGTTATCCTTGCTGTATGCGGC
Organism: Tridacna crocea; assembly: GCA_943736015.1. Classification (NCBI taxonomy): domain Eukaryota; kingdom Metazoa; phylum Mollusca; class Bivalvia; order Cardiida; family Cardiidae; genus Tridacna; species Tridacna crocea. The sequence goes on from OX031059.1 coordinate 61,114,115, forward strand.
CTAGCGTTGTCCTGCTGGAATATCCTGCCATTATTCTGCATAATGGGAACGACGTGTGGTTGCAGGATCTCGTCACAGTATCGCTGAGCCGTCAGTGTACCGTTTACGTGTACCAAATCGGTTCTTCCGGTGTGAGATATTGCTGCCCACATCATCACACTGCCACCACCAAATCTGTCAACCTCTTGGATACAGTTAGTAGCAAAACGTTCATTTCGCCTCCTGTACACCCTTGCTCTACCATCTGCTCGCTGTAACAGGAACCTTGATTCATCACTGAACCAAACTGTTCTCCACCGCTGCTGAGGCCATACTCTATGCGTCTGAGCCCATTGTAGTCTGTTTTGACGGTGTTGCTGGTTCAACACGATAGCTCTTACTGGACGTCGTGCCCTGATCCTAGCATGTCGTAGGCGGTTTCTGACTGTCTGGTCCGAGATTCTGCGCATTCCTGGTATCGTGGAAGCAGTAGATGTGGCTGTTGTGAGTCGTTCTGGGCAGGAGTTGTCAATCTTGGTCGGCCTGACCTTGGGAGGTCACGGGTTGATTGATGCTGCTGGTACCTTGCCCAAAGTCTAGATATGGTGCTCTGGGCCACATTGAAGATCCCCGCCACAGCCGCCTGGGATTCACCTGCTTCTAATCTACCGATAGCGTTGTTACGTTGAGCTTCGTTCAGACGTGGCATAACTTGACCGTTCACTGTTTAGAGATGTGAATGATTTCGAAACCGAGAACCCCTACCTTTTAAAGACCATTAAACAAAGTTTCAGGTGAAAAACATGCAATGTCGATTTTTTCGTGTTAATGATGGAAATGAAGCAAGTTCAATATTGAGTGAAATCAGTGACACGTCCCATTAGTTGACCTTTCAATTTAATCAACTGGGGTTTAAAAACAGCTCGATATTGTTCAATTTAAAGCACATATAAATCAAACAAAAATTTAACTTCTAATCATACAAAAGAACGGAAAGAAATATTATGCGTTTCTTTTTTTTTTAAGAGTAAAGTTTAATCCTCAATAATTTCTTGATGTTCAAAGTATCGCAATTTCTTATTGGGTTGATAAAACGCTTTAGCCATTCAGGATATACCGTTACTTTTAAAATATACATGTAGTACAAGAATTGGAGTAATATTCAGACTAAGCTGGAAAATTCTTGCACCGGGCCTATTTATGGGTCGGTAAAGTCTGATATTGGATATGTGCTCGTCTCGATCCCCAAATGCATATAACTAAATGTGCACGTTCGAACCAATCTATAAATCCTATGGTACGTTTGGTTCTGCTTCCAATGGTGGAAGTTTCAAGAAGAAATAAATACGTAAATGTATCAAAAATTGGTATTTAACAATTTAATCAATTCGAGATTTATATCATTACGCAGAAAACTACATAGACTTATATCCTATCGACTGACCCAGATCGAGTAAGATGTACCCGTTGACCCCCAAAATTGCACTGCATGCGCAATGCGATAAAGCTAATTCTATCCTTTTTTGTTTACACGTAACAGACTTTAACTGTCTGATCCTTGACCCTTGTTCTTAGCGGATTTTTGTTTGTGAACTGCCACATACGAATATATGTATATACTTACTTTACTTATTCATGTAAGAAGCTTTAAAAAACACTGTTGGAACAGAAGCAGTGGCTTAGATTACTTAAATACCATTGTAAGTAGTATAAAACATAGTAAAAATATCACAGAAACATCATGTATAAACAAACATTTAATTAGCACTATTTACTCGTATGTTAAGATAACGTTGCATAATATCAACGAAGATATTTTGCATTGATGTATATCGAAGGTGTTTGATATACCACTGATAGTAGGGTTTAACCCCGGTAATTACCTCAATCGAGTATAAACCCCTAGGACACCGGCTAAAACTATAATTGTTTTTCGGACGGTACAGATTCAGATCAGATTGCATAGAACAGGCGGTGGGATCTTGGGCAGATACTGCCCGATTATTTGTGAGATATTCTGGCCAACCTGAAGAGCTATGAAATAAAAAAAAAAAAATCTGGTTTTGTTCGGACTGGAAAAAGCACATTTCTTGTATTTCGCAGTCTAAGGGTAAAATAAGCCTACTGGTCAATGTAACATTACACGTTGTTGGTTTAACACTTCACCTCACAATTCCGTGTTTTAACAAAGCGAAGTAGAAGGGCTTTTGAAAACATTGTGGAAAAAGGAGGAAATGCTGGTTACCAGCATTTTCTCCTTTTTCCCACAATGTTTTCTACCATTTCAAAGACAAAACCTAGCAGCAGCTTTTAAATTGGCTACATTGAATTTATTGTCTTTAATTGCTTTAAATTCGGCCTATTCTAAATTTTTGCACCCGGCAAAGAGTTAATGAACCTTGTAACCTTTCTGGAAGTTTTATGAGTTCTCTGTTCTATGCCGAAGTTGACTTCAAGTATCTTCTCGGAATTATTCATAATTATAAACTAATCATGGCTAAAGTGCTGCTTTCTGCTCAATATCTTACATTGTACATAGTAATATGCTATTCACCTTGCTCTTCATCTCTTATATATAGTATTTTGAGCTATAAACTAATGAATTGTAGGTACTTTAATGGTTCTCAGTCTTCTGGAGAGAGCAGAAATAAATCTCGAAATAGATATTAAATTCTATTTACTTGTCCAAATAAAGAAAATATTTCTACTTTCTCTCTCAAAGCTCGAAAATACATTCTGTGTATGAAGACAATTTTCAGTTCCGTAAATCAACGAACCTTATCATTACATGTATTTTCATTTTATCGCGGTGCTTTGCATGGTCTGACAGAAAACCGTTGCAACAGAGAAGGGGATAGCGTTAGATAATCATTTAAAAGACTAACCAAGAGTTATTTATAAATAATGAGATGGGAGAAAGTAAGGCAATTTTATCAAGTCAATTACGCACGGTGGTGGTGTCATTGAGTGCATTCGCCCTTATGGCAGAAGATTAAAACTTAAAGTAAAGTTGAAACATTATTTTATAGGCTATTTTCATACAAACCAATATACGACTTTAACCAAATATTTGAAGTGAAAAGAAAAAAAAAATGGTATTTTTTTCGTGAAAAACTGGAACAATTTGTTAGGTACAACTTCCTACTTTATTGTTTTTTGGTGTTCAACCGGAAATGCAGACCATTCAGTTGCGAACAAAATATATACCTACTGGCGCAAAAAAAGTAAATCTTTCACGCCATTTTTTAAAGGTAATTCAATTTGATAATTTAAACAAGAGACGTTTGCTACTTGTGATGACAGATAGCAAAAGGAGAAAAAATGGGCTTTTGCTGACGGACTAAATTACGATCAGACTGCAAAGAAAATCCAGTCTGATCTTGGATCTATACAATTATACAAATATATATAATTGTTTCGCCGAGCCAAATACAAATTCTATGTGAATTTGAGCCGATCATAATTTCGAAGGTCGAAGGTCGTAGTGTTTATGTATTCAGGAGATCTGTTAACCCTTTGGGTGCTTATTGCGACTCACTGACCTTATGCGGACAGCGTAGATCAAAATCAGACTGCACAGAACGTGCAGTCTGATCTTGGATCTGCGCTGTCCGATCTGGAGATATTTTTTTCCCGAAACATACCTGTGAAATAAAAATTTAAAGGTTTTTACCATAGAATTGAAAATTTCATTTTAGTTATTTAGCAGGATAAGGGTTAAGTGATGCCTAGCACAGCTTCAGCAACTTATATATATTCGCAGGATGGTTCGGTGGGTCTCTGTACTTTAAGTTCTGTAGATTGCTTTAAATAAAAGGTGATTTCATTAATTTAGCACTTTTATAGGTTCGTTTGATCGAAGACGAATAAAGACACGCTATTTATTCCCGCTCAGTTTTTCTAATGTAAACGTTTGGGAGAATATAACCGGATACTCATGATTGAAATTTTCACCAGTACAATGACCTAAACTTTGCTGTTCACGGTTGTTGGGGTTTGTTTTTTTTTTCAGGCAAACGGATCAAAATCAGATATAGATTCACATCTCTGTTTTCCTGGATTTTGTTTTTTCAACCCTTCCACTTCAAATAGATCTGGGAATGTGCTTTAAATTGTACAATGAACTGTAACCCACTATTTCTAGGGTTATGTATTAATATATATGTCGTAGGCCAGATTGGAATCTAGGCAGATCCGGAATCTGCCTAGACCAAATTAGAATTCAAATTTTGTGTAGACCAAACTGCATTGTTTTCTAATACTTTTTTTTTAAAAATATATTGATTTAATTATGTTTACAATTGAGAGGTATTTTTATTTAAAGCATTTTATATGATTTTTCCACAATCGCTCTTTTTTCCACCTTTTTTATTAGTACAAAACATTCAAAATTTATATTTACTCTGAATTTCTGACTAAAACTTCTTTTATTTTGGGGTTTACGTTTAAAAGTAAGATGATTCATATGTAGACGTCCAGTATTCAATGAGAAATTATTAAAATTTGGTTTAGGCAGATTGTAGAGCTGCAAAGCTAAACTGGAATCCTTATTTGTTATAGACAAATTCCAGTTTGGTCTAGGCAGATTCTGGATCTGCCTGGATTCCAGTTTGGACTACGACATATACATTATATGTATTATAATACAGGAAGAGTGGATGTAGACTAGGATAATTTTACTTAAAATCTGCAGCCATCTTAAAGTCGAATATCAGACTGCGTTTTTTTTTTTCATTTATTCATGCGGCTCCCCCTTAGAGTGCTTTATATCGGTGTATTTTCAACTTTTTTCGGGGGGGGGGGGTTATTGTTAGAGGGTGAATGACATTTTGACATTTTAGCCATTATCAAAGTTGTTCCCTGTTGGATTGTAAACTATTTCCGGTATTTCCGTTACAGGTATTTTTAATCTCCCCAAATGTCTAAACATTACGCACGTGTTAAAGTTTAGTGCCCTACAATCAGGACAACTTTCGCTGCTCTCGTTGACAGGACAAATACAGACAGAAGGTTGACATTAGTGTTGCAAACTATCACTAACGTTACGCAGTCTGATTCTAGATCAGCAACAAGTCTCAGCGCTTTCCCAATTAAAAGTACAAGTACTTCAAATCTGGATCAGTATTCACCTACGGAATCCTGTTTCCGCCATCCACTTTTCGACCTACGAGGAACTCGAAAAGTAGAAATTAGGCACATTAACTTCCACTTTTCTAGCAAAAAAGTTACCTCGAAAAGTCGAAAAGTTGAAGTTTTTGACCTGACAATTGTCATAAAACTTTCCACTTTTGCTAGAAAAGTGGAAGTTAGTGTGCCTAATTTCTGCTTTTCGAGTTCCTCGTAGGTCGAAAAGTGGATGGCGGGAACAGGATTCCGTAATTCACCAGCCACTCCCAAGAGCAATCTTAGTCTTATACTCCGAGATCTTCTAAATGTGAAAGTAACATAACTTCTGATTGGCTAAACCCTTCGGTTTAGCCAATCAGAAGTTATGTTACTTTCACATTTTGAAAATTTTGGAGGAGCAGACTACGAACAATCTTAAGAATAGTAACTGTTGATGAATACACCCGGATTAGCTGAGACATCATGTCCCCACAATTATATTTATTGGTCCTGAAATTTAGAATCAAAATCCTGGACAATGCTACCAAGTTGCATTTTCATCGTAGAGTGGTGGTTTTGTGGTAAACTTACACGAATTCTAATTGGAGGGTGGTAGGTTATACTTTTAGCCTAGGCTCGTATTTACCTACCATTCTTAATAACATGAATTAGCCAATCAGAAATGGTGATATACTTTCTACATCTAAAATTTAATCTAATTACAAACTCGCTTGACGTAACGTTGCTATGCGGAAGGGGTACGCCACGGGGAATAAGGGAAAAGAACTGTACTGAATTTTGATAAAGCTCCTCCCAGAAAGGGTAAAACGCATGAAATAAGTAGAATATTTGTTTTTTTCGGTGAATGATCGAAATTTATTTCATATTGTGAACACCATCGGTAATATTTTCACTCGTGGCTTCGCCACTTGTGAAAATATTACCGATGGTGTCCATTTGATGAAATAAATTTCAATCTTTCACCGAAAAAAACAAATATTCTCTGTATCTCTCTCGGTTTTGCTTTCTTGGAACAAGACCAGTACTCGCGGGTTTGCTGACTGAATACGGTCCCTTGTTACGAACTTTTCAGAGACAACGTATAAATATTTGACAGCCAACAAAAGATGAACTGATTTGTAACATAGAGGTAGCCTCGCGTGCATCAGTACTTTACGCTGGGAACTTAAGGGAACCAAGGGACCTGTTAGTAGAAGAGCAAGGGCATCGTTCGCGGACTTTCTTGTGGCCCATTCTTTTGTTCTAGAGGTACATGCATAATAATTTGCTTCGATCACGATGGGACCTAAATCCTACTAAGAAATACTTACATCCCAGAATTTTCCGATATTTTTTAAAAGGAATCAAGTAGCCTATTGCAAATAAGCTGTAGTACATTAGCTTATTTCTTTTTTAACCAATGACTGTAAGTCACTGTTTTTATATAATTTGAGCGGGACGCTAAGGAATGACAAGGCAGAAGTTTTGTTTGAACGAGCCTTATTAAATAAAATCAAAATATTTGCTCAGAAAATGAAGTTTGTTCAGGGTGTAAATTGAAGTAATATAATTTGGGTAAATGACCTGTTACAATTCTGGCATAGATATCACATCGGAAAATCCGGGCAACATGATATTTTTGTCAATAGTGGAGGGTTGTTTAACTCATTAATATATAGACGGAACAAGTTTCAGATATTTCCATACTGAAAAACATATGAGCGACGATCTGTGAAAAGGGGAGTTCACTGTGTCTTCGAAACATGTATTGTTCCATCATACCAAACAAGTTGACGTATGAAATAAGTCAATTTTGTGTAACAAGCGGCTAAATCATAGAGTAAACTGGTCCTTTGACAAGCAGACAATTTACCGATGGAAAAAAGTATCCACCCGTGTCAGCCTGCGCGGATTGTGCAGGCTGACATGGGTGGATCATTTTTTTTGCAAAAGTATTAAACCGCATTTTGTAAGAGCGTGGCTCATTTGAAACATCAAAATGTCAAATAGGCTGAGTGACTGTCAGAAAGATTGTCGGTCATTTCTTGGAAACTGCTGGTGTGAAAAAGCCAGGAAACACATGCATAGGTGCAATGACCGCCGTTGTATAACCTCAGCTGTTAAAGGGGCGTTAAACTCCAATTCAATCGACCAATCAGTCAATTCTTGGTATTATTGCAATCAAACCTTTACCAGACCCCGAAACTTTATATTCGTCTGTATTGAAAGATCAAACTATACTGGTGGTTCATATAGGCTAAGCAAATGTTTGGATTGATGAATTAGAGAAAATGGAAAATAAAGGAAGAATTTTTCATCATTTCAGAAGCAATTTCAGCATACATGATAATAGTCTGGCACCAACATCGTCTGCACTGAAAGTGCTTGCAGCAAACAAATTAGGTATTGTTCACATTTGTAAACGACAAAATGTACTCGTGATTCAAACAGGCTGTGTAAAGGACAGGACTGATGAATAACAGACAATGGAAAACTCACAAAGAGTTTTTCATCATTCCATAGAAAATATTTCAGTATACATATTGTCTGTCAGTACTATTAGTATTGAGAATCTTTGTGTGTCAGAAGGGTGGGGCATATTTGCTTGTTGCTAGAGAAATTTTGGGTGATAACATCATATTGCGCCACCTGTTTTTTCCATAGCGGAGAAATATTGTCCGTCAGTTTTTGGAACTAATAGCGATTACAGACGTCCGTCAGTTTTTGGAACTACAGCGATTACAGACGTCCGTCAATTTTTGGAACTAACAGCGATTACAGACGTCCGTCAGTTTTTGGAACTAACAGCAATTACAGACGTCCGTCAGTTTTTGGAACTACAGCGATTACAGACGTCCGTCAATTTTTGGAACTAACAGCGATTACAGACGTCCGTCAGTTTTTGGAACTAACAGCGATTACAGACGTCCGTCAGTTTTTGGAACAAACAGCGATTACAGACGTCCGTCAGTTTTTGGAACTAACAGCGATTACAGACGTCCGTCAATTTTTGGAACTAACAGCGATTACAGACGTCCGTCAGTTTTTGGAACTAACAGCAATTACAGACGTCCGTCAATTTTTGGAACAAACAGCGATTACAGACGTCCGTCAATTTTTGGAACTAACAGCGATTACAGACGTCCGTCAATTTTTGGAACTAACAGCGATTACAGACGTTATCCGTCAGTTTTTGGAATATATACAGCGATTACAGACGTTATCTGTCGTAAAAATGTAGCTGTCATTTCATTCAGGTTTCTGCTTTTGTAAGCCAGATAATCTGCAATTGTGACGCACGATGGAGCTCCAAAGACAGGGTGTTTTAAAAAACAAAATTTATCTCTTTCAGTCCCTTAGACAAAATAGGGGCTTTTGCGTATGACATAGATTAAGATCAATCTGCATTGAATGTGCTGTCTGGGCCCGTATTCACCAACCATTCTTAAGAATGTTCTTTGTTTTATTCTCCAGAATTTTCTGCATTTGTAAGTAACATAACTTCTGATTGGCTAAACCATTCGGTTTAGCCAATCAGTAGTTGTGTTACTTACAAATTTAGAAAAACTTGGAGAATAAAACTAAGAATATTCTCAAGAATGGTTGGTGAATACGGGCCCTGATCTAGGATATTACATGTTTACTGTTCGTTCGTTTCTCATGCCTTTAAGGAAAAAAAAAACAACGGTTTTCAAGTTTCAGTGGGACGTGGAGTTCATATATTTGGCGCCCGCCCGGGTGGCTCAGTGATGAGCGTGTCGGACTCATGACCTGGTGGTTATGAGTTCGATACCCGGTTGAGGCGAACTTTCTTTCCTGTGTATTTTCGCCTCTCACCTCTGCTAAAGCATGTGAGAAAAGTAGCCTCGGTGGCTTTGGAAAGAAAGTAGTGTAAGTACCGGTGTGAGAAAGCCAGGAAACACATCTGCGTCACCGACCGCCATGATATGACCTTAGCTGTTAAAATGGCGTTAAACCCCAACACAACCAACCAATCATATATTTGGCAGTAAAAGAGTAAAACCCTTATGCTACCGGTATAAAACTTGGCCCTTACACTGGCTGGCATATGTGGAAACTGTAGATCGATGTCACACTGCATATCGTCGGTTTGCTTCCAAAACCTCGTAACTACAGCTTGTTACAAGCTGTAGTTACGAGGTTTTGGAAGCAAACCGACGATATACGTATTATGTGCTGTCCGATCTTCCATCTGCAAGAGGGCTTCGACTTTCCCTCAAAAAGAACTTAACCGTTTACCAAACAATCCCTGGTTTTTACGACCCAAAGGAAGATACTGACTGAAAACATTGTGGGAAAAGGAGAAAATACTGGTAACCCACAATGTTTCTACTTTTCTAAAGTCAAGTTTCAATGTTTGAGTCTCATTTATTTTGTCGTCAGCAACTGCTTTTAATCTGGACAAGTCTAAAATTTTGTCGTTTGGTAAAGAATTAAAAATCGACTTTCTAACAATTTTCTTAAGATTTTCATTTTGAATAAAGTGGCAGTTTAAGGGGTTAAAGAAGAGAGAAGAAATCAATGTCAGACAGATACAATCGGAAGCCACAGTCGGAAGCCATTCTCAGAAAAAGTCGATCACCCCTATTTATGTCATACATTATCGTACTTTTACACAGAGAATGTTTGCTGTCTGTCAGCTTATCTGCCATGTTGGCTTTTACTTATCAGTAGCATAAACCGCTTTCTGGTCTATAGATTTACTTTTTATAGCTACCGACTGAATCATGAAATAGAATGGTCCTTTGTCAGGCAGAAAATTCGACAAAAGGTTTTTGTCCAAGTTCAGCCTGTACGGAAAGCACAGGCTGATCTAAGTCGATATTTTTTCGCAGATGAATTGAGCCCCCTTTTTCTCAGAGCATTGCTGATTTGTTTTTAATTGCCTATCGAAGTGACTTTGTTCATTGTAGAGTTCATAGTTTTGTGATAACTTGCTTGGTATAAGACATCCCGGACATGCATTAAACATGCATAAATATTACGTTTAGGAAGATTGTCTCTGTGTTTCATGATGACTTTAATTTATCATTAGAATAAACATGTAGCTATTCTTGTGTACCAAAACAACAACAAAACTGTGCAAGGAAGCAATGAATAGTAAAAAAAAAAACAGGAGAATAGATACTATCGTACAGAATGCTTAGAGAAGTCAGTCACCCCTATTTATGTCATTATATTATCACACTATTACGATGAGGAATGTTCTCTGTCTGTCATACCGACGTTTACATATCTGTAGACCATATCTATTCTCTGATCTACAAAGCTCGCCTCTCTAGCACACGAAATAAATCAATCCTTACAATTCTGGATCAACATTTTACCCAACGACAAAGTGTTAGAATTGTCCACAGTTAGACTATTTTCAGACGACAATTTGACCCTTATTCTGTTAAGGTAAGACCTGTGTAATAGAAAACAGCTATTTCCACTAAAATATCATCCTGCAAACTTAGCTATAATTAAAAATGAGTATCATTGAACTACTTTCACCTTTTCATTTTTTACATTTTTTCCTTTGTTGAATTATCATTTATAAATCTAAAACCGCTATAGTCTCAATTGAAAAAAATATATATATAATAATTATCTCCCTTTTTAAAAAACAATCAAAAGTATCAAAAAAAATATTCTCAATTCAAAAAGAGATAATAATTACCTCCGTTTTCAGAAAACTAACAAAAGTATCAAAAAATAATTTCAAGATAGACATAACCGGAATTTCTGATCCGTTAGAAATGTGCAAAAATATTATTTCGGCATAAATCCTTATTTATCCTTATTTAACAACCAATTAGAGTTTTCGCCAAATGTTCACCGGAAGTGCATTACACAGGTCTTACCTTAAGTAGGGTAAGACCTGTGTAATGTACTTCCTGTGAAAATTCTATCTGTTTGATAAATATGGATAAATAAGGATTTATGCAGAAATAATATTTTTGCACATTTCTAACGGATCAGAAATTCCGTTTATGTCTATCTTGAAATTATTTCTTGATACTTTTGTTAGTTTTCTGAAAAGGGAGGTAATTATTATCTCTTTTTGAATTGAGAATATAGGGGTTTTAGATTTATAAATGATAATTCAAAGAAGGAAAAAATGGAAAAAATGAAAAGGTGAAAGTAGTTCAATAATAATCATTTTTAATTATAGCTAATTTTGCAGGATGATATTTTAGTGGAAATAGCTGTTTTCCATTACACAGGTCTTACCTGAAGTCAAATGAATTTTTTTAAAACCCATGGTAAAAAACTCGAATAATAATATTTCACAATTACTTTATTGAAAAAAATAAATGGGTATCGGACAGTGTAGATCTAAGATCAGACTGCACGTTCTGTGCAGTCTGATCTTAGATCTACACTGTCCGCAAAAGGTCAATAATGGTTAAATAAGGCTCAAATATCGGGAATAAGGTTCAAATATCGGGACTTTCCGTATCAGGGTAGAATACATGGTGGGAAACGGAGTAAACGCTAGTTATTTTTCTTTTGAGAACATTGTGGGAAAAGGAGAAAATGCTGGCAACTAGCATTTTCTCCTTTCCCCACGGAGTTAAAGGTGGCCTTTCACATTTTGGGACGAAAATTTAACACGAACACAAAAAAATCATCCTTATATTCCAAATCCTCATTCATAACACCCGAGCAGTCAAAAACCATTCGACAACGTGAGAAATCAGAGATTTACTACAGCCCAGTTCGATACCAACGGGAAACACGGTCTATTTTTAGATAAGCAACTCGGTCATTTACACACCGAAAATATACAGACGAAGCTTCAAACATAGCGTCCGAAGAAGATATTATGGAAAATAATTACATATTTGTCATTTTATGAAATTTCAGAGTCATTAGTCACGTGCAAGTCACTTAACATTCCCACAATGTTTTTTTTTTTTTGGCGGGAAATCTAAAAATAGCTTAAGAGGATACGTAGCCTTTTAAGGGAATACCACCCCCAATTTTTTTTTTTTTTGTAATTTTATCATTCTTAATTATTGATGATTTGTATTGTTTTTTCATATAAATTTCAGTGATATATATATTTTTTTTTATATGGTGGGACGTGAAAATTCTAAATACCCACCTTTAAAACACACACTTGTCTGGTAAAAGGTGACACATTTCAGTCTTGGCTTACTTTAGCGCGAAAACTGTTTTACAAGCACTGTTTCCAGATGTTAGAATTCAAACATACACGTATCTGCATGTACCTTTATTTATACAGATATTTACATGTATATGTGATAAATGTATCATATTTCATAATTATTTGACCACGATCAAGATGTACCGAGTCTGGGGCAACAGTGATAGGTCACATGTGTTGAATGCTACTGTATTGCTTTTTAAAGGTGGCCCTTCAGAATTTGGGACGAAAATTTTACAAAAATACAAAGATATCATCCTTATACTCCGAAAGCTTTATAATCGTCATTCATAAAACCCCAGTAGTCGAAAGTCATCCGACAAAACGGCCAAGGTCGACATCGACGGGAAACACGTTCTATTTTTACATGAACAACTCGCTCATTTACATACTGGTAATACACAGACGAAGCTTCAAACATAGCGTCCGAAGAAGATATTATGAAAAGTAATTACATGTTTGTTATGTAATGGAATTTAAGCGTCATTAGTCACGTGCCAGTCTTTTAACATTCCCACAATGCATTTTTTATTTTTGGCGCGAAATCTAAAAATAGCTTAAGAGGCTACGTAGCCTTTTAAGGGAATACCATCAAAAAATTGGGGGGGGGGTAATTTTATGATTCTTAATTATTGATGATTTGTATTGTTTTTTCATATAAATTTCAGTGATATATATATTTTTTGATTTGGTGTGATGTGAAATTTCTAAGTACCCACCTTTAAACAGGTATTGTGGTGTTCAGCCGCTTTAACCCTTTACCAAACAATCCCTGGTTTTTACAACCCTGAGATAGAAGCCTTTTGAAAACATTGTGGGAAAAGGAGAAAATGCTGGTAACCAGCATTTTCACCTTTTCCCACAATGTTTTCTACCCTGCTTGAAGCAAATTTCAATTTTTGAGTTACGTTTATTTTGTTATCTGCAAATGCTTTCAATTTGGACCAGTCGAAAATTTTGTCGTTTGATAAAGGGTTAAGCATTGATTCAGTCATGTATCAGTGATAGCTAACCTATTAGTGTTGCCTTGGTGATACAAGTACTGGAGTCGAACAATAAAGCGCTTTACAAAAAGGACAGTTTCTGCGATCTACTCTTAAAGTATTGACAAATTTCACGAAATAAAGTTCACATGTATATATACAAATTAACATATTGTGACGAGGGAAGAAGTCATTTGTCACTTGTCAATTGTTGAGAATCTTTCATTACCACAGTTGCGATCAGTATTTTCTCCAAGAGCAATCGTAGCCTAAAATAAATCATTTTAAATTCTCTTTTCCTTTTCTGCATTCTAATCTTGATCCACACGATATCTCTTTTTTCAAGTGAGCTTCTTGTAATAAAGTAATGCCCGCAGTTAAGTACCTATGACGCAATTTCCGGTCTGAAAGGGTTCGTCTTCGCAAGCCAATGAATATATCTTGACAGGTTTCCGGCAGAGTCAGACAAAGAAATATTTAAGGTCAAAGCCCTTGAAATTCTGTTCGATGTACAGGAAACCGATCTAGCGTATAGACTGCACTTTTACAGTCGGTGAATGTAACTAGTTACTCATTATGTACACATCTATTGCTTTTAGCTGGCAAGTTTTGTTATCTGCAAAAAATCATTATTAAATTAAGCTTTTGCTCACATCACTTGAAAATATCGTCGGTTTACTTCAAAAACCTCGTAACTGCAACTTGTTTCAAGGTATTTGAAGTAAACCGAGAGAGAGAGATATATATATATCTTTGCTTATTTAATGCATTTGTCTGTGAGCGAGGGACCTCCCATCAGTGCTTGACGCTTTCGATTTTCAATCGTGCAGTCCCGGTTCGATATCCACAAGCCAAGTGACCTATGTCATCTAGGTTTGGCCCAGCCTAAACACCGCCGAATCCAATCAAAGCTCTGATCATAGCTCCAAATAAGATACGGAGATGGTTTTCTAAATCCTTTATTTCTCTTTAAACCCTATGTTGCGTCGATGAAACGATTCTAATGAGTGCCAACAACATAGGGTTTAGTGCAGAATAATTAATATTTTCAATTTTAAAATTGAAATCACTCCTTCTGTCTGGAGCTCTGTCTGATGGTATCCAAGAAACAGACATATAGGAGCTTTCAGTGTGATTTGACCACAGGAATTTGACATTCTATAACCAAAGTAAATGATAAAACATAAAAAAAAAATCTCCCCTATATAATATAAACACAAGGAATGCAACGTCTCGATTGCTGGCGCTAGCACCCGACTGCCTTTCCTAACCAAAATCACCCACGAAACAAACATTGATCATAATCTCATTTAGCCTAGCGATAGACAAGACAATAATGTACCTGCGACATCCGGCGATACCTCAGTAGACACATTTCAACCAGAGATATCCGTCATGTTTTACAGCTCTATCAGGACATTTTGATTTATCCGGGTAGCCATTCGCTGACGTCACAGAAAGTAGCAGGTAGCGTATTTCATATTACTTATTACTATTATTTTTTTCGTTTTTAAGATACTTATGGACATCAAATGATACTAAAGACTGTGACGTCAGCGAATGGCTTCCCGGATAAATCAAAATGTCCCGATAGAGCTGTAAAACATGACGGATATATCTGGTTGAAAGGTGTCTACTGAGGTATCGCCGGATGTCGCAGGTACATTATTGTCTTGTCTATCGCTTGGCTAAATAAGATTATGATCAATGTTTGTTTCGTGGGTGATTTTGGTTGGGAAAGGCAGTCGGGTGCTAGCGCCAGCAATCAAGACGTTGCATTCCTTGTGTTTATAATATATTTGGGAGATGGTTTTTTTTTTCATGTTTTATCATTTATTTCGGTTATAGAATGTCAAATTCCTGTGATTTGACTGAAATAGACCAAGTAGCCTAATTCCACCACAGGTCTAACTGATTTATTTAACAATAATATTTACATAAACTATTCTGTTCTATTTTGTTAACGATAGGAAGAGTAAAGTGGTGTCACATAGGTACAAATGTATAGAAAAAGTTGAACAAGAGGGGATTAATGTTTTAAAGGTTTATTCACACCCAACTCTTCCTCAGGATGATTTATGTCAACATAGGTGAGGTGGTTAAAATATAAACAAGATGATACAATAAAAAATTAACTAGCTGGACGAAAGAAACAAGATAATACACTAAACCATTCCGTTTCAACATCATTTAATCATTATGAGCGATAATAAACTTACCTAAGCTTTCTGTGTCATTAGTACTGAGCTCCTAAAGCATTAAGCAGTGGTACTGGGTTCTTATTCACCTACCATTCTTCAGAACGTTCTTTATCCTATTCTCCAAAAGATTTAAAACTTTGAAAGTAACATGACTTCTGATTGGCTTAAACCAAATTGTTTAGCCAATCAGATGTTGTAATACTTTCGAATTTGGAAAATCCAAAGAATGAGACTTAGAAAGTTCTTAAAATCGGTTGGTGACCATGGACCAGGGTTTTCTTACTCCTGTAAGAGTGCCGCAGGGACCCTAAGTCGACAAGCATTATGGCAATGTCCAAAAGCCATTTAGCAATGCTACAAGACTCCGTACTCGAGCACCATTATCGGGCAGCACTAGATCTCTATAATATTACTCAGGTACTCGAAAGTCTAAACCATCCACTATTTCCAATGGGCTTGCAAGCCATTTTACAGCACTAAGGGGCTCCTCATCATCCAAAAGCACAATGGAAATTCAAAGTTTCTGTGATAGCCTATAGCGTATATCTCAACACACATGCGCAATATATAAAGAATATATATACATGTAGTAAAATTACACCTGTCAAATGTGCGATATTTGCCCACTCGCCGTATGACAATAAAGATAGTTTGTGATAAAGAAAAACTACAGGGCACCTTAGGTATTTAACTGCACTGTATGGCACCTTAGGCATCTAACAGTAGTATAGAGCTCCTAAATCATCTAACAGCACTACAGGGCACCTTAGACATCTAAAAGCTTTCTAGGGCTTCTAAATCATCTAACAGCACTACAGGGCACCTTAGACATCTAAAAGCTTTCTAGGGCTTCTAAATCATCTAACAGCACTACAGGGCACTTTTGGAATCTAACAGCACTATCGGGCTCCTAAGTCATCTAACAGCGCTATAGAGCTCCTTAGGCATCTAACAGCACAATAGGGCTCCTAAATCATCTAAGAGCTCTACAGGGCACCTTAGGTATCTAACAGCACTGTAGGGATCCTAAATCATCTAACAGAACTACAGGGCGCCTTTGGCATCTAACAGCACTATAGAGCTCCTAAATCATCTAACAGTGCTATAGGGATCCTAAATTACATAAAAGCACTACAGGGCACCTTAGACATCTAACAACGCAATAGGGCTCCTAAATCTTTTAACAGCACTATAAGGCACCTTAAGCATCTAATAACGCCACATAGTATAATATTCCTTAAAGAAGCGTCTAACAACGCCATAGGAAATGTTAGGCATCTTACATCGCTATACGGTATATTAAGGATATCACAGTACTGTACAGCTGCTGAAGCATATAACAGCACTATAATACGGCTCTTTAAGCATACAACAACCCTATAGGACCCGTTAATCATCATACAGCGCTATATATAGGAGACAAATTAAACATCTGACAGCGCTTTAGGGCTCAGTAAGCATGCATCTAATAGGACTATGCGGCTCTTTAAGCACCTAACTGCACTTTAGGACTATTAAAGTATCGAGTAGACCAAAAGGACTCCCAAGTCATCTAACATCCAAAATTTGTTTCGGCAGACTATGAATTAACCCATCTTTTATTAACTAAAATATGGACTGTATTCGGGCAGACATCAGATTCAAAGAGACAACACCATTCAAATCTGAACGCAGTGACAATAACATGTAATATTATTTGAAATTGTCTTTAGGGAAAATACAGATTTGAAATCTCATGGTGAAATCGGAAAAAGCGTAAACGGGATTTTTCGTCTATTTGCTAGGACTTGTTTGACATAGGTATATGACATTGTGTAGCTAAAAGTCAAGGCGGTTCAATAAATACCGGGGGTTTGCAAAAATTCCTTGAATTCTTTTCGCATCAGGTAAACTTTACCCTGCATGGATATTTTTTTTTCGAAGTAAATGGAGACTTAAACAGCCTTTGCAGTAGGTGTCAATCAAGATCAGGCTGCACAGAAACCGTTTGTATGATCAAAAACAATCTTCAGTTTGCTATGAAAATCTTGCTATGAAAATCTACTTCCGACGCTTGTAGAAGGGCAGTATATCAATATATTTAGATGGCTGCGGAAAGGTTCAAGCCAACACAGAACCAACCTCAAAAAATCATAGCTCTAGCTTCGAATAGAAAAGACCAAGATCAGGCCACAGGGTGATATTTGTCTATTCATTTCCCAAAGGAATTTATATCCTTAAACGGATAAGGGGTTTTATTCTTTAAAAAAAATCCGGAAAAAAGTTCAAACCAACGATTTTGAAAATGATTTTGGAAGATAGGGAGACAGAACATGAGTTCATGTTTAGTACGTTGATACATACTCGTGTTAAAACATTGTGACAAAATAAAAAAAAAAAACAGTACTCATTGTGGGTAATTTTTCATGTTTCAATGTCCTAAGTCTCTTCCAGATGACAAAATTTTTGACAAGTCCAAACTGAAAGTATTCGCAGGCAATGATATAAATGTGACTCAGTATTAAGATTTATAAGTATTATATTTCCTCCTTTTCCCAAAATGTTTTTAAAACATGTCTTTCTCATGATCGTTAAAATTCTGCATTATGTAGTAAAGGGTTAGAAATTGTCTCCTCGAAAATGAAACAATAAATCACCTCTAAACAGTGACGAGTTAAAACCGGATGAAAAGAAAAGGATGTCACACAGTACTGGATAAACAAGTAGTGTGTGACGTCAGAGAAAAACAAGAAAGTGGCCAATATCTCGACTAATGACCACTCATTAGATGACCATAAACTTCAAGTTTGAAAAGAAACACCTAAATACTATTGACGCTTTCACATGGTCATGTTAGACCCGCAGAAAGTAAACAATAAACAGCGTGAGTCGACAGGTTTACATGACATCATCACATTCCGTCTTCTCAGTCTGTCTGTCTCTCTCTCCGTCCGTCTACCTTCTTTCTCTCTCCCTCTCCGTCCTACCGTTCGTCCGTCTCCTCTCTCTCTCTCTCTCTCTCTCTCTCTCTCTCTCTGCAATACAACTGAATACCAAAGTATTTGTTTTATCTTTTTTAAAGGTTACATGTTTGTGTGATTTTTTTTTTCGTTTTTTTTTTTCACAATGTGGAAGGTACAGAATGATCAGATGGCACACATTTGCAGACTGGACTCCTTTGAAAGTATCTGCAAAAAATATTTCTGGTAGCATTTAATCCAGTAAGAGTCCATATACGGTTAAAGTTTCCATGAGTGCAGTTGCTGTACTTATAAAAACACAGTGGCTTACTCGTCTCAAAAAAAAGTAACAGAGACAGAATTGCCAAGATACCTCACGAGAGACCACCGAACAGGTTCTGCAATTTCAAAGTTTTCGGCGGAGAGGGCGGATGGAGACCTCTTAGGACCCTCCTGGGATTTCCACTCCTCTCTTTCGGCACTTCATTTTGTTTGGACCAAGTGCGATCCTAATAGCATTAGAAACGTGTATAAAAAAGAATGGGATAATCCTAATCGGGGATTCGGGTAGGTCGGTGCATTATGGGATAAACAAAAGCAATGATGTAGCAAAACTTACTGTAGGTTCCCCTCTTTATACAAAATGCCAGGAAACTGAGGTTTCAGTGTGAAATCAATGTCTCGCAGATAATGAAGTTTTGTTTGCCTCTAAACAAGAACGGCCGGATATAACAGTATCCTTCCATTCTTAATTCTTTACCAAACGACAAAATTTTAGCCTGGTCCAAATTGAAAGCATTTGCAGACGACGAAATAAAGATGACTTGAGAATAGAAATTTGTTCTGGGAAGGGTAGAAAACACTGTGGGAAAAGAAGAAAATGCTGTTTACCAGCATTTTCTCCTTTTCCCATAGTGTTTTCAAAAGGCTTCTTTCTCTGGGGGCGTCAAAAGTAGGGATTGTGTGGTAATGGGTTAATTTAGAAAGTATTGCAGATCCTGTTCGGCCAACCCAAATCGTACAGCCAGTCCTGAAATTGCTATGCAGCGTTATTTTGAAAAGAAGGAAACTGTTGAGACTTACTTAGGATTCTTTCATTTGCAAATCTCACAATTGCAAGCTCTCTCTCTCTCTCTCTCTCTCTCTCTCTCTCTCTCACACACACACACACACACGTGTGTGCACGTGACATTTACTATTTCTTTTCCTACAAAGATTCTAATAGTTGATATCATTCCCGTACAATTAACACGAGGTCATCAGAAGTAAGCCAACACAGACACTCTTTCATTATTGACTTTATAAAAGTCATTTTCTAAAAGACTACAAATCTAGTTTCGGAGTAAGATCAAGAGAGAATTCAGTCATAGTCTTGCCTAAAACAGTGGACAGTGTAGATCACAGATCAGACTGCACGTTCTGTGCAGTCTGATCTTGATCTACGCTGTCCACCAAAGCCTCTGGTGTCGTCTATGGTCTAGAAAGAGATAAATCGACAGTACCGAGCGTCTAGATTACCCAGACAATGCGGGTTATTTGTAAGGGAGACCTTGAAACCGAAATCAAGCGTTCTCCCAATAAGCTTTTCCCAATAAGAACAATAACGGTAACTCTGTATTGACGATCATTGGACTATTCGACCCAGGATCAGTTCGACACTCAATAAAATCGGCAAACGGCGATTTTGGTCACAATTTTGAAAAGGTAAGAGTGCTGTAATGAGTTAATTTGCCTATATTTTATCTACTCCTGCACTACAATGTTTTACACCAAGCTATTTATAGAAGAGAATGGTTGAATGGATTTAATATTGTGGATAGATCTGCTGCAGTGATTCTTATCAAGGAACAGAGTTGAGAATACCGGTAAATAGGCTCTTTCCTATACATTTATGCCGAATATACATCGAGTTTAGTTGAAATACATGTTTTCGAAAACTGTATAAAACACGAACCTCTGAATGTAAACAATTAATATGTTAATCAAATTTCAAATAAATTCTTTCCCTACAAGGCCACATTCGGAGCGTGTGACGTTGTCATGACGTCATCTTCAAGAGATCTGCTGATGTCACAATCATTATAGAAAGGCCCTAGAACGGTTAGCTTGATATCAGTATGTTAACCCTTTATCACACAATCCCAAGTCTTAACTTAATGAAGAAAAGAGGAAAACAATGTGTGAAAAGGAGAAAATGCTAGTAACCATCATTCACACAATGTTTTCTACTTATTCAAAAACAAATCTCAGCATTTAAGTCAAAGTTTCTCCTCTTCAGATGCTTTCAATATGGATTAGTCTAAAATTTTGTAAGGTGGTAAAGGGCTGATTGTTATTTTGCACAAAAGAAAAAAAAGAAGAATCTACTATAATTGTAGGCACTGTCCCACCAAAGGTTATTAGCAGAATTCTGCAGGATACCTACTTTACAAACTAGGCTACAAGGGTAGGGGTCACAATCCCCATCAATGGTCTCAACCTGAGTCATTTCATTGTAAATCTGCTAAATTATTAACATGAGGTATTGCACCATTGATAGTGTTTGTAATGAGCATAAATAGGAGGTTCCAGAGGGTTGGTTAAATGCAGGCCTATAATTTGTAGATTAATGTAACTCCTTAGAAAGAGTAAACATTGATGACTTGAGACATTGAACCATCATTTGTAATAGATCTACCTATCATAACACCTATTCTATGAAAATTGGGCATTAGGATAGATGTCACAGAATACATTGAGTGGCCCTGGACAGGTTGTTTCAATCAATAAAATGGGGGAAAAAAAAAACCAACTAACTAAAGACCTTCCAAAAGGCCAAGAAATTGACAACCTATTTACCTGTTAACTCTCAACCTAAAACCTACCTACATGTACCAACCTATCTATCTGTCACCCGATCAACCTATCTTCCGACAAACCTACTGATATACATATCACACAACCTACCTACCTACCTATCTACATGTATGACCTATCAACTGATATACCAACCAACAACCTACTTACCTATCAAACGACCAACCTAGGCCTACATACCTATCCAACAACCTACCAACCAACCTACCTTTCTACCAATCTGTCTACTACCTATAGGCAAACCTACCTACATACCAACTAACTAACCTATAACTCACTGATCTGCTTTCCTGCCTGCCTGCTTGTTTGCATGCATGCCTGGATTCCCAACTACCTTTGTATGTACAGACCCGGAAAGACAATGTTTCTTTGCTACTGACCACAAATTTTAATAAAGGTAATATTGCCTCAGAGGTTAAAAGACAAAATTATTCCTGTGAACACTGGTACTGCCCCAGTACAGTTCACTGTTTTTGCCCCTAATATGCATATTAAAAATTATTCTATAGGGTTAGGTGTCACAACCTAAATAAAGGGCCTCAAAAAAGGTTGAGCAATAATTGTGTCATACATGTATTTCTACTTTTGCCTTATACATGAAAAAAACATCCAGTGTGGTCTGGTGGGATTGCTGCATTAAAGCACATTGTATATTATCTCTGATACCCACTGTAAATAATGGCCTAAAGGGGATGTGTGACTGCCCAATGAATGGGCCTTAAGAGAAGTTCAACAATAATGTCATATTTGAAATTTTGGGAAAAAACCAAACAGAACAAAAGAGAAAAAAAAGTATGTATCTGGTGGTACTTCCCCACTGTTCAAAGCTTCTTGTTTCTATGATGTAAGTAATGGGCTTGGGGTAGGTGTAACAATCCCAATGCTTGGGTTCCTGAGGGGTCAGTATAAATAATAAGGTCATATTTGTGACTTTTTTCCCAGACTTTGAAAAACCAAAGTCTGTGTGTTTGTGATACTGCCCCACAAAAACTTACTGTTTTGATTATCACTAATATCTACTGTATATAATAAGCCATAGGGTTAGGAGTCACAATCCCAGTAAAGGGGCTCAAGAGGGTTAGGTGAATGATAACGCTTTACATGTATTTGCAAATTTCCACAGGGATAGAAAACAAAACAAATTCATGTGTCTGGTGGTACTTCCCAAATAAAACTTACTGTTTTTATTACCTTTGATATCTACTGCAATTAAGAGGCTTCAAAGATAGATGTCACAATCCCAATAAATTGGGTCCCTAAGGGATAGGTCAAGAAGAAATTTTGTGTGTCTTGTGGTACTGCCTCAATGATGCTTACTGTTTTGATAATCATTAATAGGTACTGTATATAATTAGCTTTAGTGGTAGGTGCCACAAATCTCAATAAAGGGGCTCCAGAGGGGTCGGCAAATGTTTATGTTGAATGTCTAATAATTCCTTCAGAAAAAGAAACTTAAAAAAAATTGTGTCTGGTGGTACTGCCCCACTGCAGCTCATTATTTTTATTATCCCTGATATGCATTGTAAATTAAAAGCTGTTAAGGTAGGTGTCACAATCCCTTAAAAGGGACTGCAGAAGGGATTGTCAATAATTACCATTTATTTGTGATTTTATCTAATGGATAAAAAGAGAAGAAAAAAAGAATGTGTCTGGTGGCACAGCCCCACTGAAGGTTATTGCTTTTATAATCTCCAATATCCACTGTACACAATGCACAAATGGGGTAGGTGTCACAATCCCAATAAATTGGCCCAAGAGGGTTTCCTCATTAACAGCATCAAATTTGTTATTTTTTCCTGAAGTATATTGGAAATTTAAGAAAAATCCTGTGTCTGGTGGTACTGCCCCACCCAATCTTATTGCTTTTATTATCCTTGATATCCACTGAAAATAATGGATCATAGGGGCGGTTGACACAATGAAGGGGTCCAAGAGGGGCAGGTCAATAAGTATGTTAAATTTGTGTTGTAGCCTCAGGAATGCAGTAAAGAAGGAAAAAAATGTTGTGTCTGATGGTACTGCCCCACTAAAGCTTATTGTTTTTATTATCCTCACTATCCACTGTAAATAGTGGACTACAGGGGTAGGTGTCACAATCCCAATAAATGGTCCAAAGAGGGGTCCATCAATAATAACATCAAATTAGTTATTTTTGTCTCAATGACAAACAGATGTAAGAAAAGTTCTGTGCTTTGTGGTACTGCCCCACTCAGTCTTATTGCAAGTGTTATGCTTGATATCTCCTGTAAATAATGGGGTATAGGAGTAGGTGTCACAATCCCAATAAAGGGGCCCCAAAGGGGCTGGTCAATTAGTACGTTAAATTTGTCTTGTTGCCTGAGGAATGCAGCAACAAAGCAAAAAAAATCCTGTGTCTGGTGGTACAGCCCCAATTAAGCTTAGTATATTTTTTATCTCTGATATCCACTGTTCATAAAAAACTGTATGGGTTGGTGTCACAATCCCTTAAAAGAGGCTTAAGAGGGGTCGGTCAATAATTATGTTTCATCTGTGATTTTACCGCTGGGATTGAAAAAGAAAAAAAAAATTGTGTCTTATGGTACTGCCCCACTGAAGCTTTTTGTTTTTATTATCCTCAATATCTACTATAAATAATAAACTATAGGGGTAGGTGTCACAATCCCAATAAATGGGCCAAAGAGGGGTAAATCAATAATAACATCAAATTTGCTATTTTGCCTCAATGACAAAAAGACCGAAGAAAATTCCTGAGTCTAGTGGTACTGCCCCACTTAATCTTATTGCATTTGTTTTCCCTAATATCCACTCAAAAAAATGATTTATAGGAAAAGGTGTCACAATCCCAATGAATGGGTCGTAAAGGGGCTAGTCAATAAGTATGTTCAATTTGTCTTGTTGCCTTATGAATGCGGAAACTAAGGGGAAAAAAATCCGGTGTCTGGTGGTACTGCCCCAAATAAGCTTAGTATATTTTTTATCCCTGATATCCACTGTAAATAAAAATCTGTATGGGTTGGTGTCACAATCCCTGTAAAGGGGCTTTAGAGGGGTCGGTCAATAATTACGTTTCATCTGTGAGTTTACCGCTGGGATTGAAAAAGAAAAAAAAAATTGTGTCTTATGGTACTGCCCCACTAAGGCTTATTGTTTTTATTATCGTCAATGTCCACTGTAAATAATAGACTACAGGGGTAGGTGTCACAATCCCAATAAATGGGCCAAAGAGGGGTCAATCAATAATAACATCAAATTTGCTATTTTGCCTCAATGACAAAAAGACATAAGAAAATTCCTATATCTGGTGGTACTGCCCCACTCAATCTTATTGCATTTGTTATCCCTGATATGCACTCTAAAACATGGGGTACAGAAGTAGGTGTCACAATCCCAATGAAGGAGCCCTGAAGGGTCTGGTCAATAAGTACGTTAAATTTGTCTTGTTGCCTCATGAATGCAGAAACAAAGGAAAAACAAATCCTGTATCTGGTGGTACTGCCCCAATTAAGTTTAGTATATTTTTTATCCCTGATATCCACTGTTCATAAAAAACTGTATGGGTCGGTGTCACAATCCCTTAAAAGAGGCTTTAGAGGGGTCGGTCAATACTTACGTTTCATCTGTGAGTTTACCGCTGGGATTGAAAAAGAAAAAAAATATTGTGTCTTATGGTACTGCCCCACTAAGGCTTATTGTTTATATTATCGTCAATGCCCACTTTTAATAATAGACTACAGGAGTAGGTGTCACAATCCCAATAAATGGGCCAAAAAGGGGTCAATCAATAATAACATCAAATTTGCTATTTTGCCTCAATGACAAAAAGACATAAGAAAATTCCTATGTTTGGTGGTACTGCCCCACTCAGTCTCATTGCATTTGTTATCCCTGATATCCACTCTAAAAAATGGGGTATAGGAGTAGGTGTCACAATCCCAATAAAGGGGCCCTGAAGGGGTTGGTCAATAAGTATGTTAAATTTGTGTTGTTGCCTCATGAATGCAGAAACAAAGGGAAAAAAATCCTGTGTCTGGTGGTACTGCCACAATTGCCCTTAGTATATTTTTTATCCCTGATATACACTGTAATTAAAAATTTTTATGGGTTGGTGTCACAATCCCTTAAAAGGGGCTTCAGAGGGGTTGGTCAATAATTATGTTTTATCTGCGATTTTTTCCGCATGGATTGAAAAAGAAAATAAGATATTGTGTCTGATGGTACTGCCCCACTAAGGCTTATTGTTTTTATTATCCTCACTATCCACTGTAAACAATGGACTATAGGGGTAGGTGTCACAATCCCAAGAAATGGGCCAAAGAGGGGTCAATCAATAATAACATCAAATTTGCTATTTTGTCTCAATGATAAAAAGGCATAAGAAAATTCCTATGTTTGGTGGTACTGCCCCACTCAATCTTATTTCTTTTGTTATCCCTGATATGCACTCTAAAAAATGGGGTATAGGAGTAGGTGTCACAATTCCAATGAAGGGGCCCTAAAGGGGCTGGTGAATAAGTATGTTAAATTTGTCTTGTTGCCTCATAAATGCAGAAACAAAGGAAAAACAAATCCTGTATCTGGTGGTACTGCCCCAATTAAGCTTAGTATATTTTTTATCCCTGATTAACACTGTTAATAAAAGACTGTATGGGTTGGTGTCAAAATCCCTGTTAAGGGGCTTCAGAGGGGTCGGTCAATAATAACTTTTTATCTGTGATTTTACGGCTGGGATTGAAAAAGAAAAAAGAAATATTGTGTCTTATGGTACTGCCCCACTAAGGCTTATTGTTTTTATTATCCTCAATGTCCACTGTAAATAATAGACTACAGGGGTAGGTGTCACAATCCCAATAAATGGGCCAAAGAGGGGTCAACCAATAATAACATCAAATTTGCTATTTTGCCTCAATGACAAAAAGACATAAGAAAATTCCTATGTCTGGTGGTACTGCCCCACTCAATCTTATTGCATTTGTTATCCCTGATACCCACTCTAATAAATGGGGTATAGGAGTAGGTGTCACAATCCCAATGAAGGGGCCCTGAAGGGGTTGGTCAATAAGTATGTAAAATTTGTCTAGTTGCCTCATGAATGCAGAAACAAAGGGGAAAAAAATCCTGTATCTGGTGGTACTGCCCCAATTAAGCTTAGTATATTTTTTATCCCTGATATACACTGTAAATAAAAAATTGTATGGGTTGGTGTCACAATCCCTTAAAAGGGGCTTTTAAAGGGTCGGTCAATAATTACGTTGTGATTTTACCACTGGGATTAAAAAAAAAAAAAAAAAAAATTGTGTCTCATGGTACCGCCCCACAAAAGCTTATTGTTTTTATCATCCTCACTATCAACTGTACATAATGGACAATAGTGGTAGGTGTCACAATCCATTTAAATGGGCCAAAGAGGGGTCAATCAATAATAACATCAAACCTGCTATTTTTGCCTCAGTGACAAAAAGATACAAGAAAATTCCTATTTCTGGTGGTACTGCCCCACTCAATCTTATTGCATTTGTTATCCCTGATATCCACTCTAAAAAATGGGGTATAGGAGGAGGTGTCACAATCCCAATCAGGTGGTACTACAGGGCTTGTCAATAAGTACGTTAAATTTGTCTTGTTGCCTCATGAATGCAGAAACAAAGGAAAAAAAAATCCTGTATCTGGTGGTACTGCCCCAATCAATATTAGTATATCTTTATGCCTGATATACACTGTAAATAAAAAACTGTATTGGTTGGTGTCACAATCCCTGGAAAGGGGCTTCAGACGGGTCGGTCAATAATGACGTTTTTTCTGTGATTTTACCGCTGGGATTGAAAAAGAAAAAAAATTGTGTCTTATGGTACTGTGCCCCACTAAGGCTTATTGTTTTTATTATCCTCAATGTCCACTGTTAATAATGGACTACAGGGGTAGGTGTCACAATCCCAATAAAAGGGCCAAAGAGGGATCAATGAACAATAACATCAAACATGCTATTTTTGCCTCAATGATAAAAAGACATAAGAAAAATCCTGTGTCTGGTGGTACTGCCCCACTCATTCTTAATGCATTTGCTATCCCTGATATCCACTGCAAAAAATGGGGTGTAGGAGTAGATGTCACAATCCCAATGAAGGGGCCCTAAAGGGGCTGGTCAATAAGTATGTTAAAGTTGTCTAGTTGCCTCATGAATGCAGAAACAAAGGGAAAAAAAATCCTGTATCTGGTGGTACTGCCCCAATAACGCTTAGTATATTTTTCATCTCTGATTAACACTGTAAATAAAAATCTTTATGGGTTGGTGTCACAATCCCTTAAAAGGGGCTTCAGAGGGGTTGGTCAAATATTATGTTTTATCTGCGATTTTTTCGCTGGGATTGAAAAAAAAAACATTGTATCTTATGGTACTGCCCAACTAAGGGTTATTGTTTTTATTATCCTCAATGTCCACTGTAAACAATAGACTACAGGGGTAGGTGTCACAATCCCAAGAAATGGGCCAAAGAGGGGTCAATCAAGAATAACATCAAATTTGCTTTTTTGCCTCAATGACAAAAAGACATAAGAAAATTCCTATATCTGGTGGTACTGCCCCAATCAATCTTATTGCATTTGTTATCCTTGATATCCACTCTAAAACATGGGGTATAGGAGTAGGTGTCACAATCCCAATGAAGGGGCCCTGAAGGGGCTGGTCAATAAGTACGTTAAATTTGTCTTGTTGCCTCATGAATGCAGAAACAAAGGAAAGACAAATCCTGTATCTGGTGGTACTGCCCCAATTAGGCTTCGTATATTTTTCATCCCTGATATACACTGTAAATAAAAAACTGTATGGGTTGGTGTCACAATCCCTTAAAAGAGGCTTTAGAGGGGTCGGTCAATAATTACGTTTCATCTGTGATTTTACAGCTGGGATTGAAAAAGAAAAAAAATTGTGTCTTATGGTACTGCCCCACTAAGGCTTATTGTTTATATTATCGTCAATGTCCACTTTTAATAATAGACTACAGGGGTAGGTGTCACAATCCCAATAATTGGGCCAAAAAGGGGTCAATCAATAATAACATCAAATT
Organism: Tridacna crocea; assembly: GCA_943736015.1. NCBI lineage: Eukaryota > Metazoa > Mollusca > Bivalvia > Cardiida > Cardiidae > Tridacna > Tridacna crocea. The sequence goes on from OX031059.1 coordinate 61,142,399, forward strand.
TTACTATTTTGCCTCAATGACAAAAAGACATAAGAAAATTCCTATGTTTGGTGGTACTGCCCCACTCAGTCTTATTGGATTTGTTATCCCTGATATCCACTCTAAAAAATGGGGTATAAGAGTAGGTGTCACAATCCCAATCAAGGGGTCCTGAAGGGGCTGGGCAATAAGTATGTTAAATTTGTCTTGTTGTCTCACGAATCCAGAAACAAAGGGAAAAAATCCTGTGTCTGGTTGTACAGCCCCAATTACCCTTAATATATATTTTATCCCTGATATACATTGTAAATAAAAATCTTTATGGGTTGGTGTCACAATCCCTTAAAAGGGGCTTCAGAGGGGTTGGTCAATAATTATGTTTTATCTGCGATTGTTTCCGCTTGGATTGAAAAAGAAAAAAAGATATTGTGTCTGATGGTACTGCCCCACTAAGGCTTATTGTTTTTATTATCCTCAATGTCCACTGTAGACAACAGACTACAGGGGTAAGTGTCACAATCCCAAGAAATGGGCCAAAGATGGGTCAATCAATAATAATATCAAATTTGCTATTTTGCCTCAATGACAAAAAGACCGAAGAAAATTCCCTTGTCTGGTGGTACTGCCCCACTCAATCTTTTTGCTTTTGTTATCCCAGATATGCACTCTAAAAAATGGGGTGTACGAGTAGGTGTCACAATCCCAATGAAGGGACCCTTAAGGGGCTGGTCAATAAGTATGTTAAATTTGTCTTGTTGCCTCATAAATGCAGAAACAAAGGAAAAAAAATCCTGTATCTGGTGGTACTGCCCCGATTAAGCTTAGTTTATTTTTCATCCCTGATATCCTCTGTACATGAAAAACTGTATGGGTTGGTGTCACAATCCCTTAAAAGGGGCTTTAGAGGGGTCGGTCAATAATTATGTTTTATTTGTGATTTTATCGCTAGGATTCTAAAAGAAAAAAAAATTTTTTTGTCTGATGGTACTGCCCCACAAAAGCCTATTATTTTTATTATCCTCAATGTCCACTGTAAATAATGGACTACAGGGGTAAGTATCACAATCCCAATAAATGGGCCAAAGAGGGGTCAATCAATAATAACATCAAATTTGCTATTTTGCCTCAATGACAAAAAGACATAAGAAAATTCCTATATCTGGTGGTACTGCCCCACTCAGTCTTATTGGATTTGTTATCCCTGATATTCACTCTAAAAAATGTGGTACAGGAATAGGTGTCACAATCCCAATGAAGGGGCCCTAAAGGGGCTGGTCAATAAGTATGTAAAAGTTGGCTTGATGCCTCATAAATGCAGAAACAAAGGGGAAAAAATCCTGTGTCTGGTGGTACTGTCCCATTTAAGCTTAGTATATATTTTATCCCTGATATACACTGTAAATAAAAAACTGTATGGGTTGATGTCACAATCCCTGAAAAGGGGCTTTAGAGAGGTCGGTTAATAATCACGTTTTATCTGTGGTTTTACTGCTGGGATTGAAAAAGAAAAAAAAAATATTGTGTCTGATGGTACTGCCCCACTAAGGCTTATTGTTTTTATTATCCTCAATGTCCACTGTAAATAATGGACTACTGGGGTAGTTGTCACAATCCCAAGAAATGGGCCAAAGAGGGGTCAATGAATAATAACATCAAATTTGTTATTTTGCCTCAATGACAAAAAGACATAAGAAAATTCCTATATCTGGTGGTACTGCCCCACTCAATCTTATTGCATTTGTTATCCCTGATATCCACTCCAAAACATGGGATATAAGAGTAGGTGTCACAATATCAAAAAAGGGGCCCAAAAGGGGCTGGTCAATAAGTGTGTTAAATTTGTCTGGTTGCTTCATGAATGCAGAAACAAAGGGGGAAAAAAACTGTGTCTGGTGGTACTGCCCCAATTAAGCTTAGTATATTTTTCATCCCTGATATCCACTGTACATAAAAAACTGTATGGGTTGGTGTCACAATCCCTTAAAAGGGGCTTTAAAGGGGTCAGTCAATAATTATGTTTTTTTTGTGATTTTATCGCTGGGATTGTAAAAGAAAAAAAAATATTTTGTCTGATGGTACTGCCCTACAAAAGCCTATTATTTTTATTATCCTCAATGTCCACTGTAAAAAATGGACTACAGGGGTAAGTGTCACAATCCCAATAAATGGGCAAAAGAGGGGTCAATCAATAATAATATCAAATTTGCTATTTTGCCTCAATGACAAAAAGACATAAGAAAATTCCTATATCTGGTGGTACTGCCCCACTCAATCTTATTGCTTTTGTTATCCCTGATATGCACTCTAAAAAATGGGGTATAGGAGTAGGTGTCACAATCCCAATGAAGGGGCCCTAAAGGGGCTGGTCAATAAGTACGTTAAATTTGTCTTGATGCCTCATAAATGCAGAAACAAAGGAAAAAAAATCCTGTATCTGGTGGTACTGCCCCAATTAAGCTTAGTATATTTTTTATCCCTGATATAAACTGTAAATAGAAAACTGCATGGGTTGGTGTCACAATCCCTTAAAAGGCGCCTTTAGAGGGGTCGGTCAATGATTATGTTTTATCTGGGATTTTACCTCTTGGATTGAAAAAGAAAAAAAATTATGTTTTATGGTACTGCCCCACTAAGGCTTATTGTCTTTATTATCCTAAATGTCCAATGTAAAAAATGGACTACAGGGGTAGGCGTCACAATCCCAATGAATGGGCCAAAAGAGGGGTCAATCAATATTAATATCAAATTTGCTATTTTGCCTCAATGACAAGAAGACATAAGAAAATTCCTATGTCTGGTGGTACTGCCCCACTCAATCTTATTGCATTTGTTATCCCTGATATCCACTCTAAAAAATGGGATATAAGAGTAGGTGTCACAATCCCAATGAAGGGGCCCTAAAGGGGATGGTCAATAAGTATGTTAAATTTGTCTGGTTGCCTCATGAATGCAGAAACAAAGGGAAAAAAATACTGTGTCTGGTGGTACTGCCCCAATTAAGCTTAGTATATTTTTTATCCCTGATATCCGCTGTACATAAAAAACTGTATGGGTTGGTGTCACAATCCCTTAAAAGGGGCTTTTAAGGGGTCAGTCAATAAATATATTTTATTTGTGATTTTATCGCTGGGATTGTAAAAGAAAAAAAATATTTTGTCTGATGTTACTGCCCCACAAAAGCCTATTATTTTTATTATCGTCAATGTCCACTGTAAAAAATGGACTACAGGGGTAGGCGTCACAATCCCAATAAATGGGCCAAAGAGGGGTCAATCAATAATAACATCAAATTTGTTATTTTGCCTCAATGACAAAAAGACATAAGAAAGTTCCTATGTCTGGTGGTACTGCCCCACTCAGTCTTATTGGATTTGTTATCCCTGATATCCACTCTAAAAAATAGGGTAAAGGAGTAGGTGTCACAATCCCAATGAAGAGGCTCTAAAGGGGCTGGTCAATAAGTATGTTAAATTTGTCTTGTTGCCCCATGAATGTAGGAAACAAAGGGGGAAAAATGCTGTGTCTGGTGGTACTGCCCCATTTAAGTTTAGTATATTTTTTATCCCTGATATGCACTGTTAATAAAAAACTGTATGGGTTGATGTCACAATCCCTGAAATGGGGCTTTAGAGGGGTCGGTTAATAATCACGTTTTATCTGGGATTTTACCTCTTGGATTGAAAAAGAAAAAAAAATTGTGTTTCATGGTACTGCCCCACTAGAGCTTATTGTCTTTATTATCCTAAATGTCCACTGTAAAAAATGGACTACAGGGGTAGGTGTCACAATCCCATTAAATGAGCCAAAGAGGGGTCAATCAATGATAACATCAAATTTGCTATTTTGCCTCAGTGACAAAAAGACACAAGAAACTTCCTATGTATGGTGGTACTGCCCCACTCAATTTTATTGCATTTGTTATCCCTGATATGCACTGTAAAAAATAGGGTATAGGAGTAGGTGTCACAATCCCAGTAAAGGGGCCCTGAAGGGGCTGGTCAATAAGCATGTTAAATTTGTCTTGTTGCCTCATGAATGCAGAAACAAAGGAAACAAAATCCTGTATCTGGTGGTACTGCCCCAATTAAGCTTAGTATATTTTTTATCCCTGATATACACTGTAAAAAAAAAACTGTATGGGTTGGTGTCACAATCCCAGAAAAAGGGGTATTAGAGGGGTCGGTCAATAATTATGTTTTATCTGTGATTTTTCCACTGGGATTGAAAAAGAAAAAAAAATTGTGTCTTATGGTACTGCCCCACTAAGGCTTATTGTTTTTATTATCCTCAATGTCCACTGTAAAAAATGGACTACAGGGGTAGGTGTCACAATCCCAATAAATGGGCCAAAGAGGGGTCAATCAATGATAACATCAAATTTGCTATTTTGCCTCAGTGACAAAAAGACATAAGAAACTTCCTATGTCTGGTGGTACTGCCCCACTCAACCTAATTGCATTTGTTATCCCTGATATCCACTCTAAAAAATGGGGTATAAGAGTAGGTGCCACAATCCCAATAAAGGGGCCCTAAAGGGGCTGGTCAATAAGTATGTTAAATTTGCCTTGTTGCCTTATAAATGCAGAAACATAGGAAAAAAATCCTGTATCTGGTGGTACTGCCCCAATTAAGCTTAGTATATTTTTCATCCCTGATATACACTGTAAAATAAGAACTGTATTGGTTGGTGTCACAATCCCTTAAAAGGGGCTTCAGAGGGGTCGGTCAATAATTATGTTTTTTCTGTGATTTCACCGCTGGGATTGAATAAGAAAAAAAAAAAATATTGTGTCTGATGGTATTGCCCCACTGAAGCTTATTATTTTTATTATTCTTAATGTCCACTGTAAATGATGGACTGCAGAGGTAGGTGTCACAATCCCAATAAATGGGCCAAAGACGGGTTAATCAATAATGACATCAAATTTGCTATTTTGCCTCAATGACAAAAAGACAAAAGAAAGTTCCTATGTTTGGTGGTACTGCCCCACTCAATCTTATTGCACTTGTTTTCCCTGATATCCACTCTAAAAAATGGGGTATAGGAGTAGGTGTCACAATCCCAATGAAGGGGCCCTAAAGGGGCTGGTCAATAAGTATGTCAAATTTGTCTTGTTGCCTCAAGAATGCAGAAACAAAGAAAAAAAAATCCTGTGTCTGGTGGTACTGCCCCAAATATGCTTAGTATATTTTTTATCCCTGATATACACTATAAATAAAAACCTGTATGGGTTGGTGTCACAATCCCTGAAAAGGGGCTTCAGAGGGGTCGGTCAATAATTATGTTTTATCTGTGATTTTACCGCTGGGATTACAAAAAAAAAATTATTGTGTCTGATGGCACTGCCCCACTAGAGCTTATTGTTTTTATCATCCTCACTATCCACTCTACATAATGGACTACAGGGGTAGGTGTCACAATCCCATTAAATGGGCCAAAGAGGGGTCAATCTATAATAATATCAAATTTGCTATTTTGCCTCAATGACAAAAAGACATAAGAAACTGCCTATGTCTGGTGGTACTGCCCCACTCAATCTTATTGCATTTGTTATCCCTGATATACACTCTAAAAAATTGGGTATAAGAGTATGTGTCACAATCCCAATGAGAGGCCCTACAGGGGCTGGTCAATAAGTATGTTAAATTTGTCTTGTTGCCTCATGAATGCAGAAACAAGGAAAAACAAATCCTGTATCTGGTGGTACTGCCCCAATTAAGCTTAGTATATTTTTTATCCCTGATATACACTGTAAATAAAAATCTGTATGGCTTGGTGTCACAATCCCTTAAAAGGGGCTTCGGAGGGGTCGTTAAATAATTATGTTTTATCTGTGATTTTTCCACTGGGATTGAAAAAGAAAAAAAAAATATTGTGTCTGATGGTACTGCCCCACTAAGGCTTCTTATTTTTATTATCCTTAATGTCCACTGTAAATAATGGACTACAGGGGTAGGTGTCACAATCCCAATAAATGGGCCAAAGAGGGGTCAATCAATAATAACATCAAATTTGCTATTTTGCCTCAATGACAAAAAGACGTAAAAAAAAAAATTCCTATGTCTGGTGGTACTGCCCCATTCAATCTTATTGCATTTGTTATCCCTGATATCCACTCTAACAAATGGGGTATAAGAGTAGGTGTCACAATCCTATGAAAGGGGCCCTAAAGGGGCTGGTCAATAAGTATATTAAAGATGTCTTGTTGCCTCATGAATGCAGACACAAAGGAAAAAAATCCCGTGTCTAGTGGTACTGCCCCAATTAAGCTTAGTATATTTTTTATGCCTGATATACACTGTAAATAAAAAACTGTATTGGTTGGTGTCACAATCCCTGGAAAGGGGCTTCAGAGAGGTCGGTCAATAATTACGTTTTATCTGTGATTTTACTGCTTGGATGAAAAAAGAAAAAAAAAATATTGTGTCTGATGGTACTGCCCCACTAAGGCTTATTGTTTTTATTATCGTCAATGTCCACTGTAAAAAATAGACTACAGGGGTAGGTGTCACAATCCCAATAAATGGGCCAAAGAGGGGTCAATCAACAATAACATCAAACATGCTATTTTTGCCTCAATGACAAAAAGACATAAGAAAAATCCTGTGTCTGCTGGTACTGCCCCACTCAATCTTAGTGCATTTTCTATCCTTGATATCCACTGCAAAAAAAGGGGTGTAGGAGTAGATGTCACAATCCCAATGAAGGGGCCCTAAAGGGGCTGGTCAATAAGTATGTTAAAGCTGCCTTGTTTCCTCAGGAATGGAAAACAAAACAAAATCCTTTGTCTGATGGTACTGCCCCACAGAATCTCATTGTTTGATAATTACCGATAACCTCTGTAAAGAATAGCCTCTAGGCTAAGGTGTCACAATCCCACTAAAGGGGCACCAGAGTGTCAGTCAATTATAACGTCATATTTGTCATGTTCTTTTGGGACAGAAAAAATGAAGCAATCGAAAACAATTTGTGTCTCAACTAAATCTTATTGTTTTAATTAATCGAGCAACAATTTTCAAGTGGTAATGCCCCACTTAACTTTATTTTAATACTTAACCGTGCAAACTACAGTTAATATTGAGCGATAAGGGTAGGTGTCACTGTCAGTACTCCTCTGAAAAAGTCCGACCGGAGATTGTTTTATGCCAATTTATGTATTTTAATATTGCATCACTGACGGTAAGAAAAAGGGACTTTCCAGTGACAGGCTATTGTGAATTTTGGGCTATTACAGTAAGTGATATAATCCGCATATGGTGTGCAACACGCGAAAAGGGACATTCGGACATCTGCGTAAAGTGTCGTCTCGGATCAGCCTGCGCAGTCCGCGCAGGCTAATCCGAGACGGCACTTTACGACTACATTAGATTTTGTGCTACAATAGACATGCGCAAAACAGAAAATTGCACTATAACGGAAAGTGCCATCTCGGATTAGCCTGCGCAGGCTGATCCGAGATGACACTTTACGTAAATGTCCGAATGTCCTTTTTCCCATGTTGCAAGCCATATAGGAGCCTTAGAGGGTCATTTCAATTATTTGTAGTGTTGTATCACAGATAGAAATAATAATATTAATAATAAACATACCTATGACAGCAGGTTTTGTTCCTCTGAAGCTTCTGGGCAGAGTTAAAAACGATAACTACTGCAAAATTTGCATTTTATGGGTAGTTATGGGCGATATTGGTAGGTGTCGTAATACCTATGTATTCACACACACTTTCAGACTAAATTAAATAAATTATCCCAGATTTTTGTCTTTAACTGCGGACTTACAACCTTAGCGTAAAGCTTGACAAATACCATGCAGAAATAGTAAGCATACTATTGTTTCCATGAAACTGTATGCCGAAAGCCGTACGCACTGGTTTTGTTGTGGGTCGAAATAGTTATGGGCCGATTTGTCCATTTACAGTCTATACAGAGTTACCGTTATTGTTCTTATTGGGAGAAGCTTATTGGGAGAACGCTTGATTTTATCGACCTTGAAGGTAATGAGCCATAATTTTTGTCAGACAAGCATTATTCTCAGATAACTTTGTTCCAGGAAAAAAAATGTTCTTTCGAATTTATGTATATATTCGTTTCTTCTCTGCAACCGTTTGCCTTTGTTGATGGAAATTCTTAAAACTGCCTGCAGTATTTTGGGACTCTATCTCTGCAATTTCGTTTATTCCGAAACAAAATTAGGCAGGCGACTTTGAAATCATTAATTTTCTTGTACAGAAAGAGGAAAGACTTTGTGAACTAATTTCTTATTAACTCTTATCCAAATGACAAAATTTTATTAAAAGCATTCGTAGACGACATAATTATCATAAGAAGGTAAAGTTAAATCTTTGTCTATGGCAAAGCCGGTTATCAGCATTTTCTCCTTTTCCTACTCTGGGATTGCACGGTTAAGGGTCAAATACTCCTTTTGTCAAATTGTTTTAAAGAATTTGTTTTGATATATGACAAAATAAAGGTCGCCTGTTGGAAGTACATGTATAGCTTTTTTTCAAACTTTTCAAGTGTCTATACTGTGTGATATGCAAGCCTAACGTCCCGTGTTCAATTCGCGCTGCTGCCGCTCTTGGATTGGGCAGGGGTCGGAAAGATGGTGGTCCGAGTGAGCCTGGACAATGCATTTATACTCCGTCTTCCGTCAAAGGGAAGCCAAGCCTAGGTCCAGGCAGTAATCTTTTTTTATCACTCCCATCCCTCCTTTTACAGCCTGAACTGATCTGTGGCAAAACAGTTTATCGCTTCTGCCATTCATATTTTTGACATTGTAGACAAAGCATAACCTCTGAAGAGTACGTATTACCATTAACCCATTACCAAACGACAATATTTTAGAGTAGTCCAAATTGAAAGCATTTGCAGATGAGATAATAAAAGTGACTGAAAATTTGAAATTTGTTTTGTGAAGGGCAGAAAACATTGTGGGAAAAGGAGAAAATGCTGGTTACCAGCATTTTCTCCTTTTCCCACAATGTTTTCTAAAGGCTTCTTATTCAGGGGCGTCAAAGTAGGGATTGTGTGGTAATGGGTTAAGTAAAAACTGATCAGGAAACAAGGCTTACAAAATCCCAACAAAGTATCAATAATCAGTAATCACCAAACATTATTTAGAACATTCCATGTCTAATAGACAGGTTTAAAATGTAACAAACGTTCTGATTGGCTGAACCAAATAGTTTAGCCAATCAGATGTTGTGTTATTTTCAAAATGGAAATTTCTTGTGAATAAGACTAACAGCGTTAGTAACAAGTGGCTTCTTAAAAAGAAGCCAGGAGAGGTCGACATCATTTTTTTCTAATACTTTTTATGCTTTTAGGTTAGATATAATATAGGTACATGTAAAGAAACAAGCAAGACAATAAACGGGTAGTTGAAATCTGTTCAGTTGTAAATACACATTCATCAAAGTGGATGGCAAAAACAGGATTCCGTATTCATCCGTCCTTGTAATTTATGTAAGTCACACGACCTTCTTCCCGCGTTTTAAGGTCACGTGATTTTTTCCGCTGTGTTCGTTTCTATTTTTAACGAAATTCTTTTTTCTTTTTCTTCTTTTTGTTAAGATTTAAGATTGTAATACAAAATTAAAATTGTTGGAAAGGGAATATGCAATTAAATCCTTATAATTTTGTTGAAATTCGTGATATAGAAACAAACCACGTCTATTTCCTATTTCAGTTTTTAGACTTTGATTTCTTTATAAAATCATGACGAAACAGACTGTGTATCGGAACAATTCCCCTACAAAGATTGGATTTAGACAGCAATTTCTGAGGCAGTCTGCCTTTTAAACCGAACACTGTTGGAGAGGTCTGATGACCTCTCCAATAATGGTTGGTGAATACGGACCACGGTGTACTTTTATCGCAATGTTACTGAAACACTACAAGGATTGGGCACGACTTCAAATACTAATTATGCTATCAAATCTACAACCATTGCAAGGTCATCCTTCATTACTAGAATTTTGTTCTTGTAAACAAATTAACTCTTGGCGAGGAAAAGAAACGAGATCAGCATTGTCAGATAAATTCTATGCCAAGAAAATGCCCTAACTCTTTCTGTGTCAATTATCAATGGGCCATGCTCTGTAAAAAGGAGGTTTAATGCAGCTGCAAAAAGTTTCGACTCAGGTCAGCCTGCGCAGTCCGCGCAGGCTGACCTGAGTCGAAACTTTTTGCTATTAGTCATTTTTCTGCATATCAAAGGACGAGTCTACCTCATGATAAAGTCGATTGCAAAAGATGCGAAATTTTGGGTACTTATTATTTTTTTTTTATGTGATGACTGTCTTGGTATAATACATCACATGCACTAAAGCCCCTTTGTTTCAACCTATTGCAACACATTGTTACGGGAGACCACTCCTTCCTGCATGGCATACTCCCGATTTAAATACAATACCTGGCTACTGCGTCAGAGAGATATCTCTTTGGCTCAGTGGTTAGGGTATTGGCTTTGCGTCCGGGAGTTCGGAGTTCGAATCCCGCTCCGACCCTTATTTCTGCCATGCATTTATTCATTTGTTTCTTTGTTACGGACTTCGTTCGTAAGATGGGGGCTCGTCCGGGATTGGCCATTGAGCTATTAGTCCCATTTGTTGTCCAAAATCGGACTTCCTGCCTAATAAGGCTTTGAGTCATCAATAAATGATGACTTTAAGAGGGGGTGTGTTACGGGTGACCACTCCTTCCTGCATGGCATACTCCCGATTTAAATACAATACCTGGCTACTGCGTCAGAGAGATATCTCTTTGGCTCAGTGGTTAGGATATTGGCTTTGCGTCCGGGAGTTCGGAGTCCGAATCCCGCTCCGACCCTTATTTCTGCCATGCATTTATTCATTTGTTTCTTTGTAACGGACTACGTTCGTAAGAACATGTAGAAGTACATAGAGGATAATCAACTGTTTATTTTTTATATAAAAAATATCTCACGGGGATGCGTTGTTAGGCGTTGAAAAAACGAGTGCGCAGCACGAGTTTTTTTTATAACGCCTTACAACGCATCCGAGTGAGATATTTTTTTCTGTAAAAAACAACCAGTTGATTCTTCTATTTATCATATACCTTATTAACATTATTATTTTTAATTTTTCGTTTGAAAGTCGAAGTTAATACTTCGGATAGAGAGAAGAAATCAGGGACATAGTGCGGATGAATACATAAGACTGAGAAAAGTATTTGGATTGTCTGGTTGAAAAAAAAAACAAAACAGAACAGAATAGAAAAGAAGTTTATTTCCAATGATTTGAACTAAGTTCATCGTCATTACAAAGCTAATACAAATATAAGAATATCATGTATATACATGTTGAAAATATAGAACTTACAATTAACAATATCTATAAGTGCTTAATGAAAATAAGTAGTTCCTAAATTACGGCAAGAAGTGAAAGTGAAAGTTGATATCGCCACTAGTGATGATATCAAACTTTATTACACTAGGAAATTCCAGGATTTCACTGCTAGGTATATAATAAAATACACTAAAACTTAAAAAAAAATATTTATCGTTTATATTTGACTGAATAACGGACGTAATTGATCTAAGATTGGACTGTACGTTCTTTAAAGTCTGATCTTGCATCCTAAAAGTCCACGTTTTGTCAATGGCGTAACAATTTTTGTCGCGAAATATATGTGAGCCGTCACGCGAAAAAGGACCATCTGGGAATTCCGCCCATCAATTAAATGAAAACAGATCAACAATAGTGAAGGTCAATTCAAGTTGATAGTTCAAAAATTATTGTATAGCAAGGTAGAATGGCCACGTTTAATAGAGAAAATGTCATAACGGCCAAGTTTCAATTCTGGTCAGACTGCAGAGTTCGCGCAGTCTGACCAGGGTTGATATTTTCGCAGTTTCCAAATGGTCCCGTTTTGATGCCTCACATATAAAAACAATCTCTTTCACCAATTGTAAATACTCAGAAAGTTATTTATCACATAACTCTCCTTGTTTTCAATGTACTACAGCAATTACGAATTTTCTTGTCTCACACATGTGAGAGATAAGAAAATAGTGCTGTATTTGGTCAACACTGTAATTATACGCTTCATTTCTAAAACATTGCGGACCTAGGCTTCTGAAGGGAATTAGCGGTCAAAGTTCTTGTCATGATAAAGTTATTAATTTAATCACTGTTACACTCAAACAAAAATCAATATTATGCAAGTTTCTTCGGAACTCTTTTCGTTCGTAATGTACCTGTCAAAGTAAGCGCACAGGCTTCATGTAAATGTCACTACACATGATACATGTATGTCTCTGGTTTAACACATTTTGGACTGTAATTCTTGTTATACAGTAATGTGATAAAAAGAATCTGACACTCGTTGGGTTTTGAGGTAAAAAATTATTAAACTTGCTTATTAAACAAAGGCTTGCTAAATAACGTTTTTGTAGACTCGTTTAATAAATTTCATCTCAATAGCCAACTCATGTCAGATCCTTATATCTTATATGCATGACTAAGCAAGCGGGTGGCATAGATCAAAGATCAGGCTGCACGTTCTGTTTAGTCTGATCTTGGATCCTTGCCCTCCAGAAAAGTCCCTGCCTCTGCCCATGGCTCTATATCTAAGAGATTGACATTGACGTTCACGCCAGAGGAGAAAAAATGTTTCTACCGATCTCGCTAATTGATTGTGATGACTCTAAGAGACGGTTTTATTATGTAGAAATTACGAATATTGTCTAACCTCCTCGATTGTGATTCATTTTAAGCTCTACTGGCTGAAAGCCAGCAGAGCTTATGTCATGGCGGGGTTTCCGTCTTCCGTCCGCCCGTCCGTCTGTCCGTCCGTTAGTCTTTTTCTTGTTTACGCGACAAAGTCTGCAATTATTGTCAGATTTTCGTGAAACTTGCACAGGTTGTTTATCTTATCAATAGCTTCAACCCTATTGATTTTGAGAAAAATCCAACATACAATATGGGAAAAGTAGATAAGAAAAGTTTGATTTGGTTTTACTTTGGGGAAAAGATCCTTGCTCTGACAAAAGGGGATTTAATGTTGCCAAATGTTGCATGTTCATAAAGCATTGTACAGAGTTAGTCATAACATTATTATGAATCTATGAAATCCATTTAATATGGCATGTAACACGTGAAGGGGGGCATTCGGACACTTGCATAAAGTGTCGATTCGGAGCAGCCTGCGCACTTCACGTGGGCTAATCCGAGAGGACACTGTCTCCGTTTTTATGTAGTTTTCTGTTTTGCGCAACTTTACAGTAGCACAAAATCTAATGTAGTCGTAAAGTGCCGTCTAGGATTAGCCTGCGCGGAATGCGCAGGCTGATCCGAGACGACACTTTACGCAAATGTCCGAATGTCCCTTTACGCGTGTTGCATGACATATAACAACCCACTGAATTATAGAGTAGACTGGTCATTTTGGCATGCAGAAAATTTACCTCAAGCAGAAAGTTTTGTCTCAGGTCTAGATTGCGCGGGCTGACCTGGTCGACACTTTTTGCAGATACATAAAGGCCCACTTTTCACATTAGCATAACTCAAATATATTGTATCAGCATGATCAACCAGAACTGCATGGTGGTGCACCTTTCCCTGACTAAAAGGTTGGACTCTCCAGTAAACAGAAATCTTCGAACTACCTTGTTCGAAGTACACGGATTTTGACTGTTTTGTGTTAAAATATTGAGCGAGGTTTGTGAGTTTTGGTGAGAAATATGAAAGGTAACATAAAGTTGTCATTTCTGAGAATCAAAAGAGAGACAGACAGACAGACAGACAGACAGAAGCGGGTGCATGCGTGCGCCTGTACCTCAGTGCATGTTCATTTTTAAAAAAGAAAAGCTCAGATCTGGAGGGCAATAGCTAGGACTTGAAAACCATACTTCATTTGAAGGACGTTATTTTCGTGTAAGGTTAGTAAATAGATTGCATGGAGTATATACAACGCCATATCTCATACTTTCGATGAGTCATTTCTAACAGATTTAGACTTAAGAAATCATTATGATAAATGGAGAAATAGGTCAGACCTGTATGAAGTTCTCCATTTGTATCATTGTTTTCTTGCCTACAATCATATCAAAATTTACTTTCGTTTTCCTATTTTCTTTGCCTTCCTTTATTATATGATTTTATCCTAGAAACTGCTCTAAGGGCCCCAATACACAAGTAATACCATATATCCATTCAGCTACCCAGGCAGGTGCTACAAATTTCAACACTTTAGTCTCTAGCTATCTGCTTGAAATGGCAGCAATACACAAGCAAACTATAGGATCGTGTTTCTATTATCCATTGGGCTCCTTCGCACGACCTTTTCGCTCTCTTGGACAGGGCAAATCAAGATCAGACTGCACAGAACGTATTTGGGGTTTAGTCTCGTTTGTAAAATTTTACATGATTTTTTTAATATTGTGAGGATAGAACCATTTCCGGTGACGCGAACGTTTGCAGAATACAAAATAAAAGAGACTGTGATAGAGCTATTTCAAATGTGTGGGAAAGAATATCCAAGACAGATATTGTGAATTAATGAATAGAGCTGCATACTCTGTGCAGTCTGATCTTCAGCTGTCTATTGAAGTTTATCACTTCAAATCAATTGGCTTATTTCACATTCTTAAATAAATTGTGGGAAAAGTGAGCAAAAAGTGCCAGATAAAGCAATGAGGAAAGGAACAAGTGTTTGCTACCGACCGCTAAAGAGAAAAAAATGGAAAATGAGTATATATTTTATCATGTTAGGAGGGTCTAACTAATATTTGAAGAACCCACAGCTGTTACGTGCTTCTGAATGTCAGAATGCACGTATCTGATATACGAAGGTCATTGTATTGTAGGTCTAACCGAAGTTTTTTTGTCTGGATAACTCATGTACTTCCACGGCTCTAGTCTGCTATTATTCCTGTATTCAACCGGATGTTGTCTGACGCATTACTATCAACAAAAAAGTTTTCCGCGATGAAAGTAGATCTGAAAGTAAACTTGCAGCAACATCCGCCAGATTTAATACCTGTTCATTCCAGTTTAAAACCATGGAAAAGGTTTATGTTTTTTATGCACAAGCTTTGAATTCTGTTCAGTTGGGAGTCGATAAACTTGTATAATTTAATTATGATGCAATGGTCAATATATTAACTTTTGAAACCCGATCTGAGGTATTGTTTCCTTTTACGATCAATGTACAACTAAAAATAATCATTCAACAACATTGTGTGATGCGAAACTGCGATCCTCGGTGGCTTTGTACTACATTACTAGATTTGAGCTGTGCTTTGTGAAAAGGAGATCAATATACTACAACATTATGAAATGCTGTGTCAGTCTCCCTACAAAACAAAGCCACTATCATTTTGCAGAAGTTTCCCTTTTTTTACTGGTGAGTTAAATAAAAAAAAATGTAAAGAATACACTTCCGCCACGCACTCTGGGCATGGGGTTCAATGCGTCTACAAAATGTATCGACCCAAGTCAGCCTGCGCATTTCGCGCAGGCTGACTTGGGTCGATACTTTCTATACGCCCGGTCGTCCGTCCGTCCGTCCGTCCGTTAGCAATTTCTTGTGTGTGCGACTATTCCTACAGTTTTCATCGGAATTATTTGAAACTTGCCACAATGAATCTCCATGATGTCTACTTGTGCACCTGGGTCTTAGAATTTTTATCGCTGTTTGCATTCCAAAATTATCTGCCCTTGATTTCTGAAATAACCATCTTTTCACTTTGAATTTTTGTTCAGGCCTTCACTTCCACACCATAAAAGGTATCAAATTGAAATTACATACACTGATAGAACACATTATGGAGAAGTGCAGTGCACATGAAACATAACTCTGTCACTTTTTTTTAGTTATTGCCCTTTGTTAATTTTCAGTTTGAATTTTTGTCCAGACCATAACTTCCAAACTATAAAAGCTAATAACTTGCAACTTCATACACTGATAGAACACATTATGGAGAAGTGCAGTGCACATGAACCATAACTCTGCAACCGTTACTTTTGAGTTACAGCTCTTTGTTAATTTTCAGTTTGAATTTTTGTCCAGGCCATAACTTCTAAACTATACAAGCTATTAACTTGGAACTTCATACACTGATAGAACACATTGTGGAGAAGTGCATCGCTCATGAACCATAACATTGCCACTTTTATTTTTTGAGTTATTGCCCTTTGTTAATTTTCAGTTTGAATTCTTGTCCAGACCATAACTTCCAAACTATAACAGCTGATAACTTGCAACTTCATACACTGATAGAACACACTATGGAGAAGTGCATTGCACATGAACCATAACTCTGCGACCTTTATTTTTTTAGTTATTGCCCTTTGTTAATTTTCAGTTTGAATTTTTGTCCAGGCCATAACTCCCAAACTTTAAAACCTATCATCTTGAAACTTCAAAGACTGATAGAACACATTATGAAGAACTGCGCTGCACAAGAACCGTAACTCTGCCATCTTTCTTTTTTAGTTATTGCTCTTTGGTAGTTTTCTCTTTGAATTTTCGTCTGGGCCATAATTTCTAAAATATAAAAGCTATGATCTTGAACCTTTCAAAACTGATAGAACACCTTGTGGAGAACAGCAATTCACAAAATTTGTAACTGGGCCACCCTTCTTTTTTTAGCTATTGCCCTTTAATACTTTTCACATTTCATGGAGATTAACTACTCTTCATTCATGGCCCTTCCGTCATTTCAACTCATTTCACTAACAAGCCCCTTCGGGCGTATATGCGCCGCTTTGCGAAGCTCTTCTTTTATTTTGGTAAATTCTCATCTTAGTTTACGATCACTACGTGGATCTTAACTTGGCTGATTGAGCCCGATTTCGAGATTCCTGCGATGCGTCCTCTATTGGATGCTGGTTATTACTCCCCTTGACATCATGTTTCTAAAAGCAAATGAAATATCGTTTTACAAACCGCTTACGAATACACATGAAGCCATAAGCAGACATCCACGTGGGTTTCCATGTTTTATCTTTTATTCGAAAGGTAGAGACCTTGTTCTATTTTTATCAAAGATGAAATGCTACGAGCGATTTCATTCGTTGCAGCTAGAGCTGGCTGCATCCAATGAAAAGGCGTATCGGGTGAACGTAAAAATCAAGCTCGATTCGCCAAGGGTAGACTAACGAAGTGAATCGTCGGCCTTGGCTTGTGAAGATGGTAAATTCTATACATGTTCAAGGACTTCCTACCCATGTATTAAGTTGGTTGTTAAACGAAATGGATTTTATGGATCAACAATTATGGAATGACTTGCTTGGTACAGAGCATCACTGGTTTGCATTAAAGGTGGGCATTTAGGTTTTTCACATCTCCCCAATTTAAAATATTATAATTTATTTGAAAAAAAACAATACAAATCATCAATAATTAAGAATCATAAAATTTTAAAAAAACTTTTTTCGATGGTATTCCCTTTAAAGGCCACGTAGCCTCTTAAGGTACTTTTGGATTTTGCGCCAGAAATTTAAAAAAAAGGCATTCTGGGAATGTCAAGTGACAGGAACCTAACTAATGACGCTAAAATTCCATAACCTAACAAACATGTAAATGAGCGAGTTGCTCGTGTAAAAATAGACCGTGATTTCCGCCGGGGTCGACCTAGGATGTAGCAGATCTCGAATTTCTCTTGTAGGATGTTTTTCGACTGCTGGGGTTTTATGAATGAAAATTAAAAGGCTTTGGGAATATTAGGATGATTTTTTTTTTTATTTTTGTAAAATGTTCGTCCCAAAATCTGAAGGGCCAACCTTAAACCTCCTTTAGCCAAAACATAGCTTAAAAGGTAGCTGATCCTTTGTTTACGGATTTGATACTAATCACTAGTCACGGGTAGCCATTGTTTTGACTTTGTTTTTGTCGGCAGGGAGCGAGAGGCTTCAAAAAAGTTTTGTGCGATATACCGTTAAAGATTTTCTAGAGACGAATGGATAGATGCACTGGCTATTGTAATACACTACTTGATTAGACTGCTGAACTTTTTGTTTTACAAAAAAGAACAACATCAAATTAATCGCGAAAAAGATAGAACTTGGTGTACGCATTGACCAAAACACACCACAACTTAAAGAGAATTTTTCTTCGTGATAAAACTGCGGTCCATATAAGAGGGGCCCTTTCATATACCTTTATCTAAATCCAGGACGGAATCCGTTAATCCAAAACCTGAAAAGAAATTTCATCTAGATCAATAACGGGTGACATATCCTCGCTTATCGGGCTGTTAGACCCAAATGGGTTCTGTTTTTACAACTACAATTAGCCTGTTTCTTTTCTTACTTCATATTATCCATTAAACTTTTCGTATGAAGATAAAACCTGTTAGGGTTTTGAATTTTCATATTTTCTATGCCACATAAACTTTTCGTATTCCTATTTATAATTCGTTGGTTTTCTTCAAAAACCTCGTAACTACAGCTTGAAACAAGCCGTAGTTACGAGGTTTTTGAAATAAACCGACGAATTGTGTCACGAGATACTACAAGTGTTATAAAAAAAATGCAAGTATAGGAAATACATTTTAGAATGGCATTCAAAGCTTGTAATTCCTTTGCGTTAGTATCTTCTTCAAAGGTGTTTTAAGTCTTATATTATGAGTGATAACGGGTCATCAGTTCATAAATAGGCTTTATTATTTCACACCTACAATTTAACGTCCAATGAAATAGCTTTAATACTACCACGTGAGTACACAATATCTTAGCCTGTATCAGACGCTGTAGAGTCCAATACGGATTTTTGAAAACGAGGCTTGAGTCCAATATGGATTTTTCAAAACGAGGCTTGAGTCCAATACGGATTTTTCAAAACGAGGCAAGAGTCCCGAATATCGATATTGGACCGGAAGAGTAGTGTACCGAAGTTTTTTGTTTAAAAAAAAGCAACATCAAACTCCACTTTTGATATGTTTTGATTTCTTTTTTTTTTTATTTTTCCACTTGAAATGACTCTATACTTGTCGTTTACTTTCAGGTAAATACGGAAGTATGAAACAAAAAGGTCATTTAACATGCTTGGGTAAAATACTGAATTCTGTTGGATGAGTACACTGCAGAACCAGTCTATATTTTAGACTCGGCTGTCGCCTCGTCCAAAATATAGACTGGTTCTGCAGTGTACGAATCCAGCAGAAATCAATATTGTACCCAAGCATGTCAAATAACCTCATAGCATTATACCCAAGCTTGTTATATAACCTCATAATATCATATATATTGCATAGTTTGGCCATTGGGCTTGTATACTTATGAATCATACAGAATTTCTATTCTATTCTCTTCAGAAAATCCTCAAAAGTTGTTCTGTGCATCACGAAAAAGCAAAACGTCTCCCACAAATAGTTATATAATAGGTTAACTCTTTATCCACACGACAAAAATGAATACACTCGTCCAAATTCGAAACAGTTGTAGGTAACAAAGTAAATACGACACAAAGTATAGAATTTACATTCGAAAAGGTAAAAAACATTTTGTGGAATGGAGAAAATGCTGGTTACCAGGATTTTCTCCTTTTCCCATGATGTTTTCAGATGCCTTCCGCCTCAGGTTGTTTTTTTTTTTCATAACTTGGTACTGTTTCGTAACAGACTATACCATAATATACCCATTTAGAATCAATAACCAAGAGGCGGTTCTATTGATAATATTTATTTATGCAACAGAATAAAGGTTAATGCATAAAGATTTAACACGGTGTCATACCAAAGAAAGGTGACTTTTTTTTCATCTTGCAAGAAACTAATGGTTTGCAAGATTGTCGAGTTATATTTTCTCCTTATATCATTTAAACAATGTTATGTGAATAAGTATGCTTTCTCCCAGAGAGAATATTTTCAACCTTTGGTAACTGCTACGTGTAAATGTGTGTATTACGTATGTTTTATAATGTTATTAATCAAGTGATTCCGTATTGGCCCAGTTACAGGTCCGAGGTCAGCCGTATTGGCCCGAGGCCGAAGGCAGAGGGTCAATACGGCTGAACTAGGACCTGTAACTGGGCCAATACTAAATCACTTGATTAATGACAATTTTATTAATTAACCCTTTACCAAACAATCTTTGGTTTTTACGACCCTGAAAAAGAGGCCTTCTGAAAAAATTGTGAGAAAAGGAGAAAATGCTGGTAACCAACATTTTCTCCTTTTTCCCACAATGTTTTCTACCCTGCTGGAAACAAATATCAATGTTTAGGTTACGTTTACTTTGCCGCCTCCTTGAACGTGATTGGCTAAAAGTAAGCGCAGACGCTCACGCCACTGAACTTTTGACCAATCACATTCAAGGATTTCTGTATTGGTCGCGGGTCAGCAATATTGATACGAGGTCAACTGTATTGATCAGAGGTCGTATTAAGCCGGGGTCAGGACCTGTTTACTATACGAAATCAGAAATGTGACTGGTATCGGGTGGACCGGTTTCCTTGTATAACTTCTATATATCCAATAGTTAATTAATAATATGTATTAATGACTAGAAGCTGTATTGGCTTACGTCAAAAAAAAATGTCTATGTCTATATCTATGTGAAAAAAGAGAGCTTCCTGCATCTCCGTATAACTCCGTGCACCCGCACCAGCGAAACCATTGCATGATTATGTATCCAAAAATCCATTTTACTAGCGACTGACAGAGTCCTAAGGCAGAATCGTCCTTGGACAAGCAGACAAAGTGACCAACGGCACAAAGTATTGATTCACGTCAGCCTGTGCAGATTGCGCAAGCTGACACGAATCGATACGTTTTGCGAATGCATTTTCACGTAGTACAACTAATGAAGTCTGCTTTCAGGGGTGGAAATAAACTTTTGAATAAACTTTTTGAAAAGCGAAAGAAATGCTGGCTACTTGTATTTTCTTCTTTTGTCATGATGTTTTCAAAAGCCCTTTTACTTCTCAATATCGTGTACGTATATACGAGATGTTTGATAGTGACTCAAGCAATGAAATATTATATACATGTATATATAAATGAGATATACTCTATGAATATTGTTGGTTGGTTGTATTCCGATTTAACGCCACTAAGCTAAGGTCATATCATGGCGGTCGCTGACGCACATGTGTTTCCTGGTTTTCTCATACCAGTACTAACACAACTTTCTTTCCAAAAACACCGACTACTTTTCTCATTACTCTATGAAAAGGGGGTTTAAAACATCTGCAAAAATGATATAGCCATCCAAGTCAGCTTGCACAGTCCGCTCGAGCTGACAAGCATCTAAAAAATTTGTTGTCCGGGTAAATTTTCTGTATGTTCAAGGACCAGTCTACGTCATAACTAAGTCGATTGTTGAACAAAATACATTTTATCATTCGTAATAATGTGATGTCTGGATCGATATAATACACCATGGAGATGCATTTGACCTCGTTTTGTCAGAGTGCAGCTCATATATGGCCTGCAACACGCGAAAAAGGGACATTCGGACATCTGCGTAAAGTGTCGTCTCGGATCAGCCTGCGCAGTCCGCGCAGGCTAATCCGAGACGACACTTTCCGTTTTCATGCAATTTTCTGTTTTGCGCATGTCTACTGTATCACAAAATCTACTGTAGTCGTAAAGTGCCGTCTCGGATCAGCCTGCGCAGACTGCGCAGGCTGATTCGAGACGACACTTTACGCAGATGTCAGAATGTCCCTTTTCGCATGTTGCACACCAAATTTATTATAGGAATGCATCGGCAATTTTAACAAATACTTCAATAAATAAATCAGACACACATCCAAATAAGGCAAAATCTGGCTGCCACGCTTCAGATGAAACCTACGATGCACGTCGCTTTCACATCCTCATCATAGTTAATGAATGAATCATTCTGAACCCTTTTCCACACAATTCCGAGTGTTAACGATCGTGAGAAAGAAGCCGTTTGAAAACATCGTGGTAAAAGGAGAAAATGCTGGTAACCAGCATTTTCTCCTTTTCCCACAATGTTTTGACCTATCAAAGACATATTCCATTATGTGGGCCAAGTTGAAATTGTCGCCTGCAAATGCTTTCAATTTGGACGGCCCTACACTTATATCGTCTGGTAAGAAGATAAATTAAACAAAGCAATTAGACTACTTTTAATTTAGATCTACAGAAATAGCGTGAAATGTCGATTTTTCGAACATCAACTTATTCTGCTATAATATGTTAGATCCGAGCATTATGCCTTTGGAAAATAATGCAGCTGCAGTTCCGATTTTCATTCGAGCAATCTGGGTCCAACCATTCACCAACGATTCTTCAGAATAGTTTTATTCTTTTTCCTTACCATTTTCAACAGATGAAAGTAACACAACTTCTGATTGGCTGAACTTGGCCAGTTGGTTTAGCCAATCAGAAGTTGTGTTACTTTCTAAATCTAAAATAAGACCAAGAATGAAACTAAGAATGGTTTGTGAATACGCGTCTAGCACTTCTGCTGCACTTTTTTTCCTAAGTAAAAATAGTATAAATACATGTATATGCACATTATACGACAAGCAGGAGTTTTGTATGTTTTTTTTTTCTGTTATAAACTTTGTTGTGTCGCTTTAAACTACATGCCAATTATATCATGGCTGCAGCTCAAACATTTCTGTGTTTCTGAAGTTTATCCAGAACAACACTAGAGCTCAACAGTTTCTTGTCGAAGGACACTCCAGCGAAAAGGCATTACTGCAGATGAGGTTCGAATCGAGGACTCCTTGGTCACAACACCGTCCGTAACCTTCACCAGTCACTGGTAGCAGTGTAATTAATATTTTAACATAATTCTGTTTATCCTTTCTATTCAAATCAACTTTTTCCCCAAAGTAAGAAAGTAGGTATTCACACTTTTCAAGGCTTTTCTGTATATATTCTATTTTTACCTTCAAAAATCGCTCAACGAAAACCTATTATTGCAATCAATACATCGCCTACGCGCCAAATTTGGTTCGTTTTTTGCTTTAACATCGTTTCTTCTCTTTGATTACCTTCCACGTTAAACCCTTTACCACACAATGGCGACTTTTAACACCACTAAAAGAGATGGCTTTTGAAAACATTGTGGGAAAAGGAGAAAATGCTGGTTACCAGCATTTTCTTCTTTTTCCACAGTGTTTTCTACCCTATCAAAGAAAACTCATTTCATATGAGCCACATTGAAATTGTCATCAGCAAATGCTTTCAGTTCGAACAGGTCTAAAAACCTGATCTTGTGGTAAAGGGTTAACACAAGTATTTTCCATGTTGCATGCTACAATACGGCTCTAGAAAAGAGTGGTTACATAGACAGGTTTAATCTTCAGGGTGCAGTGAATAACTTGACGTGCTGTATTAATGACAATACAGATCCAAATCTGGTTGTTTGTTTTTGTTGGGCTTTAACGCCACTTTAACAGCTAAGGTTATATCAAGGCGGTCGGTGACGCACATGTGTTTCCTGGCTATCTCATACCAGTACTAACACGACATCGACTACTTTTCTCACATGCTTCAGCAGAGGTGAGAGGCGAAAATACGCCGGAAAGAAAGTTGGCCACAACCGGGTATCGAACTCACAACCACTAGGTCATGAGTCCGACACGCTCACCACTGAGCCACCTGGCCGGCGTAGAACCAAATCAGGACTGTTATTGAACAACCTTTTGTAATTTCAGTTTGAGTCTTACTGCGAATTAAGAAAGTAACACAAATTTTAATAGGCCAAAACATATGAGTCATGCTCTGGCAAAATGGGGCTTAATGCATCCCGTTGATGCAAAACACTGAGCGAGTCATCATATAATTATGGATTAATAAAATCTACTTTGTGTAATAACCGAATAAATCATAAAGTAAACTGGTCTTTGATATGCAGAAAATTTTACCGATAGCAAAAAGTATCGACCCAGGTAAGCCTGAGCGGACTGCGCAGGGTTACCTAGGTTGATACTTTTTCCAGATTCATTAACCCTTTACCTGATATGCCAATTTGAGGCTCTTCCATTTCAGCAGCAAATAAAGATATACGAGTTCAAAAATATGTACAAATGAGGATACAAAATTGTGATTGAGTGGAAAACTTTGTGGAAAAAGGAGAAATTGCTCGTAACGAGCAATTTCTCCTTTTCCGACAATGTTTTCAAAAGCTGTGTCTGTTGTTGATACGTCAAAATCATTATCTATGGAGTAAAGGGTTAAGCCCACTTTCACAGAGCATGGCTCATTCGTTTTAGCCAATCAAAAATTGTGTTAATTCCAAAATCAGAAAATTCTTGAGATAAAACTAGGAATATTCAATAAAAATTATTGGTGTATGGACACTAAACTCGCCTTCCTCAAAACTCAGTATAGATCTAGGTCGACCATAGCTGCATGCGCTAAGTGTATAAAGGGTTTATTTTATGTACTTTTGATAAATCAATCAAAATCGTAAAATGACGTTTGCCTCCCCCACCTTGCCTGTATGTCTAGTGGTTATGAATCACAAATTGAAAAATAACCATGGCGCCTTGTTTTAGGTCGATTTAATTAGATAGCTTGAAAATAATATAGAATTTCATCTAGGTAGCTGAATTAATCCTTTACAACACAATCCCTGGTTTTTACAACCCTGAGATAGAAGCCCTTTGAAAACATTGTTGGAAAACTAGAAAATGCTGATAACCACAACATTTTCTGTCCTGTTGGAAACAAATTTCAGTTTTTGAGATACGTTTATTTTTTCGTCTGCAAGTGCTTTCAGTTTGGACCATTCTAAAAGTTTGTCGTTTGGTAAATGGTTAATTCATTGCATTGAGCTCTCGTAGACCTAGTGAAACTGTTAAACATCAAAGAACTGAAGTACAAGCAGCCACGTAGGAAGCATTTCAAGATTGGGGGTGGGGGGGGGGGGGGCTAACTTCGAAATACTGAGACTTTTTGCGTGGTAGTTGCATTACACTAAAAACTCATATTTTAGTTACTATGATTTTCAAAATTATTGGGGGTTCCTACGGGCCTGACAAGTACATGTACTTGTATACAGGAAATCAAAATAGATTTTCAAAAGTGCTGAACAGGCTGTGGGGAAAGGAACAACAGACTGTCACAAAATATTTTGCCCTTTTCAACAGTTTTCAAAGTCTGTAAGAGCTTAAAGTGTGCAATAGCAGGTAAAATGGCGGATCAAAATTTAGCAGCGATACCCAAATAGAAAAGATTTCCGTCGTGTGCACGTCATATTCTTCGAAGATTCGAACTGTTTGCTATGACGCATCCTCATTCCCGTATACTTGGGAAAAGTAGGGCTTATATCGAAGCTACTGGCATATTACCCAAGCATGTAGGGGCTGTTTTAACTCATTACCAAACGACAATATTTTAGACTTGTCCAAATTGAAAGCATTTGCAGACGACAAAATGAAAGTGACTGAAAATTTGAAATAAGTTTTGTGAAGGGTAGAAAACATTGTGGGAAAAGGAGAAAATGCTGGTTACCAGCATTTTCTTCTTTTCCCACAATGTTTTCAAAAGGCTTCTTTTCCAGGGGCGTCAAAAGTGGGGATTGTGTGGTAATGGGTTAATAAATGGCCAATGCATAAGTAACATGTTAGCTGATCATAGCTAAATGAATCGCACTACGTAGCGTTTTATTGAGTAAACGTTGATTTCATTTTGAAGGTCAAAGTAACGATTGTTTTGAAAAGTAGCCCAGTTTTGTACCCAGAATGCTTAAATTACATAGATTTGTATCTAGCGGGAGATAATGAAAAGATTTGAACAATAGTTGGTTGAATACGTTTTCTTTGTTTCCTCAATAACTGAAGATTTTAAATGGTGCTAAGGTAAACAAACACAAACAAAGAAAATGACAAGCAAGTGCCAACAAATGATATAAATGTAGCTACTGGTTATTTAATGGAAAATAAATCATTGATGGCAATCAGGTGGAGCTTACATTAACATTTCATAAATTATGACACTGTTAAATTCAGAAATCTCTTGGGAGAATTAAACTTAAAAATGATCTCACTGAAATACCGGTGTTTTCCACGGGAAAGTACAAGTAATCCTATATACAAGTATATTTGAGGCTTCATGATCTGTGAAAAGTGGGCTTAATGCATCTGCGAAAAGTATCGACCCAGATCAGCCTGCGCAGTCCCGATTTCAGATTGTGTCTGCTCAATAACTTGAAAACCTTATGAGATATTTTGATTAAACTTCACACATTATAGTGTACTGTGAGATGAAATGTCATGCACAAGTACCATAACTCTGGCTTCATTTCCCTTTCATTATTTCCCTTAATCATTTTAAGTACAATTTAGTGTCCACTCTGTGAGTAGAAAACTGTTAGAGAAAGATTACCATTATTTGAGTTAGAAATTTCGTAGGTCACACACATATCAATCCTTCTAACACCAAGAAGGGGGAGACATCTGTTATTTTTTTTGTAGAAAAAAAGTTTTAGTCCGTCAATTTTCTGTATGTCCAGGGACAAGCGTACCTTTTGATATTTTTTTTTAAAGTGGATATTATGAAAACATAATTATGATTCGTCTTTTCCTGTTTTATTTTTAGCTGGGTGTTATTGAACACTTAACCGGCTAAATATCTGAACTAGAACTTAAAAAAATAAACCCTACCTGTTGCTATTTCAATTTTATTTCTTTTTTTTTTTTTTGAAGAAATGATAAGTCTTTATCGACCATTGTAGACCAAGATCAGACTGCAGGTTTCTCTTTGATAATGTTGAAAACATTATGGGTGGATCAGCAATTGATTGTAATAGGCATTCCAATGAGTTTAAAGGTGGCCCTTCAGAAAATTTTACAAAAAAAACCCCAAAAAATTATCCTTATACTCCCAAAGCCTTATAATTTTCATTCATTAAACCCTAGTACTCGAAAACCATCCGACAACAAGAGAAATAGAGATTTACTACAGCCCAGGTCGACACTGAAGGGAAACACTGTCTATTTTTACATCAGCTACTCGCTCATTTACAAGCCGGAAATATATAGACGAAGCTTCAGAGGTAGCATTTCATAGTTCTAAATATTTGGAAAATTATTACATGTTTGTTACGTTATGGAATTTAATAGTCATTAGTAAATGTGCTAGTTGCTTAACCTTCCCATAATGCTTTTTTGATTTTTGGCGGGAAATCTAAAAATAGCTTAAGAGCTACGTAGCCTTTAAAGGGAATACCACCAAAAAAAATTTTTTTTTCAAATTTTATGATTCTTGATTATTGATGAATAGTATTGCTTTTCATATAAATTTCAGTGATACATATATTATTAAATTTGATGTGATGTGAAAATTCTAAATACCCACCTTTAAACAAATCATACGACAATCATCAAAATACCTGTATTAAATGTTTTGATAAATGTACACGTTGGTATTTGGAATGATACTGCACATTTTTGAATGGTGATCTAGTAAACAAGAGGCGTTTCGTTTTTACCTATTCAATAACAAAAGCACGTATAAATACCATTACTTAACTGAGCCTTGCTCTGGCAAAATAGGGCTTAATGGATCTCCGTAATCCATGGTACATATACCAAGCAAATCAACACAAAAAAAAAGAAATAAAATTGAAATAGCAACAGGTAGGGTTTTTTTGTTTAAATCTAGTTCAGATATTTAGCCGGTTAAGTGTTCAATAACACCCAGCTGAAAAATAAAACAGGTAAAGACGAATCACCTGTCTGTTAATTCATTACCAAACGACAAAATTTTAGACCTTGTCCAAATCGAAAGTATTTGCAGACGACAAAATAAAAGTGACTGAAATTTTGAAATTTGTTTTGTGAAGGGTACAAAATATTGTGGGAAAAGGAGAAAATGCTGGTTACCAGCATTTTCTCCTTTTCCCACAATGTTTTCTAAAAACTTCCTTAAGATCGTCAAAAGTAGGGATTGTGTGGTAAAGAATTAATGAAACGGGCATCAGAGTGACGTCATCTGAGTCTGTATTCACCAACAAGAACATTCTTCGTCTTATTATTCAAGATTTTCAATATATGTATCTGAATGTAACACAACCTCTGATTGGCTAAACCAAATGGTTGAGCCAGTCCGATGATGACTTTTAAATTTAGCAAATTCTGGAGATTAAGACTTAAAATGTTCTTAAGAATTGTTGGCGAATACAGACCCCTGGTCGTTAAGGCCTGAACATAACTTTGTTTGCCCAAACGGACCGTTCAGATCGACCAGACAGCATAGAACGAAAGACATTTTGGCATTACATTTTCTGGGATCATCAGAAAATTATATCACTGCCTGTCTGTCTATCCGTCTGTCTGTCTGTCTGTCTGTCTGTCTCTCTCTCTCTCTCTCTCTCTCTGTCTCTCTCTCTCGTGACAGTTTACATTGTAGGAGTAAAATTATAAAAAGGAAAAGATGTTAAATCTTGATATATGAGCCCATTAGTAATTTTCGATGTTAATATAGATATGATTAAGAGTAATAAGGTTAGACAAATTTTACCTTCCGCCCTACCGCCTACAATACTCATACATGTCGATGGAAAACTTAGCAGCTCGTTTAACATGACAATATTGGCGGCCATACATTTCTGTATATGTCGTTCTTAAATATATGATATATAAATGAAGGATTTTCATTTAATCCTCTGCTAAGCGCGACTCTCCAATCTTTTGCGGACAATATAGATCTAGATTACACTGCACAGAGCGTGCAGTCTGATCCTTGACCTAAACTGTCTCATAAGGAAATCTCGTCCACCAAAGAAATACTAGTACATTTTGAATTGCAAAATTCGCCCATGATAGAGCTGAAAACATTGTGGTAAAAGGAGAAAAAGCTGGTTACCAGCATTTTCTCCTTTCATTACAATGTTTCCAAAAGGCTCCTCCGCGAGGGTTGTCAATACCTTGGATTGATTGGGAAAGGGTTTTAAAGATCCAAGATCAGACTGCATGCACTTCCGTGCACTCTGATATTGGCCTATTCCGCCTGCACCCTTCTCTCCGATTTCGCCGAAGACACTGAAGAGGTTTAACCTTTTACTATACAGTAGAGTTTTAGACTTATTCCAAAATGAACGCATTTGCATACGATAATTTCATCGTGGCTCAACTCATCCATTTTTCCTAGGTGGAGTAGAAAACTTTGTGGGAAAAGGAGAAAATGCTGGTTACCATTTTCTCCTTTTCCCACAAAGTTTTCAAAAGGCCTCTTTCTGAGGGTCGTCAAACGTCGCTATTGTGTGGTAAAGGGTTAATAAAAATTTCCTAACCTTCAAAAACCGTGTTATCCTTGTTAAATTGGTATGATGTCCACCATAAAGATATTTTGTGTTTGTTTTTTTTTTTTGTCCACGTGGAAACTTTGTGACAGAAGGAGAAATTATTTCTTGGAATAGACAACAAAAGAGGTCTGTTTCCAGATGAAATTATTCTATTATTCTGCGAGTAATGTTTCCTTTGTTATTTTCAGGTTTATATTTGTTCACGTGACTAAATTCGTTTTATGTATATGTGCTGTGACAATGTACAACTTGTATACGTCAAAAAATAAATGTCTGTCTGTCTGTCTGTCAATAATCCTATAATTATCCATTCTCTCTACGCATGTAGAACTTAATTATCCCATTACCAAACGACAATATTTTAGACTTGTCCAAATTGAAAGCACTTGCAGACGACAAAATAAAAATGACTAAAATTTGAAAATTGTTTTGTGAAGGGTAGAAAACATTGTGGGAAAAGGAGAAAATGTTGCTTACCGTCATTTTCTCCTTTTCCCATAATGTTTTCCAAAGGCTTCTTTCTCATGGGCGTCAAAGGTAGGGATTGTGTGGTAATTGAATAATTAGAGAACAAATATGCATGATGATTTGCATGTAATTACATGTGTATGCATGTTGACCTTGATCTGATCAGGTCATGACGAGATGAAATCCTTATCCCCTGTGCTTTCAAAAAATGGAGACATTATCGGATCAGTGAGATTAACTTTTCACCCTTTACCATACAATGCCGACTTTTGAAGCTCCTGGAAAAGAAGCCTTTTGAAAACATTCATGGTGGGAAAAGAAGAAAATGCTGGTAACCAGTATTTTCTCTTATTCCCACACTGTTTTCTACTCTCTGAAAGAAAAATTACACCATTTGAGCCACACTGAAATTGTCGTCTGCAAATGCTTTCAATTTGGACAAGGCTAAAATTTTGTCGTCTGGTGAAACGTTAATTTGCTATATATATGAAATGAAAATTTCAAAAGTATGGTAAAAATACAAATTCTGCCATTTCAAAAGTATTTTTGCAGGGGATAAGAGTCTCCTCATCGGACAGTGTAGATCTAAGATCAGATTGCACGTTCTGTGCAGTCTGATCTTGATCTACACTGTCCACAAAAGGTCAGTGAGTCGCGCTTAGTTGCCTATGTGTTAACAAAACGACAACATTCTAGAGTTGTCCAAATTTTAAATGTTTGCAAACAAGAACTCACATGTGGCACACACAA
Organism: Tridacna crocea; assembly: GCA_943736015.1. Classification (NCBI taxonomy): domain Eukaryota; kingdom Metazoa; phylum Mollusca; class Bivalvia; order Cardiida; family Cardiidae; genus Tridacna; species Tridacna crocea. Next base: position 61,172,800 of record OX031059.1, read on the forward strand.
TGGGATCTGTAATCAATAAAGTTGAAAACATAGTGGGAAAAGGAGCATTTATTCTTTTACCACAATGTTTGCATAACCTTTTCTCCCTAGGGTCGTTAAAACTCGGGGTTTTTCGGTGAAGGGTAAAATCCTCCCTATAAGACAAAATTAAAGCCCAATTCAAAACTGATGCAGATGACAATTTTAAAATGACTCAACGGATGAAGTTTGTCTCTAAGAGGGAAGAAAACATTGTGGGAAAAGGAGAAAATGCTGGTTACCAGCATTTTCTCCTTTTCCTACAACGTTTTCAAATGCTCCCTTTCCTTCGGGGTCCTTGAAAAAAATTGGTAAAGGGTAAGTTTATAAATGCCTATTGATGGTGGATTTCTTATTTATTGCTCAAATAATTGCCATGCAGATTTTTAACTGATTATTTTATAATTACCCGTCGCCAGGTCGGCCAAATTGGTAGATTATGAAAATGTCAAACAACTCGTATTACAAATCTTTAACCTGGCTTTTGTGTTGATCAATTCTCTTGTCTGCATGTCATCGATATTTGACATTGAAATTATAACATGTCGTTTTTTTTTTAATTCTTTTCACCATTATTATTTCATTTTCTATATATACGTAAACTTTATTTTTCCCAGGTATTTCAATCAAATATTATGTATTTTCTTTTTGTTTAATTAAAATTCTTTACCAAACAATCTCAAGATTTTCATGACCCTGAAAAATAAGGCTTTTGAAAGCATTGTGGGAAAATGCTGATGAGAAGCATTTTAGCATTTTTTCTCCATTTCCCACAAAACTTTCGATCGGTTCAGAGGCAAATTTCGCCATTTAAAAAAGCTGAAGATTTGTTGTTTGGTAAATTAAACTGTCAATAAATACGGCCTGTAGGTTCAAGTGGGAAAGAAAAGAAATATTTGAGAGAAGGGAAAACGTTTTTTTTTTGTTGTTGTTGTTGTAACAGTGACATTAAATTTGTTATGAGAAATTTCCTGACAATATTTGGACAATGTAGGGTGGGAATTTTCATATTTGTACACGCCCCACTTCTATACGATCCTGAGTTTAAACGATCCAAAGAATTTTGTTAAAATCATTGACAGGCTGACAAAGACAGAAACTTCTCGCTATCAGCATATTTTCTGCATGTCGAACGACCGTTCTACAACACGATTCAATCGGTTATAAGACAATATTGAGTTTTATTATCCATGATTATGTTAAGGCTTGCTTGGTATAGAGTATCACGGAAATGCAATACGCCCCCTTTTGCCAGAGCTTGGCTCCAATATATTTGTTGTTCTAGATCGGATGAAATATAAATAACATTCGATACCTATACCAAAACAAGTTTTCGAAATTTTCTTTAACCCATAACCGCACAATCCCTACTTTTGACGACCTCAAGAGAGAAGCCTTTAGAAAACATTGTGGGAAAAGGAGAAAATGCTGGCAACCAGCATTTTCTCCTCTTCCCGCAATGTTTTCTACAATTCACATAACAAAATTCAAATTTTCAGTCACTTTTATTTTGTTGTCTGCAAATGCTTTCAGTTTGGACAAGTCTAAAATTTTGTCATCTGGTAATGAGTTAAGATAAATTTAATGTACTTAGATTTTAAGAGGAAAAAGTCTTTATTAAACAGTTCCTTGTGTTAACGACATTGGGGAAGAAAACTTTAGAAAACTTTGTCGGAAAAGGAAAAAAATGCAGGGATGCAAGATTTCCTCCGTTTCCCACACCCTTATCAAAAACCAATATCTTCATCGGAGTGACATTTAATTTGTCGTCTGCAGATCCTTTCGCTTTGGACACTTTTAAAATTAAATTTAAAAGAGTCCAGGAAAACGTCCTAATCTTTACAATGAAGATGACATCATGCCGCAAGGGCGGTGTGTTTTAACTCTTCATCCTGCTAAATAAATGAAACGAAACTTTCAAGTCGATGGCAAAATCCCACAAAATGTCAGTAATTTTTATTCTTTTTTTTCGGAGAAGACTTCTTCTTTTGCGGACAGTGTAGATTCAAGATCAGACTGCACGTTCTGTGCAGTCTGATCTTGATCTACACTGTCCGCAAAAGGTCAGTGATTCGCCCTTGGCAGCCCAAGGGTTAACAAGTTTTAATAACTTTGACAGATTTATTCTTAATGCTTTCATCCTTATTTCTCATCTCATCTGATCTCATCTGGTGCAAGAAGATTTTCACTGCTTACTTCGCCCAGATATTTTCTCCCCCCCCCCAAAAAAAAGGGGGGGAATTCCGAAACCATAGGGTACTTTGATTTTGGCTTGTGGCTGTAGTTCTGTAAAAGAAGATAGATATTTGTATCGTCCCCAGAAAAACGATAAAACTGCTTTAAATCCTGTCTCTTTATTAATTATAGAAACGTAATTAAGTTAAGTACAAGATAGAATAAGATAATCAACGAAATGGAATTTTAGAATTTTAGGGCATCTCTCTCTCTCTCTCTCTCTCTCTCTCTCTCTCTCTCTCTCTCTCTCTCTCCGTCTCTCATCATTGTCATTGTTCATTATTACAATAAGTTAACCCTTTCCCAAACAATCCCTGGTTTTTACGGGTCTGGAATAGTAGCCATTTTAAAACATTGTGGGAAAAGGAGAAAATGCTGGTAGCCAGCATTTTCTCCTTTTCCCATAATGTTTTCTACCCTATCATAGATAGAAATCATCTTTTCAACAAGAGTTGAATTGTCGTCTGCAAATGCTTTCAATTTGGTCTAGTTAAAAAATTTGTCGTTTGAGAAAGGGTTAAAAATATTGGTGGGAATAAAATATGTTCTGTTGTGTAACAACGAAACTAAAAAAAAAAAAGGATTGTGGAAGACACTTCGACGACGAAGAAAGTTGTTTTATATTATATAACTTATTAGATAAACAGTTTTAAATACATCCTTCGCAAGATCAGGGATCCTTTATAAATACTTTCATCTTTGACAAAAAAGCGACCTTAAGAGAAATAGAATAGGACTACTTTTTTTTCTGAATACAAAAACATTTTTATAAATCTGTCAAGATATTTTCGAACAAAAAAAGAACATTAAACAAATTGAAAAATCTGAAGTAATCGAAAAGAACATTGACACCGAGTAAAATTACTATGCGCTATAAATAGACATATCGTAAACGAGGCTCAGCAAATATTTTCCCCGGCGTATAAAACTAATCGGAAAACACCTACGATATTCAGTATAGAGAAATACCGCGAACGCAAACGACTGTAACTACGACACCTGTATTTTATATACAGACGTTTTTTGTTAGATACTTAAACGAACAGTGATAATTTCATTGGAATTTCTTTTTTAATTACTAAGTAAAAATTATGAAGGATTTACAGAACAACATGGAAAAGAAAAGTGACAGTTTAGTTGTAACAGACAACAATTATTTGACAGCTGCAGACGACAAATACATGGAATCTATTGACTTGTCAAATGCATGCCGAGAATTTTACCAGTCGAGAAAACGCGCGGCCGAGGCTGTCAAAGAGAAATTAGCAAATTCGGGACGCCAAAGAACCACAAAACAGAAGACTTCTATCGATACGGCTATGGAAACCCTCCGAAATGAAATGGTAAGTTCACTTGAAACCGTTTTCTTATTATCTCTTGCAGATAAGTTAGAACTTACGCATTTTGCAACAAGCCGCTTTGGAAAACATTGTGACAGAAGGAGAAATTGCTCGAAACGAGCAATTCCTCCTTCTGCCACTATGTTTTCAAGGGTGATCAGGTATGATACTGAAATAATTTTGTTCGTCTAATTTTTTTTTGAAAAATCGCTTTACTGCAACTTTTTCCTTATCGTTTATTTAAAAAAAAAATGAACAACAACCGTCGTTATAAAAAAAAAAAAGAAAAAAAACAATGATTTTCAAATGCATTTGATAACAATTAAATTCTGTCTGGTATTGTGGAAAAAAAGATCAAGATCAGTGTGCACTTTACAGATGTCGACCATATCAACAGACAACGTCATGACTTTTCCGAATTGAAAGCATTTGCAGACGACAAATCCAGCAAGGCTAAAATGAATGCAATTGCTCCTGAATGGCTAGAAAACATTGTGGAACGAGGCGAAAATGCTGGTTAAGAGCATTTTTTTTTTTGTATTTTAGATATTTTAGATGTTTGCAAGAACATTCTTTCATTCTTGCAACCGTTAAAACTCGGAATGAATTTATCAAGAGTAAAAACTACAGTACATGCATTTGGAAAAAAGACTTATTGCAGAATTTTCCCCTATTTTCAAGCACTTTTTTCCTCCGTATTTGCCTCTAGGTTTTGTCAATAACCTTTTCGTAGAATTGATCATTCAAGAACATTTTCAACAGATGCGTTTGATTTGGAAGCTTTTAAAATCCGTTTGTTCGTCTAGTAACGATGTTAATGATATAGCAGACGAAACAGCTGCTGTGCTCTAACGGTTTGTTTAAACAGATGCAGTTGGTTAATTCAATAAACTTTTGTTTGAACGCTTAGATTCGTATTTTACCTACGCCTTTTCAAACTTTGACCCATTACCACCAATACCTATTTTTGACGCCCCTGAGAAAGAAGTCTTTAGAAAACATTGTGGGAAAATGATAAAATGCTGGTAACCAGCATTTTCTCCTTTTCCCACAATGTTTTCTACCCTTCACAAAACAAAATTTCAAATTTCAAATTTTCAGTCACTTTAATTTTGTCGTCTGAAAATGCTTTCGATTCGGACAAACCTAAAATTTTGTCGTTTGGTAATGAGTTAAGACAGAATGTTGGACTCGGCGAAACTGAAAACACGTGCAGATGACAAGTTGAAGGTAGCTCAAATGACGATTTCTCTCTTTGATAGGGCAGAAAACATTGTGGAAAAAGGAGAAAATGAGCAGGATTTTCTCCTTTTCCAACTATGTTTTCAAAAGCATTCGATTTCAGGGTCGCTTAAACGGGATTGTGTGGTAAAAAATGAAAATATAAAAATTGAATGTAGCTCAAATGGTCGTTTCTGTCTTTGATAGGGTAGAGAACGTTGTGGGAAAAGGAGAAAATGCTGGTTACCAGCATTTTCTCCTTTTCCAACAATGTTTTCAAAACCCTGTGTTTTAAGGATCGCTTAAACGGAATTGATTTCAATGTGTAAGATAGAAAAGTTTGTGGTAACGAGCAACTACTTATTTAGATGAAATGTTTTTGAACCTGCATTCAATATCAAACAGAGCACAGAGCGTCGGTCACGTAACCAAAAGTGCTGAAGTCGCTGAATGGGTTGATAACATAAACTTTTAGTTCCGTACTTTGAATCCAAAGTATATTTCAAATATTGCCAAACTTTTCCTGGGAAAATTCTCCATATCGGACAGTTTAGATTAAGATCATAGAAAAGATTACGGTTTGCATGAAGTATCCTACGTGTAAATATAGATAAATATTTCACGCGGATTAAGCAGTTAAGATTCGATCTGAGCATCTAAGTTACTCGACATGCAGTATCGATAACCTTAGAGTAACACAATTATTTCTGTTCTGTTTACTTTTGATGTTCAGAGATGATTAGTTTACAGTTACTTATGGGAGAGAGAGGACAGAGAGAGAGAGAGAGAGAGAGAGAGAGAGAGAGAGAGAGAGAGAGAGAGAGAGATATTCATTTAGGCGTCAGACGTAAAACTTAATTCATTTTTTATTCAGCCTAAATTTTAGTCGTTTTAGATCTTGTTTTATTTACAAGTAGCCACCACTTGCAAGACGCAAAATCTATAAATTCATAATCACGACGGACTAGGTTAAAATATTCATTATCACATAGTTAATCCAATTACGTGGTGATAAAACGCGCTACTCGCGAGAACTTGTATGAGTGAATTGGTCTTTGACATTTTGTATTTTACGACGTTTTGACCTTCAAATAACGACCGTGGCGCCCGCCCGGTCGTTCATACACGCGTGCAACGTACTCTCTTATTAACATGTGTGGTAATAAAAGCTGTTTCGGATTGCATAGATTAAGATCAGATTGCACGTTCCCCGCAGTCTTATCTTTTATATACACCATTCATCATTTGACTCTAAGCAAGTGGTGTCCGCGGTTGTGATTTAGAGCGTCGGTCACGTGTCCATAAGGTATTAGCCCTCATCCTTCTAAATAACTTAAATGAAATTTTCAATTCGATAGGAAAAAAAAACCCTAAAATCGCTATTTCAAAGCTATATTTTTGGAGTGTAATACCTTCTCATCGGACTGTGTAGATCAAAGATCAGACTGCACGTTCTGTGCAGTCTGATCTTGATCTACACTGTCCGCAAAAGTTCAGTAAGTCGCGCTTAGCAATCTTGAGTTTAATCACGAAATAAGTGCCATAGCGTAGGAACTGTACTGTTAGATATGTAAAAGAACTCAGAATTGTTGTATTGGTAACGAAATGTCAAGAGCAAAATTTCAATAAATGAAAGGTCCCTTCTACAATATGATCATTAATAGGGCGGGTACCCTACAGCTGGTATACAGAATGTATCAGTTCTATTGTTACTAACACCAGAAATCCTACGTTATCTCGAGGTCTAAAAGAAGATTTCCACTGCTTTTACATATAAATTGTGTCATAGTCTAGAATACTTTAACATATAAATTGGGTCATAGTCTAGTATACTTTTACATATAAATTGGGTCATAGTCTAGTATACTTTTACATATAAATTGGGTCATAGTCTTGTATACTTTTACATATAAATTGGGTCATAGTCTAGTATCGGGTAGCGGATGATGTAGATCAAAGATCAGACTTCACAGAACGTGCAGTCTGATTTTTGATCTACATCATCCACAAAAAGTCGCTGACGTCGTCATTGTAAACTCTTTAACAAACGATAAGTTTTTAGACTAGTCCAAATTGAAACCATTTGCAGATGACAAAATAAACGTGAATCAAAAATTGAGACGTGTTTTGGGAAGGGTAGAAAACTTTGTGGGAAATGGAGAAAATGCTGGTAACCAGCATTTTCTCCCTTCTCCTTTTCCCACGATGTTTTCAAAAGGGTCGTTAAAAGTCGGAATTGTGTAGTAAAGAGTTAAATTGATTAGTTGCTTGGTCCAATTTATCACAGAAGATCATCAAACCCCCTTTTACCATAGCAAGACTCAAACTACAAATATGCGTGACGGAACTGCTCTCATGCAAAATACTCTGGATCTAGACAAGTCAATTAACACTCAAATGTCCGATTATCTGTCAGACATAATGGAATGCGGATAAACCCAGATTTTTATTTAAAATCCTCTATTCTTATCAGATTACAAGCTTTTCTCATTAAAACACAGTTTTAACCTGATAACTATGGTAACGTGATTTTCTTTCTATTGGCTGGCTTTAATTTTTGTCTGTCAATCTTGTGTACTTACGATTAAGAATTTAGCATTGGAAAACTGGTTAAAATGCAAGTAATGGTAACTGGCATTTTTCCCTTTTCCGCAACGTTTTCAAGTTATCTAAAACATTATAGTCATTTATTCACATTTACAATGACGTTAATATTTTTTATACGAAAGATACATAAAATTACTCATTCAGAGAAAAGCAAAATGTAAATGAATGGATATCGAATTCTTATCTTGCTAGTAAAAAAGTTGCAACGATTGTATCGAAAATACCCTAATGGCTCGATAGATCTATTTTTGCTTGCGGCAACACATTTTATTGACGGTAATGCGCTCCTCACTTCCGGTTTCGTCGCTTACAATAGCATAGTTCTGGCAAAAATTATGATCGTCTATTTATATTTGTCTGAATGTGCAATAATCGTAAGATCGTTTTTTGTTAGACATATGCACGACATATGGGCACAGTTTTACCTTCTACAAGACCGCATTTCTGACTGCGTGTTTACATTCCACCATATTTATATTCAAAGCATTTCTCCATGGATTATTTTCAGACATTCTTTTACCCTGTACCAAACACTCCGGTGTATTGACATTATAACCCTTTGAAACGTATGAAAAGATTGAAGGGAAAGGAGAAAAAGCTGGTAAGCAGCATTTTCTCCTTTTCCTACAATGCTTTCTAACATTTGAATTATGAATGTCATGTATTGAATCGTCTGCAAAACTCAATCAAATATAACAAGGATACAACTTTCTTTTCTTTTTCTTTTATTTAACCCTTTACCAAACGACAAAATTTTAGACTGTTCCTAATTCAAAGCAATTGCAGACGACAACATTAAAGTGTCTCAAAACTTGAAATTTGTTTTGGGAACGGTAGAAAACATTGTGGGAAAAGGAGAAAATGCTGGTTACCAGCATTTTCTCCTTTTCCCACAATGTTTTAAAAAGGTGTTTTTCACAGAATTGGAAAAAAAAAAACAGGGATTGTTTGGTAAAGAGTTAATTAAAGGAACCGAGGGGATCGAACTAGAATCCCTCGATGCTTTTTGTGAGTGCATGTACCCTGGGGTAGCAGTGTAGGTTCAACAAAAAACTGGGTAAAATATAGTACATCAAATATAGGCTATACTGTACTTTTTCTTTGTGAAGATTACTAATTGTTACAATTCTGAAAAAAAAAGGTACTAATATTGAATATTTATCTAACCACTTGAGAGCATTAGGACCGCCCACTTCTGATCTAAGTTTGGTCCAGTTTGTTTGATTTCCTTGAATAAAATTAAACCAAAATCCACGCGTCATGTTGAAACCGGCGTTTGCAACTTCTGTTTTATTTAACAGTTTACACTTAGTTTTGTGTTTGGTAACCTATGCTTAGCCCCGATTCTGAGCTGAAGACATGCGCTTTTGTTGCATGGTTAGCCGATACAGACCGACTTTGCCAATCAGTCGGAGCCAAGCATGAATCTTTTAGGTGCAAAATAAGGTAAAATAGGCTTTTGCAATAGGTATAATGAAACTTTGGCCCGCACTCAGTAAACAGTTTCAATGACATTTTCATGCGAATTTCCAGTAATTTTCTGCAGTGGGAAACTAATGCATTATTTCATGCTTTCCGGTAGGATATCGAGAAATAGCAGTGAAAATATTTTTCGATCTTACACTGGTACCACCAGTGAAAATACCGATTTTCACGTTCTTGTTGCCTAGGTAAATTGCGCGTGACTAACAAACAGATGGGAAATATGACGTCATATACCTTACATTTCTCACACTTGACGTAACGTTGCTATGCGGGAGGGGTACGCCACGGGGAATAAGGGAAAAGAACTGTACTGAATTTTGATAAAGCTCTGTTGGATCATATTTGTAACAAATCATATATGTAACACATTTGTTACGTACATGATCACATTAGTAACAGATAAAGTGTGTTACAAATGTGTTTGTCCGAAATGGGGGTTGACATGAGAAGCATATGTGTAACAGGTTTAGTTGTCTATTTGTATTCACTGTAATTGTAATCTTTCAACTGAATGAGTTTTAAAACATATTTATTTCAACACTTGGAGTTATCTGCCCTTGTCTCAGCCCATTTTATATATTTTCCTATATCTATCGTTAAAAGGTAACCATAGCAACCACATCGCAATAAAATACACAAAATAATTTCAACATATTGCCGTAACAATACGGGGTTTGATCAGTGCTTAAACAGTTTTAAGCAAATGCATCGAGTTTTGTAGGTTCTACTAACACGCAGAAATGCATTACGCAACTTTGACTTCATTTTTCAGGTAAATGACGTTTGTAGGGTTCATATAGTAAATTGGTCATAACTCACAAAATAACCTGAATAATCTGTTCAAATAAAGACTAACATACTCCAGGAATATTATACATTCAAAATAACGTTGTTTATCAAATACTCACCAATTGTCCGAAGGTACATTTTCTCACGTTGTGGCCCATATATATATGTTTATATATATAAACAGAGAGCAGCCACGATACCGGACATTATATTCATGAATATCCTTTAAAGAGTTGAGGAAATATGGAGCGGACGCGAAAGAGTGACGTCGACGTCACCGCCGATGACGACGATGGACAAAGTGACACAACAAATCAGTATCAAGATATTGGCCCATCTGGTGAATAAAAACCTGCTACAAACGTGTTTCAGATGTAAATATGCATTCTTTTGTACTGTTTTTAAATCAAAATTGACCTGTGACATATGTGATTTCATGTCACATCAAAAACCGGCATCGATCATATTCGTCACAAAATATGTTACATTTATGCTTGATTTCCGAGTCATATATGTAACACATGTTACATATGTGATCATATATGTAACAGGTGTTACATATATGATTTGTTACAAATATGATCCAACAAAGCTCCTCCCAGAAAGGGATAAAAGCATAAAATAAATATATCTCCAGGTTACTGAACCAAATGATTTGCAAGACACTCCGGAGCGGTAAAACTGGAAATAGATATATTTGTTTGGGGGGGGGGGGGGGAAGAGTATAAGTTTCACCTCCAATTACTTTAGCTATGAATACGCATTTAACGATCAATTATTTTGACAAAGCTTTCTAATAATGGGACAGATTAATTATGAAGTGACAAATTTAGTCAAAGCCCCCTTTTCTTGTGTTCACCCTGGCTTTTTACGTTATTATTGGATAGTTTATTTACTTTTATCGACAAAAACTGTTTAACCTTATTACCAAGCGATTTTTAAAGTAAACAAAAATACACAAAGGATGATTTGGCAGAGATTGTATTGATCTTTTCCCTTTTTCTTTTCTTTCACCCATTACCGAACGACAACAGTTTAGACTGGTACAAATTGAAAGCAGTTGAAAACGACGAATTAAACATAACTCATATTAAGTTTTGTTTCCAGAAAGATAGAAAACATTGTGGGAAAAGGAGAAAATGCTGGTTACCAGCATTTTCTCCTTTTCCCACGATGTTTTCAAAATGCTTCTATCTCAGGAGCGTAAAAACTAGGGAATGCTTGGTAAAGGGTTAAGGGAATTTTTGAATCGCGATTATTCGAATATTCAGATATTCGAGGTCTTAAACGAATCGGACCATAGAACTTTAGACATGTCCAGAGTGAAAGCATCTGCAAGCAGCTATTTCGATGTTGCGCAAATCATGAAATTCTTCTTTGCGCACGTGAGGCTTTGATCGTGGTCTTTGCTTTTCGATACCAGAGGCTGTATTTCAGCTTTATCCAACTTAATAGGATCCTCATCTATGGTCGGTTAGTCTTACTAATAGTATTTTATTGGAAGGGGGCGTTGGGGTTTTTATAGTGAATACCAAATATCGCACAGTATTGATCATTAAAACAAAAAGAATCGAACATGGTACTTCAACCTCGGTGCTGCTTTGGTCAATGGATTTCCAAAGAAAATAGAACAGTGTGAATCCAAGATCAGGTGTTTGCTTACGCAAAACACGTACAATCAAGTCTAACTTGGCACTCTAAAATCAGTTAATGATTGATCTATTTGAAGGCACTTAGAAAACCACCAGGAAACTATCGAAAGTGGAGATACACGAGATTCAATTACGGACAAGTTCGATATAGATAATATCTAGGCCAGTGGTTCAAGAACCTTTACTCACTTTTTGATGGGTTAACCCTTTACCCAACAATCCTGAAGTTTAACGAGTCTGGGAAAGAACGGCTTTTGAAAACGTTGTGGGAAAAGGAGAAAATGCTGATGACCAGCATTTTCTCCGTTTCCAACAGTGTTTTCTTATCTTTCGGACATACATTTTAATACTTTCACTCATATTTGTTTGAGGTCCCTAGGTACTTTCGTACTTTCGATTTGGACAAGTTTTTTTTTGCTCATTTGGCAATGAGTAAAGCTTTCTATTTGTGCTGAAGATTCCTCAGAAATATTGAGAATAAAAGATCAAAGTAGTGAAAGTACAGGCGAGACTTTTTGAAAAAAATGGGGGGTGGGGGGCGACGTTCACCGACAGTAAAATGTTGTGTGATCAAAAGAATAAAGGCGAGAGAAGAAAATAGAAGGTATCACTGTCACTGATATATACCAATATATATTTTTTTTTTCATTTTGCAGCAGATACCAATTGAAATATCGTAGCAAAAGGAAAACATGTTATGTACGAGCAATTTTTCATTTGATACTGTGAACGTTTTCACATGTTATGATGAAGTTACCTCTAACTATATTGATCTAAATGTATTATATTACAGACTTATTTTAGAATGACAAGATATAATTATGACGCGATCTGTTGTTTGATCAGTAACGTTGTCATAACATTTCTCGTGTTTATCTTTCTTTTGATTATTTTTAAACATTGTGGATGGTAATATTCTATAAATATATCGGTTGATTTTAGGGTATTTTTTCACACTAAGAAAAATTGTAATTGACGTGTGAAGCTATTGAAGTTGAAACGGTAACCTTCGTAAATGATTTTATGTTCATATTTGTCCAATGGTATTGTTCCATTTATAGAAAGAATGAAGTTGAGTTTAAGTTAGGGCATTGTTTTTTATAATCAGAAAATTTGTACATGGCTTGTGAAAGCTATCGAAGGAGATACGAAACTGTTGTTTATTGGACCCGATTTTATTGAAATAAATATTCCGGGGTTTTAAAAAAATCCCCCAAACCACGTCATAGGCTGAGATTATATCCAGTTTGGGATCTGTAATACTTTGTTATATTTGGAAGTTTCGTCCTTTTCAAAAATTATACATATCATTTAACCTTTTCCCAAACAAGAAAATCCGGACCCTTCCAAATCGAAAGAGTTTGCAGACGACAATTTTAGATTTGGAGAAAATTACAGAAAGTTCTCAAAAAGGCTAGAAAACACTGTGGGAAGAGAAATTACTCGTTGCGAGCAATATCTCCTGTTCCCACAGTGTTTTCAATGGCTTTTACTGCAGACACGTAAAAACCAGGGCTTGTTTGGGAAAGGGTTAAACTCTATATCTGTTGAATGAAAATTTCAAGCTGATAGTAAAAAACCCGAATTCGTTCTCTTTCAGAGGTGTTTTTTTTTTTGGGGGGGGGATCAGACAGTGTATATCCATATTCAGTGCAGTCTGATCCTGAATATACACTGTCCGCAAAAGGTTATTGAATCCCTCACTGCAGCGTATAAGAAACAACTGAGCTTATGATACTAGACTTTGGTCTGTCATCTAAAGCTCATTTGATAATTGTTTAATAGCTCTGGACATCTAAATACACTATAGTGTAGATCAAGATCAGAATGCTTATTACGTGCATTATAATATTAGATTTACACTATAGTCTAAGAAACGGTTAAGTACTGAGACGGACTCGTTCATGGGAAAAACTCTCCGCGACGGATATGCAGAATGTCCACAATCTTTGCTAGGTTTTGTACTGACGATAAATATCAAATTTAAAGTTACTCGGGATAAGTTTTTTGTGTTCTGTACTGCTCTGTTTTGTTCTCTTCTATTCTGTTCTGACGTTTTATATCACGAAGTCTGACATAATCGTTTAAGTATGCGAGTTTCACTTCTTCACGACAACCTAGTAACGTCAAATAATGTTTTATCCTTTTTCATCTGTACGCCAGTATAGATCTATATGCTTTATATATACTTGTATATTAGGATGGGCCTAACTATATTTCAGTCTGATCTTCAACTTCATCTTATGCTTTTCTCTGAATGGTTGGTTGATTTAATTCCTGTGAAATGCATATCAACTCAATAAAATATACCCCACCGTCAACAACTTTTTATTATTGTCAGTTATATTAGATAGAGAGGACTGTAAGTTTTTACAACCTCATGGCAACCTGGTAACGCGGACTCTTATCCTACTAAATAGCGAAAGTAAAATTTTCAATTCGATAGTAAAAACCAAAAAAAAAATGGTCTTTCAAAGATTATTTTGAGAAATAATATCTCCCAACCGGAAAGTGTAGATCCAAGATCAGACTGCACGTTCTGTGCAGTCTGATCTTGATCTACACTTTCCGCAAAAGGTCAGTGATTCGCGCTTAGCAGCCGAAGGGTTATAATATTATTTTGTTACCAAGAAAACTTGAAATCTTATAGGCGTTGATTCCGATACAATAAAATGAACTATCAAAGCTGCTACTTGATGAAGGAATTTTTGTCATGCATTTAATTACAGGCAGTTTGATCTTGATCTATTCTTTTCAGAGAAGTTTTAAAAGATCCATGTACTGTCGTAAAGACATACTGGTAATGGGCCCTTCTTCCTCTTTCTTGATTTAACAAAAAATGTCAAGTTTCTACTTGTATAGTGAGTTGTGTCCTGTTACATCTTAAAAAAAAAGAAAACAATAAAATCCCCGAATTTCTACCAGACAATTAACACCCCCCCCCCCCTCTCTCTCTCTCTCTCTCTCTCTCTCTCTCTCTTCGCATTTTTCTTTCGGAAAGGAAAGCGAAAAAGTGAAAATATCCTTGGTTTGACGTTTTAGCCAAAGATAAATTGTTTCTTCGTGGTCTCCCACCCTGTTTCACCTGTAGACCCTTCGTTTTTAAGACACAACGTGAAATTCTTAGCCGTGTCTGTACACCATGATCAGACTGCACGAAAACCTGCTATCTGATCTTAGATCAACACCTCCTGATTCAAATAAGATATATATTTTTTTCAAAACGGAATTGAAATGGTCTATGTTAGATCTTTGTGAATTTCGCTGGGTCAGTTTCTCATTTATATTGATTAGCCTTCGGGGTGCATAGTGAGACACACTGACCTTTTGCAGACATTGCAGATCAAGATCAGACTGCACAGAACGTACAGTCTGATCTTGGATCCACAATGTCCGTTAAGAATGTATTTTTCCTTCGAAGATAACTTCGATATATAGAACTATTGGGGTTTTTCCATCGACTTGAAAATTTCATGTGAATTTTTTAGCAGGATGAGGGTTTGACGGTGCAGGTGAAAGCATAGATAAGTGTCTTGTGACTCATCACGAAAAGCAAACATTGCGATGTTTGCCGAATCTGTTTGCCTGGTTGTTTGATTGTGGAAAAAGTAAACTTTTGATAATTGTAGATTCTTTGGCCTAGTGGAAATAAAATACGAGCATACAAAAAAAAAGGTCACACGTGAAATTGTTCATTTCCTGAGACGGAATTCTATTGTAGTCTGAAAGAAAAAACCTTTTTCATTGCCGAAGGCTAAAGAAGAGGCTTCAGCGGACGGTATAGATCAAGATCAGACTGCACATTCTGTGCAGTCTGATCTTTGATCTATACCGTCCGGCTGGTTTTTTCAAGCCCTTACGGGTAATTTTTTGAAATTATTTGAAAACGGTCAAGTTAATTCTGTAGTGTGATGACTTAAAATCGAGCGCATTCTGAATAATCACGTTTCTTCTTTCGTCACGTTTTCAGCTTGAAGGGGTCAAGGAAAGGGCAGTTTCTGTCTGCAGAGGTCTCGGACGTTTTTTTTTTTTTTAGCATTTGTTAAATACCTATAGATTAGGATCCCTCGAAGCTTGTCTATATTCTGATCCTGATTTGCAAAGGTTTTTTTTTTTTAAACCATCACTCAGTTCTTATACCAGCCCTGGTTGAAATGTCGACAATATCAGCTGTTGTTTCAACTGTCATATCAACTTAGATTTCCGGTCTTGAGAGCCTGTGGTTGTCAGATTAGGGCCTCCTTGAGTCTTAAAAAAATGTATGGAAATTAATTAACAAAGGACCGAGTTAGTATTACTATCAACAAAGCAAAAGTATGATTACAATGTGTGTGTGTTTTTTATGAGTAAAAAGCAGCCAGCGGCTTGAGACAGAATCCAGTGTAGTGCTGTTTGAAAAAAAATCTCTAGGGTTGAGCTAATCGAAATACTGTTCAGGCTTTCCGAAACTGAAGAACTACTGTTAGAAACGGGGCTGAATACCACAAAAAAACAAGGTCGTAACAATGGTGTTACTATGCAAATAAAATACGTAGTACACAACTGCAGAGCTTCATTTATATGTGAAAATTCATTTATTAGTAAAATTATCTTGATATGTTCAACCCTTTACTCCATAGATTCTCATTTCTACGCATTGCTTGAAGGAGCCTTTGGAAAACATTGTGACAATGTTTTCTACACTATCAAAAGGTGTCACATACGCATAAGAAATGGCTTCATCCTGGTTGTTATTTAGGGTCAATTGGAGATACCATAGAAATGTCTTATGGGGTAAAGGGTTAAATAGTATGACTGGGCTTTTTTTGTATTTAGCCCTTGTTACGTTGGGAAACAACTTATGTCTCATGCGGACAGTCTGAATCAAGATCAGACTGCACATACATCATGCAGTCTGATCTTAGATCTACGCTGTCCAATTATTTGTAAAAATATCTCCACAAAAAACGGAATTTTAATCCGAACTTTGAATGAATTTTTTTCAGGTATTTTTTGTAGCATTTCCCTATACAGGCGAAAGGGTTTTACTGCTATTGATCGTTATGTATCTGCATTTCTAGGCCCACAAATGTTGTAGTCACTTTAATTTGAATTTTTTCCGAAGTTAATGAATTTTGATTAGCCCTGGCGGTACAAGGCGGGAGAGGAGTGTTTACTATACCTTTTTAAATCATGTAGGTCAAGATCAGGCTTTACCGATCTAATCCTTTACCAAGCGTTTCTGCGTTTTGACAACCTGGTGAAAGATTTTCTTAACCCTTTACCAGACGACAATATTCTAGCCTCGTCCAAATTCAAAGCATTTGCAGGCAACAGTCCAATGGCGTAGAAAACATTGTGGAAAAAGGAGAAAATGCTGGTTACCAGGATTTTCTCCTTTTCCCACACTGTTTTTCCAAAGGACTCCTTTCTCAGGGTCGTTAAAAGTCGATACTGTGTGGTAAAGACTTAAAACATCGCGTGAAAGGGAAAAAATGTTGAAAACCATTTTTTTTGTCAGATTTTTCCCATCGCTTTCATTGCCTTTTCAAAGACCCCCCCCCCCCCCATACATGTATTTGAATGGTATTCAACCTATCATCTGCAAATCGGCTTTAACTCATTACCAAACGACAAAATTCTGTCCAAATCGAGAGCATTTGCAGACGACAAAATAAAAGTGACTGAATTTTTGAAATTTGTTTTGTGAAGGATAGAAAACATTGTGGGAAAGGGAGAAAATCCTGGTTACCAGCATTTTCTCCTTTTCCCACACTGTTTTCTAAAGGCTTCTTTCTCAGGGGAGTCAAAAGTAGGGATTGTGGGATAATGGATTAAATATGAACAGGTCTAACATTTCATCATCTGATAAATAGCTTAACTCATTACCAAACGACAATATTTTAGGTTTGTCCAAATTGAAAGGATTTGCAGACGACAAAATAAAAGTGACCGAAAATCTTAGATTTGTTTTGTGAAGAGTGGAAAACAATATGGCAAAGGGAGAAAAGGCTGGTTACCAGCATTTTCTCCCTTTCCTACAGAGTTTTCTGAAGGCTTCTTTCTCAGGGTCGTCAAAAGTAGGGATTGTGTGGTAATGGGCTAAGAGGTGAAATTCATTTCGAGTACGTGTATAGGAAATAAAATTCATTCCGTTTTAATTCTTTTTTTGTGACTGAAAAGTTAACTGACGTCCTGTATACCATGTATATACGAGGGGCATTTTAAAAGTCCTTAAAGTTAGGCAGTAGGTGCACGGGTTTTGAACGCATGTCAGTGTAATGCATACCAAATACAAGGCCAAACATTTATCTGTACATCGGTGCATTTTTTTCTCGAATTACACGTGCAAATTTTGAACAATTAGCATTAGAAATGAGCATGGTCAAGCAGACTGGCCAAAATGGCGGACGTGAATGGTGGCTCTAAGGCGGAGAAGCAACGTGCATATTGTAAAATTCGCGGATTACTCGGTTTCAAAGCGTCGGATGTTAAAGCCGATTTGGATAAGATATATGGAGATAATGCTCTGTCATTCCAAGTGGTTGCACGGTGGATAAGACTATTTAGGCAGGGTAGGGAGAGCGTCAAAGATGGCCCCCGATCAGGTCGTCCTCTGTCGGCGGTGTCGGAAAATGATGTTGCCTGTGTGAAATCCCTCATAGACGCAGACGCAAGATATACAGTGCAAGAAGTCGTCGAGATATCGGGCTTAAATTCGTCGGCTGTCTTTCAGATTTTAAAAGAACGGCTGCGGCTAAGGAAGGTTTGTGCGCGATGGGTCCCATATTTATTGACTGACGGGCAAAAGAGGGACCGCGTTAATAAAGCGACAGAGCTTCTCCATATGTATAAGGATTGTGACTCAAGGAGGTTGAGAGAAATAGTAACAGGCGATGAAACATGGCTGTACTTTTTTGAGCCTGAAAACAAGGAGAACAACAAAGTTTGGATACGCGAAAATAATGAAAGGCCTCAAATAGCGCGTAGAAGCAGGGGTGTCAGACGCATTATGTACGCTCTATTTTTTTATTCCGACGGCATGGTTGCTCAAGTTCCTGTCCCTCAGCACACCAGTGTAACAGGAGCATTTTACAAAACCAGTGTCCTTTCTACAGTGGTTAAGCACTACACTAGCAAGCGTCCACGCACAGGGGTGCGCGGCATACACCTGCTCCATTATAACGCACCGGCCCATCGCTCCGCTGCCGTTGAAGAATATTTGAAGGAGCAACACATTAAAACTTTACCACATCCCGCATATAGTCCCGACCTTTCTCCATGTGACTTTTGGCTGAACCCATACATCAAGGAGTACATGCGAGGTCGCCGCTTTGAGTCGCGCCATGCTGTAGGCAGCGCGCTGTTCCAGTGTACAAACAGTATACCAAAGGAAGCGTTCAAAAATGCTTTTCATGACTGGATCAGACGCCTAGAAAAGTGTGTGAACAACAACGGAGAGTACTTTGAAGGATTGAAATAAGTATGTACACCCTTGGTTTTACTATATTAATAACCCGCCGTCACTTTAAGGACTTTAGAAATGCCCCTCGTACGATGTAAATTTCATTTACATGTTCATTTCTCGATTCTTAATTTTTGTTATGGACGAATATTGAATCACTCTCGGGTATAATCTATTTTTAGAAAGTATGGAACGTACAGCAAGTTGTAACAAGCGACTTCTGCTTTTCTCTACAATGTTTTCGAAAATTGGGTTCTGTATTCGCATGAAAAATCAAGCTTTTATGGAAATGGGTTGGGACAAAAATCAATTTTGGAGTTGCTAGGTTTGTAATACACTCGAGAACACAAGGCTGATAAAGTTAAAATGAATAGATTTTTAAATTGATTTATAAAGACTTTATTTTCAGTTTGTTCCGCTCTTTATTTTCCTGATCTTATCGTTGTTTTCTGATTGGCTCTGTCACTTGCCACTGGCAACCGAGATAACTTCTGCCGACGGCGTGGATCAAGATCAGACTGCACAGAACGTGCAGTCTGATCTTTGATATACACCGTCCGCCGTCTGGTATTGAGCTATGGCCAAAACAGAGTGTAGGACAAAACCCCCCTAGGACAACCCCCCCAGGATAAAACCCCCATGGACAAACCCCCCCTAGGACAAAACTTCAGTTAAGGGTATGGGGGTTTTGTCCAGGGGTGTTTTGTCCATGGGTGTTTTGTCCTGGGGGGGGGTTGTCCTAGGGGGGTTTTGTCCGTACCCCCCAAAATCATATATTGTTCAGTTGCGTGGGAAATCTTCCCTGATCTCCAAACACTCTCTCTCCTATGTCTCTCGTTTGCGTTAGTTGTTATGTTGTATTTTTTTTTTCCTAAAAAGGTGATCAATACCTAGACAGTAAACTCTTTACCCCACAACCTCGACTTTTAACAACTCTGAGAAAGAAAGTTTTTGAAAACAATGTGGGAAAAGGAGAAAATGCTGGTAACCAGCATTTTCTCCCTTTCCCACAATGTTTTCTAACCTTTCTAACCTTCCGAAATCAAATTTCAATTTATAAGTCGTATTTATTTTGTCGTCTGCAAATGCTTTCAATTTGCACAAGCCAAAACTTTGTCGTTTGGTAAAGAGTTAAAGTGTATTTGCGTGGGAACACCAAATCAAAACCATGAAAAGCGGCGGATAAGCTAAAAGTTTGGAATTTTCTAAAAGTGGTCTTGTAAATGCTTCTTTCTCATTTTAACAATATTGCATAATGTTTTCTTATTGCGGGCAACATCAAACCGAATTCCCTGAACGGCATACAACAATAGCGAGAGACAGCGGGCAAATAAAGGCTTTGTTAAAACGTGTAAAATCGATTAAAATTCCTTGGGAGTTTTTCACAGGTTTATCTATTTTTATTTTGAAAAAAATAAAAGAATGGAAGAATGGGAGCTCATTTACATGAAAGTAGACGTGTGAATTTTCACAAAAATTCAACAAAAAAGAATTTTAAATCGATATTCCCCCCCCCCCTTTGTGACTTTCACAATTACATCATTTTAGTTTACAGCAAATTAAAATGTCAACTGTTACACAGGGGCCAGACTTTCTATTTCTCATTGAAGTAAGTTGACGTATAATTAATGGTAATTACATCGATTAGACTACGTCTGGTCGGCTTGACCGATTGACCTTTGCAAATATTAAGGAAGTATATGTTTAAATTTATAAGTTTGATGAAATCTGTAGAGTACAATACTGTTCAAGAGGTATGCACATTCATTAAGTTTGCATTCAATAAAAGGAACGCTAACCAAAATTAATAGCGGAAAGTACAAATCTAGGATCAGAATGCACGAGCTGTGTAGTCTGATCTGAGTTTGTACTGACCTGAAAGGCATGTAAAGTGATATTAAACACTCCTATTTTATTTTACTATTTTATTTACATCTTCCTATATTTACTTCATGATAAATGAATCAGTAACTGTCATAAATCTCTCTGTCTCTGTCTCTGTCTGTCTCTGTCTGTCTCTCTCTCTCTGTCTCTCTCTCTCTCTGTCTGTCTGTCTCTCTCTCTCTCTCTCTCTCTCTCTCTCTCTCTCTCTCTCTCCATATTGATGTCACTGTGATTATTGCTGATATGTTTATGTAACTTCTTGTAACATGATGTACATTATTATGTACAAGTGAAATAAATATACGACCTATGGCAAAATCCTTGAATAGACTATTTGGATCTTTAGTTTAAAAAAAAAACCCGATTTATATCCATCCTATACTGCTTAGCTTTTGACCAAAGTTCAAAAATGTTAATAGACTTGCAAATAAGATTTGGCTCAAAAAGTTAAAATTCTCTTTGAAAGGGTAGAAACCCTTATGGGAAAAGGAGAAAATGCTGGTAACCAGCATTTTCTCCTTTTCCCATGAGGTTTTCAAGAATTTCTTCCTCGAGGGTTTTTCGGTAAAGGGTTAAATAAAGTCATTTGATAAAAAAAAAAAACATCTTTGGACATCATAAATTGTCGAAATATGCATTGATTAGCATGAACTGTTGTTTAACCCATTACCACACTATCCCTACTTTTGACGACCCTGAGAAAGAAGCCTTTTAGAAAACATTGTGGGAAAAGGAGAAAATGCTGGTAACCAGCATTTTCCCCTTTTCCCACAAGGTTTTCCACACTTCACCAAACAAATTTCGAATTTTCAGTCACTTTTATTGAGTCGTCTGCAAATGCTTTCGATTTCGACAAACCTAAAATTTTGTCGTTTGGTATAATGAGTTAACAACTCATTCAATGAGGTGTTTTCTGTTTCCCTCAAAGTTGCGTCTTGTATGTGTAGTACTGCACGGCCATATCGAAAGTTAGATTTAGAAGAAAAAAAAAAAGTACGAAAAAACAAGTAAACCATATCTATAGAAGTCGATTTGAAAACATTGATACAGAAATTACACCAATCTCAACAGGATCATAATTATGAAATTAATTATTTTGAAAGACAGAGTAGATTTTTCCAAGTCTATATGAATATACACTCAAGAGTTCTTGGTTTACTGTCGGTTGTTTATATTTATCATATATCTATATTGTATGTGACGAGATACGTGTATTTGTATAAGTCAATAAAATCTATCTATCATAATACCAAGCAACTCGTCACGTGATTATGGATCCCTGAAACCCGTTTTGTCTAACAACCACCTGATTCATGAGGTAGACTGGTCCTCTGACATGCGGAAAATTCAACGGTAGCAAAAATGTTCTATTTCGGCGTTGGACATTCGAGCGAACCCCCAGGATAGAAGAGCGAAAAAAAATAGTACGTTTGAGCGACAAAATATTGGACATCTGAGCGACAAATTTTTAACCCATTTGAGCGACATTTCAAATTCGGGGTGGACATTTGATCGACAGGTTTTTACCCCATTTGAGCTATTTCTTTAACCCTTTACCAAACAGTCCCTGGTTTTTACGGGTCAGGAATAGAAGCCTTTTGAAAACATTGTGGGAAAAGGAGAAAATGCTGGTAACCAGCATTTTCTCCTTTTCCCACAATGTTTTCTACCCTATCATGTAGAAAAATCATCTTTTTAGCAACTGTTAATTTGTAATCTGCAAAATGCTTTCAATTTGGTCTGGTCCAAAATTTGCTGTTTGGGAAAGGGTTAAGAGATTCTTGGACAAATTTATTGGATTTGTACCTCTTCCGTCAGACAGACATAGTCTGTTGCCCCCTGCTCACCACGGGGAGGTGGAAGGAGGATTTTGAGCAGGATATTTTTTTTTTTTGTAAAACAGCACAATTTTTTTAAAAATACTTATTAATGTTAAAATCTCATAAAACTGTTAAAACTTAAAACATTTACATGCCAGATCTAGCCTGATACTTAAATCCAAGAGTACGAGTAAATCTGGAGCGACATACTTCACCATCGTTCGCTCAAACGTCCACCTGGAAATACAGGTGGACGTTAAAATCCGTCGCTCAAATGACCGCCAAAGCTGTCGCTCAAATGTCCATTACAAACATTTTCAATTTCGCTCAAATGTCCTGCGCCCTTCTATTTAGATCAACATGCGCGAACTGCGCAGACGGATCCGGGTCGATACTTTTTGTAGATGTTTTACATCCCCTTTTCATATAGTATGGCTCATTTTTAAGTTTCGTACTCTGGAAAAATCAAACCACATTGGAAGATGTAGATACAAGATCAGACCTACGTGCAGTAGAGTCTGATCTTCGCCTCCATTGACCTCAAAGCTGCATGGAGTTGCGCTGATCTAGGGTGAAAGTTTCCAAAACAAACCCGCCATTTTGTCAGAAAACGTTTCGGATAAGTGATACCGTAACACGAGTCCAGCGTTCTTAGAAATATAAATAAATGTTTCATAGCAGTCAGTGAGGTTTTCTATTTCAAAGAAAACTACACTAATTGTTTGTAAGAAATGTAGGCGGTCACTCCCATGTGTTTCATGTAAAAAAAAAATACCACGCAGTGGAAAAAGTCCATGTTTATTTCAAATATTAACGAAACACTTTCATGTCGGAAATGGATACTTAAGAAATGTAGAACATTTGTATACGATAGCGTAAATAAATACGCGAGCGGGAAACGCGCATGTACGTGCGTGCGCATGTTGCTTACGTGTTTAGATGTTAACCTTTTCCTTGATAAGTATGACTATGGACGTGTTTTGCGGAGAGTGTAGATTAAGATCAGACTGCACATACGTGCGGTCTGATCTCGATCTGCACTCTCCGCTATCGTATGCTTGGATAAGGTATACTATTCCGATCAATTGCCAATATACTCCCACCTGAAGCTGTTACATTGACTGTCCATTGTAGCGATTCGATAGGAAAAATGGACCACTGGTCTTGGAAGGCCAGTTTCCCATACTCTATTAGGTTTGACGTACGCAGCATCTGAATGAAATAGATTAAATTCCAGAGTGCAAACAAGCGATAAATTAGAATGTTTAGTTAACGAGAAAACAATTTACCTTTCACTGGTACAGGTGAACTATTCATCGGACCCGCTTTGTGTCGAGTGGACCCTGCGTATAAAACAGATGATGAAATTGGGGTATATAACAGGTGCTTCAAATCACTCACTTTACACTGTATAAATACGAGATTCCATGCCCCCTTTAATTGACAGCACTTAGAAAGACTTTTTGATAATTAGTGGCAGTATCTTGTGCCAAGTAGTTGGCCAAGTAATTGGTCAGCCCAGTCTCCCAAGACTTTTTCCACGGTGTTCACTTCTGGAAATTCGCATGAGTACAATCTCTCTAAACCTCATATTTTTGTCTCTTGTCTAATTTGAGATACACGCAAGTATGTCGAAACAGCATGTAGAGTCGAGCCGCGTTAATCGGGCTCTATTTTTTACCGGAAATCACAAAATCCGGCAGTAGACATTATTGAACGAATATTTTCTGTACAAATTTTGCTTTTTATTTCGGAAATCTGCATTCCAGAACCGGAAGGAAAAAATCGGGAGCGAAAGAGGTAAAAACAGGACAAACCTTATCAGATAAATTGGACGTGTATCACACAATTACAGTTCTCTGGTCCGGAAAAAACGGCTTATCCGGAAACATCCGTAGTGTCCGGATTAACGCGGCTTGACAATAAATTAATGGGTTAAGATTTACTTGCACGAGCTGTAGAAAAAAGTTAGTTATAAGAGGACAATCTTTCAAATAATTGCTAACAGAAGAAGCAAAAAAAGATCGTAATGTAATGTGAAAGATAAAGACAGAATAGTCTGAATATATCTAATGTAACTGCGTTTGCTCTATACCACACAATCATTAGTTTTAATGGTCCTGATGAGGAAGCCTTTTGAAAACATCGTGGAAAAAGGAGAAAATGCTGGTGACCAGCATTTTCTCCCTTTTCCACAATGTTTTCTACCCTATCGGAGACAAATTCCACTATTTGAGCCACAATTCAATTGTCATCTGCAAATGCTTTAAATTTGGACAGGTCTTCATTATTGTCGGGAGGTAAAGAGTTAAAGAACAGCTTGTAGATAAATGTTGTGAATTCAATATTTAGTGTTTTTGTTTTATATTTTCAGGCTTCCCTCATGGACCAAGATCTATCGTTGATGAAACAACTTCTCACTTTGAACGAAGCAATCGAAGACCTAAAATGGCAGAAAAAGTATTACCACAGTCAGAATTCCATGCCCGATAGCTCATGTGACCTGAACGAATCTGATTGGTCCGTGTCCGAAACGGACATGTACGATTCCGAATCCGAAGCTTTACGGAAATACCCGACAGTATCAGCGTTATCTCTCCAAAGCTCTTTTGATGCCAGAAAAGACTCCGAAACTCGTTTGTCAACTCCAAAATCTAAAACAGCTAGTAGTCATTCTGTTAAATCGTGTGCAAGAGACATTCCCAAAGACCTAGACTTTTTCCTCACCGCATCGCCATGTCACGAGGAACAGAACTCGTTTGATTCCGGTATTCACGAACCTGTGCATAGAGAAGAAATCACTGTATAGTTCTGTTTAAATGGATTTTTCTGTGTTACACTAAGTCATGATTGAAATCCAGTCAACGATTTTTTTTTTTTGTAAATAGTAATCTGTATATTTATTTAAAGATACACGTAAATTGTATAGTTTTCTCTGTTTTATTCTAATGACGCAAGATTCATTCGGATCTCCTTTTATTAGTCTGAACGTTTTATTTGTCAGTCGATCCAGATTTGTTTACAAAAATGCATAAAGTTGTATAGGGAATCTGGACTCAAAATATCATCGGTTTACTTCGAAAACTTTGTAACAAGCTGTAGTTACGAAGTTTTCGAAGTAAACCGACTATATGGTGAAAACTAGATATGTTGAAAACTGTTTTCTGTTACCGAGACCAATTTCAAATTTCATTGTGCATGATTTTTTCAAAAGGTATGCTAGAAAACATTTGCTACAACATGCGACGCGTTCATTGTCCAATCAGTCAAAAGCCAGTAATCTTAAAGTATAAAGTATTTCTAAGTCGAACATTCAGAAATTCGAATTTAATTATTGTTTCAGTTCTTGAAACAACGTCTGAAATAGACATTTACTGAAAGAAAAATATGTAGAGCAGTATTCAAGTGGTAATACATTTACTTAAAAGTAAACAACTTGTTAGAATTAGTTTGGAATACCTATTGAAAATCCGAAAAAAAAACATCAAACTTCTTTCATTGTCTCCCGTGTATTCCCGTTATCGGTTTTGTACTCAAGTTGGATTTTTTAATCTTTACCAAAGGACAGAATTTTAGACTGTTCCAAATTGATGAAAGTATTAGCAGACGACGAAATTTAAGTGACTCTAAATTGAATTTTGGTTTGGGAAGGGCAGAAAACATTGTGTGAAAAGGCTACTTTCACAGATACGTGAAAACAAGGAATTGTATGGTAAAGAGTTAATCGAAATTTCCATTATTTTTAAAAAGACTAACAGTTTTCTTTTTCACTCTTTCTTACCGCTATAAAAGAAGCCTTTGTTTCCAGTTTTGTATAGAATTTCCTGTTTCTTCTTCCTGTTATGCTTGCTAGAGTGGACGAGTGTTTTCCAAATGCGGAAGACTTACTAATTTGTTTGCTTTCTTTTCTTCTTTTTTTGCGACGGGACAAAATTTTGTTCAACAAGCAGTGTAAAAAGAGCTTCATTAAAACTTCATTTTAGTGTTGTTTTTTTTTTAATCTCTGTGTAGACGATATTCTTTGTAGAAACGCATTTTTCCCCATGCTTATGTCAATGGTGGATGTAAAAAAGAAATGCTAGAAAGAGCTAAAAATTCTGTATTTACAAATATTTTTATCTCAATTCTTGAGCAGAGATAAATAGTTTAGTCTATTTAGACCACCGTAAATGTGGCATATATATAGAAATTACCAGTATGCAATTTTGGACTCAAGTTAGAAACACTACTTAAGTGAATCAAAGTAGAAATTAACTGAAGTCTTTACCAAACGACAAAATTTTAGACTGGTCCAAATAGAGAGCATTTGCAGAAGATAAAATAAATGTGGTGAAAGACTTGAAATTTGTTTTAGAAAGGGAAGAAAACATTGTGGGAAAAGGAGAAAATGCTGGTTACCAGCATTTTCTCCTTTTACCACAATGTTTTCTAATGACCTCCTTTTCACGTGAAAACCAGGGATTGTTTGGGAAAGGGTTAATAAAGTAATAGTTTATCTTGATTTTCAACAGTATATTAGATTTAATTCTTGCAGGAAATTATGAAAGTAATTGAAAGTTTGGGGGATAAAGAAAAATATAAAAAGCCGACGGGGCTATTTTTCAGCATTTCTTTTTATTTTACGGGAAAAAGGTGTTCTAACATTAAAAATGTTTCCGATTGGGGGAAAGTGCGTTACGTAGAATAACACTGTCAATGCTTTTTGCTAGAACTTTACTTAAGATGTCAGTTTGAATTGCAAAATTAACTTAGATCATTTATTGTTATGCATCTTACGAGCATGTAACTGTTACTAAATTAACGGAGAAATCGACTTTTTTTTGTATTAAATCTTTTTCTGTCGTATGCGACAATATGTGCATTTTGCGGAGAATGTCGAGCAAGATCAGACTGCACGTATGTGCAGTCTGATCGTGCTCGACATTCTCTGCTGATCTGTCTGTGAGATTCTGTCACGTATACCCCATTTATTGCCATTAAACTATCTGAAATATACTGGTGTGATTGTCAAACATGTTGAACTTGGCAGGATAAGGTATACAAGGCGTCCTAGGTGTACAGAGCTGCTGAAAATTTGGTCTAGGGCAGGTTGTAACAGTTGCCAAGCTTACGAAACCCCACCCTTCCCGGCCACTGAAACAAAAATTCAGCTGAGACGGTCCTTTTTAAATTTCGATAATCTACATAAACTAAGAGCTAATTCATAGATACGGGCGAAAATATTGTGGCAAGAGAGAAATTGTAACTCAATAATCTCAAAGATTGTCTCTTGAAATGACGAAACGAAAAGGCAAGAAAGGCAATTGCAAGATTTACTGAGTTAATCTGAGAGAAGCTTGAATAAATTTCGTCTGATTTTGAAATCGGCATTTTTTCGGCTTGGAGAGGCTTTTACATAGGCCTAAAATCGTTGTTAGTATACAGTAGAACGTAATCCCTTTTGGTGAATACGGCTTATCGTAGTATCGAAAACTATAGCCCCCTCCCCATAATTTTACTGTACAGCGTGACCAGACTAAAGGAAAGGCGATATCTGATCTTGGGATCTATATAGTTTCTTACAATTCGCGAATAATTTCAAGAAAAAAAAACGACATTCGAAATGAAAAATTGTGGGCGGGGGCGGGAGTTGTTTACTGACGGGAAAATGTCAACTGTCAATGTTAACTGGCTGAGAGTGACAGTTTAGGTCAAAGGTTGAAGGTTAACCCACTAAAATGCCAATTCGATCTTTGTAATAAACATATTTGGAAAACACTGTGGGAAAAGTAGCAATTGCTTGTTACAAGCAATTGCTACTTTTTCCACATTGTTTTCAAAATTATTCCAAAGATACGAATATTTCCCCTTAAAAGTCTGTCCTATGTCGCACTTGCACAACATAATTGCAATGGCCTAAAATTACCTTGTATGTTAAGGAATCGGTGTATATATACAGAAGCCATTGACTGAAAATGACAGCACGGTAGAATATCAATTAAATAAGGCATTTTCCCAGTAAACAATTATTTTACCTTATATGGTAGGAAACCGTGTTATATAAAAGAAGTTTCTGACTGGAACTGACACCTAGGCCTAGGAGAATTTCGTGTGAATAAGGCATTTTGTTTTCCTATAACCCTTCACCACACAGTTCCAACTTTGAGCGACATTGAGGAAGAATCCTTTTGAAAACATAGTGAGAAAAGGAGAAAATGCTGGTAACCAGCATTTTCTCCTTTTCCCACAGTGTTTTCTGCTCTATCAAGAAATAAAAAGAACTGAGTCGTTTTTTGCCACCTTTACTTTGTCGTCTGCCATTGCTTTCAAATTGGGTAAGTCCAAAATTTTGTTGTTTTGGTGATGAGTGAAACGTATCTCATTTGCATCACTTATATTAAACTGTGCTGTAATCTAAAGTTCATACCATATATGGTAAGAGACGGAGATATATAAAGGAATCCTGCTACTGATACTGACAGCTCGGGAGAATTTCGTGTATACAAGACATTTATCTTTTCGAACTTTCGACATACACGATGTCAAAGCTACCTCTCGGGAATAAGTTTTGTCGGTTTCCGTAAATTTATTCTACCTTAGATCTCGCACCAAACCCAGCCATTATTTTGTGCCGTATGATACTTATCTAGTCAGATACGTTGTCTGCGCATGTCATATTCTTCGAAGATTCGACCTGTCGTATATGACGCATCACTCCCCCGATATCGGGGAGATTTTAGTAATACGCCTTATAAAGTAGCAATGGAGAAAATGGCTTTTATCGATACGTCGGAGGAAAAATCAGGCCTGTTTTAGCTCCAGATTTCACCAAACTGCTGATCATAGCTGAATAAATCTTACCAGCTAGCGTTTTATTGAGTAAACGTTTATTTTAGTTTGAAATTCAAAGAAACGGTTGTCGCGTAGAAAAGTAGTCCGGTTCTGTACCCAGGATGCCTACATTAGATAGATGTGTATTCGTAGAATGCCATCTAGCGGGCAATAATGAGGCTGGTGCCCAAATTTTGCGACCTCGAATGTTCTTCACAAAGGACAGACTGGTTTGGGTGTACCCGGCCAAGATTTTCCTAAAGATCGCTAAAGAGTTAAATAACTATCCCGAAGTTTTAAATTCAAACAGTGGATTCTAAGAAATTGTTTCCTTGAATGTTTCGACCCAGCCGGATGAGGGTTTAACTCGATGCATTGTACTGCACTCGGTATCGATGCATTGTGCTGCACTAGGTATCGATGAATTGTACTGCACTAGGTATCGATGAATTGTACTGCACTAGGTATGAATCGCAATAGGTTACTATCATATAGAAGTGACATTAAATGGGTAGAGCAGTCTTGAATTGTATTTTTCGAGCAAACTGAGAAGAATTGATAAATATACATGTACATAGAATAAGTGCTCATCTCTACCATTGCAATACATTTTGAGCTATGCTCTATTAAAAGTGGGGCCTAATGCTTATGCGAAATGTATCGATCCAGGTCAGCCTGCGCAGTCCGCGCAGGCTGACCTGGATCGATACTTTTCGCTATTGGTAAATTTCGTGTATGCTTAAATAACCACTTTACTTCATGATTCCATTGGTTATTCGACAAAATGATTTTTAAGGATCCATCATTATGTGATGACTTGCTTGATATGACTTGCACCACGGAGATGCATTAAGTCCCCTTTTGTCAGAGCATGGCTCATTTCAATCTCGTGCCCATTTCAGGTGATTCATCAATCATTCTAAACTGTAAGCTGAGTCTTATTCTAGATTCAAAGAGTATCGCAATTTCTGATTGGCTAAACCATTTGGTTAGTTTTATTAGTTTATAGTGAATTCTTGAGAGCTAGACGGAGAAAAGTTTTAAGAATGCTTGGTTGAATACGGGCTTAGATGTACAGCAACAAAAGATGTAAATGTAATACCCACAAAAAGACAGGTGCCTTTAACAGACAAATGGTACCCTGTTGGTCCCGTCTGACCTATTATAGTTGCCATAAAAGGCTTAGTTCGTATTTCTTTTATTGCGACATTAAACGCCTCTGTCTATATAGACAGAAGTCAGTTACCTCGAGTTTGTTCGTATAAGCCCACTTTCTATGCCAGAATGCCTTTTTTTTTTAACATTTTACCAATTTCAAGTTTAACATTAAAATATAAAAACTGGAAGCAAGGGGACTAAGAAAAGATCCGTGTAAAAGTAAGAATTAAAAAATAATAATCATCAAATATATCAAAAACATGGATGCATGTCAAATACAGCATAAATGGAAAAATATCTAGCTTCGAGCATTTTCTCCTTTTGCCTTTTAAGCAATTTTCTTGGCGTGCAAGACGAAAAAACCATTAGCAGACATTGCCAAGAGGAATTACGGTATCACGTGTGTCTCAGCTGATCTATTATTTTGCACCGTAAAAGGTTTATTTCGTGTTCTTTTTATTGCGCCATTAACCGACAAGTCGATTTCTCCGTATTTTTTTTTTCGAGCCCATATTTCATAACAGAATGCTCGTTTTTATAAATGTTACCATCTTCTTATCACTAACTAATCCTTAATCAAACGATCCCGGATTTGGCGAGGTCTTGTGAAAACCTTGTGGGAAAAGGAGAAAATGCTGGTAACCAGCATTTTCTCCTTTTCCTACAAAGGTTTTATCTTTTCAAAATACAAGTTTCAATTTTTAAGTCGTATTTATTTTGTCGTATGCAAATGCTTTGAATTTGGACAAGTCTAAACTTTTGTCGTTTGGTAAAGAAATAGGCCGCCAACAGGTCAACGGACAGAAAATTCTGCCCATAAATATCACAGTTTTGATTAAGATCAGACTGCAAGTTCTGCGCAGCAGCTCTGGTCGATTATTTCCTGGCCATATTTAAAGTATGGACAATTTTTGTCTACAGCAATAAATCAAATCAAAAATACTTTTATGTGAGAATTAATGGTGACTGCGAAATAATTTACGTTTGATTCGCCTTCGGGATTATAACTAAAAATAGCCATGCACTAAGGATTGGTTAATGTGTTTTCTTGTTTCTTTATTGTTTCCATTTTTGGAAATATGATTTCTTAGCATTTTGTTATGGAGGGATAATCTGTCATTTGATATTCCACATCAGGTCTGAAAATAGCTGTGTGTAGGCGGGTTTTTCTTTTGACTACAGACTTGTGGGGTTTGAGATGACAGTGTTGTCCTCAAGTGACATTTTGAAATGTGCTGTCATGGTTTTTCTGCACACATTATCTGTTGTTTTTTTTTTAGAATTCTGTATGTCTTGAATTTCTGAAAGTACCATGTAGTTGTATGTATGCATGAAATTTTGCGGGATTGTATTTTCTTAAATGACAATTTTAAACCTCTATCACGCATTTCCAGTTTACCGACTCTATAGGAGAGAGATAAAGAGAGAGCTCATTTGAAAACATTCTTGGAAAAGGAGAAAATGCTGACGACCAGCATTTTCTCCTTTTCCCAGAACGTTTTATAAACTATCATAGGCAAATTTAATAATTTGAGTGAATTGCATTGAACTACTAAATATGTTTCACTTTTTGTAAATTTAGTCTTAGATCCAACCGTTGTTTAGGGAAAATCACCTTTGAATTTTGACCAATCTGCAAAGTTTTTAAACTTGTCTTTAGTGAACGCATTTGCAGACGACAAAATAAATGTGACTTAGAAGTTGGAAGTTTATTTGAGAAAGGATAGAACTCGTTGTGGGAAAAGTAGAAAATACTGGTTACAGCATTTTCTCCTATTCCCATAATGTTTTCAAGGATTTTCTCTCTCCGGGTCTTAAAAAGTCATGACTGTCTTGTACAGGATTGATTTCCCTACCTAGCTGATCTTGATCTAAATTGGTCAGGCTGGAAAGGAAGCTCGTCTTTGGCGAATTGGAAAGGTTTGGGGTGACACCTCAAAAGGTTGAAAATTAAAAAAAAATGAAAGGAAAAGGGTGGGAAAAGGTTTTTTTTCTGTGTGTGTGTGTATGAATGCTTTTGGAATAGTAGAGAGAGAACAAAAGATCAAATGTTGAAGTGAGAGCGTGTTAATTACGTAATCACGTGACTAGGTGCTTGATGGAATTTTAAGAGAACATCTGGGAGAGTCTAAACCCTTTGCCGACTTTTAATGACCCTGAAGAAGAAGCCTTTTGAAAACATTGTGAGCAAAGGAGAAAATGCTAGTAACCAGCATTTTCTCCTTTTTCCACAAAGTTTTCTACTCCTTCAAAGAAAGATTTTGTCATCTGAGCCATTATGAAATTGTCGTCTGCAATGAAGTTCAGTTTGGATAGGTCTGAAATTTTGCCATGTGGTGAAGGAATAAACAACCCTCAGAGCTTTTTGCTCATTTTCATTTGCAAGACTAGACGGTGTGCTTGTATCTTAAGATCAGATTGCTCGTCCTGTCTGATCGTATAGTCTACATTATGCAGTATTTTCTGATTACATATTTATCAAAATAACATTCAAATGAGCCATATGTTGATCTGGTATTATTCACTGAAAATATTCTCTTGAACACTTTACCAAACGACAAAATTTTAGACTTGTCCAAATTGAAAGCATTTGCAGACGACAAAATAAACCTGACTCAAAAATTGAAACTTCTTTTTAAAACAGTAGAAAACATTGTGGGAAAAGGAGAAAATGCTGGTTACCAGCATTTTCTACTTTTCCCGCAATGTTTTCAGAAGGCTTCTCTCTCTTGGTCGTAAAAACCAGAGATTGTTTGGTAAAGTGTTAACTCTTTACCACAGGACAAGATTTTAGGCTAGTCCAAATTGAGAGTATTTGCAGACGACAAAATAGAGGTGACTGAAAGATTGAAATTTGTTCTGGGAAAGGTAGAAAGCACTGTTGGAAAAGGAGAAAATGCTGGTTACCAGCATTTTCTCCTTTCCCCATAGTGTTTTTAAAAGGCTTCTTTTTTAGGGACGTCAAAAGTAGGGATTGTGTGGTAATGGGTTAACTACTTGGCAACATTGAAGTTAATTACGCAAGCAGATGTGCAAAAAATGTTGCGCGTTTTCTCTTTTCAAGTTGCATGTGCATGAGTGCAAGAATATTGCACATGAACGGAAAAGGCACGTGTGCATGTGTTGTAGTATTATGTATGGTAATTTGATAATTGGTTGAATGTTCTATACAGTGTTGATAGTACTTCTAGATAATTCGTTCATGAAGATGATGTTTGTTTGTATGATGTTTTTGAAATCGCGCGAGAGAGAGAAGGGAGTGGAGTGAGAGAGTGAGAGAGAGAGAGAGACAGACAGAGAGAGACAGAGACAGAGAGAGACAGAAAGAGAGAGAGAGAGGAGACAGAGAGAGACAGAGAGAGGAAGGAGATGGGGAGGCAAGGAGAGAGAGAAAAAGAGAGGGGGAGGGAAGAGAGAGGTAGAGTGAGAGGGAGAAGCAGAAAGAGAGATAGAGTGAGAAAAGAAATAAAGAGGACCAAGAGAGAGAGAGAGAGAGAGAGAGAGAGAGAGAGAGAGAGAGAGAGAGAGAGGTGAATCCATTGAGAGCGACCATTCTGTGTATTTGTATGATTTACATTGGTATATGAAACAGAGAAACAGCGAGAGAGAAAGACGGAGAGACAGATATCTAATTTAGCCTTTTAACCACAAACAATAAATACACGTACTGTAATTTATGACCAATAATCTGATGAAAAAGTCTCAAAATTCGTAAAACTTTGGGTTTTGTTTTTCTATATGAAATTGACCTAGTTATTTGTTAATCAACGTAACTTTTATCTTGATAAATGACTTAAATTTTCAATTCGATAATAAAACCCTAAAAATGCTACTTCAAACTTATCTTTTGGAGAAAAAAAAATATCGCACTATCGGACAGTGTAGATCCAAGATCAGACTGCACGTTCTGTGCAGTCTGATCTTGATCTACGCTGTCCGCAAGGGTCAGTGATATGCACTTGGCAGCCTCAAGTTTTTTTTCTATCTGAAACAAATCAGTCGGAGACAACACTGGATAATGGTCTGCCTGAAGACGAAATGATCCTCTAATATCAAAAGTGGATACATATGCACATTATAAACCATTGTGGCAGAAGAAGAAATTACTCGATACGAGCAAATTTCTCCTTTTACCACAATGCTTTTAAAGCACATTATAAACCATTGTGGCAGAAGTAGAAATTACTCGATACGAGCAAATTTCTCCTTTTACCACAATGCTTTTAAAGGGGTCTGCTGTAGAACGCAAAAGTCGTCTGCAAGTGGTCGTTTGAATTAGGAACAACGAATAAAACTGCACAGTGCTAGAAAAGGAACATTTTAACCCTTTCCCAGACAGGCCCTGGTTTTTACGACCCTGAGATAGAAGCCTTTTGAAAAACATTGTGGGAAAAGGAGAAAATGCTGGTAACCAGCATTTTCTCCTTTTCCCATAATGTTTTCTACCCTGCTGAAACAAATTTCGATTTTTGAGTTGATTTTATTTTATAGTCTGCAAGTGTTTTCAATTTGGAAAGTCCAAAATTTTGTCGTTTGGTAAAACATTAACTCCAAAGAAAAAGAGATAACAAATCAGAAAAAAAGAGAAAATTTACAATTGTGAATGTTAATTAAGAGTGGAACATCGAAGAGAATGAAATAAAAGTGTAACTGTACTTTTGGACTTTTTTGTCTGTTGTTCTCCATTTTCCCATTCCTCAAAGTGATTTATTGAATGGTGTTTCAAACCGCTTTCAATACTATTAAGCAAGGCTGACACTTGCACGATTCTGTGACACGCATTGGCACGCGCAAACTAGTCGTAAACTGGCGTGAAGTGTGCGTAAACACGACGTGACTGCGTGCCATGTCGGGACAAAAATTTTGAAATGTTCAAAATTTTGGTCACGACAAAATTTCGCGACCGGGTCGTGAACTATGCGCAAACTGTTCGTGAAATCGTCGGGACGATGCGGGAGGATGCGTGCCAGTGCGCGCCATGCCACGACTGTCACGAATAGTTCACGAACAGCTCACGTCAAGTTCACGAATAGTTCACGACATGTTCACAAGCAGTTCACGACAACTGCGCGACAGTGGCGCTCGCGTCGGTGCGGGAGTATATATAGGGCTTCCTGAACACTGCTCGCCATTTCAGAGATCGCCAGCGAAAAGACACCACAGAGACAAGATGTCTAAAACAAAGCAGACACGAGCCTTCCAGTTCGTGCCCCAAAATGGCACGACTTGCCACGACAAAATCGTGGCCAAAAGTCGTGCAAGTATCAGCCTTGCTTTACAGTCATATCACTGCCACACAGCTCACATGTTCACGTTTTTTCTCGGTTTTACCAGTATAAGTCTTGGAAACTAGAATGTCTTGCCCAAGGAATTTCCTCAGAAATTCCAGTGTTTCCAGTGAGGCTTGAAGTTTGGGTCTCATTTAGTTATATCACGGCGTCATCTCACTGGTTCATGTATTTCCTGGGCTTTACGAGTAATAGGCTAGTGCTCCGAAGCGTCTTTCAAATAACAAAGAGGCCAGTCACATCCTAAGAACCGATTGCGCTAATATGGCCATGCAATTTTTTTCGTGTTTTTATATTAGAAGGATGTTTTACACCCTTCTCGTCAGTGTATCGGTTATACCAGGGCGGCAGGTCGCACATTCATGACATTGATAGATTTCAATAATACTTAGCAGATGCTCTGAAGCCTCTTGCCCTAGGACAGCCGAAGGCCACCAGCAACTCCAAACAGAAACAACCCAGCGATTCCTGGGTCCATATTCATTCACCATTCTAAAGGATATTCTTAATCGTATCCTCAGGAATATCTAAATTTGACAGCAACACAAGTTCTGATTGGCTAAACCAAATGGTTAAGCCAATTAGAACTTGTGTTACTTTCTAAATCTATAACATGAAGGGTTGGTGAATACCGGTCTTAAATACTTAAATACGCTTTCATTGCCCATTTTTATCACAGACCCGAATAGCAGTTCATTTTTCTTTTCAGGCAAACTGGTTTTCCGACAGACGAAAAACATTAAATTCTCAAAGCAATCATCTACAAATGCGGAAATATACATGTACTTCCGACTATTTTAAGCCGTTTAGCCACAAAAACGAGAATATAGACTTTTCAGATATTACGTGTCAAAAAAAGAGGTTCGCCTTGGTTGCTGAGTGGTTAGCGTGTCTGACCCGTGACCCGGTAGTTGCGGGTTCGGCACCCGATTTAGGCAAACTTTCTTTACGACGATTTTTGCCTCTCATTTCTGATGCAACATATGAGAAAAGTACAATGACAGAGTGGCGGACAGAGAATTGTGTCAGTGCTTGGTCGATATTCACCATCCATTCTTGAAAACATTGTTCGTTTTATTCTCCAGAATTTTGAAAGTAACACAAGTTCTGGCTGTCCAAAATCATTTGGATTGCATGAAGCCCCTTTTTCAAGAAGCATGACTCATTCATAATGAATAACATGTATATGAGAACAAGTGGTGTTGGAATGACAAAATCACGAGTGCTTTCTATATCCTAAACAAAGAAACCTCTTCAAATAAATACATGTATGGGGGCACTTGTACAGCTTTTACTGCATTGGCCCGTTAACGTACGGTACATGTTTAAGTTGACCTTTCAAAACTGTCACAAATAGCACAAAAACCAAAGTGACAAACAAGACAAATGATGTAGAATCTTTAATTTTTCAATAATCTGAAAAATACTTTGGCAAATGGAGCAATTGCTCTATTTGCGAAAAAGTTTTGTAAATACGAGTATGTCCTATATACAAGTACGCCACAAGAACTTTTGTCTTAACCCTTTACCACACAATGACGACTTTTAACTACCACGAGGAAGAGGCATTTTGAAAACATTGTGGGAAAAGGAGAAAATGCTGGTAACCAGCATTTTCTCCTTTTCCCACAAAGTTTTCTTCTCTATCAAAGAAAAATTGTGTCAAATGAGCTAGTATGAAAATATTGCCTGCAAATGCTTTCTATTCGGAAATGAGGTAAAGGGTTAAACAAGACAATACTATATGCATGAAGAATGGTAAAGTTTTTACAGAGAAGCAAGTCGTGGATTATGGAAACTCTGCAATAACTCGGCAGTACTAATGAATGAATGAATGAATGAATAGTGTTTTATGGCCCGTCGACAACTTAAGTCATATTGGGCGCACTTACTTAGTAAACAATAATGCGAGGTGAAAATAACATACATGTGCAACAACATAAGACAAACATGGTAAATGAGGAATGGATGAAACACAAAATGATGCCCCTTTTGTCGCCTTTTACGGCATGCATGCTGTCACTTTTGTTCCGCCAGATGAAATGGCAGATGTGACGATCGCGGGACTGCAGTGGTTTATTCTGATACCCCCGATTAAACCACACGGGGTCCCACAGGCCAACTGATTCCCATTCCAAACCCTATTTACATCAAGAAAAAAAATATAGGATTTGGAATAAGAACTACCCAGCCTGCTGCAATCCTACGAATTACGAGGAAAGCAGCCGTTTGTCTCTAATTTTAGTCGCCTTCTACGACATGCCATAGAGAAAGGCCGAGGTCCTATTCTATAAAGTAAAAAAAAACCCGGGACCCTACGGGGATCAGCAGTACTACCCTGGTAATTACAACAAGAAGTCAAAGCCGAACTGCGGTTGCTCAGTGGTGTTGGGTAGAGCCAGTAATCCTTGGTTTATAAGTTCGAGTCCCGCTCATACAAATTAAAGCGGAGGATTGATAAAAGTCTTTGAGCCAGGTTTATTTCTCAGCTATCGTAGACTTTCAACCCTTTACTAAACAATCCCCGGTTGTTACGACCCTGAGATAGAAGCCTTTTGAAAATATTGTTGAATAAGATGAAAATGCTGGTAACCAGCATTTTCTCCTTTTCCAACAATGCTTTCTACCCTGCTGGAAACAAATTTATATTTTTCAGTTACGTTTATTCTATCGTCTGCAAGTGCTTTCAATTTGGGCCAGTCTAAAATTTTGTCGTTTGGTAAATGGTTAAACAGGGTTCCAATGATTGGTGATGCTACATTCTAACATGACACGCGAATTCGGCTCTATAAAAACAGTGCAAGGAAAGTGTGGTAAAATCTGCGACAATCTATGTAGAGTTACGTCATTCTGTATCTGTCAATCAATGAGTGGGTTATTCATGGAACATAATCTTCATCCGCGTTTTTACTCTAAGTTTGAATTTGTTTTCCTTTAGTCACGTTAGAATCGAAATAATCTTCTTTCTATCGTGGTATATCGTTCAATAAACCACGTTGTGAGTTATGAGGCGCAATGAATAACCCACTCGGGCTATCGCCCTCGTGGATTATTTATTGTGCCTCATAACTCACAACTGTGGTTTATTGAACGATATACCACGATAGAAAGATTATTTCTTAAGTATTGCTGTTATTTAGGTCCACCCTTCGACGTCGCTGATGAGACATAGCTATACTTGCTAACGGATATAGGCCTAGGAGTAACAAAATTTCGACCTTGTTAAGAAACTTCCCAGAAAGTTTTAGTCTGATTTTTGTTCCCTGAGCTCCAAACTTTGCTAGTCGTGAAATTATCAATTTTGGCGTTCTCTCCATGACATGGCATCTTTGTCTTAACCCTTTACTCCACAGATACTTATTTCTACACATTGCTTGTAGGAGCCTTTGGAAAACATTGTGGCAAAAGGTGAAATTGCTCGTGACGAGCAATTTCACTTTTTGTCACAATGTTTTCTATGCTATCAAAAGGTGTCATATACACATAAGAAACTGCTTCATCCTTGCTGTTATTTAGGGTCAATTAGAGATATCATAGAAATGCCTTATGGGGTAAAGGGTTAAGTTAAGCAAACAAGAATCCTCTCAAAAAGATATGAACCATGCTTTGTGAAAAAGGGGCTTACTGCAGCTACAAGAACTATCGACTCATGTCAGCCTGCGCAAGGTGCAGGCTGACATGAGTCGAATTTTTTAGCTTTTGACCAATCTTATGCGTATTCAAAGATCATCCTTACTAAGGCTCTAGCTGGTTATGGGACAAAAAGGATTTTACGGATAAATAACTATTTGAAGAGTCGCTGGGTATAATACTTCACGTAGATATGTTAAATTTCCTTTTTCCAGAGCATTGCATTTACATATGAGCCGTGCACTGGCAAAAGGGGGCTTAAAGCACCACCGTGATACATGGTACCCGCCCAAGTCGTCACATGATTATGGATCCATAAGAGGCACTTTTTTTTAAAAAAAATAACCGATTTAGTCATGAGCTAGACTGGTCCTTCCACAAACACAGAATTTACCCATAGCAGAAGTTTCGGTCCAGGTCAGCCTGCCCGGACTGAGCAGGCTGACCTGAGTGGATACTTATATATCGCAGATGCATTAAGCCCCCTTTTTTACAGAGCAAGACTAATATGTAATACTGAAAATATCATTTAAAAAATATTGTTACCGTCAGTTTACGTGCCTAAAGCCATTTTCAGAACCTTCAAGCTCCCCCAAGAGACTCGCTATTTTGACAATTTAATCATCTGTCCAGACCGCTCGACGGCAACTTGACTCCCTGGAAGCACCATATAAGTAAAATTGATAAATTAACGCATATCAAACCTCTCGAGGCTATAGACTCTTTCTCAGAAAGTATGGATCAAGATCAACACACACATACGCGCCTCTCACCTCTGCTGAAGCATGTGAGAAAAGTAAAGTCGGTGACTTTGGAAAGAAAGTTGTGCTGGTACTGGTATTTGAAAGCCAGGAAAAAACATGTGCGTCACCGACCGCCATGATATGACCTTAGCTGATTAACCCATTACCAAACGACAATATTTTAGACTGGTCCAAATTGAAAGCAATTGCAGACGACTAAAAAAAAGTGACTGACAATTTGATTTTTTTTTTTTTTTGTGAAGGGTAGAAAACATTGTAGGAAAAGGAGAAAATGCTGGTTACCAGCATTTTCTCCTTTCCAACAATGTTTTCTAAAGGCTTCTTTCTCGGGGGCGTCAAAAGTAGGGATTGTGTGGTAATGGGTTAAAGTGGCGTTAAACCCCAATACAAACAACCAACTAACACATACGTGCAGTCTGATCTCTAACTACACAATCCGTCTGTCTTTCCATGTCTTCAGAGATGTAATCATAAATGGATTGACTCGACAGTAAGGACACAGATGTTCTAGTTTCGAATTCACGACAGACATATTCACAAGTGTTCTACAGTTCAACAGAAAGGAAAACATGTGACCAATCACGCATAAAAGTACCCTCTTGGAATTGCGAAAAATGTCAGCCCTGGTCAGGCTACGCGAATCGTGCAGGCTGACCAGAGTTGATACTTTTTGTTTTAATGACATTTTCTGTTTGTAAAGTGGTCAATCATTTTTGAATTATCAACTTAAACTGACTTGCACTATCTTTGATCTGTTTTCATCTAATTGGTGTACATAATTCCCAGATGGTCCCTTTTTGCGTGATGGGTCACATAGTTTAATGTTAAAGAAATGGAATAACAGAGAGGCCATGATCTCAGCAGTGGAGAAAGTACTGTCACTTTAAAGTATGAAATTGTGTAATGACAAATAGAGCAATTCGATGAGGGTTTCCTTTTTTTGCTTATACAGGAGTTTAGTGACATTTTAGCAGCTTGGGTCCTATTATAGCGGTCAGTGACGCACCTACGTGTTTCCTGGCTTTCTCACTCCAGTACTGACACAACTTTCTTTCCGAAGCCATTGACTACTATTTAACTTTACTTATGTTTAACGTTTTTTTTTTTGTTTTTTTTTTCAAGAAATACTTAAATAATTCTCCGTAACTGCATAGGTTAACCTCATGCCAGAGTCGTTTGAAGAAATGAAAATGTTACACTTACTGAACGATTGGCACTGATAAAGAGTGCAACTATTCACATGTCCAACAGATAGTGTGATAGGTTATATTGTGTTTTGTGAGATGTACTAGAGAGAGAGTGTGTGTGTGTGGGTGTGTCACGTGTCATTTATATTCTTTATATTATTATATTGTATGATGAAAAACTTTGTTTAAGTCAAATAAATTCATTCATTCATTCATTCATTCACTATTCTGACATGCATCAGAGGTTAGAGACAAAATGTGGCTGGAAAGAAAGTTCGCCACAACCGGGCATCGAACCAGCAAACGCCAAATCACCATTCATATACGTCAACCATTTTGCCACCCGGCCTCGGTCCGATGAGTTTTCATGTCGGTGTAGGAACCACAAATGGCCTTATCCAGAGCTTTAGATAGGGGGACTGATTTTGATTTCAAAATTGAAAATGTTTATTTATTCTACACTTAAGCCTATGTTATGGGTACTCATTAGAATCGTCTCATCGAGACGATTCTAATGAGTACCCACAACATAGGGTTTTGAAGAAAAATAATGGGTTTAGTATATACCATCACTCCCTCTTATCTGGAGCTCTGTTTGTCTTCCAGCAAATCTGTTTCTAGGCAAGACACTTCAGAGTTCTCACCAAGAACGCCTTCTGGGGAAACTAACGGCATGCATACTTGTGTAAGCTGTTGCCGTGATATGACTGGAATAATGTTCAAAACAGCACAAAACACTTTTCAATTAACTTTTCAATTAACTGTTTAAATTAATTTCCAAACGTCTAAATTTAGACTGGTCCAATTGACAGCACTTGCAGACGACAAAATAAACATAACTCAAAAAATAAAATTTGTTTCCAGCAGTTTAGAACATTTTGGGAAAAGGAGAAAATGCTGGTTACCAGGGTTTTCTTTGCCTTTTCCTACAATGTTTTGAAATGCTTCTTTCTAAGGTTCATGTAAAGCAAGGATTGCATGGTATTTCTATTCCCGGGAAAACGTTTGAGGACCCACAACAGAAGCCCCATTTTGGTCTGAATGTACAGCATTTGCCATTGACCATTTTATGATATTGAACGGGTTAATTCTTTCACGATTAACACCTTTTGCAGACCGTGTAGATGAAGATGGGATAGTTCAGAACGTGCAGATCTTGATTCTGCGTTGTCCGTTACATTATTCTGAAATAAGACAAAATCGTATTTTTATTTTAAGTGGATTATATTTACATAGGGTTAAGTGGGGAATAACTTTTTTTTTCTCAATTTTGAAACAAAAATCTCTCCTGTAATATGTAGCTCTATATTTATAGAACTTCAACACTTCTAATGCATTCATTCAAGAGTTAATATATATTTTTTGTTGCAAACTATAAGTTGGTATTTCAGCAGATAAATCTGTACTTTGGAATGTTTTCAATTTAATGGAAACCCAATATGCGTGACGATTTTAACACATCAACAAGAATTAATCATATTAAAACCCTTTGCTAAATTACAAAGTCTAAAGCTTGATAGTACTCTGGAAGGATAGAAAACATTGTGAGAAAAGGAGAAAATGCTGGTTACCAGCATTTTCTCCTTTTCCCACAGTGTTTTCAATACTCCTTTTCCTCAATATCGTTAAAACCCCAGATTATGAGGTA
The DNA here is from genome assembly GCA_943736015.1 of Tridacna crocea. NCBI lineage: Eukaryota > Metazoa > Mollusca > Bivalvia > Cardiida > Cardiidae > Tridacna > Tridacna crocea. The sequence goes on from OX031059.1 coordinate 61,215,780, forward strand.
GACGATATTTGTCAGACAGAGTAAACCTATATATTTTGCAGAATCTTTTGACTAGCTCTTTAAAGACACAAACACATATTTTAACGATCCTGAATGAATAAGCTTTTGAAAACACTGTGGGAAAAGGACAAAATACTGGTAGCCAGATTATTTTTTTCTCTTTTTCCACATTGTTTCCTACCATATTAATAACAAATGCCGTCATGTGAGCCACATATAATCTGTCGTCTGTAACTCCTTTAAATTTAGACTTGTCTTGAATTGTGTCGTTTGGTGGAGATCTGAAACAATCATAGGACTAATAAATTTCAATTAATAAAGAAAAAGAAACACGATAAGAAATGATTTTTTTTTTCTTTGGAAGGGAGGAGGCCGGTTGAAAATCAAGGATAATAGCTTTTTCTAAGAAGCAATAACTTATTATATTTCATTTTCTAAAGGCAGTCCTCTCTAACAACAATGGGATAAGATCTATATAAAGGCTATACAAAACAATACCAAACCTATTAAAACCTATTGAAATATTTTGAAAGACCAATCCTTGATATAATTTATAGATATAATTCATAGATATCTTTTATAAACTGGACCGACTGCTAAATGCCTGCATTGTCATGAGACATTAATTTAGATAGATATCATGCCGTATAAACATACCGTTATATTATTCTTCTTTGTCATCGCGTCTTATTCATCTATTGTCTACTTCCTCTCACCTATCTCTTTCTTCTTCTTCTTCTTCTTCTTCTTCTTCGTCGTCGTCGTCGTCGTTGTCTTCGTCGTCGTCGCCGTCGTTGTCGTCGTCTTCTTCCTCCTCATTTTCTTCCTGAGCATATAATGATAATAATAATAATAATAATAATAATAATAAGTAGTAGTAGTAGTAGTAGTAGTAGAAGTTGTAGTAGTTGTTGTTTTACGATTGGTTGTACCAAACGACAAGATTTTAGACTGGTCCAAATTGAAAGAATTTTCAGACGACATAATAAACGTTTACTAAAAAAGTGAAATTTGTTTCCAACAGGATAGAACACATTGTGGGGAAAGGAGAAAATGCTGGTTACCAGCATTTTCTTCTTTTCCCATAATGTTTTAAAAAGGCCTCTAGCTCAGAGCCGTAAAAACCAGGGATTGTTTGCTAAAGAGTTAAAGCTGCAACGTTTCTATTCCTCTTTCCCTCTCTCTCACTCTCCCACCCCAAAGAAAAGAAATCCCCCGAATTAGATAATTGGGCATTTTCTTTGTATCTATTTCAAATATATGTGACTCACGCGGGCGCATTTTAGACCGTAAAACATCTGCATTCGACAGATTGAAATTTGATAGTAAAATCGATATGTACGTAAAACCACTGAAAACGTTTTAGATTCGTGTCATGCAACGTGAAAAAAGGGGGCTTAGTGCATCTGCAAAAAGTATCGACCCATGTCAGCCTGCGCAGTTCGCGCAGGCTGACATGAGTCGAAACTTTTTGCTATCGACCAATTTTCTACATTGTTACGGGTCAGGCGTAACTAGAAAGTAGAAGCCAGCAACAAACAATAACAATTCACAGAATTTATTAACAAAAATATCAAATAATCAGTTAAAATATTACAATAGTACAAAACAATACCTTAGACGTTAAATTCAAAAGACAAATTATTCCAGTCTTAATTCCAGTCTGATCCTGATCCAAACTGAATGTAATCCAAGCACACGAAGTAATCCTCACTTTAGTCTAGTCTGATCCAAATCCAAACTGAATGTAATCCAAGCACTAATTATGACACAAACACAAAATAATCCCCACTGTAGTCTGGCAATCATGTATTAACTAGTGAACGCCGAGATGTAAAAAGCTTTTCCTTTTATAATAACAGGGAAACTTCCAGAAAATTCATGTTTAAATCAGTTGCATAATTTCTAATAATCAGATTGTAAAAAGTCCCGGAAACTTCCAGAACAATATTCCAGAAGAGAGTATTCAGTTCTAAAAATAGCAACAGGGGAAAACCATTCAAAAATAGATACACACATGAACAAAGCTAGGAATAACAGGGTATGTACATAACAACATGTCTATGGCCATTCTACCTCATGATTCAGTCATTTGTGCTTGGTAATATACATTATATAATTGCATTAAAACCCCTTTTGCCAGCGCACATCTCATTTAAATTGTTTATCATGAGATAAATCGGAAAGCGATTAATATAATTATCGAGTAAGAGAAAAATAAGACCAGATTACTGAAAAACCAGATGCTTTTATTTTGTGGTATCTTTTAAGGGGAAACTAGAATGTAAGCTATAGTAGACGTGGCCAACTTTCAGATAATCTTTTATAATTGGCCCGCAACACGTGAAAATGGGCATTCGGACATTTGCGTAAAGTTTCGTCCAGGATCAGCCTGCGCAATCTGCGCAGGCTGATCCGAGACGAAACTCTCCTATCGTGTGGAATTTCTGCTTCGCCCAAGTCTACAGGAAGACAAAAGCTCATGTTGACGTGAAGTACCGTCTCGGATTAGCCTGCGCAGTGCGCAGGCTGATCCGAGACGGTACTTTACTCAAAGGTCCGAAAGCCCTCTTTCGCGTGTTGTATGCAACTGGTAATCTTTTATGTGTGGTTAACTTTATAACAAATGACAAAAGTTAAAACTTGTGTAGATCTTAACTCTTTCCCAAACAAGCCTTGGTTTTTACGTATCTGCAGTAAATATCTTTTGAAAACACTGTGGGAAAAGGAGAAATTGCTCGTTATGAGCAATTTCTGCTTTTCCCACAGTGTTTTCTACCCGTTTTAAGAACTTTTTGCCATTTTGTCCAAATCTAAAATTGTCGTCTGCAAACTCTTCCGGTTTGGAAGAGTCCAAAATTTGTCGTTTGGGAAAGGCTTAGTTGAAAGCATTTGCAGACCACACAATAAAATTAATATGACTCAAAAATTGTCTTGTAATTTTGAAAGGGTGCAGAATATTGCGGTAAATGGAGAAAAATGCTCATTACCAGCATTTCTTTACTATGTTTTTAAATAACCTCTCCTTTTTAACCCATTCCCGTCTTTTTACACGATGTTTTCAACATTTTGGAACGAATCTGATCATGTGAATTACATTCAATATGCTGGTACGCAAATGCTTCGAATGTTCATGTCAATAAAGGAACTAAGTTGTCGTCTGCAAATATTTCGTAAGAATCTAATATTTATGTACCGATGATAAATTTGTTCATATGTATTAATATGTATTCTTATTTTATGTTTTCCGGTAGGATATCGAGAAATAGCAGTGAAAATATTTTTCGATCTTACACTGGTACCACCAGTGAAAATATCGATTTTCACGTTCTTGTTGCCTAGGTAAATTGCGCGTGCCTAACAACCAGATGGGAAATATGACGTCATATACCTTACATTTCTCGCGCTTGACGTAACGTTGCTATGCGGGAGGGGTACGCCACGGGGAATAAGGGAAAAGAACTGTACAGAATTTTGATAAAGCTCCTCCAAGAAAGGGTTAAAAGCATGAAATAAATAGAGGATATTTGTTTTTTTTTTTCGGTGAAAGATCGAAATTTATTTCATCTCGTGAATACCATCGGCAATATTTTCACGAGTGGCTGTGCCACTCGTGAAAATAATACCAATGGTGTCCACTCGATGAAATAAATTTCGATCTTTCACCGAAAAAAACAAATATCCTCTATGTATGCCATTTTCAACATTACTTTGGATATGAATGTAATAAGCCGAGCTGAAGACTCGTACCACCGACCCCCTTCCCCCCGTCTCAAGCCCTGCACTCTACCGACGGCTACCGGGCTCAGTTGTTAACCGATGAAATCTCACTAAGTAAACGGATATGACATGTCTTAGTCAGGAAAAAAGACTTTTATATTGCAATGTCAATGCAGTTCAGGTAATATCTCCGCATCAGATATCGGACAGTGTAAATTCAAGATCAGACTGTACGATCTGTGAAGCATTATATGACCTGCAACATGCGACAAGCGGTATTTGGACATCTGCGTAAAGTGTCGGTCCGGATCAGCCTATGCAGTCTGCTCAGGCTGATCAAAGACGAAACTTTCCGTTTTTTTGCAATTTTCTATTTTTTTGTAAGTCTACTGTAGCACAAAATCTAATGTAGTCGTAAAGTGTCGTCTCGGATTAGCCTGCGCGGACTGCGCAGGCTAATCCGAGACGAAATTTTACGCGAATGTCCGAATGCCCCTTTTCGTGTCTTGCAGATCATATTACGTGTACTACAAAAAATGCAAACAAAACTAAGTTTCGTATGGGATGGATTTTATCTTCTATCCGAGGGTTAATGTCTTCTGTTGAATTATAAATGGCAGTTACCCTTACAAATTAAAATACATGTACATGATTGTGTTTGAATGTGTAGTTATGCTCATTGATCATTTTAAGCCTTTGGACTAAAATCTGTTTAAAACGAGTCAGCAAAAACAACTTCCTTGCTAAAAAAAAGCACCAGGGATTCCCCCCTTCCGGTCTTGTGTGTCATAAATTCTAGATGTAACGCAATAATCACCGAAATACAGACGAAAAACAAAAAAACTCCTTTCTCCTGTACCAAACAATCCCTGGTTTTACGACCCTGAGATAAAAGCCTTTTGAAAACATTGTGGGAAAAGGAGAAAATGCTGCTAGGCAGCATTTCTTTCCTCCTTTTCTGACAATATTTTCTACCCTGCTTGGAACAGCTTTCATTTTTTTTAATTACGATTGTCTTTTGCAAGTGCTTACAATTGGACCAGTCTAATTGTTTGTCGTCTGGTAAAAGGTTAACTGAAGGACAAAGTTTCAGACTGGTCCAAACTCATAGCAATAGCGGACGATGACTTTTATTTGGTCCAAACAGTAGGATTAGCCTTCGTTAAGGTAGAAAATATTGTGGGAAAAGAACAAAATTCTGGTTTCCAGCATTTTTTTTTCTTTTCCCACAATATTTTCGAAAACCTATTTCTTCAGGGTCGTCAAGACATGTAAGAAAAAGGGTAAAGGAAAACACCAGGGATTTCCCCGTCCTTCTTGTCAACAACTTTAAATGTATCGTCTAACGTCAAAAAATCCTGCCGGGGTCAATACTTGTCAAAAAAAAATACTGTATACCTTTCCGCCCTTTTGTTTGGCATACGTTTTGATTTCAACGTCGAATTACCGTAAAAATTCAAAACTTAACCTTTATCCTGCTCAACTTATTTGAAACGAAACTTTAACTCTTTACCACATGAGAAAATTTTAGACTGGTCCAAATTGAAAGCATTTGCAGACGACAAAATAAATGTGACTCAAAAATTGAAATTTGTGCTGGGAAGGGTAGAAAACACTATGTGAAAAGGAGAAAATGCTGGTTACCAGCATTTTCTCCTTTTCACATAGTGTTTTCAAAAGGCTTCTTTCTTAGGGTTGTTAAAAGTCGGGACTGTGTGGTAATGGGTTAAGCCGATAGTTAAAATGAACCCATATTTGCTGTTTCAAAGAAATTCGTTTCGGGGAAAAATGTTCTTATCGGACAATGTAAATCAAAGATCAGACTGCATGTTGTGTGCAGTCTGATCTTAATCTACAATGTCCGCAAAAAGTCAGTAAGTGGCGCTTAGTAGCGGAAGGTTTAAGAAAGAGTAAAGCCCCTTCCCCCCCCCCCCCCCGTCCCCCTTGTCAAACCAAACTAGAGCTCAGAACTTCTTACCCCGTCCTGTCATGATCGACATGGTCGACAAACGGGTTGCGGTCGGGATAGAACGTGTAATTTTGGTCTGATAATGCCTGAACACCTGTCTCGCCAAATCTGTTCTTAGAAAGTCTTGTCCCGGTCAAAAAAGTTGTGAAACGGGCTACTGTCGGGACTGGACGCGTAATACTGTTCGGTAAAATGCAAGTTTACGCACTGTCAATTGATGCCTGACTGCACCACGTCTTTATCAGGATCGAAGCACGGTCGTTCCATTTTTGTACATCCGTCTTGTTAGCTCCACTGGCCAAAGGCCAGCGGGCTAATGTCATGACCCGGTGTCCTTCGTGCGTCCGTCCGTCTGTGCATCCGTCCGTCCGTCCTTCCGTGCGTTAACTTTTATTTCAAACATCATCTTCTCTGAAACTACCCATCCAATTTTGATGAAACTTCACAGAAATGATCCTGCCATGGTCCTCTTTAGAATTACTTCAAAGAATTTGATTCCTTCAAAAACTCTGGTTGCCATGGCAAAAAAAAAAAAAACTGAAAAATATTGAAAAATCTTCAAAAATCTTCTTGTCTGAAACGATAAGGCCTAGGGCTACCGAATTTTGATTGTAGCTTTATCTAGTGGACCTCTACCAAGTTCCTTCCAAGAATAGTCCTGGGGTCAAAATTGGCCCCGCCACAGGGGTCACAAGTTTTACATGGGTTTATATAGGGAAAACTTTAAAATCCCTCTGGTACCTAGCCATAGTTCCTAGGGCTACTAAATATGGCATGTATCTTTATCAAGTAGATTTCTACCAAGAATGCCCAAACTATAGCCCTGGGGTCAAATTTGGCCTGGCCCGGGGGTTCACAAGTTTTACATGGGCTTTTAAAGGAAATTTTTAAAAATGTTCTATTACCTAGCGATAAGGCCTAGAGCTACCAAATTTAGTATGTAGCTTTATATAGTGGGTTTCTACAAAGGATGCCCAAACTGTAGCCCTGGGGTCAAATTTGGCCCCTTCCCATGGGGTTTCAAGTTTGACATGGGCTTAAATTTGGAAAACTTAAAGAATCTACATGTACCTAGCCATAAGACCTAGTAAGCATAATGAGACCTAAGTCTATTAAATTTAGCTCTGTATCATAGGTCTGGTGTTTTACAGGGCCTTTCTTTTTTTAGGAAACTTTGAAAATCTTTTTGTTTATAACGACACATTCTGGACCTGTATTATTTGGTATGGGGCTTTATAGTGTGGACCTCCACCAAGATTCAAGTAATTATAGCTTTGTGGAGAAAAATGGCTTTACCTGGAGTCATATCTTTCTAGGATTTTATGGAAAAAATTAGTATGTCTTCAAGTTTGAAACAAATTGGCCAAATATGCTAATGTTTGGCTTGTAGTGTTACTACTTATTAGCCAGTGGAGCAATACAGGGTCATCATGGCCCTCTTGTTTTAAGTTTGTTGTCACTCCAATTTCAGGACGGAATGGACGGCAAGAAATCTTGAGCAGGCTCAAGTTCTGGAGCACCTTTACGTCCTAATCCGTCCACCAAGTTCGTAAACAGATTCTAAAAGGTTGCTTATACGTCCATTCCGTCTGAACACAGTTTATGGACATTTGGCAAAAATTTCAGGAACGGAGTGAGAACGAGTTTGGTGTGACAGGGGTATAATGTTAAGCGACGTTCCAGTTCGCAGTGAATTCGGGTTCGGATTATGGGGAAAGTTACTCAAAACAGCTTTACGTTATAGCGATTGTTTTTTTTTTCAAGTACTTTCATAGCCTATACAAACAAACACACAAAAAAACAAAGACAAATACACGTAAATATTAGATGATTTTGCAATGCAATTTGTTATATATTTGGTATGAGAAGTTCCAACTGGAATCGAGCACGTCTTACGCACCCACATGAAAACACTTTTTATTATTTCATTCATATCGCATTTGAAATAAACATACAGTACATCTACCTTTGGAACCCGAAAATAAAATTACCCCCCCCCCCCATGAAAGCCAAAGATACTGCAATGATCGAAGCTGTTTCGTCCAGATCATACCCAACCTATCTGACAGAGAAGATCTAAGATCAGACCGATAGTTCTGTACAACCTGATCTTGACCTATACTGCCCACAAAACAAAAACGTTATATGGTTTATACAGAATTATTTATTTTTGTTATGAAAACATAATATTCCATGATAACCCCATAACGTGTTGTGTAAGCACGTGTAATTGACACCAAGAAAGTGTAAGTGACATGAAAAACATGTAAATGACATAAAAACATGTAAATGACATAAAAACATGTAAATGACATGAAAAACATGTAAATGACATAAAAACATGTAAATGACATGAAAAACATGTAATACAGGGTGGATAATGACGACACTTCTTTTATCCTTTATCATACAAACATGCTTGTGTCATAAATAAAGTTATGTTATGTCATAAGCAATATCCCGTTTGGTCCAGTTATTATTGTTTTATTGTTTATCCGCCAAATTGGCGAATGTTATATTAACAGAGAAAATACAAAAAAAAAGGTCCCGTGTGATAACAAGTCCGCATTTTCAAAAGTTAAGTGAAAATAACAACAAAAAATCACTCATCAGAGCTAAACGATAAGAAACAGATGTTTGCATATTTACTAGCACTTTAACCCTTTCCCAAACAAGCCCTTGTTTTTAGGTGTCTGCAGTATAAGTCTTTTGAAAACGCTGTGGGAAAAGGAGAAATTGCTCGTAACGAGCAATTCTCCTTTTCCCACAGAGTTTTCTACCCATTTGGAGAACTTTATACCATTTTTATCAACTAGTTTGAAGTTGTCGTCTGCAAACTTTTTTAGTTTGGAAGAGTCGAAAATTTGTCGTTTGGGAAAGAGTTAATATTTCATGCACATGTTCAGTGCAGTGCAAATAATTTTGTTTATTTCTAAAACCACTTTGTATCCGACAACCATTCAAACAAGAGAATGAATATTTACATTACGGCAAAAACATTTGAAAAGTTATAATTTGTCGTGTTTCACACACATGTACAAAGCAATTCTATTGATTTATTTTGTTTCCTTTCAAGCCTTGTTGCATCGCAGCACCTTTTTGTTTTACCGAGAGTGAGATTTTTAGGTTTTACTTTTGTAAATTTCAAATTAATGAATTGCAGTGTTAAAATTTAATTGCATTACAAGAATCAGTCCTGCGGACAAGATTTCAGACTCACCCAAGTAAACAGCATGTGAATACGACGCGTCAACCATTGCCTCAACTCAACCACCGAGACAAGTCTTTCTTTCTATATCTAGAATACAATAAAATACGATTACTATACTAACGGAAAAAAGTTCCTGTGCATTTCATAGTTAGTTATATAAAACAGAAATGTGTAGGTAAGAAACAGCCAAACCAATATATAAAATTGACCTCCAATAAACCTAGTCAAATCATGTGTGAGTTCTTTCGTGGAACCACATGATTGTTTCTCAGACGTTAGTTTTGAAAACGTGTACATTTTACGTCCGGTAGCTTAGTTTCCCAGTATTTTTATCATTATAATCACTGATAGTCTTTGGGTGCCTTTGTGGGAATCAGAAAAACAAAATTGTTTTGGACTTCTATGAAAATGAGAAATGCCATGTCTATCCGAAAATGAACGTGGATGAGCCGTTGGCATGCTTGACACAGGGAAAGCACGAATTGGGGCTGCTAGACGATTCTAAGTGCACAGAAACACCTTACATTCTATATGTATTCAGTCAGCGTTCCAGATGCTTAGAGGTCACGGCGATACCCTATGACGTCGAGACGTAAAGACATCCATATGCGCCAACAGTGTCTTAGGAATCCCTTTTAGCTAGCAGCATTAAATGCCCTTAGCATCCTTAATCCCTTGCCGACCAGTGAGCAAACTTATAAAAATTGGCAACAAGAGCATGGCATACGCCCGAAACGCCCTACCATACGTCCTGTATTACCTCGTCATCAGCGAGCAACACGTTTTGTGTAGTACAGACGACGTATTCGATTTAGGAGACAAACTTGGGCAAATATCCTGCTTTCTCTTTAGTCTCGTTTCCATTTAGGCAGTAAAGTGGGCGACGTCGTGTCGATCCACGTTCCTGTGAAAAATGTTCAGACAAGCGTGTTGTTGAAAGCATGTGTGTTTTTTTGGGGGGGAGGGAGCTGTAATTTATAGACCCCAACTGTGCATTTCTATAGTAATTTAACGACACGGACGTAATCATCCATTCCTTCGTTTTGCCGTTTTTTAAAGCACGCGAACACCAGTTTCCAGCGTTACAACTGATGTATACAGGTAACTCGCATCAGGTGTTTTTTGAGACAAAACAATATGTATATCCTTCCTATGCCTATATCGTCAGATTTTTCAACAAAAGAACCTTTGTGGACACTATGGAACAGCATCGCCGGCGCCTTCCCAACCAAACGGTTACCGTGCTTGAACTGCAAAAACACCCGTCTTACATATGGACTGCTATTCCACAGGCTCCGGTGAAAATCTTTAAGCGATTCATGCAAAATCAGTGCGTAGAATGCATTGTAACTAAGGGCAGCAACACAAAATACTGATTTGTACTCAGTGTTTACACATCCCGTCATTTGAGGGGCTTGCGGAAGTTTTGGTAGTAGCAAATTTGCTTTATTATCAAATTGCTCAAGCCTAAATTCTTACTAAATTTCAATAGATTGACAACAATCCCCCTTTCTAATGTAGTTATGTGCGCAATAGCAGTGTACAGGGACTTTTATCTGCGTGTATATAGATTGATTTGGGAAATACGTGCTACGGTGCTCGGGCCGTAAATGGGTAAAAAAGCACCGCCTGAAAAGTGGCTGCAAACAAGCATAGACTTTTTGCAAACTGCCTGAAAGTACAACCATCTACTCAGTGATCTCCTATTCTCGAGTGATATCCAGACTAAATTAGGCAAATATATGTTGGTGTTGACGAATAAACTTTATTATATGTGAGATGTATTTAAGGCTTTGTCGAGAGCACTAAATACGTACTAATATATACTAGTGTGTCATTTTTACCGTCATGCTTGCCTAGTATCTGGTGATATTTCATTTTTATCATTTGTGTATTTTCATTGACAGTGTACAACTGTGTACTTGTCGCAAAATAAAATTTGTTCTGTTCTGTTCATGTATGCTCTCGACTGTGTCAACAGGGCTTGGAGGAAAAATGGTGTAATTGCGTGTAACTATAAATTACTCCTTCTTTCTCTGACAATATTTTTAAAGACTGTACCTTGTTAGGCCGCAAAAGCAGTATTTTAATGGTAATGCAATATTTATAAACATTTGAAAAAAAAAAGCGCATACACACGTACACTAACCACAGAAAATCAGAAAAACCACGTTTTTCATATCTTTGCTAAATCAGAATCTAAAGCTGTGAAAAAATGCATGTGCGTACACTGCCAGTGAAAATAAGTAAAAACATGTTTATGATATCTTTGCTGCGATTAGATAAGCATTTTTGTTTTTGTAAATTCACAAAAAAGAATGTGATAAATTAAACAAGCTTTCATGAAGACATGCAGCAGAACGCCGTTGTGTCCTAGTTTTACTGGCGGAGTTTTGATTCTTTATGCACCAAATATATATAAGCCATGCCCCGTGAAAAGGGGAGATAAACGCATCTGCAAAGAGTTTCGATGCAATCCGCGCATGCTAAACCTGAATCGAAACCTTTTGTACATAGGTCATTTTTTTCTCATGTCAAAGGGTCATTCTACCTCATATTTTGATTAGTTGTCAGTGGCGTAGAGCTCTGCCTGTGAGCAAAAACCAGCTGCGTACACTTTGGGGAAACAAAGACATATTAGTTAAAAGGAAAACCTCCAGAGACCACTAAATAACTTCTACAATTCAGAAAAAAATATATTTGGGGTGGAGGGGTGGGGGAGGGGGTTATACAGACCCAAGATCACACTGCACGTCTGGTAGAGTCAGATCTTGATCTCTGCAGTCCGCAAAGGCCCGGGGTTTATTTTGCTTATAAGGCTATCTTTGAAACACAATTAACCTTCTGCAAGCGCCTAGTGATAGATCACTGATGAAAACATTTCAGTGCAAGGAAAAACTACTAGTATAGGGCGTCTTCTTCTTTGGACTGGAGGTTTTTGGCATACTTTTAAGTGTCGGGCCTAAGAACAGGTTGTTCTCTTTATATTTCTAGAACATATTTCCTTGTCTCAGCATTTGCTGCAAAATTGTTACGCAATGTAAAGCGAACTGCTTATTGTCATAACAAACACGACATTTGGCGCCGACACAGTAAACAACTTTTAACAAATGTGGGAATTTGTCTTTTCGTTTAATCCTTCAGTGACACAGGCGAAAAAGGTGGTTGTTATTTTTTTTTTCACGCAGTTTATGTCATGATCGTATTGCACGGAACGAGATCCATACCGTCCACTTATATAACCACCTCACAAAGTAGAAATGGTTTTGTATTTTCGACCGAAGAAAGAGGGCAAGATAACCCTTATATTATATTTCATGTGTCTATTTTTAGAAATGTTATGAGTAAAAATGTTGTAATTTAAGGTAAGACCTGTGTAATGGAAAACAGCTATTTCCACTAAAATATCACCCTGCAAAATTAGCTTTAATTAAGAATGAGTATTATTGAACTACTTTCACCTTTTAATTTTTTCCATTTTTTCCTTCTTTGAATTATCATTTATAAATCTAAAACCGCTATATTCTCAATTGAAAAAGAGATAATAATTACCTCCCTTTTAGAAAAAAAAAAGCAAAAGTATCAAAATATAATTTCGAGATATACATAAACGGAATTTCTGATCCACCAGAAATGTGCAAAAATATTATTTCTACATAAATCCTTATTTATCCTTATTTAACAACCAATTAGAATTTTGGCCCAATGTTCACCGGAAGTGCATTACACAGGTCTTACCTTAAGCGGGGGGGGGGGGATTATTTCCCCGTCACAGTGAATATTTTACTCCTGCCGAAAAATCTGGAACTATTTTTTTGTTCCACCTTGCTAAAAACTTAAGATCACTAGTTTAAAAGTGGCATTCGTTGACAAAATAATCAGAGGAAATATAATCTATAATTCATTTAATCAGCTTGTGGTTAATATGGGGAAATATTTGCCTCAAAAGGGAAAGGTCCGCGAAAATAACTCGTGTCTTACGGCAATGGTTATTTTATCATCTTGTGGTTAATATGGGGAAATATTTGCCTCAAAAGGGAAAGGTCCGCGAAAATAACTCGTGTCTTACAACACTGGTTATTTTCGCATACCTTTCCCTTTTTCGGCAAATATTTCCCCCATATTAACCACAAGCTGATGAAATAAACTATATATCTTGTTAAATAAGGAAACTAAAATTTTCAAATTGATTGGAAAAACTCAAAACTTGCTATTCTTTTTAGGGGTTAAAGGTATCTCCATGTCGGATAGTGTAGATCCAAGATCAGACTGCACGTTCTGTGCAGTCTGATCTTGATCTACACTGTCCGCAAAAGGTCAGCGAGTCGGGCTTAGCAGTCAAAGGGTTAAAAACACTGAATCATGCTGGACATCAAGCACAAATATTGTCGGAAAAGGACAATCGCTTCTAACAAGCAGCTGATTCCCTTTCCCAATACTGTGAATTTCTCGGGTCATCAAAAAAGATGTTGTTTTCTTGTTTCCATTGTGTCATGTGAATTAGGAAAATTAGGTCAAGTCAAAAAACACAAACAAACAAATACATAAACACCTGACGGTGCATGTCGCTATGACAGCTTGTTTAAGTTCTCAGCACTTTTTTGTTACTTCATTGTAACTTTTAATTCAGATATACAGAACAGAACAGCCTGTACAGTTTCAACTTGATTGGTTCAGGCGCTGCATGGGCGGGAAAAAACAGCTGAAATGAAATCTTTATGTTTTGCATTTAGCACGTAGTTCCAAAATGGCCATATTGTAATCGAATTTGAGAGAGAAGCCCTTTGAAAACATTGTCAGAAAAGGGGAAGAAAATGATGGTTACCAGCGTTTCTTTTTCGCTACGATGTTTTCTACCATTCCGAAGCCTAAACACCAGTTGTGTCTTATTTAGCTTGTCGTCAGCGATTGTTTTCAATTTTGACCAGTTATAGATATTTTCACAGGGTAAAGAGTTTTGGCTTATAAGTTGTGATACGAAGCTTTTCATTTATCAGTTTGAAAATCATGAAAATACAGGCGATGTTTTTTTGATAGCGATCCATTGGCAGTATTCACCAACCCTGTAAGGTATTATTCATGTATACTATATTGATTATACAGTCGTACTTTCTGACCAAACGCGTGCTTGAAAACGGAATTATTTTGATGCCTTTTCCTGGCTAAAAAGTTTAATATTGTTTATTTGTTACTCTGATGATTCAAAACGAACCTCATTGTACTCTTTGCCAAACGACAAAATTTTGAACTTGTCCAAATTCAAAGCTGTTGCAGACGATAAAACAAATGCCCCTCAATTGATGAATTTTATCTCTGAAAGGATTGAAAACATTGTGGGAAAAGGAGAAAATGCTGGTTACCAGCATTTTCTCCTTTTCTCACAATGTTTTCGAAAGCTCTCTCTCTCTCTCTCTCTCTCTCTCAGGATCACTAAAAGTCGGGATTGTGTGATATAGGGTTTATACAAGAGGCCATTAACACAGATTATATTTTACTTCATTCAGGTGCCGCAGGACTGACACTGATGGATTAGTAACATGCATTTTTTCCTATAATGACTTTGCAGTTCGTATACGAAAAGTGACTGATCTTTAAACATACATTTGACCTGCCTGTAAACCACTTAACTCTTCACCAACCGAACAAAAAAATAGACTTGTTCAAATTCAAAATATTGGCAAACAACAAACTAGATGGCACCCAAAGCATGTCTTTGAAAGATAAGGAAAATAAAACGCGGAACTAGTTCAAAACTCATTACCACACAATCCCAACTTTTGACGCCATAGAGAAAGAAGCCAATAGAAAATTTAATGTTTTCTACCCTTCACAAAACAAAATTTCAAATTTTCAGTTTCTTTCAATTTGTCGTCTGCAAATGCTTTCGATTTGGACAAGCCTGAAATATTGTCGTTTGGTAATGAGTTAAAATGCTGCAGGTTACTGCCATTTTCTCCTTTTCCAATGATATTTTCAAAAACTTTTTTCCTCGGGGTCGTTAAGATTGGGGACAATGTGGTAAAGGGTTAACTCTTTACCAAACCGCAAATTTATAAACTCGTCCAAATTGAAAGCATTTGCAGATGACAAAATAAATGTTACTGAAGAATCGAAATTTCAT
Organism: Tridacna crocea; assembly: GCA_943736015.1. Lineage (NCBI taxonomy): Eukaryota > Metazoa > Mollusca > Bivalvia > Cardiida > Cardiidae > Tridacna > Tridacna crocea. Next base: position 61,230,801 of record OX031059.1, read on the forward strand.
TTTGGAAAGGTAGAAAAGATTGTGGGAAAAGGAGAAAATGCTGGTTACCAGCATTTTCTCCTTTTCCCACAATGTTTTCCAAAGGCTTCTAGCTCAGGGTCGTCAAAAGTCGTCATTGTGTACTAAAGAGTTAACCTTTCACCGCGTACAGAGGCAGTAGATCACGATTGGAAACATCGCAACGCACAATAGCTCCTTTCCATACAATGTTTTCGCCGGTACACAAGTACATAAACCTCAAGTCATGTTGAATGTTCATAATTTACAACAATCTTGAAGTCTGCGAAGACGTCTGCTGCAAAATTGTTTGACCTTTTTAACTCTTTACCAAACGACAAATTATATTTGTCTGAATTGAAAACATTTGCATGCGACAACATAAATGGTTGCTCTATATGACGGAATTGGTCTCTTAAAGGGTGGAAAACATTGTTGAAAAAGGGGAACATGCTGGTAACTAGCATGTTCTCCTTTTCTTACAATGTTTTCTAGAGCTTGTTTTTCTCTAATCTGAAAACTCGGGATTGCATGGCCAAGGGTTTTGACGACCCGGAGGTGAAAGGATATGAAAACATAGTAAGGAAAAAGTGAAACATGTTGGTAAACACCATTTATTCTCAACATCATTGCCTCCAAAATGTTTTCTCCACTTTGGACGAAAAATTCCACTATTTCAGACAGCTAATTCGTCGTCTGCACTTGCTTTCAATTTAGACTAGTCTAAAATTGTGTCGTTTGGTAAAGAAAATGAGGTAAATCAATGAATAAACTTGTACAGATACTTTTTTCCGTACAACTGATTGATAAGACTGTTTTAGGTTTATTGCGATGGACAGACGTGTAAAGATTGATCGTTGTACCATAAGAATTTTTAACTAAAGCTCCCTGCCTCGTAACTATCCATCACGAGGTACAGAATGTACATTTTCAAGAATGTTTTATTTTTATGAGGAATGGCCAGACGCATAATTGTGGATATAGATCAATTTACTACGAGAAATGTTCACTTGGTAACGCACTCCATTATTCACTTCGTAAAAAATTAGACACCGTTTAATATTTCAAACTTACAGGGTCGAAAAAAGAAGCAAAGATACCTCAAAACAATAATTTATTTAGCATCGAGTTGTCATACCAGCTTTACAACTCGTATATATCACGATCGTACTCGTCACAAACTCGACCGATTCTAACCTGATTATCAAGGGTTTACCGGATGTTGACGAATACCTCCTGGAAGCCTGAACAAGAGATATCTTTTTAAAAAAGATGGACGGCGGCGTAAATTTGCGGGTGTAATGCAGAGAAATGTCCCTCCCCATGGATCATTTTTCTACGTAGAGTTTTGACCCAGATCATTCCTCTACGTAATGAAACGACTTCTGGGGTAATTTCTCTACGTAGAATAATTCCTCGGGTCATTTTGTAGGGGAGGGTCATTTCTCTGCATTATACACCGGTGAAAGCGCAGGGGCCCTTGAAATACACACCCTACATTTTGACCAATCACAAATTTCTATTTATTCATCTGTTATTAGGACCAAATCATATATAGCCAGCACATTCACCAAGTCTGAACAAAACCGGAGCCTTTGCCTGAATGCGTGAGAAGTTCCAAAGGTTGATCCTGCATATCATGTGACTCTAGTCCAGAACCTAACGTTCATCATAGGAGATTTGTCCTCTACTCCCATTATCTCCCGCTAGATGGCATTCTATAAGTACTCATCTATCTGATATGGGCATCCTGGGTACAGAACCGAACCACTTTCCTAAGCGACAACCGTTACTTTGAATTTAAAACAAAAACAAAAGGTTTACCCAATAAAACGCTACCTCGTGCAATTCACTCAACTATGATCACCAGTCTGTTGCTAAAGCAGGTCTCATTTCTCCTCAAACGTATTGATACGTAAAAGCTATTTTCAACATTGCTACTTTATAGAGCGTAATATTACAGTCAGCCCGCTTTCGGGGCTAGTAGTGATGCGTCATATAAGACAGTCGAATCTTCGAAGAATATGACATGCGCAGACAACGCCTGTACTCCTACTCCACTGTATCCGACAATAATTATGAGGTTTAATTCGTGCTTTTTCGTAGTTTATCAATAAATATCAGTGGATTACGATATGCTAGTTTTATGGTATCGACCGATGAAATTACTGATTTTGATTAAACTCAATGGTGCAGTGGTCAGATCTACCTAGTTCCGGAATCGGCCGAGTTGTGACGAATATTTCGGGTAGGTGTAAAACAGTTGATAAAGTAATGACGTATCTCTTTATCAACCGCCAAATATTTGAAACTATTCAAGTTAACGTAATGATTTGTATATACACTATACACTTTAGATACGGATGCAATGAAAAGATTTTTTAAGGGTAGAAAACATTATGGGAAAAAAAAGGAAATGCTGGTTGCCAGCATTTTTTTTCCTTTTTTCACAGTTTTCAAAATCCCTTTTTTTTTTAGGGGGGGGGGGGTTTAACTCTTTACCACAGGACAAAATTTTAGACTGGTTCAAATTGTAAGCATTTGCAGACGACGAAATAGAGGTGACTGAAAAGTTGAAATTAGATCTGGGAAGTGTGTAGAAAAACTGTGGGAAAAGGAGAAAATGCTGGTTACCAGCATTTTCTCCTTTTCCTACAGTGTTTTCAAAAGGCTTCTTTCTCAGGGGCGTCAAAGTTAGGGATTGTGTGGTAATGGGTTAAAACTGTGGGACTGTTTGGTAAAGGGTTACTATACAGGTATGACGTACGTGGTATCTCAAAGAGTATAGTTTCAATCCTTGACCTGGCATAAAATGTTTGGCCATTCAAGATTACTTTGTATTCGTCCGGGCATATAGCCATATAGAAACCTTATTTCGTTGATAAAACGCCGACCAGTGAACTTTTCTTTGAGCTGCTGGGTTTTCTTTTTACGGATGCTTCGAACAACGCTCTTTTACGGAATACCGTTAGGGCCATCGCCTTTGAATGTGTTAATTTGAAACACGACACTCGATAGTACGATGACGATAACGCGAAACATGCAACCCACTGGATGGTTTCTTACTTCCCCAAAGCTTAATCTTTGGTTGCTCAGGGTGACTCACTGACCTCTTTTGCGGACAGTGTAGATCAAAGATCAGACTGCACAGAACGTGCAGTCTGATCTTTGATTTTCTCTATCCGATAAGGAAATATTTTTGCGCAAAAGAAATGAAATAGTATGCTTTTGGTTTTTAATGTCTGGTTAACTCTTTACCAAACGACAATATTTTAGACTTGTCCAAATTGAAAGCATTTGCAGACAACAAAATGAGCATGACTCACAAATTGAAACTTTGATTTAGAAGATTAGAAAACATTGTGGGAAAAGGAGAAAATGCTGGTTACCAGCATTTTCTCCTCTTCTCACAATGTTTTCAGAGGGCGTCTTTCTGTGGGCCCGGTAAAAACCAGGGATTGTTTGGTAAAGGTTTAAAAAAATTATTTTACTTTTTTTTGCAAGATTAGGGTTTAAAAACGACGGCAATAGAGAGAAAGGTGAAGCTCAGCGTCGCCTAGACCAAAAGCTCTAACAGCTGACCATTGTCTAGGCAATTGTTTGGTGAGAAAGCAGTCAATAGCTTGGATAAAATACTGTTCGGAGTACTGGTAAAAGAAACACCTGGAACGCATGGATAGGTGCACTGGTTGCCGAGATATAACTGAAAAAAATGTTAAAAATGACGTTATAAACCATACACTAAAGCATAAAATCTCAGATTTGTAACTAGAAAGTCACAGTTTGTGGGGAAATTAATAAGAATGAAAGTACATGGCTATTTAATTCGACAGCAAGACAACTGATATCAATGCTTACGAGGACAACATAGGCTGATGTAGGGATTCGGAAGAAAATATCGTGAGAAATCAAATCGTGTGGGGGGGGGGGGACTAACTTCATCCACACGTATTTCTTGAATTCTCGAATTTACAACGTTATCAAAAGCGTTCTAGTGACTTAAAATAGTGGCAACGAAAAGTTTTCCTAAGTCTGTTCAAAATAAAGGGTAAAATCGTTCAAATTCTAGTCCGATTAACGTAACACAACGTCAATAAATAACTTAGATAGTTTGTAAACCCTTGGAACTAACTAATGATTATAGATCAATAATAGACACTGTCTTTTTTATAACAACCGGTTCAATCATGAGGTAGACTGGTCCTTGGACATACAGAAAATTGACCAACAGCGGAAAGTGTCGGCCCAGGCCAGCCTGCGCAATTTGCGCAGGCTGGCCTGAGTCGATACTTTTCGCAGATGCATTAAGCCCTCTTTTGGGGGAGCATAGATTAATTTTTTTTTCAAAAATTGTTATTAAACCAATATTGTTTCAGTTTCGAAGTTTTTTTCTTTCTCAGGATCTTTCATTAACACATCGCACAGTGTAAATCAAAGATCATACGGTATTTTCCATGCAGTCAGATCTCAATCCACACTGTCTGCAAAGACGTTTTTAGGTGCGCTTTGAGGTTTAAGTGTTAAAAGCTTTTCACACAACAGCCATGTAATTATTTGTTTGCCAAAGGAACGTTTATCTTGGCCTTGTAAATATTAAAGGTTTGCCGCTATTGAGTTTAGATTCTTCGTGGTAGCCTGGCATTCAGGCCCTGCGTTTAAGTCATTCTAATAGGCAAGGTACACAACTACAGCAAAGTCACAGAAATATGTGTTGTTACTTGCCCTTCATCTCAAATACAGTTGGTTGGCTGTATTGGGGTTTAACGCCACTCTATCAGCTAGGGTCATATCATGGCGGTCGGTGACGCACATGTGTTTCCTGGCTTTCTCACACCGGTACTAACACAACTTCCTTTCCAAAGAAACCGACTAGTTTTCTCACTTGCCCCAGCAGAGGTGAGAGGCGAAAACACGCCGGAAAGAAAGTTGGCCACAACCGGGTATCGAACTCACAACCACCAGGTCATGAGTCCGACACGCTCAGCACTGAGCCACCCGAGCGGGCCCTCAAATACAGACATTCAGAACATTGAGAATACAAAGTTTTCATTTTGTAGTTTTACTTGATGACTTTCTTTAATGAAAAAGCTCTATTTAACTGACTGACTCCAGTCTATCTTCGTGGTTGATGTGTTGAATCCTTAAGTGAAAAATCGTGGTTCTATCCCCTTCTCCCCCCCCCCCCCACTCCCACACCCCCAACATCCCGGGATGATGCTGTGCAAGAGAGTCCATGTTTGTGCAAGCATTGCAGTCTGTCTTCTTAGCCCAACACTGCCTACAAATAATAAGCGACCTGTCGCCGATGATTTGACTGACAATGGCATTGAACGCTGCGTAAACATGGTAATTGATATAATTTTCACAATACCAATGAAAATATAGCTAAAACATAGGATGCTAAATAAGTTCAATTTAAAATATAAAAAAAAAACGGCCCATGCTCTGGCAGAATGGGGCTCAATACATCTCCGTTATCAATCAAACCAAGCAAGCCACCACATACTTTAGGTTCCACAGCAACCACTTTTTATAGCAACCAACCTAATTATGGGGTATACTTACCCCTGATTATATAGAAAACTAATCGATAGCGAAAAGTTTCGGCCCAGGTCAGCCTGCGCGGACTGCGCAGGCTGACCTGAGTCGATACTTTTCGCAGATGCATTAAGCCCCCTTTAAACAGAGCATAACTCAAATATTTTACTGTCTACAGGCGTAATGTATCCGTGTTGTAGTCGAACCTGAGTGACCAATGACGGCGTGGACTTGATTGTCATGCTGTATACAATACTTACGTAGGAGAGGTTGTAAATAAACGTTTGTTTATTTTAAAATCGAGATTTCAACAAAAAGAGTCAGTAAGTATTAAACAAAAGTAAAGCCGCAAGGAATTCATTTTTGTATCCTTAGTCATAGTAAACAAAAACCCAAATGAACTGATTGGGTTAACTTCTTACCACACACTCACGAGTTTTACAGACCTTAAGAAAAGGTTTTTTGAAAATTTATTGTTCCAAAAGGCGAGTATGCTGGTAACCAGTATTTTCTCCTTTTCCCACTAAGTTTTCTACTTCATGCATAACAAATTCCATCATTTGAAAAAGCCTATTTTTTTTCTCCGGCCAGGTAGCTCAGAAGTCAGCATATGTGACTCATGACCTGGAGATTGTGGGTTCGATACCCGGTTGAGGCGAACTCTCTTTCAGACGATTTTTCACTTTTCTTCTCTGATGCGTGTGAGAAAAGTAGTCAGTGGTTTTGGAAAGAATGTTCGGTGTCGGTACTAGTGCCAGAAAGTCAGGAAACACATAGGTGCGTTACTGACTGCTATCATATAATATAAGCTGTTAAAATGGTGTTAAACTCCAATACAAACCAATACAAATCTAAACTTCTATCTGAAAATGATTTACTTTTGAACTAAAGCTGTGTTGTTTGGTAAAGGGTTGGCATCATTTATTTGTCCAAGAAGTTGAAAGCATATGCAAATGACAAAATAAAAGTGACTGAAACTTTGAGATTTGTTATATAGTGAAGGGTAGAAAACATTGTGGAAAAGGAGAAAATGCTGGTTACCAGCATTTTCTTCTTTTCCCACAATGTTTTCTAAATGATTCTTTCTCAGGTCGCCAAAAGTAGGGACTGTGTGGAAATAGATTAAAACGCGTGTACATTACATAATGTTATAACGTTAACACAGTATATGTTTCTTCAAACCATGATATTGAATCCATTCGTTAAACCAGTTACTTTTACAAAATGGCATGTATCCACTTTCAAGTACTAGAGTTTTCAGAGATTTCAACCCTTAATTATAAATTTGCTCTGCTGTTTAAGTGGAAAAAATATCATAAAAAGGGAAAAACGTGTAAATCATCATAAAATGTGATTTTTGTCAATTTCTTTCCAATTTCAAGTAAATTTTGAAAGGAATTCGTTGGCCAGATCTATAGGGCTGAGGGAGGTTGGACGGGTCTGTACGTCATAAGATAGGTTTTAGTGTATGCCCAACCGGAAGTGTATTCGATTTTCTCGGCGATTATCCTTGAAAAGGCCAAAATCAAAACTTCCTGTTCAGAAAATAGAAATTATGCAGAAATGGCTTGTGAAATGTCTGATGATGTTAGCAGTAGAATAAACAGAGAAATCGACGAATGGTTGACTTGTAATACAGAGGGCACAGTTGTTCTACTTGAGGCAAGTTAATTGCAAGCTGTCACACAGTAAAACGGCTCTAAAAGCCCTTAAAATATCCCTTTATCAGTTGCCCGTCTTTTGACTCTAAAGCAAACTACAAAATTTAAGACTTGTAAAAATTGAAAGCATTTGCAGACGACAAAATAAACGTTACTCAAAAATTAAATCTTGACTTTAGGAGAGTAGAATGCATTGTAGGGAAAGGAGAAAATGCTGATAACAAGCATTACAGTGTTTTCAGAAGGCTTCTTTCTCTGGTTTGTGAAAACCAGGGATTGTTTGGTAAAGGGTTAAAAATGCGAAAGTGCATTTTTGTATTGCTACATAAGTAAGTAGACTTCATGCAAATGCAGGTAGACAGTTTATGAAGGGCAGAAAAAGTTGATGGAAAAAGGAATAAATGCTTGTTACAAGCATTTTACCTTTTCCCACAATGTTTCCAAAAAGCCTCTTTCTCAGGGCTGGTAAAAGTTGGGTTTGTGTGGTAAAGAGTTAACACTGTTAATTTTGAAAGTCTCATAACATAATTCAATTTGCATTATGAATTCGTCTTAACCCTTTACTCCATAGATACTCATTTCTACACATTGCTTGTGGGAGCCTTTGAAAAACATTGTGGCAAAAGGTAAAATTGCTTGTGACCAGCTATTTCACCTTTTGTCATAATGTTTTTCTATGCTATCAAAAGGTGTCATTTACACATAAGAAAAGGCTTGCTGTTATTTAAGGTCAAAGGTGCCATAGGAATGTCTTACCGGATAAAGGGTTAAACATATTTGTAAAAGTTTGGTAGTCAGTGAATCCTCAAAATCATTATATATTTTCAAAAAGTAGCAATAAAGGAGTTCTTTCAATGTGTAATTTAACCTATGATCATTGACTTTTGAGAGTCACTATATTGCCCACTTTTCTTATTTGTCCCTGTGAGATTCAATGTGAGAATAGCTCATGGTTTTACGAGCAATTTCCAGGCCAAAAAAATTGTGTTAAGAGCATGGTTACTTTAGTTTAACCTAAATACCTTTAACTCTTTACCACACGATCCCGACTTTTGACTACTCTTAACCCATTACCACAAGAGAAAAATTTAGACTGGTCCATATTGAAAGCATTTGCAGACAACAAAATAAATGTGACTGAAAAATTGAAATTTGCTCTGGGTTTAGTGTAGAAAACACTGTGGGAAAAGGAGAAAATGCTGGTTTCCAGCATTTTCTCCTTTTCCCACAGGGTTTTCAAAAGGCTTCTTTCTCATGGGCATCAAAAGTAGGGATTGTGTGGTAATGGGTTAAAAGGAAGGCTTTTGAAAACATTGTGGGAAAAGGAGAAAATGCTGGTAACCAGCATTTTCTCCTTTTCCCACAATGTTTCTACCCTATCAAAGACAAGGTCTAACATTTGAGCCTAATCTAAACTTTCATCTGCATATACTTTGAATTTGGACAAGTCTAAAATTTTGTTGTGTGGTGAAGAGTTAATCACTTTGAATTGGAAAGGTACTGATAATTAGCAATTTCTTCCATGTCACATAATATTTTCTGCCCTATCAAAGACAAAACTTATGATTTTGATAACATTAAACTAGTGTTTTTACATGCTGTCAGTTAAGTTTATTCCAAAATTTTGTCATAAGGTCCAAAACAGCTTTTAAGGTGCTATAGCCTCAAAATGATGCCATTACCGTTTGGATGGAAAACTTGTCTGTCAAAAGTTTAAACATCTTCATCAACTGATTATCTATGGTTGTAAATTAGTTTTCATTTGGAATCCCTTAGTGTAAATATTTTAATCTTTTATTTAGAGAAATTGACCAAGATAATTTTGGAAAAATAGATGCAGATGAAGTTAAGTTTGACCACAACTGTTTCTTTTTGTAGAAAATGGCTTATGTACATAATCCTGCCAAGATTCACACATAGTAAGTGACTGATGAATTTTGTTGGAGATCCATATCCGGATTAAAAGTAGATTTGATATAATCATGGTTTTCTTTTGCAGTCATTCAAAATGTCCCTGAGGCTGCAAAATGCGTGTAAGGAACTCTTTCAGTTAGAAACAAGGACCTAATAAAATGATTTGTAAGAGAATGGCAAGAATGGTTCATAAGGTAGGAGGTAGTTAAAATTCTGTTCTCTAAAATCTTTTGATGTCTAAGGAGTCTTAAACTTTTAACTTCAGGTGTCAGATGATGCTGTTGATAGATGTACCGTGCAACTTCTGATTGGTTCAGAATACGAGGTCAAATTACATGTACCATCAGGTAAAATAGGCATTGTTCTCTTCGTAATAATGTCCATATTGGGAGATGCTTTCAGTCTTCAAATTATGATTTGATTGCGTGGAAGGAAACATAACTTTCGCTTTAAAACCTAAACAATGTGGTCTATTAGCCCTTAAATTGTTCCTGCTTTAACCCTTTCCCAAACAATCCCTGGTTTTTACGGGTCTGAAATAGAAGCCTTTTGAAAACATTGTCGGAAAAGGAGAAAATGCTGGTAACCAGCATTTTCTCCTTTTCACACAATGTTTTCTACCCTATTATAGACAGAAATCATCTTTTCAGCAAGAGTTGAATTGTCATTTCAATTTGGTCCAGTCCGAAAGTTTGTCGTTTGGGTAAGGGTTTACAACCTTGAATGATAAAGCATTTGAAATGATGGTGGAAAAAAGGAGAAGATGCTGGTATACAACATTTTCTCCTTTATCCACAATGTTTTCAGTTCCATTGAAGACAAAGTCTATTATTTGAGCCACATTTGATTTGTTATTTGACAGTGCTTTCAGTTTGGATAAGTCTAAAATTTCGTTTTTTGGTGTAGGTTTTATCAGTAAAATCATGATTATCAGAGCAAGAAGTGAGTCCGATATATTTGACAAATTAATTGTAATGCATTCTTCTGACAGTATATCTTCAACTTTTTACCAGATGAGATTCTTTTGTTTGGGATTGAAAAACATGATAGTGTTTAGTGTACTTATAAAATTAGGATTATCTGCATTTATTAGTATTTGTAAAATTAACGACATGTATTACAAATATTTCCAACATCCTACTGTGAATTTTGAACACCCAAAAAATCAACCAATCTATTAATAAATCTACATGACAAAACTTTTTGACAAAAAGCAACTTCAAAGCACCTTCAGATAACAAATTGAATGTTGCTCAAAACATGAAATTTGTTTGCTGCAGTACAGGATGGGTAACATTTTGGGAAAAGGAGAAAACGCTGAACACCAGCATAATCAGAGTATAGGATTAACAGTCTTTTGAATATTTTCATAAACTGTTTCGATTTCATTTCTTCAGTCTACTTTTACTCAAAGTATTGAAGTTTTAGTATCACTTTTTTTAAATTTCAGGATACCCAAAGCATGAAGACATTTTTTTCATTGAATCTGACTCTGTCATCCAGAAATGGACTATGGCCATGAATGAGGTAAATTTTTCAGCATTTGATAAATAACACATGTTCTGGGGATTTGCCCAGTGAAATACCCTGGATATTTCATTTTCTTAGATACTGTTTCCTTTGCGTTTAAAACTAAGCCTCAGTTCTGATGGCGTGAGCGAATAATACATTGAATAAGATTGTGATAAATGGAAAAAAGATAGTTATCTGATTTTTCTTCCTTTGTCACAGTATTTTCTACTGTTTCTGAAACAATCAGCTTTGTTTGAGCTGCATTAATTTTTCATGACTTAATTTGTCAACGGCAAATACTTTCATTTTGATAAGTCAGATTTTGTTGTCTTGGAATGGGTTTCGAAATGGTCTTTATATACTGAACAGAAAAATTAGATTTTGGAAGTAATGTATGTTATATCACTGTATATACTGAACAGTTTAATCTGTTACCAAATGGCAAAATTTTAGACTGGTCCAAATTGAAGGCCATTGGAGACGACGAAATAAACTTAACTTGAAAATTAAAATTTGTTTCCACAAGGGTAGAAAACATTGTGGGAAAAGGAGAAAATGCTGGTTATCAGCAATTTCTCCTTTTGCTGGTTATCAGCAATTTCTCCTTTTGCTTCAATGTTTTCAAAAGGCTTTCTTCTCAGGATCGTTAAAACCTGAAAAAGGCAGTAAACGCTGAAAACCATCATTTTCTCCTTTTCCTTCTTTCTTGCTTTCTTTCCATATCAAAGACAGAGATAATCAGTTTAGCAAAATTTAATTTGTCATCTGCAAACCTTTTCAATTGGACTGATCTATAACTTTATAATCTAGAGATACTGGTAATACTCATGTATACACAAAGTCATGTCTGTTTTAGCCCATTACCAAAAGACAATATTTTAGAATGGTCCAAATTGAAAGCATTTGCAGACGACAAAATAAAAGTGACTGAAAATTTGAAATTTCTTCTGTGAAGGGTAGAAAACATTGTGGGAAAAGGAGAAAATGCTGGTTACCAGCATTTTCTCCCTTTCCCACTATGTTTTCTAAAGGCTTCTTTCTCGGGGGCGTCAAAAGTAGGGATTGTGTGGAAATGGATTAACCCTTTACTCCATAGATACTCATTTCTACGCATTGCTTGTAGGAGCCTTTGAAAAACAATGTGGCAGAAGGTGGAATTCCTCGTGAAGAGCAATTTCACCTTTTGTCACAATGTTTCTATGCTATCGAAAGGTGTCATATACACATAAGAAATAGATTCATCCTTGCTGTTATTTAGGGTCAATTAGAGATACCATAGAAATGCCTTATGGGGTAAAGAGTTAATAAAGAGGAAGTAGACACTTTTACAGATATAGAAGAAAGGATGGCTTTCTGGTTTGATTTATTGATTAAACTACTTCCTCAACCATATACAAGAAAAATATTTATTTCACAATCTGTATAGTAACACACCATTTCTTCTTCAATAGGGCTCAATATAACTTTCTATATTTAATTCTTTACCAAACAATCCGTGGTTTTTATGACTCTGAGATAGAAGCCTTTTGAAAACATTGTGGGAAAAGGAGAAAATGCTGGTAACCAGCATTTTCTCCTTTTCCCACAATGTATTCTACCCAGCTGGAAATAAATTTCAATTTTTAAGTTACGTTTATTTTGTCACCTGCAAGCACTTTCAATTTGGACCAGTTTAAAATATTGTCGTTTGGTAATGGGTTAAAAGAAACCAAATAGAAGAACTATGTCATTGGTGTAAATCCTACTTGCTTGACTTTTATTACCTACCATGGCTTAAGTAGGTTTTTGCAAACAAAGATAAAGATCAGATTGCACCGAACGTGCATTCTGATCTTTAATCTACACGTTCAGCTACATGGTACTTATCTATGACAGATGTCATCTTCAGCAGTAGTGAAAGTATTTTTTAGAAGCAAAAGAAAATAGGAATTTCAGGAGGAAGTATCATCCTCGGATACCCCGGGGTCTCCTTATTTGCTACGCTACATCGACCCTGGGACAATTGACTAATAAAACTTTGAATCAGCCCCTGAAAATCGATACGAAACGTCATAGCGTACAGTCCACTCGCCCATCACAAAATGATGATGGAACCAATGACAAGCTAGCATTCGGCCAGCGGTAAAGCGAGCCACCAAAAATCGATACGAAACGTCATAGCGTACAGTACACTCGCCCATCACAAAATGATGATGGAACCAATGAAAAGCCAGCATTCGCCCAGCGGTAAAGCCAGGGAAATTCTATTAATTGTCCCAGGGGTCGATGTAGCAAAGCAATTAGGGAGACCCCGGGGTATCCGAGGATGAGGAAGTTTTGAATTGTTTCACTCTTTACCACACAATCCTGACTTTTAACGACCCCGAGAAAGAAGCCTTTTGAATACACTGTGGGAAAACGAGAAAATGCTGGTAACCAGTATTTTCTCTTTCTCCCATAGTTTTTCTACCCTTCCCAAACCAAATCTTAATTTTTCACTCGCCTTATTTTGATGTCTGCAAATGCTTTTAATTTGGACCGGTCTAAAATTTTCTTGTGTGGTAAAGAATTCAAGTTTTATGCAGGCTTTTTAGTTTTTATGCTATAAATCCAGTTTTTTGTAAACTACCAATAAATACAGTATCAGCCAGATATGTTTTTTGGTGCAATCGTATAAACTGTACAGCTATATTCAAATGAAAAGATGCAATGTTGGGTGTTTGGTAATGGGATGCTCATTTTACAATTGATAGCTCAACATATCTTTATTAACTCTTTACCACACAAGAAAATTTTAGACTGGTCCAAATTGAAAGCATTTGCAGACGACAAAATAAAGGTAGCTGAAAAATTAAATTTGGTTTGAGAAGGGTAGAAAACACTGTGGGAAAAGGAGAAAATGCTGGTAACCAGCATTTTCTCCTTTTCCCACAGTGTTTTCAAAAGTCTTCTCTCTCAGGGTCGTTAAAAGTCAGGATTGTGTGGTAAAGAGTTGAATCAGATATGGAGTCATCTTACTGGTTGGAATATGAATCCTCATAATGGACTCATATTATTGATCGTGTAACATTCCCACAAGTTCTTGGCATGAAATCTAAAATTTTAAGAGGCCATGCAGCCTATTAACCCTTTACCGTACAATGTCTGCTTTTAATGGCCTCGGAAAAGAAGCCTCTTGAAAACATTGTGATAAAAGGAGAAAATGCTGGTAATCAGCACTTTCTCCTTTTCCCATATTGTTTTCTACTCTATCAAAGCCAAATTTTGTCATTTGGGGCATGTTTATATTGCAGTCTGCAAATGCTTCCAGTTTAGACAAGGCAAAATTTTGTTGTCTAGAAGAGTTAACCCTTTACCCCATAAGGCATTTCTATGGTATCTATAATTGATCATAAATAACAGCAAGGATGAAGCCGTTTCTTATGTGTATATGACACCTTTTGATAGCATTGAAAACATTGTGACAAAAGGTGAAATTGCTCGTCACGAGCAATTTCACCTTTTGCCACAATGTTTTCCAAAGGCTCCCAAATGCAAAGAGTAGAAATGAGTATCTATGGAGTAAAGGGTTAATGTAGTACCACTGAAAAATATTTGCTCTGTTTGTTTGGCATTCCTCTACATAGTAAGAGAGGAACACAAGTTCAAGTAAAAATGCTAAAAGTTATGAAATAACACCATTGAATAATGAAAGGAGGTATTCTAATTTTGTTTTTCAGTACTTACTCAATAGCCAGACCAACCATAGTTTGTGTGATGTATTAGACAAGTAAGTAAACCATGACGTACATGTGAGTTAACTCCTTACCACACAATCCCGACTTCTAACGACCCCCGAGAAAGAAGCCTTCAGAAAACATTGTGGGAAAAGGAGAAAATGCTGGTTACCAGCATTTTCTCCTTTTACCACAATGTTTTCTATCTTTCTCAATACAAATTTCAAATTTTCAGTCCTTTTTATCATGTTGTCTGCAAATGCTTTAAATTAGGACCTGTCCAAAAATTTGTCGTTTGGAGGAAAACACATGTTGAATGGCCCAGGGGAAAAAAACTTTTTCAAACATTGTGGAAGAAGGAGAAAATGCTGGTAACCATCATTTTCTCCTTTACCCACTGTATTTTTCCCTCTATGAGAGATAGATATCATCAAAGAATCACATTTAAAATTGTCATCTGTGAATCCCCTCAATTTCAGCAAATCCAAAATCTTGTCATCTGCTGTGGAATTAAGTTTGTGTATATGCAAGTTAACTCTTTACCACAGAATCTTGAGTTTTAACCACCCTAGTTAATCCGCTTTTGGAAAATATTATGGAAAAGGAGAAAACGTTAGTAAATAGCATTTTATCCTTTTCCCACAATGTTTTCTATCCTATCAAAGACATATTCCATTATATGAGCCATATTTAATTTGTTGTCTGCAGATTTCGAATTTGAAAAAAACTTTCAATTTGGACAAGTATGAAAATATTTTGTTTGGTAATTAAAAAGTTAAGAAGGGGAAGACATTGTCTAGTTAAAAAAGAAAATTAGCAATGCTCTGTAGAAAAGGGCTCTTCATATTTCTGAAAAAGTTTCAACCCATGCCATCCAGCTCAGTCTGCGCAGGCTAACCAGAGTCAAAATCATTTGCTAATTGTAAATTTGCTACACGTCAAAGGACCAGTTTACGTCTAGATCCACTTGGTTTTTAGACAAAATGGACTACAGTTAAACATCCTTAGCTCGGACGTCCCTTTGTCGAACTTATCCCTACGTCAAAGTTTTTTCCAGGTCTTGATCTCATTGCTCTTTATTTCAATATAATTCAACCTCCATACGTCGTTATCTGTCCCTCGAAATTTATCCATACGTCCAATGAATTTTAAGGTCCAATCACCATTGTTTGAACGTATTCACACATCTTTACCACGAAGTAAATTTGTAAAGGACAATATTTGCTGTCAATCAGGTTTTTCACACCTTTCGACTTGTCAGCTCCGGTAATCAACAAGTATATTACAGTATTGATTATCGATTGTTTGTTTGTTTGGATTGACTGTTTGACTGTGTGATTAAAACTTCAAAGTTTGAGTGATTTCTTGTTTTAAATAAAAAGGGTCGGAAAAGTGATTTTAGTGTTACATTTGTAATTTACTTTGACGAGTAAAGAACCCAACACTAATTCCATACTTGTTTGGTGAACTTGTTTGGTGAAGGACCCGGTCAATAGGCAATTTTTATGTTTATTGTTCATATTAGATGTAGTATTTGTATAAAAACAATGTTTCTTAATAAAAAAAAAAATAATAAGTAAATAATAATAATAAAACTTATTTTATCTTATTTTGTATTCGATTTTATCTTATTTTGTATTCCATTAGTCAAATGAAGACAAATCAAATGATGCCTCTATTTACTTCTGGTATTTCGCCACCTATCTAATTCATACCCAGAACTCCAAAATCTACATGTAGAACTTTCTATAAGACAAAGTTTTTACAAATATCCCCCGAACTTCGAGGTATAGAGAATCGACTGTATATGAATCCATTTTTATTTGATAATATGCTTTGTATCTTGCATCACAGCCGGGTAGCTTATTGGTAAACATATCTGACTCAAGATCAGGAGGTTTTGGGTTCGATACCTGGTTATGATTGACTTTCTTAAGTGCAATTTTTTTTCCTTTTACCTTTGATGCATGTGAGAAAAGTAGTCAGTAGGTTAGGAGAGAAAGTTGGGTCAGTACTGGCGTCAGAAAGCCAGAAAACACATGGGTGCATCACTGACAGTCATAACATGACCTGAGCTGTTAAAAGAGCATTAATTAGCATTCTCCCTAAGAATCATGCAGATGGTGATAAGTGACTAGTCACAGAATTCATTCGTTTTACCTCCATTTAATCAGACTTGTTGAAAAACTTTCCCAAAACAAAGCATTCCGTTTTTCTGACAGTGGTTGCCATGGAAACGAGAAATCAAAATTTCATGGAGATTTGTCGAAAGTTGTCAGCAAAAAAACTGAAAAATGACACTTTTCATGGTGGTTTTTGACAAATCCTTATTATGTAGATTATCTATACTACTACTTATGTGAAAAGGAGGACATGAGTAGTACTCGAAATTACATAGAAAAATGAAAAATGTCACTTGCATTGTGTTGCATAGCAACAGAAGTTTAGCCATAGAAACCAGTTTTTCAAACTTCCAATTTTGAACATTTTCAAATCAAATTATCTTCTAACAGCAAAGGTGCATAGGAAAAATACATATAGTGCCTGAATGAGCAACATCTGATTTTTTACAGCCAACAATAAAAAAACTCAAAATGTTTATAATTTTTGTATCCATGGCAACCAAACTATTGACCTGTCAGTGATTTTGCAGAAAAGTGGCAATTTCAAAGCAAATTATCTCCCTTCTGCAAAAAGAAATATTTACAGTGTATTTATGTATTAAATGATCAACATCTGTTCAACCAATAAAGAAAAAATTCAGTTCTGCAACAACCCAAATATTAGTTACCATGGCAACCAAACTATTCAACAGTTTGCGATTTTAACAAAAATCAGCACATTCAAAGTAAATTTCTGCCTATTTAGATTATCTGTACTACGACTTATGCCAAAAGGAGGACATGAGTAGTACTCGAAATTACATAGAAAATATAGAAAAATAAAAAATGTCACTTGCATTGTGTTGCATAGCAACAGAAGTTAAGCCACAGAAACCAGTTTTTCAAACTTCCAATTTTGAACATTTCTAAGCCAAATTATCTTCTAACAGCAAAGGTGCATAGGAAAAATATATATAGTGCCTAAATGAGCAACATCTGGTTTTTCACAGCCAACAATAAAAAAACTCAAAATGTTTATAATTTTTGTAACCATGGCAACAAAACTATTGACCCATCAGTGATTTTGCAAAAAAAATGGCAATTTCAAAGCAAATTATCTCCCTTCTGCTAAGAGAAATATTTACAGTTTATTTACCTATTAAATGGATCCACATCTGTTCAACCAATAGAGAAAAATTTAAGTTTTACAACAATCCAAATATTAGTTACCATGGCAACGAAACTATCCAACAGTTCGCGATTTTAAATCAGCACATTCACAGGAAACTACCGCCCATTAACAAAGGATTATATTGATAAGTAATACTAAAATTACCCACATCTGTTTGTCAATATCAAAATGTAAAAGAATTAATTAAAGGCCCAATTATGTTACCATGGCAACTGAATCAATGAACTATCACAAATAACAGGTTGCTCATAGCAAAAGAATCCCTTCCAGCTAAGAAGCATCTGAATAAATTAAACATACTTTAAATGATCAATATGTGTTACGCACATACAAAATATAAAAAAGTATTCAACACCTCAGAAAAAGAAAATGTTACCATGACAACAGAACAGTAAACTCATTCCCATAAAATATAGCAAAGCCAGTGCAAAGTATCTTCCACTGACTAAAAAGTATTTTATTAGTTCCAAAAACATTTTAATAAACCAAATACCTTAACCCTTTTCCAAACAATCCCTGGTTTTTACGGGCCAGGAATAAAAGCCTTTTGAAAACATTGTAGGAAAACGAGAAAATGCTGGTAACCAGCATTTTCTCCTTATCCCACAATGTTTTCTACCCTGTCACATAGAAAAATCATCTTTTTAGCAACTCTTAATTTGTCACCTGCAAAATGATTTCAATTTGGTCTGGTCCAAAATTTGCCGTTTGGGAAAGGGTTAAAGGAAATGCTTTAAATGCTTCTAAAACAAGTAACCATGGTTACCAAATCAACGGTGATTTTTAGCTGTACTGGCTGAAAGCCAGCAGAGCTTATGTCATGGTATGGTTTCCGTCGACTGTCTGTCTGTTAGTCTTTTACTTGTTTACGTGATAAAGTCTGCATTTGTTTTCAGATTATGGTGAAACTTGCACAGTTTGTTTACCTCCTCAATATCTTCAACCCTAGTGGTTTTGAAAAAAATCCAACAAACAATTTAGGAAAAGTAGCCATTTGAAGTTTAAAATTTCCATTTCTTGTTTAAGAGATAAAGTCTGCATTTGTGGTCAGACTTTTGTGAAACTTGCAGTTTGTTTATCTCATCAATACCTTCAACCCTATTGATTTTGAAAAAAAAATCCAACAAATATTATGGGAAAAGTAGCCATTTGAAATTGAAAATTTCTGTTTGAAGTTGAGAATTTCCATTTCTTGTTCACGTGATAAAGTCTGCATTTGTGGCCAGATTTTTGTGAAACTTGCACAGTTTGTTTATCTCATCAATAGCTTCAACCCTATTGATTTTGGAAAAAAATTCAACAAACATTATGGGAAAAGTAGCCATTTAAAGTTGAAAATTTCCATTGCTTGTTTACGCAATGTAGTCTGCATTTGTGGCCAGATTTTCGTAAAACTTGCAGGGTTTGATTATCTCATCAATAGCTTCAACCCTATTGATTTTCGAGAAAAAAAGTCCATAGTTACAGTATAGGAAAAATTTCCATTGTTTGTGTACATGATTTAGTGTCCATTTGGTATCAGATTATTTTGAAACTTGCACAGTTTTGTTTATCCCATCAAAAGCTTGAACCATATTGGTTTTAAAAATAATCCAACAAACAGTGTGTGGGTATTTGAAATGTAGCCACTTAAAAGTTGAAAATTTCCAATTCTTGTTAGGCAGTGAAGTCCACAGTTTCGATCCAGTTCTTTTTGAAACATTCAAAGATTGTTTGATTCATCAAGGGGTTGAGCCCTATTAAGAGTGAAGAAAATCTACTGATCTGTTCAGGAAAATCAGCCATTTGATAACTTAGAATTGCTTACTTAACAAAGTCAACCTTATTTGTTGTATTTCTTTGAAATTTGCTAGGATTGATTAATACAAGGTGTACTGAAACCCTATCAAATTTGGTTTGATTTCCATTTTTTTTTCTCAGAAATTGCACTTCATTTTTTTTCAGTCATTGTTCAATTCACCATATTGTTAGTGGGTTGAAGCGCAGTTGTAATAACTTCCCCCTTTTTTTGTGTTTTGCCTTTTTTTTGTTTTGTTTTGCATCATGAGTTCATAGTGGATGCTAGCAAAAAATAAAGTCAGTACCAGTAGAGCAATTTGACAGTCAGATTGAAGAATTATTTTCGGGAAATATTAAATACAAAATGACGGAGAGCGGTGAATAAAATATTACGAAAGCAAGTGTTACCATTTTTGTGTTCTGCACTTCTCCTCAGAGACAACTATCCAGCTGTGAAGTTAGTTCAGTTCCAGACAAAATTTAAGTATGGAAAATAACAAAATATCAAAGGGCAATAATTCTTAAATTATGCAATCGAGAGTTGTGGTTCTTATGCACCACACTTCTCTTTGATGAGATCTATCCATCTGTGAAATTTCATGTTTATTACTCAAATAGTTTTTGTGTTGTGCTCTAGACAAAATGTAAGTGAGAAAATAAAGGGCAATAATTCTTAAATTATTCAATCAAGAGATATGGTTCTTATGCACTGCACTTCTCTTTTATGAGATCTATCCATCTGTGTAGTTTTATTTTTATATCTCAAAAAGTTTTTGAGTTGTGCTCCATACAAGAAATTGGGATGCGAAGAGGGATAGACAGAATGAAGGAAGAATGAACAGACAGACAGACAGACAGACGGACGGATGGCTACTATTACCATATACCTAGCCACCTTTTGGGCGGGGGATAATTAGCATGTATGCTTCTTTATGAATGAAAACTAACATGCCATGAACTATATATAGAGGGATATGAACATTCTTAATTGTTGGTTATTCTATTTGATAGATAATTGTATTTTCTCAATTTTACCGATACGTTTTCACTTTGGCTGCCATGGTAACCTGGAGTATGATATGATATGCTCATTGTTATTTTTTCATGGACAACACATTAGATTAATAGCGATTTCTAAAACCAAAGTTATTCAGTTTACTTACTCTGGTCTCTACAATTATGCTTTGAAAATAAACAAAAATTGCAGTTTTATACCAGTGTCGAGATTCAGGTTGCCATGGAAACCAGAGTTTTTAAAGGAATAAAATTCTTTCTAAAAAATTCTGAAGAGGACCATGGCAGGATCATTTCTGTGAAGTTTCATCAAATTTGGATGGGTAGTTTCAGAGAAGAAGATGTTTGAAATAAATATTAACGTATGCATGCACATACGGACGCACGCAAACACGGACGGACACACAGACGCAAGACGGATACCTGGCAATGACATAAGCCCACTGGCAGAAGGCCAGTGGAGCTAATGAAACTGACATGCCATGAACCATATATAGAGGGGTATGAAGATTCTAAATTGTTGTTCATTATATTCGACAGATAATGGTATTTTCTCAATTTTACCGATACGTTGCCACTTTGTCTGCCATGGTTACCTAGGGTATGATATGATATGCTCATTGTTATTTTTCATCGAAAATATGTTAGATCAATAGCTATTTCTAAAACCAAAGTTATTCAATTTACTTACTCTAGTCTCTACAATTATGCCATGAAAATAAGCAAAAATTGCAAATTTATGCAAGTGTTGAGATTCAGGTTGCCATGGAAACCAAATTTAGACACAAAACCAAAATATCATGTTTTCAGCTTTTCAAATTTGTATTAATACTTCATATGTCATATTAACAGATGTTCAAATATTTGTGTTTAGTGGTCATTTTTTTGCATAAAATACGGCATTTTCCAAATTTTACAAATCTGTTGTCACTTTGGTTGCCATGGTAACCTGACCTAAAAACATTTTGACCTTTTTTATTTTTTTATTTGTGACCCAATACATTAGTCTTTATGCCCAATATTGAAACCTTAAATCCTAGCTTTGCTGTTAGGAGATAATTGAGATAGAAATTTGTCAATTTAAGCTACCAGCAGAAATGCGAAATACCGCCTTTATTCGTTGCCATAGAAACACATTCTGCAAGCTTATTTTTGCTATTGCATTCTTGATATTGTAATTCAATACATAGGTGATTATGTTATAATAACACAACTAATTGGACTTTTGGTGACAAATATGTTGTATTAACTTTAAAGTGCTTAATTTTTCAAGTTTTAAAAAGCAAAAAATATGCTTCTGGGGGCAAAAACTTTCTGTGGCCGTTGCCATGGTAACAGCATGACAATAAAAGTTTCCCTTTGGCTTTTGAACTTTTGTGACTAAAGGAATCAATTGCACTAACTTTTTTTGGTATTCTGAAAAAGTCACTTATCACCATTTCTACTGGGCCTGCATGATTCTTAGGGAGAATGCTAATTAACTCTTTACCACACAGCAAAATTTTAGACTGGTTCAAATTGCAAACATTTGCAGACGACAAAATAAAGGTGACTGAAAAATTGAAATTTGTTCTGGGAAGGGTGGAAAATACTGTGGGAAAAGGAGAAAATGCTGGTTACCAGCATTTTCTCCTTTTCCTACAGTGTTTTCAAAAGGCTTCTTTCTCAGGGGCGTCAAAAGTAGGGATTGTGTGGTAATGGGTTAAACAGAGATACATCAAAATCCTATTTTGCAGAGTATTGCACAAAGGTATGTATGTACTTAACTCATTACCAAACAACAAAATTTTCGGTTTGTCCAAATTGAAAGCATTTGCAGACGACAAAAGAAAGTGACTTAAAATTTGAAATTTATTTTGTGAAGGGTAGAAAACATTGTGGAAAAAGGAGAAAATGCTGGTTACCAGCATTTTCTCCTTTTCCCTCAATGTTTCCTAAAGGCTCCTTTCTCAAGGGCGTCAAAATTAGGGATTGTGTGGTAATGGGTTAACTCTTTACCAAATGACAAAATTTTAGACTGATCCAAATTGAAAGCACTTACAGACGTCAAAGTAAACATTACTCAAACATTGAAATTTCTTTCTAGCAGGGTAGAAAACATTGTGGGAAAAAAGAGAAAATGCTGGTTACCAAGTTAACAGTTTTTGAGATTTATGCCAAAGTTGACTTCATTCATATTTTTATCTTCCCTTGACAGAGCTGTGGAGTTATTTAATACCAGAAATTCTGCTTGTCGTAAACACAGTTCAGAGGTAGGTTCTTTGGTAAACATTGACATTTCAGATACAGCTTTCAGAATTGACCATTCACAACTGCTTCTGTCCTGTTTTGTCAAAAACTGTATTTTGCTTTTGCCTATAGACAAAATAGCCTGATTCATGTTCACAAGATTAATTAGCGATCAGAACTGCTGTATCACCGTTTATGGGATAACACGCTGACTTTTTCATGTAGGAACTCTTTTATTTTCATGCCAGCATATTGTATTAGATAGATTCCTGCATATTTATATTTGCATCTTTTCGAATCCAGGATAGAATCCAAAATATGGATATTTGCAGGGAAAAATAATCTCCCATTGTAAATTAGCTACCTTCTGCAAAAGCAAAATATTGTTTGATCAATAAATTTCAAATTTTTTTCTTTGCAAAAATATGCAGATTTATAGAAAAATCATTTATGTCTCTTAAATGAATATGTAAGTGGAATAAATTTGGTGTTTTCCATGCTTTAGTGCAGTACATGTATTGAGTTTTATTGGAATCGTACCCTTTAAAATCAGTTTATATCCTGGAAAAAAAATCACTTTGTCCAAAATCCAGATTGGCTCTGTAATTTACCAAATTCAATAGAGTTCATTATTGTACCCAAACATATGAAATAATCTCATAATAGGCTTTCTCAGATTATGAGTAACTGCTTGATTTACCAGAATATGTTAATAATTCCATCCTACTGTACTTCTGGGTCTGTCTAATCTTTGATGCCTTACTTATGTTTTCTTTGTCATTAGGATGACTTAGAAGATGAAGAAGTTGATAGTGATGCAGAAAATGCAGATGTTGATGAGAATGAGGAAGATGTGAGTATATTCTTACATTAATCTCAACTTTCACAGTACTTTGGGACTTTCTGGGCTGCTTTTGTAGTCTTCCATGTAAGGAATGAAAAGATTTTTTTTTTTGTTTTCATGGAGGTATGAAAGAGAAACCTAATCACACTGTATGAAACCGCACAGCGGTTTCATACAAAAGTGTGATTAGGTTTTTTTTTCATACCTCCATGAAAAAAAGAAAATTATCTTCATTCCTTATAATTCAATATTGCAGACAACACATATATACTTGAAAAATACTAACTGCTCTTTTCATTGAAAATCTAACATTGCATATTTATTTACAGTCCATTTTGGTAAAACTGCTGGTTCTTGACGTAACAATGGCGTAAATTCGTGACATCATTATAGTATTATAAGTTCAATACATTGCAAATAAGATTGGTAGAACCTAGCAAAGTGACAATGAGTTTTCAGCTCTCTCATACAATCTACTGTTGGATATTTTTTTCAATAATTAGAGAAAATAAATTTAGCTAGCAAGTTTAGTTTCAGACTTAATGAAGATCAGAAATCAGAAAGAAAACCATTATGAAAT
Organism: Tridacna crocea; assembly: GCA_943736015.1. Classification (NCBI taxonomy): domain Eukaryota; kingdom Metazoa; phylum Mollusca; class Bivalvia; order Cardiida; family Cardiidae; genus Tridacna; species Tridacna crocea. Next base: position 61,254,858 of record OX031059.1, read on the forward strand.
CTCGTATACATGTTTGTTTACATTACTTTGACTTCGTAAATGTTCATGAAAACAACTAATATTGAATTATTACTTTCTGAAAAATTTGTGGGAAACAAGGCAATGGCTTGTAGTGAGTAATTAGGCCTTTTCCCATAATGCGTTAATATGAATAAGTAAAGGTACTTTCTTTTCCTTTTAACCCTTTATCACCTTATCCAGACTTATAACAACCGGAGAAGAAAGCTTTTTAAAACTTTGTTGGAAAAAGAGAAAATTTTGGTAAACAGTATTTTCCTACAATGTTTTGTTTTTCTCAGAAAAAACAACTTCCACATGAGCCACATTTAACCCATTACCAAAAGACAATATTTTGGATTGGTCCAAATTCAAAGCATTTGGAGACAACAAAATCAATGCAACCAAAAAATTTGAAATTTGTTTTGTGAAGGGTAGAAAACATTGTTGTTACCAGCATTTTCTCCTTTTCCCACTATGTTTTCCAAAGGCTTCTTTTTCAGGGGTGTCAAAAGTAGGGATTGTGTGGTAATGGGTTATTGTATTGTCTGCAAAGACCTAAACAAAACTGAAACAATGTTGTGTTGGAAAGAGATATTGCTTTCCTTTTGTAGCACTTTTGTGAAAGCTCTGTTATGTATTACCGTATGATAATGTGACATGAGACAGATTGCCTCTGAAAATTGGTGATTGATGGAGAAATTACAGCAGTTATGCATTGTTAAAACTTGAAATCTTTGGTAAATGATTTATTCTTATGATACAACAGTTACTGTTATAGTTTTCAATGATTTATTGATTGATATTAACTCTATCTACATTCCTTCCTTAGGCTGAAGCAATATCTGATGACGAGGCATTTACAACTGAATGGGAACTCAAGGTGGCTCGTAAAAAGGTAAATAATTGTATTCTTTACTCGACCACAAAATCGTAGAATTTTTCTTATTGAAAGCATTTGCAGATGATAAATCATCTGTGGTTTTCTGTATAGATGTAGCTCAAAAAATGGTATTTTGAGATAGAATATGGCTCAAACAAAGGGATTTATTTCGAAGTCTTTGTCACACAACAAAATTTCAGATATGTCAAAATTCGGAGCATTTACAGACAATGAATTAACCCTGTACCACACAATGCCGACTTTTAACGCCCCTGGAAAACAAGCCTTTTGGACACATTGTAGGAAAAGAAGAAAATGCTGGTGACCAGCATTTTCTTCTTTTCCCACAATGCTTTCTACTGTATCAAAGAAAAATTACACCATTTGAGCCACACTGAAATTGTCGTCTGCAAATGCTTTCAACTTGGACAAGTCTAAAATTTTGTCGTCTGGTAAAGAGTTAACCCTTTACCCCATAAGGCATTTCTATGATATCTCTAATTGACCCTAAATAACAGCAAGGATGAAGCCATTTTTTATGTGTATAGGACTCCTTTTGATAGCATAGAAAACATTGTGACAAAAGGTGAAATTGCTCTTCACGAGCAATTTCACCTTTTGTCACAATGTTTTCCAAAAGCTCCGACAAGCAATGCGTTGAAACGAGTATCTATGAAGTAAAGGGTTAAAGGTGGCTAAAATGATTCAGCTTGCTTTTTATTTGGTAGAAAACATTGTGAGGAAAAAGAGAAAAATGCTGGTTACCAGCATTTTCTTCATTTCCCACAATCATTTCAAAAGCTTTTGATTCTCAGGGTTGTTGAGACTCGGCATTGTGTGGTAGATTCAAGAGTAGGTGGCATTGTGGAAAAAGAAGAAAATGCTGGTTACCAACATTTCTTCTATTACCAGAAAATTACCAAAAACTTTTTTCGTTGGGAGAATAAAACAAAAGATAGCAAGGAAAAACTTACGCAAAAACTGTCTTTTTATTTTCAGATGAAATGGTCTCTTAGAGAACCTATAGTCAGAGAAATGATGAAACAAAAAAGACTGGAGCAAGGTACTAACAGTAGTACTGTAGGGGCTCTATTCACCAATATTTCTTTGCAACATTCTTACTCTAATTTTCAAGATTTTTTTTTTTTCCTGTTTTCAAAGTAACCAGAACCAAATGGTTTTAGCTATTGATTCATGTGTTAGTTTCTAAACTTGAAAACTTGAATTAAACTAAGAATGAGTTTTACAATGTAGGGTCAATAAGATCACAGGTTTCTATATTAGCCTGCTACAATTTATGTATTGACCCAAAAGAATAAAAGCTTAAAAAAAAAAAAAGGAGTCCTTGTCAATAGCAACATTCTCCAACATGTATTTTAAAAAGAAAAAAAAACATATTTTCCTTTCCACTCAGTAGATCTTAGCCCTTTCCCAAACGACAAATTTTAGACTCTTCGAAACTGAAAGAGTTTGCAGACAACAATTTCAAATTTGATAAAAATGGCTGAAAGTTCTCCAAATGGGTAGAAAGCACTGCGGGAAAAGGAGAAATTGCTCGTTATGAGCAATTTCTCCTTTTCCCACAGTGTTTTCTAAAGACTTGTTCTGCAGACACGTAAAAACAAGGGCGTGTTTGGGAAAGGGAAAGGGTTAAAACAAACTTGCAGTAAACAAATAAACCGTTGAAAACTTGAGTAAGGGATTATCACATCTACTATGTTCTTTGAAATGCAAGCTTAATGCATCTGCAAAAAGTTTGCATTTAGGTCAGCAGGTGCATTCTATGCAGACTGATCTGGGTCAAAGCTTTTTATGCATATTCAGTTTTCTGCATGTTAAAGGATCAGTCTGTCTCATGATTCAGTGGGTTGTTAGATGGAATGGGTTTTATAGATGCATAATTTTGTGATGACTTGCTTGGTATGATGTGTCCTTGATATGTGTTAGCCCTTTACCAAATAATCCCTGATTTTAATCATCTATGGGAAGAAGCTTTTTGAAAACATTGTTGGAAAAGCAGAAAATACTGTTGAGCACTGTCAGCCCTTTACCAAGTAATCCCTGATGTTAATGACCTATGGGAAGAAGCCTTTTGAAAACAATGTTGGAAAAGCAGACAATGCTGGTAACCAGCATTTTCTCCTTTACCCACAATGTTTTCTACCTTATCATGAACAAATTCCACCACTTGAGCTATTTCTAATTTGTCATCTGCACATGCTTCTAATTTTGACCAGTCTAAAATTTTGTAGTTTGATAAAGAGTTGAACCCCCTTTTGACATAGTGTTGATCATATTTATTCAGTATGCCTCCTGTGAACGCTTGTCTCCTACAGAAGTTTAAAAGTCTGTCATCTTGATAAAGCTTTCCATTCTTACTTACAGGACTGGAAGCTCAGAACAAAACATCACAACAGATATTTACAAGTAATGCAGCTTCAGGGATTCTGACAAACGACCTTGTTAAAATTATGGAGAGTGAGGAGGTAGAATGTTTATACCTTTCTTTTTTCAGGCTTATTTAACCCTTTACCAAACAATCTCTTGTTTTTATGACCCTGAGGAAGAGGCCTTTTGAAAACATTGTGGGAAAAGGAGAAAATGCTGGTAACCAGCATTTTCTCCTTTTCCCACAATGTTTTCTACTCTTCTTAAGTCAAGTTTCAATTTTTCAGTTGCATTTATTTCGTCATCTGCAAATGCTTTCAATTCAGACAAGTCTAAAATTTTGTTCGTTTGGTAAAGGGTTAAGGGTATTTTAGAAAGTTTCTGAATATAAATTTTAAAGTCTAGGCCAAGCTTAGATCAGCTATAAGTTAGTGAGGGGTATCTGAATTTCCAGAACTGCAAGTTGTTTCAACCCAGCTACGTTCTTTTTAGATTTATTCTATCATTGTGGTGGGGTAATTGAGGTCAGATGTGTAATCTGTAATTTTTTTTTTTATACATTTACATATTTTGTGGTAAAGAATGTATATGTCGTAGTCCAAACTGGAATCCAGGCAGATCCGGAATCTGCCTAGACCAAACTGGAATTTGTCTATAACAGATCAGGATTACAGTTTAGCTTTGCAGCTCTACAATCTGCCTAAACCAAATTTTAATAATTTCTCGTTAAATATAGGGCATCTACATATGAATCATCTTACTTTTAAATGTAAACTCCAAAATAAAAGAAGTTTTAGTCAGAAATTCAGAGTAAATATAAATTTTGAATGTTTTGTACTAATAAAAAAGGTGGAAAAAAGAGCGATTGTGGAAAAAAATCATATAAAATGCTTTAAATGAAAATACCTCTCAATTGTAAACATAATTAAATCAATATATTTAATTGAAATATTAGAAAAGGATGCATTTTAGTCTACACAAAATTTGAATTCTAATTTGGTCTAGGCAGATTCCGGATCTGCCTAGATTCCAATCTGGCCTACGACCTATACATGTATACAACATACAAATAACCTAGCAGATTTTATTACAGTATTTGTAAAATACTTGTTTTCTTTTTAACGCTTTCAAAGATGGCAAAGCTTTTTAAGACTTATCTAAATGGAAAACAATTGCAGGGTACAAAATTGAATGCCACTCAAAGCATGAAATTGTCTTTCAAAGGGTAGAAAACATTGATGGAAAGGGAGAAAATGCTGCTTACCATTTTCTTCTTAATGTCGCTTTCTTCTTTCTTAATGTTGCTAAAAGTCAACGTTGTTTGGCAAAGGAAATCTACATACTAAGGTTTCTATAATCAGCTTTTTACCACAGCTGACAAAAAACAGGTATTTCACAATTAACTTACCAACAGAATGTTAGATATGTCTAAATTGAAAGCATTTGCAGAAAACAAAATAACTGTGACTCAAAAAATTGAAATTTGACTTTAGAGGAGTAGAAAATATTGTGGGAAAAGGAGAAAATGCTGGTTACCAGCATTTTCTCCTTTTCCCACAGTGTTTTCAGAAGGCTTCTTCCTCCTGGTAGTAAAAGCCAGGGATTGTTTGGTAGACAGTGAATAACTCTAGTTCTGAATACATAGTCTGTGGTGAGATTTCTTCTCCTTATTTTTCCCTGAAAGACGCAAACTGGCTGACTGCTACACATAATCACCACTCTTTATTTTCACACATTCTAGACCTGTGGGTTTTCAGCAGAACCAATCCAAGATAACATCTATAACTGGCGTGTCAGAATGTCCAAGTTTGATCCTGCATGGTATGTATGTTGAATACACCTTACCTTGTTTCAATGAGTGGATGGAGTCCATTTAAAATTTTGAGGCAATATAAATGATTAATACTGTGCATTTGGGCTCATAATGGATTTGATGGTGTTTGCCCTTGCTTTAAACAGTGTTTCAGTTGTGTTATGGCAACCATTAGCTTGTCTATGTATCCTTTGGTTTTTACCAGTACATGGATACAGCATAGCAATACCTTTGCCAAAGTCACTACCATATGATCACTGGTACCAGACAGGATTAAACCCAGATTCTCAATTGATCTCAATCATTTACAGAACATTCTAACATGACATCCGAATTCGGCTTTATAAAACAGTTCAACAAAAGCATGGTAAAATCTGTGACATTCCATGCACATTGACGTCTTTCTTTATCGATTGACGTCATTCTGTATAAAGTACATAAGTGAGTTATTCAATGGAACATGATCTTCATCCGCGTTTTTACTCAAAGTTTGAACTTGTTTTTACTTTCACTAAGCATTGGTCATGTTAGAATCGAATTAATCCACTTTCTATTGTGGTTTATTGTTTTGGCTATCGCCCTCGTGGATGATTTATTGTGCCTTATAACTCACAACTGTGGTTTATCGAATGATAAACCACAATAGAAAGAAGATTATTTCTTAAATATACTGTGCCTATGACCTTGGAGAAAAGAATTTTCAGCAATTTCTCCTTTCTCCTCAATAATCTTTCCTGGTTCTGGACAAATCCCATTATTTAAGACAAATCAAATTTGTCGTCAGGAAGTGCTTTCAATTAACCCATTACCTCACAATCCCTACTTTTGATGCCCCTGAGAAAGAAGCCTTTTGAAAACACTGTGGGAAAAGGAGAAAATGCTGGTAACCAGCATTTTATTCTTTTTCCACAATGTTTTCTACCCTTCACTGAACAAATTTCAATTTTTCAGTCACCTTTATTTTGTCGTCTGCAAATGCTTTCAATTTGGACCAGTCTAAATTTTTCTCGTGTGGTAATGGGTTAAGACATGTCTAAAATTTGAAGTTTGATAGAATTATGGAGCTAATGTGTAGAGGCCAAATGACAGCAAGAATATATTTTGATGTGGTTTATTTACATTGTCCTACTCACTGAGTCTGAAGGTTGTTATATGATTTATATATTGTGGTGATATTTCATTGTCTTTATTGAGTTGTTGTTTGTTTTAGACTCTCTTGATCCTCTGAAGTTATCTGTTATTTACTAGCGTCATAGCGTTTAATCAACTTTTGTTTTAATTTGTTTCAGTGATTTGTCAAAAGATTTACATGAAATTAAAAGACAGTACAACTATGATTATATTGAAATGGAAATGGTAAGTATCACCTTTGTATTGATGGCCATGCAGTGTCAGTACTAGACAAAAGTTGGTTTTACATGTCTTTCTAAAAACAAGTATATTTAGCAAAGGAAGAAACTGCTCTTTACAGGGCTTCTAGCAAGAGTTTTGTTGTTGTTGTTGTTGTTGTTTTAATTGTATCCATTAAGTTGAACTTATATTTATGAAAAATTGTCATTATTTCATTAGGGTGTAACAAAATAATCCTGACACTGAGACAGAAAACTTGAAGTAAATTGTGGTAGAAGGGGAAAATGCAGATATCCAGCATTTTCTCATTTTTCCACAATGTCTTCTAATCTTTTAAAGACAGATCCAGTCATTTTAGCCACATTACATTTATCAACTGAAATTGCTGGAAATTCGGACATGTGTAAAATTTTGTTGTGTTATATGTACGCTACTTGTTTTCAGTTTGGTCACAGGTTCTACAGGATGAAATATTTTCACGGTAATATTGCTTTTTAATCTTTATGTGAAATCATAAGGTTTTTTTTTCCCATTTTTGGTACTGAAACAAGTTGGTTTCTTGTATAAGGGGAAAGTTTCAGAGCATGATAACAGTGCATACAATTATTTTTATAGCTTAAAGTTTGCATTAATGCATACATGTAAAGATTTTTATACCGCACACATTTCATTTTCAGACATTTGAGATAGACCTATTCCCTTTCTACCCTCCGCTTGTGAAAGTGATAAGACCAAGATTGCAAGTAAGCTCATCTAACTAACAGTTCCAAACCCCTCCCCCCAACTTAAAAACACACACAATATGGTTTCAATTTATCAATGATCAATTACTTTTTTTCAGAAATGTTTTCACCTGAGCTTAATTCTGGTTGAATATCTGTATTTTGAAACTTTACAAGGTTATCTTAAAATTTAGAAGCTCCTCAATTTATAGCAAGGTGTATACACGGGTGGTAAAAGGGCAACTAGCTCCAAGTTTAGTCATTTTAATATCGCATAGCATTGCTGGGTTTTTCAAAAGGTCTCCGCTAAGGAAATAAATAAAGATTAAAGTAATCGACACCTACCTATGTTGAAAAATTTTCTATCTGTGCAACTAGCACGCAAATACCCGAATGTTACGAGGCAACAAAATACTATTGACTCCTTTTGGAGGTAGTTGCCCCGTTTACCACCCATGGTATAGAAGTAAACATTTTACAAATGCTTTTATCTCTTAAATTTTTAACTTAACTTGTAAAATCTTAGAGCATATGTGTTTGTCCCAACTTTGCAACCAACGGTGCAGTCTAAGAGAGATGGACATTCTGTAGGGCACTTTGACCAAAACAGCTGGTGAAATTACAGTATTCATCAACTAAAAATGTACATTTCCGTCACATAGTGAATTGACCCATGTGTCATCAGAAGACTATTTTTATTGACTTAATATTACACAAAGAGTAAACATTCCACAAAAAGGAAAATATCATTTCATAACAGTATAGAAAACACTTTGGGAAAAGGAGCAATTATTTGTTTCAAGCAGATGCTTCTTTTCCAAAAGGGTTTTTGTTTGTCAAAGTTGTTAATTGTTGGGTCATATAAAGTCACATTTGTATACCTATTAGTAAAGAAAAGAGTTAAAAGATCTGATTTGCGAAATTTCAGTTGAAATATGCGTAGTTGAAGACTTCCAGGAGGTACTAAAAACTAGATATGGAACAATTTTGGGTAGATGTAATATTTGAAAAGAATGAAAGGCTATTGCATACATATACTGGTGATATGCATGTCATCAAGTAATTATGGATCATTAAAATCAATTTGATGTAACAAACTGATTGAATCATGAGGTAGACTGATCCTTTGACAAGTAGAAAATTGAGTAATAGTAAAAATTTTGACCAAGGTTGGCCTGTGCAAACTGCGCAGGCTGATCTGGGACAATACTCTTTGCTGATGTAGTTAGCCCCGTTTTCACAGGGCATGGCTTAACCCATTACCAAACGACAATATTTTAGACTGGTCCAAATTCAAAACATTAATTTTGCAGATGACAAAATTAAAGTGACTGAAAATTTGAAATTTGTTTTGTGAAGGTTAGAAAACTTTGCGGGAAAAGGAGAAAATGCTGGTTACCAGCATTTTCTCCTTTTCCCACAATGTTTTCCAAAGGCTTCTTTCCCGGGGGCGTCAAAAGTAGGGATTGAATGGTAATGGGTTGTTTACCTTGTAGGGCTGCATGATGCAGAGAATTACCAACATAGAATTGCTGCAGCTGTCTTACTGGTCACCAGCTAAAGACATGAAGTCTGTATTAGTGGAGATCAAGGAATTCCTACAACAGTGGGGTAGAATTGATGTCAATTGTGATAGGAATCACCTGTCAAGATGTCCTTATCTGGATATTGAGCATCATTTATTGACGCTTGCTCAGGTAATCTACCTACAACTTACTTAAGCAAGGCTGACACGTGTCTGCTTTGTTTTAGACATCTTGTCTCTGTGATGTTTTTTCGCTGGCGATCTCTGGAATGGCGAGCAGTGTTCAGGAAGCCCTATATATACCCATGCACCGACGCGAGCGCCACTGTCGCACAGTAGTCGTGAACTGCTCGTAAACTATTCGTGAACTCAACATGAGCTGTTTGTGACAGTCGTGGCATGGCGCGCACTGGCACGCATCCTCCCGCATCGTCCCGACAATTTCACGAACAGTTTGCACATAGTTCATGACCCAGTCGCAAAATTTTGTCATGACCAAAATTTTGAACATTTCAAAATTTATGTCCCGACGTGTTTACGCACACTTCACGCCAGTTTACGACTAGTTTGCGCATTGGCACGACTCAAATTGTGCCAATGTGTGTCACAGAATTGTGCAAGTGTCAGCCTTGCTTTACTCATCCTTTATCATTTAGGTACATGTTTCCACATTCCTATAGTAAAAAGTTTTTTTTGAAAACACTGTTGGAAGAGGAAAGATAGTTTGTAAAGAGCAGTTGTTCCTTTTTCATCACTTTCTTTAAACCCTTTACCACACAATGACGAATTTCGATGACCTTAGGGAGAAGCCTTTTGAAAACATGGTGGGAAAAGGAAAAAATGCTGATAACCAGCATTTTCTCCTTTTCCCACGTTTTCTATCCTATTAACCCATTACCACACAATCCCTACTTTTTGACGCCCCTGAGAAAGAAGCCTTCAGAAAAAATTGTGGGGAAAAGGAGAAAATGCTGGTAACCAGCATTTTCTCCTATTCTCACAATGTTTTCTACCCTTCACAAATCAAATTGCAAATTTTAAGTCACTTTTCTTTTGTTGTCTGCAAATGCTTTCAATTTGGACCAGTCTAAAATATTGTCGTTTGGTAATGGGTTAAAGGAAAATTGCATCATGTGAGCAATGCTTTGAAATTAGATACTTTTAAAATTTTGGTATATGGTAAAATTTAAGGATGGTATTGAGAACTATTGATCTAATCTCTCAAGTGGGAAAAACCTATAGTACCTTAATCCTTTTTCACGCAATCCCGACTTTGAATGACCCTGAAACAGAAAGTCTCTTAAAACTTTGTAGGAAAAGGAGAAAATGCTGGTATCATTTTTTCCTTTTCCCACATTGTTTCTCACTCTTCCCATAACAAATTTCAATTTTTGAGTCACAATGATTTCGTCATTGCAAATTTGGACAAATCTATAATTTTGTTTTGTGGTAAAGTGTTAAGTGATCACCTGTATGATTATGGATGTCAGGTTGTTTTGTTATTATCCCCCGCTGAAGACAGAGGGATATAGTTTTAGCATTGTCTGTCCATCCGTCTGTGTGGGAGAATATCTCCAATACCATTGGACAGAATTTTGTGAAACTTTATACACTTGTACAATAAATAACAGATACCCTATTTAGAATTTTTTGATCCAATGAACATTGGCCGACTGGGAGCGATTTTAACTCATTACCACACAAGAAAATTTTGGACTGGTCCAAATTGAAAGCATTTGCAGACGACAAAATAAAGGTGACTGAAAAATAGAAATTTGCTCTGGGAAGGATAGAAAACACTGTGGGAAAAGGAGAAAATGCTGGTTACCAGCATTTTCTCCTTTTCCAACAGTGTTTTCAAAAGGCTTCTTTCTCAGGGGCGTCAAAAGTAGGGATTGAGTGGTAATGGGTTAAAGTATGCGGTCAAGTAAATTTTTTGGCCAAGTATATCATTTCAATGAAATTGATTGTTTTACTTGACATGCAGGTGAGTGAAGTCATACCAAGAGCCAACCAGGTCTACAAGCTTGATGACAACAAAATCAGAGAGCTTAAATCTACAGCTTTGTTACAGGTAAGAAAATCATCATTCTACAAGTACTTTTATTATATACCTAGCAGTGAAATCCTGGAATTTCCCAGTGTAATAAATTTTGATATCACTAGTGATGATATCAACTTTCACTTTCACTTCCTGCCTTAATTTAGGAACTACTTTCATTTAGCACTTATAGATAGTGTTAATTGTAAGTTCTGTATTTTCAACCAGTAGTCTCCTTTTGTTCTTTTAAATTATGTATTCATCCGCACTATGTCCCTGATTTCTTCTCTCTATCCAAAGTATTGATTTTGACTTTTAAACGAAAAATTAACAATAATAATGTTAATAGGGTATATAATAAATAGAATAATCAACTGGTTACTTTTGATATGAAAAATATCTCACTCAGATGTGTCGTAAGGCATTAAAAAAACTCGTGCTGCGCACTCGTTTTTTCAACGCCTAACAATGCATCCTCATGAGATATTTTTCATATTTAAATAACCAGTTGATTATCCTCTATTTATCAAATGCATTTTTCAAAGCTTCAGACCAAAAAAATTCCTGTTTTCAAGTCAGTCCTCTGAGACTGAATAATTTCTCAAACTAATAAATAGTTAACTGTTTACCAAACAATCCCTGGTTTAACCCATTACCACACAATCCCTACTTTTGACACCTCTGAGAAAGAAGCCTTTAAAAAACATTGTGGGAAAAGGAGAAAATGCTGGTAACCAGCATTTTCTTCTTTTCCCACAATGTTTTCAACCCTTCACCAAGACAAATTTCAAATTTTCATTCACTTTTATTTTGTTGTCTGCAAATGCTTTCAATTTGGACAAACCTAAAATTTTGTTGTTTGGTAATGAGTTAAGGACCTCAAGGAAGCAACACTTTTTAAACCTTCACCACACAGTCTTAAGTTTAAACAATCATGAAGATAAAGGCTTTTAAAAACATTGAGAAAAAAGAAAATGCAGGTAACCAGCATTTTATCCATGTTCTACAATGTTTTCTACCCAATCAATGACAGAAATCGTCATTTCACCTACTCTTATTTTCAGGCCCAAATTTTTTGCATTTGATAAAAACTCAAAATTTTGGAAAAGAAGAAATGATTGTAACCAGTATTATCTCCTTTTTCCACAATGTTTTCTGCGAATACTTTTAATTTTGAGAAGTCTTATGTTTTGTTGTTTGGTAAATATTAAAGATTGAAATACATATCTGTAAATTCAAATTAAGAGATTTCTTTTTCCTTTGGTTTGTTTGTTTGTTTTCCTATTAATTTTGTAGACTTCAAAGGGTAAGAATGCTGTCAATAAAGAGGAGTACTGGGCCAAGGGTGTTGGGTTTGGACACAACAACAGACCAGGCTGGGATATAGGGGCCTACATTGCTGCCCAGAAAGAAAAAGATAACAAGGTAACTGTGACTTAATACTTTTGCAGATGATTCTTTCCTTCATGTAGCAGACCGGTGTTTGGAAAAGCATTGTAGCAAAGATGAATTGATAGGACAAAATATCATAAAATATACATTTATTTGGCTCTGCACTAGACAACAAAATTTTGGACTTGTCCAAATTGAAACTATTTTCAGATGAAAAAGGTAAACATGACTTAAAAGCTGAAACTGACTTTTTTAAGGGAAGAAAACATTGTGGGAAAAGGTGTAGCAATGGTTTTTAAGTTTTCCAATCAGCAAAATTTTACACTTTTTCAAGTTTAACCCTTTACCACACAATGACGACTTTTAACACCCCTGAAAGAGAAGGCTTTTGAAAACATTGTGGGAAAAGGAGAAAATGCTGGATACCAGTATTTTCTCCTTTTCCAACAATGTTTTCTTCCTTTTCAAAGAAGAATCATTTCATATGGGCCACATTGAAACTGTCATCAGCAAATGCTTTTAATAAGGACAGGTCTAAAATCTTGTCAAGTGGTAAAGGGTTAAGGAATTTGCATATGATAAATTCGTTGTGTCTTGAGGGATTGACCTCTGGATTTTTTTTTTTCACCCATAGATCAAGTCTGCCCTTAAAGAAATATTAAAAGAGTTAAAAGCTTTACCAACCAATCATGGCACAGGGTTTTCAAACACCAATCAGAGTAGTGCTTCATGTCCTATGACGTGTCCCAGTCCTGAGGTAGCTGGTACCAGCAGTATGACGGTGAATGCAGAGACCCAAGATGTACTTGTTAGTGATGTTTATTCTGTGTTAGAGGGATCAGCTCTCATACCATGTTTAGAGGTGGGTGGTTGTTTGTGATGTACCTGTTGTAAGACCTTGAAGGTTGGAATATGGTTTTGTAGAAGAAAATGATTAACTCATTACCAAACAACAAAATTATAGGATTGTCCAAATCAAAAGCATTTGCATACACAACAAAATAAAAGCGACTGAAAATTTGAAATTTGTTTTTTGAAGGGTAGAAAACATTGTGGAAAAAGGAGAAAATGCAGGTTACCAGCATTTTCTCCTTTTCCCACAATGTTTTCCAAAGGCTTCTACCTAAGAGTCGTCAAAAGTAGGGATTGTGTGGTAATGAGTTAAAATTGTCTCCAGATTGCATTTAATCTCATTCTGAAGAATTCTCTCAATTTGAAAGCAACGCCATATCTGACTAGCTTAACCAAATAGTTTAGCCAGTCAGAAGTTGTGTTACTTTCTAAGTGTAAAGTAAGACTCAGAATAGGTTTTGAATACATACTCAAAACATCAGTATGCCTTTACTGTCTTCCAGACAAACAAATGTTGGACTTGTGTAATTTGAAAGGATATGCAAAATGCAAAGATGTCTTTACCCATTACCACACAATCCCTACTTTTGACGCCCCTGAAAAAGAAGCCTTTTGAAAACATTGTGGGAAAAGGAGAAAATGCTGGTAACCAGCATTTTCTCCTTTTCCCACAATGTTTTCTACCCTTCACAAAACAAATTTCAAATTTTCAGTCACTTTTATGTTGTCGTCTGCAAATGCTTTTGATTTAGACAAGCCTAATACACTGACGTGTGGTAATGAGTTAACTCTTTACCACATGAGAAAATTTTAGACAGGTCCAAATTGAAAGCATTTGCAGACAACAAAATAAAGGTGACTAAAAAAATAGAAATTTGTTCTGGGAAGGGTAGAAAACATTGTGGGAAAAGGAGAAAATGCTGGTATCCAGCATTTTCTCCTTTTCCCACAGTGTTTTCAAAAGGCTTCTTTTTCAGGGGCGTCAAAAGTAGGGATTGTGCGGTAATGGGTTAAATAATTAAATATGTCTTCAAAAAATGTGAAAAAGAGAAAATGCTCTTAACCTGTATTTTCTCCTTTTTACACAATGTTTTCAAAAGCTACCATCTTGAAGTTCATTTAAACCCAGACTGTTTGTTAAAAGGTAAAACTATGAGTAGTAACATGTATATTATTTTATTGTCATACACAAATGAGCCAAGCTCAGTAGAAGGGGGTTTTAAATCTTTACCACACAATCCCGACTTTTAACGACCCTGAAAAAGAAGCTTTTAGAAAACATTGTGTGAAAAGGAGAAAATGCTGGTTCTCCTTTTCTCACAATGTTTTCTACCTTTCACAAAACAAATTTCATTTTTTCAGTCACTTTTATTTTGTCGTCTGCAATTCCTTTCAATTTTGACAGACCTAAAGTTTTGTCGTTTGGTAATGGGTTAACTCTTTACCAAACATCAAAATCTAAGACTGGTCCAAATTGAAAGTATTTGCAGGCAACAAAATAAATGTGAATCAAGAATAGAAATTTGATTCGGAAAGAATAGAAAACATTGTGGGAAAAGGAGAAAATGCTGGTTACCAGCATTTTCTCCTTTTCCCACAATGTTTTCAAAAGGCTTCTATCTCAGGGTTGTTAAAAGTCGGGATTGTGTGATAAGGATTAATACATCTGTGATCATAGATGTATAACAGAAAACATGTTATCACCTAATAATGGACCTCTAAGATCCATTTTGTCTTACAATGATCCGTTCATACTGTAGTATGGTCCATGTACAAGCAGAAAATGTACCCAATCAAAAAGCTTTAACCCATGCCAACCTGCTTGGACTTCAAAGCCTGACATGGGTAGATATGGAGGATATTTGTTTTTTTCGGTGAAAGATCGAAATATATTTCATCGAGTGAAAACCATCGGTAATATTTTCACAAGTGGCACAGCCACGAGTGAAAATATTACCCATGGCATTCACAAGATGAAATAACTTTCAATCTTTCACCGAAAAAAACAAAAATTCTATTTATTTCATGCTTTTAACCCTTTCTGGGAGGAGCTTTATCAAAAACCAGTACAGTTCTTTTCCATTTTTCCCCGTGGCTCACCCCTCCTGCATAGCAAGGCATTACGGTATTACGTCAGGCGCGAGAAATGTAAGGTACATGACATCATATTTCCCATCTGGTCGTAAGGGATGTGCAATTTACCTAGGCAACAAGAAAGTGAACATCGGTATTTTCACTGATTGTACCAGTGTAAGATCGAAAAATATTTTTACTGCTATTTCTTGATATCCTACCGGAAAGCATGAAATAAACTTTCATATACATGTATACTTCTATCGTTGCGACTATTCTAATAAGCACCCAAAAAAGGGTTTAGTTGAGAAATAATGGATTTAAAATACCATTACTCCCTTTTATCTGAAGCTCTGATTGTGATACCATTGAACTTTGAAGTGACTTAAGTTTGTGTTCTTTTAAGGTTGAGATCTTGCAGAGATAATCGTTGTTTCAAAATAGATATATTCTTTTTTTTTTCTTTCAGAATTATTTAAAAGTGGATTCATTTTTGGAAATAAGCAGACATTCTGTGGTAAGAAAGAACAAATTTCTCTTTCTCCCTCTTCTGAACTTTGTAATTTATGGTATATATGAGCCTAGCTCTGTGCATATGTAAGAATTGGCCACCCATGTCTTTGCATTTGGTAAATTTTCTGAATATCAAAGGACTACTCTACCGTATGACTTGGCTGGATTTTAACTCTACCAAACAACAGAAAACTGGATTAGTCCAAATTGAAAGGATTTGCAGACAACAAATTAAATGTTACTGAAATAATGGTTTTTGTTTTGGATGGGGAAGAAAACATTGTGGGAAAAGGAGAAAATGCTGGTTACCAGCATTTTCTCCTTTTCCCACAATGTTTTCAGAAGTCTTTTTATACAGGGGTGTTAAAAGACATGATTGTGTGATTATGGGTTTCATGAAACTACAGTTGTGATAACTTGTTTGGTATGAAGCCCCTTTTACCAAAGAGAGGCTCAATTAGGGGGGAATTATTTATTGCTTTCTGTTAATAGAGATCAATAAGTAAACTTCAGATTTCATATTTTCACACGTTGTGAGGGCACAAGTAAAAGGTATTATGGGATCACCCGTGGCGGGCGGGCGGGCGTCCGGGCTGGCGGGCGGCGTCCAGTTCTTTGTCCGGAGCATATCTCCAAAACTATTCTAGCTAGGGTTATGAAATTTCATGGGTGGATAGATCTCATCAAGGGGGAGTGCAGTGCACAAGAACCATAACTCTTGCTCGCTTAATTTTTGAGTTATTGCCCTTTGTCGTTTTTCATACTTGAATTTTGTCCGGAGCATATCTCCAAAACTATACTAACTAGGGTTATGAAATTTCATGGGTGGATAGATCTCATCAAGGGGGAGTGCAGTGCACAAGAACCATAACTCTTGCATGCTTAATTTCTGAGTTATTGAACTTTGTTGTTTTTCATACTTGAATTTTGTCCGGAGCATATCTCCAAAACTATACTAGCTAGGGTTATGAAATTTCATGTGTGGATAGATCTCATCAAGGGGGAGTGCAGTGCACAAGAATCATAACTCTTGCTTGCTTAATTTTTGAGTTATTGCCCTTTGTCGTTTTTCATACTCGAATTTTGTCCGGTGAATATCTCCAAAATTATACCAGCTAGGGTTATGAAATTTTATGGGTGGATAGATCTCATTAAGGGGGAGTGCAGGGCATAGGAACCATAACTCTTGCTTGCTTTATTTTTGAGTTATTGCCCTTTGTTGATTTTCATACATGAATTTTGTCCGGAGCATATCTCCAAAACTATACTAACTAGGGTTATGAAATTTCATGGGTGGATAGATCTCACCAAGGGGGAGTGCAGTGCACAGGAACCATAACTCTTGCTTGCTTAATTTTTGAGTTATTGCCCTTTGTCTTTTTTCATACTTGAATTTTGTCCGGAGCATATCTCCCAAACTATAGTAGCTAGGGTTATGAAATTTCATGGGTAGATAGATCACACCAAGGGGGAGTGCAGTGAACAGGAATCATAACTCTTGCTTGCTTAATTTTTGAGTTACTGCCCTTTGTTGTTCTTCATACTTGAATTTTGCCCGGAGCATATCTCCAAAACTATACTAGCTAGAGTTATGAAATTTCATGGGTGGATAGATCTCATCAAGGGGGAGTGCAGTGCACAAGAATCATAACTGTTGCTTGCTTAATTTTTGGGTTATTGCCCTTTGTCATTTTTCGTACTTGATTTTTGTCCGGTGAAAATCTCCAAAACTATACTAGCTAGGGTTATGAAATTTCATGGATGGATAGATCTCATCAAGGGGGAGTGCAGTGCACAGGAATCATAACTCTTGCTGGCTTAATTTTTGAGTTACTGCCCTTTGTCGTTTTTCATACTCGAATTTAGTCTGGTGCATGCCCCAGCTTTACAACTTGGGGTAAGACCGGCGTATCTTGCGACAATTGTTCCTTCTTGGACAATGTTCCTACCTATGCAAGGACAGAGCTCAATAATTTTCATTATCTCCCGCTAGATGGCATTCTGTAAATACGCATCTATCTAACTTGGGCATCCTGGGTACAGAACCGAACCACTTTCCTACACGACAACCGTTACTTTGAATTTCAAACTAAAATAAATGTCTACTCATAAAACTCTACCTCGTGCAATTCACTCAGCTATGATCAGCAGTTTAGAGAAATCTGTAGCTTAAACAGGTCTCATTTCTCCTCAAACGTATTGATAAAAGCTATTTTCAACATTGCTACTTTATCGAGTGTAATATTACATTCAGACCGCTTTGGAGGCTAGTGATGCGTCATATAAGACAGTTGAATCTTCGAAAAATATGACATTCGCAGACAATGCAATAATTTTAGTAGTTGTCTGCAAGTACTTTTAATTTTGAAAAAATCTTGTAATCTGGTAAAGCTGTAGATATCTATCTTGGATTCAAACAAAGACTGCTTTTTAGCTCACCTGAGCACAGCGTGCTCAAGGGGAGCTTTTAGGATCACCCGTCGTCCGTCGTGCGTCGTCAACAATTCTTTAAACATCAACTCCTCCTAAACCGCTGGGCGGATTTGGACCAAACTTGGCAGGAATGTTCCTTGGGAGGTCCTCTTTAAAAATTGTTCACAGAATTTGATTCAATCAAAAACTCTGGTTGCCATGGCAACAAAATGGAATTTTTTAGCAAATTCTTTAAAAATCTTCTCCTCTGAAACCGCTTGTCAGATTTTGAAATAATTTCACAGATATGTTCCTTGGGTGACCCTGTTCAAAAATTGTTCATGAAATTTTGATTCGTCAAAAATTGTGGCTCTGGTGAATGGGGGCTTCTTACACTATACAGAAATGAAGGAATTTTTTAAAAATCTTCTCCTCTGAAACCGCTGGTCAGATTTTGAAATAATTTCACAGGTGTGTTCCTTGAGTGACCCTTTTCAAAAATTGTTCGTGAAATTTTGATCCGTCAAAAAATGTGGCTCTGGTGAATGGGGGCTTCTTGCACTATACAGAAATGAAGGAATTCTTAAAAAATCTTCTTCTCTGAAGCTGCTGGTCAGATTTTGAAATAATTTCACAGAGTTGTTCCATGGGTGACCCTTTAAAAAGATTGTTCGCGAAATTTTGATTGGTCAAGAAACATGGCTCTGGTGAATGGGGGCTTCTTGCACTATACAGAAATGAAGAAATTCTTAAAAATTCTTCTTCTCTGAAACAGCAGGTTAGATTTTGAAATAATTTCACAGACTTGTTCCATGGGTGACCCTTTTCAAAAATTGTTCGTGAAATTTTGATCCGTCAAAAAATGTGGCTCTGGTGAATGGGGGCTTCTTGCACTATACAGAAATGAAGGAATTCTTAAAAAATTTTGTTCTCTGAAACCGCTGGTCAGATTTTGAAATAATTTCACAGAGTTGTTCCATGGGTGACCCTTTTAAAAAAATGTTCGCGAAATTTTGATTGGTCAAGAAACATGGCTCTGGTGAATGGGGGCTTCTTGCACTATACAGAAATGAAGAAATTCTTAAAATTTCTTCTTCTCTGAAACAGCTGGTTAGATTTTGAAATAATTTCACAGACTTGTTCTTTAGGTTACCCTTTTCAAAAATTGTTCGCAAAATTTTGATTGGTCAAGAAACATGGCTCTGGTGAATGGGGGCTACTTGCACTATACAGAAATGAAGAAATTCTTGAAAATTCTTCTTCTCTGAAAATGGCTGGACAGATTTTGAAGTAATTTCACAGAGATGTTCCTAGGGTGACCCTTTTCTAAAATTGTTCGCGAAATTTTGATTGGTCAAGAAACATAGCTCTGGTGAATGGGGGCTACTTGCACTATATGGAAATGAAGAAATATTTGAAAATTCTTCTTCTCTGAAACCCGTGGTCAGATTTTAAAATAATCTGACAGAGATGTTCTTTGGGTGACCCTTTCCAAAAGCTGTACATATAATTTTGATCCGTCAAGAAACATGGCTCTTGTGAATGGGGGCTACTTGCACTATATGGACATGATGAAATTCTTTAAAATTCTCTCTGCTCTGAAACCCCTGGTCAGATTTTGAAATAATTTCAGAGAGATGTTCCTTGGGTGACCCTTTTCAAAACTTGTTTATAAATTTTGATCCATCAAGAAACATGGCTCTCGTGGATGGGGGCTACTTGCTCTTATACAGAAATGAAGAATTCTTAAAAATTCTTCTTTTTGAAACTGATGGTCAGATTTCGAAATGACTTATACAGGTGACCTTTTGAAAATTGTTTGGCAAAATTATAAATTTGGTTCCAATGTTTCAATACCTCAAAAAAAAAAAAAAATAGACTATGGTCATCTCAAAAATTCAGGTGAGCGATCCAGGGCCATCTTGGCCCTCTTGTATTTTTTACCAGCAGAAATAATTCATAAAATATTCTTATTTTTTGGCTTACTTTTCTCATGGGAGTAGTTTACCTATCATGACTTTAATTATAAATATCTGTTCAGTAATCCATTTTATTCATGGATCCTAACATATTTAAACACTTAAAACAGAGAATTTGTTGTCTTTGTTCGACAGAACTTATTTTCCGTGGTTAAACATCATGTAATAACTCTTTAAACAAGTTCTACCACACTTATTTTGTAATGTTCTTTTGCTCTGTGATGAATATTAATTTGCTCATAACACAAATTTTGATGGCTTCCCAAAACAATAACATGGACCAATACTTAAATTTGTCCCAAATACACTTGTCATAGATTTGACGTAAAGGATATTTAGGACAAAGTTAAGTCTTGTTGGCTGTGTTTGCTTTATGTTTAGCCAACAATATGCCTGAATTCCTGTCAGCCATTAACAGACTGTATGTGCTTTTATAAGTCATCCAGATTTGTAACTTGATGAGATTTTCCGTCCTTATTCTGAGAGAAGAAGAACTTTATGTGATATTAATTAGAAAAATGATACTAAACAAGTTTGGTAAATATTTTGTATCATTAGTTTGTATAGTAGGAATTGCACTTATCCTTTGAAGATTTTGAAATGGAAAAATCAGATTAAAGGTTTGAAGTGAATGTTAGAACAATCATCTTACAAGGCAGATAAAAGTAAATTTGTCTGAAGAAAATATTTTGATCAGAAGATTCACCTGTTTTTTGTTTCCTTTTTATGAATCAGTTTTTCACCTTGAAATTATGTTGTAGTTCATGACTGGAAAGATCCCTGTCAAATAACCATAATGAACAATGATTTAGTTTTTAAGGCATGACTACATGTAAAAGCATTTGGCATAAGGAGAAGCTGCTGATGATGAGCAATTTTTCCTTTTGTCACAAAATTTTCAGCAACATGATGACATGCATTGATTGTCTTATTTTTCAGGTTTATACTGTGATAGTGAATGTGATAAGGGAGTTAGGTAAGAACATTTTACTCATCATGGAAAACTGTTATTGCAGAATGCACAATTTTATTATTGATGACGTTGAAATCACTGTGGTTACAGTTTTCACTTTGCAGTGAACATTTCCAGATGTTACAATTTTATTTTCCAAAAAAGTCTTTCTTATAGATTTGCTGTCTGCATAGTTTTCTGGTATTTAACCCATTACCACACAATCCCTACTTTTGACGTCCCTGAGAAAGAATCCTTTTGAAAACACTGTAGGAAAAGGAGAAAATGCTGGTAACCAGCATTTTCTCCTTTTCCCACAGTGTTTTCTACCCTTCCCAGATTAAATTTCAATTTTTCAGTCACCTTTATTTTGTCATCTGCAAATGATTTCAATTTGAACCAGTCTAAAATTTTGTTGTGTGGGAAAGAGTTAAATGAAAGATTTTTGAACCTGAAAAAGTTTCATCAGCTATTTCCTTTCTTCTCTACCATGTAACTAAATTTTTCTGCATTTGAAATAAAGAGATTTGTTGATCCTTATTAAAGAATAAAGATTGATAGAACCAAGATCTGACCACATACTGTGCAGGTCTGATCTTAATTTTTTGCTGTTTGTAAGTGGTCCAAATGTTGCCAATGACAGTGGAAAGGAGAACTCATGATTGAATTTTTAGGGAGTATACATTATTAGTTGTACGGTCAGGTGGCAGGGGACTTGGAAACTTGTTCACGGCTGTGGTTAATCATGTTGCCCTGAGCCGAAGGCGAGGTGGCAACATGATTCACCACAGCTGTGAACAAGTTTCCAAATCCCCTGCCACCTGACCGTACAACGAATTTATTATACTGCAAAATTTTACCCTTTCAAAGCGTATTAAGCGAAGTTTTCCTGTTTATAATTTCACAAATCGAGTATTCTGACGAAATAGAAATTCCCTTCTGTGTGCCCCATATCAATGAAAACTGACATCACTGGAAACTGACTTCACTAAAACGTGCAGTTTGGTGCATAAACATGCAGTCTGGTGATCGATCAACGCCGCCATTTGGATGCTGTGTTGCATGTGTAGTGATGTTTATGGGGCACTCAAAAGGGAAACTGGTTTTACATGGTTTCTTGCTAGGGAACATGATATATGTCCCTGGCATGTTAACCAATCAGATCACGAGGAATTTCTTTGCAGTATAATAGTAAATCATAATACAGTGTATGTTTTAACCCCTTTTCAACACTATCCCAAGTTTTATCAACTACAAGAAAGAGGTCATTTTAAACCACTATAAGTTGGAAGGAACAGAAGAAATTGGTTGTATTCAGCAATTTCTTTTCCCACAACGTTTTGTCAATTTTCAAAAACATGTTCCTCTGATAAAAGGCATTCAGTTTTTCATTTGCAAATGCATTTGAAATGGACAAGCCTGAACATTTGTCATTTGTTAACCCAGCAAATTTTGGACCAGACCAAATTGAAAGCATTTTGCAGATGACAAAATAACAGTTGCTAAAAAGATTATTTTTCTATATGATAGGGTAGAAAACATTGTGGGAAAAGGAGAAAATGCTGGTTACCAGCATTTTCTCCTTTTCCCACTATGTTTTCAAAGGGCTTCTATTCCTGACCCATGAAAACCAGGGATTTTCTCGGAAAGGATTAAGACTTGCGAACAATATACGTAACAAAGAAACAAATGAACAAATGCGTAGCAGAAATACATGGACCCAGCAGAATTCGAACCTAGAACACCTGGACAAAAGGCCAACAATATAACCACTGAGCTAAGGAGAATTCGTAAGATAAAAGTGAAAGGCACATTATTACATCTTTTTTTTTTCTTCATTACATACTTTCAGCATACAGGAAAGAGTTTCTCTCACTGCTGTGTTGTTTACCTGGTCAAGAGAAGTCCATATATCAACTCTTGGAGCACTTAGATAAAATGGTGTGTGGGCTCAAAATACTTAACCTGTTAACACTTTACTCCATAGATACTCATTTCTACGCACTGCTTGTAGGAGCCTTTGGAAAACATTGTGGCAAAAGGTGAAATTGCTCGTGACGAGCAATTTCACCTTTTGCCACAATGTTTTCTACACTATCAAAATGTGTCAGATACACACAAGAAACGGCTTCATCCTTGCTTTTATTTAGGGTCAATTAGAGATCCATAGAAATGCCTTATGGGGTAAAGGGTTAACCACATGACAAAATTATAGACCCATCCAAATATTGAAAGCATTCGCAGACAACAGTTTCAAAGTGGCTCAGATGGTGCAATTTTGCTTTGATAGGGTAGAAAACATATAGTGGGAAAAGGAGGCAATGCTGGTTTCCAGCATTTTCTCCTTTTCCCATAATGTTTTCAAAAGGCTTCTTCCTCAGGGTCGTTAAAAGTTGTCACTGAGTGGTAAAGGGTCAAGTGATGCATCTGCCAAAAGGGACTTTGATGCATCATAGCAATCTATTGTACCAACAAAGTCATCACTCTTATAGATCCATAAATACTTTTTATCTAACTACTGACTGAATCTTAAGGTAGACTGGTCCTTTGACATACATGAAATTGACCAATAGTTAAGGGTTTTGACCCATGTAAGACTGCACGGACTCTGAAGGCTGACATGAGTCAATACTTTTTGCAGATCCATTAACCCTTTGACTAATTACCACACAACAATATTTTAGGCTTGTCCATACGGAAAGCATTTGCACACAACAAAATAAAAGTGGCTGAATATTTGAAATGTGTTTTTAGAAGGGTGGAAAACATTGTGGGGAAAAGGAGAAAATGCTGGTTACCAGCATTTTCTCCTTTTCCCGCAATGTTTTCTAAAGGTCTCTTTCTCAGGGTCGTCAAAAGTAGGGATTGTGTGGTAATGGGTTAACACACAATCCCGACTTCTAACACCCCCTGTGAAAGAAGCCTTTTGAAAACAGTGTGGGAAAGGGAGAAAATGCTGGTAACCAGCATTTTCTCCTTTTCCCACAATGTTTTCTTCTTCCCTTCCTAAAACAAATTTTAATTCTTTAGTCGCATTCATTTTGTTGTCTGCAAATGCTTTCAAGTTGGACCAGTCTAAAATTTTGTCGTTTGGTAAAGGGTTGAACCCTTTTGACGGAGTAGAACTTGTTTTAGTTACTCTCTTCTATTCTTGCAACCACCAAACTTTGATACCCTGAGAATTAATGGAATCTTAGACATAATTATACTTGCTGAGCTTGTCAGTTTTTCCGCTCCAAGCCCCAGCTCAGTTGGTAGCATGCAAGACTTGAGAACTGGGGGTCTTGAGTTTGATCATTGGCTTTGTCAATTTCTTGCTTGGGATTGATAATGGTCATCTTTACAGGATTCATTCCTCTCCCACTGCTGACCATTGTTTTAATGATAGTTATGTGGGAAAGCAGCCAGTGGCTTGGAAGATAATTTGTGCGGAGGACTGCTAAAAGAAACTGCAGGAAAGCATGAATAGGTGCACTGGCTGCTGCAGTAGTGCTGAAATAATGTTGAAAATAACATTAACCCATTACCACACAATCCCAACCTTTGACCACTCTCAGAAAGAAGCCTTTAGAAAACATTGTTTGAAAAGGAGAAAATGCTGGTAACCAGCATTTTCTCCTTTTCCCACAATGTTTTCTAGACTTCACAAAACAATTTCAAATTTTCAGTCACTTTTGCAAATACTTTCGATTTGGAAAAAACTATAATTTTGTCATTTGGTAATGAGTCAAACACCACACAATCGATCAGTTTTTCTGAAAATTTTATACCAGATTAGAACAAAGTTGTTTTTTAGCTCCACTTGCCAAAGGCCAGCGAGCTATTGTCATGGCATTGTGTCCGTCATGCGTCCTTCCGTCCGTCTGTTCATTCGTTCTTTCGTCCGTCCGTTCATGTGTGTGTCCGTAAACCTTTTCTTTAAAAAACTTCTCCTCAGAAACTATTGACTGGATTTTTACCAAATTTCACAGGAATGTTCCTTAGGTGGTCCTCTTTCAAATTCTTTCAAATAATTGTTTTCCATGAATAATTCTGGTTGCCATAAAAACCAAAGTAAAAAACCTTTAAAAATCTTCTCCTCCCAAACCGCTAATTGGATAGCATTATTATTTTGCAGGAATGTTTCTTAGGTAGAGGTCTACAGAATTCCTTAAAAAAAAAATGATCCGTTAAAAAACATGGCTTTTATGGGAGACTCATTTTCCTTTTATGGTATAAAGTACAATCTTTGAAAAATTTCTTCTCTCAAACTTTTCGTTGGATTTCATTGTTGTATTGCAGGTTAAAAAAAAATGGGGAAAAAAATGTCTTATTTTCTTATCCAGGCATCTTTGATGTTAAAGCAGATTCATAAACCAGCCAATGGAGCTTTGGCAGACCATTATCTCCGTGCTGACTCTAGTTCTGACAGCAGCGACACAGAAAACAAACCAGAGAGCAAATGTTTGAACACTTTACTGAAGAAAAAATGGAACACCCGGTCCACACCCCCACCCATCCATACAAAAGATGGGGGCAGCTCAAGTTCTACTATTGAAGAAAGACTTGCCAGGTAGGGCAATTCTAATTAGTGTTTTTCTTTTTAAAAAAAAAATCGATAATTTCAATGCAAGTCTGGGTGCAACTAAGAAATAACTCTGAAATGTCAGTATATTTGGTTTAGTGCAAAACTTTCAAAAAACTTTATTTTGCTTCTGAAAGATCGATCTACTTTGTTCATTAATTTACAAGACAATGTGGTAGAAACAACCTTAGCCCTTTACCAAACAGTCCCTGGTTTTAATGAGCCCTGACAAAGACACCTTCTGAAAACATGGGAAAAGGAGAAAATGATGATAACCAGCATCTTCTCCTTTTCCTATAATGTTTTTTACTCTTCAAAAGTCAGGTTTCAGATTTTGAGTCAGGTTTGTTTTGTTGAATGTTTTTCAATTTGGACCAGCTTAAGATTTCGTCATTTGATAGAGTTAACCCATTACCAGACGACAATATTTTAGACTGGTCCAAATTGAAAGCATTTGCAGACGACAAAATAAAAGTGACTGAAAATTTGAAATTTGTTTTGTGAAGGGTAGAAAACATTGTGGGAAAAGGAGAAAATGCTGGTTACCAGCATTTTCTCCTTTTCCCACAATGTTTTCAAAAGGCTTTTCTCTCAGGGGCGTCAAAAGTAGGGATTGTGTGGTAATGGGTTAAGCTCTCGTAGATAACAACATTTTATACTTATCCATATTAAAAGCTTTTGCAGACGACAAATTGAACCTAGCTCAACTGATGGAATGTTTACTTGAAAGGGTAGAAAACCCTTGTTAAAAAAAGCAAGAAATGCTGGTTTTGTTGTTAGGTCATCTTCGCGAGCCAAGTTTACGATCACTATGTGGATCTTACCTTGGCTGATTGAGCCCGATTTCGAGAGTCCTGTGATGCGCCCTCTATTGGATGCTGGTTATTACTCCCCTTTACATCATGTTTCTAAAAGCAAATGAAATATCGCTTTACTAACCGCTAACGAATACACATGAAGCGATAAGCAGACATTCACGTGGGTTTCCATGTTTTACCTATTATTCGAAAGGTAGAGACCGTGTTCTATTTTTATCAAAGATGAAATGCTACGAGCGATTTTATTCGATGCAGCTAGAGCTGGCTGCATCCAATGAAAAGGCGTATCGAGGGGTTGTAAAAATCAAGCTCAATCCGCCAAGGTAAGATTAACGTAGTGATCGTAAACTTGGCTGGCGAAGATGTTGTTAGGTATGATGCTAATGAAACCCAGTCCTATGCAATAGAAGTTCTGTGTCATAAGCTGAACTTGTATGAAACACATGCAGTTCATACACTTTCTTGACATAACAAGACACCATAAGGCATGAGCTAGCAAGAGGGAAAAAATCATGCAAAGTTGATTTTACATTGACTTACATGTATTTTCAGCGTGCAAGAAAATTATATGATTTGTTTCTGATCATTGATCAGCTGTTGGATCGCAAGGTTACTGGAGCTACTTGTATTTAGATGCTGTTTGTGTTTGTCACCTGGCATCGGAATTGTAGCTCTCTGAAACCTTATTGTTCTACTAAATTTTGGATACCTTGCTATTGATGTCCACATACAAAACATTTTTCAAAATGGCTGATCTTATTTTATATTACATTGTATAAAAATTGAAAACATATCTTTTGCTGTAAAATTTATTTTGCCTTAGCTCCATTTAAGTTCGGAACTTTAGCTTCAGTATTTAATTCTGTACCAAACAACAAATTTTTGGACTGAACCAAATTCAAGGTATCTGCAGAGTACAAATCAGATCTCAGATCAGATAATATGATGATTTCTGACTTTGATAGGGTAGAAAATATTGTGAGAAAAGGAGAAAATGCTGGTTACCAGCATTTTCTCCTTTTCCCACAATGTTTTCTATAGGCTTCTTTCTCAAAGTTTGACAAAAGTCAAGATTGTGTGGTAAAGAGGTAACACACAGTAAATAAAAAAGTAAAGTTTGAAATGCATGTAAGTCAATAGGCATTCAGGTGTTGATGAAATATTTATAGCTTTTATAATGGAAGTCATTAAATTTATTTCATCAGAACTAAGACTCATACCATAAACTGTAACTATGGAGTTTTCTTTTTCTAATTTCAGAGAGTTTATTGTTTTGTTCAAGCTTGTCAGTCGTAAGTAAATATTATAAGTATTTGATTGTGTTTTCTGCCTTCAAGCAATTCAGTTTTTACAGACATAGTCTGACGTACTCGACATAGAATTTCTTTTTCGACAAATGGATAATTGTCTTAACTTTTTACCAGACAACAAAATTTAGGCCTTGTTCAAATTGAAAGCATTTGCAGACGACTGTTTCATTGTGGCTCAAATGGTGCAGTTATTCTTTGATTGGATAGAAAAAGGAGAAAATGCTGTAAAAGAAGGCTGTTGAAAACATTGTGGAAAAAGCAGAAAATGCTGGTAACCAGCATTATTCTCCTTTTCCCACAATGTTTTCAAAAAGCTTCTGTCCAAGGTTGTTAAAAGGCCGGATGGTGTGGTAAAAGGTTAAGTTTACAATATAATTACCACAACAGTATGCAAAAAAAAAAAAGCATGACTTGTTGGTTTCTACTGCTATGAATTGGAAGCAACCTCGTATGGTATTTTAACCCTTTCCCAAACAATCCCTGGTTTTTACATGTCAGGAATAGAAGCCTTTTGAAAACATTGTGGGAAAAGGAGAAAAATGCTGGTAACCAGCATTTTCTCCTTTTCCCACAATGTTTTCTACCCTGTCATATAGAAAAATCATCTTTTTAGCAACTGTTAATTTGTCACCGGCAAAATGCTTTCAATTTCCAAACTTGCCGTTTGGGAAAGGGTTAAATTATGTCAGTTATACTGTGATTTCCAGTGCAACTACCTTGCTTTTTCAGTGCTTTTCTCAACATTCTTCTTAGGGCACTGGCTGCTTTCCCACATGAACATTGGTGAAAAAGAAATTAATCCTGTCTCAATAACTACCATCAGTCCAAGGACAGAAATTTGCCAAGCTTCGGGAGTCATACCAGCAGTCCCCTGTAATCAGTCCTATTACAAATTGCTCCTGGGCATCAGCAACAACTGTGGGAAAACAGGTTTTTGAAACCAATCATTGTCAGAAAAGGACTAAATAATGGTAACCAGGATTTTCTCCTTTTCTGACAATATTTTAAAAATGCTGGTAACCAGCATTTTCTCCTTTTATAACAATGTTTTCTAACCTTTCCAAGACAAGCTGAGGAATCAAAGCAGGTAATGCTGGGTTCAGACCCTGTATATTACTGAGAGGGCATCTTCACGAGCCAGGCTTACGATCACTATGTGGATCTTACCTTGGCTGTTTGAGCCAAATTTCGAGATTCCTGCGGTGCGCCCTCTTTTGGATGCTGGTTATTACCCCCCTTTACATCATATTTCTAAAAGCCAATGAAATATCATTTTACAAACCGCTTACGAATACACATACAGCAATAAGCAGACATCCATGTGGATTTCTATGTTTACCTTCTATTCAAAAGGTAGGGTCCTTATTCTATTTTTATCAAAGATGAAATGCTACGAGCGATTTCATTCGTTCCAGTTAGAGCTGGCTGCATTCAATGAAAAGGCATATAGGGGGAATGTAAAAATCAAGGTCGATCTGCCAAGGGTAGAGTAGCATAGTGAGTTGTCAGCCTTGGCTTGCGAAGATGCTGACAGGGATATCCTGCTCAGCAGCTACTACTATCGGTGGTTGTAAAAATGTTGAGAGACTAATTTGCATAAAGTAGAACAAACAACAAAAAAATTGCCTTTTATTGTTGACAGATAGTCTAGAAAATGGTGGTCTATTGAATAAAAGTTCATATCAGCACAATTCTTGTCCAAATGGTGATGTTGCCAATGCCTCTTTGTTCATCAGTCAGCTTGGAAGTTTGAAGGTATTTCATTCACACTTTAACAAGTGACAACTTTATACGGATTCCAATTTGAAGAATTTGCAGACGACAAATTAAAAGTAGCTGAATTGATTCTATCTTTGTAGAACAGAGCATGAAGTCTTAACTCTGTACCAAACGACAAAAATTTTAGACTGGTCCAAATTCAAAGGATTTGCAGATGACAAACGTGACTGGATTGATGATTTTTGTTTTGGACTGGGTAGAAAACATTGTGGGAAAAGGAGAAAATGTGTGGTAAAGGGTTAACTCCTTACCAAATGACAAAATTTTAGACTTGTCCACATTGAAAGTAAACATGACTAAAACACTGAAACTTGACTTAAGAAGAGAAGAAAACATTGTAGCAAAAGGCAACAAAGCTGGTTACCAGCAGTTTCTCCTTTTCCCACAATGTTTTAAGACGGCTTCTTCCTTTGGGTTGTAAAAAGCAGGGATTGTTTGGTAAAGGGTTAAAAAGCCTTCTGTATGGGAGTTATTAAAAGTTGGGATGGTGTGGTGAAGGGTAGAAAGAATTAAAAAATTTTCATGCTCCTGTATGTTAAAAAAGTTAGACATCCTCAAGTTGAAAGCAGCTGCAGACAACAAGTTAAATGATTGAAGGTGGACACGAAAGGATAGAAAACATTGTAGGAAAAGGATAAAATGCTGGTTACAAGCATTTTTTCCTTTTCCCACAATTTTTTCAGAAGGCTTCTTTCTTTTGGTGGTAAAAAACAGGATTGTTTGGTAAAAAGTCAAGATACCTATTTTTTTACCTTAGTGTTTTGTCAAAAAAAAACTGAATTATTGTCATAGCCCTGTTGTCTCCTTAGACTACATGTATATTTTCATTACCTATGTTATAGTGCAAAATCTTAAACACTATACAATATCTCCGTCTTTACTGAATATATTTACTTCATTCTTGCAATAACTGTTAACTATTGAAAGGGCAGGTACCAGTTAAAATATCTTTAACCCATTACCAAACAATCCCTACTTTTGACGCCCCTGAGCAGGAAGCTTTTAGAAAACATTGTGGGAAAAGGAGAAAATGCTGGTAACCAGCATTTTCTCCTTTTCCCACAATGTTTTCTACCCTTCACAGAACAAATTTCAAATTTTCAGTCACTTTTATTATGTCGTCTGCAAATGCTTTCAATTTGGACAAGTGTAAAATATTGTCATTTGGTAATGGGTTAACACAATTATGCCCCATTTTGGACTTAGAATTTTCATTAAAAGCAATTTCAACCAAGTGTTGGCTCCCACATCATTTGCTGTTGTTGTCTCTGTGACTTGTAGCTTAACCCTTTACCCCATAAGGTATTTCTATGGTATCTCTAATTGACCCTAAATAACAGCAAGGATGAAGCCATTTCTTATGTGTTAATGACAACTTTTGATAGTGTAGAAAATATTGTGGCAAAAGGTGAAATTGCTCGTCACGAGCAATTTCACCTTTTGCCACAATGTTTTCCTAGGGCTCCTACAAGCAATGCGTAGAAATGAGTATCTATGGAGGAAAGGGTTAAGCCAGGTTTTACTGCCCTATTTGTTCCATATTTTCAGTCATATTCTGTTATGGAAGCAAGATACAAAGAAGTGATAAAACCATTACAGTTTCAATCCTGTTGTATACCAGGTATGTCTATACTGCACATTAGATCAGTGAGCTCAACTATAGATGTGTTTACAGACAGTATAGATACGGATCAGAGTGCACATAGATAACCTTGAATGGCAGTATAAGTGTGTTTTTATATGGACATATTAGCTTAAAATTGCATTGTTTTGGTGGTATTTAATTTGAGCTTTCATCACACTTTTTTAAAGAGTTAGCCATACAACAACATGTTTTAATACATACATTATATATATTTAAGCCATGCTCTGTGAAAAGGTCGGCTTAATGCATTTGCAATTTTTTTATACCCCCGCAAAACGAGTGTTTTGGGGGTATACTGGAATCAGCCTTTCTGTGTGTCTGTGTACAAAATACTAGTAATTACCTTTTTCTGTCAAAGCCCTGACGGGGGTATTAAGTCACTTTCAGTGACAGCTATAGTTATATCTAATCATTTTACATTACTTTTGAACAAATTTATTATGCAATAATTTCATTTATTAATTAACTATTGGATATATAGAAGTTATACATGGAAACCGGTCCACGCGATACCAGTCACATTTCTGATTTCGTATAGTATATAGGTCGTGACCCCGGCTTAATACGACTTGACCTCCGACCAATACATTTGACCTCGTATCAATATTGATGACCCCCGACCAATACAGAAATCCTTGAGCGTGATTGGTCAAAAGTTCAGTTGCGTGAGCGTCTGCGCTTACTTTTAGTCAATCACGTTCAAGGAGGCGGCAAAATAAACGTAACCCAAAAAATGGATATTTGTTTCCAGCAGGGTAGAAAACATTGTGGGAAAAAGGAGAAAATGCTGGTTACTAGCATTTTCTCCTTTTCTCACAATGTTTTCAGAATGCTTCTTTTTCAGTGTCGTAAAAACCAAAGATTGTTTCGTAAAGTGTTAATTAATAAAATTGTCATTAATCAAGTGATTTCGTATTGGCCTAGTTACAGGTCCTCGGGCCAATACGGCTGACCTCGAACCTGTAACTGGGCCAATATGAAATCACTTGATTAATAACATTATAGTAACGTGTTTCACCTCATTCAAATATGCTATATTGAAACAAATTGTAGGACATATAATTTTCTCACTTGTCAACAGTTGGAACCACACTTTTTCTGTTCTTTTAAAACACTGCATGCTTTTTTATACAAAACATTATAAATCATTATTTTTATTTTTTGCAGTTGAAGGAAAAAACTGCCATCGCTATGCTAGTCAACTATCATCCCAGTTACATCAGTCATCTAAAACACAGGTTAGTCTTACATTTAGTGTGTAGGGTATTTTTTTGATATTGGATATATTCTGCTTTTCAGCAACAGATATATCATATATTTACCATATGGTAAATAATTTGTTGTCTCCCAATAATTTCAATTCCAAACTAACGAAAAGAATGTGATATGATTAAGAGTTAGCCCATTACTACACCAATCCCTTCTTTTTGACGACACTGAGAAAGAAGTCCTTAGAAAACATTGTGGGAAAGCGAGAAAATGCTTGTAACCAGCATTTTCTCCTTTTCCCATAATGTTTTCTACCCTTCACAAAACAAATTTCAAAGTTTCAGTCACTTTTGATTTGTCAACTGCAAATGCTTTGGTGTGGACAAACCTAAAATTTTGTTGTTTGGTAACAAGTTAAAACCAGGAAGTGAAACCCAGAAAAGACATAAGGGAACTGTCACAGTGATTTGGCTTAACTACTGTTGTAGCAATGTAAAGCATCAATCAGTGTGGTGTACATGTATATAAGGTAAAACATAGGCCTGTAACTATACAGTGCCGAGTTCAGTACCTGGGAGAGCACATCAACTTTGAGATATTTTATTGGCCCACTCATACAGCTCCAATACTAAGGTATTTCCCCGAAAGCAGAATCGCGAGAGAAATGTATAGTTGCCAAAACTTTTTTTTTTTTTTCGATTAACTCTTTACCAATCCCGACTTTTAACGAACCTGAGAAATAAGCCTATAGAAAACACTGCGGGAAAAGGAGAAAATCCCTATTGGCTAACATGCTTCTCAAACTTTACTTTTTTATTTACTCTGTGTTTACTCTTTACCACACAATCCCGACTTTTAAAACCCTGAGAAAGAAGCCTATAGAAAACATTGTGGGAAAAGGAGCAAATGCTGGTAACCAGCATTTTCTCCTTTTCACACAATATTTTCTACCCTTTCAAAGTCAGATATCATCGTATTACCGAGATTTAATTTGTTGTCTGCAGATGCTTTGAATTTGGTCCAGTCCAAAAGTTTGTTGTTTGGTAAAGAATGTAAAATAGATATGTTTGACCCTTTCCCAAACAAGCCCTGGTTTTTACGTGTCTGCAATAAAAGTCTGTGGGAAAAGGAGAAATTGCTCATAACGAGCAATTTCTCCTTTTCCCAGAGTGTTTTCTACCCTTTTTGACAACTTTCTGCCATTTTGTCAAAATCTAAAATTGTTGTCTGCAAACTCTTTCAGTTTGGAAGAGTCCAAAATTTATTGTTTAGGAAAGGGTTAATCTAAAACATCGTTTGAATTTCGTATTATTTATATTTCACAGGTCATCAGAATCGCCCAGGAGCTTTCATCCTTGTCAACATCCTTGCCTTTAGAATTATCATCTTCAATTTTTGTGAGAACTGTAAGTTTAACCAATATCTTTTGTTAACCCATTATCACTCAATCCCTACTTCTAACACCCATGTTAAAGAAGCCTTTTGAAAACAGTGGGAAAAGGAGAAAATGCTGGTAACCAGCATTTTTTTTCTTTTCCCACAATGTTTTCTACCTAATCAATTAATAATTACACCTTATGAACCACATTGAGATTGTCGTCTGCAAATGCTTTCAATTTGGACAGAGCTAAAATTTTGCAGTCTGGTAAAGGGTTTAATGTCGGAATCGTGTGGTAACGAGTTAAACGTTAGATGTTACTTATTTTAGTGTGTCGCAAAGTTGCAGCTGAGAATTTTGAAAGATGTCCTGTAATAAACATGAATTATGGTTTAACTGTTTACCAAACAACAGGATTTTGTACTAGATTTACAGCATTTGTAGACAAAAAATTAAAGCTCAAATGATGATTTTTGTCTGTAAAATGGAAAAAAAATATTGTTAGAAAAGGAGAAAAATGCTGGCTACCAGCATCTTTTCCAACAATGTTTTCAGAAACCTATTTTCGGATTGTTAAAACTGGGGATTGTGTGGTAAAGGGTTAATTTATAATCTCAGGCCCAAGCCAGGTCATGGTAAAAGCAGGTCGTTGAGACTGGCCATCAAACACCAGCATAATTGGACTGTAGAAGCTTTCATGCGAAATAATAATCAGGAAAAAAAATGAATTTTTGTAGTCTTTCACTGTAGGGGAAGAAGATTTTAAGTGTTGATATATGGGGTGTATTCCATTCACCTGTTCTGGCACAATGGTCTCTGTTCTGGAATGCTGTTCTGGAATGTGTGAATGGAATATTTCAGGACACATACACTGGTCTAGAATTGTATGAATGGAGCATTTTTGGAACATTTTTCTTGTCAATACCTAAACCGCCATGATAGCTACTACAAGAGTTATTGTCCTACCTGTGCTAATAGAGTGCTCCTATTTTTAGCTCACCTGAACACAACGTGCTCAAGGGGAGCTTTTAGGATCACCCAGTGTCCGTCGGTCGTCGTGCGTCATCAACAATTCTTTAAACATCAACTCCTCCTAAACCGCTGGGCCAATTTGGACCAAACTTGGCCTGAATGTTTCTTGGGAGGTCCTCTTTAAAAATTGTTCACAGAATTTGATTCCGTGAAAAACTCTGGTTGCCATGGCAATGAAATGGAATTTTTTAGGAAATTCTTTAAAAATCTCCTTCTCTGAAACCGCTGGCCAGATTTTAAAATAATTTCACAGAGATGTTCCTTGGGTGACCCTTTTCAAATCTTGTTTGCGAAATTTTGATCCGTCAAGAAACATGGCTGTGGTGAATGGGGTCTTCTTGCACTATACAGAAATGAAGAAATTCTTAAAAATTCTTCTTCTCTGAAATCGCTGGCCAGATTTTAAAATGATTTCACAGAGATGTTCCTTGGGTGACCCTTTTTAAAAATTGTTAGTGAAATTTTGATCCATCAAGAAACATGGCTCTGATGAATGGGGGCTTCTTGCACTATACAGAAATGAAGGAATTCTTAAAAATTCTTCTTCTCTGAAACCGCTGGCCAGATTTTAAAATAATTTCACAGAGATGTTCCTTGGATGACCCTTTTGAAAAACTGTTTGCGAAATTTTGATCCGTCAAGAAACATGGCTCTGGTGAATTGGGGCTTCTTGCACTATACAGAAATGAAGAAATTCTTAAAAATTCTTCTTCTCTGAAACCACTGGTCTGATTTTGAAATAATTTCACAGAGATGTTCTTTGGTTGACCCTTTTCAAAAATTGTTAGTGAAATTTTGATCAGTCAAGAAACATGGCTCTGGTGAATGGGGGCTACTTGCGCTATAGGGAAATGAAGAAATTCTTAAAAATGCTTCTTCTCTGAAGCATCTGGCCAGATTTTAAAATAATTTCACAGAGATGTTCCTTGGGTGACCCTTTTCAAAAATTGTTTGCGAAATTTTGATCCGTCAAGAAACATGGCTCTGGTGAATAGGGGCTACTTGCACTATAGGGCAATGAGGAAATTCTTAAAAATTCTTCTTGTCTGAAATGGCTGGTCAGATTTTTAAATAATTTCACAGAGATATTTCTTGGGTGACCCATTTCAAAAATTGTTCGTAAAAGTTTGATTCATCGAGAAACATTGCTCTGGTGAATGGGGGCTACTTGCACTATATGGAAATGAAGAATTCTTGAAAATTCTTCTTCTCTGAAACGGCTGGTCAGATTTGAAATTTATTTCACGGAAATGTTCTTTGAATGACTCTTTTCAAAATTTGTTTGCGAAATTTTGATAGGTCAAGAAACATTGCTCTGGTGAATGGGGGCTACTTGCACTGTACGGAAAATAAGAAACTCCAAAAAATTCTTCTTTTCTGAAACTGCTTGTCAGATTTTGAAAGGACTTTTACAGGTGACCTTTTAAAAATTGCTTGGCAAAAAAATGATTTTGTTTCCAGTGTTTCAATACCTTCAAAAACAAAAGGCTATGGTCCTCTCAAAAATTCAGGTGAGCGATCCAGGGCCATCTTGGCCCTCTTGTTTCATAATTGTCACAAAAAAAAGACAGTTGCGAGTTTTGCCATGAAGAATTGTCCCCTTTCAGCAATTTTCTATCACCTAGGGACCATTCAGCAGGTGCACTGCACCTTGATTAAAATAGAACAGTCAGAACATGTTCTGAAGAACATGGCACAGTCAACTAAAATATTCCATTGATCTAGAACATGTTTGAAGTGTTCGAATTAGCAAAAGAAATGGTGTATGAGAAATCAGTTGCCGTGTAAGTTACAAAACAGTAGTGATGTAAAATACACAGTTGTTCCCAATAAGTCAGACGGCATAGTCAAATAAATAGACTCTCATCCATAACACTTTTTACCAAACAGCAGACTTAAGGTTTTTACAAATTGAAAGCATTTGCAGACAACAAATTTACTGCAGGGAAAAAGACAATTTCTGTCATTGAAGTGATAGGAAAATATTGTGGCAAAGAGGAAAAATGCTGGTTTATCAGCATATTTTCATTTTTCCCACATTGTTTTTTCAAAACAAAAAAACACTACTTTCTCAAAGTCACTGTAACTCCAGATTGTATGGTAAAGAGATAATGGGTGGAGAGAATTTTATATCACAATATATCATTTCAGGATGATGACAAGATCTCATTAATGCAGGCTCTCATTACTGGGTATGACAGTTTTAACCTATATCCATATTTTATCATTTGCAAAATGTGAAAAATCTTTGATATATTGACATTCAAAATATTTTTAAAAGGCAAAATAAAAGTGACCCAAAAAATGGAATTCATTTCGGAACTCGAAAAAAATATCTTCAAAAGCTTTCCTCCACAGGGTTTGTAAAACTTTGGATCATGTGGTAAGTGTTATTTGTATTCCCTTATTTGTTTAACTCAATTCCACACAATCCCAACTTTAAACAACCCTGAGAAAGAAGCCCTTAGAAAACAATATGGGAAAAATTTACCAGCATTTTCAGCTTTTCCCACAATGTTTTCTATTGTTCCCAATACAAATTTCAAATTTTCAGTCACTTCTATTTTTGTGGTCTTCAAATGCTTGTAGGCATGATATAGGTCTCAATGATTGATGGTAAACCAAAAATGAAAATTTCAGAATGGTCCAAGTATAAAGCATTCGCAGACAACAAATTTAGTGTGGCTTAAATGATTGGACTTCTCTTTGAAGGGTTAGAAAACATTGTGGGGAAAGGAGAAAATGCTGGTTTCCAGTTTTTTTTTGCCTTTTCAAAGACAAAATATGTAATATGCACCAAATTTAAGGTATCTTCTGCAGATTACTTAGGAGATGGACAGCTCTCAAATTTTGTCATTTTGTACCGACTTATATTTAGTAGCCAATCTACCAGGAACACTTCACAAGACTTATGATTTTTAAAATACATGTACTAATTTGAGCCCCACTAATTTAGATCTGTACTAATTTTGCAGCCCTGAAGGGACCCCTTACTCCTCTGGTTGTTATGTATTTGA
The DNA here is from genome assembly GCA_943736015.1 of Tridacna crocea. Taxonomy (NCBI): domain Eukaryota; kingdom Metazoa; phylum Mollusca; class Bivalvia; order Cardiida; family Cardiidae; genus Tridacna; species Tridacna crocea. The sequence goes on from OX031059.1 coordinate 61,292,502, forward strand.
CATACATTTCCCTTCCTCCTATCCCCTCACACCCCCAAAAGTGAATCTCAAAACTACTGGGAATGGCACAGTGCGATTTAACCCTAACTTGTATAAGTAAGTATATAATATACTACTGACTCTTCTGTGAACTTTGCTCTCTCATATTTTTACAGGTTCCTTTTTATCTAATAAACCTCTGATAGAAATTTGCTGCATACCTAGAAATTGAAAGCATTTGCAGACGACAATTCAACTCCTGCTGAAAAGATGATTTCTGTCTATGATTAGGTAAAAACCATTGTAAGAAAAAGGAGAAAATGCTGATTAGCAGCATTTCCTCCTTTTCCCACAATGTTTTGAAAAGGCTACTATTCCAGACCCGTAAAAACCAGGGATTGTTTGGGAAAGGGTTAACTATTTTCTTACATGACAATTTTATTCTATATAAAAATTGAAATAATTAGCAGGTGACATATCAAATAAGGCAGGTCAAGATATTTGTTTTTCATAGGGTAGAACACATTTGTGGAAAAAGTAGAAAATGCCAGCTACCAGTATTTTCTCCTTTTCAAGCATTGTTTTCTGAAGTCCTTTGTCTCACCACCATGTTTTCTAAAGTCCTTTTTCTTTACATTAAAAACTGTTATTGTGTGGGAAAGGATTTAACTCATTACTAAATGAACAAATTTTATGTTTGCCCAAATCGAAAGCATTTGCAGACGACAAAATAAAAGTGACTGAAAATTTGAAATTTGTTTTGTGAAGGGTAGAAAACATTGCGGGAAACGGAGAAAATGCTGGTTACCAGCATTTTCTCCGTTTCCCACAATGTTTTCCAAAGGCTTCTTTTCTAGGAGCGTCAAAAGTGGGCATTGTGTGGTAGTGGGTTAAACAAAGAAAAACAATGTGGCTATGGAAGGAATCCCTCAGCACTGATGAGCTGCAAGATAGAAATGTTGTGTGAAGGAGATCATGAGGTGATGGATGATTTTGACTCTACACTGAAGTGTCGCATCCTCGGATACGCCGGGGTCTCCCTATTTGCTATGCTACATCGACCCCTGGGACAATTAATTGAATTTCCCTTGCTTTACCGCTGGCCGAATGCTGGCTTTTCATTGGTTCCATCATCATTTTGTGATGGGCGAGTGGACTGTACGCTATGACGTTTCGTATCGATTTTCGGCGGCTGACTCAAAGTTTTATTAGTCAATTGTCCCAGGGGTCGATGTAGCGTGGCAAATAGGGAGACCCCGGGGTATCCGAGGATGGAAGTGTCGGTAGTCATTATAGCTCTGGCAGATACATCCCTCTTCTGTCAAACTACCATTTATAATACTATAAGTCATAAAATAATTTACTAACTTGTGCTGAATCAATTATAGGGCAAGATTTTGAGGTTTGGTCAACATTAGATCTGAGAAAGTCAGTGGAGATAGGACTTGACAGGACATATGGGTTTCCTCATTACATGTGCTTGTACTTTTATAGATTATTATTATTATACGCCCGAAGGGTCGTATTATGTTATACCCCCGGTCGTCCAACCGTCCTTTAGCAATTTCTTGTGTGTGCAACTCCTCCTACAGTTTTCATTCGGAATTATTTGAAACTGGCCACAATGAATCTCCATGATGTCTAGTTGTGCACCTGGGTCTTAGAATTTTGATGGCTGTTTGCGTTCTCAAATTATCTGCCCTTGATTTCTGAAAATAACCAACTTTTCACTTTGAATTTTTGTTCAGGCCTTAACTTCCAAACCATAAAAGGTATCAACTTGAAACTACATACACTGATAGAACACATTATGGAGAAGTGCAGTGCACATGAACCATGACTCTGTGACCTTTATTTTTTGAGTCATTGCCCTTTGTAAATTTTCAGTTTGAATGTTTGTCCAGGCCATAACTTCCAAATTATAAAAGCTATTAACCTGGAACTTCATATGCTGATATAACACATTATGGAGAAGTGCAGTGCACATGAACCATAACTCTGCCCCCTTTATTTTTTGAGTTATTGCCCTTTGTTAATTTTCAGTTTAAATTTTTGTCCAGGCCATAACTTCCAAACTATAAAAGCTATTAACGTGGAACTTCATACACTGATAGAACCCATTACGGAGAAGTGCAGTGCCAATGATATATAACTCTGCCACCTTTATTTTTTGAGTTTTTGCCCTTGTTGATTTTTAGTTTCAATTTTTGTCCAGGCCATAACTTCCTAACTATAAAAGGTATCAACTTGAAACTACATACACTTATAGAACACATTATGGAGAAGTGCAGTGCCCATGAACTATAACTCTGTGACCTTTATTTTTTGAGTTAGTGCCCTTTGTTAATTTTTTTAGTTTTAATTTTTATCCAGGCCATAACTTCTAAACTTTAAAACCTATCATCTTGAAACTTCAAACTTCAAACACTAATAGAACACATTATGAAGAAGTGCACTGAAGAACCACAACTCTGTCATCCTTCTTTTTGAGTTATTCCTCCTTGTTAGTTTTCTCTTTGAATTTATGTCTGGGCCATAATTTCTAAAATATAAAAGCTATGATCTTGAACCTTTCAAGACTGATAGAACACCTTGTGGAGAACAGCAATTCACAAAATTTGTAACTGTGTCACCTTCTTTTTTAAGTTATTGCCCTTTAATATTTTTCACATATCATGGAGATTAACTACTCTTCATTCATGGCCCTTCCATCATTTCAACTCATTTCACTGACAAGCCCCTTCAGGCGTATATGCGCCGCTTTGCGAAGCTCTTGTATTTATTATTTATTATCGTCTCACTCTTGAAATTCATATGTTAATAATTAATGGCTAAATATTTATTTTCCCCAGTTGTGGAACAGTGTGTTTATCCTTACTTGGAACATGGCAGGGCCAAAATGGAGAAGAATGGAATGAGAAAACATCCACCATATTACAGGTACATTTATGTTAATTTGCTAATATTAGGTGACAGATACGTGTATTTAGGTTTTGGAAGCATATGCAGACAACAGATTTATCCTTTCCACACAATCCAGGCTTACCCTTAGAAAGAGGCTTTTTGAAAACATAGTAGAAAACAGAAAATGCTGGTAACTAGCATTTTCTGCTTTTCCCACAATGTTTTCTATGCTTTGCAAAGCAAATTTCCATTTTTGTGTCACTGTTGTTACGGGAGACCACTCCTTCCTGCATGGCATTCTCCCGACTTAAATACAATACCTGGCTACTGCGTCAGGGAGATATCTCTTTGGCTCAGTGGTTAGGGTATTGGCTTTGCGTCCGGGAGTTCGGGGTTCGAATCCCGCTCGGTACCTTATTTCTGCCATGCATTTATTCATTTGTTTCTTTGTTACGGACTTCGTTCATAAGATGGGGGCTCGTCCGGGATTGGCCATTGAGCCATTAATCCCATTTGTTGTCCAAAATCGGACTTCCTGCCTAATAAGGCTTTGAGTCATCAATAAATGATGACTTTAAGAGGGGGTGTGTTACGGGAGACCACTCCTTCCTGCATGGCATTCTCCCGATTTAAATACAATACCTGGCTACTGTGTCAGGGAGATATCTCTTTGGCTCAGTGGTTAAGGTATTGGCCTTGCGTCCGGGAGTTCTGGGTTCGAATCCCGCTCGGTACCTTATTTCTGCCATGCATTTATTCATTTGTTTCTTTGTTACGGACTTTGTTCGTAAGACTGTAACTTTGTCGTCTGCAAATGCTTTCAATTTAGACCAGTCTAAAATTTTGTTGTCTGTCAACCCTTTACCAAACAATCCTTGGGTTTTAGCAAACCTATGATCCAAGCCTTTTGAAAACATTGTGGGAAAAGGAGAAAAAGCTGGTAACCAGCATTTTCTCCTTTTCCCACAATGTTTCCTACCCTGCTGCAAAAAAGTTCAATTTTTGAGTTATGTTATTTTGTTGTCTACAAGGGCCTTCAATTTAGACCAGTCTAAAATTTTGTTTTTTTTTTTGGTAAAGGGTTAAAGAGATGAATGGGTCATTATAAGTCATTAATTCATCATAGATCCATAGAATCCAGTTAGCCTGCCAATCAACTGGATGCTGGGGTAGAAAGATCCTTTGGTAAGCAGAACATTTGCGAATGGACAAAAGTATGGACCCATTTGCTCAGAGCATTTCTCATTATGTCACTTTTGATTCACAGGTCCTTGTTTCCATTCAGTCCCTTATATTGGTCCCTGACCCTTATTTCAATGAACCGGGTTATGAGCAGTCCATAAACACAGAAGCAGGGAAAGCAATGAGTGCAGAGTACAACAAAAGTAAGTCAATAAACTTTACACTGGTATTCTGTGTGTAACCTTTTAATACACAGTGCAGAGTTTTAACAACCCTAAGACAAGAGGCTTGTGAAAAACATTGTGGGAAAAGGAGCATTTCTCTTCATTACGTACAATGTTTTCTTAACTTTCCAAAACAAATCTCATTCATTTGAACAACTTTTACATGTCATCTGCAGTTTGTTCTAAATTGGACAGGTCTAGAATTTATTTCATCATGTAAGAAGTTGAGCCCACTACCCCCGCAATGCAAATTTGCTGCAGATAACTTGGTAAACATCCCAGTAAAATATAGACTACAAACTCTCCAAATGATGTGAAGAAGGAATTCGGTCCAACATTTCTAAAGTAGGCACCTTAGTCACACTGAAAATGTGGTTGCTTATCTCTTTACAATACAATCCATGGTTAAAACAAACCTAGGCAAGGTGCTTTTGAAAACATAGGGAAAAGGAGAAAATGCTAGTAACCCACTATGATTTTTACCGATCATTTGTATCAATTTTGAATTTTTTTCATCTGCAAATATTTTGAATTTCAGAGGTTTTATATTAATTCGTTGATTGGGAAAGGGTTGATAAAGGTCTTTATTTATGGCATGTATATGTTAACAAATTTGCTCCTTTGGGAATTCCAATCATGTTTGCTTTATACAAGTTGTTTACAAAATTTTTATCACATGATAAAAAAATTTAAGATCAGGCTTAACCCAAGCATATGCACAAGCCAAATCAAATATCGCTGAAATAGAAGAAGTTGTCTTTGATAGGGTAAAAAAAATTGTGGGAAAAGGAGAAAATGCTGGTTACCAGCATTTTCTCCTTTTCCCGCAATGTTTTCAAAAGTCTTCTTTCTTAAGGTCATTATAAGTCGAAATTGTGTTGTTAAGGGTTAAAAGAGTGGCCAGATGTAGAGGTTTGATTGTATTTGTGAAAATACTTTGCTCAAAGGAGAAACTTCTCATTGCTATTCTTTTTTTGTCACAATGCTTACAAAAGTAGTACTCTGCAAGATGAAAAAATCATGTCAAGGTGTTAATGAGTTAACTCTTTACAGGGTAGTAAAATTGTAGACTTTTATTGATACTAAAACACTATGCTAATTTTCCTTTCACTGTAAGGATGTTTTCAGTAATACCAGTTATTTTTCGCAGTGCAAATTTGATGAAATGTTTTTATGATTCAACACTTTTCATTATCTTATTTTATAGCTATCCGAATACACAACATAAACCATGCAATGATCAGTCAACTACAACATCCAACCCCAGGCTTTGAGGAAGTTATAAAAACCCATTTCTATTTGAAGAAGGACTTAATTTTACAGGTAAACCTCTGTTTCTATGTGGTTTTGCATGTAGATATATAACATATTCAGTTAACTCATTATCAAAGGACAAAATTTTAGACTGGTCCAAATTAAAAGCATTTGCAGATGACAAAATTAAAGTGACTGAAAATTTAATTTTTTTTTGTGAAGGGTAGAAAACATTGTGGGAAAAGGAGAAAATGCTGGTTACCAGCATTTTCTTCTTTTCCAACAATGTTTTCTAAAGGCTTCTTTCTCAGGGGCGTCAAAAGTAGGGATTGAGTGGTAATGGGTTAACTCATTATCAAAAGGACAAAATTTTAGATTTTTCAATATTGAAAGTATTTGCAGACAAGAATATAAATGAAGTTCACAGACAGGGATTTGTGTTTGATAGATTAGAAAACATTTTTGGAAAAGGAGAAAATTCATGAGCATTTTCACCTTGTCCCACAACAGTTTCAGAAAGCCTCTTCCTTAGATTTGTTCGAATACTGGATTATGTAATAGAGTTAACCCATTACCACACAATCCCTACTTTTGATGCCCCTGAGAAAGAAGCCTTTTGAAAACACTGTGGGAAAAGGAGAAAATGCTGATAACCAGCATTTTCTCCTTTTCCCACAGTGTTTCCTACCATTCACAGAACGTATTTCAAATTTTCAGTCCCTTTTATTTTTTCGTCCGCAAATGCTTTCGATTTGAACAAACCTAAAATTTTGTCGTTTGGTAATGAGTTAAAGAAACTGAGCCATTTTTGTTTGAGTAGATATTTAATGCTACTTGCTTCACACTGTACAAAAGCCAAGCCTGATAGCTTATTCAGTAACATACAAGGCTGGAAACTGGGTTTCAAAGCAGTATGGATAGGTGCACTACCTGTAGCAAAATAACCAGAATAATGGAGAAAAGGTTTTAACACCATGCAATTAAAACAACCTTAACCCATTACCACACGACAAAATTTAAGACTGGTTCAAATTGAAAGCATTTGCAGACAACAAAATAAAGGTGACTGAGAAATTGAAATTTGTTCTGGGAAGGGTAGAAAATACTGTGGGAAAAGGAGAAAATGCTGGTTACCAGCATTTTCTCTTTTTCCCACAGTGTTTTCAAAAGGCTTCTTTCTCGGGGGCGTCAAAAGTAGGGATTGTGTGGTAATGGGTTAACCAAACAATTTTGTGTTGTAACAATCTTCAGGAAGAAGGCTTTTGATTCAATTTAGAGAAAATAATTTTGACCAGTATTTTCTCTATTCCCATAACGTTTTAAACCTTTCAAATACAACTGCAATAATTTGGGCAATGTTTGATTTGGAGTCTTTTCAGTACTACAGGACAGTCTGTCAAACTGTCAGATGCTGGCAGAAAAGTGAATTGTTAATTTAGAGTTAAATTTCGCTGCATTTTTGCACCTTGGTTTTTATGCTCCCCAAAGGGCGAACATATAGTCGCCGCTTCGTCTGTCCGTCCGTCCTTCTGTCCGTCCATCCTTCCGTCCGTCCATCCGAAGCGATTTCTCCACAACCTTTGGACCAAATTGGATGAAACTTCATATATGAACTCCTTAGGGTAAGGCGCCGATATAATTTTCCTGGATTTTCAATTTGACCCCGTGTCATGGAAAAAAGGGGCTTAATGCAAAATTGCAATTTTTACCAATATCTCATTCAGTTTTTGTCAGAATATCATGAAACTTCATGGTTATATTGTTTATGGAAAGTTTTAGCGTGTGCCCTTGCCATTTTTAATCTGGGCATTTTAAGTTGACATTCTGTCATGGAAAAAGGGGGCTTCTTGCAAAATTCCAGTTTTTACTAATATTTCATTCAGTTTGGTCAAAATTTCATTAAACTTCAGGGTAAAATTGTTTTTTCAAAGTTTCACCATGTGCACTTGTTTCTTTATCTATGTGTTTTTCAGTTTGACCCACTGTCATGGAAAAAAGGGGTTTCTTGTAAAATGAAAAAGGGGCCCTAATGCAAAATTGCAATTTTTACTAATATCTTGTTCAGTTTTTGTCAACATTTCATGGTTATATCTTGTTTTACAAATTTCAACATGTGCCCTTTGTTTTTGCAATCTATGAATTATTAATGCGCAAATATGTCTTTCCTGGTTTCTCAAATTAAGGCTGCATCACGGAAAAAGGGGACTTCATGGAAAAAATTGTTTTTCACTAGGTTCTCCTTTATCAGTGCTCAAAACTTTGTGAAATTTCAAATCTGAACTTGTTGGAACATTGCGCAGGTATCTCTCTTCCTTTTTTAGCTCACCTGAGCACAACATGCTCAAGGGGAGCTTTTAGGGTCACTGGGTGTCCGTCGTCCATCGTGCGTCGTCAACAATTCTTTAAACATCAACTCCTCCTAAACCGCTGGGCCAATTTGGACCAAACTTGGCAGGAATGTTCCTTGGGAGGTCCTCTTTAAAAATTGTTCACAGAATTTGATTCCGTCAAAAACTCTGGTTGCCATGTCAACCAAATGGAATTTTTTAGCAAATTCTTCAAAAATCTTCTCCTCTGAAACCGCTGGTCAGATTTTGAAATAGTTTCACAGGTATGTTCCTTGGGTAACCCTTTTCAAAAATTTTACGTGAAATTTTGATCCGTCAAAAAATGTGGCTCTGGTGAATGGGGTTACTTGCACTATACAGAAATGAAGGAATTCTTAAAAAATCTTCTTCTCTGAAACCGCTGGTCAGATTTTAAAATAATTTCACATAGTTGTTCCTTGGGTGACCCTTTTCAAAATGTGTTTGCGAAATTTTGATTGGTTAAGAAACATGGCTCTGGTGAATGGGGGCTACTTGCACTATAGGGAAATGAGGAAATTCTTAAAAATTTTTCTTCTCTGAAACCGCTGGTCAGATTTTTAAATAATTTCTCAGGGATGTTCCTTGGGTGACCCTTTTCAAAATGTGTTTGCGAAATTTTGATTGGTTAAGAAACATGGCTCTGGTGAATGGGGGCTACTTGCACTATAGGGAAATTAAGAAATTTTTAAAAATTCTTCTTCTCTGAAACGGCTGGACAGATTTTGAAATGATTTCACAGAGATGTTCCTTGGGTGACCCTTTTCAAAAATTGTTCACAAAATTTTGATCCCTCAAGAAACATGGCTCTGGTGAATGGGGGCTACTTGCACTATATGGAAATGAAGAAATTCTTGATAATTCTTCTTCTCTGAAACCCCTAGTCAGATTTTAAAATAATTTGACAGAGATGATCCTTGGGTGATCCTTGCTCTCTTGAATGGGGGCTACTTGCACTATATGGACATGGTGAAAACCCTGAAAATTCTCTTTCTCTGAAACCCATGGTCAGATTTTAAAAGAAATTTTCCAAAATGTTCCTTGGGTGACCCTTTTCAAAACTTGTTCGTAAATTTTGATCCATCAAGAAACCTGGCTCTCGTGGATAGGGGATACTTGCTCTACAGAAATGAAGAATTCTTAAAAATTCTTCTTTTTGAAACTGATGGTTAGATTTCGAAATGAATTTTACAGGTGACCTTTTAGAAATTGCTTAGCAAAATTATAAATTTGGTTCCAATGTTTCAATACCTAAAAAAAAAAAATAGGCTATGGTCATCTCAAAAATTCAGGTGAGCGATCCAGGCCATCTTGGCCATCTTGTCTCAATTTCAGGCTGCGTCTCGGAAAAAGGGGGCTTCATGTAAAAAATTGTTTTATGTAATGTTTAATACATGACTGCTCAAAATTTTATGAAATTTCGAATTTTGAATTATTATTAAAAAATGCCACAAACCACACACCCGTTGTATTTATTGCAATGATCCAATATTGTCTTATGGGAAAAGGGGGCTTAAAGGGGGCTTATTGGGCTTATTGTCCCCTACAAGTTTGTGTTGGCTATCTCTAAGATAGTAACTGCCTTTTCACTTCAAATCTTGGGGGCATGAACAGGTTCCTCTAGGATAAAAGAAGTGAATTTATATCAATTTCTTATACATGTATTTTATGACAAGCACTTGTTCGGGGAGCATAACCCGTCTCTGACGGCCCTTGTTTACTTTTAGCAGCTAGTGGAATTCCTTGAAATTCCTTGTTGCCAGTTTTTTACTTTAAACCTTTACCACAAAATCCCAAATTTTGATGACCCTCAGGATGAAGCCTTTTGAAAGCATTGTGAGAAAAGTAGATTTTGGTAACCAGAATATTCCTTCCCACACTGGTTTCTACCCTTTGTATAGTTTGAAATCATCATTTTGGCTCCATTTTACATCATACCAATTTGAATGGCACTTGAATTTTGTCTTTAACACTTTACCAAAGGACAAAACTTTAGAATGGTTCAAATTGAAAGTGTTTGCAGACAACAAAATGAATGTGACTAAAGAATTAAAACATGTTTTAGGAAGAAAACATTGTGGGAAAAGGCTTCTTTCACAGGATTGTAAAAAGTGTTAATTGTGTGGTAAAGAGTTAAGTATAGGTTTGATATGTGGTGTCTCCCCTTTTTCAGGAAGTTAAAGACTGGGTGAAAGAAAATAAGTGTTCAAAGCTGGAATCTGCTGCCTCCCAGTTAAAGAAGGAACTGAAGAAACTGGAACCACCGCAATCTTTGTTGACTGTATCCAAGGCATGATAGCATAATTAAGTTTCCTTTATGGAAGAAATGTAAACCATTCTGAGCATGGAGTGCTTAACCGTTTACTACACAATCCATAGTTTTAGCAACTCTGAGAAAGAAAGCTTTTAAAAACATTTTCGGAAAAGGAGAAAAATGCTTCTGACCAGCATTTTCTCCTTTTCCGAAAATGTTCTATATCCATTCCCAGTAAAATCTCATAATTCCAGCCATAATTGAATTGTCATCTGCAAATGCTTTCAGTCTAAACAAGTCCAATTTTTTGTTGTTTGGAAAAATGTTAAAACTTTACCAAACTACAGAAATTTTGACATGTCTTAAAGCATTACCACACAATTCTGAATATTGACTACCCTGAGAAAGAAGCCTTTTGAAAACATTGTGGGAAAAGGAGAAAATGCTGGTTACCAGCATTTTTTCCTTTTCCCGCAATGTTTTCTATCCTTCCCAAACCATGTTTAATTTTTCAGTCACCATTATTTTGTTGTCTGCAAAGGCTTTCAAATTTGTCCAGTCCAAAATTTTATTGTCAGGTAAAGAGATAATTGCGAGCATAATTATGCATACTACGAGGGATGTTCGAAAAGTTTCGGGACAAGTGCCGCCATTCTTTTATATTTTGATATGTTTTAATGGCCTTTTCGGTAATGATAGCTACAACCATATTCTATAGTTTGGTTGAAACAAATAAACGGAGATACACGAAACGCATGATGTAGTGTCACCATAGCAACATCAAGTCGACATGAGCGGGGCACCTTGATGCACCAAATAAAAAGTTTGTATTTACCAACGTCTGAAATAGTCATGGTTATTAAAAAAACTCCTCGGTATGCTCATTGCACCTCTGATGCCTATGTACGCATGAATTAAAACATTTTATGAAGTCTGATAATGGAATATTCCTTATACATTCTCTTACCACGACGGGAAGGTCATCGACGTCATCGAAATAGTGAAGGCGTCAGTAACGCTTGATAGTGGAGAATAACCAAAAATTACACGGTGCGAGTCAGGAGAGTATGGTGGGTGCGCCACAGTGTTACTCTATCTACCAGCAGGTACTTTCTTGATAGTTGATAAAGTATAAGGTGTGGCGTTGTTGTGATAAAAGTAGAATGTGCCAGGTTCTTTTGGTTGTTTCACCTATACAGCCCTGGTCAAATCATGTCGGTGCACGTGCACCTGAAACGAACTTATGGTTGAATCTATGCATCTATAAACATGTACAACGAAATTTTGTGTATAAATCACTAGTTTCACCAACCAATTCTGTCATCATATAAAATAAGAATATCACTTTATGTACAATGTAGTTAAAGATCAAAAGACCGTACGTTCGAGTAATACTGTGCTGCGACTGTCTTCTCAATCGGCAATGTGTGGCAGAGAATAACTCTGTTCATTTCAATGAAATAAAACGTTTCACCATTCCTTTTGTAGGCAAGGGTGAATAAGGGTTTTTCCACACAGAACTGTCTTGCTTGGTCTCTGGATCATACAAACAAATCCAAGTTACATCGGCCGTAATAATGAATACCAAGAACCTGTAACCACGTTCTCTGTACTGCTTCAGGAAAGCCTTACTGTCGGCGATTCACTGTAGCTTTTGAAGGCAGGTAGTAGACGTGGCACCCTGCAGGCGAATACGTTCGTCATACACAATTCAGAAAAATACTGGTGTGCTTATTGTGATCAATATTTGCAATTAAGAAGAGGTATTTTATGAATTGACATCAAGGTGCCCCGCTCACATTAACTTGACGTCGCTATGACCATTCATCACGTGTGGCGGATATTTTCGTTTATTTGTTTCAATTTCGTAAAAGGCGACAAAAGGGGCATCATTTTGTGTTTCATCCATTCCTCATTTATCATGTTTGTCTTATGTTGTTGCACATGTATGTTATTTTCACCTCGCATTATTGTTTACTAAGTAAGTGCGCCCAATATGACCTAAGTTGTCGACGGGCCATAAAACACTATTCATTCTATTCATTCATTGTTTCAATTAACCTATAGAATACGGTTGTAGCTATCACTACTGAAAAAATCATTAAAAACCCTAAATAAATTAAAGAATGACGCCAATCGTCCCGAAACTTTTTGAACACCCCTCGTACAAGTTGAATGCTGCTCACAAGATGATTTTCTTTGAAGGAATAGAAGAAACTGGGGGAAATTGAGAAAGTCTGGTTACCAACATTTTTTTTCCTTTTTCTACACTGTTTCAAAAACCTTTTTTGTTCAAGGCTGCTATAACTCTGATTGTGTTGTCAAGGGTTAACATATTTCTTCCTTAAAACTTCTGTTGGCCTAACAGCGAAGAGACGATTAACCTTTTACCAAACAACAAAATTTTAAACTGGTCTAAATTGAAAGCACTTGCAGACGACAAAAAATAAACCTAACTCTATATCTTGGTCATAAAAACCAGGGATTGTTTATTAAAGGGTTAAAACATTTTGACATAAGGAGAAGTGGCTCATTGAGAGCTATATCTCATTTTACTTCATCCTCCAACAGCTCAGAGAGAAAGTAAAAGGGATCAAATCAAGGTATCCTTGGTTTTTATGTTGGAGTGCTCTTGAGCAAGGCTTTTCAGCACCTTGGCACAGTTCTGGTGAAACCCAGGAAATACCAAAGTTAGCTGTCCACATGATATGATTGAAGTAATGTTGAAAGTGGTGCTGAAAATAATTTAGTCATTCTTTTTAAACACAGTGTATTCATACTAACCCTTTACCATACAATATGAGTTTTAACTCGTTACCAATCGACAAAATTTTAGACTGGTCCAAAATGAAAGCATTTGCAGATGACATAGTAAATTGACTGAAAATTTGAAATTTCTTTTGGGAAGGGAAGAAAACGTGGGAAAAGGAGAGAATGCTGGTTACCTGCATTTTCTCCTTTTTCCACATTGTTTTCAGAAGGCTTCTTCCTCAGGGTCGTTAAAACCAGGGATTGTTTGGTAAAGGGTTAAAAACCCAGAAGGAGAGAGCTTTTGAATACATTGTGGGGAAAAAAAAGAAACCAGCATTTTCTCCTTTTCCCGTTCTTTAACCGGTCAAAGCCAAATCCCATCATTTGAGCTTCTTTTTGTTTATCGTCAGCAAATGCTTTCAGTTCAGACATGTCTAAAAATATATTGTCTGGCATTTCATGTTGATCTTCCATATTTTAAAATGTTTTCACATTAACTCTTTACCAAACAACAAAATTTTGAACTAGTCCAAATTGAAAGCCTTTACAGATGACAAAATAAATGTACATGTAAATCAAAAATTGAATTTTGAATTGGGAAGTGTAGAAAACTTTGTGGGTAAAGGAGAAAATGATGGTTACCATCATTTTCTCGTTTTCCCACAATGTTTTCAAAAGCCTCTTCCTCAGGGGTGTTAAAAGTCATCATTATGAGGTAAAGGGTTACTTTTGTTGGCTTGCCAAATCGTTCCAGAGGGTAATGATTTTATAAACAGTCTTGCACCACATTTCTTATATTTCATCCACTGCACTGTTGCCTTTTGTCAAAGGGCAAGAAAATTCACTTCGACCTTTACCACATGTTCCCGGCTTTTAACGGCCTTGAGAAAGAAGACTTTTGAAAACATTGTGGGAAAAGGAGAAAATGCTGGTAACCAGCATTTTCTCCTTTTCCAACAATGTTTGCTATGTTGTCTCAGACAATTTTCAAAAGCCAGATCTAATTATGTTGTCTTAAGAACTTTGGATTTGACAAGTCTAAAATTGAGCTGTATGGTAAAGAGTTAAAAAACTGACATGCCATGTCTTTCTATGTGTCACACTTTGATGCACTAAGAACTGTCACTCCAATTATATGAGAAAGGGATACAGAATCAACATAAGATCTTTATTATTATGATTCTATCTTCTTTGCAATGTACAAAGACAGAGAAAGAAGTACAAGATTTGACTGCCACAATTTCACTCATGTAACTCACTACCAAATGACAACATTTAAGGTAGTGGACTCGTAATACTTTAGTGCAGCATGGCATAAAATTTTCTTGACAGTTGATAAAGACAGATTTATACAGATATAATACCTTTGAACATTTTTAACTGACCGGATATTCCTTTGATGTCTATTTTGAACATTTTTAACTGACCAGATATTCCTTTGATGTCTATCTTGAAATTATTTGTTGATGCTTTTGTTAGTTTCTAGAAAAGGGAGGTAATTATGGTATCCCATTGTAATGAGAATATAGCGGTTTTAGATTTATAAATGATAATTCTAGGAAAGACAAAAAGGAAAAAGTGGTTCGATGAAAGTAGTTCAATAGCACTCATTTTTAAGTTAACCCATTACCACACAATCCCTACTTTTGACGCTCCTGAGAAAGAAGCCTTTTGAAAACACTGTGGGAAAAGGAGAAAATGCTGGTAACCAGCATTTTCTCCTTTTCCCACAGTGTTTTCTACCCTTCCCAGAACGAATTTCAATTTTTCAGTCACCTTTGTTTTGTCGTCTGCAAATGCTTTGAATTTGGACCAGTCTAAAATTTTCTCGTGTGGTAAAGAGTTAAGCAAATTTTGTAGGACAATATTATAGTGGAAATAGCTGTTCTTTATTACGGGCTTACTACGTTAATTTCAAACTAGTCAAAATTCAAAGCATTGGCAGAGGACAAAATAACTCTTTACCAAACGACAAAATTTTAGACTTGTCCAAATTGAACGCATTTGCAGACAACAATAAACGCGACTCAAAAATTGAATCTTGAATTAAGAAGAGTAGAAAACATTGTGGAAAAAGGATAAAATACTGGTTATCAGCAAGTTGCCCTGTAGACCATGCAGTCCCAAGTTTTAACAAACCTGAACTAGGCTTCTGAAAGCATTGTAGGAAAAGGAGATTATGCTGGTAACCATAATTTTCTTCTTTTCCTTAAATGTTTTCTACTTAATCGAAGGCGGAAATCATCAATTGCTCAACATTTTATTTGTTGTCTGTAAATGCTTTCAATTTGGCCCAGTCCTGAAATTTATTGCTTGGTGAACAGTTAACAGATGAGGAGCATTCTCTGCCTGTACTTGCCTTGCATTGAAGGGGCATTAAAATAGCCTTGAAATAGAGGAATCATTTTCAAGATTGAAAAAATGGTGCAAACTAAACAATTGTTTTCTACTTAGCATTTAGGAAAAGTGCAATAACATTTTACGATAAAATACCTTTGTTGTTATCATGTCTATAGAACAAGATGTTTCATTGTACATGAACACTTTTTTGATGGATCCCTTATCAATGCTTTTAACCCTTAACTCTTTACCACACAATCCCAATTTCTAACAACCACTGCGGAAGAGGCCTTTTGAAAACATTAAGGGAAAAGGAGAAAATGCTGGTAACCAGCATTTTCTCCTTTTCCCTTAATGTTTTCTTACCTATCAAAGACAAGTACCGTTACCGGAGACACGTTTGAATTGTCATCTGCAAATGCTTTCAATTTGGACAAGTTTTCATTTTCATCGTGTGGTAAAGAGTTAACCAAACAAGAAAATTTACAGCTTGTCCAAATTAACTCTTAACCACAAAATCCTGGGTTTAAAGATCCTGAAGAAAGAAGCTTTTAAGAACATTGTGCGAAAGGAGAAAAATTCATCTTCTCCCTTTTCCTACTATGTTTTCTACTTTGTCAAAAACAATTCATGTTAAGTTTCTTCCGTCAATACACTTTCAATATTGACAAGTGTAAAAAATTTTCATGTGGAAAAGGTTAACATAATTTTGTATATCATAAAATTTTGTAGATGGCAAACTGAATATTACTTGAAATATGAAATTCGATTTTCAAGGGTGGAAAGCATTCTTAGTAAAGGACAAAATACCGATAACCATGAGTTACTCCTTTTCCTACACAAGTTTCCTAAGGCTTCTTCACCAGGATCATAAAACCAAGGATTGTGTGGTAAAGGGAGACAAAATTTCAATTTTTCCACAATGAAAGTAGACAACTGAAATGCAAGAATTTTGGTAAAAGGAGGAAATAATGTTTCAAACCATTTTCTCTTTTTCACTAGCATGATTACAGAAGTTTTCTTCCTCAATTTCATTATGTGGAAAGTTTTTGGGTAAAGAAGTAAAGGTATTACATCAAGTCCTTTATCCAAGGATATAGGGAGAAAGTTAAAACTGGGAGGAAAAAGTAGCCTTCACTGCACAGTTGTTAGCCCAAGCAATCCAGAACTTTATTGACTCACACATATAAGGCTTTTGAAAGCATATTGGAAAATAGTGAAAGTATTAAAAGCCAGTATTTTCTCCATTTTCCACAATGTTTTCTACCTCATCAAAAGGTAACTCCCATTATTTGAGTGACTATAATTTGATGTATGCATATGCATTGAACCAGACTAGTCTTAGATTTTATCATCTGTAAATGAGTTGGCCTTCAACACGCAAAAAGGGCCATTAAGACATTTGTGTAAAGTGTTGTTTTGGATCAGCCTGTGCAGTTCACGCTGGCTAATCCGAAACGACACTTTTGGTTTTTATTTAATATTCTATTCTGCACAAGTCTACTGTAGCATAAAATTGAATGTACCGATAGTCGTAAAGTGCCGTCTCGGATTAGCCTGTGCGGTTTCCAAATGCTAATCAAAGACAACACTACACAAAGGCCAAATGCCCCTTTTTACATGTTGCATTGCAGTTCAGGTAGTAGATTAGTAATCCAGAGGCTCTGAGTTGATCCCTACTTGCAGCACTAGTCACTTTGGCATGCCTTTGGGTAAAACACTGCAGAGCCCCAGCCCATTTCTAGTGAAGAAAAAAAATATGCCTGCATAGGTGAACTGGTGCCATAAAAAGCAGAAGAAAGCATTGTAAAGTACATGTACATGTAATATACCGGTAATAGTATCAAAAGAAGCAAAACTGATGAACCCTTGACCAGGTTGTTATACATGAATTATGCATAAAGTGCTTGTTAAATTTATCTTGTATAGTCTTACTTAAATGTTGTTAGAAATGTTTCTGTTGTTTTATTGTTACTGATAAGACTACTATCTGTTCATGAGCAAAATAAAGTTACAACAATGATGTATCTTACCTATTTAATAACCCTCTACCCCACAAAGCCAGCTATTAATGACCCTGAGGTACAGGACTTTCAAAAAACATTGTAGGACTAGAAATAGGTGTGTCAGAGACACACTAAATGGTATTAGTCACAGAGGTGTCGTATGAGTGAATCAACAGAAAATTGTTGTGTTGGATAATAGCTTAGACAGGTTAAGAAGCTTTGTTATATACATGTATATATAGCCAAGCAGATAAAAGATTATTTATACCTGATAACAAAATTGAGGACTGGCCCAAGTTGAAAGCAATATGCAGACAATAAATTATATGGTTTGTATTGCATATGGTAGAAAATTTTGTGAAAAAAAGAAGAGAATGCTTCTTTTTATTCAGCGTTTTCCTTAACCCTTTCCCAAACAGCAAATTTTGGACCAGACCAAATTGAAAGCATTTTGCAAATGACAAATTAACAGTCACTAAAAAGATTATTTTTCTATATTGTAGGGCAGAAAACATTGTGGGAAAAGGAGAAAATGCTGGCTACCAGCATTTTCTCCTTTTCCCACAATGTTTCCAAAAGGCTTTGATTCCTGATCCGTAAAAATCAGGGATTGTTTGGGAAAGGGTTAATCTTTCAACTGAGGGTTTCAACTCGAAATTATGAAGATCTTAACTTGAGGAATGAGAAAGAAATATAGGAATAATAATTACTTTGTTGGACTTCTATGAGACAGGAACAACTTGGATTGAATATTATCACAGTAGACTATGGTTGAAGGGTAGGTTGCAGCCTCAATATTCTCTGGCATAGTTCTTTGGATGAGTCTTTTTAAAAACCAAAACAGTATCTTCATATCACGATTCTGCTGAGCAGGATATAAAACTGGGTTGAACAGTCAATTTAAGCATTTGACATTCAACTGTGACCTTGACCATGGGCATATCAAAACAAACTTTTCACATGACACTAGTACTTGTTAAGGAGAGCAAGAGTGTAGTTTTTTTTTTAAATCCATTTATAAATGTAGAAGTTATGCACTTCAGGCAAGGTCAATTTAGACTCAATTTAAGCATTTGACTTTCAACTGTGACCTTGACCTTGGGCATATCAAAACAAACTTTTCATATGACACTAGTACTTGTTAAGGAGAACAAGTGTGTGTAGTTTTTTGTTTTTTGAAATCCATCTATAAATGTAGAAGTTATGCTCTAGACAAAAGTGCGCCCAATATAACCCAAGTTGTCGACGGGCCTTAAAACACTATCCATTCATTCATTATGCTCTAGACAAGGTCAATTTAAACATTTGACCTTCAACTGTGACCTTGACCTTGGGCATATTGAAACAAACTTTTCGCACAACACTAGTACTTGTTAAGGAAAACAAGTGTGCAAATTCATTTTGAAATCCATCGATAAATGTAGAAATTATGCTCTAGACAAGAATGGAACACACTAACGCATACATGCACTAACACACACATAGACAGACACTGGTGACTCTATTATGCCCTTCCGCCATTTTATGGCGTTTTTCTCTGTTTCCCACAATGTTTTCTACCTGTTCAAAGACAAGTTTCATCTTAAGATACAATTAGTTTATCATCTGCAAACCTTTTCAGTTTGCGATTAAATTTCATTTGCAGTTGGACCAGTCTAAAATTTTGTAGTCTCGTAGCGAGATATACACCCTTTGTAAACATGAAATTGAGAGTAATGGTTTGTTAAACGAATAAGCTCCTGTTTATAGTACTGCCAAACAAAAGATATTTTCGTACATTTCAGAGATTTATTTTTTGTGCAACATGTAACAGAACATTTATTCAGGTATTTTAGATAAATGTACACAGGGACAGGCAATGCTCATTAATTTTGTTCTCACAGGACCACAGTCCACCAAGCAATTTACACAAGACCTTTCACATGGTGTATATGTAATGGCTGCTAAAGGTATGTTGCAATTTCTGGACAGATATTTTAGGTCATTTCTGCCTGAAACTGTGGTCAGTCTGCATTTTTATTATGGGACAGGTCTTGTATATAATCAAAATGTTTATTTCCTTTATGTTTGTAGATTTTCAACTGCCAAGTAGCAAATTAGACGGGTAGCTTATTCCTATACCATTAAGCGAAACTGAGGTCAGTCTGCATTTTTATTTTGGGATAGGTCTTGTTTTTTATCAAAATGTTTATTTCCTTTTTGTTTGTAGATTTTCAACTGCCAAGTAGCAAATTAGACGGGTACGTTATTCCTATACCATTAACCCTTTACCTCATAAGGCACTTCTATGGTATCTCTAGTTGACCCTAAATAACAGCAAGGATGAAGCCATTTCTTATGTGTATATGACACTTTTTGATAGCAGAGAAAACATTGTGGCCTAAGGTGAAATTGCTCATCACGAGCAATTCCACCTTTTGCCACAATGTTTTCCAAAGACTTCTACAAGCAATGCGTAGAAATGAGTATCTATGGAGTAAAGGGTTAAGCGGTTAGTATATACAGAAAAATAATAATAAATACCAGCTGATTGTTCGTTTCTGCATCCCTGTATTTACAGAGTCCTGATTGATTGAGCAAAACCAGCACATGTAGAAATAGGGTTTTAAAAAGAAACCTCAGATATTTTTTTTCATAACGAGAGCAATATTTATTGTAAATGAATATCATGTACAGATCAAACATATTTCTACATTATCTAAGAGGCCAAGTGTCCTTTATCAACCACTGTTTCCAGCAACTCCCCCATATTAACCCATTACTAAATGACAATATTTTAGACTGGTCCAAATTGAAAGCATTTGCAGACAACAAAATAAAAGTGACTGAAATTTTGAATTTTGTTTTGTGAAGGGTAGAAAACATTGTGGGAAAAGGAGAAAATGCTGGTTACCAGCATTTTCTCCTTTTCCCACAATGTTTTCTAAAGGCTTCTTTCTCAGGGGCGTCAAAAGTAGGGATAGTGTGGTAATGGGTTAATGCCCAAAGGTAGACAATATTAGAAAAAAATATGTACATGGGAGAAGTTCTTCTGTTAACCCTTTACCAAACAACCACGAGTTTTATGGATCCTTCGGGGGGAAAAAACCCAATGTTCTTTCCTTTTTCCAAAAAGTGATCAAAAGCCTCTTTCCTTCTGGGTTGTTATAAGTTGGGAGTGTGTATCACTAGTATATGTTAGGATTATATAGTAAATGTTAACTCTACCAGATAAGGTAGTTTTAGTCTGCAGAAATTGAAAGTATTTCCAGACAACAAATTTACAGTGGCCAAAAAGGTGGTATTTTTATCTGTTAGGAAAGAAAACACCGTGGAAAATGGAGGAAATGCTCGTTGTTGGCTTTTTTTCCTTTTTCCACATTGTTTTCAAACACCTTCAACCTCAGGGCCACAAAAACCTGGGCTGATCTGGAAAAGGGTTACAGAGTTTTGGGTCTGTGTTCACCTGCTATTCTTGAGAACATTTTTGGTCTCATTTTCAAAAATTTTCTACATTCGAAAGTAATGAAAGTTCTGATTCTGTAAGAAATTTTCTGATTGGCTAAACCATTAGGTTTATTTAATTAACCTTTTACCAAACAATCCCTGGTTTTAACAACCCTATGAAAGAATCCTTCTGAAGACATTGTGAGAAAAGGAGAACATGCTGGTAACCAACATTTTCTCCTTTTCCCACAATGATTTCTACTCTTCAATGTTTGATTCATGTTTATTTTGTATACAAATGCTTTCAATTTGGAACAGTCCAAAATTTTGTCTTTTCGTAATGAGTTAAAGACTTTCTTACATTTCCAAATCTTCCAATTCAAACTGTCGGCAAAGAGGGCTCCTAGTCATTGCTGAACACTTAACTCATTACCAAACGACAATAATTTAGACTGGTCCAAATTGAAAGCATTTGCAGATGACAAAATAAAAGTGACTGAAAATTTGAAATTTGTTTTGTGTAGGGTAGAAAACATTGTGGGAAAAGGAGAAAATGCTGGTTACCAGCATTTTCTCCTTTTCCCACAAGGTTTTCTACAGGTTTCTTTCTCAGGGGTGTCAAAAGTAGGGATTGTGTGGTAATGGGCTAATACTGTGCAGATTATCTTCGACACACATTTCTAAATCATAGCTACTGTTTCTTGCAAGTCGTAACTTATTTTGTATACCATTCTTAAACTAACATCTTGATTCTCTCAACTTCCTACAAAACAATACGGTGTTTTGACAATCCTAGCAAAGTAGTCTTTTGAAACACTGAGAAAATGCTTATAACCGTCTTGTCCGTTCAAAGATATATCCTACCAGAAAGATATTTTCAGTCTAAAAATAAGACCTATTTCAACTCGAGGTAGCTCTTGAACCCTGCAAAACAGAGTGTAATGGTTGAAGATCATCTCATGCCATCTGATCCCTATCTACACTGCTTGCAAAAGCAAATAATACATGTACTATGAACGGACTTTCAGTGGTTCAGATATTTATCCTTGTGTCAATGTGTTTCAATGACTTATTTTTGTGTTTTGCAACAGACCACTTTTTAAAAATATTGTGGAAAAAGCAGAGATTTTTTGGACTGAGAGATTTTCACACAATACTAGTAAGTTTGTAATTTAACTTCATGTCCACTATCTATGAGGATAAATTCAAAGCTTTCTACTGCATATTAGTTCATGATTTGACCTATTACCACACAGTTCAGATTTTTGATGACCCCGAAGAAGGCTTTTAAAAACTGAAAGGGAAAGGAGAAAATGCAATAACCAGCATTTTGTCCTTTTCCAACAACTTTTTCTATTTTATCAAGGACAGAAATTTCCATTCAATTTGCCATTTGCAAACACTTTCAATTTGGTGGAGTCCGAAGTTTTGTTGTTTCATGAAAATGTAATCCAAATTAGATTCACTATCAAACAAAACTGAATATTGAAATGACTTTAAGGTCGTAAGGGAGCCAATCCAAGTTTAGCTCTGAGTTCATTCGCTTCTTGAATCTCCAAGTCTTCCTTGGCTTTATCATGTCGACTGCCATGGTCTCTATGACGATCTCTGTGACGATCTTTGTGCTTGTCATCATCCCGATTCTTGTCTTTATGGTCTCTTTTGCTCTTGTGACTTCTGTGTTTTCTTTTGTAAAACAAAATTTGTATAATAAGCATATACCTAACCTTAACCCTGTTCCATATAGCCCCATGTTTTAACAACTCTGAGAAAAGGAGTCCTTTGAAAACATTGTGGGAAAGTTAGAAAATGCTGGTAACCAGCATTCTCTACTTTTTCCACAATGTTTTCTATCCTGTCAAAGTCATAGGCCAGTATTTTCCCCTTTTCCCACAAAGTTTTCTAACCTTCACAAAACAAATTTCAAATTTCCAGTCACTTTTATTTTGTCGTCTGCAAATACTTTCGATTTGGACAAGCCTAAAATATTGTTGTTTGGTAATGAGTTAAAAGTCGCATGCACAACTACACATCATAGAGATTCATTGTAGGAAGTTTCAACCTATTCCAGTGAAAACTGTAGGAGGAGTTGTGCAAAAAAGAAATTGCTATTGGGGGGACAGATGGACGGACGACCAGGGCCATAACATAATTTCACCCTTCTGGCATATATAAAGGAGATACTTATAGCCAACACTTTCTCCTTTTCCCTTAATACTTTCTCTTTTAAAGAAGACAAATTCAAGAAGTACATTAGCTGACTGAGCCATCTTTGTCTTCTGTAAATGTTTTCAATTTTGGTAACAAGCATTTTCTTCTTTTTCCTG
This sequence comes from Tridacna crocea, assembly GCA_943736015.1. Lineage (NCBI taxonomy): Eukaryota > Metazoa > Mollusca > Bivalvia > Cardiida > Cardiidae > Tridacna > Tridacna crocea. The sequence goes on from OX031059.1 coordinate 61,315,515, forward strand.
AATGTTCTAAAAGATTTCTACTTTGATGTTAAATCTCAGGATTGTGTTTTAACCCATTACCACACAATCCCTACTTTTGACGCCCCTGAGAAAGAAGTCTTTCGAAAACAGTGTGGGAAAAGAAGAAAATGCTGGTAACCAGCATTTTCTCCTTTTCCCACAATGTTTTCTACCCTTTCAGAACAAATTTCTGTTTTTTAGTCACCTTTAATTTGTCGTCTACAAATGCTTTCAATTTGGACCAGTCTAAAATTTTCTCGTGTGGTAAAGAGTTAAAGGGTTAATAACGTCAAAGGTCATTGACTTTGACCTTTTTCTTACTGACCACAACATAACTACTTCACAGAGAATATCTCTGCCATGTTCGAATGACCTAATTTAGCCTAGGCTACATAATAGTCCACAGAAAGGTTCATATTCTGATATGAAGTGCTATACCATCCCATCTTAGAGGGCAAACAGTAATATAGGCATGTGTTTCAAAATATCAAAATATCAAATATACAAAATATCAAACTTTAAAGTGTTTGCCAACAAATGCTATTGAAACAATGGAATTTGGCTCATTCCATAGATGAGATAGGATGCATGTAGGACTACTGTCTTTCCCTCTCAATATCTGAGCTAATTTTGTTTCATTTCACTAAATTTTGGTTGGTTGTATTGGGGTTTAACGCCACCTTAACAGCTAAGGTCATATCATGGCGGTCGGTGACGCAGATGTGTTTCCTGGCTTTCTCAGACCAGTACTAACACTACTTTCTATCCAAAGCCACCGACTACTTTTCTCACATGCTTCAGCAGAGGTGAGAGGCAAAAATACGCCCGAAAGAAAGTTCGCCTCAACCGGGTATCGAACTCACAACCACCAGGTCATGAGTCCGACACGCTCACCACTGAGCCATCCGGACGGGCTCATTTCACTAAAGATATCTTTAAGTCTTAGCTTTTGAAAACAAGAGCAGGGTCTTGTTTGAATTATCTTGACTGAACTATATTACAAGAAGTCAAGAAACAATGGTTTAGGTATAAATGGAATAAAACCATACCTGTCATCATCTTTGTGCCTTTTCTCTGGAAGAAGAAAAGATTTGTTTGTATGGCATTTGACAGTTTTCAACATTATTTCAGTTATATCGCAGCCAGAGCTATACATGCTTTACTGGCGTTTCTTTGACCCATTACCACACAATCCCCCACTATTCAAAATTTTGACAACCCTGAGAAAGAAGCCTTTATAAGACATTGTGGGAAAAGAAGAAAATGCTGGTAACTAGCATTTTCTCCTTTTCCCACAAAGTCTTCTACCCTTCACAAAACAAATTGAATTTTCAGTCACTTTTATTTTGTCATCTGCAAATGCTTTCGATTTGGACAAACCTAAAATTTTGTCATTGCGTTTTGAGTTAACCATTACTTTGCACAATATTCTTTACATTCCATCAGCTGCATTGCCACATATCTCTTGTCATAACAGTGATGAGAGGGATGTTTCCTGTCACAGTGACTTTTCTCAACCCTCAAAAAAATACTGGTTAAGCTTGGACTTTGAACCGACGACCCCTGGTTTCAAGTCCTGTACTTTACCAACTCATTATCAGACCTCCAGATAGAGGGAAGGATTTTGATTTCAAAATTGAAAATGTTAATTTTTCTCAACTAAATCCCATGTTATGGGTACTCATTAGAATTGTCTCGTCGACAGAATTCTAATGAATTACCACAACATAGGGTTTGGAAGGAAATAATGGTCTTAGAATACCATCAGTCCCTCTTATCTGGGGCTCTGTATTATGAAGGAAAGAAGACAACATATTGCATTAACATTTGATTAATGTTTTTGGGGAATTTGCATATATAACAATCATAGAAACTCTGACCTTCCTTATTTTACAGAGGTTGATTAACACAAATCTCTTTTTCTGAACATGTGTTCTTATCTAGGGAATATAGTTTTAAAAAGAATCGAAACCTACTGCCAACAAAAACTTAGAAATCCACCAAAAACTTTTTTTAAACATGGATGAACCCTTTACTCCATAGATACTCATTTCTACGCATTGCTTGTAGGAGCCTTTGGAAAAGATTGTGGCAAAAGGTGAAATTGCTCGTGACGAGCAATTTCACCTTTTGTCACAATGTTTTCTATGCTATCAAAAGGTGTCACATACACATAAGAAACGCCTTCACCCTTGCTGTTACTTAGGATCAATTAGAGATACCATAGAAATGCTTTTTGGGGTAAAGGGTTAATTCCCCATGTTAACTCTTCAAAACACAACAAAAGTTTACAGCAATCCAAATTTAAACTGTTCGCAGACAACAAAAAAGAAATGTGGATCAAATGATCAACTTTGCCTTTGAAAGGATACAAATCATTAAGGTTACCAGCATTTTCTCCTTTTCCGACAATGTTTTCAAAAGCCTTATCACAGGCACAGGGTTAACCCTTTACTCCATAAATACTCATTGGTACGCATTGCTTGTAGGAGCCTTTGGAAAACATTGTGGCAAAAGGTGAAATTGCTCTTGATGAGCAATTTCACCTTTTGTCACAATGTTTTCTATGCTTTCAAAAGTGTCATATAAACATAAGAAACGAGTTCATCCTTGCTGTTATTTAGGGTCAATTAGAGATAACATAGAAATGCCTAATGGGGTAAAGGGTTAACTTCTAACAAACTGACTTGTGTTACATTCTGTAAAATCTACGTATATTAAGCCTAGGAAAAACTGGTGCAACAAATTCATGCAATATGTCTCAATCAAAACATGGTGGATATAAAAATTCCTCTTACAACAATCTATTATTTCACACCTACAATCAAACTCCCAATGAAATCGCTTAATCTGAATCCAGAATCGATGTTGGACTCTGCAGGGTACCAAATATGGGTTTTCCATAAAGAGGCAAGACTCCAATATAGATTTTTCAAAACAAGGCTAGAGTCCTGAATATCGATATTTGCCCAGAAGAGTAGGTTATCGAAGTCTGTTGTCAAAAAAGTAACTTCAAAACCTCCTTTGTAATGTTATGATTTTCTTTTGAATCTATATGGCCATATATTTGTGGTTTATTTCAGAGTCAAAAGGTAAGTGTGAAAAAAAGGGGTCATTTAACCCTTTACTCCATAGATACTCATTTTGACGCATCAACAAGAGACAGCTTTTGAAAACGTGGGAAATGGAGAAATTGCTCGTAACGAGCAATTTCTCCTTTTCCCACAATGTTTTCCACTCAATCAGATATTTGTATCTTCATTCGTCCATATTTTTGACATCATATCTTTATTTGCTGCTGAAATGGAAGAGCCTCAAATTGGCATATCAGGTTAACATGCCTTTGTACGATACTGAGTTCAGTTGGAGGAGTACACTGCAGAACCGTTCTATATTTTGGACGTGGCTGTCGACTCATTCAAAATACAAACTGGTTCTGCAGTGTACTCACCATAGAATAAAGAATTGAACCCCAACATGTTAAATAACCCCATAGTATCACAAGCTTGCATAAGAAGATCTATTAAAACATCTATTCCAGAAAACAGTCCTTAATGAATTATAAAACTGTACCTACCTCCTTTCCTGTCTCTTTCCTTTGAACGAGACCTTTTCCTTGTACGATCTCTGTCTCTATCCCTGTACATAGCAAACAAACCATGTTAATGCTCTTAATAGAAATACACCATAAAATCTTATTAACCCTTTCCCAAACGGCGAATTTTGGACCAGACCAAATTGAAAGCATTTTGCAGATGACAAATGAACAGTTGCTAAAAGGATTATTTTTCTATATGATAGGGTAGAAAACATTGTGGGAAAAGGAGAAAATGCTGGTTACCAGCATTTTCTCCTTTTCCCACAATGTTTTCAAAAGGCTTTTATTCCTGACCCGTAAAATCCAGGGATTGTTTGGGAAAGGGTTAAAATGACTCTTTAAAAGTTTACCAAATGTCAAAATTTTGGACTGGTACACAATACAAGAATTTGAAGGCAATCATATTGAATAAAGCTTTAGTTATGATAACTACCTGTGAAAGTAGAGAAAACCTTTTTGTAAAATGAGAAAATCCTGATAAACAGCATTTTCTTGCTTTCTGACAAGGTTTTCAAAAGGCTATTTCCTGAGACATTGAAACTTGAGATAGTGCAGTATAGAGTTTAGACAAAGAAAATTATTAAATAGTTTGTGTATTTGGATTAACAATACATCATCAGGAAACTCTATCAGGGAATGAATGAATGAATGAATGTTGTTTTATGGCTCATCGACAACTTTGGTCATTTAGCACGCATATCTGTGTTAAAAGACGATGAAAGTGGATTTGTTTAAATCAAAAACAGTTTGAATACACTAATGATAATAAAAGAATTGATTTAAGAAGTATTATGTGTGATATATTCATATGCATAAAGGACATTATAGAGTTACAGGGCAATCCCTGTATACTCCAAGTTATAAATGATAAGAATGTGATAAAAAAGGTTTGAAGTAAATGTTGGATTGATAAACCTTTAAATGAAGAAGAAATATGTGTTATTTTTAATGTGCATGAAATATGTTATTGAGTGGCTGGGCATCCCTGCCTCCTACTCCAAATTTTTAGATTAAAAGGTAAGACTGATAATATTGCTTTTCTTTGGAAATGAGGTTAAAATCGGTAAAGATTGGAGCCTCCAATGGGATCAAATACTAACTGTATCAGGGACTTAACCCATTACCACACAATCCCTACTTTTGACGCCCCTGAGAAAGAAGCCTTTAGAAAACATTGTGGGAAAAGGAGAAAATGCTGGTAACCAGCATTTTCTCCTTTTCACACAATGTTTTCTACCCTCCAAAACAAATTTCAAATTTTCAGTCACTTTTTATTTTGTCGTCTGCAAATGCTTTCAATTTGGACAAGTCTAAAATATTGTCGTCTGGTAATGAGTTAAAGAATCAGTAAAAGGATGCGCATATTAAATCAGGAATCTTTTGGATGAACCATTTCAAATAGGTAGTGTGAACATATAAATAATACTTCTTGTTTTGGAAAATAGTAAAAGCACGTAACTAATTACTCCTACAAGCAATCACACTTTCTATTTCACCATTTTCTTTGGATATGTCTAATCAAGCTATCATTCAACCTTTAAAAAGTAATCCTGTGTTTCAACCCATAACCACACAATCCCTACTTTTGACGACCCTGACAAAGAAGCCTTTAGAAAACATTGTGGGAAAAGGAGAAAATGCTGGTAACCAGCATTTTCTCCTTTTCCCACAATGTTTTCTACCCTTCACAAAACAAATTTAAAATTTCCTGTTGCTTTTATTTTGTCATCTGCAAATGCTTTGGATTTGGACAAGCCTAAAATATGCTCATTTGGTAATGAGTTAAATACCATTATGAAAAAGGCCCTCGAACTTTTGATTTTACCATTATATTCTCATATTCCAAAAACGTTTTCAAACGGGCTTCTTCAAAAAGGGTTGTTAAAGTCTGTGCTTGTGTGGCAAAGGGTTATGGGTTATAATGAATCCTACCTGTGATGAGGTGAAGGTGACCTTTTAAATCTGGGAGAAGGGGATCTTGTAGGTTTATCATAATCTTTATATTTCTGCTTCCTCTCTGGTATTGCATCTTTGTAAACATCCTAAAAAAGTTTATGTTCATAGTCATTAACGTGAGTCATATTCTGTTAGAGGTAAGAAACCCTTTTGTCCAAGAGCAATGCTCATTTGCATAAAACCCTTCTATGGTAAAAATGTGTAACTCTTATCAGATGACGCAATTCTTGACTTGTTCAAGTTCAAAGTATTTGCATACAACAAAATTTGTAATCCACTGGTGGGATTTGTTTCTAAAGGCTAGAAAATAATTTGGGAAAACAACAAAATACCAATCACCATCATTCCGTCCTTTTTCCCACAATATTTTCCAAACTTCACTGAACCCTTTCACACACAGTGATGACTTCTGACGACCTTTGGACAGAAGCCTTTTGAAAAAATAGTGGCAATAGGAGAAAATGCTGGTAATCAGCATTTTCTCCTTTTCCCACAATGTTTTCTATCCTATCAATAAACAATTGCACCATTTGAGCCACACTGAAATTGTCGTGTGCAAATGCTTTCAATTTGGACAGGGCTAAAATTTTGTCATCTGGTAAAGGGTTACCCAGGGCCGTTAAATTTCAGAACTGTGTGATAGAGGGCTGCGACAAAAAATCAACTGCTAAACTCAGCTTTTCAAAGTTTCAGCATGGGGCCAAAAATAGTTATGATGTGGGTTAGGCAATCTTAAAAATCAGAGATGAAAGCCAACACTATCATGTTGCTATCCATAACTTACTCTGTAGTAAGGCAGTATATGAATGAGTCTGCTTGTCATCATTTTTATTTTTCTGCTTTCTATCAAAACCTATTTCTTTCAGCTGATTATTAGAACTCAATTATGTGTTGTAGATTACACGCAGGATACTCTATCAACTCTATACAGAACAATTTGGTTTTTTTAACAAAATGTACATAATTAAAAGCCTTTCAAAAGCATAGTGGAAAACAAGAAAATGCTGATAAGCACATGTTATCCTTTTCCCTTTCTTTTTTTCCTTCTTGGATATAAAATCCCATAATTTGGACCATGTATGTCTTCTATCTTTTCTATCTTCGATGGATAAGGACGAAACTCAAATTGTTTTGTTAGGTAAAGGTTTTAAAAAACAGTCAAATTTTCTACCATCATTTCTTCATCTTCATCACTCTCCATATCTTCCAGGTCTTCATCGAGGGCACTCACTCTTGCATCAAGCTGATTACTCTCCTCTAGAACATTTCTTTTCTGAAAATACAAAGCTTGTTTAACCCTTTACCCCATAAGGCATTTCTATGGTATCTCTAAATTGACCCTTAATAACAGCAAGGATGAAACCGTTTATTATGTGTATATGACACCTTTTGATAGCATAGAAAACATTGTGACAAAAGGTGAAATTGCTCGTCATGAGCAATTTCACCTTTTGCCACAATGTTTTCCAAAGGCTCCTAGAACCAATGCGTAGAAATGAGCATCTATGGAGTAAAGGGTTAAAACCCTTTTCTGGCATATTCCTCAAAACTTCACTCATGTCTAAAAGCAGCCTTTATAATAATCTGTAGTTGTGCTTTTGTACCTGTAGAGATCTACTGGTATTTGGTCAGCAAACACTCTACTTTTTACAGAAAAACCCGAATAGCATCAGTGGTATAGCATAAAAGTTGTAAACACCAAGTGTGGGGTCACTTGAGGGTATGGGTTTCAGCCCCACGGCATGCCATATGAATATACAAATAAGTCTTTTGATGAACCATTAATTTGAGGTCTCATGTGACTGTACTATGCACTTCGCACTTTGGAAGGATTTCATTATGTATCTTGCATTATCCCCTTTAATCCATTACCACACGAGAAAAATTTAGACTGGTCCAAATTGAAAGCATCTGCAGACGACAAAATAAAGTTGACTGAAAAATTGAAATTTATTCCGGGGAGGGTAGAAAACACTGTGAGAAAAGGAGAAAATGCTGGTTACCAGCATTTTCTCCTTTTCCCAGTGTTTTCTAAAGGCTTCTTTCTCAAGGGGGTCAAAAGTAGGGATTGTGTGGTAATGGGTTAACCCATTACCACACAATCCCTACTTTTGACGCCCCTGAGAAAGAACCCTTTGGAAAACACTAAAGGAAAAGGAGAAAATGCTGGTAACCAGCATTTTTTCCTTTTCCCACAAAGTTTTCTACCCTTCACAAAACAGATTTCAAATTTTCAGTGGGTTCTATTTTGTAATTTGGACAAAACTAAAATTTTGTAGTTTAGTACTGAGTTAACCCTTTACTCCATAGATACTCATTTCTACGCATTGTTTGTAGGAGCCATAAGAAAACATTGTGGCAAATGGTGAAATTGCTCATGACGAGCAATTTCACCTTTTGCCACAATGTTTTCTATGCTATCAAAAGGTGTCATATACTCATAAGAAACAGGTTCATTCTTGGTGTTATTTAGTGTCAATTAGAGATACCATAGAAATGTCTTACGGGGTAAAGGGTTAAGTTAACAAACAGCATTCAGGGTATGTAGCTTGTATAGGCACCTGGTAGTGATGGGCAAATAAAGAGGAACTAAATCAATCTAACATATCATCTACACATGGCTACAACTATTTGGGAAGAAAACCCTTGTGGAAAAATAATAAAGTACTGGTAAAGGGCATTTTCTCCTTTATCAACAATGTTTTCACATGTCTTCTTTCTTCAGGTCGTTAAAAGTGAGGATTGTGCGGTAAAGAGTTTAAATGAAATGATAATTTATGATTATGAGTAGGAAAACTACTATTCTAACATGACATGCGACTTTGGCTCTATAAATACAGTGCAAGGAAAACGGGGTAAAATCTGCGACAATCCATGTAGAGTGACGTCATTCAATGAGTGAGTTATTCAATGGAACATAGATCTAATCTTCATCCGCGTTTAAGTTTGAACTTGTTTTCATTTCACTAAGAATTGGCCATGTTAGAATAGAAATAATCTTCTTTCTATCATGGTTTATCATTCAATAAACCATGTTGTGAGTTATGAGGTGCAATGAATAACCCACTCGGGATATCGCCCTCATGGATTATTTATTGTGCCTCATAACTCACAACTGTGGTTTATTGAACGATATACCACGATAGAAAGAAGATTATTTCTTAACTACCTTCCTTATGTACACATGGAAAAAAAATGCAATGAGACTTACCTGAATTCTAGGTAGGATAATATCACAGACTCTCTCTTCGCGGAGTAAATCATCTATATACTCATCCATATGGACTATCTCAAATGCTGAAAGTTAAAGAATCAGTAAACTGAATCATGCATTTACTGGAAATTTTACTCTAAACTTAAATCAAACATTCAATGGACTATGTACCTCTCTACAGGTAAATCTTGACCAAGCAATATAATATTTTACTTATCCTACTTCAAAGCATTTGCAAACAAGGAGTGGTATTTTCATACAATGAATTTTATTCAAATAATTAGAGTATATTTGTTTTTTTTGGTGAAAGATCGAAATTTATTTCATCGAGTGGACACCATCGGTAATATTTTCATGAGTGGCGCAGCCACGAGTGAAAATATTACCAATGGTGTTCACGAGATGAAATAAATTTCGATCTTTCACCGAAAAAAAAAAACAAATATTCTATTTATTTCATGCTTTTAACCCTTTCTGGGAGGAGCTTTATCAACATTCAGTACAATTCTTTTCCCTTATTCCCCGTGGCGTACCCCTTCCACATAGCAACGTTACGTCAAGCGCGAGAAATGTAAGGTATATGACGTCATATTTCCCATCTGGTTGCTAGGCACGCGCAATTTACCCAGGCAACAAGAACGTGAAAATCGGTATTTTCACTGGTGGTACCAGTGTAAGATCGAAAAATATTTTCACTGCTAATTCTCTATATCCTACCGGAAAGCATGAAATAATGTGAATTAGCTTTGGATGAACAAATAGAGTGGAAATGAGAAGATAGCGATAACCAAGATTTTCACTTTTTTTCTAAATTGTTTTCAAAAGCTTTCTTTCCAAGAATCATTTAAGTCTTTACCACACAATCCCGACTTTTAATGACCCTGAGAAAGAAAGCCTTTGAAAACATTGTGGTAAAAGGAGAAAATGCTGATAACCAGCATTTTCTCCTTTCCTACAATGTTTTCTACCCTTTCCAAATCAAATTTCAAATTTAGATTCACATTTAATTTGTCGTCTGCAAATGCTTCCAATTTGGACTGGTCCAGAATTTTGTTATTTGGTAAAGAGTTAGACTTGGATCTGTGTGATAAAGGGTTAACCCTTTCCCAAACAAGCCCTTGTTTTTACGTTTCTGCAGTACAAGTCTTTTGAAAACACTATGGGAAAAGGAGAAATTGCTCGTTATGAGCAATTTCTCCTTTTCCCACAGTGTTTTCTACCCATTTGATGAACTTTCTGCCATTTTTATCAAATTTTGAATTGTTGTCTGCAAACTCTTTGAGTTAGGAAGAGTCTAAAATTTGTCGTTGGGGAAAAGATTAAGCTGTGTTTCCATATTTTGCCAATTCAGCCTTGTCTGTGAAATATCTGGGTTTATTTAACTCTTTACCAAGCAATGATGACTTTCGATGACCCTGACAAAGAAGCCTTTTGAAAACATTGTGGAACATCCTTTTCCTACAATGTTTTCTACCCTGTTAATATACAATTGCACCATTTTGAGCCACACTGACATTGTAGTCTGCAAATGCTTTCAATTTGGACAAGGCTACAATTTTGTCATCTGGTAGAGTTAACATATCTTTTATATTGTACTAGTTGTGTTGTAGATAAAACATGCATGTTCTATATTACCTCTAGATACAAATTTACAGAAGACAGCTAGGATACAATCATTACAGAAAACCCATAAGTGCCATAAATTAAAGGTTTAATCCACGATTACATTCACCCTTTACCAAACCATCTCTGGTTTTTACAACCCTGAGAAAGAAGCCGTCTGAAAACATTGTGGGAAAAGGAGAAAATGCTGGTAACCAGCATTTTCTCCTTTTCCCACAATGTTTTCTTCCTTTTCCAAAATCGCTTTTCAGTTCTAAGTCACTTTTTATTTTGTCTTCTGCAAATGTTTTCAATCTGGACTAGTATAAAATTTTGTTGTTTGGTAAAGAGTTAAAAGGAAGTACATGAAAGCATGGCCACCACAGTGTGACTGAAATATTGTTGAAAACTGTGTTCAACATCATACATTCTAATAGGACATACGGAGCAAATTTAGGGGCCAATTTCTCCACTAACTATGATTTTAAAAGTGGTCTTCTGTAATGATAAAAAGGGTTTGCAAGAGCTCACATAAATATTAAAGGATTAAGATCTTACACCCATCCACTTTTTGCCGTTTCACTTTTCTGTAGTCCAAATACAGTGGCTCTAGATATTTATAGCAATCTATCGAAGATCCCGTCAGTCTCATATACAAAGCTCCAAGGGCTCGCACATACCTAGGTACACAAAATACTTGAAGATTCATCTCACAAATAGCCAAGTAAAGAAAATATTTCTGATTTCCATCTTTAAAAAATGTTGAAGAGAAATATCAGTTTATCTACAAGTAAAAAGCATTTTGAAAATTACACAAATTCTAGGACCGCATCAATATATGCCTTTAGCTGAATCTTGTAAGCTTGTACGCAACAATAAATATTAAGCAGGAGTTCATAACTATATGATGTTAGTTGGCATTGGATACATAATTTTAGAAAACAAATTGGACCAGTCTAGAATTTTGTGGTTTGGTTAAGGGTTTAATATTTACTAAACCAATAAAATTTTAGACAAGTGAAAATTCAAAGCATTTGTAGGTGCCAATTAACCCTTTACCCCCTAAGGTATTTCTGTGGTTATCTCTAACTGACCCTAAAATAACAAGGATGAAGCCATTTTTTATGTGTATATGACACCTTTTGATAGCATAGAAAACATTGTGACAAAAGGTGAAATTGCTCGTCACGAGCAATTTCACCTTTTGTCACAATGTTTTTGAAAGGCTCCTAAAAGCAATGCGTAGAAATGAGCATCTATGGAGTAAAAGGATAAAAGTTGACTCAAATGATAAGTTATGATTATGGCAGGGAAGTAAACAATGTGCGCAAAGGAGAAAATGCTTGTTACTAGTATTTTCTTCTTTTCCTTCTATGTTTACAGAAGTATCTTTTGTTAACTTATTAAAACTCTAATAGTAATGTACGTAATTTATACTTACTTGAAGTCCTCATTTCTAATGAATTCAACAATGATGTCTTTCTCTGGTTGAATCTGTAGCATCTTAAGAAGTAGACAGAGGAATGGGGATGGCTTGACATTGCCACCAAATATACCACCAATGTACTTCAGTGCCATGGCCTTGTCAACCAGCAACTCGGCTGTTAAACACAACAATACATTGTGACAAATATATGATACACCATGACCAAAATAAAAGTTTTTTAATTATCCGCTTAAAATTTAACCCTTATCCTTATAAATAAAATGAAACTCTAAAGCCTGAAGTTAAATTTGACCCGACACATTATTTTGATTCATTTTTTGTGGCGAAAGACATCTCCTTTTGTTACAGTGCATATCCAAAATCAGACTGCATGTCCTGTGCATCTACACTGTCAACAAAAAAAAAAATTCATACAATTACAAATAGCTGATGTAAACCATTTAGACGCAACCTCAAAAAGATTTGACATAGAGCCAAACTGCAGAATACTTGGTCCAAAGTCAAGAAGACTTAACTCTTTTCCAAATGACAATATTTTAGACTGGTTTAAATGGAAAGCATTTACAGAAGACAAGATAGAAATGTCGGAAATTTGAAGGGTAGAAAGCATTGTTAGAAAAGGAGAAAATGCTGGTAACTAGCATTTTCTCCTCTTCCCACAATGTTTTCTACCCTGCTGGAAACAAATTTCAGTTTTTGAGTTATATTTATTTTGTCGTCTGTGACTGCTTTGCATTTGGACCAGTCTAAAATTTTGTCGTTTGGGAAAGGGTTAAAATAAAGACTACTTTGTTGGAATATACAGAATAATTGATAAACAACACTAAATATCATATTTTTCTTTTATTTACAACAGTTCATTCATTCATCCCAATTTTTAATGCTGAGGTAAAACTCTGCTGTTTGAGTCATCAATGAGAAAAATCTAGACAAACATGCATAAGCTAGTTTGGTTAAGATACAAAGTGGGAAAAAAGGTTACCAAGTCTAGTGAGTCTATCCACCTAAAAATTTTCCCCAAAATAGCCAGTAACATACCATGATGCTCAAAAAATTAAACATGTGAGAAACACTGTAGATTATGAACAAAACTTCCTGGGCAGATTGATCCATCCCTGACGAGGCAGGAATGAATTACCTGTAGGGGTACAGTAATTCAAAACAACCCCCCCCCCCCCCATTCACTTTTTGGTAGACACTAAAGGGATACACAAGTATTATTAGAAAGTATGAATGGAAACTAAAAGTATGGAAAAAAATGGTATTTCTCCGATACCTAAAGTTTACTTGTAGGCCTATTGGGCTTATGAAGTTATAATTGCACTCATGGTGTAAAATCGTTTTTTGATTGGTCAGAATCGGGTCATGTGATGAAAAAACCTGCATGTTATTTTTCGATGAAATGCAATAGCACTACTTTCGGTTTTTCCAAATTGTTGTTGGAATCTAATTTTAGATTTCATGCAAACTGTTTATGGGCTATATTTAGAGTTCCATCGCTGAATCAGTCAAATGCAAAAAGACCGATTTCTTTTTCTGTAAAAAACTTGCAAAAAGGAAACTAACAAAATAAACCTTGCAAAAATGATGCGTGTTTAACTTTATTTGCACCCTAAAAAAAATACACTATGCCAACTGTGAATAAAGAGTCTGAATGGTCGACGTCATCAGCTACATCATTTAATACGTCAGCGATCGATTTCTATGAAGACAGGGTCACGGAGTTAAATTTAGTACACTGTGTAAACGGAAAAACCACTCTGGCATAAATGAATTTGATTTGTTTCATAACGGAGTTAAACTTTTTTATTGCGGGGATTAGGTTAAAAAAATGCTATTGACCAGAGAAAAGTTATCGTGGATTTGATGGATTGTATATAGTGAAATAACTGATGGAGAACGGATCGAAAGAAGTGACTACACTGTCTTAAGAATTTTTTAAATGTTGGCGTGATAGGAATGATATTAGAAACAAGCCTAGAACTGGGAAACCAAAAATACACACTGAAAAATTAACAGCTGCGACACCGTTTCAGTGATCGGGAAAGAATTTATTTCAATGAGACAATGTCTCCTGTTTTTGAAAACCAATGAGACATTTTTAAAAGTAATGAGACATTTTTATTTTCAGGTGAGACATTAAAAAGATTTCAAGTAAAACACTTTATTCTGTTTTATTGTGTTAACACATGAATAATCAATACTGTTCATTTCTTCCATATACATGTATTTTAATTTCCAAACAAGCTAAAAAAATAAATCAGACATATTTCAAGCATTTGTAGGCGACGACTTCAAATCCCCCCTCCCACCGTTTGTTATAGATCTAATTTTTATTTCACAAAACAGCATTTTTTCACTCATGAACCCGGAAATTTAGCTTGCAATTATTGTTTTATACAGAGATTTGTGTAAATTCATTGTTTAAATTCATTATTAAAGATGAGAAGATAGTTTGAAGTCCCCCTGATCGGATGATGCCACGCTGCTCATTGTAGTGTCATGGGTTTTCACGCTTTTTTGGCGATCTATTTTTTCGTCACAATTACTTTTTGGTGAAGTATTGCTACTTGATTTGACATCAATTAGTCATTTTAAATAGCAAGCAACTTAAAAATCTGTCACTTTACTCTAGATAAGAGGAAAAACACCTGTGTTACTCTGTCATAAATGACTCGCCAACTTCATTATCACCCTTCTGCTATAAATCTATATTTTCATTTCATAAAACAACATTTTTTTTTTCACTCATGAACGGAAATTTAGCTTTCAGTTATTGCTTTATTCAGAGGTTTGTGTAAATTCACTGTATAAATTCATTATTATTGATGAGAAGATAGTTTGAAGTCCCCCTGATCGGACGATGCCAAGCTGCTCATTGTATTGTCATGGGTTTTCACGCTTTTTTGACGATCTATTTTTTCGTGACAATTGATTTTTGGAGAAGTATTTCTACATGATTTGACATCATTTGGTCAGTTTAAGTAGCAAATAAGTTAAAAATCTGTCACTTTACACTAGATAAGAGGAATAACACCTTTGTTACCCTGTCATAAATGACTCGACAGCCTCATTATCATCCGCATGTCCTTCGCATTTTATACTGATCCTGTTTAGCCCAATATTCTGCCGGATGCACGCAAGCTAGGTTATATGAAGCTCTAGACGATAATTTCATGTGTCATATTGACATTTTGGCAGATATTTTCCATTGTCAAAGACAGGTCATTTCAAATTTCCAAGTCTCAAAACCCGGGCTCAGGGATCAAATGAGAAGCGTGCCGAGTTGTAAAGTTTTATCAAATAATCCATGGACAAAACTTTCTCTCTCATTTTTGCGGCCAGTTTTGATGTTTGTTATTCACTGTTTAATCGAAGATTGTGATTAATAATAGTCACAAAACCAAGAATTCAAGTTTAGGCATCAAGCGAGTTCAAGGTCCGACTACAATCGATTCCGGGATTTCTCAATCGATTATCGGAATCGGAAGCCAAAACCAAATGACTTTTGACTGTAGTCGATCATCTGCCCACCACTAAGTGATAGATACAAGGACTTCCTGCAATGAGCAGTTTAATTTATGGCTCAGTCCCGATGATTCAATCACAATATCTCGGATATAAAGTCGCACTTTATCAATGTAGTATCGAGTAACATTCCCGAATACCGATGTTAAAATTAGATTCTAATGCATACAATCAATAATGATATTCACAAAATACGAAAATACTGAACTCCACTTTTCTTTTGTTTTAGTTTTAGAAGATTTCAAAAGAAAAAAGTTGGCGCAACTTCCATATTTCTATGAGACAGTTGGGCGCATTTCTAGGATTTTGAATGAGACATTTTTGGTTTTTATGCGCCAATGGCGCATGGCGCAGGGGTTTCCCGATCACTGCCGTTTTTTTATGTTCTAATAAGTGGGTCACAAAACGTTGGCGTCATTCGTTTCATTATCATATCTTACAAGAAATTTAGGATAGACCAAGTCTTATATCGGCAACAGAGAGACACTCATCGAGAACAGATCTGCCGACGGTACGTACGCATATTCTTTACAAATTATCTATGAAAAGGTCACTCGAAAGAACACATCGTCTACCTAGCTTCAAGTTTAGATAGTTGATTTTATTGTTCATATGGATCTACATAATTATTTTATTCTTAAATTTTGTTCGATGAATCATCGAAAGTATGATTTCAGTGCCAGCAAAATGGCCGCCTTCGAATAAAAAAATATGTTGCAAAGCTAAAAATAGATTGTGTATTCATGCCCGTTCTACCAAATATCCGCGAAGGAAATCAACTCGTATTTACTGTCATATTTGTCCGTGATTTTTTTCTGTCTATCATTTTCGAAAAGTGATTTAAGTGAACAGCGAGTGCAATTATAAGGGTTGAGTGCATATTTTTGTGTTTTCATCGAGATATAAAATGCAATTGCCTTATTACATGGCTTAACATAACGCCCTTCGGGCGTTATTTGCCATGTAATAAGGCAATTGCATTTTATATCTCGATGAAAACACAAAAATATGCACTCAACCCTATAATGAAGTTATGATGTCTGTCCGAACGGTACTGGAGCATCCGAACACTACTGCAGTTTGTATTCAAATGTATTTATCCTTTAACCATAGAAATATTTTACCAGTTAAAGCAAAACATTCTTCTTTCCAGTATCGGCATTCATAGATTCTCGTCCGAATGATCTTTTCAATCAAATATTGAGGATTTGTTCCTTTAACGGAGTGCGCGTCTTTCACTGTTCGATTTGCCATATCTTCATGTCAGAGTAGTAAGGTATCACACCACAGCGAGACGGGTGGAGGAAGATTCGGACCCAAGAAGATTCGGCCCAACACGAAATCTTGAGAAGATTCGGACCCAAGAAAATTCGGACCACCCATGAGAAGATTCGCCCCAAGGTAGAAGAAGATTCGGCCCTAATCTTCGGAATAGTAAAGTAAAGGCAATTTCCATATCTTGCAAAATACTTAATTTTTAATTAAAGCAGAAAGCCCAATTTTAGGGTTACTTTGATACAGCTTTTGTCCCACTTTATCGTTACGTAATGTATATTTGCATACATATGAAGATGAAAAGAACAATTTTAAAGTATTTGTAAATTATTATATGGTACATTACACAGTGTGAAGACAGTTGAAAGTATGGATTACAATACTTTTTTCACAGTTTGAAGATGAATGAAATATAGGATTGTTAATGCAATTTTCAGTTTGAAGGTGTTTTTGCAGTACTTTTCATACACAAGCGATTTGTAATTGTACTGATGTATAATAAATGTGATGTATTGTTTTAATAATTGTTGATATTGTCCTTTTTGTAAAAAAATGTTCTCATATGAGAGGGTAGATCAATTTGATAGTTAGTATTGTATAATGAATGTGCATCAGATTTATTATTACTAAATGACCTGGAGATCGTGATCAGATAACACAGAAACAAAAATTTGATGAGCTGAATACACCGCTATTTTTTTTTTTTTTTTTTTTTTTTTTTTTTTTCTTGCTATGTGTGATCTTATTATGTATATAAAAAGATTAGCAAAAAAGGTTTTTATCTAGTTAATTGGGACAGATACTGTCCGATATCACGAATGTATATCAATTTCCAGATTGTAAGGGTTTTAACCCGACAATTCCGACTCTTAGAACACTGTGAAAGTATGCTTTTGAAAAGAAATTGGAAAAATGAGAAATTGTTTGTATTTTTTCCCTTATCTACATGGTTTTCGTATGACCTTGGGGTCTTTATGCATGGTACAATTTTCGAAAAATTGTCTTCAAATGTTACTTTCATGATCATAGTATGGGACGGATAAGAAAGGGTGCATTCTGATCAAATCTACATACATGTATCACCTTTATAGGATAACCAAATTACAGCTTGGTTTGTCAGAAAAATCCTTATCTGGTTACAGTTTTTAGTTAATTACTGTACATATTGTCGGGATTGTGACGTTACATCAGACTGCTGTAAATTGCGATCCGATCTTCAGCTACACCGCTTTGGTATGTCTATGTATTACTGCTTGGTTTGTTAGAAAATCTTCTAACTATATCCCGTTTTTGGTTAATTACATATTGTAGAGAGACTGGCACAAGATCAGACTGCAGAAAATTGCGATCCGATCTTGAAGACCAGATTGTAATTCTATGTATTATGATGCTGAAGTACTCTTCACAAAGGCGAGTAAAACGGGGTGCAGGGTTTAATCCTATCACTGTGAGACACGCGTTGTCACTTTGTGAAGTGTTATTGTTGATTGTTAAATGAACTTTTTTTTTGACAAGTCTGCATTTCCCAAGTTGTAAAAAAGTTAACTAATGTCCGATGTCTTAATGTGCAAAACATCACGAATGGAGAGAATTTGCTGGTGGCAACCATGTTTCTTAAATTAACTTAAAATTCTTTTTTCTTTCATATCCCATAATAACAGTTAACTCTTTGGTCATATTAAATTGTCTACCCAAAATGTTTCGAAATTGACAAGTTCACATCTTTTTCCTAATTTTTCGTTTGAAGAAGTAATAGGTAAAATCAAAGAATGTATTACTCAATTAAACGAATTTCACAGCAAGAGTACTTTCTCCACGCCAAATAAAGTGCAAATAAAGTTCAAAGCCGATTTTTTTTTTCAATGTCTCAGTAAAATCGTTTCAGAACAAACAGAAAATTACGTTTTTGAATTATTAAAGCAAACAAAACATACGGCCAATAATATAAAAACAAAATATGAAAACTGGTCCGAGTTCTCTCTATTTCTCAACGATCGGGCAAAGGCGAGTAAAACGGGGTGCAGGGTTTAATCCTATTACAGTCAGACACGCGTTATCACTTTGAGTTGATTGACTTGAAGAAGGTCTATAATTAAGTCATCGTATTTTTCATATTTTTGATTTTCCTAAGAAAAGGTTATCTTTCGGCTTTTTAACGATTGTATGCTATACAGATTATGGAGAGATTGCTGGCAGCCCTCATTTTCTCTATTTTCTGAAATATTTTATATCTCTTCAAAACTTACACATTCAAATTTTGAAAAACGGTGCAATTAATATATTTTCTTCTCGTTTCTAGTTAGTTCATGACTAAAAAGCTTTCTTTTAACCCTTTACCGCACAATCCTAACTTTTAAGAACATGGAAAGAGGGACAGGTGGAAAGAAAGAAGGGCGGATAGATTGATTTATAGGTGGATAGATACAGGTCTATGCTCAAGATATCCAAATGGTGAAAAAGGGATATCTCTGTACATTATTTATTAATGGTCCTTATCCTATCTATCCCTAGTCTAAGGTATTTATAAAATAATCTTTCATAAAACCATTAACTCTTTACAAGACAAAAAAAAAAAAAAATGGACACGGTAAATTACAAAAAAAGGGAAAGCATTATATAACATTTATATGGCTCAAAATTTTGGATCGGTCTTCCAAAAGACTAAAAACACCATAGGAAAATATAAACTTCGTTCATTGTGTCAGTGTACAAATTTTTGGTTCTGTTTACTTTACACTCTGAGGTTTTGTAAAATTTCGCATTTCCGTTTGTAGCTTTTAAACTTCATTTTTTAAAGTACTTATAACAACTTCTGACTTTTTTTAACTGCATTTATACTAATTTAATGAAGCTCATGAATGTGAGTATCTTTGAAATTTCGCAAAATTTATCGACAAATAAACAGATGTATAAATAGGATTGTTCTATGGTTGGTTGGTTTTATTAAGGTTTAACGCCAGTTTAACAGCTAAGGTCATATCATGGCGGTCGGTGACGCGCGTGTGTTTCCTGACTTTCTCACACCAGTACTAACCCAACTTTCTTCCCAAAGCCACCGACTACTTTTCTCATATGTTCAGCAGAGGTGAGAGGCGAAAATACGGCAAAAAGAAAGTTTGCCTCAACCGGGTATCGAACTGACAACCACCAGGTCATGATTCCGACACGCTCACCACCGAGGCACCCGGGCGAGCCTGTTT
The DNA here is from genome assembly GCA_943736015.1 of Tridacna crocea. Lineage (NCBI taxonomy): Eukaryota > Metazoa > Mollusca > Bivalvia > Cardiida > Cardiidae > Tridacna > Tridacna crocea. The sequence continues at coordinate 61,335,335 of OX031059.1, forward strand.
GTTCTATGTCCAAAAGCCAAATAAAATCAGCTATGGAGTTAAACTTAGCAGATTGAAAAGTTTATGTTACCGTTACCGGTACTTTACTGAAAATGCAACACAGATCTGTAATAAAACAAGAGGACCATGATGGTCCAATATCGCTCACCTGAATACCAAGCAGTAAAGGCAACAGGACAGTTCCCCGACAATACAGTTCCCCGACTCAAGTTTTCGAGACAGATCCTCGACACTTTTGAAGACATGTCCCCGACAATTTTGTTCGATGTCAACCAACGGAAACAACAAAATAAATCTTATCATGGATAAAAGAAATGTTTGATACAGGATTTATGGATAAAGGAAATTTTGTGACTGATTTAATTGTTTGTAAGTTTGATTGGCAAGTACATTTGATCATCGTGGGTTTAACGTCTATAATAAGCTTAGTTCGACGGAACAATTTGGCGGCCTCATCGTCACAAAATATCAAAGTCGAAACAGGCAACATTCTTCCAAATTGTATATATAATATAGATCAATAATATACATGTATGTAAAATTGTACGAGTGTACAAGATAAACAGAAAAGGTATTTCAACCAGTAAACCCCCCTTTTTCCCATCGCCTTCTCTACTGTATTTGATTTTCGATAATAGATGGGAATGCACATAACTAAAATACAAATAATTCAAAGACTTTATAGAATCAACACCAAATGCTCTCTAGATCTATCCTTTTGTAAACTTTGACGCTGGCTAAAAATCTTCTTAAAATTCTCTTATGTTTATGACAGTCGTGATTCGTTGTAATTTCACCTATAAGACAATAACTACCCGTCATTCTCCATAGAAATCTTCTTCACAGGGTACAGATCATTTGATCACAACATCAATTATCCACATCTATTTCTAATTTCCCATGATTATGAATCATAATTGTGTAAATTCTAGAGTACAAAAGGTCATTTGCCATAAAACAAAAGTGTCGGGGAACTGTCTTCAAAAGTGTCGAGGAACTTTCTCCAAATCTGTCGGGGAACTGTCTCGAAAACTTGTGCCAGGGAACTGTCTTGATACGGCAGTAAAGGTCTAGAATGAAGATAAATACCAAATATCGAAGTTCAAGGCCAAATGATAATGAAAAAAGAGAAATCTTACAATTGTTTATCTACATTGAAGATAAATACAAAATAGCGAAGTTCAAGGCCAAATGACAATGAAAACAGAGAAACCTTACAATTGTTATAGAGGTCTAAGCCCTTAGGTTATAAAAAAAGTAAATTATAGCTATTTTTCTAATTCAAGGGCAAATAACTCAAGTCACTCAGGTTCGATAAGACCCATAATCGAACTCATCTGAGATCTTATGGTCATATATTTTTCGATCAAGTTTGGTACTGATTATTTTCATATTTCTACCTACTGTTAGAGTGTAAACAAAGTTAAATACAACAGTTTTCTAATTCAAGGCAAATAACTCCAGTCATTCTGGTCCGATTTGATCCTTAACCCTTTCCCAAACGACAAATTTTTGACTCTTCAAAACTCAAAGAGGTTGCAGACGACAATTTCAAATTTGATAAAAATGGCTGAAAGTTCTCCAAATGGGTAGAAAACGCTGTGAGAAAAGGAGAAATTGCTCGTTACGAGCAATTTCTCCTTTTCCCACAGTGTTTTCAAAAGACTTGTACTGCAGACACGTAAAAACAATGGCTTGTTTGGGAAAGGATTAATCGAACTCATGTGAAATCTTACGGTCAAGTATATTTTTACTAATTTTGGTGCGGATCTGATAATAATTGTAGGTGCTATCTAGATTGTAAATAAACGCGAATATAGTCCAATTCAAGGCAAATAACTCCAGTTGTTCTGGTCAGATTAGACCCGTAATTGAAGGATTGGTTATTTGCGTTTATTTATCGTCACTACCGGTTGCCCATCTGAGCGACGCCCCCAGAAGACGGTAAGTTGTTACGAGGGATAGTGCAGGGATACAGGTTGAAACTACTGAGAGCTACGCCTGGTTCTTTAACATGCTCGGGGTATAGCACCATCACACGGGACCTCGGTTTAATGTCTCATCCGAGAGACTATTGGTAATTTTTAGTTGGCCAACCGGGGATTCGAACCCAACAACCTGTAGTGACCCGAAACGTTATGTTCACGAGTCCTACGCTCTACCTACTGAGCTATATCGACTGGTAAGTAATAGAAGGTATCTGGGATCTTATGGTCATATATATTTTGACTAAGTTTGGTGCTGATTGGTTAATATTTTTGGATTCTAGAGTGTAAATCAAAACTATCACTGGACGGATGACGGACAATGACGATGGACGGCGAGTGATCACAGTTAGCTCATCCTCAGATGAGCTAAACAAAAATAAAAAAATAAAAAAAGCTTACTATGGAAGAAAGAACGAGCTAGTATAAAAAGTCATGTGGAAAAAAAAAACATGTGTATTTGTAAGATCTTTCTGTACACTGTTAGTGATTCAAACTCATTTCATCAAATACTTTAATTTTATATTAGCAGGTGATTTTGCGAGATCAGATTCAAGGGTGCATGTGGTTTTGGGATTTAGCGAAATGCGCAATCGGCTGACATCTTGTTTTCGATATTTGCCATTAAGCGGTCTTGAAGCTTCCAAGATGGTCTTTTTCGGTCCATTTAGAAAATGGTAAAAACTAGTGGTGTGACACCGTAAAGCGCCGGATTGTTCCCCCCCCCCCCTCGATCATGGAGCACTCGTTTCGGCAAAGGGAACGACTTCTCTTATAGTTCTATGCTTATAGTTCACAAATACAACTACTTGAAACATGAGGGTCTCACCACACCGATCTTGACTGGAATAAAAGGGTTTTTTTTACCAAATAAAGTTGCATAAGGGGAACTGTATGTTCACTGATAATCAAGTCGTAAGGAAAGTTGGCAAGTTGGCCCCTAAATAACAGCCATATTTCAACCGTCAATTAAAGTTCTTTTACCAGTGAGCACTTTCGGAATTAATATTTTGTAGTGTGTAAATGGTTTCCAAAAATAATTTTATAAAATACATGTAATTTGTATCTTATCTAATATGTACGGTAAATATGAGATTCTTGAACACTGAAAAATTATCTCACTTGTTTCTTATTTCCAAAAATATTTTCTTAGAAATTCAAATGCATGCATTCCAAAAGCACGAGCATCGATTTCTAGTTTCTTAACCCTTTACCAAACAATCCCTGGTTTTTACGACCCTGACATATAAGCCCTTTGAAAACATTGAGGGAAAAGGAGAAAATGCTGGTAACCAGCATTTTCTCCTTTTCCCACAATGTTTTCTACCCTGCTGGAAACAAATTTCAATTTTCGATTTATGTTTATTTTGTCGTCTGCAAGTGCTTTGAATTTGGACCAGCCTGAAACATATTCTCGTCTGATAAAGAGTTAATACCATAATTATAAAACCTTAGCATATTAACTGTGATACTTAATTAAAAGTGCAGTATTTCAATCAGATGCACAATGACATTTTAAATATAGGGGCCGGAAATCCCAATTGCTACATGTATATTTCTAAATTGATTTTTAGAAATCAACGAAAAAAGAAAATAAAACTCTTTACCCATTACCACACAATCCCTACTTTTGACAAACCTTAGAAAGAAGCCTTTATAAAACATTGTGGAAAAAGGATAAAATGCTGGTAATCAGAATTTTCTCCTTTTCCCACGCCGTTTTCTACCCTTCACAAAACAAATTTTCAGTCACTTTTATATTGTCGTCTGCATATGCTTTGGACAAACCTAAAATTTTGTATTTTGGTAATCAGTTAAATGCCAACATCAGTTTTTGACTTTCCTATTTAACGTTTTGATCAATTTACTTGCTGCATTTTTTTTTAAAATTATTAAGAAGGTCTAAAACGTTTTTTATTTGAAGGGGGGGGGGGAAGACAGTTTAAATAATAGGCATACCTCTTCACTCAAGAGGTTTTTTTTTTTTGCACTTAGATTTTCAAGGGCCTTTTTCACAATTATAAGATTCTGAAAGAATTTACAAACCATTAATAAGAAATTGCTGATACAATCTCATTTGTCTTCAAAATGTTAGAAAGCATAGTGTGAAAATCATGAAATCATGGTGGTTACCAGCTTTTTAAAAAAAATATGTGGGAGTTAAACCGCAGGGTAGTCAAACTCTTTTCCAAATCGGATTGATGACAGCCTTTTCATGAAAACTGCTGTATACGCATATGGTTGGGTTTTTAGGCTCTCAATTTTTGAGTTGGAATGCAAACGTAGAAAGCAATGGCCATCACTTGTTCGATATACATGTACCCAACCCCTTCATCCATTTGCAGTGCTTTGGATAGTGATTCGATTTAGCCCTCTCTCTCTCTCATTCTCTTTCTCTGAACTTTCACCTTAAGTACTTTGATTTTATTTCCCGCCATTTGTCGGTATGTAAACAGCTGTTCACAATGGCTTGTGAAAATATTTTTCAAAAACAGAAATCAAACAGGAAGATCATATGGGAAGGTATAGGAAAGAGAAAGAGTGATTCCAAATGCTATGAGTAAGGCCTGTTATCGTCATTTTTGTGTTTTTAATGGGTTTAACAAATATACATTTTCAGATAGTCACTGGTTTTCGCGCGATTACCAGTTTTATACTTCCCATTTCGTTATTTCCCATTTCGTCTACTCCAATTTTGTGTAATATTTCTTCAATATTTTTCCCATTTCGTCTACTCTCAATTTTACATCCATTTCGTCTACTTCCCACTCGCTACTCCCGTTTTCTCGACTATTTCTGCTTCATTTTATCCACTTTTCCCGTTTCTTCACTTAAGGCAAATTATTTCAATTTTATATTTTCTGTTTAAAAAGTGACCAGTCTACCTTGTTGTACAGTCAGTTTTAAGCTGTCAGCTTAAACTGATGTGCCCTTTCGTTGATATGTTTGTATCTAACTGATGTACGGAATTCTTAGATTATCCTTTTTTGTGGGTGACATGTTTCAGTAACAGACAAGTTCAGTAGCTTAGACTTATAGAGTAAATCGATTGGATGTTTCAGTAACAAAGCAATTATACAGTGTTTATGTATCATGATGCTCTTTACAACTAATGCATGGCTTTGTTTTGTTCAAAACTTTTACTTTTTCACTTTTCACCTTTTTATCCCTTGATAGATTGAAATTGTTTAGTTTTCCACTTTCCACATTTTTTCCCTTGATAGATAGGCAATCCACATGGAAAGTACATACAGCATGGAATGATGTACATAACAAAGATATTTATTTATTATAACATAGTGGAATTGCAAATTAAGGTTTTAAATAATGAAGGTTTGAACAAATAAAGCCATGCATTGGGTATAATGTCATGATACATAAACACTATATAATTGCTTTGTTGCCGAAACATCCAATTGATTTTCTCTACAAGTCTATGTTACCAAACTTGTCTGTTATGGAAACACCTGTAAATCCTGTTTTGCAACATTTAACCCTTTCCCAAACGACAAATTTTAGATTCTTCCAAACTCAAAGAGTTTGCAGATGACAATTTCAGATTTAATAGAAAAGGCAGAAAGTTCTCCAAATGGGTAGAAAATACTGTGGGAAAAGGAGAAATTGCTTGTTACGAGCAATTTCTCCTTTTCCCACAGTGTTTTCAAAAGACTTGTACTACAGACACGTAAAAAGAAGGGCTTGTTTGAGAAAGGGTTAAGTCATGCTCTTGCAAATAGAAATTTTAATGTGTCTCTAATAAAATACCAAGTAAACAAGCACATTTTTCATGAATCAATAAAATCCTTTGTCTTACTATCAATTGAATCAGGAAGTAGAATGGTCCATGAACATGAAGAAAATTTAAAGATAGATTTATGTTTCAATCCATGTTAGCAGAGCTTTAGATAGAGGGAATGATTTTGATTCCAAAATTTAAATTATTTTTCTGAACTAAACTTTATGTTGTGGGTATTCATTAGTATTGTCTCATCGAGACAATTCTAATGAGTACTCACAACTGCACATAGGGTTTGGAAGAGAAATAATGGATTTAGAATACCATCATTCCCTCTTATTTCTACAACACGACCCTTAGAAAGAAAGCTTTTAAAAACATTGTACCCTTCCCAATTTGATTTTCAATTTTTTTATTCATGTTCATTTTTCGTCTGCTAATGCTTTCAATTTGGACCAGTCCAAAGTTCTGTCGTTTGGTAAAAAATCATCTGGAGCTCTGCATGCAGGTCTGCATGGATGGCACAAGCTAATATGGGTCAACCACACTTTTTGCAGATGCAGTTAACTCCCATTTCACAGAGAATGGTTCATATTTTTTATGCAGGGCTTTCACACTGAATGGTACCAGATATGAGACAAATGACTATGTGTTGGTGTCCGATGTTACAAATAACAAAGATGACACAGAAGTTTATCAGATTACCAGCTTGTATGATACAGGTAATGTGTGGTTATTAGCTCAGTCATTTTTCAAGAACACATTAAGTTATTGTCATATGGCCTGGCATCATGGTTGGCATTCAAAAACTTCGACATTTTATAATATCTCTATATTTACTTCAGACTTGAAGAAGTTGTTTACTATCAAAAGGGAGCTGATAACCAGCATTTTTTCCTTCTACATTTTTTTCTACCCTATCAAAGACAAATTTCGTCATTTGAGCCATTTTTGACCTGTCTGCAAATACTTTCAATTTGAACAAGTCTTCATATTTGTCATGTGGTAAAGAGTTAAAACTATTTACCACACAATCCCGACTATTAACGACCCTGAGAAAAAAAGCCATGAAAAAATTGTGGGAAAAGGAAAACAAGCATTTTCTCCTTTTCCCACGTTTTCTACTCTTTCAAGTTTTGATTCACATTTATTTTGTCGTCTCCAAATGCTTTCGATTTAGTTCAGTCCAAAATTTTGTCGTTTGATAAAAAGTTAACTCTTTACCAAAAGACAAAATTGTAGTCTGGTCCAAATTGAAAGCGCTTGCAGATGACAAAATAAATATGGCTCAAAAATTGAAAATTGTGTTGGAAAAGGTAGAAAACATGGGAAAAGGAGAAAATGCCGGCTATCAGCAATTTTTCCTCTTCTTAAGATTTTTTCAAAAGGCTTCTTTCTTAGGGTCCTTAAAAGTCGGGATTGTGTGGTGAAGTGTTAAACAAGTATTGAAAAAAAACTGCAGGACACAATTTTTATATGTCTGCTTCAACTTGTTTGAAGATCTAATGATGGATGATTAGCTATAGCCATGTTGACCTTTAACCCTTTACCAAATGACAGCATTTTTAGAGCTTTCTAAACTGAATGCACTTGCAGATGATATCAATGTTGCTTAAATGATAGAATTTTTCCATGAAGGGGTCTGAAAAATGGTGAGAAAAAGAGAAAAGGTTGGTAACCAGCATTATGGTAATTTTTCTTCTTAACAATTTGCTACCATGTTTTCAACACATTTTTCCTTTGGGGTTGTTACTGCTTTGGATTTCGTGGTAAAGGATTTAGAAAGAAAAGCAGATGTACCACAATAGAAGTTCTACAAGTTCCACATTATTTACCATGTACTGATTTAATCCTTTACCAAGTAATTTCTGGTGTTTAAGAGTTAGAGGAAGAAGCTTTCTAAAAACACAGAGGGAAAAGGAGAAAATGCTGATAACCAACATTTTCTCCTTGTCTCACAATGTTTTCCTCTCTTCCAAGGTTAAGTTTCAATTTTTGAGTTGTGTATATTTCGTCGTCTGTAAATGCTTTTAATTTGGACAAGTCTAAAAATTTGTTGTGTGGTAAAGGGTTAAAAAAAAGAAACAATGAAGGTGGCCATGATACTTGTATAAATGCAATATTGTTGAAAGATGCATAAAACCCCAGGACATCATTACCAACAAATTCTAGTAAATTTCTTTCATTTTTTTTTCTGCTTCCAGGTAAGGAGAAATGTGCTGAAGTCCGATATTTCATCAAGAGGGACCATTTACCAAAGCCAGCTGTGCGCAAGCTGACACTGAAGGACAAAGAAAGTCCACAGAATGAAGTGTTTCTATCAACAGACAAAAGAGATACCAATATCATAGATATAACACAGATTGTTGGGAAGTGTCAGGTATAGATTTACTCTGTACCAAACAGTCCCGCCTTTGAACTCTTTACTACATGAAAAAATAGAGACTCACCAAAATTAACTCTTTACCACACGCGAAAATTTTACACTGGTCCAAATTGAAAGCATTTGTAGACAACAAAGTAAAGGTGAGAAAAAAAATAGAAATTTGTTCTGGGAAGGATATAAAACACTGTGGGAAAAGGAGAAAATGCTGGTTACCAGCATTTTCTCCTTTTCCCATAGTGTTTTCAAAAGACTTCTTTCTCAGGGGCGTCAAAAGTAGGGATTGTGTGGTAATGGGTTAAAAGCATTTGCAGACAACCATTTCTAGGTGACCCGAATGATGAAATTAACCTTTGATTGGGTAGAAAACAATGTGGGAGAAGGAGGAAATGCTGGTTACCAGAATTTTCTCCTTTTCCCAGCAATGTTTTCAAAAGACTTCTTCCTCGAAGTCGTTAAAAATTGAGATTGTGTAGTTAAGGGTTAACCCATTACCACACAATCCCTAGTTTTGACGCCCCTGAGAAAGAAGCCTTTTGAAAACACTGTAGGAAAAGGAGAAAATGCTGGTAACCAGCATTTTCTCCTTTTCCCACAGTGTTTTCTACCCTTCCCAGATCGAATTTCAATTTTTCAGTCACCTTTATTTTGTTGTCTGCAAATCAACTTGAACCAGTCTAAAATTTTGTTGTGTGGTAAAGAGTGATTAAATCCAGTGTATGGAGGTATTGAGGTGATATAGTAGAAAACTGCTTATCAGTGTTTTCAACTTCTCCATCATTGTTATCGAAGCCCCTCTTTTGTGTCCGGGTCATAAAATCATGGCATCCGTTTAAGGGCTTATGTGCATTACTTGAGTTGCTTCAATAATTTATGAATAAAGGTAGATTGTTTGATTCTGGATGAAATCCAGTTGGCACCATAAATGTATGCCACCTAAATGTCAAAAGTGAAATTCTTGTTCAAACATAGTAACTCTTGGAATAGAATAAATTTTGATAAAATGTGCTCTGACAAGAAAATTTTAGTCCAAAATTATTTGTAACTTAAGAAGCAGAAGAAAAGCAAAATATAGAAATAGAAAATATGGGTTCTTTTAAATCTTTTACAAAATAAAAAAAAAATATAGCCTTGTCAAGACTGAAAACATTCGCAGATGGCAAATGAAATGTTACTCAAAGTATGAAATTTGTCTGTCAAAGGCTAGAAAGCACTGTGAAAAAAGGAGAAAATGCTGCTTACTAGTTGTTAAGTCTTTAATTTACAATCCTGACTTACAACAACCTAGAGAAAAAATCTTATGAAAACATTGGTGGGAAAAAGAGAAAATGCTGTCAAACAGCATTTTCTCTTTTGCCCACAGTGTTCTTTTATCCTATCAAAGAAAAATTGCTCCATTGGAGCCACATTGATATTGTCATCTGGAGATGCGTTGAATTTGGAAAAGGCTAAGATTTTGTCATCTGGTAAAGGGTTAAAAGTCTAGATTATGTTGTAAAGGGTTTCTAGCTTAAGATCATGTGAGTGATTATAGGAATATACAATGACTGAAAAACTTCATTCTAACTGTATGATGCAAATTAAGTGAACTAAACGAGCAATGTATCTTTATCCTCTTCTGACGTGCAGGGCATAAGTATTTCCCCAATACTGATGTACACTCAGATAACCAGGGACTATTTCTCAAACCACAGGTACATGAGAGACAGAACATTCCCATTGGTTCACCAAGAAGTAACAGAATCAACAAGCATACATTCTATGTAAGACAATGTTACGATGGGAAGAACTTCAGTAATCTGTTTGGTGATGATAAAGAAAATGTTGGGAAGTCTACGGAGTCTCCATCAAAGGCAATACAGAATATGAATGATACAAGGTTAAAGATTACAAATGGTACCACAAGGAGCAGCCCCGCACATTCTGCAAAAGTGGCTCTAGACAGAATAGGTTTGTGTAACCTTTTAATAAACAGTTCTGTGTTTTAACAAACATGGGCTTAAAGCTGGGTATTTAGACTTTTTACATCTCACCAAATTAAAAAATATACATATGGCTGAAATTCATATGAAAAAATAATACAAATCATCAATAATTAAGATTCATAAAATTATTAAAAAAAATTTTTTTTTTGATGATTTACCTTTTAAGGTATTTTTAGAATTCGCGCCAAAAATCAATAAAGCAATTTGGGAATGTCAAATGTTGGGTCAAAAACTAGGTCACTAGGTCAAATCTTAGAAAAACCTTGTGTACACTCTAGCGGCCACATTTTCAGTCCAAAACTCTTGAAAATTGGTCAAAATGTTTGTCTTGATATCTCGGATGAGTATGAAAATGGGTCATGTCGGGTCAAAAACTATGTCACCAGGTCAAATGTTAGAAAAACTTGTATACGCTCTAGATGCTACATTTTCGGTCCAACACTGTTGAAAATCGGTCAGAATGTTTGCCTTGATAATATCTTGGATGACTTTGAAAATGGGTCATGTTGAGTCAAAAACTAGGTCAGTAGGTCAAATGTTATAAAAACCTTGTGTATGCTCTGGAGGACACTTTTTAAGTCTGATACCCCTGGAACTTGTTCATAATATTTGTCTTGCTGATACCTTTAATGATTTTGAAAATGGGTCATGTGGAGTCAAAACTAGGTCACTGGGTCAAATATTAGAAAAACCTTGTATACAGTCTAGAGGCCATATTTTCTACCTGATACGCTTCAAACTTGGTCAGAATGTTTGTTTTGGTGATGTCTCAAAAGACTTTGATAATGGGTAATTGTCGGGTCAAAAACTAGGTCACTTGATAAAAATCTTAGAAAAACCTTTTGTACGCTGTAGAGGCCACATTTTCAGTCCAGTACTCATGAAACTTGGTCAGAATGTTTGTCTTATTGATATCTCAAAAGTGTTTGATAATGGGTAATGTCTGATCAAAAACTAGGCGACTGGGAAACTAGGTTGAAAATGGTTCATGTTTGGTCAATAGTCTCAGGTGACCGATTTCAGGGCCATCATGGCCCTCTTGTAAATTTCAGCATAACTGGGGGTAAATGTGTGGCAATGTGCAAATCATGTCTGTAGGTCTGTCATGTATCAAGGTAAAAGCATCATGAAATGTTTTATAACAACTGGAATTGAAATGTCTGTGTCCTGTCTGTAACTACTTATAATTATTATCCTCCGCCATAGGCGGAGGGATATAGTTTTAGCGTTGTCCGTCCGTCCGTCCGTCCCGGCAAATATCTCCAATACCATTGGACGGAATTTCCTGAAACTTTATACACATGTACAATGACCCATTCTCCCGAGACTTTTTTTTTTTGTTTTTTTGATTCGATGCAAAATGGCCGACTGAGAGCGATTTTAAGTTTCACTTAAGTGTAACTTAAGTACACTTTTGATGTTTGTAGTCTTCTCTTCAAAACTATACAAAGTTTTTACATTGAACTTGTCACATCTGTCAACCTCCATTAGGAAATGCAGGAAAACAAGTTTACCTACGTTGACCGTGCAATACCACAGTTATTTGCCCTTGTTTTTGTAATAAGGTGTCATGGAAAAAGGGGGTTTCATGTTATATTTCATTCCATTTCTTGTGAAGGCAACTTCTTCCACATTTCTTGAAGGAATTGAATGCAATTTTGACAGAATATTTTTTGTCATGTGACCTATTGCATATTGTCAACATTTTGCGATTTGTAGCTGCGTCATGAAAAAAGGGGGCTTCATGTTTTATTTCATTTTATTTCTTGTGAATGCAACTCGTCCTATATTTCTTGACAGAATTGAAATGAATTTTCACAGATTGTTTCTCATCATTTGACCTATCCCATATTCTCAACGTTTTACTATTTGTAGCTGCGTCATGAAAAAAGGGGGCTTCATGTTTTATATCATTTTATATCTTGTGAATGCAACTCGTCCCATATTTTCTTGACAGAAATGAATAGAATTTTCACAGAATGTTTCTCATCATCTGACCTATCACATATTCTCAACGTTTTGCAGTTTGTGGCTGCGTCATGAAAAAAGGGGGCTTCATGTTTTATTTCATTCTATATCTTGTGAAGGCAACTCCTCCCACATTTGGCAGATTTAAGTGGAATTTTTACATTATCATGTGACCTAACACAATGCCTCCCACGTTTCTTGGCAGATTTGGATGGAATTTTCTCATGATCATGTGACCTACGGCATATTGTCAAGGTTTTGAGATTTGTAGCAGCATCATGGAATAAAGGGGCTTCATGTTATAATTTAATTTTTCACCTGTATCTCTTTAGTTACTGGACATATCTCAACAGATTTGGACGAGATTTTTACAGATCATGCAACCTAGCACATGTTGTCAGGGTTTTGCAATTTATCACTGTTCCATGGAAAAAGGGGACTTCATGTCAAATTTAATTTTTTATCAGTGTATCTCCAACTTTTGCACATTATTTTCATAGAACTTCATATTTTTATTGGTTGATCAAAGCCAGTGAAGAATGAGTCAGTTGTGCATTTGTCTCTCCATGCATCTGTCTGTTTGTAAACCTTTTAGATTACAAGTAATACCATATATCCATTCAGTTACCCAGGCAGGTGCTACAAATTTCAACACTTTAGTCTCTAGCTACCTGCTTGAAATGGCAGCAGTGTGGCAGCTTATATTGTGAGAGGGATTCTTCTAAAGTCTTTGACAAAAATTGATGAAACTTCATGCATGTTTTCTTTTCCATTACATAGTCTGTTGATACATTTTTTTTCCACCACATATATGAAATCCTGAAATGAAAACAATTAAAGGAAATATACATAAAACCCCCTCTTTCCATGACATGTCATTATATAATGACATGTCATGGTAAAGGGGTTTTATGTATATTTCCTTTGTTTGTTTTCATTTTATGAAATGCCAAGTTCTGCAAAAAGGGTACTTAATGTATAATCCTGTAATGGACCTCTTTTATATATTTTTTTTTTTTATGTAATGAAATCCTGTGCCATGGAACAAGGGAGCTTAATGTATAATTTCATCATGGACCAATAACAAAAAGGCCACATGTACATGCAAAACACAATACCTCTTATATGTTTGTATCAAAAAAGGTCTTTTTCGGCGGGGGATGTCATTTCAACGAAATTGCTTGTTAAGATTAAATCTGTATAATTTTGCAAATACCTTATCAATGTACAGACAATATTTGGCATGCAAGAATTATTTTCATATGTCAAAGGTCAGTCTAGGCAAATTTAGATTTGTTTATAAAATGGAAAAATGTAAGGCATGTCTGTGGCCAGCTTGAAGCTTTTTATGATTGAAGAGGTCCCCAATAGTGCTCAGTTTAAATGGCAGGCTGCCACAGAATTTGCTGTCAAAGTCCATTTTTCTGATTGTAATTTTTCGTTCAGCAAATGAATCTAAGCAGAAGTAAAAGTTTGTCAAAAAAGGGAAAGAAGACCGCTTGACAAGATCATGCCACTTGAAAATGTGGGAAGAAGGTCAAATGGCAGTCATGTAAAGCATTAGACGTTTCTGTGTGGCAGCTTTACTTGTATGTTTATATGTATCAAAATATATTGAAATTAACCCTTTCCCAAACGAAAAATTTTAGACTCTTCCAATCTGAAAGGGTTTGCAGACAACAGTTTTAAATTTGATGAAAATGGTAGAAAGTTCTCCTATAGGGTAGAAAACACTGTGGGAAATGGAGAAATCGCTCGTTACAAGCAATTTCTCCTTTTCCCACAGTGTTTTCAAAAGATTACTGCAGACACATGAAAACCAGGGCTTGTTTGGTAAAGGGTTAAAAGCCAATAAACTATTTGAAAACATTGATGCTGACCTCTCCTGGCTTTTTTCGTAAAGAAGCCAACTTGTTGAAAACTAATTTAACTGTGAAGAAATGTCAACCATATTGAATTTCCCAAAAAAAAATTTTTTCAAATACATGTATATATATTTTCTCTTTGTTCGACCATATTTCCTCTACCCATTTAGGGACATGGCTTGGTATTTTAATCATTTTTTAATGCAGTACTTCTCTACGATTATGCTGTAAAAAAGGACAAGTGTAAAATGTTGCTCTTTGGGGAAATGCTTACCTCTAAGAAAAATAATTCAGTGATTTCAGGACCCTACAGAACTGCTGATAATTTTTTTTCTACTGTGTCTTACCCACAGATGTTTTGAGTCCGAAATTAAAGAACCGAAGCTACCCCTGGTATAAAACAGAGGATGTCACCAAAATGTTGGCTGATGATGATGATAGCCTCTCTGTGAGTTCAGATTCTACATTTAGTTCCGAGATAAGTAGACAAAGTGGGTCAGTTAGACGAAGCCAACGGAACACTCCTATGAGGGACATTCTAGAGGAAACAAAGTCTGCAGATAGTGGTAAAAAAACTGAAAATGGAAAAAGAAAAAATGATGAAAAGAGATGTGATAATATAAGTGAGAAAAAAATAAACAAGTCTGTAAAGGAAACGTTGGACATAAAAATGACTCCTACAAAAGACTCTTCTGATGATTTTAAGTTAAAGTTGAAAAGATGTCGAACTGATCCCAGGAGGAAAAGTATTGCTGGAAGTAAACTTGAGGACTTGAAGCCAGTGCCAAAAACAGAAGTGAAGGTTAGGAGAACTCAGAGTGTTTTACTGAAAAAAATGGGAAATGAGTACAAGTCTTTCAGAAACCCAACACCAGACAGTGAGGGAAGAAGAACACGGACATGTCTGAAGTTTACAGAGATTAAAGATGTAAATGATATAAAGAAAGCTGGTCGGCAAGCATTTAGCCAACTCTCAAATGTATCATCACCAAATACAAGAAAATCTCCGAGAGTCAGATCTGCTAGGTTGAAGTAAGGTTTTTGAACTTGTTTTTGTGTTTTTAGCTCACCTGAGTACGAAGTGCTGAAGGTGAGCTATTGTGATCGATCAATGTCCGTCGTCTGTCTGTCCAGCCGTCCGTCCGTTCACAATTACAAAAAAATCTTCTCCTCCTTAACTAATTATCAGATTTCAATCAAACTTCACAGAAATGATCCCTAGGTGATGCACTTTCAAACTACAACAAAGATTTGAATTCCATGAAGAACTCTGGTTGCCATGGCAACTGAGTGAAAAAACTTTAAAAATCTTCTAGTCCAAAACTGTAAGGACTAGAGCTTTCATATTTTGCATGTAGCATCATCTAATGGCCCTCTACCAAAATACTTCAAATCATGGCTCTAGTCTTGAAATTGGCCCTATGTTGTGGGTTCTCAGATTTTACATAGAAATAAAGAAGGAAATCTTAGAAAATCTTCTTGTCTCAAACCCTAAGGGCTAGAGCTCTCATATTTGGCATGTAGCATTATCTAGTGCCCCTCTACTAAAATACTTCAAATTATTGCCCTAGTGCGGAAATTGGCCCTATGTTGTGGCGTCTCGGATTTCACAAAGAGATAAAAAGGAAATCTTAAAAAATTTTCTTATCGCAAACCGTAAGGGCTAGAGCATCATCTAGTGGCCCTCTACTAAAATACTTCAAATTATGGCCCTGCTGTGAAAATTAAACCTATGTTGTTGGTCTTGGATTTCCATAGAGACAAGGAAGGAAATCTTTAAAAACCTCCTTGTCCAAATGGTAATGGCCAGAGCTTTGATATTTGGCATGTAGCATCATCTAGTGGCTCTCTACCAAATTACTTCAAATTATATCCCTAATGTAATGAATTGGCCCTATGTTGTGGTTCCTGAAAACCAAAGCTTGTTTGGTAAAGGATTAAGCACTAGAATGTTTGGTAAAGGGTAAAAAGAAATGGAATGATTTCAGTGCATTATACATGGTGTCTGGAAACTAAGGTAACACTTTTGTATATTTATATTTTGGCTTAAAATATAAAATAAAGAGAAAAATGTATATACATGCAAATAGCACAAATAGTTTTGACGTGACAGGGCCTGTGATGCATGATAGATGCATGATTTGCAGGCAAGAGTGTTTTAACTTTCTATGTTGCTTGGTCTTCAAAAGTATATCAGATGTACACATATCTGCAGCAGTTCATCTTTTTGTGTTTCCTGAGGATACAATTAAACCCATTACCACACAATCCCTACTTTTGACGACCCTGAGAAAGAGGCCTTTAGAAAACATTGTGGGAGAAGGAGAAAATGCTGGTAACCAGCATTTTCTCCTTGTCCTACAATGTTTTCAGCTCTTCACAAAACAAATTTCAAGTCGCTTTCATTTTGCTTTTTGATTTGGAGAAGCCTTAAATATTGTCATCTGGTAATGATTTATAATAGACTAATTGTGGATTTGTTTTTATACGCCCGTCGAAGACGGGACGTATTATGGGATCACCCGTGGCGGGCGGGCGGCGTCCAGTTCTTTGTCCGGAGCATATCTCCAAAACTATACAAGCTAGGGTTATGAAATTTCATGGGTGGATAGATCTCATCGAGGCGGAGTGCAGTGCACAAGAATCATAACTCTTGCTTGCTTAATTTTTGAGTTATTGCCCTTTGTTGTTTTTCATACTTGAATTTTGTCCGGAGCATATCTCCAAAACTATACTAGCTAGGGTTATGAAATTTCATGGGTGGATAGATCTCATTCAGGGGGAGTGCAGTGCACAAGAATCATAACTCTTGCTTGCTTAATTTTTGAGTTATTGCCCTTTGTTGTTTTTCATACTTGAATTTTGTCCGAAGCATATCTCCAAAACTATAGTAGCTAGGGTTATGAAATTTCATGGGTAAATAGATCTCACTGAGGGGGAGTGCAGTGCACAAGAATCATAACTCTTGCTTGCTTAATTTTTGAGTTATTGCCCTTTGTTGTTTTTCATACTTGAATTTTGTCCGGTGAATATCTCCAAAACTATACTAGCTAGGGTTATGAAATTTCATGGGTGGATAGATCACACCGAGGCAGAGTGCCGTGCACAGGAATCATAACTCTTGCTTGCTTAATTTATGAGTTATTGCCCTTTGTCGTTTTTCATACTTGATTTTTGTCCGAAGCATATCTCCAATACTATACTACCTAGGGTTATGAAATTTCATGGGTGGATAGATCTCATCAAGGGGGAGTGCAGTGCACAGAAATCACAACTCTTGCTTGCTTAATTTTTCACTTATTGCCCTTTATTGTTTTTCATACTTGAATTTTGTCCGGAGCATATCTTCAGAACTATAGTAGCTAGGGTTATGAAATTTCATGGGTGGATAGATCTCACTGAGGGGGAGTGCAGTGCACAAGAATCATAACTCTTGCTTTCTTAATTTTTCAGTTATTGCCCTTTGTCATTTTTTATACTTGAATTTTGTCCGGTGAATGTCTCCATAACTATACTAGCTAGGGTTATGAAATTTCATGGGTGGATAGATCTCACCGAGGCGGAGTGCAGTGCACAGGAATCATAACTCTTGCTTGCTTAATTTTTGAGTTATTGCCCTTTGTCGTTTTTCATACTTGATTTTTGTCCGAAGCATATCTCTAAAACTATACTAGCTAGGGTTATGAAATTTCATGGGTGGATAGATCTCATCAAGGGGGAGTGCAGTGCACAGAAATCACAACTCTTGCTTGCTTAATTTTTGAGTCATTGCCCTTTGTTGTTTTTCATACTTGAATTTTGTCCGGTGCATGCCCCAGCTTTACAACTTGGGGTAAGACGGGCGTATCTTGCGACAATTTGCCGCTCTTGTTTCAGGCCTGTCAACTATGAAGAGAGTTTGAGTGATGCCTTCCAGTCTGATGATGATGATTTCTCAGAGACTTCAACCAAATCAAGCAAAAAAACACCATCTAGGTTAGTGAAATATCATTTTAACTTTTTACCAGAAAGCAAAATTGTAGACTTGTTCTAACAGGAAGAATTTGCAGACAACCAATATAGTTCAAATGATAGGAATTATCTTTGAAAGGGCAAAAAGGGTTAACTTCTTTCTGTGGGGTTTTATGAAATAAAGGTCGTCCTGCATGTTCGGCAAGGAAGGAGCATAATCGGTCATTACTTTGAAAACGTCATTAATTATTAGAATGAAGCCAACGACTGAAAAAGCACCTTTAAATTAAAATCTGTATAAAGGCAAAATGTAATGAAAATTGGATTAAATTATCACTCAAAAAAACTTACATGTACTATTTGCATGTATATATATTTTTCTCTTTATCTTGTATTTTAAGCCAAAATATGAATATACGAAAGTGTTACCTTACTTTCCAGACACCATGTATAATGCACTGAAATCATTCCATTTCTTTTTACCCTTTACCAAACATTCTAGTGCTTAAAAGTTATTGACGAGCAAACATTATCCAGGGTAAAAAATTTGTTTGCTCGTCAATAACTTTTTTATCAGGTGTTGTTTAAAAAATCTAACACATCAAGCAAATCCCTGAAGTCTTTCCGCCTTCTCTGCTTCAAACCAAATTCCAATCGGTCATGTATTAACGGAATTATTGAAGATTTTCTTACATGAAGTCGAGGAATTTTTTCAAATATCTGTCGTTGTTGTTGTCACGTGATTCCCCGCCGTGTCACAAGGTTTTCTACCCTCTCGGAAGCAAGTTTCTTAAGTAGAGACAGTTTTAATTTGTTGTCTGCAAATGCTTTCCATATGGATCAGTCTAAAATACTGCCGCTTGTTACAGAGTTAAGGAGCCTGAGGAAGAAGGCTTTTGAAAAAGTGAGGCCTAAAAAAGAAATATCTGTGTTTAGGGTTTCAGTCACAGACACTCTAGGTAGGAATTTTTTTTTTTAACTTTTTTTTTACACGGAACATATAGTGAAATGACACCGACGGGTTTATATTTTTTTATTTTCAAAAGAAGTTTAGGGTTGGCAGCATTTCCTAGGTCGGGTCGGGAAACTCTAAACACAGATATTTTTTTAAGGCCTAATTGGGAAAAGAAGGAAATGCTTGAAACCAGCATTTTCTTCTTTTCCCAAAATTTTTTTCCAGCCTTTCAAAGACAAACACCATCATTTGAGACATGTTTAATTTTTTGTGTGCAAATCCTTTCAATTTGGAAAAGTCTACAATTTTGTTGTGGTAAAGAGTTTACCTTTAAATCCAGGAAGAGGAGAAATACAGACAAAGTAGATGTATATAGCTTGAGTGATGATGATTATAGCGATGAAATGGAACCGAAGGCAAGAAAAACACCAAGGTCTGCAAGCAGACGAAACTCGGTGAAGGCCAAACAGGCCAAAAGCACATCAAAGGTACATGTAATGTATAATAGTACAGGGGTCTAGTGAGAAATACCATGTTCAGTTTCTAGTTTTTTTATTTACATTCAGATGGATAAAGCAGTCTGCATTTTCTTCTTTTTCTATGAAATTTTCTGTTTTCAAAGTTAAATATCATTATATTAGGCACAAAAAAACTGGTCATCTAATAAAGCTTTTATTTTAGATTTGTCCTAAATTTCACGGTCTAGCACAACATCTGAAAACATTGTAGGAAAAGCAGAATATGCTGGTAGCAAGTGTTTTTCTCATTTTCCCTTAATGTTTTCTACCCTTCCCTGTCCAAAATTCAACTTTCGTCATCTGCAAATACTTCCATTTTTAACCAGTCTGAAATTTTGTTGTTTGACAAAGAGTTAAAAACATTGTGGAAAAAGGAGAAAAATGCTGGGTACCAGTATTTTCCCTTGTTCCCACAATGTTTTCTACTCTTCCCGAAACAAGTTTCATTTTTTGAGACCCATTAACCATTTCCCAAACAATCCCTGGTTTTTATGGGTCTGGAATAGTAGCCTTTTGAAAACATTGTGGGAAAAGGAGAAAATGCTGGTAACCAGCATTTTCTCCTTTTCCCACACAGTTTTCTACCCTGTCATAGACAGTAATCATCTTTCAGCAAGAGTTGAATTGTCGTCTGCAAATGCTTTCTATTTGGTCTAGTCCAAAATTTGTCGTTTGGGAAAGGGTTAATTGTATCATCTGCATGACTTCTGAAAACATTGTAGGAAAAGGAGATAATGCTGTTAACCAGCATCTTTTCCTTTTCCCACCATGTAAGACAGAAATGTCATCTGATTGAACTTATCCCTTAACTCTTTACTAAATGACAAAATTGTTAAATGTTTGAAATAAAAAGCCTCTGCAAACCACAAATAAAAAATGGATCTAATTATCAAATTGTCCTCAAAGGTGTTGAAAACATTAGTAAAAGACAAAATGTTGGTTACCAGCACAATGTTTTCCAAATTCTTCTCTGTTAGGGTCCTTAAAGCATTTGGATATGTTAGTAATGGGTTAAAACTGACTATAGCTTGAGAGGTTTTAGGGTAATTAATTTACATAGAATAATACTCCTTTGTCAAATTTGTATCCTATAGATTTTTTTTTACCCTTTACTCCATAGATACTCATTTCTACGCATTGTGTATAGGAGCCATTGGAAAACATTGTGGCAAATGGTGAAATTGCTTGTCACGAGCAATTTCACCTTTGCCACAATGTTTTCTATGCTATCAAAAGGTGTCATATACACATAAGCAACAGCTTCATCTTTACTGTTATTTAGGGTTAATTAGAGATAGCATAGAAATGCCTTACGGGGTAAAGGGTTAATGTGTTTTAATAATTAAATATTTCAGCTTTTTTGTTTGTTGTTTGAACCTTCACAAAGACATTTTTTTAAGTCTTCTTGTCTATACCACAGCCACGACGATCCCTGTTGAACTCGGCCACACCCACAGTGCCCAGTCGTCAACAACCTTTGATGTCACCAACAAGTGTCCTTGAAGAAGCTAGAGCAAGGTAACTTAAAAGAAAACTTTGAATGAAAAAACACCAGATTATCCCTCCCCAAAGACAGAGGGAAATAGTTTCAGTGATGTTCGTCCTTCCTTCTGTCCGTCGCCAAAGGCAGAGGGATATAATTTTAGCTTTGTCTGTCTGTCCTTCCTTCCGTCTGCCCGAGTGTCCGTCCCGCTGAATATCTCCAATACCATTGGTCGGAATTTCGTGAAACTGAATACATGTGTACAATAACCCATTCTGCCAGAACGCTTTGTTTTTTTTTTAATCAATGCAAAATGACCAACTGGCAGTGATTTTAAGTTAGGTTTTTTCTTTGGCTGGGGATATCATTTCAACAAAATTGCTTGTTTTTCCTGTGTTGGTGTCACATTTCTCTTTTTCATTACACCCTTACTTCCAAACAGTCTGGACTTTAAACAATCCTTATAAAGAAAGCTTTTTATACGCCCGTCAAAGACAGGACGTATTATGGGATCACCCATGCCGGGCGGGCGGCGTCCAGTTCTTTGTCCGGAGCATATCTCCAAAACTATACAAGCTAGGGTTATGAAATTTCATGGGTGGATAGATCTCATCGAGGGGGAGTGCAGTGCACAGGAATCATAACTCTTGCTCGCTTAACTTTTGAGTTATTGCCCTTTGTTGTTTTTCATACTTGAATTTTGTCCGGAGCATATATCCAAACTATACTACCTAGGGTTATGAAATTTCATGGGTGGATAGATCTCATTGAGGGGGAGTGCAGTGCACAAGAATCATAACTCTTGCTTGTTTGATTTTTAAGTAATTGCGCTTTGTTGTTTTTCATACTTGAATTTTGTCCGGAGCATATCTCCAAAACTATACTAGCTAGGGTTATGAAATTTCATGGGTGGATAGATCTCACGGAGGGGGAGTGCAGTGCACAGGAATCATAACTCTTGCTCGCTTAATTTTTGAGTTATTGCCCTTTGTTGTTTTTCATACTTGAATTTTGTCCGGAGCATATCTCCAAAACTATACTAGCTAGGGTTATGAAATTTTATGGGTGGATAGATCTCATCGAGGGAGAGTGCAGTGCACAAGAATCATAACTCTTGCTTGCTTAATTTTTGAGTTATTGCCCTTTGCCGTTTTTTATACGTGAATTTTGTCCTCTGAATATCTCCAGAACTATACTAGCTAGGGTTATGAAATTTCATTGCTGGATAGATCTCACGGAGGGGGAGTGCAGTGCACAGGAATCATTACTCTAGCTTGCTTAATTTTTGAGTTATTGCCCTTTGTCGTTTTTCATACTTGATTTTTGTCCGGAGCATATCTCCAAAACTACACTAGCTAGGGTTATGAAATTTCATGGGTGGATAGATCTCATTGAGGGGGAGTGCAGTGCACAGGAATCATAACTCTTGCTTGCTTAATTTTTGAGTTATTGCCCTTTGTTGTTTTTCATACTTGAATTTTGTCCGGTGCATGCCCCAGCTTTACAACTTGGGGTAAGACGGGCGTATCTTGCGACAATTTGCCGCTCTTGTTGTTATTTGGCAATTTTTGATTTTTAGCTTTGCTGGCCAAAGGCCAGCGAGCTGTTGTCATGGCGTTGTGTCCGTCGTGCTTCCATCCGTCCGTTTGTTCGTTTAGCCGTGCGTGCGTCTGTAAACTTTTTCTTTAAAAAACTTCTCCTCAGAAACTATTGACTGGATTTTTACCAAATTTTACAGGAATGTTCCTTAGGTGGTCCTCTTTCAAATTCCTTCAAATAATTGTGTTCCATGAATAATTTTGGTTGCCATGGCAACCAAAGTAAAAAACCTTTAAAAATCTTCTCCTCCCAAACCGCTAATTGGATAGCATTATTTTTTTGCAGGAATGTTCCTTAGATAGAAGTCTACAGAATTCCTTAAAAAAAAAAGATCCGTCAAAAAACATGGCTTTCATGGGAGAATCATTTTCCTGTTATGGTATAAAGTAAAATCTTGGAAAATTTTCTTCTCTCAAACTACTTGTTTTGATTTCATTGTTGTATTGAAGGTTAGTTCCAATGGTGGTAAGTCTTTACCATACAATCCTGACTTTTAAGTGCCATAAAGAAGAAGTCTTTGGAAAACACTTTTGGAAAAGGAGAAAATGCTGGTAATCAGCATTTTCTCCTTTTCCCTCAGTGTTTTCTTCTCTATCAAAGAGAGAAATCATCATTTCATCATTGTTTAATTTGTTGTCTGCAAATGCTTTCAGTTTGGTCACATCCGAAATTTTGTCGTTTTGTAAAGAGTTAAAGATGGTTGCTTTACATAATCTATAATCCTTTTCATATAAAGCAAGAGAACCTCTGCACTTTGATTAGTTCTGGTACTGGTAAAGGTTTGTTGACCTACTGGTGACCTAGAAGAAAGAGGGACAGGGCTTTACTGTTGTGATAAGGCATTTTGTTATCCAATCAAACTGATCCCTGACAAAGAAGACTTTAGAAAACATTGTGGGAAAAAGAGAAAATGCTGGTAACCTTTTCCCACAATGTTATCTACCCTTCACAAAACAACTTTCAAATTTTCAGTAACTTTTATTTTTTCATCTACAAATGCTTTCCATTTGGACAAACCTAAAATGTTGTCGTTTGGTAATGAGTTAACTATAACCAGAAGATAAATTTTTTATAACTGGCCATAATTGAAAGATGTTGCAGACAACATAAATCTTAAAATTAGTAAAACTTGTATCAAAAAGGGTAGAAATTATTGTATAAAACTAAGAAAATGCAGGTAACTTTTATTTTCTTCTTTTCTCACAATGATTTTCATAGCTTTTTTTTCTTTAGTGACCTAAAATGCAGGAATGAATGGTAATTGTTAAAAACTTCTCTTCACGGTTACAGAAAAATCAGGCCTGTGGAGCGATACAGGCGCCCAAGCGCCTCTAGTTAAAAAGATGTCAAGGTAATGTCATAGCCCTGTTGTTGTTGGACAAAAAGTTGGGTCAACTTGGTAAATATTTACATTTTGGGCAGTAGTCGTTAGAAATACGAGCCATACTCTGGTAAAAGGGGGCTAAATGCATCTCAGTGATATCAAGCAAACTATCACAGATCCATAGTAGCCATGTTTTAAACAACTGACTTAATAACGAGGTAGACTGGTCCTTGGACATACAGAAAACTGACCATTAGCAAAAAGTTTTGGCCCAGGTCAGCCTGCACAGGCTGACCTGGGTCAATACTTCTAGCAGATACATTAAGCCGTCTTTTCACAGAGCAGGGCTCATTAACATGTTTTAACCCATTACCACACAATCCCTACTTTTGACGACCCTGAGAAAGAGGCCTTTAGAAAACATTGTGGGAAAAGGAGAAAATGCTGGTAACCAGCATTTTCTCCTTTTCCCACAATGTTTTCTGCACTTCACAAAACAAATTTCATATTTTCAGTCACTTTTATTTTGCCATCTGCAAATGCATTCGCTTTGGACAGGCCTAAAAATTTTGTCTTTTGGTAATGAGTTAATCAGCGATGTTTCTAATCAGCGATACATACAAGCCTGTTGTTGTCTGTCATTTTGTTAAAACTTTAATTATTATGATTTCTGTCATTACCATAGATATTTACTTCAAACTTTGCATCATATAATATCTTTGTCATTACTGAAGATATTTTCTTCGAACTTGGACTAGTTGTTAACTGATAAAAGGGGAACCCATGAAAGCAACTTTAGCTATGTGTGGTGCTCCTGTTTCCATCCTTTCAGAGATAAATCTTCATTTAGCCTTTTATCTGGTCTGCAAATGTCCTAAAAAAATGTACAAGTCTGAACCTTCTGAATATATGACATTGTTATAGAACAGTTAGACAAACATTCTGGGGATGGGGGTCTTTCCTTTATTTCATGTATATTGATTTCAACAAGGGGGGGGGGGGGGGGTCTTTTCTTAATTCATGCATATTAATTTCAACAAGTTAACTCATTACCAAATGGCAAAATTTGGGGTTTGTCCAAATCCAAAGCATTTGCAAACGACAAAATAAAAGTGACCGAAACTTTGAAATTTGTTTGTGAAGGGTAAAAAACATTGTGGGAAAAGGAGAAAATGCTGGTTACCAGCATTTTCTCCTTTTCCCACAATGTTTTCTACAGGCATCTTTCTCAGGGTCGTCAAAAGTAGGGATTGTGTGGTAATGGGTTAAAGAGATTTTGGAGGTCATTTTGTAGAATTTATTGTTGTGTAGCTATGTAATAATTTCAGACTCCATGTTTCTGCAGTCCCAGACACATTACCATGTAGAGAGAAAGAATTTGATGATATCTACAGATTTGTAGAAAGCAAGATCGTTGATGGAACAGGAGGGTAGGTAGCATTTTATCATACACACATTTATCGTTCAATGATCATAGATTATAAATTGGTCTTTTACTGCATTTCTAAGTATGGTGATGACTAATGTGCTATATAGAGGATAATCAACTGGTTATTTTTGATATGAAAAATATCTCACGAGGATGCGTTGTTAGGCGTTGAAAAAACGAGTGCGCAGCACGAGTTTTTTTAACGCCTTACGACGCGTCCGAGTGAGATATTTTTCATATCAAAAATAACCAGTTGATTATTCTATTTATTATATACCTTATTAACATCATTATTTGTAATTTTGCGTTTGAAAGTCGAAAAAAATGTAGCCAAAAAAAAAAAGTAGTCCCCAAATTACGTCAGGAAGTGAAAGTGAAAGTTGATAACGATAATAGTGATGATATCAAAATTTATTACACTGGGAAATTCCAGGATTTCACTGCTAGGTATATAATAAAAAACAACAATTGTATGGTTTTCCTGATTGACTGTGACAAAACCGAGCAGCATATCAGATGTGTGTCATGGTGAAGTTAGACTTTGAATTCAAAATTGGAAGCGGGTGATTGATCATTTGAGGATTAATTGATCAGATTTGAATCTACCAGCAAATGAGAGAGTTAGATTTGGTAATTTAGAATTAAAAAAAAAAAAAGATTCCTGGATGGTTAATTTTTAGATGATCAAGTTAGATACCATACAATCAGTTATAAATAAATTTCAGGATCACAAGATCTTATTTTTCAAACATGCTTTCAAAAATTGTCTACAATTTGGACAAGTCTAAATTTTTGTCATTTAGTAAGGACTTATTCCTAGGCTGTTAAGTGCGACTCACTGACCTTTTGCAAACAGTGTAGATCAAAATCAGACTTAACAGAATGTGCAGTCTGATCTTGAATCTACACTGTTCAATATGGAGATAGTATTGCCGAAAACATAACTTTGAAATAGCAATATTAAGGGTTTTTACAATTGAATTGAAAATCTCTCTTTAGTTGTTTAGCAGGATAAGATTTAACCCTTTCCCAAACAATCCCTGGTTTTTACGGGTCTAGAAAAGTAGCCTTTTGAAAACACTGTGGGAAAAGGAGAAAATGCTGGTAACCAGCATTTTCTCCTTTTCCCACAATGTTTTCTACCCTATCATAGACAGAAATCATCTTTTCAGCAAGAGTTGAATTGTCGTCTGCAAATGCTGTCAATTTGGTCTAGTCCAAAAGTGCGTCGTTTGGGAGAGGGTCAAGGTGTTTATCGTTGTCTGCGCATGTCATATTCTTCGAAGATTCGACTGTCTTATATGACGCATCACTACTAGCCCCGAAAGCGGGCTGACTGTATAATATTACGCTCTATAAAGTAGCAATGTTGAAAATAGCTTTTACGTATCGATACGTTTGAGGAGAAATGAGACCTGCTTTAGCAACAGATTTCATTTCTCTAAACTGGTGATCATAGTTGAGTGAATTGCACGAGGTAGCGTTTTATTGGGTAAACCTTTTTTTTGTTTTAAATTCAAAGTAACGGTTGTCACGTAGGAAAGTGGTTCGGTTCTGTACCCAGGATGCCCATATCAGATAGATGAGTATTTATAGAATGCCATCTAGCGGGAGATAATGAGGTGTTTATAGGTGAATGTATATACATGTATGTGGTGTACATGATACAGGTACATCAGCCATAGTACTTGATGTGATCAGTGTTTTGACAACATTGTCAGATAAAAGAGCAATTGCATGTTTCAAGCAATTTTTCTTTTTCAATGATGATTTCAACAGCTGCAAAGTTAATGTGTACTTTAACCCTTTATTAAATGACCAAATTTTAGACTTGTCCAAATTGAAAGCATTTGCATACGGCACAATAAATGTGACTTAAAACTTGAAACTTGACTTCAGAAGAATAGGAAACATTGTGGGAAAAGAAGAAAATGCTGGTTACCAGCATCTTCTCCTTTTCCCACAATGTTTTCAGAAGGCTTCTGCCTCTGGGTCATAAAAACCAGGGATTGTTTGGTAAAGAGTTAATTCTTTACCTAACGACAAATTTATATAGAGGTCCCAATTGAAAGCATTTGCAGATGGCAAAATAAATATGATTGAAAAATCATAATTTGATTTGGGAAGGGTAGAAAACATTGTGGGACAATGTTTTCAAAAGACCTTTACCTCACGGTCATCAAAAGTGGTTCGTGTGTGGTGAAGGGTTAAGAAAAATATTGATTTTTGTAGAATAAATCTTTACCACACAAGAAAATATTAGACTGGTCCAAATTGAAAGCATTTGCAGACGACAAAATAAAGGTGACTTAAAAATTGAAATTTGTTCTGGGAAGGGTAGAAAACACTGTGGGAAAAGGAGAAAATGCTGGTTACCAGCATTTTTTCCTTTTCCCACAGTGTTTTCAATAGGCTTCTTTCTCAGGGGCATCAAAAGTAGGGAATTTGTGGTAAACGGAAAATGAAATAATGTACATTCGCAGGTGTATGTACATATCTGGAGTGCCTGGTACAGGAAAGACAGCCACAGTGCATGAAGTGATCAGATCTATGGTACAGGGTTATGAGGACGGGGAATTACCAGCCTTTAGATACTTAGAAATAAATGGCATGAAACTGACAGAACCCAGGCAGGCCTATGTGGAAATATTAAAAGTACGAGTTTATTGTGTAATATCCAACTGCAAACAAAGTTTCTCCTGGCATTATTTGTGTGGATATCACTGTTTTGTGTGGATATCACTGTTTTGTTTGAATAATAGAACAGGTATTCACCATCCTTTCTGTACTCTTTACCAAACAGTCCGTGTTTTTACAACCCAGAAGAAGAAGCCCTATGAAAACATTATGGGAAAAGGAGGAAATGCTGGTAACCAGCATTTTCTCCTTTTCCCACAATGTTTTCTACTCTTCTAAAGTCAAGTTTCAATTTTTGAGCCACATTTACTTTGTCCTCTGCAGATGCTTTGAATTTGGACCAGTCTACAATTTTTTTTGTTAAGTAAAGAGTTAACAACATCCTCTTCCTCTCAAGAAAGAATGGTTGGTGAATAAGAGCCCAGATTATTTCTGTTGTAATCTCGAGTCGGACTGTATTTCTGTTGGCAAGCACATAGGTATATTTGTGTCATAAAGTGTTTCTTCAATCTTGATACCATAGTATTGAAACTCTGTTTAACCCTTTACTCCATAGATACTCATTTCTACGCATTGCGTGTAGGAGCCTTTGGAAAACATTGTGGCAAAAGGTGAAATTTCACCTTTTGCCACAATGTTTTCTATGCTATCAAAAGGTGTCATATATACATACAAAACAGCTTCATCCTTGCTGTTATTTAGGGTCAATTAGAGATACTATAGAAATGCCTTATGGGGTAAAGGGTTAACTAAACCTACAGATGTAAAACAATGTTTCAGTTTCTGCTTCCATTTGTAAAAGATTTATCTTCACCTATGCATATGAAGTTTAAACATGTCTTCCTTCTAGAACTCATTCAAGGGAGTATAGATACTTTTATGACAGTTCCATCGGATAAAGTTAATTGTTTTAAGGACTGTTATTCCTAAGCTTGTTTCCATTACAGCAACTCACTGGCCAGAAAGCCACTCCAGATCATGCTGCTGATATCCTGAACAGAAGATTTTGTGGCAAAAGTTCTAGAGAAACAATTGTGCTGTTAGTAGATGAGGTAAGCAAATCTGTTTTGTTCCTAAAGTGCAGCTCATACCGCCTCCTGATCTAGTCCTCCTTTGTTCTGGAATTTCCACTTTCATTGATAACATTTTTCAAAATCTTCCTTTTGCAAAAAAAAAATCACTAAAAAATATTAATGCAAAATGTCATTCTCTGATGAAATTATCCTATGTCTATTACGAAAAAAAGTTGTGTAAATACACGTAGGTCCCAAACATCGAATTTATATGTTTAATTGTACCTTGCTTATG
Source organism: Tridacna crocea (assembly GCA_943736015.1). Lineage (NCBI taxonomy): Eukaryota > Metazoa > Mollusca > Bivalvia > Cardiida > Cardiidae > Tridacna > Tridacna crocea. Next base: position 61,364,461 of record OX031059.1, read on the forward strand.
GCAGTGTCAATGTTACAGTTGTCATATTGTCATAGATACCAAATCTCTTATTCTTGATCGGACTATAACTACAATTTTGTTCTGTGTACAGTTAGACTTATTGTGGACCAGAAAACAGGATGTAATGTACAATATATTTGATTGGCCAACCAAACAGTATGCCAGGTTGATAGTACTAGCTGTGGCCAATACAATGGATTTACCAGAACGAATAATGATGAAAAGAGTCCAAAGTAGATTGGTAGGTAAATCTTTAACTGTTTACCCAACAATCCCTGGTTTTTATGACCCCAAGATGGAAGCCTTTTGAAAACATTGTGGGAAAGGGAGAAAATGCTGGTAACCAGCATTTTCTCCTTTTCCCACAATGTTTTCTACCCTGCAGGAAACAAATTCCAGTTTTTGAGTGACATATATTTTGTCATCTGCAAGTGCTTTCAATTTGGACCAGTCTAAAATTTTGTTATTTAGTTAAAAGTGACAGAAACACCATATCAGCCATATTTATTATCTGCAAATGCTTCTAATTCGGATATGTCTAATAATTTTCAGTTTATTTAAGAGTCAATCCTTTACAACACATCCCGAGTTTTTACAAGAGAGTTTTGAAAAAATTGTGGGAAGCAGTATTTCCTCCTTTTCCTACAATATTTTCTACATGCCCTACTAAAGACAGTGAACAGCATTTGAGCTACATTAATTTTGTTGTATGCAAAAGCTTTCAAATTGGTCGTGTCCAGATTCTGTTGTTTGGTAAAGAATCTTTCTCTTGTTTAACTTACCAAACAAAATTTTGGACTATTCCAAATTGAAAGCTTTTGCAGACGACAAAATAAATGTGACTCAAACAATGAAATTTGTTTTGGGAAGTACAGAAAACTTTGTGGAAAAAGGAGAAAATGCTGGTTACCAGAATTTTCTCCTTTTCCCACAATGTTTTCAAAAGGCTTCTTTCAAAGGATTGTAAAAAATCAGGATTGTTTGGTAAAAAGTAAAACAAATTCATTGAGTTATGGTCTTTGAAAAGAGGGTTTAATGCATCTAGAAAAAGTGCCAACATGTCAGCATGTGAATTGCACTTTTTTTTGTATGTAAGGTATCTTTCTAAATTATTGATTGCACATGCATGAAGAAAATAATTGAAACTGGGACAGAAGTCTTTGGTTGTAAAGGTTCCTAATGTATTTGTCTGCCTACTTGATAGTTTGGGGTTTTTGATCAAGTAATGTAAAGTCTTTAGTTAGAGCTATTAATTTTAAAGAAAACTTCATAGGACTGAAAAATGAACTGTTACACCCATATTACTACATGTATTATTAGTAGTATTTTTTTTAACGTTTTCTACAGTGCTTTCTAACCTCTTTAAGATAAATTTCACAATTTCAGAGACATTTGACTTCTGCGATGCTTTCAACTAGTCTAAAAATTGGTGGTTTGGTATAGGGCTAATGTTCTACAAATAATGTTGATTACTAGTATTTATGTTTACATTGTGAAGTTGTGTGCTGTGTTTGTTTCAGGAATGAAGACACAAAACGTTGAAAATAGGATACAAAAATAAATGAGATTTTGCTCTTAATTAGACTATGTTTCATTACCACACAAGAAAATTTTGGACTGGTCCAAATTGAAAGCATTTGCAGACAACAAAATGAAGGTTACTGAAAAATAGGTATTTGCTCTGGGAAGGATAGAAAACACTGTGGGAAAAGGAGAAAATGCTGGTTACCAGCATTTTCTCCTTTTCCCACAGTGTTTTCAAAAGGCGTCTTTCTCAGGGGCGTCAAAAGTAGGGATTGTGTGGTAATGGGTTAATGTGTTTACTATATCTGTTCCATTGTTTTACGGCCAAGTCATAGTAGCGCAGTTGGAAGTGTTTAAGCCTTGAGAAGGTGGGCAGGCAAATGGTTTGAATCCCAAGCTCTGCCAACTTGTGTTCAAGAAATGATAGTTCTTGTCACTGGAATCATTTTCCCTTGCCACAGGATTCATTCCTCCCTCACTATTGGTCACTTTTTCGAAGCTGGGTATGGGGGAAAGCAGCCGAAGGCTTGAGAGGAATATTGTGCAAATTACATGTGCTTGTAAAAGAAACTTTAAGTAATCATGGATTTTACGGGCTGCCATGATGTAACTGGATTAATGTTTTAACCCTTTACCCCATAAGGCATTTCTATGGTATCTCTAATTGACCCTAAATAACAGCAAGGATGAAGCTGTTTTTTATGTGTATATGACACCTTTTGACAGCATAGGAAACATTGTGGCAAAAGGTGAAATTGCTCGTCACGAGCAATTTCACCTTTTGCCACAATGTTTTCCAAAGGCTCCTACAAGCGATGCGTTGAAATGAGTATCTATGGAGTAAAGGGTTAAGCCTTTAACACACAATCCCTACTCTTGGCGACCCTGAGAAAAAAAGACTGGAAAAAATTGTGGTAACCAGCATTTTCTCCTTTTCCTGCAATTTTTTCTTCTCTTTCTGATACAAATACTAAAATCTGAGCTGCATTCAATATGTCTTCCAGTTGTTTTTTCAATCTCGGCCAGTCTGAAATATTGTCGTGTGGTAAATAGTTAAAAGGTATTAAATACCATACAAGTTTTTTTAAAAAACTTATTCTATTCCAGGGTTTGACAAGGATGACCTTCCAGCCTTACACCTTTAAACAACTACAGACCATTGTTTTGTCCAGAATGAAAGGCCTGAAAGCTTTCGATGAGGATGCTATACAACTGGCAGCTAGGAAAGTGGCTGCTGTCTCTGGAGATGCGAGGAGGGCCCTGGACATTTGCAGAAGATCAACAGAAATTGCCGAGATATCATCTAAGAAGACGTCTAAGGATGTGCTGGTTGGCATGTCACATGTAGATGCAGCTCTTCAAGAAATGTTTTCATCTCCCAAAATAGTTGCTATAAGGTATGCCAATATCATTGAACAATATAGTTTTCCTTTGCTTCAACCTGTGCCCCTCAACAAAATTCTAGATTTTTCCAAATTTACAGACAAGTAAATAAAAGTCAGATTGATATTTGTTTTAGCAAGGACAGAAAACACTGTTGGAAACCTTTTTGGTATGGGACAAAACAGTAGGAGAGGAAGAAATTGACTGTTTAGAGGCTTTCTTCCTTTTGCCACACCGTTTTCACATATACTCATGAATTAAACTAAGCAAGTGTGATCCATTTTGTTTTTTCTTATTTACAAGGAAGATATCAAAGATTCATAAAGCATTTGTTATCATTTTTACATGTCATTACTTTAACTCTTTACCAAATGAAGAAATTTTAGAATGGTTCAAATTGAAAGCATTTGCAGATGACAAAATAAAAGTGACTGAAGAATTGAAATTTGTTTTGGGTAGGGTAGAAACATTGTAGGAAAAGGAGAAAATGCTGGTTACCAGCATTTTATCCTTTTCCCACAATGTTGTCAAAAGGTTTCTTTCACAGGGTCATTAAAACTCGGGACTGTGGTAAAAGGTTAATTGATGAGCTGGGCCACAGTGGCTCAGTGTGTAGCATTCAGTATTTGAGGACATGGAGTCTGGGTTTGATCCCTGGCTCGGCCAATTTCTTTCTGAGGATCAATGATGGTCATTGCAACATGATTCATTCCTCTTTCACTGGTGACTATTGTTACCATGATGGTTATGTGGCTTGGAAAGAAAGTTCAATGGAGAACTGGTAAAAGAGACTCCAGGAAAGCATGAATAGGATCACTGGGCCACCAGAATATGTCTGAAATAATGCTTAACCCTTTCCCAAATGATACATTTTAGACTCTTCCAAACTCAAGGAGTTTGCAGTCGACAATTTCGAATTTGATCAAAATGGCAGAAAGTTCTCTAAATGGGTAGAAAACACTGTGACAAAAGGAGAAATTGCTCGTTACGAGCAATTTCTCCTTTTCCCACAGTGTTTACAAAAGACTTGTATTGCAGATACGTAAAAACAAGGGCTTGTTTGGGAAAGGGTTAAGAAAGCGTGAAACACCATACAGGCAATTAAATTGTAATAAATTAATCATCATTTGTCTGCTGTTTCAAGATGTATTATTGTTACAGAAATGCTTCCAGCCAAGAAAAAGTATTCTTGCGTGCAGTTGTTGCGGAGTTCCAGAGGCTAGGTTTAGAAGAAGCAGAATTTTCTAAATTGTATACGCAGCACATATCTTTGTGTCGATTTGAAGGTAGTACTAAATTCATATCAGAGTTACCTTCAGTTCACAGAGCCCTAGATAAGAAGGAGTGATGATTGTCTAAATCCATTACTTTTCTTCGAAACCCTATGTTGTGGGCACTCATTAGAATCGTCTCGATGAGACGATTCTAATGAGTACCCACAACATAGGGTTTAGTGGAGAATAATTAATATTTTCAGTTTTGAAAGCAAAATCACTAACCTCTATCTGGAGCTCTGGTTCAATCATTTTACATTTATTTACCAGTTATCTGAAATGAACTCTGGCAGATAAATTTAAGTTAAGCAGTAGATTCCTTTAAAAACACTTTTGCATAACCCTTTCACACACAAACCAGAGGTCTAATAACTCTTGGGAAGACACCTTATGATAACATTTTTGGAAAAGGAGAAAATGCCGGTAAACAACATTTTCTCCTTTTCACACAATGTTTTCTATCCTTTTATAGTCAGATTTTATAAATAGAGCTGCCTTTGTCATCTGCAAAAACTTTGGATATGGACAAGTGTAACATTTTGTCATTAAGTGATGAGATAAGGAGAATTTGCTCATAACCAACTTTTCCTAATTTTGCCCCATTGTTATCGCTTGTATTAATGCACTAGGTCATGATTATAAATTGTGATTTATATTTGATTTGGATATTTTCAGTGTGGTTTTTTGCTAAAATTTTATTTATTGTGAAAATTACTCTCCAGTCAGATTTATCCATATACATGTAGATGTAAAACTGCAGTATAAGTCTTGGGTATTTCTACCCAGGCAAGATTCTGTTTTATCACATAACCTCCCTTGTTTTCAGTGTAAATATACCCATTACAAATTTTCTTATCTTACACACGTTTGATATCACATTTGTGTGACATCATTTTTGACGTCATTTTGTACACATTACATAGAAGTGAATGGGTCTCATGGATATTACACCGAGTGAGTTTATGAATGTTTTTCCATCATTTAACTCTTTACCAAATAACAATATTTTAGACTGGTCCAAATTGAAAGCATTTGCAGACAACAAAATAAAAGTGACTGAAAATTTGAAATTTGTTTTGGGAAGGGTAGAAAACATTGTGGGAAAAGGAGAAAATGCTGGTTACCAGCATTTTCTCCTTTTCCCACAATGTTTTCAGGAGGCTTTTTTCTTGGGGTCGTTAAAAGTCAGGATTGTGTGGTAAAGAGTTAATCTATATTTTGTGAAATATCGTTATGTGATAAAAAGAATCTGACATTCGTGGACGTTTGAAGTAGAATTTTATTAAACTCATCTTTGAAATTGTTATGAAGCTCACCAAAGGCTCACTTAATAACATTACCCTAGACTCGTTTAATAAAATTTTATCTCAAAAGCCCACTCATGTCAGATCCTATATATCCTATGTATTAACTCATTACCAAACAACAATTCTTTAGGCTTGTCCAAATCGAAAGCATTTGCCGATAACGAAATAAAAGTGACTGAAAATTTGAAATTTGTTTTGTGAATAGTAGAAAATATTGTGGGAAAGGAGAAAATGCTGGTTACCAGCATTTTCTCCTTTACCCACAATGTTTTCTGAAGGTTTTTTTTTTTTTTTTCCTCAAAAAGTAGGGATTGTGTGGTAATGGGTTAAAGAAGCTAAGCCTCCAAGTCTCCATGTGCAGTTCTGCGTTAATGAAAATGTAATTGTCACCCTCATAACTTTGGTGCATGTATCTCTTAAATTGATGTTACACCATAATGATTATACTGTAATGTTATTAATCAAGTGATTTCGTATTGGCCCAGTTACAGGTCCGAGGTCAGCTGTATTGGCCCGAGGCTGAAGGCCGAGGGCCAATACGGCTGACCTCGGACCTGTAACTGAGCCAATAGGAAATCACTTGATTAATGACAATTTTATTAATTAACCCTTTACCAAACAATCTCTGGTTTTTACGACCCTGAAAAAGAAGCCTTCTGAAAACATTGTGAGAAAAGGAGAAAATGCTGGAAACCAGCATTTTCTCCTTTTTCCCACAATGTTTTCTACCCTGCTAGAAACAAATATCAATTCTTGAGTTACGTTTACTTTGCCTCCTCTTTGAACGTGATTGGCTTAAAAGTAAGCGCAGACGCTCACGCAATTGAACTTTTAACCAATCACGTTCAAGGATTTCTGTATTGGTCGCGGGTCATCAATTTTGATATGAGGTCAACTGTATTGATCGGAGGTCAAGTCGTATTAAGCCAGGGTCACGACCTGTGTACTATACGAAATCAGAAATATGACTGGTATGGCGTGGACCAGTTTCCACGTATAGCTTCTTTATATCCAATCGTTAATTAATAAAACATTATATAAATCATGTCTAGTTAAGGTGGCTCAAAAAACTAGAAAAATTTAAATCTAAATTCATATGCTTATCAATTTTCCAACTATACATGTAGTATCTAAAACTCCAAGGTTTTCTGTTTGATTGGATAAGATGGACTGTCTCAGCAAATGAATCAGTTATTCTTGGAATTTAGAACTAGGTCAATATTCAGAATGGTGAGTAAATGATCACCCTATACAAAATATTCCTTGGTTTTGCAAGAAAGCCTTTTAAAACAGTGATGGAAAAGGAGCAAATTCTGATGACAAGCATTTTCTCCCTTTTCCACAATGTTTTCTACCTTTTCATATCCAAATCCTATCATGTGGGCCACATAATACTTGGTGTAGTCTGTAAATCCTTAACTCTTTACCACACAATCCTGACTTTTAACGACCCTGAGAAAGAAGCCTTTTGAAATCATTGTGGGAAAAGGAGAAAATGCTGGTAACCAGCATTTTCTCCTTTTCCCACAATGTTTTCTATCCTGCCCAAACCAAATTTCAATTTTTGAGTTGCATTTATACTGTTGTCTGCAAGTGCTTTCAATTTCGACCAGTCTAAAATTTTGATGTTTGGTAAAGAGTTTATGTATTGAACTTTCCAACATGCATCATAGACTATTTTTGTTGCAGGTCTACAGCCACCATCAACAAGTGAACTGGCATGTATGTGTTCAAGACTTGGAAGTATACGACTGCTCCTTGTTGAACATGGACGACAGGATCTCAATATGCGTGTGCGACTGAATGTTAGTCAGGATGACGTTCTTTATGCCCTAAGAGACAAAGTGGATCTTTAACTTGAAACAAGCATCTTTTTTGAAAATTCAAGATGAAGATTAGATTGCATGAAATGTACAGTCTAATCATTGTTGTAGTCTTTCGGGAATGGGGGTCAAAACGGCCCACTTCCAAAACGGCCCAATACCGAAACGGCCCAAAACTGAAACGGCCCACAACCGAAACGGCCCACTTTTTTTCTTGCTTAATTCTTAAGTAATGGAAGCTGTATGTAATGTTTTTTGTCATGTATGCAAGTTTTCATGCATTTGTTCGATCATCTCACCCAGATACATGTATTTAGAGAAGGAATCAATGCAGTTTTCTAGCCCCTTTCTTCAGGTCAGTTTTAAATAAAAATGGAATAAACTGGAGCATAAGACGATTGAAAGGAAAAAATGCACAGGCTGAATTAAATCTACATCTTTTATGGTAATCGGAAAGACAGTATCAGGAAAAAAAAGTATCGGGGAAAAAAGAATAAAATTTTGCTAGGGAAAAAAAAAATCAATGTCTGTCAAAGTTGTGATTCTTTATCAACATTTATTTTAAATCATATATTTATTAATTTGACACTTTATGTAAGTAATTTATGGCATTTTAGGACACCTTAAATGCTATATAGAAACAGTTTCTCTTTTACCTACAATGCTTTTACAGGTTTTTAAATGTCTCTTGAATACTAGCTGTGAGTAAAATAAAAGTTAAAGATCAATGAGAAATTAAATTAAATGCTGATTAAAGACAAAGATTAAAGACAACATATTCTTAACATATTCTTAACAGTTTGGCATAATCGGTGACTTCATCAAAGTCAAAATTGGACCTTGATTAGGATTATACAGGTGGATAATTATAAAAAAAAATCAATTACACAAAGGAATTTGCACAAGTCAAAAACATTCTAATGACTATTATTATTTCCCAATCCTTTATAGGTATCAACCACATTTCTTCCTAATCTAAGACCAGAAAAAGAAAAAAAAAAAAACAGATGTACAAATATCACATTTTTTCTATACAAAGTCAATAAAAACTATCAACCAAATATCTATCACAAACAATATAATTAATACCTTAGTCTCCTTTTTGGGAACTGATACTTTTTTTTCCTGATTCTTTTTATTTACCTGACACTTTCTTTCCTATAATCATCTTTTATTTAACTCTTTTCAAATATATATGCAACAAAGTCGTGAAAAAATGTCAAAACAGTGTCAAACACCTGTGTTTGAAACCATCTTAAACAAGTTTGTGACAGTCAGGCGTTAATTATATAGATAAAAAAAAAAGTATCTGAGGAAGAAACACGCAACGTGTTAAAAATAACATCAAACAAATCCGGTCATATTTTACCATTTATTTTATGTACATAGATCGACATTTATTTAATATAATTAAATGAAATTAACAGAAAAGGTTAGGTTTAAAACTCAGCTATATTGAAATAAATATCTAAACCAAACTATGATTTTGACCATATTTGAAAAGTGGGCTGTTTTGGTACCCATATTTGTGGGCCGTTTTGGTAAAGTGGGCCGTTTTGGACCGGGCCGTTTCGGAATTGGGCCGTTTTGACCCTATCCCGTCTTTCGGACATCTTTACTCTCCTGACCAGACAACAAAACTTTAGAAGATCATGTCCAAATTGAAAGTTACGGGCGAAAATATAAATGTAACTTAAATACATGTATTGACATTTGTTTTTGTAAGGGTAGAACACATTCTGGGGAAATCAGAAAATACTGATGACCAGCGTTTTCTCCATTTCCCACATTTTTTTCTAAGGCCACTTTACTTGGGGTTGTTAAAAGCCCAGATTATTTGGTAAAAGAGTTGAGAAATAATCTAACAGAAGTTGATGTAACTCATTACAAACGACAATATTTAGGCTTGTCCAAATCGAAATCATTTGCAGACGACAAGAGAAAAGTGACTGAAAATTTGAAATTTGTTTTGTGAAGGCTAGAAAACATTGTTAGAAATGGAAAAAATGCTGGTTACCAGCATTTTTTTCTTTTCCAACAATGTTTTCTAAAGCTTCTTTCTCAAGGTCGGCAAAATTAGGGATTGTGTGTTAATGGGTTAAACTTAACCCATTACCACTCAATCCCTACTTTTGACGCCCCTGAAAAAGAAGCCTTTAGAAAACATTGTGAGACTTTTCCCACAATGTTTTCTACCCTTCACAAAAACAAACTTCAAATTTTCAGTCACTTTTATTATGTCGTCTGCAAATGTTTTTAATTTGGACCAGTCTTAAATTCTGTCAATTGGTAAAGGGATAATTAATCCTCAATGAGAGGATTAACAGAAATTAAAATTCTTAGACAACAGAAATTTCTGAAAACCCTGAAAGTATTCAAGTGATATTGTATGCATGATAATTTATGCAACCCTTTCAATCATGCCAGCAACCATTGACCTCTGCAATAAAAGGCATTTTTACTTAAAATTTGAACTGTCCAAAACTTGCAGATAGTGGGAATGGTTTGAGTGAATTATTGTTTTCCCTATCCGGAATGAACTGTACAAATTTGTGATTAAAAGTAGGTAGCCTGTCTATGATGCACAGGATATGCACACTGTGCAATATTTTTTATCACTTTTTAGCTCACCTGAGCACAACGTGCTCAAGGGGAGCTTTTAGGGTCACTGGGTGTCCGTCGTCTGTCGTGCGTCGTCAACAATTCTTTAAACATCAACTCCTCCTAAACCGCTGGGCCAATTTGGACCAAACTTGGCAGGAATGTTCCATGGGAGGTCCTCTTTGAAAATTGTTCACAGAATTTGATTCCGTAAAAAACTCTGGTTGCCATGGCAACGAAATGGAATTTTTTAGCAAATTCTTTAAAAATCTTCTCCTCTGAAACCGCTGGTCGGATTTTGAAATAATTTCACAGATATGTTCCTTGGGTGACCCTTTTCAAAAATTGTTCGTGAAATTTTGATCCGTCAAAAATTGTGGCTCTGGTGAATGGGGGCTACTTGCACTATATGGAAATGAAGAAATTCTTGAAAATTCTTTTTCTCTGAAACCCCTAGTCAGATTTTAAAATAATTTGACAGAGATGTTCCTTGGGTGATCCTTGCTCTTGTGAATGGGAGCTACTTGCACTATATGGACATGATGATATTCTTGAAAATTCTCTTTCTCTGAAACCCCTGGTCAGATTTTAAAAGAAATTTTCCGAAATGTTCCTTGGGTGACCCTTTTCAAAACTTGCTCGTAAATTTTGATCCATCAAGAAACATGGCTTTCGTGGATGGGGGGATACTTGGTCTTATACAGAAATGAAGAATTCTTAAAAATTCTTCTTTTTGAAACTGATGGTCACATTTGGAAATGAATTTTACAGGTGACCTTTTGAAAATTGCTTAGCAAAATTATAAATTTGGTTCCAATGTTTCAATACCTCAAAAAAAAAAATAGGCTATGGTCATCTCAAAACTCAGGTGAGCAATCCAGGGCCATCTTGGCCCTCTTGTTTATGAATCAGTAAATCTTATTTGCATTTTAAGTTTAAATTATATTTTCAAACTTGCTCCCTTTTTAGCTCACCTGAGCACAACGTGCTCAAGGGGAGCTTTTAGGATCACCCGGTGTGCGTCGTCCGTCGTGCGTCGTCAACAATTCTTTAAACATCAACTCCTCCTAAACCGCTGGGCGGATTTGGACCAAACTTGGCAGGAATGTTCCTTGGGAGGTCCTCTTTAAAAATTGTTCACAGAATTTGATTCCATCAAAAACTCTGGTTGCCATGGCAACGAAATGGAATTTTTTAGCAAATTCTTTAAAAATCTTCTCCTCTGAAACCGCTGGTCAGATTTTGAAATAATTTCACAGATATGTTCCTTGGGTGATCCTTTTCAAAAATTGTTCGTGAAATTTTGATTCGTCACAAAATGTGGCTCTGGTGAATGGGGGCTTCTTGCACTATACAGAAATGAAGGAATTCTTTAAAAATCTTCTCCTCTGAAACCGCTGGTCGCATTTTGAAGTAATTTCACAAAGTTGTTCCTTGGGTGACCCTTTTCAAAAATTGTTCGTGAAATTTTGATCCGTCAAAAAATGTGGCTCTGGTGAATGGGGGCTTCTTGCACTATACAAAAATGAAGGAATTCTTCAAAATTCTTCTTCTCTGAAACCGCTGGTCAGATTTTGAAATAATTTGACAGAGTTGTTCCTTGGGTGACCTTTTTAAAAAATTGTTCGCGAAATTTTGATTGGTCAAGAAACATGGCTCTGGTGAATGGGGGCTTCTTGCACTATACAAAAATGAAGAAATTCTTAAAAATTCTTCTTCTCTGAAACAGCTGGTTAGATTTTGAAATAATTTCACAGAGTTGTTCCTTGGGTGACCCTTTTCAAAATATGTTCGCGAAATTTTGATTGGTCAAGAAACATGGCTCTGGTGAATGGGGGCTACTTGCACTATATAGAAATGAAGAAATTCTTGAAAATTCTTCTTCTCTGAAATGGCTGGACAGATTTTGAAATAATTTCACAGAGATGTTCCTTGGGTGACCTTTTTCTAAAATTGTTCGCAAAATTTTGATTGGCCAAGAAACATGGCTCTAGTGAATGGGGGCTACTTGCACTATATGGAAATGAAGAAATTCTTGAAAATTCTTCTTCTCTGAAACCCGTGGTCAGATTTTAAAATAATCTGACAGAGATGTTCCTTGGGTGACCCTTTCCAAAAGCTGTACATATAATTTTGATCCATCAAGAAACATGGCTCTTGTGAATGGGGGCTACTTGCACTATATGGACATGATGAAATTCTTTAAAATTCTCTTTCTCTGAAACCCCTGGTCAGATTTTGAAATTATTTCAGAGAGATGTTCCTTGGGTGACCCTTTTCAAAACTTCTTCGTAAATTTTGATCCATCAAGAAACATGGCTCTCGTGGATGGGGGCTACTTGCTCTTATACAGAAATGAAGAATTCTTAAAAATTCTTCTTTTTGAAACTGATGGTCATATTTCGAAATGACTTTTACAGGTGACCTTTTGAAAATTGCTTGGCAAAATTATAAATTTGGTTCCAATGTTTCAATACCTCAAAAAAGAAAATAGACAATGGTCATCTCAAAAATTCAGGTGAGCGATCCAGGGCCATCTTGGCCCTCTTGTTTTCCCCTTCCTTACCATGATAGGGGGGTTGTACTGATATTGGGCTGTCCAATCATTTGTCCTTCTTTAACCCTTTCCCAAACAATCCCTGGTTTTTACGGGTCTGGAATAGTAGCCTTTTGAAAACATTGTGGGAAAAGGAGAAAATGCTGGTAACCAGCATTTTCTCCTTTTCCCACCATGTTTTCTAGACAGAAATCATCTTTTCAGCAAGAGTTGAATTGACGTCTGCAAATGCTTTCAATTTAGTCAAGTCCAAAAGTTAGTCGTTTGGGAAAGGGTTAAGTTTAGTTTAGTGGCCTCTTTTTTTCCTTGTTTTCAACTACTTAAGATAAAATTGTTCTAGAAGTCTTCCTACATCAACTTGAGCACAGCCACCTTCAGTATAATTGGCCTACTGTAGGCATCATGGCCTTTGATTTTTTTCTCCTGGATCACTGAAGAAACAACTGGTTGGGAGTATTCATCAGCCTTGACAGTTGTAGTTTTTGCATGTTGCCATGTACGTATATATTTCTTTTTTATCTAAATAGGAAATAAAATTTTTGCTTATACAAAGTTTTTATTTCTTTGTTTTGTTTCAATTGGAAAATTTTACATATCAATTTAAGCTTTGATGACATTATGCATTCTGAGTCATCCAATTTGATGAGGCTATGAGCAAAAGTAACTTAATCCTCTACCAAACAAACATCTTTTTTCAGTCCATCAACTGTTTTGAAACATTACAGGAAATGGAGACAAAACTTTTAACTCTTTATTTATCAAACAACAAAATTATAGACTAGTCCAAAATGAAAGCATTTGCAGACGACAAAATAAATTTGGCTCAAAAATTAAAATTTGTTTTGGGAAGGTCAGAAAAACATTGTGGGAAAGGAGAAAATTAAAGTTACCAGCATTTTCTCCTTTTCCCACAATGTCTTCAAAAAGGCTTCTTTCACAGGGTTGTTAAAATGCTGGATTGTCTGGTAAAGAATTAAACTTCTTTCAAAGACAATCTCATTAATTCTGTATTTAGCTCACGAGAGCACGAAGTGCTCATGGTGAGCTGTTGTGATCGTGCTTTGTCCGTCGTCCATCGTCAACTTTTTACTTTGTGTATGCTCTAGAGGCCACATTTTCAGTCAGATACTCATGAAAGTTGGTCAGGATGTTTGTCTCGATAAAATCTCGGAGGAGTTCGAAAATGGGTCAAAAACTAGGTCACTAGGTCAAATCTTAGAAAAACCTCGTGTATGCTCTAGAGGCCACATTTTCAGTCGGATACTCATGAAAGTTGGTCAGGATTTTTGTCTGCATGATATCTCGGACGAGTTTGAAAATGGGTCATGTGAGGTCAAAAACTAGGTCACTATGTCAAATTTTAGAAAAACCTTGTGTATGCTCTGGAAGCCACATTTTCAGTCAGATACTCATGAAAGTTAGTCAGGATGTTTGCCTGGATGATATCTTAGACGAGTTCCAAAATGGGTCATGTCGGGTCACAAATTAGGTCACTAGGTCAAATCTTAGAAAAACCTTGTGTACGCTCTAGAGGCACGAAGTGCTCATGGTGAGCTGTTGTGATCGTGCTGTGTCGGTCGTCCATCGTCAACTTTTTACTTTGTGTATGCTCTAGAGCCCACATTTTCAGTCAGATACTCATGAAAGTTGGTCAGGATGTTTGTCTCGATAAAATCTCGGACGAGTTCGAAAATGGGTCAAAAACTTGGACACTAGGTCAAATCTTAGAAAAACCTTGCGTACGCTCTAGAGGCCACATTTTCAGTCGGATACTCATGAAAGTTGGTCAGGATGTTTGTCTGCATGATATTTCGGACAAGTTTGAAAATGGGTCATGTGAGGTCAAAAACTAGGTCACTGTCAAATTTTAGAAAAACCTTGTGTATGCTCTAGAAGCCACATTTTCAGTCAGATACTCATGAAAGTTGGTCAGGATGTTTGCCTGGATGATATCTTAGACGAGTTCCAAAATGGGTCATGTGGGGTCAAAAAGTAGGTCCCAGGTCAAATCTTAGAAAAACCTTGTGTACGATCTAGAGGCCACATTTTCAGTCCAAAACTCTTGAAAGTTGGTCAGAATATTTGCCTTTATGATGTCTTGGATGATTTGAAAATGGGTCATTTGGAGTCAAAAACTAGGTCACCAAGTCAAATGTAAGAAAAACCTTTTGTAGGCTCTAGAGGCCACATTTTCAGTCCAAAACTCTTGTAAGTTGGTCAGAATGTTTGCCTTGATATATTAGACATGTTTGAAAATGGGTCATTGGGGGTTAAAAACTAGGTCACCAGGTCAAATCTTAGAAAAACCTTGTATATGCTCTGGATGCCATTTTCTGTCCAACACTCATGAAAATTAGTCAGAACGTTTGCCTTTATTATATCTTGGATGAATTTGAAAATGGGTCATGTTGGGTCAAAAACTGGGTCAATAGGTCAAATGTTAACACCTTTTGTATGCTACGGAGGACACATTTTCAGTCTGATACTCCTAAAACTTGTTCATAATATTTGTCCTGGTGATACCTTGAATAAGTTTGAAAATGGGTCATGTGGAGTCAAAATCTAGGTCAATGGGTCAAATACTAGAAAAACCTTGTGTAAACTCTAGAGGCTACATTTTCTGCCTGATACTCTTCAGACTTGGTCAGAATATTTGTTTTGTGAGTTTGATAATGGGTAATTGTCGGGTCCAAAACTAGGTCACTTGGTGAAATCTTAGAAAAACCTTTTGTACGCCGTAGGGGCCACATTTTCAGTCCAATACTCATGAAACTTGGTCAGAATGTTTGTCTTATTGATATCTCAAAAGTGTTTGATGATGGGTAATGTCTAATCAAAAACTAGGTCACTGGGACACTAGATGGTTCAATAGACTCGGGTAAGCAATTTTAGGGCCATCATGGCCCTCTTATTTATTTCTTCTACAAATGTTTTCAGAATTTATACATCCAAAATATTATCAGCTGGCAAAGAAAAGACCTATCCTAGACATTCTTTGGGTTTTTCCATTCTGCTGACAGATAAGTGAAAACCAAAAAAGGTTTTTTAAAATAAAATTGATTTATTCTAACAATAAATATACATAAATTGTGATTTATCAGTCATTGAAAGGATCATCTCATTGGTTGGTCTTCCTAGGTTGGTTAACCAGACTTTCTCTTTGGCATAGCCATAGTTTACCACACTATACAACTTCTCAGCTTTTCTTCTTTGCCTGAAGTTGGAAAAATATCAGCAACTTTTTTGCTACAAAATCAAAACCCATGATTATAAACAATTCTTTTTGTTGTTCAAATTATCAACCATACCATTGTCCAAGAAAATAAAATTTGGTTTATCCAATGGCTAGTTGAATACGAAATTTCATTTAGAAAGCATCCTGTTATCAAACAAAAACATATAACAATTGTCACATTAAAGCATTTGCAGACAGCAAACTAAATGTGTGACAAATCATGGCTTTTGTCTATGGTAGGGTAGAAAACATGGTATGAACAGGGGAAATGCCGTTTACCTCCATTTTCACCTTTTCCTACCATATTTTAACCCTCATCCTACTGAATGACTTATATGAAACTTATCAACCCATTTGTAAAATGCCTAATGTTGCTATTTCAAGTTTATTTTTCTGAGAAAAAAATCCTTTCTTGGACAGTGTAGATCCAAGATCAGACTGCACATTCTGTGCCATCTGATCTTGATCTAGACTGTCCACAAAAGGTCATTTAGTAGCACTTAGCAGCCAAAGTGTTGAAAAATCTTTTCTCCAAGTGTTGTTGAAACTTAACTAAGGCAAAGAGTGCAGTAAAATGCATAGTTCTGCCTGCCTAACACAACTCGGATTATGCTAAATCTAGATTTTTTAACCATACTACAGTGTTTCTCACAAAATACATGGATAGAATATCAAAGTACTTCTTCTGAAGTGTATGATCTTAATCTACAATATCCATTTATTGCACCCTGTCTTTAACTCTTTACCAAACTTCTAAATTGTAACTGGTCCAAATTTAAAGCACTTGCAGACAAAATAAACGTAACTCGAAACTTGACATTTGTTTCCAGCTGGGAAGAAAACCTTGCTGGAAAAGGGGAAAATGCTGGTTACCAGTATTTTGTCCTTTTCCTACAATGTTTTCAAAATGCTTCTGTCACAGGGTTATAAAAACCAGAAATTGTTCGGTAAAGGGTTAATATGCTGAAAGCCAATATAGTAAATCAAAATGATGCAAGCTACGGTTAATTCTAAGGCCAGAATTTTTTTATAAGTTGATTTACGGGATCTTTTTTTCAAATTTAGGGTTGGGGGGACGAAAAAAAAATAAAATAAAAAGCTCTAAAAATGTTCAGTCGATAAAAAAATATAAAAAAAAGAGATTTTTCTTTTCATTATTTTTTTTTCCTACCAATACCGCAAGAAAATAAAAATATGACTCGTGAAGTAAACCAACAGTCTGTATTATAGTTACATCTTTCAAGTTACCATAATTTTCCTAAAAATCTATTCTGGATACCTTAAAAACTGTAATGACCACCTTTTATAGTGTCATGCCACAGATCAACGAGGTCCAAAGACACATTCAGAATTTAGCAAACATTGAAGATTCTGATCGAATTTGCTCCTTTATGAGAAGTCTGATCTGGCTCTACAACGTTTGCTACCAAATGAATTCTTAAAACTTTAAGGCTCTTTATGATTGTCTGACAAGAAAAGAAACAGAAAGTCACTCTTTCACAAACCACAACATTAGCTAAGAAGTTCGGAAGTTCCAATAAATTTAGCACAATTTTACAGAAACAGTTCTGGAAATTCATTGAAGTGAATCTACAAAAAACAGACATTTTTTTTCTCATAATGTTTTCTTAAGTTGCCTCTATTGAGGTCGTTATGAAGTTGGCATTGTTTGAGCTCCCAAAACAAAACAAAAATAATTGAGTTATCACTAAATGTGACCCCAAACCAGCTCCTTGTCACTAAACAGCTCTTTGTCACAGAATGCAGAATGGTTTAGTACAACAGAGTTTAAAAAAATTATATATTACAAAGGGCTATAACTCTGAAAATAGTGGGAAAAGATTTATGGTTCTTGCACAGTGCACTTTACTTTGATGTGATTCAAAATCATATGAAGTTTGAAGTGACTAGCTTTTGTACTTTGCAAGTTATGCCCCATTTTAAAAATCCAAAGTTACAATTAACAAAGGGCAATAACTCTAAATGGAGCAGGAACAGAGTTATAGTTTTGAAAACAGCACTTCTTGTTAATGTGGTCCATCTGTATATGAAGTTTGAAAGTACTAGCTTTTACACTTGGAAAGTTATGCCCCAGACAAAAATCCAAATTAAAATTTACAAAGGGAAATAAATGTGAAAATAGTGGGAATATAGTTATGGTACTGGTAAAGTGCTCTTTGCTTTATGGTGATCTAATTATATATGAAGTTTGAAGTCACTAGCTTTTGTACTTTGGAAATTAAGCCCCAGATAAAAATCCAAAGTTAAATATACAAAAAGATATAACCGTTAAAATAGTGGAAAAAGTTAAGCTTCTTGTACACTGCACTTCTCTTTAATGTGGCCGATCTGTACATGAAGTTTTTAGTTGCTAGCTGTTTTATTTTGGAAGTTAAGCCTCAAACAAAAATCCAAAGTTTGAAGTCACTAACTGTTCTACTTTGAAAGTTATGCCAAGCTTTTTGTGACACATGGATGGACAGACATGGTGACTCCAGTATACATCCCCATACTTTGTTTATGGGGGGTATAAGCATGATAAAAACACATAATGTAGTTAAATTTGTTTGAATCTAGAAGCAGACTTGTGCTGCAAGTAGACAGTGTCCCTTTCTTGAACCTAACAAAAGAAAGTACATGTATGTGATGAGAGAATTTCTGTATGCCTTCCATGGAAGAAAAGAAGTTGCACCTAACTATCCCTTTTGGATATGATTTGCTATATCAAAGAAAGACAATTGGTAAGGATTTCTATCCTGGCGTATTTGTTGACTCAAAAGAACATTATCAAACCATTTTGTTTTTGATTGCCTATGACCCCACTGATGCAGAGTTACACTTAACTCAAAACTCTAACATTTCTCATCAGATTGCAAATAGTGTCCAGACTGGTAAGATGAAAAAAAAAAACTTCTTTATGCCTGTGATGGGGACCACAATCTTGATTCAAAAACATGATAATGACTTGTTAAAGTTTAAAAGAAAGTTAACAAGATCTATAGAGATGTAATCTATTAGTCAATAAACTAGCTGATAAGGAGGAAAAGGTGTAGAGTATTCTAAAAATAGAACACTCCACTGCATATTTTGCTCGAGTTGCCGACATGAGGAAGGCAAAAGATCGTCTTCAAGATTTTTCTAATCCTTCACTTTACCATTATAATTCATTTAAAATATGTTTGGAAAAAATATCTCCAGCTGTAGGAAGTGGTAATTCAAGTTTATTTTATGACTATTCATGTTTTGAGAATCAGTAATGATCGATAGTGTGACGTCATTTAAACAAATATGCAGACGCTTTACTCGTGGGAAAAAAAACTGTGATTTTCGTAGGATAAAGGGGTGGATTTAGCGAGTTAGTAACAGGTAAGGATCATAACACTCTGCTGTCTTGTCCAAATTGATAAAGTTAATTAGTGATAACCTGTCATCCTTTGTCTTAGATTGCGGATATTTCATGAATATAGGCCTGGTCGGGACTGTTTGTTAGGCGAAGTTTTTTCGCTGTGAAAGCTTGATGATGCAAATTTGAGTCATTGAAGACGACTTTTTCACCCTGTACCATACTTCCTCAAGTTCCTGCTTCAGTCTTTCTCCACTTATCTCGTGAGTTGAGATAAAAATGTCAATAAAAAATCCTTTCGACACTTATTTTCGCCAGTTAAAGAAAACTACAACTGGCGAAAATGGCGATAAGCAGCGTGGCTCCCGCTGCTGCATGTTATTGATCTTCGTATCGGAAGGTTATATAGGAGACAAAACAGGTACCAGTTTAAAAGTTTGGGTTGACGTTCGCTTTAAATACAGATTTTTTTTTGACGAAACGAATAATGGTTAGGGTCGGCGGAAAAAATTTTAAAAAATCTTTTAGAACCTTCTTATATTTTTTTTCTGGTTTTGGGAAAATTGAAGTCGGCGGGTTTGTAAATCAACTAATAAAAAAATTCTCGCCTAATTGTATTGCAAAAAATTACTCACTGCATTTCTCATGCATGCACTGAGCTGTTGAAACTCTGCAGAACAATCACCCTTTGCTACAGCTTTTTTCCCCAACACACAGCTGCTATACAGTTTAGCCTGAAAAGAAGTGAAAATCTAGCGTTAAATTGTACTTGCCTATCATCTTATATTTCACAAAAATAGTGAATACAGCAAGCATGTAAAAGGAAGCAAAAATAAAGACACAAAAATATGAACATTTATATCCATCTTTCCAGTTTCGGATTTTCTTTCAAGTCATCATGTTAATGTAGCCGGGTACAGGTATTTGGTGACATATCGTGCGGCCGTATCGACATGTGGTTTGGTAGCTCAGTTGGTTAGAGTGCAGGAACGGTATTCCTGAGGCCCTGGGTTCGAATCCCGGTCCAGCCGCGATATTTTTTCACCACCTGTTACATTTGGCGCCCAACGTAAATAACCCACGATGTGGATGGCTACTGCTTAGGCACCTCGAGAACGTTTCACAATGTTTCTCTGTCTCCAGAATTTGGGACGAATTCCAAATTTGGAGGGGGTATATGTAAGCGGGTACAGGTATTTGGTGATATATCGTGCGGCCATATCGACATGTGGTTCGGTAGCTCAGTTGGTTAGAGTGCAGGAACTGTATTCCTGAGGCCCTGGGTTCGAATCCCGGTCGAGCCGCGATATTTTTTCACCACCTGTTACATTAATAACACTGAGGAAATACAGATTTTTTTTCAGATTTTCTGTAGTTTTAATCTCTGAAATGCATAACTGATAATACAGTATTAACTGTGGTTGTCAGGAACTAAAGGATTAAACCACCACGAATAGATAAAAGAAATGATGGAGACTTGAACTACGATAAGAGAATACTAGTATCCGGAATTACAACCTGTCCGATTTATGTATCAGTAATACAGTAATGTAGGTGCATAATAACAACATGTTCACTCATTACAACAAACCGACCTGTTCCGAACATTGCAGTAATGCTTCTGACATTTTCAAAAGTCGTTGCCTCGTTGGCTGTGACTGTTTCATTTCTATTTTAACATCTATGGGTCTGACATTCACCTATCGTCTACAAATGGTCCATAAAGGATACACACGATTAGTATTCTCATCTGTCCGCCTAATCGAACAAGATTTTATAAGCTTCCGAGCTAAGTATGTCTTATCTACATGTATTTCGGCTCAAGCTTACGTTTGTTGTGCTAGATGTACGGCTTTTTTTTAAATCTTTCATTATGCTTATTTCAAATATATGCAGGGGCTCTTAAAATTTATCTTCACTTTCCTCAAGTCTATATCTAGACTTAGATTCATAAGAACTTGCAGGTTTCTAATCTATTGTGATTTTCTCTTGTAAATGCGATCAGCGATCTTATAATACAAGATGCCAGATGCCATGGGTAAAAAGAAAACTGTCACTAGGATTACTCCTAGAACAAGAAGACCAAGATGGCCCTGGATCGTTTACCCGAATTTTTAAGAGGGCCATAGCCATTTTTATGCTACCCGAAGGGCGAGCATAAAGTCGCCGCTTCCGTCTGTCCGTCCGTCCTTCCATCCGTCTGTCCGTCCGTCCTTCCATCCGTCTGTCCGTCCAAAGCCATTTCTCCACAACCCCTGGACCAAATTGGATAAAACTTCATATGTGAACTCCTTAGGGTAAGGAGCTGACGTATCTTTCCCGTTATTTTTTTTTTTAATTTGACCCTGTGTCATGGAAAAAGGGGGCATAATGCAAAATTGCAATTTTTACTAATATCTCATTCAGTTTTTGTCAAAATATCATGAAACTTCATGGTTATATTGTTTATGGAAAGTTTCAGCATGTGCCCTTGTTATTTTAAATCTAGGCATTTTTTGAGTTGACATTCTGTCATTGAAAAAGGGGGTTTCTTGCAAAATTCCAATTTTTACTTATATCTCATTCAGTTTTGGTCAAAATTTCATTAAATTCATGGTTATATTGTTTTTTCAAAGTTTCACCGTGTGTTCTTGTTTCTTTGTCTATGTGTTTTTCAATTTGACCATTTGTCATGGGAACAAAGGGTTTCTTGTAAAATGCTAAGGAAAAAGGGGTCTTAATGCAAAATTGCAATTTTTACTAATATCTCGTTCAGTTTTTGTCAAAATTTCATGAATTTTCATAAGCATACCTTCTTTTACAAGTTTCAACATGGGCCTTGTTATTTTCAATCTATGAATTATTAATGCGCAAATACCTCTTTCCTGGTTTCTCAATTTGAGGATGCATCACGGAAAAAGGGGACTTCATGGAAAAATTGTTTTTCACTAGCATCACCTACATCTGTGCCCAAAAATTTGTGAAATTTCAAATCTGAACTTGTTGGAAAGTTGCCCCGGTATCTCTCTTCCGGTTTCTCAATTTCAGGCTGCGTCACGGAAAAGGAGGCTTCGTGTAAAAAATGGTTTTATGTAACATATACTACATGACTGGTCAAAATTTTATGAAATTTCGAATTTTGAATTATTATTCAGAAATGCCACAAACCACACAGCCGTTGTATTCATTTCCATGATGCAATATTGTCTTATGGGAAAAGGGGGCTTAGTGGGCTCCTTGTCCTCTAAAAGTTTGTGTTGGCTATCTCTAAGCTAGTAATTGCCTTTTCGCTTCAATTTTTTGGGGGTATGAACAGGTCCGTTTAGGATAAAAGAAGTGAATTTCTCTCAATTTCATATATTTTATGACAAGCACTTGTTCGGGGAGCATAACCCGTCTCTGATGTCTCTTGTTTTTTTTTAGGTTTCGAAACTTTGGAAACAAATTCATTATTTTGCCAGGCAATTTTGAAAAGGTCACCTGTAAAAGGAATTTCAAAATCAGTCACCACCCTACAATCATCACAACAGCAATGATTTGATGAATCAGAATTCTGCAAATACATTTTTGAATAGATCACCCAAGGACAATTTCTTGCTAGAAGAGAAGAAGAGCACTTGCTCGATAGTGACTAAAAACGTAACTTGACCAAGAGTACCAAATGCAGGTGCCAACAATTTGCTGTTGTTTTTCGACGGATAAAAATTTCCCCAGCAATTTTTGAGAAGGGTCACCCTTGGAACATTTTTGTGACTTTTTCTTTTTTTCAAAATCTGACAAACCGTTCCTGGTAAGAAGAATTAAGAAATTCCTCTTCATGTACCTATAGTGCAAATAGTCCCTACCACCAGAGCCATGTTTCTTCACAGATCACAATTTTGTAAACAATTTATGAAAAGAGTCACCCAAGGAACATCTCTTTGATTTTTTTTTTTCAGAATCTGACCAGCGGTTTCAGAGAAGAAGAATTTTTAAGAATTTCTTCATTTCTGACATGTGTCCCTATTCACAAAAGTCAAATATCTTTTCTTTAAAAAGGAATGCGCTCAAATACTTTTGTTAGTTACTTCTAGAAAAATCTTTAGTATCATGTGATGTTCATAAATATCTTAAAAACGAAAAAAAATGATAGTAATAAGTAATACGAAAATATACGCTTCCTGGCTCTTCCTGTGACGTCAGCGAATGGTCTCCCAGATAAATCAAAATTTTCTGATAAAGTTGTAAAACATGACGGATATCTCCAGTTGAAAGGTGTCTACTGAGGTATCGCCGGATGTCGCAGGTACATTATTGTGTTGTCTATTGCTAGGCTAAAGGAGATTATGATCAATGTTTGTTTCGTGGGTGATTTGGGTCGGGAAAGGCTGTCGGGTGCTAGCGACAGCAGTCGAGACGTTGCATTCCTTGTGTTTATTATATAGGGGAGATTTTTTTTTCATATTTTATCATTTATTTTGGTTACAGAATGTCAAATTCCTGTGCTTATATCTACACCAAAAAAATGGATTACTAAACGTATCATTTACAGTGACACAAACCATGAAATATGACGCTATTCCGACAATTTACGTTTTTCTTTCACTACCGGTGGTGGTTTTCCTCATTGGTAGATTTGGTGGATGAAACATGTTCATTTCATTTAAGTGTTTAGGTTCATTCCTGCAGATTAATCTGTCGGCGGAAATTATCTCAGCCTATATGGACAATTTCTTTGAAGAATGCTGCAATTGGAGCAAAACCAAGCATCTTTTTCCTCGGCGAATCCCGACAGAAGTTACATTGCTGTCAAAACATTCAGTTGATGTTTTGTTCTCTCATGAATCTTTAAAAACAAAACGACAGAATTAAAGCAAGCCACTATTAAAACAGAATGTAGACGTATTTTGTTTAACGAAATGACTACAATACCAATATGTACCAAATCAAAAGGAAAACTAACGTTGTGATTGTTTTGAGAGAACAAAGGCAGCAGACAGTCACTACATAAGACAATCTGGGAACTGCTCTCATTGACCTTTTTGAGTACATTCGAAAACGAAATCTATGTTCCGAAATAACTTTCTCTGCTGTGTTCGTCAATTTCAAAGAGCTAGTGTTATGATAGCTAGTTTGTATTCATTACAGTTGATTAGTGGACATATTGGAACTCGTTCCACTTTCGTTGTTTTTCAACATGTACCATTTTAAATACCGTGTTTATGTTTTTTTACCCGATGGAAACATTTTGTAGATGGCTTGCTGTTCCGAGTGATACTGTTCCATGCATACAAGTTAAATGATATAGAACAATGCCAAATATGGAAGAAATTTGTACAGGAATTAGTCGAAAATACATGTCAGAGTCATGAGCCTTGTGCACGACACATCCTGGATATGTGCGATAAAATTTGTGCCATTACACTCGATTACTTTGCGTCAAAAACCTGTTTTCTCCGCGGAAAGTGTATAAACAGTTTCTTTATTCATATCTTTTTCAAATCTGCCTGACGTTTGGTAACAGAGTCGAATGCAATACTCTTTATCCTTTGCTGAATTAAGGTGGCATGTTGAGAACAGAAACTTTGTAGTCACTGGTAAGTACATGTAGTTATTAGATCTCAGGTGACTGTACTGTTCAATCTAGAATTTCTTAACGTGCCGTTTTAAACAAAGGATAATGAAGACTTAGTCTACCTGTAGTCGTTTTTGTTACCAAACCCTGATATGTTATCACAATAATATGAAAAACAATAAATCGCTTTTACATTTTCAGCTCAAGGGGAGCTTTTAGGATCACCCGGTGTCCGTCGTCCGTCGTGCGTCAGTGCGTCGTGCGTCGTCAACAATTCTTTAAACATCAACTCCTCCTAAACCGCTGGGTGGATTTGGACCAAACTTGGCTGGAATGTTCCTTGGGAGGTCCTCTTTAAAAATTGTTCACAGAATTTGATTCTGTCAAAAACTCTGGTTGCCATGGCAACGAAATAGATTTTTTTAGGAAATTCTTTAAAAATCTTCTTCTCTGAAACCGCTGGCCAGATTTTAAAATAATTTCACCCAGATGTTCCTTGGGTGACCCTTTCCAAAAATTGTTCGCGAAATTTTGATCCGTCAAGAAACATGGCTCTGGTGAATAGGGGCTTCTTGCACTATACAGACTTTTGAATGATGAAATTCTTAAAAATTCTTCTTCTCTGAAACCGCTGGCCAGATTTTAGAATAATTTCACACAGATGTTCCTTGGGTGACCCTTTTCAAAAACTGTTCGCGAAATTTTGATCCGTCAAGAAATATGGCTCTGGTGAATGGGGGCTTCTTGCACTATACACTCGGAAATGAAGACATTATTAAAAATTCTTCTTCTCTGTAACCGCTGGTCAGATTTTAAAATAATTTTACAGTTATGTTCCTTGGATGACCCTTTTCAAAACTTGTTCGCGAAATTTTGATCTGTCGAGAAACATGGCTCTGGTGAATGGGGGCTTCTTGCACTATACAGAAATGAAGAAATTCTTAAAAATTCTTCTTCTCAGAAACGCTGGCCAGATTTTAAAATAATTTCACAGAAATGTTCCTTGGATGACCCTTTTCAAAAATTGCGCGCGAAATTTTGATTTGTCAAGAAACATGGCTCTGGTGAATGAGGGCTACTTGCGCTATAGGGCTTGAAATGAAGAAATTCTTAAAAATTCTTCTTCTCTCGAATGGCTGGTCAGATTTTAAAATAATTTCACAGAGATGTTCCTTGGGTGACCCTTTTCAAAAATTGTTCGCGAAATTTTGATTCATCAAGAAACATGGCTCTGGTGAATGGGGGCTACTTGCACTATAGGGCAATGAAGAAATTCTTTAAAATTCTTCTTCTCTGAAATGGCTGGTCAGATTTTGGAAATTTTTCACAGAGATATTCCTTGGGTGACCCTTTTCGAAAATTGTTCATGAAAGTTTGATTCGTAAAGAAACATTGCTCTGGTGAATGGGGGCTACTTGCACTATATGGAAATGAAGAAATTCTTGAAAATTCTTCTTCTCTGAAACGGCTGGTCAGATTTGAAAATTGTTTCACGGAAATATTCCTTGAATGGCCTTTTTCAAAATGTGTTCGCAAAATTTTGATAGGTCAAGAAACATGGCTCTAGTGAATGGGGGCTACTTGCACTGTACGGAAATTAAGAAACTCCTTAAAATTCTTCTTTTTTGAAACTGCTGATCAGATTTTGAGACGGGACTTTTTCAGGTGACCTTTTAAAAATTGCTTGGCAAAATAATGATTTTGTTTCCAGTGTTTCAATACCTTCAAAAAAAAAAAAAAGGCTATGGTCCTTTCAAAAATTCAGGTGAGCGATCCAGGGCCATCTTGGTCCTCTTGTTTCTTTTATGGTTTTTAATGCTGAGTAATAATAAATAAATCAGCGTTGTTTTAGGTTAAAAAAAATGTATTTTGAATGATCAACTGATAAATGCATTACCATTGTCCCGAGGAAGGTTCACGTCGCACGCACTTGCTCCTGATATGGATTATATACATAACAAACAAATAACTTCATATGAATATTTCATAACTTTCAAAGTGGATGAAAAAGCTCCAGCTTGACTTATGTAAACAAGTTCTCTCACCCAAGTGACAGACCGTTGGCGTACCGAATTCCAAGTCACATACAATGCATACTCCCAGTCCTACACTGTGTTTTCTTTACAAGAGTATGTAACGGTAGGCGCCTGAATTGGTTTTGCGCCGAATCAGTTTTTGACTGTAAATTGCCCGCTTATTATATTTATCTGTTGTCATACTTGATTTTATCAGGGATGGCGCTCGGGGAAAGGGGGGCATGAAAAGGCTGTAGATTTTACCATTTACCAAATAATCGCTGGTTTTTACTACCCTGAGATATGAGATAAAAGCCTTTGAAATCATTTTTGGAAAAAGGAGTAAATGCTAGTAATAAGCATTTTCAGGGTGGTCCAATAAAATGTAAACAGTTTTGTAGGCTTGTCATCTCCAGGAAAATCCACATTCCTTTCTGAATTTCGGGTGAATTTTAGCTGAGACATTAGATTTTTGTTTCCAAGCAATAATGGATCCAGCAACTCGATATTCGGTGCAGGAGAGCATCAAGATCCTGGAGCCTATTTTGCGACTAAGTCACTCATCCAAATACAGAGACAATTTCGTAGAGATTTACCTGGCAGAAATGATCCAACCAGAGCCACAAATGTCGATCCTAGGGTCAGTCCTAGCAGATCTCGGTCGTCCACTGTGACCTTTATTCTTATCTTGAACACTTCCAGTTTCCCTAAATTTATTCAAGAGGCGCAGAATATGTAACTGTCGACGAGCAAAAAAACACTGTTCTGTCCATATTCGTTACTGTCGATTATCCGAAAAGATTAGTTCTAAACCATTTAACCATTGTGATCTAGCAAGAATAGAACTTTCTAAGTTGGTTTGTAATGGGCCCCTTAAAAACCTATATTGCCTTTTACCATCTGAACTTTGGATTCATAAAAAAATTTATTTCTTCTGTTATTGAAAAAAAAGCGCATACTGAAGTAAACTAATAATTTACGGTAAAGTGCATTGTTGGTTATGGATTTTATCTGGAACAATTTACGCTTTGTTGACATTTTATCAATATCACATGTGTAAAGAATATACAATTCTATAAATGAATGGCTTTTTATTTATGCACTTTAGGGCAGAGATACATTTCCATTGAAATCTATAGTGATATAAATGGGAATTCCTGAGGCCCTACGCAAGCGTAACAACAACTTGGTAACAGTGCGCATGCTTAATGAACTTTCGCATCGTAATTAGCGCATGCGCACATTGCACTTTAACCATCATATGTTCCCAATGGCGGCTGCTAAGCGGATGCGGGTTTCGCTTGGCCGTGGTTCAGCCTGTGAAAATGGATCTAATCTAAAGGGAAATTCTTCAAAACATGGAAAATTTAAAAATACAGAGTCTCTTCTCGATATTTGTGCTAAGATCGTGGCTCAAAACATACCATTTCAGACCATTGAACAACGCTTTAATAGGATACCCGAGCCAGTTCAAAGTCGGATAGTTTTTTGGTCGTTTCCACGGAACGAAAGGGATATTTGCATGTATTCTTCCTTTATAAATGCTGGTAAAGATAATGTCGACAATGAAAAGCTACCGTTTAATCAAGGAGTTAAACTTTTGGATTCCGGAGCAGTTGATAAAGTGCTACAAATAGGTATGTAACTCATACAATTAATTTTTTGGTGCATGATTGAGAGAAAAATCGCATTTTGTTGAACCCTGCTTGACTCTAGAGTCAAAGTTGAGGTATTTTTCAAAGTTTACACTCGGTTATTTTACAGGATGATCTTTGAAATTAAATTGTTTTTTGGTGTTTATTTCTTTGCCTACGCTGGTACCAGGGTATAGATACACGATACCTTCAGACTGAAGGTAAGATACACGGTTATTAATCCGATTTTGCCAAACGGTCTTTGGGTCAATGATAAATCCTTTGGTAAGTTGATATGTAAGGCCATCTTATTTTCGGTCTGCTCTTAACTAAATACTTTCTACAATTCTTTTCATTTCTGTCACCAAACTTTTTTTTTTAAATGGTATAATTATAAAGCAACCTTTGCTTTAGGTACTAATTTTTATAACAATATCAATCATGTCAACATTTTTGAGTGGGTGTGTCTGATCACTCAACCATATTGACACTGTCATAAATTTTACGTCATATTTTTCTGGTTAAATATTGTGAGTTTAACCCAAAAGTGATTTAACTCATTACCACACAATGCCTTCTTTTGACAACCCTGAGAAAGAATCCTTTAGAAAACATTGTGGGAAAAGGAGAAAATGCTGGTAACCAGCATTTTCTCCTTTTCCCACAGTGTTTTCTACCCTTCACAAAACAAATTTCAAATTTTCAGTAACTTTTACTTTGTCATCTGCAAATGCTTTCGATTTGGACAAGCCTAAAATTTTGTCGTTTGGGAATGAATTGAAGACAGACAATGTATAGCAAAAGGCTAAGCTTATGATTGGTCAGCATATCCTACTAAAGTGTAGACAAAGTTGATACAAGATCAGACAGTATCATCTTTGTAGTATGATCCTAATGATAATCTACTGCCTTTGCACAATCAGCTTAGCTTTTTACCAGACAACAAACTTTTCGTCTTGTCCAGACAAAGGACTAGCAGCTGAGAACACAAATGCAGCTTAACTGGTCATAGTTTTCTAAGTGCCAAAATTTTATAGAAGAAATTGTTTGATTAACCCTTTACCACACAATGCTGATTTTTGACGCTTCTGTAAAAGAAGTTTTTTGAAAACATTGTGGGTAAAGAAGAAAAACGACAAAGGTAACTCAGAAAATTGAAATTTGTGTCCAGCAGGGCAGAAAACAATGGGAAAAGGAGAAAATGCTGGTAACTAGCATTTTCTCCTTTTCCCACTATGTTTCCTTCTCTGTCAAAGTAAAATTACACAATTTGAGCCACACTTAACTCTTTACTACACAATCCCGACTTTTAACGACCCTGAGTAAGAAGCCTTTTGAAAACATTGTAGGAAAAGGAGAAAATGCTGGTAACCAGCATTTTCTCCTTTTCCCACAATGTTTTCTATGCTTCTCAAGACAAATTTCAATTTTTGAGCCATACTTAGGTTGTCCTCTGCAGATGCTTTCAATTTGGACTGGTCTACAATTTTGATGTTTGGTAATGGGTTAAACTGTTGTCTGCAAATGCTCTTATTTGGGAGTACCAGGGACAAGGCTAAAATATGTCATCTGGTAAAGGGTTAAAGGGTTACCCATGACTGAACAATCACAAGTTTTAACAATCCTGAAGAGAGGGCCTTTTGAGAATATTGTGGGAAGGGAGAAAATGTTGATAGTTGGTATTTTCTCCTTCCCCACAATGTTCTCTATCCTCCCTGTAACAAATTTCAGTTTTTGAGTCACTTTTATGAGGTCTGCAAACGATTCCAGTTTGGACAAGTCGTAAAATTTGTCATGTTCTAAAGAGTCAACTAATGGCCTCCATTTTCTAAGGAAACTTTAACTCATTACCAAACAACAAAATGTTAGGTTTGTCTGAATCAAAATCATTTGCAGACGACAAAATGTAAGTGACTGAAAATTTGAAATTTGTTTTGTGAAGAGTAGAAAACTGTGTGTGAAAAAGAGAAAATGCTGGTTACCAGCATTTTCTCCTTTTCCCACAATGTTTTCTAAAGGCTTCTTTCTTAGGGTAGTGAAAAGTCGGGATTATGTGCCATATAAAAACTTGTCATCTATCATGAAAGTATTTTGAAAAGGTCAGTTGGTGGAAAGATGACAAAGCACTTAAATTGACTTTCCAGGAAAAGAAAGTAACTCTTTTCATACTTGGCCAGACGAGAAAATCCAGTCACCTGAATTAAAAGCACTTTGGTATACTAATCTATTCCAGTATACTACACATATTAAGTAGGTCCAAAATTGGATTTGGCTTCAAAATTGCAAAACATGTTTGGAAAAGAAAAAAAAGTGAAACACTGGTTACCAGCATTTTCTCCTTTTTCCAAACATTTTTTTTGTTGGGGTCATTAAAGATGTAGCAGAGATAAGTATTCTTGAATCTTGACAAAAAGCATTTCATTGAAATCGTAATTTTGTTACAATGATAATTAATGGATTTATCCAAATTCATCTTCATCACTCTTGAATGTTGAATTTTTTTGGTCCTGAAAGGCTGTTTGAAGACCTAAAAACATGAATAACTTGAGCTGCTTATCGCTGATTTGTGAAGATCTTTATAGATAATGCTATGCAGTCTGATCTTGAATCTGCACTCTCTTCATGCTAACCCTTAAAGGTGGGTATTTAGAATTTTTACATCTCACCAAATTAAAAAAAATATATATCACTGAAATTTATATGAAAAAATAATACAAATCATCAATAAGTAAGACTCATAAAATTACAAAAAAAAAATTGATGGTGTTCCCTTAAAAGGCTACATAGCCTCTTAAGGTATTTTTAGATTTCCCGCCAAAAATCAATAAAGCATTTTGGGAATGTCAAGTCACTGGCACGTGACTTATAACGCTTAAATTCGGTTACATAACAAACATGTAATAATTATTTTCCATAATGTCTTCTTCGGACACTGTATTTGAAACTTTGTCTGTGTATTCCTGTATGTAAATGAGCGAATTGATCATCTTAAAATAGAACGTGTCTCCCGTTGGCGTCTACCTGGGCCGTAGTAAATCTCTAATTTCTCGTGCTGTCGGATGGTTTTCATCTACAGGGATTTTATGAAGGCAAATTAAAAGGCTTTGGGAGTATAAGGATGATTTTTTTGCATGTTTTTAAAATTTTCGTCCCAAGATCTGAAGGGCTACCTTTAACTCTTTACTTTACCAAACAACGAAATTTGAACGGTCTAAATTGAAAGCATTTGCAGACAACAGAATAAATATGACTGAAAGATCGAAATTTGATTTGGGAAGGGCAGAAAACATTGTGGGAAAAGGAGAAAATGCTGGTAACGGGAGGGGGGATGAGAGATTTCTACATTTCCCCGTTCAATGAATGCCCTTCTTGTTTGTTCTGATTATATTGAATAAATAAGTATGAAACAAATACTATAATTTTTGTTAACTTAGGTGTAAAAAATATTCCAAAAATACCAACATTCTCTCTTTTATTGAATATTCAACTTTTTTTTGTAGTATTTTTTGTGAACTCAGGGTAGATAAAATAGATTTTTTGTCAAAGGGTATAACGATCCTCAAGAACCAAATCTGTAAAAGGATTGTGTAACATGGATTTCCATTCTCTGAAAAGTTTTTCTTTTCTGCCAACAAATAATCACATCATTTTGTGTACAAAGTGTTGCCTGCTTCTGTGGACCAGTCTAGAATATTGACTTGTGAAAAGGTTTATGGTTGTTATTTCTGAAAGTATTATTTTTTACTCATAACCAAACAACAAAATTTTAGATTTGTCCAAATGGAAAGCATTTGCAGACGACAGAATAAAAGTGACTGAAAATTTGAAATTTGTTTTGTGAAGGGTAGTAAACGTTGTGGGAAAAGGAGAAAATGCTGGTTACCAGCATTTTCTCCTTTTCCCACAATGTTTTCTAAAGGCTTCTTACTCAGGGTCGTCAAAATTAGGGGTTGTGTGGTAATGGGTTAAATCTATTTATCTCTTTACCAAACAACAAAATTTTAGACTGGTCCAAATTGAAAGTATTCGTTTGCAGACGTTAAGCTAAAAGTGACTGAAAATTTAAAATTTGTACTGAAGAGGTGAGGAAACATGTGAAAAGGGGAAAATGCTAGTTACCAGCATTTTCTCCTTTTCACATGTTGTTTTCAAAAGGTGTCTTTCTCAGGGTTGTCAAGAGTCTGCATTGTGTGGTAAAGGGTTAAATCTTTACCACACTATCTTGAGTTTTAAATACCCTGAAGGCTTTTAAATACATTGTGGGGAAAGGAGAAAATGCTGATTTCATACCAACACTTTCTCCTTTTCTAACAGTGTTCTTTATCCTGTCAAAGACAAAAATCATTATTTGAGTTATATTCATGTTATTGTTCGCACATTCTGTCAATTTGATTCAGTCTAAAACAATGTTCAGATGAGGTAAAGAGTTAAGGTAAGACCTGTGTAATTGAAAACAGCTATTTTCACTAAAATATCATCCCGCAAAATTAGCTATAATTAAAAATGAGTGTTACTGAACTACTTTCACCAATTCATTTTTTACATTTTTTTCTTCTTTGAATAATCATTTATAAATCTAAAACCACTATATTCTAAATTCTAAAAAGAGATAATAATTACCTCCCTTTTCAAAAAACTAACAAAAGTATCAAAAAATAAATTCAAGATAGACATAAACGGAATTTCTGATCTGTTAGAAAGTGCTAAAATATTATTTCTGCATAAATCCTTATTTATCTTATTTATCAACCAATTAGAATTTTCACAAGAAGTGCATTAACACAAGTCTTACATTAAACCCATAGCCAATGCTAACCATCTCAGTAATGTTGAATGGGGTTAGTCATGAACTCTATATCACACAATAAAATTTTGGACTGGTCCAATTTCAAAGCGCTTGCAGACCACAAAGGTAACTAATGTGTCAAGTAGGGCAGAAAACAATGTGGGAAAAGGAGAAAATGCTGGTAACCAGCATTTTCTCCTTTTCCCACAATGTTTTCAAAAGACTTTTATCTCCAGATCGTAAAAACCCAGGGATTGTCTAGTATAGGGTTAACTCCTTACCAAAGGACAAAATATTGAACTAGTCCACATTAAAACCATTTGCAGCCGACAAAATAATTGTTAATCAAAAATTGAAATTTGCTAGATGGAAAGGGTAGAAAACATGGTAGGAAAAGGAGAAAATGCTGGTTACCAGCATTTTCTCCTTTTCCCACAATGTTTTCAAAGGCTTGCTTTCTCAGGGTTGTTAAAAGTCGGGATTGTGTCAATTTGTGTGGTTAAGAGTTAAACCCCCTTGGGTCCCAAGCAAGGTTTGAATAGCTGACCATAGAGGCAGCAAAGATCAAGATGGTGGACCAGATTATGAGGAAGATCTTGGAGCATAACCAACATTCGTAAGAAATTGAATCACTGAGGTTACTATTAACATTTTACGGATGTTACATCCCAAACAGATTTGAAATTTAAGTATTTACAGCCTTTTCTTTCCTTGATCTGGAACATTTTGCCTCATAGGGTAAATGGAAATATTTGGGGCATAATGTCACACAAACTGATGTTAATGACCTTCCATCAGCCAGGCCATGATTGCATTACACCTAACAAGGTGCACCACAAATGTTGGTGCTTTTGCAGACAGAAAATCAAGATCAGACAACACAAAACGTGATGTCTGATCTTCAGTCAATGTTGTCAGCTTTGTTAGGGATCTCTGGACAAAAGCGGGCCTTAACTTAAAATGGCTTGGGGGTTAAAATCTTGACTAGCAGTATCCATTTTGTTTCCCTGTTCTAAGGGTTGCATAGTTCAGTGATCTCTTCATAGGAGTTGAAGTAGTTTGACCTTTTGACCTGGTTCAATTTTTCCTGACCTAGACTGACAGGTAACCTCACAGATGGTCCTCTATTGTTGTTACCTATTGTAAAGTGTTACATAATAAGTTTTCGACTGGAAAGGTTAAAATGAAATTGTTGAGGAAATGAGATTTAATTGAATGGACACATGGTTTAACTTTTTACCACACAATCCCGACATTTAACCACCCTGAGAAAAAAGCCTTTTGAAAACACTGTGGGAAAAGAAGAAAATGCTGGTAACCAGCATTTTCTCCTTTTCCCACAGTGTTTTCTATTTCAGTTACCTTTATGCTGTTGTCTGCTAATGCTTTCAATTTGGACAAGTCTAAAATTTTCTCGTGTGGCAAAGAGTTAACTTTTTATCAGAGGATATTTTAGACAGAATGGTTTGCAGACAATGGAACAGATCAGATAATATGATTGGACCTATCTTTGACAGGAAAAAAAAAAACATTGTAGGAAATGGAGAAAATGCTGGTGTTAACCAGCATTTACTTCTTTTTTTTTTTCCACAATCTGTTCAAAAGGCTTCTGTTGTAAATGTTAAAGTTACATCATTCTGTACTGGTTTCATCTAGTCTTTTAACCCTTTTACCAAACGACAAAATTTTGGACTGGTCCAAAGTCAAAGCATTTGCAGACGACATAATAAAAGTGGCTAAAAATTTGAAATTTGTTTTGGGAAGGATAGAAAACATTGTGGGAAAAGGAGAAAATGCTGGTGCCCAGCATTTTCTCCTTTTCCTACAAAGTTTGCTTTAGGTTTTTTCACAGGGTAAGATCGTTAAAAGTTGGGATTGTGTGGTAGAGTTAACCCTTTACCACACAATCCCGAGTTTTAGCACCCCTGTGAAAAATGGCCTTTCCAAAACATTGTGGGAAAAGGAGAAAATGCTGGTAACCAGCATTTTCTCCTTATACCACAATGTTTTCTTCCCTTCATACGACAAATTTTAATTATTTACTTCGCATTCATTTTGTCATCTACAAACGCTTTCAATTTGGACCAGTCTAAAGTTTTGTCGTTTTGTAAAGAGTTAACCCATTACCACACAATCCCTACTTTTGACGACCCTGAGAAAGAAGCCTTTAGAAAACATTTTGGGAAAAGGAGAAAATGCTGGTAACCAGTGCATTTTCTCCTTTTCCCACAATGTTTTCTTCCCTTCCTGCGACAAATTTCAATTATTTAGTTCCCATTCATTTTGTTGTCTGCAAAAGCTTTCAATTTGGACCAGTCTAAAATTTTGTTGTTTTGTAAAGAGTTAATCAGTTTCATCTTTATTTTTCGAAACTACCGTACATTGTATAATTATGCTTCTTGTATTCCTGTATGTTCCAAATGTTGCCCTTATAGTTGCAAGGTTTTACAGGTTACAACAGGTAGAAAATGTATTTGATTCTCTGGGAGCAATCCAAGACATCAATTGTAGTTCTTTTTGGTTGAAAATCAAGATAGATCTCTAAAGTTTCTGTATCTCATACACTCTGAATATTCATTATTTATCTGCATTTACACAGCTGACTCAATTTTACACATGATCAGGTTTACCAAATGACAAAATTTTGGACCGGTCCAAATTGAAAGCACTTGCAGACGATAGAAATAAATGTAACTCAACAAAAAAATGAAATCTGTTTCCAGCAGGATAGAAAACATTGTGTGAAAAGGAGAAAATGCTGGTTGCCAGCATTTTCTCATTTTCTCACAATGTTTTCACAAGGCTTCTGGTTCGGGGGTCGTAAAAACCAGGGATTGTTTGGTATAAAGGGTTAACAGTGTTTTTTTCTCTCTGGCTAGTGTAAATATTATATCTCTTTAGTCCGTTCAATAATGACACCATTATTGAAATTACTATTATAGAAAGCCTATTTTGTCAGAGTTTAAGAAATAGTAAAGCTAAGATCAAGCAGAACATTCACTGCAGTGTTTTAAATCTTCCAGTGTTTGACAGAAGGGTTTAACTCTTTTCCACACAGCCCTGACGTTTAATGACTCTGAGGAAGAAAGCTTTTGAAAACATCATGGGAAAAGGAGAAAATGCTGGTAAACAGCATTTTCTCCTTTTCCCACAATGTTTTCTACCATTTCCAAATAAAATTTTAATTTTTGATTCACATTCACGTCGTCTGCAAATGCTTTCAATTCGGACTGGTAAAAAAATCTGTTGTTTGTTAACTCATTACCAAAGGACAATATTTTAGACTGGTCCAAATTGAAAACATTTGCAGACGACAAATTAAAAGTGACTGAAAATTTAAAATTTCTTTTGTGAGGGGTAGAAAACATTGTGGGAAAAGGAGAAAATGCTGATTACCAGCATTTTCTCCTTTTCCCACAATGTTTTCTAAAGGCTTCTTTCTCAGGGGCGTCAAAAGAAGGGATTTTGTGGTAATGGGTTAAAGGTTTCAGGATTGATCAAAAAAAACACAATCAAAGATTGAAATTTGTTTCCAGCAGGGTAGAAAACATCATTGGAAAAGGAAAAAAAAATGCTGGTTACCAGCTGGTTCCCACAATGCTTTCTATACCTCTAAAGTCAAGTTTCAATTTTTGAGTCAAATTTTGTCTTCCGCAAATGCTTTCAATTTGGACCAGTCTAAGATTTTGTTTGGTAAGGATTTAACTTTACAAACTAGTCAAAAGTAGTGTGAGGATGGTTATCTTTGATAGGATAAAGGGTTTTCCATGACGCACAAATCCTACCCTGCTGGAAACAATTTTAATTCAAATGACCCCCAAAATAAATGACAGTGCGTCATCGGTGACGCAACTTTCCAAAATCTAAATAATGTACGAAGTTGAATGAAGCGTCATAATTCCAAGTCTGTTCTTGCTTCAATGTCAGACGAACACTGTTCTTTTTTTAACTACAGGGTTTATTTTAGATAAAAGTGGTTTTCCTGTAGTTTATTTATAGAATAAGACTGGTTTACACATTATTGCCGAAATGTATATTGGACACGTGTCATAAATATGGGCCCAGTCAAAGTCGTGGTTGGGTTCTCTGTATTTCATAGCATATTTTACACGACTTCCGGTATATAAAAGTACACATTACCAATCTGTGCTGTTAGCGGAAAAATAATGTCATGATGAAGAAAACTGTAGCATTCTTCTATAGTCTGCTTCCTACAACTGGCGATCAAGCCATGTCAAGCAGCGATTCAGAGGAAAATGTTTGGTCTGTCAAAAAATAACATCGGCCTTTCCGTCAGAAAAGATCAACCGACTTCAATCTTGGAAGTTGGTGTTTAAAAGATAACATGCATTATAAATCGTGTTTGAAGTTGATGTCGAGGAAATCCATACTTTTGACCCCCAAAATTAATGAAATGACCCGCAACTAATGAGGAAGGGGGTCACAATGACCCCCAATTTTCAAAGCCGAGGGAAAACCCTGGGATAGAAAACATGATTATACATGTATTTGGAAAGTCGGAAAGTAAAATCCTAGTATATGACTATGAGTCACTTGGAATTTGTGTCTGGAGGTCTGTCAGTATACCCTTGTCCAGACAAAAAAATTTGAGCCTTGTACAAACTGAAAAACATTTGTGGGTGGCAAAAAAAAAGGGTTACTGAATGCATAAAATATGTCTGCATGGGAAAGAAAACATTGTGGGAAAAGGAGAAAATGTGGCTTTTTTTTTCTTTTATGTTTTCAAAAGCCTTCTCTTTCAGGATTATGAAAAGAAACCATTGTGTTGTAAAGAGTTAGACAGTTTTGAAAATTGTGGTGTCTGGTTTTAGGTCTCCCATGTCCCTGGCAGAAGTAATAACATAATGTGCCGGTACACTAAGGGTAACCATGTACATTGATTTCTGTATTGATTTGGCGCACACCAAGTGTGGTAATCTTATTACTCCTACATGCATTGATTATTCTGCATGGTGCACCTAAGGGCTTCTGAATAACCAGCTTTCAGGCCATTGTTGTAGTTTGTCTATTTAGTATTCTCAAACACAATATAAATTATATGGACACATTATGTTAGAAAATGGCTAGAAAAAATAATCCATAGCTGTGAAAGAAGTACAGGTGTCTCCTGTGTCCAAAGACCTAATTGTAAAGGTGATAAAGTGGTAAAAAGTTGAAAGCTGCAGGGATGTAAAATGATTGTTCAAAATTGACTCGTCTCCTTTGACAATATAGCTGTGTCACAATGTCAATCCAAGTGTAACCCAAAGACTACTTTTAATTATATATTCTGGTCCAGCTTTTACCACATAAGGCTGAGTTTTATAAGCTCTCAGGAAAGGGCCTTTTGAAAACATTGTGGAAAAAGGAGAAAATGCAAGTAACCAGCATTTTCTCCTTTTTCCACAATGTTTTCCACCACATCGAAGATGAATTCCATCATTCCAGCAAACTTTGAATTGTCGACTGCATCATTGTGCTTTCGAATTTTGACAACTTTGCATTTTTACTGTGTGCTGAAAAAAGTGTTTAACCCTTTCCCAAATAAGTCCTGGTTTTTACGTGTCTGCAGTAAAAGTCTTTTGAAAACACTGTGGGAAAAGGAGAAATTGCTCATAACGAGCAATTTCTCCTTTTCCCACAGTGTTTTCTACCCTTTTTGAGGACTTTCTGCCAATTTCTCCAAATCAAATATTGTCTTCTGCAAACTCTTTCGGTTTGGAAGGGTCCAAAATTTGTCGTTTGGGAAAGGGTTAACAGAATGTGCTGTGTCAGCTCTTTAACCTGAACTATCTGAAGTTTTGTTATAAGTCAGGTCTGGTATTTGCAGGTGACTCGGATTGTGTAGTAAAGAGGTCTGGTCAGGTCTGGTATTTGCAGATGACTCGGATTGTGTAGTAAAGAGGTCTGGTCAGGTCTGGTATTTGCAGATGACTCGGATTGTGTAGTAAAGAGGTCTGGTCAGGTCTGGTATTTGCAGGTGACTCGGATTGTGTAGTAAAGAGGTCTGGTCAGGTCTGGTATTTGCAGGTGACTCGGATTGTGTAGTAAAGAGGTCTGGTCAGGTCTGGTATTTGCAGGTGACTCGGATTGTGTAGTAAAGAGGTCTGGTCAGGTCTGGTATTTGCAGATGACTCAGATTGTGTAGTAAAGAGGTTATTTCCATTACCATGCTATCCCTACTTTCGACGACTCTAAGAGAGAAGCCTTTAGAAAACATTGAGAGAAAAAGGAGAAAATGATGATAATCAGCAGTTCTCCTTTTTCCCACAAAGTTTTCCACCCTTCACAAAACATATTTCACATTTTCAGTCATATTTATTTTGTTGTACGCAAAAGCTTTTGATTTGGACAGGCCTAAAATATTGTTGTTTGGTAATGAGTTAAGCAGAATCTTTTGAAAACTCTGCGGAAAAAGATTGAATACTGCTTAGCTGCATTATCTCCTTTTTCTATAATATTTTTATATGCACAAAGGGTTGTATTAAGTTATGGTCCTGATTGTCCTTACGTCTGTCTATATGTCGATCAGCAATTTCTTGTGTGCGCATCTCCTACAGTTTCCATCAGAATGATTTGAAACTTACCACAAAGAATGTCTACGATGAGCAGTTGTGCATGTGACTCTTTAAATTTCAAAATCTGCAGGCGTTCTGCAAGCCCCTTTTGGCGCATATGCGCAGCTTTGCGAAGCTCTTGTCTTATCTTATTATGGCAGATCTCATCTTTTTAGCTATATTTACTTTAACGTCTGCAAATGCTTTAAATTTGCAGGTTAGCAGCATTTTCTCTGTTCCCACAATGTTTTCAATCCTTTCAAAGACAGTTTACCATTTGATCCACATTTCATTTTTGTCTGCAAAATGATTCAAAATGGATAGGTAATTTTGTCATCTGGTAAACCATCAACCCTTTACCAAACCACAAAATTTTAGACTGGTCCAAATTGAAAGGGCTTGCAGACAACAAAATAAATATAACTGAAAACTTCGAAATTTGTTTCCAGCAGGGTAGAAAGCATTGTGGGAATAGGAGAAAATGCTGGTTACCAGCATTTTCTCCTATTCCCACTATGTTTTCAAAAGGCTTCAAAAGGCTCAGGCTTGAAAGAATCAGGGATTGTTTTGTGAAGGGTTAAAGAAGGTACTGAAGATGCAAAGGGTTAATTGAGCAAATTATTTGAAATGCCTTTGTAATTGCTGTACCAAGTACAAAACTATTGACTTGGAGACTTCATGTTAATGGATCAATGTTTTTCCACCTTGAATCACAGGCTTTTGAACATTACCCATTGCACTTAATGTCAATATGCACTCAGAAAACTACATTGACTTCCTTTGCTGCATTTCCACAGCGAACTTTTTTACTCTTATATGCCACAATTACAAATAAACTGCTGCTGTTCGGTGGCAGTTCAACTTGAACGGCGGCAGTTCAATTTTGAGATGCCGCCCATAGCCTGTTTAGGTTTAGGAATAAGTTATAATTGGATGGCTACCGTGCAATTTTTGGGTCTTCAGAAAGCCTGTTAACTCGTCATGTGGGCTCTGTGTCATTGTGAGGCTACCAGAAGGTGACTGGATGGAAGCTGGATGGAGCACAAAGTCTGAAAGATATCCATACAGGCGCCGTCCCATGGCTGTCCAATGTCCGTTTGGTGACCGCCCAGTATGTCTTTCTGAACTAAAAAGTGCATATACACATTTCCAAAGAAACTGCCATCCAGTGACCATTTGATTTGTGACTGCTTGAGCAAAATATCTTAAAATCGTAAGGCCCCTGGACGATGACTGAAATCTTTGAATTGGCGAAGTTCAAAGAAATAATTCAGCACGCATTTTATTTGTGACCTATGGCCAAAAATGCACTATTTGAATATTCCCCTCCCTTTTTATTAGCTCACCTGAGCACAACGTGCTCAAGGGGAGCTTTTAGGATCACCCGGTGTCTGTCGTGCGTTGTCCGTCATCCGTCATGCGTCGTCAACAATTCTTTAAACATCAACTCCTCCTAAACCGCTGGGCCAATTTGGACCAAACTTGGGAGGAATGTTCCTTGGGAGGTCCTCTTTAAAAATTGTTCACAGAATTTGATTCCATCAAAAACTCTGGTTGCCATGGCAACCAAATGGAATTTTTTAGCAAATTCTTTAAAAATCTTCTCCTCTGAAACCTCTGGTCGGATTTTGAAATAATTTCACAGATATGTTCCTTGGGTGACCCTTTTCAAAAATTGTTCATGAAATTTTGATCAGCCTGAAAATGTGGCTCTGGTGAATGGGGGCTACTTGCACTATACAGAAATGAAGGAATTCTTTAAAATTCTTCTCCTCTGAAACCGCTGGTCGGATTTTGAAATAATTTCACAGAGATGTTCTTTTGGTGACCCTTTTCAAAAAATGTTCGTGAAATTTTGATCCGTCAAAAAATGTGGCTCTGGTGAATGGGGCTACTTGCACTATACAGAAATGAAGGAATTCTTAAAAAATCTTCTTATCTGAAACTGCTGGTCAGATTTTGAAATAATTTCACAGAGTTGTTTGTTGGATGACCCTTTTCAAAAACTGTTTGTGAAATTTTGATTGGTCAAAAAATGTGGCTCTGGTGAATGGGGGCTACATGCACTATACAGAAATAAAGGAATTCTTAAAAAATCTTCTTATCTGAAACCACTGGTCAGATTTTGAAACTATTTCTCAGGGATGTTCTTTGGGTGACCCTTTTCAAAAATTGTTCGCGAAATTTTGATTGGTCAAGAAACATGGCTCTGATGAATGGGGGCTACTTGCACTATATGGAAATGAAGAAATTCTTGAAAAATCTTCTTCTCTGAAACGGCTGGATAGATTTTGAAATGATTTCACAGAGATAATATTTGGGTGACCCTTTTCAAAAAAGTTTTCACGAAATTTTGATCCATCAAGAAACATGGCTCTGGTGAATGGGGGCTACTTGCACTATATGGAAATGAAGAAATTCTTGAAAATTCTTCTTCTCTGAAACCCCTAGTCAGATTTTAAAATAATTTGACAGAGATGTTCCTTGGGTGACCCTTTTCAAAAACTGTACATTTAATTTTGATCTGTCATGAAACATGGCTCTTGTGAATGGGGACTACGTGCACTATACGGACATGATGAAATTCTTGAAAATTCTCTTTCTCTGAAACCCCTGGTCAGATTTTAAAAGGAATTTTCTGAAATGTTCCTTGGGTGACCCTTTTCAAAACTTGTTCGTAAATTTTGATCCATCGAGAAACATGGCTCTTACGGATGGGGGCTACTTGCTCGCATACAGAAATGAAGAATTCTTAAAAATTCTTCTTTCTGAAACCGATGGTCAGATTTTGAAATGACTTTTACAGGTGACCTTTTGAAAATTGCTTGGCAAAATTATAAATTTGTTTCCAATGTTTCAATACCTCAAAAAAAAAATAGACTATGGTCATCTCAAAAATTCAGGTGAGCGATCCAGGGCCATCTTGGCCCTCTTGTTAAAAAAGAAAGGGAAAAAAATGCTGGTAACCAGAATTTTCTCCTTTTTCCACAATGTTTTGTATCCTTCACAAAACAAATTTCAAATTTTCTGTCATTTTTAGCTCCACTGGCCGAAGGCCATTGAGCTATTGTTATTTTGTCGTCTGCAAATGCTTTCAATTTCGACCAGTCTGAAATGTTGTCGTTTGGTAATGGGTTAAAGTTCGGCTTATAGGATGAGTGTTTGAAAAGGTGAAAAACTATCTGGGAAATGGACAAAATATTGGTTACTTGCATTTTCTCCTTTTCCTTTGATGTTTTCATCTAAAAAAAAACACAAGTTGGTTTTGCGTAGCATTAATGTAGCCAGTAATACTGTATGAAAGCTTTGAACTATAAACCTTCAGATGAAGATCTTACAAAGCTTAAGAAGAGACAAGACCCTCTGATGTGGCTCTGTTGGTCAGTAGAAAAAAGAAACTGAGGG
Source organism: Tridacna crocea (assembly GCA_943736015.1). Classification (NCBI taxonomy): domain Eukaryota; kingdom Metazoa; phylum Mollusca; class Bivalvia; order Cardiida; family Cardiidae; genus Tridacna; species Tridacna crocea. The sequence goes on from OX031059.1 coordinate 61,407,438, forward strand.
CTCCGTTCAGTCGCCCCAGGGCTTTTTGTCTTGATTGAAGGTATTTTTCATGTCTCTTTTGTATACAGTGTACTGTGGATTGGATTTCTCTGTCCCTTTCTCTTATTCTAGTCTATACTGTCTATACCGTCTACTTTTGTAGAAGGTGAGGGGTGATTTGTTTCATTTTTCAGTTTTAACTCTTGACCAAACAAAACGACTTTTTGATGTGGCCAAATTTAAAGCATTTGTATGTGAGGGTAGAAAAACATTGTTTGAAAAGGAGAATATGCAGAATGGCAGCATTTAATTTTTCTCCTTCCACAATGTTTCAAATTGCTCTTTCCTCAGGATCATTAAAATGCAGGATTGTTTTGTAAAGTGTCAAGAAGGCTACTTGATTTGTTTAACTCTTTACCACACAATCCCAACTTTTAACGACCCCGAAAAATCAGCCTTTTGAAAACATGGTGGGAAAAGGAGAAAATGCTGGAAACCAGCATTTTCTCCTTTTCCCACAATGTTTTCTACCCTTTCCAATTCAAAATTCAATTTTTGATTCACATCTATTTTGTCGTCTGCAAATGCTTTCAATTTGGACTAGTCCAAAATTTTGTCATTTGGTAATGAGCTGACATGATTGTTAACCATAGTACATGTATTACAGTATGTTAACTCATTACCAGACAACAAAGTTTTAGGTTTGTCCAAATCGAAAGCAATTGCAGACGACAAAATAGAAGTGATAGAAAATTTGAAATTTGTTTTGTCAAGGTAGGAAAACATTGTGGGAAAAGGAGAAAATGCTGTTTACCAGCATTTTCTCCTTTTCCCACAATGTTTTCTAAAGGCTTCTTTCTCAGGGGTGTCAAAAGTAGGGATTGTGTGTAAATGGGTTAACCCTTTACCAAACAACAAAATTTTAGACTGGTCCAAATTGAAAGCACTCGCAAACGACAAACTAAATGTGACTCAAAAATTGAAATTTGTTTCCAGCAAGGTAGAAAACATTGTGGGAAAAGGAGAAAATGCTGGTTACCAGCATTTTCTCCTTTTCCAACAATGTTTTCCAAAGGCTTCTTTCTCAGGGTCGTCAAAAGTAGGGATTGTGTGGTAAAGGTTTAATTAAAGGTGTTTGCTCTTGGAACAGGGATGTAATGCCTCTTTGCCACACATTATAACAAGCAAGTTGTTGCATTATAATAGGGATCCAGTTTGTCTTAAAACCATCTGTACAATGAAGTAGAATGGACTACTTTGATATGCAGAAGGAGTAACTATTGCAAAAATTTTAAAATAAGGTCAACTTGCATGGAATACACAGTTGATCTGCTTGTAGATGAATGAAACCGTCTTTGGTCTGAACGGTGAGTATTTTTTTCAATAGTTGAAACTCGCAGTCACAGCCCATCCTCGGATACCCGGAGGTCTCCCTATTTGCTACCCTACATCGACCCCTTGGACAATTAATTGAATTTCCCTCGCTTTACCGCTGGCTGAATGCTGGCTTTTCATTGGTTCCATCATTATTTTGTGATGGGCGAGTGGACTGTACGCTATGACGTTTCGTATCGATTTTCGGCGGCTGATTCAAAGTTTTATTAGTCAATTGTCCCAGGGGTCGATGTAGCGTAGCAAATAGGGAGACCCCGGGGTATCCGAGGATGGTCACAGCCATGACTGATCTAGAACTACAAGGCATACTGGCAGTCTATGGTGTGTTTATTTGGCCTATATAGCAAGCTCTTGATCAGCTATGCATTGTTGAATTCACCATTTGAAACAACTAAGCCTTTTCCGTTGCCTAGAAATGTGCTTTTTAACTTGTGTAAGTCTGGGTAAAACAGGCAAGAGTTTACCCTTTCCGATTCAACAAATTTTAGTTTCTTTCAACTTCGTAACATCAGCAAACAAATTTAACATTGGTACAATCAAACTTAAGCCCTCTAATAGAACAAAACACTGTGGAAAATTTTTCTCTTTTTCCCACAATGTTTTCATGTAAGCTTTCGTTCCAGGGATCGTGAAAACCAGAGATTAACCCTTTCCCAAACGACGGACTTTTGGACTAGACCAAATTGAAAGCATTTGCAGACGACGATTCAACTTTTGCTAAAAAGATGATTTTTGTCCAAGATAGGGTAGAAAACATTGTGGGAAAAGGAGAAAATGCTGGTGACCAGCATTTTCTCCTTTTCCCACAATGTTTTGAAAAGGCTACTATTCTAGACCTGTAAAAACCAGGGATTGTTTGGGAAAGGGTTAATTGGTAAAGAGTTAACCCATTACCACACAATCCCTACTTTTGACACCCCTGAGAAAGAAGCCTTTTGAAAACACTGTGGAAAAAGGAGAAAATGCTGGTAACCAGCATTTTCTCCTTTTTCCATAGTGTTTTCTTCCCTTCACAGAACAAATTTTTATTTTTAAGTCGCCTTTATTTTGTCGTCTGCAAATGCTTTCAATTTGGACCAGTCTAAAATTTTCCCGTGTGGTTAAAGAGTAAACTGCTAATGTAACAAATTATCACACCTTTTCCATTTGTTTTAATTCCAACAGTCACTCCCCAGAAATCTCATGCACCTTTCTTTAATTTGGACTAAATAAATGCTAATCAAATGACTCAGTTTATTAGGCAGAAGATGATGTTGGAATGGGAGAAAATACAGGTAACCATCATTTTCTCCTTTTTCCCAAGATGTTTAGAAAAGCCTTTTTTTCAAGGCTGTTAAAATGAGGTATTTTTTTTTTGAAAAAGAGGTTAAATCTTTTGTCTGTTGTTATTTTTCACACTTTTTTGATAGTGACCGCGGCTCAGGTAGTGTAAATGGGTTAACCCATTACCACACAATCCCTACTTTTGATGCCCCTGAGAAAGAAGCCTTTAGAAAACATTGTGGGAAAAGGAGAAAATGCTGGTAACCAGCATTTTCTCCTTTTCCCACAATGTTATCTACCTTTCTCAAAACAAATCTCAAATTTTCAGACACTTTTATTTTGTCATCTGCAAATGCTTTGAATTTGGACAAGTCCATAATATTGTTGTTTGGTAATGGGTTAACTCTTTACCACACAACAAAAATGTACACTGGACCAAAATTGGAAGTATTTACAGAATGACAATTTAAATGTGGCTTATTTAATGGAATTTGTTTTTGATTTAGCAGGGTTTTCATTTTGAAATGAAACAACAGATCGATTGACAAAAACAACAGGCAGGGGGTCAAGGGGGCCGCCTAGGCCCCCTTGTGGGTCCAGGGCAACGCCCTGGTAGGGGGACCAGGGGGGCGAAGCCCCCTGGCCGAAAACGATTCTGAGCTTTTTTAAACCTATTTTGTGAGGTCTCCTTGATGGTAAATCTGTTTTTTTTCTCTATCATTATGTCATGAGTTTGCTCTTAAAACATTATTTGGATCTCACTTGTACATATACAGTATGTAAGTGAGGTCCAAATACTGTTTTGAGAAAAATACATGTATAAAATATGAAAACAAATGTTAACATGTCTTACTTCACAGCCAATTAAGAGTAAGACATACACATACCTATTTGATTTTTTACAAAGAGCAAAGGAGATAGGACATTTCATTTTTATTATTTAAATTTACTTTCTAAACCTTAAATTTAACCACCCAATTCACCTTAAAACATTTAACAAATTAAATAATCTTTCATATATCTCAGATCAATGCATTCGCTTTTATGGTAAATATCCGAAGACAAAAATAATATGAAACATAAAGTACGTATTGTCGATGTACAATAGTTTGACGACAACTCGCTTCTCGGGATTAAAATTGCAAAACGGTCTGTAAAAATCTGAGTCACGCACTTTAAACTTTATTGTTAATTTTATGTCAACTTTACTAACCGGCGTCATCGTCTAATTTGGCGTTTTTTTTAAACCAAAATCAAATAAACAGCAATTTGCGGACTTCTTTCTCTTTGCTTTGGCGTCCATGATTACCAAATGGAGATTGGAGCAACGTATCGAGGCCTACGATTGGATAATTGTATGTAAGCATCCAATGAATGGCCGCGTGACATTCATAAACCAACTGTTTCTGGTTTCGCGGTAAAATTGAACCTGTGTCGCAGTACAGTTACCAACGCGTGAAATATTTTCGGTATAAACAGAGCGATCGATTTTTCAAAGATCCAGCAAAAACAACCGATTAAAAGCCGATTTCAACCGATGTTTTTGATCGGCAATCGGCTTTAAATGAAAACCCTGTTTAGTAAAAAAAAAACAGGTGGAAGAAGGAGAAAATGCAGGTTACCAGCATTTTCTCCTGTTCCAAGAATGTTTGTAAAGGAGTCTTTCTCAGTTTGGTTTAAGTCTTTACCACATGATGATATTTTAAACTGGTCCAAATTGAAAGAACACACCAAAGACATACTGAATGCAGCTCAGATGTTTGTATCTGTGTCTGAAAAAATTGTTGGAAAAGGAGAAAATGCTGGTTATCAGCATTTTCTCCTTTTCCCACAATATTTTCAAAAGGCATCTTTCTCAGGATTGCCAAAATGTAGGGAGGTAAAGGGTTAAATTTTGGATGGTGTTACAAAGGGTTGATGGACCTCATTTATCTGTGGCACAGCTGTGACTGTGTGCCCATTTTAGTGTATCGATTGTCTAACTACTGAATGAGTTCTAAATGATAATGGAAACAGCTGTAAATGTGCAGGCAAAATGTCTGTTATCATCGAACACTGTCCAGGTCGAATTAAAAAAAGTGTCAGGAGGGATTTGATAAAGCATATATGGGCAAAAACTCTCCACCCAGAAATTACAAGCAAGCTGCTTAATTATACCAAGAACTTTCCCTGGAACAGAATTTTCCTCAATCCTGGGTTATTTCAATGATCGGCAAACCTGGAAATATGGACTCTCCAGTATCCTGAAATTATGGCCAATGGTTTCAGAACCCAAAAGAAAGAATTGATTAAATTTGAAAGAAACAAATCAATATTCACAACTTCTGTCTGACCACCTGATACGCCCATTACTTGTGTACTGTGCTGTACATGTATGACATTGCCATGGTATGATATTGATATTGTGTGAAAGTACTGCCTGTCTTTAACGCATTACCACATAATCCCTACTTTTGACACCCCTGAGAAAGAAGCCTTTAGAAAACATTGCGGGAAAGGAGAAAATACTGGTAACCAGCATTTTCTCCTTTTCCCACAATGTTTTCTACCTTCACAAAACAAATACATGTATCAAATTTTCAGTCACTTTTATTTTATTATCTGCAAATGCTTTTAATTTGGGCTCCCCTGCGAAAAGTAGTTCTTGAGTTCATGAACAGTTCATGGTACATGTTTTCGGTTCATGAACTGTTCGTGAATTATTCAAGAACTGGTAGAAAAATTCGTGAACTGTCATGTAGTTGTTCGTGAACTGGCCGTTCATGAACCCCCGTGTTCATGAACTATAACTAACAGTTCATGAAATAGACTCTTACATCAGTTCATGAACTGATTGTTCTTGAACAATTCATGAACTTGCTTTTTTTAAGAAGTTCAAGGATTTACAATTCAATAACTTAAATATTTAGGTGGGACCATTCTAATGGAAAACAGCTATTTCCACTGTAATAGTATCCTAAAAAAGGTGCTATAATTAAAAATGAGTATTATTGTCCTACTTTGACTGAGCCACTCATTCCATCTAACAATTATCACTTATAAATCTAGGCCACTCTATTCTCATCACAAAAGTAGACATTAATTACCTCCCTTTTTTGAAAAATTGCAAAATATCGACAAATAATTTCAAGATGGACATCAAAACAATTTCTGGTCAGTTAGAAAAGCCCAAAAATATTATACCAGTATAAATCCTTATTTATCACCTGATAAGAAATTTCTACAAGAATTAGGATGGTAATAACTTAAACTCATTTTCAGTCATGCAATTTGCAGATATCTACTGTAAGATGGGTAAATTGTTCAAATCAAAAAATAATAATTTACTATGTGGCTACAAGTGCATTTTTGGTCCAACTCCTTAAACAACTACCTGATGCTGCAGAACCTTTTAGAACAATGGGAATGGAGGGATTGGATTTAAGTTTCAAAGTTTTCTACCAAATAAGAAACATGTCTCAAACACTACAACCAGTTCATGAACTTTAATTCATGGAACAGTTCATTGAACTGATTAAGAGCGGTTATTCATGAACTGTTCATGAACCGTTCATGGAACAAAACCAAAAGTTCATGAACACAAACGGTTCATGAACCGGCCATTTGCTGTTCATGGGATTGTTCATGAACTGTAGTTCAGGAATTGTTCATGAATTCAAGAACTACTTTTCGCAGGGGCAAGCCTAAAATATTGTCGTTTGGTAACGAGTTAAATTTAGCCATCTTGACAGTCTACAAGGATAATTTTTTTTTTAACAGAACAGAACATTTTATTGACTTAACCTGTACAGGTTATCATCACATATTACATTTATAATCATCAAAATAATGTACCTAACAATTATAATTGGCTGCTTACATTGGCTCTTGTTATTGGTATTTATCATAAACTTATCACATAGAGATGAGTTATGTGAAAAGCATTTAACCATTTACCGAACAATCCCGTTTTCAGAACCTTGAGATAGGAGTTTTTTGTAACCAGCATTTTCTTCTTTTCTTACAATGTTTTCTGCCCTTCCTAAAACAAGTGTCTATTTCAAGTCACATGTATTTTGTCATCTGCAAATGCTTTCAATTTGGACTTATCTAAAATTTTGTTGTTTGGTAAAGACTTCAGATAAAATAGCCCTGGGATTGGTTATTACAATATAATTATATTTACTATGGACAGTATTTTGATTACAGTTTTGTTGATTACCGGTAATTAATGGTTAAGATAGTACATAGTTCTTTTTTGTGGGAAAAATGAGAAAGTAATAGTCGCCAGCTTTCCCCTTTGTTTTTTTAACGAGACTGTAAGTTAAGTGTCTCCTATCGGTTTGTTACCTGTTATCTAAAGAGAAAGGTTATGTTTATTGTAGATATTTGCCAAGATAATGTGTTCAGAGAAAGCAGCAGATGTTACTTTGTTTGCCATATTCCAGTTATCTCTCTGTTGAACATTTGAAAATAGTTCATTATAATAATGTCAAATGACATCTTTTTTCTTGGCAAGTAATATATCCAGTTGATACACTACCATGTTTTACCTAATTAATGCACTCTCTCTAAGAGTAGGGCCCTCCACTAGCTTACATACTCCAGAAGCCTCTGGTCAACCCACACATACACCCAACTTTAACTGATTGTTGGCAACTGAAGTGACAAACTTCCGAATGCAATATAACTTCACTAAAATGTAGACTGATGAAATTTATTGATGAAATATATTGTATAAATAAACTTAACAGTGTGGCATTGACATAATTCATAATAGTCATGTACTTCACAAATTGATGTCATTAACGCCTGACTTTCTTCTTAGAAAAAAAAAACTTCTAAAGCTATGGAAAACAGTTAGAGATCCTTTATTTTCTACCCAATTTACTGAGCAATTTATGCATTTCTTTGTTGTTTAGGGATTGTTAACAGGAAATATTAATCAAGAAGAAATATTAGCCAAATTCTTCAAATTTTGTCAATTTTGATCAACATTATCAACATTATTTGACTCATTATCATGATATAAGTTTTCTTTTGAGGGGGAGCTACTATTAGGTGTTTTTATTAGGAGAAATATGGTATATTTCCAACACCATAGTAAACTTTTGGCAACACAAGACAAGGAATTTAAGAAAGCCAAGTATCTATCTGGAGCTCTGTATTGTACCAAGGTATGAATGAAGAGATGAATGAAATGGGACATGCCTGTTACAAAATGAACAAAGTTTAGATTCAAGGCATTATGCAGACAACAATCTGAACCTGGTCTAGATGAAAAGATGTCTTTTGAAAGGTTGTTTTAGTCAACTTTTACAGGCAGCTGCTGCTCCAATTTTGTCAAATCTAATGCTTGCAAACAGCATTTTTTAAAAAATGTTTTCTACCTTGTCAAAGAGAAAATAAAACCTGGAGCCGTAGATAATTTTTGTTTTAAAGGGGGAATAAAAACATGAAATACATGTATTGCAATAACCTTGGGCCTTACAAATTGTCTTAGGCCATCTTCCAAATAATGTAGAAATTTGAGTCAAGTGTAAAGCTTTTTTTTTCCATGTGAGATTATTTTTCAGTGTATTATTCAGAAGCTCCTATCCTGAACATTATTTACATAACTGGTTTGCATGCCTCTCAAGTTGGGCTCCAGAATGTCCCAGCTCCCCCTTGATTCTGGAAACTGGAGACTCCCACAATTTACTGGTGATCATAAAGTTGTTTCTAGTGTTTCCATTTAGTAACTAAACTATCCTGATTCTGAGCATGGATAAGTATGTCCTTTCGTTTTGAAGATCTACATTGTTAAATTTGATACCTACAATGTAAAATATTTGATGCACATGTAATGTGGACCCCCATTATCATCTTGTAATATGTTTCTACAGTCTAATATCGTGCTACCAAAGCAGCATAAACTATGCTTGGCTCTGAGAGACTAAGGTCTCCTTACCAGTTTATGAAAGTTCAAGACCTTTCTGTGTTGAAAGCATATGCAAACGGCTCACCAAATGGTTTATAAAAGGAAGTTTATCTTAAATGTGGCTACCTCTATACCTGCATTCACTTTTCCCAGTCTGTAAAATGCCTTGTTACCCTTAATTAACCCTTAATTACACAATAATGAGCTTTAATTTTCTTGGCAAAGGAGGCTTTTTAAAAACATTGTTGGACAACAAGCAATTATGCTGGCTATGAGAAAATGCTGGTAACCAGGATTTTTTCTTTCTATCACAATGTTTTCTATCATTTGCAAGACAACACTCAGTGTATATGACATAATTCATTGTTTGCAACTGTTTTCAGTTTGGAGAAATCTAAAATTTTGACAAAGAGTTCATCTTTAGTTCATTAGGCCAAGAGAACCTTGTTTGACCATTAACCCTATACTCTATAGATACTCGTTTCTACGCATTACTTTTAGGAACCCTTGGAAAACATTGTGGCTAAAGGTGAAATTGCTCGTGACGAGCAATTTCACCTTTTGCCACAATGTTTTCTGTGCTATCAAAAAGTGTCATATTATAAACATAACGAAACAGCTTCATCCTTGCTGTCATTTAGGGTCAATTAGAGATGCCATAGAAATGCCTTATGGGGTAAAGGGTTAACCTATTGAGCATTTGATTGTAATAATATTTATTACATATATCCCAGTCTGTAAAATAGAGTAAGCTGTTGCCATGTAACAATTCATCTTGCCAAAAATATTCCACAAAATACCAGAAAGTGCACCAGATCAGAATCTGCCAGTTTCAGCAGTCTACTTTTCATGTGCACGTTTCAAAAAAAAAAAGTGCCACTTACCTATATTTAGTTTTCAGAGTTTGAAATGTGATAAGATTATTATTGTTGCATTTTCTTTTTGAGGGGTATTTATTACATCCTAATATGGCATAATGCATCTATTTCCCTTATAATCATAGAGACTGGAGTAATCAATCTGGTTTATGCATTCATCGAACATTTTAACCGTTTACTCCATAAGGCATTTCTATGGTATCTCTAATTGACCCTATATAACAGCAAGGATGAAGCCGTTTCTTATGTGTATATGACACCTTTTGATAGTGTAGAAAACATTGTGGCAAAAGGTGAAATTGCTCGTCACGAGCAATTTCACATTTTGCCACAATGTTTTCCAAAGGCTCCTACAAGCAATGCGTAGAAATGAGTATCTATGGAGTAAAGGGTTAAAGAACATTTTGGGTCTTAGTCTTGTACATTTTTAAATTTTAAAGTAACATACTTTCTGATTGGCTAAACCAAAATGGTTTAGCCAATCAGAAGTTGTTTTAGTCCCATATGATATATAAGCCATTTGACAACAGTTACTGAAACAACTTGGTGATCTACTTAAAGTTCTTATCATTTTAACCTTTTACGATACACTCATGGTCTAAACTTAAAGAGCTCTCAGGGAGATGAATATTGAAAACATTGTGGGGAAACTGTGAAAATGCTGGTAACCAGGCTGCATTTTTAACCCTTTGCCATTAATCATACTTTAACCCTTTCCCAAACAAGCCCTTGTTTTTATGTGTCTGCAGTACAAGTCTTTTAAAATCACAGTGGGAAAAGGAGAAATTGCTTGTAACGAGCAATTTTTCCTTTTCCCACAGTGTTTTCTACCCATTTGGGAAACTTTCTGCCATTGTTGTCAGATTTGAAATTGTCATCTGCAAACTCTTCGAGTTTGGAAGAGTCTAAGATTTGCCGTTTGGGAAAGGGTTAAAGGACTCACAAGGTGCATCCTCGGATACCCCGGGGTCTCCCTATTTGCTGTGCTACATCGACCCCTGGGAAAATTAATTGAATTTCCCTCGCTTTACCGCTGGCCGAATGCTAGCTTTTCATTGGTTCCATCATCATTTTGTGATGGGCGAGTGGACTGTAAGCTATGACATTTCGTATCGATTTTCAGCGGCTCGCTTCACCGCTGGCCGAATGCTGGCTTTTCGTTGGTTCCATCATCATTTTATGATGGGCGAGTGGACTGTACGCTATGACGTTTCGTATCGATTTTCGGCGGCTGATTCAAAGTTTTATTAGTCAATTGTCCCAGGAGTCGATGTAGCGTAGCAAATAGGGAGACCCCGGGGTATCCGAGGATGCACAAGGTGAGCACTCTTAACCCTTTACCAAACAATTCCTGGTTTATGACCCAGAAATAGCAAAAACATCGTGGGAATAGGAGAAAATGCTTGTAATCAGCATTTTCTCCTCTGCCCACAATGTTTTCTACCCTGCTGTAAATAAATTTCACTTTTTGAGTTACATTAATTTTGTCGTCTGCAAGTGCTTTGAATTTGGACTGGTCTTTAATTTTGTCGTTTTGTAAAAAGTTAAGAAAATACAGGAAAAAGAGAAAATACTCCTCTTTTCCCCACAGTCTTTTCTGCCAAATCAAATACAGAAGTAATCATTGGAGCTTTAACTCATTACCAAACGACAAAATGTTGGACTGGTTCAAATTGAAAGCATTTGCAGACGACAAAGTAAAGGTGACAGAAAAATTGAAATTTGTTCTGGGAAGAGTAGAAAACACTGTTGGAAAAGGAGAAAATGCTGGTTACCATCATTTTCTCCTTTTCCTACAGTGTTTTCAAAAGGCTTCTTTCTCAGGGGCGTCAAAAGTAGGGATTGTGTGGTAATGGGTTTACATACTTTTTGCGTGCAAAATTATTGCTTTCAATTTGGTCACATTGCAAATATTGTTGTATGGTACAGAGCTATTGGCATTCTTTAGGGTAACAGCAGCATGTGAGCTCCAAAAGGTTGTTGTTTCATGATAAATCTTACCATCAATTTTTCTCCCTGCTGTTTGTAATAGTTTCTCGGCCATTTAGAGCTAATGTATTACTTCTGTCATGCAAGGGGAGATTCTGTTTCAAGTGGTGCCATGAGCTGTACGGGTTACTTATATCTGGGAAAAAGATAAAACTGGAAAATGGCATGGTGCGCTTATGTTTGCTCCTGTCTGTATGATGCATTAAACCAGGTTCCAATCATTAATCTTGGAGTGTTAAATACAATGTAAATGAAACATTTTTCATGCCTTTACTCTATACCTCTTGAGACAAATTTGCAGAAGAGAACAGACTTTAGATAGTTGATTGTATGGTGTTTATCCCCTCACCCATTACCACACAATCCCTACTTTTGACGCCCCTGAAAAAGAAGCCTTTTGAAAACACTGTGGGAAAAGGAGAAAATGTTGGTGACCAGCATTTTCTCTTTTTCCCACAGTGTTTTCTACCCTACCCAGAACGAATTTCAAATTTTCAGTCACCTTTATTTTGTCGTCTGCAAATGCTTTCAATTTGAACGAGTCTACAATTTTATCGTGTGGTAAAGAGTTAACCACACATTGTAGCCATTTTCAACAACCCTGAAAAAGAAGCCTGTTGAAAACACTGTGGGAAAAGGAGAAGATAATGGTAAACAACATTTCCTTCTTTTCCAACTATGGTTTCTACACTTCCAAATACAATCTTTGAAATTGGAGTCACATCATTCTGTTTTGTGGCCTTTAAATATTTTCAAGTTGGACTAATCTTAAATTTTATCGTTTGGCACAGAGTCAACGTTATTTTCAACATTACTTCAGCAACATCGCAGCAGCCAGTGCACCTGCACATGCTATCCTGGATTAATGTTTACCAGTACTCTGCACAGTTTTTTCTTTCCAAGCCACTGGCTGCTTTCCCACATAACCATTTTGAAAAAATTGGACAGCTGTGGGAGAGGAATGAATCCTGTCTCAATGACTATCATCAATCCTAGGGGAAAAAAATGGCTGAGCTAGATCAAACCCAAAACCTCCTGTTTTCAAGTCCTACAAGCTACCGATGGCCAGAGCCATGGGCAGCAGACTTAAGAAATGCCTGTTACTCAAAAATTTCTTTAAGAAAAGCAACCATGGGACAGTGACCATGAAAACTCGGTCTGTATTTCTCTGTTGCAATGTAAAGAAAATACAGGAAGTTAAGAATCTTTTCTTTAATTTGTATGTTTGCTTGAGCTAAGATTTTGCTCCTTTCACAATTGTTTGAATCATGGTACTATTTAAATTAGATAGTTCACTCGGCTAATATTTTTCCTGGCTTTCACCATTAATGCTTTGCTCATCCTATGCAGTGCCCTTCCCAAGACAGTAAGACACTCCAGCTTGACCGCCTTGAAGGGGAATCACTCGATGGCTAAGTCTTAGGAGGACCCCAAGATTCATTTTGAGTTATTAGGGACCTTTTCTTATTGTCAAAAGGCTGAATGAGGAGATAAAACCAGTTTTATTTCCAAATTAATTGAATGATAAGTTTGTTTGCTTTTGTTAGATTTCAATAGAGATGGCCCATTGTCTGTCTATCTGACATACAATGGCTGTTTACAGTGACAGGGGGCTTCATAGTTTATAAAGCTATTTAGGGAAGATATAAATTGTAAACCCCTTCAGATAGGATTATGTTTGAGCTAAACCATTCCCTGATAGTGAATTGACAGTTTCCTGTTGGCAAGTCTTAACTCTCTACAGAGGGACAAGATTTTGTGATTGGTTAACCCATTACCACACAATCCCTACTTTTGACGCCCCTGAGAAAGAAGCCTTTTGAAAACACTGTAGGAAAAGGAGAAAATGCTGGTAACCAGCATTTTCTCCTTTTCCCACAGTGTTTTCTACCTTTCCCAGAACAAATTTCAATATTTCAGTCACCTTTATTTTGTCCTCTGCAAATGCTTTCAATTTGAACCAGTCTAAAACTTTGTTGCGTGGTACCAAACAATCCTTGGTTTTTACAACCCTTAGTACAGATAACTGTCCCCAAAGGCAATCTTACTATTTGACTGGTTGCCTCTGGTGTACAGTAAATGTCCAAATATGAAAAAGATCACCGGAAAGTCTCATTATTGAGACTATTACGACCCTGTGATAGAAGCCTTTTGAAAGCATTGTTGGTAAAGGAGAGAATGCTGGTAACCAGCATTTTCTCCTTTTCCCACAATGTTTTTTCCCTACTGGAAACAAAATTCAATTTTTGAGTTATGTTTACTTTGTTGTCTGCGAATACTTTGCTTTTGGACCAGTCTAAAATTTGGCTGTTTCGTAAAGGGTTAAAATGAAAAGCATTCACAGAAGAACAAATTGAATGGTGGCTCTTATTATGAAACTTGTCCTGAAGAACAAAATAAAAAACATTATGAGAAAAGAAGAGAATGGTGGTTGCCAGTTATTTTTTCCACTACCCATGATGTTTTCGAAGGCCTTGAGTGTCCTAAGGGTCATTAAAATTTGGGTTTGTGTTGTAAAGGGCCAGGGTAATGCAGGGTTTTCACGACTCTATAAAAGATTTAGCCTTTTGAAAACATTGTGGGAAAAAGAGAAAATGCTGGTTAACAGCATTTTCTCCATTTTCCACAATGTTTTCTACCATTCACAAAACAAATTTCAATTTTTTAGTCATTTTTATTTGTCGTCTGCAGATGCTCTCAATTTGGACCAATCTAAAATTTTGTTGTTTGGGAAAGGGTTAATATTTTGTGACACATTAACTCTTCACTAAACAAACCCATGGCTTAATTGTTAGCTACACAATCCAAAGTTTTTACGACTGAGAAACAACCTTTTTGAAAACCTTGTAGGATTGAGGAAAAATGCTGTTCACTAGCATTATCGCCATTTCCTACAATGTTTTCAGAAGTCCTTTTCATCTGGGCTGTCCAACTTTTTACCAAACAATCCACGGCTTTAATGACACTGAGGAAGAAACCTTCTGAAAACAATGTACCCAGCATTTTCTCTTTTTCCCACAATGTTTTCTTCTCGGCCAAAGTCAAGTTTCTATTTTTTAAGGCATGTTTATTTTGACGTCTCCAAATGATTTCGATTTGGACTTGCCTAAATTTTTATTGTTTTGGTAAAAAGTTGAGTGCGGATTGTGTGGTAAAGAGTTAACTGTTTATCACACAATCCAGACATTCAACAACCCTAGGCAAGAAGTCTTTTGAAAACATTGTGGGAAAAGGAGAAAATGCTGGTATCCAGTATTTTCTCCATTTCCGACAATATTTTCTCCCCTGGTCGTAGAAAAATTGCACCATTGGAGCCACACTGAAATAGTCATCTGCAAATGCTTTTAATTTGGACAAGGATAAGAATTTTATAGTCTGATAAAGTGTTAAACCATTATGCATGTGCATTATTATGAATCTCTGTGGTAATGGCCCATTATGGAAACAAAAACTGGGTCTGTAAGCATATGTTACATATTTGAAGTAATTAGTGCACAAAGGAGAAATACTCAAGAGACACCTTTCTCTTTTTTAAGTACATTATGTTTGTAAGATGATTATTATACTCCCGCAAAACAAATGTTTTTGGGTTATACTGGAATCAGCCTGTCTGTCCGTGTGTGTGTCCGGGTGTGTTTCCATCCGTGTGTCAGTCTGTGTTATTCCTCTGTGTACAAAATACTAGCATTATTGCCTGTTTCTGTCTAAGTGCTGGCAGGGATATTAGGTCGCATTTAGTGACGGCTCTAGTTTTCATCTAGGAATAGAAATCTTAAAAAACATTATTGACAGAAAGTGAAAATTGCCAAGAGATGAATCATGATCAGCAATCTCTGAAAATATTTTTTATGGTTAAGTTTTCGTAATTTATACTGATACATGTATTGTCATATAATTCGAGACTTGTCCCTATTGAAAGATGTTATTCAAAACCAAAAAGACAGAATTTATCTTAAAGTATGATGGAAAATGTTGTAGGAAATCAGGAAATTATTGGTATTAACCAGTCAATATTTTCCAGTCTTCTTTCTCAGGGTCTTTAAAGGCTGAGAAACATTGTAGGAAAAGGAGAAAATGCTGGTATCCAGCATTTTCTCCTTTTCCCACAATGTTTTGTAACCTTTATTTTACAAATGTTAATTGTTAAGTCACATTTATCTTGGTTATTTCCGTTTATTTATTGTTGCCCATCTGAGCAACGCCCCCAGAAGACGGTTAGTTGTTACGGGGGATAGTGCAAGGGTACAGGATACAGAAACTTTTGAGAGTTTCGCCTGGTTCTTTAACGTGCTTGGCGTATAGCACTGTCACATGGGACCTCAGTTTAATGTCTCATCCGAACTACTTTTAGTAATTTTAGTTGGCCAGCCGAGGATACAAACCCCACAACCTATAGTGACCATGTTCATTAGTCCTAAGGGCTCTACCTACTGAGCTATATCGGCTGGTACATTTATCTTGTCTTCTGCAAAACCTTTTAATATAGTCCAGTCCAAAATTTTGTTGTATGGTAAAGAATCAGCTTGTATTCCAGGAAGCAAAATTTTAGATTTGTCCAAACTCAAAGCAGGTGGCAGACTACAATATATGTCTTACTTCTCAAATTGAGGGCACATGCAGACAACAAATAATGTCGGTCTAAAATCATGGAATTTGTCTGAATATCTACAAAATGTGTTTCACAATTTTTTCTGAAGCTCTGACTTTCTTTCTTCAGGTTAGGATTGTGTAATGGGTTAACCCTCTACCACATAATGCTGACTTATAATAAGAGTAAGAAGGCTTTCAAAAACATTGTGTGAGAAAATGCTGGTAACCAGCATTTTCTCCTTGTCTCACAATGTTTTGTACCCTGTCAATGAAATATTGCACCATGTGATCCACACTGAAATTGTTGTCTGCAAATGCTTTCAATTTGGATAGGTCTTAAATTTATTTATAGGGTAAAGGGTTAAGAGACAAATATTATCAGTGTACTGATGAGAAAAGAAAATGCCTTTCCTTGGTATGAAACCATGCAAAGTTGTGATTGTTGGCTATGCTAAGAATATGGTTATAGCAACACTGATGTACATTAATTCGTATGGTTGTAATTTGTAAATTTTGAATTATCTTGCTTTTATCTTAACACTCTTTCAAAAACTGTATGGACTAACTTTCTTTTGGTCAATGTAGTTTTAAGAGGTGGGATATAAAGGTATAAAACACAAGTATTTGGTTATATTGTTGGCTTCACAAAAGGCAAGGATTGGCCTGGTCAGCCATACTAATACACACTCAAAATACCAGGTGTCCGAAATTAAGCTACATTGTCAAAATGCACTTCACTGGTGTTTACATTGTTCTTAAATAAATTACTGTTTAATCAAATAAAATGGACGCCATACAAATCTAGTAAAGCAAAGAATGTCGGGATTTAACAAAGGTGGAATTTCTTTACCACTGGTATTCTTTTCATGCAGTATAGAAAAGTGGTTGTGTGTAGGGTGGAATTTAAGTCTTCACAACACAAAAAACAGTTTAGACTTAACAAAATCAGAAGCAATTGCACACAACTAACTGGCTCTGATGGTTGGATTTGTTTTTAAAAGAGTAGAAAACATTGTGGGAAAAGGGAAAAAATGGCAACCAACATTTTCTCTTATTTTCCACAATGTTTTCAAAAGACTCTGTACCAGAGGGAAAAAGTGTTTGATGCTTCCGCGTCGATCTTAAATACAGATCAAAGTAAAATGTTTCAAAAATCTTTTGCAATTACATCAAAGGAACTGATTGCAAAAGGGTTGAGGAAGGAGTTCAGTCTATTAATCATTTTAGGATTTATTATTTTAAGAAAGAAGTGAATGCTGTGTGTTACTTGCATTGTTGGCCTGATCTTAAATTCATAACTTGGTTTAGTGTTGTTCCAAAGAATTATTACAATCCCCTCACTAACTCTCTACCAAACAAAAGGTTTTGGACTTGCTAAAATTAATCTATTACCACACAGTCCCTAGTTTTGATGCACCTGGAATAAAAGCCTTTTGAAAACATTGTAGGAAAAGGAGAAAATGCTGGTAACCAGCATTTTCTCCTTTTCCCACAATGTTTTCTACTCTTCATAAAACAAATTTTAAGATTTCAGTCACTTTTATTTTGTTGTCTGCAAATGCTTTTGATTTGGACAAGTCTAAAATGCTGTCGCCTGGTAATGAGTTAAGGATGGTTCGGATGATTGCATTTTGTCTCTGATAGTTTTGAATTATAAATGGTGGCAATTTGAAAAAATACTGGTTACCAGCATTTTTTCAGTTTTCCATATTAAGGTTTTATACCCTTTCAGAAAATGTGATCCAAAGGTAACATGAATTATTGGTTCATCATAATTATAGGCCTGTAAACCCATGATGCCAATTTTTTCATATAAGGAAATAAGTTCAAACACTTGGACCTTTCATATAATTTAATTTCATGTTCACCCTGCACTTCAGAAAAATTCAAAGTGATAAGAATTTTAAAGTTTTGCCCAACCGTCAACCAGCCTGAAGTTTCAGTGTGTAAATTTTTACAACCATCATCGCGAGCCAAGGTTACGATCACTATGTGGATCTTACCTCGGCGGATCAAGCCTAATTTCAAGATTCCTCCGATACGCCCCTATTGGATGCTGCTTATTATCTCCCTTTACATCATATTCTTATAGCCAATAAAATATCGGTTTACAAACTGCTTACAAATACAATTGTTCAACATGAAGCAATAACCACAAACATATTTCGACATTCCATGGTCAAGTGCTGGGATATAGCCTAAAACCTCTGGTAATTGATTGGTTATACTGAAACGTTCTGTAAATATTGTTTGTCTATGTTTTTTTTTGGTAATAAATCAGTATAGATCCTGCCCACATCCACGGAGGTATTCATGTTCACTTTCTATTTTTATGTGAAACGTCGCAACCTTATTCTATTTCTATCAAAGATGAAATGCTAAGAGCGATTTGATTCATACAGTTAGAGCTAGCTGCAACCAATGAAAATGCATATAGGGGAATGTCGAAATCAAAATTGATCCACCAAGGGTAGAGTAGCATAGTGGATTGTTACCCTTGGCTTGCGAAGACTGTAAACAGCTGGATGTTTCCTTTCCTTTGTAGACCAGATACTTTATTAGAAATATGAAAAAAAATACTTCTTATCATACAGGAGTTAAATAATGACAGACTGCTATCTTTCCCCATAGCAATCTCAAATTTGAAGTGAGCTCAAAGCAGAGTTAGTAAATTTCCAATTAATTCAAAGTACAAAATCTCCTGTCTGATTATGCAATTACATCTAGTCATAAATTGATTAATGATGAAACAGCAGGACACTAAAACTTAATTTATGGACTGATTTTATGTAAAGGTTGGGCCAATTTGGCACCCTCTGAGTAATATAAGAACTAAAATAGTGATTTAAGCCCATTAGACTTGTTTCATCTATGGATCTTTTTTATTCTTTTGCTTTGTTTAAAGTCACAATAAAGTCCAAATGTAAAAAGGCCTGTTTATAAAATAAAAATAAATTTAATTTCTACCATATAAAAATATGGCATTTAGTATGACTTAAACAATATGTAAAGGTGCAGTTCATAAAACTTTCAGTCAATAGCAGAAGAGTTTGTAAGAGTGAAAAATAAGCTAGTTTTGGACTTTACAGGGGCTTTGAATGAATGTCCAAAAGCAGAGAGCTAGAGGACAAGAAAAAGAGGAAGACAGAAACGTATTAAAAGAGCAATCATCTTGAATGTGCCAATTGCTTAGAAATGAGTGAAAATAAGCTAGACTTTGGACTTTACAGGGGCTTTAACCCATTACCACACAATCCCTACTTTTGACGCCCCTGAGATAGAAGCCTTGAGAAAACATTGTGGGAAAAGGAGAAAATGCTGGTAACCAGCATTTTCTCCTTTTTCCACAATATTTTCTACCAGTCACAAAACAAATTTCAAATTTTGATTCACTTTTATTTTGTCGTCTGCAAATTCTTTCAATTTGGACCCGGCTCAAATACTGATGTTTGGTAATGGGTTAAGATGAATGCCAAAAAGCAGAGAGGTAGAGAAAAAGAGATGGAAACATATTAATGCTTCACCAAATGACAAAATTTTAGGTTTGTTCTAATGGAAGCTTTTGCAGATGACAAAATAAAAGTGACTGAAAATTTGAAATTTGTTTTGTGAAGGGTAGAAAACATTGAGGGGAAAGGAGAAAATGCTGGTCACCAGCATTTTCTCATTTTCCTACAATGTTTTCTAAAGGCTTCTTCCTCAGGGTCATCAAAAGTAGGGATTTTGTTGTAATAGCTTAAAAGAGCAGTCATCTTTGGAATAAAAGAACTTTCTTGCTAAGTGCTGGCAAATATATTCTTTTGTACCATTTCAAAATTTTAAAGGGTTAACTGTAAAAATTTCTATTTCAGGTTTTCATCTTAGTGGAACAGTTACAGAACCTCCTAGTCCATTATTCTCACAACCAGAGAGAGTCTTTCAAGTATCCATCAGTTTTGATAGGTAAGTGCAACTACATGTATTCACTAGTACTTTACTTTGAGAAGCATGGTCATAATGTTAACCTTAACAAAATTTTGTCCCAGTAAGTTTGAACAGGATCTCATCAGATAAAAAAGTAGGTCACTTGGCCAAATCGCAGAAAAACTTTGTTTGCACTCTGAAGGCCACATTTTCAGTCTGATACACATTGAAGATGGTCAGAATGTATTTCTTGATGATTTTCTAGACAACTTTAGAATTGGGTCTTGTTGGGTTTAAAATAAGGTCACTGGGACACTTTTTACAAATACTTAGTGTGCACTCTGCAGGTCTCATTTTCAGCCCAATACTCATGAGTCTTTATAATGATCGTCTTGATTATACACAGGACATGTTTGAAGTTGGGTCACATTGATTGAAAAAGCATGTGACTTTGAAAAATTTAGAAAAACCTGACTGTGAACTATAGAGGCAACATTTACTGTCTTATACTCATGGAACTAGGTCAGAATGTTTGTCTTGATAACATGTTTGACTAGGGTGAAATTGTGTCATAACAGATTTAAAACTAGGTCACTGGGAAAAATGTAAGAAAAATGCATGCACTATAGAGGGCTGACTTACAGTCAAGATACCCATGGAAATTGGTCAGAATCTTTGTCTTGATGATATCTAGTACAAATATCTAAAATGGATCATGTCAGGTGAAAAAGAACCAGGGGGTCACAGTGAGACAATTATTAGATAAACCAACTGTGCTCTCTAGAGGCCACATTTCCAGCTTTAAACTCAAGAAGTATGGACAGTCTTTGTCTTGTTGATATCTTTGACAAGTTCATGTTGATCAAAAAGCAGGTTACTAAGACTCATTGTGTTATATGTCATCACATTCAAGATCTCTTCAGCTTTATCAATCCGAGATGACTTTATTCAGGTGAGCCCATCAGAGCCAATGGTCCTTTTGCTTTCTACAGTTTTAACAATTCTGAGGGAAGAAACCCATTGGAAACATTGTGGGCCAAGGAAAAAAATTATGGTAACCAGCAGGAGGTTCTGCCATTTCAAATTTCATAATGACATCATGAGAACACTCATAGCTTTAGAAATTAAGAATTTGTTTGAATTTGGACAGATCCAAAATTTTGTCCTCTAGAGCAGAGTTTAACAGGATCTGGGGCTTAGACAAGCCTCTTGAAAACATTGTAGGTTATGAAGAAAATGCTGGTTGCCAAACTAGTTTCTTCTTTTCCCACAATATTTTTATCCATATCGAAAATAAATTCCATAAATTGAGCCACATTTAAATTGTCATTTGCTTGTTTTTAATTTGCACAAATCTAAAATTTTGCTCTCTGGTACAGAGAACAAAGGGAAGGTATCCATTGACCATTTCAGATCATGTCCTTAGTGTTATATCTGTCAGTTGTCTTGGTAACTAATGTTATCTGTCATTGTTTATATCCCTCTCATCCACCAGGCTGGGAAAGTTCTGTACAGCTGATAGATGACCCCTGGAATGACCACTGTGGGTCATTCAAGGTCTTTTCAGTCATCTAAGGTCCTATAGAGTTCATTTACCCCTGGAACTGACCAGCAGGCCTGACTCATACTGCTACAGACTGGTTTTAGTTTGTTAACTGCACATCTATTGACTTGTTGAAGGTTGACTTGTCTGCTATCACACATCACAATCCTGCACTGGATAAATATTACTATGCTGTGCCGGTATGAATAGATACAAATTTCAAATGGGAAAAAAAAAAGTTTTGAAGAATCCCATTACGTAATGCAAATCTTTGTGAACAGTTTCTAAATATAGCCATGGGGAAAACCAGGATTTATGCAGGGTTTTCACAGACATTGACAACAACAACAAAAATCCCCACCATGCCAGACTCATAATGAGGTTATATTGTAATGTAGGCCTACAGGGTCTATGTTAGGAATGGTTGGCTGTATGCTAGCTGACTAGCTGGATGAATCCGATCAGTAAGGGTGTATGCCTTTCACCTGTTCTGACACAATGTTCTGTATTCAGAAGTTCTCTTCTGGAATGTGCGAAAGGAGCATTTTGGAACATTGTTATAAACCACATCAAAATTAAAGTACATTGCCATGATGGCTGTTGCAAGAGCTATTGTCTTAGCTGTGTTAGTGGAGGATAGAATTAGCTTCCGAGAGTTCATATTGTAAAAAAGACAATTGCGAGTTTGGACATAAAGAATTGTACACCTTTCAGCCATCTTGCATCACCTAGCAACTGTTCAGCAGATGTGCTGCACCTCGATTGATTTAGAACAGTCAGAACATGTTCTGAAGAACATAGTACAGTGTTCGGAAATACTCCATTGACCTACAACATGTCCGGAGTGTTTGAAGTAGTGAAAAGAATATGCCCCTAGTGTTGCATTAAATAAACATTATAATTATGGAAATTCATGGTGTACGATGTCTCGATTGCTATCATCTAAAGTACTCATGCTTTGTGCCTGGAATGCTGGATTCAGATATGTTTGAATATGAAAAATGCCATCAGAAGATTTGTTGTTTTCTTTTGCCTAACTCCTTGGTTCCTGAATTTAACAAGTGCCAGAGTATTTTAAAAACATCTTTAATGACGTTTGGTATAAATGTTCACGCGCATCCATACTGCGCATGTGTATTTCTCACAGATAGTAAAACTATCAGCGCTATTGTGTATTTTTCGCACAAATGGCAATAGTAACAGCAGACCGACGGTGTAATTTTTACAAGTAGAACTTTCTACGGATGGTACTAGTACGGTTGCACCAGCCATGGTATTCTATGGTCGAAATAAAAAGAGGAAGTTTTCATCAAAACGATTGCTTATTTGTCGTGGAAAAAGGGAATTTTTTACACAGTGTCAGCCATCCAACGGGGAAAATGATACAGCTGCTGACTTTTTTCTGACACTGGCAGGCCAGTTGTCATGCTATCCTTTCAGGATGAAGGTGATAGCATCAAAACTGGTCTTTTCTCATTTTCCCACAGTGTTTTCTACCTGTCCTAGAACAAATTTCAATTTTTTAGTCACCTTTATTTTGTCATCTGCAAATGCTTTGAATTTGGACCAGTCTAAATATGGTCATGTGGTAAAGAGTTAAACCTGCCAGGTCACTTTATCTTTTATTTACTTTTTTCCTGATTTTAAATTCATTTTTCTGCCTTTGATTAACTCTTGGACCAACCCCAAAGTAACAGATTGTAAACAATATTCCTAAATTTTTAAATAGTATGAATATAATTCTAATTTAATTGTGACACATGTATGATTTTTTCTTGCCACCACTGAGCCTTTAAAACATGGGACAAACATCATAAAAAAATCACAAACAAACAATATCCTTTTTCAGGTGATATAATTTTAGAAGCAGGAAATTGCAATGTGACAAAAAGCGGGCATATTGAAATACAATAGTTGTATTGAACATGACAATCTTCTGAATCATTGATATTAACTGACATTACCAAACGACAAAATTTTAGTCTTGCCCAAATCGAAAGCATTTGCAGACAACAAAATAAAGTTTGCTGAAAAATTGAAATTTGTTCTGGGAAGGGTAGAAAACACTGTGGGAAAAGGAGAAAATGCTGGTTACCAGCATTTTCTCCTTTTCCTACAGTGTTTTCAAAAGGCTTCTTTCTCGGGGGCGTCAAAAGTATGGATTGTGTGGTAATGGGTTATCTCTTTACCAAATGACAAATTTAAAGACTGGTCCAAATTGAAAGCATTTGCAGACGACAAAATAAGCGTTTCTGTGAAATCGAAATTTGAATTGGGAAGGGTAGAAAACATTGTGGGAAAAGGAGAAAATGCTGGTTACCAGCATTTTCTCCGTTTCTCGCAATGTGTTCAAAAGGCTTCTACCTCAGGGTCGACAAAAGTCGTCATTGTGTGGCAAAGGGTTAAAACACTTTACCTCACAATTCTAGTCTTAACAACCATGAAAAAAAGGCCTTCTGAAAACATTGAGAGAAATGGAGAAAATGCTGGTAGCCAGCATTTTCTCCTTTTCCCCTCAATATTTTCTACCTTATCAAAGATGTAAATCATCATTTGAGCTACATTTAATTTGAATCGTCTGCAAGACTTAGTCTTTCCAGTTCGTTTGAATCCAAAATTTAACCGGTTTGTTGAAGAATAAACCTTAACCTTAATAAGAATGTGTTTAACTCTTTACCACACAATCCTCGACTTTTATCGACCCTGAGTAAAAAGCCTTTCGAAAACATTGTGGGAAAAGGAGAAAATGCTGGTAACCAGCATTTTCTCCTTTTCCCACAATGTTTTCTAACCTACCCTAAACAAAATTCCTTTTTTCAGTCATATTTATGTTGTCGTCTGCAAATGCTTTCAATTTGGACTAGTCTAAAATTTTGTCATCTGATAACGAGTTAACCCTTTACCCTATAAGGCATTTCTATGGTATCTCTAATTGACCATAAATAACAGCAAGGATGAAGCTGTTTCTTACGTGTATATGACACCTTTTGATAGCATAGAAAACATTGTGGCAAAAGGTGAAATTGCTCGTCACGAGCAATTTCACCTTTTGCCACAATGTTTTCCAAAGGCTCATATGAGCAATGCGTAGATATGAGTATCTATGGAGTAAAGGTTTAAAATGGTTACCTGAATTTATGCTATGATTGTTATATGATTTACAATTTTGTCTTTCCCTTTGCAGATGTAAGATTACCTCAGTAAAATGTGGCTGTGGCAACAAAGATATATTTTGGTGTCAGCATGTCGTTGCGTTGTCCCTCTACAGAATTCGTAAAGCCAACAGTGTACAGCTACGGGTCCCTATATCAGGTGAGTTTAAAGGTAGCTCTTCAGAATTTGGGACGAAAATTTTACAAGAATACAAAAAAATCATCCTTATACTCCAAAAGCCTTATAATTTTCATTCATAAAACCCCAGTAGTCGAAAACCATCTGACAGCAAGAGAAATTAGAGATTTACTACAGCCCAGGTCTTCACCGACGGGAAACACGGTCTGTTTTTACACGAGCATCTCGCTCATTTACACACCGGAAATACACATACGAAGTTTCAAACATAGGGTTTGAAGAAGACTTTATGGAAAATAATTACATTTTGTTATGTTATGGAATTTCAGCGTCATTAGTCACGTGCCAGTCGCTTAACATTCCCACAAATCCTTTTTTAATTTTTGGCGGGAAATCTAAAAATAGCTTAAGAGGCTACGTAGCCTTTGAAGGGAATACCATCAAAATTTTTTTTAAAAATTATTTTGTGATCCTTAATTATTGATGATTTGTATTGTTTTTTCATATAAATTTCTGTGGGATATATATTTTCTAATTTGTTGGGGTGTGAAAGTTCTAGATACCCACCTTTAAATATTGCTCATTTGAATGGCATTCTTACCTTTTACCAATCAGTCCCATGTTTTAATGAACATGAAAAACAATGCTTTGAAAACAGTTTGGGAAATTGAGAAATGCTGACCAGCATTCTATCCTTTTCCCCCCACAATGATTTTTCACATCTGAAAGAGGGAAGTAATTGTTTTAGTTGCACTGATTTTACTCTATATCAAACAACAAGACTAGACCTAATGGAAGGTATTTGTAGATGACAAATTAAATGTAGTTGATTTGATAACTTTTGTCTTAGATTGGGTTGAAAACATTTTGAGAAAAGGAGAAAAATGCTGGCTACCAGCATTTTCTCCTTTTCCCAATATGTACTTAAATGGCCTCCTCCTAAAGGGTCATTAAGTCACAGGAATTTGTGATAAATAGTAACCCTTTGCAAATGCTGTCAATTTGGTCAAGTCTAACATTTTATCGTATGGGAAAGAGCTACCGCTCCAGGTGCTTCGCATAATTATGAAGATCATACTGTTCAACATGCTATCTGGTCTTGGATCTAGGAACTATATGGCGTAATTTTGACTAATGAACAGAACTTGTAAATTGCAATTTCTAGGGTTTTATATTGGCTACTCTCAACAACCTGTCTGTCAGAGCCACAGCAACAGGCTCATCTGGGTTTCATCTTTACCTTAGGCTGGGACAAGTTTGCCCTGCCCAAGGACAATCTCATATGACAAGCTGTGATTAAAGAGAAAGAGAAAAGAAATTGACCATTTATCACACAAGCCTGAGTTTAACATACCATGCCAGAGAATGCCCTCTGAAAACATTATTGGAAAAGGTGAAAACACTGGTTACCAGCATTCTCTCCTTTTATCCTCAATGTTTTCTACTCTTTCAGACACAAATCCCATCATTTGATTAGTCACAAATGACAATGTTGTCTGCAGATTCTTTAAGGTTGGACAACTCTTAAATTTTGTTTAGTAGTGAGGGATAAAAAAGTTTTAGATTAATATGTTAACATATGATTATTGACAGATATATGTCAGTCCCTGGGGATGAGAGCACTTATGATGGGGGTGTTAACTTCTGGGGCATATTATGACAAGTTAGATTATGACTACTGGTAGTACAAAATATGCCCTTAATACATTGCCTCTAAGGCTATTTTTGACATGCAGATCACAAATAAAAAAGAACACATAAAGGAATAAAAAAGTTTTTGTATGATCGTATGAGACTGAAAACATGATTGGATAAGGAGGCATTTTCTCTTTGTGTCTAAATTTTTGTGGTTTGGTAAAGGATTAAACATTGTGGCATTGAAAGTACTAGTAGGTACTAGTAGGTTCTGGAAGGGCCAAATATATTACATGGCTTTGGAAAGAAATATATTCAGAAGCTCTACCTATCCTGCGACAACAGCATAATTATACACATATCCAAATTTGAAGTCCTTGTAGACAATAAAAATTGTTATAATTCAGACAGTGAAATGGTAGAAAACCTTGCTTGAAAGAAAAGGTTAAGGCCTGTTACCAGAATTTTCTCCTTTTTCCAAAGTTTCTCAACGACCTTCCCCACCCAGTGATGAAATCATTTGGAATATCTCAAAAATTGGTTATTGTGAATAACTTACAGGGAACAAAATACTCATTTAATGGGTAATCTTGGTTAATTTTCGAATCGGAAGAGTGAAATTTCATCCTATTGGACATTTTTTTTTCTTCACATAATTATTGTTACGGCCTTCATTAGGTTTTAAAGAGATTAATGTGCAGGTTTAATGTATGACTCATACAGGTTTTGGCTGTATTGTATTAGGTTACTCATTCTTTTGAAAAATCTAACTTCATCAACTCTTTTATTCAGTGACAAAATTTCAAACTTATCCATATTTAACCTTTTACCTGATATGCCAATTTGAGGCTCTTCCATTACAGCAGCAAATAAAGATATAATGTCAGAAATATGGACCAATGAGGATACAAATATCTGATTGAGTGGAAAACATTGTGGGAAAAGGAGAAATTGCTCGTTACGAGCAATTTCTTCTTTTCCCACAATGTTTTCAAAAGCTGTCTGTTGTTGATACGTCAAAATGAATATCTATGGAGTAAAGGGTTAACTCTTTACCAATCGACAAAAATTTCATACTTGTCCAAATTGAAAGCATTTGCAGACGACAAAATAAAGGTGACTCAAAAATTGAAATTTGACCTTGGAAGAGTAGAAAACATTGTTGGAAAACGAGAACATGCTAGTTACCAGCATTTTCTCCTTTTCCCACGGCCTTTTTAGAAGGCCTCTTGCTCTATGTGGTTAAAACCGGGGATTGTTTGATTTAAGGTAAAGAATTTGCAGTCCACATACTAAATATCTCTAAAATGGTGGCCCTTTTTTCCCAGAAATGCAGAAAACATTGTGGCAGATCTCCAGATAGAGGGAGTGATCTCGATTCAAAACAGAAAATATTAATTACTGGTATTCTCAACTCACGCCTATGGTGTTGGCACTCATTAGAATTGTCTCATCAATTCTTTTGAGTATCCACAACATAGGGTTTTGAAGAGAAATGATGATAACCCCTCCCTTGTATCTGGAGCTCAGATTGTTTGAAAAGGAAATTATGATTTTTGAGGATGCATTGAAAAATGTTCTCTTAACCCATTACCACACAATCCCTACTTTTGACGCCCCTGTGAAAGAAGCCTTTTGAAAATATTGTGGGAAAATTAGAAAATGCTGGTAACCAGCATTTTCTCCTTTTCCCACAATGTTTTCTAGCCTTCACATAACAAATTTCAAATTTTCATTCACTTTTATTTTGTCTTCTGCAAATGCTTTCAATTTGGACAAACCTAAAATTTTGTCGTTTTGTAATGAGTTCAGTGATGAGTGGTTAGGTGTAGGTATTGCGCAACATGACTTTCAATGACGCTGATGAAAAGGGCTTTTGAAAATATTGTAGAAAAAGAAAATATTGCTGGTTACCACAAGCGGTACAGAACAGTCAAAACCACTTTAAAATTAAGTACAAAGGAGACACCATTTTATTAAAACCCCTGTGAAAGAAGCCTTTTGAAAACATTGTGGGAAAAGGAGAAAATGCTGGCAACCAGCATTTTCTCCTTTTTCCACAATATTTTCTATTCTTTCCAAAACAAATATCAATTCTTTCATCACATTTATTTTTTGATGTCTGCAAATACCGGTACTTTTAATTTGGATTAGTCTAAAATTTTGTCGTGTGGTAAAGAGTCATCATAGCTGCCTTATGTTTCTTAATCATTTATTTACATCTTTTTTAGTTTCTTATCTGGCATCTTAATTTTAGAAAAAAAAAAGACAATTTGCCATCAAACCGGAGTATAAAGTAATTGATAAGGCTGTCATGAATGTACCAGATATTACCAGGAAAACCAGGTGCAGTGAAGTTTTGATGAGACCTAAAGGCCCTGACTTTATTATGCCTGTACTCATTGACCTCTTACATCAAAATGCTTGTACAAATTTTTCATGAGCTTGTGGTTCCCTTTGCCCTGTAGAACCTATCTTGACTTAACCCTTTCCCAAACATTCATATATTTTAGAAACTCTCAACAGGAAGCCTTTTGAAAATAAATGTAATGCGGTTTTTATAATGATTATATTGATTGTAATGGTGTTTGAGGGCGTTTTCAACATTATTTCAGTTATATTGGGGAGGCTGGGGCACATATCCATGTTCTCCTGGAGTTTCTTTTACTAGTACTCTGCACAATATTCTTTCCATTTTAGTCACTGGCTGCTTTTCCACATAACAATTGTTGAAACAATGATCAACAGTGAGAGAGGAATGAATCCTGTTGCAGTGATAAGTTTGTCATCTACAAATGCTTCTGATTTTGAATAGCTAAAATTATGTTGTTTGGTTGAGTTAAAGGGTTTTTGTATTTCAAGGACGGGTCGCTCAAGAAGGCATTGTAAATAATGAACCCAAAGAACTGTGTAACCTAAGTCCTTATTGCAACATACTCATTACAGGAAAGTGTAAACTAATAAACCATCTCCCATTAACACATTACCTAACACTACAATTTTGGACTGAACGAAATTGAGAGCATTTGAAGAAAACAAAAATAACTAATAATAATTTTATTATCGTTACAGTAGATAACACTGTCCTGGGAATAAATCTTTCCACAATGTTTTGAAAAGCTTGCTCTTTTATAATTTTGACATGTGTGACACTACTTCCTGTGAAGTCTTATTTTTCACTACATTTTCCAATGTTTCCAGCCTAGTATATAACTATATTTTTTACAATGTCTCCAAGTTGTCAATCAATAATGTACTGTACTGAGCAAGTTGTCACATAATTAAGGATTCCTAAAATCCATTTTGCTCAATATTTTACTGATCAATGGGGTAGAATGGTCATTGGGCATGCAGAAAAATGACCAGCGCAATATAATCTGTAATAATGTTGAAAACGGTATTATGTAGAAACAATTTTTGTCTTTTCAAAGACTAGTCCCGTCATTTAACCCATTACCTAACCGCAAAATTTTAGGTTTGTCCAAATAGAAAGGAATTGCAGACGACAAAATAAAAATGACTGAAAATTTGAAATTTGTTTCGTGAAGGGTAGAAAACGTTGTGGGAAAAGGAGAAAATGCTGGTTACCAGCATTTTCTCCTTTTCCCACAATGTTTTCTAAAGGCTTCTTTCTCAGGGGCATGAAAAGTAGGGATTGTGTGGTAATGAGTTAACCCATTACCATAGAATCAGAAACTTCAATGAACCTAAAGAAAAAGCCTTCTGGAAAGATAATGGGAAAAGGAGAAAATGCTGGTAACCATTATTTTCTTTTTTCCCCACTATTTTCCCCACTAGTTCAGTTTTTGAGTCACCTTCATTTTGTCATCTGCAAATGCTTTGAATTTGGACGAGTTTAAAACTTTGCTGTTTGGTAAAGAGTTAATCCCTTACCACACAATCTGTACTCTTGACGACCATGAGAAAGAAGCCTTTAGAAAACATTGTGGGAAAAGGAGGAAATGCTGGTAACCAGCATTTCCTCCTTTTCCCACAATGTTTTCTACCCTTCACAAAACAAATTTCAAATTTTCAGTCACTTTTATTTTGTCGTCTGCATATGCTTTCGATTTCGACAAGCCTAAAATTCTGTCGTTTGGTAATGGGTTAAGTCACATTATTAATGTCTGAAAACCTTTCTGAATGAAGTAAGTCTCAAATTTATGTCAACTGGTAAAAGATTTAAGTTTCTAACAAATTTCGCCGTAGTAATATGTAATAATCAGTATACTTGAGACTTGAAAAGGAAAAAAAAAATGGTTTATATGCACCATAAAGTTTCAAAACTTGGCTAAACAATTTCAAAAGACCAAAGAATGTCTGAAATACCTGTGATTTATTCAAACATCAAAACTTGTGATATTTTATTATCAACCCCCCTGCCTCTTGGTGTTGAAATAATCAAAGCTGTTCAATTGTTTATGTTTTGTCTGACAAGTTAGTTCATTTTCAGGTAAGATTTGCAAATGTACAATGTATGTAAAAACAAATATTGTGAAAAGCATGTAGCAATAGTGAATGAAATGTTGTAGCAAAAGAAGAAATTGCTCCTGAAGAGAGTAGTTTCTTTACCTGTAACATGTGCCCAGCCACTGTAGCTCTGTCTGTAGGATAAAGGACTTGAGAACGGGGTTATGAGTTTGATCCCGTGCTCGGCCAATTTCATTCGGAGGATTGATAATAGGCATTATGACAGGATTCGTTCCTCTCTCACCACTGATCGTTGTTTTGACAATGGTTATTTGGTAAAGCAGCCAGTGGCCTGGAAAGAATTTTGTGCTGAGTACTGGTAACAGACACTCCAGTAAAGCATAGATAGGTGCACTGGCCGCTGCTGTATAACTGAAATAATATTGAAAATGATATTAAAAACTGTACAATCAATCTATCTATCGATCAGTCAATCAATCAATCAATCAATCAATCAATAAATCAATAAATCAACCTGTCACAGTTACTATTAATTTACAACATTTTCCTTGCAGGTTGCTCCTTATCAAATAATCTCAAGTTTTGACAATCCTGTAGAATTATGAAGGCTTAAACCTTTTCGAAACAATCCCCGATTTTAACAACCTTCAGAGAAAGATGCATTCTGAAAACATTGTGGGAAAAGGAGAAAATACTGGTAACCAGCATTTTGTCCTTTGCCCACAATGTTTTCTTCTCTGCCCAAAACAGACTTCAAGTTTTGAGTCGTACTCATTTTGTCCTCTGCAAATATTTTCAATTTGGACTGGTCTAAATTATGTCGTTTGGTACAGAGTTAAAAGTGGAAAAAAGAGAAAAAACTGGTAAACAGCATTATCTCCTTTTTCAACATTTTATACCTTTTCAAGGGTACAATTATCCAATCCTTAATCCTTTAACCCATTACCAAGTAATCCCTGGTTTTTATGACCCTGAGATGGAAGACTTTTGAAAACATTGTGGGAAAAGGAGAAAATGGTGGTAACCAGCATTTTCTCCTTTTCCCACAATGTTTTCTACCCTGCTAGAAACAAATTTCAATTTTTGAGTAACATTTGTTTTGTCCTCTGTAAGTGCTTTCAATTTGGACCAGTCTATAATTTCGTTGTTTGGTAAAAGGTTAAGTTTGTAATCTGCAAAGTCAGTGTCCGTGGTTGTGAGGTAGAGTGTCGGCATGGCAATCATAAGGTCCTGAGTTGGAGACCTGGGAGCGGGTGTCAACTTCAAGATTTTTCATTGGCCCACGCATTCTATGTGAGTACTGGTGTAGTTCCCTGGATGCGGAATTGAGAGAAATTGGCCGAAGTTGTAAGAACTTGTTTCTCAATCGATGTAAAATAAATGTGTTTAACCCATTACCACACGAGAAAAATTTAGACTGGTCTAAATTCAAATTGTAGATGACAAAATAAATGTTAGTGAAAAATTGAAATTTGTTCTGGCTAGGGTAGAAAACACTGTGGGAAAAGGAGAAAATGCTGGTTACCAGCATTTTCTCCTTTTCCAACAGGGTTTTCAAAAGGCTTCTTTCTCAGGGGCGTCAAAAGTAGGGATTGTGTGGTAATGGGTTAAACTTAAATAAAGTCAGTGTATCCAAACTGGAAAGCTTAAATTTTATTGTCTGGTAAAGAAATGTCAATTTAAGGGTGATGCTTATACATGTACTGTCACTGTTGTTACATTACTGACTGTCAGGTCTGTTACATTGCAGAAACACTGCTGCAGATGAATAGAGAACAGTTACAGAAATTTGCTCAATATCTGATATCAGAACACCACACAGATGTTCTCCCAACAGCGCAAGACATTGCTGACGAAATACTGCAGGCAAAGTCAGAAATCAATCAGCTTGCAGGTAAGTGTCTTTATATGTGTTTAATGCTTTACTATACAGTCCAAAGTTGTAATCACCGTGATGAAAAGGGCATTTGAAAACACTTTGGGAAAAGGAGAAAATGCTAGAAACAAGCATTTTCTCCTTTCACCACAGTGTTTTCAACATTGAAAGACACAACTAGCATCATTTAAGCAATATTTAACTTGTTTGGGAATTCTTTCAAGTTGGACAAGTCTTAATTCTTTACCAAATGACAAAATTTTAGACTGGTCCAAATTGAAAGCACTTGCAGACGACAAAATAAATGCAACTCAAAAATTTAGATTTGTTTCTGGCAGGGTAGAAAATATTGTGGGAAAAGGAGAAAATGCTGGTAACAAGCATTTTCTCCTTTTCCCACAATCTTTTTAAAAGGCCTCTATCTCAGGGTCGTAAAAACCAGGGACTGTTTGGTAAAGGATTAAATGTTCTTCTTTTGTGGAGTTAACAGTCTGACCTCCAGCAGGCAGTTTTTGGCCATTTAACATGCCACTTTAGAAAAAAAAAACATTGTGGCAAAAGAGGAAATTCAGTTGTAGTGAGCAATTGCACATTTTTGGGAAGTTGTTTTCAAATTCTCAACACTTTACCAAAGAATTCCATGTTTATCCAAACTTTAAGATTTTAGACTGGTCTAAATTGAAAGCAAATAGTTGCATTATACTGTTTGGTAAAGGGTTGTTTTAATGTTGTCATTCAATGCTGAAAACCGAAGGCATGCTAGAGGGATTAGATACATGACATTGTTTGTTGTTTAAAGACCTAACCCTTACATCATAAAAATGATTTAAGCATACATATCAGTCTGGAAGAAAGACCGATACATTCACACTTTCAAGAGTTTTACACAAATATCTCACAAAAATCTTAAAACTGTGAAGATCAAAGATCTTCCTTCTCATTTTGTGCAGTTTGTTCCTGATCCACACTGTATGAAAAAGTAAAAAGTTGCTCCTAGAAAGCTTATGGCTTGAGACTTTAAAAAGTGAATTGTTACAGTACTTTAATCCATCATTTCAGACAGATATTGCCTCTTACATATGTTAATTTTCATACAAATGATGAATATCATAATCTTTATTGTGATCTTTATGTTCCTTGTAATTTTAATAACTGTTTAACTCTGTAAAATATTACCATATTTTTTGTAAACTGCTGTAATTGCACCATTTCCTAAGCTTATGAATTCAGGAACATGTTGTGGGGCTGATTAACTCTTTACCAAAGGACACAATGTTAGAATGGTACATATTGAAAGCATTTGCAAAGGACTAATAAAGTGGGTCTCAAGTGATGGAATTTGAGTTAAACCCGTTATCAATCGACAATATTTCAGACTTGTCCAGATCGAAAGCATTTCCAGACAACAAAAGTGACTGAAAACTTGAAATTTATTTTGTGAAGGTTAGAAAAAATTGTGGGAAAAGGAGAAAATGCTGGTTACCTACAATGTTTTTAAAATTCGTCTTTCTTAGGGTTGTTAAAAGTAGGGTTTGTGTGGTAATGGGTTAAAGGGTAGAAAGCATTGTGGAAAAAAAAGATGTTGTTATCCAGGATTTCCTCCTATTACCTCTATGTTTAAAAAAGCTAAGTGTTTCTCAAGGTAACTAAGACATAACCAAAAAAAAAAACAAAATTTTGAGAAAATCTTAGCCTTGACCAAATTGAAAGCATTTGCAGACTGGAAATTAAATACCAGTACATCTCGAACGATGATTCTTTCTTTGATAGGGTTGAAAGCCTTGTGAGAAAAGAGGGATTGTGTGGTATAGGGTTAACTCTTTACCACACGAGAAAATTTTAGACTGGTCCAAATTGAAAGCATTTGCAGACGACAAAATAAAGGTGACTAAAAGATAGAAATATGTTCTGGGAAGGGTAGAAAACACTGTGGGAAAAGGAGAAAATGCTGGTTACCAGCATTTTCTCCTTTTCCCGCAGGGTTTTCAAAAGGCTTCTTTCTCAGGGGCGTCAAAAGTAGGGATTGTGTGGTAATGGGTTAAAGTTGTTGCTTTGTTTCATTTGTGCAGCACTAGTTTTTTGGATGTTCTTTGGTACAGTTAGTGCAGTAATGGGAACTAAGTCAGTAATGGCCTCCGATTTTTTTCCCAAGAGCCCTTTACAAGACATTATCTGGTGTTTTCATAACCCTGAAGAAGATCTTCGGTCCTCTGAAATCATTGTGGCAAAAGGAAGAAAATGCTTCAGCATTCTCTTCTTTCCCAACAATGTTTCATTTTTTCTGATTATTGAAATGTCGTCTGTGTTCAAGATGAATGAACCATCAAAACTTTGTTTTATTGTGAGGCATTTAGTAGACGAGGCAGACACAATGTACAGTGGGTTGATATATTTTGTGGTTTATCATGAACTGATGAACAGGAAAGTTTGGTGTGCAGGAAGGCATTGCTCATTGTCGTTGTCTAACCACAACTTTTTGCATTTCATTTGCCTGTTGTCATATGGCCCCAAGTGCATCTCTACAGGAATCACTGACCTTTCGCTGACAGCATAGATCGAAATCAGACTGCATAGAATGTGCAATCTGATCTTAGATCTGCACTGTCTGATATGAGGATATCTTTTCTCAATTGGAAAATTTGGGTTTTTCTTATGGGCTTAGAATTTCTTTTATTCAGAAGGACAAGGGTTAATGACCCTGAAGAAAAAAATCTTTTGAAAACATTGTGGGAAAAGAAGAAAATGCTGGTAAACAGCTAATTTACAGACAAATCCCATCAAGTGAGCCCTACCTTAGGTTGTCATCTGCAGATTTGGATTGGGCAAGTCTAAAACTTTATTGTTTGAGAAAGATTCAAATCTGGACCAAATTGAAAAAAAATAAAAGGTCAGTAGTACTCAATTAATTATTTCCCAAATAGAAAAAAATTTGACAGGACCAAACTGAAAGCATTTACAAATGAAAAGTTCAACATAGCCCAAATGATCCAATCAGTCTTTGATGGTAAAAGTATTATGGGAATTTTAACTCTTTACCAAACGACACCGACACAATTTTAGAATGTCTGATTTGAAAGTATTTGCAGACAGCAAAATTAATGTGACTCAAAAATTGCTGTTTCTTTTGGGAAGGACAGAAAACATTGTGGGAAAAGGAGAAAATGCTGGTTACCAGCACTTTATTCTTTTCTCACAATGTTTTCAAAAGGGTCGTGAAAACCAGAGATTATTGTTTTGTAAAAGAGAAAATGCTGGTTATCTTTTCCTACAATGTTTTAGAAGTCTTCTCTTTCAGGGTCGTTAAAATTCAAGAACTGTGTGAAAAAGGGATAATGAAGTGGAAAGGCCAGCTGTAGATGGAAAGCCTATAAAATTTATGGCAATGAAAGAAAAGAAAGTTAGTTGGGCCATAAAATCATGCAGAATTATGGTAAAAGCAGGTCCTATTCAAAGCTGGTCTTTCATGAAAGAATGATTTTAACTCTTTACCACGTACATGATAAAATTTTAGACTGGTCCAAACTGAAAGCATTTGCAGACAACAAAATGAAGGTGACTGAAAAATTAAAATTTGATTTGGAAAGGGTAGAAAACACTGTGGGAAAAGGAGAAAATGCTGGTTACCAGCATTTTCTCCTTTTCCCACAGTGTTTTCAAAGGGCTTATTTCTCAGGGTCGTTAAAAGTCGGTTCGTGTGGTAAAGAGTTAAAAGACATTAGAATAATATTTTACATTTACCTCCTTGGTAATTATTGGTTATTTGGCCTGTATAAGATTTCATGTATCATGTCAGGAAGTGAAATGTTGCAAAGTCAATTATTTTAGTGGTTGAACCACAAAGCCCCAGTGCACTGCCTTGGCCTTGATTGTTTATGCTATCAGATGATCACTTTTCAGCTAGACCCTTCTCTAGATAATCCCCTGGTAGGAAAGCATTCGAAAACATTGTAGGAAAAGGAAAAAATGGTGGTAACCAGCACTTTCCCCCCCTTTTTTTTTACATCGCTTTCTACCTTATTACATCACATGTACCAAACAACAAAATTTTGGACTTTCCTGAATCTGAAGCATTATTGCAGAACACAGAGTACTGGTTGAATTTTTAACTCATGTGATGATTTCTATTATTAATGGATTAGAAAAAATTTTGAGATAAGAAGAAAATGCTGGTTACCAGCATTTTCTCCTTTTCTCACAAAGTTTTCTAAAGCTGTCTCTTACAGCATTGTTTAAACTTGTAATGGTAAATTGCTAACAGGCAATCTTCTTTATTTCTCTAGCATTCAATTCCTTGTCTGTAAATCCCTCGACTCGGACTGGCTTAAGATCATTTTGCTGTATGGTATTGAGTTACCTGATTAGATGGTAAACTTGCAGACTTGTACAAAGTGTTACAAGCATTTGCAGACAGCACATAAGATTTGGCATATAAATGGTATTTTGTCTTCAAATGGTTAGAAAACATTTCGGGAAAAGAAGAAATTCTGGTTATCAGCTTTGTTTCCTTTCCCACAATGCTTTGACATCCCATTTACAAAGTATACCTGTGTTTTTACTCTGCAAAAAATAGGCTTTTGAAATCATTGTTGCAGAGAGGGAAAATGCTGGTAACCAGCAATTTCGTGTTTAAAGTCACTTGATGGTCTGACATTCTAAATGTGTTTAATTTTTGGTATGCAGTTGCTTTAAATACAGACAATTGGCTTAAGTTAACCCTTTACCACACAATTCTGACTTTAACAACCCTACGGAAGAAGCCTTTTTAAAACATTGTGGGAAAAGGAGAAAATGCTGATAACCATTTCTCCTTTTCCTACTATGTTTAGTACCCTTCCCAAAACAGACTTAAAATTTTCAATCACTTATTTTGTCTCCTACAAATGCTATCAATTTTGACAAGTTTAAAATTGTGTTGTTTGGTAAAGAGTCAAGTTGCCTTGTAATGAGTGAAACTTAAACTCTCAGTAATGTCCAAATTTCAAAAGGCTTCTTTATCAAATAAAAGTAAATTTCATTTTTGCCATGCGAAAATATGGCATTTTTTCTTTTTACTTTGATGATATGTAAGTTTGTAAAAATTCCAGTGAATGGCAGAAAAAAGAATTTTGAAACTAGAAAAGATCCTACCATGCCATATTATCTGTTTGTTTACATCGATGGATATAGACAATCAGTTGACTTTTCATCGTAAATCACTGCAGTGATGTAATAGCGATGTATACACCACGTGATAATTCAGTGGGTCAAAACAAAACTTTCATGATCACTTGATCGTTTTGTTCCTGACTCTAGGCTTAAAAAACCAAGTTTATCAACATTGTTAACAGAAAACACGACACAGGCTGATCATCACGACACAGGCTGATCATCACGTATTTGTTTATCATCAATACAGGAAGAGTTTACTATGTTGAAATAAGAAAAAAGGTTCAGAATGAGCAGTCTTTCTCTCTGATGATAATATTTGAAGTGTGAACAGTTGTCCTGTGTACGATGTCAAAGCACTAATGAGATGCAATGTTATCATGTGATGTTCTCGAAGACCTAGTTCAAATATACACAAAATACACAAACGTTAACGAAGGTTGTCTTGAT
Organism: Tridacna crocea; assembly: GCA_943736015.1. NCBI lineage: Eukaryota > Metazoa > Mollusca > Bivalvia > Cardiida > Cardiidae > Tridacna > Tridacna crocea. The sequence continues at coordinate 61,445,705 of OX031059.1, forward strand.
CAATGCGGGCCCTGAAATCAGTGGACTTCTCTATATATTTTCTCAAAAATATATCATGGCAACCAGTGCAGTCTAACTGACACACTTAGGTTTAAATTCTCCAATCTTATATAAAATATGTGTGTTGTGATTGGTAATCCGCTATATTTTCGTTTTATGAATGGTGTAAATTTCCTATTCTCTGGCATTACTGTGTCTTTAATGACACAATCCGAAGTTTTCACACCCCAAGAGAGAGGTCATTGATATCCTTTGAATAAATTTTGGGAAAAGGAGAAAATGCTTATTTTGGCCAAATGAAATTGCCAGTTCTTTCATGTTGTTGCTACTTTTAAGGTTAATAAGTACCCTCAGTACATGGTGAACTTCATTAGTAAGCAGTTAATTGTTCTTGTGTACTGGCTGAATGGGGTTTATAACTTTTGCATGCTGATCAACTTATAAATATATTGTAAACAATCTTGTGCAGCCCAGTGGGCCCTTTGACACATGATTGCGACTTTTAAAAATTAAGAAAAAGATTTATGAAAACATTGTGGGCAAAGGAGAAAATACTGGTTACCAGCATTTTCTCCTTTGCCCACAACGTTTTCTGAAGGCTTCTGTCTCAGGGTTGTGAAAACTGGGGATTGTTTGGTAAAGGGTGAACGGGAAAAGGTCAAAAACAAGCTGAAGTGTCTTTGTTTGTCTGAAGCACAGGTCCTATGAATTGTTAACTCTTAATTCCTAACCTTTGACTGATTAAATATTAAATTTTTAGATTTAGCAAATGTTAGAAGGATTGGCAGTGAACAGATTCAGTATAGTTGAAACAATGAAATCTGATTTTGATGATGTTATTGTGAGAAAAGGATAAACACTGTTTGTTGTCAGCAAAATCTCATCTTCTCACAATGTTTTTTCTAGGGATCTCTTGTCAGGCTGCATAGAGCGACTTGCTCAATTATTCAGAATCTCTTGTATGTAACAAAAAAAGAAAAGATTTCTTTCTGCATACAATATTAAGTTTTGTCCTTTGTTTCCTCTTGAGCATGTTAAATTTCATCTGAAAAACCCACTTGAAATGTGCTTAGCACACTTTTATCCCTGAGGTTTGATGGCATTGAAGAGGGTTTTGAAAAGATTTTGGGAAAAGGTGAAAATGCTGGCAACAAGCATTTTCTCCTTATACCACAATGTTTTCTACTATTTCAAAGGTAAATCTAATCATAAGGACTACATTTTTATCAGTAATCTGCATTTTTTTTTTCATATTGAAGTAGGTTTAGAATCTGGTCACCTTGACTGTAAAGAGTGAACACTAAAGAGTGAACACTTACGGTGTTTTAGAAGGAAATACTCATTTTTAGATGGGGAAAAAAAAAAAGATCTACAGCATTAATTTCTTAGTCTCACTTTGTGGGTCAGAATATCTCCCAGAGTATCCTTCAGATTTTTATATACCAAATAGAAGTCGGAGATCATTCTACATTCTGTACAGTCTGATTTTAATCTGGGCTGTGGGTGAAGAGACCTGATGTTGTTCGTTGAAGGTTAAGAAACTGGTACTTGAAAGTTCAAGAACATTTATCAGATTACATACATTAGACAGCCTGGCAGTTCTAACAATCGACAAAGGGCTTTGTGACAATCGTCATGTTGTTATCACTATAGCATCAGGACTCAGTTTGCCCAGTGTTTTGTAACCCAGGTCCTTGGTTTGATTCCTGATGACACCACTGGCAGTGTAGGAGTGTCCTTGAGCATGGCACTGTAGAGTCAGACCTGATTACTGGTTTCATCCTGGGCATTGCACAGTGTGATATTGGTCTGTGCTGCTTTAGTGGTGTCATGAAAGTACAGAATCATGTAAACCAGTCATCTCCTACGGTGGAGCATGCTCAACTCTTTACCAAATGCCAAATTTATAGGCTGGTCTAAATTGAGAGCATTTGCAGACAACAAAATAAATGTGACTGAAAAATCGAAATTTGATTGGGAAAGGGTAAGAAAACATGGTGGGAAAAGGAGAAAATGCTGGTTACCAGCATTTTCTCCTTTTCCCACAATTTTTTCAAAAGACTTTTACCTCAGGGTCATCAAAAGTCGTCATTGTGAGGAAAGGGGTTAATACTCATCCTGTTAAATAAATTAAAATAAAACTATCAAGCGTGATGCTAAAAAACTGAATAATGCTACTGTAAACTCTTTTTGGTAGATATATCTCTTCTCATCGGACAGTCATGGTAGATACAAGATCAGACTGCATCTTCTTTGCAGTCTGATCTTGATCCACACTGTTTGCAAAAGGCCATTGAGTCACAATTAGCTGCATGAGGGTCAATGTAAGAAAACAGCCAGTAGTTTGGAGAAATATTATGCAATCGATTGTTTTAGAATGAATATTAAAAAAACTCTCGTATGAACGGCAATTGATTGTTTTAGAATGAATATTAAAAAACTCTCGTATGAACACATTGGTCCATCTGATGTAGCTAAAACATTACTGATAAATAACTCTTTCAGCATTGTTTGGTGAAGAATTGAATATCAAACAGCCAAATTGACATTATTGTTCAAAGTGCACTTGCAGATTTCTAGATCTTAAATACGGCAGCCTATAATTACGTAATGTCTTTCATGTTCAGTTATCATGCATCGGCCGTACGAAATGCACTTGATGCACATTTCATTCGGGGGACATATTTCTGCTCAGTTTAGCAAACATGCACAACAATTTTAAGTGCATTACCCCGTTGTTTGCTGGCCCTGGAGGCAATTTTATGATGCATTGTAATGAACACCCCTGCTAGGTGTAAGCTGCCAACCACACACAGTGATTTGAACTCGTTACATGTGCATGTTTGAAGGATGACATTTTATGCCCCTGCAGCTGAGAGTATGGAAAACATTATGTAATGTTTTCGAACTTCTTTGGTTGGGGGGTGGGGGGGAGGGAGGTGTTTAACACTTTAACAAATGAATGTCTTCACTTTTGAAAACATGGTGGGAAAAGAGGAAAATGCTGGTTACCAGCATTTTTCTCTTTTCCCTCAGTGTTTTCCAACCTTTTGTATACAAAGTTCTTATAGTAACCATTTGATCGACATCTAAATTGTCATCTGCAATTGCTACAACTTGGACAAGTTGGTAAAGAGTTAAAACAGCATATTAAATGTTAAAGGGCTAATAGTACTTAATGAAAGTGTGGTTTGGTGCAAATTGTTTATGCATGGGCATTTACCCATTTCTTCATAAACTTCCTGTGCATTTATCAGTATTATTTCCCCCTAGATGGCATTCTATAAATACTCATCTATTTAATTTGCATGGGCATCCTGGGTACAGAACCAAACCACTTTCCTATGTGACAACCGTCACTTTGAATTTCAAACTAAAATGAAAGAATGATCAATTGTCTGTAATTGAACTTGTTAACCCTTTCCCAAACAAGCCCTTGTTTTTACGTGTCTGCAGTACAAGTCTTTTGAAAACACTGTGTGAAAAGGAGAAATTGCGCGTAACGAACAATTTCTCCTTTTCCCACAGTGTTTTCTGTCCATTTGGATAATTTTCTGCCATTGTTATGAAAGTTAAAATTGTCGTCTGCAAACTCTTTCAGAATGGAAGAGTCTAAAATTTGTCGTTTGGGAAAGGGTTAAACATACTTTCATGTAGTTCCAGGAAGATATGCGTAGTTTAACATAATAATGGCTACCAGCATTTTCTCCTTTTTCCCCACAGTGTTTCTGCTCAATTATATATGCAAAACCACCATACCAGCCACCTTTTGACTTGTCATGTGCAAATGCTTTGAATTTGGACAAGTCAAAAGTTATGTCGACTGGTAAAGAATTAAGTTGGTTCGCCTGCTGATCCACATGAATTGTTACCATTCTTCTCGAGGAAACAAACCCATCCATGTTATTGTAAAGGTTACGATTTTAGTTAACCCATTACCACACAGTCCCTACTTTTGACGCCCCGGAGAAAGAAGTCTTTAGAAAACATTGTGGGAAAAGGAGAAAATGCTGGTAACCAGCATTTTCTCCTTTCCCCACAATGTTTTATACCCTTCACAAAACAAATTTCAAATTTTCAGTCACTTTTATTTTGTCGTCTGCAAATGCTTTCAATTTGGACCAGTCTAAAATATTGTCGTTTGGTAATGGGTTAAAACTATGACATTACGGTGTATCACAGAGTTATTAGCCCTGACTAAATTGTTTGCAGTACTTGTTAAGTAACAGATATCCCCTGGGTCTTTCTATTTAAGTGTACTTGTGTTTGTAATTTCTATTTGAAATTCATGAAATGCACACCATGTTTCAAAAGCAAACTTAATGCTTTTTAGATAAGAAAATGATGTCAACCTATCCTTTGCAAAGTACTGAAGGCAAAAGCTTAATGTAGCTCAAATTATGATTTCTGTCTATGATAGTGTAGAAAACACTTGGGGAAAGGGAGAAAATGCTGGTTACTGGCATTTTTTCTGTTTCCAGTATGTCACCGGATAGCACCAGGACGAGTTAACGGGCTCTCTGATGGCCAAAAAATGGTCTGGTCGCAGTCCAATTATAACTTTGTTTTAAACTTTGAACAGGCGCTGGATAGCGTCTCAAAATTGAACTGCCTTTGTTCAAATTGAACTGCCACCGGATGGTCGCTGTACAGTCCCAGGACGATTTGCGTCAAAATTTCCTGAGAAACTCGCCGTCCGGCAGCAGTTGTTTATTTGTGACTAGGGCATTACAGACTTCTGCCAGATAAAACCAAAGTGCAACATGGATAGAACTAAAGTGCAAGGCATGAGAACCAGACGAAACATTCTTATTATTGTATGAGAAATGGAAATGTACCTAACACCAACTTGTGAGGAATATATGACATACCAAGGGAATAAAGTAAGATGCATCCAAAGTCTGTCATTTGCACATCTCTGTTTGTTTGGTCCGATGTAAATTTTGAACATGCTTGAACTTCCCACCGGATTGAATGAACATTACCAAATGTCGCCGTTCAAGTATCAGATTCACCGGATAAGAAATGTCTATGAAGTGAATAGGAACAGACATGAACGGATAAATTGATTTATTATCCATCCATTAGGTCGGTGTGACCAAACCTTTAGCCATCTCAATGGTTAACTCTGTACCAGGCGACATAATTTCAGCCTTGTCTAAATTGAAAGCATTTGCAGAGTACAGTTTCAATGTGACTTAAAAAGTGTAATTTTCTTTGATAGGGTAGAAAACATTTTGGTAAAAGGAGAAAATGCTGGTTACCAGCATTTCTCCTCTTCCCACAATGTTTTCCAAAGGCTTCATTTCCTAGAGTGGGTAAAAAATGGCATTTTTAAGTGGTAAAGGATTAGAGAATATCTCGGCCATTTGGATGGCTTGTCTAAAAGTTAAGAATTACAATTCGAAAATACATACTAAGCAGTTTGTCTGGTGAAAAGGACCTTGTGTTTTTCAAAAAAACAATAAGGGATATTATATAAACTTTATGTTTTTAAGTTAATGAAGTTGAAATATGCAGTACCCATAAAAGGTAACTGAAACCAGTTGTTAAATTTGAATCTTACTTTTGATAACATGTAAGCGGTCTCAGAATAACTGATAGTATTGAATAAATTCAACTTTTTTACAAACATAATAAAAGTAGCATTCATTTAGTTTAGCTTTTCTTTTTACAAGGATATATAATCATTATAGGCTAGATAAAAATTGTATGCGAATGAAACATTATGAGCAAAAATTGTTCTTTGACTTTCTTACACTCAGCTTTCATGGTGCAACTTGCAGACTGTGTTTATGAAGATCACCGTCACAGGTAGTGTTGGGCAATTGGTTTAAAATCTCAATTGATTATCGCTTTGTAATCAGAAGAGCAAACCAACTAGCTATCGATAGTACAATCGGTTTAGACTCCATTTAACTGAGAATGTCTTTTTGCTTAAAATACCGTGACAATATTGTAAACATGTACTATTAAGTTTATACAGAATGTTGTATTCTGCACTTTAGTAAGTTGAAATACATTACAATCAAGTTTTCCAAATGAGTTAAATAAGAATCAAACAACAGAGATCTATAGTTCAAACATTTGCAGACGACCCCCCCCCCCCCCCATTTTCATTTCATAAAACATTTTTTCCACTCATGAACAGAATTTTAGCTTCCACTTATTGCTTTATTCAGAAATTTGTGTAAATTCACTTTAAAAACTCATTATTAAAGATAAGAAGATAGTTTGAAGTCCCTCTGATCGGAAGACGCCATGCTGCTCTTTGTAGTGTCATGGGTTTCCGTGCTTTTTTGGCGATCTATTTTTTCTTGACAATTGGTTTCTGGAGAAGTATTACTACATGACTCGACATCATTTAGTCAGTTTAAACAGCAAGTAACTTAAAAAGCTGTCACTTGACAATAGATGAGAGGAATATTATGTCACTCCTTCCTTACTCTGTTATAAATGACTCTCCAGCTTCATTATCATCCGGGTGTCCTTCGCATTTTATACTGATTGTGTTTAACCCATATTTATGCCCAGTGCATGCAAGCTAGGTTATATGAAGTTCTAGACAATAATTTCATGGTTCAGATTGACATTTAGGCAGATATCTTTCACCGTCAAAGACAGGTCATTTCAAATTTCCAAATGACAAAACCTGGGCTCAGGGAAGCTTGCTTGGTAAAGGGAAAACCGGCTTGCTAAAGGGAAAATGGCATGTGATATGGTACTTTACCAGCAATTTCTCTTTTTCCCTCATTTTCATAAGCCTTCTTCTTAATAATGGTCGTTAAAAGTTCGGATTGTGTGTTAAAAGGTTAACCCATTACCACACAATCCCTACTTTTGATGACCCTGAGAAAGGAGCCTTTAGAAAACATTGTGGGAAAAGGAGAAAATGCTGGTAACCAGCATTTTCTCCTTTTCCCACAATGTTTTCTACCCTTCACAAATCAGATTTCAAATTTTCAGTCACTTTCATTTTGTTGTCTGCAAATGCTTTCGATTTGGACAAGCCTAAAATACTGTCGTTTGGTAACGAGTTTAAACTAGCCCTAGAGAGGAGGTGTTTGAAAATATGCTGGTGATCAGCATTTTCTCCTTTCGATGTTTTATATGCTCTCTCGGACAGGAAGTTTGATTTGAGCCACATTATTCATCTGCAGATGCTTTCAATTTTAATGTCTCTCATAATTTTTGTTTGGTAAAGATTTATCTCTGAAACACATAGTCCAGACATTTTGCGAGACTGAGAAAGCTGTCTGAAAAGATTATAGGGAAGGAGAAAATGCTCATTTTCCTACAATGTTTTCTACCCTTCCTGAAACAAATTTCAATTTGCAAGTGGCAATAATCTCTATATTGCAGTCTGCAAATGCTTCCAGTTTGGACAAGTCTAAAACTTTATGGTCTGGTAAGGTAAGTTATAAGTTAACCCATTACCACAAGAGAAAAATTTAGACTGGTCCAAATTGAAAGCATTTGCAGACAACAAAATAAAGGTGACTGAAAAATTGAAATTTGTCCTGGGAAGGGTAGAAAACATTGTGGGAAAAGGAGAAAATGCTGGTTACCAGCATTTTCTCCTTTTCCCACAGTGTTTTCAAAAGGCTTTTTCTCAGGGGCGTCAAAAGTAGGGATTGTGTGGTAATGGGTTAAGGCTAGGGGGTGGGTAGACTGGTGTCAGTCCGTTAAATAGTCATTAAAACAAAATCATCAAGTAAAACTGCAAAACGAAAACTCTGTGTTCTCAATGTTCTGAATGTCTGATTTAACCCTTTGCCCTATGAGGCATTTCTATGGTATCTCTAATTGACCCTAAACAACAGCAAGGATGAAGCCATTTACTATGTGCATATGACACCTTTTTATAGCATAGAAAACATTGTGACAAAAGGTGAAATTGCTCGTCACGAGCAATTTCACCTTTTGCCACAATATTTTCCAAAGGCTCCTTCTAGCAATGCGTAGAAACGAGTATCTATGGAGCAAAGAGTTAACATAATAATTCTGTATTTCAGAAGAAGAGCAAGTAACAACACATATTTCTGTGAGTTGATGTAGTTGTGTACCTTGTTTATTAGAATGACTTAAATGCAGGGCCTGAATGCCAGGCTAGGGGGTGGGGAATGGTATTCATGAAAAAAAATTGTTACAAGGTCACCTTCAAAGCATGTACCGGTAGTGTAATTTTTATTCTGTAATATACTTCAGATTTTACTTGTTTTCCAGAAACCATGAAAAGCACTTGTGATTTTTGATGTGCCCTTATGAAAAATCACCACATTGCCATGTTGTAATCAGTGTGTTGCCAGTCTGTTGCCATTGTCTTCACAGTGTATATCCAGATTATTTCCAGATTGTTTCCAGTCCATTGGGATTTATTTCCAGCTCAACCAGTGTATAACCATTGTATTGCCATTGCATTGCCAGAACTGGCATCAGTATGGCACTATACTAGCACTAGGCTGACAACAAACTGGGAACAGACTGAATGCATATTGGGACATAAAAATTCATACTCAAATTATTTCATTCTGAATACACCAAATTTAAGGAAGATTATCTCGTAAATCTGACAACAAACTGATACTAAACTGACAATGTAAAAAGATCTGACAATACTCGACCAATTTGTCTGACAATAGGAGGGATTTTGGACTTTCCAGATAAATGTCAGACTATATCCAGAGTATTGTCAGGTATCTGACAATAATGCTGGTTACAGACTGGCAATACATATTCTGGTAATAGATGGCAATGCTAGGTTCTGGTAATACATGGCAATACTATTACCAAATGAAATGACCCTCTTATAAAACTGACAACAAGCTGATACTTGACTGACATAATGTAGAAAGGTCTGACGATAACTGCCCAATTCGTCTGACAATAGGAGGGATTTTGGACTTTTCAGATAGTGTCAGATATATGATAATATGCTGGCTACAAACTGACAATATAGACAATGGTGATGAATGGCAATACTCGGACAATACAATGTGGCAGCAATAGAACTGTCACAAAGCACGGTAATACCCTTCACAAGCACCTTCTTACTGGGGCAGCACATTTAATGACCTTTATCTTGACCCATGTGACACAAAGCAATAGGTTACCTCCTTAGGTCTTGAGAAACACTTGTATGAAGTTTCAGGGTCCCAGATCGAACACCTAAACTGCGTTAATGATCTGCATCCAGAACGAAAAGGGACCAGTTTAACCCATTACCACACAATTCCTACTTTTGACGCCTCTGAAAAAGAATCCTTTTGAAAACACTGTGGGAAAAGGAGAAAATGCTGGTAACAAGCATTTTCTACTTTTCCCACAGTGTTTTCAACCCTTTCCAGCACAAATTTCTATTTTTGAGTCATCTTTATTTAGTCGTCTGCAAATGTTTTCAATTTGGACCAGTCTAAAATTTTCTTCTGTGGTAAAGAGTTAAAAACAAATATATACTATTCAAAATTTGCGTGGAACCATCATATAAGATTAAGCCTAGATACATATTCATGGTTTTACAATAATGTGACATTGCCATACAGATTAAACAGACTACAAGTAGTGGAAATAGATCTTTAACCCTTTACTAAGCAAAGCCAACTTTTAAAGAGAATGAGAAAAGAAAGCCACTGGAAAACATTGCTGGAAAAGGGGAAAATACTGGTTACCAGCATTTTCTCCTTTCCCGAAATGTTTTTTAACCAAAGAAAGACAGTAAATTGTATGTTGTGTTTTGTTTTTAGTCTGCTTTCAACTTGGACGCTTCTAGAATTTGATAATGTGGTGAAGAGTCTACTCTTTACCACACAATTCTAACTTTTAATGACCCAGTGCAAGAAGCCATTTGAAAACATTTCGGGAAAAGGAGAAAATGCTGGATACCAGCATCTTCTCCTTTTCCATCAATATTTTCCACCATATCAAAGAAAACTCACATAATTTGAGCCACACTGAAATTTTCGTCTGCAGACGTTTTCAATTTGGACAAGTCTAAAACTTTGTCATTTGGTAAAGAGTTAATGCAAAAATGTTCTAACATATATATCCATACTGAAATATGTAAGTGATGCCTATCAAAGTGTAGTATAAATTCTGCACATGTGTAAAAAAAGAAAATCACTTTTAACATAAATTCCCAAAATACTGAAAATGGGTACTGTAGCACCAATGATACTTTAGCAGACAAAATTTTGGCCTTGTCAAAATTGAAAGCACTTGCAGATGACAAAAAAAATGTGACTGAAAAATTGGAAATTTGTTTTGGACAGGGAAGGAAACATTGCCAGAAAAGCAGAAATTCTGGATACCAGCATTTTCTTCTTTTCCCACAATGTTTTCTACGTCTTCTTTTTCAGGGTCTTTAAAAGTTGGCATTGTTCTTTAAAGGATTAAATTTAAGTAGTCAATGGTGCTGATATCTGCACTCTTCTGTTTTTGCCACTTTGTCATTTTTTCAGTTTTTGATTGTTCTCTCTTTTCTTCAGTTTCTGCTGAACATATAAAATTTTTCCCCTGCCTGCAGTGGCTGCATTTGTCATTTATAACTTTGATGAGGGAAGCTTCATCAACTTCATTTACTCGCTGAACAAATCCTGAAATTAAAGGAAAAAAAAAAACAACTTTCACTCTCAACTCGTTAATTCTTTACCAAACGACAAAATTTTGGGTTTGTCCAAATGGAAATTATTTGAAGAAAACAAAATTAAAGTGACTGAAAATTTGAAATTTGCTTTGTGAAGGGTAGAAAACATTGTGTGAAAAAGGAGAAAATGCTGGTTACCAGCATTTTCTCCTTTTCCCACAATGTTTTCCAAAGGCGTCTTTCTCAGGGTCGTCAAAAGTAGGACTTGTGTGGTAATGGGTTAAAATGTTACACTTGCCAAATTTCCAAACAAAACTAAAGACATATATCTGTTGTTGTGTGCACACACATATATGTATGTGTGTGTGTGCAGACATTTGTGAAAGCGACAATTTTGGTTTTCACTCCTTGATGAAATAGTTATGTTAAACACAAATCCACTACATATTCATTACTCTTTACGCTCATTGTTTAAATATATGTATCATGATGCAAGTTCTATGAATTCAAAGGATTGCACTTCAAACAGTTGAAAACATGGCATGATGATGAAATCGTGGAAAAAGGGAAAATACTGCTGAACAGCATTTTCTTCATTGCCCACATTGTTTTCAAAAGCCTTCTTTTCTGGGTAGTACAAACTCAAGATTTTTTGGTAAAGTGCTTGGATGGCTTTTCATCAACAAAAAGCTAGTTCAAATTGTCACAGTGGTTGAGGAATAAGTTGTAAATGTAAATCAGAAACAGTTAATTGAAACCAATAAAACTTGTTTGCAGGTGGGTCTTTCACAACTTTTGTACAGGTAATTCATTGACATACTGTCAAAGACGAACTAATGATACAAAAATTTACCTGATGCAAGTTCTTGTTTAAGCTTCTCTATTTCTATTTTCAATTCTATACATGACTGGCAGTTCCTAATACTCTTTCTTCTTGGAGAAAAATGTGAAATTTCCTTGTTATCACTAGAAGAATTTGATGGAAGTTCTATGTTGTTACTAGTATTGGATGGTGGTATTGCTGCATTACTTCTGCCACTCGTGCATGAGGGCGTCGAGTCTTTAGCACAGTCCGAATTGGATATACTGTTATAACTAGACTGCAGTTCCCACACAGCCTTCACTCTTTTTTCAGCAGTTGAATAATCATTTCCTGTCAAAAAAATGAACAAGAAACAACAAAGATGTTAATTCTATTCCTTGCTGTTTCAGTGGCTTTCTGTTAGTGGAGATAAAAAGATTTGAATGCAATGTCAACCAGTACTCTTTTTCAAAAGCATATCAAAACTCCTGTTTTGGTAATATTTTCGGCAAGTTTTCGATGACTGTTAATTTATCATAGAAGACACCATCCAAAGATGTCTGAGCAATTATCCTTGATGGCCGAGACTGGATGATCACATCTCAAGAGGTAAGAACTGATGCATGTCTTTACTTAAGTAAAATTACATGTCTCATTTAGCTCCAAAAGTTTATAAGATGAATTAAAAATGTGCAGTGGTTTCAAATTTTTGAATTTAATTTCACACTACACTGTACCGACCATTATATACTTTTTTTCCATAGCACTTGCGCACTAATTATTATTAACCCTTTACCTAACAACAAAATTTTTAGACCGATCTAAATTGACACCATTTGCAGACAACAAAATACAATGTACATCTAACAAAAACTAGACATGATCAATACCCCCACCAGATCCTTGCCACAAAACAAGTCTTTGTCACAAAATGCAGAATGGTTTAGTACAAAAATCCATTCATATCATATTAACCCTTTACCAAATGACAAAATTTAAGACTTGTCCAAATTGAAAGCATGTGCAGACGACAAATGAACGTAACTCAAAAATTGAAATTTATTTCTAGCAGAGTAGAAAATATTGTGGGAAAAGAGGAAAATGCTGTTAAACGTCATTTAAGCCTTTTCTCACAATGTTTTCAAGAGGTTTCTATCTTAGGGTGGTAAAACCAGGGTTTGTCTGGTAAAGGGTTAAGTACAAAGCTTTAACACTGTGTCTTATGGTAACAAACTTGAACCATTTTTCTCTGCAAGCTCCGATAGCCTTTTTTTTTTTAATGGAGCAAGTTTTTAACTCATTACTAAACACTATTGTAGACGTGTCTAAATCGAAAGCATTTGCAGACGACAAAATAAAAATGACTGATAACTTGAAATTTGTATTGTGAAGGGTAGAAAACATTGTGGGAAAAGGAGAAAATGCTGGTTACCAGCATTTTCTCCTTTTCCCACAATGTTTTCTAAAGGCTTCTTTCTCAGGGACGTCAAAAGTAGGGATTGTGTGGAAATGGGTTAAAGTTTTACCTAGTCAGAAAACACTTTGATTTTATGAGACCAAAAGGAAATATCCAAAAAGTTTCTCAAATTAGATCTGGTACATTTATGGAAATTTGAAGATTTTATGTAGATCTAGATCTACCATAACTGTTGGTAGATTGTTTAGATCTACATGTCTGTTGCATGCAGGTCTGCATACATGTTATGGGAAATGAGAAAATGTCAGTTATCTAGATCTACCACAATTTCATTCTTTCCCACAATGTTTTCAAAACTTTTCCTAATGCCGTTTGTGCCTGCATTGCTCAGTTGTAAAACGTTAGGGCAGCTGAACGTTTTCGATTCCGGTAGATCTAGATCTAAACTTATTTAGGAAATTGAAGTTGGCTGGGGTAAAGCAATGTCCGAGTCAATGCTCAGAAAAGAGACTTGACAAGCAGCTATGTACAGAGCGCCGATTTTCGTCATGACAGAAATAAGTGATTACCTCGAACGAATTGCAGACGATAATTTTACTTACCGTTTATTTCACATACGACTGCCACATATTCTTTCTTCCTCTGCTTGCTGAAATAAGTTGTATTTAATTCGCCATCGGACGGCTGCTTGTCCGTGCTTGTTATTTCAATGAATGAAATGATGGACATAAATAGGATCAAGGCATAGCGTAGGTCAACCATGTTGAAAGGCCAATCCGTTAAAGAACGCGCAAAATTGTCCCGCTAGATGGCATTCTACGCAAAAAACAAAAGCGCGAGATGTGACGCTTATGACATCGACAGTCTACAAAAAAAAAAAGCGTTTTTTTCGGGAAGAGTTCACCAAATGAAAGCATTGTTGTATTGAAAAAAGTTTTTAGCGCATTAAATTCTTCCATTATCAAAATATGATTGCATCTGGATACATTTTTAATGTTCTAAGAGATCATATGTACAAGTAGATTGGTTACCGTGGTAAATGCAGCTTAAGTATGCTATCGTTACTTACGTCGGGCACCAGATAGACAAGAAACACTTAGCAAGCGGGTCGTCCTTTCAAATTAAGGATATTTCTGTCCTAAAAGTATAAACGTAGCCAAGGACAAGTCTAGCATATATTTCTGAAGCCGCAGTTTCCTGTAATTACCGAAAAAATAATCTGTCAGGTGGGTTTGGCTTGAGATCCGATCGCATAACAATACGTTCGCCCCTACTTTCATTTTGAAGGTCAACTCCGATGCAATTTTTGTGATTGTTTATTTAGTGCAAAGAAACAACCATAATAATACCATTGCAGCAACCCTTCAAATTGAAGAATTGTTTCGGTCCCAAGGCCGATTGCTTAATTACTCCCAAGGATCCGAGCTTTTTGTTTTCTTCCCAAAACCAGTTCGTCCCTGAGCTTGTTCGTCCAAACATCTTATTCATCGGGTACATAGATATGGTCCTTCTAAAATAAGTTTTTAGTTTACATATTAAATTATTTTGATTGACGCTCTGTTTTTTGCATTTCTATTGATCGGTTTTTTACTATTATCTATTCTCCTAGATTATCTTTAGTTTCCATTTTCATTTGTTATTACTGTATCTCCAAGTCAAAAGTGGAGGGATATAGCGTTAGTGTTTTCCATCCATCTGTCAATCTGTTCAGGAGAATATCTCCAATACCATTGAACAGAATTCGTGAAACTTTTGAACATGTATATGTTTAAAAAAACAAAAACATTCCACGGATATAATGATTCTGTGAAAAATGACCAACTGGGAGGGTTTCACGATAACTCATTTATGGACAAATATCTCTGTGTTGGGTGCAGAGATAAATGGACAAATACATCGAATTTTTTTCAAGATCGTTTTTCCGATTGACTTTCCACGATAAATGTGATAAATGTCGGTTGGTACCTTTTTAACTTTTCACCAAACAATAAAATTTGGGACTGGTCCAAATTGAAAGTATTTGCAGGCGACAAATTGATTGTGAATAAAAAACTGAAATTTGTTTTGGAAAGGAAATACAGTGGGAAAAGGAGAAAATGCTGGTTACCAGCATTTTCTCCTTTTTCCACACTGTTTTTATAATCTATCTTCTTTTAGATAAGCAGATTAGTGATTATTTATGGGAGGGATCTATCCACATAATAAGACTGGTAAAGATTTCTAATATTTCCAACCTTACATATTAACTGTTTATACATGTGAATATTTTTCTACAGTTGTAGCCATATAAGTTCATCAGCTTTTGAAGAACATGGAAAAACAAAAGTATTGTCGCTGTTTCGAGGATGATAGCCCACTAAAATCCATGCCAAAAAGCACATTACACTATCAGACTTGGATCAAGAAATCAAGGTTGCTGTCATTGGAAGAGGTGTAAGGTATTTTTTCATTACAACTATCTAATTGATCCTAAATTCTTTACCAACCTACAAAATTTTGACTTGTCAAAATTCAGAACACCTGCAGAGGATATATAACTTTTTTTTTTTCAAATTAAATTTGAATTTGTCTTTGGAAGGGTTTTTTCTAGGCTGTTCCACGAATACTATGGGTACATTACGGAAAAAATCCTAGAAGGAACATCACTTATACTTTCATGCACATGGACATTTAACCCTTTACCACACAGCAAAATTTTAGACCTATCCAAATTGAAAGCATTTGCAAAGAACAATTTCATAGTGGCTCAAATGATGCAATTTATAGCTCCACTGGCTTTCAGCCAGCAGAGCTTATGTCATGGCGTGGTTTCCGTCGTCCGTCTGTCTGTCCGTCCGTTAGTCTTTTTCTTGTTTACACAATAAAGTCTGCATTTGTTGCTCGATTTTCATGAAACTTGCACAGTTTGTTTATCTCATCAATAGCTTCAACCCTATGGATTTTGAGAAAAATCCAACAAACAGTATGGGAAAAGTAGCCATTTCAAGTTGAAAATTTCAAATTCTTGCTTGTTTACGCGATAAAGTCTGCATTTGTGGTCAGATTTTCTTGAAAGTTGCACAGTTTGTTTATCTCATCAATAGCTTCGACCCTATTGATTTTGAGAAAAATCCAACAAATAGTATGGGAAAAGTAGCCGTTTCAAGTTGAAAATTTCTAATTTTTGTTTACGCGATAAAGTCTGCATTTGTTGCCCGATTTTTGTGAAACTTGCACAACTTGTTTATCTCATCAATAGCTTCAACCCTAATGATTCTGAGAAAAATCCAGCAAGCAGTATGGGAAAAGTAGCCATTTCAAGTTGAAAATTTCAAATTCTTCTTTATGCGATAAAGTCTGCATTTGTGGTCAGATTTTCGTGAATCTTGCACAGTTTGTTTATGTCATCAATAGCTTCAACCCTATTGATTTTGAGAAAAATCCAACAAATAGTATGGGAAAAGTAGCCATTTCAACTTGAAAATTTCTTATTCATGTTTACACGATAAAGTCTGTCTTTCTTGTCAGATTTTCATGAAAATCACAAAGTTTTTTTTATCTTATCAGTAGCTTCAACCCTATTTATTCTGAGAAAAATCCAGCCAACAGTATGGGAAAATTAGCCATTTCAAGTTGAAAATTTCAAATTCTTGTTAACGGGATAAAAGGTGCATTTGTTATTACATTTTTTTGAAACTTGCACGGTTTGTTTCTCTCACCAACAGCTTCAACCCTATCAATTTTGAAATAAATCCCAACAAACAGTATGGGAAAAGTAGCCATTTCAAGTTGAAAATTACCCATTTCTTGTTTACGCATTAAAATCTGCATTTCTTGTCAGATTTTCATGAATTTCACAGTTTGTTTAATTGCAAGAACACATTTATGTGTTTTTTGTCTTTTTGCATCATGAATTCATAATGTATGCTAGCATAAAAGCAAAATTCAATTCTCTACCTGTAGAGCATATTCAGGCCCTTCAGGGCCTTCTAGTTCTTTGATAGGGTCGAAAACCTTTTGGAAAAAGGAGAAAATGCTGGTTTCCAGCATTTTCTCATTGTCCCACAATGTTTTCGTTAGACTTCTTACTCAGGGTTGTTAAAAGGCGTCATTGTATGGTAAAGAGTGAACTCTTCACTAAACAACATGATTTTAGACTAGTCCAAACTGAAAGCATTTGCAGGCAAAATTAATGTGATTCAAAAATTGAAATTTGTTTTGGGAAGGGAAGAAAACTTTGTGGGAAAAGGAGAAATGCTGGGCACCTGCATTTTCTCCTTTTCCCATTATGCTTTCAGAAAAAAACAGGAATTCTTTGGGAATGATTTAAAAGTACTTTCTCTACGATTGTGTATTATTCAAGTTTGAAAGCATCATTTTTCAGATTCTTCAAAAGCATATGTAGATGTAAATATTTTTCTTTTCTTATCCAGTAGGGTGTCAATGTCAGGTGCAACAGAATCATCTAAACTTGGAGAAGAAAATGATTCAGACACCATAATAGAATCTGCCTACAATCATTGTGTACCAGAGACTGAAGTAGAATTTAGCGACACAGAATTTTTTATTTAAAATGATACCTTTGCTGATGATACTGATAATGAAATTTCTGACAGTGAAGATTCTGCAAATCAGGTTAGCCAGGGAAAATTGTTTGAAGGATGCCCTTTATCTTCTGATGAGAGCGCTATATTAGCATAACAGTATGCTGTTACTCACAAAGTTACTGGAAAAGCTTTGGTTTCTCTTCTTTAAATTTACCACAGGGCACAGAATACTTCACCTACATGAACAAACTCAAATCCTTCTACAAATGTGCAGAGATTCCTTTAGAAATAATAAAATTCTGCAATACATGTTTGACCCAAATTCAGGAAAATAGGTTTTGGACAAAATGTAACAAATATATATAAGATGGACATACTTCCCAATTTATTAAGTTGCCCATTGTGGACCATTTACGGTCATTTTTTGATGATCAAGAATTCATCGATCTGATAAACTATAGGTTTAACCCTTTACCATACAATAAATTTATGGACTGCTCCAAATTGAGAGAATTTGCAGATGACAAAATAAATATGACTGAAAAGTTAAAATTTGCTATGGGAAGGGTAGAAAACATTGTGGGAAAAGGAGAAAATGCTGGTCTCCTTTTTCTACAATGTTTTCTAAAGCCTTCTCTTTCAGGGTTGTCAAAAGTCGTCATTGAGTGGTAAAGGGTTAAGAGAGCTAAGAGGAACTTTCATAGCATAGAAGATGTATACGATGGAGTTATGTATCAAACTATGTTTAAGGATGGTGGTTTATTGAACAATGAGTTCAACTTATCATTAAAGGTATACACTGATGGTGTCTCCATTTTCAAATCTTCATCATAATTGTGGCCAATTTACTTTCAAGTGAATGAATTACCCCCAGATGAGAATCCTAAGTAAATACAGAGTCCTAGCCGGAACGTGGTGTTGGAGAAAAAAGCCAGATATGAGTTTGATGTTTTCCCCAGTTGTAGCTGATATTAAATGTCTTGAAGAACATGGACACTTGTTTCATCTTCCAGATGGAAGAGAGGTGCAGTCGTGTTTGATAGTACTTACAGGACATTTCGACACCTCAGCAAAAGATGATTTCTTGCATAAAGTTCACCACAATGGTTTCTATGGATGTTCCTTTTGTGAAGACAACAGAAAAAGCGTAAAATCAAGGGCACACTCATGTTTATCCATATAATGCTGAAACTGCAACAGGATTCAGTCAAGTACGGAGTTGTGAGAATGTAAAGTGCAATGCTGCAAATGCTTTTGTTACAGGCAAGCTAGTGTGTGGTATAAAAAGATTATGTCCATTTTCAGAGCTCAACTATTTTGATATTGTGAAAAGTATATCAGTTGACTACATGCATACTGAATGTTTAGGTGTAATGAAACGTTTATTAACAATTTGGTTCAATGTGGAACACAAGTTACATGGCTGCCTTTTGATCTTTCCAAATTCTTGTTGCGTAACAGACAAAAGTATTTTGTGAAGCAGTCTATGTGCATTTAGCATGTAAACGTCATCGGCTACAAATTTCCCAAGTTTGGGAAGTAGGTGGGCAAATTTGACCAATATCAACAATGTTTGTGAAAGTAGAGCTCTCAAAATTAATGTTGCTTTAACCCTTTACCACACAATCTTGACTCTTAATACCCCAGTAAAAGAAGCGTTTTGAAAACACTGTGGGAAAAGGAGAATATGCTGGTAACCAGCATTTTCTCCTTTTCCCACAATGTTTTCTTCCCTTCCTAAAACAAATTCAATTCTTTAGTCACATTCATTTTGTCGTCTGCAAATGTTTTCAATTTGGACCAGTCTAAAATTTAGTTGTGTGATAAAGATTAATTCCAAAACAGAAAAATAGGAAATTTCAGGACTAGCCAGCCAAATTCACAGGTTTACATGGTTGACCTGTGCTATGCCTTAATCCTATTTATGTCCATTATTTCATTCAGTGAAATAACAAATTCATACAGTTACGTGTAAATGATTCCAACAGATACCTGTTGCGAGTCTGCTTTGAACGTTCGGACAATTTGTTTTCATCAAGGGGTGTGGTAATATGTTTACAAGTATGCATGAAGTCAACTTCATTTGAAGTGGTCTTTGTCCACCTGTTTTACAGAATGTCCCTTAAGATTTTATTCCTGGGTACATGATTAAATTTATATGTGCAGCAGAATTTTAGCCCAATCGAGAAGCTACTATGCTAATAAAAGGAACAGTCTGGGAACTGTCTGAATGCACCTTGTAGGTCAGAAACATTGTTACTTTGAATGGAAGACCCGCCTGTAAAGAGTTTTCCACTTTATTTCTCTCTGGTGCCCCATGTACATACGCATAGTATACTCTAGCTGTATTCATGACAGTTACCAATCTACTTGATGGCAGCATATGATCTCTTAACCCTTTCCCAAAGGACAAATTTTGGACTCTTCCAAACCGAAAGAGTTCGCAGAGGACAATTTTAGATTTCGAGAAAATGCCAAAAAGTTCTCAAACAGGGTAGAAAACACTGTGGAAAAAAGAGAAATTGCTCCTTATGAGCAATTTCTCCTTTTCCCAGTGTTTTCAAAAGACTTTTACTAAAGACACGTAAAAACCAGGGCTTGTTTGGGAAAGGGTTAAAACATTAAAAATATATGTTATCCCGGATTTACATTTTAATATTTTCTCCTTTTCATACAATCTTTTCTAGCCTTCCAGAGACAAAGTCAACAATTTGAACCACATTTGATATGTCGCCTGTAAATGCTTTGGATTCGGATGAAGTCTGAAATGATGTTATGTGGTAAAGTGTTTAACCCTTTACGACACAAGGATGACTTTTGACGACCCTGAGGAAGATGCCCTTTGAAAACATTGTGGGAAAAGGAGAAAATGCTGTTAACCAGCATTTTCTTTTTTTTCCACAAAATTTTCTACCTTATAAAAGAAAAATTGCACCATTTGAGCCATTTGAAATTGTTGTCTGCAAATGCTTTCAATTTGGATAGGTCTAAAATTTTGCCATGTGGTAAAGGGTTTAACCCATTTTCAAACAATCCGTACTTTTGACGCCCCCGAGAAAAAAGTCTTTAGAAAATATTGTGGGCAAAGGAGAAAATGCTGGTAACCAGCATTTTCTCCTTTTCCCACAATATTTTCTATCCTACACAAAACAAACTTCAAATTTTCAGTCACCTTTATTTTGTCTGCAAATGCTTTCAATTTGGATCAGTCTAAAATATTGTCGTTTGGTAGTGGGTTAAGGGTAGAAGATGCTATAATTAAAAAGAATTTTTTTTTCTTCTTTCACCAGAATTTTAGAAGGAAATTTCAGCTATGTGTTGAACATGCAATTGTTTTAGTAGTTAATGGGTCTCTTAATTTATACTTTTCCAACAAAAAAAAAATGTGTCAAAGAAGTTAAATCACAAGTAAATAAGTATAACTCAAAAGAACTACAAGGATTGTCTATATTTAACCCTTTACTACACAATCACAAGTCTTTAACAACCATGAGAAAGAAGTCTATAATTGTGGGAATAGGAGAAAATGTTTGTAACCAGCATTTTTCCATGTTATCTATCCTGCCAGAGACAAATTCTTGAATTTATTTTAACTGTATGTTAATTAAAATGATAATTGTTGTCTGAAAATGCTTGTGTTTTGGACAAGTGTAAATAAATGTTACATAGTAAAGAGATACTTATTAATTTTTTGACAAAATTATTTGTTAACAACTTTTTGCCAGTTCGTTACCAGTCTGTTGCCACAGCAATATCTATACCCAGCATATTATCAGAAATACTGCTGATTGTCACCACTTGCGTTTTTGACAAAGTTATTTGTTACCATGTAATCGCCAGTTTGTTACCAGTCTGTTACCAGAACATTACTTCTACCCAGTGTATTGTCAGAAACACTGATGATTGTCACCACTTGCGTTTTTGACAAAGTTATTTGTTACCAAATAATTGCCAGTTTGTTACCAGTCTGTTACCAGAACATTTTTTATATCCAGTGTATTGTCAGAAACACTGATGATTGTCACCACTTGCGTTTTTGACAAAGTTATTTGTTACCAAATAATTGCCAGTTTGTTGCCAGTCTGTTACCAGAACATTATTTATATCCAGTGAATTGTCAGAAACACAGGTGATTCTCACCAGTGTAATGCCAGATGCAATATTTCAGAAAACGTGTTGCCATTCTGTTGTCAGTGTATTGTTGTCCTATTACCATCTTCTGACAACACACTGATTTTAGAACCAGTGTATTATCAGATCAGAGATTTTTACTGCCAGTGTCTTACCCTGGTAATGCTAGACTATTGTTGGTTGTTGACATCAGTTATCAGTGTATTGTCAGTTTCTTACCATTTTCTTGCCATGTTATTGTCAGAAACAAATTTTATAAGGGTGGTTGCAGTCAACCAGGTCAACTCTGAATTCTCTCTCATATCTCAATATTCCACAAGAAATATTTTGACTCGCCCAAACTGAAAACATTTGCAGCCCATAATTCACATGTAGCTCAAATGATGATTGCTGTTATTTCGAAGGTAGAAAACATTGTGGGAAAAGAAGAAAATGCATTTTCTTCTTTTCCCACAATGTTTTCAAAAAGCTTCTTCCTCAGGGGTGTCAAAAGTAGGGACATTGTCTGCCCATGTCATTTTCTTCGAAGATTCGACTGTCTTATGTGACGCATCACTAGCCCTGAAAGCGGGCTGACTGTAATATTATGCTCTATTAAGTAGCAATGTAGAAAATTGCGTTTATCAATATGTTTGAGGAGAAATGAGACCTGCTTTAGCTCCAGATTTCTCTTAACTGCTGATCTTAGCTGAGTGAATAACACGAGGTAGCGTTTTATTTAGTAAACTTTTATTTTAGTTTTAAATTCAAAGTAACGGTTGTCGCATAGGAAAGTGGTTCGGTTCTGTACCCAGGATACCCATATTAGATAGATGAGTATTTATAGAATGCCATCTAGCGGGAGATAATGAAAGTAGGGATTGTGTGGTAATTGGTTAATTTACATAATGTGATCCCTCTGGTTAGTTGTTAATGCATTGTGGAGTGGAAGTAGGTCTGAATGACGTCATTTTTAGTAGGTTTCGATTGGCTTATTACACCCACAGTTTATTTGTTGCTATAGCAACACCATCGTAACAATCAACTGATCCAAAGTATTTTGCATTTGTCAAAAACATTTTTTTTTTAAGAATTCAATTTAATCCCTCTAGAAATTTTGGAATTTCTTCTTTTTGTTTTGATTAAATTTACAATGGTCTCGACAGTATATTGTTCTGATGTCCTCGAGAAGTATTGAACTAGTTGGAAGTTGTTTTGATAACGCTGTTCTGAGGCATTTGCAGCAAATAGCCAAGCGGCAACATATGAAGGGTATTGCCTTCCAAAAACTATATCCTGTGCCAAAAGTAGGGATTGTGTGGTAATGGGTTAAACCATTACTACACAATCCCTACTTTTGACGACCCAGCGAAAGAAGCTTTTAGAAACATTGTGGGAAAAGGAGAAAATGCTGGTAACCAGCATTTTCTCCTTTTCCCACAATGTTTTCTACCCTTCACGAAACAAATCTCAAATTTTCCGTCATTTTGATTTTATCGTCTGCAAATGCTTTCAATTTGGACAAGCTTAAAATATTGTCGTTTGGTAATGAGTTAATACTGTGTATAAGATGTTGGAAAAGGGCAAAATGGTGTTCACCAGTATTTTCTCTTTTCTCTCGTTTTGTAACGCCTTCATTATAGTTATACAGGAAACATTTAGCCTCTGTAGCGCAGTCTGTAGTGCACAGTACTTGACAACAAGTGGGTTGCTGGTTCAATTCCAGGCTCAGCAAACTTCTCCCCATTAGGATTGATGATGGTCATTGAGACAGGATTCATTCCTCTCTCACTGCTTGCCATTGTTTTGATGATGATATAGAGGATATTTGTTTTTTTCGGTGTAAGATCGAAATTTATTTCATCGAGTGGACATCATCGGTAATATTTTCACGAGTGGCACAGTCACGAGTGAAAATATTACCGATGGTATTCACGAGATGAAATAAATTTCGATCTTTCACCGAAATAAACAAATATTCTATTTATTTTATGCTTTTAATCCTTTCTGGGAGGAGCTTTATCAAGTTCAGTACAGTTCTTTTCCCTAATTCCCCGTGGCGTACCTCTCCCGCATAGCAACGTTACGTCAAGCGCGAGAAATGTAAGGTATATGACGTCATATTTCCCATCTGGTTGTTAGGCACGAGCAATTAACCAAGGCAACAAGAACGTGAAAATCGGTATTTTCACTGGTGGTACCAGTGTAAGATCGAAAAATATTTTCACTGCTATTTCTCGATATCCTACCGGAAAGCATGAAATAGTATACGTGTATGGGAAAGCAGGTAGTGGCTTGGAAAGCATATTGTGCAGAACACTAGTGAAAAAAACTTCAGGGAAGCATGGATAGGTGCACTTACCGCCACAGTATAAAAATAGTTATGTAAATGATAATCAGAAGTTTTCACCCATGGAACAATTCCATTTTTATTAGCTCACCTGAGCACAACGTGCTCAAGGGGAGCTTTTAGGATCACCCGGTGTCCGTCGTCCGTCGTGCGTCGTCCGTCGTGCGTCGTCAACAATTCTTTAAACATCAACTCCTCCTAAACCGCTGGGCGGATTTGGACCAAACTTGGCAGGAATGTTCCTTGGGAGGTCCTCTTTAAAAATTGTTCACAGAATTTGATTCCATCAAAAACTCTGGTTGCCATGGCAACCAAATGGAATTTTTTAGCAAATTCTTTAAAAATCTTCTCCTCTGAAACCGCTGGTTGGATTTTAAAATAATTTCACAGATATGTTCCTTGGGTGACCCTTTTCAAAAATTGTTCGTGAAATTTTGATTCGTCAAAAAATGTGGCTCTGGTGAATGGGGGCTTCTTGCACTATACAGAAATGAAGGAATTCTTTAAAAATCTTCTCCTCTGAAACCGCTGGTCGGATTTTGAAATAATTTCACAGATATGTTCCTTGGTTGACCCTTTTCAAAAATTGTTCGTGAAATTTTGATTGGTCAAAAAATGTGGCTCTGGTGAATGGGGGCTTCTTGCACTGTACAGCAATGAAGGAATTCTTAAAAAATCTTCTTCTCTGAAACCGCTGGTCAGATTTTGAAATAATTTCACAGAGATGTTCATTGGGTGACCCTTTTCAAAAATTGTTCGCGAAATTTTGATTGGTCGAGAAACATGGCTCTGGTGAATGGGGGCTACTTGCACTATACAGAAATGAAGAAATTCTTAAAAATTCTTCTTCTCTGAAACCGCTGGCCAGATTTTAAAATAATTTCACACAGATGTTCCTTGGGTGACCCATTTTAAAAATTGTTTGCGAAATTTTGATCCGTCAAGAAACATGGCTCTGGTGAATGGGGGCTTCTTGCACTATACAGAAATGAAGAAATTCTTAAAAATTCTTCTTCTCTGAAACCGCTGGCCAGATTTTGAAATAATTTCACAGAGATATTCCTTGGGTGACCCTTTTCTAAAATTGTTCGCGAAATTTTGATTGGCCAAGAAACATGGCTCTAGTGAATGGGGGCTACTTGCACTAGATGGAAATGAAGAAATTCTTGAAAATTCTTCTTCTCTGAAACCCGTGGTCAGATTTTAAAATAATCTGACAGAGATGTTCCTTTGGTGACCCTTTCCAAAAGCTGTACATATAATTTTGATCCGTCAAGAAACATGGCTCTTGTGAATGGGGGCTACTTGCACTATACGGACATGATGAAATTCTTTAAAATTTTCTTTCTCTGAAACCCCTGGTCAGATTTTGAAATAATTTCAGAGAGATGTTCCTTGGGTGACCCTTTTCAAAACTTGTTCGTAAATTTTGATCCATCAAGAAACATGGCTCTCGTGGATGGGGGTTACTTGCTCTTATACAGAAATGAAGAATTCTTAAAAATTCTTCTTTTTGAAACTGATGGTCAGATTTCGAAATGACTTTTACAGGTGACCTTTTGAAAACTGCTTGGCAAAATTATAAATTTGGTTCCAATGTTTCAACGCTAAAAAAGAAAAAAAAAATAGACTATGGTCATCTCAAAAATTCAGGTGAGCGATCCAGGGCCATCTTGGCCCTCTTGTTAACTTAACCCTTCACCCCATAAGGCATTCCTATGGCATCTCTAATTGACCCTAAATGTCAGCAAGGATAAAGCCCTTTCTTATGTGTAAATGACACCTTTTGATAGCATAGAAAACATTCATGACAAAAGGTGAACTTGCTCATCACGAGCAAGTTCACCTTTTGCCACAATGTTTTCTAAAAGCTCCTATAAGCAATGTGTAGAAATGAGTATCTATGGAGTAAAGGGTTTAAAGGAAGACAGCTTTTTGAGATACTGTGGGGAAAAAAGAGAAAATATTAGTGATTAGCATTTTCTCCATTTACCACCATGTTTCCCAACGAACACATTTCTGATAACTTTAAGCCAGTTTTGATAATTTCACTTGCAGGATACTTTGTTTTCACAAAATTTAGAATTGGTAGTCTGATAGAGCGTCAACTCTTTACCACACAATCCTGACTTTTATCAACTGAGAGAAAGAAGGCTTTTGAAAACTACCCCTGCTTAAACTACCCTTCCCAAATCAGATTTCAGTGTTTGAGTCCCATCTAGTCATCTGCAAATGCTTTCAATTTGGACTAGTCGAAAATTTTGTTGCATGGTAAAGAGTTAACCCATTACCACTCAATCCCTACTTTTGACGCCCCTGAGAAAGAAGCCTTTTGAAAACCCTGTGGGAAAAGGAGAAAATGCTGGTAACCAGCATTTTCTCCTTTTCCCACAGTGTTTTCTACCCTTTCCAGAACAAATTTCTATTTTTCTATCACCTTTATTTTGTCGTCTGCATTATGCTTTCAGTTTCGACCAGTCTAAAATTTTCTTGTGTGGTAAAGAGTTAAACTACCCTTCCCAAATCAGATTTCAGTTTTTGAGTCCCATCTAGTCATCTGCAAATGCTTTCAATTTGGACTAGTCGAAAATTTTGTTGCATGGTAAAGAGTTAATACCTTAGTATGAGTGTATGATTTGCAAAGGTTATAGATGGAAGTTAGGATGAAAACTGTTATCTTATCTGGGCCAGGATCTTGTTATAATTAGTTCCAGTGAGGCGGTTTGACACAGGAAATAGGGTGAAAAAAAAAATCTCAGATCTGTTACACTTTGTAGCAAGTCAGAAACAAAGAGAATAGATTTTGCTGTTTGTTTACATCAAACCCAGTTTTCATACATGAAAAATTATTTATATCCCTGCAGAGGGAAGTTTTTTATGATATTCTGGATCATAGTGCTGCTCATGAAATATTAACTCGTTACCAAACAACAATTTTAGACTGGTCCAAATCAAAAGCATTTGCAGATGACAAAATTAATGTGACTCAAAAACTGAAATCTGTTCTGGGAACTGTAGAAAACATTGTGGGAAAAGGAGAAAATGCTGGTTAACAGAAATTGTGTTACTTACAAATTTTGAAAACCTTGGAGAATAAGACTAAGAATATTCTCAAGAATGGTTAGTGAATAGACTCCAGCAATCTTAAGGTCAAATGTTATGTTGATTAGATGAAGATGAAAAATAGGTAAAAGGTTGGAAGTCCTTTGACAAAGTGGGTAGTTAGTCAAGCCTGGATGAAGATGCATTGTGATGTAGTAAATGGGTTGTATCTGATGTACTGCTTTGCCATGAGAAGCTAATATGTTCAGGATGACTTGCCTCTAATTTAGCTCTTTACTAGGCCCATTACAAAATTGTAGACTAGTTTAAATTAAAAGCATGCCCAGATTGCAAATTGAAATGTTGGAATTTGGTTTTTAAAGGGTTGTAAGCATGGTAAGAAAAGGATTAAATGCTGGTTACCAGCATTTTCTTCTCTTCCTTCAGTAAATTCAGAAGTTCTTTTTCTTTGGTTTGTTGTATTCAGGTTTGTGTAGGACAGGGTTAAGGTTTTGGGTGTTTAAAGGCATGTTAACCCTTAACAAACAATCACAGGTTTTCAGGTCCTGGGAAAGAAGCTTTCAGAAAACTTCATGGGATAAGGAGAAAATGCTGGTAACCAGCATTTTCTCCTCTTCCCATGATGTTTTCTACCTTTCTCAAAACAAAGTTCAATTTTCGAGTCACATTGATTTTGTTGTATGCAAAATGCTATAGCTAGGAAAGAAAGGCATGTAAAAGGCTCTAAACTGCAGACAGTATAGATGAAGGTGACACTACTAAAATTGAAGCTAAACCTCCACCTTAAATTAGAGAATTGTGCAAAAAAAATACTGACTGTGCAAAAAAGTGTAACTTGCATGTTTAACCATTTACTCCATAGATACTCATTTCTACACTTTGCTTGTAGGAGCCATTAGAAAACATTGTGGCAAAAGGTGAAATTGCTTGTGACGAGCAATTTCACCTTTTGTCACAATGTTTTCTATGCTATCAAAAGGTGTCATTACCCGCTAAAAAACGGCTTCATCCTTGCTCTTATTTAGGGTCAATTAGAAATACCATAGAATGCCTTATGGGGTAAAGGGTTAAGCACAAAAAATGTGTTCATTGCTGACTGAAAAATTTTCATTTTATTGTTTAGTCAGATTTGACCCATTAGCACACAATACCTACTTTTGACGCCCCTGAGAAAGAAGCCTTTAGAAAACATTGTGGGAAAAGGAGAAAATGCTGGTAACCAGCATTTTCTCCTTTTCCCATAATGTTTTCTACCCTTCACAAAACAAATTTCAAATTTTCAGTTACTTTAAAATTTATTTTGTTGTCTGCAAATGCTTTCAATTTGAACAATCCTGGAATAGTGTTATTTGCTAATGAGTTAACTGACTAGGAAAAAAAGGGTTCTAGCATGCATTTAACCCTTTACTCCATAGATACTCATTTCTATGCATTGCTTTGGAGCTTTGCAAAACATTGTGGCAAAAGGTGAAATTGCTCGTGACGAGCAATTTCACCTTTTGTCACAATGTTTTCTAAACTATCAAAAGGTATCATATACACATAAGAAAAGGCTTCATCCTTGCTGTTATTTAGGGTCAATTAGAGATACCATAGAAATGCCTTATGGGGCAAAGGGTTAACTTTGACCATTTTTGTCTGGTACAAATTGGTCCTGGTAGAGGCATACTTAACCCCATACCACACAATCCCAAATTGAAACAACCCCAAAATAAACCATCTTTTGATAACACTGTCGGAAAAATAAAAATGGTGATAACTAATGAAAATATTGCAAATGCTTTCAGTTCTGACAAGTCAAAGATTTTGTTGTTTGGTAAAGAGTTAAATCTATAAGGTCTTGAAAGAGTCGAAAATGTTGCAGGTAAATCATCCTGGGCACAGAAAGAAGCTTGTGGCAAAATGAAGTTCTTGGAATGATTTTCAGCTTGATTTGAAATTTTGATGTGGTTCCAAAGACGCAAATTGAAGAATTTTGTATGAAAAAAGTAAATTCCTATGGTATTGCCAGTTGATAAATCTTTCCTGTGAACTTGGCCAAAGATATGACTGTGTCTGTATCTTATTGACTTTGATCTTTTGTGCATGCTAAAAACTGGAAAGTTATTTGATGGTTAAAGGTGGCCCTTCAGATTTTGGGACGAAAATTTTACAAAAATGCAAGCAAATCATCCTTATACTCTCATAGCCTTTTAATTTGCCTTCATAAAACCCCAGTAGTGGAAAACCATCGGATAACACGAGAAATTAGAGATTTATTACGGACTAGTATGACACCAATTACATGTTTTATTTTTAGGTTATCAGTTCTCTCATTTAAATACAGGAAAACACAGACAAAGCTTCAAACATCCATTGATGAAGACATTATGGAAAATAATTATTACATGTTTGTTATGTAATGGAATTTAAGCGTTATCAGTCACGTGGAAGTCATTTAACATTCCCACAATGCTTTATTGATTTTTGGCATGAAATCTAAAAATAGCTTAAGAGGCTACGTACCCTTTTAAGGGAATACCACCAAAAGATTTTTTTTTTGTAATTTTATGATTCTTAATTACTGATGATTTGTATAGTTTTTTCATATAAATTTCAATGATAAATATATATTTTTCAATTTGGTGTGATGTGAAAATTCTAAATACCCACCTTTAAAGCCGCAGTAGCTGCCAAAAGTGAGGTGGATGTTAAAATGCACTTGAATTTAAATCATACCTTTAACCCATTGCCACACAATCCCTACTTTTGACAACCCTGAGAAAGAAGCCCTCAGAAAACATTGTGGAAAAAGGAGAAAATGCTATTTACCAGCATTTTCTCCTTTCCAACAATGTTTTCTACCCTTCACACAACAAATTCCAAATTTTCAGTCACTATCATATTTTGATGTCTGCAAATGCTTTTGATTAGAACAAACCTTAAATTTTGTCGTTTGGTAATGAGTTGAAAGACATTGAATTTTGTGTTTTTGACAATCAGTTATGGTACTGTCAGTCCGAGTGCTACTTACTGGCAGAAAAATTAACATTAAAACTAGGTTAAAAGTTGCCAGGAAGCTCATATCTTTTGTTCATTTTTTGCTTGATTTGAATTAATAAATCATTTTTCTGCAAGAGACCATATACAATACCAGATTATCGTCTTCACAGCAATTTCCATTCTTTTGACCCTTTACTACACAGTCCCGACTTTTTAACGACCCTAAGAAAGAAGCCTTTTGAAAACATTGTAGAAAAAGGAGAAAATGCTGGTAACCAGCATTTTCTCCTTTTTATACGCCCGTCGAAGACAAGACGTATTATGGGATCACCCATGCCGGGCGGGCGGGCGGGCGTCCGGGCGGGCGGGCGGCGTCCAGTTCTTTGTCCGGAGCATATCTCCAAAACTATACAAGCTACGGTTATGAAATTTCTTGGGTGGATAGATCTCATTGAGGGGGAGTGCAGTGCACAGGAATCATAACTCTTGCTCGCTTAACTTTTGAGTTATTGCCCTTTGTTGTTTTTTATACTTGAATTTTGTCCGGAGCATATCTCCAAAACTATACTAGCTAGGGTTATGAAATTTCATGGGTGGATAGATCTCATTGAGGGGGAGTGCAGTGCACAGGAATCATAACTCTTGCTAGTTTAATTTTTGAGTTATTGCCCTTTGTTGTTTTTCATACTTGAATTTTGTCCGGAGCATATCTCCATAACTATACTAGCTAGGGTTATGAAATTTCATGGGTGGATAGATTTCATTGAGGGGGAGTGCAGTGCACAGGAATCATAACTCTTGCTCGCTTAATTTTTCAGTTATTGCCCTTTGTTGTTTTTTATACTTGAATTTTGTCCGGAGCATATCTCCAAAACTATACTAGCTAGGGTTATGAAATTTCATGGCTGGATAGATCTCATCGAGGGAGAGTGCAGTGCACAAGAATCATAACTCTTGCTTGCTTAATTTTTGAGTTATTGCCCTTTGCCGTTTTTTATACTTGAATTTTGTCCGCTGAAAATCACCAGAACTATACTAGCTAGGGTTATGAAATTTCATGGGTGGATAGATCTCATTGAGGGGGAGTGCAGTGCACAGGAATCATAACTCTTGCTCGTTTAATTTTTGAGTTATTGCCCTTTGTTGTTTTTCATACTTGAATTTTGTCCGCTGAATATCACCAGAACTATACTAGCTAGGGTTATGAAATTTCATGGGTGGATAGATCTCATTGAGGGGGAGTGCAGTGCACAGGAATCACAACTCTTGCTTGCTTAATTTTTGAGTTATTGCCCTTTGTTGTTTTTCATACTTGAATTTTGTCCGGTGCATGCCCCAGCTTTACAACTTGGGGTTAGACGGGTGTATCTTGCGACAATTTGCCGCTCTTGTTCCACAATGTTTTCTACTCTTCCCAAACCAAATTACAATTTTTCAGTCACATTTATTTTGTCGTCTGCAAATGCTTCCAATTTCGACTGGTCCAAAATTTTGTCGTTTGGTATAGAGATAACAAAACATTTTTCTGCAAGAGACTATAGAATACCAGATTATCGTCTTCACTGCAATTTCTATGCTTTTGATTGGTATGACTTGGATTCAAATGCATTTTACCACTCCATTGTTTCCTTTTTGACACTACAGGGACTTTAAACCTTTTAACGATTTTAACTTTGTTAACAAGCATTTTTACTTTTTCCCCACCATGTTTTTTTTCCATCAAGATAAAATTCAGCATTTTTAGGCATAATTTTTTTGAACTATTGATCACTTGTGTTATAGATTTGTAAAGTCTATAATTTGTCGTCTTCTAAATTGCCAACCTTTTTCCCACAATCCCAGATATTAAAATCCTTAGAAAGAAAGTTGTAAAAATCATTGTGGAGAAAGAAAAAAATACTGGTTTAATAGCATTGTCTTCTTTTCCCACAATGCTTTGTACCCGTTCTAAGACAATTCGTTTTAGAGTCACCTTTTTCATGTCTGCAAAAGCTCGCTTGAATCTGGACAAGGTGTCATCTTGTAACAAGTAATGAAAACTTAATTTGATTATATTTATTTATGAAAGTTGAAACTCAAAATATCACTTTTTTTGTGTGCAGGTAGATTGCTTGACAAAGAACATTTTGGGTCCCCTTTAGCATTGAAAGGTTTCAAATGCTCATATATCAAGGGCCATAAACTGTGATAATACCCCCTTATTGTCCAGCTATGTGACTAATGGTTTTGTCAAGTCACTTAAGGGAAAGAATTGGAATAATAGAGTAATTTCAATTTTCCTAAATGCTCGGTTTTTAGTGTATGATAATTGCCAACTCAACAATGAAGTATTGGTGTTACTGAAGCATGGAATAGCCAGTTGCCATCAAGGTGACTGTAAAACTTTGTAAAGAAGTTAACCAATTGTTTGAATGGACAGGTAGACCGTTTTAAAACCACACAATGGTGTTATTATGGGGGAGCTGGGAAAGTTAAGTAATCTGACGTAGTCAGCTGGTGGTGACATTCTTGAGGAACCTATTCAGGCAACTCTGTGACCCATCTCTTTGCCCAACGCTGAAACTTGGACTCACCCAGACTGAAAGCATTTGCAGATAACAAATGAGATGTTTGATTAACTCTTTACCACACGAGAAAATTTTAGACTGGTCCGAATTGAAAGCATTTGCAGACGACAAAAAGGTGACTGAAAAATTGAAATTTGTTCTGGGAAGGGTAGGAAACACTGTGGGAAAAGGAGAAAATGCTGGTTACCAGCATTTTCTCCTTTTCCCACAGTGTTTTCAAAAGGCTTCTTTCTCAGGGGCGTCAAAAGTAGGGATTGTGTGGTAATGGGTTAAAATATGATTTTGCATCCTTGAAATGGTAGAAAACATTGTTGAAAAGGGAAGAAATGCTGGTTCACAGAAAGAGAACAAGCTGGTGACTAGCATTTCCTTTTCTTTCAAAATCTTTATAATTTCTAAAGCTTTCTTCAGAAGGGTTGGATAACTCTTTACCACACGGTCCTGACTTTTAGCAACCCTAAGGAAGAAGTCTTTAAACACTGTGGAGGAAGGAGAAAATGCTGGTTACCAGCATTTTCTTCTTCTGCCACAATGTTTTCTGCTCTATCAAGGAAATATTGAGTCATTATTGTCACCGTTAATTTGTTTTCTGCAATTTCTTTCAATTTGGACAAGTCCAGAATTTCTTAGTTTTGTAACAAGTTAACACACAACTGTTTGGGAAAGGGCTCGGCAATCTCAAACACTGACCATGTAATTTGTTATTGTTAAAAAATGGCTTTGTTAAGACTCATTTTGCTATTCTGTCTGTAAGCCCTTATGCAATTAATCACTGGAGGGTTTAAAAACTCTTTACCACACAATTCCAACTTTTAATGACTCTGAGAAAATTAACCTTTTGAAAACATGGGAAAAGGAGAAAATGCTGGTAATTAGCATTTTCTCCTTTTCCCATATTGTTTTCTACCATTCCAGAAACAAATTTCAAGTTTTGACCCACGTTGATTTTGTCATCTGCAAATGTTTTCAATTTGGGCAAGTCTACAATTTTGTTGTCTGGTTAAGAGTTAAGCCTTTATCAAACAATCCAGAAATTGAAAAAAAAAATTAATGAAGAGGACTTTTTGTTAGATTGTGGAAAGATTAAATAATGCTTGTAATCAGCATTTTCTTCTTTTCCCACAATGAATGTTTTCTAATACGCATTTGAAGAAAGAAACTTGAAGAACTAAACCCACATTTAATTAACTCTCTGTATTTGTACTTTCAACTTGAATATGTCCAGTAGGATAGCCCCAGTAGCTCAGTCAGTAGCACACAGATCAAGGGTTCCTGGTTCAATACCTGGCTTGACCAACTTCTTTCCAGGGATTGATGATAGTCATTGAAGCAGGATTCCTGCTGCTCTTACCACTGACCATTGTTGCAACAATTGGTATGTGGAAAAGCAGCTTGGAAAGAATATGATGCAGAGTACTATTTAAAGTGTCCTGAGGACTACACTGGCTCAAATGACGCAATTTTCCTTGATTAGGATAGAAAACATTGTGGGAAAAGGAGAAAATGCTGGTTATTAGCATTTTCTCCTTTTCCCACAATGTTTTCTTAAGGCTTGTTTCCAAGGGTCGTCAGAAGTCGTCATTGTGTGCTAAAGGGTTAAACACCCTACAAGCAGTCAGTTGAACCTGTGAAACATTTTGTGGAAAGAGATCATTCAGAGACCAGTAACAATTTTACTAGCTTAATGCAGTCAGTGTAGGCCAAGAATGGGCTGCATGAAATATGCATTGTCCTTGCGAGTCAATTTCCTCATTCTGTATTGTATTATCTATGAGAAACCTATGCTGCCCTTTTTGTTTGTCAGAATGCTTGTAGACTGATGCCGCTTCATCTTAACCCTTTCCCAAACAAGCCCTAGTTTTTACGTGTCTGCAGAAAAAGTCTTTTGAAAACACTGTGGGAAAAGAAGAAATTGCTCGTAACAGTGTTTTCTGCCCTTTTTGAGAACTTTCTGCCATTTTTTCAAAATCTAAAATTGTCGTATGCAAACTCTTTCAGTTTGGAAGAGTCCAAAATTTGTCGTGTGGGAAAGGGTTAAGGTACTGGAAACCATTGAGACAGACGAAGATAGCGTTTGCTTTTGTAGTAAAATACTATTGATGCAAATTTTAGACTTTTCCTTCCAAAAACTCTTCGATGACTCTGCCAAAAGTTGAGAAAAAATTTGGGATGCTTGGACAGACAGGGATCCAAAATCTGTCAGACGAAATAAAGAACAGTTACTTTTAGGTTGGAAACTTTTTCAGCGTGTTTGTGATAGGTATGCATATAGAGGTGCATTTGGGCCAAAAGGACTCTGGATTTACTAAAATATCTTTTCATTTTGGACACTATTCCAAGTTCTAAAGAATGTGATAGAGAAGGCTTTTGAAAACATAAGGAAGAGGAGAAAATGCCAACGATGTTTTCTATACACAGTCAGCAACATAAATTGTCAATGAGCTATATTAAATTTGTCATCTGCAAATGCTTTGAATTTGGTTTCGTCCAAGACTTTATCACTATAGATAACAAGTACAAAAGTTGCTGCAAAGATGCAGCAAAATGGGGAATAGCACGGCGAAAAAATAATTTCGCAGCTGCCATTTGTTTCAAGAAATCTTTCAGAATTCACGAAATTCGATATTGTATACCAAAGTAGATCTACGTGTATACAGGCCATATAATGCAATCGTATTACTAATGACTATTCCAGTAGATCTATTGAACTAAAGAAGATAAAGATAAAATAAAGGATAACACAATTGATTGGAAAATATATATATATTTAAAAATATGTATGTATTAAATATATATATTAAAACTTATAAAACAAAAATTCCGTTAAAAATACGTGCATTCTAAAGGAACAGGAATTGCGATCCAAACCTTTAATAACTATGAAAGAGGTTTTTGAAAACTTTGCTGGACAATGAGAAAATACTGGTAAACAACCTTTGCTTCTTTTTCCCACAATATTCCTATAATATCAGAGAAAAAAAATCATCATTTAAGTAAATGTAGTTAGTCTTGTATGTACGCTCGTAAATGCTTTGAGTTTGGTTTAGTCCAAAATTCGGTCGTTTTGTAAAGAGTTACATCTAAAAATCAAATGCCATACTAGGTGGAAAGAACAGAAAATATGAAAGATAAAAAGTACAGACAATTCATTTTTTAGTTGCAGTAATTATCATTTACGTTTTCTCAGCACTTGGCAATCATTAGTTTTGCTACAGTATTGATCGAGCGGTCAATTTACTTTTTCAGAGGCAAGTCTTTCGTCAGGTATATTAGTACTATTAAGTGTGACAAATTTGGTTTTACATCTAACCCTTTACACAGCCTGGGTTACAGTTCAGTTTATTTTATCCCCCCCTTTTTTTTTAAATGACGCCCATTTTTGACAAAGTAATGTCACGATAAAAAAAAAAAGAAGAAGAAAATGATCGGACTGAACACCAGGCTGCCCTTTAAACAATCCCATGTTTTACCGACAACGAAGAAAAGTTTCTTGACGCCATTGAGTAAAGAAATAGGAAAAGCCGGTGACACACCATTTCGCCTTCCAGTATAGCGCTTTTTAGACCACATATACATGTATCATTAGAGCTGTAGTAAAATGTCGTTTGTTGCTGCTTTGTTCAAGTCAAGATTTTATATGATGTAGGCTAAGGGTTAAAGCCCCTGTTGTCTCTTTATATACACGAATGTTTAATCGACACGCTAAAACGCCTCCTGGACTGGCTAACACGCCTCCCAGTCTACAGCATTCTAACTGATATTCATGTGTAGAGTTTCCATTTAACCTTTATCCAAACAATCTGAAGTCTTAACGACAAAGAGAGAGAAACATTTCTTAATACCATTTAAAACAACAAATGCAAATAATCACCATTTCAGTCTTTTCAACAGTATTTAAAGTATTTTTTCCAGCTCGGAGCAGGTTTTCTTGGTGTTTTTTATAAAAAGAAATTTAACCACATTCGATTTTTCTATTGACTTTATTGTTACAAATCATAATTATTGTACTGTTTTCTTTCATGAAGAAATTGTTTACCATGATTAAAAAAGTTCAGAGCTAAGATTTGGATTGTCTTCATGGTAGCCTGTAAAACGCAAACCAGTAACACCGGTTTACAGTCAAAACGTACCCAAGTCAAAACGTACCCAAGTGGTGTCAAAACGTGCCAAACTGAAGTCTAAACGTACCCAAGTGGAGTCAAAACTTACCCAGTGTGAAGTCAAAATGTACCCATGATTTTTATAGTGTTTTTATCTTCCATCTTTGTACAAATTAATAGAAATAATGTTTTCACCAGCTTGATGATGATAATTTTATTTTTGATTCTGCTTATTTTCAAATTTGCCTGACATTATTAAAACAAATAGAAGCACACTATAGAACAGAGCTAAGTCCATCAAATGCTTCACGGTAAAATTGCAGACTGTGTGTATCTCTCTCTCTCTTTTTTTTTAGGTAAATACAATTGACATTAGGGAAAAAAGCATCAGATACCTTGATATCGTTATCCATCATGATTAATACATAATATACATATGTTATCCATAAAAAGAGAATGAAAAAAAAAAACTTCATACGAATTAACACTTTTAAAAAAAATGAGATAGATCTACACTAATTGCATTGTCTGAATAATAAAAAAGGTGCAATTTTCACACTGAAAAAGAATGTAACAAACTATAATTATGTGGTGAATAAATCAGTTATTCACAATGGTATTTAAACTGCTGTATATTACAAGATTATAATGGAATGCTTTGTAAAAATTCATGATTTGAGAGACAGTTTGCTTCAGATGAAAAACTGAGGGGTTGAGTCTTTTTAAATTCAGTAAATGCTCTTCTTGAAAATGTTCTCATAGTTTCCTTTTCTTCCCTTTGAAAGTTCTTGTTTATAACATTTTTATCATTCGAAAATTCCCTAAACATGGATAAGTAAAAGATTTTGTTGTCTATGAGCTGTGACTCAGTTATACCTACTTATCATTACAAGTATAGATATTTAAGAATAGATATTTACACAATTTTAAAATTAATTAAAATATTAACATTTTTTCAGAGGGGGACGATTGCAAGATATATTCTGCACTTCATATATTGTTAACTTTACTCTTTAACAAACAATAAAATCATGGACTCCTCTTGATTGAAAACATTTGCGAACAACCATTATAAGATAAGGTTTGGAAGGGTATGAAAAACATTTTGAGAAACGGGAGAAAGTTGTTGCCAACATTTCCTCCTTTACCTATGTACAAATGTTTGTAAATAATCTTTTATGAAAATAAAACTGTTAAATGGTAACAAGCTTGTTACATCTGATTAGTCCTGACTTAAACACATCGCCCACAACTGAATGTAACTTAGGACTATAACCATGCATCATTTTTAAAGAATTAAAAGCATCTAAAGTGAGTTTGGAGTTAAAACATCCCTAAAAGGCAAGATACATGAAGTTTATAATTCATAACTAACAATTAAATTGGTTTAATGAAAATTTTACTTTGGGTACGTTTTGACTAAACTTTTGGGTACGTTTTAACTTATTTTTTGGGTACGTTTTGGTTTGGGTACGTTTTGACCGCATCCCGTAACAACTTGTTCATTACGGTAGGCAAACCAGGGTCCAAACATTTCCAGAAAAGGCATTCGTCCTGTAGGACATGTGACCTTAAAAAACACTGGCCTTGCTTCGATCTACACTCATCCGACAAGAAAAACCTTTTCTAAATTGGACTCTGTCGGTTTGATATTTGTTTTTTTTTCAGACGAAACGGTAACGTTACAACGAACTATAAATACCCACTCTCTTGCACTCCGGATCATTACATTTACCTCTGTAGTGGGCTCAGAAAGTAGACCGTCATTACGTCATATTTTTGTCACATGACCATAACTCAAAATAGCTACACAAACGCCGGTGAAAGAAAGACCAATACCGATTGTTTCGTGTGCTGTTTAAACAGCATGGGACCAATCAGACTTAAACGATAGAACTTTAATGAACACAAGAGGGATTTTCTGAAAAGCCTAAATATCTCTATAGGACGATAACTTGATTTTTAATCGTACAAACTTAGATCCAGCGGTGTGTCAAATCAGTTGTCATCAATGATGGGCGCAGCTATTTTTGTTACAATCGGCGTAAGATTCTTAAAAGTGAAGAGGCTAAGAGAAAAATAGTTCCATTTAATACAGCTAAATTCATCAGTTTGAACGCACCTATAATGTACCCAGAATCATATTTCCTTTGTCTAACTTACAATTTTACATATGAAACAGTTAAACAGTAACAAAACATCTTTTCCTCGGTTTGACAAGATTCTTGTCATTTAGCCCATCGCAGAGATGTATGTGAGGTAACGAACGACAACTCTGCTCGGAGATTGATAAATACCAGGTCTTAAAAACCGGTATCCGTTATCCGGCTATGTTACAGAAATCAATAAAGCCAAAAGAACACAGTTTTTCGAAGTGGTATCGGGAAAGTATTTGCGTTAATCTTAATATCGTCCGTTTCAATAATTAGCAAAGTCGCTCATGTTGAATTAGGTCCACTCAAAGCATATTCCGAGAATTGTGTTTGGCATGAAAGGTCCCGGGTTATATCATTAGGCTGACTTGAAACCGGTCTTAATGTGGGGGTGGGAACCAGCACATTTTAAGTTCTGTTTCAAAATTTGATTTCCTAAATACCATTGATTTCCTTATTCAATAATTAAATGGCCGTTTTGTCTTGTGTAAATTAAATATTCATCTGAAAAAATTCTTTTACTATCTCCTATTCACCACTCGTCCTACTGGACGAGTATGGCAGATATTTCACTCGTCCTCATCCATTTCTTACTCGTAAATTACGAGTGGGTTTTTTGGGGGGGAGGACCCTGCAAACAAATTTTCATTTCCACTCGCAAAAAAAATGCTAGTGGTCGTAAAGTCTACTCGCAAAATTAATTTTCCACTCGTATTTTGCGAGTTTGCTAGTGTTTATTTCGACCCTGGATGTAACCAATTTGCAATGGAAATGGGGACGTTTTGACCAAAAGTAGTACGTTTTGACTGTGGGACGTTTTATCCGGATACCGTCTGCGCATGTGCAGGACGCGCTTAAACTTTTAACTGAAGGGATTCCTCATATCCGTAAACACATTCTTTATTTAATGAATACAACAATAATTATGAAGCAGGAATAAAGTATGATGACATACGTAGACAATATCAGGTATACAAAGAATCGGCAAATTCTATGTTTTTGTCAAATATCATCCGAGTAATGAAAATATTTCATAAATAACGCCGCAAAATTCGAAGGGAGATTTCTGTTCGGATTTAATCCATGGACAGAGAAAAAACCCATCAATATATGCACTGCGACTGATGTCGCCGTGCAACAAGTTAAATGCTCTTAAAGAATTATATATACCATAGCAGCAGGTGATTTTAACTCTTTACAAAACGACAAAATTTTAGACTAGTCCAAACTGGAAGCATTTGCAGACGACAAAATGAAAGTGAATGAAAATTTGAGATTTGTTTTGGGAAGGGTAAAAATAAAAACAATGTGGGAGAAGGAGAAAATGCTGGGTACCAGCATTTTCTCTTTATCCCACAATGTTTTCAAAAGTCTTCTTTGTCAGCGTACTCAAAAGTCGGCATTGCTTGGTAAAGGGTTAATTGTTATTGTGTCCAAATGACAAGAATGTCTCAGAATGTGTCTAAACTTTATAATTTTAGGAGCCCCAGACCCCACAGCCGGAGCATCAGTTGATGATGACAACAGCTGGCATTTAGATGAAGAACAAGTAAAAGAACAAGTTAGATCTTACCTCTCTCAGGGAAATTACCTCAACTCTGCAAATCACCTCAACTCCATGTTTGCAAAGGTAAGATTTTTAAAACTATACTGCCGTTTGTTCTTGCACTTGTCTTGTGAAGACCATCATAGGTAATTTGGTCATTTAAGGCAGGTAGCCTTTGACTCCTCGTAAACTAAAGGCCTGAGTAAGTCATTCTGAAATAGCAGCTTATAGGAGAAGTGCAGGATCATGATATGGCTTGCAACATGCCAAAAGGGGCACTCGGACATTTGCGTAAAGTGTCGTCTCGGATCAGCCTGTGCAGTCCGCGCAGGCTGATCCGAGACGGCACTTTACGACTACATTAGATTTTGTGCTACAGTAGACTTTCACAAAACAGAATATTACATAAAAACGGAAAGTGTCATTTCGGATTAGCCTGCACAGACTGGGCAGGCTGATCCGAGACAATGCTTTACGCAAACATCCGCATGCCTTTTTTCGCGGTCACAGTCTACATTGCGCAGGTGCCCGTTGTAATTAACACAATGTATGTAAATACCGAAATGGACTCCAGATAAGGAAAATTCGTGAACGCGCCCGACATCCCGCAATGGCTTAAATTTTAAGGGACATTGTTAAAAAAACTGTGGGAATCCCGCAATCCTGCGGCCTAGGCACAACACTGCAGTTTCTTCCCTTCCCACAATGTTTTCAGAGCCTTCTTCCTCTGAGCTGTTTAAACTTGTCATTGTTTCAGAGCTAATAGTTCAAGTTGAAGTTACATAATAGTTTTTCTATGAATACTTTCAATTTGGACTGTAAAACTATGGACTCGATGAAATTCAAAGAATTTGCACCCCACAAATTAGAAACAGATCAAATGATAATTTATTTCCTTGATAGGGTAGAAAATCATTTTGGGAAAAGGAGAAAATGCTGGTCAACAGCATTTTCTCCTTTTCCCAAAATGTTTTCAAAAAGACTTCTTTCTCAAGGTTGTTAAGATGGGATTGTTGGGTAAAGAGTCGAGAGTTAAAAACAGGGTTTGTTTCCTTGTGGTATCTCACATATTGCAGAAGAAAAGACAATGTTTACCTTTCAAGTATTTGTCAATGCACTATAGTTCTCTCCGGCATATTGCACTGAAAAATTGGCATTACAATCTCGGCCTATTGAATTTAGCCATGCTTGGCCTGTATTGACTCTTCAGCGTTAGAGTGTTTACCCGTGGCTTTGTTACTAGGAAAAGAAGTTATTGAGTTTTCTTCAGTATCGATGCTGGAAGGGAAACATGGCCATTTTTTAGACAAAATAGGATAATAACCCTTTACCATACAATGACAAGTTTTAACAACCTAGGAAAGAAGCCTTTTGAAAAGATTATGGGAAAAGGAGTAAATGCTGGTAACCAGCATTGTCTCCTTTTCCCCACAATGTCTTCTACTCTATCAAAGAGAAATTGGATCTTTTGAACTGTGTTTCAAATGTCTGTAAATACTTTTTATTTGGGCAGTGTATAATTTGCTTGTGTGCTAAAGAGATAAAACAATGCCTGAAGAAATCAATGTGATTAATCCTTGCAACAGTAAAGGAACAAAATGATTCCTCTTGGAAAAGAAAAAAGGAAAAACATACAAACCGATATTGGTGTTTCAAGGCTTCTATTACTTGGACATTTTACGAAATATTAGACTGTTTCGATTCAAGATCAGGCTGCATGTTCAATACTTCTGATTAGAGATCTTTACTCTTCACAAAGGATTGTAGTTGTGCACCAGTGACCCTCAGGGATTAAGTAAATCACATACCCCCTTCTGTCAATCCCATAAATCAATAGGCCTCAAGTTTCAGATTTGTTTGCCAAACTGGATGTTACAGCATGTAATTAAAAAGAATTGTCTGTAATGAAAGAAAGGAAGTGGGGGCGAACTTGATACCTTTTTTCTTCTTTCTTTTTCCTGCTTCATGTTCATTTGCAAACTTTCTCTTTTATACTTGCCTCTCTGTTCCCACCTAATGTGCTTTTATAATCCTTGGCTATTCTTTCTTGGAAGATTAGATCCTTTTTTTGCCAGAAGAAATCTTTCAGATTAGTTTGTCACTTTGGCCAATTCTCAGCAGTTTAGTTGGTTACATACAGGACATCCTACCCAGAGGTAATGTTTTTGAAGCCTGGTTGGGTCGAAGGCTTTTTACATGATTCATCCGTTTCAAACAAATTGATATTTTGATATAACCACACAAGAAAGCTTTTAAAAGCTTATTGAAGGAAAAAGAAAAGAGAAGCCACATTTAAAGAGGCAATAATACTCATTTTAAGCCAGTTTTAACTCATTTTGTTTTTATTTTATCAAAATATAGTCATTCTTATATATCTATGCCAAATATTGCGCCTGACGCTTCCAAGGTTGCTTAGATTACGCCTGATAGAAAATGCATTTCGCAGACTTGCGGCCTTCATTGTAAACAGACTGGTCGTTTCCCAATTTTGAATCGAAGATTTTCGATATCCGTTATACACTTGGGTAGATTCGTATGATGATCATGCATACTGTAATGTGACTATATTTGACCTTGGCCTTGATGCGGTAAATAAAGGAAAATGATGCTTCTCTGTTGCAGCCTCTATTTTTAGATGGAGATCGAGGCCTATATGTAAGTTACACTGTATCCGACTCTAGGCGGAAACCAACGATAAATTTTCATGAGTCACCGCCATTGTTTACAGCTTCGATCGTCAGCCAGTTTTCTTCTGGCCAATTTTAGGTTTTTCACACAAACCCCCGTGTTTCTTTTTTCATTTACACGATATATGTCAGTAATTTATCCTTGTGTACACAAAGGACAGATTTCTGTACCATTCTATTTTTCTTTTTGAAATTTAACAGCGTTTCTGCTCACCGGCTGTAGACAGGCATCTTTAAAAGCAGCTTCTCTTGTTCCTACAATATTGTGTACCCCATCACAGAACTTGAAGTACCGTAACAATTAAGTCCAAAAGTAAATAAAGCTGGTGTTTATGCCTTTTAAGAATAAGGAAGTTATTGTGAAGATAGCAATCTCTCATTGTACGTTTGTCAGTTGCTGATAGAGAAATTAAGTTCAGATCTAGATTAAAACCTGCCAGGTAGCTGTGTCTATTGTTTACCTTTTCCTTGATTTTGAAATTCCTTTTTTCTGCCTGTGACTAACATAATTATGGCTGGACCACACTATAACAGAATGTCATCTTCACAATATTTTTCATACTTTTAAC